>OV281286.1:12030000-22030000 GCA_923062465.1 Acleris sparsana
CACAACTGGAGCAGTTGGCTCTTGTCGTCGCTATTATAATATATCATCCAGCTTTAAATAGCCACTCGTCTATAGAAGACTGCTGTTTAATAAAATAAGAATTAGTTAAAGCTTGTATGCTGGGAGTGTGGGAAGGTTTCAGCCCAACAAGACTAATTAATAGGTATTGTACTCGTCATATTAGAACCGAAGCACTAAAAGAAGATCTAAGCTCGCGCAAAGCGATGTAGTCTTACCTTATGTTACTGATATTATAGCTAATTTATAATCATATAGATACATACATACGGTTCATACAGCAAGTAAAACGACCAGCAAGTGTTGAAAACCCAAATTCCGTTATTTGTTTACCCCATTACTAATAAACGTTGAGTAACCGTGGTGTAGTTAAACCATGCTTTGTCCTTATCTGTCATTGTGACATTTAAATATGACAGATAAGGACAAAACATGGTTAAGCTAGACCACCGTTACTCAACGTTTATTAGAAAGGGGTTTTGCTTTTTTAATTCGACTCTTGCAGCATCAGGACTTACTGAGGGCCCTGCCAAGATGCATTAGGCTAACTAAAGTAAGTAGCGTTTCTATTCGTATCGTTTTTAACCAATCTCGTCACTGGTCGATCACGTGACTTTTCGTATCACGTCATCTATCGTTCTTTAGCGTAGTGCAACTTGGCAGTAACATACCTTAATAATCTGTGCTTGGCAGGGCCATCTGGGCAGCACTGGACTTACTTAAATTGGGACTTAAATTTTAGTGAAAATAAATACAGTTGCTTCATATTTTCAAAGTTAGATTACCATACTCTTAACCCTGGGGTTCGGAGGCCTACCTCTACAGCTCCAGAAGTTGGGAATAGATTAAAATATCTATAACCTTTTTTTTTTACTGAAAGTTACTTTTTAATATTTATTTGGCAATCGCCACGGCATTGTAATACTAATCGAAAACTAACCAAATACGTTGAAGACAACCTTCTTGAAAAGTGGCCGTTAAACTTATTCTTGAAATATGGCAGTTAAAGTCGCTTTAGCAGCAACATGTGAAGGTTTAAGTTGAAACAACATTCTGTCGGAGCATCATCTGTCTCCGAGAGCAATTTATTAAGTGTCAGGGCGCGCCACCCGCGCGCCGGCACGCGCGCCCTTCTCCGGGCTAATAACTTAACCCCCTTTTGTTTTTCTACATAAAGCTCACTATTTATTTATGAGATCTCCTGATTATGTCCCGGCACGCGTCCCGGCCTAACGTTCAGCTCGGTTTAAGCGATCAAAGATGCAGTGGCGCACATATCAATTGAATCGCACTGTTTGTTTAAAAACGCTTCCGCTTAATTAAAATATGGCCTGGTTAATTGATAAGATAGATCGTGATATCTTAGGCTACCCAACTCAACTAATTTCTTTCGTAGGTAACTAACAAATTGGCGGCTATAAGCATGTTAAACGATTTTTAAGACTAACGTATTTTGGAATCGAAATGCAATTCGGCACTAAAGTAGCAAGCGCGGCTTCACGGCCATTATTACACTTTTTTTAATACAGCAAGTGTTAAACCCTTGCCCTATAATATTTAGCAGTCCCCCGGACTTAATATTTTGAAGTATAAACACATGCATTTGGAAACATTTAATTTAATTTTTAGCGACCCCAGCGGTAATGAGATGCTACATGTTGAGATTTGAAGAGGCGTTCATTGAATTGTCGAAAATATGCCTTTCACGTCGAGCCGTGTGAGTGTCGCGTTGCTTGTCATTTAAATAATATCCATACAAAGCGGGTGACACATCGTGACGGGCCATTGTCGCTGTCAATACAGCGCGCAGCCCTAGCGCGCCCGCGCCCCGTAGCCCCGTCCCCCGTACCGACGACGCGGCTCAATAAAACATTCAATTTGAAATTCGAAAGCTCTCGTTTTGATCCCATAAGGCCACCTTAATAACTATTGCTAAGTTTTGCTCTTATCACAAATGGTAATCTAGATTAGATAAACAGAACTAACAACAAAAAAGAGACATAGTCAGTGGCTTTGTGCCTCACCACAACAATTCATGTGTTTTAAAAGAACGCAATTTGACTCTCAACCCGATTCATCAGGTTTTCTTATTATGCGGGCACCACAACGGAGAAAAGGTTGTGGTTTTGTAGCTGGCCGTCGCCGGTGCTCGCTGCGCCGTAATTTCGCGGTTTGACTTGAACACGGACATTTCCTTTGCGGACCAATGGCTGTAAATCATAAAACTCATTAGAATCTTGACCTCAATGATGCGAAGGCAAAAAGGTGGCTAAAGCGACCGCATCAATATTCTATTCCAAGCTGAAAATGATGTGCGGCGACGGACTTAGTCGGTCAAACATCGCAGCTATAATACACTTCATTTTTGCGCACACGCCGCATTAGTGTTCGGAACTGAAATATAATTCACACATTATACGGAGCTACTGGATTAGGTTTTCTGAATATACATCTCCCATATATCCACGCCACACATAAATGTTTTGTGCGAATTGTGCAACATTTTACTAAGCAAATAGAAAAATTGTATTTAACAGTAGCCAAACGTGACAAATATCTAATGCATAGACTACCTTGTTCTCGGCGTTCTCGCCTGTTCTTCTTCTGCTACCTAAGCTGGTATGCTTCTTCGAACCTCAAACTATTCGTGTTAAAAGTGGCCTAGCGTAATTATATTAAGTAGCGCACTTCACGTGGTTGTTATTTGTCAAATATTTTAGTTTCTTTCGGTATGTCAAATGCACAGGTCAAATGTAAGAGATGTAGGTACGAGTAAGACCGATATTTGGCCAACATGGCCAAGTGTAGTGGTAGGTACCATAAGGTCGCAGATATTAACGAGCGACTGCAGAAACCAATCGAATTACTACAAGCTAGTAGGAGAGCTGTTAAGCATTTTTGAGGTGATTAAGGCACTGTAGGAACTGGTATTGCAGGTACTTATTTAATGATAATTAAATACAAAAAATATATAATTATTTTTTAACTGTCTTTTTCTCTCTCTTCTTTTTCTTTCGTCTGCCTTTTTGTATTTAAATATTAGAGATGCGCCGAATATTCGTTTGGTATTCGGTATTGCGGATTCCACGGTGCCTCAAACACCTACTCAAAAATACTTTTCACTTCTCATGCTCGTAAAGTCCTTCTTTATGCTGGGTATAGGCTGCATAAAATCGCATTTTATGCACTAGTGCATAAAGTAATTTCTTCTTTTAAGACTAAGGCAATCAGGCCTTAGGTACAGTCTTCACACAATACACCTTCATATAATTGATATATTTTTATGAAATTTTGGTTACATCTTAATTTAATTACGACATTTGTATAACTATCTAAATACAAATTTACGAATAATACCTACGGCGTGCATTTACGGTAAAAAAATATAACGCAAATATTTATAATAACTTGGCATTAAGCATCAGACCATAGTCAAACCTGTCAAACGTCACATAGCCGAAAATTAAAAAAAAAAGTTAAGAAGGTAATCAGGCCTTACAGCCATGCGCAAACATAACATTTTAATTACTTACATTAAATATAAAAATTTAATAAACTATCCTGTAAGTATGTGCTTCTTGTTTTATTTCCTTGCAATCGAAGTGAAAAGCAGAGTGTAAAATTCGAGCATAAAACCCATTTTACCCTCGACGTGACTATCCACACTCGCCGTTCCGGCTCGTGTGGCTATATGCACATCTTGGGTAAAATGGCTCGTTTTATGCTCTTGTTGTACAATCTACTATTAGAGCTCTTGGACTATACTGCCAAGGAACTTTATAAAAACTACTAACCTATTAAATACCTAGTTACATAATCTGTCGTGGCAGTTTCAATCAGTTCCAAATTTCAAAAACCGGGCAAGAGCATGTCGGACCATGCTCAGTGTAGGTTCCGGAGCCGCTAAGTACTATAACCTTTTTTTTTATGTCAATGATTAGGCACGCGGGCACTCGGGCCACCTGATGGTGAGTGGGATCTAAAACCCATAGACATTTGAAATCTTTAGACTACAATCTCAAAACTGCAATCCTAAGACCTGAAATGTGTTGCCAACCCTGAGGACTGGGATGAAATGCCACTAGGTATGCTAGTAATTTCACCGGTTGTCTTATCCCCACACCGGAACACAGCAATACGAACACTGCTGCTTGGCGGTGGTTTAACGGATAAAAGTGGTAGTGATCCGGACGGACCCTGCACGAAGTCCTACCACCAGTAAAAACAACAAGTAATAACTAATTAATTTTCTATTTAAAGTCATTTGGTGCCGTTTTACATAGTAGGTACTTATATAAACACTTTAATCGCATGTATCTCAAAAATAAATGATGTCTACTTAGTCGTAATAGTTTTTCTTTTAAAATCGTCGAAGATATTTTCAGATTTTTTTGTATTTGTAGTTTTTGCCGTAGCGGGGGGGGGACACTGAACAAAAATCAGTGCTTTAAAGCTTAATATTTCATAATTTTCATAAACGATGCAATAAAACTTTATAGCCTCTATAAAGTTTTATAGCTAAATTCCGCTGACAATGCATAACCATTAGTTCCACACCATTAACCATAAGCCTAGATAATGACTAGAAACTATAGTATATAAACTGTACCATTTTACCAATAAATGATCAGTATTCCTCCAGACTCTTGAGTTGTCATTATACCTCTCACCCTACACTTCAATCCCTTAATCGAAAAAGTATTTTCACAAATCCGCAATATATTTGAAAAACCTATCCAACGACATCCCACACTATGGGGTAGACGAGAAAAAAAGACATCCCATCCCAACGTTACGCGCAGGAGAGGTAGGTACACAACAAAACTACAAAACTCTAAAAATCGAATAAGTATCACTCATTAATTAGATGGGTTATTGAAATCCCGCGAGTAACTTGAGGCGGCTCCCGGCCCGCCACCGCACCGCGCCGCGCCGGTCAGCCGAGACTCGATGCGGATGGATGTGTCCTGTGACGTGAGATGGACCACACACGAGTGCGGTATAATATCTTCCGCTTGGTTGTCATCGGTTCCAGTCGAAGTGACGCTGTGGGTTAGGACGTTACGAGGTTACCATGTCTGTTTGCATGCCTCACTTAAGTACTTTTTTCTAAGAAACCAGGTACCTATTAAAGTCACAAAGCTGAAAGTTTGTACAGGTACCCACATATAATAATTGTAACTGTATCATATACAAGAATTAAGTCTACAAATAAAGGATTTGTGTACGTACGAGTAGATACCTACGTAGTCGGTACCTACCATACCCGACAAGGGACAGCTGGAAAAGAATGGTTATGAACTTATGATTATAGCTATTTATGTAGGTATATTTTTAGGTTTGTACCAATGTGGGTACGTACAGTCAGGGTTAAAAATATATATCCGCACTAAGGTGTTAAAATATGTAGGTAGGTACACATTAGACCTTATTGCTATAGTAATAAAGGTCTGTGTACATATTTTTGAGACTTTGGGGTGTACTTGTGCCCTTGCCTGTACATAAACCCCCTAAATAATGAAAATTAAATTCTTGTTAAAAAAAAAAATAACACCGTCCGTCCCATCTACCATAATTTAAACTATTAAAATAAGTAAGTACTCGTAGGCACAATCAGCGTCATATAAGGTAACATTCGAAGGCCTCAAATAGTTCGATATACTATATTAATTGTATGGTGTACCGAACTATTTGAGCACTTTGAATGTTACGTTACCTATGTCTATATCTACTCGACGAAAGTGTACCTAAGAGGAGTAATTCATGATAACATGCATGGTTCAAAATTGACGATAAATAAATATCCCAGTGATGCATTTTACGCTATTTTAGTTATTATTATATAAAGCCTGTACGTGGATGGTAATGAAATGGATGCCGACGCAGCCGCGGTCGCTGCAGGAAACCGCAAACTATCCAGCTAAATAACTACACGGCGTGGTATCGGGTCTCCGGCCAGTTGGTGAGTAAGTACAATCTTTTTTTAGGATCAATATACCTCGTAACGAACCTTGGAGTCGGCAGAAAACCAGGGCTGAGAATCTACACGGTGACACCTTGTTGCTTTTGACGGGTTATCGTATTGTCGACGTTTTATACCTAGCTCTTATATAAATACTTGACAGTAATGTCTGCAGAGTTAAAAACCGTACCGTATTTTACGAGAATCGTTTTTTCCAAGTGGCGATTAATACCATTCGCATATTTTACCACTTGTTTTTTTCTGAATATCTACTTTTCCCGAAGGGCTTTCTAAGCATTCGCATATTTTCCCACTTTATTTTCAAAATATCAATGAGAGGTATCATTTGAAAGCTGTCAGATTACATGGGCTTATCATATTTTTAGCCTATGTCCAGTCAGCGTCATATAGTTGGTAGCATCCAAAGTAGCCAAATAGTTCGTTACACGTCATTATTACCGTAGTAACAAGGGCGTGTAACGAACTATTTGGCTACTTTGGATGCTACCAACTATATGACGCTGACTGTACATTGAGATATTATTATATTTAATAAACGACGGAAAAAAAAACTATATTATATTACCAGAACAATAAAAGAATTGCTCTACCACATATGATATTTTGAAAAATAAAAATCAAGGTTGTTATAGTTTTGGCAGTGGAAGTGGAGGCTTGGAGAATAAACGTAAATTTATGAAAATAAAGCTTTAAATATTTTTCTTGTAGTTTTATCTTGACATGACAGAACAAATCTACAGTGACATTACGTTTTATTCTGAATATAAAACATAAGCGGAATACAAAAGAGGTTTGAATACTCAAACTGCAACACTTTCCCTTATTCAAAACTTCTGCATTCCGAGGGCTGAACAGAGAGTGCAAAATCTTGGACGAGGCAACCCTTTCGTTAGGATATCAGCCAGCTGTTCCGTTGTGCTGATTCTCTGTACCTGTATAGCACCTTCAGCAACTTGCTCTCGAACATAAAAAATCAAATACGCATGTGCTTTGTTCGCTTGTGAAATTCTGGATTATGTGCCAAACGAACAGCTGCTTCGTTGTCGACAAACAATGCAGGAGCATTCTTTAGCTTAGTCAACTCTTGCACTATTCTGGTTAGCCAAACTAATTCTCTGGCTGCCTCACTAGCGGCTACTAACTCTGCCTCTGTAGTAGAAATAGCCACCGATGCTTACCGTTGACTGAGCCAGGATATCACGCCTCCTGTATAGCGGCAGGCCACGCCTATAGTAGATCGGCTGATCGCACGATCTCTTCCATGGTCGACATCGCTGTATCCTTCGAGTTTTCCAGCTTTGTGCGGATCATATTTGATTCCATAGGAAGGAATACGTCCCTTTGACATCCTTTTTACGCCAAACCAATCTTCCTTAGAGAGAGGGGATTCTAGTTTTTGGGAAGCAATACCTACTGCATATGCAATGTCCGGACGTGTTCCGACCACGAGAAATGCTAAAGCACCGAGAGCTTCTCTGTGCGGATACTCTTCCTTCTTCTCAGTTTCGACTTTCCCTGATTGTGAAGTTTCATGAGTCTCCTTACAGGATATGGCTCGCGTAGGCTTCCTGATTTATGAAGACACAGCCTTCCTCTCCTCTTACGATTTGTAGTCCAAGGTAATACGACGCGGGCTTCGTCGTAAGTCGTAATCTGCAATCGTTTCCGAAAAACGTTTAGAAAAGATTTTGCCAACTCTTCGTCAGTTGCGGCTACTAATCCATCATCTGCGTATAATGTGATTAACGACTTTTTATACCGACAACAATCAGCCTCGCATTGTTTAAAGCCCATCTCTAGTAGAATTCCTTCGAAACAAGAGTTCCAACGTCTCGGAGCTTGCTTTAAGTCGTATAAGTTTCGATTTAGTCTCCAGACTTTAGATGTTTCGTTCAGGTTGTTGCATATAAATTTCCTGTTCAAGTTTTCCGGTGAGGAACGCCGTAGCAACATCTAACTGAACTAAGTACATGTTCTCCTTAGCACTGGCATTCAATAGTGCTCTGACGGTTACTAGGCGTGTGACAGGGCTGAAGGTTTGATCGTAATCGATTCCTTTTCTCTGTTTAAAGCCCTCCACAACAAGCCGTGCTTTATACTTGTCTATTGAGCCGTCTGGAATTCTTTTCGTTCGTAGAACCCATTTGCAAGGAAAAGCTTTTCTTCCCTTCGGTAGATTTCGCTATGTATCGCTTTGCGCCATTCTTCACAGTCGGTCCGATTCATCGCATCAGCAAAATTCGATGGGCATGTCTCTGCTAAGCACACGTAGTCGTTGAGTCTGTCGGGCCGTCGTATTTCGTTGCGATCGCCTGTATTTTAACGTGGCAATTCAGCGTCATAGAATTCGTCTGCCTCTGAATTTTAGGATGTGGTTCTGGTTCATGGACTTGGTCATGGTCTTCTTAGACTGCTTCGGGTTCCAAATTATGGCCTGTTATAGTTTCGGCAGTGGAAGTCGAGGCTTGGAGAATAAACGTAGTAAATTTATGAATAAATCTTGAAATATTTTTCTTCTATTTTAATCTTGACGAGGGAGAACAAATCTACAATGACATTACGTTTTTTTCTGAATATAAATCATAAACGGAACGGACGGTATTCACCTTCTTAGTTAGGTTCAATAGAGAAATACATTGTAACACATTACTAATAATAATAATATTATTGTCATAGATATGAACATGCCAGGGTACAGGTGTTATGATGTTCCAATAATTATTACGAAAAAGGCTGCCTTTCTTTTGGTATAATATTAGACACGATAATAATGGGTATTATTCGACGGTAAGAGCTTTTTTTGACATTAATCTAAAGACTCGTCCACGTCCACTGCAGTACATAGGCCTTCCCCAAGGATCGCCACAACGACCTTTCATGAGCTACCTGCATACACCGGGTTCCCCAACCTTCACGAGGTCGTCGGACCATCTCGTGGGAGGTGTACCCACGCGCCACGCATCTAAAGACTACCTATACCAAAAAAGCGACGGACAGCGATTTTCCAATTACTGGAGAAATAAGTAGCTAACAAAATAAATAATACTTTTTATCGCATTACTTTAATATCGTGGCTAAAACGTGTGAAATTTATAAACGACTACCTAAGTACTTATTTCACAGAGCAGAAAAAACAGTTGAAGAGTGAAGTGGGCGTGTAAAGTGTGGCATAGTTATGCGAAGTTCCGCGCAACCTACCTCAGTTATGCCGCAATCGCTTGTGCGTGAAAATAGTTCGAATAATAATGGTAATATAGGAAATGAATTCAGAAGCATGCCTTATTGTGCTATTTTGGAATGTTAACACGTTAGGCGCAGCAAAAAATTAATCCATGTTGGCGTGTTATCTTTATGATACTTTGAGTATTGGCGACAACAGGTCAGATACTAAGCGAAGCTCATGCCACTTCCACGTTTTCTCTATTCCGTGTACTTATTTTATTTTTATTTTTATTTAATCAATACAATACAATACACAAATGAAAAGTTATGTACCTACGCCATCTGTAGTCCAGTAGACGTACTACTAAACTAATACTCTTAATAA
Source organism: Acleris sparsana (assembly GCA_923062465.1). NCBI lineage: Eukaryota > Metazoa > Arthropoda > Insecta > Lepidoptera > Tortricidae > Acleris > Acleris sparsana. Next base: position 12,039,549 of record OV281286.1, read on the forward strand.
TAAATAAAAGATAGGTATAGATGAATTAACGAGAGCATGGAATTACATATGTTAATAATTGAATTTTGTATTTTCTCGTACTATCAGCATAAAAAGAGGTTTGTTATATATTGAAGAAGTAAATACGTAGAACTGATGGCCTTTGGAGCGGAAAGGTTCTAGAGTGGCGACCGCGAACCGGGAGACGAAGTGTTGGCAGACCTTCCACAAGGTGGACTGACGATCTGATAAAGGTCGCGGGAAACCGCTGGATGACAGCAGCAGAGGACCGATCGTTGTGGAAAACCTTGGGGAAGGCCTTTGTCCAGCAGTGGACGTCTTGCGGCTGATAATGATGATGATGATGAAATACCAAAATAATGTCAGTGTCAAATTGTGAATATGTTTACGTTGTGCATATATTTTTACGTCTGATTTTATTGTATTCTCACAATTATCAGAATAATTTTGTGTCAGCCCGTACGACTAAGTGTAAGTAACATAATTTTCAAAAAATATGGCAGTGAGTAATTTTGGTCCGATTGAGAGTCAAAGTAAGCAAATTATTTTTAACTGTTATAAATATTTAAAACGTGAACTGAAGAAAAATTTAAATTCCCCTTACACCGCTGCCCAGTTAGTTGAAAAAGCTAAAGGTGTTTGTCTCTCTACTGTTTATAACATTGTGTCTGAGAGCAATAGTGAGAAATTCGCATCAACAAAGAAATTCACCTCCCCGAGAAATAAAAAGATCAAAGAGTAGACGATTTTGATCAGGAAGTCATCCGGAGAACTATATATAGTTTTGCTTATGGGATTGCTTATGGGAAAGATGAAAATTGTATACAATTTTCATCTGTCCCATAAGCAATTTCCCTGTGTTAAATCCGATATAGATTACAAAATTGGCATTTCCACCTTACGAAAACAAATACAAAAATTAGGATTTAAATGGAAAAAGACCTAGGACAACCCAAAAATATTAATGGAAAGACACAACATAAGTACGACTGCTATGAATAAATTACCTTACCAAAATTGCGGAATATCGGTCTAAAGATAGACCACTACTTTATACTGATGAAACCTACATCCACACTTCACATGTGTCCGGAGAGGCTTGGACCGATGGAACAGAATTTGGTGTAAAATAAACAAATCAGTACAGGCCAGCGGTTAATAATAGTGCACGCAGGAGGAAAAGATGGTTTTATTCCCAACGCTTTGTTAATGTTTAAGGCAAACCAAAAAACGGGAGATTACCATGACCAAATGAACTTTGTCAACTACGAAAAATGGTTAAAAGAAAAATTAATACCGAACCTTAAACCGAATAGCGTACTTATCGTAGATAATGCGTCCTATCACAACAAACTTTTGAATCGTGCTCCAACGTCAAATTCTCTTAAACAAGAAATGATGGATTGGTTGACCGAACACAACATTTCATATAGCCCGTTGATGTACAAAACCAGTTTGTATGATTTAATTAAACAAAATAAAGAGCGGTTTCGTGAGTACCACATATATGCAATTTTAAAACAACGTGGCCACTCCGTTTTACGATTGCCACCGTATCACCCGACATTCAATCCGATCGAAAATATTTGGTCCATGGTACAAGGATATGTAGCGAACAGAAACGTTTCTTTAAACATGCAAGGCATTATGAGTTTAGCAACTGAACGAATGAATACTATTACCTACTGCTGAGGACTGGGAAAATATTTGTCGCCATGCGAAAGTGAAGAAAATAAATATCGATGTCAGGAAGGGGAATGGATCGAATTTCAGACAATCTTATTATCAATACTTGTGACAGCTCAGATGAAGAACATGATAGCGACTAAAAGCAAAAAACAGAGTTAAACATGACTTATTCGATTTCTTAAGGGTATGTAATTTTATTAAATTAGGAGAAAATTATTCTCCTTTTGTTGCAAACGGTACAACCACTACAAATGCAATTCCATGTTCTCGATAATTCATCTATACCTACGCGTTTTGTTATTTGAAGTTGTAAATATTAGTCATCTTCAGCATCATTTCAGCTGATAGACGTCCAATTCTTGTCATAGGCCATAAATGGATAAACCTTTGAAATTCCTTTAGTATCGAGATAACTTGAGACCCGAAGAGGACATAAGACAATACCTACAATAGAGTAATACAAATACGCTTTGTTAAATACCACAAAAAGAAAAATATTCAAGGAAAAAAAATGAAGTCTGAAATTAAATCAATAGAATTATAGTATCCTTCATCGATAGTATCAATACTTACTATATCGAATTAGTTATTAGCGCTATCTACCGTCCGATAGCTGAAACGTGTCCTAATTTGGTTTCAAGACTGGTTTTCCTATTCACCGCTAGATGTCAATTATAATGTTAAGAATAAAAGTTTTCATATGAAAACTTTTCCACTGTATAACCTTATTATTTAATCTCTTTTTGAGCAAAGCCCAGTTACTGAGCTAACAAAATAAATAATGATTTTTCTACCGTTTTACATGCGTTTTACTTTAACATCGTACTTAAAACGGAATATGCCATTTTTAAACGACTACTTCAAAAAGAAAGGCCGGGTTAATTTGTAACGCGGTTGGTAAAAGAATCCATCTGAAAAGTAACAAAACGGTACAAAAAGGCCAGTTTACGGTTTATATTGATTTAAAATAAATGTAAAAATGTCCCGTGGGGTGGGGCCGTGATTTGTGTAAATATTCTAGTACTTATATAAAGTTGAATAATTATATTGCATTGTACAGAATTAGTTTATAAATAAGAACATAGATGGCGTTACCTATGCACATGTCTTTTTTGTTTTTTTTTACTGTCAATGTATGACTTAGCGGCTAGTATTAAGAAGTTTACTAAAAGGTTTGCAAGATACCAATACCGAGAATTTATTGAACGCCCCTCGTAAACGTCTAAGAGAAACCACAGCTGCATTTAAAAAAAAGTGCCAGGTTTTTCGCATTGCAACATTGCCATTTTGTGTTCCCCCATTAATGATGAGACTAAATATATAATTATATATCATCCGGTAGGTTTATCGAACTAGGTTTAGTGTCGTGGGCTCCCCTTCTAATCGTATTTCCTGTGCAATTTCGAACAGTAGCCATAGGCGTTAGAACTGACAGAGTATTACATTACACGTCTCAGACGGCTGTGCGAGTAGAGGGCTGCACAGACTAATAAGATATACTACGTAGAGGGCTGTGTGGCTATAACATTGATTAACAATGCCTTGTCAAATTGACAGTTTTATCCGCAAGCGTTGTATTGGGCAGTGCACGCACTATCCCAATAATAATCTGTACACTATCCAACCTCTGGTGCCAACCTCGACCACAGATTATTAAGGTATCACGACATTGGCAGAATCAAGAATCATCAACACATTGATGGGACCATTGTACTCCCAAAAATTGAATTGAATTGAAGTGGTAGTACTTCAGTACCTATTATTAAAAACGAAAGTCTACTAGTGTATACTGGGATAACCTACAAGGTACTTTAGTCGGACTTGGTAGGCATTGTTACTTTGCCACATTACCGTAGAACTAAGCATTGTTGTTAAAATGGATGCAAAAAAGTATACGAAACCCAAGTTACCTACAGCTCAAAATATATTGGAAGACATAGCAAACATTGAAGACAAAAGATGCGATTCGGTTCAGTTGTCCTCGGACGATGACATACTCAAAGAAGCGTATGCTTGTTTTCACAACTTCGAGAGTTTACAGAGTGACTTGGTGCAACGTAGTGAGCTGAAAATCATGTTGGAGCAACTTGACCGCGATCTGACAGAAAATGTACAGAAAATAGTAAATCTAACTAACTAAAATATTCATTTCGAGAATAAAACACTTCTTTAAGCTTTTAGTTATTTTATTATACTTCCAAGTTTTAGTAATTCATCTTCTGTTACTAAACCCAAAAAATGTAAGCAGACCAAAGCTGCACCCTGTTCAGCAAACTTTTTATTCTTTTCCCAAAACGAGGATGTATATTTTTTCTCATTGAAAGTCAGTAATGTCTGGAACAGTTTCGACACTTGTCTTGTTTCATAAACAGGTAATTCAAAGTGATTTTTCCCAGCCCATGCATGAAGTCTAGCTTTTGGCAAGTTTAAATCATTAAATTTTCCACGGATAAAACAAACCTGTAATGTGAATAAAATGACAATTACATTATATTGATGTGGTTAAACAATTACTAAAACAAAAAGAAATCTCTTAATTATATAGTTAAAACTGTTATTGATAAAGTGAAGCGACTGTACATAAAAGGGGATTTCATTCTAATTATAATATGTTGTTTATTAATAATAATGTATATAAAATGTACCAAAATAACCTCTTGTATGCTTAGGCACTAAATAATTTCATTACATCTTTTAATTGGATTGAAACAATCTAAAAAGACCTTGGTGTATTTTGACAAAAAAAAGTAGGTATAACAGGCAGTATCCTGGATTCCTGAGTGAAACAGATGTTGAATCAGTAGCCGTCTTAGGATTGGTTGTGGTTGAGCAACTGCCCAGGGTGCATGCGGCTGGTTTTTGAATTCTATCCCTTGGCTTTTTTTTTGCATGGGATTGAATGAGTGTTGGGGGCGCTGTAGAAATTGCACATAGTGTGCTGGTAGCGCTAAAACCGGCATGGGATTGAATAGGCCATAGTAATTTGCAGGTTTGAATTTTACTGTGAGAACTTACTTTCTTTTCGTTTACTCCTTCAAGATTTGAGTTAAATACTTTTTGTTTTTTACATGGAGGTTCCAATTCATCAGGTGTTACTTGCCAGCGGCCTTTTATACCCATCTTTTGGTACTGGGACTGTTTCTTCTGACAATATTCCCCTAAGTCCCATATGACACTAAAATTAGTAAAAATCCAAATTTAGTAATTTGCAAGTGAATAAACAAAAAGGGAAAAAATTGCCTTCATGTCACACAAAACAATAACACTAACCATATTTGTTCTAGTGTTTGACACTCCAGAAATTGTCTACCCCTGGGTGTTTCTTGCAACTCTCTTAGAATATTTTGGATACAATACTTGGTATTAGAAGGAGAATTATCATAGTCAATAGCAAGCCGAAGGTAATCTTTGATCACAGTGTCCATGGGCAGTAAGCCGTCTTTTCTGAAGATGGAGCAGTTCCATTCAGCAGCCCTAGCAAGCATTACACTTGTGCAACCAGTCATCTTTTTGAACTTGAATATATCACTATGTTTTTCTATTTCCTTTGAGCCGCCACTGAAAATAATAAAAGTAATTATATCAATACAACTAATTACATTAAAAATGGATAATACTTAACACAAACTAGCAAGAGCTACTTACTTGGCAATCACAGGTATTGATAATTTTTCTGCAACAAAGTGAATAACATCAGTATGAACAGCATGCTGCGGCCTCTCTTCTTTTGTTCTGCCGTGGATGCCTATTGCTTTGATACCAGAACTTACAAGTCTATTCACAAGTTCCAGAGTATCTTCAGGCGTCTGAAGTATCCGTATTTTACAACTGACTGGTATAGAGAGATTAGTAACTAGTGTGTTCAATATACTCCATGCCTTATCCGGTTGGCCCATTAAAGCTACACCCATTCCACCTTTGATAGAAAATTCTTTTGGACAACCCATATTGATGTCTATTGCAGCTACATCATTCTCTCTGAAAAATTGGTGGTTATTCAAGTACTTATACAACATATTTAACTTTTATTAAATAAGCAAAAATTGATAAATCCACACTCTGCTCTTCCTCCGTCATTCTTAGCCACTTTTGTTTGCCACTTATACTGTTGTGGCTGTCACTCCTATATTGGCCTTACAAGCACTCTAAACATTGGGGCTCCACCTTAACAAACACTACACTTGTTTTATCTCACAAAAGCAAGTGGACCATACTTGTGCATGTAGATGCACATGTAAACTGTCTCCCTGTGCAATATTTAAGCTGTTGTGACTAGGCACTGCCGGTTCGGTTAGTAGTAATGATGTAGTATGTTTATATGCATACTGCTATCATGAAATAAAACAAATTTACTCTATTCACCTTCTCTATACTGCAACAGGCCAATGATGATGATGGTTCAAATTTAGTATTATAGATAAACATCTATCACTTACACCATCTGAGCTACTTTCAGTGCCCTATCAGCATCACATGTGCCCAGTTGAAGAACAACCTTTTCTTTTTCTTCAGCACAAGTCCTAAATACAATAGTGCCATCTGTTTGGTCAACATAGTCAATGGTGTTTAGAATGCCTGAAACATACAAGTACTGAATAAGCTTAATATTTTTTTTTAAATTTAGATCCTGATTAAAAGGGGTTTTAAGATTCAAGCATTAGGTCGATCTCTTAAGGTTGGCGCATAAAGACACATAACATAACAACACCAGATCAGCTCAAAGTGGGATGTTGTAAACCTGTGTTAGTACAATACAATTTACAGTGGACGACGGATAGTTTGTGCCGAGGCGTTGCCGTTCCGATGACGATAAGGGTGTTACAATATGGAGTTTTATACGGAGAATACTGAACGGCTCGAGCTGAGGTGGTGCCCCGAGCAGTTATATGATTATAAGACAATTCTTATAAGAATTCAGAATAGTTCGATATCATCTTTTATTTAAATACTAATTCAATTTCATCCCACCATTTATATAAAAAATACTCGATACTCGATTTTCTGTTTTAGCAAATAATATGGGCAATCAAATTTAATAGAGATTACCACTGGAAGTCACAGTTATGGATTAACATCGAAGTCTTTTGTGTTTTTTATCTCCGAACTAGATAATCACTTGCCATTTATTCTGCGTTTTGAACGTAAAAACTTCCAGTCTATGAGTTCTTCCGTATAAACAATGTCCGCGCCATAGCGAAGCGCCAATAGTCTCATAGGTAGTGTCCCTATGCGAACCATGGGCGCAAGGATTAACTTATTTTCATAATTCAACATTTTTTACAATTAATATTTACGCAAAAACAACCTAATCGGCATGCAGTTCTGTGACACCTGTCACCACAGATTATAAGGGTATGCTAAGGGTAAACCTATTTTTTTATTTTTTATTTATTGAAGCTTTGGCTACTAGGCCATTAGCTTAAAACGAAACAATAAACCAGTTACGATGATATGTAGGACAGAGGCTAAGATAGTTTTAACCTCTGTACCACTGCGAGTCCACTTGAAACGAGAAGTAAGATGCCAGAATACACGAAATAAGTCAAAGTCTTCTATCACTGTGCAACACAAAGGCATTAAAAGTACAAATCACTAACAAAAAAGAACTTTGCACACCTAAATACACAAAAATAAAAACTAGAACAAATTACACATCCGCCATCTTTTGACGTTGCAAATGGCCTCGGGTAAACCTACCAGTTACCACAGAGGTAACTGGTATTTTTATTAAGGTTACGGTATGTTTGTTTTAGGTTTTGACCGTGCTAGTTCTTATTCTGTGGTTTTAAGTGGATTTTGGTTTTGACCATAGAATAAGTAACATATCAATCACAGATAAGATTTATTTATGGGCGCTCCACATTCGGGTGAATGTGGTCCGGTTCGTAAATTTTTCGCGGTGTTCGCTTCTGTGTCGTTTTTTTGGCCCGCGTCAAAGAGCCTGCGAAAATTTGCCCAATACCACCAATACTGCACCAAATTTTACAGACCTTGTTCTATTACAATGAATACTCTTCATCCACCATCTTCGTTTCCTCCATTTATTTTTTACTTATATGTAGACCTAATTATATCATCGAGCGCGCGAACTATACTATGACCACTGCGAATGTGGAGTTAAGAACGCGCGTAACGTTCACGCGTAATTCTCCCTGCTATTCACGACCGTGAATGTAAAGAACCCATTAGACACGCGAGCTTAATTTCCTGACCCCATGTCTCACCGCATCTATTCAATGTAGGTACCTACAAGCCAGTTACCAACCAAATGTGATGGGTTGAAAGGTTTTATTTTTTTCCATTTGCAGTTTTCAAGGTATTTGCGAATCTTGAATACTTGAAGCAACCACAATTGGCGCCACAGAATAATCACAGGCACCCACACAAGCACACAAATTTACACTTTAAAACTAAATGAATGCACTTAAACGGTATTGTATAATACCCAGCCAAGGTGGCTACTATGCGACAAGGTGTCACTATGTGTACGCTGGGCTCGCATGCTCAGCCGGGCCACAGGCCGCGCTACACGCTGAATATAACTATAACCCATATCGTAAATTCTGTACTTTAAGTACACAAAACAAAGAAACCTGCCACTGCTAACATAACTTATATATTTCTACTTTTATCCATCATGATTTGTAATACCAATATTTGGTGTAGTAGCGTATGTAAAAATGAACTTAAACGCTAGAGTACAAGAAATGAAATATGAAAATTCAACATCTATTCAAATCAAAGTAAACGACAGTACCATTTTAAGTATCTACAGATCACCTTCAAATTTAAACGTAATAACTTTTATCAACTCCTTAAATACCTACCTAGAAAATAATAAAGACATTAATATTAACCTAATCCCCACACAGAATGAATCAAAATATACCAACAAATATAAACAGACAACAATACTTAAATATGATTTCTACACATGGTATATTACCACCAGGTCACGTTTAGCCAACTAGATTAACAAATTGCCTAGACCACTTTATGTGAAAACGAAATAGTTAAGAATCCGCGGCTTATTGCGCTGTTCTAAATACAGAAATTACAGAGCATCTTACAATCCTATTAACATTTACGAATAATATGTTACAAGAGCGCGCATCAAAAAACTAAAGTACAGTTAACTATGAACACGCAATTAAAAAACTTATAGAAAAAAACCTTGAACTCCTTCTTTTCAGTAGTGACCCGAGATTGGTTGCGAACCAATTGATACAAAAACTAAGGCAATCCCTAGATGAAAGCAGAACTATAAAACCTATACCTAGAAACCAGCGCACGATAAAGCCGTGGATAACTCTTGGTATACTGCGATGTATAAGGAATCGTGAGCTGTGTTGGTGCCGGCAGAGACTAGCACCACCCCATCTCTTCCCGTGGGTGTCGTAAGAGGCGATAAGGGATAAACCGGAGGATGGGCAGCAGCGTCCTCCGCGGACTACACGGTATAACTGCGGTCGGCAACCCGCCAGCCAAGCGTGGCGACTTCGGCATTTTTCCCCCCCAATGGATTTACAAAAACAGCCCGGACCCCTAGTCCCCGGCGGCCCCGCTATTCCTGGCTCCGGTATCGGCCATGGTAACGGCGGGGCGGGGGGTGCTTTAGGTAATCTCCGGCAGAGACCCGGCTACCAGAAACGACGACCTTTGGCCCTGGCAACATACAACTGCCGAACATTGCGGACCGACGATAAGTTGCTGGAACTGGAGGAGGAATTGAGCAAGTTACGATGGGGAATCATAGGTTTGTCAGAAGTCCGTAGAGAGGGGGAGGACATGATAACCCTGAAGTCCGGTAACTTGCTCTATTTCCGGGAGGGCGACCACCAGTTCCAGGGAGGTGTCGGGTTTATCGTCCACAAGTCCCTCGTGAACAACGTGGTGAAGATCGAGAGTGTGTCGAGCAGGGTAGCGTACCTTGTACTCAGAATGACCCAACGATATTCGTTGAAGGTCATACAGGTATATGCTCCGACCGCGACACACTCCGACGATGAAGTGGAGGCTATGTATGAGGATGTTTCCAGAGCCATGCATAGCTTCAAAACTCACTTCACTCTTCACGAAGGAGGGACTCTATATGATGAACTCCTTCTTCAGAAAACGTGAGCATAAGAAGTGGACCTGGATGAGCCCTGATGGTGTAACGAGGAATGAGATAGACTTTATCATGTCGATGAAAAAGCACATATTCAATGATGTCTCCGTGATCAGTGCGGTTAAAACCGGGAGTGATCACCGTATGGTACGAGGCTCATTGAATATCCAGTTCAAGCTTGAAAGGTCTCGACTGATGAAGTCTACGCTCCGTCCGGCACCCGCTCAGATCCAAAACCCCGAGAGCTTTCAGCTCGAACTTCAAAATCGTTTCGAGTGCCTTGGTAGCGACGTGGACGATTACAACGACGGGTTTTTGGAAGCTGTCCAAACGGTCGGGTCTAAGTTCTTCAAGATCCGCCGTAAAAAACCAGCAAGCTCTCGGACTCCACGCTTAGGCTCATGGAGGTGAGGCGCGAGATGATTCTGCAGTCCTCTGGTGACGCTTGTCGTTATCGGCAGCTCAACAGACAGATCTCGAAGTCTCTGAAGCGTGATATACGCCGATTCAATACTAAAAGTATTGAAGAGGCTATTGAGCGTAACAGGGGCTTTAAGGTGTTTGCCAGGGATCTGTCTGTTGGCCAAAGCCAATTGAAGAAGCTGGAAACCGACGACGGCAGAGTCATTTCATCCAAACCTGAGCTATAGGCGGAAGTTGAGAAGTTTTATGGACAGCTGTACACGACAACCCGAACACCCGTCGGAAATCTAGCTGAAGACCCGAGGGCTAGATTAACCCGACACTATACCGAAGATCTCCACGACGTCAGCCTGTACGAGATTAGTATGGCCCTCAAACAGCTTAAGAATGACAAAGCCCCTGGTGAGGATGGAATTACAGCCGAACTCCTGAAGGCGGGTGGTAAACCCATCCTTAGGGGCCTTCAGACGCTGTTCAGCTCCGTCCTCCACGAAGGGAGAACGCCGAAAGCATGGAACAGAGGTGTGATGGTTCTTTTCTTCAAGAAAGGAGATAAAACTTTGCTGAAGAATTATAGACCCATCTCACTTCTGAGCCATGTTTACAAGCTGTTTTCGAGCGTCATCATAAATCGTCTCGTACGCAGGTTTGACGAGTTCCAGCCTCCCGAACAAGCCGGTTTCCGGAAAGGCTATAGTACCGTAGACCACATACATGCGTTGCGGCAGGTTATACAGAAGACCGAAGAGTATAACCTCCCCCTTGGCCTTGCATTTGTGGACTACGAGAAAGCCTTCGATTCGATCGAGACATGGGCTGTGCTGCAGTCTCTCCAGCGGTGCCAAGTTGACTACCGATATATCGAAGTGCTGAAGTGTCTGTACGAAAACGCCACTATGTCCGTCCGACTACAGGACCAGAGCACGAAGCCTATTCCTCTGCAGCGGGGAGTCAGACAAGGAGATGTGATCTCTCCGAAGCTGTTCACCGCTGCATTGGAGGATGCTTTTAAGGTTCTGGACTGGAAAGGACGAGGCATCAACATAAACGGTGAGCACATCACTCACCTTCGATTCGCGGACGATATCGTAGTCATGGCTGAGACCATGGAGGACCTCAGTGCAATGCTCGCTGACCTCAGTAGAGCTTCCGACCGAGTGGGCTTGAGAATGAACATGGACAAGACGAAAGTCATGTCCAATGTCCATGTCGCGCCAACTCCCGTGATAGTCGGAGGCTCTGCGCTCGAAGTTGTTGACGAGTATATTTACCTGGGACAAAATCAGAAATGATGATATCCGCAGTAGAACTAAAGTTACCGACATAGCCCTAAGAATAGCTAAACTGAAGTGGCAGTGGGCGGGGCACATTGCTCGCAGGACTGATGGCCGATGGGGTCAGAAGGTTCTGGAGTGGCGTCCGCAGACCGGAAGACGAGCTGTAGGTAGGCCTCCAACAAGATGGAGTGACGACCTCGTCAGGATCGCGGGACCGCGGTGGATGCGAAAAGCACAAGACCGGTCTGAGTGGAAAACCTTGGGGAGGCCTATGTCCAGCAGTGGACGTCTTTCGGCTGACATGATGATAAGGAATCGTAATAAACTACAACTAAAGGTACGGCACGGTCCGAACCATATAATGAGATTCTTAGGGTCACGTACAAAAGATACTGTAATTTTTGTAACAACCTGATTAAAAAATTAAAGCGTATTTTCTAATTACGAAAGAAAACAATCAACAAATGCTTCTAAAAACTTTGGGAAACACTGATAGAAATTACTTATTACAAATCTGCTAAGACTTCTAACCTCGATTTGTTAACAATAGAATCATCGCCCAATGACTCAGTCTCAAGTATTTTGCTGATGTGGCAGACTTGACTTTGGTGACTTTGGCAGAGGATATTCTCATTAATTGCTCTATTAGAGGCGTAGACCATTAAGAGGACTATAACCAAACCGAATTTAATCCTGCTGACGGGACGGCTTCCTCATTTGCACTTTTAGATACGGATCCTCAGGAAGTACGTGGTATTGTCATGAGCTTGAGATCGGACAGTGCCTCTGGATGGGATGGAATTACAACCAGATTCCGATTATATGTTATTTAGAGATAAAAATGATCGTGGCTCAAGTTGCTCCACTTGGCTGATCTCTGCTTTAAAGATGGTATCTTCCCAACACCGCTTAAGCAATCCATAGTTACGCCAGTTCATAAGGGTGAGGAGAGAGATGATGTCAATAACTATTGACCAATGTCGGTCCTGCCATCTGTTTCAAAAATTATCGCAAAACGAATAAATAATCGCCTTGTCTCATATCTAAATAAGTTTAAATTTTTATCAGAAAAACAGTTTGCTTTCCGTCAGTCTAAATCTACGGAAGATGCAATACTAGAACTAACTAAGCTGATAGCTGGTAGGACTTATAATGGTAACAAATGTCTAGCAGTGTTTTTAGATTTAAAAAGGCTTTCGACACGGTCTTTTACTTCCACTCTTACTCGCCAGATGGAGAGGATTGGTACAAGAGGAAACCCGCTAAACTTACTAAGTGACTACTTGAAGGGGCGAACTCAAAGAGTTAAAATTGGTGAATTTAACACCCACATTGTTTTTAATTTATACAAATGACATGAGTACATGACACACCTTTTCTTACGCTGATGACACTGTCATAGTCTTTGAGGGGCAATCTTAGGAGTCTGTCTTTGAAAGTGCAGAAACAGGTATGACCAGAGTATTCTCCTGGTTAAAATATATATAATCTTTTAACCCTCAATGTGAATAAAACGAATTTTATGTGCTTCACTAAATATAACAGCTCACAACCAAATAGCTGTTTAAATTCTAACCGTCTTTCCTGTAACTGTATAGAAATAATGAAAGTCAACTTTACAAAATACCTGGGTGTTATGTTGGACTAACGCATGTCATGGTATACTAATAATGAATACGTCAACACAAGAATACGTATACTAATTTGGATTTTTAAAAAAATAGAGATATAACTACAAAAAAACTTTTATATCAACTGTATTTAACTTTAAAACAATCGGTCATGTCCTACTGTATATCAATATGGGGTGGTGCATCCAAAATTAAATTTCCGGGGGTTGATAGAGGTCAACACTGTCTTATACACGGTGTAACACGAGAAAACCGAATAATTTTAACAGTGTGTTCCTAAGGCCGTAAGAAACAAAAAAGATTATATGAACCTATATATTAATAAATAAAATAAAAGAATTTTGTGTATTATTTCGTATAATTTGTGGATAACATGAATTGCATAAGTAAGATTAATTAGTAATTACAATAATAAAACGAAATGTTTACAAAATTAACTCGCAACAAGACTAGTACTACTCCTGTCGACAGTATTCATTCATAAACAAATAAAAATAAACTGCATATCATAAAAATATTACATCCATTAAGATTCCGTTAAGTACTTACCATCTGAGGCCCGTGGCAAATTCATTGGATGGGGCCCTCTCAGTAAAATCGTCATGTTACTCCTGAGCTCGCAGCCTCTCGGGCCGGAAGGCTGTCTCGGGCCGAGGGGCCTCTCGGGCTGGGGGCCCGTGGCATTTTGCCGACTTGCCACCCTGTAGTTACGCCACTGGTATGTACCCAGTGCGTTGCTGTCGGTGTCTTTCTTACACTTTGCTACTTGATACTCCAACGAACTGGTAATAGCACGAATACTTTTAATCCGTCGGCTTCATCATTATCACCATTTCTTCAGCCTGTTACCGCCACTGGTGAGCACTCGAGTACGCCATTCATCCCGAATCCCGATCATATGCTGTTCTAATCTAATCCAAAATTGATCCGGCTTGCCTTCAGTAATTACAATGTTCCAAGATTTGTGAAAGTTTCTTCATATTTGTTTTTTTTGTCATAGCATTCAATTGAATATTGGATTATTAATATTAATTTATCGATATTTTTACGTTTTTGGAGAAAAAATATTAAGCTGACGTTGACATGTAAACATACTAATGACGGTTCTGAATGAAAGTCAATTTACAGTCAACTTAGACGTGGCGGGCTCGCAACGTCGCAATTGTAAGGGTGTTTTGTACTGGAGATTTCATTACGACTTTTTTAAACATAAACGCAAATATCTCAAAAACCAAGCTGAATCTGGCAAACATTATACGACAATTTTAACTCCAAATAATGTCGGGAATACGCTGTTAAAATTATTCGGTTTCCTCGTGTAACACCGTGTATAGGTAATGCACTCTAAAGCTTACAGATTCCCAAAAATGAACTTTACCAACTTAGTGACCTATTGTCAATGAGGAAACTTTACATTCTTTGTGCGTTGCTCCCGTTTCATCAACTAAGTCAGCATTTGCAAAAAGACAATTTACAGCACAATCAGCTTACTTGTATAATAGAATAAACGAAAAATTATATGTATACCAATTGTACACACAAACACACACACATACACACACACACACACACACACACACACACACACACACACACACACAGAGAGAGAATTTTAAGTTAAAATGACAGTTTTCATATGAATCTGACGTTTATTAAATCGAGTTAGTGTCGTAAGCCAGTGTTAAATTTTCTGTGCAAGTGGCCCATAATGCTGTATTTATACGGCGGTTGATAATGATGATGACGGCTGTAAATAATCGCTTGACCCGCACGTTGAAAAACGTCCGTTCGTTGATTCGACCATGAAAATGTGGAACAAAAGTTCAAATAAATAAAAAAGTTCCCCAAAAAGCTTGTAACGTCGTGAACAAAGAATAATTAAAGTATTTACTTATTATGTATGATGGTTTTCTGATTTCATAATCAGAAAACCTGTAAGTCAAACTAAAACGTGTCGTGCTACTAAAAAAAACAAAAAAAAACTATGTTGTGCCTTAACTGTAACTATACCTGCGCTCAGGCACTGCTTTGAAAATCGAAGTTCGTAGTTACATTGGCTCCTATCCCTTTCACTCGTGTCTCGGAACTAAATCGAGATAAAGGAATGGAGCTAGCGTAACATGAGCGTAACTACAAGCTTTTAAAGTAGGGTCAATAACCCTTACAAATCTTACTATCTGTGGCTTATCAAAACATACGAAACTTAGTATCTCTAGTCTGTGTGATACACAACATGACACATGTCATAAACAAGTGTCAAACAAAGCAAAACAAGCTTGCTGCCGAGTTATAGTTATAATAATTTGACGACAAACTTGTATTTTATTAGAATCAAACATTATTTGTCACTTATTCTCATTGCCATGAAGCCTACTGTAGCTGCTGACGAAATGTTCCCAGAAGGAGTTGGACCTTGGATGGATTTGGAAGAGGTAGTTGTTTACAAATTCTTAGATGATTCTTACTTTACCAAGTCTCTTTACGTCTCTCTAATTTTTGCCATGATTTTTCTGGCGAAAGCGTAACCCAGGTTCGATTCGGTTTTATCATAATATAATTTATATCATTTACTTAGTTGTGATGTTTAGCGGTGGCGCATGGTTCATATGGATCGTTACCATCTTATCCTATCGTCAAGCAGCAGTGTTCACATTTTTGTGTTGCGGTGTGGGAATTATATGACTAGTGAAATTACTAGCATTACGAAGCGTGGCGAGAGATCAATTTTTCGTTCCCGTAAACCACTATATTGCGAATTTCATCATTAGAGCCGTTTTCGAGAACGTGATTACAAATATGCATACAGTGCAATAGCTCTTATAAGGTGCTTCATGGTTGTACTTGTCCCTCACTCACTCTTATACGCTTTTATCAAGGGCAAGTGAGAGAAGTTCAAACCCGAAGCACCTTCTAACAGGTTGCAGACTGTAGGTATATAATAAATATTGCTTGTTTGATAGCAGGGGTTGTATACCTGTATTAGGGTAAAGTAACCAGTGGTCAGCCAGAGACCAGTAGTCGGCCTTATATGAGTGCGAAGAGTGGGAAATATATCTTTCGTACTCCTCCCACCCATACAAAGTAAAGGCAGAGGCGGACTACAGGTCTCTGGCTGACCACTGGTTACTTTACCCTATATTCATACAAAAGCACTGTTATTAAATTTTGGTATCTCATTTATTATTGAATATTTTTGTCCTTCAATAAATTTATATAATAGTATAGTATTATTACCTAAATTACAATCAAAAATATCAAAGAAATGTTGCAAATTAAGGAAAAATATTATATATTATTATTATTATATGTATCAAGATATTTTATTGGATTTCAACTGTAATTAATACTGGTATCAGTCCCTGTTTCATAGGATAGAGGCATTTCATCTCAGTCCATATCCAAATGTGGCAGCAGGGATGGCAATGCTTTTGGAGTCTTACAATTGTACTGTTCTAAATTATTATGTCTATGTATTTCAGATCCCACTTACCATCAGGCGGCCTTAATAAAATATTTTAGGCATCAAATCATCAAGAGTTGGTAATATTGGTTTACCTTTTTACAGGCCGGAGGTCCTTCAAACTTGCTCATGGATTTAGCTGCCAATGAGAAGGCCGTTCATGCAGATTTTTTTAATGGTAGATATTAGATAATTAACCTTTCATATGCCAAAAGCCTCTTATAATTAATTGCATTTTGCCAGGCTATGACATAATCTGTGTGGTTAGATTATAGATCAGCATTTTCAACCTTTTTGAATTCTAAACCACCACTATAGATACAGCTTTATCCTTACAAGATTAATACATTCTCACACAAACTTACCAATTATTTGTTTTAATTTCAGATTTTGAAGATCTGTTTGATGATGACGACTTGAAATGAATCGATTCCGTGCTGGTATAGTGTGGTTACACCAAATTTAATGAAAGAACTGTATTGTTTTACATATAATTAAATAAATCCCTACATACAATTTGATTGTTGTTATTAAGATTATAAATGAGTTTTACTGTTTGAAGTGCATTGGAAACATTATCCAATTTTGACCCGGTTAGCAAACACACAAACTATCCCTTCAAACGGCAGTCAGGTTTGAATAATCATATTGTGGACCATTTAGAATACTAAAAGTTTGTCCAATCGGATGATAGATTGGAGTTGGAGAGTTGGACAATGCATAGGGCCAGAATGGCGTTTTTGTTTGCTGGTTCTAAAAGGGCTTTAAGATTTTCTGAAGGGACTGTAAAGGGTGAAATTTTTACAACAATGTGTAGGTAATTGCTACCTATTGCAGTCTTGCTGTTATGGAGCTACTAATTCGGAGTGTTTTGGCCTTTTGGGCCATATGAAGAACTAACATAACCTGAACCTAGCTCATATCTATTATACTTATTTGGTCAGTTGTGCGGGTGCAGACCCACCATACCCCTGGGGGTAGGGTGGAACTGAACCATATCACCATAGTTGGGCTGGGATTTGATATAAGTATTTATTCTTTGTCATAGCCCTTCTAACAAAGACCAAATACTGCCTATCAGGGGAAAAAACCCGTGTATATTATAATTTTAGCATAGTTCTAGGGAATGCTGTTTTAAACCACATACTAAAAGTACCGACTGTGTTAAGGTCCCTTTTTTAGTTTTTCGTAAATAACTCGTTAACGGTGGGCCATAGCAAAAAATGTTTCATTACATGATTAATTATGTTCTCTATAGTAAAGATTCTATGCATTTTTTATCTGGGATCAATATTCCGCTGACGCGGAGCTCCGTCGACCTTGTTACATTGGATTTTGAAATATAAAATTTGGTTAGAATTTCATTTATCTAGTTGGTCGGGGAAGGGAAAAATAAAACTAGAAAGCATTATAGTGCACAGCACTAGTGGTATGGTCCAATCCCACCCTACCCTCAGGGGTAAGGCTAGGGTTATGGTGGCTCTGACGTGAGTTGTGCCACGTAGTTGTGTCATTGGGAAGTGATTTTGTTCTTAGCCACCACTGGGCGGCAATCAGTAAAATATATCCGTATTACCAGTGGTGACGATCGAGGTGGTGGCAACTAGGACCAGAAGCCCTAAGACGTCCTACGAATGTTGACGGGCAATTCTTGTTCAAAAAATGGCCCATGTAAGGGGGAGACTTTAGAGATGTTGTCACGGTTCTAAGTATGATAAAATTTACCTAAATACACAATATGCCATATTAATGTAAGACTAGCTGTCCATGCCTGCCCGCCCGGGTGTATTAGTCGTGTTATTCGTCGAGGATAACATCTCTAGATAATAGGTCCAAAAATCTTGCTTAAAGCTTTATTAAATAAAAAACATAATATGTGTGTGATCCATAAAATCGTTTTATTTTCACTTCATTTCTGATATTCGATCATGTACGTCAGCAACATATTGTTTGACCACTTCATTGTACAATAGTTGTATAAAATGGCCGCAACGGCCGTCGGACATTATGATAAAACTGTGTATGAATATAAGTAAAGCCCATGGTGATATAGGAGAGGCTACACGTCAACGTCGGCGTCGCTGCTGTCGTCGCTGAACTCGTCGGCCTCGGCCGCCGCCGCCGCGCCCGCCTCGCCCTCCGCCTCCCCCGCTTCGTCCTCTTCAGCGGTATCATCAAGCTCCTCTTCCTCCAGCATACTAGAAAGTTTAGAACTAACACCACGACCCATTTCTGAAACAGAAAAAAATAGAATATATAAAATTAAGTTATAAGTTTTCGGGCAATTGATTTTTCTACAGTTGATAAGCGAAAAACAAGAAATATTACTTTTTGAATTAAGAATAGCTAAATCAATTAACGTAGGGAGTTAAAGTGACAGGTGAAGGGCTATAGATAGAGCCTAAGTAAGACATCCTTGTTTTTGCGCTAGAAAATATAATAATAACCAGACATTGTTATTATTATCAATTCACAGGTTTCAAGCCAAAGCATGGTTTGAGAAAAATATTTTTTATCAAAAATACTCTAGTATATTTGTTTAATATCTTAAAAGTAATATTACATTTGTTAAAACTAATATTTTTACATGAAAAATTCTCTAAAAAAAAAATCGTTCAGGGCAATTTCTGTCAATCGCACTAAAGATGTTTTAGAATTCTAGATCAAATATTCTTAATCTTAAATATTTAGTTTATCACCCACTTTGAGAATTAATATTTTCTAGCCCCCCCCCTTTCTAACTTTACCGCATCTTACAATCAGTCTCAATAACATAGGTATTATCCTGTTTCTGGGCCCATACCGTCCCCTTAAAGACCTCCAGCGCCCACAAGGAAGCGTTATCGCTTTAGATAAAACAGAACACTTCACACAATAAATGTTATGAATGACATGATATTGTGATAATTTATAAATTTTATATTCTTCATTTGACTTTTCATGTTGAGTGATAAATAAAATATAATTTGTGAACTTTTTATCATAAGTATGAGGGCATTTCTTTAAAACTTTCTACCTAGTTAAGGACTAAAATTAAGAAACGTTAACTTTAGAGTTACAAAATTTTGTCATACAATTTATATACTACCCCCCAAAGCCAATAAGCAGTATCTCAAATTTAATAAATGGAGTATATTGCCGGTATGGTTGCCGGGTTAGAATAGTGCCACTCCGTGTCTTCCCGTGGATGTCGTAAGAGACGACTAAGGGAATAAAGGCTTGTAGTACTGTTAGGCGATGGGCTTGCAACCTGTCACTAATACACTGGTAAACATCTTAGCCTGATTGTGCAAAGTGTGGTTACAGAATTATCAACAAGTTTTTAGGGTTGTTGGTAATTCTGTAGCTCTGCCTACCCCACTCTGGGAATGAAGGCGTGAGTTTGTGTATGTATGTATGTATATTCAATCCTAACCCCTTAGTAATATGCTAACATTTTTTCTACAGGAGTTTTGTCTGAGATACCACCATTTGTCTTTATAAAAAATTAACTAATTTTCGTAACTCAGTGGAAAACTTAACGTTTCTAAATTTTTCTCCTTAACTAGGTACAAACTTTTAAAGAAATAACCGCGTAAAGAAAAAGTATTAGTAAGTAGTTTAAAAAAATATATATATCAGATAGTAATCAAACGATTAAGTATTTAATTAAATGTATTGCTATATCTGCCGACTTAACTGGATGCCATGGAAACTGCACGTTGATAATGATCTGTACCAATAACACCCCAGACTAGAAACAGACAAGTGTTTTAGATTGGGCCCGTTTATCAAACGTAACTTGTATCACAAGCGGAAATCTCCTTTCAACAATATGTATAAAAAGAGACTTGCACTAATATTACAACTTTCAAGCTTTTGATAAACAGGCCCCTGGTGTTCAAAATGTTTCGTTCATCGCCAGCATTTATCTCATGGATCTTAACTTTACGGTTATTTTAGTCTTCTTGGAATATTTAGGGGTTTTCTGGACCACTCCGCAACACTTCCGACGAAAATACAATGTGACTGACTGATGTCATATACATTTTTTTTAAAAGAATTTTTGGTATGAAAATATAGTGATGTTTTGATAGATTTGATTGATTAATGAGATAAGAGAGGTTTCTCTGTCGCACCCAGCATATAATACGATGATGATGAAGAATGTGTATATTCAACCTTTTTAATAAACTAATTAGAGGTAACATTATTCTCATCTCTATTTCTTCCTCAATCAAGACAATTACAGTCAGGCATACCTGTTATTTTCATTGTCGGTCTGAATAGGAGCAGTCTTTAAATGTTTCATTTTATAAGTTCGTCAGGACGGACCTGCTATAGGGCGTCTTTTTTTTAAAGTGGTGATTATTACTTATATCTTTTAAAGTTTGAGTAGCTTAGTTTTATTTTCGTTTAAATAATGTTCAGTATAAAATTTGGATCGCATACTTAGCAGATGATTCATACTCACGTTCTACATAATACTCTAACGATTTGGGCACCATGCTCTTCACTCTTAAAATTTCTTCTTCTGAACATTCACCTTTATCTAATCCTGAAATAAATAAACAAGTTTGTTTAGCAATGAAATGAAAAGTTAATCTTATCTCAATTACTGTCGTTTATTATATTTTGAGCACCGAACATTAAAGATTTAAAAAAAAACCCATACAGCCGAGGCAACCGCTCGCTGTCATTTTTAATCTTGCAGTGGTTGTTATATCTTTAAAATTTTAAATTAATTTATAAGGTTTATGGTTAAAAAACAAGGCTTAAAAACTTGATACAATGAGGTGTGTTCGACCTGACCATCTCTCGTCAGGCAATCCCCTAATTCCGGGGAATTTTAAATAATGCTCTAATTTTATTACTATAATATTAATAACGCCGCTTAAAGTTAATGAGGCGCAACAAGAGCACACCGGTCGGCGTAAGACCAGTTAAAAACGTGCCGCAGTAAATGCTGCTTAAACGTTGCGTCAGTGTATTTAAGTTTAAGTCTGGTATATCCTTTGACACTACGTCAGCCATTATATTGTAAA
This sequence comes from Acleris sparsana, assembly GCA_923062465.1. Lineage (NCBI taxonomy): Eukaryota > Metazoa > Arthropoda > Insecta > Lepidoptera > Tortricidae > Acleris > Acleris sparsana. The sequence goes on from OV281286.1 coordinate 12,061,163, forward strand.
AAAAATCAGTGTGCAATAAAGTTAAAAAAAAAACCGAAATTGATAGGTATTCGATTTTTCTACGTATCTAAGTATGTATTTTTATAATATTAGATGTATACACGTCTGGAGCTAAGTCTGGGACTACGGCAATTTGTGTGATTGTCTCCTGATATTTATTTATTGAGAGCGTGACCTTAGGCATAACAGCTTAATTAAAGTAATATTTACCATATAAAAGACCCATCCTCTTCAATATGTCTATGTCATCATGTATCTGGAACCTTTTGTTGAAATTAAACATATACTCTGTCCTGAAATTACGAAAAAAATCAATTTGGTATGGATTGCCATTCAAATTGTTAAATATTGTTCTATCTGGGTTACCCCGGAATTTAAAGTCCTTCATTCAGCTTTGCACATGCTATGGAAGTTACGGCGTGTCCGACACGCGCTAGATTGGTTTTGCGATTTTCTAATTAAAAAATAAATATGACGCGCTTGGCAATCATCATTACTTACTTGTCATTTGATATACTACAATCGATAAGGGCCTTATCACTAGTATTCACAACTATGAACGGTAGATGAATGGCCGAGGATGGAGACGGTTTCACCCCTTTACTTTCTGACTCCTTATTTCTTTCTATTAAGCTCTTAAATGAAATGTGCTGGAATTTAAGAACAAATTTAATTAAAAGGTCTTAAAATCTAACGAAGCAGAAAAAATGGTTTGAAAGTCAAAGTGAAACATATGCAAACTAGCTTTTGCGCGCGACTCTATTCGCGTAGAAGTCGTTTATCACTATTCCCGGTAATACCATTTTTTTTGGGATAATGGGAAAAATCCGACTGCAATAAAAAAATAAACTGAAAAGCGAAAAACCAGCTACATAGTCTATAGAAAATTGTAAGAGCAATGTTCTTATTGAAATTTATAACAATTGAAATTTAACTGAATATTGGAATTGGAATTGGAAAAGGTGTTCCAGGTCGGACAAGCTACCTAGTCCACATGTATTTTTTTTCTTCAAGAAATTGGTTTTGAAATTCATTGCTTGTCTCCATGCGATACGTTTTATAATATTCAGTTAAATTTAAATTGTTATAAATTTCAATAAGTACATTGCTCTTACAATTTTCTATAGACTATATAGCTAGCTTGTTTTTCGCTTCTCAGTTTATTTATTTATTGCTGTCGGGTTTTTTGTTTATCTTAATTTATTTAACTCTTTTTAGTTTCTGTAATAAAACAGTGGTTTAATTCATTATTAATAAGCGACATATGAGCACTGGAGCTAAAAATTTTCATGTCGCGAAGCTACAAGTGACAATTTTTAAGCAAAAGTCTCTTTCTAGCAATAGGAGTTAATTACTTAACATTCACGTATTTTTCTGACTACATGTGGTAGCAAGTGTTATAATGCTAATATATTTGGGATAGACTATCTAATAGCTTTCAATTGATACCCATATTGTTATAATAAAAAAAACTTTTTTTGTTCACCCTCCATTACTTTTTTTGGCGGACGCCATATTGAAATTTTATATATACACAATGTTACTTCGAATATTAAGACGAATCGAATGACACCTCGCATTTTAAAATCCGTCCAGCCGTTTAGGCTGCAGAGCGTGCCCAGAAATAGACATACATACATACTCTCGAAAAACATAACCCTCCTGACGCAGTCGGGTAATCAAAAGCAGCGTATATGCTATTCCGGCCTGTAATCTATCTGTTTGCCAAATTTCATCTATATCCATTGAGCGGTTCTGGCGTGATTGAGTAACAACGATCTAAACTTTCGCATTTACATATAATACTAGTAGATAAGAAAAATGATAGGATTATTATGTCATGGACTATGGTATCATTTTGCCAGTCAGTGGAACTATACAGGGTGGAAAAAACTAACGCGCTGGACGGGAACTTCCTTAAATATTGGAAATCGCAAATTTTACGTAGAGAACTTTATTTTTGAAATCATTAAATACTGCATGTATGGATTTTTGGAAATTCTTAGAATTAGCCGGGAATCAAACTTGTCAAATATGACAAATAATAAAGAAGAGTTTTTTATGGTCTTTATTTAATTTAAAGGTGTGTGTGTTGTAGATATAAATGATCACTATCAATGACGCTTTCGATCTGTATCATAAAACACGAATTATTGTTTTTTTATATTATGACAAATAATAAAGAAGAGTTTTTTATGGTCTTTATTTAATTTAAAGGTGTGTGTGTTGTAGATATAAATGATCACTATCAATGACGCTTTCGATCTGTATCATAAAACACGAATTATTGTTTTTTTATATTCGACTAGTTCTATTCCCGGTTTAGGAAGATTTTTTTTTCAAAAATCCGATCGGCTATGACGTTTTGTTCGTTTTAAAAAATAAAAGTTGGTCTCCTTTGCGTAGAATTTGCTTTGCCCAATATTTAAGATAGTTCCCGTCCATGTGGCGTTCATATTTCTACCCTGTATAACTTAAAATCGCCCAAAGAGTTTAAAATCCAGATTTCTGAAAATAATAGTTTACTACCGTCGGAGTTTGATTTTATTAGTCAAATCGACGCTGCATCGGTTAGCTTTCGACATACCTACTTGCAGTCTTCATTTTGCGTTTAGTGTAAGTGGGACGTAAATAATGTGCCCGCTGAATAACACAAAAAAGGACCATTCGTTCCATAAATAACTTAAATTCCCGTGATTCCTTAAGAGTACTATTTAAAGAAACTAGTATATTGGCCGTCGCGTCACAATTTATTTATGTTATTATGAATCAAGACCATTTTATTAAGGATATAGGTAGATAGGTTATATGTATACCTTTGATTTATATACGTAATTTGATACCAAAAATACTTAAAATGACTGACTGTTGAGTTTCTAGTGGGGTTTCCTCTCAGCAGTGGTGTACTCTTGGGAATAGCTGGTAGATTTTTGACGTGTAAAAGTGCTCGTGCGGTTGGCCTACTTACCTACTGAATAAACATAATATTATCATTCAACCGAAGTGTGGTTGTACCTTTCTTACCTGTAAAATAAGTTCTTGAAGTTGTTGAGTTTTTTTCTGGATCTTTTCCAGTTTTGATTGCTTCTCTTTCTCTAACGCTGTGCATTCTTGTACTGAATTAGTGGGAAGCCCCAACCACCGGATTTCTTTCTTTTCTTTTGAAATTATGTTCATTGCCATTAATACATTCAAGGCATCATATACTCTACGTCGTATGTTCTTTTGGTCATATTGCTGAAAGGTGAAGTTCTCTGAATTACATTTTTACTGCGTCGTTTTCTAAATAATCAGTTACTGATGTATGCTGATGAGCTGTGATCAGCTCATGTTTGATATACTATATGTAGGTATTTAACTTGCCCAGCGCAATCTCATCTCCTATTAAGCTATTCAAGATATTGTTCGTAGTAGAAGGCCAGGAATTTTTGCAGCACAAAAAAAAAATAGCTTAAAAACTAGGTGGTGATGAAGTAGAAGGAGTTCAATTCACAGATAATTACTGCTGCCCATGTTTTGGATTCTACTAAATTTATACTGTTCGTCATCATATGAGAAGTATATAGGTATATACCTAACTTCGCGCCTGTAATCCCAGAGTGGGATATGCAGAGCTACAGAATTACCTACAACTTTAAAAACTCGTTGATAATTCAGTAACCACATTTTGCACAAATACGCCAAGCTGTTTACCAGCGTATTAATGAGTGTGTGAAACGTGGATGTCGTAAGAGGCGACTAAGGGAATAAAGGCTTGTACTGTTAGGCGATCGGCTTGCAACCTGTTACTATGAGAAGTAGAAGTGGTTTTATTCTGAATCATAAAGAATAAGACTTGTTTCATTACTTTTTTGAACGAAGATTTTTGTTTTATGTTAAAGTTTTTTGTTATATAAAGTCCGACATATTAATTTCGCCCGAATTAAATGTAGCATATATCAACCGGACCATAATTACGAATCGATTGATTCTGACCTCATTTGTCAAAATCGGATGGGTAGTTTAGGCGCAAAACTGGAACATACGTACGTGGAATACCACCTATAGCGTAACCGAAGCGTGAAAACAATACTATAATGAGCTTTGCCATGGTAATAACAGTTCTATAATAAATATTATTTGTAATTTTCATTTTATTATTTTAATTATCACCTGACATCTCAATTAAGTACTAATTAGATTAGATATTCCATGCCGCAATAAGATAGCTATTTGTATGCCTATTGGCGAAACATGCAACAAGTGCACAAAATCTCATTTTCTATAACATCTTTATAACCTATGTTTATTCAAGTCATATTTTTATTTAATTTTGATTTGATTAGGGTTCCCCCACCATAACACCAAGAACAAAAAACGTCATGTAAATCATTTTCAATGAAATTCTTATCTAACTACTGAAATAAAATGTTCTTCAAATACCCCTTAAGTATATTTTTGAAAAACCTATCTAACGACACACCTCTCAATCTAATAGACTAGTAAATAAATAATATCCCTGCTTGGCGTGTACCCGGGATCCCGAAAGTACCCAAAAAAGAAAAACCACTTTACTGCCGTGATAAATGCTAAGTTAAACCGCGTACAGACGGACAGTCGAACACGGCGAAACTATAAGGGTTTAGTTCGACTACGGAACCCTAAAAAGGTACAAATTAATGTACAACACTAACTACATAATCAAGTACTAACGTAATGTCAAATAAGTGTAACAAAAATATACATACTTGACTGTCGGCCGAACCATGCATACCAGCTGCAAATTCCAACACTAGCTCGTCAGCAACCTCATTGTACGACGTAAACCCTTTAGTCCTAACTTTTTCACAAACTTTCATTGAAAAATGTCTTAAACCTTTTCCTACTTTATCGGCATGCTTACGTCGTTTCGTCGTACTGTAAACAGAAAGCAAGCAGGTTCGTCAATTAGAGGGTATAAATGTGATAATATAAAACGGACTTGGGGTGCAACTTACTATTCTGCAGGCGGGTCATTATCTGAATCATGCCTTCGCCTAGAGGCACTGGACATCGCCGGCAAATAATTAGTTTTAGTGTTTGTACTTGTGCTTGTTTCAGGTTTTGCTGATAATGTTACTAGATTAGGCAACGTTTCAATAATATTTACTTCAGTGAGTGCTCCCTGTTCCTATAATTATAACAGTAAATTATATTTAGTTCTATCTTCAGTTTAGTCAAGATAACAATAAAGGTATCACTGGTTTCGACGTATTTATACGAAAAAGGTACCTTCCATAGCCGACCGCAGACGGCTACGGCTGGCTTCACTGATACCCGATCGTAGACCGACAGCAGTGATGCGGACGTCCGACGCCTGCTGCGTGCGTTCGTGATTCCACACGTGGTTGGTTTGTGATCACGACTGCACGCAGCAGACGGCAGCAGACGACGGCAGCGACGTCGGACGTTTGCGGTCGGCTGCGGAATGACACCTTAAGGGTACGCCCACTGAAGTGGAGCGGAGAGGAGAGGAGAGTAAACAATAAGTAAGGTCGATCGATATGGATCTGTACAATTTGATTGGTTCGCTTCGCTCGAGTCAAATGCAAACGCAGCTTAGGTATGCATCCATTTAACAAGATGATACAAAGTGTCAAAATCAAGTTCCCTAGTTGTTTCATATTAAAATGCACACCATTAAAATGGACAAACGATGGCATTTACACCATAAAACGAACAAAATATTATTTTATCTGACTCTTACGCATTACTCCGCCCCTTACGCTGGCCCGTGATGGCTATCGAGAAGATAGACCCCTTTAGGTATTTTTTCTATAAGTACTAAATAACACAAAAATCGATGATTAAGAAGAGGATGGCCGAAATATGCGCGTATCCCAAGAAATACTAGATTAGACAACAGTGCCTATCCTCGTTGGCTGGCTTCTGCAGGGAGGCTGAATAATTGATGATGATGATGATGATAATGATATTTTAGATTTAGAAGATAGGTAATTAGGAATTTCATTTTTAGGACTATACGTGCCATACGAGTAGGTACTTAAACATATGCAAGTTAATGTTATATCGTTCACATTCTTCCCTCTATATCTCATTATACATTGATCCCAGGTACCTAAGTGTAGGTATAGGTTCTTTTTTGTACAGAATTTTATATTGATTACTTATGTACCTATAAAAACAATTTTTGGTATGAACCACCGTTAATTGCGAATAACTAAAAAAAGGGAACACATCTTCAGCACATGATGCCTATAGTTTAAACAATAATAGTACCTATTCTGTTCCTCTTTTTTTTCGGATATAAACGCTAACAGTGCCTACTTTGACCATTTTGTGAAAGGCTGCATCTTGACAGTGCGCGCTTAAAAATATCTGACACGTTTTTACGAGAGTCAAACTGAAAGTTCTTAGAAAATCAAAAACTGATTAAACTAGCAAGTTATTAGCTTTATTAGACCTTTTTAAAATAGTGTCCATTGACGTCAATACATCGCTGCATCCGATGGAACCACTGACTAAAGCACTTTGCCCACTCGTCCTTAGGGGTCTCTTCGAGGGCCTTTTGAGACGCAGCCACAGCTTCCTCGGCGTCCATAAAACGTTTTCCTCGAAGTTTTTCTTTTAATTTCGGGAATAAATAAAAATCGCAAGGTGCGAGGTCCGGGCTATACGGCGGGTGACCCAGTAATTCCACGTCTGACGTCGCTAAATAGTCGATCGTTCGCCTGGCGGTGTGTGACGAGGCGTTGTCGTGGTGAAGGAGGATTCTGTTGCGAGGTCGTTTCTCCCGAACTTTTTCCAAGACAAGTGGCTAACAATTGTTAGTGTACCACTCTGCAGTAACTGTTTTTCGATCCTCTAAAACAACTGTCGCGTAATGACCTGTCCTTCCGAAGAACGAGGCTACCATATTTTTCACCACGCTTCGACCTCTCTTCACTTTAGTTGGCAAGTCCTCGGAAGGAAACACCCACTGAGCAGACTGTCTTTTGGTTTCGGGATCATAACAGTAAATCCACCTTTCGTCACCCGTAAGTATGTCGAACACAGCATTTGAGTCACCTCCGTTAAATCTTAAAACCATTTCACGGCACCAATCAACACGACGGAGTTTTTGGGCCTCGGTCAAATTATGAGGTATCCACCGGATCTGTGCCACCGGGCACAAAGCTTCCTGTCCGCTAAATGTTCATGGAGGATTTTGTGCACTTGACTCATACCGATGCCCAAGCTTATACAAATCTGCTCATAGGTCACTCTTTTATCAGTCTCTATCATACGCCGCACAACACTGATGTTATCTTCAGTCGTTGCCGTAGAAGGCCGGCCCTCACGCAGATCATAGGTGAGATTATTGCGACCACGTTTAAACTTATTAAACCAATTGTAAACAGTGGCACGAGATGGGGCTTCATCGTGAAAGGCCAATCGTAGTCTATCATTACTTTCTTGTTGACTTAAATGACATCGAAAGTCATGACAATACCTAGTCTAGCCATAAGTTCTGTTACTAAGGTTGAGTCAAATAAAACTAACTAATGTTTATTTTTTAATTTCAATACGTATAAAAATTAAAAGCTCAATTAATATACCTTTTTAAGAACAAATAATCATTCTATATATTCGCCGCAATTTCTGATACCTACGATCTTTTAGCATTCACAGCCGGGATCGATAAAATAACGCATGACTATTTTGTAAATTTCACTTTTTAAAAACGCTTAAAAGTTAGTTTTTGTTAACCACGGAACTTTTTTTGTTTAATATTATAAAACTTCCTATCTCTGTGTATGTTTAGAGACCAACATTATATTTCTCAACAAGACTCAATTCCAGCTTATGAAGCAAGAGATTTGGTGTGTTTTTCATATTACTGCAAATTGTCGTGAAATCGTAAAGTCAATTTAATGAGACATCAAGATTGACCGGTGTACAAGCGGATCTTTAGTTGCTTGAAATACATTTGTATCAGAATTTAAAGCTAAAAGTCTGTTCAATATGGCACGCAAATTTGAACTCTGTACAAGAACTCTCACAAAAGTTGTGGCCGTTATGAGTATCATCGTCGTGCGTAAATTAAACTATGATTTTCTAGTCCCGAATGGGAATACTTCAAGCTCGTACATCAAATAATTGAAATAGTTTTAGAATACCTTATTTTTATTTTTAGTTATTATAAATCAAAGTTTTGATTAATATACAAGTTTATGTAAAACTCCTTTAATTTATTTTTTAAATTGTAATAAACTTTAGTAACAGAACTTATGGCCCTACTATGTAGAAGTAAAGGACAACGAAATTGTACTGTAAAATTGTCCTACGCCAATTGTCATTTTAACCATCGAATGATTTAAGTATACCAAGTTTCGTTAAGAAACTGTCCTTAACTATGTACCCTACAATGTTTTTGAAAACGGACCATGAAACCTCTTCTAGAGTCAGCTATAGATACCTATTTATGAATAGAATGGTAAAACTTCAACAGTCGCGCACTTAGTTGAACGCCTGGTAGCCAAGAAAAGGTTGCAAGGATACAAGGCAACTCATCACAACATAGATACCTATGTATGTGCAGACGCTATATTATTAATTTGTTGTATTCAATTAATTTGCAAAATAAATGTTTGAGTCATCAGGCGGTGTTATCGCCAATAGCGATCTCTTCCAGACAACTTACATAGATGAGAAGGTAACAGGTAAACATAAGAAATTGCCGAGGGAAGAACGGAAATTAGAGACGGTCATACTGCGTAACCCAAATATGAACCAATTTCATAAAATTTAGATACGCCCGAGCTTGTTAAATTGCTTCATTGGTTTGTTAGGTAATCATGATCGAGTGAAATTAGGTATATTAAGTGCCATGGCATGGTAGGTATCTTTTTGCATCATTCGTTCTTTCCTATATTTTAAGACTTTTAATGACACACTTCAAACGGTAATGACTAAATCAACATGATTAGGTATATAATAACAAATTTCTTACTGTATTCTCTTCCTCTGGCTCGACTGGTTCAGTTTTGGGAACAACCTTTTGCAAGCGTGCAAATGTGTCAATAGGCAGCTGCACCAGTTCTAAAAAAATACATAAATAATTGCAGTAGTATCATAAAAGCGCGCAAGCTCCGAGGAATCGGGAGTTGGGAAGGAGATGGGTGTGAACCGCGCACGTCTTGTCGCATCGTACCCCGCCTCACCCATACGAGTTGGCCTTATCGCCTTAGTTCGCTATAATCATTAAGGTAATATTGACTAAATCACTGCACTAAATCCTGACGTATGCTTCTCTCGAGATTCCCCGGAGCTCGCGCGCTGTAAGCCTTTATTCCAAATAAATGTCAACTACCAGGATAGAATTTGTATTGAAACTAAGTAAATTTGCATCTATAATAATTGAATCAAGAATTATACTAATTCTAAGACCATTTCACTATAAATGTGTTTATAAAATAGCCAATACACACACTGTTCTTGTAGGATTGTGTACTATTCAAAATATAAAACAATTTATTTCTTTTTCTTGACTATACAGTAAACGAGAGTTTTGAGTGAAATTATTCAAATTAGGGTGAAAACTAAAATAAATGTAAATAAAGATGCTATTTAAATGTCACTTAAATGATGTGTTTGACGTTAATCGACAGTTTCGTTACGGTGACAAAACTCTTCTTTAACTGGACATTTATTTTGGTTTATACCCATTATCATACGAAAATGGTAAAAATCTTTTATATTGAGTGACTTTTTACTATTAAGCTTTATGATTACCTTGCTACTATGTTAAAAACCGATAATGCCTTGATTGAAGCATCAAGGTAGGTGATAATAACATTATTAAGTCCCCTTATAAACCTCACAGTAAGTATGTTATGTAGATATGTTAATGATTGTTAATGAATTTGTTTATTTGTTTTTGTAAAGGTACTTGTGCATTATTAATAAAAGTCCGTATTTCATCCCCCTTGTATAGCACTATTAATAAATACAAACAATCATTGTTAGAGTCTATTTTTGTTTTAAACCTTTCCCAGTACAAAATATTTTTCAATAAGTAACCTTTTTTTTAAATGGATTAATAAACTTATTTTTTGGTACCTTATTGCAGTTACCCAGTTCTGAGTTCTGTTTAAAGTTTCAAGTCTTTAGTTCATTAGGAAGTTAGTTTAAATTAGATTACCAAATTTGCCCCAAGAGACAAATAAACAATTATACAAAGTGAGCTGATTAAAATGTGGTTAAAATAAAAAAATCACCAATTAGTATCCAATAAGAAAACACACTTTAGGCCAGGTTATTCAAAGTTCAGTAGTTATTTTGCTATTATTTAAAAAATATTTTTAATACAATAGTAAGTCACCAATGTATTTTTGGTTACTGTCTAACAAAACTATTTAGGTATAAACCATTTAGTATCCATTCACATCCTCTTACACAAATTAAAAGACATTGAATAAGTTATCATTTATTTAGGCAGATAATATTCCGTTAAGTCAGGTATAACTACCATGACATACCTACACTAAAAATGCTAACATTATTCTTTATGAACATACCCATACAGTGCGGGATTAAGCCAGCATGAGGCCTGTAGCAAATTCAATGTATAAAGAGACCCTTGGTTTATTTTAGGTTATGTCTTAGGTGTAGGGTGCTAAATAAAACAGAACTGGTAGAAATACATGTCACTGGTTGGCGCTTGGGGCAAGAGTAGCAAATGCTATGGGCCCCGTGCATGCCATGTGGCTAATCCGGCATTGTACTCATACCACTATAAACTGGATGATCTTAGAACACCATTACTTTAGTTTCCTAAATTAAACTAGGTCCTATTTGGTTTTTATAGAAAGTAGAGTATCTTTTTAGTCATTCCAATGACATGAATGCATGTTTGAATACACATTATACATGGAAAAGTGATGCTGTATGTGATGTGAGTTGTTATGCCCCAATTTATTTATCCTATCATGTAATTTAATAGTACCTATTAGTACTAATTATAACCATAGTACTAGGCAGATAAGAAGTCAATCCTGAAGCATTGTACAACCATTAAGTTTCTAAATATTTGTTGTGTTTAAAGTGAAAGAATAGTAATAACAAAATTGTTTTGGTGCTGTCAACTTTATTAATATACAGAAACTTCATGGTTGAGTAATGTGTCAGGATTGGCATCTTATCTGCCATGAACTAGACAATATTATTAATATCAAAAGGTGCTTGTTACTCAATAACTTTTATGACATTAATAATATTATGGATATACATAATTAGTCCATTATTAGTAGGCTATGATGCAAAAACATATGCAAAAGCTTGTAGGTACCTAATCATATTAACCACGACTGATTTTTGTTAAATTTAGGCCTTAGCAAGAAAAGTTGTTAGTTGTGTGATTGACCTTGAAAAGGTAGCTTAATATGATATGGCATTTAGAGTTCCATGATTATCTTTTGCTAGATGTAAATGCAGTAGAAAATGTATACCTAAACCTACCTCTAAAAAAAGTCAGGTAAATAAGTTGCTTATGCAATAAAAAGGTTATGTAATTAATATTTGAGTTTAAAAAATATCTTTATCTGAAAATAACTTACTTGATGCACATTTAATGCCTGTTAACTTTACGGTCCTGTAAAGTGGTGCCTGTAAAAAAAGCAATATTTAAACAATGGTAAAGAACACTGATACCCTAAATAAAGTAAGTACCTAGCTACAATTAAAGTTGAATGAAATTAAGACCTAATTACTAACTATTCCACACTTGAAGGAGAGCATAGGAACTAGTGTCAATAAATCTGGTTTTGAATAATAAAAGACTGTTCAAGTTGAAGTTTCACTTCAAATGGTACTTCATAAACAAAGCTTTTCATGAGATTAGGAAGGCTCATGGTATCACACCACACCAAGACTTTTTAGAGAATTTGAAACTTATTCCCATAAATGCAAATTAATGATTTAAAATCAGGTTTCTTTGAGCATTTCAGTCCGCTTGTAACAACTCATGTGAGGTGGTTATTGCTTATTAAATCCAATTTTTAGTTTGCCTGTCCAGTTTTTCGACAGATTCGGCTACCCCAATTTTTTTTCGGATGTGTAATTAAATATAAAGGACAAATTTTCAATGGAAATTAATAAAATTCAATTACCTGAGAGTTAACCTCTGTGGTGCTTGGCAGCTTGATGATCTTTACAGGATTTGGTTTTAGTTTAATTTGACCAACTGCTTGATTCGTGTTTTGCACTACCTTAACCATTTGAGGCTGTCCTAAAACATTTATTTTTTTCTTCAGCAAGGGGTTAAGATATTGTTTCCATTAAATTGAACTTAAGGAGTAAAACATCTTGGTAAAGACTCACAATACTAGCACGACTGATTAAGGCTAAAACCATTTTACGTTAGGTTAGGTTATGCCACAGCCTGTTTACACACGAAAAGGAAATGCCGGGATTGCGCCTTTGGCGCTTAGAGCACGATCTTTGTTTAAACAGCGACAAAAGAATTAAACTTGTTGTTAAGGTACAACAAAGGTCTACACGATCTATGTTATAACACCATTTTATTGTGATTTCAAATATAACTGTAAAATAAATAAAGATAGACGAACGCTAGCATAATTACTTACTAACCATTAGCGTCACGGATAAGAAAATTTACTGTACTACTTTTCTGGGACATTTTCCTTGTACTGTTCGCAATTGCACATCCATTTACATTTCACGCATAGGGACGGTCTAACAGAAATATGAGTTTGTTGATGACCAAACAAATTAGTTTAGATACTGTACGATCAAAATGGCGACATATAATTTTGTTACCAGTTTGATTGAAAGACACTAATCGTAAGTCAAAATGTACGTTTTCAAAACCACATTAATAGCTAGAGTTTCTTGTTAACTTTTACGCAACATGATCACTATTTAAATAAATAAAAATACAAATATAAACGCGGCAACAAGACAAACTCTACAGTTAAACTCATCGAACGGGCCCAAATACCAGCTGATTGGATTGGATGACGCTGTTCACGTGGTACTCGTATAATCCCACGCCCGGGAATTTTATGTCCGTACCGGAAAAGGCGCGAAAGGAAAGAGCCATCTCTTGAATGTGTAAGGAAATATGAAGTGAATTGACATATCCTGGTTTGTTTTCTCATGTTGGATATCATGAATCATACCGTAGATTTTCTTATATAGAACAAATTAAAAAGTACGTTCTTGGAGCTATACCTAAATACAGAACATAGTAGTCTGTGGAACTTAGAGCTGGCTGTCAAACATTTGTCAAGCCAAGCGAACTAATGACATAAATAAACCTCTCACAATAAACATAACCTTAACCTTTGTATTCAATTGCTTATTTATTTAAATTTTATGAAGTCAAGAAGCAATTATTTACTATATCTTAAATTACCAAGTTCAGACAGCCGAGCTATGTGGACCCTGATATTTAGTATTTTTATGTTATATGTTAATAATAGTACCTCTATTAATCTAAGTGACTTAAATGTACCGGCCCAACACGTCCCGTACGTGTTTAGCGCTTATCCTAAGGTCGCGAAGTCTTGCGAAGATGACTTGGGATGCCCTTATAAATCATTGATTTATAAAAACGCATGCTGGGGTTACGAATCCAACTGCAATCGAAGTAACTCTTATCATGTGCGGGCCCGATGTCCTGGTGACCATCGTGGTTGGGTGAAAACTAAGGAAGCACAATATGATACCTTTTTTACTCAAGCAGACTTTGGTAAGTTTCAATCCATCATTTTATTGCAATATAGGAGACCGACCTTGTCTGTAGCTATGTAAGAAAGAAAATAATAAAACATATTTAACTTTTTGACATTAGTATTGTTGTTATATACCATTCAGAGTTTCAAAATGTAATCTCTTTGTTTAGCCGACTTCATAAACTTTTTAGTTTTAGCAATAACCGTGTTTGAGATTAAAGATTGATTCAGATATGATTGCATTCTGTGTTTTTATAAGTCATGCATATCAAAAATAATCACGTAGGGCTTATGTATATGGATATTTTTTCAAGCTACGTATTTGTTTTCCTATTTTTCACAGGGTATGTCAAAGAACAAATTAACCAATTAATGGTTATGTGTGAGGCCTCTTACCCTGATGACTCTTCTTTAGAGTGCTCTAAATATTTAAGGTAAGTTTGATTTCTACTGAAATGTGTATACAACCATTTTTCAAGCTTAGAGCTTGATCTTGGTTTGTTAAATTATAAATTTGACAACAATGAAGAGAATTAATTGATTGGCATTAGTACTGCAAATATGAAATTGAATCACATTACAGGAAAGACAAATGATGAATGTAAAAAAAAAAACAAAATATTGCCTTTAAAATTGCAAAAAATAACTATGGTAAGAGAATTATACCTATAATTAAAAAAGAAGTTATTTATTGCTTTATGACCAATTTCTTACAATATCATTAATTAAAGTATTGTCTGCCTCTTCTATGCCCCTGCTGCAAAGTGGCAGATAAAAAAAATACAAAAGTCTCAGGCAGTTTTAATTTTATCAAATAAAAGTAAATCATGTATTTATCTTTAGTATGGATCTATTTCTAGGCATACAAGTGGCTAAATCCTATTATCCAACGTAATAATGCTGAAAGTTTGTTAGAAGATGTTTAGATATTTTTTTAACCATGCATGAACAGCTTAAGATATTTGGTATTTCATCCAAATCTGTTTAGCACTAATCACACCGATGTCCAGATCCTGGATAGAACTATTAAGAATCATCATCATTTGATATACTACCGGCTGGTTTCAGCTACTCCATTCGTTCAACTCTGATTGTGTGCTCGCATGGGAGTATTGCTGTGTTAATTTTCCTGAAAAATCCATTATGACTATTTAGAATAATTTTTTGGGTTCTCATAGTGGTCTTAACATTAACATAAAAAAGGAAACAAAATGCCTTTATTATATCCCTTTTAGAAAACCTGATCAGTAATTTTCATTCCTTTCAAAGTGGTTGTTTCTGTTAAATATATAACGAGCCATCCGTTTCTGGTGTTCCTGTGAACTGAATTCACACAAACAATCCTTAAAACACGTTATCAGACCAATACCAACAAACCTAGCAAATACACATAATCAATTTAAATTGTTTCTGTTTGGCTCGTTTGATATATAATTATAAAATGTAAATCACTGGCCAGTTACGGAATTGGTGATGGTGGTCAGTGATCTGTAAACTTTTTGTTTTAAGTTGTTAATGTTGTTATTGTGCTGTGGATTTTATGTAAATAAATAAATAAACACTTAAATTGCTTTCCGTACGTTGTTGTTGTTAGAGAACATTTACTAATTTATTTATGTAAAATACGAGGTGGACCTCCTTTCGCGAGAATAATACGCGGAATGAAAGGTGTTATGTAATATTGAATACAGACTTTGAACAGTATCATAAATCATAAGCTACCAATGACCAAAAAATAACTAAGACCTAAGTGCAAGAGCTACGGGAGCGTCACATAAAAATATGATCTATTATTATTTTTAATTAATTTAATATCAAATGTTTATTCGCTGACAATACTAAAACGATATATTACTTATATGCGCAAATGATACCTACTTAATATCATTGCGGTTTTCGCATTTCTGGGCAAAGTTATCTTCCACATTCTTTACACTTCTATATTATGTGCGGTTTGTATTATTGAATTTTAAAAAAACCGGGCAAGAGCATGCCTGACTATGTTCAGTGTAGGGTCCCGAAGCCGTTACTACAACAAACCTATCTCAAAAAACAAGTATGAACGGTCGCTGACGTCTAATTCCCGGAATGTCTAGTCGCCATACGTCCATTCCCTGCATGTCTAGTCGCCATACGTCCAAAGTAGGTAGGTTAGGTTCGTTAGGCATATTTAGATGCCCGAAGGGCAAAACTGCCGTCCAATAGCAGTACTGTGACAACCTGGTGTGACCACGAGCCCCATCGAATTACCCGCCGCTGAGAGAGAGCTGTCAGCGTCACCCATACAAGTCTGTCATAAGTGTGTCATCCTTTACTTCTACTCTCCATACTACTTAATATACATACCTATAGTCATTAGATTTAGACATGCGTGGGTTTAGAAATTCAGTGAATTAGACTTTCGCGGTTTAAAACATTCGCGACTTTAGACATTCGCCGATTTAGACATTCAGGGAATTAGACGTCAGCGACCAAACCGATTTAAAGGTATTTGGTTGGTGATTTTAGTAGGTATAAACACTTTAGTCGCCTGTATCTCAGGAACCAATCAAGTCTACTTAGTCGTGATAGTTTTCCTTATATGTGCTTTTATTCGTTGTATGTGCTTTCATTTAAGATCATTTAAAGTGTTTTAGCATTTGTAGTTTTGGCTGTAGGGAGGAGGGATACTTTACTCTAACAAAAATGAACACTTTAAATCTTTATATTTCACAAACGGATCCCTTAATCGAAAAACTGTTTCTACAAACCCAAAATATTTTTGAAAGATCGTGTCAACGACACCACACACCATTGGGTAGACAAGAAAAAAAACATCCGCACGTTACGTGTAGGGGCTTTACCAGCTTTCTAAAACTAATAGTCTCTGAGCTAAGCTGCGGACGGACGGACATGGCGAAACTAGTTTCCTAGTTTGACTACGGAACACTAACACGATGTCAAGACCCTATTTCTTTAAAACGGCTTGAGTTATTGTGCTGAAATTTGGAATATTTGAAGTATTTAAATTAGTTATTTAGTTAATTATTTAAAAACTCGCAAGTTAAATATGTTTTCTTTTTAAATTAACAGTTAAGCGATAAATAGGGAATTAACTTGAAATGCGAAGAAAAACACCCTGTGTCTCCCTTTAATTTAGAAACTGTTGATGTAAACAATCACAAAAAAAATCATAAACTAGATCGTAATTAAAAACACCGGCCAAGTGCGAGTCGGACTCGCGCACGAAGGGTACCGTTCAACATTAGCAAAATATTACCTATACAACATTTGCAAAAAACGGCACAAAAATCACGTTCGTTGTATGGGAGCTCCCCTTAAATATTTAATTTATTCCCTTCTTAGTATTTGTTGTTATAGCGGCAAAAGAAATATATCTTCTGTAAAAAACCAACTGTCTAGCTATACAGCCTGGTGACAGACAGACGGACAGAGGAGTCTTAGTATTAGGGTCCCGTTTTTGCCCTTTGGGTACGGAATCCTAGAAATGAGGAACTGTTCTAACACTTAAAGGTCTTTAGAAAAAAGATAATAAGTGTCACAGGGTAACGTTGTATAACCGATTACAAAGGTTGGTGAAGTTACGGCTATGTTTACTTTAAAGGGATAGGTATATGTTCTGCATGACTGGGTTATTAAAGTATGAAGACAGCAAGCAGCAGCAGGGCTTTATTGGGTTTCTAATATACAAATACGACGTAGGTGCGGCACTCTCGGTGCTCGAGTGCGAATCGCACTTGATTGGGTTTTTCTAGTTAAGCCTGATTTTATTTGTTGTTACAGATTCTGCAGAGGTCGCAACTTGATGCTCAATTTCACGGGCCTTGTGGGACGTGGAGACAATTTGCGGTACAAGACAGATATTCTTGGTCCTGGTCAAATAGGTACCTACATTGTTGTTATTTTTACTTGCTGAAATAATTATTAATAAATTTTTTTTTCGGCATACAAATAAAATTAAGCACCTTTGAAAAAGCCCATAGTTTTGTAGAAGTACGAATATTGCCTTCTGCAGCAATAAGACTCAAGAGTTGGAATTTTAAATTGAGCGGTAAAGTTATTTTGAACCCAAATTTTCTACTCGTCCTTTAAAACCCGGCATTGCACTTACGATTATGCTGGTATTGCATAATATTCTATATACGGTATAATAGTACATTACTTAACAAGGGCTGTAAAAGAAAGAAAGCCCGAAATCGCAGGTATTTGAGACCCGAGCCGTAGGCGAGGGTTGTAAATATGCGATAGAGGGCTTTCTTTTTTACTGCCCGTGATGAGTACACAATTTTACGTCTTCACCTGGCCACAATGCGTGCGCGCAGCGTGCGATAAAACTCACATTATGGCCAGGTGTTACGTAAATACCCTTTATACCGTAGTGAATAATAATGAAAATGCAATAATTAGCACAGTAAAATATTCCAAACAGTACGCGAAGATATGAGTACCTATCTTATACGTTCCCTTGCTTGTTCTCTTATTTTTATACCTCGTTTCCAGGTGGTTACTGCAAGTTTTACTCGGAAAGGCTCAAAAAAGAAGCAGAACATTTTAGCGCCTTGCAATCATGGGCTTCAGAAATGGTACATTTTGTCAAAACCCCTTCAAGGCCTATAACTGATGGATTCTGCGATATTATTATTGATAAACCAACATATATCATGAAGTTAGATGCAAGTGAGTTTTATCAGTAGTTTTCTTTTTAGGGATCCGTTACCAAAGGTTGCCGAACGGTACCCTATAAATAAGCCTACGCCGGCCGACCTAGCGCACGTCCCTCTCTCAGTCCTTTCTGTTAATATAGTGCAAAATCTAAAGAAATCCCATCTCACCATCTCTTTCACCATTACAATCCTACATTACCTATTCTACCTTTATTTTCCTGCGCGGACGGAACCGCGGGATACAGCTAGTGATAATATAATAATAAATAACAAATAATTACTTAACATTCCAGCTGTGAACATGTATCATCACTTCTGTGACTTCTTCAATTTGTATGCCTCACTGCACGTCAACTCGACTCACGCGAGCACATTTTCAAGGGACAATCAAATTCTCGTTTGGGAGACGTTTACCTACAACTCGGCATTTAAAGATGCTTTTAAAGCTTTCACAACAAACCCCATTTGGGACTTGAAGAGATTCAGGGGAAAAGTCGTGTGTTTCAAAAATGTCGTATTTCCTCTTCTCCCAAGAATGATTTTCGGATTGTACTACAACACTCCTTTGGTAAGTACAATTGCTTACATTGAAACGTTATTCAAATTATGCCAGTATGCTTATAAACTTTTTTGACGCCATGACGACCGGTTAAACGCCAACCACAGATATTGTCCTTCACGGTTCTGAAGGCATAATAGACTTGGGTATATATGACGTAACATTAAAATTAATTCTGGTTCCGAGCTATCATTTACGTGTAAGGGACAACTTTACTACATGTGACATGCCGTGTTGGGGCATATCACTGTGATATTTTTTTATAGTGTTATAGGAATTATTCATTCACTTGATCTAGTAATTAATGTACGTTGTTGCAAATACTGAAGCATTACCAAATTAAATGTTACGTCTACACATATAGAGCTTTTTTGTGCGGTGAACTGTAACAGATATACAGGTTGTCCCAGAACTTTACGTAAATATTATGCTATTAGAAAGTTCCTTCTATACTGGTGCAGAATATAGTTTTTACTTTACAATATTTTCCGTTCTTTACCATTATCATTAAAACCTAAATAACTAATAAAATTATTAACATATTGGACAGTTATACCTGTTTTCAGAACCGATATAGAAGGGACTTTCTTTTTATTTTCTTTAAGTTTTGGGGCACCCTGTATTTGCATTGCCAAAAGTAATAGATATTTCGAATGTAACTTATTAACAATGTTCCCCTTATTTTACGTACAACTAGTTTCTTCCGCCATTACGCGCTCATAGAATTACTTATTCGGGCATCCCTGCTAGCGGGCGATTTCGATTTCGATTTCGATTCCCTCGGGAACTTATACATTTTCTGGGATTAAAAGTAGCCTGTGTTAATCCAGGGTATAAGCTACCTCCATTCCAATGTTCACCCAAATCCGTTCTGCTCTTGCAGCGTGAAGGAGTAACAAACTAACTCACACACAAACTATCGCATTTATAATATTAGTAACATATTAATTGGAGGTATATTTATGATTTTCAGATCTATGGCTGTGAAAGGAGTGGTTTATTTCACGCTTTTTCGAAACACATTTTGCATTCATTAGACATTAAACCACATATTCGTAAAAACGATAAAATAAGAATAACTTTGTTATCTCGAGGTACGACATACAGAGCCATATTAAATGAAAAAGAAATAGTGGAGGCTTTACTTAAAGTTAGGGGATATCATGTAGAAAGAGTTATGTATGACAAGACCATCCCGTTTGCCAAGCAGCTTGAGATCACTCATAACACAGATGTGTTCATCAGCATGCACGGCGCCGGGCTTACGCATCTGCTCTTCTTACCTGATTGGGCAGCGGTGTTTGAAGTGTAAGTAGAACATTTGTGCATTTAGAGGCGACGCTTATGTAAAGTAACAGGTTTTGGTCAGAAAGTAACGATTATAGCACATGTCCAATAAATCTGAATCCCGAGTCAAAAATGATGAAATTGTTAACCCTTTTAGCCTGCATGACACATATTTGTGTAGCGTAATACCTTTTACACACCACATGCTCGCAATTGCCGAATTACATATCACGCAAACCTCAGTTAAAGCAAGTCATTATAACCATCGGCTAACCAGCGGGTTATAATCAGATTCAGTACAATATTATACCCCGGCGGGTAATAATGAGATTTGAATTCGTATGAAAATTGTTCCATAGAAACTTTTGCTGTAGGGTTCTATGGAACTTATTTGAAAATCGAACTGGCCACTACACGCCGTATACGAAAAACAAAGAAAATAAAAGAAAAGCCACGAGTGTTGCAAAACGATGCAGTATTAGGTAACAGGAGGTTGAAGTTGAAAGATTATAGTTGGAATAAAAATGTCGAGTGACGAAAGCGAAAGTGATTTGGGATTTGACGTTGTTTCTAATAAGTAGCCTTGCTTTTTATTGTCTCGCAAAAGGTGAGAAAAGTAGAGTATTCTCCTTTGGGATAAACCTGTTTTTGGCTTGGGCGAGCTTGAATCCCTCGCTGCAACCACGACTCCTCTACGCTCGGGAGTTAAATCTGGAGTCCCTCGTTTGCTCAGCATTCAATATCGCGCCCGTGAAACAGTGTTTATCCCCTCGGTATATAATCTACTATTTTTGTCCCTTCTGGTCTAAATACACCAACAGAATACAATACATACAAAAGGCTACCAAATTTGAATACGCTTATTTAGAAAAAAAGCCATTGACAAATTTAGCAAACTGCAAATATGGATAGGAATTTGCCATTCAGAAGAATTAATATCACAGTCCCTAAACAACTCTTTCCTCTTTGCAAGAGTCCAATCTAGGGTATTGAGACTAAGCCTCTGGAATAGTGTATGATTGGATGGACTTCTTTTGATTACAGCTACGTTTTACGCTCTCCACCGCCTTGATAGTAATTTGTAATACCAGTACTTTTCTATAACACTAAATGTCCTTAATTTCAGCTACGATTGCGAAGATCCCAATTGCTACTCGGATTTATCTCGGCTGCGCGGACTTAAATATGTGACATGGCAAGATAAATCTAAACTTGTGCAGCAAGATCAGGTAAGATTAAAACACTTTACATTTAAAAAAATCGTACTAGCATTTAATCAATATATTGGACGCCACGGTTGACAGCAATTTTACGTGTTGTGTACTACACGCCGAGATGTTATGATGAATATAGGAAGCGCAGAACAACTCTCAACGTCTGTTTTGTTGACAGTTCGTGGTTCAAAAATTCGAAGTGAGCGCCGACAGGGGCGTTGAAATCGTTAAATAAATCGATGTCAACAGTTATTTTTTAGGCTCTTTGCATGCCTCTGGTGTTTTATTCACGTGGCTTGTTTTTGTTGTTTTAAGGGGCACGGACCTGGCGGTGGCTCCCATGCCAAGTTCACCAATTACTCGTTTGATGTGAAAGAGTTCCTTCGATTAGTAGAAGAGTGTGCTTCCTATGTAAGAGAACGACAGGACTTTAAAAACTTTATCGAAGCTTCTGCACAGCATAGAATGCATGTAGAGTTGTGATTACTATTCTGCAAGGTATGTTAAGACTAGTTAGGAGATGTCTTTTTATCTTGGCCTCTGTTACTTGGTCTTTAGTACAATTTCAGTTTCCGTAACAAGTACGTAATATTGATTTGATTTCAAGAACGGTCAGCTAAAGAAAGTGTCTTCACTTATGACACAGCCTTTAGCGACACAGCATTTGAAATACCTTTATCATCTTACAGTTTCATGATATAGTAGCGACCCGCCGCGACTTTGCTCGCGTAGAACGTGTTTATAAAATAATTGTATGATTTATATTGTGTCCATAATAATATTATGGACTATTTGAGTTGAAAATTGAATTCAAATCAGTTTAACCATTAAAGCCTGACCGAGGGAAGCAACCATTGTGATATAATTTCACATTTTTTAAAAGTAAATTTAATCTGTGTACATACCAAGACCACTTTCATGATCCAAAATACAAATTACTAGCTTACTATCTGCGGGCCTAGTATGGTTTCGTTTGTCGCGTAACAAAATGTGGATAAAGTATCCGTCACTCTCAGAGTACTAATTAATGTAAGTGTCAGAAAGTGACGGATGTTTTATCCACATTTTGTCAAGCGATAGACGCAGCCATATTAGTCCCCCTGGTGAAGATCGTTGGTCGTGGGAAGCCGATGGATGCGAGTAGCACAAGACCGGTAGTCTCGCGGAGATCCTTGAGGAAGGCCTATGTCCAGCAGTGAATGTCGTTCAATCGACTATTGGACGTCTCCCAGTCACTCTAAAGAGCCTCTACGAAGGGAGGAGAGATAATTCGCTCCTCTTGGTACGCCTAAAATTATCTCCCCAGACAGGTAGAGCTGTGGAATGTCCTACCATCAACTGGCTCTACGGGTGAAGTTCCGGTGAATAGCGAACAAAAGTGGGTACTTTTGTTCGCTTTTGTCCGGATCTGGGTAGATCCGGTTGTTGTTTGGGAGCGGGTTATAGGCCCTCTGCATATCCTTCCCTTCAAACAACTCACACCTCACCTATCCTTGTCTTTTAAACTCCTCTGGAATTTGCTTATCAGACCCTTAAAATAACCCCTATCGCCCACCATCACGCCGGATATTAGCCATAAGTCCAGCTTCAGAGTCCCACAAGGATGAAGTCCCAATCGATGCCCAGGCTGCATCAGCTAAGATGCTGCTCTCTTTCCGCATCTCTCAGGACATGGTCACCTACACTCTGCCTCTCCCTACAGAGATAAAGAGACACTGCAACACCCAAGCTAGGGCTTAGGGGCTCAAACCTTTGTTTGAGCCGAATTAAGACCTGCTAACATTCTGACGGCGTTTACTAACTGCGTACTGTGGACACATAAAAGATTGAAGTTTACCTGGGAAAAATCTATCTCAATTAAATAATTAATTAAATATTTTGTTAATAATGTTAGGGATTTGCAAAACACTCACTAGACGAAACCGTGTTGTTACCACAAATTGTTTAGTCCGAAAATTACGTTTTGTTTCCCTATCATAGGAACCATGGTTACTGTTAGTAAATGTGTTTACCTTAAGGGACGAGGGGGTCCGATAACTTGGGTCCAGCGTTAGTAACAGTCTGTTAAGACACCCATGTGAATGATTTGTTAGATGACTTTCCTAAACACATTTGTTCTTTGAAGATAATTTTCTTTTCGCGTTTTTTCCCGAACGTAATATTACCAGTCGCTCTTTTTCCCGGCATTTTATTGAAATGAAATGAACTTATTTATTTCGGACAAAGAATATCCATAATCACATCACATCATGTTAGTAACAAAGACTTATAAACTAATTTAGTAAAATTTAAAAAGTTCGTTAGTGTTTACGTGGATGGACATCCAATGTGTGAGGATAGGACTCTCCATCCTTTCAGCAAGCTCCTTCAGGAGTGTTGGTGCTGCCCCGCGCACGCGCCCACAGAGACGCCACGCGCTTGCGCAGCACGGCCTGAAAGCCGTCAGTGCTGCTTGCGGCGAACATCCCCGAGGCGCTGCAGCACCAGGGCAGCCCCAGCAGCCCCCTGAAGGCGTTGTTATATTGGAGTCGCAGAGCACTATAGGTTTTTTTGGTGTAATCGCTCCACGGATTGCACGTGTACAATGTTTGGCAGTAGGTTTTAAAGAGGGTTATCTTCACCTCTCAAGAACAACGTTCAAATCTGCGTGAAAGCATATTACCCCTGACCGACAGTGCTCTGCGTTCCCTTTCCAAGTCCATATCATCTTTTAGAGTGTCTGCGACCCAGTGACCCAAATACTTAAATTTTGTTACTGTCTGAAGAGGAGAACCACTAAGAGTTATAGGTGGAACTGAGTATGTTTTGGTGCCAGATTCAAACACTAATATCTCGCTCTTTTTGACATTATATTTGAGTCCATGGGCCACAACAAACCTTTCACATATAGACAGCATTAACTTCAGTGCGTTGACTGAGGGGCTAAGCAGCACCATGTCGTCAGCATAGCTGATGTTATTCACACAACATCCATCCACAGAACAGCCCACCCCGGTGCTGCTGAGCTCCTCAATCAACCCGTTCACATATGCATTAAATAATGTTGGTGATGTTAGTCCCCCCTGTCTGACTCCCCATTCCATCTTGTAGGGCTCCCCTGCCCATCAAACAGTTTTCATTTGGTTGTCATACCAGTATTTAAACATATTTGTTACTTCAACAGGTAAATTCGTAACGCTCAATTTGTCCCATAGTACATTGTATGACACCAAGTCAAATGCCCTCGACAAGTCCAAGAAGCATGCGTATACGTATTCCTATCAGTGTAATATCGAATAGTGTGCTTAAGATATAGTACTGCTGACTCGGTTCATAGCCCTGGTCGAAAACCGAAATGGGAGTCATGCAGGCTTATATGCCTGTTTAGATACAAATTAAGCACACTATCCAATTCCTTCATATTCATCTATCATATTTTCACTGTCGTTATTTTCCCATTCCATGAATCAAAGTTAACAGAGTGGACGGAGCACCGCCATCGCGGAGCTCCTACTTCTGGATTATTTTGCCCTCCGGGCCTGCTGCAAAGCTAACATAACCTAAACCTACCTACATAACGATGTAATTACTTTTGAGAAAAAGTGAGACTACGATAGAAATCGATCGGAAAAATTGCGACTCGGAAAAAGTCGCACGAGATCGAAAGCGATGGTAAATTGAAAATGGGAGAAAATGCGAAAAGAAATATCGCTTCACAGAAATAATAATTTCGTGAAAGTTATCTAACAAGTCATGTGAATATCGCAGTAACGCCTATGAATAATTTGGTGGCAACAAACTTTGTTGATGCAACTAGGGTTTGCAATCCGAATAATCCGAATATTCAATTATCCGAATATCCGCCGAATATAATATTCAAAATTATCCGAATACTAAACCGCGAATTATCCGAATAAACGGATATTTTGAAAACACTAATAAAATCATTTATAATCAAGAAAAAATAAAAAAAATACGAGAAAAAACACTAATGACTAATGACGTTTTATGTCCATCTGTATTGCCCAAATAAGGTGTTTAGACAAATGTTCCATATTAAGTATTATATTTTATTAAATAAGTATCTGAATACCAACTTACATAAATTACATAATATATTGATTTAATCTAGCAGACACGAATTGTTACTAATGTTACTATTATTAGGTATGAGCAACGAAAACACTTGCAGATAAGGCGGATTTTCTACCTGTCACTAAAATAATTATTGGTATTACCTACCTACTCTGAACCGACCGAACAACGAACCTATTCGCTCAGGCCCGGTTCCCATATTCAAGAAACGAATCGTTTTCCTTACGGGCCGTAGCTTTATGACATTTGCTGCGTACAAAATGTGTCAAATTTTAACGAGGCGTAAGGAAAACGATCCGTTTCTTGAATATAGAAACCGGGCATAAGTCAGTCAGTCAGTCTGTATCTATAGAAGGTAGGTTGTCTGTTATTGTTTCGCGTCGCGTCACGCGTGGTAAATGTGATTTGCAATTGTATTTTATTATAAAAATTACAAATTACGTGGTGCGATAATGACAACTCATATAATGATTAAAAAAGCATGTTGTATTTTTAATTTTCAGATTTTTTTTACGTGACTTGTTGATTTTATGCATTACACACCTTTAAATACGCTAATTTTGTTTTATTTTATATCATATCAAAATTATCCGAAATTATTCAAATATCCGAATATTCGGATAATAAATATTGAAGTATTCAATTATCCGAATATTAAAAAACTGTTCGGATATTGCAAACCCTAGATGCAACATCATATGGCATGATATTTTTCCCGGCGTGGTTTATGTATGTTTGGTTGCCTCAAAATTCTTAGTAATCATACGATTATTATTTTATATATTTTCAATTAATATTGATGTCGCAAATGAGATTTTTTCATTAAAAAAAACAATTTTGAATAAGAGTATTGCTGAATGTACTTTTAACACTGATAATAAACTCACTATGAAAAGACGGGTCAAGCCTTATTGTGCTATTTTGGAACGTAAAAATGATAGCCACACGAAAAAAGAAGCCATGGCGGCGTGTTGTTTTTATGATAGTTTAAGTATAGGCGACAACAGGTCTGATACTAAGCGAAGCTCATGCCACTTCCACTGTTATTCTATTCCGGGATCGTACCAGTTCGATCATACTACTGTCATCGGAAATGGATAAGTTTGCCAAATTTCAAATCATAATAGATTTTTCGCGTTTAGACATCTCATACTAATAAATAATTTTAAAATTTCTACTTAACGCATTCAGTTTTATTATTGATATTTTGATATCAGTGGTTAGTTTTTTTAAGCGCACTAGTTTGAATGTAACATTGATACATTAAAAAAAACACTGATATAAATGCAAAGTTTATGGAAGTTTGTAAGTGTGTATCTGGGTTACTCCTCCACACTGAAAAGACTGGACGGATGAAGGGTCTAGCCGCGTACCCATAAAAAAAATCCCCTAGCATATAACAGAACTTGCTCATACTGGTTTATTTGTCTACCAAATGTTAACCCTAAAAAAATTAGTCGTCCTAACCAAAAAATCGATTCTCTATTATTTTTTAAAATCCAAAATGGGTTTCCGTTTGACCTCAGTCTCACCTGATGTTAAGTGACGACGGGGTCTCGGTTGGTACACGCCTACCCAGAAAAAACCTCTTCACTCTTGCCTTGAAGACACCAAGTTTATACGATTCCGGGAATACAGGCGCAGGGAGGGCATTCCACTCCTTGGCAGTGTGAATAAAAAATGAAGCAGCAAATCGCTTCAAACACGATTCAGTACCGGCCGTCAAAATATTGCCTTCAAATGCACCAGCAATAATTATTAGGCTAGACGAGACGCTTTTAATTCTTTGGTTGGATGCATGGCTTGGAAAAAGAATAAATGTACTGCGCTTTAGGCAAAATATTTTTATACTAAAACATAAATATAAAACATGGCGGGTCCCTATCTCGCAAATAAAAAAATTAAAAAATCAAAATCAAAATATATCCCTTGGAAAAACGCTAGGGTACTTTTTTTTGTAAAATGCGTCTTAATTATATATGTAAAACATCCAAATATCTGTGTTAAACTTAACCGGTTAAGTAGTTAAGCTAAAAAAAATGTTTTCTACGACTAGAAGGATTTTGGGGTTTGTATTTGGTGAAATGATATCTTATTTTCAGACAAATAAAGCAGTATGAGCAAGTTTTGTTTTAAGCCAGGGGCGATTTTCTATGGTGGCCCGGCTAGACCCTTTGGAATGGAGATAGCCTTACTCTGAATTAACACATAGGCCACCTTTTATACCATAAAAATCAATATTGACGTGGGATGTTTCGGTCCACGCGGACGAAGTCGCGGGCAGAAGCTTGTCTTATAATATAAGTCCCCTACCGCGTCTGTCAGTGTTCATCTACATTCTACACTATAGATTATGAGGCGGGCTTTACCATCATTTAGACCATTTTATACCTATGGTTTAGAGCTAGATGTACCTATAATGATTGATATTTCACCCATGCGATGCCTGGAGAGGCAAACGTCTAGTAAACAAGTCTAACGAAAAGCAAGCTGCCCCACTGCTGTTTGCATAATGTCGTCAAAGTAATGTTACTTATCATTTATTTATTTTTTATTTCGCCAATTTCACTGTTAAATCATTTTAATATAGCCTATGACACTCTAGTGATTAAGACGAATGTAACCACGTATAATTGATTAAAATCGGTTTAGCCGTTTAGTAGTTACGAGCGGACATTGAGTCGGACATATAAACAAGTCAAACACAAAACCCTCATTTTGGGCTTTGCCGCAGTCGGGTAATAAAAACCGCTCAACCGAACTAAATCATAAGCTTTTAAGTAAATGTGTCTGTCATAAAATCAGATAAAATAAGGTATAAAGAGTTATCACGGTTCGCCGTCTGGTAACGATGCCCTAAAAACATTGTTTTTTAAGCCATTACTTGTACTGAAACTTATACTCGTAACCCGTTATTTGTATTCATAAAGGTATGCGTTCGCATTGTTATTCTCGAAATCGGCAGTGGATGTTGATGTTGTTGATATTATCTTGTTTATTTATTATTTCGCGAGTGCACCGCTAGTTTAATTGTAACAGCCATCGAGCGTAAGTCCCGTAATTACAGAGCGCGATGTTCAGATAAATCGTCGGGGAGATTGGACGAATGCGAGCTTTTCCTTCGTGCGCATGACTTATTGACGGGTACTGTTACACTTAATATCGGATGTCATCCTTGTACAAATACTTTTTGGGTTCTGTACCTCAAAAAATGACAACGGGACCCTTATAGTGGGAACGTTTTCACCCGACTGCGTCAGAAAGTATGTTTGTATGAATATTTCTGTGGCACGCTCTGGAGCGTTCATAACGGCTTGATGGACTTAAATATATGATGTGTCGATAGATTCGTCTTGGTTGTGGGAGTGACATAGGTGTTTATTTTTTTTACATAATTATGTAAAGGGCAATATCAAAATATCTCCTTTTTAAGGGTTCCGTACATAAAATAAAAAAACGGAACCCTTATCCTATCCTGTCCGTCGCAGCCAATTTGCTCCGAAACTGCTGGACCGATTGAGTTGAAACTTGGTACATATAAGTATCTAAATTGGTGGCCCAAAGACAGATGTGCATAGTAAATATATGTTTTTTAAATAAGGGTCATTTTTGGGGGACAAATTGAGGTTTGCAAATCTTGTCTTTTAATTTCCTAATTAAAAGACAAGATTTGCTAACCTCACTCTGTCATACTTCAAATAAAAGGGCTTGTTATGAGGATCTCAAGTATATTTTTGTTATTAATGTAAAATAAATAGTTTTGATTTTATTCATGAAAGAAGACGTAAATTGACCATCCCTTCCCCCCTGATCTCCGAAACTACTAAAATCTAGCCTAAAATTTTGAAAACAATACAAAATATAGTTCATTGCTGGTAGATTACAGAAAAACCTATTATATCAAAAAAAGAAATAAATAAAAAATGTGTGTACGGAACCCTCTCCACGCGAATTGAACTCACTTCTACGGCAATTGTTCGGTAAAGGAGCATTTTCTCTCTTGGACTTAACAGAAGCACATGGGGTTAGCTCTACGTGCTTCTGTCAAGTCCATAGTGGATGAAATTTTACTAAACACAATTAAAAGCCAGACCATAAATTAAAATGCGATTAACTACACTATTTATGTGTGCGGTTTTGTATGGGCCTAAACAAAATGAATCTTGCCGCTTGGCGGTTAAAGGGTAAGCGACAATGAGGTCCAACCATTTCGATTCGGGCTTCTGGTCCTAAACCATGATTTTTTTCATTCTTATCACTCTCACTGTGAAGTTAACAACAGTTACTAATCAATAACGAACGTTATCAATTTGATGTAAGGCCCAAAATGACAGTTTAGAAGTTAATGGTCGCATTATGCACCTCTAACTACATTACATTTTTTCTACGTTGATTAGAATTAGCGTTTAAGCCGAGCGTTGCTTGTCCGTTCGTCTCAAACGGAACAGTTTTTTAAGTAAGTGTATTATGAAATGACACCCGTGGTCTGTGATTCTTATTTACATTTGATGACAGTTATTAATTGTTAGTAAATAGTATTTTATTCGGCACCAGGTATTTCATTTCCAAACGAAATGGATCCGCCTAGCGGATTCCTGGCAATTATTGTGATATTTTTTGTGCAGTATTAAATAGTTTTACTACGGCATCGTTTCATTAGTACCCTCAGACAAGTTCTACTATAGTTTGGAGGAGGAAAACATGAAATGTAAGTCAACGCAGGACAGATTACAAAAAATCATGTAAATATTTTGTGATTCCTCAAGTCGTTCAAGTCTATAGATTGTAACTTATCTAGGCTTACTGCGCAAATGCAGAAATTCTGCATTATTGGACCCAATAAAAATATATATACGCGCTTATAAGCGATGTTTGGCAATTTTTTTTAGATGTTATTTATGTTTATTTTGCCACTGTGAACATTAATGCTCCTTAAAGCGCCTCGTGTACGGTTTTTCGTCCTATATTAAACAACAAATCGTCAGAAGGCAATTAAGGATTTTTAACTCATAATAAATGGTTTACGAGTGTTAGTGGCCACGCTTACGTTCAGAAAATTTGGTAGATAGGTACTAATTGTAAGAAATTTAGTTACTTTGATATAAGAATACTATTTGTAAAAAATGCAATAAGATGAAAGTATGGGCTCGTAAAACAATCGCATAATATGCAGCCAATATTTACAGAGGGAAATTAATGACGCGCGCCGCGGCCGCGGGCTGCGCTCGTAACTTTGGGCACAACCAGATTGTATCTCCAAATAAAAACGAAGCAGCTAATTGAAATAATCTCAATTTGTTGAAGTATCATTTACAAGTAATCTATAAGTATTAATTATGCTTTCTTTTATGTACTCAATGGTCGCACGAATTTATATTATAGGATAACGCCATGTATAAAAAAAATGCATTTTACTTATTTCTAGGAGTGTTTCAGCGTCGGTCTGCTTTAATAAATTAAATCCTGATCAACTAACTGAAATAAGTTGTGATTTTTACATGTGTATAGCTTGATGCCTATTGCATCAATTATATTGTAAGTAGGTACTAAATTATTTAATTTTTTGAAAACCTTTTACCAGTGGCTGCTATGCTTAAAAGCACGCCATGTTTTTTACTGAGATTTGTTTATTTTGTGGGTTAACTTCAAAATTATGTTTTTGAATTATGCTATGACAATTTACCATTAATAAATTAATGTTGTACTAAGTATATGCTTTTTTTTAATCACATCATTTTCCTTCTCCAAATGCTTTTGTCTCTCGATTTATCAAGTTGTGTTTCTGCAGAAATGTCAAAAAGAAAGAAATCAAGTGTTAACCTGTATCGCACTTTAAAATTGGTACATTGGTCCCTTAAAAACTTACCAATGTAAATAGGGTGTTTTACGAAACGCCTACCCACACCGACGATGACATCGTTGACACCAGTCTTTTAGTGACCACGACTGGTGCACGCGGCGCGGGCGCGGGCGCGGGTGGTCGCGCGGCCGGCGATGCGCCGACGCCGCTGATTCATGTCGCAGATAGCGATCGCAGGCGCCGGCGCCCAGCGCTATTTTCTATATTTATCACCATTCGCCTACCATCCGTACTACACTACTGAATAAAGGCATTTATAATTCTATTCGAGTTGTTAAGTCAACTTAATTCTTTTTCTTATTATTCAACCAGTACAAATTTAATGGGAGGTGTTTATTTGCATGTGAGGAACATTTCCAGGCTATTAGGGAATGGCATACTAACTGCTACAGATTACCTAATATGTAAACCTGTAAGGCTAATTTATATTTATTTAGTTAAGAGGTAATAAACAAGTTTCTAAATTTTGGAAGTGTCCAGCGACGAAACAACAGAATAGAAAAACATGAGCAGGGTACGGGTAGTGCATAATTGGTTTCCTTCGTATCTTCACGGAAACGAACGAACGCGTCTTGCTATTTCAGTTGGTCACAGTACAAGAAGTATTGAGGTTGACTGAAGTAGCATGACGTAAGTAGGTAAAGTTAAGTAAATTATTCGGGTTCGAGTAAAGTCGGGTAGACTAGCACACATATAAACGTACGAGAGCGAATAAAACCCGAACTCCGTTTTTAAGGTGTCTTCCCACTACACCGTATACCATTACCGGAATAGGAACGTGTAAGACAAGAAAATATTCTTTGTATTGAAAAGTATGAGACTATGCCCACTAGACCGTTCCGTCACCGACCAACATTTTAATACTAAAAATTTACCTTCCGGGCCTGATACGTTCATAGTACGGTCATGGTGTGGTACGGTGTAGTGGGAAAACACCTTAAACGCTATCGCACTGTACTGATTATGTTACACTGACTAAATTACCCATATGTACCTAGTTACATCAATGCCTTCACGACAAGTAAATAAGTACCTTCCCGCCTACCTAGTAGGTAAGTTTTTTCTGTAAAATAACATATACTTGAGCTGCTTATGATTGCTGCAGAATGATCAGCCAGTTGTCAAGAGGTTCAACGGCACTAGAGAATGCGAACCATGCTGCTAGAAAGAGTTCACCTCTCGTACAATAGCTGCTCGGATTGAGGTAACAAACAGAAGGTAACAGAACGAAGACAAACATTCGTGGCTCTTTCAAAAGCGTACAATAGTCGTCATCAATTACGGGCAATAGATCGCCCAACATCATTTGTCCGTCCGTCCGTTACTCGACTGGGGCATTCCCACGGCTCGCGGGACGATCGTGTTTGTTGTCGGAATATGTCCAACGATAAAATAGTAATAGAAAATTGTTTCTGATTGCCCTCGCTCTCTTCCTAAGCGCCTTCTTGAGATTTGCGTTCCCGTTTTTATTGTTTCTACCTTATTGCCAGGTTATTGATTTCTTGTAACTGTGCTCCTAACTTGCATTCATATGGTGTATTTAGGTTTCTTTTAAAATGTAATGTTTAAGATATTTATTTCATTTATGGTATCCTTATTCTTTAGTTTATATTTCTCGCAGCACCCTCTATATTTCATTCGTAATTTTGTATTATAGAACACAGCCACACGTTGCCTGAGTTCACGGATTTAATCCCGGGTTTATAATTATGCAGAACGATGCATACCGTTGCTCTCTTGATGTTATCAAGAACAAGACCGAAGAGAAATTGCTCCGATCAAAAGATAATCTCGCCGGAACCAAAATTGCTCATCGATAGCGCGTCCTGCCGCCACCAGCCCACGCCCAACGTCAATGCTTAAAACTCTTTTTAATTTAAGAACTTTGTTCCTTAAAATTGGCAATTTATTTTGTTAACACCCAGAACGTGTCGCAGAGCTGTAACTCAAAAAAGCATTTATTGGTTATCGATAAAACCGTGCCTATGTAGTAAGTAAATACAAATAACATTAAAACGAGTTTAATTTGAATTAACAGGGTCTTAATAATACAGCGAGTTACGTGATTTATTTCATTTATTTTCTTACCAGCAGGTTTAAAGAGTCCCCAAAACGGTCATTTGTGAATACTGAATAACAATGTTTACATGATTGATCGTTTCAAATGACAGACAATTGCGGCGGAATCAGCGGAGGCCCTCAAAAGGCGCAAATACAGTCAACTTGATAGAAGTTACATATTAGAGTCTTTTGGGGTCGAAACTTTAGGACCGTATTTTTAAGGATTTATCAAAGCGCCTGATCGACACAACTCGTGTCTAAAATGCTGGCCTGTACTTGGCACAAAGATTAAGCATGCCAATGCTGCCAGCATTTTGGGAACAATGCCTACTGGTAGCGGTTTGTTATATTAGTGTAGTTTTAAGTAAGTTTGGAAGTTCTTTCGTTGGTTTTTGTAAATGTTAATGTATTTTTACCAATTAAAGTAAATATATTGAAGCTTCAATTGAAGGCATATCGTTCGCGCATTATTAAGTTGTTCGTTTGAGCTCAGGCACGTTCGACATATTTGAGGGTGCATCTGAGGGTGTACCTATCGAGAATAAGAAAACAATTATTATCATGCACGGCGCGTCATTTCCAGTCACTCATTTTTTTCTTCATTTGTTGTC
This sequence comes from Acleris sparsana, assembly GCA_923062465.1. Classification (NCBI taxonomy): domain Eukaryota; kingdom Metazoa; phylum Arthropoda; class Insecta; order Lepidoptera; family Tortricidae; genus Acleris; species Acleris sparsana. The sequence continues at coordinate 12,095,208 of OV281286.1, forward strand.
AATACCGAATTATTATTGACAATCGCTTCAATTATCAAAAGTAAACGATCATTTTTTGCATCAATGGGTATCAATCACGTAGGTAAGTAAATAATAAATACTGTCGTTCGCAAATTACCGTCTCGGAAACTGTTAACCTGGTATTGAGATGCCACTAAAATTGACACATATCTAGATATATGTTATTTATTACTTTAGGCTTGTATATTTGGTTTGCAGGAACTATAGATAAGTTACCTTTGGAAAATGAATATCTACTGTTTTACCACTAGGTCCTGAACTGCAGGGAGTTTCTAACTACAATTCTTGCTCATAATCGCAAATTTATGTTTGGTAACAAACTCGCATCTTAAAACATTATTCTGTCTAAGTGCACAGTGGTTGGTAAGATAGTTTAGCCATTGATAACGTGCAACCTATTCTCGCGAAGCACTTGAACTTCGCTTAACTGTTATTACAATCACTTTAACAGCCTTAATCGTCGACTGGTTTTACGCGTAAATAACCAAAGCAAAATGGAGCTCAGGCTATAGCTACAATACACGCCTGCGTTTATTAGGAAGCTATTTGTGTATATAGACTTAAAAGTTATGTTTAAGACAATTCACAACGCTGACTAAGTTCACTAGAGCAGCGCATTACATATAGTTATTATTAGTTTCAGATTTGGGTCGCCACACATAGCCTCATTCGATCTCTCGGCCAATAAATATCAGATTAAAGTGCCGCTATTGTAGCCTTCACGCACAAACTAGTACCGTGGCTTTCAATAACGGTTTGCACTATGCAGATTATCACTGCGGCGATAACCACGACGTGAAAGCGATACCGGCGACGCGAGGCAGAGCGGGTGCTGCGGCGGTCCCGCGCGGCGCGAGTGATCGCCCGGCACGCCACTCCGGCGCACACCATGCCATGCCACATGACGCTTTACCGGAGGTGACATTTCCATTCTGTACTTCTTATTGTTTATTTACAGGTAATTTGTGTTACGAGTGCATACGAAATGCCGAAAGCATAAAACGTTCTTAAATGCTTCATATTTTTTAAGCACTACCTCAAACAACAAAAAAACAATTGGCATTCAAAGTTGATAAAATGAAGTTTAAACTTCATTTTATCAACTTTGAATGCCAATTGTTTTAACCGCAATTTTTTTAATAAACCTGTTTTGTTTTTAGGTAATAAGATATATTTATTTACCTATATTTGTACATCAGTATATGTTCGAGAAATCAGTGCGATTTTCACGGTTTTTTAATTGATCGATTAAAATTTGCAAGTATGTAAGAACCTAGGAACACAAGTAGACTGAAGCACTGTTTCTACAGACCTTGTGTTTCTACGTGGAACGTCGAGGGAAAACTGTATCACGCTCTTCGTTCGGACGCCTCTATGTATCTTTGAACGTTTGTTAAGCTTGATCACTTTTATGCCTTATGTATTGTTACATTACTGAGAAGCTGTCATGCGTCAACAATGGGAACATTATCATGAATTTCGAAATACCGATAATTATAATTTAAAAATGTCTTACGGTTATGATAATCAAAATTCCGAATTTCAATACACCGAACAATAAAAAGTCCGACTGAATAATAATCTGAAATATCAAAAATACGAATCCCGATTGCTAAAGTACCGATTTTCAAAATTCCGACCAATAATAAATCCGACTAAAGAAAACCATTACTATACTAATAACCATTACTATACACTATACTATAACTGTTACTAATCAAATCAAATCAAATCAAATATAATATACAGGGTTATTGGTAAGTCGACCTATTCCCGTTAGGAGGTGATAGGGGTGACTATTTGCGATAATTTTGACCCCCATATGTATTATGCAAAAGTGAACCATTTTTGAGTTATCGCGTTTATTAGTTTTTTTTTAAATTAGTCGGAAATTCAACTTGAAAAATTTATTACAAAAAAAGTATCAATTTAAATCTTTTTTTTTCTTGTGATTTACAAAACCGATTATACACTGGTTATTTCTCAATATTAAAACAATAATTATCAGTCCAAATTTAAAAAAGCGAGACGGAAAAGGATTTTTTTAAAATATTTTATGCGATCGCTTTCCACTAAAATGCCTTAAAAACAAAAAAAAACGTTATGAAACTTGGCTTGCAGATTATTTTAAAAACTTAACTGTTTTCTTAGCTCTCCAAAAACGCATAACAAGTAGAAAAATAATTTAAAAAATACTGAAAAAATAATCATCACAAAGGAAGCGGGCGAAAACAAAAGTCACAAATGCAACTTCAAAAATTAAAATTAAAAAACATACCAAATTTAAATCATACATTTTTTATTTGCTTTTGTACAAGATGAATTTGTTGTTCCTATGCAAAATTAAAAAAAATATTATCTGTACACGTTTGAGAATGCGAGGCCGAAAACTAAAAAATACATGTTTTTTTATCAAACTCCAACATAAATTACACGAAAACAGAAAAATTTACTAATACATTTGGCGTGCAGATTACACATAAAACATTGACGTTTTTCCAGCTTTCTAACGAGCTATTAAAATTAATATGAATTTTGTTAAAGATTGCTGGAAAAAATTGATCACAAAGGAAGCAACAAGGAAGTCACGTCCGAACAAAACTTAAAATTAACTAACTAAATCAATGAAATTAACTGTTATACTCGTAAACACAAATAACAACATTAACTTATGTGAGAATAAGAAATGGAGGTAGCCATTTTGAAAATGAACTATAAAAATCCTGATTATTTCAATTTTAATTGTTTATTCGTTTTAATATTGTAACTTTTTACATAAGTTAATGTTGTTATTTGTGTTTACGAATATAACAGTTAGTTTTGATAGATTTAGTTAGTTAATTTTAAGTTTTGTTCGGACGTGACTTCCTTGTTGCTTCCTTTGTGATCAATTTTTTCCAGCAATCTTTAACAAAATTCATATTAATTTTAATAGCTCGTTAGAAAGCTGGAAAAACGTCAATGTTTTATGTGTAATCTGCACGCCAAATGTATTGGTAAAGTTTTCGTGTAATTTATGTTGGAGTTTGATAAAAAAACATGTATTTTTTAGTTTTCGGCCTCGCATTCTCAAACGTGTACAGATAATATTTTTTTTAATTTTGCATAGGAACAACAAATTCATCTTGTACAAAAGCAAATAAAAAATGTATGATTTAAATTTGGTATGTTTTTTAATTTTAATTTTTGAAGTTGCATTTGTGACTTTTGTTTTCACCCGCTTCCTTTGTGATGATTATTTTTTCAGTATTTTTTAAATTATTTTTCTACTTGTTATGCGTTTTTGGAGAGCTAAGAAAACAGTTAAGTTTTTAAAATAATCTGCAAGCCAAGTTTCATAACGTTATTTTTTGTTTTTAAGGCATTTTCGTGGAAAGCGATCGCATAAAATATTTTAAAAAAATCGTTTTCCGTCTCGCTTTTTTAAATTTGGACTGATAATTATTGTTTTAATATTGAGAAATAACCAGTGTTTAATCGGTTTTGTAAATCACAAGAAAAAAAAAGATTTAAATTGATACTTTTTTTGTAATAAATTTTTCAAGTTGAATTTCCGACTAATTTAAAAAAAAACTAATAAACGCGATAACTCAAAAATGGTTCACTTTTGCATAATGCATATGGGGGTCAAAATTATCGCAAATAGTCACCCCTATCACCTCCTAACGGGAATAGGTCGACTTACCAATAACCCTGTATTTATTTAAGTATTGGGTAGTAAAAACATTTAGGGTCGCGGTTCTTCCTAACACTCCTCCTCGCTGCGCTCGTCATCGTACTTACACCTCTCCGAAATTATTAAATATTTAACGATATAACAACGATTTGTTTTGCCATGCATCTAAAATATTTTATTCCAAATGTCAAAAATTCGAGTTTAGATAATTCCTAGGAAATAAAATTCCGATTATTAAAAACACGAAGTTCACTTCACCGAAAGTCAAATTTCCAAATTAGCGATGAAATATCGGAAAGTTGATAGTCGGAATAGTGTTTTCGGGCCAATGTCTTTTCTTGCTTTTCATTCTTGGGACTTTAAAAAAATATCGAAATTTATAACTTTGTCAAAATAAATTTCGTGTTTTTGGGTAATCGAAATTATAAGTCTTAGAAATTATGAGATTCGGAGTTTTGCAAATCAGTATTAGCAAAATCGGATACAAATATTTCGTAGTAAGTACTTGGGTGTTCTCGTCAACAATATAATTACGATATCGAAGCAAGATTGGCTAAATCAAAGTAAAATAAAGACCCTGATCTGTTTTGATTGTTTAATCTTCATTATCATCACATTAGGTATAGTTGAATTATTACAAAGTTCCTATAACAAAGTATTAAATGGCGGACTTAATTTATTAAGCATTCTCTACCAGTCAACTATTGCGCTAAGCTAAAACAAGTTGCTAAGACCGTTATGATAAAAGTACAAATTGAGGTACAATTTTAATTATGAATCAAAAATAAACAAATATAGGCTTCTATAGGTAGGTGTTAGCCAAAATTTGTAATTTAAAGACACCTAAGATGTCGGTATCTACTTGTGCAACTATTTGTTTTGTATCTCAGACGTAAATGTTGGTAGTTGGTAGGTACCTATGTAATTACTAAGGTTAGGATTTTGGTGGCATAACGTGATTCTAAAATCCATGAAGTGGCTGTTTCCTAATTATTATAATACATGGCAGTTTGATTTTGACATTCAGTATGGTCATATTTTAAAGTGAACAAAATCCATTTTTAGTTCTGTTATTCCATACCTACTAATATTTGCTTTATTTGTAACGCTTTTAAAGCAAAGATATCCTCAATACTAAAATTCATTTAAATTGGTTTAGCGGTTTAATGAATCAATTAATTTTGAAATATTAAAATACTGAAAATCAAAGTGGTATGTATTATAAATTATAATAAATAGGAAATAGATACTCCATGGATTCTAGAACCACGTTTTGCCACCAAAAGTCCTAACTCTAGTAATTACTAATTACAAGTATACAAGCCAAAATAGTGAAAAAAACATAACACCAGTCCACTTGAGTGGTACAAGCAAAGTTAATAAGTGAACATTAAGGTCAGAAAAGTATGACGAAAACTGATAATAAGATCCGAGTATGTATCTAGTGGACGCAACAATTGAAAAGCCATCTAAAAATATGGTCAGATTGACGTTTAGCCTAGAACTTGTCACCGCACGGGTGATGGGTCCAAATGAGGTTCATTCAAAGCATAAGAGAGTGGACATGCGCTTGCGACAGATTATTTCTTAACGCGTGCGCCGCGTGGTCAACCGGCGCGTGCCTGTCGCACCGGGCCGCACGAATAAGCAGGTAACGCTAATCATTTACAGTAGGTAAATTAGCCATGGTCATTAAATACGTGTGAAAAAGGTAACTTTGGTCATGTTCATTATTTAATTTACAAATAACTTTTGACTGTAACAAGTTGTATAGTCGCGCCGTTGGAACTCAGTACAAAATATTTTGAGGCATGTTGACAACTGTCAAACTGGGTCTCGAACAGCGTGCCTATAGTTGTTTCTATTCAACATTGATCTGTAAGTGAAAATTATAGGCGTAGACGTACAGGCAAAAACAGTAGCTCATGTTAATGTTACCTAAGGCCCGTACCGAAAAGTTTTTTTACAGAGTCTGCATACTAGTAAAATACGAAATGGGAAACATTTTTTTTTTTCTGATTATAAGCTTTAATTTGGGTCATCTTAATGTATCGATTGGAATAATTACAACAGGACAGGTATTGTTTTTATTTAAAATGCAGGACAGTAGTATGTATTCGCCGGTACTGGCCCCACCGCCGCTCCCCCCGAAAAAAGGTGCTCTGACGGCCGAGGGGCGGGCCTTCGCGGCAAAAAAAAAAAAAAAAAATTACACTTTTTTTCGGTGTTTTGGGGGCCATTTAGAGCGTTTGGGGAGGGTCCCGAGGCTCTCAGACCGCTCCTTTCCATACTTAGCAATAGCACCTGTATTAAATAGAAAAAGGTTATCAACTACCTGACCCTTTTTCTATTACCGGGCAAGCTCTCTATTGTGTGTGCGCGGGCGTTCTCGGGGCTTTTGTCTTGCACCCATCGACGCGTTTCCACCTTTTTTATTGTCTGATTATGCACTATTAACTGCTGTTATGTGATTTTTAATTTACCTATGTGTTTTTCATATCATTTAATTAAGTAGCAATAGTTACTTTCTTAACATATTGTTCATAGGGTCATAGTTCTAACCTAACCTAACCTACGTTGTTGAAGTAAACCTAACATCGTGAAACCTATCCTAACTTAACATAATTATCTAAAGTTTTTAAGGATCATACTTCTAACCTAACCTAACCTAACCTAACCTAACTTGTTGAAGTACCTAAACCTAACATCGTGAAACCTATCCTAACTTAACGACGCGCTGGCCTAGTTGGTAGTGACCCTGCCTACGAAGCTAGCGGTCCTGGGTTCAAATCCCGGTAAGGGCAGATGTTTGTGTGATGAGCGCAAATATTTGTTCCTGAGTCATGGATGTTTTCTATGTATTTAAGTATATATTTCTCTATATAAGTATTTATATCGTTGTCTAGTACCCATAGTACAAGCCTAGAGCTTAGTTTGGGACTAGGTCAATTGGTGTGACATTGTCCCCTGATATTTATTTATTTTATTTATTTATTTAACATAATTATCTAATGTTTTTAAGGATCATACTTCTAACCTAACCTAACCTAACTTGTTGAAGTAAACCTAACATCGTGAAACCTAATATAACTTAAAATACCTACCGTTTTTAATACTTTCGGAAAATAAAGATGATTCAATCAAAGAAGTAGCTACACTTGGTTTTATATTTGAACAATCATACTCAACTGTTATTAAGCATCGCCTAACTTAACCTAAGCTAAGACCTAATTTAATCATAGCTTAAGTCCTAAGCAAAACTTAATTCAATTTACCCATGATAATCTTAGCAAACCAAGCTAAAATTAACATTTATTATCTTATGCTGTTGTTACTTAGAGCCTATTCTAAACAACTATAAAAACCATACATTGCATATATTTCTAAATAAATTACCTACACTTAGGCTGATAAAAATATGGTGATTAAATGTAATTTAATCTGCGTACGGGTGTGTATCTATGAGTATGTATCTACTTCTAACATTAACTAACATTATCTATTCGTAGTAGATATATTATATGGGGTTCAGCTTCACATACCTACATGTTTAATTTTACTGTTACACAGTAGTATGTAAAACTAAACCGAAGCATGTAAACTGGTTCCGACTTGCTGGATTCAAAATACCTACTATGGAGTATATCAATCAAAAAAGCCTGTACCGACAAGTTTTGTGTGCCCTAGTGAATGGTTTTAACGGCTTACTTGTTTTATTGGTAGCAGCCTATTAAGTTTTATGGTCACAAAGGATTCGTTTTATTATTTTGGGTTTTGATGAATAATACGGCGTCTGTTTTACCTACGAGTTCAAACTTGTTTCTAGAAGGTTTCTTAACTTACGAATGGTATAAAAGCGGTGCGCTATTGTATATCGGCAAGTATTGGCTACTCAACTGTGCTCGTTACCGGATCTCCCTGTACATATAGCAGTATATAGACTTAACAGTGTTGTTTCGTGCAGTGAAGTGTTTATACAAAGGGCTAATAATGGATGTGAGTATGTACAAGTATTATAACTTAACTGTGTGTCTTTTAGCATTTGTTCACCGTGTTTTTATTAAGAGTAGGTATTGTAAACAGTTGTTTAATTTATTGTTTGATATTGTTGCAGTTCTCTGAAAATACTTTCAAAAACTATTACTACCCGGAAAATAAAGATGAATCAACCGACGAAGAAGGCACGCCTGGTTTTAAAGTTAAGCAAGCCATGGCAAAAAAGCGTTCAGCAAATAACATCGACAGCTTCTTTGAACTTCCCAAGAAGAAAACTAAAGCGTTGAAACGATCTTCGAATGTCAGTCAAAGTTCTCCTGACGGAGTGGGTTATATATCAACCGGACAAGATGACGGAGCATACGCTTCTCACTTGATTAAAATCGAGATATATGATATGCAAAAAGTTAAAAACATTCCACCCACTGAGCACTGGAAACACGCTGATGTGAGATTGAAATTCTACGCGTCTTCTGAAGATGAAAGTCAACTGCAATCGACACGTGATGTAATATATAACATAACAAAGCAAGTAGCTTCTAAAGACAGTTGTGTGAAATATTTTATTGACAATAAGAAACATTGATAAAAAGTGTTTGTGTAAGTTAAACAAAAGCTTGTTATTGTATTATATGTAAAAACCTTAGCTTTTAAGAATTCAAGATCCAGTCTAAACAATTATCTTTTTTTGTAAAATTAAATTGTGTGAAATACTTAATTGACTATAAGATGCAGTGATAAAAAGTGTTTGTGTAAATTAAACAAAAGGTTAATATTGTATTACATGTAAAAATAAAAATCATATTTTCGTTCACATATTCTTTTATTTCACAAAAAATGTCTTAAACATATTTCTTAATATAAGATCATTACATAAAGAATTTTCAGAAAACAAACTTAGCAAATCTTTCATAGTTTTTCCATGAAATTTAAAATACAAATATACTAAACAATATTCACCACAAACTGAGGTAAAATGGTTTTGAAGTGGTTTATAGTTATAAAACCAACGCTTTGTATTCCTTTTTAAAAATAACTTATGATAACCTGAAGGTTTCCGGGCAAAGGAGTCAAAGTATTCCCCTATACCATTAATGTCAATATGTATAGCAACCCAGTGGGAGCCTGGTTTCGAGTCTGGGTCCAAATTACTTACAATAAAGTCAGGAAGATTAACCCAAATAGGAATTTTGTTAGCAGCAAAAACGTTGAATTCAAACGAAGGGTTGATTTTTTTCATACAAAATTGAATTTCATTGGTATCCATATTTAATAAAATAAAATAAATGAATAAGTTGCTGATGCTGTCAACAATGGTTACAATGAAATAAAGTAGATGGGTAAAAACATTGTATTTATGTATTTACTAACTGTTGTAATCTACAGTTACATCACGATTTTTGTTTATTTCAATAATGTTATCAAATTCTGCATACACAATACAATTAATGGTGGAGGGTAGAGCAACATCAAAGCGAATTTCTAAGCGAACACTTCCATGTCTTACAAGATTCCAGTGTGAAGTTGAACTAGCAGATAAATCGGGAGTTAAATCAAAACATAACAAACAATAACCTGCTCCATATTCAGTTCTGCTTATAGCATTACCTTCATTGTGAAAATGTATACCAGTTCCAGAAAATAAAGTGTGATATGATGATGCTATTAACCCAGAACCAGAACTAAATGATGGTTGTAATGTTTTAGAAGGAATTTCATGACCATCAACATATAAACTAAATGAATTCATATTATAGTGTTGAAAATTAAATGGATTCATAGCTAAATTGCCATTAAACCCAGAATTTGATACAAAACCAATAATACATCTTTTAGGAATTTGTCCGAGAAATATATTATCCAATGTTTTACCCTGTATCCCCGACGGTAATGTAAGCACCTTAACTTCTGCTCTTGTGATAGGATATTTTGCAGTCGTTGTTGCCAATACTTTTTGGTGTGCTAACAAAACGCTAGGATTAATTCGTGTCCTTCTTATAATGAGACTAGCATCCATTATTTGTACCTTGAATTTTTTATCTTGATGACAAATGAGATTAAATGATTCCTTGGAACGTACTAACTTAATACGTATTTCGACACCATTTATTAAGAATTTCTCTTGGTTAAATATGTCAGCGTGTAAATGACCAATCATTTCCACTTCCTTACTCTCTTTGACAAATTCTAGTCTTTTGTGAAACCCTTTGTTATTTGCATCAACGGTATCCATATGAGTTGCAGTATCCTCATACCACAATCCACAAGTAAGATGAGTTTCTTTGGCTGCCGGACCATAGTTTAGAAGATTTTCCATATAAGCACGGTAAGCATATGTATTGTTTGGGGGTGATATTAGTTTTTGATTTAAATATACATCTAGTTGACTGAAAAGGGAATGTAACCAGTTATTGACGGGTGCAACCACGGTATCTGGTTTTAATTTTGTACCATCCTGATTCAATATTTTAGCATTAATATGTAACATTGTGTGTGATAGATCAACATAGTCATCTCCTGATCCAGGAACTTGAAATTCGATGGGAGCATCATCACTTAAAGATGAAATTGGTTTGTAATGAACCCACTGTCCACTTTCAATACTTGTTTGAGTCGATGGAAGAGCAAATATATCTAATTCAGATTTTGCACATTCACAGGAATGACTATGTAGGAATGACATTATTTAGCTTGTAAATATATCCTCAATATTTTTGTTTTTATTTTTTTTACTTCCTCTTCGTCTCGATGCTTTCAATGTAATGAGCGGTTCCCTTCTTTTAGATGACATTTTATACCCAGATCCCGACATGAGGGAATCAATTTTTTCATCGGCTTTTCTTTTTAAATTAGCACTTGCCTCCTTGAATCGTGATCTAATCGAACTATCCATAGGGCGTGAATTTACCATATCTGATAACAAACCAGCGCCTGCACCTAAGGTTTCTTTTCCAATGGTTTTCAAACCACTAGATAATAAAGGGAGCACTGATCTAAATAGCCCTCCCAAAAAACTCCCTATACCATGCCCTCGTTGAAATGGGACTCCTTTATAGACAATTCCTACACCAGAGCCGGCCTGATGCGAATAATAATGCTGGTAAGGACAAGAGACTGAAGATCTGTTATAATTCATTTTACTCGTTGAAAGTGTAGTTTCACGCAAGAGCTACCAAATTGGAATGGTACATTAACACCAGTAGTTGTTCTTATATCTATTTCAATAGTATCGAACTCCCTACGTAAAACCGGTACATAGTGAGCGGGTGAGAAAATGTGAGTTTTATATGCACCATAAATGAACTTAGTTGGATCTAGTGGTATTATTCTAAGCAATGCTGTTATAACATCTCCAACTACTTGCGGATGAATTATATCGGTGTAAACAAATATTTGTGGTGGTAATCCTAAATATAAATTGGCAGGGTTTTTTCCATATGTAATTTGTTTCAAATTTGATCTCGGTTTGAAACCCAGCTGGAGACTTAGTATCGGGGTTGTTATGATAGAGGTTATTTCATTATTTGTTGTTGTTACTCCAACCATTTTTGTCAATGTATCATATCTAAATTTGACATTATTTTTTAGTTGTGGGTTCTCATTAAATGCTTGAAGGAAATGATCAATATTATCATATGTAGTGGCTGGTATATGGGTTTTCATATCAACAATTTTCGTTGATTTGTTGTTGGGTGATACCACTTTTTTCTTTATGTAAATTATATTTTCATGATCTTGAACATTATACATGGAACACGGGTATTGAAATTCCACTAATCCAACTACCCACTCCCCTTCTAATTTTATGTTCTTAGGTAATTTAGTCAGAAAATGTGCAGTTGTGTTGTCAGTATAGTAATCCGTTGAACTGTTGCTCAACAAAGTTAAATAAAAACTGTTTTCATTCATATTTTTTTCAAGCTTGATGCAAGTATCCAAGAGTTAAATTTATTTGGATAACCTTGCCACTTCACTAGTATTTCCTTTATGCCTCTAATATGACGCGAACGTATTATTTTATCAATTTTATACTCGGTGGAGGGGAGGTAAGTCACCTTTTGTAACTCTTTAGAATAAAATGTACCAATGATGGGTTCACCTTGCAAATCCTTTAACATATAAACAACTCGTGGTGATCTGTAAATAACTGAATTAATTATAAATATTTCATCACTCCAATTACTTTCATAACCCTTTTGAAATACATGTTTATATTTAGTTATTCTAACATGATCGCCTACATTCAATTTTGAGGTTTCCAATGAAATTTGCCTATCTTTTTTTCGATAATATAAATTATTCCAAACGGTCATAATATTATTAGAGTTAACATCAATTGGTCGCATTTTAATGCTAGTATGATAGGTATGATTGTAAGAATGAAGAAGGTCTTGTAAAATATCGGTGTAATTATATGTATTATTATGAGTGAAGTAACGCCACATTTTCATTTTAAGAGTTCTTTGGAACCTTTCTACTATACTTGCTTTAATGTCGGGATTATTAGTAGTATAATAATTAATGTTTTTGCTTTTAAAGTAATCTCTTACCACCTTTGAAACAAATTCTGTACCTTTATCAGATTGTATATGACGAGGAACAAAGTTGGCTTCAGTAAATATGCTTTCAAAACATTCTTTAACTGTTGATGAATCTTTCTTTTTCATAGCCCTCGCAAAAGCATATTTACTGAACACATCAATAACACAAAGAATATATTTGTATCCATGGTTATATTCAGTATATGTACTCATGTCACTTAGATCAGCTTGCCAGAGTTCATTAAAGTTAGATAGGATATATCTATTTCTGGTGAATCGCTTATGAATAGGTTTATGTAGCGTATACGTATCTTGAGATTGTAGCCATTTTTTTACTTCCTCTTTGTTCATTTGTTCTTTCATCTCCTTCGCTATATTATTTAAACTACTGTAACCAGCTGGATTGGAGACATCATAGTAGATTCTATTAATATCTAATAAGGGGTCCATTTTTCCCAATCTATTTTCTTATGTTGACGCTTAAGTACTCCTGTGGTAAGTGGTGTAGCTCTAAGTTTTTCTTTATCTGTTGATGATCTCGTACTTGTAGATGCAGATAATGGTTCAAACGATTGAGCTGTTTTAATGAATTCCAAGTTTGCGGGATTACCTATGCAGCTTAAAGGAACTCTTATATCTCTTAACAGTAACGCAAACTCTTCCCATCCTGTTGGTTTAGGTCGTTTAAGAGATCTAATCGTGTCGCTTACCAGATCAGTAATATTACTATTTGAAATAGTGCGGTTGTTTATTACAACTTCACCAGTTGGCTTCCACCAAATTTTTGGTCTACTCAAAACAATGTAATCCAACAAAATTCGAGTTTTTTTCTCATATGATTTGGGTAATATATCTATAATTTTAGATGGACTAATTGGCATCGGTTCTGGATTTGTTTTATCAATCGGTGTAACTGGTGTAGTAACATCTCCTTCTCGCAAAGGTGGAGTTGCAACTGAGTCATTATATTCATTAAGCTCCTTTTTGTTTACTTTTGACTTTAGATCATTACTTTCGTTGTTGACTTGAAGCTCCCCCTCCGTTATGATAGGTATTTTAAACGGTTTTCGATCTATTTCAATAAAATGTAAAAATCGTTGCAATGCTTGAGAATATAATGTCCACTTTTCACGATCATTCATTTTACTTTTAAGGATTTTTTGCATCTCAGCATCTAGGCGGGATGATGAATTTTCAGGTAGGCTCTCATTGCGTTTCAGTCTTTCAATAAAATCTGATTCAACTAATAGCATTTTTTTTGTATTTTCCATTATGATTATGATAATGAGTTTACTAAGGCACTTAAAACTGCTCCTAATATAATAGGTAGAAATGCACCTCCCTTTTGAATTATAACGGTTTTTCTTATTTTATGTTTTCCTTTTGAAATTAATTTTCGCAAGATATCTTTATGTTTTTTTAATTTAGATTTTTCTTTTTTTTCTAATGGAATTTTTCCATTTAGAACGTTATAAATGCACTCGCAAATAATGTTGATCTCATCGTCATCACAAGATTTAAGTAACGCCGTGCGATATTTTGGTTTTAGCAATTGCAATGCTTCAAGTAAATGTTTATATGTGTTTACTCTCGCATGCATCATGTAGAACTGACTAAAATTTGCTGATTTTTATCGTATTTAAACCCCTTTTTAGGGACATACACAGTGCAATGCCCATCAAACGGAAATATTTTTGTTTTAAAACGACATATGTCATTTGTATTTTGTTTCAGATCAATCATGAGGTAACCATGTGGTTCTTGAGTAGCATCTTTGTAGGCTTCATCTACAAATTTTGGGTTTTCTGGGTAAACTTGTCGTGACAAGTAGCGTATTTGTGTTTTGTCCCTGGGATTCTTAAAATATACAATGTAGCTTGTATTCAGCGAAATATCACGTTGGCCTTTCCCCTGATGAAATATGTTTTGTGTAATATAAAAAACACTTAAATTTCTATGATGACTACCTTTTGTAAAAATGTCTACGATTCGTCCATCCGATTCTCTCATCAGATCATCTATTATAAGAAGCTTAGGTTTCTTCCCATCAAACATTGAAAAATCTGGTATTCCTTGACTATAATTTACATTTTCCAGATTGTAAAGAGGCTGCATTTCATCATAACACCAAATAATTTCATCAAATACAACATTACATACTTCTTTGGAATTATTTAAAAAGTTTGTTACAAATTGAGTTTTACCACACCCACTCGGACCAGCTACAATGGTTGTGAAAGGATGATAAAAATGTATCATAATTAAAACTAGTAATACGTGTTGATATGTAAACAGATAAAAGTGAAATGATGTAATATTATGAGCTCAATTACTTTTTAAATAAATCAACTAAAACAACGGTAAACACCTTAAAAAAAAAAAACAAAGATATCATTGTAAAATATGTTTTATTTCGAAATTGTCCGTTCTTTTTTAATCTACCAGCGCTCCGGAAATGAACATCATTGTTGAGAAGGAACGCCGCAAAAAACTCAACAAAGTTTTTTTTTTATACCAACAATAAAAAAAAAAAACAGTTGAACTAAAAACTAATTTACATTATCTACAATTAGTACCCCCACCACATGCTTTTTTGATTCAGCTTCACCAACCTATATTTACAAAACTTAAAATTAATTTACATTTCTACAATATAAGTACTTAATCTTAATTTACATTTCTACAATTAGTAGCCCCACCACTTGTTTTTTGATTCAGCTTCACCAACCAATATTTACAAAAACTAAAATTAATTTACATTTCTACAATTAGGTATACAAAAAATAATGATGACATTTTTGAATGTTCTGTGATTATAAATTACATGACAAATTAATTTTGTGATGATTGATGTGGTATTTTATAATGTCCCCACGCAAGAGTGTCCGAAGAGTTTTCTAACAAGAATCGTTTTGTATCATTATGAGATAATGATACTTTATTTATGTTTTGGGTAAATATTACATGTTTTATTGATTTAAATCTTAGCATTTGGCCATGTTGCACATTTTTTTCAAATAAACACTTTTTATAATCGTTGAGAGTCAGTTTTTTAGTAACACATTTATTTACTCCTTTGGCTTTTGATATAAGCCCATGATTTTCAACGTCTAAAGCATACATTTTAGATCGTAGACCAACAAACTCTTTAAAAATTTTACCATTGTTTTCATCTTTGAAAAACCCTAACCGCTTTTTATTTAATAATGGTAAACCATATTCATTGTTCGATGGGTAATCTGATGTATCAAAATATAAATCAAGGTCTGATTTTATGTCCTCATAATAGTTTTCCGTGAATATTTGATATACTAAACTATCTGTATCTGTATAAAGAAGCCTTAGATTTTCTTGATATTTTGTTTTCATGTAGTCATAATGAAATTTGTACATGAAAGTTTTCGATATATCCAAAATGCAAAATCCTAAGTAAATTGGTTTATTATAAAATATTTTAGTTTTATTCAATTGGACAGCAGCTAAGTTCTCCGAAAATATTGATAAACTGTGGAACTCAGGTTTGGCTATCATAGTTTCAACTCCCAGTGATTTCCCCTGATTTTCCCAATGATTTAGCAATTTTACGTTCACATATTTCAAAACGTTTTCCATGGTCTTACCAAACATTGAATTATTCATACTTTTATAGTGGTCTTTATCAGAATCACAAGTTGCTTGCGATCGCATGTGAGTGTTTAAATCTATGTAACTTTTTAACCACTTTGATTGTTCAAATCTCAAAATGCGGTGGATTTTAGTTAATTTCAAACCATTCTTCAAACATTGTTTTAGATTTCTATAATGTAGAACATAATTCGTTTTCCCATTTAAATTAGGAATTAATTTTTTTTCTTTGGAATTCCCTAAACAAGCATTTTCTGGACAGAATGGCAAATCCGAATGAGAGTCATGCAATTCGTTGAGGTATTCTAGATCGACTTCTAAAATGAAACCATGTTCGGCATCATCAGAAACATTGAAATCAGCATCTACATTCACCCATTCAAATTTACCAGTAGGGAGACATTGAGACATAGCCCACCCATAAAGATTATTTGCATCCAAGTACATAAGATATGAAGAAGGAATATTTTGATCATAATCTGCCATAAATTTATTATTAGCTTTTGCGTGCCTTTTACTACATTGCGAGATGCCACCGCGAATATTTTTGGTTATGAAAGCTATTTTATCAATGTCGGTTAAGAGCTCTAGAGTTATTTTTGTGGTTTTTAACATCGCGTCCCAACTTAATCCCGGAGCAGTATAGTAATGGGCTGGATCTAACCCATATGTCCTAAGACATACATTTCTAAAATTTTCAAATACGTCGGTTAGTAACAAAACATCTGTTTTTAAATATAAATCAGAATAATCCCCCATATTTTTACAATTAAAATGAGTCCAAACATCTCTCGCATGTTCATAATCCTCATCCGAAATGTTGCAATCAGCCAGGGAACTGTAGAATTTATCTTGAGAGGGGAGAGAAGTTAACTTTAACGTGTCATAAGATGTCATGTATTCATAGGGATAGATACCCTTTCGTATTAATCGTTTAAAATCCTCTTCACATGGAAAACTTAATTTTAATTCACAAAATTGTTCGGGTGTTAAGGTTTTGGCTAATTTTTCAAGACTACAACTCAAAAATTTAAGCGAATCAACAAATCTCAATTTTATTGTGCAATTATTCACTTTTAAAGATTTAGAGAAGGAAATGTATTTCTCTTTGTTCTCTGGTATTAACTCAATGTCTCCTTCCTCAAATCCAAACCCATGTACTATAAAATGACTGTCATAGTTGCTCAAATTATGGAAAAATACAGGTACAAAATTAGGTGCCCTGTATTTTTCGGAACAAAGTTGATGTGCTACTCCTTCATAAAAACCTGTATGATGATTATAACAAATAGTGGAATCACCGTTTAAGTCTTTATCACAAATGTAACATGTGCTGCTCTGTGCAATATCTAAATTATTTGAATCAGATAAAGGCAAAGGGGTTTTAATAAAAGTATTACTCCTACAAATGTTCACTAAATCTTTTTTAATGTAATTCATAAATGTTTGGGCACAATCTTTACCTTTATATGTTCTATATATTGACAGCTTATCATCATAAGAACACTTTATGTAGTATCCAAAACTATATACCTCATGTTTTTGTACATTTGTTGTAGAGGATGTACTAGGATTATTGAAACATGAAGGAATTGGATTTAAAAAAGCCTCAAAATCTGCATAAACAACAAAAGGTACCTTTAATTTACGATCGTAATTATTAAAGGTGAGTAGGTTTGATGGAACATTTTCATTGAACCAGTTTTTCTTTTTATCTTGTTCTGAAGGTAACTTTGTACAAACATGGAAGCAGTCGTTTCTTTGATGATTGATTAAATTTATATTTGATGTAAAACTTGTTAGACAGCCATCACAAATATGTACAGCATGTTGCTTTTTGGATAGTTGTTTAGATACTAATCTAGATAATTTTTTGATAAAGCAATAATGTGCTTCGCTACCTTTGGTTATATATAATAAGTTTAAGTGGGTAGCTTTTTTGCATTTAGTTAAGTGTAGTGGTCCTATCACATCATGTTTTTTACTTTGTGTATTGTACTCGAGCCCAAAAACATTTATGCTTATATTGTTAATTTTTTCAAATTTATGAATATCAGTTAATTTAAATGGGAAAGTCAAATTTTCAAAGTTTAATTTATGTTTATGCGCTATATATGAATTCAATTCATTTGTATGATTGTTTGTGCATGGATATAAGCCTGACAATACAGCCCATCTAAAACATTCATGATCATTGTTTTTTACATTAATAACTGCCTTTTTATTCATTATATCACGCGGCAATTCTATATAGGAAGAACCACGTAATGGGTTAAATTTATTTACATTCACATCTAGATAGTTGAATTTTACTAAACTCCAACCACTGTCTTTCCTTTCAAAGTTAGATAATCTTGCTAAAATTTCGTTAACTGTACTTGTAAAAATATCATTTTTGTCACAGCTTTGATTCACTATATTGTTACTAAATTGAAAATCAAACTTATTATTCAGCTGTTTGGTATCTTGAGTAAAATCTGCATTGAGAATAAAATTTACTTTTAAGGCGCGATGATCAGTCAGTGAGCGATCCAATAAGGTGAAGATTTTTTCTTTATTTTTTTGTAAAATTGTTTCGGGGGTTAATGGATTGCAAACATTTTCATCAAGCAATATTCTATAGGTAGCCACCCTATTCCTAAATGCGTTTTCAATCAACTGCACGTTAACCCACTGAGTGTCAGATCTTAAAACATTATTTTTGTGTATATTGCTATTTAAATGATTGGAGAAATATCTTTTGCACACAAACTTACTACACACAGAACATTCAATATTATCACTATTTTTTGTACTTACATTTTCATCTAATATCGATACTGCATCACGACTAGTTGAGACACGAGCTTTCTTTGTAGGCACTTCTTCTGCTTCCGATACTGTAGCTGTCCTTTTTACTCCACGCCCGACTTGAGAAGATCTACAAAAAATAAAAAAATGAAATTAAACACACCGTATGTATTAATAGCAAATACAGACTTGGCGTATAATTGGTTGCGATATTATACTAACTTAAATCTTGACTACATTGTTGGCAGTATGCTTGCATTGTTAAAACTCCATCAATCACATCCGACGACGAATTGTTCTGTTTGTCTTTAATGTGTCCATCATATGGTGTAAAATAAGGTCTTATATCAGCATCTTCTAAAAGTGTGGTTGGTAATTGATTTGATATAAACCACAGCCGTATGCTTCTATGGAAATTAGCTATAATAAACTGTTTGCTTAAACATTCAATTTGATCACGAGCTAAATTAATAATGATGAACACCATGATGGAATAAACTAGCACTTAGTAACTCAAACACTGTAACCCAAACAATGAATTATTTTGCAACGGACACCCCATTTATAAAGGGGTACCCCTCCTAACTGTTTCAATAACAATAAGATCAAGTCACAACGAGTCAGAAACCCATCCTTTGATAAGTATTGCTCAAGCACTTTTAAACAGGTTAGAACAGGAATATTTAAATAGAAAAATATAACTTACGCCTCACGATGAAGTTGACTTATAAGTTCCCCGATGGCGTGTAATTCTTGATCTTCTTCAAGCTCCTCACAGAGCCTGATGAGTTCGGGATCATAGATATCGCAGTTCAAACTATCCATTTTGTTTAATTTACACAAACACTTTTTATCACTGCATCTTATAGTCAATTAAGTATTTCACACAATTTAATTTTACAAAAAAAGATAATTGTTTAGACTGGATCTTGAATTCTTAAAAGCTAAGGTTTTTACATATAATACAATAACAAGCTTTTGGGTAACTTACACAAACACTTTTTATCAATGTTTCTTATTGTCAATAAAATATTTCACACAACTGTCTTTAGAAGCTACTTGCTTTGTTATGTTATATATTACATCACGTGTCGATTGCAGTTGACTTTCATCTTCAGAAGACGCGTAGAATTTCAATCTCACATCAGCGTGTTTCCAGTGCTCAGTGGGTGGAATGTTTTTAACTTTTTGCATATCATATATCTCGATTTTAATCAAGTGAGAAGCGTATGCTCCGTCATCTTGTCCGGTTGATATATAACCCACTCCGTCAGGAGAACTTTGACTGACATTCGAAGATCGTTTCAACGCTTTAGTTTTCTTCTTGGGAAGTTCAAAGAAGCTGTCGATGTTATTTGCTGAACGCTTTTTTGCCATGGCTTGCTTAACTTTAAAACCAGGCGTGCCTTCTTCGTCGGTTGATTCATCTTTATTTTCCGGGTAGTAATAGTTTTTGAAAGTATTTTCAGAGAACTGCAACAATATCAAACAATAAATTAAACAACTGTTTACAATACCTACTCTTAATAAAAACACGGTGAACAAATGCTAAAAGACACACAGTTAAGTTATAATACTTGTACATACTCACATCCATTATTAGCCCTTTGTATAAACACTTCACTGCACGAAACAACACTGTTAAGTCTATATACTGCTATATGTACAGGGAGATCCGGTAACGAGCACAGTTGAGTAGCCAATACTTGCCGATATACAATAGCGCACCGCTTTTATACCATTCGTAAGTTAAGAAACCTTCTAGAAACAAGTTTGAACTCGTAGGTAAAACAGACGCCGTATTATTCATCAAAACCCAAAATAATAAAACGAATCCTTTGTGACCATAAAACTTAATAGGCTGCTACCAATAAAACAAGTAAGCCGTTAAAACCATTCACTAGGGCACACAAAACTTGTCGGTACAGGCTTTTTTGATTGATATACTCCATAGTAGGTATTTTGAATCCAGCAAGTCGGAACCAGTTTACATGCTTCGGTTTAGTTTTACATACTACTGTGTAACAGTAAAATTAAACATGTAGGTATGTGAAGCTGAACCCCATATAATATATCTACTACGAATAGATAATGTTAGTTAATGTTAGAAGTAGATACATACTCATAGATACACACCCGTACGCAGATTAAATTACATTTAATCACCATATTTTTATCAGCCTAAGTGTAGGTAATTTATTTAGAAATATATGCAATGTATGGTTTTTATAGTTGTTTAGAATAGGCTCTAAGTAACAACAGCATAAGATAATAAATGTTAATTTTAGCTTGGTTTGCTAAGATTATCATGGGTAAATTGAATTAAGTTTTGCTTAGGACTTAAGCTATGATTAAATTAGGTCTTAGCTTAGGTTAAGTTAGGCGATGCTTAATAACAGTTGAGTATGATTGTTCAAATATAAAACCAAGTGTAGCTACTTCTTTGATTGAATCATCTTTATTTTCCGAAAGTATTAAAAACGGTAGGTATTTTAAGTTATATTAGGTTTCACGATGTTAGGTTTACTTCAACAAGTTAGGTTAGGTTAGGTTAGAAGTATGATCCTTAAAAACATTAGATAATTATGTTAAATAAATAAATAAAATAAATAAATATCAGGGGACAATGTCACACCAATTGACCTAGTCCCAAACTAAGCTCTAGGCTTGTACTATGGGTACTAGACAACGATATAAATACTTATATAGAGAAATATATACTTAAATACATAGAAAACATCCATGACTCAGGAACAAATATTTGCGCTCATCACACAAACATCTGCCCTTACCGGGATTTGAACCCAGGACCGCTAGCTTCGTAGGCAGGGTCACTACCAACTAGGCCAGCGCGTCGTTAAGTTAGGATAGGTTTCACGATGTTAGGTTTAGGTACTTCAACAAGTTAGGTTAGGTTAGGTTAGGTTAGGTTAGAAGTATGATCCTTAAAAACTTTAGATAATTATGTTAAGTTAGGATAGGTTTCACGATGTTAGGTTTACTTCAACAACGTAGGTTAGGTTAGGTTAGAACTATGACCCTATGAACAATATGTTAAGAAAGTAACTATTGCTACTTAATTAAATGATATGAAAAACACATAGGTAAATTAAAAATCACATAACAGCAGTTAATAGTGCATAATCAGACAATAAAAAAGGTGGAAACGCGTCGATGGGTGCAAGACAAAAGCCCCGAGAACGCCCGCGCACACACAATAGAGAGCTTGCCCGGTAATAGAAAAAGGGTCAGGTAGTTGATAACCTTTTTCTATTTAATACAGGTGCTATTGCTAAGTATGGAAAGGAGCGGTCTGAGAGCCTCGGGACCCTCCCCAAACGCTCTAAATGGCCCCCAAAACACCGAAAAAAAGTGTAAATTTTTTTTTTTTTTTTTGCCGCGAAGGCCCGCCCCTCGGCCGTCAGAGCACCTTTTTTCGGGGGGAGCGGCGGTGGGGCCAGTACCGGCGAATACATACTACTCAGGACGATAAAATAATTCGTAGAGAAACCGTTTTGCGAACGTACATTGAAAATCCTAATTCAACGTTTGCAGCGGTTGGAAAGATGGTAAATATAAGTCATGCAACGGTCCGAAATATTGTTAATCGGTACTTAAAAGAACATAGAATTCAAAACAAAGCTCGAAGTAGACGCCCAACGGGTCCTTCAAATAAAAAAATAGAATTGATAATAGTGTCTACTTACGAGAATAATTGTAGTTTATCGGTGCGGGATGGGGCAAAAAATTGAAAACTAGTACATGTATGGTCCAGAGAGCGAAAGTGAGTCAAAATTTAAAGACCTACAAAAAAGAAAAAGCCCCAAATAAGTCGGTAAAGCAATACAATAGTTCTGTTATAAGGTCACGAACATTGTACAAGCTTCTCAGCGTTTCGAACAGAACATGCGTTCTCATAGATGATGAGACATAGTGAAAAACCAATTTAGGTCTTCGCCAGGTGACCAATTCTACACAAACGAAAATAAGGCGAATATCAGCTATCAAAATAAATATATTTTATAGAAAGTTTGGGGAAAAATATTTAATCTATCAAGCAATATGTTCCTGTGGAAAACGCACTGGGTCATTTATCACTAAAGGTACCATAAAAGCAGATACTTATGTCCAGAAATGTATATACGGTTTGTTTTTACAATGTATAAGGTAGCATGAAGGGAAAGTGTTGTTTTGGTCCGATCTGGCTACTGCAAATTATGCCCGAGCCAGACAAGAGTGACTGGCTTCAAACAACGTGCTATGTGTGCCCAAAGATATGAACCCCTCAAACTGGCCCCAGTTACGACTCATGGAGGGGTGATGGGCATTAGTTAAAGCTGAGTTGCATAAAAACTGTGCTTCAGCAACATCAGAGACAGATTTTAAAAAGAAGTGGAAAAAACACGACGACAAAGGCACCAAAACTACTGTGCAAAACTTAATGCCAAGCTCGAAGAAAAAAAATCGCTTGTTCAGCCGCAAAACCCTCAAACCATAAAATGTATCCATTAATTGTAAATAGACATTATACATCATATAACTAAAACAAAACATCCTTGCTGTTCATTGTAGTTTAATTGATATCATAAAGATACTCTGTAAAAAAACTTTTCGGTACGGGCCTTATCTATCTATCTATCACACATAATATTATATCAGCTCGACAGCCGATCGGCACCACCTCGTTCCATTGACTCTTCGTCAACGGTCGACTGTCCCACGGTGTGGCAGAACAATGCCTGAAATCCGAATTATTTAGCGGGATGTTTGCAGAATCTTTTGTTTCCTGGATGATCAAAAGTCTTCTGATGGTATTCCACCCATTGTTTTAAAAATGTGTGCTCCTGAACTAGATCCAGTTTTAACACATCTGTTCCGGCGAACTTATTCTCTCGGTGTAGTCCCGAGCCCAAGGAAGATAGCTTTGGTTCACCCGATCCCGAAAAGGGGTTCTCACTCAGATCCATTGAATTATCAGCCTATTGCTATAACATCCTTGTTTTCCAAGATGATGGAAAATACTAATAATCGTCAGCTGTTGGGGTATCTGGAGAATCATCAGCTGTTAGTAGGTGACTACTATGTATGGCTTCCGCCGTGGGCGTTCAGCTGGTGATCTTCTAGTTTACTTCACGTTTTGGCCGTTAGTGAAGTTAGCGAAGGCCTTTGATCGGGTTTGGCTCAAAGCACTTTTGTGAAAGCTGCCTTCTTATGGGCTCCCAGAGAGTTTTTGCTAATGGGTACCCAGTTTTTTTGCAGGGCGCAGCATCAAAATAACAGTCGATAACTCATTCCCTTGAATTCTGGTGTACCGCAAGGCTGTGAATTATCGCGTAGGTACGATTTTTCTTCTGCATATTAACGATATTTTACAGAATAGTCACATTCATTGCGTTGCAGATGACAGTACGTCACACATGTTACTTTGGCCGGAGCAATCTCTCTCGAGCTGACACCGAAGGCTGCCAAGCAAAGTTTGTGTCTGAAACTGAGTCATCGCTGGAGGCGATCTCAAAGTGAGTCTGCCTAGACTCATCGCGGTTCAATTGAACACCACTAAGACACAAATGTGCGTGTTATCAGCCAAGTAAAGCCCGTTCGTCATAATACCTCAGTTCGAAGTTGACATATCACATGATATTCAGTTCCGTAGTCATTTAAGATAAAGCCAAATTGGCTTCCAGGAGGCTTGGCGTGCTTATTCGAGTGAGACGGTACTTACAAACTGACCACTGTCTCCAACTGTTTTAGGCCCTGAGCCACATATGGAGTATTGTTCTGATCTCTGGGCTGGGGTATACAATACACTACAATATGCACTTTTATACAAATAATACGGATCTATTTGTGTGGTAATCTTAAGAAGTATTTTTCTTTCGCGTTGTTATACGCAGTTTGTACAACCACGGTACAACGTAAATTCTTTAAACTAGTATAATTTATATTGTGTTTTTCAAATACAGTATCTTTATTGTTTGAATAAATACAATTTCTGTATCTATCATTCAAAGATATAGATATCTCGCATTCTTAAAAGATCAAAGGTGGCCATTGATTTTGTGCCAGTCAGCCTAATCTCGAGTTATCTACGTAGGCAGGTACGTAAAAAGTGACTGAATGACCCGGCGTGTCAAGGTATTGATATATTCCAATAAACGTCGGTGTGCAAGTAGCACTCAATTAAACGGCAAGGTCGGCGCTGTCAGATGTTTAGAAAGTATTTATTCAAAGATTGCAAGTGCCACGAGCTATTGTTGATGTTTCGAATGACGTTTTTGATAACTTGACGTGTGACCATCACACCTTGGCCCATTGGCCATTGATGAACAAACAAGTATTGAAATCGAAAACAGTGGCTAAAAAATTCTAAACATTGTTAACGTATATATACAGACTGAACCATTGCTCAATTTGTACTAGGGCCTATTAATTAAATATCTCTGGTGAGCACAGCTGCACGGACAAATGGCATCGCTACTTAAATACACTCAGGAGCAAAAATAACGGGTCAGAGTGCGTTTTTCATACTAAAGAGGCTATTTCGAAGCCTTGGTTCCTCGCCAGGGAATTCTTTTAGTTTTTAAAGTTAAATGTCACTGTGACACAGTTCTATACGGTGGGTTAGGGTTCCGTTCTATGTACTTACATAAGTAATTTCTGAGGCAAGTTAGACAATTAGGTGTAATTTTAGTTTATTTTATGTATTATTGATTATTACATATAAAAAATTAACAATGGCGTGTTACCTTAGAGTGAATATCATCCAAAGTTAGGCATTTTACCCCAGAAAACCAGATCATTAATTCATTACACATGTTTATTACTTCTATGGGGGTATTCTCTGGAAAGCCTGAATTCACCAGAATCGACTTATATGTAAGAGCGAAGCGAGGGCGGGACTGTAATTGAAGATATAAATTAACTCCACACGAAGGAAGTCTCAGGTAACATCATCGTCAGGACCGTCGGTGCATTAAAATTGTTTTTGATACATTGAAAAAATTGAATGTTTAGTAGTTTTTCCCGCGAATATTTTCCTCCAGAAGTTGTTTATTGCTACGGGCGACTTTATAGATTGACTAGCTTCTGCCCGCGACTGAGCCCGCGTAGTTTTCGATTATCTTTATTTCCTCGAAGCTTTTAAATTTTCTGGGATGAAAAGTAGCCTATGTGTTAATCCAGAGTGTAAGATCTCCATTTAAATTTTCATCCAAATCGGTCCAGCCGTGGCAGCGTGAAGGAGTAACAAACTAATACACACACAAACTTTGTTAATTGTAATATTAATGGAATAGATAGATATATTGATTTAGGGCGTTGAACTTTAAAGACGGAGATAACTGATAACTTTCGCATTTTGAAAGAGGTAACGATCTCAATAGGGATACCTACACATAGAAAAAATGATAATGAATAGACCATTTTTAAAGTATTCAATGACTTTCTTCTTTTCCTAGTAAATATTTCGCATAGTTTGGACGCGTTCATGTCTTTTACATGAGAAAAACCGACGGGTCAAATTGTAACTTACCTTTTAATGTTAGCCAGTAATTGGGATAAAACAAAAAAAAGAACTCACGGTTTTTACATTCTAATTCGAAATAATAAATAAGAAACCTACCTAGTTTTAAGGGACCAATTTCAATAATTTTGTAATTGTTTTGTTTTAATATCTTTATTTATTTAGCAGACACTTTATGGATGACAGTTTTTTTTTAAATTTGGTGGCATTATCTAATAAATTACAACAATTAAATGATATCTAATGATAAAAAGTTATGGTCATAGTGTATTAAAACATACAATTTTAAGCCGTTTTCGCCTAACCCGTAAGGAGTTAAGGAGTTAAGGAGTCTAACACCTAGGAGGGCTTCGAAATAAAGTACATTTGTACTTTATTTCAATTTCAATTTACAATATCCGAAAAATATAAATATTTCAAAAACTTAATAATGCAGAACGGCTTTAAAACCCTATTCCTGGTTTACGAATTAAATATGAACAATCCCAATTCTTGAAAAATAAGTTTTTTGACCATTCATCATCGTAAACTGTTGATTACTTAATATCTTTAATGGCTTGAATTTCCTAGGCAGAATGGTCATATCGTTCAGAGCGTGTTCAAATATGTTTGAGCGCCTTGTAAGTTACAATATATTTGATAGCGTCTGTACATGCAGAAATCTTTCTTAGCTAATTTAATGTTTCGTAATGTTAAGAAAGTGCAGTCCATGATGGTGCCCACGCGCAGCCTGTGCACAAGGCGCCTCTATTGTAATCTGACCGATGGACCTGATCACGCTCCGCACTTGTAACTCGGCGGTGGGTGTCATCGGTAAACAGGCACCGGCCGACTCCAAGAATAACTCCTTAGCCCTTGTCCACGTGCGAGTGACCACACCCTATTGTAACCTCTCCTGAGTGCTCCTTTTCCTTCCAACCTCAAGTGTTTTCCCAGCTAAAGTAAGCATTGTTGTGACAAGAACCGAATTTATTTTGATGCGTGATACGTTGCATTATGGGACTTATTGTTCATTGTCAAGTGCTATCTATCGGTCTAGTGACTCGCTCGAACTTTGTGCGCCTGCGACTTTCACTCGACTTGATGAATCATTCTATTAAGGCAATGTTTGCGTCGAGTGCAGGTAATGTTCGAGTTAATAATTATGATAATGTAAATGTCGCGATGTGAGGCAATTGGGTTAAACCTAAAAAGATAA
The DNA here is from genome assembly GCA_923062465.1 of Acleris sparsana. Taxonomy (NCBI): domain Eukaryota; kingdom Metazoa; phylum Arthropoda; class Insecta; order Lepidoptera; family Tortricidae; genus Acleris; species Acleris sparsana. Next base: position 12,122,576 of record OV281286.1, read on the forward strand.
CCCGTTAAACAAACTGTACTATAATTCATGCATTTTGCTTTTTAATTACTTTTTTAAAAGTAGTTTTGGAAAGTTCGGGTGCGTTGATGTCTTTAGTATGAAATGTTTTGGGAATAAAAGTGAGTGTTTGTAAGGATATTTAGAGGTTTGTCGTTCAGAAACGCATAAACGACAGAACGGATTGGGATGAAATTTAACGATGATCATGGACAGGATAGTTTTTAACTCTGACAAGATATCATATGACCAACTATAGGTATTATGATAAAATAACAATGCAAATAACTAGTCCAGTAAATCATAGTTCAAAAATCAGATGATTGAATGTGTAGGCCTAGGTATTCGAAATGGTTTAGTTAGGCTTGAGCCCCAGATAAACACATGCGTAAATACAATCGATATGTTTCACTTCAAAGCTGTTTTTATAGTAGGTATACTTTTTACAATCGAATTTTTCCCTTTGCTATTAGGGCCGTTTTTAAAAACATTGTACATAGTTAAGGACAGTTAAGGCCTCAATTAAAATCCTTATTTTTTTCTATTTCGTAAGGATAATTACTATACTTAAATCTTTCGATGGTTAAAATGGCAATTGGCGTATAGGACAATGTTACAGTACAGTTTAGTTGTCCTTTACGCCAATTGTCATTTTAGCTTCGATTATGGTTAACTTTCGTTACGAAATGGAAAAATAATAAGGTTTTTAATTGAGGCTTTAACTGTGTATTTTTTATGCATTCGGCCCATTCATTGTACTGAATATAAGTAAGGAGTAAGGACTGTTGTTGAGCTTTAACTTAGATATCTAAAAATCTTATACATACCTAGCTATATAGCCAGCGGTCTCAACGGACTGTCTCAAGGCTATAAAGTTCCCTGTTGTTTCACCACCGCCTACCGGTAATTCGCTCGGCAATATTTCCTCGAGTGAAATTCCAGTCCAATTTCAAGGGGCACGAGACATTAATATCGTTACGTAAGCTGTACATCATCCCGCTGATTGTTTGTCATGTAACTGGCGTCCGACGTTATACAACTTTAATGTGGTTAAGACATTTATCGTAACTTAATGCTTTCCATATTGAATAATTACATCGGGAGCTATTCATTCTGAGTAATCTCAAGGAAAGATTTCAATTGATTGAGATATTTTATGAATTGGCATTTGTTTATAAATGCACTCTGGTGCACTGAGTAACCTGCTTGGTGATTGTCTCGTTTAGCAAAGTATTTATTTAGGCAGTTGTTGCGTGTTTAAGAATTGATTTGGCAGAGAACGGGTTCCCGAGTGAGGCGCTGAGGACACGTCGGATGCGGGAGATAAGGCGGGGGGCAGCGCGTGTCCTGCGAAGCGCCTAATGGCCGACACCGCCGCGGGCGCAACGTGCCTTACAGTTTAAATTGAACGTCAAGCCATCGATTTGCATAAATCACACTGTTACCATTTTCAATTATTTGAACGGTCGTGTTGAACCTTTTAAAAATAGCACTTGGGCAGGTGCCTGAGGTTGGTCTTGTGCTGCACTACCACTACCCGCCTACTCCCATTGCGTAACGAGTTTTATGGTTTCCTTAAGTACTCCCCATCCTAACTGATATTTTAATTAATATTGCGTACTGGTATATGTTTGTCTTCATTTCACTTCAAAACAGCACTATATCAACCTGTTTCTTTCGCTTAGATATACCTATTTGGAAGGGCAGAGATTGCTGTAAGCTAGCTTCTTCAATAGAAAAAAATCTTGATCGGAGGTTGCATTTTATGCGAATTAAATCAGTCGTCGAAACTGTCTGTAGTGGTTTTATATTATGATGACAGGTATGTATAATTATGTATGAGCGTAATATAGGAATACGGCTATTTTTAATAATGGGTACTCCTGCGTAAGTACTAGTTTTATTAAACCACATCAAGTCCGCAACGCGAAACGTGCCGTCTGTCATCTCAGAACGTAGTAACCATCGTACAAAATTCATATTTTAATATGTATGACATGAGTATTAAGGGAAAGCTGACGATGTGAATAATTTTTTATTGCGTCGGTTCATTTATTATTCGCGGTTTGACTTCCATAAATTATGGTCCTTTATTTTGACAATATTCTCTGTAAGCACCAATCTTTTGAGTAATACTTACTTTCAATTTCATGACCTTTTTTTCAAGACCCTTAGTGTTAAAATAAGTTATTACTTACGTAATATATGACGCCTGTGAAGTGCGGTTCCCGCTAACACTAAAAAAACCCTAGGTAATTCAATGTTATTTATTATCGTTAGTAGGTATCACGAAGCCAAACGTAGTAAGTAACCGAAAAGTTGTAATACGTAGTGAAAGCGTTTCATTAGGTACTGAACGCTGCCATAGTAATAACACTTTTGCTATTAGGTACCATTATAATAATGAAAAACGATACAAAAGATAAATATATTAATATTGAGGCACGAGCTCATCTAATTGACTTAGGCCCAAACTAAGCCCTAGGCTTGTACTATGGATACTAGGTAACGAGTAACATAAATAAATACTTACTTACATTCATACAAAACCCCCGAAACGTAGAGGAGGACGAGGCGCTCGTTCCATAAATATTTGTCCTGTTCGGGAATCGCACCCGGGACCGCTGGTTTTGTTGGCAGGATCACTACCAACTGGACTTACTGCGCCGAGATGTTTGCTCAATAAGTAGGCCGCATGGGTACGGGCTTTCTGTTTACGCTAATTAATGATATCATTTGAGTATTGCGTTTCGTAAACAGTTGACATTTGAATTCCTATATTATTGTGTTAGAACGGTCACGAACTCACGAAAACTATTGAAAGAAGCTAAAATACAAAAAATATTGAATAGTATAGCAATTATTTCATAATTAAGAAAAAATATCAAGGCCACTAGTATCAACATAGCCTTCATTATGTGACAGTTGCATAAATAACCAAGTAGGTATTTTTAGCGAACCTCTACATAAATATTGTATGTTCTAAATTGTACGTCCGCATACAGTCAGTAGATCTGCTGTCTGTTGACCAGCTATTCAGGCCGTAACCCACACGTTTCTTTTAAAAGAACGTAACCTTGGCGAGTTTAAATGATTTCTTCAAATTGTCCTTACTTAGGCAAACGTGGAACATTTGATACTTAGTTAAGATGGCAGTAACCTAATAAAAATAAAAATAAAAACCTAGGTGCTTGAAAATATATCATGTTTCAATATTAATACTAATAATGATGCCAGTCAACGCCAACTTCCCGGTCATCATCGGTTGATTTCAATGAAGTCATCTGGTCGCCTCAAGTGGCGTAAGTGCGCGCGGTACTCGTTGTGTGGCGAGCCGAAAGCGCGCGCGCGGCGTTTTCCGCGAACAACTCGACGACTACGATAAACGTGTTATTCATTCAATTAAATATTTATGTATGCGCGCGTTCGATGCCTCGTCACATCATTGAATGATAACATAATTAACACGCAGACTGAACTCATTATGCGGGATCGCTTAGTTAACGTTCTCAGTGTATCACTGCGTTGTATTTATTTATCTCTTGAACATAAAGCGTAGCAAATATTCCTGGAGGTGATTTACTGTCAGTATCACATTAATGTAGGTATTTGCGAGTAGTTACTTTAGTTATTTATTTTTTGTGAACCTTATAATTTCCCCATGTCTATCCGTGTCCGTCCGTCTGCGGTTTAACTCGGAGACTCTTGATAATATTAAGGTGTAATTTGGCATGGTCATACTTGGTTTCACTTATTATAGTTGGTAGGAGTCCTGCCTATGAAGCTAGCAGTTCCGGGTCCGATTCCCGGTATGGGCAGAATATTTCTGTGATAAGCGCCAGTATTTGATTCAGAGTCCAGTGGGCCTAGTAGGGCTGCGTCTATATCGCGTGTCAAATGTGGATGAAGCATCCGCGTCACTGTCGTGCTTATTTACATGTCGAACGTGACGGATGCGTTAATCCAAACTTTGTCACGCGATTAACGCAGCCATGTTAGGACTCTTGGACTTATTCTATGTATTTAAGTATTTATTCCTCTATATAAATATGTTTTCCTTGCCTAGTAACCATGGTACAAGCTGTACAAGCCTTGTGCTTACTTTGGGACTAAGTGATTTTTTGTGCGAAAATCATCGCGCCATTGATTTTCTTTTGTGTGCGTTGAATAATATTCTATACGAAAAATTTTTTTTACTCGTCTGTTACTCGTAGCTTTTAAAAAATAGTGGGGGTATGCCAAAAACATTTTTCGATCCAGGGATCTGTTTGCAAAAAATTAAGTATAAATTGGCATATTTTTTATTAGGTTTTAGTGTCCCCCTAAAAACATCATAAACGTTTTTGGAAAGTAGCAAGCTCCCAGTAAATGCATCGCTGTGCTAAAATAATTTGCAAAAAACATTTAATCAACAAATTTGCGAAATATCAATAAATATTTTTTAGGAAAAAATGCCTATTCTTAAGTTATTTTTTTAACTTATTGGGAACGCCATTAATAAATAACGTGTTTTCCTTATTTATACTTACGACGAAGTGTTTCCCTTTTCTGGAATAAATAATTAATGCATAAAAATAAAGTGACGTATATATGTACTAAGTAGGTACTAGTTGTTAATTATAATAACGTTGTAGATTCTTAGAAATACTCCAGGCATGATGAGTTGCACGTTATTTACTTTCTGTTGAACGATGTCGAGGATAATTCATCGTAATTGTAATTAAAATATTCTTTGCTAGAAAATAATAAAAGAACCTTCACGACGGCAACAGGTTCGCGGCGGGGTACTCATATTAGATGAATATACTTTAACATGTGTCAGCACCTATTACCTTTTAAAAAAAACAGTACCTACGTAAGAGTACCTGCGGGGTCAGTTTGAATATACGGACCAGAGAGCAAGCCAAATGAGTCAGTATGGGGAATTCGGTATCCATAACAGTTATCGAATAAGTTCCAACGAACGAAACGGGAAAACTGCATTTCTTGCATTTAGCAAAAAACGCGGATTAAATAAATGTATTAGGTGCTATCAAATAACTATTGATAGCACCCTTCCGATTACTGGCACGGTATGCTTAAAAATAAGTCGAATTTAAAAAAAATATACCTATATTGTACAAACATTGACATAAAAACAATATAAGATAAAAATACCTCAAAAGAACTGACCTGAGTAGACGGGTGTTTTACCCTACTCATTCATTTAGGTTTTGTTTTATAACTAATACACAAATAATTTCCTACTTGATTATGAAATCATTTCCCGAAATAAAAGTGTTGGAAAATAATCTCCGCAATCCGCTTGGTCGTGCAGCATCCGGTCCGAGGATAAGACGAGATAGTTCTTAAAAGGCTCTTCTACTTATTCGTCATTTTGGCACATTGATTGTTGATGGGATTGGAGTTCGTAGATATCACATCCCTCGTTTTACGAACGGTAACAAGGGATGCCAATGACTATCTGTTACCCGTTCAGGTAAAATAAAAATCATTTGTCGCTGTACCCCGGGAACTGTCCAACTTTCCGGGATCAAAATAAGTACCCTGTTTCCTACTACTAAAAGTGCTGTGAGAGCGTAAAAAAGAAGTAGGTACCTAAACAGAGTTACTTTCGCATTTATAACTAATAATTATAGATCTTTAATATTTGATCAGATGCAAACTAGAGAAGCAAGTGGAACCAGATAAAGTAGCTCCATTACATTATACTATTACATGTTTCACTCGCTTGCTTCCGCCCGCTCCCGCGTTGCGCACGCGTAAGATGTCTCGGTTAGCCCTCAATTACAAACAATCAGGCGCTAAGTTAGTCATAATATGAAAAACAGTTTTCGTTTGTTTACTTTTTCAGAGAAAAAGATCAAATATTCAAAACAGAATCAGTTTCCAACTAAACAAGGCCTGCTTAAGAGTAGGTTCCTTATGAGAAAATAGAGCGAAGCTGGAGTGTTTGGCTAAGGAATATTAAATTGGCTCATTAAATTTAACGGTCTTTTTCGCCTTTGACCATTTCCTTGTTATATAAATGCTCGTGCAGGTATTAAGTTAAAAAGTTTTTTAAGAAGTGTAAAAAACAGAGAAACAGTTGAGTAAACGGTGCCGGTGTGCATCTCTACCGCGGAATACCCATTCTCTACTCGTTACGCCCGAGACCTGTCGCATTCTCATATAATAGGGTGCGATTAGCGCACTTGGAAAATTAACTTAGAAGTATGCTCGCCGGCGACCGCTGCACCAGGAGACGGCAATTAAAGCAATCATAACTTAAACAAAACAAGAATAAGCTCTACTTAACGCTAAATACCCCTCTTAAACGTTATTACATTACCATACGAAGACATTTCCGTAAATATTGCGTTGTGCGCTGTAAGTATGGTCGGTTAGAGGGAAGATCGTTATCTCCGTACCGCGGACTATATTGTACCATGACTTACTAATACTGCGTGCCATATGTTGCAGCTCTCTATGTGACCAGCTTACGTGTGCTTTGTGTTTGGAGCGACCGCCATTTATCTAGGCAGTAGGTCCTGTTTGTTCTAATTTGGTCGCCAATTTTTATAGGGCTATCATCTGAAAAGTCTTTTGTACGTATAGAATAACGTAAAAGTAACGTATATATATATAGGGTAGAAGTACCGGTTTTGGCCACTATATATTTTAACTAATATGTATTATTATTTTTATATTAATCTTCAGTCTTAACTATTAATGTTTTTTTAAATATTACTGTATTTTGATACCCATTTCTTTCTTAAGTACAGCGACCACAAACAGTACTTCTACCCTATACACATATACGTATACTATATCGCTGGCGTATCTCCACACTTGTTTGTTTATAGAATGGATATGATTTAAATCCCCATTAAGGCAATAGTGCCGCTTGCGCCGTCTATTGTTTGTAGGACATTATGCCCCAAATACGGGGCGCACACCTGTTAACGCTATCGTAATCAGATACATCTTATACCTTAACTTAATCTACTTTATTGACTCACTGCTTTACACTGAGGTTCATTTTAAGACTACTCTATACCTACAATACTAACAGCGAGTAGAAGTTTATAATTCTAACTCGTTTACCTACTTAGGTTCTTAGTGTAAAAGTTCTCGGCCAAACTATTGCAAGCAACAGATAGAAAGCAAGGTTTAGTTTGTACCCGATTCGTGCCTTTAATTTTCTATACCATGTGCGAACACAGCACTTAGTCGTATAGAGGAATAGTTACGTCCAGAAAAGGATTGGCTACACTTGTGTCGATGCTCTTAAATTGGATGTGCGTGAGAAGTTAAATCTGGTGAGTGTTGTAGGTTGTAGGGTTGTCGATTTGGGTGCCGTTAGTGCTGCGTTCGGCGGTGCGTCGCACTGCGACGGTCATCGGCGCTGCTATTCTCTGCGCAGGAAAGGCTATTTCACTGGATCGAACTAGCTTAACTTGACCTTCGCAAGCGCAAGAACCATGTGGTGATACGTATCTTGACGTTGGTTCGGCGCAGCGTTGAGCATGCTTAGGTTAGTTCGGGGTTCGATTCGAGCGAAAGCGCCTAAGAGAATAACACCGCAGGGTGCGACAAGGGCGTGCGACGGACCGTTCCAATTTACGGGTCACGAGCGGACCACTCGCGCGCCGACCTATCTGCTTTTCCTCTATAATTGAATCCAATGGCGTGGGAGCCTCGACAGGGCTAAATAAAATATTCCATGTCTACACAATTGTTGTCGTGTTGTGTTGTCACAACAATAATCGTTCCAACTTTCAATACATTACCTTAAATCCAAACTAGCACGTCACCCAATAATAAACTTTAACAAAATAAATGCGATTGAAAATGGCACAGCCTCAAAAACTATAAAACTACTAAAAACTTAAATCAAGTTCTTAAGATGTTTCTTTAGAAAGATAGAAACATAGATCATAAAATTTAAATATATAAATAAAATTTGCCCGCATCATATATAATTCATATAAATATTTAGCAGAAGGTACCTGCACTAAATGTTTAACCTGATTAAAAATGCCAGGCAACAAATGGATTGTGTTTCCTTACCGAGCCTCGTAAGCCTTTTTTGAAAGTGCGTCGGCGTCGGCGCCGGCGCGGCGCAGGTGCGCGCGGCGGTCGCGGATTGAGCTTCGATACTATTAAAGCATTAACGTAAATAAGTTTAATCGTGCGCACTTGTCTCTTAGGTGTCTGTGTTTGGTATAAAATCTACCTACAGCCGCTCTATACTGCTAAATATGACCCGTTATTTCTCCGTTGAGTTTAAGTACCAAACTAATAAGGGTAAGGTTAAGGGTAAGCGTATGTAAAGGGGGTACGTTTTATAAAGCTACAAGTAACAATTTTACATGTCTAAACTGGCAACACTGCTCAAATGGCCGGTCGTCATTGGTCGAGGTTAGCTTTATAAAACAGGCCACTGTAAGTAATCAAATCAGACGTAAAATCGATCCGTTTTATTCTAAGTTTTGATATACGTAGCGACTATCATGATACAATCAAATTAACGTAGCAAATGTTACACACTAACGAGCAATAAAATAAAACAAACGCATAAACATACCTACCGACTTATTGTAACATCTATAGCCTTTCCTGCAAGAAGCGCAGGTCCAAGAAGGCGAACATTTTTACTTAATTGTGTTGTGGTAGCATTTGCACCAAATTTAGACAAACGCGCAGCCGTATAAGACTGTGCTGAGAGCGCATTATAAGGCGCATAAACTCCGATACGGCCGCTCTAAAGGTTAAGGGCACAAGACACCACGTGGGAGGTGCCAGTTTAAGAAACCCGAGATCCTGTCTTGTTCACAAATGGCGTCCATTTTCACCGCAACTTTGTCCTGCAAAAACATTAAACAGGTACGTTACTTTACTGTACTTATTTTTGTGAATTATGGATAGGAATAAACCTGCTTCGTAAGTTCAAACAGTAAATTGGTGTTTATAATAGTTTAAAAGCGTTTTAGCAACTGATATGATAGATAAGTTGCTTATTATGCTTGTAGTTTTATTTAAATTGAACCTTTTAACTAACTTGCTATTACCGAGATTTACTCTAATTGTGCATAAACAAACAATCAACTATCGTAAAGTAAGGTTCTTCCAAGGTAACGTTCACACAGTCAAATATTATAAGAAGGGTTGTTTTATATGGCAACGAGTAAGTGTTGCACGACTCGGCGAGGCCAGGATAGTGCATTACGTGTGAGTGCGCAAGCGCGGCGCAGTCGTGCACACGAGTCTGTTCATTATCGCCCGTGATGCATTTGCCGCCACCGCCGCCGCCGCGCAGCCTCTCGCATCCCGGCGCAAGCCCACCTACCGAATTATACCTCGGCCTGTTAAGTCTTAATCATTATTAAATATTCACATAAAGCCGTGTTTACGTCGTATAGGTCCGTAGCCCATTTATATTGCTATATTTAGGCAAGTGGGCCACTGTTTTGACCTTTTACACCATGCATGTGAGAAAATATTTTGCGCAGTTAACCAACTTTTTGGACCAAACAAACACGTCAACACTGTTAGAATTAAAAATATAACGAAACTTCAAAACATGGTATAAAAATGGTCGTTTCCTGAATTAATAATTCATGACTTTTACAGAGCAAAATATCATCTGGAACTAACTTACATATTGTTTTGAAGCAACAAGCAGTAGCCTACGTAGGTGTTGTTTGGACCATCTTCACAATTTGCTCCGATTTCCAATGCTAAGTGAGGTCGATGGTAGTCATAAGGAAAACGCGACAAGTAAACACTGAACTGGTGTTATTATGTAACACAGCAGCGGCCAGTTCGATTACGAGCAGAGTCAATAAGAACGAACGTTGTACCAGTCTAAATTGAAACCTGAACGCGAAAGCAAATTATAGCGTTTCTACGGTGAACTACAACATAGTCAACATAGCTAACATCCTAGTCAAGTCATAAGTGGTAAGACACATAAAGCTTACCGACGAATTTCCAACGGATGCATTAGATAATAACACGGCACCGATATTTTAATGTCATTAGATCTAGGTGCAAGTACAGCTCTACCGCTAAATCCGCAGGCTTAGGTCACAAGAGCCGTGCTATTAAAGCCTCCGTCAACAAACCTCAAGCAGCCGATTCACCGTGGTCTTAATTCCGATCGATGATTTACAACTTGTTAATAATACCGCAACTTAAACCGCATGCTATAAATCAAGATCAGAACTGTAGCTTAAAACGAAAATATTGATTATAATGCCGGTTTACGTGGTTTGCAATTTAAATGTTACAGATTTTTGTAAGATTTTATAATACCTCAAGTACTTTACGGTATTAAGATTGGTTCGGTACTTTAGGGGGAATAGTGCAGTGTAACAAAAATAAACAATGTGTATGCCCGTGTGTATGCTTGTCCGTATGCCATCGTCTAGAGCTTTAAGTGGTGAATTGATTGTTACTGTTTTTTTTTAATTTGTTCTTGTTCATGTGGTTCTTGGCTAAGATTCACGAAAATTGGAAGTTATTAGTCGGGTGATATTAAAGGTTTAACTGATAGTCATTGGAAATGTCGTAGAATTTAGGCCAGCCAATGGCTACATCATAGTGGAGCGCCATCTGTCGAAAAATATTATAACTACAAACTTAATGCTAATCGGTGCTTGCACGAGGCAGTTACATATTTTTTACAATACCTACTGCGCTCTTGGGCAGACTCTTGAGAGTAATGTATTTTTGGGTGTAAGTATATCAGTGACTGCATGCAAGTCTATAAACTTATGTTTTCTGTGACTTCCTGTATAGCCTAAACGGCAAGACAGATTATGAAGTGCATGATGTCGTTAGATCAGATTGGCCTCAATCCAAGGAGTGTAATAGGCAGCATCAACTTTGTAAGGTCAGAGAACAATATCTCGGAGGAAAAATATAATTTATCGCACTTACGCCGTTGACGCTCTTGCTCCACCTTGGGGTAAGTGCGTCTACGGGGCAAGTGCACCAAACCAACGATATCTCCTAGAAAATATGTGGTTCGTGGCACTTGCCTCGTAGACGCGCTCACCCCAAGGTGGGGCAAGAGCGTCAACGGCGTAAGTGCGATAAATTATATTTTTCCTCCGAGATATTATTGGTTTGGTGCCGTTGCCCCTAGGCGCACTTACCCCGACTCACTTATGTACAATACCGTCAAATAGTTTAGGACCTGTGTACTTACATCTCATACGATTGTACCTACAAATATGTCTTACCAAAATTGATAACCAATCAAAAACTACTTGACCAATTGTATTGCTATTAATTCATTCGTTAGCCGATTAAATAAGGTTCAAAATGAAATGTTTGTACATATTATAAGTTTCACGACAGAAGCATTTAAAAAACCATTGCCGACGCGTTCATACTAAATTTACGAGATTCGTATGAACGCGAATGTATTGTGTAATTTTTTAATAATCCGACTTTTACGTAGATCGGTTTTCAAAACATTTATTCAACAAGATCACCACGAAATAGTTTTTTGAGAAAGTAAGGAAACCATGAAATAGTTATTTTCATAATCGTGTTATAATAGAGAGCTTTTTAGTCGAGTACCGTGTTTAGCCCACGAAGCTTGCTGAGTGGCCTAAGTACAGTACGAGATTAAAAAGCTTGATTATGACACTATTGTGAACAATACTTTTTGTACGAGTTAATTAAAATTAATAATTTAAGTCATTAATACAATCACCACCACATCGGCATTTGTATCAAACCACGGCGTCCGTAATTGTTGCAGTACTGTGCTTTTCTGTTGGCTAAAAACTACCCAATCATCATAAACCGTAGTTTTTTTATTTTTTTTATGCCCTGGATACAGAAGCAGGTTTAAATAGATTTTTGACAGATGACGCGACGCCGCTACGTTCCGAAACGCCATAGATTGGCAATTTTGTATCGGATCGAGTCTCCTTAAACAAGGACACATACCTATTATTGAAATACGAAGTTCTATTTTCAATGGTTATTTCGGTTGTTTCGGAAGTGTCAACGATGAAAAGAGTGACGTTGCAGTATTCTCTATGAAATCTTAATACACAGATTTTAATCGACGAGTACAAAAATGTTTTGTTTTATTGAAGTAGATACTCAAAAGCATAATTTAAGATGTCGAAACTAAAACAAAATTTTGCCGCCGGGTATTTTTCAAACATTATTTAAACGTTCACTCAAACTGGTGAAAAATTAGGAGAACGCTCACGTCCTATTCGCACTTGACAAATTGATTGTTTAGGGTTCCGTTATGACAATATCCCTTTTTGATCTTGGTTTAAAATCAATTCAATCAGCTTTAATTATTTTCTAATAATATTAAACTTGTTAAAACTGATAGATTAAGTTGCGGCTAAAACCTTAAATAATAACCTACCTCCCTCCACCGGTTCTTTTCAAATTTGGTATGGATAGGTTAAAATACCGCGACGAACATAGACTTTTATTTCGGCAAATGGAAAAGTTAATACCATTATAAAAAACTCCTGTGCGGGTGAAGTCGCGTGCAAAATCTCATACCCATCTAATCAGTATTGTAAAGTAATCTCATACTTTTATGTATAAAATCGAAATCTGTAAAAGTAATTTGCTCTAAAGTTGTATAATGTGGTATAATTATTAATAAAATAAATGTTGCTATATACATACAAAATACTTACTCATACCTATACATACTCGATGCATTGCGGAGATACTTAGGTTAGTTTTGTCGCAGCCAGATAGAGCAGAGCAACTAAGAAATACGACACGCGCTGATCGCAGTTCCGGTCGATTCTGTACAAGTTTTTTTACGTTATTATTTGGTCTATGAAGCTTTTTAACTACTCGTACCTACTTATAACTGCTTATTTGGATTATTTATCTAGTTAGTAGTGATCCTGAATAATCCTTTCTCTATTCAAGTATTAAAATCGTTGTCTAGTATCCATAGTACAGGCTTAGAGCTTACAATTAGTTTGGGATTAGGTCAATGGGTGTAAGATAGTTCCCTGATATTTATTAATTTACAAATTGGAGATACAGAGAATTGGTATTTATTGATTAGAAAGTGAGTTTAGAGCAAACGATATCAGTTCAAACACTAAAGACACAAGCATGACAACCCTCTCACTGAATAACAAATGCGAGGTATTTTTTTAGCATTGCTCATAACATCCACATATGCTCCCAACGGCGGTGTCGCAGTTACAGCGCAGCGACTCAAATATTCTGCTTTAGATGTTAGGATTCAGTACACTACACTAACCTATACGACTATAAACAAGCATAGACCAAGTCTTTAAGCAAAGTTTAACGGATTGGTGTTTTTCACCATAGAGTAGATAATAACAGCATAATCTTAAACCGGTCTAAAAAGTGGGTGTGTAATGTTTGGTATAAAAACAAACGGGCTAATTTTCATTTTGCATAACACTAATTACATAATTCTGATTTGTATAATGATCAAAGTGTATAATATTAAAATGTATATAAAAAATGAATAATGCGTCGAATTATAATTATGAGTGTATATTAACTAAGTGCATAACGCACTAATATTAAACAGTCATTTTGTATAATATTTAAATACATAAGTAATAAAAAAATAGTACCTATAATAGTAACTTAAAAATAAGTTTTAACCCCCCCAGGCGCAACTCTAACCTAACGTACCTATATTAAAAGCGAGATTGACCTAATTTTGCAGATTGACATGACCTTGATTTAAACAAACATTTTATATTTTTTATTATTTATTATTGTTTATATCACCTAATCATTATTGCAAATGTTTTTACAGTTTTTAATAACTAGGTGTACTTAATGTATAGTATATCAAATGGCACTACTTCATATGAATGTTATACAAAACGTTGTTATGCTAAATGAGTATACTATGTGACAGTAATGCTACAAAAAATATACATTTTGTTTTTTATACTCGACGTTTGTTATCCATTAAGTATATAGTTAAAAGTATGCAAAAAGTTTTTGTACTGATGAAGCACACTACTTTCCAGCAATAAACGATTTGATTTTGATTTTGAAAAAGTGTATGTATTTATACGGAACCATTATTGTTGGAGCACATGATCCAGCGCACAAGTTTTTGGGCGATCATTAAGACGGTGTTTCTCAAACAGACTAATTGATTTGAAATGTTTGATGCGTTGGGCAGGTTTCATGCGCGGGAGTCATTACTGGGGTGACAGATGTGTGTAATAAATACAATTTTAACACGGTTAGAAGAAAGAATCATGCTCAGAAGATATATCCGCGTCCGACATAATTAGTAACGCAGGTGTAATTTGTGTGGAGTTGGGCGTTCTGCCTTATTGGTGTTTCTAATTATGAAAGTTAATTTAACCGCTTCATATCGCGCCCGCTCTCGACTCTCGCGCACTATCTTTAATCGGATTGTCTAAGTCAATAGGTTCAGTTCTATATAATCACAAGTGGCTGAGATTTATAGGAATTGCGTTTCCCGAGTTATGTTAAAATCGATTAAGAGCTTTTTGCTTGTGAAGCATTTTCAACTGAGTACACTTTTTAACTTGTTTTGTTATATGATAATAAATTAACGTTTTCGTTGCTAACTGTGTGCTGGTGGGTTAAGGGGTATGTTTGGCCTTCAAGGAGTCAATCGCCAAAATCAACAGATCCTTATCTTTAACCTTCCCTACTCGTCACATATTTTTTCAATGAATTTCGTACATTGAACGGTTTTGGGCGAATTTTTTACTGTTTGGCAGTTATATAAATATTTGAGCGGAAAATTTACTGAATTGAGCAGTTGCATGTGGGTTGTTAACAAATCGAAATTCGTCGGTACGAAATCTCATTGTAAAATATACATATCCCTTTTTTCAGTATTAAATTTAGAAAACGGAAAAATAAAAAGTACATGTATAATTTATGATTGCGGTTAACATTTGTCAAATCAGATTATACCAAACCGAGATAATATGAACCAGCTCTTTTGATCTTAGTACTGACGCGTTTATCACTAAGTCGGGTTGGATCTCCACCATGCGGAACCTTTATTTCTGGGCGGTTTGCCTAAGTGACCTATCCAGCCTTTCTTTTGCTCTTTTTTTAATTATCTAACCATCAGCGCTACTCCGAAAGTTATTTTTTATTGTATGGAAAAGGCACACATGCCACCCGATGGAAAGTGGACTCTTACCAATTTTATTTTTATTACTGTTCATGTTTTACTGCCACACCAATTTACCAACCGCTGAAAAAAAAACGCCCGTTTAAATTTTTAACTACCCTAATATTAAAATAACTGTCATAATTCAACATTCCGTCAAGTTTTTGATGGTACTAACTAACGTTTAAATTTGAAACGAATGTGTCTCATAAATGAATAACTGGGGACGGGGACAATGTCACCTACTACAACTGGGTACTTACTAGACAACGATAAACATATAGAAAAATGCTCTCTCAAATACTTTGAAAACGTTCAAGACTCAGTATAAATAGTCGCGCTCATCACACAAATAGGGAAAGGTTGCAATCATTGGACCACTTAACTATATGGCCTTATATATCTTAAGGTTTCTGTAATAGAATGAAACAAGTTTATTATTATTAACTCTTATGAACCTAATTATTCATAACCTTACACATAAGCCAGTCAAAGTAACGGTCTTCGAAATAAATAATTTCTTCAACAGTTGCCTCCTTTGGACCATGGCCACCTTTATTGAACCACCGAGTTACCATCAATGGACTTTGAAAATGTATACCACTGGTTCAATCAATGTGACCTATCGCATTTAACATTAAAACTATATTTTGGGACTTGAACTTTACTTATTAAGTAAATTTTAAAATTAAAACTCCTCTTTTAAAACAAAAAAGGGCCTAATAGTCTCATTCCATAGTTTCTCCTTAGGCATTCTGAAATAGATAAATATTTATAAGTATTTTATTTGATAATGACGCCTGATTGATAAGATATGTGGCAATTTAAGGTTTTTCCCCGAAAATATTCATAGATAGATAGATCAGGTCACGGTCAGGAGGATCTTCATCTTATAACGACCATCTTCAAACACTGAAAACTCTAATTGAGAAGTGCCACGAATACATGTAGCCTATAATCCTTACGTTTCCTGACTATGACAAGGCTTTTGACTCGGTTGAGTGGTGGGCCGTCGAGAAAGCACTACCTGTTCAATGATAACATATCCATGTGGACCAATGATGGCAACCAGGTATTAAGTCACTAATATAGTAATAATAATAAAACCAAATGAGATGGCCAAAACCTACTATTATAAATTTGATCACGAATAAACTTCTTAAAGCAAATGGTTGTATAATATAACTTACATGAGTTATGTCGTTGCGTGATTTTTATATCACCGTGTCGCCAAAAACAGACTTACGCACATCACTCGTTGCCGAGAAGCGCGGCGCGACTGAGGTTGCGGTGGGGCGTTTGGGTTGCCCAAGGCCCAAGGACAGCGTGCGTTTTTTTTTCATAATATTTAGTTGGTCCAATCAAAGCCGAAATTTGCCCATACTGGGAATCGAACACTGGACCGTTTGCTTGCTAGGCAGGGTCCCAACTAGGCTAATGCGTCGTCAAACACATATTTTAATCGATTTTGAATTTTAACCATTATAATTTGGTCAATGTGGGTAGGTAATATATCGTAATTTCAGACCCTTCATAGGTACTTATGCTTTCAATAAAAAAGGGAAATATCATTTAAAGCACTGAGTGTCGCAAGATTTGTATCAACGTAGGTATTTATGAAAAGTCAATGAAACAAGTGTATCGTGTTTATAGGAGCTGTTAACCACGTATTGCTTGTAAAAACATGTTTACGTTCTAGCTAGACAAATAAAAAGTTATGGTTATACCTATTGGTAGTTCCGGTTTACGTTTTAATGTAACATAACCTGATAAAGTAGTTGGATGTTATTTAACGCTAAATAGTAATAAATGCAATAGGCATTTTGCGCTAGTAAAGTATTTGTATTATAAATTTAAATTTATCACGATCCCTTTTCATTTCAAATTATGGCAAAACGTATGTAAAGACAGACACTACAAATTTATTACGCTATTAGCGTAGATTTACGCTACACTATGAACCTGTCAACTTGATACCCAATTACCTGTGCTCGTCATTGGTTGGAAGGTGGAACAATGAGGTGTATGCGCGAGGATATATGCGCCCGCGCCGGCGCGATGCTGCGCAGCCGAGGTGAGCTTTGAGGTCACTGCTCTGACCTGCGCGTGGGCGCGCCCGTTTCCGCCCGCGAAACCGAATCATTGCGCTCTGCACTCCTAATCTCTGGAGATATAGCGCTCGATTTACGCTTGTCAACAATACACCAGTCCGCTTCTCCTAACCAAGAAGCTAGTTCCAACTGATGTAATGTCTAGCCACGATGACGTGCATTTAAATGTTGATCTTAAAGGACAATTATAAGTTAAATAACGACAAGCTTTTAACAACTGAACTGAACTTCTACGAAATAAAATTGGGAACCTGTATAAAACCTCAACCTATTTTATAAATCGTCTATGTGTAAAAAAGTGTATTTATTTTTCCTTCAGCCAAATCTAATCATGTGCATAACTATACTCTCCAAACGCCCAAGATACAGGCGCAGCTTTGTTTGGGGTCCGCCGGATATTACTTTTAAGAACATTGGATTTTTTTATTTATAAGTAGGTAATTACGTTACTTTACTTTATATCGTCAATGCTGGATTCGATCTGTAATTCAGGTTCGGTTTCGCTGTAGGTACACTCAAATGAACATTTGTAACTAACTAACGATTTTATTGTTAAAAACACATGTTTATCCTAAATCACGGGCTATGCAGCCTACTTACAACCGAGTACCGCACACTTACCTCCTCTTTGTAACGAAAGTTAACAAAACGTGTGGGTATGAATATTTAGCTCCAATATAACGGGCGTACATCATCACTGAATACAAAAGAAAAGAGGACGACATTAACTCAGTGTCTATATTATAATAACAGGTGTCTACGGAGAGCCAACTCACGTGGCTATAATTTATTGGATGTTAAAACGTTTTTAAGAGGTCACGACGCCTTACATTAACGCAAAAGATTTTTTCCGGTTTCATTGTTAGTTAGCTCGTGCATTGTTCGTCCGCGGCACTATCAGTACAATTAATAGTTGAAAACAATCAGTTTTACAATGGGGAAAAGCGCCGTTAGTTCACTTCATCTGCGTCGAGAGCCAGTGCCGAAATGTGTTTACCGGGCACGCCGCCATCGCCGGCGAGTCCTCTGACACCGTGGCGCTAGCTAACTGAGGAGGCGGCTTGCTTATTTCAGAAATAACCTTTTTGTATCTAACTGTCATTTTAATGCCTGATATTGTTAGGTGTATCGATTATTTATTAGCATTTGTATCATTTAAGATATGCAATAGTGGGCTTATTTTAACGGGGTTTTAAGTATAAACCACTCGCTTGATTGATACTTCAAAAAAAGTTAGCCTAAATCGATTGGACATTTCTTAAACAAGTCGGCGCGATGTTTGTTATATTTGATAATCGATAAATTTGCTTGTACTATAGTATTTGCTAAGATATTTTCTACATGTAAAACTAAATAAATGGAGAATTGAATAACTTGTGCATTTTTTTTACAAAACAAGTGTTTACGTACCAACTAAATTCAGGTGTTTTTTTTAACACCGATTACTAACAACAGGAAAAAATTAACACCGCAGTAACACGTCTCACAAGTTGACTGTAACTTCTTTAAATGTTGTCATATAGGTAGTCCGTGCTTTGAAGAGAATTTATACCATATCTATGGAGCCCTCCACAGTATAAAAATCATAAACTGCAGAAACTCGGCTTGGCAATTTGTAGGCGTACAAAGTTTGTAGCTTTAGTTACCAAAAACAAGCGAGTGGGTAACTAACTTACAGCTACTACGAGCAAACTATTCGACATCAGAGTGTAAAGTTCTTGGCAGCTGCGTGTGACGCCAGACGAAGAGTCTCGCCCGATCCTTCTTACGTACAAGAAAATATTTACAATTAAGTACACATATTATTTTTTAACATTTGAACTATTATTACTATTTTTAGAAATTAAATAGGTATTTGGGTGTTCCATAAATATTTTTATTATGGTATAGATATACGAGGTATGAAATACGAGGTTTTTTGACATTGTAAAAAGTCACAGCAGACAACAAGTACTGAATACAAAATGCAAATCATTGTGTCAGGGCTTGCGATTGCGACTTTTTTTTAATAAGTAATGTTATTAGATACGCTACTAACATGCGTGGGTGCCGTAACTTAATCGGCGGTTTATGAATACCCCACTATTAGGCACAGACCTCCCCCTCCGAGAAGGTATTGATACGAGTCTTAATATCCTTTTTCTTAATTAACATATTTACACTATTTAGGTCTGAAGCACGTGGGTGAAGCGCTTGCTTTTCTTAGTCTGCCATAAATCAGTTTCCATATTGTTTTATCTGTGTCAGACATAAAAACTACATTTGCATACACATGTAGACAACCACAATGGTCGATTTAATTACGGTTCATTTTTTGTATGAATTAATAGCAGGTCTATACGAGGGCCTTGTTCAAGTAATGTGCGTGTGTGCCTTTTACCGTTTTAAGAAAATTACTACTTTTGTAACTTTGAATAATTTGTCACCATAAAGCACAGTCGGAGGTACCACATATAATAAGACTATTTCTTATAGATAAGTAAATTAAAATATCTCAATCGACTTCATAAGGCACATTCTTTTGTCTGAAATAAATGAATGCCACAACGAACTAGTTATAATATCATTTTTTTGTGTCACATCGATATAAAGCTTAGAGAACTTTCATAAATATGTTCGTGGTAAGCGTTTACACTCCAATATTTTTTGGCACCGGCCCATTGTATGCAAATGAAGAAATGAATGTTTTCACTGCAACAACTGACTAACGGTTCTCTTAAGTGAAGATTTGTCGGCCAATAATAATTATCACCGACTCGTAATAAATAGCTGATGCAAGTAGACGCGGCTGTGGGCACGCGTAGGTAGGTGACAGTCTCAATTACTCACTAATAACGTTTAGACAGTAAATAAATAAATTACTGAAAGTAATGTCTCACTACAGACGAGCTTTAAAGCTTTTGAAGGTGGTGAGTTCAACATGCAAGCCCACGTTTAATGTGAGGTGGCTAAATATATTGAATTTTCCCATTTTTGGTGTATCGCACGGTGTGCGCACATCAAGCGTGAAATCAGGAATACGGGTTAAAATACATAGAGGTATGTGTAGCATACAAAACGATGATGTTGACCAGACCATGGTCTAGTCTTTAAAGTTTAAAACAGGATTTTCAAGGGGTTGTCTACTGGCTACTGTAGTGGCAACACGCTCGGCACGGTAACATAGTTTCATCAGGGATTCCTCGAAATCTGAAGATGCAATAACGCGGAAGAAATCATAATTTCGTCAACTGAAAGTGATATGCAGGCTGCGTGCCAGTGACTGTGACTAGGGACTGATTCAATTAGTGATTGCGCGCGATCACTTGTCGCCGAGCGCCGCGGCCGCGCCGTGCCGACCACTCCGACCACTCGCGCCACTCGGCACCACTGCGCACCACTCCGCACCACTTCGATTGATGCGATGATACGATCTACTTTTCAACGAGACAATGTCGTGATGTTTTAGCTATGATCTAGAAAGTGAATGCTCTGTGATTTTGGGTTACCATTAGTCGAACTGTTTCTCGAAGTCCAAATTATACCCCGTGATTAGAGTCGGTTGAACTTCGGTAAATACGGCTTCGAACACGTGTCGCACGCAACTTAAGGGGCCACGGCACGGTTAGGCTCGCATACTCTAACAAACTACGACTCTTACATTTAATGTTATTTCTCATACATAGAACAAGGTGACGAAAAAATACATATCTTACCCTAGTATAAGTTTAGAACGCTCATTAATATAATCTGTTCTTAAGAACAGGAAAAATACAAGGTTGCTTCGGTTTATGTGAGTTTTCTGTAACACGTACATAAACCAGAATTTATTATGCAACTGATGGTGAAAACCGCATAAAAATCCGTTGCTTGGTTTAGGAAGAGTTAGCAGGATATACTGCAGACAGACAGACGAGGTAAGCGACTTGGTTTTATACTATGTAATAAAAATAAAGAAAATATCTATGTTGTCAGTTTAGACACTTTTGTTTCAAGGTCTATCCCGAAAATTAAACTTTTCATAGACTTTATGCCATAAAATAGTAAGGAATTTTTTGTATGATTACTTATTTAACACATTTCTTTTGGTTCATTTCGTTTGGTTAATTTTGTTGGAAATTGCATTTTCAGTATCCATATCCACCCATATTACTATAGTAATACACACAAAAGCATCCCCTGGCGAGGAACCAAGGCTTTGAAATGGCCTCTTTAGTATGAAAAACGCACTCTGACCCGGTATTTTTGCTCCTGAGTGTAAAATAAATGCGAAAATTACTCTGTCTGTCTGCGTGTTTCATCCTTCATCCGCTGACCCGATTTCTACCAAATTTGGTATGAAGATGGCTTGAACCCCGAGGAAGGACATTTACCTCGGTACTTTTTACCTGGTGAGTAGCGATAAACGACTTCTACATGGATGAAGTCGCGGCAACAACTAGTTGACTATCAAAGAAGTAAGTTATACCTACTACCTACCTACTGTATCCTGACTCGCGCTTGACGAGTTTTTGCAATTTTGCTACGGAAACCCAAAAATAAAACATCTACATGATTGGACTTCTTTGCTATGGTAATTTAAGCGCGCTATGTTCCCTTAACTTATTGACTTGCCTTAAGTATGATACACAGTTAAGGTTGTTACAGTTTAAGAAATGTTTTTAACAATGCCGCGATTAATATAGCTTCTGGATCTGTTTTAAATCCAGACAGACAGATACCTTTAAGCTATTATTATTTTAAAATGCTCAGAATATCTGTAACGGTTCCGAGATTATTATCTGTCATCATTATCCGATTAAATGCTCACTCTAATTGATGGAGTCAACTACGGAGTAAAGAATGTAATATTAAAGCGCTCTGTGCTACATTTTATTTTATCGTACTTGAGTGTATTATTCTCTACGAGTAGGTACTACAGAGGTGCCGCGACTTTCGTTGGCTTGGAATTTGGATAACATCGCCTGATATTAAAATAGGATCCTGTTTTTTTTTATGTGGCACTAAGTTCTGTTCTTAGCTAAAATATTAATTATAACACTGAGATCATTTTTAGGGCTCCGTATCCATTAGGTGCCAACAGGACCTTATTTTAAACCTCCGCTGTCCATCCGTCTGTCTGTTTTGGTGTTGAGGTGCTGAACGGGGGACCGGTGATGTATATTTTATTTACTTATATTACTTACTTACGTACCTAAATTGTGACCGTCTATTGTACAATAAAGTTAAAATAAATCAAGATCCAGTCCATATTAATATCAGCGTTTTTAATAGATACGAATGCCAAATAAATTGTTCAAAGTAAAAGCTAGTGTGATGATGATCAAAGGCTTATTGCTTTTTTTTATGTAGACCTGAGTGCAAATAAATTGAATTATCGTCGGTACTCTGCGGCGTAACAAATGGCCTGATTTAATATTAAGATAGACTTACAAAGGATTTCTCTAATATCTAGGTACCTAAATACTCGTACTCATGTATTAACAAGAAAATGTACGGCCTTTTGCCGTAAATTTGCACGCTTAAATTCCAACATTTAATAATTAATTTATTGTCATTTCCAGACGAATCACGGTCGGCAAATTTAATTAGAACTTTAATTACAGATTCTTGGTCCAGTTTATAGTAAAGTTAGTAGTTGAATTGTCTGTCTTTGATCAGAGCAAACGTAAATTTGTCTCGGAAGATATACGTAGGGCGTCGTCCGATGGTTCAGTGCAATTATTGTCTTGTCACTCCACCGGAGTTACGCGCACCATCCGCCCGGAACATTGCTTTATGTGAGATTACCGATCCTGGGAATCGATGCTTGCGAGTGCAACATGCACCGTGGTCGGAGTTCAACCATTTATACCAGCGTATTAACGATTTGTTTAGATTATGTAATAGCGGTTGGTTATTCCTTCATTCCTAATTACGAGTATGACATATGTTATTGCGTTCATGATTGTCGTGATATATTATTTTAATGCACGGTAAGATGCTATTCACAACAAGAAAATAATAACTGGTGAGGTGCGAGTGGACAAGCTTTTAGAGGATTCTGTGTGAAATGTGCCACAAGTACTGTATTTTTTAAAAGCAATTAAGCTTATGTGTATACTGTCTTTAGCTTTTGCCGGTGATTCCGACCACGTCGAAGTTGATCGCTATTCCCTTGGAAACTCTACTTTCCCCTGGTCCGATTCCTAGTCGTTCACGTCTATTCCTTCATTATCGGAAACTAATTCTACCTACAACGTCTTACCGTTGAGGCGTACATTATTTTTTCTTGTAGGTATAAATGGAGTTACGTATGAAAACTTATAATTACCACAGACAAATAAACACAGTAAGTAGGCAGGTAGGTACTTGCCTACATCATTAACGTAACTTGTTGTTGGTACTAACACTGGCATTCTTTTTGTATATTGGATGAATTTTAACAACAAAGAAAATTAACTGCTTTTTTAAATGCCACGCGATTAACCATCTACCTGTTAAGGTGTAGAACCTAAACAAGTTAATTGCAAATATGAACATAATCGTTAAAAAGCTACAAATACAGTTGTTAAACTGCAGACCTCTAAATATAGTGCCGTAATTGACTTTTGTGAGCAGGTTGTCAGAGATGACGTCACGTCTCGTGAGAGCACTCGTGGGCGGGACCATTCTGACTTTTGGTAATTACATTTGGACACCTTAGACGGACAGTTAGATGAAATAGGCAATTATGTTTCATCATAATGTACTGTCCTACCTAGAGGCTGTTTCTTTCTCAGCGTCTAATGAGGACGAGTGCTGTGCTGGCCCTACAGGCAAAGGACGTTAGAATCCCATCTTCTCCTGGCTGGGAATGGTTATTTGCCAACACTCAAGTTACTCAACAATGCACTATTAAGTATCCCTTGTTCTGCGAGTCGTCGTTACTGAATTGAAACTAGTTTAAAATTCATAACGGCACCTCAAAAGGTCAGCTTGCTCTAATATTTTTGACGAGTTATGATCTCTGTCGTCGAGAAGCGTAAGCTTTTTAAACGACTTTAGGAAAAGGAGGACGAATGATTTTCCTCGTGTACCTACATACAATAATCGTTCCTTATGTTTACTCCAGTAATCGATCCATTGATTTGAAAGCTTCGTATATTTAAATAAAATGTACGTCGGACTACTAATTCAAGTTAGCATATTATAATAAATCATAGTTGAAGAATACTTGTCTATAGCTTGTAATTCAAAATACCTTAGTACTTATACACATGTAGATTTACTAAGTAGTGCAAGTAGTTGCAGGCCAATAAAATTAATGCTCGGATGTGTATGGCAATTAAATTAAATTATTGAGCTACAGGTGACTTAACTATTGATGACGCACTGAAGCACACACACCTACAATACCACACCAAGTATATTTGTACTGTCGTCAGGCTTCAATGGCATGGATGGAAACGGGGACTATTTAAAACTTTCAGCTTCAGTGGCTTCAACACTTCTCTGTCGATCCTCATTAGTATTCTTCAGCCACAACTCTAGATTAATACTATAAAAAGTGTTAAGAGAGCATAATTAAGTTTGTCTTAATAATGATTAGAAGATAAATTAATATAATAATTATGGCGTTGCCGTTGCGTTGGTATACAAATCAACAGATCTTCTGATCAGAAAAATGAACTTCGAAGAAGCTCGAGCGTAGATATTATCACGCAAGTAATTTATGGCCCAAATGAAGGAACGTCGTGCGTTCAGCGAACGAGATGGTTGAAATATCAAGGCATAAATAATTGTGTTAGAAATCACTAATTGCGTCGTTATATCGATCTCCTTTGTTTCACAACGCGAACAATAGGAAAGGTCAGTGTGAAATCGTTTCAACTTCTCCCTGTGTCTGTAAATTTACTTTCTCTAGTAAAATACGATTTTCTATGCGTGTAATACTAAGTATAGCAATCGTGTATGTTGGGCGATCGTTTTATTACTTAAATTAGCGAATTAGCTTAGTCAGGGTACCTTGCTACTTGCTACCTTCAGTGCGGACGGGAATAAGTTTGGGGATCCTTCAACTTAATTAAGTGGGGACTTGCAATCTATTAATTTTTTAGAGTATTATTGTAGTAGAGCGAGAATCGTGTTTGTACATTGTTGTCTGGTTTGTGTGTAGCGGCTGTCGCTGGCGGCTGGTGTGGGTCGTGCGCGTGCGCTCGTGGACCGATGATCATGCCCCGCAGCCTCCCCGACCGCTGACACACGATCTATTTCCAATCGATCTACAATTCACCTCATTTGCATGCTTATTTTGTTAGCCATTCTTTTGTGCGGAATTTTAACTACCGTCTTAGAGAGGCTATTTACCTTTATCTTCTTGACCTACCAAGTTGCAAAATCAAATACTAATAACGTACCTTAGTCTCTAGTGCGTCGCTAGACATCTACATCTAACTAATTATTTTTATTAGGTTATTGTTTCTAATTTTCAAAACAATGGTAGTCAAGTTTATGTTTTGACCCCTTTTAATAACTATAAAATACAAAGTAATCGTACCTAAATTGGTTAATTAAAAAAGAGAAATTCCATTGGCAACACTTACCTTGTTTAATATAAAGCTTTTAACATTTAGTTACATCATTAAGAATATTAATGATCGCCAAACTGTAAGGCTAGTCTTTGTTTCTACGTCTTTTGTAACGGTTGAGATATTTAAAAAAACTTGTGGCATTTGATTTCGGAACAGAATGTGTTTTTTATAGTTCCCAGAATTAAAACAAAGAGTCTGGTTTCCCCGTAAGTTATAACCACGATATAGCTTACATTCGCCGTCATCCCACATTCTCCAACTTAGTAAGGCCAAAATATCTTGTAACTTTAAATACTACCTATTAAATAATATTTAAATGCATGTATATACATTTTACGGCTGAAATACTAGGACCAAGGGCTAAGTACGTAATTTCTTGATTGCTTTCTAAAAATAATATAAGAAACAGTCGGTACTTTAAACATGCGGATTATAGTGACTGCCAGACTAGTTTTTGCTATTTACTTACACATACTCCGGTTTAGGACATGGAAATTTGAGTTATAGTTGAAACACTTCAGGCATTAATCCCCATCATCATACCAGGTTATAGATGTCGACTGTTGGATATGGTATACCATGGTACGTTAGGTATGCTATATAGAGTATATAGTTACTTACGTAAAATATTGTTAATCTTGTTTGTTGCATACCCGGGTCATGGCCAGTCCAATTATATTTTTTATGTATTTATTATTATATTTTTCGATTGCTATGCAATACAAATACTTTATTTTCACATTAGAATAATTAATAACAAATTAACACACACACGTTTTCTTGAGTAACTTAGATGAAACTGAAATGATTTGGTTAAATATTATATTTTTTGTTATTAATTACTTATGGTAGCAGCTACATTTATATCTAAATTTAACTTCATCAAAGGCGGAAACGTGCAAAAGAATCGTCATTTATTGTAATGTGAAAAAGACTAAGTTAGCTAGTTTTAAATAAGCAGGTAGTTAAGGTAAAGCTCAGGTGCACGAGCGCAGTTAAGTGAGACGTCCGCCGCGCGCGCACACGCGCTCGCGCCGCTCTCCGCTAACTATGTAGATCTTCCCACGATTTATGCTCATCCACCTTCGATTTTTTCTAATACGGACCTCCGTTAATGTGGGAAATGAAACAGTAAAATCAAGAGGTATCGGACATGGAATTATTGTTTATTTTTCTGACGAACCTTTTTTTTGTGTAAGCTATAGGTACCTTTTTTACTCAAAACTTTTGGAATTATGGTTTTTAAGAGTAGGTAAGCTTTTATATCTTAAACAAGCTGTAGATCGCCACCTTATACCGTTGTTGTTTAGTTATGATCTACAAAAATCAAATGTTCTGGGACGTAAAGTATTCTATCTGTGTCCTTTAACGGGACTCAAGCTTATATACTCGTACATATACAAAATTTCATCAAAGCCAAGGCGTTACAAACCGACAAAGAAAATGACTATCGCATTTACGGTAGGTACTAGACGGCTCGACTTAACAAAAACCGGCTTACCTCTCATTTATATGTACTTACCCCTATAGTTTTGAATACTTTATATATAGTGACATGCGGAACTCAGAACTGTCACGTAAATTCTGAATTTTATGATTAAGCGATATAAATTTAATAATTTCGTTTTCGTCTTGTAGAATGATGTGCCAAAGATTTCGCTAAAGTGATGAACACGTTTTAATAGAAATGCCATGTAAGATACTTATGTAAACTTTGCTTCTTAGTCTGTTCATGCGAATCTATTCTGTGTAATATAATTAGGTCGTTATACGCGAGTATATATGGGTATGTTACGTTCTTTTTGTATGTACTAAATATTTCATATTAAATTCCTAAAGTTTTTTCAAATACTTAGCTGATGAAACTTTCTAATGAAATAGTAACTAAGTATACTAACCTAACGTAATAGAGTTAATATAATTTTGGTTTTATAAATATAAATGAAAATGAAGTCTCCATATGCTTTTCTGTTCTCCTACTTTCAAGTTCTAATAGTTAACTGTAATCAAATAATGGTTCCAAAACGATTCTGACCCAACAAAAAGTGCTTCACCATTTAATGATAAGTACATACCTATTACGAACCAATAGTAAGGAATATGTGTATTGATTGTGTAGTCGTTGAGTAGTTAGGTATACGTATTACATTCGAAATTTCGAACACAGTAGCTAAAAAGCATTATATTATAACCTCCAGATACGACATGGATTTGTTCTGAGAAGACGACCGCAGTGCTTCCGATAACGACGCAGGTAGGTGTTCCCTGCGATCGGGGCTCGACGGAACAATCTGTACTTACGTAATTTTTGCGATGTTGTTTCGATAAAGTTAAACGTGACTTAGCCAACTCTGCTCTGTTACTTAACGGCCACCAATTCGGTATTAACACAAAAGACGTTACAGATAATCTTGAATTCATTTGTATCATTAATTTTAAAATATGCATCAGTGAAAATTAACATATAATGAATTGCCTTTGTGTGAACTTGCGCAATCATATTCGTTATGTTTTTGGTTAGTTACATTGTTAAATATATCCAAATAACCTTCTCAGTTGTTACCAACTCAAGGATATCTTTTACAGAAGAATGTCAGATAATATTTTAATACTTACTTACATTAGTTCTTGCGTAGCAGATGATTACAGCTGTGGATAAATAGCGAGAAGAGGAATGTTTGCGACGGTTTGGCGTGTTATCAGCATGTTTGTTAGTTCTCTGGTTTCGCCGCAGGCAACCGTTGCAGGCTGGGCCTGCGGTCCGCGCCCGCTAGTTCCCGACACCCTATACTAATTAGATAAGCACCAACACGTGTCAGGTTCGCGGCTGTGCACTGCTTTCTCCCGTCGACATGTGAGTACGCAGTGAAATATCCTGCACTGCGATATGATGTTGCACTACCACAAAGTACGTGTACTGGCAACAACTTTCAAATCGTTCATACACCATAGAGCCCAGGAATCATAACAGCGTCAAGAAATAAATTAATTCATTTTGCTAGAAAGAAACTTCAGCTTGTAAGTTGTAACTTGTAACTTCATGAAACGGGCCACAGAAATCATCATACATAAGCTCGCAGTGCCCTTCTCACGGCTCCAAACGGACGGACGGACGGACGGACGGATGATCTATTGACATCGGGGGTACATTGAATATCTATAGCTCATAGTATTGGCTTTCTTTGTAGAGGATAATGACGCGCTGCGTGGAGGATTTCTCACCGGCGGTGCGTCGGCGCAGGCGCACGCAGGCTAATGGCGACTGATCTCGATGTACGGCTCGATAAACATCGCGGCCGCACGCTTAATGCCTTTTGACCGACACAAAAATCATCCCTCTATCATTTTAATGGTGACTTGCTCTTATCTACTCGCTTTGTGAAAGCTTATATTTCCTCCAGCTTTCGCTATAGTTCGAGCGGGCCTATAACTAACAGCGACAGTCATTACTGGCTACACAGCTGATGTTCTGTCGCAACTATTCATCGGATAGATAGGTATGTTATGAAAATGGGGGCAAGGATTAAAAAATAAACTAACAATAAGTTATATTTATAACTTTCCTGAACTATCTTCGAATATGTTTGCTATGTACCAATTAATTTTAAAAGTACCTAGTATACCTACACTGCGCAAGTCAGTAGCAGTATGTCGAGTAATGCAACGCCGGCTAAATTCCTTTAGCAACTAGCAATAATAGCTCACGCCGCGGCCACCGACTATAACGAGGGCTAACATTTTTGAATAACTAACAAATATTCCAATATCGAATGAAGCCATCAACAGAAACTAACGAACGCCTCACTTCCAGAGGCCGCCAAGCAATTGTTATGGCATTCCGTGAACTGCACTTGAGCAGTAGCTTTAGCTATGTTTTACACATTTGCATGCACAATATGTACTACCTACTTCACCGGATATTTTACTTTGCGTAAGAGATCGATCAATCACAATTTGCCACATTGTCATTAAGTGAAATAAGGGATATTAATATGTGCATGAATTTTGATTCTTGGAAAGGAAAAATGTTTTTGCTTTATGTTGCTTCACCGTTTACATTTCACGAGAAGTTTGGCTACTGCAGTTAATTCGCCCAGTCATAACATAACAGAACACGTGTATCGTGATTTTGGAAAATTAAAACTCTAAAATAATACGCGAGGAATAAATAATAACGAAACTAAACAAAGTTTTACAATGAAGAAAGCTGTTGAATTCTTGAACAAGGGCCTATAAAGTTAGAGGTGTAATAAAGTAGCCAGTTTTATTTAGGAAACTGGTTGTCTCTGTTAGTGGCGTGGTGAGCTAAATTAGTAAAGGGCCAGTTAAAAGTTCGGAAGGTTAAATTGATGACGTCGTATAAAAGTGTCGCACCGGCCGGGCGGCGGCCCTCGAGCAGCGCACGCGCCGGCACTCCGGCACTCCGGGCCTATAAGTTCTCGCCGCTTACAATGTACGGTCGAACGCATGTGGTCCTCGGTTTGCGGCTTGCACTTCATAAAATTAATACCAACTATTTCATTCGCCATAACCGTCACGCCTCATTGCAATTTTACATCGTGAATTTACTATCAAGGTTTACGAAGGTTTATTTTCTTTGCATAGTGCTCACTAAATCGATACCTCCATTAATCATTAATGAAGAGTTGAAATAAAATAATGATTTAATGTTATAAAGTTTACGACTGCTTTTCCTTAAAAGCTACTCGTACATAATGTGTGTAGGCAGAGAAAGCACTACTTCTCGTGATACAATCCTCATGACCGTTTACAACAAACTACATAAAAAACGATACGAAATAATGTTTTACACATAAATCACGCTCATAAATATTGTCTTCGTCGTAGATGTATTACCGACTCATGTTCGTTTTACTCGAGATAATAAAGATAAGACTTTTTATGTTATTGAGGAGAACACGTGCCACCCGAGATTTGACGGTTTTCTTATGAGGTATGTTGGTCAAGTTTTTACCACTTACAATGTAAGTTGTCTGTGAGTCCTGTTACGAGTTCGCGTTATCTTCCGGTCAGTGACACTGAAATTAATAGACAACAAATCACCCGGGGATTCAGTAAATCACAGTGTTTATGAGTCATTCAAGTCGCCGGTGTGAGGCCGAGCGACCTCCGCACTGATTTGCAATCTCGATTCCTCGGCGTGGTTCTTCAATATGCATCAACGTAATAATACCCACGGTCACAAAGTAATGAAATGCATGCGCGTAGAACTCTTCGACTCTGTTAACATTTCAGTTTAAATTTAAACATAAATAAGTAAGTTTCGATCTGAAGAGATCGACCTCAGTGCTTTCATTTTACTAGCAAAACCTGTATCAGGCCATTAAGAGGCGGTTGTATCTGTCTTAGCACGCGTAGGCCTTTGTAAGAATAGAATATGAACCCTTTTGTAGAAAGTGTTGTATGTGCGTCGACGGAGAGCTTCCAGTTTTGGGAGCGAGCACGCACGCGATGACTGGCTTCATGAATATTTAGATGAGCAGTGCTTCATTAGCGCAGTCACTTGTTCGTCGAAGGAAGCGGGCGTGGCGGGATTGTGTTCTCCCTGTAAGCCTGTGCGTCGCCGTCTGAGCACCTTCTCGGCTCTGCTCCATTCGTGGGTTCGTTGAACGCATATGATTTATTTATATTCTAGTAATCTTATTATATTCACATTTCACATTGATTTAATTTCAAGAAGATAAATTGCTATTAAGAGTTGTAGGTAATTACAGGCATGACAAGTTTTTAAGACACCGAACGGTCACACCGGAATAGATGGAACGGGTTTAAAATTAGCTTTTACAGATCTCAGACCCGTAGATCCTCGTCTTGTCAGTCGAGAGCTAGTCACCGACGACACAGTTCAAATTTATTATTGGCAGGATCAGTCGTTTGCTGTAGTTTTTTTTTACAAAAGACAATCTTACAGGATTTATAAGTCTGGAGTTGATCCCATATAGGTATTTCTGCAGGTTTAGTTATGGGGTCCTGTGAACTTTCACCCCATTAGTATTCATCGTTTCCACTGTTAACTAGTTAACCTCTCGCAAATCATCGCCATTGTTCTGACAACGAAATGAAAGTTCTTTATATGCATATTACATCTCCGAGCCGGCAGATTATCGCGTGAAACATAATAGGTATGTAGGCAGGAGCTTGTATTCATTCGTATCAATTAGTGAACTAGGCTTTTGGCTGTGCAAGTGGTTTAAATGCAATGATCGGAATAGACAGTGCTAATTTACCTAAAGTTCGCAACTGGACAATATAAAATGGTTACAACCGGACAATTTATTTTTATTGACAAACAATAAACAAATTTAATAAAACTAAAATATTAAATATTGTACTACAGCTAACTTAATAAAATAAAGCCCTCCATATTATTAAATTGAAAAGGAAAACTATCTGGTAGACTTGATTAGTTCTTGAGACACAGGTGACTCAAGTACATACGTATACCTACTAAAAATCATTAAACAGTACAAAATAAAGCGTTTGTAGTAACGGCGTCTCGGATTACTGAACATGGTCCGACATGCTCTTGCCCGGTTTTTTAGGGTTCCGTAGTCAAACTAGGAACGCCATGTCCGTCCATCCGTCCGCCCGCGTGAGAATCTTAGAGCTGGAAAAGGAGGAAGGTATAATTTGGTATATTAGTCAAGCCAACAAAGCGGTAAAATGGTGTCCCCTTGTTTTACAGACAGAAAAATTACAGAATTTTGTTTCACAGAAAATGTTTCATATACTATTTGGTCCTTGTATTTTTGCTTCGAATATTATTATTTTTTAAACTATTTACTTGAAAGAAACACATTCCACAGAAAATCAATTCAATGAATTTTATAATTTTATTTTTTCATTACACAAACTTATCAAACAATACTATATTATGATATAAATATGAGTGAGCGAGAGAGCGAAGCGAGCGACCAAGACCTCTCTGGGCAGAACCGACTTGAATAGGTTAGGTTAGAAGGCTATGGCGGGAGCGAAGCGAAGCAAGCTCCCGCCTTAGTCTTCGAGGTTATTTTTTACATTAATATTAGAACAAAGAATATTTAATTTGCTATTCTATGATATGAAAAAAGAAACATTGATTTTTATTTGAAATAAAAAACGATGATTTAAATGTCTTCAAAGTAATTATTCTACATATTGATTATTCTATGAAATGATAATACGAGAAAAAATTTATATGAAATGAAATTCTAAACAAATTCAGTCTGTAAAATAACGTACAACCCGGTAAAATAAAAGTCTTGAAAAAAAAAGTACCTCCCTACACGTAACGTGGGGATGTATGGTATGTCTGCACTATGGTGCGGTTTGTCGTTGGATAGGTGTTTCAAAAATATTGCGGTTTTTTTGTTAAACTCAAGTGTCGTCCGTCCCCCCCCCCCCCCCTACAGGCAAATACTAAAAATCTGAAAAATATCTTCAATGAAAGCGCATAAAACGAATTCAATATTTTTAATTAAAAACATTCGGTATAAAAATCTCTAAAAAAAAAACGTCCCCGACGTGGCGACACTGCCACTTGTTCAGATTTAACAATTGGTTACGATTTTTAACCATTAGTTCAGTTAACTACCTACTTATCAAACAATCAGCTCCTGCGCGATGACGCGCTTGGACCGAAATATAATTAAACTTATAGGGCCAATATTTATTATTTTTTTACTTATTAGAGGTTTTTTTACAGACTGTTTTGAGTCGGGGGTTTTAAATTTTTAAATTAAGCTTTTTATTTCACGCTTTTTAAACTTCTTTAAATTAACAATATTTTTGCGTTGGGGATTAAAAACCGCATCCAATTCATTTCATCCGTTTGGGAGCTACGATGCCACAAACAGACACTCAGATACATGGACATAGAGACACACGTTATAAACTTTTAACACTCCTCTTTTTTGCGTCGAGGGTTAACAAGAAAACTATCACGACTAAGTAGACATTATTGGTTTTGAGATACAGGCGATTAAATTGTTTATATACCTACTAAAATCATCAAATGACTTTAAACAGAAAATTAGTTATTACTTATTGCTTTAATGTTTGTAGTACTTAGCGGCTTCGGAACCCTACAATGAGCATGGTCCGACATGCTCTTGCCCGGTTTTTATTTGTATGCGTAGCCATTCTGAAGCACCTCGTATTTTTGAAATGTTAGGTGTTGAAAAATATAATGTTATGTACATTTACCACGCACTTGTAATTTTGCGTAACAAGCCGTGAAACCAATTACTTTAAATGTATTTTTAAATAAGCAAACCAAGACGCGTGCGCTGTTGAACATGATGGGTTCTTGACGTTGGCTTATTACAATTGTGAAAGTAAGATATTTAAGCGGTTGAGCTGTGTACCGTTGACAGGGACACGGCGCGGGGCCGGGCGGCGTGGGCGCACGGCTCCCGGACCGCCCCGACAATACGCCGCGCCCGCGCCGCCGCCGCCGCCGCCGCGAAAACTACAAACCCATTGTGCTGTACCGTACCTTCAATGTGAGCCTTCATTAAAACTTGACTAGAGTAGTACTTTTTTATGTATTCTAATTTGTTTTCTATGTTACCACAAATACTCTAATAAGTAGTTGAGCTCTTTTTAATAGGTAGGTACTTGACTTAATCATTTGATTCGTAAAACAACCCATAAAAACACGTATTTTATAAAATGGTCAAGCGTACAAATTAGCGAGCTGTAAAATTAAACTCAATCGCTTTTGATTGTGTGCTTCTTGATGAGTAGGTAGGTTCCTACTGTGATTGTTTTGCACAAAACTGTGGCAGGCACGTTCACAAACATTTATTATCATAAGTACGAAAGTGGCGCGGTTACGAGTATTCTGTATTTGGTGTCTTGAATACCAGAGTTGTAGTTTTCATTTAACGGAATTCGAAATTAGCTGAAATTGGGAATACCCCGATGACAATGTTATAATTCTAAGAGTATGTACCTACCTAATGATGGATTGCGTAGGAAGGTGACAACTGTATCTCCACTATAGGTATACTTAATCTCACCTCTCATGATATTATAAGGAATCCCACTTTGAGAATAGATCATTGATCCTGCGCGTTCAGTGTTTGAGATGTTATTAATTCGATTTAGTAGCTTAAGGAAATTTACTGGAGGCGTTACCTAGGAAGGTATAGGTACTACGTAGTCAGACATAGCTCAGCACTTTATAATTTGATGCGTATTTTCTGTCTTCTCAGCAGGATTTACCAAACTCTCTTACCACAATCTCTTCATTTTTGGTAAGTTGATGATAATCCAATAGCCAAAGGAAGCATAAACTACGAGTATACTAGTGAAACTGTATAAACAGGGTGTCCCAGAAGTTAACGTATTAATATTAACGGATAAGAAAGCCCTTTCCTTACCTCATTAATTTGATGCAAATGATGCAATTTGACCAATACAGGTGAAACACTGCATTATAGCATAGAAAAAAACGCACAAAATGTAAGAATTGGCCGTAAATATAATTAATTATTAGTCATTTATCGAGTTTTTTTTATGCACTTCACTTCGTCCGGTATTTGTCAAAGTCAAAATATTTATTTCACTTGATTTTAGGTAGAATGAGATCATTGAAGAAAATTTAGGCAAGTATCACTAAAATCTACCAAACAAGGTATGCGAAATTTAAAGATAAACTTAAGTCAACTTAATTATAGCTCATAATTAAAAAATCCTATAAACTACAAAAGCACTTTTCAATTAGCCACTTTTTTAAATTTAATTTAAACCGTCTGGTTTTTAGATAACCGGTAAACTCAGGGAATTAATACTCTATTCTGGACCGGTAAGGAAAGGGCTTTCTTATCCGTTAATCGTTTTTCGTAAGTTGTGGGACACCCTGAATAACAAGCGCCGTATGCGTTGTACAGTCAGCCAAATTAGTGATATTGCTAAAGTCGAGCCTTCAAATTAACTGACGAATTTTACCTACCTGATTATTAATTTATGCCGTGCCGCCTTATTGTTTAGACCGACTGTACATATTACTACTTTAGTAGTCGTAAGTATTTTCTAACCATACTTTAAATAACAGTAGCACGTGGGATATTGGAATATGTACTTAAAGAGGTTACCCAGCGCGCAGCGGTCCACAATCGTATTCAAACCGCCATAACAAGAAACAAGACGATGCTCATCAGACGCAAGATCATAAAACGAGCCCTAAAATGTTAAACGACTGCTCAAAATTGGTGGTAAGAAGAAATTACAAAATAAAAGGACGAGATTACGGTACTCTGAATGAATTTTGGAGAGAGTCCGTCTTAACCTATATTTCACTTTATGGGTGAGCGATTTTTACAACCTACTCGATGGACAATCCAATTGACGACGACTCAGTAGAAAGTTTCTGAAATTCTTGCAGAAATCCTACTCGTTATACTTGTATTGACCGGAAGGTACTTATGAGAGACGCTGGTAAGATTAGGTAAATCACTTACCTATGTGGCCACACTGAGCGTGGATAATCTGGTCGTTTTATTGTTGTCCGGTTTATTTGGAAGAGGTATTTACGCACGCTTGTCACACGGCGGTTATAGTGGAGGAAGATTACAGAAGTAACAAATCGGAACTGCTTGTTGACAAAGGCGGTCGCGGCCGCGGCTTCGCGCATGGTGTTATTCTTTAACTTAGCAGGTTAACGTCATACAAGCGTTATCGCTTAGGCTATGTTTTTCTTCTATCAGAGTTGTGCGAGGCAGGGTTTTATTATCTTAGGCAATCACAGTATTTATTATACGTCTAGCCTTCGCCTTAAAGTCAGGTTTCATTTTGTTAACGAAGTGTTAACTGGTAAACTAAAGATTTTCTGCGGGCTCGGAGGCACGTTAGATAAAGTTTAGTTAGATGGTTAATAATTCGTCGACAATATGATAAGTAAGTTACTCGTGGACTAAACAGAAGCACCTGGGGTTAGCGCCACGCGCTTCTGTCAAGTCAAAAAGTAAGTTTTTTTAAAGAATCATCTAGCGGATTAGCCGTGGTTATAAGTGGCGCGAGATGAAATATCCACTAACAACTCGACTCCGCTGTGCAAGTATAGACAAATGCGATAATCGTAATCCTATTCGTAGATTTTGCCCTCGTGAACTAGATATACTTAGCTGCCCCGCACAGCTCCGGTGGTGGCCCTAACTTTCAAAGTGAGTATTTGAATAAGCCTTAAAACATACCCGCCTGACCTATGCACTCGCAGGTAAAGGTGACTCATATCGGTTGGGCTGGTTCGCCCGCGCGCATAAACAACATTGATAGGAGACGTTAAGAGTTTCTTTATTATTCCAGCGGTCACGTTTGGTTGGCAGCCGTAGGTCTCGTTGAGATCTGCGTTTGCGCTAAAGAATATGAGGGCTGTGCAGTGGCTTGAGCGGCGCGTCTCGCCGCGCGGCGTATGACAACGCCTCGCGATGACTGATTGTGTCCGTCCGTCGCTCGCTGCTCTCTTTGTGCTCTCAAATAATCCGCCGCGTCGTGATCTGGAGTCTAACGGTGCAGGTCCGCCAGCCTATTGAGCTCGCATTCAGTAATAGACACAATTTTTCAAGCTTTCACATAAGTCTCGACTAATACCTGTTAAGCCAAACATCCATGCCGTGATTTATTGTAATTGTCTGTTTATGCGCTAAATCACTTTACTAATTACTTACAATGTTAGTATCGCGTAACATGTTTTGTATCTGGATATTTGTCAGGATCAATTGGTTGTTTCAACGTTATTGTTAATGTATACGGCACAACCACTTGCTTGTACCTGTGAGGCTAAATCAAATTACACAAGCACACCTGAGACTCGTGAAACGAAACGAGCGAAATAGTATGTTTGTAAGAGACTGGTGCCATACCTGCCCACTACTGTAATAACAAAGATAAAAAAGATAATTAAAAGTTGGTTTGTTTCTTTGATTGCAAGCATTTATATACACATTTGTAGACACATTGCTTCAAAAATACCTAAAGATCAAAGACATCCGTACATTACTTTGTAGTAGGTACATTTAATTGCCAAATTTAAAAAATAATTATACAGTTTTTGGCTCCTTGGTCATTTTTGATGTATGTAGCTAACTATGGCACTTGGTATTCGGGTTCGGAACTTCGAAGTTTGAAACTGAATCTTGTCACGACTGAAGACGTCAACTAGGCCACCGGAAGGCGATCCTTATCCAAATTTAAATACCTCTTATCGTGTACTTAGGTGTCTTTATGTTAGAAAATATTATTTCAGACACGTAATAAAGAGATTGGTAGTTGTAAAAGAGAGTTAGACTACGAGAAGGAGTCCGCACTAGCGACGTACAGCCACTTTTAAACTTAATAGCAGTGTTCGGCCACGTGCGGTAAATAAGCTGTAGGTAGTGCAATCAACGAGGAGCTTGACCCTGGCGATTAGCCTCCTCCCGTCCGCGGCGCTTTACACTTAGATTAAGTAGCAGTCAAGCCTATTACTTAAATATCACACCTGTGTTATTTGAAATATAGTCCACGTTCATTTTTGTGGTTTATAATTTATTTACTTCGTCACATACATCATTCACTTGTTACTATAACAATTACACTAAAAATATTCACGAGCTTCATTTTTTTGTAAAAAGCTCACATCACATAAAACTAACCATTATAGCTAGGATAATCTAATCCGCTGTGTAGGTACTCTTACTCAGAAGCTAATACGTTAGTGGTTAGCGACTTTTGAGAGCATTATATTATACATGGCAAAATTATGAAAAAAAAATGTTTAAAAAAAAGTTTCGCTTTATAAGGTAATTTTTAAAAATCTGTGCCTGATGTCAAACTCTTGCAACTTCATTGTATTTGACTTGCGATTAATAATTGTATCTACTGGTTGCTAATTGCTCGAAACAAAAATAGCGTAATTTTTATGAGCACTAGGGTTCAATGTTTATTGTTATTTCTTCGGGACGGTCCAACTTCCGACATAATATTCGAGACAATAAAGGCGGAGTCGATTATTGACGATTGAGTCATTCCTTAGAAACGATTTATACACGTTTGAAAAAGGATCGAGTTAGGTAACTGTCTCTAAAAGGTCTCTGAATGCGACGGTAAGTAGTAAGTATATTAAACTATCTTTGTGCAATTACAGAATTTCATCATCTTACCATCTCTTGACTTGAAAGAACGGTAACCGAATGAAGATATTTTGGATATAGCTTTTATGTGTTACCTATCTTAAGTCCAAAAAACATTTGCCCGCTGTTTCGTTCATCCAAATTTTCATTACGGTTTTATTTACTTTCTAACTTTCATGGAATTTAAAAAGCAAACCTAACCTAATCTACAGGTTCTGTAGGTAGTTATATTTTATTAAACATTCAAATGTTAAAAGTTCATTAAAATAAACTTACTTATGAAAATTCGGACATAAAAAACAGAGCGGGCAAACGTTTTTCGGACTATAAAGTGATAGGTTCTCACTTTTATGTTATGAGCACAGCATTTCATTTTCTTTGGGTTTATTTAGCGCCGAAATTCATCTGGGTTTATTGGCTAATGGTTCCGAAGCTGCCTGCAATTACGAGGAGGTGGTAAAAAACCATGATTTGGCAGGTCCTAATGACGTAACTCTTGGTGTAGGTACTACATATTGAAATAAGACGCATTGTGACCATGTATCCCTGCATTGAGTAAACACACGTTCTACTTTTATAAGTTAATCCTTTGATTAAAGGTTAATGTGTGCATGACTTTTCACACTGAGGTTAACCCGAGCCGATGCGTGTTAAAATCTCAGGTCTCACCTGCACAGCCCGCCACCTGTTAACTGCAACTCCGCAATATAAAAAAAGAAAACGAGCGAGCGCCAGCCAGTGCAAAAAACGAGAATCCAAGACGACACGTTTGGAAAATAAAAAAAAGCTCTCGCCCACCAGATGGTCGCCCGACGCGGCGAGAAACCCGCTTTTGAGCAGGTTGTGATTGTGACTTACCACGCATATTCATTTGCGCTTTTGAATGCGGTGAAAATTGAATTACAAAGCTGATTGAAATGTACGTAGGTACTATGATAATCTAGCCGCGTATGTATGCTCATTATGTGCATTCTCTCCGTACCGCGGGCTCTGTGGCAGACGGGTTCAGAAGAATGGGTTTCACATTGGAAACAAAAAAAAGAAAGGTGTTTTATAGTTTGCACAATATTTTTTTTAGAGGAGGTAATTAACGGGAACGGACCGAAACCCAGTTAACAAGAAAAGATCATTTGAAGGATTTTATCATGTTAATGTATATGGTCCTTGTGACATGTGACCTTGTGCTCTGTCTTCCCGCGACCTTCACCAGGCCGACCGTCAACTCGTTCGGGCGTCGGGCGGGACGTAGATGTTGCTCCAGAACATTTCGGGCCCTCAGACGGGTACCTTACCCATTATTAGTATTGTTACCATATGACTATTGAGGATCTTCACAACACGGGCACTTTGGGAAACGCATGCTAGTGCGTATTTATTGTAAGTTAATAAGGGCGGGTTTTTTGATCCATGGTAAACTCAACTAATAGTAAGAAACTACCTATGTTTAAATCTGAGCAATACTGTACTAGATTTTAGAACTTAACCATTAGTTACGGTTTTTAATTATAAGAAGAGTTAACTACAGATTTATTTACTAAATTTAAGTTTAAAATTGAAAGATCGTCTACATAATGATTGTTAAGGGAAAATGTTGTAATCGATAGTTTTTAGGGTTCCGTGCTTGAAGAGAGCCCAGCGCTTGCTTACGCTGTCCGTTCGTCCTCACTTTAAAGAGCTGTATCTTTTGAATCGTAAAAGATTATGGGTTGATTTTTTCCAGCGTACGAGTATGTGTTAAGGCAGATTTAATAAGAAATAAAAAAAACAAAGTTTAAAAATAAAGGGGTCCCATGGGTACATGCAATTTTTTTCAACCTATTTTAAAATTTAATTTAAAAAAAATAATGGTAAAACATTAAATTTGGTACGGTTATAGGAGAAACCCTGAAGAAAACAAATACAAAAAAAAATGCCGAAGGTGAGCGGGCTCGCACTGATTCGATTCGAAATCGAATTAAAATTGGAATGTGATAATGGGTACCTAACCTACTGTGCGGCGGTACGGAACCCTCGATGCGCGAGTCCGACTCGCACTTGACCTGTTTTTAAAAACAATCATCATCATCAGCTCATCGCAATCCACTCCCGGATTACAGTTTTCTTATACACATATTGTTTTCCGAATTGGAATGGTCGTGCAGATTCTGTATAAGTATATGCACCGATCAGCCTCTTTTTGAACTTGTAGGTGCAGTGGCGTTAGGCCTAGCAGCGCATCAAGGGTTGCTCCTGGTGTTGAGGATAGAGCTCCTGTTGCGATTACGCAGACCGCACCTTGACCCCACCATTCGACAACTAGTCCACATAGCCATTTTAGCTTTTAGGGTTATGTTTTTCATGTTCGAGTTCCAAGTTAACTTTTGGTCTAAGATGTCCCCTAGATAGTTCACTTCACTTGACAATGGTATTGTTTGTCCGTTTAGCTTAAGATTTAGTAACTTGGCTTTGCTAAATATTATTCCTATATTTTAACTATTTTAATGAGATCTCTATTTTCCCATTTTATTATGTGCAAATAATTTAATGTAAAAACGGATAATTTATGTAAGTAATAAAAAGAAAAAACATTGAGTAACTTTTTGTT
The DNA here is from genome assembly GCA_923062465.1 of Acleris sparsana. Lineage (NCBI taxonomy): Eukaryota > Metazoa > Arthropoda > Insecta > Lepidoptera > Tortricidae > Acleris > Acleris sparsana. The sequence continues at coordinate 12,164,065 of OV281286.1, forward strand.
CAGTAGATTGAGAGCTCAGCTTCAGTCTGTGTAAGGTGTGTAAACTGGTAGGAGTTATTCTGAGTTTAGATTGACACATAAGCGTTAATTGATAAGCCGAGCAAGTGGTATCCATACCTGTATTGTCAGTTTAATGGCCCGTCCGAGTGTATGTAAGTTTTACAGTCGGCCCTAAGTGCGCTGCTGTTATCTTCCGACACCGCGGCGAACGTTGTAAATTAGATCATAATTTCCCATTCCCCGACTCCAGCACGAGTCACATAAAAATCTATCACTTTATTACCCTCGCAACCTATTATAATGTTTGAAGAATTTGTTCCAACTGTGCTCGCTTAGCGGCTCGCGCAGAAATTAATTGGCCATATGTTTTCGTTACGTTGTTCATTAAAAAAGTATCTTTCAAAAGAGAAGACCCCATATGGTGCTACATTTTTTTGATTGCAAAAACATGTTGAAAATGTTAAACCGACAAAACAATCAAATAACAAACCGAAAAAAAATCGGACGTCCCAACCTGTTTTAAATTTAAATAATGTGTCAAGTCATCTCATCACCTCAGTTCCTGTTACTTTTCTTTTGTATTACAACTGTTTTATAAATTAGGCTCCGGCAAGGCTTCACGCAGAGCGAACTCATGAAGGTGTTAACTTATTAGGGATGTTTTTTTTTCTTAATCCTAGTGCCTCTTACTCTCTACTTAAATTAGATCTCCGTTGTATTGTTCGTAGAAGAAATCTGCAAAGAAGATTCAAGGACAAAGGCATACAGTGGTCGTGGTGTATCAACAACAACAACAATATACGTGGAAACCTAATCTACGTCTAAACACGTGATGACAGAAATGGGAGAGTGGAATTAATGAACATGCTATTTAGTCGCTCCTCCATAGCCTATAAGAGGGTCCTAGGATAGGTGGCAGCAGCTTTCCATTCATTTTACCTGTGCTTGCGAATGCATAGTAGGAAGTCGCCTCGACGGTATGAAAATCGCCATTCCCTTGACATATTATTTGTTGCCTTAGAATTTGTATGAAAGGAAAAAAGCCGCAAACATTTGTGTTATAGTTTTGCAATATGAAAATGCATAAAATATACCCGGCTGGTTCTTTTGCATTGTGATATTATAAGAAGATAGAGAAATAAATCTCTTGTTATTGCGTGGTCTAAGCGAGTCTTACAATAGGTGCAAACGGAATGATTCGTCAAAACGCACTGGTTAACGAGTGTGCGGCAGCGCAAGATTGCTCTGCGATTGGGAGTATTAATTGCCGCGCACTACTCGCGGGAATCGGCCCGCCTCCGCAATTAGTTCCCGGCGCACTAATGCCCTGTAACTTATGGCCGACGATAGCGCCGTCTCGTGTCGCTCATTAATGGATACTATCCATTACTAATACACTTCAAACAACATTTCACATTCTAATTTAAGAGCTAATTATCTCATTCGACTTACTTAACATTACCTAACCCAGGTCATTTTAGTTCTAAATCATTCGCGAAGCTTATAACTCACCTTACGTTTCTATTTTGTTCGCGAACATGAGAAGATACCTCTCATCCGTGCCGAGCACGGCCGTACGTTTAGATTTTAATTACAGATCTGTAACTGTCAGGGTGTAAACGGCTAATCAGCAACAGCTGTTAAGGTTTAATAATGTTTTGTTATAGAGATCTTTCAGTTTTAGCGATATTGGTCACTTGTATCTCGCACAGGTGGACGTGGAGGCGCCGCGCCGGGGCATAGGGGCCGTACCTGCAGCATGCCACCTGTGCCCGCATGGCCGCGCCTGCATTACAATAAACACTGATCGCGCCACGCGACGTCAATCTTCTGCATACCCCACATACATTCACAATTCCATCTGATGCATCCCGATAAAAAAAACTGGACGCAAACCAGTCGAACCATATTAGGGTGATTGTGATAGTGAGTGGGACAATTAGTTCGTTATAGCAGTGCCATAAAAAGGACGTAGCTGCACTTGTGACAGTCCTCAGCACCATCGAGCGAGAATTATTCGAAGACCAACGATCGGCATAACAAATAAGTAGGTAAAACATTACGTGCTCACGAAAGGAGTGATTGATGCTTTACTAACATTTATTCGCATTTTATTGATGAAATCTCAGAATGTTATTCGCAATGGGATGGATCAAAAACAAGATACAATCATACAATCAATAATAAATGATCCCACTCTGGCACATCAACACTTAAGTCGTTAAGAGCACTTCACATAATACTGCGCACGCGCTACTAACACGCACTTACGTATCGCGGTAGAATTGAGATATCTTGCAGTTAAATGCTTACCCGCAAATTTCGGGGAATTGGCGTGGGACGGTAGATAACTGTTTAGTTCGTTTTGATATCATTTCAGTGTCATTAAGTTTAATGCACTTCACAGTGTGTGGAACAGGCTAATGGATGAGTGTATTGGATGAAGACGTACAGTTGGGTCGAAGGCACGCGGCAGCTAGCCGGCGGCCGGGCCGGGGGCCGCGGGGGGCTCTGGCTGCGTCGGATCTTATCGCATTTATCTGCTATATTGATTGCGCCCGTGTCGAAAGCCTCGCCTGGCCAAAAGCGGCGCAAACGCAGATTGAAACCTGAATGTTCAAGATGATTGATTACAACGTAATGGACACTGACACTTGGTGGCTCACAAAAAATACCAACGCGACAATGTTGTATTTATGATGTCGGGCATAAAGTTCCTTATTTATTAAATATTTAATCCTTACACCTTGCCGGACTACAGCGTGGTATCACTGGCTATATGGGATTAGACTATTAGGAACAACTATAAATGTTATTGAAAACGAAGTCTGTTTCTTGCTCAGTGAGGTCCCTAGGGTTACAATAAATGCTCAACCATTTTTGGTTAAAAATTATCCTACCGCATTACCAATTACGAACATTTCACGCTCCTTCCCATAACGCTTCCTTTCCCATAACGGTGATGTAATGAGTTTTAAAGAGCTTTTGAGCCCGTGGAATTCAAAATCTCTGCAAACAGGCAGGATCTTAATCTTAAGATTGAAGATGCTCGGATATTTTACTTAACTTTTTATCGTTCCGTATTTTCTCTCGGTGAATTTTCTTCGAAGCATTCTCTTGACGTTGAATGTGATTTACGATCGTATTCCGAAAATCATTACATATAAGTAATACGTTTAACGTCAGAAAGAGACACTTTAAATTCATTTATCGTGTGTCCGGCTCTTCTTGTATGAAATGGTAACATAATTAAAAAAAGCTCGCGAATTTTGATGAGGCTAATGCGTTGTCGCGGTCCGGCATGTTATTAAGAATAATAACGGGTGATAAAGCTGTAAATGGCGAGTGCGTGAGGTCGAAGCACCCGCGTCGTGGCTCCCGGCCGAGTGTCCACTGACAATTGATGGATATTACCTGCCGACTCGCCGAAAAAATCGAGGCAAATGCACTTGTCAAGAGAGGTCACGATTGGTCTGATTCACTTTTGTGATATTTAAGAGTCACATTTTAAAGTACTCAAGTCTGTAACGGTTTCATGTAGGTAATATTTTATGATTATTTGGGTGATGTAAAGGTTTAAGAGTAGATTTGAACCGTTTTGTTGTTACTGAAAGGGTCAAGGATGCTCACGAATATTCACATGAATAATTGAAGTGTACATCAGTTGAACAAGTCGTAATAGGTTAGATGTAACGGCGCGTAACATCCACCTGTCGCGTGTGCGGCGCGTGCGACGCTGCTGCAACGGCCAACGGCGTGCTCACTAGCGTGGCCGCACTTGCTGCGCCGCGCCGGCCGGCACCCACCCACCGTGGCCACCGTGCACCGCCACCACCTGACGCCGTCGCGCCTGTTTCTATGACGATACCGGACAACAAATAAAGGTGCTGACCCTTTTGACAAGGTGCGCAACTATGTGACCAGCTTGCTAAATGTCTTGTCATTTTGATAGTCTTGCTCTGTCAACTAAATAGCACCCGAAACTGAAAATGTATTTGCACAACAATATTTTACTTATTACCTTCTTATTTTACGACCTACTATGCAATTTTAAGACCACGGAAATTATTTTTGAAACTGCCTTATGTAAGCCTTATTGATCTATTTCATTAGTCTTGTTATTAATATTAAGAGAATACTAAAAAAACTTAGTGCTATAATTTAAACTTATGTTCTTTTGAAATTATCTGGTTGCCCAAGATACAGGCCGTGCCTCGTTTGGGAACCCCTGTTACTATACCTTTACCTTGTTATAAGTTTCTTTTTACAAATATTAATGTTATCTTTATCTTACCTTTATTATCTTTAATATACTTACAATATGATAAGACAAGATAATATGCAAAGATTGTTTTTAATGTTTGACTTTTGGTACAGTATATACCTATTTATTACCTATTTATATATGTATTTCTTATATATAAGAATATTTAGGTACTTATATTTTTATTTTTTTTAATTCAGTTTGTACGGCCTGCCTTTTTCTATATATTAAACCATCTCATCTTTTTAAGGTTGTCTGGAAGAGATCCCTATTTAGCGATAACATTGCTTGTTGCCTGACTATGTACTTTTTTCTTCTAAATCCTTTCCTCGGGATGTGTGGTGGTCAATAAAGTGTTTTGTATTGTATTGTATTGTGTTTTAATATACATACAAAATGTTGAAAATGTAGAATACAATTCAGTTTACACTTTGCCTAGACGCCGCGCGTCATTTGGGTATTCCTGCAAACAAGCCCTAAGTACATGTTCTTTTGTCTTAAGAACGCCGTGCGCAAGTCGCCAGCAATAAATATACCCAAAAACGAACACGAACAAAAAAACGCTAAATTATCTTCATTTCGGGTGAGCGCAGCAAGTCCTAAAGCATTATTGCGTGATTTAACTTCGGTTTACAGACCTAGTTCATATTTTAGTTACGCTTTGCTTACATACGAGATAACAAGACATATAAATGGGTTGAGAGGGAATATTAGTAAGTCGAAAAGCACAGTGGGAGCGAAAATATTAAGGATGTAAGGTAATAACGCCACGCTGGGTGGCCGCGGCGGACAACTAGATCGCCTACGCGGCCCAAGCGCAGCCAAAGGTTATCAGACCGGGCTCCGGAGATTTCGCAACTTACAGGTGTATTCTGCAATGGACCGATTTAGTGTTGGGCGATAAGCCGGTGGCTTATACTTTCTTACAGGCTTATGTTGTATGACTGAAGTTATAATTTGTGCATGGCTTACTACATTTGTTTTACTTATAGCTACATCCTTGTTGAGAAAGAATCAAACTTTCACATTTATATTTGTTTGGGATCGAGTGAAAAAATGCTATCTTAAAGGTAAAAGCTGTTTGTTTAATAGACAAAATAAATACATACCAATCGAAAGTATGACGGCCGAGTTTAGTGCAAATTATCAGTACCGACTTACCTGCTTTATACCCAATAGTTATAGGCTTAATACTTTCGATTGGTATGTAATTTGCCTTTAAAAAAGCAGTTGTAAATTAAAAGAAAAAAAAACGTTTATTAATTTTATACTGGACTGAAAATTTTCAGCCTACCTATTCGCCATATATTAGTTAATACTTAAGATATTACATTTGGTATACAATAGTTTTTATTGAATAAACAGCCCAGTGAAGGTCGTCTCCTATTCAGATACGTAGTTACTCAATTTATAGCAACCTTTGCAATTTAAGAATACTCGTATTCCAAAAGCAATAATTTATAATTTGGTGGTGCGTGAGTCTGAGTGAGAAAAATAATATAGGAATTAAAACAAGTACATACATACCTCCTAACAAAGCCCGCGACTCGTTTCGCGGAACAAGTCAACTATCGCCTTACCTTACCTTCTGTCCCTACGTGTGGGAAACTATCCTAATGCCGAATTTCACATCGATAGGTTGAGATGTAAAACCGTGAGGGCGGAAAACAAAACAATCAAACTTTTACATTAATATTTTTAGCAAGATGCACTTCTTTTGACTAATAAAAAAAAAGGTGGAACTCCAGAGTCCTGCTATAATGAATGGTAGGGTGGTGAAATCAAGGAACAGCTGGTTAAAAAAACATATGCAGATTTTAAGCTTTGCACTATTTAATCTTTATTGCGAAACCATCACGATGCTGACTTTAGAGTTTAAAATAATGATTGAATTACTTGTTGTCAACATAGATAAGGGTCTGGGCATGTGTTAGTCGTGCTTGGTATTTGTGATGCCTCATTTTCCTAGCGTGAATAGTATCGTAGCCGTCGCGTAACGAAAGTCTCGTCGATCTCATGGGTTCGAGCAGTGAGCATAAGTTGGATGATTTAGACTCTGCATGAGTAGCAGACCATCCCCTATAAATAGTGAAAACTTAACTTACCCTTGGTAATATCATATCTTCCATTAACGTTCATTGTCACGGAAAAAATATGTTAACAATCGAGCGTTTATATAGGGCACGTGCCAAAGCCGCGCGGGCGCAGGCGCGTGCGCGCCACGCTCCGCCGCGCGCGCACCCCTATCCTCTGCCATCGCCATGTTTTACCACTAACACTCTTCTAACCGTCATGTGCACGACAGTTGCAGCCAGATAACAATACCTCTAATAATTAACATGACCATTCAATTAAAACAAAGAATACTCATGCGCAAAGTTAACTTCACACGTCAGCAACCACACATTACTTAACTCACTTTTATATGGTAATCCTCGGCGACTCATCCGCATAAAACTCTCAAATTTTATTGTAACTTTCACAACTTGCTCGGCCATATAAATGGATGATGCAGTAACAAGACAATACGTTTGCGTGGATTCATACGTATTTGTTTTAGTTACGAATATGGTACAGTTACGATCATACATATAAATATGTAGTACTTAAACTTTGCGTCATAAAAGTGTTATGAGAAGCTTATAAAAGCTGGGATCAAACAAGTCTGGAGGCAAGCTCATTACTAGGCTCGAACTTGTTTAGCATTGGGGGACCTTGTGTGGGGTCCGTCCAGATCACCACGACCATCTTTTTTTTTTTTGGCTTTAAACTACTACTAAAAAACAGCGTCCGCATAGTTCCGGCGCAATGGAAGACACCTGGTGAAATGATTAGCATAGAGGCATTCTATCTAAACCCTCAGGGCTGGTAACGCATTTACAATCATGTCCTGGGCTTCAGAGTGTACTTACCATCAGGCGACCTGTGTGCCTTTCCCATGCCATAAGATCTCGTATCACACCTGAATTTTCTATTACCCACAGCTAAGGTTTTGTCAACTCTGACAGCAAAACGTGATGCATTTCATATTTTACAGCTGAAATGCAGAACTGAATCGTAAATAGGGGAAATATCTCCATCCTGTAACATACCAAAATAATTTGCGCTTGTATTACATCGGTATTATAATGGACACTTGTTAAAATATATCGATGTGGGAATATTTATTCTGACCAAATCTAAGGACAGCCTTAGGCCATTAATACGGATTATAAAAAACTAACCGGCAAGCCGCTGCCGAGGCGAGCGCGTACTCCGAGCGTTTACCGTGCGGGCGTCGTGCGGGCGCGGCGCGCTCGCTGTATTTCATTTGTAATTAAGTACGGCGCGGCCCGAAACCCGGACCTGTCGCGATTTCACCTGCTATTATTGCCATTTTATTCATTGTTATCGCGTTTATTACGTTGCCTGTTACAGATTTTACTTTCTGTAGGTTTTAACTTTGGTTAATGATGCGAGTGTTTTAGTGCTGATTTCTCCTTATAAACACGCAAATGTAACGATCATCTCGGTGAGCGGCGTCGGTTTAATTGATATGATTAAGTTTTAATGTATTTTTCGATGTATATGTGAAAGGAAAGTATTATTTGCCATTTATGGTCCACTTTCTTGCGTAGGCACTGTAATAAACGTCTGTGGCGTGGCTGTCTTTATTTTAGGATTTTTTGAGATACAGTTGGAGCGTCTCGCCCGCAGCGACTCGCTTTTTATTGCTATTATTGGAAGAAGTAATAGCTCAGGTGGGAGTGACCTCGGGTAGCCTTTATGCGCCGCTTCGAACGACTGTGATATCGTATGATCCGTTCATAGAAACGCGTGCCATAAAATATATAGAAATGCGTGTACTTTGAATCTTATTTGATGTTCAAGTGTTATATAATATGAATAGGTAAGGTAGGAGGACCTGTTCAATAATACTTTTCGGAGGATATTCGGTTTTATTGAGCATGTATCCAGGGGGCCAATATGGCTGCGTTTATCGCGTGACAAAATATGGATAAAACATCCGTCACTTAATGACACATAAGCACGACAGTGACGGATGCTTTATACACATTTTGTCTCGCGATAAACGCAACCTACTAGACCCGCTGTATGTACCGGGTGATGGCGACCAGTGGACACATCCCGATAGTGATGCGACCGGTCGCTGTTTTATTTTTATCAGGAGGCTGCGCGCGCGCATGACGCATCAGGCATATTATGATTGGAAAGGTACTCAAAAGCAAACTTTTAAAACAGTGTAAGCTCCACATCACGCCAGAATTAACTGTAAATTGAAGTCAGTTCTTGCTGCTTCTGAACATTTTGGACATTATTATAAATGGTTTAAGTTTAAAATAGGTACATTTTTATTGTTTTCCGTATGTTATTTATAAATATTGAAATATAAAAGTTAAATAATATGTAATAGTTATACAAATTAAATACCTGTCATAAAAATATTAAACGCAAGGCTCAAGCTACAGGTGTTAGGGCTGCAGGGAGAGGAACCTCCAGATAACACGGGCCGTGTTGAGGAGTAGGTAAGGTTTTCTGTTTCTGACCCGTCATGCAGCCTTCTAGCGAGGGTCTCTTGCTTAAAGTGTTGGTAGACGCTCTTCGGTAGGTGACCGTTCATCGAAATAACTATCGGGACAATGATCGTCGGCTCAACATCTCACATGTCGGTCACGTCGTGAGTCAAATCGTCATCTTCACGCGGGATGGTGACCTGCCTGGCGTTGGGATCGATCTGTCTACACGATATACCGTTTATTGGCGACAACTATCCTTTTCGTAATGATAGATACCTGCGTATAGGGTTGCCATCCCTCTCTAAACTATGGAAATCCGGGGAAACCCAGATTTGTCCTAGTTTACTTTCCACTAATGTCAGTAAATGTAATATAAACTTTGAATTCAGCCCTGTAAATTCAGATTCAATAATCAAGGTATTTAAATCACTGAGGATTTGTGGGGCACATCAGTTACAGTAGGTTTTCATATCATACATGTAATTGCACCCCATCTAGCATTAATTTACAATAATTGCATATCAGAGGGGATATTTATTTATTTATTTTATTTATTTATTATTTCATATACTATAATAAAGTCATACCTATTTTTAAATTGGGCGAAATGACTGATTTAACAAACTTCCGTCCCATTTCCATACTACCTGTTTTAAGTAAAGTGTATGAGAAACGAATGCTGAATGATATGTTAGGTCACTTTAATAGAAATAAACAACTTAGCAATAACCAGTTCGGCTTTACCAGAGGTCGGTCAATAATTGACGCGGCATCTGTACTCACTGAACATATATATAACAGTTGGGATAAATCTTGCGATGCAGTAGGAATATTTTGTTATCTTTCTAAAGCTTTTGACTGCGTAGATCATACGACCCTTATTTTAAAATTAGAACAATATGGATTGTCCAAAAGCTTTAAGTCTTATGTCTTCTTATCTAAGTGACAGAACTCAAACAGCTGTTGTAAACAAAACGCAATCTATTGGAGCTACAGTAAAAAAAGGTGCGCCTTAAGGCTCTATTTTAGGTCCTTATTATTTTTGGTTTATATAAATGACTTACCACCAACAGTAGAAAAACTTTGTGATATTGTACTTTTTGCTGATGATACTTCACTAATTTCAGATAGATAGAAAATCTGTTGACTACAGTAGGATAAACGCCACACTAGTTAAATTACTTAATTGTTTTACTAGCAACAATTTGCTACTAAATGCTATAAGAAAACTAAATGTGTTAGGTTCGCTTTGCCTAATGTTAAACCGGTAGATGACAGTATTTTTCGAAGTGACGTGTGTTTTCATAAGGCAGTTTTCCTAGGCATAACAATAGATGAAAATTTGCAATGGGGTCCCCATATAGCTGTACTGACAGGTAAATTAAATGCAGCAACTTACGCCGTTAGGAAAAACTAACAAATGTTGAGACAGCTCGATTAGTTTATTATAGTTATTTCCATAGTGTTATGTCGTACGGTATTCTGGTTTGGGGTAAGGCAGCTGACGTACAAACTATATTTGTGTTACAAAAAAGGGCCATTCGTTCTATTTACAACTTAAATTCCAGTGACTAATAAAGAGAACTAAAAAAATCTTTACAATAGCGTCTCAATTTATTTATTGGAAAATTATTTACGTTATTAAGAATTTAGATTATTTCACCAAAAATTCTGATATACATAATTTAAATACTAGAAATAGGAATAAAATCACTATTCGAAAATTCCTCCTCCGTAACGTATAAAAATCATTTGTTGGTCAATGCATTCATTTTTATAATAAATTACCTGACGTAGTTTTAAAGTTACCCTTTCCAGCAATTAAATTTTACTTGAAAAAATTGTCAATGCCTAAAGCGTATTATAGGGTTGAGGATTATCTAACAGACAAAAGTGCATGGCCTAAACCCGAAACTTAGTCAATAATAATTTATTCAAATGCAAAAGCTTTATCTTGTCTAGGGAACACTGTTGAAGTAGGAAAACATATGAAAACTTTTATGTGGTCGTTTGCACCGTATTATAGGTAGGTGGTTTTTTCCCCCCTTTTCTGCCTCGCCCTCAATCTCTCTCGTAGGAGTTTTGGCATGTTTTCCTGCAGAACTAAACATTTTATTTGATATTATATTTAATTAAATGTTTAAAAAAATTACTGACTGCCGAGTTTCTTTCGGCGTTTCTTCAGCTGTGGTCTCCTCTTGGGAAGCGCTGGTAGATTCTTGACGTGTAAAAGTGTCCATGCGGCCTGTTTACTGAATAAATGTTTTTATCTTTATCTTTCTCTTGTCCTGGTTGCCAAATTTTAGAGATGGCAACCTTACCTGCATATCCATGCCATAATAACCCCCTGATCAATCCCAAAAGTGCGTGGCACGCCTTTTTTTGAGAACCGGCGCTACTGTGTACTTATACTACCTATAATTCTGTATCCAATGTACACAAGTTGATACCTGTGTAAATCCTCCCAAATGCCAGCTGCCAGAAATAATATGTATATACTCGTATCTGTGGGACTCACGGGGGCGACGGCAAACACGACCAACATTGACCGTAACGTCCCACTAAATAAATTTCCAGTAGATATGTGTCATTATGATTTCGTCGGAAATTGCATACACAAAACCTTCGGTTTTCCCGAAGAGGTTACCGAATTCTAGAGTGTTCGCGGATACTAAAGTGTCTACGTCGGGCCCTGTTACGCCCCTCTAGAAAGGTCCATATTACTGCTGGGCCTCAGTTTTCCAAATTTCCCGGCTTGGAGCGATCTATGGTCAGTTTTTGCTCGGTTTCTCGATACTCGATAGACATTCCGCAGTTCAAAAGAACAAGCACTAATGATGAAAAATTTTTTTTATTGCGTTAGTAAAAAAATTAAAAACGCCTGTAAAAAATTTACTAATAAATTAAAAAATCTCAACTTTAATCGGTCTACGATGTCGGTGCTACGAAGCCACATATAGACACAGAGACACGCAAACGGACAAACCTGGTATATAGATATAGCGCATAAACTAATGACATTTTAGTTGGTTGGAAAAGCTCGCATTTATCTTGCTTTCCCAGTCGACTTCGGTAGGCATCCAACGATACGCTCATCGAGAAAGCAAGATGAATACGAGCTTATACGATGTCTTATGATTATTCACTACATCTGGGCGTCTATTCTAGTTAGGTGGCAAAAACCATATCGTCTTTGACGTGTTATGGTATTGTTTTAACTCAGCTGCCATTAGGCACTGTCAATTAATTAAGAGCTATCAAAACGTTGACATTACGATAACAGGTCAAAAACGATATGGCTTTTACCATGTTGAATAGAGACCCTAGGCCACTATTCTAGGTGGCTAAAACCATATCGTCTTTGACGTGTTATGGTATTGTTTTAACTCGGTCGCCATTACTGTCAAGTAAATAAGAGCTATCAATAATACGATAACAGGTCAATATGGTTCAAACAAAACGATATGATTTTTACCGCCTTGAATCTCAGCCCTGTACCAGTGCCGTAGTATAATCGAAATAATTAAGACCTTTACAGCCATCGATGCAAAAATGAATTTATAAACCTTATTGCAATAGCATAGAGGTGTATATGTAGATATATTTGTCGTCTATGGAACGTACGTACCTACTGACTACCCATTTTTTTAAATCACGTTTGAATATTTGGGCAATGCAAGATAAGTTCCTATTGTATATCTGTCCATTATTTAGCTAAACTTATTCTAATAAACATACAAATTTTTTTTAATGTCTACAAACATGGATCAATTTGTCCTCGCTTTTAAATAATATAACTCAAACGGAACCCGAAATAATCGTATTCTGTGGTGCTTGCTCTCGGCTGTAACGACGTCGTGTTTTATTTTCTTCACCCGCATGGCATTACGCGGTGACAGATTACCGTGATTATTATTCCATGCTAATGATCGTGACGGCTCGGCTTCGGCCAGGCCTGCTCCGTCCACGAGCTAACTTTCATTGTACGCGTTAACGAACCGATGCGCTTTTAACTATTAATTGCTGAACAGAACAATAAAAACGATACCTTTAACAATAACATAAACTTTAATCGGAATCGGATATTTACGCTTTATTTAATTGAAAGCTTTATGAAGCTACAAAATAATTACCTAAGTCAATAAAACCGGCACGATCGCTCGTTGAACTCTTTTATATGAGCACGCTATTCGCTACGAGGGCTACGAGCTTTATGGACAATGCACTTATAGTTTTGAACAATTTTATTGCTCTCTCCGTTTCTCCGTCTATAAATTCAAGTGGGACTGAAAACATTGAATCTTGCCGCAGTGAATTGTCAATGCGTTAGGATCTACGAATTGCAGCTTACTATTGAGTATTGGGGTGATGTGAGCGTGGGTGCGTCGGCGCATATAGTACGACGGAACATATATACCTAGTGTATAGCGCTGGGTATCCGGCGGAGCGGTATTGGCGCGGGATGGTGCGATTTATCGCCGCGCCGCGCGCCGCCGGGCTGCGGCCTGCCCGGCGGCGACTCGGGTTTACCACTATTACGAGTAGGTACTGCGGCACGAGTAGCTACTAAATACTAAATGTCGTATAGTTAATTTTACCCGTTATTTTAGTATAAGTACTGTTGTATGATTAAAATATTCCATTTGATTTTGGTGGTTCAATTTTATTCAATCAGCTGCCTAATTGAGAATACACGCGCTAAAATGCGTTTTATACACTCTGACGGGACTACTTAAACTCGCCGATTAATATGAGCTGCACCGAGTGAACGAGTGATACGCTTAAGAGAATCACACCCCATCTAATAAATACGAAATTTAATTATATGTACATTTAATTTCAGCATCAAACACAGTGCAACATTAAACGTGGCACACATCTTACAAGCTCATTAGGCTGCTAATGGATCTTCTTACATTTGTTTCCTTGAAATAAAAAGGATAATTTAAGCTTTTATTTCTTAGCAAATGTAGATATTTTATGTACACGTATGCATCATACTATTCGCCTCTATTCGGGTCACCGCCGCACTCGAGGCCCCAGCCTTAGCGGCACACGTGCCGTGACATTCGCACCTTCACCATTGTGCGCCAACAATATGCTTTATCAGCGCTATGTACCTCGTGTAATTATATACACACCCACCTTAATGCGGCCGCGGGACAGGCGCAGGCGCAGCTCAACCCGGAAGGTAGGTACATAAATATTGATCAGTGCTCTCAGGACAACCAGGTGAGAAAACCTTTCTCAATTGATTATAATGCCTATTTTTTTTTCGTGTATAATAGCTTCTGTTTACATCGTTTATTCGACTCAATGGCTTCAGTTTATAGGTATTGTAGCTTAACAATTCCTTTCCAGGCTTTAAAGTTTAAGTTACCGAAGATTGAAGTACTACGAGTGTTCAGAGTCAGTCACTGTCACTGTTAATTCGGTGATAATCATTATTCCGAGTGCACTTTAAATAAAATGAGGTTTGGTTTTAGTAGTTTTGTTTAGAACTGTCGTAACGTAATTACTCGTGAATTGCTAACATAAGTAAATTTTGTCAATTGTTTTATCCAATAATTACGGTCGAATAGTTATAATAATCTCGGATATTAATTCTAGAGAGTGATCGAGCAAAGCCGTAGGATCCCCGCGGCATCCGTCCATCTACACCAGACAGTGGTCCTTGGCCAATGTAAATCGGGCTTTAGGGACTAGCGCCTAGCGCCAGTGCGCGGTGCCCCGTGCGCCCGCGCCGATTGCACACGGGCCCGGCCTTTACCGCGCGTGTTAACTGCGCACACTAACTTTTAATTAGCATTGAACACATTGTTGGTTTCGTAACTACATTTTAATACGTACTTATTAGATTCGTAACAACCAACAGAGCGCTATTGGACATTATTGCAAAGTAACATGTTGAGTTTAATTAAATCGTTTTAGCTTTGGAATGAATTAGCAGGTTATTAATTTGTCGGTGCTTATATTGAATTTGTTACTCTATGCTGTTTTTAGATTGCTACTGACCAGATGAATCCCAACTTTTTGCTGTAGAATAGCGCCATCTTTTTTAAATCTTTATTATAACCTTTGTGTACGCTTTTTCACTATGTTAAAATAAACATCATTTTTAATTTATTATAGGCTATTTTCCATCCTTACTTAACTGTGTAACTTATAATGTTGTGTAAAGTTACTCAGGCAACATCGAAAATCACACCTGTCACAAATATCGCGTTAACATATCGAACATCGACATGGCCCGAAATGCCGGAGTGCGAACGTGTGGAGCGAATAAATCGCACAACGTCATATCACGAGTGGGTTAGGTAATTTATTGAAAGGTGAGCTTTGAAATCGCGTTTATTTGCGCGCACGCGCCGTCGACGCGACGACACAAATCAAGCTTATCGCGCGACGGCGCTGCGTCCAGGCGGATCTAGGCAGCGCCCGCGCTGCGTCTCAATACAGATTACATAACGCCTAGGAACCGATTAGAACGCTTATCGATCCAAAACAATAAACTAGATATAAATAAGCGACTAGTTCTTCACAAACGAGGTCGAACGGTGTCGAAACTCGTTCGCGTTATCTGTAAGGCGATCGTTTATAACTAATAGAAAAGTTCAAAGTTCTATTAGGCTATTAGGTGTGAACTCTAATTGGTACGGCATATCGTCGTCGGATCTGAGATTAGATAATCACGATGCAAATAGGAACAGAATTAATTAATGGGAATGCGTCGGATTGGCGGCGGCGCGTGCGGCGGGGCGCGCGCCAATCGCGGCGCTCGGCGCTCGGGGCTCGGCGCTCGGCGCCCGCTGCTGCTTCTAATTAGCACCCATGCGTCAGCTCGTGCTGTCGCTCTTGCTTGGGACACAGTGCCCTTGCAGCTCCAACCCTTCCGTTCTTATGGTCTTGCCTCAGAAAGAAAGATGAATACAGTCCGAGCCGAGCCATAAGCGTCGAATAATTTGTCCATATTTTTTGACCCAAAAATATACTGGACCGCAAAACTAAGTAGGTATCACACTTTATATGACATGTTCTTTAAAAGTGTGATACTTAGTTTAGCGGTCCAGTGTATATCGATCTACGAATGAATTGATCACATTACATAACAGTTAATCTAATTAGACTGTGAGAGTTAGAAAATATATAATTACTTATTTCTATGCAAAGCAGGCTATTTCGCATATTATGGTAGGTATTTCTGGACAGTTTCAGTGAATATCGGGAAACTACAAGGAAAG
Organism: Acleris sparsana; assembly: GCA_923062465.1. Taxonomy (NCBI): domain Eukaryota; kingdom Metazoa; phylum Arthropoda; class Insecta; order Lepidoptera; family Tortricidae; genus Acleris; species Acleris sparsana. Next base: position 12,180,087 of record OV281286.1, read on the forward strand.
GAAAGTACTTTTAGATAATATTGTTATAATGTTATATTATACTTAAGTTACTATGTATCTGTGAACTTTTCTGACTAAGACCTATCTATGTCGATTATTTACAATTTTTGTTTGCTCTGTCTCCAGCCAAAGGTTAAGGTAACTTTTAATTACGTAACTTATGAAAGCAAATTGTACTTAGATACATATCATACTCTAAATATTTCCACAGAAAAGTTCCAAGCTAAATGTTTGAGAAACGTGCATTTGCCTGACAGGGTCAGAGGCTAACTGCGGAGATTGCGATCGCATTGGACAACTTTCTTATTGGCGAGCGACACGATAATGACATTACATTACATTCTGATTGGGACTACGAGTAAGTATCAAATTGGGAATATTGCAAAAAAACTGGATGTGCGGCTTGTAGGTAGCTGGCCGACCCCGGCACTTGTAGGGAGGATTATCATGGACGGAGAAAAGGTATAACCATTTCTAAATGGTGGCTTCATGCTTAAATGCCCTAAAAAACTTAAAGAAATATGTACGTTCCTACGAAAAGTTAAATTATTTTCTTACCATGTTGAGTGTACCCACGCGAGTATATCTACTCGCTAGTACATATATACATAAGCTAACACGGATATTTGCTTAACAAAAAGGTCGGTAGGCTCCCTGTAAGTACTCATTTGTACTGACACTACTGACATGTAATTTACCGCAAAGGAAATCTTATCGTATGTACCTATAGTGTCACGTATTTATGATTTGTGAAACTAACTATCTAAATTATTCAAAATTGATAAAAATATTTATCACTTGTTATGCTCTTAAAATGTCACTTTACTGTCTGCACATTGTGAGTAAAGTTCCTTATGAATCCCTTTTGCTTTTCGGTAATAAAACTTTATTATCTTTGACGCGTGCGTGTCAGCGGTCGCGGCGAAAATAAACCGTAGTAAGGCAATTTACCTTCCTTATTGAGGAACGCTTTTGCGCGCAGATGACGTATATTAATATAAAATATTATTTGTTGTATTTGTACAAAATGACAATATTGATTATAACAAAGTTCCTTACAAATTTGTTCCGATTTGCGCATATATGTATATTTTTAAGCACACGCGCTTCTATTTTACCTATGCAGTAAAGGGATAACACATTCAAGGTTTGGATGCTATACAAAATAAATCCGATACCTGGTTCTTAGCGATGAGTGCAAGGTCCCGTATAATAGCTACCAATTGTCAGTAAGTATTTCAGTACCAGTATTTGAAAATATTCAAGCTAAGCCGAAATTGTGACCTCGAAAATTGTAATTTCGAGATATTTCTAGGAGATGCGTTTTATCACAGCAGCTAAAACTTAAATTTAACGGAGCCTATATTTATTGGAGCTTATCGGTAAACTACGACCAAATACTAGGCTTTACACGTTATAATTAGGTGAGTAAAAAAAGTTATATTATATCATAACGTATTTGAAATCTTTACGTAACCTACAGTTGAAAATTATTTTTCTCAAAACTGCTAAGTATGTAGTTTTGCCTTATCACTTAGTAGCTTGAAGTCCTGGACAACTACAAAAGTGACCAGTAAAGTAGAGTGTTTTTGAATTTGGAATCAATAATGGAGTAAGTAAGTATCGAAATACCATAACATACCATATTATTCGAAATTATATCTGTACAGACCTGTGACAGTCTTTAATAAGGCAAAAGAGGTAAGTACTAGAAGGTCACATAAAAAAAGTACCTGAACTTCGACCATCATGAGTTATTCTAAAAACCGTAATATGAGTTAAAAGCCTTCGCAAGAGGGCTAGGGCTTTTAACTCATACTTACTCGTCCAGGAAGTTCTGAAAACCTACGTGACCCTTCATGACCCTACACTGTGTTTGGCACGAGTAACTCTTGGCGGTTTTCTTCCACTTAGACCTTCGACATTATAATGTGCGGTGATAAACGTTACCTACTACACTACTAAACGATGAACCTGACACCAGTGGCCTGTTTCAAGAAGCTACAAATTACAAGCGGAAGTCTCTTTCTAGCAAAAGGAGTTAGAAAGAGACTTCCGCGTGTAATTTGTAGCTTGTAGCTTCATGAAACGGGCCTCTGGTGTTAACAGGAATTCTATGACTAACCAGTTTGAAAGTAAGATATCTATTATTTGACAATTAAGTTGATTAAATGGCTTTAATAAAAATATTTTATACTTAGTATGTATGCACTGTCTGTCCGTCTGTCTGTGGCACTGTAGCTCTTAAACGGCTGAACCGATTTGGTTGCAGTTTTCAGGGTTCCGTACAAAAAAAAAACGGAACCCTTATAGGATCACTCGTGCGTCTGTCTGTCCGTCAGTCTGTCCGAAATTGCTCCGAAACAACTAGACCGATTGAGTTGAAATTTGGTACACATTACATGTGAATTGATGTGATGACCCAAACACAGATGTGCAAAGTTTTTTTTTTAAATAAGTCGTTTTCGGGGTACAGGCAAGAAAATTAAAAAAACTAAGTTTGCCTACATTACTGTGTCATATATCAAATGAAAGGGCTTGTTATGAGGATCTCAAATATAGTTTTGTTATTGTTGTAGCATAAATCGTTTTGATTTTATTCACGAAATAAGACAAAAATTTACCATTCCCCCTGATCTCCAAAACTACTAAGCCAATTTTTTTTTTCAAAATGTAGTTCATCGGTTGTAGATTGACCTATAAGAATTCTATCAAAAAAAAAGCACTTATGTACCGAACCCTCTTCACGCGAGTTCAACTCGTACTTGGCCGGTTTTTTAGTCTACCTACAAGCAGCTATTCTAGGGGTGTTACTTAGCTAGTTTTCATGATGATAATGAAATCTTTGCGGCCGTTTAGGAGATATCAGCTCTGAAAAGAGGGTTATGACGGGGGTTTTGTCAATGTATCTAATAAGTAGTTATATTATCCGTGGTTTAATGGTTGATGTATGTATGGTATTCTCTGCGAATAGCTCGGAACTGGCCCGTCGCACTCCGTACTGGCGTAAAGATACAAGTACATCGGCTTGCGTCTCTGGGTGTGACGTTTGCATGGTTGCGTCCGGACGAATACAAATTATGCGATAGAAAGGGAAGCGTAAAGTAGGCACGTTCAATGTTCGTAGACTCTGTTTCTCGCAGGAAGAGCGTCTTCTGTAGTTGTGGGTATTATATATTGTGTGGTCTGGTTGAGTTAGATCTCGCGAAGGGAGCAGCGGGCCGGGTCGCGCGGGAGCGGGCCCCGTGACCTCGTGGCCGGGTGACCGTCGCCGGCGCCCACCGTCTAATGCCGCTGGCCGACCCACATCCGCGCCGCTAACCGCCAACCTATTGTCTCCGATTAACTCGCTGCGGCTATAAACGATTACAACAAGCTTTGTTTACGATACATTTATAATGCCCTACAGTGTTTTAATTGTATTTGCTAGAAAGGTATCGTAGGCGTATTTGATTTTGTTTGGCGCTTGTTTCTTATTGGTATTATAAATCACATACGACTTTTACGGTAAACTGTCGAATCTAATAAGAGTCGGCTATTAAAATATCATCTGTACCATCTGTCATTATTGTAATTATCGAACTCGTCATGTTCTGTGCCAAGGACTCGATACAGTGTCAATTTTGTATTGAACTCTGGAGGCCTGACTAACTGACTCAAATCAATTAATTAAAATACATAGATTATAAAATAACTTTACTCATATCATAATAAAAGTATCTAAAATTAGATGTTGACGTGATAAATAGGGTAGTTGTCTTACTAAACGTCTACCTACCCACATCCACGCTGACATCGCTGACACCAGTCCTCCCGTGACCCCGGCTCGTGCGTCCCAGCTCAACAGTCGGATTAATAAAGGTATGTGTGGTTCACTAATGTTTTACCAAATAGTCATATTTGACAAACTACACCGGAGCGCAACATTAAGTATCACACTATTTAAACAACATGTTATATAAAGTGTGAGTAGTTTTGCGGTCCAGTATAGGTACTTATATCATTTTACAAACTTTCATTTCATTGAGTTACTTCCTGCCATTTTTAATGTTTTGGTGGTCAATAGTCTAACCTGACCTAACTTATTTAATAAGCCCATGTATTTAACAAACCTACAGAATGTGTAATGGTTTAAGCACAAACACGTTTTTACGAAATGAAAGTTTGTAATTTGATTTATTTAAATGATCATTTGGAAAAAAGTCAGGATACCGGTATGTACTTACCTGTAACTATATGTATGTATGTACCTGTAACTTTACTATCTGATAAGTTACTTAGTATTTTTATTTATTTATGACTTGGGTTCACCTGTAAACTCGTAGGTTGTCATATATACAAGTATATGATTTATTGTAGTAATCCTAGTTACCAATTGGTCTATTTGCGAAGGTAAAATAACTGTGATATCTTTGCCGTTTTAGGGTTCCGTACGCCTGAATGAAAAAAAGGGAAACTTTTCAGGATTATCTACTCGTACCTATAAACGAATAAATTTTAAATATGGGAGCAAATTAGATTATTAAATAAAGACTTGCAAACTGTGCCGTGGGGCAATATTAAGTGAAAAAGCTTGCTGTGGGGTAGTAAATAGAAAGTTATAAAACAAATAGATAAAAAAATTACCAACCAACGACGATGATTTTCAAAACTACCAACTTTGCCAAAAATAACAGATACGGGAAGGGCAGATTGGGACGGAATAATTTATCCTTATATTTTGGGAAGTACTTTAGAATTGGAATTGACATGGTATTTAAATTAATCTTAAAAAAATAATCGTAATAATAATAAAGAAAAATCTGAGAAATAAGTAGTTTCATGTTGTTTGGTTTCTTTTAACCTATACTTCTTTTATATTGTTTGATAAAAATAAAAATAAAGTTTTCAATATATTATAGGTACTTATAAACATTATGACCGATTTCAGTTGTTTTTTTTTTGTATTTATTTAAATGATCTTTAACATGTATGAGAAAGTAGGCTAAACAAACCCTGAAACACTTTTAGACACTTAAACCATACAGTCAACAAATACCTACTTAAACATTGATAGCACCAATGTGCCCCGCACCTTTGTGTATCGAAGTGCCCCAACGGTCATCATGTTCGAAAAATATTTGGATATTAAAAAAACCAGTGTACCTACTTCAGAAAAGTTAAAAATGCAATCCTGACAAAGAAATAAAATAACTTAATATTGGGAAATTCAAATATCCAATAAAAAGATAAACGCTGCAACAATTAACTATTACTTAAGGAGTACCTATATTTTTAGTTAAGCTACACTAAAAACAGTTTTTTACTTGTGAAATGCTACCGAACAACCACCTAGCGATGCCTTTACAGCTGTCAAGTCCGGTAATGTGTAGTCATGCAATCATGTTATAGTGATATTTCGATCATCATTAATTTATCATTAGTTTTTAACGAAATAAAGACAGTTGTAATGCTAGAAAAGTTACGTTAGAATGGTTCAGAATGCATGTTGTCTAGCAATTTTTATCAGCCGGTTCCAATGATGCCAAAAACATTAAAGTGTTTCCGTTTGTGTATATTATGGTGTTTACATGTAAACTGGGTTGCAATAATCGCCCGGGTTATTAATCAAAGTCAATCGGCACCAGCCCCGCCGGCCCCTCTCGGCGCGAACCCGAGCGTCGCCCGCGGTCTCCGCATTATTCCCAAACTTTCTATTGTTTGCTTTTTCGTCAAACTTTCCCACGATCTCAATGACTGGGAATCGAATCATAAGGGTGATTGATAATAGAAAGCAATTTATTTATTTTCAATGTGATTTTTATTTATTTTCTGTGATATGGAGGTAACAGAAAGGAACGCAAATCGGCAGTCGGCTCAAATATAGCCTCTTCAGTAGGTGTATTTAATACTATTACAATATACCTTTCAATTAAATAATACCGTACATACTGTTATATTTTTTTCATGAAATATATTATTGTATTATAATTAAGGCACTTTGTACATGGCTTAGGATACGAATATATTAAACAAGTGTATGACACTCGGCAAATGCCACATGACTAGCGAGCCGCGCGGGGGGCGGCCAGATATCTCTGTGATATCGAACTTACACTAACTTACAGCTACTATCGTATGCGATATATATTGGACCATTACAACACTCGTAACAACTTACTTACAATTAATATTTACAAGATAATTTATATGCACACATTCGATCTTAAAACATTTACAAAAATAATTTATAGCCTACACAAAATAGTTACAAATATGTTAAGCTAAGTTTATATTTTCATAGTGATAATAGCGAGTGATAATAGTTTGAGTACGAGATCTAAACTCCTGCGAATACGAGGCAAGTCAGTCTTGGCGTGCGCGGTCGCCGGTCAGTAGGCGTGCACGGCGGCGGGCGGCAGCGGCGCGGGCGCGTCGGGCCGATACTCGAAGGGGCTGGCGGGGCTGCCACAGCCGCTTTCCAGGTGCTTGCTGAGCAGGGACATGCGTGAGAACGTCTTACCGCACCCGGAGCACGAGTACTTCTTCACGTCAGAGTGCGTCTGCAGATGCGCGCGCAGGTTCGACCGGTCGGCGAACGCGCGGCGGCAGTGGTGACATGAAAATGGTTTCTCCCCCGTGTGGGTACGGATGTGACCCTGCAGTAGCCACGGCCGCGAGAAAGCCTTCCCGCACAAGTGGCACTTGCAAGGAAGCGTGTGGGTTCGAATGTGCATCTTGAGGGCGCCCAGCGACGTGTAGACTTTGGCGCAATACTTGCAGCTGAAGGACTTGCGGGCGAGACTGCCCTCGGCCGCCGCGCAGTGGTACTGCTGGTGTTTCGACAGGCCAGAGTACGTGGAGTAGGACTTGGCGCAGTCAGGGCACTGGTAGCGCGGGCGGCGCTGACCAGAGACCGACACTCCGGAGTCCGATGACACTGAGCCGGGGGACCGGAGGTCTTCTGGGCAGGGAGGAGGGGAAATAGAAGACGGTGGCGACGCAGGCGAGTAGCGCGAGTATAGGTGTGGGTGGGCTGGCGGTGAGAGTGCTGGCGCGGCCGGGTACATGTCATCCATTGGGTAGGGCGCGTATAGCGTCGGCAAGTAGGCGTACTGTGGCGTGGGGCGCGCCAGCTCCATGGGCACCGGCGCGGGCTCCAGGCGCGAGCGGCACGCCGACAGGTACTCCAGCTGGTGCTGGGGCCACTCACGCGGCTCCATCTTTACGGCCGCCGTTGCCACCGGCGAGGACGCTTTGCTCGGGTAATTGCCTGTCTTTGATAGATCCTCAGGTTTTGTGCTAAGATTTTCTGGTTCATCATTTTCTGTGGTACCTATGGCAAAAATAAAAGAAAAGATATAAATATATAATAGAAAACAAAAAAAATATTTAAACATACCTATATAGCTGTACTAAACTTTACTAAAAATGTACACCTTTTTAGTAGGTAAAGATTTAAACTTAAAATTATTATTATTTTAGGTTCGCTTGATAATGTTTGAAAATTTGATCTTTTTGATGTACCTATCGAGATTAGGTAACTTTTATATTTTGAAACATCAACTAGGTATAGTATAGTATATCTAGACTTAGACCTTAAGTCTAAGAAATAGTAATTAATTGAATACTTACAGTGATAATCATAATAAAGCGTAGTGGCGAGGTGGGCGGGGTGCGGCGGCGAGGTGGGCGGCGTCGCCGGCCGCTCCTCCCGCACCAGCACCGGCCGCTTCTTCAGCGGACAGTGCGCATACTTTTTCGTCATCATAGCGCGAGAATTTTGTGAATCCTCGACTAGCATCTTCACTTTTCACAAACACTTAACAGAAAAATTCTTTCGTACAAGGTCCGTTTCGTATCACAAAGTTCACAAACGTAACAGTCCAAACGAGTAGGTTGCGCCGGAGTCGTAAGAGCGGAGACGTGTTAGGGACGCGAGTGACGTGCGCGCTCGTCGGAGTTCGGAGCTCGGGTGCGGTGCGGCGAGGGAAGGCCGCGCTTATAAGTGCTCCCCGGCGCGCGGCCAGGTGGCGGCGGGCAGGCCGCGCACGTGCGCCGTGCCCAATCGGCGCGGGGGGGGCGCGGCCAGCGCGCGCGGGGCGCGGCACCTGCGCCTCCGCACCCGGCCGCCGCGCCGCGCGCCGCCGCCGTGCGATATGCCCAGCTTCAGCACCGGCCCTGGCTCTTGGACCAATAACTACATTTTTTGCCCATCTTGAGGTTAAGCACCTTTGAACTGAACTCGTGAGCTGTTCGGCCGGGTCGTATTTCCATACGAACATATTGTCTTTACTCAATCAAAGTCAAATAACAATTTGAAATGAGTACCTACAACACCTATTAAAATTAAAATTGCAAAATTACCATTTTGGCAACATTGCCTTAAGTGATAAAAGTCATAGTTCCTATTTAGTCGGAAAAGCTCAGTTCCATATAAAATGTAAAAATAGGTAGGTACTTACAGCTGTAGGCCGGAACCTATTAATTATGTAGGTGTCCCTTACCAACGTTATATTGCTCTAAAGATAACAAATCCTATGCCAAGTATATAGGAGACGTATAAAAATAAGTTGAAGTAAACATAACGTAGTATAGAAAACTCTTTGATTTTTCATCATGATTTCATGATACAGACTACCCCGTAGGTATAGGGAACAATAAGGGAATGTGAGTAAATTACTTCTAAAATGAATAATCCAATATAAGAACCATGAATCACAGAAAACTATAGGTACCTACGTAGGATACATTGCTATTTGTTGACATACTCGTACTACACACTTAAGTATAAACTCATCAAAGCAAAAATGGGCAGTCATCGGACACCGTGATGACACATGATCTAGCGCCTCATGCTTATTATGAAGTTCTTTGTGATATAGGACAGTCATATCGTCTTTTGCGACCTTGTCCTCCTTCCTGTACAATTAGCCTTTAGTTTATATTTTCGTCATGCCTGTGAATGTGATGTATTTATGTGTTCAGTTTAGTACCCACAAATATCAATCGTTATTTTTACAGTAGGTATGCTGTTTGAAACCAAGTTATCACATATATTGCTTTTAAGCAACCACTACGTTTGCATATATGTAGATATTACAACTATTACAAGTATACAAATATATTCAAGAATGATGGCTCATTCATTCTGCAGGGTGGTGCCGTGATCTAGGAATAGCTGCGCCAAGGTACTAAAATGTACAGTAACTTCGACTTCGACTGTTACACGGATAAAGTGATACGGTAAAATAAATCCTAAACAACTTGCCAATTCTATATGATCAATTTTGTCAATCTTTGATATTTGTGTTTAAAAATCTTGCTAGTCTGGTAAAGTAGGTAGGTAGGTATCTACCTACAGTCTATCTCATAAGCACCTAGTACTACATTTTAGTAACTTGACACAGTGACATATTATTAAAGTAAGTGGTTTGAATTAAGTATTTCAATAAAGGCGAGAAGGTACCTACTAAAATAGAAACATTTGATCGACGAGCACAAAAAAACAGAACAAAGTAAAACATAATAAATAAATAATGGCAACACAAAAAAACAAAAATAATAAAGAAGGAAAGAAAAAATGCAATTGTAGGATAATGGTTGCCATGGGTGATATCACGGCTTAAACTGCGACGCTGGTTTTCAGTGGCGCCTAAATGAACTGCAGCTTCTGGGTTCGACTGTATCACTGATGGATATTATATCACCTTTTTATCATCAGTTAAAAAAAATATCATTAACCAATACTTGAACGAATATAATGAATGAGCAGAATTAACCAAGATTCAAATCAATACTAAAGATCAATTCAACGGTTGAGTGGCGCAGTGATGAAGCCGATTTATTATCATAAGTAGCGCAGATAGCCTCGGCGATCGAGGCATTTCTTCTGTGGGAAAACTTTATTAATGGTCGCAGATAATCGTAATCTGATCAAAGCTAGAATACGATACGAGTGCCCGCCTCGCCGGGAGCAGTGTTCACAGGGCTGATGGGAGTCCGCGGCGGACACGGCAAACACAACAATGGTGTGTGGATTTGTGTAACCGGAAATACGCGGAACCGGTTCTTGCGACCTAACGATAACAAAGGTACCTACTTCCTTATGTATCAAATCAAACAAGATACGTTTGCAACCCCTTCGGAACGCGGAACTGTAACGACCATAAGTTCTTTGTTATATTTTTTGCAACCCTGCCGATTCTCACAGGTCACAGTTACAAGGACCCTGGTTAATTTAGGAATTCTCACAGAGAAAAAATGTTCGTTATAAAGAATGTCATAATGGAACAATTGTCAGTCCGGTTAGGACTCTATGTAGCATAATGCATATGTTAAATAAAAAAGAACGCAACTATGAATAGCAATCTTAGTAACATAGGCAGTGACACAAACAACACCTAATGAGCCATTATTGGTGAGAAATAGTAACGCAGACTCCGATAAAGTGCTGACTCTGCAAGGCTGGTCAATGTTCAAGAGCAGATCGCATCAATGACGAGTACTTGCTGAGCTTGGAGAAATCTGCAGGATGACTCAGCCCGTATATGTGTCAAGGGATCGACATGCGATACGCGATGGACATCAATTGCCCGATTATTCAGCACCGTCCGTGGACCGTGACTAATCGCGCTCGTCGGTCGACATAATCGCCTAATTCCGACAGCAATTATTACATTTTCTGCCCCGGTTGTATTGGCCTTCTTCGCAGTATTTATTTGTTTTGAGCATTTTGCGGCTTTGATTTTTTTAAATTTGTTTTGAAAATGCTTTTGTTTACAAACTATGTTTTGAATTGTGTCATGTAAAAAATACTAGTTTCTAAAAGTATTTTATCTTAACGGTTAGCATTTTTCAGTTAATTTCCGTTTGCCAAAAGGCTGTTTGGTTCATAGTCTGCCTCCCACCTACCTAACAGAAAATCTACGTTTATTATTTCTCTGAATTTCGAAAGCAAAACCACATCAAGATGGCTAAACTCACTAGGTTATGTTATGACACCTATACGCAAATATATATTACAAACATAATAGCTTTCACACATACACACACGTGCGTGAACTCTTGCACGCACGCATGCACGCAAGTACGCACGCACGCACACACGCACGCATGCATGGTTACGCACACGCACTCCTTATTGTTGAACCATAAGAACCGAGAAGAAATGTATCATACCTACTGTCATAAGGATAATATTTTAAGTACCTATTCATTTAAATTAGAAGATGAACATTTTGTCAAAACTTTTAGGCGTAGAGAGACTTCCTCCCAAATATCCATACTTTGGAGGTTCCAGCCACTTCCACTCACGGCACTTCGTCTATGAGCATAGGACCTACCTACCTACCTATTTATTGTTTTGGTAGGTACTAATACTATCAACTTAATATTTATCCTAATCAACTTTTTTACTTTCAATTTCTTAGAAACTCATTCTTGTCGTATTCGTATAAGTATACCTAAAGATATAGGAAAACAAATAAGCACCGTTCCTTGCAAACAAAGCGAATGCCATTCATTAGTGAGTGATTAATTTGAGACCCTGTGAATGATTTGTTATCTCTATATACGCATGGGAAACGTAAACACTTCGACGGAAGACGCGATGGTAATGGTAAACAACAGATTAGGTAAACAATGCGACATTTATAGTGGACACAAACAATCACAACAAAATTTAATGAGGGCTCGGGGATAAGTAGACAAGGAGAACCCGTTTTAATAGGTACATGCATGCCAGAGGGCATTTGTTATAAATAGGTTACCTTTTATCAGGTTTATAGTACCTATAGTATAGTGTCTAATTACTCGTTAGCAGCAGAATTATTAACACCGTTTAAAACGTAAGGTACCTAGACGTATCATTTATTTATGTCAGCGCGATCATCTTTCACATTTAATTGATTTTAGGGTCGACATATTTATTTCTAAGTGACAGCGCCAGCGTTATCATAATCGTTACATGTGGCCAAAAAATGTTACGACTTGTAAAAGTGATGTAATGTGGCTCAAAAAGCAGGTGATCACTTTTCACATAATTTACGGATTGCATAAGTTGCGTCATATACATTCGCACTTCGCGTGTCACTTAGATTCGCTAATGTTAGGGCTAGCCGGGTAGCTAACCATGATTGATAAGTCGGTTATCATCCGATAGGAGTTTAGCGGGGCGAAGTGGCGGGGCGGTGGGGAGCAGGGGCGGAGAGGCGGCGGCTGCGGCGGCCAGGTGGCATGTCGCGTGCGTAACGGTCGGGCACGAGCTGCGCCGGCGCAGGGGGACGTGCGCTATGGCGGAAATAGCGATGGACAGGGGCGCCGCGGGCAGGTGGTGCGATACGCAGCCAGCTCTCAATGTCGCACAATTGGCGGTTAATTCCTCGCATATATTATTCAATGACTTGAGTTTAGTGTCGTGTTCCATGCCAAGCTTTGTTGTTTTGCTATTGCCATGCTATAATGTCGAATAATAATGTAAAAGCGTATTGAAAGGGTGTACTTACCCACTAATGAAAACGTGCTTAGCAAATCAACAGACGATAGCGAAGCTCTTGAAACTATCGATCAACATTACTTTTTCACACCTCTATCCGATACAAAACATAACCGAGTGGTTTTTGTTATGGTCTTATCGCTTTCAATTGAGAGTAGTTAATTCCATTTCATTATCACTTCGCAAACATAAGTACCTACTACTTACGCAGCGGTAGTGATAATACAATCACATGAAATTAGACTGCGGTGTTCTCTTCAAGTAATTGGTAGTAGGAAAAGGTAATTGCGGTAACTTCAACATACATGTTTACCCATACCTCATAACAGCGATTCATGTCATGAGCATCAGAATTTCGAAATTAGGGGCTTAACTCCCATTAATTAACAAAAGGATCAGATTCATATTGAGGTGGTGTGTACTATGTCACATGCCTATAATAAACATAGTACAGATGTAGTGCATAATTGTTTTCCTTCTTATTTTCACGGAAACGATTGAAAGTGTCATGTTACGTCAGTTAACCTCAGTACATTTTGTACTGTGAGACTGTGACCGACTGAAATAGCTAGACACGTTCGTACGTTTCCGTGAAAATACGAAGGAAAACAATTATGCACTACATCTGTACGGTAATGATGTGTGTCGCGGTACAATTTGCTATATTTAGTTGTGTCAACTCATTGTCAGTCAACTATGGTTACTTTGTAATAATACCAAAATGGCACACCTGAACGGTAGGTACCTACCTTCCTCTGCGTGTGTGTGTGTGTTCGTATATTGTTCGTGAGCGCACATACATAGGTGCGACACAAAGCGCGGCACCCACTAGCGGAGCCTGACCCTACATTGAATCAGTGCACAGCTATGCCAGCAGCTGGCTGCGCGCGCAGAATCACATGTCTGTACCCGAATCGCACATCTGCACCGAGCCGCGGCCCCAACGATTAACGACGTAACCGCCACCCCACTCTTACTAAGTCTCCGTACCATAATACACTTTGGTTGCGAGTAAAACGATTAGGGTCTCCCTCATTCATTGTTCCAAATTTAACCGCCGTAAGGTCGTAACTCCAAAACTGTGATTCAGGTGTCGGTGTCGTTTCATCGGGGGAATTCTCTTACATGTCGGTTACAGAGCTCGGCTTTACGTTGTGGAAACGATACTCTACGACATTCTCAATAAGGTTTACGTTTGTGTGTGAGAAATGGTTATTTTTAGTTGTATGGTCGCTTTTGGTTCGAGGAAATAATTGTTTATACGACGTTTTTAAATGCTAGGCCCGCGCTTGCAGGTAGGTGAGTAGTTTAATTTTGAATAATGGCATAGCTGTGGAGTATTCTATATAAAGCACACAGGGGCCATTCAACGCTTTTATAAACACTTTTAACACAGATGGGTCGAATATATGGTACAGGGTGTTTATAAAATACTATATTTTGTATTCAGGACAATACTTCGTGCGTAATTAACATTTTAAGTAGGTAGGTACCTTATCCAACAATAACTTTTGCTCGTCCTTAGTAGTAGAATCTACATGGGTACACTTTAAAAGAGTTATTTTTCCTACTACTCGTACTGGATTGATTACTTAGCCAATTTTCATAATCAATTGTTTGCGTTACCGATAAAAGTTAAAAGTAAAAAATTGCCAAGTTACAAATTCAGTAGCAAGGATCCTATTTAACTCCTTTTGAACAAGTCAAGAACATTATACCTACCTACCTACTGGCTTGCAGCTGTGCTTTAAACAGCTTCCATGTAGGTAACTTGGCTCCCATTTAGATCCCAATTCTTGTATGTTTAGGTACTTAAGTACTTATATGTCTGTGGGTAAGTACGTATGCATGTTTTTTTTTGTTTTCTCATAGTGGCCGAAAGGTTGGCCAGATATTGATCAACGAGTACCTATCGTTAGATCCGTCTTTGCAAAATGGCCGATATTAGAATAAATTCACGGTTATTAACATAACGAACATCTTGTCAAATCAAAACGTGTCGGGATTTTATGCTTTGTTTTTTTAATAAAATTATTTTAACGATAGGTCTTAATAGGTATAACCGATGTAACATTTTTACTATTTCACTTTAAGACTACGCCGAGCGTCCAGTGGCGCCCTCATCACCATTATTGTGTTTTCTATTAAACTAAAGTAGGTATTGTCTTGAAATCGATGGATGTGTTTTTGTTGTATAAATTACTAATATATATCTCATACAATACACAATTTATAGGGTATATGACTCAACTTAATAACTATTGGACTATGAGTGAGTAACTTAACGGAAAAAAGTGGCCACCTTCTCCCGTCAAGTTGACGACGTGAAGGTTAAAGGTTATTAAACGTTGTCTTATATGCTATACATTGCGTTTTCATTTGTACAACATAAATACATCCTTCGATTTCAAGACATTACTTTAGTTTATTAGAAAACAAAATAATCGTCATGAGGGCGCCACTGGACGCTCGGCGTAGTCTTAATAACAATATAGGGTTTTCATAATATAACTAAAAAATATTTACATAATTAGTACTTTAGAGGTATACCTAGGTAGGGAGTGGATTTAGGTAAGATTTATATTATATTGTGATAGAATCATGCTGTGTAAGTGAGCGGCAACAGCTGAGATTTCGGCACACGCTATAACGACGCGGCCGGTGCGCGTCGCCGGCCACCTTTCACCCCTCGAAATCCTGCGCAGCCTCTACATGCGCACACGCACAGAAGCGCGATGCAGTAACTACCGTCTTCCACTCACAATTTTGGTACGTATTTACACATACATTTTATTTTAAAAATATTGAATGCAAAATTATTGTGCATTTTAGTAGCTGTTTCCGGTTTTGCGACTTAAACTAGGTATAATATGTAGGAAGAAAAGTACCGATGTAGGTAGTAAAGTATGTCATTTTTGTTAAAATACCTAATTTAAAAATGTTACTAACTGGGGCCCGTTTCTCAAGAACTAGTAGTCTAATAATATTGGATTTTTGTGTCGTAAATAAAACTGAAAAAAAAATGACACCATACACTGATATTATTAGACTAATGTTTTTTGAGAAAGGGGCCCTTGCTATATTTATGACCCAATTTCGAAAAGTCGATCGATATAGTTGATCAACGTCGTCGATCCTTACCATTGTTCGATGAAATAAGATCGACTAATCTGTGTCCCTGTTTAAGTGTGTCTGTTATTTAAAGCACTCCAAAAACTACTGTGAGATGATAGGTTTGTGTGTGTCGTATATCGTAGATACATGTATTCTTGAAAGCAAATTATCAACAAAAATGTGTCTACGATTTCATAGGTACTTTTATTTCAACTAAATACACGTCTACATAGTAAGTGATCGAAAGAACGCACAAGGCATCTTATCTACCTACTACCTAAGTTTGCGCCTAGCAAGCAGTTATAGAATACTTTCATAGAGGTTAAGCTTTAGTTCTTAATGTAGTAAGTAGGTACTGAGACGTTTAATTGACTTGTTTAGAGTCGACAAACAGCGGATATTTTGTTGACTTATTACCCCTACCCCGAAACTCATTAGATGTTTCCAGAGCAAGTCATAATGCGCTTCATTATCTGGATATTTCGTCATAGGGTTAGAAGCTAGCGGTTTGGAGTTTGAACCGGCTCTTTCCTTATGTCCCCGTTTTGAGGCGCTCTCGAAGGAACGCGCGCAGAATTGACCTCTTTTGATCTTGCACGACTTCTCGAAATCTCGGCGGTCGACACGTTTGTGAGTGACTACCCGTCTGTGCCCCATAGGGATATTTTATGTATCCAGTTTGAACCAAACGAATTCACACCTCATACTCGTATTTATAAAAAGTAAAAGAGTGCGAGTCGGGCTCGAGCACCGAGGGTTCCGCACCTACGTTGTATTTGTATGAAATATTAGAAATCCAATAAATTCCTGCTGCTGCTTTATGTCTCTATACTTTAGAAGCCCGCTCATACAGGATATAGGTGTAGATATCCCTTTAAAGTGCTCAGAGCCGTAACTTCACCTATTCTAACGGGTTGGCTTAAAGTGATGAGTTTTTTTTTTTTTTTTCAATAAAATCAGTACCTAAGTATGGATGTAAATAGTAATATTTTATTAAAATACATTAAAACTAGTATTTCAATATCTAACTACAATATGCAAAAAGGACCAATCTTGAATTTTTCGCAACTTGGTTTTAACCCCTCGCATCATACTTTGGATCACATTCAGCTTTACTTTTTTCAATTGGCATTGTATTCTGTGTTTTAATTGTTTTGGCGATTTTGCTTCCCATCCATTACTATAAACCAGTCTACTCAGGATTGCCCGAAAATCCTCAATTGGACGAGCTTTAGGGACATTTGGGGGTTTGACTCCTTGGGTACAAAATGTATGTCTCGTTCCGTCAGCCACTTCTGGGTACTTTTTGCATAGTGGGAGCTGGCTAGATCAGGCCAGAATATGTACTTTCCATCAGAATTGTATTTATTTATAAACTGACACACAATCGGCAAGCACTCCCGCTGATATACTTCGGCATTGATAGCTGGTCCTGATGAATCTCTGATCACTACCTTTGAAATTCCTTTGTCAGATATTACGACCCAGACGAGTACTTTCTTTTCAAATTTGAGTTTACATTTAAATTTAACGTTGTCCGAAACAGTACTTTTATCGGTTGTGTAATATCCGTCATTACCAGGCATGTTATCGTTGGTAAATGTGAAGTACTTCTCGTCATCCATTACTATTGATATTTCTTCACCCAAATGGTTTCTTCGTAATCGCCTGCACTTGCTACGTATTTCTTCAAGTTGTTTATCGGAATATTTGGGTGCTTTTTGTCGCTTGAAGTGTTGAATATTGTTTTTCTTTAAAATATTCCTAATACAACCACGGGACACCTCATATTTTATTGCTAACTTGTTTTGTGACACGCCAACCCTGTTTTGTGCAAACTTAGCCACTTTCTTCTGAACACGAGCAGGAAGGATTGAAGGTCTACACCTGTTTTTGGTAAATCTTTTGTACCAACACCAAGTTCCCATCGATGGATCAGACGGTAAATTGTAGACAAAGGGACATTTTCAGTTTTGAAGTGTGCAATCACCTCAGATTTTTTACTTCGTCCAAGAAGTTGATAGACGCGTTCACGCAACAACTCTCTCGCAGACATTATTTATAATAGTGTACTAATTTTTGGTTATAAATGAAAAATATTGTCATTTTTGGCGTATATTAAAATAAAAGAAAATCAATATTTACTTTTTTTCTCGCCGGCCGTATCCACCGAAATAGTTCTCATTACTTTAAGCCAACCCGTTAGTACCTACTAAGTTTACCCTGTGACCCTTTTTGTTCTAAAAACCCATAAGTGTTAGAGCAACTTCTACTTTCCTGAAATACTAATATTGATGATTCCCTACTTACCTACTATTCCCTACTATTACTCTAGCATAAATCCAAAATTAAGTTATTACAATAACTATTTGAAGTTATTTTCTATGTATAGATTTACTTACCTATTGTTATTTAATTTACTGGTAACACATCTAACCTAACCTAACGAAGTTTGAGGAGCAAATTGACGGAATGTTTTATCCTTCATTTAGAATATATTGATATAAACTTTTTGTAGAATTCCGGAGTCCCGGAACTTATATTATTATTAATATAAGTTCCGGGAAGTATTTATGCCATATTCGCTTAACACTTGGCCACTTTAGGTAAATATCGAACCGAATTTACTGACCATAACTAAACAAGATTTCGTGCTAAAAATAGAGAAATAATTATTAAAGAAACAAAAGCAATTACTTTATGTAAATAAGGTTAGTTTAATGCTGTAGCATACAATTTAATGTAGTTAGAGTATATTTAAAATAGTAACTTGAAAAAATCTAAGTTTGCCTGTTTTTTTTCAAGGGGGTTTACTTATTGTTAGTTCCAAACTTTAAATCTCAAAAGTTTAAGTCCAAAACCAGTTACTTCGTTTCAGATTTCAAGTGCATTTAAGTGAAACACTTAAGCAGAATATTGTTTAGGCAGTACCTACCTCTTTTCCACAATATTTTTTCCCACCTTGCTTCATATCGTAAAAGTTGCTGAGTAAATCGAGGCAATGATCGACCGGAGTTATTATTGCTCAAGACAGTAGGAAGGTAATTAAGTTTTTTTTTTACTCTCATCCCGTAAAATTATTAACTTATAAAAACATCACATTTTCTTGCTCGTTACTTAGGTAATGCAAGCAAAATTGAACAACAATGTGTAAGTCGGATTTGCACCGCGTTTGATTCAAATCCAACACTTTGCAGCCGTATATGTTATTTATGGTTGAAGTACGCTCGGTGGTCGGAGTTAGATTCAAGATTTCGGGCTGTCATCGTCATACTAAATTATCAGACACTAGATTTACCAGGAACGAAATCGGGCACGGTGTGCAACGCCACAAGGATTCACCACGGTTTGAAAAGATAAAAGATTAGATGTTCTTTTCTTTATTTATTTATAATTTATCGTGGGGTGAAGACAAGTAAGGGAGATTTAAATAGGACTTTGCAACAATCTCGGCTGAGGGAAACAGAAATTGTACGTTTCCCACATTTTGAGTTTTTTTAAGCAACACCGTTATAGATTTTTTTCTTTAGCGTCGAGATGGTATTTATAGTGTTGGTGGTAGGGGAAGACCCCGGGGTCGCGGGCAGCTGCCTCCCTGCGCCGGAGCAGCGCGGCGGGATTAGTACATGACGGGTAACGGTTTCGTTCATGTTCAATCTATTGTACTAGATAGTTCCGCAACAAAAAAATAAACACCTGTTCTAGAAACCTTTGCGGAAATTATTATTTAAAGCAACAGGGAAGCGTTTGAGAAAATTATAAATCCCAAATTAAATGCTGAGTTTGAGCCATGGAGAACTATAGTTCTCCATGGCTCATATAGTCAAGACTAAATTGAAAAACTTGACTATAGTCAAGACTAAATTATATTTTTTATCCAGGTAGGTTTTTTTACATAATATGGATATCATGTGTCTAATCGCCCCAGATCCTATTTTTTAGTTTCACGTTCATTCTTAAGTACCTAACCACTCGTAGCATTTGCACATACGTTTGTATATTTATCTCATTAGAGCTCTTGAAGTATTTAGTTAGAAGAAAGACAACGCTTAGCGACATATCAAATGACCATTTACAGAACACAGCCCAAAATAGGTACTGTAATTGTAACGTGTTATTTCGACGACGCGTTACACTAGCTCACTACCAAGTAGTCCCGGGTCCAAACCCGGTAAGTTCAGATATTTGTGTGATGAGCGCTAGTATTAGTTTCTGAGTCTTGGATGTTTCCTATGTATTGAATAGGTATACCTCTATGTATTTTCTCTATAGGTATATAGTTGGTTTTTCGTTGTCTAGTACCTACAGTAAAAGGCTAGGCTAGGCTTAGATTAGTATTAGGTCAATACTGAACTGTTGAGAAAACAATCCTATCCAATCCGCGCGAAAGTTGTTATACTAATATAAAGGGTGTCCCAAAAAGGACGCAAGATTTAAAATTGATGAAAAACACTTTTTTTTTTTCGTTATAATATTTTTGTATATAAAATCTTGAAATACATAAAATAGGGTTATTTGTGGAATAGTACGTCAGGCAAATGTCCGCCTAGGCTTTGCTGGCACATACGCACTCTTTTGTCAAAATTTTCTATGACCATTTTGCATAGATGCGGCTGAATTTCTTTAAAGCAGCGTCGAATTTCCTCTTTTAAAGCATGAGTGGTTGTGGGCTTATTGGCATAGACTTTAGACTTTAAATAACCCCATAAAAAGAAGTCTAAAGGCGTTAAATCGCAAGATCTAGGGGGCCAATTCTGATCACCGAATCGAGAGATCACACGACTAGGAAATGTTTTATGCAGTAATTGCATTATTTCTCTGGCTGTGTGGCAAGTGGCCCCGTCTTGTTGAAACCACATTGCTTCTACATCGATATCCTCTAATTCGGCTAGAAAAAACCTTGTTATCATGTCGCGATATCGAGCTCCATTAACAGTAACTGCTTGACCGGCCTCATTTTGAAAAAAATATGGTCCAATAATGCCTCCAGCCCAAAATCCGCACCACACAGTGACCCGTTGTGGATGCATTTGTTTTTGAACAATCACATGTGGATTCTCTGAGCCCCAAATGCGGCAATTCTGACGATTAACAAAGCCATCGAGATGAAAATGTGCTTCGTCGCTAAAGATGATTTTGTTTGAAAAATCTGCATCCCTGTTTTGGCGGTCGATAATCCATTCAACGAACTCTCTTCGCTGTTCATGATCATGAGGCTTCAGTTCTTGTGTTATTTGAACTTTGTAAGCATGGAGATGCAGATCTTTAGTGAGTATACGCTGGAGAGAGCTTCTTGAAATTTGCAATTCTTGTCCACGATGCCTAATGGATGTTCCTGGATGTTCACGGACATTCTGACGCACTGATTCGATATTGCCATTTGAACGGCTTGTTTTTGGACGACCAGTGGAATGAACATCATGAATTGATCCACTTTCCCTGAATTTTGCAACCACTCTGCTCACAGTTGATGAAGTCAAGTTAATATTCCGACCATATTTTGCACGGAATTTTCGAACCGTACACGCCAAACTTTCATTACTTTTGAAATATTGTTCAATAATAAAAACGTGTTGATCTTTCGTATAACCCGCCATTTTTACAAACCCTAAACATTCAGCTGTCAAATAGTTTTTTTTAGGGTTGCTAGCACTAAAAGTACAAAAATGGCGGCAAATTGAAATCTTGCGTCCTTTTTGGGACACCCGTTATAATTATCTATAATTATTTAGAAACTAAAGAATTTAAATCTTGTGATCAATCCATTGCACTGTTTTAACGTTTTAACATGAATTCATTGTAGATAAGGAACAAACACGAAGACTACTGGATTATAATGAAAGTAAAGTGTCTTTCTATTCCCATAAGGCCAGTAATATGACGTTCATAGTTATAGGACAGCAAATTGTAGTCATTGCAGCCCAAGTTATTATCTAAATAGCCACTCAGCAGCGTTCGAAATTAAGGACCTACACATACATATTGTTAATTTGTTTCAAACCCCCTTTTTAGGGTTCCGTAGTAGGAAGCCATGGTTTCGCCATGTCCATCCGTCGATCCGTCCGCAGCCTAGCTCAGACACTTAGTACTAGAAAGCTGTATTTTGGCATGTATATACGAGTACATATTAGTCACGTCAACAAAGTGGTAAACGTAACATGGGGATGTATTTTTTTTTCTCATCTACTCCATAATGTTGGATGTCGTTGGATAGGTCTTTCAAAAAGATTGCTGATTTGTGAAAACAATTTTTCTATTATTGGATCCGTTTATGAAATATTAAGCTTTAAAAAATTAAGTCAAGTATGTCGCCCACCCCGCAATGAAAGCGCATAATAACGAATTTAAAAGAAAAACTATCACGAACAGACATGATTGGTTTTTGAGATATACAGCCGATTAAAGTGTATATACCTACCTACTAAAATCTTCTAAAACGGCACCAAATGACTTTAAATAGAAAATTAGTTATTACTTGTTGTTTTTATGTTTGTGGTAGGTACTTAGCGGTTTCGGAACCCTACACTGAGCATGGTCCGACAGGCTCTTGGCCGGTATTTTTCAATTTTTCTATCGGACTTATATATTTTTTTGTTTAGTACTTAATCTAGGTTATCTGGTCTGAATACTATTTTCATCGTACCATTTTGTTAATGCAGATCCTATTATTTTTGAAAGTTATGTACTCCGTTATTGTTGTATATACAAGACAAAAATGTAAATTTAGTATATAATTTTTAAGTGTTTAGTATGTATAATGTGGATGACTTTAAAAAAAGAGACCCCATGCAAAAAGCGGGGTGTTTGCGGGTGTAACTGTGTATCCGTCTGTGGCATCGTAGCTCCTTAACGGATGGACCGATTAGGATGTGGTTTTTTTAATTTAAAAGCAGGTTATCTAGCAGAGGTTCTAAGCTAGGTTTCATGAAAATTGGTTGGGCCGTTTAAGAAACATCAGCTCTGATTTTAAACACTTACTTCAGTATACTCTTAGCACATACTTTACTTCGGCCGTTATTGAGCTGGGATGGAAGAAGAATCCTCATCTTGTCCATTAAATAAATATTGTTTTATTAATCAATTCCATTTAGGTATATTGAAATAAAATCTCAAAAAACATGTAGATTAGTAATATTGTTGCAGTTCTGGGCTGCAAGCAAGGTTGGTGTATACAAACGTCCTTAAAAGCTTGGGCTTTACTAGGCTTTATATCGGCATTCATTTAGAAATGTGGCACGCATTACCATGGAACATAATGATATAAATAATAATAATTAAAATGTATTTGGACCATACAATATAATCGTCCCTTTGCGATTAGAAATAGAACACAGTATATGTACCGTAGCGTAATACAATGAATAGTCAAAGGTATAAATTGAAAGTAATTACTCGTACTTAGAGCGAACGGTGGACACACCCGTTCCGGGACACCTTTTCATTTAATCAGAACTTGTTTGCACACCCAACAAACGGCGTTTTGTTCGCGGAGGGCGAGCGATCTGCGCCGGAGCTGCATAGTTGCACCCGAACACCGGTTTATTTACCGGTTTTGATAGATCCTTTTTTATGTGTATTAAAGTTTATTAAAAGCACAGTGAGGGTGCGCGTGCGCGGCGACAACTGCCGAGATTGCGCACCTGGCCCGCGCGGCGCCGCCGCGATCATCATACGTTCCACCCCATTGTTGTTTGATTTATACGCTGTTCTGACATACACTATCTATTTAATTGAGGCGTAGGCTCCTTTAAATTACCGGTAAATGCCTCAACTTTTGTTCATGTGGTGGCGTCTAATGGGTCTGGATAGCTGTGTGGGGTAGAATCGTCTTATTTACCTTACCCTATAATTTCCGTAAACTTTAGTTTCCAACTAGGTTGTACATTATTTGCGTACGTCAGAATAATCCACTGCTAAATATGGCAACTCACCTGACAAGTAGCTACAGACTACAATAGCTTGTTATGTTAAATGATCGGTAGCTGTTAGGGTGCGGTTATCGGTAGCGGGACCACACGGTTCGCGACGCGGTGGTGCGGAGGCTGTAAATATCAAAGAGATCGTGTTAGAAGTGGATCGCGTGCGTGAAGCGGAGCGCGACGCTGCCCGCGCTGACTACTGCTGACGCGTGTTGCCGGGACCGCCCAGCGCGCTCGCCGCAGCCAGCCGCAGCCTGGCCCATCTCCCCACCTACGGTAAACCTATGGACTAAATTTAAAACTACCTACAATTCCAACTTCTACAATAGTGTAGGTAGGTACCTGGCGTTCCTTATTATGATTTCATAAATATAAAACGCAAAGTACCCGTTTCAAAATATTGTTCCTTTATTATTCGAGTGCATAAGTTAACCACAAGCCATTAATAAAGAAAGTTTCAAGAAAGCTCAAGACCACTTAAAAGAAAGTTGATGTCTTAAGCCCAAGCTATACTGGTAACAATACATTAAATCGTCCAATTTTGTGGCTATGTACTCATTTATTTACAACTTCATCTTCCCGGACATAAAATGCAGACGTGAGCTGGGCTGCGGTCCGAGATCGCACTTGCATAATAAAATGCGGTCACTGGCCAGACACGGTACAGCGAAAAGAAACTGCACTTCGCTTGTAACCAAAACATATTTAAATACGTATAAAATATTCTATTATTTAATTACAAATGACGATGATGAAAAAATAAACAGAAAGAGATTACGAACTGTTAATCGGGTCAATATTTATAATGAGGATGTCGAATGTCGCGAGTGCGCGAGCGCGAATAGGAAGTTGAAGTTACGAGTCAGCAATCGATTTGATTCCAAGAATCGAACTGAATGTCAGAGGAGGTCGGGCGGCACGTCGCAGTGGGCTGTTGCAATGGGTGCCTTTGTCCGCGAGGCATCAATGTCGTCCTCGATGCTCGGCTTAATGCGGAAACAATGCGCGGAGCACACTCGTGAGCCCGCGCCGGTCGCGCAGCGCCGCGGCGCGCTCTTGTCGGCCGCGGTCCTGATGTTTGCGCCCATAAAGTGTCATTATGGTAACAGTACCTCATTGTTGTTTTCGGCGATGGCCGTCTCCCTATTTTCTCCGCTGGCCGTGTAAAAGCTCGGCGCGTCACGGCGAGTTATAACCGAAATGGGTTACGACCGACTCTTGCGAAACTTTTACGGGCCATCGTCTCCGACGAAATCTCGTTCGGTTTAATGGCCTTCGAATTTTAAGTGCCAAAGAAAAGTAAATCACATTGACGCGACTTGAACTTAAATTCCTGGTTTGACCTGTGGTTTGACGAATACTCAAGCTTTAGTTCATCGATATGCGTTGCTTTTTACCTGTTACTGTTTGTTTGAGATGCGTGTGAACGTGGACATGAAAAAGTTACTTACGAACGCAATCATATACCTAAGCAGATATTTGGCAAAGAAGCTAAATAAGTAGGTTTGCCAAAACGCAAACTAAAACATTTTCCAAAAAACCAAGCTTAGACCCGACTGCAAGTCGTCATCATACTTGTATGAATAGTTACCCGTGTTATTCATTTCTAAATCCCCCATTTAGGTGGATTTTTACTTTATCAAAGTGGCACTTGCGACGCTAACACAAATCTTATATGTCAAAATCCGGCCGCTCGGTCTCTAAGAGCGAACAAAAAACATACCTACAGACGTGGTACTTCATTATCATCATCTGCGATATACTCGCAGTTGTGCATAATTAGAATTCACCATACTTTACAATGAAAGATCATTTGTAGGCTATTTTTAACCGTCTTCAAAAAAAGAGGAGGTCCTCAATTCGTCGGCATCTTTTTTAAGTACTTATACCCGATTACTCGAAGACCGCTTGTCAACACGTCAGGATCTGATGATGGTATCTTGGAGTATTTAGTTGTATAGAGCTTTGCGTATTTTTCATAGTAACTCGTGCATTTGCTCTTGGAAAGCACTATGAGGTGAAGTGGAACTGATGATGAAGATCGCAATTGGCCAACAGAACTCCTCAACGGTACTTATTTCAAGGATAGCGATAAGATATCCCGATTAAGATAGTTGAGCAACTATGACGAAGCACATATAAATGGAAGGTAAAATGAATGACTTTCTACGTTGCTTGCGGCAAGATTGAAATGTCCTATAGTTTGTAGTGTGTAGTGTTTTATTAATCGAGGAGTGGGACTACATTACAGTTAATTATGATCACATTGACCACCAATGCGGCTTTTGGTTAAAAATATTGTGGGACGCTAACCAACCTAACCTAGTCAAAAGCCGACTTCAGTTGGACTGACCTACCTACCTACAGTACTTACCTACCTACCATTTTAAAAGAAGTAATTTTTGTTTTCGTATTTGGTGGCGGTTTTTTTGTTTTTTGAGCAATTAGCTTACTGGCCTTTCTACGATTGTCAGATTTTGGGAGATCCGTAGGTACGTGCCCACCCCAAAAATGGAATGTAAAATAAACTAGAAGAAATCTTAACAACTAAACCTTATATGATTACTTGGTAGTTCTTCTGTCTGTCCGTCCGTCTGTCGCGAAATCATGATTCTTTATTTTCTCGAGTAACATGGTTTATTTTCTCGAGAGACCCTGGAATCACACAACATTACACATTCGGCAAGAAGCATGGTGTTACAGCACAAATAAAGGTAATACGAAATGTCGTTAATTTTTACAGTCTGCCTAAAATGTGGTCTGCCACGACTGCCACCCTACGTTTAAAGTTCATTTGCACGTCATGATACAACAATTTCGATTTTCCCTTGCAATTATATTATGACAGTGGCAAGTGTCACCCTTAGCGGTAATTAGATCTCACAGAAACTTTTGTCAAAACTGGTAGACCACTTTCTTGGCCGACCGTATCTCAGTAACAAAAAAAAAGTTTGCGATTATAGTGAGAAGATTTTGAACTGGTCCTTTCTGTTAAACACATCTCTTTGTTATTCGACCCACTTCATAAAATGCGTACTATACCAACTTAACTTACCTTTGCAGTCTGAGTATGGACCGTGAAGTAGACCGATCTATAGTAGAACATTCTTTTACACTGCAAAGTTAAGTTTTTCCTTAGACTTACCTTTTTTAGAGCAAAGTTTGGAGTTTGTAACTTTATGAACTTGAAGTTTTTACAAACAAAAGACATCAACGCATAAGATCTGGGAATCTTATCAAAAAAAACCACTAAATGTTTTTTTTTCAATAAAATCTGGGTTACAATTCCAACAAAAGGTATTCTGATACATTATGCAAGATGAGTGTTTGTTTACTATTACATAACATTGTTCTGTTGCAATTGCCATTGACCCTTTGCATCTGGCTTAATCAGGGGTTTTATTTCGGATTAGTAAGCGGAGTCAGATCGTATAATCGATGCCGAACGTGTGCTACGATACAGTAAGACGGCATCCTACGTCTGCTAACGTTACATAATCGACGAAATGATGAATGACATTTTAATATTAATTGCGAATTAAATATTTAAATATTATGCAATATTAAAAACATACGTCAAGTGCCACATATTGTGTCTATTGGTAGTCTTTAGACGGAGTAAGCTGAAAATAACATAACTATTGTTAGTTGCTTTAAATTGACCTAGATACATTAAAACTTCGATAACATTTCAAACCCAGTTAATTCAGGATTTAGGTCTTCAAAACAATGGAAACTAAATTGTACCTACCCACTTTCTATCCTCTGCCTACGTATTTTCGGTATCACTTTCGATTCTCTTAAACAATCACAAAGAGCGGGGTTCATCATTAACTTTGTGATTACAGCTATTGTCTGCGCATCATAAAACAATGATTATTTAAAATCTTTATGAAGATGTCAGCCACGTATCAAAGTTATTATAAACAAGCGATAAAAACACGCTTGAACAAGCAAATATAATGGCCTTAATAATATCGAAGTGGAAGACAATGGCGGTCGCTCAGGGGCGCGGGCGCAGCGTCGCAGGCGCAGCGTCGCCACCGTCGCTGCCTGCGCTCGCTCACCTGAACCCATCAAAGTAGAACGTTCATTAAACCTGTCGATCTTTGAAACCCTACGAGAACTATGAGACTGTTGTTTATTACGTGACACGTTGAATTTATTTGATTCAACAGACCATCGCAGTTAGATTACCAACCACTAGCAGTTAGTTCTCGTATGCTATTTATTTAAATTTTATTGCACAATATACAATGTAAATGGCGGACTTAAAGCCTTAAGGCATTCTCTACCAGTCTACCACTATGTTTTTGGCGACTTCAGCGACACACAGAGTTAGAAGTTTAGCAGTCACAAGTACTAACATTTAGCAGCCACTAGCGGTACTAGTTAGCCGTTCCAATTGGAACACATCTAGAAATAAAAGCGATTGATTTTATAATAAAGAAAAATCAACCAAGCAATCCAATTTAACTTAACTTTCTTCATTTTTATATCTACAATAATTAATATTTCCTACTTAGTCAACATTTTGCAAAGTTCGAATGTAGATACTTAAGTCGGTCGGTTATTCATTTATTGATGAAAGAGGGTATCTTCGGTAACCCTAGCTGATCCACTAGCAAGCCGATCACAATAAATAAACTAGACTAGACTAGACTTATGGAAAGACTTACAGAAAAGTTCATTTGACCAGGCGGAACCTGGCAGAATGTGTATTTTTTTTATATACTGAAAATACTTCTAGAGTTGTACCTACTTTGTTCCCCGATTTAGCTTGGTAAGTATGTATAGAAAAATGTGTTTAAATTATAATGCCAAATTTCGCCTGGGTTGATCTATTTTTTTTAAGTTATTTTAACTTACTTCCCACCTGATCTGCTGGTGCTCAATCTGGTAGGGTTACTGAATTTGAAATAATGATGGTGTAACGTGTTCCAATTACTATAAAAGTCAAAATATAGTGAGTAGGTCACTATGGCTGATTATTAAAATTCATACTTTTGAATATAAAACCTATATAAATAAGATACCTACTCTAAGCTAAAACAAGTAATAGTTTAAAACCCAAGAAGTAAATAAAATGTAGTCACAGTAAACGAATTCGGTTTTTTACAAAGAAAGTTGCGTGTTGTGATCGAAAAGAGAACAGGTTGTCCACGTCCAGGTACGGTGCGAGCTCGGAGCGCTGAATGGCGGCGTAATCAGCGCTATTGATTCGAGCCGCCACCTGCAGAACTTGTTATATTGTTACCATTCGTGACTGAATGGCCGGGGCCGCCGGGGTGCTCCGCCATTCAACGTGACCACCAAACTTACACTCTCGTTCAATAATGACAACAACCTAACTTATGATTCAAGTCTATACATATTTATATATCCTAAAATCATATACCTACTTAAGTTTAAATTTTTGTCCTAGTTTCGCTATTTCTCTTCTTCTTTGTCGATTTGTCGATGAAATATGGCATCTCCAATCAATTATGTTTGAATCTAATCGGTTGCATCAGATAGTCGATGAGCTCTATGTAGTACCATCATAACAAGACCCCAGGACAAACGAGCAAACAAATAGAGACTGGTATTGAGAGGGGGCCCAGCGCCAGCGTGAATAATACGGGTCACTAGGTATAGATACGTTATTTTATTTGGATAGATAGGCGAAATTGCTGCATTAGAGTTCTTATTACACCACGCTAGCAGTCTCTATAACAGGGCCGGGTCACTAAACGACAGGTCACTGTCACCTTGAGACTCAAATTAGTACCTATTGCAATTTATTCCGCAATTTTGTTTACTAAACATTCTGTAATCAAGCACTTGATGCTAATTTAACCTATTAAAACAGCTTGGTATTATGAATTACTAAACAATTTGTTATAGAATTATAGTATTAAAGAAGTGTCACATAAATAGGTAGGTACAAACAAGTACAGCACCAAGTTTCACCACGATGTAAATTGAGTTTATAAAAAGTCCTTAATACCCGGCGTTATTTATCAATCCAATAATAAAAATCCAAAGGAATCGTATACTTATCATAGTTATGTTTATACGTGTTCAATCAGTCGCCCTACAGCTCTGAGAAATGATTGCGCAAACCAACCGGATATAGAGACCCCTGACCGGAAACACTTGTTTGAACGTTCTGCAGGTACGTTGAAGGTACAATGCGCACACACATCTCTGAGAAAACTCCCGAGGGACCCTGTTTAACTAACACGTGCAGGGGCTGCGTATGTAGGTAAATACGTCTATACAAGTAACCCCTCATTCGGTAAGATCCGGATTTAACTGCGTCGTGGATCTTTGAATGATTACAATTCGTGTTCATGCGCAATACAAATTATAGCTCTTGCGCAGGTAACTTACAAATCATCCATTTTAGTTGATCTTGTTACAGGATACCGATATTGTCAGTCATCTGATGATTTACCTATTGATTTATTGAGATCTTACATTAAATGTATCAAACAAAAAAGTCATTTTAAAACACACTCTGTTGCCGACTTAATTTCTAATTAATGCTGCGTGATGCTGGTCATAAGCTAGCCATTAAAATAAAAACCGGACAAGAGTACGTCGGACCATGCTCAGTGTAGGGTTCCGAACCCGTTACTACACAAAAATAGTTTTTTTTTAATTCGTTTTATGCGCTTTCATTGAAGATATTTTTCAGATTTTTAGTACCTATTTGTAGTTTGGGAGGGGACACTTGACTCTTAACAAAAATTTGCGCTTCAAATAAGCTTAATATTTCACATACGGATCCCTTAATAGAAAAATAATTTCCGCAAACCCGCAATATTTTTGAAAGACCTATCCAACTACACACCACAGAAAGGGGTAGACGTGAAAAAAAAAACAGGCCACGTTACGATTAGGGGAGGTAAGTAGGTACACTAAAAAAATTGTTTTAATCTAATTTTACCACTTTTATTTTTGTGTCTGTGTCTTAAGAACCAATCGAGTCTGCTTAGTTGTAATAGGTAGTTTTCCTTTTAATTAGTTATATGTGCTCTCATTTAAAATATCTTTGAGATTTTTAATATTATTACGTAATGATTTTGTAAGAGCTATTTAAAAATAACACACTATGCATCGGGAGGATATTTTACATCTTTGTCAGCGTAATTAAAATGTATAACTACGCCGCAGACAGACGTACAGACGGACGTGGTTAAACCTTAAGGGCTCCTGGTTGACTACGGAACCCTTAAGACTAGTCCAAGAAGTCCAAACTAGGTGGATCTACTAGCCACTGAGACAGTTCCTGTAGCCATCTTTCATCTCCATTATCATATCAGCTCGGTGCTTCCCTATAAATCTATTGGCATTAAGTTTGCCTTTCTTATATTACGTATTTTTTATTTTATTTTATACGATAAAGATTAATTTCATTTTACGGTCGACTACGAAGAGACGTAAGTATCCACTTTTTGCTTTATTGCATAGGTCCTAAAGTCTCTTTGTAGTCGACTGTACCTACCTATTGAAAATTGTATACGTGTACAATTTTTCTGGTTAATATTATATTATTATATGACTAAAACCAGGTGAATTATTTAAAATCGATTTCTTTTGTTTAGTTAGGTACAAGTACCTACACTACCTACAGCTGATATAAGTGTAAAAAACTAAACCTGCAATTGTAGTTAATAAAATAAACAAACAGGCCAAACACAATTATGATTACCTACTTAAAAAGTATGTGGTATTCTAGCATCCCGCAGTGCATAGTGCTTTGCATTTCAGAGAAAATGCTACCGAAGGGTCCTGCGACAATGACGCGAGTCATTCAGCTGCATCAAGTAATGTTCATAGTTGAATGACTTAGAATAATTGAAGAAGTTATTTATAAGTTTCCTTTGAGAATCAAATCGTGTGCGCGATCGTTGCCGGATGCCGCCACCCTTCGGAGGGCATGCCTTTACAAAGGCATTTAGTCTATTTAAAGACATCCTGCTTAGTGCGGGGGCCCGAGTCCACTCGCACGTGCGTCAAGTGTCCTGGTCTTACCGACCTGTCAATTACTGTCACCCTCGCCTCACTATCTGCGCCTGCGACTGACTGCGCTGCACCAACTAGTATTCAGTCACCGCGAAATCTTATCACCACTTCGACGGCTATGCCTCAGCCCTCCCGGCCTTGGAGCTTAGATGAGTTCTTGAAAACCCTGACATTAGTACTCGAATTAAAAAAACACGACAACTTTAATGATCTTCCGACTATGATTACAAGTAGGCGCGGCGGTAAAAGATGTGCGCATACGAATAATGATTAGAGCTCCTCAGGAAATTGACTACCTATCCTGTTCCGCTCAACCGAACAAGATATTGCTCAACAACTACTAAATTTATCGAAGGAGAATATCTGACAATATAATGGAGTCGAATACAATAAGAACCGATTATAAAGGGTAGTCAAGCGAAGATTATGGCGTTCGCATGAGACATGCGCGGGCGCGGCCGCGACGGACCGCGGAGCCCGATGATTCGGTTCAGGCCACTTGCCAGCATCCACCTACATCAGGACCTGTACGTATCACCATGCGCCAAAATAAACAAAAATCGAATGTATTTGGTACTTACTTGTTAAAAATTAAGTTCACACTAACTACTCGTAGCTATCACTTCAGAATGACTACTTATTCAGATTAAAGTATCACCCGGAGAACTTCCCTTATTGACGTCATGCCTCAAAGAGCTGCGCCGTAACAGCTGATCCTACGCCGCCCGCTGCGCCCGCAACCTCGACCTCAACTCCTGCGAACTTCACAGGCACGCGCACTCGCAGGCAACCTACCTATGTATGAAATATTAACTGCATAAAAGTAGGGCGTTAGTGATATGACCAACAATGAAACTAACGGGTTTAATATTTCATCGCTCACAATACGATGGTAACACATATCATCATCGATAAGTGCAATTCCGAGAAATCTGAATATAGCGCCGATTGTATCGCGGATATGGTCGTTCACAATGGTGTTCGATTTAACAGCCTCTTACGATTCCAGCCAGCCGCGATTTTCAAAATAAAATAAGAATTATTGCCTTGCCGTAGTGGGGCAAAATAAACCAATTCCTACTTTACCACGGTCAAATTAAGTAGGCTAATAATAAATAACTGAAACGCAGTAACAAGCGTGAAATAGAGATCTAATTATTGTCTTTTCTAATCAGAATCTATTTTTTAGTACCGAACGACTCGAAGGCCTAAATTTAGAACGGTCTCAAATGAAAGGCGTTATAGTCGGCGGCATCCCCTCACCTGCGCGTCCCGGGCGGCGCGAGGCCCTCAGCTCCGCTAGCTCCGTTCATATCTCACGTGAGCGACATTCTACGACGCTCCGGTGACAACCCTCCTCTTCGTTAAAAGGAGCAATGACCTCGTCACCGCTTGCTCCCCTAACGAATTTCAAAAATATCGGAACCACATGTTCTTGACCTCACTCGTACTTTTTCTGTTCCCTTCCTATTCAAATGTGAATGAAGATTACTTATTTTATTTTAACATGCACAGGAAATATTTAAAGTGCCGAGATCGGGCTGGTCGTGAGTCGTGAGGACAGTGTCAACTGGTAGATAATGCCATAGGCATTAAGTTCACCTTTTGTACTTAAATTATATACTTGTACGATGTAGACGCAATAAAGAAGAATAAGTGGAAACTTTCTTTGATTATACTTATTGGAAACGTTTAAACATTGGTGAAAATAAAAAAAGGCTCTTTTTTGCTGACGTAGGTAGTGTATGATTATGTGTAACAAAATAACAATAGCTCATTCATATTTCAGTGAGTAAATGTTATGTAATTTACTACTACTGTCATCGAAATAATTTATTGTCTGACACGCTGTTAGGCCTCTAGTAATGAGACTTGTCAATTATTTGTGAGCGCTATATTATGGATAACATATAATTATTGGTGGGACTGTAGGTACCGCCCGGTTTTATTTTTATTCTAATATTTTATGGACGCTTAAGTACCTACTCATACGTGACAATATCAGCCTCACTGGCAGACTGTCTAACTCGTCGTGATTAGCTAGTACAAGATCTGAAAGATCTAAAACTGCTCAATTTTAGAAGCCTTTCGTGTGGCTGTTCAACAGGAACCAACGATATTATTCTGTCGCACAGAATTAAGATTTATCTTTAAATATAATTCCGTTAACCAACAAATTATAGCGCGGTGACGTTTTAATTCTAATCTACGACCATCTTTAAACAATGACGATCAATTCGGCTAACAGCGCTCAATTAAAATTCAAGTTAATTTTGAAAGTTAGGTTCAGTTGAGTGCAAAACTCATCATGTTTTAGGCTTGGGATAGGTTGTGTGAAAAATATTATTGATGCTTTAAACATAAATGGTTGTAGAATACATTCAGAAATTAAGGACTTTAATGAACAATTTATTTAAAAAACTTGAAATAGTCCAAACTGTAAGCATGGATTTAAAGTTCTTGAAACTTTTTGAAGCAAAGCGTTGTTCTTTCAAACTGCTTGGTGCAATTTAGCACCTACATCGAATACATGCGATTTTCGAAAATGATTCTTTTTTTTTGACGTGTACCGATAATCGGAGTAAACTTGTCGGAACAATATTGTTCTCAGTCGTTTTCTATAACGGTTTCCAAAAAAGAAAGTAAGGTGTCAAAATATGACAATATAGAAAAATATCTGAAAAAAAAACAAAAAGGTTTGGTTTCAGGTAATTTTGAATATAAATTAAGGCCCAGTAGGTCTATCGAAATTGCATTCGGTCAATCCAAAACAAAATATCATTAACAAACAAAAATAAATAAGGAATTTTACAGATGTTTCCCAACGTAGGTAGAGCAGGAATAGAAGAACAACTTTATAAATTTGACTGAATTATTTAGTCCACCATTTAATGAACAGCATATATAAAATTACTGATTATGTGCCGTTCCTACAGAAAAGTAGCCTTACGGTAATTATCGGGCGCGTCAACAGTTTAATCGTACCTTTATCCACTGGCACAGTTTCCGGCACCGATTACGTAAGATGATCAACCGATCTGATATCGCACAGGCCATCTGCTTATTTTCTAATCGATTCACTTGCATAATTGGGCCGATTTGCACAGTGGCCTCATCGGACATCGTAGGGTAGTTGTGCAACTAGACAATTATCGATGCTCGGCAGATGAAACGAAATCGATGTTCCGATCGAAATTACCGCATCTCTTACAGCTCTATCTGCTGCCATATTGTGCCAGATCTTAAAAAATATAGTAGGTAAGTTTTTTAAATTGTTAAAGCTATTTTGGTCTGCTCTTCGGAAGCGCTGGTAGATTTTTGACGTGTAAAAGTACCCGTGCGACCGGTGCGACCTATTTACTGAAAAAATCTTTTTTATTTTTTATTTTAGGTGCAGCAACGTCTACGTTGTTTGATTCAATCTCAACGAAATGTTATTGATGAGTTTTATATTGCAAATGTACCTACGTAAGTCCCCATAAGCGTTGTACCCAAGATAGGTACCAAAAAGAACTAAATAATTTAACTTATTATAATTATTTTAGTAGCTTATGTCTTCTTTTTGTTACCCGACTAAAGCGAAGCTAAATGTATGTATGTCTGTTTCTATGTCAACTCGTTACTACGGATCAATCGATTTTGATAAATGATGTACGTCATTAGATTCGTCTTGATGTCGCGAATGTCACTGGGTAGGTACCTAAATTTAAAAACATTTTGCTGTCGGATGTTATGTGTTTTAATTACTGTTTTTACTTAATATATATCGACGACAGTATCAAAAACGCTGTCGGAATTTTAAAGCTTGCTTTTTAGTTATTTTAATATAAAAATATTTTGCTTAGGATGTATCTCATGAAAACTGAAAATGGGTGGCGGATGGCAGAGCCCACAGCAGCAGTTCAATGTCGAAAACTTGTTTGTTTGTTACACAGCGTCTTTTGTCTTTTACACAGCTTACATAACATCGCGTACAACACGAGTAACAAATCCAAAATAGGCGGTTACCCGTTCCGTTGCAACCCTTAATTCATACAGATTTAATGTACTAACAAGTAAGTACAAATAACAGTTTTACCTATATCTTATTTGTCCGTTTACAAAGATATCGTAAAGGAGCAAATGGTTGACGATTACAAATCGATTGATTTGATACTACCGGCTGGCCGAACAACGGCGGCCTCGGGAACGGGCGCGGTGTGCAAGCGGCTCGTCTGCGTCATTTCTCAGGATTTAATTGACCACAAACATTGACCGACCGCCGGCTACCACTCGATCACTGCACAATTTCACGCCATGTACTAGATGCCAGTGTACTATACGTATATGAGTACTATTTTCATGTCACATTCAATCAATTTACAGAGCCGCTCGCCGCTTGATTGCCGATAATGGCACGCTGTTAAAGGTAATTAGATCAATATCTAGAAAAGTCGATTCATTCGTTATCTATGCAAACTAGAAGCCTACCTATTACAATACTTTATGGCGCGCGTAAAATAAATAAAGTTCTTACTAACCCAAGTACGATAAAATATGTCAAAGTACCTATTAGTAAATTAGTTGCCTGCATTTCGCATTCGATATAAACAGATTTAGTAATATTAATAAGGCCACCTCACACAACATCGTATTATTAATCTTATGATATTGATGCGAGTGTACGTACATTATTGATAGTATTTAATCGCAACCTTCTTGTAGGAGCGTAATAAAGAACTAATTGCCGAGTCGGCACACGCGCAAGTCCTCCAGTAGGAAGCAGCGAACTAATTGAGACACTGCTACAATATTCTCCCCATGTTTATGGCTTCCATAGAGCAAGCTATCAAATAAATTCCAAGCATGGAGGAAATACGGCCTCGCGTGTAGCGATTATGAGAGCCTTATTTTGTTATCCCAGCGTCCTCCAATCATAATGTAACATTACACCGACACACCGCGCTATGCGCTGGTCATGCATGCAGCCCGACGTGTAACGCGTAGCGTAGAGATGCGTAGCCGGCAGTCGCTGCACAAAATAGCATAAAGGCTAGGTTTAACATATAGTACTGGTGAGCTGGGCTCTGTGCACGGACGCAGGGCAGATAACTTATTAGGGTTGCTCCGGAGATTGCGTGAATGCGTTCAGGGTCGCGCTGGCTTTGTTGCGCCGCGCTGGGTGGGCGCGCTATCGCATGCTCCATATTGCGGCGTGCAGGTACCGCGCACCGCACACCGAGAACACCCGACAGACAATGCATCTTGTGCAATTTGCTACACTTTCTTAATTCTGTTTACTTAAAGGATTATGGACGATAATCGCCCGCCCTCTATTTCATCAAGAAATCGTTTTAACGGTTGCACCTGCTTATTTCTACCTGTTCAATACAAAAAATCTGTTTTTGCACTGTGCTGTCCATCACGTGAAACACAAACCAAATCTTAGTCTTGGGAATCGGAACGCACATAACTGCTAACAAATTTTCTATGTAGGAACACTAATTATGAATCAGCAATAGTAATTAATTTCGTATTGCAGCTCGGCGATAGAGCTTGGTAAATCATTTAGAATTATGCTATCGTAGCTACATGTCATTTTGTCTGCGAAACAAACTAGACAAAGATAATTTCTGTTGTCTTTATAGCTAACCGGTATTAGGTATGAGTCAGCCGTGATTGTTTAATTCAGTGCTACTAAACGTGTCATGGCGCATGCGCCAACAACAAACTTGATTCATGCTCGGCTCGGCTAATCTCCTTTTACATCAGTCAGCCTCAATCTAGTTCAACAAATACCTTTAGTGATGGTTAATGGAGAATATATTTGAACGCTATGAATTTTATTAACCTACGCATCTCAATATTTAAGTTTTGGGACTATACACCGTAGCCTAATTAATGCTATGAATAACCCCCCGTAAGCACGGAGATATTTAGAATAGAGAATTGTAAGACGTGAAAAGCGGCAACCACACGTCACCTAATCTAGGAGATGATCGCGGGGCATGTACCTGTTGCGTCGCGCGCTCCTTTCATGGAATATTCTTCTTGTTATAGAGAGCACACGACACAAAGGTTTATCTGGACGCATTATGAGGAGCATCTCCGCTCCCAGATCGGGCGATAATGCTCGTCGACTCACAAAAGTGTACGCCGAGGTTCGCCGCTCACGAGTGGTGCGCGGGCGCCGTGCTGCGGGCGCGGCGGCGGCTGCGCTGCGAGCATGTAAGGTGATCTCGAGCCGCGCTGACCTTTGTGCGCCGCGGCCGCCGATCTTCTTTGTGTCGCGGCGCGCTTGTCAGCGTGCTCTCAGGAACCAACCTCGTTGTGTTTCTCTAAAAGAAAGTAGGTAGAGATATCGACGTGTTCATTGTTCCGCCATCAAGTTAATTCAATATAGTGGTGCTGCTGTCTATCGAAGCTATTTTTGTTTAACATTTGAATAGGCCTCTTTGTACTAGCTGTTTGGAACTCTGAATGGCGAGCAGGTGTCTTGTAAGGCTTTATGGCCGCTGTTGTGTATACTATTCACTCTGTTAAATAACTCTAAGTACACAGTACGGTACAAAGTTGAAATAATTATACTTACCTTTCTATCGCTATTGCACGATCAGTAGTGTCAAGCAAATCGATGCTAGTTGATTGGTAGCATGAATTTACATTTTTGCATTCTATAATGAGAACTAAACTTAAAGAATACGAGCTTTCGTCACATACGATATCGAAAAAAGTTGGGATACTTAGTTGTGAGTAACCAAACCAGAGCAAACATCGACTTTATTCAAAGCTCTAAAATGTTCACCGCGCACCATAAATTACAACAGGTACCTACCGACTTACTGCTGATATCTGAGAATGTAACGTGACAAACACCGTACATACCACAAACAACCGTCGGCTCATTTTGCAAACACAAGGACTTCTTAATTGGGACTAAAACATACCTACCTATACAAAGTCGTAACATATTATATTATAAGGAAAGCATTGTTTGGTTTAAAGAAATCATTAACCGTTTCATAAGAAATGCAGAGTTGATAGGTAGCACCAATACAATAGAAAGCCTTTTGGTGAAGGCTGTAGAGAAACGAAGTTATCACGCTATTGTGAAATTATAAAACGATAAAATGCCACAAGGGATTATCGTCAGCGTTATGGTCACCCTTTTGAAATGAGCGATGAAGAGTTGATGTGTCACGGGTTCACTAGGCGCGACAAGTTTGTCAATCGCGAGGAGCCGTGCGACCGGCGCGCCGCCGCCCGCGCTGCGTGGACACGCATTCGGATATGGGCTTATTCACATACTTTTTATTCACATGTTTATGAGCAATACTTTTCTCTCCTTACAAATTTTCTGGCATCAATAGAGACCTTTTATAAATATAAAATCATTACTTCTTTTTGTTATAATTATTCAGATGTACATTAACAGCGACCGCTGCTAGTTAGGTATGTAGCACCATTTTTGGCTATCAGGTATAGAAGTACTTATGCAGGGGATTTCCAAGTGTAAAAAAAGTATCACAAACAAAAGCGAACTCTTCAAGATTCCTTGAAATTGTAATTTGTTGGCATACTCGTATTACTCGTACATGTTTTTAAACCCTAACAAAAAAGAGGGGTGTTATAAGTTTAATATGTGTATCTGTGTATGTGCATGTCTATATGTATGTATATTGGGTCCTTACATGTGAAATTGGCATTTTGTTGAACTGGCCACTTTGGTTCAACATATCTGGTGTTTGGCTATGAATTCTAAATTCAAATTTATTTCAAATTTTAGCTCATGTAGTTGTGCCTCGAATTTAGAGATTTATTTGCTATCTTGTTATTTGTTTTTTCATTGGCATCATTCTGTTTACAATATCGAAAACTTAAAATATCGCAATATTTACGAATACGAGTTCCACCGTGGCACCAGTGCTGCAGAAACGGCTCGAAGGATTTATGATGTGTATGAGGCAGCTACTGTCAAAGAAAACACGATACCTTGGTTGCAACGTTTTCATTCTGGAAATTTTGACCTACAAAACAAGCCCCGTGGACAGCCGGAGACCCAAGTTAATAACGAAGAATTAAAAGTGATTGTGGAAACGGATCCATCGCAAACTACGTCAGAGTTAGCGGCAGGCTTCGGTGTGAGTGATAAGTGATAAAACAGTTTTAATTCGCCTGAAACAAATTGGAAATGTAAAAAAAGCCCAAAAAATGGGTATATATTTTGGGTATATTTTTGCCATATAAAACGCCAATTTTGTATGTAAGGACCTAATATCAGTGAATCAGAGTGTACATAGGCGACACTGAAAGTTTTTAGAATAGACCACTTAAAATTCCTTTAGAAAAAAAAACTATTTGAATTTTAAAAATGGAACTCTGAAAGTCTAACGCCGTCAACTTTTTTAATCTGTCATTTGTTTTGTAATTTTGGCGGCTATTTGAAAATAGAGTGTTGGCTTAAAAATGAATTTAACACGCGAGCATTTTCGTGCCATGATTTTTTACGACTTTCGTTGCGGACTAAATCAAAAACAAAGTTATGAAAGACTTATGTTAGCATTTAATAATGAAGCCCCATCTATTGCCACTAATTATAACTGGTTCAATGAATTTAAAAGAAACCGTACCCAGCTCAGTGACGCTGAACGAGAAGCTCGTCC
This sequence comes from Acleris sparsana, assembly GCA_923062465.1. NCBI lineage: Eukaryota > Metazoa > Arthropoda > Insecta > Lepidoptera > Tortricidae > Acleris > Acleris sparsana. Next base: position 12,220,250 of record OV281286.1, read on the forward strand.
CTCTACGGCGGTGACCGAGGAAAACATTGACGCTGTGCGGCTCATGATTGAAGAGGAGAAACGAACGACATACCAGCAAATACGGACATCATTAGGGATTGGCATGAGTCAAGTTCAATATTTTTTACATGATCACCTGCAAGTGTGGAAGCTTTGTGCTAGGTGGATACCGCACAATTTGAGCGAAGAACAAAAACTCTGCCGTGTGAATTGGTGTCGCCAAATGATAGAAAAATTTAACAGTGGTCTATCAAATTCAGTTTTTGACATCGTCACAGGCGATGAAAGTTGGATTTATTGCTATGAGCCCGAGACTAAACGCCAATCAGCTCAATGGGTCTTCCCTTTCGAGGAATTACCAACAAAAGTGAAACGAGGACGCAGTGCTGAAAAAAAGATGGTTGCCTGTTTTTTTGGTAAATCGGGTCATTATGCTACAGTACTACTAGAAAATAAAAGAACTGTTACTGCTGACTGGTACGTGAATAAATTTTTACCTATCGTCTTACAAAAAATTAAAGAACGACGCCCTCGCAGGAGAGTAATCCTCCATCACGAATATCACGATAACGCTCCAGCCCACGCCGCCAGACAAACAAATCAATTTTTGAGTTCTGAAAATATTGAATTGATGGGTCATCCGCCTTACAGCCCCGACCTTGCACCTTGCGATTCCTATTTATTCGCAAAAATCAAGGATAAGCTCAGAGGAATATCTTTTATGAATGCAGAAGAGGCTGTAGTGGCGTTCCAAACGGCAGTAGAAGAGGTGCCTAAAGAAGGATGGGCTGAATGCTTTACTCAATGGTTTTATCGAATGAACAAGTGTATCGATTGTTGTGGAGAATACGTTGAAAAACAATAAAATAGTTTACATCTTTATATCATGTTTAATTTTTGAGATTCTAAAAACTTTCAGTGTCACCCACGTATGTATATGGCGTAGTGACTATCAAACGGATGGCTTCTTCAAGAAAGCTCGTTTAATTAGCTGCAGTAATGGTTCAGGCCGTTTTAGAGACATCGTCAGCTGTGAAAAGGGGATCGCCCTATTTATGGGGTTTTTTATCTACCTATTTAATCGTTTTACACAAGATGTGTTGCGTAGAAGATAGGGTCAGCCAGACTCTTGCTTGCATATCCACCAGAGTTGCCAGTAAAATACCTTATTTGCTTATAAATAAGGTCGTACGCTTTCACGGCTAAACCACTAAACCGATCTTGATGAAATTTGGTATGGAGATAGCTTTACCCCAGAAGAAGGACATTGGCTACTTTTTACTGCGCGGAGTTGCGGGCAACATCTCTAGTCGCGTTTTTTTTTACCTGTTTTACAATGCCCTCTGAATTAACATAGGTCACTACTCTGAATTTGTGATATTTTTTGGTTTGGTTTGGTTTGTTTCTGTGCATTACGGAACACTTAGGTAGGTACATTTATTCTATTATTACTTTTTAGTATGAGTATTAATTATTGTTAGTTTTATGGACATACTTTTCCACGAGTATTACTTTACTACTAGCCGTTTACGTATAAGTTAAATTAAAAATAAAACCCATTCGAAACAAAACAATTAATTGATGTTGTTTAAAGTGGTTTATAAAAACAAGGATTAAAAAATAAAGAAGCCACCGCAGATGACGCCTCAGCCCGGAGGGCCGGATAGCTCCATTGTAACAGATGCGCCAATTTGGACTGTGTCACCTCGCTCGGCCTTCCCGTTAGCAATTATACGAACCGAGCAGGAAACGGTCAGCTGCCATATTTTTTTAAGATATCTGGATCAATGCGTCTGTTGACCCATATGTCTCATGTTCGCCCATTCGAAATGAACCGTCTCGAAAAGAATGTACGCGGAGCATAGTTACCACCTATTAAAAAAAAAGTATTCATACGGTTATATTGTAATGTAACATCTCCATCACTGCCATTTAATTTATCGGGTTCATATATAGAACAATAATGGGTAAAAAAACATATTTTTATTTTTGCAAAGTTTGAAACTTACGACGAAATATACTTTTGCGCGTGCCTTTACAAAGTATTCCGTGAATGTGTAATCAGAGAGTTTATTGATCGCGGCAAGATTAACACCGGTCCGCATTGTCTGAGTTGGCATGTCTTAAATTTTCCTTTTTTGTGCCAATAACTTAAGGAAATCAAGAATTATTTTTTTCTTCGACTGTATGAATGTCGCCATATATCACACTGGGGAAGAATTATTTCTCCTTATGCCGAGCTTTCGTAACCAATTTTCAATTGTAAATTGACGTCTTTTCAGACTACGTTTATACCTACTTACTTCTCGTAACCAAAATAGAATCTCGTTGACATTCCCGAGTTTGCAAAACCATTATTAAGTACATTGTACTTTTAAAAAATTGTAATTTGATTTGATGATTCCACCTGCTCTCAAAAATTACACAAACTTCTTCTTAAAGAAATATAGTATAATCTACCATACAACAGACATAATAATTCTAAGGTTTAAGATTAAAACACGGGCCTGTTTCACAATCGACGAGTTTGTCTGTCATTTAAAGTTGGCTCTTTCCTTGTCTATTTTCAAGTGTAAGAAAGGGAAAGGGCTGAATTTATCTGTCAAATGTGCTTTATTGGTCGATTGTGAAACAGGCGACCACAATATGCACCTAATAACCTAACCCACCTACGATACGACAGACCGCGCTATATTTTGGTTACAAGTTGAATATATGGAGTAGATTTTGAAACTATAATTGTCGCAAAGTTTGAACTATTCGTTACATAATGTATTACTTCGGGATTGATATTGAGATGCAATTTAGCGGGGTGCGGGGAGCATGTGCAGACGCATCCTGCGCACGTGCCTGCCACGCGGCCGGAAGCGCCTCGCCATCGGCCCACTTAATGCGACCTTCGCGATATTTATATACTTAACAATCTCAATCCCTTGCGTTATATAAACAAACTTTCGCCACTCAAGTAGACCACGAAAATATATTATGTGCAAACGCAGGTCGGTGGTCGGTCATTCGTAACCCGCCGCCAATGCCATTGTCAATACCTGCCTCGAGGACCGACAGCCGCCATAAACATACGACGCCGATTTATTTACCGAATGTTTACGTCTCGTGTAAACCAAGATGACAACAACTAATTAATGATTGATTAAAGTGCTGGTAGGGCTGTGTTTCGCGTGTCATTGTTCTTATCGCGGCCCCGAAGCGTATGCGTCGCGTCGCGTATCAAGATTGTGTTCACACAATCATGTTTTAACGCTTCCAAAGGGATTATTGATATGAATGAGCTGAAAAAAAACAAAGCACCTTCGAGTGAAACGTTCATCCGGTCAATTATCGATGTTTTCGGGCCTGGCGCGATGTGGCGTTAGTTCATTGTTTATCAGTAACGTTACTGGACTGCTCCATTTACTTAGTCCAACAGCTTCGCGATATAGACTACGTTATTTTATGGCTTTATTTACATAGGAACTGTTGACTGAGCATATAGAGCGATAAAAACGGACAGGTTAAGGTGGCTTATCTCGCACGGCAGACATCCGCACGTTGCGCGGACGTGCGCTATCCGACTAACACACTTTTGAATATCGCACCCCTGATCGATCACGATCGGACTCGTGTATCGGTCACCACGTGATAAAATGCTCAAGTCTCCGCAGCTTTACGATATACTTGCACTGGGAGAGTTCTTAACAGCAAAACATTTAATGGTAGATCTGCAGTTTTGCGTGTTATCTTAAAGTCTGCTGTAGGAATGCTATCTAGTTCAAAATACTGATTGACACTAAAAAGTCACGTGCATCTTTTATGCGCGGTTTAATGCACCTATCTTTGATTATTCTGCTTAGTTCGGTTTGGTGAATCAGCAAGTGGTTTGGCGAGACGAAGCAGAATAAGCACTAGGTAGATGTATTGCACAACTCGGACACACGCCAAAACACGTGATATTTTTTGAGTTCATGCGAACTATGACCATAAGGTACTAATAAACAATAACTTGAATCCAAATTCGTATGCGGTCTCACCAGCGGACTAGCGGAGTACGCTACCAATGCTACACAGATATCAAGAATACGCAAATCCACAGGTCCGTACACAGCGCAGTTTGTCATGGTTAACTGGAAACACAACATTGCCATTGTTCCTCCTTAAAGCCTGAACAATAACCTGTTCGAGAGCGGCGACGGATTTTTTCCAAAAATCTTCTTTTATTCGTATTCAAAAAGCTTAATGGAATTTCGCATTGCGCCGGGCGGCGCATTGTACAACGGCGCGGAATGTGGATAAAATCAACAAGGCACTAAATCACACATACCGATTATTCAATAGGAGTGTAAAAAAAATAGGTTTCGCATTGTGAAAATGTACGTACACTCATAACCGTTTTTTTTTTAATGTAAGATTATTTTGAGTAGATATATAAATTGTAAATATGGGGCCAAGTATGATTAGTATTCTAATTTTAACTATTTGTATACTTAATACAAAAACTTCAAATTCTATTGTTGTGACACTAGAATCGACATAAACGTTTATAAATTAAGATTTATTCATTCGAGTATTTAAAAGTAGCGAAAACTAATCTGAATTGGCCCCTATATCATATGATTCAATTAAATTACAAGAATAAAAGGTACGGACTTCAAAAAACTTAAGTGAATAATAAATATATGTACTTACCTATTCGTAACAGACATGTAACCCTCATATTCATACGTCAGTATAAACTAGGTAGGCTCCAGCTGGGTCGACGTTATTTCAGACCTTCATCCCAGTGGAATTAGTATCGGCATAAAGGTTGAGAAAAAAAGTCGGTTCCAAATTTAAGAGAACAAACAATATGGCGTTCCATTTCTAAAAATCGGTAGTAGAGTGAACGCTATGGTTCGGAGGGGAACATAAATCGAGGCGCGCGCGGCTGCCGCGCAGTGTCGACGCCTACGGGCGCCGCCGCCTCTGCCTCTAACTGCACGTTCTTAGCATATCTGCATCTGTCTACAAGCGCGCACCACCACTGCCAGATATGGGCAAAAATTGAAACACGGAACGTTGTCTACATAATATTGTGCGAGTGGCCTTCTTCCTACACACGAGTGTTTCGAGCTTTCTTTATGATATGCACCGCCGAGGACAATAAGAACATATACTTACACGGTCTGAATACCTGACCGGCTTACATAAACATTTTAATCGTAAAGCTACCTACATGATAAGCAGTAATCGCCTTGACTGACCTGCAGGGTTTTTAGGTTCCGTAGTAAGTTCTTAATCTATCGGCCACCACGTAACAAACTGATATAGTCTCCGCGGCCTTATGAATCCTTGCACTGGGAGAGTTCTTAATATTAAAACATTCTATTGCAGATCTGCAGTTTGGCGTGTCTGTTTTAGCAATGCTATCTAGTTTAAAAATACTGCTTGACACTAAAACGTCACGTGTATTTTTTATGTGCAGTTTATTGCACCTATCTTTGATTATTCTGCTTACTTCGGTTTGGTGAATCACCTTTTATGATTTTATGGGTCTATGGGTCATAGATACCACTTACCATCAGGTGGCCTGTGTGCTCGTGTGCCTTCTTTACACACAGCAAAAGCCACGCCTTACACACACGTTAGTTAGATGATCATATCCTATGACTGCCGAACGTCTATCTTTCTATATGTTCTTCTATCTGTCAGTTGAAATTACTGTAAAGGCAAACATGAAGACTGGAACTCTAAAAAATCTCGTGGCTATCGCATTTGCATTACTACAAGTAGTAGGTATGATTGCGCTGCGGACCATAAATGCCCTGATCTGTTGAATAGTTTTTGCGTTAGTATTATCTGCAAGGTCCCACGGCCTCGGCGCCTCAGCAGGTGTGCACCTGAGAGCAAACGCACTTTTTCTGTATGAACACACGGACCAACAAAACGAGCGACAAGCTTCGATTCATTCATCGCTCGGCGAGGAATGCTTTTATGTAGACGAACTGAACCTCATTTTTGCTGACTTGATTGAACTTAATATGCGTTACGTACGAAATATGTATGTGCGCTAGGCAAATTAAAGTGGTTTCCTGCGCTTGCAGGCCACCGGTAATTATGTTTAAGCATTGCTGTAAAAAATATGCATCGATTTATTTTTTAAACATTCTTTATGTCTACAATGTAGAAAGATATTGTATTGTAACAGTGCCGGTGCGGCCTACTTACTGAATAAATATCTATTAAGAATATTTTTTACAATTTCGTATTACATCTCAAAATCTCTCATTCATCTCAGTCTGTAATGTTCTGTTTGGTGTTCAATAAAGTGTTTTGTATTGTATTGTATTTTGTATTGTATTGTACATTTTACAATAATATATTCTTTACATTTATAGTTATACACTTTATTGTTCAAAGATAATAAACTTACTATCAAAAGACGAGTCCACTGATCGAAGTACCCACCTATGAGCAATTGAGGAGTTCCTGTGGTCAACTTCCGTCTCCATCATCATACAAACTCGATGGACCATATTATTATCAAAATTGCATAATATAAGTATTAGGTATGCCAAATTTCAAGTTAATACAACTCTGAGCAGTCGGTTAAAATTAACTTCCTAGATTTTATTACTTACATTTTTAGTTGCATACAAGTGAAGCTCATACCTATGTGTTAAAATGGTACATTTTTTCCAGCCATGATTAATTATTTTTTGCCTAATGTCTCATGTCAAAAGTTTCTTTTTAATCTTCATTTTCCTCACGTAAGATATTTTAGAAAATCAGGGAAGTTCACGCTTTGGACGACATAAAAAATATGGGAAACAACGGGCTCTTCAACAAACCTCCAACGCAGGAAGAAGAATCACGATGGGAAGATATCCGATTATCCCGATTGATGAATTTACTCCGTCGTAACAAAGTAGCTACCTACTTCGCACCGCTCCGCTACGTCGTACTTCTCACTATCTCTTGCCGAGCTTTTACCATTGGAAACAACCAACATTGGCCAACTACTGGTGAGTCAATTAAAGTCTGTTTTGCATACCAATTATCCCCAATTCACCTGAGTGACTAGTAACAAAAACATTGATTAGGTACCTATGACATCGATACAATTTCCAATTTACATCATTGCCGTTATATCATGTGTTTTTGTGTTTAACCCAATATCCGCTGAGTGGGCGCACGTGAGCCGGCTCCGCAGGCAAGGCGCAGGGTCGTCGTCGCCACGTGTCGCTATACCGCCGCCGTGGTCTGATTTTACTCAATCAGTGTGTTATACCTTTTCTCTGTCCCACCTGACACACCATAGAGTTAACTAGTTTTGATTTGAGTTTTGCACGTAATGATATCGCACGGTGTTTCATGCCTACAGATACCTGGGACTATGGATAACCAGATCATCATGGTAGACTACACGAATTAGGTACTTAGGTACCATGCGATTCTGATTCTGCCGTGTGCAGGGTCAATTTACGCCTCTGATTATCGGACTGACCTTTGCTGCGTAAGAGAATGACACCGCAGGGCGTTGTCGCATACCGATGGCACATTTAAATCAGACACTTACACGCGACACCGCGTTTGATATTATCGCGCGCTAATTACCTACTCCCGTACTGCTTGCTGTGTTACCAAATTATATAACCACCATTATGCAACCGCTTTGTTTACCATGGATAGGTACCCAAATCCCATCCTACGTCGGTAAAATATATTATTTATTTGCAAATCCATAAAAGACTCCGCCGCAGCGTCAGTAATGAGGAGGTTCTAAGCTTATGACGTCCTTGGATGAATACCGATCTAACAACACCTTGCACTTTGAAATCCGTCAATACGTTTAGCCTGTCACAAGAAACATGGATACATAGCCTACATACATAGACCCGAATAACATACCCTCCTTTTCGTATTATTGTAAATTGATTTGTATCTTGACTTCTAATAATAATATTATGGGCAATGATAGCTTGAAAATACTATTATAATGTACACAAGCGAAATGCAATTTATAAAGCGTAGGCTAGATTTACCAGAATAATGTTATCAGTGTCATCGATGCAAAGAAAAAAAAAAATTTTCAGTCGACTGAGTAATTAGTATTTTACCAAGAAATTATTTAAAAAGTGGGCGACAGTAAATGTGAAATATGAAATGAGCGCCACGAAGGTAACCTTGACAAGTTTGGAGGAGATATAGGTGACAATATTTGTATTTGTACTAGTTATTTACATATGCATAGGCATATCTGGGAAATATCTTAAACAAACACGCCAACAAGTCGCACTATTAGCTTATACCATTTTATCGATAAATTTGTTCTTGATTTACTGTAGCCCAGAAATTGAATGCAGTCGTAACCTTGATCTACACTTAGTCATGTAAAATGTAAATAAAGGTGCGATTAAAAAAAAAACTAAAGATGTAATCATTGGTTCGATTATCACTATTGATACTATTTCGTGGCGCTGGTTCACACGAGTAAAACGCTGGAGAGTATCTACATGCAAGAATTTCTTTACCTGAGTCAGCTGATTGCGCGGCTTCCCTGCCACAGTAGGTACAATTGCCGTCGAGCTCGGCGTTTTGCCGCAAAATGGAAGGATTCGCAGGTGCGCGCCAACAAGTTGAATCGTATTCTTATTGTTACCGTCTGAATTGCGTGAAAGTTGTTGCTGCATCCGTCAAATAAGCCTTACCTATATTTAATTTGTTACATTTTTGACGTTTAGTTCTCGTGAGAAAGTTCTGGTTTAGTCAATCAGCTGGGGATTTTGAATTTCTAACACAAAGTGTTAATTTTTTTTTGCTATTGCTCGATATTTCCAAACATTCGTTAAAAATAAGTACTTACGATGTTGTAATATAAAGATATATAATACGTATAGTCAACGTTAAAAGTAGACATTTAGTCACTTTTGACTTTATAGGTACTATGTAAATATTGGATATCATTACTTTTATATACATCCATGCCATAACTTCCCTATAATATGTTCAGAAACGATAAGCAAATGGCCTATATTAGTAAACCTGTAGCTAAATATTGTAACTAAATGAAGTTTTAGGCTACAGCAATAAAGTAATATTATTTGTACGAAATCGGTTTTTACTTCGTTAATAATGATAAAGCATTCTTTATTTTATATTTTGTAGCATAAAATCGTATTTATAGCAAGTACTTACTTGAAAAAATGGAAAGTGCCCGTTTTCTTTGTACCTATGTATAAAACTACCATGCTTAAAGAATAATTGACTGTCGAATTTCTAGCGGCGCTTTTTCTCCTCTTGGGGACAGTTGCTGGTAGATTTTGACGTGAAAAGTGCCCGTGCGGCCTAGGAACTTTAATAATTTTCGTCTTGGGTGATCTTGCTGAAAGCGCATATACCTAGCATTCAAATTAAACAAAAAAAAAGCTACTAAAGAGTTTTGAAGGGATATATCATTTTTAATTCTATTTACCACTTTGCCTCGTTGACACTCTACTATTAGTACCTACATGTAATTGGAATTTTTAGCCGTATGTTCGTCTAATACTTATAGTTTTTCTTTTATCTGACCACCTTTTAATAGTCCTATTCAACAAAGTGCTTACTTGCTTAAATGCTAGACTTATTTAAGCAATTAAAACTGGTGTGTAGGTTGATTTAGGCGCGCATTGTGGTGTCTACGCCGGTTGCGCGGACGCCGCCGCGGCGCGCCCCGCGCCCATGCGCAGGGGAGAGAACCCACAGCAGCCACGCGAACGCGACACCAACTCGTAGACCATTAGCGGCCTGCACACGTAAAGTTCGGACCGCGGGAAACGCCACGCGCCGTTCCAATCTTCGTTCCGAACCGTACGTGTAAATGCAACTGTAATAGTAAAATAATAAAAATGTACAGTTCGGAACGAAGATTGGAACCACGCGTGGCGTTTCCCGCGGTCCGAACTTTACGTCTAAAAGCCATTGCCATTGCCACGTCGGCAGATCTGTTATGTTCGTGTCTGAACGACTAAACACTTGTCATTTTGTTGTACTACGACATTTTCAAACTTGAATTGAATGAAAACTAAGTAACTAACAAATAGAATTGACTGGAATTATACTGATAAAGTGACGTAATTCCATGAAGTGGTCAATGGACAATTTCGTGTTTCTTCTTCTGTTTTTAAACATGCCGAGAGCAACGTCACAATAAATACAGTTGAACGAAATATCCCGTACCATAAAACATACAAGTAATTAAACCTAATTAATTTCGTAAAGTTACAGCAGATCATAAAAGCCATGCGACTAAAACACCCAAGAAGTGTAAAAGAAGCATTCAGAAGAATTCTGGTTTACACTTGATATTTTCCGAATGGGGCCAAAACTGCCATGCGGTTAATGTACGAAGAATGTTGTGTTCAATGAAATTTTTAAAATCACGGTTTGTAAATACTTATGAAATCGTGATTCTTATAAACAGTATGGATTATTAAAAGTAACTGGAATATTAAACTTATGAAGTAAAAAAAGGCTGTTCGGGCCTACTGTTTCTTGTTTCAAGTAGTGCCGCTATCGATGTCGGCCGATCGCGTCGTGTTAATTACTTTCATTAAGGGCAATTGTCCTGCTCGATCGAGCTGATCAGTCAGTTTGCCGCCACTCGATATTTCCACCCAGTACCAGCGCCAATAGAACGCCACTAAAAGATCAAATAATAACTAGGTTTTGATAGATTCGTCATAATTAACATTATATGTCTACCATTATCAGTAGGTAATCGTAAAAATACAGGTTCAAGCGTTATCCCGGGATATTCTATGGGACTGTCAACAACTTTGATGGTTGAGCCATGAAAGAACCCTGTAATAATTAAAGCTTCAAGTCACAAGAAAGAATTTAGATACGTCAGGGGCCTACGTCAAAATGAAAAATTGGTTTTCTACGTGGACCGGATTTAGCTCAACAGTTGAAGTTGTTGACTGTCGAAAACCAATAAAGAGATACGTTAGGAAGGATAACCCATCCAACCTAACCAGTCGATACGACTCAAATCTTATCCGATAGTGCATATCTACACCGCAGCTTGTGATCTTGCGCAGCCCAAACCAAACGAACTGCGATTAGCTACGTGAGTTGTATTGCCTGGTTATCTCGGACATAATTGAGGTCTAGGGTTACTTTATGACATTGTAGGTAATTTCAAAACTAGGTGCAGGTGATTGGTTTAGTTTGCAATTCAGATACCAGCCTTATAGAACTAGGTAGGTACTTTAATTGGAAATATATTTACAGCAACTAGTTTTCTTTATTTTATTATTATTTTTGATTTTGGACCTCAGTAGAGCTAGACAAGTCCCACTAGCCAAAGTTTTCAGTGGTAGAAATCTGAACTGACTGTCTATAAGTTGTTAGTTCTATTCATTCACTTTCATAAAATATAGATATTTCCTATTCAAGAAGCTCTAGCTCAGCAAGAAGTCAAACAAATAACCCTTACAGTTACTCCATGTTTGCGACGTTTACGTGTCAGTCGGCCTGTAAGTTTGGTGTTTTTTTTTTCAAATTTGGTGATAATGGATACTTCCCCCGTGATATTTTTTTAATACTTACTACGGTTATTGTTATTGGTTTTTATTAATACGCAGATCATGTAAAACCAGCACCCAAGTTACAAATCGATTGGCAAATTCATCTAGGATCAATTCAAATGGGTCACCATTGGGAAGTCATAGATCATAAGTAAGAAAAGGGAATTGGGTAAGATTGTATGAAGATTATTGTCTTTCAGCGTCGAATTTTACGAGTTAAATACCATCGGAGCGGAGTTGTTAAAGATTTAAGTACTTATAAGCTCTTGGTACCTACTAAAAGTTTGCCCAGTTATTTCAATATCTCGGCTCCGATACACTTCAGAGTAGGTACTTATCACAAAATGTTTTCACTTCCCATGGTCTTATAATGTTACTTTAGTCTGTGCACATCGGGTCGGGACTAAAGCTCCTTATTCCCTAGGGATCAAAGTTTTTCTGAATGGAGGATTATCGCCATTTTCACTGATTATGTATAGACAATTTTTAGGGCGTGGAAATAACCTCAAAATGACAAATGTGTAAAAATAAAAAAATGAAATAATCGTGAAACACGATTATTGATTACGAATATTAATCTTTTTAAATATATTAAGGATGAATATATTTTATTATGCATGGCCAATTCGTTATAAAACAGCTTTTAAGTTTGAACCTGTTGGCTAAGTATGCAAGCATTTACAGTGTCACGTTACAAAAAAAGGGGAAAAAACGCGGAATATAAGAAACTTTATTATAAACAATATCGTAATTTTGTATAGAACGTCGTTTTTCCTGGCAATAAAAGTGAAAAATATAATGTTTAACGCGAGACTAAACAACCCTCGCTCCGCTTGGGTGGCTAAACATCTCGTGTCATTATGGCTTGTTTTAGTCCCTTGTTGAACAATCTAGTATTATTTTGAATAGATCTACCATAATTTTGCCGCTCACCTTAAAAATATATGTTTTTTACCAATGACAACATGCACACCCTCTCCTTTGTCGTTGTCGATTTTAAACTTAACTAAATCAGTATTTAATACATTTCAAAAACATATCAGATGCTAATCGAACCACTTATTGGCCTTATGGTCTAAGATCCGAATAGGAGACGATTTGCTGCGGGCTGTTTATGTAGGCTGAAAGATTTCAGCCCAGTACCTACTTATATTATTAGAAATATAATTAAAAAATGACTTTTAAAAAAGTTGCAAATGCTGGTTTAATAGACAAATTACATACTAATCGAAAGTATGAAGCCTATAGAATATGTAAACGTTAGGTTTGATGCAAATTATTAGTACCGACTTACCTGTTTATACCTGCCTCCCGATAGTTTGACGGGAAAAAAATGTTAACCTAACGTTTGCATATTCTATAGGCTTCGATTACGGTATGTAATTTTTCTAATAAACAAACAACTAACGTTCTTTAAAACAAAGTTAATTTTTAAATTATATGTACAGGACTGTAATTTTCCAGCCTACCTATTCGCCATATATGACTCAGCATATTGATAAGATATTAAAAAAAATCGAATGAACACCCATGTGCAAATCGCCTCCTATCAGGATCTCCTACTATTATTGCATTTTACCACGAGAATACTGCAATCCACAAAACTTATAAATGTTAGATTCCCGGTTGTGTATTGATGGTTTTCGAAACCTTAATGAAATAAGTTTTTTTCTTAATTCCAACCTTAAGGTAAACAAATCTTTGCGCCTTTAAAACAAAAAACGGTATAATTAAATTGGAAAAGGGCAAAAGTTTGAACAGGGTTTTAATTGCTATTGGAAGTGATCGGAAGCACAAGCTACGCCCACGCTCTGGGCTCTTGAAATCGAAGTAGAAAGCTAGGTTAGTTCAGTCACATTCTCACCATTGTAACCCTAATCAAGGGCGAAAGGGACAAAAGTTACGATCCCTCTAATGCTCAGTTTCGTAGTAGATCCCCTGCGCGGCGCCGGTGGCAGGGCAGGGACATAGTATAAATAGAATTCTCTATACTGTGGCAGGAATCGCGGTGGCAACCAACACAGACTAAAAACAGTAGGTACGGTTAGAGCTGCCAAGGTGCCAAGTTAACACCTGCACAATTATGTAACGTTTCCCGCGAAAAGTTACATCGAATAACAAGTGTCTACTTTGTCATTCCATAAATTTACAAAATAATGTACTGCATTGCGTTGCGAGAGCTTTTGTGATCAGATAGATGTTTATGAAACGTATAATGCAAATAATTTATTAAAGCCTCCTAAAGCCCACCATACCTACAACGTAATTTGCCAAAGGAATATGAATTTATTATGGATGCAACAGACATAATTTTCTCATTTAATGGTCAGTCATAAAAAATAAAGGGAAATTCCACTTTATCTCCTTTGTAGTGGATCTTTATTTGAATTACCGTATTACGTTTAATTTTTTGGACGCGGGGCTGTACGAGGATTGGGAAACCTATACTTCCCTTATAAAATAAGGGCATTAAAAATACAAAACAATGCCTGAAATTATTCACTTAATTATAACAAGCCGTAAGTTACCACCGAGTCGTAGTCGTATCACCTTATCTATGTGAAATCAGGTCTCGGAATCTGTGTTTCCGAACCAATACGACTTGGGGGCCTTCAAAATTGAGCCTACTCTTTTTGCAAATGATCTTTGTGCAAATGATCTTTGTGCACCTGCGATTCCCCTGGTGTCGCGGGTGTAGATGGTCAGTATGATCACTTATCATAAGGCAACTCGCTTGCTCGCCTGCTTCCTTTCTCACATAAAACAAGTCATAAAAATGGGCTGGAATTTGAATTAAATAACACGTGGTCCACACGAGGTCTCATTCTAGAAAGAATGATGGGCAAAAATGTATGGAACCCAGCCCAATCACCAATAGAATTATACCGTAAGTTTGTAGGCTTATTGATCCCTCTATTTGCTGTAATTGTTGTAAATAGTAAAATCGGTTAAGCGTGAGTCGGATATATGGAAAATAACATTGCAACGCATGCGGGCCACAGCCAGTGTAGTAATAAACGTTGTGTGTGTGTGGATATTTGAAGGCTGATAACTCTCTTCTCCGGGGTTTTTGTAGTTTGTTGCCATATTAGAAAATGAAGCTTATGTAACTAGCTTTCACGTGGTATATATGAGATTTGAATTGGTTATGTGGGCCAATTTGCCCATCATTATTTAATGGATTGCTGCGATACAACCGAAATACTGAAAATAAATTTTACCTTATATCATAATATATCATTTAAAAGCTCTTCAGTTAAAACCCTATTTTTAGATTTTTTTGTAGGTAGTAGTATAATATAATTAAAGATGATTTATGACATTTTCGATATATTCTACTTACTAAATAATAATTTATATATTCGGAACACTACAAATATGCTTACAGATTAACGTTTTTTTTTAGAAAACAGATGGTAATTATCGCTAGGCAATCGGCTAAAAAGCATAACTCCTGTTTACTTTAAAGAGCATTAGATATGTTTCTAGGAGTAGCAGATTACTAGCCAGCTGCCGCAGGACTTTATTAGGTTTCTAATACCTATCCCATACCAGACGTAGGTACGGAACCGTCGGTGCTCGCAGCCAAGAGACAATTTAAATGTAAGTGTTACTAAGTAGATAGGTATATTTATCGTTTGTTTAGCATTATACGGCTACGAAGAGTTACTAATGTGGTTCCGCCATTGTAGTTTTTAGTATTTATTGTTTGTAGTACTGGCACACTGATGGTCTGTGTGGTGCGGCAGGTAAGGAGCGGAACAATAAACTATATTTCCCGATAGGCGATTAACATAATCATTTCGCCGAGCACTAATCGAATGGCCGCGAGCCGCCACGTGCGCGCGCGCCTCTCCGCCCGGTACGTTACTACTCGCAGCTCGCCGATAATGATAATTGTATGTTTTACACTAATAACATGCCCGCCATTTGAAGATAACAATACGTTATGTTTACGATAATAAAAACGCCTATTATTCTAACATACAACTTAACTACGCTATACCTATGTATACGATTTGAATTATGTCTTAGCACGAACAGAGAAAGCACTGGGTATCATTTTAGGTGATTAACTTACTTAGGTATCTAGGCACCTCTACCTATAACGTGTTTGCATTTTTTTAGTTTTTATTTATTTAGAATGTAGAGTCTAGAAACTGTTAGAACTAATGAATGACGAACTTAATTCTGTAATATATCACTATCTAGCCACTAGCCGACAAAGTCACCCTACAGAGTCGTATTGACCTACAGAACTTACAGTAGCTAGGCTAATCTAGAACTAAATTGCGTTTCTAAACTGTTTCATTTGCTAAACTTTCACAAGTTAAACTTATTCGTTTTCTGAAAACCGTAATTTTAACCTTTAAAATTCTTTTCAGGTCTGTTACAGGTATAACAATTCCAAAAATAACATATTCAGAAAAAAACAATTTTTAACACAACCTACAAAATTATTTAATACGTAAGTACAGTTAAGTACCTTTATAAACCTATAGGTGCAAATAAAAAAACAGAGTTGAAAGTTGAGACCTACCTACCTACTCACCCACTATCTGATCTATTAGTCGGAGGCAACTTCGGTTAGTTATTTCGTTTTATTTCAATAAGATTAATATTTTGTCATTGTATAGTCACTAGCAATAATATATTATCCAACATTTGCGCAAAAATCTCTGACACGCTCTTTTTGCGCCCAATGTTGGATAATATATTATTGCAGGTGACTGTACTTGCCTATCTTAATTACTTAATATAATAACACTTTAACTTGTACAAATACCATTACATTACTAGTTGAAAACACGTATCTTTACGTTAAAGGCAATATAGTTTATAATTTAAACGTACACGCTACACGGAGTGACGAGATTCATTGATTCAGAGGAGTGAGGCGCGGGTAGAGGGAGGAGAAGAGCCTCGTAGTAGCTATACCGTAATTTCGGACCGGAGCTCGTCGCTCCAGTGGCGCAATTGGTTAGCGCACGGTACTTATAAGACAGTGCTCGTGAGTAATGCCGGGGTTGTGAGTTCGAGCCTCACCTGGAGCATTTTTTTTATTGTAATTTTTTCGTTTTTTTTTTCTTTAACAGAATACGTACAAGTTACAACTTAGGAGTAAAACAATAACTTAGCAGTTTAAATACTTTTAAATTGTTTTTTTTTCAGGAAAATAACTAAGAACTGTAAAGCGTAAAACTATGGATAATTCACAAAAAACACAAATTTAACACAAAAAAGTATATAAATTCAATAAACTTACGTGGTCAACTTGATCTTCATTCTTCACACACAAAATTTAAACTTTTGGCGGACAACAATTGACAGGACGAGCATTAGTGTCGCCATATTAATACCTACTGGTTTTCGGACTTTGGATAGTAAGCAAATATTTGGTTACGCTCGCAATGCCTCACCTACTTAACTCTCGAGACAACATATTGCTGGACCATGGGATTCATGTCGTAAAAATATGTAAGAATTCTTAATTAACGTTAGTATTAACAGTCATTAGCATTAGATGCTGTTTTAAATATAATCTTGGACTTCTATTTATTTATTTATTTATTAACACATTACACTATCATTACAGGACATCCAATGCGATAGTGTAACAACATAGTATAAACTGACTTAGGTACTGTCTGTTCCTATCGTACATTATAACATAAAAAGTCACTTTGGTGATTTCACACAAAGAACACAAATCAGTCTTCTCAGCCACTTCATTTATAGGTAGAATAAGTAAGGCTCGAGTGAGAGGGGCTTATTTAGGAGATTAGTCCGGCCGCGTGGAACAGCGACTTAAAAGTATTCAGGTAAGTTTTAAACACGTATTTTTAGCATGAAGAAAAAATAATCAATTTTTAAGTATGTTAATTAATTGATATGGCACGATTTGTCGAATTTAAACAGCTTTATCATTAAAATGTACTGCTCATAACGGAATGGTACTACACTAACCTATTTTAGTAAACGATTTATTAAGTTACTAACATGTACTTTTATAGGACACGTAAAAACTAGAAATTTACAATTTTGGGTGGCCTTACCCAAAAACCATATCGTCTTTGACATGTTATGGTATTGTTTTTGATTCGGCCGCCATGAGGTACTTACTGTCAAGTAAATAAGAGCTATCAAAACGTTGACAATACGATAACAGACCACAAAATATAGGGGTTTTACCGCTTAGAATCTAGGAGTAATTGGCCGTCGAACGCGAGGCACTGGCGCAGCACCCGCTCCGCGCGACCTTTGCGACCCTCCTGGCTCTTCACAACACAAGACACTAGGCATACCTACTAGGTACTACTGATCCCATTGCACTATTCGCTGCTTCATCTGATGACATAAGCAAGCCAGCTGTACTACATCATAAACTTAATATTTAGTAAGTATTAAATTAAATAAATGCGTAAGTCTATGTATTTATAGTTACACTGAAAAGAAGAATATTACATAAGAAAATACCGTAAACAAAGTTGAATGTACTTATTTATTTAAAGGAAAAATCATTTAAAAAAAACAATTAACCTAAGAGGAATTCCACAAATTCTTCGATTCAGTTTTTTTCAATGTGGTCAATCAATTCCACCACCCGACCCGGGGTCGTGAGGAATGTAAATGCGGTGACGTGCGCGAACGACCCTGCACAACGACCCTTTGATTTTTTCAATCACCTACGAATGAGGATAGTACGAGAAAGCATTCGGGTCAGTGCGCGCGGGACGGAACGAATGGGCCACGTATCGCGCGCCGCGGCACTACACCCAGCCAGGAATCATAGTTATTAATTATAGACACTTTTTACTAGCCTCTGTACCTATTCGTAAAGTTAGATCCCGTAAGTGTCCGCCTCCTAATCCTTATAAACGTATTTTATTACCAGTTAAGTTGCAATATCTCGAGTTGAACATGTATTATAACAGATAGGTATTGTATTGGGGACGTGTTTAAGGCAAAACTCCTACATAAATATTATTAAATGTTACTTTTCCAAACTCCATATAGGTAAACCTTCGACATCAACTTTACCGGTCTAAATTCAAAATAATTCCATTGCAGTCGCTTATATTATATGTAGATAAACCTGGGGCTTAGTTTGGAGGTCAATGTGTTTGAGATTGTACCCAGAAATCATTTTATTACTACTGTGTATAACTATTGTACCAACAAATTAAATAACTATGATAGCCAATAAGTCTTACAGATTTTCGTTATGCCTTACAATAGTTGATACATACATGGGTGATTTAGCCAATCTATAGATTGGCTAAATTGTTTTGGGCATAATGAGGGTGATGTTTGGAATGAAACTGGCAATATGATCCAATTTATGCACATTAGTTAGTAGGTAGGTGAGTCGAGAGGGAAACGAGTGACACGCAACGTAGTTAGTTGCATACTGTTTTAATTAACTAAGGAAACAGGGGGCGCGCGGGTGCTACCGCTGCCACCAATACACACTATCTCTCCTCCAACCTTAACTGACAAACATCTTAAAAATATTTCTTAAAATCGAAATTAAACCTAGCTCGCCGTGGCGGCAATGTTTTAGCTCGCAGTTCACCCGCAATATCTTGAGGTAAGTACTGAGTTTTCAGGTAGCTGCAGAGCCTGCAGACCTTGAACTTCTGCAGAGACGCCACACTTCCCCCTCTGCTTAGTAAAAAACGCGACCATTTATGTCATTGGCTATAAACCACTGTTTCCTATTTTTGTAGGTATTCCAGTTCTGGGTTTCATGGTTGAATGTTGATATTAAACCAAAGGTCCCACTCCCAGCAATCCCACCCTCTTCTCCAAAGAGTAGGTATGTCGAGAGGAACTGCCATAGATACACTCTCCTTGCCATTTAAGAATATTGTAATTTCACTTATCACCACGTTAAATTTTTACATATATTTGTCATTATTGTGAAATATAAGACAAAAACGCTTTTCATGGACGCCCCGATCTCCGTCGGTATGCGCATTATGTATCGCAATAATAATTTGGATTTCAGATAGAAAGCAAACACTGAACAAACAGAGAAAGGCAATAAAGATAAAAGCAATGGCGGAACACCATATCTTTAGCAATAATCTAGTTTTACATGGCAGCGAGATACTTCGGACGCGGGCATCTTGATGTTAACGTCATCGGGGAAAAATATGGAGTACAGTCGAACAACCACTTGAACCATTTGACTAACAATAAGTAAATCATGGTAAAGGTGTGCATCACATTACAAATATGGAAGATTGGTAGAACGTTTAGATGTTTAATATTCAAATACTCAAATGAGGTAAGATAAACATTATTATTATTTGTATGTCTTTACCAATCACGGGACTATGGGAGTCCCGGACCTTTGGAAGGCGTACATGGAGCCGAAGCCAACACGCAGAGGCCCTTTAGACAAGTTTAATTTAGTAAAGTTATGGGACACCAATCGGCGATTGTCCCTGAGTTCAAACTAAAGAAGTATGCTCCCACGGACAACCACCGGTCAGTGTAAAGACTATTTAAGAAGGATGGGAATACTAATAATAGGTTCTATGAGTGAACTGATATGGATTGGTGATAACTAGGCTATTGATGAAACTACGGCGCCTGCCTGGCCAATGCTAATTACTTTGGTTTAAATGGCAGGCGGTGACTCGCCAACTCAATGGAATGGACCTCCCAAAATAGCCACATATATATAGCAGCAGGGAGGCAACAGTTCCAGAGGGGCTAAGGGTGGAGAGGTGCTTCTGGACTTTAAACGACCATAAGGTGCCCACTCACCACTTATGCAACACATCCACCCTTCGAGCATATAGCTCTTGCGACTCCACTCTGACCGGCCAATAAAGGCAAGCCAGAGGTGAGGGTCTGTTCCTCGTCATTGCACACCGCAGCCGGCCGGTGAAGGCAAGCGTGAGGTGAGGAACAGAACCTACCCTCGGGAGCACTCAGGTCCGTGGTGTCGCCACTCACCACAGCTCGCCACTAGCTGCCTTGCGGCCTTATTATTATTATTATTATTATTTTTTTATTTTATAAAGTTTTGTAAGTAGGCCCTGTAGGCACTTTTACAAGTATGAGTCTACCAGCGCTTCCAAAGAGACCACTGTTGAGAAGAAGTGCCGCAAGAAACTCAATAGTAAGCCGTTTTTTCCAAATAAATCACTTATTACAATACTAAACTTAAGCTACACAATTTAAATGTCACAGGGATGTACAGGTCCCAGTAGTAATAATAATTAAATATATCAAAATGTCGGATTAAAATAAATAATACAATTTCGGAGATGTAAACAGTCTCCAAATGTCAAATTAAAATTAAGAATTAAATATAATTTAAAAAAAAAACACAAAACAAGGGAGATGTAGAAAGTCTCCACGGTCAATTTTGGAGATGTAAAGAGTCTCCAGATGTCAAATTAAAATTGAATACAATTATTAAAAAAAAAAAACACAAAAATAATGTTAAGGGCTTTTCGTATGAAGGTGTCACTCCGCTCCATTTTTGCTAACAAGGCGTCAATTAGCTCTTATAAAGAATGGGGCTGACATTTTGAGTAATAATTGCTTGTAGTTATTATGAGTTATTATATACCTGCATTAACCTACAGTTATTGTTTTATGAAAATTTTAAAAACATACTTAACTCAAAAAAAAATCTTCTATGAACATTTTATTTCATCTCAAAACTTATGAACACAAGAGGTTGATAAAGATAAAAGATAAAAGATGTTTATTCAGTAAATAGGCCGCACGGGCACTTTTACACGTCAAAAATCTACCAGCGCTTCGGAAGAGACCACTGCTGAGAAGAAACGCCGCAAGAAACTCAACAGAAAGTCGTTATTTTTTTTAAATACGATATTATACAATTATAAAGCTTAACCTAGCATTATAGAAAACAATGATTTTAACATAAAACAAAAAATAAAAAATATTCAAGCGTAGCTTGAGCAGGAAAGTGTGTCTCCACGGTCAATTTTGGAGATGTAAAGAGTCTCCAGATGTCAAATTAAAATTAAATACAATTATTAAAAAAAAAACACAAAAAAAAAAATAAGGGAGATGTAGAAAGTCTCCACGGTCAATTTTGGAGATGTAAAGAGTCTCCAGATGTCATATTAAAATAATAGGTAATCATACAGGGAGATGTATATAGTCTCCACGGTCATTAATAATTGTAATACAAAAAAAAAACAGTCCCAAGCATTGTCATCATTCATATAATCTTTAATACTATAATATGCTTTAGAAATTAGTTTACGTTTAACGTAACTCTTAAATTTATTTACTGATAAATGAGTAACACTACTTGGGAGCTTATCAGTCGCGAGGCGTTCGTACAAGCCGATTATTTACGGCTTTACCAAAAATTCCTATGCATAGAGTAGGTATACAAACAAAACGTAAAACCGACACACGCCATACATCTTTTTTTGCTCCGGCTTGTCTATTTATTTACGTGACGCTTCGCCACTGGAGCTTATTATAGAACCTTATACAATTACCCATGAAAGAGTTTTTTATTTTGTGAAGCCGTGTAAAGGGCACTGCGAGCTTATGTTTATTTCTGGTAAGTATTACCATTATGTATGTCACAGTTCTTTCTAAACTTACTGATGTTCTTATGAACATGCATAATGTTTTCATAAATATATTGACTGTATACGGTTAATATATTCGTTTCTTTGAACTTATCTCTAAGCGAGTCTCTATGACCCATCTTGTAAACAGCACGAATAGCCCTCTTCTGTAGAACAAAGATGCTGTTTACGTCAGCACCACTACCCCATAGGAAAATACCATATGACATAATATTATGGAAGTAACTAAAATAAACTAATCGAGCGGTTTTCAAGTCTATTAGATTCCGAATTTTATTGACTGCAAAAGCTGCAGAACTTAGTCTATTCGCTAATTTAGCCAGATGAGGACCCCATTGAAGTTTTGAGTCTAACGTTATACCAAGAAATACTGTATCATTAACTAAGTCTAATTTGTCATTTTTAATAGTTACAGTAGTTTGTCTATTTTTCACATTGGTAGTCATAAATTTAATACATTTAGTCTTTTTCTCATTTAGTAATAAATTATTAACACTAAACCAATCTACTACTTTTGATATAGCATTGTTTACATCCACATTAAACTCCTGTTGTCGTTTGACTTTAAATACGAGTGAGGTATCATCAGCAAACAATACTATATCATGGTTGTCCTTTATAAGGTATGGTAAATCATTTATGTAAATCAGGAATAGAAATGGACCCAAAATTGAGCCCTGTGGCACGCCCATTGAGACCAAAGACCCAGGTGATCGTTGTCCATTCACGTCTACCCTTTGTATTCTCCCGAATAAGTACGTTTTCATTAAGTTTAGCGCAGTACTTCTAACTCCATAATGGTGTAGCTTCCTGACCAATGTGTCATGGTTAACGCAATCGAAGGCCTTGGACAAATCACAGAAAATACCTAAAAGCATCATGTGACCCCTCCCAGGCATCAAAAATATGTTTAATTAGCTCAACACCAGCTTCGGTTGTCGAGTGACACCGAGTAAAACCAAATTGTTTATTATGTAATAAATTATTATCTTGAAAATGTTGCATTAACTGTGATAAAATTAATTTCTCAAAGATTTTACTGAAAGTGGGTAGTATCGATATCGGTCTAAAGTTAGTGGGGTCAGAAGTACTACCCGTTTTAAATAATGGAATTATCTTGCTATGTTTCATAAGATCAGGAAACTCACCACAATCAACACAGTGATTAAATATGATCATTAAGTCAGATGCTATGACTTCCATTAAGGATTTAAGGACGTGAACCGAAACCCCCCAAAGATCATTGGTTTTCTTAATGTTAATTGATTTGAATGCTTTGATTACATCCAAGGCAGTAACGTGCTTGAATTCAAAGTGTATACTGCATTCAGACACGTTATCTTCTAATAATAAAATGGCAGACGCCGGCGAAGAGTTCAGACACTTAGTCGTGGACACTGGTATGTTGGTAAAATAATTTTCAAATTCAATTGCGACATCTAAATTAGACTCTAGGATTTTACCATCTACTTTTAAACGAAAGTCATTAAATTCCTTTTTCCGGCGACCTGTTTCTTCATTAATTATTTTCCAAGTCGTTTTAATGACATCAGAGCTATTCAAGATTTTATCACTTAAAATAAGTGCATAAGCACTATAAGTGCCTATAGCCCCTGAGTAAAAAAGTTCTTGGTAAAATAAAAGTAAGCGGGTCCCAGCCGGGTGAAGCTGCGAGCAAAAGCCGTCCTCCAACGAACATCCGCAAAAATAAGCACTACTTATCTAAAGACAACAAACAAGGTGTTCCTAAAATTTCATTTCTAATAACTCACTTTATTGCCGACGTCTAACACTGATATTAAACTCACTATCTTTACGATACCAATCAAATGAGTTAAAACTCGGCGGATCTGCTATATGCGCCATTGAGCAGTACCTATGGCCACTTTCGGTCTCCATCGTCATACTGACTCGATGGTGTCGTACTTACGTTACGAGTAGATACCAATTATTATATTTTCATCGGAATTGTATAAGTAACAGGTATGCCAAACTTCAAGTCAATCCGAAAATCAGACGTAGGTATGTAAAATTTACTTCCAAGTGTAATTTAAGTACCCACACAATACAACATTTTGGCCAGATCTGACAGGGCTTAATTATTTCCAAATTACACTAAATATGTTCTAAGTCCTAACCCTAAATCCAAAAAATATAAAAAAGAAACCGGCATTATTAAAATCATTCCATTGCAGTCGCTTATACGTACATAGATAAACCTAGGGCTTAGTTTGGAGGTCAATGTGTTTGAGATTGTACCCAGAAACATTTTACGTACAGGTTGTATTTCCAAAACGGTGGCAAATTAAGTTTAACAATAATTAATGCCTCATACAAATCACAGACAAGGATAAACTTTAATGCCAAAAGCAGCAAAGATGTTCCAACTCCAACACGAAATGTATCGCGTTCTCATCATCCAGCGAGTGTGTTAGAATGGTAGGGCTTTTCGTATGAAGATGTCACTCCGCTCCATTTTTGCTAACAAGGCGTCAATTAGCTCTTATAAAGAATGGGGCTGACATTTTGAGTAATAATTGCTTGTAGTTATTATGAGTTATTATATACCTGCATTAACCTACAGTTATTGTTTTATGAAAATTTTAAAAACATACTTAACTCAAAAAAAAATCTTCTATGAACATTTTATTTCATCTCAAAACTTATGAACACAAGAGGTTGATAAAGATAAAAGATAAAAGATGTTTATTCAGTAAATAGGCCGCACGGGCACTTTTACACGTCAAAAATCTACCAGCGCTTCGGAAGAGACCACTGCTGAGAAGAAACGCCGCAAGAAACTCAACAGAAAGTCGTTATTTTTTTTAAATACGATATTATACAATTATAAAGCTTAACCTAGCATTATAGAAAACAATGATTTTAACATAAAACAAAAAATAAAAAATATTCAAGCGTAGCTTGAGCAGGAAAGTGTGTCTCCATGGTCAATTTTGGAGATGTAAAGAGTCTCCAGATGTCAAATTAAAATTAAATACAATTATTAAAAAAAAAACACAAAAAAAAAAATAAGGGAGATGTAGAAAGTCTCCACGGTCAATTTTGGAGATGTAAAGAGTCTCCAGATGTCATATTAAAATAATAGGTAATCATACAGGGAGATGTATATAGTCTCCACGGTCATTAATAATTGTAATACAAAAAAAAAAAAACAGTCCCAAGCATTGTCATCATTCATATAATCTTTAATACTATAATATGCTTTAGAAATTAGTTTACGTTTAACGTAACTCTTAAATTTATTTACTGATAAATGAGTAACACTACTTGGGAGCTTATTAAAGAACCTTATACAATTACCCATGAAAGAGTTTTTTATTTTGTGAAGTTGTGTAAAGGGCACTGCGAGCTTATGATTATTTCTGGTATTACCATTATGTATGTCACAGTTCTTTCTAAAATTACTGATGTTCTTATGAACATGCATAATGTTTTCATAAATATAAGTATTGACTGTATACGGTTAATATATTCGTTTCTTTGAACTTATCTCTAAGCGAGTCTCTATGACCCATCTTGTAAACAGCACGAATAGCCCTCTTCTGTAGAACAAAGATGCTGTTTACGTCAGCAGCACTACCCCATAGTAAAATACCATATGACATAATACTATGGAAGTAACTAAAATAAACTAATCGAGCGGTTTTCAAGTCTATTAGATTCCGAATTTTATTAACTGCAAAAGCTGCAGAACTTAGTCTATTCGCTAATTTAGCCAGATGAGGACCCCATTGGAGTTTTGAGTCTAACCAATACTGTACTGTCCAAGAAATACTGTATCATTAACTAAGTCTAATTTCTCATTTTTAATAGTTAAAGTAGTTTGTCTATTTTTCACATTGGTAGTCATAAATTTAATACATTTAGTCTTTTTCTCATTTAGTAATAAATTATTAACACTAAACCAATCACCAATGTTGTACCTACATAGGTGTATTATGTATTACGAACGCCTGGAAACAATGCGACTTCGTTACATAGCTACTTAAGACAGTCTTAACTTTCTTAATAGAATAACTTCTACTCGCAGTTCCAAACAAAAGTTGACTCGTGCCCAATCAGCTTATAAAGTAGGTAACTGAACTGTAATTAATTATTTTTCTTTTTTGGTGCCGTTCTGAGCTGTCACAATAGAGCAGAGCGCTGACAGGCGCGCGCGCAACGCAGATCATATCTGTCAAACAGGAGCGTTCGTTTGAGACACGCCGCTACCGAGCGCTCGCGCCGCTGTTAAGTTATTTTCTAACGCAACCGCTGTCAGTTCGTCGATGAGCTCCAGCATGCATTAACCCAACTGGGCGGTTGCACCGTCAGCCATTACTAGCGACCGTATCAAGATTTGGTTCACTGGTACGCCGCTAGTGCCACAACAGATAGCATAGACTACGCGCTACCGGCGAAGTCACTGGTCAAGTTAGGCTGGTATTTCAGGAAGCCGGGCCATCACCTGCTGTCCATTACACGTGCCCACATTTTTAAACTCCTCTTGCAACTTTCTAATGGCTGTCAACTGAACGCGCATTTGCATAAGTATTTAGGCAAGTAAATTATTCGCATCTTAGATTAATCTTCTTTGATTGTTTTGCGACAGTTGACAATCGAGTAAGTCGATCCATGATTGACAATTGTCGCGAATCATTCGTGCCCGTCGGATTACCTTTTAATCTAAACCAAAATGCTAGAAAGTTGTTTGATCAGAATATGATGCAAAGTGGGTGGTCTGATTGAAATGGTATCTATATCAGTGTTTAGGTTGTTTGTTAACTGCGTCGGCAACGATTTAATTGTACGGGGACACTAACTTAAAAGGTAAGTATAGATTTAGATTTAAAAAAACCTACCATGTGTATAGACGAGCGATAGGACAAGAACCTACTTACGGGTCTGCAAAAGAACACTAATATTGAATTTATGAACCGTAACCCCATTGTGAGTAATGTCGAGCTTAACGATGCCCGACTGCCCGAGCCGGGCTGGGCTCCGGAGACGCGGCGCGAATTGGACTAATACTCAAAGTGTTTGCCTAAAGCGATTTATCACTATATGGTCAGCACGAGCCAAGAGTACTTCACGAGGTGCACAAAGAATTGAATCATAAATATTAATCAAGATCGCAATAAAATCTGAGCAGCGCTCGCCGCGGGCAGGGATCCGGCGCCAGTCCACTTTACGTTCACTTGTTCTGGCAAACATACATTATTTTTCCGAGTAGACCCCATACCTAATAAGGCACACAATGACCTGCTAAAGTTTTAATAGTGACAAATGATAGACGAGAGTCACACGTAGGAATAAATGGATAGATGCAATCTGGCATTTACAAACCGTGCGTGGGCGAATTGTTGTTGCCGTAGCCAGCAAATGCAACATAACATACCTGCCCTGAGCGATATGAGGTGATAGGATATGGCATGACACATACCTACCTACCTGAAATGGCAAATATATACCTACTCTTTACAGTGTGTATCCGTGTGGGCCCGTATTGTTAAATGATGCCGACCGATAGTTACATAAGAACTTAAGAAGACGCGAGTGTAATCTGTTCCTACATGCAAGTGTATGACAAAGGCTCTTGTTAATTATTAACTGTTTTGAAACGACGACACGATCAGCTCTCCTGCCTCGGTTTTATTACTAACGGCATATTGCGGCACGAATCACAACGAGACGACGACATTAGACTACGGGTCCCATTGACTTATGGATATAGAATGGGCACACAATGCACAACATAAATAGTTTCTTTGATAAGCTCCACAATGATTTTATGATTAATCGAATGGCAGGCAGTACAGATCTTGCAACAACACGATATTGGCACAAGAAATCAAATGATCGCAGGTGAGTGCGTATTGCGTTAAAATCACTACGTTGACGTAGCTAAAACGAAATAATGAAAGCTAGGTAGCTTTGTGAGCATAATAGCTGCAATGTTCGCACAGTGTTGCTCGGTAGACTGGAAGTAAATCAGCGCTGACATTAATCGCTAAACAGTAAGTTCAAAGACAATGCGTTGGCAGATCGTTTGGGCATAATGTTGGTGATAGTACAGTGGTAGTACGAAACAAGAATCCACGGGCATGAGTCAGGCGAGCGGCGCCCGTCGGCGACGCCGGCCCGCCGCGTGGCGCAACCG
This sequence comes from Acleris sparsana, assembly GCA_923062465.1. Taxonomy (NCBI): domain Eukaryota; kingdom Metazoa; phylum Arthropoda; class Insecta; order Lepidoptera; family Tortricidae; genus Acleris; species Acleris sparsana. The sequence continues at coordinate 12,248,557 of OV281286.1, forward strand.
CGCGCCGTCACCTCCGTGCCCATAATCATAACTCACCTATCACTACCATTGTTGGAGTCAAAAACTACTTCCAGTAGAGAGTCTACCTACTTACTACACTTTATTCTTTATAGAAAACTGTAATTTTGTGTTCTTTTAAACTAGGTCTATAAAATTAAATGGATTAATTACTTAACATCCTTCCCTTAGGCATAAGAAACTTTACAAAATGTGCTTGTCGTGGAAGGACGATTCCTTCATTCACGTAAAGCAGTGCGACGGCGACGGCTCGACTCATTTTTGCCAGGGACAGTTTTCAGGTTGTTCTGTTACCTTATTTTCAACGTTTTGATAGATCTTATTTTCCCTTTTGGCGAGGTAGGTCATCTTCGTTTTAAGTCAATTTCGAAGGAAGTCATGTTCTAGGTTAGTCATCTTCTCAGCAGGTCATCTTCGTTTCGAGACAATTTCGAGGGACGTCATTTTCTTGATTAAGTCATCTTCTTAGTAGGTCTATTTCGAGGGATGTCATTTTCTGACTTAGTCATTTCGTACGTAGGTCTATTTCGGGGGACGCCATTTTCTAACTTAGTCATTTCCTAAGTAGGTCTTCTTCGAAGGACGTCATTTTCTGACTTAGTCATTTCCTAAGTAGGTCTTTTTCGAGGGACGTCATTTTCTGACTTAGTCGTCTTCTCGGTAGGTCTTCTTCGAAGGACGTCTTTATATGACTTAGTCATCTTCTTAGTGGGTCTATTTCAGGGGACGTCATTTTCTGACTTAGTCATCTTATTAGTGGGTCTATTTCGGGGGACGTCATTTTCTGACTTAGTCATCTTCTCTGTTCAGTCTATTTTGAGGGATTTTGAGGGACCTAACAAACACATATTGCCATGAAAGATGATTATTCAGTAACTAGGCCAAAAACTTTTAAGGAACGGAGAATTTAGGCCACGGGATCCGGTTAGTAGGATCTGAGACCCGTGAAAATTTGCATAGCTGCTCAAGACTACAATCTTCAGACTGTCATCCTAAGACTGCCAATGCGATGCCAAACATGAGGAGTTAGTGTATCTATGCTGGTAATTTCTACGGATTATCTTACTGGAACACAAAAATGCGAACACTGCTGTATGGCGGTAGGTTGATGATAAATGGTAGAAGAGATCCGGTAAGACCTTACACAAGTTACTAGTTATTTAAGATTGGTTACTGCCAAATGTCATGACGCTTTCTAAGATGCCATTGAAGGTTGCTATCTTGGTTCCCAAAATGAATGAATATTGGATTCGGATTGACTTGAAACGAAGATAACATACTGAGAAGACGACTAACTCAGGAATGACGTTCCTCGAAATTGACTAATAACGAAGATGACTAAACCAGAATATGACGTCCTTCGAAATTGACTTGAAATGAAGATGACCTACTGAAAAGATGACTAACCCAGAACATGACGTCCCTCGAAATTGTCTCGAAACGAACATGACCTTCTGAGAAGATAACTAACCCAGAACATGACGTCCCTTGAAATTGACTCAAAACGACGATGACTAACCCAGAACATGACTTCCCTCTAAATTGACCTAAAACGAAGATGACCATTTAAGAAGATGACTAACTCAGAACATGACGTCCCTCGAAATTGTCTCGAAACGAAGATGACATGCTGAGAAGATGACTAACCCAGAACATGACGTCCCTCGAAATTGTCTCGAAACGAACATGACCTGCTGAAAAGATGACTAACCTAGAACATGATTTCCTTCGAAATTGACTTAAAACGATGATGACCTACCTCGCCAAAAGGTTATTTTCTTGACAGTAATTGCGACCGACTTAAAAACAATATCGTAACAGATTAACAGATTAAATACGATTTCGATTTTACCGCGTAGAACAGAGGCGCTGGAACTCTTTACTGCAAAATGAAAATTACCTTAGTACACCGTCTCTAATTTTTCGAGTATGTCAAGTTATTAATTACTTACAACTTTTTGATTTAAGTAAGTAAGTCTGCGAGAAAAACGTCAGATTCTGGCAAAAAAAATTGAATGCCCATGGATCCCACTGCTATCAATATTAAAAGATTTTTTTAATCCAACTAAGGATTTACAAATGCAAAAAAAAAATGTTATTCCATTCAATATGTACAAATATAAAAAACCGGTTAAGTGGCGGCCGGTGCACCGAGGGTTCCGTATTAAAGATAACATGATTGGTAACCGCAAAAGAAAATATGTACTTATTTTTTAAGAACTTCATTTTCTATGCAGTTCGTATAAGGTCTATTTTGACTAGTCTAAAGTTTAATGCAGATTTTCAAAGTTTTTGATTTATTTCTCAAACGCTGTAGGTAAATAATGACGACAAAAAATAAGTTTCTGTCAAGAAATTCACTTTTGGGACAAGCGTTTGTTGCCGGTTGTTTTATTTTTTGTAAAGTTTTTATCTGCTTTTAAAAACAAAAAAAACGACGGAAATAGACGGTTAGTCTAATTTAAGCATACTGGAGATCCTGTCGCTACCTTCCGACTCCATCATCAGATCAGATTTTTGATACCAGAATATTGCATTGTCGTCAGGATTAATTATTTTTTCGACGTTATTTTATTGAATATTTTACTATAAACCTTTACTTAGTTTGTGTAAATGCGTAATGCGTTGCTGGTAAACAATAAACCGATCAGGTGCGAGTCGGACTCGCGCATCGAGGGTTTCGTAGTACGTAGCACAGTATGTAATATTATATTCCAATTTAAATTCAATTTCGACTCAAACAATCATTTTTTAGAATATAGGATACAAATAGAGCAAAACTCCGAGTGAAGTCGGCAAGACAACCTCCGCCCATATAAGATAGAGGTACAAAACAAAGGGCCTTGACATTCAGCTACTATCTACTTCAGATTATTTTATCCCAAAATTTCAAAATAAGAATATCATATAAAAGGTTACCCTTTTCAAAGTGCGAAGCAGTTCTGTATTGGCCACCAATAAGCAACCAATAGTGAGCTCGTTCTCGTGGCCGGCGAAGCGTAATATGATATTTATTGATTTCTGTCGGAGCGTCGCTTAATGAATGCGGAGCACATTTCACGATTTCTCACGATAGGTTTGGGAACGAGTTTTTTTCTCGTTTCATTTCTCTCCGCAAACAATAGATCACCGCGCGGATGGAGGGTTGAGCGCTGCGCGGCCGCAGACCCGCGCAGGCTTGTTAGACTTGGCTCCTTCGCATAACATAGGTACATATAGAGGTAAACAAATACATTTCTGATCAAATAATAAAACCTATGCATATTTTTAGGGGCTTTCCATAACTTACGCGCATAGATTTTTAGACAAGAAGAACGTTTTCTTCAAAAAGCAATATTCTGTTCTATTGTCACTGATTTTCAATATTCGTTCAATACAGAAATACACAATACTAAATTATCCCTATATTTAAAAACACTTTTTCAGTCAGACTTGAATAGTCAGGTTTACAATAATGAAAAAGGCGAGAATGCGCTTATGCCAATTCGCATGACTCGCAGTGCACCGAGGCGCAGCGCAGGGAGCGAACCAGTTCCGACGCGAACCTGTCAAATTACTTCCGGAATTACGCATGCTAAAATATTTCCATCGCACTCTCAAAATAGCACATTAGAATCATAAAAGACAGCGTTGCAAACGTAAGTAATTTTACGTTTTTTATCGTCTACAGTTATGATTTTTTATCGCTGATTACCATTTATTTATATATTTTTGCATTATTATTTATTATTCTTTTGTATGTACCTACTAGCGGAAGAACAGGGTTAGGTAATGATTTCTTTCCGCAGGGAAGAAGTAAGAATAAGAAAGTTTACCTGACGATGGTTAAGTGATGCACATGCACACAACACACATTGTAATAATTACTAATCCGAATTCTATTAATACTGTGAGAGGCAAGCTCGCGCAGGATTCGCCGGAAGCAGCTACCTGTCTCGTGAGAACTGACAGCGCGCGGCGGAAGTCGCTGAAGGTGCCCATTTTTTACGTTCCTCATTGAAGCTTAACAATAATATAGTACCAACATGTTGAGGGTTATGGTGTCAACAACCGATCTAACCGGAGTAAGCGAATGATTGAGAGATATTCTTTAAGTTTTCTTAACAGCAGCGATGCGTTTTGCCAATAAGTATAGGCCGTTGTCAATTCAATCCTTTCTATCTTTCTTTAAAATAATTAATTCTAAGTAGAATCGTATCATACTAACTTGAACTACACTTTTATGTAAGATTGTTTCCTGATATCTACTTTATTATAAAATTTAAGGCCCTCGCAATAAGTAGGAACCTACGTCATAAATCCAGTGTAAGATTAGCGGTTTAGCTAAAAATCCGACATTAAGCCAAATAAAATAAACTAAGTACCTAATTCACCATAACCACTGAGTATTCCTGTCCCGCGACAAGCGATCAAATCAAACAAACCGTGTGAAATGTTCGCTCTTGGCACCTGCTACTGGTTACGAGTAAATAAGTTTACACCCGAAAAAGTCGCGGCAAAAAACTTACGGAGGAAGAGAAACAAGAAGCGCTACCGGTATGTGTATGAACATGGTGCACAAAAACAATTAATAAAAAACATTAACTTGAACGGGGGATTTTGGTTCTCACAACAGTCTAATCTATCATTCCAGTTTACCTACTTTAACAAACCCCCCAGTTATAGCAGGTGGGCATGTTTTAGTTACACATTGGTAAGTCATAATCTCATAATGTTACTCGTACGTAGGTATATAATAATATAGTAACTGTTTCAATTACTTTTGAAGTCGAACAAAAGTTCAGTAACCTTCTGTTATTATCTGTATCATAATAAGGCATTAACAGCATAAAAGCAATCTATCATTTGAAATTAATACGATCAGTGATCGGCGCGGTGCGACAGCGCGGCGGCGGCGCGGGCGGCGGCCGATATCTGCATAGCTCACGGGCGGAATGGCGGTTAATCAGGTGGCCCGTTACATTACATTGTGCTCGCCGTGAGTTCGAGCCCGACCGAACAGGTTGCCCCAGTGACAAAGGAGCGGATTTCATCGTCCGCGATCCGGGTCTGCGAGACCCACATTATAAATAGTCCGTCGAAATAATCCGATGTTGCGTGTCACTACGGCGCCCACCAACGTCGGCCACCGCTCGTCTGCTACGCTTAATATACACCACACAAAAACAATTCATTAAAACAGCTAAGAGCAAGCATTTGATTCCGCATACAGCTTTGACCTCCTGTTGATTGATGGTCCACGATTTATTAATAAATATCTGGGCAAGTTATAGGTTCGGTTCGGTGCCTCCGGTGCCCCTCACCGGTAAACAATGTTACTAAGTCGTCCTCGTATTGCGCTTTCAGAGTTAACTTCGTTTATATAAACATGTACAGAAATGGTACTTTAAGCACATTTTATTTTTCCTTATCATGTGAATCGTGTGTCAATTTTGTAACAAATATCCAAACAATGAAGAACCCAACACAAATTTTCCCATCACGAAACAATATAGAAATGAGTTTGAGCAATAACCGTAAAACAGGAAACAATCGAGTCTGGTTTAAGACGTAAATCTGCGCGCCACCTGCTCCGCGCCGCCGCCGGAACAATGCGCTAGCGCCCAACTGTAGGTACCTACGTGTGTTGTTTACAGCACCCGGACCGAGCCATACTCAATAAGGACCTGTTGCTACACCTGATTTAAATTGCTTTACAAGCAACAATTGCGGCTCTATACAGCCGAAGCCGTCTCCAGACTTAGGTACTGTTCCCGCGGAACCTGGAACCGTGAGAACTTCGCAAAATGGACACATTTGAAAATAGTGACGTCGCATCAGTAGTACCAAATAAACATATTTTTCTTTGATTATGAATGAACTAATTAATATGCGAGATGTTTAGCACCCGATTAAATGCGAGCTTGCGCAAAAACGCAAAATATTTTCCATTTATTTTATTTGCTCTGTTTACATACCAGTAAACCTAAAAATATGGTGTCTAGTTGTATGCTCGTAAAATCAATTTAAAACCTAAACTAAACAGCCATGTAACTCAATAATGGTTATTGTGAGCAATCTGTTCACCTTGTATGATATGAATCAAATTTACACGGTCCTTAATATTTATGATGACGAACGAAAATGAGATGAAATGAGGCCAGCTGGAGCGAGGAGGAGATCCGCCGCCGATTACACGTCGCATCAACCCATTAACGCTCGGAGCGCCCGAACCCGGCTGAAGGGTTAACTCGTGCGCCGGAAATTGATTTAAATTACGGTTTTAACAAATTTAATATGATATATCACATATCATATCAGACAACTTTTTGCCTCAAAACTCAGTTTTTGTGTGATCTTAAATAACAATTAACTTTCAATGATATATAGCTAAGAAAACTTAATAATATGTAATCTACGTATATTTATTGATTCTTAATCAACATTTGTTTACTTTTGCTACCCCGGTAAATTGAACAGTATGTTAAAATCAAAATAAAATTATTTACGATTAATAAGACTTTTGCTTCAGAAAAGGTTTATTTACCTGTACCTAACTGCGAGTAACTAGCCCTCCGTCGACTAGGATCCATTAATGGAGTAGAGTGGGCTTTATTGTATAGTTAAATCCATTTGGATTCGTTTACACTTTTTAATACTCTGGAATCCATCAATGAATTCTGTTGCACACTTAATTACTTACATTTCAATCCATCAATGGATTTTATTAAACTTTTAATAAACTTGACTCCATCAATTATTGGATACTCGTGGACATTTAGTATCCATTGATGGATCCCGGTATATAAAAAGTTCAATAGAATCCATTAATGGATCTTTGTAGACTTCGTAGTATATTTAAATCCATAGATGGATCCCAGCGTATTAAGTCTTAACCACTCCAAAGGATTTAAGTGTACATTAAAGCCCACTCTACTCCATTAATGGATTCGGATGTACAAAAAGTGCACTTGACCTCTTTAATGGATCATATCAATGGATCCTAGTGGACAGAGGGCCTATAACTAACTACATAGCTATAGCGCGCTACAGTTAGTTTGTTACTGGCTAGGTAGCTAGAACAAATGTAGTTTTCAAATAAATAAAAAATCTCTTAGATCTTCGAAAGCTTTTAACTAGGTAAATATTGTGTTGCAAATAATTGGATTTCTGCTCCTAATCGACCGCCGCGTCGCGTCGGGGCTTGTTTAATAGGTTTATGATCTAATATTTACTCGCTAGTAAGATTTTGACAATAGAAAAAGTTTATTAGGAACTAGTGTGTCGGCGGTCAATTACTGACCCAGCGGGCGCTATTCCGATTGTGGTGAAACAGATGGTTGTTTTTTGTGGGCCGGCGGCTGACGGGGCGCTGCGCTGCGCGCCGAGCGCGGGGGTGCGCCCTATAACCGTATAATTACACGTTGTAGTAACGCGCGCGCGCCGCGCTGGCACGCACAATTGGCTTAAACGAGTGTTTGCTTTGAAGTGCCGCCGACCACGGCGGTTATCCACGTGCGGTCGCCTCAACCCGTTCTCGAGCAAAGCTTATTAAGCGGAGGCTACTCGTTTTACGGTTGTTTACCCAACGAAAAAAACATTCCTCTCATCGCAATTCCATAAAACCTCGGGATGCCTCTCGAAGTAATACAATTATAGGGTAAGTAGGTGTAGCAGAGAAAGGTCGCGGTAGTCGCGCACCGCGGCTGAGTAACGCAAGTAGTGTTCGCGAGATTAAATCAATTGAACATGTGTCAATTCAACAACTCCCTAACTATGTGTGTCATCTATTTGTTATAAGGAGTACAGTTATATCGCACAAATGCCAAGGGCTACATCGATCAATCCAGTGTTGTCGCAAGTGATTCTTAATCGACGGCCGCAGTCGAAAGTTGAGTAGCGACATCGTGATGCCGAACTTAGCCTCCTTCTTCGCGGCCCCGGCGCGACGCGCGGTCCCGCGCGCCGCGCGACGCCGCGCCGTCCCGCGCCGCGCCTTGGTCCGTCCGATACTCTCGATAATCGCGCGACATCGCATAAACAAATTATTAATCTCCTATTCGTGACTAGCTTTTTCGATAAATCGTTTGCTAAGTCGAGCGGAGGTTGAATGTCCGGTCTGATAGGAATTTAATGGGGTGCAAATTATTAGATTTAATCATATAATGGATGCATGTTTATGATAGGTATTAATGTAGTAATTTCATGTCGTTAATGTGAATTATCATAACAGGTCAGTTTTATTTTCAGTACTTTCGACAAAAGTTCAATTGTCGGTAGGTACCTAGTAAATCTTTGACACGTTCAAATTTTAAACCCACGATCGCCCGACCCGTCATTAGCGGCCTGCACACGTGAAGTTCGGACCCGGGGGAAACGCTACGCTCCGTTCCAACCTTCGTTCCGAACCGTACGTGTAAATGCAACTGTAATAGTAAAATACTAAAAATATACGGTTCGGAACGAAGATTGGAACGGCGCGTGGCGTTTCCCGCGGTCCGAACTTTACGTGTAAAGACCGCTATTCAAATTGACGTTTGCACGGTTGCGTCAAAAGTAATATGCATATAGGGGACCTCGCTAGAGATTTGAAAACAGTATCCCCCTTACTAATAAACGTTGAGTAACGGTGGTGTAGCTAAACCATGCTTTGTCCTTATCTGTCAAATTCAAATGTCACAATGATAGATAAGGACGAAGCATGGTTTAACTACACTACGGTTACTCAACGTTTATTAGTAAGGGGGTGGGTATAAGTACAAAATAGTTTATTTTTAACTTAAGTATATTACTTACTGCTGAATGCTGTGATAGCCGATGCTCCTACGATTGAGGAAATGTGCACAAGCGAGCATTTAAGTTGTAAGAGAGGTAATTGCATCATCATCATCATCATCATGTCAGCCGAAAGACGTCCACTGCTGGACATAGGCCTCCCCCAAGGCTTTCCACTCAGACCGGTGCTGTGCTTTTCGCATCCACCGCGGTCCCGCGATCCTGACGAGGTCGTCACTCCATCTTGTTGGAGGCCTACCTACAGCTCGTCTTCCGGTCCGCGGACGCCACTCCAGAACCTTCTGACCCCATCGGCCATCAGTCCTGCGAGCAATGTGCCCCGCCCACTGCCACTTCAGTTTAGCTATTCTTCGGGCTATGTCGGTAACCTTAGTTCTACTGCGGATAACATCATTCCTGAATCTATCACGCAGAGAAACCCCGAGCATAGCCCTCTCCATAGCCCTCTGAGTGGCTTTGAGCTTCCTTATGAGGCCCATTGCTAGCGCCCACGTCTCATCCGTAAGTCATCACTTCAATTCATAAAAGTCCCCAATTTCAGAGTAAGCTGTACAAGTATAAGTAGGTACATTACAATTCGAAGTTTATAGATGATTATGTCTTTTTAATGTTAGTAAATAAGAAGAAAGAAGAAATCCGACTGTCTGTCTGTCTGCATGTCACAGCAGTTTTTCATCATCAACTTGAAAATTTGGCATATGTGTTCAACTGGCTTGCCCGCATCTGTTTTTAGTAAAAACAATATGAAACTATGTTTCTTAGTATTTAAAAAGGGGTCTAGGATGGGGAGTTGAGAAATGAAAGCGGTTTGATAGCAAACGGGGTGGCATATGAAAGGACTCAATCTGCAAATTACAAAACTATTTTTTTTATAATTTTCCGTGACGTACTTATTGATTTACTTATAGCTAAAAATGTTAATTTATGTATAACGCGAAAAATAAAACGAAGTTGTCAAATTTTACAGTTTGGTAAAAAATATCAACAAACTTTAATAACCTGTATTAAAATTTAGGCATGTTTATGTTTATTATTGCATAGAAAATAAAGTTCATAACAAAATGAGTTTTTCTTTTGCGTTTTCCAACCATATTATCTTAAATACGAAACCCTTGGTACGCGAGCCCCACTCGCACTTGACCGGTTCATATTTTACTTTGTTCTATTCTATTATGTGCAATGAAGAGCTTACATACATACAAACTTATACAATATTATAGAAGGGATAGTTATTATAATTTGGATTTAGATTCGATTTGGAATTCGATAATCTATAGTTTAGAGCCCTTACCGTGTTGTTGGTTTTATTTTTATTTAAATTATGACAACCTTTTAAAATTCAACATTACACTTTTTGTAGAATTAACATTTATGTATGTCTTTATTACCTCGTTATTGTTGCTTTGGGTAGGGCCCGTTGTTTGATCAGTAGTTTAGTAATTTCACCAAACGAATGTTAATCAATATTAATCGACTGTTAGTTCATACATTTTGACAGCTGTTAACACTCCAATCGTCTGTTATGTGGTTGGTGAAAATCGACATGATAGTTAGTTAAAGATTTCGATTCTATTTTCGAAATGTAACCATTAGTTCAGTTAACTACTGATCAAAACAATTCATAACAGATAGTTCGACGTTTCGGGCTGAAACTCTAGGTTCTGGTCGCGCTTCATCCCGGTTTTAATAGTTTTGCCCGAAGCACTAGAAAATTATTTGAATTATAATAATAAGTAAAAGAGCTTCGCACACAAATATTAGCTGTCACCGGCGGAGATCAACCCTAGCTATAGCTGTGTTTCGTGGGCAGGGTCACTAGCAATACCGAATGGGATTACTAATGTACGGGCACTCAAATTATCATTTGGAAAAAAAACATACCTCAAAAAAACTTATCGCAATTTAATAGTTACCATTTTTTTGGCAAATTGTTGTTTAACGAATAATTACTTGGTGATCACCAAATTTCATTTAGTATTTTTATTTTGTTGGCATAACATATTTTACGCAGAATAAATCTCAGACAAATCAATTGCGTCGTCCCTAAACTAACAACCTTAATAGGATGACTTAGTTTTATTTTAATTGAAAGTAACTGTCACTAACTCTAACCTTACCTAAACCTTAAATCATTTTTAACTTAAAGTAACCTTACTGGGCAGATCAAAAACGATATTGTTTTTACCGTGTTGAATAGAGGCCCTGTACATGTTATAAAATTAGTGTGCAAGTGACAGTTTGAAAACACTTTTTTTGGAATATAATTTTAGCCGAAGGTTTGCTTAACAAGGTAAAATTATGCGAAATGATTATTTTTCCAAATGAATAAAATGCGAAATGTTAATGTGCTAAAGATTCGTTTGAGAAACGAAACTACTGCGATAAGTTTTTTGGAAGTGAAAAGACCCATTTTTTCCGGAATGTGGAATGGGCCCCCAAACACGTAATGCAACGTTTATTAATAAAACATATGTCGATTGGTACCTACCTCTTAACCTCTAATTACAGTGGTTACATTTTTTTAAATCGTCTCTTACCGGAATGCTGAAAAATATAACTGTTCAATTATTATGAATATCAATACAAATGTGAATCAATAAACGTAACCGTTTTTAGTGGGCCCAAAAACAACTGACTCCTTTGGCAAAATATATTTGGCCCAAAGGGCAGTACACCACCAATTACGCTTAGGAAGAGACGTTTCGTCTCGTCTTATCAGCATTCGGGAAGTTAAGCAACATTTACTTCTTTTTTTTAAACATTTAATTTAATTTAACAAGTAAATTTATAGTTTTAGTTTCTAATTCGTAATTTTTAATTTGTATCTTTACCTAATTGTATCCTAATGACAATAAATTGTATCCTTTTAATTATCATAAGTCGAATATCGACAATACCATTTTTTAACAAGCGAAGCTAGCGGTCCTGGGTTCAAATCCCGGTAAGGGCAGATATTTGTGTGATGAGCACGAATATTTGTTTCTGAGTCATGGATGTTTTCTATGTATTTACGTATTATATTTCTCTATATAAGTATTTATATCGTTGTCTAGTACCCATAGCACAAGCCTAGAGCTTAGTTTGGGACTAGGTCAATTGGTGTGACATTGTCCCCTGATATTTATTTATTTATTTAACAATAAGGCTTATTAGCCCACAGCCATGTTGTCTTCGATTTACGCAATAATAAACATAATAAACGTCGCATTGAGACGTCGCGTCGTAAATGGTGCAAGTGTCGCGCTGCGCACGCGCCCGCCGACCGGTCACGCAGGGCGACCACCCCGCGCCCGGCCGATACCGCCACGGACACTAAACTGAACTAGTCTCATCAACATCGTGCCATATTAAGTTTTTAGGGCGCTGCTTCTTATTCACGTAATGATTCATTAGTGTAGCTAATGAGCTATGTCTATGCCACTTCGAACCTTGCCGAGCTATTGTTGTCTCCTTTTGTGTTTAAATTTACTGCTTACGTTAGAAATGTCTAGATGCTCTGGGCCAAGGTTTCTCAAACTGGGGTACGCGAATCCCCAGGTGTTCGCCAGTTATCTTAGAGGGTTCGCGAATGAGAATTAAGATTGAGATTGACCAAAAATTATCCATTAATCGATTCCATTTGCGACAAGAAACAAGCACACATTAACTAACATTAACACCATCGTTTTGGGGGTTTGCAGTCGTCTTGGAAGTTTAATACAGTACGTAGGGCTAAATATACGTTTGAGGAACCCTGTTATGGGCAGTCAGATTTTTTCGAAGAACACGAGGTATCTTCCTATGATGATAACTTTGACTTAACTTTATTAAGAGGTAGAAAAGGTTCACATTCGCAAAATATATAGACAACCAAGGTGTCATCATACTCATCACATCGTATTAAAAGACATTTTGGACAACGTGGGTATTTCGTAGTACCTACATAGCTGCTGAATTACCAAATATACATACGAATGAATACTTTTAATCGCGAATAAAAGGGACATCATATTATAGCATCATAATAGCACGTTTTGATTGCAGATCCTACACTTGAATTTCATTGCATAAAATAATTTAACTAATCGTTATCACTGTACCATTTACAAATGTAACGTACGGTCGCGATGCCATCTATCTAGTATTATTATACAGGGTGTTAGGCAGAAGGTTGGACAAACTTCAGGGACTAACTCTGTAGGTCATACTCATCAACTTTTATTATGGGACCAACATCCAAAATTGCGAAAAAAAAAACAGCTTTTCCAAACAAACTTTGAGATCTAAACAGCCGAAATGTATGGAACAGGTGTTTTTTTTTCGCAATTTGGATGTTGGTCCCATAATAAAAGTTGATGAGTATGACCTACAGAGTTAGTCCCTGAAGTTTGTCCAACCTTCTGCCTAACACCCTGTATATTACTAGAGGACGCCCGCGACTTGGTACGCCTAGAATTAGTTTCCCGCTACTCCCCCTACTTCTTCCCGTCGGGGGTCGATTTTCGGGAAATCCTTTCTTACTGCACCCCTAGACCTCATAAGGAACCTATGTACTTACCAAAAATGAAATCTTTAGACTCAGCGGTTTGAGTATTTGTATTGCACCAAGTTTTTATGTCACTTCAACCTTTTTTTGAATAAAATCGGATTGAGTTTTTAAACATGAGTAAATCAAAAGCACTAAGGAGTATTGATATCAACTTCGAAAAAAACCACCCACAAAATAACTATCTACCCCTTTTTAATCCCCTTAGGGGATGAATTTCTATAAAATACGAAACAAGTCTAACATCAATTCTGTTAAAAAATGTTTATGCGTAATTTTAAGTAGATTTGACCAAGGAATCACGTTGTCCCATACAAACTTTGCCTTTGAAAAATTATTTCTTATCGGATGCCTACGTCATACAAAGAACACACCCCCTAAGTTTCAGGTCTCTACGATCAGCGGTTTAGGCTGTGCGTTGATTTGTCAGTCAGTCAATCAGTCAGTCATTCAGGACAAAGCATTTTATATGTATAGATTATATACATATACCACCTAGAAACCTAGAACCTTTTGAACCTTTTGAACCTTTTTGATAGAACCTTTTGGCGATCTGCCTCTGGCTGGTATTTAGCAGTAGTTTTAATTTTACTTTTTATTTGCGCTAGTGTGTAGTGAAAGTGCGTGTACATTTGAAGTTTGTATTAAACTTTAAGTTTGCTACTCAGTCACTACATGTGAAATCCTTTAATTGGTTTTGTGTTTCTTATTGTTGTTTCATATGTTGTAAGTGTAACTGTTGGATTTCCTACCAATAAATAAATAAATAAATAAATAAATAAATATATACAAGGCCAACCTGACTCACTGAATTAGATATATATACTGTACATAGAAACTTGAAATTTGGTGCAGGGCTTCCTTTCATGATGTAGGTAACTGATGTAAGTAAGCACTAAGATAGGATTTTTCAAAATTCACCCCCTAAGAGGTTAAAATAGGGGCAGTAGCGGGAAACTTATTTGACGCGTACAAAGACGCGGGCGTCCACTAGTCGGTTAATAAAACAAAAGACGGCTGTGTATCATGTTGGCAGTGCTTAACGATGCCTTGCGTATAGCTAGGTATCTAATAAGTTGAAAAGGTGATGATTTTTTGATAGAAGCGATGAATGCGCTATGATTGAACATGTTGTATTGGGCGTCCGCGGCAGGTGCTGCGAGTGCGCCGATCGATATCACACGTGATGCGCCCGCGCGGCCGCGGCCCGACCCGCCGACGATTCTACTTAACACCTTGATGGATCGTTTTGACGGCACAGATAGTTTACAACGCTAATGAAACATAATAACTATCGATAAGTATCGTACGGCGAACTAAATGGAATTAATCATGGACCGTAAACGTTTAGCCCCGACAAGTGGGGAAGTATCTCCAATCTGTCGGTGATTTATTTTCACCTGCTGCGGAACTCGCTCAGCCACTGAATCTGAGCTATAACTTGGCTGCGAGATATGGGGCACGTGCGAGTACAGTGGTATAAAAACTCTAAATCGAATAGGAAAGCAAAAACTTCATCGTGTTAAGACGGTTGGTAATGAGCGATCTGTTCTGAAATGTCCTCTTTAAGTAAAAGCCATCAATCATTAATCCATTAACTATGAAATACCACGATTTTGTGTGAACAAAGTAACATGGTTACAATACGGAAGCCACCAGCAGACAATGCAGAAACCTATTCGAATGTATATGTATTGTATTTAGTAGTTTAAACATACCGGGCAAGCAATCATAAATTAATTAACTAATTAGGTCATTTCTAGATGATTTCTAATCGAGCATAATAATATAAATTCACTTTGTGACAGATATTATTACTGCCCGACTTTTGGACGTATCGCAACTGATTTATGAACCCAAGTCTAATCCCCGTTATGCATTGCAATAGATCAAGCGCATGTTCTGCTAACTGTACATTAGTTAAAAGGACAATACACATTAGTCTGTAATGTAACCGTGACACGTTGCTAAACTCACTGGTCCGGTCCACGGCGAGTGGCGGCGCTCGCCTTATTAAAAGTGTATTGTTTTATATTTGATATTGCTTCATGCGTTATAGAATATGTCTGTATCTAGGCTAGCGAGATAATGATAGATAATACGGCACAATGAAGCACGCGCCGCACCGGTTCGTTAGTGTAACTGTTGAGTCACGGACCCAAAGATCACCTGACGGGGTGCCTCGTCGCTCGGCGCTCGGCGCTCGGCCCTCACAAATCGCCGCGGCGCGCTAACTCGACTTCTTGCTAGGCCACATTCGAATGGCCCGTCTCATCACATACCTACCTAACTTACACTGACCCTTTTACAAACATTCCTACTCCTAATGCCATAATGCAATTTAGTAAACCGCCGTAAATCATCAACACATTTACTCTGTGGCTTCACACAATTTGAAGTTTGAAAATACGCACCTTTTATAGTTAAAGGTAGCAATTTAGCTATTACTCGCTAAGCAAAAACGCGGGCTACCTAACTAGGCAATAAAAAATAAATAAGCTAACGATACCGTTCCGGTAATAACGAAAAAAGGTTTCATTAGAAATTATACTCCACTATACCTAACCTACTTTATTATTATTTAAAAAAAGTTCGGTAACGTCATCAGCGTCATCACAAATTACTTGTTAAGGACTCGTTTACTTGAATTTCTCGCCTAGAATGGGATCTGCGGCCGTAGCTAAGATGCAAACGCAACTTTCGTTTTTCTTTTCCATCGCTCAAAATGTATCGAATGACAGTTGACAGTTGTAGAGTTGAGTTGAGTTGGTTTATCGTAACGCACTAGAATGCCATCCCATACATTATAAGCAGAGATCGGTCAATTTGAGATTTTAATCATAATAATTTTATTTAATTTTGTTCCTTTGCAGGGCAGTAATAAATAAATAATACTGAACGTGAGGATTGATCATTAATATTAATCTACTGTGGATTGCGAAAGGAGCTTTTCACCTCATAAGTTTTTCACCTCAAAAATTATAAACAATACTATTTATTTGCTTTAATAAATCTGCACAATAACAAGATAAAAGATAAAAGAAATTTATTCAGTAAGTAGGCCGCTCGGGCACTTTTACACGTCAAGATACTACCAGTGCTTCCCAGGAGGAGACCACTGCTGAGAAGAAACGTCATGTGTGTATTATTTATTTATTTTTGTCTTGCAAAGGAGCATAATTATTTTTCGGATAAGTAATCTACTCGTATTACCTAATGTAATTTAATTTGTTGAAGCAGCCGAAAGCATAAAGGTAGGCAAACATAGTCTCGGCCCAGAATACTTATATGTTTTTTCCATTCAGCTTTTTTGTTTTAAAATAGAATACGATTAAAAACATATTCAAGTTTTGTAATTATCATCCCATGTAATTTATTAGATATAACAATAAACTAAAACATTAAATCTAAGAATGGCCCCTGGGCATTGTACCAAAGATGTTGGCAGCATTTCCTCGTTGAATGGCTACTGAACTTATTCGTTGAGCGAGGAAACTGCTAGCTCTTCGGTCACCAGTGACGTCAATGAGTCACTTTAGTTTATTTAATTTTTGGAGTCATGTCCAAATTATTGCGAGTAATGACGCCCACTTATCCGATCTCTGATTATGAGTAATAGAAAATAAAAACGTTAGTACCTATCGTTTTCATCTTGGCTAGGGCCTATGAGGATGAACATAGAATACTTTTTCATCCGTGAACCGACATTTCACAAAAGAAATAGCGAATAACCAATCCGCCAACAGTTATTCGGCTAATACCATCAAACCCGTCTTCTTTACATAGTGTAAAGCAAAGTCCTTTCCCGCCGTTGGTACCTGTGTATCTACGCTTAAATCCTTCTAAATTCTTCATTATTTTCTTCATTATTTAAATGCTTATATTCGTCATTATTTAATTGTATTGTCAAGGCATTTGATGCCTGCTTTAGTTTGAGGAAGGTAAAAGGTCAGCAAGGTACGAAATTTAGTGATTGGCCTACACCAGAAATTAACGCAAAAAAGTATCAATTTATGAGTTTTATGCTAATCATAGGTAAGAGTTTCTAGATTACGTCAAAAACTACTCTAAAGAATTCAAACAGATTTGTGCCGCCGCGGAGGCAGAATATTTTTGTAACAAAATCCGTAACTCGGATAACAAAGTTAAAACTGTTTGGAATGTAATTAATACTGAAACAGGTAGAACCTTTAGAGACCCGCACTACAGCCTGCAAGTTGAAGGTACTGTAGTGAACTCGGACCTACACTCAGGAGTGAAAATATCGGATCAGAGTGCGTTTTTCATACAAACGAGACTATTTCGAAGCCTTGGTTCCTTGCCAGGGGTTGTTTCGAGTGAGGTTTAATGGTGGATACTCCGAGGTTCAATAGAGGAGATCAAAAGTTCTTAAGATACCTAACTGATCGCACAATCAGTTAACACCACAGCCGGACAGTTTGGGTCAGCATTTGGATTTCCTTACATTTTATTGCCATTTTAGATGTTTTTCTGAACATGCACAATTCCAGCGTTAACCGCAGATTCATTCAGTTAGGTATCCTAGGCACTTTGAAAGTCCTGTATAGATGCTCGCGGTATTCATCATCAGAATTCACTAAAAGCATTCCCAGGCGGGGAACCAAGGCTTCGAAATAGCCTCTTGAGTATGAGAAACGCACTCTGACCCGTTATTTTTGCTCCTGAGTGTAGATGCAGCTAAAGAGTTTGGCGGTTCTTTAGAAATATACCGTTAGATATCACTAAATCATTACAGTCATCTCCTGATAAAGCTAATATTTCTAAGATCAAATGTGAAGGAATGCACAGCTGTTTTTAACTTTTGTCATGTCTCTCCATATTTTTTTATTAAAACTTTGGAGTTACTTAATCTTAAAAAGACTGAAGATGTCTGAGGCCTCTCCGACACAGTACTACAGTCCATCTTAGAGTTAACTGCACCATATCTAGCTGCTTTATTTAACAAGTGTGTCGATATTGGAGTGTTTCCCGATCTGATGAAACAGTAAAATTATACCCTCGCTTAAGTCGGGGGCAGGAAAAGACCCCACAAAATTTAGACGGTACTGCCAGCACTGGATAAAGTTTTCGAAAAAATAATTCTTAATCGAATTTCCTCACATTTTAATAAGAATAAGTTGCTTAACAGTAGTCAATTGGGGTCTACCAAAGGACGGTCAACTGCAGATGCCGGTTCAACTTTAACTAAATGTCTTTGATGCCTGGGAAGAATCACTAGATGTAAATGGAGTTTTTTGTGATTTATCCAAGGCGTTTGACTGTGTTGATCACGTTACGTTAGTGCAGAAGCTGAGCTACTACGGTATCAAAAACGGTGCCCTTGATCTTATAATTTCTTACCTTGCTCACCGAACTCAGCGGGTGGACATAAACAGAACGCAATTCCCCTGGATCAGCTGTTGCTATGGGAGTGCCTCAAGGCTCATTTCTGGGCGCATTCTTGTTTTTGATTTATATCAACGATCTCCCTTATGTTGTGCGCGACAAACGTGAAATAGTTCCGTTTGCCGAAGACACTTCACTTTTATTTAAAGTAGATACAAGACAGACAAATTTATCTTGTAATGTTACTTTTAAGTATTATTGTATTTTATTATTGGAAAAAATTACCTTCTGCTGAAGTTATTATTATTTGTATGTCTTTACCAACTACGGGACTATGGGAGTCCCGGACCTTTGGAAGGTGTACATGGAGCCGAAGCCAACACGCAGAGGCTCTTTAGACAAGTTTAATTTAGTAAAGTTATGGGACACCAACCACCGATTGTCCCTGAGTTCAAACTAAAGAAGTATGCTCCTACAGACAACCACCTATTTAAGAAGGATGGGAATATTAATAATAGGTTCTATGAATGAACTGATATGGATTGGTGAACTAGGCTATTGATGAAACTACGACGCCTGCCTTGCCAATACTAATTACTTTGGTTTAAATGCAGGCGGTGACTCGCCAACTCAATGGAATGGACCTCCCGAAATAGCCACATACTCGTATATATAGCAGCAGGGAGGCAACAGTTCCAGAGGGGTTAAGGGTGGAGAGGTGCTTCTGGACTAAACGACCATAAGGTGCCCACTTACCACTTATGCAACACATCCGCCCTTCGAGCATATAGCTCTTGCGACTCCACCCTGACCGGCCAATAAAGGCAAGCCAGAGGTGAGGGTCTGTTCCTCTTCATTGCACACCGTAGCCGGCCGGTGAAGGCAAGCGTGAGGTGATGAACGGGACCTACCCTCGGGAGCACTCAGGTCCGTGGTGTCGCCACTCACCAACAGCTCGCCACTAGCTGCCCTGCGGCCTTTATTATTATTATAGGGGGGGTTTAGATTGGCCTTGTGTGCCACTTCGACCATTGCTGATCTTTTGTGGCAGCCCTTTGCTTAGAGCTCACCGCAAAAGCCCGTTGCGTCCAAGAATTTCCAGATGCTTTGGGCAGTGAGGATTTGTATCTCTTGTGGCTCCATGATATGCCGCTAGGTAGATACTTCTTTTGCGCATTAGTGGTCCGCAGGAACAGAGGATATGCATTGATGTCTCCTCCGTTTCCTGACAAAACCTGCATGTCGCGTCCTGTTTCATACCCATTAGAAACAGATGTTTGTTCAGTTCGCAGTGGCCAGTTAGGAGCCAGGTCACTGCGCAAGTCTTTTCTCTTTTGAGTTGTAGCATCTCTTTGGGGGGCTTGCTTTTGAACACTGTAAGTAAATAATTAGTGATTTCGAGTGATTATTTTGTTCTTTTGTGGACTTCCACAGCTCGATCGCCCTAGATTTATATAGATCACTTAGCACTTAGGGTATAGGTTTTTCATTTTGTGATGCCACATAACGTCTCCGTGCCGACCAGGGGGTTGTCAGCACCGTTCCTAACCAGTTCGTCTGCTATTTCGTTTCCATTAATGTTGGAGTGCCCGGTACCCATCTAAGTATTACTTTTTTGGAGTTTCCTAAGGCATTTAGGTTTTCTTTGCAGTTTTGACCAAGTTTAGAGTTTATTTCTAATGCGTCTAGTGCCAAAATGGCAGCTTAGCTGTCCGAGTTGATGTAGATGTGTTGGTGTCTACGTTTCTTCTCAAGGTTTATTTCCGCGCATTTGTTAATGGCGAAGATTTCTGCTTGGAAGATTGAGGCCTCCGTACCCATATTGACGCTGACTGTTTTGGTTACTTTTGTTGCACCAGACAGCGGAGGCACATGTAATTATAGGCCTTACCACTGCCGTGTACAGCCAGAGGGCAATGTTGGGCCGAAAGCCCCACCATGACCCCGCCATTCGACAACTATTCAACATTGCCATTTTGGCTTTTTGGGTTATGTTTTTTATGGGCGAGTTCCAAGTTAACTTTTGATATAAGATGACCCCTAGATACTTCACTTAACTTGAGAATGGTATTGTTTGTTCGTTAAGCTTAAGATTTAGTAGCTTTTCGAGCTTTCTTTTTTTTAGTGAAGGGGACTAGCAGTTTTATTTGCGTTTATAGTCAATTCGTTTTCTTTACAAATTTATTGATGGTGTTGAGAGCTCCTTGCATTAGAAATGAATTGTGTGGAGGCTGGGGTTTTTGATTACGACTACCAGGTTGTCAGCATATCCCTGTACGTCATAGTCCTGGTCCGTCATTAATGCAAGTAGTTGACCCATCGCTAGGGTCCACAATAATGGGGATAGGATGCCTCCTTGTGGACAGCTTCTTTGTGTGTCGAATTCATGCGAGGTCGCATTGAGAGTTAGAGATGCCACTCGGTTAGAGAGCATATTCTGCACCCAGGTGATGGTGGTACCGTCCACAACCTTTGATAAAATTCCGTTTAGAATGGTATTTGTTAGCGTGTTGTCGAAGGCACTTTCCACATCCAGAACAGTACATAGGCCGTTTGCTTATCCTCTAAGGTTTACTGCACTTTGTCGACAAGATCGAGGAGGGCAGTTTCTGTGGATTTCCCTCCATTAGGTATCTAGCTCCAATCTGCTGGTCTATAACTCTATCCATAGCCTTGAGTAGAAAGGATGTAAAACTGATCGGGCTGAAGAATTTAGGCTGAGAGTCCTTTTTCCCTGCTTTTGGTATGAAGCGTACCTTGAATCGTGTCCATGGTTCTGGTATCATACCCCAGGCAAAGCTTGCCCAAAATATACTAACCAGATGGGGGAGGAAGATGTTATCTCCCTTTTCAAGAAGGGCAGGATGGATTCCATCTTCTTCCGTTGATTTAAATGACTGAATTTCTCAATAGCCCATTTAAGATTGTAGGGCCTGAAGATGTTTGTAGTTTCTTGCGGCGCTTCTTCTCCGCAAAGATAGCCCTGTCCAAAGCGCTAGTAGATTCACTCCATACTACCAACGTGTAAATGAGCCCTCATGATGTGGGCAATTTACTGAATAAATATTATGAATTTTGAATTTTTGAATTACGCAACTGATTTTTAATGCAGTTTATATGTATGATAACAAATTAGGTTTATGTTTTGGTTTTACGGAAACCTCACATAAACCGAAACGAAGCGAGAGTTTGTCTGTATGTTTTTAACGAGTTCACGACTTAACAGTTCAGCAACTGATTTTTATGACATTACATAGTATAACTATGGAGATGGCTTGAGCGGTAGGAACCTTTTATAATTGCTTAGCCAAAAGTAATAAGCTGCTTCTACTTGGATGAAACCGCGGGTTAAATCTAGTGCAATTTAAACTATCTGCTTGTTAGGGTTCCATAGCCAAAATGGCAAAAACGAAACCCTTGAAGTTTCGGCATGTCCATCCGGCCGTCCGCGGAGTATGTCTCTGGCATTTTACTCATATACTACAAGATGTCGGTACCTATATTGATGAAATTTAGAATAAGTATGTGTCTGTTAGTTTGGTAGTTAAATACAAACATGGCGAAACTATAAGGCTTCCTATTTTGACTACGGAACCCTAACAATGAACATTTAATTTTATTCTCCATAAAATTTCGGAAATAATCGCTTCGACATTTGCATAAATTACGTTTGATCTTTTAAACAGTATGTCCAATAAATATGAAAAAAGGCTACTAAATACTTCTAAGGAAAATTATTTCAACGTGGATGATAAGATAAGATAAGATAAGATAAGATAATAGACACTGAGCATGGTACTTACTTGTAGGTAAGTTCTATTACTTATTCTTTTTTTTTCGTTTATTTAATAAAAATAATACCTTCATGCATTATTATCTAATTACATGCTCGCCAAACTGTTATCGAGACTGTTGGCTAGTTGGCTCAAAATTATAGCTAATCATGCATCTAGGTAAAACAACATGCTCCGACATGCTCTTGTCAGGATTCTTTTACCGCTGTTCCGTGTAACATTCCATAATAAAATACCAATGATAAAAAATAACTTGTTTTAGTTAGCACACATTGTAATTCACACGGAACCTTCAGTGCGCGCTTCAACTCAAATGTCTCAACTTCAAATCATGTTAATCAAAATCATATGTACGGATATTTGGATTTGCTTCAGCATTTACGAATTACGATTAGGATATTCGGATTATTGCCCTACGAGCCTGGACTATTGCGTTAGGATCCGAGTAATTGGGCTCCGAGAATCGTATCGCGTGAGTGGTGATGACACTGATGACAGTCGTTAAATATCGACCATGTGTACGCACCAGGGGCCCCAGACAAGATGGGGTCCGCTAACGTTAGCGATTTTACAAAACTAACAAAATGTATGGAATTGACACTGTTTATGGTAGGTGTCTATCTATATCAATATATATTATGCAATCACTGAAGCTCATTGCAGTGGTGGTCGTTTGACAGTCTTGTAATTTATAGTGCATCTGTCACCACGTGAAACTTCTTCTTTCCAAACTATACTAGGGCCACTTCAGATACAGCTACTAAATTTAAAGGGTTTTTGTTATTTAAGTGCTCACGAGGCAAGTCCAATGAAGATATTTATTTATTTAAATACGTGCGTTAATCGCTCAGGTCAATACAGCTATTACTTACGACTAATTGTTTTCTCGCGTTCGCAGCATTCAAGGTAAACACTAGAACAAAACCGTGGAGGTGTTTTGCAACGATGGTTCTGACGGGAGCATTTGATCACCTTTCTCCCCCACAATAATAGACTCGCGGCGACCTTCGACGGCGTGCCGCGACTTCACGACTTCACACAAAGACTGTCAAGAATAATTAAAGTAATTACTGTTTATAGTAATTAATGACCCACATAACGTGATATGGTTTGATTGATCTCGGACCTGTGACGAGATAATTATGGCCCAGTGAGTCTCTGTTGCCACACGAGGTATTGCAGTTGGCTTTCAATTAATGAATACGTACAGCGCTCTTTACCACAATAGTTTACCTATCGCCGTGTTGGGCAACACGCGGCCGAGCTCGCCAACCGTCCTTCATCTCATCACCTATTCAGTAATACCTTTTAATTGGATTATTCGAATGGAACGATATTCTTTTAAGTTCTGTTCGATCAAGGGAGTTTATTGATCGCTACTTTTAATTGATGTGAGAGATTGATTTTCCCAAGCAATGTTGAATTTGTTAATTTTACTTAAGTATTTGTTATTTCTATGAGGCCCATATTGTAACAGAAAAACATTGTATTCCCTTTTAACGTCTAAATTCACTTAAACGAGATCCAGAAATAAAACAGCTAGAACGTGTCTCGTGTCAATAAATCGTCTCTGATTAGTAAGCCTTTTAAATGAGTCCTTTTAACCAACGTCAATAAGGATTATCGATTGCAATTCCGCGTGAGTAGCAGCGCGCAGGCGCGACGCGCCGATAGCCGCGGGCGCAGCTATCCGCGGACACAGACACTGCATTAGGCTCCTACGCCTGCCCGCGGCGGCTCCTTTGCTCCTGCCATAAGCGCATTTAACATATAATCACGCTTGCATTTCTCTTTTGTGTGCACAAAACAGGATTAAAAGAAAGCCTTAGATTGTTAATTATTGTCTAGAAACCTGCTAAGGTAAGGCGCGTAGTTTGTTGCTCTATTGGAATATTGAATTTAATGCTACGTTTAATTAGTGAACTGCTGAAAATATAGAAAAAAAAAACAAATTCTTATTCCAATCTTTTTATTGCATGGTTAAGGGATCATCAGAGGTTTTTTTATAAATAGTTTAACAATTCTCTATGTCCTATCTATCGCACAGGGGGAGGGCTTTCATGTTTACAAATGTAATTTATATTTTATTTTTTTCGAGATTGGCCAATAGTTAATTACTTATATTATTATTGGACAATAAACTCCGTCGAATTTTTAGGGAAAATCCGTATTAATTCAAATTAATAATCATAATTATCATCCAGCTGATACTTTTTTATTTACCATGATCCCATATTTGGCAAATCCGGTTATTAGAGCCACTATCGTCCGACGACCTAAATGAATACGTATAACAATAACGAATATAACAATGACTGCAGTTGACACTGGGGACCGCTTAATTGTTATCGACTTAGTTGGCGACGGGTAGGAAAATTGCCGTTTCGTCAAGAAAAGATTAAAGTAGCGAATGCGTCGTGTGGGCGCGATTGACTCGTCAGCGCGGCTATCGGGTCACTTAGCGCTAAGTTTGCGCCGGTGCTTATCGCCGCCGCCCGCGCAGCCCGCTTTGAGGATTCACTTAACGTGATTCGCAGCCTGTATGTTGGTTCAAGATTCAGGAAGGAAAACTTAGTTTACAAACTTTTTTTACTGAAACTGTCATGATTTACACTAAGTAGTTACCTGCCCAATATTTCAAATCCAAGGATTTCCAGTACATACCTACGCAGAAATATACATATATATATCATGTTCCACTTTCTGACTAACTTATGTCAATACTACGGAATCACCGTGATCCTAAGCTTCTTCAAGAAAGATTCATATTCAGGAAAAAGGGCAATTGTTGTATCGTTTGTAAGTACGTATTGTATAGCTTAGAAACGCTAACACGTTACAGATCCTGTGGTACGTATGTGTTGGTTGCAGTAATTTCGCCAAAATCCATAAAAAGTTAACTTTTTATCAGATAGTTCAATTGCCAAAAAAACGATTTTATATGCAAAGCTGAGTAGAAGCCCGATATTTAGATTTCGACTGACTTCTTAATTAGAACTCAATAAATATACGTGCATGTACCTATGTTCTATTCCGAAAGGACAAATACGAGATACAAAGTAGAGCCGTATAAATGGATTGTAATTAGGAACGCGGCAGAGCGCCGGTATCGCGCCGCGACACAGGAGCTCTTTCCAATCTATTCTCGTAATGGTAGTAAAGCTACTTTCTATCTTTTATTTACTGTCGCGCTGCTCACCCCTTTATCTCGAATCTCGATTGACAACGAGGCGTATTTTGCGTTTTACTAACCGCTTCTTCGTTTAACTCGATGGCTCTCTGGTTCGAATTTTATTGAAACTGCTTTAATACCAATAGGTATTAAAATTAGTTTAGAAGCATATTGTTGATACGAATGATTATTTCAGAATTATATTTTAGGGCAAATCAGACAAAATGGTTTATGAAATGAAATAAGGAGCAAAAGATTTCGAGAAAAAAATTTAAATAGCTGATAACCATTCCTTTAGTTACTTTTTTTAACTATTTACATAGGTATTACATTAAACCAGCCACATACTAATAAGTTTACGTTCGGTAAATTTTTGATGTTATGTACCTAAGTACCCTACTATATAAATTTTAATTATAAATTTAAAATGTAATCTGTGGTGACCTTCATGAAGCACCAAGGATGATTTTTACCCTACAGTAACGTGATATAGATTCAACTATATAGATAGTACAACGAGTACAGGACATGAACACATCATAGATACACATCAACTTCACTAGCAATTTTATTAAGGTTAAACTACTTATATAAAATGGTAAGTCACTAATTTTTCATCATGACAAATCTGGAATTCACAAGACTTCACGAAGGTTTATTCTGACACATTAATTTTTTATTGTGATGGAGTGTTTCTTACAGCCCACATTTAATTTACTTTGTAATAATATACTCTTTAAAATGTGCATGAATGCGCATATAATATGTGGACGTTTACGATTTCGCGGAAATTTTACATAATTTAAACGGAACAAAGAACAGTAAATGTATTCAACACGGGCCAAATAATACGTCTGTGTCACTATTCTGACAAGTGATTTGATTGTGCGCGGCAAGCAGGCAGCAGGCAGGAGCAGGCGGTGCCGATCGCCGTGTGATGAGAATGGCTTGCTCTCGGAGCGCGCAATCACAATAATAACGGGTGTAACGGGGTGCAGTTACTCGTAGTCTCTGATCGCTCTCCCCTGTGAACGACAAATGAAGAAATTAACAGAAACCGATGCCTTCATGAGAATTTAACCTTTTTATTATTCAAACTTCACTAATGAGAGGGATCAAAGTACATAATAACGGGTTACATTTTCACTGCATTTATGTGAACAAAGTTATCCAACCGTTTCATAACTGTGTGAAAGATCGTAAAAGGAAGAAAGGGTGACTTTAAATCATAACGGCAATAACGATACGTATAATAATGGGAACAATATGCAGATCGAGCGTTTAAAAAAGTTTGTTGTTTTTTTACTGGCATTCTTATTAATTATATCGTTATTACAACTTAGTTAACTAATGAAATAGAGAAGAATCATCTTATAGTCATTAGTGGATGTAAATGGGAATAGGTTAATGAAAATTAATGGTAAAATTTTCGGGCCACTAAGCAGGACGAAGGGGTGGTCGGGAACAGCGAGTTGATGAGCGTGGCGAAGCGCCCGCGCAGGTCAGGTACACATGCTTCATTACAAAGCTGTTTACCATGCCTTCCATTTATTAAAGGGATTCATTAAATTGAGTTTGGGGTGTGACACTGCTCCACAACGACCGTGCCCGCGGCCGTGCGGCCTACTTATCTTTTTTTGGGTTCCGTACCAAAATGGTATAAAAGGAACCCTTATGGTGACATACTTTGGTGGGTGTCTGTCTGTCTGTATGTCACAGTAGTTTTTCTCTGAAACTATAGAAAATATCAATTTGAAATTTGGCATTGTTGTCAACTTGCTTGGCTGCGTCTGTTTTTAGTGAAATCAATATGATTTTTTTTTTAATATTTGAAAAGGGGTCTAGAATGGTGCTTGAAACATAAAAGTGATTTGATAATAGCAAAGGAAGTGTCTACTAAGAAGAATTTTCAAAGCGTGGCGAAGGCGTTTTTTGTCTTGGAACTTGGAACGCGCCGCACCGCGACGCCTCCGTGCGCTTGCGGCTTTAGGACTTGATTACGAACCTTATCAACCTGATAACACGTTCGATCCCTAATAAGGGTAAACATTTGTGCTAGGTGGGCATAGTTCTAAATTAAGATCTAGACTTGTACTATTGTCCTCATCGCAGATGTCTAGATAAACATACATAAGAGTATCTTAATAGATAAATAACTACGGTTAATCGATGCCGGGACTTCAACATAAAAAAGAGCTTGTTAAATGTTTGTGTAACATGACCTCTTGTTTTGGTAGATATGAAGCATATTAACTTTACGCCTATTAGCTACGTAGTCAATCATCTACTGGAGCCCTAGACATTATGCATAACGCTAACATATACGACCTAAAACTGTCACAATGCATGGACAGCTGCATTGCGGCAGCTTACGTCAATCCTCTACATTTTTGATAACGATAACGTTTGTTGCACGCAAGACAAGGGTCAAGTGAGCCACAACACAAGAGTATAAGGCTACTGGACTACGAAGAGACTCGATTACTTTACTAGCGAGTAGGTGGATAAGTATGTGTGCCAAAGCTGCGAATGAGGGACGAGCTAAGCAAAGTTGCCGCGATCTAACTCATTAAGTTGCTAAATTAATGTGAAATTTACTACATTTTAACTCAATTGTATCAGACATTAAAGAGTCGTTTAGTTCGTAAGTAAAGTAAATAAAAAAAAGATCACAAGACAATTAAACTAAACATAATCTATTCAGGAAGGAATTATCCCATCAACGAAATTGGAATAAAATGATGGATTTCTAAGTATTACAAACATTCATACATTCATACATACAAATGTACAACACGGAGCCTCCTTAATACCATGCTCACCTACAAAACCGATTTCATAAACAATTTTATTGTTTGTAAATTTTAACTGGCTTACAATTTTTTTACCTACCCCACTAACTACAGACTGTTGACGCTTCTTAATTTACTTAAAATACTTAATGATAAAATTTTGTTATCAACAAAATACGTGTAAAATAAGCCTAAATTTATATTATTTAGCCAAGAGTTCGACGTTGCACCAGATTAAGTTGTCCTCTGGTCTCACAAGAAACGCGCAGTAACTGGTGTCAAGTCTGCTGGCCGGAGCCCGGAGCCCGGCGCCGGTTGCGTCAGAGCTCAACTCCCCAGATGTGCGCGTGCGCAGGCGCAGGTGAGGGCACACACTGCTTTTTTTCTACGAACTTCAGACTCATTGTGTAAATTTTAAGCGACGCTTTGACTGTAACGGTCCCGACCAGCTGGCTGACCCTCGGGAGAACAAATCTCGGCTAAACATTGATAGGTGCCTGAAATGTTTTGCAATGTGACGACTGTGACGGGTCATCTTTAACATTTATAAATCTTCTATTTATTTTATTTTAAATAAGTCCATTGACGACACGTTTTAGTCTTGTTGGTAGTGACCAGAAATCGGAAATTCGGTACGATATTTGTACCTTACATAAGTTGTTAATGTTTATTATACATATGTAAAATATATATTTGTCGTAGCCGCAGTGTAAAAGGATGAAATGATTTAAGTAATTTTCGATACTTAAATTATTGTTAAGTTCAAGGTCTTTATTCTTAAATTATGCATTGTGGAGGCCTAGTTACTAAATTTAGAAAACCCGGGAATTTTACTAGAAAAATTAAATTGGGTCCGCCTCCATACCGTTCAAGCTGCCAAACTTGGGGTAATCTTACCGAATATCAGAGTGGATTCCTAGTTACTAAATTTAGAAATCGCGGGAATATTATTAGAAAAATAAAATTCACGCCGTACGCCGCCGCGCCCGACTTTAGGTAAATATCGTAAAGAATTTTCGATATCTGGTAGTGAGCCGAGTTACGAAGCTAGCGGTTCCGAATTTCGATTTCCGCTAAGGGCAAATATTTAAGTAAGTATGATTGATGTTTCTATGTTAACAATTCAGAAGACAAAAATAAAATTAATACAATAAAAATAAAAGAAGGGTAAACAGAGGCGGACTAATCCGATTATGGGATTTCTTCCAGCTAACCCTTGAAAGATTGAGAAAAGTGAAAAGTTCGTCGTTGTCTAGTACCAATTTACTATCAATAGTACTTGCACTATGATAGAGCTTGCCTAGAGCTAAAGGGACTAGGCCAATTTTAGTGAGATTGTTCCTTGATATTTAGGAATGGAAAACCTGTAAATCAACTTTAGCAAAAAACTACACAAGTGTTGGTCCGCGTGCTATCCGAATATCGTCAACCTGTTTTCAATATGTTATTTACCGAACAGAAACCACAGTCATGCATGCATGCATGCCTACGCAAATTCTCGTCGGTCTCTATACATACCTCGTCTAGACAGGGTATGACGTATCAAGCAATATTGTACGTAAATGTAGTGGTCAATTAAACTATACTACTAATAATTCAGCAACAAATTCTTACGAGTGGTTGTTTACTTGGGTTTGGTTCGCGTGACAGTGTAGATCCAGTTGCGCTAAGGGCCGGTGTGTTTACAACCGCTTTACGATTGCGGGCGCGGGCGGCGGCTGTCGAGGGATTCAGGATCCTATCACTGGGCAGGAGAGGTGTGCAAGTCAGCAAAGCTGCCATTTGTAGAAAGAGAATGAGCGTGTAACGTAGCGAGCTTACTCACCGGTCGTAGCGCACGTGCGCGGCCGCCGGTGCGCGCCGCTAATCGCCGCGAGAGCGGAGCGCAGGCGCACAATCTTGTCGATAACTACCTACGAGTATTACTAGTGCCTACTAACAAATAACTATAACAATCTAAACGTCAAGCTTATCATCATACAAGGTATTGAAATCACTTATGTACTTTAAGGAGCGTAAAGTTCACAAGACCTAAAAATTTACCTGAAATTGCATACGGAAATCATCCAAAAAAAAACAGTCACCTCAAACCTCAAGCCCATTCAATGTTACTTACCTTGTTTAGTAAACATGTTTATATCCTCAAAATGAAATGTTTTCTCATAAATAAAGCAAATAGAGACCGCATTTTGTACCTACACAATTTTCTTAAATAATCGTAGATTGTTTTTTACGAGGAAGTTGTGATTTTAACCAAAATGAGCATTTTGATGTTAAAATTGGCTTGAACTATACACATTGTCTGAAAGACTATATTTATGTTGAAATTAAACATTTTAGTTTATTTTGGATGAATTGTGAATAGTTAATTAGTATGGACATGAACCAGTCCTTTAAAGACGTTTTAATTATACTTAAGTATAAATGTCCCAGGCAATCGATTCATCGATAGAGCTCGCGCGACTCTCGCGCAGGCTCTAGCGCCGGCGTCCTGCTCGTAAATATCGGACATTTAACACACCGCGGCCCGCCGCCGATTATAAATAGATTGTTGCGATACAGACGACGTGTTTACAGGCCGCGCCGGCAGGCCCGGGGACTAATGCCGGCCAATTAACAGATTTGACTCCAGGGTCCGTCAAATAAGCTGTAATTGGGATTGAATTGGACATTCCCTATCGTAAGATTACTAAGGGCCGTATTAATAAAGTCATCTTGACTGTGAGGTCCGTCACAAGATACGTCAAATTAAACGCTAAACCATAGAACACTGTCATTTTTGAAGCATCTCGAGACGAGCATTAAGAGTTGAGATCAGTTTATAAATACGGGCCTAAGACAACGCAAAATCAAAAACGTTTTTCAGGTGTATGTTACATAATTAGAACAATTACGAATCAGCGAAAGTTTTTAAACCGATATGCCCTTTTCTACTATCCCATTTTTTTAAAAAGTCATCACGTAAAGTAGTTGTTTCCATACAAAGTGAAAAGCAAACACTGGGACACCTAGTACGGAGAAATAAACTTTATGACATACAACATTGATAGATTTTATTTAGATAAGAGTAAATCAGTAAATGGGAATAAATCGAATGTAAAAGCCGGACTTCTATCCATCTTCCCCTTACAGAAGGTTACCGGAAGACCATTGATAGTTTCATAAATAGATCGGTTCTGGGGCCAATTCTAATCAGGGTCCTCTAATCTTAAATATCTGTAAAGTCTGTAAACTTACTTTTATAATATAAATATCAAACTCTATTCTAGCTTAACGATAATAGAGTTGGACGTATATAAATAGATTTAATTGATAATAAAACTATTCCGAATAGTTTATCAATTTAAATCTCTTTTAAGCGACCTATGATACAAAGAGAATTAGGTAAGAGAAGTAGGTACGTACTTTCTGCGCGCGTGTTCAACGAACAAAATAAGAGTTAGTACCTTCTGTTCTCCAACGGTGCATCACCAGGTCCAGGTGGCATGACAGTTTAGTCAATTGATCAATCAATTTAGCTAGGCCTATTATTATTATTCAACAAGTGAATAATATCAAGATGCCTCCCGTCAAAGTCCCCAAGAAGGCTCTGAAATCGATGGAGAAGCCCGTCATCCAGCCGAAAGGCGTGATGGGGAAGAAGAAAGCCAAGAAAAACTACGAGAGCTTCTCTATTTACTTGTTCAAACTGTTGAAAACCTGCACAGATATTAACGTCGGGATTTCAAGGAAGAGTATCCTGATTATGAATAATTTTGTGAACGACATCCTGGAGCAGATTGCTTGCGAAGCCGGGAGGCTGATAGCTCATGGAAAGAAGACAACCCTGGCTGAGAACGAGATCAGAACTGCCACCAAGTTGTTGATCCCCGGGGAGCTAGGCAAGCACGCTATACTGGAAGGAGAGAAAGCGCTGATGAATTATAAGAACAGCACCAGCAGTCAGAGCTACTAGTGATTTTATGAATTTATTAATAAAGATTTGTTATTCTAAATTATTATAAGTGAGACTTGCGACCTCCGTAGTTGTAGCTTTAGAATGGACCAGCCTATAGGATGTAACAAACTGACTGGAATATACCACCGTAAAAAGAATACACTTCTCTCACTTCTTCTTCTCTCACTTTGTCTTTTAAAGACCAAACGAAAATAAAGCTACAATAGAAGTTTATAGTTTGAGGCAATTTATAATCAAATATTATATTAAGGAATCAAAGTAAACGAATTCTGTATTCTGTAAAAAAAATACGCTTGCATTTAAGTAGATACCTAGGTACTACTAAGCCGCCTAGGCCGGGTAGGTGGTAGCGTTACAATCAAATTGGTATCGTCCTCATATCTCTCAAATTGCTTTAGTTTACATTACATACTGTGAACAAAGTATGCCCAGTTTAAGAAAGGCTTAGCCTTTGAAAGTCCTTTTTATGCATTTTACTCTTACTTTGCTCAGTTAATTGAATATACGTGTGACAGGTGCAGTTCGTGCAGTGTTTGTATAGTTAGGAAAATAAAAGTAATGTACCTAACGAAGTTTATTTTTCTCGATGGCCGTAAAACAAGAAAGTGTCACTTAACATCTTCAGTGAGTTAGCTGGGCTGTCACCAACTAGAAATAATGATGTAAGTGTATGAAGGCATTGCGTGTTGGAAACGAATTGTAAGCAATACCAGCTTAGGGTGTGGTGCGAGTTACAAGTTTAAAATAAAAATATACTTACTAAAGTATTATATTGATAATATACCTATTTTCATTAAAACTCCCTGACTTATTACAATATTAGTAGGTAGGTAATGTAATACTATTATTTTTGATTATGATTTTTTAACCTAGGTATCATCGCAGTACAATCGCAGTACCTACGAGTAGGTACCTACTAGCTTCTGCCCACGTAGTTTTCGACTATCGTTTTACCTACGGAAAAATTTAAATTTTCTAGGATGAAAAGCGGCTTATTACCGTGCAGGGTATAATGTATCTGCACCCGAAATTTAATCCAAATCGGTCCAGCCGTTTCAGCGTGAAGGAGTAACAAACTAACACACACACAAACGAAATCGTTTATCGATATGCGCTCGGGAACTGTCCAATATTCCGGAATAAAAGTAACATAATGTGCTTTGCCAAACTAAAATCCATTGTTGCGCTTAGTTTAATCCGTTTAGCCGTTCTGGCGTGACAAAGTAACAAACATTCAACTTCGCATTTATAAAATTAGTTTACTTCCTACATCTCTTATCACTTAAAGCAGCGACAATAGTCCGAGATCGAATCTCTCGGCGCCGGCCGGCGATTGTTCTACTGTCCGCGGCGCACGCGCAGGCTAGACGCCGACTAACTAACCGAGTGGTCATCAAACGCGTACACGCTTCCATTATGCCTGTCAGCTCCCACCGAGACAGGGTTTAATCACGACACTATTAACAGCAAATTAAACGCGAAGTACAAGTATATAACATAGTTGTTATAACTGTTATATGGTAAAGGGAGAGGGATACGTCGGTATGGACATGAGTGTAGGTACTAACCGCCTTTAATTAGGCAAATGGGGTAATAAAATGACTTACTTACTAATGGTTACTTTACTCAGGTTTAAGTTTTAATTACTAAACGTCGAACAGGCTGTGTTATTACTGATGACTAAGCCTTGGTTTTGAGTTCCTTACCTGAAGAGACAAGATTGTGTATTTGTATTGTCGCTATAACAACGAATATTAATAATACAATAACATTAAACTTAAAGGGCGACCCCATACAAGAATGGTACAAGGTACGGAAGTTTACGGAGCCCTTCGTGTGCGAGTCCGACTCGCCCTTGGCCGGTTTTTATAAATTACAAAGTTCATGGGACTTGTTATAACACTAATAAGTATAAAAGTGTTTTGCCCAGAAACATTTTTAGCTGTTCTTATTAATAACATGATTGGTAATAAAAGCTCTAGGTATAGGTCACACTCACACATATTGGAAACAATATGAGCTTTGAGTGCCTCAAGCTTTACGTGCTCTAGCATTACTATATATGAAAGTCTTAGAAACCATTTCTGTGATATAATAATAGATTCGTTGTTGAAAAAAGCCATAACAGGAAAAATACATTGTTATGAATTATTAAGAAATTTTGAGAGATAGAGGTTTTGCTTATGGGATAAGGGAAATATTGCTCGATCTGATTAAACAAGTTTTAGCTTTATTCGGTGTCCAGACTACTGTTCCTATTCTTAATGTCCCTATTGCACCCACTTCTGGGCTGAGCACAGGTAATGAGTGGGTGACAGGCGCTGAAAGAGTGTGCTCGAACATTGCGGCGCGCGCGCTAATAACTGCATAGTTGTAAATTATTAAGCGGCTCGCCACCGCGCCGCCGCCCTGCCACTTGCTCCATTGTTTGCAATCACAACAATATTGCGGAAACAGTGTCCAGCTGCTGACACACCGTTACCCTGCCCACTTAACTACCACAATTAAATTGTTTTGAAATCAATAACTGAGATCTACGCTGACAATAATAGAGTTCCGCTACCAGGCTTATTAAGAATCAAATAAGTCGAAAACAATAAAGTTGACCAAGTTGAACCACTCTAAATATCCGCTAGTATAGTTCAGAAACATGGTAGGTACTAAAGCTAGCATGCTTTCAACTTTGTATGCACGATTCTTCTATGCCTGGCTTTTGCGAAACAACAATGAAAATCACGTGGTTGGAACGTAAAGCCACTACCGGTACGGTAATTGTGGCACAGGATCAGTATCTGCACGAATGTGAATTTCGTAAGTCGATTGTGAGGTGGTCAAATTGATCGATGATGTGAAGCGTGCGCGGGCACCGCTTGTCAATTAGGTTAGCCGGGTTCAGGGCCTGCCCCGGCGCGCTTATCTGCGTTCCGCTATCTGGCGACGTTTGCGTAACCAACGTTAACAAGAGGAAAGCTATTCATCTCAGCAAAAACTCATCGTTAATATTGTTAGTGCTAGCCATCATTGTAAAGCCTGACTTCGCCCGTTACTTCTCTGTCGGTTTTTAAGCTAAGTATTATAGTCACTTTATAAATTCCATCAATAGATCGACGATTACCGAGACCTGACTGGATACATTTACAGTTGAAAGCACGAATATATATAAGTATATGTATATATGTATATACACCTACCGCGTCAAACATACCCAAACCTTATTCTCAATACCATACGATACGAGAGACTTAATAAATAATTTAGTGTCAATTTTAACTGTCTACAATTTATGCTATACTTTGACTGTACTTTGGTAGCAAATCTTATTTTGATTCCGTTTTTAATCAATCGAATAACTAATGCAACTAAGAACAATGATTATAGGTACAGCCGAGTTCAAAAATATGTGTACAGTTTAGTACCTCGTCTATTTAATGTCACAGCGATTAAAATGACAACGAACTAAAGTGTACACATATTTATGAACTCGACTGTACAAGATAGGTACTTCTGCACAGGTAGATGAAATCAAATATTTCTGGGGACAAAATAACAAAGACCGCTCTTTATACAAAGCTCCCGATCGCAAAAAACCGACGACCTTCGTTCATCTTTCACGATCCGTCCTTTTGTGTGAGCTCAATGAAAATAGGCAACAGGCCGATCATCGCGAAACTGAATCTGTCTCGCTTTGACACTGGGATGGTTTTAGCAATCAAAAGTGAGACAGTGATGGCAACCATTTAAGACGTTCGTTTTTTGCTTGACGCAAGCTTTCTTTTTGATGAAATCGTGACAAGTGAACCATACAAAATCTGGAAAGATCGCTCGTACATTGACTTCATTGATGGTATAAACCAAACAATTAAAGCAATTAATTTAAAATAATGCCATTTTTTGATAATTAGCCATTCACGCCTAGCCCTTATCTATACTAATATTATACGGAGGTTTGTGACGTTGTAAGGGGTAATCTCTGGATATACTGAACCGATTTTGAAAATTATTTTACCAATTAGAAAGCCAACTAACCCAAAAAAAAATCTAAACCGCTACGAAGTGGGCACGGAAATAGCTAGTTTTAAATATATTTAAATACTAGCTGTTGCCCGCGACTTTGACCGCGTACATTTATATTAGGTATCGTTATGCCCTTGGGATGAAAAGTAGCCTGTGTTAAGTCATGGTATAAGCTATCTCAAATTTAAATTTAATGAGTATATCCTGTCTTATCAAAGATGGTTTTGCCTATTGTCTACTATCTACAAATTCGCGTCATATAAAAAATGATTTCGAGTGCAAAGTTATTTTTGTGCAAGACAAGACACCTAATTCATTTTTTGTGCGCACAAAGCCACCCCGGCTATAAAATTTTGGGTAACGTCTACCGACTGAAGAAAAAATGGCGTATCAACACGAGCACAATGCAATTCGCTGTAATCTCGGAGGTCGCAGCGGCCGCCTGCGCGCGCAGCAGCTGCGCGCTGACAATGGGCTGCTCGCAGGTTGCTGCAGCCGAGACAGTCTCACTTTCAAATAAATTCACCTTTCGACGACGGCGCGAACAATCTGAGTTCAGGGCCCTGCAAAGATGTTTTACGCGAACTAGCGATTCTATTCGTTTCGTTTTTAACCAATCGCGTCACTGGTAGATAGAACGAAACGAATAGAAACGCAATATAGCGTAGTGTATCTTGGCAGTGCCCTGAACTTACAATTAGAGCGATCATTCTCTTAAACGACTCGTTGGTTAATTAACCGGGAAATTAAAATTATCCCGCTCGCTTGTAGGCGTAAGTAAGAATTAATTTACCTACTGACTTTGATTGCATGATTCATCGACGAAACAGCTCGGAAATAATCGGCAGGTACTAATTGCTTACTATCACATGGCATCACTTTATCTTTCCACTAATTCCTCGACGAGACCATGGGCACTTTATTTAAGGGAACCAACTCTCAGCTAGCCGCACCCTTAATTCAGAACCTACGAGTATGTTGACCGATGCCTCGTTAATATTTATTTTTCTAGATTGGTATACTTCTGTCAATACTTTTTTCAAATGTATGCACGCCAATCCACCAAATCCACTGGAACTAGTCTTAACTTCACGCATTTTGAACCAGTCGAACCCAAACCAGCCGACATCATTTTCTCTCATAAAATTGTATGATTTGCACGATATTTAGGATCGAATCAGCCAGTTCTAGAAACGAGGCACGAAATAACCGAGTGTTGCGCAAGCGCAGGCGTGGTTTAATGTTACTCTTGTGGAAACAGCTGTAGCAGAGCTCCCCCTTTACCTGGGCGTCCATGTGCGCACGTGTCCCGTGTATGTGCTCTCGCGTCTTGAGTAAATACGGATCGCATTTAAAGTCCTTACATCCGGACGCCGGCGCTGGGGCTCCGCTGACGATTTACAAACCATTTCTTCAGGTGCTTTAAAGTATTTTATAATAACGGATTAATTTTTAAGGATCCATAGCCCTTATGTGATAAGATTTATTTTTCTCTAAAATGCGTGTAGTATATTTAATACTCTGCATGAGGATCGAGGACCCAATATTTATTTATTTAGGCACCAAATACAATTGAGTCGCCCAAAAATGTTTTGTTTTAACCAATCATCAGAGGTAGGTACATACCTACTCAATCCTCTCTCTCAGTCCGACTCAATGTCCGCTCGTAACTACTAAACGGCTAAATGATTTTGATAAATTGTACGTGGTTAGATTCGTTTTAACCACTAGGTAGTGTCATAGGCTATATTAAAATTATTAAAAGTGAAAATGGCGATATAAAAATAAATACATTACTTCGACGACATTATCTTAACCACAGTTGGGTTTTTAGGGTTCCGTAGCCAAATGGCAAAAAACGGAACCCTTATAGATTCGTCATGTCTGTCCGTCCGTCTGTCCGTCCGTAAGTCACGGCCACTTTATTCCGTAACTATAAGAGCTATACTATGGAAACTTTGTAAGTAGATGTATTCGGTGAACCGCATTAAGATTTTCATACAAAAAGAGAAAAAAAACAATAAATTTTTGGGGTTCCCCATACTTAGAACTGAAACTCAATTATTATTTTTTCATCAAACCCATACGTGTGGGGTATCTATGGATAGGTCATCAAAAATGATTTTGAGGTTTCTAATATATATTTTTTCTGAACTGAATTTTTTGCGCGAGAGACGCTTCCAAAGTGGAAAAATGTGTGCCCCCCCCCCCCCCCCCCCGTAACTTCTAAAATAAGGGAATGATAAATGTAAAAATAATATATGATATACATTACTATGCAAACTTCCACCGAAAATTGGTTTGAACGAGATCTAATAATTCGTTTTTTTTTAATACGTTATAAATCGTAAACCGCATTTTACCTTTCATTCAATCAACTCCAATATAATAAAGAATAAAGAAAAACATTTATTTAGATGTATAGTGGTACGGAACCCTACGTGCGCGACTCCGACTCGCACTTGGCCGCTTTTTTTAAAGCTTGCTTCTCTTTAGACTTGTAATGTTGTTTTTTTAAAGAAATTATTGTAAATGCAATAACTTGTATAAAGTGAAACATAACTAAAGGCAATCTGTAAATCATTATGCTTGACGGGGTCTATCAGTCAGCCCTCTCCTAAAGTTCTTAAGCCGATACCTTCCATAAACTCTTAACCCTGTAGGTATAGTTTGTTGGTAAGGGTAATTTATAAACGACTAATAGTTGAAAATGTTACAGAAATGTAGGCATGAGTGGTCTTCCTGCTGGTTTCAGTAATAGGAAACCTACGATAAACACACCTGCCAAGCCCTTCCGATTCTTTATTTACTTTACAATGTGATCTGTGTAATATACACGGCGCTTTGTACGTACCGAAGTTACCCTGCGACAAATCTGATCGATATTTTATTTATATTATGCGAAGGTTAATATTAATTTCTTATTTTAATTGAATACGTTTATTATGCAAGCATTGAACCAGTATTATAATTGTTTAGAGAAGTAATCGGTGTGAGCCGGGGGCCGCGTTGGTCCCCATTCAAAATCAAAGTGAGCGATCGGAAGCTGGAAGCAGGTGGGCAAGCCGACTCCCATGATCCTGTTAAGTAGTCCACCGAAATACGTTCAACGGTTAGAGCACAGGATGGATGCATTAGACACAATAGTCAATATATCGGGCAATAATGAATATTTATTAGTGGGTAAGTATACATAAAACTTGAAACGTGAGAATGCATCGATTTACACCGGAGCCAAAAGAAGGTAAATATTTCTTAAATTTAACAAATAGCGGATACACTAGGACATTCATAAGAATCCCATAAGGGATACTTATTATTTTACCGAGGCTTGAGAGCTATTTAAACTAAAATCACTGAAAGAACGCAAACCTACGTACATATCCCGTCGACACATTTAGCTCTCAATCGAGCGCCCGTCCCCAAAGTGGAATCGCTGGGGAGCATACCTATAAGTAAGTGTAGTGCTTCCCAGCGATTCTGATTCAGAAAAAGAATACAGGGTCAACGAACTTTATTGAATTAAAAACTTTTTATTATACAGGAAGCGTAGACCCCTTTTGGACGGTCTTTGTACATTAACCTGCTCTTGCTCTGGAATGACGAGCGTTAAGATTTTTACTAACGTCGTAATTCACCGATGCTGCCAACAAATCGATGACTATTTCAATAAATCATAATAGTGACATCGATCACGATGTTTCTTCACTTTGGTTTTGTTACTTGTAAGGATCTAATAAGAATTATATTGGAACCGTTTTGTTGTTTTAATAAGGGACGAAACTTTTTAAAAGTAAAAAAGGAATTGCCGTGTATCCTAGCCAAATTAACTGGGCTGGACCATTCTTGATGACGGGTTTATCGTTAAGCCCGAGATATCCGTGAAATATCAGCGTCTCAATCATGTGGGCTAATTACGCTAGCGCCCTTATCTAATCTGCTGAAAGGAGCCGGTGTGCGGCGTCATGCGCCATGTGGCGATGCGTCGCACGGCGCACGTGTTCGTCCACCACTGAGGAGGGATTCAGGCCGGAGATAGCATTGAGCAAAAAGTAAACAGTAAACATTCCTTATGTGTCAATCCCTTGATAGTACTCACAATGAAAATCCTTATTCCGACATTCTAATCATACATTTACATTACCTACTTAGCTGTATTTCAATCGTGGAATGTTACCCTACGCTTGTCAATACCAAATAAAATAAGTTTTATA
The DNA here is from genome assembly GCA_923062465.1 of Acleris sparsana. Taxonomy (NCBI): domain Eukaryota; kingdom Metazoa; phylum Arthropoda; class Insecta; order Lepidoptera; family Tortricidae; genus Acleris; species Acleris sparsana. The sequence continues at coordinate 12,289,165 of OV281286.1, forward strand.
TTAGTATTATTCATCCTTTTATTCGTGATTAACAGGCAATCACCTATATATAAATCGTCATGAAACTCAAATTTTATAAGATTAAGTAGGATACATTAGGTTTTCGTGCGTTTTGTTGGTACTCAGCGACACGAAGGCCTAACGACGCACGCGTTGTGCTCTTATTGGCTACTTAGCTAAGTGTCAATTCAACGAATTTATCTTTACCTAAATAATGTCCTGTAAAGCATGTTCTCAGCGTTGGAGGAAATAGCGCGATTTGCTTAACACATATAGGGACGTGTAGCAGTGGCGAAGCGTCACGTAAATAAATAGGCAAGCCGGAGAAAAAAAGGTGTATGGCGTGTGTCGGTTTTACGTTTTGTTTGTATACCACCTACTCTATGCATAGGAATTTTTGGTAAAGCCGTAAATAATCGGCTTGTACGAACGCCTCGCGACTGACGTGTAGCGTGTAGTAGTGGCACGTGACAGCAACAACGTCAGTCAAAGCCGCGCGATTTTGCCAGACTGCTCGGCAAGTCAGGTGACTATGTGCAATGCTGCTAGACATGTCGAGTGAAGAATGACAGTGTTAGGATATTCTTCGCCAGACCTGGCCGATGTGGCCGGTATGTCGTGCTAAGTTTGGCAACGGTGCGCCACTTACTTCAACGTTGCTGCCGACACGGTGCAGATGGCAGTGGCGGGATATTTGTCCCCGAGTAAAGCAAGAAAAGTTGAGTAGGTATTATCAGTAAACTGCTTCTTTATTATTTGTTTATAATTTTCTACTGTAATAGTATTGTTACAACGAAGTTCAATTATTTCGAAAGCTTAATACGCTTCTTGTTTGGGGGTGCAACATCAACATGCAGGTAACAATTAGGGTAATTTACCAGTTAGCGGGGGACAGGCCCGCAGACAACATACGAAATTTGTAATAGCTGGTCATCCCCATCAGTGCCCGTCGCAACAGTCGTTAATTTCATTAAGAGCTTATTAAGTGCGCACGCGACTGGTCGACAGTTGTGCCGACACGCGCGCGATATAATCGAGAAGCTTATGGCCCGGAACCGCCGGCCGCGGCGCTCGCGTTGTTTACCCCGCTGTTTGTTACATCTTCCAATCAAAAATCATTATTTAAATTAAACTATACGTTTATGTACGTAGCAGAAATCCGAGAGATGGAAAAATCATAGATCATCCATAAATATTAGATATTCCACGTTTTCGAAGTTCGGGTTTGAAACGCACTGGTAGGTAAATCTGGTTAGTCCTATTTGATGAAAATTATGTAGTTAAAATTTTAAAACCTGGTCGCACATAAGTAGTTTAGGCATCAGCTAATGGGAAATGCCCTCTTAGATGCGGCCTTTATTAAGGATATTGGTTTTGTTTATCCCGTGTGGTTTAGGGTTAGAATTGTGACACTCCACGTTATCCCGATAATTTTTGGGAATGACACATCTTCTGCCTTAACTCAACGTTCTTGGTAATATGAACATTAAAAAAAGACACTAGTAACGTTAACCTCGTTGACTAACTCTTCGTGGTAGCGTCACAGAATCAACAAACGATAGAACTGCACTCGTGGAAATACATCCGGATGATAACTTAATCGATTGCGATGAAAAGGATAGTAAAAGAGTATATATAGCATGCCCACAATAAAAACAGGTAGCAAAAGCCATAAGGTTCTTAAGCTATAACTTAATCATAAACATTATAAATTATAATACTTGCAAAAGTTGCAGGTCGCAAAAAGGCAGATCATAACCACATACCACGACACTGCCACATTTTTCATAGAATTCGGTAATTGAATACGACTTCGTATACTCGTATTTAGAAAGATAGCGACTAAGCTTGTCTGTGTTCAGGGACGTAATTCAATAGAAGAGTGTTGAATGAAGGTCTCGTGGGTTCCGGCGCGGTGAGTGCGTGCGATCCGGCTGCGGTAGGGTCACGCTCCGCGATGACTCCTGCGTCAGGTGGCCACCGCGCCCTGCTCCGGCGGATCATGATTCATGCACAAACCTACCCCACATAAAGGTTCTAATTAAACTTTTAATTAAATATTGTTGAAACTCTGAAAATGATCAGCATAATTAAAGTAGCATATGATTATAGTCTCAACTTCATGAACTTCTGTACCTACTTAACCTTTTATTTCTTGTTTAAAGTTAAAAAGAGGTTATCGTACGTAGGACGTCATTTATAACCATGCCATAGCGTCACGTATTTATATATTATGTACAGTCGAGTTCATAAATATGTGTACACTTTAGTACCTTGTCACTTTACTCGCTGTGACAATTCATATACCTATGGCAGTTTAAACGTAATATTAAATAGACAAGGTACTAAAATGTACTCATATTTATGAACTCGACTGTACCAACGTTGCGGTATTTGTTTCTTAGGCCGATCATTTGACTTCCTTAGGAGATTATAAGACTTCAGCATCGTCACGTCGTACTAAAACTATGACGGGCCATAAAATTATTTACATTCCGTTAAACCTTTCCGTATGTGATGTTCTGTAGCTCGCTCTTGTACGTTCTTATACCAGTTCACCGATTTTTACTTGTTAAAAGATCTTACCTACGCTTCCCTACTTACCAAGACTGAAAGAAATGGTTGATCACAGTCATTACCCACACTACCCTTCGCTTCCGGTCAGTACGCATCTATTCAGCATCCTCCCATTATTAGAACCCCACGCCACTCGAACTAGGTTTGTTTGGATTTATAAAGCGATTTTGCAAATGAAATTATTACCATGAATGTTCAGTTCCCACAGCTTCCAGAGGGGTGCACGGACCTGCCGCGGCCGCTCGTTGATTTGTGTGTTATTGTTGGTGCGATGTGCGAGCGGCTTCCGGGCGCACTCCCACGACGGCAGATGCCGGCTGCCGGCGCGGGCGCACCATTATCTCACGAGTGACCCTCGCGGCCCTCGTCTCTCAGCGGTCGGTGTGAGAATTGATTGCGCCTATGGGAATATTATGCCCCTAACAATATTGCACTACTCGTCATTATGCACCTGAACAATGAAATATTGCGGGTACTCGTAAGTGCTTAAGAGCAGCTGAGTGATTTGTTTTGTTATTGATTAGATTAGTTCCGTTTGAGTGACGAATAAATAAGTACAATAAGATACGAACTTCATAAATAGATACCTAAGGCAAAAAATGGTCATATTCAGTCTGTTCTTATACGCATAAATAGTGATACAACAAACAGACACTTGACCCGTCAAAACAGCGCATTATTCAGGGAGGATCGAATTTACATCCACTTGGCTGCGGCAGTCGCCCGTGTCGCGCCGCCCCGCGCCGCGCCGCCGCCGCCCAAGCCAGAGCGATGCTTCATCAATATTTTATAACGCATGACATTAGGCACAATTTGTAGTCCGGTTGCTACACCGTCAAACTTTTCATCCGCACATCTGTCTGCTGAAACATGGAAATTTATTAACTATGAGAAAATTTACAAAAATATCTATTCATGTATCCACCAAAATTTATATAATTCCTGCGAAACTAGACATGAGCGAATAAAATTCAATACATTGTCTGCGGGGAAGTATAACTCATTCATATGAATTACATAGCAACACATAAATATAATTCACCACTAGCCATGCATTCGGTAAATTAGTCTTACATACAAAATATTACACTATTCAAATGTTGAATTCATTTGCCGAATATTTACCGAACATTGGACAACCAATTGGATATTAACCATCTTTACACTTCAGCCAGTATTAAAAGATTTTTAATACTTATTTTATTTTCATCATTTTATAGCTTTTGTTTATAAAATGATAGTTGCAGTATGATATCTTGACGATTGAACAGCCTTTAGCAATCAAATATTAAAAAGTCGGATACGTAACCATCAACGTAAAGTTTTTAACAGCGACCGGCAATTTTTGTTTATCTATAAAATACAAGTGACAAATATAGGGCAAACCTGTAATATTTTATTTTGGAGTTACTATTAAGTAAAAGAGAAAGAATTTACCTACCATTGTATAAATACTTATTTGACGTAAAACCTACTGTATTAATTAAATAAGCATTTATTTTGGCATATGAAAAAGTAGGTAATTCAGTGATACGCAGGTTATTTGGTGATACAGTCAGGTTAAGCTGTGAAAGCAGTCAAAAGCTGTGATATATTATAAAACAATAAATAAAAGACATGAAATTAAAAAAAACTATTATAGTATTCTCTATTATGGCACAGGAGTGCACTGCAACCTCTTTTTCTGCAGGCAGGACATACATATATGGCTTTCCACGTTTCTACTGAGTTGTGGCCGAAGGATCATGATGATGGCGGCAGCTGTAGGCTTTCAAAGTGCTCCAAGCAATAACAAATCTTTTTGCAGCATTATTAGCTTCCATTGCTACCTATAATTTTTATAACGGCTGTTTTTTTTTGTTGAACGTTTTTTAAATGTAGAACAAATAAGTGTTTTAGTGTTGGCTTTGGTGATAAAACATACATAGAACAGGGTTATATTATAACCCATACCTAATTAATATACCTAATTAATAAATCACAGCACTTGGTTATTATCGTGATATAGAAACATACAAAACATCGAAAAACATTAAGAAATCAACCGCCAAAACTAAGGATTTAACGACCGAAAATGTTGCCATGACTTTGGTTTAAAAAAAAATACGTTTATAAACTCTTACCTTAACGGGTTTCTCTTTTGTTTCGCCAGTTGTTTTCAGTAATATAACTTTAATCTCCTCGCATCGATCTAAGAATGTAGGTCAGGTTAATTAATTTGCAATTTAATTTTTGTGACTATGTTCGGATTCTCGCCCTACTCCATCTGAATGCAAGAGGCGCCATCTTTTGAAAAATGGTACCATCTATAAAAATATTAGTAAAATCCACTGTGAGACGATAACTGCATATCACCGAATAGCCAAGGTTTGCCCTACTATTTATCAGGTACAGATGTAGTGCATAATTGTTTTCCTTCGTATTTTCACGGAATCGTACGGACGTGTCTTGCTATTTTAGTCGGTCACAGTACAAAAAGTACTGAGGTTGACTGAAGTAGCATGACACGTTCGTACGTTTCCGTGAAAATACGAAGGAAAACAATTATGCACTACATGTGTACCAGTGCAACTGTGACAGCGATAAGCGATATATCACTCGGTGAATAAAGTTCAGTTTCCTCAGTTCACCTGTGTAAGGAAAGGCGAGTGCAACTTGATGCACCCAGTGGGTGAACAAAATTGACTAAAAGTACACATTATGTACCTTCCGATGGCATGAGTGCATCAAGTACACATTTAGTCAACTTGATTCACTCAGTAGTTGCACAAAGGATATTAAGTTTACTTAAAGTATATTTAAATCCCCTATAGGTTCTGGTTTGATTCACCTATAGGTGAATCAAACCAGATGTTTTATGTAAACTACAGGATAACCATAACTCTTGAATTTTTAAGGGACAATTCCATTTTCAGCAGCGACTCGACGACGACATCAAAAAACAATTGAAACCGAACCATTGCCTTTTTTTTCTACCTGGCCAGTAATTTAAGATAATGAAACTTAAGAGATTATAAAAAGTTATAAAATGTGTCAAAAATATGTTTGTAAGTTATTAGATTCCCGAAACTTTCAGTGCAGCCCTCGTAATGAGGCCCTCTAGGCATCCTTTAGGTTTGGAACCCCAAAAACGTAGACAGTGACGTGCTACATGCTATGATTATAAGAAAAAAATGTGTAGTTTTACATACATATAATATCAAAATATAGATCTGTAATTTATCCCGTTTGCAAGCTAGATACCAGTGGCATACGCCGGACATACGGACGGGCGGACATGCAGACTTTTTTTTTTGAGGGGGATGTGTTAACTTTATCTTTATATCTACATCGGTTAAGTTTGGTATCGCCTTCGTATAAATTGGGAATCCCAAATTCGTTTATGGTAACATGGAAGTAAAAATATATAAAATAAAAGAAAACTTGTTTATTTAATTACATAACTTATAAACCTAAGTTATAAACAATTATAAATATTTTAAAAATAAGACTTGCTTTAGAGTCCTATTATTCGTTCACAAAAAAAAATGTAATGTCAAATTAAAATGTTTCGTATGGGTGTATTACAAAAAAACTGCTGACGGTGCTAAAAATTGAAATGAAAAAAAAACAAAAATGTTATTTTGCAATCCTAGAATGATAGGAATGGGTTTGCAAACAAGATAAACATGTAAAAAGATATAAGTAATGGTTATACATTCCGTTTTAGGCTAATTCATGCCATAATATAAAAATAAAAAACTTAATAATATCAAATGAATTAACTACGCCATAACTTGTTTATAAAGGTATTTATTACATAAAATGTCCAGGTGTTTCAGCCTCATCTGAGGGTTTCGGGGTCAATTACACAGCAATAACTATTTTTAACTCTTTTTGATATTTCGTGTATTTTTACGACAGATTAATGCAATTTTTATTCCATAATTGAATTGTACATCTTTGATTTAGTTAAAAATGATACCAAACTTGTCTTAGTACCTAAACTGAAACAGTTATTAACCTCGGACACCGCCGGGGCGGAAAACCCTCCTCGTCTCCACAACTGCATGAAAAATCTGCGTAACTCCACTTCTTAAAAACATCATAGGAACCCAATGATTAACCCTGCCAAAGGAAATCTTGGTTAATAAAAAGCTGTATGTATTTGACCTTTTTATGTCGTGTAGAAACGCAACTAATTTAATGTGTCTTTGAGTCGAGCCAAAAATAATACCCCATACCAATCACACAGCCAAAACTACAAATACTAAGTCAGTTTTTTTTTTAAATGAAAGCATATATCTATAATGAATTTTAAAGGAAAACTATCACTACTAAAATGTTTATACCCACTAAAACTATTTAAGAAAGCAGACCGATAGATAGGAACCCCCTACACTGAGTATAAATCTAATCAGACACATGCTCTTGCCCGTTTTTTAACTCTAAATTTAAAATAAAACTCGCATAATTTACTTTTTTTTTAAATAGCATGTGCAAGAATTCTTATTCAAATCGTTTTCAAAACTAAAGATTTTAAATTGGAGAATCAGAAATATCTCTACATTATCCTTGGACATTTTTGATGCGTGGATGATTTTGAGTGATATTCCTTTGTAGACGTTATTCAGGTTGGTAGATTCTCCTTATCGATGTTTTTCTAGGTTTCATTTTTCTTGACCTATAGGTACTTACCTAATTTACAGTTGTCGAAGTTCCGTTTCGACTGAAATACAAAATAAATAAAATAGTTTCTTAAAACGATCTATTTTTCAATATTATAAACAAAAGTAGATCTATTTGAGGTGTAGGTATGCCAATTTTTTACCAGATATGTATAGGTGGTATCCGAGTATGTAGGTAGGTAGGAGGTACCTACCTACAATATGTAGTTGCAAGCAAAAATAACACGCAAGCCGCACAGCCTAGCTCATAATTTTTAAGTCCATTTAACAGAAACCGGAAGCATCTTCGCCATCATTGTGATCAACTATGATGTTACTATCTAGTAGGTATAGGTAGATTTTATGGTTAGAACCTACAGTTTACTGGTTTACATATCTATGCTAACATATATTGTAACACCAGTAATATAAAAATCTATTACATTTTCCTCTAGCACATGTTCGATCAATCAATATGTAGGTGTATATATTAGCCTCATCCGTCCTGAATTAAGCACCGTCGTTGAACTTTCATGCATTCGTACTGTATACCTAATGTAACGACCGAAGCGTCGGTATAAATCACGGCAGCAGTTTAGGTTATCGGATGATAATATCTTCAATAACAAATGTTTTGTTTTTGCAACGAAGAACGGAGATTGATGTGCAACAATTACGGGAAGCTCCTAGACGATACATTCGAAATGTGTTGCATCCACAACTAGCTTTTTTGTAGTCTGCTATGCTAATATGCAAACAGAAATAAATGGACCGGAGTAAGATCATTCATCGAACCAATGTGTATTTTATCTCTTGGTTGATGTACGACTTGCCTAATAGTAAATAATTTGTAATAAGCGTACCTACCTACCAACGCCGATGTTTTCCCGCGAATCTGTCCACTAACATTGTAATTTGTATTGATACGGCTCATACGGCGAGTAGTTATTTACTCGTCATTTTTACTTTTAGGAGACCACTGATATAAGTACAACTTTTGACGTTGTGATATGAAATGAAAGTGCAATCTACATGTTGAATGTGCCGAGAAAAAATGTACTTTAAAATATCGTGAGTGCTTGACAGTGAGCACGCGCAAAAAGAAGTACTTATTTTGACATCAATCTTATTCAAATCAATACGAGTATGTAATATGACTATGAAATATGATATGGGTAGGCAGATAACTTGGTACGAGAAGCAATACGAGTCTGCCCGCGAAGCACAATCGTTCCTATTAGGTGTCGTATCATGCGCTTTCATCTGGCGGCAGCGCGGGCGCAGGCGGTAGGACTGACGCGTCAAGTTAAAATCGATTACGCCTCCGCTTCGAAGCTATGAATATTTTAACTGATCCATATGATTGACTCATTGTTGAAGTTCGGTGTCATAAAAAGTAACGAATTCGATCCGAAAAGAAAGTGACCTGTAATTGTCGAATGGTTATCCGATTATAAAAGTTTACATGAATATGAACCACGACGAAATGACGGCTAAACTCGTAAGAGCGCATTTATAAAACAGTTATTGAATGTGCAGACGCAATCATTTATATTGGATTCAAAGCAGTAGAATTCGAATATAGCGACTTCGTTTATAACGGCCAACCATTTTTAGCGACGAAATGACACACTCAAGTTGGGTTTCATATAGACATACTATAAAAACATGTCCTTATAGTAGTGTCGTCTCCGGTTTAAGCAAGCAACTGCTTATAGCGACCTAATTTGACAATAAATGGTTCGGTAGGAACGACACGCGCAGTGTTTTGTATACAAATATGGGTAGATATGGCTTTCTACCCTGTCCAAAGTATGTTGATAGCGCGCGTAAATTTCCGTCAGTGTTTTTCATCCGTTGATACAAGGGACTCATTACGTGCGCTAAAATAAAATCCGTAAAGGAAAAGAGTTTCCCAATTAAAAAAAAAATGCAATGTACACCGCTTAGAAGTGTGAATCAAATGTAACCCTTGCGAAGAAATTCGGCGTGTCTCATTCGAAAATTTATATTATTATTATTATTTTTTATTATTTTTATTTAAATACTTTATTGCACAAAAATAACATAGTGTACAAAAGGCGAACTTAATGCTACAAGCATTCTCTACCAGTCAACCTTAAGGTGAAACAGAAATCAAAAAAGTAGGTAGGTGCAATAAAAAGACAATACTTTCCCTAAAATATCTACATAAAAGAAAAAATATGTAAAGATAAGATAGAACCTTTGTTTGATAACAAAGTTTTGAAATCTAAACGTGTGAGAGCATCCACTTAAGAACAAGAACGAGGTAAAGCACTACTACAGTGGTAAATGGATCTCTGCTTCAAGAAAAAGCTAACTTTTTTGCTCGAGAGTTCAGTATTCCTAACTTCACTTACTGAATCAAATAGTACGAGAGGAGTTCAATAAATTCTCGATATTGGTATCTTGCAAAGCTTTTTAGTTAACTTCTTAATACTGACCGCTAAGAGTCATTCATTGACTGTAAAAAAAAGTTAATTTGAAGCCCACAAGTTCTTTTGTTTTTCTGCTACTGCTGAACAAACGTGATCACCATGAGCGATTTTACAATGTTAATTAAATTGGAGCATCGAGCAGTGATAAGAATCTTGACTAAACAGGGAAAAAATCAAAAGTCTATTAAAGAAGAAATGAATTTAGTTTACCGTGTACTTCATTATCTTCTGTCCAAAAGTGGTCAAATTAATTTAAGCATGGGAGGGAGAGCATAGAAGATGACCCTAAACCAGGTCGGCCTGTTGAAGCAACTTCACCAGAAAACATTCAAAAAGTGGAGAAAATAATACTGGAAGATGATCGAGTGAAGGTTAGGTCTATAGCACAAAAAACAATATTTCTATTCGTACATACAATACATCATATTATCCACGATCATCTTAACATGTACCACGAATGATGACACCGTTTTCAGAAGCATACGCGCGTTGCTTGTTGTTTCGACTTCATTTAGCTGTGTGGTCAAAACCCTGATGGTGTGCTCCAAAAAATTGTTACCGGAGATGAACTTGGGTTCATCATTATGACGCTGAGGGCCAACAAGAGTCGATGCAGTGGCACGTTAAAGGAACACCTCATCCCAAGAAATTCAAAGTCGTCCCTTCAGCTGGCAAGATCATGGCGAAAATATTCTGGGATTGTGAAGGGATATTATTAATAGATTATAGAGAAAAGGGTTTAAATATTACAGGAGAGTACTACGCTAACATTTTACGCCAATTAAAGGGAAGCAATCAAAGAGAAGAGGAGGGGAAAATTGACCAGAGAAGTGCTACTTCTTCATGACAACGCCCCTGTGCATACTGCTCATGTTGCCAAGGCTGCTGTTCTTGAATCTGGGTTCGAAACTTACCCGCCGTACAGTCCAGACTTGGCCCCCAGCGACTACTTTTTGTTTCCCAACCTTAAAAAGGATCTTCGTGGACGTCGGTTTTCTAATGATGAAGCGTTGAAGGCAGCGGTGGTCGATCATTTCGACATCAAAGACAAAAAATATTTTTATGAGGAGTTAAAATAACTAATTGACAGATCTTATAAGTTTATAAACATAGGTGGGGAATATATAGCAAAATAAAAATAAAAACAATAATCGTATGTTTTTGTTTTCCTTCTCATACCGAGAATTTATTAAACGCCCCTCGTATGTATATTATTACAAATTTGTAATAAGAATTACATTAATATTAATATTAAAAATGTATACATAGGTACATATAAAACCAGGTTTAACAAACTTATCTGGTCGTTTTGTGCGTCGTCCGGTTAGTACCTACGACCAAGTGTCACCGGTCCCTTGAAGCACCTTGAGGGTCGTTATATCCGGATTCTACTGTACCTAAAGGGTACACAAAAATATTTGACGTTCTGTTAATGCGTGATCAGATATTATTGTTCTTGATGTTTGATAACGTTTTTATTACACTAGAGTAAAGTAGGTAGAGTATTTCAATAGTATAGGTACTTTTATATTTTTCAAGTCCTCCTGATTCGATATTACTTTTCCCACAGATTTAATTACACTAAGTAGTTAATAAAAACCTATCTGGGTAAGTATGATTTCATAAAATAAATACCTAAAACTCACCGAAGTCTGTACACGGCATGGAGTATTTTTCATTTCGTAATATCTTTAGTCTTATCTTCATTTTGCTACGATTAACGAACTATCGAAGCCAAAAGCAAAAATGCACTAAATACCTTCTTTCAATCTAAAAAGTCAAGTCACAGTCACGATGAAGGACGGTCATTCTCTTTTTATTCTGGTTCTTCTCATCAAAATGGATGTTCATTGAGGTAAAAAGTTGTACGCGGAAATATGTGGAGGTCGAGGATCGCGGGTTCCCGTGTCAAGTGTCACGGACAGGGCTCACCGCTCGCCGAGGGCGCGGGCGGATCACGACCCGCCATTGTCCGGTGTCGCACGACGAGACGAATCGCGACGCAGGCTTCAAGAGCCACGGAAATGCGGTCACGAAATCATTTTAATCCGATTCTTTCTCCGACACCGACCAGCTCAACTGCCAAAAACCTCTTTCGAATCATTCCCACGATTTACAACAATAGCACTGTGAAATAAGAGATGATCAGTAAAAGGTCCAATAAACTAAACTGTACCTACAGTGTAGCTTTATGTTTTACGCACTTCGGTGCAGGAGTGTCTCTAGTTAAATTTGAGTTAGGCAAAGAAGTCTCTCAAAATGTATGGAGGACTCAGGCAAACGCGTGACAGGTTACGTAAATCATTTACATTTTTTTGTCTTCTTTCTTTAGGATATAACTATAAGCAGAATGTAAATTGTAGGTACAGCTGGCCAAATAAGATACCTTACCTTTGAAATGACAGGCGCATTTTCTCGACATTCTCTTTTTCCTACTAGGTAGGTATTCCTCCTATGTTGTTGTTGATGGATGTTTAATGTTTGGATGTTGTCTTTGAAATTAGTTGAGGTAGGACCTTGTGCAACGTCCTTCCGGATCGCTATCACCAACTTTTCCTTTAACCTACCGTCAAGCAGCAGTGTTTGCATTGTTGTGTTCCAGTGCAGGGCAGGACAATCAGGACAATCGGTCAAATTACTTGTTTAGAGGTATTCCATTTTTATTTAATTCCATTCATATTAGTACGCAGGGCTGGCAACGCATCTGCGCAGTCTTGAGAATGCAAATGTCTACGGGTCACAAATCCCACTTACCATTTCCTACATACGTATGTATGTACGACAACCAGCGCAACGATTTTCTGGGACACCTTTATATTAAATGCATGCTAAGGTTAATTCACATTTTCAATCAACTATCAAAACATAAGCTCACGGTGCAATAAATATTCAAAATGATTAATCCGTCGAGGGCATTGTGTACACACGAACATTATATTCATTCATATATGTTTTGTAGAAGGTACTACTGAGCCCCGATTCTACACGGTAAAACCATATAACCTTTGGCACATAATCGTATTGTGAACGTTAAGATATCTCTTATTTACTTGACAGTAATGGCGACGGAGTGAAACACAATAATATAATAAATGGCAAAAGCAATATTACATTATTATTATATTAAGTAATATTATTATTATATAATACCTATTAGCCAATCTTGGCTCCATAACGTTAGCATTATGTTGACTCCGGTCTACATTTCTGAGCATCAAAGATATACGAATTCCACGTAGGTAGACAAAACTGCGGGCACAACCTGCTAAAAGCGCTCACGCGTGCGCTGCTAGGGATAACCATAATTAATTTTAGTTAAATTTTGGTATAACTGCCAAGATTATAAATATTATATTATAATCTACAAAATTGTTTTCGGCCCGCTTGCAAGTACATGCAAAATCCTGGTTCAAACCCAGATTAACAAGATAATTTGTTAAATCTGACGGTTCTTATATGAATCTCAATATGACATTCTCGAATAATTCATCCTGAGATTAATCTAGGGTAAACATTTACTTGCAAGTGGGCCTTAAACGAACAGAAGCAATAGGTATTTTTTGTTTATAATTGGACCAGTGTTGCTGGTAGCTTAGCTTAGCTGGTAGAGGAAACCTTAAGCCATTAACACTGTCAATCATAACCACGATTTTGTATCGTGTATAGCTATTAAGTACATAAAATAAGTCCAAATTACAAGTAAAGCTGGAGATGAAATAAAACATCAAAAATATATTTTCTATTATTTGGGTATATACATAACATTCATTTTAAATCATTTTCTATAGCTAAACCAATAAGGACAAGCGAACAAATGTTCGTAACTGTTATTCTAGTGGCTGTTCCAAACGACAGTTTTAAACCACCTCAAAAAATTGTATTAGATGTTCTCAAAATCGAATCACAGAAACAAGGAACATGATATTACTGCTATAATAATATTCTTCTGATTTCGGCAAATGTTAGGAAACACGCTTTATTTCTTTACTCTTCTCGTAACAGTAGATAGTAAGTGTTAAAATCTTTAATATTGTTTATTTATGAATTAAGTATTTAATATTTATAATCAGGGCTGGGCAAAATAAATGCTTTGCTTTAATTAAAATACAAGTTACTAAATACTTTCTCGCTCATAATTAAAAACCCGAAATACAATATATAAGTGTAATTGAAATTTAAAAGAGAAAATATAGCGGGCTCTCAAAATCAAAATACATTCAGACCCTTAAATAAATTGTTGTAAGTTCCCCTTTTCTAAGAACGACAACACAACAGAATTTTAATAACGGATTTTTTAACGGAAATAAACACAGCGCACCGTGAAAACGACAATTAGGGGGCCGGTTTATAACAATATCAAAACCATTTCGAGGAATAGGCTTCTTGAATATAAATACTACTACATACAATACTAGTACTAGTGAAATTTAAAAAATAACACAATTAATTAATTTCTTTAAAATTAAGATATGACCTTCATTTGACCGCTAAATGCGACCCGAATTAAGCTAGATCAACCGTTTTTATGGTTTTACATAAAACATATACAATATTTTTACCTTATAAGTACACTTTAGATATCTAGCTGACACTTAACTTCTAAGACAGCTGTTGTCATGTAAAATGAGGTTCAACACAACATTTATTGTACCTCATGATTGGAAGTGTGCAATTCCTTATCAATAAATTTATTGTATTTATTTATTTGCTCGTAGAACTGATGGCCGTTGGAGCGGAAAGGTTCTGGAGTGGCGACCGCGGACCGGGTGACGAAGTGTTGGCAGACCTTCCACAAGGTGGACTGACGATCTGATAAAGGTCGCGGGAAACCGCTGGATGACAGCAGCAGAGGACCGATCGTTGTGGAAAACCTTGGGGAAGGCCTTTGTCCAGCAGTGGACGTCTTGCGGCTGATAATGATGATGATGAAATTTATTGTGAGCGTGTTCAATAAATCTACTCTAGAAACACGGGTAATGCAGGAAGTGCTGTTTTAATTGAACTAAAGCAAAGCAATGGTCGACTGCTTAAAATACTCCAAAATAATAAATATATTGTATTGCGACTTTGGAAACAGGTCAAAGTTTATTAAATCCGCTTCCGCCCTTTTTTGCGTAGATAGTCGGCCAAGTAACGTTAATTATTCCCCAAATGACGTGTTGAAACTTGAAATGTATGTAATGCTCTGGATGCTAGTGTTGTCAGATATTGTAGCTATTTTTCCCCACCATACAACGAAATCTATCAATGGAGTATGAATCTATTGGGAATGAAATAAATTCGATTTTCTAATTTAATCATTACTTATAAAAACCAAAGATGTATTTTGTTAAATGTATTGTGATTGTGAAGCAATAAGTATTTTGTAAATACCAATTACAAAATAGCTCAGCGTCAGGTATTTGAAATACAAATTAAAAAATATAATTTTAGTTATTAATTAAAATAAAAACACTATTTTTAGTTCAATTACGAGTAATTGAAACACTACCCAGCCCTGCTTACGATATAATTTAATCAAAAAATACCTTCTTTTGAGAGTTGGGACAAAAATACTAGACTAGGTGTAAATTAAGAGCGTTGTTTAAAATGATGTCCTGGCATCGTCGCAATGTCACCACGTTTCACCTGACTCACTTCCTGGTCTGTCTAACTAGTTGTCGGTTCGGTGCAAGATTATTTTGAAACGTCCGTTATAAAAGCTTTAGCGTTTTTTTATTATTCAATAAATAAATGTTTGCGGATAATCTTGCACAAATTGACATAATCCTCAAACAAAATGTGCTATGGGTATTATTGTAATATGACTATATTAACGAATACATACTATTATATTATATCATAAGGATTCAACTGTAGCTGTCAAAAATAATGCTTACAAATTGAACTCTGGGAGTTAACGTTTCTTACCCTCTAAGTCAAATCCGATTTCCGAGATTTTATAATGTTGTAGTTGTTATGACAAAGTAGGTTTGTACGTTTCATAATATCTACAACATATTCAAAATTCGGACTAAGTTTTTTTGGGGAAAAACGTTACCGCATTTTGTATTGAGAAATATTAAGCTTCATGATGAAGAAAAACGAAAATATGCGAAAGTGCCAGTATAACTCATGTAAGAGAACTAAAAAGAGTTCCTACCTATACACATATTCCCTCATTCCATTTGTCTTATATATAATTTATACTCGTAGCTCGCACAACTCCAGCATCCGCTTTCACTTCTCTTACCGGCCTCGGCCGACAAAGTAAGTATGGAAATACACCACTGATCTGCCTTATATGTGCATGTTTCAGAAAAGCTCTATACAGGGTGAAAAGTTGAGATGGTTAGTAAATGTAGGTATCGGAACCAACCCGACCACCAAAAATGACCTTAGGAACCATTGTGGACTTAATGACTTTTCAAGTTAACATAGCATTATTAGCACTCGTGTTACAATGCCTCTCTTTACTCAGAAATCACGTAAACTACAACTTACAAATTACGAAAATTATGGTCATTGTAGCAATAGAAACTAGACCAGAACAAGATTATTATTCAGTAGGTGACCACATTTCCTTTATTTGAAAGATCTGAGTTTATAATATTAATGTACCTATGATCGCTAATAACTATTAAAATCATAGGCAGCAGACAAGTCAGTAATGTTTTAATGACAAAAGTTATAAATGACAACCTTGACTGACCCTATTGTTAAAATACCTAAGTAATTCATTTATGAAAGTTTTTATAGCTCGCTGGTTTAAACCTAATACTGAAATTAAAAGGTATAATAAAAAATTGGATTCGTTTGTCGATCCACCCTTAAAATCCATTATAAGATTTATAAGACACCCCACTGATTAAACATTTTTACTGACACAAAAATGATAACACTAATAATTGATCATATATTAATAATAACAACAAATGGAAAAATTACGTAATAGGGATGTACATACATTAGGCTTTCTAGATTAACTAACAATTTTAAAGATATTATTATTTAAAGAGCTATATGCTCTATACCAAACAATCTTAATACTAAACTTTTTATGACTTTAAAAAGCTAAAAAGGGTAAATTCTCAATTTTTGGAATATGCCATCCAGCTAAAAGCCTTCAATTTTGTATAAAGAAACACCTTTGTACAGTTTCTTCATTCAAATGTGTTTTGGATGTTGGATATTTAAATTATCTAAATAACCATCATTACTTCATTATATTTTTCGCCTTGTACATTGTTAAAAAGTGGTTGGGGTATGGCCAGTTGATCAGAATTTACCCTTCTCTTTTTATAAGCTTTTATTATACGGTTGAACTACACATTTCAAAAAGAAAGATAAGTGAATGCTTCTGTGATATTATGTTAACTTACAGGTCTCTTTCTATTCTGACTTATTCTTTACTGTATATAAGATTTGGTTTGTTTGATGAATCAGATACAGAGCACTGACAAACACAGCATTGGCCCTGAAATTTAAAAACAACAATGATTAGTCCAATCAATTGACATTTTATACAATCGATTTGAAGATTAGATTAGAAGGGCAGGCCAATAATAATTGTTTTTTTTTACTAGCTTTAACTCTCGCTAATTTTCACATATTTTTGGCTCATCCTTTATAATTAATTAGTCACAATCTAGTAAGAAATGGAATTCAATAAAAAAAAAAACTTATGTTAAACAAATTTGGATTCCTTGATTGCCTTTTTTTCCATTATTTTTTCCCTCAAATCCATCAATCTTAACATACAACCGAGGATGTATAAAACAACAAGTGAGGAGCCGACATGGAACAGTTTTCTGGCCTCTCAGTTCTTAGTATGGATGGATGACAATATATATTCGCCAGTTTACAGTATAACTCTGCAAGATGTTTGTTTCTGGATTAAGCAGGTTTGCACTCTAAACAGAAATGCAATCTTTTTAGTAAATAATATCTGGGGACAATCTTACACAAATTTACCTAGTCCCTAGGCTTAAATAGTGGTTGTAGGACCTCATGCAGGATCGGTACCACCATCTTATCCATTAACCAACCGCCCAGCAGCAGTGTTCGCATTGCAGTGTTCCGGTGTGGGGATAAGACAACCGGTGAAATTACTAGCATAAAGGCATTCCATCTTGGTCCTCAGGGTTGGCAACGCATTTAAGTCTTAGGATTGCAGTCTTGAAAAGGTCATAAATATATGTACATGTTAGTACCTTGTCACTTAAATTGCTGTGACAATATTTGTAACAAAAACAAACAGAAGGAAATAATAATTTTCAACTTACTGTCCTTCTTTGAAATACTCCTTAAGTGTATTGGAAAACCTCTTGGAATATTTAACAAATTCCCTCTTCCTCTGTTCCAGCACTTGTTTTCCTGGTCCTGGGGTATATGTGGATACCTCATTGACAGCATCCAGTAGTTTCTTAATTGCTGATGCTATCTCTCTGTTGATGAAAAATAAAACCAATTTTTGTGTTTGTTGGTCCGGTCCTTCCTAGACCAGTACAATACGGACCCAATGCTCTTTAGTATATAAAAAGTTTTAAATAATGAGAAGGTAGAAAATGAAGCTTTTTAACTATTTTTTTAGAAAAATAACATACGGCATACAAATAGCTACAATTAGCAAGCAGGATGCGTTCTTTATAGGCACAGACTACATTTTTACAGAATGTAATGTATAATTGTATTTAATAACTCAAGTTCAAGTAATATCTCAATTAAACTCACTTGATGGTTTCAAGGAATGTCTTTCGATCCGTAATTTCATCTGGAATGCGACTTAATATTTTTTTCAGTGCTGTAGACTTCTTGTTTAACTCTTGGAATGCCTCCTCAGATCGATTCAATCTTAGATCAGCACCTGTAATTGATTGTTTTGTTCGTGTTATAGGTTTGAACACCAATAATCATAATAATATAACAATAGTAAAGGGTAAGTAGTAGCAGTAGCGCTGGTAGTATCTTGACGTGTAAAAGTGCCTGAGCGGCCTACTTACTGAATAAATTTCTTTTATCTTTTATCTTTAGTAGTTTTAGTAGTAGTGTTTGGTATGTGAGAGATGAAAAAACAAGTTCAACTATCTTTAGATCATAATCAGGGATCTGAAATTCAGTATGATATTTACCTAAAGCTTCGTCATCGGTGTCTTAAAATATAATTTTAATAATATAAGTTCCGAGGTTCTGGGATTCTACAAAGCATATATGTTAGTTGTTTTACATGTAGGATAAAATTTATTAATTAATGTAATTGATTAATAAAAAATTAAGATTAATGTAAATACTTAATTATGGATTAATGCTGGCATAATGTATTTATTCAGAAATCCCGGAAATTTAATTAATTAATTTAAATTCATTCCGCCTTGATACAACTGAACAACAACATCGCCAAAGATTAGATAAATATTGTACTGAATTTCCAATCCCTGATTATGATCTATGTAGTCTGAAATAATTGTAACAATATATTGACGCTAAAGTTGCTAAGACTGAAATACTAAATGTTATAAAACTCTATTTACACTCTGCTTCTGTAAGTGCTCCCTGCAGGCGGAGCAAGCTTTCATTCATATTTACAGGAATATCTGCTCGCCGCATTATACCAGCCACCAAGTCATAATTGAGCCCCGGAACCGCAGCTTCGGCTTTAGTAAGGGCAGCACGCAAAGTTTGAGATGCTCCCAAATCATATTTCTCCAGCTGAAAAGTGAATCGGAAGGTCATTACATTTTCCTCAATGTAGTCTTGAAGAGTATCAACGTTATAATCCATGATTAGTATTATCGCATATGAGGGGCTAGATTGTAGCAAGATTAAGAATCAAACCAACCTGAGTCAATACAGGGCGAATAAGCACAGGCAAAACCAAGGAAGTGACAGGCAGTTCATCGCCCATTGTCATTGTGGCAAAATTTTAGATTTTAGGATGGGTAAGAACGATGGTGCTATAACAGCTTTCAAACGTTTGAATTAACTTCAGACAATTAAATCACTTCGATGGAATTTTACCACGATATGAAATAGTCAGATACACAATACGTTTTCTTTCACATAACACATAACATTATTTCACAACTTATTTATTTGATTGACACCTACCTATGCATAGTGCTGCCAGTGTTTAGCACAGATTATATAGAACTATATGATATGTTTTGAGGCGTCACATATTCGGCGAACACATAATGGCGGCCTTACACTACACCCCGTGACACCCCGAGACCGTAGACAGACCGACAGATAGGAAGAGGTACAAATAATGAAGACGGCATCTTTACTTTTTATCTCACTCCATGTGACTTTAGTACGTTTTCTAGGCTGGTTTTGTTTAATGGAATGGAGTGAATTAGGCGAAACTGCTCGCTTTTTAATTGTTATTCGAAAGAGCGACCTTATGTAAAGCATTTAATGATTAAAAGTATTACTGTTATTTAAACTAATTCAATAAAAGTAACATCGCTTATTTAGGTACAACGAAAAAATTACGGAGCTATTTGGAACAATGATTCAAGAATTTGTAGAGTCATCTCACAATAACTCTGCAATGAGGTGATAATAGTAGAAATCATAAATTTGTTTATGGCAATACTGATTTTTAGTTACACAACACGTTTTGATACTTACAAGTTTAGCCCTAATTATTATGTATAGAATAGAATAAAAAGATGTTTATTTCCCTAGTTCATATGTTACATTAGGTATGTCCAACAAATCGGTGGTGTGTTCGGTCTGTGGGTGTGTCAGCTACTTACTGTCTACTTATCTATGTCTGAAAGATCTGTATAAGTATCGTGTAGTATGAGCTGTATTCCTTTTTCGTGTATGTGTGCAGATTAAATTTATATAAATTTAAAAGCTGTTTCATATTTCCCTATCCTATTTACAGCTAATTGAAGTCTATGGGGACGTGGAGTGGTAGTTCGCTTACTGAGCAGCCGACTCCTGTCTTTTTTTGGTACATAGTTGATTTCACCTAGTCTGGTATTGGTCAGGAGAGGATTGTGCTGTCCGTATCCGATGTAGGCGTCACCGGGGGTGTCTAGATCCTCAATATGCATCTCGCGGAGTCGGTGCAGCATGTCTTCGTTTAGGTCTTGTGAACGAAGGTGCCATGGATCCCAATCGAGCATATCCCAGAGTAGCGAGGTTTCTAGGCGTCTTGGGAATTGTCTGGTGGTCTTGAGGGCCATTCGATATTGGCATTCAATTTTTAGTAAATTGCTCTTACTGTAGCGTGAGAGTAGTTGTAGTAGTATTATGTACTACGCGCGACTTTATATATTTCTTGACCGGTTCTAACCTTACTTCTAAAGTCGTCATCAATAGAACTTGCAAAAGACGTAAACAAAACCAAACGGCCCAATTCACAATGATTACTCGATAATCCCGTCGTTTTGAAGATCAAGTGAGCTCTTTTTAAAGATATATACACTAGATCATTATTTTAATTATTAAGTTTAAGATGAAATAACTGTTCATTATACGTTATTTTTAATAAAAACACGCTTGGTGAATATTTGAGGTTATGTGTCAAACAGTACTAATTTGTTCACCTCCTTCACAAGTTCTATTGGCGGCTACTTTACACTAATATTATGTTTAGGTATAACATTAAACACAAAAAGTAATGGACCGATTTCAAAAAATATTTCAACATTACAATGCTACATTATCCCTGAGTATCATATGCTATTTTATTTTACTGTGCGGACGGAGTCGTGGCAACAGCTAGTATATTATTTATAAATGCGAAAGTATGGTTATCGCATCGGTTACATAAACTGCTGAATAATCTATTCCAAAGAATAGGGATTCTTTGACTCCCAAAGTAGGTAGATACATAGGCTACTTTTTATCCTGGTATATAGGGTAAGAGCACCAAAAGATGAACGATTAAGCGACTACACCAACTTTAGACAGTTTATATTCAGTGAAAGTAACAAATTTCACCCTATTTAATTTTTTTATATGGTACAGTATATGGTCTAGATTGAAAATGACTATTATAAAGCCTGTTATTATATCTCCGTATTTTTCTAAAAATCATTGAAACCAAAAATGTACCGATTTGCCCAAAAGATGAACAGCGTGCCCTAATTCTGAACGGTTGGGGCCCAAAAGTTGAACTAACATAATAAAATACCTATATCATTTTAATTCTATTCACTTTTAGCAATAAAATGCGAGTTAACGAAATATTCTTTATTTTTTAATTGTTTCCATTTATTTAATATTACTTACGTACATAAGGTTCCTATTTTTTATGGTTATTTGTGTCATAAAAACAACGAATTAGTATTTTATTTTTTATCAATAATCATTAGCAAAACTACTTAGGTACTTATCTTTTTAAACAGATAAACCGACAAAAAGTGTTACTTTAACATTTATAATATTAGTAAACATTTCCATAAATACTACTAGTGTTCATATTATAAAACTATGCCTAAAAGTTGAACGACTGAATTTACTTAGTTCAAGTTTAGGACACAGAATTTATGAAATGAACAAACAAAATCAATTAGGTGTTCACATATTGGAATAGAATCCAAAACATGAACTAGTAAATTTAATTCGTTCAAGTATTAGGCACACATTTTTTATTGAACAGTGATAGTTTTCATAGTATTTAAAACTCCAAAATCATTGGATTAGACATCAAAAGCTATGTTCATCTTTTGGTTTAAAGATACAAGAGCATTTAACGATCATTTTACGTTCTAAATTTTCCATCTGACATTTCAGTACGATTTATTAAGAAGCTTTAAAAAAAGTACGCCTTGCCTAGTAGCTGAACACCGTTCAAGTATTGGCTTAGGTATACATTTTTGAAACCATTACTTGAACGGCATATTTCTCGTTAACTAACAAGAAAAAAAAAATATCGTATAACTCCAATAAAAGAGTGATTAATCAAGAATACATACCAAGCAAATCCTTCTAAGACTGACAATTATTGAATTTTATACGTAATTAAAAGCTTAAATTTGGAGAGCACTGTCCTTATTTATTTTCCCATACTATCGACGTTTTCGGCGGGAAGCTCCAGAACGACGACCGATCACGGCCAAAAAGAATATAATACTATGTTAAGATTTAATGGAGGTGTAAGCAAAGAGTTGCTGTTTAAGAAAAATAAATTCCGAACTATGTAATATTTGTCACGATTTAGTTATGTGATTATTTCGATCGAGTGTTCAGCTTTTGGGTGTCGTTCATCTTTTGGTGCCCCTACCCTATATAGCTTTTTATCCTATAATTTGGTAGATCCCGATGAAACGCGATGAACCAATACTACACACACAAGGTCGAAGGTAATAATGTATGTATTTAAGTGGGTAATTTTATAAGTTGAGGTATTACATGGGTATACGGGCATACGGTACAGTCAAAGAATTTGGTCCGCAGGCCACTTTGGACTGCGTTATGGCGTAATCAATCATAACGTAAGAGACTTCATATGATTTTAGTTACAGTACTTATGAGTTTACTTTAACATAGTCCAAAGTGAACCCTGATTCCTGAATCAAATTCTTTGTTTTTACTTAATTAATAGCAAAACAATGAGTTATCATCTTGAATACAAGTTGTCGTACTCCACTTTTAATAGGTTATTATCATTTACGAACATTAACGCATTAACTCTTTATGAAGCGATAGTTAGAAGTCGCCTGGAATTTAACGCAGTCATCTGGAGCCCACATGAGTCTTAATATTAAATATAAATTGATGCTGGAGCGTATCCAAAACAAATTTATTAGGTTTTTGTATTGGAAGTTATATAGGGTTTACCACTTTTACCCGTTAATGTATCCTACATTGTTTGTGTTAGGAATGGTGGGATATAATAAACTGGAGGTTAGGAGGGAGCTAGCATTGGCTCTGTACTTTTTAAAATTACTGAGAGGCAAGCTGTTCAACCCGGGAGTTCTGGCAGAGGTGGGGTTCAACGTGCCGGAGCGGTACGCGGGCTACGCGGCGCGCCGGCGGCGGCCGCGCCTGCTGGCCGAGCCGCGCGCGCGCACGCAGCTGGCGCGCCGGGCTCCTATAGCGAGGGCGCTGCGCACATTAAACCGTGTAACGGTCGAGGTTGACCTATTCTGTTGTTCTCTGAATGAATTCACAAAAATAACTTTGTATATTTTATGCTACTGTAACGAAGATTAGTAGTAAGTAGTAATGTTTGTTTAGTAATAATAATAATATTTAATCCACACTGTCGAATTAGGTTAGCCTGTAAGCATAGTTGTGTGTATATAAATAAATAAATAAATAAATAAATAATTAAACTATTTACCAATACAGAATTTGGCTTTAATTAGCTCGAATGATACATGTGATATGTGTGACAATTTGACAATAATACATACTCATCAGTAGGTACAAAAAAGGTTTATATATCATTGTCCCCGTCTACGTTTTGTTCTCCCACGACAAATTCACGTAAGTGAGACTGAAGCCGGCGATTCCTCTTAGGTCTTTCGAGGGTAGACGTTCTTTCACCTGTTTCACGTGGGCTGACCAAATGGTCTCTGTTTTGTGGGTCTGGACTTATCTTATCTTATCTTATCTTTTTGGTCGGGTCCTTACGTATACACTTCGACCCTGTGGGATCTTTTGTGTAATCAGTGTAATTACCCCTTTTTTAGCGCTTAATCCAATGCAGCCTCCACCCCTTCCAAAAAGCAGATAGTGGAGTGCAATGGCAGTGCCTTGAAATCGTTCGGTTCTGGATATCCACTACCGAGGATTTTCATTCTTAGTCCGGCTAGGGCATCACATTCACACAATAAGTGTTTTATTGTCTCAGCCTCTTCGCCGCACATTCTTCTTACCTGTGTTGTCATAAATTGTATTAGCATAGTAGGTGATTTGGTATGCACTGTAAGCCTATTATTGTGAAATAAATAAATAAATAAATAAAGGTCCATCTTTGCTAGGAGATGTTTAACATCAAAGTGCCCGGTAAACACTCCGATAATGTATCGAAGTTGTCTTCTGAAGAGTTTCCAAAGTTTCTTGGTCCAGCTCTGGTCAACCTGCCTACCGTAGTTTTCCACTCTTTTTGGTAGTTTTCTAGGGCGTTGTTGTTCAGGGCTGCTTTTATAGTGCCCGGTGAGGGTGCCACAAATGGTTCAGGTCCGACGTATGCGCCCTTGGACCCTTCCCTTGCCAGCTCGTCCACGGCTTCATTTTCGGGATAGCCTTCGTGTCCTGGAATCCACATCAGATTCACTTTGTTGTGTCTACCAAGCCTGTTTAAGGCTTGGATTCCATTGTAGACTACCTTCGAGTCTACTTTAGACGCCGTCAGCGCCTTGAGTGCCGCTTGGCTGTCGCTTAGAATATAGATAGTTCTCTCCTGTAGAGTCCTATCAATATTCTCTTGCGTGCAGGCAATTATCGCATACAACTCCGCCTGGAAGACCGTTGCGTAGTTGCCCATACTTATACTACTGTTGTAGTCTTTGGCATGAATACCCGCCCCCGTACCGGAGCTCATTTTTGAACCATCCGTGTACCATATCGCGGATCTGGACTAAAGCCTCCTGTTTCATAATCCATCGAAGAATCGGTAGTAGAATCTTTATTTGAAAATGAATCGTCTCGTGGATCAGTTGACACACGAGAATCATTAGGGAGTGGAACCAAATGTCTGTTGACACCGTGTTCTCCACCCGTTCGACCTTCGAATCACCGAATAGTGCGGGTTGCAGTTCAAAAGTTCCATTTCCACTACCGGATCGTTTTTTTAACGAACGTTGGTCCTGACGAGTACCGTTCCAGGCAATAGCCAAGAAGTCATCGATTCTCCAGAGGGTGACCGGCACAAACAAACAAAACAGCTTCTCATGCGGGGTCGCATTAATAGGTGTGCAGAGCGCAATGAGTGGAGGGCGTAAAAGGCTGTAGTATACTGGAGACGTTCTTCAGCCACTTCGCATAATGAGCGAACAGTCCAAGTGCTCGTTTTAGTTCGGCGGTATTCGAGGGAACTGGAAGCTGTAAAAGGGGTTCAAGCCGTTCCTTGTCTGGTTCAATGGTATTATTCCTGATAGTATAACCTAGCAGGCTGATAGTCCCTTCACAATATTTACATTTTTTTCGTTTAAAGTTAGGTTATACTTTTTACAGCCGCTTGGAAATCAAGTAAGCTTTTATCGTGTTCGTTTTTGTCTTTTCCACAAATGGTGACATCATCAAGGTAAGTAAATGTTCCTTTTAAATTCTCTTTTGCAATTATAAATTCCAGTCTAAGCTGGAATGCAGCAACTCCAATTGTGACCCCAAAGGGTATTCTGGTAAATTGATAAAGTTTACCGGCAGCCTCAAATGCCGTGTATGGTTTTTCGCTTACTTTAATTGGCACTTGGTGGTACGCGCTCTTTAGGTCGAACTGACTAAAAACGTTGTATTTTCCTAAATTCTTCACAATCGTTTCTATATGAGGCAAGGGATAAGCGTCTAAATCTGTGAACTTATTTATGATCCGAGAGTAGTCAATTACGAGTCTTTTCCGATGTGCTCCCCCTCCTGCCACTAAGAACTGCGCTCGCCACGGAGAGACACTTGGTTCAATTACACCGTCTTCCATGAGCTTTGTGACTTCTTCTGTTATTAATGTTTCATCTTGTTCGCTATAGTGTCTGGATTTTACTGCAATTGGTTTAGTGTTTGGAGACCGGATAGTAAAAATGGAAGCGGGAGGCACTGTGGCTTGCTTCACATTGCAGATTAGGGGTATCTTGGATCCCCCTTAAATTGAAGACTGGGGTGTGTTCTTTCCGTGTGATCATTTCCGATAATAACGTCAGCGCATAGGTTGCTGACGACAAGAAGTGGCCGGTGTTTATGTAAATGTTCATTTATAGTGACAGACGCAAAACACACTTCTCACGAAAGATACTTTGTTTTGAGAAGCCAGTGTAATAGCTTGCCTGTGTGGATTCTGTTTCAGCTGCATAAGTTGTGCTATTTTCTCATCTATGAAGCTCACTGAACTTCTTGTGTCGATAAGAGCGTCGGCGTGATAGTTGTAAAGCGTAATAGGGAGTATAGCTTTGGAAAGGCTTGATGGAAAAGCAGCTGAGACAACATTATAAACCACTTCAGAATTATCGGAGTCATCGGCAGGGTTTTCAGTGGTGACGGCGTTGATGACAGTATTCGTGGAACGGCATACGTTAGTAAAATGTCCCTTTGTGAAACAAAGCTGGCACTGCGCATTAAATACTGGACAATTTGATCTTCGGTGTGTGGTGGTGCCACCACAGTAGAACAAACGCCATTTAGTATTGTGTTCTGTAGTAGCTCGAGAGCTTTGGAAGTCTCTTTTCACGCGTGATGAAACTGCTGGTACTGGCACGGCGTTTGGTTCATTCATGCGACCGGTCATTGCACGGGAATCCCTTTCTGCAGTCTCTAAGGAAAGAGCTTGGTCGAAAGCTTCATCTAAGGTGAGAGTCTGTTTTTCAAGCAATCTTTCCCGAATTTTTAGTGACATTATTCCCGAAACAAAAGAACCCCTTATAGCCTGCTCTTTTATCCAGTATTTTTATGGCACCGTCATAAGTCGAGCAGTCGTGGACGTGAGACGTGAGGGAAAATAGTGGCTCGCGGAGCAAGGGCGCGCGGCGTGCGCTAGACTTGAAGGCCTGATCTTAAGCGTAGTGCACAATATTGATTTTTGAATTTATTCATTTGGTAAAGACAGCGTATTTGTGACTTCAATTTCAAATTCAATATTTTACCGTTTAGCCAATATTTCGAATTGTATTAATTTTATTGTTGCTACGTACTTGATTTTAATAATAAGGTCAAATTAGACTGGACTCATAGACTGGACTTCTTTGGTCTTCTAATACTACAAAATGAAATAGTCAATATTACGACCTACTAATATTATGTCAGGGTAACTATTTCATTTAGTAGGTGTGCGTATAGGTCCATCACGCCTTGTGACGATGTACCAAATAATGAAAGAACAGCTAGCTATAGATGCATCTCTTTCCAACTCACTATGAAAACCATAAGTAAAACGAAGTCAACTATAATGGAATAAAACTTGTTCAAGAAGTGCCGGCCGCTTGTTCCGCCACGGTTTCATCAATGATCTGATCCGTCGTTCCCTTGCCACAGCCTCTGTACCTGCTGTCTTAGAACCAGCTGGTATGATCAGAGACGATGGTAAACGCCCCGACGGAGCTACATTGGTGCCGTGGAAGCTTGGTAGGGCTCTGGTGTGGGACGCAACTTGTGTCGATACTTTTGCCCTATCACACATACAAGCAACCCGAAATCAGGCCGGCGCAGCAGCTGATCAGGCCCAGACCCTCAAGCGTCGCAAATATTCGTCATTAATTAATGATTACGAATTCGCGGCGCTTGCAGTGGAGACTCTGGGACCTTGGTCTGCTGACATGAAACTTTTTATAAAGACCCTGTCTGCCAACCTTATCGACGCCTCCGGGGACCCCAGAGCTGGCGCTTACCTCTCTCAAAGGATAGGTTTAACTATACAGAGAGGTAACGCAGCCAGCATCATGGGTACAATGCCGCGAACAGATTTATTAGAGGGGGTATTATTTTTGTAATTCTAGTTTTAAGTAGATAATAGGTTACACTAGTTTTTATTTATTCTAATTATTATTACTGTACAGTGTATATAGTGTATTTTTTTACCAATTAGATTAAAGAATATTTATAATAATATAAGTAACTATAATGTATTTTCTGCTTATTTAGTTTAGTAAGATTTCTATGCCTTAGTCTTTATGCCAAAGACCTTTATATAACTAACGTAATAAACGAACAGACTCCCTTTTTCCCGCGTTACCAAAACGGAAATGTCAACGTGTGCGTGATTTTACAAGAGTGTGAGTAATTTTAGTGATGTCCGTACGTTATATCGAAAAAATATCGATGAAAAAGACTCGCTTATATAAGACTTGTTTGTATCTTGCGTGGAACTTAAAACTAGCATTCTTCACTAATAAAACACAAGATTCTTTCATTATCTATAATAATACTCTTTTCATGGTAATTACCACACACATATCATACAATCAATTTTTAATGTAAATAATTAATAAATTTCAGTGTTACACAAATTCTAGGCTTTTAATATGGGCACTAGGCAACAATAAAGTTACTTATATAGAGAAACTAGCGACCCGCCCTCGCTTCGCTTCGGTTAATATAAATAAAAAATAACCCAAGTTCATCTGGAATAATATACTTTTCAAACGGTGGAAGTATTCACTTTATTTGGCCACAACTTAGAAGTTCTTGTGGACTTACGTTCGGACCTACTTTCATGTTCAGTAGAAGATTCTCTGGCTCTCTCAGATGTGTCTATCCCTGTCGCCTATAAGCCGAACGTCACGCTCAGTAGAGGATTCTTTGGCTTGCTGAGATCTGTGTATCCTTATCAACTTTAAGACGAACGTCACGTAAATGACAATTTTCATGTACATTCCCAAGCCCAAGGTAACTAACGTATAGGTAACTAACCGAATGTTATACAGACATAATTTTCACCCCATCGAAATTTCTCAAATGCCTTGTAGGTACCGAATTTACTAACTTTCGGACCCCCCATATCTCGGTAATTATCAACCTGAGAGAAAAAGTATTAAATAAGAGAAGATGCTTATTTTAGCATTTTCTACACGATTTAATTAAAACATACACAAAAAACATTAAAACAAATTTTGAAGTCCTGTCGTAGGCTGGACCACTGCATTTAATGATAAATAATAAACTGTGATCAATTTACCTAGCTGCGTTTTATAATCGCTCGGAATAATGTTTAAATAATTATGAGAAGGAATGAAGAAATATCGACATATTGATAACTTATCGATAGATGAGTGTGATTCAAACATTCAATCACTACCTAAAAAATGGAAATTTTCACGGACACAACATCTTTTCAGTTTACATATAAAAATTAAAAATATGCATAAAACACAAAACTACATGATATATCGTACTTATTAGTACGATATATCACTAACCGTATTCCTTGGACCTAGGAATCCTTGAAAATATGAGTTCAAAAATGACTATGTGTGGATCATAATTACCTGTGAAATGACTCATTGTTTGGATTATTCCTATGATTGACTTCGCAATCAGGTACTGCACAGCCCACCATTGTTGTTTTTAACGGGTTTGAGACCACGTTTATACAATTATCCTGAATATTTTAATAAAAACTAAAAGACGCTGTCGCCAGTGGGCTACCGTGGGCTACCATTAGCTTTCAAAATGGTTACAACGTCAACGTCTTTCGCTGTCACTGTCGCACTCGTATTCGTGCATAAAGAGGCTGCACTCTCGCTTCCACACACTGTTCGTCTATTATGAAGGTCTTTGCTTTATGCAGTGTTATAATCTGTGGCAAAGAGTATTGTAATTTGGTGATCATACTGATAATTGGTGTTGAGTTGGGTTTCTAGTATCATTTGATTGTAATGAGATTTTAACAAATTATTAATACGATTTCATTAATAGGGAACTTACAAATAAATTTGAGAGAGGAAAAATGGCCAAAAATACTTCAAGTTCAGCGTTCCGAAAGATAGACATTGACCAATACAATGAAGACAACTTTAAGGAAGATGAAGCCGAACAAGCGATGCCTACTGGGCCTGACGAGGGAGAAGTGTGCTCTTTATTGAATCAATATCCTTTTTCAATATTTTAAGACACGATAATTACCTTTCGAGGTTTGGATACGTCAGTTAATTTCAATCTCAACAATAACACCGTACATACCTGTGTTAGTCATCCGTTAATTCATCATGGTTGATATTTTCTTTCTGTCAAGAAACGAAGTAGAACTATAGTAGATTATACACCGATGGGAAAAGCACTGTTTTATGTCGCGGACGCGATAATGAATCCTGAGCAAACGAGGGA
Source organism: Acleris sparsana (assembly GCA_923062465.1). NCBI lineage: Eukaryota > Metazoa > Arthropoda > Insecta > Lepidoptera > Tortricidae > Acleris > Acleris sparsana. The sequence goes on from OV281286.1 coordinate 12,319,760, forward strand.
CTCCAGATTTAACTTCCGAGCATAGCGAGTGTGTTACGAGTTAATTCCTGATCTAAGCGATACAATTAAAACAGAGTCCTGGGTGCTGCGAGGGATTCAAGCTCGCCCAAGACGAAAACAGCTTCATCCCAAAGGAGAATACTCTACTTTTCTCACCTTTTGCGAGACAAATCAAATCTCATATCACTTTCGCTTTTGTCACTCGACATTTTTATTCAAACTATAATCTTTCAACTTTAACCTCCTGCTAACAAATACTGCATCATTTTGCAACACTCGCGGCTGTACTTTTATTTTCTTGTTTTGGGAAATTTCAAGCGGTGTAAAAAATAAATGTTTGTCTAATAAAAATTGGGTGAAAATTTACCACATCATGTCTATGGTCAAACTGTAAAAATAGAACCAAAGATGGTCCTTACAATAGTTTTTGCCTATCTATTTGATTAGTCCAATTTGATATTAAAAAAGCACACTTATTCCGAGCCATGGTCATTGTAAAAGATCTCCAAATGATTATAATAATTTTATTGTGCATTGTTTTTTGTTTTCTGCCTCTTCCATATCACTTCATTTGTATTATAGCCTCGTAAGGCCCAATATCCTAAATTTAGGACATTTGTCAAAGTGACTTTTGACTTTAGTTGTCCGACGTAAGATAACTTTTTCGTACTAACGAAATTTGATATGGACCTTATGAGGATAGAGTAACATATTACCCTTGACTCATATCATACAGGCAGATATAATGAAGCACTGAAGGCAGTTTTGGATAATGCTCCATTAGGGTCTTCAAATCAACAAGTCAAGGTAATTTAATTAGTTGTTAGCTTTGTCCCCATTTTCATTTTACTTTGACTAAAGTGTGAAAAAGGCCTAAAAGGAAATAAGGACTCTTTTGCACCTTATGTCCACCAGGTTGCTAGTTTGGGGCTTTCTATTTTAGGAAATCAATAATTAATAATACAAGTGTTATCAAATTAAAAGGTGCACACAGCTATTCAGAAATTGGTAACTTTTTTTTTGGCATTCTCATGGTTCCGTATCAAAAGGGTGCCAATGAAGCCCTTTACTAAGACTACCTACTCTATCTGTCAGTCTACCTGTACATACCTCTTAACTTTAAAGGTCTGTATTTTTAGGTTTAACATGAATAAGTGCTTTATTTATTATAGCAGATTTCATAAGAAAGAAAGTCAACATAATACAAATTAAAATTAAGGCAGCATTAACTATCAAGCGACCAAATAAAGGACCATTTATTGGAAATACAGCCTGTGCAATATTTTCAAGCATTCTAATATGGGGACCAATATTGGAAATCTTGTATATTTGTGATTAAAGTCTAGATTTCCTATGTTTTGTGTTAAAACATTTTTTTATCCCTACTCAGGTACAAGCATTCAGTTTTTCGCTTAACTTTTTTTTTGTTGTCGTATACATTACATTGGTAAAAAAAAATTTGATACAAAAAGATCAGTAAAAAAGTATTTTTAATTTTGTTTTCTTTTTCATATACTTAATTGTAAGTACTTACACTAATTGAGCAAGTTTCAAAAACAGATTGTTTCATTTACAGGATAATGCCTTAACCCTAACTTTGAAAGTTTTGCTTGCCATTAAATCTGCGCAAATAGAAGATGCTGTGGCCAATCTCTCCCAAGATGATATCGATATTCTGATGAAGTACATCTACAGAGGGTTTGAGTATCCATCGGAAGGATCCAGTGGACATCTATTGCTGTGGCATGAGAAGGTTTACAATGTGGGCGGCACTGGTTCTATAGTGAGAGTGCTTTCAGATAGGATGAGAGTGTAAAAAATATATTTAACCTATATATTTAAGATACAACATCTATAATGTTAACTTGTAATAAATAATAATTTATGCTTTGATGGTGTTTTTATCGTATTGTGAGGTACACGTCCGACTGCGCGTCGCGGGCTATGAGAAATGCTTAGATCCGCGTCATTCTCATGAATATGTCCTGTTTCTGGGGTCCGGTATGGGTTCGGTCGGTCTGTTCACGTTTGCAAGGACTTGCAGGGCCGGACTAACCAAGTCAGGGGCCCGTAGGCAATGCAATTCTGGGGTTCCCTTTAACTTTTCTTGCTTCGTGCGCCTATAGATAATCCGGTCCTGAGGACTTGTTGTTCAATTAATTATCGTAGTTATGGCTTTTTAAATAGAGACCTCGTCGTGTCTCATAGTCATTCATTTTTTTTAGTTTAAGTAATGTTTATTGACCTTACATTTGGAATGATTTTATTTGTCTAGTGTTATTTAGTTTATTACTTTAATACCTCGTAATGTGACTTACCTAAAATTATTATTGTTTTTAAGATTAAACAAAATTAAATGACCTGCTGGAGTTTCTTGCGGCGCTTCTCCGCAATTATGGTTTTGTCCGAAGCGCTATATTCACTCTAATCCCTCGTGGCCAATTACCTGTTTTTTTTTGTGCTCTCAGACGTCTATGCCATATTTTCAAAGAGTGATTACAAAAAATGCCAAGGTTACCTGAGTTCGGTGACGGAATTCGTATGTCGCATTCGGTTTAAGCGGTTTCGTTATTTACCTACTACCTTATGGTAGGTCAAATACGGCCAAATCGAATAATGTAAACGCTCCACAAATTAGGTCTGGAGAACGATGACGATGGCGATATACTTACATATTAGTTTACATTCACACTGCCGTCCCGTTCATCACATTCCCAAAAGTAAACCGGGCTGTTAGGGTTACGTTTACTGCACCTAATACTTTAGGGCTTATTACACCATCCTATTAGTCACTAACAAGTTAGATACGTATGGAGATATCTCCATCTCGCTCCAACGTTTTGCTGCGTCCCTCTTGTTAGTGACTAATTTAGGAAGGTGTAAAAAGCTGCACTGCAAGGCTTGAGAAAAGCTCCCACATCAGCTATTATTCTCCAACCGGACCGTACCAGCTTAACTAGACCCTTAACACGAAGCAGACGGTAACAAGTTTGGTGGGAGGGGGCGGGCTATGTTTTTAGTTAATATTATGATTTATAATGGTCATAATGATAAAAGTTTCCTCATACTACGCGACAGTACAATTGCCGTATTTTACAAATTAGTTACTTGTTATAGGTGTGGAATTTCGGCTTTCGAAAGTTTTTGTACAAATAGCGAGAACGCCGACGCCAACTTGCCGAGTCGTTTTAAAAAAACAGAATTCGGGTCTGCCTGTCCTCAGATCGTCTCAACGGATAATGGTAAATTGCCAGAAAGTTTTTTAATTGATACCTACTTACATAATATTATTTGCTGCGAAGCCGACATTATTTCATTGAACGTAGTGGTATGTAACAGGCATTACATCACTGACCGCGACTGACGCTTACTGAACTGAATCAAATGAGAAAAACAAGTTAGTAGGTATCTCTGTAACCAATTACTCTAGGATAAGTTTTTATGGTTCCGTAGTCAAACTAGTATCCCTTATAGTTTCGCCATGTCCATCCGTCCGTCCGCAGCCTAGCTCAGAGACCCTTAGTACTAGAAAGCTGTAATTTGGCATGAATATACATATAAATCACACCAACAAAGTGGTAAAAAAAATCTTGGAAAAACCTTTTTTTAGTGTACCCCTACACATAACGTGAGGATGTATTTTTCTCGTCTACCCCATAGTGTGGGGTTGTCGTTGCATAGGTGTTTGAAAAATATTGCGGGTTTGTATAATCAATTTTTCGGTTTAGGGATCTGTTTATGAAATATTAAGCTTTAAAGCGCTATTTTTTGTTAGAGTCAAGTGTCCCCCCTCCTACAGCCAAAACTACAAATGCTAAAGATCTAAAAAATATCTTAAATGAATGCACATATAATAAATTTTATAGGAAAACTATCACAACTAAGTAGACTTTATTGGGTCTTGAGTTTCAAACGGTTTAAATGTAACCTACCGAAAACTTATTTGCGGTGTTGGTAAACTGTTCGCGAACTAGGTCGATGTATATTCTTACGAGAATTGGCATCTATGGCTACATTTTAGTTGTTAATTGTAGGTACAGTCGAGTTCATAAATATGTATACACTTTAGTAGGTACCTTGTCTATTTAAACGCCGTGACGATTCATATATGGCATGTATAGGTCTACCAGAATCACATGAAAATTTTAAAAGTAATAATAAATCGATTTATATGGCAATGTTAAATTTCAATTTCCCGGTTTAATGAGATTCTAGTAGACCTATAAACATCATAGGTATTAAATAGACAAGCTAAGTACTAAAGTGTATACATATTTATGAACTCGACTGTACATATCTACACAATTAATTTAGAACAAAAACCGGTTAATTGCGGGTTCCGCACCTAAGTCTTTTTTATGCCATATAGAAGACAAGCGAGTAGGTACACAGCACAGGCCACCTATTGGTTAGTGGGATATCTGACCCGTAGATATTTGCATTTTCAAGATAACAATTTTAAGACTACCATCCAAAGTCTGCAAATGCGTTGCTAATCCTGAGGACTGAGATATAATGCATCTTCTATACCTTGTCTATTTAACAGAGTTAATACTAGAAAACAGAGAATGCACGTAATTGGTCAGCGATAAGGATGATGCACAGGCACAAGGTAGGTTTACATGCCTGTCAAAGTTTAGTCAACATCTGTCGCTCGTACGGTGCGGACGCTTTCAAGTGCTTATCTTTGGTTACCATTTTTTTTATTTTATTTAATAATTTATTTGTATGTATATATATACCTACTACTTCTCTTTCTCATCATCACCCATACTTGTACTTGTATGGCCTGTACTATACGTCCCACTGCACTACAGGGCACATATTTAAATATTATTATCTACTTACTACTTTAAATTACATAATTAGGATTTATAGATGAATTAACATGACATGATAATGTCATGTTATCAGTAAGTTAATTATTTGAGGTGCCTCTAACTACAAACAAAAATAACGAGAAATATTACGAATATTTTAACAACAGGCGGCATGTAAGCCGAGCACGCCATCGACGTGCGTTTGTTGACGCCCACTGGCAGTTTCTTGTCCCTTTCATTTTCATACAAAAGTGCAACAGAGACAACGCTTTGTTAACTCTGTTAAATAGACAGGGTATAGTATTTTTAACGGTTGCCTTATCCCCCACCGAAACGCAATGCCGACACTGCTTAACCTTCTTTTGTCTACACTTTAAGTACACTAAACATAATTTTTATTTCACCGACAGGATTTTCTAGGCAGGAGTTTAGATTTTGTGATAGTCACTAGTCTAACCCAACCTAACCTACCTACGTAAGTAATTAGTATTTAAAATAATCTGAAACAACGGTCTCAGCAGAAAATAGCTTTCGTAATAGGTTTCCGGCAGGCTTAAGGTGTTCCCGTTTTTTACCGACACTCATTTCATAGAACATACCTTACGTACAGTAGAGTTCATAAATATGTACCAACACACTTAAGTTCCTTGTCACAGTTGTCACTTTAATCACTGTGATAAGATAATTCATATATTACAGTTTGAACATGACATTAAGGCAAGGTACTAAAGTACTTATATACATATTTCATGAACACAACTGTACATAAGGGACTCTTCTATAAAATGAGTTTCGGTAAAACGGGAACACCTTAAAGTTGACTATTCATTTTTGAGGCCTAATTACCTAAATGATTGTAGTATTAATGATAAGATAATTCCTTGTGCGAAACTATTAGGCTATTCCAACGACAGTCATCTTATAGGTCAGTAAGTTCCGTTTTATTTTATCAATATTTGGTACGCAACCTTGAAAAAATCTGCTCTCTTTCTCTAACATCCCTTTTAGTGTTAAGTAGGATAGCGCCCGAGATCCAGTTTCAAATAAGAATATCCACAGTCAGCTGTTAAATATACAGACCTATCAACAAATTAGACAACAAACAAAATCAATAAAAGTGTAGGTCTGTACCTACCTACAGTTACATCACAAGAACGTTGAGAGAGACATGAATTGCACGAGGAAGTTAAGACAGAAAAAAAGTGCAGCCACGGCGCGGCGTGCGTTGTGCTTGTGCGGAGCAGGCGCCGGCGAATGTGCGCTGAAGAAAGTAAGCGCTGCAGCCCGTCTCTCGTCGCAAAGGGAACGTTCCAATATAAAAGGCTAACATTGCTCTTGTTGTCACTTCGTAGTTTAGAAAGAGGCTAAGTGGACGTACGAGAGCAACCACTCAAGATGACGGTTAGTAAATAATTTCATAATAAGTTTACCTTCGTAAAATAACAAACCTACTTACCATTATACCTACCACTGAAAGGCAAAGTTTTCAATACTGTAGGTACGTTATGATTGTGAGCAATAGGCACGCATTACTCAGGTAATCAACTATTATCTAACTAGGGTAAGGCGTAAATTACACACAGGTAATGGGGGGAAGCCAATACCGGGATCCCGAAATACCAGGATTCCGCAAATACGCATGCAATATGCGGTACTAATCTCGATAGTAAATAATTAAATATCGTTTCGAATACCTTTCTAAATTGCTAGAGTACTTATAACTAACAGTTTCGGCTAGTTTCATAGAACCAAAGTCGTGTTTTAAGGCCTCTGTGTAGGTAACTATACATCAGTTAGATAAACTACTATAAATAAATTATAAAAAAATTGTCTTCTTTTTTTATCAATTTCAGTCATCATCATCAGTCTCTTTAGCCAGTTAAAAGTCATGGCACAATTTTAACACGACTAGGCTATCTAAATCACAAGTGTATCTAAGCCTGAAGTGCCTAAGTAAGTAAGTTTTCACCTTATTTCATTGAAATTGGTCCGAAAATGTAAACATATCTTTGACGTCGACTGCGCCAACCACACCACAACTACACACTACACACCATCAGACAAGCTGAAACACAGGCTACTTACTTATGTCAAGTGTAAGGGACGTGTTAAGCAATATCTACCTTACTTAAACACTCCTTTACTTTTACTCTTGCAGCGCAACTGAGGGCGCAACATTGTGCCTCTTGGGTGTTAATCTCAAACAACTTAAAATGGCAAACTAAAGTTATATATAATATGTTTTCCGCTGACGGTATATACTGCCCTCACCCATTCTCACTCCATTATTACTCTTAGATACCATAATATTGCATTGTCATCGGGTTTACATATGTGGTCCAAATTTCAGCCCATTCCGTTAACGGTAAGTGGGTCAAATTTAATATTCAAGATTAGACCCGTACCTGCATACATACTTATTTAATTACTTACATACATTCCAAGTTAAATAAAAGCTTGTATAAATAGCAACACGCACTAAAATAACAATAATGCCATCGACGAACGAACTATAAAAATAGCAGATGATAATAATGCTCTGACGGGATAACTTAGGTTCGCCGGTTAGTACCTTGTAGACGAATTGAACAGTGAATATTTCGAGAAACCTTAAACAAGAAATTAAGATAATAATTTGTTACAGATACTTCTAACGTTACTCTGTTGTACATATGCCCTCGCATCGCACCACAGCCACGTGATCCCAGTGGAGAACTACGAAACGGAGCTTCAGGACCTGGGCCAGCATGTGGAACAACACGAAACACCCGTTAAAATTATAAAAATTACAAAAACTATCGCTGTAAAGATCCCAGTGCCATATCCAGTGAAGGTGGTGGAGAAGGTTCCGTACCCCGTGCACGTCGCTAAACCGTACCCCGTGCAGGTGCCGCATGTGGTGCAACTCCCGCACGAGAGAAAGGTCGAGCTCCGGCCCCGGCATGAGGGCGCCCCCGGCAACTACGAAACCGACGAAAACCATGGCGATTCTTACAAGGTGCAGGAAACTCCATCATCGCAACACTCCTCGTCTGGAGGCGTACACTCGTTTTCGCCGTCAGCGGAAAACATACACTCAGGTGAAATTAACTACGGCGGTAATCATCAGCATTTGGGAAGTCATGATTATCATCAAGGATCGCCTGGGCATTCTTACGATGCTCCAGTGAGCGGCCAGCACAGGTTTACCAGCACCGACGACGGAAATATTGACGAATCAAAGATATACAAGGCAATCCAAAGTTATTTATAAATAAGACTTATATCATAAGTTGTTTTCCAATGTACCTAATTATGATTTCCGTTGCATTAAGTTATGTGAACACGATTGAAATAAAATAATATACGTGTGTTGCCTGGAATCGAAGCCTGCCTCTAGAAATAGTAATGTGAAGTGTATGTTCCAAGGTTACCTATTTAATTGTTATTCCGATTGTTACTAGGTTTTGTAAGCAAAAATTGCTAACGTAATACGTTACAATTACAAGGGACTGTGAAAGTGAAAATAAAAGAGTTTTAATTTTAACACCGTATTTTCAAACTAATCCAAACCCAAATAATAATAATAATAATAACTTGTCTAAAGGGCCTCTGCGTGTTGGCTTCGGCTCCATGTACGCCTTCCAAAGGTCCGGGACTTCCATAGTCCCGTGATTGGTAAAGACATACAAATAATAATAATAATGATCATTTATTTCGGACATAAAATCCATAGGTATTAGTAACTTATATTAAACATCTTATACTCTATTATTAGTTTTAAAATAAATGTGGAGCTGTGTCCACCGCTGGAGCAGTGGGGAGTCCCACCTATCAACTAACGCCATCAAGACGCTGTTGGTGCTGGCGCGCCATCTACTTAGCAGCGAAGCACACCGCTTACGCATGATAGCGGCAAAACCGTCAACCTGTGCCTCCGCAAACATAAGCGACGCACTACAATGACGCGGCAACCCCATCAGCATCCTGAAGGCGTTATTGTACTGCACTCGAAAGTCGCTGTACGCCCGCTGCGTAAAGCAACCCCACAGGCTGCACGTGTAGAAGGACTGACAGTACGCTTTAAAGAGCTGCACTTTTACTGGATTCGTACAAACGTGCAAACCTGCGGACGAGCATGTTACAACGGACGGCCAGCGATCTACGCTCCCTCTCAATGTCGCAGTTATCTTTCAAATCTTCCGTGACCCAGTGACTTAGATATTTGATTTTTTAACCCGCTGAAAGTATATTTGTGTTTTTCGTTCCGGTTCTCGTTTTTTCGTTCCAGCTGCATACATTTTTTTTCGAAAAAAATATAACTTATGAGTTGAGTTTTCGTGCCAACTCACGCCAGGAACATAATTTAGAATAAAAAAATCTTTAAACGTTAACTCGATTCCTATGTCCATGAAAGCCGATTTTCAGTCCAGTAAGCGTTAACCTTATTATCCTGCTTGCAGGCAGCGTGGAACGTGTAACCGAAATCAGGTCAGTTGGAAGAAAAGCAGCTGTAAACGTTTTGTTCACCTATATTATTAAGTACCTAGTAGGTACTTATCACACGGTTTCGAAGTGTTGTTTAACTGCGACTACTTTTGAGACAAGATGGCACCTTGGTCTAGAGTTGCGTTTTTGGGTTCGGTAGTCAAACTAGGAAACCTTATAGTTTCGCCATGTGTCCGTCCGTCCGCAGCCTAAATAGTCAGAGAGAGTCAGTACTAGAAAGCTGTAATTTGGAATGAATATACATATCAGTCACGCCAACAAAGCGGAAAAATAAGTTCTTGATAATCATTGTTTAGTGTACCTCCCCTACACGAAAGGTGGGGTTTTTCCTTGTCTAGCCCATAGTGTGGGGTGTCGTTGGATAGGTCTTTTAAAAATATACTTTTTCGATTAAGCGATACGTTTATGAAATATTAAGGTTTAAAGCGCCAATTTTTGCTAGTCAAGTGTGCCCAACCCAAACCCCCCCCCCCCCCAACTCTCTACAACCAAAACTACAAATACATAAAAATCAGAAGAATATCTTGAATGAAAGCGTATATAACGAATTTTATAGAAAATCTATGTACTGGTAAATATACTGGTTTTTGAGATACAGGAGATTAAAGTGTTTATAAATACTAAAATCATGGAAAACGGCACCAAATGACTTTAAATAGAAAATTATATATTACTTGTTGTTTTTATATTTGTATTATTTAGCGGTTTCGGAACCCTACACTGGGCGTGGGCCGACATGCTCTCAACCCAGTTTTTTTCAGGATCAATTTGAAAATCACCTTAGGGAGTCGGTAATAGGCTATAGATAGCCTAACAGTTACCTTATCTACTATTACTTTTAGTAGTAATATTTAAAACCTCTTTGGAATCCATACTCAAAATACAGCTCTGGGTCAGTCTTGGTCCTAATCAGCCCTTCTCATTAGATATGGTGGTCTAGGGATCCGCAAAATTTGCAGTTTGGGCGGCACCCCATTCTCGTAGGTAAAATCCTGGGGACTTGCCCTTCAAACTAGAAGATGGCAGGCTTGGGTGATCCCATAGCAGCTAGGAAAGCTTGGCTTATAGCTTATTCGGAAAGAGGCCTAAGTAAGCTTAACATTTTAAGTACCTACCTACCTAATAATAAAATTATTCACAAAACAAAGCAGGGAAGGACATGATTAGTTACAATAAGTCCTTCGTTACAATTACAATGAAGCCGTATTATAGACTAATCTATCTAATTATGACTAGTCGTTAATACTTACTTTGAAAAAACATTTTTTTGTACACAAACCAAACTTGGTACGTATTTAGTTGATTATGATTATTTACTTGAGTTTCAACCGTTCAAAGGGCGATATAATTTCATATTATGATGAACAAAAGAAACACCTAGGTACCTACTTATTTCTTTGAAGGTAACGTACCCACTCGTAATGGGCACGTGCAGCAGTGTAGCCATACAAATACATAATTGTTTCCAGTTAAATTAATTTCGTCTTTTGTCGTCCTTGTTGAGTTAATTACGGTATGGCCACGACTTCAGCAGCGAGCGGGGCGCCTAACTAGCGAGCAGGGCGGCGGCCATGCCAAGTACGTCGATCATTCTTCAGATCTCTGTTCTCAGTCTAATTGACCTGTACGAGATTAGTATGGCCATCAAACAGCTTAAGAATGGCAAAGCCCCTGGTGAGGATGGAATTACAGCCGAACTCCTGAAGGCGGGTGGTAAACCCATCCTTAGGGGCCTTCAGACGCTGTTCAGCTCCGTCCTCCACGAAGGGAGAACGCCGAAAGCATGGAACAGAGGTGTGGTGGTTCTCTTCTTCAAGAAAGGAGATAAAACTTTGCTGAAGAATTATAGACCCATCTCACTTCTGAGCCATGTTTACAAGCTGTTTTCGAGGGTCATCAGTGTCATCACAAATCGTCTCGCGCGCAGATTTGACGATTTCCAGCCTCCCGAACAAGCCGGTTTCCGGAAAGGCTACCGTAGACCACATACATGCGTTGCGGCAGGTTATACAGAAGACCGAAGAGTATACCTCCCCTTTGCCTTGCATTTGTGGACTACGAGAAAGCCTTCGATTCGATCGAGACATGGGCTGTGCTGCAGTCTCTCCAGCGGTGCCAAGTTGACTACCGATATATCGAAGTGCTGAAGTGTCTGTACGAAAACGCCACTATGTCCGTCCGAATACAGGACCAGAGCACGAAGCCTATTCCTCTGCAGCGGGGAGTCAGACAAGGAGATGTGATCTCTCCGAAGCTGTTCACCGCTGCATTGGAGGGTGCTTTTAAGGTTCTGGACTGGAAAGAACGAGGCATCAACATAAACGGTGAGCACATCACTCACCTTCGATTCGCTGACGATATCGTAGTCATGGCTGAGACCATGGAGGACCTCAGTGCAATGCTCGCTGACCTCAGTAGAGCTTCCGACCGAGTGGGCTTGAGAATGAACATGGACAAGACGAAAGTCATGTCCAATGTCCATGTCGCGCCAACTCCCGTGATAGTCGGAGGCTCTGCGCTCGAAGTTGTTGACGACTATTATTTACCTGGGATAAACGGTCCAGTTAGGTAGGTCCAACTTTGAGAAAGAGGTCACTCGTCGTATCCGACTCGGCTGGGCAGCGTTCGGGAAGCTTCGCAGCACCTTTACGTCCAAATTACCGCAGTGTTTGAAGTCAAAAGTCTTTGACCAGTGTGTGTTGCCGGTGATGACTTACGGATCTGAGACGTGTGCGCTAACAATGGGCCTCATAAGGAAGCTCAAAGTCACTCAGAGGGCTATGGAGAGGCTATGCTCGGGGTTTCTCAGCGTGATAGAATCAGAAATGATGATATCCGCAGTAGAACTAAGGTTACCGACATAGCCCTAAGAATAGCTAAACTGAAGTGGCAGTGGGCGGGGCACATTGCTCGCAGGACTGATGGCCGATGGGGTCAGAAGGTTCTGGAGTGGCGTCCGCGGACCGGAAGACGAGCTGTAGGTGTAGGCCTCCAACAAGATGGAGTGACGACCTCGTCAGGATCGCGGGATCGCGTTGGATGCGAAAAGCACAAGACCGGTCTGAGTGGAAAGCCTTGGGGGAGGCCTATTTCCAGCAGTGGACGTCTTTCGGCTGACATGACCGAGAATTTATTGAACACCCCTCGTAGTAAAGCAAAGGTATTTTTTTTATGACATCGAGTGAGGTATAATTACATAGCTCTTAAATTCATACATGTTGTTTTTTGGGGTCTGTATTCGAAAAGGGAGCCCACAGTAGCGTAGCGCTCATACAACACGATTCCCAGCGGCTTCCCTAAAAGTCGAGCGTTAATTTCCTATGCATAACCAAAACGTATCATTAAGTAACCCGATATACAATAGCTTTGCTTAGCTTAGCTGCGGGTGGTAGGACCTTGTGCGGGGTCCGTCCGGATCGCTACCACCATCTTATCCATTAACCTACCGCCAAACAGCAGTGTTCGCATTGTTGTGTTCCGGTTTGGGGATAAGACAGCTGGTGTAATGACTAGCATAGAGGCATTCCATCTTAGTCCTCAGGGTTGGCAGCGCATTTGCAGACTTAGGCTTGCAGTCTTGTGAATGCGAATGTCTATGGGTCACAGTTTCCACTTACCATCAGGTGGCCTGTGTGCTCGTCAGCCTTCCCTATGCCATAAAAAAAAAAAAAAAAGCTTTACGCACCCGTTGACATACACAACACAGTATTAATATAATACGATGCATAAACAAAATGCTAAATGCCGCAATTCCAATTTACCAATGCGCGCGAAATCAAAAAAATCTTACCTCAACCGATAGCTAGCGCAGGACAGTCCGCACACATTTACTAATTTTGCACACAGATACATTTTACTCAGCTTGAAGTTACACCCACATTTTAAAACCCCATACAAGCCCCTTGCTTTCTCTTATTGTACCTGCACAAACACATATACAAAGATTTTCCTAGAACTTTGACCTCTCACACCAACACAAATCGACAGTGACACTCCGTAAGTAAAACTGCTGCTGCTGCTGTGTGTTGTGCTGCTCAGTCTACGACTTCGGGCTTCTACTAGAGCCTCGGTCGTAATTCCTTACTTACCGCCCTTAATACACAATGTACTATTGCATGCAGTCATAGTCGTTATCGTTATCACCTTTGCCTATTTTCGCAAAGAGGACGGGGGCACCTCTGTCGCTCAACTCGCGTGTGACCTCGAGTCCAAATTTCTAATCAAAATATTGTTGCACTTACTTTGCAGTAGTTTTTCATTACGTGCGCCATTACGCGTCCTCTCACATTAAAAAAACACTAGGTGATGTTTTAAAGTTTTGTTAAATTGCGTTTTATGAGTGAAATATAACTTGTTAAGTATTTGTATTGTCGTAGTGTTGTGTGTAAGTGTAGTTTTATTGTGATTTTGTACTGCGGTGAAGGCGACGGAGGTTTGTTTGTTTACTTATTTAAATGTAAGTAGGTCTTTAGAAATGGTCGCATGTTAAGTTCAAATAGTGCACCTATTTATCTTAAAGATTAGGTATCTGAAAAGGTGAAAGAGTTTTTCCAAGTCATCTGTTAAGTATCGGGAAATGAATTTAGTTTATAGTAAGATAATACAGTCACCCTGTAAACATACCTACTCACCTCACGCACCGAAATTAGAAATCGCCTTAGCGTGTGGACTCTATTGATGTAACTGTTGGTAGGTAGGTACTTATTCTTTAAACTTCCTTATACTTCCACACTAACTATTCTAGCAGTATTGGGACTCGAAACAGGCTTGTTAGATATAGATACCAACATTTTTCGTGTACCTACTTTACTTATCATAATGTTAGTAGTTAGTAATTAGCTAGGTATATCACGAAAATAATATGAGGTTAGATTTTGACTTTTCATTAGGTAGGAGGTACCTATGAGGTCTGAGGGTACCTATTATGTTTCTCGTCTATCTATTTCAGGTGGCTAAAACTACTAAAAAAACATACCTACCTATTTGAAGGGGCAGTAGAGTTCTCGAGTGGAGACCACGTACCGGCAAGCGCAGCGTAGGGCGACCCCCCGCGAGATGGACGGACGATTTAGTCAAGTCCGCGGGGACCCGCTGGATGCAGGCCGCTTCCAACCGGGTGAGGTGGAAATCTTTGGGGGAGGCCTATGTTCAGCAGTGGACGACCTATGGCTGAAATGATGATGATGATGACCTATTTGAAACGAGGAAACAAAAATATGAGATATCATTAATCGGCATACGTTGCGGCATATCTTAGATTTCATACAATCTCTTAAAGCGCGGGGGTCTAATTTAGTTGGCCTACTTTTCTTTTAATCGAGTTTATGCTTATCGTTACTATTAATTTAAAGATGAAAGTGAATTTGTTCGTTTGTTATACCTTCAAAATTCAACGTTACATCATGTTGACGTGAAATTTGATACAGAAATAGATAGGTACCTACCTAGTTTATAACCCGAAAACGGCTATAGTTATTTCGGAAAATGGAGTAGATAGATAGCGCGGTACTCTAATTTGTCGTGCACGCAGTCGCGGACAAAAGTTGGTTGGTAAAAAAAAGGTTATTTACTAAACGGAACCCTAACAGTTCGTAGTCCACCTCGTACTTGACCAGATCGCGTTGCCTACCGGTTTTTGCCACGCTTCGTCACTGGTCGGCCCACTGCCTAACCCTGAGGACTAAGGGAATACTTGGTGTGTACTTAAGTATGTAATCAATTCACCGGTTGTCTTATCCCCAAACCGGAACACAACAATGCGATCACTGTTGCTTGGCGGTATGTTAAAAGATTAGGTGGTGTACCATGGGTGATGGCAGACGTCGTGGTAACGAACCGCATAGGAACTGTCGACGTCTTAATAAATCACGTTTGATTGAAAAGGATGTCGATCATGCACATGTCAGCCGAAAGACGTCCACTGCTGGACATAGGCCTCCCCCAAGGCTTTCCACTCAGACCGGTCTTGTGCTTTTTGCATCCACCGCGGTCCCGCGATCCTGACGAGGTCGTCACTCCATCTTGTTGGAGGCCTACCTACAGCTCGTCTTCCGGTCCGCCGACGCCACTCCAGAACCTTTTGACCCCATCGGCCATCAGTCCTGCGAGTAATGTGCCCCGCCCACTGCCACTTCAGTTTAGCTATTCTTAGGGCTATGTCGGTAACCTTAGTTCTACTGCGGATATCATCATTTCTGATTCTATCACGCAGAGAAACCCCGAGCATAGCCCTCTCCATAGCCCTCTGAGTGACTTTGAGCTTCCTTATGAGGCCCATTGTTAGCGCCCACGTCTCAGATCCGTAAGTCATCACCAGCAACACACACTGGTCAAAGACTTTTGACTTCAAACACTGCGGTAATTTGGACGTAAAGGTGCTGCGAAGCTTCCCGAACGCTGCCCAGCCGAGTCGGATACGACGAGTAACCTCTTTCTCAAAGTTGGACCTACCTAACTGGACCGTTTGTCCCAGGTAAATATACAACAACAACAACTTCGAGCGCAGAGCCTCCGACTGTCACGGGAGTTGGCGCGACATGGACATTGGACATGACTTTCGTCTTGTCCATGTTCATTCTCAAGCCCACTCGGTCGGAAGCTCTACTGAGGTCAGCGAGCATTGCACTGAGGTCCTCCATGGTCTCAGCCATGACTACGATATCGTCCGCGAATCGAAGGTGAGTGATGTACTCACCGTTTATGTTGATGCCTCGTCCTTTCCAGTCCAGAAGCTTAAAAGCATCCTCCAATGCAGCGGTGAACAGCTTCGGAGAGATCACATCTCCTTGTCTGACTCCCCGCTGCAGAGGAATAGGCTTCGTGCTCTGGTCCTGTAGTCGGACGGACATAGTGGCGTTTTCGTACAGACACTTCAGCACTTCGATATATCGGTAGTCAACTTGGCACCGCTGGAGAGACTGCAGCACAGCCCATGTCTCGATCGAATCGAAGGCTTTCTCGTAGTCCACAAATGCAAGGCAAAGGGGGAGGTTATACTCTTCGGTCTTCTGTATAACCTGCCGCAACGCATGTATGTGGTCTACGGTACTATACCCTTTCCGGAAACCGGCTTGTTCGGGAGGCTGGAACTCGTCAAACCTGCGCGCGAGACGATTTGTGATGACCCTCGAAAACAGCTTGTAAACATGGCTCAGAAGTGAGATGGGTCTATAATTCTTCAGCAAAGTTTTATCTCCTTTCTTGAAGAAGAGAACCACCACACCTCTGTTCCATGCTTCCGGCGTTCTCCCTTCGTGGAGGACGGAGCTGAACAGCGTCTGAAGGCCCCTAAGGATGGGTTTACCACCCGCCTTCAGGAGTTCGGCTGTAATTCCATCCTCCCCAGGGGCTTTGCCATTCTTAAGCTGTTTGAGGGCCATACTAATCTCGTACAGGCTGACGTCGGGGAGATCTTCGGTATAGTGTCGGGTTAATCTAGCCCTCGGGTCTTCAGCTAGATTTCCGACGGGTGTTCTGTTTAACTCTGCCGTCGTCGGTCTTCAGCTTCATCAATTGGCTTTGGCCAACAGACAAGTCCCTGGCAAACACCTTAGAGCCCCTGTTACGCTCAATAGCCTCTTTGATACTTTTAGTATTGAATCGGCGTATATCACGCTTCAAAGACTTTGAGATCTGTCTGGTGAGCTGCCGATAACGACAAGCGTCACCAGAGGACTGCAGAATCATCTCGCGCCTCACCTCCATGAGCCTAAGCGTGGCGTCCGAGAGCTTGCTGGTTTTTTTACGGCGGATCTTGAAGAACTTAGACCCGACCGTTTGGACAGCTTCCAAAAACCCGTCGTTGTAATCGTCCACGTCGCTGCCAAGGCACTCGAAACGATTTTGAAGTTCGACCTGAAAGCTCTCGGGGTTTTGGAGCTGAGCGGGTGCCGGGCGGAGCGTAGACTTCATCAGTCGAGACCTTTCAAGCTTGAACTGGATATTCAATGAGCGAGCCTCGTACCATACGGTGATCACTCCCGGTTTTAACCGCACTGATCACGGAGACATCATTGAATATGTGCTTTTTCGTCGACATGATAAAGTCTATCTCATTCCTCGTTACACCATCAGGGCTCATCCAGGTCCACTTCCTATGCTCACGTTTTCTGAAGAAGGAGTTCGTCATATAGAGTCCCTCCTTCTCCATAAAACTGGCCAGTAGGTGGCCCCTGTGATTCCTACGCCCCACTCCAAAATTCCCCACTCTCTGCTCTTCACCGTCTCGTTTGCCCAGTTTTGCGTTGAAGTCCCCCATAACAACCGTGAAGTGAGTTTTGAAGCTATGCATGGCTCTGGAAACATCCTCATACATAGCCTCCACCTCATCGTCGGAGTGTGTCGCGGTCGGAGCATATACCTGTATAACCTTCAACGAATATCGTTGGGTCATTCTGAGTACAAGGTACGCTACCCTGCTCGACACACTCTCGATCTTCACCACGTTGTTCACGAGGGACTTGTGGACGAGAAACCCGACACCTCCCTGGGACTGGTGGTCGCCCTCCCGGAAATAGAGCAAGTTACCGGACTTCAGGGTTATCATGTCCTCCCCCTCTCTCGGACTTCTGACAAACCTATGATTCCCCATCGTAACTTGCTCAATTCCTCCTCCAGTTCCAGCAACTTATCGTCGGTCCGCAATGTTCGGCAGTTGTATGTTAGCAGCAGTTGTAATGTCGATCAATGTGCTACAATTTGCTGTAAAAAAGTTCGGAGCCTACCGTTTGGCAAAAATATGTTTGCCATCGTGCAGAACCCTATATGTTAGGTTAGGTTAGTTTTTATAAAATCCTGAAATATTAACGGTCACAGGAAACAAAGTGGGTTGGCAAATGAAACGGTTGGGAAACGATACATTTGGCAATCATACTCGTATTTCGCCGAAACAAAGGTAACCCAAAAATGTTTTTTATGTCGTAATGACGCTGCCGCGCGATTTCGTGGCCAACCCGGATGTGCAGCCATAGAAATACTCAAATATTTTTTCTCAAATGTAACCCAAAAATGTTTTTTATGTCGTAATGACGCTGCCGCGCGATTTCGTGGCCAAGCCGGATGTGCAGCCATAGAAATACTCAAATATTTTTTCTCAAATGTAACCCAAAAATGTTTTTTATGTCGTAATGACGCTGCCGCGCGATTTCGTGACCAAGCCGGATGTGCAGCCATAGAAATACTCAAATATTTTTTCTCAAATGTAACCCAAAAATGTTTTTTATGTCGTAATGACGCTGCCGCGCGATTTCGTGGCCAAGCCGGATGTGCAGCCATAGAAATACTCAAATATTTTTTCTGAAATGTAACCCAAAAATGTTTTTTATGTCGTAATGACGCTGCCGCGCGATTTCGTGACCAAGCCGGATGTGCAGCCATAGAAATACTCAAATATTTTTTCTCAAATTTATTTCGCTTAACGGATCGCGGACGTCATGCGCACCCCCTTGGCGTAGGAGGGAGAGGTCTACTCTGCTCGGGTTTCACATAATTACCTTCATAAAAAAAATGTAAACCCTCCACATAGGTATGTAGGCACGGTCGGCCTTATAAGTAGCTAGCTACACACTTTAGTAATGAAGAAAATAGTAGATATTCTGGTCATCTGACAACGGATTATTTACAATAACCCTAATTTTTCTTAAAATTGGTTATTTTCCTGTTTCAAAACGCCTTTTCCATTAGTCCCTACCAACCTATCCCCCCTGGTGGGTAATAATGGTTTTTTCCCACCTATCTCTACTGGGAGAGATAAATGGAAATTCATTTCCGCTTATCCCAACCAAGTGGTTTTTGTTGACAAGTACAGTCAAACAAATTGATTCCTATATAGGTCACTGTAAAACCAAATCGTAATAAAAACTCACGTAAACAACGCTGTATTGACGTAGCGTTTCTTACGTAATATTGTTCTACAGTGGCATAGGAATCAATTTTTTTTGACATACATTTCATTAAGTATGTAATTAACTTGTATGGTATTATCCGAAATAAATACATAAAAATCGCAAACAATTGTGTCTTAAAAAAAGAGAAAAGATATATAGAGTAAGGGACCAAGTTATACAAAACATTCAAATGCAGTTAATAACGAGTGAAATCGACGTTGGAAACAGTTTGGAAAAATTGCGTTAGATGATGAATAAAATCTTATATAATTTTTGTGGTAGGTATATAATTTTAGTAATTGACAGTACTTATTATTGTTATAAACATATCGGTTGGTACAAGTGGAATTTTTATACCACCTAGCCCTTATCTTATCTTATCTTTTTCGTGGGGTCCTTACGGATACACTTCGACCCTGTGGGATCTTTTGTGTAATTAGTGTCCCTCTACCCCTCTTTTAGCGCTTAATCCAATGCAGCCTCCACCCCTTCCAAAAAGCGGATAGTGGAGTGCAATGGCAATGCCTTGAATTCTTTCGGTTCTGGGTATCCACAACCGACGATTTTCATTCTTACTAAGGCGAGGGCATCACATTCACACAATAAGTGTTTCATTGTTTCAGCCTCTTCGCCGCTCATTGTACAATCTGTGTTGTCATAAAGGCCCATATTTACTAGGAGATGTTTAATACGAAAGTGCCCGGTAAACACTCCGATAATGTATCGAAGTTGTCTTCTACTGAGTTTCCAAAGTTTCTTGGTCCAGCTCTGGTTAACTCTTTCTATGAAGAGCTTTGCATGCCCTAAGCCTGGCGTAGTTTTCTACTCTTTTTGGTGGTTTTCTAGAGCGTTGTTGTTCAGGGCTGCTTTTATAGTGCCCGGTGAGGGTGCCACAAACGGTTCAGGTCCGATGTATGCGCCCTTGGACCCTTCCCTTGCCAGCTCGTCCGCGGCTTCATTTCCGGGATAGCCTTCGTGTCCTGGAATCTACATCAGTTTCACTTGGTTTTGTCTTCCAAGCCTGTTTAAGGCTTGGATTCCGTTGTAGACTACTTTCGAGTCTACATTAGGCGCCGTCAGCGCCTTAAGTGCCGCTTGGCTGTCGCTTAGAATATAGATAGTTCTCTCCTGTAGAGTCCTATCAATATTCGCTTGCGTGCAGGCAACTATCGCATACAACTCCGCCTGGAAGACCGTTAAGTAGTTGCCCATACTTATACTACTATGTTGTAGTCTTTGGCATGAATACCCGCCCCGATACCGGAGCTCATTTTTTAACCATTCGTGTACCAAATCGCGTTGTCTTCCTCTGATAGGTGCAATCCATCCTTCCACTCATCCCTTGTCGGAATGTGGACTTTGAAGTTCCTCCGGAATACATACTTGGGCTGCATTTTATCGCAGCCCATCGTTAGTATTCTGTCTGGAGCAACATTGCGTGCCATTTTAGTGTGTCTGGTTCTAGGCGCTGTGTCGTTCCACAGGCCAGTCTCTTTCAGCCTTCGCAGTGACTTGCACGCCTCAGACTGTATGGCGATATTTAGTTGTGGGAGGTTTAGTAGGACCTCCATTGCCACCGTCGGCGTCGTTCTGAATACCCCTGTTATAGCCATGCAGGCCACCCTCTGCACCTTAGTTAGAGAGTCCTTGCATGTTCTTAGTATTGTTCTTGGCCACCAGGCCAAGCAGCCGTAGGTTCATAATTTTGGGCCTTACCATCATGGTATAGATCCAGTTCAGTACTTTAGGGTTAAGGCCCCATGTCTTACCATATGCTGATCTGCACATTCCAAACACTCTCAGCGCTTTTTGTTTCATTCACGTACGAACGCGAATTAAACAGAAACTGATTAACAATTACAGAAAAGATTTAGAATATCAAATTAAAAAATAAGATTATTAATATATAGAAACGGAATGGAATTACATATGATGTCGGCGATTAGTTCCAAGTTCTTAATTTTCCATGTGTGAAATTTTGAAAATTATTCATCATCATCATCATGTCAGCCGAAAGACGTCCACTGCTGGACATAGGCCTCCCCCAAGGCTTTCCACTCAGACCGGTCTTGTGCTTTTCGCATCCACCGCGGTCCCGCGATCCTGACGAGGTCGTCACTCCATCTTGTTGGAGGCCTACCTACAGCTCGTCTTCCGGTCCGCGGACGCCACTCCAGAACCTTCTGACCCCATCGGCCATCAGTCCTGCGAGCAATGTGCCCCGCCCACTGCCACTTCAGTTTAGCTAAATAATTGAAAATTATTATTGGGACGAATTCTTCTTAATGAAAAGTCTTAATTTTACCAATTCTTAATTTTCCGAATGCTTCATTTTCCTCATTATAGATAGTACTAATTCGGATTTTCTTATATAAGTACAGTCATATACTTTAAATGGCTAGAAAACAATTTTATCTACATCCATATCATAACTTCCCTATTATATGTTTAGAAACGATAAGCAAACAGCCTATATTAAGAAACATGTATCTGTGGTTGCACTTTAATGTTAACATTAAAGTATTACATGTCATTAAAGTGTCGGTTATTGATGTAGTTGCATCTTAATGTTCACTTTAAAGTTTCTGTGACCGAAACTTTAAAGTGAACATTAAGATGCAGGTTCTTTAAGACACAAGGCAACATGGTACAATTTTCTCACATATTGTAGAAAACTTATGATATGCATGTAGATAAAGTTATGTATGCGACTGTACGCATAATTAGGCATTAAAACACTCGTGTGATCTTATTATGAAACTCACCTATCGGCTCGTTTCATAAGACCACACTCGTGTATTAATGCCTCTCATTATGCACCAGTCACATAAATAACTATTATAGTAGTATTGCCTACAAACATAATTTTATTTTTTAAAACAAATAAAACCGTTACTTTACATTACTTAAAATTGTTTAAACGAAACAAATCCAACACATTACTTAATTGCCTACTTAAACCGACATAAATTTTTCAGACATTCCTCGGGTGTGAATTTTCCTTTAATCAGGTCCTCTATATTTCCGCTAATTTTCGCATCTTTAATTATAAATTTTGACCTCCTTTTCCGTGGCTCAGTAAACACTTCATTTTGTCTAGTCTTTTTTAGGGTTCCGTAGCCAAATGGCAAAAAACGGAACCCTTATAGATTCGTCATGTCTGTCCGTCCGTATGTCACAGCCACTTTATTCCGTAACTATAAGAGCTATACTATGGAAACTTTGTAAGTAGATGTATTCGGTGAATCGCATTAAGATTTTCATACAAAAATAGAAAAAAAACAATAAATTTTTGGGGTTCCCCATACTTAGAACTGAAAGTCATTATTTTTTTCATCTAACCCATACGTGTGGATATGGATAGGTCTTCAAAAATGATATTGAGGTTTCTAATATTATTTTTTTCTATACTGAATACTTTGCGCGAGAGACGCTTCCAAAGTGGAAAAATGTGTGTCCCCCCCCCCCCACCCCCCCGTAACTTCTAAAATAAGGGAATGATAAATGTAAAAATAATATATGATGTACATTACCATGCAAAATTCCACCGAAAATTGGTTTGAACGAGATCTAATAATTAGTTTTTTTTTAATACGTTATAAATCGTAAACCGCATTTTACCTTTCATTCAATCAACTCCAATATAATAAAGAATAAAGAAAAACATTTATTTAGATGTATAGTGGTACGGAACCATACGTGCGCGAGTCCGACTCGCACTTGGCCGGTTTTTTCATAATATGTTGCTTCTTTTTTCAGAAAGTTGATATATGAGAAAAGATCTGACTTCCCAATTTTTTCATTTAAGGTAACGGCACCTATTACCGTGGGAGTTAAGGTAGTTTTCAAATCAGAGCCAAAAATTAAGGGAATCAAGACACCCTAACGACCAAAAGGATTTTTTTTATAAAAGTGTGTTGATTGAACTTTTTAATTTGCACCTTTATGACCTCATTTTAGGTGATTATTTGGGATAAAATAAATATTAAACCCAAAAAGTCGGATTCTCCTATTACCGTGGTATTGGACGGGCTTTGACCCTATTACCGCGGATGAGGCTCCTATTACCGTGGGTAGAGGATTAATGTATTTTTGGTTCCGTACATTTAATACTTAACATTTTGTTTTTTGTTAGTAAATCTACTAAATCACATTTGTAATTTCACCGAAATTTTTGAAATACAAAATAAACATACACTTAATACTATTATTCCAGTTTTCGACAGACTAATATAAAAATCCAGTCTACCAAATAAGCGTTGTACCATCAGTTAATACAACACTTTCCAAGAGGGTAAGCTTTACTATCAAAAACATCTTAATTTTATTAAGAAATCCGGACTACGGTACCCTAAAATTGATATTTCATTTACTGTCACGCGGTAATAGGAGATAGTATGGGATCCTAACTCCGACCCATAAAAAATCTAAATACCTCGGAACTAGGTTCCCATACATCCTATTACCGAGGGTTATCTTTTCTTACCCTCGGTAATAGGATAAATTCACGGTACTATAAAACCTCATTCCGACCCATAAAAAAATTAAGCCATCGTGACGTTTATTAAACAAATAAAAACTTAACATTTTAACCATCTAATAAAACAAAACTCATAAAACTAAAAGAATATCTTTAAATTATATCTTTATATAAAATCGACTCAAACATTTAAGGGTTTCTATGAAAACAAGTAATATAGTGCACAAGTTTATAGTAAAAAATAAGGCCTTTATTAGTATTTTTCATACCACGGAAATTGCTCTTTAACTGCTTAGATATATAAAGTTTTTTATAGCACTAAAATATAAATAACCAACAGCAGATATAAATAATAAAGGCCATTGAAACTAAAGTACCATTTTTGCTATTACCGTGGTATACCTCGGATTAAAGAGCCATAGCAAAAAACGAAACCGATTACCGCGGTATTTAATATTCTAAATTTAACGTATTTCCAGACAAAAACACACATTAATAGTACTTGGAAGTCGCAAAAAAAACAATAAACAATAGTTTAAAAATCTTAGCATTAGGATAGTCATTACAACTATTACGCAAATCACTAAATAAAATGTGGGTTTACTTACGTGTGGCGTTTCGCGTTTGTATGGCATAACCTGCTCCTGCGCCGGCGTCGCGGATACTGGCGGTTTGCAAGTTGTTTATTTGATGCATAAACACTAGCGCTAAAAAAACCGATAGTCTACAAACTATGCTTTGCTCGTGTAAAATAAGTTTCTTAGTGAGAAAATCGACTTGTTCATAAAACGCATTTTTAAAAATACCGCGTTAATTGGTGTCGATTTTGGGGGGAGCGGTTATAGGTGCCCTTACCTTAAGCGGTTGTGCCAACCTTCCAATGCGTTCGTAGTCCTGTGCCGCTCATGAGACCAGCACCACAAATGTGCACCTAATTTTGCCATCCACTGTACTATCGTCCGTAAAATATCCTAATTATTACTATCTATAATTAGGAAAATGAGGCATTCGGCAAATTAAGAAATGGTAAAATTAGGACTTTTCATTAAGAAGAATTCGTCCCAATAATAATTTGCAAAATTTCACACATGGAAAATTAAGAACTTGGAACTAATCGCCGACATCCTTCTATAAACTTGTAACAAGTCTAGCAAGTTTTTGAGTTGATACTGATACAACGTTGATATTTTGATTTAGTTGATCATAGTGCGCCACGCACGAACAGGCGATGCGACCGCGTGGCGCCAGCGTTGCCTTTGCATTTACCGCTACTTCTGGCCGTGGATATTTAGACGGCGCGTCTTCCCTGGGGCTGGGGTAAACGTGCAATTCACCGAAACTGACATATAGATGATTATTCATCTAATAAATAATATCGAATAATATCGAATATAAATAATATCGCCAAATTCGCTCTATTTGAAGCTATTAGTAGAGTATTTACATTAAATTATATTTTATTCACTAAGAAATTTCGTATACTTCTTAAACCATAAAACGGTTTTACAAAACCTTTGTGATTGAAAATAGGGATTTCCTGTGTTTGTGACTTAATAAGTTTTGGGTTCTGCTTAATTAAACTAATTTAGTGCAGTGATATTTATAGAAATTGAGAGCAATATGAATTCAATGAAGTGTTGACCTTGTTTACTAAAACGATTCAACGAATAGCATTAGGTTAGAAGTCAGGGAAAGTACATGTCATGTAATTATTTTTATACTGAATGATCATGAACTATATACACTACTATCCTTACCCAATAACTAAAACTATACTTAATGAGTAATTACCAAACATTAATGAACTAGGTATTTCATTTGTAAATTTCGTTTGAAATATAAAAAAATACCTACCATATGACTTTAAAACAGGCTTATGGCAAGAGTCGGATGTACCTATTTATGCCTAGCAATGGTTCTAATTGTATTAATAATTTCGGATTTGTATTTAGATTGTTTTTACGTTTTAACTACGGCTTGGTCACTGGAAGGCGTTCGGGGAAGCGTGCGTTTACCTTAACTAACGAAAAAATGACATAATACCTACGCTAACTAATATAGCGTAAAAATGTCATGATACCTTATATTAGTCAGCGTAAGCGTCTTTAGTGTCAGTATTGGTTACTTATACAATTAAGTGCGAAAATCGGAAATTAAATTTATGTAGAAGCGAATTGGAGTTTATTTTAGACTAAGCAAGATTATATTACGCAACATGGCTTGGCGACATGTCCTTGTGAGGAGTGTCGATTTACAAAAGAAAGAGAAAAGGAATAAAAAGATTATGGAATGCACTCTATATGGGGTGTTTAAGGATCAAAATTGCAGTATTGTGGACGAAATTGCATTAATTACCACACTGTGGAAAACGGTGTGAATTCAACCAAAAAGGGAGGTGTAATAATCAGAGGGATTGCACTGGGCGTGGCGCGCCGCCTTATTAACCTGCCCGCTCGGTCACACGGCGTGTGGAATTCAGTTCGGGGCCGGCAGGGACGGAGCGAGCATGCGCACGCCACGATCTGCCGCCTTGAACGCACGGAACGGTCGTATCGCGAAGTTAATACTCGTAGTGTTATCCTGTGCACCTAGTTTTAAATGTGCTTCGTCATAGTTGTTTAACTCTCTTAGTCGATATATCTTATCGCCACTCTACATATAGGTACTATTGAGGAGTTCCGATGGCCATGTATGGTCTTCATCATCAGTTCCACTTTACCAAATCATACTTTCTGAATACAAATGCTGGACTTCTTACTGAAAATACCAAAATCACCATGTGCATGCCTATAATATTTGAAGAGTTCTCTCGATTTCTCTAGGATCCCATTACCAGATCCTTACGGGTTCAGAATGGGACTAACTGGAAAGTGTACTCTCTCAAACGCAAAAAGATTTTTTCAAACCCACGTAAGGTGAACCTCCTTTTTTGAAGTCGGCTAAAAACACATTGATACACTGCCGCAAGTGAGCGAACGACATCTGATCAGCTAAAACATTTTTTGACCTCATTGATGTATTCTAGGCGAGTGACAACCCTAGCGCTACACGTGCCGCGTGCGAATGAATACAAGTTATATGATAGTAAGAGAGGCATAGCGTAGGCACGTTTTTTATACCTAAACCGCGTTTTAGTAGGGGAGTGCAACTTCTGTACTTTTGTACTAAAGCTTGTCCCAGAAAAAAGTGTCGCATATTAACTTGTTAAAAAAACCCACCATATAATAAAATTCATTAAATTTTACAATACAGTTGTATTTGAAAGTTCTTAAAATATATTTTAGTTCCTATAAATATTAGTTTAAGTTTTGTTCATCCAGAAACTCCTTAATTTTGCTTTAACCCGTGCCATTAATTTTTGTACATCATCATCGGTGATTAATTTGGAAGCTTCATTCCATTTCCGTTTGAAGTTTTCCACTGAAATAGCATTACTTTTGTGTTTTAAAAGCCTTTGCTTCATGCGAGCCCAATATTTCTCAATGGGCCGCCGTAAGTCAGGGCAATTGGGAGGATTTTGGTGTTTTTCAACAAAATCGATACTAAGTATTTGCTTTGTACCACTCTATTGCCCGCTTCGTGTAGTGACACGTGGCCAAATCAGGCCAAAAGTGGACAGGTTTACTGTGCTTCCTGATGAATGGCAACAGTCGTTTTTTAATTCATTAATTCAGGTATATATCACCATTTATGGTTCCTTTGGCAAAATACGGTGTACTGCGTTTCCCACATGAACAAATCGCCTGCCACACGAGAACTTTCTTTGCAAATTTGTCCATTTTGATGACCTTATACTCTTCATCGAGAGTTTTTCTATCAGTGGCTGAATAATAGTGGTGTCCTGGAAGTGACTTGAAGTCAAGTTTACAGTAGGTCTCGTCGTCCATAACAAAACAATATTTTTTTTAGTCATTTCCGAATAGAGCTTTCTGGACCGGGATTTAGCGTCCGTTTGTTGTTTCGCACTTCTGTTGGGTACTTTAGCTTGTTTAATAGTACATTATGATACAAGTGTGCTAAGTTGACCATTGTATACAAGGCGCTATTGTGTGCGCACGAGCGGCAGCGAGTGCGCCACAAGAAAGCCGCGTATATTATGGTCACAGGCACACGTGTTACATACGACGTTTTTCTGCACACTTGCGAAAAAAAACAAGACTTCATTTAGTCAAATTTTAATTAATTATTAAAACAGTTGGTAAAATTACAATTTCTTCATTTTCTTTACTTAAAGAAGACATTTTCGTTAATATTAAACTTCACAATAATTAATCCAAACTATCTTCGTCACAGCCGTCAAGTATTTACGAAAAATGGCGGCTGGCGCGTTGTTTTTTTTTCTTGCTGCGATACCGATGCGCGCTCAAGGCTAAGGCGCGAACGAGATCGGCTAACAGCCAACTTTAAAATGTAATAATTCATGTTTAAAATACAAATTACAGAAAAATTTAAATGATTTTAATGAAATTGAGTTATTTTTTAGTAATAAAGCTGATCTCACCAATTTATTGAAATAAATATGTAGATAGATAATGTTATTTGCCGCATAAAAACTGTTTGTTGCTAAGAAAAAAAAAGGTATAACCCGACTAAATTATATCGCTTCTTCTTCGTACTTACAACTTGGTACTAGGCTACAAATGTAAATTGTTTGGGTTGAAAATGTCTTTTCATCTCTCCTGTTCGGAAAGTTTAATTTGAATGGGTGGATAGCCGGGTGGAAAATTGCGTTTTCATCTCTAGGGTGGAAAGTATTTTTTTTTTAATAGTTACGATTGGCCACGGAGTCTGAGATTATTGAGCTACGTCATATTATTAAAATAAAAGATTTTCATATATCTAATCTCGGCTATACGTTAAACGATGTATTTATTACGGCCTATAGGTTCATATGAAAATCATTTTAAGACTGGTCTATTTTTTTCGCAATTACAGAAAATCAACATTTAAAATTATTCCTCTATTCTGCTGCCCGCCATAATGCCGTGATAGCATAGCATGACACTTTTTCTTTCACGTTTCGGCATGGCCATCTAGAAAATACACTACTGCCAACATTAGAAAAGTTTAATCGAGTTGGTCACGACCAAGGAGGTTGAACACCGAACATCCGTTCGAAACAAGAAATTTGACCTTTATTACGTCACGAATATATTCCATCTCTTTCTTTAGTTAGGGTAAGAATGAGATGGAAGTCATGCTCCTTGGCCGTGACCAACTCGATTTAACTTTTTTAATGTTGGCAGCATGTGTATTTTAACTTTTTTATGAATCTAGAAAAAAAAAGTTTTCAGTAGATAAAGCGGGAAACGAGATTAAATATATTTAGGTATACCGTCTTTTTTCCTCACATTCGAAATGAAAAGTAGAGTGTCTAACTCGGGTGAAATTACCCATTTCCCCTCGAACTATTGGCGCTCTCACTTCGTTCGAGCGCCAGAAATATCTCGGGTGAAATGGGTCACTTTCAACCCTTGGTTATCAATCTACTATTTCAACACACTTGCTCAAAACGACCTTTTTATTCCACCGATTTTTGGCTCATAAACCTAGATATTAAACACGCGTGCTTTTTCAGTATATTACGCACAAGTGCCTTTAGTTTATTAACCCAAACAATTTACATTGGGAATGATAAATGTAAAAATAATATATACTACTCAAAACAAAATAGGGGCCACCTATATATTTCTGCTTAATCGTAATTTATAAACACAAACTATTAATAACTATTTCCAATTATTGATATTACGCATCTTTCGCTATTTAAGCCTCTTTAGTGCTAGTGTTTAAATTTAAATACTGTCCTTAAATACAAGTAAAATTTGAATTAAAAAAAAACCGAGTTCAGGTTAAGAATTCTTTGACATTAAATGATGTTGTATTCTCTAAAATGTCACTAAAGGAGTGATTTCTTTTTGTCGAGTTGCCTAGTTTATTCTGTTGTGTTAATAATGCCACGATTACGAAGACATATGGACCCGATAACTTGTACCAGGGCCGTCACAATGATAGCTGAAGGTCATTCGCAGCGGTTTGTGGCTTCCTCGCTAGGGTTTTCTCGGAGAGCCATCCAAAATGCATGGCATCGCTTCCAAGAGACTGGTAGTGTTGCAAGAAGACCTGGTTCAGGCAGAGTTCGTGTGACTACGGCCCAAGAGGATCGTTACATCCGGTTAAGTTCACGACGGGAACGCTCAGTAACGGCTCGCAAGTTACAAAATCGCTTACGGCTTACGACGGGTACTCGTGTTAGTGACCAAACAATACGAAATCGGCTGCATGAAGACCAGCAATGGTCTAAACGACGTGTTGTACGAATTCCTTTGACTAGGGTTCATCGTGCAAGTCGCCTAAGTTTCTGTCGGCAATATTTGAATTGGGACATAAATCAGTGGGGATCGGTGCTTTTCACAGATGAGTGTAAAGTTAAATTTTTTAGTGACGATCGACGGATTCGAGTATGGAGACGACGCGGCGAGCGATTTTCGGAAGCTTGCATCCACGAAAGTGATCGTTTTGGTGGTCCCAGTGTTATGATTTGGGGTGGCATTAGCGTACACGGCAAAACTGAGCTCGCCATCTTAAATCAGGGCACCGTAACTGCTCAAAGTTACATCGAGGAAGTCGTCAGGCCTCATGTGGTTCCTTTTGCACAACGAGTGGGTCTTGACTTCATCCTGATGCAAGACAATGCCCGTCCACACACAGCTCGGGTTACTCGGACTGAACTTGAAAACTCTGGTATCTCGGTGCTACCGTGGCCAGCCAACAGTCCGGATTTTAATCCGATAGAACACCTGTGGGACCAATTAAAACGAAGGATTAGAGAGAGAGAGCGAGAGGTTTACAACCAACAGCAGCTCATTAACGCTCTGAAACGTGCATGGGAAGAGATACCACCTGAAAACGTGAGGAACTTGATTGAGAGCATGCATTCTAGGCTTCAGGAGTGCATAAACAAGCGAAGAGGACATACACGTTATTAAAGATTTAAAAAAATATGCAATTACCTTTATTTTTTTATTTTTTGTGAAGTGTTTTTATTTGGTGTTATGTTGATGATGGACTAATTTCATTTAATCTGGAATAATCAAAACAAATGCTAACTTAATTAAACGAATAATTTGCCTAAACGAAAAGAAAAGCTTTGTTTTATTGTCACCTTATAAAAAAATAACACTAACTATTGTTATTTTCATGTTACATATAAAATACTAAATGGCCCCTATTTTGTTTTGAGTAGTATATGATGTACATTACTATGCAAACTTCCACCGAAAATTGGTTTGAACGAGATCTAATAATTAGTTTTTTTTAATACGTTATAAATCGTAATCCGCATTTTACCTTTCATTCAATCTACTCCAATATAATAAAGAATAAAGAAAAACATTTATTTAGATGTATAGTGGTACGGAACCCTACGTGCGCGAGTCCGACTCGCACTTGGCCGCTGTTTTTATAGCATGTTATAGTGTTCGTGTATTGTGGATCGTTAAATTTTTCTGTGCAGGTTACGGTTATAATATTCGCGGTTATTTCGCATATAGGAGAAGAGCGTTACGTTGACAGTATAACTTAATTATTTGTTCTAGCAGTGATATTTAGCTTACTAGTTACAGTTTAGTATTTGTGGACCGGTTAAGAGTGTTAGGTGGTTTAAACTAATACATCGCGTTGCAGCCTTACATTTAACATCGTTCTTTGTGTTTATTGTAAATTGTTATTTTAGTTCATGTAGGGAATATTGCGGAGTCGTGTAGTATTCATCTGCGGTTCTGTAGTATACAGGTATGTATAGCGGTGTAGGTTTATAAAAGGGGATTTTAATTAAAAAAATATTAAAAATTATTCGCAAGGTTTTAGGGACAACGTTTTACTTAGGGAATAGGTAATGGATACTTTTGTGTGGGGAATTGCCTTCTTGTCACGTATGGGAATGCAGAGGAAAGCTCTGTATTTTTATATATGAATAGGGGACGATTGGGGTGCACATACTGCACATTAGTAAAGAGATTTTGTATTCTAGGGTTAATTCAGTCGACAGGGATTAGGTTTTTAGATAAATATTAATAATCTGGGTATTTTGATGAGGCAACGTTTTACTTTACTGTGTGAATTTTAATTGATTTTATTGGTGGTGTTATTTAATTATTTCTGTTTACTTTTCATAAGTTTTGGGTTAGTTATCATTTGTGTCTGGTACGGTCGGCCTTATAAGAAGCTGCACACTTTAGTACTCTGTCACTTTAACGACATGTTTGAAATGATAGACTAATCTGTCAAAGGCGTTTAAGCGACAAGGTACAAAAGTGTGCACCTACTTATAAGGTTGACTGTAGGTACATTGTATTAACTAGTTGGGGGATAAGGGTTAATTTTATTATAGCGGGGGATTGCCTTTGTATTAAGCTAGTTTAGCAAATGACTGTACTAGAGCAGTGAACAGGCTACCACTAGTAAATGTCTGACTAATCCGAGGAAGCCTAACGGAGCCTTTGGTTTGGAACTATTAGAGTCTAAAAGAGCCTTGGGCAAGCCCAGATGATCTCTTTACCAACATAGACACCTGTAGAAATGCCAACTTATTCTCAATGTCAGCCTCTAGAGAACAAGTGGGGTCCACAAGTTGGCACGCCAGCGCGCACCCACTGAAGCTCTGTTGGAGTTGAGAATGGGTCCCAATAAATATATTATTATTTATATGTATATACTAAACCACACAATAGGGCGCCTTACCTCCTTGTCTATAGGATCACGCTCCACCAAAAGTGAGGGAGGGAGGTACACGCAACACGAGTGTTTAGGTTGCCTTCTCAGCCGACTCAGCTGAACTGTCCAGTTTCCATAGGGACTTAGCTAATTACTAGGAGAGGTAACCCCATAGGAAGTAGTTCGTAGAATAGGCCTATACAGTAGGATTAGGGTAGCTTCAACGTTAGGGAAAGTAGCATATTATATTAGTTATATTATCTGTAGGGATTCATCTAAGTTTGATAGTAAACTTATGTGTTAAAATAATCTTTTAAACTCGTTTACGGTTGGTCTTATGCCGCCACTATATTAGTGAAGGAAGTAGGAACTTTAAATTAAATAAGTTTATCGTCATAAATAATAAATTAGGGGGAGATTAACTTCTTATATCTTTATCCTATCTTATCTTAAGGAGATATCAGCTTACTGTGACTCAAATTAACATTGTCTAAGCTATTAAGGTTTATGTAAGCCTATCAGAAAGTAAATATTCCTAGTCTATGGCAGACTAGGTATCTGCGTTTAATAGTAAATTTTAAAGGCATATTGACGAGTTGGATTGTCTTGCCTCATTGATCTTCAGAGGCAGGTGAATTACTATGCATACTGAGATACGTCTCTGCTGTCACTGTCTACGGACACCAGCTGATCACTGTGTGGTAAATTTGTCAGCCATTCCTACGGGAATTTATGCATAAGAAAGTGCACTATGATGACCGAGGTCACTCCTTCTCGTGAATGTACCTACCTACTTAAAACCAACAAAAAGTTCATGACTGCGGTACCTTCTAATCTACATTATAATTGAATAATTGAGACTTAGTGAACTTTTCTTTCTCCTTGGTTTCTCCTAGCAGCATCTGACAAGTTACAATTTCAATAAAACAGCTTGTTCATAGTACCTAAGTCCGAAAATTGAAATGTATATAAAAGTAGCAGTTGTTCGTTATATACGACCGTTCCAGAATACCGAAGTAAAGTAAACTCATGATACGTGATTATTTCTATTCTATGGCAGATAAATATTTATACCTACTTCAACATCGAATGGTCCTAAGAGATGGACTGATTTCTCTCAACCTATTGAATACTTATTTTGCAACAAGTGATTTCTCGGTTTACACTATGGGGTACGTACCCTGCCTGGTATTACTCAAGGGTAAACCGGCCTTATAGTCTGTGAGCAGTTGGAACCACAAAAACCCATTCCTACGGGAATATACTTCATCGAATATCTATAAATTATGATTGAAATCATCATCACCTATACAACAAGCATTCATCATGACTAGAAAGATTCACTATCATTTTAAGGAATTATCATCGTTATAATTAAAAGTAGACTCTTCATAGAAATTGCGGTGTATTGATATTAATACAAGCTTCATAAACTTGGTCTTATAAGACTACTTACCATTACTATCTACATCCTGACAGTGCGACTTTGACATGTTAATAATTCAGCTCCTAGTAAATTTAATATGATTTTCATACAATTCCATATGACCTTTATTTTATGTTTCCTTTTGACCATTGAAAACTTACGACAGACTATCACTGAATAAACTATTATTAACAACTGAAAAAGACTGTAATATCAATGACCCACCTGGAAAGAAAAGATTTATAGCGCTGGAGGGATGACCAGTCAGGTAGGCGAGTCCCACAGTCATGAGCGGGGAGTCATGGATGGGCTCTGACCTTAGGCGCAAAAGTAAGCATACTTTCCAGTTTCAAGCTAACAACCACTAAATAGACCCAAAGACATTGACGGACCTTTTATTGGTTATAAGACCAATTTATCATTCTCTTTTATTACTTCACTTCACTTCTCACTTAAGTCTGTAGGCTAAGGGTTAGGCTTTATTCATTTAACTACACTCGGCGTCAAAAATATCGCCCCTCCGCGAAAATCAGATTCAAGCTAATCTAGACCTTAGCGAAATTATGTTATATAATTAATATTAGTATCAATTAAAAGCACGTTTAATGTGTTTTCAATTTATAATGTTAGTAGTATGTATTCGCCGGTACTGGCCCCACCGCCGCTCCCCCCGAAAAAAGGTGCTCTGACGGCCGAGGGGCGGGCCTTCGCGGCAAAAAAAAAAAAAAAATTTACACTTTTTTTCGGTGTTTTGGGGGCCATTTAGAGCGTTTGGGGAGGGTCCCGAGGCTCTCAGACCGCTCCTTTCCATACTTAGCAATAGCACCTGTATTAAATAGAAAAAGGTTATCAACTACCTGACCCTTTTTCTATTACCGGGCAAGCTCTCTATTGTGTGTGCGCGGGCGTTCTCGGGGCTTTTGTCTTGCACCCATCGACGCGTTTCCACCTTTTTTATTGTCTGATTATGCACTATTAACTGCTGTTATGTGATTTTTAATTTACCTATGTGTTTTTCATATCATTTAATTAAGTAGCAATAGTTACTTTCTTAACATATTGTTCATAGGGTCATAGTTCTAACCTAACCTAACCTACGTTGTTGAAGTAAACCTAACATCGTGAAACCTATCCTAACTTAACATAATTATTTAATGTTTTTAAGGATCATACTTCTAACCTAACCTAACCTTTTTTTTTTTTTTTTTTTTTTTTTTTTTTTTTGGCAAGGTGAAAAATGCGTTACGCATTTCCCCCGCCATGGGAGTGGCGGGGGGGTATGTGGGACTCACGTCCCCTTCCCTTCTCCGAACGAGAAGGGGTAGGGGAGTGTTACCCACTAAAAAACACCTTGGCGTACCCTCATGCCGGTTTGGTTGGACGCCGTGGAACCCGCGGAAGGCATTCCCCACGACGTCTGCCGGCGGCCCCAGCCATTGCTGGGGCTTCCCGCGCCAAAAGGGGGAGAGGGGCCGAGCACGCGTGGCCCCCCTCCCAGACCGCTGAGTGGCTTGCCTACGGCAGGCAGGGGACTCCCATCCCCCACCCGCAGCCACTAAGGGTTAAGGCGCGCAGCAAATCGCCGCCGCCTCAACCCCTGCCGTCTGCGCCGGAGCGGATGCGCAAGAGGAGACTCCTCGCGCTCCCGCTCCGCGGCCTCCTTCTGCGAGATGATCGTTTCGCAAAAGGAGGCCACAGCCTCCCAAGACCTCTCGCTGCAGAGCATTGCCGCAACAATGCTGTAGAGCGAGAGGTCCTCCCGCTGAATAGCGAGTGCCATGGCGCCGCGCTCCGAACTCCAACGACTGCACACCTCGAACGTGTGCTGAGCCGTGTCGTCCGGATCCCCGCACTCATGGCACTGCGGGGTAGGCTCCCTCCCAATTTTGTGCAGGTAATGACCGAAACACCCATGTCCGGTCATCACCTGCACAAGCCGGAACGACGTTGCGCCGACTGCCCTCTCTAACCAAAGGTCCACCGACGGGAGGATCGCCCCTATAGTACGGGTACCATAGGGAGAGTCCTCCAGGTCGGTTTTCCAGCGGTCCCGCAGTCGACGCTCCGTCATTCGGCGCGTCTCCTCTACCTCCTCAGGGTCCGGGCGTTCACCCCTTGCCCGGGCCCTAGACCTAACCCTATAGGTCTCCGCCTGCACCTCTGCGTCCAGTTCCCAGGGCGGGGTGCAGGCGAGGAGGCAGGCCGCCGCGTGGGCCACAGTTACGTAGGCCCTCACTATGCGGAGAGCCACAACTCTCTGCGGCCTCCGCAGCAGGGCCTTGTTGCGGGCGGACAGCTTGTCCGCCCAGATTGGGGCCCCGTAGAGTGCCATGCTCCTTGTTACGCCGGCGTATAGACGCCGGCATAAGGAGCCCGGCCCACCCACATTGGGCAGTAGCCGGCCCAGCGCCGAGGCGGCGCCCACGATTCGGGGAGCAAGTCTGGTGAAGTGCTCCCCGAAGTCCCATTTGCGGTCCAGTACCAGCCCCAGATATTTGATATGGGGCTTTATCTGGACCGCTTCCCCTCCGAGGGTAAGCGCCGCGCCCGCCGGCAGCCGCCACCCACGCCCCCCGAAGACAATACCCTCCGTCTTCGAGAGGGCCACCTTTAGGCCGAGCCGCTCAATGCGATGGATCGCCAGCTCGGCCGCCACCTCCGCCCTCCTTGAGGTCTCCCTCATGTCGCTTCCGCGCGCAGCCACCATCGTGTCGTCCGCATAACAGATGGTGAGTGTGCGCGGAAGCAGCTCCCCCCTAATGGCCCAATCGTACCCCAGGTTCCAAAGAAGTGGACCGAGTACGGAACCCTGGGGCACGCCGCAGGCCATTCCCCTCTCCCCTCGTCGACCCTCCTTACCCTCATAGAGCACTACCCTCTCGGTAAGGTAGTGCTCTATGACCCGCCTAAGATAGTGAGGCACTTCGTGATACCGAAGTGCCTCACTAATCACCTCGTAGGGGAGGGTGCCGAATGCGTTCGCGATGTCCAACGACACCGCGACGACACCCTCACCCCTGCTCGACGCGTACTCGCAGAAGTCCCTGAGGGACTTCAACGCGTCGAGCGTTGACCGCCCCTCCCGGAACCCGAACTGTCTTTCCGAGACGTTCGGGCCGGCGGTCTCCAGGTGCTGCAGGATTCGGGAGGCCAGGATGCGTTCGAACATTTTCCCGGCCTCGTCCAGCAGCACGATGGGGCGGTATGCGGACGGGCAGTCGGGGGGTCGACCCTCTTTACGGAGGAGGCACAGCCTCCCCTCCTTCCATATCCTGGGGAACCTTCCCTCCCTCAGGCAGTCGTCCATGATCTGCCTGAGGCGGTTCCCGAGGTGTTTCAAGGCTACCGGGAGGACGCGGCCTGGGACTCCGTCTGGACCCGGGGCTTTTTTGCAGCCCCGGAGTCGATCCAGCACCCGCTCGAACTCGTCGTCGCTCACAGGAGCGATTACGAGTTCGTCCTCCCGTTCCTCCCGGGTCTCGGCCATTTCCGGGGGAGTGATCGAGGGGGCTGGAGGGAACAGCCCTTCGACGACCCTCTGCAGTAGGGCGGGCTCGAGGGACTCCATGGGGGGGGCGGTGCGCATCTTGTTACGCACCACCCTGTAGGGCCGTCCCCACGGGTCCCTATCGAGGGTGGCCAAGAATGAGACATGCGCCTCATCCTTGGCCTTTGCAATAGCCGTATTTAGGGCCCCCTTTGCCTCTTTGAGGGTGCGGTGGAGGCCCTCTTCTTCATCGGTAGTGTGCCGCCGGCGCCTACAGTGCTGGTAGGCCCGGCGGGCAGCGTTGCTGGTGGTACGCAGGCCCGCAATTTCTGCGGACCACCAGTACACCCTCTTACGGGCGAAGAGGCGCTTGGTCCGGGGCATGGCCGCATCGCACACAGCCTGCAGTGCGATGCGGAACCGGACCGCCCTCTCCTCGACACCGAGGGCGGCGGGTGGGGCAGCGCACCAGGCCTCCACCATCGCCGCCTCGTCCGCCATGGCCCTGTCCAATTGGGACAGGGACCATTTTGGGAACCCTCCGCCCCCGTTCGCCCTCCTCCCCGGGATGGGCGGTGGCTGGACCCCTCCTGCAGAGACCCTCATCCTGATGTACAAATGATCGGAGAGGGTCTCCACGTCCTCCAGGACGCGCCATTCTTCCACGCGCGCGGCAATGGCAGTGGTCGCGAACGTTATGTCCACGACCGAACCCCCCTGCCGCCGCACGCATGTGTTTGCGTCGCCCTGGTTCAGGATTTCCAGTCCCGTTGCCACCACCCAATCGGTGAGAGCCGCCCCGCGCGGGTCCGTGATGGGGGAACCCCATGCCGAGCTCTTGGCATTGAGGTCCCCCAGGACCATCACCTGTCTCGGGGCAGCCCTCCTGACCACCCCCCCCAGGACCCCCAGGAACTGCTC
This sequence comes from Acleris sparsana, assembly GCA_923062465.1. Taxonomy (NCBI): domain Eukaryota; kingdom Metazoa; phylum Arthropoda; class Insecta; order Lepidoptera; family Tortricidae; genus Acleris; species Acleris sparsana. The sequence goes on from OV281286.1 coordinate 12,357,981, forward strand.
GAACGCGCGCAGCGGCCTATTGGGGGAGAAATACACCGCTACTAGAACGGTGTCGCTCCCCCACCTGGCCGCCACGAACCCCGGGCCACCCTCGATCCTCGACAGGGGGGGGAAGTCCCCAACCGCCGGCACCACGATGGCAACCATTTCGTCCGAAGCCCCTACCCAATTAGGTAGGGGAGGGACGAAATATGGCTCCGCGACAACCGCAACGCCAATTTCCCACTCCGCCATGGTCTGCATGAGCAGATCTTGAGCTCTGGCGGAGTGGTTGGCGTTCACCTGCAGGACCTCTAGATGTCGGTGTGCTGACATTTAGAGGTCCATGCGGTTGTCCTCTTCTTGCCGGCCGGCAGCTTCTTCTACCTGGGGGGGAGGCTGAGGACGACGGGGGGGGTCGCGTCCTCAGGTCCTTGCCTCTAGTGTGAGGGGGGAAACAACTGTCCCCCCCCATGGAGTGATCAGCCGGGAGTTTGGCATGGGCGCACACCACGCACCACGCTTTCTCCTCCCAGCACTCCTTAGCCATGTGCCCCTCCTTGCTGCATCGGTAGCAAGCGTTGGACCGGTCAACGCTGGAGGGGCACGTCTCTCGTGTGTGACCAACACCCATGCATTTGTAGCAACGCAGGGGTGTTGGTCCGATCCTGTTGACCCTGGCGGAGGCCCAGCCGACTCTGACTCGCCCTTTTTCTAAGAGGGCTTTGGCCACCCGCACAGGGCACTGGATAAGGACGGATCCAGTGCCGTCATACAGGGGGCGAATGCCCCCTACCTTGATTTGGGCCTCATCACAGGCTCCCGCGGAGGCGACAGCCAGCGCCACGGACTCCTTAGTCGCCGACTCGTCCAAGCCGGCGATTTGGAGCCCGACCTTCTTGGTGACGCGGCTCACGTCAGCCACGTCGCCGACAATCTCTCGCAGCTTGGCTGCGAGATTGTCGGCCGCATTTTCCTGGTCCTCTCCGGGGACCTCGATTATTCGGTTCCCCGTCATCGAGGACCGTACTTTTACATGCTGCAGGCCCACAGCCTCCAGGCTCAGGGCATTGATGGCCCTGGCCATGGTGGCCTGCAGCGTGGTGGTGGTGGTGGCTTCCTTCTTCAGAGAAACCACCACCGCCGCCGTCTTCGGAACGGCCAGTGCCTTCAATTTAGGCACCGCCTTCTTACTTGTTTGGGGCGCCTGGGGCGCTTTGGACGAGGGGGCGGGCTGGGCCTTCGCCTTCCCCTTCCCCTTTGCCTTCCTCACCACGTCCACCCAGGTTTCCTGGGGTGGACGCGGCATTTTGGCGGAAGGCCCTGGTTTTTCAGCCGACGACCGAGCGGATGTCGAGGCGGCTCGTGGGGCCGGGACTGGGGCCTGGCGGGAGGGGGCCGCCACCTTTTTGGTGGATTTGGCCTTTTGCGGCCTCCCGTCCCCCAGTCTTGCTCCTACCTCAGGCTGAGTGGTCCCCACCCTGAGGGGGCCTGGCACAGCCGTACTCGCCTTGGGGATGGCTGTCAGAGCCGGTCCTCCTGTCCTCCTATCAGCCGCCAGCGGGGGGCGGAGAATTGGTTCCGGCGGCAGGCGCCTGTTCACCTCCTCGATGCGGGCATTAATCATGCCGCCCAAAGAGGTGAACAGGTCCTTTTTGAGAGCCCCTATGGCCTCCGCCAGATCCGCAGCAGAAAACTGCACGGGCGGATCCGGCAGCGAGGCCGGAGGCGCCGGAATCTCCCGCTCCGAGAAGGCGGTTCGGAGCGCCTTCAGCTCCCCCAAGCATTGAGCGAGTTGCTCCCGCATCCTCTTGTTGTCCGCCTTGAGGATGCGGATCTCCTCGCTCTCCGACTTGGCGGCCTCCACATCGTCCATCGAATCGAGGATAACTCTACACGCCCGATTCATGACGCCCCATATGCCTCCCTTCAGGTGCCCGGAGCGCCTGGCACCCTCCAGGATGTCTCTTGCCGCTTCTCGGGTTGCCTCGATCGGGTCTGTGAGGCGCAAGAACTCCGATGGGCTGACTCTTGTAGGGGAGGTCGGCGATCGCGAGCGCGAGCGCACTTTCTCCCCCCTTTTCCCCTGTTTTTCCCCTCTGGGACGGAGCTCGGGGAAATCCTTCCGGTATGCTGCGGCAACGGCAGCATCCGCTTCTTCCTCGAAGCGATAAGGGTCAAAGTCTTTGAGTTTGGCCCTTGCCGCAGCCAACCCCGCGTATGCCCCCTTGGGCTTACCCCTAAGTGAGGAGCTGATTTTGGGCCCAAAACCGGGCCTCGAATCACCCTCCTCGTCGTCCTCGTGGTTCCGTTTGGAGGCAGGGACCCTCAAAGCCACCAGCGAGTCGTCCGACTCACAGCCAGAGCTGAGGTTTTCTCCCTCCCCCTCCGGTGGATCCCCCCATTTTTCGGTGTCCGAGGCCATAGTGGCCCCTTACACCAACCTACAAAGTTAAGTCTAAATGCGACCAGCAGGACCGAAGTTATCTCGAAAATCGAAATAAAAACGGTCAAGTGCGAGTCGGATTTAGACTTTCCTATACAAAAATGAGTTTGGCGCCTGATGGAAAAAAATAGCAACCAAACAAATTTTTCCCCCGCAGTTTTTACCCACTTCCCGGGGTCGCAGGAAGTCGGGAAAAACACTTAAAAATAGAACAAAACAAAAGCTATCCTACTAAAAAATAAAAACAAATAAAAGTTAAAAGGTTACAAAAATACAGAATTTACAAAAAATTTACAAAACCTTAAGTTTGCAACCGCAAAAACCCTCTACCCCCCACTACACTTAAAGGCTAATAACTTCCGACTTTGCAGTCGGAAAATTATGAGTCCTTCAAGAAAATATACACAATTATATACACTACCGCTAATAAAAATTATACTATGATACAACAACCGTAACCTAATAAAATAATTTTTACAAACTCAAAATTGAGACTTTTATTTCGCAAATTTCGAGCAAAATACTCGAAATTTTAAAAATAAAAGATCTCGCTACTTACACTAAAAAATAAAACCAAACCAACGCTATAGTTAGCGGGACCGTTGCCGCTACCCCAACCCAAAAACTGGGCAATTAAGGCAGCTGGCAACACCGACAAAACTAAAACGAAAAAATGTAAACAAAGGAAAATATATACAGAAAATCAACGCCAAAAAACCCCGAAACCCGGAGGTCGCTAATTCCCAATCTTTCGAGAGGGAAGTAACAAGACCAACCGTACGGTCAAGACGGGGATTGCCGGTATGTTCTAGCCCTGAAAAGGGCTCGATACGATATCGGCAACAATTTTATATTTGACGAAGAAAAAGCAATAGAAACCAATGAACAAAAAACCAACCGCAAATAGAAAACTTTAAAAAATAAGAAAACGTTACTAGCTAAGAGAGAAAGAAAGAGAGAAACAAGATGAGAAAAAAATGTAGTCTTTCGTCACCAAATCACCCGCAAATCGTTCCATCAACACCCAAGATTTTACCTCTAACCTAACCTAACCTAACCTAACCTAACCTAACCTAACCTAACCTAACCTAACCTAACCTAACCTAACCTAACCTAACCTAACCTAACCTAACTTGTTGAAGTACCTAAACCTAACATCGTGAAACCTATCCTAACTTAACATAATTATCTAAAGTTTTTAAGGATCATACTTCTAACCTAACCTAACCTAACTTGTTGAAGTACCTAAACCTAACATCGTGAAACCTATCCTAACTTAACGACGCGCTGGCCTAGTTGGTAGTGACCCTGCCTACGAAGCTAGCGGTCCTGGGTTCAAATCCCGGTAAGGGCAGATGTTTGTGTGATGAGCGCAAATATTTGTTCCTGAGTCATGGATGTTTTCTATGTATTTAAGTATATATTTCTCTATATAAGTATTTATATCGTTGTCTAGTACCCATAGTACAAGCCTAGAGCTTAGTTTGGGACTAGGTCAATTGGTGTGACATTGTCCCCTGATATTTATTTATTTTATTTATTTATTTAACATAATTATCTAATGTTTTTAAGGATCATACTTCTAACCTAACCTAACCTAACTTGTTGAAGTAAACCTAACATCGTGAAACCTAATATAACTTAAAATACCTACCGTTTTTAATACTTTCGGAAAATAAAGATGATTCAATCAAAGAAGTAGCTACACTTGGTTTTATATTTGAACAATCATACTCAACTGTTATTAAGCATCGCCTAACTTAACCTAAGCTAAGACCTAATTTAATCACAGCTTAAGTCCTAAGCAAAACTTAATTCAATTTACCCATGATAATCTTAGCAAACCAAGCTAAAATTAACATTTATTATCTTATGCTGTTGTTACTTAGAGCCTATTCTAAACAACTATAAAAACCATACATTGCATATATTTCTAAATAAATTACCTACACTTAGGCTGATAAAAATATGGTGATTAAATGTAATTTAATCTGCGTACGGGTGTGTATCTATGAGTATGTATCTACTTCTAACATTAACTAACATTATCTATTCGTAGTAGATATATTATATGGGGTTCAGCTTCACATACCTACATGTTTAATTTTACTGTTACACAGTAGTATGTAAAACTAAACCGAAGCATGTAAACTGGTTCCGACTTGCTGGATTCAAAATACCTACTATGGAGTATATCAATCAAAAAAGCCTGTACCGACAAGTTTTGTGTGCCCTAGTGAATGGTTTTAACGGCTTACTTGTTTTATTGGTAGCAGCCTATTAAGTTTTATGGTCACAAAGGATTCGTTTTATTATTTTGGGTTTTGATGAATAATACGGCGTCTGTTTTACCTACGAGTTCAAACTTGTTTCTAGAAGGTTTCTTAACTTACGAATGGTATAAAAGCGGTGCGCTATTGTATATCGGCAAGTATTGGCTACTCAACTGTGCTCGTTACCGGATCTCCCTGTACATATAGCAGTATATAGACTTAACAGTGTTGTTTCGTGCAGTGAAGTGTTTATACAAAGGGCTAATAATGGATGTGAGTATGTACAAGTATTATAACTTAACTGTGTGTCTTTTAGCATTTGTTCACCGTGTTTTTATTAAGAGTAGGTATTGTAAACAGTTGTTTAATTTATTGTTTGATATTGTTGCAGTTCTCTGAAAATACTTTCAAAAACTATTACTACCCGGAAAATAAAGATGAATCAACCGACGAAGAAGGCACGCCTGGTTTTAAAGTTAAGCAAGCCATGGCAAAAAAGCGTTCAGCAAATAACATCGACAGCTTCTTTGAACTTCCCAAGAAGAAAACTAAAGCGTTGAAACGATCTTCGAATGTCAGTCAAAGTTCTCCTGACGGAGTGGGTTATATATCAACCGGACAAGATGACGGAGCATACGCTTCTCACTTGATTAAAATCGAGATATATGATATGCAAAAAGTTAAAAACATTCCACCCACTGAGCACTGGAAACACGCTGATGTGAGATTGAAATTCTACGCGTCTTCTGAAGATGAAAGTCAACTGCAATCGACACGTGATGTAATATATAACATAACAAAGCAAGTAGCTTCTAAAGACAGTTGTGTGAAATATTTTATTGACAATAAGAAACATTGATAAAAAGTGTTTGTGTAAGTTAAACAAAAGCTTGTTATTGTATTATATGTAAAAACCTTAGCTTTTAAGAATTCAAGATCCAGTCTAAACAATTATCTTTTTTTGTAAAATTAAATTGTGTGAAATACTTAATTGACTATAAGATGCAGTGATAAAAAGTGTTTGTGTAAATTAAACAAAAGGTTAATATTGTATTACATGTAAAAATAAAAATCATATTTTCGTTCACATATTCTTTTATTTCACAAAAAATGTCTTAAACATATTTCTTAATATAAGATCATTACATAAAGAATTTTCAGAAAACAAACTTAGCAAATCTTTCATAGTTTTTCCATGAAATTTAAAATACAAATATACTAAACAATATTCACCACAAACTGAGGTAAAATGGTTTTGAAGTGGTTTATAGTTATAAAACCAACGCTTTGTATTCCTTTTTAAAAATAACTTATGATAACCTGAAGGTTTCCGGGCAAAGGAGTCAAAGTATTCCCCTATACCATTAATGTCAATATGTATAGCAACCCAGTGGGAGCCTGGTTTCGAGTCTGGGTCCAAATTACTTACAATAAAGACAGGAAGATTAACCCAAATAGGAATTTTGTTAGCAGCAAAAACGTTGAATTCAAACGAAGGGTTGATTTTTTTCATACAAAATTGAATTTCATTGGTATCCATATTTAATAAAATAAAATAAATGAATAAGTTGCTGATGCTGTCAACAATGGTTACAATGAAATAAAGTAGATGGGTAAAAACATTGTATTTATGTATTTACTAACTGTTGTAATCTACAGTTACATCACGATTTTTGTTTATTTCAATAATGTTATCAAATTCTGCATACACAATACAATTAATGGTGGAGGGTAGAGCAACATCAAAGCGAATTTCTAAGCGAACACTTCCATGTCTTACAAGATTCCAGTGTGAAGTTGAACTAGCAGATAAATCGGGAGTTAAATCAAAACATAACAAACAATAACCTGCTCCATATTCAGTTCTGCTTATAGCATTACCTTCATTGTGAAAATGTATACCAGTTCCAGAAAATAAAGTGTGATATGATGATGCTATTAACCCAGAACCAGAACTAAATGATGGTTGTAATGTTTTAGAAGGAATTTCATGACCATCAACATATAAACTAAATGAATTCATATTATAGTGTTGAAAATTAAATGGATTCATAGCTAAATTGCCATTAAACCCAGAATTTGATACAAAACCAATAATACATCTTTTAGGAATTTGTCCGAGAAATATATTATCCAATGTTTTACCCTGTATCCCCGACGGTAATGTAAGCACCTTAACTTCTGCTCTTGTGATAGGATATTTTGCAGTCGTTGTTGCCAATACTTTTTGGTGTGCTAACAAAACGCTAGGATTAATTCGTGTCCTTCTTATAATGAGACTAGCATCCATTATTTGTACCTTGAATTTTTTATCTTGATGACAAATGAGATTAAATGATTCCTTGGAACGTACTAACTTAATACGTATTTCGACACCATTTATTAAGAATTTCTCTTGGTTAAATATGTCAGCGTGTAAATGACCAATCATTTCCACTTCCTTACTCTCTTTGACAAATTCTAGTCTTTTGTGAAACCCTTTGTTATTTGCATCAACGGTATCCATATGAGTTGCAGTATCCTCATACCACAATCCACAAGTAAGATGAGTTTCTTTGGCTGCCGGACCATAGTTTAGAAGATTTTCCATATAAGCACGGTAAGCATATGTATTGTTTGGGGGTGATATTAGTTTTTGATTTAAATATACATCTAGTTGACTGAAAAGGGAATGTAACCAGTTATTGACGGGTGCAACCACGGTATCTGGTTTTAATTTTGTACCATCCTGATTCAATATTTTAGCATTAATATGTAACATTGTGTGTGATAGATCAACATAGTCATCTCCTGATCCAGGAACTTGAAATTCGATGGGAGCATCATCACTTAAAGATGAAATTGGTTTGTAATGAACCCACTGTCCACTTTCAATACTTGTTTGAGTCGATGGAAGAGCAAATATATCTAATTCAGATTTTGCACATTCACAGGAATGACTATGTAGGAATGACATTATTTAGCTTGTAAATATATCCTCAATATTTTTGTTTTTATTTTTTTTACTTCCTCTTCGTCTCGATGCTTTCAATGTAATGAGCGGTTCCCTTCTTTTAGATGACATTTTATACCCAGATCCCGACATGAGGGAATCAATTTTTTCATCGGCTTTTCTTTTTAAATTAGCACTTGCCTCCTTGAATCGTGATCTAATCGAACTATCCATAGGGCGTGAATTTACCATATCTGATAACAAACCAGCGCCTGCACCTAAGGTTTCTTTTCCAATGGTTTTCAAACCACTAGATAATAAAGGGAGCACTGATCTAAATAGGCCTCCCAAAAAACTCCCTATACCATGCCCTCGTTGAAATGGGACTCCTTTATAGACAATTCCTACACCAGAGCCGGCCTGATGCGAATAATAATGCTGGTAAGGACAAGAGACTGAAGATCTGTTATAATTCATTTTACTCGTTGAAAGTGTAGTTTCACGCAAGAGCTACCAAATTGGAATGGTACATTAACACCAGTAGTTGTTCTTATATCTATTTCAATAGTATCGAACTCCCTACGTAAAACCGGTACATAGTGAGCGGGTGAGAAAATGTGAGTTTTATATGCACCATAAATGAACTTAGTTGGATCTAGTGGTATTATTCTAAGCAATGCTGTTATAACATCTCCAACTACTTGCGGATGAATTATATCGGTGTAAACAAATATTTGTGGTGGTAATCCTAAATATAAATTGGCAGGGTTTTTTCCATATGTAATTTGTTTCAAATTTGATCTCGGTTTGAAACCCAGCTGGAGACTTAGTATCGGGGTTGTTATGATAGAGGTTATTTCATTATTTGTTGTTGTTACTCCAACCATTTTTGTCAATGTATCATATCTAAATTTGACATTATTTTTTAGTTGTGGGTTCTCATTAAATGCTTGAAGGAAATGATCAATATTATCATATGTAGTGGCTGGTATATGGGTTTTTATATCAACAATTTTCGTTGATTTGTTGTTGGGTGATACCACTTTTTTCTTTATGTAAATTATATTTTCATGATCTTGAACATTATACATGGAACACGGGTATTGAAATTCCACTAATCCAACTACCCACTCCCCTTCTAATTTTATGTTCTTAGGTAATTTAGTCAGAAAATGTGCAGTTGTGTTGTCAGTATAGTAATCCGTTGAACTGTTGCTCAACAAAGTTAAATAAAAACTGTTTTCATTCATATTTTTTTCAAGCTTGATGCAAGTATCCAAGAGTTAAATTTATTTGGATAACCTTGCCACTTCACTAGTATTTCCTTTATGCCTCTAATATGACGCGAACGTATTATTTTATCAATTTTATACTCGGTGGAGGGGAGGTAAGTCACCTTTTGTAACTCTTTAGAATAAAATGTACCAATGATGGGTTCACCTTGCAAATCCTTTAACATATAAACAACTCGTGGTGATCTGTAAATAACTGAATTAATTATAAATATTTCATCACTCCAATTACTTTCATAACCCTTTTGAAATACATGTTTATATTTAGTTATTCTAACATGATCGCCTACATTCAATTTTGAGGTTTCCAATGAAATTTGCCTATCTTTTTTTCGATAATATAAATTATTCCAAACGGTCATAATATTATTAGAGTTAACATCAATTGGTCGCATTTTAATGCTAGTATGATAGGTATGATTGTAAGAATGAAGAAGGTCTTGTAAAATATCGGTGTAATTATATGTATTATTATGAGTGAAGTAACGCCACATTTTCATTTTAAGAGTTCTTTGGAACCTTTCTACTATACTTGCTTTAATGTCGGGATTATTAGTAGTATAATAATTAATGTTTTTGCTTTTAAAGTAATCTCTTACCACCTTTGAAACAAATTCTGTACCTTTATCAGATTGTATATGACGAGGAACAAAGTTGGCTTCAGTAAATATGCTTTCAAAACATTCTTTAACTGTTGATGAATCTTTCTTTTTCATAGCCCTCGCAAAAGCATATTTACTGAACACATCAATAACACAAAGAATATATTTGTATCCATGGTTATATTCAGTATATGTACTCATGTCACTTAGATCAGCTTGCCAGAGTTCATTAAAGTTAGATAGGATATATCTATTTCTGGTGAATCGCTTATGAATAGGTTTATGTAGCGTATACGTATCTTGAGATTGTAGCCATTTTTTTACTTCCTCTTTGTTCATTTGTTCTTTCATCTCCTTCGCTATATTATTTAAACTACTGTAACCAGCTGGATTGGAGACATCATAGTAGATTCTATTAATATCTAATAAGGGGTCCATTTTTCCCAATCTATTTTCTTATGTTGACGCTTAAGTACTCCTGTGGTAAGTGGTGTAGCTCTAAGTTTTTCTTTATCTGTTGATGATCTCGTACTTGTAGATGCAGATAATGGTTCAAACGATTGAGCTGTTTTAATGAATTCCAAGTTTGCGGGATTACCTATGCAGCTTAAAGGAACTCTTATATCTCTTAACAGTAACGCAAACTCTTCCCATCCTGTTGGTTTAGGTCGTTTAAGAGATCTAATCGTGTCGCTTACCAGATCAGTAATATTACTATTTGAAATAGTGCGGTTGTTTATTACAACTTCACCAGTTGGCTTCCACCAAATTTTTGGTCTACTCAAAACAATGTAATCCAACAAAATTCGAGTTTTTTTCTCATATGATTTGGGTAATATATCTATAATTTTAGATGGACTAATTGGCATCGGTTCTGGATTTGTTTTATCAATCGGTGTAACTGGTGTAGTAACATCTCCTTCTCGCAAAGGTGGAGTTGCAACTGAGTCATTATATTCATTAAGCTCCTTTTTGTTTACTTTTGACTTTAGATCATTACTTTCGTTGTTGACTTGAAGCTCCCCCTCCGTTATGATAGGTATTTTAAACGGTTTTCGATCTATTTCAATAAAATGTAAAAATCGTTGCAATGCTTGAGAATATAATGTCCACTTTTCACGATCATTCATTTTACTTTTAAGGATTTTTTGCATCTCAGCATCTAGGCGGGATGATGAATTTTCAGGTAGGCTCTCATTGCGTTTCAGTCTTTCAATAAAATCTGATTCAACTAATAGCATTTTTTTTGTATTTTCCATTATGATTATGATAATGAGTTTACTAAGGCACTTAAAACTGCTCCTAATATAATAGGTAGAAATGCACCTCCCTTTTGAATTATAACGGTTTTTCTTATTTTATGTTTTCCTTTTGAAATTAATTTTCGCAAGATATCTTTATGTTTTTTTAATTTAGATTTTTCTTTTTTTTCTAATGGAATTTTTCCATTTAGAACGTTATAAATGCACTCGCAAATAATGTTGATCTCATCGTCATCACAAGATTTAAGTAACGCCGTGCGATATTTTGGTTTTAGCAATTGCAATGCTTCAAGTAAATGTTTATATGTGTTTACTCTCGCATGCATCATGTAGAACTGACTAAAATTTGCTGATTTTTATCGTATTTAAACCCCTTTTTAGGGACATACACAGTGCAATGCCCATCAAACGGAAATATTTTTGTTTTAAAACGACATATGTCATTTGTATTTTGTTTCAGATCAATCATGAGGTAACCATGTGGTTCTTGAGTAGCATCTTTGTAGGCTTCATCTACAAATGTTGGGTTTTCTGGGTAAACTTGTCGTGACAAGTAGCGTATTTGTGTTTTGTCCCTGGGATTCTTAAAATATACAATGTAGCTTGTATTCAGCGAAATATCACGTTGGCCTTTCCCCTGATGAAATATGTTTTGTGTAATATAAAAAACACTTAAATTTCTATGATGACTACCTTTTGTAAAAATGTCTACGATTCGTCCATCCGATTCTCTCATCAGATCATCTATTATAAGAAGCTTAGGTTTCTTCCCATCAAACATTGAAAAATCTGGTATTCCTTGACTATAATTTACATTTTCCAGATTGTAAAGAGGCTGCATTTCATCATAACACCAAATAATTTCATCAAATACAACATTACATACTTCTTTGGAATTATTTAAAAAGTTTGTTACAAATTGAGTTTTACCACACCCACTCGGACCAGCTACAATGGTTGTGAAAGGATGATAAAAATGTATCATAATTAAAACTAGTAATACGTGTTGATATGTAAACAGATAAAAGTGAAATGATGTAATATTATGAGCTCAATTACTTTTTAAATAAATCAACTAAAACAACGGTAAACACCTTAAAAAAAAAAAACAAAGATATCATTGTAAAATATGTTTTATTTCGAAATTGTCCGTTCTTTTTTAATCTACCAGCGCTCCGGAAATGAACATCATTGTTGAGAAGGAACGCCGCAAAAAACTCAACAAAGTTTTTTTTTTATACCAACAATAAAAAAAAAAATAGTTGAACTAAAAATTAATTTACATTATCTACAATTAGTACCCCCACCACATGCTTTTTTGATTCAGCTTCACCAACCTATATTTACAAAACTTAAAATTAATTTACATTTCTTCAATATAAGTACTTAATCTTAATTTACATTTCTACAATTAGTAGCCCCACCACTTGTTTTTTGATTCAGCTTCACCAACCAATATTTACAAAAACTAAAATTAATTTACATTTCTACAATTAGGTATACAAAAAATAATGATGACATTTTTGAATGTTCTGTGATTATAAATTACATGACAAATTAATTTTGTGATGATTGATGTGGTATTTTATAATGTCCCCACGCAAGAGTGTCCGAAGAGTTTTCTAACAAGAATCGTTTTGTATCATTATGAGATAATGATACTTTATTTATGTTTTGGGTAAATATTACATGTTTTATTGATTTAAATCTTAGCATTTGGCTATGTTGTACATTTTTTTCAAATAAACACTTTTTATAATCGTTGAGAGTCAGTTTTTTAGTAACACATTTATTTACTCCTTTGGCTTTTGATATAAGCCCATGATTTTCAACGTCTAAAGCATACATTTTAGATCGTAGACCAACAAACTCTTTAAAAATTTTACCATTGTTTTCATCTTTGAAAAACCCTAACCGCTTTTTATTTAATAATGGTAAACCATATTCATTGTTCGATGGGTAATCTGATGTATCAAAATATAAATCAAGGTCTGATTTTATGTCCTCATAATAGTTTTCCGTGAATATTTGATATACTAAACTATCTGTATCTGTATAAAGAAGCCTTAGATTTTCTTGATATTTTGTTTTCATGTAGTCATAATGAAATTTGTACATGAAAGTTTTCGATATATCCAAAATGCAAAATCCTAAGTAAATTGGTTTATTATAAAATATTTTAGTTTTATTCAATTGGACAGCAGCTAAGTTCTCCGAAAATATTGATAAACTGTGGAACTCAGGTTTGGCTATCATAGTTTCAACTCCCAGTGATTTCCCCTGATTTTCCCAATGATTTAGCAATTTTACGTTCACATATTTCAAAACGTTTTCCATGGTCTTACCAAACATTGAATTATTCATACTTTTATAGTGGTCTTTATCAGAATCACAAGTTGCTTGCGATCGCATGTGAGTGTTTAAATCTATGTAACTTTTTAACCACTTTGATTGTTCAAATCTCAAAATGCGGTGGATTTTAGTTAATTTCAAACCATTCTTCAAACATTGTTTTAGATTTCTATAATGTAGAACATAATTCGTTTTCCCATTTAAATTAGGAATTAATTTTTTTTCTTTGGAATTCCCTAAACAAACATTTTCTGGACAGAATGGCAAATCCGAATGAGAGTCATGCAATTCGTTGAGGTATTCTAGATCGACTTCTAAAATGAAACCATGTTCGGCATCATCAGAAACATTGAAATCAGCATCTACATTCACCCATTCAAATTTACCAGTAGGGAGACATTGAGACATAGCCCACCCATAAAGATTATTTGCATCCAAGTACATAAGATATGAAGAAGGAATATTTTGATCATAATCTGCCATAAATTTATTATTAGCTTTTGCGTGCCTTTTACTACATTGCGAGATGCCACCGCGAATATTTTTGGTTATGAAAGCTATTTTATCAATGTCGGTTAAGAGCTCTAGAGTTATTTTTGTGGTTTTTAACATCGCGTCCCAACTTAATCCCGGAGCAGTATAGTAATGGGCTGGATCTAACCCATATGTCCTAAGACATACATTTCTAAAATTTTCAAATACGTCGGTTAGTAACAAAACATCTGTTTTTAAATATAAATCAGAATAATCCCCCATATTTTTACAATTAAAATGAGTCCAAACATCTCTCGCATGTTCATAATCCTCATCCGAAATGTTGCAATCAGCCAGGGAACTGTAGAATTTATCTTGAGAGGGGAGAGAAGTTAACTTTAACGTGTCATAAGATGTCATGTATTCATAGGGATAGATACCCTTTCGTATTAATCGTTTAAAATCCTCTTCACATGGAAAACTTAATTTTAATTCACAAAATTGTTCGGGTGTCAAGGTTTTGGCAAATTTTTCAAGACTACAACTCAAAAATTTAAGCGAATCAACAAATCTCAATTTTATTGTGCAATTATTCACTTTTAAAGATTTAGAGAAGGAAATGTATTTCTCTTTGTTCTCTGGTATTAACTCAATGTCTCCTTCCTCAAATCCAAACCCATGTACTATAAAATGACTGTCATAGTTGCTCAAATTATGGAAAAATACAGGTACAAAATTAGGTGCCCTGTATTTTTCGGAACAAAGTTGATGTGCTACTCCTTCATAAAAACCTGTATGATGATTATAACAAATAGTGGAATCACCGTTTAAGTCTTTATCACAAATGTAACATGTGCTGCTCTGTGCAATATCTAAATTATTTGAATCAGATAAAGGCAAAGGGGTTTTAATAAAAGTATTACTCCTACAAATGTTCACTAAATCTTTTTTAATGTAATTCATAAATGTTTGGGCACAATCTTTACCTTTATATGTTCTATATATTGACAGCTTATCATCATAAGAACACTTTATGTAGTATCCAAAACTATATACCTCATGTTTTTGTACATTTGTTGTAGAGGATGTACTAGGATTATTGAAACATGAAGGAATTGGATTTAAAAAAGCCTCAAAATCTGCATAAACAACAAAAGGTACCTTTAATTTACGATCGTAATTATTAAAGGTGAGTAGGTTTGATGGAACATTTTCATTGAACCAGTTTTTCTTTTTATCTTGTTCTGAAGGTAACTTTGTACAAACATGGAAGCAGTCGTTTCTTTGATGATTGATTAAATTTATATTTGATGTAAAACTTGTTAGACAGCCATCACAAATATGTACAGCATGTTGCTTTTTGGATAGTTGTTTAGATACTAATCTAGATAATTTTTTGATAAAGCAATAATGTGCTTCGCTACCTTTGGTTATATATAATAAGTTTAAGTGGGTAGCTTTTTTGCATTTAGTTAAGTGTAGTGGTCCTATCACATCATGTTTTTTACTTTGTGTATTGTACTCGAGCCCAAAAACATTTATGCTTATATTGTTAATTTTTTCAAATTTATGAATATCAGTTAATTTAAATGGGAAAGTCAAATTTTCAAAGTTTAATTTATGTTTATGCGCTATATATGAATTCAATTCATTTGTATGATTGTTTGTGCATGGATATAAGCCTGACAATACAGCCCATCTAAAACATTCATGATCATTGTTTTTTACATTAATAACTGCCTTTTTATTCATTATATCACGCGGCAATTCTATATAGGAAGAACCACGTAATGGGTTAAATTTATTTACATTCACATCTAGATAGTTGAATTTTACTAAACTCCAACCACTGTCTTTCCTTTCAAAGTTAGATAATCTTGCTAAAATTTCGTTAACTGTACTTGTAAAAATATCATTTTTGTCACAGCTTTGATTCACTATATTGTTACTAAATTGAAAATCAAACGTATTATTCAGCTGTTTGGTATCTTGAGTAAAATCTGCATTGAGAATAAAATTTACTTTTAAGGCGCGATGATCAGTCAGTGAGCGATCCAATAAGGTGAAGATTTTTTCTTTATTTTTTTGTAAAATTGTTTCGGGGGTTAATGGATTGCAAACATTTTCATCAAGCAATATTCTATAGGTAGCCACCCTATTCCTAAATGCGTTTTCAATCAACTGCACGTTAACCCACTGAGTGTCAGATCTTAAAACATTATTTTTGTGTATATTGCTATTTAAATGATTGGAGAAATATCTTTTGCACACAAACTTATTACACACAGAACATTCAATATTATCACTATTTTTTGTACTTACATTTTCATCTAATATCGATACTGCATCACGACTAGTTGAGACACGAGCTTTCTTTGTAGGCACTTCTTCTGCTTCCGATACTGTAGCTGTCCTTTTTACTCCACGCCCGACTTGAGAAGATCTACAAAAAATAAAAAAATGAAATTAAACACACCGTATGTATTAATAGCAAATACAGACTTGGCGTATAATTGGTTGCGATATTATACTAACTTAAATCTTGACTACATTGTTGGCAGTATGCTTGCATTGTTAAAACTCCATCAATCACATCCGACGACGAATTGTTCTGTTTGTCTTTAATGTGTCCATCACATGGTGTAAAATAAGGTCTTATATCAGCATCTTCTAAAAGTGTGGTTGGTAATTGATTTGATATAAACCACAGCCGTATGCTTCTATGGAAATTAGCTATAATAAACTGTTTGCTTAAACATTCAATTTGATCACGAGCTAAATTAATAATGATGAACACCATGATGGAATAAACTAGCACTTAGTAACTCAAACACTGTAACCCAAACAATGAATTATTTTGCAACGGACACCCCATTTATAAAGGGGTACCCCTCCTAACTGTTTCAATAACAATAAGATCAAGTCACAACGAGTCAGAAACCCATCCTTTGATAAGTATTGCTCAAGCACTTTTAAACAGGTTAGAACAGGAATATTTAAATAGAAAAATATAACTTACGCCTCACGATGAAGTTGACTTATAAGTTCCCCGATGGCGTGTAATTCTTGATCTTCTTCAAGCTCCTCACAGAGCCTGATGAGTTCGGGATCATAGATATCGCAGTTCAAACTATCCATTTTGTTTAATTTACACAAACACTTTTTATCACTGCATCTTATAGTCAATTAAGTATTTCACACAATTTAATTTTACAAAAAAAGATAATTGTTTAGACTGGATCTTGAATTCTTAAAAGCTAAGGTTTTTACATATAATACAATAACAAGCTTTTGTTTAACTTACACAAACACTTTTTATCAATGTTTCTTATTGTCAATAAAATATTTCACACAACTGTCTTTAGAAGCTACTTGCTTTGTTATGTTATATATTACATCACGTGTCGATTGCAGTTGACTTTCATCTTCAGAAGACGCGTAGAATTTCAATCTCACATCAGCGTGTTTCCAGTGCTCAGTGGGTGGAATGTTTTTAACTTTTTGCATATCATATATCTCGATTTTAATCAAGTGAGAAGCGTATGCTCCGTCATCTTGTCCGGTTGATATATAACCCACTCCGTCAGGAGAACTTTGACTGACATTCGAAGATCGTTTCAACGCTTTAGTTTTCTTCTTGGGAAGTTCAAAGAAGCTGTCGATGTTATTTGCTGAACGCTTTTTTGCCATGGCTTGCTTAACTTTAAAACCAGGCGTGCCTTCTTCGTCGGTTGATTCATCTTTATTTTCCGGGTAGTAATAGTTTTTGAAAGTATTTTCAGAGAACTGCAACAATATCAAACAATAAATTAAACAACTGTTTACAATACCTACTCTTAATAAAAACACGGTGAACAAATGCTAAAAGACACACAGTTAAGTTATAATACTTGTACATACTCACATCCATTATTAGCCCTTTGTATAAACACTTCACTGCACGAAACAACACTGTTAAGTCTATATAGTGCTATATGTACAGGGAGATCCGGTAACGAGCACAGTTGAGTAGCCAATACTTGCCGATATACAATAGCGCACCGCTTTTATACCATTCGTAAGTTAAGAAACCTTCTAGAAACAAGTTTGAACTCGTAGGTAAAACAGACGCCGTATTATTCATCAAAACCCAAAATAATAAAACGAATCCTTTGTGACCATAAAACTTAATAGGCTGCTACCAATAAAACAAGTAAGCCGTTAAAACCATTCACTAGGGCACACAAAACTTGTCGGTACAGGCTTTTTTGATTGATATACTCCATAGTAGGTATTTTGAATCCAGCAAGTCGGAACCAGTTTACATGCTTCGGTTTAGTTTTACATACTACTGTGTAACAGTAAAATTAAACATGTAGGTATGTGAAGCTGAACCCCATATAATATATCTACTACGAATAGATAATGTTAGTTAATGTTAGAAGTAGATACATACTCATAGATACACACCCGTACGCAGATTAAATTACATTTAATCACCATATTTTTATCAGCCTAAGTGTAGGTAATTTATTTAGAAATATATGCAATGTATGGTTTTTATAGTTGTTTAGAATAGGCTCTAAGTAACAACAGCATAAGATAATAAATGTTAATTTTAGCTTGGTTTGCTAAGATTATCATGGGTAAATTGAATTAAGTTTTGCTTAGGACTTAAGCTGTGATTAAATTAGGTCTTAGCTTAGGTTAAGTTAGGCGATGCTTAATAACAGTTGAGTATGATTGTTCAAATATAAAACCAAGTGTAGCTACTTCTTTGATTGAATCATCTTTATTTTCCGAAAGTATTAAAAACGGTAGGTATTTTAAGTTATATTAGGTTTCACGATGTTAGGTTTACTTCAACAAGTTAGGTTAGGTTAGGTTAGAAGTATGATCCTTAAAAACATTAGATAATTATGTTAAATAAATAAATAAAATAAATAAATATCAGGGGACAATGTCACACCAATTGACCTAGTCCCAAACTAAGCTCTAGGCTTATACTATGGGTACTAGACAACGATATAAATACTTATATAGAGAAATATATACTTAAATACATAGAAAACATCCATGACTCAGGAACAAATATTTGCGCTCATCACACAAACATCTGCCCTTACCGGGATTTGAACCCAGGACCGCTAGCTTCGTAGGCAGGGTCACTACCAACTAGGCCAGCGCGTCGTTAAGTTAGGATAGGTTTCACGATGTTAGGTTTAGGTACTTCAACAAGTTAGGTTAGGTTAGGTTAGAAGTATGATCCTTAAAAACTTTAGATAATTATGTTAAGTTAGGATAGGTTTCACGATGTTAGGTTTAGGTACTTCAACAAGTTAGGTTAGGTTAGGTTAGGTTAGGTTAGGTTAGGTTAGGTTAGGTTAGGTTAGGTTAGGTTAGGTTAGGTTAGGTTAGGTTAGGTTAGGTTAGAAGTATGATCCTTAAAAACATTAGATAATTATGTTAAGTTAGGATAGGTTTCACGATGTTAGGTTTACTTCAACAACGTAGGTTAGGTTAGGTTAGAACTATGACCCTATGAACAATATGTTAAGAAAGTAACTATTGCTACTTAATTAAATGATATGAAAAACACATAGGTAAATTAAAAATCACATAACAGCAGTTAATAGTGCATAATCAGACAATAAAAAAGGTGGAAACGCGTCGATGGGTGCAAGACAAAAGCCCCGAGAACGCCCGCGCACACACAATAGAGAGCTTGCCCGGTAATAGAAAAAGGGTCAGGTAGTTGATAACCTTTTTCTATTTAATACAGGTGCTATTGCTAAGTATGGAAAGGAGCGGTCTGAGAGCCTCGGGACCCTCCCCAAACGCTCTAAATGGCCCCCAAAACACCGAAAAAAAGTGTAAATTTTTTTTTTTTTTTTTTTTGCCGCGAAGGCCCGCCCCTCGGCCGTCAGAGCACCTTTTTTCGGGGGGAGCGGCGGTGGGGCCAGTACCGGCGAATACATACTACTAATGTTTAATTTAAACAAAACGTAATGGCTTGTGAATCAGAGCGTTTCGAAAAAAAAGTGCACAAATACTCGTTTGAAGGGTCGCGAGTTGTGCCCGTTTCCAGGGGTATAAAATGCCTGTACAAGGTCAAATGTCAATCATTCACTATCCAGACGTCGAAGAGAACACATCTAAGGAACTCAAGCAAGAAAACAACCGTCGAACATGGAGACCACCGCTGCTGAATCAGCTCAAGTGGTTGCACTACTGCAAGCAGGAGTTCGGCAGAGTGATGTCGCTCGGCAACTCAATTTAAGCCGTTATGCTGTCCGCCGAGTATTCCAGCGGTTCCAGGAGACTGGGGGCTACATCAGAAGACATGGGGCTGGTCGGCGACGCTGCACACCCGAAAGAGATGATAGCTTCATCGTGACGTCTCTACGCAATCGCTTCGCCAGTGCTGGTGAGGTGCAACAACGCCTCAGAGAAGCTCGGACAACATCAGTCAGCATCTCTACGGGTAGAAGAAGACTGCGGGAGAAGGATATCGTGGCTCACAGGGCTGCTACAGGCCCAATGTTGACCGCACAGCATCGCAGAGATCGCTTGCAATTTGCCCGTGATCACGTCGATTGGACGTTTGACCAATGGAGGCAGGTTCTCCATACCGATAAGACGAGAGTCTGTCTTTATAGCAATGACAGGCGGGCCAGAGTCTACAGAAGGTCGGGCGAACGATTTGCTCAAGCCTGTATTGAAGAGACAGAAACAGGTTACGGAGGTGGCTCTTGCATGTTTTGGGGGGCATGTCTATAGACGGCAAAACCGACCTTGTCTGCGTCTCCAGGACTGGTGTAACACTAGGTTTTAAGTTAATTTTAGGCACTTTTTGTAAAAATTTGTTATCCATTTATTGTTGTAAATTTAAACTTGAATAAACATTTTTCAACTGTTCGCAATGTCATTTCCTTTAATTTTTGACCCCAAGGAAAGATCCTTTTTTTTTTTAATTTTCCTAAAAAAACACTTTATTACCTTTCAAATGATACCTAACAATCATATTGTTGTCCTTGATCAAATAGGGTTTAAAGTCGGTTGAAATTATTTTCCGAGGAGGGGCGATATTTTTGACGCCGAGTGTATACCAATCTTACGATATAGGTATGCATGAAAAGTTCTTAGGTAATATTAGTGTTTTGTCTCATTTTGTAGTGTTATTTACGAGACAAAACACTAATATTATTAGACTAATACAGTTTGAGAAACGGGCCCCAGGACATAGGTTTCTAGACAATAAACGATCATATGGCCAATTCTCTATATATTAAAAGACAAGAAATTAATAGGGTAAGATGGGGGAATAGCGGTCACTACTTAAGCAGTTATTAATTTTTCATTTCATTTTTATGATTTACGGTATCGGAAATTAACTTTTTGCATAGCATAGTAGTTTATTGATATATATGAAATACATTATCAATATATTACGGGTTTCTTATTTATTGATCATTTTGTATTGGTCTACTGTTGGGGTATTACCGGTCATTCAAAATTAACACAGTGTTGCTTCTAAAATGTATCAAAACGAAATAAAACGACAGTTTATTAATATTATCTTTATTTAACCAAAATTAACCAAAACATTTTTTATCTGTTAACCAAAATTAACTCTTTTTTATTTAAAAAAATAATATATTATTATTAATATAATATATTATTTTATATTTTACTTTGAAAATCACAGATGAGACGCACAGGAACTGTCTTTAACTTAGATTCTAACTATATTATATATTTCTTTTTATTATATTTACCCAAATCAACGCTTTAAAAAAACGAACAAGTATTATTAATTAGATATTTATAAATTCTACTTTGAAAATCACAGCTTGATACGCTTAGGAACTCACATTAAATATATTTTAATTATTATATATTTTTAAGGCTTCAATAGCCTTTACTAAGTCTTCTTTTGTCCATTTCCCTTTCGTTGTGGTTCTGTTCCTGTGTCTCGGCATCTATTTAAATATAAAAATAATTGTAATGAGACGTTATTTTTACAAACACACAAATAATAAATTGTCTTATAACTCCATACGGGGCAATACCGGTCAGTGACCGGTATTGCCCGCTTAGAGTGATTGCCATAACCCCAAAATATGGAAACGGTTTTTTTGCTTAGTCACGAAAAATGTAAATAACTTTCATAAAATCCAACAAGTACATACAATACACTTGCAAACGTACAATAATTAACTTTAAGAAAGATATGAATTGGTATAAATCACTTTAAGCTTACCTTTCATCAAATTTTCGATTTTATTACAACAAAACACGTCCGAACCTGTACATAGCTGTCACACTCCCTGCGCGCGAAAGACAATGGCGCCGCTCGGTAAATTAGTTTACTCGGCCGCGTACTTGATGGCGACACTAGTAGCGATTGCATAATGTTGTTGGAAGTTTTATATTTTGACGTGACCGGCATTGCCCGCTGACTGCCATTCCCCCATCTTACCCTAGTAGCTTTTCATAGTTTAATTTTACATAGGAAGAAGAAATAAATTTATTCACCAACCATAAGACACACATTACACAAATGATTAAAGAAAACAGTGAAGGTAACAGACAGCAGGCAGTGTGTCCTCGCGGCGGTGAAACGGATACTGGCTCAGCAAAGCGCTGTAGGTGTCTGATACCTAAGCATTTTGCTAAACCAGGGTCCGTTTCACCGCCGCGAGGTGTCAGAGGTGTCAGAGGGCTTAGGTGTCTTACAACACCTACAGCGCTAATTATTAGCCAGTACCGGCAGTGACTCACGGAACGCTGTACAAACATACTATACGTGTAAACTAGTTACCTACATAATACTTATAGCGGAATAAAACGCATACATAAATACCGATATACAGACTTGATAAAACTAAAATGAATTAAAGGGTAATTTTAAAGCCACAGGTTGAAATATTGATGTGTGGTGCTGGATGGGGGCTAGGATTTTTGGAGTGTCAACAAATAGCCCTTAAGCTTGCGCCTAAAGGTGTACCTGCTACACTCCTTGGATAGGAGGAGGGAAATCATTCCAGGACTTGGACGCCGCAAACCTGAAACTACCTATGATAGCCGCAGTCCGGTGTATTGGCATGATAGCAATTGCCTTATACCTGCGCGCGCTTCTCAACCATTTAATTCTGTTAAAAAGGTAAGATGGAGTCTCGCTACGCACAACACCAAACAGCAGAGTGGCGAGGTGCCTTTTGAACATAGGGTAACTTTTACAGTTTCAGGTTTCATAGCTTAGTAAAGCTTTAGGTTTTCTTTTAGGCTTTAAATAGGTTACATAGGCTTTAGGGATACAGAGAGGTACATTAGGTAAGCAGTCGAAGTTTTTTGTAGGGAGGGTTACAGTAGGGAACCCTGAAAACAATGGTGCTGTCTAAGATGATTTTAGCATGGTTAGACATGCTCTTGCCCGATGTTTTGTTTTTTTCACTACCCATTATTCATCAAAATACTGTTCTTCCAATAGATGGATGAAGATCATTTCTAATTCGGATCCTCTACAGTAATGTAAATTTAATCCAAGTTTTCAACAAAGGGCGCGAATGCTTGACTTTATGAAAGATAAAAAGAAACGCAAAATCTTTCAAACACTGTTCATTCAATGTCTATTCTAACACGAAAGAGCTGGTTTTGTATCTTG
The DNA here is from genome assembly GCA_923062465.1 of Acleris sparsana. NCBI lineage: Eukaryota > Metazoa > Arthropoda > Insecta > Lepidoptera > Tortricidae > Acleris > Acleris sparsana. Next base: position 12,381,239 of record OV281286.1, read on the forward strand.
AAAAATTCGCTCCAATTTTGAACTGAAATAGTCTCAAAAATTTAATATACCTACGCATTAACTACTGCGAGCCAGAAGTTGAGTTTGGTTCAAGAATGAAATAGAGATATCATGGGGGCTATATAAGATTCATAACATAACGCTAACATTAGCGATTTTCGGAAACTGACTTAATGTGTAGGATTAATTCTTTGATACGGCGACCTAATAACATACCCAGTAGAACAGAGAACCCCCTGTTTATACAGTGACCAGATGCACAGAGTTAATACCAATAGGTATACATTTGAGAATTTCAAATAATTATTTATGTTTATAATCATGAAAAACAAAAAACTGGAACGTCTGCAGTAAGTACGTACAGCTTTTCTAAGACGGATTTTCAGAATTTTAAGGGGCTGTGTGGAAGACGAATAAAAGCGTGCTCAGAGTTAAAACTATTTTATTTTTTAAATTACTAAACTACTCTAAACTATTACTAAACTATTCTAAGCCCAAACAAAAATAATCCACATTATTTTATTTCCTTGTCAATAAAGATCACCAAACAACATAAATTGTAAATTGGTTGTGTACAGTACCTACCGGTACCTTCCACTCCTACCAGTTCCGCATCAATAGAATGGTCATTTAACATACGGTCATTGGAAACAAAGATCTACCGCAAAAATGCTTTTAAGACTCGCAATCAAAATAAAAATAAAAGTTGTTTTCATTCACAATAGGTTCATATCCTATTTTCAAATTTAAGGAATAGGGGATCTATAGTAATCAAACAAGTTATAAAAAATAAAATCCTACTTAAATATGGATTTGTTAAAATGTATAGGTACCTATCAAAATCTAAAATGCCTTCAAAAAATTAACTAAGTAGGTGCACATTACAATCTTTGGATAACAAATATTGCGCTTACTATAACAATCGTAATAATTATTTTTCCCGAGGTACGTATAGAACTAGTTATTATAATTACTTTTTTCTTACTTTAGAAAATAAAATGTATTCATTAAACCTAAAATACGCGACTATCTATACTATAACAAATATTTCGACATGACACATCAGCCACCGAATAAAAAACTTACTTGCCTATTTTGTTATTAAAAACGAATTACGAGTATAACGATAATATTTGAAAGAAAGAAAGAAAGAAAATAATTTAATTTCTGCAAAATGATACATTTTTCTTAACGCTAACATTCTGTACCTAGTTGTGGCAGAACATTTAAAACTGAAGCTTAAGGTAACTTAGCAAATAAGCATGCATTATGTTATTTTTAATGTAACAATTTGCGAAAACTGAACCCACTCAGCATGGTGTCGCGGCACTCGGGAGTGTCACGACGCTGATCTTCCGTGGATCCAGCATTGTGATAAGTACACGGGACAGCAATCGGAACGCGTAGTTTAAATATATTGTTTTCGTGTCGTTTGTTAGTAAGTTAGCGCAGTGTGTAATGTGTTGTGCGAGTGCGTTAGAATTAATTGCAATGTTAGGGTTTGTAATTAGGGGTGCTCCATTATATGCCCTTATACTATGCCATGCACCTGCCACTAATGTTAATATCCTAAATAAGAGTAAAAGCAATGCATGGCATAAGGTATATAAGCATTATATCAACAGCTATTATATATATATACACACAAACATATATTTTACCGTTACATATATCGATGTAAATAAGACGGCACGGCTATAAGCAGTTTCGTTGTAAATTCATCAAATGACTTTTTAATTTGTTTTTAAACTGGTATAGAAAAGATGCCTTCCTTATCGGAGGAGGGAGATTGTTCCAGCATTTCGAGGCAGCGTATCGAAAGCTGCCACGAAATGCAGCCGTCCTACATCGAGGATATATTAAAACAGGGGCTATTCTTTGATGAGAACGGGGAAACAATAACTTGTCATAGAGATAGGGAGGTTGTTTAATCCGAATAACGTCAAACAAAAGCAAGGCCAAGTGCAGCTTCCGACGAGCCTCCATTTTCAACAGCCCGCCTCTATTGAGAAAGGGCGTGACCCGCGTGACATGTGTTCGCGGTGGTATTGGGAAACAAAACCTGGCACAAGCGTTCCTTAATCGCTGAATTAATAACTTGGTCCTAGAAAGTAAGCACCCTCCAAAAACGGAATCGGCGTAGCTTATCTTGGGAAGAATAAGAGTGTGGCAAAGTTTGATGCGCATGTCGACGTTGAGAAAGTTCCGAACCTTATATAATACACTTAGACGATAAAAGCAGTTACGGACTGTATCAAGGATGTGGCTTTCGAAGTGCAGCGTGCCATCCATAAGGACTCTCAGATTTTGTGCCTCTAGTACGTAATCCAGTCTTTTGCCCTCCAAGACAACGATAGGATTCTGGTTTATCACCTTCTCTATCATGTGCCTAGTACCACATATGAGAAATTTGGATTTAGACGGGTTCAAGACGAGACCATTCTGGTAAGACCAATTAGCGATTCCCTCCAGATCCTGATTTAGTTTTTCTACTGCAGAACTTAACTCGTTAGGTTTAGAAGAAATATAAAGCTGCAGATCGTCAGCGTACAAATGGTACTTGCAATTTTGTATCTTTTTAACTATATCTGCACTATATAAAATAAAGAGGATGGGTCCGAGTATTGATCCCTGAGGTACACCTCTATTAACAGAAGTGGCGTCTGAGGTAGTAAATGACCCATCAGGGTTACGGACCTGAACTATTTGAGTATTTGAGAAATTAAGGTAGCTATCGAACCATCTCACAGTACTCGGATCAAAACCATAATACGTGAGCTTGGAAAGCAGCAGTCCAACATTTATCGTGTCAAAAGCACGTGAGAAATCGAGCAAGGCAAGAATTGTACTCTCCCCCTCATCGCGTGCAGCCAAGATATCATCCAAGACATTGAGCAATGCAGTGGTAGTGCTGCGCTTTTTTTCTAAAGCCTGATTGCATGACAGGTAGGATATGGTTATCTTCTAGGAATTCAGTTAGCTGCGTGCAAACCACTCGTTCAACTATCTTTGACATAAGCGGGAAAATGCTTATTGGTCTCAAGTCTTTGACGTCTGTCGGCGAAGGTTTTTTAGGAATCGGTTTAACGAGCGCAACCTTCCAGGCGTCAGGAAAAACACCAGTCTGTAGAGATTGATTTACTATTAAAGTTATCACTTGTAACGTACGTGGGAGGACTAAAAGTAACATATCAAGAGATATTCTGTCGAGTCCTTGGGCTTTAATTTTAATTGACCCGACCTAGTCGGTCCTTAAGTTCTGTCATAAAGTTTTAGTCAAATAAAACTAACTTCTGTTTATTTTTAATTTCAAAATATATCAAAATTAAAAGCTTAATTGATGTACATTTTTAAGTACAAATAATCATTCCACATTGTTTCCGCAATTTCCGATACGATCCTCTAACATACACGGCCGGGAAAGATTAAAATATGCACGAGTTTTCGGAAAATAACACTTTTTGAAAACGCTTTAAAGTTTAGTTTTCGTTAAGTAAGAAACTTTTTTGTTTAATATTTTGAAGCCTTTCATCTGTGGGTATGTTTAGAGATCAGCATTATTTTCTTAACGACACACAAAAACCAGCTTATGGAGCTCGAAGATTGGTCGTTTTCGTATTGCTGCAAATTTACGTGAAATCGTAGGGTCGATTTAATGCCTCATGAAGATTGACCGGTGTATAAGCGGATCTTTAGTTGCTTGGAAATACATTTGTATCAGAATTGAAAGATAAAATTCTAATCAATATGTCACGCAAATTTCGACTCAATACGAGAACTCTTACAAAAGTAGTAGCCGTTATCAGTATCGTGGTCGGATTTGTTAGATCATTCTCCCGAACTCATTATTTCTTCGTAGTAATTTTTCCATTCGCATTTTTCCCCGAACGCGATATTACCAGTCGCCTTTTTCCCTGCGGCAGTTTATTCACAGTCGTGTTTTTCCGCTTGAGAGTTTTATCCAGTCGCTTCTTTTCCTACCACCATATTTTCACGGTCGTGTTTTTCCCGTTCCAATTTGTCGAAGATACAGTCTCTTTTACTTTATTATTAAATTGAAATAACTTTCAGTGACAGAACTTATGAACCGACTAAGTATAATATTAGCGACCGTGGACTCAGAGACAGGTTTTAGTTTAAAAATTGCGGGTCCGTACCTATGGAATTCAAAATGAGTTAGTTGCGACAAATTAATTTAATTTTTGCCAGGTACATCAAGAAAAGGAGTACTTATTAGTTGCGGGTTGTTTAGATGAGGAGGGAGGTCTACGTCTTTATTTTTGAAATTAGCTACGTTCCTCTTTATATGTTTCCATAAAGAACTGGGGTTACTTGCGTTAGCTAGAACGAATTTATCAAAATAAGCTGTTTTTTCACTGTCTAAGGCTTTAATAACAATTTTTTTAAACTCTTTATAAAACTTTTTATGAGACTGAGCCACTGCACCTATATCTGGAGTGAGCAGCATCGCGGATTTTTATCATTTGTTCATGGCATACTTTATAAGGGGTAGGTGTTTCTCAAACTCTGCGATACTGCTTTTTAAATATATTTTTATATCGTCCAATATGAATTCCACGAGTGAGCCGGAGCCCCGAGTGATTTCTCAACAAAATATGAAAATACCGAAATAGAGATCACTACAAGTGAAATTAAAAACGGCCAAGAACTACGGATGATGAGATCCGATATGCACTGTGACGTCATGTAACAGGTCAGCCATATAAACTCCTTATTAAATTCTGTTTTGCTAGAAAGAGATAGGTACTAATCTTTGTTCGCTTAAATCTTGTCTATATTTATAGCTATTCAAAAAATAACTGTCTGTTACATGAATCAGCTTTTATTGAAGTTGTGAAAAAGTAATGCATATTCCCTATTGCTAGATATAATTTACTCCAGACCATTGACAAAGGTTTAGACTGACTGTGTAGGTATACTACGACTATTTCAACTTTGACACTTGGGATATCTCTGTTTTAATAGTTAGAGCCCGTTCTCACGAGCGCTTTTTCAACGCGCGTTAAAAAAACGCTGAAATGACACAAATTGATAACCATGTGTTTATTCACACGAAGGCGGTTTTAAAGCGCGGCGCTTTTTTATCGAACACTGTTCGATTTTCGACGTTGGGCGTTGGACGTTAAATTGAATCAAGCTTAAAATACCGCCAACGTCGGGTTATAACGCGACGCTTTTTAAGCGCTCGTGAGAACGGGGCCTTAAGGTTTGTATTTTCACATAGAGGACATAAAAACGTAGAATTTACTCACATAAAATATTAAAACCTAATGAATAGATAATAATCAGACTTCGGAATAAACGGGGCAAAATTAAATATCAGCTAGGGATCGCCTATATCGATTAACTCAATTATCGATGGTTTTCCCATCCATACACTAGGTACCGCTCCAAGTTTTGTTTGTCAAAATGGGCTATTCCCAGTTGTCCACACCCTGGAAATTATTCCCAGCTATTCGCACTCTTTAATTGGACTCACCTGTGTTAGTTTAATATCTACTTATTTACGTTAATAATCGAACACAGTCGAGTCAAATTAAAGTGTGGGAATAATTTCGAGGGTGTGGAAAACTGGGAAATATTATTCCCAGTTGTCCACACTATAGACAACTGGGATTTTTTTCCCAGTTGTCCACACTGTGAGCAACTGGGATAGCCCTTAAAAATATAATTTTATTGAAAGTATGCAAATGAAACCAAATGAAACATAATTCTGGCTATTCTTAATTTTAAAAGGAATTTTGTGCCTTCACTCATTATCATTATATTTTTTTCTCATTATGTATTTCAGAATTACCGTCCCATTTACTATCGTTAAAATAAACGGTTATAATTTGTAATAAAACCTCAATTTAACTAGGTATAGAAATTTCATTCTCCCTCTCTCTCTTAAGAGGTTTGCTCTGGAGGTATAATTTCTGTATAATAATAATAACTTAATATCTAAAATAATTTATTTACTTCTTAATCTTATTATAAATATTCTAATACACTACAATGATACAATCTACTTTTAGGGTCTCCCCAAACCAGTCGACTCGGAGTCGGCTTTCGCCGAGTGTTTTACACCATACTATTCGCATTTAGCCGATCGGCCGTCTCCGTGGTTGTACACCTGCGTTCAGCAGTCTCATCCTCTCTCTCTCTGACCGGTCCTTTATCGTAGGTACTCGGCCGTGATCGGAACTGTTCAACTCTTGCCGGCACCGAACGGCGGCACTCGGAGATTTATGAATGCGAACGTGTGCGGTAGACTGCTAACAGCGTCGTACAGATGCGAACAGCTTTACGGCAAAACGCCGTTTTCCCGTCGAAAGACGTCGTTTCGCGTCGGCCGAGCCGATTGACGTCTTATTCGCTCTTATTGCGTTGACATAAAGCTTTTTCCGTACGCGATTCGCCGAAACGGCGTCGACTGGTTTGCGGAGACCCTTAATGACATATGTGACGTGTTAGCTTTCAAAATCAAAGGAATTTGCTTGGAATGAAAGTATCTGTACTTTACATTTACTAATTTAATATTTTGTGCACACTGATACTAATGAATATGCAGCAATATGTATCGTATCATTTGCACTTCAGATCTCTCCCGATGAATGTCGAGAATTGGCGAGTGTCAAAGTCCAGTTACTTGTATTCTAGGTACAGTAAACTATTGTTGAAACGGACCTTTTATTTTATTGGGATAATTTAAATGACGTAGTTACTACGTAGCACTTGAAAATTACTTGAAAAAGTCGTTAATGTCTAAAGCGTACTAACACGGTCGAGGATTATCTAACAGACAAAAATGCATGCCTTGAACCCGAAACTTAGTCAATAATACTTTATTCAAATGCAAAAGCTTCTAGAGGTAGGAAAACACATCTAAACTTTTACGTGGTCGTCTTGCACCGTCTTATATATACACATAAAAAGGTATTTTTTTTTCCTTTTGTCCCACAATCTCTCTAGTTTTTGACCTGTTTTCCTGCTGAACTACGCATGTTATTTGATATTATATTTAATTTAATATTTATATCTTTATATGATGCTAGAATAAGTAGTATCTATTGTAATATGTTTAAAAAATGTCTAACGTATCTTCTCAGCAGTGGTCTCCTCTTGGGAAGGGCTGGTAGAATATTAACGGGTAAAAGTGCCCGTGCGTCAAAAATCTTACCAGAGAGATTGTGAGAGAAAAGGAAAAAAAAACACCTTTTTATGTGTATATATAAGACGGTGCCAGACGACCACGTAAAAGTTTAGATGTGTTTTCCTACCTCTAGAAGCTTTTGCATTTGAATAAATTATTATTGACTAAGTTTCGGGTTTAAGGCATGCATTTTTGTCTGTTAGATAATCCTCGACCGTGTTAGTACGCTTTAGACATTAACGACTTTTTCAAGTAATTTTCAAGTGCTACGTAGTAACTACGTCATTTAAATTGTCCTACTTACTTAATGAAGGTCTTTTATATTTTTTATTGTTTTAACACGAACTCGACCGACAGCCACCACGAAAACATACCAAAAACTGTTTTAATGTATTGACGAAATTTGAAAAGGTTTTGTCCCCCTCATTTGGTTGAGTTGAGACCTTGGATGTTCATAAGAGAAAGGGTAATGTTATACATAAAAAAAACACTAAATTTATACAATTATCTAACAAACAATTTTATCATTTAAAACTACTTATAATACTAAAAAGTATGACACGAAATTGTTCTTAGAATACTACATATTTATGTTTATGATGAGTGATGACATTGACGACAACATTCTGTGATACATTTTTTTTTTGCAATTTTCATAAATGTGCATTTTTAACGATTTTATAGAAAAAAAAGGATACTTAATAAAAAATAACAGTGTCTGTTACACAAACCCTATTATACAGACAATCTCGAATTATAATGAAACCTAAGAAAAAATAACAAACAAAGAATCGAAAAACAATTAAAATATCTCAATTTTCAAAGATATAATAAATATACGACGGTGGAAAGGAAGAATCACTTAAGCGGCACTTTGAGTTAAATTGAGTTACATATATCGTTGAAATCAGCGTTTTTTTCTGCGTCGACCTACCTAGGTTTCATTCCATGATTACGACTTTGATGTCGCTTAAAGGGTCGCAAAATTTGCCATCATCTCTAAAATATGTCTCTAAAATCGACACGCCATTTACTTAAAATATAACCGGTGTCTTCACAAACAAATTCGTTTAAAGTATTTATAAAAAGACTTGCTTTTAAATGATGTGTTCAATGTTCTAATTTTATGAGATACGAAGCTTAAACGTTTCTTCCGGATAGCCTAATAATCACAACTGCTGTCGGTTAAGTGAACATTGCAAAAAACAATTATATTTATTCCTTTAAGCGACGATCGTAATTTTGAGGAAATGGTCGTTTCAAGTCATATTTTTTTTGGTTATTTGCCTGCGGGTAGCGTTTATATTAATACAATGAAGAAAAGTCCGACGTCGCTTCACTCTGCGGCGAGCACTGGAGGGTGGCGGTTGTCACGTCGCATTATGCCCGTGTCGACGACGTAAGTTGCATTTTTATTAAATCAATTGTTTTGGGTTTTAATTGCTTTACGAATAACTCATAATTTAAGTATAATTATGATGTGTAAATATGTGCGAGTGTGTGTTTGAGGTAAACGTAAAATGTATAACGTCATAACTCAAGCATTTATGTATTATTCTTTATTTTTTGTGTGTAAATACCATTGTGCATATTATTATTTTTTAAATCGATTAAAACCTTTATTAATGAATGCGATGACAAAAGTTACAAATGAATAGCGATATAATAATATTTTAACTCGTTAGTGTTTTAATAACTTCGACTTTAACACTTAAAAAATATAATTTAGTTAGGAAAAAATATTTGTCTAACCCTAAAATCCTCTTACTAACCACCCAAAAAAAAACAAAATTGTCCAATGAAAACGCTCTCTTGTTTTAGTCAAATGTGGATGTCACCTGTAGTGGCTTCAATGAATCTTCCCGGAACGGATCAGTTACAATTATTCGCTTCAATGCTTTGTCCTATGACTGTGTACCTATACTATATTGTGTTGTCGTTTAAAGTTGAACTTTATAGTGGTCATTTCGGTTAAGCGACATTGGTTCAAAAATTATCTACTTCTTGCTAATGCAGTTGTTGCCATTTAAAAGATATTAAAAATCTTAAAAACACGTTTATTTCATCTTTCTATAGAACACCACAGAAAGTTACAATGTTTTTTCTTAAAATAAAATATTAAAATCGCTCTCCTGAACAGTTTGCAAAATGTCGCTTCAGTGATTCTTCCTTTTCACCGTCGATAATAATAACCCTTTTGGCTAAATGGCACAATCTGTTATTAAGATAAACGACTTATACGTACAAAATACCGTAATATAGTAAACTTGATTTATGTACCTTATTTACATTTGTAAATGATCATTATTTCGTATAACAGTTAATAAGTTCGATAGGCGATTTAGGCGGAGAATCGGCGAGGACGAGCCGCGCGGGGCCCTGCGCGCCCGCGCCCTCCGGCACCCGCACCCGAACCTTCAACTTCGGACGCAACTTAAGATCATTCTTCTCATCTTCATCCGACACGTACATCCTAGTTAGATCTGAAGCGACGGACGCAGTTTCGCAAACACTAAGAGAAACAAAAAAACAAATTTAACTTCTTTTTTCATTAATACGAGGGCCAAACGGGTGGACCCGTAAACCATTGTATTGATCAAAGCCCTGGATCACTTTCCTCGTCCTGATGAATTATCTTAATCTGTGCCTGAACTTTCTATAGTGTTTACGTGTACTGCACCAAGCAAACGCCGCCGCCGCCGCCCAGAGGCGCCCTCATTACTATTACCTAAGGCCTCGGTACACCAAAAGCACGCGCGTGTTCACTTTACACACATGGAACAGTTTATCACACGAAGGTTTTTTAACTTTGTCACATCAGTCAGTAACGCCTTGATTTAAACTAACACGATATTACACATACTCAATCGGGACTGAATTGCGTGATGAACATTTACCTGGAGGCAACGTAGGCGAAAAGGTTGGCCGAGGCTAAAGCACGACTGTACTACCCGGTATACATTATGTGTGGCTACATTAAGCGTAGGTATACTCGTAGTTAACCGCGATCTTTCATCTGATCGCAGTTTTTGGGAGTGATCTCTTATAAAACAAGTGTAAGTCCGTATTATTACGCGACTAATCTACTTTTTAGGCAAAGGCTACACTTACCAGCGATTTGCGATGCGAGTAATGAGCGTAAACCGAGCAATGATGTGGCTACATTGCATAAAGCATACGTTGCGATTTAAAAGAGGGATTTAGGTGGCTACACTAAAACAAACCAATATCTCAAGTATGACCTAATTTTTCTTCTACTTCTGCCCAAAACCGCTAACGCTTTAGGATCACTTTATTTCTGTGTCCACCATGTTTGGCCATCCATACTCGTATTGCGCTTGGATTTCCGATATTAATAGTCCGATGTCCAACAAAGACATGGTTGAATTCAATATTGAGTATAAACACAATATCTCGTAAACAGCGATTGAAACAAATAGGTTAAATGGGTCGCGGGAATACGAAATCATGAGGGTCTATTTTCTCGCTCGCTGGATTATGTAGCCACTTGAAAACGAAGTTACTTCAAATACAAATTTCGCGTCTGTTCTCCTAAACACGGCTGTTGTAACACGAAACGAAACGTCGAGGTAAAAGGTTTATAGCTTTAGTTATAATAGTACCTGTTGTTATCCTCAGACTCTGAGAGGTGAGCGAAAAGTAAGTTGGCGTCCTTGGAAGCGGCGCAACCCAGCACGGGTGCCGCGGCCAGCTTCCCTCGCGCTACCGACGACCCGGACGCACCCAGCGGGCTCAGCGGGCACGCCGCCTCGTCCGGAATACTAAACAAATATGCAACGGATCCACGGTGACTTACTATAAAACAATTGACAAATAATACATACATTAGGCCCACTTGCATATAAATGTTAACCTTAGGTTAACAGGTTAATTTGGTAAATTGACAGTTCTTATATGAATCTGACATTCTTGCAAGTGGGCCTTAGCAGCCAAGCCGCGCTATTTATGAGTTCAGCAACCGCCCTTCCCTTCCCGGCCGAGGCTTATATAGTGCTTTTCTCGAACAATGCAAGAAAATAAAACACAATAGTTTAAGTATGTAATTAAATTAAGCGCCATCCATCCATAATATTTTCGGTTTAAGTAATAATACTTTTTGATAATATTAAGATTATCTCCAGAAAATAACATGGCTTGTGGCTATTACTTATATATATATAAAACACGGAAACTAGTCTATATACAACCTTTAGAATAACAACTAAGCTCATTAATTTTTATAGTCTGGGATCTGGGGTTACTTTTTACGTCCTTACCGGATTATTCATTTGATTTCTTATCAAGTTGAAAAATAATTATTAATATATATACTATTCTTATCTATTAATTCGTTATTAAGGTTTCAGTTTTTTGTTCGAACAAAAACCGTTTTAGCACGATTGGTTTGGAGTCACTTTTTTTGCTGAATGGGAGCGGGCTTTTGGAAGGAACCTGTATGTTTTAAAATAAATTGGTAAATAATTCAACTATAAAACTTATATAATAATTACTAAGTGTCTAGGGGATGTACAAATTAACAAATAAAATCATTCAATAGATTATCTGTAAATATACATTCACTTTTTAAAACCCTATCTTACATAAATACTAAAATCAACAAAAATACGAAAACCAATTCAAGACACAATATCAATATCTCGGTTAATATATATTCCCTGCCCCTGACTGACTAAACCCATTAGGTGTCGCCAGGCGGTAGGTATAAAACGCGCAGAGCGAGTGTCGGGAGCAGGGAGATTTGCTTCTACGTAGTTTTTATTTATTCTTATGGTTTGGGTTCGTCCAGGTAAGAGACGCCTTAGTGTTTTTTGTAAAACATGTATACGCCTAAATGACCTTTAATATGCTCATATCTAACATCAACTTTAATATGCTCATATCTAACATCAAAAATTCAATTTAAAAAATATTAACATTGTATGGATTGTTTTTGGCAGACCACGTGTCACATGTGTCAGACCCACAAACAGTGTCAAAAATTCGAGGTAGGTACCGTAAAATGCTGCAATTTTGCCGTTTAAGCTAAATTTTGCCTATTTCGTTTAAGTTACGATATCTCGCATTTGCTCAGTTTTTTCTTGTTTTTTACCATTTGGTAGTAATTTTCATTATTTTGGCAACCCATTTTTATTTTTTTTACTTTGGCAACTCCATTGTTGCGACGCCAGTTGTGCATCATAAGTTGGAGGGAGTGGCTGCATTTTTTTAGTGTCTCGCAACTATTAAAATTTTAAGTACAAGGAACGTGATTTTCGAGAAGTAGGTGCGTCCCAGGGTAAGTAAATATTGTCTATTTTCCGTAAGTTTAATATTTTCAAGAATAGACGATTTCATTATAATAACGTAGTAGGCAATATTGGGCAGTGTTCTAATATATTGGGCTGTCACTAGCTGGGTTATCTAATTTATAAGTTTGATTTTATGTTTATTTCTATATTTATGGTTCGTGCGGCTAGATAAGAAGACAGGGTTTGATAAAGGTTTGATGTTTCTTTAATACCAAAGCTCTCAGTTGTGTTCCTACGTTGTGATGATTATTTTTCAACTAAAAAAATACTCTTTTTTTTAAATAACAATCTTTTTTTGGCACAACCCTACAGTTGCCGATATTTTTGTATGGAAAGTTCGTGGAACCTGGTACAAAATTGCCTATTGCCTGTGAAAAAAAAAACCATAAAGCTTATAGCAATAATTTTACTGCCAGGGACAAGCACAATGTCTCATGTACACAATTAAATATTATTACAAATAGCAATACGTTATTTATCGAGATAACCGTCTAGGCAAAGTTACGTCTTAGGCCTAAAACTTTGCCTGCCACTTTAAATGCTTATAACTAGGAAATATTGTATGATTACCTACTGATATTTGAGTCTAATTTGGCGAGGCATAGGGTCTGTTTTCCGACTAATACTCATTAAACCACATAAGACAAATAGTTTCACAGATATAAGGAAAAATCGTCAAAATCCGTGCAAAGTTGCAGCATTTTACGGTAGCGATTTTCAAGAAAATAAAACGTAAAACGGGATTTCGGTATTTGGGAATCACGAGTACTTTTTTTTTTCATGGCCATGAATGCCATGATAGAACTGTAAAACTTGTCGTCATATCTAATGATTAGTAGTGGGCATTAGTATTAAACTTCACTATGAGAAGGACTTCTTAAAACGTTTCGTATTTCCTTTTAATCTTTACCCCATTCACACAATTGCCCCTGTTGACGTTAAGTGATATTTGAACGGAAAAAAATACGGCAAATCTACTTACTTATCAAATTAAACTTAGAGAATTTAGTATCTTCAACAGTTAAAATGGCTTTAACAATACGTAATAATATTAATGATCTTACCTGGCCATGCCGCCAGTTAATTTAAAATCCTTGGATTTCTGCACTACTTCCAACCAGGAACGTTTTCTGTTGGAGTCGTTAGTTTGAACACATTTGGAGTTGAAAGCAGAGCCCGGCCTGGAATGGGTTTGTAAAAGGATAATAAGGTACATAATACCTAAAGTCGATGACGACGATGTCAATTGAAATAGGCAAAGATGTGGATGACACATAACCAATACATAACACAATAATCAAACGTGTTTTTATATGAAATAAAGTAAATATAATTAATAGGTATATAATCTTACACTTAATGAAAGTAATAATCAAGTGTATGAATCACAGGAAAGACCTCACTTGGATCTTTAAAAGTAAGTAGGTACATCATTATCGGGTCATACATAACGGTAAATTGATTCGTTTGGATTACCTACTTCAGTTGACACAGACTAAGTACTATGGAGATCATGCAAGGTATCCCTTTGAAATGAATTAAATCGTGTTGTCGAATGATTGGTCTAAAATCTTATCGGTTAACACCGTTTTAGGCTGAAATAACAGAATTTAATACACATCTAATGTGAAGATTAGTAGTTAGGTTAGTTTTTTTTAATAATTAAAAAAGTTTTCGCCAAACCATGATTATGCCACTTTATGAAGTTAACATAACATGATTATTAAATTTAAGATGAAACGGTCACTTCACAGCATACTATTTACCGACTATAGAATAGAATAGAATCATTTATTTCGAGTAAATTTACACTCATACTACACTACTACTACACTTAAGGTCGAATTTTTATTCCCACAGGAAAAATTTTAACAATGTGTGGCAGTTAACGAAAAACATTTGCATTATTCAGTATCATTTATACTCATTAATAAGAAATTGACTCTATAAAAAGTTATATATTGTAACTAATCAAGATTGAAGAATTTAATTTGTTGATGGTAAACTTTATTTTGATGTCTTTGTTGTATTTATTTAAAACGAGAAAGCTTTTGTATGCATAATTTATCTATTGCACTGGTATCATTGACTCGCTTCTTGACTCGATACTATTGTGTCAACAAGTTGAGGGCCGCTTGATTGATGTGATACGTCATTTCACTCGCTTCGCTTTACAATTCCTGCTCTCGTCGTAATCGCTTTCCAATGACTCATTTTGTACGATTTTAATTCCAATTATTTCGCAAATTTATTTTTATATCACGGTTTGAGCGAAGTGATAACTTAATATTATATTTCTTGCTGGCCTAAACTTTGAGATTCCCTGAAATGTCAATTTGACATTGACGTAGTTACGTGACGTAGTTATGTTTGAGTACATTTTTTCTGTGGGAATAAAAATCCGACCTTACGTAAGTACGTTACTTAACTTTGAATTTCAGTTACCTTGAAACTTTTCGTATAGTAACAGACAATTTCAGCCAATGTTCCTATAGGTATGTTTTTTACCTTTTTGGACTGTAGGGTACTTTACCGTGTACGACAATAAGCGAAAAGATGTTTTTTGTCAATAAGCATCGAAATATAATTTACGATGTTAATAAAATAAGACGGCAAAAATAAATTATACAACCCAATAAACGTATGAAGACCATCTCACGAAACTTACATTGGAGTAAAATTCAGCATCGTGGCGAGATGGTTCTGTTTATGTATTTGATAAAAAGCCTCTAATGAGGAAACCATCCTCATGTTTTCGGGGAGATCGCCAGACAGAGTGGATCTGCATTGCTGTGCAGTGTTTGCATTTACATCATTCACGGAGAACTTCAGCTTTGCTAAAATGAACAATGAAACCCAATGAAGTTATCGATTTTAAAAATATAGTTGGTAGGATATTAGGGCAGTCGCCGACATTTCTATTTTATATTGTTAATCCATGTGCAGTACAGTCCACCTTAGACATATATATATAAATACATTTTTGTCAAAATCGCAATCACGAATATTAAGGTCGTTAATGAGGTTATTGACGATGCGTTCCTCAAGATAATCCGTCGTCGTAGCCACGTATTCAAGCTTGTGAAGATTTGGTCAATTCCACACTCATGTATCAAAATGAACCAATAAAAACTTACTTGTGTCGATGAGCGCTACTTTTCCAGCCACTTCGTATAATAATTTAGCGGTCCAGAAATGCGGTATTCTTATAAACACTTTCCCAGTGTCAACCGGCATTTGGAAACCCAGTTTGTGTAAAAGTTGTAGAAATTTTAAATCTTTGCAGAATGCCGCCTGTTCACAATTCCATGGAACTAGTGGCACCGATTCATCGTGGACTGCACCGAAAAACGAAGATTAATAAAAAACAGTTTTGAATTTTAATAATAGTACGATTACGCAATAGGATGTTTAATTTTTAAATCTGTTATATTTTTAAAGAATTCGCTCGAATTCTGCCTCCTACTTATCTAAAAGACTAGTAATTAACATTATAACAAAATGAGGCGATAAGGCTTGTAGTATTTACTGTTAGGCGATGGGCTTGCAACCTGTCACTAATACGCTGATAAACATTTTAGCCTATTTGTGCAAAATATGGTTGTTGAATTATCAACAAGTTTTTAAAGTTGTAGGTATTTAATTCTGTAATTCTGCCTACCCCGCATCAAGGATTACAGGCGTGAAGGCATGTATGTATGTACGTAGTTGGTATCTAGGGGTTGCACAGTATGATCACTTTCTGAATAAATTTTCATGATTATGCAATTCTCCGAAACCGCAACAGGCAGGTAAAATGGTGATGATGTTTGATATCATTAATGTTTGACATAAGTTGACTGGAAAGTTAGTTATTGTTTGTTGTTTTTGGAAAAATAATAAAGATAGATCTGCTGAAATCTGCTATAGCATATCAATATGTGCAGTCTTTTAATGTTATCATTTTAACTTGAAACTAGACATTTTATTTTTTTTAATTATAAAGTCTTAGGCGAGTGAGTAAGCGAGGTCTGCAAAAAAAGTGATATTTTTTTTCCGTACTAATGTGAAACATTCTATTACGCATAGTTATATGGGGACTCTGAATTCTTAGGATTTTAACGATTTAGAAAAACGATCTTTACTTATTAGATACCGAATCGTACTATGCATTTCTCACTGTAAATTGTTGTTTGATTTTAATGCGATTTCACCATCAGTCAGATATTTTTTCACGGCTCGTTTTTAAGTATAATAAAGTCTGGTTTATATACGGGTGTTACACACACCTCAGGGCCGGAAGCTGGTTAAATCTATTTCTTGAATTGATTACCGTATGCTAATGGGTAATCGTCACTAATCGTACAGTCTCGATGTTATTACGAGACGTCAAATTTGGTAACGATCTGCAGAATGGATTAAGTCCTCTGTGTTGACAAGATACGGCCAGGATAAAGAGCACACGCCTCAAGCCATATTTATGCGCAGTGGTTGCGTTATCTGTAATCTATATATAGGTATGCGCCTGAAAAGTAGTTCTCGTTTCCAAAAAAAAAACACGGGACATATTTCACATTAGGAATTTGCTCATTATCCAGGTTACCGATAAAATTCAATAAGTGTTCATTTTCTAAATTTGGCTCTAAAAAATATATACATACATACATTAAATCACGCCTGTTTCACTGGGGGTAGGCAGAGACCACTAGGTAGTCATAATATTTGTTGCTAATTGTAACAATATAAACACGACACGATAGTCGACCGGATCCGTTTTGAACTGATGCGGCCATCGAATGATGCGGTCCGAACACTCTAATCGATCCATTAGCATAGCATTTAGGTACTTAAGTACAGAAAGTGTAGTTGACTATATCTTAAAATAAATTTCTAGTTAAAGAAGAGATAGTATACTGACACTATACTCGTAGATTTAGTGTCGCTATAGGTGAAACCCGCCTCAGTACATTGTTTTTGGAAAATACTCCGTTACCAAATAAATAAAGACTTGGACCTAGGTGCAGTTAGCATTTATCCCCATTTATAAAATAAAAAAATTTATCGCTATTCCCGCGGAAACGGTAAAAAATCAGAAACAGCCATGCAAACCTCCTTTCGGGCAGTGAGTTAAACAGCCAAGTGCGACAGCTTTAAAACGGGCGTCCTTTGAGTTTGTACTTCTCTTTCGCTACCTCTCATACGCTCTTATGCGAGTCTGACCCACTTAAACCGGACGCGAAAGTATTGTTTTAACTAATTTAGTTATTTAAAATAATGAACTGTTGGGGAGGCAGCTGGCTTTGGACCGGTCACTGTGCCGTTTATTACTATTATTTAAATCAATTAAAGTCAACTTACGAAGTGCGTGATAAGACACGGGCGACATGACAGGTAGCTCGTTGAATTCTTGGTTAAACAATTTGAACTGCATAATACCCGAATCTTCCTTGATGTTTAAGTATTTATTGGCAGCCTTTTTTTTAAGATATATTTTAGCAAAACATGTGTCAAGCAAAACTTTTTGCACCCAATAAAAGCAATTTACTTTTCCATCTTGTCTGAGTTGCTCACACAGTTTCCCGATCTCCACATCTCTGCTTTCCTTGTTTATCTGCATATTCTTGGTGGTTTTATCGCATTTACCGTTAGACAACCTATCGAATTCTTCTTTATTTATTATATTCTGCCGCAGCAATTCCTTTATAACTGCATCTCTCGATTTGGTGGTGCCATCTTCTTTTAAACATTTAACAATTTCGCCGATCACGTCAGGCAGAATGTTGCATTGTAGGTACTTCCAACTCAGGGAGGAGAGCTCCTCTTCTGTCCATCTGTATTCAAACCAAGTATTATAACAATAGAAAATGATGTTTTTCTTAACAACTTATTCTAAGATAAAACCATACGATAATTGAATTTGTGTACAAGTAAAATAAGGTCCTATGTGACGAGATGTCTACCAAGCTAGCGATTCCGGATTCGATTCCCGATTAGGGCAAATATTTGTGCGATGAGCACGAGTATTTTTTTCTGAGTATGGGTATTTTGTATGTATTTCTCTATATAAGTATTTATTAATATAGTTGTCTAGTACCCGGGTACTTTCCAAAAAAGTGCACATACTTGCGGACTAATGTTCAGAAACGGTAACTTTAGAGAGGCGAGTCACGAAAATGACATAGGTATGTACATTATACAGCGTGTAAATGTTATACGAGCAAATATTTAAACTAAACTTAGGTTATAGCTCTACAAATCATATAAAGGAGGAATAACGTTAATAACTCCAATAAAATTCGCGTAGTTAATTTTTAAAGGGTCCAGCAAGCATCAATGTATTTGCGCAGTTGAAAATTGACCTTTTTTTTTCAGAGCAGCTGCCGTATATCGATATGTAAACTAGTATTATTGTGGTTTTAACCGTAGATGTGAACTTGTCTTATGAAAACTGTTTTATTTAGTGTTAACGACAACTAATGAACCTCAGCGATTAATTTAAATTTGGTACTTAGGTACTGGTAGAGGGTTTAGTCACTTTTCAGTTCTTTGGAGGTCAATTTCTCCCAACAGGTTGAGTTTGGGTGTCTGTTATTTTAAACTACTCTCTAACTTATATCAAATCCAACAAAATCGGAGCCGGACAGCTGGGTACCTTTCCTTGTAAGTCTATATATTTATTTTTCTACTCTTGTACTATAAACCGCTAATATTGATATCGTTAACGGAATCAGAATACTACCTATAGCGTAACCGAAGCGGGAAAACCATTCTATAATAAGCGTTGCCATGGTAATAAGAGTTCTTTATAATTATTATTATAAATAGCCTTTAGCCACTCGCTTCATACTGGGTACTGTAGAAGCCGACTTCAATAAACCCTCGCTTAACCCGTGCTAAAGTACAAAATATGATTCACCGCGCCCTCCTGGCGATCGAAATAAGGCGGTCACCATTATTGGAAAATATAGTTTTGATGCGTCGTCTTTTAGTATCTGACACATTTCTTCTTATGTTTATTTTATTTCTAATATGTTCTAAATAAGTCATTGTGATATTCAAAATAATTCCCAATTTTTTTACGATCGCATTTTTTTATTTAAAAAAATAAAGGTTACATTGTAAGTAATGTTTTGGGTCCCAGTTTTTTTTAAAGATATGAATATTCATATAATAAGTAGTGTAGCGGCATAAGAAACTAAGGCAGCAAACAAGGCGCGCGGGCTCTAACACTATCCCGCTCGCACACCCACTACCTATCTCGCTCGGCTGACCGACCGTCCCGAGCGCATACGAAGGCGGCGCTCGGAGGGTATATAACCTGCGCACAGCCGTCTGAGCCGTCCGATCATTCATTCCTTAGCTAGCGGTCTAGCTTGAGACTCTTGAGAGACGGCCTCTGCTATCCTCAAGTGACACCGACGAGTGGGTACGGGTTGAGACAGCCTATGCGGTCCTCCCTTAAGCTCCTATTGTATGCTTGCACTTACCTAGGATAATCGACTAGACATAGTTCCATCTCTGTTTTCGTAAGTTACTGAATAAACCTTCTGATAGTCAACTTGGCGTCTCATTCACCTTACAGTAGTTAAAACTTAAAATATATTTATTCACATATTCAACGAATCCAATAATAATACAATTAAAAACTAAAACTAAACAAATTATAACTAAACTAAATACAAATCAATTAAAACTAAATAAAAACTAGAAAAGTGAGGGCCCCCGTGGCAAAGTACCACAGATGCTGGCAGCATTTCCTCGTTGTATAGCAATGCTAATACGCTGTCCGAGGAAGCTGCCAGCTCTGTGGTCACCGGTTGTTTCAATTAGCCTTTTTGTCATGTCTTTAAAAAGGCTAATGGCACCGGGTCCCCACGGACCAAGGGTCTCGACGCCAAAAGGAACAAAGTTATATTCTGCGCAGAGACCCTTGTACTTATTCTTTTTCATTGTTTCGGCCGCCTCAGCCGCCGCGCCTGGTTTATTTACTGTTCCGCGGAGGTGTGACGAGGCTAGGGTGTCTACACAAGTAGCGTCCCACACCAGCACTCGCCCCATACTCCACGGAATTAAAGACATACCGTCAGGTCTCTTGCCGTCGTCCCTAGCGATACCGGTTGGCTCCAGTAAAGCGGGAACGTTGACGGAGGCAAGAGACCGGCGGATAATGTCATTGAGCGCGGCGTGTCTAGAGAAGCGGCCTGCGCTTTTTTGGCATGAAAGTCCGTGGTGACCCAGAAAATCAACTTCGTTGCCACAGGGGCATATGTGTGGAGTGCAGAACAGACTTAAAATCACATAGAAAAAAATAATTTTAAGGATTTGATTATTTGTGGAGTAGCTACTTGCGCAACAACCATGTCCCTTAAACTACGAACTTTGTTTAGAGTTTGTTTGAACACTATAAACTGTACATTGGCGCCCTCTTTAGGAAAAAGATGGATAATTTTTCAAGAAAAGGATAAAAACGTTTAATAGCCGTTTTATTTATGCGTATGAGTGGAATAAATATAAATTTAAGAGCTCCAACTACGCACGCGACCATAGACGCTATAGAGTCCACGGTGAAGCGAGGGCCAAATGGTGTTGGGTACTATAACACCTGGGGTGAAGCAACGGACCACGGCGTGAGCCAGCGGGTGAAGCGAGCGGTTACTGAACACTTGAAATCCTAATTTGTATAATAAACCGTTAAAAATATTTAAATACCAGTTATAATTCATCATCATCATCATCATCATCATCATCATCATCATCATCATCATCATCATCATCATCATCATCATCATCATCATCATCATCATCATCAACATCATGTCCGTGGCCGTTTTGGATCAACATCAGAATTGGTTAGGATTTTTTTCAATTAATAACCAGATGAACGTATCTTCATTTTTTTTACCGTTTCGTCGTTTTGGCATTTCATGCAAGAGCACAACTCTGAACCTTTTTAACTACAAAAAGTTTAAAAAAACGATGTTTAAACTTTTTGTCGTTACGTTCATCTGGCTTTTACACCGCGAATTACTCTCTGGTTTAATAAGTTATTTTTCCCGGTGAGTGTATTAAAATTTGCATGAAATTTGTTAATTTTAGGTACTCAACAATAAAATTCACAAACTAACGGCAATCGGAATCATGAAAATGACTTTGCTGATAAGTCATTTATTTTGTTCTTGCAGAAAAATCGAGTAAAGTAGAGACGATACGAAAAAAGTTAGCGATTGTTTATTTTCGTCATTATCATTTTAAGCTTGTAGAAAGTTATATACTTATGCAATGGTTCATAATTAGGTCTTAAGGTACTGTAATTAGAGCTCTGTAACCTCGTACCTTATCAAGCTTCATTATGAACCCGTTAAATAAATAACTATTAAAATACCTCTCTTTTGAAGTGTTACTCGTGTTGCTACGGCCACCTTTTTTATTTTCAGAATCAACAGGCTGAATCTCTTCCTTTTCAGGTGCAGACGTTTTTAAATCTTGATTTACCAACATATCATCAAAACTCTCCGTCTCGAGTTTAAAGTTAGCCGAGAAATACAGCGTCTGCGGTTTTTTGACAAATGTATTTATCACGTAATTTATTAAATCATTCCAGTCCTGAAAACAATACGCTTATTAAACAAAAGAAACCCTTATAAGCTAGCAGGCTTAAAGTAGGAAAGTTTTCATACTGCCCGGTACTTATTTAAGTTATATCGTAAAAACAGTTAAAATACAAGCGTCAAATGTATTATTATTAAAGTACAAACCCTAAACACAACCACTAAAAACCGGTCAAGTGTGAGTCGGGCTCGCATTTTTTCATTTTATTTGGTACTTAAAGACAAAATTCAAATCGAATTATAATAATACCTACTGTGCGGCAGGACGAAACCCTTAGTGCGCGAGTCCACCTCGCACTAGACTGGTTTATTTTATCTGTCGCCGTGAGAAAGAGCTCTTCGAATTCCGTAGAACTAGACTATTTTTTTAACTTACTTCACATATTACGAATTTAGTTTCCCATATAGAGGTGAATGTTTTTAATATTGTGGGTTGGAATAAACATATTAAGCTGCCCAGCTCTCCGCCCACGTGGTGCATCATCGTGAAAATGCAGTCGTTGATGAATTCTTCGTTCGAGGCGTAGTCTTCCAGCAGCAGCCCATATTGGAACATTATATCCGGAGTAGCAAATCTGTATCAAAAATTCATTACAATAGGTACTTATATTGGTATAGACTAAGTCAAGTAGGTGCTTGGCCACACACGAACCATAAAAAAGACATCAAAAACCAAATGTATTAATCTGATGAATTTATATGTAACAATGACTAACGCAAGTGCCCTAGTCACCCGGAGGCCTAGTCAAGATGAATAACGCTAATGTATTTCGAAAATCTGCAAGATGTAACGGATTGACGTAAGCCGATGACATTGCGTCGACCGCTTGTGTCAACTCCATAGAGTCAAGTCGATAGAAAACCGTAAGCAGCGTTTGCACCTTGGCCAGGCCTATCGCTACGACGCGATCGCTGGAGTTGGTCAGGCACGTAGATGATGCTCTTAACCAACTCGCTTTGTAACTTGACATACAAATGATTAACCGATGAGTTTAAATCGTCCCGTCAGTTTAACATTGTTAATAACATTTTAGGATTTTTAGGGCGCGCATTCTCAATTAGGTACCAATCTTAAAACTTGCTAGTATGGCTTAGCTCGCACGATCGACCGTTCGACAAGAAGCCGTATCAAACCAATAACATCGGAATCATACCTTAAGCAATTAATACATTTTAAGTAGTAAATATACGTACTGTCGAATATGCTCCTCAATTTTTAGAGCGCCGGTGTAATCTGGAGTCCCTATAAATGTATCCACGAAGCGGAGCAAGATATGATTTGTCAAAATGAGGTCCTGTTGAAAAGACTAAATTTAGAACGAAAGAAGAATTTTTACAAGTTACCAGTTGCCAGGGACTCGGTAAAACCCTGTTGCTTTTGATATGTTATCGTATCGTACTTACCGTATTGTCATCGTTGCCATAGCTTTTATTTATTGACAGTAGGTAATAGCGGTAGAGTTAAAGTCAATGCAATAACATGTCAAAAGCAATACACACTCACGGTCAGCCAAGTTTGCAAAGCAAATAGGCGACTGATAACTCAAAATCTATTTATCACTAGCTTCTTCCCGCAACTTCGTCCGCGTAGGTATCGATTATCGCTATTCCCTTGGAAAAAAATCCGGGATAAAAAAAGAATATGTGTTAATCTGCACTCCAAAATTCGTCCAATTCCGTCCAGCAGTTGCAGCGTGAAGGAGTAACAAACTAACACACACACAAACTTTCGCATTTATAATATTAGTGGGATAAACACTTGTGCCCTTACTAATACGTTATAAACGTGGAATAACCGAATTTGACAGATAAGGACAAAGCATGTTTTAGCTACCCCACGGTTATTCCACGTTTATAAGTAAGGGCAATAATAATTAGTAAGTAGGCATAGACTTGACTATAGACATAATTTCACTATATAATAAGGTCATCCAGGTACTACCAAATTATTTGAACAAAAAAAATATGTCCCATAAAAATGCCAGCAGCTTAGATTTAGCTAATAGGTACCTAAAAGAAGTGAGATTTTACTGGAAACCAAGTTCTTACAATACAAGCTCCCTAGATCACAGTTCTTGTCATGCATAACGTCCAAATGAAAGCACCGGCCAAGTGTTAGTTGAGCGGTACGGAACCCTCGGTAATCGGTACCTACCCGAGTCTGATTTGCACTTGGCGGCTTATTAATATATTTTTTATCTTATTGGTACTGTATTATAATTATAGCATTCACTCGTGGTAAATTGGAATTCTATTGTTAGGGCAACACAACTCAACCACCACAAAACAAAGAATGTTCCACATGATAGTGGTGTGTGTGTGCACAAATTTACATCGTCCCCTGGCCAAGAATTAGGGTTTTCTGACGGTAAATGTTACTTAGGAATAACCCGGGGTGGAGTAAAATAAATAACTGCGGCAAGATAACTTGCTTCCTTAAATTCCTTAATAAAAATTTGCTGCCGACGTCGTCGTATTAATTTAAATATAAACTAATGGAATTACCTGTAAATATTTCTTTGTGTGATATTTAGGATTATAGTGACGCAAAAGCAACACCAGGAGTGATCGTAGTTCATCAGAGTCACTCAATTTGTTTTGTAATGTTACAAGGCTATTCTTATTGCTGACAGAAATATTAGTACGCTTTTGATGATCCATGACGGCTTGAATTAATTCCCGAATAGCTGTAACAGCCTGCAAACACACAAATGGTGTTGAAATTTGTATTGATAATTATTAGAACACAAAAAAGCAAGCCCTGTATATTCTAAGCGGAAAAACAATTTTGCTTTTGACATGTTATTGTATTGTCAACGTTACGATTGCGATTGCGACAATGGCGGCCGAGTTAAAAACAATACATTTCAAAGGCAATATAGCTTTACTGAGGAGAATAGCGGCCCAGAACTGAAGGCGTCTATCTTAAGGGCCAAATCACACGGGCATGGCACGGTACAGCGAAGCTTCATGAAAAGTTGCGACGCCTTACCGTGCCTATGACATAATAAAAACCAGAAATTGCAGGAAGGCTGAACTTGACCTACCAAATGAAGTCGCTTGAGGCTCGGCTTCAGGTTATTCCCGTCTAACTTAATAGACAATTCGAATTGTTCACACAAGTTCACACCTTCGGATGTCATGTATGAGAATATGTCGTATGATATCACTGAGATAAATTGCTCCAAGTCCAATTGAACTATATTTGTATACTTCAGAAAATATGTAATTAACCAGAAAAAATGTGAAGTATCTATTTCCAGCTGTTGATTAGTGAGAATCTGGTTATGAAGTGTTCGCACCAAAGAGTTGTAGCCTTTGAGAATAAAGTCGACCGTAAATTCTTTCAAGACATCTGATATTTCGTCATCAGTAGGAGTTTGGTATGCAAGTCCTCGATTGTTAATGCTGAAACGAAACACACAATTTCGATAGACATTAATCAATAATCGCAGCAATTATTTCAAAGTCATACTTCTTTTTTTCATATTAGAATAATAATAGTGCAAAATGTGGTTATAGAATTAACAAACAGTTGTTAGTTGTTGTAAATTCTGTAGCTCTGCCTACCCCACTCTGGGATGAAGGCGTGACGGTATGTATGTATGTATGTATGTATGTATGTATGTATGTATGTATGTATGTATGTATGTATGTATAGCTTATATATCTTGGAAAATTTGTTCGTGACACTCCAATGGTTCGCGGGCGACGGTGGATGAAAGACAGCGGTGGCGGTATGTAGAGTGCGCTCGGCGGGGGCCGTCTGACAGGAACGTCAGTCAGTTCATTCAGCACTCGGCCGCCGCCCGCCTTCCTGGTTGGCGATAAATTGTGAACCTGCATAAGCGCGGCCGGCCGCACATAACAAAACGCACGTGCGAGATTGTTACGCAAAGATGAGTCTGCCGGTAGGCAAACTTATTGGACGTAAAGCCAAACAAATTGTGTATTATACAGGGTGTCCCAAAATGGACACGTAACCCTGACACCGAGGATAGCTTATCCTTAGACCTACCAAACCAGCCTAACATGACCTCAGTAAAAGTTGCACGGTTTTCAAGATATCGGCAATTTAGTGTTTTTTCTAATTTCGCTCCTTTTTTGGCATTCTTAGTCCCAGATTTTTGTGGAATGGCCTTCAAACTTAGTTTTTTCTACATGTATGCTGTCTTGAATAGTTATTTAAGGCGACAAAATTATTATTTTGACAAAAGTACTGTGAAAATTGGGAAAATACTAATTTGGTCTTGACTCAACTTCATCAGCAACACATTCACTTTGCCTTTGAACATCTGCCCTGTAAAAAAAATACTAGAAACTAACTGAGCAAATTATTTTAAAAATTTGCGTATGGTATGCCAATTCATAAATGGTATAACACATTCAATGTTTTTTAATTTTTCCTACAAATCACCACGAGTCAAAGCCATTGTTAAGCAAAAAATTGTTGCTAAAAAGGAAAGTCAAATCGCTCGCTCCTCGCTCTTTGGGTCTTTGTTCTCGCTCTAACACACTCGTCGACTGCTACCTGGACTGGGGTTCGAACAGACAAAAGAAACGAGATAAGCTCTTCGCCCCGTCTCACATTATTATCCTATTAAAGAATGGGATGGGTAGAGTGTTTTGTTTGTGCATTCCTAGCATAGGCCCTAGCCAGCCATGTCAACAAATCAGTCCGTAACCTTGCGTTTCGTGCGATACCCGTCTTCTCTGTGTTCCTGCATTCGTGTTGTGTTTACCAAATTGACTTGGCATCATTCCGGACTCCGATATTGCTTGTGACTTAGAACTGATTTTCTTTGTGAACTGAAACGACAACTTGGCACTCTTACGGGACACTGATATCGCTTCTCGGATTTGTGAATTGTTGTGAAACTGCTTCTCATCGATGACAAGTCGTAATACTTCGTCGTACTCTCATAGTGAGTACGCCGATATGCACTTGATTTACGGCGAAACAAGGCAAGTTTCATCTCGAGGCAATGTGACTTACAATGCAAGTTTGGCCGCACGATTATACTCGGAACGCTATCCAAATCGCACTCCGACGAATTATGAAGTGGTTTTAAGAGTTGTGAATTGTTATCATGAGGGAAGACAACCAGGATGGAATGGCACAGAAGGAAGACCACGAACCGTTGACGACAACATTGTTTTAAATCAAGTGCACGAGGATCCAGGAACTTCGGTGCGAATAATTGAACGTCGCACTGGTGTTACCAAATCGTCCGCACAACGAATTTTAAAGAGAAAAAAATACCACCCGTACCACATCCAACGTGTCCAAACGGGGTGCGTAACGATCGATATAAAAATATTTTCTATAATATCAGTCGATATAACGCTCATTTGATATAATAATTAAATCATATAACAACATTTAATATATTTAAATATGATATAATTATCATTTTATATAACGATCATTTGTTCTAAAAATATTTTATATAACATGCATTAAGTATAATGCATATTTACTATAATCAACTTATGATATAAAGCTAATTTCATATAAAGTACAGTTGGTATAAAAAAATATAGTAACCCCTATTGTCGAAGTTGTTGACCAAAAAAACACCCTGTATAGGTTAGGTTAGGTTAGAATTGTGTCAAGGCGCGAAGCGCCATAACTACGCGGAATAGGAGCTCCGCGAAGCGGAGCTCCGTCGACTTTGCCTCACTGTCAGCGTTGTACCAAAAAAACATGCGACAAAAAAGTTATTCCAAAGAAATATACTTAACAACTACCAGAAAAGTAGTTTAGGTTAGGTAAATAAAATAATATACCACTTGATAGTTATACAATTTGATTTTTATACAAAATGATGATTATACCAAATGATGTTAATAATAAATAAACGATATACCAAATGATAATTATAGTAAATAAAAATAGATATTTTGATAATATACCAATCGTTTATTATATAAAATGAGTGATTATATCCTTTAAAATTATATCAAATGTTATTATATTAAATGAAATTATATTAATTATTTTTATACCGATCATTACACACCCGTCCAAACGCTTCTTCCGACTGATTACCCACAACGTGTCGAATTTTGTCGCAAAATGATTGAAAAGTGGAGGCAGAATCCTAATTTTTTTAATGAGGTATTATGGAGCGACGAATCGGCCTGCAAAAGAGACTGGTACCTCAATCTGCACAATATCCATAGCTGGCGGCTAACTAACCCACATGAATCAAGAGAAGACAAGTCACAATATCAATTTAAAATAAACTTGTGGACCGGAATTTTTAACGGTCAGATACTAGGACCCGTCGAGTTACTAGCAATTCTAAACGGACAAAATTATTTACACTTTTTAGAAAACGATCTGCCTATTTTGTTAGAGGACACATCGCTGGACTTGAGGCAAAGGATGTGGTTGCAACAGGATGGCTGCCCGGCACACTACGCCCGCCTAGTCCGCGAGCACCTCGATACTACGTATCGTGACAGATGGATTGGGAGATTGGGACCAATTTTATGGCCACCGCGTTCTCCAGACCTCAACCCATTGGATTTTTTTTATTGGGGATGCTTAAAAGATAAGGTCTACGCGAAACCAATCAGATCCCAAGAAGAATTACGCCAACGTGTCTTCGCCGCAGCACGCACCATATCGGAAATT
This sequence comes from Acleris sparsana, assembly GCA_923062465.1. Taxonomy (NCBI): domain Eukaryota; kingdom Metazoa; phylum Arthropoda; class Insecta; order Lepidoptera; family Tortricidae; genus Acleris; species Acleris sparsana. The sequence continues at coordinate 12,409,934 of OV281286.1, forward strand.
AGCTTGAGAAAATTAAACCGAAACTTTATAAGAAGATGTCATTTATGCATAAGGGTCGGAGGAAAACAATTCGAGCATTTATTATAAGCTAGGGTTAGATATTAAAATAAAGCAATAAAATTTAAACCTGTTTTTTAATCAGTAATCATCTTTACTCGTCAAGCCAAACAATCTTCAAAAAAGGAGAGAAACGATATTATTTCCGTCTCTTTTTCTCTCATGCAATGGGCAAATATTAAAAAGGCCAAGTACGAAATTAAATATCGCAGGGTACACCATTTTTACATTAGTATCGACGGCTTCGGGCTTCCTAGTATTTATTTACTTTAATTAGGCCGTTGAAATGGTGATGTGAATGTCTACTTTATTGTATTAAGATACATTGTATCATACCATTTCTGAATTTGCATACCATACGCAAATTTTTAAAGTAATTTGCTCATTTCGTTACTAGTATTTTTTTTACATGGGAGATGTTCGAAGTCAAAGTGAATGTTTTGCTAATAAAGTTGAGTCAAGACCAAATTAGTATTTTTCCAATTTTCACAGTACTTATCGTCAAAATAATAATTTTGTCGCCTTAAATAACTATTCAAGACAGCATACATGTAGAAAAAACTAAGTTTGAAGGCCATTCCACAAAAATCTGGGACTAAGAATGCCAAAAAAGGAGCGAAATTAGAAAAAACATTAAATTGCCGATATCTTGAAAACCGTGCAACTTTTACTGAGGTCATGTTAGGCTGGTTTGGTAGGTCTAAGGATAAGCTATCCTCGGTGTCAGGGTTACGTGTCCATTTTGGGACACCCTGTATACGTAGTTGATGCAATAAAATAAAATAATGTACATATAAATTTAAAAAAAACGCAAGCGAGATCCAACTTCAACAAAACATCAAAATGATGTTAATTCTGATACGAGTAGCTCTGATTATAACAATGGAGAAAGTTCAGAAACTATAAAGTTATAGAATGTGGCGACAATGAATAGTAAATTGATAACCAAGGATTGAAAGTGACCCATTTCACCCGAGATATTTCTGGCGGTCTTACTTTGTTCGATACTTCGAGGGGAAATGGGTAATTTCAACCCAACTGGGTTGAAATTACCCATTTGTTAAAATGAAAAGTATCTAACTGGGAGTGTCTAACTAGACACTCCCAGTTAGATACTTTTCATTTCGACTGTGAGGAAAGTAAAATACTAAACGCACATTTTATAAAAGGTGTTCGGCGTTCAACCTCAAGTGTTGAACATAAGCTCCTTAACTTTTCTAATGTTGGCAGTATGTGTATTTTCTAGATGGCCATGCCTAAACGTGAAAATAAAGTGTCATGCTATGCTATCACGGCGTTATGGCGTGCAGTATAATAGAGAAATAATTTTAAATATTGATTTTCTGTAATTTCCAAAAAAAATACCAGTCGTAAAATGATTTTAATATGAATCTATAGATCGTAATCGATACGTCGTTTAACGTATAGCCAAGTTTAGATACATGAAAATATCTCCGTGGCAAATCGTAATTATTAAAAATAAAACTTTCCACACCGTGAAAACGCAGTTTTCCACCCATTAAAATTAAACTTTCCGAACAGGTCGAGATGAAAAATAATAATTTGGTTTTGCTGACAGTAAGAGAAAATTAGAAATATATATGCTCATCTGTTATATATTAATGAATGATAAACAAAATATGCTAGATTAACATATAGATTGATATATCGAAAATAGGATGCTGAACTATATTAGTTCCTGATTATTTAAAATATTTAGGGGGAAGTTCCGTAAGGCCGGACGCCACCTAACGCCGGATACTCGTAATATCTCGGCGGATCCAACGTGTTCGATTCTAAAACGAACGATCTTGTATAGATTACACTCCCCCACACCTCTTTCAAGTGTTTTTTTTATCGAATACGTTGTTTTGATTAATCTATATGTTATCTAGCATATTTTGTTTATCATTATTATATAACAGATCAGGGTATATATTTCTAATACCGTATCTTAGACTATAACGTCTTTTTTGGTATGGTAATTCCTAAACATAATACAAACATTACAAAATATTAATTTCTGCAATTTACTTACCATACATTTTAGACGCGATATCGAATAACGTTTTCTATCGCGTCTACACAATATTCGCATACGTACTTAATAGATATATCAAATGAGGTTGCTTAATGCAGAGTGTTGTAACGGATATCGGCAGACATTATCCCTAACATAATTCACACTGTGCGTAGGTAATGTTCCCCGCCCCCGTGCGGATCATGGGAGTGTCACAAACGAATTTGCCAAACTATAGTTTCCTTTAATAACGTAGATATACTATTAATACTGAATAATACTTGTACAAATCTTCTATTTTTGGTTATTATTTATTTATAGAAGATATTTGTCGCGTAGTTGGTATGTACTCACATTTTCGCTTTACTCTTCCTATTGATTTTCTTTCGCTTACGGTCTTGAAGTGTAAGCCCAGAGCGCGCTTTGTTGTTCTTGCTTTGCTTTTTATACGAGGGTTTTTTTGCTGGGACTTCGTCATCATTACTAGACGTCGAAATAGATTCTTGATTTTCGATTTGAATTCCATATCCACGGTCAGAATTCTCTGAAATGACAGCCTTCTCCTCGTTAGTGATTTTTTGCTGTTGGTCTATAATTTTAAATTGCCCGCTTTCTAACAAAATCTTCTCTTCCTACAAAAAATACTTAGGTAAATAAACAAATCAAAACTGTAAGGTTTTTCTTCTTTTTTTCACAATAGATAGAGGTTTTTAAATGCACGACGTCCCGCTCCTTTTTTATTTTAATTTTCCAATTCCAAAGGATGCCCAGGGTACAGCCATGTGACAGACGGAGTGATTGGACGGTGGTACGAAACCCCCTTCGTGTAAGAGTCCGGCTCGCACACGAAGGGTTTCGTATAGGAAGGGGTTTTTTTCATCACAACAACACACACACCATAATAACACAACATACAACATCAATTTGACTGGTGGGGCGTGCTTTCGTGGATACAACACATACATGAGTTGCGTATATTTACGTACGTTCTCAGATGTCATACGTTCTTCGTTATTTAACGCTTCACGTCCACTTCTCTCCCCCATCTCATTCCCTTCAGGTAAAGGTGGCTGAAACGATTGGTTTTCATTCTCGCTGGCATTATTTCCAGAAGAGGCTCCCCACCCGTTGTTGTCATAATTTGCGGTATCGTTACTTTTTCCACTTTCACCCGTGTCTGAGCAATCAGACGTCGGTTCTGACGTCAACATGAGTGAAGAATCTTCACTTGCTACAAGTTTAACGAGCATTAGCATTTTCAAATGAAACATAAATAGAAAAGCTAACATTAATTTTCAGGGTACAATAGGTTAAACAAATTGTCCCTTTAAACCAGACAGGGTTTTGTAAGGGGTCAGAGCTGCCGTCTTAAATAGAATAGTAGTAGGTAGTAATGCTTTTTGACACTCTTAGGTGCATTATATTATGCCTAAATTAAAGAACTTTGATTTTATTACTTATGAATGTCAAAAACATTACCACCTACCAACGTAATTATATTTAAGATAGCAGCTCTGACTCTGACCACTTAGAAACCCTGTATAGTTTCATAAATGGACAATTTGTTTAACCTAGCCTAGTGTACCATTTTTACATTAATAAATAATGAACACAACTTAAGTTCATACTTAATGGTGATAGTGTTTCTATAAAATTCATTATGTTGAAAGCACATAATATACCTAATGAATTTTAAAGGAAAACTATTGACATATTTTTCAGATTTTTAGTATTTGTAGTTTTGGCTGGCTTGAGTCTAATAAAAATTGGCGCTTTATAGTTTAATATTTCATAAACGGATCCCTTGATCGTAAAATTGATTCCACAAACCTGCAATATTTTTGAAAGACCTATTCAACAACACCCACACTGTGGGGTAGACGAATGAACTAACAAACGGTGCACAATGCCATTGTTTGTAATAAAAAATAAATTCGAAAGCTAATACGCGTTTGTTAGGTCATTCTCCCGACCTCATTATTTCTTTATAGTAAAGTTTCCTTTCGCATTTTTCCCCGAACGCGATATTACCCAATTTTATTTTTTCACCGTTCGGTTTTATTACAGTCGCATTTCTTGTTGTTCTACTTTTTTCCCAGTCGGTTTTATTCCCGCTCGATTTCTATCTCAGTCGCACTTTTTACTAAAAGTAATTACATCGTAATTCGAAGGTAGGTTTAGGGGGTGCCCCTTGAAATCTCGACAAACTTTTCATCGAATTTAATTTCATCGAAAACGATTCATAGAATATTTAGTATAAATATTATCTCTTGTGGTATTATGGCTTCATCGACTATTCATTATAAATTAAAACAATTATTAGAACAACGGTACATGGATTTTTAAATGCTTAAAAATACATTTCATAAACTATTCAAGAGACAGAACAACTCAATATAATTACTATTACTAAAAACTAGTTTGAATTGCAACACATTGATATGTAAACAGAAGTTTGCTATGCGACAGAGTACAAATAGGTGCGACGACGAGCGAAGCGAGGAGGAGTGTGTTAGGTGAACTGCGAGCTAACAGCGCGCGAAGCCGAGCGAGCGAAGCGAGCGTGCCGCGGCAGCGGCCGGCGAGCGTCAGAACCGATTTGTTTTATTCCAAATAATATATTGGATAATAAAGTATGAAATAAAAATCTGTCACATAAAATATCTAGTTAATAATATTTATAAACATTAAAAATCGGTGTTTTAAAAATACATCATTTAATTGTTAGATGTAAAGAATATTCGATCAAATGAAAATAAGCGAAAAGTTGACTTTGAACTGAAATTCGATTAAACGTTTGTCGATATTTCAAGGGTAAACCAGGTTTAGGTTATGTTACTTTTGCAGCAGGCCCGGAGGGCCAAACCACCCAGAAATAGGTCCGCGGTAGAGAAGCTTGTGTAATATAGAGTTTACTTACTTAGTATTATAAAAGCTGGTTTATTTCACTTTGTTACCAAGTACTTGTATTTGTCACCTACCTACGTTGCTTCTTACCAATGTCCGTTCTATTCGATTAAAAGTGATAATCTATATCCTCCCGGTGACACTCGAAGCGTTTACGTATAGTTATCTCCCTTACTCTCGTGTTGTCCGTATCTGTCCATCGTTCATTAGTGAAACAAGTGAACATATTGTAGTTTGTATAGCTATCTATATACAACTGCGACCATTTTCAAACGCAATTTACTAAGAACGTAGTAACACATCTATACTCTGTAATATGATTGCCTACAACTTTAAAAACTAGTTGATAATTCAGTAACCACCATTTGTGCAAAATGTTGTTACTGAATTGTCAACAAGTTTTAAATTAAATTAAACAATTAGTATATTACAGCTTTCTAGTACACTAAGAGTCTCTGAGCTAGGCTGCGGACGGACGGACGGACGGAAATGGCGAAACTATAAGGGTTCCTAGTTTGACTACGGAACCTTAAAAATTACGCAACTCATACAACATTGTACACCCTCCTTTTACTTATTAGGGTTTATAAATAATTAGGATTAGTAGGATTAGTGGATATAGTAGCTTCTGAACGCGTCTTCGTCCGTTTAGATTTCGATTATAGTTATTCCTTCGGGAACTTTTAACTTTTCCGGGATAAAAAGATAATGGCGACAATCCTCCTTTCACAAACACCGTGGGTGGGTGTTTCGGGGTTTCCAAAGTAAATTAAAAAAAAACTTTAATCCTTACAGTGTTTTTGACCTACTGTGAGTTATGTGACTTACTATAGTCACATGCGAGGTATTTAAAAATAGGCGATACATTATTTAAGTTTCTGAACGGCGTCGCCAGGTAGTGTAGTTTTATGTAAAGAAAAAACTGTAATACGTGTTTATATGAGCTGTCACAGAACTCATCGTAGCTTGAAACCACTGTAGGGATTAATAAGAAGCTTTAGTGCCGATTTACAGACTAAAGTAACATTTTAAGAGCATGAGAAGTGAAAAGGTTAATTACGTACCTCTGCCTGGTGGAGACGTGTTACTCTCATTGTCTTCCGAACTATCCGAGACACACCTCTCGAGCCAACTGTTGACCAGCTTGTATAATGCCGTAACATGCTGATCTTTGTAAAGTAGCGCGACCAACTGTACCATTGTTACTCCCCAGTTAGTCTGGAAGAATAATAAATACAAAACACATATCTAATCTCATTCAAAATTATAAATAATATTATAATTACTTATTTTATTCTCACTTGAAGCAATTAACAGGTAAACATATAGCCTGACACTTTTTCCTTTTTTTAACGTGATAAACTAAGAGTTGGCAATTAACTAATACTTACTTACCACAGTTACAGATATAAATCTTCATATGAGTTTTATATTTTCACATAAAAACCATTTCGTTGAATCGAACCATCTATGACGCGTCAGACTAGTTAGTAGTGACCCTGTCTAGTGTCTACGAAGAGAGCGATGCCGGGTTCGATTCTCGGTATGAGCAAATATTTATATAATGAGCGCGAGTATTTGTGTCCGAGTCTTGGATGTTCTCTATGCATTTAAATATTTATATCGCTGTGTACCTAGTACTCGGGTAAGGGCTAAAATTAAGATACGGTAACTTTAGTCAGGTGAGCCACTAAAGTTACATACATTCAAATAGTGCCCTCACAGGCGGACTCCAAATTGAATAAACGAGTCAGATTCAATCCTCACCCATTAATAATATGTGGTCGCACTTGCTACAGGAGTTTTGTCTGAGATACCACCATATTTTTTAACAAGGGTTATCTAGAAAAAATCCCTTAAAGGGATATGCACATCTTTGTACGTAATAGTTTTTATCTTATATTGCCTGTGTTTTGACTTTTTATTTATTCTTGTACTATAAAGAGTATACATATAGTACATTACTGCAGAGACCAGTAAGCTAGCCTTCCTGGACGAGTACGAGTTTAAAAAAAAAGCCTGAGCCGTCATTCGAGGGAGGCCTATTATACATACGAGCCTAGGATGGCTCATATGGTCAAAGCATGTATACTTAAGACCTTTCTCAAAAATAAAACGAGTAGATTTCTTTAAAAAAAAGTAAAGTAAGTTAATATAGTTATTGTAAATTTACCTACAATTTTACAAAAAAACACCATATGATAAGCTTATTCCCCCACTTTTTACATCCTTGCAACACTGACCTCGTTCGTGATAATTTCCTTGTCAACCGACTTCAAAAAAAGGAGGTTCTCAAGTCAACCCGTTAATATCTTTTTATATGTAGGTAATAAGATCACGTACAACTTTTTACAGAATTGACCGATTTAAAAAAATGTTTTTTTGGGTTGACCTTAACCTATATACTTCCGAGGTGGTCCCATAGTCCCCACATCTGAATCTGATGAGAGGGTCCGTTGAAGGAACTCAAATATTATAGGCATACATATAGCGATTTTAGTATTTTTAATAACGAGTCCAGTATTTGCATTCAGAAAGTGTCATTTGGTGAAATGGAACTGATGATGAAGACCGCAAATGGCTACCGGAACTCCTCAACGGTACCTATTTCACATGAGTAAAGAAACGGAACAGAGACTAAGCTTCTAAAGAGCGCGCAAAATTTATACCTAATATGGTAGGGTTGGCACTGGTGGACAAAAATAAATAAAATGATATCGATCAGTTTTTTATTTATTTAAAACTGCATGTTAAAATGCAAAGGCGAGATAATCGCGGACAAACATGCAAACATAGCATCTCCTTTTTTTAAGTCGGTTAGAAAAAACACGAGCCTACGTATTTGCATGCATAAAAATAATAGGTAGGTGTAAATCCACTACCCAAAGGTTTTCTGAACGAGATCACTCTTTAGCGAGAACACCGCGTTCTATTTACTGGTGAATTCAATGTTTTTATTCTGAAGTTTCTCAAGCAGTATCATTTTGGTAAGCAAAATTAGAAGTAAGTAAGTAGGTACAGAGTCCTTAGGATAGCCAAAATATGAGATGTCATTATTTTTCCTTGTATTGTTCATACACACAGTACAAACCACCAGATTTTCACGTGCACAACAAATACATTGAAATCGAACACGACGCGGTGCGCGCCCTGCGCTAGTGACCAAACTGAACTAGTATAAACCAGTTTCTGCGTGTACGTGACGAGGAGTTTGGTCACACGCACACACGCGCATCGCGCTTGTAGTAGTGTACCTATCGCAGCGCGGTTGTATGAAGCTTAGTCTCTGTTCCGTTTCTTTACTCATGTGCCTATTTCAAGGGTGGCGATAAGATATTTCGATAGTTGAACAATGGTAACAAAGAATATTTAATTGTTTAAATATGATTGACTTTTCCGCGGCGGCGTTGCTTGCGGCGAGCTTGAAATGTCTTAGTTTCATATCAAGTAAGAAGTGAAACTACTTAAAAGCTTAATCCTGATCACTAAAAAGTATAAAATAAAACATTTTTTTGAAAAAAACAAGAAACCGCGTTCAAAGACGCAACAAATAACTTATTTTAAATTGGTAGGTATAATCCAATATTTTTACCCAAAAGCCGACTTTAATTGGACTGACCTATACCTATGTCATGCACACTATTTGAACGAACGAACTATAAAACATTTAGTTTTTTATTAAAAGAACCGCGTTGTAGTATCAAACTGCCAAGCTGCATTAAATTTCTTCATTTAAATTGATGAGAAATGTTACAAAACTGAGTCTTTTAATTATGATTGTTATTTTTGCAAGAATCTTGATTGTTAAATAACTGTGTTCACATGATATCCTAATTTTTAATTTTGATGTAACCTTTTCTTGCTTTAATACCTCCCCTTTTTTAAACGACTTCAAAAAAGGAGGAGTTTCTCAATTCGACCGTATATATATATATATATTTTTTTATGTGTGTTCGCGGATAACTTCGTCGTTTATGAACAGATTTTGATGATTCTTTTTTTGTTGGAAAGGAGATATTCCAAGGGTGGTACCATAATAAGAAAACCGGGATCTGATGAGGGAATCAGTGAGGAGTTGAGGGAACTCCTCAAATATTGTAGCCAAACATATAGCGATTTTAGTATTTGAAGTGACTTCTCCAGCATTTGCATTCAGAAAGTATCATTTGCTGAAGCGGAACTGATGATGAAGACCACAGATGGCCACCGGAACTCCTTAACGGTTACGATTTCAAGGGTGGCGATACGATATCTCGATTAAGATAGTTGAGCGACTATAAAGAAAAACATTTAATTGTTCAATAAATATGACTGACTTTCCCGCGGAGGCGTTACAAACTTGCGGTGAATTTGAAATGTCTTAAAATTTCATATCAACTAGGAAGTGAAACTACTTAATAACAGCATATTATGATCACTAAAAAGTATAAAATAAAATAACTGTTTTAAAAAACAAAAAAACGCCTTCAAAAAACAAAAAAATAACTTCTTTTAAAATGGTAGGTACTATCAGCCCATCGGAACCTTGACCCACCATAGAACGTTGTCACAGTGACGTTATGATTCAAGTTGTAAGAAGTGCCAAGCAAATGTTTCACAATGTCACTGTGACACTTTTCTATGATGGGTCAGGGGTCCAATGGGCGGATTGATAGTACCTATAGGTCAGTCAAGCTGAAGTCGGCTTTTGGTTGAAAATATTGTCAGTCGCCGACTTCAGCTTGACTGACCTATAGGTACTATCAATCCGCCCATTGGACCCCTGACCCATCATAGAAAAGTGTCACAGTGACATTGTGAAACATTTGCTTGGCACTTCTTACAACTTGAATCATAACGTCACTGTGACAACGTTCTATGGTGGGTCAAGGTTCCGATGGGCTGATAGTACCTACCATTTTAAAAGAAGTTATTTTTTTGTTTTTTGAAGGCGTTTTTTAATGGCTGTCCGTCATAAGTCTAAGGATAGTTCCAAATTCAAACAATATGTTATGTTAAAGAGCTGTCAACGTTCTGTACAGATAATTCCAAATTAAAATAATATGGTATGTTACTGTGGTTATGGTATTTCAACACTTACTTACTGGACAGTTATTGATTCCAAATTCAAATTCACTCGGACTTTAGGTACCGGACACTTTTGATAGTTGTCCAGAAACTTCAACCTACTGGCTGCTAATTACATAGCATTTTTGATAGTGTTATGGCAAGATTACATAGCATTTTTTAGAAAAGTTAATTTTCGTTAGTCATCTGACGTTTCATAATTGTAGTCCTTAAGTACACTTTTTTTAAAAACACCCATTGTACAAGCCTAGAGCTAAGTTTGGGACTAGGTCAATTTGTGTGATATTTTGTACGTGGTTCTAGACGAAAATTACAACTTACCAACTAAATTACATGGTTCCTAAGTTTCTAATCGCGATATTTCACAAAGTTATTACGGTGACTCGACATAATCTTTCAGTGCACCCTTCAGTTTATTAAAGACAATTTAAATGCTTTAGCTTAAATTGTGGTATTATTGTTAACCTAGGTTTCATACGTAGGTAATACTAGCACTGCGGTCTTTACCATAAAAGCACACGGGGTCCGTGCCCAGGGCCCTATCATCAGGGGGCCCCGAAGGACCGACAATTTGCTACCCATAATAAATACGGGCCCCAAACTCTTGTGCGCCCTAGGGTCCCAGCATAATTTAAACGGCCTTGACTACTAGTGTATATATAAAGGAAAGTTACGAGCCAATCAGAGCGCGATACGCTATTTACTCGCACCCGCGCCCCATAATTTCGGCACGGTTTTTTGTTTATGTACGTTTAAAAATCGGATTAAGCGTAGTCTATTTAGACCATATTTAGATAGGAGGTCTGTGATCTCAAATGAGGTCTCAAACGACAAAACAATTGACATTAAGTGGAATATTCTTCCTAGTCGTTTTTTTTTAGTTTTAACATTTTTCTCGATTAACTGTTCATTGCTAGCAATCGAATCTTACCATTAGGTATTGCGGGCTCTTTTTACTTACTAATGAGTAAGTAAGTAATTAAACATCGCGCATACCTTATTGTATGATTCGGGTGGAGAAGTATACACAATAATTTGTCAATTGGAGGGTGTCCGGCCTATTCGCCGAACTTTTTTTGTCCGAATTTCACTTGCCAACCAACTTTTCGCCGATGATTCACTATGACAACTTTTTATATGACAACGTTTCATTTGGACGAATTATTTTAAACTCGATTATTATGATGACTTAAAACTTTTTGGATATCTATTATTTGCCAAATCTTTCACTAGGCCAAAAAACGATTAAACGAATAATATTTCGTCAGTGCATCAGTTCTCTTCCAGCCTTTTCTCTGAATATCATGATGCCGAACTGATTCATTTCCCAACCATCTTAGGGGCGGGCCAGACAGAAGAGACAGCCACGCACGCGTACTTTTCTCTCGCGTCTTACGTCTCTTCTGTCTTACCTGCGCCTTAAAAACCTTAAATATTTACACTTTGGGGAAAAAAGCGGTAGTTATGCCAAATGGAGGAGCGTGTTAGGTTAACAGTGACCAAACAGCCAGAATCGCCTTTTTTATATTTGTAAAAGACATTCCAAAACACGGAGTCAAAGTGAAAAAATATTCTATTAAAAAAATAAGAAAATCTGTATTTGATTTGTCCGAAGTCAAAATCTCATCCTTGTACATGGTATTTTAAAAGTGGCTTTATAAAAAATATATAAAAATTTGGTAGCTTGGTAAAAAAAAAAGATTATTTGGCGAAATGAATTTCTGCGAGTAATTGGTTGCGAAATGATAATCGGCAATTAAATTTTCTGCGATAAATAAGAGAACCTAATTGGAGAGAGGGTTACTTACCAATTCTGGTATAATCATAAGCTTAATGAGGAGTTTATCAAAGCCTTGGCTAAATATGTTCCAGATTATTCGATTTTGCACCGGGTGATTGGTTTCGTTTTTGCTCCGGTTGAGACTGTTGATATCCTCCGGTATGTGCAGTAAATTTCTCATAAGCAAAAGACTGTTGCTTATGTTTGAACATTGTCTCGGTGTTATTTTCATTAGTTGTTCACTGTCCGCGTTTTTCTTAAGAAATTCAATAACCACTCTCGATGCTTGAATATCCGCAAAAGCCACCTTTGCGGACGTAAGCAAATTATTGATGTCATAGACAGTTTGCTTTCCGTAATCTGATTGCGATATTACTTCCACGGAGAGCAAACATTCTACCGGAATAGTTAAATTCACAAGAATCTGCACCAGTAACTCTATGGTCGTATCTTCCTTCGCATGAAGTAATAGAGGCACAAGATCTTTCTGTATGTTTTGCCCAAAACTTATGCTTCTTCGATATGAACGAAGATATTGGTCCTCAGATAAAATATTGTGCAATATTGACTGTAACGCCGCTGAAACATTCAATTACATTTATTATCGAGTTATCTGGGATAAAAAATAGTTGGTCATAGGAAGAAGTCGCGGGAAATGTTTTTTCCCCCGCACTACTAAATTGTTCAATGAATTGAATTCTGACTCGGGAATAGATCTCTTTTATAATAGCACTCTCTCTGTCAAAAATATTATTATATTAAAATAATATCTGTACATCTAAATAGGTAGCGTTTTCGCATCTTTACTTTTGCATCATTGTATCCTTTGTTTTTTTTTTTATTTATTATCTGCTTGTTTTTTGAGAATCTGTACTCATGACTGTTGTTGTTGTAGTTATGGTTTGTTCTGATTTTTTAGAAGTAAATTTGTTACTGTTTACATATTTAATTCGAGACTTTGCATGTTATTCTTTAAGTGAATGTGTGGTTGTAATTTGCTTTTAGATATAAGTGTGGTCGATCAATTTGTAGTAGGCAGTAAGCTTTCCGAATAAAATAAAATAAAATAAAATAAAATAAATAAGGAATAAATAAATAAATTAAATAAGGAATAAATAAATAAGGAATAAAGGAAGACTCCGGGAATAGACCTAAGGCACAAATGCCGCGGAGCTATTCAACCTCGTCAAAGACAGGAAGAAGTATGCGGAGCTGACTGTCAACCTCCAATAGTTGGAGAGGCACAGAAGGAAGACGAACCGAAACCAGGTTTTAATTATACTTTTTACGACTCGATTAATTGTTAATACAAGTGAAAGTATGATATCGAAATCAGGACAACCGTTTTGCCAAAAACACTGGTAACTCAGGAAACAAAGTATTATTTTAATACAAAACCAAGAGACAACCTAATAAATATGGATACGGACATATTTATTAATCATTGAAAATTTCTTCTTTGAGTAATAACTGAGTTGGTTCGTTGTCCCTCGGTCGGTTTTGTTTAAAAATAATAGTATATATGTGTCTGGGGCGCCTGTCGTATCGCATAACGTTTTTTGTCCTAAAAATGTTTGGCCGAGAATGTTGGGCATACTGTTGAATGGCATACTACTCGTTTGTCCTAATAATTTTTGCGCTTACTCATTTAACGTCCTAAAGCAAGTTTGTCCTAATATTGATAACTCTAAAGTCTAATTACCTAAAGCATAACATGAATTCGTAACATGAATTGTCCTAGTAATTATTTTGCCTATGATTAAACTGGCTACAATTACAGCACCTAGACTAAACTATGGTAGGCGTGAAGTCAGAATCGTTACGTATTCCACCTTCAGGCAGGTCAGATTTCGGTTAGGTTAGGTACGACGACGAGCGAAGCGAGGAGGAGTGTTAGGTAGAACTGTGACCCTAACGAGCGAGCGAAACGCCAGAACCAACAAGTTTGACAAGGTTAGGTTTGTAAATAAAACATTGTTTTATATATAATCAGAAATAGGTTTTTTTATTAGTACTATTAATAGGATTACATCAAAGTAATATTATTGGCTATTGCTATCTAACTTTTAACTCTGCTTGCTAAAAAGATTTATGCTTAATGACATGTAGTCAAAACAATTTTAGCACATTAAATATTAGGAATATTACAATTATGCACATCAATCATTCGACAGTTGAATCTTAGCCACATCAAACGATAGGACAAGTAATATTTAGGACAAACGATAATAGGAGCAACAATTACGGACAATCAAAAATATGCGGAACAAAGTGTATGCCACACGTTATTAGGACAAAAGACGTTATGCGACACAACGATAGGACTAATATTTGTATGCCATTCGATATAGACCCATGTGTCTGATAAAATACCGCAAAAAATATATGTATTTTTTGTTTGCTTAAAACCTTAATGACCTATATGAAAAAAATACCTGACAAAAAAATGTTGATGCCACTAATATACCTAAGTGAATATCTCACTACCTACCCAACTTTGAAATAAAAACGTTAATCAGTGGCTAACTTGCTACGTTGAGGTTATAAAAAGGCCAGTCGGCCACACCCTTTGCATTGTTTTACGCATTTACAATGTTAGGAAGAGTTAAAAAACTTAATAGTCTGATGCGTTAACTCCTTACCATCGCAGTTCTCATTTATGTGATATCCACCTGCATGCACGAAGCCGAGATTGCCAAATGTACTATGGATTTGTGGACTACTAAGAACCCACTCCATGTTTTATCTGAAACAAAAGCAAAAAAATAAAACCAGGCAAGAACATAATATGTCTGACCATGCTAACACACAAGAAGCACCATACCAAAACAACAAGTATGAACTAATTCTCTATTTCCCTTTATAAAGTTATTTGGTGCTGTGTTGTCTTACTTAGATATATGTATTAAGAAGTATAATTTTTCAGATTTTTAGTATTTGTAGTTTCGGCTGTGTAACACTCACTTTTTACATCGTAATATTTAATATTTTTTGAGAAAAAACCGGCCAAGTCCAGAGTTGATCTCGCGTGGAGTGGGATGCGTACCTACTTACGCAATTTTTAAACGACTTCAAAAAAGGAGGAATTTCTCACTTCGACCGTATATTATGTAAGTATATTATGTTTGTTCGCGGATAACTTCATCGTTTTTGCGCCGATTTTGAAATGAGCGAGCGAGCTTGCAATGTCTCAAAGTTTCATGTATCGACTAAGAAGTGGGACTACATAAGCTTATTATGATCACAAAAAAGTGTAAAATAAAAGATTAAAAAAAAAAGTAAAACCGACTTCAAAAAGGCAATAAATAACTCCTACTGACATTGTAGGTAATAGGTTAGTCCAACTGAAGTCGACGACTCGCAATATTTTCAATTCAACCAAAAAAAAGCTTCTGTTAGACTAACCTATTACCTAACTATCATTATAATAGAAGTTATTTTTTGCCTTTTTTAAGGTATGGTAAATTGTCGTCTTCTTTCATGAATAAAATCAAAAAATATTCATTATTCAATAATAACAAATAGTTATTTATGAGACTGAAGCATAATGAGAGGCATTACACAAGAGTGTGGTTTTATGATAAGATCACAAGAGTATTTTACTGCCTAATTATATTCATCGCATACAAAACTTTATCTACATGCACATCATAAGTATTCTACAACATGTACAATATGGCCTGCATTTTCAAGTTGGAGCTATAACTTTATTTTCTGTTCTTCGGAACTATTCTAAAGTTCGAAACAAATGACAGTGCGGCGCAGCGGCGGGCGGGCGGGCGCGCCCTACTCACACGTTACACTGTAGGTTAGGTGGTACTTCTAATGTTTATGTGCTCCTAGTAATTGACGTTAATTTTTTTGTTTTGTTTGATTGTGTGAATCTATTGTAATATTCTAGATTCAATTTTTTTATTGAAAAATAATTTCTCACTAAATGAAATTACAAATCGAATAATTCGATAATCACAACCAAATACGATTCTTTACGAAGATGTTCAAATTTTGAATGTGATTAAAGTTTTGGCTACCTAATACCTATACTGTAATTTAAACATTACGATGCAACCGCAGGTCCAGGTATACTAATATAGTTCATTCGCTTATCGTTTCTGAACATATTATAAGTGGATGTAGATAAAATATGAGGGCAAATGAAAGGGCTTATGAGATCTTTCATTTGATATAGGACACTGTAAGGTTTGCAAATCTTTTTTTTCATTTCCTAATTTATCCCCCAAAAATGGCATATTTAATAGTACATTGTGCATCAAGGGTAGTATGAAGGGAATTACTAACGAGAGTGTTAGAAGCCCGACGCCGAAGGCGGAGGGCTTTTAATGACTCGAGTTAGTAATCCCCTTACTGCCTGTGATACACACAATGGTTTTCATCACATTTGCGAGGAAAAAAACAAAGAGAAAACACTTTAACTCTGAAAAATATAAAGAAATAACTTTTGACGGACGGGAACGTAAATGGAAACGATTTTTTTTTTGTGACCACAGATACTGCGTTTAGTTTCGACCTGGATTCGAGCCAGATTTAGCCAATTTGATAAAAATGTATAATTAATAAAATTAATGATAAATGTTGATATAAACTTGAAATAGGTATAAAAATAATGAAGTTTAATGAAGCATATAGGTTTTGTGTAATGTAAGTTAGTCTATAGCTAATTTTTAAAGATGAAATTAGAAACCGATTTAATTTTTGGCTGAAAATTAAACCTCTTTAGTCAGAAATTATGTACGAAAGAGTTGCAAATTTTAAAAATAAAGTCATTACTCCCTAGGGATGACAAACTCGCCATAATTCCCGCGGGAACAATTTAGGCCATTGTCCTTCTGTATACAGGCATGGAATAACACCATTTACGAGCAAGTGTGATGAAAAAAAAAAATACTTCTCACATCTGTGTTTTAACATAATTATGTGTACCAAATTTCTACTCAATAGGTCCAGTAGTTTCGGAGCAAATTGTCTGTGAAAGACGGACGGACCGCCAGACGCATGAGTGAACCTATGAGGGTCCCGTTTTTTATTTTTTGTACGGAGCCCTACAAAGGAAATCATCCCCACGTTTTGTGAAGGGGAGGTAACCGAAATTATATTTATATAAGATTTTATTTAACCGTCGGCGTGAATAGGTAATATGTATATTTATGCCAAATAACAGCCTCCTAGAACTAAGAGTCTCGGAGCTGCGGACGGACGGATTGCCTGACATGGCGAAACTATAATAGTCCGTCGATTATAGTTGGATAAACGTCACGCTACGTAAAGTACTTTATCTACGCACATATCATAAGCCCTCTATTATGCGTTCAGAAACCGTAGGAAATGACCAGTATTATTACAACCAATTTTACTATGAGAACTTTCTTGCCTGTGGTAGTAGGTAAAATCTGTACAGTAATGTTATAAAAGTACGGAATTTGTAAGGTTATGAGTTTAAAATTGGAACAGCTGTCAAAACTCAAGAGGGTCTCTATTTTAGTATCCATAGATATTCAACAGTTATCGATACGAAACGTCAATGTTTTTTAATATAAACCGCACGACATGGGATCTCGAGTGACATGAGAATAGGGACCTCATTCATTTGACTATGAATTTAAAAATAGCCTTAATACACGAGTATGGTTTTATGAAACGAGCGTTAGCGAGTTTCATAACAGGATCACACGGGTGTTTTAAGGACTAATTATGTACAGTTGCATACACTATCTAATCTACACATATATCATAAGTACTTTAAGATGGGTTCAGAACCGACGACAAAAATGGCGGCAAAACAAACTTGTGCTGTGTCAGTGTCACGAATATTAAGGCCTCTTATTATGCATCAGTTGCAAAAACTACTATGATTGGTTCGCTAGTAACAATTTTCTAAGCAAAACTAAATGTTTTAGGTTAGCTTAGCCTAATATTCTAAGAGCCCACGACGACGTAGGTAGTTTTTACCTGCGCCCGACTTACGGGCAGTTGTGAAATTACTGTTAAATCGAATAGCCGTTATCAACCTCGTGACCGCTAGGCGAATTTTATTTTTAGTATCCTTATTTCATTTGAGTTCTCCGCTCTGCAGTACCTTTAATTACCATCTAAAGCTTACGTCTTTTTACATGAATAAATTATTCGAAACTGTTCAGAATAATGTGTTAAAACAATCAATGAGACGTAAAATTATCCCTACGTGACCGTGGCACACGTATTCAATCAGTACAAATCGAAAGGGACCAGGTGATTGCTGACAAAATCGAATTGATCTGCGCCGAATACAGCTGCGCAGAGGGCGACCAGCTAAACCGGATGCGTGCGCGTAGACGTGACGTGCGCGTGCGCTTTCCACTGCATTGTATAGTGAAATGTCGTATGAGAATTCATACTGTACAACGCAGTGGAAAGCGCACGCGCATATCACGTCTACGCGGACGCATCCGGTGTAGCTGGGCCTTAATCGCTGCAGCAACCACTTTCTCCACTGTTTGGATAATGCAGCAGTGGCTTTTCTTACACATCAAATTGATGATATTTCAGATGAGCTTTGGGTTTTGAGGAGGTCGATCTTATAAATACCTAAGCACGAGGCGTCGCTTATCATGCTGCTGCCACTGATAAGGCCAATGATGGGGGTTTGCACCATTGCATTATCGTATCGTATCGTATAGTCCTACCCCTCGACCCCTCCCCTGTTCCGAGGAACAAACGAAATTTGGGAATCTTATCAGCAGAGATTGGACAAATGGGCGTCATTACTCGCAATAATGTGGACATGACTCAAATATTTTAACTAAACAATTAAATTACATTAATTGATTACATACTCAAAAAATATTGTTCATTCTTTACTTCTTCAAACAGTAATAAATAAATAATCTAAGATCGGGTCGCCACCTTCCCGAACACAAGGGTGAGGGAGGCGATGGCTGAGATACGCGTCATACTTGAGAACGGGTGCTGTTTGTGGGGTCCGGTCTTTTTCACGTCTGCAAGGACCTGTTGTTCAGTTAATCATTCCAGTTATGGCTTTTGACGTAGGGACCTCATCGTGTTGTTCTCCTACTTCTCCTAGTCATTATTTTTGGTTTAATGTATTTGACCTTACATTTGTAATGTTTTTATTTGTGCTAGTTCTAATAATTAATATTTGTTACTTTATTGTCTTGTAATGTAGGTAACTTACTTTTAAGTATTATTTACACTTATACGTAAAAAAGCCCGTATAGCAAAGACTGGCATCTGGGACTGGTAGAGTGCACTTAGGGATTCCTCAAGGGTCGGCATTAGAAAATACCGTATTTTTAATTTTTATAAATGACCTTCCAACCACCGTCACAGCTGGCCTTTCAGTGCTGTTTACACAACCGTCGTGGTTAGTGCGCGCACGGATGAGCAGCTAGACGAAAAAATACATGACGCTTGCGAGCAGCTGCAGGGGTGGTTCACGACAAATGGATTGCTTTTGAATGTTGCAAAATCAAACGTTATGATAATTCCGGGTCGCAGTCTGGCTGTTCCTCCGAGCGTGCCTAACAATCCGATGCCTATATGCGACAAATGTAGGTTCCATGATTTCACTCTGGTCTCGAACCTTAACTAGAAGTGCCATGTCGATGAACTGTGTGGTAAACTGAGTGCAGTCTTTGCGTTGCGAAAGCTGAAGGTCCTCATCACTTAAGACGCACTGAAGCAAGTATATTTTGCACATTTTCACTCCCTTATGTCGTACGGTCTTCTTATTTGGGGAAACTCCACGGATGCCAACAGTTATGCTAATGCAGAAACGTGCTGTACGTACATTAGGTGGAGTGAAACCTAAACACTCGTGCAGGGCTCTCTTTGTGACGCACCGCAACATGACGCACCACTCACTTTACATTCACGAAATTATGTTTGTTAGAAAAAATATTAACATGTTCGCCCGCGTGCACGCAGTTGGCATTGGCAAGCAGCTCCGCCACTCGGGGCGTTTGAGAACAGTTCCCCGTCGCATCGCACTATAGCAGGGAAGAACCCGCGCGTGTTTGGTGCCACCTTTTACGAACGTCTACCCTCCGAACTTAGGAATGGATCATCCGACGAAGCATTCGGACGCCGGCTGAAAAACCTTTTATTGGAAAATCCATTATACTCGTTAGAGAGTTTATGGACCTTAATTTATAATTAGGTAGGTACATAAATTATTTGAAATGTTATGATTTGACATGTGATGTAGTTTATTTTATTTAATTATTATTATTTCTGATGTTTTGACTTATTCTACGATTTATTTCAAAAAAATGCTAATTTGATTGCATGCTATATAACTATGCTATAACTCCTGAGTTCTGTATTTTTATTGTTATCCTGACTTCTTATTTCTATTTTAGATTATATTAAATTTTGTGTATATTTTTGACGATTCCAATGTGTTTTTTTGTACTTTGCATTACATGCAAAGTTTACTGTGACTTACTTTGGAAAATAAATATTCATTAATTCATTCATTCAATATGTGGCCAATTTACTGAATAATTGGCCACATTTATTATTAGTTTTGATTTTGAAGACTAGAAAAATAGAAAAAATATACCGAATTAAATTTGTTTTTAACCAAAGATATAAAAAGTTCTCAAGTCGACGCGTTTTTTTAAAATGTATTTGCTTGCCGATTACGGTTAGATAGGTATGTATTTCGAAAATTGTTTTATTTTAAGACCTAACATTCTATTTTAATACCTAATAGTCTAGGTCGGGTGTGTAATTTTTAGTTTAAAAACAAATGGTCTAATTTTAATTTTGCATAAGACCAAAATACATAATTCTGATAAAGATAAAGATATATTTACCGTCAAAACTTTGTAGGTACAATCGGTGTTATATACAAAACATCAGACTCAACCGTTTGGCCATTTCGGACATACAATAGTTTGTAAGGTAACTTAACTTTAAGATCTAATTTATTGTTAATCATTCATACACAAAATACTCATTTAGGTTGTAGGTTACATAGGTGTAGGTACATTTCGATATTAACCATTTTTTTGTGTCATTTTAAAAAGTGTACCATCCAATGACTTAATGTTATCTGGTAAATGGTAAATAATGTTTATATTAATTCCAGTGACAAAGGTTGTGTTTTTTTATTATGTTGCTAGAAGACCTGACTTTACAAATGTTTATATTGTGATCGCAGGTTATTCTTACAATTCCTTTTTTTACTAAAATGGTCATTGGCGTTTTCCAAAAAAGCGCACGTAGTTCAGGACTAAAATGAACAACGGTAACTTTTTCCATTACGTCACGATCATTAGTTAAATATTTAATATATGTACTGCCCACATACGCCAGTAGGCCGTGCATCTCACATTCATTAACCGAAGCAATCGCAATCCTCACTTGTTAGTAAAATGGTGGCATTTGCTACAGGAGTTTTGTCTGAGATGGCACTTTTTTTTTAATGAGCAATATAGTTAATTACATTCTTTAACAAATACACAAATATCTAGTATGGAGATACCCGTCCGAGTTAACTAAAAGTTATTAATTAGTTTTGGTTTGTTTCGGTTTATATAATGAACTAAGCGTATAACATTAAATTGCATAAAAACAAGATAAATAATGCCTTGAATTATAATTATGAGTGTGTATAATAACTAGGTGCATAATGCACTAATATAATAAAAGTAATTTTGTATGTTATCTTATCTACACACATATCATAAGTCCTCTATTGTGCGTTCAAAACCCGTTAGCAATGACCAGCATTACTGTGGTAGTAGGTGACAGCAATGACAGCTGTAGTGTAATTATGAAATTACGTTATCGTTATAAAGTAATGAGTTTAAAAAATTAAACTTTTTCCAAAACCAACAAATCTTAAATACGGCCTATTCTAGTATCAATAGAAACGTCAACTCGGTATATTTTTCAGTACAATATCGTACGATATTTGATTGTCGAACGACATGAGAATAGGGACTTTATTAGTTTTATCATGAAAGAAACACCTGTACCAAATTTCAATTTTCTAGGTACAATACAGTAGTTTCGGCTGTGCGTTGATATATATATAAGTCAGTCTGATTTGCCTTTTATTTTAAAAAAAACCCTTCTTATTCGTGACACTGACACAGCACCGTGTTGCCGCCATTTTTGTCGTCTTGTCGTCGGCTTGTGAACTAGGGATGTAACAGATGTGGTTATATCGGAACCGGAACCGGAACCAGATGTTTTAAATTTAGTTTAACGGAACCAGAAGCGGAAGCGGAACCCGAGTGATAGGTGGATTGGATGGAGGTGGATGAGATGTTGTTAAGGGTAGGTCTAAGCTAAGTCTATCTATTCATAATAAAATTTCCAAACATGAATCATCAGCCTTTAAAGCCGTTTTGGAAGTAACAGAACCAGAACCGAAGCGGATGTTTAAAACTAAACGGAAGTTCCGACTTAACGGAAGCGGAACCGGAGCTCTGTTACATCCCTGTTGTGAACCCGGAAAGCTCCGCAAGCATCGCAATGAAAATCTATATGATTCCAAATATTTCAAGATTCTTCTATAGAGCACTTGTACTATTACTTATTCTGTGCTTATAGTGTTATAGTACGGGTGCTCTGCTCATAAAAGGTGGCGGTTCGCGCCCCGACAGACACAGGAGAGGAGACAGAGACCGGAGACACTATACCTTGTCTATTTAACAGAGTTAGTACTAGAAAATAGAGAATGCACGTAATTATAGGGTGTTTGTTATTCTCTTAAAAACGGCGGTCATTCATATCGTATACGTTCGATAAGCCATGCTGTCAAATCGGAAATGCACGCGCTTAAATGACGGGACTACTTAAACTCGCCGCTTGGACATTCACTCGTTTGTCCGTCCGGCCTTGTCGTTGTTGTGAGATTCACACCCCAGACCAGCCACTACTGAGGAACTACTTGGAAAATCGAAGTTCGAAGTAACGCCAGCTCCATCCATTTCTCTCAATTTAGTGTCGAATGACGAGTTACAGGGATGGCGCTAACTGGTCCGGGGCAGCGGCCGTCTCGCTCGCAAACCGCCACCTAAATTAAATAAATACATCTCTAGTTGGGTGGAACCTCGGTCGTCGTCATCGCGTCACTCTGACTGACACGTGACTGCGCGCGGAGCGGGCCGCGCCAATAGTACCTCTAGGCCCCGGGGCGCCGCTCGTAACGGCGAGGCACGTGCGCGGAACACGCGACTCGCGTGTTCCGCGCACGTGCCTCGCCGTTACGAGCGGTGCCAGTACTTGGCTTTATATTTTTATATTGGCATTTTAATATAAAACTCTTATGTTTATGCGGTTATGTGTTAATATTTAAACGAAAAATATACAAAGTAGGTACAAATAATAACGTATGAGGTACGTACAGTCAACGGCTTATATAAGTGATCATTTAATTACCTTGTCACTGTAACGTCATGTTTGAAATGTCATACAAAATTGTGAGACAATTGAACCTAATACCTTTAAACGAGCAATTCTTATATAATTTCGAAGAAAATTCGTTTTCAATCCAAGCGACGCACGGCCTTCCAGGTTCTGATGTCTTATTTATGGTGTTGACTGTACGAGTAATTTTTTAACATTATAAATATTCATTCTTGTTTTACTAAATTTCTTTTCTTTTTTTTCTTTTCACCGTGTACCTACCACATGCCTACAGTACTATAGCGTTTTTTTTTGCTATTTATAGGATATCGGGATACAGATGGGATCAATGTAACATATTGCCACCTTATCTGACACACAGTATAGGTACATATCTATATCCCTCTATTAGTAGGAGATCCGAATAGGAGACGATTTGCACCGGGCTGTTTATTTGATGAAAAGTATTTTATATCAACATATCAATCATACCTATGTGGCCTTATTTTTTGAGAGCGTTGATTAAGAACTTAGATTCTTAAAGCTGTAAAGTGTACATCCCTCACACAGTGTAAGGAATGTACACTTTACATTAGTGTAAGTTACACTTTTACACTGTGAACAGTATAAGGAATCGTATTCTTTTATCTGTGGTATAACTATTAAATTTTGTCGACTAATAGGTAGGTAGGTTGATACCTACTTAAATAGTTTTGTTTGCAAGGGGGCAGGGTGACCCGTGAGGTGAGGTGAGAGGGTCGCCAATTCAAATACCTACGTTGAAAAAAAAGTAATAGGTAACATAGGCAGAGGGATTGCACTGGGCGTGGCGCGCCGCCTTATTAACCTGCCCGCTCGGTCACACGGCGTGTGGAATTCAGTTCGGGGCCGGCAGCGACGGAGCGAGCATGCGCACGCCACGATCTGCCGCCTTGAACGCACGGAACGGTCGTATCGCGAAGTTAATACTCGTAGTGTAGGGAAAGTCATAGTCATAATGTTTTAAATGTGCTTCGTCATAGTTGTTTAACTCTCCTAGTCGATATATCTTATCGCCACTCTACATATAGGTACCATTGAGGAGTTCCGATGGCCATGTATGGTCTTCATCATCAGTTCCACTTTACCAAATCATACTTTCTGAATGCAAATGCTGGACTTCTTACTGAAAATACCAAAATCACCATGTGCATGCCTATAATATTGAAAGAGTTCTCTCGATTTCTCTAGGATTCCATTACCAGGGTTACCCATCCTTACGGGTTCAGAATGGGACTAACTGGAAAGTGTACTCTCTCAAACGCAAAAAGATTTTTTTTAAATCGGCCCAGTCGCCTTATATTGCGGAACATAAAAAAAATAAACCCACGTAAGGTGAACCTCCTTTTTTGAAGTCGGCTAATAACACATTGATATACCGCCGCAAGTGAGCGAACGACATCTGATCAGCTAAAACATTTTTTGACCTCATTGACGTATTCTAGGCGAGTGACAACCCTAGCGCTACACGTGTCGCGTGCGAATGAATACAAGTTATATTATGATAGTAAGAGAGGCATAGCGTAGGCACGTTTTTATACCTAAACCGCGTTTTAGTAGGGGAGTGCAACTTCTGTACTATGTTTTTAAATGTAACTGTTTGAATATTTCATTATAATTATGTTGACGATTCTCACTACCAACAATATTGCCGGCAACACTTACGACAATATTCCCACGCTGGGCAATATTCCCGGGCACGGCACATCCTTAGTCCTAACCTAACCTAGGTACCTAGGTAAGTACCTACGTGGCTAATTAATGTTTAAGAAATCCTGAAAACATCATGAAATTAAATTCGATCAAATGATACAATTGATGAAGTGAAATTCGATAAAATGATGGGTTACCCATACCCAGGTTACTCGGTTGTAGGGTAACCATGAACTAATCCTAGTACCTACTTGCCTACTACTCGACAACTCGATTCTCGTGATGGACGAACTACCTATCTACGAGTACCTACCAAGTTTGTATGGAACTCTCAGTGCGCGAGTGAAACTCGCACTTGACCGGTTTTGTAATGACGACGATATTAGCGTATTAGGTATTAGTTACCTAACCTACCTACCTAGTGTGATTCCTAAGTACTTAATGTCAGAGTGCAAATGCAGTGAATCGGCTTAATTCGGCTTTGTCTGCTGGCCTAACCTAACCTCAAATTAGGTTTATTATTATCCATTAAAATTAATCTTTTAAAATAGGCCTATAATTCTTATAAATTTTAAAGCCCGCTTTACACTGCAAAATTTAGCGTGCTAAACGCGTGGAGGGGATAAGAGCGTCCTCTTTTCACCTGATCTTGTTAGCGTGCTAACTGACTAGGTACTGTTAAAAATTGAACGCAGTGGACATACACAATGATTTGGCGTCTTCAAAACACCAAAGAATAGGGCTCGCCACGGTTTTGGTGGCGTTGAGCTCTATTTTAAATATTTATACTTTATTTATAAAAGCATCAACCTGAGATGTAGATGATAAAGAATTAAGAATTTGTACGATGTTATCTGTTACAAATCCATAATAAATAAATAAATAAATCAAAAAGGGCTCTATTGCCCTCGTTGTGGTAATCCTTATTTAAGGTATTAAGTAGTTCTTGTGCTTCTTATCACACTATAAAGGCATTTCCGTATATAAATCTATAAGCTTTACCACTTCTTCTTTTGTTGCCATAGTGCAGGCTATAGTGCTCACTCCACACGTAGGTATACACTCCGACGAGCAACTGAGAACGTCCATTGTCTAAATTGCTTTACACTATGCTACATTCAGTGTGCCGACTGATTTAGACTGGCAGTCTGGCAGACTGGGTCTCGCTGTCAAATTAGCTTGACTAACATGCTAACTGCCTTTACACTTGTCTTTTTTTAGTCTATTTCATTCAGCACACTGAATTATAGCCAAGTCTTAAAGCGGGCTTAACTACTTGCACTGTGGAAATTAACTACAACACTTACTCTGTAGTTGCGCTGATGATGATTCACTTCATTCTTAACGCGAATGCACTGTTAGTATTGAACCTGCCTACGAAGAGTACGTACGAAGCTAGCGGTCCCGAGTTTGATTCCCGGTGTGAGCAAATAGGTAGGTATTTGAGCGCGAAATATAGGTACATATTTATCTTTAAAAGAACATTTTATCATTTTCTAGTATGTACATATCCATAGTACCTACACTACCTACGTAGGTATAATCATTGTGCCTAGTGTGGGACTAGGTCAATTTGTTTATAATGTTATACCTACTTAAGATTGTCCTCAGTTGAAAAACTAAGCAAATGTAACTCCCGAACATTAGTTAAATACAAGCAGACCTATCGCAACACAATTTAGCTAAAAAAGTACGAGTAATCAATAGTAATCATCAATAATAACCCATAACGTCAGTAACCTAGCTTAAATAATAACAAGTAGGTATTATGAATTTATTGTTTACCTTTAAAATTATCTTCAAGGTTCCATAAAACTATTTTTTTCCTTTGACAACGATTCTGAATTACTCACAACAAATACCGTTTCAAAATAAAAACACCTTTAATTTACTATGCAACTTGTTAAGTTCACTTTCAAAACAACTCAAACCACAGTTCGCTAAATCGATGAAAATTGTATAAAAATGTACTATTAATTTATCTAGTGCTTACTTATGTAGCTCTAACACGCACTTTTATCAAAATACATGTAAACTGCGCAGAATAAAACTACTAGCGTCCACCTCCACGTCTGAACAAGAATGTAGCTCTTAGCTGACTGACCGGCTGCCAAGTGCCAGTGGCGGGGCTGGCTAGGCTAACTGACTGACGACTGACTACTGACTGACTAGTGACTACGCTACGACGACGACGACGACGGGCAGTCTACCACAGATTATTAAGGTAAGTTTGTTCGACGACATAGAGTACCTACATTGATGATTGAAGGATTTGATTTGAAGGAAGATGTATATATAAGATTGATCACAGATTATTAAGGTATGTGAGATTGACTTGACTGAAAGTAAGTGAAACAGTGAAACTGAGTGGGAGTGGTTGGTTGGCCTGAGTTTTTTTTTTAAATGTTTATTGTCTACTATGGCCTGGATTCTATAACCTTTAAGCCATGGTCCGAGATCTGAGAGTCTGAGGCCACAGATTATGAGGATTCTAAAACAACAGTCTAAGGCCAGTTACATACATACGTTTTTCGTAAAACGTCCCCCCCCCCCCCAGCCGCTTAACCGTGTCCCGTGTCCCAGGTGACACAGGTCACACCCAAATGTATCATGTTACACAAGTCTTAAAACTATATTAATTCATGGGTCAAAAACATAGAATGACTCAACTATAAACGGACTGACATGGGACATGCAGGTTGACGCGAGCCTTAGAGAGCCCGCTCTACATTCGCATGCAATTCGAGGGCGTGAATCGCGGTAAGAATTGCGCGTGAACTCTTCTTGGCTCCACATTTCGCAGTGCTCACGCATTCAATGCTAGGAATTATGTCTACCATGAAAGTAAAAAAACAAATTTAAAAGAAATGGAGGAGACGAAGATGGTAGATGACGAGTATTAATCGTAATAGTACAAGGTTTGTTATTTCTTGTTCAGTGTTGGGCTAATGTTTTGTTTTGTTTGTAAAAATAACGCGCGAATGTGAAGTCTGTCGTGTCTGTATCCCATAGATTGCCATACGCCCATAACACAAAATAAAACATGCATTGCGTGTAAATGTCATGTTTATAGGAAGACCTTATAATAATCTGTGGCCTGACCTGACAACCTGACATACCCTAATACCCTTGTTGCGTGTATAATCTGCGATACCTACAGGAGTTGATATTTTTTAGTAATAAGCTAATAAGCGAGCACATCATCATAAAAATGACAATTGAGTTTCGTGGATTTGAAAAGAATTCTTCGGACGAAAGCGGTAGCGACTCCAGTGGAGAATCTGACGAAGATATTGAATTAGATGACGATAACGGTGCGACTCGTATAACCTAAATCCCGCTTAAATTTTAAGTGGACTTGAAAGTTGTATTTGTTATATTAAACTTTAAAGTTCACGTATAATGTGTTGATTGCTATCTCTAGTTCTATAATAGTTATATTGTTATTTGTATTGTATATTGTATTGTATAATCATTGTATACTCATTTCGTATGCTGTCCAAACTTATTTACAGAAAATGCTGAGAGCAATGACCAAGACATGATTAGTGACGTGGATGCTGAACCGGAACTTGAAGATGAGGATGAGGATGAGGATGAAGACGAAGTTGTAAAAGCTATAAAGGCTGAGAAAAACAAACAGAGAGATCATCCTCCCACAATCAAATGTGATGATTTTATTGTGGACATCTCATTTAATCCAGCTAAAAATTTAATTGCCCTAGCTAATATAATGGGAGATGTTTTACTTTATGAATACAACAATGATGAAACCAAACTTGTTAACACGCTTGAATTACATGTTAAAGCTTGTCGAGATGTAGAATTTGATGCTGAAGGAGTTACCATGTACACAACAGCAAAGGTATTATTTTATTTTACATTTCAGGGCTGTTTAAACCATTTTTTTTAAACATTTCTAGATTTTTGGATTAAAGGTTTCTTTATATTATTGTTAACATATCACACTATTTACATGTAAATTATTTGTTTTAAGGATAAGGCTATAATGGCTACAGATGTAGAAACAGGAAAACTAATGCAATGTTTTGAAAATGCACATGAAGAGCCAGTATACTCATTGTTATGTTTAGACAATGGCAAAATTGTTACAGGTATTTCATAATTTTGTGCTTCAGTTGTTTTTTTTGGTGTATAAGTGTTTTGGTGGCTTGCTCACATATGGCCTTGGCTATGTTAAAATGTTTTTTACTTTTTAACTTCTTTTATTTATTTAATTCAAATTAAGTAGTGATACTCGCAATGCTAGGACAAATTTAACTACACCATGTTTGTCAAAATCAGGCTCTATAAAGGAACAAAAACGATACATACACACACAGTCTCTCATTAGCAGTTGCCAATCTTTTTTGAATGCTAGGTAAAGCATAATCATTGCCATAAAGAATATTAAAAAAATAAAACTTACCTGTTGAGTTTCTTGAGGCGTGTTTCTTCTCAGCAGTGGTCTCCTCTTGGAAAGCGCTCGTAGATTTCAAACATATAAAAGTGCCAGTGCGGCCTACTTACTGAATAAAACATCTTTTTTTTCCTATGAAACACCCTGCAAAAGTTTGTGTGTGTGTATGTTTGTTACTTTTTCACTCTGAAACAGCTAAACTTATTTTGATGAAATTTGGAATAGAAATAGCTTATACCCTGGATTAACACATAGGGTACTTTCATCCCGGAAAAAATTGAGGTACGTAAGGGAATGACTATAATTGAAATCTAAGCAGATGAAGATGGGATCAGAAGCTATTATCCACTAATCCGTCTAATTTGAGTATTCTACTATTCCTACTGATATTATAAACCCTAATGAGTAGACCCCGGTATCGGAGGTGCAAAATGGTAGCTGTCAATTTCGAGCCATTACTAGGGAAGGGTAAACATTGTTTTGAAATATTAACTTCATGTCGATAAACATAGTTATATGTCGATATTTTATTATATCATAATGATAGCGTTTATTCTATAAAGTAGGACTATATAATTACAAAACCAACATGTATTGAACATTTTTATTATTTACAAAAAAAAATCTTGCACTGCTCTGCAACTCGAAACATAAGAAAAGTAATAGCAACCATAGATATATATTTTGTTGTACAGTCGAGTTCATAAATATGTGTACACTTTATATTTTTACGATCAATGATTATCATAGATCAAAAAAAAATAACTGTGTACAACCTAATGTATAGAAAAATCGTGTATCGATATCAACATCAAAAATATGATTACCCATCCCTAAGAACTTGACAGCTACCATTTTGCACCTCCGATACCGGGGTCTACTAATGAGTAAAAGGCGAGTGTGTAATTTTGTATGAGTTTCTTCATTTTTGAAGTTATATATGTGAGAATTATTATATAGGCTACTGTTTACAAATAAAATATATAGCTTACCTAGCGATCTTAGCGATTTTTGGAAAATATACCTTTAAGGGATAATAAGGGGCCGTAGAATTTTATATGACAGTTTTGTCATTAATATAGTTAGAAAGGTTAAAATTGGTATTATATACATATTTCTTATAAATAAATAATATTACTATTGGCCATTGTTACTTTGCTAAAACAGATGAATGAATTTGGTTGGATACAATTTGGAATAGAGTTTGTTTATACACTAGATGTAAATCGAGGCTACCTTGAATCCCGAAATAAATCAGTGCACTCGGGGGATGGCAAAATTACTAATTCTATGCAGACGAAGTCGCGGGCAGAAGCTAGTATGTGATAAAAACACTGTAGTTCCAAGTGCAAGTGTGATAGATATTGCCAGATAAACAATGGCACAATCACCTTTACTGAAACAAAGCATTAGCAAAAAAAACTTTGAGATTAGATTTAATAAAATAACTTAATTTTCTCTTATTTTTTGTTTTGTTGTTAAAAAAAGCTGCATCAAATTGGTGCAATTCTATTATTGTAATGTATTTTTATAAAAAATTCCAGGTGATGACGCTGGTACTGTAAAATTATGGGATTTGAGGAAACCTGAACCTGTATTTAGTATTAAGATTGGTGGAGAACATGTAGCTGACATGGTCACAACTGATGCGCGGAAGTACTTGGTGTGCGCTGGAGGGGATGGGGTACTCACTTCTATTGACTTGAAAGGAAGGTAAATCAGAAATATATTAGTTAATTTTTAAATCACCGCACTGAGTTCTTTGTCTCTCAGCTCATTTCTCATTTGGATTCGGAATTCGGAAATGTCAAAATTCTTAAATATAATATTCGGAAAAACGTTTTCGTGATTTTAATGCTCGGTAATATATAATTCGAGATTCTGATAATTATGAATTATATTTTTTCGATTCGGTATTATCAAATTTGGAACTAAACAATCGAGATTTTAGGGTGTTAAAACAATTAATATTTAAAGTTTAAAATAGCCTGGAGCAATTTTTTGGTGACCACGCCCTGGGTCGTTTATGTCAATATGTTTTATTATAACATGTCGTAAATTGCGACTAAGGGAATATCGGCTTGTAGTACTGTTAGGCGATGAGCCAGCAACCTGTTACTAATACGCTGGTAAACATCTTAGCTTCTTAGCCTATTTTTTTTTTAACGTGGTTACAAAGTTATCAACAAGTTTTTAAAGTTGTGTTTAAAATGACCACGACTTCAGATAGTCTAAAAAGCACATGCCAATTATGTAACCTGTCCATTGTGTTAAGAGGTCTTAATCGTAAAATGTCCAATTCGCATAATGTCCATGAAGGGACGCGCACGGTCAGATAGCAACAAGTCTAAGTATGTAAAATATCCAATATTTAAATCGTCGAAAACGTAAATTACTTAGTGTCGCCCACAACGCTGAACTCCAAAATTGCAAAACGACAAAAACGTATAATGTCACGTAACATATGTCACGATGTAAATAAATTGAGTAAAAGGTAAAACCTAACTTGATAATATAACCGGTCACTTGAAACACTAATAACTCTTATCTTTCAATAATGATAACAATCAACCTTGTTTCTGCTTGTAATTTTCAATAAGATTTTTGGACGCTTTGTTTTTTGATCATTCTGCTACGAAGGGTAACTATGTTTCATAAGATATGACGATTTACTTTTTTTGTTCATAGCGTTTTTGACAATATGTAGTTTAGACATTATGCTACATGGTCTAATTGCTATTTTGATGATGTGCC
The DNA here is from genome assembly GCA_923062465.1 of Acleris sparsana. NCBI lineage: Eukaryota > Metazoa > Arthropoda > Insecta > Lepidoptera > Tortricidae > Acleris > Acleris sparsana. Next base: position 12,442,010 of record OV281286.1, read on the forward strand.
TTATGGATGTTGTAAAATCCTACTAAAACGTCTGATATTTCGCTTTTTAGACGAACTTAATAGACGATTCGGTACTGAGCCAATAAAAATACCTACCAAAAAATTCAGTTTATATATTTAATAATATGCATTTTGGATCAATTTGTTGTTTGGATCATTATGTGGTTGGTTTTGAGGTTCATTATTTATAGTCTTGGGTATTTTTAACTCACATTAAAATATTTTCTTTGTTTTAGCAAAATTTATTCAACATCTGAAGAGTATGATTCTGAATTGACCTGCATGGGATTATTTCGCTCAGACAGTAAATTATTAGTTGGTTCTTCAAAAGGCAAGCTGTATTTGTTTAATTGGAAAGAGTTTGGCTTGCATAGTGATGAATATATTGGGCAAAAACACTCAATTTCGTGCATGATTCCAATCACTCAGAACATTGTAGTGACGTCGGGAGAGGATGGCGTACTGCGAGCAGCTCACATGTTCCCGCAGAGGCAATTGGGAATTGTAGGACAACACAGTCTGCCAGTTGAATGCCTTGATATAAGCCATGACGGTTCCTATATTGCATCCTGCTCACATGACAATGATGTCAAATTTTGGAATATATCATATTTTGAAACCGTTGATTCCATTATTGACGTCAACCAGAAACAGAACAAGAAGAAAGATATGAGTAATAATTTGCCATCCAGCAGCGTTAAAAACGCATCAGATTTCTTCTCTGGATTAGCTTGATGTTTTTATTAAATGACTACAAAAAGGTGCAGGCAACTAATAAACACGTTTTATTGTAAATTAATAAATTTCGACCCCAGAATTTCATAAGATGGACCAGAGAGGCGCGTACCAGTTAGTCTTACCGGAAAAATAATCATCTTCATGTTAATAATGCTCAAAGGAATCACATCAAATGAAGCTTTCGAAAATATGTCACAGATTAAACTTGGGCATATTAAATAACTATTACAGAATTAAAATGGTGTTTAATGTATGAAGAATGTTCGGTCAAATAACTGTAAGTACATGTTTCAGAGATCTGTACTTCATAGCGTCATATCATAGTAACCAGAGTTTTATCGATTGTGATCTTTAGTAGCTATGAGATTACAACAATAAGGATGTTTATTTGTTTCTTTTGTTATTTATTGCAACTGTGACTTAATTAAGGACTCTTTTACAGAGACGCGTTGAGCGTCCCATGTTGCGTCTTTTTCGCCCCTTTTCAATTATTTATAAAATTTATTCCATATTTTTTTACTAAAAACATATGCGAGCAAGTAAGTTCTACAAATATGTCAAATTTTAAGTTGCTGAGAAAATCTGCCGTGACATACCTTACAGACAGTCTAGTCCACGAAGTCTTACCACAAGGGTTCCTTTTTACCATTTTTGTACGGAAACCTAAAAATAACTAACTGCTCAGTTTCTTAAATTATATAATCACATCGATCTTTGGAAAGAGATAATCTGCTAATTTCGGTTTCGTAGAGCGTTATCTCTGTCGTGGTTCAGATGCGATATAGTGCGGTCGGGTCCAGCCCAATATATATATATAAAGAGTTGTAACTCCCCAAATTTTAAACCACTTCTAGCTGTACTATGGCATCTATAGGAAAAAAAGGGAAACCTTTACGAGGCCAATAACGCGAAATTAGCTACAATGTTTATCAATATTTGGTAACCGAAGCCAACATATTAAAAAAATGACAATTATAATGTAAGAAAGGTGTTGACGATTACACATCAGTTTATCAAAACTAGTGATAAATACGCCTGATACTTAGTGACAGTTATATTGACGTCAATGAGAGCATGGATACTGAAATGGAAGGATTTGTGAATTTTACTGATTAAAACGTTTGTTTTATTCGTTTTTCATATTTTATTATTTCTCAACCTAAAACATAAGTAATTATATTTAGAAATTATATTACAATGCTTCTATTTTCTTAATATGTTCTGGCAAATTCGTGTTTCGTCAGTCGTCGGATAAATATTCATTTTATTTACATAGGTACCAGTCGCGAGGCGTTCGTACAAGCCGATTATTTACGGCTTTACCAAAAAATCCTATGCATAGAGTAGGTATACAAACAAAACGTAAAACCGACACACGCCATACACCTTTTTTTGCTCCGGCTTGTCTATTTATTTACGTGACGCTTCGCCACTGATAGGTACCTAATTGGCAAACATAAGAACCTACTCTTTTTTGGAAGACGGTTGAAAAAGTATTTTTATTTGTTTAAAATTTATATTAATTTTGTTGGTAAGTAATAGTAGATTGTACAACAAGTGAATAAAACGAGCCATTTTACCCAAGATGTGCATATAGCCACACGAGCCGGAACGGCGAGTGTGGATAGTCACGTCGAGGGTAAAATGGGTTTTATGCTCGAATTTTACACTCTGCTTTTCACTTCGATTGCAAGGAAATAAAACAAGAAGCACATACTTACAGGATAGTTTATTAAATTTTTATATTTAATGTAAGTAATTAAAATGTTATGTTTGCGCATGGCTGTAAGGCCTTATTACCTTCTTAACTTTTTTTTTTAATTTTCGACTTTGTGACGTTTGACAGGTTGACTATGGTCTGATGCTTAATGCCAAGTTATTATAAATCTTTGCGTTGTATTTTTTTACCGTAAATGCACGCCGTAGGTATTATTCGTAAATTTGTATTTAGATAGTTATACAAATGTCGTAATTAAATTAAGATGTAACCAAAATCTCATAAAAGTATATCAATTAAATGAAGGTGTATTGTGTGAAGGCTGTAAGGCCTGATTGCCTTAGTCTTAAAAGAAAAAAATACTTTATGCACTAGTGCATAAAATGCGATTTTATGCAGCCTATACCCAGCATAAAGGAGGACTTTACGAGCATGAGAAGTGAAAATGATAGTTCACGCGGGAATCAAAACAAAACAACAACCAAGTACTTAGTTCTAAATTATAATTCTAATAAACTATAAATCTAATAATTGACGAACATGGAAATTAGCATTCGTTTGTATTCGGAAATGCGATTATTGCCGATGTGCAAATATTTACGGCCGTGCACTGTACCTACTAACTATTTGGTTACAGAAACACTAATGCATACCTTAATTTGTAGTAGTTACATACCTCCTTATAGGAGCAGTGTCAATATTGAAATTGCTAATTTTAATGTAATTCCTTACGTACTCGCGATCGGCCTCCGTCAACAAGTGCCAGCTCTCCAACTCTACCAGTATTTCTAAACTCATACAACTTTGAATAATTCGTTCTACTGATAACATTGTTAAAAAGTCAGACTGCATAATACGAAACTCTTTTAAATGAATTAACGGATTCCTGTCTAAGAGCTTTAACATGAATTCATCAGAAATATTGACAGCCGTACCTAAATGAATAAAGTGTACATTTATACAATTACTAAGTATAAAAAATAACTGATCGTCTGTGCAGGTAGCTACACAAGTAAACTTTTTTAAGTTTCTGAACGGCAATAATTCTAACTTATTTGTGAATAATGATGTATGATGTATCAACGTGCAATTGTAAAGAGTGAAACTTTGTAACAGGGGACACATTTGACTTATGTACATTAAAGCATTTAAATCAATTTGGTCTACATGTTCGAGATGTAAATTAACAATATTGCAACCCTTAACTTGGAGTATTTGTTTTATTTGATCGGCGTAGAAATCACAGGACAGCAATTTGAGATCACGTAAGTCTTTGAGACCTATTAACATCATTAAATCACCCTGTACAGAGCTGTGGAAAACAGTTATGCTTGTTATATCAGGGCACATGTCTACAGCTAGTTGCAAGTGGGCGGCGGGGGCATACCGGCTGACATAGGTTTTTAATTTAAATGGCGGAGCAGCAGAATCAACCAAATCTACGAATTCTAGAACACGACCAATATCATCACACCGGCCTATGTCTTCCAATTGTTTACAATTAATTAGTAATTTTGTAAACCCTTCCAACGTAACGGATGTTCTATACAATTGAATACTTTTCAAACATAATAACTTGACCAAGATATCTATACTTTCGTTACTCACGCACTTAGAACTAGATACGTCCAGCTTTTCTAGCTTTTTACAGTTGTTCTTGATACAATGTAATATATTATCGGTGCAGTCATAATTGATTGTGAGATATTTAAGATTACGAAGTTCCTTTAAAGCTTCAATTATAGACCCCTCCATATCTGCGGTTTTCCACCCTCCAGAAAGTGAGCCTAAATTTAAGTAAACTAACCCAGAAAGCATTTGCAATTTGGAATAGAAAACAGAGCGCATCATTTTTGGAATATTATCAATGGAAACCACAGTCAAATTGTTTGTAAATAATACCTCTGTCATCCTCACAACAACATTCATTTGGCTGATAAACTTTCCCATAGATGCCCGGAACCCTAAAGAGCTTTTTGTTTTTTCTAGAAGAGCAGACAGTGCTCTTACTGCCTCGTTAGTTAATAAATCGTGCACCATCCAAGGGACATTGTAGTCTAAATATTTGCGAATACTGTTGATGTGTCGGGACAGCGTGTTCTGAGCGGTGGTGGTGTCCCGCTGGGCCTCCGATGTGACGGTAGACATCAGCAACTCTGCTTGTTGCGCGATCCAGTCCCCGAGCCTGCTCAGGGCCAAGTCCTCCAGATTTTTCGGTTGTTTGTATCTAGACATTGTTGAACGTTGATCCTGCAATAGCAAATACGGGACTGATGTATGTTGAAAAATATATGTCGGTGGATATCTATATCTATGGAAAGGAAATAGTTCAATCTTGACTGGGTCTCAATCAATCTTGGTGACTTTACATTCCGGGGTCCTAGTAAAAAAGGTCGACCTAAGTCAACTTAACTCTTAATATAAACGGAGTGTGCTAAATAAAGTTAACCCTTTATTTCCCCATTTTCAAAAGCCGTTCACAATTGACGTAGATATCGGTAACAATACATTTAAAAATAAAAACCGGTCAATTGCGAGTCGGTCTCGCACCGTTTCCGGATAATCTATCTAGAAGATAAGTATGGCTATTCTATTTGCTAAGAGATAGCGCAACTAAAGGCACTCCGCGCTAAATATTGCGCGGCTAATCCGGTGGTTGAGTGTACGCGCGCTCGTCTTATTTTTGTTTGATTGAAATGTGATCATTTATGTACCTTGTCACTTTAACGTCGTGTTTGAAATGTCATACAAAATTGTGAAACGATTGAAAGCGACAAATTATTCGCGTACCTTTTTCACTCTTATCACAATGACAATAAAGGGCCAAAAGGTAGGTACGCGAATACATTTCCTTGACTGTACATAAATGATCACTTATTTATGCTGTTGACTGTACCTATACATATATGTACCTATATGGCCACTCGAAAAGCGAAAAGGTACTGCATAACATACTAGCGCTTAAATAATGACAGGAATGTCGACTTGTTATTATTGAGACTGTCTAAGAATATCGGATAAATAATATTATTTACAACTTCGATCTAGGTAGGTAATTTCTTTTTAGTTACGAGTAGGTGCTTATTTACAGTTTTGAACCCTCGAAGCAAAAAGAGAGGTAAGTATCATATTATTTATTTTATTACCGAACCGTCCGCAGCTTCGCATTTTCCCGATTTTTTCGCATCAAAAACCATTTACCTACTTGCATTAAAGAATGTTCCGTGTAAGTTGATCTCCCAGTACCTACTAGTGTGACTGCCTACTAAAGCAAGGTCAGCATATACTGGTTAATAGTTGAAAACTTATGACTTGGTCAACAAACAAGTCGCGGACAACATTTGCCAGCCCCCCAGGCTAAGGTAAGTACCAATTTTTTCTCGTCACCTTATGGAAACTACTTATTGTTAGTTAATTAATTCAATTAAAATTATTTATTTATTTTATCTTACAACATTACCGCCTGCCCTACGAACGTCAGTAAAGCTCATGAGATGGGCGAAATGAGGTGAATTTGGCGTAGTTACAAGCGCCCCACCCCAATGTCGAATGGAGAAATGTAACCAAGGTTTCAAACTTCCGTGCCATGCAAGTAATTGCGTTGCACGACATAAAATGGTCAAATACGGCTTTTTCTGAACCAAACATTTCCTTTTTTTTATGGCATAGAGATGGCAAACGAGCACACAGGCCACCTGATGGTAAGTGGAAACTGTGACCCATAGACATTCGCATTCACAAGACTGCAAACCTAAGGGCCATATTAATAAACACATCTTGACTGTGAGGCTCGCCACAAGATACGTCAAAAGTAAACGCCAAATCATAGAACACTGTCATTTTTGACGCATCTCGAGACAAGCATTAGAGTTGGGATCAGTTTATTAATACGGGCCTAAGACTGCAAATGCGTTGCCAACCCTGAGGACTGAGATAGAATGCCTCTATGCTAGTCATTACACCGGCTGTCTTATCTCCAAACCGGAACACAACAATGCGAACACTGCTGTTTGGTCGTAGGTTAATGGATAAGATGGTGGTACCGATCCGGACGGACCCTGCACAAGGTCCTACCACCCGCGAAACAGCTTCCTTTGGCAGGATTAAAAGATAAAAAGATAAAAGAAATTTATTCAGTAAGTAGGCCGCTCGGGCACTTTTACACGTCAAGATACTACCAGCGCTTCCCAAGAGGAGACCACTGCTGAGAAGGGGCTATTCCCAGTAGTTCGCACTGCGGACAAATGGTTTGGACAAATGCGGGCAAAAATTTATTAAGTCACATAAAATATGTATAAAAGTCATCAGAAATATGTAAAAATATTAACACGTATGAAAACTTAAATCAACTCAATCCCAGTAATCAACGCAATACCATATGAAATTGAACACAGTTATGTTGAATTAAACAGTGCGAACTACTGGGAATAGCCCCTGAGAAGAAACGCCGCAAGAAACTCAGCAGTCAGTCATTTTTTAAACATATTTCATATTTCATATTACAATGGTACAACTTAATCTAGCATTATATAAAGCTAGGTACAAGTATTAAATTAAATATAATATCAAATAACAGTAGTTCAGCAGGAAAACATGCCAAAAATTTTACGGGAGAGAAAGATAGAAAAAAATAAAATAAAATAGAATCAACTACTTAATATGTTCCAGTATAAACTGACACTCACTAACTACGCGAGTGCATACTTAGTGCGTGTCAGTTTATACTGGACATTATTCAATTTACGAGGTTGAGTCACAGAACCGTCGATATATGTGTATATGAGATGGTGCAAGATGACCACATAAAAGTTTCGATATGTTTTCCTTTGACAAGAAAAAGCAGGATAAAGCTTTTGCATTTGAACAAATTATTATTGATTAATCTTTGGGTTCCTAAGATGTTTTTAAGAAGTGGAGCCGCGCCGATTTTTCATGCACGTTGTTTCCGCCCCGGCGATGTCTGAGTTTAATGGTTACCTATCACAACTTCGAAAAATGTTTGACCGAATTTTGGTTCGACAAATACTTTTCGTCAATTATGGTTTGGGTTTTTTTACGTTTGGCCCAATGATCATTTCGAATAGTTTTATTTATTCATTACTTGTTTTGGTTTTTTAACGATTTGACAAATTATCTATACCTCATTACTGGTTTCGGCGTATCAACAGTTGTCCAATGTAATGCTTTGTCTATTTGTCTTTTTCCTATTTCTGATTTTACCTTAGTATCCTTTGCCCAATATTACGGCTCGGTTTATTCATAGTTTACCTAATTTTAAATCGACCATGTTATTCAGTAGTAATTAGGTCAAACAAATTGTTGATGATATGAAGTATTATTAAGATTGCTATAAAATATAAATCATATTGTTTGATCTGTGTTGACTTATTTCTTAGTTATAGAAAATAAGTGAACCGTTCCGAGTCGGTTTTACCCTGATTGTCTTGATCTTTGCATTGTCTTTATAAATTATACTTAAGCAAGTTTTTCGGGGCAGAAAAAAAATAACCTCGAAAGCCAAGGCGGGAGCAAAGCTCCCGCCTTGGCCTTCTAACCTAACCTATCTGAGTCGGTTCTGCCCTGACTCGTCTTGCTCGTTGCATTTTGTAGATAGTTGAAACTAATTACAAGCAAGATTTTTTGGCCGAAATGAATATTTGACGTAACGTAGCAAAATCTATATGTAACATTGATGAAGTGAAAAATGGGTTAAGAAACAAAATACAAAACGATCCACAGGCTAGTTGTAGCATTGGTGTAATGAAAAATGGGCTTTGAAATAAAATACGTAACAATACATAGGGTACGTGACTACAAGGAGAAAAGTTGCTTGGACTAACGAACCATTTACTTAAAGTCAAATGGTGAAATAAAAAAATGACGAATCGTGCCATCGGAGAAACGATAAAAAACGAAATGTTTTCGGTCAAATGAAATTCGGTCAAAAACTTTTCGAGGTTGCGATAGGTTACCGAGTTTAATAACTGTTTAAGTTTAGGTACCTTCAAAGACAAGTTTGGTATCATTTTTAAATAAATCAAAGAAGTTCAATTTAATCCTGGAATCAAAATTGCATTAATCTTTCCTCGCTGTCCTTAGGCGAGATAATTTATAACCACCGAAAATATTTTTGAAACTTCCTTAGCTTTTCATTAACTAGTCCTGTTATTAATATTAAGAGAATACTAAAAAAACTTAGTGCTATAATTTAAACTTATGTACTTTTAAAATTATCTGTTTGCCCAAGATACAGACTGTGCCTAGTTCGGGTACCTTATTATAAATTTTCTTTTTACAAATAACAAAATATATAAAAAATGTATAGGAAACCTAAGTACACAAGAAGTTTCAAATTATTAAGTTAAATTTTCTTTGATATTATGGCGCGAATTGGCCTAAAACGAGATGCACAACCATTACTTATATTTTTTTACATCTTTATCATGTTTGTGAACGCATCCCTATCATCCCTAACATTTTAATTAGAATTTTTCCATTTCAAATTTTAGCACCGTCAACAGTTTTGTTTTTTTAGTGAACGAATAATAGGGCTCTCCAAAGCATCTCTTTTTTTCAACGTTCATAATAATTGTTTATAAGTTATAACTTATGGATTTTTTCCTTAGGAAACGGGAAATTATAAAAACAAGTTTTCTTTTATTGTACATATTTTTACTTCGGAACGGTGTCAATAAACGACCATAAATGATTTCGGAATCCCCAATTTATACGAAAACGATACCAAACTTGGCCTAGTTAATTAAGAGAGTTAGCGTACCACTGGTCATTTTCCTTGCTCGTAAATTTCACTAATTCACAAGTTTACTCATTAGACAGTTTCGGTATGTAGACAATTTAACTAGTTAGTCATTTTCCTGATTCGTCAGTTTCCTCGTTCGCTAGTTTTGCTAGCATGTCAGTTTCGTGAATTTGCCATTTTTGCTATCCGCTAGTTTTGTTATTTGTCAGCTTCACTAATCGAACAGTTTACCTATTCGTCAGTTACACTAGGTTGACAATTTAGCTATTTAAGCATTTTCCTGATTGTTCAGTTTCCTCGTTCACTAGTTTTGCGAGGTTGTTAGTTCCGTTAATTGGCTAGTTTCCTTGTGTACTAGTTTAGTTTTTGGTTGGTAGATAGGTAGGTGGGTCAGGTTGTCATCTGCACTAGTTATTCATGTTCGCTTTATGATTGTCGCTCGCTCGTGACATATTATTTGTCTCTCCTGTCACCCTGGTCAGAGTTAATCGTGTCGTGAACGGGGTGCGGTGTGGGTAGTGATATGGTTCGGGATGGACCCCGTCTCGGAGTGAACCAAGTTGTAGGTCTTCTACAACACGTGGTAGGTGTCTTGCAACAACCAAACCACTTCATCATATATATTACAAACAGTGTCTACAATTTAAATGATTTATTAAATAAATAAAACCCATACAGTGCGAAGCCGGGTCGGGTCGGTACTAGTTATGCCCGGTTCCTATATTCAAGAAACGGATCGTTTTCCTTACGCCTCGTTAAAATTTGACACATTTTGTACGCAGCAAATGTCATAAAGCTACGGTTTTGGGCAATTAATTAGGTAGTTATGGCGTAAAGGCCCAGATTCCATGCCATAAACATTAAAAATAATAATTATGTAGTTGTATTCTTTGCAAAACTTGTGATGTTACGGAATTTAGTGAAGAGCAAATAATGAATGCTCACACCTAACACACTAATAAAATAAAAAATGCACAGGAAGTTATTTAACAGACTTTGCCGCCTAAATCCAAGAAAATGTAGGTATTTGAAATTTGAGAAAATTATATAAATATGAAAAAGGGAACAAGTCAGTACACTCTCATTCATGTAAGTTTTTTTTACATTATCAGTGTTGATTTCCTTCCTTGCAATCGAAGTGAAAAGCAGAGTTAAATTCGAGCATAAAACCCATTTTACCCTCGACGTGACTATCCACACTCGCCGTTCCGGCTCGTGTGGCTATATGCACACCTTGGGTAAAATGGCTCGTTTTATGCGCTTGTTGTACAATCTACTATTAAACTGACTCGGCATATAATAATTTCAAATGTTAAATTCGACAATGTGAACTTAACATGAATATATGACAGACACGACGAAGTAGCAACACTGACAATCTAAACTAACTGACGAATAGGGAAACTGGCGAACCAGGAAACCAACTTAATACGGAAATTGACAACTTAGTGAAACTGGCAAATAAGGAAATTGACGAATTCAAAAACTGGCGAACAAAGAAAGTAACGAATTAAGAACATGACGATATAGCAAAACTGACTATCTAAACTAACTGACAAACAAGGAAACTGGCGAACCAGGAAACCAACTTAATAGGGAAATTGACAACTTAGTGAAACTGGCAAATAAGGAAATTGACGAATTCAGAAACTGTCAAATAATTAAACTTGTGAATTAGTGAAATTTACGAGCAAGGAAAATGACCAGTGGTACGCTAACTCAATTAAGATAATGTTGACACTCCCCCTCAAAAATTTACATCAAAAATCTTGGTGGCTCCACTTCTAAAATCCATCCTTGGGTCCTACGGAACGATCCTGCCAAAGAAAATCATAGGTTCACGTCACGAGACGCCGAATTTCATCTATACTACAACTGCCACCAAAGGCAAGTGGTAGAGTGTACCTACTAAGGTATGGTAACGCGTTCTAAGTAGGTTTAAATTTGGATTTTCGGTGTCACCGAGTGTTCCTTCTGTACTTGTACTAATACTTATTCTGTGCTAATGGAACTAAGAAAGTTCTGATTTTATTTGTAAGGAAGTGGAATTATATTCGAGAAAATACACATTTTGTTTCGTACTTTATTTTCTATTAAATAAGGTCCATTTTGACCAGCCTAAATTTTAATGCAGATTCACGCAAAAGTTTTCAAAAACTGCAAAATTTGACAAGTTCATTTACATTTTCGCGTAAAATATAAGTAAGTAAATAATTTTCTTTATGTAAGGATTTTTTTGAAATTTGGTCTATTCGGAGATAAATTTGTGTACCGGTAATTTAGTGTTACGTTTTTGGCATCGAAATATAATAAGTATGGAAGAGTAATCGACGCTCAAAATCTGCCCCACTGACTTAGTGCCGGCGGGGGTGGAGCTATTAATGAGTGCCGAACTGTCTATCAGTCGACTTTCTGACGTAGTGTCAAACAGTTGTTTACAAACACAAAAGAAAAAAACGATATTAAAGATTACCGAATTTAAATGATGCTGCAACCATGCCAAGTTGCATTGTAAATTGATGCAGGACCCACACAGATGCAAAACAAAGCGATATTTATTTTCATTAGTAACTTATTGAATTTTTAATATTACCATACCAAAATGTCATGGCCGATGTTATGCAATATATCTATGCAACTACTTCGAATGAATAGGAAATTAAATTGTATGTCATCTTTACTATCGTTAGTTTATGTACATAATAAAAAAAACGTTATATGATCTTTTTAAGTTTTCCAAAAAATGAAGAACGCCGTCTGGCTTGGGTGGATGCAGTTCGTCGCGAATTGCGAAACGCTAATTGGCATAAAAAGAGGCTGTAGGTATGGTGAGTTTTCAAGGAAAAAATTCAACATGCAGAGTTAATTAAAAACCGGCCAAGTGCGAGTCGGACTCGCGCACCGAGGGTTCCGTACAAACCTTGATATGAATTTCAGTTTAATACCTCTACGCGTTCATGAGGAAAGGGGTAGTAACTTTAAAAATATTTATTATATTATGATGTAAATAAAAATATTCGGTTTTCGCAATTTTTCTTTTATTTGTGCTATGAGACGTTGTTTCGTACCAAATTTTACTCGCTTGCGAGTTTCGAAAATTTGCGGCATACACGGCTGTATCTTTTGATTGCGTTGGCTTGAAAGTTTGATTTTTTCACAGCTCCAAGGGACAGTAGACCTGAGTATTTGATATAAATTTCAGCTTGATACCTCCACGCGCCCCTGAGAAAAAGGGTCTTGACAGACGGACGGACGGACAACAAAGTAATCCTATAAGGGTTCCTCCCTTTTCCTTTCGAGGTGCGGAACCCTAAAAAGCAATAGGCTTAATTAATTGATACTTGTACAAAAATGGAGTTGGTAAAGCTAAAATTGTAAATATAAATTATACTCTATTGTATATGATCTAACATAAGAGTTAGCTCTTAGCTATCTCTAACTGTAGAATAGAAACAGTGCCAAATGGATTATTTGTGATGTTTTCGTCTTACTACCTACTCGTTTAATTTTTGTCATGTTTTTTCGGCAGCATCAAATAGGCTGTCCCATCCAAAGCGACTATATATAGGTATTATACTGTCACGTATCTTTATGCCTATAAGAATAAAAAAGGGGTTACAATATATTTGGCACTTTAGATGCTAAAGACTATTTGACGCTGACTACTCTTACAACATAATATCTTCTGATATACTATTTTACAACTTTATAATAGTGTAACATAAGTATGCTAAATGATTCAAGGGGAACAATCAGTAAGTTTGTCAAAACACTACTATAAAAAAATATTAATAAAATTCATTATTGAATTACCTACTGTGTTTTTTTTGTATTAAACCATCCACGTCAAATGTTGAAAGACATGGCCGCGTTCAAATAACCCTTGTGAAAAAAAATATTGACAAATGTAAATCTTCTGTCAGAGAGCTTGTAACCAATTGCAGATTTTTGTCTTTCAAACGGTATAAAACCTTACTGAAATTACTGTCTACTCAAACGTTATATCAGCATCTGACATAAATGACTTCATACCTTAACCCAATTAATATTTAGTTGATTATTGAAACCACTCGATACATAAGATCTTTTCATTTCAAAAAGTGGGCGTTTTGGAGCGGATTTGACAGTCGTGTTTGTTAGACGTAGTTACTCTTCCATACTTATTATATTTCGATGGTTTTTGGTTATAATTCAAAAAGTACTGATATGTGCTGATATTTTTCATATATATGACACATGCTATTTTATTCCTTTCGAAATATAAAAAATATATATCTTATTTTCTTACTTAAACAGATGCGGGCAAGCAAGTTATACAACTACTTACCTATGCCAAATTTCAAGTTGATAGGTATTAGCTTTTATAGTTACAAAGAAAAACTGCAAAGACAGACAGGCACCGAACTCACCATAAGGGTTCCTTTCTTTAGGGTTCCGTAGTCAAACTAGGAACCCTTATAGTTTCGCAATGTCCGTCCGCAGCCTAGCTCAGAGACCCTTAGTACTAGAAAGCTGTAGGTAATTTGGCATGAATATACATATAAGTCACGCCAAAAAAGTGGTACAATAAAAATTGTTGAATAATTATTTTGAATTTACTGAATAAATATTTTGAATTTTGAAATTACCTACCGAAAACTTATTTGCGGTGTCGGTAAACTGACCGCGACGTATGTCGATGTATGGGGATAACAGTTTTCCAATGGCATAGTTAAGTTTGTCATCATCATCATCATCATCATCATGTCAGCCGAAAACGTCTACTGCTGGACATAGGCCTCCCCCAAGGCTTTCTACTCAGACCGGTCTTGTGCTTTTCGCATCCACCGCGCTCCCGCGATCTTAACGACGTCGTCACTCCATCTTGTTGGAGGCCTACCTACAGCTCGTCTTCCGGTCCGCGGACGCCACTCCAGAACCTTCTGACCCCATCGGCCATGAGTCCTGCGAGAAATGTGCCCCGCCCACTGCCACTTCAGTTTAGCTATTCTTCGGGCTATGTCGGTAACCTTAGTTCTACTGCGGATATCATCATTTCTGATTCTATGACGCAGAGAAACCCCGAGCATAGCCCTCTCCATAGCTCTCTGAGTGAATTTGAGCTTCATTTTTCTTTTTTTTTTCTTTGCCCCTTGGCGACTTGAACAGCTACTACCGCGGGAATATGGCGTTTCCACAATGAAGTGATTTCGCCAGTGTCAAGTATATATAAGTATAAATCAATATAGTAATAAAACAATCCAATCTTCTCTAGGAAGATTGGTGGCAACGTTGTAAGATGATATGTAGGACAGAAGGCAAGATAGTTATATTATAACCTTTGTAATACTGGGAGTCCACTTGAAACGAGAAGTAAGACGCCAGGATACACGAAACAAGTCCAAGTCTTCTATCACTGTGCAACACAAAGGCGTTATAAGTACAAATCACTAACAAAAAAGAACTTTGAACACCTAAATACACAAAAATAAAAAATAAAACAAATTACACATCCGCCATCTTTTGACGTTGCAAATGGCCCCCCTTGAGCTTCCTTATGAGGCCCATTGTTAGCGCCTACGTCTCAGATCATAAAGTAAGTCATCACTGGCAACACACAAGTTTAAGTTTGTCGCGAGGTCTAATTTGTTTGTAGTAACGGCTTCGGAACCCTACACTGATCATGGTCCGACATGCTCTTCCCAGTTTTATTATTTTGATACGGAACCCTATATAAAACAACTAAGTATTATGGTATAGGTTCTTTTTTTTTAAATACCGTTATTTTCATGTTAAGTAAGGGTCTCCCCAGACCTATCTGAATATAATTAAATTAGTTTTTAAGCAAAGCTTTTGCATGCCGATTACGGTTAGATATGTGTTTCAAGAAATGTTTTATTCTAAGACCTACCATACCATGTCTAGAGCAAATAAAATTTCATTTCATTTCATTATCGACGCGGAATCGGCTTGAGCCGATGGAAAAAGATTTATGTCCATACAATAAGAGCGAAAACGACGTCGCTCGGCTCGGCTCGGCTCGATTCGGCGTTGCGAACGGTACGACGTTCTTATTAGACTGGAATAAGGTACATTAGGTGCATCTTTGAGATGTTGCGTTCTCCCATATTTGTACACTTGTATCACCCTATTTAATCATATAAAACGATTTTGAACAGTTTATATCGCCTGGGTACTATTTGTTATCGCGTTCAGACACTGCATTAAGATTTTGTTTACACTTTAGGGAAACGGTAGAACTCTATCGCATTACTTGCATCAATATTGCAGGTGCCTAATTGTTATATAGTTTGCAATAAAGAGTTTGCATAATCAAACACATAAATATATATATAATAAACACTTGTTATGCACACAAATCGAAACTTAGGAACAGACACGCTTACTGATTCCGGCTATGTCAGTCGGGTAAAACATATGAAACAAGAAGTGAGTAAGATTATGCACAGTAAAATATGATAAGATTGTTAAGACCACCCGACCAAACCAACAAACTACTTACAAACTTACTGAGATCGAATGCTGCCTGTAAGTATATCGTATTGACCGATGCGCTAACACGTCTGTATTTTGAGGATCCGTTCAGCTTTGTCAATTAACCATTGATTTCAGATAATTCTTCAAATTCACGTTAATTACCGAAATGTAACTAAGTACTAAGTAAGTACTTACGGTGATATCCTTTAAGTGTAGTTAACCATCCTAGGAAGTATAATAAACCTACAATTTTAAAGCACAACCAGAAAAAACACGATTGCAGAGAAACGCGAAGGAACAAATATTGCGAAGTTTATTTTTAGATGAGCGGTAGAGCATCAGTAGCGTAGCGTGTTATTTCTGTTACCTCCCATAGTTGCGTAGGTACGTACGTACACGTACATCGCATTGCAGTGTCTAAAATAATGATTACCTAGGTAGTTGTTAGTTTTTATCCTTTCAGATCATAAATAATTATCTTCTTATGAATTATTATCCTTAATTTGTTGTTTGTTTTTGAATACCAAAGTAAAAGTAAATAAATAACGTGTAGGTATCTTGCGTTTTTTTATGCTTAAACAAGGAAACCATAACCGTTTTTTTTAATTTTGGGATTGAAAAATAAGCGTTGAATAACAATTAGGTAATTAAAATGTAAAATTGGTTTATGAAGAGGAAATATATAAGGTAAGGTGGGGTAAATCTAACATAGTTTATTGTTAGAAATATAGATCGGTTCTTACGACGAAATGTTACGTCTTACTTTTAAATGAATAATTGAACTAACTTAAGGTTTTTGTATACTTTTACAAAATTGTAATGATTAAAAATCATGTTTACCTACTAAATAAAGTTAAATTTAGGGAAAACTACCGAACCCTACCTACTAACGGGGTAAGGGCTAGAACACAAAACGGCGACGCGACGTCGCATCGTAAAAGTCCATGTATATTTCAAACTTAATACTAAGCGTATGGTTCAATTTCGTATGTATGCGTTTTTATTCAGTGATAGTCTTACCCCACTTTACCTTAGCCGCAAAAAGAAACTTCTTCGAGAAATGCTTAATTACAAATCTTATTTTCCTTTTTAATTGACAACGTTAGCGTATTTTTTATGTGAATACCTATATATTATCGGTGCTCCAGTAGATTGTTAGAAAAAAATGCAATGGAGCGCAGTTGTACGTAAATACATTTTGCTAACATGTTTTGTTAGTTTTTTGGTGCAGCGGACACACCAGTTTTTTGGCGCAGCGGACTCGCCTTGTACGCGTACTTCGAATGACACGCGGGCGAGTAAGATCGCCGATACGCAAGCACCGAAACGTACTCGATCTATCTATCATTCATAATAGTAGATTGTTCAACGAGGGACTAAAACAAGCCATAATGACACGAGATGTTTAGCCACGCGAGCGAGCTTGCGAGCGAGGGTGGCTGTAGTTCGAGTGTCATTATGGTTGTTTAGTCTCGCGTTAAACACTCTACTTTTCACTTTGAATGCGAGGAAAAAAACGACGTTCTAAACAAAATTACAAAATTTACTATAAAAAAGTTTCTAACAATTAAAACTAACAATTAGGTATCTTATTATTACTATCGTTAATCGAAAATTAATGATGTTATTTGTTTTCCACATTTCCAATCAATAAAAGTTTGGTATGTTTTTGAATAAATACCACTTTTTTTGCTATCTTCTCCATTCTGGAGTTAGGCGTTAATTCTTCTTCACTGGGTGATGATGATGACATTTCTCGTCCGTAATTTCTAAAGTTGCACAATTAATTGGTGAAATTTTTTAACAACGTATGCTCAATACAAGTTATGAACATCTATTCAAAATACAAATAGGAATAAAAAGTTCCGCGGTTTTTTTGTAAAGTGATGTTTTAAATGCTTGCATATTTAGCCAACAGATTCAAACTTGGAAATCATTTTAAAAGTAATTGGACCACGCATAATAAAAGAGTTCGGCCTTAATATGATTAAATAGATTCATATTCGTAATAATTAATCGTGTTTCACGAAATTAAATCCTTTTTTTTTATATATTAGCACAGTTGTCATTTTGAGGTTATTTCGACACCCAAAAATATGGTCCATACACAATGACTGAAAATGGCGATAATCCTCCATTCACAGACACCGTGATTGGTTGTTTAGGGGTTTCCAAAGTAAATAAAAAAAAAAAAACTTTAACCCCTAGAGATTAATAAGGAGCTTTAGTCCCGATTCGCAGAGATTTAAGTAGCATTTTAAGAGCATGAGAAGTGAAAAGTATTATAACAAACCTGGTTGCCAAAATAAAAAATAATAGAATAGAATATACTGAAAGTACGAGAATAGAGAAAATTATAATTTCTCGCAGGGGTCCAAGATACAGGCCCGGCCTAGTTTGGAGTCTGCAAAATGCAAAATACGTCATATGTAATGAAATTTGTTTCGTTAAATAAACGATTTGATTTGATTTGATAATATATAGAATGCTTGTAAACACACATTACACCACCATAAATGCAATTCCGCGCTCTCGATAGTTTATCTATACACTTTTAACTTCGTTTTTTAAAGTTGAGGTTAAAAAGAACCACTATTTCTATCCACATATATTATTTCTTTGTTTCTATCTATGTCAGGGACTGCAATGAAAGATCCGTCGATCAAATGGGCGATCGTGGAATAGGGTCATTACAGTACACAATTATATTTTTAATAATATCGACTGGCAACACATTCTTAAACGTTCTTTACGTCAACTTTATTGGTGACAGGCGGTGGATATTCCGTGTTGACTTAAAAATGGTGCGTGAAATATTATCAAATCTCTTTTAATTGTATACATCTAAAGCAAAAATATAATGTTCCATCGCTCAGAACATTTTTTTCTGTATGGTTGGGCTTTTGGAAGGCATATTTACAGTGACAGTGTCGTGTGATAATTTCTCAGTATTAAGAGCGATTTGTAACTATTATTTGTGATTTAATTGAGACCTAACTTAATTTATTACTTTTGAACTGATTTATCCTTACGATAGTTATGGATGATGATTTTCATTCACTATATGAGTTCCTTTAATATTTGGGGTAACCTCAATCAATGGTCTTTAGTTTCGTTAAGATAGTGATGTTCCGTCCGTGGGAAGTGGAAAAAACTTTAGTTGTGGTTAAATCGATTTTGGCACGTTTGCTTGTGGGCAGAACATGGTAGTGATTTGTGATTTTCTTATTTGCAGGGCAAAGTCAAGTGCTCCGAGTTGCGCACGAAGGATAAGAAGGAACTCTTCAAACAACTGGAAGAGTTGAAGACAGAGTTAACAAATCTGAGAGTAGCTAAAGTTACTGGAGGTGCAGCTTCTAAGCTGTCCAAAATGTAAGTTTAAGTCTTATCATCGCCTATGGGTATATGGATTACTAAATCAAATGTAATTTGGGATTCTTCAACTTCAAACTACCTGCAAGTATGAAGTATGGGTTCACATCCACACATCCATACAGATTTAACCCGCTTATTTGATTAGTTTTAATTTGATCAGATCTCAATTTCCATCAGGTGGCCTGTGTGCAGGTGTGCCTTCTCGATATTTTAAAATTAATAAATAGAGAAAGTAACTATATCTATCAAATATTTCTACTACTTTTTAAATCTAAAGAAAAAAAGAATATCAGCCATTTTCAACCTTGTTGTTTTGCGGGCCTCAAATACGTTTGTGGATCCGGTCCGCCTGTAGCAAAGGGGGCGCATTAAAAGGACTTAGAAAATTTTTGACCAAAAATGAAAATTTTATAGTAATCACAAAACACTTAGAATAATTTCATTCTAAACGCTAAAATAAGCATGTTTTGTAGAGAAAACTTTTTCTCTAAAATCAAAAATGGCCGAGATAATTGACTTTGAAATTTCTAAGCACTTGTAAAATTTACAAGGCGTCAAGGGACTTAAAATTTTTTTCGGCAAAATGGTATCATTATGACATATAATTTAAATGACTTTATCTTAAAGAACACATTAAAATAAGCGCATTTTACTTGAAAAACTTTTCTAAAGTTAAAGATGACTGAGATAGACTCCATCAAAGATTACAATAGTGAGGTTGACGGAGGTCCGCTTCGCGGACCTCCTATTCTACGTAGTTTTGGCGCTTCGCGCCTGGACAACAAACTAACCTAACCTAAACCTATTTGATTTTATCTTATAGACCACGTTAAAATAAGCATGTTATTTTGCCAAAAACTTTTCTAAGTCCCTGACGCCTTGAAATTTAACCAACGTTTGAACCCCTATAACTCAACCATTTTTGATTTTAGAGAAAAGTTTTTCAAGTAAAACATTCTTATTTTAACGTGTTCTATAAGATAAAGTCATTTAAATTAGATGTCATAATGATACCATTTTGCCAAAAAAAATTCTAAGTCCTGCGCCCCCTTTGCTACAGTCCAACCGTGGATCCTCCGGCCAAAAAACAACTGTAGGTAAGTAAGTATGTATGTATTTTAGGTGTTAATAAAAAACATTCTTATATTGATATCTGAAAGTATTGTATAGAGCTTGGTAATGGTTATTTAAGACCACAAACCATACAAAATGGGAAAATCTGTGTTAAAATTAGGTTTAGTCAAATTGGACCTTATTGCACAGAAAATAAAGGACAACAAAATGAAAATTTTCTTTTGTTTTTACCAAGCATATTATCTTATATATGGAACACACAGTGCACAGGACAACTGATTAAAAAAAAAGCCATTTTAGGTCCTGCTAAATGATCAGGCTCTTTTAATCCTAAACTTCTTAAATATTTCATTAAACAGTACTTATTAAAATGTTACAATACCTCGAGAACAGTAAGCATCAGAACCCCTGGACCAATGGAGATATTTATATATTTATCCAGACATGATGTCAGAATGTCCAGCCACTTTCTTTACACGTTTTTTCACTGTCAACAGAGGTTCTAATTATTTGAAGGTAGGTACCAAAAAGGTAGTGCATTTTGGTATTTTCTAAACATCAAATATCTCCATTAGTCCAGGGGTTCTGACGGTTGCCAAGAACATCTTCTGTGAAAAAAGAACACTACCTCGAAAATCGTAACTTCACAACTCTTTTTAGCCCCAATCCATCCCCTTCAGCAAGGTCTGCTATTTGTATTTAAATATCACCGAAGAACTACTGCACAAGTTTAGACATTGCCGCATCACCTACCCAAACATGCTTCAGTTTTTGGACTATAAAAGGAATTTATTGAATTACCAATCATCTGTATGTTACTTATTCTAGGGTATTTCAGCTACAGCAACAAATATACATAATTATGATTAATGCATGTATGGACTATAAGGAAATATGGTGATGTATAAAAATGTCCACTTGAATAATTTCGTCCCTGTATAATTTTCCACACATCCACATGTATATTAGACGACAAATAAAGATGTTGCGACAATAGACTAAAAGAAAATATGACTATACACCGTGTTTTTTTTGATTTACGGTAACTTCGGCATATTACTAGGCATATCCATAGAAACTAATTGGTACATTAGATTTTTAAACACTGCGAAAAAAAAATTTCTTTTCGGTTTAGTACAAAATAATGAAATCTTTTATCTTTGGTCATTCTAAAAGGGCCTTTAGAGTTAACTAATAATCAGTGTCAAATACGTCTATGTTGGTGTGACATACACACACAAGTAAAGATAACACTTGACAGGTACAAGATTGTCACTTTAGATTGACGCGTATACAAACCTAACAATTGGAAACTCTTTACTCATAAGAGTCATATAAAGTATTAAAAGAAAATTGTTGTTATCAATTAAGAGAGCCTTTTACACTAGTTTAACGTGATTAACTGATTAAACTTAAAAATTAAATATCTTTAAAACCGTTAGACTTATCATTTGTCTGTCTTCGGGAAATTAACTTTGTTTGACCTAAAGAACGTTCCCTTAAAGTTATCGTAAATCAAAAAAAACACGGTGTATAATTTTTATACTTAGATAGTAGTCATTTTTATATTTCGACTTGATAAGACTTAAAAACCTTTTGAAGTATTAGCTTTCTGATAATTAAAAATCGCCATGTTTCCTTCTAGTCCATACACACATACACTCGCGAGCAAAATAATTGCATCACTTTGAATTTTTCCATTTACACTCAATATCTTTGTAAACGGTATTATCTTATTCAAATATTTAAATGTAATTAAGTCTCTTGATATTTAAGCTTTCTAAAAAGTTAAGAAACTTTGAAATCGATGTAGTATTTTACAAATAACGGTCATTTTTCTGGTTCGTGGCCGATTACTCCTTACCGCATGCACAAGTTGTGCTCCCTTAGACCGCTATAAAACAGGGTTAGAGGGGGGGGTTATCAGTCACTTATCAGAAGTCGACCGGTACACATCTCCGCACATTATCCCATCGAGAAGACCTGGAAAAATGGACACCCCCAGGTGTTCAGGTCATCATTCGCCTACTACTGTCTACAGTTTGTAGTCTACCGAAGATTCAGACAGACTGGGGCCTTTACTTCAAGGCCAAGAGCCGGCCGGAAAAGGTGCACTTCGGAGAGGGACGATCGGTTCATCGTGACAACCACTCTACACGAGATTGTCACCAGACAGCTGTTGCTGTCCAACAGCAGCTCGAAGAAGTAAGAGGAGTTGCAGTCAGCGAGTGGACAGTAAGGAGAAGACTGAAGACAGCCAACCTGACCCCAAAAAGGGCTGCGACGGGGCCCAAATTGCTGCCTCGGCACCGTGAAGCACGACGTCAGTTTGCTCAAAATCATCAAAACTGGACAATTGAGCAGTGGACCCCAGTCGTCTTCTCAGACGAGTGCAGGATGTGCCTGAACGGCTGCGAGAGAAGAGGACGAGTATACAGAAGAGCGGGAGAGCAATTTGCACAATGATGCATCTCCAAAAGAGTCGCCTATGGAGGGGGTTCCGTCATGTTCTGGGGCGGCATTTCCTACGATGGGCGAACGGAGCTGGTTTTCGTGCCTGGTGGTGGCCGTGGCGGTGGTTTGAACGCTGCCAGGTACATCACCGAAATCCTGGAGGAGCATGTCGTCCCTTACGCGGGTATGTTTGATGAGGGGTTTATCCTGATGCAGGATAATGCCCCTTGTCATACCGCAAGGGCCACCACAGCCTACCTTCGCGAGGTGGGCATCAACACCATGGACTGGCCAGCGATGAGCCCAGACCTAAACCCCATCGAGCACATGTGGGACTTCCTGAAAAGGAGGGTTCTTCGGCAGCGGAATCCGGCCCCGTCTCATGTGGAGGAGCTGAAGCAAGTTTTGTTGGAGGAGTGGGAAGCCATCCCGCAAGATTACGTGAAAACCTTGATAAAATCAATGAAAAATCGATTAGATTGTGTGAGGAGGGAGGGCTAGGAGAGGGAATACCAAATACTGACGTTTTTTTTTTTTTTTTTTAATAAATACCTTTAATAAATAAAATGCCTATCATTCTTAGATTTCCTATTCCTTTTTAGAAGCGTTTTTTTCACCATTTTCTGGATTTAGAGCATATTTCAGACTTAGGACTTGATATTACATTGAAATAACGCATTTTCTATTGCGTTACATTATCAGCTTTCATTTGGTACTACAATTTTTAAATTCGAGTAAAGATTTACAAAGATATTGAGTGTACATGGAAAAATGCAAAGTGATGCAATTATTTTGTTCGCGAGTGTAGATCACAGCACTGAACAAAATCTTATGGATTTTTTTTTGGCAACATATGTTTTAAGATACTTTCTTTTTTAATTTCAGCCGTGTTGTAAGGAAGGCTATTGCCCGAGTATACATTGTATACCATCAGAAAATGAAGGTCAATCTTCGAAACCATTATAAGAACAAGAAGTACAAGCCTTTGGACCTGAGGCCTAAGAAGACCCGCGCTATGCGCAAGGCTCTTACGAAACATGAAGCCAAGCTTAAGACCAGAAAGGAAATTAGGAAGAAATCTCTTTTCCCACCAAGGGTGTATGCTGTTAAGGCTTAATAAAAACACTTAAATTATATTTCATGGTTTTAATCACACTTCCTTTCCTGTTACATACAACATAACTACAACCAGCAAACCAATTTCTTTGCACCATGATACTCGAGATTCCTCAAGAGTCCAAATCAGGCCAAGCCTGTTCTAATTCTGTTTTTCTAGCATGCAGTTGACATGATTGTGTTGCCACGCCAGCATATTATTTTAAAGCTCTTCATGTCTTTGTTTCTTGCGGTGAGGGAATGACCAAAATTCGGAGCCCAAACCTCTTACATCTCTTTCTCGTTTTATAAAAGCAGTAAATGATGAAACGCAATTGCCAATAAAATAATTGGCCTGTCCCAGAATTGCCAGATCTAAATGGGGATTAGATGGCTGCAGTCTTACAATAGACACATTAAATCTATATATCGAATCCGTTAATTCATCAATCATGTGGTTAAAATCTGATGCAACAAAAATGTACTTGATATCATTCAATTTCTTCAGTACTCTTTTAATTTGTCTGAAACAAAAACTTTATATGCTTATTTTATTAAATAGAACAGCGCCTCTATTCAACACGGTAAAAACCATATTGTGTTTGAGCGGTCATCGTATTGTCACCGTTTTGATAGCTCTTATTTATTTGACAGTAATGGCGACTGACGTCAAAACAATACCATAACCAGAGATCGGACAAATGGATGTCATTACTCGCAATAATGTGGACATGACTCCAAAGATTAATTAATTATTTTTACCTGTAATTTGATTTGTATACTTCGTAAAATATTAATCGATAAATACACAGACTTATTGAATATATTGTATTTTATTTACTTCAATTATCGCCATGAGCTCGGTGTAAAATTGACGATATTCAAAAGGAGACAAGAAAAATTCCATGGCTTTATTATATTTATTATATGATATCTTTCGTGATACACATATACCATAAGAATGAAAGAATCACAAAGTAAATTTAATGAATGTCATCATATTAATGTCAATGTCAAAAAAAAAGTATTTTTAAGAAGGAAATCAAAAGAGGTATGATATCTTTATTTTATTATCCGATTGAAGTCTTAACAATTATCACTAAGAAATCAATCAATTCATTAATTAATCTTTGGAGTCATGTCCACGTTATTGCGAGTAATGACATCCATTTGTCCGATCTCTGACCATAACAGAAACAATCAGTCGAATAACTAAAGTAAGAAGATAAAATATAAAATGCACGGGAAACCATTCTCTCGACGCGACACTCGCGTCTTACAGCACTGCCATGTCCGATTAACGGTCTAGTAGAGGCGTGCGTCTGTGTGAGTGCGCCGTTTCGAACGTTTGTCGCAGCTTCTTTACTGCTTTATATATATACTGTGGTACAGGTTTTGTTCCTTCGCACGACTATTGTTCAAAACGAAATATGTCCAATCAGTAATTGGTCCAGCCATAAAAATGTCCAATCAGTAATTTGTCCAGCTATTAAAATGTCCAACTATAGAAATATCCGACCAAATACATGACCAGCTATAATAACGACCACCTATAAAAATGTCCAATTGTAGAACCCGGACATTAATTGTTTGAATTTGATAAGTGACTTTTTTGATATTTAGCCAAAACTTAAAACCAAAAGGCAGAGACTCCCCATTTTGTGAGTTTCAGTGCTCATTCCCTTAACCTTTTCTCGAAGGTCAAAGCTACATAAGTTACGGTGGTTTGGTCCGGGAATTAAATCAGGCCCCATTTAATCGCGTTGGATAAAGCACCCGTCACTCTCGAACCTACATACTAGGTACCTAGTCGGTTCATAAGTTCTGTCACTGAGATTTATTACCTACAATTTAAAAAATAAATAAAAGAGTTTTTTAAACCTGTAGTACATCAATCAAAACCTTATTTTATATAGAATGAAAAGAAGTGTAATTGATATTCTTTACTATTGCAATCATTTGATGAACGAGCTTTAAGCATTCCATTCGGGGCCAGAAATCACGGGTCAAAACACGCACGACCACGATACTGATAATGGCTATAATTTTCGTAAGAGTTCTCGTATTGAGTCGAAATTTGCGTGACATATTGATCAGACTTTTACCTTTAAATTCTGATACAAATGTATTTACAAGCAAATAAGATCCGCTTGTACACCAGTCAATCTTCACGACTCATTAAATCGATACTACGATTTCACATCAATTTGCAGCAATACGAAAACAAACCAAACTTCGAGCTTCATAAGCTGGTTTTTGAGGGTCGTTAAGAAAATAATGCTGATCTCTAAACATAGCCACAGATGAGAGGCTTCACAATATTAAACAAAAAAGATTGTTAGTTAACAAAAACTAACCTTTAAAGCGTTTTCAATAAGTGTTATTTCCAGAAAACTGGTGCATATTTTAATCGGTTTCGGCCGTGAATGTTAGAAGATAGTATCGGAAATTGCGCAAACTATGTGGAATGATCATTTTAATTCTTAAAAATGTATTTTAATTAAGCTACTTTTATATATTTTGAAATTAAAAAATAAACTAATGTTATTTTTATTTGACTAACCTTTGTGACAGAACTTAAGGACCGACTAAGTACTGGTTATTAAGTGACTGATGCTCTATCCACGTTTATACACATCGATAAGTCACTCAGAGGGCTATGCTCGGGGTTTCTCTGCGTGATAGAATCAGAAATGATGATATCCGCAGTAGAACTAAGGTTACCGACATAGCCCGAAGAATAGCTAAACTGAAGTGGCAGTGGGCGGGGCACATTGCTCGTAGGACTGATGGCCGATGGGGTCAGAAGGTTCTGGAGTGGCGTCCGCGGACCGGAAGACGAGCTGTAGGTAGGCCTCCAACAAGATGGAGTGACGACCTCGTCAGGATCGCGGGACCGCGGTGGATGCGAAAAGCACAAGACCGGTCTGAGTGGAAAGCCTTGGGGGAGGCCTATGTCCAGCAGTGGACGTCTTTCGGCTGACATGATAATGATAAACACGACCATAATAGACCCGCTGCAGTCTTTTGGTGGTTAACAACAAGATATTAGCCGTGATACAATTTAATTAATATATCACAAGCGACCCGCCTTTGCTTCGCTATCATTGGTCAAATCTCTAATTGGACATATATATAGTTGGGCCATTTTATCATTGGCCAAATCTCTAATTGGACATGCTTTTGGAGATTCGTCTTTTTTCATGCCTTTGGACATCCGTCGTGCGACGGGTTTTGTTTATTGTTTTGAGAGATAACTACTAAATAAGAATATATGAAATTGTAAGTATAGTTGCTGGAAAGGGTAAAACTCAGTTGTTAACATCTGTTGTTTTCGTTACAAATCTATCCTTATATAACTGGACGCAAATAATTATATGAGCAATAAATTTTCAAACTTATTTATTATTAACTTAATTGGCCATAGGGTCAACAATTAGGACCCATAAAAAGATTTTAATTTAAACACCTATTTTAGTAGTAAAATCGATTGGGATTTTTATATGGAAAAAACCTTTCAAGAGCCAAGCAAACCATCATCATCATCATCATTTCAGCCATAGGTCGTCCACTGCTGAACATAGGCCTCTCCCAAAGATTTCCACCTCACCCGGTTGGAAGCGGCCTGCATCCAGCGGGTCCCCGCGGACTTGACCAAATCGTCCGTCCATCTCGCGGGGGGTCGCCCTACGCTGCGCTTGCCGGTACGTGGTCTCCACTCGAGAACTCTACTGCCCCAGCGGCCATCAGTCCTTCGAGCAATGTGGCCTGCCCATTGCCACTTCAGCCTGCTAACCCGATTGGCTATGTCGGTTACTTTAGTTCGTCTACGTATCTCCTCGTTCCTGATTCGATCCCGCAGCGAGACACCAAGCATAGCTCTTTCCATGGCACGCTGAGTGACTCTGAGCCTATTCAAGAGGCCAACGGTTAGAGACCACGTCTCGGCACCGTAGGTCATCACTGGTAACACACACTGTTCGAAGACTTTAGTCTTCAGACACTGAGGTATTTTGGATGAGAAGACGCTGCGTAACTTCCCGAACGCTGCCCAGCCGAGTTGGATTCGTCGAGTAACCTCCTTCTCGAAGTTCGATCTTCCTAACTGGACCGATTGTCCCAGATAGACATAATCGTCCACCACTTCGAGAACTTCGAGAAGCAAACCATACGATACGATTATGATTTTCCAAGAAAACCCCATACATAAGGCTATCGTCGCCATAGTAAAAATACATCGTGTTGCCAAGATCTCTAAACTGAGACGTTTCATCAGTGGGGAAATTTTTGCCCATCGATCGTCGTTAGGAAAAAAAAATATAAGTCTTATTTCCCGATTAGTCAAAGACCGCTGGACAGATTTGATCATTTTTTTTGTGTGAATAAAACCTAAAAACTACGTTAAAACACCTATCTAGACTTTACCATACGATGGTTGCAGTTGTAGCGTGCGTGATGTTAGAAGTTTTTTGATAGGGTCATGTGTTAGACGGTGGCACAGGCAGGAACAGTGGCAAAGCAAATTGCGAGCAAAGGATAGCTATATTTTATCAGTTTCGTCATATTACGCAAGCTCTCGGTTAACGGGCACGAACGAACTAGTCGGGTGGCGTCTGCGCCGCAAGGTTGTTGGTTGAGGAGGAGTTTTTGATTTTAGTGGTGCAAATTAGTACTTTAAGGTGAGTTTTATATGTGTTCCAGTAACTATAGTGTTCACCATTTATGCTCAGTGTATTTTTTTTCGCAATATATGGTTAACTGGGGAGGTAGAGGCGTGAAATCCAATGGACAATAGGCATTACATTTCTCGAAGCATTTAAATGTATTCAAAATGGCGGTGTTCATTTACAGTGGCACAACTCGCAAAGGTTCACAATGGAACATGAACCACTGTGGTCTGTACTGAGTCTACAATATGTTTCACTGTGTACCTACTAAAAATGCAATTATTTACGTGATGAGCATGTATGGTCGGTTTCAGTTGAAATCGCGAAAGATATAGGTAAACAAATTTCGTTTATATAATTTAACTAGCTGACCCGGCAAACGTTTTGCCTTATAAAAAATAGATAGTAGCCGCTAAAGCTTCATCATCTAAAAAGAAAGCTACTAAGAAAACTAAAGCAGTTAAACGGGTACTTCAGAGTGATTCAGATGAAGAAGACTCAGAATTTAATGTTCCATATCAAGAATCTGACCAAGATGAGTGGATAGAAGAAGATATGATAGAAAATCAAAATAAAGTTGTAACTGAAAAGGACATAAAGAAGCCATTAACTAGATTGCCGAGGGAGGGTGAATACGTTTTAGTAAGATTTTCGACAAAAAAATAGCTCATTTATTACATCGGTAAGATTCTGGAGAGAAGAAACAAAAAATTAGAATATTACATCAGTTTCCTGAGGAAGAAAAGTGGTAATAAATATCATATGCCTGCCGTCCCAGATCTCTCGAATGTAAATGAGGATGATATTAAGTTGATTTTGCCTAAGCCTGAAGTTGGTGGCAGTACAACACGGCAGCAATCATATTATTGCTTTCCTATCGACCTATCTCAGTTGAACATGTGCTGAACTAACTTGAACTTTTTGTTAATGAATAATACTGGGTAGTTATTTGTTTTCACAAAGGATGTGAATGTTTGTTGCTAAAACTAAAAAGAAAAAGTTTATTTTCGTTGAGTTTTTTTATGAATGTGACTATATCGACCTATCTTAGTTGAACATGGTGCTGAACCATTTTGATCTCTTAATTAATAATAGTTAATGGTGCTGAACCATTTGATCTCTTAATTAATAATAGTTAATGGTGATGAACCATTTGATCTCTTAATTATAATAATCTTATTTTTATATCACAAGATTATATGATGTTTTTGTTTCTAAAACCAAAAAGAAATGGTACCTACCTTGAGTTTTTTGCTATAAGTGACTGGTTAAAATAATTGGTTAAGTTTTTAACTATTAAGTAATAAAAGTGCAATGATAAATAAAAACTGATTTACGAATTGAATAGTTTCATTTCTGTTAATTATCCCGAAATTATCCAGTGTGTACCACCCCGTACCACTGTGTAAATGAGGCCGAGCCACTGTTTCGACCCCATCGTACACAGTGGCACATTTCTAACTTTAAAAAAAAATACTTTTATCTTCTTACCTATAGCTTACTTCAAAAAACGAATGACACATAATATGTGAAATGGATTAAATTTACTATAACGGTTCTTAATAGCAACATCCTATGATTATTTATTTCGGAGCTGTGGTCCTTGGAAAAAAAGTGTGCCACCGTATACCATATTACCCTACCTTATTTTATAGTAAATTAATAGATTACATTTCCTTTATAAACCCAGTCGATAATCGAAAGAAATTTACGCGATTTTCACAAGCAACATTACTAAATTTGTCAAATGACTTCCTTCACAGGCACAATAATAAATGAAAAATATTACAGTATAGTGCAAAACTCATTACTAGATGCCTTCCTCTTGCAAGTCATTTAGGGGGCTGTTTTTTCAGATGATATATATCCAAGCTAGAGAAAAATGTAACAAAAAAGGTGAGTTCAAACATACATCTTAGAAAATCGACCGTTTTTCGGACCTCATATCTATACCTTGTCTATTTAACAGAGTTAATACTAGATAACAGAGAATGCACGTGATTGGTCAGCGATAAGGACGATGCACAGGCACAAGGTAGGTTTACATGCCTGTCAAAGTTTAGTCAACATCTGTCGCTCGTACGGTGCGGACGCTTTCAAGTGCTTATCTTTGGTTACAAATTTAATTTATTTAATTTAATAATTTATTTCTATGAATATATATACCTACTACTTCTCTTTCTCATCATCACCCATACTTGTACTTGTATGGCCTGTACTATACGTCCCACTGCACTGCAGGGTACATATTTAAATATTATTATCTACTACTTTAAATTATATAATTAGGATTTATAGATGAATTAACATGACATGACAATGTCATGTTATCAGTAAGTTAATTATTTGAGGTGCCTCTAACTACAAACAAAAATAACGAGAAATATTACGAATATTTTAACAACAGGCGGCATGTAAGCCGAGCCCGCCATCGACGTGCGTTTGTTGACGCCCACTGGCAGTTTCTTGTCCCTTTCATTTTCATACAAAAGTGCAACAGAGATAACGCTTTGTTAACTCTGTTAAATAGACAGGGTATAGACAGCGATTGGAAATAGGTAAAAAATGTATAAAATCAAAGCATTAGGCGGTACTTCAAACGATCTTAATATTTTTTATTTTCTTATCTTTAGCCCGATCATATTTGTCAGTGTTCAGTTGAGTATAATTTAAACGTTTCGTCCGTGGGAGCAATCATCACACGGAGAGTGCTTCTGATTCTGAATAAAATGTTAATCTTTAAGTAATATCTCTATCTATACCAGTAGGTATATATTTTATGATTTTATACATAAACAATATAACATAATATTGCATTTTTGGTAACAAACAATCTCAAATAAAAGTATCCATAATATTTCATTAGTATCAAAATATGGTGGTTAGTGTAGCGCAGCACAAAACAAGATAACGCCGAAATAACTAACTTCAAAATACAATTGTTTTATGACGCTTTAGTTTCTTATCCCTATTTTTAATGTTCAAGTGGAGACAAGCCAACTAAAAATATTAACCAATTATATGTTGTGGGTGAAAAACTACTTTTTATGAGATCATGGCTCGTGCAACCTCTCTGTAATCGGGAATTCAGCTGTGTAAACTGCCGGATTATAGAACGGCTCACCTGAGTCGCTAACTGCCGGATAACTGGGCATGTCGGATTGGCGAGCGTCGGATTAACGAGCGCATACTGTACCTATGTCAGTATTTAATGGAATAGACACCGCATGCAAAATATGGAAAAAAAAACCCGTATTTTTATAAAAAAATATAATAATATGTTACTTGTCTTGGTCAATATATAAAATATTTGGTGGGCAGTAAAATCCTACGAGTGAACCTGCAAGCTATAGCCCTCACTGATAGATAGCACCTATCGCTCCCTATCCATATCGTCATCGCCTTTGAGGTCCTTAGTAAGCCAGTGCACCAGATAATTTGGTATACGTTTTTTTTAAGGGGACACCATATCGCTTACGCGGAGGCACACTAGTAAAATTATTTTTTCAATACTTTATCATTTAAAAAAACCGGACAAGTGCGAGTTGGACTCACCCACCGAGGGTTCCGCACATGACACGGTTAACTCAATTCAAAATTTGGACCACCGTTCCTTGCATAAAGACCCCTTTTTTAATTTATAATACATTTTATTATTACTTCAGTTATTTATTAAATTTTCTATAAGTTGGGTTCTTTACAATAAATATTCATATATAAAAGTAAAATAACAATACTAATTAGTATTGTATTAATACAAAAAATAAACATTAAAAAAAACCTAACCTACGAGGGCCGCCGGCAGCGGGGCAGGGTTCAAGCTACCGGTGGTTAGGGCTGCAGAGAGAGGACCCTTCTCACAATGCGTGCCGTGTCGAGGAGGGGAAACTGTTGTACCCCGGACATAGTTTTACCTCGGACAGCTGACAATATTTAAAGTATCCCGCATTCTTCAAAAACAAATATATATGTAATTTGAACCATTATCTATTAAAATGAAAGTAAAGTTAGCACGAAACTCGAGAGCAGCCGAGCAGCGTGTGCGTCGAGAAAATTACAAAAATATAAAATTTGTTACAGAAAATGAGTTTTTAGAACTTTATTACAAATTCGTTTATTTAGTGTTTCGTATATATATGATAAAACTGAATAATGCATGCTAAAACTATATTAAATAGCTATCAGATAGTGCAGTCGTTTCATCCTAACTTTTAGACGAAGTGCGTTTACAAAGGTTACTTTAAAAAAAACTTGCTTTGTTGTACCTTAGACACCGAACTTACGTTGTACCTTGGACTACGGACTAAGGTAGAAAAGTTCCAAAGTGTTTTAATTCTTACATTATTTTGCATTTTTTATGACAAGTTAAATACTTTTTACTATTTTAATTGTAGATTACATTTTTGTTTATGTTTTTAATTGTTCTCAGGGAGATTTTCCATTTGTTTTAGGAGAGTGGGAAAATCTGGCATTTTCTTGTAAATTTTATTAAGGAACCTATGAAAAGGTATAAAAAGTTTTCGTCCGAGTTGCCTTTTGTATCCTTAATAACTAAATACTAGATGATTATTTTCTGTTTTCTTGGCAAAAATGGTATTTGCCCAAGGTACAACACCGAGTATCCAAGGTAAATCAGGGGTGCTGTACCATGGACACTTATCCCTTTTTTTTCTATCGCTAGCTTCCTTTCGTACCTAGCGATCTTTCTTTCCATATCATCGCTTTTGCGATCTTTACTCTTCCGTTTAGGCATATTGAACTTATAAATTATTAAAAGGTGCTAAAATCACTTGTAATCACTACAAAATCACAAAAACTTACAGTAAATTCACTTTTGTGTCGAATGCGTTGAGCGCGAAAAAAACGAATGACATTAGTAGTTAGTATTGCCAGGTGCTGCTTTTTCTTTTTTAACGGTGTCTCTAAACTTCGCGTATGAGGAGCAAGAAAGGGCGATACTACACAGTTATCTCGGACTAAGTACGAATATAATAGTACAACTTTACATATTTGCACATTTGGCAATTCTGAAGCATCTCGTTTTTTTTCTGTCCGGGGTACAACAGCTTCCCTACTGCCTTCTGTATCTGGCCATTGACCCAGCCATCTAGCGAGAGTCTCTTGAGGTTTTAGTCAAGACTCTTCGCTATAAGACCGTTTGCCGAATAAACTTTCGGGACAATGATCGTCGAGTTAATAGTCCACATGGCGGTCACCTCGTGAGCCAAGTCAAGGTACTTGCTGATCTTGTCCTTATCGGCCTTCACGAGGTTATCGTCATGCGGGATGGTGACGTTGACAAGCACTGCCCGGCGATGAGATCGATCTGTCAACACGATATCAGGCTTATTGGCGACAATAGTCCTGTCCGTCATGACAGATCGATCCTAATTGAGCGTAGTACGACCTTTTTCGAGAAATGGCGCCGGTGTGTAGTCATTATTATTATTATTATATTATTACAATGTAATACATTGACGTAAAATAATAGTAGCTTAATAATAAGTAAAGTAGCCGGAAGACCGACCGTCGTTCGGATTGAAAACGAAATGTCTCGAACATGACAACTTGACGAATTGATTTTTCGCCCCCGTAAACCCCTATTTTTCAAATTTCACCGAAAACGTTGGAGCAGTTTGCAAGGTTCAAATTATATATACTTAATAGAATTACTCGTTTAAAGGTATTAGATTAAAAATTGACACATTGCGTATGTCATTCATGTAAACATTGCCATTTTTTCTAGGTGTTGCGGTTATAAGTAGCCGACTCAAAACTTGTATTTTCTCCTGCTAAAGTACTCACAACAGGTTTGTGTTGAATTCCTGTTTATTTATTTAACATTGTCATCTCAAGTCAAAGCAGGGCTCGGGAGATGTGACGTCACACAGTACTTATGGTTAGTTTTTTTTATAAATTATGTATTTAGTACTTTATTATAATAAGTAGAGTTTTATGCAACTCTCCAGCATGGGACGAATCCAATAACTCATTTATAAAAATCGGACCATTACTGTAGATCTGATAGTAGTGTATAATTGGGGCATCTGGATCAGAGAAGATCCAGACGCTCCAATTATACATCGTTCAAGAAGTAATCTGAATCAATTCAACTGAATTATAGATCTATTCGAGAACTATCTTGGATCGATTCAGCTGAATTATCTGTCTATTCGAAAAGTAATTTGAATTTAATCAACTGAATTATCTACCTATTCATGAGCTAACCGAAAAGAAGTAATCTGAATCAATTCAACTGAATTATTGATCTATTCGAGAACTATCTTGAATCGATTCAGCTGAATTATCTGTCTATTCGAAAAGTAATTTGAATCGAATCAATTAAATAAGTATTTATTCTTGTATATGAGAAGAAACAAATTGAACTTAGGTAACGTGTACACGAGCAGATGATGTATTCAATTAATCTAATCTGTGGCCGTATTACGTACTATAGCTAAGGATAGAGGTATAACAGACGTATATATTTGTCCCTTTCGCTCGTGAACTATCTTGAATTGATTCAGCTGAATTATCTGTCTAGTCAAATATTAATTTGAATTGAATCAACTAAAACTATCATGAAACCTTGAGCGCGTTGTTGTAGATTATATCAAATTTAATAGGGATAATAAATTAAGAACTATACTTATTGTTTATATGGTACAAATTTATTATTAATAACATACATGGCGTTGTAGTGTGAGTTGCACTCACACCTGCTCATCTCTCTCTGGTATATTATATAAGAAGTGCACTCTGTAATCCTAGGCAGTAATAAACGTATCTATCTTCGAGTACAGTCGTCTCCTTTAACGCCCCACATTACATGGCGATCCTGCCAGTGCTGCGGCGCGCTGCGCCAGCCCGTACTACTGTGACGGATTTGGACGCAAATAAATATGATTACTTAAAAAACTATTTTTGTTACTGTGCTTAATAGTTTATAATGTGGACTTTATTTACAAGTTTATGCATAACTATTATAGTTAAAAAGTGAAAGTAAAGATTAACTACATCAACGTTTACATTAAACATTAGCTGAGGAAGTGAGATAAATTATAAAATGGAGTAGAAAAACTTAATGGAAGCTGTCGGGAGTCGGAACTGGAAAGTGTTTTTGTGTTGTTCGGAGCCGGGAGCTGTTGGAGGCGTGATGATGGAGCAGGACTGGATTCTCAGCGACACCGAAATCTTCTGTGAGAATAAGTGATGTGAAGCGGTTAGGTTAAAAATCATAAAAACAAAGACAACAATATAATTAAGTACCTATTAATCATTATCAAACTTATAATCGATTGGGTATTTATGCGCAATTATGGTATTTAAGGTTGAGTGGCGTAATTAATTCGTAATTAAATGCCACTTGTCTAGTTTATTTTTTAAATACAATAAACTTTAATATTAGGTTTTTAATTATACACGTGTTTAGTTATTTGGTCGCGTCTATAATTAGATCGGCGCATCTTCTACATAGATGGAATGGCATCTCGCGTCTGTGATTACAGGTCGAAGGGTCTAGCAGGCTAAGCGAACTAGAAGTGCCCCCAACGACGGATTTGGTCATTCTTTCAGGTGGTGTACTGGCAAGTCCTAAGAACACTCTATGCTTAATATCAGACCTCGATCTTCTTTTGTTTTCGAGTTATTCAGGATAATGTAAAATCATCAGCGTCTCATTGAAAGTGGCATATTTTGTAAACTGTTCAAGTTAGATTAACCAAACAAAATAATATTTGACAATAATAAAATAGGCTACAGAATACATATTTTTAACCCGCATCATTTCCTTATACTTCTTTATGTAAAAAAACATTTTATTTTTCTACAATTTTATTTTTTTATTTCTCGCGGATGTACACCTCCAGAAAAAATATGCATGG
Source organism: Acleris sparsana (assembly GCA_923062465.1). NCBI lineage: Eukaryota > Metazoa > Arthropoda > Insecta > Lepidoptera > Tortricidae > Acleris > Acleris sparsana. The sequence continues at coordinate 12,478,250 of OV281286.1, forward strand.
ATAGCCACTAGTACCCGCTACATACACATATAAAAATATTTGCGTAAATCTTCGTGCGTCATGTAAAAAAAAACATTATCGAATAAGTAGTTACGAGCATATGTAAACAAAGTACTGGTGCAGGGTGTAGATATGTTAGTATGTAGGTATATAAACTTTTCTAATAAACCTATTTATAATTAATCGACGATGACATGTCAACATTGGGTAGATTCATTCAAAATTAATAATATTAGCGGCTCTCTCTATTGACATAAATGTTTTTTTTTTAGTTTACAAAATATGCCACTTTCAATGAGACGCTGATGATTTTACATTATCCTGAATAACTCGAAAACAAAAGAAGATCGAGGTCTGATATTAAGCAAAGAGTGTTCTTAGGACTTGCCAGTACACCACCTGAAAGAATGACCAAATCCGTCGTTGGGGGCATTTCTAGTTCGCTTAGCCTGCTAGACCCTTTCGTGCGCAAGCGCAGTGCGCCGTGCACCAGTTAATGCATGTTTATGTTTGATTTAAATTGTATTATGGGTAGGTATTAGTTTATTTTTATAACAGTGATTACTTAGATGATTAAATTTTATTTTAAAATTTGGATTTGAAATTAGTTTTTTTTTTAAATGTCATTCATTTTATTTGCGTAATATCATGAATAATTGGTTTTTGTATTGTTATAATTATTTATTTACGTTTCAGTGTAAGTCAACACCTAAATGTTTTTTAGTTTTTTTTTATAGAACTTTAAAGATTGATATATAAATATAGCAGTAGCTTTGACGCGTTACAAATAATAAATAATGATGGAATAAAAGTACGTTAGTTATGGACCTATAGCAGGATTATGAGTTAACGATTGGATAAAGATCGACGGATATTTTATTGGATTAATGTAGGTTTGCCGGTTTAGAAATAGATGGAATATGGAGTGAGGATTTTTTTTTAAAGTAAGTAATGGATGCTGGATAAAAGTATTTGAGAAGGACAGTAGGCTGATGTTTTTTTTTTATTATAGTGGTAAGGTATTGGTAAGGTTAGTTGTGCTTTATGCAGAGTGTTTAGAAAGCTAAAGTGAATAAGTATTTCAACGAGCGATTAGACTGATCTCCTAAAAGTTATTGGAATTCTTATGAGCTGAAGTTTTATTTGGTGTGAGTTCATTGATAGAGATTTGGAATGGTTTATTTATTGTACGAGATGATAAGCCACCAAACATTTTTGACAAGGTCTCTTTCGTCATCATCAGTGGCCCGAGTTGCGCTGTTGAGCGAATTGTTATAAAAATTTAGCAAGGTACACCAGGATACAAGGCAGGCACGGAATCCTTGTCATCTGATTATGATTCGGTCGAGTTACCAATTGTAAAGATACTTGGACGCATTATGGTATAGTTGTTATGAAAGGATGTGTTAAAAGAACTGCCTGTATTTATATGTAATGTAATAAATGGTTATAATGTTGTGCGCGCACTAAAATAAAATGAAAATCCTTGTATCCTGAACAGTAATTAAAATGTATAATGTTAAGTTAATGCAATAGTGATGCGTAAGTTGCACACTCATATAAGTAAACATATAAGTGTCAATAATAGGTATAATAAAAATCAATTAAATAAGATGTGTACACATAAAATGATAAAACCTTGCAAGTAAACGACTGGACAAATGATTGAAAGTAGAAGTTTATTAATACAATAGGACAGAGAACTAGGTACCTAGGATAATATGATTTTCAAACTAGCAATAAGGAAAAAATAGTAATAATAACTATGTTTTTTTTTTGTTTTTAAAGTTTGTGCTCTTTTGTTTTTTGCATTACTAGCATGTTAAATGTTCATTAGTTTTTTTTAAATTAATTAAATATATCAGTGTTATTTTATAGCGTCGGCAAAGCAAGCATGCAAGTTTAACAATTAAGTTGGTGTTGAAGAATGTGTTTATTTCATACAAATAGTATTTAGTAAGAATATAATCGATCTTAAAGTATATTCTAAATTGTTTATAAATCATTTTAGGAAAGTAATTAGGTGCATTAGGTGCACATAATTGGTGTGTGTGCGTATTTGAATTCTTTTAAAAATAATTTTAAAAATATTATTTATTCGAGCAATGTCTATTTGAGGTACATTATTTCGTCATCGTTATAAATAAAAAATAGTTTGCATGATTCAATTAAGCATTTTTTTTTCTTTTTAAGTGGGAGATGTAGTGTGAGTTGCACTCACACCTGCTCATCTCTCTCTGGTATATTATATAAGAAGTGCACTCTGTAATCCTAGGCAGTAATAAATGCATCTATCTTCGAGTAGAGTCGTCTCCTTTAACGCCCCACATTACAGCGTAATAGAATTATGATTAAAATTGTTCGAAAAATTACAACTACAAAATCTAATAGATAGATACACTTATAACTAAATAAAAAAAGTTTGTATTACATGAACATTATTAAACGCTACGTCACGGAAAATTACAGCTACAGACCTACACGTGTAAACAATACACCACTTCTCGAACATGAGAGGATCACTTTCCATCTTTGGTACAAATCAATGCGAAGCATGAAACCAGCTATTTCAGCTTTTTATAATAATATATGTCTTTCCTAATACAATAAACTATAGTAAAGTAAATATTTATAAAATCAATTAAAAAAATAAAATGCGATTATAAAAAATAGAATCACAACAATCAGTAAATTAAAATATTTGTAAAGAAAATCTTCTTTTATATTTAGCGATTGTAGTGGTTCTAAGTTTAAAAAATCGAATTTCGTATGGAATGGTTTCAAAATATTTAAAATTAATTGTATATTTACTAAAATCTAAACTTACGTTAAAATAACACTCACAATTATCGTTGTTTATTTCTAAATTTAATTTGTCAATTGTCTTTGATTTTAATTCCGGCAATCCGTTGTTTATTTCATCTTCCCTTTCTTCCAACCACGTAGGAACATTCGAACATTTTTAAATGTTTTATCCATTTTTCATGATCATCCTCTTTTCTTATTCCAAATCTATTCTGAAAAGCGTATCTCATGTTGATTTCGACCCTTACAGCTTCTCGTTCGTATTCCGTATTTTTAAATACATCAAAAAAATTATAGGCCTGGCGCGAAAGTTTCAATAGTTATTGATGTTCTTCACAATATTTTTGTTTTTCAAATTTGTGTACATATTTTGTACACGGTCTATCATAGGTGTTGGCCTGACATAATATAAAATACCCGTCTTTTAAATAATCCATTAGTTCATTTAGTTTAGCTTTTAACACGAACATGATGATGATTAGGTATAATTGATTGATAGGAGTGGATTGATCACGGTTATGAATACGGAAATACTGGGTCGAGTTCTTATTATGCGTACATACGTGCAGTGTCCTTTTTACATCTCGATCATAAAAAAAAAAAACTTTATTTCCAAATGAATTAAAAAAATAACAGTCTTAGCTATAATCTTTACTTCTAAGATTGTATTAGCTAAGATTATGTAGCATAAGTAGAATTAAATAACAATAGCTTTACTTAATTAATAATAACTTTGCTTAATGTAACTTTGGTATCGCATGAGCATCTTTATCTTTCCAGCCACTCATGAGCACATGCGCACTGTCTCTGTCACTCTTTGGCACCGATCATCCTACCACTCCCATTGTCGCGGTTCGTTTGATTGAGAGAGGAAATAAATCTATCGCTATTACTTTACACTATTACCATTCATTGTGTTCCCATGGCAGATCTCCCTCCTTCCAATCCTTTAGTCCGCCATCACAATAATAATATTTTGTTTGATCACCGCAACCCGTATAATAGAAACCAGCTTCCGCTAACTCTTCTGGTCTTTGTGCCATACTACAAGGCCAATTTATAAAAGTTTCCAACCGTGCCGCTTCCGCTGCATATTTAGGGTGTGCAGGACCCGGTAGACTCATGGTGACGGTAATGGTGGAAGGAGACATGCATGTCCGTGCGATCGTTTTCTCCTGTCATTAAGTTACTATGTGCTTGGGGCGAAATACATCTTATTTTATCGTCTGTTTTAATTTGATACTGAAATTTCCTATATCAATAAATAGTACGATCGTGATTAATCAGCATAAATTTGAACTGATCTCCCCCTAACAGCGGAATAAAGCTGTTCAAATCTCACTCGCATAATAAGCACTAAGTTGAACAGATCTCGCTAAACAGCGGTACAAAGCTGTTTAAATTTCGTTGAGAAATTAATATCGGGTGTAAAAATCCGTACTGTTTTAATATTAACTTTCATATGAGCACAACGTAAGAAATAAATCCTTTAAATACTTTCGTGCCATTAAAAATATCTATAAACGATTTGTCTTTTCTATCCAGCTGTTGAAACCACTGATGGAATAGATGGATTTTCTAGTGCATAAAATTTAACTTTTTTATCTGACATGGCTGCAGACAAACGTAGTGGAAAATACAATGCCTCCTTTTATTTTTATATTTATTTCCTCTCTCAATCAAACGAACCGCGACAATGGGAGTGGTAGGATGATCGGTGCCAAAAAGTGAGAGAGACAGTGCGCATGTGCTCATGATCGAGATGTAAAAAGGACACTGCACGTATGTACGCATAATAAGAACCCGACCCGGTATTTCCGTATTCATAACCGTGATCAATCCACTCCTATCAATCAATTATACCTAATCATCATCATGTTCGTGTTAAAAGCTAAACTAAATAAACTAATGGATTATTAGCATATGCAGCTGCACAAGAAATATCTTCCGAATTGCCTACCTATACAATTACCTAGAGTGTTACCTGACCTGTACCTAAAACCTACCATTAATTCCTATTTTTTGCGCGTTTATCTGTTGCGGGTGGCTTAACCGGTGGTGTCGCTGGAATTAGCAAAGCTGTTCATCATTATAAATCAGCCAGAAAGCAATTCGCAGAGTCAAAAAAATCATAACATCAAAATGGATTCAGTGTGTATTGGTGGTGGATTACATCTTAAACCGTACAGGGGTGGTTTAGGACTTTGTTTCAAATAAAAAAAACTAGTAAGTAGGCTACCCGATAGAGCATTAAGTAATATCGATATACTAAAGCACTCAAAAAATATTCCACATTTTCGCGGTGTATTTTAACCTGAAAACCTTCAGTTGAATTGAATCAGATTACTTCTTTTCGGTTAGGTTAGGCAAATTACTTTTCGAATAGACAGATAATTCAGCTGAATCGATTCAAGATAGTTCTCGAATAGATCAATAATTCAGTTGAATTGATTCAGATTACTCCTTTTCGGCTAGCTCACGAATAGGTAGATAATTCAGTTGATTCGATTCAAATTACTTTTCGAATAGACAGATAATTCAGCTGAATAGATTCAAGATAGATCTCGAATAGATCAATAATTCAGTTGAATTGATTCAGATTACTTCTTGAACGATGTATAATTGGAGCGTCTGGATGTTCTCTTATCCAGATGCCTTTGTTACTTCACATATACAGGAATAAATACTTATTTAATTTCGATTCAAATTACTTTTCAAATAGACAGATAATTCAGCTGAATCGATTTAAGATAGTTCTCGAATAGATCAATAATTCAGTTGAATTGATTCAGATTACTCCTTTTCGGCTAGCTCACAAATAGGTAGATAATTCAGTTGATTCGATTCAAATTACTTTTCGAATAGACAGATAATTCAGCTGAATCGATTCAAGATAGTTCTCGAATAGATCAATAATTCAGTTGAATTGATTCAGATTACTTCTTGAACGATGTATAATTGGAGCGTCTGGATCTTCTCTGATCCAGATGACCCAATTATACACTACTTCTGATGCCACGTACAAAAATCGGCCTCATATATATATATATATACAACGTGTCCCAAAACTCAACGATAAGCCGGCACCAGAGGATGGAGCTGCTTATGATTAGTCGAGAAAAAATAAGGAAAAAAATATATCTCAATTATTTTAGAAATTACAGAAAAAAAATGAAATTCATCGAAAATCGACATCCCTAATGGTATTTTTAACGACCATGTCTACAAATATTCAAATATTACTGTTTTTTTTTTGTTTTTGGAAACTTAAGTAGCCCTGCTATCTAACACAGTTCTTAAAAATACCATAATACATGTAGTTTTTACACAAAAAATAATCAAAATTCATTTTGTCCCTACAATTTTGAAAGATTTTTTCTTACAGTCCACTTTCAATCATCATGGTTTAAAAAAATAGTATCGACACCACTATGGCAATTATTTTCAAAAGTTGACGCAACTAACCAAGATTCCAAAATGGTATAATACTTTAGGAAACCTAGTCACAAAAAAAAACAACGAATTTTTAAACAAGAATCGACATTATTTAATGTTGGCGGTAATCACAATCATTGTGTATTAGTATTTTGTTCTAAACAATATATTTATTTTTAATAAAATACGTGAAAAACTACACATTCATTACTTTACTATTAGTTTCTCTACACGGTCTTTCTTTAAATGTCTACTAAATAAAACTGAGGTACAAAATATTTGTTCGGCTACTTGAGAAAACTCTGCCCTGACGTACGCAGGGTTGCTAGCTGTGACGCTGACGAATAGTTTTAGCTCGTCAAGGTTGTTCAATAAAATTGCGAGGTTCAAAAAATGATGAATATTGAAAAGCTTTATCTCGGAAACGATTGGATCTACAGAGCAAGATATGTATGTACTATCAAAAACTAGTACTTTAGGGTTATAATCGCAAAATTGCGTTCGGTGCTCGATGACACAACACAAACTTGGTTTATACATTGGGCGAACATCACAACTAGGGAATGCAATTAACCGATTAAATGTAGCATCGGTTATTTTACCGGTTAAGACGAAATTTATCGATTAACCGATTAATAACCGGTTATAAACCGATTGATTTTTTTGCTTAAAAATAATGGTTTCCTTTAGGTTATTTAACATGAAAACTTGTGAACAAAGACGTCTAAATAGTTTTATTTAGACGTATTTTTTATGTGAAAACGTTTTAATTAGTGATATAATTATTTCTTAAATGTTAGATTAGAGATCAGTATTTAGACCACCAGTATACTAGTTTCATTTCTACACATTTAGGACATTCAGTATCTTAAAAAAACAACATCTGTATAATAGAATGTTACTTATGGAGTTGTATAAGATAAAAAATAGTTTTCCTCGTAATATTTAAATAAAATTATCTTTAATATAATATATATGGTCCCAGAGCTCAGATGATAACGTCCGAGGCATAGTGTCAAGATTATAACGGTGTTTTGGAAAGAGACCATTAATCGGTTTGCCTTGTTTTTTGTAGCGCATAGAGCATTCGCTCTTTCACTCAAAAACGTGTAACCGGCCGGTGCAGTGCAGTGCAGTGCAACATATTTTCTTTTGTTAGAAACAAAATAATAAAAGCGACACCAACGTTATTTGTTTCATTTGTGAAAATCTTATTAATTTTACAGCTCACTAAGAGTTTTTTAATTGATATTACGCATAATTGCGTATATTGCGATATTTGTGTAATTTTAATATATGTATATTTAGTTTAATTTGTGTCGTCTTTCTAATAAAAACTTAACAAATGAAGCTTTTTGCAGATCACTTCTATTAACCGGTTAATCGGTTAATTTCATATTTTAACCGGTTACATTTTTTGGCATATATTTTCGATTAAAATCGGTTAATCGGTTAACCGATTAACCGGTTTGCATTCCCTAATCACAACACTATGCAAAAAATCAGAAGTACCGAATTTGACGCAAGATGTCTAAAGTTACTGGAGTACCTAGATGTCTTATGGAGCTCTATTGTACTCGGTAAAATTTCTTTTACTTGTTTTTAAATCGGCCGCCTTTGCTGTCAAGTACCTAACAGCTATCGTAACGGTGGTAACACGACTACATCATGACAAAAATGGTTATAGGGTAAAGTCACCAGTGGTCAGCCAGAGACCAGTAGTCGACCTTATATGGGTGCGAAGAGTGGGAAATATATCTTTCGTACTCTTCCCACTCATACAAAGTATAGGCAGAGGCTGACTACAGGTCTCTGGCTGACCACTGGTTACTTTACCCTATGCGCGTTCTACATTCAAACGCGATTCCGCCGCGAATTCACGCGCAGTATTGCGCGTGAACTCGCCAAGGCTCCACAATTACAGTGTTCACAATATAGTTCGCGCGCTCGACGATGTAACTAGGTCTACATTAAAAGTAAAACACAAATTAAAAAGAAATGGAGGAAACGAAGATGGTGGATGACGAGTCTTCATCGTAATAAAATAATGTTTGTTATATTTTGTCCAGTTTTAGTGGTATTGGGCTAATATTTTATAAAAGTTGTTGAGTTCGCGGCCCTTTGACGCGGGCCAATATACCTAGTGGTTAACGAGGCGCGAACCATGCGCAAACCCGCGAACGCTTTCCACATTCACACTTCGCCCTTTCGCGTATTTCGTTCGCGCGTTCGCGCGTGAATTTAGAGCGCATTACCGAGTAGAATAAACCAGTATATATGTAAACCAGTAATAAGTATACTAATTAGGCATTATAAAAAAAGAAATGTGTCAAAACTCACTTTACTATTTCAGTTTTCTGTGGGAGGCACATAGACATTGTTAGAGATCCTCTTTCATTTTTATATCCAACACACTGAGGCGCAGCAAACAGCACTGGACTGTCATTGACATGCTGGCAAGCCTTTACCCAATCCTGACCATTTCTTAAGTGAATGCCAAGAAACCCACCCCCACTCATTTTTTTCTTTATGAACTGCTTGGCTTTTGTTGCAATGTTAGTGCTCCATTGCAAATATTTATGTAAAGGTCTATTTTCATTCTGTACTGGAAAACTGGCCGGCGCACCTGTATACAATAAGATATTATATTAACTGCCTATTACCAAAATTAAAACCAATTTTTCAAGTAGTTACTAGATTTCACCTGTAAAGGCTAAGACTGGCCAATTTGTTGGGGGATATTTAAGCTTCCATTTTTCAACCATTGCAGAGTTGGTGGCATCATAGTTCAGTGGTCCATAGAATTCGGAGCCAGTGAAATCAATATTAAATGTATCCCAGAAGGGACCAAATGGATTGCCAGATTTAGCATTACAACTTTTTTCTAACTCTCCTCCTCGCTGAGTGTAGCAGAATGCAATCCTACTTTTGTTTGGCCAGATGATTGGTGCAATTTCAGTCATGAAGTATTCCATTGTAATGACATTGTGGTAATGGGCCAAATCTTGAGTTTTGAAATAAGTGTCAAAAGACACCTGTCTAGATTTAGGCTCACCATACCTGTATTCAACCCATGGAGGTAAGACCAATGTTCTGTTTAAGGCCTTACTAAATGATAGAGCGCCAAGAAAATGGTCCGCTTGATTACCAAATCTGCCTGTAAAATAATTATTGTTCAGTATTAAATAAATAAGAAATAAGAAAAACCTTTGTTTGTCATCAGGAAGGAAAAGAAAATATTCTTAAGGAACTTGTACTATTACTTATTCTGTGCCGGCGGCACGGCGTGGCATGGCACGACCAAGTATTCATTGGAATGCTGATAGACGCTTAAGACCGCCAGCGGCACGGCAAATTAATAATAGGAAGGGCGCTCAAGCCCCCTTCAGGATGCATGAGATCGGCTCTCAACTCATTTGCTTTCTGCTATGCTCAAGAGTTGGTTGTCTATGTAAATTAAAAATGACAATTTGGTATTTACAGATAATACGAGTAGCAGTTCTTGCTGCAGAGGAAGAGAAACAAATACGTGCTGTGCTCAGTCAAAAACGAGACGCTTCTGGATGCATACATAACTAGTGGAGACAAATAAGAACCTGGAAAATGATTTCTATAAGACTCTTAAACTGAGACTTGATGTTACTATTTGCAACCAATTAGTAAATAATATTGTAAATAAATAAATATCAAGAGGCGATACAAATTGACCTAATCTAGGCTAATCTAGGCTTGAATTGTACTAAGGGTACTAGACTACGATATACATACTTATATAGACAAATAAATACTTAAATACATAGAAAACATCCAAGAATTAGAAACAAATAGTCATGCTCATCACACAATTGGCAAATATTTATAGGCAGGGTCACCAACTAGGCTACCATATCCTCAATGTAATAAAATAAATAAAATGTAAATTATGTTGTTTCAGTTGTTAATTATTATTATTATATAGAACTACTTGGTTAAGGGTTCAGACTTTTAGTAAACATTTTATTTCACATACTATCATAGATAATAAAACCAGTGTTCGACACTTTAAGCTGACAGGCACTAATAATCGACACTTACTCTTGATTCAAAGATCACACGGTCATCAATTGAACGAACCTTATCACCAACCATTAAAAAAAAATGAATGACCATTATCTTCTGTAAAATAAGAATCAAGTGTTGATCATTGGTGCACTTCAGCTCAATGTGTCGAACACTGGTGCCATTACTTAAGTATTAATAATGCCTATTGTTTTATTAATAAACTTTCTTTTTAAATTGTGCCATTATCGTAAAAAAAAAAAAAAACTTGTTTCCATAGAACCTGTTTTCTGGAATAAAACTATTTCATTTCACTTATTTTATAAAATTTGGCAATGCAAGATCAACCCTTTAGAAATTGCTACTTTATTTGCAAATATCTGTGCGATAAGCTTGAGTATTTCATTTTCTTCTTTAGTCTTGGATGCTTACAAATCTTACAATACTCATACTCTACTATATATTCTTAAATATACTATACTAGAGCGTGGGTGGCCTAGTGGCTTATGGGGTCGACTCGTGATCGTAAGGTACCGAGTTTGAACCCCTGCAGTCACCATTTACCAATGAGTCTTTCTAAGTTAAGCGCACCCGATGCTCTTACAGTGAAGAAAAAACATCGTGAGGAAACCTGCACATTCGAACAGATGAGTGTGTAAGAGGGTAATTGCACAAAAGATCCTAAAGGGTCCTAAAATGAAAAAAACAAACTTGCATGTTAAATGGCATATTTTCGCTATTACAGGTAACACAACCTAATGTTTTTATAGGAAATCGCCTTAAAAGTTATGAATGTGGGTAATTTGTCCCTACCTTACATGTAATGTTAAAAAAGTCAAGTAAAACAAAGAGAAAAACTATGACATGAATAAGAAAAATATTTGCATAAAAAGCATAGATATTTGCAAAAGAGGCTTTATTTATTTTTTCCTTCCTTTTCTGAACATCAGGATTTTAAGTTTTCACTATGATAATCTCAAAAAAACCATGTAACTATGGGTAACTTAAAAGCTTGCAGGTATTACTTAGTCTTAAATTTTTCATTTTGTTTTGATAAAACTCTGAAACATCCATACTCGGGAAAGGCCTCCATCCCTTTCTACTACTTATTGACATGTAAACAGTGACAATGAAAGACGCGTAATGTCTTGTCATATTCAATGATGACACTCATAAGAGTTTTAAATGAAGTGCAATTAAGTTCAGATGTCGCAGACAATTATAATCTGTGTTTGCATAAGTTTATCAAGTACCTATGGCTGAGTTTCTGCTGTTATTATGCCAATATTTATTGGCATAATAGCAGCAACATTGCAATTATAAGGACTTGTTGCACCAGAATTTTCATAACAAGATAAATATATAAAAATAGATATATCTCAAAAACTAATCCGATTGGAGTCAACTTCATATGTCATTTTTAATGCATAATAAGTTAAAGAAACACGCTGTTAAAAACTATCGGGTTCCTCGGGCCCACGGTGTATACAATACAATATATTCTGTATACAATATTAATTTATTATAGCAATTTCTTTAAGTGTTGAACTTATTTGGCTACTTACTTGTCATTATTTCTTAATCACTCAAAGGTTATCTAGAAGGGAGCCCTTAAGTGGATAAGTTCGCCTCTATACATCACTGCTGTTTTTGTCTATTTTATAATTGGTAGGTATCTCTTTCGTTTATACAAAAAAGGGTTTACATACATAATTACAACTATCGGGTACAAATTGTGCACTAAACAAAATACTTGTGACTTACGACTTACCCATGCAGGGACAATATGTCAAGTAACCATTTATGTCATGGTTATGGGAGTTAACGAACACAACAGTTAACAAATATATTAACGAAAGTTTAAGCATAATACTGTAATGATATTTATTTAATTAATTCATTAATATCCTAGAAACGAAACTCGCAACGTACCTCAGATCACAGATTATAAGGGTATATTCATTCATACCTTAATAATCTGTGGGTATGTTATGTCTCCTCCATGTCTCCTCAGATTAGTTAGTAGGTAACTTTGTTTTGTAGCCTTATAATCTGTGGTGGCATATGTCATTTGTGTTAGTATCAGTGGCAACTTTCCACTATGATTTCGCTAATGTCGGGTAACATTTTTCCTACATCTATGGTCGGGTAATAACAATAACGTGTCTTCCTGAACCTTGACATTGGTGGAATCTTAGAATAATAACACATAGAAACCTAGTCCGGGCACCAAAACCGTCAGACTTAAACTACACCATTCTGGTGTACTCGGCGATCGCCGCCTGTCAGTCGCAATCACGTCACACAGCGTCAACAGCTCCCGGATTTTTATTGATTATGACGATTTGTATTGTTAATGGGTGCCACAACACTTCAGACCAAGAAAATAAACACTATAAAATAAAATTCCACGTGTAAGTAATATGTTTTGACTTGTTGTTTTACGTAAAACATTCACTAAAATATTACATTATTTTCTAACGACATTACATGAAAATGTTGCCATTATAACGAAATTTTTCCCCCTAAATTGTTGTAGTAAGTACTTGTTCTATTTTGTGATATTCTGTGATACGAATTGAATTACTTGTTTTTCTCGTTCAAGATTTCCATCTAATCCGATTATTGCCGCACGTTGGATTGAAAAAAATAGGCTTAATCGAAATGAAAGCTGGTGGAAGCCGTCTAGGAGGACAAAAATATGTTCTGTACATTTTAATGACACAGACAAATATCTTACTAAAGGTGGCTTGTGCAGACTACGTCGGGACGTGGTTCCTACTAAGGTGATTGCGAGTATATACTGGGTGTCCCTGGATAAATTGAATTTTGTCCGCCAAAAAACCACCGGCCAAAAAAGTACCTTAGAACATTTTTTTAAACTACCTACTTAAAATATGATATTTTATGCGAATTAGAAAGAGACAAAACATTTTCTTATTACATAAGTGTTAATAAACGTTTGTATTATTACTAAGTAACTACAAAAAATGATCGAATTTAACAAAAATGATTATATGGAAAAATCCCCTAGTTTAGGGGGAAATGTAATCCGCTAGCAACATTATTTGTTTACTTGTGCGCGTGTTGTCGTGTGTTAGTACGCGTTGATTACGCCCACATGAATCCATTTTGTGCGACACTTTTGACGGGTTGGCTGTAGGAAACTATCATTCTATGTGTTATTATTCTAAGGGTGGAATCATCGAGTCTCGAAATCGATTGATTGTTTTTTGTTTTATCTATTCTATTTTCTGATTTTGAACATATAGAAATAAATAATAAGTATAATAACTACGTAGAAGGGCGTTTTCAAAAAAAACATTAACACGCATCTAAATTTGTACATATTTCAAATATAGTTAGGTCACTTCAATAGAAATAAACTGCTGCCACAACTGACTCAGCATCTGTACTCATTAAATATATAGGGTAGGGGCACCAAAAGATGAACGACACCCAAAAGCTGAACACTCGATCGAAATAATGACATAACTAAATCGTGACAAATATTACATAGTTCGGAATTTATTTTTCTTAAACAGCAACTCTTTGCTTACACCTCCATTAAATCTTAACATAGTATTATATTATTTTTGGCCGTGAGCGGTCGTCGTTCTGGAGCTTCCCGCCGAAAACGTCGATAGTATGGGAAAATACATAAGGACAGTGCTCTCCAAATTTAAGCTTTTAATTACGTATAAAATTCAATAATTGTCAGTCTTAGAAGGATTTGCTTGGTATGTATTCTTGATTAATCACTCTTTTATTGGAGTTATACGATATTTCATTTTTCTTGTTAGTTAACGAGAAATATGCCGTTCAAGTAATGGTTTCAAAAATGTATACCTAAGCCAATACTTGAACGGTGTTCAGCTACTAGGCAAGGCGTACTTTTTTAAAGCTTCTTAATAAATCGTACTGAAATGACAGATGGAAAATTTAGAACTTAAAATGATCGTTAAATGCTCTTGTATCTTTAAACCAAAAGATGAACATAGCTTTTGATGTCTAATCCAATGATTTTGGAGTTTTAAATACTATGAAAACTATCACTGTTCAATAAAAAATGTGTGCCTAATACTTGAACGAATTAAATTTACTAGTTCATGTTTTGGATTCTATTCCAATATGTGAACACCTAATTGATTTTGTTTGTTCATTTTATAAATTTCATGTCCTAAAATTGAACTAAGTAAATTCAGTCGTTCAACTTTTAGGCATAGTTTTATAATATGAACACTAGTAGTAGTATACTAGTAGTATTTATGGAAATGTTAATAATATTATAAATGTTAAAGTAACACTTATTGTCGGTTTATCTGTTTAAAAAGATAAGGAACTAAGTAGTTTTGCAAATGATTATTGATAAAAAATACTAATTCATTGTTTTTATGACACAAATAACCATAAAAAATAGGAACCTTATGTACGTAAGTAATATTAAATAAATGTAAACAATTAAAAAATAAAGAATATTTCGTTAACTCGCATTTTATTGCTAAAAGTGAATAGAATTAAAATTATATAGGTATTTTATTATGTTAGTTCAGCTTTTGGGCCCAAACCGTTCAGAATTAGGGCACGCTGTTCATCTTTTTGGCAAATCGGTACATTTTTGGTTTCAATGATTTTTAGAAAAATACGGAGATATAATAACAGGCTTTATAATAGTCATTTTCAATCTAGACCATATACTGTACCATATATTTTTTTTAAATAGGGTGTTATTTGTTACTTTCACTGAATATAAACTGTCTAAAGTTGGTGTAGTCGCTTAATCGTTCATCTTTTGGTGCTCTTACCCTATACAATATTTGGGAGAAATCTTGTGATGCAATAGGATTTTTTTGTGACCTTTCCAAAGCTTTCGATTGCGTAGATCATGCGACTCTCATATTAAAACCAGAACATTAAGGTCTGTTAAATAATTCTCTAAATCTTATGTCTTCATATCTTAGTCATAGAACACAAACGATTGTGGTAAACAAAACACAAGTTTTGCGAGCAGAAAAGGGGCGTTGCCAAAATGTGTTTGGTAAAAAACACAGAATCATGTTTTCCGTCACGGAAGGAAAACATTCCCCGCGTTCGTCTGCGGGGGAGGGGGGCATGTTTTGACTTTTGGAAGGTTTTTGAGTGAAGAACATTTATAAATATTCGCAATGGAGTGGAATAAAGAAAATTGTATAATATTCGCTGTATTTTATTCAATTGGTAAAGAAGCGGCCACGGGGCGACCCATAATTTTACAAATTGTACTGGGATGACAGCTGTCAAAAGAAAAGTAAAATGTTATGACAAACAATACACGGTTCACTCCAAAGTTGCAATGGATGTGCAGTTGTACCTAAACATGTTTGGAACATATTTTGTTAACATGTTTTCTTAGTTTTTTGGCGCAGCGGACACAACTTTGAAAAAGTCGTCGATATCCTATAGGGTCGAGGACTATCTAACAGATAAAAATGCTTGGCCTAAACTAAACTCCTAAATAACTTAATAATAAATAAGTCGTATAAAATATATGTAAATATTGTATATTATCTAGGGGACACTGTTTCTGTAAGAGAATGTATCGAAACTTTGTATGTGGTCGTCTTGTACACTGTCATAGGTAAGTTTTTTTTTATAGCATAGAGAAGGCAAACAAGCACACGGGCCACCTGGTGGTAAGTGGAAACTGTGACCCATAGACATTTTCTTTCACAAGACTGCAAGCCTAAAAGGGTTGTTACATTATCCTAAATTTAGCATCCTAAATGAGTTAGGATCCTGATTTAGGTACCTAGGTGTAATAACATTTAGCAAGTGACCTTCCTAACTAGCATCCTAACTAGGAAGCAAGGACGGTTTCTGCCGTCCTAAAAGGGGTATTACATTATCCTAAATGTTGTCGTCCTAACTGGCTTGCAAGGGAGGGGATAGTTAGGAAGCTCCTGATCACACTATTCCTAAATTTAGTCACTAACTGTCACTTTAGACATTATCCTATAATCTTCGGGGTATTTATGAATTTATGATTCAAGCGGGTACCTACGTCCTTTCAGTCACGCGCGCGACGACTGGCTTTCCTAAATGTTATTACACCTTCCTAACTCCTTTCCTAACTAGGATGCTAACTTCAGTTAGGACGGCAGAAACCGTCCTTGCTTCCTAGTTAGGATGCTAGTTAGGAAGGTCACTTGCTAAATGTTATTACACCTACCTAAATTACGATCCTAACTCATTTAGGATGCTAAATTTAGGATAATGTAACAACCCTTTAACTAAAAAAAACCGAATTTAGATAACGTCGTCAATGTAATCGTAAAAACAGATTCGGTTTTTATTTACAAATATTATTGTTGATGTAGGTTTCAAGTATTCTGTGATTCATTATTTTGCAGTAATTAGACGTTGGTTTTCATAAGAGAAGCGTTTTTTATGATATGACTAACCCAATCAAGTAAAGAGTTACTTATCGATAACTTGGTGTTTTGGTAAAATTCGCTCTTAGTGAATACTAACAGCAATAACTTTATCTGTAAAGACGTAAACACCATGTGTTATACCAGTTTAGAATCAGTATTAGATACACTATTTTTCAACATATTGGCCACTCTGGTTTTCATACAATTTTTTTTCACCACAAGCAGTCAAAGTTGTTGCAAACTTTAATGCAAAATGTGAAGTTATAAATTAAGATATGTTTAACAAGAAATTAGTGTCGCTACCATAATGCTCTAAGACACATCCGTTAGCATCACTATTAAAGAATATTTAACAGCAAACAGAACGACAAAATGTCTTTATTTGTGACCTTGGCAGTCATTACAGTGAAGCAAGGTGCTAATTATTAAGAAAATAGAAAAGTTCGATTATCTCGAAAACCATGCAACTTTTACCAAACCTGTAAGTCCTTTTTAGGGACCAGCCTGAGGTGCCCCATGGATGGGTAGAAGGTTATCCATTATTTACTGGACACCCTGTATATTACTTTATTTTAATATTGTTAATAAATATTCACCGTAATAAATATATATTTGTTATAAGAAATCCGAAAATGAACCTATTTTTGATGTCCGCTTACTAAATTGAACAGGCCTTATACATAGGTACATACTATAAAATTTAGTATATTGGTTTGGCAAGCCACGATAACTACTAGGGCTTATATTAGGTGGGCTGAAATTGTTTTCACTAACCTGCACACCCGCTTTATTCCCACCCGCCGAATAGAGGCGCAGGGCAGGGCCTCTATTCAACACGGTAAAAAACATATCGGGTTTGACCTGTTATCGTATTGTCACCGTTTTGATAGCTCTTATTTACTTGACCGTAATGGCGGCTGACGTCAAAACAATACCATAACCCATAAGATGGCAAAGACCATGTGTTTTGCTGTCTGTAATAAAGGCAGAGTCCATAGTCAACTTAACGGAAAAAGATAGCCACTATTTTCCGTCAAGTTACTCACCATAGTTAAATTGTAATATTTGTCATTATACCCTATAAATTGTGTAACGGGCGCCGCAGTGCAACTAGGAAAAGTTTGTTGGATGGTTGGTGGTATTGTTAGGCTATTCTCATTTATTTTAGTGATAAATACTGGATTTTTAGGGTCCCGTACAAAAAAGAAAAAACGGAACCCTTATAGGATGTCGTGCGTTTGCCTGTCTGTCTGTCTGTCTGTTACATCCAATTAGCTCCGAAACTACTGGACCGATCGAGTTGAAATTTGGTACACATATGTAAATTGATGACCCAAACACAGATGTGCAAAGAAAATAAATGTTTTTTTGTAAATAAGGGTCATTTTCAGAGTACAAGTTAAAAAATATTTTTGTTATTATTGTAAAATAAATAGTTTTGATTTTATTCATAAAAGAAGACGAAAATTGACCAATCCCCTTTTAATCTCTCAGCCAATAATTTAAAAAAAATAGAAAATATAGTTTATTGCTTGTAGATTACAGGAAAACCTATAAGAATTCTATTTTTTTTTTCATGTACCTACGGTATCCTCTACACGCGGCTTCAACTCGCACTTGGCAGTTTTTTTTAAATCCATATCACTGCAACAAAGGGGAAGTAAACATGGGAATAGCCCACTCCGGCCGCTCCACTGCATGATTATATCATCCATCAATCATAAAATTCATAAATATAATAAAGATTCAGTTGAGTTAGTAATATACTTTATTAAATTATGATGAATACACAGATGAAACGTGAAAAACAAATTATTTTCTTAGTTCGGCATAACAACACCTGTGGCCCGTTTCACGAAGCTACAAGTTACAAATTACAAACGGAAGCCTCTTTCTAGCAAAAGGAGTTCGAAAGAGACTGCCGCTTGTAATTTGTAGCTTCATGAAACGGGCCTCTGTTGATTGATTGGTGTTGTGTATAGCGTTTTGCTAGTGTAACACTTAAGACGCCAGGCTCCAAGAATTCCGCAATCACCACACTTAAGTTATTTGCATAACTTAACAATACCTAACTAATTTATCAAAAATAATTTGTTCTTGTTTTCTGTAACTGCCGACAAGTCAGGCGCAAGCTTCAACAACTACGTATTATGACATGGGTGCGAGGGCAACCATGTACACAGGGTATAAGCCATTTGGAAAATTAGTTTGCTTGCACTGTTTAATTCTCTTCAATTTAGCTTTACTAAATAGTTTTAAGAATTCTTTTAAAGGTCTAGTAACAGATGAATCTGCATGGTCTTTTTCGATCTTCGCAGAAGATGTAACATTTTCTTTAACAATAATTACTCCATTTTCGGACAGGGCACTTCTGAAAAGAAAAAAGGATTCAATGCATTTACCTACTTGTTAATTACTATTAGGCATGCATGCATTGAAAAGACACCAGTGTGGAAATGTATAATTTTATTTGCCTAGCTAGACTAATTATGTTTTTAGGGTAATTATTAATAGTTTGTTTGTGTCACAACAAAAATACATAATACACTCGGCATCAAAAATATCGCCCCTCCGCGAAAATCAGATTCAAGCTAATCTAGACCTTAGCGAAATTATGTTACATAATTAATATTAGTATCAATTAAAAGCACGTTTAATGTGTTTTCAATTAATAATGTTTAATTTATAAAAAACGTAATGGCTTGTGAATCAGAGCGTTTCGAAAAAAAAGTGCACAAATACTCGTTTGAAGGGTCGCGAGTTGTGCCCGTTTCCAGGGGTATAAAATGCCTGTACAAGGTCAAATGTCAATCATTCACTATCCAGACGTCGAAGAGAACACATCTAAGGAACTCAAGCAAGAAAACAACCCTCGAACATGGAGACCACTGCTGCTGAATCAGCTCAAGTGGTTGCACTACTGCAAGCAGGAGTTCGGCAGTGTGATGTCGCTCGGCAACTCAATTTAAGCCGTTATGCTGTCCGCCGAGTATTTCAGCGGTTCCAGGAGACTGGGGGCTACATCAGAAGACATGGGGCTGGTCGGCGACGCTGCACATCCGAAAGAGATGATCGCTTCATCGTGACATCATCTCTACGCAATCGCTTCGCTAGTGCTGTTGAGGTGCAACAACGCCTCAGAGAAGCTCGGACAACATCAGTTAGCATCTCTACGGTTAGAAGAAGACTGCGGGAGAAGGATATCGTGGCTAACAGGGCTGCTACAGGCCCAATGTTGACCGCACAGCATCGCAGAGATCGCTTGCAATTTGCCCGCGACCACGTCGATTGGACGTTTGAGCAATGGAGGCAGGTTCTCTTTACCGATGAGACGAGAGTCTGTCTTTATTGCAACGACAGGCGGGCCAGAGTCTACAGAAGGTCGGGCGAACGATTTGCTCAAGCCTGTATTGAAGAGACAGTGGGCTACGGAGGTGGCTCTTGCATGTTCTGGGGGGGGCATGTCTATAGACGGCGAAACCGACCTTGTCTGCGTCTCTAGGACTGGAGGCACTCGCGGCCAAGGGTCCCTGAATGCTCGCCGATACATTGCCGAGATCCTGGAAGAGCATGTGACGCCATATGCGGGTTACGTCGGCTCTGGGTTCACATTAATGCACGACAACGCTCGCTCCCACACTGCATTAATTGTTCGGGATTATCTGGAGGAGGTCGGGATTCCCGTTTTGCCGTGGCCAGCCAGGAGTCCTGACTTAAACCCGATTGAACACCTTTGGGACGAGCTGAAGCGACGGGTTCGGTCACGAGATGCCGCCCCTACCACCCTGCAAGATCTTCAGGACGCAGTCATCGAAGAATGGGGCAACATTCCACAAGAGGACATCGTAAAGTTGGTGCGATCAATGAAAGACCGTTTAGAGGCAGTGATAAGGGCAAGGGGGGTAACACTAGGTTTTAAGTTAATTTTAGGCACTTTTTGTAAAAAATTGTTATCCATTTATTGTTGTTGAATAAACATTTTTCAACTGTTCGCAATGTCATTTCCTTTAATTTTTGACCCCAAGGAAAAATCCTTTTTTTTTAAATTTTCTAAAAAAACACTTTATTACCTTTCAAATGATACCTAACAATCATATTGTTGTCCTTGATCAAATAGGGTTTAAAGTCGGTTGAAATTATTTTCCGAGGAGGGGCGATATTTTTGACGCCCAGTGTATATAATAAATAAATAATAAATAAATAAATATCAGGGGACAATGTCACACCAATTGACCTAGTCCCAAACTAAGCTCTAGGCTTGTACTATGGGTACTAGACAACGATATAAATACTTATATAGAGAAATATATACTTAAATACATAGAAAACATCCATGACTCAGGAACAAATATTCGCAAAGGTGTACATCTTATTCCATGTTAAAAACCGTCTGCATGTTTGAAAAAATATATTTTGCTAACTCTTCGGCTGTAGACTTTACGCCGGGATGAGTGGGCCTTAATTTTCCTTCTATTGCTTCTAGCGACCCTGGAGTACTCTTTAGTAACAACTTTACCTTGTATCTCCATGTTTGCCAGTTAGCGGAACCGTCGAGCCGACCGATCTCGATTTTCATGCCTGACGCTAGTGACGATTGCATGATCGAGAGCTCTATTTTTCTCGCTATTGCAATAAACTTAGGATTATTATAACTTATTATTGCTCTGCTACCATGTTAAAAACCGTCTGCATGTATGAAAAAATATATTTGAAAGATACAGTTGTCACAGTAGAACCAAAAACAAGAAGAAGAATACAAATCAATATAAAAGAATATAGATTGTTAAAACCTTCTTCTTAACATTCCCTCCCTTCTTCACTGAAGTCCTATTGGTTCCATTAAGAGGAGCAGCCTCGGCTTGTATAGAGGCTTAGTCATAATGTCAGCTACGTTTTTATCCGATGACACCTTCTTCGCCAGTATGTTGCAATCATTTTGCATTAAACATTCTCGAAGGAAGAAGTGCCGCCTCTGAACGTGCATGTGTTTGGTCTGATGGTGCCTCTCTATAGGGTTCTTGCTGAGTTTTAGCGCAGACTCGCTATCAATCAGCAACTCTACAGTTTGCTCATCCATAACCATGTCCTCAATAATTCGTTTCAGCCACAGTAGTTCGCGCGTAGCTTCACTTGCAGCTACGATTTCTGCTTCGCTTGATGATAGCGCTACTGTTTTCTGGCGCAGGCTTCGCCAGGAAATAGCTCCGCTAGAATACAGGCATACCAATCCTGATGTGGACCGTCCTGTAGTTGGGTCACCTCCAAGATCAGCATCTGTGTACATTACAATGGGTTTATTGTCACCTTTGTATGTAATACCGTACTCCTTTGTGCCTTGAATGTAACGCAGTATTCTTTTGACCCTTATTATGTCTGCATCTGTAGGACTCTGCAGGGTTCTTGACACTACTCCAACTGCGTAAGCAATATCGGGTCTTGTGCCTACCATTAAATACGACAAGGCACCTACTGCTTCACGGTATGGGAACTGTTGACGATTCTCAGTTGTGGCCGTTGCTCTTTGCATGTCCTTCACAATCGGAGTTGGTGCGGGTTTGCTGTTCATCATGCCAAATCGTTGCAATACTTTTTTCGCGTATGCTTTCTGATCAATTTTGATAGATCCATCTATATTGCATTTTATTTCTACACCAAGAAAATATGACGCGGGCTTAGTGGTGATTTTAAATCTCTCTCTGAGCTCTTCATACAAATCTTCCACTCCCTTCTCGTCAGATGCAGCAACCAATCCGTCATCGACATATAAGGTTATAATGACCTTTCTCCCACCTTTTTCTCTGGTAAACAGGCACGGATCTGCAGAACTTTGTTTGAAACCTATTTTTAATATGTGTTCGGTAATGCAAGCGTTCCAGCATCTCGGTGCTTGTTTTAGTCCGTACAGACTTTTCTTGAGTTTACACACCATATTAGGGTCTTCATCAGTCAGCCCTTCAGGAGGCTTCATGTATATTTCCTCGTTTAAGGTGCCATAGAGAAACGCAGTTGACACATCAAATTGTCCTAATTTCATTTTCTCTTTTGCGGCCACACTTAATAAAGCTCTAATAGTGCTTGCCTTAGCAACTGGGCTAAATGTTTCATAATAGTCGAGTCCTTTCTTTTGAGTGAATCCTTTGATTACCAAACGCGCTTTGTATCTCTCGATAGTGCCGTCGGGTTTGGTCTTAACCTTGTAGATCCATTTACATGGGATTGCTTTCCTATTCTTAGGCAATGATACCATTTCCCACGTATCATTCTCCTTAAGAGAGTTCAGCTCATGTCCCATAGCTTCAAGCCATTTGTTCTTGTCAGGATGAAGCATGGCATCTTTAAACGTCTTTGGTTCTGAATTTGCTTGCACTATATTTTCAGCAACATTCATTACATAGTCGTTGAACCTAGAGGGGAGTTTAATGTTATCTCTCTGTCTCAGTGTTCTGAGACCTTCTGCTTCTACTTCATGAGCAGAGAGATAATCATCACTTTCTAACTCAGTGTCAACTTCTCGCTGCGAATCAAAAGACTTGTTAAAGACGTTTTCTTCATCAGAGCAGGATTTGTTATTTTCATCGTCGTGAACTGTTTCTTCTTTAGATTGGTCTTCTACAGATGTCGACGGTAATGGATCTTCCTGTGGGGGCTGTAAAATAATTTCATTTATAGGTGTGAGAGTCCTCTCTTTAAATGAAACGTCTCTTGACCTTACTAATGTGTTATTTTCTTTGCACCAAATCCTGTATCCATCGTCGTTATCGTAGCCAATCAAAACTCCTTTCACTGCTTTCTTGTCCATTTTCTTTCTGTTGCATTTTGGGATATGAGAGTAACAAGTGCTTCCAATGATTCGTAAATGCTTGATATTCGGTTTCTTACCAAACCAAAGTTCATATGGCGACTTATCTTGCTGTGTAGGACCAGTTCGGTTTAAAATGTAAGAAGCTGTATTTACTAGTTCAGCCCACAAGCCTTGAGGCAGTGTCTCTTCTTGTGCATACATCATGGTTCTTGCACATTCTACCAGTGTCCTGTTGTCACGCTCACAGCAACCATTCTGTTCCGGAGTGTATGGCATTGTAAGTCTTTGCCGAGATCCATTTTTGCGTAAGATCCCTCTTACCTTTTCATTGTCAAACTCGCCTCCATTGTCACTGAGTATCTCTTTCACATTATGTCCAGTTGTCTTTGTCTCTGCCAACATTTGCTCAAGTTTCTCATGTACCTCTCCCTTTTCCTTCATAAAATAGACTTGACGAAATTTAGTGTAGTCGTCTTTAAACAGTACGAAGTATCTATACTTTGCGAATGAAAATCTAAAAGGGCCACATACGTCGGTATGTATAAGCTCTCCTGGGTATGTTGCTCGCTCTCGTGTGCCAAATTTGTGTCGATGGGCTTTACCAAATACGCATCCTTCACATAACTCAGAATCCAATTTCAGCTTTATGCCTAGCTCTTTCTCTATTACCTTTTTGACATGTGCTTTATTCTGATGTCCCAGACGTTCATGATATAAGTGCATCATATTGGAGTCATCTAAAAGATTGATTTCATGCGGTCCTTTAACGTTTGTAGCAATAAGTTTGTACAAGCCTCCATGCGCATTTCTTTTCCCAATCAATAGATCTCGACCTCCTTCAAATTTTATTATACACTCCTCGGTTCGAGACTCAAACACAGTGTTTAGTAATCTGTCTTGAGCTGACAGTACCGAAAATAAGTTTTTCTTAATTGAAGGTATGAACCATACATCGTTTAGGGTTATTAGCTCCTTTGTTCCTCGTACATCAGCCTCTATTTCAAGATTTCCTTTACCAATTGCCTGAACCGCTGTGCCGTTTGCAGTTGTCACAGTATGAGAACCAGTGAAGTATTCAAAGGTCTTAAACAGATCGCTTCTATTAGTGACGTGACTAGTCGCGCCGTTGTCAACGTACCAGTTCTCGCTGTCTTTATCTGCTGTGTTACTGTCAAGTGCCATCAGATTCATGTTGATATTGGATGCACATTGAGGCGAAGTAGGTTTCTGTTTAGGTGGTCTTCCATCTGCTTTCCATTTGGAGCAAGTTTTGACTCTATGTCCGAGATCTCCACAGTAATTACACTTGGTCTTGTAGTCCTTGTCCTTTCTCTTCTCTTTCGACTTCATAACTGTCAGTGCTTCAACCTTCGTGTTATTATCAATAACATTCGTTAAAGCTCGTTCGTGAGTACATAACTGCGTTGTGAGATTTTCAATATTTCGATCACTCTTATTCATTAATAGCCAGCTAGATTTAAAACTGAAATACTGCTCAGGAAGTGTATCTAGTATTTTACATATCAATAAAATCTCTGGAAGATCATTTCCTTCTATTTCGGTGTTCAAATCATACCATAAATTTTTGAGAGACGAAATATGTGTGGCCATATCATGCTCCTCGCTTTTCTGGTAGCGGAAGAACCTCATACAGAGATCGTAACTCCTGTCTTCCTTTACTCCGTCATAAAGCCTGTGAAGCTCTTTCCACATCTCGCTTGACGTTTCGCATCGCATCACTTTTTGCAATGTCTCTTCTGTCATGTTTGTCGTAAGAATTAATAGGGCTTGACTGTCAGATTTTTCAAATTTTTCCATGTCAGACTTATATTTTGCTAACTCTTCGGCTGTAGACTTTACGCCGGGATGAGTGGGCCTTAATTTTCCTTCTATTGCTTCTAGCGACCCTGGAGTACTCTTTAGTAACAACTTTACCTTGTATCTCCATGTTTGCCAGTTAGCGGAACCGTCGAGCCGACCGATCTCGATTTTCATGCCTGACGCTAGTGACGATTGCATGATCGAGAGCTCTATTTTTCTCGCTATTGCAATAAACTTAGGATTATTATAACTTATTATTGCTCTGCTACCATGTTAAAAACCGTCTGCATGTTTGAAAAAATATATTTGAAAGATACAGTTGTCACAGTAGAACCAAAAACAAGAAGAAGAATACAAATCAATATAAAAGAATATAGATTGTTAAAACCTTCTTCTTAACATTCCCTTCTTCCACTCCCTTCTCTACACACATCCATCGAAAAATGGAAATAATAATAATAATCTGACATGGAAAAATTTGAAAAATCTGACAGTCAAGCCCTATTAATTCTTACGACAAACATGACAGAAGAGACATTGCAAAAAGTGATGCGATGCGAAACGTCAAGCGAGATGTGGAAAGAGCTTCACAGGCTTTATGACGGAGTAAAGGAAGACAGGAGTTACGATCTCTGTATGAGGTTCTTCCGCTACCAGAAAAGCGAGGAGCATGATATGGCCACACATATTTCGTCTCTCAAAAATTTATGGTATGATTTGAACACCGAAATAGAAGGAAATGATCTTCCAGAGATTTTATTGATATGTAAAATACTAGATACACTTCCTGAGCAGTATTTCAGTTTTAAATCTAGCTGGCTATTAATGAATAAGAGTGATCGAAATATTGAAAATCTCACAACGCAGTTATGTACTCACGAACGAGCTTTAACGAATGTTATTGATAATAACACGAAGGTTGAAGCACTGACAGTTATGAAGTCGAAAGAGAAGAGAAAGGACAAGGACTACAAGACCAAGTGTAATTACTGTGGAGATCTCGGACATAGAGTCAAAACTTGCTCCAAATGGAAAGCAGATGGAAGACCACCTAAACAGAAACCTACTTCGCCTCAATGTGCATCCAATATCAACATGAATCTGATGGCACTTGACAGTAACACAGCAGATAAAGACAGCGAGAACTGGTACGTTGACAACGGCGCGACTAGTCACGTCACTAATAGAAGCGATCTGTTTAAGACCTTTGAATACTTCACTGGTTCTCATACTGTGACAACTGCAAACGGCACAGCGGTTCAGGCAATTGGTAAAGGAAATCTTGAAATAGAGGCTGATGTACGAGGAACAAAGGAGCTAATAACCCTAAACGATGTATGGTTCATACCTTCAATTAAGAAAAACTTATTTTCGGTACTGTCAGCTCAAGACAGATTACTAAACACTGTGTTTGAGTCTCGAACCGAGGAGTGTATAATAAAATTTGAAGGAGGTCGAGATCTATTGATTGGGAAAAGAAATGCGCATGGAGGCTTGTACAAACTTATTGCTACAAACGTTAAAGGACCGCATGAAATCAATCTTTTAGATGACTCCAATATGATGCAATTATATCATGAACGTCTGGGACATCAGAATAAAGCACATGTCAAAAAGGTAATAGAGAAAGAGCTAGGCATAAAGCTGAAATTGGATTCTGAGTTATGTGAAGGATGCGTATTTGGTAAAGCCCATCGACACAAATTTGGCACACGAGAGCGAGCAACATACCCAGGAGAGCTTATACATACCGACGTATGTGGCCCTTTTAGATTTTCATTCGCAAAGTATAGATACTTCGTACTGTTTAAAGACGACTACACTAAATTTCGTCAAGTCTATTTTATGAAGGAAAAGGGAGAGGTACATGAGAAACTTGAGCAAATGTTGGCAGAGACAAAGACAACTGGACATAATGTGAAAGAGATACTCAGTGACAATGGAGGCGAGTTTGACAATGAAAAGGTAAGAGGGATCTTACGCAAAAATGGATCTCGGCAAAGACTTACAATGCCATACACTCCGGAACAGAATGGTTGCTGTGAGCGTGACAACAGGACACTGGTAGAATGTGCAAGAACCATGATGTATGCACAAGAAGAGACACTGCCTCAAGGCTTGTGGGCTGAACTAGTAAATACAGCTTCTTACATTTTAAACCGAACTGGTCCTACACAGCAAGATAAGTCGCCATATGAACTTTGGTTTGGTAAGAAACCGAATATCAAGCATTTACGAATCATTGGAAGCACTTGTTACTCTCATATCCCAAAATGCAACAGAAAGAAAATGGACAAGAAAGCAGTGAAAGGAGTTTTGATTGGCTACGATAACGACGATGGATACAGGATTTGGTGCAAAGAAAATAACACATTAGTAAGGTCAAGAGACGTTTCATTTAAAGAGAGGACTCTCACACCTATAAATGAAATTATTTTACAGCCCCCACAGGAAGATCCATTACCGTCGACATCTGTAGAAGACCAATCTAAAGAAGAAACAGTTCACGACGATGAAAATAACAAATCCTGCTCTGATGAAGAAAACGTCTTTAACAAGTCTTTTGATTCGCAGCGAGAAGTTGACACTGAGTTAGAAAGTGATGATTATCTCTCTGCTCATGAAGTAGAAGCAGAAGGTCTCAGAACACTGAGACAGAGAGATAACATTAAACTCCCCTCTAGGTTCAACGACTATGTAATGAATGTTGCTGAAAATATAGTGCAAGCAAATTCAGAACCAAAGACGTTTAAAGATGCCATGCTTCATCCTGACAAGAACAAATGGCTTGAAGCTATGGGACATGAGCTGAACTCTCTTAAGGAGAATGATACGTGGGAAATGGTATCATTGCCTAAGAATAGGAAAGCAATCCCATGTAAATGGATCTACAAGGTTAAGACCAAACCCGACGGCACTATCGAGAGATACAAAGCGCGTTTGGTAATCAAAGGATTCACTCAAAAGAAAGGACTCGACTATTATGAAACATTTAGCCCAGTTGCTAAGGCAAGCACTATTAGAGCTTTATTAAGTGTGGCCGCAAAAGAGAAAATGAAATTAGGACAATTTGATGTGTCAACTGCGTTTCTCTATGGCACCTTAAACGAGGAAATATACATGAAGCCTCCTGAAGGTCTGACTGATGAAGACCCTAATATGGTGTGTAAACTCAAGAAAAGTCTGTACGGACTAAAACAAGCACCGAGATGTACGATGGATTATTATCTTTTGTTTCTTTTTATATTATATAACACTGATAAGATTATAACTCCACATCATTGTCAGCTGTCTCCTACATACAATCACACAAATTTTCAAAATCTATTGTTTTCTCAGATTCTTTGAGTTGTCTCCAGGCCTTGGATAAGGTTCCCCTGCGATCTAGGGATAATCTTTTAATTAATCTTAAGTCGAGAGAGGTTCTCCATCGCTGTCATTCTCTTGGCATTGATGGGATTTTGGCTTGGATCCCTGGGCATGCGGGCATTACAGGTAATGAACAGGTTGATTTTTTTGCCAAGCAAGCGATAGTTATTGGTTGCTCCTCCCACTCGAAATGTTTTAGTCAAGATTTGCGTGCTACTGCGAGGTTCCATCTGGTTGATCACTGGACTGATCTGTGGAATTGTTCTCGCCTCTCCAAGGGTGGACATTATGGTTGTATTCAACCTAGTCTGCCTGTAAAACCTCGGTTTTTTAAATTTAATAAAATTAATAAATCTGCCACCTCCACAATAATTCGACTGCGACTTGGTCACATTTGTTCGCCCTCGAGTTTGGGATCATTCTCTGTGCGAGTGTGGTCTCGAGGAGGGAACCCCAGATCACATTTTTTTCAATTGACCCAAAATTCCAGTTTCTTTGTATAACTTTCTTCCTGATTTCATTTTTCGCCCAGCTAGCTTTAGTTATGTCCTCACTTTTGTAAATACTTCATTTGTATATATTTTAGCCAAGTTTATTAACGATTTTAATATTAAGTTGTAAGTTGTCATTTTAGTTTTAGTATTATGTAGTTGTAGTTAATGTACTATCGAACCAACGGAACCCTGACCCACCATGGAACCTTGTCACAATGATTGACGTACGATTGTCGTATAGCTTCGTATGACAGTCCTAACGTTAATCACTGTGACAAGGTTCTATGGTGGGTCAGGGTTCCGTTGGTTCGATAGTACATAATTTATTTTATTTTTGGATTTCCCAACTGATGAATCAGCATCTGTTTCTGGAAAAGCATTTTCACCGATCACATGTAACTTCCAACCTTGACACTGGCAGAATTGTCCCACTGGACAGTAGCCATTTAACAAAGAATTGAATTGTATAACCTAATTATTACCTACCATACCTAATTAATAGCGAGCCACGATTATTTTTTCTGGACCCGCACGAATACTTAGCCTGTAGTCAAGTATTTTTTTTATTTTTTTTAAACAAAAATGAGTGAAACGAACGCGGAATAATTTACAATAAACGTCAAGGATAAGGAACTATGGATCAGTACAGTAGTTGGTTATATTTTATAATGGAATAAATATATTACACATATTTTTTCCCTCGGACAACTTTGCTCGGAGTGGACGTGCGTGTGTGTTGACGATTTTCTGATTTTATTTTTGCTTTTAATTTAATTCGCATTTCTAAAGTGCGGAATTAGTTGGAGACTCGGTACCTCCTTGTTCTTCTTGTGGTGTGTTCCATAGCGCCTGTCGGCCATATTGATTTTTGTCGGACCTCTCACTCTTCTGGTGAAACTTGAAAATTGAAGTGATTTTTGTGTTCCTCGCTCGGATTTGAACTCGGGACCGCTGCGTGGAGGTCGCGCGTCTTACCACCGAGCTACGGCGTTGTTATCGCAAGTGCTCGTAATAGCTACTTGTATTAAGCACGGTTCAACAGCGCTTGGGATTTGAGTCCTATTATTATACACACAAGAGCTATTCCCTAGTTAGCTAATAGAAATGGTGTGTTCGATCTGTAACCAGCCCGCTGATTCAACCACAGCACTCAAATGTGCGGGCTGCGGCGAGTTTTATCATTACAAGTGTCTGAATTTTACACCAGCTCAGATTAAAGGAAAAGCTGCTTTGCTGAAGAAATCGTGGCTCTGCTCGTTTTGTACATCTGTCAGCACCAGGCGCAAGATAGACGATAGCACTCCGGTTGGTGGCGTCACGCCTGTGGTACGGTTGGACGACTCTGTTATGTCTTGCGACATGACACTGGATGAATCTAAGCTGAGTGAGATCGACCAGACTGCATGCCTGAGCGTGACCGAAATCAACAGCGCTATGACAACACCTCCTAATCAGTACCGGCCTATAAACAAGAACGAGAATGGCAGCTCATCGACGGCCACTTTGCAGGGTGAATTATTAAACACCATTCTGGCAAAAGTGTCGGAATTACAGTCGCAGTTTTCAGCCATCCAGTCCATACAATCCGACATGAATCAAGTTAGGGCTGATATAGCAGATATGAAGAGTAACCTCTGCGCGAGATTCGACGAAATGACTTCAAGGGTCGACTCCATTGAGACGCGAGTAGGCGCTTTGGAGCAATGTAAGACCGAGCTAGCTGAAGTCAAGGGCCTGCTGAAGGACGTAATGGCTGACACCAGGAACAATGACCAGTGGGTGCGGCGTTCCAACATCCAAATCAACGGCGTACCGGAAACCAGTAGGGAAAACTTACATGCAATAGTGAACTCTTTGGCCGAACGATCCGGATACCCACTGAACATTAACACGGACATTGACTTCGTCACCCGAGTGGCCGTAAAGAATGACAGAGACACCAATAAACCGAAACCTATCATTGTTAAATTCCAGGCGCGCTACAAGAAGGACGAGTTCATATCATCCTTGCGTAAATTAAAAAGCCTGAAAGCGTCGGATTTGGGATATTCTAACAATGAAAATCGTATTTTTATCAATGATCACCTTTCAGGCTTTAATAAATACCTGCTCAAGCAGGCACAGATCAGAAGAACGCAAAGACAATATAAATACTGCTGGGTCAGGAATTGCACTGTTAAAGTACGAAAAACGGATACATCTCCAATACTTTACATCACTTCCGAGGAAGCGTTAAACAAGATTACATAAGCAACACTCATGTCATTTTCATGGTTTATGTTTTTATCAATATCTTAGCTAGCTCTACGACAAATATTATTTACTTACTATTTCACTGCGGAAGCGCCTCACTAAATTTCAATATTATTTTTACACTACTATTACAATTCACTGATCTATACAAGTTTCACTATCGTTTCGTCTGTCCTTCAACAGTCCGACGATATATATCACTCACTTTTTTCATTAATATGCGACCCACAATAATCATAGATAATTACAGGAATTTCAATGTCAATTAAAATCTACTATCAAAACACCCGAGGACTCCGAACAAAGTGCAGCGACTTCCTTCGTAATGTTTTGCAGACGGACTACGATCTTATTTGTATCTCTGAAACATGGTTAGTGCCAGGCATCTTCGATTCGGAACTTTTCGACACGCGTTACAATGTTTTAAGAACAGATCGTAATTGTGAAGCTATGGGGGTAAGCCGGGGCGGCGGCACGCTGATAGCAGTGCGCCGCAATCTGAGGGTAGACCTGCGCGGAGCGCGCGCGCTGCCGGCCCTGCTCGATGCTGACGTCACCGCGGTCGACCTTATCATTTCTCGAGGCGCAATCGCATCGAAACTTAGATTATTTACTTGTTATTTTCCTCAAAGTAAACATCAGCAGCAATCGCAGTTAATATTTTTCGACTATTTGTCCAACCTTTATAATGATTTCCCCGACGATTTATTTTTGATTCTAGGTGATTTTAACATAGGCGATGCGGTATGGATACCTTGTCACTCAAACTCTAATGGTTATACAGTTGCTAACCCTAGTTTTAATTCACTGATAAGCCAATTATCTTCGTTCTTGCACTTTTCAAACTGGTTGCAGTATAATCACTTGCCTAATAAAAACGATCGGCTGCTCGATCTAGTTCTCTCTAACTGTAATTTGGGGCTATCTGCCGCCGATCCGCTGGTGCCCGTGGACGCTCATCACCCCGTGTTCTGCGTGTCTGCCGACACCGGCGCGACCGATCGTTCTCTAAAGCAAGCTCCGCGCGTGGCTCGCCGCTTTTTCGCCGCAGATTATAAATTAATTAATGCTGAACTGGGACGTGTAGATTGGGAACCGCTTTTAAGAATAAAAAATATTAGCGACGCAGTTGATTTTTTTTATAGTAAAATGAATGTGATAATTAATGATTTTATTCCATTTACGACGACTCGTAGTGACACGACCTACCCAGTATGGTATTCGCGCTCGTTGATAAGGCTAATTAAGAAAAAAAAGAGAGCTCATAGAAAATGGAAGATGTACGGTAGGGTTTCCGATTATAACACTTTTTCTAATCTGCGAGCCTCGGCGAAAAAAATGGTGGATTCGTGTTATAATTTATTCATTTTACGAAGCGAAAATAATATAAAATACAACCCCAAAGCCTTTTGGTCGTTTATTAAATCTAAAAAATCTAATAGCGGCATCCCAGACTCCTTCTACTACAGAGACATGGTGGCTCGTGATGAGCACGTTATAGCAAATCTGTTTAATACTTTTTTCCAGTCTGTATTTGTACACCATGACGCATCATCTTCTGTGACTCATCCTACTGATCAGGATTTCTCATCTACTGTCAATGTCATCAGCAACGTTGAAATTTCTTCTCAGCTAGTGGAAAGGTATCTAAAATCTTTGGATGACTCGAAAGGTGGTGGTTCGGATGGAATCCATCCGGTTTTCTTGAAGCGTTGTAGTGTAGCTTTAGCATTTCCAATCTCTGTGTTGTTTTCGCTTTCTTTAAATACAGGTATCATGCCGAACGTGTGGAAGCGCTCTTTAGTTGTTCCCATCTTCAAAACGGGTGACAAACACGACATACAAAATTATCGCGGAATCTCTATATTGTCTACTATACCTAAATTATTTGAAAAAATTATCTATGACACTCTTTATAAATTAGTTAGACCTTCACTTACGACGAGGCAACACGGTTTCGTTAGTAGGCGGTCAGTTGAGTCTAATCTTTCGGAATTTCTCGACACTGTTCTGAAGGCTATGGACAAGGGGCTTCAGGTTGATGCTATCTACACGGACTATTCTAAGGCCTTCGATAAAATTTCGCATACTGTATTAGTGCAAAAGCTAAAAACTTTCGGAATTCACGGCGATCTACTTAGATGGCTAACGTCCTACCTGCGAGATAGATCCCAAGCTGTTTCCGTCAAAGGTCACATATCTAGCTTTATTCCCGTACCATCCGGCGTGCCACAGGGGTCCCATATTGGTCCCTTACTGTTTAATATATTTATTAACGATGTGGTCAACTGTTTTCATCACTCTAATATTTTACTTTTTGCCGATGATTCGAAAATTTATACGTCGGTTAAGTCCATAGTCGATTGTAATAATTTGCAAGATGATCTTAACAGATTGGATCAGTATTGCGCTAAAAATGGTCTTATACTGAACATTGGCAAATGTTTGTCTATATCTTTCTCTCGTAAACGCAACCCAATACTTTTCGACTATACAATTAAAAATAAAATTCTAAATAGGGTTACGGAGGTCAGAGACCTAGGTGTTTACATTGATAGTGGGGTCCAACTAGTGTCTCACATCGACAAAATTACCTCGAAAGCTTACAGGATGCTTGGCTTCATATTTAGGCAAGGTAAAGATTTTAAAGACCCTAGTACCTTGTTATTGTTATACAACGCTTACGTACGATCACATTTGGAATACGCGTCCGTTGTTTGGAGTCCTCACTATTCTGTACACATCGAGTCAATCGAGAAAATTCAGAATAAGTTTATTAGGTGGATGAAATACAAATTTAAATCATTTAACTCCGAGAACGTTGTGAGTCTGCAACTTCGTCGTGAACATAAGGACCAGGTATTTTTATACAAGGTACTAAATGATTGCATTGAGTCGCAATACCTCACGAATAACATTTCTTTTAGATGTCCTAATTTCCGATCTCGGAATAATAATTTATATTCTGTTCCTTTCTGTCGCACAAAATACGCTAAAAATTCTTATCTCGTCAGAGCATGCTCAACCTACAACATGAAATACTCGTACATTGACCCCTTCAGTATGCACCTTGGGCAGTTTATTTCCGCAGTGAAATCAGTTAATACAGAAAATCGTAGCTAGTTATTAGTGTTTTAGTTGTTGTTATTGTTTTTGTCTATTTTGTAATTATTATTTTTTCCAAATTTGCTGTCTAACTCCGTCCGTTCATAAATGTTATTATTAATGTTGTAATGTTATTGTTCTGCTTATCACGTATTTGTATCCTCTGAGCATATAATTGTACTAACTAGTAGTGAAAACTGTTTTGGCTCTTGTATTAACCATATTATTCTATATTTCGTTTTGTAATATTTAAGCTGTTTGTTTTCCAATAAATAAATAAATAAATAAATAAATAAAATAAATAAAAAGTATCGGAAGGAAGAAATAATAAATATTTTTTTTAATGTTGTTACGATTTATAAAAGAGTAGGTATTTCCTGGATGACCTGAAATGATGGATGAAAAATGAAACCTAGTTAGATCGGTTTGTTGCACCCGAAACCTTCTGCATACTAAATTTCATGAAAATCGATAGAGGCGTTTCCGAGATTCATTTTATATATTTATATATACAAAAGAATTGCTCCTTTAAAGGTATTAGGTCCTATAAACAAATAAATAGAAGAGTCAAAAGAAGAAAGTAGGATATTCATATTTGTAGGTGTTGAAACCTCATTTTACTGGCCATCAGATAATGTGTTCTTGATGACATTCCTTTGTAATTGTGACAGACTTCTACTCAATAAAAACATACATAAGGTTCTAAGAATATTTGTTTTATTAGGTTATGGGAAAATTACGAATATTTCCTAAATATTCTTCTATTTTGGAACCAGTTTTCTTTTTACATTTTAATTTGTGTTTCTAATTAAAATATGAGTCTCCAAAAATTGGATCGCTTTAATATTGAAAAGCTACGCGGATCTGACAATTGGTTGGTATGGAAATTCGATATTAACCTTCAACTTACCATGCACAAACTGCAAGATATTGTGAAAGGCGTCGAAATATTTCCTGTACCGCTTAAAAAAAGAACTGCAAATTATCAGAAGAAGCTTACCCAATATGAAGAACGCGACGCATTACTCCAATGTATCATCGGTTGTAGCGTCTCCGAAGAACCTAAACGGCATATACTCACAGCTAAATCCGGTAAGGAAATGTGGGATATACTTCACTCAGTATATGAGCAGAAGAATGATAGAAGATTAGACTTGTTGTATTGCCAGCTGTTCACTTACACGAAAGATGAAGCTGATGACATCGCTACGCACGTCTCTAAGCTGCAGACATTATGGCAACAACTCAATGACGAATTAAAGGAAGAAGGATCTCTCCCTCAATCATTGTTAATGAACAGGATACTGAATACTTTACCTTCAGCCTACCTTGAGTTCAAGAATGCTTGGGAGTCCGTGCCTAAGGAAAATAGAAGTATTTCCACTCTTATGGAGCGTCTGCGTCTTCACGAACAGCGTCTCGGAGACCTGGATATCAAACCTTCTACTTCCACTTTTACGTCTGACAATGCTTTTCTATCAAATAAAAAGAAAGACAAAATAAAATGCTTACATTGCAATAAAATTGGACATACTAACAAACAATGTTTTTTGCTTAAGAAACAAAAGAAGCGAAATAAGGGTAACGAAGCCATTCAGGATGAAGGTGATGCATTCCTATCTCGACTTGATGACACAAACTCAAACTGGATAGTTGACTCAGGAGCATCTCACCACGTCACATCAAGCGCCAATTGGTTCAGAAGCTACTCGCCTTTCGATAACCCAAGAGCTTTGCGACTGGGAGATGATCGAACTATGTATGCATACGGCCAAGGAATTATTGATGTTGAAATGTCCGTACATGGTAAATGGAAACGTGCTTATTTGAATAACGTTTGGTATGTACCTCAAGCTGGACAAAATCTATTCTCAGCTGGCTCAGCCTTAGACCATGGATATATAGAGATAGCTGATAAGGATAAGCGTGTCTTCAAAGATAAGATTGGTCAAGTTAAAGCTGTCAGTATTAGAGATGGTAGTCTTTACAAACTTTTGATGAGAGTAAGTACTATTAATGCCTGTGTAGTCAAAGAAGGGACTAGCCTGCAAATTTGGCATGAAAGACTTTGTCATCAAAACAAAAGACATATAAAAGAAATCCTGAAACGCAATGGTATACATTTTTCACCTGATCAATCCGACTCAAAACAGCTGGTCACGTTGTTAAGGAGCTACTCACAGATGGCGGTAAAGAATTCAACAATGCCAAAGTACATCATATTACAGAAGCAGTTGGCTTACACCACAGAATGAGTATGCCATACACTCCAGAACAGAATGGTGGGGCAGAACGAGAGAACAGGATTCTTGTTGAGGCAGCGAGAAGCATGCTATACAATAAAGACCTTCCGAAAAAGCTGTGGGCCGAAGCTATACTGCGAGTTACGTACTTAACAGAACTGGACCAACACAAATTGATGGGAAGACACCATATGAGCTGTGGTACAATAAGCCGGCTTACATCGAACACCTACGTGTCTTTGGCACAGAATGCTTTGTGCATACTCCAAGCCAGAAACGTAAGAAACTCGATAAAAAGGCTATGAAAGGATATTTAGTTGGATATTGCATAGATAAAAACGGTTATCGTATCTGGATACCTGAGAAAAATGATGTTATCATTTCAAGAGATGTATTGTTTAGATCCGAGCCAGTTTCTTCTAACTTCTGTAAGCTACCTCTGATTTTTGGGGAGCATGAAGATCATGAAATATCTAAGGCTACTGAAATACAAAATTCCTTCGTGGCATATAGTGATGCAGACTCGAGAGAAGATCGACATCTGGTTACGTATGTCTGGCCGCAGGGGGAGCAGTGTCGTGGTCTTCAAAAAACACAGAGACGTGTGACCCTTTCAACAACTGAGGCAGAATACG
Organism: Acleris sparsana; assembly: GCA_923062465.1. NCBI lineage: Eukaryota > Metazoa > Arthropoda > Insecta > Lepidoptera > Tortricidae > Acleris > Acleris sparsana. The sequence goes on from OV281286.1 coordinate 12,515,663, forward strand.
TGGCGGCCAGTCTTGCAGCCCAAACGGTTATATGGCTCAATCGCCTCTACAAGGGAGTTCGAGGAACTGAGGTTATACCCACGGTTTATGTTGATAACCAAAGCGCTATCAAGCTCGTCAAGAACCCAGTGTTTCATTTTAAGACAAAGCACATAGACACGCGCTATAAGTTTTTGCGAGAGCTCCATCAGGACAAAAAGGTCAACGTTCCCTACGTACCCTCTAAAGAACAAGTAGCAGATACGTTTACGAAAGCCCTGCCAAAGGAAGGCTTTCTCAGAGCACGATCTTCACTAGGTATGGTGAATAAGGCTGATCTGATGTAGGGGGAGTGTTGAAACCTCATTTTACTGGCCATCAGATAATGTGTTCTTGATGACATTCCTTTGTAATTGTGACAGACTTCTACTCAATAAAAACATACATAAGGTTCTAAGAATATTTGTTTTATTAGTAGGCAATGGGACATGGTTGGAAATCTGGTTTTCAAAAAAGGTTTGGTTCAGAAATTCTAGTTAAAACCTAAAATGAGTTATTTTTAAAATGTGATATGATGATACTTAGTACAAACTAGTTTTTAAATTCTTGCAAATATTTCTTCAATACTATAGTAACAAATAAGAATATTTTCAATTTTTCACTGAATTTGTCAGTTTATAAACATTATTAAATTTGAGGAAAGTTATAAAAAAAAATTGCCTGGTTCCTGATTCAGTTAGCTTAATGGCGCTTGTTAGACTTGGGTTGGAATTCTTATCATTAGTTCAGTATTAAAGACTTTCATTTATACTTTACAGTAATATTGTATGAACACTACATTATTAAACAAGGGATGAAAGGCACTTTTTCACAAAAGACATTTGTAAAATAATTGGTGACTAACCCGAGTTGAACACTACTTTTCATATTGACTGTGAGGAAAAGTTATAAAAGGAATACTGACTGTAAAACTACTGTCTTTGAACTTCTAGTATTGATATCGTGAACAATACCAGAATACCAGATTATTACTCATAGTAATAACAGAACCCTAGAGAAAAAAAACGCTACTCGAAAACTATTAAAATTTAAAAAAAAATTAACTTACCTGCAAATCTCTAAAAACAAAATTAAATCTTCATCCTTTAAATATGGCAAAACCCACTGGATCCAAATAACATCATATTTTTTGTTTGGCTGAAACTCTTGCAATCTCAGCTTATACAAAGTACCTAATTTTGCGGCATCATTGCCTACATAGTCATGAATGGAATTGATAAATTTTTCGTCTGGTTCAACAACATCCACTGAATGAAAATTAGGAATTAGCAGGCATTTTGTAATTCTTCCAATACCAGCGCCACAATCAAGAGCAACATTTGTTAAAGGTGCATTTGACGAGGTCAGAATAGACTTTAAAAACAATTTTGAGCCTTCAATGTCAATATCCGAAATGAAACCAAAGCCACCAAGAACACCATCCACAGTAGCCGGAATTCCTGACCAGTATTCTAAAGCTTTCTCATAGCATATTTCATGTGTGTCGGTCATTTTGTACTCTTATCTATTTAGCAGGTTCGGCAGGGCTGGTTAACTTATTTACAATACTTAAATAAATAATAACAAAATATATAATCTGAAATTCCTTCCTATCCTATCCATGTGACATGTGTTGTTCAGTTTAGTTCACAGATTATGAGATTATGAGAATCTGACAGATTATAAGGTATGATGTCCATCCAGATCGACATACCAACCAATAGACGCCGGGTTTCATAAAAAATCTCTGCGTTCTAGGGTGAGCTATACAAAATTTATAACTTATATAAAATCGTTGTCAAAATAAAACATTCTTATTGAAAAGGTATGTCATTAATGCTATGCTTAATTTTGCTTGAAACAAACAAACAATTTATCATGCAGCTTCGACTAGAGGCTATTTTTTTTACCATATGCAGCTTCTAATAGCGGAGTGCCAATGTCACCGCGAACAGAGTACAAATGGAGTAGCACTTAATATTATTTTTGTTTCGAAGTCTCTGGTGGGTATGAGGTTAATGTAATCGAATCTATCCACTATGCTCTTCTGTTGTATCTACTAATAGATCAAATCAAATCAACAACGCTATTTTTTTAAAATTAAAAATAATAATATAATGTTATGGACTCGAAAATCTTCATATTTTTTTTGGAACAAAAAATAAAACCATCTTCTAAAACCCTAATAGCTACCTACTTGAAAAACTTACATCGACTGACTTATGTCGGTGGCAAGAGTCATGTGGCATTGCTATTGTGCAAGTATACCCACTTGACACTGGCTTGGATATATTTCATGTACCTGTTAGGCACCAGATAGGCAATATCTAAGACACCGGTCGTTATTTCACCTTGATTAGTGGGTTTAAATGATTACTGTAAAGGAAGCGAAAGTTGTACTTGAACGCTTAGACTGAGCACCTGGCGTTCTATAGTCTCTGCCTATCCCATTGGGAGACAAATGTGAAGCTACGAAAGTATGTATGTTTAGTGGGTTTTTGAAGAGGTTTTTTTTGTATTTAGATAATCGCGTTTTAGTGATATTTCTAATATTATTTTGTGATTCACTACAACACATCTACACGAAACCTTATAATTACATTACGAAACCTTATAGTCTAATAATAATTTTCCATCAGCCTTAACAAAAAAAAATTATGTATGTACTACAACAATACATTGAAAAGTTAAAAATCGATATTATGTCAGTCGGTTACTTGAATATTTGATAAAATGTATGTAATAATAATCATTCAATAATTGTTCTAAGAATTATAATTTATTGCAATGAATAGTCGATGAAACCACATCCCTGAAAAATAAAATATGCTACTTGTTTATTCTATAAATCGTTTTCTATGAAATGAAATTCGATAAAATATCTGTCTATAAATGAGAGGGATACCGAGCGCAAGTAATCACGAAATCACACATATACTTTTTATTTAAGCTGTGTCCACAAGATTACTCCACGAAACTCTTCATATTTTTGATGAGTGTTCAAATTTTTAGATTGGTATTTATCTGAATTACCTATGAGATTACCTACTACATTTGGTTACTGGTGCATCTACCCTATTCTTCTCAATGTGACTTAAGTAAATGAAGTTGAATGAGGTAAATAATGTAAATAATATATAGTTTGTCTGGCAACCCCAAATCGTTTCACAATCCGGCCAAATTGCATATACGACAGACATAGCTGCTAGCCAGCCGTTCGTTATTGAAATAGCTCTTGGAATCGTGTGGAATCTGGGAACAGACCAATTTCAATACAATTTTACCTTGACCCCAACTTCGAAGAATGTTACAAAACGTGGTATCTTATCCGACATACAGAAGCTATTTGATCCACTTGGCTGGATTGTACCTAGCACTATCATGGCCAAAATACTAATACAAAAGCTGTGGCTTGAAAATGTAAGTTGGGATGAAGGCATAAGTCTTGCTTTATCAGAAGAATGGAAGCGTATACGGAATGACTTTGTAAATGTTAAGCAGATCCAGATAGAAAGATGGCTTTACACTAACAATTCTGATGATGAAAGTATAGAACTTCATGGATTTAGTGACGCTTCAATGCAGGCATATGCCGCAGTCGTATACGTTAGAACTGGAACAAAAGGTAAAGTCACGACAAAACTCGTCGCCGCAAGAACAAGAGTAGCACCATTAAAAACGGTTTCACTGCCACGCTTAGAGCTCTGTGGAGATTTAATTTTGTCTAGATTGATGAAACAAGTTGGAGAAGCGATGAAAATACCCACATCTAATATGTTTGCGTGGACCGACTCTTCCATTGTTATCGCTTGGTTTTGTGGCGATGTGGCGAACCTAACAGATGGAAACCATTTGTAGCAAACAGGGTGGTTGAAATCGTAGAAAACTTAAATAATAAGCACTGGTGCCATGTCCAGTCACAAGATAATCCTGCTGATGTAGCGTCACGAGGCATATTACTTTCCGAATTGAAGAAGTATGAATTATGGTGGAATGGGCCGGCCTGGTTATCTGAAAAGGAAATAAAACTAAATAACTCAAAGGTCATTACTACAAACGAAGAAATGAAAAATAAAAACATTCATACTTACCTTAACACTACCAACCTGGAAGAGAATGACGGAAGTGTAACATCAAGGTTTGACGATTTTGAGACCTTGGCAGAATTATTTAAGTCTATTGCCTATTGCCGCAGATTTTTAAATTACAATAGGAATCCTAAAGCTATTGATGCGAACTTTACAAAGGAAGAGTTATCAATATCGTTAAATATTTGCATTAAAAGAGTACAAGAAACCGAATTTACTGAGGAAATAGAAAGACTTAAATGAAACAAGCAAGTTAAAAAGAAAAGCCCTTTACGATCTCTTAACCCATATCTTGACGAAACCGAGAAGGTGCTCAGAGTGGGCGGTCAGTTAAGACATGCTAATCTAGCTGAAAACAAAAAACATCCGATCATTTTGGGCAATAGAAATCAATTAGTCCCTTTAATTATAGCCGAAGCACATGCCACAACACTTCATGGTACAATACCGCTGATGCTATGTTTTATACGCTCAAAATATTGGATATTAAAGGCAAAGTCTCTTGCTAAAAGATACGTGAAGAAATGTTTAGTTTGTGCTAAGCAAAATGCCACAGTCAGAAACCAAATCATGGGAGATTTACCAAGACAGAGAGTCACTCCATCAAGACCATTCGTGAACAGCGGAGTAGATTTCGAGGGGCCCTTTCAAATTTTGAGATGCAAGGGGAGAGGTGCAACAACTGTTAAGGCCTACATCGCTATATTCATTTGCATGTCCACGAAAGCAATCCACCTTGAACTGGTTGGTGATCTCACTTCCGAAGCGTTCATAGGGGCGTTAAGACGCTTTACTGCAAGAAGAGGCAAGTGCAGTCATTTGTGGAGCGATCAAGGACGAAATTTTGTAGGGGCAAACAAAGAGCTACTAGACGCCTGGACAGACGCTAAATTATCCTTCACCGGAATTGTAGCAGAAAAGCTCGCGATGGACGGGACACAATGGCATTTTATTCCAGCCTACAGTCCAACCTTCGGCGGATTATGGGAGGCCGGCGTAAAGTCCATAAAACACCATATAAAGAGAATTATGACCGCTCATCTGACTTTTGAGGAGATGATGACTTTGCTGTGTCAGATCGAAGCGTGTCTCAATTCGCGGCCCCTATGCCCGCTTGACGACACAGACACTACAAATTTAGATCCACTCACTCCTGGCCATTTTCTTATTGGAGAAGCACCAATCGTTGTCCCCGTGCCTGATTGTAAGGAAATAAGTTACACAACCTATCTCGCTGGCAACATACGCAAAAATTGTTAGCAGATTTTTGGAAACGATGGCAAGATGAATATTTATCGAGACTGCAACAACGTCCGAAATGGCTCAAAAAACAAGAGGAGTTCAATATAGGTGACATAGTCCTGATTAAAACTGACAACCTTCCTCCTGGAAAATGGGCTTTAGGACGAGTGATGGAAAAACACCCCGGCGAGGATGGCTTCACAAGAGTGTATGGTGTAAAGTCTGGTAGTAGTGTGACAAAAAGATCAGTGACAAAATTATGTGCCTGTAAACACAACTGATTAGACAACTCTGTTAATAAACTTATTTCTAAGTTGGGTTAAAACTTAAGTTATTTTGTGTTAAAAAGGGACCTAATAGTCCCATTGGTGGCCGGTATGTTTAGAATAGAGTTGACTTATGCCTGTACTTGCATACAGACTCACACCATTCAATTCTTTGTTAGTTATTAAGTTAGTCGCAAATAAAAATTGCTTCAAAGCACACGTCTTCCGTATTTTAATAAACTCCAAAACGTAACCTATCAAAAGTGAACCTAAAACAAACGTACACCATCTTAATAAAATGTTCAGTTGCTTTTTGTTGGGTAAGTATAATTATCATAATAATTTATTTCAACATATTTACTTAGTTACAATGTACTTTTCGTATATTTTCACTTCTCATGCTCTTAAAATGCTACTTAAATCTCTGCGAATCGGGACTAAAGCTCCTTATTAATCTCTAGGGATTAAAGCCTTTTTTCTTTAATTTATTTTGGAAACCCCTAAACAACCAATCACGGTGTTTGTGAGTGGAGGATTATCGCCATTTTCAGTGATTGTGTATGGACCATATTTTTGGGTGTCGAAATAACCTCAAAATGACAACTGTGCAAATATATAAAAAAAAAGGATTTAATTTCGTGAAACACGATTAATTATTACGAATATGAATCTATTTAATCATATTAAGGCCGAACTCTTTTATTATGCGTGGTCCAATTACTTTTAAAATGGTTTCCAAGTTTGAATCTGTTGGCTAAATATGCAAGCATTTAAAACATCGCTTTACAAAAAAACCGCGGAACTTTTTTTTCCTATTTGTATTTTGAATAGATGTTCTAACTTGTATTGAGCGTACGTTGTTAAAAAATTACACCATTTAATTGTGCAACTTTAGAAATTGCGGACCAGAAATGTCGTCATCATCATCCAGTGAAGAAGAATTAACGCCTAACTCCAGAATGGAGAAGAATGCAAAAGAGGTGATACGAAATCTTTTGCCGCCAAAATCTAGTGGCATTTATTCAAAAACATAGGTACCAAACTTTTATTGATTGGAAATGTGGGAAACAAATAACATCATTAATGTTAGATTAACGATAGTAATAATAGTTTAGTTTAGTTTAGTTATTTATTCATCAATGTAATGTTACAATATTAATTGCATTGCATGTCAAAAAAATATGAAATTACATTGGTATCGTCAAAATTAATACAAAAATAATAAAATGGTAATAAAATAAAAATAACACAAATAATCAAAGACAACATTAATAAGTACATAAACAACTAATAAATAAATGGTCAATTTCCGAAGTCAATATGCAAGAAGTAAAGGTCAAACAAACAATAATAATAATTTTACAATATAAGTGTCATAAATTCATCGACGGAGTATAATGGGTGATCCAATAAAAGGTTTCTAAGCTGATGTTTAAATGCTTCGTCGGATGTTACATTTTTAAGTTTAATTTATAAGTTTATTAAGGTACCTAATTGTTGGTTTTAATTGTTAGAAACTTTTTTATAATAAATGTTGTAATTTTGTTTAGAACGTCGTTTTTTTCTTCGCATTCAAAGTGAAAAGTAGTGTTTAACGCGAGACTAAACAACCATAATGACACTCGAACTACAGCCACCCTCGCTCGCAAGCTCGCTCGCGTGGCTAAACATCTCGTGTCATTATGGTTTGTTTTAGTCCCTTGTTGAACAATTTACTATTTCCTACAAGTGTACAAAAAAACACCGAACGATTGAACTTATTTTACCTGGCAGCATACCTGGGTTTTACATACTGGCAACACCGACCTCGTTTCTTTTCTTTTTTTAAAGACCTTGTTGTAGTATCAATCTGCCTACTTCTGTAGAGCTGAATGTTCAGTTTTTCATATCAATTAAAAATGTAATATAAATATGAAACTTTAAACTAAATATAAAGCGTTTTTTTTTTGAATGGTTGTTTTTGTGAAAATCCTTATTGAGAAAATATACTGGACTGAATTATTTTTTATTTCATGTAGCTTTATCTTGCTACCTCTTTAGTCTTTTCAAAGGCTGTCACAGGTCTGGACAGATAGTTCCAAATTCAAAAAATATGGTATGTTATGGATTTTCCATACTTACTTACTGGACACTTTTTGATTTCCTAATTCAAAATCACTCTACTTACTGGACACTTTTGATAGTGCTCCAGTATCTTTAACCTACTGGCTCCTATTTGATGATGTTCTGACAAGATTACAAAGCACATTTGAGAAAAAATATATTTTAACATTCATAGATGATTTCAGCCAGATAGCGAGAGTGTATTGTATTCAATCAAAGGAAGAAGTTTATGAATGTTTCATAGAATACGTCAACCAAATTCAAAATATTACTGGGAAAATGATCAAAGAACCACGATGTGACAACCGAAAGGAGTACATAAATAGCAGAATATTTCACTTAGCCAGAGAAATAGGAATAATGATCAAGCCTTGCCCAGCATATGTTTATGAATTAAATGGTATAGCAGAAAGATATAATAGATCGATAATGGACATGGCACGATGTCTATTAGCTGAGGCAAAGGTTGACAGACGTTATTGGGCAGAAGCTATTAAGACCTCTACTTATTTAAAAAATCGATGATGACAAATACCCCAGAAAGAAAGACGCCGTTTGAAATATTTTTTCATGAGAAACCAACTGCAAAATACTTGAGAGTGTACGGTAGGTAGGTAGTTTATGTTAGAGTACCTGAAGAAAGACGACGATCAAAATGGGATAAAAAAGCAGAAATGGGTATTTTACTAGGATATACAGATGTTAGATACAAAATACTGATCAATAATAGAGTAGTGGTTGCAAGACACGTGGATATAATTGAGGAAGATGTTAAGCTTATTACCTTTGATGACAACGAAGAAGAAAATAAAAAAGATGTGAAAAATGGGAAGATACGCTAGATGAAATTGAAACAGAAGACCAGATATTGAATAATAAAGATGGTGAAGAGATAATTAATAAAGAGAGGAGAACTTCTAAGAGGCAAATTAAAGCACCACAGCGATTTGACGAAGAATTTGGCTACTACTGTATAACTGTTAATTATTGTGATGCGATGATTATAGATACTTTTCAGGAGGCGACTATGAGGCTGAACAGTGGAGAGAGGCTATGGACCGTAACAGCCTGGTGAAAAATGATACTTGGACCTTGGTGAATGCACCACCGAAAAAAGAGGTATTATGTGAAATGGGTTTACAAGGTTTCCAACAAACCACTAATGTTGATGATACGTATTCACCTGTTGTAGGATGCAAACTTTGAAATTGCTGTTATCGTATTGTTGTCAATTTAATTTACATGTACATCAAATGTATGTTGAGACTGCATTTTTGAACGGTAAAGTGTTATCAGAAATCTATGTCAAACAGCTTCTTGGTTATGAAGACGGTACTGACAAAGTGTAAGTATAGGCTGTACAAATCTCTTTATGGTTTAAAAGAAAGCCCTCGTGTATGGTACGATTGTTTTAATAAGTTTGTTATAATTATTGGCTTTCAAAGGAGTAAATATGACTATTGTCTTTATGTCAAAACAGACAATAACAAAACTGTATCCCCCTTACTAATAAACGTTGAGTAACGGTGGTATAGCTATACAATGTTTTGTCCTTATCTGTCATTGTGACATTTGAATTTGACAGATAAGGACAAAACATTGTATAGCTATACCACCGTTACTCAACGTTTATTAGTAAGGGGGTATATATTTTAGTGTATGTCGATGACTTATTGATTGCTTGCTGAGATGAGCAAATGGTTACTACGATTAAAAATAAAATGACTAATCACTTTAAAATGAAGGACATGGGAAAGGTTAGAAACTTCATAGGTATCGATGTGGAGTATGATTATGTAAAAGCTAATACTTTGACCTTAAGCCAGGAAAAATACATAGAATCGTTAGAAAAAAAACATAAAATTGAAAATTGTAAACTGTTTAATACACCTAGATTAATGCGAAACTTGAGAAATGTGAATTTAATGAAGATATTAAATACAGAAACTTGATTGGAGCTCTGTTATACATTAGTTCTGGCACTCGACCAGACATTGCCTTTAGTGTCAATTACTTGAGCAGGTTTTCAGAACTGCTATGATGAAATTCATTTAAATATGCATTGCGTGTTTTAAAATATTTATACTTGACAAAAAATCACAAGCTTACATATTATCAGAATTTAAAGGCCAATATAATGGAATGTTACGTAGATGCCAATTGGGTAGGTAAAGTTTTTTGAAGGGGTCTATATTATATTTTTTTTTGATAGTGTTTGGTCTATTAACCAATAATATACAGTTATTTTTTTTTTACTCATTGCAGTTCTTCTACAATATTTTTTTTAAACTCCGTTTTGACAGTTCTCGAGCTTTACGGCATTACCTTGCCGTTACCTTAGCCTATGTGATAATTTAAAAAAAAAGGATTATGACAGCACTTGTTTGTTGTCAAAATTGTCAAACGATAACGGTGTTTCGCTTTCGTTTGCTTACCTCCTTGTGCCTCCGTGTTGTTTTCTTGAATTTTACGACGACTTCTGCTCAGACCCTTGGATTTCGATATTACCGCATTTCTCGACGACCCCCGCAACGCTTTTTTGGACTTTAATTGGCACTACTCTTGACGACTCCCGCGCGTATTTTGGCTCACGATTCTTGCTATCACTGACGACCCCTGCTCTGCCTTTGGATTACTTACACTTCTTTGCTCTGACACCAGTCGATATAATGAGCGCGTCAAACGAGTTCGTGCGAGCTGATTCCAGAAATTTACCTGATATGAACATGGCGGTGATTCTGGAATATTTTCAGGCCAGCGATAAGTTTAATTTTGCTGAGATTAGAGGTGTTAAGACTTTGATGTAAGTTGAATTAATTATATTAGCTACCTAATCTTATAACACTCATATAATTTACAGCCTTAAATAATTATCTTTATTTTGTTTTATTTTAGGGCATCAAGAAATAGTTATGTTGAGAATGCAGTAGGCTATGTGGAACTCCAAAGAATGAACACTAATTGCATTCTCAGAGCCAAAGTTGTGCCAGAACACAAGGTTGCCAAAAAATATTACATTGTAACTGTTCACATTGATGAACATGAAAATACGGTGATTGATGCAAAATGTGACGGCTGTGCTGCATCAGCAGGTATAGTATTAAAAATCAAATCCAGCTTGTAATGTCTATTCGAAGGTAAGACACAAATCTGGCTACAAAATGAAAACCTACCAAACAATCAGAACTCTTGGCAGTAAGTGTTGTCTGTTTAAACTGCCGTACATGAATTTGTCACAGCAATTAAAGTGACAAGGTACTAAAGTGTACACATATTTATGAACTCGAATACCCAAGAAAGCAACTCGCTTCTGCATTTATATTAATAAAATAGTGAAGATTTTAACATTTTTCATAATTTTTAGGTGGATGCAAACACACTTTGGTCGTGTTATTTTGGTTGGAAAAAAAGGCTACAGAACCGTCACCAACATCTGTAGAATGTTATTGGAAGAAGCCCCGGTTAGCAAGTGAAGGAACTCTACCAATTCTTTCAAAGGATATACTGAAGACAAGGAAGAGACAAATAGCAGTAGGGCCAAGAGATCCTCAGAAATTAAAATTATTCTTGGAAGAATGCAAAAAGAAAAACGTAAAGAATTCTCTGATTCTGTCATTTTCACCAGACCAGTACAGTGGTTTGACAAAATACTGTCTGTTTGACATGGTGTTGGAATTTTCAACAAAAAATAATAATCATAGTTATGATAATTTCAAAAGTAGTATGTCTGCATGTCTTAATAATAATATCTTTGAAGAAATAGAAAAAAGTACAAGAGCGCAAGCTAAATCAAAATTGTGGCACAGTATACGACAGGGCAGAATAACGGGATCTAAAATATATGAGGCATGTCACTGTGCCACTCCTGAAGGTTCACTTGTGGAGACAATCCTGGGTGGATACAAATGTTATGAGACAAAAGCCATGACAAGAGGAAAAGAGTTGGAGAAACCCGTTATAGAAGAATTAGAAAGACAATTGAATTGTACAATTAATGGATCTGGATTTAAATTGATAAATTTGATATGTGGAGCCTCACCCGATGGCATAGCCAGCAATTTTATTGTTGAAATTAAGTGTCCAAGTACTGCGAGAGCAGTTAAAACCTATGTACAAGGTAAAAAAATAAATGAAAAGTTCATAGCTCAGTGCCAACTGCAAATGTTAGCAACTGGTTATAAAAAGTGTGCTTTTTGTGTAGCTGACCCAGAGTTTGAAAATAATAAAAAGGTTCAAATATTTTGGGTTGAATTTGACCCTGCAAATGCAAATAATTTATTACAAAAATCAGAAATATTCTGGAAAAATAACATATATCCGAAAATATTACAAAATGCAAAGTCCTAATATAGCAAGGAGATAAAATTATGTATATTATAATATTTAAATAAGAAAGAAAGAGTAAGATGGAGATGGAGTGTGATATCAGGATTGGAAATCAAAGTGCAACAAGTGAGCGAGTTGGAGAATTCATGTTAGTTCCTTTGGATGTTACTTCAAAGGAACTGTTGCGTTATTTTTTTCATTAGTTCCTTTGCAAAATAACCCAATAAAAAAACGAAAGAAACTTGTAGGAAAAAAAGTCTCGGTTGTTCCTTCAACTCTCAAAAAAAAACGCAACAGTTCCTTCGATGGAACATCCAAAGGAACTGTCACTAATAATAAAATGAGTTTGTATATTTTGGAGCTATGTTTTCAAGAATTAGGAAATGTGAAAGGGACATTGGAAGACGAGTCAATGCAGGAAACATCATCAATGTCAACAATCCTTTGTGAAAACTTGGAAAGTGTCTAAAGAAGGCTTGTTTGGCTGTTTACAGGGGGGTGGTAATTCCGACACTAATGTTTGGCAGTGAATGTTGGGTATGGCAGAAGAAAAATGAAAGTAGAATTAATGCAGTAGATATGAGAGCGTTTTGAGAAATATGGTTGGGGTGAACTTGTGTGATAGGATTAGGAACAGTGTAATAAGAAAATTTTGTTGGTTAAAATTAGATGTAGTGAGAAAGGTTTTTTTTTTAAATAAGGAGTGCTGAAGTTGTGTGGTCATGTGGATAGAATAAATGAAGTGAGAGGCAAAGTTGGGAGTGTTAGAGGAGTAGGTACCCTAACTCGACGCACAGGAAGTTTGTCCGGATTGTAGCAAGTGGAAGGAAGTGGTAACTGCCTACCCCTACGAGAAAGAGGCGTGACTGTATGTATGTATGTAATGTATGTATAAAAATTATATTCTGAATAGGGACTATTAGGGACATACTTTTAAACTTATAAAATTGTACAGTTCTCGAGGAAATATAGGTAAAATAAACTTTGGGTCAGTAAAAAAGGATAAATGTATTATTTTATTAACATCATAAAGAAAACCAGGACTATTTTGTAATATTTTGGATAATTTTCCAAAAATGTTAGATTTGTAATAAATTTATTTGGGTCGTCAAATTTATCAACCATTTATGTGGTAGATTTGTTGTATGTTGTATGACCAGTTGTTACCATAATTGTAAGTTGTTCTAGCACTTGTTTGTGGTTTTTATTTAATGATGGTGTGATCCACTATTTCCTAACACAATCGCGCATTGTCTATTTAAGTGGCGGAGGGCGCCTTCTTCCCGCTCAGTCCCAAAATACCATAATTTGAAAATACCAAATTCCCAAAACACCAGATTTAAAATAAGGATTAATTTATTGTACTTAGCCAAAAATTTTAATCTGGTGTTTTGGGAATCTGGTATAAAGTGTAATCTGATATTTTCAAATTATGGTATTTTGGGAATGAGCGTTTCGTCCGTGGATTGAAAATGCTATACTACTGTTTTCTTTCTTAACTTAGGGCCACTTGTTCCAGCAGGAAATATATAATTTAAGTCCAACTAAGTATGGAACTACAGGTCAAATCTACATTGAAATCTAAAACCGGATGTATCTTTTTGCTTGTAGCAAGCGGCCCTAAGTGAGTTTAGTTTCCATGTTAGTCAACGTCAGAAGTGTTAATTATTATGAAGTGCCTAAATAAAATAAAACCAAGTATCTAAATATTCACTGTATTTTTATTATATTACCCTGTAAATTTGCGAGAGCACAGGCAATGGTCACACTCTCATCAACATATCCTATATGACTGTGATTAATTACCGAGTGAGGTTTCAGGAAAGCGAACTCCCTCACCCTCCGTATCACGCGCTCCACATGTATTCTGAGACTAGCAATAATTTTGCTTTGAATAACTTCTTTTTTAGTCGGCGTTTCAGTAGATGATACACTCGGAGGGCGAAGGAGTTTTACATGTCTGTCTTTAAGAAGAATCTCTATCCCTTTGAAGCCTCGATCGGCTAGTACCACAGCCCCTGGAGGAAGAATATCAACAAAGCCACTACATTCTGTAATGGCTTTGTCTGATATCCTTCCTCCATAGCCTTTTGAAATAAAACAGATAAAACCGTTTGGGCAGCATGCTATAAGATATTTTAACGTATTACAGGACTTGTATTGTGACCATGTCCTGGCTTGAGTTACAGGGTCTGAAGGCTTCTCTATTTCAATTTCAAAACAATCGATAATACATTGGACATTTGCATATCTGGCTTTAAATACTGGAGGTAATGTCTTTTTTATTTCTATTGGTTCTGGCAGGTAAATAAAATTTTGTAAGTAAGTTGCCAGATGCGGCATACATACTCCTAAAATTTTTTGAACAGTGACTTTGCTGAAGTTAAAATGGTCGGCTATTCTTTGTAGAGTATCGTTTTGTTTTATTTTAAACAAAGTTATCATAATGTGTATTAGGTTTAGTTTACATTGCTTTGCCAAAAAGTCTAAAACCCAATAAAACTGCTTTGCCACTCCAATATACATCTTAGGGTTTTCTTTTATAAGGCTCATTATGTGCTGCCGTCCAGAAAAATCTCTGTGCTTCACAAGCATATTTTCCTTGTTGCTTGATGAGGTTGAGGATGAAGGACTTGAGGGCTCGAACAGTGTTGACGTCGAAGAGCTACTTGATGAAGGAACTTCAATCGGCTGGCTCGGCAATACTTTTTCAGTTAAAGATATTGCTTTAATATTAGTTGCGCAGCCTACACTTCTTACTAGAGGTTTAATCATTGCTGCCTTATGTACTCTTGGAAGTTCATACTGACTTGACGAATCACACTGAAAACAACAAAACATTGCACATAAGCATATACAAGTCTTAAATAACTATAAGTTACAGAGCCTGTTTCACAATCAACAAGTAGAATTATCTGCCATTTAAAGTTGGCTCTCTCCTTGTCCATTTTCAAGTGTAAGAGAAAGAAAGGGCTAAATTTATCTGTAGAATATAACTTTAATTGTAAACTGTGGAACAGGCGGTAAAACTAAAAAAAAACATATAGAAAAGAATATTTTTTTGGGAATTTTTGAATTGTGGATAATATATAATACGCTTTTCTCTGAACTTATATTATGAAGTTCGGATGCTTGTCATTAATTCCATTCAATCAAATCCAATCCAATCATCACTAATCTTGGTCCTGTGCATGACTTTTATGTGGTCTACCTTTATAGAAAGCCTTACATTACACCTAACCTGAACCTTATTCCTATTTTTTTTTTTATAATTTATGTAAATGTGACATGTAATATTTTGTACAGTATTATGAATAAATGAGTATGAGTATGAGTAAGAGTATGAGTAACATCAACTCAAAGCCCACCTGTTTCTGCCTGGTTGCCCCAGTAACCCCACTCTCATCATACATCATATCACCATAAATTTACATACATACCTTAAATTTACACACATACCATCAAATTTAAATACATGCCCCATACACATCTAGTTGGTTAATAAGTTCTGTTACTAAGGTTGAGGCAAATAAAACTAACTTATGTATATTTTTTAACTTCAATATGTATAAAAATTAAAAGCTTAATTAATGTACATTTTGAAAAGAAAATAGTTATTCTAGTTAGACGCCGCAATTTCCGACACGATTTTTTAACATTCACAGCCAGCATTGACGAAAATACGCATGACTTTTCTATAAATTTTACTTTTTGAAAACGCTTAAAAGTTAGTCTTTGTTTACCAAAGAACTTTTTTTGTATAATATTATAAAACTTCCTATCTCTGTGTGTGGTTAAAGACCAAAATTATGTTTCTCAATATGACTTAATTCCAACTTATAAAGCAAGAGTTTTGGTGTGTTTTTGTATTTCTGCAAAATCATAACATTGTTTTAATGAAACATCTAGATTGACCAGTGTACAAGCGGATCTTTAGTTGCTTGGAATAAATTTGTATCAGAATTCAAAGCTACAAGTCTGTTCAATATGTCACGCAAACTTAAACTCTCTACAAGAACTCTTACAGTATCATCGACATCATCATCCATGATTTGAACAATGATTTTCTAGTCCGAAATGGGAAAACTTCAAGCTCATAAATCAAATAATTGCAATAGTTTAGAAAACATTATTTTTAATTATATCCTATATAAATCAAAGTTTGGATTAATACAGAGGTTTATACAAAACTCCTTTAAAATATTTAATAAATTGTAATAAATCTCAGTTTACCAGAGTATTAGTGGCAGGTTGCAAGCCCATTGTTGACAAAAAAGGCATAGCATAGCTAATAAAAAGAAGATAATGACAGTCTTACCTTTGAAGAGTGTAAATTCTCAAAATCAGGCAGCTGTGTAGATGTACTCGTACTAGGTAGCTCTCGCAGGATTTGTTGATTTTCTTCAATTTGATTATTGCTCATCTTGCTTATTGATTTAACCTATCACAAAAGGCAGATATAATGTTGTAATAAATATCTAAGAATAATGATAAATTCGCACTAGTTTTCAGGGATCAAAACTAGAACTGTAACTTAACTGTAAGTGTATGATATAGGTAGTTTAAAATAAAATTTATTATGTCAAAGTAAAACATAGAATCTCAGAGGAAATACTTACATTTTCATAATATGTCCTGGTCAATAACAAATTAGCTGTGTCTTTCAAATGATGTTTACCATCTTTGCTATTATAGCAATCTTGTTCAACCTACAAAATAAACAATTTCTAATAAATATTATTGAACATAGCTCCTCCTTCATGTTTGTCTGTCTGTCTGTCTGTCTGTCTGTCTGAATGTGTTACACTTACAAACTACTGAACAGATTTTATATGGTATCGACCAATGGATAGAGTGGTTCATGGGGAAGGTTTAGGTATAGGCATAATTCCTAAAAATGTTCATATCATCGGTGTCACATGAGAGTTTAATTACTTCCAGCTGGAAAGTGATTTGAAGTTTCAAGCAACTGAATGCTATATGGAAGATTGAATTTTTTAGGGTAATTTTACAGAAAAATTGGAACCCAATCTTTAAGCTAATAAAATCCAATTTAATATAACCCAATTAATAACCCAATTAAGATTAGGGACAGATATGGCACTAGGCATAGGACCAGGGTCGGGATGGATCAGGCACTAGGCATACGAAAGGTTAAGATGCTAAATTCAGGTGTAAAGCCGGGGCAGCTTGTTTGTTACGTAAAAGCATAATGCAATAACATGAAACCATTTCAATTATAGCAAGACACAATTATGCTACTTACAAGGGTAAAGTTAAAAAAATACAATAATGGCCTACTTGCCATTCAAATTAGCAGGTAGTTTATGTTTGGTAAGTCCAATAAACAGAAGAAGAAAAGTAAAAGAGTACCTATATAATACTCACATTGACATGCTCTTCACAAACATACAAGAGTCGTTTTGGGCAATTCCTTTCCACAGCTAGGCACCATGTCGCTTTTAGAGCTTTTGGTATGGGCAAAAATGTTACGTTGGGATGGTCTCTTCTAAATTTTTTACAAGACGGTACGAAACATCGTACTTCATCATTGTAATATGCTCTATCATAAGCAGCGTTTGGAGCACTAATATTTGATGTATCCATTCTTGTATCGGAGTCCAAAAACCAATGCAGAGGTCGTCAGTGATAGCAAGAATCGTGAGCCAAAATACGCGCGGGAGTCGTCAAGAGTAGTGCCAATTAAAGTCCAAAAAAGCGTTGCGGGGGTCGTCGAGAAATGCGGTAATATCGAAATCCAAGGGTCTGAGCAGAAGTCGTCGTAAAATTCAAGAAAACAACACGGAGGCACAAGGAGGTAAGCAAACGAAAGCGAAACACCGTTATCGTTTGACAATTTTGACAACAAACAAGTGCTGTCATAATCCTTTTTTTTTATGGGTAGGTAAAGTTTTTTGAAGGGGTCTATATTATATTTTTTTTTGATAGTGTTTGGTCTATTAACCAATAATATACAGTTATTTTTTTTTTACTCATTGCAGTTCTTCTACAATATTTTTTTTAAACTCCGTTTTGACAGTTCTCGAGCTTTACGGCATTACCTTGCCGTTACCTTAGCCTATGTGATAATTTAAAAAAAAAGGATTATGACAGCACTTGTTTGTTGTCAAAATTGTCAAACGATAACGGTGTTTCGCTTTCGTTTGCTTACCTCCTTGTGCCTCCGTGTTGTTTTCTTGAATTTTACGACGACTTCTGCTCAGACCCTTGGATTTCGATATTACCGCATTTCTCGACGACCCCCGCAACGCTTTTTTGGACTTTAATTGGCACTACTCTTGACGACTCCCGCGCGTATTTTGGCTCACGATTCTTGCTATCACTGACGACCCCTGCTCTGCCTTTGGATTACTTACACTTCTTTGCTCTGACACCAGTCGATATAATGAGCGCGTCAAACGAGTTCGTGCGAGCTGATTCCAGAAATTTACCTGATATGAACATGGCGGTGATTCTGGAATATTTTCAGGCCAGCGATAAGTTTAATTTTGCTGAGATTAGAGGTGTTAAGACTTTGATGTAAGTTGAATTAATTATATTAGCTACCTAATCTTATAACACTCATATAATTTACAGCCTTAAATAATTATCTTTATTTTGTTTTATTTTAGGGCATCAAGAAATAGTTATGTTGAGAATGCAGTAGGCTATGTGGAACTCCAAAGAATGAACACTAATTGCATTCTCAGAGCCAAAGTTGTGCCAGAACACAAGGTTGCCAAAAAATATTACATTGTAACTGTTCACATTGATGAACATGAAAATACGGTGATTGATGCAAAATGTGACGGCTGTGCTGCATCAGCAGGTATAGTATTAAAAATCAAATCCAGCTTGTAATGTCTATTCGAAGGTAAGACACAAATCTGGCTACAAAATGAAAACCTACCAAACAATCAGAACTCTTGGCAGTAAGTGTTGTCTGTTTAAACTGCCGTACATGAATTTGTCACAGCAATTAAAGTGACAAGGTACTAAAGTGTACACATATTTATGAACTCGAATACCCAAGAAAGCAACTCGCTTCTGCATTTATATTAATAAAATAGTGAAGATTTTAACATTTTTCATAATTTTTAGGTGGATGCAAACACACTTTGGTCGTGTTATTTTGGTTGGAAAAAAAGGCTACAGAACCGTCACCAACATCTGTAGAATGTTATTGGAAGAAGCCCCGGTTAGCAAGTGAAGGAACTCTACCAATTCTTTCAAAGGATATACTGAAGACAAGGAAGAGACAAATAGCAGTAGGGCCAAGAGATCCTCAGAAATTAAAATTATTCTTGGAAGAATGCAAAAAGAAAAACGTAAAGAATTCTCTGATTCTGTCATTTTCACCAGACCAGTACAGTGGTTTGACAAAATACTGTCTGTTTGACATGGTGTTGGAATTTTCAACAAAAAATAATAATCATAGTTATGATAATTTCAAAAGTAGTATGTCTGCATGTCTTAATAATAATATCTTTGAAGAAATAGAAAAAAGTACAAGAGCGCAAGCTAAATCAAAATTGTGGCACAGTATACGACAGGGCAGAATAACGGGATCTAAAATATATGAGGCATGTCACTGTGCCACTCCTGAAGGTTCACTTGTGGAGACAATCCTGGGTGGATACAAATGTTATGAGACAAAAGCCATGACAAGAGGAAAAGAGTTGGAGAAACCCGTTATAGAAGAATTAGAAAGACAATTGAATTGTACAATTAATGGATCTGGATTTAAATTGATAAATTTGATATGTGGAGCCTCACCCGATGGCATAGCCAGCAATTTTATTGTTGAAATTAAGTGTCCAAGTACTGCGAGAGCAGTTAAAACCTATGTACAAGGTAAAAAAATAAATGAAAAGTTCATAGCTCAGTGCCAACTGCAAATGTTAGCAACTGGTTATAAAAAGTGTGCTTTTTGTGTAGCTGACCCAGAGTTTGAAAATAATAAAAAGGTTCAAATATTTTGGGTTGAATTTGACCCTGCAAATGCAAATAATTTATTACAAAAATCAGAAATATTCTGGAAAAATAACATATATCCGAAAATATTACAAAATGCAAAGTCCTAATATAGCAAGGAGATAAAATTATGTATATTATAATATTTAAATAAGAAAGAAAGAGTAAGATGGAGATGGAGTGTGATATCAGGATTGGAAATCAAAGTGCAACAAGTGAGCGAGTTGGAGAATTCATGTTAGTTCCTTTGGATGTTACTTCAAAGGAACTGTTGCGTTATTTTTTTCATTAGTTCCTTTGCAAAATAACCCAATAAAAAAACGAAAGAAACTTGTAGGAAAAAAAGTCTCGGTTGTTCCTTCAACTCTCAAAAAAAAACGCAACAGTTCCTTCGATGGAACATCCAAAGGAACTGTCACTAATAATAAAATGAGTTTGTATATTTTGGAGCTATGTTTTCAAGAATTAGGAAATGTGAAAGGGACATTGGAAGACGAGTCAATGCAGGAAACATCATCAATGTCAACAATCCTTTGTGAAAACTTGGAAAGTGTCTAAAGAAGGCTTGTTTGGCTGTTTACAGGGGGGTGGTAATTCCGACACTAATGTTTGGCAGTGAATGTTGGGTATGGCAGAAGAAAAATGAAAGTAGAATTAATGCAGTAGATATGAGAGCGTTTTGAGAAATATGGTTGGGGTGAACTTGTGTGATAGGATTAGGAACAGTGTAATAAGAAAATTTTGTTGGTTAAAATTAGATGTAGTGAGAAAGGTTTTTTTTTTAAATAAGGAGTGCTGAAGTTGTGTGGTCATGTGGATAGAATAAATGAAGTGAGAGGCAAAGTTGGGAGTGTTAGAGGAGTAGGTACCCTAACTCGACGCACAGGAAGTTTGTCCGGATTGTAGCAAGTGGAAGGAAGTGGTAACTGCCTACCCCTACGAGAAAGAGGCGTGACTGTATGTATGTATGTAATGTATGTATAAAAATTATATTCTGAATAGGGACTATTAGGGACATACTTTTAAACTTATAAAATTGTACAGTTCTCGAGGAAATATAGGTAAAATAAACTTTGGGTCAGTAAAAAAGGATAAATGTATTATTTTATTAACATCATAAAGAAAACCAGGACTATTTTGTAATATTTTGGATAATTTTCCAAAAATGTTAGATTTGTAATAAATTTATTTGGGTCGTCAAATTTATCAACCATTTATGTGGTAGATTTGTTGTATGTTGTATGACCAGTTGTTACCATAATTGTAAGTTGTTCTAGCACTTGTTTGTGGTTTTTATTTAATGATGGTGTGATCCACTATTTCCTAACACAATCGCGCATTGTCTATTTAAGTGGCGGAGGGCGCCTTCTTCCCGCTCAGTCCCAAAATACCATAATTTGAAAATACCAAATTCCCAAAACACCAGATTTAAAATAAGGATTAATTTATTGTACTTAGCCAAAAATTTTAATCTGGTGTTTTGGGAATCTGGTATAAAGTGTAATCTGATATTTTCAAATTATGGTATTTTGGGAATGAGCGTTTCGTCCGTGGATTGAAAATGCTATACTACTGTTTTCTTTCTTAACTTAGGGCCACTTGTTCCAGCAGGAAATATATAATTTAAGTCCAACTAAGTATGGAACTACAGGTCAAATCTACATTGAAATCTAAAACCGGATGTATCTTTTTGCTTGTAGCAAGCGGCCCTAAGTGAGTTTAGTTTCCATGTTAGTCAACGTCAGAAGTGTTAATTATTATGAAGTGCCTAAATAAAATAAAACCAAGTATCTAAATATTCACTGTATTTTTATTATATTACCCTGTAAATTTGCGAGAGCACAGGCAATGGTCACACTCTCATCAACATATCCTATATGACTGTGATTAATTACCGAGTGAGGTTTCAGGAAAGCGAACTCCCTCACCCTCCGTATCACGCGCTCCACATGTATTCTGAGACTAGCAATAATTTTGCTTTGAATAACTTCTTTTTTAGTCGGCGTTTCAGTAGATGATACACTCGGAGGGCGAAGGAGTTTTACATGTCTGTCTTTAAGAAGAATCTCTATCCCTTTGAAGCCTCGATCGGCTAGTACCACAGCCCCTGGAGGAAGAATATCAACAAAGCCACTACATTCTGTAATGGCTTTGTCTGATATCCTTCCTCCATAGCCTTTTGAAATAAAACAGATAAAACCGTTTGGGCAGCATGCTATAAGATATTTTAACGTATTACAGGACTTGTATTGTGACCATGTCCTGGCTTGAGTTACAGGGTCTGAAGGCTTCTCTATTTCAATTTCAAAACAATCGATAATACATTGGACATTTGCATATCTGGCTTTAAATACTGGAGGTAATGTCTTTTTTATTTCTATTGGTTCTGGCAGGTAAATAAAATTTTGTAAGTAAGTTGCCAGATGCGGCATACATACTCCTAAAATTTTTTGAACAGTGACTTTGCTGAAGTTAAAATGGTCGGCTATTCTTTGTAGAGTATCGTTTTGTTTTATTTTAAACAAAGTTATCATAATGTGTATTAGGTTTAGTTTACATTGCTTTGCCAAAAAGTCTAAAACCCAATAAAACTGCTTTGCCACTCCAATATACATCTTAGGGTTTTCTTTTATAAGGCTCATTATGTGCTGCCGTCCAGAAAAATCTCTGTGCTTCACAAGCATATTTTCCTTGTTGCTTGATGAGGTTGAGGATGAAGGACTTGAGGGCTCGAACAGTGTTGACGTCGAAGAGCTACTTGATGAAGGAACTTCAATCGGCTGGCTCGGCAATACTTTTTCAGTTAAAGATATTGCTTTAATATTAGTTGCGCAGCCTACACTTCTTACTAGAGGTTTAATCATTGCTGCCTACTGACTTGACGAATCACACTGAAAACAACAAAACATTGCACATAAGCATATACAAGTCTTAAATAACTATAAGTTACAGAGCCTGTTTCACAATCAACAAGTAGAATTATCTGCCATTTAAAGTTGGCTCTCTCCTTGTCCATTTTCAAGTGTAAGAGAAAGAAAGGGCTAAATTTATCTGTAGAATATAACTTTAATTGTAAACTGTGGAACAGGCGGTAAAACTAAAAAAAAACATATAGAAAAGAATATTTTTTTGGGAATTTTTGAATTGTGGATAATATATAATACGCTTTTCTCTGAACTTATATTATGAAGTTCGGATGCTTGTCAT
Source organism: Acleris sparsana (assembly GCA_923062465.1). NCBI lineage: Eukaryota > Metazoa > Arthropoda > Insecta > Lepidoptera > Tortricidae > Acleris > Acleris sparsana. The sequence continues at coordinate 12,538,887 of OV281286.1, forward strand.
TAATTCCATTCAATCAAATCCAATCCAATCATCACTAATCTTGGTCCTGTGCATGACTTTTATGTGGTCTACCTTTATAGAAAGCCTTACATTACACCTAACCTGAACCTTATTCCTATTTTTTTTTTTATAATTTATGTAAATGTGACATGTAATATTTTGTACAGTATTATGAATAAATGAGTATGAGTATGAGTAAGAGTATGAGTAACATCAACTCAAAGCCCACCTGTTTCTGCCTGGTTGCCCCAGTAACCCCACTCTCATCATACATCATATCACCATAAATTTACATACATACCTTAAATTTACACACATACCATCAAATTTAAATACATGCCCCATACACATCTAGTTGGTTAATAAGTTCTGTTACTAAGGTTGAGGCAAATAAAACTAACTTATGTATATTTTTTAACTTCAATATGTATAAAAATTAAAAGCTTAATTAATGTACATTTTGAAAAGAAAATAGTTATTCTAGTTAGACGCCGCAATTTCCGACACGATTTTTTAACATTCACAGCCAGCATTGACGAAAATACGCATGACTTTTCTATAAATTTTACTTTTTGAAAACGCTTAAAAGTTAGTCTTTGTTTACCAAAGAACTTTTTTTGTATAATATTATAAAACTTCCTATCTCTGTGTGTGGTTAAAGACCAAAATTATGTTTCTCAATATGACTTAATTCCAACTTATAAAGCAAGAGTTTTGGTGTGTTTTTGTATTTCTGCAAAATCATAACATTGTTTTAATGAAACATCTAGATTGACCAGTGTACAAGCGGATCTTTAGTTGCTTGGAATAAATTTGTATCAGAATTCAAAGCTACAAGTCTGTTCAATATGTCACGCAAACTTAAACTCTCTACAAGAACTCTTACAGTATCATCGACATCATCATCCATGATTTGAACAATGATTTTCTAGTCCGAAATGGGAAAACTTCAAGCTCATAAATCAAATAATTGCAATAGTTTAGAAAACATTATTTTTAATTATATCCTATATAAATCAAAGTTTGGATTAATACAGAGGTTTATACAAAACTCCTTTAAAATATTTAATAAATTGTAATAAATCTCAGTTTACCAGAGTATTAGTGGCAGGTTGCAAGCCCATTGTTGACAAAAAAGGCATAGCATAGCTAATAAAAAGAAGATAATGACAGTCTTACCTTTGAAGAGTGTAAATTCTCAAAATCAGGCAGCTGTGTAGATGTACTCGTACTAGGTAGCTCTCGCAGGATTTGTTGATTTTCTTCAATTTGATTATTGCTCATCTTGCTTATTGATTTAACCTATCACAAAAGGCAGATATAATGTTGTAATAAATATCTAAGAATAATGATAAATTCGCACTAGTTTTCAGGGATCAAAACTAGAACTGTAACTTAACTGTAAGTGTATGATATAGGTAGTTTAAAATAAAATTTATTATGTCAAAGTAAAACATAGAATCTCAGAGGAAATACTTACATTTTCATAATATGTCCTGGTCAATAACAAATTAGCTGTGTCTTTCAAATGATGTTTACCATCTTTGCTATTATAGCAATCTTGTTCAACCTACAAAATAAACAATTTCTAATAAATATTATTGAACATAGCTCCTCCTTCATGTTTGTCTGTCTGTCTGTCTGTCTGTCTGTCTGAATGTGTTACACTTACAAACTACTGAACAGATTTTATATGGTATCGACCAATGGATAGAGTGGTTCATGGGGAAGGTTTAGGTATAGGCATAATTCCTAAAAATGTTCATATCATCGGTGTCACATGAGAGTTTAATTACTTCCAGCTGGAAAGTGATTTGAAGTTTCAAGCAACTGAATGCTATATGGAAGATTGAATTTTTTAGGGTAATTTTACAGAAAAATTGGAACCCAATCTTTAAGCTAATAAAATCCAATTTAATATAACCCAATTAATAACCCAATTAAGATTAGGGACAGATATGGCACTAGGCATAGGACCAGGGTCGGGATGGATCAGGCACTAGGCATACGAAAGGTTAAGATGCTAAATTCAGGTGTAAAGCCGGGGCAGCTTGTTTGTTACGTAAAAGCATAATGCAATAACATGAAACCATTTCAATTATAGCAAGACACAATTATGCTACTTACAAGGGTAAAGTTAAAAAAATACAATAATGGCCTACTTGCCATTCAAATTAGCAGGTAGTTTATGTTTGGTAAGTCCAATAAACAGAAGAAGAAAAGTAAAAGAGTACCTATATAATACTCACATTGACATGCTCTTCACAAACATACAAGAGTCGTTTTGGGCAATTCCTTTCCACAGCTAGGCACCATGTCGCTTTTAGAGCTTTTGGTATGGGCAAAAATGTTACGTTGGGATGGTCTCTTCTAAATTTTTTACAAGACGGTACGAAACATCGTACTTCATCATTGTAATATGCTCTATCATAAGCAGCGTTTGGAGCACTAATATTTGATGTATCCATTCTTGTATCGGAGTCCAAAAACCAATGCAGAGGTCGTCAGTGATAGCAAGAATCGTGAGCCAAAATACGCGCGGGAGTCGTCAAGAGTAGTGCCAATTAAAGTCCAAAAAAGCGTTGCGGGGGTCGTCGAGAAATGCGGTAATATCGAAATCCAAGGGTCTGAGCAGAAGTCGTCGTAAAATTCAAGAAAACAACACGGAGGCACAAGGAGGTAAGCAAACGAAAGCGAAACACCGTTATCGTTTGACAATTTTGACAACAAACAAGTGCTGTCATAATCCTTTTTTTTTAAATTATCACATAGGCTAAGGTAACGGCAAGGTAATGCCGTAAAGCTCGAGAACTGTCAAAACGGAGTTAAAAAAAAATATTGTAGAAGAACTGCAATGAGTAAAAAAAAAATAACTGTATATTATTGGTTAATAGACCAAACACTATCAAAAAAAAATATAATATAGACCCCTTCAAAAAACTTTACCTACCCAATTGGGCTGGAGATGTCGTAGATCGTAAGTCTATTGCCTACTGGTTTTGTAATTCGATTATTTGGCCACGCTGTGTACTGGAAGTCAAAGAAACAAATTTCTGTGACGAAATCTTCCACTTTTGCTGAATACATAGCGTTGTCAGAAGCAGTAACAGAAATAAGCTTACTGCGTAGTACAGTTGTTAATGTTTTTATAACGTTCAATGCTCCTGTAAATATTTACGAAGATAATTCAGGTGCTGTAGCTATTGCCAAGTATGGTATTTCACAAAGAACTCGAAGCACATTGAAGTGCATTATCATTATGTTCACGAGAATTTTAAGAATGGAACCATTGATATTATTAAAGTTAATTCGGAAGATAATGTTGCGGACATTCTCACTAAATCTTTAGGTAACATGAAATTTGCTAAATTTAAACAAATGTTAAATATATCTTGACTTGATTTCATATTGCCATATAAATCTAAGGAGGCGTGTTGAGGTTGTATACCTGTGTAGATTTATATTGGCAGCTTAGCTTTATGATTTCTCTTTGACGTGTGTTGTTTGTTAAAATTTATTATTTGGGCTCCCTATGAAAATATAATGTTTTGAATATTTAAGCTTTCTTCTTCCTCATTATTTAACATATAACATAAACACTTAATAGCGCTATCATTTTTATTCTAAACTCGTCACTGTAATGCACAAAGATACAACAACAAGGTTGTTTTTGGGGGTTAAAACATAATAAATAATCCATAGGCAACATTTCCGAAACAAACACAGGCGGTGGAGGTTGTATTGTATTGTATGTCCAGCCTGCAATGATATTACAAATAAACAAGAAGTAGGTAGATATTTCACTACCGCGCCCGAGTTGAAGCTTCATAAAAGACCCAATTGACCTCTCTCGCTCACAGTTCTCACACGAAACGGCGACGAAACTGACGTGAGCCGAGGTTGAACAAAAATAAGTAAAATGGCGTCGTGTGTGCCTCGGAAGTCCACAAATACCAAATTGAGTAAAGCCCAAAAAATCACATATCACGCGTTAATTTACAAAATATTTATGTAATATTTACTTCGTATATTTGTTAAGAAAAGAGATAGAAATATAAATAAGTCGCGTGTATGGTAAGGATGGATACTAGATTAAAAAATCAGATGCGACATCGTTCGTATCCATTATATCCGGGAGAATTAAGAGGCTATATTATGATAGTCGGTAGTTTTCCGCGATTTGGATTCTGGACCAGAACGCGTCTTCTTTGGATATATTAAAGTTGTTTGTATTTCCTGGAGACTGTTAAACGTGAAAACACAATTAGAAACAAAATCCTCCCTTCATGGTCAACCGAGCCCACTTACCGCTTAGCCCGCGAGTTCAGTTGACCACTATTTGTTGTGGTTGTGGGTGATCGGCCCCACTGACCGGACAACCCAGCCCGCGGGCTTAGTCTACCAACATCTACCGCTTAAGGGTCAACTCAGCCCGACCCACCGACATAGTGGGTTTATGGTATTTATATTTTCTCTGATTCCTTGTAACCGAAATATCAACAGGAACGGAAATTAGGGTTCCATTTTACTTTTTAGGGTTCCACAAAGGGTAAAACCGGGACCCTATTACTAAGACTTTGCTGTCCGTCTGTCTATCCGTCCGTATTTTAGTTTAGCTCGCGGGCTCAGCCAACCCATGAGTGTAGATAGTGGTGAACTGAACCCGCGGGCTGATTTGTCCATTTAAGCGGCTCAAGTTGCTCGCCAAGAAATCAAAGTGATCTACTGAGCCCGCGGGCTCAGTGTCCTGTGGGTGGGCTGAGTTGACCATGAAGGGAAAATCCTCTATAGATTTATTTTACAAACATGACACATTTTTCGCTTGTTTGTGGTGAAATCTTTGACACCCAACGATCTCTAATGATGTTTTTTGATTGAATGCTTGAGTTCTTGTAACTTCTGCATCCTGTGCATTTGCGCTCTATTAATATACCAACTATATAAAGCGAGGATTTTATCGCTGCTTCTGATTAGTCGAGACAGTTTTGGATGCAAATTGCAGTAGCCAGCTAGCTATTGTGAATCTAAAATTACAGTAAGTAATAACTGCAACGTTTTAGTTCAACTGATTATTGTATATATCCAGTAGAGTTGCGCTTTTCGTTGAGAATTCGACTGAGAATTAAGATTTCTTTTGTGCAATAAAGAGTTTACTAAGTTTACTATTATAAAAGTTGTTTTATTTCAATTTATCATCTACCTACGTTGCTTTTTACCAATGTCCGTTCTATTATAATAAATATATTCGATTATAATCTATATCCTGCTGGTGACACTCGAAGCGCAATCTCTCTAGAGGTACTATCTCTCTTACTCTCGTGTTTTCCGTATCTGTCCATCATTCTTTAGTCATCAACAATTCGGCTTTATGAAAAGTAGGTCTACAACTGACGCGGGCGCAAGTTTGATCAAATTTATTTTACAGGCTTGGGAAGAGTCGCAGGACGCTATTGGAGTCTTCTGCGACCTTTCTAAAGCTTTTGATTGTGTAGATCATGGCACTTTAATTTGTAAACTTGGTTTTTATGGCATTAGAGGAAATGCATTAGATCTCATTAAGTCATATTTAACACAGAGAAATCAAAAGGTAGCGATAAATGGAGCCGTTTCGTCAGAGATAGAGATAGATATGGGCGTACCTCAAGGTTCTATTTTGGGCCCATTCCTGTTCCTTGTTTGTGTAAATGATCTGCCGTATATGGTAAGCAGAAGGTCAGGCATTGTAATGTTCGCTGATGACACTTCTCTACTATTCAAGGTAAATAGGAAAGATACTGAACTCATTAAACCAAACAATACCCTCTCCATGATATCTGACTGGTTTGCTGCCAATAACTTAATGTTAAATCCAAATAAAACTAAATGTATAAAATTCTCATCAGCAAATTTATCAAATATAAACTTAGCCTCAAATATTAATGGTGAAACCATAGACTTTGTAAAAACAACTGTTTTTCTAGGTATTACATTAGACTCGAAATTGCAGTGGGGTTCCCACATAACTGCGTTAGCAAGTAGGTTGAGCTCCGCTGCTTTTGCAGTCAGGAGAATAAGGCAGCTTACCAATGTAGCGACGGCACGGTTGGTCTACTTCGCTTACTTTAACAGTATAATTACGTACGGTCTTATTTTGTGGGGATCGGCTGCGGATATCGGTAGGTACAGTGTTTATTTTGCAAAAAAGGGCTATTAGAGCTATTTATAACTTGGGGTCGCGTGTGTCATTGAGGGAATTCTTCAAGGAAATAGATATTCTAACACTGCCGTCGCTATATGTATTTGAAATAATCATCTTTGTTAGGAAGAATCTACATAATTTCCCAACGAACATTGATAAGCCAAAAGCAACCAGGAGCACAGGAAAGCTCAAAACCACTTTTTATAGACTGGCCAAAACTTCAAAATCACTCTTGGGAAATTGTGTAAAATTCTACAATAAAATTCCAAAAAGTATTACTGAACTTACTGACTCTAAATTTAAATCTGTCGTAAAACAAAAACTAATTTCCCGAGCATATTATAAAGTAAACGATTATATCATGGATAGGGATGTTTGGCAGTGAGTCGTCCGTCCTGCATGAGTAATCTACGCTTAAAAAAGGTGCACCTACTGTACAAAAATACCGTGATATTGTAAACTATTTATAATTATAATGTAATGATGTAAACCTTTTTCTTGAAAAAAATATACCTTGCCGAGTTTCTTACGCCGGTTCTTCTCGGGGCAAAGGTTTTATTTTTCGAACCGGTGGTAATGCTTTTTGACATTCATAGGTGCATTATATTATGCCTAAATTGAAGAATAAAGAACTTTGACTTTGACTTAGTGAAACATGTGAACATATTGTAGTTTGTATAGCTATCTATATGCAACTGCGATCATTTTCAAACGCAATTTACGGCTTATTCCCACCTGTTACAACTGGTAAAAGCTGTTTTTTTTTTCCACCTGTTATCACTGGCTACTGGTTTTTCTTTCCCAGTAGTGACCGCCAAATATTTTAGTGGTAACAAATGGGAAAAATATTCCCACTTGTTACCACCGAGTACTTTAGTGGTAACAGGTGGGAATAACCCCAATTTACTAGGGACGTAATATATCTAAACTCTGTAATATCATTGCCAGCCTGCCCTCCATCCAACGCGCACTCCGACGACGCGACGGGCAACATCATCAAATAGCAACATGTATCTAGCTGTTTGTGGTTCTTCAACACTTTTTCCTAAAAGTAAATTAAAAAAAGAAAAAGTAATTTGGTCCCTAGGGATTAAATGCATTTAGACATACCTTATAATCTGTGAAATGCATCACTATAGTCAGCCCATATAATAAGTCATTTTAGTGTGAGAACACTGAAAACTGTAAATCTATTTTTACTCACCTCATCAGGCAATCTTTTATTTCCTGGGCCTTTTATAGTTTCCTCATGTAGTTAATAAAGGCTATTTCTATTCTATTATATTCTATTCATGTACTCAGTAAAAACATTTCATACTGCTTTATATACCTTTATTCACTTGGGTCATTTATCATAATTAGTGGTTCATTCATTTTCAAATAAAAACAAAATGTTCACAAATTATGATAATGGAATTATTGATTTAATACTTATATTGACATAAATAGGTACCTACAGATTAATAAAATTACGACATTTTCTGCAAATGTATTTCTATTAAAGAGAAATTCAGAAGTTTGTATTTCTGTTTAAACATTTTCTCGGCATGGTAATTATAGAACTTACATAATAATAAAATACAATTTATATGTATACATGGAATGAAACTAAATGCATGTACTAAGTAATTGTATGTTAACACTTTTCCCATATTACAGTACAATATTGTCTATAAAACAGAAAAAATGCATGCATGTAGCTTATTTTATCCTCACAATTTTTCTGTCAATACCCTTATTAATTATAACTGATTAGAATTATGCAGAGCTAATTTGCTTAACCTCATACTAGTTTTGTTAAGTAACTATGTCAATAGAAATGAACACGGCAATGATAATGCACTTGTATTTCAATTAGGGGTTGCCCATACATATCTGCTGATATAGGACCTATAGAGCACTCAGACAAAGACTAATATTAATTGTAGTTCTAATATATCTTAATGTTGTTAATATTACGAAATAAAGAGGCTTTATTATTATTATTATTAGTATATATCAATTGATATAGCATAATGGCACCAGTGTTCGAAACTTTTAGCTGACATGCACCAATGATCGACACTTGACTCTTAATGTGAATATCATACGGTCATAAATTGAGTGTTACAAAACAAATGAATAACCCTTATCTTCTGAGAAGTAACAGTCAAGTGTTGATCATTGCTCCTTGTCAATTACTGGTTCCAGTACATCAAATCCATGGATATTTATGCTTCAAAGCAGTTTTAGGTTCACAGGCAACAAAAATGTTTCACTCTAATTTCAGTTACCAAACTTAAGTTACAGGGAATCACCTAGTTTTGTTTGTATTTCGTTACATTTATATTGAATTTCAAACCACGTAATAAGATTCATAATAAATAGGCAGTTCTTACAAATTTAAATTCATATTTCATTTCCAATATGCATCGGATTTATAATAAAAATATTATGCGTTGATATTTATTGGATATATATCAAATAATCAGATATTTACAATAAATATCGGATTTTACCAAACCCTGCTTTCAATAGTACATTTTAAAATAACAAGCCACAAAAAAAAAAACCAGATCCTTTTTGCTGATTGATAGTCTAGACCCTAACCACCATCATGGCGTAATTAACTTCACTTCCGATTGTTTTGTGAATTGAGTCCTTTTCGTTTAACTGTGTCCAATTATGTGTCAATAATATTAACAACTCAATATAGTTGTAGACACAAGTTGAGGCAAATTAGCTCTGCCTATTGAAATCATTGCTTATTATAGTCTAGTCTTAGATGTAAGTTGCTCAATCTCATTAACTACACAGTAATAATATAATTGACATCAAATTACATCTATTTAAACATCATCTATAGTAGGCAACCAGAAAGCCATATTAGTACATGCAGATGCTAACATCATAAATTTAGGATTGAATTGAACACACTGTATGGGTGCTGGATGATCCCCATTCAATACACACACTTTGTAGCCAGTGTCTGCATTCCAGACATGGACTCTGCCATCGGTGGAGCCACTGAATATGTACTGCGAGTCAGGGCTGAATGATGCTTCAATTGGGATACCTTTGTTATTAAGATGTCCTGTAAAAGTTTGAAGAGGAGTACCATGGTATGCATCCACTAACCGAATTATTGATCCATTTGTGCTTATCAGCATAGTTTTGCCATCCCTGGAGAATTTTAATCCTGTCCAATCACATTCTTTTTCTTGATTTAATTTAAATGTAACAAAAGGACCCTTGTCAAATGAACGAAGATCGTACAATTTAATGCTCTCTGAATTTACGCCAGCTGCAAATATCAGGCCTTCTGGATCATATGCTGCCACTGGTCTTCCAGCCAAATGCATTAGGCCTTGGCAGTTAGGTGAACGGAGATCCCACAAGCGCAGGGTTTTGTCAAGAGATCCAGATAAAAATGTGTCTTCCACAGGAGATAAACAAAGTGTTACAACTTTTTTTGTGTGTCCTGGAAAGTATCTGATGTATTTATTGTCGTGCAAAGAGAGGTACCTGATAGTGTCGTCAACCTTTGTCGAACTGTGAATTGCAGTATTTTTTGCATGTGTGAAATGTATTAAATCAACACCATATTTTTTACTGTTTACTGTTATCATTTGGGTTCCCTTTTCGCAATCGTATATAACAATCTGGTCATCTTCACTACACGAAATTAACGTCTCTCCACTAGGTGAAAAATCTATACTGTTTATTTTGTCTGTATTTTCCCTGAACACCTTAGCGACCTTAAAACTTCGCACAACTTGGTCAACTAATTTCATCATCATTTACGATAATAGGGCGGTTTAATTTATGACTCGGTTTCTATTTGCAGGCCGCTTCTATTTCCTGTTTTGAGAGTTCAGTTAAATTTTATAGCATCTTTGGAGGCAGCACACCACTTTCGGTTGACACTTGTGTAAACCACAGACTATGTAAGTAATCGGAATCACAGTTATGAAAACCTAGTATTTACACATTACTCTATCTACCATATGCAGCTTTTTACTTCATAAGAACAGTTTAGCCATCATAGCGCGCAATTGTCAAGAGGAGCTGTACTGACTACTTATTCATTTTCATTCGTCTCAATATGGCCGAGATGTGTTGTGTATAGTTCATTCCGGGCACTCCACTCAACTCGAAGAAAAAAACATTTGGTTGGGAATCAAAATGGACGGAGTGTAATGGCGTTCGTAATTGCTAAATAGTGGTGCGAGTTTTACCTGCAGTTCTAAGAGTTGAATCTCAATAATACGTTAGAAAACAATTGCAGGCGTTGTCCTTACAGTATTATATCGTAGCTGACATTATTCTATAGGCATTTTAATTGATCCCAGTTTCATAGAATATGGTATCCATTTTGTGATCACGATCAGCCTTGTTGTGTGGCGTTTTCGGTAAGTTATAGCAAAGTTAACTATATTTTTGTCCAAATTGTTTATAATTTAGTATAGAATGGATAGGTTTGGCTTACGCCATAATAATCAGGCTTTCTGTTACAATAATTACCACTGTTCCTTGTGTATTTCTACCTACGTATAACTACGGCTTTCCTTACCTTTGTTACCTTTCTAATGCACTCTTTAATTCATGACTAGTTAAATAAAAGTACATTATTATTTAATACAATGATACGGGTGTATTTAGCTAATAACATTAATATTGTTTCGGTTTTAGATTACGATGAGCATGCGAAAGTTAGTCAATCGGTCTGCTCGTCTATATATTACATGTTCACGTAGGTACCTATGAACTATTAAGCTGATTTAAATGGTACCTTACAAACCATACCTACTTGGGGATCCTGTTGAGAATGTATATATTCGTCTTGCTGGAATATCGTTGTTCTAATTAAGTATTCATAAATTATTTTACAAGTGTAGTGTTTAAAAAAAATATTATGTCATGTCATGCATATCGATATTGATTTGGTGAAATTACTGTGAATTTGTGAATTTTCCTTTTACACTATTATTTTATATAAATTTGCGTAATTAATTTCGGGCTTCTAATTTTTTTTGAGTTATTTAGGAGGTAGTCAAAAAAGTGTACAAAAAGTTTTGTCAAATTGTATTAGAAAGCTTGTTTAACCTGAAATAATGTTCTTCCACCAAAGACATTATCTAGATGATAATTGCAGTGGAAGAATGGAAAATTACAACTTAAATGAGCTTTTCATGTAATCCAAACTGAAATGGAAATCTATTTATAAATAATGGCTGATATCTCATTGATTAACCCCCTATGTGCTTAGAAATGGAGTTGTGCCAAGTTAGGGTCTACCCACAATCCGTTTTTACTGAACTGTTTAAACAGTCATTTAACACACTGTACAAGAAGAAAAACTGTGAGTATTTCATCTTACACACACTTGGTTTTAGGATTTTAGTGTAACTGTGAGTAGCCACGTTTATTTAAATATTAGGTTTAAAATGTCTAAAATCAAACAACTGAAACTTGGTATTTTTTGAATCTGGCATTCAAAGGGTTAACTCAAAGTTAATTTATAAATATCAATTATGTGTACACTTCACATTTTTTTTTCCTTTGGATTAGTAAAGTTTTAATGAATTGACTGTACATTATTTTTGAATCATAACTATGAAAATTGGGTTGGGATGCTGTGGCTCTGAGCCACACATGATATTTTTAGACAATCGGAAAACTTGAATTTATGAGAAGTGGCTGTGTGCCTTTAGGAAAAAGTTATATCGCTATATGTGTATTAAAATTCATAAGCGTATAGCTTTTCCCCTTAGACATACAAGCAGCATTCAGAGTTGCGCCGCATTGAAGAAATGAAGATCATCAAGGAGTACAATCAAAATTAATTTTAAGCTGTATGTTACCTTATTTTGCATTTTGAACCATAAATAAAAGCACTGATTGCCCTGGTTACATCTGGGTGCCATTTAATTTGCATAAACTCTTTTAGAATAATTTCATTTAACTTCATTTGAAAAGCATTATAACAATTTAGAATAAAAACGAATTGTATAATTTTATTGGGCGTAGGGTCAAATAGCATAACAGTGTTTTATTATAACAATAATTTTCTTGTTATGCATTTTATGGTCAACTCACACCGAGACGCCACGCTACGCGACGTTGCGCACACATGCGACACAAAATATACTTTATTTACTACACGAAAAGGTACACATTTCATTGTGAGAATTCAGAATATTAAACCACGCAGCATGAATTCTCACAATGAAATGTGTACCTTTTCATGTAGTAAATAAAGTATATTTCGAGACGCATGTGCGCGCAGCGTAGCGTAGCGTCGCGTCGCGTCTCAGTGTGAGTTAAAACATAGACCTTAGTATTGTTACTTTACATATTATTTCATGATACAGCATTTTCCAAAGTATAAGTGGAACCAGAAAAAAAGTGAGGGCTGACATATTATATTTATTTATTTAAACTTTATTGCACAATGCTCAAAGTTAGTGCAAATGCTGGATTTGATGCCTTGTGGGATTCTCTACCAGTCAACCATTGGGCCAAACACACAAGTAGAGGTTGTTATGCCCCTTTTAACTGACTTCAAAAAAGGAGAAGGTTGTATGTTTGGCTGGTATGTTTGTTTTTTTAAATCTTAACAACCTAGATGCAAGTCTTGATTTAGAACATTTTGTTAGGTGGAACACGGGCCAGTCAACTTTGGGAACCACTGCTATAGACCATTATGTTTCAAGAAATTATGCATTGTAATTGGTATATCATTGGTTTGCTATATATATGTCGAATTTATGTAATATGTGTTTAAATGAAAATTGTTACATTAGTTGCTATGCAAATCATTAGTTTTGTATTATTACACATTCATTTCATCCATCAGTTTCATTTATTACACTGTTAACATATCCCGTTTTCTAAGGGTTTTTTGATTTCTTAACACATTCCCTGTCCCCATACAAAATGATCGCACAATGTCACACATCCAAGTGGGGGACACACTTAGGGGACACGGACTTATCAACGTAAAAATTTGTGACCCCAGTTTTAATTTTAAGGTACACAGAAGAAGAGGTGGTATGTTTGACAGATTTAGATTTTATTATACTGGTTGGTACTTGATAAAGTGTACATAATGCAAGGGATGAAATTTTAGGTTAATTTATAGGTAAATTAAATTAATTTTTGTAGCTAGGTACCGGTTTTTTGTTACACATACTTGAACTTTTTAATTAAGTTAGGGTAGTACACTTACTTGTGACGGTGTAACTTCAGATGTAATTGCCCATAAAAGATAAAAAAAAAATGCATAGTACATATTGACATTAGTTAAGATATATAATAATTGATAACAATATTAGACCAATTAAAAAAAAAACCGATTAACTGTTTTTTTTTGTGGAAAATTAGTGCAAATACGTAATTATGTATTTATTAAAATAAGATTTTCTCAAAATTTTGCATTTATTTTACTATTTTTTTTATATGTTTGTAGATAAATTAACTTCATGATTTCATCCCTTTCAATATGTACAGTTTATAGCCTACCACCCTATATCTCTATGGACATATCCCTCAATGTGATCGTAATGTCGAGACACGGACTTGTGATACCTAAACAGGCATCTTTATTTTCTATTCTATATCACTCCGCGTATACGTTTTAAGGCCGATTCTATTTGTAACCAGAACTCAAACAATGGAGTAAATTGTTGTTTATGTTTGTGTTTTTTAGCATGTTTCATTGACACCTGTGATCTGAATTGTTTTGAAAAGCCATAGTGCAGGTAAAGATGAAAACATACATACACCAGTAATGATTTCTCATGTATGATAAACCGCCTTGATAAGGTAGGCACTCAAAGAAAGAAGCTTTCCCTGCTAAAAGTTATGTGTTGTTTGGCCGGGTATCTGTATCTCAAAGGGTGTACACGCAAGCAGCTTGTATAGGTAATAGTTCAGTGCTACAAAGTATTATTGACAAAGTACAAAAGTAATACCTATTACATAAAAAATATCAATTTGTTTTTGTAATGTTATATGTCAGTACCGGGAAAAACGGGCGTCGCTCGGGTTGAAAACGATTTTTCTCGAAGATCACGACATTCACGACTTAACAGATCAATTTTTCGCTCCCGTAAACCTCTATATTGCAAAGTTCATCGAAATCTTTAGAGCCGTTTTCGAGAACGGGATTGCAAAACTGCAGGTTTAATAGTATAGGATATGGATAGAATAGACTAGGATAGGGTATGGTAGGGTTTCCTTATACTATAAATTTGAACTACTCTGAAATAATCGTGGGTACATACGATTTTCATTGTAACAGGGCTTATTATTATCTCAGGACTGTAACTGTATTTGTACTATGTATTTGCAAAAAATGTAATTAATTAATTATACTTAGCGGGTTATCGGGTGTTTACTTATGTATGACCGATCAAGATTTGTTTTGTTGATCCGTCAGTTGACTGGAAGGTATTAATTCCGCAGTGTTTCCCTTTTTTTGTTACTGTGCATAAATTTGAATAGGGTCATTTTTGACAATAGAATGCAAGAAGCAAATCCTGTAACAGTCTGGGTGACAACGATTCCAGAGTGTTTTGACCTGTCGCCATTGCGAAGATTTAACCGGAAGTACGGTATACCGGGAAAAGTGCCGTCCATAGTAAAAAAATCGTCCTTCATTTAGTGAATCGTTGTTCCGGTACCCTAAAAGAAGACCGATTGTTACGGTTTTTGATATGTTACAAAGGACAATATAGCCAATATAGCCAATCAATATAGCCATGATAACCCAATTTTTTTTGTCCCTTTAGAGCTATATCTTTCTCCGCCACCTTGGAAAAACTGTCATTCTCCATTTTTTTGCCGGTACTGTCTTAAGAAATTCGAAAATAAGAAAAATGCTCCAGAAGGAAATAACAATAAAATTAAACTGCAAGCTATTTATTTCATATTACTAATGAGAACCCATTGAAATCTTGGTTAATTAACATCCTTAATGATATTTATTTTTACTTTTACTTAATGCCAATTCATTAGGAATAATTAAGAGTAATGTTAATTTTTACTTTTATACATACACTTAAGAATAGTGCTAAAAAGCTAAAAAGGGCCAAAAAGTGTGATATGTCATTATTCCAATGAACTAATTATTGAAAATCGATCTCATCTAAAGCCATTATTTAATTTTATTCCATGATTAAACGTGTCTTGCAAACTTAAAAACCTACTAAAAACCAAATGTATGGGCGGAATGAATGGAGAGCCACTCGACCGCCCGCCTGCCTCGGCGGCGTCCCCACTCATCATCATCATCATCATGGGTATAAAAAGTTTATGATTTAAAAAATAAAGTGCATCTATCCGGGAAATTTTGAGTACGCCGAAAAATCATAAATAATTAGTACTAAATTCGAGCGGGAGAATATTACGGGAAATTGTGCACTTTCTGAGATATTGTTTTTTCATATATGCTCCATACAAAATTTTGGTATAAAAATTATTACTCGGCGGTTTTCCAGCCAAATTGAGCCTTATTAATTTTTTTTTTCTTAAATTCATAAATTAGCTTATAATCCTTTTCATATTTGTCGTGTTGTGAGAGAAATATTGCAATTATGGGTAGTTTTTAATTTTTGTATTTTCAAAATATACGAAATTAAACTTTTAAGTACACACAAGAATACTTAATGTAGAATTATATTACATTCATTGAGACTTTCTGTTATTTTTGGAGCACAAAGAAAATAGACACTCTTGTTCGCCGTTTCAAATATTCACCCGGGGTTTTATTTAATACAATTAAATGGACTGTACCATTTCTTCCATGGCCTGTTGAATTAGGCGTTTTACTGGTTTTACAATACACTGCCATAATGTCCAATTAAGACATCACCATGCTATAAGAAATGCACTTAGCGATAATATAGCTATTTAGTTCAATTTAATGAATTCTGCATTATTAATGTAACTACTAGGGAAAGTTCCATCAATGGAACTAGGCGGAATAGACCCAAAGTACATGCTTTGCTTTCATTGAAATACAAATTATACTTGCATTTAGCCGCGGGGAGCAGGGCACCTTAGTTGTATATTTGTCCGGGAAACAAAATGTCTTGATCTGTAAAACGCCCTCATTGCTATAAGCCATAGTAGACGGAATGCCTTGGCTGTAATTGCTGTAAAACGGCTTAATGTCATAATGCTTTAATAGTTAAATGGTCTGGATAATCTTCACATACTTCTAGACAATATAATTAAGACCTCACACAATTCAGCCATTCTGCCTACTTGTGTATTTCACGACCTAGACGTTTTGCTAAGTAAGTCTTACTGAAACTAAGACAATTTTGTAAGTCTTTTTGGTCTTCACGTCTTCTTGGTCAGTGTACTACTGCGACGTTTTGAATACCAAAGCTAAATGCAAGTAAGACCTTCAGGACCCAACCCGGTTAATTGTATTTATGTTAAATGTGTATTGTAAAGCCATAAATAAGTATTTGAAATACTAACTACAAACTATCTCGGCCAGGAATTTGAAATAAGAACTACAAATTACATTTTAATTTTACATAATAATTCTGCGCAAAATTGTAATTGGATGGAATTATAATTGTGCGGCATACCGTTTTGCCGTCTTAACGCACATGCTTGCTTGTGCTGTAGGGACGAAAAATTTGGGTTACCATGACTATATTGGCCTTTACAGCATATCAAAAAACCATAACAATCGGACCTTTTTTAGACCCACGATTTTTAAGTACACCGCAACTGTTACATGATTTACCGCTTGCATTGTTAAGAGACGCGTTTTCCAGTTTTGGGTATAGTCTATACCTAATAGCGGGAATGGTTAGCGACAATTTTACCTATTATTATTTGGTATTTCGGTTTAAATTTGTGTTACTTCGTACACTTGTTGTCTAGGTCTCTGAGAGCGATTTAAGTTGTGGAGCCGGAATTTTTCCTTGGTGAGAAGTTATGACGTCATTATTCTTTTGTAAGTAAGGTGGTCTTCACATTGGATGCGGATCCGCTCGCCACTCCGGTGTGTGAGTGAGACAGCGCTATGTACTTTTATAGCGATGTCCCGCTCAAACACAGGAGCGGCGTGCGGATTCGCAACGGTGTAATAACCGAGTAAGGAATTTTAAAACTATTTTTACTAAATCAATCGTGTGGGTTCAAATGAAAAGTTCCATGTGGTAATTCTTTAAATATCCTCACCATATTTCTCCCACGTATCTTTGTGATAAAAACAGCGGAAGAATTTTTATACCGTCCAACGAAAAAACAATAAAGCATTTTCCAAGAAAGCAACTTAACCAAGGAGGAGTTTTATTCTCATCTTAAATTCATTCAAAATTTTGGTGACCAACTGACGTCTACACCGTGAAATTTTTGTTCAACTTACTCATGGGTAATTTGACAATGGTTGTAACAAGTGTATGAAGAGGTACAATTCAAATTTTATAATACAAAATGCTGTTTGCCGTCGCTAACCGCTCCCAGTACAAATGGACGCTCTGTTTTGCTGGTATTCTACTTTGTATGTTGACTTCAAGAAAAATAAAATAAGGTTATTTATAGCCGTTCCATTTATTTCAGATTAAAATGGGCACATCAGATAATGAAAGCTCTTCCATCAGTCAAATTATATTAATTCACTCTTAAGAGAGTGATGGACTCATACAACCTGTTTGGTGATGATGGAGGCGGTATGTTGGAAGGACTTACTGATCTTGGTGGAACAGACAGCTTTGCTGGTAGCTCGACATCAGGTGTAACTGGAGATAATAAAGATTCTACTGATAACAGGTTAATATATTATCAAGAAGAATTTATACCATGGCACGTTTGAAATTCTTGAGCATTAGCAGTTTTTGCCAACTTTTGTATGACTGTTGTTACTTAGTTACAGGCAGCCATATAATCAAGGGAGTGTAGGCCAAGATAATTCAATACAGAAACTGGCTTCATTTGGTGGAGGAACTGCCGGGGGCTTAAGCAGCAGTGCGCAACCAGTGCCTAACTCTGGTGCTGCACCACCTGCTCCAGACTACCATGATTATGGCGGATATCCTCCGCGCCCGCGTATGCCGCAGCCGCCCCACGCGCCGCTCCACCCGACGCACCATGTACATCCGCATTCCTACCCAGGATACCATCCCGGACCCGATCCTATGTATGGCATCCCTGAACATCCTGGTGAGAAACAATTCAATTTATCTATCTTCATTTAAAATGTTCCAATAGAGATGTTGACAGTAGTAAAATTCAACTATTACTATCTTAAACAAACCACAATTCACGAACTACAGTTAAATGAACAACTGAACCAACGATTTACACTTTGACATACATCTTAAATGTATAGAAAACTATGCTTACATTATTTTATGTTAACATATATTGCAGAGGTATGCAGCCATTACGTAACGTCGCATTAGAATATAGCGTTTTATTTATAAGATGACATTAGTGCTGAATCAATTCGGCACTTGTCTCTGACCTGACCTCTTTCAATGGCGGCACGATTAACTCCAGTAAAAATAAAAAGCTGTAATCTGATCTGCTTCTTTTTAGACTAGGAGGTCACGACTTCGGTATTTATTATTTTTTATTTTGGGTTGACGGGATAGATCGACTCCCTGATGCCTAGCGCAATAACTAAATGACTTGAATTTCTTGCGGTCCCTTTTTTCAACAGCGGTCTCCTCTCGGCAAGCGCTAGTAACCAGACATGTTAATGTGCCTGATTAAAGGGTACTAACAAAGTTCAACTATTTGTTCAGTAATACAAATGGCCAAGTATTACAGAATAACCTTCATAGTGCAATCATTCATAAGCAAGGGATTATTTTCACTAAAGTGTAAAAAATCCGAACTGTGATACCCTTAACATTTATTCTGTGGTTAGTATTTTCAACGGAGCATCTTATTCATTTTATACATATTATGTTACAACTGTTGCCGCGACAGATGGAACTGGCCTACTGATACTGAGTTCGAGCGAAATATGCTAAGTTCAAGTTCAATTCTTTGTTAAATGGCTACTGTCCAGTGGGACAATTCTGCCAGTGTCAAGGTTGGAAGTTACACGTGATCGGTGAAAATGCTTTTCCAGAAACAGATGCTAATTCATCAGTTGGGGAATCTAAAAATAAAATAAATTATGTACATTAACTACAACTACACTCAGGAGCAAAAATACCGGGTCAGAGTGCCTTTTTCATACAAACGAGACTATTTCGAAGCCTTGGTTCCTTGCCAGGGGTTGTTTCGAGTGAGGTGTAATGGTGGATACTCCGAGGTTCAATAGAGGAGATCAAAAGTTTTTAAGATACCTAACGGATCGCACAATCAGTTAACACCGCAGCCGGTCAGCATTTGGATTTCCTTACATTTTATTGCCATTTTAGATGTTTTTCTGAACATGCACAATTCCGGCGTTAACCGCATATTCATTCAGTTGGGTATCCTAGGCACTCTGGAAGTC
This sequence comes from Acleris sparsana, assembly GCA_923062465.1. NCBI lineage: Eukaryota > Metazoa > Arthropoda > Insecta > Lepidoptera > Tortricidae > Acleris > Acleris sparsana. Next base: position 12,558,524 of record OV281286.1, read on the forward strand.
CTGTATCGGTGCTCGCGGTATTCGTCATCAGAATTCACTATAAGCATTCCCTGGCCTGGAACCAAGGCTTCGAAATAGCCTGTTTAGTATGAAAAACGCACTCTGATCCGTTATTTATGCTCCTGAGTGTACATAATACTAAAACAAAAATGACAACTTACAACTTAATATTAAAATCGTTAATAAACTTGGCTAAAATATATACAAATGAAGTATTTACAAAAGTGAGGACATAACTAAAGCTAGCTGGGCGAAAGATGAAATCAGGAAGAAAGTTATATAAAGAAATTGGAATTTTGGGACAATTGAAAAAATGTGATCTGGGGTTCCCTCCTCGAGACCACACTCCCACAGAGAATGATCCCGAACTCTGATCTTCGCCAGAAAATACGGCGAACAAAAGTGACCATGTCGCAGTCGAATTATTGTGGAGGTGGTAGATTTATTAATTTTATTAAATTTAAAATTAATTTTATTAAATTTAAAAAACCAAGGTTTGACAGCGGTCTAGGTTGAATACAACCATAATGTCTACCCTTGGAGAGACGAGAACAATTCCGAATCAGTCCAGTGATCAACCAGATGGGACCTCACAGTAGCACGCAAATCTTGACTAAAACATTTCGAGTGGGAGGAGCAACCAATCTATCGCTGGCTTGGCAAAAAAATCAACCTGTTCATTACCCGTAATGCCCGCATGCCCAGGGATCCAAGCCAAAACCCCATCAATGCCAAGAGAATGACAGCGATGGAGAACCTCTCTCGACTTAAGATTAATTAAAAGATTATTCCTAGATCGCAGGGGAACCTTATCCAAGGCCTGGAGACCAGGGATGTAACAGAGCTCCGGTTCCGCTTCCGTTAAGTCGGAACTTCCGTTTAGTTTTAAACATCCGCTTCGGTTCTGGTTCTGTTACTTCCAAAACGGCTTTAAAGGCTGATGATTCATGTTTGGAATTTTTATTATGAATAGATAGACTTAGCTTAGACCTACCCTTAACATCTCATCCACCTCCATCCAATCCACCTATCACTCGGGTTCCGCTTCCGCTTCTTGTTCCGGTTCCGGTTCCGATATAACCAAATCTGTTACATCCCTACTGGAGACAACTCAAAGAATCTGAGAAAAAAATAGATTTTGAAATTTTGTGTGATTCTACGAGGGGCGGCTGAAAATTAATCTAGCTAACAATGAAACAAAAGACTGTCGTGGCTATTTTTTTTTATTTTTCTATATAGTCCCCTGCTAGTAAAATGGACTTATTAAATTTTTCAAATATTGAATTTAAACCATTAAAAAAAAACTTTCGGTTAGTTGTCAAAAAAGGCAGTAACCGCAGCCTTCATTTCGTCATCGGTCATAAACCTTCGTCCCCTGAGGTCTTTCTTGAGAAGTGTAAACAGAAAATAGTCACAGGGGGCTAAATCTGAACTATAAGGGGGGTGGTCAATGGTTTCGAAGCCATTGTCTTTAATTGCTAGCTTCGTTGTGCGGGCGGTATGCACTGGTGCGTTATCGTGCAAAATCAGAATTCCTTTGCTTAGTTTACCTCGCCGTTTTTCTTTTATTGTCTCTCTTAGTTGACATAGTAAGTTTGAGTAATAATCAGCATTCATTGTAGTTTTCTTCGGTAAATAATCTATGAGCAAAATCCCTTCTGTGTCCCAAAAGATTGTAGCCATAAGTTTACCTGCCGATGGACAGACCTTGAATTTCCGAGGCGGCTTCTCATCCTTAAATTTCCACTGTAACGACTCTTGCTTACTTTCCGGGTCCCATTGTCGAATCCAAGTCTCATCACATGTTACAATTCTAGAAATTATTTCTTCCTCTTTCCCTCGACTCATGTCCAAAAACTCTTCGCAACATTTGACACGCCTCTCCATGTCAAATGCAGTCAACATTCTGGGGACCCAACGTGCACTAACCTTGGACATGTTCAAATGCTCATGAATTATTTCATTGACTCGCTCTTTACTGACGCCCACATCTCTAGCTATCTCCCACTGCTTCACTCGTCGGTCCTCTAATATAATTTTTTTCACCCTGGCTACATTTTCATCGGTGACGGCTGACGGCCGAAACTGGTCTTCCGCTACGAGGATCATCTTCCAGGCTCTCACGACCTAACTTAAACTGCTTTGACCAAAACTTTATAACAAATTCGGAAGAACACGAACTGCCAAACACACGTAACATACGCTGTCTGATCTCCGAAGGCGTATTCCCTTCTTTAGTCAAAAACTTAATCACCGCACGCTGCTCGATTTTATCCATTTTCACTTTTTCTACCGACATGTTTGAAACAATTGTAGGAGACAAATAAACGTGATGCAATAAATAAATGAATGAAATTAATTAATTAATAAATTAATTAAATTAAATGTTAAATGTTTGTAGTATTGTTAATGAATTAATGGGTTAATACCTAAATAAATAATCATTTTATTTTATTTATTTATTTTATTTTAATACATTTTGAAAATAGAATAACAAACGAATATAAATCCATACTTGGGTCAGGGGAAACAAGGTAGGAGAAACCAGAGAACGAGTAGTGTCAGCGAACGAGCGCCGAACAGGACGAAACCGACGAGCAGCATCAGAGTATGTAATATTCTCCTCTGACATCACCAACTTTATAGTTTTCTGCCTGGAGTGCTCAGGACAGGAAGATTTTTTAGCAAAATGCATGCCAGAACAAAATAGGCAAGAAGCCATTTCTGCACTGACAGCGCAATCCACACCTTCATTTGGTTGAGCGCATTTAAAACAACGAGGTTTAGACCTACAATTCGCTTTAATATGTCCAAACCGGCAGCATTTATTGCATTGAATGGAAGGGAGCTCATATACAGACACAGGAATAGAGGTGTGAAAGCAATACACTCTTTCAGGCAAAGATTGTCCTAAGAAGGTCAACGAAAGTCTGGGTAGGAACCCAGGATGCTTTTCCATCCCGCGAACATTTACGGTTAAGCCTACGAGCCTTGATAACTTTAGCAGAGCAATCAATAGAATTGACCAGCTCCTCTAGAGTCCAGTCGACAGGAATACCACGAATGAGGCCCATCCGAGTAATACTGAACATTGGAATGACAGAGGTATATTGAGGATTGTCTTTGAACAGGGCACTCTCCAAGAAGGCATTAGCAGAATGCGTTACTAAAATCAACAACAACTCTACTGCGACCGCCAGACTTGATTCCACCCTTAGAAATACCTTTTACGTTGTACTTATGAACCAGCTGAGCGAATTTCAGAGTACGAAGAGTGGAACCAATGGAGGAATCCTCCACTGACTTCATAACGTGGACAATGAAAGGGCCAGTATCCACCATAAACCAAAGCCATATTTTAATTTTGAGCCAGGAGCAAACTCGGGAACCGTAAAAGTGTGTTGGATGGAGGCTGAAGCCGGCATCCTAGCATCCCTTTTATAATTAATATCCAAAACACCAGAATCATCTGAACAACGTTTACGAGAGCTAACTTCCCCCCAATCAGCTACAGGGACGGAAGTCCATCAGGGGGCTCATCCTCCAACATCAATTAATACTTACAATAAAAACTAAATCTACAATAATTGCACTAATTCTTAGAGAATGAACTGAAATAACAGTAAAAAAGGGCAAGAGAAAATTTTGCACGTGTGTGTAACAACCAGACACCGTCAATTGTTTTTCTCGAAATATGCTATTTCCATAGGTTCAAATGTATTGACAAAAAACGTCAAAACGACAAATTTATAACTGGCCTGTTGGATTTGAAGAATCCGGTGATACCAGAAGCGTAAGCTTGTGATTCTCTCATTGTAATTTTAATATATAAATCGCATTTATGATGTGAACTGAATATATATAACTTAATTAACATTAATTTAAAGGTATCTAAATTGACCAGCTACATGGACCAAATCAAGGAGAAGCTAGCTGCATGTCTTGTTACATCATGCGTCATGCGGCATGCTTTTATACGTAAAAAGGTCAAGGAGCTGGCAGAGAGGAGAGAAGATTTCAAATTACTCTACCGAAAAAAAAAGCTCTTAGGCCCGTATTAATAAACTCATCTTGAGCGAGATACCCGTCACAAGATACAACATTCAGCAATTTACTTGTTTAATTGTTTTTGGTAACAATAAAGCATCTTTTAAAGGAGTCGGGTCAGTTCTTTCTTACATATAAGACGTGAAAAACTTGATAATTATAACATTCAGCCATTTACCTTATCGTTTTTTTTGGGAACGATTACTAGTTTCTCAGGCGCCATATATAATAAAAACTAACCATGAAATTTACAGTCTATCAACGATTTAATAAGAAAATTGTTAGAAGATGGGCTATCGACTAGAAAAAATGACTAAAATTCAAGGTAGTATTTTGAGATGAAACAAACAGATAGTCAACGGACGGACGTCAATGACGGCAATGAGCAGCGCGTGACAGTAATTTTGGTGTGTCGAGTTCTATGCAGTACGGTTACACTCGGGCCTGCGTTCAACTTGCGCTGCTCCTGACACGCGTTTGGTGTGCTGAAGCCGTAAAATAAAACTGACTTTTCTTCCTCACAATGACAAATGCAATGTCATAATTCGCAACTGACAGTCGATTCGATAATTGTTCATATGTTTGCATTTTTGTAGGGATTGCCGACATGGGAGTTTGGTCGAGCGCACCAGGTCCCAACAGATACGCGCCTATTACGCCTGCCTACAGACATTCATATGAACATCAGCAAAAAATGCACCAGTACCCTCCTCAACAGGTAATTTGAACTATATGGATTCTGGTGGCCGCTACTAAGTAGCATCACAATTATGTACCTACCGATGCAAATTCACTTCTTTATACAATATTTGCATATACATATTACAAAAAAAAAGTAGGCGTGTTTTAAGTATGTACTATGTTCATGTCTTTGTGCAAAATGTGCATACAGAATTAAAAACTAGTTTTTAGAGTTGGCAATTCTGTAGCTCTGCCTACCCCACTCTGGGAATGACGTATGTTTCTTCATGTTATATTAGCAATTTTAGTTAAAATTTCAGTGCGAAATGATTTGGGTAAAAGCATTATCATTCGTAATTTTATAACCTACCTTTTGTATCAGTGGTGTGCATTATTTATAATGGATTATTCAAAATTATAATCAATATTAAGTTACATATAGATTTTACTATTTTTAAAATAGATCAATTTTACCAAAAGGCATACAAATTAGTGTACGTTTAAAAACAAAATATAAATATATGATTTGGAGTTTAAAATGTAGACAATATTACCTAGACAAGCTGCCCGTGTACCTATAAATTTTGAGATAGCAATATATACACCCCGAACAAGTCACATTATCACCTTCTGTAATTTAGGGCATACCTTATTAAGGCGGTCAGCAAGCAAGGCGAGACTTGAATCGGGTTTTTTGTGAAATTGTTATTTAATTACCAACAACAAGAACATTATTACTGAGTTCTAAATGGCTTTTACTTTATTTGATTCTTGGTTGAAACAATTTCATATTTGCCACTACTGTCAACCAAAAATGCTGGAAAATCTACGATCACTAATAATATCAGTCCGATATTATTGTATAATCTTTACATACCAGTCAAAATCATAACCTTTCTTTGTGCTTCGCCGTAGTCGGGTAAAAACTAAGTCGCATTCCGCGTCGTCTGTGTACAGGCAGCGTAATATATAGTACGTAGCAGTCAAGATCACCAAATAGTTGGAAACATCCAGAATACTCATTAACATCGACGGCAGCCCAAGTGATCAAATTGTTCAGGTCATCTACAGTGCTCAGATATACCGGGGCACACGCAACGACAAATACTTGATTACATTCAAAGCGCCGCTCGTACCGTTACAATCACACCGCCGCTAGTAGCTTAGCAAAATCAAAATCCGAAATAAACAAAAGTACGGAACGTACGTACTTTATTTGGTATTATCTAAGGAATTTCTCATCACGACATTCACGACACGACCATATGTCTCGGTGTGTAAAAATGGTAGCGTAATTTAAGTTACAAATTAAGTTTAATAATACGGACTTCATACTCCTTATAGTTAAACAACAAATCCAAAAGTTTTTTTCGTGGCACGCTTTTTATTTTGTACCTCTTTCTCATTTAATAAGCTATATTGGGTTATGTTACGTAACTGCACGTTCGTGAGTGTATCTCCCACTTGCTCTTTTTTGTTTTTGTGGTGTACAATTCAGAGTATTTGTTTTTAGGCTGCTGGAATAGGAGGAATACAAGCTCAAAATGGAGCATATTTGCCAAGACAACCTCATTTTTCGCAATCTACATCACAACAAGTTTATGGACAACAGCAGGTGAAACCTTCTTTCCATTTGAATTCTGTAAGTTTTATTTTTTTACTTTATTTAAGTATGCACTCATCCCTTTTTTCTTTTGTTCCGTTTAAATTAGACAGTCAAAATTAGTTGAGGAGAAATATGCGATTCACCATTTTACTGATGAGAAAGACATAAGTGCAATTTATAAATCTTTTTTTCTTCAAGTCTAACTTTATACGGTAATATATAATTCGATATTTCTTATTACAGAATTATCCAAACTATACACAGATGCATCCTCCAGCGGCATCTAGAATAAGTCAGCATCCTTCTTATCACCAACAAATGGAGGTCAATTCTCATCAATATGGTCTACCCCTTGGTCAACAAAATCACGGGTCAGTGCCACAGCATCAGCCCCATCAGAACATGGGCAGCCATTCAAGTGGCATTACTCCAGGAATACAAGGACACCCAAACGTTCATCTGCACCATGGGGGAGCACCTCCTTTGCACCATGTGACGCGGCAACCTCCTGGGCCTCCATCCTCAGCTGCATCTACGCACCCTGTGCCATCGCAAATGCCATACACATCCCCACATCATTCCATCTCTATGAATTATCAATCTCATCAAGCACAGCATCCTCTCGATATAAATGTCAGTAATCAGTACAATCCACCAAAACCACCTCCAGGTATGGAATCCAGTGGTGCTCAATACCGCCCTCCGTTTCCTCAATTGTCCCCTCAAATGTCGCCAAGAGCACAAATGTCTCCTCGACAACAACAGCAACCTCAACTTTCACCACGGCCTGTTATGTCCCCAGTAAAGGGCCCGAGTGCCTCCCCTCACGGCTCCAGAAATTTAGTGCATTCTCCGAGTTCGTCAGGGCAACCGCCACCAACCTCGGCATCTTTTACGTCTCAAAATACTCTTCAAGCTTTAGAGCAAATGGTTTTACCGGCTGGTTCAGAGTATTCGTACCAACGAAACCCAGCTTCACCAGCTGTACCACATGTCGTATCGTCACCATCGCAATGGAACCAAAACAAAGTTTTACAGCCCATGAATAATATAGTGCCCACCGATAGCGGAGATCAAGGGATAAAATCTGGAGATCCGCTTCCACTACCACCTGTAGTAACGGATTTGGCTAAGCATGTACCTAAAACGATAGAAAATAAAGAACTGGAGAAAAAAACTACTCTCACTCAAAGTGGAACTGAAGGAGAAAATGTTTCACATATATTTATGCCGCCAACTAATATACCTAAAGAAGTTACTCCTGTTATTACTGCAAACAGCGGGCCTCCCAATGTCATTAATCAGCCTAGTATAACTGAAACATCAGAGCCACGTGAAAAGGTTGGAATTCAATCTACCGATAACATCACTGATTCTGTTACAGTTTCAAAACAAGATGGAATACAAGAGTCCACTCATACTGCCTTTGATAAGGATCCGAAAGTGGAGGCTAATCCAAAGCCAGTGGAAACAAATATCAGGAAAAGTAATGAACAATTAATGGGTCAAAATTCGTCATTACCGTCTTCCGTCACAAATATGGCTAATACACAGGAACATCCTCCAATATCTTTGCAACCGAATAGTTCATCAAACACAATGAATCACCCTCCTAATTTAAATACCTCTTCCACTAATCAGTTTGATAATTTACCTCCGCATAATATAAGCAGGCCCCAAGGTTTCCCGCCAAGCAGTTTGCAAAATACACCAGGAAATACACCAAATATGTTGCCACCCGGTATTCCGCCTAATTTACCGACGAGTTTGCAAAGTAATACTTCTCATAGTTTGTCAACAAATTACCAAAATAGGCCCGCAACACTGCCAGGGGCGCAATCAGCGTCTATTGGGCAAATTAACGTTGCAACTAATCACTCAATGCAACACGTTACCATGGCGTCTAACACAATTTCGCCTGGTGTATCACCCAGTGTGCAGCCTCACAATACACCACCAAATAATTTGCCTTGCATGCCGCCAGTCCTTCCCAATATTCCTGGAAATTTACAATCGAATATGCAAAGTACTACGAGTAATATGCCTAATATACCACCAAATGTACCTACAAACATTCCTAATGTACAGGTTGGATTACCAATAGGAGTTCAAAATATGCATCAGAATATAGGTTCAAATCTCGGAGCAAATATGCAGCCGCCTAACCCACCTAATATGATGGCTAACTTGCCACATAATGTTAGTCCTAATATTATGATGTTGGGAGGAAATCCTATACCTCATCACAGTATACCTGGAATGTACGCATCTTCTCATCATCAAGAAAGAGCTGCTCTGCAGCAACAAATACAAGAGATATATTGTTTACCTCCTTCAGCTGAAAATCAAGAAAAAGTAAGATGTCTTCAAGAAAGGTTGGCCTTTTTGCAACAACATGAGACAACTGATAAATGTAGTGGAGGACCCAACTGCGCAATCCAAAATCCTCTTTATGGATCTAAAATGGTAGAAAGCCCCCAGGTAACTAGTACAACAGGTCGAGGAAGAGGTAAAGGACCTGCCAAACCTAGGAAACCTAGAGCAAAAAAAGAGAAAATGGTCATTCAACCTCTTGATCAATTACCAGTGTCTGAAGATTTTGTAACAGCCGGAACTGGACTAAAAAGTAACTGTGAATTGGATATGGATATAAATGAAGATATCACCAATTTAGATAGCAGTGCTATTTCGATGGACGATCTTAACAATACAAAGGTGAAAAAACTAAGAGGACCTCGTAAAAATAAGGAAAGAAAACCGCGAACTCCTAAAGAACCGAAGTTAGAAACTGGTGAGAAACCAGTTAAAGAACGCAAAAAAAGGCAACCAAAAGATCCTAATGCTCCAAAAAGGCGAAGAAATATTAAAAAAGATGCCTCGGAAATTCAGGCCGATACCACTACAAATTATGAATTGTTGGACAAAGACCCTAACGATAGTAAGTCAATGGAAGCGTCAATGAACCAAAGTTTTATGAGCGTTGAATCTCTTAAAGCTTCACAATCGGGACCAGATTTATCAGCTGTTGATGATAATACTGTCACAGACTTTGACGATATACCAGTTTCCAAAATAGCTATAAAAGACTTGTTAGAAGAAGCAGAGGCCAAACGGGATCTAGTTGACAAAGACGATGATCCGGATTCTTTTAATACAAAAAAGAGATCATCCAAGAAACGTTCCTCTGGTAGTGGTGGCTGCAAAAAAATTGCGTTGAAGCGAACCCCCGGGGGAAGGAGAAAGAAAAGAGGTGGATTAATACCTGATTCTGATGGTGAGCCTGATGATTTAATGTCGACACCCCCTCCATCCCCACCTCCTGAAGGTGATGACAGCTTGAAAAGAAGATCGGCAAGAAATACACAGCGTAAAAAATACACTGATGACGTTATGTTGCGCCTGTCGGATGACGAATGTTTAATTATGCCCAATCTTAAGCAAGAAAAAGACCTAAAATCTGAAGAATTGCATACCGATACAAAAGATGGTAGCCGGGCCGAAGGCATGCTCAAGGCGAACTATGTATATGTGAATACACTCGAAGAAGATGCTATGATAGTTCAAAATGTGCTTGCTTCTCGCATGGGTAAAAGAGAACTGAGAATTGATCCACAGCCTATCATTAAAGAGGAGCCCAAAGACGGATCAGATCAGACTGTAAATGAATTATCAGAAACTGACAAGTCGACGAACGATTGCGAAATAATATTAAGCATTAATGAAGATTCTAATGTCGTTGATTCTAAAAAGGATTCTGCAGTTGAAGTAACACAACCAAAAGAACCTGAAAATAATCAAGACCCAAAAGAAGAAAATGATAAGCCAGAGGCTAATAAAGAAGTCATTGAAGCAAACACTACGAAGCCTGTTATGGTTGACGTAGAGGAATATTTTGTCAAGTACCGAAATTTTTCTTATTTACATTGTGAATGGAAAACAGAGGAGGAATTATATAAAGGTGACAAGCGAATATTTTCAAAAATAAAACGGTTTAAGCAGAAACAAGCTCAACAGACGAACATATTTGAGCTTCTGGATGATGAACCATTTAATCCAGATTATGTTGAAGTTGAAAGGATTTTAGATATGACTGACACTCAAGATCCTGGAAATAATGCAGTTGTGAAACATTACTTAGTAAAATGGAAGAGTTTGCAATATGAAGACAGCACTTGGGAATTAGAGGAAGATGTTGATGTTGATAAAATTAAACAATATAAAATTTTTAGTGAAATTCCACCAAAAGATAAATGGAAATTTAAAAAAAGGCCATCTGCTGATAATTGGGTGCAACTGAAAGAATCTCCTCTTTACAAAGGGGGAAATACCTTAAGACCTTATCAACTTGAAGGTCTAAATTGGCTTCTATTTTCTTGGCATAACAATCGTAACTGTATATTGGCAGATGAAATGGGACTTGGTAAAACTATTCAGAGTTTAACATTTGTAAATTCTGTTTGGGAATATGGCATAAGAGGTCCATTTCTCATTATCGCTCCTTTATCTACCATTCCAAATTGGCAAAGAGAATTTGAAGGCTGGACTGACATGAACGTCATCGTGTATCATGGATCTCAACAGAGCAAGAGTATGTTGCAAGAATATGAATATTATTACAAAAATGAAAAAGGTGAACCTATCACTGAAATAACAAAATTTAATGTGTTAATCACCACTTTCGAAATAATAGTTACAGATTTTCAAGAGCTTAAGTCTTTTAACTGGAGGATTTGCGTAATAGATGAAGCTCATAGATTAAAAAATAGAAATTGCAAATTATTGGAGGGATTAAGGCAACTTCATTTGGAACACAGGGTTCTTTTGTCAGGTACTCCTTTACAGAATAATGTGAATGAATTATTTTCTCTTCTGAATTTCTTGGAACCATCGCAATTTGCTAGTAATGACGCATTCTTAAATGAATTTGGACAGCTAAAAACTGAATCGGAAGTAGTTAAACTACAAGCTCTCCTGAAACCCATGATGCTTAGAAGATTAAAAGAAGACGTTGAAAAGACACTTGCCCCTAAAGAAGAGACTATAATTGAAGTTGAATTAACGAATATACAAAAGAAATACTACCGGGCCATTTTGGAAAGGAATTTTAGTTTCTTACAAAAAGGTACCGCTTCCGCAGCTAACATTCCGAACCTAATGAATACAATGATGGAACTTAGAAAATGCTGCATTCATCCCTATTTGTTAAATGGCGCTGAAGACCAAATTCAATTTGATTACAAACAAACATATGGTGAAGATGACGAGGCCTATTATAAAGCACTCATCCAGTCGTCTGGGAAAATGGTTTTAGTTGACAAATTGCTCCCTAAATTGAAGGCAGGGGGTCATCGTGTATTAATTTTTAGCCAGATGGTAAGATGTCTAAATATTTTGGAAGATTACCTTGTCTTTAGACGATATCCTTATGAGAGAATTGACGGACGAATTAGAGGCAATTTGAGGCAAGAAGCCATTGATAGATTCTCCAAACCTGATTCAGATAGATTTGTGTTTTTGCTTTGTACCAAAGCAGGGGGCCTTGGTATTAATCTGACTGCAGCTGATACCGTGATTATTTATGACAGTGACTGGAACCCACAAAACGATCTGCAAGCACAAGCTCGTTGTCATCGTATTGGACAGCAAAAAATGGTAAAGATATATAGATTGATTTGTCGAAATACGTATGAGAGAGAAATGTTTGATAAAGCTTCAATGAAACTTGGACTGGATAAAGCCATATTACAAAGTATGAACACGCAAGGAAAGGAAGCTGGGGTTAAACAGCTGTCTAAAAAAGAAATTGAGGACCTCTTAAAAAAAGGCGCTTATGGTGCAGTGATGGATGAAGATAATGCGGGCGATAAGTTCTGTGAAGAAGACATAGAGATGATATTGGCTCGTAGAACACAAATTATTCAAATGGAATCTGAAAAAGGATCCACGTTTTCCAAAGCTAGTTTTGCTGCCAATGATCAGCGATCAGATATCGATATCAGAGATCCTGATTTTTGGAATAAATGGGCTAAAAAGGCAGAAATAGACACGACAGAGAAAAAGGAGGATGAAGATTTGATAGTAACTGAGCCTAGAAAACGTACAGTAATTAAAAGGTACGGACATGACGATGGTCCAATGGAGATGTCTGACATGGAAGTTACGCCGGATTCCGAGGAAGATGAAGAAGGTACGTTTCCAATAAACTTAAATGGCAATATTTTAAGCGGCAGCTGGTCTGTGATTTAGGACGGAATGAGCAATGGCCCCGTAACCTATTCCGCCCTGAATCTTAAAATATCATGATTTAAGCGAAGTCACAACATAAAGTATTGTATAATTTGCTCTGGGAATTTCGTTGCTCCAGGTTTAAATGGGAGGTTCGCAAAAAAAAATTACCTTGTTAAGGACTAAAATTAAGAAACGGTAACTTCAGTCATGTTAGTAACGAAAATTAGTTATATTACATTTATGTAAGGTGCTCATAGGCGTGCCATTAGGCGGTATCTGAAATCTAATTAACGAAGCAGATTCAATCCACCCCGTTAGTAGTATGGTCGCAATTGCTACAGAACTGACATACTACTATTGGTCTTAAGGAGCGTCCCCACTGAGAGCATTCGCGTGTAATGAGCAGTCGACGCGAACATGAAGTGGTGTGTAAGCTTTGTAACGCTCGGCTCAACGTCAACTCGACCATTGAATATTCACGCTAATACTCTCAGGGGGTTTTGTGTACAAAACTAATATGGAATTTACGTCAAACTTCAAATATATTATATATTTAAAATTGGACAAATTCCATTCTAACGGTCTTTACAGATGTGTTACAACTACGTGCCATCATTTACTTAGTTTTTATCCAATTTTTTTTTGGTACTTACATGACTAGAGTTGCTGTTTCTTAATTTTAGTCCTTACCTAGGTACACTTTTTTGAAAAACCCCCTTATAACAAAGTCATTCAAACTGTTTTTTTTATAGGCATAAGTTTAAGAAGTAAGAGAAAGAAAGAAAAACTAGGTAGAAAAGGAAGAAGATATGCCAGTGATGACTATATACCGCGACACGAAGGCGTTCCTGTGGACGAGGAGGTTAATTATGGATCTTGGACCAGATCCGAATGTTTCAAGATAGAGAGAGGATTACTTACGTTTGGGTTTGTTGATATTTTTTTTAACTTTTTGATAGCCAGTAAGCATCTTATAGTTCTTTAAAACACTAAAAGCCATTTTGTCAATAGGTGGGCGCGATGGGATGAAATTATCGACAAAAATCAATTCAGAAAAGGTTGGACTCTTCCTGTAATAGAGGATTGCGCCCGAATTATTGTAAGTATAATTTTGTTATTGGTCTTTATGGTTTCTGTGATTTTGCTTTAGGGCGTTTTCACTAAAACTTGGTCCCCAATTAAGGACTAAATTTAAAGAATTTTAATTTGATCAGTTTTTTGACGAACCAGCTATATATTGATGGCCGCAATGAATGGTTATTTTTCGTAAAAAATCGAACAAAGTTAAAGTTCCTTCAATTTTAGTGCTTAATTGGGGTAAACGTTTTAGTGAAAACGCCCTTCAACGCGTTTACGGCCGGCATCAAGCTTTTACTGTCGTTTTTCTGACTCTCATCCAGTGCCTGTGCGTGCGTTTCTACAATATGCGACTTAGGAATAAAATAAAAGATTCGGCATCTTGGGAAAGAAAATGATGACTTGCCATGCTAATACCGAGGAAGTTTTAGACTTTCGCTGAGTTCAATTTACACTTCTGATATGAAAAATAATTTACTACTATAGTTCTTTAACTGTGTTCACTATTCATATTTATTTAATGTTTTTAGGTATTGTATTGTTTGCGTCATTATAAAGGTGACGAAAAAATAAGGAATTTTATTTGGGATTTAATTGAACCTTGTGAAAATGGTGAAGTAACAATTTCTCGAAACCACAGTGGACTCCACAATCCTGTACCACGAGGTAGAAATGCTAAAAAGAAAAACCGACCAAAAGATTTACCGAAGCCTAATGATATTCCAAGGTGGGAAGATTCAAACCATTGGAGTTCGATAGAAAAGTATGACTGTGAAGCTTATTTAGAATCAAGTTACAAGAAGCATTTGTTTAGACATGCCAACAAGTAAGTAACGCTAATTATCAATGGCGTTGTAATAGTCAATGTAGTATGCGGAATAATATATATTCCGTAGGTACATTTCATGTTTTTGCATTAAATATCTTTGTACGATCTTATTACAGAGTGTTGCTGAGAGTTCGTATGATGTATTATATTAAACACGAAGTCATCGGTGACTACGCTAGCCAAATCGAGAATGGGATTCATGCAAGGTAAATTTTAAACCTACTCTTCTTAAGCCTGATGTCATGGGCTCCCAAATTTTCAGTTCGCAGTACCTTACAGGCTTAGTATTTTGTCTCGGCGCCCCGCGATTTGAATTGTTTGTTTTGTAGCCGTAAATACCCAAGTTTTGTTGAATGGTAAATGGAGGAGACCCTCCTTACACCAGGGCGTAGCAGACACTTAGCCTTAGGGAGCCTTATGACATGACATGATTTATGCAATCGCGCAACGTCAAATCAAGAGGTGGGCACGTCGACGTGGATACAAAAAGTACTTTATGGCCGCTACAGACGCGTCGCATACATATTTCTGTCTTATTTTTAAAGTAAAATTTAAATAAAAATAACGTCGATTTAAAAAAAAAACCGCGCCTACCACTGAAAAACCACCATTGTCTAAAAATCAGGAATAATTAGTAATTTAACCAGCTGTAAGTATATTTGTGTCTTTTTTACGGTTTCCGAGATATTCTGTTTTTTCGTTCCAGTTCCACACATTTATTTCGGAGAAAATTACAACTTGTTTTCGTGACAAATCACGCCAATATCATATTTTATCATAATAATAGCAATTGATAGACTGCTATCGAAATTAACATTTTAATAATTTTTATGCTTAAAATGGTTCAAGCAAAAAAAAAATGCTAACTTCGATTCCTATGTCTATGAAAGTCGAATTTCAGCCCAATGTGAGACGTAACGACTTTTGACACTTGACTTTGCATCTGCGTCGATAGTCGAGACAGTGTCGGTCATCCTCAAATTCCGCAATAGTGGGTGATGATGATGTACTTGCATTTTTAATCTACCATTGTTACTGTTATCGTTTTACCATTTTCTATTAAATAATCATAAATTTGCGCTATGAATCTCAGAAAACTGCCGCCAAGGTAATGGCCCGGCCGATGGGGCAGTTTGGGCTTACTTTGGTGCCGGTTCACCGGGCAAGGTTCACTGTTTTGACTATTCTTTGGTGTAAAATGTAGTGGCGAATTCATATTTAGTTAAAATTAACGAAACGCCGCAGAAAGTCTTTTGGATCACGTTTAAATTCGCCCAAACAATGCTCTGAAATGATCACACGCTTCACTTTTTGTTCCTCCGTGAGTGATGCGGGGCAACCACTTTACCGATAGTTTTTTTTATGCCCAATTCGTGTTCAAGAATATTGTTTACATGCTCAGTTGAGTTGTTTGTGATGTGAGAGGCCGGACAAAAGGGGTTGCCTTGGGGGATTTAGGTCTGAGGCGGGCAACCCCATATTTCCCGCCGAAGTATGTATTCAAACATAATTCATTAAAATAATTAAAACAAAAATTACAATGTCAATTAGGTACTAGGAGTGCATAAACATTAAAAGTAACCTACAGTGCTCAGTACGCCCGCCCGCCGGCCCGCTGGCCCGCTGGTGGCGCGCGCGGGGCTCGCCGCATCGTGCTAACCTCATAATTACCTCTGCGCTCCTGGTACTTCAAATAAACATGCAAACGCTTTGTTGGATGCACGGCTTAGTAAATTAAAAAAAAAACAGGTATTTAGCCTTTTCATAAACACAGCCACCATGGCCAAATCAAAATTAAAAAAAAATTACTTCCCGGCCTAGGCCTTCTATTTCGTATGAAATTCCTTTACAGTTCTCTCGAGTTGTTCCGTCGGAAACGTGGCACTTTGAAGCCTAAAATAACTAACATAACGCCGACATTACATAGCATGTTTGAGAAAAGTACTTTTTGTACTGTGACCGACTGAAATAGCAAGATGCGTTAGTACGTTTCCGTGAAAATGCGAAGGAAAGCAATTATGCACTACACATGTATAGTAAGTTCTGGATTACAATAAAAATATATCTGTGTACGTGAAATTGATAAATTCCCCCAAAAAGGGGTAACATCACTCTTTGACTACACGACCCAACTGTTAACTGCGTAAATATTTTGGTGCTCATAGCACATAATCGGGAAACAGAAATTAAAAAAAAACTTGACGAATTGAGAACCTCTTCCTTTTTTTGAAGTCTGTTAACCTTTTAAACGCCACGGTCGATTGCTATTTTACGTGCCCGTGACGCCACGGACGTCATATGCCGCAACAAAATATATGAAGGTTAGAACAACTCGCTGACAGTCTGGCGTCCACGGCACAAAAATCTGCCGACGTGAATTGCCGTCTTTGGCGTTCAAAAGGCTAAAAATATTCTAAATTAGTATTTTTTGTACTTGTTACGTGTTAAAAATTACAAACATTTAGTTCCCCTGTTCTCTGAGTCGTTTCCGATCTGTACTAAATATAAAGTGTCACGGGTGTATGAAAGTGACCGATAAGAATGACTTGATAAGTGTAGTGTTTTGACCTGTAAGGCTACTGTTTCCAGTGTCTTGGATTAAATATCGGCGAGAAAACTAATATGGCTCAAAAGGACCTAGCGTCTATTGAGTTTCCATCGTGTAATAACATTACGCACCGGAAAAATAAAATTTCAAATGGTACTCCGACGCGACAGAGCTCTTTAATGATGTCTGACAACAAGGCTTCTTCGTCTGCCTCTTCTTCCAACGACGGTACTTGCCTATCTCAACCTTTGACTTTGGAGACCATTAGTGCACTCCTGGACCAAAAGCTGTCTCCATCGTCTGCCTATGCAGGGTAATTTTTAATACACTCGGCGTCAAAAATATCGCCCCTCCTCGGAAAATAATTTCAACCGACTTTAAACCCTATTCGATCAAGGACAACAATATGATTGTTAGGTATCATTTGAAAGGTAATAATGTTTTTTTAGGAAAATAAAAAAAAAAAGGATTTTTCCTTGGGGTCAAAAATTAAAGGAAATGACATTGCGAACAGTTGAAAAATGTTTATTCAAGTTTAAATTTACAACAATAAATGGATAACAATTTTTTACAAAAAGTGCCTAAAATTAACTTAAAACCTAGTGTTACCCCCCCTTGCCCTTATCACTGCCTCTAAACGGTCTTTCATTGATCGCACCAACTTAACGATGTCCTTGTTTTGTTCGCATGTTTGGTACTGGCGGATTTACGTATCCTTGGCTATGAAGTCCAGGTTAACTTTCGTCTCGGTACATCCTCTGAGGCTCTCTTAAACTTTCACCGCTCAGAATGTACGTAACGAACGTACGTAATGTAAGACATCGCAAGAGATTTTATCCTAGTTGAAAAATCTCTTTACTGCAAAAATTGTATGACATGACGCTGTCAGCTGAAGTTTCGCTATTCGAAAACAACTAGTTTCATTGTATAAATGTTTTTATTGATGAGGTTTGTAAAAAGTGATTTTCTAGTGTGACTTTGTGTCCACACGAGAAGGTAAAATAGATTATTTGCAACAATAAAAAAAAACTTGTTTTATTGTAGTAATAAGGACTGTTCAATTTACTAAGCGGACACACTTAAACCTCTTTTAAACCTAGAATTTAAAAATAATTGATATACTGTTGACAGCAATGACATTAGCAAATACATCTTCCGTCAATTGCGACATATTTGTTCTTTCATTGTCGATTATTGTTTGCGATGGAGCGTATTAATTTAGATAATCGCAAATTAATAGTGCAAAAATGGTGTACAGGGCAGTATTCACTGCGAAAAATAGCAAAAATGTACAAATGTTCCAAGTCAGCGATGTACCAAATGATTAAAAAATTTGGAGAATATCGTACGCTCGAAGATTTACCGAAATCTAGACACAGGAGCGGGCCGGCAAATCCTCAAGTCGACGAAAATGTCATGTGGCTGTTAAAATCGCAAAATTATCTATCGGTTCGTGATATTGCAAAGAAAGTTGGCGTCAGCGTAGGTACGGTATAAAATATTAAGAAAAGAAATAATATATGAACCTACAAAAAGCAAAAAAATTAAAAAAGAAGTGCAGAACAGAAAACTAGATCGAAAAAACGGTGCGGCAAGTTGTACAGCATCTTACTAAAAGATAAATCTCGTTGCATTTTAATGGACGACGAAACGTACGTAAAATATGATAGCAGTACATTACCGGGCCCCAATACTACAATGCCGTCGTAGGAGAGTCTGTACCCGAGGAGGAAAGAACCATTAAAATGGATAAATTCGGGAAGAAAGTCCTGGTTTGGCAGGCAACCTGTTCCTGTGGCCTCTAAAGTGCTTCCTATTTTGCGACAGGCACTATTGGTGGTGAAATATACAGAAAAGAATGCATCCAAAAACGGTTACTTGCCGTCTATCGTAAGCACAGTGTCCCACCCTTGTTTTGGCCTGATTTGGCAAGTGACCACTATGCTGGTCCGACAGTGGAGCTACTAAATTAAAAAAACGTTGAATTCGTTCAAAAACAAGACAATTCACCAAATTGTCCGGAGCTCCGTCCTATCGAGCGGTAATGGGCCATTGTGAAGAGGCACTTAAGAAAGGATGGTCGGGAAACTGAATCATTGGAACAATTCAAAATAATGTGGTTTGCAGCTACTCGAAAAGTGACGTGCAGGCACTTATGCGTAGTATCCGCATAAAAGTCCGAAATTTCTACCGATGTAATTAAGTTTTTTTTTTTTTCATTAATTATTATTTTGTTTGTTTTCGTTTTAATAATATTTAGCCAAATAAAGAAATAATAGTGAAAAAGTCGTAATATTAATATATATTTTTAGTGTCCGCTTAGTAAATTGAACAGTCCTTATATTATATTAACGATACAAAATCATATGTTAAAATTTGTACACTGATAAAAAATACCCTATATGTCTAATTTGAGAACAGTTTTAAAACAAAACATTAAACAGATGGTGGCTACTGAAATTAAGACGGATATCCAAACATTAAATGACAATTTCTCAGTTACAACCGATTCCATAACCGCTGAACAGCAGGATCTGAAATCTAGAATTTCTGAAAAGGATAAAAAGATAAAATTGTTAGAGCAAAAAAATTACAAACCCATCTTCAGACGCAACTAAGCATTTTAAATTAGTCGTTTTGTCTCTGTTGAATGTATCTTGCGCAGTCGTAACCTGGAAGTTTAGGCTATTCCTGAACTCAAAACTGAGAATGTCCTTTCTGTGCTCAAATCACTGTGCCAGCGTATAAATAGCCCCATAATTGATTCGGACGTCCATGCATGCCGCAGAGTAGCTAAATTTAACAGTTCGTCAAATCGGCTCAGAAACATATTCGTTACTCTTTCTTCGCCTCGCGTGCGAGACAACCTAATCTCAGCGGTACATTGTTACATTAAATCGCACCCAATGGACTTGCTTAATTCGCAGCACCTCGGATTGACGGGTGAGGCAAGGAGGATATATGTGTCGGAACACCTCTCGCCTGAACTTAAACAGCTGCACGCTGCGACTCGTAAGGCCGCACCTGAACTGGGCTACAAATATGTGTGGGTGAAATACGGCAGGGTCTATGTGCGTAAAGACAATGGTACCAGTGCATGATCCAGATGTAAAAATTATTGATACGACTCGACGTCGACTTATCGATATCAAATTAGGTATAGTTTTAAGTGATGTGATTTTATTTTTATTTTTTTATATTCAGTTGGTTCATTTTTGCATGTTGCCTCCACGGGTACCTACTATGGCTGTATTTTACTATCAAAACGTCAACAGAATTTGGTAACGAAAAATGAATTCAGTTTAAATGTCTTTAAATCGAATTACGCCATAATTTGCTTAACATAAACTAATTTATGATGAATGAATGATGGGTGTTTTTGATGATGAGATTTTTCCGCCGCAAAACGACTTTGAAGGATTAATCCTTAACAGCTAAGCGACAAAATTACTAACATTTAAAACGACTACAAAGCAAAATGTTTCAAATCAATATCTCTAAAGCGGTTTGCTTAATTTGCAATACGTCTGCATTCTTTTTTGTCAAGGCAGCATAACCTCTCAAAAATTAAAATAACTTTAAAGGATAATACATAACATGCCATACGACTAAGAAGGATAATTAATCGCTATCATTAACGGCTATAAATCAAACTGCCTTAAATTAATAATATCTTCCTAATATTATAAATGCGAAAGGAAGTGACATAGAAAACTATGAAAATTCCCTTTTTTTTCTAGTATTACTAGTAATCTCCTTGTTTACAAAAAATATATGTGTAATGCGTTTGCTACTAGAAGTCAAGTAGATGCCGTCTACACAGATTTTTCTAAGGCTTTTGATAAAGGGGATCATTCTCTTTTATGTCACAAACTTTCGTGTTATGGAATTCATGGATCACCGTTTCGTTGGGTTTGCTCATACCTACATAACAGAAGTCATTGAAGGGGTTTCAATCCTCCCCTTAACCTATACATTCAGGGGTGCCCCAAGGGTCGCACCTGGGTCCCTTATTTTTTATCATATTCATAAACGACCTCGTAGATAAATTTAACATGCCCTAATTTTGCTCCACGCTGATGGTTTAAAAATATTTTTAAATATTTCCAATATTAGTGATTGTCTTCAGCTTCAGCGTGATATTAATGTGTTTCACAAATGTGTCGTGATAATCATATGGCACTTAACGTCAGTAAGTGCTTTGTAATTACATTTACTAGAAAAATTAACCCCATTAACTATTCTTACGAACTAGCAGAAGAGATATTGGATCAGAAATCTATCGCTAAGGGCTTGCGCGTTATCTTCGATGATCAACTAACTTTCCGAGCGCATTATAATTACATGCTTAATAGGGCTAATCACCTATTATAGTACGCATTACTAAGTACTTTAAGACACCTTAACATTATATTCTAGTATTGTTCGAAGTGTTCTTGAATATGGTTGTTTAGTTTGGTCACCATTCTACGCTGTTCACTCTGATGAAATGGAAAGTATCCAAAGAAGGCTCATTCGAATCCTATATTTTCATCATCACTATGGTCGTTCTATTCATCTGTTAAATTGAGGCGAAATCAATATAACCTTACCTACCTTTATAAAATAATAAAATCTACCATAGAGTCTACATATCTTTTATCTCTCCTATTCATTAATGTTAATCACAGGATCCGCGCACCTAAAACTTTTAGTTTGTCTGTATACGGGAATAATACTTCCTTCTTTAATCCCGTTGTTCGCATTTCCTCAAAACTAGAGTTTCGTAAAAGAATGTCCACCTTGTTAGCTTGACGAATAACTTTAGCTGTTTTATAAACAAATTGCGGGTTCACTAATGTTTCACCGAACAACGTTTGGTCGAATGTATCGTTTCGCAACCGTTTCATTTGGCAACCCACGTTTATTTCTGTAACTGTAAATATTTCAGGATTTTTATAAAAACTGACCTAACCTAACCTATAGGGTCTTCGCGAAGGTACATAAATAAATCCTGAAATATTTACAGTTACAGAAATAAAAGTGGGTTGCCAAATGAAAAAGTTGCGAAACGATACGTTCGACCAAACGTATTTCGGTCAAATGAACGGACCCCCAAATTGCGCTTATTGTGACCCGATCGAAAAGGTATAAACTGAAAATGTTTTTGAAAATTATAACTGGTCGATCGGTTGGCTTTTTAGATTAATTTTTACCTCTTTTTGTGGTTTGAGGGCCCGTACTTTTATTTAGCTATCTTGTGCCCTAAATAATAAATTGGTAAGATTATAGTATAAGTCCAGATATAAACAAAATAAAAATGTTACCCGTTTAATCATTTTTTTTAAGTTATTGAGGTTTTCAATGTTGAAAACAGTAAAAAAATAAAAATGAAATTTATTAAAGAGCCCAAGTTTTTTTTTTGTGGACCACTAAGCAGATGACCACCCCTATCCCCTATACACTTATCTCCATCCATCTGCCAAACACCCTGTATATAAACCTGGTTACCGTTTTTTAAAATTTGAAACGTTTTAGTAAAAACCGCTTCCGACTGCGTCTTGGCCACGCTAACTACTCGTCTTGCAACAGCCATTTTCCCGTTCTCTGCAGTAATGAGAGTAATGAGAAACTGTTAAGAGAGGAAGGTATGTTATAACGGTGTGTTTGTCGTAGTACGCTGGGCATGCGTGTGCCGCGCGGCGTGGACAGCGCACCGCCGCGCATGTGGTGGGACGCGGAGTGCGACGTGTCGCTGCTGGTAGGCACGTACGTGCACGGCTACGAGAACTACCTTGCTATGCGCTCCGACCCACAGTTGTGCTACGTCGACAAGCTCGGCCCACCCGACGACGCCGAGTGCACGGACATCAAGTTAGTATTCTCGCTGTCTTTAATACTAGAAGTAATGCGTGCTGATGGCGTGTTGCAATTACATAGATACTCGGCAGAATGTCCCACCTGAGCTGGCGCAGTTTAAAATTACTATTCAGAAAAATATATTTATATATATTTCTAAATTAACTTAAGCTTGTGATTTGGTTTCTAGGGCCCATTCCACGCAGATAGTATTTTAGTAAGCAGTTTGGTATCTTGAGATTTGAAGCTAGATTAAGTTACCGTGCATAAATCAATGCTTCACGTTAGACTCAGGCACAATGGCACCATCCGGCATCCTCCCAATGTGCTTATCGATATAAACAAATAAAACATAAAATTTAATGTATACTCTAGCTAATGAATAATTGATTGAAAAAAATAGGTACATACAACATAAAACTAATATTATATAAATAAGAAAGTCATTATCAATTTGGATATCCACAGCAAGACCTTTACGACTCCAAATATAAAAAAATATTAATAGTTAAACGTATGCGCGGTAGTGGCAATAGTGTGATAAGGGTGTTAGCAGAGCGTTTCGACTGCCGCCCGCTCACAAAATACTGGGTCGATGTTGTTATTGGGAGGGCCAAGTAGGGCAATTCACAACGCATTGCTTGCCCCTTCTATTAATAAAGTTGTTCTTTTCTTTTCTTTTTGTTGATTTGTTTTGTATTGCCAACATAGTCTTCAAGGTTTTTATTGTAACTAGTTTAATTATGGATTGTCAGGTCCGATATAAACCATTTTTATTTATTTTATTTATTTATTCTGAAAATCATTTCAACTAAATTTACGGCAGGTAATTAATTAATGTTATTTGTAATATAATCTCATATGGCTCTGAAGTACCTACCGCCTACACAAGTTAAAATGAAATTTTATCATAATGTGTGTACAATTCGCAGAGAGGTGGTTATCTATTTATCTCTACTCTTTCTCAAATCATTCTCGTACTGAAAACCCCGAGATACTCGATGGATATGTATCGGGTTCGGTCCTGAAGGCCTTACTTGCGTTTAGCCTCGACGAGCAGAGCACCTTAATTGTATATTTGTCCGGGTATAGATGAATTATCGAGAACATGGTTATTGCATTTGTAGTGGTACCAACAAAAGGAGAATTTTTTTCTCTTAATTTAATAAAATTACATACCCTTAAGAAATGGAATAAGTAGTAGTCCTCCTCTGTTTTTTGCTTTTAGTCGCTATCATGTCACAAGACAAGAGCTGAGCTGGGGCATCTGAGCTGTCACAAGACTCACAAGTATTGATAATGACATTGTCTGAAATTCGATCCATTTCCCCTTCCTGACATCGATATTTATTTTCTTCTTTTTCGACATGGCGACAAATATTTTCCCAGTCCTCAGCAGTAATAGTATTCATTCGTTCAGTTGCTAAACTCATAATGCCTTGCATGTTTAAAGAAACGTTTCTTTTCGCTACATATTCTTTTACCATGGACCAAATATTTTCGATCGGATTGAATGTCGGGTGATACGGTGGCAACATCGACATACCAACTATAGACGCCGGGTTCCATTCAAAATTCTCTTCGAAAAATGTCCTAGGGCGTCCTTTACAAACTTCATACTTGTATAAAATCGTTGTCAAAATAAAACATTATAATTTAAATGGATTTGTATTAACGTAATGCTTAATTTTGCTGGAAACAAATTATCATCTTATGTGGCTTCGACTAGAGGTTATTTTTTTCACCTTATGCAGCTTTTACTAGTGGAGTGCCAATGTCACCGCGAACAGAGTACAAATGAAAGGTCCACGGAAAGAACATGTCTAGTCACTTTTTTTTGAAAATGAGTTCTGGATTTCGATATGTAGAGGACAAAATGAACTATTACCTATTACTTAGTTTTAGATATAAATATTCATATAACTTGTTTTTTTCTCTCTTAAAAAAACCTCTACACGAAAATTACGTACAAAATGACATGGTTCCCAACTTTCAAATCGCGATATCTCAAAAAGTTACTAATGTGACTAGACATGTTCTTTCCGTGGACCCTTCAAATGGAGTAGCTTTACACTTAACATTATTTAAGTTTTGACGTCTCAGGTGGGTATGGGTTTAATATAAACAACAACTCAACGCTATTTTTTTTATTATTCAAGATATGAAGATAATATATACAATGTACGCTCGAAAACCTTTTTTTTTACATAATAGCTACTTGAAAAACATATAGACTAACTTATCTCGGTGGCATGAATCATGTGGCATTGCTATTGTGTAAGTACCACTTGACACTGGCTTGGATATATTTCATGTACCTGTTAGGCGCCAGAAAGGCAATTTCTAAGAGACCGGTCTCCATAGTCTCTGCCTATCCCATTGAGAGATAAATGTGAAGCTATGTACGAGGGGCGGCTGAAAAGTAATCTACCTAACAATGAAACAAAAGACTGTCGTGGCTATATTTTTTTTATTTTTCTATATAGTCCCCTGCTAGTAAAATGCGATTATAAAATTTTTCAAATATTGAATTTAAACCATTAAAAAAAAATCTTTCGGTTTGTCGTCAAAAAAGTCGGTAACCGCAGCCTTCATTTCGTCATCGATCATTAAACTTCGTCCCCTGAGGTCTTTCTTGAGAAGTCTAAACAGAAAATAGTCACAGGGGGCTAAATCTGGACTATAAGGGGGGTGGTCAATGGTTTCGAAGCCATTGTCTTTAATTGCTAGCTTCGGTGTGCGGGCGGTATGCACTGGTGCGTTATCGTGCAAAATCAGAATTCCTTTGCTTAGTTTACCTCGCCGTTTTTCTTTTATTGTCTCTCTTAGTTGACATAGTAAGTTTGAGTAATAATCAGCATTCATTGTAGTTTTCTTCGGTAAATAATCTATGAGCAAAATCCCTTGTGTCCCAAAAGATTTTAGCCATAAGTTTACCTGCCGATGGACAGACCTTGAATTTCCGAGGCGGCTTCTCATCCTTAAATTTCCACTGTAACGACTCTTGCTTACTTTCCGGGTCCCATTGTCGAATCCAAGTCTCATCACATGTTACAATTCTAGAAATTATTTCTTCCTCTTTCCCTCGACTCATGTCCAAAAACTCTTCGCAACATTTGACACGCCTCTCCATGTCAAATGCAGTCAACATTCTGGGGACCCAACGTGCACTAACCTTGGACATGTTCAAATGCTCATGAATTATTTCATTGACTCACTCTTTACTGACGCCCACATCTCTAGCTATCTCCCACTGCTTCACTCGTCGGTCCTCTAATATAATTTTTTTCACCCTGGCTACATTTTCGTCGGTGACGGCCGAAACTGGTCTTCCGCTGCGAGGATCATCTTCCAGGCTCTCACGACCTAACTTAAACTGCTTTGACCAAAACTTTATAACAAATTCGGAAGAAAACGAACTGCCAAACACACGTAACATACGCTGTCTGATCTCCGAAGGCGTATTCCCTTCTTTAGTCAAAAACTTAATCACCGCACGCTGCTCGATTTTATCCATTTTCACTTTTTCTACCGACATGTTTGAAACAATTGTAGGAGACAAATAAACGTGATGCAATAAACAAATGAATGTAATACATTTTGAAAATAGAATAACAAACGAATATAAACCCATACCAGCCAGCATTATTTTTGTATATATTTCTGACCAAGGAGATGGAGCGCCGTTAATCATTAAAAAGTTTTCCCGGTACTTCACTACCTACATGCATAGTAATGAATAAAAGCAGCTTCATATTTTCAATAGATAAATCTCATCACTGCCCGTTAAATAATATACGGCTATAGATTTCGGTGATGATTTTGGGTCTTCATCATCAGTTTCTCTCGACCGAGAGGTGTTTTTAGAATGCAAATCCATAATGTCTTTCAGAAAATAACAAAATTTATTATGTCAAATCATTCCTCCACATAACTTATTCTGGTTTAATATACACTTGTTAAGTGATCGTTTACTGGTCGCCCAAAATATTTATGCCTAAACAACTTTTATGCTTAAATGATCTCACTTATCCGCATCTAAATAACTCCTGCAATATGGAATTCTATTGTCGGACGACGCGCTGGCCTAGTTGGTAGTGACCCTGCCTACGAAGCTAGCGGTCCTGGGTTCAAATCCCGGTAAGGGCAGATATTTGTGTGATGAGCGCGAATATTTGTTCCTGAGTCATGGATGTTTTCTATGTATTTAAGTAGGTATACATTTCTCTATATAAGTATTTATATCGTTGTCTAGTACCCATAGTACAAGCCTAGAGCTTAGTTTGGGACCAGATCAATTGGTGTAACACTGTCCCCTGATATTAATTTTATTTATTTATTTATTTAAGTGAACGCACTTGCGACCATATTGCGCATTGAAATGGATCACCAGGAATACCACAAATGTATATTTAATTTACGACCGCAAAAAATATTAAGCATTGAACTACTCCATAGATGCACTGTTCTGAAACAACCAATATATTGAGAATTGTTGGTCGGAAACTAAAATAAATTATTTTATTAGAAATACTTAGTTATTTATTCAGTAATTTTACGAATCGACATTTATTTACCGAAAGTATGAAATTCCGTCCGAAAGATTTTTGTTACGGTGATTAATTATTGTTGTTTCCGAAAGCGCATTGAAGCATTGTGACACGTGTCACTGTTGGCGCAGTTGACAACGAACTAAATTCAAGTAAGCTCCCAATTTAAAGTAAGTATATAATCGCTGGGCCGTGTTTTGTTCTCTGACCCGTTATTCAGTTGTATTGTTGATCGAAGGGTGGCAATCGTAAAACGGAGTGGCCATGTTCTCTTTAAATTGCATCTATGTGGTACTCACGAAACCGCTCTTTATTTTGTTTAATTAAATCGTACAAACTGGTTTTGTACATCAACGGGCTATATGAAATGTTGTGTTCTGTTAACCAATCCATCATTTCTTGTTTAAGAGAATTTGACGTTGGAGCACGATTCAAACGTTTGTTGTGAAAGGACGCATTATCTACGATAAGTACGCTATTCGGTTTAAGGTTCGGTATTAATTTTTATTTTAACCATTTTTTGTAGTTGACTAAGTTCATCTGGTCATGGTAATCTCCCGTTTTTTGGTTTGCCTTAAACATTAACAAAGCTTTGGGAATAAATCCATCTTTTCCTCCTGCGTGCACTATTATTAACCGCTGGCCTGTACTGATTTGTTTTTTTACACCAAATTCTGTTCCATCGGTCCAAGCCTCTCCGGACACATGGGAAGTGTGGATAGGTTTCATCAGTATAAAGTAGTGGTCTATCTTTAGACCGATATTCCGCAATTTTGGTAAGGTAATTTATTCTTAGCAGTCATATGTTGTGTCTTTCCATTAATATTTTTCGGTTGTCCTCGGTCTTTTTCCATTTAAATCCTAATTTTTGTATTTGTTTTCGTAAGGTGGAAATGCTAAATTTGTAATCTATATCGGATTTTAACGGGTTACCTTTGTTTCAAAGTTGTTTGTCGTCAAAATATTTTTGGTCAAATGTATCATTTCCCAAATTTTCATTTGCCAAACCGCTTTGTTTTCTGTAACCGTAAATATTTCAGGATTTTATAAAAACTAACCTAACCTAACCTATAGGGTTCTACACGATGGTACTGAAATAAATTCTGAAAACATTATATAACATTGGTTTGGCAAATGATACATTTGGGAAATGATACATTTGACCAAAGATATTTTGACGAAACGGCAGGCTCCCGATTTTAACACAGAGTAGAGTGCCTTTAAGTTTGGAAATTGCTTATGGGACAGATGAAAATTGTATATAGTTCTCCGGATGACTTCTTGATCAAAATCGTCTACTGCTGATGACGGAGAAGTACGTAACTTTTTATTTCTCGGGAAGGTGAATTTCTTTGTTGATACGAATTTCTCACTATTGCTCTCAGACACAATGTTATAAACAGTAGAGAGACAAACACCTGTAGCTTTTTCAACTAACTGGGCAGCGGTGTAAGGGGAATTGAAATTTTTCTTCAGTTCAAGTTCAAAATATTTATAACAGTTAAAAATAATTTGCTTACTTTGACTCTGAATCAGACCAAAATTCCTCACTGCCATATTTTTTGAAAATTATGTAACTTACACTTAGTCGTACGGGCTGACACAAAATTATTCTGATAATTGTGAGAATACAATTAAATCAGACGTAAAAATATATTCACAACGTAAATAATATTCACAATTTGACCCTGACATTATTTTGGTATTCACTTCTTCAATATATAACAAACCTCGTTTATGCTGATAGTACGAGAAAATAGAAAATTCAAATATAGAATGCCTGTAAACATACAATACTACTACATATGCAATTCCATGCTCTCGTTAATTCATCTATAGCAAAATGTCTTGATCTGTAAAACGCCCTCATTGCTACGAGGGCTGTTTCATAAGTACCAGTTTTTGGAAAAAAAAAAACTTTTTTTGTATGTAATGCATTTATTTTGCTACGTAGTCACCTTTTAAGTCTATACATTTGTTCCACCTATACTCAAGCTTCAATAAACCATCCAAAAAGTATGATTTCGGAAAGTCATTAAAATAGGCCACTGTGGCGGCAATGATCGCATACCGCATACCACCGAGCCATTTTTTTAGGTTGGGAAACAAAAAGAAGGCCCCAAAATGAGGCCAAATCCGGAGAATATGGGGGGTGAGGCAATAGTTGGTATCGTAACTGTGTTAATTTAGCCATCACAACTCTGGACGAATGAGCCGGGGCGTTGTCGTGATGAAACAGTACTTTTTTATTTTTTAAATTGGGTCGTTTTTTCAACACGGTTTCAAATTCATCCAATAAATTGGCATAGTACTGCCCTGTTATCGTTTTCCCACTTTCTAAGTAGTCAATATGAATCCCAAAAAACAGACGCCATGACCTTTCCAGCCGATGGAACGGCTTTTGCTTTCTTTGGAGCAGGTTCACCCGGTAAAATCCACTGCTTCGACTGCTCATTTCCGGGGTGTAGTGGTGAACCCACGTTTCGTCCACGGTCACGAAACGACGCAGAAACTCCTTCGGGTTACGTTTGAACACGGCCAAACTCTGCTCCGAAGTAGTCAGTCTGTTCCGTTTTTGCTCATCCGTGAGTAAACGCGGCACCCACCTCGCCGATACTTTCTTCATACCCAATTTTACTTCTAATATGTGTTGAACCCTCTCGATTGAAACGTTTACAGCATCAAAGATTTCTCGAGGTTTAATTCGGCGGTCGGCTAAAACGATATTTTCAATTTTCCTAACCATATCGTCTGCAGTCGCCTCAATTGGCCGGCCTGGGCGATCCTCATCAAAGACAGTTGTTCTCCCCCGCTTAAACTCGTTATACCAATATCTGACGGTTGTCATAGAAGGAGCACATTCATGTATTCAGTAAGAATGCAAGCGGTGTAGCATTCTTACTTTTATTTCATCACATGTTTTTCCATCCTAAAACAAGAATCTAATTACAGACCGATACTGTTCTTTCTCCATTTTGACAATTTTAAGTTCACGCTTTCACTGAATCGCTGTCAAATGAGAAAAAACAAAAGCGCCATTTTTTTTTTAATTTTCCTGCCTCTGAAAAATGGCTTAAAAAGGTGGTATACTTATTTTCAGCCAGTGATATTAATATATTTAGAAAACGGGTACTTATCAAACAGCCCTCGTATAAGCCATAGTAGACGGAATGACTTGGCTGTAAAACGACTAAATGTCATAATGTATTCATAGATAAAGGGTCTGGATTATCTTCACATATCAAGACAATGCAATCAAGACCTTACACTATTGAGTCATTCTGCTTACTGTTGCATATCACGACCTAGACGTTTTGCTAAGTAAGTCTTACTGAAACTAAGACAATTTTGTATTCATGACATTAGATAAACAAGTCATTTTGCGTACTTGGTCAGTGTACTACTGAGATGTTTTAAGTGCCAAGGCTAAATGCAAGTAAGGCCTTCAGGACCCAACCCTTTAGATTATATTCATATTTCTATTAAAATAAAGAGATAAAGAAAAGGAGAAGAGCACTTCAGACTATGCCTGTTTAGGATTCCGTCACCGTTACTACAAACACAAAGATTTTTTAAATCTTCTACAGAATATACATACATGTCTTTATTTATACATTAGTTCAATGTTATGATTGTTCCTCCTCGGTACGGATAGACTTCGGTTCGCCAAACACATATTCTTCGTGAATCTGGATGGAACCCGAACCGAGATTCGTCAGAAAAATACACTCTAGACCATTGGTGAGCATCCCAGGGCAAATTTTCTCTAGCTGGCCAATTGTATTCGGAGTCCGCGATTGCCTCTACGTAACCGTTGTATCCGAAGCGGCCTATGAGCATGAAGACCAACTACATGCAACCTACTTCTCACAGTTTGGTCACTCACAAGTACACCGTGTTCCGACTGAAAAATGGAACACAGCTGATAAATTTGGTTGTCTTTTTGCTGCTCTTCGTAAAAAAACGGACCTGTCTTGCAGAGTAGTAATCCGCATCCTACCTAGATGCCGTTCGGCAACCTTACCAGTCACCCGATAACGAGACCACAACGAAATCACACTTTGACTAGTGGCAAGGCTATCAGCAACATCCCGTTGAACTGCACCGCTTTGAATCATGTGCCTCATGCCTATTGCTCTAACCATTTCTTCCCGGGTTAAACCGATGTATACATAAAAACAGAGAATTCAATATGGCGAAGTAAACTTTCATTCAACTTTGCCGCATCCGTTCTTTTTGTTATTATTTATTGAAAGAGCCAATTACAATTCAAAACTTTTTTATAGCTTTAAATCTTGGAGTTATGTCAATAAAACTAGCAGTACTAGCAGCCAGACGATCGCCGTGTCGTCACGACATTTTGATCTCCGCCAGAAAAATCTCGTTATCGTTGTCGTGTCGTTGACGCCGTGCAGTGGACAAACGGCTTTTGTATTCAATGCTTCCCAAACGTTCCTTCAAATCTAAAAGGAATCATAGTCTGTCAAATGGAGGTTGTATTGGTTGGTCTAAAATTGTTTGGCCTATTTTTGATTCGCCACGTACTTTTTGCATACCAACGTTTCGTCGAATTATTAAAATGATGATTGATTTAAATGTCGCAATTGTTTTGCATACTTTTGTTTGGTCGAAAATTGTTTATATAATATTGGTATGGAATAACGTTATAATGTTGAATGATTTTTTCGTATAACGTTGTTATTCCGAATACCAGTCATGTTAATAATTACCCTACATTTTGTAGATGTTGTGTTTGGAGAGGAAATATTCAAATGGAATGAACCCTGACCCTGAGGCGAAGCCGACGCAGCTTCGCTTTGCGGAGCTCCTATTCCGCGTAGATGTGGCGCTTCGCTCCTTGAAACAATTTTAACCTAACCTAACATATGGTTCAAAAACGAATCTTTGTCAGTCAATTTGAGTTTGAAGTATTTTTTACATTATGTCCTACGTATAGGCCGTTAGGCCTTACGAGGCTATAGATTAGTTATCACGTGGCCTAGGTGTTTTATATTGTAGGACTAAAAATGTTTCCTACTTGACGCTGCTAAATTTAACGCCTAGAATAAAAGTCGTAGCAAAGACATTGAATGTTAGACTTAATCACAATGAGACAAAACAATATTATGGAATTTATGGATTTAGCCTTTCAGTAATAATATTTTTAGGCAGTACAGTGAGCGTCATATAGTTGGTAGCTAAATAGTTCGTTACACGACATTATTACCGTAGTAACAAGGGCGTGTAACGAACTATTTGGCTACTTTGGATGCTACCAACTATATGACGCTGACTGTACAAGTGTAGACCGAAAGTGCATTGGAATTAAAAACGAATGCAAAAAATCTTTATGCTACTTGATTAAGCCTTCAATAGGGAAACCCGATCGTTCGGTTACCCTATGATTGTGTTAATCTAACGTTAGGGACATTTTTTCGCACTAGTTAACCACATCTATTGCGCTTACCTAGTTGTTTAGGATTTCAGTAATTTTAATTTTTAAGCGCTAAACATTAACCGGTTGGTACCTTATTTATCGCCTCCCGCCTTTCACCTTCGGCAGACATCGTCTCGCCATGTTACGGCGTGCAGGGCTATCTGCCGCTAACCATTAAATTTTAAGGAAGTCCAATAAGCCTTACGCGTGATAAGGGTAAACATAGGTAAGGCTAATACAGTCATGTTAATGGTTTTGATAAGGTCCAAATCGAATTAGTATCGTTTGGTTTGCCTTTCATTATAGTAAATCGGCGATAGGCTTGCGACTCGGTCGTTTGGGTTTGTAAAAACAAGTCTAAATACCCGATCGAAAAATACTGTAATCGTAAGCGGTTCAGGTCTCTGGTTCAGAGACCTCATTATGTAAAAACAAAAACATGTCGTCAGAAAGCCTCACTACAATATTGCTCATCAAAAAGTTAGTATCCGCTTATGTGTTACTTATTTCTTTTATAAAAATCATCAAACGTAAATCATAATTCCTCAAACCAGAAATTATGACTCATGATTACATTTTTGTTACCACTGTCATGGCCTCCCAACTCGAACAACGTATAATTAATTACTTTAATAAACTCATAGATGGCGGCACAGGTATCGATCGAAACATTTGAACCAGTAATCGTGATGATTGAATGATTTTTACACGTTAAGAAATTCAACGCATCTTAATTATATTAAAAAACATCCTTCTCTACATAAAATAAGGGTATATTTTATAAGTTTAATAAATGCAATAAAAATTATATGAACACTATCTAACTCATACAATACGTGTGAGCTTTCAAGCTTACTGCGTCTTATTGGGTACTTTCACTAGATGGCGCCATCACGGATAACGAAAGTTCTATGGAATCACAGGCTCCAAGCGTTTCGATTTTGTAAATTCTTGGGTGATGCGTAATATTGTCTCAAAATACTAGTTTTATATTAAAAGCAAAAAAAAAACGTAATAGATAAAATAATGTCTTAACAAACATAAATGGCCATTACAAAATACTGTTTTGGCGGCTTTGGTGTATTGTATTAAATGTTAGTACAAACACGGAACGATTATACATGATCAATGAAATGAAATGAAATGCAATGAAATGTTTATTCGCAGAACATATTATTATATACTTATTCAATTATCAGATTGGTACCAATTGATATTTCCAAAAAATTAAGCGTACCTATTACAAAGTGTAGTGATTACACAGATACTCGTAAACTGAATAAGTAATTAGGTACCCTGTCCTACTCTTCGGGTCCTACTGTTTAGAACTTGTTATATAAGTACGTTATACAGGGTTATTGGTAAGTCGACCTATTCCCGTTAGGAGGTGATAGGGGTGACTATTTGCGATAATTTTGACCCCCATATGCATTATGCAAAAGTGAACCATTTTTGAGTTACCGCGTTTATTCGTTTTTTTTTTAAATTAGTCGGAAATTCAACTTGAAAAATTCATTACAAAAAAAGTATCAATTTAAATCTTTTTTTCTTCTGATTTACAAAACCGATTAAAAACTGGTTATTTCTCAATATTAAAACAATAATTATCGGTCCAAATTTAAAAAAGCGAGACGGATAACGAAATTTTTTCAATATTTTTTTCGATCGCTTTCCACTAAAATGCCTTAAAAACAAAAAAAAAACTTTATGAAACTTGGCTTGCAGATTATTTTAAAAACTTAACTGTTTTCTTAGATCTTCGAAATTTTTTCAATATTTTTTTCGATCGCTTTCCACTAAAATGCCTTAAAAACAAAAAAAAACGTTATGAAACTTGGCTTGCAGATTATTTTAAAAACTTAACTGTTTTCTTAGATCTTCAAAAACGCATAACAAGTAGAAAATTATTAAAAAAAAACCTGAAAATTTAATCATATCACAAAGGAAGCGGGCGGAAACGAAAGTCACAAACGCAACTTCAAAAATTAAAATTAAAAAACATACCAAATTAAAATCATACATTTGTTATTTGCTTTTGTACAAGATGAATTTGTTGTTCCTATGCAAAATTAAAAAAAATATTATCTGTACACGTTTGAGAATGCGAGGCCGAAAACTAAAAAATACATGTTTTTTTATCAAACTCCAACATAAATTACACGAAAACAGAAAAAATTACCAATACATTTGGCGTACAGATTACACATAAAACATTGACGTTTTTCCAGCTTTCTAACGAGCTATTAAAACTAAAATGAGTTTTGTTAAAGATTGCTGGAAAAAATTGATCACAAAGGAAGCAACAAGGAAGTCACGTCCGAACAAAACTTAAAATTAACGAACTAAATCTATCAAAACTAACTGTTATACCTACTCGTAAACAAACAAAAACAAATAACAACATTAACTTATGTAAAATGTTACAATATTAAAACTAATAAACAATTAAAATTGAAATAATCAGGATTTTTATAGTTCATTTTCAAAATGGCTGTCCATTTCTTATTCTAACATAAGTTAATGTTGTTATTAATGTTTACGAGTATAACAGTTAGTTTTGATAGATTTAGTTAGTTAATTTTAAGTTTTGTTCCAAATGTATTGGTAAATTTTTCTGTTTTCGTGTAATTTATGTTGGAGTTTGATAAAAAAACCTGTATTTTTTAGTTTTCGGCCTCGCATTCTCAAACGTGTACAGATAATATTTTTTTTAATTTTGCATAGGAACAACAAATTCATCTTGTACAAAAGCAAATAACAAATGTATGATTTTAATTTGGTATGTTTTTTAATTTTAATTTTTGAAGTTGCGTTTGTGACTTTCGTTTCCGCCCGCTTCCTTTGTGATATGATTAAATTTTCAGGTTTTTTTTTAATAATTTTCTACTTGTTATGCGTTTTTGAAGATCTAAGAAAACAGTTAAGTTTTTAAAATAATCTGCAAGCCAAGTTTCATAACGTTTTTTTTTGTTTTTAAGGCATTTTAGTGGAAAGCGATCGAAAAAAATATTGAAAAAGTTTCGTTTTCCGTCTCGCTTTTTTAAATTTGGACCGATAATTATTGTTTTAATATTGAGAAATAACCAGTGTTTAATCGGTTTTGTAAATCAGAAGAAAAAAAAGATTTAAATTGATACTTTTTTTGTAATATATTTTTCAAGTTGAATTTCCGACTAATTTAAAAAAAAAACGAATAAACGCGATAACTCAAAAATGGTTCACTTTTGCATAATGCATATGGGGGTCAAAATTATCGCAAATAGTCACCCCTATCACCTCCTAACGGGAATAGATCGAGTTACCAATAACCCTGTATAATAAATAAACCAGTTATTTTTACCTATTGCTTTTATTTTATGTCAGCAAAAAACTTCCCGAACATGTCCCATTCCTATTTTATCGTGGACATCATAGTCAGGGCAGTTCCCGTGAATTAATAAAACGCCACTACAATGTGACCGGTAGGAATATAGCGATTAGATATTAATTTATAATGGTCTAATATCCGAATAGGAGAGAATTTGCACCTAGCTGTTTGTTTATTTGATGAAAAGTACTTACCTATTTTATGTCAAATTAGATGCCTACGCTAAATAATATGTGGCGAATAGGTTGTGGCTGAAAAACTAACAAAACATGTTAAGTACCTAGATGTTTAAAAACATCAAAAACACGGCGCAGCGGACGCGGCTAAACATTTTGGCCACGCTCCTTTTCTGTTCGGAATAACATGATAGATGTTAAAAATATCAAAAACGCGGCGCAGCGGACGCGGCTCTAAAGGCAAATTATATAGGTAGGTACTAATCGAAAGTATGAAGCCTATAGCACAGATAAAAGAATACAAGTCCTATAGAATATGTAAACGTTAGGTTTGGTGCGAATTATTAGTACCTACCGACTTAGCTGTTTATACCTGCCAACCCAATAGTTTGACGGGAAAAAAAATATCAACCTAACGTTTGCATATTAGATTAGTATGCAATTTGTCTAATAAACAAGCAATTTGCATTTCTTTAGTACAATTTATTTTATTTTTTAATTAATTATACCTATACCTACTGGACTGAATTTTTTTAGCCTAACTATTCGCCGTATATTACTTAGCATATAAAATTTGATATAAAATACGTTTTATCGAATAAACAGCCCGGTGGAAATCTTCTTCTATTCGGATCTCCTACTAAGTACAACAATTTTCTAGATGCCTCAATTTTAAAGTCAAATATATTTTTTGAAGTCAACGCCATCTGGTAATATCTCAATAAAACGAATAGGTAGGCTGCCAGCGTCATAGTAGTGGTGGCTCAGATACGCCATCTACAGGTGTGACTACGGGACTAAAATTGCCTAAAGAATTGCCTACTTTAGGACGGCACGCTTTTGCTGTATGGGATTGGGTATCTGTACTTGTATTCTTTTATCTGTGCCACTGTTCAGGAGTGAGGAGAGGAAAGTTCGTGGCAGCGCGGTCGGCGACGAAGACTGCACGGACGACGTGTCGAGCGGCGCGGGCGCCACGTCTCCTGCCGCCTCGCCGCGCCCCGACGATGACACCGGCCCGCCCGGCTCGCACCAGTGGCCCTCCATGCAGGACCTCAACACCAGGTCAGCCTGAACTCTTAAAGCACACTTGACGTGTTATCGTATTGTTATTCACTTGTCAGGCTCTAAAATGACCTATAGTAGCCTTGTATAGGCGGACTAAAGTGATGTATTTAATCCCAAGGGGTTAAAACGACACTACTCCCTGGGGACTGGGGACTAAAGTACTTTTAAAAAAAATATAGTGCTTTTTTGGCTGGGGGCGAGGATTGTATAGTACCTTTCTCAAACAATGTGAGGAAATATTAAAAGTACAAGTGCTATTTCACGGTGGAAATTTCAAGACTGCAATCTTACGATGACAATCTCAAGATTGCAATCTTGCGATCGCTTTGCTCGGGTGGATAAAATATCTCGTGTCATAATGGCTTACTTTAGTGCCTTGTTGGGCAATCTCTATAAACTCTGCTGCCAAGTAAAAATATAAGCTATCCTAACGTTGACAACACGATACTATGTCAATAGCAATATAGTTCTACCCAATAGAATAGTAGCCCTGATCTAGGCCATGCTATAAGTCTGTGTCCCATACACTCAGGAATTTGATTAAGTACTAGAACATATAACTTAAATTGGGTATAAAACTCAGTTGATGTAATCAATGAAACCCTTCCAGAGCAGGATACCAGAATCGCAAAATATCAGACTCACAGGATATTACAGTCGCAAAATATCAGACTCGCAGGATACCATGCCAGACTCAGGATTTTTGGGACTGCTAGGGCTAAACAGTTGATCAGGTGCAATGTTTTATATTATTGTGACGGCGCATTTAAAGCCACCCCGAAGCCTTTTTAACAACTCTATTTCATAACAGTTATTTATTTATTACTGCCAAATAAATGCAAGAAAACGTGTAAGCGTTTGTTCAAGATATCAAAGGAACAGTTTAAAATGAACATAACAACGTCACAGATTATATGCAAGTTACTACGTAACAGATACACAAGTTGTATGGACGCAGGGCGTTCCCACCGCTATCGATGCCTACCGCTCCTGTTGGACGCGGGTACGTAACGTCAATGGAATGTGCGCTAGGGTTGTCTCCATTATTTAAACGCTAGGTTTTTCTCGCGCATTCGCTCGTTTGGTATTTTAGGTATTCAGGGTGCAAGGTGATTCCACAAAACAAACAACTGATTTAATTTATATCTACAAACAATAAGACAGAAAATATTTAAAATGCAAAACATGCCTTATAAGTTGAGTCGCTAATCAAAATAAGACCCAAACTGAAATTTTATTAACTGGACAAGGTCATAGTTTATGCAGTAAACTAACTAGTAGGTGCGGTCGCTCGTAGCCTTAATACCTTAGTAGCAAAATGTCATATTGCCGGATGTACTATCGAACCAACGGAACCCTGACCCACCATGGAACCTTGTCACAATGATTGACGTACGATTGTCGTATAGCTTCGTATGACAGTCCTAACGTCAATCAATGTGACAAGGTTCCATGGTGGGTCAGGGTTCCGTTGGTTCGATAGTACCACATTCATTTGAATTTTGCATTCCCAATTCCCATAATACCACATTTTCTATTTATCTGGTTTTTCGCTACTATGATGTTACGGTCATTTTTGAGAAAATATACAACGTGTTACAAAATACCCCGTAAAAATATAATAAATTATCAAAGCCAAAAATATTGTCAACCCTAGTAAGCTGTCATGTCAGGGAACCGGAGTTAGCATAGATTATTTAACAGAGAGCCTACCAATTTTAATAATTGTCAACTTTAATGGTTTTTCTGTTTTTCATCCACAAAGGTTCAATACTACGATGTCATTATGCTTAAAGTACTGGCTTTAAAAAATGTTAAGACGGAATAAAAATTATGTTACTTATTAATCTTATTATGTTACTTTCACTTTCTCAATTTCTCAAGGGTTAGCTGGAAGAGATCCCTTAAAGGGATAAGTTCGCCTTTGTACAAACTTTTCTAATAATTGTATTGTTCTCGTTTTTCTTATGTACAATAAAGTGTTTACATACATACATACATACATATGTTGTCAATTTCAAAACTTCTTATCGATATTCTACAATTGTTCCGTGTTTTTCCATATTTTTTTCCAAAATGACGATGTTTTCTAACTCAGAATATTACGATATGATGTTATGCGTAGGCAACGATTTATCGATGGAAGACCACCCGCTAAACAGCGACGGCTACCTTCGTACCAGTGTTTTCTCAACATGTCAAGACGCCTACATTCCATAGGCTCCTTTCATCGGCCTTCTGGAAGTGGACGTCCAAGCACAGTCGATGCCAGGCAGGCTGAGTTAGTGTTAGAGCATTTTGAAGAAGAGCCAACCACGAGTACGAGACGAGCCGGAGCAAGATTCGGTTTGAACCATGTTGCAGTTTGGCGAATTCTGCTGATACCCTCTGATCTTGCTCCCAGGAGGAACTTCTGCGAGTGGTATCTGAGGCAGTTAGAGGAGAACCCTAATTTCGTCAACTATGTTATGTGGACGGATGAGGCAACTTTCACGAGGTCAGGACTTTCAAATGTGCATAACGATCACGTTTGGGCTCGCGAGAATCCACACGCTTCACGGCAGGGCAGATTCCAACATCAGTAGCGGCTGAATGTGTGGGCTGGCATTTATGACGGGCATGTCGTTGGTCCCGTCATTTTGCCATCACGTCTGAACGGGGGCAACTACCTAACGTTTTTACAAACGGAATTCGAAGAGGCGATTGACGACTTTCCTGTGGCCGACAGGGATTACTTTGACAACCAAAGGAACATGGTGTCTCAACGCGATGGAGCTCCGGCTCATTTTGCTCGCGACGTACGAAAGTATCTCAACGTTCTCTTTCCACGAAGATGGATCGGACGTAGAGGTCCGGTGCTATGGCCCGCTCGTACTCTGGACATCATACCCTTGGACTTCTTCTTATGGGGTTATGTGAAGGACGACAGAGTCTATTTCTCCGATTGCCCAACGGTTTTCGAGATGGAGCAGCGTGTATCATTTTAGTTCGATGGATCACTTGCCGCAACGCTTCCTTAGGTGGAAGGCTTGTCGCCAACTGTTCGTCGGTACTGTCCAGATGATTTTGTAGTATTGTGCATGTTCTAACATAGGTTTGTTCCCCTGTCTTTCTCTTCAAATCATTTACGTTATTTGCTATAGAAGCTCTCACGACATTTCCTTCGTGATTGTGTTCACTAGATTTAAACACTTCTAAATTGTTCTCATTACTGTTTGTTATTAAACGTGAATTGCATATGAATAATTCATTCGATTTAAATTTACAGGCCCAATATTTTTTTCATTAAATTCCCTATTTTTATAATATGTAAATTAATTAGGTATTATATAATTATTTTTTTCCTTTCTGCCCATCAATTACTTTTAAATTGTGAGACATTTTTAATATTACTTAAATAACCAATTAAATTATTAGTTAATTTCATGTCGCACATGTGTCACTCTCGACAGTAGATGACACATATTGAAATGTACTCATAGTAAGCAGTATAAAGACTACTTCAAGCATGCGAACTACGTACTTGAAGGGAGTCTTTACAATGATTATTTAGCTATGGAAACTATCTTATCATTAATTACCAATAATATCAATGGAGTAACTAGCCATTCGTATACTTTCCTGAATTGTGCTAGGAAGTTTAAATAAAGAAATAAATACGCAAATCCACTTGTACAGGCTTATTGTACTGGACATAAGAACAGGTTAAAAAAATTACTCAAATTGATGATTCAACAACAGCAAACTTATCCCTAAAAGAGATCTGTTCCATACATATAGCTTGTAATAGAAATCCCAGCTATGATTTAAATTGAAATATAATAATCAGTTTCGTATCCTTTAAACTAAGGTCAGCTGACCGTAGGACAAATGTCGTTCGAAATTTCGCACTTTATACATTTTAAACTTAGGTCAACTGGGCGTAGGAAAAATGTCGTTAGTATTTTCGTGCACTAGTGGTATTGTACTTTAGACATTTTAAATCAGGCTAATTAAACATAGGACATGCATCTTTAGGAATTTCGTACATTATACATTTTGTAATTCGAAGATTTGTTTTTAGGAATTTCGTACTTATGACATTTGATTTTCGATATTATGCTACGGACCCCTTTAATCTTATCTAGATACATTATTTGGGCTTTTAAATAAAAGATGAATGTTAGTAGTACAATCATGTAGAGCTTAAAGTTGTCGGGCACAATGAAAATATCCTACAACATAAGTAATTAATGATTTGGAAACATATAGGTGAAATGTAAATATATGTGACCTTTTTAGGTTTCCGTAGTCTAACCAGGAACGCTTATAGTTTCCCCATTTCCGTCCGTCTGTCCAACCGCAGCCTAGCTCAGATACTCTTAGTACTAGAAAGCTGTTATTTGGCAATATACTTATTAGTCACGCTAATTATATGTTTGAGAACATGAAAAAATAATGAGCACGTGTTTTGTTATATCGGCTAAAACTCATATTTAAAAAATAAAATCAAAGAAAGTGTATCTTTGATGAGAAGTATATAACTTTGAAGGGTATTTTTTTATTAAACTAAGTAGTTAACTTTTGGCCGATATAACAAAAAACGTGCCCAATATTTTTTCATGTTCTTAAACATATAATCAAACCAGTAGGAAAATAGCAATTTAAAAAATAATACTAGTGATTGTTTAGTCGCTTTTCAGTTCTTTGGAGGTCAATATCTCCCAACAGGTTGTATTTGGGCAGCTAAAAAAATATACGTGTCTGTTATTTTAAACTACTGTCTAATATACCGGGCCATAAGTTCTGTTACTAAAGTTTATTACAATTTAAAAAATATATGAAAGCAGTTTTACATAAACCTGTATACAGGGTTGGGCAGATTAAGTGTCCTAGTTAAAAAGAGCCATAAAATTAAAACAAGACAGAAATTTTAGAAATTTATCACGTTTTTATTTTTAGCGTACTCAATACTTAAAAAAACTAATACATAAGTTCAAATCGCTCGCCATCAGCTTTAATAACTTGACGCATTCTTCCATAGAATGCATTGCACGCGGCACGCACTACCTCGTCTGGTATTTCATCCCATATCTTGACTAATCGATGCTTGAATGAGTTTAGATTCGTGCCCTGTGTGCTCAAAGTACAAAGCATTCA
Source organism: Acleris sparsana (assembly GCA_923062465.1). Classification (NCBI taxonomy): domain Eukaryota; kingdom Metazoa; phylum Arthropoda; class Insecta; order Lepidoptera; family Tortricidae; genus Acleris; species Acleris sparsana. Next base: position 12,601,115 of record OV281286.1, read on the forward strand.
AATCCGGCGATGATGCAGGCCATTCTTGCCAAGGTATAAAATCTGTCAAATTTGTTCTACACCAGTCTTGAGTGCGTTTAGCTTTGTGAGATGGGGCACTATCTTGTTGGTAGCAGTAATAGTCGTTTCCATATAATTTTTGAGCATTTTCTAGCAAATGACCCTGTAACACGTTCTGGATATAATAGTCTTGGTTAATTTTGACACCTCGATCAATAAACAGCAGCGGTAACTTGCCTCTAGGCGATATCGCACCCCATACCATGACAGCTGATGCACTCTGGAACCGTTGTACGGCTAATTTGTCCACAGGAATATCCTTCAATGAAGCACCATAGACACGATCGTTTTGTTGGTTGTGACTGTCTGTAACTGGAACATCTTTTCATCGGATAAAATAATATCATCGCCGTCGTGCCAAGCTAGCAATTCCCTACATTTTTTCACTCTAGCTTTTTTCTGGGCATCTGTTAAGCCTTGACTTTTTTGTTTTTTGTAGGCCTTTAGCCCAAGATCATATTTTAAAATACGACTCATTGTTCGACGGGATATTTTCATATCTTTAGCAAGTTTGCTTGCACTTCGAGCTGGATTTCGTCTAATACGCTCACGAATATTTTTAATGATGTTTTTGGTGCGAACAGATGGCTTTCTCCCAGGTCTGGGCCTGATTTGTGAAGATCCCTTTTCTTTGAATCGCTTGACGGTCCGCGATATATAAACCTTATATTGATATTTAAATGTTTCAGCGTCTTCAATATCTCACACGGTCGGTATTTTTTCTGGTACAAATCGCACACGAGCTGGCGTTTCGCGTCCATTGTTGAAAACAATATAAAAACAAAATATATCAAGCTGACGTGTAGAAATCATAAAGAAGGTTAAATAGTCAAAAAAAAAAAACGAAGTGAATAAGAAGTTTAGTTATACGAGGGCTGCTACTTATGTAACCGGAATAGAAAAAAATAACAAACGTATATGACTAAATATGGTTTTATTGTTTTTCAAAATATTCTCCCTTATGATCGATGCACTTTTGCATACGTTGAAACCAATTTTTAAAACATTTTTTCCACTCTGACTGAGGTATCTCCAAAACGTGCTGTTTGAACGCGTCGACTGCATCTTCACGGGTCGAAAATCGTTGACCACGTAATTTATTCTTTACATTTGGGAATAAATAGAAATCATTGGGTGCCAAATCAGGGCTGTACGGCGCATGACCCGTTAATTCTATATTTTGACCTTCCAAAAATCGAGTCGTTTCGCGTGATGTATGACAGCTGGCATTGTCATGGTGAAGAACGATTCTGCGTCGCTGGTTGTTTTTACGTATTTCTTCAAATACCTCCGGCAAACAAATGGTCGTGTACCATTCCGAATTAACCGTTTTACGATTCTCTAGTGGCACTGTAGCCACATGGCAATTAATACCGAAAAAGCAGGCGACCATTTGCTTCAAGGTGCTTTTTGCACGAGTTACTTTCGTAGGGTTCGGCTCATTTTGAAACACCCACACTGTTGATTGTTGTTTAGTTTCCGGATCATACGCATAGATCCAGGATTCGTCACCTGTGTAGATATTATAAACAGCTTTTGAGTCACCACGGATATATTTTTTTTACATTTTCTTGCACCATTCAACGCGAGCCTCTTTTTGATCCTTAGTTAAATTGTGAGGGATCCAACGGGAACAATTTTTTTTTACAGCTAAATGATCATATTGTAATATCTTATGAATGCTCGTCATACATATGCCCAGAGTCGCCTCTATCTCGCGATATGTAACATGACGGTCATGCATTATAAGTTTTCGCACAGCTTCAATATTTTGTGGTACAACGACCGATTTCGGGCGACCTTCCTTAACTTCGTCCGTGAGCATACTACGTCCACGATTGAACTCACTAAACCAGTGGTACACAGTGCTTTTTGATGGAGCTTCATCACCAAAAGTCGAAGTTAATTGATCTATGCACTGTTGTTGCGTTAAACCACGCCGAAAATCATAATAAATCATAGCACGAATATTTTCACGAGTGAGTTCCATTCTTGCAGCGAGATGACATTTTGATCCCGCCAACAACAAAAGACTAGCGTACCTACATAAGAAAAAAATATATAGCGGCCAGTATTAAAAAAAAGTTCAAATTTTACCATGGAGGTCAGATATAACGTTTATAAATGTTGGAATCCCAGACTCCGGATACATAAGTAGCAGCCCTCGTATTTAAGTAAAAAAGCCATATACAACTAGGACACTTAATCTGCCCAACCCTGTATTAATCAAAACTTTGATTTATATAAAATAAAAATAAAAATAATATTCTAAAACTATTGCAATTATTTGATGTACGAGCTTGAAGTATTCCCATTCGGGACGCACGACGATGATATTGATAACGGCCACAACTTTTGTGAGAGTTCTTGTAGAGAGTTCAAATTTGCGTGACATATTGAACAGACTAGCTTTAAATTCTGATACAAATGTATTTCAAGCAACCAAAGATCTGCTTGTACACCGGTGAATCTTGATGTCTCATTAAATTAACTTTACGATTTCATGACAATTTGCAGTAATACGAAAAACACACCAAATCTCTGGAATTGAATTGAGCCGGACAGTTGGCTACCTTTCCTTGTACGATGGGCGTTCAATAAAAAGTGAGAATGAGTATGTTATAAACAATTTTTACAATGTAATTTTATTTTTCGACAATCACCTTCTAGCATAATACAGTTAGTATATATTTTTTCTAAACTTAAAATTCCATTTTTAAAAAGGTCTCATCTTGAGTACTTAAAAAATCTTGTACTGCAGCGACTACCGCGTCGTCGTCTTCAAGTTTCTGGCCTCTCAGGTATTCTTTCAATCTCGGAAATAGATAAAAATCACTGGGGGTGAGATCTGGTGAATACGGAGGATGCTTAAGGATATCGTACCTAGCATCGCGAATTGCAGCCATTGCAACGGCGGACTTGTGTGCCGGGGAATTGTCCTGGTAGAACAGCACAACTTTCGAGAGTTTACCTCGCCGTTATTGGTGGATCTCATTGCGCAATGCTGCTATTTTTTTGGCATATAAAGTTCCAGTAATAGTGGCTCCATGCTCGAGATACTCAATCATTACTACCCCTTAACCATCTCAAAAAACACCTTAAAGTTCTTCGGAGTTGGAGATAATGGCCTTTTCCATGTCATAGACAGCAGTTTCGTTTCAGGGTCATAATGATAAATAAATAAATAAATAAATAAATAAATAAATGATGGAGCCATGTTTCGTCCATTGTTATAAATCGCGCCAAAAAAGGTCCCGGTCTTGCTGTATGAGGTCCAAAGCTTCTTGACAAATCTCGAATCTAAGTTGTTTTTGCGTGTCAGTAAGCATTCTTAGTACCCAACGCGCAGACATCATTTTCATACCCAAGCGTTCATGTAAAATATTATGCACGCTCCCCGTTGAAATCTTTACATTTTCAGCAATAAAACGAACCGTGACACGACGATCCGCCAAAACTAAGTTTTCGAATTTTTTTAAAATTTCTTCAGTTACTGCTGTAGTAGGGCGTCCGGAGCGGGGGTGGTCCTTGGTCGATGTTCTTCCACGTGTAAATTCGGCGCACCAACGTGCGACTGTCGAATACGGAGGAGGCATTAGACAATAAATGTCCCGCAAATCTAAATTGACTTGGTCCGTAGAAAAAATATTCAAACACAAGTATTTGAAAACGACGCGCAGTTCAATTTTCTCCATTTTCGATAAACGTATTTTTTTTTAAACAAAATTTAGTTATTTCTTTTCATAGCAATCAGCTAGATAGATTAGCTTTACCGGCCAGTATTTAATATCCTAATATTGAAAGAGTGTGCATCTCATTCTCACTTTTTATTGAAGGCCCTCGTAAGTTTAATGACAGGGACGTCTGTGAAAATATGCATTATTATTAACTCCATTATATTTTCATCCATAGTGATTTTATTTGCTTGCATACTCTCGCTTGCACGGTTTAGATAAATAATCATTTAAAAATAACCTTGGTTTTTTAACATTTTCGTGAATAAATCAGTAACAAGAAAATCTAAAGCTGATTAAGCATTCAATGTTCTTAGGTCCTGCCACTACTCCACCTAAAATCCATCCAATCTTGTTAGCTAAGCCCTATTAAACCCTATTGCAAATTTATAAAAAACAACTGTATTTGACTTATCGATTATCGTCTTCAAAAAAAATTATTCTTCTTTAAAGTGTACATAGTGATATTTACCGTAAAATAGGTCCCGATTGGAAAAAAAATGTAGAAATTGAAAAATGTCTGAAAATTTAATGGTTTTTTCAAAAATTTGACAATGATCCGGAGGGTTTCCGAGGTCGAACTTCACTGCAGGCAACATATAAAAAAATCAGAACTACCCGATTTGATGCAAGGCAACCCCCCTTTTAGGGCACGATATCGATGTACTATAAACCTTTTTTAGCTTTTTCATAACATCCTAAGTGCCCTCTATCAATGATTATCCACTCAATACCTAACACCCTGTATAGAATGTTGTTATATTTTATGAGACGCACGCCCCGAATTTTATAAACTCATTTGTTTGTATAATTTTATTTTAGGTTGCGCCGGCTTATTACGGCATACCAGCGGAACTACAAACGCGAAGAACTTAAGATGCAACAGAAAGCTAAGGTACGGTTTTCTAATCAGTTAAACCTTTGTAATATAATGTAATGATACTTGTATCGTTACACTGCCTACTACCAAAGAGCATAGAACGGAGGGGATTTTAATAATAATAATAATAATAATAATAAAAATATTTATTCACAACAACACACAACAAAGAAAAAAAGAAAATACATATATAAAGAAAAAAAAAGGTTGTTGTGAAACGGTCCCAACTCAGCATGTGCCAGCTGTTAAGCCAGCGCTGGTCTTCCGTTGAGACCGCTCGGTGGCAGCACGGAAGGTGACACAAACAATTTACAAATAAGGTGACACAAACAATTTACAACTTAAATAAAAAACACTACATAATACTAATTTTGTGAGTTGTATAATAAAGCCGGAATGCCACTGCGGCAAGCACAAGGCTACAGACTTGAGCCAATAGGATTAATTGTTATAGGCGTGTTACACTGACTTCATTTCGTGCGTGTGCCGCGGTAGCGAATTTATGCCCACGTATACGTGCCTCGCTGTGGAATTACGGCTTAAAGTTCAAATTCGAATTCAAAATTATTTAGAGCATGATCTATTATGTTACTTGGAGTTTCTGTTAAATTTCACTATCTGTTACTCCCTGACATACCGCTAATAAAAACCTAATATTATGGGAGGTTCACGACCAATCAGGTATAGGACTCCGTAATAAAATATTCTAGGTTGATCAAAATAGAGGGCAACTAACTCCCTGAGGCCGAATATGTCGATCTGACTGCGCACAGTGGTTACGTTATTTATATAGCGTATTATCGTTTCAAAAAAAACCGACAAGGGAAATGACTGAATGTTGTACATAAAGTAAGTACTAGTTGTACTCGTGTCAAATATGCAAAAACTGTCAAAATGATGGTCGCGTTTTGGCTCTACGACCTTTTTAAGATGGGTTATTATGCACAACGGGTAAGTAATACGAGATATAAGAACTTATCATATAACAGTCACAATATACACCGTGTTTTTTTTGATTTACGATAACTTCGGCATATTACTAGGTATATCCATAGAAACTAATTGGTAGATAAGATTTTTAAATATTCCAAAAAAAAATTTTTTTTCACTTTAGAACAAAATAATGAAATCTTTTATCTTTAGTCATTCTAAAAGGGCCTTTAGAGTTAACTAATAATCAGTGTCAAATACGTCTATGCTGGCGTGACATACACACACAAGTAAAGATAACACTTGACAGGTACGTACAGTCGCCCACACAGCTGAGCGACCATTGAAGATGAACAGAGAGAAAATGTCTCTGTCGTGCACATGACATTCTTATGGAAAATCTATATTCATCTCTTTCTACATTTTCTCACTTCCGTCTTTAATGGGCAGTTAAGTGTGTTGCTGTGTGTACAAGATTGTCACTTTAAATTGACGCGTATACAAACCTAACAATTGGAAACTCTTTACTCATAAGTATTAAAAGAAAATTGTTGTTATCAATTAAGAGCCTTTTACGCTAGTTTAACGTGATTAAATGATTAAATTTAAAAATTAAATATCTTTAAAACCGTTAGACTTATCATTTGTCTGTCTTCGGGAAATTAACTTTGTTTGACCTAAAGAACGTTCCCTTAAAGTTATCGTAAATCAAAAAAAACACGGTGTATACGCTCACTTTGTATAAATATGTTTAATATAACGTACACTTGAGATAATGAACGAAAGATATAATGTCAAAATAATTATTTCCATAAAGTATAACGTTATTAATATATAATATCAATTGATATAAAAATTAAAGTGTATAATGTACATGACACCTAAGATATAAAACATATATAAATCAAAAAATCTAACATCAAAAAATATAATGCACGTATAATATAAACGCCTATAACTATTTTCAGTATTACGTGGCCTTTTTAATTTTACAATCTAATTGTTTCGCATAGTATTTTCAAGGGATGTAAAAAAAAAACCTCGAAGCCTTCTAACCTAACCTATCCGAGTCGGTTCTGCCCAGAGAGGTCTAAGTCAAAGTCAAAGTCAAAGTTCTTTATTCTTCAATTTAGGCATAATATAATGCACCTATGAATGTCAAAAAGCATTACCACCGGTTCGAAAAATAAAACCTTTGCTCCGAGAAGAACCGGCGTAAGAAACTCGGCAAGGTATATTTTTTTCAAGAAAAAGGTTTACATCATTACATTATCTTTTCAGAAAAAGAAAGTTCTAGTTCTAGTCTTGCTCGCTCACATTTATATCATACGATATTATATCTTGTTACACTTATACTAAAAGATAATATGTATTATGATCGCTATATGTCATGTATGTTATACGAACTGAAATTAGTCATTGTGAGTGTTATATTAAAAATATCTTATAAAATGAATATTATATGACTTGACCGTTATTCCTTATAAAAATATTGATTTTGTTATTATAGCTAACGTTCATTATATCTCGTAAACGTTAGTAACATGAAAATAGTTATTATGTAGGTAGTTATATCTCGTGTGACGCACCCGTGCACAACTAGTACTTACTTTATGTACAACATTCAGCCAATTTACCTTATCGTGTTTTGGTCACAAAAGTTTATTTGAACGGGTATACTGCCATAACAAAACTTTGTGTCCAACTTTTTAATCTATTACGCTTTAAATTAAGATTATTGCAATCGATTCTACAAGGGGTCGCGAAATTCATACGGAAAATGAATAAAACAAAATATTTGACATAAAATTATTATTAACAATGAACCTGAAAAAAAATATTGTTCATTTCTTTTTCTGAAAAGATAATCATTGTGCCCCGAGCACAAAATTTAAAAATTAACAAATACTATTGGCCGGCTAAAACATTACCTTGGAGGTATGGCTTATGCTTTTATCTCATCGGCACGTTCCCCTAGGGCCTATCGGAAAAGTATAATGAAAGTCTTCGATCCTTATTTTTGCCAAATTCGACGGTTCTGCTGGTTCTCAAAATCACCTCTAGAGTGGAAAGTATTTTTTTTTATAAGCATGATTGGCCACGGTGTCTAAGATAATTATGCTACGCCATTTCATTAAAATAAAAGCTTTTTATACATCTAAACTCTGATATACGTTAAACGATGTATTATTACGGTCTATAGGTTCATATTAAAATCATTTTACTACTGGTCTATTTTTTTCGCAATTACAGAAAATCTACATTTAAAATTATTCCTCTTTTCTGCTGCCTGCCATAATGCTATGAGTATGACAGTTTCACGTTTCGGCAGGGTCATCTAGAAAATACACATACTGCCAACATTAGAAAAGTTTAATCGAGTTGGTCACGACCAAGGAGCTTATATACAACACTGGAGGTTGAATGTCGAACATCTTTTATAAAATGTGCGTGTAGTATTTTACTTTTGGTCTAACTCGGGTGAAATTACCCATTTCTCCTCGAACGAAGAAATATCAATGGGTCACTTTCAACCCTTGGTTATAAATCTACTAAAGGTAAGGTAATAAATACTTCTGCGAAGTTCCTCTGTTCTGCTCTGAAACCTACCAATTTATAAGCGAAGTCTGGATCATGTCTTTAAAATTATTATTATTATTTTCCCGATTATTTCCCGCTATAAGTATTATGCACACGTACGTACGTTATTAACACGTATAGTATAGTATGTTTGTACAGCGTTCCGTGAGTCAGTGCCGGTACTGGCTGGAAATCAGCGCTGTAGGTGTCTGATACCTCAGCATTTTGCTGAGCCAGTGTCCGTGTCACCGCCGCGAGGACACAAAATGCGTGCTATACCTGTTATACCTTCAGTTTTCTTTAATCATTTGTATATGTGTCTTATGGTTGGTGAATAAATGTATTTCTTCTTCTTCTTCTTCTTCATCTTATGGGTGACAAAGGGATCCCGTACAATTCACACGCGGTAGAAGTGTATCTTTTACAAGGGTATATACGTTACTAGCGCCAACTAAGTGCCCTGAGTTTCTTAAGCCCGGTCTACACGACAACGATTATAGTAGCGATTAACTGCGCAGTTCGGCGTTTGCACTAAAATTAAACGCCCATAGTGTGTCCACATGTCTACGATATCTGCGTCAATTTTCAGTTTTCTGCGAAAACTCCGACGGGAAACATGTCATCCGCGATGGAAGACGATGACGCACTTGCAATATTATTATACACCTCCTAACTTTGGTCACTCCGCTAATACAAATAACCGGGCAAGAGCATGTCAGACCATGTTCAGTGTAGGGTTCAGAAGCCTACAAACACAAAAATCTGTCTCATATAATACGATGTGGAAAACTTCACTAGCAAAAGAGCTATTTGTTTCCCATAATTTTATTTTTCATAATGACATTGTTGACATAATTTTTAGCTTAATTATTACGCTGCAAATTATTAGCATTCATTACTTTTTATTACGCTGAAACTATAAACTTTTCAGAATTTCTGAAATATCTAATGTGTGATGTGTGGGTGTTTGTGGGTCGGTTAGTTTAGGTTTGATTGATGAAAATCCTGAAAATGATAGTTTCATATAAAAAATACGTTATGATTTGCAATAATTATGACTTAAAACCTATTATGACTAAAAATAATTATGCCGGACTATATTTATAATCATACGTCTAACTCCAGCGGTCGTTTTGCGGGCACATCATTTGTAAGGTTTGTACACGTACTTAGTATTTTTAACTGATATTTTTATATTTTCAAGCAGACGAAGAACCTAGACTGCAAAGAAATTAGAAATAAATTACAAGCGGAACTTTCTAACTCCTTTTGTTAGAAAGTAACTTGTAGTTTCGTGTAACGGGCCACAGATTGTATTATTGGTAAGCTTACGTCGCACTTCACCGGACATTTTGCAGGCACGTCATTTGATATGATTGACAAATAAATTAATAACTGTTCGTGCTGTCAGAATAAGGTATTTGGTCCTTAGTACTTAGTATTTAATGCCTAGTATTTGTAATATGCAATTCCAAGTAAAGTACCTTAGTAGCTAGTGCAGTACGTTAGGTAGGTATCTATGGCTAGCCGAACTAGTCGAGTATACTGACGTCATTCATTTTTAAATAAAACAAGTATATAAGCTTGAATAGTATTTAATATTTGAATTTAATCACTTATTTAGGTACATTAAGCGAATATATAATTAATTTTATCTCTAAATTCTTCGCAGTCTAGGTTCTTCGTCTGTTTGAAAAAATATAAATAATTATTAAAACATCTGTTACAGATACTAAGTACGTGTACTCGTAAACTAAGTTTTTTTTTGTAAACCTTACCAAATGACGTGCCTGAAAAATTCCCGCTGGCGTTCGTAGTATGTTTATAATAAAGACCCGAAATGGCACATCTTCATGGCATTTACGTTATTTTGTTGAAAATGCTGTTTTTCGGCTATAACTTGAAACAGTATATCGCGGATCATGTATATAATAGTATAATAATATTTGAATTTAATCACTTATTAATTTTCGTTGCGTGTCTTTATAAGAGTTACCTTGATGATTTTTTTTCTTATTTTTTGGACATACGGTTTAAATGATGAAGGGTGTCCCCACACACACAAATTATGCAACTTTCGGAGCGATTATTTCCGAAAAAAATCACCTTATCAAAAAACTGCTTAGGACACTTGAAGTATTTAAAAAGAACTGTCGGACTATGTGCCACACGATGATTTAAATAATAGAAATATTTATTTTTGTTATTTAACTACCAAACTAATGGTAAATTGCGGCTTCTTCAAGACACCTATACTTTAAATCTCGTATGAAAGCGCTCAATCTGCATGTTTCAAAAAGCATTTATTTTTTCGTGACGTATTTTTTGATTTATAGCCGAAAATGTACAAAAAAAGGACGGTCCCTAATCTCTAAAGTTTATAGACCAAAAATGTGATATATTCCTGATTAAAAGATAATTATTTATATTTAACGCGAAAAATAAAATTAGATTGTCAAATTCGACACTGTTTCGCGTCCGCCTACAAGCACAGAATAAGTAATAGTACAAGTACAGAAGTTGCACTCCCCTACTAAAACGCGGTTTAGGTATAAAAAACATGCCTACGCTATGCCTCTCTTACTATCATATAACATAAAACTTGTATTCATTCGCACGCGGCACGTGTAGCGCTAGGGTTGTCACTCGCCTAGAATACATCAATGAGGTCAAAAAATGTTTTAGCTGATCAGATGTCGTTCGCTCACTTGCAGCGGTGTATCAATGTGTTTTTAGCCGACTTCAAAAAAGGAGGTTCACCTTACGTGGGTTTTGTTTTTTTTTTATGTTCCGCAATATAAGGCGACTGGGCCGATTTGACGATGCTCAGTGTAAGGTTCCGACCGAAGCCGTTAACTACAAACAAATTAGACCTCGCGACAAATTTAACTATGCCGTTGGAAAACTGTTATCTCCATACATCAACATAGGTCGCGGTCAGTTTACCAACACCGCAAATAAGTTTTCGGTGGGTATTAACATTTAAACCGTTTGTAATTCAAGGACCAATGAAGTCTACTTAGTAGTGATCGTTTTCCTATAAAATTCATTATATGTGCTTTCACTTAAGATATTTAAGGCGGCAAATCATAAATAAATCAAAGCTTTGACAACGACGCCGCTCGTGCCACGTGACGTGACCTTCAAAGCGCACTAGGTGCACAGGATAACACTACGAGTATTAACTTCGCGATACGACCGTTCCGTGCGTTCAAGGCGGCAGATCGCGGCGTGCGCATGCTCGCTCCGTCGCTGCCGACCCCGAACTGAATTCCACACGCCATGTGACCTAGCGGGCAGGTTAATAAGGCGGCGCGCCACGCCCAATGCAATCCCTCTGCTACAAGGCTTTCGTCAACGAACTGAATGATTGCTGCAATTTTCGTCCACCCGCTAAGCTACAAACTGTACAAACTTAACCGACAATGACGCAGCTGACTCCGATCGCTAAGTCCTACAAAAAAAATGCGTCGATTTTCGTACACGCGTTAGACAAAACTGTACAAACCGAACTGAGCACTTTAATCGCTACGATAAGCCTTGTCGTGTGGACCGGCCTTTAAGGCCTTTTGTCACTATTCAGTCACGCCAAGTTTCGCATCCAAATATAGACTCCACAGTGGATTCCACAAGGGAGTTTTTTACTATCAATTATTAAAAAATGTATCATTATAGCATCATTTGAATAGCTGGCAGAAAAAAAAAAATTGCACTTTATTTAATAATGCCCTAAAAGTGGGGTTTGCTCACTCGCTCGACCTCTTTTCGAACGAACGTAATAATTGTGGATTATTAAGTTCGTGTTTGAACCAGAAGATGGAGCGGCGGGAGCGCATGGAGCAACTGGCGCGCGACGAGGTGTCGCAGTGGCGTTGGTCGCGCGCCGACGAGGAGGCATTCCGCCGCACTGTGGCCTCCTACGGCGTGGAGTTCGACCCCGCCACCAAGAGCTTACGCTGGGGCCGCTTCCGCGCGCTCGCGCGCCTGCACGCCAAAAGCGACGACGCGCTCACCGACTACCTCAAGGCGTTCATGGCCATGTGCAAGCGCCAGTGCGGCCTGTCCGTCGGCGAGGCCGAGCTGCCCACGCGCGCCGACCTGAAGGCCGAGCCCATTGGCGAGGAGAGAGCCATCGCCACGTTGGAGAGGTATCCTAGCTTTACTTTCACGTTTTCCCTTTTTGTAACTCATAGTACATTACTGCAGATACCTGGAATAACACTGGCGGGACGAGTATGAGCTCTTTATACGTACATTTTATTTAGGTACATTCGAAACAGGTACGATTTAGTATGAAACTGAAATATAGCATTAAATAAAATACAAATTTTAACGTAATAGACCGGAATTCCGCAATTGGATTTTTGGAGATTATATTATCATAGAAAGAGACCGTTATTATATTTGCCATACAGAAGTATGGCTATGGGTATCTAGACTAGAGTCTTTTTCACCTTTGAACGCTTTATGACGAATACAAAACGTGTCACTCACACGCCAAACATGTTTGCTTGCTTTGCAAACTACAACAAATTTTGACTTTTAAAATCCTCAATTTGATATAAAAGCAAAAACTCTTTAGTCAATTATTTGTTTTATTAATAACGTATGGTTTACAACTTCGTACATGCACAAAAATATGAAGACAAACAAATTTATAATACCTTCCTTTTATTATTTTTTTACCCGCCTATGTACAGTCAACCAATTTGATTTCTAGCTCTCTATGGGCTTTGAAATAGAAATATTATTTTCTCAAACATGTTCGGAAAAAACGGTTTTCCGATTGAAAGACAAGGACGGAAAGAGCCTCATTTTACTCCTAGGAGTAAAAAAACCATATGAAAACACTTTCCGTCCATGTCTATATTTTTCTTAAAAATGCTGTCAATTTGCATACGAAATCAAAAGGACCAAGACAAAAATTCCAAATAGCCAAGGTAACTGCTCGCTTTTTTAGCACAGTGCGTGCGTTTCTTTTTGAATTTGCATTCCAATTTCTATGGTTAATATTTTAAAACAATTGACAGTCGGTAACATTCGTTCATTCTGCATAATTAAATTACTTGCTTTTTAAAAATGTATTTGTATTATTTCCTCACAATATGTTTGAGAAAAGCATTATGTATGCCTCGGCGGAAACGAGGATTTCCTGAATCGTATTTTAGCTATTTTACCTAACCACCTCGTCAGGAAAACCCTTACTTTCCGCGCCTAGGCAACAATGTACTATTATTTAGTAACTGTGTACATATAAAGGTGATAATACGAAACAAGTCTCAACAGTTTATTATTCATTTCGGACGTACAAAATAAAAATAAAGATATGGTAATTATTAAATTACTCCAGTTTGCCAAATAATTAACTGAATCAGCGCATACACAGCACACACATTTTTAAAATTGAATATTTACAAACGTGAAATACAATATTGCTAATTGGGCGAACAATTCCTTTATAGAACGCTTTTTCAGTGAGCCAGTTCTTGAGAAAAGTTTTAAATTGGTTACAATCTAATTTTTTTAATCATACATTTAGCTTATTGAAAACTCGCATAGCAGCAATAAAAGTACTTTTGTAAACAAGCTTATTATAGGGTCTAGGAATTTAATAATTAAATTTATTCTGACTTGTGGGTTATTTCGGACAGATGACTCTTTTGTGAAGAACTCATCGTTACGCTTTACAAATAAACAGAGCTTTAAAATGTAGATGCCAGTTAGTGTTAGCAACTGCTTTTCTTTAAATACATTACGGAGAGTGTCTACTAGACGTAGACGGTAGATAGCGCGCATCTTTTTTTTAGTCTAAATGTAGATGGAACATCGACTGAGGCCCACAGAAGATGATACCATAAGTAAGTAAGGAATACACATTACCCTTGCCCATGAACATGACTTCCAATTTAGGTGGCAGTCTATTTTAACCCCCAAAAAGTTTGCATTATTTACTTACTCAATGTTGACCCCTGCCTTTTAGACTAATAGGAGGAGTTCTATAATTTCTAAACTGCACAAGTTTAGTTTTACTTAAGTTCACTTCAGCCATAGAACAACATTGTTCAAAGTGTGATTGATGTCTGATTCGTTTTCGTTTGCACCTGAAAACAGGATTGTGGCATCTACAAATAGCACACATAAATCGCTTGCAATTTTGCGTACCTCATTAATGTATATTAAGAAAATGAGAAAATACCCTGTGGAACTCCTACCTGAACAGTTTTAAACTCCGATTGTTCTTGTACTACCGTTTTCTCAGTGTTATTATATGTATCAATTACTGTTGTTTGCTCTCTATTGCATATATAGTTTTTTATTAGTTTAAAGGGAACACCTCTTATACCTACATTTTCCAATTGACACAGAGCTGTGTCATGAACAACGTAGTCAAAGGCTTTGGACATGCCCAGAAATAGTCCAATGCAAGGCTTTTTTTCATTAATCTTATCCCAAATGTGCATAAACATATTGAAAAGGGCCAAAGAGGTAGATTTACCTCTTTGAAAACCAAATTGTTTTGGACTTCTAAAGTCTTTTATATCACCTTTTCAAAGATTTTCGCAAAGCTAGGAAGTAAAGCTATTGGTCTATAATTAGATTAATTAGACATATCGTCTTTAGCACCTTTTTTATGCATGGGCCTAATTAAAGCCTTTTTTTAGGTCTTCAGGGAAAAATTCCGTCTCAAGAATTAATAAGTTATGTAAGAGGTTCCGCGATAAAGTTTAACCTTGACTATATTATTTGTATAGGTATACCATTATGCCCAACGCTTTTTTATATTTTAGTGACCCTACAATATTTTTCAACTCGGTAATGCGCCAACAGGGCTTAACAAATACTGTTATTTTTTCTGTGGTTGGTTTAAATTTGTCGCAATTGACACTGCCCATATTTTGGCTAAGATAGTATTCGATTATTGCTTTTGCGATACTTGAAGCTATGTATGTCTAGTTCGTCCACTTTTAAGTTTTCAACCGTGGTTTTCTTAGAGTTGTTTGTTTTAGCCGCTTGTTTGATTAATGCCCAAAGGCCCGTTTCACAAAGCTACAAGTTACAAATTACAAGCGTAAGTCTCTTTAGCAAAAGGAGTTAGAAAGATAACTTGTAGCTTCATGAAACGGGCCAACATAATATCTCTTATTTTGACGACATTATGGTATTTACAAAAGGGAATGTCACATAGGAGGTAACAGGTCTTGTTGGTACAAATGCCAAAATACATAAATGGTTGAGATGTAATTTTGTCAAAAAGTACAAAATGTTTGTGCCACCAGGTCATGTTGTCTGAATATTTTAAAGGCAAAATATGCTATGGACAACATTTCTTTCAGTCAAAATGTTTACTGCATAGAATGAATTACGGGTAAATTGTCAATTTGTCTGAAAGTTTTCAGGACAGAATACTCTGTGGCCAAAATGTACAAAACGAGATTGACTAAATGTGCTCTAGTCGACATGTTTTCTCGATAGAATTCATTAGGGCTCAAGTGTCAATTTGACTGGAAGTTTTCAGCACAGAATTCTCTGTGGCCAAAATGTACAAAACGCGATTAACTAAATGTGCTCTACCCAAAATGTTTTTAGAATAAAATTCATTATGTTGTTTATTTATTTTCATCACACTTGCTTGTAAATAGTGTCCTAACATGCTAGAAAAATCGACCGTAAATCCAAAAAAAAACAGTGCCATTTGTACCATTAATGGTACTTCCCAATGGTACAACTCGGTTTCATGACATCAAAACAGTCATTTGTTTATTATATCATGTTTACATTTACATACTTTTTGACGGTTGTACATTTTAACCCATTGAACATTCCGGCACTTGTAACAACATTACCCATTACCATTTTGTCGTTTTTTCTTACAAACATGTTGACATTTATATACTTTTTGACTTTTGTACAATTTGACAAAGGGATTTTTGAACCCATTGAGTATTTTGGAATTTTGACCATTTATCTTTTTGTACGTTTTGTCCCTCATACAATTAGGTTCTTAAGTTTTTGTGACATTTAATTGTTTTGTCTTTTGTTCATTATAACATGTTTACATTTAGGTACTTTTCGCCCGTTATACATTTTGATAATGAGACATTTTGAACCATTATACATTTAGACATTAGTACCAACAAGACCTGTTACCACATAGGAGAACATTGGTATGAGACAAGTTCTCAATATAATAATATAGTGATGCTTTTAGTTTCATTATTTGTTTATCATTTTGACCACAAAGAAAGATGACACAATTACTTTTGTAATGATGTTTGAATTCTGAACATAACATTTTAAACATAATATCTCTTTTTCACGACATTATGGTATTTACAAAAGGGAATGTCACATAGGAGAACATTGGTATGAGACAAGTTCTCAATATAATAATATAGTGATGCTTATAGTTTCATTATTTGTTTATCATTTTGACCACAAAGAAAGATGACACAATTACTCTTGTCGATTTTTTTACAGAGGCATCTTTACGAAGGACGTGACAATATGTGAGGTTTCCAGATGATTTTGCAAAAATCTTCTTAGAAAGCCACATTTCTAAAAAATAAATATCCTCCGCCTTTGCTTTGACAGATCGTTCAGCATCGTTTTCTGTTTTGTGTTCGGTAGGTATTATTTGCTTAGTATTTTATAGTATTTTCTTTTATCTTTGAGATCTGGGCTGGCGTGCTAATCCTACGAAAAATTTTGCCTTCGTCGTCTTTCTCTGCATTCTTCCTTTCATCTCTTGATATTGTTTTACACGTCGTAAGTAGGCCTTTTGCCTTTTGAATTTGACTCCGGGTTGGAATGTCAGTGCTGCAACAAACGTCGACGTCGGCTTCATCATCGTTATTCGCTATCCCAGATCCATCCTCTATCTCTTCTCGTGATATTGGCTCAGGTGTAAAGAAAACGTTTGCCTGAATTTTTTCTGACGGAGTTGATGGCGAACAAGTAAATAAAGTATCCGCAGTCCTAGAGAGGCTGTCTTTTCAAGGACTTTTTGGTAGGACTCGGTTTTAGAAACGAACCACCTTCTCCGAGAAGTTTTTTGTACAGTTCGACTTTCCTTGGTTTCTCCTCTAGATTTTTAGTCATCAGAACTAAATTCACGTTCAATTTTTCCATTTCATCATGAGCACTAGCTGACTCTAATTACAATCTAGTTATTTCAGATTTAAACTCTGAAACCTGGAGGTCTTCAATAGTTGACATGTTCGGAAGACTGATCGGCAGATTCTTCAGAGTCATAGTCCAGGTCAGACTGAGGAGAAGATTCTTTAGGAGAACATTGTTTAGTTGGCTTTAGTTTTACGGAAAGTTACATTTCATATTGTTGTTGAGCATGGGTTTTATTTTCGCTTGTATATACGTCTAGCCAGATTTTGTGTAGTCGGAGAATTCTTCATTGCTGAGTTTTCACTTTTTTGCTTTCCTTCGTCATTAATCCGAATCTTTTGAAGGTGACGTTAGAGGTGCAATTTTCGTCGTTAAAAATTTGCACAATGCTAACATTTTAGGTATTCGTTTGTCTCATTCTCACCTCATTATTGCATTTAACGCATATAATTTTCTTTGTCTTTGAAGATATTATTATTGTATATATAGTATATGTGTAATACGGTTCGGTATTTAAACGGTTAAAATCTTACCTAAGTCCTTGCTTTTCCCTGAATCCATGTAATTGATGTGTGTTTTACAATGATAGTCACAACTTAAGTCGCTTTTCATAACCTCTCAGCACACTGACACTAATTATAAGATGGTTTTGTGTGTTATTTTCAATTTTAAAATGAAGAGGTGTTTATGTACATTGTACGTGTTTCTTTCGCTAGGTGGCAACCCTAGCGAAAGAAACACGTATTCCCTCGCGAAGTGACTTTGGCAAATTGACGATGTAAACGAAATCATAGGATGTCTCTTACGTTTTGATTGTCAACGTCACTTTCAAACATAGTCCATTGTGGCCTAGAAATCAAAAAGGGTGACTTTACGTTGCGATTCTAATAATCATGATTCATGATTAGTTACAGCAGTACCTTCACTAAATTGAAACAGTGACGACCTAAGGAATGAACTTCTGAAGATATTTTAAATAATTGTAAATTGTAGGTCGATAAAACTTGCAAACAATCGATAATGCAACATAATCCTTAGGTTGAATAATTTTCCGCACACGGTAACGCTTTGAATAAGTAAAACAGCCCAGTAATCAAAGTTAATTTGCTTCGTACAGAATTAATAAACTGATGTTGAGTAAGATGCTCGTCTCGAGAATCGTCACCAATTACGGTTGCGTATGTCTTAATATTTGCTTTAACGTGTCCTAAGACGGGCATCTCACTCATGATCAGTGGGCGGCTGACGGATGCAAAATAGGGACGTAAACAGAACATGGATAAGACTTTTATTAAATTTCGAGAAATATTTATGAATACAAAATTATGCAGTTTTTATTTTTATCATACATTATTAGTAAATACATAATAATAAGCTATCCTTATGTTATGCAGTGATAGTGCGTCTTATATGTTAAAAGCCGGAAGATCACTTAAAAAAGTTTTTCCCAATTTTAAACATTTTACATGTCTCGCTCACGCATTAAATAGAGTTGCTGAGCACATCAGATCACAATACTCAGACGTGGATAAACTAATATCGAACGTCAAAAAAATATTTTTTAAAGGCCCAAGAAGAGTAAAAATACTGAAAGAGAAATATCCAAATTTGCCATTACCAACTAAGCCAGATCACAAGATGGGGTACGTGGTTAGAAGCGGCGTTTTACTTTGCAACTTTTTACGACGAAATAAAATCTGTAATAAATAGTTTTAACAATAGTGATGCACTTTCGATACGCAAAGCCAAACAACTTTTGCTAGAAGAAGGATTAAAAAGTAATTTATCATTTACCAAACAAAATGTTGAAATAGTTGCAAGAAATATTACGTTAATACAAACAGGCGGGTTAAAAGTAAGTGACGCACTGAATTTACTGGATGATGTAAGACTTTGCGTGAGTTTAACATCTTCTGTTTCTTTAAATAATAAAATTGAGTCAGTAATGGACCGAATCCCAGACTATGACTTTATAAGAGATTTGAGCGATGGCGATGGCATTAGTAATGATGAAGCATCACTTTACGAATACGCACCTCTTTCATCTGTAGTTGTAGAGAGGTCATTTTCCTTATATAAGTGGATTGTGAACCATAAAAGGAATGGATTGAAAATATGCAATATAGAAAAAAATATGATTATTTACTACAACAATACAATTATATAACTATTTTACAATTTCGTTCTTTTTATTAAACCACTTGCAGTCATATCCATATTATATTACGTATAACGTTCGACATTATTTTGACGTAATTTGCATCCGTCAGCCGCCCATTGCTCATGATCAGTTTATTGGACCGAGCACTTACTTTTGAAGTAAATCTTAACAAGGAATATCCCTAGTTGTGAGTAGAGGAGTGTGCGGCAGATGTAGTTGCGTGGTGTTGCAGGATCGACTTGCTGCGCGTGTTGCGCGAGGAGGTGGCGCCGCACGGCGCGCTGGACGCGCGGCTGGCGCTGTGCGAGCGCTCGCCCGACGCGCCGCCCTGGTGGCAGCCCGCGCGCCACGACAAGCTGCTCGTACTCGGCGTTTGCAAGTGAGCAAGCTACATATACCTACCACTACATCTCAATTTTCCCACAAAGATACAATTTTTTTTTACCCTGCAGATAAATTTAAAAAGTGACCTTAAACATAAACGGCTTCACCGATTTTGATGATTGAGGTGTCGCTAGATTAGTCTTAGTTGTGGGTGTGACATGCATGCTATATTTTAATTAAAGTGATGAAAATAGAAAGAAAATGAGTTTTTAACATTACATAGACTGTAGTTTGTAAAAAAACAGTCGGGTTTCTATTATTTAACACATTCACTGCCAAGAGCTCTGATTTTCATACAAAATGGACTCACCTGTAGGGTTCTTGGCAGTTAATGTGTACATATTTGAATTTTCAGGCATGGGTTGGGTGACACTTATCACAAACTGTTTTGTGATCAGAAATTGCCATTCTCTGATTGTGCCAGTAAGTGGTACAACAGTAACAAGAGCGGGCCTAAGAAGCCCGAAGAAACACAAAAGATGTCATCTGACGAGGACGAGCACAACAATTCGGACGGCTCCGGCTGCGAAACGCGAACTTCGCTCCGACGTAGCAAACGAACGTCGACCGCTTGCGAGCGCGACGATGACGACACCGACGCACTGTCCGAGCTGGAAACTCTCGCCAAACTCGGTCGGATCGACGAATCGCTCTCCCCCGAGCAGTGGTTCACAGAGCGGGCGCTAGAAACCAGACTGCACCACATCGCTCACGCCGTGCAGAACTGCGAGTGGCCCTCGGCGACCGCTTCCAAATCCGGAGACACCAGGAGCGTACAAGCCGAGCTACAGGACGAGCGCAGACAGAGTCAGAAACGCCACATCGCTATCGACGTGGAAACGGACCGCGCGAAGCTGCACGCGCTGCTTTCATCACCGGCCGCCGCGCACTCGGGTGCGCGCGACGACGCCTCGAGCGACTCGGGGTCGCGCCGCTCCACGCCCGCGCCGCCGCCGGCGCACCAGCGTGTGGCGCCCTCGCCCGCGCCCGCCGCCGCGCCCGTCGACCTGTCGGCGCCGCTCGACCTCAGCGAGGCGCAGGACTTCAGCATGGGCCGCCGCACGCCGCTCGCCGACCCCGCCGCCGCCGCCGCCGCCGCCGCCGCCGCCCCGCCCGGGAGGAGCAGGCTCGATGACACGCTTTCCAAATTGATGAAGAGAAAGAATGTTGTAAGTGTTGTTCATCATTATTACCTGACTGCCAACAAACGCATATCTATATAAATAAATAAATAAATAAATAAATATCAGGGGACAATGTGACACCAATTGACCTAGTCCCAAACTAAGCTCTAGGCTTGTACTATGGGTACCGGACAACGATATAAATACTTATATAGAGAAATATATACTTAAATACATAGAAAACATCCATGACTCAGGAACAAATATTCGCGCTCATCACACAAACATCTGCACTTACTGGGATTTGAACCCAGGACTGCTAGCTTCGTAGGCAGGGTCACTACCAACTAGGCCAGCGTGTCGTCATATTTAATATGTAATATTCTTTACTCAAAAATGCTATGTAAATCTTGCCATAACACCAGTAAATAGGAGGCAGTAGGTTGAAGTTCCTGGGCAACTATTAAAAGTGTCCAGTAAAGTTGAGGAATTTCGAATTTGGAATCAATAAGTGTAAAGTAAGTACGGAAATTCCATAACGTATCAGATTATTTGAATTTGCAACTACCTGACAGACCTGTGATAGCCTTCAAAAAGACTACAGAATTAAGCAAAAAAAGGTTACATGACACAAAAAATATATGAAAGTGACTTCATTAGGATTTCTGCAATAAGCACCATTTAAAAAAAATGCTTTTTATTCAAAATACTCTTATTTAAACTACATGAAAAGCATTCCGCTCTACAGAGATTGGCAGATGGTTGAAAGATGTTATTATTATTTTCCTTGGGATCAATATTTAATGAGATAAGGAGGAAAGAATGATTCCCTAAAGGCCAAAGTCTGGTTTCCAAAGTAAGTCAGTCGTTACATCAAATGATTCGGGGTTTTTTTGTGAGTAAGTCGAGAACTATCACAATTAAGATATTGATACTCAGCATAAATATTCTTCACTACAAGAGGTACTCACAAAAAAAACCGAGCCCATTTTATGTAAGGGCCGACTTACAATAGAAACCCGACTATAGCCTTTCGGGAATCATATTTCCCTCCATATCTGATTAAATATTGATCCCAGAGAAAAAAAATATAACATCTTTTTTGTAGAGAATTTTAGGCAGATTAATCATGTAATTTTTTGCTTACGAGTTATTTACGAAAATCTAAAAAAAAGGACCTTTTCTTCTATCCGAGAACTAGTTTAGCATTATTTGTTTATTGTGTGCTGTTGAACAAACACTTATTTTAAACAAATTTTCACGATAAATGCTTCTGATTACTAGTACAGTTCTTCTTCTCATATTTATCTTAATCTTTTTTACATAATATCAAACAATTTCGCTTTCCGCGTCCGTCCGTCTCTGTCTGTCTGTTTATTTCTGTTTCTGCGGATATTAGCATGCATGCTAATATCCGCTATCTCTTCCTAAACCACGCAACAGAATATTATGCGGTTTTCATTATCAGTTAGATATTTTTTCAAGAAAGTTTTTTAAAGAAAGGTTGTAATAATCTCTATTTAATTAACTGTGGGCAGTATAATTAAACGAGAGTTTGTTATACTTACGCTATAGCCTTACAAACTCGCAATCGCAATCGTTTTCATTTTGAAAATCGAAGGCTTATCTGCATACAAAATGAAAACAATTGTTCCGTTTTGACGTCGATTGCGATTGCGAGTGCGTTAAGCAATAGGCTATAATAGGGTGTTACAGAAATAGTCGCTAGTAAATGTATCTAAACAATGATGATAACACCTAACAATATTAACAATTCTTTAGGGTTGTTTGATGCCATGGTGTAATGATACTAATGATTTAGATAAGTTTCGCCCTTTCGCAGTTGATATTTAAAATTACGTTTGTTAGACGGGCTCGCTAAGTTTTAAAATTTTCTGCATTGGTATCATATTTTGCAAAAATAATCGAAATTTGTCAAATATCATAAGAAAACGGCGTTAGATTTAATAAAAATATATTTTAAATATATGAATAAAATAATAATTTAACTACAAGCAAGACTTGTCGTTGATTACTACTAAATCATTACTTATATTTTTACAGCCTGCGCCTGAACAGATAGTCGGCAAAGAAAAAAAGAGGAGGAAACTAGACGAAATAGTTTTAGGATTGTCCGCCGCTAAGGGAAAAAGTCCGAGCACGTCATCCACGGAGCCACCGGTGCGCGGGCGAGGATCTATCTTGCCCGACGTCACGGTCACGCCAGCCGCTCCTCCCTCGGCAACTCTACCGGCTCAGAAACCGTTCTCAGTCACCGTTACCAACGTTCCTTCGCCTCAAACGAGTTCTAAGGACCTCTCTTCGTATCTGCAACAGTCCCTGGAGCACAGCAAAAGTCAAAAAGTTCCTCCGTCTTCAGCGACGATGAAAGCTTACTCGCACGAGGCTAAAGTAAACAAGTGGCTGGCGGAGCAAGCCAGCGTAGAGCCGCGGAGGCGCGGCGCAACGCCTCGGCTGGCGCCCGACGAGCACGTGCCCGTAGTACACCGCGTCACCGGCAAGCGCATCGTGGGCCACAAGGCACCGCAGCTCAAACACCTCGCACAGTGGATTGCTGAAAATCCTATGTACGATATCGATTCCAAGTGGACAGAAGGGATTAAAGAACACGTCAAGTTACCCCAGGACGTGCGCACTCAGAGACATTCACCTATGCAACCGAGCGGTTCTATGACTGAGCGGAAAAAAGGACGACCGCCGACTTTGGACAGCTCTACGGCGAATATTTTATCGACCGGATCTCATCTGAATCAAAATGTGGCCGGTCTTAATCCTGCTCTACTAGCAAGTTTATCAGGCTTGAGTGCGTTTGACCCGAAAACCCTAGCTGCTACACTCTCGAACTTGACAAGTTTCGACCCCAAGCTGCTCAATACCTTCGACCCTAAATTGCTTTCGAGTCTGAGCAGTTTCGATCCGAAAAATAATCCATTGCTGAGCTCTTTTAGTAGCATGCCAAATTTACTAGGCAACATTACCGGAGGTAATATATTTGCTAATTTAGCTGGGTTGGGACTTCCGGGATTTTCTTCTCTAGATATGAATAGTCTTAGTGGAGCAGCGGCCACAAGTGATCCTAAGTCTAAATCTCGAAAGTCGGCCGACGGTGGAAGTACTTCCAAAAATGCAAATTCACAATTCCCTTTCGTTTTTCCTAACCCCAATATGTTATACCCACAACTGGGGTTAAGTGGCTTGAATCCCTTTGGTATGCACTCTGGCATATCCTCTGCTTATGACGCGCTAGGATTGCTTAATAATAACTTAGCTGCAAGTTCTGGTTCGTCAACAATGCATAGCTCTAGTCACGGTTCTGGTCGAGGTAGTTCTATGAAGACTACGACTCCTAGATCGTCGACAGTAGTTACGAGTTCCTCTACGTCCCGTCAGCAAAAGGTTACAGACCGCCAGCAATCAAGTCAATTACCTCAGATACTTTTACCACCAGATCCATATCTCCTAGAGTCTCTCTCTAAGCAGTCGCTGAGTTACGACGCCATGTTAAAAGCGGAAAAAAGAACTCGTGAAAGTGACAACCATGAAGCTATGGCTACCGACCTGTCTAAAACTGACAAAAAGAAACTTCCTTTTGATACTTTAAGATCGCAGATGCCTCCGGAGTTTGTTGCTGTACAGGAAAAATTATTGAAAGGTGACAAAAAAGACATTGATATTAGTAAAATGTTATTGGAACAAATGGCTTCTGGTGCTTTAAGTGCTAGTCTAGTCAGTTCAGCTGACGCCAAAAAAGTTAAAGATATGGAAAAGGATGCATTTGAAAAGCTGAGCAAAAGCTCATCTGAATATATTGCTAGAGCTCTGTCGTCTGAAGACTGCTCTTCTGTTCCACTAGGGTTAAAGAGAACACATGATGAAATGAGTAATGAACCCGAAAACTTGGCTCTACAAGCAACAGAAATAAATTCTTCTAAAAAGGTAAAGGAAACTGCTCCTTCAGAATTAATGAATTTGTCTACTATTGAAAAACAACAAGACCACTCTTCTGGGGAAATGGATCTAGAAGATCTTATTGCTCCTTCAACTGTCATTAAAACCGGTATAAAGCCAAGTGATTTCGAAAAAAATATACCCAAAACTGCGATGGACACTCCTAATGTTGACAAAGATGAGAAATCTCAGTCGAAATCCATTGCTTACCATGATGACACTATGATGCAAAGAAACGTTGAGAATATTCACAACACCGAAAGTGGCAACAGTGCCCCTGAAGAAGAAACTAAAGAATGTAGCGTTGCAGATGAATCTAGTAGTGTCGATGATGCCTCTCCCAATGACGGAGGCCGCAGAGGTAATCGAAAGAAAGGACGAAAGTCATCTGAAGAAATAACAACAGGCCCGCGACGCGAATTACGCTCCAGCGCTGGCAGGTTATCAACCGAGTCTAATGTGAATCACTGAAATCTAATCTCTATTGGAAAATTTACATCACATTAATTAATAATGACTGTAGTGAGCGCCATTGCGAGCTGTCATTCAAAAATGATCTAGAAGTAGTAAGTTGCAGCTCCGTTTAAGTTAATCAGGTTCGTTCTGTTCTATATGAATTATAACTTTGAACATTCTCATTTTGTATTCGCAAGATATTCTGACTTACATAAAAATAATGTTTAGGTTAGATATAAGGATACTTTTCTTATTGTAATGCAATGTATGTCGCAGGAGGGTAGGAACGATTATATATTTGAGTGAATATTCTTTGAAGTTCTTATACTATGGAGTCTCCTAGCCTACGGAATAAATCTCGAAAGCGGAAAACATTAAAATAATTTGAGATCAATTCATATAAAATAATATTTTTAACAATATACATTTCCAGATTAACGTTACGATACCCTACTACACTATCAACTTTTACCTCTTTATTACTTAATTATTAATGAGTTTGTTGTAGGTTTTTTTTTATATTAGCAATCCCTATGTGATGAACTGCTTTTACCTAAGTACACTTTCACACTATCTGATTCGATATCGGGATACACGGGACGCGGTTATACAAAAAATTCCAACTATTATTATATTGTAGATTCCAAAACACCGGAATCTAAATATTTAGGTTAAGATAATAGCCTTATTAAAATGTCTAGTTATGGGACTCCAGTATATTGAGAATTGGGTATTTTTAAGATCTAGTATTTCGGCACTGAGTGAAAGTTAGAGCAAGCCCGATGTACTTCGTGCTCTAATCCATAACTGCGTCCCGTGTGTGCCGATATCGGATCGGGTAGTGTGAAAGCTCACTTACGAGTACGAAATGGGCTATTCCCAACTCTACCGCCATCAAACGTTTGTTACCACGTTATCATTATTGAACTATGGGACTCATAAATTTGCAGTTTTTTTTCTTGAGTACGATCACTGTAAAGCAATAAGGTTGGTAGGTATTTTCTTGCGACATCCGTTAGTTATAATATTTTTTAGAAGACTGGATACTCCACGTACTAACGACTATAATTGCAATTATAATACATAATTCATACATTTGTCATAAGAAGTAGGTACGTTTTATTGTATTTATTAATTTATGTTCATACAATAGTTAATATACTGGTCGCAGGCAGACTAACGAAATTTTGCAAACGACACCATGCTTCCTTAATTGTTAGGCCTTATGTTATATGTCCAGCTATATATTTTTTTCAAACATTATTCTTTAGCTCGATGCTACTGTTGTGAAGTGTCAAAAGATCTCTTGCAAAAAGCAAACCATTTTAGATTTAATTAAAATATTCGTGGTCGTCATTAAATTGGATTTCTTTTTTATAGGTATTTTTTAGTATCAAATTATGTTAGACTTGGCGATGCAATTGCAATCCTTTTTATCGTTTTATAGTGGTGAAATACGTATCAAATTCGATATTGTTTTTATTTTATTTTAAGTAAGTGCAACACTGGATGTGATAAAATAATTTATTACATTATATTCTTACTATTTTGCATTGCTGTATTGATGAATTGTAATATAGATAATTGTGACAAATCATAAATAAATATGAAACTGATACCAGTCGTTTTTTTTGGGGATATCCCAGAAGTTCCATATTTTCTAGTTCCATATGGATCTACCGGGATATTCATTTTGAAGGAAATGTCCAAGAAGTATATGAAACTACTGGTACACATTTACAGTCGTGGCCCACTAATTAGGGACAAACACATTTTATATAACTAAATACAGAACAGACAACTATAATTTTCATAAATCAGCACAATACAAGTAATGAATGTTAAAGCTTTATCATGTATCTAGGTACTAGCAAAATAATTCTGTTTACCTACATTCGTTTGCGAACCTGTTGATAACTGATGAATATATAAACTTGTTACTATTTAAAGTACTTTATTACTGGCACTCTAATTAAGAACATTGGGTTTGAATCCCTGTATCTTCCAAAACAATTGAAAATAACCAATAAGTCACTTGGTTTTCTGTTTCTTGGCTATTCTATTATCTTCTTCTTCTCGTTAATGGCGGCCACACACACACGGGGTATTCTATTATTATTTCGTGCTTCAAAAGATAAGTAAAATTTCTGATGCCTCCATCAGAAACATCATAGTAACATTGATTTTAGAGAGGAAGTGGGACATATCGAAAGGTTGCCGAACACCTGCGATGTTCGAAAACGAAAGTATTTAACGCGATCAAATATTTTAAGAAGAACCAAACATGCCAGAAGGTCCAGCGGAAACAACGACCACGTAAAACAACCCCCCGAACTGACGCCCTAATTGTTAGAATGGCGAAAAAGAATCCTAAACTGCCTTCTATTCAGATAAAACGTCAACTTTTTGGGGGAAAATCTGGTCTGGCAGCTCGTACTATAAGAAAACGACTGAACGAAGCGAATTTATTTGGTAGAGTAGCTCGCAAGAAACCATTAGTGAGCAACAAAAACAGAGACGCAAGGATTAAATTTGCAAAAGAACACAAAGACTGGATCAGTGGAAGCATGTGTTATGGTCTGATGAAACTAAAATAAACAGAATAGGATCAGACGGTCAAATCTACGTACGCCGACCACCAAATACAGCGTTTAATCCCAAGTATACTACCGTAACAGTGAAACATGGCGGCGGGAATATTAAATTATGGGGTTGTTTTTCTTGGCATGGTATGGGACCATTGGTGCGAATTGACGGTACTATGAACCAGCATTGTTACAGAGATATTATGGAGAACACCATGCTGCCATATGCTGAAGCAAATTTACCAGTTTGGGAATTTCAACAAGACAACGACCCCAAACACACTGCGAAATATGTAAAGGGCTGGTTTCATCGTAATTCTGTTTCTGTAATGACTTGGCTCTCCTGCAGTCCAGATTTAAATCCTATAGAAAACCTCTGGAATGACGTCAAAAAAACTCTAGCCAATAAATATATTAAAAATCTAAACAAACTTTATGACGCGGCAGTCGAAGCGTGGAAATCTATACCTGTAGAAAGATGCGGAGTCCTAGTGGAGTCTATGTCGAAGAGATGTCTAGAGTCTGGCAAACGAAAGCTGTCCACAAGAACGGGCGGCAATTCAAAATATCTGCAGCAGATATCAATGTCTGTACACTAAACAAACGAAGTTGATAGATAGAAACAATCATTTAACATTTCTGACAAATTAAATAATATCAACTACGTTTAGTATCGCCTAATCCAGCTTATCCAGCTGCTGATTTTTGAATTGCCGCCCTTTTTTGTGGACAGCTTTCGTTTGCCAGACTCTAGCAGTGCTCCAGAACAAGGGATTCCCTAGCAAATATTGACATAACTTTAACATTTTCTTTTATAATCCATGAGTTTTCGTTTATGTTCTTAATTAGTGTGCCAGCTTATTTTTCAATGTTATGGGATAAGTTTATTTCAAATGTTTTTTTCATTTATAAACTTTTTATTGTTAAAACTTGTTTTATTCAACTTCATATACAGGATGTTAAGTATATAGTGGATAATCTTTGAACTACGGATAGAGGGCACTTAGGACGTTATGAAAAAGCTAAAATAGGTTTATAGTAAAAGTCACACGGTTTTCGAGATTTTTGGACTTTTTTGTTTTTTTTGAAAATTGACACCCTTACTCGAATTTTTGGTCATGGTTAGTGTACGAAGATATTTTTTTTATTTTCTTTATACCTTAATAATGTTTAATAGTGGTGCTATCAGATAAACATTACCAATATGGCGTCACTACCGTGCTTTAATAAAAATAATAATCGCAAACTTGAATTTTGCATCATCGATCGAACATTTACCAAACTTTGAGCTGTTGCAGTGAAAAAAATATACACTACCACAAGGTAGCCCATTAGCTTAAAAACATGCCCATTTAATAGAGATTTAAAAAACACTAAATATTGATTTATTTAAATATTAGAATAAAAAAATAACTTCAGTTTTCCGCAATTGAGTCGATTATTTCATATTAAATTTGTGCTCTAGAAT
The DNA here is from genome assembly GCA_923062465.1 of Acleris sparsana. NCBI lineage: Eukaryota > Metazoa > Arthropoda > Insecta > Lepidoptera > Tortricidae > Acleris > Acleris sparsana. The sequence continues at coordinate 12,630,566 of OV281286.1, forward strand.
TCCAGATAGAGTACCTGATGATGACAAACTTTTCGTTGCTAAAATAAGAATACTGGCCACTAATTTTGTGAAGCATTTTATTTAAAACGATTTACGTTCCAGGCAAAGCATTACAACCTTTTTGTTTCAATAATAACAATACTGGCCACTAAAATTTGAAAATGCCATTAATTCTAAATTTAAAACACTCGATCGCTTTTTGTTTTCTCAGCATTTTATGTCAAACTTTGGTTTCACGTGTCAATTTTCAAAAAAACCAAAAAAGTCCAAAAATCTCGAAAACTGTGCGACTTTTACTAAACCTATTTTAGCTTTTTCATAACGTCCGAAGTGCCCTCTATCCGTAGTTCAAGGATTATCCACTATATACCTAACACCCTGTATACTCAGATTAAATAATAGTAAACAAATACAAATAAAAGTTTCAATATGAAAGTAACACTTAGCAATTTTATAAAGGTTATATGTAATACTAAGGCCGTCCTTAATTAGTGGGCCACGAATATTGCTTTACCTAATTTATACAGGGTTATTGGTAAGTCGACCTATTCCCGTTAGGAGGTGATAGGGGTGACTATTTGCGATAAGTTTGACCCCCATATGCGTTATGCAAAAGTGAACCATTTTTGAGTTATCGCGTTTATTAGTTTTTTTTTAAATTAGTCGGAAATTCAACTTGAAAAATTTATTACAAAAAAAGTATCAATTTAAATCTTTTTTTTTCTTCTGATTTACAAAACCGATTAAACACTGGTTATTTCTCAATATTAAAACAATAATTATCGGTCCAAATTTAAAAAAGCGAGACGGAAAACGAATTTTTTTCAATATTTTTTGCGATCGCTTTCCACTAAAATGCCTTAAAAACAAAAAAAAACGTTATGAAACTTGGCTTGCAGATTATTTTAAAAACTTAACTGTTTTCTTAGCTCTCCAAAAACGCATAAAAAGTAGAAAATTATTTTAAAAAAACCTGAAAAAATAATCATCACAAAGGAAGCGGGCGGAGACAAAAGTCACAAATGCAATGCAATAACAACATTAACTTATGTAAAAAGTTACAAAATTAAAACTAATAAACAATTAAAATTGAAATAATTAGGATTTTTATAGTTCATTTTCAAAATGGCTACTTCCATTTCTTATTCTCACATAAGTTAATGTTGTTATTTGTGTTTACGAGTATAACAGTTAGTTTTGATAGATTTAGTTAGTTAATTTTAAGTTTTGTTCGGACGTGACTTCCTTGTTGCTTCCTTTGTGATCAATTCTTTCCAGCAATCTTTAACAAAACTCATTTTAGTTTTAATAGCTCGTTAGAAAGCTGGAAAAAGGTCAATGTTTTATGTGTAATCTGCACGCCAAATGTATTGGTAATTTTTTCTGTTTTCGTGTACATTATGTTGGAGTTTGATAAAAAAAACATGTATTTTTTAGTTTTCGGCCTCGAATTCTCAAACGTGTACGGATAATATTTTTTTTAATTTTGCATAGGAACAACAAATTCATCTTGTACAAAAGCAAATAAAAAATGTATGATTTAAATTTGGTATGTTTTTTAATTTTAATTTTTGAAGTTGCATTTGTGACTTTTGTTTCCGCCCGCTTCCTTTGTGATGATTATTTTTTCAGGTTTTTTTAAATAATTTTCTACTTGTTATGCGTTTTTGGAGAGCTAAGAAAACAGTTAAGTTTTTAAAATAATCTGCAAGCCAAGTTTCATAACGTTTTTTTTTGTTTTTAAGGCATTTTAGTGGAAAGCGATCGCAAAAAATATTGAAAAAAATTCGTTTTCCGTCTCGCTTTTTTAAATTTGGACCGATAATTATTGTTTTAATATTGAGAAATAACCAGTGTTTAATCGGTTTTGTAAATCAGAAGAAAAAAAAAGATTTAAATTGATACTTTTTTTGTAATAAATTTTTCAAGTTTAATTTCTGACTAATTTAAAAAAAAACTAATAAAAGCGATAACTCAAAAATGGTTCACTTTTGCATAATGTATATAGGGGTCAAACTTATCGCAAATAGTCACCCCTATCACCTCCTAACGGGAATAGGTCGACTTACCAATAACCCTGTATAACTGTGATTATTATGTAGGTACTAAATTTACGAACCATTTCCGCGTCGCATTCGGGTCACTTCTAATTTCGCCATGAGATCTCTTGAAAACCGGGAAAATTAAGCGTGATCATCGAGTAAATTCATGATTTTACACACGTTTTCTCGTGGTCCTACTAATTTGTCCTACTAGTCAAAAAGTGAACCTAGATTTGATCACTAAATACTAATTGTGGTTGTAAAAGTAGGTAGGTTAGGTTCGTTAGGTATCTTTAAACGCCCGAAGGGCAAACCGCCCAGAAATAGGAGCCCTGCCGCAAGGCAGGGCTCCGTCGAAAGTCAGTAGGACGAAAATAGTAGGACCACGAGAAAACGGCCGATTTTACCTGAATACTAAGCGAACGAATAGACTGTACGACATTAATCAATATTGACAAATAAAAGACGCAACCACCTATTATGGAGTTTAAAAAAATAATAAATCCTTCTTTAATTAAGGGCTGAAAGGAGGTTTTATTTTGTTTTAAAACTTAAAATACATGCCTAAATTAAAAAAGTTGCATCAATGAGGTGGTTAAATACATGTTAAAAATAAATGTGCAGTGCCCACCGTAGCGTTTTCAATGATTTTGCAACACTGGTAACGGGGTATGCTCCGAAGATACTCAAGAAACTGATTTAAAACTAAAATAAAAACAAAACCAGGTGTAAAACCAAGTAGTTATGTAGTTCCATATGGAACTATTGGGATCACTTTTTTGACATTTACATATGTACCGATTGTTCCATATGGAACTAAAATTATGGAATTTCCGGGATATCCAAGTGCACAAATACTCGTTTGAAGGGTCGCGAGTTGTGCCCGTTTCCAGGGGTATAAAAAGCCTGAACAAGGTCAAATGTCAATCATAAGGAGTCCGCTTTCTGCTTGGCAGCGAGGAAGAGTTTAGGTCGGTACAGAAGTACCTGTCCGAACTCGAGAAAACCGAGGCCGTATGCCTTGGTTTTGGTACTCGCTGCCGGCAGAACGCAGTATCAAAGTGGCCATAAGGGTCCTCCCCAGGGACACCCCCCGGAGGCTATACAAGAGGAGCTCGCGGAACTCGGCTACTCCCCCGAGTACGTTCGCCAGGTGCGCGCACGTTCGGGGAGGCCGGGCTGCATCTTCTTCGCCCAACTGAAGAAGACGGCTGACTCCATCCCCCGTATTTACGATACCAGCCAGCTGCTGTGAATGACGGGGGTCATTGCCGAAGCCTGGAGAGGCAACAAGAGGCCGGCGCAGTGCCATAGGTGCCAAACCTTTCGGCACTCGTCGGTCAATTGTCACCGACCCATCGACTGCGTCCGCTGCGGTGAAGGCCACGCAGCCAAGGCCTGCCCGCCCCCTCTCGCAGAACCGCCCACTTGTGCGAACTGCGGGGGTGCGCACACGGCGAACAACTCGTCGTGCCCAGTGTTCCGCCGGGAGGCACGGAACACCAAGGCCGGGACCGTCGCGCGCACTGGCCTCAACGCGCCGACCGAAAGTCGGCCAACCACGGGAGAGGCAAAAAACGCAGAGAAGGACGCCCCTGCCTCCTTAATGGCTTCGGCGAATAACGGGAGTCGAGCTCCGAAACGCCGCAAACGTGGCGGGCGAAAGCGCAAGCCTAAACAGGCCAGCGCCCAGCCCCCCACACAGCAACCGGAGCGCTCGACTCCGAAACCTGGCCGCCCACAGCCGGTCCAGACTACCGCACACCACGACACCTTCAGCCGCCGACAGCAACAACGGCGGCCAAAAGGCGACAATGGACATCACGGCCATTATTGCGATCCTGATGAACCTGCTGACTGCCCTGACCCCCGGGGCAAGACCCGGCGGCGGCCATCGGGAAGGAGATTGCACGACTTTACCATCTCAGTGGATAAATACGCCCTCAGTCTCCTTCACTGGAACGCCGACGGGCTAACCCCGCCGAAGCAGAGGCAGTTAAAGCTCGTCCTCAATGAACGCCGAATTGATATTGTCCTAGTGCTGAGACGCCTTTCAAGGCCGGAGATCGTCTTAAGATACCGGGCTACCTGTTTTATAGAAGGAGGAGCTCACGCCCGCGGGGCGTGCCTACCGCGGCCTGGCGGTTCTCGTCAAGACAGGACTCGTCCATCAACCCTGCGTCCGACGACGCTCCAGTCCTTCTACGCCTTGGGCGTAGAAATTTGCGCATCCAACACGCCGTTGCGAATTTAAGGATGCTACAAGCCACCCGCAGACGCGTTGGCTGTGGCCGAAATCCGTCGACTGATGGACTCGCCCACCCCAACTGTGCTTGCGGGTGACTTCAACTGCAAGCACCCGGCCTGGAACTCTGCGTCCATGAACAGAAACGGTCGCTTACTGTTCGATGACGCCGAGTCAAACGGGTACAACATACTGGGTCCGGAGACCCCGACCCACTACCCCTACGCGAACACGCACATGCCCGACGTCATTGACAGATAGGGACGCGAGTGAAACCACGAGCTAGCTTATTCGCACTGCTTTATTAACAGACACGGCTGTGGGCGCAGCCACACACACACACATACACAACATCTCCTCCCCCTGGCTCACAACTAAATCCTAAACTTGTTATACCTTATAATTAACTTTCACGCGTTTTCGCAACGTGATTTTGGGCGCAGTAGACGGTTCATCATTGCTCTTGTCTCCATCTGGGGCCTCGTCAATGGCTTCTTGAAAACTATCATCGTCTGAACTTCCAGCCGGCGGGGCCTGGTACTCAGGAAAATCTGAAAGTCTGGCTGTCCCTTTTCTCTCCCCCCTGTAGTAATAGCTGGGACTTTGTCGTGACAAGAACGGTGACGTTGGCGAGCTGGGCAGCGAGGGCGTTGTCCCCTCAGCTAGGGTGTCTAACGGTGGTGACGGTGGCCTGGTGTCGCCCGCGGCGCCCTGTTCGACGCTCGACGACGCAGGTGACGCAGTCGAAGGAATCGGCGGCGGCGGCGGCAATGGCAGTGGTGGCGGCAAAGGCTGCGGTGGCGTCACATACGAAGGACTTGTAGGCAAATCGAGGTCTAAATCCCAACGATTTTGGTCACTAACTGTGCCTCTAAATAATACAAGTTGATTTTGGTGCTTCTTCATAAATAGTGAAGAATTTAAATCTCTTATTTCATACAACACTCTGCCAATTTTTCTTACTACTACCCCTTTACACCAAGTATTTTTGTTTAAGTTAATGTTTTTTTTATACATAATATAATCACTAGGTTTATAAAACTGTTTGGTTTTTCTATTTAATTTAACATTCTGTAAACTCTGTTTTTGTTTGACCACATTAGCTAGGCCGAGTGGCGAGGGTGGTGGCGGTGACGCTGCTGGATTAAATAAGTCTAACCGCGATCTTAACTTCCGTCCAAAAACCAATTGAGCGGGCGAGAATCCAGTGGTGGAGTGAATGGAGTTCCTGTAGTCGAAAATATACTTTAACAACTTAAGTCTACTCATATGTGTGTTATTACTTGAAAGAATGCTAGTTTTGATTCCCTTCTTAATAACCTTCACATAACTTTCCGCTTGGCCATTGCTGGCTGGATGATAGGCGGGCGACGTCACATGCGAGATACCATTTAAGGTACAGAAATTTTTGAATTGTTGTGAACAAAAAGCCGTTCCATTGTCACTTACAATTGTGTTAGGCAACCCAAACCTAGACATGAAGTCGTAAACCTTTTCAACGACAGCTCCGGATGTGGTCGACTTACACATGTCATAGACTTCAACCCATTTAGTGAAAGCGTCGACTATAACTAAATGCGAGTTACCATTGATCGGCCCCAGGAAGTCTAAATGAATCCTGTGGAATGGCTGAGGCGGGTACTCCCAGTGGGCGAGCGGCGCGCGCGGCGGCGCGGCGCGTAGCTGACCGCACACGTCGCACGCGCCGATCATTGCTTCGATCGCTTCATCGATCCCAGGGAACCAAAATCGAGACCGCGCCTCGGCGTTCGTCTTCACGATTCCTAGATGACTATTATGCAATTCCATTAGAACTTTTTTGCGCAAACATTCCGGAATTACAACCTTGTGACCTCTCAATAAGCAACCATTTTCAACTGCTAATTGCGTTTTGCACAGGTGGAAGGGTTTTAACCTTATGTTGTTAATTTTATTAGGCCACCCATCCATTGTGTATTTAATAACTTGATTAAGGGTAACGTCTTTGTTAGTTTCGTCTCGTAACTCCTTTGTTGTTAACGGTAAACTACCTTCTACTACGAAACAAACGTAAGCGGCGCGGTCGCATAGGTCTGCGTCGGCGGAGTCCGGCTCGCCCGCCCCGCCCCCCACTCGCGCCCCTGGCTCCTGCGGCTCTGGCGCGCATGCGCGGGATAAATAATCTGCACTGTTCGCTGCACTGCGAATATATTCTATGACGTAATTATACCCGCTTAAAAAAATTGCGTACCTCTGTAACCGATTCGCAGATACTTCGGGTATGCCACGGTAAGGTCCAAAAATTGTGATTAGCGGTTTATGATCCGTCCGTAGAATAAATGGCGTAGCCCGACCGTATAAGTATTGATGGAACCTTCGTACTCCGAACACAATCGCCGTGGCCTCCTTCTGAATCTGCGAATACCGTTTCTCGGCTGTATTTAGAGTGCGGGAAGCAAACGAAATGGGTCTCTCTTGGCCGTCTGACCCCACCTGGGATAAAATGGCCCCAAGGCCCCCCGGACCCGCGTCGACCGTAAGAACTAATTTTGCACTGGGATCAAAATGTGTGAGCACCCTATCAGACGCTAGACATTGTTTAATGTTACTAAAAGCGCTGTCATGAATAGTAGACCATTCCCATTTAACGCCTTTTTTTAATAGCTCGTACAAAGGAGTCAGTATTGTTGATGCCCGGGGAACAAAGTTCCTATAGTAATTTACTAACCCAAGAAACGACTGAAGTTGGCCGACGTTGTTAGGTATCGGAGCGTCCACGATTGCTTTCACTTTATCAGAAGATTTTTTAAGGCCATGTTTATTAATCACGTACCCTAGATAACATACTTCATCTTTAAAAAATTCGCATTTTTCCTTTTGCAAGGTCAGTCCTGCGTCCTGTAACCTTTTTAAAACCCAGTGAAGGCGGTGAAGATGCTCCTTCTCGTCGCGGCCTGTCACCAGGACGTCGTCCAGCAGGCACAGTACACCATCTACGCCGGCCAGCAAGCCCTCCATGGCGCGCTGGAAAATGGCTGGCGCGCTGGCCAGCCCGAATACCAGCCGCGTGTACTTGTACAGGCCGCGATGAGTGTTTATACAAGTTAGGTTCTGAGAATCTTCGCTTAACCTCAACTGGTTATAAGCCATGGATAGATCTAACTTCGTGAATTTTTGTCCAGAATATAATTTCGCGAATAACTCATTAGCGGTCGGCAGTGGATATTGCTCGATTACCAATTGCTTGTTTATACTGACTGAGTAGTCAGCACACAACCTGACATTCCCGTTACGCTTTAAAACTGGGACAATGGGAGAAGCGTACTCCGAATGCTCCACGGGGACAAGGACATTTAAATCGACCAGTCTATCGATTTCTTTATCAATCTTTTCCCTTAAAGAAAAAGCAATCGGACGCGCTTTAAAAAATATAGGACTTGATCCTTCTTTCAAGGATAATTTTACAGAGTATTTGTTAAAACAGCCTAGATTGTCAGAAAATAACTGTGGATATTTTTGTTCAAAAATGTCAACGCTTTGGCAATAGTATACAGGAGTTAACTCTAAATTAAACTTCGATATAAAATCTCTGCCTAATAGCGAAGGGCCTCCGTCGCGCACCACATACACGCTAAGCGTATGGGTTTGCTCGTTGAACGTGATTGGCAATGGCACCACACCTAAACACGCTATGTTATCGCCTGTATAGCTACGTAACTTTTTATTTGTTGATGACAATGGAAGACTACGGAAATGTAAATTGTAAGTGTTTTGAGACACCACGGTTACAGCTGACCCGCTATCGACCTCAAATTTAATTGACAACCCGTTAATTTCCACTAACTCCACCATGGGCTCTCCCCGGACTGAACGAATGTTAAACAACTCACCGTCGTCATCGTCTCCGCCCTCGGCAGAGCCTCCTGTTTCAACATAGTTGATTTTAGTGCACATTCTTCGTAAATGGCCTTTGACCTTGCACTTTTTACATACAAAATTAGCAAAACGACAATCTGACACTTTATGATTATTATATCCACACGCAGAACACTGCACTTTACCCGAAATATCACTTAGTTTACGATTGTTAGTGATTTTAAACAGGTCGACCGCGTTCGGCGCGGAGGCGGCGGCGGCGCCGGCGCGCGCGCGGCTGACGCTGTCCGCCAGCTCCACAGCCTTGGCTAACGTCAGTTCTTTTAGGTCCCGCGCGTATAGCTTCTCTTTTTCCAGGCCAGGGAGCATCCCCATAACGAAGCGGTCGCGCAAAGCCTCCTCTATATTGCTGAACGAACAGTGAGCGGTCAGCCCGCGCAGTCTCGCCGCCCATTGCGCGTAAGACTCGCCGGACTGCTGAGTCGCCGCATAGAACTTGTGACGCTCGCCGAATCCTGTTCTTTTGGGTGTAAAATGGTTGTCTAGAGCAGTAAAATATCTTCATAGGGCACGGAATCTAGCTCTTTTGGCAAAGCTAAATCGACAGCGAGCTTATACGTACCCTCATTGAGTGCGCTTAACAAGATAGCCCGTCTTTTTATTCCGGTCGCATCTTTCGTTTCATCAATATCGTTTGCAATAAAATATTGTGCTAATCTTCCTTTATAACTGTTCCAATTTTGCAGATTGTGGTCGAAAGTAGTCAGAATCCCAAAGTTAGCACCAGCCATTTTTTATCGCGTAATAACGTGGGTAGAACACAGATCGTCGCCAATGACAGATAGGGACGCGAGTGAAACCACGAGCTAGCTTATTCGCACTGCTTTATTAACAGACACGGCTGTGGGCGCAGCCACACACACACACATACACAACAGTGGTTAAGGGACTGGAAGTCTGGCCGTCTCAGGTCGTGCTGGACGATCACTTGATCTCCGACCACCAACCCGTCATGGCGACGTTCTCCATGGACCCTGCGAGGCGGATCCCACCGCCGCCTCGGAAGAGACAGGACTGGGAGAAGTTCGCAACTCACATTGCTGAACACTCCCCGTCCTTCCCTGTCTCGACTCCCGACGACGTCGACCGACTGGCCGTCGAATTCGGTCGATGCGTGCAAACCGCACTGGCCGCATCCGCCACAGACGCCAGCACTACACCGCTCCGGAAGACCCCTCTTGCGATCCTGAAAATGATCGAGGAGAAGAGAAGGCTACGCAGGCAGTACCAGCGTACCCGCTGCCCCGCCATGAAACGGCAACTCCAACGGCAACGGCAACGCCATGGCGGAGAAGATCCGAAAGAGCCTCGCGGCTGACTCGGAAGAGGCCTGGATAGAGGACGTCGAGGCTGCCGGTGACAACTGGCAGGCCGTGCACCGGCTATGCCGTCGCTTCACCGGCGGCAAAAGCGGCCCTACTCCTACTCCCATCCGCCCGCTACTTGCCGAAGACGGCACACCCCGCTACAGAGCGGAGGACAGAGCCGAGATATTCGCGGCCCACCTCGAGCAGCAATTCTCGCCGAACCCGGACCTCAACCCCGCCCACTCCTCCTGGCAGTACCGATAAACCCAGACGAAAACCCGGCGGTTTTCAACCCCGGCCAAGTGGAGCGCTCGATCCGCCGAGCCCCGCTCAGGAAAGCCCCTGGCCCAGACCGTATCCCGAACGAAGCGCTGCGTCGCCTTCCGTCGCGAGGCATTGCGACGCTGACGCGGCTATTCAATGGGATCATGCGGTCCGGCCACTTCCCGACGACCTGGAAGCTGGACCGGGTCATGATGCTCCCCAAGTCGGGGAAGAACGTGATGAAGCCGGAGAGCTACCGGCCCATCTCACTGCTGCCAACGGTCTCGAAAATCTTCGAGAGGATGCTCCTGGGCCATCTCGGCCGTCACATCGTGCCGAAAAAGGAACAGTTCGGTTTCAGACCCGAACACTCGACGACGAAAGCTTTATCCTGCTTTTTCTTGTCTGGGGGACACCGTTGATGCAGGAAAACATATCGAAACTTTTATGTGGTCATCTTGCACCATCTCGTGTACACATATATAAGTAGTTGATTCTATTTTATTTTATTTTATTATTTTCCTTTCTCTCCCGTAAGATTTTTGGCATGTTTTCCTGCTGAACTACTGTTATTTGATATTATATGTAATTTAATACTTGTAGCTTTATATAATGCTAGACTAAGTTGTACCATTGTAATATGAAATATGTTTAAAAAATGACTGACTGCTGAGTTTCTTGCGGCGTTTCTTCTCAGCAGTGGTCTCCTCTTGGGAAGCGCTGGTAGTATCTTGACGTGTAAAAGTGCCCGAGCGGCCTACTGACTGAATAAATTTCTTTTATCTTTTTATCTTTTATCTTTTACCCTCCAGATCGCAAGAGTGCTGCACCACGCCGCTGTTGCTCTCAACAAGAGGGAACATTCGGTTGCAGTACTCCTAGATATGGAGAAGGCGTTCGATCGGTCTGGCACCCGGGCCTGCTGGCCAAGCTCGCCGACTCCGAGACGCCCAGGCGCCTCATCAAGACCGTGGCCTCCTTCCTGGAGGGACGCCGCTTCGAGGTGTTGGTGGACAACCACACCTCCGCCCAGCGACCAGTTCGCGCAGGAGTTCCCCAGAGGAGTGTCCTGTCACCCGTGTTATACGCACGGTACACAGATGACATTCCCTTGGTAAACGGAACGACGCTGGCGCTGTACGCCGATGACGCCGCCTACATCGCGTCATCGATGAATCTGTGCAGCGCACGCTGGACGCTGTCCCGGACTGGCTTGCGAAATGGCGACTGACCGACAACGTCGCCAAGACGCAAGCCATCGCAATCTCCAAAAAGAAGATCCTGCCGCCGAAGTTATCGCTCGGTGGCCAACCCATCGACTGTGCCCCCACGGTCACATACCTGGGGGTGACGATAGACCTCCGTCTCACGATGGCCGCCCATGTCAAGGCGGCTATCAACAAGGCGCGCCAAACTCGGGCGATACTACAGCCCATACTGCGGTCCGGGCTGCCACTGCGAGTCAAGTTAGGCGTGTATAAAGCCTATATCAGGCCACGCCTAACTTACGCCGCCGCAGCATGGTACGCGCTTGTGGCCCCCAGTGGGCGCAAGCGCCTCGAAGCCCAGCAGGCGCTCGCGCTGCGAAGGGTGGCGGACACCCCCCGATGCGTCCACAACGAGGTCATCCGCCGCGACCTCAACATTGACGGCGTGGTGGAGTTCGTCGGCCGTCTGAATACGAACCTATTCAGGCGGGCCGATCTGTCGCAGTGGCCGCACCTAAGGAGTCTCGCGCCCCACACAACACTGGTGGAGGACGCGAGACAACAGCATCACGGCAGAGGACGAGGACGCAAGAAGCTGGCCTTGCCGCGCACCTAGTACGCGCGGCTACCACCTCAAGGCCAGCGAGAAGAGGAAGAAGATGACGACGACGGACGACCAACCCTCTCAATCGCCGTAGGCTGAAGTCGCCGTTAGGACCCTCCTAACCGGCTGACTTCGCCGCAGCGCCCTTAGGCGAGAGAAGGAAATCCCCAACAATAGATTCCACCAGGAAAAACCGAAGACCCGCCTGTATTCACAGGCGGAGATTTGATCCCACAGAGAGGGGCGACGCCCCGATCTGTCTCGCCGGCCCCCCGACGGGGGCCGAGAAGAACGCTCGACAGAAAAATGACAATCATTCACTATCCAGACGTCGAAAAGAAAACATCTAAGGAACTCAAGCAAGAAAACAACCGTCGAACATGGAGACCACCGCTGCTGAATCAGCTCAAGTGGTTGCACTACTGCAAGCAGGAGTTCGGCAGTGTGATGTCGCTCGGCAACTCAATTTAAGCCGTTATGCTGTCCGCCGAGTATTCCAGCGGTTCCAGGAGACTGGGGGCTACATCAGAAGACATGGGGCTGGTCGGCGACGCTGCACACCCGAAAGAGATGATAGCTTCATCGTGACGTCATCTCTACGCAATCGCTTCGCCAGTGCTGTTGAGGTGCAACAACGCCTCAGAGAAGCTCGGACAACATCAGTCAGCATCTCTACGGGTAGAAGAAGACTGCGGGAGAAGGATATCGTGGCTCACAGGGCTGCTACAGGCCCAATGTTGACCGCACAGCATCGCAGAGATCGCTTGCAATTTGCCCGTGATCACGTCGATTGGACGTTTGACCAATGGAGGCAGGTTCTCCATACCGATGAGACGAGAGTCTGTCTTTATAGCAATGACAGGCGGGCCAGAGTCTACAGAAGGTCGGGCGAACGATTTGCTCAAGCCGGTATTGAAGAGACAGAAACAGGCTACGGAGGTGGCTCTTGCATGTTCTGGGGGGCATGTCTATAGACGGCAAAACCGACCTTGTCTGCGTCTCCAGGACTGGAGGCACTGGCGGCCAAGGGTCCCTGAATGCTCGCCGATACATTGCCGAGATCCTGGAAGATCATGTGATGCCATATGCGGGTTACGTCGGCTCTGGGTTCACATTAATGCACGACAACGCTCGCTCCCACACTGCATTAATTGTTCGGGATTATCTGGAGGAGGTCGGGATTCCCGTTTTGCCGTGGCCAGCCAGGAGTCCTGACTTAAACCCCAACCTTTGGGACGAGCTGAAGCGACGGGTTCGGTCACGAGATGCTGCCCCTTCCACCCTGCAAGATCTTCAGGACGCAGTCATCGAAGAATGGGGCAACATTCCACAAGAGGACATCGTTAAGTTGGTGCGACCAATGAAATACCGTTTGGAGGCAATGATAAGGGCAAGGGGGGTAACACTAGGTTTTAAGTTAATTTTAGGCACTTTTTGTAAAATTTCGTTAAAATTCACCCTTCCATGCTTCCTATATTTCCTATCCAATCAGCTGCAAGCGATGTCGTGGCATGTCGCAGCGGGCCTCCTATCCAACAGTAAAGGATAGGTAGCGGTATAATGCCACCCGCGTGTTTGTGCCGTGCGCGGGGACCCGTACAGGTGGAGAATGAGATCCTGGTAGGCTGAGTTTGAGGAGGGTCGGAGTCGTTACCCTCGGATAACTACACGCCACTTTGGCTCGGGATTCATCTCACACGGGAGGTTCTGGCCCAGCCAGTCAGAATCAATCGGCTGTCGCGTCTACAGTAGTCTGGCCGCGGGCGAGTGTTCTGGGGTGTTGAGGTCGGTAGCCGGCGGTACACCGCCGCCACCGGTGGTCACTCCAAAAGGACGAGGGTACGACCCTGTATGCGGACGCACTCTCAAGTTTCAAGGTAGCAGTGATACCAACGACCTTCCCAGCCAAGAAGATCTTGGCGTGTCATATGGCGGCCATACGGGGGGTGGTGATCCAGCGCCTCCTGATCATCCCTAAGCCGCTCCCCGACATCAACTACGGGAACATTGTGGGAGGCGCCCTGCACATCAGTTGCGGTGACAAGGCGTCTTCCACGTGGCTCAGCTCCCTCATAAGCGAGGGATATATTGCGGGGATGAGCCTCAAGGTCGTGGATGCCAAGGATCTTCCAAAACCGGTGAAAATGGCCTGGAAAACGAAGATCATTGGCATCCCCGATGCAAAGGTGGTGTTTCAGCTGCTCCAACGCTTCAACGAGCGGCTGAACACTGAACAGTGGAAGGAGGTCGAGACCTCGGAGGCGGCGGCTGGCACCCGGCGCATCATACTGATGGACCGGGAGTCAGCGGACGTAATCCGGGAGGCCGGCTACGTACTCAAATCGGGAATCGACGTGAGCACCTTTAAGCTTCTGGACGATGCTGAGAAGAGGGGTGCTGACGTCGATCCTGGAAAGGCTCCCCGCACTGACTGCCGTTTTCTCGTGGTCCTACTATTTTGTCCTACTAGTCAAAAAGTGAACCTAGATTTGATCACTAAATACTAATTGTGGTTGTAAAACTAGGTAGGTTAGGTTCGTTAGGTATCTTTAAACGCCCGAAGGGCAAACCGCCCAGAAATAGGAGCCCTGCCGCAAGGCAGGGCTCCGTCGAAAGTCAGTAGGACAAAAATAGTAGGACCACGAGAAAACGGCCGCACTGACGTGGTTTCTGAGGTATCAGCGGGCGAGGAGTCGGACGGGGTGGACGAGGTTGACGGGGCTGGAGTGGATGAAGGGCCGCGTGGGGGTCGGGAGGCGTCACCAGTATCGGTGACGACATCCGAGAACCTGCGTGACCTAGAGGCCCTCTACCTCGGAAATCCCGCATCACCCATGTCCGAGGACCGCGAGTCGCCGCCGTCGCAAGCCATGGGAGGCATGAGGTGCGTACAAATTAATTTGCAACACCCAGCCCTTTTGGCGAAGCAGCTAAAGAATGATAAATTCGATGTAGCCCTAATTCAAGAACCATACACATACAGGGGCGAGATCAGGGGACTAAACGGCACGGAAGAAGTTATCTATTACCTCTGCCCCGAGAATAATATGAGGACTTGTGTGTATGTCAAAAATGGCATAAATGCCATGCCTTATAATGGCTAGGGATCTTACCACTATTAAGATCCAGGAGAAGAGGTTAGGCAAGACTCTCATCGTCTCGTCTGCCTACCTCCCATACGAAGCGACCGACCCCATCATACCCCAATTCCGGAGTCTGGTCGCATCTGGCAGACAAGTGAACACCGACTTGATCATCGGCTGCGACGCCAATGCACACCACGTCATATGGAGTAGCTCGGACTTCAACAAGCGGGGAGAGAAGTTACTGGATTTTCTGGTGAGCTCTTCTTTACAATTACTACTGAATAAAGGGAACAGCCCAACTTTCGTCAATGCTAGGAGTGGAGAAGTAATTGACATAACGGTGGCGTCTAACCACATTTACGAAGATATTCACTCTTGGCATGTTTCCAATGAAATCACACTCACAATCACACCGAAATACCAATTGAAACTGTGCGCAAAAGAAATCCTAGGAATACCGACTGGTCATCCTTTAAACGTGATCTAAAGGTAGAAATTAGTAGTAGTAAAAGTAGAGCTGATTCATGTAACAAACGGGTGAGAAAAACATTTTTGGAATAGCTATAAAAATAACCAAGATACTTATAAGCCAACAAAGATTTTTTTACATCTCTTTCTAACAAAACAGAGTTTTACGTGGCTATCAATATGGCCGGACTGCACGATGACGTCACCGGTGCACTTCGATGTCTCTGTCTAATTAGCATTTTAAAATGCTTGTACCATCCGTATTTCTTGATCTATTTTAATTTTAATTTCACTTTCGGTGATTTATTTTACGGCATTTTCATATTTTGTTGGGAAATGCGATTTAAAAAATCCAGACATATTCCCTATTGCGTGTGAATTAAAACGTAGTGATTATATTCTCTTTGGTGTGAATGTAGAGCGCGCACAACACAGTTGAATGACAGCTATGAATTGATGCTGGCTGACAGATAAAGTAAACGTATATAGCTTAGGTACTTACCAGTGTTGCCAGGTCTCCTGATTTATCAGGAGATCTACTGAATTTGGCATATGTCTACTGATCTACTGAATTTGCAAAAGAAATTTAGATAATCTACTGGATTTTGTATATGACTTTACTTTAGGTTTTTTGTAGAAATTGATTTTTTAATGTATTTTACTAAAATGTAATTTGCAAGCATTTTCCGTACAAAGAACGTATCTAGCACTCATTGGGAATCTACCTTTATAGTGCGGATGCGTAAAATGGAATGCGTGCGAATCTTAGGTACTCTAATCTATAGAAGCAACTGCGTGAACTTGAACTGCGAGTTTTAAGTTTTAATGTTGGTCGTTCTGTTTTGTTTGATTGATTTGATTCTGTTTGTTCTACAGTTCTACTGATTGATCAGTGTGAGTTGGAGTTCTCTTCAAAAGTTTTTAAGTTCTGTCTGTTCTGCTCTGTCTGTTCTGCTTTAGCAGTTAGTTGTGTAGTGAAGTGCTATTAGTGTTAAATATAATTAGGTAAGTCAATTAATTTATTATGTTTTACGTGGTTTCTATGTAAATGTTATCTTTCTATACCAAACTTTAATTGATCGATTTATTTATTTTACACGTTTTGTTTGCAGTGTGTGTTTGTTTTGGCGTACTTACATAAAACCTTTGCTTTTGTACGAAATGATTTAAGCCTAGTTGATTGAAAGGTAGGTTCTACAGATAAAAATTGTTGTTTTTTTATTGTTGGCACAATTTTATGTAGCCGAAATTACGGAAAATATATTATTAAAATCGATTTGATTAAGAAGATAATGCAAAACCTTTTGTAAAAGGTTATTCAGGTATTAAAATAAAATCTGATTTTTTGACCTTATATCTACTGAATGTTTCAGATTGGACCTGGCAACACTGGTACTTACTTTCATACTTTGCCACAAAACAAAGATCTATCTCTATCTGGTACTTACTTTATTAAATTGGGTAGAAGTTTAATGCTTAAAAGTTACCTTTAATAGAAGTTTTCAAATTTAATCTTTAACTTGTTTATTGAGTTTTATATGAGTAGTGGTCAAAATTAATTATTTACAGGCAGTTATCAGCACTACAATATCATCAAAATGGATGCAAGAGCGGCCAAGCTCGCTTTAGCTCGAAAAAAGGTAAAGTTGTAACGTCTTTGATTGCTGCTAATTTATTAATCTTCCAGTCATTGATTTATGGAATTAACTCTTTGGTCTTAATACAGTTTCCTAATAACATTAG
Source organism: Acleris sparsana (assembly GCA_923062465.1). NCBI lineage: Eukaryota > Metazoa > Arthropoda > Insecta > Lepidoptera > Tortricidae > Acleris > Acleris sparsana. Next base: position 12,647,448 of record OV281286.1, read on the forward strand.
AGCAAGGCATATTATTTGTAAGATTACTAATTTCGTTATCTAGCCAATAATGAAATAATCTCCAGATCATAATAGTAATCAATCCTAAATCATAAATCTTTATTGTGTTTGGAATTTGGATATTACACAAGTATTTAACTATTAGTATCACCAAGTTCTATCTTCATAGATGTATACACAATTCACTTAGGTACTCAATTTACCAAATAAGCAAATTAATTATAGTAGTCTTAATAATAACACAAAATGAAATTTTAAATAAAATTTACATTAATTAAGTCCATTTCAGTCAGTCATTAAAAATAATAATTCAAAGCTACTCAGGTTTAAATATTCCATATATTCTTTTGATATTGTAGAAACTTTTTTTTACGAGCCAGATTTTTTTTTGATTCTTAAACCTATTTACTAATTTATGTGACTTAAAACTATCCAGCAAATTATTGAAAATGATAATACACATAATGTAGTCATTTTTCGTTGTTAATTTTAGTTTAGCACCAGGCTTGTACAATTTGTGTAAATATTGTGGTTGTACAGTTCTAGCAGATAATGCTTGCACTTGTTGGAAGCATTGTTTGTTTTTGAACACAAACATACACACTTCCATTATGTAAAGGCATGGTACAGTTAGTATATAATGTGTCATAAAGTATGGTCGGCATGAGTCATCAAATTTGAGTCTGAGTATAGCTCTAATGCAACGCTTTTGCATTAAAAATATGACATTTTTACCTGAGGAATTACCCCACATAACAATACCGTAATGTAGGGCTGAATCTACATAACCAATGTAAGCTGTTAATGCTGCTTTCATGGAAACCAATTGATGAACTCTCCTCATAGTATAAGTAAATCTTTTCATTTTAGAACATAAACCATGTACATGGGCATTCCAGTTACATGTAGTATCTAAATTTATGCCCAAAAAAGTTGCCTGTTCCATTTCTTCAATTCGTTCTCCGTTATAGTTCATGTCTAGTCTGTGTGAATCGCCTTTAATAGTATGGAATTGTATGTATTTAGTTTTTCCTAAGTTAACTTTTAGATTATTTCTTGTCAACCAATTTATGACATTGTTTAAAGCCATATTTATTCTTTCATTATAAGTTAAATGTTCCTTTGCATCTATTATAATAGTAGTATCATCTGTGAACATGATGCAGTTTTGTTGGAAGGGCATTTGGCAGATCATTCATATAAATTAAAAAAGTAGAGCGCCCAGAGTACTGCCTTGTGGTACACCAAACTCATCATTAATTTAATTAGATCTGTACTGATACTTTTAGTTTTTGTGTAGTATCTTGAAATTTATACACATTGAAATCTGTTAGTTAATTATGACTGAATCCAATCATAGGCAGGTCTGCGGATTCCATATTTAACCAGTTTTATAAGTAAATGTTTGTGATTGTGACATACAAAGTCGAACACTTTGCTCATGTCAATCAATAATGCATTAGGGTATGGCCGAGAAAAATTGTACATTTGAAAAAAAGTCATTGTCCCTCTCACTTAAATAATCATAACCTTCTTGTATTTTTATTTTTTAATACCATGGAAGGGTATATCTGATCCGGAGAATGTTTGATGCATATATATATTTTTATTTAAGTCGATTAACATGTCCTGCTAATAAAGTGTATTTTTTTTGGAAACGGTTAATTTTCCCGTTCATAAAAAATTCTGTGCTCCACTACGACATCTCGCAGATCAAAGTCAGAAAAATATACAATTTGATTCGTACCCATTATAGTTTTGGAATGTCTAACGTTGTTAACTACATTTGCTATGTTTTTATTGAATTATTTTAATAAAATAACGCAATAAAGTGTGTCAAAAGTAATTTCAAACATGTGTCTCACTTTTTGTTCACGAATGATACTTCACGTATGTTATCACATTACGGCTAAACTAACAAGAATCCAGGGCCGCATAAACCTTTATTGAGTCATGGCAACACCACACTACAGGTTGGCCCACCTGTGTATAAACATCCGCCATTTTGTTTATGACAGTTGACAAAATGGCGGAAAAAAGGCCGGCGTTTTTGTCTCGGTGATATTTTGCTTTTTCAACAGTGAATATCTAAGGTAAGAACACAATTTTATACATAATTATAAATTGCAGATGTAGATAGACTATTCGTTTAACAAATAAAGTTATACGGTGCTTGCTAACTTCAAAACTCACCGAATGTATAATTTTTAAGGTTATGTCCACAACATTTTTGATTCACGAATGATACCATGTGTTACGTAACATTCGTGATATGTTGTTAAGCTGAGTGTGCGAGGATTTGATACCTAATTGGTATTGACTAAAAATATTTGATGTTTCTGTGGCAAAATGCTTGAACATCCTCTCCATTTATTTTGGCCGGTTACAAATATACTTTTTTTTTTATGTTAGGTTAATTTCGAACGAATTGGTTAAAAATGTGGATTCAGGGCTTAAAAACAGGTTAATTTTCCGTACCGGTTAGAGCCACGCTTTGATAGCCTAACCCATAATAAAATTTACGCTAACAAGGAACGAAATCTATTTACCGGTTAGAGATTACTTCCTGCGTGTGATCGGAGTCTAGGATATATGGCGGAAGCGTTCTCTAGCCGGTAAATGCATTTCATTCCCTGTGAGCGTAACCTACGCAACTAATTCGTTCGAAATTAACCTAAATAATTAACCGGTTTATTTGTAACCAGTTACAAATCCTGCGGGAACGAAATGTATTTATTTACTGGTTAGAGAGCGCTTCCGTCAGCACTCTCAAACCGGTAAATGGAGTTTGTTCCCTGTGAGCGTAACCTTTATTATGGGTCTCATTGTGGCTGTAACTTCTACGGAAAATAAAACAGTTGTTAAGCCCTAATTTTGACTATCCCAAATAATACAAATAAAAATTGTAGAAAAATCTCTATCGTGTATACTATAAGCTTTACAAATTTCACGTTAGTTTCTTAATTATTATATATTAGTTTAGTTAGTTTTTTAATTACATTCCAGGCAGCCCTAAATTTGTTTTTATTATTGTTTATACATTCTGTCAAAAAAGTACCGGGAATTATTCAATAAAATGCAGACTTTTCGTTTAATCAATAATATTTATTTTGTCGCCTTCAAAATAAGCCCCATATGATACTATACACATACGCCAGCGTTTTTTTCCAGTCTTCGAAGCACTTTTTATAAGCGTTTTACGGCATAGCCTTTAACTCTTTTAGCGAATTCCGTTTTATGGATTCGATGGACTCGAAACGATTACCACGGAGCGGCAATTTCAGTTTTGGAAACAAGAAAAAGTCCGCCGGGGCCAAGTCTGGTGAATACGTTGGTTGGTCAATGGTATTTGTACAGTTAAATTCGCTCACAATTGCTGCTCTATGCGATGGTGAATTATCGTCGTGCAAAATCCACGAGTTGTTGTTCCACAGTTAGGGCCGTTTTTGACGAATTTTCTCACGCAAACGCTTTAATACGGCTAAATAGTATTCTTTATTAACCGTCTGTCCTTCCGGAACGAAGTCATGGTGGACCAAGCCACGAATATCAAAGAAAACAATGAGCATCACCTTGATTCTTGAGCGACTTTGACGTGGTTCTTAGGGTTCCGTAGCCAAATGGCAAAAAACGGAACCCTTATAGATTCGTCATGTCTGTCCGTCCGTCTGTCCGTCGGTATGTCACAGCCACTTTAATCCGTAACTATAAGAGATATACTATGGAAACTTTGTAAGTAGATGTATTCGGTGAACCGCATTAAGATTTTCATACAAAATTAGAAAAAAAACAATAAATTTTTGGGGTTCCCCATACTTAGAACTGAAACTCAATTATTTTTTTCGTCAAACCCATACGTGTGGGGTATCTATGGATAGGTCTTCAAAAATGATATTTAGGTTTTTAATATATATTTTTTCTAAACTGAATAGTTTGCGCGAGAGACGCTTCCAAAGTGGAAAAATGTGTGTCCCCCCCCCCCCCGTAACTTCTAAAATAAGGGAATGATAAATGTAAAAATAATATATGAAGTACATTACCATGCAAACTTCCACCGAAAATTGGTTTGAACGAGATCTAATAATTAGTTTTTTTTTAATACGTTATAAATCGTACACCGCATTTTACCTTTCATTCAATCAACTCCAATATAATAAAGAATAAAGAAAAACATTTATTTAGATGTATAGTGGTACGGAACCCTACGTGCGCGAGTCCGATTCGCACTTGGCCGGTTTTTTGGGCTTTGGTTCGTGTTTTGTCCTCCATTCAGATGCCTGTTGACTTGTTTGCATGTCAAATTCGTAGACCCACGTCTCATCATCAGTTATGATGCGTTCCATGAACGTGGGATCAGAATTGACGCGATCTAGCATGGCCAAAGAGGTCTGTTTTCGGTACAGTTTTTGTAGAACATTTAGCTCTTTTGGAACGAGTCGACCGGCGACGCGTCTCATTCCCAATTTATCTACTAAAATCAAACGAACAGACTCATGAGAGATTTTAAGGTCACATGCTATCTCTCTCAAGCTTGAATGCCGATTATCGAGTACGATTTCCTGATTTTTTTCTATATTTTCGTCCGTAGAAGATGTCGACGGTCGTCCGGAACGAGGGTTGTCTACGACGATGGTTCGACCCTCCTTGAATGCTTTGTACCACTCATAGGCCCGTGTTTTTGATAACACTGACTCACCATAGGCTTTACCTAACATTTTTAGCGAGTCTACGCACGATATACCGTTCGCAACACAAAATTTAAGGCAAACTCGTTGTTCGATAATTTCGTCCATCATGAAAATCGTGAAAAACTTCTTAGGTCTGCCGGTTTAACTAGCTGCTGTATTTAAAATGGCGGACTTTTACCGCTCATATTAGGTAGTATAATTAAAGACAGTGCTACCAACCTAAAAAACCTTTTTTTTTAATCTTTGGCATTGACTTTTTTTATTTACAAATTCCCGGTACTTTTTTGACAGAGCAGTATATTTAGCATTTTTAGTAATGAGGCAGACGAGCATGCGAGCCTGTTGGTAAGTGGTAATCGCGACCCATAAACACCCGCAACACCAGAGAATTCGCAGGTGCGCTGCCGGCCTTTGAGGAAAGAGTAGGCTCGTTTTTTGAAGGCCCCCAAGTCGTATGGGTTCGGAAATACAGACGCCGAAAGCTGATTCCACATAGATAAGGTGCGTGGCAAAAAAGTCCTCGAAAAACGCACGATAGTGGATTTCCAACTATCAAGATGGTGTTGATGATATGATAGTTTGATACGAGTTGTACGTTGTTGTTGTTGTTGTTGTTTACTTTTTATTTTTTGTCTGCGTGTTTTTGTTGTGAATAAATGATTTACTTACTTACTTACGATGGTGAAATCCAGCGGCTGGTATCAATCCGAATAATTCCTCGGAGCACTCTCCGTGATAGATGCGGTAAAAGACTCAGAGGGAAGCAACATCCCTCCGCAGGGCCAGTGGATCTAGATTTTTGAGAAGCCCCCGGTTGTTGACACATCGAGCAACTCTGTTCTGTATTCGGTCATGAGGAAGAAGTATTGAAGTATTGAAGATATTGGGGTGCTCCGGCGCAAATATAGGAGCAATATTCCATGTGAGGGCGTATTTGTGCCTTATAAAGCTGAACGCGATGAGCCGGCGTGAAATACCGCCCCTCTCTGCAGAGCACTCCAAGCTTCTTCGAGGCTAACTTAGCTTTACCTCCCAGATGACATCGGAACTGAACATTGCTTTATCAACACCGAGAATCCCAATACTGGACTGCATTAAGGGGAGTACCCTCGAAACAAGGAGATAGGCTAAAAGGTTGTTTTTAGGGGTAAAAGCGCAGACTTGTGTCTTCTGGGCGTTAAATTGGACCAAGTTTAGGTGGTTGGATTTTTTTCACACAAACAGTAATTGGGCTAAAAGATAAGAATTAACCCCAAAAATTACCCAAAAAATATTGATGGTCCATGTGCCGAACATCTTGTATATATAATATTAGTATTCCTGTGTTTAGTGGCCTGTGATACTTTCGCCACAGCTTTCACGTTACGAACAGTCATTTTACCATTTAAACGGAGGTCGTATATTGACAGCAATCAGCCGGTGACTAAGGCGCCGCTTTTACGCCATTTTGACCATACTGAGGCGTCACGTACCAACCCTCATACCATATCTCCCTTGTTTCTGTGATCTGAGGTGGATTCTCTACCTCAGAGTCGCTACTGCCATCTGTGTTGTCGGATACCAACAGCATTTTGATTAACTAAATAACATACATCAATTACAACTTGCTTTGGTTTATTAATCTCAGTTTTGCTTGTGCCATGTTGTTAGTATTGTCGCCTTCTAGGTACACAACAACAGGAGTGTGTTGTACCTAATCAGTAGTTTATTTGATAAACGTTCCACATGCACGTTTTGAAGCATGAAAATGGATGAAATATGCCTACTCAGCAGCACAATTTCAATTTATTCGTAAATAATTTTGTCCTAAAACCTATTTATCAAATTAGATAAACTAAGATACGATCGATGAAAGAAGGTTCTAATATCATCTTTAATTGTTTACGAAGATTGAGTATACTTCAGTGTCTGTCTAGTTGTGCTTAGTAGGTAGTTATTGTTATTATGTTATCATTTTATTCATAATTTTAGGATTAAAATAAATAAGTTGTTCAAGGTGTAGCTACAAAGAGAATCACAAACCCTGCAATATTTCTTACCGCATTGCAAGCCAGTCTTGCGTCAACGACAAAAAAAAAGTTATAATATCCTGTAATGAAAAGGTTGTTTCCAATCCAATTAAGTTCATTGACCCAATCATATGTTTAGGGTTGAAACAAGTAGTTTTTTAGTGTGAATGTTTAACCGGCTGTAATTTGAAAACGACTGCTTAAATTCACATCTCCCATCCGGGAAGGTCCACGGTCCTCTTCCACCCTGTATATTTGAGATGGTCACATTAATACCTTTCAAATGATACCCATATTGTAATTATTAGAAGACTTTTTCTTTGTTGACATAAATAATTGTCTTTTTGCCATTATTGTTATTTTAATTTAACAGTTTATGTATCCTATTTTACCCGGGATGGTGAAAGGATTCTAACGATATCACACAAATTATAACGAGCCAACCGTTTAGAAGTTATGGTGGAATAAATAATCATTACATACATACATACATGAACCCTGAAAACATTACACTCCGTTTCTTGGGCAGTCGTGTAAAAAACAATACCGTTTTCCGCAATTACATGTACCTTCCCTACAGTAGTCAGTAGCATAACAATTCAGATGTCGGGCGGGAAAGGGCCGCCGCCCGTGTTACGCTGTCATAAGCAGAAATGCCAGGGTTGACACTATATGCAAAATAACACCATTGTTACTATTTATAAATTTATAAGCTTAGCGGCCCGTCCCAACTTAGTCGGGTCTTGAATTACATACAAAAACTTACCCCGCGTCACAAGGAAATCCATGAAATTTCAAATCCTTATCCTATTTCGGGGACACAAAACAGTCTGCGTGTGCCATTAAAATTAACAGTTTTGGTTAAAGGTAACCAAACTGTCCAAATTAAAAAAGGTTAAAAAAACACGACTGCGACGGCCCTTCGCCTACAAACTCCCATAGTTTGTAGGACGTCACCCGCGCGGCCCGCTTCCCCGCTAGTTTCCCATCGTAGCTCTGCGCAAGTGATTTCCTTGCGCAACTGTATGAATTGTTACTGTGCCAATACTTTAAACATAAAATAGTGTATATACAGGACATAAACTAAGTCATTTCATCCGAGCCGTATTTATCTTTTATTACCGGTTTTCCCAAATAGTGCCGCGCCTCTCTAGGGGGCGTAGACTATTTAACATAAATTTAACGTGTAAATAGCTATAGTATAACATCATAAATAAACCTTGATTGTGATACATACCTTTTCTGTTTCCCAACGCGACGTCATCGGTCATCGCACTCCAAGGATAATGTCTATAGTTAAGGTGCAAGAGTTCATTATTATCTATACCAGATAAAAAGAAGTAAATAAAAAGGTGCATTGGAATATTTATTAAAAATCCTGAAATTTACATATTCCGGCCGCATTCCTGATATATGTCAGAAAAAAACATGACGTCTGGGGGTGATTTTAGACTTTCGATCAAAAATTTAACTCGAAAGTGAGTAAAATGAAACCGTTTTTCCAACCAGTCTTTAACCACTAGTCTTTAAATTTTCTATCGCTCGTATTTTCTAAAATACGGTTTTACCTATTTTGCTCTCTTTCGAGTCAAGCTTTCGAGCGCTCGAAAGTCAAAAATCGCCCCCCTGGTAACCATTGGCCAGATTTTTATGTCTCTCATAATAATTAATTTGTCCGTGTCGTGCAATTGAAAGCTTTTAAAGTATTAAGTTTTTTTTTGTATGAAATTATTTGAAATTGTTTTAGCTCAAGGATCATCAAGAAAAAAAAGGTGTTCTAAAAGAAAGTTGTACCAATGAGGACGAAACACAAGATATCAAATGTTCAAAAAATTCTATTACTACAGATACAGACATTAAATGGGAGGACAACACTGCACATATTGTAACTCATTTTGACCAAAATCAAAACGACAACTCTATGCCAATAACTCCTGAAGTTAATGTTACAGAACTTCTTGTATCAAGTAAAAGAAACCTCGAGTTAAAAATTAATGAGCTGCAACATAAATTATCGCAACTAGAACGCGATTACACAGCAGCAGTTAATAACTACAACTTGTCAAAACAACAACTTAACAACTTTGAGAAAAAAAATAAAAATTTAAATAGTAGATATGTTATGGCGACTGAAGAATTACTTTCAAAAGATCGAGTAATTGAGGACTTAAATGTGATGAGAATTTCATTATCTGAAGAAAAAAGCAATTTGCAAGATCAATTAGAATTAACAAAAACTGTTCTTACTGCAAAAGAAACAGAAAATGATTCACTACACAGCCAGCTTTGTAAGATACAGGATCAACTTGATGCAACCCAGTTGAAATTACAGCAAATTACGAATGGGACAGCTAATTCCGTAGCACCTAGTATTGAATCCCAAGATGGTAACTTAATAGAGGCGTTACAGCAGAAAATATTAACTCTTGAACAACAGTTAAAGGTTTTGCAAAAAGAACGAGATCAGATAAATGCCCATTATGAACACTATGTCAGTGAATTAAATAATCAAGTTAGGTCTTTAGTAGCTAAAAATCAAGATTTATCAAAAGAAGTTGAAAGTTTAACAAATCGGGAGAGCGGTCTTATTGATCAAATTGGTGATATGGAAATTCGATTACAGAATTACTACAAATTTAAAGAGGCGGTAGAGACCAAAAAATCGGATGATGATATTATTGAACTACAACAGAATTATATAAAAACAACGGTAATTATCTATTTTTTTTGCGAGCGTTGGCCAGTGCCGGAAATAACAGGAGCCACAGCTACATCAAAATAGAAACAAAAAGACTGCGGGATGGGACTACGTACTGGCCGATCGTTACTGCCGGCTTATCGGGTTTATAGCAGCCAGTTTTGTATCTACCGCAAATTACTTAGGCCCTCCTCCTTTTTATTTTGTTAATTGCTTTCTTATTATACCTTTTTTTTTTTTTTTTATGGCATAGAGAAGGCAACCGAGCACACAGGCCACCTGATGGTAAGTGGAAACTGTGACCCATAGACATTAGCATAAGACTGCAAATGCGTTGCCAACCCTGAGGACTAAGATGGAATGCCTCTATGCTAGTTATTACACCGGCTGTCTTATCCCCAAACCGGAACACAACAATGCGAACACTGCTGTTTGGCGGTAGGTTAATGGATAAGATGGTGGTAGCGATCCGGACGGACCCCGCACAGGGTCCTACCACCCGCAGAATACCTATATACCTACATAGTATCGTTTTTTTTAATTTACAACAAATCAACTTACTACTCGTTTGCCCGCAGTATGATTAGTTTGATGTTTTGTTTAAATTCAATCAATATTTACCTAATATTTATTGAATTCACTGTGTCCTACGAATTATTTTTATAGGAAATGCTCACTCAACTTAACCACAAATATGAAGAGCTTCAGAAACAGTATGAAGAAAGTGAAGCAAAAGTTATAACGTTGAGTAAATTAAGAGACTCAAAAAGTACACAGGATGAAATAAGCATCACAAAATTAACAGCTGACATAACCAGTGATAAAATCGCGGCACAGAGAGCTACTGAACAAAATATTAAACTGAAAACAAAAGTCCAAGACCTAGAAGAGGCTTTTGTTAAATTGGTAAGTTATTATTCTGCAATATTATAAGGTGCAAAAGTATTAAAGCGTTACAAGTTTTGTATGGGTATTGTTTTAAAATAGTGTTGTGCTGGATAATGTGGATATGTCGTTGAAAAAGGACACCGCTGCTGCGCACTGTCAGTTATTGCTCTGGCTTCCTCGATATTATAACCACATTATAAGAGTTTGTCCGGAGAACAACTAGACGCAACTGCCAAATTTATATTAATTACTAAGGTAACTAAAGTGACGTTTTTGTAGATTTACTGCAATAGTAGATTGATAACCAAGGGTTGAAAGTGTCCCATTTCAGCCGAGATATTTCTGGCGCTCGAACGAAGTAAGAGCGCCAATAGTTCGAGGGAAATGGGTAATTTCACCCGAGTTAGACACTCTACTTTTCATTTCGACTGTGAGGAAAAAAGACACGGTATACCTAAATATATTTAATCTCGTTTCCCGCTTTATCTATTGAAAACTTTTTTTTTCTAGATTCATAAAAAAGTTAAAATACACATGCTGCCAACATTAGAAAAGTTAAATCGAGTTGGTCACGGCCAAGGAGCATGACTTCCATCTCATTCTTACCCTAACTAAAGAAAGAGATGGAATATATTCGTGACGTAATAAAGGTCAAATTTCTTGTTTCGAACGGATGTTCGGTGTTCAACCTCCTTGTTGTATAATAAGCTCCTTGGTCGTGACCAACTCGATTAAACTTTTCTAATGTTGGCAGTAGTGTATTTTCTAGATGGCCATGCCGAAACGTGAAAGAAAAAATGTCAGGCTATGCTATCACGGCATTATGGCGGGCAGCAGAATAGAGGAATAATTTTAAATGTTGATTTTCTGTAATTGCGAAAAAAATAGACCAGTCTTAAAATTATTTTCATATGAACCTATAGGCCGTAATAAATACATCGTTTAACGTATAGCCGAGTTTAGGTATATGAAAATCTTTTATGTTTATAATATGACGTAGCTCAATTATCTTAGACTCCGTGGCCAATCGTAACTATTAAAAAAAAATTACTTTCCACCCTAGAGATGAAAACGCAATTTTCCACCCGGCTATCCACCCATTCAAATTAAACTTTCCGAACAGGAGAGATGAAAATATTTTTGGACATGCGTTCATGATAAGTACCAACCAACAAAGAACATTGTCCATTTTTTTATGATCGTTACACACAGTTCCGGCGTGCCATGAGGAAGAATGAAAGTCATGTGAAGAGGATATTTTTAAATATGAATGTGGAGGTCTATGTTGAAAGGGGGAGACCTAAGAGATGGATGGAATGTGAAGAGCGATATGAAAAAATAAATGGTCAAATGAGAGTAGAACTCTCGCAACGAGGGTTCCTTATTTAAGATAATTATGCTTGGTAACCGCAAAAGAAAAGACTCATTTTGTTTTGAAACTTTATTTTCTACGCAATAAGGTTAAAATGGAGCTTACCTCACCATAAAGGTTCCTTTTTTACCATTTCCATTGAAACCTAGCAAGGGGGTGAAATGTAAGATGGCTGATAGGGATGTTTGAAAGAAAAAAACGTGCTGCGCCGATCCCGAATTATTGAAAGGGCAATAAAGATGATACACGCAGTTCAATATTTTCGAAAAAAGATTAGATTTTCGGGTCAAAATTAAGGAATAAGCACACATTTTCGGCACATTCTGAGTTTCGATGACTCTCTGTCTCTCCCTCCCTCCCTCTCTATCACCCCCCCCCCCCCCCTATCTCTCTAACAAGTAAAAAAGTGTTTTTAGTGTAGCTTAATTAAAATAATAATAAATAATTTTGTAAAAGTTAATTGTTGCAGTGTTTACCTTTTTATTGGATATTTTAAATTCCCAATATTAAGTTATTTTATTTCGATGTCAGGATGGCATGTTTAACTTTGCTAAAGTACACTGGTTTTATTAATATTCAAATATTTTTCGAATATGACCGTTGGGGCACTTCGATACACAATGGTACGGGGACACGGGGTACATTGGTGTTCTTAATGTTTGAGTAAGTAAATTTTGACTGTGTCGTTTAAGTGTCTAAAAGTGTTTTAGGGTTCGTTTAGCTTATTTTCTCATACATGTCAAAGTTCATTTATATAAATAAAAAATAAAAACAGTTGAAATCGATCATAATAATGTCTATAAGTATAATTAATTGAAAAAATAAAGTTTTCTAAAATCTGTTTGAAACAATAGGTTCATTTAAAAGAAACGACATAACATTTTGTTGAATGTTGGTATTTTTTAAAACTTTTTTACGTAATTAAGCTTGTTTATCAAGGTGCCCCAAGGGTGGGGCTCAATTAAACAAATTCCATTTTTCACAGTGTTTTCTTTATTTTTATCACTATTCATTCTTTAAGATTAATTTAAATGCCATATCAATCCCATCTAGTTTAACTATGATATAAAGAAAATATTTACAATTTTAATCATTTTTACTGCGCAAAATATAAGGTTAATTTTTTTCCTACATGACTCGTCCATAACCACGGAACAGGAAAAACAGTAGAAGTGTGAAGTGGGCGTGTCACGTGTGGTATGGTTATGCTGAGTTCCGCGCATCCTAGCTCAGTTTGCCCGCGATCGGATCGCTTGTGACGTGTGCGTTAAATTGCATATTGTACTATTTTGGATCGTAAAAACGATAGCCGCACCGAAATCATTTTCCAGGTGGCTTGTTGTTTTTATGATAGTGTGAGTATTGGCGACAACAGGTCTGATACCAAGCGAAGCTCAAGGCACTTCCACAGTTTTTTCTATTCCGTGTCCATAATAGACTAGGCCCAAAACTGAAAAACGCGTCTAACCCAAATTGTTCGACCCTCCAGGTCTATTATTTTTCCGCGATCTTGGAAAAACTGTCACTTTTTCTATTTTTTGCTTATTTCGTTTTAATTTGCGCTAAAATGCACTAAAACGTAAATAAGGAAGAAAAATTAGAAAAAAGTAGCAATTTTTTGAACCGGGACAGGGACTCCACTGGAGTTTCCTGATACGAACAACATCACACTAGACTTAGTGATGTTGACGACGAGGCCGTTCGAAAAGACCTACCTGTGAAAGTGCGCGCAAACGCTAGCTATTCTCTGCTCGAGCTGCTCTTATGTACACGCGCTTACGTCCACCGTGGTGTCGTAGGAGAAAAGCACCGTCAGACCTTTGGCGACAAAAGATGCAGGTGGTAGTTACCTAGTTGGTTACTAAGTTCTGTTACTCGATTTGCAACCTCTTTTCTTGCGTTAAAACAAATGCTACCGAAAAAATAAAAAATGACATAATATGGCGGGTTGTCAGTTATAATTTTATAGCACACACAACACTTATCTCGTCGTATTTATAATGGATTGGGGTCTAAAAGAAAATTGTGTCGCTGTAATTGCGTTGCACAAATGCGGGCATCCGCCAAACGTGATTTTGAAGTTGCTTCAAAATCTGAAAATCAACAAACAATTCGTTTATCGTACCATTAATAGGTACAATTGTACCCTGATCTTTGATGACCGCAAGAGGTCTGGAAGACCTCGCACCGTTCGGGCCCCAGCTCTAATAAAGGCAGTGAAGGTGAGAATCGCAAGAAACCCCGTCCGGAAGCAAAAGTTGTTGGCAATTCAGATGTCTGTGAAGAGAAGCTCCCTTATCAATCAAGACCTTGGACTACACGCTTATCGTAGACGGAAAGGTCATTTGCTTAATGGACGATTGAAGTCTATGAGGCTGAATAGAAGTCGCGTGCTACTGAAGCGGTTCGCACAAAATGGCCACCGAAATATATTATTTACAGACGAAAAATTTTTACCATTGAAGAATGTTGTAACCGCCAGAATGACAGAGTATATGCAAAAAATAGTCAAGAAGCGAGTGTAGCTGTTCCGAGAGTGCAACGAGGCCATCATCCCTCTTATGTCATGATTTGGTTAGGTGTGTCATACTCAGGGTTAACACAGGTCCATTTCTGTGAAAAAGGTGTCAAAACTGGGGCTAAAGTTTACCAGAAAACCGTTCTGGAACCAATAGTGAAGCCTTTAAGCCACTCTTTATTTCAAAACCAGCCCTGGGTCTTTCAACAAGACTCAGCCCCTGCACATAAGGCAAAAACAACTCAAGCCTGGTTTCGAAGCAACAAAATTGACTTCATTGCCCACGAAGACTGGCCCTCCTCCAGCCCGGACCTCAACCCCCTGGATTATGCTATATGGCAGGTTATTGAGGAGAAAGCCTGTGCTAAACCCCACACAAATCTTGACTCCCTCAAGCGGGCCATAGTCAAGACAGTGAAGGAATTAGATATGACAACCGTGCGTGCCGCTATTGATAACTGGCCTCGTCGTCTGAAGGCCTGTGTTCAGGCCCAAGGAGGCCATTTTGAATGAAATTGACAAATGTAAATCCTGATTGTGTGTACTTCATTTAATTTATTTAACTTTCGTTAGTATATTTTATGTAGATAAGGATTATTACAGTAACCAACTAGGTAAAGACCGAAAACAGCGTATTTACAAGCCCTATGTCCCCTACTTTTGACTTTAAGTATTTTCCCTCAGTTTTAACTTGAACGGTCTGTCTTCTGCCAGTTAATAATGTTTTAAACAATATATAGCGTGTTTTCCTACTGCGCTAAGGCCTATATTACAATGTTGAAAAGGATAGGATAGAAGAAATCGAGTAGGATCATTTTAGAAGAAATAGAATGCAAGTGGCAAATCATGTAACAGGTGGGATGAGGTGACAACGTTATCAGAGGGTTTTGACCCTGCAGAATACGGATCTGCCTGTCGCGATTCCGAAATTTCAACCAGAAGTACTGTATACGGGAAAAGGTGCCACCCATACAAAAAAAAATCGTCGTATGTACATTTAGTAAATCGTTCGTCCGGTACCTTAAAAAAGGTCCAATTAGCAATGTTGCCCAAAAAGTTAAAATATAAATCACATCTATTTGTCGCATTACAAGTAAACTCATTATTTTTTACGAAATGTGTATAGGTGAAAAAATTAAGTAAATCACATGTTGCATGTAGTTGTGCACAAAACTAATGTGGAATTTACGTCAAATTCAAATATCGAATGTCAAATGGTCTATATAGATGTGTTACAACTACATGCAACAGGTGATTTACTTGAGTTTTTCGACTATACGTAGATGTACGAATAGGAGGTGGTATGTCGTTCCAAATTTTTGATGCGGCGTACTTAAAGCTTCCCTGAAATGCTGCAGTTCTTTGGGATTGGATACATAGCAGTCCATGGCGATTTCGTAATAACCAGGTCAGTGTTGTATACAGGGTTGCAACGTGTATATATCGGCGAGAACCTTTTTGATCACGATGCCTACGCCGCAAAACGACTTTGAAGGATTACTTCTAAACAGATATAAAACTAAAAATTACCAACATTTAAAACGCCTACAAAGCAAAATGCCTCAAATCAATGCCATCAATGAGCGGTTTGCCTAATTTGCAATAAGCCTGCATTCATTCTTGTCTAGGCAGCATAACGTCTTAAAATTTAAAATGACTTTAAAGGATAACATACACAAGATGCCATACGACTAAGAAGCATAATTAATCGCAATCAATAACGGCTATAAATTAAACTGCCCCAAATTAATAATATCTTACTAATATTATAAATGTAAAAGAAAGTGACAAGGCCAAAGAAACGCCTACGAGTATCTTTGTTTCCAGAATTTTGTACTTTATTGATTGTACAGTCAACCTTATAAGTAGGTGCACACTTTTGTACCTTGTCGCTGAAACGCCTTTGACAGATTAGTCCATCATTTCAAACATGACGTTAAAGTGACAGAGTACTAAAGTGTGCAGCTTCTTATAAGGCCGACCGTACCTGAGTGTTTTTTTTTCTTAATAACTATATCATTAGTTAATTTAATATCTATTCTTATGCATGTAAAAGTTGCAAAATGTTACTTTTCTCGGGATTAAAAATATATTTATAGCTTATAGCTATTTAGGAGTAATCCTTCAAAGTCGTTTTGCAGCGTAGGCTTTGCGATCAAAAAGGGAAAACGTTAGTATGGAAAAACCAACTTTTCCAGAAATCTCCATACAAAACACCTATTTTATAGGTAATGAAAAACTCGTGACGGACCTTAACTATGCTTGTACCTAGTTTTGGTTTGATTTCTTTTAATTTGGAGCATTTTGGTGTTCAGGTCTTATAACTACTGAGATGTTTTGCATTTGAGGTATTTGGCATTTCAAGTCTGCTGCATATATAGGTATTTTACTACAGAGAGGTTTGTCGTTAAAGCCACATTGTGTTTTTAGCCATTATGATGTTTAGAAATTTTACTATAAAGTCCATTTGCACTTTATAAGTTTTTTTTATTTGAGGCATTTTGCTTTGTAGGCGTTTTAAATGTTAGTAATTTTGCTACTTATTTATCTTTTTGGTGGAGTCCTTACGGATACACTTCGACCCTGTGGGATCTTTTGTGTAAATACCCCTCTTTTAGCACTTAATCCAATGCAGCCTCCACCCCTTCCAAAAACCCTTGTTCGGTATATATATATGGCAGATTCTGTATTGGACAGATTCTGCGATTGGGCAGATTCTGTATTGGACAGGTTCGCGATTAGGCAGCTTCTGTATTGGACAGATTCGTGACTGGACAGATTCTGTATTGGACAGATTCGTGACTGGACAGATTCTGTATTGGGCTGATTCGCGACTAGGCAGATTCACTACTCGACAGATTCTCTATTGGACAGAATCGCCGTTTGGCAGATTCGCCATTTGGCAGAAGTAGTACAGTAAGGAACAATAGTCTTATGCACCTGATCATATATACCACCAAGCCTACTATATGAGCTTATAGCCTGATCGAGTTAGCCTAAAATGTACGGGAAAGGTTACATTATTACGCATATAGCTGAAAATTAGTACGAATGTTCAGACCATCATTATAAATAAAATGTCAAAAGTCCCCATCGATCGTTTGCGAAAAAAGTTCAGGTTCAAAGTTCGCTTCGAATATGGGTTTTTTGCATTTTCCATCCAAACGGTAAGTTTTATGATAAAAGTATGTAATAAAGAATTGATTGAAGATCATGCAATTATCTATCTAAATTGTCGTACATTTTTTCTCCTATGAGCCACCGTTTCGGAGATATGACGATTCAAAACTTGTAAAAGTTGTGTTGTGTTATTAAATCTAATTTATTGCAAAGCAAAGCGGCGTAACTCGAAATTGATAGAAAAAATAAACAGGTAGACATAATTGTTCAAGCAATTTTAAATAACGAAATAAAGCGTGTCAGAATGTCTGGAACGATTATGCAAAATAAACTGCATAATATACAAAAAGTAGATCATATAAGTAATAATTGTTTATAATTTAAAATTTATTTTAAAATTAAGTACCTATGGTTGTGTTTTTATTTTCCTGTGGTGATGGATTAATTAATTACTGACATTAAATATGGAAAGTTTACTATAAGTTGTTTTTTTAACATACCTACATTTTATTATCATCTTAACTGTACTTCTGGCCAATCACATTTCTATCGAATTCAGAATCTGTCCTATCCAAGATTATGCCGAGTAGTGAATCTGCCTAGTCGCGAATCAGCCCAATACAGAATCTGTCCAGTCACGAATCTGTCCAATACAGAATCTGCCCAGTCACGAATCTGTCCAATACAGAAACTGCCTAATCGCGAACCTGTCCAACACAGAATCTGCCCAATCGCAGAATCTCTCCAATACAGAATCTGCCATATACCGAACAAGGGTCCAAAAAGCGGATAGTGGAGTGCAATGGCAGTGCCTTGAAATCGTTCGGTTCTGGGTATCCACAACCGAGGATTTTCATTCTTACTCCAGCGAGGGCATCACATTCACACACATCATCACATTGTTTCATTGTCTCAGCCTCTTCGCCGCACATTCTACAATCTGTGTTGTCATAAAGGCCCGACACACATCGACATAATGTATCGAAGTTGTCTTCTGCTGAGTTTCCAAAGTTTCTTGGTCCAGCTCTGGTCAACTCTTCCTATGAAGAGCTTTGCATGCCCTAAGCCTACCGTAGTTTTCCACTGTTTTTGGTGGTTTTCTAGGGCGTTGTTGTTCAGGGCTGCTTTTATAGTGCCCGGTGAGGGTGCCACAAATGGTTCAGGTCCGACGTATGCGCCCTTGGACCCTTCCCTTGGCAGCTCATCCGCGGCTTCATTTCCGGGATAGCCTTCGTGTCCTGGAATCCAATCAGTTTCACTTTGTTGTGTCTACCAAGTCTGTTTAAGGCTTGGATTCCATTGTAGACTAGCTTCGAGTCTACTTTAGGCACTGTCAGCGCCTTGAGTGCCGCTTGGCTGTCGCTTAGGATATAGATAGTTCTCTCCTTTAGAGTACTATCAATATTCTCCTGCTTGCAGGCAATTATCGCATACAACTCCGCCTGGAAGACCGTTGCGTAGTTGCCCATACTTATACTACTGTTGTAGTCTTTGGCATGAATACCAGCCCCCGTACCGGAGCTCATTTTTGAACCATCCGTGTATCATATCGCGTTGTCTTCCTCTGATAGGTGCAACCCATCCTTCCATTCATACCTTGTCGGAATGTGGATATTGAAGTTCCTCCGGAATACATACTTGGGCTGCATTTTATCGCAGCCCATCGTCAGTATACTGTCTGGAGCAACATTGTGTGCCATATTAGTGTGTCTGGTTCTAGGCGCTGTGTCGTTCCACAGGTCACAGGTCAGGCTCTTTCAGCCTTCGCAGTGACTTGCACTCCTCAGACTGTATGGCGATATGTAGTGTTGGGAGGTTTAGTAGGACCTCCATTGCCACCGTAGGCGTCGTTCTGAACGCCCCTGTTAGAGCCATGTAGGCAACCCTCTGCACTTTAGTTAGAGAGTAATTGCATGTCCTTAGTGTTCTTGGCCACCAGGCCAAGCAGCCGTACATAGTTATGGGTCTTACCATCATAGTATAGATCCACTTCAGTACTTTAGGGTTAAGGCCCCATGTCTTACCATATGCTGATCTGCACATTCCAAACACTGTCAGCACTTTTGTTAAAACCTTGTCTACGTGTTTTTTCCTAGTGAGCTCTTTATCTAGTATGATACCTAGATATTTTATCTCACCTGACAATTTTAGTACCTCGCCAAACAGCCTTAGCTGTTTAATGTGATTGAGGTCCCGTTTCTTAGTAAATGGAATTACTACAGTTTTGCTGGGATTGATGGATAGTTGATGACTAAAGCACCATCTTTCCACCTTTTCCAAAGCTTTACCCATTATTTCCGATACTGTTTCCGGAAACTTCCCGTTTATAAGTATCACGAGATCATCTGCATACCCAACAGTGTGTATTGGGCCAGTGTTGAGTTCCTCCAGGAGAGAGTTTATTACCAGGCTCCACAGAGTAGGTGAGAGAACCCCCCCCTGAGGATATCCTTTTGTCGTTGTGGCCAATAGTTCGTCTCCCAAGAGAGTTGACTTTATTAGCCTACTATTTAGCATGTTGCCTATCCATTTACATATAGTTGGTTCAATGCCGTGCCTAGCAGCTGATGTGCTTATGGCTTCGAACGTGGTCCGTGGTCAATTTTGCTACTTAGTTTTATAGCTGTTTAGAAGTATTCCTTCAAAGTCGTTTTGCGGCGTAGTCATTATGATCAAAAAGGGGCGAGAATACATATTTAATATTTTTCCTCGAGTTATGGCGAAATATGGCGAGATGTTACTTCTAGACACTGCATAGAACGTATCACTTCACAGAATTTTCGTTTCATACAAAGCTATTTTTTGCTGAACCCGTGTTGATCCTGAAATCAACACGAGTTCTGCATAAAATATCTTTCTATGAAACGAAAATTCAGCGAAGTGATACGTTCTTTGAAATGAGTGTCGGTGAAACAAGGGGACACAATCCCGGGTACATATCTGAATATCGAAAGTTAATATATCTAAAGTTAATATATAGAAGTCTAAAATATCGAAATTTACAATATCGAACGGCCAAAACATCTACCTACAGTCATACTATCTACGTCTATTTAAGCCTTCGATTAAAACGCCACCCCTTCAAAATATTGAATGATACAAACACCAACGGTTATTTAAAGTTTGTGTTAAAATATCGAAAGATAATATATCTAAAGTTAAAATATCGAAGATTACAAAATCGTACGGTTGACTTATCTACAATCCTATACATACACGTCTAAAATGCCACCAGATTAAAATATCGAAAGTTCTCAGTTTCCTCATTTGTATGATCTACGTTTATTTGCAAAATGTTTGGCCGCTGATTATTGCTATTTATAAATCGTACCTCCTCCGTCCTCTTCAGTGAAGAGAGCGAGCGTAGCGAGCGAACCGGTCTGGTTATACCTCGGACGTTATCATCTGAGCTCTGGGGCCATAAAACCCTTTTTCGCACATCTCGCTTGCTCTTGGGAGGTTAGCATATCTCTCGCTCACACTTTGCAGCGACTTCTTTGTTTGTTCACTAATTTGTTTATGGCTCCAGAGCTCAGATGATAACGTCCGACGTATAATGCGAAACCGTCGCTGTTAGGCTAGGTCCAGAAGGTTAAGGCGGGCGCGTAGAGTAGCGAAGCTCCCGCCTTAGCCCGAAATCCTTCAGCAAAGGAGTGAGAAGGTTCAAGGCTAGACAAAACCACAAAGGACCCCTGGAAGATGCCTCTTTCAATCCTTATAAAGTTGGGCAACTCGATCACCTGGTTGAAGAAGGACTGTGACTTACTCTGCCTTATACACACACCTAAAAACGACCTCAAAGTTGCATCAACTTCATACATCTCCCAAGGTCCTTTCGAGTAATGAGTAAGTCATAAGCCTTCTTATAGTTAACCCAAGCACTCAAGGGCTGACTTACTTCGCCTGACTTGCTGGCAAATGGTCATGTCTATAGGGGGAGCTTCCATTCGTACAGGACGTCCATTTTGAGCAGTGGCCAACACGTTATTTGCAATAAAATGCGTTTTTAATTTCGTTGGTCGAAATGTATGTAACCAGCTTGTAGATAGTAAGCAATGTAAAGGGTCGATAGTTCTTTGGCTCCGCGGTTCTAACGGACTTGTGGAGCAGGAAAGTGAAACCTGTTGTTAATAAAGATGGCAAGGATCACAAGGGAGTTATGGTGTTGCGCTGCTAAACACGCTTGTGAGTTAATTCTGAAGTTGTGCAACTCGTCCGGCCAATGATCCAATTCTGAGCTATTTGAATTGCACAATTTATTCAATTACCAAAGGGTATAGCCGGGTAAGCATGGCGAAACTGCCCTTAGCGAAAAAAATAATATCCTTCTACTGGGTTATTAACCTTTACATATGTAGTGCTTTCACCAAAATTTAAGCCTCAAATCCTTCAGGTTTTTAAAAAAAACCGCATAAAAACAAATAACATTTTTATTTTATTTTACCCAAAGTACTAATCCGATTTCTTTGTAATTTGGATATGTTGTATATACAATTAAGGTCGCTTTGTAAAAAAAAAATTAATGAATTATCTCTTGAAAAAATAGAAAAAAATCGACGAAACAATTTTCAAAAAAATAAAAAAAAAACGTGCGAGATTGCGACAATTTCCAAATTTATATATTTTATGTAGAATTTAATAATGTATAACATATAAAAAATTTAATAACTAAAATCGGGATTAACAGTGTGAAAAACTTGAATTTGTACCATCCCATACATTATTTTCAAACAAAATAACTTCTACGTATTACACTATGAAGTTATATTTACAACGCATTTTGAATTTGGAACCAATTCTGCACCATTCGTCCATTTCCCCGTTCGTCTACTCTGTCCTCGTTCGTCATTTTCCTCTTTCGTCTATTTCCCTGTTAGTCCATTTCCTCATTCGTCTATTTCACGGTTCGTCCATTTCATCTTTCGTCTATTTCTCTTTTAGTTCATTTCCTCATTCGTCTATTTCCCGGTTCGTCCATTTCCCCGTTCGTCTATTTCCTCATTCGTCCATGCTGCGAGTAATATTTTTCTAAGTGGCATTGACTTCAGTAGGTTTTTAAGTTTAAGATTAAATCTAATTTCACTACGAAGTGATCGCCGAATACTAATAAAAAATATAAAGAGTGAGAGATATAAAGAGAAACCTCTTACTTTTTGCAGACGGTTAAAAATACTAATGTAATGTGTGTTGTAGCTACAAATGATAATATATTTACACTTATCATCAAAACTATCTGTATTGATAACAACTGGCCACTTATGAAATGGTGCATCGAAAACACTTGAACTGTGTCATGTCATTATATTATTGTCATTGTCTAATAACGCTGTGGAGGGTTGGCAGTAGTTGGCACCACAGGTTGAACAACAAACTCCCTAAAATGCCAAACCTATACTAATTTTGACAAGTGCTTAAGAAAGATATAAGTATTTGTCCAGTTGAAGCAAAGCTATGAGCACTTGGCTTAATAAAAATATTGGAATATTCATTTTTGTTTTACTAATCTCTTTTCTGTGGGCCTTAAAACACGGTTTTATGAAATATTTTATTTCATTAGGGTCCAGTTGCATGAACACACATACCCGTCTGTCTGTCTGTCAGTGTTAAGGTTGGCTACAAAATGCCACAGTGTTAATAAATAAATAATATAAAATATAATATCGTAATATCGTTAGGAAGTCTCTGTTGTACGGAACAGGGTTAATAATAATACAGAGCCCTGAATGTCTGCCTCTTCGATTTTCTTCGTTTCCAAGATGATTGTGACCATGAACCCCAGCGGCATACTTACATGTGCAAATTATTTAATACCCCACATTTTTTATGCAATTTCATTCCGCTGTAACGCGAAAACGCAGCGACAACGGACCTTAATTGACCAAATCGATTCGTATTGATCTAAACTACAATCCACCTCGATGTCAAACGTGTGCAAATCATATACCGAAATGCTCGCCACCTCTCTAACTATTGGACATTCTGACACTAGCCCAACATTCTCCCGAGGGGAAAATGGTCACGTTATGATGATAATAAGGGAGTGTAATTAAATAACATTATTCTATTATTTTACTCCCTCCCTACACTATCATTAGAAATATAATTTAATGATGCAAGTGATGACAGTGTCCAGTCCGCTATTGACACTACAATGTATAAGGTTATTTTGTCTGGGATATATTAGATGTATGATGGATGACAGTAAGACAGGAGGAGCAGAACTATACGAACGGGTAAACAGACGAACGGGGAAACAGACGAACGGGGAAACAGACGAACGGGGCATTAACTAGTTAGACGAACAGGGAACCAGACGAACCTGACTTAAACCTTTGGAACGAGACTTATTTTACTGACAAGGAAAGGTACCCAACTGTCCGGCTCCGATTTTGTTGATTTTGATATATGTTAGAGAGTAGTTTAAAATAACAGACACGTATTTTTTTTTAGCGGCCCAAACTCAACCTGTTGGGAGAAATTTACCTCCAAAGTACTGAAAAGTGACTAAACCCTCTAACTTATATAGAGATAGTATTTTAAAAAAAAATGCAAGTTTCATAGCGGTTTGATTATATAAATGTTTAAGAAGATGAAAAAATAATGAGCACGCGTTTTGTTATATCGGCTAAAACTCATATTTAATAAAAAAATCCCTTCAAAGATCATTGAAGATACACTTCCTGTGGTATTTTTTTATAATATTAGTTTTAGCCGATATAACAAAACACGTGCTCATTATTTTTTCATCTTCTTAAACATTTATAATCAAACCGCTATGAAACTTGCATTTTTTTTTTAAACACTATCTCTATACACGGTGTTTTTTTAACCGTCTTAGAGCCGAAGCCCACTTAACGTATCCAAAACGTACTTATCATTCGCGAAAAAATAAAAATAAAAATTAAATAAAAATACATATAAGTTCTTTATAATGGATACATTGAATGGGCTTCGGCTCTAAGACGGTTAAAAAAACACCGTGTATAAGTTAGAGGGTTTAGTCACTTTTCAGTACTTTGGAGGTCAATTTCTCCCAACAGGTTGAGTTTGGGCCGCTAAAAAAAAATACGTGTCTGTAATTTTAAACTACTCTCTAACATATATCAAAATCAACAAAATCGGAGCCGGACAGTTGGGTACCTTTCCTTGTCAGTAAAATAAGTCTCGTTCCAAATTCAAAATGCGTTGGAAATATAACTTCATAGTGTAATACGTAGAAGTTATTTTGTTTGAAAATAATGTATGGGATGGTACAAATTCAAGTTTTTCACACTGTTAATCCCAATTTTAGTTATTAAAAAATGTATTTATTAAATTCTACATAAAATATATAAATTTGGAAATTGTCGCAATCTCGCACGTATTTTTTTTATTTTTTTTTAAATTGTTAACTCGATTTTTTTCTATTTTTTCAAGAGATAATTCATTAATTTTTTTTTTAGAAAGCGACCTTAATTGTATATACAACATATCAAAATTACAAAGAAATCGGATTAGGACTTTGGGTAAAATAAAATAAAAATGTTATTTCTTTTTATGCGGTTTTTTTTTAAACCTGAAGGATTTGAGGCTTAAATTTTGGTGAAAGCACTACATATGTAAAGGTTAATAACCCAGTAAAAGGAAATTATTTTTTTCGCTAAGGGCAGTTTCGCCATGCTTACCCGGCTATACCCTTTCCATTTTATGCCGCTGCGGTGTTAATTAGGAAGTTCTAAGTTCGTTGTGCATTACCCAACTTTACCTTTTAAACACCTTCTTAAATCCAAAAAAACGGCTTAAAAATAACACAAATATTAACTTACACTAAACGATTGTTTTTATGATTCACTCGTACTAACATAATTTCTCGTATATTCACTTTCGGTTCTTTTTTCAGAGTCAAGACAAATTGGATTTAGTGGAAAAGATAACTGCAGAGAAATATTTAAATCGGGAGCTCACAATAAAACTTGCCGAAATTGCGGAAAACGCCAAAGATATAAATATTAAATTAATGGCAAAAGATGAAGAGATGATCAGATTACAAACTAACCTTCGTGAAGCAGAAAAACATTGTGAGCATTTGTCAGAGAGTTTCAGCATTACTAAGGACAAGGAAGTATCTTTAAAATCCAGAGACAATACAGAAAATTTAATAAGTCATCGTGAAAACAATGTTGATGTGGCTTATACAAACAATGCTGAAGAAAAGATTGAAAAGATTGAATCAAACCCTGACGGAAATGTATGCGAAAAACATAACGATTCTACCATTCCTAAAGAACATGCCATGCTAAAACTTCAGGAAAGATTCCTGAAAATAATGGAAGAATGTGCTGATTTATCGGACGAAAAGCACAGGCTTGAACATTTAGTTTTACAGTTGCAAAACGAAACTGATACTATATGTGAATATGTGGCTCTGTATCAACAGCAACGTAGTTTGTTGAAAAAGAGAGATGAAGAAAGAGGTGCCCAGATTAAAATATTTCAAGAAGAATGTGATCGACTGAGAAAGCAGTTGGAAGAACTTGGTGCAATATTATTACGATTTGCTGGGGACACAAAACTCTTGGTATATTTCCAAGATGCAGCAAAACAGGCTGATATGACGAAGGTTTTGGATTTGCTTACCGATATAAAGCGAAATTCATTAGTTGATCCAAAAAAAATAAGTTTAGACCTTAATAACTTTTACCCGTGTAGTTGTTGTTCTGGTCAACTCATAGATGTGTAGATGTAGATATTTCTTTTAGAGACTGCATTTGAGGCCTCCATACACAAATATCGTATATATATATATATATATATATATATATATATATATATATATATATATATATATATATATATATATATATATATATATAATCCTTACGTAAAATTATTGACTTTTATTTAATTTACAAATCGCATTAATATTTGTTAAATAAAATGTATTTTTCTACTCCTGTACTATTATTCATAGCTTTAATTAAACTGTCATTTATAAGGTCACGAAATATTACCCTGAACTCAAAATAAAAACCTAATAGGGTCGCCTAATACTAATATTTTTTTATGTGTTTCGTGAATTGCAATAGAAATGTCAGTTCATATAATTTACGCAATATGGCGAGGGTTTTAGGGTTCCGTAAAAAAATGGTAAAAATAACGGGCCAAAGCATGTTGGACCGTGCGCAGTGTGGGGTTCCGAAAAGCCGCTAAGTACTACAAACATAAAAATAACAAGAATAACTTATTTTCTGTTAAACCAATGATGTCTACTTAGTCGTGATAGTTTTCCTCTTAAAATAGTTATATGCGCTTTCATTGAAGATATTTTTTAGATTATTAGAATTTGCAATTTTGGCTGTATTTTGGACACTTTACTCTAACAAAAATTAGCGCTTTAAAGCTTAATATCTCATAAACGGATCCCTTAATCGAAATATTCTTTTCACAAACCCGCAATATTTTTGCTAGAACTATACAACGACACGCCACACTATGGGGTAGACCAGAAAAAAAATACATCCAAACGTTCCGTGTAGGGAAGGAAAAAAAACATTATTTTTAAACGGTTTTATTTTAGCATTTTGTTGGCGTGATAAATATGTATATTCATGCCAATTTACAGGTTTCTAGTACTAAGAGTCTGAGCTAGGCTTCGGACGGACGGACGGACATGGCGAAACTATAAGGGTTCCTTGTTTGACTACGGAACCCTTATGGTGAGACTTCGGTGTCTGTTTGTCAAAGCTATCAACTTGAAATTTGGCATAGTTCTATAACTTGCTTGCCCGCATCGTTTTTAGTAAAAACAATATGAAAATATTTTTTAAATATTTAAAAAGAGGTCTAGAATGGGTGTCATATTAAAGAATCTGCACATTACCAAACAATTTTTTTTTATAATTTTCCATGACGTACTTTTTGATTTATAGTCTAAAATTTACAAAAAAAGACCGTTCCTTCCCTTATCTCCAAAATTCTGGTCTGAAAAATCTGAATAACTCCTGATTTAAAGATAATTATTTATACTTTACGTGAAAAATAAAATGAAGTTGTGAAATTATACAGTTTTGGAAAAGTTATCAAGAAAAACTTTAAAATTCTGCATTAAAAATTAGGGTAGTCAAAATGTACCTTATTGCATAGAAAATAAAGTTCATAACAGAACAAGTATTTTCTTTGTCGTTTTCCAACCATATAATCTTAAATACGGGATCATCGGTGTGCGAGTGCGGCTCTCACTTTGACCGGTATTTATTTATTTTTCTGGTCATATTGACTCTCATAATTTTATTTTCATAAAGTGTTAAGTCATAATCATCTGAATTCATAACGTATTTTTTTCAGTATGTACCTGTTACTTTTTCGGGATTTTTATAAATCAAACCTATCTAACCTAGCCTTATCTACACGTTTACGGTTTACGGTTCCAGTAATAACAAAAATTATGATTAACAATTTTATGAAAACAAAAATGTTGTGAAAAAAAGTCCTCCCCCCGTAACAATACTGACGGTTATATATATAGAAAAAGGTTAACGAAACCTCCTTCATTGTTTACCGAATTTCTCCGTTTTAAAATATTTGTTTTTGTTTAACTTTTAACTTTTTGTTTGAAAGGGTGCCCCTCGAGGTGGTCCCGTTGTCACCAAGTCAGAATCTGATTTCCGAGTTATTATTTTCATTAACAATATAGTATCGTTTAAACCCGCTTTACACTTGGCTAAATTTAGACAGCCGGCGTGGAGGGGTTAAGAGCGTCCTCTTTACACCTGATCTGATCTTGTTACCGTGCTAACTCACTACTAATGGCAAATGGCGCCTTCAAAACACCAAAGAATAGGGCTCGCCACGGCTTTGGTGGCGTCGAGCTCTATTTCAATATTTCTAAAAGGACTTGCCCTCATTGCGGCAATCCTTATTTTTGTAGTCCTTATGCTTCTTATCCCACAATAAGGGCGTTTCCGTATATAAATCTATAAGCTTAAGAGGATTGTGAAGAAAAAACCATCTAAAAAACGAAAACGTTCCTTGCCCTTTTACTTTGCTTTTTACGATTTTTGAATATGTTGTATGAAAAACTACGTCTGTAGGTTTTCCTTTCCAAGAAAACATTTCTTAGAACAAAACAAATTTAATAAACAAAAAACAGAAACGAACAGACCAAGATCTCTATAATAACTTAAAAAATCGCGAAAATCGGATTTGATTAACGGAGTGAAAGACTTTTTCACCCGGAGCTTGTATGGATTTTTTTGACAGCTACGTGATTTTAGCGGCGCTTCACAATCCTCTTTACCTCTTTTTCTTTAGTTGCCATAGTGCAGGCGGCGCTCGCGCTCACTACACACGTAGGTATACACTCCGCCGCGCGCGACGAGCAACTGAGAGCGCTCATTGTCTAAATAGCTTTACACTATTCTAAATTCAGTGTGCTGATTTAGGGACGTATTAATAAAAATCATTTTGACTGTGAGGCCCGTCACAAGATACGTCAAAGTAAACGCCAAACTATAGAACACCGTCATTTTTGACGCATCTCGAGACTAGCATTAGAGTTGAGATCAGTTTATTAATACGGGCCTTACACTGGCAGTGTTAGATCTCGTTGTCTAATTAGCTTGACTAATATACTAACTGCCATTAAACTGGGTTTTTTTAGAGTCCTTTTTATTCAGCACACTGATTTTAGCCAAGTCTAAAGCGGGCTTTAGTGAAGTGAAACTGAAGGAGATCACAGATGGTCACGAGAACTTTTTAATGGTACCTATACTACCTATTTCAAGGGTGGCGATAACGATAGCCAAGTATCTTATTATTTATTTATTTATTTAATGGCAACATGACAGGCAAAATGACAGATCCACGCGCCAACATCTGCGCACTGTGACGACGAGATAGAAGAATTCTACGACCTTCTAAATAAGGGTTGCGACGAACACCGAGGGTCTTGGAATATACTCGATGCTTTCAACGCCAAAATGGGTCTCAGACAAGAAACGAAAAACGACCAAATTCTAGGTTAAATATAAAAAGTGTACTAAATTATCGACTGGCACCAAACACATAGAAAAGCGATGTTCTTTAGAAAAAGGCTCAGAAGAATATTGTACCCTAGAAAAAGAAAACAAACGTAGCATCCGAACTGACATACGAAACCAAAACACCAATTTAATTAAAACAGCTTTATTAAATAACAGGTCTCTTAGAGTAGCTAAACAAGGAATTAGAAAAGGAAAACCTTAGATCACCAACTTGAAAGATGAAGATGGAAAGAAACACAGTAATAGAAATAAAATATGTACACAATTTTTTACCTCCCTATACTCTGACCCGCTGAAAACACCGGTAACCGAGGAGCGGTTCTGCGCTGACACTATCACTCCCATTACAGTCAAAGAAGTGTCCAAAGCCTTATCCAGACTAAAATTCGATAGAAGTCCAGGACCGGATGGGATATGCACAGAAGCACTCTTACCTATTGGCAAACAAAATCTATTACTTCCGCTAACCAAATTATTTAACAATATAATGAATACAGGCTTAAAGTTACAAATTACTCCATTAAGCATAATTCTTCTGCACAAGAAGCGACGTTAACAATTATCAACCAATTAGCCTGGTGTGTCATATCTATAAGGCATTTATTAAAGTTATCGAGTGTCGCATTGCTGGGCAGCTCGACCAGCACCCACCTCTTAACCAAGCTGGTTTTCGCCCCGGATTCTCCACTACTGATCACCTTCACACACTTAATCTAATAAAAGAAAAGTTCACCGAATTTAACATTCCTTTATATTTAGCGTTTGTCGATTACACCAAAGCCTTCGACAGTATCACCCATTTAGCCATATTAACTGCAATCAACAACCAAAATATCGATCCCACTTATATCTATATAATTAAAACCATATACGATAATAGTACAGCAGACGTTAAACTTCAGTCTTCCGGCCAGTCGATCCAAATACAGCGAGGCGGTAAACAGGGCGACCCGATATCTCCGAAACTATTCACCAGCGCATTTGAAGAAGTTTTCAAGAGCCTGGCGGTTTCCTGGGAAAAGAGAGGAATAGCTGTCGGCGGCAGAAGGTTATCAAACCTTTGCTTTGTGGACAATATTTTTCTCTTCGCCTCTTCAGCAGCAGAACTCCAGTTAATGCTCAAAGATCTGAGCTTGACAAGCCTTCAAGTTGGACTTAAAATGAACCGCACCAAGACTCAAGTGATGACTAACAGCACGAAACGTATGGTCGAGGTAGACTGGTTGGGTATACATATACACTATGTTGACGAGTACATATACTTGGGCCAGCTAGTCTCTTTCAGCAACAGGCATGACAGAGAAGTCGAACGCCGCGTCGAAAACGCCTGGAAGAGCTACTGAAAAAACATGAAGGGAAACCTTCCCCATCACTCATGCGAAATGGTGCCGCAAAATGGGCGACGTAGACGAGGCAGGCCTAGACGGAGATGGCGGGACGACTTGGACGCATTCCTCATCAACTGGCCGCAAGAGGCACCTAATAGGGACTCATGGAGATCAAGGCCTTTGCCCAGCAGTGGGACACTCATATAGGCTAGGAAAAAAAATATGGCAACCGGTCGCAATATCGAGCAATCATTTCTGCCAATGTCAAGTTTGTATTTTACACTTACATACCAAAAAAAATCGGAAGGCAACGTTGTACGGTGATCCTCTAGCCTCCGTGGTGCGACGTAGTTAGAACTTTACGAAGAAGGGATTTTCTTGGAGGAATCCTTCCAAACGTGATACTAGATAAAACTTCTAAAATATCTAAACACGTCTCTATGTCAAGGTGTTAGAGTACATGTTCAGATATTTTTGAGCACCCTGAAGAATATAGATATTTTTGATGGCGACTGTACAAAGTATAATTCGAAATATAAAATTAGAATTAAATAAAATGCCGACATCAATGTTCACGTCAGCCATGGACATAGTTCCACCACGGAACTGTCGCAAAGGAGTAGGTAGGTACCTAAATATTTTTTTGCAATAAACATTGTTTCTATTTAATATTATTTAACCATTGTCAATAATACTATTATTTATTATAATACTTCATTATTCAAGAAGGGACTACAACAAGCCATAATGACACGAGATGTTTAGCCACAAAACACTACTTTTCACTTCGAATGCGAGGCTAAAGACGACGTTCTGTACCAAATTACAATATTAATTATAACAAAATGTCTTCCAAATTTGTTCCACTGTTGATTTTTTTGGTGTAAAGTGACGCTTAAAATGTATGTATGTATGTAAACTCTTTATTGCACATAAACAATTACAAAACATTTTGCATCACTACCTATAGATAATGTACATAGGCAAACTTATCCCATATGGGATCTCTTCCAGTTAACCTTGGAGTAGAATAAGCCAGGATAATGCAAGAGGATAGGCTAGATAAATTTACAAAATATCATATAAAAGAAAAAAGAAAAACGGTATATAAATTGGAGGTTAGGAGGGAGCTAGCATTGGCTCTGTACTTTTTAAAACTACTGAGAGGCAAGCTGTTCAACCCTGGAGTTCTGGCAGAGGTGGGGTTCAGCGTGCCGGAGCGGTACGTGGCGCGCCGGCGGCTGCCGCGCCTGCTGGCCGAGCCGCGCTCGCGCACGCAGCTGGCGCGCCGGGCTCCTATAGCGAGGGCGCTGCGCACATTAAAACGTGTAACGGTTGAGGTTGACCTATTCTGTTGTTCTCTGAATGAATTCACAAAAATAACTGTATATTTTATGCTACTGTAACGAAGATTAGTAGTAAGTAGTAATGTTTGTTAAGTAATAATAATAATATTTAATCCACACTGTCGAATTAGGTTAGCCTGTAAGGATAGTTGTGTGTATATAAATAAATAAATAAATAAATAAAAATAGAAAAAAGCAGGGGGGAGTGCACTCCACCCTGGGGGACACCAGCTGACAGATGGCACCATCCAGAAAAGCAATAATCAACCTTGACCCGCTGGCGCCTCCCAGAGAGGTAAGCGCGAAACCAAGAAAGAGCAGTTGGAGAAAGATGGAGGGGGTATTAAGAATCCCAAGAAGAATATTAAAATCCACAGTGTTAAAAGCGCTGCTGAAATCTAATAAAACAAGAACTGTAAGGTTTTTGTGCTCAATATTAAAACGGATGTCATCGGTGACCTTCACTAAAGCAGTGACGGTGCCTATGCCCGGGGCGGAAGCCGGATTGAAAAGGATTAAGGAGATTATGCCTGTTGAGATGAGAAAGGAGACGACGACGTCGTGCTCAATAATTTTAGACAAGACTGGTAGGATTGATATAGGACGGTAATTGGCAAAAGAGGAAGGGTTTGAAGACTTAGGAATTGGGATTACATGGGCATACTTCCACATATAGGGAAAAGTGCCGGAAGAGAAAGAGTAATTGATGATGCTGGATAGGATAGGGGCTATAAGGTCCGCCGCGAGCATAAGCATGTCTAAGCCGAGGCAATCTTCACCGACATCTTTCGTCTTAATAGTTTTAAGAATGGCAAGCGTCTCTTGCGGAGAAATATCTAGGAGTTCGAAGGACATGGGGCATTGGCAAGAAGAGCGAGAATAAGATTCTTATTGGAGGGGTTGAGAGCAACCGGAGAAGTACTGAAGAAATTGTTTAAAGCATTCAAGTCCATAACGTCTGAGGAGGATTGTTTAGCCAACGGATTCAAACTAGTAAACTATATTAAATCTAATTGGACCATGCATAATAAAATTAATTCATCCTTAATAAAATTAAATAGATTCATATTCGTAATCATTAATCGTGTTTCACGAAATAAATCTTCTTTTTAATATTTAACATATGTTATTTTTAGGTTATGTCCACGCCCTAAACATTATCTATACACAATCACTGAAGATGGCGATAATCCGACATTCACAAACACCGTGATTGGTTGTTAAGGGCATTCCAAAGTAAATTAAAAAAATATACTTTAATCCATAGAGATTAAAGGAGCTTTAGTCACATGGGTGCAGAGACTAAAGTACCTACCTAACATATTATGAGCATGAGAAGTAAAAACATTTGAAAAATATCATTTGGATTAGGTAGATTAGGTAAATTGGTTTTGAACTTCGTCCAAATTTTACTCCGCGTAAACCTACGAAAATTGACCGGAACCCCCTTAAAATGAATGTTTCTTTGTACCGCTGCTCTTTAAAACTACTGAACGGGTTTTAATGAGAATTTTACATTTAGAAATAATGGGAAGATGTCGTGAATTATGTTGTCAACAATCTTCTACACACAAGGACTTCGCATCAGCGCGCAAAACGCAGGACGGCACAATTGTGCTTAATGGCGGTTTAAGCACACTTCTTACCTTAGTCGTCTATTGGTCGCCAAGCCGTTAAGATGCCATCAAAAAGTGCCGAAATAAAACCGTAACGACTCTGAAAAAGATGGTTTGACTTACCACCGATAACTTAATTTTATTTATGAATGATAACACGCGAAAAGATGTAAAGAATGTATTAAAACCTATATTGCTTGTTTTTTTTACATTCCCATAGACTATAGTTTTTTGTTTTCTGTTCCTTGGTGTTGCCAACTTTAACAGGCTATAAATTTTACTGTCGTTCGAAATAATCTCGAACAAATGATTGTTTTTGATCCTTGATGTTTTTCCTTTGACGTTGTTTTGTGTTAAGTGTCACTTTCCGTCTCTTCACGAAGGGGTTCCAACGGAAGACCAGTGCTGGCTTTACGGCTAGCGAATGCTGAGTTAGGACCATTTCGCAACTGTTTTGGTTTTGTACCGTTGGGAATAAATGTCTCTTTATCCATTCCTTTACCTTAGTACCATCAATGGTACTAGGGCAAATAATATAATGTTACCTGATGAAGATTTTTTATTGTATCTGTACCTACTAATACACAGTGACTGTATTCATTTCAAGCCTTTTTTAAATATACAGGTGTGTGCTGTTAAATTATCATAAGTCATATTGCTTTAAAGAAGTATATAATTATTTTATTTCTACAACATTATTCACTTCAATAATACATTACATTAAATACAATTATAGTTTAGGCCTAGACTCGCAATTTCTCTAACGCATGACCATCAATGGTACCACGGCAAAAAAAACACCATAGTACCATCAATGGTACTCTCTGATGGTACTACTGTTAAGAAATGTCTTTATCTTTATCTAAAACCATTATAATTTTCAATAAATATCATAAATTATTGACAACTATTGTCAAGTATTCCATTGAGTATTCCATATCCTTATCTCACGCGCGTTAGAAAGAAACAGGCAAAAGGATGTGACAAGAAAATCGTCAGAAAACAAAACAATTTTAGGGTTCTGAAACGGCAAAAAACGGAACCCTGATAATGACCTTTTTTTTAACTCTCCTGACGAGATAAGGAGAGAGAACAGAAAATAGAAATAGAGAATAAATAAATAGTTAGTAGCTAGAGAAAGATCCGAAATAGGTATTTTACAAACCAAATAATTCAAGCGTCATTACTTCGGATAATTTACTTGAATTTGATGTATATTTCACCACTAAAGGCTTAGCGTTTAAAATACAGCGGTTCCGCATAATGAGGTTAGTAGTAAGAAATGGTACAACCCGTCCTGTTGAGAGTTTGCCGGTCCTCGTATGCAGTCGTAGCAGCGTCAGCTTGTAGTAAACCCGAGTATATGAGTATTCTGAGCCAAGTATATCAAGGACAGGAAGAAGTTTTTTGAAGTAGGTATGCACAGTTGATAATTAGCGGGTTCAGAAGAATTAGGTAATAAAAATTGGTTCATATTTTACCCCTCGGCCCCTAAAATATAATTTACTACGATAATAAAAAGTAACCCTACAGTAGCCCAACATAAATGGGTATTAACAAAAGTAAATCTCCAGTCAAAGAGTTTTGTCACCGTTACGAAACTGTCAGTTAACGTCAAACACATACATTTTTGTAACGAAATTGTAAGTTAGACATCATTTAAGTGACATTTAAATAGCGTGTTTATGTATATTTATTTTGGTTTGTTACCCAAATAGTTCAAAATATAGATACATTCGAAAACTATACAAAATCATTCTCACAAAAATAAAAAATAAATCGACTGTGACAGACGGAAAAACAATGAGTGAGCATTTATAAGCTAACCCTTATAAAACCGCCTTATGGGGCTCGTTTTCCCTAAAATTAACTAACTAATTTTTAAAATTAACAGCCCGTTTCTACTCCACTGCTACATTGTTCCAGCCAACTTCCAAAATCAACATATGCAGCTTCGACTGAGTAATTGATGACCGACGAAATTTTAAGGACTGGTGTGTCAAAGGCAATGTAAAGACTGAGGGTGAAATAAGATGCAGTGCCATGTGTGGGCATTTTTGTTGTATGACGTGATTTGTCCATTTGTATTATAGGTCATTGGAGGTATGACTAGAAATTGTGCGACATGTTAAAACTTTAAAACGGAAATGTGTAAAGGCACGCAAAATGATCTGTTTTACTGTTTCGTTTTTTTTATTGATATAAATAATTTCAGTCTTTTTTTTCTTATTTATAAAAAATAATGTTTTATGGCGTCGTTGTCTCGTACCTAATAGGTATTAAAACTCGCGCACCGATGATTCCGTATTTAAGATATATGTTTAGTAACGGCAAAAAAAATACTTATTTTGTTATGAGCTTTATTTTCTATGCCATAAGGTCCGTTTTGACTAGCCTAAATTTTAATACAGATTTTCAAAGTTTTTTGTTATTTTTATAAAACTGTAAATAATGAACACTTTATTTTTCCCTTAAAATATGAGTAATTATCTATACGTCAGCATTTTTTTTTAGATTTTTTGATTTATAACCTTCGGAGATAAGGAGGGGGAACGGTCATTTTTTGTTCATTTTTGGCATATGTAACAGGCTTAAAAATATATTCTTGACAAAGGACCCCAATCCGGACATGTCAGGTTAACCTTTTTGGTACAGAGCCAAGAATTCGTACAACAAGAAAAGCAGTACAACAAGTAATAATCATATCGTCAAAAACATTTAATCCATAAAATGAATTTTTAATCATGGCCTTAAGGCCACTACCCGTTAATGTTTATTCTACTACCTATAATATTCGACATAATCTGATCTCAACACACAATACGTTTACACAAACGATTCTGATAAGATAACTAATGTTATCCACATGTCTAGATAAGATAAACAATAAGGCTTCTAATCCACAGAATAGAATTAAAAAAAAAAAACCTCGTTAGTTAAGTTCCCACGTCGGTAATTGAAAACGACAAAACACCGACCGTGCTTGTTAGGCCTATGTTGTTTGTAAAAAATCTTGAGCATGGCGCTATTGTTGCTTGGCCAGACATAATGTGACATTTTTATTCCCACGATCCTATCTAGTATAAATCAAATCGATCAAAGAAATGAAAAAGCGAAACTTGTTTTTTTTCCTTTGAACGAAAAATATGAAATTATGTTGCCCCGAACTAATGTATCAGAATCGTTTATTTCCACTTTTTTAAAAACAAAGAGCTTTTAATTTCCTTTACAGATTGGTTTTATTATTTATCTGTTAGCTTAAACTAAGTAGGTATTTATATAATATTATATTATACATGTATTAGGTACCTACAGAAGAGGTTTTGATATTTAACTTTGTTTAATTTAAAGTATAGTTCAATGGTCCACCGGCCATCCTGACGACAGGAGAGTACATTTTAGTACCTCGTCTATTTAATGTCATATTCAAACTGCCATATACTAATTATCACAGCGATTAAAGTGACAAGGTACTAAAGTGTATACATATTTATTAACTCGACTGTACACAGCAGTTATATAAACATATTTACTTATTTATTTAATTATCGATAAACAATTCCTTGAAAGGTCCACTCGCCATCCTGGCTCACATGATGAGTAGGGACATTTAAAAATAAATACATAATTTTAAATAACAACCAATTTAACTTAAGAAAATGTTTTAATTAAGGGCCACTTGCAGCAAAAAGATAAAACTAGATTTTACCTTAACTTTAGTTTAGCTGCGTCAAAATGTATGGTAAGTAGTGTCTCAGTCTTAATCATCTTAAATCCAGATATGAGACTAAAACTCCATTTAACTTTTTCCCGCAATTGGTCTTAGTCAATAAGTCTATATTTCTTTCGAATCAAAATATAAAAATCTAACAGCTTTTTCCAGATTATTAAAATGGTATAAGTATTTCCGACTAAAGAACGACCCTATTAAAAGACTAGAATGCAATGCTTTAATGAATTATAGCTCATTGCCGCATTCTGCTCTATAGCCCGCGTCGCGCTGCGCTGCGAGTGCTGCGACATCGTCGACTAAAATAACATGCCACACCTAGTGGGCAATATGTTCCTTCAAGCATGCCTGATACCTCATCAAACGATCAAATGCGCTTTTTAAGTGCAACAAGTCAAGATTGCAAATGGTCAATCCACATTAGATGAGGACCCTATAATAACATAGAACAATAACAAATTCTACAGGACTACTAACTTGCACTAATCACAACACTTAGAAAGTATGCATAATAATGAGCAACTAGCAGATTTTTTGGTATTGTTGTCGACTTACCTATTAATGGTTTATTTAATACAGAGCATAAGCTAACACTTACCTAAATATACGGGTATAAATAAAACGTTATACTATGTAATTTAGAACGTCGTGATACACCAAAGCTCAGCGGTAAAGCACCTAAATTGCTCTCATGAAGGTAGGTATAGTTAACGAAATATAATATGCACCGATTCGTCATAAAGCTTTCTCTTCATACAGGCGTTCATGGTTTTATTACCGTCTTGAAATAGAAAAGGTAAGCCAGTCAAATAGATATGATAACATTCATATCGTTGAAAATAACATTTCTTCAACTTTTAGTTTATTACTTTTGATAGGTATGGCCGATAAGCGGCAATTACATTGAGTCGACCGCCGCATGGTGCATACGGCAACGGCAGCACTATAAAGAACATAGTTAGGGAGGTGGCGAGCAAAATTTATATATGATCAGCACACGTGGCAAACGTTATTAATAGTGATAGTTATACCCTAAGAAACATCAAGGACCTAGCTCGTCTGCCACCATGGTAGCGCTGCGTTGTCGTTTGACAGAGTTTACAAATGTAAAAAAAAAGTGTATTTTATTACGCGCACATGCCTGCCTCTAGGGCCGATGATCACAGCCATCTTGTACACACAAAATATCGAAAAGACATCCAGGCCTCTGACTGCTCTAGTATCCAATTTTTCAAGTATTTTTATGATTTAAAAAACTGTACATAAAGTGCACACTTGGCAGACTAGAATTGTTCGATTAAAAACAATGAGAAGGACGACGGAAAAACAGTCTGCCAGCATTTTGCCTCTGCTATCAAAACTATCATGAGTATGACTCATTTTCGCTCTTATTGCATGGACATGAAACTTTTTCTTACCGGCTCAAGCCGATTCCGCGTCGATAGGTCTGTTGAGACCCTAAGTAGACATCATTTGTTTTTGAGATACAGGCGATTAAAGTGTTTATACCTACTAAAATTATCTAAATTGGCACGAAATTACTTTAAATAGAAAATTAGTTATTACCTACTTGTTGTTTTTATGTTTGTAGTACTACAAACGGCTTCGGAATAGGGATGAAAATGGCGTAACATACATTTTGTCTTTTTCGAAACTTTGTATCTTTCTTATAAAAATACATGTATCTTTCGAAAAAATCAAATTAGAGGTTCGTCTGAAAAATACAATCATACACGTATAATACTTGTTTCATACCGTATTTTTCATATTAACAATCAAAGTGTAATTAATCTTGCTTATTAATATTAATTGAACAGTAATGTAGTTTATGCAATGGAATTAATGTCTCGGTATAAATAATAATGCGAAAAATATATCGTAAAACACACGTAAAAAACTTAAACTTGCGAAAGATTCAACCGAAGATCCGAAAGGAAAGATTCTGTATTTTATTGAAAAATACAGGGGCGTTTGAAAGATACATGTATTACAAGTCATTTTCAACGCTACTTCGGAACCTTACACTGAGCATGGTCCGACATGCTCTTGTCCGGTTTTTAGTTTAGTATTTTAAGCAACTTCAATCCGCTGTAACGCGAAAACGCAGCGACATAGGACCTTAATTGACTGGACCAAATCAATTCGTAATGATCTAAACTGCAATCCACCTCGATGTGAAACAAGAGTAAATCATATACCGAAATCGCCACCTCCCTAAATAACACGGTTATCGGCCGTTTGAACAGCTGCAACCGCGACCGCCTAGTTACGTGATCGAAGTAGTAAGGCGGTCAGACTAATGTGAAGACGACGTTCGTTCGCCTCAGTAGTGTAATTGCAGCTTTACTGCCACAATAAACACATTTTTCGTTAGTGTAGTGGCATTAGTAAGCATTTCTTTAACACGTTCCCTGTGCGGGTGCCCCCAATGTGGGGTCATGACGATTTTATTCAGGAGTTCGTGCTTCCACTATGGGGTCACATCCCCATACTCCTCCTTTTTAATCGTCGTATCTAAACTGCTTATTGCGTATCTAAAGTTATAGGTATCTGAATTTCATCACATTTGATTCATTAACATCAGACCAATAGACGAAAATGCACTACAAAATACTGTGGAACATAGGTATACAATTTCGCATCTCATTACATTGAACTAAAGTGCAAAAGTATATTAATATATATATATATATATATATATATATTTTAACGAAAGTACTGACTCTCCGCAGGCGAAGTCGCGGGCGGAAAGCTAGTATATATATATATATATCTTCGTACTCGCCTGTACATAGGTGGTACCAACCGACAAATTGTAAAATATAATTGTTTATATAGAATGTTTAAAACGGTTTCATTCCGTATGAAATTGCTAAGCAGGCAACTTCGGAAACAACCAACAATCATTTTGGCATTTCTTATAAAGGATATCTATTTCCTCGTAAGTCCCGCGTCAATTCTCGATGGTTCAAAAATGAATCTTGTGTCAGTCAAGTTAAGTTTGAAGTAATTTTTACATATGTCCTACATATAAGCCGTTGGGCCTTACGAGGTTAATTGAATTTAGATAAACTTAATTCATCATCATCATCATCATCATCATCATCATCATCATCATCATCATCATCATCATCACCACCACCATCATCATCATCATCATCATCAGCCGCAAGACGTCCACTGCTGGACAAAGGCCTTCCCCAAGGTTTTCCACAACTATCGGTCCACTGCCGCTGTCATCCAGCGGTTTCCCGCGACCTTTATCAGATTATCGGTCCACCTAGTGAAGGCCTGCCGACACTTCGGTCTTCCGGAAAGAGCTATGCTGGGTGTCTCCTAGCGCGATCAAATCAGGAATGAGGAGATCCGCAGGAGAACTAAAGTAACTGATACAGCTCATCGAATCGCAAACCTTAAGAGTGGCAGTGGGCGGGGCACATTACTCGCTTAGAACTGATAGCCGTTGGAGCGGGAAGGTTCTAGAGTGGCGACCGCGAACCGGGAAACTTAATTACTAAGTACTTATTCCAATGTGTTTTATGTAATATAAAATACTTATCGCATTAGAAAATACCCAATTGTCAAAATGCAATCACCTAGTGGCTATTTAGCAATTTACATGTATAGGTTAAACCAAAAACTTTGCAATAACCGTTTTCAAATTGATTGAAAACATTGTATAATTAATTCGAAAAATGCACTCGATGCCAGCGGCTAGACTAGGCCCTAAACCAATGCAAGCGGCTAATCATGTAACAGTTGGGGTGACAAATTTATCAGAGGGTTTTGACCCTGCATAATACGCCTGTCACCATTCCGAAATTTGAACCCATACTAAACTTTTCGTCATACATTTAGTAAATCGTTGTTCCCTAAAAAAGGTCCAATTGTTTTGGTTTTTTGATAGGTGGTAAAGGACTACATAAGTCATGATAACCCAAATTTTTCGTCCCTCCAGCTCTGTCCGCCATCTTGGAAAAACTGTCACTTTTGTCGGTTCTATGCCTTTAATGTCGTTAAAGTTCATTCTAGTGCTAATCATGGTTCTGCAATATTGTAAAATGCCAAATTTGTTAAAATTTTGGATTCAAAGATCCATTCTAGGGCCCCTAGACTATAAAATGGCTAAAATGGTCCTAGACTATATTTGATATGTTAATAATATTATTACATTTTATCACTGGACACAGAACCGCTTGAAAAGAAAATAACATGTAGGTCGTGGCTAACTTAATCCCACTGCTTGGTAGGTATGGTAGGTATTAAGCAACAACAACAACAACAACAACAACAACAACAACAACAACAACAACGACGACGACTTTATACAAACGTGCACACTATTCAATAAATCGCATGTTGCGCCCACGCTCATCTGTCATGAGATTGTACATCCCGAGGAAATGTGGAGGTCGAGGCAAGTGCAATTTCAGGGATTATTTCCTTAGCAATGAGCTTGGGATGCATTGTGATGTGGTTGCAGTAGACAGGAGCCTCACGCCTCTCTCCTTGGCAAGACCGCAAGAACGTATGGAAGAGCAAGGAGTTACACGGACGCTTCTACCGGACCCTAACAAGGCCCGACGTGGACTTTTAGCGTCCATGAACTGGCTGCGGTTTGGTGACCTCTTTGGTGAAACCGAAGGTTTTGTCTGTGCAATTGCTGATCAGGTCATAATGACGAAGAATTATCGCAAATATATTCTGAGGGATGGCACGTTCGACATTTGCCGAGCGTACCTTTGCCCCAGCGGGTCTCTCAGACATATAATTTCCGGTTGTTCGCATTTGGCCAACGGTGAGTACCTACTTGCACGGACATAACCTCGTGGCCAGGATCATCCATCAGCAACATGCTCGTCAGTATGGTCTTGTTGAGTCTGAAGTGCCGTACTATAAGTACATAGGTACCGGCGCCAGGTCTCGAAAATGGTCGTCCTACGCTCTATTGGGATCGATCTGACATCACGGACAGGACTATTGACGCCAATAAGCCTGATATCGTGTTGACAGATCGATCTCAACGTTGAGACGTACCTACGTTTTATATATACCTATAGATTACTAGAGGACTGAAGAAATTCAGATTGAAATAATAAATATCTCCGAGACTAGTAAAAATAGCTGAACATACATAGAGGTACTCGATAGCTTTTTAGCTGCTCTATCAGCCCTAGGCGGGTTGACGTCGGTTCATGGGACAGAAGTTGCCTGTATATAACAGAACTGTTGCCCACCACTTCGTCTGCGTAGAAGTCGTTTATCTGCAGTGACCGAAAGCGTCGGGTGCTTTCGGTTTAACCATTCGGTTATACGTTATATTCTTTACATAGTAGTAGTTTATTATGAAATAACAGTTTGCACTAGTCGGTGACTGCAAACGGGCTGCAGCCTGCAGTCGAATTCCGCCAAACGGAATAATATAAGCGTGCTAACAGTCATACAATTTTAAGACTAAAACAAGATCATTATTTTGCTGCAAGTGCCCCATATTGCTTATTTTGCTGTATAACTGCTTATAAAAAGAACTTTTGAATCGCGATGCGACTAATACTCCCACGTGTCGTCTACCTACGTATTGTATCGGTAGTGTGCCACGCTGCTCGCAGTTGTCCTAGCCTTCTTGATCCGCAACGAAAAATAGGCAGGCACAGCAATACTATACACGTTTATCATTTTACCACAGCTACACGATGCACGCAACGTCCAAGATGACGTGTAGGTATAATAATTACTATATCTAGAAATTATATTTTTATATGTATGTATGTATAGACTGAACTCAAACGAGTTCAAACTCGACGGACTTAATCAGATTTCTTTAAAGGTCGCAATTTCGTCACCGTGAAAATTTACGATTGTGGCACATTGATTCCTATAATTCTAATACAGGGTGGAAGTCGTTTATCGCTATTGCCTTGGTAATCGTCCAAATACCCTATCTCCTTTTCCGGGGATCAAGCTATCTCTATGTATAGTACATTTCATTCATATCTGTTTGTC
The DNA here is from genome assembly GCA_923062465.1 of Acleris sparsana. Classification (NCBI taxonomy): domain Eukaryota; kingdom Metazoa; phylum Arthropoda; class Insecta; order Lepidoptera; family Tortricidae; genus Acleris; species Acleris sparsana. The sequence continues at coordinate 12,690,784 of OV281286.1, forward strand.
GGTTTATCTGTGAAAGAACAAACAAACAAACAGAGTTAACACAGAATAATGGTTCGCGGGCCGATTTTGGCCTGTCAGGTCTTCGTATTCGGACAGACGTAGTTAATATATATTTCTTATTATAATAGATAGCTACGTCGCTCTCGGCATGTTAGCCTGGGGGCGCCCATTACTTTTGCATTTTTAATATTAGTTTGGAATTAGGACGTAATGGTGAAGGTCGTAAGAAGCCGTGGGGGGGGGGCAAAGGGGTGCAATTTTTGAGTGGTGGAGCTTGCCGAAGTGGACGTCCTTGCTACTGATGAACAGGCTAGATTTTTAACCCCTAGTTACGTTTATGTGTCTATTTATAAATCAAGAGTAACAATTTGTGCTCGCCGATTTATTCTACCGGTGACAATTCCCACGAAGCCCTAATATGGCTGCGTTTATCGAGTGACAAAGTTTGGATAAGGTATCCGTCACCTTCTGACACGTAAATAAGTACAAGAGTTATGGATGGTTTATCCACATCTGACGCGCGATATAGACGCAGCCATACTAGGCCCGCACAACTACCAGGACTCTATGATTTATCCCATATGATACCTATATACATTATTATACATATACCATTTTGTTCTATAGAAAGGAAGTTCCGTCTAAATGACAACTTGTTTTTAAAGGTATGGGTCTTATAAGAACATGATAAGCGTCCTGTTGAGTATAGCAGACACAGTAATGTCATAATCACAGTAATAACATGATCTTTTCTAAACAGATTCTACGATTCAAAACACATCCGAGTACGTCAGTATTTGGTTCAACGTCTGTTTAACTTATGTTAAACAAATGTACCTACTCTGTGTAAACAGTACAGATAAAGCCGGATTAATGTTTTAATTACTAATGTTTAAATTGGCTACTTATTTACAATTACCTAATTTATCACAAACAGATGATGTTTTCTCGATTCCATTGGCTTGAGTGAACCTGAAACAAACCCAATATTAATCTTACCGCCGTACCTACTCCGAGACATTTCACAGACAATCAACTTGGTTCTTTTTAAAGTTATGAATGTAAAATCGATTAGAATATTTAAATAAATATCATGGGAGAATCTGACACAAATTGACCTAAAGTGTCGTCCTGGTATATAAATGGTCTAACATATAAAAATCGTCACTAACGGCCGCACTCATTTAATTACGGTTAAGTCGTTCCTCAGAGTCGATTTCTCAAACACAAGTTTGAAAAGGGTTGTCTCAAAAATGTCTCTGAGACGGTCTGAGTGACGGTTAGCAACGACTTAATCATTAACCGACTTTGAGTGCGGCCGTGCAACCCAATCCTTCCGCCTTACATGATGGCGCAGCTGAAAGTGGGCGACGGTGTAACAGTAAAAGTCATAGGTACCGGGAGATAGTGACCCGAAATTTCCGGTCATTTCTACCAAGTATGGCGACCCTTCAGGAGTCTAATTACATAGTGACAACAAGAAAAATGATGGTCATAGCGCTGGTAACAGTGGCCTAATAGCATGGGCGTTAAACGAACGTGGCAGATAAATTACGAGTGACGAACGATTAGTTACACAAAAAAATCTTGTATTTTCCGATAGCCGATGAAAAAAGAAGTAGGCGGTAGCGTCATGCCATACTACCCCGGTGTTTTATTTTATTTTATACCACGACATTGGCAAGCAAGCGTACGGCCCGCCTGACGGTAAGTGGTAACAGTAGCCTATGGACGCCAGATACACCAGAAGTATCAAATGCGCGTTGCCGACCTCTCAAAAACCTATTTACTGCTCTCTTAAAGAGCTCCATACTATAGTCCCACACGAACACACATAAGGAGGCAAAGTCTCTCCTTAAACTTGGAGGTTCGATACCGCTTGTGTTTGGGATCGTGAACGATCCTCACAGCACGTCTTTGCACCGAGTCAAAAGGCCCAAGCTGATATCCAGGTGCTCCAGTCCAGACATGACAACAGTACTCCATATGGGGCCGGACTTGCGACTTATACAGCAGCAGCCTTTGCCCCGACGTGAAGTACGACTTCGCTCTATTCAGCACACCGAGCTTTTTTAGACAGCTTGACCTTGTCTTCCGAGTGACTTCGGAACTGAACGTCGCTGGAGATGTCGCCACCGAGGATCCGAATAGTCTTCGAGACGCTAAGGGGTACACCCTTACGTCTGGAACTGTGGGGCCATAGTAAATGGAGTTTTCTTAGCGGTGGATGCACAAACTTGTGTCTTGGAGGGGTTGAACCGAACTAAATTATCCCGACCCCAATCGGAGACCCTGGATAGAGTGCTCTCGATTTCAGAAACAAGATGTTCGCGACATTGTACCACGACGGAACGAGGGATGTTTGCCCGGCCAGTGTGAAATGCATCTTCAGTACCGGCGTCCGCATAGCAATTTATGTCGTCGTTAGACAGCATGTCATTGATATGCAGCAAGTACAGTGTCGGAGATAGCACGGAGCCTTGTGGGACGCCAGCGTTTATGTCCATGCTTTCGGAGCAACTGCCGTCTACAACGGTTTTAATGCGTCTGCAATTTGTTTTTGCTTACATCTCGAAAACTATTACCTAACCATATCATATTCAAGTTTAATACATAGTAAGAACGTCAAATATGTTTAATAAAAGGAAGTATTTTATAAAACTGTCGACAGTTTTATAAAATACGAAATACGGAAATAGTTCGAACTCAACTATATATTTAAATGGATCAACGATCATCAAAATTATCACTGATTAATTGGTTGTAAAGCAGAAACAATTAAAAAAATATATAAATCATCATCGTTTTGATTTTGATTTGAACAATAAAGTTTTTCATACATACATACTTTATTACAATATTTTTAGTACTGAGACTATAAAAAGTACCTGACATTAAAAATACCGCTGTGCAAAAGGTAATTTCCATTCCTATTCTGACTGCGGCCAAATAAGATATTCTTTTTTATTTGATTATACAAACAATAAGACAATGAGAAGGCACGCGAGCACTCAGGCCACCTGATGGCAAGTGGAATCTGAGAACCATGGACATTTGAAATCTCCAGACTCCATTTTCAAGACTGCAATCCTAAGAATTCGGATCCCTGTGAGAGACTTATATAAGTATATGCGCATATGCGTTAATCACGGGCGTTAAACTTGTTTTGTAATCAACCTAATAATAAAAAGGCTTTATTCAAAAACAATCCTTGTATTGTTTTGCTACTGTACGTACGTAAGGTTAGACATTAAGTAGTTCTGCTGTGCTAACGGTAGGTAATTTCTTTCGCTTTCTAATTAGGTCTGCGTTTTACCTACTGTTGAAAAACAAAACGTTTTAAGGTTTTATAGTTCTTGCTTTTACCCACCTTCATTGGTTATTCATCCTTTTTGGAACCCTCCGAAACAGAATCTCTACGTGGCTGTAAAGAAAAAAGTGAGGCAGTTAGTGTGATTTTGGTTTTTAAATTATCTACTTTCTCTTAATGTTTACTGAACTGGTACTTATTTTACAGTCATTAATACGCTTATTCCCGATATATCATTATTTCAGAATAACGGATAACTTTCTATCCTAGACAGACACGAAATACTGAAATGGGTACTTAATCCCACTAGGGAAGTATGTCGGAAATGGGCAATTGAATATTAATCTAAAGTAATATTACAAAGAGGAGAGATTTGTATTTTTATATTTTAGTGTTTGTAACAAATAAACTCAAAAACTAGTATAGAGATAGTATAGTATAAAGGATAAGGACAAAGAAGAAGATATCTTACCCCAAAATATTGGTTGTAAAGTACGACGCCGTAAACACATCCTATTGAAACTAGAATTTGAATAATGAGCCAGACGATAACATTACACACTTGAGCTTGGCCAAACAACTCTTTGCCGTTTTTAATGCACAACATTGACTCCGTGACCATTATAGCCCCATACACCCAGCACTGGGTTCCAACTCTTTTGCAGTTGGGGTCTGTTACATATATGTAATACTGCCTGAAATCAATTACAAAAACAAAAATTCAACAAATAATAAAACAAATTTATCGGATGCCACCAACACAACGCTACAATTATAGTAAAAATACTTGAAATCAAGAAATACGCTTTTTTCAAGGTGTTTTATCCCATTGCAATCCTATAAGGAAAGATTTTTTTTTAACAAACTGACTGATTTGAATAGACTTTTACTCTTTTTGGGTCTTAACCCGAAAGTTCAATTTACAATAACAGCTCACCGGAAAAGATGCTAGCTACATGTAGACGTGTGATGTAAAAGAGGCGTTGAGCTTCATCTATAGAATAAAGTTTCGCTTATAAGTTTTGATTACAATCACATCTCACCTTACAGACGGGGCCACGATAACGCCCACGAGGCACAGGCGTGCTATGACCAGCGGGTGAGACGGAGGCATTTCAAAGATGTGTTTCAAGAAGAAGGTATTCAATTCTGATATTTGCCAAAATACAACAAGTTGGCCCAGTGCGAAAAATCTCATGTATGTGCAAGTGGGATCCAACCATCTCACTGGAGTCCACTGCACTGGCGTAAACTGAAGAATTGCTCTTTTAATCTTGCCAGTTGTAGATGAAATATCCCTGAAGTAGACAATTTTCGTTAGAACAACACTTAAAATACCTACTAAATATAAAAAACAGACCTCAATTATAAGTTATTTATCACGATAAATAAAAAAATGAGAATTTCCTAAAATAAATACAATAAAAACAAATAAAACATTAGTTTGTATTCTTATTTATATTCCTTGTGTTCCAATCTGGCTTTTGCCGCCATCGCTATTACTTTCAAGTAAATAAGAGCTGGCAATACGATAACATTGTAAAAGCAATTGCGTTTTACTGAGTGGAATGGAGCCCCAGATATAACAATCTTTAAAAATAACATCGTTGCAAAGAAATAAGTGCCACCCACTCATTTTACACTAAATTAATATATGCGACGACGGCAGCTTATAACTAGATATTAGATATAGGTAGGTCACGAGAGCCGGTTGTTTTCCTAAAAATTTTTGGTCATACCTTTGTTTAAACAAAAATTAATAGTGTCAGAATTTCTTAAATTTGTAACGAGTAGATACTTAATGATAAATTAAGCTAGTTTTGATTTAACTACAAAAATCTCTCTGATGCTCTTTTCATTTAAATATTTTATTTTAGGCTTCAGTATCATTTCTCCAAGTAATTCTAAATAAATAATAATAAATAAATAAATATCAGAATACAATATCAATCTCAGTCTACAACTATGTTCTTCCGAGTACGACCGTAAAATGAGTACCTACTAGACAACGATGGACGTACTTAAACAGCGTATCCCAGAACTTGACGTTAATATTAAATGAAGAAAGCCTTGACAGTCCAGAATTTAGTTTCAACTTTCCAATATGTTAATTAGTTCAGGAGTTATTAAGGTTTTAATGAAACTAGTTGAGAACGCTACCTTTCGGTACACTTTTGGCTCCCTCGGCGCAAAATAAAAGGTATTAGAAAAAACAATATTTAAACGTATCTCTTTTCCTGAGATAAGCTATAGACGGAAAAAAAGAACTTACTCACTTATTTTTTTGTTATATATATTTTCCTTTATAAGTACATAACTTTTTTAGGCAGCATCTTAGCCTATTATTATTTCGATCAATTCAACAATACAGTTTACACATGCATTATCTATAGTTTGAGCAATCCAAGAGGTTGTGAAATTAATAAGAGAACAATTTTTATTCCCGATTAGTTCCTAGGCACTGGTTTTAAAAAAAATCTTAAATGAAGTTTTTGGCAAAAAAAAACAGAACAAAAGTTCTTGGCAGTCAACCAAAAGGTTTTCTGTGCTTTTGTGGACCTAGAAAATGCCTATGATAAGGTAAACAGAAAGGAGTTGTGGACGGTGTTGTCTACGTATGGAGTATGAAAAATTAGAGCAAGTGAGTGAATTTGTGTACCTGGGAAGTATGTTTACAAGAGAAGGTAAGTGTGAGAAGGATATTGAGAGGAGGGTGAATGCGGGTTATCAAATCAATGGGGCCCTGTACTCCTTTGTGAGCAGAAGGGGCGTTTCACAAAAAGCCCGACTGGCTGTTCACAATGGAGTGCTGACCCCTACTCTGATGTATGGTAGTGAATGTTGGGGTGGCAGGACAAGCATGAAAGTCAAAAAAAAATAGTAGAAATTCGCTCTTTGCGTAGTATGTGTGGTTTGAAACTGATTGATGGAGTAAGGAATGTAAAAGTCATGCTTCAATGGTTCGGTCATTAGGAAGGGATGGATGAAAGAAGATTGACAAAAGAGATGTACAGAACGAAAGTGAGTGGAAGGGTAGGAAGGGGCCGCCCTAGGCGTACTTTTTCGAATCAAATCGGAGAAATACTGCAAAAGGGCCGAATCTTAAGTACCCGAAACCGACGTGCGTGCATGATTCGATGTATGAATGTGGAAGAAGCGAAAAAAGCGAAAAGAAATTTGTCAGGATCGTAGCAAGTGGTCTCTGCCTAGCCCTCTGAGAAACAGGCGTGGTTTAATGTATGCATGTATGCAGTTTTTCCCTTAAAATCAATGCCCTGGCTAATAAGAAAATATGACCTACGTTCTTATAGTTTTCGAATCCTCTATAGTATAATAGTATAGGGCCTATACTGACCCATTTGGATTATTCACCCTATATTCAATAAAATGCATGCGTGAACTGTATTGCTGCACTGATTGAAATAATAAAAGGCTAAGACGCGTATAAGATAGATTGGCGCGGCATAATCCTTACCTTATGCTGACCCACTTGTATTCTCTCATTTCTAAAGCCTTACATATCTTGAGACCACACCAAATACCTAAACCATTACAGACTAGTACATCCAGGATTACGGAATCCCACCAACATTCAAGAAAATTGGGCAGTAAATGAGCAAATGCTATTTCAGTTATTTCCCACATAATAGATATAGCCCACAACAAACCGGCGTGACGAAATAAAATGGCTTTAAACATCCATCCCAAAAAATGCCCCCAGGCAAACACGTCAACATGGGACCACACTTTAGCTACGCTTATGTCTGAACAATTAACTGCATACTCCTGAAACAAATACAGTATTATAAAAACCCTTCTGAGATATTATTTAGTGCACACGGTGATGAATCAATACAATATGTAGTATGCTTTACCTTGTCCATGTCTATATGAAAGTTACGAAGATTAGGGTCAATCCAGTACATAATCTCATATACTGTGGAATAACTTTGAAATAACAGGAACAAAAGCGCAAGGAGGTACAGGACGGACATGCCGAAAACCATTCTCCATAGGGCAGGGTGAGGTCTGGTGAAAGGCCCATTTGGAAATGTGAGTACTGATATAATTAAGAAAAAAAAAACTACACAGCAGATTCCTGACCAAATATTATCTTGAATACTCGATTCATCCCTGTAAATAAAATAAATACTGATTCAGATTTTTACAAAATTACACAGTAATCAAAAACAAAAGTGATTTAAACATGCAGTATGAGTTCCTACAATGTCACAAGTGGGTGCTGAGCATAGTCATCTGTAGCCACCTAGTCGGGGCAAAAGTTCTGTTACTCAAGATCATTACAATTTAAAAAATAAATTAAAGGAGTTTTACATAAACCTGTATATTAATCAAAATATAATATAAAATAAATATTGATTTATATAAAATAACAATAAAAATAATGTATTCTAAAACTATTGCAATTATTTGATGTACGAGCTTGAAGTATTCCCATTCAGGACTAGAAAATCATAGTTTAATTTATGCACGACGATGATACTGATAACGGCCATAACTTTTGTGAGAGTTCTTATAGAGAGTTCAAATGTGTGTGACATATTGAACAGACTTTTAGCTTTAATTTCTGATACAAAAGTATTTCAAGCAACTAAAGATCCGCTTGTACACCGGTCAATCTTGATGTCTCATTAAATTGACTTTATGATTTCACGACAATTTGCAGTAATATGAAAAATACACCAAATCTCTTGCTTCATAAGCTGGAATTAAGTCTTGTTGAGAAATATAATGTTGGTCTCTAAGCATACATAGAGATAAGAAGTTTTATAATATTAAACAAAAAAAGTTCTGTGGTTAACAAAAAGTAACTTTTAAGTGTGTGTATAAAGTGAAATTTACAGAAAAGTCATGCGTAATTTTATCGATCCCGGCTGTGAATGCTAAAAGATCGTATCACAAATTGCGGCGAATATATAGAATTATTATTTGTTCTTAAAAAGGTACATTAATTGAGCTTTTAATTTTTATATGTATAGAAATTAAAAAAGAAACATTAGTTAGTTTTATTTGACTCAACCTTAGTAACAGAACTTATGGCCAGACTAGGTATATTCAAAATAATAAAACCTATAATAACTCAAGAGTTAATTGTACTTCTCAGGCTAATTCAGGGTGCAGTTATGCCAAATTAGTATTTCATAATTATCAGGTTCATATAAAAAAATTGCCTTTGGTAAAACTATCTTCTCATTTTTAAGCTGTAATAGGTTAAAAAATAACAGTTGACATTTTCTTTAATTCTATATGAACAGTTCCCATGTATCAATGATGTAGTATTGAATCCTTCAGTTCAGTCTTCATCATATCAATGTTAAACTATAGGATCCTAGATAGAACCACACTAAAGCAAATTCACTCACTTTGGTGAGCATTTGAGAGTTAGTTGTAATTTTTTTTTCTAATTAATTGTATTGTCAATTAGAGCCCAAGTGCTGTTTTAAAGTTAGCCTTGAACAAATAAGAATGAAAGATAAAGAAAAGAAAGATAAAACATTTATGCATGACCAACAGAAAAACAAAACGCCACAAAATACTGATGGACAAAATACCTGTTAAGTAATAAGAAATATCCTATGACAGGAATTTTATCAGTATGTTTCAGTTACAGTATTAGAACCCTTATTTAGAACTCAGTAAATACCCATTGGTAGTGCACCTTTTTTACAAAGTACAGGCATAAAAAGGAATTTCACTTTATTGCTGTATACATATAATTCACTCATTTTACTTGGTCAAAGATAATTAGATTGTTGATGGAGAGTAAAATAATCTCCTAATAATGGAAAGTCATTTCATGCCAAGAATCACCAGGGTAAATAACCAGATCTACAGTCAAAGGTAAAGGCTACCAAACCATTTTCCACTAAAATTGTTTAACCAGCTTTCAATCAGACTAATAGATATCAGTGTTATAAAATGGCAAAAGCCTGAAAGACACATTGCATAAACAGTCATTTTTAGTAGAAAGCTTCACCACAAACATCCGTTCTTAGTTGATGAGCCGAAAAAGTACAATTATCTTCCCTACTCACACAGCTCCAAATTAGTTCAAAGCTTAAAACTACACACACTTCAGTAGGTACACATGACAAATCATTGCATGCATGCCTCAGTTAAATTCGGAATTAATGTTGTTTATAATTGTACTTAATTGTCAGAAGAGTAGATCAGCAGACGTATGATAGAAGATAAATAGTCCAGGGTGGGTTGAAAATTTAAATTCAAGTCCCCAATATAATTATTTCTGAGAGTCACAGTAGACTGATTAATTTAAAATAAGTGGTTACTAAATTTAATTTCAGAATATAATAGTGATCAGAATTACCTTACAAATGCAGTGTAAATAACTGAAGCAATAGAAACTGCTAATAGGGTTATTGTATGAGGTTTGTAGAAAAATTCAATGGATATGTCATCCACCGGCCGTTCGTTAATAGAACTAAAAGCGTCCGCATATTCAGAGGGCGTTACGGGAGGCCCCGACATTTTTCTCTCCTTCATAGTGAGTTATATAAGTCACACAATAAAATAGTTTCAAAGGGTGAAACCAGACAATTCTCAAAAGACATCGGGCTAATCAAATATTGAAAATTAAACGAGAATGACTTTGACACATAATGTCACTTCATATTTTTTAAATATAAAGTCGTTCCGTTCAGAAATTGGCTCGTAGGTGCCCATGGAAGTAATAAGTACAACATACGACTTAACATGGTTATTTTAAGTGCCATACTAGCATTTGAAATTAAATGCATTATAAAGAATTAGTAAACTGATGATTATCAAGCCTCTCTTTTTTTTTTTCAAAACCTGACAAGTGCATGACACATACTAGGTTTTTGTAATAGTTTTGAGATATACTAGGTTTTGAAATGGACAAGCTCGTTTTTTTGTGCAAATTGTGCACTTAAGTAGTCTACGCACTAGTTAACTTGGAAGGACAACCGCGCACGATGCTCGACGCGAAACTATAGTGCAAAGGCTTCCGGGATGACAATAATAATTATTATTACCGTGATGGACTTGCACAACCGAATTTTCGTCCATTAAGCCCCCCACTACTTCTCGCACTACATGCGGCTGGATGCACAGATTATTAAGGTATGTGCTGGATGGTGCGTAGGCCTGACGTACGTCTGTGGAATCGTGCATCGTGCGTGCTTGGCTTGGCTGTCCACGATAACGAGCTAGTATAGCGGTCACTCTTTTGCACTTTTGTATGCAGATGAAAGGGACAAAAAAGGAGAGTGGGCGTGAACGATGGCACCTCACTGTCATGCTCGGCTTACATGCTCCGTCGCTCGAAATATTTATTTTAATATCCCTTATGATTTTTCTGGTTTTGTTAAATAATAAAGAACCCAATAAGTATTTACTTATGTATTCATTTATTCAAACAGCAGAAGATAGTCAAGTAAACAAGCCGAGTCACAGATTAAACCGGTAAAAATTTAAAAGAGATCACTATAACGCGTCCGCACCGTGCAAGAGATAGATGTTGACTGAACTTCGACCGCCATGTAAACGCACCCGGTGCACGTGCATCGCCCTTATCGCTGACCAATGACGTGCTGTCTAAGTTTTCTAGTACTAGCTAGTTATCGTGGACAGGGTATAGACGTCCGTCATTTTTTTTAAAATATTTTTTCTTGTCCATGGATGCTAGGTCCTTCAATCGACGTCGGTCAAATCTTCGCCATATTGCCAAATCTCAAAGCAGAGCTACTGGTTTTGGGATGTGTCTACGGCTCTACTGTTTTTCCCAAAAATCCTACTGGATTTTAGAATAATCTTTGTGAATTTGTTGAAAAATCACAAAATAGAATTTTTGAGACTTACTAGGTCTTAAATGGGGCAGCTTACTGTCATCGTATTGTCTTCGTGATATCAGAATATCCATGACCATGTTACTCTTAGAGAATATATTACCTGGAGCCGCCATTCAGTACATTACCCCTCTGTCGAAAAACCTGCACAATTGCAAAAAGTTATACAAAACCTATTTCAAAATCGCTTATTGGTCATTCACAAAATCGCCGCTAGCCAGAGAACACTCATTGGAAAAATGCCTGCATGAGCTGTAACTTCGTGTAAAAAACGATCAACGACTTCAAGCTTCGAAAAAGATGGTACAACATTTCATTTGTAAGTAATTATATAATAAATTAATATTTTTTATAAAAATATTTTCATCTCCCGTCAAATTTAACGATTATATGCAATCGATTCCAATTGTTACTTGGATTAGTACGTACTCCTCACGAGACTCGGTTTTAATGCTTTGTAAGAAATGACTTAACAGTTTTTGAAATAAAGTCGATAATACTAATAAGCTAAATAATTGTTTTCATCAAAATGATGACGTCGGTGCACTCCCCCCGAGACTCGGTTATAGTGATGAGGATAGTCTCGATTAAATAAATAATTATCGACAATAAGGAAGATTTACTAAGGAGCTGGAAATTACCTACTGAATACAATTTATAAATTGTAATTGTAAATTCCATAATTAGTATAAATACTAAGTGTATATTTTACAGTTTTCCAAAAGACCCGGAATTGAAAAAAGTATGGACCAGAGCAAAAACACGTTAAGAAATTTTCGGCAAAAAGCGTATAAGTAGGTGAACGCGAATAGAAGAACAAGGAATTAACAATTTGAGGTACCTACCTATATGAACATGCTATAAATCGGGTTCTACTGTAAATAATTATAATACTCGCTACTTTATATATATATATTTTTTTATTTATTAAAGTTCCACATTTTAAAAAAAAGTATCGCAGAGTTTTTAATGAAAGACTACAAAAGTCACAGAGGCTTATGAGTAGTCAGTGAGTTCGGAGCAAAAACTACTAATGGAGGTAGGCTTTATAAAGAAACCGCTAGATAGAATTTAGGTCATTATACCTACAAAGTGAAGCTTTGGGTTGACATATTTATCAGCGGGTCCTTACAAAACCGGGTCTACATATAATTATGTAAGTATAAAATTGTTAACAAAGATAAATAAAAAACATCCAACTTTTGCGTTATTTTTATTAACTATTTCACTAACCAATAATATCCTATTACGATGCTCGTAATAGTTTATAGGTACTAAAATTGTATGCTTGTGCAAATGTCAGTAAAAATATCGATATTAGCTATCGACCTAATCCTCGCACCGTAGGTTATGCCGCTTACATTCGCATTTACGTATTCTTAAACTGCGTTTATACAAAGTCTTTACATGTGTGATATGTTTGTGTGCATTAAAATGTATATATGTGTTAGATTTTTGTCAAAGTATTCGTGTGTAATGACACAGATAGTTTTTGCATTTGTAAGTAATCTTTTGCATGTGTTATTTCTTCACCCCCCGCAAATCTCGGCAGACATGATTGTACTCGAATATGACCTATAAGGCGGCTCCAGGTAATATATTCTCTAAGATGTTACTCTAATAAGTCCGTGTTGATCGTCTAAAACTCGACATTGGTGAAATAGGTACACGAACACTAGACAGTCCATCTAATGAATCTTGAGAACGTCTCCATTAAATGGACTGTATAGTGTTCTGGATACGACGCTAACGGCATATGATAAGTCGGGTACTTAGGCCCTACTTTGAAAATCGAAGTTCGAAGTTACGTTAGCTCCATCCATTTGATTCAAAACTAGATTGAGAGAAAGGAATGGAGATAACGTAACTTCGAAAATCAAAATAGGGCCCCTGCTTCCTGTTTGCAGGTCCGAGTATGCAAGTGCACCGACAGCTTCGCGGTAGGGGAACTTTAATTCCTTTTCCATTCCCGTATCTTTGGCCCGTTTCACGAAGCTACAAGTTACAATTTTACAAGTGTAAACTGGCCACATTGGTCAAAAAAGGTACGTTTCGCGAAGCTACTTTTCCACAATTTGTAAAATTCAAGTTACCAGTGTACGTAGTTGATTTTAGTATTTATATTTTTAGAAATTGCCTCAATCGAAATGTTACTTATTTATCGAAGATTTTGTTAAATTGTCAACTTGTAATTGTTTTGTTAATTTGCTAGGTAAAGTCGCTGTCAAATCATTAATACAAGCTAGATGAAAGTCTGACTAAGGCGTGTCCGCTGCGCCAAATAACTAAAAACATGTTACATAGTTAATATACGTCCATTGCGACTTTGGAGTGAACAATTTATTGTTTGTCATAACATTTCACTTTACTTTTGACAGCTGTCATCCCAGTACAATTTGTCAAAGTATGGGCCGCTCCTTTATCAATTGAATAAAATACAGCGTCTTTTCTTAATTCCACTCCATTGCAACATACACATAAATACCGACACGCCTTCATCCCGGAGTGGGGTAGACAGCGCAACAGAATTACCAACAACTCTAACAACTTGTTGATAATTCTATAACCACATTGCAATAGTAGATTGATAACCAAGGGTTGAAAGTGACCCATTTCACCCGAGATATTTCTGGCGCTCGAACGAAGTGAGAGCGCCAATAGTTCGAGGGGAAATGGGTAATTTCACCCGAGTTAGACACTCTACTTTTCATTTCGACCGTGAGGAAAAAAGACACGGTAGACCTAAATATATTTAATCTCGTTTCCCGCTTTATCTATTGAAAACTTTTTTTTTCTAGATTCATAAAAAAGTTAAAATTCACATGCTGCCAACATTAGAAAAGTTAAATCGAGTTGGTCACGGCCAAGGAGCATGACTTCCATCTCATTCTTACCCTAAGAAAGAGATGGAATATATTCGTGACGTAATAAAGGTCAAATTTCTTGTTTCAATCGGATGTTCGGTGTTCAACCTCCTTGTTGTATAATAAGCTCCTTGGTCGTGACCAACTCGATTAAACTTTTCTAACGTTGGCAGTAGTGTATTTTCTAGATGGCCATGCCGAAACGTGAAAGAAAAAGTGACATGCTATGCTATCACGGCATTATGTAATTGCGAAAAAAATAGACCAGTCTTAAAATGATTTTCATAATTATGAACCTATAGGCCGTAATAAATACATCGTTTAGCGTATAGCCGAGTTTAGATGTATGAAAATCTTTTATTTTAATAATATGACGTAGCTAAATTATCTTAGACTCCGTGGCCAATCGCAACTATTAAAAAAAAATTACTTTCCACCCTAGAGATGAAAACGCAATTTTCCACCCGGCTATCCACCCATTCAAATTAAACTTTCCGAACAGGAGAGATGAAAATAATTATAACGTCGTTCGGCGTTCAGTACCGCGAATGTCACATTGTAAATCAATATAACATTCGCGGTAATGAACGCCAAACGACGATAAATTAAATAATGAATGCCCGGGTCATGTTTTGACTTTCAAAAGTCAAAACATGACCCCTTCCCCCACAGACGAACGCGGGAAATGTTCTCCATCCGTGACGTGTTTTTAAACAAAGAAAATTTTGGCCACGCCCCTTTTCTGATCGAAAAACATGTTCGATGTTTAAAAACAATGAAAAAACGGCACAGATTCCGTTTTATCTTTATCGCTATGTAAAGACTATTTACGATATTAAATACCGCTATTCATCGCACTTGAAAGGTAAGATATCAATTAGACATTACTACTAAATCGGAACGTTTACGTCACACAATAACATTGAGCATGACTGGCTTAGTGTCTACTAGTCCTGGGGTTCAATTTATAACCGATAAGATAAGATAAAAGATGTTTATTCAGTAAATAGGCCGCACGGGCACTTTTACACGTCAAAAATCTACCAGCACTTCGGAAGAGACCACTACTGAGAAGAAACGCCGCAAGAAACTCAACAGAAAGTCGTTTTTTTTTTTAAATGCGATATTATACAATTATAAAGCTTAACCTAGCATTATAGAAAACAATGAATTTAACATAAAACAAAAAATAAAAAAATATTCAAGCGTAGCTTGAGCAGGAAAGTGTGTCTCCACGGTCAATTTTGAAGATGTAAAGTCTCCAGATGTCAAATTAAAATAATAGGTAATCATACAGGGAGATGTATATAGTCTCCACGGTCATTAATAATAATAATTGTAATACAAAAAAAAAAAAACAGTACCAAGCATTGTCATCATTCATATAATCTTTAATACTATAATAAGCTTTAGAAATTAGTTTACGTTTAACGTAACTCTTAAATTTATTTACTGATAAATGAGTAACACTACTTGGGAGCTTATTATAGAACCTTATACAATTACCCATGAAAGAGTTTTTTATTTTGTGAAGCCGTGTAAAGGGCACTGCGAGCTTATGTTTATTTCTGGTATTAACATTATGTATGTCACAGTCCTTTCTAAAATTACTGATGTTCTTATGAACATGCATAATGTTTTCATAAATATATTGACTGTATACGGTTAATATATTGGTTTCTTTTAACTTATCTCTAAGCGAGTCTCTATGACCCATCTTGTAAACAGCACGAATAGCCCTCTTCTGTAGAACAAAGATGCTGTTTACGTCAGCAGCACTACCCCATAGTAAAATACCATATGACATAATACTATGGAAGTAACTAAAATAAACTAATCGAGCGGTTTTCAAGTCTATTAGATTCCGAATTTTATTAACTGCAAAAGCTGCAGAACTTAGTCTAGTTATTCGCTAATTTAGCCAGATGAGGACCCCATTGGAGTTTTGAGTCTAACGTTATACCAAGAAATACTGTATCATTAACTAAGTCTAATTTCTCATTTTTAATAGTTAAAGTAGTTTGTCTATTTTTCACATTGGTAGTCATAAATTTAATATATTTAGTCTTTTTCTCATTTAGTAATAAATTATTAACACTAAACCAATCTACTACTTTTGATATAGCATTGTTTACATCCACATTAAACTCCTGTTGTCGTTTGACTTTAAATACGAGTGAGGTATCATCAGCAAACAATACTATATCATGGTTGTCCTTTATAAGGTATGGTAAATCATTTATGTAAATGAGGAATAGAAATGAACCCAAAATTGAGCCCTGTGGCACGCCCATTGAGACCAAAGACCCAGGTGATCGTTTTCCATTCACGTCTACCCTTTGTATTCTCCCGAATAAGTACGTTTTAATTAAGTTTAGCGCAGTACTTCTAACTCCATAATGGTGTAGCTTCCTGACCAATGTGTCATGGTTAACGCAATCGAAGGCCTTGGACAAATCACAGAAAATACCTAAAGCATCATGTGACCCCTCCCAGGCATCAAAAATATGTTTAATTAGCTCAAAAAAGGAGGAGGAGGAGGAGGGAGGAGGACGTTCCACTATGTTTTTTTTAATATGTTCATCGTATGTTCACCGATTACTTCGCCAATTGTGGGCCGATTTTGACAATTCTTTTTAGGTTTGATAGAGTATACTTCCGAGGCGGTCCCATTGTCACCAAATCTGAATCTTATGAGGGAATCAGTGAGGAATTGAGGGAAATTTTGTCGGCCAACATATAGCGGTTTTAGTATTTGCATTCAGAAAGTATGACTTGGTGAAGTGGAACTGATGATGAAGACCACAGATGTTCACGGGAACTCCTCAATGGTACCTATTTCAAGGGTGGTGATAATATACCTTGATTAAGATAGTTGAGCGACTACAACGAAGAATATTTACTTGTTGAAATATGACTATGACTTTCCCGCGGCGTTGCAAGCGGCGCGCTTAAAATAATTTAAAGTTTCATATGAACTAAGAAGTGGGACTAGGTAACAGCGTATTATCATCACTAAAAATTATTAAAAAAAATGTTTTAAAAAACAATAAACCGCCTTCAAAAACACACAAAATGTATTCTTTTAAAATGGTAATAGGTACCTATAGTTCAGTCATACTGAAGTCGGCGACTCACAATACTTTTAACCTAGTACCTACCATTTTGAAAGAAGTTATTCTTTGCGTTTTTGAAGGCGGTTTTTTGTTTATTAAAACATTTTATTCTACACGGGCTAAAACTTATGGTTTTTGACCCGTTATCGTATTGTATTTAGGTTAAACGTCAATTCAGTATGATTTTTTAATATAAACCGCATGAAATTTGATCTCGATTGACATGAGAATGATTTAAAAAATTAGGCCTTAAAAAACTCGATCCTCTCGATCCTGTTTTGTAATAGGAGAAAATAAAAATAGTTAAAATAGTTACGTACCTACGTATAAAACCTACACATAGTAATTGTTCGCCATATTGCATATGGTATAGTCAACAGCATAATTAAGTGATCATTTATGTACCTTGTCATATTAACGTCATGTTTGAAATTTCATATAAAATTGTGAAAACATTGAAAGCGACAAGGTAGATAAATGATCACTTATTTATGCTGTTGACTGTACCCTTTACAGTGGGTATTTGGGAATAGCCTTTTTTGTATGAATCACAAATAGATACATTTTAAAACTATAAATGTGAATAAGACCTTTATTTTACTGAAATTACACAAAAGTTTATTATCATTACAATCGGTACACCATATGTATATTCCAGTAACGGCTGATTGAGCGAATCGGTAACTAAAAAACTAGGTATATGCTAATCTATAATTAACAATTTAAAAACAAGTGGAGCGCAAAGCGGATAGACGACGGTTGTGAACCTGTAGTCACTACTCTTCGCGTAATCCAGTAAAGTGCGCTCACCCCATTCTCACGATTTAGGCACCCTTGTGATTATTACATCTAGATGTAACATTACGCCGAATGTAATATTAATTCATAATAATTATAAAATGTATTTAGTAGGGGAGGGGGGGGCATAGCGGGGTAGCGGGGCATAGCGGGTTAGCGGTACTTTTTGGCGAAGGACGAACGGCATGGCAATTTGAATAAGGCTCCGTGATTGGTGTTTAGTCAGCGCGTGACCTCCGCGAGCTTCGCAGGCAGCCGATTGACGCCGGTAAGAAATATTTCAAATATTTGCAAAACCTGTGTAATCCTTAAAAATATTGTTAATATTTGATTCACGTTCATTCTTTACCTTTATACTGTAGTCGTAAAGGTTTTTTTTTGTGATTTGCGGCGGATCTGAAGTATTTCATATTTCAACAACTAAGTCTGCTTATAAACAAGGCAAGATGGCGGTCGTTAATGTTTCGATGTGACAGCACGTAGGGGCAAAGTGGGTTAAAGTGATGGGGCATAGTGGGAACAAGCTTAATAGGTACCCCACTTTGCCCCCTAATTTTGCTTGATTTACCTTATGTGTTATTAATTGGTGCCTACCGTCGTTTGTTTCAGCTAAAACGGTTCGAACATATAAAAAGACGACGAATCAACACTCGTGGTCTTTAGAATCAATAAAAAGATGATAAAGCCAATCTCTGTGCCATGTATGTTAATGATTCATTGGGATTTAACGTTAAATTTAACTAATGATCTCCACAGTTACTGTTAGAAGTGATATTCTTTGATAATAAAGATTTAATTCGTTTATAATAGTTGTTATAATTCACTACGCCACTAAACCCCTTCTCAAGCCCCACATTGCCCCTTTTCATACCCCACACTGCCCCATTTAGTACCCCACAATGCCCCTTATGCTGCCCCACTTTACCCCAATATACGGGGCATAGCGGGACAAAACCCACTTTTGATAAAATTGATCATGTACCTAAATTTAATTATATTCGAGCAAAAAATAACATGCAGTATTATACCTTAGATACCAATAGTTAATTTAAGTTGGATTGCGTGTAAGTTATACAGATGAATCCGAATCTAACTCACTCTGTTCCTTAGCTTCCCCGCTTTGCCCCCCCCCCCCCCCCTCCCCTACTTGTCTACGAAATTGTACGCACATTTCCCATCTGTAGGTAGGGTACCTACATGAAAATTAAGGCGGTCAACCTGTGTTCACAAGCTTTCGTCCCACAATGAATAAAATGTTCATAATTGTCCCGGAAAAGATCTTTTGCCGCGTCCCACATGTTCCACATTCTGGGAATACCTTTTATTAATTTTCTAGCAATATGTACCTACCTACTAGTACTAAAAACCTTTATAACTTATTGGTGCAACGTAACAACTCATTAACGCTTAATTACCTTTTATACGTGCTTCTATAAACGAGGATCAAGTTTCTATGTTTGGCGGTACGTATCTTTTATAATTGATGACATATATTTTACGAGTTCATATAACAAACATGAAGCAAACAGCGAAAAAAAAACAGATGCTACACTGGGGCGACGAGAAGTTGGTTTCCTTAAATTAACCGTATGATTATCTTATTTATGTATAAAAATATCAATCAATAATTATTATATAATTAATGATCGGCCACCGGTAGCATTTTATGTCGGATTAACGTCAAACATATATAATGACTAATATGGATATAAGTCTGTGTTGTTAAAAATAAAACCATATATTGTTAAAAACACACTTGTATTTGTTATAGTAAATTATTATATTTTTTCTGTTTGATATTGTCAATCGATTCAATTGTTACGTTGCAAATGTACTTACAATTATTTATGTGTAAAATAACGTTAGGAACGTAAGAGATGAGTTTACGACGTTGATGTTAAAACATTCATTGGACACTTATAATAAATGACCTGTACGTAATAATCGACATGTTAAAACCTCTATAATAAAACGGCATACCTACATTTTTAAGATATAAATTGTGTACGAAATTTAAACAAAATCATATCTATGTTATAGCTCCATCGAAAAATGGCTACCGGTCGCCGATTATTGATGATTAATCAAAAATTGCCTTATTGTACAAAACAGCTGCCTAGTTTCTTATTTTTAAGGGCGATTACAACAGCAGTAGGTACACAATTAACGGGTAAAATGTGTTAACAATAATATAATAAAATAGTTTTTAATAGACATTCCAGCCAGCTGCATTATGCATATTTAATTTATTTAATTCATTATTCTGTCTTGGTTTGTCAAATTTATGGTTTGACGATTTGAGTTACTTTGCCCTCAGTGAATTATAATGTATAAGGAAACAATCAAACTGTTCCAACAGTTTTGCAGGGCATGATATATTATTGTACTATGTTGTTTGTTTTTAATAAATAAATAATAATAATAATAATAATCGACAATAGACCACAAAAGAGTTTAGTTTCAACCTACAGATATAACCATACAAAAGACACAACACCAAACCAAAGGTATTTCTGCAATAAGCTTCAAGAGTTTAGTTAAAACACAGTGGTTTAGAAAAATAATATACATAAGATACGTCTTAGGGCCAAATAAAGCCTCGTCATATAGCGTAAAAACGCTTTATTTCATGCACTCCGATAACATCCCATTTGTGATTAATAAAACTTTTAAACTTAGAAAAGCTTAAAATTATACTCAGCTGATAAAATGCCTATAACTATATAGTAGATACTCGACATAGACAAGGCAAAATGCTTCTTTACATTGCTCTCTTACAAATAGTATTCTGTACTTGTCATTCAAGTAAGTATTACGTAAGCACAATTATCGCCAACCCCCTCCTCCCTCTTGTCAGTTAAAGCAAGTTCTAACCTAATTTCTGACCCCTTACATCCTAACATAAGTAAATAATTTACAACTAACTAACAAAGTTTATTAAATATATAATATTATTAAATCAATATGAATGTAACAAGCATAAATCGAGCTTGTTCGTTTAAATTATCTCTAACTATCCTCAGTCCAGACGTTATGACTGAATGAGAAGTCTTTTTCAATTGTTACTTATTAAGTTCCCAAGGACTCTGGGGAGTCTGGAAGTACAAAATACTTCTTATAAATAATAAAACACTGACGGTTCATCGTTTGCTGACGTAATCAGTGAGCAAAAACACCACCCCTTTCTCAATTTGTTGCTTACGTAATACCCCAATCCAATGACCCCAAAACATTACAACTAAGGTTTACACTATGCCACGGCCCATATTAAAATGTTTATAAAAACAATTTACTTTTTATATAAAGCAAATCTTATTATTTTGTGTTCAATTCTTATTATTAATAATTGATTTCGTAGTCGTGGACGTGTTGCTTACATTTATAATGTAATAAACGTAATTCTAATATCATGCTCTAGGAATGCTTCTGGGCCCACTTAAGGTCGTCAGCTCGGGGCTTGCATCCAGTTAAAGCTTCAATTATGGTCTCGAGTATGGACCAGAAGTGCAGTTTCTCGAGCGGCCAGTTGAGCCAGCCCGTAGTGATGCAGAAGTAAGTCTCGTGCGGCGCCACATGGTGGATGCGATGGTGGCGGCGTGGCAGCACCACCCACCACTCCTGCAGTAGCACCACCCACAACGGCAGCCCGAAGTATGTGTGCGACCATTTGTGGATCTGCAATAGTAGTGTACGTCCCATAAAAACATGTAAACAAAACTTGTCTAGGGGACACGGTTTCTGAAGAACGCATCGAAGCTTTATTTAATGTGGTTGTCTTGCACTGTAATAGGTAAGTAGGTATTTTCATTTATTATTTATATGCATTTGTTATTGAGCTTTGACTCATTTTCCTGCTTAACTACGCATGCTATTTTTATTTTATACTGTGTAATATGCTAGGTTAAGGGCAGGTACGCACTATGCGGTTGACCGCATGCGGCTAGCCGCACAGCTGATCAAAACGTATGAAACCGCGAAACCGGAACCTAAACGCACTGAACGGTTAGCCGCAACCGCATGCGGCAAGCCGCGCAGTGCGTACCTGCCCTAAGTATGATCATTGCCATAAGCAATATTTAAAAAAAGACTGGCTGTTGAGTTTCTTGCGGTGTTAAATTTTGTCGTGTAAAAGTGCCCGTACGGCACTTTCTGAATAAACATCTTTTATCATTTTATATTTTTTTAATTAAATTGTCACATTTTGATCATTTTTCGACGTCGGAAAACGATAAAACCCACCTAAAATCCACATCCCGAATCAAAACAGGAAGAGTACCCTCTATTCCTCACTGATCCCTTCATCAGATCCTGGTTTCCTGTTTCATGGTACCACCCTTGGGATATCTCTTTTCAAATAAAAAAAAGAATTATCAAAATCAATTCATAAACAGTTATCCGCGAACAAACATAAAAAAATATATACGGTCGAATTGAGGACTCCTCCTTTTTTGAAGTCGTTTAAATTAGATAAGATCGGATTTTCATCCCCATTGCAGCATTCAAAATATGTATACTCTTCACATTTATAAGAAATCGACTTTCTATAAAAAAACCATGTATTTATAATTCGAAGATTATAATCAAGATGAAAGAATTTATTTTTTTGATAGCAAACTTTATTTTGATTTAACAAACTCTTTGTTAAAACGACAATACTGTTTTACGCATAATTTATTTATTTCAATGGTAATTTATTCATTCACTCGATACACCCGTGTCAACAAGTTGAAGGCCGCGGCCGCTTGATATCTGTGAGACATCACTTCATTCGCTTCGCTTGACAATTCGTACTCCCGCCATAATCGCTTTCCAGTGACTCATTTGTGCGAGTTTAACCATTTATTTCTCAAATTTATGTTTAAAATCATGGTTCGAGCCAAATGATAACTTAATATTATATTTATTGCTGACCCAAGTGGCCCAACCTTTGAGATCCCCCAAAATGTCACTTGGACAGTGACGTAAGTTTGTTTGCAATTTTTCTGTGGGAATAAAATTCCGATTAGGTAGTTCTGGTGAGAACATATTAAGATCCCACTCCACGATGGCCCGATCATAGGCCAACGAAGGGATGGAGTAATGCTTAAGAGTGAGATACAAGAGTATGTTGCTCGCTCTAAGGTGTAGGTAAATGCGTCTCTTAAGCTCGTCCATGATGGGCCATCGTATAGAGCGTTTTTAAGTGTAAAGCGATAATCTCACCTGATTGGTTAACGCTACAAAAATGCAGCATAGGTACCAATAAGCAATCCAATGAAATTCTTTCTCGATACTCGGATCGTCGTATGTCAGTAGTTGCCAGACGATGCGCCCTAGCACCGGTATGGTGATGGCAAAGTTATCGCCATTCGTTTCCACGAAGTCGTGGCGCGTGATCGACGTAGGGTCAATGTGATGTTCGCGAAACGGTCTGAGAAAGTTCTGAAACAGTGAAATATACATCATCACTACTACACAGTGTAATAAACACACGGTTTAAACAACCAACCATTATCATTAACAAAAAAGCAATTCATAAATAATGGTAAGTATTGTAGCATGTCACCGGTACCGTAGCTAATCATGCCTTTCTTATACAGCCTAATATTTTTGGATTGCAGACTTAGGCTCTAAAGAGGTCCCTTAAGAAAATACACATGTGTCCCAGCGCGACGGCTACTAGCCCTACATACAATGACATAAAAAAATCTTATTCTATACCTACATGTAAAAATCTTCCGTGGCTGACATGACGGATTTTTCAAAAATCATCCAAGAAAAGGAAAATAACGCCACACGTAAAAGGTCGCGAGCGCCCTCTTGTAAAATGTAATGCACCAAAAACATAAATGTTATTAACTATACTCGAAAATCTAATTAAAGATCAAATTTGTAACTTCAACGGGAGCACATTCGCTGTGATTACTGCATTTTGGTTTAAGTGTAGGTATTTTTGCTCATTAAAAAAATAATTAAAGACCATTTATTTCAGATATACACATCCATATTGTTAGTAACATGCCTATTCTATGTTGGTTAGTTAAGGACACAAAATAAAATTAAAAATCAAGCGCTGGTCACTGGCGGGAAACATGTATTTGTGACCACCGCCGTAATAGTGCCGAGTCCCATCGGTCCACGAACACACTCAGGATACTATTGCTGCTGCCTCGGAGCCGGGCCTGCAACTCTGCGCAGCGCTTGCGCATGATGGCGGGGAAGCCGTCCGTGCGCGCGTTCGCGAACATGCCCGACGCGCTGCAACGCCAATGCAGCCCCAATAGCAACCTGAATGCGTTATTATATTGGACACGCAAGTCGCTGTATGTACGCCGTGTCAATTCGGCCAATTTAATGCTACTATATTCATATACATATATTTGAGATGATCACATTAAGAATTTAAGACCTTTTAAATGGTACCCATATTCCCATATTGTAATAATTAGAAGACTTTTTTGGTTGGTAATTGACAGTTTGCTTTTGTTTTTATTTCAATTTTAACAGTTTAGGTATCCTATGTCACTCGGGATGGTGAAAGGATTCTAACGATACCACACACTTTTAAATCGGCTCAGCCGTTTAGTAGTTATGGTGGAATAAAGAATGATTACATAAATACATACATAAACCCTGAAAATATTACACTCCTTTTTTGAGCAGTCGTGTAAAAAGAAGCCAAGTTCTGATGTGCCACCAAAAGTAGTGATATCTAAAAAGATGTCAACTTTAGCACTCGATTGTTTCAATTCAAGTCTGGCCTTTTTTTGCCACTCAATGCATTTTGAGCCCTAAAAAGCTTGTTTAAGTATGCAGTAAAAGACTGATAAGTGTAACCTCAAACTGTTGGCACAGTATAAACAACAGTACTTCATATTCGTGTGCGTGTCCCGACCGTACCATATCGTTCGCGCACCGCGAGCCATAACAAGGAATCTCAATCGAATGGCCATGGGGCGTAGTCGGAGCCGCAGGAACTTTGGGCTTTAGTGGCGTATCGAGCAAGCGGCCAAGTATGATGGCCAAGTAGGTGGCTAAAATAGAAGAACAAGTTATACCTACAACCCTTAGCACCCGAGCACTAATAAGTACCGCTCTCTCTTCAACGTGTCACCGACGCGAGCCGAGCAAGTTCACGAACTTTAAGCTCGCAATTTTAAAGCTCGAGCGTCTATCAGCCCTTTAAGGATAAGAGAACGTAAAAATAAACTGTTAAGGTTTAAAAGTGTATTTTTTGGACTTAAGCTCTTAGCTTAATAGGTAAGCAATTTAAACCCCGTGTAAACATAATTTTATCCGGTACCTATTGCTAGAATAGATAATGAAATGAATAGTTCAAATCTATCAAACAACTTGTGAGATAGAAACCCATAGAATAAAAATAGCATAGAAGCCAGACTATAAAATTAACTTTGCACCAGCTATAATTTTTTTAACCGACATAAATAAAAGGAGGTTCTCAGTTTGACGGGTTGACCTGTATGTATGTACTTATGTATGCATGTCTGTTTGTCCGCGATTATCTCACGTTTGGCTAAAGCGATTTGGATGCAGTTTTCAGAAAAGTATTTGTTAAACTTAGGAGAATGTTTTCTCTGTTAGAACTTTTTAAAGAAATGTCCGATTTAAAACAGCGATTTTAGTATTTTTAGCAACAAGTGCAGCATTTGCATTCAGTAAGTATCATTTGGTCAGGTGGAACTGATAATGAAGACCACAAATGGCAACCGGAACTCCTCCACGGTACCTATTTCAAGGGTGGCAATAAGATATCTCGATTGACATAGTTGAGCAATTGTAACGAAGAAAATTTAATTGTTTATTTATGACTATGACTTTCCCGCGGCGTTGCTTGCGGCGAGCTAAAAATTTCTTAACGTTTCATATCAACTAAGAAGTTGAACGACATAGCAGCTTATTATCACTAAAAACTATGAAAAAGATTTTTTTGCCAAAGGGCAGGCTTATGTTGCACTTAGTAGAGTTAAAACACTTGAAGGTATGGCTTATCTGACTTAGAGCCAAATAAGGAATTACAAAAGCCACGTGATGAACGAGCTTTAGCAGAAATGCTGAGACGGAGAGGTTTACACAGAATTACATCGCAATAGTTTTGTTACACCCTGATCAATAATTTTAAATACTTTAGTTTCTAAACAAATAAGGGCTTTCCTTGACAGCATTCCGTACATCATATATCATATATAAGTTAGGTATGAAGTTCTCATTAAGATGAATGAATAAGAGAAAACACACGGTAGCTGCACTGAAAAAAAAAGTGGATTAATCAAGCCGATAGTTGTGTCTGCTAAGCCGTTGATGGCATGCATTAAAGATTTCTTGATTATATTGGTTAAAGAAGATGTTTTCCACAATAAAGTCATGGCTGGATTTACAGAGATAACTTTGTTACCATTTTAAATAATTTCCACTTGATTGCTGCAATAATCTCAAGATCTGCTCTCTATAAGCATCTTAAAGCATCACAAGCATCATTAAGCTCCTTCGTTGTCATTATCAAGATTTTGATTTATATAATTATATTTATTCTTCAGTGTGCTGTAATCCGTTGAGAAGTTACCTCATATTTCTTCCGTCTCAGTCATCAGATCAACATCAAGTCTCCGTCATGTTGTAATGTCATTGGAATAAAAAGGGGTTCCCAGTGAAACGAGAACAACTTCGAAGTATACCCTATCCAATAAAAGGAGAATTATTGAAATCGGACAACTCGGTAAAAAGTTATGCGTGGTCATACATAAAAAAAGAAATATAGGCGTCGACAAGTTATTCGGTGCAGTCTTAGATGACTTTTAGTAGGTATAAACACTTTAGCCGCCTGTATATCAGGAACCAATCAAGTTTACAGTCGTGATAGTTTTCCTATTAAATTCGTTATATGTGCTTTCATTTAAGATATTTTCAGACTTTTATTAGTTGTAATTGTAACTCTAGCGCAAATTTCACTTTTCCAGTTCAATATTTCCTAAACGGTCCCCAAATCTATTGTCAACCTAATTTATAAGTATTCTTTTTTAGGGTTCCTTGTTTACTACGGAACCCTAAAAAAGATACGTCATTTCATTTATGATGCTCTCTGACCTGCCTGTTATTTATTGTTACTGGTATTGACTGACTCAAAGGAAACGGCTCACTTTGAATAAAATGAAGTTACAATGCAACCGCAGTAACTGGACTGGTGGATAGTGGGTACAGCGCAGCGGGCCTCTACAGCTACACGACACGAGTGCAATGCAAACCTTATGCAAAAAAGTACCTACTCCTCTGAGCTATTTGCAAAATAGCTGTCGTATTTGGTACATTTAGTAAGAAGTGTTACATAAATATTATTTCGGAAAATATAACACGAGTAGTGTGAAAAATATTTAAATACAACTAGCCGAGTTTTACGTTCAGGACACGTTGTGTAATAGAAAAGCAAAATAGGACCCATTTAGGTAACTCCTAAAAACATTTTTGAAAGAAGAACGAAGATAACAAATTACTTATTTTTTTATTTATAAAAACGTACGATGGTTATTATAACAGGCGTTAACACTTAAATTTACCAAAATCATGATAAATGGTAAGTATATCCAAATATTATCAGTAGTCATGTGTCATGTGTAAGCCGAAAAAGATAAGTTAAGAAATCTACGATAAGTTTGCGATAAGGAGTACATACATAAAACAAAACATACTGGTATCAAACCTTTAAAACATTAAAATGCCCCCAAATACTACTTACCTTATCGATTAACTTATATTATTCTCAGTACATAGAGTAGGTAGGTAGGTATTTCAAAAAATTCAACTTTATCATTTATGAAGTTATCATGAAAAAAGTGAAGTTTGATTACATAAATTGTAAGTATCTAATATTTCTAGAACAGTGCACTTATAACGCTAAAGCAATCGATTATTTTACTCGACTAAAACAAAGCAGATGGCACGTAACCGTGAGAACATGAACAAATGGAGTGAGGCGGCTATGTGTGCACTGTGTGTATACTCGTAATGTACAAGGCGAGTGTGTTCACAACCCCGAGAAATGTATTGATGGAATTAGCAGCAAGTGGTTCAATTGAAAATGTCGCCCTCGCAATCCAGAGCCACAATTACGAAAGAACAAAGGCGACTGTTCTCGTTTTGTTCATTTTAATACTTTTTAAGACATTCCGTTTCTTTTCCACTATATTATTTATCATAATATTTAAAAATATTTGAAATGCTTAAAGTTGATCTCCAATGCATTGTGCATCATATTTTTCCAACAAGATAGTTCACGTTACTCATCCTTAAATGCGAAAGTGTATTTGTTTGTTTGTTTCGTGTTTACGGTTCAAGGCCTTAACCGATTGACGTGAAATTAGGTACAAGACCTTTATTTCTACTTTAGTTCATTTTATTGTTGACGTTTCGAAAGCTCTTACTATCGGTCAAGTCAATAACATAACTACCACAGCAACACAATGGGTTAAAGCAAAGAAGAATACAAGTTACACACCCACATATTGTATATTACCCGCGGAGACGGACAGAGGGTACGTTTTATCCCTAGAAAAATGTTCTCCCTGGCTATTTATTGCTATTGCAATAAACGACTTCTATGGAGACGGAGTCCCAGGCAAAAGCTTGTTTATTCTTTTAAGCAACTGTTGGCCTGCCATGCCTTTATTTGGCAGATTCGGTTGACAACTATCGGTAGTCTTTCTTTAAGACCTCTAAAATAAAAAATCACATAATAGTTTTATTGGGTTCAATTACGTACCTAGTCTAATTTGTATAAAAAACCGGTCAAGTGCGAGTCGGACTCGCGCACCGATGGTTCCGTACCACTCCGACTACCGACTCACATTTGGCTGGTTTAAGGTTTTTGATTAAACAATGGTACGAGGGCCCTCGTATTCTCATACGATATAATATTATTATCTTACGTAATTGTCTGCCGTTATATAAATATAAGATATTCTGTAAAAAATAGACAGTTATCTTATCTATTACGTTTCAAAGAATACAGCTAAAGCTATTTAAATCGGATTATTTTATCGTATACGAAAACTACTGTCAGAAATTTAAACACTCACTCACTCCCACACACACATACATACAAAAACACGCACACACGTTAGGACGCTTTCATAGTATGAAAGCATGAAGAAGCAGTATGAAATTCATACTATTAGATAGATAAATTGTTTTTATGCCATTCCCCCTATAAAAAGCTTATTTTATTCATTAAAAACAGTGAATTAAAAGCATATAAATAATCACTATTTTGGTGTTTGAATTTAGATTACACCAATATAATCGACATCCATCTAAATGCTATACAACATCCTTGCGCAAAAAATACACGATTCAAACTCCTTGTGCAAATAAGTCGTCGAGATTTGATTGGTCGACATTAACGACAAAGAATTGAAAAAAAGAAAATTGCTTTTAATTTTAATAATTTTTCCAATTTTAATGTGCACTTTAATTAATTTTACCTTCCATTTTTCGTCATTAAATGTCTATTTCCGCTTCAATCTTTCTTTTTCTCGTAGTCATGGTATAAAGTATAGTATGCAACTCTTGAATAAAACGGATTTAAATAGAGGGCCATGAATCACTCGCGTCGCTCAGGATTCTAACACTTGAATCACGAGCGTAGCGAGTCTAATCTTGGTACCGGATAGTCGAAATAAATAATAGAATTGTGTCAAAAAACAACAAGCGTGCATTGCCTTTCCTTCTTTACATACCTACTCCTTAAATGCTGTGGCCAAACTCGGTGTGTCTACTTACAACAGCTGAGATCCTACGAGATCACCTGTCTCGGTCATCCGACCACTCATATCTTTTTCTCAAATTGCTTTAAATTAATAGTGTTGGCATTCCAAATAGGTAAAGATGTAAATCAAAAATCAAATCAGACGAATTCGTATTGTGTCAGATAAGTTTGAATAATTAGGTATCTCGCTTTTTCAGTTAGCCATCGAAAAGCCAAGAAAGCAAGACAAATACTTACGAACTTATCAGATGAAGTACATTGTGGTGTGAATCTGTATCACTATCATCACTACATATTATAAAATAAAATTCCCCGCCGCGTCTGCCTGTTTGTAAGTTCACGATAATCTAAAAAAATACTGAACGGATTTAAAAAACTGAGCAGTTCTCACCATCATTTAGATAATTTCTCACAGAATGTTTTTATGTAAGTATACTAAACTCTGGTTTTTATACAGGTGTTACTGAAAACTCATATACTTAAACCAAAACGAAGCGAGAGCCGGTCGCTAGTTTTCATAGAATTCAAAGTAACATTTATAAACTATTTTTCTTCTAAAATTAAAGGTATTTTTTTGAGGACCCCTTTATTATTTCACTTTTTTATATTTGTTAGTAAGTCCGGCCTAATAAATAACCAATATTCTGAAAACCAACATTTCAAAATATACAGCTGTTTAAAGTTAGGACGGATGGACAGACAGCGGAGGTATATTAATTCCCGTGTTGGGCTCACTTCGGGCACGGTACCCTAAAAATAGTAAGCGGCCTCGGGTGGGTCGGTAGGTACCCTCGGAAGTGAGGGGCCGAGACAAAAAGAAGAATGTCCAACATAGAGATGCCTCAATTTTTACACAAATTTTCAAAGCTTTTTGTTAAATTCTCAAACTAATTAAATTTTGACAGTTTTATTTAATTTTTTCGTTAAAATTTTACATCGATTGGAATATTTATTCGGGATGAAACGTTGAACCATAAACATGGAAGAAAGAAACACACTTTAGTATTGATAATATAAGTAAGGATTGACTTGATTGGGTAGGCTACTCTTAAAAGATTATCATGTTATACTCGTACAAGTAATTGAGTACCTGCTTGTCAATCATATTTTTAAGAACCTATACATACGTAATAACTTAATAAGGATTCGAACTTGCATGGCATCTGAAAGGCAAAAGCAGATAGGTAAGCCACTCCGAAAAGGCGAAAAGCTGCAACCGCAACACTAGACACAAGCTACTTGTACGAGTAGCAACTCTATTCTTGTATTGCAATCGGTTGCGTGTCACTTCTTTATAGTAATGCCATGCAAGCGTATTATATTTATATATATATATACGCAAGTAAGTTACGCATTAGTAGTGTAATATGATAGTTATTTTTGGCAGAATGGAATGAGTGTTATGATAGTTAATGTGAATTGTTAAATACGCAGGAAGCACATCGACATAAAATTGCTTCTGATTACTTTGCCTATTATTGGTAGATCAACCGCTCCCCAAGTGTCTGCTGCCCAGTGCACAAAACCCGAAGCAAAATCTGCAGTTAGAACACCAGCAATTGCTGCTAATAATAGGGAGGCATCTGCGCGCATGTGACGGGCCATCAACAGTCCGGCACACACACACAATGTGCAACAAACCACCACGCACACCCATTCCTGCAGTCTCTTGCCTGTCAAAACAAAAGTTATTACATTTATCTCATGCATTACCAAACTAGATGTGCCTAACCTGTCCTCGGTAAGTGATCCCAATATAAACTGAACAGATGAAAACGAAAGGAGACCGTTATCTTGATGTACCTACCTACCTAATTAATAATAAGAGTAACACGAAATTTATTTAGAAAAAGTTATATAACCTAAACTTCAAGATAAAACCAAAACATACAAGTTAAGTGCGGGGTATTGTGGTTAAGGAAGTTTCGATAAAAATCTTTTATTCTATTAAATTTGACAATGTCAATAAGTTAAGGCCGGGCGGGCTATTCCGACCGAGGGGTAAATGCAACGTTTAGAGATTTTCAAAGAATAACACGTTCAAAACCTATTTTTGCTTCTGAAACTACTATAAAAGGGCGCAAAGATTGTTTAAAACGTCGGAATAGCCGCGTCCGATATTATTTAATCTCGTAAGACCAGATAGTTGTAATTTTAGTAAGTTTGTAAAAGCAATCTAGTAAAAAAAACCGGCCGGCGAGCCACTCGCGTGGAGAGGGTCCCGTACCGTAAATACATTTATTTTTATTTTTATTGAGTTGTTATATGTTTTCCTGTTTATTTTTATTTATCGTATGGCATATTTAAAGATACTTTATGTTATGACTAAACAGATAGGTTACACGATTTGAGGTATTCTATAGCATCAGTCGAGGGCGAGGGGGACTTGAAGTCTTCTGGTAGCCTTTTGTATGCTGTAATCGGGCACTCCCAACATGATGTGTCGTACAGTCTGTTTTGGATGTCCTCAAGCGCTGCATTCAGCGGAATCATACCAGCCCCACTTCTTCCACAGGAAAGCGCAGTTGCCCACTTCCGTGCGAAGCCTGTTTAGAAGAGTCTAGACTAGGCATTGTTTCACAAATCCCGGAGGGGGATCGCGTGTAGATAATTCAAACAGGTAGGCTGGGTGTTCCATTCGTTCATCCACATATCCCGGATGTCATGTTGGGAGTCATGGTCATGTGCTTTAAGGGCGGGTGGTTTGCGAGATCTGAGTCTTGGTCTGTCGACAAGGTCTCGATAGATAGAAAGCGAGTCGCTCCTTTGGAGCTTTTGCAGTTCCCGTTCGAGGCATTTCAGGCGGCGCAGATGTGAAGGGGCTATGTAACTCAATGCAGGCAGCCAGTGGATGGGAGTTGACTGGAAGCAGCCTCTTATTAGACGCATAGTCAGCTGAGTATCGATTGCAGAGACGCGTGTGCTGTTGAGCCAGGCAGGGGAGCAATATTCTGCAGTTGAGTAAACTAGAGCGAGGGCCGTCGTTCTCAAGCAGGTTGCGTTGGCGCCCCACGTAGTGCCTTGGAGTTTTTGCACGATATTGTTGCGGGTTCTCAATTTTCCTGCAGTTTTGCTTGGATGGGTCCGGTAAGTTAGGCTTCTGTCGAGTCATGCCAAGATATTTGGGACAGATCTTGTGCTTGAGAAGGGCTCCTCTAAACCTGACTTTAAGCTCCCTTTTTGCCAGACGGTTTGGGAGGTGGAAGAGGTCGTTTAGTGTTCCCAAATCTCTCTCAAGAGTGGGCTATATGCTGTCCATGGTACGAGCCTGCGTTACAAACGCGAGATCATCAGCGTATCCAAATTTCCTGCATTCAGTTTCGGGAAGGTGGATGTAGAGGTTAAAAAGCAGCGGAGCCAGCACCAATCCCTGAGGCAGGCCGTTATTTAAGATCCTTTTCTTGCTGGTGTGGTCGCCCAGAGCCACATGGAAAGTCCTATTTGTCAGGGCGTCAGACACCAGATCGTAGATTTTAATGTACACTGGCACTATTTTGATGAGCTTGTATAAGAGTCCCTGACGCCAGGCCGTATAGTACGCAGCCGTAAGATCTATGAAGACAGCGGCGGACTTAATATTTTTGTCAAAGCCTAATTCAAAGTGGGTCGTCAAGGCGAGAACTTGATCACAGCAGTTCCGGTCCGGTCTGAACGCCGCCTATTCCAGGGGTATGCTGGCGTTGATCGATTCCGAGATTCGGTTATAGAGCAGCCGTTCTAGAAATTATAGGCGGTGCTCAGTAGGGCTATGTAGGGGTCTGTAGCACCCGGCCTGTCGCTGGGTTTTTTGGCTTTAAGATGGCAACCACTTTAGAGTGCTTTAGGGATGGAGGGATTTTTCCAGTTTCAATAATGTTGGTGAAGAATTTGGCAAGCCAGTTCTTTGCATAAATTATTATTTAATTTACTTACTTACTTGGTACGGGGGCCGCAGTACTTAATGCATTCCGGGAATAGACCGTCCTCTACACACGCTCTGTTAGGGGCTATTTGTTTTATGACTCAGTTGATCTCGTCCTCTGTAACCGGACTGCTAATGGTCTTATTTGCAGAAGTTTTTGATTTTAGGTTCTTTAATTCCTTCAGGATTGTTTTAGTGTTTTGAACAATTTGTACCATTCCATCAGCCAAATCATTCGGGTGGACTTTAGCGGGAGTTCTTGGTTGTTTTGGCCCCGATGTGAGTCTGCCAAGTATGTGCCAAGCTTTTCGGCTCGAGTGGGTAAAGTTCATATTGTCGACCGTATTTTCCCATTTCTCTCTCCTAGCGTAGTCAAGAGACTCAATCAGCTCTCGCGCTACGTTACGGTCCCCTGTAGCTTGAAAATTCTTCGAAAGAGATTCAGTGGTTTTGTCCCAGCATGGCATGTATTCCTTTCTTAATCCTCTTGGGATTTGCTTTTTGACCACAGCTAGGATTCCTCTAAGGAGGTCGAAATTTTTAGCCAACGACGGAATCCATCGGATACATTTCTCCAGTTCAATAGAATAATCTTTCCAATTAGCTTTCTGGAAGTTCCAGCGTGGGGCAGGAAAGGAACTGATTATCGGTATCTTGAGGCCCATATCAAGTAAGACAGGGCGGTGTTGAGACCTGGGGAAGTCATTAAGTACGGATTTATTGATCGGGGTTGTTTTCCTGTAATATACAAGCAATTAACTATATTTTGTATTCTTTTCAAAATGTACGTTCAGTAGTTTTGGAGATCAGGGGGGGAGGTGGGGGTATTCCTCTTCTTTCATGAATAAAATCAAAACTATTTATTTAACAATAATAACAAAAATATACGAGACGCACGAGTGATCTTATAAGGGTTCCGTAGTTTTACTAACGGCTTCGGAACCCTACACTGAGCATGGTCCGGCATGCATTACCCCTATTCATTTTTTGTATTGTATTATTGGCAAATGGCGCTAAGTGACACAAGTGTGAGCTCCCCTGCGGTTATTATGAACCTTGAACCTAGCAAAATCGCTATTTCTTCTGGCGTTAGCCGTTATATTATTGAATGTCCGAAAATTGATTCATTTTCAATAAATCCTCAACAGTTCAAGTTTAGTTTAACTTTAAGGGTGGCCACATTGGTACATTCGGAATTCCGTTTCGGAATATATCGATTCGGAATTTTGAAGGCAGCTAATAATAATCCGTACACCAACGTAGACCCAATAAATAACCTCAGTCAGTCTATGTTTTCCATTTTGGTACGGAACCCCAGAAATCAGGTGTTTCGGCACTTAGGCATTACGATAGGATAAGTAGGTATTGGCAACGAGGTATTACGAAATTAAGTCTTAATAAAATCTACTATCGGCACCCCTCTGAAGCGGGAATTACACAGTAGCGACGTAAGGCAAGGAAACGGCGCCACTTGACAACATGCTTGTACAAAAAGTCGCGCCTGCGCCGTATCCGCGCCTTACGTCGCTAATGTCGCTATTCTGTGTAATTCGGGCGTAAGCCTATAAAGATAGTGTGCATCAGGAACAAAGAAACGCAATCGCTCGAAAGCTGTGGATTGCCGATATTGCTGCAAAAAAATGCTTCTTTCGCTCGCAACATAGTGCCTCTGACTATGCTTACGGCTTACCTGTCGCACGAAAAGTGAAAGAACCAAGAATGGGTAAAGTACCCAAATATACGCGCCGAGCGCAGCCCGTTTGATAAACCCTAGGGTTTTGCTCACGTCGTTGCGTGTCGCTTATATGTGATTAAATATTTAAAAAAATTAAAGCAACTTGGGTACTTCGAGCCCTTTTCGTAACGGCATTAATATCATTTTACAAGACCGTGCAATTTAAAGGCGCATCAATTAGCATAGAACAGCTTCAAATCTCAATTTAGTGAAAAGCAGACATTTAGCGTTGCTTATCACTACAGGCAGATCTGTTATTAAAATGACAAACAGGGTCGGCCCCAGCGTGCATCTCTCACGTAACTAGCCAATAACTTCAGCACACCAAAAGAAAACCCAAAGGCCAAAAGCTTCCAAAGTAGCACATCATTGTTGGCCTCTTGGAAGTTGGCATTGCAGCCTTACCTATATTCTGGAGTACATAATCAACAAACTTTATTTCCCTCATTAATTAACGTAGAGTAACAGTGGGGTAGCTGAGCTATGCTTTTTCCTGGCGAATGCAAATGTCACAATGACAGATAAGGACAAAGCATGACTTAGCTACTCCACATTACTCTACGTTTATTGATAAGGGCATGCATGTTTAGCACAGGTTGAATGCCTTGTTGCCTGTGTCTCCGCCCGCATAGAAAAATTCCAACAATGCGCTCTCTCTCTCTCTCTCTCTCTCTCTCTCTCTCTCTCTCTCTCTCTCTCTATGTTTACAGAAATAGCATAGCATTTTAAACCATATACTTACATTAATTTTAAGCAGAAATCATTAAGTGACATTGATATAACAATTTGTATGATTCACTTAAACTGTATTTAACTCTAATAATTTTAATTATTTATGTAATATTATTTATTTATTTGTACTAGGTAATTTCTAAGTAAACACCGGATAAATAAAAGTACCCTTTGTGCAAATTGACATTATTTTGTGTCATCTACACCTGCTTATTACATATTAATGATAATACTAAGGGCTTGATTCACAATCAACGACTAAATTTAACTGCCATTTAAAGTTGACTCGCTCCTTATCTATTTTTAAGCGTAAGAAAGATAAAGGGCTTAATTTATCTGTCAAATATGCTTTACTTGTCGATTGTGAAACCGGCGTTCAGACTAACTTAACATTAGTAAGGTAATGAAAATAAGAGCTACAACTAAATGGAACAATAAGGTGATAAACCTCCAGACTGCAAACCAGTCTTGTTATTAACAAGAGCATCTATTCAGGGAGCTAAAGCTTTAAACTAATACCTTTAAACGAGCAATTCTTGTATATATATACGTAAATAACCAGCTAACAAGCTGAAACGGAACTGTACAAAGACGACTGTCATCTTATTTAAAGCTACTATTATAAATAAAGATGCTTTAGAGATTTCTCACGCTTAGACCCCGTTATCAAGCGCTCAGTTTGGTGGCTGGCGTCACAATAGGGTAGTTTGGGGAGTAAATGGAACGGTGTTAATTTACACGGCAACCTAGTCTATTGTTGTTCAACGGAATTATTTATTTATTATCAGGCATTCACGATATAAATTACTTATTACTTATAAGTCAATTGTGATTGTTGTTCTTTCGTTAACTGAGTCTCCGTAACAGGTTAAAAGTTGTTTTAAATGACTTGCGGTTAGGCTACTACTTCTAGCAGAATCTTTTGAAGAAATTTATCGGTGTTCAAATAGACTCTCTTCTAAACTGGAAGCATGAACTGACTGCAATGGTTAAAGCAATTAGTTCCGCCTGTTATGCACTTAGGACTCTTCGTGATTACTGATTAGACTAATATTACTCAGCATAAAACAGTTTACTATGCCTTGGTTGTATCTAAACTGAGGTATAGTGTAATGTTATGGGGCAACAGCTACAAGTACAATATGAGGTCGGCTTTCGTTGTGCAAAAAAGGATTATAAGAACTATGGTGAGGGTTCCACAGTTGGTATCCTGCAGAGGTTATTTCAAGGATCTCAAAATTCTTACCGTCCCAAGCCTGTTTATACTAATAGTGCTAACAAATTTGGAGAAGCACATTAATAAGATTGAGACCCCGGAAGAGCGGGAGCAGCGACTGCTGATGCGACGCAAAGACCTGCCGCGTTTAATGTATCCTAAACTAAATCTGGTAAAGCACTCCGCTGGATATCAGGGAACGTATCTCTTTAATAAACTCCCAATCGAGATGAAGTCTATTTCCAATAGCAACATCTTTAAGAATAAACTTCGTGCTTTTTTTGTTGGAAAAGTGTTTCTACTCTGTAGAGGATTTTTAGGAATACGAGCGACGCTCGGTCTTCCAAGTACTGATAAATAAAGGCCGTAGCAGGATAAGGGAAGGGGAAATGCCCTTTTATGATAATGAGCTGATTTTTTTCCTACGGTTACTTTACTTACATCTAGCAGAGCAGTATTGCCAAGTTTGGTTCAAAAATTCCCGATGGTTCCGCAGTTTATAAAAGAAAAACAGAATTCTTTAATATGACTTTTCTCGAAAACTGTTATTTTTTAAGTTTAATTATTTTATCATTTTGTTTATTTTAATCATGTTCTAAAAGAAAATGGAGACTCAATCTTGAACAATTATTTAAAAAAATAGGTAAGTCAAATTTTTAGCAAAAATAAAATTCGTTCTTGGTATAGCCTACCATTGTAATTAAATTTCTTTGTAACAAGGATTTATGCTTTAGTTCTTAGCCGGTGTCAGAATAGCTTCTTAATAAAATGGAATAAAATCTTACCCCATTTTTTAATTTAGTTGCAGTTACTTTCCGATGAATCTGTTTGAAGGATTTATCCTTCAAACATTTGTCACTTCAATATGTGTCACTGCACGTTAAGTAAGGCTTATTTAGAAATGACAATCATAGTGGTGGCTCTACTAAATAATAATTAAATCCAGACTCCATTTTCTTTTTGAACATACACATATTTGATTCAAAAGTCAAAATATTGATTGCATAAAATAAACTAAACTAAACTTTATTGATTAAACTCAAAACGAAAAAAGAATCGTGTATTAAAAATGAATAGCTTTCGAGAAAGTCACGTTTAATGGGTTCCACAGAAGAAAAAAACAGGGGAACCTCCGGTAATTTTTCATCCAAACCTGGCACAATTGTGCTGATGTAAGGAACAGTAGGAAAAAAATCAAGTCATATATCAAAGGGCATTTTCCCTTCCCTTATCCTGCTATGACCTTTGATTACAATTTTGATGAAATAGTACGGGCGGTAACGACCATAGGTAAAAATTTTGGTATCGGATGACGTCACTTGGCACAGATGTATTCTAGGACAAACTGAGCTGATTTAGTCCGGTAGCCATCAGCCACCCCCTGGTTAGTCTAAGTAACACGCCACCGCGCTTCAGGTAAAAAAAATATATCGGCTGCAGTTTACCTACCTTCAGTTTACCTATCGCCTCGAGTGTGGTGTCATTTTCCGATAAACCATAGAAGTGCCTTTCATTTTTGATATAATATTACACTTCTTCATATAAATTTATCAAGAAACATAACTTCACAACATCAGGTTATCTTTTCTGTTTCAACACACAATATTTTATAATATATACGTACAACTTCATATTTACAAAAAATACGGTTGAAAAGCCCAATTAATGGAGATTTAAAAAACCAAGTCTTAACTTCTATCATTTATTTGAGACGTGCAGAATTAACAAATGTACCCGCGCGGCAGCGCGAATTAAGACAGCGGGCGGACCTAACTGAGACGAGAACTCGCCGCGCAGCCTGCTACACTATACCTACTATTGATATCACAAATTACATATTATTTCGTAATTAACAAATGAAAGTTAAGGTGGATTCATGAGTTATTTTACGACCGACAGCTAAAGTATATTCCGCCTACGGACGCCAGTTTCCAGTAGTATCTCCTAAGAGCTATTTACCAGGGTGTGCACGTACGTATGGGGCCAAGCAATGGTACCGATTCTTCACTCCCAGTCCGGCAGTTTGGGGATGGGAAATACAATCGAATCACAATTGGGAACCAATTTCGACTACTGCACCCGTTGCTGTTGGGATCCCCTTGGATCGCATAATGTGTTTTAGACTAATATTGTTTCGCATAATTGTTTTCGCATAATTTGTATTCGCATAATAGTACTGACGCATAATAATACTTTAGCATACTCCTTTTTTAGCATATTACGCTATTAGAATAATTTTAGTTGGACTAATTTGTATTTGACTAATACACATTATGCATATTATTGTTTGGGCTAATAATTATTTGTCATATCTTTAACCATAATATTAGTTTTCTAAATGAATAAAACGCAGTTTTTTTGTTACTATGCATTTGTATTTCATTTGAAATGATTTTATAAATTAGGTCACGTTAGGTACATTAGGTTATGTTATGTTAGTATGATATCTAGGCGCGAAGCGCTCAAGCAACGCAGAATAGGAGGTCCGCGAAGCGGACGTCCGTCGACCTCGTTTTAGTTCCTACATATTTTTTTAGGACAATACTTTTATGCATTTTGTAATAATGCCAATTCATTATTATGACTTTTTGCAATTATGCTATTTGACGTTAGTCTTGATGACAATTATGCTTACTGTATTTATGCTTTTTAATATTATGCGTAATAATATATGCGTAAAGATGATTATGCACATCATTATTTCGGCTAAAAGTAATTATGCGTAACACTATTATTACAAATAATTTTATGCCATCCAATAGAGAACCGTTGCTGTTACAGCTTGTCTGGAACTAATTCGGTGCAAGTGCAAAGTCACAGTGCGGTGTTAGATGCAACTGTCGAAAAAAAACTGTTAAAACGTATCGAATTATGCCACTGTGGTGAAAAATGTTTATATTGTAATTTATGGCATTTTTTGGAATTTAGACTATGTGGAAGAAAGTATTTTCCACGTGGTCGGCCGAAGATCTAATATTTGATGATCACGACTTCCTTTGGCGATTTGATCATTTTGAGATCAAGTCTGTCTATGTCGACTTGAACACCGATTTTTTTCAGATAGATGTTGTATGATAAATGAAACTATGTGTAGGTATTAAGACTTTTATAATTTTACTACAGCATAAACTTTATTTCTAATTACAATCACTTAAAAAAACAATTTAATAAAAGTAAAAGATACAATGTTGTACTACAGCTGACTTAAAGTAAAGCCCTCTATTAGTCCAAGCCCAAACGGCAAGCCTGCTGTACTTTACGGGGAGGGTTGCTTTGCTCGAGACCCAGAGGTGAGTGTGAGATGTTCAAAATTTTGCTAGAAGTAAACTTTAAGACGTTGTATGATAAATAAAATAAAAATAAATTAAAAATAGCCTTTTATTACTGAAGTTTTGCGTTCTTATACCATTATATTATATATCTAATGTATCTAATATTAACTGTATCTAATGTAGTTTGTCTTCTGACATAGGACTCTTCCAAAGTTTTCCACTGTGTCCGGTCCCTTGCCTTTCTGAGCCAGTCTCCTCCACCTACCTTTGTCAGAGGTGTCTAAGAGTAGGTCTTCCTCTTTTTCTTTTGTAACCTCTTGGGTACCACTCCACAGTGTCTTTAGTCCATTTTTCTATATTGTGTCTGACCATGTGACCAGTCCAACACCATTTTTGCTGTTTAATTATTGCATTTACTCTTATACATTTCGATTTGCCTTTAATTACTGATAATTTAACTTTATCTTTGAGTTTTATATTTAGCACTTTTCACTCTATGTTGTTTTGACAAATGGCTAGTTTTCCCTGTTGCTTTTTTGTTAGTGCCCAGGTTTGGCATCCATAAGTTATTATAGGTATTATGCACATATTTTTGACGACGCGCTGGCTTAGTTGGTAGTGACCCTGCCTATGAAGCTAGCGGTCCTGGGTTCAAATCCCGGTAAGTGCAGATGTTTGTGTGATGAGCGCAAATATTTGTTCCTGAGTCATGGATGTTTTCTATGTATTTAAGTATATATTTCTCTACATAAGTATTTGTATCGTTGTCTAGTAACCATAGTACAAGCCTAGAGCTTAGTTTGGGACTAGGTCAATTGGTGAGACATTGTCCCCTGATATTTATTTATTTATTTATTTATTTATTTTTATTTACTATTTTAAACCTCTTTTAAATACCAAAACTTCCACCACGCATTTGACACTCTTTTTTCAATTTCCTTGTTTATCTGGTCTAGG
This sequence comes from Acleris sparsana, assembly GCA_923062465.1. Classification (NCBI taxonomy): domain Eukaryota; kingdom Metazoa; phylum Arthropoda; class Insecta; order Lepidoptera; family Tortricidae; genus Acleris; species Acleris sparsana. The sequence continues at coordinate 12,732,290 of OV281286.1, forward strand.
GGTGATATTATTTGCCCAAGATATACATATTTGTTTGCATATTCTATAATATTTTTGTATGATAACTATATATAAAACATACATATTTTTAAAGTCGAATACTGTTCTTTCAAATACTTTTTTTTTCTTGAGTACTTGAAAATCTTTCTTGAAAACTTGAGTATTTTCAAAGATACTGACTATTTAACAAAAAAAATAGAAATCAGTTTTGATATTTTCATCAATATTTCACTTTTTTCTAGAAAACTGTATATTAAATATCACAAAATAAATTCCTCATACCCAGTTTATCAAAAAATGACACCACACTCAAGGTGGTAGATAAATTTCAATGCTTGGTGGCAGGTTCTTATCACAGTTAGTTCAGCACGCTGTCTTAATTTGCGCTGCCTCAACTAAATGGTATGAATTAGAACTTTAAGTTTTTAAATCTGCATTTAATTGGGCTTTTCAACCATATTTTTTGTAGATATAATGTGGTAAACATATTATAAAATATTGAGTGTTGAAACAAAAAAGATAAGCTGATGTTGTGAAACTTCTTTGCGTATCTTAAAAGAAGGAGTGTTATTATTATATCAAAAATGAAAGGCAAATTTATGGTTTATCAGAAAATGACACCACACTCAAGGTGATAGGTAAACTGAAGTCGATATATTTTTTTAACGAAAGCATGGAGGCTAGTAACTTTTAAAAACCCAGGGGTTGGCCGATTGCTAGCGGTTAAATCAGATCAGTTTATCCTCGGATACATCTGTGCCAAGTGAATTCATCTGATACCAAATTTTGACCTCTCCATGCACTACTGTCCATACTAAAATGGAAATACCTACAAAGATATAAAACAAAACCACAGTTACAAAATCTATTTGGCTATAGGCATAGCCAACAGAATTCCAGAATGACTTAAGTGCAGTTTATTATGGGATCACTTAATGCATTATAATTGTTGTTAGGTAAAGATGATAATTGAATGTTTAAATTTAAACTCACCTGGACTATAGAGTTCCGCCAACTCACGCGCTCCTTGATGCCGGGGGCCCCATCGCGGCTGCTTGCCAACTTCGCTAGAAAGCTGCGTATTGGCGTTAGGGTCGTCTTCTGACATAGAATGCTCTAGGATCTGTCGCTCAGTTTTTACTGGTGCTAACAACGTTGTAGCCATAGTACTTGCATATTCCAAATTGCGCTCACAACTTAGACTACTGAGACCATCTCGTTTTGCACAAGGCGCAATCGGTAGTGGCAAAGTCATTGTGAGTATTGTTTTCAGATGCAGAATATTAAAATAATACTAATTCGTCATCGCAATCCCCCGATGAATACACCATAAACTAAACCTACTTGGACGTATTTTAATTTATTGTGGTAATGCAGTCACTTACAGTCAATCCGAGCGGAGTGACCGGTTGTTTCTTAACACAACGCGAGAATCAAAGCAAATACGAAAAGGGACTCGCTGCTAGTGTCGTAAAGACTGATGAATAGTGTTGAGTAATTTCTCTTTAACAATACAGACGGGTAATCAAAAGAAATGAAGGAATTACACTACACTAATTAAACTATTAGAATGGAATGAGACATCAGAGGACAATAGCACAAATTGTGCTGCACAATAGCCAATATCATCGCATACCACATACAATGGCATACAATACATCGCATAATGTTGACTTATGACTTGACATTGACATTGACACTGACACTGACACTGACACTGTCACTTGGAATTAGACATTTAGACCATACCTTAATAATCTGTGATTTAGACCGATCATTCACAGTCTGATAGCGAGGCCAACCTTCAGGTTTCATTCCCAAACCAATCTCATGAGCCGACATATTTAGGTTTACCGATTGAAAAGGAAAAATATGTATTTATTATTTGTTTATGTAAAGTTACGGACAAATACACCGCATCAACTGACGGAAAACTTTCAACATTGATGCAGAGGCCCTAATTGGAAAATCATAGTTACATTAGCTCCACCCCTTTCTCTTGATTTAGTCTTGAGTGACAGGAACTTTCGAAGTTTCGAATTTTGTACTATTACTCTGCTTACTACTACTGTCTACGGTGGCTTCGATCATTGGTATGTCGATGGGTGGCAACCATCCAAGCCGTATGTGGCGTTCAAAAGGTTAAGCGATTTCCTTTTTTATTTTAATCTAGTAACCCTTAAATTAAACCGCACCGAAACGGCACCGAACGTTTCAAGAACGTCAAGTAAGTGTCAAAACCAAAACAAGTTCTTATTTGAATTGAAAGTTATTCAATTCCGTTCAATTTCGCGACGTACTTTCCACTTAAAATATAGACCAGCAGCCGCCACGTCATTAAGAAGTAAGTTAACTATTGCACTAACTGTTGCTTATTTGAGGTTTGATCATTATTGTGCTAATAATAGTGTTAATTTATTGATACCGTGATAATGACGAGAATCGTATTATCAAATGTTATTGAAAAGTATCAAACATTATAACTACACCCTGATCTATCTTCTAATTTAGAATGCAAGATTGCAAGCTCCTAGTGTTGAGATTAGCTTTTTATGCGATAAATTATGTTATCAAATCATGGTTTAAAGTCCACTTTTTATTTTTTAGGAGCCAACATTTGACATAATGCTGCGTGGAGTACATAAAGTTGTAAGTAATTAGTAAATTACCACACTGAGTTTTTTTTCAAGTATTTATTTAAAGTAATGGGAAACAGTGGTATGGATTTATGTAACTCAAGTAATATAATTATGATTACACAAATACTAATCATGGTAAATGGTTTTTAGTGCGGACACAATGGTTTCCTTCTGGAGCCATATATTAGCTCCCTTCAGCTATCATGCAATTACACCTCGGCCAAGAATGTCTCCAATAACCAAAACCTGCTGAGACTGCCAGTGCCAAAGCTAAGTGACACTCTTAGTAAATATTTAAAGACTGTCAAACCTCATTTGAATAATGATGAATTTGCTGCCACCAGTAACCTTGCTAAGGAGTTTGGATCAGCTGATGGAGTTGGAACTAAGTTACAGGTAGTTGAAACTTCAATATTGTTAAAAGAAACAAAATTATGTTTTTTATTCAAGTCAGTATTTAACCAATTAAAACTAAAATTACAGGGATTATTGGAGAAAAGGGCTCAACAGCATACAAATTGGCTTGAGGAATGGTGGCTAAATACAGCTTATCTGGAGTACCGTGACCCTGTGGTGGTGTTCTCTAGTCCTGGACTAGTATTTCCTTTTCGAAAATTCAACAGTCAGGCAGATCAGTTGCAATATGCAGCAAAAACTTTACTTGCTGCTCTGGACTACAAGTCCTTAATTGACAAGTAAGTGTTTTTTTTTTGTTGAAACCACATTTGATATATTGACTGTTATTAAATAGAAATCATTTTACCTGCAAAAATGTTTATATACTTGATCTTCAAACAAAACTTAAAACTTCTTCATGATTACAGTAGTTATTATTTAAATAAGTCTAATGTAAACCTCCATAAATCTGTTGAACTTAGGATTAACCCTAAAATAAGATTTTTATTCCCACAATAAAAATGTAAGCATTCGAAATATTTTATACTTTCCACATTAATAAGAAACTGACTTTCTATAAATAAACTATGTATTATAATCAAGAAGAACTAATTTAATTTGTTGATAGCAAACTTTATTTTGATATAAACTCTCTGTTGTATTAATTTAAAACGACAATGTTTTTTGTGCACATAATTTATTTATTGCACTGGTATCATTGACTCGCTACAGCCGTGTCAACAAGTTGAGGGCCACTTGATTTATGTGCAAAGCCCGGATGGCGGGAGAAATGATGTATTGACTTCCAATAGTGGGAAGACACTACATTTTATAAGTTGATGTCTATAAAAAAGCATATGATTTACTGGGCGGAGACTGGATGTCAGAAATATAATAGTTGTAAACAAAATTAAAATAAACTTTTGTATTTTTTTAATATTTTATATAATTTTCGTAATATACAATTAGCATTTATTCCAAATTTTTCGATTTTCATTTTTTTAAATTAAATTAAAATCCATTTCAGCCAGCTAAAGGACTGCTATAAATCTACTTTAGTAATTGGGGCAAATTTAAATAATTCATAGTGGTTATGAATTACTTCTGTACCATGCAGTTCCACTTCTTTTCAAATTACTTAAGATTTTCAAAGTTGAAACACCAATGTTTTTCTTCAACACATTCTGTTACTTATTGTGAATGACTCTACCTTGAGGATGTAAATGTAATCTGAACAAGTGCACTTGGATGTCAATAGAATAGTTGATATTTAATTAAGCACTAGGAAAAGTATATTTTTGCTCCCGTCATCCGGGCTTTGTTTATGTGAGACATCACACCACTTGCTTTGCTTTACAATTCGTGCTCCCGCCGTAATCGCTTTCCAGTGACTCAATTGTGCGATTTTAATATAATTTCTTTCTCAAATTTATATTTAAAATCACGGTTCGAGCGAAATGAAAATTATTAACTCGTTTTTTTTTTGTTTTTTTCAAGAGATAATTCATTAATTATTTTTTTAGAAAGCGACCTTAATTGTATATACAACATATCCAAATTACAAAGAAATCGGATTAGTACTTTGGCTAAAATAAAATAAAAAAAATATTTCTTTCTATGCGGTTTTTTTTTAAACCTGAAGGATTTGAGGCTTAAATTTTGGTGAAAGCACTACATATGTAAAGGTTAATAACCCAGTAAAAGGAAATTATTTTTTTCGCTAAGGGCAGTTTCGCCATGCTTACCCGGCTATATACCCTTTGTTTAAAAAAATCTGTGGGAATAAAAATCAGATATTAAGTATATTTATGTAGTTCAATAGTGCACAAGCTGTATTATTAATTACTTTACTGTGGTCTCATATACCGCCGTCCTAGCGAAAAAAGGCACATCTACAAATTGTATTGCAGTTCCAACCTTATTATAACTGTTTTGAGTTGAAATTGGTTCTATGAATTAATTGCACTTGTGCCTTTTCTCCGTATGAGGGCAGAATAGCACTCCACAAAATATTACTTACAAGTTATTGACTATCAATTGAGTTCTATAAAGTAAATTCACTAATATGTTTAAATGTGCATATAAAATATTTGAGTAGGATTTTTTACTATTAGTTATACTTTTTTTTCTTCTATTAATAATATTGTTTTTGATATTTGATGACTGATACTGTAATATAATAAAATTAAGCATAAATAACGTTTTTTACACACATTAAATCAACATCTAAACATTTTAGCCTAATTGTGCAAAATGTGGTTACAGAAGTAGGTGTCAACAAGTTTTTAGAGTTGTAGGTAATTCTGTAGCTCTGCCTACCCCACTCTGGGAACGGAGGTGTTAGTTTATGTATGTTTAACATACATACATAAACTAATCAACATTTTTGACCCTTTAATAATAGCTCTGAAGCATATTGAACATACTATTGCAATTAAATGGATAAAATCCCCTGAAATAATTGTGTCATGTTGTGTGTTTACAAACACAATTATTTTTCATCGCTTAATTCTCGATATAATAATAACCAGGTAGTTTCCTTAAACCTACAGGCAACATTCGCACGATTTTAAAAGATAGTTTTTGACTATATGCTAAGAACTTCCGGTCTTACCCTTCCTGTAGTTGCCGCCATTATGTTTCCTCATTCCTTTTTCGTGCGAGGCGACGAACGCACGCGCCACTTATCCAAAATGCCCAAGCGCAAAATTCAGGATAGAATCGACCGGCACCAAAATAAAATACGCATACTAGAAAGTAAATGGCACCGTCGTCGAATAGTGTCCCCAATAGATTCATCGAGCGACGAAAGTGACCGAGGTAAGCTTACTTTTCTATAAATTACCACTGGTTAAATGTAATAATGTTAAACAGAAAGTAAAATGCTTGCGGACCACCCGAGAGGTGATAAGCATGACATTACCTTTCCTATTAGAATGCATACCGGCTAATACTTACTGCATCGGAGTTGACTGCCAGTCTTCAACGATGACAAATAATCAGAACATACGTGTAATCTGCAATAGATACGCGTTAATCTGTTATTTATCTAAATTCTGCAATGCAGAACTATCATGATGAGTAAAAAGGCCTACCCTCATTTTGCTAATATATTTTTCTTCACACTTTAAAATACGCATTTGTATTTTAGATATCGAAGAATTACCAGCCTCGGTACTCGAGACTGATCCGACCACCCAAGATCGAGCTCCGCTCGTTGTTGATCAGACAGGTCCAGTGGAATTTGTTGCGGAAACGCAGGCCGAAGTTACCGAAAATGAGCATACCTCCACTAATAGTACCGCGAGCACTTTCACGCCACCAGTGGTACCTACCTCTACCCGAGACGGACCCAGATTTGGACCCCGATCTGTTGTTAGCCTTAGGCGAATTAACCTCAGAGGGCCCCGCCTTCGGCGAGAAAATTCATGAGAATTTGGCAAATTTATGGTCACCTTTACTGAAAAAAGTATTGCTCGAAGAGGCAAAGGATAAAATGATCAAGGATTATTTAATCCCAGATAACTGTAGGCTTCTTCAAGCACCGAAATTAAACGCCGAAATCTCGGCGGCCGTTCCAGAAATGGCTCGGAACCGTGATAAGAAGCTAACCACGCATCAGCAGCAACTCGGTTCCGGAATAACTGCCGTCAATCGAGGCGTCGATTTACTTCTTAAAACTGACGAAAAAGCGCAGGCTTTAAAACATATAAGTAATGGGTGCCGCATTTTAGCAGATTTGCACTTTACTAATACACAAAGTCGCGTAAAGCTCTTAATGTCTAGCTTGGACAAAACATTCTTACCCGTTATCCAAGATACGGAAAGAGATGACTCTCTGTTCGGAAATCAATTATCAGATAAAATAAAGGCCGCAAAAGCTATCGAAAAACAAGGTCTGCAGATCAAAAAAGGCTCAAGACCCCAGAAGTCATCGACATCTACTCCACCTACGGGATATCGTCCGCCATTCGAGGGAAACTGGACAGCACCTCCTCCTCCACGCTACCCGTCGTACAGGGGGGGCGAGGGGGTGCCAGGAAGCCGGCCCCAGCGGCACGCCGCCCTTACACGATGCAGGCGAAGACTTCTTTTCCGGGCAAGACTCGTACCCCAGCACACCAATAACACAGGTACATGCCGGAAGATTACACCACTTCTATAATTGTTGGGTTAAAATAACAAACAATGTCGTAGTGTTAGATTGGATTAAAAATGGTTACTCTGTCCCTTTTTGTAAAAACGTGTTACAGTCTATAGTGCCGCAAAATATTTTTTCCCCATGTGAAACACAGGCTATGTCAAATGTAGTTAATTCATTAATTGATTTAGGGGCCATAACTAAATGTGACCCATTACCGGATCAATACATTTCCAAAATCTTTTTAACACCAAAATCCAATGGTAGTAAACGATTTATCTTAAACTTAAAATCACTTAATAACTTTATCTCTAAGTCTCATTTTAAGATGGAGGACTACCGAACGGCAGCAAAACTCATACCCCAAAATAGCTATTTAGCTACTATAGACCTTAGAGAAGCATACCTTCTTATACCGATTTGTCACACAGACAGGAAGTACCTTAGATTTCAATTTCAAGCTTCCCATTCCAATAATGTCGTAACTTATGGTTTTACTGCGCTCCCATATGGCCTATCGGTAGCTCCATGGGTCTTTACAAAGGTCATGAAAGAAGTCGTATCTCATCTGCGATCCCGAGCCCTTGAATCCGTCATATATTTTACGATATATTAGACGATATATTATGTATAGGGGATAACTATGCTGAATGTCTGAATAATGTTAATGAAACCTTAAAATTATTGAAATGCTTAGGGTTTGTCATAAATTACGACAAGAGTTCGATACAACCAAAACAATCTTGTAAGTTCCTCGGGTTCGTATTTGATACTCTTAATTTAACATTATCACTGCCTAAAGAAAAACGTAGTAATATCGCACAATTGGTTCATAAGTACGCTATGCTACCGCGATGTTCCATCCGTGAATTCGCCCAGCTTATAGGGTCCCTTGTTGCTGCGTGTCCCGCCGTGAAATACGGTTGGTTATATACAAAAATTTTGGAGCGACATAAGTTTTTACTCTTACAGAAATATCAACGCTATGAAGCTAAGGTAACTCTTCACGACGTTGTATTAAACGACCTCCAGTGGTGGTTGAATAATATTATGACAACATCTTGTCCTATGAGAAGTACGGGTTACAAATTCGAAATTTTCACGGACGCTTCCAGGACGGGCTGGGGCGCCACTTGCGATGGCAAACGTGCACACGGGACATGGAAAATAGCAGAGACGAAATATCATATAAATCAGTTAGAATTATTAGCAGTATTCTTGGGAATAAAATCATTTATTCGCGATGAAACCAATTGTTCGATATTGTTACGCGTGGACAATACAACAGCCATTAGCTATGTGAATCGTATGGGCGGCATCCAGTTCCCGCATTTGAACAGCCTGTCAAGACAAATTTGGCAATGGTGCGAGCAGAGAAATATTTTGTTATTCGCGTCATATGTAAATAGTAAACAAAACTGTGCCGATGCCGAATCTAGAATAATAAATACAGACACGGAATGGGAGTTGTCCGACAATGCATTTCAATCCATAAAACGACATTTCGGACAACCCGAAATAGATTTAATCGCATCCCGCACCAATGCCAAATGCCAAGACTTTGTATCTTGGAAGCAGGATCCGGATGCGATAACAGTAGATGCCTTCACCATTACCTGGAACAAGTATTTTTACGCATTTCCGCCATTTTCTCTGATCTTAAGATCTTTAAGAAAAATATGTGACGATGAAGCAAACGGCATCTTCGTTTTCCCAAATTGGCCCTCACAACCATGGTTCCCACTTTTGCAGAGATTGTTAGTGTCGGATATACTATACTTTAACCCTAACAAATCTCTTTTACAATCCAATCACAGGGAACATCACCCCCTGCATCGGAAACTTACCCTGGGTGTTGCGAAGCTTTGCGGCAAGCCTTCCTCCGGCGAAGTGTACCACAAGAAGCATTAACGTTGATGCTATCATCACTTTCGGAGAACACCGTAAAACAGTATAACGTATCTCTTAGACTCTGGTGGCAGTTTTGTGAGGTAAACAATTTGGATCCTTTTGTTCCGTCGGAATTGTCCTTACTATCTTTTTTAACGCAACAGTTTGATAAAGGCTGCGCATATGGCAGCCTCAATAGCCACCGATCTGCAATACTTGTTGGTAGTAACCTCGGCTCAGCAGAGTGTTTAAAACGTTTGCTCAAAGGCGCATATAAATTAAGACCTAGCAAACCCAAGTACTCGCATACATGGGACCCTCAAGTAGTTCTAAACCACGTCTCAAAATGGTTCCCTAATACAGATTTACCCATAGATAAAATCACCAAAAAGACAGCAATACTACTGGCACTCTGTACGGCCCATAGACTACAAAAAATTTCATTAATAAAAACAGAAAACATAGCGATATTGGAGAGTGGTGTACAAATTAGTATTACCGATATTATAAAAACATCAGCTCCTAATCGGGAACAACCGGTCCTCTTCCTACCATATTTTAAAGATAATGTTACCATCTGTCCTGCTACGGCTCTGAAAGACTATATATTTTTAACTAAAAATATAAGAGCCGATAGTACTGGAAAATTGCTGTTGTAGATGGATAAGACAAGTACTGTCAGAGAGCGGCGTGGACACGTCGGTGTTCAGCGCGCACAGCACGCGCCACGCGGCCACCTCGGCCGCGCGCGGCGCTGGCCTCAGCGTCGACGCCATCAGGAAGAAGGCTGGCTGGACAGCCTCGTCGGATACCTTTGCGCGCTTTTATAACCGAGCTGTGCTTGACGAGGGCCAATTTGCTAGGGCTGTTTGTTTACAATCAATTGATTAATTAGTCGTAGTATAATATAATAAGCAACATACAAATTATGTACTAAGTTCGGGCAATATACCCACCTAAAATTTATATTCCATTAAATTTAATCCATCCTTGTGATCATAATCAAGGAAAAGTCCTTATTTCTTTTTTTTTTGTAACTACGAAAGTTTAATAAAATTAGATACTTTCACGAACTAAAGAATTGTTTTTATTCATTTCAAAACTTTCAGCTCTGAAAGTCTACCTGGTTATTATTATATCGAGAATTAAGCGATGAAAAATAATATGTGATCAAACGAGCTTCGCAAGCGAAGTTCGATCATTATTATTTGAATCGCTTAATTCGAAGATATAATCTCCCGCCCTCCCTAAAGTGCCCAAAATATAAGTTTTGATATATCTCTGAAAAAATGAGGAAACATAATGGCGGCAACTACAGGAAGGGTAAGACCGGACGTTCTTAGCATATAGTCAAAAACTATCTTTTAAAATCGTGCGAATGTTGCCTGTAGGTTTAAGGAAACTACCTGGTTATTATTATATCTTCGAATTAAGCGATTCAAATAATAATGATCGAACTTCGCTTGCGAAGCTCGTTTGATCACATATTATTATTGTTTTGATAATTTATTTTCAGTGATAAAATCCCTCTTGAAATGATGGGTAAAAATCCATTAGACATGTCTCAGTACAAGAAAATTTTTGGAACATGTAGGATACCAGGAGTTAAAAGGGATAAACTATCTTATAATTGTACCAGCAAACATGTGACAGTCATTCACAATAATCACGTGAGTATATTCGAACTAGCATTTAGTATATTTATTTATTTTAAACAATTCATGCATTTTATTTAATTAGGGCAGAAAAGAAAAATCAAAAGCAGTAGGAATAGCTTGGGAATAAAAATATGGATTTTGTGTAAGGTTAAGTTAAGAGTATATTCTCAACATTATATCTACTGCGGAGCGGTGATATGCCACAGCTAGGTATAATCTTACTTTTAGAGTCTCAAACCAAAAAGCCCGCTCCACATTCTCGACAAAACTACACGAGATTGTTTTGTAGAGATATTTGCCGAGATCGGGCGAAACGGAGAGCGGCCCACCACATTCTCGCCTTGCGCAGTTGTAATTGGACTTTCATCCAAGATGGACGTCCTCGAAACTTCTGTCGCTACAGTATTATGCTCTGTAGCATATTACAATTACTTACATATCCGTGAAAAAAAAGTTATAAAAAGACGGTGGAATAGGCGAACCGGCGCCGGATTGTTCTGATGCCTTGATTTTACGTTTGTGCATCCTGTAGGTAGTCATAAGTGATTTTTTTTGTTTTTTAAATCTTTAATTGACATTTCCATTATATCACTAATTTCTTTCCACGCATCGTTGACTTTGAATCGGTCTTTATGGTCGCGCTCTTGAGGGTTCCATAGGAGACTAAAATTTTGATAAATTTCTAGAAACGATAATTCTAAATCGTGATTCCATTTGGCCGCCATTGTGACTCACATCCAAAGACCGCACGTGCGATTCCTGCGGTTGCCGTCGGCCGACTGGCGGGAGCGCGGGAGTGTGGAGGGTAGTTTCGCGCAAACACGAGACTTCACGAGAGCCCTTTGATGTTTTGCCTTTTTACCGCCACGAAATGGAGGCAACACGAATATACGCGAGACAATACGAACATAGACGAATACTCTCTCCACACTCTCGTATTCGGCAAGTCTCGTGTAGTTTTGTCGAGAATGTGGAGCGGGCTAAATGCTAAAACAGGAACCCTGAACCCTGAACCCATTTTTCTCATCAAGTACAGAAGCTACCAATTTGAAATTTAGCATAGTTGTGTTCTATTATATAGCTTTCTTGCCCATATCATTGTTTGTTACTTACTTCTGAAGAAAGTTTCTCAATTGCGGAGTGAAAAAATCAAAGTGACTCTAAAACTATTCATTTTTAATACTTTTTGTAACATACTTCTTGATTTCCTTATAGCCAAAAATGTACAAAATATATATGTATATAGCCACAAAATATATAAATTCTAGACTTATGGTTTATATTTCTAGAATAAAACAAAGTTATTAAAAGAAATTAATCTTGTAATTATATTAAAAACATGTTTTGGAATGTTCAAATAAAGCCCTTTTATATGACCTCTTTTGCACAAATAACCTCAATTCTTTAGATACTGAGTTTTTTTTTTCATGATGAAGATTTTCCATGTTGACCTCTCGGGTGAAGATAATGTAGTCCTAAATGAAGAACAAATTGTGCAGCAGTTGCAACAAGTAATGGATATGTCAAAAACTAAAGCAGAGGCTGGGGTGGGTATACTAACTTCTGAAAATCGGAACTCCTGGGCAAAAGCTTATGATTTGCTTATGAAAGGTAAGGCACATGATTGCAACAAAGACTAATACTTCACAAAAACATTACTTTGCTTAGTTGATCGTCTCAATAGTCTATTATTACAGAATTAATAAAAGAGTTACTGTAACACTTATGTTTTTTACCCGACTGACCCAGAAGGTGAGTAATGACGTTTTTCGCGCTTATGTATGTATGTATGTAGTTACGTCCGTTACACTCCGTTGACCTCCTGTAGCATAAACGGCTCCAACGATTTTGAAGAGTGAAGTGTCGTTAGATTCGTCTTGATTGTGGGAGTGACATTAGCTATAATATTTTAATTTAATCAAAGTAATTACTTTGATTTGATTTATAATAATGACGTTAAAAAATACATTTTGCTAACGGCAATATCAAAAAATGCAGTCGGATTTATATAGCGTGTTTTCTATGAGTTAAGTATTTATACAAAATAATTGTCGCCGGGCAAACTTTGTGTCGCGGTTAGTAAAATAGTATAGAGCAATAGTAGTAAAAAAGTAATTCCAGTTCAGTGGAGTCCGTTAGACTTGCATAACAGGATATAAATGAGAGTGATTGAAAGGGAAGTACAAACCTGAAGTGTTATTCTGTATGTGGGCAAAACCGCTCATCCCCTAAAATCAGAATTTCAAAATACCAAATAACTCTTTTTACCAGGTTTGCTAAAATTGGGTGATAATAAAAAACATTAGGTACCCTACCTAATTTGAAATTTTAGTTTTAGGATTCCGATATAGGTACGATGAATCTGTTATTTTTAAATATTGGTATTTCGGGAATGAGCGGGCAAAAAAACAGGAACGAAAGAAATTATGACGTAGATTGATCTTGCAGATAACCAGAATAAAGAATCGTTATCAGACGTGCAGTCTAGTCTGGTAGTGCTGTGTTTGGACGCGCCCGTCGGTTTGTGGGATTCGGATTGTAAAGATAGTCGCCAGAACACAGCGGCGGCTCAGACCATTCACGGCGGTGGCGCGAATTGCAACGGAGGCAATCGTTGGTTCGACAAGACCGTGCAGGTAAGGTACCTACATATCTGTCTATCTTCTATATACATATAGCTACACGATATTAGGCAAGTCGTTCGGCAAATGAAAACGGGCAAGCAGATATAGTACACAAAATAAATGCTACTTTCACTCATAATTATGAAAGAGGAGATGCAGGTTCGTACCACCAACATTAGTTTTGAGGGTAGCGAGGCAGTACACTTTTTATTTATTTGCGGTTGTCCAGGGCCTCTATTCCCGACGTTAAATAGTAGATTGATAACCAAGGGTTGAAAGTGGCCCATTTCACCCGAGATATTTCTGGCGCGCGAACGTAGTGAGAGCGCCAATAGTTCGAGGGGAAATGGGTAATTTCACCCGAGTTAGACACTCTACTTTTCATTTCGACTGTGAGGAAAAAAGACACGGTATACCTAAATATATTTAATCTCGTTTCCCGCTTTATCTATTGAAAACTTTTTTTTTCTAGATTCATAAAAAAGTTAAAATACACATGCTGCCAACATTAGAAAAGTTAAATCCAGTTGGTCACGGCCAAGGAGCATGACTTCCATCTCATTCTTACCCTAACTAAAGAAAGAGATGGAATATATTCGTGACGTAATAAAGGTCAAATTTCTTGTTTCGAACGGATGTTCGGTGTTCAACCTCCTTTTTGTATAATAAGCTCCTTGGTCGTGACCAGCTCGATTAAACTTTTCTAATGTTGGCAGTAGTGTATTTTCAAGATGGCCATGCCGAAACGTGAAAGAAAAAGTGTCATGCTATGCTATCACGGCATTATGGCGGGCAGCAGAATAGAGGAATAATTTTAAATGTTGATTTTCTGTAATTGCGAAAAAATAGACCAGTCTTAAAATGATTTTCATATGAACCTATAGGCCGTAATAAATACATCGTTTAACGTATAGCCGAGTTTAGATATATGAAAATCTTTTATTTTAATAATATGACGTAGCTCAATTATCTTAGACTCCGTGGCCAATCGTAACAATTAAAAAAAAATTACTTTCCACCCTAGAGATGAAAACGCAATTTTCCACCCGGCTATCCACCCATTCAAATTAAACTTTCCGAACAGGAGAGATGAAAAAACATAATCGTCTTTGATCTGTTATAGTATTGTTCTGATATCAGTCGCCATTACTGTCAAGTAAATAAGAGCTATCAAAACGGTGACAATACGATAACAGCTTAAACACGATATGATTTTAATAGGGCACCTACGGTGCCACGCCCGCACAAGAATTAAAAGGGATGGCTTTATGTGCTTCCGCGAGAAGTATGTGAGGAGTGGAGTTAGAGATAGTTCGCGCGCGCCTTCTGCACTGCGCATTACTGCGAACTACTGGAATTTTTTCCGCAGTGCGAACTACTGGGAAAAAAAAATCCAGTAGTTCGCAGTGCGAACTACGGGGTGCGGACTACTGGGAATAGCCCTGCAAAAATTAGGGGCTATTCCCACTAGTCCGCACCTCCGGCAAGTGGTGCGAAAATTCCCAGTAGTTCGCACTGCGGACAAATGGGAAAATCAAAATCCCTCCCTATCGGAAAATACAAGAACATTGTGTTACAAATCGTTAGACACTCGTAATTTATCCGACACGTTTGATCAATGCGTTCATAACTGACGTATCGTCGTATTTATAACTGACTCCAAGTAAGACATGTTATGTGTTGTAGTTTATTGTCGGCGCTGATGGCGTGACCGGCTTGACCTATGAACACTCCCCAGCGGAAGGGCAGCCAATAGCAGTGTTAACGGATTTCCTCATTAATTTCATGTGAGATTTCTTTATAGTTTATTGGTCTAAGTATCTTTGGGGTAAGGGTAGGGTGATCTCAGTGCAAGCTACATAATTATGCCATTTAAAGTTACAGTTGTAAGGGGGATATATGAACTGGTAATAGTCCTAAAGGATAAGAAGCACTTAAAATAATTGCTAAATTAACCGCCCGACACATTGCCTATTGTTACCTGCTCATGTGTCTTTATATTTCAGCGACCAAGATAAGGCTGCATGCAGAGCTGCTTCTTCCTGCCCTAAGCCACCTAAACTGTTAAAGTTCAATGTGAACTCTGAAGTTGGTGGTATGATCAAATCCGCTCAAAAAAGTTTGGACAAGTTAGTGTTTACTATCTTACATTTAATATTATAATCAGATCATCTAGGCCTGTAGGCACTTCTAGATGTCTGAGTATAATATTGCAGAAATATTTACATTTTAATTAGCAGAGTCACAAAGGCATCCAAATATTTGTTGTACGTCACTGTTAAAAAGACTGTGGAACTGAAAGTTTCCATCCGCGCACACACGCGACGACGTTTTCCCTTAAAACCTAGTCCGATTTGTACGATTTTTGAATAAGTTATAGATATTATGAAAAACTAGTTTTATACGTTTTCCGTATCAAGAAGAAAAGAGATAATAATATTATTGGATAGAAAAATAAAAATGGAAACTTACAAACACAGTTTTTCATGTTAACTACAAATTATTCAAAATTTGTGGAAATAGGACTTGATTTAGGGGGTGAGAAACGTTATCGCCCGGAGCTAAATTTTAATGTATTTTGTTTGACAGCTGCGCGATTCAAGCGTCGCTTCACAAATTCAAGTTTGCTTTGTTTTGAATAGGTATTCAGGGCGCAACTTTGAGTAGTGTATGTAGGGGCAGATGCTGCAACCCTTGCCGCCACGCTATAATTACCTGTGTATAACGATTTTGCTTCAGGAAAGGTTTATTACAGTTTTTGTATTCGAACGTAATTTCAGATTAGTCCAGAATCTTGAGTTAAATTGCTTTACATTTGAGAACTATGGCAAGGATTTCATCAAGTCACAAAAGTTAAGCCCGGACAGCTACCTGCAGATGGCGATGCAGTATGCATTTTATAAGTTAGTATAATTTATTATTTTTATTATGGCTTATTCTATTGTAACCAACTTCAAAAATCGAGGTTCACAACTCGGAAGTTTATTTTACCTGTTATTCACGATTTATATTAAGTATGGGACTATGGCCAAATAACTATAAACTTCATGTGACAGAAAAATAACAGAAAACATTTCTGTTTGAAAAAACTGCTCTGAAATAAAATTGTTTTCTAAGTTACACAACAAGCTTTTGTCCCTAAGGTATACATTTCTACTTACCTATGTACAGTTACCGTTATTAGTTTTCCATAAGGCGGTAGTTTTATGGGGGTTTCAAATGCTAAATGCTTTAAGAAATACTTTTTTTTGTAGACGTAGCAACCACTAGCTAGTTAGTAGGTTTTTTTTTGTAAATCACGTCATTTCATTTGTGATGACGATATTGGTATAGCAGCGTATAGTTAGTATTTTACGATTACTAGTAGTGATAATGTTGAATTTATTCAGGGTACATAAAAAACCGGGAGCGCATTATGAGTCTGCAGCGACGCGAATGTACGCAGGCGGCCGCACGGAAACGATCAGATCGTGCTCTTCAGAATCCATAGAATTTGCCAAGGCTATGTTGGATTCTCAAAGCTCAGCTAAAGAGAAGAAGGCTGCAATGCAAAAAGCTATAAATGCTCACAAAGACTACACAGTACAGGTATATGTATTCCCATAACAACCCCTCGTTATTTTCATTAGGTAGCATTATATATTATATTATTTTACACGATACTTGTTTCAGGCATTGCAAGGATTAGGGGTCGATCGCCATCTCCTCGGATTGAAGTTGGTCGCTTTGGAGAACGGCATCGATCTACATAAATTATATTCCGATCCTGGATTTGTACGAAGCGCTCACATGCGGCTTTCAACTAGTCAGGTAAAAATAAAATCAATAATGACCTTAAGCCCAGTTTGACTACAAACAAAAGTACGACGGGCACAAATGTCCCCAACTGCCAACAGAAATGAAACTTGTCTCAGAGATCTTGGCGACATGATGTATTTTTACCACAGATGTTTACTATTTTTTTTTTTTATGGCATAGTGAAGGCTCACGAGCACACAGGCCACCTGATGGTAAGTGGAAACTGTGACCCATAGACATTCGCATTCACAAGACTGCAAGCCTAAGACTGCAAATGCGCTGCCAACCCTGAGGACTAAGATGGAATGCCTCTATGCTAGTCATTACACCGGCTGTCTTATCCCCAAACCGGAACACAACATTGCGAACACTGCTGTTTGGCGGTAGGTTAATGGATAAGGTGGTGGTAGCGATCCGGACGGACCCCGCACAAGGTCCTACCACCCGCAAAATGCCGAAACTATACTATGTACTATGACGAAAAATGCTCCATGGGGTTTTCATGGAAAATCATAATCGTATTGTATGGAATTTGTTTGAAAATAAACACATTCTTGCCTTACTTGCTCTTGAAAGGATTGTTAGAGTTCCGTACAAAAAATGAAAAAAATGGAACCCTTATAGGATCACTCGTGCGTGTGTCCGGCCGTCTGTCTGTCACAGCCAATTTGCTCGGAAATTACTGGACCGATTTAGTTGAAATTTGGTACACATATAAATTGAAGACCCAAATACAGATGGGCAAAGTTTTTTTTTAAGTGATGGTAATTTTGCCTGTGTCATGTACAGTCAACTGCAGAGATAAGTATACCGTCCTGCATTTAAGTTTCCTATGCAGGGGGGTATACTTATCTCTGCAGCTGACTGTACATATATCAAATGAAAGGGCTTGTTATGAGTATCTCAAATGTATTTTGTTATTATTGTAAAATAAATAGTTTTAATTTTATTCATGAAAGAAGACGAAACTTCACCGCCGATTACAGGAAAACCTATAAGTTCTATTAAAAAAAACTTATGTACGTAACCCTCCCCACGCGAGTTCAACTCGCACTTGGCCGGTTTTTTATCGATTTTGCAACTAAAATATGTATTTTGTCTTTTTTTGGGTCCTAATAAACATATTAACATACATCCCGTGACTGTTGGAGGGTGGGGACAGGGTCCATACCAAATCCCCCTTACCTTTGCGGCAATTTATTAGCTGGCTCAAACTCATAAGTTACAATAAAAAGGCAAGTCCTAGATATCGAGATAGGTGTCAGTTAACTCCTGTAAGTTTTATAGTTAGTATAAACTGTGCTTTACGGCAGCGGCTCATTGCGTTACGCCTTTTCATCTGTATACATATACAGGTAAAGACTAAATACGACAGTTTGGCGGCAAACATTATTATAAACAAAGTTGCATTAATGAAGGTGGTTATCTAGTTTGCCTCCAAAATATGCTATTTTATACTGTATTAATAGTAATACGTAGGTGCGATTTCAACAGTAGTTGATACAAGGGTCAAATCATGGTCTAATAGAACAAGGTCTTCTCTCCCGAAAGGGACACATCCTACGTCATCGTAAAGTTACCACTTAATAATCACTACCCAAAAATATGGACCAATTAGATTTTAGATTAATAAAAGATTTTATTTTTAAAATCATGTATATCACGAATAATATAAGTCAGGAGCATAATTTATATATTTAATATTATTTATGTTCGCAACAAATTGAGTTATGTTTAAAAATATTATTATTGTTTTATTTTAATATTGTAAATGCATTTATGCATGAAAATAATTAACGGGTTTTTTTTTAGGTAATGTAAAGTGTGGAATTACATCACGGGATTCACCAGCTCAAAATGGCCAGTTACAAATCTGTCAATTTCATGTTTCTCATCATACTATTCGCACCTATGAAAATATCATATTCCGCTCTCGCTCGGTATCATCACCCTAATGATGCGGCAATGATTTTCAAAGTTGTAATTTTTTTATAAAATGTAAAATGGTTCAATGCTCTATTAAAATATTTTTTTCTAAACACGCGGAGAGGAAGCGCTTATCAATATTCCATAATTCTCAAAATCCATAGGCATAATATTTGGAACTTATTCTTTGTTTTGTTATGAGTATAGTCGTATATTTACCATTAGATGTTCAACGTTTAAGTTAACATACCTTAATGCGTTTAAGTGCCAGTGGTCCCGAAACATTGCTCGTAGGACTTATACCCTTACCTACACGTCAGGATACAGCAACACGTAGTGAAGTTATTTTTTTATAGAGATTAAATGGTCAAAACGTAAACACCTATAGGTATAGTCATAAGTTACTGTATACACTCGTACGTATACAAGCAAATATTTTAAAATTACCCCGATTTTACACATTGGAAATCTTCGGTTGCCGGATATGACCTAGCACATATCCACTGCTTCTCGGAAGAGAACAACAGGCGAAGTATATTAATGTACCATGGTTCAAACCTTAGTTGATTTTCATTTATATTCTAAGCAAGGCAGCATAATATACCTACAGAAGCACAGCAGATAACGATCGATGTCGTATGAATAATCATACACACTACATCTGCACTACATCAGGGGCTCTATTCTACTCTGTAAAAACATATTGCCATCTACATGTTATCGTATTACTTTTGTCAACGTTACGGATAGCAAAACAATATCGTATAAATACGATAACAGATAAAAACGGTATTGTTTATACCGTGTTGAATAGAGGCCCTGGTTGTTTACATGACAGTAATAGACTAGGCCCAAGACTGGAAAACGCCTCTCTAAAATAATGCAAGCAGCAAATAATGTAACAGGTGGGGTGACAACGTTATCAGAGGGTTTAGACCCTGCATAATACGGATCTTTCTGTCGCCATTCCGAAACTTGAACCGGAAGTACGGTATACCGGAAAAGGTGCAGCCCATACAACAATTTTCGTCGTACATTTAGTAAATTGTTGTTCCGGTACCCTAAAAAGAGTCCAGTGATTATGGTTTTTTGATAGGTGGTAAAGGACTACATAAGTCATGGTTACCTAAATTTTTCGTTCTTAAACTGGAAGCTCTGTACCTTTCTCCGCCATCTTGAAAAAACTGTCACTTTTTTCGGTTTTATGTATTTAATGTCGTTAAAGTTTATTCTAGGGCTAATCAATCAATCATGGTTCTGCAATATTGTACAATGATTTTTTTTTTAAACTTTTGCATTCTAAGATTTTTTCAAGAGCCCCTAGGGACGAAGATATGGAATCGTCTATGGGAACTGGCGTTAAAAATTGCTACATTTTTCTAGTTTTTCTTTCATAATTACGTTTTAGTACATTTTCACAAAATTCACAAAATTTGCCATTACTTTTGGATTGAAATATTTTTTGAACGACCTTTAGGAACGAAGATATGGAATCATGTTTGGATAGCTACCGTTGAAAATTTCTACCTTTTCCATTTTTCCTCTCATATTTACGTTTTCGTGCATTTTATCGCAAACTGTAGTTTGGCAATATTGTACACCACTCACAAAATTTGCTATAATTTTTGAATTGAATTTTTTTTCCACGAACAAATTGCGAAAAGAATATATGGAATCATCTATGAAGTTTTAGTGTAGAATCAAATACTTTTGCGGCATTGAATATTTATTTTAAAATCTTTCATGTGAACATATGGGAAAATGCTAATCATGCTCAACTGGTGGTGATGGAACCTATTACTCCCATTCTCATGAGTTTATGACCCTCGAGCTCATCTCCAAAGCCTGCACGTATATTGCGTCCTTCAATCGTGCATCCCAGTGCCTAACTGTATGTGCTCGTGCATCAGGAACGGATTTACATGCACCAAGCAAGTTGTGCCACCGTTCTCGCCAATGCTTGAATTTGACATCCATTTTCTAAGAAGCGAGGGTTTGAGTCACAAATTTTACAAGGTCAAGCTAAGTCACGCTTGACCATTCCGTATCACTATTACTATCCAGCCGCGATTAGAAAGGGATTAGAGGTGACAGTTTTACCATATACTTACGTCAAAGTGCATATAAATTGACAGATATTCCAATACCAAACTAGTCGCGGTTTCATAATACTGGTATCGTAAAAACTTTCGATTTATTGAAAATGTTGTCTTCTAAAAGATTGCAAAACTACAATTTGCACTAAAATGCACTTCAACGTAAATATGGGAAGAGAACTGGAAAAGGAAGCAATTTTCGACGGTAGCACTCCATAGATGATTCCATCTTTATCCCAAGGGGCCCTGGAAAAAAATCTTAGAACCCAAAAGTTTTAACAAACTTTTCATTCTACAATATTGCAGAACCATGATTGATTGAACAATACACGTGCTCATTATTTTTTCACCTTCTTAAACATTTATAATCAAACCACTATGAAACTTGCAATAATAAATAAAAAAAAATTTCAGTACTTTGGAGGTCAATTTCCCCCAACAGATTGAGTTTGGGCCGCAAAAAAATAATACGTGTCTCTGTTATTTTAAACTACTCTCTAACATATATCAAATTACCAAAATCGGAGCCGGACAGTTCAGCACAGTTGGATGTTTTATTATTTAATATTGTTTTTCAGTGCCATAAAAAGATTGGCAGTGTTTTTTTTTTAAGTATAGCATACGAGGGCATGTTACTAGAGGCTTTTAAGCAAATTAAAAAATGAAAAAGATCCATCAAAAATTGTAATGTTTAAAATTATAAAGAAACATCCGATGAAGCAGATGTACCTTAGTGCCGAGTGGTAAGTGCTGAGTACGTTGCAGGTGGCGTGCAAGTGCGACGGGTTCATGTGCTACGGGCCGCTGGTGGCGGACGGGTACGCAACGTGCTACAACCCGCGCGCCGCATCCGTCAACTTCGGCACGTCGGCGTTCCGCGCCAGCCGCGACGCCAACCTCGCCGCCTACCGCGCCGCGCTGACCCACGCGCTCGCGCACATGCACGACGTGCTGCTTCACGCCACGCCCTCCAAGCTCTAAACCTAACCTAACCTATATTCTGTTTGTTTAGGTACTTCGATCAATATTTCACAACCGAATCCCGTGACCCTGTCAGACGCCCGACCGAATCGGTTGTTTCTATTGGCTAAAGAAATTCACGTGGTTTTGTTTGCTTTTTTACAGTTGCGATACCTAAGCGAACAAATTATAAACTTACTGCCCGATGGAAGTATTATATAATGGAGATTTATCAACAGGGGTCGTACTTTTCATGCGGATGACGTCAAAATGGCGAAATTTTACACACAGGGTGCTTTGCTTTCATGTATTAAATGGTACAAATAAAAAAATGTAAAGCGGTAAATTGATTATAGTAAAATACAGCTTAATCGCAATCAAAATACGGATCACGGCATCATCATTTTTTTTTCATTACTAAAAATGACAAATGACAAATTTCTTTTATAAATGTCATTGCCATAATTGTATTGATTACTATTTTATGATATTAATATTTATTACAATATAAACACAGTTTTTTTTAAATAATAATGTTGATTTTTGCCACTGTGCAAATCTCAATCAAATAGTTTCATTTACGTTTTAGGTATGAAGTAGGTATTTATTTTTGTATGCGTCAATAGATTACATAATTCATTTGTACATGATTAAATGATTGACGAATAATGGTTAATAATTAGTACAATAAAATCATTTGAAGTCAACTCTATGTAGCGTGACGTCATTTTTACGTCAACGGCATGAAAAGTATGGGCCCTGTTTATCCACGATTGTCTTTTGAAACTGACAGTTAAGTGATTTATATACCAGGGTCCAAATTGATATCCTATCATGGTTAGATTTTTATATTATTGGATGTATAATTTATAAAACGGTGTAATCGTGAAGTAAATCAAGTTTTATTATTAGTTTTAAGCTTAGTGACTGGCATCTTATTAAGTGCTTTTACTCAGTACTTTATAATTATTTTATTTTGGGATGGAATTTTTGTTCCTATTCTTTAACTTGCCAAGTATTATTTTGTTTATTATTTTGTTTGTTTATTGTATTTTTAATCGCTATTTTTAAGCAAATAATAAAATATTCTTCATAATTTCTTATGCACTACTGCATTTTTATTTATTGTTAATTTGGTTTATCGGGAAGATGTTGTTTTTTGATAAGTGTCATGTGTCATCTAAATATATAAAATAAGAAACTGACTGAAATATCAACGCACGGCCCAAATCGCTGTACCTAGGGACTTGAAATTCGGAGGGAATATTCCTTGGATATCCTAGAGGTGCACTAAGCTAAGAAGGGATTTTTGGAGATTAATGCCCTAAGAGGTTTAAATTGGGGGAGTAGCGGGAAACTAATTCTCGGCGTACGAAGTCGCGGGCGTCCTCTAGTTACGTACTTATATGTAAAGAAAAGTCCCGTCTTCCTTGCGTGATAGCCTAAACCGCTTACAATTTCTCGGGAAAGAAATCAATATCGGCTTAAGTATATTTTCATATCGTACCATAAATGCGAGAGTTTGGATGGATTGATGTTTGTGTTACTCAATTACACCAGAACGCATCTGGATGAAATTTATTGATGTACTGGATGACAAAATTACGAATTCTACAAGGACACTATTCTACTAAAAAATAACAAAATCAATTTATAAATCCAAAGTCGACTACATTTTTGAAATCGGTAGACCGGACCGCTAACATAACCTGGGGTGAGGCCAGAAGACATCGAGACCTGAAGGCGAGGTAAAGAGGTTTGAACTTCCCTTCTGGCCAATAGAATCCATTGGCAGGATCCGGTCGTTTCTTGGAAAGATTGTACCTAGTTATGGACTAAAATTAAGAATCGTTAACTTTTCCGCTGCGTTACGAAAATTAGGCATACTGCTGTAAGACAAATGGAGGTAGGTATCTGAGACAAAACTCCTGTAGAAAGTGCAAGCATATTACTAACGGGTGAGGGTTGAATCTGCATAATTAATTGAATTTGCGTTGAGGGTAATATATGTATAGATGTAAGACTAATTTTCGTAACGCAACGGAAAAGTTAATAACGTTTTTAGGGTTCCGTAGCCAAATGGCAAAAAACGGAACCCTTATAGATTCGTCATGTCTGTCCGTCCGTATGTCACAGCCACTTTATTCCGTAACTATAAGAGCTATACTATGGAAACTTTGTAAGTAGATGTATTCGGTGAACCGCATTAAGATTTTCATACAAAAATAGAAAAAAAAAAATTGGGGTTCCCCATACTTAAAACTGAAACTCATTTTTTTTTTTCATCAAACCCATACGTGTGGGGTATCTATGGATAGGTCTTCAAAAATGATATTGAGGTTTCTAATAAAAAAAAAATCTAAACTGAATAGTTTGCGCGAGAGACGCTTCCAAAGTGGAAAAATGTGTGTCCCCCCCCCCCCCCCGTAACTTCTAAAATAAGGGAATGATAAATGTAAAAATAATATATGATGTACATTACCATGCAAACTTCCACTGAAAATTGGTTTGAACGAGATCTAATAATTAGTTTTTTTTTAATATTTTTATTTAATAAATCGTAAACCGCATTTTACCTTTCATTCAATCAACTCCAATACAATAAAGAATAAAGAAAAACATTTATTTAGATGTATAGTGGTACGGAACCCTACGTGCGCGAGTCCGACTCGCACTAGGCCGGTTTTATTTAATTTTAGTCCCATTCATCAATGTGGAGTGAACATTTTCTGCATTCAGATCGACGGAGTCGAGCGAGCGGACACTAAAATACCTACATAATAGGTTATGGTAAACTATAACATCATCTAGAATCCATCAAAGTATTCATGTTAACTTTCTTTAGACTAGAATCCACAGGTACGTGGATTTTATTTTTACTTTGATGTCCATGATGTAACCCATGAATGTATAAAAAGAAGATTCTTACGATCCTTTAATGCAGCCATACTCAACCTTATTGCCATACGGGCCACAAATATGCACGTTTTAGCTATGGATCCTCGGGCAAAAAAACAAATGTAGTTAGGAGTATGTAGGTATTTTAGGTGTTAATATAAAATACACTAAAGATTTATTCCAAAAGTATTGCTTAGAGCTTGGTAATGGATATTCAAGACCACAGACCATACAATATGCGATTTTTTTTACAATTTATGTAGCTATACCAGGATCTACAGATGGGCTACTCGTAAAAGCTCAGTGGGCCGCAGTCAGTTTCTCAAAATCTACTGACAAAACCAAATGTACAAAAAAACCATTATAAAGTCCACTCGACTCCTTTTATGGATCTGAATGCATAAAAGGTTCACTCGACTCATTGATAGATGCTGCAAATGGATCCCAGTGGCTGGAGGATTAATTATTTCAGGTCCTAGGTACATGAAAACACATTCGCAAAATTGGCAAGCGGCTAAACTGGTATTCCTCCGGGTGTATACTGTTATTTATTCTATGGTTCATGTTAGCCAAAGCTGCTGGGAGCAATTTCTGTCGTGATACTATGCCACTATAAACTGATAACTATTTAACCCATACCATGCCTGCCTGCCTGCTTTAGTTGTGGTAAGACCTTGTGCAAGATCTGTCCGGATAGCTATTTGCCTTTAACCTACCGCCAAGCAGCAGTGTTCGTATTGTTGTGTTCCGAAGTAGGTGTCAGATGAACGGTGCAATTACTAGCACTAGCACAGAGGCATTTCATCTTATAGTCCTCAGCGGTCCTCAGGGTTGGCAACGCATTTGCGGTTTTAGGTCCGGTACAGACAGACGGCATTTGAACTTCGACCTCGTCGTCACTTTAACATCAGGTCAAACACAAACCCATTATCATCAATCAATCAATATATAGGGTTGGGGTTATAATACGGCTTATTTGTAATGATATAAGTCCAGACTTATATGTATATCGCCCACCGCGTCTGTCTGTATTTCCGTTTACTCCTTCTAAACCACGCAACGGATTTTGATACGGTTTTCACTGTCATTTAGATAGTTTATTCCGGATGGTGTTCACATTTCATTCTAATTAAGTTTTAATATAGTTGAGAAAACTCTGTTTTCTTACCAAGTCGTCAAAAAATCGATTTTCCGGGTGCTTACATACCTTACGCTGGCTAAACCTTAAGAGATACGTACCTACTGAAGAATTATAGATCTTCAAACAACCTATAGAAAAGTCTGCGATGGCATATGACTATCTCCTAAAGTTGACTCACAATAACCATTTTTACCTTTAAAATTTTATTTAAAAAAATTAGGTTACTTGCAAAGATATTTTGTCCGATTCATTATTTATCCTTATCCAGATAAATAGTACGTTAGTTACCTTGGGCAAAATATCCTGTAGACTATATTATTTAAAAAATACTTTAAAAGATATGGCAGATTCAAAATTAAGCGCAACCTAAATGTGTATTATCGAAACGGTTGGTCGGACCTATAGCCGCGTCTCGCCCTACAATACAGTCAACGATTTTAATTGTTGAGCCACTATGGAACCCTGTCATAATGAAAGCGTCAAGCCACATGAAAGAACTGACGCTAAAATTAATGATTAACTTTATGCGACAGGGTTCCATAGTGGCGCAACAATTGAAGTCCTTGTCTTTATCTGTAATATAATAACGGACGTCAGACGTGCACCGGAGCTCTCCTGTACCTACTTAGTTTTATAAAAAGAAATACATTTTTTTCCGTTATTAAATTCGGGTAATGGATAGGTTAGTTAGATTGAGTTTAGGTTTTGATTAAAAGTTATCTTTATTTTGTATTTCATATTTTGTTTAATAGGTACATAGTACAGGTAAATGATTAATTTACGTACGTAATAGGTAAATAAATCGTTTTATGCTTTTGGCACAGCCTGGCTGGCGTAAGTTTTTTTCCTAAGTTTCTCAACGACAGCTAGTGTTTATTATTTAATTTAAAAATAAATGTTCACTTATATCCTTCTATTATGTTACTATTGTTCGCGGATGTTGGTTTTTTTTTTTAAGGAGTGATCTCATAATGCATTATGCCTTTAAGAAGTCATTCTAATATAGGTCGTCGAACTCGATTTCAACATTAAAACTCCCATTCGGAAAATTGTTTAAATAGAGGCCATTGATAATTATAATTTATAAAACTTAATAAAAAATTAAAACAACGCAGTTGTACACTGTACAAATAATATTTATTAAACTCATTAGTTACACATAATATGCAATACCTATAACTACTAACCTTTATCAATTTTAATAAGAAAACAATTGATTATAACATATTGGTGTAAAAATATAAGTGAAGATTATATGTAAGTAAAGGACATGAAAAAATATGTATATCTAAAAGCCTTAAGTTGTAAATCATACCATTTTCCTTTATAATATTTATTTACCGCCAACCGCCTCAGCCCACAGTAATACTAGATATCTTTCCAAATTCACGGCTTTGGGTGGTCTTTTCGCTTGCACGTACCTACATACCTATTCCAACAAATGATAGTGTATTATATTGATAAGGTGTAACGTTAGTATTCAGTTACATATAGAGACCTCAGTACTTTTATTTCATAAAAAAATAGGATTAACCATTTTATCCCCCTAGTTATCATAAATATATAACTGTGACGTACGTAACGCTGCGTGCAAGAGTTGGTTAGACTCGCGGTTAGAGCGGATGAGTGCGAATGAGAGAGAGGTAAAAACCCGAAAGCCTTTTAAGAGCTCTCACCCTGTACCTTGGGTAATTGGGTTATAGAGTTCTCAAGTGCAAGTTTGATTCGAGCACAGAGGATGCGGCGCCTACAGTCTTATTTGTACGCAATATTAGAAATTTCATAAAGTCCTGCCGCTGCTTGCTATTTTGCTGCCATTTTTGAAGCCACATAACATAACACGGGACGTATTTACCGCTGTGAAGGGGCAACGTTATACTTTTTATTTCTGTATCTTAGGGTTCCGTACTGAATGGGTGCCAACGGGACACATACCAGAAACGTGTTTAGTTGTCGTTTTTTCCTGTACCGTAGCTATCCCTTGAACCGTAATAGGCTACCGCATGATTTTTTCAAAAAGTGAGTACCTAATACTATTGCTGCTTAAATATAACCTTAGAAATATATTAAATTAAAAATTAGAACCATGAGAGACGTTTCTAATATTTCATCCAAATAAGATGTCGACTCGCACTCGACCGCCCATCACGTATGTGTGATCGCCCGTGATTGTATCGATTTAACTAAATTCTTAAATGTTTTAAAGAGTGTCGTGCGAGCTGGTGTATCAAGTGCATCGAATACCGAGGTCGAAAATCATGAGGGCAAATATTATGCCTTTTTTTTTGATAAGTCTCACTTACGAAGGATACGAATAGGAAGAAACGTAACGTATTATAAACGTAACGATTGTAAAAACTCGAGTTTGCCGATTTGTTACTAACTCCTGGTGCAAACCTGAGTCAGACTCGACAGATCGACCTACTGCTAAATTTTAAATTCTAGAACGGCGTAATCCTTCAAATTATAATGGTAATGATCAGCCTGCAGCTGTTTTTTGAGAAGTTCATCAGCGGGCAAGAACTCGCGCCATTCAGAGGTTCAAGTACCTATACACCGCAAACCATATAACCAACCATATCGATACATATAGATATTATGTGGTCTGCGCTACACATTCTAGACTATAAAAAATAACGATTACCGCTGCCCCGCGAAGTCTCCCTCCGAGTTTCGCCTCATTCGAAAGCAAAGCGAGCAGGCGTACCTGCGCATGTGCGCTGATACTGATATCCCAAAATGATTATTGACCTAAATGTTATTGTTAATGACACCATTTAAGAAACAAATATTTGGAAATGGGTTTTGAAAATATGTACAACTATCAATTATTTAATAAACAATGAAATTTGCCCAAAGATATTAATGCAATATATATTCTATGTATCATTACAACAATATCCCTATCTTAAATTTGTCCATAGATAAGACATACAATAAATTAATAGAGAATGCATACAACACACTTATAAGAAAAGGTTCCTAATACATTTTTTGCGGTTTTTTAATAATATGAACAAACCACAACCTGACATTTTGATATAAAAAAGTGAAACCATACAAGTCCATACCAAAACGCACCATAACCCAGTGATTGAATTGGAATGTAAGTTATTTTAAAAACAGAAAAAGACTCAGTAATACTCTTATTAAAGATCTTACATATATATTACTTTAAATACTCTAGTTAGCTTATCAATTGATGTATGATATCCAGAAAGCATTAGTGCGCACTAATGTGTGTGGAGTTAACCACCCAATGCCTGTCAGCCATGGCTGTGCGTGGTCACAGTTGTCGCCGAGAGGTTGGTTAGCAGGCGCAGTTGTCCCGAGCGGCGGGCGGCGCTGCCAGTGGGCGCCCCGGCGACGCCGGCTTATGCTGGACTCCAGACTCGGCTGCATTCAAATCCAGTCTGCCATCTTGAATACTTTGATAAATCTTTTTGGCTGTCTCTAGAAAAGCCTCTTCTACATTTTGCCCACTATAAATAAACACACCAATAACTGAGTAAACATCAATATATGACCTTAATATCAGAAATGTTTAACTAATATACAGCTTTTTTGTAACCTTTTGCACTTTAAGACTTTCATATGCGCCTATGAGCTCGTTTCGGCGTACGCGCTTACATGCTCACTACGCTCACACGCTCGTACGTGTTTATTACGCTTTGTTTACTTGAACCGGTTCTGTTGGTTATTCAGTGACTCGTCATGGCCCGTATGAGTTGTGCGAAGGAAAGCTAATCTGAAAGGCCCTAACTGTTTTCTAAACCGCTATAATGCTCATATTTACTTTAATTGGTATCAGAGTAATGTCACCTCTCGTTTCAGGAACACTCCTATACAGGTGTTGCTTAGTATTAGAGTTACTGGTATAAACATGCAACAAAACATACAGGGACTAACCATAGCAAGCCTCCGAGGCGCGTGTTTCGGGCGCTGCATATCAAATGCTAAAAACAGCAGATGGTGCTCGTACCTTACGATGCCCAATCTGCTTGCTAACTATGTTTTGTCAAATAGAACCCTGTACAAAAGCTCACGAGGGCCTCAGGCGCAAAAGGAGCGCGCCCCATTCGCAGCACCAGATCAGGCAATAGCTTTGTTTTGTAGCAGACAACTTCATACAAAATAGTAATACACAGCGCCCGAGGAGTGCACCCTGTGGTTAGCCCCATAGAATAAAGATACTAACGTTTTAGCACTTGCTTCAACAAACATCAACCCATTCTCATCAGCAAATTGTTTAGCTTCTTCATATGTTACATCTCTTTGGCCATCCAAGTCAGACTTGTTGCCAATTAGGAATATCACAGTGCTTGGGTTAGTTAAGTTGCGTGTATCTGTTAACCAGCTACTTAGATGATTATAGGTGGATCTGTAAAAAAAGTATATCAAATTAAATCAGTCTTATTCAAAATTCCTTGTGGTCTAATTTTTCCTATAAAACAAAAAAAAGATTATTTTTCAATATATTACCTTCGTGTAATATCATATACCATTAGTGCACCGGCAGCACCTCGGTAGTAAGAGCGAGTGACCGCTCTGAAACGTTCCTGTCCAGCTGTGTCCCATATTTGCAACTTGATCTTCTGTCCTGCTACTTCAATTATTCGGGTTCCAAATTCAACTCCAATGGTATGGGGACAGTCAGCCATAACTGTATTAATAGTAAATATGTAAGTATATCAATATACATTTTGAATTACAGTTTACAATTTGTAGATATTCACTTACATTTCTTTTCAGTAAACTGATGCAGCAAGCAGGATTTACCAACCCCCATGTCACCAATTATGATATACTTAAATATGTAAGAGTAGTTATAAGGTCCTGATGTCATCTTGCTGAAAATATATAGTGCTATAATCGAACACAATAAATATCCATAGTTTCAACCTTAATTATGGAAGAAACAACTAAATTGTGAAACACTAGTGTCTATTGTCTAATTGCATGCCAGGCGCGACTTCATCTGCATACAAGTCATTTTTTAGCCAGTTAAGCAGGATAAAAAGGAAGCCTATTTTATTTTCGGCTTGCAAAAAACAATCACTACGAAAGAGAAACAAACAAACACATTATGCATTCATAATCACACTAAGAAGTAAAATTTAACATTTCCTCAGATAGTGACTGTTAATAGAGGTGAAACAGAAAGCTCTGAAATACAAGACTAAAACAGTATAATGAATGATTGATTGTACAAAATAAGGCGTAAACTACGCTTGTCACATTGATTGATTTAATAAAACAAACACAATCACTTTTGCAATACTTCAGGCACCAAGACATAGATTTAGTTAAGGAAATAACTTACATTGCTGAATAATTAAAAGAAGCAGGCAATAATTAAAACAAAGACTTCGCTTGGATGCTGATGTTTCCTTTCCTATTTTTTATAAATCGATGTTTTCACTATACTTCAAAGAAACGTCATCACTCAGCACAGTCAGTAGCACAGATTATGTCTATGTGTCAGTAGGTACTTGAGTTGACATTCAGATACAGATAAAGTAAAAAAGTTATATTTGCTATTTACTCTATCCAGTCATCCATGAGCGCCTTTTTCACTAGGTAGGTACACTCTTTTTCTCCTAACGTCCTAATATATGAGTCCTGTGACAGCCGTATTTCGTAATTTCAATCGCTTACTAAACCTTGATTTTTAGTTCCATAAAATCTGACGTTTCTTGGTCGTGATTAATTGATTGATGATTCTGATCATTGTTATTACAAATCTTTGGACTTTTTTTAACCTTAATTTTTCTTTGTTACAAATCCATGTTATGTATTTTACATCCTTTTTTTTTTCTTTTCCCCGCGGCGACTTGAATAGCTACTACCGCGGGAATATGGCGTTTCCACAATGAAGTGATTTCGCCAGTGTCAAGTATATATAAGTATTAAGTATAAATCAATATAGCAATAAAACACAATACAATCTTGCCTGTTGACTGAAGTAGCATGACACCTTCGTACGTTTCCGTGAAAATACGGAGGAAATCAATTATGCACTACACCTGTACATTAAGGATTTGCCTACTGTATATCAAGGAAAGCCCTCGTGCCGGTAACACACTGTACATTGACGGCCGGAATGTATGGATAATTTTCGTTACAAAACTGACAAAGTTCCTTAATTGGGGTCCAAGTCTTTATTGAAAACGCCCTTACGTGCGATGCGTAGTAGTGATTAACCGCCCGTTTCACAATCGACAAGTAAAGCATATTTGACAGATAAATTAAGCCCTTTCTCTTTCTTACTCTTAAAAATAGACAAGGAGAGAGCCAACTTTAAATGGCAGATAAATTTACTCGTCGATTGTGAAACAGGCCCTTAGTAACGTATATTATTTTATCACTATTTTGTATTTTATTTAAGTTATTGAACAACGGCTGAATTGGGCAACTCGATGCGATTTCAAAATTCAAAGGTAGGTTACCTACTAACTAAAAATAATCTCTATGATTGGAACGGTCACTTGACACGGTTCTATCTTGCCTTTGGTTTTTTCTGTGTGTGTGTTGTGTTATTTTATTTTATTGACATATCAATCGCCTGACTTGAGGCGACTAATTTCCCGTTAACACTTTTTGTATTCAGTTAATAATTCTAAAACAAGTTTAACTCTCTATAGCCGTAACCAGCTTTCTTCATTAGTCATGGCTGGTCAAGATAATAATAAACCTAATCAAGAAAAATCTGACTGTGAAGTAGTCAATGACGAAAGTACTGATGAAAATATTGTTGAAGGTAAAATTGCATTTCTCCTTTTATTAGGATATGCGATTGTACTTAATCTATGAATGTATAAATATACATTACTATATTTACCATAGTGCCTAAATTTTTTAGTTTTCATTGTTTTACAGCGTTAAGCGCCATGTCAAAGGAGTAATTTAGAATTAAGTATAATACAGCAATATAATATACAGCTGAGTACACGTAATACTCTGGTTTGTACCATATACCTCCTTACTATATGGTTATATATACGGTTTATATACACAAATTTAATAAATATTATGTATGTTAAATAAGTTTTCACAAATATTTAGTTTAATTACTAAGGCTCGCTTGAACGTAAATGTTACCACTAGGTTAACCCCAGGTTAGATTATTAAAGAATATCACATCCCTATAAGAACTGTCAATTTTAACAAATTAACCTATCAACCTAGTGGTAACATTTATGTGCAAGCGGCTCTAATAAACATGTATATGTTAACTACCATTCATTGGTTAAATTCAAATTACAAAGAATCTGGTTTTAGTTAATCAGACAGTCCACAAAAGTGTAATTAAGAAATATTTCTGTGAAAGACAATTTTTGTATAATGTTGACCATGTTATATATATGTAAAGATTGTTTAGTGGTTGCAGAATGTCAAGATTTCATTGGAATTTGACATGCTGTAAAAACCTTTTTTAGGGTTCCGTACCCGAAGGGTAAAAACACTGTCTGTGTGTCTGCCTCCAGGCTGTATCTCATGAACCGTGATAGCTAGACAGTTGAAATTTTCACAGAAGATGTAGTACTGTTGCTGCTATAACAACAAATACTAAAAACAGAATAAATTAAATATTAAACACCCGCCCGCCCCGCCCACCTTGGGCTCCCATACAACAAACGTGTTTATTTTGCGGTTTTTTACATCTACATTTCAAACAGTTGGGTCCAAACAGTAGTTGAAAGTGAAAATAGAAAGAGCATTTCATTTTTATGACTGATACATTTTGGTTACAGAATATGATGTACTTGATTCCAAATTGGATGAACTAAATACAGCATTGGATTTCCTGGAACAAAAAAATGATGATATTCATCAGAAGTTAAAGGAGCTTCTCCAGTCTAATATAGATATTAGACAACAACTACAAAATGAGAATGTATCCTCTAGTAGCCAGTAACCACAACCTTCCAGCAGGCAATGACATTATGGCATAATGATATTATTCTTATATTTTTATGTCCCTGGTTAGTAGACTTAAACAACAAGCAACTTTGGAAGTTGCTTGTTAACAAGTTACATATGTATAAAGTAAATTATTAGGGTTTTGTTTATAATGTTTCTAATATTTACAAGCACTGAAGCATTCATTTCAGTTTTTAATTTGTAATGTCTTATTCCGCCTGTGTGTAAGCTGTAAGCCTTTGTAAAGTATTAGTTAAAAATAGGTAAATAACAAAATCAAGTTATTATTTATTCCTTTTACAATCCTACTTTGTTCTGGAACGAATGAGGATGAAATGAAATGAAATGTAATGAAATATATTTATTTTGAGGATCATAGGAAGATTTATAAAAAAACCCAGGTCATTAAATATTTATGTAATCAAATGTTAATAAACTCATTGGATAGTATTAAAAATGTTTCTTATTATTTTCATTGGTCTCTCACCATCCTTTTTTTACCAAGCTAAACTTGATCATTTTTCAGAATTGGATTGTTAATCGCATTCCCCTGGCGTTTTATATTTTGATAAATTTTGAAATTTTACTTATAAGAATATTAAATTTATCGAATACAATAGTTATTTATGTGACTGGTGCATAATGAGAGGCATTAATACACGAGTGTGGTTTTATGAAACGAGCCGATAGGTGAGTTTCATAATAAGATCACACGAGTGTTTTAATGCCTAATTATGCGTACAGTCGCATACATAACTTTATCTACATGCATATCATAAGTTTTCTACAATATGTGAGAAAATTGTACCATGTTGCCTTGTATCTTAAAGAACCTGCATCTTAATGTTCACTTTAAAGTTTCGGTCACCGAAACTTTAAAGTGAACATTAAGATGCAACTACATCAATAACCGATACTTTAATGACATGTAATACTTTAATGTTAACATTAAAGTGCAACCACAGATATAGGTTTCTTAATATAGGCTGTTTGCTTATCGTTTCTAAACATATAATAGGGAAGTTATGATATGGATGTAGATAAAATACTTTACAGTGCAGTACAGAAATATACCACTTTAAAATTTGCTTCCCGGGGAAAGATAAAAACAACAAGGGAATGATTTTTTAATTAGTATAGAGATCACAGGGTTTATTAAATAAAATAAAAGTTTAACAAACTTACAGTCATCATATCTTAGTTTGTTAGGTTTTTTTCAAGTTTCTACACATTAAAATGTCATAGGTACACCTTAGTTTGTAAGCTTTTTTTTCGTTTCTTTTATCTATAGAAGTATATTAGCAAAGTGATTTCAACTTTAAAACTCAATTTGGCGACGGCGAAGAAGGGACGATATGCAATGAGAATAAAAGGAAATACCTAGTAGTTTACGTGACGGTTGCGTAATGACAGGCATTACAACATGAGTGTGGTTTATGAAACGAGCCGCAAGGTGAGTTTCATAATAGATGACACGAGTGTTGTAATGCCAATTACGCAGAGTTGCGTACAATACTTTATCTACACACATATTATAAGTATTCTAAGATGGGTTCAGAAGCCGAAAGGCAAATGACCTGCATTGCTACCAGCGCTACCTGTAACATATCTAAGTACCTACCAATTTCACCAAACGATGTTAAATTTAATCAATGTTAATCAATTGTTGTCTACTTGGATAAGCAGAATTTTCATAAGTGGCACAATAAACTCAACAAAGAAATGAACTAAATGAAATCAAATTACGACTTACGATACGACGAATTGACAACAAAAATGGCGGCAAAAGAAACCTGTCATGTGTCACGAATATGAATGGTTTTTTTTTAAATCATATGATAGACATACCTACTAATAAAGTCCCTAGTCTCATGTCGTTCGAAATTCAAATATCCTACCATATTGTACTAAAAAATATAACGAGTTGACGTTCCAATTGATCCTAGAATTGGACCTATTTAAATTGTGTTAATTTTGGAACATGTTCCAAATTTGAAACTCATAACCTTACCAAAATCTATACTGTTATAACCATTACAGTACAAATTTTACCTACTACCACAAACAAGAAACTTTTCATAGTAAAATTAGTTGCAATTATGCTGGTCATTTCCTACGGGTTTTGAACGCATAAAAGAGGACTT
The DNA here is from genome assembly GCA_923062465.1 of Acleris sparsana. Lineage (NCBI taxonomy): Eukaryota > Metazoa > Arthropoda > Insecta > Lepidoptera > Tortricidae > Acleris > Acleris sparsana. The sequence continues at coordinate 12,768,524 of OV281286.1, forward strand.
ACGATATGTGCGTAGATAAACTATTTTTCTGTGTGAAAACTATAATGACCTTGGTAATGAAAAGCCAAGGGAAATGAGATAACGTTTGTTTTTACCCATTATACCAAATATGTTTTTAATATAGGAATAACTATTAAATCAACATGTGCAGTCGTTTATGTGGTTTTCTTTTCACTAATCACTGCAATTGGCAGGAAATATTTTTTATATGAAAACAAATGCATTTTAACCACCATTTTAGTGTGATGAATCCAAGATTCAGAATCCGCATCCTTATGACAAATTTGAAGAAACAATTGCAAAATGCAACTAGTATCCCCTCGGTTCAGGTAAAATTCTTCGACCAAGCGAGATAGCAATACAAATAGAAGGATTCTTTTGTCTAACTGTTCTGTTATCAAATGGTGGGGACGGTAACCTATCGCAACCTCGAAAAGTTTTTGACCGAATTTCATTTGACCGAAAACATTTCGTTTTTTATCGTTTCTCCGATGGCACGATTCGTCATTTTTTTATTTCACCATTTGACTTTAAGTAAATGGTTCGTTAGTCCAAGCAACTTTTCTCCTTGTAGTCACGTACCCTATGTATTGTTACGTATTTTATTTCAAAGCCCATTTTTCATTACACCAATGCTACAACTAGCCTGTGGATCGTTTTGTATTTTGTTTCTTAACCCATTTTTCACTTCATCAATGTTACATATAGATTTTGCTACGTTACGTCAAATATTCATTTCGGCCAAAAAATCTTGCTTGTAATTAGTTTCAACTATCTACAAAATGCAACGAGCAAGACGAGTCAGGGCAGAACCGACTCAGATAGGTTAGGTTAGAAGGCCAAGGCGGGAGCTTTGCTCCCGCCTTGGCTTTCGAGGTTATTTTTTTTCTGCCCCGAAAAACTTGCTTAAGTATAATTTATTATGAATAAACTGAGCCGTAATATTGGGCAAAGGATACTAAGGTAAAATCAGAAATAGGAAAAAGACAAATAGACAAAGCATTACATTGGACGACTGTTGATACGCCGAAACCAGTAATGAGGTATAGATAATTTGTCAAATCGTTAAAAAACCAAAACAAGTAATGAATAAATAAAACTATTCGAAATGATCATTCGGCCAAAAGTAAAAAAACCCAAACCATAATTGACGAAAAGTATTTGTCGAACCAAAATTCGGTCAAACATTTTTCGAAGTTGTGATAGGTAACCGGTGGGGACACTAAGCCAGGGCTTGTGTTCTTTATTTTGTTATATTAGTGTCTAACTAGCTTTTGCTCTTTTAGTACATTCGTTATTTTTCAATTTTTGGAATTGGAAGGATTCTTCACATAATGGTGGTTAAAATGCAGGTTTACTCGAAAATCCTAAAAGGTGGCATTAACACATTTTGCTCCAAAACATCGAGTTATTCATAGTTTCATTTGAAGAGAAACTAAAACGTGATTACGACCCTGGCGACAGAAGATATGTAGCGGGTAAGCTCAGTCCAAATAATAAAGACTTGTGCCTGTATTCTGACACTTTACATTTTAAAGCTACTGACTAAGAAGGTAGGGTTGCGTTCTAACTTTTTTGTATGTAATCGGCTTGCGGTTACGGAAACAAAGGAAGATAATAGTATTGTACACAAACAACGGGCTTTGTGAATAGGATCAGCTCATCTCAAAAAATAAAGACTATACCCAATATGTACTGAATTAGTACGCACTTTTTTTTAATGTAGGTACCTCCGTAGATCGAGAGTACAAATGATCTGAATTTAGGGATGCTGTAGAGTAACACAGTGGAGTTACGACAGCGTAATGTTTTAATAAATAACAAATAATTAATCTTCTGACGATCGATGACGATGATAAAGGTCGCGGGAAACCGCTGGATGACAGCAGCAGAGGACCGATCGTTGTGGAAAACCTTGGGGAAGGCCTTTGTCCAGCAGTGGACGTCTTGCGGCTGGTAATGATGATGATGATGATGAATTAATCTTTGGGGTTGCTGGGGAGATGCTCCACAGCAACCCTAAATTCAGATCATTTGTACTCTCGATCTATGGAGGTACATTAAAAAAAGTGCGTACTAATTCAGTACATATTGGGTACGACAGCGTAATGTGTTAATAAATAACAAATACCTACTTAAATTAATCTTTGGGGTTGCTGGGGAGATGCTCCATAGAAACCCCAAACTCAGATAATTTGTACTCTTGATGTATTGCGGTCCATTTATTTTTAAGTACCTATGTACAATAGTGGTATACATAATATTGTGTTCATTAGCGTTATGCTTTAAAACATTACAGAACGGACAGTGGGATGTGTCTTTTACTAAATTGAAATCGAATCTTCCTCCTCATAATTAAGTAAAAAACCGGCCAAGTGAAAGTTGGACTCGCGCACAAAGGGTTCCGTACCATTATCTATACAACTTTGGCAAAAAAACGGCAAAAACATCACGTTTGATGTATGGGAGCGCCCCTAATATTTATTTTATTTTAATTGAATTATTTATTTTTAATATCGAGCAAAAAACGGCAAAGAAAACACGTTTGTTGTATGGGAGCCCCTTTTAAATATTTAATTTATTCTGCTTTTAGTATTTGTTGTTATAGCGGCAAGAGAAATACATCTTCTGTGAACATTTCAACTGTCTAGCTATCACGGTTCATGTGATACGGCCTGGTGACTTAGTAATAAGATCCCATTTTTACCCTTTGGGTACGGAACCCTGAAAATGAATAGGAGTCAATTTGGCTGAAAAACCGCCGAGTAATATTATTTTTACGAACATTTTGTATGGAGCGTACCTATATGTATGACAGAACGGAATGTCTCAGAAAGTGCACTATACTATTATCCTTATTGATAATTAGATAATATTTAATTTATAGTTTTACTTAATGCCAACTCATTCGGAATAATTAAGAGTAAGTAATTTAGTTAACTTTAACTTTTAATCATACACTTAATGAGCACTGATTGTGCTCATTAGGGTCAGGGAGATAAAGGGCCACAAAGTGAGATATGTAATTATGCCAATGAACTCATTTTTGTAAATCCATCTCATCTAAAGCCATTGTTTAATTTTATTCCATAAAGGTGTCTTAAAAGTCTTAAATTCCTATTAAAAAACTAGTTTTCCATAGATAAAACGTTGTTATTTTTATATTTTAGTTTCTTTTAGTTTATTTTAATAGTTATTTTTAAGTGCACCTGACGTTGGTACTAAAATTTTTCGGAAGGATATTACGGGAAATTGTGTACTTTCTGAGATATTCTGTTTCTTCATATACGTTCTATACAAAATGTTCAAGCCAAATTGACCTATATTAAAAAAATAGGCACTTAGAAAATTAAGTCCCTATTTCAATGGAGAGGCCATTGAAGCCACACAGTGCGTAGCTAACCACTATTTTCAAGTGTCATACACCTAAGCCTAACCCAGACTGCCGAAAGAAAATCGCATGAAAATCATGGTTCGCTACACTACTCGTGGATATGACAGAAGTACGAGCGAAGACGGACTACGAGCAAAATTCAAAACAAACCTACGACGAACTCCGCTATTTATAAGTACGCGTACTTAGGATTACACACGGACGAGTAAGATCGCCGAGCCGTCGTTTACATTAGTAATAATCATTTTGTTAACAAAACTATAATATAATAAAACTATATTTTTTTTTACCTACATATCAATTTACTATTTTACAATCAAATAAAATATACGTAATCACTATGTCAGCACATAACAAAATATATGTTTTCAAATAATCGGCAATTCTGGTGTCCTCTAATGAATGTGCTCAAAGCGTAAACCGCAATATCCACAAGCATGTGCCCCAGGCTTATCCTGAAATAGGAAATTGAATAAATATACCATGACACAAGTAGAAAACCATGCAAAACATATAGCGTTGTTGGCAATTAACTGTCCAACAATTAGGTCTTTTAAGGTTATGGAGCTTCGAATCCAGTTCTGATACTTCAGATAAGTCGGAACTTCTGATTGAAATTACACCTCCAGTTCAGACACTTTTTACCCAGAGGCACCGGCCGCGGTCAGCGTGTACCAACAAGTTTGCACTAGTCACTTGTGCTATAACATTACACATACAACTCATTTTTACCTCAGCCACGGACTCCGCTAAACCTAAATTTAAAATCTCTGACTCTGATTTTGCTTCCCGTAAAATCACCTCGGTAAAGGTGCTTTTCCACCAGTGGGGTAATGTGGGACGAGACTAATTTTTTTTATTGAAAAATCGCGCACCCTCCTCGCTCGCGCGCTGTGGTTTTGAGTGTTTTAATACCAATAAAATTCTCGCGCCCCCTTGTCACGTCTCGCCTCACCGGTTGAATAGCACCTTAACATGCCTACTTTTCAGCTTATGTACTTCGTTTATTTTTAGATTAGAATAAATGTTATCTTGCACACGTGTTTTGCCTCAAATAAAGATAAAATCATAAATTGAATCCCATAATATGTAGAAAAATATTTTTGAATATAATCTTTTTACAAAACCATTGCCAACCATGGGGAATCAAATAACTAAATACCTCTTGCTAGTATTCACTGGTTGTCTTATACCCACACTGGAACAACAATGCTAACACTGCTGCTTGGAGGTCAGTTAATGGATAGCAGTAGCGTTCCAGACAGACCCCACACATATAGTGAAATATTGCAATCGATTCTTCAAGTTTATATAAATACCACACTAATTGAACCATTGTAGGATGTTCAACAATTTAAGACATCATGGGGGACACAGTAATCACACCTTATGGTAAGGTAAGCTAGGGTAAGGGTTACAACAAGTAGCTCATCCTCATTGTCTTTTCCAGCCAAATGTTCTTTATACGACCATAGAAATACATAATACATAAAATACATAATAACTATATATATATAAAGTAATTTCAAGATGTTACCAGATTGATATAAACCCTGGGATGGCCCTCAGGGCCACTGCCTCCATCACACCACACAATTCTTTGTGTAGTTTGTGTGATAGGGGTTGCCTCTATCAACTTGACAGCCCAATTTTTATTTACTAATTTAGGAGAATGTAAAAATCTCACAAGTCTGTAGTCATCAGACTCCCATTTCTGAAAATAATACAAAAATAATACATGGCTTCTTAGTCATATCGCCATAAACATGCGTGTTAATTGATTTATTCTAATAGTAGTGATAGTAATAGTGTAAGACTCCTTACTAAGGAGTCCTTAGTATTATTCTTCTCAACATGTTATATAATACTTCACTCCTGCCACACACACCATATGAATGCTGAGCATATTAGAATTTACCGATAATGTTCATCAAAGTAAAACTTTTAAGTTCAAAATAAAAAAGTAATTATTGATTACTTGGCCCGTGTGAGTTACTTCGTCTTCTGGCTTTATATTGCTAACGAAACGGTATATAACGGGGTTGATGCTTTTCATATTGATTTTCCCTAACAAGGGATAAAGACGGCTATTTAAACTCATTTTGATACGAACTACGAGTTAGATTTAAAAGTTAAGAAAATTTAATGAATTTAACGTCGCAAAAAGATCTTGTTTTTGATTCGGTTTTCGGTAATAACCAAATGAAGTGACAATGACATCGACTTTTACTTACACAGATTATAAGCAGGGTTGCCAGTTGATATTTTAAAATTATTCGGCCGGGGCCTGGTTTATAAAGCTACAAATTACAATTTAGTTTCCATTAGACATAACTTCGACCAATGAGGACCAGCCATTTGAGAAGTGTTGCCAGTTTAGACTTGTAAACTTGTAACTTGTAACTTTATAAAACGTGCCCTTGACTAAAATTATACGAAATTGAATGTCAGGATACACTATCTGATTATTCATGTAGAATGTGCATAAATTTATCTCTGTCTAGCTATAATGGAATTTAAATTTCCCCTATCAAATTATACATGAGGCTACAGTTTTTGTATCCAATTGTACAATCGGGCAACGCTGATTATAAGGGTATTTTAACATGCTTAAGCTGATGGCTCTGATAGCCAAAGCTCAATAATATATATATATATATATATATATATATATATATATATATATATATATATATATATATATATATATATATATATATAATGGTATGTATTGCAGATAGGAGTCAACCTTGGAACTGACAATTTATTAGTAGTAAATTAGGTACGCATGGGTACGCATGCGAGTACGGAAGGGTGATTATTCGGCGTTTTAACCGCCGTCATTATTGTCTTCGCATTTTATTCAAGATAAACTTTTTAATTGTCTTATGATTTTAAATAGAATTAATACTACCCCCGGGTCCGTTCACTTTGACATCAAAAGTTGCTGGTAATTATCATTGTTTTCGTCAATATATTGAAGCATCATTAACGGCGGTTGAAACGCCCAAATATTCACCCGGAAACGGAATCGCTAGTGGGTAAGAAAATTAAATAAAAATGGCCGAATGGCGGGGAATTTAAATGTTGTCAGCAAATGCTCATAATGTAGTCCATTCTCGAATTCAACGAAGTCAACTTATCGCACTCGTCGATAATTTTCGTCGAAAACGAACTTGCAATTTCCGCGAGCGATATGCTAACAATAAAGCATGTTTTAGGTAAGTGAGGAGCTCATTTAAATAAATAAAAATACATACATATATTTTTATTTAGCCGAAGTTTTATTCAATGTGTCTCACGAGATGATAAAATAGTTGAAAAGGCAAGTGGTCACGGCATCAACTCGCCTAAAAATCATCTGGCTAAATTAACAAGTAGTCGAATACGTAATCAGTCCTTGAAGCAACTACTTAGTCTAAAATCAACTGGATTAATTCACACTTTGTCCGACTTGCGACCGGTCTCTTAAGATCAGTAATCGGTCTATAAAGAAAATAGACGAATTAGCAACTCGTCTTAAATTTTATAAAGCGTTATACCCAACACTCGAAAGCGTGTTATATTTGATTGAGAGACCACTTATAGAAGAACGAGCTTTTTAGAGCACACGCATTTAGGACTAGTTGCTTTAGGGTCCGTGATAAAAAATCTGCTCTCCTCTCGGAGCCGGTCTGTGTGAACGGACCCTTATAGGCGGCCAAGCGACGAAGTACATTAAGACCAGTTGCTAGTATATGACAGTAGACAAAATGATTTTGTCATGGGACGATGACGTATTCGACTACCTGCCTAGCGAGATGATTTTTAGGAGAGTTGATGCCGTAGACTACTTGTGTTTTCGACTATTTGATAGTACCGTAGGGTTGGGCTACTACGATTTGACACCCACCAAAACATCAATATTCTGCCAACAGTTTAAATGACATCCTTAATTGAATAATAAGAATAAGTAAACAAACACAACCGATTAGGTCTGCAGAAGTTAAAAACCGTTCGATTTTTAGAGTTTTCTTATAGCAACACCACAAAATTTTATTTAGTTTCGCTTGAAGCCAGACCTTGACTATATTCTACCTGTTCTTTTTAACATAAATGAAAAAATCTTTCTGTATTTTTGGAACAGATTCCAAGCTCTGCGTGTTTATAACTAGCAAACTTACTAAATAACTAAGTGTTCCATTCCTTTCCCCTGGCTTGAAAATTGACATATAGATACAATAGAAACATGCAACTGAATGCGTTAAGGAAAAATTATCACCCAGCGGAGGCAGGCAAGGATGAATGTCTATGGGTCACAGTTTCCACTTACCATCAGGTGGCCTGTGTGCTCGTCAGCCTTCCCTATGCCTCAAAAAAAAAAACGAAGTAATAAAAAAAAATGCTATTTAATTCCTTTTTAATCTAGTTATGATGACATGAGAGCGAGTACATTATCTTCATATCATACCATAGACAGTGAACCTGCGAAAAGATCAAATTTGTCTTCGTAAAATAATAATTATTCGATTTACATGTGTGGTTATTATGAATATTTCAGCGTTTTAAAATGACAAAAGTTGTTAGACAAAAGGTGCAAGTCGATTTTAAACCTAAAAACTTTTATCTACCTATATTACGTAAACACCTCGATCTGTATAAAAACCCACCGTGTCACTTTTTTTACCTACTGTGACGTCACATGAGCTAATTAGTGATGCGGATTCGCTGTTATCCGCGCGAAATCGATACAGAGGCGTTGCCGCCCGCTCCGCGCGGCTCCTGTCAGTCAGTAGGTACCTACACGGTCAGCTTTTTTAAACTCCAAAATCAAATTCAAGAGCGAAATGGGTTGCAAATAAAATACGTTTGCGTTAGCATATTTTCACTTTTTATAGGACCGCACTAAGAATATTAATAATATTTTATTTATTGGTAGTTCTAAACATTCGATTTAAATAAAAAAGTTAAAATATTATTATGATTAATTAGTTAATTACCTAAGAATCGATTCGAATCATCAAGCATCGAAAGGTTGTACATCACTATTTGCTTCATTAGAGAGAAACATGATAATATTGATAATAGTATAGGGTACTATCTCTCTCTTTTTAGGGACTAAGAAGCCGAGCGACACTAGCTAAAGTTCGATCGTTTTATTTCTATTGCGCGTTTAATCTAGGCAGGCACTTCCACGTATCATGATTATGAAGTACAAACCCCACAAAGTCTTATTTTTCGTAGTTAAACCACGACAAACCTTATTTAATTATTTTTAAATCTATAAAACATGATTTTAGAAGGAATTTACTGGCTTATGGAAGGAAACATGCCCATTATTTGTGACAGCTTTTTCTGTACAGTTTTTACAACTTAATACGGAACAACAAGTCAGTTTTCTAGACATCGGTTGACGTTCGGAAGCGATGACGGTCGAACGTGGACGAAGCCCCGTAGAAAGCAGACATTTAGACTGCTTTTTGACACGCGAACGTACACTTGCGTTGTTTAGTAAATAAAGGTCTGTGCTAAAAACCTTTCCGAACTAGTTATTAACGCTTCTATTGTGCCTACCCAGTCCATTAGGGTTACGGTATTTTTAATATGTAAGCACTAAGCATTAAACGCTTACTCTAATGATCGAGTTTTTCTTTTCACCTTCGGCAGACTTCGGCTTGCCGCCACGTAGCGGGCGGGAACCTGTCGCTAGTATTAATTTTTCTATATAGTGATATAATAATTCGAATATCTTGTCATAGATATTAAAATACATCGAAGACGTTCAATTTATATTAACGAGGGAAACACAAGTACAAAATCGAATTAACTGTATAGTATTATTAATCTTTTATTGGAGTATGTCGACGATAGGCTTACCGAGTCTTTTGGGTTCTATCAAATACTCGATTATTGGTGGTAAGCTGTTCCGGTCCCTAGTTAAAATGCTAATGGCTTCATGGTTACAAAACTTTTATTTACTTGCTAGTCATAATTTCATAAAGCAACATGGAATTACATAATCTTTAACATAATACGTAATAGGTGATTCCACGGGCGTTTCAACCACCGTCAGTCCGCTGTCTTAAGTATTTAAGAAATAGGCAATAATATATTTAAAATTCGATCAATTGTGGCAAGAATTACGATAACAGTATAGCGCTGTGTGAATGTTCGCTGCTTGGTGTAACCCATTCTTTCAATGTTTATTTATGACAGGGGACTGACGGCGGTTGAAATGCCCGTGGAATCACACTAACGTAGTTTATAGAATTCTCCATCAAGATAATAATAACTCTAAGAAAAATCCTTGAGATCGGTTTTAAATATAGAATCCTCGTCAATAGCCTTCTCTGTGGACAAATCAGCTGTTCCGAATAATTCTTCAGTGCGTTTATCTGCTGTATTCCTGAAATTGAAATTATCAAATATTAAATAACATATCAGTGTGTTTATAGAAACACCAGTTCTATTTATTATAAGTGATGTTTTCAAGTAACAAATTAGTAACTTAAGATTGCCATTTTATAGTCCTTTTTTTGACTATGCCTTGGTGAACTCTGGGTGATAATTAAATTACATCACTATTAAGCTGTGTACGGACTGGGGCTTGAATCCCGGAATTTCGAACCTTTTTTACGATATTACTATTCCGGAATTGAGGCATATCTTCGGCTAATGTTAATGTTCAGATAATGTTTTATGGCCCTAAGGGTTTGCGACCGAGCGTCAGAGCGAAACAAATCAACAGAATCCGTTAAAATCCTATCTCTGTCTCACATTGTTCTTTTACCTTAACAATAATAAATATAATCAGTTTCTAGTGCAACCTTGTTGACGAAAGTTGTGTTGTCACTTGTGGCCTCGTGACCATTGCGAGTAAGTATGCGTGCGGCATCAGAAAACAATGTAAGTATGCATTATTTACCTTGATTATTTTTTAAACCGTATCTTTTTTTGTGTAACTGCAAAGACTTCTTAACTAACGATTACTGTGGTCAATATTAAGTGTTGCTAGTAGTACAAAGAAAAAAAAAAACTGATTCACATACGTCCTACCTCGTCCTTAAAAAACTTTAAGTAGTCGAAATTTCAAGGTTTATTCTTTGCATTTTTAAAAACAGTAATGCTTAGCGGTTATTTGTTGCGTATTTATAATATATTTACTAAATAGATATAATATATGTGCACATTTCACTAAAGAAGATTGCAAATCAAGTTATATTTAATTTATTCATCATCATTTCAGCCCACATCCACCCACTGCAGGGTAAAGGCCTCTTCATTTCCACGCCATTTTTCCCGGTCTCGTGCTAACGCCATCCATCCTTTCCCAACTGTCTGCCAAATGTCATCAGACCAACGAGCTGGTGGCCTGCCCACTGATCTGTGACCTAATCTCGGCCACCACTCTGTTAGCGCCCTCGACCATCTACCATCGTTTCGCCTAGCCAAGTGTCCCGCCCACCTCCACTTCAGTTGCGTTATTCTTTGGCCGACATCTGCCACTTTAGTCCTGCGCCTAATCTCAAAGTTCGGTACGTGATCCAGAAGTGAAATCCCCAACATGGAACGCTCCATAGCTCTTTGTGCAACTTTAATTTGGTGCATACTTGCCTTTGTGAGCGTCCACGCTTCCGACCCGTACGTGAGGACGGGGAGAACACATTGGTCAAAAACTTTAGTTTTTAGGCATTGCGGGAGATTACTTTTTAGGATTATTTCTAGCTTATTAAAAGCGGCCCATCCCAGTTGAACCCGTCTCGCAATCTCCTTTGCTTGCCTATTTGGGCCAAAAGTTAAGCAGTGTCCAAGGTAGACGTAATCCTGGACCAGTTTTACGGCTTCATTACCAACGTTGATATTTGGTACTTGAGCCGGGAAGCTCGTCATGATCTTCGTCTTGGACATGTTCATCCTAAGGCCTACCTTCAAAGATGCTGCGTGAAGGTCTTCTAGCATTTTCTCGAGATCATGAAGGCTCTCAGCTATGATAACCAAATCGTCAGCAAACCGCAGGTGCGAGAGCCTAGCGCCGTTAATGTTAACACCACTTTCATCCCACTCGAGCGTCTTCATAACATCTTCAAGAAGACATGTGAAGAGCTTTGGCGAAATAGTGTCACCCTGGCGCACTCCCCTGCCCAGCGGAATGGGGCTGGTAAGTTCATGCAATCTCACCTGCATAGTGGCGCACCTGTACAGCTCCCGGAGCAAATCAATGTAACCACGATCCATCCCACAGCGATGGAGTGAATGAAACACAGCCCAGTGTTCAACGCTGTCGAATGCCTTTTCGTAATCGACGAAGGCAAAACACAAGGGCCGGTTATATTCTTTGCATTTCTCCATTAGTTGTTTAACGCTGTGAATGTGATCTATTGTGGAATATCCGCTTCGGAAGCCAGCCTGTTCTACAGGTTGGTATTCGTCAAAGAGACGCGATAATCTGTTGCATAAGATCTTAGTGAACAGTTTGTATACCTGGGAAAGGAGGCTGATGGGGCGATAATTACCAAGATTAGCCTTATCACCTTTTTTATGCAGGATAGTAACTATTGCCTTCTTCCAGGCGCTTGGTGTAATTCTTCTAGTAAGAATCTCGTTGAACAATTTTACGATTTCCTCTAGTACTGAGTTCCCACCTGCTTGCAACATTTCCACACAAACTCCATCCCCGGCGACTTGTTTCGCTTCATTTGATTTGTGATTTATTGATGATGACGTTTTGTAGGCTCTGTATCTAACTAATTAAAACTATGAATAATTAAATAATAATATGCTAGGTCCTGACTGCGTATTTCCACTGATGGCTAAAATCAAATTAAATTTCTATTATATTTCAGGTCTTCTACAAAAAAAAGGTAAAGGTAAGTAACTCCAATTTTCAAAAAGCACAATCAAGATATGAAATATTTGCGTGCTAGTGTCGCAGTCTGCTAAATGCAAGATATGTCACAAAATACTTTAAAACTGCAGACACCTACAATCTAAACATCCAGAAATCGCCTTCCCTACAAATCCCGAAGTCAATAGTGAAACGCCCGGAACATCTGCAGCTATTTCTGCTTCGACATCTTAATTAACAGATGACCAGCCGACAAAACAAGGCAAAAAACTAAAACTTGTCACAGATTACAAGTCTGATGGGAATGTGTCCAGATTGAAGGCTTTAGATAGTGTTCGTTTTAGACTTTTTTGTGAAAGTCAAGATCTTCGAAAATTATTTAAGAGTAACACGATTGCCGAAATATTCAGGTAGTCTTTAAACAAGTCGAAAGTGCTTAATAAAATATAATTTACTGTCATTCTTAATTTGATTTATTAATTACGTCTTTTAATTATTAGTAAATAAATGTTGATTACAATTTTTAGTTTTATTTTGCCCTACGTTGAATGGATCGCGAAAAAGTAATGAAATAATCTAGGAATTTAAGGCTAATATCGAAAAGCAAATCCGGAATTGAAAATGGACTGGCAGTCTCGGGCGAGGCACGTACGGCTCGCCTTGTTTCCTCAAATGCGTACGCGCTTCATCCCAAGGCGCGCTTCAATCCGCGGCTGCCGCAGCGCGAGCCATCGGGAGTCGGTTTTTTGTCTGTGCTCAATGGCGCCTCACGAGTTTGGACGTGATTTGCGCAGGTCTTAACTGAGGCAGTGAAGCATATACATTGCCATAGTTATTAAAAAATAACATTCTCGTCACCTTTATATAATTTTGATCGAAAGACACTACAAATATAGTACATTGTTGTAGAGGTTAGAAAGTAAGCAATAGATGGACGAGTTAGTTCGAGGGCCAATGCGTAGCGGAGGCCCTCGAAAGTACGAGTCCATCTATTGCACTTTCGGCCGAGGCTTAACACAGTGCTTTTCACTACTGCGAGGAATTAAAAAAAATATCTTATAAGGCGTTTTTTAAACTGACGACTCTCACCGTGACAAAAACTTTATTTCAGATAATTAAAAGCAGACATATATGGCTGTATGGAATCTGATTCCTTTGCCTATCCGTGAAGGGATGAATAATATTAAAAAAATAAAACGACTTCTCATTGGCCAATTTAATTTCATATTGCACAAAGTGTGTTCTGATTGGTCGAACTAGTGATCAGCGGACCGATGTTATTGGTCAATGGAACAGACCAACAATGTTAACATAGTTGGTCTGTTTAAATTCATAGTAGGCCGGCCGGCTCATTCAATGTACAACTTTCGATTGTTTTGGGGATCAAGAACAGACCATCTTTCGCCACATTTCCGAGCAGTGGCGTGAAAAGTTACTTTGATCTATTACTTATATTCATTGATGCGTCTGTTTATTATGTAGTTTAGCGTTGTCGCTACAAAATAGCGTTTTCTCAAACATGCAATGGAATGTTGACGTTATGTGCCTTATAATAGGCTGCGAAGTATGACGTTTCAGGTGCGGCTAGGACAAGAGGTCAATAATGGAATTTCATACAATCTTGCAGGCCTAGGCTTGCAAAGTCCTCTTTTTTAATTTCCATTCCACATAAATATGAACTGCTGTACAATATGTTGTCATTCGTCGTAAAAAATAGCCATTGTTTTGCCAGCTATACGAGAGACTTGAAATGGTGATTTTCCTCGTTTATTTAAAGCAGTAAATACCTAAGATTCTGTTAAAAAACCAAGTATAAAGTTTCGATTTTTTTGGTCCAAGAGCTGCCTTCGTTTTTGACGCAGTTGCCATTGTTGTGACCACCTTCGGTTAATCCGGGTAAGTTTTCCTAAACACGTTCACGTTTCGCTCACCGTTCTATTCGGTAGTTTCTCTCGTTGGATAGAAATAGTAGATTGATAACCAAGGGTTGAAAGTGACCCATTTCACCCGAGATATTTCTGGCGCTCGAACGAAGTGAGAGCGCCAATAGTTCGAGGGGAAATGGGTAATTTCACCCGAGTTAGACACTCTACTTTTCATTTCGACTGTGAGGAAAAAAGACACGGTATAGGTACCTAAATATATTTATTTAATCTCGTTTCCCTTTTATCTATTGAAAACTTTTTTTTCTAGATTCATAAAAAAGTTAAAATACACAAGCTGCCAACATTACAAAAGTTAAATCGAGTTGGTCACGGCCAAGGAGCATGACTTCCATCTCATTCTTACCCTAACTAAAGAAAGAGATGGAATATATTCGTGACGTAATAAAGGTCAAATTTCTTGTTTCGAACGGATGTTTGGTGTTCAACCTCCTTGTTGTAATAATAAGCTCCTTGGTCGTGACCAACTCGATTAAACTTTTCTAATGTTGGCAGTAGTGTATTTTCTAGATGGCCATGCCGAAACGTGAAAGAAAAAGTGTCATGCTATGCTATCACGGCATTATGGCGGGCAGCAGAATAGAGGAATAATTTTAAATGTTGATTTTCTGTAATTGCGAAAAAAATAGACCAGTCTTAAAATGATTTTCATGTGAACCGTAATAAATACATCGTTTAACGTATAGCAGAGTTTAGATATATGAAAATCTTTTATTTTAATAATATGACGTACCTAGCTCAATTATCTTAGAATCCGTGGCCAATCGTAACTATTAAAAAAAATTACTTTCCACCCTAGAGATGAAAACGAAAATTTTCCACCCGGCTATCCACCCATTCAAATTAAACTTTCCGAACAGGAGAGATGAAAATATTATTTCAGTCCACCCCTCGGGGTCAAGTCAAGACAGCTAAAGGTACGCGCGTGGTCCGTACCGCCCCAAGAAGGCCAGGTCAGCTTTCTACTGGAAATCCCTTCACCTTGTGCCGTGAATTTACCCGCAGTCTACCATTTGCAAGAGGGAGAAGAGACAAGTCGCCTCGGCCGACGGCCTCAGGCAGCGCATCGCTCTACGCCGCGAGGCATCCCGAGGCGCAACGCTGCCTGGTGGAACGTATTCTGAATTCTCACAATGAAATGTGTACCTTTTCGTGTAGTAAATAAAGTATATTTTCTCCCACATGCTCGGAAATGTTACTGTTGTAAAATCAGATCGCGAAGTCCCAGGCCCAGGAAAAAAAAAACACCAACCGCATCGGCCGCGAAAATGTATGAAACTTCATTACGTTCCCGGAGTTTTACTTTTTAAAACCAAGTTTGGACTAGGATAACTTACTCGATACTGCCAAATACTCGTACATTCTCTGCGGTAATGTACTGTTTGAGTATTAAAATGTGCGCGCAGCGTCTCGTCGCGTCGCGTCTCGGTGTGTGTGGTGACTTGACCCTAATACACTTGCGTCTCCGTAAGTATTTTAATATTATTAAGTGTTCGATTTTATTTTCATCGATACAAAATCTAACGTTTGACATCTTCTGGATGAATGCCCTGTAAACTACGGCTTTTTATTTATAGTGTTACAGTAGTCATATTTGTAACGAGAATTTCGTGAAGCAAAGTTTCCCCGTAACCATATCTGTTTTTATATATTAGTTTTGTCCATCAACGTGGTGGCTTTTTGTCGTTTTGAATGAAATGATAAATCACAATAAATGTCAAGGAACGAATCACGTTGAGCGTAGGACACTATGGCTTTGGATATCAAAATGGAGGAGTGACATTGTTGCCAGAGGCATGTTACCTCAGAGCCTCAGTGTTTTCAATTGTTCTATCGACCGAATCTCTAGTCTCTGGTCCGTACACACCTTAACATGAACCTTAATTGAACATGGCGCCATTATTCTACGAAACCCGACCGATTTTTCCAATCCCTAGATAAAACAATTAAATATCTAAAATCACCTCCAAAAGTAGTTAATCAAGAACTAACCTGCCATTTGGTCGATTTATATCTACTTCGCCCGACAGACTGTCCGAATCGTCGTTGAGGGATAACTGAGAATCTGAAAAATAATGTTAGATAAAATACAACTATTGTAGTTTGTACACTAAGAAATAAAATAATAATTCAGAAGCTACCTATTACTTATACCTACACTACAATTGTATAATAATTATTATAGTATTGTTATTACAGTCCGGATATCAGTCTTGGCGTTTAGTGAACACTTGAGATTTTAATTTCTATAATAGACCGTACCTAACCTTATAATATATTAATACTATAATATTATTAATAACAATTTATTTTAAATTACTATTGAAATTGTTATTTGGTTACAATGGTTACGTTCAATATGGATATCAACAAAATGGGGTTACGTTTGGCATTCCAACTTTTGTGATAAATTGTCATATATGTTTTTAGTAACTATTAATATTTACTTGCAAATATTAATGTGTTAACATTTAACGCCAATCAGAATAATGAAAATGACTTCGCTGACAAGTAATTTGTTCTAGCAGAGAAATCGAGTAAAGTATTCGCGAAAAGTTAGCGATTGTTTATTTTTGTCATTATCATTTTAAGCTTATAGAAAAAGTTATATATGCAACGGTCCATAACTAGCTCTTAAGGTACTCGTGCCTGTAATTAGAGCGCTAGTAAACTCCCGCTCTAACTTCGGCACACGTACCTTAAGAAGCTTCATTATGTACCAGTAATTCGGTCCACTAGATAATACCACGAAGAAGAGTACCCACTGGAGGTCCATTGCAGCTTTAATAATCATTAGATCATTACCTTCGCTTGGCTATATTAATTTGACTACGGACAGTGTTTTGCAGTGGGTGGGGTGCGCCGCGTTTTATACCTATAGTTAAAAAAACCGGTCAAGCGCGAGTCGGACTCGCGCACCGAGTGTTCTGTATGTACGATAATATAATATGCTTGGTAACCTCAAAAGAAAATAATCATTTTGTAATGAACTTTATTTTATATGCAATAAGGTCCATTTTGACTAGCCTAAATTTTCAAGTTTTTTTTGTTATTTATCAAAAAATGTAAAAAACGTTTTTATATGTCAGGATTTACTAAAATTTTTTGGTTAATAAACTTCGGAGATGAGGTGGAACGGTCATTTTTTGTAAATTTTTGGGTATAAATCAAAAAGTACATCAATTTTTTTTTTTAATATAAAAAGATTTGAAATGTGCAGATTAAGACCTTTCATATGACACCCTATTTGCTATAATCAAATCAATTTCATTTTAAAACCCCCCATTCTATTATTTATAAAACTAATTTCTTTTTTTTTACTAAATAGCTATGCGGGCCGGCAAGTTGTGCATAAATATTTTGTAAAACTTTGTCAAATTTAAGTGGATAGTATTTGTAGTTGTTGAGAAAACCTGCTGTGAGATACAGACAGACAGAAAAAGAAGTCTGACCATAAGGGTCCCTTTTTTACCATTTTGGTAGATTTTTTATAGAAAGTCGATTTCTTATAAACGTGGAAAGTATAAATATTTTGAATGCTGCAATAGTTTTTCGTTAACGGCAACACCTTTGTGGGAATAAAAATCCGACTTTAATATGGAATTTACGTCAAATTTTAAATATACATAGAATGTCGAACGGTCTATACAGATGTGATACAACTACATGCAAGAGGACCTTTACATAAGTTTTTTACCTATAAAACTCGAGGACCCGCGGCGGTCCCAACCAGTCGAGGCTCGGAGGTCGTCGCCACGCGAGCAAGTACACTTACACGTTTCGTTACTATATTCTATACTAAACTTACGCCCATCGCATCATATCTACGCTTCAGTTGGGTTCTTCCAAAAAAGGTGGATATAGGACCAACGAATGGATCTAAGCGAGTGTATATCATATTCGACTACGTACTCTCGGAATATCATGCTATCGAATGTTCGTTGGCTCGACAGTAGAAACAATAAATCGTCAAAGCGAAATTGAGATTTCGATTGATTGTCATTTCACAAAAGATCTCTAACACTAAAAATCATTACTAGTAAAAAAGGACGATTAAATAAAACTCTTTATTACTCAATAATTTTATACTTACTATACATAAATAATTATTATTTAACATATAACACGTCATACGAGATTAAACTATTTAAGTACTAAAATCCTCAATGCACAAAAAAATCGACAAAATTACACAAAATTTTTCCTTGTCTTTCATCTTCCACATATTTTTGTTTTAGACCAGACTTTTTAATGTGTTTCCAATTTTCCATATATTTTGCGTTAAATGAAAGAAACAACATTTTGAACGACAGCTCCTTGTCCTTCAAGGCAGCATTCTCAAAATCAGGATAATTTCTGGGGCTAAAAATATATTATATTTATCCCTCGCATGAGACTTAAGAAGTTCAAGGAAAACAAAATAGCTGTGCGTAGACTTTTTGCTCAGTAAACCGTACACTAATAGGACAAACTTTTGTTCGCCGCTACTGATTTGGGTTCCCAAAATGCCATGAATAGAAATAATCTGCATGAATGGTGGTGGACAAGATTTGAAGGTTCCATCCGTCGACCACAAACGAGACCTGTTTATTTTTTCATATTTTCTTGTGTGCCTAATACGATTTCACTCTCACTGTCCTGCTTATAATGGCCGATGAGTAAATCTTCACCATTAAATTTGGTGTACTTTTCGGGTATCTCCACATCAATCAACCGTTTAGGAACTCTGGAGAATTCCTTGTTGCGAGTTCGATGTATTATCGAACGCATAGCGTTCTCAGAGGGCATGTAGGGTGCATTTGTGGTTGGTATGTCTTGCTTGCATCTTTGTATTGTTTGCCCTGGAGCTTCTAAACTATTAATAGCTTTTCTTTTGAGCGAAGTTCGTAAATTAATTTCATCGATACTTTCTTTTTCGGGGGCATGTAGATGTTCACCGGAAATGTGATTAAAAACATGATCATTATTCTCCTGAGTCATTTTCAAGTATACACCGCACCGACCACTTTTTTTCTTTGAACAACTCCAGTAAAAATTACTACTGTTTTTTTTATTAATATTGTAGATACTCGTCGATAAACAACACTTCTTTACCATACTTCGACTTGCCTACACTACATATACGACGACGTTCATTCATTTTTTAATCATTTGATAACCTTTATTATTTTTATTAATCCGATGATAGCTCACAATATCACTAGTTTCGAAATTAGGTATTATAACAGCGTATGACGAACGACTGACAGAAGTTTATTAATAAAATATGAACTCATTATTACAAAGTGCCAGTACTTCAAATCAAGAGTTATCTTATCATATTATTGCAGGAAGGAAAGCAAGAAGCGTTATTCATCTCACCAGCTTCAAGGGACTTGTAGACTTGAGTATATGGTTTCCGCAAAGGGTGGAATGGAGAGGGATCGAATTACTTAATTACACCGCTTAGAAGTAAAATTGTAGTGGTTGTATTTGGACCGCTAGGTCGAGTTCGGTTATCAACTCGATACCTCCACGCGTTCCCAAGATAAAGGGTCTTGACAGACAGACAGACGGACAGACGGACAGCAAAGTGATCCTACAAGGGTTCCGTTTTTTCCTTTTGAGGTACGGGACCCTAAAAAGACTCGACGAATGTAGATCCTGCAGGTGATCGACCCCAGTTTTGATGTGACCACTGAAAATTCGATACACCGCTGATCGAAACCATATAATTCTAGATTACGTTTTGTCGATTGTACATATTTCGGCCACAAGTATTACGATTCAGCGAATATTCATTACAATAACAGTCGAGCCAACGAACATTCGATAGCATGATATTCCGAGAGTACGTAGTCGAAACTATTATATACACTCGATCTAAGCGCCGATGTTTTTCAAATTTATACTAACCTAGTATCAAGGTTGGTCATTCCAAATAAACCCTGTAAAGTATGATGAGAAAAAAAAAGTTGAAGTTTCTTAAAGTTTGTGACTCGCTCTTTGTCGTTTGTCGTCTTTGTCAAAGCGAGGGTTTAGCACTCCCATACAACACAATGCTCCACCCAGTACTACTGACCGGAGGTAGCGAGGCGATGCGTGGTGAGGTACTCGGCGGAGAGGTAAGGAGGCAGGTCGTCGGGCGCGTCGCCCGCGCCGCCCTCCGCGCCCAGGCTCTCCACTACCGACAGCCACTGCCCGTTGTGACAGCGGAAACGTTCCACCTGACGACATCAGAAAACGTGTATGCTTTTCGCAGTATGAAACATCATTATTTTTATGGCATTAATTTCCCTGTTATATATTACATTATTAAATACAGTGGTGGCCACATAATTAAAGTTTATTTATTATGCCGTAGACTAAAATGACAGCTACAAATGTCAAACGTAAAAATAATGTGATCAGCTTTTAAGAAACAGTGCTGTTCTTTGTTCGGTTCGTGGTGTAATCTATATAATAAAAATCAACCCCTGTTTCTCCTGGTCACGCTATAACCTGAGAACGGTTTTATCGGTTATACTTGGTAGAAGGTTTTTACATTTAAAAAAAAACGAAACTTGCAGCGGGACGAAGCCGCTGGCGGGCCAGTATTAATAACAGATATAATTTAAAAAAACCAAGTATGTACGTTAAAAAATCCTCGTATAGTGATCGGATGTGTTCAGTGCGTTTTCTCGTGTTATTGTTGCTGTAGATTTTATTTGTTATCTGAGGATTTAAAACATAATGTGTTATTCCAAGCCCGCCATTAAAACTTTGCGATCGGCTCCTAAGTTATAAATCTAGTATCCTAGAGCAATCCCGGTAGCACGGATATTATGCGTCGATGTCTTAGGCGTTTTCTATTTACATATTTATTTATCTTTTAGTATGAAGAGCCTTTTATACTGTTAATGGAATTTATGAAAGACTAGATGTCCGTGCCCGGACGTAATTTATTTTCTTTATTTGATAATTACGAACAAAACAAAAAAATACAAATCGTTCGAACTATTGTCGAATTACGGAGTGACCTAGGGAAATAAGGATTCACTTTTATATACAGGTATATGTAATCGTTATGTGTTCCCAGGCGTTTATTCCGTAAATATGACAGATATGAGTAATTTATACGGATATCTAAAGTTCCCTTTACTACGTTCCTTGTAATTTCCCTACCGTAAGAGATATAACAGTTTAAGATCCATAATTTACACGAATAAACTGAAATAAATAAAACAATTAATGGTAATGGTGAAATGACTTTTAAACTTTTTTTGACCTTTTAAACTAAAGCCTCTCATCGAACGGCCTACGTATACTAAATGTACCAGTACTAAATGTATGGGGAGGTTTGAAGTTAATTGCTATTTCTATTTATTTATTTAAGATATAATATGTTTACTAATGTTGTATACAGTACAACATTATTATCAAACCGCGATTAGTATACACTTCGGAAGTACCGTTAGCACAAAAGTACATATAATGAATAAATATAATTAATTATAAGTCAATCTATGATATCTTCATAGTTTAACTGCAGACACTTATAGATAAAAGTTTCACAAAGAATTGCTTCATCATAATCATTGAGTTCGTATAAAAACTCTACCTATTCTTGGTAAATGCTGTGTCATTTGTTTTATAAAAAAATTTAAGTCATAATAAATGTTTGACAACTCAATGTCATTATTTTCCACATAATTTTCATGTTACCGGTTACCGAATCGCTGTACGTGTCGAAAATAAATTTGTGTAGTATATGTATAATATGAATCGTGGCAAAGTGTTAAACGGTCGGTGCCGAGAAATCATCTTCAATGTATTAAACTCGCTGCTTTGGCATCACCTGTGCGTTCGATCACCTTTGCTTTGTGAGAGAATAACGCACCTGTTAGATGTGAACGGTGCATATTTAACACTATTTAGCACACTAATTATCTATTTTGTTTTTTCTGTGCCAGGTTAAATTAATAAATTTTGATAGTGTTCCTAAATTTAATTATTACACTATTTGTATTTTTTTAAAGTTGGTTAGTATAATTATTTTTTTCCCAAGGTTTAAACTTCTTGGTACAGAAATATGCATTTTCATTTATCTGCACACTCTACCATTGACAATGTCATTTCATGTATTAATTCAGAAACGACATATGTGCTCGATTGTATTCTAATCGCGGTTTGATAATACTAAACATCAGTTTCCGGCGGATCCCAAACTAGGCTGAGCCTGTATTTTGGGTATGCATGAGCACACTTATATAAAATATTGTATATTTACTTATTTATAAGTGAAAACAAGTTTTGTGTGTGTTTGTGTGTGTGGTGTGTGGATGAAGGAGAACAAAGGAGCTTTTCCGTGTCGCCATAGTTCAATGAAACCAACCACTGCTTCAGAAATTGTTCTGAACTTCCGAAAGCCCAAGTTGCCTCACATTGCAAGACTACACACCTAGTTATACGTGTGAGGAAAGGAGAAGGATGGAAAACGTCTAGCAAAGGATGATACAGTTTTCGGAATAGGAGCTTTGAAAACTCGTTTGCGTAGCATTTAGTAGTAGACTTAGTTAAACTTGAGTGCGTTTGAAAACAGCCTTTAGAACGACCAGCTGTCTTACTCTAAGAAAAGAAGTTTCGAGATAAACCGTGTCAGTAGGAAATCTGAAAGGTTTGCGAAACATGACCTTGATAACAGTTCTCTGAGCCCGGTCCAGCGGTAGCATAGTCGTTTTAGCTGCAGCGCTCCAAACTCCTATACAATACTGTAAAAGGGACTGACAAAGGGCATAATAAACAAGATGCAGCACATGGGGCGGAGAGCAGCCGCGTAGTATTCTCATAACGAAAATTAGTTTTCTGATTCTACACTTATGTGTTCTTTGAAGGCTAAGTGCTATATACAGTCCCAAGTACTTTTCCATAGTGCTTCTTTTTATAGACATGCAAGAACAGGGAGTTATCTTGCTGTCAGATGGGAGAGGAGAACTGCGACAATGTGTGTGGACCTTGACATGTGCGTTGGCAATCGGAGTACTTGCAGCAAACTTTGAGAAGGTTACGAAATGAGATTTGTGTACATTAAGAGTAAGAAACTTACTGTCGAGCCACTTTGCCATTTTGGAAAATCCTCTTTAAGCAGAATTAATAGCCTCATCCCAAGTTTTCCCATGGAAGAACACGGCGGTGTAGTCTGCGTAGCAGATTATGCCCGCATTTGGGAGGTTCAAATCCAAGATGTCATTCATATAAATAACAAAAGTGAGGGACCGAGGATGCTCCCCTTCGGGACGCCAAAAGTGACTGGAAGCTATTCACTATACGCAATACGCATAGCCCCAATTTTAACGATTTGTTGCCGATAACCAAGATAACTGCGGAACCAAGCAAGAGCCACTCCTCTGACAACGAGTCCAGTATTTAAAAAACGACTGTATGTTGAATTTCTTGCGACGTTTCTTCTCAGCAGTGGTCTTTTGCCAAGCGCTGGTAGATTTTTGACGTGTAAAAGCACCCGTGCGGCCTACTTACTGAATAAACATCTTTTATCTTTTTTATCTTTCTAGAGTAGTAGGCTGGTCGAAACGGTGTCGAAGGGCTTTGCGAGGTCTAAGAAGACTCCAATGCATTTATTGTTCCCGTCAAGGCTACCGGAAATTGGCCTGACGAGAGACGAAGGTCACATGGGTAAGTTAGAGGTTTGAGAATGACACTTTTGATTTGTTTGACAAGAAAAGGATTAAAGCCGTCGATTCCAGCGGCACTGTCCGGTTTAAGTCGGCAGATATATTTATCGACGTCAAAAACATCTGTTGGTTGGCATCATAGTGGGAGGCTTGAAGTCATCAACAAGCTGGTCATGAGATTTAAAGAGTTTATTTAAGATACTATCAGCTAACTTCTTTCCCGTCCCAGCAAAGAGTTGATTGCAGGTGTCGATAGACTGTTTAGCCGATGATTTCGTTTTTATAATTTCAAAAGCATCATTGCTGCGGTTGGGTGTTTCGTAAATGGTCCTCAAGGTTCGCCACAAACTTTTTAGAATTGATTTTGTTCTAACTAATTGGTTATTTTCATATTCAAATTTAAGATTATATAAAAGATTACCATAGAAATTTCTGTAAAGGTTATAGGTTTTACGCAGAACCGGTGACGCAGTTATCTAGCAATGCAACATAACCCTGTGCCCTAATACATTTAATTATTCCGGGTTTGGTATTAAATTTAGATCGGCTAATTGTAAGTCTTATATCAGATGTACAGGTGTAGTGTATAATTGTTTTCCTTCGTATTTTTACGGAAACGTACGAACGTATCATGCTACTTCAGTCAACCTCAGTACTTTTTGTACTGTGACCGACTGAAATAGCAGGACACGTTCGTACGTTTCCGTGAAAATACGAAGGAAAACTATTATGCACTACATCTGTATCTTTATCGATGACAGTAATGGCAGACGAGATTTAATATTGAAATTAGAGACTCCATCGTTGACATTAGGGGTTGCTAACACCGCTGACCAGTCAGCAGATCTTAGGTCTTCAGCAACAGCCGAGTAGTCAGTTTTCTTGATCCATAGGTTGTCCCTTTACTTCGAATAGGGAGGCGAGGAAAAAAAGCCCGAAGACCAGATCGTAATCGGTAATAGAGCACCTGTATACGCCTCCGACGGACTCAGATTTCGCTTTTACAAATATGTGATCCAAACATGAATCCTCTGTCTGATGGGCTTTGTAATGGCAGGCAGTTCGTGGGTGGTTATTGGACATATATAATCACAGACATTACCAGACGCCGAATTGCCAAGTATATCAATGTTTATGTCTCCCGCCATACAATATTCCGTTTGGATGTACTTTCACATAAGACTTTATCGAGAGTAATCAGGAACTGGTCAAAGCTAGCAAATGAGGGGGAACGGTAAATTTCAGTTAGCACGAAATTATCAGTCTAAACTTTAACCAAGAGACCACTTGCATCATCAAAACAGGGTTCAGAGGCTAAAGTCTTGCACAAGCTACGCTTGAATGTTTTTTATTTTTATTTTTATTTTATGTTAAATTCATTGTTTTATATCATGCTAGGTTAAGCTTTATAATTGTATAATATCATAAGTTTTAAAAAAACGACTGACTGTTGAGTTTCTTGCGGCGTTTCTTCTCAGCAGTGGTCTCTTGCGAAGCGCTGGTAGATTTTGACGTGTAAAAGTGCCCGTGCGGCCTAATTACTGAATAAACATCTTTTATCTTTTTATCTTTTAAGGCACGGTAAGTCTCCCTAACGTAGATTACTACTCCGCCACTCCTGTGAAAAGCGTCATATCCAGGCTGCTGATCAATAATTACACCATAACGCAGCCAGCACTCCGTGAGCACAATTGCATCAAAGTCAACATTCATTAACTTTAAGGCAACACAACAAAAAATCGTCTCAATTTCCAGGTTACTCTCCCTAGTCGGGTCACTCGGGACTGGTAACGTAACCGGTTATGAGCGCGCAAAGAAACATTTGCATTCAGATCGTCAGCGGACTTGGTTGCGCGCACAGGTGTGTTAGCCTTCCCTGATTTAGGTTCGTTACACTGACACGCCCGGCAAGCCGTTTTCTTGTTGCGTTTTTGAAATCTGCCTAAAATCAGTAAAGTTGACGCAAATGGAGTGATACCTATGTATCGGGACATTTAATGAATTTCAGACATTGCGATGTTTTGATCTCCTTACAGAAAGCAGCGCAGTTAACTGGCATTATTTATAAGCAAACGCAGGTAGGCTCAAAGAAAGTTGAAAGCGTTATAATTCTCGCCTTATCTAGTATTTGCATTCAACGGTTTGTAGTCGGCTGTGATCGGCGCAGTTCGGAAGCAATAGTGAGCCGCTCGGAGACGGACTCAATAGACTAGTGCACTAGAGCGAGATGTGCAGCTCTGGCGTCGGCACCGCAGAGAGGGGTAAAACACCGCAGCCTATCTCATTTCTCCGAGGCGAGGAGGTGCAGCGGTGCGAGCGGATTTAATGTAAGCAGATTTAAGTTCGAAAAGCACTTCACAGACTAATGACCTGTGACTAAATTAGTATAAGTGTCTAATTACTTAACTGAACTTTAAGTTTATTTTTAAGCACAACACATGTAAGCGTCCTTGTTTTACACTCTCTAATATTTGGGATATTTCCAGTTTTATTTAAAAAAAAGTTATTGATGTGATTTTACTCATTGGGATTGGGATATTCGATATCAGTTTAATTTTAAACTATTATATTTACGGAATAATCGCCTGGCGATTCGCGAGGGAATCGCCTTAACGATTACACATTGTATATGGATAGTCCGTAGAATTCTCTACTTCATTCATCATTTTTGTCAAGGCTATCGAATTAAACATACCTTAATCCTCGCTGCCCAGTCGTTCTGCATTTGTGATATAATGTCCAGACACGAGTCGCACATTTTTCGGATCTCCACGTTCTTATCTTGCATTAGGTCAATAAGATAAGCTGGAGCTTCTAGAACACGTACATACAAACATTTTAATTAGCAACCGGTTGGAATGGGTCTACTTGTGACCACTCTCTACAGTGATTGTACGGATACTGCAGAGAGTGGACGTGTTGTCGGTGCTCTGAATAACGAATAAAAAAGTTCCAAGCGTAATTAACAGTTAGTGTTTCAAAAATAAGTACTATTTTGGCGTGCGCTAATCTAACGACATTAAACATTTTTACGGTTAAGAAGCCCCGCGCGCACCGCGAGGAACAGAGACGTCCCTGGAATAATTCATCCCGCTCTAACCGGACTTCGTCACCGTTCGGCTCGAGTCGTTACTTAAAGCCAGGCGATCCCAAGGACGGAAAAGGACAAGCTGACGCCCCTCTCGCTCAAGCAAGCTGTGTCTTCTTTATTCATCTACCTACCTGCGCTGCAATGTCGAAATCATGCGCTGCGTGCCTACAAAAAATAGACGATGAAACAGCACTAAAATGCGGCCTTTGCAAGGAGATTTATCATGATATGTGTGTAGGCATATCTCTGGATGCCACTAATGAATCCCATCTGTCTTCCTGGGTATGCCCTGGGTGTTGCGAGAAAAAGCCCAAGGGCGACGACACCCCGATTCGCAATCAGTTCAGCCCCAAAATTGATAATGTTACTCGTCGCAAGCGCGATGTAAGTGATAAAAGTAATCAGTGTCTTTCTCGAGTCGAATTAACGGAAATCGTGCGTAATGAAATACGCGACGCCATGAAGGACACTATTGCTAACACGATAAAAACGTGCATTACTGCACAGTTTAGAGAGATTTCAACCAAAATTTCCGATCTAGAAACTTCAATGACATTTTTTAATGACCAATTTGAGATGCTTAAAACACAAGTGGAGACTGCAAAACCTGATATTCAGCACTTAACAAGAGAAAACCTCCAGTTAAAGTCGTCTGTTTTGGAACTATCTAACCGTATCAACCAAATGGAATATTTAGCGCGAGCCTGCAATGTGGAAATTCAATGTGTTCCCGAGCACAGGTCTGAAAATGTGCTATCAATGATCCAGCAGTTGGGTGACATCATTGAACATCCTTTGGAACAAAGTACCATTATCCAGTGCACTCGAATCGCAAAGGTGAACCCCAACAGCTCGAGACCCCGGTCAGTACTCGTGAAGTTCTCATCCCCGCGGCTGCGTGACGGCTTCCTGGCTGCCAGCAACAAATACAACAAGGAGCATCCCACTGAAAAGTTAAACGCGAGCCTTCTTGGCATAGCCAGTGAAAATAAAGATCCGATCTACGTAGTTGAGCATCTCTGCCACGAAACAAAGACCCTGCATACGGCAACGCGAATGAGGGCTAAGGAGCTTGGCTACAGGTTCGTCTGGGTCCGTAGCGGCAGGGTATACGTTCGCAAGGCGGAGGGCTCTGAACATATCTGCGTAAGGAACACGGAAGTACTGAGAACCCTCCAGTGATGATTTTAAAGGATAGTATTGGTGTTGTTTATACTGTGCATTTATCTGATATATATATTCAAGTACCAACAGATAATCTATATTTTTACCAAGCGATTTAGTGGACTTCTTACGAAGCGGTTAATTAAATTGCTTGTCTTAGTTCATAGGTTAAAGTCATACGTTATTGTCTTATTACTTAAGCTCAATAGTCGTAAATTTATATTACAATTTATTAAAAGAAATGTAACAATTCGAAACCAGGGTGAATTTTTCTTTACTGTTAAATTCAATTTGAAACAAAAACTGATTATTATTTCATTTCAGATAGTATTAGCTTACTTGCCGCTAATGTCGCGTATTCATGTTCATATTTTTTATGGCGTTCGACCCAATCTTAGGCTGATCGAGGACTTATTATGTTTATTGTTTTTATCAAAAATCCAACTGAATCTTACTCACATTAATGCATGGCACGCACATAATTTAATCTTTGCTATTCCTATTATATGGCATTTACAAGTAAATATATTGTACTTATTATTATTAAAGGACGGGTGCATGATACACGTTTATTATATAACTATTTTAATGTACTCTTGTGGCATTTTTCTTTCTTCAGAATTTTTTATTCCCTACCTATTTATATTCCTTAAAAAATATATTCTTATTGCACGGCAGTTACATGTTAAGCTAGCTCACGGCCGCCTAGGTGGAACGCACAGTCTGTCGGCGGCCTTAACACGGTAGGCGATGATATTGACGCGGTGCAGTTATGCGATAACAAACAGGTTTCGCAATTGGAAGATTGTTCTGTCTTCTTAGATAGTTTTAAACAACCGTTTACCATGCTTACTCAAAACATACGCAGCCATCACTGTAACTTTGACTATCTCAAATGTGTATTAAGACGAGCTAATACTTCTCCTGATGTAATAGTTCTTACAGAATGCTGGCTTCAAAAATGTCCCCAGACTGAATCCCTAGCCGGTTACAACTGCTATGCGTCATCTAAGCACTGTCTGCAAAATGATGGTGTAATAATATACGTCAAGACACAATTTAACATTCAGATCTCTGAGCCAGACATTAAAGATGCAAATTCATTACTACTTAAAGTTAATAACCATATTAGCATTTTAGGCATTTACAGATCCCCTAGCTACCACAGCGCCGTGGCATTTACTGACGCCCTAAATGATTTTCTATCAAACTACACAGAAACTAGACACGTACTTATTACGGGTGACCTAAACATTAATATTGTGCCAGGTACATGCAGCCCAAGCACTGACGACTACCTCAACGTATGCTCGGAGCAAGGGTTTTATCCTGGGAACCTTCTGCCTACACGTGGCTTAGCCTGTCTGGACCATGTAATGATTAGGTCAAATCTCAAAGCGGTCGTTCTGGTTTGTAATGAAGACATTACTGACCACTGTCCTGTGCTTTCACTTTTAGACTGTAAACCTAGCAACAGAAAGTTAAAATACTCAACAAAAAATGATATTGCTGCTGTAACGCGCGACATTGCTAGCTTTGACTGGTCTGACCTCTACTGCATGAGTGATGTCCACGTGGCTTGTAACTTTTTGTGCACGGTACTGGCTGATGTAATAAAAAGAAACAAAAAGATAAAGACTGTATCAAATTCCCAGATTACGAAAAAGCAGTGGATTACAACAGGCCTTCTCAAGTGCATACGCGAAAGAAGTAGGCTTCATCTGCAAGCAGTTAAAAATCCGAATGATGCCCTTATTCAAACTCGATACAAAGAGTATAGGAATATTTGTGGAGACATACTTAAATCCGTTAAGACAAAACACCATCAGAAGGAACTACTAGCGGGACGTTTTGATGCAAGGAAGACTTGGAAGACGGTCAAATCCATTTGCAATATCTCTAAGATGCCGTCTGAGCCGAATGAACTTCTCAACCTTGGAAATGACCCTGTTCAATCTCTAAACAAAGTAAACCTTTTTTTCAGTTCTGTCGGTGAGAACTTGGCAAAGAAAATACTGTCTAGTATAGATGAAAGTGAAAAAGACCTAGCTGAAAAGCAAACGGAACGTTACTTATCTCCAGTTACATCTTTCTTCCTAAGACCTACTAACAAGCATGAGATTGCGAAGCTCATTAGGGAAGTAAAAGTAGGTAGTTCTCCGGGATTGGATGGCATCACTGCTGAGGTGTTGCAATTGTCAGTAGCACACGTCGTCGAGCCCCTTACATTTCTGTGTAACCTTAGCATATCGTCAGGAGTCTTCCCTGACTCTCTTAAAAGTGCGTCCATCTCTCCTATTTTCAAGACTGGGAACAGAAACGAAGTGACGAACTATAGGCCAATTTCTTTACTGAGCGTTATCGGTAAAATTATTGAAAAAGTCGTCAACTGCCAGCTTCTTAACTTCCTTGAAGCTAATAACATTCTGTCTGCAAATCAGTTTGGTTTTAGAAGACAGCGCTCCACGGAACAGGCAATCAATTTGCTCGTAAACGAAGTAGTGAAGAGCATGGATAGAGGTCATAAGTGCATGGGCATCTTTCTTGACTTGGCCAAGGCATTTGACACCGTTTCTGTTCCCATTCTCCTGAGTAAACTGGAAAAGCTCGGGCTGAGAGGAATTGTTCTAGACTGGTTCAGGTCTTACCTTTGCAATCGCAGGCAGTGCGTGCGTATTGGTGATATTCGGAGCGATTTCTCGGAAGTCACATTTGGGGTACCCCAAGGTAGTGTACTAGGACCTACACTGTTCCTTGTTTACATCAATGGTCTATGTAACATGCCTCTGTCGAATGCTAATATTATATCCTTTGCTGATGATACTGCAATTCTAGTACAAGGTAAAAGTTGGTGTGATGTGCAAAAACTTGCTGAAACACATATGACGGAAGTGATGAGTTGGCTCAGAGCAAATCTCCTAAGTTTAAATGTAAGTAAAACAAAATTCTTGTGTTTCTCTATGAACTCGAAAGGGCAACCTGGAGATGACTTTTGCATCAAAATTGACATGACTCAATCTCAACAAGCACAGGAGTCAGCAAACCATAGCGCCTCATCAAACAGTACAAAGACTCTCGAACGTACAGACTGTGTTAAATATCTAGGTGTCATGCTGGACAACCATCTTTGCTGGCGCCAGCACATTGAATCGCTTAAGAGTCGCGTTCGCAAGCTGATGTTTGTGTTTCGTACCCTCAGACAAGTTGCATACCCCGAGTTGCTAAAGAACTGTTACTATGCGCTCTGCGAATCAGTTCTGGGGTATTGCAACTCTGCCTGGGGAGGGGCAGCCAAGACTCACATGCTTCCTTTGGAGAGAGCTCAACGTTCCCTTCTGAAGACTGCCTATAATAAAAAGTCTAGATTCTGCACAAAGACGCTGTTTAGAGAAGTTAAGGTACTCACGGTTCGTCAGCTTTTCTTTAGGAAAATTATTCAGAACTGCTGTAGGGAAACAAGTAAAATCTTTGACGCTGATACTAGACGTCGTAAAAGGTGGAAAATTCCTATGTGCGCTACTAGATTTGCGCAGAGGTTTAGTCCATTTATTGCGCCCTTTATTGCGAAAAAACTCTGTGACAGGTTTAAAGATGCTCTCGAGCCACCTTACAAGCGCAGGTTGACGGAATGGCTAGCCCAGCTTGATTACCACGAGACCGAGAATCTACTAGTTGTAATGTGTTGAGAGGACCCTCAGTTTTTATTTTTTATTTTTATTTTTTGATGTTATTTTTCTTTTCTATCCTGAAATAATGATTCATTCCCTTTTGAAAAATTAATAAATATATATGTATACTTACGTCTTGTTTTATACTTACATATGTTCTACTTATGAATTTAATTAATTACACACAGGTGTACGTCATTCTATATTGTACTCACTTATACATTTATTATTGTATATTTATACATCGTATGTAAATAAGAACATGGCCACTAATGTTGATCTGAGTAAATAGATTAATTGGTGTACTTTAATAACTGATTATTTAAGTTAAGATTGTATTAGTAGTTAACTAGTTATATAGGAATTGATCTGCAATTGATTATGATTGGGCCCTGCAACACAGGGGATCCTAGCGCAGGACCCAAAACCATTGTTGTCTTAAGTTAAGTTTTTTCTGAATAAATCATTTTCATTTTTCATTTCATTTTCACTTGGGAAAATATAGCTTTTAGTGGCGCCGTTCTAAAAGGCTTAACAGATAAATTGCGAAACATCAAAATAATGTAAGGATAATGTTTTTATACATGAGTAGTAGCTAGTTAAGGTGTAGTGAAAAAGATGTGAACATAGCTTGTATTCCTTGAATACACCGTGTTTTTTTTTATTTACGATACTTTAAGGGAACGTTCTTTAGGTCAAACAAAGTTAATTTCCCGAAGACAGACAAATGATAAGTCTAACGGTTTTAAAGATATTTAATTTTTAAATTTAATCAGTTAATCACGTTAAACTAGTGTAAAAGGTTCTTAATTGATAACAACAATTTTCTTTCAATACTTATGACTCTTATGAGTAAAGAGTTTCCAATTGTTAGGTTTGTATACGCGTCAATCTAAAGTGACAATCTTGTACCTGTCAAGGGTTATCTTTACTTGTGTGTGTATGTCACGCCAAAACAGACGTATTTGACACTGATTATTAGTTAACTCTAAAGGCCCTTTTAGAATGACCAAAGATAAAAGATTTCAATATTTTGTACTAAACCGAAAAAAAATTTTTTTTTGGCAGTATTTAAAAATCTAATGTACCAATAAGTTTCTATGGATATACCTAGTAATATGCCGAAGTTATTGTAAATCAAAAAAACACGGTGTATAATGGCGATAAGGCAAAGGCTAGTTTAAATTTGGAATGTAAAAAAATTGGGAGCAGATTTTTGGTTTTTTCTTTACTTTGGCCTTATAATGCAAGGCTTTCACGATCTGAAATTTATATAAATATACATAGATATGTACATACTACAGAATTCCCAACAACTCTAAAAACCATAAATATATTTGAATTAAAACTGTGGCGCGCTTTATCTACGTTTTCAGATGAAGTGCACGGTTATATGTGTGTTGGGAGCACCTGTGCGCGAGACGAGGTACTCGGCGGTGAGCGGGTGCGCGAGCAGCTGCCGGAAGGCGAGCGCGGTCTGCAGCACGTGCTCGTCGTCGGCCTGGCGCAGCCGCAGCAGCGCCACCAGCGCCTCGGGCGCGCCCGCGCGCGCCAGCGCCACCGCGCTGCGCTCCTCGCCCGCCAGCGCGCCCGCCAGCACTACGCCCTCAAGCACCAGCGACGGGTCGCTGCTGCTGTCTGATCACAGAACAGAAAAAACAGTACAATTGTTAAGTGGGCGTGTAACGCGTGGCATAGTTATGCGGAGTTCCGCGCAACCTACCTTAGTTTTGCCGTTATCGCTTGTGCGTGAAAGTTGTGCGAATAATATTTCTAGTATAGGTAATAAATCCAGAAGCCTTGTTGTGCTATTTTGGAATATACAAACGATAACCACAACAAAAAAAAAACATCATGGCGTGTTGTTTTTGTGATAGTTTGAGTATTGGCGACAACAGGGCCTCTATTCAACACGGTAAAAACAATATCGTTTTTGATCTGTTCTCCACCATCTATCTGCTCGTAGTGGTTCCATAAGATCTTACTAGATGGCGTTGTTGCAGGTAATTATCTAAAAATATGAAAAAATATTTTTTTCCGCGTACTAGAACCATTTTTTTTTTCTTTATCTCTCTGAACCGCCCTTCTAGTATATTGGCGAAATTATCGATTCTAATACCAAAGCGTTAACAAGTTGTAGCAACAATAATTTGACCACCGCAGTTACCAACGCCATCTAGATTATTTCTTACGAACGTAGCCTCACGTATTCACCGGATTATAGACGTCAAGGTGTCCATGCAATTTTGCAGCTGACCGTACCTGTTGCGGTCCCTCGGATACGGTCGGTCTATACAACAAATCCCTTTTCTTTGCATTTCTGTCGCACCAATATTATATGTAAATAGACACGCATCTCTGTACAGGATGCTTGCCTCATATACTGGCTTAAAGTCCACGTTTGTCATTTATAGCTGTTCGGCTAAAGCCTCAGTCAAATTTAAAATAACACAAGCGAAGCAGAAGGTAATTCATGTTAATTTTAATTTCAGTTGAATTTTTTGTTTAGTGTTTACTATATTTTATTATTTTATTTTATTTAGACAATAATTTCAAGTTGCTAGTGTTTCCTACTACTGTTGAAATTTAATACATGCTGTGTCTACGGTTTTAGGAGTACAGATATGTAGCGCATGTTGTAGATATGTATATGTTGTGTATTGTTAAACCATGCAGTTTGTAGGCCAATTAAACAAAATAGGAAGGCAGAGGGACACCGCAGGCATATTAAGAGAGTGTTTAGCGCCGCTAAAATCGCGTAGCTGTCAATTAAAAATACATACAAATTTAGCTCCGGGCGAAAACGTCTCTCACCCCCTAAATCAACTCCGATTTTTACGATTTCTGAATATGTTGTAGTTATTATAAAGTACTAGGTTTGTACGTTTCTGTTTTATTGTTTTTTAAATTTGTTTTCTAAGAAATATATTCATGTAAAGGATAACGTACAGACATAGTTTTTCATGATATACAGTGTGTTACGGGCATGAGGGCTTTCCTTGATATAGAGTAACAATGGACAACTCCTTAATGTACTACATGTTTATTTTAATTAAAACAAGAAAAAATAGTACACACTTTTTTTCTAACAGAAAATAAAGTGCAAGCAATGTACTCGTACACTGTGCATTAAAGTTAATTAGTAAAGTCACGTGACCAAAGAAAGACTTGTTTAAAAGTGATCATAGTGCAGCAGCCCCATTTGACGTCTGACCGAAATGGAGGATCGAATAAGGTTAGTTCTGTCCTTTTATCTCGCTTTGGTAACGAATGGAGAAAGAGTCTGATGGAGCCCTTCAATTCTTCGGTCAAGCTTGAGCGTGCGTTACGTTTCACTGCACCTGCGGTTTGACATTTGGACTTTGACTCTGATCATTCGATACTTTTCTGCATGTAAAATTATTTTGTTTTAGGATTCATGAAGTAGCTTTAAATTCTAAAGATATCGATATAGATCTTTTGATTGTTTTAGATTTGTTTTGATTTCTAATTTGTTAAAACAGTGAACGAGCGTTATACTGGCAAATCTGACCAATTCAAGGAGTATTAATGACTCTATGGTTTGCCCCTGTACCAAAGTATACCTTGTACCAAGTAATAACGATATAGATTACGATACTTACACATAGCTCCAATACGTTGATGGTAGTTAAAATCTACGAAGTTAAATTACAGCGTTACGTTAGTTAACTGTGATCTAATCATTCCTGCAAATAATTACTTATACAACATATTATCGTTAGTTAAAGCAAAAGCCCTCATGCCGGTAACACACTGTATTCAAAAATCGTAAAAATCAGACGAGATTTAAGGGGAGAGAAACGTTTTCGCATTTTGTATGAAGATTATTAGCTTCACAAATCTCTTAAATGGCCTACCCTTCAGGTAGGTTCGGAACCCTAAAAAGGTCTTAGCGCTCGTCTTATATTCAGTGCAGTTACGAACATAGATAATATAGTATATGGTGCCCGAAAGGAGGCAGAAGAACGAGTTACGAGTATGTAACGGCGAAGACGGATTTGAGGTCCTTTAGAGCACACAAGTCTATCTGTTGTCCTTTCCACCGACACTGTATAATATCAGTAAGACAACTTCAACCAACTTAAAATACGATACACTCTCACATACACGCGCCGAAACAAGGCCTACCTAAGCAACAATTTCTGATATTTTTGTTACGGACAGTGTAGAAGTAATCACTCACTTGGGTCGAGAACGTTCATAATGTAGGGCACGAGGCGGTAGCGCTCGACGACGGCGTGCACGTCGATGCCGCGGTTGAAGTCGAGCACGTTGCTCAGCGTCCCGATGCACTCGATGACGAACTCTTCGCCAGCCCCCTCGCTCGTTACCGCGCCCGCTATGTCCCCCACGAATTCCTGACCAAATATACATAATTTATCGTTTTTTAGGGTTCCGTACAAAAATGAAAAAACTGAACCCTTATAGAATCACTCATGCGTCTGTCTGCCCGTCTTTCTGTCACAGCCAATTTACTCCGTATTTACTCCTCAGCGGGGTAAATAAGTCAATTGTATTTTTTTTCAAGAAATGTTTTTGTGCCATTAAAAAAATCACGTTTTATATTATTCACGCACTGCTTAAATATAAATGCTGTGTTAAGTTTAGTTGGCAAATTGGCTGTGACTTTATACTGAACAAGAATGCCAAGGGTTGATTTTTAATATTAGCCTTTCTACATTACCCCAATTATCACTAATATCATAAATGCTAAATAAAGTATGTTTCTCCGTTCCGTCTTCACGGTTCATCGCCTCACTTGATCGATCTGAAATTTGGTTAGTATGGAGATCGTTTATAGCCCGCAGACGAGCATATGGATTTTTTATCCCCGACGACTTCTACGTGGTCAAAACCGAACACAGTTAGCGTAGATTCAAACGTGAAACGATACTTACAACAAAGAGTGTCTTGGTCTGTTCGTGGTGCGACAGGTTACGGACCAGCTTCATGAGCAGCGGGTTCTGGTGGCGGAAGGCGCGCGTGAGCAGCTCGCGCAGGCGGCCCTCGGCGGCCATCTGCTGCGCGGCGCGCGCGCACCATGCCAGGTTCACGCACAGCGCCAGCAGCACGTCCGTGGCGCCGCCCGCGCCGCCCTCGCTGCTCACGTTCAGCAGAAGCATGTCCGTCAACTAAAAATAAATAATCACGAGGAAAATGAGACCAAATTGCTTTAACTCAATATGATAACTATCATTTGAAAGCGTTTAAGATATAAAATACAGTTATATTGTTATTTGATTTTTAATATCTAAAATAATGATGACTGTCCTATATATTTCGTTAATAACGTGAAACACAAAGATAAACAACAGTAGTTTATGCAACTGATGCATAATAAGAGGCCTTAAAATTCGAGTGCGGTTTTATGAAACGAGCGTAAGCGAGTTTCATAATAGGATCACACGAGATTTTTAAGGCCTAATTATGTACAGTTGCATATACTACTTTGTCTACACACATATCGTAAGCACTCTAAATGGGTTCAGAAGCCGACGACTTGATTACAAAAATGGCGGCAAAACAAACTTGTGCTGTGTCAGTGTCACAAATATGAAGGTTTTTTTTTAAATCATAGACAAACGTATGAAGTCCCTATTCTCATGTCAATCAAAATCAAATGTCATGCGGTTTATATTCAAAAAACATACTGAATTGACGTTTCGTATAGATAACTGTTTTAATATCTATGGATACTAGAATAGAGACCCTCTTGAGTTTTGACACCTGTTCCAAATTCAAACTCATAAGGTTACAAAAATTGATACTCTTATAGCATTACAGTACAGATTTTACCTACTACCACAGACAAGAAAGTTCAGTAAAATTGGTTGTAATAATGGTGGTTATTTCCTACGGTTTCTGAACGCATAATAGAGGACTTATGATATGTGCGTAGATAAAATATTTTATACAAATAAGACATACATATTGGTGCGGACGTCCGACTCGCACTTGACCGGAGTGTTTATACTAATTTTCAATCTTAAATTACTTATTGTAATTTAAAATGTAACTAACTTGATGGGAATGCAATATGATAACAGGTCAAAGACATTATGTTTTTAACCGCCTAGAACAGAGGCCCTGCGCCTCTATTAGATATTGTTTATACCCTGTTGAACAGAGGCCCTGATCTGATGATGAAGTAAGAATGTGGTAACAGGCAGGATCTCTGCTGTACCTGCTCAACATAGACTCACCGAGATTGTACTCGTTAATTTGGTCTTATAAGCAAATGATAATAAAAGTACAGTCAGTAGCAAAAGCTTGACTCAAAATTATATTATTTTATTTGGCAGAACCTTTTTATAAATTACTAATGTAAAAAACAAAATATTCACGAAAATATTCTACACTCACCAGTTTAACACAATCTGATTGTGTAAACATTAACTTAACTCTGTCGTCCATGCTCAAGTGGTACAGAATCTTCATGGCCAAGTTTATGTGTTTATCATCACCTGGAAATCATTCATTTGAGAGTTTACTCCTTTTCAATCATTATAACTAATTTATGTAATAATAGTAACTTACTTGTAAAGTTGATGAACTTTTGAAGTAAACCCATTTTAACCAATTTATTACGTAGTTTAGTATCAAATGTGAGATTGAATAATAGTTTAAGTGTGACATTCACTAAATCTGCATTAGGAGAGTCAAGTAAAGGTACCAATTTCTCAATAATGCCTTTTGATGCCATGCTATTTTTATTCTCAACAAAAATTGAAAGCTTTTGCAGAAATGATACAATAAGTATGAGCAGGTCAATGTTAGAATGCCGCTCCATTGCCCCAATCAGGAGCCCTACAATATCTTTCTTATGCATCTTTTCTTCAACTTTAACATTATCTGCAACATTAAGCAGCATGTAGAAAGCCACTCTGAGTAGCTGCTCTTGTCTTTTTGAAAGAGTTTTTAATTTTCTTTTCAGTTGTTCCTCATCATTCTTTGAAAGATTTTCATCAGATGCGTTACATAAGTCTTCATGATAGCTTGATACTAATGAGCGGCTCTTTTGAAGACTAACATCTGCCACTGCCCAAGTGCCAGACTTCGGCCGACGCTTCGGCTCTGGGATGCGGCTCTTGGGTGGTTCATTCTAAAGAAACACATAACTTAGTACAGTAAAACCAGAATATTAATAGTATGTATGTATGTAAACTATTTATCGCACATAAACCATTACAAGAAATGTTTGCATCAATATAAATAATGTACATAGGGGAACTTCGTTATCCGATATGGAATATTAATAGTACACGGCTGTCTGTCACTGTCACACTCTCAAGACAGACTGTAAAGACAGATAGTTTAAATGAAAGTGGTAGACAGGTGAGTACTATTAATAGGCTGGCTTTACTGTAACTTAAAGAAAGAAAATTGAAATTTGTCGGCTGAAAGTTGTTTCATCTATGTACTCGTAGAGTGCACACCTGCTAAATCTTAAATATGGATTTAGCAGGTTTATACTTAAGGCGACGAATTTAGTAAATAAAAAAAATCCTCTATGTTTATCAGAGTTATCTAATCATAACAATAATGTGATATTACATACATAAAAACAGTCTGACCTTGTCCGGAGTAAGTACTTGTTTCTTTCCTTCAACTTTCCCTTTCCACTGGTCAAATCTTTTGAGTTCATAGTCTATAACATCCATGCAAAGTGATCCAATTTTGTACTGAATTATTATTGGATGGAATTCATTGTAAGTCGAAAAACAGAAGAAGGAATAAACAATATTGGTGCTCAACTCAATGCTTCTTTTCCATTCTTCTCTGAGCACTCTTGAAAGTGCACTCAATAAAGCTTCTGCAAAGTTTAAGATAATATTAGGGTATATAGCTTTAACAAAATTAATGGCTTTCACTCCTTGTTTTTAACAAGCTGTATTTCATCAACGTCGAGGTTTTGACTACCACCATGAACATATTAAAGAAATAAGTCCATGGATGTCACACTCAAGGACAATCGTTTGGTTAAATAGTATTCACTCTGTAACCCAAAAAATAAAAACAGGGGAAATAATTCGTGTAGTTTTGAAAATTGGTACAGTACCTTGCGGTATCCAGATGATCTTACTAAAAGTCCTTAAGGGTGAGTGGTGTGCTGAGGGTGTAAGGGGGGGGGGGGGGGGGGGGGGGGGGGGGTGTGTTGAAGGTACAGTCAACAGCATAAATAAGTGATCATTTATGTACCTTGTCACTTTAACGTCGTGTTTGAAGTGTCATACAAAGTTGTGAAACGTTTGAAAGCGACAAGATACATAAATGATCACTTATTTATTCCATTGACTGTACCTTTCTTTATATTTTTGCTTATATGTCGAATATCTGTACGAATATCATTATCGTTACTACTGACAAAAGTTTTTACATATTTTTTTTTACAAAATTTGCTATATAAATTTTTACTCTAAGATCAATACTTTAGGAGCTACAGGGTGTTTAAGTTAACAAGGAGATAAAATATAAACAATTAATAATATAAAATATTGGTAAAATAATCATCAAAGTCGGTTCTGTAGATCAAGAGATTGCCCCTTAAAACGTCACAAACTTTACCTCTTATATGTATGTTTGTTCCTTTGTGGCACTATAAAATAACTGTAGATGTTTTGACCGTTCGATATTGTAACTTTCGATATTCAAATACGTAAACACGTTTGGAGGTTAGGTGGCCGCGAATTAATTGATTGGTTGATTTAAAACAGTAAGCAACCCCATATGAAAATTATAGTGTAGGTATTATGTTCTAAAACCAATGTCACAAGCACGAGGATTATATTTCCGACTCGCAATCAACCCGTGGTTGAAGTCAAGTAAACATATTCGTAAAAAAATCTAACGAAAAGCAAGCTTTAAAAAAATCCAACTGCTGTTTGGATAATGTCGTTAAAGTAATGTTACTTATCATGTATTTATTTTTTATTTCGCCAATTTTACATTCAAATAGTTTTAACATAGCCTATGACACTCTAGTGGTTAAAACGAATCTAACCACATATGATTTATTAAAATCGCCGTTTAGTAGTTACGAGCGGAGATTGAGTCTGACATATACAACGTGTTACAAAATACCCCGTAAAAAATATAATAATTTATCAAAGCCAAAAATATTGTCAACCCTAGTATCTAAGCTGTCATGTCAGGGAAGAGGAGTTAGCATAGATTATTTAACAGAGAGGCCTACCTACCAATTTTAATAATTGTCAACTTTAATGGTTTTTCTGTTTTTCATCCACAAAGGTTCAATATTACGATGTCATTATGCTTAAAGTACTGGCTTTAAAAAACGTCAAGACGGAATAAAAATTATGTTGTCAATTTCAAAACTTCTTATCGATATTCTACAATTGTTCCGTGTTTTTCCATATTTTTTCCAAAATGACGATGTTTTCTAACTCAGAATATTACGATATGATGTTATGCGTAGGCCATGAAGATAGCAATTTAAATCGTGCTCACAACGATTTATCGATGGAAGACCACCCGCTGAACAGCGACGGCTACCTTCGTACCAGTGTTTTCTCAACATGTCAAGACGCCTACATTCCATAGGCTCCTTTCATCGGCCTTCTGGAAGTGGACGTCCAAGCACAGTCGATGCCAGGCAGGCTGAGTAACACTAGTTAGAGCATTTTGAAGAAGAGCCAACCACGAGTACGAGACGAGCCGGAGCAAGATTCGGTATGAACCATGTTGCAGTTTGGCGAATTCTGCTGATACCCTCTGATCTTGCTCCCAGGAGGAACTTCTGCGAGTGGTATCTGAGGCAGTTAGAGGAGAACCCTAATTTCGTCAACTATGTTATGTGGACGGATGAGGCAACTTTCACGAGGTCAGGACTTTCAAATGTGCATAACGATCACGTTTGGGCTCGCGAGAATCCACACGCTTCACGGCAGGGCAGATTCCAACATCAGTGGCGGCTGAATGTGTGGGCTGGCATATATGACGGGCATGTCGTTGGTCCCGTCATTTTGCCATCACGTCTGAACGGGGGCAACTAACTAACGTTTTTACAAACGGAATTCGAAGAGGCGATTGACGACTTTCCTGTGGCCGACAGGGATTACTTTGACAACCAAAGGAACATGGTGTTCCAACACGATGGAGCTCCAGCTCATTATGCTCGCGACGTGCGAGAGTATCTCAACGTTCGCTTTCCACGAAGATGGATCGGACGTGGAGGACCGGTGCTATGGCCCGCTCGTACTCCGGACATCACACCCTTGGACTTCTTCTTATGGGGTTATGTGAAGGACAGAATCTATTTCTCCGATTGCCCAACGATTGGGGTGTATAGAGTATCGCCTCCTAGAGTGGGTGGAGGGTAGGAAACCGCGAGGACCTAGAAACCCAAACGGAATACTACCAGCTACCACGGCACACCCCGGGCAACATTGCTGGTAGACTGGTAGGAGTCCACTGGGCCCTCCTCTTTACCAGCAATGGCTGAGAACTCTCGGCTCCATCGGGTTTGTAGGCGACCCGATGGACTATCCAGCCTACATAGCGGCAGTCCACCGCAGTTGAGCGCCGTATGCGAGGATGCAGGAGTCCTGGGGGGTTGAGTCGAACGGAGTCGGGATAGTACTACCGGGAGACAACACGCCCCCTTTGGTCCGAATTTCTGGCGAGACGGTGACCTTGCAACTAGCCACTGCAAGGTATTGGACACGCGTCCGTACGGTCGAGGTGGGTACGGTTCGCAGGCGAGATGTGTGGGGGCCCTCTGGGAGGGCGGGGTGTCGGCCATGCTGACGGGGCAAGGGCGTGTGGAACACCTGGGAAGATCCGGATCGATCAACCTAGCCATGCGTCTGCAGCTCCCGATGTCGCGCATTGATACCCAACTCTGCACATCTATATCTCACAAGTAATCCTGGTGTTCTTTTAAAGACATCCCCGGTGCGGGCTCCATGGAGGGTGGGAAACTTGTGAGATGAACAAAAAAACAACGGAATATGGACAAACATAGATCCGAAACCCCGAGAATGCCGGAGGGGAAACCCAAAGGCGCTCAACAGGAGAGCGGTGCTCCTACGGGCGTGCCAGCCTCTCCTAACACACCAGGTGAGGGTAGTAGTGGCCAAGGGCCACACCACACACAAACACCACACAGAGGTGGCGGTAGGGTGCAAGCCCCGCCAGCTACCTCTACACACCAAACACAGCGGAAGGTAAGTGGCACGAAAGTGACGCTACCTTCCTACACACGTGGTTTAGAGGCATCGACGTCGACCTCGAAGACCACAAAAACACACCCACGCGGGGGCGGTGCCAAGGCACAGCCACACTCACACAAAGGGTCTGCGAGGGGCGGGAAGTCTGCTGGGAAACCGGCGGGCTCAAAACCCCGAGCGTGGACTCAACACACCCAGCCCAGGCCACTACGCAAAGCCAGCCCGGAGATCGTCCCGCCTGCACCTGCAGAGAAATCCGCAGACGCGGGGCAGATACCGGCGCTGCTACCCACGCCTCCTACAGCTTCCCAGCTGGATGCCAGCTGGAAACTTCCTGTGTTGACCACGTGGGGAAGGAGGGAGCAAACCGCTAAGCGGGACGCCCCAGTACCCAACGCCGAACCCGGGAAGAAGAAGCACAGGAACCAGAAGCAGCGCCGCAAGTACCGCAAGCTACTGGCGGAACAAGCTGCTGTTCCGGTGCCTGGCCAACAACCAGGTGCTCCCGGGATGGAGACGGTGCGAGGCGCTGCCGGTGACCCCGGTCATCCGACAACAAGCCGTGCCGCTCCCAAAGGGAAAGGAGCCGTCAACAGGGCCTCGGAGGGGAGCCCCCCGGTGGCTCGGGCCTCTGCTAAGAGGGTTCGTCTGGACGAGACTATGTCTCCGAGAGGCGAGCCCAAAAAGCAGAGGATCGAGCCATCGCCGGGTACCCCGCGGGTAGCGTACGCGGATGCAGCGAAGGCGGACCTGATGGTTGCTGTCACATCAGCAAGCACGGGTCACCTCTCGGCTGAACTCGCTGACGAGGCCCTAAACCTCATCCAAGCCCGCGTGATGAGGGAAGCGGTCCAAAACCTGCAGAGCCGGGGCGGACCACAGTTCCAGGGAAAGCCGTTACACGTGAACGGCACCCTGAGGCTGTGGTGCGGGGACCAAGCAGCGGTTACCTGGCTCAAGGAGTGTGTAGCCACCATCACACTCTCCTATGGGGACAAGCTGGTGCTGAAGCGCCAGAGCGAGATACCGCGCAGAGTACACTGCGGCATTCTGCTCCCAGGTGTATATGACGATTTTGGCGTAGTAGCGCACTCGCTCCGCTACCAAAACACACCGCAGATGGACCGGTGGCTTCTGCACAGCGCTGCCAGGCAGGGGAAGGAGACGTTTGCCATCATCAGCATACCGGAGACGGAGGTGCAGGCCATCCTGGAC
Source organism: Acleris sparsana (assembly GCA_923062465.1). Taxonomy (NCBI): domain Eukaryota; kingdom Metazoa; phylum Arthropoda; class Insecta; order Lepidoptera; family Tortricidae; genus Acleris; species Acleris sparsana. Next base: position 12,812,683 of record OV281286.1, read on the forward strand.
AGGGGGCGCCGGCTCACATTTTTGTGTGGGTCGGTGTACCTCAAATTTCAGGGGCCACGGGGGAAGTTCGTGGAGACTCCACCCCCTAGCACCAACGCCACTGCAGCTGCTGTACAGCAAACCCCAGAGCCGATGGACGCGGCCTCAGCGACCGGAGCGAACGACGACGTTGTCGAGGTCACGCCCGGACGCCAATCCCCGGCGCAAGGCGCCCCCTGCTCCGAGCACGACGAGGAAGAACTCCTTCGTGACCCCTCGGAAAGCGGGGAGGAGTGCGCACAGGGGATAGGCAAGCTGGCCATCGGTGAGGGTGACGGCGGGGAGGGGTCATCTGGGATTCGCACCATTGACGGAACCCCCTTCTCCCGGCTGTAACATCCTCCAGGCAAACCTCCACCACAGCGAAACCGCGACGGCTCAGGTCCGGAAGTGGCTGGAGGCCAACAACACCGCCGTGGTCCTGATTCAGGAGCCGTGGATCAGGAAGGGGGCCATATGCGGGCTCCGGAACATCGGAGGTAAGCTCACAGTACACACGGGACCGGAGAACCCCCGGACCTGCATTTACACCACCAAAACAATACATGCCGAACCCTTAACCAGTTTCTCCTCTAGAGACCTGTGTGCCATCAAGGTGCGAGGGGCGTAAGATTCCAGCCTGCCGGAGGCGGTCCTGGCTTCCATCTACATGCCAGAGGCGGAAGATCCACCGCCACATGAAATGTCGAGGCTGGTGACCCACTGCGAGGAGAACAAGCTGCAACTGATTGTGGCCACGGACTCCAATGCACACCACCCCCTCTGGGGCATGAAAACTGCTAACAACAGAGGTAAGCTACTTGTAGAATACCTAATGTCAACCAACCTTAACATCCTTAATACAGGCTCTGAACCCACATTCGTAAACAAACGAAGCAGCACAATCATTGACTTGACTCTAGCAACTGAAGAAACTTCGCAGTACATCATGAACTGGCATGTCTCAAACTGTCGTGCTCAGATCATAGATGGATACGCTTCGTTATTCGGGTAAACACAGTCGCAGAAACTCCAAGGCGGAACCCACGTAAAACCAACCGCTTGCAATACGCCGAGCGGCTGGAACGTACGCTGCCGTCGGTGACCCCACACCAAATCGAGGGCCATGAAGCGATAGAGAACCAGGTAACTCTCCTAACGGACGCCATTATAGCAAGTTACCACCATGCCTGTCCTCTCTCCAACCCACCGGCTAACCGCAACAGCGAAGGAAAATGGTGGGGCCCTGAGCTGGAGAGGCTCAGGAAGAAGATGAGGCGACAATTGAACAGAGCAATGAACACTGGCGCAGACCAAGACTGGGAGAGCTACAAAACGACCAAGTCTAGGTATAAGAAACGCCTTAGGTACAGGAGTGCGAGGTCATGGCGTAACTTCTGCAACAGCATAGAAACATGTTCACAGGCAAACAGGGTAAGGAAGGTTCTCTCCAACCAGACCACGCTCACCATGGGCTCCTTACGCAAGCCAGACAACACTCACTAGCTCGTCAGAAGAGGCAGAGCGGTTCCTCATAGAAACGCACTTCCCTGACTGCGTGATATCACAGTCGACCAGCTGGGCGAGCGTGGAGGCCCCCCCCTACCACTGTAGATTGGGAACAGGCCCTCAAGGTAATCAACCCCCATAAAGTTAAATGGGTAATCAACAGCTTTGACTCCTTTAAATCACCGGGACTGGACGAGATCTTCCCAGCCCTTCTGAAGTGGGGGGGGCGAGCGATTGGTTCAGACCCTCACCGGGATCCTGACCGCCAGCCTGGCACACAAGTACGTGCCCAGACGGTGGAGGGAGGTTGAAAGTAATATTCATACCAAAACCAGGTAGGAGTAGTCACTCCTACCTGAGTTGAGAGTAGAAACGAGGTTAGGCTGATGGGTCTGTAGGATCTGGGGTCTGAGTGACTACTCAGACCCCAGATCCTACAGACCCATCAGCCTAACCTCGTTTCTACTAAAGACCTTGGAAAGGCTGTGCGACAGGGATCTACGGGAGAGCAGCCTGGCGAACATACCAATGCACCCAAACCAACATGCCTACAGCCAAGGTAAGTCCACAGACTCAGCCCTACATGCTGTAGTAAGCAAGGCAGAGGAAGCCATCAAGAACAGAACAATGTGCCTGGGCGTCTTCATAGACATTGAGGGGGCCTTCGACAAGCAAGACCAATTCGTTTGTTAGTTCTTTACCTCAAAATCATAAATTCCTTATAGCGATTCACAGAATCGCATTTCACCTCGAATGAACAAAATTTCAATAGAATCTTTTACTTGGAGCAATTATTCGCGTGGCTTTTTACATTAATATAATTAATTTGTAGCATTTAATTTTTCTTGTAGTATTTTACCCTGGACGCATTTCGTCGCGATCTTTGTTTGGGACTCTATTTAATGTGCCGCGTTAATTAATGTTCGCACTAAAGTTCTGTATCATTTTTTTTTAAAACGCGTTTTGTACCTGTAGTTTAATGTCTTAAATTTTATCAAACTCATTGAAATATCTTTGTGACTAATAAACATTAGATGATATTCTGTCATTGCGAAATTGAAATACAGTGACATTGAAATAGGATACAATAATTATCATTATAATTATATAATTCAATATTTGTGAGAAAATACGGAGGTTGAACCTGGCAAAAAAAATATGAAAACAGCACATTGCGACTAAAGATATTTTCTAATACTGAATTAGACGATTAGGATACAAAGCGAAAGTTTACCACACGATCGAGGTGAAATGCGACAAAAACTGATATATCGACTAAAAAATTACGATTGAGACACAACGCGATAGTTACGAGCACGATCGAGGTGAAATGCGACTAAAACTTAAAACGACTAAAACAGTAAACGATCGAGACACAACGCGAAAATTAAATATACGTTCGAGGTGAAAAGCGATTCGGTGAACCGCTACAAGGAATTTATGCTTTTGAGAGAAAGGACTAACAAACGGACCAATTTCAACAGCATAACAACCGCACTAGCCAGACACGGGGCAAACCCGACCATGGTCAAGTGGATAGGTAATATGCTCAGCAAAAGGGTCATCAGACTCAATGCAAACAACAACCGACTAGCACTGGTGGCAAAGGGCTGTCCTCAGGGCGGCGTTCTCTCCCCGTTACTATGGAACATAGTTGTAAACGAGCTGATCGCCGAACTGAACGATAGTCACTACTACGCGGTAGGCTACGCGGACGACATAGCGATACTTACAAGTGGCAGTGTCACCAGCACGGTATATGACGTCACCCACTCAGCCCTAGGTATCGTGGAACGCTGGTGCACAAGCAACGAACTATCTGTCAACCCGAAGAAAACGGAGATGGTACTGTTCACAAACAAACGCAACCTGGGCAACTATAAACTCCCCAAGTCGTTTGGAACAGAACTCCAGCTGTCAAATGAGGTAAAGTATCTAGGAGTCATACTTGATAGCAAATTGAACTGGAGCAATCACCTAAACAGCAAGATGGACAAAGCAACAATCGCTTTCTGGCAGTGTCGAAGGATGGTAGGTAAGACCTGGGGACTGCACCCCAAGATCATCCTATGGCTCTACACGTCAGTGATACGACCAATCATAGCCTATGGTGCGGTAGTCTGGTGGCCACGCACTAGACTGTCCACTGTGGAAGCAAAACTACAACGACTCCAGAGACTAGCCGGTATGGCAGCCACCGGATGCATGCGGACTACACCCACAGCATCCCTGGAAGCCCTACTCGACCTCCCGCCACTGCATCTCTTCATCCAGCAGGAGGCGGCGGCGACAGCGGCACGTCTTAGAAATTTGCACCTGTGGAAACCTGCCCGGGTACCGCACACCGAAATACTCTACGAAGCGGTTAACGAGGAGCCGCTCATGGAGGCAGCTACCGACAGTATACCAAAACAGTTTATCTTCGACAAAAGGTACAAAATACAACTGCACGAGGATCCGTGGGAAGGTCTCAATCCCAGGGAAGTAAGGATCTTCACAGACGGATCCAAGACTAAGTCGGGATCCGGAGCAGGTGCCTTTTCGGAAGATCTAAACATACACATCTCAACGCCACTAGGAGCCCATAGCACAGTCTTCCAGACGGAATGCGTGGGCATCATTATGGCTACAGAAGCGATCGAGCAAAGGAAAGTAAAAGTTCTCCCCATCCGGATACTCTCCGACAGCCGATCAGTTCTCCAAGCCCTACAGAGCTATACAACAACGTCAGGGCTAATATATGAATGTCACAACGCCCTTTCCAAGGTATGTAACATTAACCCCATCACCCTACAGTGGATAAAGGGACATAGCAACTCACGCGGTAATGACGCAGCCGACATACTCGCGAGAAGGGGCTCAGAAATGGAAATGATAGGTCCTGAACCATTTTTGCCCCTTCCGACCAGCTGGCTGCGAAATAAACTGCGCCGAATCACCAAGGTAAAGCACCAGCACTATTGGAGCACCCTAAACACCTACAGGCAAAGCAAGGAAGCTCTTCCGACAATCAATCCCGGATTGTCGCGTAAGTTACGACTGCTCAAAAGGGCCCAACTCCGACTGCTAACTGGAGCCATAACCGGCCATGCCTTATTTAACAAACACTTGTTCAACTTAGGTGTTACAGACAGCCCCCTGTGCAGAGCATGCATGGCGGCGGAGGAAACCGCAGCCCACGTCATCATGGAATGCCCGGGGGTGGCAACATACCGGGCACGTCATCTCGGAACACCGAGATCGCTACCAGACGCCGTCGGCAACGTCAAGGGTCTGCTAGGCTTCCTGGTAGAACTGGGTTGGCAGGAGTAATACCACCAACCCCTCACGCAAAATAGGCGCAGTTTTTAAGTCGTCGAGTTGCGGAAAAGAGCCCGCCATAACCTATAACCTATAACCTATAGAGCCCGCGGGTTGGACCTAATACTTACTGCCAAACCATCTATCATTCGAGTTTTTGACGCAGTGTCATGTCATAATATTAATTTCAACAAAAATAATTCGATTTTAATGATTACCGGATTTAAAGAATGCTGCATAAATGCCAAGTTGCACTGTGAATTGGTGCAGGACCCACACAGATTCAAAACCAAGCTGTATTTATTTCCATTAATAAGTTCTTGAAATTTAAATATTCCCATACTAAAATGTCATGGCTATACAATATGTATATCTTTGAAAAATGTGAATTACATCAAATAACCCATTTTGATGAACAAATTATGTCATCTCAAAACTGGAAGACATTTTTTAAGTCACAGCAGTCCCAAATTTTACAGTATGTTGAGAATGTTTATTTACAATTATATTAATAATATTTTAATAACATTGAGTGTCAGATGTCAGGGCATCTAATGGTTTATCTATCACACATCTATTAGGTACCTGAGCCTTCTTAACTTATAATCGCAAACCGCAAAAACTTAATTAACTATGATGTTATTTGTAATTAAGCCATTATTACAACAAAACAACCACATATATAATGTCACATATTTTTATGCCTATAAGAATTAAGACCTAAGACTATTTAATGCTGTAAAGATATACCTACTCCTTAACAACTTTATAACACTGAGTTGTGTTAAATGATTCAAGATTCAATAAATCAGTAGTTTCATCAAAACATTACTATAAATAAATATTAATATTATTCACTATTTAATAACTGTGTTATTTTTCTATAAAGAAAAAAAAAACAAAAATTGAAATACTTGGCCGCACTCAAATAACATTTTTTAATTTTTTTTAGCCTAGTCGGGTGTCCCACTGCTGGGCAAAAGGCCTCCCCTCTTTTCCGCCATTCGTCCCGATTGAGTGCATGCAAATAACATTATGAAAAAAAAAAAGACTAATTCTTGTGTCGAAGAGCTTGTAACCTATTGCAGATTTTTGTCTTTCAATCAGTAAAAAACCTTTCTGAAAGTACTGTGTTCTCAAATGTTATATCAATATCTTACCTAAATAGCTTTAACTCAATTAATATTTAGTTGATTATTGAAACCACTTGATACATAAGATCTTTTAATTTCAAAAAGTGGGCATTTAGGAGTGGATTTGTCAGTTGTTTTAGTTTGAGATTACCATTCCATACTTATTATATTTCGCTAGTACAGACTAAGAACATCTACAACATATTCGAAAATCGTAAAAATCGGACGAGCTTTAAGGGGTGAGAAACATTTTCACATTTTCTATGGAGATTTTTAGCATCACAATCCTTGGAAAAATGAGCAAATATGTTTTTTTTAATACCCTGCTGCTTGAACTTTAAACCTTACAATATATTTAGCAAACAGTTATTAATAGATTAAATAAAACATTTTTGAACAGGTAGGTACAATAATAATTTTAGAACAAAATGGCCAAAAATTGTTAAAAAGGCATTTCATATCAATCAAAATTAACTCAGAGTTAGTTAAGTAATGCATTGGTGAGTTCCATGTTGACAGTATAATGCACATCCAACTACTACCAAATTAACTAGAGCTTGCCCAAACTCCAGCATAAGATTATATTTTATTATAATTATAATAACCTACCATTTCTAGCCAATTCTATCAAGTTGTCAGGGTTCCTTGCAAGCTGCAATATTAATGCAGATCCTTTAATTTTCTCTGGGATATCATCATAGAGTAATTCAACATAGTCATCAACACTATTCAGGACAGCAACTTGGACACTTTCCACAGGACTCATTGTAATCAGTGTAAGAATCTGAAATGTGATCAAACAAATTCAAATGTATTTTGAAACCATTAAGCCTGGTAAGGCTTACACATATACATTGATCTTAGGAAATATTGGAATCATGTGTTAATCTTGTTCATAATTAGAAAAAATATTGTAAACTAAATGACCAAAATGGTATAAGCTTTTCTAAGGTTCTGAGGGAGATATTGAAACAATTTAGATATATATGCAAAATAATCAATATGGAAAAATATTACTAATATATACCTAATTTTTATACATTGCAAATGATCACTTCATTCATCCGATCATAATTATATGCTATAATACTTTACTTACTAATTTATAACAACACTACGCGATTTAAAACGTATACTCCTACGCACGCAACCTAAGTGCTGCGTTCTTTACAATCACAAGTTTCAGATCAATTCTCAAATATAACAGAAGTAACTAGTTTGACCTTACAAAATACGGAACAAATGGATAGAATTTCAATATTGTATTTAAATATTTTGGTCGTCAGCTGTTGGTAGACCGAAACCTCTAAAAACAAGATTACTCACCAACTATCGTAAGGGATATAAAGTGAGCGTGTTAATCAACACATACTGCTCTGTAACTGTAATATAGCTAGAAGTAAAATTAAAAATTGAATGGTAAAAATCGATTCCTTTCAAAACCAAATTGTTATGACACTCACTCATTGGTGACAGGACAGGACAGTGGTGACCACAGATTATTAAAGTATTGGTGATACGACAGATTATAAGGGTATTTACCAAGTATTTACATGGTATTTACTATGGGTATTCATTACAGACCATTGGCAGACATACAAAGTACAAAGGTGATTATGACAGACAGACAAAGCTTACTAAAAAATACGGCTCCAGCACGTAATGACCACCTTCCTAAAATAAACACTTCCTAAAATCTCTATATCCCAGAATGACTATATCCTATAATCACCATGTTTTAAAATGGTCACATTTTACATTGACCACATCATATAATATAACTCTCTATATGATCACTATTGAAGAAGAGTACTTTTCATATTGACTTTTTCTCCAAACGACCACTACTCACAATGACCACCTCCCAAATTGACCATAACAAAAAAAAAACATCCGAATGACCACTATTTAATTTGTACCAGGAGGCTAGTCGCACAGTTATTTTAGGAATGTGGTCAATTTGGGAGTTGGTCATTGTAAGAAGTGGTCCTTTTGAGATGTGGTCATTTTAAGAAGTGGACAGTTTAAAATGTGGTCTTTGTAGAAACTAGACATTTTAAAAATGTGGTTTTTATACGATGTGGCCAATATGGAGTGTAGTCATTTTAGTTTGTAGTCGTTTTGATTGTGATCGTTTTAGGAAATTGACATTTTAGAAAGTGGTCATTTTAGGAAGGTGGTCATTACGTGCCGGAGCCAAAAATACATAGATCCAATTTTTCAGTGTTGGCTAACATGATTGGCTTCATTCTTCCTGTATTGGAAATTGGAAATTGAAATTTAGGGCTTGCAACTCCGGGATAATAGGATTTAAAAGTCTTGATATTTCATTTTCAACCAGTCCAATAAATGTATGATATGGTGGACTCAGTCCGCGTAGAAGTCTTTATTTCTTTGGAAATTATTCCATTTTCCAGGAAAAAAAAAATCACCTGTCTGCAATTAATAAACCAATTTCTTATTCTTTCTTATTGAGAAAATGTGAGGTATTTCATACATGAAGACCGTGCCACACAGGAGGTGGCAATAAATAATCCTGGAATTAAATTGCACCTCATTATAAAGGTTACTAAATGGACTTTTACGTTTCAGACATAGAAGACAAATAGAGTTATAGGTTCCTGCAAATGTATAAAGGAACTTAAAGTATCAATTCTGTTAAAAACACGTCATTAAAACAATCATTATGTTTGATTTAGATCTTCTTGCCCACAATGTTTACAGTACACATGATTAACGATATTTTTCGCCTAAGATCGAAGGGCTTTAGGCACTGGGCCCACCGCCGGCGAGTGAGATATAAACTATTGACTTTTTTCTAGCCCAAGAAACGAACAAAAGATATTCGCTTCCGTGTAAATAAAAGAGTGAGATATATATTTATAGTTCATCGCTCGCTGTTCACACTGCCGGCGAGGACACTCTCCCAACGCCCGGCTAGTAAGCTATAATTCCATAGAATGTTTACTAGCCTCAGTCAGCAGTCAATTGTTTCTAGTACAGAATTTTACTAGTTGATCGCCGAACTCGTCGATATCTGACGGTGGGACCGCTGTTTACTAGTTGACCGCAGCGATAAAAACTATCGACTATAAAACTAGCTCAGCTGTAGGTACTCGCCGATTCCTGCCGAGCTTCAACTATCAAAACTTTACTCGCTTCTCGCCGCTCGCCCAGTCTTTTGTAGTTCATAGTTCTACTAGCTTATAGTCAGTAGCCGGCGGTGGGACCAGTGCCTTAAGGGCATTTTTCTTATAAATAACGATATATTTGAGTATTGTTATTTATTTATTTATTTAATGACAACCCGTCGCAATACCTGGCAATATTGAGCAACCATTTCTGCCAATGTCAAGTTTGTATTTTACATTTACATATCAAAAAACATGGCAACGTTGTACGGTCAGACTGACTGAAACAAAATGTCAGTCGCCGATGTCCGATTACTGCGATTTTGACAGTGGCTAAATAAGCCACCTGACTCGACATTGGCTAAGTGCCTTGCAGCAAGAGCCACATCACAAGGAAAAAAAAAAACCGTTGTACGGTGATCGTGATCCTCTAGGCTCTAGCCTCCGTGAAGCGATGTAGGTAGAACTTTACGAAGACCAGATGGGATTTTCTTGGAGCAATCCTTCCAAAGGCGATAATTGTTCAAAATTGAATTCTTCATTATACTGCACATTTGAATGTTAATTTACATACATACATACATAAAATCACGCCTGTTTCCCAGAGGGGTAGGCAGAGACGACTTCTTTCCACCTGCTACGATCCTGACAAATGTCTTTCGCTTCTTCCACATTCATACATCGAGTCATGCACGCACGTCGGTTTCGGGTACTTAAGATTCGGCCCTTTTCCAGTATTTCTCCGATTTGATTCGAAAAAGTACGTATGTATGTTTTTTTTTTTCCAGGTGGTTTCTCCTAACGCACCGGCTAATGTTAATTTACTGCATATTAATACACCATTACTATCCATTAAACAACAAAATATGCAAAAAAATAAAAAACAATTAAGAAAGCGACACCATCTTGTTAAAAACCCAAAGAGAAGCGGTGAAATTTGAATTGACAGGCGTAGGTTAACATTGCCATATGAAAATTGTATTTGTATGAGTTTCTGGTAGATCTTTGATACTGCTGCATATCTGCGGAATGCGATAAATATTCGTGTTAAAGTAATTAAGATAAAAAAAATCGCTTTAATAAATCAAATTATTTAAGATAATTATACCTTTCTTTCTTTATCATGTTAAAGTAAGACATACCAAGATGAAGATTCGCCGAAGACAGTATATGTGGCAGCAATGTAAGTACTTATGACGTACTTAGAAAATCGAAGTTCGAAGTTACGTTGGCTTCATCTATGTCAGTCGTCATTTGATACTAAATCAAGAGAAGGGAATAGAGCTAACGTAACTTTGAACTTCGATTTTCAAAGTATGGCATCAGTACATGTAACTCCACCTTTATCTTTAACATTACCATGCTTAGGCTGGCCGCATACACACGTTTTCCTTATTCGATTTCCAAATGCGTTTGCCGTATTCGGACATCCGAATGCATGTAATCAATATAATATATATTCAATATAAACTGACGCACCCTCGATTATTTCCGAGCGGAACAAATTCCGTACGTACGTTTCGAATGCAAGCCGGTGCGTTAGGAGAAACCATCTGGAAAAAAAAAAAACTTAATGACGTTATGCGGAATACAGCGCTTGCATAGATTTGGTTTGTGCCGGCGCACAGTCGCACGCATCGGACGTATTTTCGTATATGCAATTATAGGTACTAATATAGTTATTTAAATTCTGTGTATACTAACAATATATTAATTACGTGGTCTGAAATTAATGCATTTTAGTTTATTTATTTTATTGCTAATAAATAGTCACCCTCCATCCACGTGCGATCACCACGCTGTCACTAGCCGTACTGACTGTATAAATTCCGAATTAAGAAAAATTAACGGCGCTAATCTCACGGAATTCCAAATCGAAATTCCGCATTAGGAAATCGAATACGGAAAACGTGTGTATGCGGCCAGCCTTATTATAACTCTGACGCATATATCGCATTGATGTTCGACTGCGTTCGCCGAATGTAAGTACGCCTTAACTTATAGTTGTCTTGTTCGTGCTATTCATTGCGTCCAACTGTCTACTCTGTGCGGTAGTAATATTCCTCAACCTGACTGACTAGCTTTCCTCGAAACATTATTATTTATTTAGTTTCGTAAATAGTTATTGAACAATGTAAGTTATTTGTAGTTTTTGAGTTTGATGTGTTGTTTTACGTGGCTCTATTCTCGTTACACATTATCCAATTAGTGCGTGCTGATGAATCAGTTTAATGTCGATTTCTTGTCTATTTCCTTACAGTGCGATAAGGAAAGGAACGATTTATAATAAGTAAGCTAATCTATTGTAAAGGAGTTTCTCGAGACAAGGTATGGGAATTCACAATTATTATTGTTTATCTTTCTCTCGGCCGCATTCCATTGTGACTAAATTAGTCAAGTGTATACAATACGATTTAAAAACATTATAATGATACCGTCACTTAAGCGATCGCCTCAGTATTTCACACGATTACAGACTTTCTTAGTGTAGATATGATTAGATAAAATGATATAAGCAACTTTTTTTTAATATTACTTACCGATTTGTATTAAATAGGTAGTTCCTATGTAGCTTAGTATTGTAGCAAACTTTTAACGTGCCTATGCATACAATTTTGTTTGGAGTTGAGAAGTCTGCATGACACGCCAAATCAGCTGTATATTTTGGTAATCCAAATTACTTAAATTGTATATTATACTCAGTTTTTTGCTACACCCTAGTAGGGTCCATGTTTTGTACTAGTTATTTAAGAACTAACATCTTGTAAATACCATAGTTGCAAGGAATAAATGAATATGAATACTTTGGAACTAAGTAGTATTTATTAGAATAGTTGCTTATTATATGTATTTGGCAGAATGGTCTGTCAGTTCTAAATAATCATAGGAATAAAAGTGCAAGGAAATAATTTATAAGTAGATCAACTTTTCAAGCCTACTTGTGTAATTCCACCATGATTTTTATGGTAATTATTACTTGTAATCTTAAGTCTCCTTTTAGTCTTCTTGCTTCTGGAAAGATTTAGGAGTATTATCAATTTGTTTTTTAATCCTATTTAACACAATACAGATGTAGTGAGTAAACATGCAACATCATTTTTGCTTGGAAACATTTGTATTTGTCTTGATGACTCAGGCAATGTTAGTTAGTTAGAAATCAAGACGAATACAACTTATCTGTTAACCTATGATGTATGATTATGCACCACATCTGTATCTGTGCTGTTAACATTGTTTCATGTGTCTTAGTTTATATTGTAAACTTGCCACAAGTATTACCTTCCAAAGAACATAATAGGTATTGAAATCTTCGCAGTGTGATCTAGGTCCCTTCTTATTTTTAAACTATAGAGGCTCTTACTCAAAAGTCCATAATAGCTAATGTGCTTGAAATATGCTGTCCCTATCATATATACAATATGTCTATGTATGTATGTATAGGATATTTACAATAAGTCATGATGTCATTTGAATTTGACAGAACCGATCAAATAGTACTGTAACTAAAATAGGTTTAAAACCATTGATCTGTAGTAGTGTGGAGATCAGCCCAACAGTACTATAAAGTTTTTTTATGCCATTGCTAGTATAATTAGTAGGCTATTAGGCATATAGAATAAGTACATTATAAAGACTGTGATTGTGCACAAGTTGTACTGACTGTTCATTTCAATTCATACAACACCATCCGATCCACACCAATGTCCAATAACAGGATATTTACAATAGGTTTGGAGGTTTATAATAACCATCTCAGCTAGTACTATAAAAACAAGATTGAATAACTTTTGGACATTTTTCTCAACCATAGTGTCTCCCCTTAATTATTGCTGGTAGATTATCTGAGTTCTTATTGTGCCAGTGCCCATGTGGCTTAATAACAGATATTTTTTTTGACTTATATTTGTATATGAACATATTTGTAACTTGCTTATAAACAAATTGCTGCTGTTATAAAAACAAAGGTAGGTATATATCTGATTATGATTACATTTAAAGTCTTGTGTTCATATTTACTACATATTATAAAATAACCTGTAAAAAATATAATAAATTATAAAAGCCAAAAATATTGTCTACCCTAGTAAGCTGTCATGTTAGAGACCCTGAGTTAGCATAGATTATTTAACAGTGGGGTATTACCTTTTTGTCTACTTTAATGATTTGTCGGTTTTTCATTCACTAAAGTTTGCCATCTCAGTACTAAAATGTTTTTTTGGCTAAAATCATACAGTGATACTATGGTTTTCAATTATTGTAAATGAACTCTCTATAAGGGACCATTTAACATTTAACCCTCTTTCCACTTTACTGGTATTTTTGTAAAGCCATGTGTAAAAGATTAAGTAAGTTTGCTTCTGTAAAGTGCCATTACATTCCTGTGTTTAGCACATTGGCTACTGTCATCTAAGTTACACATTTAGTAAATACATAGTTTAAAGTCTGTAAAACAAAGATCTTCCCATTATTTTTCTTTTCAGTAACCTACTTATTAATTCTTCTTAGGTAGGTATATGCAGGATTAATGAGGAAAATTAATGCTAAGCCACTTTTATACTGGTTTCACCACATGAAATCAAGGAAAACTATGTGTTGAAAAATCTAATTCACATATTAAAATTTACTTCATGTAATCACCTGTGCTGAAATAGATCTCTTAAAGGGATGAATTTCCTTTGTACATATCTGTTACACATACATAGATTTAATTGCATTTTTTTTTATAGGTACTGGCTGGAAATTAATGATGTAGAACAATTAATATGAACTGAAAGAAGATTTCAAAATGTCAGAAGGCATACCAACACTCACTACACCTATTTCCTTATCTACATATCATCAGCTCAGTCTTACAGGTACTGATATAAGAGTGATTATGAATTAGTATGCATTATAAAAAAAAACGTTGGTTGCTAAAAATGTGGTCTTATTACAATGAGCTTTATTACTTTCAGTTGAAGCTGCTACAATAAGGAATTCAGGGCTTTTCAAACCAAATCCTTACTTGCAAGTAATTGTAGATGACAAAATTTCCAGAAGAACAGAAGTTATTAAAAATACCTTGAATCCAAAATGGAGAGAAGAGTTTACAGTGCTAGTGACTCCGCAGTCGCAATTATTGTTCCGGCTTGCCGACCACCATAGCTTTAGAAAAGATAATGTTATTGGGGAAAAAAGAATAAGTCTTCTTAAAGTTCTTTTGCACTTTAATGGGAAGCTAGAAAATGTGGAGCTTTCTATGGGTAACCCATACATCAGTGAAATTATTTTACCATTAAGTAACTCATAATGAACTGTGTATGTATATAATATATTATTTTTTTAATTTTAGATTTGATGAAAGCAGCTTCATCACAGGAAAATACTCCAAATTCCACTGCCGAAGTCAAGGCTGCTGATTTAGTAATTCATTTAGATGGGTTGAGAATTGAATCAACTGTATTAACACAATGTTTAGAACTACTAGGAGACGCTACTAGTAGTTCCAATTCGCGCACTCCTCTCAATGATGGAGTGAGAGGTAGAATAAGAGTAAGAAATAATCCAGAAACATCAAGAACTATAACTGGAGCACGAAGTCAATCATTAAGGGTGAGTTGAGAACAGTTAATTATTATTTCAGGCAGGTATTAATGTTTGACCATGTTTGCTTCCAGCAGAAACAGATACTCATATCATTATTATTATCACAGTAATTCAGTTTCAATTATGTAGACTATTTCTCGGGAAAAGCTTATGACTATAATATTACCTATAACAACGATTTACCAGTGTGGAGCTGGGTGGGTCGTGCGTAGACAGACAGGCATGCAGACAGATTATAATAATGGAGGTACTGCAACTTCAAGTTGCCCGCGACTTGTTTGTCGCTCGGTTTGCCCGTTCTAGCTGTAAGCATAGAGACTTACCAAGCGACATGCCAGAAAGCACTACTTTTGCTAACGTAGGTAGAGCCCATTCGGCACGAGATAGATTTTTCAACAATAAAATAATCCCTTCTAAACTCCAAAAACGTTCATCACAATAAAATATATTTTCTCCATAGTGTAAGTCGACCTTGAAATGTTATGAAGGTCAATAGCGTTCAATAAAGAATGAATGAATATGACGCGCGGGTACAAGTAAGCACTTAACTACCTACATAGTGAGAAGTTATCCGTACGTTCTAAAAACAAATTAGCTACGAAGTTAGCGGTTCCGGGTTCGATCCCTGGTACGACCAATTTCAGTGACAAGCGATACCTTTATGATCACGACGTATTGATTTTTCAGTGTTGGTTGCATAAGGATTAAGTATTTATTTATCTTGCTAGGTGTATTATGTGTATTGTATATGTTTTGTCGTTGTTGAGTACCCATAGTACAAGTCAGATTAGTTAGTGACGAGGTTAGTTTGTGCTTGAGACAAGTATTTATTCATTTTCAATGTTTGAGGTTCCTCTTCATGTCTTTCGTTATTGCCAACCTGTATAGTAGAGTACTAAAATATTTATACAAATGTGTACCTTGTTCCATTGAAATAAGGCGCAAAGAGTGTAGCTACCTACACAGCTTTGCACTCAACTGTACTGTCTGCTAAATGACAAGTGTATGTAGATATCATTAGTTATACTTATAATTTATGAGGCAATTGTCATTCATCTGTTGTGAAGTTTGAATATTAATAATGTATATTGTAGCATTTCTACATTATCAGACGTCGTGTAAATTCCTCACTTTGTGTTTCTGTACTCGGTAAATTTAGGTTGTGCGTTTTGGCAGTTTGGGTTTATTATTCTAATACTCCTTTCTCCCTCTTAGTTTATCAGGATCTCGCACAGCACAAACACGAGGCCAACGTTCACTCATAGTGCTGCTGTGTTGTTAAGTTACAGTATGGTTATATCATCCATCAGCAAATCTCGGTTTTAATTGTCAATACTCATTTTTTACATAGAGCTAAGAGTATAGCAATTTTTATGCTGACACTCCTACCTGACATTTGAGTTTAATTCTTAATTACTATTTACAGAGCTTTTATTACCTCTCCATCTGTCTGTAATTTTAATTTCCTTGAGGCTTCTATAAAAGTCGAAAGTCACCGACAAATAAAGTGGGAAGGATCGTACTGTACCGACGTACTCCATACGTCCGCAGCCTCCCCCCGGGCCTCCGCCGCTGCACAACGGCGCGGCGCCGGGCGCGGCGGCGCCGGCCGAGGCCGCGGGCCCCTCCCAGCAGGAGCCGGCCGGCGCCGACGCCGCGCCGCCCGCCTCCACCAGCGCCGGCGAGGAGCCGCTGCCCGGCGGCTGGGAGATGAGATACGACGTCTACGGCAGAAGGTATCACTAACCCACAACTCTGATAGATGCCCTATTCCTACTTTTTATGTAGCCAAGTGTTCTTTTTTTAAAACAGGAGTATGTTAAGAGCTTATACCGGAGAATTAAAAAAAAACAAAGGCCAGCTTTTCTTTGATTATTCTGCTAACAAGTAATTCACTTGCAATTTGCAAAGCCTTCTTGGCGTTAATAGTTTGTTACTTCTAATCCCAAAGCCACTCGATTACTCTATGATGTGATGACGACTCCGCAGCGGGTCGCATCAGCAGCGGTGGGCGGCACGTGCATGGAGCGTATAAAACAAATGCATAGAGTTGTATGAAGCGAAGCATGACGCGCGGCGCCGCGCACTAGCCCGCAACCCTCAGAGTGGCAAGGTGACGTTGTGTGTTTGTGCGCAGATACTACGTGGACCACAACACGCGGTCAACATCGTGGGAGCGGCCGCAGCCGCTGCCGCCTGGCTGGGAGGTGCGGCGCGACGCGCGCGGCCGCGTGTACTACGTGGACCACAACACGCGCACCACCACGTGGCAGCGTCCCGACACGGAGCGCCTGGCGCGCTTCCAGCATTGGCGCGGCGAGCGCCGGCACGTCGTGGCGCAGGGCAACCAGCGCTTCCTGTACCCGCACCCGCAACCCACGCACCAGCCCGACCCCGACCACGACCCGCCCGGTAACCTGACACACACAGACCTATGGCACTGCAAAAAAACAACACAACCGGTCATACTTACACACATACTCACATACGACTGTGGCTATGACTTTCCGAAAATGCGACTGACGATGTGAAAAAATATGCGACCAGGAAAAATTAAGAATGGGAAAAAATACGGTAAAATAACGAATCGGAAAAATCACGACTAGAAAAATTGCTAACAGGAAGAAAAAGATTTTTGGAAAAATATTGCCACACTCGTAACACGGCTAGGTATCATTAGAAAGTTTAATTACGATCTATTTAGATCGTATACTATATAGTAATGCAAGTTGTAGTGTTGTTCACCCATATTTCGAAAACCGAGAAAAACTAGTAACTTCGGTTAGGTTAAAACATCAAGTTGTCTTTCTCGGAATTTGTAACGAAAAATTTATGAACTTTTCGCGATACTTGCGTCATAAACTCTTAGTTTCATTATTTTTGCGTTATCTTATATCAAAATATCAAATTATCTTATCTGGTTAAGTAGGTACTGTCTATTTGAGTACGTGGTGGATTTTTGTTTTGCATATAGGTACATTATATGTTTATAGGATTAGGTGTTTAATTATAATTGTACCTATACCGTATTATCGGCACGTGATACGCAGTGCGACCATGGAGATAAACTCTTGAGTATCTGACATCAGAAATGGAGAAATTATAAGTAAAACAAGTATCAAGGCACAACACCAACGAGGCCGTTTTGGGATCTAAACCTTCCATTTAAAAAAATACTACACCACTTAGATCAACAATACTTTGAATTTTATGATATGAGAGACTCGATAACTTTTAAACCTTTTTTATTATTATCTTGCTTGGTGTGTTTGCAAATCTTGCAAGTCAATATTGAACCACTTCCTTTCATCCTAAGTGGCTGCAAATTGGAATACACGAGTAAACTCGTGGGCTAATAATATGTTCGATGTGGTCTGTAATTGTAATTGCATATTGTTTATTGATATAGATCCACAAAACTCGAAATAAATGTTTTTTACACCATTCCTCCTATAAATAGCTTATTTGATTCACTGAAAACATTGAATAAAAAGCACTTATAATACATTTTTCGGTGTTTGAATTTAGAACACACAAACATTCGACATCCATCTCAATGCTATATAACCTCCTTGCTCAAAAAATACGCGATACAAACTCCTGTGCAAAGAATACTCGACATACAAACTCCTTGTGCAAATAACTCCTCGAGATTTGATTGGTCGACATTAACGACAAGGAGTTTAGTTTAAAAAAAAAACTAGCTCTTAATTTTAGTAATTCTTCCAATTTTAATGTGCATTTAATTAATTTTACGTTTTGTTTTTCGTCATTAAATGTCTATTTTTGCTTATACCTTTCTTTTTCTCGTAGTCATGATATAAAGTATAGTATGCAACCAATTACGCAACTCTTGAATAAAACAGATTTATATCGAGGGCCATGAATCACTCGCGTCGCTCAGGATTCTAACACTTGAATCACTCGCTGCGCTCGTGATCCAATCATCATGATTCAGTCATCCATGTGATCGTGATTCAGTCGTTGGTATCCTTCACTTGCTCGTGAGTTATCTATGGCCCTAATAGTGTCTAGTGTCCTAATTTAGTTAAAAGTACTTGGAAGACTGAGCGTAGCTCGTGTTGAAAACTATTTTTTCTGAAGATGACAACTTGACAGATCAATTTTTCGCCTCCGTAAACCGTTATATTGCAAATTTCATCGAAATCGTTAGACCCATTTTCGAGAACGTGATACAAATACATAAATCCCCTTGCAAAGAAAACGGGCATTTCAGTTTTTTTCAATACTCAATACTTTATTAAAACTATTTTCAATTAGTCTAAACATACTGTACCTAATTAAATGTAATTTTAGTTTTTTTGTAGCATAAAATCTTATTAAGTTATAGTATATGGAATTGGAAGTACTTGAAAAAATCTAAAGTGCGTGTTTTATTTGTAAGGGGGTGTATGTACCAATATTGCTCCTTTTAAATAAATGAATATCAGGGGACAATGTCAAACCAATTGACCTAGTCTCAAACTAAGCTATAGGCCCTCGCTTGGGTACTAGGCAATGATATAAATACTTAAATAGATAAATATATATTTAAATACTTAGACAACATCCATGACTCAAGAACAAATATTCGCGCTCATCACATCTTCACACAAATAAATGCCCTTACCGGGTTTCGAACCCAGGAACGCCTGCTTGTTAGGCTGGGCCAATACCAACTAGGCCAACGCCCCGTCAAAATAGTATAGCAATGCGATAGGATATAATTATTTTTAAAGAATTGCGTTAATCAACGGTTTGAATGAAATGTGTTTGTAGGTAGCACGAGTGCTAACGCACGAGGAACATTGCCCGGGCCGCCGCCGGAGTCGTCGACGTCAATGTCCGCAGCGGCGCCGGCGCCCGCACCGCGAGTGCCGGGCGTCCCGGGCGGGCCGAGCCTGGAGGCCGCGCCCGGCGCGCCCGGCCCGCCGCGCCCTGCCGCCGCCGACGACGGGCTGGGCGCGCTGCCCGCCGGTTGGGAGCGCCGCGTGCAGCCCGACGGCCGCGTCTACTACGTCAACCACAAGAACCGCACCACGCAGTGGGAGGACCCCCGCACGCAGGTATCTACCGCTGCCATCGATCGATCCTGGACACCATGACTGGTACCCAACATCTATTAGTAGTTTATTTATGCAACTGATGCATAATGAGAGGCTTTAAAATACGAATGCGGTTTTATGAAACGAGCGTCAGCGAGTTTCATAATAGGATCACACGAGTTTTTCAAAGGCCTAATTATGTACAGTTGCATACAGTATTTTATTTACACATATATCATAAGTACTCTAAAATGGGTTCAGAAGTAGACGACTTGACGACAAAAATGGCGGCAAAACAAACATGTGTTGTGTCAATGTCACGAATATGAACGTTTTTTTAAATCATAGACAAACGAATGAAGTCCCTATTCTCATATCAGTCGAGATCAAATGTCATGCGGTTTATATTAAAAAAACATTTAGGTTTTGTATCGATAACTGTTGTAATATCTATGGATACTAAAATAGAGACCCTCTTGAGTTTTGACAGCTGTTCCAAGTTTAAACTCATAACATTACAAAAATTGAAACTGTTATAACATATACAGTACAGATTTTACCTACTACGAAGGTCAAACTGAAAGTTCTTAGAAAATCAAAAACTGATTAAACAAGCAAGTCAAGCAAGCATCTTTATTACATCTTTTCAAAATAGTGTCCATTGACGTCAATACATAGCTGCATCCGATGGAACCACTGACAAAAGCACTTTGCCCACTCGTCCTTAGGGGTCTCTTTGAGGGCCTTTTGAAACGCAGCCACAGCTTCCTCGGCGTCTATAAAACGTTTTCCTCGAAGTTTTTCTTTTATTTTCGGGAATAAATAAAAATCGCAAGGTGCGAGGTCAGGGCTATACGGCGGGTGACCCAGTAATTCCACGTCTGACGTCGCCAAATAGTCGATCGTTCGCCTGGCGGTGTGTGACGAGGCATTGTCGTGGTGAAGGAGGATCCTACTGCGAGGTCGTTTCTCCCGAACTTTTTCCAAGACAAGTGGCAAACAATTGTTAGTGTACCACTCTGCAGTAACTGTTTTACGATCCTCTAAAACAATTGTCAGTGGCACGAGCTGGGACTTCATCGTGAAAGGCCAATCGTAGTCTATCATAACCATCTTGTTGACTTAAATGACATCGACAGTCATAAAAAATAATTGCACGAAATTTTTCTCCCGTTAAATTCATGCTGACGTGACACAGACAACTTTCAATTTGCCGCCAAATCGTAAAACAAATGACAAATGAATAAAATACATACTCAATAATATAGGCAAAGAGTTCCATTTTCATAATTTAAACTTATTTTTTTATTATATTGCTTACAAGTGGCCAGATCTAAAAACTTTCAGTGTCGCCCTCATACCTCAGACAATAAAGTTCTGATAGAAAATTGGTTGTTATAATGCTGGTCATTTCCTACGGTTTCTGAACCCATAATAGAGGGCTTATTATATGTGCGTAGATAAAACTAGTTACAGATGTAGTGCATAATGGTTTTCCTTCGTATTTTCACGGAAACGTATGAACGTGTCTTGCTAATTGAGTCGGTGACAGTACAAAAAGTTCTGGGGTTGACTGAAGTAGCATGACACGTTCGTACGTTTCCGTGAAAATACGAAGGAAAGCAATTATGCTCTACACCGGTACATTACTGCTGTTACGTAGGGCGACTGCCCCGGCAATTGTTCTAAAGGTTTCGTTCAACCATATTCATTCATTTCATACACACAGCACACAGGACAGCTACAGTACGGGGCAGTTTCAGTACAGGACTGCTGAACGGACTTAATATTTAGTACATTCGCTTGCTTTCAATATCGCAAAACCGAGGTATATTTGCTTACAATCAGCAATGTCAACATGGGTTGCTGAAGTGCTCGGTCGGGGCCATACGTTAGAAGATGGCGGATGTGTAATTTGTTTTAGTTTTGTATTTAGGTGTTCAAAGTTATTTTCTGTTAGTGTTTTGTCTTTTTGTTTTTTTGCCTTTGTGTTGCACAGTGATAGAAGACGTGGACTTATTTCGTGTATCTGGCATCTTACTTCTCGTTTCAAGTGAACTCGCAGTGGTGCAGAGGTTATAACTATCTTGACCTCTGTCCTACATATCACCGTACAAAGTTGCCCCCAATCTTCTTACAGAAGATTGGATTGTATTGATTTATACTTATATATACTTGACACTGGCGAAATCACTTCATTGTTGAAACGCCATATCCCTGCGGTAGTAGCTGTTGAAGTCGCAGCGGGGCAAAAAAAAATAAAAAAATGTTCGGCGATCTGCTTACTATGAAAATAGCATGTTGAGCCTATCGCTGTGTAAACTTGTCGCAGGGCCAGGAGGTGAGCGCGCTGGAGGAGGCGCTGCCGCCGGGCTGGGAGATCCGCTTCACGGAGGAGGGCTCGCGCTACTTCGTGGACCACAACACGCGCACCACCACGTTCCAGGACCCGCGCCCCGGCGCGCCCAAGGGCCCGCAGGGCGCCTACGGCGTCCCGCGCGCCTACGAGCGCTCCTTCCGGTGGAAGCTCAGCCAGTTCAGATACCTATGCCAGAGCAACGCGTTGCCTAGTCACATTAAAATTACACTGTCGCGCCAGACACTGTTTGAGGATTCCTATCACCAGGTTAGTCTTTTGTAATCTTTCATAATTCAACTTTAAAAGTACCTTCAATTTGAAAATTCATACCGATATTTCACTTATAGCGGAGTCGAACACAAAACTGCAACAAAAATCGCGAGCCCGTTTTGCGACGTAACTTGAACATGCACATGCAATAAGCAGAATAACCTATGCGACGATGTACAGTCAATGACTTAAATTTGTGACCCAACTTAGGTCCTAAGTCCTAAGTCAATCTGAAATTCTTCAACAATAAGGTTGAGTTTCCTTTAAGCTACAAATTACTTGGCATCTCTAATAGTATTGACGCCATCAAGCATATTTTTTTGAAATGGGTTAAAAATTAACGTTCGTGACCGTACCTGCCTATGAGTGATTTGATTACCCGATGAAGATACATTCACTTAGCGATTCGTGGTTTTAACCGTTGCGAATTCGCATCGCGTCGTATAGCTATAAATTTAATCGAACAATCTGATTACATCTGGACTTCAATTGTTGTGCATTCTGTTATTTGGGCGTTGAATATAATAACTAGTTTCCATTTTGTCTGTATATATTATCGAGAACGTGTCGAAAGTGTTTGTCGCGCGCAGATCATGCGGCTGCCGGCGTACGAGCTGCGGCGGCGGCTGTACATCATGTTCCGCGGCGAGGAGGGCCTGGACTACGGCGGCGTGAGCCGCGAGTGGTTCTTCCTGGTGTCGCACGAGGTGCTCAATCCCATGTACTGCCTGTTCGAGTACGCCAACAAGAACAACTACAGCCTGCAGATTAACCCGGCTAGCTACGTCAACCCAGACCACCTGCTGTACTTCAAGTTCATAGGCCGCTTCATCGCCATGGCGCTCTACCACGGCCGCTTCATCTACTCCGGCTTCACCATGCCCTTCTACAAGAGGATGCTCAACAAGAAACTCACCATGAAAGACATCGAATCGATCGACCCCGAGTTCTACAATTCTCTGGTCTGGATCAAGGATAACAACATTGACGAGTGCGGCCTCGAAATGTGGTTCAGTGTAGACTTCGAAGTTCTGGGTCAGGTGATACATCACGAGCTTAAACCGAACGGCGACAAGGAGCGCGTTTCTGAAGTGAGTCGGTTACTGTTGTTTCTTTTTAATTCGTAGTCAGATACGGTATATTAATATGGTAATCTTATTTTCAGTCAAACAAAGAACATTATTTGCAACTTGTTACGCAATGGCGAATGACGAGAGGTATCGAAGAACAAACAGCAGCGTTCCTTGACGGTTTTAACGAGGTAAGAGAGAGACTTGCAGATTGTCCTTTTTGCACGGTAATTAATTTTTCGATAGTATCGAGACCAATCTAACGAATCCAAACTCGATGAGTCTTGATCATTTGCCCGTACCCTCTCGACAACGACCTGCGCGGCAGTGGAACGACGCGACCAAATATTCTTTCCCCAAAATTGCATGAAATAGAACGCAGTACGAGGCAGCGAGATTACGCAACGCGGCACTGCGCTGCGCGACAAAGTAGACCAACTAACCAAATGTGACTCGCCTCGCCCGCTCGTTGCCTCTAGTGCGGTATAGCAACCGGTGCGACATTTCATGCCGTTCAACTAATAACGTGTTTGGTGTAACGTCTTTGTGCCGTTCAAGTAATAAAGTTTTAAGGTTCCAATTTAAGCAAACCCTTTTTTCTATGTTTTCTTTGCTAATTCTGCTAACCAGTTACTAACAATATTATTTTTACGTGCACAAAAATCGAACGGTTTCTAAGACAGTTTCCTCTATTTCCTATAGTAGTGGACTTAACAATATTGCCCTATTTTAAAAATCGGTCAAGTGAGAGTCGGACTTGCGTAATGTTCCGTACCTACCACCCCACAGTAGGTATTATCACATAGATCGATATAGATATCAGGGGTCAATTTCACACCAATTGACAACATTTCATTTTGGTGACACCTGCAAATTACTATACGAATCGAAAGGGTTTTGCCTCCTGAACACGGCAAAATATTTATTTAGATTTATTTTTCTTGATTTACAAAATTACAAGTAAGTTAAAAAAAAATCGAGTTTTACGAATACTATGCCTGAATAGATATAATACCATTGCCTTTTTCACGAGAAAAAAAGCTATCATACTTCAAATTTGACATTGACACTAAATTTTTTTTAATACGGAATGGACTTGCGTAATATGTCCATTGTGTCGTAGAAATGAAGTTACGCCCTTTTAGAATAAGTACATCTTAATAAATTAATAATAAAATAATTATTAATTCTAGAGAAAATTTAAAACTATTAGTGTCTTCCTCCTTTCAAAAAGTATCTATAAAACGAATAAAATTAAAGTCTTGAAAATATGAAATCTTGTCAATTGACCTAGTCCCAAACTAAGCTCTAGGCTTGTACTATGGGTACTATTCTATTTTTCATGTGTTATGCCTGTTACAGATTGAAATCTTGCATATCACGCGAACGTTGTTCCAACCGATTGATCGGTCAACTAAATAACGTTTAAGAAATACGTTTCTATAGTAAATTCGCTTCAAAAAACAATAATTATTGCTTTACGCATTTGAAAAGAAATTATGAATAGCAAAATACATCAAAACGCCAAGGGCTGATAGAGCAGCTAAAAAGCTATCGGTTTAACCCGTATGTATGATCAGCGATTTTTACTAGTTTCGGAGATATTTATCATTTTAATCTGTTTTTTTTGTAATTTTCCTTTATGTCCATGTCACGAAAAACATTAATTTCATGTTTTATTACAGGAAAAAAAACCCACCTGTTACCAGTGGTAACAAATTGGTGGTAACAGGTGGGAATAACCTTTTATTACATAAGTATACATACATAATACATAATACATAGGTAGCTTACATAATTAGAATCATTAAGAATCAGCGAAGTATTTAAACATATTTGCTGGTGTTTTTCTCAATTGAGAAACTGCTCCTTTTTTGATGTCGTTTAATAGTAAAACTAATTTTACTTCCTTTGGGAAACGGACCGTCAATTAGTGTTTGGCAGGAACCTCGTTCTTCAAACAAATCGATACGATTTTAACCATTTAATATCATTGCGTTTTATTTTACGGCATAAAATCACTTTTCTAGACTTTACCAATTTTACCTTAAGATGGCAATATAGTTCTAGCGTAATGTTAAATTTTATGTTACCTTATTGTAAAGCAGGTAGGTAAATATAATTAAGTTATCAACTTTACAATAGAATACAAATCGATTACATTACTTACCTGTATAAAAATTATCGATAATCGAAAAAAAAAAAGCTACTTTAATTAGCAGCGTCACTAAATTTTCCAAATGACATCCGTCACAGGCAGAATAATATATGAAAAATAATATAGACCACGATATAATTACTTATATAGAGAAATGATTACTTATAGACATAGAAAACATCCAAGACTCAGGAACAAATACTGGCGCTCATCACACAAGTATATATGGCTTCGTAACCAGGGGCACTGCCAACGAGCATTTCGAATCGAATCAGCGCGAGCCGAACTCACACTTGACCATTTTTTAGTTTTTTTTTTTTTAAATAGGGTTAATCATACCAAATTGACGCTTGTATGTTTTGCCGTTTTCATGGTACAACAAACAAAAGTTGAAAGGAAACGCTTCTTGTATGGGGACTCCCTTATTATTACACTTTCTTTTTTTATTTATTTATTAGTAATTCCGCCGTAATAACACATTCTGAAAGAAAAAATAAACCTTTATTCGATTAATTCTATTATGAATGTGACGTGTCTTCACTACTCGTTGATTTCTGGGATATCCGTGTATGTTGATAGGATTGTTTTCGGCGAATGTCATAATTAATGTATTGTGTAAAATGTTACAAGGTGGTGCCTTTAGAGTGGCTGAAGTATTTCGACGAGCGCGAGTTGGAGCTCATGCTGTGCGGCATGCAGGAGGTGGACGTGGACGACTGGCAGCGCAACACCATCTACCGGCACTACACGCGCACCAGCAAGCAGGTCGCCTGGTTCTGGCAGGTGAGGCCTCCTTACTGAACCGCTGTGCACTCGTGCATAGGCGGCCGTGGACGATGGCAACCAATCCTACATTAAGTTATGAGAAACATCGGTATCATAACGCTATATTAAAATGTTTTGTTCAATTATACCTATATTTTTACAACGTTATGCTACATCACAACGAAATCAACATCGTTATGAATTGCGCGCTGTTGCAGGTTTGTACTTTTAATGCCCTAAGTCAAAGAATATGAGTAATTATGTTGCATGTTAAATGGGCGGCAATGAAGGTCATGATAACCGTTGGGGAAGAAAAGTTCTCGAGTGGCGGCCCCGCACCGGTGGACGGAGTGTTGGACGGCCTCCCACCCGGTGGTCTGACGACCTGGTTAGGATCGCGGGGAGCCGCTGGATGCAAGCGGCTCAAGACCGTGACTTGTGGCGCTCTTTGGGGGAGGCCTTTGTCCAGCAGTGGACGCCCCCGGGCTGATGATGATGATGAATGAAGGTCATCGTTGTATTGAAGAAACAGCAAAAATGAGTGCAGTAAAGCTGATCGCTCACTAGGTCGGATATAGGAGCGTAAGGAGCGAGCGGATTTGTTGCTTTGAATTGGTTTCTATTGTATATCTGTATAAATAGAATTCAATACAAAGCAACAAATCCGTCCGCTCCGATTTCGACCCCAGTGGGCGATACCGCTAATACCGCATTAAAAGCGCGCACGTGAGAAAAAGGATATAATTAAAACTTTTATCGTTAAACACTGCAATTTGAAGGTCTGATGGCAACGACCTGACATATCATCGGGGATATCTAGCTAATAAGGTTTATAAGGTTCTAAAATAACAACTTTTCTTAGTGATATTATGTTACACAATGTATCAGTAGGTATCTCGATTTGGTAGTTACTTGGTATTGCACTGCTTGGAAAGATTCAGAAATGTTGTGCTAAAGTATTTCGTTTTTAATTTGGCCGCATCCATTAAGGTTAACAACATGTTGTACTAATTATCCACAAAACAAGACCTATCCTTTTATTCATAAACGCGCAATAGCTTAGTGTTTTTAAAATATGATTTTTCCTTATATTGTGAAATTTAAATTTCAAGTCAAAGAATACATTAGCTAAAATAACGAAATGGTAAGTCCACACAGTATAAAGAGATTAAAAACACTTTCAAAATTCAATAGTTAGTGACTCGACTACCGACGAGTGTGCGAGAGTAGATTACAAATGCAATAAAACAAAAATGGCGTTCACAACGCGCTCGGTACCCTACCGTACAGTTGATAATCTACTGAAATTTCAAGGTAGTTGCAACATATTTTACGAGATTCACTTTGCTTGCCCAGCTTACGGTGCTTCTTCTCAGCAATATTGGTCTTGTTCGAAGCACTTGTAGATTCACTACATATTACCGACGCGTAAAAGAGCCGTTTTTATGTGATGAGTTTACTGAATAAATAAATGCGCCTAAATTAAAAAGGAAACCCAGTTGTTTCAACTCACAACAAAACTACATGATTTTAATGATTCGCAAATATTTACATTACACCGTATTCTGTTAAAACATGGTGCATGAACGCCAAGTTTGTTCGTAACAAAAATAAATATTGTTTATCGTTGTGTCCGCACTAGTCAGTTTACTATAACTTCTTTTGTAATTCCACCCAGTTCGTTCGTCAAATGGACAATGAGAAAAGAGCAAGACTTCTTCAGTTCGTGACTGGAACGTGCAGGGTGCCGGTGGGAGGATTTGCGGAGTTAATGGGTTCCAATGGACCTCAACGGTTTTGTATAGAAAAGGTTTGTGTTTCGTTAATGTATTATTTATTTATTTTATTTTATCGATTTTTGTGTACCGTTACGTAGATATTTTTAAAAAATAAGGACAAAATCCACTAGATAATATTTCACAGCCAATCATCGATAGGAATCCAAGTCGTTCTCACTCGAACGGTGGGAACGCCTGTACTTCTGAGCGGCTGCAGTATTGACACTATTCTTTGCCTTAATATTTTACGGCTGTGTCGGCCGCGAAACACGTCCTTGTGATGTCCATTTCATTTTACGGCACAAAACTTATGAACAGTTCAGGTTTTTATCACAGACATGTTTTCAGGTTGGGAAAGACACGTGGCTACCCCGGTCCCACACTTGTTTCAACAGACTTGATTTGCCGCCCTACAAAAGTTATGAACAATTATGCGAAAAGTTAAACTATGCTATCGAGGAAACGGAGGGCTTCGGCCAAGAATAAAATATTTTACAACTGTGATCGTAGGAATTGCAGCGGCGAAGGTGATTTTTTCCTAAGTTTTATAATATAAAAATAATGTAAAATATTACCACAATAATATAATTGCACCACCTCAATAAGAGGATTTTATTATCCACCAATGGAATTGGTGCTTAATTTCATAAAAAGACCAACCAAATACTTGTATGAATATTTTGTTTAAACGATAGTTATTACTTATGTATTATGTAGATATCGTTAGTGTAATATGTCAGTTAAATAAGAATATTTTGTTTGAACTATACCTAGCAAAGTTCGTCTATAAAGTTAATTAAATAATTTTGAAACCATTTATTTGTTACGTTTTCAACCTAAAGGCCTAATAGTAATGCAGTCCTGATATCAGAACTCACCCGATGCACATTTGACTATATTTTAAAACACAGTATGTATGTATCTACACATGGTTTGGATGCCAATAATCTGGTAACTTACACCCTTAATTAAAAAATGTTACGATTTTAGGCCTACCGAAACCCAAAAATTTAATTTTGTTCTTGAGAATCCTTGGTACACCTGCATCAATCTAGGATGATGCCTGTGACAGCTCATATAAACATGTGTTAAACTTGTTTCCTAGACTTTTCATAAACATTGCAACGACCCTCAGTAATTGAAATCTCTCTTTTTGTATGTCTTGCTTAAGAGTGCGTGATCTGTGTATTAATTAGCATTTAACATCATTTGGTGAAATTTGTAAAAATGGTTGTTTATAAAAATATTTTAGAGTTATTGCATCATAACAGTTATTTCCAATCGCAGCAGATAAGAAATTGAAAAATAACACCGGGACAGTGGCCCGAGACAAGATGCGCTCGGACGCTGGAAGCGTCGAGCGCACGGTACCACGGTTTAGGGTTTACCGCCAGAGCCGGATAATGAATCCTACTAATATTATAAATGCGAAAGTTTGGGGTGTGCGTGTTAGTTTGTTACTCCTTCACGCTGCAACGGCTAGACGGATTTGGAAGAAATTTAAAATGGAGATAGCTTATACCTTGGATTAGCATAGGCTACTTTTCATCTCGCAAAATTCAAGGTCCCGAGAGAATAACGATAATCGCCTAAGCGGACTCGGGCAGAAGCAGGTACGTGAAATAGAAATTTGAAAATACATTCACCTACTGTCGAAAAAAGTAATGTACGGCAACCACCATAACCGTAATGTGTCGTATACCTGTCAAAAAAATCCATACAAATTTAGCTCCGGGCGAAAACCTTTCTCACCCCCTTAATCAAGTCTGATTTTCACGATTTTTTTATATGTTGTAGTTATTATAAAGATCTAGGTCCGTACGTTTCTAGTTTTTGCTTTTTAAATTTTGGTTTGGTATGGAGAAATATTTTCTCGGAAAGGAAAACGTAGAGACATAGTTTTTCATAATAATATCTACAACATATTTAACTGATGGCCGTTGGAGCGGAAAGGTTCTAGAGTGGCGACCGCGAACCGGGAGACGAAGTGTTGGCAGACCTTCCACAAGGTGGACTGACGATCTGATAAAGGTCGCGGGAAACCGCTGGATGACAGCAGCAGAGGACCGATCGTTGTGGAAAACCTTGGGGAAGGCCTTTTTCTAGAGGTGGACGTCTTGCGGCTGATGATGATGATGATGATTAGACATATTATGATATGTTTAATAAATATTTGAGCCCAATGTGGAGAGCATAAGTACTGGTGACTGTAGTTACCTGATAATAAAAAAACACCCCTTGTAACATTCTGGCATTTATTGAAATATTAAGAAAATTATAAATAGTTGAAATGCAATGCAATTTTATTACAAGTATTTAATGGGTGAATAGCAATGGAAGCTGATAAATGATCATTTTATAATTAGTACAGCTTAGACGTTGCGAAATCCTTTGCAATTTTCATTACTTTTTCAATGACTTGTGGGTTATTACCAGATGCTTGGGCAGATTCGGCTTTTCCTCCACCCTTTCCACCCATTATCTCCACCACAGATTGAACCCACTCTGATGCCAACAAACCTTTAGCATTTGCAGTTTTAGGTACAGCAGCTAAGCAGTAAATTTTATTGGTGTCTTCTTCCACCGAAAAGAACATTGCCGAAGTAGTTGGGCGCAACTGCTTCACTTGCTTTAAAGCACCATCTAAAGCTTTTGTATTTCCCTGTGCTTTAAGCTCGGCAACAATAACCTCAGCTGTTGTTTCATCAAGACACATCTCTTTAGCTTTTTCTATCACTTGGGTTATAACCAAAGCTTTCGCTGCTCTTTCTTTATCATCAATTTGCTTTTTCAAATTTTTAAGTAAATTTCTCAACTCGTCCTTTTTCCAGTAAGATATTTGAGCATGTGAAATATCATTTGTAAGTTCTATGATTTGTTTCGAAACATCTTTTTGATCAAAACCTTTACCATCTTCCTTTATTAAATTGGCAAGATTGTTGACTTCGTTTTCCAAGACAGTTAATTTACTGACAGCTTTAACTGCTTCCGGACCAGTTAATGCAACAATTCTTCGAATACCTTTTGCAATCCCTTCTTCACTTACAATAACATATTCCCCAATATGACCAGTTTGGTGAAGATGAGAACCACCACAAAATTCCACAGACGTTTCAAATCCATTTCGGCCATCTGGATTTTTTTCTAACTCTTCAACAGGTATACCCACCGATACGACACGTACTGGGTCTGGATAATGTTCATCAAACATAGCTCTTAAGCCCTTGATTTTTTTTGCATCATTCAAACTTGTATGTTTGGCATAAACTGATTTATTTTCTTGAATAATGTTTTTAATTTGATCCTCAGCATCTTTTATTTGTTTAATTGTCATTGGACCCTTGTTAGTAAAATCAAATCTCAAACGATCTGGCATTACTAGAGATCCTCTTTGGTCCGAATCATTGCCGAGTACTTTTCTTAGTACATTATTCAGTACATGCGTTCCAGTATGATTATTCATTACTAGTCGCCGCCGTTCTGAGTCGATGTGTAGAGACAAACTGTCGCCAACTTTGAATACTCCCTCTACCTTTCCAATGTGCAGCACATAACCACCTTTAACTTGAACATTCTTGACAGTAAATTCATTACTGTCGTCATCAACTCTCAACATATATCCTTCATCAAATATTTGACCACCTTGTTCAGCATAGAAATTAGTTTTATCCAATATGATGCCACACTCTTGTCCAACTGATACTTCATTCACAAATTGCTTATTGTGTCTGAAAGCTAAAATTTTCGCTGTACAGGGTTTAAAAGTGTACACTGCATCTTTGTTAGTAGTGGAAGGCACATAATTGTATTTTGGGGAATCATCAGTAACAGGTACTCCACTTTCTTGCAGGTGACTTATGGCATGAATATCTAAAGCTAGCAAATCCTCTTGCCCTGCTGCTTTACCTTGAGACAAAAGTTGTGACTCTTTCCTTGCATTTTCATAAGCATCCATGTCAATAGTAAGACCTTTTTCTTCACACATCAATTGTGTCAAGTCAATTGGGAAGCCGTATGTATCATAAAGGCGCCAGGCAACATCTCCTGGTACCATTTTCGACTCCCCTAGTTTTTCAATTGTTCTGTTCAAAAGATTTCGCCCACGTGTCAATGTTTTCAAAAATTGAATTTCTTCCTCATTAATAGTTTGTATTATAAACTCAGGATCTTTTCTGATTTCCGGAAAAACATCTCCTAGTATTTCAACAACAGTATGAACCAGGGAAGCAAAAAATCCTGGTTTAGCATTGAGTTTTTCTGTGGCATAGCGTACAGCCCTCCTTAGAATTCTACGAAGCACATAACCTCTACCTGTATTGTCTGGGCAACCACCATCAGACAGAGCAATGGTTAGAGTTCTTGCATGGTCAGCCAAGACCCTGTAAGCCATATCAATACCATCAACATCTTCTTCACCTACTTTACCAGTGTAAGGCCTAGAGCCAGTCCCAATTTCAATAGCTTTGAATATAGGTACAAAAAAATCAGTGTCATAATTTGCCCTTTTGTCTTGAATCACTGATACTAGTCTTTCAAGCCCTAGCCCACAGTCAATATGTTTCTTGGGCAAGAGTTTTAATGACCCATCTGTCTCTCGGTTATATTGAATAAAAACTAAATTCCAAATCTCTAAAACATCTGGGTCATCCATGTTGACCAGATGAGCAGCTTCTCGGCCCCCAATTCTATCATAATGTAATTCAGAGCATGGCCCACATGGCCCAGTCTCTCCCATTTCCCAAAAGTTGTCCTTCATGCTTCCAGGTAATATATGAGACTCAGGGACTCCAAGCTGCAACCAAATATTTTTACACTCTAAATCAGGTTCAAGGCCAGAAGTAGAGTCTCCACCAAAATATGAAACATACAATCTGTCTCCAGGTAATTTAAATACTTCAGTAAGAAGCTCCCATGCCCAAGTACATATTTCCTTCTTAAAGTAATCACCAAAGGACCAGTTGCCCATCATTTCAAAAAATGTGTGGTGGTAAACATCTTTCCCAACATCATCTAAATCATTGTGTTTTCCTCCTGCTCTTATACATTTCTGTGTGTTAACAGCTCTCACATAACTAGCCATTTCAGAGTTAGGGTCAACAGATCCTAAAAAAATTGGCTTAAATTGATTCATCCCAGCATTTGCAAATAGTAGGGTTGGGTCATCAAGTGGTATTGTGGATGAAGAGTGGACATATTTATGGCCTTTGTCCTTAAAGAAATCCAAAAACGCTTTTCGGATTTGAAACCCTGTCATAGAAGTATCCATTTTAGGAAATACCTGAAATTAAATAATTAAAATATTAAAGCAATGACCAAAGTATTTTTTTAGGGTTCTATGCACAAAGGGTGCCAAATAGACCCTATTACTGAGCCTGTCTATCCGTCCAAGCTACTTTCGCTAGGTGTTTTAAAACAACAACTAGCTATCTATTATGTATAGATAGCTAGTTGTTGTCTTACAGAACAACTATTGCGAGATTTCAGTCAGTATTTTTTTGATTTTATAACAGAGATTTGTTGTCCTTTTTAGGTACTTTTACTAACCCTAAAAGGACAACAAATAATAAAAACATATATTCAACCTCTTATGCTAAAGACATAAATAAAAAGCCAAATTTTGGATACCTCATTGTATATATATTTTACCATTGATGGATATAGTTATTTATTCATCACAACTAAACATTCAAAATAAATATCTTGAAATTCTCTTTGCTTTTCAGCTGTAATTGATGTGTTTGTGTCAAATGATATTAAATTTTAAGCAGTATCCAGATGCTTAGTGTTTACCGCAAACACTGCATGACGCAACTACATGTTAAATAGTCTGCCGAGTCTGCCGTTCGCTCCCATCGTGTGCGGACGTGTTTGTTGTTAGCAGTAGATTTGTAGTCGTGACTTTCTTTAATTTTTTGTGATTGGTCAAGAGTCAAATTGTAAATTCCTTCTTACTCTTGAGGTGATCTTACCTGTGGACTCCACCCACTGGGCGGTCCTAGAGCGGGATAGAAGAATTGCCGATATTTCGTCGGGACGTTTTTGGCGCCATCGTGGATTCGATCCGGCGCCCTCCATCTCCGAAGCAGACGCGTGAACCGCGGGACCGCGAAGCACGTTCACTGCGTAGCGAAATTAACAACACCTTATGCGGGGTGAGTGACGTCACAAGTGCTACGAAGTGCACCGGGCCGCTACGCGACTTCTGCGCTACGCATTTGCCGTGCCGCGCGACTGTCCCCTATCACTCCGTGTCCTCGCTCCGTGCAGGGAGGTTGATTGGCTTTCTTTCCACTTTTTTATGTCTGTCTTCTCCTTGGCTTAAACTGCAGCCTTGCTTTAGATACGAGCTTACGGTGCGATGGCTAGTATGAGTACGGATCTGAACGAGAGTATGACCTGCGGCGCTTGCCTGTTGGAGCTTTCAGTGGGCACTCAATACCTGCAATGTATGGTGATGACATGCGGTAAGCTCTACCATTACGCATGCAATAATAAAACCCTTTCTGACGTAGAAAAAGAGTCCTGGGTATGTCCTGAATGTACCTGTGCTGCTAAAAAAGTGGGTAGAAACTGCGAAACCCCGGTTGGTACCCCCGACAGTGTAAAGAACGTAGCGCTAAGGAAGCCTTCATCAGCGCCACCACCCGCTCTACAGCGTCTGCGGTCTCCGGAGGGTGATATATCCATGTCAATGTCTGCCATCTTGGAAGTCCAGATACTCCGGGAGCAAATGACTTGTCTGAATGAACAGATCGCCGACGCTATCAGCACCATAGAGAGGTATCATGCCGCTGTTACAACATGCACGAGTAGGGTTGAGGAGATTAGCGAAAAACTAAAGGTACTGGAACTTTCCATTAATTCCCGTTGCTCACCAACCACTGCGACAATACCACCTGAAGCGGCGACTATACGACCTGCTGCTATGATTGCTGCGACGATACCTCCGATCACGACGACGGCAGTGCCTGCGATTGCGGCGATACCATCTGCACCTTTTACTAAGGAGGTAAAATTAGGGAAGATGCGTGGCCCGAAACGCAATCATATCAGGAGTAGCAGCAAGGAAAGGAAGAGAGTCGCAACTCCTACTGAAAATACGAAGGGTTCTGTTCCAGCGGCGGGGCGCTCTGTTGCAGTTTTGCCTGCGGAATCAGCCATCAACCTGCCATCTGCCATCAACAATGGCTCGGAAAATGTTCAGCAAGGTAGATGTCACACCGATTCTGTGTCCACGAAGGACGACGAAGAGCAGCATGACCTCTTACGTGGGGAGTGGGAAGAATCTCGGTTAAAAAAGCACAGACGCCAGACATCGGTACGCTGCACTGCAGGCCCTAACATCACTTCTCTAAAGGCGGTTGAGGACAGAAAATACATCCACTTATGGAACATGGTGTCTGGAGCCGATGAAGTTCAGGAATATCTGAAGAAATTGTGTGGCGGTGGAACTTGCACCGTGGAAGAGCTCAAGTCCAGGGGTGATTACAAGTCCTACAAACTGAGAGTTCCTGCTGCACATTTTGATAAGTGCATGTCTGCTGACGTCTGGCCAGAAAATGCAAGGGTCAAAATGTGGTTATTTCGAAGACATCGGGGTAGCTATTAAGAAGTGTACCTCTAAAATTCTACATAACCCAACTAATGTCTCGTCTATCAGTATAACATATCAGAATGTCCGTGGCCTTAATACTAAGTTGAAATCGTTTAGGCAGAATGTTATTGTTCATGATAGTGACATCATTGCTGTTACCGAATCATGGCTGACCCAGTCTGTTGAGGATTCCGAACTTGTGAGTGGTGAGTGGAGTGTGTTGCGCCGGGATCGTGCCGGTGATCGCCAGGGAGGAGGCGTGCTAGTGGCCGCGCGACCAGGTATCACGTTGCGGCGTAGACGGGAGTTCGAGACTAAAGACTGTGAGGACTTATGGATGACCTTCGTGGTCAAACAAATTGTATTTCATCTGTGTGTCGTATATATTCCACCCAATGCTGCGGAAGACGTCTACATGTGCTTCTTTCAAAAGGTTGAGTCTATTATTGACTCACTAAATGGTGCGGTGTTGATCATCGGTGACCTTAATTTGAACCCTAGGTATACATCTACGAGTATCCTAAGTTATTATTGTTATTTCACGACAGTTTGTAATCTGAAAGAGACGAATGAGGTACTGAATGCCTATGGAGGAGTGCTAGATGTGGTGCTGGTGCGAGAGAGAACCCATCGTGTAAAGGTCAGTGAGGTCGATGAGGGTGGACTTGTTCCACACCGCGATGCTTATCACCCTCCGCTGGAGATCTCCATGTCACTTCTGAGTACCGGAGGTAGCCCCGCGAAGGTCGAGCCCAGTAACGTTGACTCAGAGCGCGATTGGAATTTTTCTAAGGGTAACTATGAGCTTCTCTACACGTTAATCTCTGAAATATCTTGGGAAGAGGTCCTCGAGTCCCGTGATGTCAACGCTGCTGTAGAGTTTTATTATAAGTTAATTTACGGTGTTTTCGACGTATGCATACCCAGGAAGATACGATCTAGCAAACCCAGTAGATGTTATCCGGTGTGGTTTACCGCGTCCTTGATTAAAGGCATTAAGCGGAAGGCTTATCTTCACCGACATTGGAAACAAACTGGTGACCGCGATGTATATGGTGACTTTTCTAGGCTTAGGGCGGATATTAAACTGCAAACTTCGCTGGCCTACGACCGTTATATCAACCGTATTGAGAGCCAAATCACTCGTGATCCTCGCGCGTTCTGGCAACATTTTAGTAGTCTGAGATCTAGGGGTGGGTTTGAGGGTCAGGTTACCTATAAGGGGAGGGGCCATGAGGGCAGTGAGGCAGCTCAGGCCTTCTCGGATTTCTTCTCGAGTGTTTTCCTGCCTTGTAAACCATTTCTTGACCATGAGAAGGTTATTCGCGAAGATAGGACTTGTTCTGCAAATTATGTACAGATCAATCAAATATCACTCCAAGATATAGAAACAGGTATAAGTCATCTCAAGCCCCAAAGCTCCCCTGGTCCGGACAATTTTCCTACGTATATTTTAAAGGGATGTAAAGAATGGCTGAAAACGCCGTTGCTTCACATATTTAACTTAGCCCTACGTACTGGGGAGTACCCAAACAAGTGGAAGGTTACACGGGTGCGGCCCATTCCCAAATCAAACGACACGGTCAGGGTAGAGAATTATCGCCCTATAGCTATTCTCTGTTCAAGTGCCAAGCTATTCGAATCCATCTTAAATAAGCTAGTGATCCCCCAAATAAGGCCCTACCTTTGCGATTCGCAACACGGTTTTAGGCCGAAACGTTCGGTCGAAACAAACCTCTTGACCCTGGTTGATTCCATTTCAGAACATTTGGATAAGGGAATGCAGGTGGATGTGTTGTACTTCGATTTTAAAAAAGCTTTTGATCGCGTGGACAATGATGTTCTGTTGAGCAAGTTGTGTAACATCGGGTTTTCGCCCAAACTGCTCCGGTTCTTTGCCAGTTATCTGCGCGACAGACAGCAGTATGTGCAACACGGATGCTTTGTTTCGGAAACTTACCAAACCCGTTCTGGAGTCAGCCAGGGTTCAATATTAGGCCCTTTACTTTTTGGCATCATGATAAATGACCTGGCCTCTGTCACTCAGTTCGCCAGATGCTTGCTCTACGCCGACGACCTAAAACTCATTTACGGGGTGCAACAGTTATCAGATTGTGAGTCACTTCAAGAGGACATAGATCGTGTTTACCAGTGGAGCATAAATAACAGGCTTATCTTTAATACGGAAAAATGTTCGGTTATGACTTATTCTCGGGCCCATAATCCTTTTTATGCAAAGTATCATTTAGGTACCGAAAACATCGCCCGCGTAAACTCAGTCAGGGATTTAGGTGTCTCTTTCGATGCGCATCTTACGTTTCATGAGCATATGAAGGCGATATCGGTCAGTTGCTATCGGGCCTTGGGTTTCGTTATTCGGAATGTTCGTGACTTTCATGATCCTAGGGCCATCAAAGTTCTCTACACCGCTCTAGTCAGGAGTAAACTTGAGGCAGCATCAGTTGTATGGAACCCACACGAAGTCACTTACTCCTTGCTTCTGGAGAAGATCCAAAAAGCTTTCTTGCGGTTCTTGTACAAGAAAATGTATGGGTACTATCCATTTTTATACCCTACCAAATTCCTGCTTGGTGTCTTGGGTTTTAACTCTCTGGAGGTGAGGCGACACTACGTGCTACTGACTGGTGCTGGTAGAATCTTAAGGGGAGAGTCTGATTGTCCTGAGTTGGTGGCGCAACTGGTACGCCTGTTTGTCCCATCTTTGACGAAGTTCAACTTCCGGCCTCGTCACCACCATCTTCTAGCATTGCCAAAGGCGCGCACTGTGTCTCACAGTAATTCACCACTTGTTCGCGCTCTGAAGCTTCTTAATACGCTTCTCGCATCGGTACCAGACTGCGATGTTTTTGCTTGTAGGTGGGTGGTTTTGAGTGATGAATGTTTGAGGTTCTGCGAGATGATGGATGTACGTCTGTCGTCTAGTAGGTAAATATTTATGTATGGATAAAAAAAAAAAAAAAAAAACTTTTTTTTTTTTTGTAATTATGCTGGAAAGTGTAAACTCATATTTTTTGATATTATGTAATTGTAAGTATTTCACAGTGCCTTAGTACCTGTTACTGTTATACTGTGTTAATTTTTTGAAATAAATAAATAAATAAATAAATAAATGTTAGTATTTTGGAGCCAGCAATCGTTTTTTTTAACATGCAGCATATGAGGGCGCAAGATTTATTTTAGAATGCTACATAATTAGTCAGTTTATATTTGGGATACACACCTAATAATCATGTCTTTTAAATATTTATTTGATACAATAGGCCATTTTAATGGTCATTTTAAATCATATTTATCAGGATACAAAGTATTCTATCCAAAAAAAAATGTAGGTTTATACAGGCATTCTATTTTAGTTCCCAGGGTTGGCAACACATTTGCAGTCATAGCATGGCAGTCTTAAGACTGTAGTCTTGAGGATTCAAATGTCTATGGGTCTCAGATCCCTCTTACCATCAGGTGTGCTCAATTGCCTACTTTATGCCATAAAAGCAAAATAAAATAGTCATTTTACAGAGCTAAAATAAATTTTTATGTGTAAATATATGTAAAATATGTATTTAAAGTTGACAGTTACTAGACTAGAATACAATTTTGAGTGAAATGTAGAATTGTAACATCTTATGACACACATCCCATGCCACCCCATTTGGAATTCACTATAATGATGAGTGGATAAAGAAGCCCAATCCTTCTGATAGATTGAGTATTACCATATGCCTATATGCCTATATATAGTGATGGTGTGCCTATACCTATTGGTAATAATATGACAAGCAGCGAGCGAAGGTTTATGTTTAAAAACAATATTTCCTTGGCACTCCTTGGGACCCATGAAACTATCCACACATATATCCATATAAACAAATGACGGTAATATACTGTAGAATTGCATCAGTTCATGCAGGCAAAGATGCAACCAGTAAGGTTATAAATTAGACATACTTCTAATAAGTACTTAATTTAGTTGAAATCTTCAGAGCGCACAATTAATCAGGTTCTACTGCTAACAGTTAACATTGATATTTGACGATACCATATGGTTGGTAAATTGTAATTGCTCAGTGCACTTTTACACTACTATTAATTTCCTCCACATATGTCACAAGATTTCTCAAAGTATTACTAATAAAGTAAATAATAATTTATTACCTAGTGATAGCCACTCAGCAAAAATGCGTTTTATGTCGGTGAAAGTAGCTAGCTGCTCAGGAGTCAGGGCCGGCTTTGCCAGCACATCGAACGAATAGCACTAAGTAACTACTCAAATAGAAGGTACAGAGTACAGACAGACAGGCAGGTATTTCCACTGACAGCACAGTTGAGCACAGATTATTAAGGTATGTCTAAAGTTGCAGTTGAGCATGATCACAGATTATAAGGGTTGGCACAGATAAGTGAGAGGCCCTACATTAAAAATCGAAGTTCGAAGTTACGTTAGCCCCATACCTTTCTTTCGATTTGTCTAGTGTGATAAGTGACAGGGAATGTTAACGAAACGTCGAACTTCGATTTTCAACGTAAGACCTCAGTCGAGGTACAATATCGACGGGTCTGTGACTCAACCTCGTATGTATATAGAATATTGTCCAGTATAAACTGACACTCACGAACTACGCAAGTGCATACTTAGTGCTGGTCAGTTTATACTGGATAATGTTCTATATACGAGGTTGAGTCACAGAACCGTCGATATAATGGTTTATCATCAAGAGGCAATAACACCCGGAATATACGAACTGTATGATCACTCGTTGCGTACCTACGCTAAAGTCCCAGATAGACGGGCGACTAAATACGCCGTACTTGTGGCTCGGCGACCGGTGTGTCACGTAAGTACGTGAACTTCTAAAAGTAAACACGGGCGAAAAAGTTCCTCGAGCTTTAAGTACGCGTACTTACTCGCCCGTCTATCTGGGGCTTAACTTGTGTGCTTGCGTCGTAAAGGCGCTTTACATTCGCGCGCAATGGAATCTCTTATTCATTTATTAAAAATCTCAGTGATAAAGTCCTTCTGTTATATTTAGATATCGTAAACTCCATGATCACTTCAGGTTGTGTTCTCCTTTGTTGGAAAACTCGGACA
The DNA here is from genome assembly GCA_923062465.1 of Acleris sparsana. Lineage (NCBI taxonomy): Eukaryota > Metazoa > Arthropoda > Insecta > Lepidoptera > Tortricidae > Acleris > Acleris sparsana. The sequence goes on from OV281286.1 coordinate 12,853,503, forward strand.
GTTATTCCTTTACTAAACCCAATAAGTCCCCCGACGACCCATCGTCTTACTGCCCTATTTTTCTCTAATCCGTCCTAATTAAAATAGCTGAACATTTAGTTAAAACCGTCTTGAATGGTTGGTGGAGAATGATGATCTTGTAGCACCTAGACTAGGTAGGTAGGTACTAACATAATTATTTAGTTAAAGTTAAGAGTGAAACACTAAACTTATTAAAAAGACAGTTTATCAAACACAATAACAGTCACAACAATAAAACAACAGAAAGACACAGAAGGTAATGTAAAACTAACGAAGAAAAACAACACGTAATGAATAAACGGATGGCCGTAGGTATGACCTAGTAAAATCGAGCGTGCGTCCGGCGTCGTAGCGTAGAGAACAATGGCGAGCGGCGGAACTGCCGACGACACCCGAAGTCGGCGCTTCGGGTCTCGCCACGTCTCCCGAACATCGCCGAGGAACGGCGGACCTGTGCAACTTGTTAGTTGCTACATAGCTACCCCACCAGACCGGGGGTACTACGGTCGATAGAAGTTTGGAAATCGCACTCTTCTACCACTTCTTGTGCGCTTAACAGTGTCCTCTGCGGATTGTGCATGTGGAGCATCAGGAGTCGTAGGCAATTCGGCTGTATCATGTAAAGTGAAGGCAGGTTTCAGTCGATCAATAGAAACATTCATTGGCGTGCCTTGCACTAAGATTTTAAAATACTTTTCTTGTCGCTTGATAACCTTATAGGGGCCAGCATAAGGAGGTTCTAAAGGTCTTCGAACTCTGTCCAGGCGCAGGAATACATGAAAGCAGTCTTTAAGATTTTTCGGTAAGTAGAATGGAGAGTTACGATGCCATTTAGCTGGTCTAGGTGTAAGGTTTGCCATGTGTGATCGTAGGCGTGACGCGAAACAGGTAAGGTCTTCGACGGTGTGGTCGTCACACGGCGACAGAAACTGGCCGGGCAGGCGAAGTGACTCACCATATACTAAATCGGCAGAAGAAGCCTGGATATCCTCTTTCCATGAGCTACGGATACCCAAAAGAACAAGGGGTAAGGCTTCGGTCCACTGCGAGTTATCGTGGCACATGATGGCACCCTTCAGTTGTCTGTGCAGTCGCTCGACGATCCCGTTGGCGCTAGGGTGATACGCGGTGGTACGAAAATGATGCGCTCCAACTATGGCGGTGAGGGCTTGGAACAGGTGGGACTCGAATTGACGACCGCGGTCTGTTGTGATTCGCTCCGGGCAGCCAAATCGAGATATCCAGCCCGAAAGGAGGGCGGCTGCACAAGTCTCGGCCGTGATATCCTTCAAGGGTATTGCCTCAGGCCATCGAGTGAACCTATCGATGATAGTCAGGCAATATCTGAAATCAGAAGAAAGGGTTAGCGGTCCTACGAGGTCTAAGTGGATATGGGAAAACCTCGAGGAAGTGGTAGGATAAGAGGAAAGAGGAGCAGTTGTGTGGCGGGTAATTTTGCATTGCTGGCATCTTTGGCATAGCCTTGACCACTCTCTACAATCCTTACGGATGCCTGGCCATACGAATCTTTGCGTGACGAGTCGGATTGTAGCTGAATTCCCTGGATGACTTAAGTTATGTAGCATATCAAAGACCTGTTTTCTAAAGTTTCCAGTGATGAATGGTCGAGGTGGTTTTGTAGACACATCACAATAGATCTTGCAGTCAGAGCCCGGTACAGTAATTTTTCGTAAACAAAGAGAGGATCCGGTTATAAGAAGGTTTTGTAGCTCAGGGTCTGATTCCTGAGAACGTGCAAGTGCCTGGTAGTCTAGGGCCAGAGTTACCTCGTCCACACGGGAAAGTGCATCGGCCACCACGTTCTCAGGTCCAGGTACGTAGCGGATGTCAGTAGTAAATTGAGCAATGTAGTCAAAGTATCTGTACTGTCGAGGCGATGTAGTGTTTTGCCTGGCGGAAGTAAATGCATATGTAAGTGGACGGTGGTCGGTGAAAACAGTGAAAGCCGTTGCTTCGATCATGTACCGGAAGTATTTAATAGCTTCATATATTGCCAACAATTCGCGATCATATGGACTGTATTTCTTCTGCGATGGTTTCAGTTTTTTTGAAAAGAAGGCGAGGGGCTCCCATCTCGAACTTTTACGTTGCTGAAGCACTGCACCTACCGAGACATCAGATGCATCAGTTACTATAGACAGCTCAGCCATCGGATCCGGATGTACTAGAAGAGTTGCATCAGCGAGGTTTTTTTTACATTGGTCAAATGCTGTCTGCTGTTCAGAGGTAAAGTTGACCGGATGAGATCCTTTGACTTTAGGACCTTCTAATAAAGCGTTCAATGGAGCCTGGAGCCTTGCCGCCTTGGGTATAAACCGTCTATAAAAATTCAACATACCCAAAAATCTTCTGAGCTCCTTCACCGTTCTTGGTACTGGAAACTCCTGGATTGCTTGAACCTTTACGTCAAATGGTCGTGTCCCTGATGCGGATACATTATAGCCAAGGAAAGATACCTCAGTTTGACCCCAGGCACACTTTCCAGCGTTGATCAAAACGCCAAAATCTCTTAGTCGTTCAAACAGTTGAAGTAGGTGTTCCTTATGTAGGCTTGCGGATGGGGAAAATACCAATATATCGTCCAAATACCCGAAACAAAAATGATCCAGGCCGGTGAGTACTTCGTCAATAAACCTCTGGAATGTTTGGGCTGCATTGCGAAGCCCAAATGTCATATAAGGGAATTCAAAGAGCCCAAATGGTGTAGTTATGGCGGTTTTAGGTATGTCGGCGGGATTAACAGGTATCTGATTGTATGCCTTTACTAAATCGATTTTAGAAAATATAGTGCATCCAGAAAGCTGTTGTGAGAAGTCCTGTATGTGCCGTATAGGGTAACGATCCGGTATAGTGCGGGCGTTAAGAGCTCGGTAATCACCGCACGGTCTCCATCCGTCATCCTTTTTTTTTACTAGGTGTAGAGCGGAGGACCACGGACTTTCTGATCGCCTAGCGGTGCCGTTCTGCAACATGTCTTCAAATTCTTTCTTGGCGGTCTTCAAACGGCCAACATCCAAGCGCCGAGGTCGGCAGCAGACTGGAGGGCCTGATGTCGTCCTGATAAAATGTTTTGTGTTATGCTTAGGTTTAGCTAGGGTACCTGCAGGACGGGTTATTTCTGGATATTGTCGTAGCAGGTCATGAAACTCGGTGTTGCCGGAAACTGTCTTGATCGAAGCGATGCTCTCTGGAACTTTTTGTCGTGGCGCTGATACCGAGAGTGAAGTTGTTCCATCGATAAGATGTTGGTGCCGGCAATCTACAAGCAGATTATAATGACTTAAGAAATCCACGCCTATTATAGGTTTAGATATGTCTGCAATGGTAAACTGCCACGTAAAAGTACGCCTGAGTCCTAAGTTTAGGTATAATTGTATAGGTCCGTATGTATTAATAACAGTTCCATTAGCAGCTACAAGGTCGTACTTTGAAGGTGTGCAAGGTCTCTTAACGGCAGACCGCGGGAAAACGCACAAATCGGAACCTGTATCTATTAAAAACTGCATTTTTGTGGTTTGGTCTGTAATAAATAGCCGGCCTGTTGGAGATGAGCAGTCGTTGGCCGCTACTTCCGGCTGCTCCTTGTGTTTTCCGACTCCCAGTTGCAAGGTGATTGGCATCTATTGGCGCGAGCCCCGAATGTGAAATGGTACCAGCAGTGAGGGTGTCCCGGAGGAGGCTGGGGTGTTTTTGACCTGGACTGGCTACGCTCGCGCTTATTTGTAGAACGGGAACGTGAGCGCGGGTAATATTGTGAGGGCGCGTGAGCTGACGGTTCGTGCCTACTTGTGAGTTTAGCTACTTGCATTGTAAGTTCACTTATCTGTTTAGCCATCTCGTCGAATTGAGCAGAAGTAACATATGACGAGTGCGGTGTAGCTACTGCAGTACTGGCTACGTGGCACGGGCCCATCGGGGCAATCTCATACACCTTGTCGGCTATAATCGCTAGACTATCCAACGACAAATCGGACTGAGAAGCTACGACAGTCTGAATATTGGCTGGTAATCTGCCAATCCACAGAGTTTTAAGAAATTCGTCCGTTACGTCACCGCCTGCTAGATCTCTAAGATGTCTTACAAATTGTGAGGGCTTTCGGTCACCCATCTCTTCATTTTTAAGTAGTTGATTTTGTTTTCGTTGACGGGATGCGGAAAGACGTTCTATAAGTTGCTTCTTTAACGTTTCATATTTATCGGAAGCAGGCGGGTTAGTTATTATATCTTTCACTTCCTTGGCGTAACGGTGGTCAAGTTGTGATATTACCTGGTAGAATTTCGTGGCGTCAACCGTTACGTTCGACAAGCTAAACTGGCCTTCCATTTGTGCGAACCACAGCGCGGGCTCCTCCGGCCAGAATGGCGGGAGACGCACACCCACTCGGCAAGTCTCTCCAGCTGCTCCCGAGCAAGATGCTTCATCTTTAGTTGTCATACTTGATCACGCACACAACAATTATAAGGTCCAAAAATAACACAATTTATTCTTTAATGTCGTAGGTCACCAGTTTGTAGCACCTAGACTAGGTAGGTAGGTACTAACATAATTATTTAGTTAAAGTTAAGAGTGAAACACTAAACTTATTAAAAAGACAGTTTATCAAACACAATAACAGTCACAACAATAAAACAACAGAAAGACACAGAAGCTAATGTAAAACTAACGAAGAAAAACAACACGTAATGAATAAACGGATGGCCGTAGGTATGACCTAGTAAAATCGAGCGTGCGTCCGGCGTCGTAGCGTAGAGAACAATGGCGAGCGGCGGAACTGCCGACGACACCCGAAGTCGGCGCTTCGGGTCTCGCCACGTCTCCCGAACATCGCCGAGGAACGGCGGACCTGTGCAACTTGTTAGTTGCTACAATCTCTTAGCTCGCACTCAGTTTGGCTTTAGAAGAAGTAAGAGCACTTTAGATAGTTTAGGATTTTTATATCAGAAATTAGATTGGCGTTCTCAAATAAAATAACAAATCTGTAGTTGCTATAATTTTTTAGATATCGCAGCCTACGACAATGTCCTTATTTCTTTACTAATCAAGAAACTTGTAGATTTGAACGTTCCTATTATTTTATCTAATTTTATAGTTATTTATAGTTAATATTCTCAATGAAAGACATCTCAACTTATATGTCGATAAAAAGACTTTTTGTAGAACCGTTTGGAGAGGCTTTCCTCAAGGGTCTGTTCTAGACCCATTATTGTACAATATACAGGGTACTAGGTAAACTGTACATGTTGAAAAGGATGAAATGTTAGGATAATTTAATTTAGTTATTATTATTTATTTTTTTACTAATCCTTGAACTTAATAAAGTTCGGGTGGTAAGATGAAAAACTATCAGGTCTATTCAGGAAAATTGTAATTATATAACCTCCTAAAAAAGTAAAAAGAAGTAGTTGGTAAGTAGTTTATTAAAGTCTTGGCTACAATGGTCAATGGTCAACGGACAATGTTTTAGAACTATCAGTTCCTAAGAGTAGGGCAGTCTTGTTTTCCAGAATGCGCAATCCTTCACCCCTTGATATAAATGCCTTAATTCCCACAAGTAATTCAATAAAAAAAAATAAGAGTGATTTTAGTATATAGTTGCTAGATGTGAGCGGAAATTAAATATTTTGAAATGCCTCTCTGGAGTTTGATGGGGAGCTCATCCTTTTTCATTGAAGTTAATCTACAACGCGTTAATAGGAAGTATTATTGATTATGGCACATTTTTGTTGGAACCTGGCAGTGTTCTTGCATTCAAAAAATTGGACAATATTCAGGCTAAAGCGATGGGAATTATTTTAGAAGCCATGAAATCAAGTCCTATTTTTTTGCATGCAGGTAGAAACTGTAGAGTCACCTTTGAATTTAGGACGATAATTTCTAGCTACACAAATATCTTTTCCGTTGTTTTCAATTTACCAACAATCCTCTTATATCTAAATTATCATGTCTCACTGTCCAAGTGGAGAGTTGTAACTATTAGAGAAACAAAGGCCTTCCTTGTCTCATCGAAAGTTTAAAAAAAAAATCCCTTATAGCCCCTACCTACCGTTCAAGTTCTATCCCTTTGTTCGTTTCTAGCTTCGAATTTCTTCTTCCGGCTATACATTTTAGCACAGATATTTTAAAGATTGGCTTTAACCTGAAGCTGACCTTTAACCACGTGGTAGACAGAAAGTGGCCACAGTGGCATCAAATATTCACGGATGCCTCCAAACACTCAGCTGAAGGCTGCTTGGGTGTTGGGGCGTATCATTCACAATAAATAATAAAAATAAATAAATATCAGGGGACAATGTCACACCAATTGACCTAGTCCCAAACTAAGCTCTAGGCTTGTACTATGGGTACTAGACAACGATATAAATACTTATATAGAGAAATATATACTTAAATACATAGAAAACATCCATGACTCAGCAACAAATATTCGCGCTCATCACACAAACATCTGCACTTACCGGGATTTGAACCCAGGACCGCTAGCTTCGTAGGCAGGGTCACTACCAACTAGGCCAGCGCGTCGTCATATATATATTACACAATATAATATTATTCAAATCATAAAACTCCCCCCTGAATCTTCCGTGTTTACAGGTGAGTGTTGCGGCTTATTTAAAGCTGTTGAATATATTTTGCTGATGAAATAAATATAACCGTTGTTATTTATTCAGACTCAGTGCTCTTCTATCCTTGGCCATTCGCTTCCCACTATCTGTTCCCTGTTATCAATAAAATAAGAACTTTTTTATTGGATGGCTCATCGAGAGGCTATTTTGTGTCCTTCGTGTGGGTCCCTGCTTACTGTGGCATATCTGGTAACGAAAGAGCGGATCAAATTGCCAACGATGCGGTTATGTTATGTGTGGGGATGTGCACTAGTATAAGAATTACGTTCATGACCTTCCAACTCTGCCCGAAACTTATCTGAGGAATTTCTGGGATAAAATCTGATCAGCAAACTATGATAAGCGTCGACATTATCGTGCTATCCAATCGTATATTTTGCATTGATCTTGGTTTTCCAAGATGAGACTTGGCAAGAGGGCTACTATACTTATCTGTATGCGTCTGGATCTCGTTTGTTCCCCGGCGCATCTTGCAAAGCTTAAAATAATTAGTAATTCTACTTGTGAATGTGGTGACCCTGAAGGTGATATCAACCACATCATATTTGCTTGAAGAATAGCAAAAACGACCGTTGATCATTATTTCCCTTCCTCTGTATGCTATTTACTGTCCCCTGTTAATTCTGACATACACCAAATTTGAACAGATTTTATTATATTCAATCATATTAAAATTTAATTTGCATCCATATAATTGTATTTATTATTCAGTTATTCCATGTATCCTTTCCATTCCGATATTTTATTCCTTTTTTCCAAATTCCGTTTCCTCGTTTTTGTTGTCATTCGGGCCAAAAGCACAAACCGTGCAAGGGCCAAAAAGATGAAAAAAAAGAAGCCACACTCTGTGGTAATGGTAATCAATTCAGTGTTCTGTGGAGTGGATCATCAGCTATATATCCTTACTCTTTGAGTGGATCGTGGAATTCGTGGATCTTGGCTTGACCACAGATTATTAAGGTATGTCTAATGAGAGAGCCACCATTAGACATACCTTAATAATCTGTGCGAGCAACGAGCAAAAGCAAAGCAAGGAAAATAATGTTTTATTCTGTAAAGTTACTAGACGAACAAAATTGTTTAATGAGTACCTGGTTGAGAATTTAAAATATCAATTTATTACCTTAGCTGTCTTTCGCAATGATTAGGCGAATAAGTGAAAACTTTCTGTTTTTCCGTTGTCTCTCTAAATGCAGTAAAACAAGATGTTTTAGTAGTCTAGTTCATGAAGTGCCTAATGATAAGGAATCAGAACCAAAAGCCCTTCAAAGAGTTTCTGAAGATTTGTCTTCATTTACTTCATACTACCCAAAGTCTTTTAATTTAGCAGGTTATGTCAATACTTCCGAAACTTTACAAAAGTTGATACAACTGAATGTCAATTTAAGCCAAATAGAAAAAAAACCATACCTTGCTGAACAGCTCCTTAAGCTAAACTTTGAACGAAATATAAAAAATCATATATTATTTCTTAAAGATTATGTGGATTTAGAACAAATGGGAAGCTTCTTAACCAAGAACTCGCTAATCTTAAATGAATCCCTAGATGATCTCAAAGTAAGAGTAAATTATTTGGAATCTAAAAACTTCTGTGATGGCCAAATTAAACGTATAATCAGTATAAATCCATTTTGGCTCATGTTTAAGTAAGTATAGGTACTAAGTGGTTTAGTCCCTCCATATAACAACTTTGCCATACCATGTGTAATACCTATCATTCCTGTTTTGGATATATGGCTGATAATATTATTGTACCTAAGGTTTAACTATGTTTGGGGTTATTACAGCACAACAAGGATAGATCGAAGATTGGGTTTCTACCAGGATTCTTTTCATCTTAATGGTGAAGAGGTACGCACACTAGCTTCTAAGCAGCCAAGGCTAATTACATACAATCTGCATCATGTGAAGACTAATACGTTTGTCTTAAAAGAGGAGATGGGATTTGAAGAAAATGAATTAAAACAGTTGGTCTTACATAAACCAAAGTTGTACATGATAAGTAAGTATGAATGTTTTAGCTGTAATTATATAGATGGAAAGCTTTGAAATTAACTAATTTACTGGTGGTGGTAGGACCATTTGCAGGGTCTGTCCAGAACGCTACCAGTATCTTATCCACTAAACTAGTGCCAATAACCACGATGGGTTGGCAACAAATTCAAAGTCTTGGGATTACAGTTTTTAGAATATAGTCTTGAGAATTCAAATGTCTATGGGTCTCAGATCCTACTTACCATCAGGTGGCCTTAGTGTTAGTGTGCCTTTTTCTTGCCATAAAAAAACATGTATTGTCATGACATGATTTTTAGGGTTCCATAGATGAAATAGCATATAGATTTGTCTATTATATGCAGCTACTGGGCGTTCAAGCCACTCTGCTTTTGTGTTACTAAAATAGTCGTACAGATTTTTGTGGCATTTATTTTTGATTACAATAGGTAGTTGTGATTAGGTTCTTACATGATAACTGGAAAATAAATGCTTTTGTATTGTTACATTATTTTTTTGGTATCACAAATGCAGGTGGTTCAAACGCTCCGTGGCCTTACCATACTTACCATAATTACTTAGTTTAGTAGTTGTGAAAAAGAATCCAATACCCATTGTGGTTTGAACTTGTGTTATGCATAACATCCTTTATATAGTTATTTAATGGCAAAGTGATTATTATTCAATACCTTATTTTTCTTTATTTCAGGTGATAAGTCTTTATTGGAAAGATTTAACTACATACATAATGTAATGAAAATATCACATCAGAGGATATTAGAGGAGCCAGGGGTATTGTTAAGTAGGAATTTCAGAATAAAACAAAGGCATTTATTCTTAGAGAGACTTGGGAGAGATCAATATAACCCCAAAAAGGAAAATTACATCAACTTAAAAGCTCTTGTGGAGGGGACTGATATAGATTTTTGTAAAAAATATGCAAAATGTAATGTTTCAGATTATAATTTATTTCTTAAAACTTTATGAGGCTAATAGAGATACAGAGCTTAACCAGTTTTTCCCAATAGTATTTTGTTCTGAAATGCATTAACTGAATGGTATAAAAGCATGTCAAATATTCCTGCAACTGTGAATACTCCACCAACAATTGCACAGATGTTTGTTGCAAAATGGCCAATGGATCTGAAAAAATAAAATATTATAATATTAAACGGAATCCAAACCCATTGAATTGGCAAATAACTTTTACAAATATACTAATACTTTTTTTGTTACATTTTTTGCAGGGCTGACATGAATTGCTTGTTCTTTTTTTTTTGCTTTTATATGCTTCATGACAGGTAAGCACAACTTGTCTGCTAATTTTATCCTAAACCAACTAGTCCATAATGAAAAAGAGTCACTGAGCGACAAGCGATGAAAACCAAGTTGTGCTAGCCGTAAACAGATATACACAAAAAGATAATTTACCAAGGCCAGATATAGTTTAAAAAAAATGTACTGCTGTGACGCACACATGCGATTGAGATTGTACCTAGTTTGTGTTTGATTTTGTTCTTTTCCACTAAATATGACAATCGTATGTGTGTGACTGAAGCATCAAATAAACGTTTTATCTATGTATCAAATACGCAAATACCTACAGAGTCGCAATGTGATGAATTGTGATGTGTAGCACGGGTATTTGAGCTTGTGATCAAAGTTTAAACAAACTTTTGCAATTTCGCAATGTCGCAATGAACAGTAGGGGAGCCCACAACACTAAACCTTGTTTGATAATCCTACCTGATTTTTTAGTTTTAAGTACGATGTCTAAATGCAGCAGTGGTTTTTCTTACACAGAAATTGATGATCTTTCAGATGAGTTTTGGTTTTTTGAGGACTTTGATCATAAAAAAGATACTTAATTACGAGGCGTCGCTTATCATGCTGCTGCCACATGGTAGTCTTATCGTACTAGGTTTAGTGGGCTTCTTACCTCCTTACTAATAAATGTTGAGTAACCGTGGTGTAGTTAAACCATGCTTTGTACTTTTTTCATTGTGTCATTTAAATTTGACAGATAAGGACAAAGCATGGCACCACCATTACTCAACGTTTATTAGTAAGGGGGTTAGAATATAAGCAGATCTGGCAGGTATAAATGTTGGTGATAACATGTATTTTAATGTGTTGCAAGATCTCCAAATATGTTTAAATCGGGTACATTAACCAGCAAAACTCCGGAAATACCTGTTGAATTACGAATTTCAATTTGAGAACTCCCAGAATCATCACTATTCCGAATTCGACTTTCACGAGGCATCACAATCACGATTGTTTAATTTACAAACAAAGACATTAAATATACTTAGTTGTAACCATAATTAAATCTGTTTGCTTACTAATTATATGCAAATTATCCAATAGCAGACTTATTATAATCCCGAAAAATACTGTCCTGACAATTGAAATATTTCCTTGTGCTGAAGTTTCTTGCGGCGCTTCTCCGCAATGATTGTCTTGTCCGAAGCGCTAGTATCTACTAGGCTCTCATGTACTAAACTGTTACTAAATAAATATTAGGAATTTTGAAAATGAACCGGTTGTTTATATGTTACCAAATATTCTCCTCAAGCTAACGCGCTAAGCTCGTAGTCGCAACGCACCTAAATTTGTGGCTCAAGTCAGGGTGGGACGGTGTCTAACGGTGCATCATACCTACTCGTACTTATTTTTGGCTTTATTCATTACATCAATCTGGATACGAATAATCGGGAATAAGACATTCGGGGAATTATACATTTCAATTCGTGAGTCAATATTCGTACAAATAATATTCGGAAAACCAACCAGATTTCGTTTTTATACTTACTCTGTAATATAAAACGCGATAACGTTTTTCTCCCATTATACCTAGTACGATTTTTACGATTTTTGAATATGTTGTAGATAGCATGAAAAACTATGTCTGTACGTTTTCCTTTACACGAAAATATTTCTCCAAACCAAACAAATGTTATAAAACAAAAATAGAAATGTGCAGACCTAGTTCTTTATAATAATAACTACAACATAATTAAAATTTCAATTAGGGGGTGAAAAAAGTTATCGCCCGGAGCTTTTGTATGGATTTTTTTTGACAGCTACGCGATTTTAGCGGCGCTTCACTATCCTCTTAAGAGAAATTCGTCCGTTACTCCTATAATTTAAAAAGACTCATGCATTGAAATAAATTAATGGGCAATTAAAAATAATGGAACTCGTAATTAGGTGGTATATACCCAGTCGGTCCTTAAGTTCTGTCATGGTCCTTAAGTTAGTCAAATAAAACTAACTTCTCTTATTTTTTAATTTCAAATAATATATAAATTAAAAGCTTAATTAATTTACATTTTAAAGAACTAATAATCATTCCACATATTGTCCGCAATTTCCGATACAATCTTCTAACATTCACGTCCGGCACCGATTAAAATACGCACGAATGTTCTGAAAATATCTATTTTTGAAAACGCTTTTAAGTTCAGTTTTTGTTAACTATGTTTTTTTTTGTTTAATATTGTGAAGCCTCTCATCTGTGGGTACCTATAGCATTATTTTCTTAACGACATTCAAAACCAGCTTATGAAGCTAGAACATTGGTTTGTTTTCGTATTGCTGCAAATGGATGTGAAATCGTAAGGTCATAGCATTGACCGGTGTATAAGCGGATCTTTAGTTGCTTGGAAATACATTTGTATAAGAATTTAAAGATAAAAGTCTAATCAATATGTCACGCAAATTATTACGAATGAACTAAGAATATAGTATAGAACTATTATAAATGTTGTAGCCATTATCAGTATAGTGGTCGTGCGTGTTTTGACCCATGATTTCCTGCCCCGAATGGAATGCTTAAAGCTCGTTCATCAAATGATTGCAATAGTAAAGAATACAAATGACTCTTCCTTTTATTCTATATAAAATAAGGTTTTGATTGATGTACTACAGGTTTATGAAACTCTTTTATTAATTGTTTTAAATTGTAATAAATCTCAGTGGCAGAACTTATGAACCGACTAGGTAAGTATAACCCATATTCATATTTTGTTACGACTCAATTAATACTTCGTTTACTGCCGAACCTGTTAACATTCATTTTGTAATTTTTAAAGTGTTAAATGTACAAAAACCGGGATACCTTTGTTTCGGCGAAATATGTTTGCCAAATGTATCGTTTCCTAACTTTTCATTTGCCAACTCGCTTTGTTTTCTGTAAACTTAAATATTTCAGGATTTTATAAAAACTAACCTAACCCTACGGTAACCTAGACTTCTACACGATGGTTTGGCAAATCAAAAAGTTGGGAAATGATACATTTGACAAACATTTTTCCCACAAAAACAACTGCCACTTTAACTCTGCTCTGAATTTAAGTAGTTTAAATAAAGTTATTTCTTGTGTTTTGTCTCTTTAAAGAACTGTGCTCTACATACAAGAAATCTATGAAGGTATCAAGTGTTGAGTAAAAGCAGCAGTTGTAAAAGAAAAAAGTTACAAATAACTCAAAGCGCAAATCACCTTTCCTTTTCTGTGTATTTCACCATCAATGGTGATAGTTCGTAGCTAAAAAAAGCTCCTGGCATCCCAGAATCTGAATTGATATTGGAAACTGACTTTTGGTGCCTGGTCACTGAAAATTGGTTGGTGTGAAGAACCGTATTGTCGAGTTTTACATACACTGTGGGTACAATTTTTATATAGTATTGGAACATAACAGCACCTGAAATAAAATAAAAACGAGTTTAAAAAATGTTTAAGCACATTTGTTTTCTAAATAAATTGTTTTTGTTTTGTTTTTTACCAGAACTAGAATGTGCATAATTATTTTTTTCTATCCAAATATCATGAACCCTCCATAATGCGTTCAAGAACCGCATATTATGACCACCATAAAAATAGACTGTTTTGTTAGAACAAATTTCTTATTTGTAAAAATAGTACATTGTTGCCTAGGCGCGGAAAGTAAGGGTTTTCCTGACGAGGTGGTTAGCAGGCCGAGCAATAGCGAGGCCTGCTAAAATACGAGTCAGGAAATCCTCGTTTCCGCCGAGACATACCATACATAATGCTTTTCTCAAACATCTGAGGAAATAATACAAATACATTTTTCTCAAAAATGACAGGAAAAGTTGACATTACTATCTATATATTGGGATGCGAAGTACATAGTTTACTGACAGATCTCAAATTAAAAAAAAAAAAACATTGCGTGCTCGCTACACAAGCACGCAATGTTGCATACAAATTTCATTACCATCTAGTATCTAACTTTTTAAAAAGTGAAAACGGCCTTAATAAAATGAGGGCACAAGTCTTATTACATCCAAATTTTGTTCGGAATATAACTTTTTTATCTGTATCTCGAATAGCTTGAGTAGTTTTAAAAAAAAAGCTTGCGTTTCTCCTTGTCATAAACAAAAGACGGTAAAGAGTAGGTAATAATATTGTCTGTATAGATTGTGTGGTATTTCTTTCCTTAATAAAGTACTTTACTCCAACATAATTTTATTCTTGCGATTTTTGAGAAAAGCACTATATATGCCTCGGCAGGAACGGCAATTGCGGGCCTCGTATTTTTAAACGGACTCGCAAGCTCGTCCGTTTAAACCAATCCTCGCCCCGCAATTGCCTACTTCCGTGCCTAGGCAATAATGTACTATTTAAAAAGCAAGTAATTTAATTATGCAGAATGAACGAATGTTACCGACTGTCAATTGTTTTTAAATACTAACCATAGAAATTGGAATGCAAATTCAAAAAGAAACACACGCACTGTGCTAAAAAAGCGAGCAGTTACCTTGGCTGTTTGGAATTTTTGTCTTGGTCCTTTTGATTGTGTATGCAAATTGACAGCATTTTTAAGAAAAATATAGACATGGACGGAAAGTGTTTTCATATGGTTTTTTTACTCCTAGGAGTAAAATGAGGCTCTTTACGTCCTTGTCTTTCAATCGGATAACCGTTTTTCCGAGCATGTTTCAGAAAAAATATTATTGCTAAATAATAACATCGATTTCGTTAATATTATTTCATTCAAATTTCGAACATCTCTGAAAAGCAAAGAAATTTGAGTTGACTTCTATTCTAATGTCAGTCGAGATGACGTTTAGTTCGAAATGAATTGTCAATTTGCACACAAATTTGACAAAATAATATGTCGCACGTAAGTAAGATATCGAACTATAATGATAATTGTAGCCGACTCTAGTTTGTCTCTGAATAAAAAAAAGTGACAGCTGCCAGATAACTTAAATTTTTTCATTACCGCCATTACCAGTAAAAATTTGTTTTGTTGCATTAAATTGTTCGATTTGTTGAATTTAAACCATAAAGTGAGCGATCGAGATGATATAGATATTTCGGCAACGCCTCCTGATATCCGTGACAAAGCAACTAACGTCATAAAATAATTACTGTTCGTGGCCCAGAACAACGCCGCGATGCCGGCCATAATATGCGTCACCTGAATGCATCATGGAGGCTTATGATATGTGGGTAGTTAAAGTGTATACAGTTACGTACATAATTAGGCATTAAAACACTTGTGTGATGTTTTTACTACAGGGCCATTCCATGTGATTTCAACAAATTTGAATTAATAAGTGTGCCGCATGACTTGATTTGAATAAAAAATATATAAATCAACTTTAAATTAAAAGATGATGAGATCCTCTAGTTCAAAAACATAATTAAACCTCTACAAGGGAGAAAAGAAAAAACGAGCGAGGTCGGAAACTGAACAAACAAGTTCACCCCCAGTAGACCGAATATCATAAAAGCTTATTTCATTAGGCATATCTACGTTTGATACAATTTTCATTAGCCCTAATGTCATGACAGCTAAACTTGTATGTTTTAATTGATTACTAGACCTAAAGTTATGTACCCTAATATTTACTTGTACCAAACATGAATGCTCTAATATTAGTAAAACTAATAATTATTATTCCTAATGATTAATAAACTATGGTCATAAGTTCTAATGACTACCAGAACTAATCAATGTTTGAACGAAATATAAATAAAAAACAAAAATACTAATTAGGTAAATTTTACCCACATAGGTTAGGTTAGGATAGGATATAGTTGTAACAAGGCGCAAAGCGCCTCTCCTACGCGGATTAGGAGCTCCGGTGTAGAGGAATCGGATAAGTAAAAATAGGGCTATTAAAAATCAGGAATAAAAAATAGGTATAATGTAAATTCGGGATGCTCAAATTAGGGCTTATGAATAATTATAAAAATCGGATTTTTTATTTTAGGGCTAATGAAGTTAGTGGCAGTGAAATTAGGGTTAAAATGTTTCGGGCTACAATAGGAGAACCGAACAAACAAATATATCTACGAATCCATAGGCCCTACTTTGGAAATCGAAGATCAAAGTTACGTTAACTTCATCCCTTTCTCTCGATTTAGTCTTGAATAACGAGAGACAGGGAAGGAGCTACCGTAACTTCGAATTTTGATTTTCAAACTTAGAGGTCTCTTATCCTGCTATTATAAATACGAAAGTGTGTATTTATTTATTCCGTCTACTGTTTAACGTCCTAACCGATCGACGAGATAAAATTTGCTCTATTTGCGGAAAATGGAATAGCTCCCAAAGAAATAAAACCGAGTCCTACACATCATACTTTAGGAAAATTAAGTAACAAGGAATTTTAAATCCCCGGAGTTGCAAGCTATAAATATGAATTTCCCTTTTTGTTATGCGATGATAGCAGACCTATATGTATAAAAACATCGCGGCCGTATTTTATTTATAGGCAGTCGTTGAGATTTACGTACAAATAAATTGAAAGCGCTCCGCGCTTGGAACACAGCACTTCAAGGAGGACGTTGCATCCAGAGTGAAACCAGTTTTTAAAAACAAATCAAGATTTGACACTGACATCTGTCAATTCAGGAGTCTTCAGGAGTGTAGTTCTTGAAATAAGAACCGTTCTTAACTTAAGATTTCGGCGTATAAATAAAAATAATAATGCCTGTACCCGGGGGCATGTACCAAACCCAAGGGCCTACCTGTTTCGATAAAATGAAAATGGGATTTATGATCGGATTTTGTGTTGGAATGGCTAGCGGCGGACTTTTCGGTGGCTTCACAGCTTTGAGGTTAGTACTTCTATTTATTTTCGTTACTTAACTAGCAGTATTTGGGTAGTAATAGTAATTATTCAATTTTACTGCAATTTTTTTTTTTATTGGTTTAAGCCATGAATTTGTCTTTTACAGGTACGGGGCGAGAGGACGAGAGCTAGTTCACTCTGTGGGCAAAGTAATGCTTCAAGGAGGAGGAACATTTGGAACGTTTATGGCTATTGGCACTGGAATTCGTTGTTGAATTTACTGTGACACTTTTGTATATATTATCTTGTAGTTAAACAATTTTTGCGGTCATAAATACATTATTGATATAAAAAATTGTTTCAAATTTAAAGGTCGCTTTGACCTGACATATTAGTAATGTTAGTGAAATCATATAATCGATTTCCTTTAATTCTCACCATGTTGTGTTAATTAAATAGATGATATTTAATTTACTAACAGCAGAAATTAATGTAATGATTCTCTAAAGCAAGGCTGCTCAACTTTTTCAACAGTTTGGACACACAGTTGTCTGGTATTTTTGGCAGGCCACTGATGATCGGTTACTGCTCGCAAGGTATCTACTAATTCTTTCTTTTAATCGAATTGTTTGTTAGATGTAGTATAATAGTCAATTAGAATCTGTCCTTAAACAAACAAACACAATAAAACACCATGAAATAAAGTCAAAGTAGTATTTTTTTATAATGAAGACACACTAAGAGGAAAATGACATGACCATGCAAAGCATCACTTGCCTATTACCTATCCTATTCAATTATTGGCTGGCATATTCCTCAGAGACATTAGTGTCAGACTTTTTAGGATTCTGTACCAAATGCTTGAATGGAACCCTTATAAGATGTCATATTTTCCATTTGCTCTGAAAGGGCTAAAGATATTACCTCAAGCATAAGACCCTCATCATTAGAAATTTTACTTTTGGACACATAACTAGGTTTTGTAGTTTTCACGGCATGGCTTACTATGCGATGCATGAAAGACATATTGACATTCAACATTAATATTAAAACACATCTTATAAGATTGTGTAATCGTCGATCGTGTGTTGTGATTATAATCACATTTGATTATTTATGGCATTCCACAAGTGAAATACTTGTGTATTTTTTATGAGCTGTCAGGCTGTCATGAGGTTCATCGTCCCAACAGTGACCCAATGATAGCATAAAACTATTTCTATCAAATAAAAACAATAAAAGAAACTTAAATCTTGATTGGAGCAAGTGATTGATTAAAATTGAGTAAAGAAGCATTTCTGAAATACAATCACTAAAAAACACATTGATGTGAGGAGCATATAGGGTGACGGCACCAATAATGGGCACTTTTAGCTGACAGGCACCAGTAATGGGCACTTCACTGTTAATTCAAATTTCATACGGTCCAAAATTGATTGTTAATTTGTGGTTATATTACTTTGTTGCAAAACAAATGAATAACCCTTATCTTCTGTAAAAATGAGAATCAAGTGTCCATTATTTGTGCCTTGTCCATTACTGGTTCCATCACCCTAGTACAACTCATTTGCGGTATTTTAGATGCTGCAGTACCCTGTACATGTGTAAGGATATGAATACGTCTTTTTTTGTGGTGTAGGATCTTGTGCTCACTCCCTCCTTTAACCTACTACCAAGCGGCAGTCCTCGCATTATGGTGTTCTGGTATAAGACAACTGATGAATTGATTAGTATCTCTATGCCAACCTATTCCTCAGAGTTGACAACACTTTTAAAGTCTCAAAATTGCAGTCTTGTGATTGTAAATGTCTATGGATCTTATATCCCACTTACCATCAGATGACATCTCCATATCACTAAGAGAAAACTCTTACCTTCCTTAGCCAATCCTTTGATACCATCTAATGGTGCAGTGTTTGCACTTTTTATATCTGTTCCAAAAGACAAATGTTTAATGATGTGAGTTGTGTTGAAGACTGAAGAAGAATATGGTTGCACATCATGCACATGGACATGGTTGATTGTGAAACTTTTGCCTGGAGCTATGTGAAAACTTCCACCAACCTTAAAAGAGAAATATCAAAATGATTGTTTGTTTTGGGTGTATTACTAAACTCAATTATTACCAACACCCATCCAAAACGTAAGTAAATAAATGAACATACTCGGTTTACTTCCATATAGCCATATATTTGGCAGCCTTCTTTTAATGCCATATTTGCTTTTTCAACAGACTCGTCATCTTTGCACTGTTCAATAGTAGCTAAATCAGGTAATGCCCATCTCCTTCCCTTGTATGCCTCTTTAACATCATCACAAGTGTTACAGCATCTGTTAAGTTACTTAAGATTTATAATATGTAGTATACATAGGTAAAGAATTTAAAGAAGTACCTATGTATTGGATATGTGAGTCAAGATTTTCTATGATTCTAGACGTTCATAATATGATTGCATTGAAAAATCTTGATTTATCTACATAAACACACTACTCCCAGAAGGATAAAACTCTCCTTTTTGCTATGAAAGTGGGACCAATAAACAAATTAAAACTTGTACATTATGTGCAAAATGCTACCTACCTACTTACCCTATGGTAATGTAATGAAACAGACTAACAGGTGTACATCTTTACCTAGTCTGCCCATAAGTTCTGTCACTAAGATTGATCAAAATGTAAAAAGAAGTTAAGTACAAAAATATTTTTGTAAACCTGTACATTAATCAAAACCTCAATTAATATAGTTTAGAAAAACACATCATTTATTGCTACATTACTGCAATAGGTTGCTTGTAGAAGCTTTAAGTATATCTGTAAGGGGCTGGTTGCAGTGCCGGATTAAGGCAGCGTGGGCCCATAGCAAATTCTATGTATAAAGATACCCTTGGTTTGTTTTAGGTTATTTTAAGTGTAGGGTGCTAAATAAAACAGAACTTGTAGAAATACATGTCAGGGAGATGTGGATGCAGGGGCCCCCCAATGTGTGGGATCCGTAGCACTTGCTACTCTTGCTACGTGGCTGATCCGGCACTAGCTGGTTGAGCAAGGTTAAAAACACTCTCAACAATGATAGGTACTCATAACAGATACTGTTTTTGTAAAAGCAGTTGCAGAATGTCCAAATTTGCATGACATATTAAACAGCCTTATCTCATTAAATACCCCTATAAATGATGCAAAAAAACTGAAGATCTGCTTATACAATCGCCAATCTTCATGTCTCCCTAAATCAAGTTAACGATTTTGCATCAATTATGCAGAAATTCGAAATCTCACCATATCTTTTGCTTCATAAGCTGGGATTGAGTACTGATAGGTTATCTAATGCTAGTAGTATGCTTAGTAGAGAAAAGAGGTTTTAAAATATTAAAACACTAACTTTCTCTCTGAATAAAGGATTGACATTTAACTACTTTTAAAAGCTAAAATTTTGCAGAAATTTTCCACATATTTCTGACAATGATGCCTGTACTTATTTGAAATGCAAGATATTTCTTAAAATTGCATGTATTTAGGCTTTTAATTAATATAGTATACTTACTAAATTGTAAAAAAGTATATATTAGTTAGTTTTAATTGGCTAAACCTTAATGACAAAAGTTATGGACCGACTAGGTAGGCACTTTTGATTTTTTCAAGTACTTTAAATATACAATAACTGAATAAGATTTCATGCTGCAAAATAAAGAAAGTATTGTTTACTAAGGAAAATAATGTTTTAATATAAATAATGTTAGTTTAATGCTGTAGCATAAAATTTCATTTAGGTACCTTGTGTTTTTGCAGGTGAAAGTAAAAGTAAACATTTTGGTTGTTTGATCTTCTTACACAAAAGCTAAATGCTAGCAAAATAAAACAAAATAAATAATATTGCTTACTGAGATTGATTGAATGCAGCTCCATAACAACTCCCACAAGTAATTATTGCAACTTCAGAAGAATTCTTCTTTACCTAAGTAAAATCGCAATATCAGCTCATCCAAACGAAAACAATCTATTTTAAGTATTTCAGTCACAAATAGCATACAGTTTACAATATATATTTCAGGATATAGACGACTAAATCAAGTTTTAGTACTATTCAATAAAAGAATTTACTATTTTCATTTATGAAATCCTTTTTTTAGATTAGAATAAATGACCATTATTTTTCATAGATTTCACATTAAACAAAGCCAAATCTGAATTTGAATTCACATCACATCATGTTTTAACCTACAAAATTATTTAACGAAGATATGAAACTATGAAGGATTTTACCTAAACTCATTAAAAGGCAAATACATATCAATTTATGATAATTTGATTATCATGGTTAATTCACAGAATGGTTATATTACTGAATAATGAAATAATAACAATGAGGATCAAATCACCATCCTTAATTTTTAGATTTTACAAGAATTGAGTTCTTTGTTAGTCTTACAGCACTTGTAGATGATATAAATTCTTCTCTTTGTGGTTCTTCAATTGGAGTGCCAGTTAGGTCTAGCCTTCGCTTGTGAATATTGTGATCCATTTGGAGATGTTGCTCTCCAGAAGAATCCATTGCATCCAGTACTAAATCTGTAAGAAACAAGTTCTCTAATTACAAATTAAAGAATTACTATTAAGAATTAAAGATTTCAAATATGAAAATTGAAAATAATATAATGGTTATCTATTGTTATCTTCTGAAAAAGTTGATAAGTATAATATAGTTCATAAATTCAACAAGAATCAGAGGATTGCTAGATGACTCGCTATGGTGTTTGTATTAAGTGCTTTAGCCAGTGAAACAGTCACTGATAACCTGTACATAACCTGCGCAAATGCCTCAATATGCGCACCATTACTATTAAACTTCAGACGTGAGGCTTTTTGTTGTTGTATATTTACATAATCGTCACAAAAATAGAGGACATCATTTCTCCCTGACTAATGTTTTAAAGGTTAGTTTGTTAGTAAGGATCACCTTAATTTACTTACAACTACACGATATGGTGGGGACAACAATATCCAAATTAATCCTCAGTTTATGGCCTCTTGACGTGTCCACGAATAACTCTTCTGATACGTTTGGAGACAAATATGTGTGGAGTTCAGATAGGAAGAGAAGAATCATAACAAGAGCGCCGGTAACAGTTACTAAAAATAAACAAGCACACCAGGTAATTTCGGGGCCATAACGTGGATTTCATTAATACGCATTTCATTGAAATTACTTGCAGCTCCGGTTGCAGTTTTTACTCGAAAATCTTCTAGAGTTTTGGCATATGCATCAAGTTGCTTAAATCTATCAATAAGCGGGGTTGACATTTTTATCCCACTATATATCAGTATTTAAAAATAATAATTTATATAGCTAATTATTTGGTACAATTGCTAAACTAAGTCCTAAACTAAGTTTTGTTATATTGTAAACAGTCAGTTAGTGTCAGAGCCACGCTCGCTACGCTAGTCCACCCACAGATTATCACAGATTATTAAGGTGAGATTATAAGGGTACATACTTACATGTCTAGTTGTCTGGCTGTCTAACTAGCCCTACTTGTGGGCGCCGCTACATTCGCATGAAATTCGCCAGCGCGAATCGCGGCGAGAAACGCGCGTGAACTCTCCTTGGCTTCACATTCGCAGTGTTCAAATTAGGCTATATTGAAAATATACTACAAATTGTGCTCATCCTATTACGCGCTCTACATTCATGCGCGAACGCAATACGCGAATGTGTGAATGTGGAGGGCGTTCGCGAATTCGCGCAAGGTTCGCGCCTTGTTAACCGCTATGTGTCGGTATTTTGGCCGGCGCCAAAGGGCCGCGAACGCGCCAATGCAACAAGGCTCCACATTGACCCGCAAGTATTATCTTATTAAATATTAGCCCAATCCCAATACCACTAAAAGTGGACAAAATATTACAAAAAAATATTCTATAACGATTACGATGAATACTCCTCCGTCATCAACTATCTTCGTATCCTCCATTACTTTTTAGTTTGATAAAAGATAAAAGACATTTGTTCAGTTAGTAGGCCCTGTGAGTAGGCCGCACTGGCACTTTGACACGAAAATAATCTACCGGCGCTTCCCAAGAGGAGACCACTGCTGAGAAGAAACAGTCAGTCATTTTTTAATCATATTTCATATTACAATGGTACTACTTAGTCTAAGCATTATAATATAAAGCTATTGTCGAGGTTGTATATCTGTGTAGATTTATATTGGCAGCTTACAGCTTTATGATTTCTCTTTGACGTGTG
The DNA here is from genome assembly GCA_923062465.1 of Acleris sparsana. Classification (NCBI taxonomy): domain Eukaryota; kingdom Metazoa; phylum Arthropoda; class Insecta; order Lepidoptera; family Tortricidae; genus Acleris; species Acleris sparsana. Next base: position 12,876,454 of record OV281286.1, read on the forward strand.
TTGTTTGTTAAGACATTGTTATTTATGCTCCCTATGAAAATATAATGTTTTGAATATTTAAGCTTTCTTCTTCCTCATTATTTAACTGCTATAAACATTAAATTAAATATAATATCAAATAAGTTCAGCAGGAAAACATACCAAAATTCTTCCAAGAGAGATAGAGGGAGAAAAGGAAAAAGAAACCCGACAAGTGCGAGTCGGGTTCGCCTACTGAGGGTTCCGCACATGACACAGTTAACTTTATTCAAAATTTGGACCACCGTTCCTTGCATAAAAACCCTATTTTTCTGTAATTTACTTAAACATTTACAGATTTTCGATTTTTCCCTATTCTTCTAGTAAAACATGGTATTACTTACCAAATTTCATAGCTCTAGGTCAACGGAAAATACCCTGTACATTTTCATTCCCTCGAGAGTGTCGAAAAACACATTTTTTGCGGCATAAATGGTCGTATCTTTTTTTCACATTATTATAGAAGTTTGATTGTTTCACAGCTTCAAGGGATTGTAGACTGGAGTATATGGTTTTAAGTTCAACGCGATCCCTCCACGGGTTCCCGAGATAAAGGTTCTTGACAGACAGACCGACGGACAGACAGACAGACGGACAACAAAGTGATCCTATAAGGGTTCCGTTTTTTCCTTTTGAGGTACGGAACCCTAAAAACACCTATTTATGTGTATATAAGACGGTGCAAGACGACCAAATAAAAGTTTCGATATGTTTTCCTACACCAACGGTGTCCCCTAGTCAAGAAAAAGTTTTGCATTTGAATAAATTATTATTGACTAAGTTTTGGGTTTGGGCCATCCATTTTTGTCTGTTAGATAATCCTCGAACCTATAATAAATACGCTTTAGACATTAACGACTTTTTAAGTAATTTTCAAGTGCTGGAAAGGTTAATTTTAAAACTACGTTAGGTAAATTATTATAGAAATGAATGCATTGACCAACAAATGATTTAAGTATATAGATCACGGAAACGGAATTTTCGATTAGCGATTTTATTTTTATTTCTAGTGTTTAAATTATGTATATCAGAATTTTTAGTGAAAAAATCAAATAAATAAATAAAATAACATAAATAATATTTTCATAAGTAAATTGAGACGCTACAGTTTAAGATATTAATTTCTTTAAAAAGTACTCTTAAGGAGTCACGGGAATTTAAGTTATAAATAGAACGAATGGCCCTTTTTTGTAACACAAATATAGTTTGTATGTCAGCTGCCTTACCCCAGAATACCGTACGATATAACACTATGGAAATAACTATAATAAACTAAGCGAGGTGTCTCAACATTAGTTAGTTGTCTAATTTTCCTAACGGCATAAGTGGCCGAACTTAATTTACCTGCCAGTACAGCTATATGGGGACTCCATTAAAGTCAAAGTCAAAGTCAAAGTTCTTTATTCTTCAATTTAGGCATAATATAATGCACCTATGAATGTCGAAAAGCATTACCACCGGTTCGAAAAATAAAACCTTTGCCCCGAGAAGAACCGGCGTAAGAAACTCGGCAAGGTATATTTTTATCAAGAAAAAGGTTTACATCATTACATTATAATTATAAATAGTTTACAATATCACTGTATTTTTGTACAGTAGGTGCACCTTTTTTAAGCGTAGGTAAATTTATGCGTAGATTACTCATGCAGGACGGACGACTCACTGCCAAACATCCCTATCCATGATATAATCGTTTACTTTATAATATGCTCGGGAAATTAGTTTTTGTTTTACGACAGATTTAAATTTAGAGTCAGTAAGTTCAGTAATACTTTTTGGAATTTTATTGTAGAATTTTACACAATTTCCCAAGAATGATTTTGAAGTTTTGGCCAGTCTATAAAAAGTGGTTTTGAGCTTTCCTGTGCTCCTGGTTGCTTTTGGCTTATCAATGTTCGTTGGGAAATTATGTAGATTCTTCCTAACAAAGATGATTATTTCAAATACATATAGCGACGGCAGTGTTAGAATATCTATTTCCTTGAAGAATTCCCTCAATGACACACGCGACCCCAAGTTATAAATAGCTTAATAGCCCTTTTTTGCAAAATAAACACTGTACCGATATCCGCAGCCGATCCCCACAAAATAAGACCATACGTAATTATACTGTTAAAGTAAGCGAAGTAGACCAACCGTGCCGTCGCTACATTGGTAAGCTGCCTTATTTTCCTGACTGCAAAAGCAGCGGAGCTCAACCTACTTGCTAACGCAGTTATGTGAGGTTCCCACATAACTGCGTTAGCAAGACACGAACACAAACATTGCAAATGTTTATCATTCTATGCATAGGAAAATTGCCTTATCTACCATTTGCAAACACTCGTCATTCAGAAAAATACTCGAATCTACCGGTTTAACATTAGGCAAAGCGAACCTAATACTTTTAGTTTCCTTAGCATTTAGTAGCAAATTGTTACTAGTAAACCAATTAAGTACTTTAACTAGTGTGGCGTTTATCCTACTGTAGTGTACGATTTTCTACCTACTTTGAAAATTAGTGAAGTATCAGCAGCAAAAAGTACAATATCACAAAGTTTATCTACTGTTGGTGGTAAGTCAATTATATAAAACAAAAAAAAAACTCGCCGTTTAAAATGCAAGAAATAATTTCTAATAATATTGGTAGGTCAGTCCAACTGTATTCGGCTTTTGGTTTAAAATATTGTTGGACGCCGACTTCAGTTGGACTGACCTTCCTACCATTTTATAAGAAGTTATTTCTTGCATTTTCGAAGGCGGGTTTTGGTTTTTTAAACATTTATTTTATTTTATACTTTTAAGTGATCCTATTTATGCTGATGATAATGCTAATGAAAAACTATAGAACATTTTAAGCTCGCCGCAGGCAACGCCACGCAAATGTTATAGTCATATTTCAATCTAAGTGTGCTTCGTCATAGTCGCTCAACTACCTTAATCTATATAGATATCTTATCGCCACCCTTAAAATAGTTACCGTTAAGGAGTTCCAGTTCATCATCAGTTCCACTTCGCCATATAGTACTTTTCAAAAGCAAATGCACGGGTTATTGTAAAAAATACCGAAATTGCTATAGGTGTGCCTGTAATATTTCTGGAGTTCCCTTGATTTCTCCAAGATGCCATCATCAGATCCTGACTTGTTGACATTGGGACCAACTAGAAAGTATACCCATACAAACAACGAACTTTATTTAAATCGGTCCAATGGTCTACGAGTAGGTAATCGGGGAACATACATTTAAAAAAAATATCCCGAAGAATTGAGAACTTCCTCCTTTTTTTGATGTCTGTTAAAAATAAATAAGGACTTAAAATAGAGCCTTGAGGCACACCTATTTTTACTGTCGCTTCAACAGATTGTGTTTTGTTTACAACAACTGTTTGAGTTCTATAACTCAGATAATACCGTAAAACAACATATTTCCATAATTGTAGGAAAACAGATTCCGTGTAACCAAGTTTCAAGCGTACCACCCTTTTCTTCTATGTACAACACAGCTTTGTAGCCAATGCTCATTGGTCAATGCCGGACATGTGAACCCTACTAAATGGAAGATGAATGTATAGAATAAACAATTAGTCGGATAAAGAATTAAGAAAAAGTGTCACTTCATTTGTTCGCTATCTGATCGCTCATCGCTCGGAATATCAAAATAATACTCAGAAAATATATTACTTCGACTAGTTAACAGTGTAATATTAAAACATAGTTTAAGTGCAATGTGTATTTCGTGGGTGCAAATTCCGAATGGGAAATAAAGAAATTATGATGCTCAAAATATAAGCTTTCACAGGCGAGTGAGTTTTACAATAAATCTGTTGATTTTCGGCCATAATGCGGCTGGTTTGCAAGTATAACTAGAAACATTATCATGGTATTACATCTTGTAATTGATACAAAGGCGCTATGTGCAGCAAATGTGCAATTTTTAGGCTTTTTTTTTTTGAAATTCACAATATTGGTTCAAAAATTAATAGCGATAAGTAGACTTTCGATATTTTGATTGAGTACATGAGTAAATATGTCTATGGGTATGTGTTTAAATATCAAAAACTGAATACATTACGACTTAAAAAAGCGATACTGAACAGTTAAACGGCCGAGGTTTTAAGTGTCGGAAATATTTTTTGGGTATTTATTTAAATGTCGAAAGTTATAACATTTAAAGTTTGTTATTATGTGTGCCTTTTTGACATAGGCATAGCATAATTATTATAGATATTTGGATCTTTCGTTATTCATGTTCAATATTTTAACATGGCTGCTTTAATTTAATATGTATTTTATACGTACTTACATATCTATCGATCGGTAAAAGAGCCTACTATGTTTTATATTAATTAATTGTATCGTTTCAGATTTCAAAAATCATCGCCAGTCAGAGAGGAATGGCTGAAATTTGTTTGGAGGGGTCTGTGTGATTGGAACCGGATACCCCGAAAAAGTCACCGACAACGTTCGAAATAAATCTCAGCAGACTCATTTATTTTGAAGACTGATAAACAACTTCAAACAGGAATGGTGAACACTAATGCAGACACACACGAACCTACCTAAAAAGTGGTACGGTTTTGAAATTCAATCCATAGCGATCATATATAATATATAGACGACTCTTTTTAACGAAGGGCCTTTGTAACAGATGCGAAGAGTACTATTCTATTAGCCGTTTTTATACTCCCTCTATGCTTTCCTACCTCTATGCATATTATTTGAAACTAAATTATGTGTATATTTTTGGAAATTAAACGAATAAAATTCTAATATATATTTAAATTGTATCTGTTGCAGAAACGCTATGTGATTGGTTTGCAGCTGTTGTTACTTGCTGGAGAAGTCACATGCAAGTAACCACATAATGGGCTCGCTACATTCAGGCGCGAACGCAATATTACGCAAACGCGTGAAAGTGTGAATGTAGGGGCGTTCGCGGGCTCGCGCGTGGTTCTCGCCTTGTTGGTATTTTGGCCCGCGTCAAAGGGCCTGCAGAGACTTGGGACATATTCGTGCATTATATATGATAAAGAACACTAGACAAGATGCCGTAGGTATATCATATTTCTTTAAACAAAAATCGTTTAACTGCCGTCATAATTAATGAATCTTCTGAAAAATGTTTTGAACATAATCTGTGACTTTTAGGGGTGTCCAATTCCAGTCTCGCAGACCGCTCCAAACAAAATTTACCCATTCCTCTCTGACTGGCGAGGCTTTTTACCAATCGATAAATATGTACGGTCACGGACTTTAGTTGATATACCACTATATAACCTTGTCGTATAAAACCTACGATTAATTCCCATGTAATTTCTATCTCGTCACTTTACGCTGACATCATGACAGGGTTCCATAGTGGCATAACAATTAAAGTCTGTGACTGTACATACTTATTAATTTAAAAAAAAAAAAATTAAAACAGCGATGTTACAATGTTGATAATTAAAATTACGAATGATCCAAATATCTACGACAATTATTTCATTCCTGTCTAAAACACACGCAACGCCAAAAACTGAACGTTTAAATATACCAACACATGAAACATCGGGCTTTTTACTGTTCGGCTTCGCTATTTTAACACAAAATGTATTCATTTTTCGATATTTAAACACACACCCATAGACATTTTTACTCATTTACTTAATACAAATAAAAATATCGAAAGTTTACGGGTACATATCTGAATACCGAAAGTTAATGTATATAAAGTTAAAATATCGAAAGTTACAATATCGAACGGTCAAAACATCTTCAGTCATAATATAGAATGTTTAAAACGTCAACAGTTATTTGAACTTTCTGTTAAAATATCGAAAGATAATAATTAAAACATTGAAAGTTCAGATACTTCAATTTTTTCTAGAAAGGTGTTTTAGTGAAGTAAGCGAGCGTAGCGAGCGAACTAGTCTCTTTAATGCGAAACTGTGTCTGCCAGGTTAGGTTAGGTTAGGTTAGGGTATGTTAAGTTTTTTTTACTGCCCACATATCAATGAACATATGTATACTGAATAAACAGATTGAGTTATTTAGGTCACCCAGTCGGTATATTATCGCAGTTCAACCTAACACTCTTCCCGCTACGCCTGCTCAGACTCATTGTCACGTTCTGCCTCCATGTCAAGTTGCGCCTGAAACGAGCGTGCAAGCGAGTAGCGCGGAAAAAGCGATGGAGAGGCTCGATCGGCCTAACCGTTCGGCTTGTGTGTTTTCTTATGATGTTATCACGTAAAATTATCGTCCGTAAACTGACTTTACAGACAACCTCTCTCTGTCTCTGTCTGGGGCAGTGCTGAAAAAAGTTCTCTTATAGTTGCGGAACGCGCCCAACGATCCGTAATCAAAGTCATGTTAAAAATACTCTATAGACATCCAACATCTCAACTTTACAGTGAAGCTCAGCTGTTAACTATACGTCAACTTTTTGTACTTCGTATCTTTCAGCTAACTCACACCAAACTTACTGGTTCTGTTACGCATAGGACGCTTCTAGGCAAAAGAGTATTTGAAGTACAACTCCCTCGAGTTCAATCGGCGTTAGCCAGACGTTTCGGACCTTTTGTGAGGGCATCGGTTTATAACTCGGTTCTGAAGCAATGGAATATTCAGAACCGCTCTGTTGTGGAAGCTAAACAGATAGTAATTACTTAGTTGGCTTTTAACTTTAGACTATCCGTCCACTGACGTATTTTATGGTGCATTTCCTCCCTGTCCTTAGGTGAGATAACTTATGACCAGGGAAATTATTTTTGAAACTTCCTTATTTAAGCCTTATTGATATGTGGTTTAGTGTAGGTAGTAATAAGTCCTATTATTAATATTAAGAGAATACTAAAAAATCTTAGTGCTATTATTAAAACTTATGAACTTTTGAAATTATCTGGTTTCATAAGATAGGCTGTGTCTAGTTTTTTACAAATAAAAATCTTGTCTTATCTATCTTATCTTATCTTATCTTAAACATTTTTTTACTTTTAATGTAGACCTATATAGTTACATCGTCGAGCGCGTGAACTATGCTGTGCACACAATTATTATTGTGAACACTGCGAATGTGGAGTTCTAGTCTCCACAGTTCACGTAACGTAGCCCGCGAATTGCGTGTGAATGTAGAAAGCCAATAAAGGCGTGTCCGCTGCTCCAAAAAAGAACAAAATATGTTAGCAAAATATGTTACGAAACATGTTTAGGTACAACTGCATGTCCATTGTGACTTTGGAGTGAACACTGTATTGTTTGTCATAACATTTCACTTTTCTTTTGACAGCTGTCAGCCCAGTACTATTTGTCAAATTATGGGCCGCTCCTTTACCAATTGAACAAAATACAGCGTCTTTTCTTTACTCCACTCAATTAAAAAAAAACATTTTTTTCTTGCCCCGCGGCGGCTTACTGCCGCGGGGATATGGATTGCCGTTTCAGCAATGAAGTGATTTCGCCAGTGTCAAGCATACAATCAATATAGCAATAAAATACAATCCAATCTTCTCTAGGAAGATTGGGGGGAACGGTGATATGTAGTACAGAGATCAAGATAGTTTTAACCTCTGTACCACTAAGTCGACTTGAAACGGGAAGTAAGATACCAGATACACGAAATAAGTCCAAGTCTGCTTTCACTGTGCAACACAAAGGCATAAAAGTGACAAATCACTAAGAGAAAAGAACTTTGAACACCTAAATACACAAAAAAACAAAACTAAAACAAATTACACATCCGCCATCTTTTTCTTCAGTTCTTCACTCAAACTCAAAAGTCAAAACATGGCCCCCGCCCCGCAGACGAACGCGGGGAATGTTTTCCATCCGTGACGGGAAACATGATCTGTGTTTTAAAACAAAAAATATTTTGGCCACGCCCCTTTTCAGTTCGAAACATGTTAGATGTTTAAAAACATCGAACACACGTCGCAGCGGACGCGGCTTATCTCTTAAAACTATTGTTTACTTGCATGTGACGTCACACTTTTCATATGGTCAGCGCCGTGATAGAAACAGCGATTTTGCGCATTTTTGAAAATTTAAACTTTAACATCAATTTTTATTGATAGATAATACAGTAGAATTTCAAGGAAACTTATGTATTTTTGAAATTATATGGTTGCCCAAGATACAGGCTGTATGTATCTAATAAAGAATCATTTAAAATGGTTTTCTAAAATTAACCAGTCAAAATAAATTAAAAAGAAATGAAGGAAACCAAGATGGAGCATTACGAGTATTCATCGTAATAGAACAATTGTAATGTTTGGTTCAGTAAGTATTCTTGGTAACCTTGCACGAATTAAAAATAGCATTTCTTTTTCATTAAATGTGTTCAGTATAGACAAGAGACTGTATTAAATTATATCCCGCGAAAATTTCAACCCCGCGAATAAGTTTAAAAAAAAAGTTTATCAATTTAAATTGGTAGAAAAAAATATTGACAGACTTGTTTGTGAGGAGTTTTTGTGGAAAAGACAAAGTTTTACCGGTAGATTAGGAAATTAAACATTTGTCGCCCGCGCAACAATTTTTTTTTGTTGCGAAATTTAATAAGTAATTTGACATTGTACGTTAAGCATAAATACTAACAGGACAAAATATATGCTAAATGCATTTTAATTCTAATCATCTTTGAACTTCAGAAATATGTAAAAATATCAAATATCGGTTCAGGCAAAAATGTAACAGTACTGATAGTTGTTGAATACTTAATGAAACATATACCCATATCGTTATTTCTCAAAATCAAACTTATTAGGTGTTGTTAAATATTTTAATATAGTCATACGAACGATTTGCATTAATGTGTTTAATTTTCTTGTAAATAAGTAAGATTTAGCCTATTCATGAAAGTTAAACTAAATTCACCTTTGTTACAATTTTGCCTGAACCGGTATTTAAAAAATCTTTTAATATTAGTTTTCTTTGTTCTAATTTGTTTAATTTTGTTTGTAAGCGTATTAATTTATTAATTTTAGTTATTTAATGTAAAAAAATCGCTGTTAATATTTTTGCGTAAATTACAATTAAAAAAATCCAAAACATTTTTTATTTTGTTTCCATGGACAAATTCTTTCCATACATTAACTAAAGTTATCCTGTTAACTATTTTGCCTTGAATTTTATTCACAATAACATTATAAACAAAAAAAACATATCTCCCGGCTTCATCATCATCATCATGTCAGCCGAAAGACGTCCACTGCTGGACATAGGCCTCCCCCAAGGCTTTCCACTCAGACCGGTCTTGTGCTTTTCGCATCCACCGCGGTCCCGCGATCCTGACGATCTCCCGGCTTGCCCTATCCCTAAGCATGCCACTGTTTCAGGCGTATACTTAATAGGAGTCATTTTTTTTCTGAAACATCACAATTTTTTAAATGGAATTCATACTTACAATAAATATTTACTGACATAAGTATTTCACTTTGAATAATTTTTTCTCCATTAAAACGTTATATTATTCGAAATGAGTATCATTCATATTTTATTTGACTCAAATAAACGATTTCTTGTATGTATAATGATAGTTACTTAGTTCATTTATTTATTTTATAAATAATTGAATAATTTTATTAAACGGAATTAATTATTATTTTAAAATTAAGTATGAGATGTAATGAATATTACCAATAAATAATGAATTATAAATTAGGTATGCTAATATACAACCCTGCAACAGACACGCTAAAAATCCAATGGGCCCCTCCCCAAACTTACATTTATTATTTGTCAAAGAAAATATACATGTTTTTTTTCTTCTCCACTTACTCTAGCGGAATAAAAGACATGAATAAAAAAAGACATTTACCTTATTACGGAATTCAAAAAATGGTTTTAAGTAAATATTTTCAATTAAAAAAAAGATTAGAAGGAAATATAAAAAATATACGCATACCATCCAAATAAATAGGTACGAGTATATCATTTTTATTTTATAAAATAGAAATAATTAAATTTTTATAGTCGACTCCATCAATTCATAAATATGACACAAAAAGTATTCACTTTAGTCTTGATTATAAGAGTTAAAATAAAAATAAAACATATACCATAATTATTTCCCAATAAGCTTTGGTGATTACTTAATTTATTTACGTCCAATTTATTAGATAATTTAACCCCAGCTATAAATAAAAGACTAAAATATTTCGGACCGATTTTCCCTTATCCGTGATCGCACCGGCTCAGATCTGTTAACATAATGCCGGGAGTCATAAAACAGACGATTTATTTAAAAATACGCTTTATAACAACTCGAATTAGAATGTTCATTCATCATCATCATCATCATCATGTCAGCCGAAAGACGTCTACTGCTGGACATAGGCCTCCCCCAAGGCTTTCCACTCAGACCGGTCTTGTGCTTTTCGCATCCACCGCGGTCCCGCGATCCTGACGAGGTCGTCACTCCATCTTGTTGGAGGCCTACCTACAGCAATGTTAATTATGGTATTAAAATGTTCTGTTGATTATTAAACATTTAAACAAAGTCACTGGTATCACATGGGATTATTACTATGAAAATTGCACTGACACCTTACGTTCACACAACCGTACGGAACTGCAGTGTGGTTGCGATTGCGACGGATGCGTTCGGAAGCGAGACACGGCTTTTATAACTATTTTATTTGTGTTCAGATGTCGTATTTTGTTTGTACATAAACTAAAGTTGATTTGTTATTGATAAAAACATAATTTTACGGACCGTTTTCTTATTTTGCGACAAAATTGTACATTTACCTTACTTAAAATTATATTTTTATTATTGGGTACTAAGCGATTTTTTTCTAAATTCGCTCAGGGACCGGAACCGCTTACCCTTTAAAGGGTTTTCGTTAGGGTATATAAGACTGGTTTTTACAAACCCTAACAGTGCGATAAGCATATCTTCGACTTACCCAAATGAAAAGCTATCCCATACGATACAATTAATTCGACTAAGCGCTTAACCATTCCTTAAAACACTCGCTAGTCTTTCCCTATGAAGTGTTTATTGAACAGCTTCAAGCTATTTTAATCTCTACACGCAGTCCATACAAAATATTTTTGCATATGCTTGAAATCAAGCAATTACACGAATCTGCGAAACAAAGTCAACGGAGAGGGAGATGGGGTAGGGTAACACTAACTTAAATCCGAAACGCTTACGATACTGGTAACCTCAATGGTTATAGTTAACTAGTTCGAAGCAGTTTCCATATCGTAAGCCTATCGATAGAGTAAGCCTATCGATGGGGACAGCATATATGATGTAGTACCCGATTGATAGATTTAATCAAATAAAGGGGTTTTCCGGTCCCTGGATTCGCTCTATCATGGAAGCATATTATTCTTCGTGTCGTTCCCATACGAAAGCGTTATTAGAGCCATTTTTTAGTTGCTTTTTCTATGTATGCACATTGCATGTAGCTACGAATAGCGGTCTTGTATCAAAATCAAAATCAAAATCAAAATTTCTTTATTTGCCAGAATATGGTAATAGACTAGGATCTTAAGGCTAAGTTTGTTCATGCATATTCAACCTGCATGCAGGTGTGCAAATTATTACGATATCATAGCTTAATTTTAGTAAAACGCCTATACTCCATCAACCTGTATGCGATGTCTACGGGTCTCCCCAGACCTATCGACGCGAAATCGGCTTGAGTCGGTACGAAAAAGTTTTATGTCCATGCAATAAGAGCGAAAACGACGACGCTCCGTTCGCAACGCCGAATCGAGCCGAGCCGAACCGAGCGACGCCTTTTTCATTCTTACTGCTCGGACATAAAACTGTTTCTTACCGACTCAAGTCGATTCCACGTTGAGGTATGGGGAGACCCTTACTAAAATAATATGGGTTAAGAGGACTGTGTAAAATCGAGTAGCTGTCAACTAAATTCCATACAAATTTAGCTCCGGGCGATAACGTTTCGGACACTCTAAATCAAGACCGATTTCCACGATTTTGAATATGTTGTAGTTATTTATAAAGAATTAGGTCTGTACGTATCTGCTTTTTGTTTTTCTAATTTCTTTCAATCTAAGAAATATTTTCTAAGAAAGAAAAACGTATAGATATAGCTTTTCATGATATCTACATATAAACATATTCAAAAATCGAAAAAATCGGACTAGGTTTAAGGAGAGAGAAACGTTAACGCATCTTGTAAGGAAATTTTTAGTTTCAAAATCCTCTTAATGGAGTGCTATTAGACCGAGTTAGATAACTGGTGTAAAAACCACACATCATTTAGGTATATGTGGTAAAACGGAGTAAATACTAAATAGGTCTAATAGAGATGTGTGGAGCTGTGGACAAAAATATTATTTTAGCAACTCCAAATGAAGCCCCCAGATTTGCGGGCTGAGGACTATGCTAATCCATTCTCCTACTTCGGTAGCAGAATCGCTGCAGGTGCCCTGAACATGGTAGGGGCCTTCAAAGTCCACTCCTCACTCCACTTATATTTACACTAAGCTCTGCTAATCTTAACATATGTATTAAATGGTTTCCAAGTGAGCCCAGATCACTCTCATTACTACTGCATAGACGGAGTATAGATAAACCACTACCATCGGTCATCATTGTTTGTTTGGTGCCATCGGCGCGTGCAGCCACATCGGTATACCGTGTATCATTTGATATCGCATTTAATACAGGTCTACCAGAACCTCATCATGATAAAATGGGAAATTCAAATTGATAGCTTGCAATTCCGGGGTAATAGGATCTGAAGGTTTGATAGGTAGATACTAGATTTTCCATTAATTCTATAAAAGTGTGATGAGTTGGACCCAGTCCCCGTAGAAGTCTTTATTTTTGAGAAGATGGAGCAAACAAATATTTATAATAATTTAGCCTTTCTTTTCATTTTCTTTGGCATTTCCTATTATTTGCAAGTACCTCCATATGGTGTTGGCTTTTGATATGTTCCCAAACCAAATGTTAGGCAAATGCATGTATTGTCATCAATATATTTGGTCATTTATCAAATCACCAATTTTTATGTGGACAATTTATTCGGTTAGCAAATATGTAAAAAATCCAAAACAAAATACGGCAAATGATTTGCATTGGGCCTCTGCCGAAGACATTTTACTTCAAGGGTGTTATTTCAAAATTGGGCCAAATCATCAAAAGGTTGTTTACCTTACATACATTAAAGTTAGTAATGATAGTTACTCTTTTTTAATAGGCTTAAGCAAACATATTGTGTTAATCTTTCCTAAAAAACTGTTGGCACTCGCCGGCCGATACGGCGCTACTCGCTACGCTCGTCGTCGTACCTGAGTATGCGAATTGGCTCAAATCTCACGGATTATGGGAAATGTTACATTTACCAAAAATATTTTGGTTTATTGAATATATGGTAATCGTTCATTTGGGCACACAAAAACACTTGCCAACCGATTAAATTACTTTATGAAAGATACTTAAATAATACCCTGTAAAGTGATAAATTGCATAAAATGAACTACGCTAAAATATTTTATACAAAAAATTGAGATGGAAAAAAATACAGTTGCTAAAATTTGTTTGGTAAGTGATGTTTGACCATTTTTTTCCCTCCAAAAAAGCAGTAGTTACTCGTATGTTTATTAGGCTTCATTAGAAAATGACTTCAAAAACTCTATGACGTATCGTCGCTTATTTAAAAATACCCCAAAAGTCAACATTTTAATAAAAAGAAAAATTAACTTTGTATTACATTAAATTAACTCGTAATTATTGTGCTTTCAATTGTTGATTAACGCGGTATTATTAGCAAAGCGACGATATGCAACTTTAATCTAAATCTTCTGAGATATATCTCAAAATATACTGTTGTCCCAAGCTGCTGTCAATGTTCTCCTCGAATGAAGGCAGCAGCTTCATCTTGGCTGGCACGACTAGGGGGAAGCGGGACAATTTGATGCACGGGGCACAATAACACATCAGCATTATTTCGTTAAAACAAATAATGTAGTAATATCGAAATATCACTAAATAAAATAGTATACATAAACGGGCTTGACAGCTGTAAACGCATCGCTAGGCTGTTGTTCTTTAGCATTTAACAAGTAAATAAGTGTTTTTGGTGTAACTTACTTATAATATTCCTCTTATGTAATAGTTAATTGTTGCGTTGTTATCTGTTTATTGGAGATTTGAAATTCCCAATATGAAGTTATTTTAATTTCGTTGTCAGGATTGCATGTTTAATTTTTGTAAAGTACCGTGGTTTTATTAATATTCAAATATTTTTCGAATGTGTCCGTTGGGGCACTTCGATACAGAAAAGTACGAGGCACATTGGTGCATTGGTGTTGTTTAAGTGTCTAAAAGTGTTTTAGGGTTTGTTTAGCCTATTTTCTCATACATGTTAAAGTTAATTTAAATAAATACTTAAAAAAGACAAATTGAAATCGGTCATTATGTCTATAAGTATAATATATTGAACAAAAAATAATAATTAAATTCTTTATAAAACACCATAGGTTGCCTATACCCTCCTTTAAAAGAAACGAAACAACATTTTTTTGAATGTTGGCATTTTAAAACTTTTTTACATAACTAAGCATGTGTATCAAGGTGCCCCATTGGAGGGGCACAATTAAACAAATTCCATTTTTCACAGTTTTTTCTTTATTTTTATTACGATTTTTTTTCAAGATAAATTTTAATGCCATGTCAATCCCAATCCCAACTATGATATAAGCGAAAATTGTATAATTTTAATCATTTTTACTTCCCAAAATATAAGGTTTTTCCGTGCCAATCTGCCCCGCTTCCCCCTACTGAGCGCCTTCCTTTATTGTTGTGTTGTATTTTGAACAAACCTTACGTTCACTTCACATACTACATAACATGGAATGGTGAGAGCAAGATAAAAAAAAGGTTGATTTCCAATTTATTTTATTTTATAATTTCTAACAAGTAAGTAAGTCTTAACTTACCCATTGAAACTCCTATCTGTCTTTGAGAAGAAAAGTGTAAGGCAATATTCATTGCATCATCTAAAAAACTGAGTGCTGTTTTATAGACTTGGGAATGTTTTTATGTTGAATTGAGGTGGTTTGGATACAATAAATTGAAGAAAGATATAATAACACATCGCAGTTATGCCTTTCACATTTCCGTAGTAAAATGTAATTATTATTAACATTAAAGGTGAGTATTATTTACATTATGTGTACAGTCTTTTTAATTTAATTTAAAGAGATCACTTCTTAACGTTGAAGCCCTCCCCCGTGGGATCTAGGATCCAGGGGTAGTTGTTGGGGCACTCCATGCAGGTGAACAGGCGCAGCGTCTCGCCGGGCAGCTCTCGCGTGGTGAGCGGGCACGCGTTGGGCAGCGAGCAGAAGGGCTGCCCTTTCACGTCACACTTGTCTTGTTTCCATTCCTGGAAGTCCCTGAGAGAGGACAGCTCAGTAGGATTTTGCATCCATTGAATTACTTGTATTAAAGAAGTGAAATAGACATCATTTTTCTCCAGCATCTCTTCGATGAATTTGATTAGTTCATCTCTGAATTCTTTCTTGGATTTAAGCCATGAGGCATGGAAATGGAAACCGAGAGGCGCGCGGTTGGTACTGTAATGGCGGTTGAAGTTGTGTCTCAGAAGGCGCGCGAATTGTTCACCGGTTTGAATGTTGGAACAAGAATCTACTACATGACAACCTGGCAAAGATTCGTCAAATGTAGGGTCGTCTCTGCGGTCCAGTTCGTTCATGACCATTTCCCAAACGGGATGACTCCGGGATGGGCAGTTGTGTGCGTTACCGTTGCACTTATGGGGCATACGGAAGTAAAGTGTGTAAGGCCAGATAGGAACGCGGCCAAGAGGAGCAGTAATAGAAGCGTCATATACGAAGTACTGGTCAGCCATCATTTCAAATTGTCTGTTTCCACCTACACGTAAGTAGGGCGCGCGAACGCCGATGATGGAGGCGTCAGTGATATTGGCAAAGCGCTCAATGATGAGACGACCGCCAGCCATTTCAGCGAGCCAGTCGTCGTAACTGCCGCTGCTCCAATACTGCGGGTCATCTTTATGTGTAAGTGAAAACACTGAGATTTCATGTCCTTTGCGGTGCAATTCTTGGATAGCTGCGTAGTTTGAATATTTGTGAGAAACAAAGAATGTTCCACGAATTTGACAGCCGTTGGGGTTGTGGCGGTTGCCATTGAATATTTGCTCGTACAAGTCAATGTTGTCTACATTTACGGCTCCATTAAATGTAATTGTTATCATCTGAGGAACTTGGTTCGGCTCGATTCCGCCGGGAATACGCGTGCCGTCAGCCGAGCAGAAACAATCAGGCAGTGTACACTGATTGGTGTCGCAGTCAGGAGCTCGGTTCGGATCTACATCGACAGCTGTAATAAAAAAAGGAATATTTTGGCCAAAACAAAAAGGAAGGTAGGTTGAGATGCGAAAACCTGTGTATTGTAAGTTTGAGATACATGTCAAATGTAACCTAGTTATATTTACAGTGTTGTTAATTGAATGTGTTGTAGAACACTTACTGCAGGCATTCTCATCCGATTCGTCTTTGCAGTCCGGTTTCCCATTGCAAAACAATTCCTTTTCTATACAGTCACCACTTCCACATGCCAATTTGCCTTCCGGGCAAATCGGTTCATCGGTTTTTAAGATAGGTAAGATTTTCCTGGGTTCTGAAAAGTAAATGATATTATGTTTTTCTCTAACCATGATTATATTCTTATGTGGGTAACAGGTGCTCCTATTGGTTACAAATATTTTGTTGTTCTTCCGGTGTGACTTAATGGATGCGTTATAAGGACAACAAGGAATGGTAAGAAAGAGGGAGAGACTTGGCAAAGCATTACAGTATGACCATAAGGTAGAGGTAGGTACGTCATGAGCACGACAAGAACAGTGAAAGACAATCAAATTTAGGTAAGTAGGTAATTATTAAATAGGCGAAGTTGAATGCTGTGATCAAAATTGGTAAGAAGAAATGATGTTTTAAAAACGTAATAAAAGGTTGGAGTCAGCTTAAGAAATTTCGAATATTTTATACATATCGGTAATTTTGAGGCCCATCTATAAATAACAAAATCGTTTTAAAAATATTTTTCTTTAGCAATAACTATGTTTATAAGTATACAGGAGAAAATGGCGGAGTAAAGGCGTGGACAGCATTATCTTTTTATCATGACAATTTTCTTTACGAAATTTTGGAATTATTATTTGAGCATTGTGGGCCCCTGAGTTCACATTCCACCGTAGAGACCTATAATTTTGACAAGTCCTTAGTTACTCCTCTACACGGAGTTATATTGCATATACATTTCAATTAATACAATTGATTGATTTAATACTCTGAGAGAAGACACTTTTCACTGCAAATTGCAGTTAAGTACCTACTGTTAGCTTCCTTTATCAAAATGCATCCATGCTTTGTCTGAAAAAACTATCTTATATTCCATGAAAAAATGTATAGGTACGCGACCATTTACATACTTGAAAGCATAAAAAAAAATATTTATAAAAGGGCCGTACAAAATTCATGTTAAATATTACCAAACAATGTCGTATCTAGCTGTAAATTTTGAAAAGCGTGTATATAATACATATCCGTGCGAAATACCCTTAGTATAATTTTTAGTAATAAACCCATTAATTGAGTAAGTAGTATTATTATAGGTAGTCAGTGTATGGTACAATGCAGAAAACTAGAAACTGGATTAGTTCAGTGTAAGAGAGAAAGATATTGAAGCTTAAGCAAAGGGTTAGTTCCAGAAAGAATCACGTGGAAGTATTTGTGGGACAATGTCTTGGACAATTCCGTATAAGAACATCAACAACGCCTTGCTTTGCCTGTGCGAGGGTTGTTGTGAAACCAACTGGCAAAGTGTTGAAAGTTAGTTGTTTTAATTAATCGTTACATAATCACTTCGCTAGTTTACAGTTTATTTTATTATTAAATAAATTTACATCTTCCGTGTGTGCATCAACATAACCTCATAATGTGATAAATAAAAGAAATTTGAATTAACGAGTAGGTACTCTTAAGTTTTTGTTGGTTTTGGCATTGGTAAAGGTGAAGTGCGGTATACGTAGGTAGGTATATCGACATTATGAGTAATGTTAATGCGTGAACAGCGCCGCCGGCGCCGGGGCCCGTCCCTGTCCGGGGCCTCATGCAGTACTCCTAATCTACAGTGCAGCGCGGCCCTCTCCCAAGCCTTATTGCTCGCTACACGCGAATAGCATCTGTTGCGGCACTTACTCTCGAGTTTGTCACAGTTGTTCACTTTACCCTTCCAGTCGCAGGTTTGTTTATCGAGATCAAAAGCCAGTCCGGATGGGCAAGTGATCTGTTTAAGACCTGACCTAGTGCACCTGCGTTGACAAGAAATTCGCGATTAAAAATACAACACAAGTGAGCAGGAAGTGGAAGTAGGGAAGGCTAGCTGTCGTGTCCGGTTACGATGTGTTCTATCCGGAATTTAATCGAGACCGTAAAGGAAACTGAGCCCCCCGCAATTCCACTTCCTTGATTTATCAGAACTTACTTTCTAATTTGTCACAATTCTTAACATGTGTTTTCCAGTCACAGGTTTGGCGGTCGATATCGAAGGCGAGTCCCCCGGGGCAGCGCACTGAGGCGAGCCTGGTGACGCCATTCTCGCCAGCCTGGTCGCACCTGCACACAGCCACGCTCTCAGTCGAGCTCTCGGCCCAGCCAGGCCCAGCTCTAGCCCAGACCTACCCGACGCTAGAGCGCCGTTCCTCTAGCGCCTGGAGGCAATGTGCTAGAGTTAAGACTGTTGAGACCCCATTCTAAATATACATACCGTAATATGAAATTAAGGACTTAGTAAGTACTTACTAAAAAAAACGCTGATAAGGTGTAATCGGGTATACATAAATGTAGTAATTGAAAATGAATAAATAAATAAACATGTTATAAATTAAGTACCTAATTAGGTAGTATTCATGACTGTAAATACACCATTTAAGATGCGCCATGGCCGTCGTCATCGTGGTTGCAGAAAATATTAAATATTAAAGGAAAGTTAATTAATTAAATAATCAAAGTATAAGCAAAGTCCCTGACCGTATCTATTTGTCTGTCGTGTTTTGATAACTAAATTCCGTAATTACCTACTGCCCATATAGAAATATATATCTACGGCAAAAATAATTCTCAGTGAAACGTCATTGTTTATGTGTTCATTTAAGAAAAGAGGGATGATACCTATTAATGGTAGAATAGTTTAATACAAAATTCATTAGTTTTGTTTTACCCGTGCGTGGCTGATATTCATGACACGATTGTAGCTGTCCGTTCCGTTCACAAGTCTGTAGTATCAAGGCCTCGCATACTAAAAAGTTCACATAAATAAATCATGTGGTCGTGGGACAATGAACGACATTCTAACTTTTAAGCCTGTTTAGGTGTACCTAACTAACAAAAACAGTGTTAAGGGACAAAGTCAAGGTTAGACTTCCATGCTAAATGCTATAATTAGATGTAGGTAAATCGTATCTTTTTTATAACTTGTATTTACTTAACCATTTAATCAGAAGAATTATTATTTCTTATAAGGATGCCTAACCCTGCCATTTTTTTAATTCCTATAACATAACTAAAGCCGAACTTAGTCTGTTATTTGTTTTTCAGTTTATTTTAATGTAAACAAGTCTGGAGGTAGCCTTAGCCCCGTACAAGGGCATGTTATTGGTACCAACTTTTAGTTTTTTTATACTTCATTGGACAATAGGGCCACAATATAAGTTTAAATGCCTTTGTTTTGTCTCAGCTACTTTGACACTTTTCGAGGAAATGAATGACAAACGAGCTGTGCGCGGAAGTAATCGCTGACAAAAGCTAGTTATACAAGATTAATTGATAAAGAGTGATTATTCGGATGCCGGTTTCGATCGATGCCAGTCAATGGAACGTGTTTGCTCTCGGACCAGTTTTCTCTTCTATGTTTAGAATTGAAGCACATGCTGACACCCACCGGCTCAAATAATGGGTACCTACATTTAATTGCCTAGAGTGGAAACGAAAAAAAACATTGAATAGTTAAAAAATATAGCCTAAAGTTTTTATTATTTTGAAAGTTTCATGTGGTTTGTCAATATGACCGGCTGGTCGCGTTGACCTGGAGTGTCACGTCGGGGACTGACCTGACGACGTCGCGGCAGTCGCCCTCGACTGTGAGCCGGAAGTACTCGTCGGCGGGTCGGCCATCGCACAGCTGTTCGGCGGTCGCGTCGTCGGCAGGATTGTCTTCCTCCTGACGTTTGACACGTTCCCCGCTGCCTGTAAATATAAGTATTGGTAAAACTCGCGTCCCCAAGGCGAAAATCTGTACGCTTGATCCTAAATGGTCAAGTTTAATCTCCGCAGTGCTCTTTCGAGGTCCATCTACATATTTTATCTATGCGACGAGGAACGTCGTCTACGTCTAGCTATCTAGTTTTAATAGATCAATGCTAAATATGCCCTGAGTACTGTTAGATCTTTTTCATGTCAGCACACACTAACTCTAACAAAAATCCAGAAAGTTCCAACATGAGCTTCTCTCGAGTGCGTAACTAGCCCTTTTCTTCTTACTACAGAAATATATAGGGCTCGTAAATGTAAGTCAATTATGCCCTGCGCTTATCATAATTTACTCTTAATCGAAAGACAGATACTAACGAAACAGCAATGCTGTAAGTTATGGCTGTTGCAGCGTTTTACATGCTCATTAGGTAACGTAGCTTGGCGTAAG
This sequence comes from Acleris sparsana, assembly GCA_923062465.1. NCBI lineage: Eukaryota > Metazoa > Arthropoda > Insecta > Lepidoptera > Tortricidae > Acleris > Acleris sparsana. The sequence continues at coordinate 12,897,168 of OV281286.1, forward strand.
CACGATTACAACACACCGCGTCATGGAATGTAGGTACCGTTTCACTGCAGCGTTGTATTGTCGTTGCGACTAGTTACTTAAATTTAAACTTGTTTGAAGGTATTCAGTTCCTACGGCACAGTAACCAGCGACGTGTAACGTAAACAAGATATTGAAAGTGGTTCTCCGTATCCGCCGCTAAAGGAAACTTGCTCCCCGAAGTTCTTGGTAATTCGTTACCAACCATGAAATACTTAAGTAAGCCTACGATTTGCAATTCGATTCCAGAAGGTACATTATGGGGCTATTGAAAGTTGAAACGAAAAGAAATCGAGGTCACCGCCAGCAAACGAGCCACGTAGCCGGCACCCACTGCGCTTGCTGCTGTGGCGAACTATTTAAAATGTTTCGTTGCGACACTAGTATAAATTTCACAAAGTGACTAAACTTAAACACTAGGAAACACTGCCACAATATGAACTTACAACTTTGACTTGAAACGTTGGATGGGTTTGTAAAATTTGATAAAGTTAAATTGAAGATATTTGAACGCATCGGTTTTTTTCTATAGCATGACTATAATTTATATTTTGAAGGTAACAATCAATCATATTTTTATAAAATGGCTATTTGGATACACATTTAATATGTATCTTGCTGTGATGATGCTCCTCTAATTATTACGAAATGTCTATAATATGTGTAATTACAATAATTGTTCCAGGTAAATAAAATAGTTTTGATAAATGTATGAAGGTACTTACCGAAGCAGGCAAGCACCAAAAGCCCGAGGCACAAGAGCGCGTGTCGAGCCATACCGCTCGCCGAGGACTGGCTGCCGAGTCGCGCGCCGCGCTCAGGAAAGTGCAGAGCTCTCCGCGGCCCCTCTTCACCTATTTATATAACCTTAGGCCGAGCCTGTCCGCGAGCTGATACTCGTAGCCGCTGCGCCCGTCCTAGACGCACTGCACTAACACACGTAGTACCATCTTGCACCGCCAGTCAAGCTTTTATTAACCCAGCCAGAGGCACGGTGACAATTATGCTCCTAAATATTAATGATTATTACATTTATTAATTAATCACCTATAATTTTCTATATCTGCAACTATTTCACAAATTATTTTAAAAATCGTTTCGATAAACCACAGAATTCAACGAGTAAGGTAGGTAATATTGAAGGAAATCGTTTCGTCAGAACCTGTAAATGTGTTACGAACAGCAGCCAGTTATGTTCCCCTAACACTGATACGTCTCAGTCACTTAATTAGGGATAAAAAAATGGACTTAATAAGGTGGTATATATACATTTTTAAGAAACTATCCCATGTTTTTCAAATTTCACATCTAACAAGTCAATTTCTAAATAGTTAAATTTGCAATACAATATTTTGAGATGCGATTCAATTATATAGCGACCTACAAGAGCTGATGATGCTAGAGTCAGAAGGTTGCAAAAGGATAAAAGTTCGCCTCAATATTTTTTTGATAGCAACTTATTGTAGTAGATTGTTCAATAAGGGACTAAAACAAGCCATAATAACACGAGATGTTTAGCCACGCGAGCTCAGCGAGGGTGGCTATAGTTCGAGTGTCATGATAGTTGTTTAGTCTCGCGTTAAACACTCTACTTTTCACTTCGAATGCGAGGAAAAAAACAATGTTCTATTCAAAACTACAATACTTATTATAACAAAGTGTCTTACCAATTTGTTCCGCCGTTCCGCGGTTTTTTTTTGTAAAGTGATGCTTTAAATGCTTTCATATTTAGTTAATTTAATTAATGAATTCACCCTTAATATTCTGTGGTCTTCATCATCAGTTCCCCTAATCAGATTAAAATTTGGTGACCACTTCGGAATGATACTACCTATATCAAAATAAAAATAAATTTTCAAAATCTGTCCACAATTGACGGAGAAATAGGTGAACATACATTAAAAAAAAAACAAAAATACGTACGTACTGACGCGCGACATACGTGGAACATAGAACCTCCTCCTTTTTTTAAGTCGATTAAAAACCCGAGCACTGCTTGCGCATCATTTATTTCCGTTTTCTCAGGAATCGGCAGCATTTCAATTAGACGGGAAGTTACTTTTTCTGATAGGATTAATGTACGGAAAAATATAAAGACTAACATAATTAATCCTACTTCCTACGATCCTACTATATATAATATTATAAATTGCGAAAGTTTGTGTGTGTGTGTGTGTGTTTGTAACTTCTTCATGCTGCAACGGCTGGACGGATTTGGATGAAATTTGGAATGGAGATAGCTTATAATCTGGATTACCACATAGCCTACTTTTCATCCCGGAAAATTTCAAGTTCCTGAGGGAATAAATATAATCGAAATCTAAGCGGACGAAGTCGCGGGCAGAAGCTAGTATATTTTAGTTTAAACTCCATGTCACAGTGAATAGGTAGACCTACCAATTAATTCATCAGATTACAGACACACAAACTTTCGCATTTATAATATTAGTAGGATATACAAGCATGTCCTCGCCGTGGTACATCCGGGTACAACTTCATTGAAACTTCTCGTGGTAATTTCCTGCACTTTTTGCAAAGGAAATGAAAAGGTTAAGGAAATCGAAATGAATATGTCATGTTATATAATTAATCGCAATCGTCTTCGCCATTTTCATTGCCAATAGAGTACACGAATCAACTCGAGGGCGATCACCTGTATTGACACCGTTTTTAAGAAATGAAATTATCCTAAGTCATGCTGTCAGAAGTTCCTCTTATTACTCGTAGCCGTAGTCGACTGCCTAGCTGGGTCAGCCGGATACCGTTAATTAGTACGTACATATCAAGATTTTCAGTTACTTGATAAATTATGATGACAAACATAAGTATAAATGCCAACCAAACCAACTCGGACCCTCCTTTCTCAAACAGTTGAATTGCGTTAGCACGAGTAGACGTAGAGCTTATTAAGTATAGGTGTTAACCTAACTAGTTTGGCAAATATTTCCTCAATTCACGTGCTTCTTTATGGGCATAACTGAAAAATAAATACTGTTTGTCGATACAAAAATCAACATCACCATCGCTTTTCAATTGCAGTAGGTAAGCTTTCTTCAAATTATCGTCGAAGTATTTATATTTAAATTAAAGAAATATGCTCGTGAAGTTATTGTGAAAATGTGTATACACTATAATAAATCTGAGAATGTTTTTAATTTTGCTTTTAAGATTAAAGAAAACTGATTACCTATTTATGTTCAAATATTTATGCAGGTATATTTACCCGTTGCTCCTCGGTGACTTTTTAATAGGCGAACACTTTATTTGTAAGTAAGTTTGAGTAAAATGACTTAATTTCCCTTTATTCTTAAAGGTTTTCATTATTATTTGTTTGCAAATAACGAGGTTATTCTCGTTACTATAAACTGATGCTAGTTGGTACTATAGGGCTAAGAGTTTGTCTTATCTATACATATAAAATGCTTTGTCCTGAATGACTGACAGACGGATCAACGCACAGCCGCTGATCGTAGAGACCTGAAACTTCGAGGGTGTGTTAATTGTATGACGTAGGCGTCCGATAAGAAAGGATTTTCCGAAGTTGTACCCCTAAGGGGGTGAAAAAGTTGGCAAAGTTTGTATGGGACAACGTGATTCCTTAATCCAATCTACTTCAAATTTTGCATAAACGTTCTTTAACAGAATTGATGGAAGACGTATTTTGTATTTTATTGGAATTCATTCCCTAAGGGCGTGAAAAAGGGGTAGAAAGTTATTTTGGGGGAGATTTGCTTCGAAGTTGATACATACATATATACATACATACATACAATTATATCAATACTCCTTAGTGCTTTTGATTTACATTACATTTTATTTTGACAAATGTTTAAAAACTCAATCCGATTTTATTAAAAAAGGTTGAACTTACATAAAAGCTTGGTGCAATGCAAATAACCAAACCCGCTGAGTCTAAAGATTCCAAATTTGGTGCATAGGTACACATAGGTTCCTTATGAGGTCTAGCGGAGCAGTAAGAAAGGATTTCCTGAAAATCGACCCCCAACGGGAAGAAGTAGGAGGAGTAGCGGGAAACTAATTCTACACGTACGAAGTCGCGGGCTTCCTCTAGTATTGATATAAAAATATTAACTACTTTTAATGAGTGCCTACTGGCTACGGCACCTTAAAAATGCAATTGTACAATTTTAATACAATAATTTTAAACCTCTTGAGCCGAGGACCTTCACGTTAATATATACAGAAGAAATATGTAAGTATATAGTGATACGTGTTATTCGTCACGGTTTAAGCAACGGAGACCTTTACGTTGTTTTTCGCTTCATCGCGATTTATGTGTATAGATATTAAAATCAGAATTAAGTCCGTGAGGTCATGAGTAGCGGGCGGCAGGTCGACGGAGCCCCGCGCGGCGCGGGCGCGGGTGCAGGCTCCGGCCGGCCGCCGGCCGCCGGCGCCGCTCGCTCGAGCCTCATTCCTCGAACACGGGTTACATAACCAACACACCCGGATGTAGCCGCAAGGCCACCCATCTTCCAACAAGCATGTTTTTTTTTAAATATTAAAACTAAAATCATATTATGTTCAATTTATTTTCGTATCACGTTATCATTTTGACGCTTTTCCGTTGTCTGATGTTTTCTTCTGACAAACATTCGCTAATATTCGTGCTGACTGAAGTACACAACGAAGGTCACCTAATTCAGATTTCATTATTAATTAAATTTATAAAGGAACTACTTGACGTTTGACTTAGAAATCCAAAGTTAAAATAATAAATTAGCTGTTAACACCTGACGGCGATATGGGGAATTCATTGACAATTGTAGCTTAGTAGCTGTTCCTTCGATGTCCAACAATCCCGATTTTTACCTAATTGACAATAATCGGCCGAGGACCTACATGCACGGCTGCATGCCTCTTACCATTAAGGGGATGAGGGCATCCTTTTAAGCTGAACGTATTTTAATACAAAAAACAGAACATTATTAAATATCTTCTAAAATGTACTCACACGTGTAGGGATGCTGTTCCATAAAAACACGTCTTGCTTACATTTAAGATTGATAGAGATACCCTAACGTTGGGAGAACAATTCGACGACCGTAATCTAAATTGGTGTAAGGGACAAAAGTTCTAGTGGAAGCTATTTCTGTAAGTAGTTAGAATTTAGCCCTAAGGTGCGTATAAGTAATCTTAAAAAAAACATTCCTTCATTGAGGACATTGGACAGGACGAGCAGGCAATTAGGTAACTTAACCGCGAAGTGTGAGTAGGTAATAGAACTGGGCAAAGTTTAACCGGTAATAATTTTTTAGTCATATAAATACGACTATTGAAATGCAATAGTAACTGGTAATGTAATACCCCCTTTTAAGCCGGTAGTCGTAACACCGGTAACCTGCCTTTTAATTTATAATGGTTGGGTTTTGTTTGCAGCTTGCAGCGTATTCTACACATTATTTATATCATTCTGAACTCGAATAGTGAAATTTTCTCTAGAATTCTCTCTCTCTACAGCCAAAACAATTCGTAATACATTCTAAAAAAATGTTAAATTAAAGCACATATATAACAACATTAAACAGATAACTATCACGAGTAAGTAGACTTGATTGGTTCCTGAAATACAGGTGACTAAATTATTTGTACTTACTAAAATCATCTAAGACGGCACCAAATAACTTTTAAGTATAAAATTAATTGGTACATGTGGTTTTTTGTGTTTATCGTAACGGCTTCCGTCGTAACCCTGCACTGAGCATTTTGCCTGGTTTTGATAATAATTTTAGCTTTAGGTTCAAGTTGTTTGAGAAATGCTTTTAGTTTTTAATCTGCAAAGACTCGCCCACTATTTAATTTGTATAAATACGACGTCAAGTTGACGAGGACGACGACGAGTATATTAATATTATTGGGTGAATACAGTCAAAAAGAGTGGTGATGGTATGGTCGCAGGCGCAGTTTCCGAAGCACGCAGCTGAAGCACGACGACGCATGCCGATAGCTAAGCGGGCACCGACGCGCAGGCGCGCGAGTCAAGGATCCTACCGATATTTCCTTTCACCGGCACGGCGTGGTATCGGCGACAATGCATATAAATACTTATTTACCGCTTGACATGAATCAACACTTCGTAATGTAGGAAAAATCCATTACAAACTACACTCGTCTTTTAAAAACTGGTTACTCTAATACATGACTAGTAGCATTAGTGTCCACGTACGAGTTTTAATATTAGAGAAGAACATTTAAAAAAAAATGGTGCACAATATTGTTAATTATATTTAAGAAGGGTATAACTGTATGTATATCGCACTGCTAGATCAAAACAGTAGTAACACAAAATACAACTGTATTTTAAAATAAGTCAAGTAGTTAATCTGAACCAAACGCTACCTTTGCCATAATTCAACTTAAGCGGTAGAGGGGCGACCCTCACTCCAATTTCGCGCGCTACCTGCTTTATTATCGGAATTTATTTTGTTAATTAATCCTTCCTATATAATTTACAATAACAGGTTAGATGCATTTATACTGTATTTGTGCAGATAGCCATGAGACAGGCAGGAAGAATGCTTTAAGTGAGTAAACATTCACGCTTGACCTTGCGAGTTGACATTGTCCCTTGCTAAAGTTACCAAACATTTAATTTGACGCCTACGTGGGGAGTATTGTGAAATGCGTCAAAATCATCACTCAACCACAATCAATTCAAATAACTAATCCAAAACATTACTATCAGACTTTTTTATAATTGACTAGGTTTTATTAGATCATTGATTTAGGAAATTTAATGCAATATACCTAAGATGCATGAGATCGTACTATGGCGGGCATAGGGTAACTTAACGCAACGCAGACAAGCGGACGTTATTTTTTTAATATGTAAGTTTAATTGCACTATCGTTCATTGTTACCATCTAGCACGAGCCGGTGATCTCAAGCAACTTAAATCAGACTGGTAAGTTTAACAATAGGTAGGTACTAATACAGCATCTAGTTTGATACAACTTAGTTTGTGATATAGGTTTGAAGAAGATTATCGTGCTCCAATAAGTAATATATAAGAGAGATATCTTCATCAAAGAAATGTTCCACCCACTTACCGCTCACTTTAAGCGGAGTATATTATCCATGACTTAAATGCAACAGTGTTGACAGTATTGTTAAAAAAATTAATGTACATTATATTATTCATGCTATAATGTAATATATGATAAGTAGGTATATAATATATGGTATGATATCAACTAAACTAGTCAAGTCAACATATTTAGCAACTGTCGCGCCGAGTCAAACGCGTTTGGCGTTTGGTGTTTATGAGCTCTTTGGCACACTGATTAACTAAATATCTAATTTAATTTTAATGACTTCCAGTTACCGTCAACTGCGTACTACTTACTACCTACTTATTTATGTAGATGTTTTAATGAGTCACGGATCACGCGGATACTATTACGATATGATTTTATATCCAGATAGTTTTATTACCTGAAATCGCAATCAATTTAATAATATCAATTCTTTACAATGAGTTTACAGACTCAACAAAAACGATTTTGGCATCATAGCGTTTTTCGGGGACCCTGGTAGTAAACCTAGAAACTATAAAAAGTTGCTAAGACACTGATGTAACCTAGCTAGAAGCTAGCTAGAAGGGGTAAATTGCGAAAGAGCTTGAAATGTGATAAGTTAATAGGTCAATATTGTTTTCATTAATTGCTTAGAGATGGGTAACAATGAAAGCTGCGATATGTCTCCGACGACCGTGCAAACGCACTGCGTTTAGAGATGACTTTCACTACTCAGCTTTCACTCTCGGAGGAAACGCGTCTGCATTGCATCGGCTACTAAATGCCACTTCATGACTTCACTGCATCAAATTGCTTTAACTCTCTATTTATTTAGAAGCCGCTAATAACTCCTATATGGACTGTTGTTGTTATATTCGGTGGGGTTGCAAAACTGAATGGAAAGTTAGTCAGGGTCTCCTGATAGGAGTACAGATGGTTGGTGAGATGATGTGCAACGGCCGCCCACTGCGTCGCGCAGAATAGCGTGTTGGCGGCGCCCGCGACTATTGTCTGATAGTCGGCGGCGCTGTCATGCATGTTATTGTAATGCGTCAGAACGCTTCACAATTAAGTTTGATGAGCGTGCTTGTCAAATATTAAAAATAATTTCATTTATCAACTTGCATCCCTCATTTGAATAACACCCTCATCTCAGGGCAAGCGTTATTTCAGGGTACACCTTAAGACACACGAAGCAATAGAAACCGAAATAACGTATACGTATTTTGCAACTGTAGGTAAATGGTTTTTCAATACCTACCTTAATGGCAGATGGTTCTTCAACCAAACACGCAATTTTTATTGGTCGTTCCCCCTTGGAAGACAAATTTGTTTTCCTTCTTCGCAAACATGCTTATACTCTTATGTATGTATAAAACCAGTTCATGGTTTGAGTTTTATTGAAAATGTCTGTCTACGTTTACTTACTCTGGTATGTGTTATGCGAGTGGTTTTTGGCCGTGTATTATTCGTCGTATCTGACAGGGGCATTTTAAGTTAACGCTTCGGAATCCCGATCTTAGACAGAACGAGAGCGAGCTGTCAATCCACTTCATCGATACATTTTAACTAGATGTCTGACCATAGCTCGGTTTTCACAAGCTGAGATCTGTCTGAACGTAGGCCATGTCTATCGACAAGTATTATTAAGAAATAATGTAAGCCACATTTAAATGCTTTGTAGCAAACTATGGTTTGGGCAGCGATAAGATAGGTACACTCATCTCATGCAATGTCGAATAAAATACTTGTGCAATATGTATACAAGTTGCTAGTTACTAATAACCACGGCATAAAGGTACGTACGGGTCGAATTTGTATTCAAGACACGTAAGTTACCATCACAGCCAAACGACGACGCCAGGTCAAACGAGAATTCCTTACGTATAAGAATTCAACTTCAACATTTTGCATTTTGCGTTGTTTGTTAGTAGTTGTAATTTTTATGAAGTAAAAATAGAGACAAAGTTTTTAACACAGAAATAACATAAAAATTGTATCCCAAGTGTTATTATATAAGCATAACGTACCTATATATACCATACCCGCTCGACCGCCTGTATCCGGTTCAAGGGTGCGACCCGTGCCAGGCACAGGTTCGGTCTAAGTACATTGTCCTTTTGAATATGTAGAAGGATATTAACTATAAACTTAATATCGATTATTTATGTTTCTAAATACGGAGGTCATAGATTTAATATGTAAGTCGAGCACTTCTTTGGATTTCTATAATATAGTAATGATTCTCAGACTGTAAGGCTGTGATTTGTTATAAAAGGGGGGACAACCATGAAATGCATGACAGATTATAAATACCCTTTAACTACCAGACTCGACGCGATTCCCGGCGTTTAGGCAGCCGGCCCGCGTTGAGTTTCTATTTACTTAATTAAAAAACCAGTGAAGCGCGCCGACGGTTCCGTACTAGGTCCACTTGCCGTCCCCGGGCAAGTCTAAATGGAGCAATTTCCCCATTTGTCCCATTGAAAGGTTATGGGACCAGATTTTCGGTGATTATTCCTCCTATGGTATGCCCGATATTCGATTTTATTTTTTCTAAACCATCTATGGCTAGATGTCGTATTACAAGATAAATTTAATCCTGATATCTCTAATAGTTTGGGGCGAGTATGCAGACAAACGAAAATCCGAATCACGGAAAAATGGAGCTTCGCTCCAATCAACGCAAATGAGTTAAAAAATACGAATAATACTACGTATAAAAGGGTTAGTCACACTAGGGTTTACGTGACTTGTTCCAGAAAGTCTAACTATCAAGGTTAAGTAATCACAAGTACGGACGAAAATAGTATATGGGTGATGATTTTTAGGCAATTGGCCTATACAAAAAAATGGTATGTTTTACAGTTGTTTTTAAGGGAACCGAGTATTTATTTTATTGTTTTTACTTTTTAGGTAGTTGTTAATAACTTACTAGAATGAGTATTTTTTGTTTTGTTTTTTTATTAATTTTATTTTACGATTCAAAAGGTTACGTGTGTACAGGTCAGATGGTTGATGGGGCGAAGGCAAAACATTCAGGCACGAAACCCTAAAAATCAAGCAAAGAATCATCGTTAAGTTATGTTGATCATTTCTTAAAACCATGAATAAAGTAACAGAATGCTCTTTATGTTACAACGGATTTCCGTTGAAGAGTCAACAAGTACCGTAATTCGGCTACCGAGATGGCCTTTATGGAAATGTAGTAACTGGTATTTCATTTAAGTTACGTTTAAACGTAACGTAAAGGTTAAAATTTTCACAACTTTATGTGTAGTGAGCAAAAGTTTCGCTCGGTTTCAACGCCAACGTGCCACCGATCCAATTGACTAGTTAATCCATCATACGAAACGATCAACTCAATGACTCGGTGACTCAATGCCAACTATTATCAGAAATATATATTTGATAGTCTGAACGAAACCAATGCGAAAGTGAGTTAAAAATGTAAGGTGTTTTTTCAGAATAATATAAATACTTTAATATAATCATACATATTGCAGGTCTTTCTGAGCTAATGTGGTGTTTAAGACATACCCTGAGTTAGGAAGAAGGTTAAGAGTAGGTAGGAAAAAGGTTGGTGTAGACAGGTACAAAACCAGCATTGTATTTTGTATTTTATATTTTAAAATTTTATCAAACAGACTTACACGAAAATCACATAAAATTTTAGGGTTCTATTAAATATTTATGTGAACTATTATTTATTTAGGTACACTTATACTACAGCGGGATTATAACCCGGTACACCTCGACTTCACATGAAAACATACTCAAAGCTAATTTACTTGAAATACCATTTCGTGAAAGCATCATTGTCATTTTGGCTCTGACTTAGAATATGTTAACCATGCACTCCTTCACTCAATTTAATATGAACTAATATAGAGCGCGCTCGGCTCGAGATCTCAACCCTAGTAGTGGCCGTCACCCGTGGGGTCGTTCAGCCAGGGGTAGTTAGCGGGGCAGCGCACGCACGTCTGCAGGTTGATGGTCTCCCCGGGCACCTCCTTGGACGTGAGCTTGCACGAGTGCGGCACCCAGCACGCCTGGTTGCCCTCCACCGAGCAGCGCTCCCGCCACGGCTCGAAATTCTTAGCTTCGGTGACAGTGCGAGGATTCTGGATCCATTGGATTACTTGGGTCATAGTCACAAAATATACGTCATTATGGTTCTGCAGGACCTCATCGATCCAAAACAGGAAAGCCTCTAAGAATTCAGGATTATTTTTCAACCACGCGGCGTGGAAATAAAGACCCAAAGGTGCTCGATTTTGTTCATAATGGCGATCAAAATTATGAAGTAGGAAATTATAAAATTGATCTCCAGTAAGAATGTTTGAGCAGGAGTCTACCATAGCACAACCGGGCAGGTATTCGTCATTCGTAGGGTCCTCGCGACGGTCCAACTCGTTCATGACCATCTCCCATACGGCGTGGCTCCTGGTGGGGCAGCTCTGTAAATTGCCATGGCAACGGTGGGGCATGCGGAAGTACATAGTATAAGGCCATAGAGGCGGATTAGAGAGCGGAGCTGTGATCGTGCTGTCGTACAAGAAGGCCTGCTCCTCCATCATGGTGAACTGGTTGTTGCCGCCGACTCGCAAGTACGGGGCGCGCACGCCCACCACGCTGTTGTCTGACACGTTGGCGTACTTCTCGATAATGACCCTCATGCCGGCCATTTCCTTGCCCCAATCGTCAACCGTGGCGTTGCTCCAGAAACGCTCATCATCGTTGTGCCTAAACAAATATAATGTAAAAATTACAACACGCTGTAAAAGGTACTTATGGGTAAGATTATAAAGTATTCATGCGAAAATCTTTCAAAATGTTGTCTGTGTCATACTCATGTTTAATATGAATTAAAACAATAGAATTCTAACTGTTGGATGTATGCTTACGTGATGGAATGCACGGCAATCTCGTGCCCCTTGCGGTGAGTCTCTTGCACAGCCGAGTAGTTGGTGTACTTGTGGGAAACGAAGAACGTGGCTTTGATTTCGCAACCGTTTGGGTTCTTGCGCTTGCCGTTAAAGATCTCTTTGTAGAGCTCGATGTTGTTGTTGTTAATGGCGTCGTCGAAGGTAATGGTGATCATCTGCGGCACGTCGCGCGTGGGCAGGTCACCGGGGATGGTCGTGCCGTCTTCCGAGCAAAAGCAGTCTGGCAACACGCACTGCGACTGGTCGCACGGCGGAGCCCGGTTGGGGTCGTTGTCGATATCTGTAACGACATATACGAATATAGGTCTTGTTATGTTATTTGCGCCACGTCAATTTGCAACTCTCAATATTCAACAAACCGGTATATTATACAAGCTCATATTTTACAGGTTTAGATATCAAGTTTTTAATGGATTTAAGATAAATTTGCAAACTCGGCCAAAAGGTACAATCAGCTTCAAATTGTATATACCAGGAAACCGTCATTTTGTATAAGTAAATACAATATGGCCATTGATTGTGAAAAAGCTTCATGGTAATAGAATTGGAAGAAATTTGGCTTTTGTAGGTGTGGTGGTGGTGAATACGCACGAGCCGTATGTACAGCGAGAGTGAGGCGAGAACCTGTATGGGTACTTTCGCTTAGTCAAATCACTCGCTACAGCTGACACACGTTTGGATTTCACTTTTGATTCAGTGATACAACGAATGTATATTCATTTTGAATCAAAATGAATAAGGACGGATACCAAGTTTACTGTTTGTTTTTGCCGGTTAACTTAAGAATTGATTTGATCGGCGACAAAAAATTTAACGACGTACCTACCTACTCTAGAATTCTAGATGTTCAAGTTTGTTTACCGCACAAGGTTATCGCTACTGGAGATTGTAATTACATACCCTTGTCATGCACACGGTTACATTTCAAAGTGCTCCATTGGAATGTCGTCACATTTTACGTGCAATGATATTACGCATCTTGAAATTACGATATTAAAGTTATTAATAACAAAACCGCTTCACGACGCGATATCTTAACATAGGTATGTATTGCAAATTAATAATTTTGATGTTATGAATTTGCCAACGGGTTTTTCATAACAGTGGACGCTGTCCGTGGTCGTTTATTAAAAATACAAAGGAAAGAGATCGCGTGGACTAGTTCGCCACAGCCTTGGAGCTCGGCGAGATTATTGTGCGCTTTATGTATATGATGTAAGCGTTTTTAAGTAGAACCTGATTTTCCCAGAACCGCATTAAAATGCACTGCGGTCGTCTCCTCAAGTTAAGGATAATGAAACTAAAACCTCGCGGGGTAAAATTGGGTTTTGATGATAATATGCATTAAACGCAAATAATGCAAATAAAACAAAATAACACTATTAGTACGTCTTGCATTGCGACAGAACATTGAGATGTTTTTTTAGGCCAAGTGATTGGCATTTCGGGCAGGTCCCTCGTCACGCCTAAAGAGACAGTTCTTATTTGTAAAAGAAACTCGTTCAAGTTCAGTTGCCTACCTACTTCAAGAAGTAGTCTTTAGTCTTTTGAAGTCTCTCCTTTGACGTTCGTTAAATGTCAATATAACTTATTTCTGACCTTATTTTGTATGCTGGGTTACTGTCGTACAAGAAAATATGTTTGGTGATTTTTTCATTATAATTATTATGTTGAGTGCCTAAATTTTTTTATTGCGTTTCCTCTTTTTTATTGCATATCCCTGATTTGCAATTGTAACTTTTCCTTAAACGGATTTTAATTACAATCGTTTAGATAGAAGTGTACACTGTTTGATTTATGGTCGCTGGTAGGTACAATCCGCTGCAAAAAAATATTATAGCATCTATAGTTAATCGTTTTTGGATCATGGAACGCTGCATGTTTTGCAGCGTATAACATTACTCTCATGATTTCAATAGTAACTAATGGCTAAGTATCGATTATGCAGCTGATTTTTTACAGTAGCAGAATTGTGTAAAATTTGCTTTGCTTAATAAACAACAGTAGATAGATACGGAGCCAGTGCAGGCAAGGGCGTTTTGGCGTTCGCGTACAACAATGACCGTACTTGAACGAACCGATTTGGCCGTAGCTCTATTATTAACGCTAACGTACGGCGCTATGACTACTTTTTAACTGCAAATTAAAGAAAAAACCATCTAACAGAGTAATACTACCTATACCGGGATCAGCTTTGATTTAAAATTTATAATTGCATGTGTTACATTAAGACAGTCACCAACGACCTTGAATGGACACTTTGCTACTTTTTTGTTGTTATCCTTATCTCAAAAACCGGGCAAGAGCATGTCGGACCGTGCTCAGTGTAGGGTTAAGTACTACAAACATAAAAACAACAGGTAATAACATTTTCTATTTAATGTCATTTGGTGCCATTTTAGATGATTTTAGTAGGTATAAACACTTCTCTGTATCTCAAAAAACAATGATGTCTACTTAGTCGTGATATTTTTTCCTTAAAATTCGTTATATGTGCCTTTATTTAAGATATTTTTCAGATTTTTCAAATCTGTAGTTTCGGCTGGGGGGCGGGGGACACTTGACTCTAGCAAAATTTTGCACTTTCCATCTTTATCATATATCTCAAGATTTATACAGCGACACTCCACATCAAGGGGTAGACGAGTAGAAAAATACATCCCCACGTTTAGGGTGCGGCTCCAGTGAGGCAGAGACGTAGGTATATGTATATATATGCCAAATTACAGCTTTCTAGAACTAGGGGACGGACGGAGAGACAGACATCGTGAAACTATAAGGGTTCCTAATTTTACTACAGAACCCTAAAAACGTTGTAGCATACCAAATACACCGGTTGATTTGCCGAGAGTGATTATTCAATAACTCTAACAAACCGTCTGAGCCAAGCTCGACTGGTGAATGTCGGTATATTCTCGACTGGTCAATTGATTTACGGCACTTCCGAGAACACGCGACCTCCTCATGGAACTATAATAAACCGTAAGTGAACTCGCGAGATGTGACGCCTATGTTTTTTTTAAATAATTACTTATTAATTCATTGAATTTAAAGCGGTACCTACGCGTGTCAAGATTCAGAAATGTGTCTGAATACTTGTTATACTGGACAGAATGGAGGAGGCCTTGTTTTCTACACCAGTTGATTTCTTTGGCATGCTATATTATGACAACCGCCACAAGGAAATGAGAGCGTGAGGTCATCACGATTATTATAATTATTCGTATATGGTGACAGGCTGAACCATACCTTATATTGGTTTTATTAATACAGCTGCAACTACCTTTAAGGAATTGCAGTAGAAAAAAAAGAGTTTGAGGCATACACGAAAACAAATTTCATGCGTGCACGAGTTACGTAATGTGCAATAATGATTAGAAGCTTACCACAGGAGTTTTCGTCTGAGCCGTCAGCGCAGTCCTTCTCGCCGTTGCAGAAGAGCCCGCGCTCGACGCAGCTGGTGTCCCCGCAGGCCAGGAAGCCATCCTGGCACAGCGGCTCCTCCGTGTGCAGCAGAGGTTTCACCTTACGCTCCTTGTTCTTGAGCTTGCAGTTCTTCACAGCGTCCTTCCAGTCGCAGGTCTGCTTTTCGATGTCGAAGTACAGACCGGCGGGACAACGGATGGCTTGGATACCCTACAAACAAAATATGGATGTTAGTTTTAATTCAGACTCGTATTTCAATATAAAAAAATACTCATCTCTGCGTAAGACAGAGATTTTAGGGACAACTTCTTTATCAATACTCTGTGAGAGGAATAATAGTAATGCAGTTACTCTGGTTGAGTTTGCCTATTAGTATACCTTAGTTCTATGATTACATAAAGTTATGTAAAGCTCGCGTTGATTAAATTCAAGACGGGTTTATTACAGGAAATTTGCAATTTAAATAATGTCATTGATCCGATAAAGGTCGCTGTCGCGCAAAAAGGAGCGATTTGTGCGTATAAAAATAGTATTGGAGTGTTAAAGGTAGGTACCGAGGCGGTGCACTGTATGACGTCGCGACAGTTGTCGCCCTCGCCCGCCACCAGGCGGAACCACTCGCCGGCGTCCTTGTCCTTGCACAGCTCCAGCTCCAGGCTGTCCTCCTTCTTGCCGGTGTCGTCGGACTGCCGCTTCCACCGATGCCCGGCGGCATCCGCTACAAACAAAAAGCATCTTTAGGTATACCGTGGCCAACACTATCGTTCCACACAGGGCGCGTCGCGTGCTGCGCTTGCGTGCATGCGCGTTGGTCACAATTACCGAATACTTCCTAACACACTTACGTTGCCACGCTGCAACCGATTACAAGCCACGTAGGTAATGCATGCAACTTCAACAAAGCACTGACATTTAATTAACTCTTTTTATTCGTGTTAGAATGTTACTTGGAAGCGTAAAATGTCAGAGGTAGTAGAGCGTAAGTGACCTTTGACTAGCGTCGAAATGTCAGCTTGGGCAAGGACGACTCTTTCCTAGTTCTTCTAGGATTACGAGTATCGGTGACATTTAGAGCCTTTGTCTGCAATTTCAACTGACGAAATTATTCAAATGGTATTCAGAAAGTCCCGATTGGTTGATTTCCTTGATATTTAACGTTCTAAATATTGATGATCTACATATTATTTATTTTTTGATTAGTGTAATTTACTAATCTAGATGGTAACTTAGTGTCTAGTGTCTAGCTTAACGTTTCTTATTCATGGTACTGTTCACTCGTGTAACAAATGGTTTTCTTTACATTTGCAATAATTATTACAGTAATTGGCAGAGGAATTAACCGAATTCAATAAATAAAAAATAGGAATAGAGTAGGTATACCGTCACTGTGTGAGTGGACAGGTTAAGAATATTAATTACTAACGAGGAAATTCTACCAGCATCTATGGTGCTTTACCACAAGAGCCCTCTCTTTTTTAGTTTTATTTTAATTGTATTTTATTTTTAGTTTAATTCTAAATAGGTTTATTTCTGCTTTTTTTTTAATTTGCCATAGGTTTAGTTTTAAATTGTAATATTTATCAAAATATGTCTGGACTCGGCCGGCACTCGGCGCATGGGCAGGCGGCGCTGCGCTCGCGTTCACAATGAACCGATAATTGATTAAGTATTGAGTTCTGAGTGTTCATGAATTGCGATCCGCGTCACTAAATTTCTCGAGCATAAGAATTCTGATATTGTATCGTGGTCGAAATCTTCGATCAACAATACCAACAGATCGAAGGTAAAAATACATAATTTTTGTAATTAACTAAATATAACAAAATAAGCTTTTTATATATGAATCGAAATTAAACATTGCCAAGTAAATTGAACATTGCCTACTCAACTAGTGCCAACAACTAGGCTCACTGGCTCACTCATTGCTCACAGCATGAGCTTTAAACCTTTTTTCAATTCAATAATGCGCGTAAGATTATATTTCCGCATTCCATAGACACTTGGTTATGAGATGTTGCATTTTTTAGTTTTTTCTCTAGCCGCCTGTGATAGGTGTTTACTCATAGATGATAAAATGATAGAGCGTGGTGCGCGTAACACGAGGAAACGCCTCTTGCGATATTATCTAACTCTGTTGGTGGCTGACGCGCGCAGGAGCATGCCCACCATAAAGGCCTATGTGTGACTCTAATTGGACGGTCATAATAACCGCGTATTTTATATTTTAAGATGTGTCCATTTTTTTAATTTTTTTTAACAAAATAAGATTTTTTAGCGAAGTAAACATTGACATAATCCAACCAACGACAGAATTCGAACCAAGTGAATCAGAAGTGTTAGAGGCCTCTGTGTTTTATTTTACTTACTTACTCGTATATCTAATTTATATTTGACTTAACTAACGTGACATAATTAGCTCTATCTACGACTGATAAAAGTTCTAGTCTCCACCAATGAGAAGTTAATAAAAACAACAAAAGTCTCAATATCCCGCCCCGCTTCTGTGAATTACGACTAAACTGGCTTCAGCAACGTCGAGCAACTGCACCACAATGGTAAACACCCACAGATTATTTATTGCAACTTTCGTCACAACCTAAAATGCTGATTACATGGTTTATAGTCACCGTGTCGACATGTTGCATATTAAGTTGCGAATACCGTATTGTATCTCCCATATTTATGATCAAGTTGCACATCTTCATTAGCAATACCGTTTACGCATTGACTGAGCTACCTGCATGTAATACCTATACTTATCTCGTAGCTATCAAGTAAATAGTGTATACCTACGAAGTGTGTGCAATGGATCTCTACTGTAAGATGATGTAGGTACAGTGTTCTCATGTGGTTGGCAACGCTGGCGCGGCCAGTTGCTACACGGGCCGTCGCTCACGCGATTAGTTCATACGCCGAGCTGCGCTTGCATGCTTAATAACTCTTTGTTCCTCAATCTATTGCTCTTTAGTGTTGCAATTTATTCGTATGTCAACTTTCTTGCACTTGTGACCTATTACATGTATTTCTAACTCGGTTTTATGTTTTTATAACACCTTGTTGTATAATTATGTTTCCTGAGACTGCATTCGGTAACTAATAAGGCAATTTAGCCACTTCTGTAGAATTACAAAAGCGAATTTAGGTTATTAATAATTTAAACACTATTTAGATATAAAGAACCATCCAAGATATACATTTCGACATGGCAAAAATGCATAATTAGTCACCGTCCAAAATGATAAATAAGAACTCGTTTTCTTTGACCCGGATCTACCACGTGTTTGGCTACTTGATTTAGTGATTGGTTGCGCATGACATTAACCCTTTAATATGAATAGCTGATTAATGTTTTTGTAGATCAATATCGAGTACGCTTTCCCTAAGAATAAGTGAAAACCGAACGAGTGACAACTGGCGCGCCCGTTGATGTCTTCTGTACGCGGCGCCGCGCGGCCCCAGTTATGCACGGTTATGCAAACCGCGACTGTCTCACAGTTTGCATCCTACTATCTTATTTTGAACAATTCAACTCTGTAGTCCATTGTTAAAACCACATGGATATGGATTTGAGTCGTCAAGATGGAACTATGATGTCTTGCGATCCGACTGACGCTCGGCGCCATTGTGACGACCGCGCTGAGTGGAAAACCCTAACATGTGGTCGCGATCCTCAGCACTGAGGGAACGATGAAGAAGAGAGAAGAGAGAGTCCATTGTTTGGACTATCAAAATATACATATATGCAGTGACATCAGCTGACTTGCACATGTATAACTTCATTGCGTATTAAATGTAGAGACAGTTGACTGTTACCGCTGAGTTTTTCGTGTATTCAATATTTAATTCTCTCATCACCACCAAGCCTCGACGTTCAATTTTGCACGAATTCAAGTCATGGAACTTAATTATGCAATGTAATGAGTCCAAAAGCGATTGATTTACTTTATGTACCAGTCAGTGGAGATCCTGTTGCACCTTCCGACTTCATCATCAGAGCACCTAATTACCATGATAATTATTACATACATATGTATTCCAAAATCTAGTTTATTCCAATAATAACAAGAGTTGGTTAATTAAACATATTGGCAACCAAACAGTGGTTCTGGTTTTAGTCGTGGTAGGCCATTATGCAGGTTCCGTCCGGATCACAACCACCAACAAGCAGCAGTGTTCCGGTGTAGGGATATTCTTATCGGTACAATTACTAATATAGAGACATATATTCCATCTTATCGTCAGGGTTACCAACGCATTGCAGTCTTCAGATTGTTTAGTCTTGAGAATGCAAATGTCTATAGGTCTCATATCACTTTTGCCATCAGAAGGCTTGTGTGCTCGTTTGACTACTGTATGCCAGAAAAACACATGTGAAATGAAATAAAAACAGTAATAACCAGTCTAACTGCTAGGTAAAGACAATGCCGTATAAATACTATGTTCATCAACGCCGTAAGAGGTTCACGTGACCCTCTGTCGAGCAGAAAAACTGCGTTATGATTGTATTGGCTGCGTTGACACCGTTGCGCAATGCAATATGTAGGGCACAAAAACAGAGGGTTAGGTTTCTGCGTGAGCCGAGCGGCGCGCGGCTCCCACGCGCGGGGCGGGCCGGGGCGGCTGGCACAGCCTCTAACATGCTACAACACTATTGCGGCCGCACACAGAGCCAGTCAATGATGAAGTCGTTCCTTAGTAACGATTTTCCAAATACACGTTTGCTTCCAAAATGTGCCTGAGTACGGTGGCGGTAAGAATGTCATAAAAATGAAAATATCACTATTTCCGTACCGATTGTATTCAAGTATTATTTTATAAACAAATTATGAAAGGATTAATTGACGTTATATTTTTGAAGTCAATGCTGCCAAAATGTATACATATATAATTTTTATATTTTTTCATTTCCACTAACAAACAATTTGCAATTTTATCTTTGAATTTCGGTTTTGGTCATTTCTTTTATCTACCTATGTTGTGAGTAGATTCAAATGAATTATTAGTTTGAAATAATTTATCTAAGTTCATGTGCTATTTAGAGATATTAAAAGGGCTCACCCGCAGATAATTAGTGTGGGGCTTTCTTAAGCATTCTGCAAACGTCATAACGATTATAGAAAACAGAATCGATAAGAAATTCATGACTTTAAATTGAGAGCTTTGAATAAAAATTGGTTCTGTATTAACTGACATCATCTACACGGGTCAAAAACATATTTCTACCATTACATACTTTGCTTGTCTTAATCGATTATTGATTATTCTCGAATTAATTTCACTTGATTTGTATAACCTACATTGAGATGTCATTGAGCAGGGTGACCGAGATCTTGCCATTATGTTGTGATATCAGTTCAAAATAAGTAATTTCCATATAAATGCGTCGGATGAGATAGGACCAGTTGTAAAGTTTAACGAGACACTGTCGTCGTCGTATTTTTACCTCGAGACTATTGATTCGGGTCGATAATTAGTCTCGCCGCGTTGCTCACCACAATAAACCAATATAATAATCTTAAAGCAGTTTGTTTTATGGAGCAATATTGGTTATAAAAGCTCAGCAGAACACGTTTGTGTTTTAAAATACCGTTGACATGTTTGACAAAACAAGATCTTGTAAAATAATTGTATTTATCCATAACGGAAAAGTTTTTCAAGGTATTTTTGATTGTTATTCAAATGTGTTTAAATTAAACTTAACTAAGACACACCTTCTTGTAGGAATATTTATGATGCATGAATTAAATAGTTTTAAAACGTTTGACATTCAAATCAATAAATATGAAGTGATCTATTGAATAAAATTCATATGCTCATTTTTATAATGGATATTTTTATAGAAAAATATTAATCTTCAACTAGTGTTAATTGACATGAATGAGGGGTGAAGGACACATAAGTAAAATAATAAAGAGTATGGATGTAGATGCATAAAAGGGTAGAGAGAGAAAAAAAAGTGTGAAGATTGCGTAAAAAAATGATGTGTATGAAAGTGTACATACGCATGTGTACTGCGTTGAATATTGATAGATCTATGAGAGTATAAGTAGAAAAACATGTTGTGCTAACCCCACGCGGTGCGATGTGGGACAAGGACAGGATCATGAGTGTTGATTGACAGCTAGTAAATAGATAGACTGGTGATTAATGTGGCTCTGTGAGCTTTTAGTTTTGCTCTTTAGAGATGAGCGAGGTCACGTGATCTCTGTGTGCTGAATATTTGTTATTGGTGTAAAGGCGCAAGTCGTGATAGGGCAGCGCTCGCGCAGCCGCCGCGCCGCGCACGTGTCCCGACTCCTGGGCACGGCTGCCCTGAGCCGCCGCGAGTGACAGTTACCCCGCGGACGACGACCGCGCGCGTGCCTCGCATACCGACACCCGGCCTAATGAATATTTAAAGCCGCCTCTCTACTTTCCATTCAAAGGCACTCCCTTCAAACTCGAGCATTTCACTGATAACAGGAAACGCTAACTCAAAATCTTTCGATACGCGTCGGAAGCCTGGCGTGCGCATCGACGCGAGAGATTAACTTTCAAATGTCGTCAAGACGTGCCGCTCGTTAATGTTTAAAGAAAGTTTGGGTCTTTAAGGCAATCAATATATTTATATTGAAAACGAATATGATTTTAATTTCCATTTCCTTTTTTTTAGATTGGCAGTAGATTAAGTAGCTCTGTCTGTGCCTCTATTCTAGGCGGTAAAAACCAAATCGTAATTGACCTGTTATGGTGTTGAAACGGTTTTAATTAAATTTGGTAGGTATGGAGACAGGAAATAAAATTAGTTCATCCCAAATAAAATGGAGGGAATAACAATAAATAAAGTAAGAGCATCAAATAAATTGATAAATTGAATAAGGCGAGAACGACCAGTCGAATATTCTAGAAATAAATGGAATA
Source organism: Acleris sparsana (assembly GCA_923062465.1). Lineage (NCBI taxonomy): Eukaryota > Metazoa > Arthropoda > Insecta > Lepidoptera > Tortricidae > Acleris > Acleris sparsana. The sequence goes on from OV281286.1 coordinate 12,919,498, forward strand.
AGCAAGTTTGTTGCCTCTTTTTTTTAAACTGTACCTACACTCTTCCCCCTCTTCGTTCTCTTTGTTTTTTTTTGTAAAGTGGTAAACATACAGTGGTAACAACAAGGTTTTAGAGTTGTTGGTAATTCTGTAGCTCTGTCTACCCCACTCTGGGAATGAAGGCGTTAGTGTATGTAAGTATGTAGGTATGTTATTTAATATATCATTACTGCAGAGACCGGGAAATTGGCTATTGCGGGACGAGTATGAGTTTTAACCTACCTCCTATAATAATTTTCCTAACTTATGGCATAACTCATAAGATATTGTTTAAATGGTGTAATCGTACAGAATGAATTTATAAACTATTATTTCCTGCTAGATTATTATCTTGCCATGCCGTCCGCGTCCGCGTAAGCACCCTCAAGGATCGCCACAATGGCTCGTCCTATTTAATAAATAAGCTAAATGATTATCTGGCATAGACCCATTCTATCTTAGTTCTCAGTGTTGGCAACGCATTTGCAGTCTTAGCATTGCAATCTTTACACTATAGTCTTGAGAATGCAAAAGTCTAAGGGTCAGCTTCCGTTACTATCAGGTGTGCTCTGTTCTCATTAGCCTTTTTTTCATTATTGAAAGGTACACTTACAGCAAGTACAGAAAACATTTTGTCATGGTTACAGGTTAGGGTATTATGTCCAGTGTACAAGCCAATTACACGCAGGAAGCCTGTTAGTAAAATTCTGTCCGTTCCTTCATATAGTACCAATATTTATTTGGTAGGCACTCTCCGTTGCCTCGTGTTTGTAATGCATTTAATGGTATGAGTGCAATTCTGCCTGATCTCGATTTATTTTTTGATTCACTTAACAAATTATAAGCTAAAATCTTAGCTTGTTTGTTGCGTATACAGATTTTTAATGTAACCTACTGTTTCTATTTAGTCCCCTCAGTTACCTGGAAATGCTGTGTATACTTTTGATTGGCTTGTGCACTAGACATAATACCATAGCCTTTCCCATGCCATAAAAAAATAATTCAGGTAGACTCCAGGCGCCGCGCGGATACGGTGATTAGTTGCTGTAATAGGTACTAATATTTCGCGCGTTTCGATTGTTAGCTATCGTTTCATTCAATATTATAAACATACTGACATAATAAACGTATTTCTGCAGACTTATGTGAGTTAAGTGCTCCATATCATAATGGACTGGGGAACAAATGCCAGGAAAGTCATTTAGTATCGTAAATACTGAATAACTTACTTTACTTCTACTCGGCCTGTGAAGTTAAACGTTTTTTATAAATTCATCATAGCAATTTTCTTCGTGTACCCACTACCCATACTTTTAAAATACTGTCACTTTGGGGAAAAATTATCGTTCTTTGTTTTATGAAAAGTCGAGGTAAAGATCTGTTCAGAAATGTAGGTATAAAATAAATAAATAAAGTTATATTTGACTTAAACTTAGCCCAACATTCATTCTTCCGTTACGCTTAACATTAATGTATTTTCAGTATGTTCAAACTTTATTTTTGATAAGGTGATAAGTACCTAATCACACTGTTAGGGAACTCTAAATACCATCACAGCATCGCAGCGACTGATGTTAGGGCTCTCTATTCGGGAATCGTTTTATTTAATCGGGTTCTAGCAATACCAGCATACAACCAACTTATTACGAGATTCCCTGATTTGCCAGTCCTTAGCTTGGCCGTATTTTGTGTAAGATAGATTCCGTATTTACATTTTGATGAATGATTAAAGTGTGTTGACTGCTGCGTTCCGCTGGTACTCAATCCGTTAGTGTTAAGACTGTAACCTTAAATTGATAAATCATAACTTTCACGAAGAAAAATTGCGCAAGTATTACTGACTTGTCGAAATTTCCTATTTTAAAACGATAGTCTCAAAAGGAGAATATCACTAATTTTTTTAGTGAGTTGGTTTTGCTTGTTTTAATACCTCTTGAACGTATTATTTAAGTTATGGCCAATTTTACTGTGTGTTAATGGTCGGCTTCATCACCTAGATCAATGCCGGACGAAGGCCTCGGCCATTCGTTGATCCCGAGCAAGACGATGATGTTTCGGAGCTCGCGTAGCGCGGCACTACGCGCGTAGCCGGGGACTTTTCGCGTAGCATCCGAGGGCGACGCGACATACTGACTGACGACGTCTACATATTATCGATATGTAATTCAATTTTTAAAACTTCGATGTTGGAAGTAAATTAATTGTCCTCTTTAGTAAATGGTAATTGCCAATTACCAATTTAATGTGCTACCTGTACCTAAACCTGTGTACCTGTGTATCTACTTACCTAATTGCATTAGAGACAAGGTTAATTAGTTTGCCGTTTGGCACAAACTTGATCCCAACAGATTACGCAAATAACAAATAATAGATGATTTTAAAATTGATTCCGATCAAGTACTTCGTGAACTTGAATTAGGTACTAAAGGTGATAATGCTATTATTATTATTAACCTATGTATGTGTTCGACAACATTCACATTTTAAATATATTTGCAATCCTTCTTTCTCAAATACATGATATTGACACAAAGTTATTTTTAATTATTAAATAGATACCTAGGTATGTATTTGATATGTTATTTCAATAACGCATCATTCACGCTCACGATAGTTGTCTGCTTTTCAAAGGTCATTTTTCGTTATATGTTTAAACGTGGAGTCTCAGAAATGCTGAATTATCATCAAATAATAAACAAAGTAACGTTTCCGAGTAAGTGGTTGATGCAACATTCTGCGAGCGGCGCGGTAAGGGTGGACGGCGCATGACGTCATTGCGCGGGCGCACGGCGTCGCGGAACGAATGTGAAAGTTCTCGCGCAGTCGGCCGCAAGCGCGCGCGGCACCAGGTGCTAAACAGTGGGTTTATCAAACACTTACTATTGCAAAACGCTCGACATTAGCCAACTGCCACCCCGTTTGAACCACCCATGTGCATTTCAATGTAATTTTTAGTGACCTTTTACAAGCGCCTGCAATCACTTACTAAGGTTGCATCTGTATTGGCCGCTATCGCGATTACCAAATGCACTAAATGCTTAACCACTATTACCAAATGTTCACAAACAATTACATGTTTCTATTTTGTAACACCGGAAAATATAGACACGCGAAAGAGTCGAGTAGCTAAGCATCCCGGCACACATAAGGTAGTCGCGATAGGTACTTGCCGGCACTCGGGTAAGATTGAATATCCTTGAAAGGCCCGCGACATCCTTAGGCCGCGCGATGCACGGCTGCATTTGCTCGTATAGTCTGAGGAAACCGCCTACCTCGCGACGAGTCGGGGACATGGGGTCAACTTCACAGTTCACTAGTGGGACACTGACGCGAGCACCGGTTAACAAATGTGACGTCGCGTCACCCGTGACGTCGCGAGATGGGTGTGTGGAGGCGTAAGGTATAAAGGTTAGGACTCACCGCAGGCGAACATGAGGCACGCGGCCAGAGTAGCTAAACGGGCGAAGCGCGCCATGACGGGATCACAACAGGTCGCTGCGCGGCCGTCGCGCGGTTAAATACTGGCCTCAATAAGCGCCCCGCGCGCCCCTCTCACCCGCAGCAGCCCGGCGCTGCTCCGGCTGCACTCGTCCGCCGCGGCCACGCACCTGCGTCGTCGCGGCGCGCCTTGCCATGCCACCCCTGCCAACACTGACCTATCTCACACGACTTTACAGTTATGATCACTAAGCGGGAGAAATATTAACTTGCTATATTAAGTTTAAAACGCCATCTTAAGTTATATACCTTTGTCAATTTCAACAGAAACGAATCACACAAACTTTGCACGAACTATATGACGCGCATCATTTACAAGTCTGTCTAGTATCTGTAGTACAATTAATTGGCATAAAACTCATAAGAACTATGACCACGGCGTTAACGAATTCTGGATTCGATATTTCAGGCATATTTCAGGAATGGGATACGTGCCATTCGTCCGCTCTATGTACCTACATCGTACAGTTTAATATTAAACAGGATGGAAAAAATTATGGGCCTTGGAACTACCTCAAATCCTTAAGTTAGATAATATTACTTAAAGGAAACATTCATTATTTTTAAAAAGAAACAAAACTACTTCCAAATATTTTCTAAAATTGGCTTGTCTTACCCGGGAATCAAACCAGTTAAATATTTCCTCTATTTTATTTCACTAATTCATCCCTTGGTTAAAATTTTAATGATTCATGTCTCCTATTAGGAAAGTAATATTATTATTACTTTAGCTGTTTGAATCCATATGGTAATCCATACAGATTGAAACAGCTTCACTATAGCAACGATTATCACGATATGACTAGAATGGAAATGGCATTTTGATCCTAAGGGACGAAAAAGGTTTTGAAAAAAGAATCGGTCAAACATATGTAATTTTCAGTCTCGTTTCTAGACCACCGAGTAATTTTATACAGCCATTACGAACATTTAAAACGATTTTTTTAAAAGTCATTCCTTAATATTGCCAAGAATAGTAAATTATTTTAGTCCGGAAAGTTGGGAATTGCCTGACGAGGTGCAGGTGCTTTGACGGGCCTGCTAAAATCCGAGTCTCAGCGAGGAAATAATACAAATACATAAATAAGTATTTGTAAAAAGCTTTCAACTAGTTCAGAGAGAATCATCTTTTGAAATCTACGAGTATTAAGACCGCAGGCCCCCGTCGCGCCGTTCAACACTGCACCCACCACAAGTTTGGGTGTATGGGATTTGTTTCATGGTCCTTTCGATCTTATATGTATAGAGAGTATTTTTGAATAATATATCGAAATGGATAGGAATGACTTTTCTTTTGCAAGGAAGAAAATGAAGCTCTTTCCGTCTTCGTTTCTCGAAAGAAAAGCCATCCTTTCTGAGCATGTTTGAGAAAAATATTTTTGGTGATAATTAACTCGTATCAACTCGGTTGCAATTTTTTACTTAACACGATTATTTGACACTATTCTGTCGGCAGGTCGGTCAAACCATAGATGGAAAGCATTACAATCTGAACAAGAGATATTCACAGATGTTTTTTTAACAATGTAGGCAGTTTCTACTTTACGTAGAGACCTCATCGTGTTGCTCTCCTAGTTTTTATTAATAAATGGATACTTTTTTTAAATTTAATGACTGTTGATGCTTCAGTAACATTTTATTTATTATGTTTTTTCATGTTAGTTTGTATAATTATTATTTATATTTACTTATTTATCTTTTTTTATTTTTTTTATTTTTTTATGTCATAGAGAAGGCAACCGAGCACACAGGCCACCTGATGGTAAGTGGAAACTGTGACCCATAGACATTAACAAAAGACTGCAAATGCGTTGCCAACCCTGAGGACTAAGATGGAATGCCTCTATGCTAGTCATTACACCGGCTGTCTTATCCCCAAACCGGAACACAACAATGCGAACACTGCTGTTTGGCGGTAGGTTAATGGATAAGATGGTGGTAGCGATCCGGACGGACCCTGCACAGGGTCCTACCACCTGCAAAATGCTATATCTATATATATGCTGCTATCTTGTGACATTACTTACCTTTAGGTATAATATTATTTGGAGATTAAAAAAATTACCTTCTGCTTCAGTTTATTGCGATGCTTCTTCTCTGCAGTGATGGACTTGTCCGAAGCTCTGGTAGATTCATTTTCACTGTTATAACAGGTGATCGAAATTTACAGTGCCATTTTCCGAATGTGGATATGAATAGTCTTGTAACTTTCAAAGCCCCATCCTTTCCATTCGTTATTCTTGACTGATTCAGGATACGGTAAAAGATGCAGTTAACATAACTTCAAACTTAGTTTTGAAAATACAGACGTCGTAGGGTTGCGTGGTTATATTATGATTATTACTAATATTATTATGTGTTAAGTCGAAAACATTAATATTTTTCTTTTTACTCATTTACCAAAGAAATTTAAAAGAATAACTTTGAAAAAAGGCATTAATATTCACATTCTAAATATTAAATAAAACATTAATTTGATTAATAATCGCAATGCATCGGCTATCGTAATAAATAACGATTAGTATCGTATCGTAATAGATGTTTAAGTGAAAAACCTGAAAGGTACAATAGGTAGGATAGGTTATGGGCAAACCAATTTTAGGGTAGGTAGTGAAAAATGAATGAGAATGAACTAAAGTATATTTATAGATATTGCTTTATTTCATAAAATTATAGCCACGAGAGGTTCAACCTTCAGTTGATTGAGCTAAAATATGTATAAAATTAGTAATAGTCACAAATCACAGGAAGATAATTTATCTCTACAAACAAATAATAAAAATATATTTCTAAATAGTTCTAAATAAGTATTAACTACGTATAATAATATCACGATTGAAAGTCCTACATTATGCATCTATGCAATACAGTTCTTACGCTACACACGACACCATCGCAGAACTCTTTAGTAAATAAATCGTCTATGTAGTTAAGTAGAATTCTTCCAAAGCGGAACATTACATTTCGATAGTAAACTAATTTACCTAGGCTATTTTTACCAATCACACTTCCTACTTAATGCGTACTATAATAAGAATCTTGCGTTTCGAGAGATAACATAAGGTACCTACAGTACAGTGCAGCTCTTAATAATACCTTCGGATGTGTACTTCTTTCTCGTTCGCTCTCGTACGTTCTTAAGGTAGTCTGACCGAGATAAGCCGATCCCGAAAGGCTTTTTAAGACCTCTTACACTGTACATGCTACGTCGCTACGTACAGATACACCTAATGACAGTCTGTGACATCGATACGGCTCCACCTATACTACCTAACGACTATCACAATATGACTAAATACCTACTCAGATACAAGGAGATGTACAAATGAGGCAACACCGACTCTACCTATATAGATTTATACGTGAATCCTACTTGAATTATGTAACCGCAAAGCTGGCATTACACACCGATGATGTCCGCGCATTATCAGTCCACTCGTGATGTTTATCGCACAACAAATTTCACATATTAACAATTTATTGTTGACCTATAAATACATAATGTGATATAACCTTTACCGCTCATGCCATGCTTATTAATTACTTATATATTCATTATGAATTACAAACTGATTTTAAGCGTATGTGTTCGTTTACACTAAGTTACATCTTAGATCTAAAAATCTACCGGCTTTGGTTACAGTTAAATAACACAATAGAATCGTTAAGACATTCATATTGAATTTGCAGATGCAAGACGGCGCCGATCACCATGCAGCTCGCGCGGGTCATGGGTCATGATCAAGTTTACAGCTCGGAGCATAAAACAACACAAACCTAAAGTAGCTCCGACTTCGATGTAGCCACACGTATATACACTGTACGAGCACACTGATGAGTAGGCCTGAGACCACTAGAGTTTTCACCTGATTCAGTGCTAGAGTATAGTAGCTAATTGTTGTTCAAATTATGAACAACAATACAAGAAAATTCCAAAAAAATACTTAGACGTAACATAGCACTCGGTAGATATGTGTATAGTAGACCCGTAGATTGTCAGTAAGTACTCGGCAGATGAGGCTACGAGCGTGACAGATGGTCGCAGACCGCGAGGCGTAAGGTCAGCGTTATCCAATTGACAGGCGACGTGAATGTTCAACCACTTTAGCGCTAACTATCAGTCAAACAACTAGGTAAACGACTTCAACAAAACATGTAGCGACTCACAGAACATTGGCTTTCTTGCGATAAGCCGCAAGATAATATTCACTAAACAAGTGCTAAGCGCCATGTTCAATGAATCTAAATTAAAAAAAAACATCATTAATTAGTGTTTTAGAACCTACGGTTACAAAATGACTACGGTAGTCACAACTGCCCATATTTATGTTATTTCGTTTGTTATTTATTATCATGTTTTAATGTTAACACGAATTTTTATACAAGCTCTGTATTTCAGGTACATGTACTTTTATAAAAAAAAACTACACAGGTTTTTAAGAAAATAATATAGCTACACAATAGGATTCATACCAATGAAAATATGAAAAGGTTTTAATATTGGGGTTACACAACATGTCTTTTTTAAGGCACACCTAAAACATCTACGATGAACATTTTAATGCTACGCCATAAGCACCTCCACGAGTATTCAAGTTAATTTAAATGTAAACAATTTCAAATTACAATATATTTTTTAAATTTAATTAATTCATCACTATTTTCGCCAGTACTTGAATAATAATAGCAGCCGGACGACGACACACCGCACTTCTACTTTACCTACTTTGTTTACATTAAATCAAGAGTGAACTTCCCAACTAATCTAAAAATACCGACCGGTCTGGCAACCCCACCATGGGCAGTTTTTCCCTGGTCCGGAGCGAGCGTCGCACAAACAACATTACAGAGTTCTATTTAGACACATCAACAGCGATACCTTTAGCTTTAAAAAAAATAGACTAGGCGCCTCTGAATCAAGCGTTATCACGAAAAGATCAACAGATCGGTAACTGTCCGGAGCCAAGCCTTATGCTTGTCCGTTTGTAACTTGAAGATAGGAGGTATATATTGCATTTCCCGCTGTGTATCACATTAATATGGAAAGCGAAATAGTCCAGTAGAATTTGAGATTCGCTAAAAATAAAGCTAAGCTACCGTAATTCGTTAGAAAGATATTTTATTAATGTCATTAGTAGTTTGTGATGGTTCATTGTGGAAGCAGCGGGACGCCTGCCTCGGGGTCGGCGAGGGTCTGGGCGGCCGCGCTGCCGTTCACCAGCGAGCCGTCGCCGGCGCCCGCGCGCAACGACTCGCCGCCAAGCGCCATCTACCAACAACAAGTAACTGTTTTTTTTATTTTATTAACTGCTAGTGCCTAGCTCCAGTAAATATTTTGCTTTCTTTAAAATGGGCACATTGTTAAACTGGAAAATTCGGCCATTAAGCAAAGATCACGTTCTGGCGATCCTTAGTGGAACATAACACTTCTCGATACTGTCCATTTCGTGTCTTTAGATACAGACCAACGCACGCGCGGCTTTAATTTTTCCTGGCCCTATCGATTCCACTCTGCCGGGCTAGCTAGCGGGTCAAACGGTTATCAGCAAATGAGTGACTGAACAAGGAGCAGAAGACTAGAAAGAGAAATATATTTTACCGACCAACCGATTGGCCGACCAGACGAAAACGTATTTGGGCTAGATGAGTTATTACGCCGCTATTCTATGGGAGAGCACTACGGTCCCCAGCTGAGTCGGACCGTTTGTGCTGTAAGTGCTGTAACTAGCAAAAAATAACCGTTTAACCGTATCATTAGGTACTCTGATTGCGGCAACGTGACTTTATTAGGTACCAAATTCTACTAAACTGATGGTTATACTCGTATCAAAACTGTTATCTTGAACTTTGACGTTGATACTTGTGAGATGCTATTGTTGAATGAGCTATTATCAAGTGTTATTAGTCAATAAATTTATTTTTTAAATAAATTAGGTTAGTAGGTACAGTGGTGATCTAATGAAAGGAACTACCTGGTTTATGACCATGAACTTTATGAAGTTCACGATCATTTTTATTGCTAGCTTAATGCATATACATATATATGTATTTTTTATAACAAAAGGTTGTCAGTGATAATAAGAGTTTGTAAACAAAACGTACAATATTGATGGGCCGCTCCTCGTGGTGCGGCTGGTGGAGAGATGTCACCCCGAGTTCTTAGCTTGGACCTCAGGCTTAAAGTCTGTCATAGAATACCAACTTCTGATCAAAGCCACAGTCTGTGCGTGGTTTATACTTAAGGACAACGCAAACATCCAATTGCCAAGATCTTTCATGTTCGCATTAAGTATATGACGTAATAAAAATAAAAATGACAATTAACAACTCTTACAGAGTTTCATACGAAAGGAGATGACGTGCCATTGATTGGTTATTGTGCAATAGTCATTTATTAATTAATTATCATTGATGGAAGCGTCTAAGTATAAGATAAAGAAGGTTGTAATTTGTAATGACTTAATTACTTAGTTTACGAACATACTTACGGAATTTGATTTTGTACAATTATACAATTACAATAATGAATTTTCAGGTAGAATTGCTTAAAAATATGCCTCACTAACCCCTTCGCTTATCTATCTAATCTACATTACCTTTAAACGAGCAATTATTTTGTAGCTACATAATATATTATATACATTCTGAATCTCACAACGGTATCCAAGTACTAGGTGTATAATACTCGCAGATACCATTTTGAAAACATCAGTTATTTAGTGACGACACGTTAGCCTAGTTGGTAGTGATTCTGGCTACGAAGCTATCGGTCTCGGGTTCAAATCCCGGTAACCCGGACCCCGGGTCCTGGCAGGGTGTTTGTGTGATGAGCGCTAGCATGTGCTCCTGAGTCTTGGATGTTTTCTATGTATTTCTCTATAAAAGCAAGTTTATCGTTCTTTAGTACCCATAGTAAAAGCCTAGAGCTTAGTTTGGAATTAGGTAGGTCAATTTGTGTGAGATTTGCCCCATATATTTATTAGATACTAGCGGCCTGTCAGCGGCTTCGCCTCGCTGCAAATTTCCGACTTTCCCAGAGGTTTTTTTTCTGCGCTATTTTCTAAAAAATAAATAAATGTAAGAACCTTCTACTGAGAAGACATTTAAAAAAAAGATGAATGTAATCGGTAAAGCCGTTCTCAAGTTATAGCGTGACCAGGAGAAATAGGGGTTCATCTATACTATTAACAAAGAGAGAACCGGAATAATCCATTTGCAGTTTGAATATTGGGAACGGGCACAAGTATTGAAAGTACATAGTAATTTCTCTAATGAATTAGATCACTAAATACGGCAATGAAGTAAACTTGAGATATTCGTGCTTACAACAGTATTGTCTGGTTGGCCAGCGTCCCGTTTCCCCAACAGGTAGTAGGTCATCAGCTGGCCCTTGCCCTTGACCGCGACCAGGCCGCGCTGCTCGAAGTAGTACCCGAACGTCTCGAGTATATGGCATGTCTCCTCGGTTACCTGTTCAGCAACAACAAGGAAATGTCAAGCACCGACCGAGATGACTAAGTCGGCTCAGCATTCTCCTCCTTTTGTATTATTCGTGAATCATTGTTTACCTAGTATTTGCAATCAGAATAATATTACCTAAATACAAAACTAATTTTATACATTATGCATTAATTATATGATATCATTACTAAAATGGCTTTAACATTTAAGAAAAGCGTGATTAATAATGATAACTATAATTGCGCTGTGTGTCTAATAGACTCAAAAAATAATCTTCTGTCAGGTGGTTTCTAAATATGTATTTAACAACCACGCTTTAATGGATATCAAGTCAAAAGTGAAACATTGTCTTTTACAACACTTCTTATGAAGGAAACAGTTTAAAAGGGTTGACATTTCAAGCACCGGTAAAAACATGTTTTCATTTAATGAATCCTTTTCCGTATTGTAGGAAAGACGAAATTGCACTAAAGATACAACCTACTTATATTGATCAAAAGTAAAACTAAAACGCAGCAGTGACGCAGCCATAACTCTCACATAGGTAATTCTTAAACACTCTAAACGTTCTACCTAAATGATTTTCAAACTATGAGCAATTTTTTTATAAAGCAATTTTTTTAAATGTACCTGTATACAGCCAGCTTTGCCGGTGCTCTCCATCCGGGAGGCGACGTTGACGGTGTTGCCCCATATGTCGTAGTGCGGCTTGCGCGCGCCGATAACTCCGGCGGTGATGGGCCCGTGGTTGACGCCCATGCGCAGGACGAAGTGGTTGAAGGACTGCTCGTTGATCGCCGCCAGCACGCGCTGGAGCTCCAGCGCAAACTCCACCAGGCACGCCAGGTGTGCCCAGCGGACTAGCGTACCGTCCGATGGCTGTATATTAAAAATAAAAACTTTACCATTACCATTTTACTGTTTACTGTTTTAATTTATTATGACTTTTGATTTGTATTATTTTCAATAACCCGAAATTTCACCTTTAATTTTTTTTTTAAACTTATTTTAAAATTTATATTGTATTGTAAACAATCTTTGAATTTTAAATTTGTTATTTTTGTGTTTTTGTATATCGAATCGTTTAAATCTCATTTTAAAAATAGTTAACGGAATTTGAAAATTAATTAATATAATTTTGTGTATTATTATGCTTGAAATGTATATTATAACCTTATATCTAATGTGTGCTGTCCTTAAAGAATAATGTTTTTCGTATAAGTAGATGTGTTTACCTAAATATTTAAATAGGAAATTTGTTGAAATTTGATATTTTTTTGTAGTAACGGATTCGGAACCCTACACTGAGCATGGTCCGACATGTTCCTGCTCGTTTGTTTTTTTTTTCTCTTCTCATGCTCTTAAAATGTTACTTTAGTCTCTGCACATTGGGACTAAAGCTCCTTATCTCTAGGGATTAGGGTTGTTTTTTTAATTGACTTTGTAAACCCTTAAACAACCAATCACGGTGTTTGGTGATAATCCTCCATTCAGGAGGATTATCACCATTTTCAGTGATGGTGTATGGACCATTTTTAGGGCGTGGAAATAACCTCAAAATGACAAATGAGCAAAAACATTTAAAAAAAATGATTTAACTTATTGAAACACGATTAATGGTTACGAATATGAATCTATTTAAATATATTAAGCATTATTTTATTTTATTGTACAGGGTCCAAATAGTTTTCAATTATTTATCAAGCAATTATCTGTTGGCTAAATATGCAAGCATTTAAAGTGCCACTTTACAAAAAAAACAACAACCGTGAAACCAATTTCTCAGAAACTTTGTTACATATTTTGTAATTTTATATAAAACGTCGTTGTTTTTCCTCGCATTCAAAGTGAAAAGTAGAGTGTATAACGCGAGACTAAACTTCCATAATGATGACACTGGAACTTATAGCCACTCTGGCTCCCTTTCTCTCGACCGCGTGGCTAAACATCTCGTGTCATTATGGCATGTTTTAGTCCTTGTTGAACAATCTCCTGTTATAACTGTTATTTGGTAAGCCTAAGTGTTAATTTAGGGTATAAGTTATTTCATTAATACTGTCAGTAAATTTTATTTTAGAAAACCAATTTAAGTGTTTAGCCATTTACAAGCGTATTAAAAGCGTAAAACTTGGTTATGTCGTTAGCTGTGACACGCTAAACGGTATTTATCACGAAGATTACTTTCAAACGTCTTTATTGCGCGCTGCACCTTTGACATCCGAATACGTTACGTCGTGGTAGTTTCTCCTAAGGCGTTCAAAATAAATCCAAACTTTCTGAGCCATTGAGGCATTTCTCGTTTTGCATTCAATAACTTTGACCCTTCGTACTAAAAAAAATTGCTTCAATCTAGGGTGGCATTTTGTCAAACAAATACTATTTAATATGGAGTAAAAAATTAATCAGAGCCGCTTTACTTCCGTGTAAATAGGAAAACTGAATTTTCGGACCAATTTCGCTTACATCCCAAAATGCAAATGGAGTTTGAATTAGACAGTTTTGATCGATGTAAATACGGCTTATTTGATACAATTTGACCAGGTAAAGCATTGCAATAAACGGTCCAAATAAGAACATTTTTGATATGTTATCGTATTGTCAACGTTTTGATAGCTCTTATTTTTTGACAGTAATGACGGTGGACGTCATAACAATACCTTAACAGGCTTAGAATAATAACACATAGAAACCTAGTCCGCGCACCAAAACCGTCAGACTTAAACTACACCATTCTGGTGTACTCGGCGATCGCCGCCTGTCAGTCGCAATCACGTCACACAGCGTCAACAGCTCCCGGATTTTTATTGATTATGACGATTTGTATTGTTAATAGGTGCCACAACACTTCAGACCAAGAAAATAAACACTATAAAATAACATTCCACGTGTAAGTAATATGTTTTGACTTGTTGTTTTACGTAAAACATTCACTAAAATATTAAATTATTTTCTAACGACATTTATGAAAATGTTGCCATTATAACGAATTTTTTCCCCCTAAATTGTTATAGTAAGTACTTGTTCTATTTTGTGATATTCTGTGATACGAATTGAATTACTTGTTTTTCTCGTTCAAGATTTCCTTCTAATCCGATTATTGCCGCACGTTGGATTGAAAAAATTAGGCTTAATCGAAATGAAAGCTGGTGGAAGCCGTCTAGGAGGACAAAATATGTTCTGTACATTTTAATGACACAGACAAATATCTTACTAAAGGTGGCTTGTGCAGACTACGTCGGGACGTGGTTCCTACTAAGGTGATTGCGAGTATATACTGGGTGTCCCTGGATAAATTGAATTTTAGTCCACCAAAAAACCACCGGCCAAAAAAGTACCTTAGAACATTTAAAAACTACCTACTTAAAATATGATATTTTATGCGAATTAGAAAGAGACAAAACATTTTCTTATTACATAAGTGTTAATAAACGTTTGTATTATTACTAAGTAACTACAAAAAATGATCGAATTTAACAAAAATGATTATATGAAAAAATCCCCTAGTTTAGGGGGAAATGTAATCCGCTAGCAACATTATTTGTTTACTTGTGTGCGTGTTGTCGTGTGTTAGTACGCGTTGATTACGCCCACATGAATCCATTTTGTGCGACACTTTTGACGGGTTGGCTGTAGGAAACTATCATTCTATGTGTTATTATTCTAAGTTAACAGGTAAACTACGATATCGTTTATACCGCCTAGCATAGAGACGCAGGTATCTCACGTTAGGATACACTAAAACGCACAAAATGTATATAATTGGCCATAAATATAATTAATTGTTGGTCATTTTGCTAGAATTATTATTTCTTTATGTGCTTAAACCTAAGATATCCGGTGCACTCAGAGTATGGGCAAAAAACGTGAAACATTGCAGTAAATGTACTGCAATGTTTCACATTTCTATCTGTAAATATTTACGTCATTTTGGAACACCTGTACTCGCACATACGGACGCATTACGTCAAACAATTATACATTTAACATTTTCAGGGGTCCGTGCCCGAAGGGTATCCCAACGGACCTTATTAATATCCGCTTTCCGTCCTAACTTCAAAGAGCTTTATGGTTTGAACCGTAATATATAGGGGTTGATATTTTGATTTAACAATGTGTATTATGCGGATTTAATACCAAATAAAAAAAATCATGGCACGTTTTTTTCAATGTGTTTTTATATTTGTTTGTATCGTAAAAACGGGAAAACGTAAAGCGTCAAGTTAGTTATGATTATATGTATTATGAACCCTGAAGAAAAACCACCAATACTAAACAGTGGTCGAGTGTTCCTTAGGCTCGGGCTGATTCGATTCGAAATCGAATTCTAATCGGAATATAATAATACCTTCTGTGCGGCGGTACGGAACCCTCGGTGCGTGAGTCCGACTGGCACTTGACCGGGTTTTCGAAACACCATATATTTTTGCTTAAGTACCTACTTACATATTAGGTTTCAGGATTATGCTATGGAAATAATTCAAAGTGCTATGAAAAGTTTATACTATGAAAGAATAACAATAGTGTTTTAAAACTTTTAAATTGACTAAGCTGTATCCCGCCACTCTAATTGCCGTTGTACGTTAAATAAAGTATTGTTATTTATTGGGGAAAACTAGACTAGGTTCGGTTATAGCCAATGTGTATTTATATTATTTCTAGCTTTTTTTTTTAACAAAGGTAGGTACAAACAAATTATTGTGTCCCTCCCTAAATTACTTCGACCATTAGTCTACCATTTTTAAATGTAAGTAAACATAAAGTACCTTTACGTAGACAAGAATTAAGTACAATACAAAGATGATATACCTGCATCTCCCGGGTAGGGTTTAGGCCTGATGCAGCCATGTACGTGGAGCTAATCGTTTTTATTTTGATGATGTCCTTGCTGAACTTCGCATTCTCTAGCAACTGAAAAATACAAGCATTCCTGAGCTGATGAAAATAATGAATAATATCACAACTGCTAGATACGAATTAAAATAACCAAGCTCGGAAACCTGTTATCGTATGAACAGTATTCGAATGAGTAGCCACGTATAGTATTCAGGACACGAACTAGCATTTATCTTTATGATATTAAAAAATGTAAAATGTGGTATTAAACCTGATTTGTTCTATACAGCAACGTCATTGTATAAGGTATTGTATTTGCTGAAGACCTCGACTTATTTACGGAAATAAAAAATAAATAACACTTACCAAATCGAAATCAGATATGACTTCATTGAGAAATCTTAAACATTCCAAACCTTGGTTGTTGACGGTCTCTTCTGAGTAGAACTCTGAAATAAAATTAAAATAAAACATTCTGAGATGAATTTATAATATAAATGAGAATCAGGTAAATATGTTAAGTAGGTATAATACTCGTAGGGTAGGTACAAAACTATTATAGTTTCTTTCGACTATATGTATAACTTGTATTGTATCGAACATACAAACGGACAAACAGGCAAGAAAACCAGCTACCAAAAACGTAGTAATAAAAATAAACATGATGTTGGTAAGAACACAGTTTCTTAATGTTTAAAACTAAACTTCAACAATTCAATACCTACAAAATATTTTAAATGTTTTGATAAACTGAGTTAATATTTATGTAATATGTTCATATGTAAGTAGAGATTTGTCATTGATATAAGCAGTTTTAAGGGAGCATTGGTTTTATATATTGAGACTCTGGTGTCTGTCTGTCTGTATGTCAAAGTACTTTTTCTCTGAAATATACAGGGTGTCCCAGAAACCGAGAACAATACGCCTAAGGCTGATAGAGCAGCTAAAAGCAATTGATTTAACCCCTGAAAACATGAAATTAATGATTTTTCATGACATGGACATTATGATTATGACATTAAAATGATCAATATCTACGAAAGTTATAAAAATCGCTGATCATATATATGTAGGGGTTTAATCGATAGCTTATTCTATTCCTACTCTATCAGCCCTAAGCGGATTGACGGCGGTTTCTGGGACGCCTTGTATATGTAGAAGCCATCAACATGAAATTTGGCATAGTTGTACATAATTGGCCTCTCGTTTTTAGTAAAAACAATATAAAATTATATTTCTAAATATTTATAATTTTCCGTGACGTATTTTTTGCTTGATAGCCAAAAATGTACAAAAACTGACCGTCCCCCCACCCCCACCCCATCTCTGAAGTTTGTGAACCAAAAAATCTGTAAAATTCTGAAAACCAGCAAGAAGCAATCACCTATTTGGAAAGGGGACTTTTCTTTCCTGCTAGGAGGGATCAAATTGTACTGTTCAAGGACATTTTGTTGCCAGGATAAAATATAAACGCAATTAAACTATGAAAATAGTATTGACTAACTAAATGAATGTTCTTTTTTCTACATTTATTTACTACAATCTCCCATGACGACTTACCTGACCAACCGATAAAATCAATATTAAAATAGACTATTTCCTCCGTTTACTTACCGGAAAAATTAGGCATAGATGCGAAGAGCACACCAACTTCAGCGTAGCTCTGGCTGTAGAGGTCGCGGTGGTTGTGCCGGGCGCCCATGAAGTGGCGCGCCACGTGCGGCGGCAGCACGTTGTGCACCAGCGCCTAGAACCAACCAGGACACCGCATTTAATGGTGCAAGTAGATGTACACAAGACGTATTTAATAAGAAAAAATCGTTTAGGTAGATACGTCAAACGTGCCCACTGTGTTTTCGATAGCATAATTCGTATTCATTGGCACACAAACTAACCCTTTGAATCTGCAAAGTGAAATGGCGATGTATTCTTACGAGAAACTTGGTGACCGGACTGCGCCGCCCCTGACCAATGGCCCTAGACAATGCGTGGCGAGATCGTTGTCGTTATCGAAAATTTATAGAATTAACGTGAGCTGCCAGACGGTCGCGTCGCGTCAAGCGCTTATGTCACTCCCATGCAATTCGTCAGTTTTAGATAGCGTAACCATCTTTTCTAGGGCATCTGAGGGCTAACGCTAACGATAGAGATTTTCGAGAACTCTAAAATCTATGGAATTGACATAAGCGGCCAACGGTGGCAATTGATCATCTCATCAGCTTACGTCAATCCTTTACATTTCGAAAATCGCTGCAAGTGGTAACAAGACTCATTCTGCGAATGTTATCGAATATGTAAGTATAGGTTTGACGTAAGCTGCTGCACGGACTACATGGACTTCTTCTTTAAAGTACCTACTTACTTATAGTACCTAAGTGTATTAAAATAGCGCGGATTCCAATTCCATTCCTAAAATCGACGATGCTCTGGCCTAGTTGGTAGTGACCCTGCCTACGTAGCTAGCGGTCCTGGGTTCAAATCCCGGGAAGGGCAGATATTTGTGTGATGATCACGAATATTTATTCCTGAGTTATGGATGTTTCCTGTGTATTTAAGTATATATTTGTCTATATAAGTATTTATATCGTTGTCTAGTAACCATAGTACAAGCCTAGAGCTTAGTTTGGGACTAGGTCAATTGGTGTGACATTGTCCCCTGATATTTATTTATTATTATTTTTTGAAATGATAATGTTCCTATTATTCAGCGTCTTTTTTTGCCGAAATGCACACAGTTACCCACGACGGTATCCTATCGCAAGTACGAAGTTTTGTTTCCCAATTGTTTTATTTGTCTGAAAATACATATGTTAGAAAATCTGTTTTTCTCTGAACCCACAACCTCTTCCAGGGCTTCGCCGCAGTCGAGTAAAAAAATAGTTCCTACTACCTCATATGAACATTTTGACAAATGAAACAGTCGGTAACTGATAATCTGACTTTATGATGGGTAACCGTTGCCAACGTTTCAGCCACCGCAACTACTTTTCTTAGGGCGGTTTCACAATCGACAAGTAAATTTAACCGTCATTTAAAGTTGGCTCTCTCCTTGTTTATTTGCAAGTGTAGGTAAGACAGAGGAAGGACTAAATTTATTTTTCTATTTGCTTCACTTTTCGATTGTGTAACAGGCGGGTACTGAAAAATAAAAGATGTTTGCCAAGTGAGAATGTTTTTTTTACTGGTGAGATTTACATTTAACATCAAAGATATATTTACATTTTTGCACATTACGAGTATTTCAACAGAATAAACTGTAAAAAATGTGAATCTTTCTTTGACATCGACCGTACATTGTCCAGAGTACCTACAGTCACCAGCTATATTATAACAGTTATATTTATTTAAACTTTTTGCACACTAATCCCCTTACTAATAAACGTTGAGTAACGGTGGGTAACCTATCGCAACCTCGAAAAGTTTTTGACCGAATTTCATTTGACCGAAAACATTTCGTTTTTTATCGTTTCTCCGATGGCACGATTCGTCATTTTTTTATTTCACCATTTGACTTTAAGTAAATGGTTCGTTAGTCCAAGCAACTTTTCTCCTTGTAGTCACGTACCCTATGTATTGTTACGTGTTTTATTTCAAAGCCCATTTTTCATTACACCAATGCTACAACTAGCCTGTGGATCGTTTTGTATTTTGTTTCTTAACCCATTTTTCACTTCATCAATGTTACATATAGATTTTGCTACGTTACGTCAAATATTCATTTCGGCCAAAAAATCTTGCTTGTAATTAGTTTCAACTATCTACAAAATGCAACGAGCAAGACGAGTCAGGGCAGAACCGACTCAGATAGGTTAGGTTAGAAGGCCAAGGCGGGAGCTTTGCTCCCGCCTTGGCTTTCGAGGTTATTTTTTTTCTGCCCCGAAAAACTTGCTTAAGTATAATTTATCCAGACAATGCAAAGATCAAGACAAATTAGGTAAACTATGAATAAACCGAGCCGTAATATTGGGCAAAGGATACTAAGGTAAAATCAGAAATAGGAAAAAGACAAATAGACAAAGCATTACATTGGACAACTGTTGATACGCCGAAACCAGTAATGAGGTATAGATAATTTGTCAAATCGTTAAAAAACCAAAACAAGTAATGAATAAATAAAACTATTCGAAATGATCATTCGGCCAAACGTAAAAAAACCCAAACCATAATTGACGAAAAGTATTTGTCGAACCAAAATTCGGTCAAACATTTTTCGAAGTTGTGATAGGTAACCGTAACCGTGGTGTAGTTAAACCATGCTTTGTCCTTATCTGTCATTGTGACATTTGAATTTGACAGATAAGGACAAAGCATGGTTTTGCTACACCACCGTTACTCAACGTTTATTAGTAAGGGGGTAAATTAACAACGGACTTGACTGGTAGCAAATGTTTTTAAGTGTTGTCAGCAAAATTTGTTTCTTAATTGTTGGGTTCAGTCCGGAGCATTCATTCCACAATCAAATATTGAAGATACCTACTTACATCGATTCCCTTTTTGTCGTTTGCATAATAACTACAGAGTGAAAGGAATCAAGAGTAGTTGGTTCCCACCTGGTTACGGCGGCGCAAGTCCTTCGCCTGGTCAGCCTGCACGCGCATGCGCTCTCCGCGCGAGTGACGCGCGCGCTCCAGAGACTCCGTCTGAAACGCAAACAAACACTTATAAATAGCGCGGCAGAACAGGGCTGCACAAACTTTTGATACCGATATAAAAATTATTGATGTTGGTTTACGAAAAGTAGAGCAGACTTTTATCGTCACTTAACAGCGAAAGCATCGTAAAACTGAGTCACTGTCCTCCTACTCTATATCTAATCCTAAATATTAAGACATCGAAGACG
This sequence comes from Acleris sparsana, assembly GCA_923062465.1. Taxonomy (NCBI): domain Eukaryota; kingdom Metazoa; phylum Arthropoda; class Insecta; order Lepidoptera; family Tortricidae; genus Acleris; species Acleris sparsana. Next base: position 12,940,148 of record OV281286.1, read on the forward strand.
GTTGAATGCAAACATTTGTTTAAGTGAAGGTTTTGAACCCATTAAAAGACTGACCGCCATACTCGGACACATTTTAAAGACGGTTAACTAGTTACTTTTTCAAATTTTTGTATGAATAATCGTTACTAAGGAACGAGTTCATCGTCATTATTGTCATTAACTGACTCTGAGTAGGTACGGCCCGAAATGAAAATCAATTGCTAGTAATCGTTCTTAGAAAGAAATATATAATTAATGATGCTTTATGTAGCTTAAATATCTTAATTTCCATAGTAAATATATGAAGCCGTCTTATTAAGCTGCAGTTACACGGGCAAACTTTGAGCAAATCTTTACAAAATAATAAAGTTACACAGGCATACTTAATTACCTACATTTGTAAGTAGAAGTCGAGACTTGGATTTCGCAAGACAATTGGGATAATTTTCATTTTTACAATAAGTGGCAATCCAAATACCATTTCAAGGCTTATTGCCCCAAGTTTAATACTTGGATTTAAAAAAATATGTAAATATGTATGTGTGCGTATTTTTCACTTCTTATGCTCTTAAAATTTTACTTTAGTCTCTGCACATCGGGACTAAAGCTCCTTCCTAGTAATTAAAGTTTATTTTTCTTTTACTTTGGAATCCCCTAAACATCTAAGTAATCATGATGTGTTTGAATGGAGGATTATCGCCATTTTCAGTGATTGTTTACAACAAATTGTGACAATTATTAAATAATCTCAAAATGCCAATTGTGCAAAAATATATAAAAAACTATTTAATTTCGTGCTCCACGATTAATGATTACGAATATGAATCTATTTAATTATATTGAGGATGAATTCATATTATTATGCATGAACCAATTAGTTAAGTATAAAATAGTTTTCAAGTTTGAATCTGTTGGCTAAATATGCAAGCATTTAAAGCGTCACTTTACATAAAAATAATAAAAGAAAAGAAAAAACCGCGGAACATTTGTAAGAAACTTTGTCATAAATGTAATAATCAATATTGTAAGTTTGTATAGAACGTCGTTTGTTTTCCTCGTATTCAAAGTGAACAGTTGAGTGTTTAACGCGAGACTAAATAACCATAATGACACCCGCGCTCCACTTGGGTGGAAACATCTCGTGTCATTATGGCTTGACTTAGTCCCTTGTTGAACAATCTACTATTAATTAATTCAATTGCAAGGTTAATAATATCGTCATTCGATACCTGATTATTGTAACATTTCGATTTTTGAGGGTAACCCTAGCGCAATATTCAGATTGACACAACAACTCGTTCCCGACATCAATGCCAGTTTACTTACATATCGGTTTAAGATGAGTAACGCGATCACTATGAAGAACAGCATTATGATATGTCGGCCGATATGGATCTGCGCTCTGGAAAATACAAATAAATACTTTTTCATCACACTTGCTCGTAAATGGTGTTATTCCATGTCTGTATACAGAAGGACAATGGCCTAAATTGTTCCCGCGGGAATTATGGCGAGTTTGTCATCCCTAGGGAGTAATGACTTTCTTTTTAAAATTTGCAACTCTTTCGTACATAATTTCTGACTAAGGAGGTTTAATTTTCAGCCAAAAATTAAATCGGTTTCTAATTTCATCTTTAAAAATTAGCTATAGACTAACTTACATTACACAAAACCTATATGCTTCATTAAACTTCATTATTTTTATACCTATTTCAAGTTTATATCAACATTTATCATTAATTTTAGTAATTATACATTTTTATCAAATTGGCTAAATCTGGCTCGAATCCAGGTCGAAACTAAACGCAGTGTCTGTGGTCACAAAAAAAAATCGTTTCCATTGACGTTCCCGTCCGTCAAAAGTTATTTCTTTATATTTTGCAGAGTTAAAGTGTTTTCTCTTTGTTTTTTTCCTCGCAAATGTGATGAAAACCATTGTGTGTATCACAGGCAGTAAGGGGATTACTAACTCGAGTCATTAAAAGCCCTCCGCCTTCGGCGTCGGGCTTCTAACACTCTCGTTAGTAATTCCCTTCACACTACCCTTGATGCACAATGTACTATTAGTTAGGCACATTTACAAGGTACAATTTTAACATTGTGCTTTTATATACTTAGTATACGAGTGCATAAACCGTGAAACGGTGATGATAAAATATAATTCACTGGTTTTTTTTAAAGGTCGTATTTTAAATAGAATTCAATTATTTCAATCTACACGCTTGGTATTTGAAATATTTTAATGAAAGCGATAAACTGGCAGAATAGTAATAATCGAGTTTTAATAACAGCATTCATACTAGTTATTAAGACGGTGAGTAACAGCAAAAAATGTCGGCACTGCCTCATAAGGGCCGCAGGCATGCTGGGCACGCCGCCACTATCCCGCCGCCCGGCACGCGTCGAAGAATGCTTCTTGCCATCAACACTCCTAACCGAATCATAAATCACGCACCTAATGTATCTCAAGCGATAATTTATGGCCATTTGTTTGTATATCTTACGCGCTCTGGTTTGAGAAAAAATGAAAATAAACTGGCGGAAAGAGGAACATTCGTATAATTTTCACTTTGTAGTAAATTATGCTCATATAGTGTGGGGTTTTTTATTTACAAATGTATTCTATTCGTATGTGCTATTCAGTTTTCAAGGTATTTTTTTCCTGAAACGTCCTAAAAAATACGAAGGTGATAACTTTGTAAATTTAAACTGTTATACATACAATTATTAATAAACATTATATCACCCATGCAAATAAAGTGTTTTTCATCCTAATAATATCACAGGCACTTAGGCGTTATTACAATGGATGAGTAACCACGAAAAGACAAAGTTGCCACGGCAAACATACAGCAGTTTATTTTGAACCTCTCAAATACGACTAAGCAACCATAGCTACAAGCTAGACTGGCAGTCATATATAAGACACATCACATTCGGTAAGAGGCAACCCTATATTTATACCGTTTCTTCCTCGAATGTGAGGACCTAAAAAATCGGATGATATAATGTAATACTTAGGAACTTGTACTATTCTATTTCACAAGTTCTGTAAAATGATTTATTTCCAGTTCCAGCTCTTATGACAAGGAGATCCCGCGTACGGGTGTGGATAGGGAGAGATTTACATTGGTGCAGCACAGCAAAGAAGGTAGGAAGCCTTACAAGACTCGCTGTACCACTGCAGAAACGGTTCCTTATTCCGAGCTGAGGGCTGCTATACCGAACATGGCGCTCTACGTGTCTGAGATGTCGTGAAGATGACTTTGTTGTTTGTCTGTCCGTTGAACTATCCTCAGAGTGTCCCAGACGCTTTTTCTCTTTAACGACTAAAGCTATTTATCGGTCTTAAATTTTGAATATTTCTAGTGATCCAAACAAAGTCTCGTCATTAGAAATTAGAAATTATTTCTGTTTGCAGCGAAAACCATCGAGTCGCACAAAAAACCTTTTTCTTGCCTATCATATGATATGTCAATTATATTAAATGAATTACGAAGAATATTATCTTAAATAAAATAAAAAAATGCGTGATTTCTGATGTATTTGCACAATTAAAGTTAATCGCAAAGAAAACAAAAACGAAAAGGATGCCCGTCCGTAATTGATAGCCGGTTATTTTTTACAGAATATGTGTTAAATCGGTAGATTTCCATACAAAAAATATGAGGGATGAAGGTTGGGCCCAGCGCCAGCATCGTCCCGCGGTCGCCGCCCGAGAGGGGCAACACCCTCAGAGGGCTCTGCCAAGATGCACTACGCTAACCAGCGTTTCTATTCGTTTCATTTTTACCCAATCGCGTCACTGGTAGATCACGTGACTTTTCGTATCACGTCATCTACAGTACGATTAATTGGACTTTGACACTCGGAAATTCTCGACATTCATCGGGAGAGATCGGAAGTGCAAATGTCACGAGACACATTGCTGCTTATTCATAATATCATGTGTGCACTTAACAGTGTAAACCAGTAATGTAAATCACCTGCCACAATGTCATTTTATAAAGTAGACCTATGAATAACACAGATGTGGCTTGATTTAATTATTACATCGCATTACTAAAAACACAAATATTAAATAAATTACAGATAATTTCATTCGATGCAAATTCCTTTGATATGAAAGGTAACCCGTCATATCCCAATATCCTACTAATATTTTAAATGCCAAAGTTGTGTGTGTGTGATAGTTTGTTACTCCGTCACGCTGCAACGACTGGACGGATTTGTATGAAATTTGAAATGGAGATAGCTTATACTTTGGATTAACACACATAGGCTTGCTTTTCATCCCGGATAATAAAATAACCCTAATCGAAATCTACGCGGAGGAAGTCGCAGGCCGAAGCTAGTATGTCATGAAAAGTTGATTATTGTCTATTTGAATATTAAGAATATTGATTTTTTATACACTTAGGTTGACGTTTTACATATTTTTGTAGGTATATTCTAGTTTTTTATACACTCTATGTGAAAACACGAACCTTTACGATTATAACCGAGATTTCCCGAGTATCAAAGTGGAAATAATCGTACTGTACCAGTGACGCGATTGGTTTAAAAACGAAACGAATAGAAACGCGAGTGCATCTCGGCAGGGCCCTCTGTACTCTACTCACAGCAGGTTGTAGGCGGGTTCGTTGTAGTGCAGCGAGGCGTTGAAGCTGGCGGCGTAGGGGTCGCGGTCGAGGCTGGGCCGAGGTGCCAGCAGCGCCGGCGTGAGCGCCGCGGGCGCCGCGTGCGCCGCCGCCAGCGACGCCAGCAGCACCCCGCGTGCGCCGCCCGACAGCGGCGACACCCACAGCGCGCCGCACAGCGCGCCCGCCCCCACCTGGGAACATAGGTCTGTACGTTTTTAGGGTTCCGTACCAAAATGGTAAAAAAGGAACCCTTTAGGTGAGACTCCGGTGTTTGTCAGTATGTCTGTATGTGCACTTTGCAAATCCACGATAAGGCAAAGTCCAGAGCAAACGTGTTCCAGAAAACATTCTGCTTAATTTGCAACCTCTGCAAAGATTCTGTTCCTAAAAGCTGCTTTGCAAATCCAAAAACCCACACTTTGCATTTAATTCTGCCTCTAATTCTGCAATTGTCTTGTGGAACAGAGATACTTTGCAAATCCACACATCCACATATGCATGCATATGCATTTGACTCTGCCTCTTCAACTTTGTGAAACAGAAATTGGGATTTGTGGAGTGCAGTGTTGCCAAGTGGCTTTCTGGAACTGGAAAATATATGTTTTTTTATATGTATATTTGAAAAGGGGTCTAGAATGGGAGGTTGAAAATGAAAGTTATTTGATCATAGCAAGCGGGGTGTTATATAGAAGGGGTCAGTCTGCACATTTCAAAACAGTTTTTATTATAATTTTCTGTGACGTATTTTTTGATTACCGTCCCTTCCCTCCCCTTATCATCAAGGTTAATGGACCAAAAAATCTGAAAAATTCCTGTTTGAAAGAAAATTACTTATATTTTACACGAAGTTTTTACTAACAGGGCCGCTTGTAGTATCACACTGCCAACCTCTGTATGGCTGATTGTTCAGTTTTTATTTTAAAATAAAATTAATAATGTTATATAGGTATGAGTATTTTGACTGTAAATCTAATAAAATCGTTTTTTAATGATTGTTCTTTTTGCAAAAATCTTGATGGTTTAAAAAAAATGATCGCTTTGATTCGTAATTTTAAATTTTCATGTGACCTTCCCGTGCTTACCTGTTTAGCCTTTTTAAATGTCTGTACAGATAGTACCAAATTTAAATGATATGGCATATCATGGAATTTCAATACTTACTTTCTGGACACTTATTATTATTAATAATATTAATAATTTATTTTAATAATAATAATATATATTGATTCTAAATTTAAAATCACTCGGACATTCAACATACTGGTTCCTAATAACTGGTATTAGGGTCAGATTACATAGCGTTTTTGAGAAAAATTACATATAGTTCTTAGCTTAGCATTTCCTACCTACTACTTAATATAGGAAAAATCTAGGTTAAAATTCCCCGTTCTAAAATACTTAAGGTTTGAATTCTGATTCTGAATCGATGTAAATAGTCAGAAACCTCTTTACAAACGGCCCAACCCAAGATTGTTTTTTGTGCATTTTTGTCTAATTGCTTGGACAAAAATGCTGACCAAAAACCTAAGGTACCCGATGTGCCTACCCAAGAAATTCAATATTAATATTAACGCAAAAGGGTTTGTTATGCTTGAGTTTTTTATGCGTTAGAATGAGGTAAGAAGAGAATAAGTACAAATTACTCTCGGCTATTGTCGTCGCTTATGGCCCATCCCAGCTAGATATTGTATAGAAACATAACACAGCCTTTTATGGGTAAGTACTATTTTTAACTGGAACCGTCATTAAGGGGGCCTTATTTTAAGTAATATCATATTTAAGCCAAGTTCGTTCGTTAAAATGAGATCGAGTGAGAAAAAGTACTAATATCACTCCGTAATTTCCTCTGTTATGTTAAAAGTACAGCAAAATATCATCACCAACTGTTATGCAAGTCATTCGAAATTCCGCAAATTCTCAATAAACACAAAGGCTGCGTCGCCTCATTGTTCAATCTGTCCATAATGCAATTCACAATTGACAATAGGATGTGAAAGTAGAAATGGCTTTACGTGATAGTAGTATGAAGGATGTATGCAGCGGCGCGCGCCGCCGTGCGAGATCGCATCGGGCCGCAGCCCGTCGTCGAGCGCCGCCTCGTAGTTCCCGCAGATCACCTGCGAACCAACCCGTGCAGCAGTAGCAGTAGGGCCAGCAGCCAGCACCTGCCTACTTCTCGTGCCACTCGAGATACATCTTCTTATTTTATCTTACAGATGGGTCCTTTCGGATACACTTCAACGCAACATCTTTTGTGCAATCACCCTTTTACTTTTTTTGCTACGAGTCGATCTGATGATGGAGTCAGAAGCTGGCGTAGACCTACCGTTTGGGACTCATTAGTTTGGTTTTGATAAGCAGATGAGATGTAAAAAAGGTACAGTTAGCAACATAAACAGGTCCCAAAAATGAAATTTTTGACTGAACTTATTTGAATTAGTCATTCGTCAAAGCAAACTGTTCGTAATGTACTCGTACACGACTTATTTCTGTATTCGTGTGTAAAAGTATTTTGCAGAAGAGAAAAGACATTTTGCGAAAGGGACTTTTGGAAAGGAGCTTTTTCTTTTCCTTATTCTTAAAAAGGACATTTTGTGTAGGGGCTTTTCGTGACGGACATTTTACGAAAGCAATATTGTTTTGCGAAGGGGCACTTTGCGAACGTGACCATTCTTATAAATGCGCCCTTGCCGATTAAAATACATACATAACAACGTATTCTTACCAGGGGTGCAATGTTTGTAGCTACAAACATAGCTATGTTGAATGTGCCGCATACCAGTTTCCAATATGGGCTGACCGGTTTCTCCTGAAATAAAAATAATTGTGTCAAAACTCAAAACATCATAGGATATTTATATTTTTAACAGAGTTGTTTATTTACTGTACGTTTTTATTATGTTGATTAAACAAAACAGAAATCAAAACAGGGCCTTTATTCCGCATTGTATTAGACCATCTTGTTTCAATATCGTGACTTATTTTTATGTTATAGTACTTAACTGCAGTATTTCACTGGCGGGGTTAATTTTCAAATCCTCGCTGGGAAGCCTTATTTCCAGCAGTAGATGTTGGATGGTGTTATAGATGAAATGATAAATTGCGATATTTGCGATGTTTTTTTTGTTGATAAATATTGATGTAGTTATTTATTTTTTATTGGTAGTTGTTTACCGAAAATATACACTTTCTAATAACACTATAAGTAGGTACATTAATTTTAGTGACAGCATCTTGATCCAAAGTTCGTTAAGTGCTGTATGTTCTTCTTAAAGTGTTTCATTGGTCATATCCATTCATTAAAATGCTTACGCGTGACATCGCGTTTACAGATCAAGCGTTCTTACTTCCTGATCTGTCATATCATTTCCTATTTCCACTGGACTTCCTATATGTAAGTAGTTAGTTGAAATAATTGCCCATTCGTTGGAATTGAACCCTTCACTTTAACAATGCGCGTGTTTGAACTAGCGACTCGTTATAAATAGATAATCCGAGGCGCTTCAGACCCGACCCGACCAATCTAGCTCCCTCCACTCGGCCGCTTAAGTATTAATTTTGCTACCAACACAACATTATGAACCATTACCGTTACGCAACTTGACCATCATGCTAAACAAAATTATTCTTTATTACATTCGGCCTTGTCGATAGGAAACCTACTATTTAAAAATCAAACCAACAAATATTTGAAGTTTTAGTAGTAGACCGTGGTAAGTCAATTATACCACAAACACTTTTTGTAATATCAACATTCGTCGAAGACCCATTTGTGCTATTATATTACGTTTCGGTCAATATAGCAGAGGATCCGAATAAGACACGACACGACTTTCACCGGGCCGCTTATCTTATCTTATCTTATTGGTTGGGTTCTTACGGATACACTTCGACCCTATGGGATCTTTTGTGTAATTACAGCGCTTAATCCAATGCAGCCTCCACCCCTTCAAAAAAGCGGATAGTGGAGTGCAATGGCAGTGCCTTGAAATCGTTCGGTTCTGGGTAGCCACAACCGAGGGTTTTCATTCTTACTCCGGCGAGGGCATCACATTCACACAGTAAGTGTTTCATTGTCTCAGACTCTTCGCCGCACATTGTACAATCTGTGTTGTCATAAAGGCCCATATTTGCTTATTTTGAGATGTTAACCCCAAAGCGCCCGGTTAACACTCCGATAATAAATCGGAGTTGTCTTCTGCTGAGTTTTCAAAGTTTATTGGCCAGCTCTGGTCAACTCTTTCTATGAAGAGCTACGCATGCCCCTTAGGGCTTTTTAGGCTTACCTACCATAGTTTTCCACTATTTTTGTTGGTTTTCTAAGGCCGGGCCACTTACTCGATAAAAAGGATACTACAGTAGGTACGCAGTAGTATAGTAATTATATCAAATTTAACATGTTAAGTAATGTATGGCCAATACGTAGGCCGAAAAATATCAGTTCACATACAATCAATTAAAAACTAAAAAATTAACATTTTTTAAAATTGCAATTGCTTGTTTAATAGTCAAATTACATACTAATCGAAAGTATAGAATATGCAAACGTTAGTTTGACTATTTTTTACCCGTCATAACTATTGGGCAGGCAGGTATAAACAGATAAGTCTACCCTTCTAGCCTAAAAAGGGTGGTAAGTGAAAATTAGTAGTAACTGAACGCAGCTTTAATGTAATTAACTAGCAACACTTTCTTCCCCCGCCCTCTTGCATTTCGGGCTGCTGGCCGTGTACTGTGTTTCGGTGTGTCCCTTGAAAGAATATAATTAAAATAGTGGATTAATTAATTTCACATGTTTTTATTATCAAACATTTCGGCCTGGGAACTCACAGGGCTTCTCAACGCATAAAACAACCCAGGAGGTATCCAAATATTACACCTTGCACGTTCCTTTATCGTTCCCTTATCTGGGATAATTATAAAAAAATATTTCACGCACGTGAATGCAACACTGAAGCTGAACTACTACAACAAATGTTACAAGCGGCGAGAAAGATGAAAGAGGAAAGTTCACAATCGATTTTTAATAGTCTAAAAATAATTTCTTAAGACTTTGCAGAGTTTGCATTTCTGTAAGAAGAGGGTATTTTAAAAATCTTCTGTAATAACAAAAAAAAAAAAATTGTATCTCAATTGTTACCGTCCCGCCCGCAACTGTAAGCCCACAACTGCACTCCAACGCCGCTGACTCCGACTTTGGACGCCGATTTCAGTGTAAAATGGATGATTAAGAAACACATTTTTTTTATTAATTAGTATTCTGATAAACCGCTGAAGTTTTTAAAAGTAGTTTAAACTTATGGCACGGTCATTTTGGTTTATAGGAGAATTATGAAAATTTAACTCAGACCAACTCAAACCTGCAATTTTCACTTTCGACCCTTTTTTCGGTAACGGTTTGGGGTTTAGTGTTGTGTTACCAAAAAAAATAACTGAAAGAAGTTATAATTTTTTTAAGCCGCTCTGGTAGAAAATTCACAATACATATAAAAAAATCATAATTTCTAAACTACGACTACATGGGGTATTTTCGGATAAAACTCTGTGCGAGGATAGTATAAAAAAAAATTGGACGTCACTTTTTGGACCGCCTGTATACTAAAAAGTACTAAAAGGTAGCGTTAAGGAATGGTTTTGTCATAAAACTTCATTGTTTTTTAATAATACGATTATTAATATTTTTTGGAAGACTTTTAAATTTATGTTTTATCAATAAAACACCAGATCATTTTGAACCTGTCTATATTTTTAACTTTTTAAGTGGAATTAATTCCTTTAACGACACCAAAAACTTTTTCTGAATGCGTTCGACAAATAATTCGCACCGGTCTGTTTAACGAATAAAATGTATACCAAAATGAAAATTATTTCTTCGCGAACACGTTGATATAGGGTTGTCTGCCAAAAATCAATCTAAATTCCGTTTGTCGAGTTTAAAAAACGAAATATTTCTGCGAATGAATTACGTGCAACCCACAGACGACATTAAAAATCAATCTTCGGGTGAAAAATTTGGTCGCCGACTTAAAAATCTATAGATATTTACGAAATTGCTATATTCTGTTAAATAATATAGAAACGACTAGATATGTACTCTTACCTACAAGTACATTGATTGTTGTTTTTATTACTTTTATTTTTGGAATTTTTATTCATCATACAGACCGGTGCAAATGATTAGTACCGACCAACCCAAGCAACAACTGCACTTGACTTAAACTTGACTTGTGTCTTTGACCTACCTACCCGATAATTATGACGGGAAGAAATAAATAACCTACGCACCTACGTACGTTTGCATATTCTATAGGCATACTTTAGATTAGTACCTACTTATGTATTTTGTCTATTAAACAAGCAAATGCATTTTTTTTTAAAGTTAATTGTTTTTTTTAATTATATACTGGACTGAAAATTTTCGGCCTACCTATTCGCCATATACCTACCACTAACATACCTATTAAATTTGATATGAAATACTTTTTATCCATTATAAACGGCCCGGTGAAGGTCGTTTTCTATTCGGATCTTAGACTAGTCGAAATTATGCCAAACAGTCGGAACCCAATGCAGTGCAAACATATGCGTTAACGTCACTAAACCAATACAGGGATTTGTTTGATCAAACACTGAACTCGTGTAGTGGGATTTGATTAAATCACTAACATTGTATAACGGGATTTGATAAATTCACTAAACCAGTGACCAGTTCCATTTCACGGATTTGATAATTATTTCTTGGAGGGAAAAGACCCTACAGAGTTGTTCTTTCAACATCTGTAGCGAATTGAACAAACCTTTTCCTTAGATATTTGATCAAATCCCACTTATTTCTTATTTCCCTGCGACATAGAAGCACTTATATATAACAAACCTTGTATTGGGCATATCGGAAGTAGGCGTAGTAGGCTACATTGATTAGGCCGGTCTCGAGCACGAAGGCGAGATAGACGGCGTGCAGCGGCCACGAGGGCGGCACGGCGAAGCTCGCCAGGGCTACCACGGGCGGCAGCAGCATCAGCGCCGGCGCCGCTACGCCCATGGGGCACGGGTCGGCGCGCCGCGCGTACGCGCGCTCCACCTCCGCCGCCTTGAACGTCAGGCACACCGTCGTTGCGTCCGCGAGCTCCCTATAATACGTACCCACATACATTTTGATCGATCGAACTAATCAATGTCACCATATAGTTGACAATACATAACATATCATTTTCTATTGGAAATATTGGAATACTAGCTTCTGCCCGCGAATTAGTCCGCAGGTGATTTCTCGGGATAAAATGTGAATTTTTGGCCCTTAAACTCTCTCTCTGTTCAAAAAATCACGATTCATTATTCCGTTTCTGCGTTAAATAATGAAAAACGAACAAATACACCTTCGCATTGATCATAATATCCGTATCCGGTAGACCCGAGTGCTATACCGCCTAATGCATAAAAGCTGGAATAAATATTAAGCAGATGAAATAAGCTAACTGATTGACCCGTCTACTAACATTAGAACATGCTTTACCGTTTAACTAATCGTTACCGAGAACTTTTCCAGGGAACTTTTAATATTACAATCATAGAACCATACTGAATTAAATATGACATGGACTTACTTGTCGTCGTCTCTATTCACGAGCTCTTCCTTCAACATTGCTAGTATTTTCAGGTCTTCGTTGCCCTTGCTCTCTTCTTGCGGTGATAGAACCTACGAATAATGGACGAAGCGATGCTATGTAATCGACAAGCAACAAATTTGTATGAGCGTTCGTGGTGTAGCATATTATGAATCGAAAATGTGCTCTCGGATATACATATAAATATCTAATGCGTCCGAGAAACGTATTTTAGTGACAATTTTAAAGCGATTGGTTTTATCTAGGCTAGAGCTAACTGGGCTAGTGCAACCGTGAGCCTAGTGCCCCAGTGTCCTATTTGTTTAGACCGGTGGAGAGGCCAGCGGGAGGCACGGGAGCGCGGGGGGCGCGCGGCGGGCGGGAGTGCACTCACCGAGTCCTCGTCGTCGTCTTTGAGGTCGGAGAGTGTGTCGGCTGAGTCACCTCCCTCCGCAGTTTCGCCTTCGGGCACACTTCTATCCTCTCCTCCAAACTAAATAAAACAAAAAGTAACACGTTTCAATTGCGGACAAAAATAATTGCGTTGAAAATAGTTTGACCTGCGCCCAGCCAACCTAACAAAGATATAGGTAAAATTTGACAGTTTATATGCAATAAAATAAACGTTGTCCATTTTCCTATGTAAGTACCTAATAGATCGTTGCACTTTTTTAGATATTTCGAACAAAATACTTACGATAAAAATAATCTGCGGATCTAGACAAGTTGCCATCAAATACGAACGCTAGCGTTTGGTGATCACCTGTCACTTACAAAAATGTATGGAACTGACGTAATAGTCACGTGATATAATCACATCACTCGTGCTAATCGAATAGTGATAGTTTTGATGTTTTGTCCCTCGTTACGCGGTACATACTATTTTGACACGTCGAATTCAACACGAGCACTACCACGATATAAATGTCGGTATCTAAGGGCAACTTGGCTATCTTTTTCATTTTTGACAACGTAAAGCGATAGGTCATCACAAAACGCTAGCGTTTGTATTGGATGGCAACTTGTCTAACCCCGCTGACTTGCGTGTCCATCAGCAAGCATAGCGTAGATAAAAGACAGTTATTGCTACACATTACCCTACCTATTGTGCCTAGATTCTCTGAGCAGGAATAAAACGTGCGGAATAAAGCGCGTCAGCAGTATGCGCCCCGGAAAATTATGCTAACCATAAAACTGCGTAAGATAGAATAAGTAACGTGCTTCTAACGGCCGACTTTTGGAGTAGCTGTAAAGATCGAGGAACAAGAACAAGTAATAAAACGGCGCAAGTCAGAACGAGATACTTAGGGCCGTATTATAAACTCATCTTGGATGAGAGACCTGGCACAAGATACGTCTACTCTACGGCTTGAAGTATGACATTTTTGACGCATTTTGAGACGAGCATTACAGTCGAGGTCAGTTGATTAATACGGCCCTTAGATACTTGAAATTTTTACACATACTAGAGGACGCCCGCGACTGCGTAAGCGACTAAGCGTAGAAGTAGTTTCCCGCTTCTCCTTTTATTTTAACCCCTGAGGGTGAATTTCCAAAAATCCTTTTTTAGTGCTCACTTACATCATGAGGAGGAACCCCCCTCCCCACTAGTGCCATAAGAAATAATAAATAATACGCAGTCCTTATTTATTCTTATGCAATCAAGTTTCTTCTTTTATATAATTCGCACTCATAAATCAATACAGTACCTACTTAGTAACTCAAAATACAACTGTAAAATAAATCCAACTTTAATATAACTTCTATGAACTTTTCACCAAATTTTGGATTTTGAGTTATTAGGTACTGTTTTGATCGAACAGTGACTTATAGATTGGCAAAATTATTAAACAATCCATCATAGAACTGTGTGATAGCGACCTTTTGTTTAAGAACCTTAAGATTTAATTCATGTCACTGTATTTCAAATACTCCTATACATCCGTTATATGCTCCTGTACATAATGGAATGTTTAGGTACTTAGTTTTTATCAAATGTCAAATTTTAATGGAATTTTTAACCCATCTTGGTTTTTCATCGTAACCATAATTATGCTTGACAGTAAGAGTTACCATAACATCACCAATATGGAACGGCAATTGAAGTAAGATGGGCTGACACAAATTGGAATAGAACCTCTGACGAATGCAGATTGTCATTATGTTGTTCCCACGCATTCTGAATATTAATCTTCCGTTTCGTCAACTCAACTATAAGTTGGCCCTTGCCTTTATTACGCCATCCTCCACGCAAAATATAATAAAGACACTGCCGAACTGCTCTCAATAGGTATTCCTTATTAATATATCTAATACCTTTGTTTTCTTGAATGATTTGTATATTAGTGTGTCTTATGGTTAGTGAATAAATGTATTTCTTCTTCTTCTTCTTCTTCTAATACCTTTAAACGAGCAATTCTTGTATATTATATATATATAATCTGAATCTCGGAAATGGCTCCAACGATGAAGTTTAGTATGCAGGGGGTTTCGAGGGCGATAAATCGATCTAGCTAGGTTTTATTTTTAGAAATCTTACCAAAATAAAAATACCGAGCAAAGGTCGTTCATCCAGTACTAATTCCTAAATTGAAGTAAATAGGGTCCATAAAGAAGCAAACGATCGCTTTTGCTAGCAATACTAATATTGACAGATCAAATAAAGCGAAGAATGACTTTTCACACAGTTATCATTGCGACTATCTAACAGTTGACGTAACACGCGTTACCGTTTCTTTTGTTAACTATAAATATCCCTAAATACCAGATACCATCCTCAAATATCCTGTATATTGCTATAAAGTAGTAGTAGTAGTAGTAGTAGCATAACTTGATAATATTTCTCTCGTACGGTCAATGATTTTTCTTGTTGAGAACCTATAGAATCTTCTTTAGACTTCACGCTGTCACTGTGACAGGGTTCTATAGGTGGTCAACAATTAAAGTTGTTGACTATACTTCTCTACGGTGTGGACTACACAGAGGGAGGTCTAGAAAGACGTTCCGCGGCAGTTACCGGCTTGAGGACCCGCACGATGAAGTACGTCTTGATGCCGGCCTGCCGCAGCATCTCCTCGCGCCGCTCCCCGTGCGCCGGCTCCACCTCGAACTCATCGTTCAGGTAACTCAGGGTTTTCTCCGAGATATGCACTCTCCTGCGGGTTAAACATCGAAATTAAAGAAATCACACTGCAAAGTAGACATACCTACATGAATATACATATTAGTCACGCCAATAAAGTAGTAAAATAAAATCTTGGTGTGTGTTTTTTTTTCTGTTACCTGGGGATGTTTTTTTCTCCCTTCTACCCCATAGTGTGGGGTGTCGTTGGATAGGTCTTTCAAAAATATTGCAGGTTTGTGCAAACAATTTTTCGATTAAGGGATCCGTTTATTAAATACTTATTAAGTTTTAAAGCGCAAATTTTTGTTAATCAAGTTTCATCATTAAAATTAAGGCTTGTCAAAATTGACCTTTTTGCATATAAATAAGTATTTTATTTTGCGGTTACAAGCATATTAACTTAAATATACACGATTCGACTCGCACTTGTCCGGTTTTTAGTTGTTGTCGTCTTTTTATCTAACTGGGTGCTCCCAACGCAGATACACGTTACGGCACTGAACAAGTAATATTTTACGACCATGGCTTTCTTCACACATATTTGATGTTGCAAATATACATTTTTTGTATTTTTTACAAAATATCAGCTCTCTATACGAGGAGAATATTATACTTTGATAGGAGCTCACCCTGCCATTCCGCTGCTTTCCATCTTGTTCGCTAGCTCGACGTCTCTGGAATATACGTCGAACTGCCACTGGCGCTGGCCTAGCACCCCCGCCAGCACAGCACCCGTGTGGATGCCCACGCGCATATCCACCGGCGAGTTAGTCGTCTGCTGAACGTACCTGACCACATCCACTTGCACTTAAACAACACTCTTAACTAAAATAATCCACACAGCTACTAAGAAAACATACTTTGCGACTCAACAAGCGCCTACTAGAATACTCACTTGATTGCTTTAACCATTGATAGGCCCATATGTACACAAAGGACGGCGTGGTCGGGTCGCTCCACAGGCGCACCGCTAATACAATAGTAGCAATCACCGAGAATTTTGATACGAAGTTGCTGATATTTCTGAAAATAAAACTACATTGAATATACCTAACCACTTAGAAGTACATACAACAAGGTTTACTTATTTTTCTCAAACGTTTACCTCTGCTAGACGATCAAAACGAGCGAATAATTCATTGAGAATAGCGACAAGGTCTTGTGCAGAATATGTTGATGATATAGCCGTGAACCCCACAATGTCTGCATACAGGATACTGCACATGTAAACAACATTGCACATATTAAATATGAAGAGTATTAATTACAATTATCTTGATGTGGTTCTCGATTGCCTACCTCACATTCTCATGGCGTGACATGTAAATCTTTTTAAACTGGGTATCAATGAGTCCAAGATCCTTTCGCATCTGAACAGCGACGTGTTCCGGGAGGACGGAGAGTAATAACCGCTCCTGTCAATTAAACATTGTGTTTAAAGTTTCACCGGTCTCACGTTGTCGATGGGAAAATTTCAATAAAGTACCTAGGAAATCTCTACCTGTTCTTTGCTCTGTTGTTCAATGGTAAGTTTATCCCGTAAACTTCTTTTGGTTACTTTGAAAGAGCATCGTTGTTGCCATTCGCCTACGCCATACGCGGTACCCCCGAGGAGTGTTGCCCCGAGCAGAAGTAATCCATTTGCAATTTGCTGCAACCAATATGGTTTTTATTTATTCAATAACAATTTTAATTAATAGAATCAAAACTACTTAATATTAATGCGTATAGGTATACCTGAGGGCAGAAGTCATCAGGAAGCCGGCTCTCCGAAATGACAGCGTTGTAGTATTGTACTAATAAATAAGCGGAGAATGAGATCGTGCTATATAACATCAGGACTAGATAATGGAATGGTAACGCGGCAAGCGTAAAATATTGCAGAACGACGGCCCAGCCCAGTAGTTCGTTATAGGAGTCGCCGAGGCGGCGCGAGGCGCTTACGAGGAGCTGAACCCAAAGGACGAGCCACGTCAGGTGGTTGAGCACGAGCCTAGCCGGGCGGACGCAAGCATACGCGGCTGCGAGCGCCAGGTTGACGGCGAGCGCCAACGCCAAGCAGCCGTAGGCGAAGGCGAGGTCGCGCTCGCCCGGCACCAGTCCCGCGAACGCCTGCAGCAGCACGCCGGCCGCCAGCAACCGTGGCGCGGCGCGCTGCCGCTGCCGCTGCGTATACGCCGCGTACAACTCCTCCTCCATCCGGTCCGCGAAGCCCCATGGCGGCACCAGGCACACCCAACACGAAAACTTGTTTAATGCCCGCGCCTGCATCAACTTCTCCATTGTCCTCACTTAATTAAAAACCATAAGTTTCTCAAGAGGCACGACATGATCACTGTTATTCTGCTACTAATTTTCAAGAACCACTTTTCACATTAAGTACAATGTATTTTTTAACTTCAACCTAGGACATATTTAAAAACTTTATTAAAGACGAATTTTATCAGACTTAAATATGCATGTTACTTTTAGGCATTTTTGCTAATATTTCCGAGTAATGTTTTCGATAAATTTAACGATCTTTATATTTTAATAATGTGATGTTACGTCGAAATATTCATTAATAACATACGAGGTAAACGTAGTGATACAGTTAAACGCAAACATACTATGAATATAGTTGAATGTAGTTGGGTTCAGTGCGTCAGAGCCCGAGATCATCAAGCGGAGACTTTCCGTTGCCGACGACGGCTGATCGAGGACGCCTGTGTAATGAATAAATTACACGCTGAAACATTGTTCCGATAGCCGTCCATTAGCTCGATGTCTACTAGTTGCCTGTTTTGTCCAAAGAACGGCCGATACATACTCCTACACCTACAGATTTCAATATTGACAATCGTTACGACGCACGTAACGAGCGTGACCGTGAAACTAACCTCTCTTTTAAACGATTGGATATTTGTTTCACTGATTTTTACTCATTGCCACCGTTTGTGTTGTAAGTATAATAAGGAATTTCGATGAGTGGTTTCATACCACACTAAAATATTTAAGGGCAATAGAAATTTAGTATGGTTTATGAAACAGGTACCTACCCAAGCGCCATTTCTTCGTATTAGACGTGTTGAAAGTGGAAATTAATACAGAAATTGAAATTAATTTATCTTTAATAGGGATTGGTTTTATGGCTACACTTATAAAATATAACATGTACCTATGTACATTAGAGGTCCGGGAAGCAAATCCCATTTAACTCGGCGGTGAGCTCTTCGACGAAGACACACTGGCGAGCATAACTTGATCGTATGTTACTTTGACGCAACTCAAACAAGATCACACGATATGCATATACCGGCTCGAAGGTCTAATGACTTATGATTGTCACGCGAAATCAAGGAATGTAAGAATGTTTTCCAAGAGAATGATAATATCTACCCACGGGATTGCGCGGCTTGGAAAGCTAGATCCTTGGCTGGGCCCGGGCGCACGCGTGCATTAATGACGAGTTAGGTACCTTCGAGCTCGGTTAAGTTGTGGCAAAAAAATAAAAAAAGGTTTTTTCCTGGTACGCTGTTGTAGAAGTAAATAAGTATTGGCACTTGACGACATGTTTCAATATCAGTAAAAACACAATTTTTTGAGACAAAAACTTTTTTTAATCGTTTCGTTTTTACCTACATGCAATAGAAAGATGAAAAAAAAGCATCGGACGTAAATGAGTTTATTTTACTCTGAAGCCAAAAAACGAACCTCTCCACGTAGGCATAATAATAAATAATGATGAATGTATATAACGTAGGTTACATGAGTTTCTTTGACTTTTCATAAATATAAACGATATAGGTTCACACCTTGCGACGACATCCAGTCATTTAATTGATTAGTGGCCTCTTTAAATGCCTTGCTTGCGAGTAGGTAGGTATAGTTAGTGTTTGAAATTACGGAATACGGCCGTCACAGGGATTACGAGTAGTCTACATTGACAGAATTTTAGGAAGCAAACGGGGCTCTTCGCGTATAGCGTGAGAAACGGCACGGCTTCTGTTAAAGAAAATAATATGTATAATGTTGGTTCAGTTTTTTATTATTTCGTTTGGCTTCATTTATAAATGTCGTTTCAAAAATAATTTGTACCTCCTATTTGTCGACAAGTTATTTGTATTTTCGGTATTGACATTTAAGAAAATTGTATCTTTAGTTTTTTCATACAATATGTAACACGTTCAAACTTTACGAAATATTATTACCGAAAAACAATCTAAAAGCACGCTACCGCTAATCAGAGTTTTAACTATTTACAATTATAATTAAAATGTAAGAACGGATTAGGTATTTGCGAAATGTATGTTAATTAATCAGTCAGAAATCGCGTAAAAATAGTCTGAGCGGTTAAGTTACCATCAGCGAACGTGAACATTTATAACTACAGTCAACTCACTTTAGTTACCCGAACATAAACGTTACTATGAATTTGTAAGGGCGACCTTTTATAATCGGTACACTAACATAACATATAACACCGCCTCTAGGGAGATATTTCCACTCATTTAAAATCTCTCTGCTGGACGCTGCTGCAACGTTTGAAGCTCGTCTATGAATAATAAAAGAGCTGCAAAAGTTCTTTTGGCTCCGCCGTAAATAGTCTCCAGCTTTCAACAATGTATTTTGTGGAGCCAAGTTAATTCCATAACCCATATTCAAGCAGTCGTTAGAGCATTTAATTAATCATATTCTTATTTTAATAATCCAGCCAAATGCAAGTCGGACTGGCTAACGAAGGGTTCCAATTATCATTCTTGTTTGGAGTCCCCCTTTAATTATGATTATTTATCATTCGACATGATCTTATTAACTTACTTGGCTGCTGTTTTATTCGTTTATTTACAATCTTAAGGTTGGACTAAGTTATACGAAAATAAAATACAAATACATATCATGTACATATCATTCGGGCCGGCCGACCACCCCATCTCTTCCCGTGGGTTTCGTAAGAGGCGATTAAGGGATAAACCGGAAGATGGGCAGCAGCGTCCTCCGCGGACTACATGGTATAACTGCGGTCGCTAACCCGCCTGCCAAGCGTGGTGACTACGGCATTTTTCCCCCCAACCCAACTAAGGTGTTTGCCAGGGATCTGTCTGTTGGCCAAAGACAATTGATGAAGCTGAAGACCGACGACGGCAGAGTCATTTCATCCAAACCTGAGCTATTGGCGGAAGTTGAGAAGCTTTATGGACAGCTGTACACGACAACCCGAACACCCGTCGAAAATCTAGCTGAAGACCCAAGGGCTAGATTAACCCGACACTATACCGAAGATCTCCCCGCCGTCAGCCTGTACGGGATTAATATGGCCCTCAAACAGCTTAGGAATGGCAAAGCCCCAGGTGAGGATGGAATTACAGCTGAACTCCTGAAGGCGGGTGCTAAACCCATCCTTAGGGGCCTTCAGACGGTGTTCAGCTCCGTCCTCCACGAAGGGAGAACGCCGAAAGCATGGAACAGAGGTGTGGTGGTACTCTTCTTCAAGAAATGTGATAATTAAAACTTTGCTGAAGAATTATAGAGCCATCTCACTTCTGAATCATGTTTACAAGCTGTTTTCGAGGGTCATCACAAATCGTCTCGCGCGCAGGTTTAACGATTTCCAGCCTCACAAACAAGCCGGTTTCGAAAAGGCTATAGTACCGTAGACCACATACATGCGTCCCATTTGCCTTGCATTTGTGGACTACGAGAAAGCCTTTGATTCGATCGAGACATGGGCTGTGCTGCAGTCTCTCCAGCGGTGCCAAGTTGACTACCGACATATCGAAGTTTTGAAGTGTCTGTACGAAACCGTCACTATGCCCGTCCGACTACAGGACCAGAGCACGAAGGCTATTCCTCTGCAGCAGGGAGTCAGACAAGAAGATGCGATCTCTCCGAAGCTATTCACCGCTGCATTGGAGGATGCTTTTAAGGTTCTGGACTGTAATGGACGAGGCATCAACATAAATGGTGAGCATATGACTCACCTTCGATTCGCTGACGATATTGTAGTCATGGCTGAGACCATGGAGGACCTCAGTGCAATGCTCGCTGACCTCAGTAGAGCTTCCGACCGAGTTGGCTTGAGAATGAACATGGACAAGACGAAAGTCATGTCCTATGTCCATGTCGAGTCAACTCCCGTGATAGTCGGAGGCTCTGCGCTCGAAGTTGTTGACGACTATATTTACCTGAGACAAACGGTCCGGTTAGGTAGGTACAACTTTGAGAAAGAGGTCACTCGTCGAATCCGACTCGGGTGGGCACCGTTCGGGAAGCTTCGCAGCACCTTTTCGTCCAAATTACCGCAGTGTTTGAAGTCAAAACTCTATGACCAGTGTGTGTTGCCAGTGATTACTTACGGATCTGAGACGTGGGCGCTACAATGGGCCTTATAAGGAAGCTCAAAGTCACTCAGAGTCACTTTTTTTTTTATGGCATAGAGAAGGCAACCGAGCACACAGGCCACCTGATGGTAAGTGGAAACTGTGACCCATAGACATTAGCATAAGACTGCAAATGCGTTGCCAACCCTGAGGACCAAGATGGAATGCCTCTATGCTAGTCATTACACCGGCTGTCTTATCCCCAAACCGGAACACAACAATGCGAACACTGCTGTTTGGCCGTAGGTTAATGGATAAGATGGTGGTAGCGATCCGGACGGACCCTGTACAGGGTCCTACCACCCGCAAATAAATAAATAATAAATATGTTAACACATTTTTTTCTTCCCACTTACTTTTTTGGTCTTCTAAAAATCTTATTATTCCTATATTCAATCTAGTATTCTGTTTCGGCATTGGTTCTTCAAAAATTTACGAGTGGTATAATGAAATAAGAAGAGTAGATCATATATTTTACAATTGTCCTATTTATAACATGTGATCTGCATCATCTTCTGTCCAAATCTTTTATCCCCCTTCCTACTAATTAATATGTCATCTTCTGTGTCATATTAACAATTGGGGTGCGCTTTAATCATTTTTATTTTTGCTTAATTTCTTTTAACTAACTACCTACGAAATGGATAATAAACGTCCAGTATAAAAACACAATGTATTTTTTTTTGTAGCATAACAGTCACATAATATAACATTCATTTAGCATAACAACCTTTTGTATAACATTCATATGGAATAATGCTATTGAATATACTATACATTAAGTATATAATTATTAAATATTATAAAAATATTTGCAATAATGATCAGGTGATATAAGTTATTATAAATTATAATATGTTTAAATCAAAGTCATGTAAAATAATCTGCTAAAGTAGGTCAATCTCGCTTTTACTTACTATGGTTAGGTTAGGTTAGAGTTGCGTCAAGGCGCGAGGCGCCATAACTACGCGGAATACGAGCTCTAAGCAGCAGAACTCCGTCGACTTCTTCGTACTCGTCTTTTTAAGTTGCTATTAGGTATACTGGTTATTGGGTCAGTAGGTGTATATGGGGGAAAATAAAAAAAAACCGGCCGAGTGTGAGTCGGACTCGCCCACGCAGGGTTCCGTACCGTATTATAAAAAACCCGTTTGTTATATGGCCCCCCTTAAATATTTATTTTATTCTGTTTTAGTATTTGTTGTTATAGCGGCAACAGAAATACATCATATGTTAAATTTTCAACTGTCTAGCTATCACGGTTCTTGAGATCCAGCCTGATGACAGACAGACGGATGGACCGACGGACAGACAGACGGACAGCGGAGTCTTAATAATAGGGTCCCGTTTTTACCCTTTGGGTACGGAACCCTGAAAAGACTTTAAATATTATTTTTCTAACTATTCAGCGTTATTATATGCGTGTTATACATACGTTATGTATTTCAACATTATACAAAATTACTGTTATAATATTAGTGCGTTATGCACCTAGTTATTATGCACACTCATAATTATGATAGAGGCTTTATTGATTTTGTTTTTATGCATTTTATTACTATACATTTGATCATTATACAAAACAGAATTATTTAATTTGTGTTATGCAAAATGAAAATTAGATCATTTGGTTTTAGGTATGCTATACAGTACTATGACATAACACACCCTAAAAAAAATATCCTTTTATCTGTAAATTGATTGCAAACTCGGATCTTGAGCTTGACATGGGCCATACATAAATATAATAAAACGGAAAACTGTGATGGCAGTGTCCGAGAACATTGACTGATGTTCTGAATGATACAAAAATTACATTTCCACATAGTTACTGTGGTTGGTGGTACCGCTGGTCGAGCGAGATTGCACCGCGCGTCAATGCTAAGCCTACTAGTTGCTATCAAGAATCTGTAAACTTCTTTAAATAAATAAATAAATAAATATCTGGGGACAATGTTACACCAATTGATCTGGTCCCAAACTAAGCTCTAGGCTTGTACTATGGGTACTAGACAACGATATAAATACTTATATAGAGAAATGTATACTTAAATACATAGAAAACATCCATGACTCAGGAACAAATATTCGCGCTCATCACACAAATATCTGCCCTTACCGGGATTTGAACCCAGGACCGCTAGCTTCGTAGGCAGGGTCACTACCAACTAGGCCAGCACGTCGTCGTCGTCGTCGTCGTCAAGTTCTTTAGTTTGTTACGCACCACATTATGTTATCACTAGGTAAACGAATACTTTGCCAAAGGTTAAGGTCTGCTTTACTCTATGATTTGGTTATAAAATGAGTTACTTACTAGATATAAAACATATATTCATAAGACAAATGAAAACTTATGTAACACGTTAATGGATGGTCATTGGATCATGGTATCTACTGATCTATTAGGACTGTTATTACCACGGCAACGCTTCGATTACACTTTAA
Organism: Acleris sparsana; assembly: GCA_923062465.1. NCBI lineage: Eukaryota > Metazoa > Arthropoda > Insecta > Lepidoptera > Tortricidae > Acleris > Acleris sparsana. Next base: position 12,964,302 of record OV281286.1, read on the forward strand.
AATAGCTTTGTGATACCGATAACAACATAAAATTAGGTGTTACTCGTACACGAGTGTAGATACTATCTTACTCCGGATTTCACTATGCCTCGCCCTATATCGAATGCGTCCATGCTCATTATCAATAAAAAAATAAAAGATAACATGTACTTTTAATGTTAATTGGGTGGATATGATGTGGAGGCAACATCTGCTTCATTAAAGTTAATCGAATGATGAGTAGGTGTGTATGTGTATACAGGTAACTAAATTAAAATATTCAGTATGTTCGGAACATTATGTTTCCTAGAAAGTTTTAATTAGAATAATTCAAAAACTTAATAGTATCTATAAGAACCATTTATCTGTCTCATTATGGCATATTGCTCATTTTTTTCGGATTAAGGATTGGTTTGTTACAAAAGTATATAAGTAAAATTAAGACGACCTAACGGATTTTCCCTGTACCATGATGGCAAATGATTTCGCCCTTCAGGGCATCCGTTTCCGCAATACGCTCCTACTGGGCCCACTTAACATTTAATTAGACATGCATGGCCCAAGCACGTTTGCTAACAAGCGTATGGCTTTTCAAGCATTCGCTTGTAGGTAGCAAACAAATAAATTTAATGTATCCATCGTAAAATCCTTCTTCTTCTTTTTATTTAAAGCAGTTTAGTTAAGAATTTACCATTGCATTGGCAAGTGAGTGAGAGAGTATTTTTAACCGACTTCAAAAAAAGGAGGAGGTTATACGTTCCACTGTATGTATTTTTTTTTTTTTTTTTGTGTATGTTCACCGATTACTCCGTCAATTGTGGTCCGATTTTGAAAATTATTTTTTGATTTGATAGGGTATACTTCCGAGGTGGTCCCATTGCCACCAAATCGGAATCTGATGAGGGGATCAGTGAGGAATTGAGAGAACTCCTCAAATATTGTAGGCAAACATAAAGCGATTTTAGTATTTTTAGTAACAAGTCTAGCATTTGCATTCAGAAAGTATCATTTGGTGAAGTGGACCTGATGATGAAGACCACAGATGGCCACCGGAACTCTTCAACGGTACCTATTTCAAGGGTGGCGATAAGATATCTCTATTAAGATGGTTGAACGACTACTACGAAGTTTATTTACTTGTAGAAATATGACTATGTATTTCCCGCGGCGTTGCTTGCGACGCGCTTGAAATAACTTAAAGTTTCATATCAACAAAGAAGTGGGACTACGTAACAGCGTATTCTCATAATAATATAAGACAGACGTACGCTATAACTACACAACTGGCGAAGGAGCTGGGTCTGAATGACAAAGTTAATAAGTACTTTGGGTAGGACCTTGGGCCTTAGGAGGATATGATCAGCACACGTGGCACACGTTATTAAAATTTTAGCACAATCCTCTTAAACGTTGCATTTCGCACAACGCTTTTTCATCATGTGGTTTCTTTAGCACTTTATTGGGCTCTAAGTCGCAAAGAGCAATACCATTAAGGGTCTTTACGCGACTTAGAGCAACATAAACTTGGCCTTTGGCAAACATTTTTTTACCCAAATCTATTACAGCTTTGTTTAAGGTAGTGCCCTGGAGTTTATGCACTGTAACCGCCCAACTGAGGATTAGCGGCAGCATCCTTCGTTCAACATCCCCGTATCCTTTAGTTGCCTGATAGGTTGTTGACACAGGCGCTATGGCGACTAACCCGTCTCTGTCTTTCACTTTTGTGCCAATAGTGACATCATCAAATTTAATAAAAACAGATTCAGGTAACTCGCCTGATTCTATTTGGTCACGGCGAAAGGCAGGCCATTTAAACTTGGACACAATCCCCATTGCCCCGTTGACCAGGCCTTCAGTAACAGAAATGTTGCGTCTTAACATGACTCTGGAGCCTATGCCAAGTTTCAAAACGTGCATCAAACCACCACAGTTATTTGCATCAGCAGGAATAACATTTGATGGTGGTCGTTTTCCATAGGTGAATATGACTGTAACTTTCCAGTGGCGTTGCTTGCGGCGAGCTCGAAATTTTCTATAGTTTCTCATTTATTGAAAAGTGGAACTACATAACAGCATAAATAGGATCACTAAAAAGTATTAAATAAAATAAATGTTTAAAAAAACAAAAAACCGCCTTCAAAAATGCAAAAAATAACTTCTTATAAAATGATAGGTACCTATAGGTAGGTCAGTCCAACTGAAGTCGGCGTCCCACAATATTTTAATGATAGGTACAAACAACCACACACTTAACTGCCCATTAAAGACCGAAGTTAGAAAATGTAGAAAGAGATGAATATAGATTTTACATAAGAGACAGTTTCTCTCTGTTCATCTTCAATAGTCACTCAGCTGTGTTGCTGTTTGTAAATCGGCTTTTGGTTTAAAATAATGTGGGACGCCGACTTCAGTTGGACTGACCTACCTATAGGTACCTATCATTTTATAAGAAGTTATTTTTTGCATTTTTGAAGGCGGTTTTTTGTTTTTTTAAACATTTATTTTATTTCCTTATCTATTGATATATCCTAACGTATAGTAATATTTATGGTTGACAGTACCAGTACCCAATGGATTGGGCATTGTCCAGGTTAATAAAAAAAAAAAGAATTTCAACGTCTTCAATTTCAATCAACTTAACAGTAACGTACTTATAAAGTGATGCATAATGAGAGGCCTTAAAATACGAGTGTGGTTTTATGAAACGAGCTTCAGCGAGTTTCATAATAGGATCACACGAGTTTAATTATGAACGACGTCACGCAACTTTCCAAATGCTAGGCTCAGATGTCATGTCCACATTACAACGTTTGTGTGAATTTTGACTAGACTCGAAAATAGAGCCCTGAGTTGAATTAGTTTCAGAATGGGGAGGAGGATCAACTGCATCCATGAATTTGGAATTATCCGGACTGCCCTGTGAAGCATGACCGCTCAAAGCTTCAATATTGGAGCAATGAGCAACCCGCAAGACTGTTACAGTTTACTAATAATCTACAAATATAGGTATATACAACTATTACTACACCTAGCTACAAATTATAAAACCTAAACAGACAAAATGCCTTTAAAAGGCGAAACATTTAAAATTTCACCAAATAATCACGTGTGTCAACCGCGCCTCAAGACAGCGAAAAAAAAAACAATAAAATAAAATAAAAATTGTTAGTAGTTGTACCTAGTTTAATGAATGTCAATAAACGTCAACAAGTTATGACGTAGTTTTTTTTTGTTGAATAATGACCACTAACTGAGTTACCTACGTTAAGTTGGTAAATATTCGAATCCGTTTAATTCTCACTTTATTGTCAGAGTCATTAGAACGTGCTCAAGCTAAGCTCATGCAAAATATATTTGAGTCTCTGGAGCCGGCCGGACAACTGTGTCAGTGATTCAATCCAAGAAAGTGCTAATTATTTTACACTAGCGATTTGCCTTTGCTTCAGTTTATGTGAGATTTCTGTAACGCTCCTTCATTTTTAATTCAAAATGTATCTACATGAATATTATAAACAGGAAAGATTTGATTGTTTATTTATTTGCATTGATAGGCTCCGGAACTAGTGGACCGATTTGAAAAAATATTTCACCATTGGAATCCTACATTATCCCTGGAACATACTCTATGTTTTACTGCGAGGACAGAGTCGCGGGCAACAGCTAGTTATACATAAAAACCTTTCTCTTAAATCACTCTATCTATGGATGAAAACCAAATCAAAATCCGTTGCGTATTTCGAAAGATATAGGTGTGCAGTCAAAGAATTTAATTCCTATACCACTTTGGACTATGCCAAAGTGACACTGTAAATAAAATCATAAGAAGTCTCCTACGTTTTGATTGATTACGTCTCTTTGACATAGTCCAAAATGGTATAGGAATTAAATTCCTTGAGTGTACGTAAACAGGTGGCGGGAAGCGACTTTGTTTTATGCTACTAGTATGTAAAGATAGATTGTCACTGAAACCGAAAAAAAATATGTAAACGTTTCTTAAGACTTTTTTTAGGTTGTGGCAGTCTGAAAAGGGTTACTATAACTTTTCCAAATGTAAACACTTTATGGGTCATTCTCCTATCGTACATTTTTTCGTGTTCTTAAGCTATGAAAACTGTTTTTTTACATATAACATTATAATTAAAATACTTTAAGTATTTCACACTTTGTTCTGCTTGAACAACTTCTTACAGTGTTATAAAACTTTTATATACTGGATGAAAAAAGAAATCTATTCATTGGAGTCCTCATTTTCGCCTTATCCGTCTTGCAATTTTGACTATTTATTGCAATTATTTCGAAAACCAAGCGAGAGAACCGATATATTTTACTACTCTGAGCAAGCCAACTGGTTCACCTATAAATAAGATTACATTAAACTAAATATTCCATTTACCTTTTTATTAAGCCATACCATTAAATGTCCCGTAAAACGTGTCATAGCCAATTTCATTAATAAAAGAATCATTGCAAGAACATTCGAAAATCGCATGCCACACAGAACCAGTCACACTCACGCTGCGTCGGCCGAGCAGAGTGGACTTGTCCGTTTTTTTATTTAACCTTTATTGCACAAAAAATAAGTACGAATGGCAGATTGAATGCCTTTCTCTACCAGTCAACCAAATAATCATAAAGAAATTAACAAAAATGGTGCACAGAAAAAGCAAGACAGAAAGAAGACAACACACTCACAATAAAATAATCCGGTTGTTTTGTTGATATATTTAAGTCAGATTAATTACCGCTTTGAAGTATTCTTTAAAAACTAAATTGCTCACGTGAATTCGGTGGTTTTTAAGACACTGAAATCACCAATGCCAGTTAATTATAGATTTAATAGCATTAAACTATCTTTTTTAGCATTGTGTTGCTTTTAGCGTTGTATTCATAAAAGTCGCATAATCATAAAATAAAATTATGCCACAGAAGGTCACGCAAAACTGCAAATGTTATGGATTACATGTCTAATAACGCAACCGTACAAATAATTTCACTGCATAAACATTCGCTCTAATTGGCATTATATTCTTTCAAGAAACGGCATAGCAACTATTAATTACGCTTAATCAATAAAACAAATTTATGAAGGTGCCATTGTCCAAGCATGAATGAAAAATCCCTTAAAAACTATTTAATGCAAAAAAAATACATATGTCATTATGTAAACATATTAGGTACTTGAAACATTAACGGAACTCGAAATTGGCCCCAGAGGTACTTTTTTACATTGTTAAAACAAAATAATTCCTTTAACTATTTTGGCTGGCTTCATTAACTATGATCAGGGTGGATTAGGTACAGACCTACAGAGTATTGATTTAGAATTATTGTAATAGTAGATTGTTGACAGTGTGACGTAGCATGTAAGGAATATATTGTTACGCCTATGGGATAAGGCGTCTCATTTTTAACGTGGATTTTTGGTGCATTAGAAGCGTTTTCAGCATGCTGAAATATCGTTTCAGTCAGTTCCAGAGGTAGCTCTATCACATACCAGAATATCAAAATATCGACCAACTTGTCGTTGTTTTCAGGCGCCTGAAAAATGTTTTCAGTTCGTTTCAGGCCCGCCTCTGTCAGATTACGCCATAACCTGAAAACCCATTTTCAGGTGTTTTCTAGACCCCTTACTAATACATTTTAGCATATGGCAATTTTCAACTAAGAATGAAAGAGATACCTAGCACGATTAGAAAGAGACAGCGATACTGAGAACCTTCGAGAAGCATGTGAAAGAGATAACACGATGGGAAATAATAAGACAGCAATACTCAGAACATTCCAAGTTTTTTCTTTTCCATTTCCATTCCATTTCCGTGAGCCAAGGATGTCGCGATTGTAAACAAAACAAGGTAGCAAGGCGTAGAACATTCCAGCAATGAATAGTCTCTATCGTCCTCGGCGGGGCGTAATACATCGAACGTGCCGTTAGCCGTTCTGGAATGGTCGGACGCGGGAGCTATAAAAGGCGGACCGCGATTGTGGGTAGTTCAGTCTTTACTTGGAAAGCGAACAGTGCGAACAAGAGCGATCTGAGCGATTCCAAGCCAACAGATTCAAAACTTAAAAAGTATTTTAAAACTAATTAGACCATGCATAATGAAGTGATTTCATCCTTAATATAATTAAATAGATTCATATTCGTAATCATTCATCGTTTCAGGCCCGCCTCTGTCAGATTACGCCATAACCTGAAAACCCATTTTCAGGTGTTTTCTAGACCCCTTACTAATACATTTTAGCATATGGCAATTTTCAACTAAGACTGAAAGAGATAGCACGATTAGAAAGAGACAGCGATACTGAGAACCTTCGAGAAGCATGTGAAAGAGATAACACGATGGGAAATAAGACAGCAATACTCAGAACATTCCAAGTTTTTTCTTTTCCATTTCCATTCCATTTCCGTGAGCCAAGGATGTCGAGATTGTAAACAAAACAAGGTAGCAAGGCGTAAAACATTCCAGCAACGAATAGTCTCGATCGTCCTCGGCGGGGCGTAATACATCGAACGTGCCGGTTGCCGTTCTGGAATGGTCGGACGCGGGAGCTATAAAAGGCGGACCGCGATTGTGGGTAGTTCAGTCTTTACTTGGAAAGCGAACAGTGCGAACAAGAGCGATCTGAGCGATTCCAAGCCAACAGATTCAAAACTTAAAAAGTATTTTAAAACTAATTTAACCATGCATAATGAAGTGATTTCATCCTTAATATAATTAAATAGATTCATATTCGTAATCATTCATCATTTTTTAAGATTTTATTATTTTATTTTAATTTTTGCACGATTGTCATTTTGAGGTTATTTCCACGCCCTAAAATGTTTATACACAATCACTGAAAATGGCAATAATCCTCCGTTCACAACCCATGTGTATTTATATTCTAGTATTTTTTTTAATAACTGTAGATTTATAATTTTACCGTAACTCAATTCCTTTTTTTAAATCTGTCACGAAAGGGGGTTTAGTTCATAGCTAACCTTACTCGTCGTCTCTGCTACTGAGTCCTGTCTCCCTCAGCCAAATTACTGCTTGGTGTTCATTGCAATAGTACCTTATTCCATTGACAACTAGGTCATAGGTAGGTAGGTAGGTATTTTATTTAGGTGGAAATATGTAGTAGGTACTCAAAAGTTATACCAACTAAAGTTTGAGCACCACTCAGCAAACAACTCCATACATTTTTCCCTAGTTCGGTGATGCGGCGTACCGGTTCGGTATGATGTGCATCAAGTTTCATAGTTCGGCAAATGGTAAAAAACAGGGTAAGCGATCCAAAACCTTTAAAATTATTTTAAATGTATCTCTAACCATGTAATTTATTTCCAGGTAGATACATGAAAATAATGACAAATTTACCAAAGTTACCATCGTCGAATCGATCGTAAATATCGTAATCGTATAAAAATTCCAGACCTTATAAAAAAATAAACCTACCGTCAGGTCTCAAGCGTTCAAGGAAACTTACGTTTACCCTATAGTACATATACAGGGTTATTGGTAAGTCGACCTATTCCCGTTAGGAGGTGATAGAGGTGACTATTTGCGATAATTTTGACCCCCATATGCATTATGCAAAAGTGAACCATTTTTGAGTTATCGCGTTTATTCGTTTTTTTTTAAATTAGTCGGAAATTCAATTGGAAAAATTTATTCCAAAAAAAGTATCAATTTAAATCTTTTTTTTTCTTCTGATTTACAAAACCGATTAAACACTGGTTATTTCTCAATATTAAAACAATAATTATCGGTCCAAATTTAAAAAAGCGAGACGGAAAACGAAATTTTTTCAATATTTTTTGCGATCGCTTTCCACTAAAATGCCTTAAAAACAAAAAAAAACGTTATGAAACTTGGCTTGCAGATTATTTTAAAAACTTAACTGTTTTCTTAGCTCTCCAAAAACGCATAACAAATAGAAAATTATTTTGAAAAAACCTGAAAAAATAATCATCACAAAGGAAGCGGGCGGAAACAAAAGTCACAAATGGAACTTCAAAAATTAAAATTAAAAAACATACCAAATTTAAATCATACATTTTTTATTTGCTTTTGTACAAGATGAATTAGTTGTTCCTACGCAAAATTAAAAAAAAAAATCTGTACACGTTTGAGAATGCGAGGCCGAAAACTAAAAAATACATGTTTTTTTATCAAACTCCAACATAAATTACACGAAAACAGAAAAAATTACCAATACATTTGGCGTGCAGATTACACATAAAACATTGACGTTTTTCCAGCTTTCTAACGAGCTATTAAAACTAAAATGAGTTTTGTTAAAGATTGCTGGAAAAAGTTGATCACAAAGGAAGCAACAAGGAAGTCACGTCCGAACATAACTTAAAATTAACTAACTAAATCAATGAAAAGTAACTGTTATACTCGTAAACACAAATAACAACATTAATTTATGTAAAAAGTTACAAAATTATGGTATATGGTATGGTATTATGTTATTTGTGTTTACGAGTATAACAGTTAGTTTTCATTGATTTAGTTAGTTAATTTTAAGTTATGTTCGGACGTGACTTCCTTGTTGCTTCCTTTGTGATCAATTTTTTCCAGCAATCTTTAACAAAACTCATTTTAGTTTTAATAGCTCGTTAGAAAGCTGGAAAAACGTCAATGTTTTATGTGTAATCTGCACGTTAAATGTATTGGTAAATTTTTCTGTTTTCGTGTAATTTATGTTGGAGTTTGATAAAAAAACATGTATTTTTAGTTTTTGGCCTCGCATTCTCAAACGTGTACAGATATTATTTTTTTTAATTTTGCATAGGAACAACAAATTCATCTTGTACAAAAGCAAATAAAAAATGTATGATTTAAATTTGGTATGTTTTTTAATTTTAATTTTTGAAGTTGCATTTGTGACTTTTGTTTCCGCCCGCTTCCTTTGTGATGATTATTTTTTCAGGTTTTTTTTTAAAATAATTTTCTACTTTTTATGCGTTTTTGGAGAGCTAAGAAAACAGTTAAGTTTTTAAAATAATCTGCAAGCCAAGTTTCATAACGTTTTTTTTTGTTTTTAAGGCATTTTAGTGGAAAGCGATCGCAAAAAATATTGAAAAAATTTCGTTTTCCGTCTCGCTTTTTTAAATTTGGACCGATAATTATTGTTTTAATATTGAGAAATAACCAGTGTTTAATCGGTTTTGTAAATCAGAAGAAAAAAAAAGATTTAAATTGATACTTTTTTTGGAATAAATTTTTCAAGTTGAATTTCCGACTAATTTGAAAAAAAACTAATAATCGCGATAACTCAAAAATGGTTCACTTTTGCATAATGCATATGGGGGTCAAAATTATCGCAAATAGTCACCCCTATCACCTCCTAACGGGAATAGGTCGACTTACCAATAACCCTGTATAATACATCTAAACTATAATAATAATATTATAACAAGGAAAGATGTATTGTTTGTTTGCATTGAATAGGCTCCGAAACTACTGAACCGATTTGAAAAAATATTTTAATTTAAAATTTAAATATATCATGTTTTATTTTTCTGCGCTGGCGAATATTGCTCGTTAAATAAATGGTATTTATAAATTACCCGACTGCCGCAAGAGGAGGGTAATGTTTTTAAACTGTATGTACGTATGGTTCTTTTCTTTGTTCCGTTTAAAAACTGAACGGATGGCCCGATTTCTACAAGAGAGGTGTCTGTTTTCTTATTGTGAAATTGGCGAAATAAAAAAAATAAAAAATAATAACTAACATTATATTGATGACATTATTTAAATAGCCAGTTTTTTGCTTGCTTTTGGTGAGACTTTTATAAGTTTTAATATACCTATTCGTACTTGTTTGGTTAAAATATATCGTATCGTAGTTAGGTTAACTTTGTACCTACCATTAGTAACGTAGTAAACGCGGAGGAAATCGCGGCCGATTGTTTATCTCGAAGAAGCCGTAGTACCATACCTAACATCTTTGTAACTGAAATAATTTTACATTGTCTCTGGTGATTAACGGGATTGTAAGCAAACACCGCTTGCTGTACTGTTGGTCAAATGACTCCGGGCCGTTTGTGCGAGTGCCAAAATTTCAGGATAAATCATTCCCTACGTCATCAGTATCATCCAAGTCTTACTTATCGACCTAATAATAGTTCTTTTTAATAGTAAATACTTAACAGTGTTGATACTTGCTCGGTTATAGTATGTACCAAATTAAAACAAAAATTACGGATATTTGGGTGAGAATTGAAAATTAATAACGCGGCCACGAATCCTTTTAGCTCTGATTCAACTGATAAAATACTTGTAACACAATAATATTGAACTAGTTCTTATTTCAGCTTGTCTTTGTTCCTATATGTATTTTACGTTACCTATCTATATTGAACAGATCCTATATCGCCATGGTTCTGAAACTTATTACTTACAGGAATTTGTGCACTGTCTTTCATCATTATTTTACAAGCGAAGTAAATTTATTTGGTCGGGCTTATTTCGCAGCGATGTTTTAGACGGATTTCCCGCCGAGTCCTTTTATATGATGTAAGCAATCTTGTACAATTTACACTATTGACCCATAAATCGTTTAAATTACATTTGATATCGCCCCGTCGATTGTTTTGTAGGTAATATACGGCAAACGTTATGCAAGAAGATTTCGGAAGGTTATTTGGATATTTTACTTAGTGTGATATTGTCCTGAAATATTGAGCGAGTCGGGTCGGCGGTGCGCGGGGCGCGCGAGACGAGGTCGCGGCGCGAGGGCGGTGCGCGCACGTGCCCGCGTGCGACTGCCGCCGCGCCGCGCCGGCCGCCGCCCGCCGCCGCTGCCACCCGCGCGGCCGCCCAGCGCCCTGACACCCTGACACCCCGACGCCCGACACCCCGATCGGCCATCCGCCTCACCACCATGAGTATATCGAGTCATCAATTATTCTACTTTGAATCAAACCGGTTCTATCCATGTTAAAGAAAATTTGTCTTAAGTAGGTATATGAATACATTCATTTAAAAAAAAACAAATAGGGGAAGTTCAAACCCATAAGGGGAATCGTACGATTCCGGCTTGAGCTACAAAGGAGATAAATGTTGCTGATGTTGGGTAAATAGGCGTCCGGCCTGACTTGTCCGGCGTTTGTTAACGTACCGAGGTACCCGAATGTTAGCGGTAGAAAATTCTAGTTTGTGCCGTCGTTGGTTGTAGAGACGAGTGTACCAGATTACTGTGTTTTTTGAGTGTATAAACGTATTTGACCCATTTTTTACAATATAATTAACGGTTAAGGCAGACGTTGCAAATTACATAGTAACCAACCATATTCCCTCATGAAGGAGGCAATTTGGTGGAAACATTCACTAATGAGCGAAGTAGCCCATTAAAGTTATTAGAGACATAATTAGCTAGCGGAAGTATAATTACTGAATTAGTTTCTACTGGGTACATACTTATTGCTAGTTCAATCCCTATATATAGCAATACGTGTCGGTATAGTAGGTAGGTGGGAGGGAATAAGTAAATAATACTTAAAAAGTAAATAAATAAATATAGTTTTTAGGGTTCCGTACCCGAAGGAATCCCAACGGAACCCTATTAATTGCTGTCCGCGCAGTAACCGAACGTCTTTCCGTCCGTCTGTCATTCTTTTTAAAGGGGTTCCCTCTATTTGGCATAACATTTATTGTTTGGAATTGTTTTAGCATAACACACTTGGCATAATCGGTTTTCGCCGAATGGTAATGTGGCAAACACCTTATTTGGCATAATTTGTAACTGTAAACATCCCGAAAATGAGTTAGTCCGAAATTAAGTTCGCATACTATTATTATAAGCGATTATTTTTATAAATAAGTCATCATTTATGTACCTTGTCGCTTTCAATCGTTTGTCAATTTTGAATGACATTTCAAGCACGACGTTAAAGTGACAAGGTACATAAATGATCACTTATTTATGCTGTTGACTGTACAAGGCATAGAAACCATAGAATAAGTACTAATAGATTATATATCATACAATTTATAATCCAGACTATAAGAGAACTTTGAAATCTTGCACCAGGTGTTCCTTCTCTTCTTGTTATATTACGTAGGTATTTCATTTCAAATAATACAAAAAGTAGGCGGGTTTTTCTCTTTCAACTGTCGTGGTCATGTCGTCAAATTCTACGTCGACTCAGTATGGACATTATAGCAAAATTCTCTTGCTTTCCTGCCACAAGGTTCCATAGTGACTAAACAAACCGTAGTGACCGTAGGATTTGTCGTCTTCTTAAGTTAAATAATAAAGTCGGTTTTGAAAATACCTAATAGTTTGTACTATACTGGAATGTAATTCAAAGGCCCATAAGGAGTCCTAAAAACGCTTGAAAATGGGTTTTAATTTTAAGGATATGGCGTAATCTGATAGAGGATGAGCTGAAACGAACTGAAAACATGTTTCAGGCGCCTGAAACCAACGGTAAGTTGGTCGAAAATATTAATAATCTGGTATGTGAAAGAGCTAATTTTGAAACGGACCGAAACGATGTGGTAGCCTGCTTAAAACACTTCTAATGCACCAAAAAACTACGGTGAACAAATACACGCCTTAAGCCATCTGCGTAACAACATAGGTATTAGGTATATCTAGATTATTTGTCTATATCTAATTTATGTACCTATCTATATCACTAATACTGTAATATTTCACTAATAGGAAGGTGCATTATACGTGTCAATTTAAAAAAACCCGGAGCTGAGATTGGTTCCTGATTGGTTGGTTTGTTATACACACTACACGTCGCATCTTAGGCCCTACTTTGAAAACCGAAGTTCGAAGTTACGTTAGCTCCATCCCTGTCATTCGAAACCAAATCAAGAGAAAGGGACGGACGTAACTTCGAACATCGATTTTCAAAGTAGTGCCTCTTGTCACTTTGCGAATCACTAACCTACGTACAGTCGAGTTCATAAATATGTGTACATTTTAGTACCTTGTCTATTTAATGTCGAGTCATACATGACTTGTCGCAGGGATTATAGTGACGAGTGTATACATATTTATAAACTTGACTGTACAATAAGTCACTGGATAGGGCAGCTCACTGCGGAGCCCTAGGTCTCCGATAGGCCTCTGCGAGAGCTTCCTGAACATTCAAGCTCAAGTAAACTATTTTATAATTTTCAATGAATAACAAAAATAAAAAGTTTTTGCTTGTTTTGGGGCTCCGTAAAATATAAAGCCCGCTTTACACTTGGCTAAATTTAGCGTCCTAAATTTAGACAGCTGGCGTGCAGGGCATATGAGCGTCCTCATTACACCTGTGCTACAAACTACTATAAAGCTACTAATTACAAGCGGAAGTCTCTTTCTAGCCAAAGGAGTTATAAAGAGTCTTCCGCTCGTAATTTGTAACTTATAGCTTCATCAAACGGACCTCGATCTTGTTAGCGTGCTAACTCACTACTGATGAAAAATCGAGCGCAGTGGACATCCACAATGGCACCTTCAAAACACCACAGAATAGGGCTCGCCACGGCTTTGGTGGTCGAGCTCTATTTTAATATTTCAAAAAGGACTTGCTATTGCCCTCATTGCGGCAATCCTTATTTTTGTAGTCCTTATGCTTCTTATCCCACTTAAAGAGCTTTTCCTGATATAAATATATAAGCTTAAGAGAATTGTGCAGCTCATAAACTCAAAAAATGCGAAAACATTTCTCTCCCCTTAAACCTAGTCCGATTTTTTTCGATTTTTGTTTGAATATATTGTCTACAACATACACACGTGTTTGTTTAGTAGGAAAACGTACAGACGTAGTTTTTTATGATATCTATATCATGAAAAACTTGACTAACATGCTAGCTGCCTTTACACTTGTCTCTTTTAGAGTCCATTTCATTCAGCACACTGAATTTAGCCAAGTCTAAAGCGGGCTTTAATATTTCAAAACGGTGACGTTTTGTAAGTGAAAATACAACTCACTTACGTCAGTGTCAAATGTCAGTGATGATGTCTCTTTATTCACTCACTGACCTCACTGTCAGTGTCAAGGCAATCAAGCTAGCTAGAGTCACACATTACATTATAGTATAAGTCTAAAGAGATTATTATGATATGGCTAGGGTAAGCCGAGCGATACGCCTACCAGTGTTTCTTTTACTACACTAGACTTGACGCGTCGCGCGTGGCTTTAGGCATTCAGGAAATAAACCCGTCAATAGAAACTATTTAGTAAACGCAGTAATACAGGCGTTATAAAGTATTCTTCCTTTTATTCCTATGTAAAGAATAAACGGTAAGTACGTACCAAAATATAATAAAAGAAGGCTGGTAGTATTCTATTCAAAAATAACTTATTTTTTCTCACCTAATATTGATCAACATGCGTTTTAATTGTTTTAACTGTATTTATTATCTGCAGGTTTGGATACACAAGAAAATCATGAATGTAACATTCATGAAACCAGTACAACCGCATGTGTTTAAAGCTTTGAAAGATTTAGACATAGAAACCCTTACAAAATGCCCACCAGAAGAAATAAGACCAATAATACCATGTCTGGTACGCATGGCACTAATATCACCATTGGACATTACCAAATACTGTGCAGAAGCTAAAAAGGACATTCTGACCCTCCTCTCTGGAATGGACATGGTCAACTTCATTGTGTCCCTCTTGTCTATTGAATTCCATACCTTAGAGGTAGAGGTGATAAAAGAACAGCAGATGCGGTAAGTCAGCATGTTTTTTTTTTCACTTTATTTAGCTTTACTTGTTAATAAGCACTTTTCAAAATAAGTATCTAACTCCTTTTTGTACTAGGCAATTTTTTTTAACTCATTTGTAGGTATGGTTCCCAAGGGTCATTTTTTTTCTAACATTTTGAATTATGAACTATTGTCAGTTTTTTTTAAATGCCAATTAGAATTTTTGAAACAAAGGGATAATAATAAAATGCTGCCTACTGTTACTGCAAATATAACACTGACACTGGTGTAGATTTTGCTAAGCCATATTTTGTGGCCTGTAGTACTCTCAAGCTTGGACCCATTTGACCTGTCTTTTAATAGTGAGTCAGTTATCAGTGGTACAAGTACAGTCACTTTGTTTATTTTCAGGCAAAAGAATGGATCGCAATACACTGATTCATTTCTCATACAAAGTATCAATAATGGTATAGCAAGTGACTTTGAACAAGCTGATTCACCCAGACGAGTTCGTCTCGTTTTGTCTGAGATATTGCAAATGCAAGCACAAATAGCGGAATACAGCCAGCACAAGAATACTAATGTGGAGAGCTCCATCAAACCATCTGAGCTATTTGACAATGATGTGTACCTAGAGGAGATTACAGATGTTATTTGCATCAGCCTTGCTGAGCTGCCAAACCTATTAAACATCTGTGATATTGTCGAGGTTCTGCTGTATGTGAATAAGGGCCCAACTATAATCTCATGGGTCATTGCAAACATGCCTGATACACTTCAAGAAGGTATATTTATAATTTTGTAAATGTATAGGTAATCCATAGTGTATACTCAATTTATTTTTTCTTATAGTTGTAGAATCACTAGTTACAAATACAGATCGAGGTGAGGAGGGTGGCATAAGGGCAAAAACTCTAAGTACACTTTGTGCTGCCTGCCCGTACATAGCTGCATCTGTCAGATCCAAAGCTGCTGCTGCAGCTCGTCTGCCAGTGTTGGTCATAACACTTACTCTGACATACCATGAGGACGATTTGGTAAGGTTTTCTTTTATCCACATAGTATTTTCTCTTTATAATCTAAATCTGAGGCCTAAATTGGGTAAGTTTTTCAGGTGTCATTTATGTCTGGGTTACTACTTGGGTCAGATCAAACCACGAGAGCCTGGTTTGCTACATTTCTCCGTAACTCTCATAAAAGAGGCAAGGGAGATGGTCATGCTGCTCTTTTCAAATTACGCCAAGAACTTTTGAATAAACTGAAAGATGCGTCTGCTGGTGTGGATGCCTCAGCACTGCTGCGGCTTTACTGCGCTCTTAGGGGCATTGCCGGAATTAAGTTTCAAGATGATGAAATAGCTGGACTCTTGAGGCTGGTGACACAGAAGCCTCCCCCAACTCCTGCTGGAGTTCGATTTGTTTCGCTAAGTCTTTGTATGATCTTAGCCTGTCCTTCTCTGATGGGTATGTTTAGTTAAAAATGTTACTGATTCATGAGTTAATGGCATAAAAGCATGGCCAGTATTACAAAGGTATAATTCAACTGCATTCTTAACAATATCTGCATAATTTCATGCAGTAATACTGCATGTTATTGCATGATTGCATGTTTAGTTAATGGATTAAATTCCTACATTATGCTACCAATCAATTGTCATTTATACTTACTTACTCAATCGGAAGCTTACAATGCCCTATCCCTGAGATCAAAAAGACATTCCATCAAAAAAAAAACAAAGACCAAGTAAATTTTAATCTTATGTTACCTTAACTGTGACAGGGGCCCGTTTCTCAAAAAGTATTATGCTAACAATATTGGTGTTTTTTAGTTTTATTTAAGAGACAAAACACTAGAGACTAATACTTTTTTAGAAACGGGCCCCATGTGTCACTTAGACCTACAGTGCCCGGCCGTAAAACTTGCACATCGGCCTTTAGGAAGAGAGAATCTACTAATTTCGGCTTCATAGAGCGTTATCTCTGTCGCACACTACTTTTATAATGTTTGCTAGTCGTGGTTCAGAACCTATATATATAGAGTTGTTAAAACCCCAATGGCATCTATAGGGAAAAAGTGAAACCTTTAAGAGGCCCATAACGCGAAATCTATAATGTTTATAAATATTACGTAACCGAAGCTGACATATAAAAAAAATGAGGATGATAATATAAGAAATGTGTTGACGATTACACTAATAGACTAGTGATAAATACGGCAGATAGGTACTTAGTGACAGTGATACTAACCTCAATGAGAGCACGGATATTGAAATGGAAGAAATTGAGAATTTTACTGATTAAAACGTATTTGTTATTCTTTTTCCATATTTTATTATTCCTCAACCTAAAAACATAGCTAAATAATTATATTTAGAAATTATATTACAATGCTTCTATTTTCTTAATGTCTTTAAACTTCGTGTTTCGTCCGTCATCGGATAAATATTTATATTAGTTGCATACCTAATTGTCAAACATAAGAACCTCCTCTTTATTGAAAGTCGGTTGAAGAAGTGTTTTATTTTATTTAATATTTGTATTAATTTCGTTGGTGTACATGTTGAAAAAGAATAAATAGTTTAGGACCATTTTTGAAGAATTATAATGCAAGCGGCAAATCATGTAACAGGTGGGGTGACAACGTTGTCAGAGGGTTTTGTCCCTGCAGAATTTGGATCTCCCTGTCGCCATTCCGAAATTTGAACCGGAAGTACGGTATACCGGAAAAGGTGGAGCCCATACCAAACTTTTCGTCGTACATTTAGTAAATCTTTGCTCCGGTACCGTAAAAAGGTCCGAAAGTTATAGTTTTGTTAAAAGACCACATTTTTTTTCCGCCATCTTGGAATAACTCACTTTTTTCGGTTTTATGCCTTTAATGTCGTTAAAGTTCATTCTAATGCTAATCATGGTTCAGCAATATTGTAGAATGCAAAATGTGCTAAAACTTTTGTGTTCAAAGATTTTTTCCAGGACCCCTAGGGACGAAGATATGGAATCGTCTATGGGGATTTGGGAGCTGGCGTTAAAAATTGCTACTTTTTTCTAGTTTTTCTTCCATATTTACGTTTTAGTGCAGACAATATTATAGATCACGAAATTTGCTTTAACGTTTGGATTAAAATATTATTTCCACGACCTCTAGAAACGAAGACATGGAATCATCTTTGGATAGCTACCGTCGAAAATTTCCCTTTTCCACTTTTCCTCCCATATTAACGTTTTAGTGCTTTTAACGCAAACTGTAGTTTGGCAATATTGTAGCTCACAAAATTCTTCATAGATTCGATTTCATATCTTCAGTCCTACAGGTCGTAGAAAAAAAACAGTTCAAAAATTATAGCAATTTTTGTCAGATATAATATTGCCAAACTACAGTTTGCACTAAAAGCACGAAAACCGTGTTCCGCAGGGACAAAAAACCCTCCTGCTAACTTTGTCACCCCAACTGTTACATAATTGGCCGCTTGCATTGGTTTAGAGACGCGTTTTCCAGTTTTAAGCCTAGTCTATAAATTGTATCTAAGAAGTAAATGATATTTAAGAAATAGTTTTACAGCTCCGTATAGGTCTAAATTCAAATTCTAATAAACGATAAATCTAATAATTGACGGACATGGAAATGAGCATCCGTTTGTATTCGGAAATGCGATGATTGCCGATATGCAATATTGAAGGCCGGGCACTGTAAGTCACTTACGGTATGGTCCTTTGCAATCAATATATTCAACTTGATTAAATTTACTTTTTGATTATAAGTATTACAGATGTAGTGAATAAACATACGGCATCATTTTTATCGGAAAAGTTCGTTGATATCTTGCTTTCTCATTTCTCAATCGGCTTCAGTACCCATCGATAAGTTTATTGAGAAAGTATGATGAATACGAGCTTATCCAACAATATCCAACAATGTCGCATGATACTCAATACTCAATATTTGATTGCAGTCATAATGTTTTATAAGATGGAAATAAAGGTAATAAATCGCTCAATTATGAACCCTGTTGGGCACAGCAAACGTATTTAGAGAGAGGAGAATTCACTATGTCTGTAGATATCTGTTTCTCTTTTCCAGCCGCACTAGAACATGAACAAAAAGCTATTGAATGGGTACAATGGCTAGTAAAAGAAGAAGCTTACTTTGAAAGGTACTGGGTATTTCTATTAGTTTCTATACTACGAAACCGATTTTGCGTGTTTTGTTTGTTTTTTTTTTTTTTTTTTTCCTAGCCTGTACGAGTGAGTGTCCCACTGCTGGGCAAAGGCCTCTCCCCTTGATCTCCATGAGTCCCTATTTGGTGCCTCTTCCGGCCAGTTGTTGAGGAATGCGTCCAAGTCGTCCCGCCATCTCCGTCTAGGCCTGCCCCGTTTACGCCGCCCATTTTGCGTCACCCACTTGGTGGCTACGCTAGCCCACCGGTCCGGGTGCATGCGGCAGACGTGACCGGCCCAATCCCACTTAAGCCTGGCGGTTTTTTCTCCTACGTCAGCTATGCGTGTTTTGGAGCGTAGTGTGGTGTTCCGGATGCGATCTGTCCTTTTGACACCTAACATACTGCGCTCCATTGCTCGTTAGCAAACCTTCAATTTGGACTTTTGACTCTCTGTGAGTGACCATGTTTGGGCACCGTAGGTTAGGACAGGCAGAATGCACATGTTGACCAGTTTTCGCTTGAGTGATAGGGGAAGGTTGCCCTTCATATATTCCTTCATGGACCAGTAGCTCTTCCAGGCGTTTTCGACACGGCGTTCGACTTCTTTGTCTTGCCTGTTGCTGAAAGAGACTAGCTGGCCCAAGTATATGTACTCGTCAACATAGTGTATTGTCTGCCCGTCTACCTCGACCCTACGTTTCGTGCTGTTGGTCATTACTTGAGTCTTGGTGCGGTTCATTTTAAGTCCAACTTGAAGGCTCGCCAAGCTCAGATCCTTGAGCATTGACTGGAGCTCTGCTGCTGAAGACGCGAAGAGAACAATATCGTCGGCGAAGCGAAGGTTTGACAACCTTCTGCCACCGACAACTATTCCTCTCGCCTCCCAGGAGACCGCGAGGCTCTTGAAAACTTCTTCAAGTACGCTGGTGAATAATTTCGGAGATAACGGGTCTCCCTGTTTAACGCCTCGCTGTATTTGGAACGACTGGCCGGAAGACTGAAGCTTAACGTCTGCTGTACTATTGTCGTATATGTTTTTGATTAAATTGATGTAGGTGGGATTGATATTTTGGTTTTTGAGTGCAGTTAATATGGCTAGATGGGTGATGCGTGTTTTGATGTGTTTTGATTAGTTTTTTTAAATCCAATCGTGAACAACAGAAGTGAGCACAAAGGGAGCAATTATCTCAAAATTAGAACAGTCATAGTAGTAAACAAAGTCAATAAATCGGCAATGACCGGTACTAGGTTTAATACTCAAAAACCTGAAAAAATATAATCCTAAATCTAAATGCTCATTTCAGCAAAATACGCAAGCCTAATTAGTTGCCAATGTCGCCATAAATGAGATATTATTCAACATTGGGTCAAAAACATCTAACGCATTTAATACTAAATGCATTAAGCATTATTTCTACCGAACGGCCCGCAACGGATCGGATCGGAAAGAATACGAACGGATGCGGCGACAACCGATCGTGTCCGGCAGCATGTCGACGCATACGATCGGGCGGTAACAGCCGTTCGCGGTCGACACGATGTCGACGCACGCGATCGGCACCGTACGGTTGCTTGCGAACGTATCCGCACCCAGTCAAATAGTTGCCCAATTATCTATGCAGCGCGTGCACTTTTCGAGAACGAGGGATGACTGAACGGGCTCCCCCTGTCACGGCCGAAAGGTTCCGAAAGAGCGATCACTTTCAGGTAACTTTTGAGTACCAAGTTGAAAATCGACTGTTCTGTGACTCAACCTCGTATATAGAATATTGTCCTGTATAAACTGACACTGAGTACACGAATGCATATTTAGTGCGTGTCAGTTTATACTGGATATTATTCAATATAGGTACGAGGTTGAGTCACAGACCCGTCGAAATGTGAAATAGAGATTATGAAAACAATGAAAAGTGCAATTTCAAATTTAATCAGTTCAGTTCTGTTCAGTTTAGAGTCTGTGTTAGTGCTATTAATTATTTTAATTCCTATTTAAAATTTAAAGAAAGTTGGTATCCATAGGTTATCTCGAAGTGATCGTTCATTCGCGATACAACTGCCTGTTGTTTGCTTCTATCATATTTTAAATATTGTATTCCGTTTTTATCGATATACATATATGTATACGGGAAGTCGATAAAAGAGAAGTCCCTATGACAGCTCAAAAGTGCTAAGAGAATTCCGGCCTCTGTTCACTATGGTCTACATAACAAGGTTCTAGGTGAAAAACTTAAGTAAATGACCTCTTGCATGTAGTTTTTTTACAAAATTAATATGGATCTTACGTCAAATTTCTAATGTAGAATGTCAAATCGTCTATATAGATGTGTTACAACTACATGCAAGAAGTGATTTACTTAAGTTTTTCACTTATACAATTGCAATTCGGTCAATCTGTGAACATTGGCCTAGGCCCAGGCCGAGAAGTAATGTATGAAAAACCTAAGAAAAAAATATATTGGCCGCTGCACTAACTTTTTAAATTTTCTTACTAACATTACGTACTGCCAACCACCACTAGACACTGTAACCATATTTTGCGACATTAAAAAAATATATCTGTGTTACTATTATTTACGTGCAGTTTTGAGATTGCCATCGTAAGATTGCACAGTCTTGAGATTTCCATCGTAAAATTGCAGTCTTGAGATTGCCATCGTAAGATTGCAGTCTTGAGATTGCCATCGTAAGATTGCAGTTTTGAGATTTCCATCATAAGATTGCAGTTTTGAGATTGCCTTCGTAAGATTGCATAGTCTTGAGATCGCCATCGTAAGATTGCAGTCTTGTTATTACCATCGTAAGATTGCCATCTTGCAGTCTTGAGATTGCCATCATAAGATTTCACAGTCTTGAGATTGCCATGGTAAGATTGCAGTCTTGAGATTGCCGTCGAAAAATTGCAGTAATGTACTTTTAAAATATTTTCTCACACTGCTTGAGAAAAGCACTATAAAATCCTCGACCGGAACAGGGATGGAAGGACTCGTTCTATCCGGTAACGGACTTGAGATAATGCTGGATCCACTTGATTATATAAAAAGTATTTTTCTAATAGTTTTGCTGCATCAAGTGCTTGTTTGATGCTTGGGGGAGGGACAGGATCGTCTGCTTCATCTTCTTCATCCACTTGTTGTTCCTCAGTGTTTCTCACCGAATCCAGAATTTCATCGTCTGTCAGTGAAACTGTTGTAGCCAGGTTGTCGTCAACTTCTGTATAGGTTTATTTATTTATTATTTAAATACTTTATTGCACAAAAATAAAATAGTGTACAAAAGGCGAACTTAATGCTACAAGCATTCTCTACCAGTCAACCTTAAGGTTTGTATATTTTCAGTCAAATTATTTGGCAGGTTGAACTGCTTAACCCACTCAGTTAATGGCAGGTCATCTTCACTTTCAAACTCTGGTTCTTTTTCTACTTCGTCACTCGTAGAACAGATACAAAGTCCGGCATGAAGAAAAGAGTGCTGAATAGTTGTTGCTGTCACCTCATCCCAGGCTTTTGATAAAAATGTTATTGCATGCAGCATAGTAATAGAAGTTGTACCCTCAGATTCGACCAGTTCCATCAAGAGTTTCTTTCTGTAGTGACATTTGAGACTTTTAATCACGCTCTGATCCATTAAAACACTTGTCGTGTTTGGTGGAAAAAATTCCAACACTATATTTCGGAGATTAGGTACACGAGGGTGAGCAGGACAGTTGTCAACAAGAAGTAGGATTTTTCTTCCCTTTAATTCTGCATCCCATCTTCGAAATTCATCTTCAAAGATTTGACTTGTCATCCAGGCTGATTTATTAGCTTTATAGGTCACTGGCAATTGTTTGATGTTTTTATAACAACGCGGATTTTTAGATTTGCCAAACACCAACAGTTTATTTTTCTCTGTGCCACTCATATTAGTAGCTACAAGCACTGTGATACGCTCTTTGGAGAGCTTTCCTCCCACACACTTTTCTGCTTTAAATTTCAGTGTTTTATCGGGGGTCAACTTAAAGAAAATTCCGGTTTCATCAGCGTTAAAAATGTCACTCGGAGCATACTTTTCTTTCAATTTGGGCCTCGCTCTACAAATCCAGTCGTGAGTCACATTCGTATCAACACTTTGTGCTTCTCCATTAATTTTGCCATAGTTGATATGGTGACGTTGCTTAAACTTCCCGAGCTATCCTTCTGATGCTTTGAAAGCAGTTAAACCTGGTTCTTCGGCAAATTTTTCCGCCTTAGCTTTCATGATCGGCCCCGAGACAGGCATATTATTCTGGCGTTGTCTATGAAACCATGATAGCATTGCTTGATCCAGATCTTGGTATTGAGGTTTCTTTAATTTCTTAGCAGATTTTCCATCCTCCTCTGCTTGCAGAATTTTTTCTTTGTTTTTCCATATTGTAGACACGGTAGAGCGGCTAAATCCAAAGCGTCTTCCAACATCACTTATCTTTTCTCCCGCCTCTGTGCTGTATTAATAAAACTTTTTCGTCAACACACAAGGATTTTCGTTTACTCGCCATGTTTACAGTTCGGAAGTCTGTAAGCAACTGCGATTATGATAACGTGGAACAACTTGGGAAAAGTCTAGGTGTACTACCCTCAGCACCAAGTGGCGAGTCAGGTCATAAATCATCTGAATCGTACTATCTCTTTCGCACCTGCACGGCCTTATGGAGCGGGACTCTCAAACGTAGTGCAGTTAGTAACGCATACAAAAGAACAAGTTGAAGTAAACACGTGCTAGATAATAAAACAAAAAAACAGTAAACAAAAGAACGTACACAGCTGCAGTTCTTATCTATTTCGGCAACTTAGATAGTACTGTTTAATGGTTTATATCATTGAGGGAATTCTTCAAGGAAATAGATATTCTAACACTTGCCGTCGCTATATGTATTTGAAATAATCATCTTTGTTAGGAAGAATCTACATAATTTCCCAACGAACATTGATAAGCCAAAAGCAACCAGGAGCACAGGAAAGCACAAAACCACTTTTTATAGACTGGCCAAAACTTCAAAATCATTCTTGGGAAATTGTGTAAAATTCTACAATAAAATTCCAAAAAGTATTACTGAACTTACTGACTCTAAATTTAAATCTGTCGTAAAACAAAAACTAATTTCCGGAGCATATTATAAAGTAAACGATTATATCATGGATAGGGATGTTTGGCAGTGAGTCGTCCGTCCTGCATGAGTAATCTACGCTTAAAAAAGGTGCACCTACTGTACAAAAATACCGTGATATTGTAAACTATTTATAATTATAATGTAATGATGTAAACCTTTTTCTTGAAAAAAATATACCTTGCCGAGTTTCTTACGCCGGTTCTTCTCGGGGCAAAGGTTTTATTTTTCGAACCGGTGGTAATGCTTTTTGACATTCATAGGTGCATTATATTATGCCTAAATTGAAGAATAAAGAACTTTGACTTTGACTTTGACTTTATAATTCCGTATTGTTGACGTTATAAAAAGAGCGTGACGCTATATAGAGTGTATTATTGTATAGGAAACAAGGCAAACCAACCAAAGTCAAGGAATTTCGACGTTTTAAGGAGTTTGTCGTTAAATCGAGTGACGTTATAAAGAGTTTACACTGTATTGTATATATATATATGAATGTAGTTTCCAAGAATCCACAGGTGGGTATAACATCCTATGTACTTCCAAACAAAAGTAGTGTGTAAAGGCGAGGTGTTCTCTATTTAAATTAAAGATGAAAGAATTCGAAAATTATGATTTTGTTTTATTCGTATCATGACAAAAAGTGTATAAAAATTCGAAAGAAATGAGCGTAATATTATTACAGTAAGGTTTATTTTGTACTGATTGATATTCTTTACATAACTTTTTACGGTAACTTCGAAAAGTTTTGCAAGTTGATAATGATAAGAGAATAGAACCGCATATCACGATTGCGTGTCATCGTCAATACCCGAAATGTGCTTCTAAAATCCGAAGGTTTTTTTAGGAGCTCACGGACTGTACGTACCTGTAAAGGGACAAGCTATAAAAGTGTGTAATCTAGTTGTGATGTTGAGCGTACGACTCGCGTGGTTACAGTAACTCCGGCGTGACGGCGTCGTTCGGCGAGATGCTGCTGCTGATCGCGATCCACTTCCACTCGGGCCAGCTGGCGGCCGTGGGCGAGCTGGTGTGCGCCACGCTGGGCATGCGCGTGCCCGTGCGCCCCAACGGACTGGCGCGCATCAAGCAGGCCTTCACGCAGGAGATCTTCACGGAACAGGTCAGTCCATACCTACACTCAAGACGCCGTCTCACTATGCTCGTCTTTTCAATAGGTTGGGTAGCTTGCTAATAGGGAACCTTCATTACTTGTTGTGTTATGGTATTCTGGCTCAGAGGATACCATACAACCCAGAGCGCAGGTGGGGTGACCTATCAGTTTCAACTCGGGCCATCGCCCACCACGAATAAGTTGGATAAAGCCATGATCTCAATTATGTATAATGAGCCTTACTAGGTACAACATGGCCCTAAACTTAAGACCCTGAAGGGTCAACGTGTCACTGCGTTTATTAAGAGGATTGTAAAGGTTAAAATTTTCATACAAGATGCAATAATGTAAACGCCCATAAACCTAGTCCGATTTTTACAATTTTTAGGGTTCCGTAGTTCTCTCAGCTGTCTTGTATTCGTTTTTCTGAGTGAGTAGGATGCTAAAATACTATAAACTATCGAAGAAATTACAAAACGTTTCGCGACGTATTTTTTCTCGATTTGCCATAATTAATGTAAAAAAAACCCTACTTTATTGAAATTTATCGTAAATATTTAAAGATGAGTTGTTAAAACAGTAGACATTTCATTTGTGCTTTTTTAAGGTATTTCATATTTTAAACAGAGGTTCAAACTTTGCACTCTGCATGTGTTACGTTGAATACAAAATGTGTCACTCACACACCAAACATGTTTGCTATGCTATGCAATTTATAACCTTATTGATACGAAACGTACTCCCCAACCAAGATCTTGTAGCCGTCGTGGCATCAGTGGCACGACTTTCAGTTGACGGCCAGAGTTGTCTGTGGCGTTCAAAAGGTTAAGGGTCGATTCATAATCCTCTTAAGAAGAAAATTGTTAAATTATGTACCTAAAAAATAATGTACCTAAAAACGCATGTCAATGACAAAATTTAACAGAAATTTGTCGTGTACAAGAAGGAAAAAATATAATCTGGTCGGAAATCGCCAGTAGTTTATTTTAAACCCTTCATAAATTCTTCTTTTTTCCCAGGTTGTTACAGCGCATGCCGTAAAAGTTCCAGTCACCGTCAACCTGAGCAGTAACATAGCTGGGTACCTGCCAGTGCATTGCATTCACCAGTTATTAAAGTCGAGAGCGTTTTCAAAGCACAAAGTACCCATCAAAAATTGGATTTACAGGCAAATCTGCAATTGCACAGCGCCTCTACATCCCGTTATGCCAGCCCTTGTAGAAGTTTACGTCAATTCTATACTCGTGATTAACAATAAAGGCACGAATGAATATGTAAATAAACCGATTACTGAAGAGGAAATAAGAAAAGTGTTCAGGAATTCTATATTCGGAGCAAATTTCGATGTACAAAAAGAGAATTTTCAAGTAATGGAAGTTGATAATGGAGAATCATCATCTGAATTTAATTTAGAAAAGCCAACTTTAGCTTCACAGCTGCTTTTAATTTATTACCTTCTGCTTTATGAGGATGTGCGACTGGCAAATGGAGCAACACTTCAAGCTAACGGAAGAAAGGTAAAGAGTTATTCTGCTGCCTTCTTGTCAGAATTACCTATAAAGTACTTGTTACATCAGGCACAGAAGGATCAAATGAGTTACGGAGGCCTGTTCAGTCCACTGTTAAAGTTACTCGCGACACACTTCCCTCAGCTTTCATTAGTTGATGACTGGATGGATGACCAAGTATTCGGAGATTACTGTCGCCATCAGGCTGATGTTAGCCTAACAGAAAACTCCATAAATGAGGCTTTTCATAGTATCGAAGAAAATCCCTATAAAACAGGGAAAATTTTAAAAGCAATGTTAAACAAGAACCCTATTGACATATGGCCATTTGCTGAAATGTTTGTACGGTACATTAAAAGCGTGCTGGGAGATAAAGTGCCACGGCATATTCAGGAGTTATATCGTGAGGTATGGCTGCGCTTAAATACAGTATTGCCAAGGTGTCTCTGGATAATGACTATCAATGCCTTGTTGGACATAGGTGCGACTAAGAGTGTAACCGTTACACAAGAAAATGTTTTAGTAGATCCGTTACAGGTATTACGATGTGACGTAAGAGTGTTCAGATGTGGGCCAATTTTAAAAATCATCCTTAGAATTTTAGAGGCCAGTTTAGCTGCATCGAGGAGCCAACTGAGTAGGCACCTGTTAGATAAGCCCCTAGTTGAGAAAAGTGGTCAGCTGACGTCGGAAATCGAGAGAGAGGAATTGAAGAATGCATTAATTGCGGCTCAGGAGAGCGCCGCACTTCAAATACTGTTAGAGGCGTGCCTGGAAACTACCGACGACCAGTCTAAACCTGAGTTAATGTGGTCTCTGCGCGAAGTTCGCAGCATAATCTGTTCCTTTCTCCATCAAGTATTTATTTCAGAACCATCACTAGCAAAACTGGTTCATTTTCAAGGATATCCTAGAGAGTTGTTGCCAGTAACGGTTCAAGGTATACCTTCGATGCACATTTGTTTGGACTTCATTCCAGAACTTTTAAGTCAAGCGTCACTTGAAAAACAAATATTTGCCGTGGACCTGGTATCACATTTGTCGATACAGTATGCCCTGCCTAAAGCAATGTCTATCGCTAGATTGTGTACCAACACGTTGTCGACGCTTCTATCAGTTTTGCCGAGCGATTTACGATTAGAACTTCTCCAACCAGTTTTGAAATCACTTGTAAGAATATGCACTGCTTTCCCATCACTTTTGGAAGATATCACGTCTTTGTTACTACAACTTGGAAGAATATGCGAGTCTCAGGCGTCCTTGGGCCATTGCTGGAATGACACTAACATATTAGGTGAAGGTGCTTATGTTGCCTCGGAAACCCAACCCGAAAGCAAGGTTTTAGTTGCTGAAGTACTTTGCAGAGACATCAAAGTTACAATGTCTGAAATAGTACAACAAGCGCTTTTAAATGATAAGCTGTACTAAATAGGTTTAATGTAATGAAATTATTTTTAAATATTAAAGGATTACGAAATAATGTTATGGTATATTTTATTTAAAACATTATAAACAAGGTATTAGTTGGCTCAACTGGATTTTGCATTTCCAGCTGTCTATACACCCAGGCGCATTGATTTCTTGCTGCGTGATTCCCAATATCATTGTAAAGCTGAGCCTGAAATAACGTTACAAAAGATTCAACCTCTTATAGCATATGTATGCGAGTTTAAGCCACAACGGCTGATCCAGGATTCGATTCACGGGTGGTCCGAACTGCCACAAGCACAATTTACAGCGCAAAATCAATCACGTAGTTACGTCGGTGAGCACATTCACTGCTAGCCCACGAAACAAATTTTCAACCACACCGTAAATTCATCAAATCATAACAGTCTTTCAATATAGCTGTTTACATAATGTAGTCCACAAGTTTTTAAAAAGGCCCGCCATAAAGAAAGAAAATGTAACACAAGTTTTATTGACAGACTATAGATATTTCAAAACCATAGTTGTGATCCTACAATCTTTACTAATACGAGTATACCTAGTCGGTTCATAAGTTCTGTCACTGACATTTAATTTTTTTTTAAATAAAAAGTTTCATAAACGGTTATTTTCGGTCGGATCATTCGAACGAGCTTTAAGCATTCCATTCGGGGTATGAAATCATGGGTCACAACACGCACGACCTCGACACTGATAACGGCTACAACTTTTGTAAGAGTTCTCGTATTGAGTCGAAATTTGCGTGACATATTGATCGGACTTTTATCTTTAAATTCTGATACTAATGTATTTCCAAGCAACTAAACCGCTTATACACCAGTCAATATTCATGACTCATTAAATCGACCGGGCGACCCTACGATTCCACATCAGTTTGCAGCAATACGGAAACAGACCAAACTTCGAGCTTCATAAGCTGGTTTTTGAGTGTCGTTAAGAAAATAATACTGATCTCTAAATATACCCACAGATGAGAGGCTTCATAATATTGAACAAAAAAGTTTCTAAGAGTTATTAATAAACTCATCTTGACTGTGACGCCCGTAACAAGATACGTCAAAGTAAACGCCAAACCCTAGAACACTATCTTTTTTGACGCATTTCGCGTCGAGCATTAGAGTTGAGATTAGTTTATTAATACGGGCCTTGGTTAACAAAAACTAACCTTTAAAGCGTTTTCAAAAAGTGATATTTTCAGAAAACTCGTGCACATTTTAATCGCTGCCGGCCGTTAATGTTAGAAGATCGTATCGGAAATTGCGGAAACTATGTGGAATGATTATTAGTTCTTAAAAGAAGTTAGTTTAATTTGACTAAACCTTTGTGACAGAACTTACGAATCCCAACTAAGCAATGCCATCTTAGTTTCAAAAATATATTCCATTAAAAGTACCCCATGTAGGCACGAGGACAGTTAAATTGTGTTGGGAGTAATCTCTGGAACTGCCGATAGCCAAGCTAAATAAGGAGAAACATTAGGACAACTTATTATCTCTCAGTCCGACGTGAAACTCTTTATTTGACTGGGCTACGAACCGAATACAAATGCATACACTACATTATACATAAATAATCATAAGCGACATTTCTTGGTAAAAAAATTGTTTTCGTTTAAATATCTCAAACACAACCTCCTAAGGCTCACCATACAACGAAATTTGGCAATGCAATACGGACCTACTGTAATTAAAATAAAGTCAATTTTCTATTTTGACCGTCAGACAAAAAAAGGAAAATCTATTTATTTCATTTGCGATGGTTGTTTATTCCAATGACCGTATTATGATATATATTTGTTGTACGAGGGGCTTCAGGAGGTTATAAAAAGTAGGTTACTAGGAAAGATGATACCTCTAAAGGTTATTTTTTTTAAATGATTAGAAGTAAAACCTACCTGTAAGTACCACGTCTGTAATAACCGAGTTTGAGCCCCAACTTTCGCAAAATTCTTTTTAACTGATTCCAATGTTTCGCAGCACGACGTAATCACTTGATGACGAGCTTCTCCTGATGTTGGAGCCGTGGCTATTCGGCACTTTGTGTACAGCAGGAGTGCTAAAACAATTGACGCAAGAAAGTTACGATTAGGTACATTCTATGGAGACACAACAAAATATGTTAGGTCACTTTAACAGAAATACATAAACTACTTAGTAATAACCAGTTTGGCTTTACCAGAGGTCAATCAACAGTTGATGCGGCATCTGTACTCATTAAATATACAATATAACAGTTGGGAAAAACCTTGCGACGCGATAGGAATATTTTGTGATCTTTCTAAAGCTTTTGATTGCGTGAAACATATGACCCTTATTTTAAAATTAGAACATTTTGGATTGTCCATTAAAGCTTTAAGCCTTCTTGTCTAAGTGATAGAACGAACAGTTGTTGTAAACAAAACGCAATCTGTTGGAGCTACAGTGAAAATAGGTGTGCCTCAAGGCTCTATTTTAGGTCCTTTTTTATTTTTGGTTTACATAAATGACTTGCCACCAACAGTAGACAAACTTTGTGATATTGTACTTTTTGCTGATGATACTTCACTAATCTTCAAGGTAGATAGAAAATCCGTAGACTACAGTAGGATAAACGCCACACTAGTTAAAGTACTTAATTGGTTTACTAACAACAACTACTAAATGCTACTAAATGCTAAGAAAACTAAATGTGTTAGGTTCTCTTTGCCTAATGTTAAACCGGTACATTCTAGTATTTTTCTAAATAACGAATGTTTGCAAATGGTAGATAAGGCAGTTTTCTTAGACATAACATTAAATAAAAATTTGCAATGGAGTCCCCATACAGCTGTTATAGCAGGTAAACTAAGTTGGGCAACTTACGCCGGTAGTAAAATTAGACAATTAACCAATGTTGAGACAGCTCGCTTAGTCTATTATAGTTATTTCCGGTGTCATGTCATACGGTATTTTGGTTTGGGGTAAGGCAGCTGACATACAAGACATATTTGTGTTACATAAAAGGGCCATCCGTTCTATTTACAATTTAAACTCTCGTGACTCCTTAAGAGAACTTTTAAAAGAAATTAACATCTTGACTGTAACGTCTCAATTTATTTATGATAATATTATTTATATTATTAAGAATTTAGACTGTTTCATCAAAAATTCTGATAAACATAATTTAAATACAAGAAATACAAATAAAATCGCTATTCGAAAATTCCGCGTCCGTAAAGTATATAAATCATTTGTTGGTCAATGCATTCATTTCCATGATAAATTACCTGACGTACTTTTAAAGTTACCCTTTCCAGCACTTAAAAAATACTTGAAAAGGTCGTTAATTTCTAAAGCTCATTATAGGGTCGAGGACTACCTAACAGACAAAAATGCATGGACTAAACCCGAAACTTAGTCAATAATAATTAGTTGAAATGCAAAATCTTTATCCTGCTTTGTCTTGTCTAGGGGACACCGTTGATGCAGGAAAACATATCGAAACATTTATGTGGTCGTCTTGCACCATCTTATATACACATAAGTAGTTGATTCTATATTTTCTTTTTTCTTTTCTCTCTCTATCTCTCCCGTAAGATTTTTGGTATGTTTTCCTGCTGAACTACGCATGTTATTTGAAATTATATTTAATATAATATTTGTATCTTTATATAATGCTAGAAAAAATGGCTAACTGCTGAGTTTCTTGCAGCGTTTCTTCTCAGCAGTGGTCTCCTCTTGGGAAGCGCTGGTAATTCTTGACGTGTAAAAGTGCCCGTGCGGCCTAATTACTGTATTTTTTTTTATCTTTTTTATCTTATCTTTTCTATCTATAGCAGTATTTTTTATGTCCAAAACTAGATTGTCAAGTTCAACTATAATCCCCATTAATCAAATTACATTTTTGGCCGTAACTAAAAAAATATTGATTGTTTTAACTAAGTTAAAAAAAGAACAAAACTGCTGTAAGTAAAAATACTAGATTAGTTAATTCATTTTCTTCTAAATACATATAACATCCACCCTAAAATAAAAAAGTTAATTAAAAAGGGCAGTGGAGCCGGAATTCCACTGTGGCTGCTACGCACACTCTACACACGTAGTCCACGTGAATCAATTATTCTATACGTGTGTCACCGGGTTTCGAGACATTATGCATTTCAATTTATACCCACATGTGCGTGCGTAGCGTGCGTAGCGTGCGCCGCTGTGGGATTCCAGCTTGAACAAGTTGGCAGCTCTAGCAACTTACCTCTAGCCATGTCGTGCGCGCTCCCATGAGCCATTATAGAGGGTAGCACTTTCCGGACTAAAACCAATGCATTTTTAGCGCATCCCATATTTAATTGAACATTTGCTATGTGCATTTCAGCGGAAGCGGCTAAATAATGCAAATGATATTTTTTGGCTAGCGACAACGCTTCATTCAGCAACATTATATTCGTTGACTGCATACTACTAAAAGTGTGTTGAACTTGGGACATCAAAATCATAGCCTTGAGTCTTAAGGAGACGAAATGGAGACTATCGTCCTCGGTCTTGCAGTAATCTAATACGTCGTGGAGAGATTCGAGAGCTTCCGTCGCGTCTCCTTTAAGGTAATACATCTCCGCTTTTAACAGCTGGCTCTGCCATCTATCAAACGACGCTAGCTGCCGTATACTTTGTTCTGCTTCTTCCCATTTCCCTGGAAATAAAACAAAATGTAAAAAAATATAGAAATATGTATTTTTAATTTAACAGAAACGTCTGTTACGAAATTCTAAACTATATCAAAGCGAAAAAAAATCGTCGATATTAAGTAGGATTCGAACTCTGACTATCAGGGCCAATGCATGCGCGCATTACCACTTATGCCACTAATACCCTATAGCCTGATCAAATTGAGCCAAATATGGGCAAATAGGGGAAATAATTCGTGTAGTTTTGAAAATTGGTACATTTATACCTTGCGGTATCCAGATGAACATACTAAAAGTCCTCATGGGTAGGGGGTGTGCTGAGGGTGTAGGGGGGGGTTGAAGGTATCTTTTTTCAGATTTTTGCTCATATCTCTAATACCTGTACGAATAGCATTATGATTACTTCTGACAAAAGTTTCTACATAAAATTTCCTACAAATTTGGTCATATTTATTTTTGCTCTACGACCAATACTTTAGGAGCTACAGGGTGTGTAAGTTTTAACAGAGAGATAAAAATAGAGAATTTAAGAAATAAAAACGAAATAAGTGTTAAATTGTTTATTAAAAATAGAAAAAGCAAATCAGTTTCTCTTAATTATGTCACTCATCATCTTCTAAATCGACATCTTCGTCTTCTCCATCGATGATATCTACAGGTACACGTTTGTATATGAACCCATGCAGCCGAAGCATACTCGACTGCATGAAATACCGGCTTTTCGACATCCGCATTTTCCAGTGCAACCACTTTCGCAGCGACAAAAAATTGAAGTCAGCACGGTGTCAGGAGCTGGAGGATCAGTGGTAGTAATTGGTTCGAGGGTTCCATCAGCTCCTCGCTTTCAACCCCACATTTCAGGAGGCATTTCGTTACCCAGCCACTCTTGTACTTGGTGGAATACTCGTAATGCGTGATATTTTGCAGACCCTTTAGTAGGGGGGAGAGAGGAAAGATCAGCTTTGGACTTGGTGCTGGATTTAACAAAAAGCGAGTATCTGTTGTTAAGATCAAGCTGAGCGCACGATATATCGTCAAAAACATCGTTTCTCCTGATTTTGTTATGGCTTCCGATGTTGATGTTGGGTCATAGAAAATGGCTGATATATCCTTGATTATTGGTTTTTTCTCAAACAGCTTTACAATTGACAGTTTGCCTATCCTGTAAATTGCTGAAAATTTTATAAAATTTATGTCAACAGACGTTTTCGTTGCTTGTCTTCTTCTTTGTTCTGATGCTTTTGTACTGTTTTTTGTGTCATCGTAGCCATCAAACACGAGAATACAATAGGGTCCATATTGATTTTTTATGTACTTTACGTACTGATCACAAATGTCAGAATAAGTGGAGCCACTTTGCCATTTGGTTCGGTGCAGAAGAAACCCACCATCGATTATCCTGATTATGATTATCATTATTATCGATTACCCTGTAGCTCCTAAAGTATTGGTCGTAGAGCAAAAATAAATATGACCAAATTTGTAGGAAATTTTATATAGAAACTTTTGTCAGAAGTAATCATAATGCTATTCGTACAGGTATTAGAGATATGAGCAAAAATCTGAAAAAAGGTACCTTCAACCCCCCCCCTACACCCTCAGCACACCCCCTACCCATGAGGACTTTTAGTATGTTCATCTGGATACCGCAAGGTATAAATGTACCAATTTTCAAAACTACACGAATTATTTCCCCTATTTTAATTAATTTTCTTGAGCTACTACTTAAGATCCACGACATTAGTAATCTCTTGCTTTTTTATACTCGGAGGGTATGCTGACGCCATATTAACAAACGACACTTTTTCAAGTTTCATTAAAATTAGCATGAGTACGATGCGGATTTTTAATGTAACAGAAACGTTTGGTACGAAGTTCTAAACTATATTAAGCGAAAAAGTTTAGTCGGTCTTAGTTACCTAAGGTTAGCGACTGTCGCGCCGCCGGCACGCGCGCGAGGCGCGGCGTTGCCTGCTAAGCAGGGGCGGGAGCCGGACCGCTATTTTGTTCGTGCGCACAAGGCGAGACAATTGTAATTTGGACGATGGCCTCACAACATCGGCACAACGGCTAAATGGTAGCGCACGCTACAGGTGAAGAATCAAGCGATCACTAAGGCTTCTGGGCTCTATTTGGCCCCGCGCTTACATTCGTGTTGCGCCCAGCGCCGTCTGTTGTGCGTTACCTGCCAGCAGCGCGGCGGCGGCGCGGTGTCGCGCGGCGACGGCCCGCACGGGCTGCGCGGGGCGCGGCGCGCGCGCACCCAGCGCCGCCACCAGCGCGCCCTCGCCGCGCCCCGCCCCCGCGCCCCGCGCTCGCCGTCGTGTTGTGCGTTACCTGCCAGCAGCGCGGCGGCGGCGCGGTGTCGCGCGGCGACGGCCCGCACGGGCTGCGCGGGGCGCGGCGCGCGCGCACCCAGCGCCGCCACCAGCGCGCCCTCGCCGCGCCCCGCCCCCGCGCCCCGCGCTCGCCGTCGTGTTGTGCGTTACCTGCCAGCAGCGCGGCGGCGGCGCGGTGTCGCGCGGCGACGGCCCGCACGGGCTGCGCGGGGCGCGGCGCGCGCGCACCCAGCGCCGCCACCAGCGCGCCCTCGCCGCGCCCCGCCCCCGCGCCCCGCGCTCGCCGTCGTGTTGTGCGTTACCTGCCAGCAGCGCGGCGGCGGCGCGGTGTCGCGCGGCGACGGCCCGCACGGGCTGCGCGGGGCGCGGCGCGCGCGCACCCAGCGCCGCCACCAGCGCGCCCTCGCCGCGCCCCGCCCCCGCGCCCCGCGCTCGCCGTCGTGTTGTGCGTTACCTGCCAGCAGCGCGGCGGCGGCGCGGTGTCGCGCGGCGACGGCCCGCACGGGCTGCGCGGGGCGCGGCGCGCGCGCACCCAGCGCCGCCACCAGCGCGCCCTCGCCGCGCCCCGCCCCCGCGCCCCGCGCTCGCCGTCGTGTTGTGCGTTACCTGCCAGCAGCGCGGCGGCGGCGCGGTGTCGCGCGGCGACGGCCCGCACGGGCTGCGCGGGGCGCGGCGCGCGCGCACCCAGCGCCGCCACCAGCGCGCCCTCGCCGCGCCCCGCCCCCGCGCCCCGCGCTCGCCGTCGTGTTGTGCGTTACCTGCCAGCAGCGCGGCGGCGGCGCGGTGTCGCGCGGCGACGGCCCGCACGGGCTGCGCGGGGCGCGGCGCGCGCGCACCCAGCGCCGCCACCAGCGCGCCCTCGCCGCGCCACGCCGCCGCGCACATGGCGCCCGCCGCCGCCGTCGCGCTCGCCATCGTATTGTGCCACACGCTGCCGTTACCGATGTTGCACTCTGAGTACCGAACGATACATAATATTTACTACCGGTGCACGGTGGGTATATAATTCATATTCATATTTAATTAGACGACTAGGTGTCACAACTCAAAATACACCAATTTTGCCACAGTACCTATTGACGCTGCCCAAGTACGTTTTATATTTTACTTTCTCTCCCACTCTTGTCGTAACTTTTGGCGAATACCCTCCATTAAACGGGCGACAGTACTATCTGTCACCTTCTTGCAGGCTGAATTCCACTTTGCAAGGAAATCCTTCTTGTCACGACCTGACTTACCCGTTTTACGCAGGACTCCCTTGACCAGAGCCCAGTACCGCTCAATAGGGCGACATTTTGGCACATTAGGGGGATTCATGTCTTTAGGCACAATTTGGATGGTATTACGTTGAAGGAAGCTGAGGGTATCTTTGGCATAGTGGGATGTCGCAAGGTCCGGCCAGAATAGTGTTGAAGATCTGTGCTTTCGAACAAAAGGTAACAGTCGTTTCTTTAAGCACTCGTTGATATAGACTTCCTTGTTGACTGTGCCTGTTGTGACAAAGGCCCGGCTGCGATCACCCCGCATTGACAAATTGCTTGCCACAGAAGATATTTGGAGCCAAACTTTTCAATTCCGATTGTCGTTTGTGAATCTGGAAGAGTCTCTCCTTCTGCGATCGTATAATATTGATCACCTGGCAGTGTTGAGAAGTCAGCCTTGACGTAGGTTTCGTCATCGAGTACTAAGTGAAAATTTTCAGTGCCTAAAAAGTCATACAATTTACGCGACCGCGTTTTGATAGTTGCTTGTTGTTTCGCCGTAGTTTTGGGCACCTTAGACTTCTTCTTTGTCTTCATACCAGCACGTTTTTTGGCACGCCTTACCATAGATTGGATCGTACAAATTTTTTTCGCTATATCTCGTTCAGACATACTGCGATTCTTGCGAATCGTTCGTATGATATTTCTTTCGAGGTTTGGGTCCCGAGGGCCTCCGTGTTCTTTAACCCTCGGCTTCTGGGCCGTGGACAAGGTCTCCAAGTAGCGTTTTATAACTTTATCAACAGTTCTGCGATGGATTTTTAATTCTTTGGAGATGAAATGATTGGGACGATTAGGATTTGACAGCCATTTGGCAACGATTTGTTCACGCCGTTGGATTTGATTCATTCTATCGTCTTTTTGGGAACCAGTACAGAAAGTATTTTGTGACACAATATTTTGATGACAATGACAATATCATTTTAAAAAGTTTTACACAATAGGTTGAATAAAAAAACCCAGAAAAATATCTTTGAATTTGGTAAATCCGTTTCGAATCAGTCCTTATATAGATGTACCTACTCTATTGCATAGCAGACAAGCATATATATCTGAGATATCTTACCTAATCAGCATTTATCTAGATTCATTGCAGTATAACAAAAGATTCCTAGCACTTAAGTCGGCAATCAGTAAAAAGGGGACAATTCCTTATCTATTCAAGCGCATGACTGAAAAAATAAACAAAACGCCAGGGTCGAACAAAAACTGGCTGTTTGTCAGCCATGCTAAAAACGAACTATATTAGACTACTTTCCCAAAGTAGCGAATCGCCCAACTAATGACAAATCAGCGTCAAATCGGCTGTTTCGTAATAAATACTCTAAAAATCTTATTACTTTACATCAAAATGTTGCTGGTTTGTCCAGCACAAGAGATGGTCTATTATTAGCTCTCAGTGAATTCTCACCAAGGTCACCGACATAGCTCAGAGCGTTAGCATGCTGAAGTGGCAATGGGCAGGCCACATAGCTCGGAAAACTGACAACCGTTGGGGAAGAAAAGTTCTCGAGTGGCGGCCCCGCACCGGTGGACGGAGTGTTGGACGGCCTCCCACCCGGTGGTCTGACGACCTGGTTAGGATCGCGGGGAGCCGCTGGATGCAAGCGGCTCAAGACCGTGACTTGTGGCGCTCTTTGGGGGAGGCCTTTGTCCAGCAGTGGACGCCCCCGGGCTGATGATGATGATGAATTCTCAAATATGGATAAACAATAGTAGATTGATAACCAAGGGTTGAAAGTGACCCATTTCACCCGAGATATTTCTGGCGCTCGAACGAAGTAAGAGCGCCAATAGTTCGAGGGGAAATGGGTAATTTCACCCGAGTTAGACACTCTACTTTTCATTTCGACTGTGAGGAAAAAAGACACGGTATACCTAAACATATTTAATCTCGTTTCCCGCTTTATCTATTGAAAACTTATTTTTTCTAGATTCATAAAAAAGTTAAAATACACATGCTGCCAACATTAGAAAAGTTAAATCGAGTTGGTCACGGCCAAGGAGTATGACTTCCATCTCATTCTTACCCTAACTAAAGAAAGAGATGGAATATATTCGTGACGTAATAAAGGTCAAATTTCTTGTTTCGAACGGATGTTCGGTGTTCAACCTCCTTGTTGTATAATAAGCTCCTTGGTCGTGACCAACTCGATTAAACTTTTCTAATGTTGGCAGTAGTGTATTTTCTAGATGGCCATGCCGAAACGTGAAAGAAAAAGTGTCATGCTATGCTATCACGGCATTATGGCGGGCAGCAGAATAGAGGAATAATTTTAAATGTTGATTTTCTGTAATTGCGAAAAAAATAGACCAGTCTTAAAATGATTTTCATATGAACCTATAGGTCGTAATAAATACATCGTTTAACGTATAGCCGAGTTTAGATATATGAAAATCTTTTATGTTTATAATATGACGTAGCTCAATTATCTTAGACTCCGTGGCCAATCGTAACTATTAAAAAAATTTTACTTTCCACCCTAGAGATGAAAACGCAATTTTCCACCCGGCTATCCACCCATTCAAATTAAACTTTCCGAACAGGAGAGATGAAAATAGATATTACAATATCTGCTAAGTGAAACATTCTTGAAAACTGGTGACGAGACAAATATAAATCCAAATGGATATAAGCTTGCGGCTTTCTATTCTAGGAAAAGACAACGACGCGGAGGCGCGTGTATTTTGTGTAAAGTAGGTATTGAGTTTAACCAGCTGAATTATCTAAGTATTTAATTGTGATTAAAATGTCGAGTGCTGCGAAAATATCTCAATATAACTGCGTTATAATTTGAATATATAAGTAGAATACCTAATAGAACACCGCACATTTTTCTTAACAAGTTAGAATATCTCCTTAGCAAGTAACGATATAAAACGAAGAAAAAATAATATAACCTAAAAAAAATAATAAGGCGTTTGTAGCACAAAAACAATGCATTAGAGGGATATATAATGTTCAACAGACTTCTTCTTCTTCTTCTTAATGTGCCTCTCCGACTAGCGAAGGTTGGCAGTCAGCTCTGAAAACTTTTCTCTGTCTCTCGCGAGGCGAAACAGATGGGCAGCACTCGTGACACCAGTCCACTCCCGGAGATTCCTCAGCCATGACTTCTTCCGGCGGCCTACATGTCTTTTGCCAGCGACCTTTCCCATCATTATCAGCTGTAAGAGGTTATATCTATCATGCCGTAGTACATGGCCAAGATATGCAATCTTTCTTTGGCGGATGTTATCCCAAAGAAATCGCTTCATGTTGACACGTAGCAGGACTTCTTGATTCGTCACTTTCTGTGTCCAACTGATCTTTAGCATCCGCCTATAACACCACATTCTACACCATGATGGTAAGACCCATAATTATGTACGGCTGCTTGGCCTGGTGGCCAAGAACAACACTGAGGACATGCAAGGACTCTCTAACTAAAGTGCAGAGGGTGGCCTGCATGGCTATAACAGGGGCGTTCAGAACGACGCCGACGGTGGCAATGGAGGTCTTACTAAATCTCCCACCACTACATATCGCCATACAGTCTGAGGCGTGCAAGTCACTGCGAAGGCTGAAAGAGGCTGGCCTGTGGAACGACACAGCACCTAGAACCAGACACACTAAAATGGCACACAATGTTGCTCCAGACAGAATACTGACGATGGGCTGCGATAAAATGCAGCCCAAGTATGTATTCCGGAGGAACTTCAATGTCCACATTCCGACAAGGGATGAATGGAAGGATGGGTTGCACCTATCGGAGGAAGACAACGCGATATGGTACACGGATGGTTCAAAGATGAGCTCCGGTACGGGGGCGGGTATTCATGCCAAAGACTACAACAGTAGCATAAGTATGGGCAACTACGCAACGGTCTTCCAGGCGGAGTTGTATGCGATAATTGCCTGCGCGCAGGAGAATATTGATAGGTCTCTACAGGAGAGAACTATCTATATCCTAAGCGACAGCCAAGCGGCACTCAAGGCGCTGACGGCGCCTAAAGTAGACTCGAAGCTAGTCTACAATGGAATCCAAGCCTTAAACAGACTTGGTAGACACAACAAAGTGAAACTGATGTGGATTCCAGGACACGAAGGCTATCCCGGAAATGAAGCCGCGGACGAGCTGGCAAGGGAAGGGTCCAAGGGCGCATACGTCGGACCTGAACCATTTGTGGCACCCTCACCGGGCACTATAAAAGCAGCCCTGAACAACAACGCCCTAGAAAACCACCAAAAAGAGTGGAAAACTACGGTAGGCTTAGGGCATGCAAAGCTCTTCATAGGAAGAGTTGACCAGAGCTGGACCAAGAAACTTTGGAAACTCAGCAGAAGACAACTTCGATACATTATAGGAGTGTTTACCGGGCACTTCGGGGTTAAATATCTCCTAGCAAAGATGGGCCTTTATGACACAAAACACAGATTGTAGAATGTGCGGCGAAGAGGCTGAGACAATGAAACACCTATTGTGTGAATGTGATGCCCTCGCCGGAGTAAGAATGAAAATCCTCGGTTGTGGATACCCAGAACCGAACGATTTCAAGGCACTGCCATTGCATTCCACTATCCGCTTTTTGGAAGGGGTGGAGGCTGCATTGGATTAAGTGCTAAAAGAGGGGTAATTACACAAAAGATCCCATAGGGTCGAAGTGTATCCGTAAGGACCCCACCATAAAGATAAGATAAGATAACACCACATTTCGAATGCCTCTATACGTTTCCTGAGGTCTTCTTTTATAGTCCAGGACTCACATCCGTATAGAAGAATTGGCCAAACATAGCATTGGAGGAGACGAGTTCGCATCTTAATGTTCAGACTCCGGCTGGTCATTACCTTCTTCATGGTGTTAAAGGTACTTCTGGCGACTTCTATGCGGGTTTTTATCTCTGTATCGCATTCCCAATGTTCAGTCAACCAGGTTCCCAGGTACTTGTATTTAGTGACTCTTTCCAACCTTTGTCCTGCCACTGCTATTATTTGGTTTGGTTCCTGGGCGGGCTCCCGTGACACAATCATAAATTTAGTCTTGCTGATGTTAATTCTTAGCCCAGCTCTCTCACTGCACTCGTTTACTCTATCCAAAATCATCTGCAATTCAGACCTTGACGCCGCCATCAACACCGTGTCGTCAGCATATCTCAAATTATTAATAATTCGTCCATTAATTTTGACTCCACAACTGAGATTTTCCAGAGCTTCGGTCATCACTGCCTCTGAATATAAATTGAACAGGGTAGGAGACAATATACAACCTTACCTTGTCGAACTCCTCTTTTAATTGGCACCATTCCAGACTCTTCGCTACCCACAAGGATCGTGGCACGCTGATCCCAGTACAGATTCCTGATTATCCGGATGTCCTTATCATCTAATCCAATGTCTCCTAGAAGTGCAAGTAGTCGATCATGTTTCACTCTATCGAACGCCTTTTCATAGTCGACAAAACCCATAAAGACATCCCGTTGCATATCTCTACACTTTTGGACCAGGACCTGCACAGCGAAAAGGGCCTCTCTAGTGCCCACTCCAGATCGGAACCCAAATTGGCTGTCCGCCAGTTGCTCGTCGCATTTGCCTTTGACACGTTCGTGAATAACACTAAGAAATAGTTTCAATACTTGACTCATTAAGCTAATAGTCCGAAATTCTTCGCATTTCTTAGCGTTACTTCTCTTTGGGATGGTAATAAAGGTGGAGGTAAGCCAGTCTTCTGGTAATTGGCCAGTATCGTAGATCAAGTTCATAAAATGAACCAGGGCGTCCAGGTGATCTTCTTCCAGTAACTTTAAAACTTCTATGTGAATGTTATCTGGTCCTGTGGCTTTACCGGTTTTGGCTCCACGCAATGCCCTCCGAACTTCACTTTCCAATATAGGCAAACCCTCCAATACTTCAACAGACAAGATCATGCAAACTGCTCTTCGAAAATTTAGGCCTCCTGACATTACCAGCATATATTAAAATTTATATAGGGGCATGAAGGCTGTTAGTTTTCCGAATATAAATAAAATAAAATAAATATGTACATATTAGAAATGGGTATTTTTGTCAAACTGAATCAAGACCTCTTTATTAATAATGAACTAATTTGCAACTTTAATACAAGATGGCCTCGCAGGCTCATTTGCCCTAAAGCTAGAATTGCATTGCTTCTCGATGGCTATACGCATTTATAATAAGATCCCTAATAATATTAAAGAATTGTCTGTAAATAGAGTTGAAAATAAGTTATTTCATTGGTTGAAAGAAAAAAGGTTCTATAGTATTAAGGATTATTTAGAATAAATAAAATATGTAGTAACGACATCAGCAGTAAAATACAATTACTTCGTTTGACATTATAAATCTATAGTTATTAAGGACATTTTTGCATGCCAGTTATGGTTAAACATGTGATACTCTATTTATATTTTTTGTAACCATGTAAAAAAAGCAAATAAATATTATGAATTTGAATTTATTTGAATTAGCGATCTTTTTTAACTGTTGGCTACATTTTCGCTAAAATATTTTTTGAGTACATTCGAATAAGACTCAGTTCTTACTGGTGTTCAAATTGAGAAGCAGTTGACACGCCACTGAGGCCATTTCAGTCTTTCCGTAGAGGGACCAGAGCGCCGCCGTGTTAGCGAGGCCGGCCATCGTAAGGTCGGTCATGGCGTGCAGGTAGTTGATCGAGTCCCCTTT
Organism: Acleris sparsana; assembly: GCA_923062465.1. Classification (NCBI taxonomy): domain Eukaryota; kingdom Metazoa; phylum Arthropoda; class Insecta; order Lepidoptera; family Tortricidae; genus Acleris; species Acleris sparsana. Next base: position 13,007,211 of record OV281286.1, read on the forward strand.
AGTAATGATCTGTAACAAGTGAAACACTAACAAATGCATACGCGCTTTAAATACGTCTTTCTCCTCAATACTAGGAGTGGGAACACATGTATGATATTTTAGCAACTGCTATATTTTTCATCTCAGCAGTTTACAAAAATTATGTTCCTATTTAATTTAAACCAAACAGAATGGCGTAAAGTTGAGCTTGACTACATTTAGAATGAAATGCTTCTTAGTATGTTTAAACATTAAACGATTTGAAGTTTGTTTGCATTAAACATTAAATGATTTGAAGTCAGTTTAATACGTTATACGCACGTGGCCTTGAAATGTAACGTCGGTGATGTACGGTCAGCTGCAAAATTGCATGGACATCTTAACGTCTATAATACTGTGATCACGTGAGGTAACGTTCGTAAGAAACAACGTAGATGGCGTTGTTAACTGAGTTAGTTGTTTGTTACAACTTTATGACATTTTAGTATGAATTGATAATTTCGCCAGTTAACTACAATAGTTCAAGATCCCAGTCACCCTAGACTTAAGTGATTTTAGGAAAGAGGTTTTTTTTTGGTTGTTTTTAGGGTTCCGTAGCCAAATGGCAAAAAACGGAACCCTTATAGATTCGTCATGTCTGTCCGTCCGTCTGTCCGTCCGTATGTCACAGGCACATTATTCCGTAACTATAAGAGCTATACTATGGAAACTTTGTAAGTAGATGTATTCGGTGAACCGCATTAAGATTTTCATACAAAAATAGAAAAAAAACAATAAATTTTTGGGGTTCCCCATGCTTAGAACTGAAACTCAAATATATTTTTTCATCAAACCCATACGTGTGGGGTATCTATGGTTAGGTCTTCAAAAATGATATTGAGGTTTCTAATATATATTTTTTCTAAACTGAATAGTTTGCGCGAGAGACGCTTCCAAAGTGGAAAAATGTGTGTCCCCCCCCGTAACTTCTAAAATAAGGGAAAGATAAATGTAAAAATAATATATGATGTACATTACCATGCAAACTTCCACCGAAAATTGGTTTGAACGAGATCTAATAATTAGTTTTTTTTTAATACGTTATAAATCGTAAACCGCATTTTACCTTTCATTCAATCAACTCCAATATAATAAAGAATAAAGAAAAACATTTATTTAGATGTATAGTGGTACGGAACCCTACGTGCGCGAGTCCGACTCGCACTTGGGCGCTTTTTAGGGTTCCGTAGCCAAATGGCAAAAAACGGAACCCTTATAGATTCGTCATGTCTGTCCGTCCGTCTGTCCGTCCGTATGTCACAGCCACTTTATTCCGTAACTATAAGACCTATACTATGGAAACTTTGTAAGTAGATGTATTCGGTGAACCGCATTAAGATTTTCATACAAAAATAGAAAAAAAACAATAAACTTTTGGGGTTCCCCATACTTAGAACTGAAACTCAATTATTATTATTTTCATAAAACCCATACGTGTGGGTTATCTATGGATAGGTCTTTAAAAATGATATTGAGGTTTCTTATATATTTTTTTTCTAAACTGAATAGTTTGCGCGACAGACGCTTCCAAAGTGGAAAAATGTGTGTCCCCCCCGTCCCCCCCCCCCCCGTAACTTCTAAAATAAGGAAATGATAAATGTAAAAATAATATATTATGTACATTACCATGCAAACTTCCACCGAAAATTGGTTTGAACGAGATCTAATAATTAGTTTTTTTTTAATACGTTATAAATCGTAAACCGCATTTTACCTTTCATTCAATCAACTCCAATATAATAAAGAATAAAGAAAAACATTTATTTAGATGTATAGTGGTACGGAACCCTACGTGCGCGAGTCCGACTCGCACTTGGCCGGTTTTTATTTATTTACAAGGGCCGTTCACTTAGTTAGTTTACTTAACACCTTGCTGATAAGCGGGGTCCAACCGTGGGTCGGGAGATCGATTCTACCTTCTACTTTTTTTGTTAATAAAATTAATGCTGTCTTGTCTCACATAATAAATTAATGCATTCCTTTTTTAAATAATTGTCGTTTTCCAAACTTATTTTAAATAAAAAATGAGCCGCGCGGCGGCGGAGGCGGGACGCGGGCCAGCAGCGCGGCGCGGAGCACGCGGTCAGCCCACCAGCGAGGTCAAGTCGAGTGTAACGTCGGTGATGTACCTGGAAGACGTCGGCAGGCTTGGCACTGTTGACGGCGGCGTGCTGCGCCATGAGCTGCGCGGCGGCGGCGGCGGGGCGCGGCGCGCGCGGGGCGCGGGCCAGAAGCGCGGCGCGGCGCGCACGTCCGCCCGCCAGCGCGCCCCACGTCGCCGCGTGCGCCGCGCACGCGCTGTCCCCCGCCTCCTGCGCCGTCGCCAACGCCTCGCGCACGCTCTCCATCGCCAATGAACTGTAACATCCGATCCTTTTTATCCTACTCTGTTTTCACAATCAAATAAATGACCGGTTTGCATAGGGACGATTTAAACCAAAAGGCTGTATTGATTAGAAATTGAGCGCAAAGTACAATAAATACGATAAATACGAATACTGTTTTCTCAAACATGCTCGAAAATGATTGTTCGTTGTTCCTCCTTTTTACACCTTTCTCATAGGTCTTGATGGTTAATTGTTTCATTAGGATGAGCTTTCTATCTCCTCGAGATTAGAATTTAGAACAACATTTTAACTAATGATCAGGTGACAATATTATACGATATACTAATCATAATTATACCAGAACAGTTAACAAAAGCGAACTGCTACCATACCAGTAGGTTAGGTAAGAAGTTTATTTTCTTACTTCTGATGATTTCTCTCTTCTATGAGCTTGGTTTTTATTAAAAAAGAACGTTATGTATGAGCAATAAATACTATACAAAGTGACCATTATACTGATTTTCTGTTATGCAGATTAATTACTATGCTTAGAATAATAACACATAGAATGATAGTTTCCTACAGCCAACCCGTCAAAAGTGTCGCACAAAATGGATTCATGTGGGCGTAATCAACGCGTACTAACACACGACAACACGCACACAAGTAAACAAATAATGTTGCTAGCGGATTACATTTCCCCCTAAACTAGGGGATTTTTTCATAATAATCATTTTTGTTAAATTCGAACATTTTTTGTAGTTACTTAGTAATAATACAAACGTTTATTAACACTTATGTAATAAGAAAATGTTTTGTCTCTTTCTAATTCGCATAAAATATCATATTTTAAGTAGGTAGTTTAAATGTTCTAAGGTACTTTTTTGGCCGGTGGTTTTTTGGCGGACTAAAATCACGTGCCGCCGCGATTTTTATTATGTCTGTGTCATTAAAATGTACAGAACATATTTTTGTCCTCCTAGACGGCTTCCACCAGCTTTCATTTCGATTAAGCCTAATTTTTTCAATCCAACGTGCGGCAATAATCGGATTAGAAGGAAATCTTGAACGAGAAAAACAAGTAATTCAATTCGTATCACAGAATATCACAAAATAGAACAAGTACTTACTATAACAATTTAGGGGGAAAATTTTCGTTATAATGGCAATATTTTCATGTAATGTCGTTAGAAAATAATTTAATATTTTAGTGAATGTTTTACGTAAAACAACAAGTCAAAACATATTAATTACACGTGGAATGTTATTTTATAGTGTTTATTTTCTTGGTCTGAAGTGTTGTGGCACCCATTAACAATACAAATCGTCATAATCAATAAAAATCCGGGAGCTGTTGACGCTGTGTGACGTGATTGCGACTGACAGGCGGCGATCGCCGAGTACACCAGAATGGTGTAGTTTAAGTCTGACGGTTTTGGTGCGCGGACTAGGTTTCTATGTGTTATTATTCTAAGTTACTATGCTACTAAACTATTATTGCTTTTGAAATTATGCAATTCGTTTATATGCATTTTGTTTTAAACTATTTAATCATTTCTGCAGATCAAAATTATGCAATTAGAATTATGCAGAATGAAAATTCGAAAATAGTTTTTATTAAAAGCATTACATTTCGGCATATGTTCTTGATTTATTTGTATCTATTTTCTGATTATTCTCAGTTTGATGTACTTCTCTAAGAATGTTATTAGGATTACGTGTTCTCTGGTTCTCATTCGTTTTCATATTTGAGTTGCTGCTTCTTCTAGCTAGTGATTCCCAGTAGACTTCACAGGCCGTGCAGTTGGCGGAATGTGCTCAATCGCACAGAGCGATGGGGGCGCATGCAATAGTTCTTAGAGTGCCCATATTGTTGGCATCTATGACATTGGACTATGGTTTTCATTTGGGATCTTCTATGACTACATGATGGTGGTACATTTTTTTGACTACTGTATTATTTGGTCCTGGTAAGATGTTCATAAATAATGTCGAAGTTGCTTTTTTCTCAGGTCCATACTTAGAATTAATGATTCCTCCTGTTACTGTGTTTCCTGTGGCTTCGATCACTTCCTTTATAACGCTTATTGGTGTTGACGGATGAAGGTTTCTAATGACCAGTCTGTAGTTCCTGATCTTTCCTGTTGAAAGTATGTCCAATCAAACCACTCTCTCTGACCTTAGTAATTATTTGATTGTACACCTCAATGTTGGCGCTTTTCAATATCAAGTCTTTTCTGTTGATTTTATACATAAAAGTATTTTATATACTACTGTTTCAAGCAATTCAGTGAGTTTATATGCATCCTCTATTCCGTAGAATATGATTGGAGGTTATTTGCTGGGTTTGATTATGTGATTAGGAATACTTTCAACATTATCATCAGCAGGGCCCAAGTCAAGGTCGAAAAATCGTTTGCGGGTTTGTATGGCTTCAGGTAATAGGGGAGACCCTCCCTGCTTTTGCGTTTGTGACGAAGCAGAGCATTTCAGGCACTCTCTGCCGGGTTTGTGGTGAAATGTTATTGGAACCTTATTTGGAACCTCTTCAACACAGGGTGTTGGTGTATGTCTCATTCAGGAAAATGCTTTTATGGAACACTTGTTGAACCAGATTCTTGCCTTTTGAAGTTCCTGGGTTACCCCTTATTATTAGGGATTTTATTGGGGGAATGAGTCACTATAAGTGGCAACACTTTTTTAGTAGACAAGCATAGTTAAAATTGACAACTCAAAGCTCTTGAATATTTTTGGGTATATGTTATTTAAGCTGTGATCTGAAAACTTATTGCGTTAACGTGGATTGTGCACAGGTACTTCCAAACAGATAACAATGTACAGATGTGGTGCATAATTGTTTTCCTTCGTATTTTCACGGAAACGTACGAACGCGTCTTGCTATTTCAGTCGGTCACAGTACAAAAAGTACTAAGGTTGACTGAAGTAGCATGACACGTTCGTACGTTTCCGTGAAAATACGAAGAAAAACAATTATGCACTACATCTGTATGTGGTGAACTTAAACTTAAAGTACACTTTTCTAGTAGTTTTAAGGAGAATCACTCAATTTTCACACAGTTACACTTTAACAACTTGGAGCACAGTTGACAGCAACTCCTAGGGACGAGATAAACGTATGAAAATTCATTTCAGTTCAATGAAATATTTTAAACGGTGATTGCATCGGCGGGCGGTGGAAAGCGGCAGCCTGTAGCGGTCGTTATACACTTGGCGTCAAAAATATCGCCCCTCCTTGGAAAATAATTTCAACCAACTTTAAACCCCATTTGATCAAGGACAACAATATGATTGTTAGGTATCATTTGAAAGGTAATAAAATGTATTTTTTAAGAAAATTAAAAAAAATCATTCGGGTCAAAAACTAAAGGAAGTGACATTGCGAACAGTTGAAAAATGTTTATTCAAGTTTAACTTTACAACAATAAATGGATAACATTTTTTTTTTAAAGTGCCTAATATTAACTTAAAACCTAGTGTTACCCCCCCTTGCCCTTATCACTGCCTCCAAACGGTCTTTCATTGATCGCACCAACTTTACGATGTCCTCTTGTGAAATGTTGCCCCATTCTTCGATGACTGCGTCCTGAAGATCTTGCAGGGTGGAAGGGGCGGCATATCGTGACCGAACCCGTCGCTTCCGCTCGTCTCAAAGGTGTTCAATCGCGTTTAAGTCAGGACTCCTGGCTGGCCACGGCAAAACGGGAATCCCGACCTCCTCCAGATAATCCCGAACAATTAATGCAGTGTGGGAGCGAGCGTTGTCGTGCATTAATGTGAACCCAGAGCCGACGTAACCCGCATATGGCATCACATGCTCTTCCAGGATCTCGGCAATGTATCGGCGAGCATTCAGGGACCCTTGGCCGCGAGTGCCTCCAGTCCTGGAGACGCAGACAAGGTCGGTTTTGCCGTCTATACACCGTGTTTTTTTTTATTTACGATAACTTTAAGGGAACGTTCGGGGTGTATAGAGTATCGCCTCCTAGTGTGGGTGGAGGGTAGGAAACCGCGAGGACCTAAAAACCCAAACGGAATACTACCAGCTACCACGGCACACCCCGGGCAACATTGCTGGTAGACTGGTAGGAGTCCACTGGGCCCTCCTCTTTACCAGCAATGGCTGAGAACTCTCGGCTCCATCGGGTTTGTAGGCGACCCGATGGACTATCCAGCCTACCTAGCGGCAGTCCACCGCAGTTGAGCGCCGTATGCGAGGATGCAGGAGTCCTGGGGGGTTGAGTCGAACGGAGTCGGGATAGTACTACCGGGAGACAACACGCCCCTTTTGGTCCGAATTTCTGGCGAGACGGTGGCCTTGCAACTAGCCACTGCAAGGTATTGGACACGCGTCCGTACGGTCGAGGTGGGTACGGTTCGCAGGCGAGATGTGTGGGGGCTCTCTGGGAGGGCGGGGTGTCGGCCATGCTGACGGGGCAAGGGCGTGTGGAACACCTGGGAAGATCCGGATCGATCAACCCAGCCATGCGTCTGCAGCTCCCGATGTCGCGCATTGATACCCAACTCTGCACATCTATATCTCACAAGTAATCCTGGTGTTCTTTTAAAGACATCCCCGGTGCGGGCTCCGTGGAGGGTGGGAAACTTGTGAGATGAACAAAAAACAACGGAATATGGACAAACATAGATCCGAAACCCCGAGAATGCCGGAGGGGAAACCCAAAGGCGCTCAACAGGAGAGCGGTGCTCCTACGGGCGTGCCAGCCTCTCCCAACACACCAGGTGAGGGTAGTAGTGGCCAAGGGCCACACCACACACAGACACCACACAGAGGTGGCGGTAGGGTGCAAGCCCCGCCAGCTACCTCTACACACCAAACACAGCGGAAGGTAAGTGGCACGAAAGTGACGCTACCTTCCTACACACGTGGTTTCGAGGCATCGACGTCGACCTCGAAGACCACAAAAACACACCCACGCGGGGGCGGTGCCAAGGCACCGCCACACTCATACAAAGGGTCTGCGAGGGGCGGGAAGTCTGCTGGGAAACCGGCGGGCTCAAAACCCCGAGCGTGGACTCAACACACCCAGCCCAGGCCACTACGCAAAGCCAGCCCGGAGATCGTCCCGCCTGCACCTGCAGAGAAATCTGCAGACGCGGGGCAGACACCGGCGCTGCTACCCACGCCTCCTACAGCTTCCCAGCTGGATGCCAGCTGGAAACTTCCCGTTTTGACCACGTGGGGAAGGAGGGAGCAAACCGCTAAGCGGGACGCCCCAGTACCCAACGCCGAACCCGGGAAGAAGAAGCACAGGAACCAGAAGCAGCGCCGCAAGTACCGCAAGCTACTGGCGGAACAAGCTGCTGCTCCGGTGCCTGGCCAACAACCAGGTGCTCCCGGGATGGAGACGGTGCGAGGCGCTGCCGGTGACCCCGGTCATCCGACAACAAGCCGTGCCGCTCCCAAAGGGAAAGGAGCCGTCAACAGGGCCTCGGAGGGGAGCCCCCCGGTGGCTCGGGCCTCTGCTAAGAGGGTTCGACTGGACGAGACTATGTCTCCGAGAGGCGAGCCCAAAAAGCAGAGGATCGAGCCATCGCCGGGTACCCCGCGGGTAGCGTACGCGGATGCAGCGAAGGCGGACCTGATGGTTGCTGTCACATCAGCAAGCACGGGTCACCTCTCGGCTGAACTCGCTGACGAGGCCCTAAACCTCATCCAAGCCCGCGTGATGAGAGAAGCGGTCCAAAACCTGCAGAGCCGGGGCGGACCACAGTTCCAGGGAAAGCCGTTACACGTGAACGGCACCCTGAGGCTGTGGTGCGGGGACCAAGCAGCGGTTACCTGGCTCAAGGAGTGTGTAGCCACCATCACACTCTCCTCTGGGGACAAGCTGGTGGTGAAGCGCCAGAGCGAGATACCGCGCAGAGTACGCTGCGGCATTCTGCTCCCAGGTGTTTATGACGATTTTGGCGTAGTAGCGCACTCGCTCCGCTATCAGAACACCTGGGTGCAGATGGACCGGTGCTTCTGCACAGCGCTGACAGGCAGGGAAAGGAGACGTTTGCCATCGTCAGCATACCGGAGACGGAGGTGCAGGCCATCCTGGACAGGGGGCGCCGGCTCACATTTTTGTGTGGGTCGGTGTACCTCAAATTTCAGGGGCCACGGGGGAAGTTCGTGGAGACTCCACCCCCTAGCACCAACGCCACTGCAGCTGCTGTACAGCAGACCCCAGAGCCGATGGACGCGGCCTCAGCGACCGGAGCGACCGACGACGTTGTCGAGGTCACGCCCGGACGCCAATCCCCGGCGCAAGGCGCCCCCTGCTCCGAGCACGACGAGGAAGAGCTCCTTCGTGACCCCTCGGAAAGCGGGGAGGAGTGCGCACAGGGGATAGGCAAGCTGGCCATCGGTGAGGGTGACGGCGGGGAGGGGTCATCGGGGATTCGCACCAATGACGGAACCCCCTTCTCCCGGCTGTAACATCCTCCAGGCAAACCTCCACCACAGCGAAACCGCGACGGCTCAGGTCCGGAAGTGGCTGGAGGCCAACAACACCGCCGTGGTCCTGATTCAGGAGCCGTGGATCAGGAAGGGGGCCATATGCGGGCTCCGGAACATCGGAGGTAAGCTCACAGTACACACGGGACCGGAGAACCCCCGGACCTGCATTTACACCACCAAAAATATACATGCCGAACCCTTAACCAGTTTCTCCTCTAGAGACCTGTGTGCCATCAAGGTGCGAGGGGCGCAAGAGTCCAGCCTGCCGGAGGTGGTCCTGGCTTCCATCTACATGCCAGAGGCGGAAGATCCACCGCCACATGAAATGTCGAGGCTGGTGACCCACTGCGAGGAGAACAAGCTGCAACTAATTGTGGCCACGGACTCCAATGCACATCACCCCCTCTGGGGCATGAAAACTGCTAACAACAGAGGTAAGCTACTCGTAGAATACCTAATGTCAACCAACCTTAACATCCTTAATACAGGCTCTGAACCCACATTCGTAAACAAACGAAGCAGCACAATCATTGACTTGACTCTAGCAACTGAAGGAACTTCGCAGTACATCATGAACTGGCATGTCTCAAAGGAACTGTCGTGCTCAGATCATAGATGGATACGCTTCGTTATTCGGGTAAACACAGTCGCAGAAACTCCAAGGCGGAACCCACGTAAAACCAACCGCTTGCAATACGCCGAGCGGCTGGTACGTACGCTGCCGTCGGTGACCCCACACCAAATCGAGGGCCATGAAGCGATAGAGAACCAGGTAACTCTCCTAACGGACGCCATTATAGCAAGTTACCACCATGCCTGTCCTCTCTCCAACCCACCGGCTAACCGCAACAGCGAAGGAAAATGGTGGGGCCCTGAGCTGGAGAGGCTCAGGAAGAAGATGAGGCGACAATTGAACAGAGCAATGAACACTGGCGCAGACCAAGACTGGGAGAGCTACAAAACGACCAAGTCTAGGTACAAGAAACGCCTTAGGTACAGGAGTACGAGCTCATGGCGTAACTTCTGCAACAGCATAGAAACATGTTCACAGGCAAACAGGGTAAGGAAGGTTCTCTCCAACCAGACCACGCTCACCATGGGCTCCTTACGCAAGCCAGACAACACACTCACTAGCTCGTCAGAAGAGGCGGAGCGGTTCCTCATAGAAACGCACTTCCCTGACTGCGTGATATCACAGTCGACCAGCTGGGCGAGCGTAGAGGCCCCCCCTACCACTGTAGATTGGGAACAGGCCCTCAAGGTAATCAACCCCCATAAAGTTAAATGGGCAATCAACAGCTTTGACTCCTTTAAATCACCGGGACTGGACGAGATCTTCCCAGCCCTTCTGAAGTGGGGGGGCGAGCGATTGGTTCAGACCCTCACCGGGATCCTGACCGCCAGCCTGGCACACAAGTACGTGCCCAGACGGTGGAGGGAGGTCAAAGTAATATTCATACCAAAACCAGGTAGGAGTGACTACTCAGACCCCAGATCCTACAGACCCATCAGCCTAACCTCGTTTCTACTAAAGACCTTGGAAAGGCTGTGCGACAGGGATCTACGGGAGAGTAGCCTGGCGAACATACCAATGCACCCAAACCAACATGCCTACAGCCAAGGTAAGTCCACAGACTCAGCCCTACATGCTGTAGTAAGCAAGGCAGAGGAAGCCATCAAGAACAGAACAATGTGCCTGGGCGTCTTCATAGACATTGAGGGGGCCTTCGACAAGACCAATTTCAACAGCATAACAACCGCACTAGCCAGACACGGGGCAAACCCGACCATGGTCAAGTGGATAGGTAATATGCTCAGTAAAAGGGTCATCAGACTCAATGCAAACAACAACCAACTAGCACTGGTGGCAAAGGGCTGTCCTCAGGGCGGCGTTCTCTCCCCGTTACTATGGAACATAGTTGTAAACGAGCTGATCGCCGAACTGAACGATAGTCACTACTACGCGGTAGGCTACGCGGACGACATAGCGATACTTACAAGTGGCAGTGTCACCAGCACGGTATGTGACGTCACCCACTCAGCCCTAGGTATCGTGGAACGCTGGTGCACAAGCAACAAACTATCTGTCAACCCGAAGAAAACGGAGATGGTACTGTTCACAAACAAACGCAACCTGGGCAACTATAAACTCCCCAAGTTGTTTGGAACAGAACTCCAGCTATCAAATGAGGTAAAGTATCTAGGAGTCATACTTGATAGCAAATTGAACTGGAGCAATCACCTAAACAGCAAGATGGACAAAGCAACAATCGCTTTCTGGCAGTGTCGAAGGATGGTAGGTAAGACCTGGGGACTGCACCCCAAGATCATCCTATGGCTCTACACGTCAGTGATACGACCAATCATAGCCTATGGTGCGGTAGTCTGGTGGCCACGCACTAGACTGTCCACTGTGGAAGCTAAACTACAGCGACTCCAGAGACTAGCCGGTATGGCAGCCACCGGATGCATGCGGACTACACCCACAGCATCCCTGGAAGCCCTACTCGACCTCCCGCCACTGCATCTCTTCATCCAGCAGGAGGCGGCGGCGACAGCGGCACGTCTTAGAAATTTGCACCTGTGGAAACCTGCCCGGGTACCGCACACCGAAATACTCTACGAAGCGGTTAACGAGGAGCCGCTCATGGAGGCAGCGACCGACAGTATACCAAAACAGTTTATCTTCGACAAAAGGTACAAAATACAACTGCACGAGGATCCGTGGGAAGGTCTCAATCCCAGGGAAGTAAGGATCTTCACAGACGGATCCAAGACTAAGTCGGGATCCGGAGCAGGTACCTTTTCGGAAGATCTAAACATACACATCTCAACGCCACTAGGAGCCCATAGCACAGTCTTCCAGACAGAATGCGTGGGCATCATTATGGCTACAGAAGCGATCGAGCAAAGGAAAGTAAAAGATCTCCCCATCCGGATACTCTCCGACAGCCGATCAGTTCTCCAAGCCCTACAGAGCTATACAACAACGTCAGGGCTAATATACGAATGTCACAACGCCCTTTCCAAGGTATGTAACATTAACCCCATCACCCTACAGTGGATAAAGGGACATAGCAACTCACGCGGTAACGACGCAGCCGACATACTCGCGAGAAGGGGCTCAGAAATGGAAATGATAGGTCCCGAACCATTTTTGCCCCTTCCGACCAGCTGGCTGCGAAATAAACTGCGCCGAATCACCAAGGTAAAGCACCAGCATTATTGGAGCAACCTAAACACCTGCAGGCAAAGCAAGGAAGCTCTTCCGACAATCAATCCCGGATTGTCGCGTAAGTTACGACTGCTCAAAAGGGCCCAACTCCGACTGCTAACTGGAGCCATAACCGGCCATGCCTTATTTAACAAACACTTGTTCAACTTAGGTGTTACAGACAGCCCCCTGTGCAGAGCATGCATGGCGGCGGAGGAAACCGCAGCCCACGTCATCATGGAATGCCCGGGGGTGGCAACATACCGGGCACGTCATCTCGGAACACCGAGATCGCTACCAGACGCCGTCGGCAACGTCAAGGGTCTGCTAGGCTTTCTGGTAGAACTGGGTTGGCAGGAGTAACACCACCAACCCCTCACGCAAAATAGGCGCAGTTTTTAAGTCGTCGAGTTGCGGAAAAGAGCCCGCCATAACCTATACCTATACCTATAAGGGAACGTTCTTTAGGTCAAACAAAGTAAATTTCCCGAAGACAGACAAATGATAAGTCTAACGGTTTTAAAGATATTTAATTTTTAAATTTAATCAGTTAATCACGTTAAACTAGTGTAAAAGGCTCTTAATTGATAACAACAATTTTAATTTAATACTTATGAGTAAAGAGTTTCCAATTGTTAGGTTTGTATACGCGTCAATCTAAAGTGACAATCTTGTACCTGTCAAGTGTTACCTTTACTTGTGTGTGTGTATGTCACGCCAACATAGACGTATTTGACACTGATTATTAGTTAACTCTAAAGGCCCTTTTAGAATGACCAAAGATAAAAGATTTCATTATTTTGTTCTAAACTGAAAAAAAATGTTTTTTTTGCAATATTTAAAAATCTAATCTACCAATTAGTTTCTATGGATATACCTAGTAATATGCCGAAGTTATCGTAAATCAAAAAAAACACGGTGTAGACATGCCCCCCCCCAGAACATGCAAGACCCACCTCCGTAGCCCACTGTCTCTTCAATACAGGCTTGAGCAAATTGTTCGCCCGACCTTCTGTAGACTCTGGCCCGCCTGTCGTTGCAATAAAGACAGACTCTCGTCTCATCGGTAAAGAGAACCTGCCTCCATTGCTCAAACGTCCAATCGACGTGATCACGGGCAAATTGCAAGCGATCTCTGCGATGCTGTGCGGTCAACATTGGGCCTGTAGCAGCCCTATCAGCCACGATATCCTTCTCCCGCAATCTTCTTCTAACCGTAGAGATGCTGACTGAAGTTGTCCGAGCTTCTCTGCGGCGTTGTTGCACCTCAACAGCACTGGCGAAGCGATTGCGTAGAGATGACGTCACAATGAAGCAATCATCTCTTTCGGATGTGCAGCGTCGCCGACCAGCCCCATGTCTTCTGATGTAGCCTCCAGTCTCCTGGAACCGCTGGAATACTCGGTGGACAGCATAACTCCTTAAATTGAGTTGCCGAGCGACTTCACACTACCGAACTCGTGCTTGCAGTAGTGCAACCACTTGAGCTGATTCAGCAGCGGTGGTCTCCATGTTCGAGGGTTGTTTTCTTGCTTGAGTTCCTTAGATGTGTTCTCTTCGACGTCTGAATAGTGAATGATTTTGACATTTGACCTTGTACAGGCATTTTATACCCCTGGAAACGGGCACAACTCGCGACCCTACAAACGAGTATTTGTGCACTTTTTTTCGAAACGCTCTGATTCACAAGCCATTACGTTTCGTTTAAATTAAACATTGTTAATTTAAATCACATTAAACGTGGTTTTAATTGATACTAATATTAATTAGGTAACATAATTTCGCTAAGGTCTAGATTAGCTCGAATCTGATATTCGCGGAGGGGAGATATTTTTGACGCCGAGTATATGTGAAATTATCTTAATTGCACTATTATAACAGACTTCAAGAAATTAAGAAGATCCTTATTCGCGGAATCTTTTTTACAATTATAATTTGTATATTTTACTCACATTGTTTGAGAAAAGCATTATATACTTATGCCACGGCGGAACCGACGATTGCCTGACTACGTCTTCAGGCAATTTCCTATTTCCCGTGCCTCTAAAATAATGTGCTATTATTAGGCGTTTGGTGGTTTCGATTCTTAACCGTAATTGGATGAATATTTTAGACTACGTACGTGGGGCCCTACTTTAAAAATCGAAGTTAAAAGTTATCTACTTATCTCCATCCTCTTCATCTGCCTCGAATGACAAGTGAAAAGGATAGAGCATCCAAAGTTTCGAATTTTGTGCTCCATAGTAACCATCCTGTAGTCTGCGTTCTTTAAAAAACGTGGTTATCATTCTTACTATTAAAAAAACAGGGTAAGAGCATATCGGACCGTGCTCGGTGTAGGGTGCCGTTCCGAAGCTGCTCAGTACCTACTACAAATATAAAAACAACAAGAAACAACTAAATTTCTATTTAATTTGGTGCCGTTTTAGATGATTTTAGTAGGTATAAACTCTTTAATCGCCTGTATCCCAAAAACCAATGATGGCTACTTAGTCGTGATAGTTTTTCTTATAAAATTCGTTATGTGCTTTCATTGAAGATATTTTTCAGAAATAGTATTTGTAGTTTTGGCTGTACAAGCTGTGGGGAGGGGGGGACTTGACTCTAACAAACTTACAGACTTAACGCTTTAAAGCTTCATATTTCGGATGCCATAATCGAAAAATTGTTTTCAAAAACCCACAATAGTTTTGAAGGACCTATCCAACGACACCCCACACTATGGGGTAGACGAGAAAAAAACCATCCACACGTTACGTGTATGGGAAGGTACACTAAAAAAAACTTTTTGCTAAGATTTTATTTTGCCACTTTTTTGGCCCGTCTTCCGGTCCGCGGACGCCACTCCAGAACCTTCTGACCCCATCGGCCATCAGTCCTGCGAGCAATGTGCCCCGCCCACTGCCACTTCAGTTTATCTATTCTTCGGGCTAAACAAGATGGAGTGACGACCTCGTAAGGATCGCGGGAGCGCGGTGGATGGGAAAAGCACAAGACCGGTCTGAGTGGAGAGCTTTGGGGGAGGCCTATGTCCAGCAGTGGACGTCTTTCGGCTGACATGACTTTCTCGGCGTGACTAATATGTATACTCATGCCGAATTACAACTTTTTACTACTAACAGTTTCTGAGCTGGGCTCCGGACGGACGGACGGACGGCAATGGCGAAACTATAAGGGTTCCTAGTCTGACTATGGGACCCTAAAAAAATACTAGTATTGATTATGTAGGTTAATTAATTAAATACTTACTTGTGACCAAACTTGGTATGCATCGCCGCCCTATTGAGGGCTGCGTAACGAAAACTCTTGTTTCTGTCATTGCAAGTGCTGCTGTTTCCCGTGACGCAAAACACTGCACGATCAAAACAGTTGTAAAGGGAGTCTTGTGCGCCGCAAAATTCTTTCATGCGTATACAGTTTAGAAAACTAAGAAAATGCTGAAAACAGACAAACAATTACCTTAATCTTTTTGTTTGAAATGAACTTTTCGCGACTAATATTAAAAAACTTCTCAATTTAATTAATTTATCAATTTAATAAAGAATATGCATATTTTACAATGTCAGAATATTCCGGGATGTCGTTCATTATTCTGTTAATTGTTTTCTGCAACTGGCGCGGGGGCAAAGCTTTATCCTCATTAACTTGTAACAAATTTGCTTGCTGTGCTGTAAATAATTCTGCTTGTTTTTTAGACCACTGGCATTCCTCAAAGCTACTGAAACACACAAACCACATTTTTTAAAGCACATTGTTTGAGCTAAAGCTAATATGTATAATGCGTCAAGCTGGTATGTGCAGGGACATCACACCAAAGGTCACACGTTTATGTCTCCTTTCTCCTCGTACAAGGCAAATGTGGGTTTTATAACTTAGAAACCTAGTATCAACAATATTATACAACGTGAAATTATGTACAACACAACTTCAAATGTTTTATCAAAATATATAAGACCCCTTGTACTAAAAATAGTACATAATACGGCCATTAAAATAAGGATCTAGCCATTGCCAAGGAAGTAAAGTGGAATTCCTTTTGTTTTTATGACTAATGATCAAATTAGAAAATTGACTTTATTTCATTCACAATAGATTCATATTCTATTGATAAACTTCTTTGTATGGTGTGCCTTAGGAGGTGTCAATTCCAATTTAATACCTGTCTCTATCTATAAAATTAATTCTAGAAGATAGATCTGATTGTTTCAGCTCTTCTTGAGATGTTGTGGCAGCTTGCGAATCCATATTATTCAATTTCTGTAAGACAATGTTATAATATTTTTAAAGCTTAAAAAAAGTACACAAAATTTACAATAAATAAAAACATTTACATACATCTTTACTCAATGATCGCATCATCAGTCCCGGCCGACCTCTTTGATAATAAAGGCAGAATGATTTGTACAGAGAAACAAGTTGGTCAAAAGTAAGCCTATCCAAATGAAGCATTATTCTCCGCAAATAAAAGCCTGAAATGAAAAATCAACTTTAACCTATGGCTTTTTAATATGTAAGTATTTATTTATTTTGTTACCTATGATTGTCAAACTAAGAATAAGTAAATTACTTACCTAAAACACTGCATCTAGTTACAATACATGCATTTATTTCATTTTCTTCTATCATTAACTTGTCAATAGTTGATGTAACGCAATCCATCAGGGCACTGATGCCATTTATATAAATGTTTTGCAAACGGACACAAAAATTCTGCAAGTGCACACTGAGCAAGTTGTAGCGTCCATTAGTAAGTAGTGATTCCAATTCTTTAAATTCCATGTCCGGACACTATAACAGATCAAAGTTGAGAAAAGTTGGACAATGCAGTTGAATCAAAACAACTGTAAATAAAACAATATCACACCTGGATCAGTTTTAATGCTAGTAAACAAAAATCTTTCCGATATTTAGGTGCCATGGTGCAGTCAATCATTTCTTTGGCTGAAAAAAAAATCTTACTTTAGTTGGTAATTAAAACCTAAAAATTTGTCAGTGGAATATAAATCCATTATGAATGAAATAAAGTCAATTTTCTAATTTGATCATTAGTCATACAAACAACAGAAATTCCACTTCCTTGGCACTAGATCTTTATTTAAATGGCTGTATTATGTACTAGGAACCTCAGGAGGATCAAAAATAATCAAAACCATTTTGTTTAGCTGTTCAACAGAGCCATGAGGTTTGGCTCATTTAGGTACAATTAGTTTACTACCTAAACAATAGGAAGTAAAATATAATCTGTCTAGAAGACAGATCTTTTAGCTCTTACAAGCCCAGTATGAGAAGGATAATATCAATGCAACAATATTGTTAAACGGCCACTAAAATAAGACCTAGTATTATAGATTGCTGAAATGAAACTAGCCAGTAATTTAATCAAAGTTTACAATAAGTACATAATCTATGTAAATTGTAGGAAATATTATGTACTGTTTACAAGAATCACTATTATACAAAACTAGAGTCCGTACATTGTAAGTCTAGAATTAGATTAATGGTACTGCCCTATTCTATTTCTTCCTGTTGGGAGTCCATTTGCAGAAAATCCTCTCTTAGTGCACCCAAAGAATGCTCTCTTCAAATTACAAGTCCCTAGGAACAGCGGTTTAGGCCCTGCATTGTCTGTCTGTCACTCACTCAGTCATGGTACTGTAATTATTACTTTCTTAATAACTAAACATAAATGTCTTTTATATATTAATATCTTGCTCTTAATAATATGGAACCCTTAAAAGCACACAGGCTCCAGTGGAAGGTAGTAGGATGCATATAATAACAATACCTTCAATTTTTAATAGGCCATATTCTCTAATAAATGCTACAACTGCAATTTTGTGTGGTGTTATATTATCAACATTGCTTTTCATGTTAATAAATTTCATGACGTCGAAATTTTCACTGCCGGTGTCCATGTTCTATATTAACAATATAATAAGAAAAAAACAGCTCGTACACTTAAATTCACCAAATATCCACATGCATGCAGTAAACACCCTAGAATTCTCACTCAACTCAACGCTTTACAATTAATTTCAAAATAAAAGTATCGGCTCAAGTCTCACAAATGTCACTGTCATTGTCATTTTTGCCAATGTCTAGTACTCTAGTATTCGATTCTTAGTTAGTCGATTGATTGTTCGCCTTCAATTTTCTTCTGGCTTCGTATATTTTGAGTGCGTTGAAATGGTTTTCGTGTTCAGCTTCTTATATATATATTTTAAAAGGCCATTAATTAATTAATATTGTGAATTAATGAACCGTTCGATAATGGCATAACCACATTAATATACGCCCAAAAAAACTTCAATTTAATATTTTTATATGCAATGCAATTCGAGGGGATCCTTTCGTTCACAAATCCCACGAGTACCTACACTATCGTGTCAAGATATCGTACAAGTTTTCGTCATTAAAAATGAAATGTTACTCCTGTTTGGTTTTTTATTTTACGGTCCCAAGGGCTCAGCTTTTCGGTATACAAATCCGTTATCATTACTTAATTCTTTAACTTGTCATAAGAATCAGGGACCGAACGTTGGTTCGTTAAGCAAGGGCCATTAATCGTTCGATAGCATTTGCCGGTGGAAAACCTTAATTCAACTTAAGGGGGTAAGGTTTTCTTATTCGGGATTCCAATTATCTAGGAATTCCGTGAAACTAGCGTAGACTTTCGATTTCTTTTCCACGGTAGAAAACACTGTATGTCGCAGTGTAGTTAAAATTCAGGTAGAAAATCTATTCGGAAAGGAAAACGAATTCGGATTCCGTTCCCGGAAACCGCACATGGCCCTAATACAGTTTAGGCAGACTGAACCAAAACAAGCTTACGAAAATAAAAGTTCATCTTTTGTCTTAGTTCCCTTCGCCTTGGGAAAAACCTTTTCTACGAGTCTGTAAAGCCCTATCACATGCTTGGCGTTTACCACTATTCTAACACTGCAGGACACAAATGTACGTTAGAGTGAGATAGAAATACATCGTGCTCACTTTCACACATAGTTGCGTCCTGCAGAGCTTGTGGCAAACACCAAGCATGTGATACGGCATAATCAGTAATAAATAAAAAATAAATTTACTGTCTATTGCATGCATATAACATCTGTGGTGTGGACATGATGGCTACAGCCACAGTGTTGTTTGGTGTTGTTTTTATTTAATAATGTTTTTATAAGTTATAATGTTTTATTTTATGTAAATCGGGAAGCATATTATAATACAAAACTGACACTGGATGGTTCATAACAAAGTACTCTTGTTCATCATCGTACTTGTGTTTAATTTTCAGCTAGTGCAGTAGCATCAATGAACTTAAATTGAAACAGAAAGATCGTGCTGAAATGAAATAAGAGAATTGAATAAAGGAACCTTTAATCCACTATGGAGAAAATGTATTTACTCTTAGTTATAAAAGTGCTATGTCTGATTGTCGTTACTAATACTACACGGGTTACTGTTTTGCAAGGAGATACTCTGCCACACCATGGTCGGTGCGAACCAATCACCATTCCATTCTGCCAGCAGATCAGATACAATCAGACAATATTTCCGAATCTCCTCAATCATGCGACCCAGAAGGATGCTGGTGCAGAAGTGCACCAGTTTACTCCTCTAATCAAAGTGAGCTGTTCACCAGACCTTAAATTTTTTCTGTGTTCAATGTTTGCACCCGTATGCACGATACTAGATACGCCAATCCCACCTTGCCGACATCTCTGTGAATCTGCAAAGCACAATTGTGATAAGTTGATGGCTGACTTTGGATTTTCCTGGCCAGATTATTTGGATTGCTCTAAATTCCCTGTGGCAACTAATGAAAATGTAATATGTGTTGGAGATAACAATGCTACTCATGAATCTCGTAAGGCTACTGAAACTAAACTGCCCAAGGTTGATTATAAATCAACCATTGAAAGAGATCCAGCTAAATTACCTGGTGCAAAGGATTTTGGTTTTATTTGCCCAGCTCAATTTGAGGTACCAAAGAACTTGGATCTGGAATATTCATTGATTCTTGGAGACAAAGTTAAAACTGACTGTGGAGCACCCTGTGATGGAATGTTCTTCAAACAAGATGCAAAGAAGTTTTCTCGGCTATGGATCGGAATATGGGCCACTTTGTGTGCATTAAGTTGTATGTTCACTGTATTAACATTCTTAATAGATACTGATAGGTTTCGTTACCCAGAAAGACCTATAATTTTTCTATCAGTATGCTATCTGATGGTAGCTTGCAGCTATATCATGGGCTGGGGTGCTGGTGACAGTGTCAGTTGTCAAGGTCCATTTCCCTCACTACATGGTGGATCCCGACTTCCAAACCCTTTACTCATTACTCAAGGAACAAAACATGAACCATGCACTATCCTTTTTATGGTTGTGTATTTCTTTAGTATGGCTTCTAGTATTTGGTGGGTTATATTAACACTTACCTGGTTCCTGGCTGCTGGCTTAAAGTGGGGTCATGAAGCAATTGAAGCCAATTCTCAGTACTTTCATTTGGCTGCTTGGGCTGTACCAGCTGTCAAGACCATATCAATTTTAGCAATGGGAAAAGTTGATGGTAAGAATCATACAGTCAGAACCTTCCGATGAGATTTCCGACAATTGAGACATATTTCTAACTTTTTTAACTTGTTGCAGGAGATGTGCTATCTGGAGTTTGTTATGTGGGAATTTGGAATGCAGAAGCCCTGCGTGGATTTGTTCTAGCACCATTGTGTGTTTACTTAGTCCTTGGAACAGTCTTTCTGCTGGCAGGCTTTGTTTCTCTGTTCCGTATTAGAACAGTCATGAAGCATGATGGCACTAAGACTGATAAACTTGAAAAGCTAATGATTCGCATTGGTGTTTTTGGAGTTTTATATACTGTGCCAGCTTTAATTGTAATTGCATGCTTGTTCTATGAGCAAGCTTATTTTGATAGCTGGATGGTGACCTGGCACCGTGACATGTGCTCATCCCCATTGTATTCAATTCCATGCCCATTCACCCGTCAAGAACCACAGCGACCCAAGTTTGAAGTATTTATGATAAAATATCTGATGACTATGATTGTTGGAATTACATCTAGTTTTTGGATCTGGTCAAGTAAAACTTTAGTGTCCTGGCACCAATTCTTTGATAAAATAAAAGGTCGAAGAGTGGAAGCTTATGTATAGGGATAGGATTCTGGTGGCATTTTGTAAAGAAAATGCAGTGGAGCGCACATATTATATTGTCTTCTTTTGTACTATTGCAACATACATGAGCATGATGACAAAGACAGTATTTGAGACATATGCTAAAGTCAGTATTGTTTGGTGATTTGGATCTCAATAACCAGAAGGACTGAATGTGTGTTCTTTGAATAAACTTTTTTTTATAAACTGTTATACTTAAAAACACTTTACTTTATCTCATTTTTTTAAAGTTGTTTTAGTTTTAGGTAAATCTTCTAAACCTATGGATACCCTACCCTGTAGGTATTTATTGATGATTTTTTCAATGATTGTTGTGGTTTTATCATGAACAGTAATTATTTGATTTTGTACTTACAATGTTTGGCCTCCTAAGCTGTAAATTTTATTACCTCTGTACTTTCTCGGAAATTGACCAATTTTTCCGGAGTAATAAGTACCCTATGTCAGTCTCCAAGACGTGTATTATGGTTGCCTTCATTGCGGTGGATAAAGCATCCGTCATTCTCTCCCTTACATTCTGGTCAGAAAGCGACAAATGTTTTATCCACATCAGTAATTTAATAGTCTAATAGTGTCTTTAAATGCCATGCTTGTAAATAAGTAGGTCTTGTAAGTGTAAAATTACGATGTACAGTGCGGCTGTCACAGAGATCATCATATAACAGATTAATGTAAGATGTAAGGATACACTAGAAATATTGTGTTTGCAGCTAAAAGGACAATACTATTCACTTTTAACACAATACTGTAAATACTTATGTCACAGGAAAAATAATGTATTATTAGCTTTATTTTATTGGTAGCTAACAATTTACAAATGCCAAAAAAACTGTCTTCTTGTGGAGAATACTCCACTTACTCCACTGCAGTCTATCTTAAAATGCCATGAAACTCCTAGAACTACTTATGTATGATAGTTTAAAAATTAGCTTTAAAGTTGATGTTGTTGCATTTATATCTAATTGGCATCTAATAGATATTCCATAATAACAAGGCTGATATTTGTAAATAACTACCCGTGGTCTCATTAATGGAGATTTTTTTATTTTTTTTCCTTTTTTTACATTTTTATTTTTTTAGTTTAAGAATCAGTGTAATGTAATAAAAACGTATTTTAATACAACTTTAATTTCAATTAATCCAACCTGCTCTAACCTGTTGAAGTTTTCCTCAAAGGTAATACTCAACATAGCATGAAGCAAAGATTGGAACGGCCCATATCATTCGAGAGCAGCATTAGTAACGAAAATATGGTTGACTCGGCTCTAATAATTGTAAGGCCTTCTCATATGCACACCGTTGTGGCTAAACCGTACAGACGAGGTCGCCGCGGTGCTAGCTCCGAAAGATGTCATACTTGCTTATTATTTATTTAATCCTGCGTTTTTGCTGCCAGGTCCATCAGCTTAAGCAGATATAAGAATAAATCAAAAGTAAAAGATCTTTCAATCGGCCATCTTCCTTCTCCGAAGGTCACTGGAAGATCTGATACTTATAGATAACTACTGATACAGTGCATCCACATCTTTTAGCTTAAACATTAACTTAACGATAGCTACTAAACTAAAGCCGCACTGCCGCACTCAGAGACGTCAATTAAATTTAATGCTTGTTTAGTGACGTGTTGTCTTATTCTATTGCTATAGCAAAGAAAGTGACAGCACCAACTTTAATCAAGCATTTAATTGACGTATCTGAGTGCGGCAGTAAAAGATCAAGATTAATACGAACTTCTCCGACCAAAAACTATGTTGTGTGTTCACTGCGTGCATACCTGCGCAAGGGCACATTAGCCTGTACTTACATACCCTTTTTGGTGGCACGCGGGTGCACATACGAGTCGTACGACTTAAGGCCTAGCCACAAAGGTGTACCCCCATTGCAGCTGGATTCGACGGGGCTACTAGGAAAGTTCTACTTTCCACCTCCAGACATCATTAAACCCTCCTCGTCGTGAAGCATACTGAACAGAACTTGTCGAAACCAAGTGCTTACTAGTAACAGCTGGGAGACTTCTACTTTCCACCTCATGACTCCATTATTAACCGCCCTTGTCACTAAACATACTGTATAGATCTTGTCAAAACCAATCAAATGAGTTCAAACTACGGGGTTACTAACAAAATAATTGAATTATTCCACTGTCCATCTCCGGACTCCATCATGACTACTGTATTGTCACGGAAACAATATGTGTGCAAATTAATAACAATCGGTTTAGTAGTACTTAGGTACTTAGTTGAAAAAGTTGACGCAAGATTTCACAGTGGCGTGCCACAGGGTTCTGTTCTTGGACCTGTGCTATATATAATCTACACGTTTGACTTACCATGTTCCCGGCATCAACATCACAGCGTTTTCGCTGACGACTCGAAGATATTCGAGAACCCACTACCTACTAGGAGAATCCCAACTTAACCCAGTGAAAGTGCAAACAGATCTGGGAGTCAAGGTAACGGAGGACCTCAAATGGGAGGAGCACATAACAGCGATCACTAAAAGATCTAAGTCCTTGATCTACCTCATTAGACCTTCCGAGTTTTAACCCCAGAACGAATACTTCAGATTTATAAATTATATGTAAAACCCAATTTGGACTACGCTATTTCTTAACCGTAGTACCATCAGAGAGTACCATTGATGGTACTATGGTGTTTTTTTTTTGCCGTGGTACCATTGATGGTACTATGGTTCTTTTTTTGACGTGGTACCGTTGATGGTAATACGGCAAAACAAATGTTTACTAGTACCATTGCGTTGCATAGGTACCTATTCAAAGTCAAAGTTCTTTTCATCACACTTGCTCGTAAATGGTGTTATTCCATGTCTGTATACAGAAGGACAATGGCCTAAATTGTTCCCGCGGGAATTATGGCGAGTTTGTCATCCCTAGGGAGTAATGACTTTCTTTTTAAAATTTGCAACTCTTTCGTACATAATTTCTGACTAAGGAGGTTTAATTTTCAGCCAAAAATTAAATCGGTTTCTAATTTCATCTTTAAAAATTAGCTATAGACTAACTTACATTACACAAAACCTATATGCTTCATTAAACTTCATTATTTTTATACCTATTTCAAGTTTATATCAACATTTATCATTAATTTTAGTAATTATACATTTTTATCAAATTGGCTAAATCTGGCTCGAATCCAGGTCGAAACTAAACGCAGTGTCTGTGGTCACAAAAAAAAATCGTTTCCATTGACGTTCCCGTCCGTCAAAAGTTATTTCTTTATATTTTGCAGAGTTAAAGTGTTTTCTCTTTGTTTTTTTCCTCGCAAATGTGATGAAAACCATTGTGTGTATCACAGGCAGTAAGGGGATTACTAACTCGAGTCATTAAAAGCCCTCCGCCTTCGGCGTCGGGCTTCTAACACTCTCGTTAGTAATTCCCTTCACACTACCCTTGATGCACAATGTACTATTATTCTTCAATTTAGGCATAATATAATGCACCTATGAATGTCAAAAAGCATTACCACCGGTTCGAAAAATAAAACCTTTGCCCCGAGAAGAACCGGCGTAAGAAACTCGGCAAGGTATATTTTTTTCAAGAAAAAGGTTTACATCATTAGGTACATTATAATTATAAATAGTTTACAATATCACGGTATTTTTGTACAGTAGGTGCACCTTTTTTTAGCGTAGATTACTCATGCAGGACGGACGACTCACTGCCAAACATCCCTATCCATGATATAATATTGAAATGCAATTATCTCAATACAGGAAATATTTCAAGAGGTTATTAGTTTATCAGCGACTCTCTAGTTTAAGTGTTAGTAATGGTGCACAAATGCAGATGTATTATGCTACTGTCACTGGACGAAAAACATGAAAACATGCCTAATCAGATAAACATACAAACAGCAAAGCAGAAAGACGAATCGTTGCTTCGTGTGCCAGTTTATCTTTGTTGCCACCATCCAAATTGCTAGAAGGATGGGAGTATATTACAGTGGAATGCAGAGCGGAATATAAAATGGTCAAATTTCTGGCTTACATACAGAAGTTAATAAATATTGTGATAAAATAAGTGTAATCGGTGAACGCCATCGTACGAATAACTCAGTGTAGGGCTGACATGCAGGTTTAAACAGAGAACTCAACAAAAACAATGTCACATTACTTCGTCTACAAAAAAATTATAGCACAATTTTAAAATGTAAACAAGAATATTAAACTAAAAAAGGATACATTTTAAATGATGAATACATAACATAATATGTAAAGATGGAATTGATTAATGGTGAGATCGAAGTTGGTCATGCGTTAGAGAAATTGCGAGTCTAGACCTAAACTATTCATTGTCCCTCAACTTCCATTTCCAATAAAATATGTAACGTAATGTATAATGTTGTAGAAATAAAATAGTTACAATACTATAACTTTTTATGAATTTTAAAGCAATATTACTTTTTTAATAATTTAACAGTACGACGTACCATTGACGGTACAATCTGATGGTACTACGGTTGCGCTTTCAGGCATGGAGTCCTTACTTTGCCAAAGACATTGAACTACTCGAGAAAATCCAACGCAGTTTCACTAATATACCGAAACAATTTAAAAATATATCTTACGAAGAAAGACTGCAGGTGCTGAAACTCACGACTAAAAGATCCTAGAGAGCGTGGCGATTTAATAGAAACTTACAAGATACTCACAGGACTTTACGATTCACAGGAGTTTCATAATTTAATAGCAACACTCGTCTCCGGGGCCATCAATTTAAATTGCTAACTGAGATTTCACACAACAATCCTCGCAGACACTTCTTATGTAACAGAGTAGGTAGTGAAAGCATGGAACAAACTGCCAGAACAAGTGGTCTCGGCATTGAACGTCAATCAGTTTGAGAACCGACTAGACTAGACCAACACATTGGCAGTACAAAGAACCCAGTTACAATTACCGTACTCGCTAGCTCTAGAACCTCTATCCCCCGCAGAGCTCGCAAGTAGGTATTGTTATAGAGTGCGAGGGACAGAGCATTCGTTTCGCTAGCGAGTACGGTAGGTAATTGTAACTCATGGTAAGGGTACAGGATGGTTGAACGTTTTTCTCGATTTAGTCTCGAGTGACGAGTGACAAGAACCATCCATTTTGATTCCCGGTTAAGGCAGACGAATTTAAAAATCCATAAATGCAGTACCTATTATTGTTTTTAAAATTAAAATATTTCTCTGGTATTTACCAGAGCACACTCCAAAGACATTCCACCAATTTGATTCCTAGGCCACTATTGGACAATGCCCGGTTTCTACATGCAAGAAACGGATCGTTTTCCTTACGGGCCGTAGCGTTATGACATTTTCTACGTACAAAATGTGTCATATTTAAACGGGGCGTTAGGAAAACGATTCGTTTCTTGAATATAGGAACCGGGCAACGGTGAACCAATTTGATTTCTAGCCCACTATCGACTATGTCAAAGTGGCGTTGAAAACCAAAACGTAGGAGATTTCCTGATTGACAACGTCACGTTGACTCCGGGCATGTACGCGTCTACTTACCAGTCGTAATTTTTATCGCGTCGCTATTGCCTAACGCAATCGCAATCGGCTTCAAAGTGGAACAATTGTTTTCATTTTGTATGCAGGCTTGCCTTCGGACTTTCAAATTGAAAATAATTGAGATTATGAGTGCGTTAGGCAATAAGCACACTGATTTAATGGCTGATAGAATAGTGGTGCAGGTAAACAAGGGCGAAGTTTTGCGATCTATAGCGACAACTCGAGTTGATGCGTCTGAAACTCCGAACCACCGCTTTAGGGTCTCCCCAGACCTATCGACGCGGAACGGCTGAGCCGGCAAGAATTTATTTATGTCTATGTAAAAAGAGCGAAAACGACGTCGTTCCGTTCGCAATGCCTATTAGAATATTGCATGGAAATAGACATAAAACTTTTTCTTAACGGCTCAAGCCGCTTCCGCGTCGATATGTCTGGAGAGACATCGATGGTCGGACGATCAGTTCGGATTTTGGACGATACTATAGTGCCAGCACGGGAATAGACTGCCATGTACCAATGAGTTTTCTTTTCCTATGTACCTTAACTCGATGCTGTTACAGTGAAGGAAAAATATCGTGAGGAAACCTGCGCATTCGAATAGCTGAGTGTGGTGGTAATGACACAAAAGATCCTGAAGGAGAAGTGTATCCCAAAATGGCAAATCTCTAAACTAAGATAAGATGGGAATAGACCGTCGAACTCGAGCAGTTGCGCATCGAGGGACAGAGGGGTCAGTACCTATTAACAGAGGCGAGCGGGCGGTAGCCCGGAGCGCTGTTGCGTAGGGGGCCATGATACATGTTTTTAATTATATTATATTATAATATTAAATAAAAACCACCAGGTCAGTCCACAAGTAGTGAAGGGTTCCGTTTGTAACTTGGTGTCATACATTTTGTTGGTGTGGACTGGTTGCACTGCCATGATGTCCCAGTGAGAAGCAGAAGAAGAGGCCAAAATAATATGTTTATAACCAGCTAGCAACTTCAGATTTAATTATCAATTAAGAGCATACCATATTAAGTCTAATAATCACTCAAAAACTAAGACAATTTTGTATCCACATATAGCCCAAATTTGATTGATGGTCAGCTTGCCATGTATTACTTTGGACCAATTACATAAGTTTTTACCCCGACTAGCACTGGCACAAGAAAATGAAGGTCTCATTAGGCTGAACTAGGGTAGAGATTGGAATAATATAACACCATCTTGATACTTATATTTACTTCATAGTTATTGTAAAAACTTTACATAAATAAAATTGATAATTTAATCCAGACACCTCTCAGTACAAGGAGCCCTTCACATTTCGTTCATACTCTCTCGCACAATTAAAGTAAAACTTAACAGTAGTAAGCATGTTATGCTCTGGTATATTTTCCCCAAATGTGAAGCATAAATACAGATGCAATGAACAGGAGAGACATCACTAGTACTGGAACTGGACCCCTGTAATTAAGAAAATAAATATCACTCACTATAAACAAACATTTAAGTAACAATTCTAGTTGAAAGTGACAATGGTACAGATCCAATTAAAGAAGTCATGCAAAAAGCAGACGAAGCGTAGTAAAACTGCTATCCTGTCTATTATCATAAACTTTACATTAAACTAGTTTTTGCTTGTGACATCTGCACAGATGTTCTCTAGCAGTACACCCTCGGCAACTGTCATATTTTCTAGGATAAGAAGTACACTATATTTTCATCCACTATAAACTATCCCTATACCAAATTGTACACAATATACGAGTTGATGTACTTATTTCGTAGACAAGACAAAAAAACAAACAAATAAATAAACAAACAGACACACTTTCACATTTCAAACCTAACCTAAGCTATGTATTTACCTCAGGCCTTAACTCAAGATTGGCTCATCTAATTGAAATAATTTCTTTTTTATTGTGTTTGTAATTATCAGGGCAAACTATGTACAAAATGACACGCAGGTGCCACCGGGACTGACAGCTAGTAGCTATTCAATTATGCATTGAATCTAAAATAGGTAAAGCATAGCATAGCTTTCGGAAAAATCTAATTCCTACATAATGTTAGGATAAGTAATAGATTCAATACATAGAATCTACTAACAAAAGAATCACTTTACATAGTATAAAAATAAAAATTAATGAAATTAAAAAAAAAAGATCATCATACTATGTTATGAAATTAAGCATTAAAAAAAACAATTACATCAACACTAAACCGCAGACCAATTAATTCACTGTTTAATTTCAATGATCAGCTTTTTGATATGGTGACCAAATATTTCTTTATTTTTTTATGAACAGTCTAACATGAAGAAAATTTGTTTAACAATGTGTGTAGAAGCTTACACTTTGACACCAGGGGAATCATCTGTGTAGAATCGCCACATTCCTCCGGAACCCGCGCCCGTGGTTCGGCTCCGGGCCGCCGTAGTGGTAGTGGTCTTGCGCTGCCGCACGGTACCGCCCGTCGACGATCGGGGTGCCGATGTCGCCTTGCTAGGAGACCGACCCCCTGATCCTACAGATGTTGAGCTCGGAGACGGTGGCTGAAATTGTTAACAAATTATTTTTATATTAACAGTTCTTGACAAAGCACATCATTACATTGCAATGTGCATATGTTAACTCACCATTTTCTTATAAATGTGTTTTTAAATTCTCGATCAATTTTCTAATCAAATGCGAACGAGTCCACAAGAGTTCTGGCTGCTACTACAGGCCTTTCCAATTCCAATACAGTTGGCACATCCACTGCAACGCGTACAACTAAATTGACACGTCGGCATTCAGTGTTGGCAGTTAATAAGTGAAATTGTTTTTTTTTAAACAGCCCTCTATAGGCCGGCCACGTACATGCGTTTTCCGCATTCGGACATCCGCAGCCGGCCCCATACGGGCATTTAAAAAAAAAAAGTGTACCGCGCATCTGAATTTATACGTATGTAAAATATCACATTATTGATGATGTTTATATTTAGATATTACGAGGGTCAAACTGAAAGTTCTTAGAAAATCCAAAACTGATTAAACTAGCAAGTTATTAGCTTTATTACATCTTTTCAAAATAGTGTCCATTGACGTCAATACATTGCTGCATCCGATGGAACCACTGAAAAAAACACTTTGCCCACTCGTCCTTAGGGGTCTCTTCGAGGGCCTTTGGAAACGCAGCCAAAGCTTCTTCGGCGTCGTTTTCCTCGAGGAGGTGTTTCTTTTATTTTCGGGAATAAATAAAAATCGCAAGGAGCGAGGTCCGGGCTATACGGCGGGTGACCCAGTAATTCCACGTCTGACGTCGCCAAATAGTCGATCGTTCGCCTGGCGGTGTGTGACGAGGCGTTGTCGTTGTGAATGAGGATCCTACTGCGAGGTCGTTTCTCCCGAACTTTTTCCAAGACGAGTGGCAAACAATTGTTAGTGTACCACTCTGCAGTAACTGTTTTTCGATCCTCTAAAACAATTGTCGCGTAATGAACTGTCCTTCCGAAGAACGAGGCTACCATCTTTTTTCCCACGCTTTGACCTCTCTTCACTTTAGTTGGCAACTCCTCGGAAGGAAACACAGGTCTTTTGGTTTCGGGATCATAACAGTAAATCCAGCTTTCGTCACCCGTAAGTATGTCGAACACAGCATTTGAGTCACCTCCGTTAAATCTTAAAACCATTTCACGGCACCAATCAACACGACGGAGTTTTTGGGCCTCGGTCAAATTGTGAGGTATCCACGGGGCACAAAGCTTCCTGACCGCTAAATGTTCATGGAGGATTTTGTGCACTGGACTAATACCGATGCCCAAGCTTTTACGAATCTGCTGATAGGTCACTCTTTTATCAGTCTCTAGGTATCATTCGCCGCTTCATTCGCTTATTTTGTGCAGAATTATAGACCCATCTCACTTCTGAGCCATGTTTACAAGCTGTTTTCGAGGGTCATCACAAATCGTCTCGCACGCAGGTTTGACGATTTCCAGCCTCCCAAACAAGCCGGTTTCCGAAAAGGCTATAGTACCGTAGACCACATACATGCGTTGCGGCAGGTTGTACAGAAGACCGAAGAGTAACCTCCTATATATATATATATATATATATATATATATATATATATATATAGGAGGTTACTCTTCGGTTCTCTTTTTTTTATATATATTTAACCTCCCCCTTTGCCTTGCATTTGTGGACTTCTAGAAAGCCTTCGATTCGATTGAGTCATGGGCTGTGCAATCTTTCCAGCGGTGCCAAGTTGACTACCGATATATCGAAGTGCTGAAGTGTCTGTACGAAAACGCTACTATGTCCGTCCGAGTACAGGACCAGAGCACGAAGCCTATTCCTCTGCAGCGGGGAGTCAGACAAGGAGATGTGATCTCTCCGAAGCTGTTCACCGCTGCATTGGAGGATGTTTTTACGGTTCTGGACTGGAAAGGACGAGGCATCAACATAAATGGTGAGTACATCCCTCACCTTCGATTCGCTGACGATATCGTAGTCATGGCTGAGACCATGGAGGACCTCAGTGCAATGCTCGCTGACCTCAGTAGAGCTTCCGAGCGAGTGGGCTTGAGAATGAACATGGACAAGACGAAAGTCATGTCCAATGTCCATGTCGCGCTAACTCCCGTGATAGTCGGAGGCTCTGCGCTCGAAGTTGTTGACGACCAGATTTACCTGGGACAAACGGTCCAGTTAGGTAGGTCCAACTTTGAGAAAGAGGTCTCTCGTCGTATCACTGGCTGGGCAGCGTTCGGGAAGCTTCGCAGCACCTTTTCGTCCAAAATACCGCAGTGTTTGAAGTCAAAAGTCTTTGACCAGTGTGTGTTGCCAGTGATTACTTACGGATCTGAGACATGGGCGCTAACAATGGGCCTCATAAGGCAGCTCAAAGTCACTCAGAGCGCTATGGAGAGGGATATGCTTGCTCGGGGTTTCTCTGCGTGATAGAATCAGAAATGATGATATCCGCAGTAGAACTAAGGTTACCAACATAGCCAGAAGAATAGCTAAACTGAAGTGGCAGTGGGCGGGGCACATTGCTCGCAGGACTGATGGCCGATGGGGCAGAAGGTTCTGGAGTGGCGTCCGCGGACCGGAAGACGAGCTGTAGGTAGGCTTCCAACAAGATGGAGTGACGACGTCGACAGGATCGCGGGACCGCGGTGGATGCGAAAAGCACAAGACCGGTCTGAGTGGAAAGCCTTGGGGGAGGCCTATGTCCAGCAGTGGACGTCTTTCGGCTGACATGATGATATACCTTAATAATCTGTGGGTATGCCTACTTGTTATAACCGGCTTCTAGTCTTCTAGACAGCTAAGAAATATTGCCAATTAAAGTTTTACACGTGGTTGCCAGGTTATTCTATTGCAGAATTCCAAAGTTAGCTTGGCCAGTCTATATAATAATATTCCGGGCATCACTTTTTATAGCTTTCGGCGTATTATAATATTTCAAGTTTACAATTCGGAAATCTCAGTAAAACAAGCAGAACACTCGAAAGTTGTTGAAATTGGTTGAAACAGATAATCGAATGACATTTCAACACATTTTCAACATGACGGCCTTAGTTCCATTTTTCTCCACTTCACAGTTAAGTTTGTCGAGCCTTACCTATATAATCCATATATTATCTGTGATGGGTTTTATCATTTTTACCTTCACATGCTTAAGCTGACGATCCTGGTAGCTAAAGCTCAACAAAAATAAATAAATAAAAACATAAAAACATTTTTACCATACCATACCATTATGAACAAAAAAGAAGAATTGGCTGTACGATCTTTGATCCTTGCCTTTCCGTTATAGGATGACCTAAAAAAAACCACTAACCACCATACCATTATGACCACAGATTATTAAGGTTATGACATTTATGACAGTGACTCATATGTTCCCCATTTCAGATAATTTCGGATTGAATTGAATTGACATGTTAGCTAGAGTCTTAAACATATACTGCAATTATTATTCCACGTGTGCTATATCAAAAACAAAAATCATGAATATAGAGAAGTGCTATTTTAGACATAACAAGGTTGAAAATAAAATTGATTTAACATTACTTATAAAAGTTAAAGAATCTGTAAGACAGTTCAATTTTAGCCGAAAACCTACAGAAACTGTCGAAAACTTGCTGACTCGTATTGGAGCTAATGTTCAAAAAATTGTGAGAAAAGGGGATAAAAAAAACACTGCTAATTTACAGGAAATAGTGGTAAAAATTCATAATGGAGATTCATGTATACCACATACTATTACTTGTTTAGACTTATTCTCATTGCAAGGATCTGTAGAATTACAGATACAAGAAAACTTCTATGAAGCTGTGTTTAATGTACCTTGGATTGAAAATATACAATTGCCCCACAGTATTTTGAGTGGGTTTGCAGTTTACCCTGAATATTTTTCAAGCCAAAACACCGATAAAAATGCATGCCAGTATAACTGGTACGTAGGTAGAGCGCACAATGACCAAGGCAATGTTATAAGCGATATACACATACAGTGGGAAAAAGTGGGAACTGGTGTTAATTATACACCCTCAGTACAAGACATAAGCAAGAGATTAAAACTGGAATGTATCCCCAGTAAGTTCTCCTCTATAACAGATTATTGAGGATAGTTCAATACTGAATAATTCAATTAGCTGCAGATATAATAAGAACTATTGTCATTAAAATGACATATTATTGCAAATTTCATGCTTTGTTAGTTGCATGGTATTGGATGGTCACTTCAGCAGTGGACTAGTAAATGTTGAGAAGAAGAAGAAAATTATGATTTCTGTAACTTGTGCAAGTGTGCAAAATATTGTGCTACATATTTTGCATACTTGCACAAGTTACAGAAATCATAATTTTCGTCTTCTTATTCTAATAGGTATCTGTTTTATCTTATTTTTTTACATTTTAGGCAATGGAGAGACTACAGGACCAGCTGTTGAAGTTATTTCCAAGAATTTTATTGAAGCTGGCCCTGGTCATTGTCCATTTGAATCAAGGCACATGTTCACTTCATCTCTGCTTTCGGGCAAAAGGTATTATTATTATGTTATTGTATTTATTGTATTGTGATTTCATTGTGATTCATATTTAAAACATTAATATTTCTATTTTCAGCTTCCGTTGCATTACTTACAATATATTAGCAGACTTGTATTGTGACTCGGATTTTACCAGAAGTGTTCTACACCCATATTGCCCTCCATATGCCCTTCACATTGATTATAGAAAACAGTTAACAATAAAGGAATTAAAAGGTATTATTTAATTAAATTTTATCTTATGATTCTACTTACAGTTTGCCTAAGACACTTTTGTTGGCAACAAAATGTAAAAGCTTAGTACAACTTACATAGATTTAGAACACCCTGTATACAATATATAGTGGACATAATAAGCACTATAAAGTCTTTTGATTTAACTTGCTGATTGGGGCATTCAAAAGTTCAAAAGGCTAAAATATGTAAATAGAGTTTCTCTTCTTCCAGGGTACAATGGTGATTTAATATGTTTACAAGAGGTGGATAGTAAAATATTCAAGTCATACTTGTATCCAATCTTGGGTTCTGAGGGACTTAAAGGTTTATTTTACAAAAAGGGAAAGGAAGTTGCTGAAGGACTGGCATGTTTTTACAGAGAAGACAGATTTAGGTAGTTAACTGTAATATTTTATTATTTATTATATTGATACCTACTCATACTTTAAATAAATGCCCCATTTTTTGTATTGGTAAATCTATGCAATTCAAACTATTTTATATTATGTTTCAGTTTTTTGGGAGATGAGCATATAGTTCTAGCTCAAGCACTTAGGAATAATCCCCATTTAAAGCCAATCTGGGATGCTGTACAATGTAATAGTCTTCTCTTGGAAAGAATTCTAGACAGGTCAACTGTTGCTAGTGCAACTATACTCCAGTCACGTGACGCCCCAGATGAAATACTACTTGTTGGAAACACACATTTGTACTACCACCCTGACGCAGATCATATAAGGGTCATACAAGGAGGAATTGTTATCTACTGGTTGCAACAAACAAGAAATGATTTGAAAAAAAAGGTCTTAATAAGTTTTAAAGCAATATTAATAAACTGATCTGGAATGTGAGGTCCATCTCAAAACAAATCAACAATGTCAGTTTTCTATGACTTCATGAGGGCTAATATCTAGTAACCCTCAGAGATCAGTTTACTAATAGGGTAAAGTCACCAGTAGTCAGCCAGATACCTGTAGTTGGCCTCTGCCTATACTTTGTATGAGTAGTAAGAGTACTATTATTATAGATATATTTCCCACTCTTTGCACTCATATAAGGTCGACTACTGTTCTCTGGCTGTCCACTGGTGGCTTTACCTTATAGGTAATGCTTTAAGATTTATAAAAAAAAATTGAATGCTCTTAAGGCTAAACTACTTAAGGCTAAACCTCTTTAACATTATACAGGGTGTCCCATGTCTATGTCACAAGGAGCGAAAGAACTTTAAATATTGTAGTTAGGAAAACATGCTGCATAGGGACTTTATTATAAATCATTGTCTGCTTGGACAAGATAGGTTTTTAAAATAATATATTATTATCTAAACCCAACTAAAATAATGTACACTCCAAATGGTGAAAGAAGGTGAAATGGTAAAAGATGGTGAAAGACTCCGCATACAAACATACTTATGAAGACACTCTATATAGAGTAAATTTTATAATATAGGTATGTGAAAGAACGCGCTTTGCTCGGGTTGAAAGGGCATTTTCTATGCGGCAAATTTCATCGAACTCGTTGGAACCACCACCAACAGCCACCATACCAGCGGCCTTTCTCAATTTATTAATTTTATTTATTTATTTAGTAGATACACCAACGACATATTCACAGCATTTAGTTCAGTTTGTTACAGAGGATTAAGGTCGTGTAAATGTGTCAATTATACAACTTTAGCGAAATTATCATTCACTTAGACTTAGAGAAATACAATGTGGAACATAAAATCTAAACTAAATTTGAATAACATTAAAAATAACTTACATACATACATACATAATTATGTACATAAACTCACGCCTTCATTCCAGAGTGGGGTGTTCGAAAGACGTTAATTTTATTGACAACTCTAATCTTGTAGACGTTTGGAACTACACTATCTATTGTTTGGAGAGGTCTGGCACATTCATTAAATTGTTAACTATGTTATGTAGAGTAAGGACGTCGTTAGTTTTTCTACGGTTGTCTTGGGAGTCATCTTAAAAGTCTATCAACTATTCTGTTGCGGTGCGTTTCGTATATATATCTAGGATTCCATATTGGATAACCGTTTTCTAATGTACTTCTTGCGTAGGTGTTGAAAAGTAATTTGATAGTATTTGTGTTTTTAAAATCCTTGCATGTTCTTTTGATAAACCCAGTTGGTTTGGTGGCTTAATTTCATGATAGAATCTACATGATTACATATTAGAAAGTTTGATATCTAGTTCGATGCCCAGATCGCGAATCGTACCTAGTTACTTCCTCGAGTCGCGTCATTTAATTTGTATAGCTACTCAATAGGTTTCTTTTTCCGAGAGATTTTTATGTGGTAGCATTTAGATACATTAAGGGTCATTCTATTTAAAGTACACCACTGTTCCAACGAGGTTAAGTCATATTGGAGCAGTAGAATGTCATTTGGATAGGTTATTGTTATATACAACTTAAGATCGTCGGCAAAGAGTATTTACAAAAATCAAAAATAAGGTTGGCCCAAGGTGAAATCCTTGTGGCACCCCGGAAGTGGGCTCGTTTTGAGTATGGTTAGAGAGATATGAAGCCAAACATTTTTGGATCACTCCATGTAGACCAAGTTTAGATAGATTCGGCACGATAATACTGTGGTTAACTTTATCAAACGCACTAATGAAATCAGATTATACAGCATCTATTTGCAAAAAGGAGTCTAGACCGTTGCTGATGTCATTGACGTAAGTTACCAAATAACTGATTGTTGTTTGTTGGATGGCTGGATTTGTTGGGGAGGAATCCGTGCTGTTGAGGTGCTATCTGGTTTTTATCATAAGATGTTAAGATTGGACAGAAGACAGACTCAAAATCTTTTGAAAAGATAGAGAGAATTGATATTGGGCGATTAGTTTTTGACATCGCGTGAATCTCCTTTTTTGAAGATACGTACTACGTCAGCGCGTTGCCATTCATCTGGAAAGATTCCACTGGATTACTATTTTTATGGTAAAGAGAGTCCCGTGGCACAATTTACGTTAAATACTGGAGGATTCGCGTCATGTCCTGGACCTTTCTAAGTGTTAATTTTTTCAAGAGCCCTTACAATATAATTTTCGTTGAATTTTAGGTTAAATAACTTTGGGGATAGATGCATTTGGATTGGGATTCAGGTAATGTGTCGGTCCCTGAGTGCGAAGTATAGTTTCGTTGAAACTGAGTCGCATATTGCATATGTCATCATGTCGGACCAGATTTTTAGGGTTAATGACTACATCCCGCAAATATTCTTTATGTGAGACGACAGTTAATTTACGAGCCCTTTTACTTAAAATGTTAAACTCTATTTCATCCCTGGGATTTTTATATATTTTGTATCTATTACTAATTTTAACTTTTTCTTTTAAAACATGATTTAGAGAATTTGTGTACCAAGACGGATAACTATAATTGACTCTTTTAGTTTTTGGTACAGTTTCATCGATAATTAACCTTAGTCTTTCATAAAACATATTAACCTTTGCATTGACATACGTAACATTATCAAACATTGCTGACCAACAATCAACATTAACATTTAACTTAGCACAGGCTACTCATAGTTAGGTTTTCTAAAGATATACGTTGCAAACTGTTTGCCTTTAGTACTGGTTGGGACTTATAATTAAAAGTAATCTCTAATGGTGGATGGTGCTCGTCTACTCTTTTTATTGGATTTAGATTCATTTCCTCTTGGCCGCCATAGAAGTTCAAAGTCCTATTGTTCACATTTTTAGTAGAATTGAGTTCTTCTAGACTATTTGATGACATAAACATTTTGGTAGTAGATAGTGAAAACGGTACAAATATCAAAGGCTTCCAGACAACTTGGTTTTTAGAAAAATAAGGCTACGAGACATGTGCCGCTTCGTTACTTTTAATTTGCTTATCTTGAGAGCAATCAACCTTGCGGACCAGTATCCTGAATCCACACCCACTTATAGCCTTTGGCACGAGCGGCTTTCCTTCTTTCAGCGTGGATTGCTTTGTTCGCGGATGAGACTTGTTCGGACACAAATACTTGACTCTTTGCCCCTACATATCCCAGGTGTTTCGAATCCAATTTTTTCGTTAGAGTTTGATTTATTGAATTTGGCAACAAATTATAGAATCTTTCGCGTGCTTTCACGTAGCTAATTTTTTTTTATCCTGCTCTTTGATTGTGCTCCATACTGATACGCCAAGTTGGGCGGTGGTCTTTTGTAATTGATGTAAATTCAGCCTCAAAGTATGCTCTCAACGTAGTTGCTACTTCGGCAGCGACAGTAGACTTTATTTGGCGTATTGTTCTCAAAAGCTCAGTGTCAACGGCACTGCTGGCTGAAGCAAACTGAAGCAAACTTTCATGTTCCTGTTCCAGCCCTGGCTCTGCGACGGCATCAAAACCCTTTACAGGCGTGTTGTCATGTTTTTGTTGGGGACTTTAGCCACGCAAGCTGGGCACGATGGAAACAACTTTTGCATTGGCAGCACGTTGCACCTTTCGATGAAATGAACGCACGCACACACACACACACACACACACACACACACACACACACACACACACACACACACACACACACACACACACACACACACACACACGCACATACACACACACACACACACACACACACACACACACACGTATGCACACACGCACGCACGCACGCCCACACGCATGCACGCAAACAAGTATATATTATTTCAATCTTTGAATGCAGTAAGTAGCAAATAAAAATAAAGTAAAGTCTCCATGGAACGGTTCAAT
This sequence comes from Acleris sparsana, assembly GCA_923062465.1. Lineage (NCBI taxonomy): Eukaryota > Metazoa > Arthropoda > Insecta > Lepidoptera > Tortricidae > Acleris > Acleris sparsana. The sequence continues at coordinate 13,045,942 of OV281286.1, forward strand.
CATAGGTGTTTAAAGTACACTTCCTGCGTGTGATAAGTCACAGATAGACGGGCGAGTAAGTACGCCGTACTTGTGGCTCGGCGACATTACTCGCCCGTGTGTCACCCTAAGTACGCGAACTTCTAAAGTAAACACGGGCTTAAAAGGCCGTCGAGCTTTAACTACGCGTACTTACTCCGCCCGTCTATCTGGGAATATATAGACAGTCAGTTTAGCCTTCAAATATTTTTTTATATGTAAAACTGAACCAAAATAATAACAGCTGTCACTTGTTTTACAGCATCCAGATAAAAGGGTATCATTAATTTTATGTGGCGACTTCAACAGTGTACCCTCATGTGGCATTTACCAGTTGTATACCACTGGTAGTGCACCAAGATCCCTGCCTGATTGGAGTTCTAGTGAGTATTATTTATTTCTGATATGATTAATTTACAAATATAAGATGTACATTTAATTCCTAATGCCCTATTTTTAGAATGTGTATAATAAGTCACTACACTGCAAAATACAGCTTGTCGAAAAAAGTTTTTAATGTTTCGTGTTTTCCACTGATATCTAAACTGAAACGAGGCTTAACAAGGTATTTTAACTCAAGATATGAAAAATAAAAGATCCCGACGAATGGAGAACCTCCTCCTTCTTTTGAAGTCTGTTAAGAGAATTGTGAACTGTGAAATCGCGTAGCTGTGTAAAAAAATCCATCCTAATTTAGCTCCGGGCCATAACGTTTCTCACTCCCTAAATTTCGATGACGTCCGATTTTCACGATTTTTTTCATTTCTGTACGTTTCAATATTTTTTTGTTTGTTTTTTTTTTGGAGAAATATTTTCTTGGAAAGGAAATCGTACAGACGTTGTTGTTCATAATATTAATTAGATTTAAAAAAATCGTAAAAATCGGACGGCATCGGGATTTAGGTTATCGCATTTTGTATGGAAATTTAATTTGATAAATTTTTAGCTTCACAATCCTCTTAAAAATCAGGTAGATTTGTTGTGATAGGTGGAACTACTCTATAGGTGGCAATTAATAACCATAATCACGATCACTTTTTTGCTAAGCTGTACCTACCTACAAGCAGAAGATAGTAACATTTTAAATAAAAAGCCGGTCAATCTTACTAGCGGTGTAGTATACATATAAAAATATTTCGATGCGTTAAGTAGTTTCCGAGATATTTAATTTTAAACTGCGCTTACGGATTATGACGTCATACCTGTGCTGGGGCCTGCACTCCTATAAGATTTGTTACGTTCACAGAGCTGTATTGTTTTAATCGTTATAGATAGCCAGTTAGAATTTTCACAGCAAATGCATTACTAGGTAGAATGTCTATCGATAAAAATAATACAATAGACAACAAATCCAATCCCAAGGGAGTATCCTGTATCCTGTATTTTAGGTGTCTTGTATGGATAATGGATATCTATACAAGGAACTAATAAAAATAAAAAAAAATACTTACCATTATATACGGATTGTATTTTTTGGTATTTCATTAAAGTTCAATAATAGTCTTAACTGAATAATTTCCGGCCAAATAGCAATTTGAAGTAAAACTGCTACAAATATGTACGTGGAAAAACTAATTTAATCTAATCCACATTATATTTTAAACTATGGGGCAACGGATGATTTTGTCTGTGTAAATATATTCTGAAGGATGGCACGGTCAACATTTGTCGAGCGTGCCTTTACCCCGGCGAATCCCTCAGACATATACGGTGAATACGTGCACAGACATAACCTCGTGGCAGTGGCGAAGCGTCACGTAAATAAATAGACAAGCCGGAGCAAAAAAAGGTGTATGGCGTACCACGCCCCTATTATGTTAGAAAAACATGTTAGGTGTTAGAAAAACACAAAAACAGGTCGCAGCGGACCCGGCTTTACGTTTTGTTTGTATACCTACTCTATGCATAGGAATTTTTGGTAAAGCCGTAAATAATCGGCTTGTACGAACGCCTCGCGACTGCCTCGTGGCCAGGATCATCCAACTGCAACTTGCTCTTCAATGGTCTTGTTGAGTCTGAACTGGCATCTGTCATCACGGACAGGACTATTGTCGCCAGTAAGCCTGATATCATGTTGACAGATCGATCAAAACGCCGCGCAATGCTCGTCGACGTCACCATCCCGCATGACGAGTGAAGGCCGAGAAGGACAAGCTCAGGAAGTGGCTCACGAGGTGACCGCCATGTGGGATGTTGACTCGACGATCATTGTCCCGATAGTTGTTTCGTGGCAAACGGTCTTATAGCGAAGAGTCTTGCTCGACCAACACCTCAAGAGAATCTCGCTAGATGGCTGGATCCAGGGCCAGATACAGAAGGCAGTACTCCTCGACATGGTACGCATTGGGAGGTGGTTCCTCTCTCTGTAGCCCTAACCACCGGTAACTTGAGCCCTGCCCTGCTGCCGGCAGCACTCGTAGGTTAAGTTTTTTATAATTTTTATTTTTTGTATTAGTATTGTTATTTTAATTTTATATTTGAATATTTATTGTTGAAAACCTAATTTATTAAAAAACCTAATTTGCAGAAAATTAAACAAATATCTTAATAATACTAACATTGTGCATCATGTGCATGCGCCGTAGTTTCATCAATAGCCCAGTTCACCAATCCATATCAGTTCATTCATAAAACCTATTATTATTTTTTCCAGTCTTCTTAAATAGTATTATCCGTGGGAGCATACTTCTATAGTTTAAACTCAGGGCCAATCGCCGGTCAGTGTCCCATCACTTTACTAAATTAAACTTCTCTAAAGGGCCTCTGCGTGTTGCCGAATCCAACACGCAGATCCATCCATGTACGCCTTCCAAAGGTCCGGGACTGTCATACTCCCGTGATTGGTAAAGACATGCAAATAATAATGTGCATAAATATTATAAACAAACTAATGTCACACCTAAATAAAAAACCATTTTATGGTTTACAAACTTTGTTAAAATAGTTTATAAAATATATTTTTCAAGTTTCTGATATCTATTATTTTTTACGATAAAGTTTGTAGTAAGACGTATTTTGTAAAATACATTTTAACTGGCTACCTATTATGGTTAAGAACATACAGCCATGTGTTAGGTTTTATTTATTTTAGCTATGATTTATGTATAATTTTTACTAGGGTTTCGTTTTATTAGTATAAATTATTTTATTTTTTGGTAACGTATTAACTTGTCTGGCGACACCTGAATAATTTGATTGGTGCAATCTGTGGGGAAGAAGTGAAGTCGCGTAACGATTGAATTACGTCATGATATCACTCGATGTCGTGAGCCAATCAGAAACTGGGATTTTCCCTCCAAATTGATGGTCTTCTTGGCTAGGAGCGGGGCAGATGTGGGGCTTCTGCTTTGGGGTCAGAACCTGACTGGACTGTTGTGATTATATATTATGTTATAAAAAAAAGTTGTGATATATTATAAAAAAAGATAAAAGATGTTTACTCAGTAAGTAAGCCGCACGGGCACTTTTACACGTCAAAAATCTACCAGCGCTTCGCAAGAGATCACTGATGAGAAGAAGCGCCGCAAGAAACTCAACAGTTATTCGTTTTTTAAATACTGCTTATGATATTATACAATTATAAAACTTAACCTAGCATAATATACAACAATGAATATAACATAAATTAAAAAATAAATATATTCATGTGTAGTTGATAAACGTATAGTGTAATAAACTTGCTTATTTGATAATTAATAAATCTAGTCTGATTTATGTTTGACTTTTCTTCAAAAGCCGCCGGATATGAGTCAGATTTATACCTGTGGGGTTGCTGAATCATATAGGAGCGCACACCGCTACAACGTAATGACGTCACGCCATATCCGCGCGCCGATATGTGCGAAGTTAAAAATGTACGTAAAATGAATACTATTTAAATAGAACCAAAAGATATATTTTTGTGCTTTACTGTACAAATAAGTAGTTCAATTCGATTTGGCGTACCTATTGACATTCACAGTATTCAAGAAATGTTACTATTCTACTTTAATTTTGTAGCAAAGATTCATCCCTCTTACCCTATATACGATTTTCAGTGTGTGTTGCTCTCTCTCTCACTTTATGTATGTAAAAAATGATTGAAACTTTGATTGTATATAATTACTATATCTGACTGCATATTTTGTGCTTGTAGAACCCGAGGAAGAAGTACAGAGTTTGATTCTTCAACAAGAGATCCTGCTAGGCAGTGCTTGTGGGACACCACAATTTACTAATTTCACTGCAGGATTCGCAGCCTGCTTGGATTATATTTATTACGAAAAATCAAACATTGAAGTTGAACAGGTTTGTATTAGTGTCTTCGTTTTCATCAATTTTCAGGATTCCATCTGTTTGGCATAATTAACATATGATTATTCGAATTATTGTTTGTTCGAATTTTAAAAAGCCGTCAGGTCCGAACTTCTTTACAAATATTTTCGTTTTGCGTAATGGTCATGTTGCATAACGATCATTTCAATGTACTTACTTATATATTATAATTAGGTAGAATTATATGTTTGGTTATTAGTATTTTAGGGGTTATCTCTGAATGTACTGAACTGATTTCAAAAATATTTTTCTGATAGAAAGCTAAATTACCCCTGAGTTATAAAACTATATTTTTTTGAATAAACCGTAGCGAGGGCCATAGGCCATAGAGAGCATATAGCCAAGCGAGGGCAGGTCACTTGTTTCATAATGTGGTGAAGCAAAATGAAGTACCGAATATGAATATTGGCGAAAGGCTAAGGTCGAGCGAGCGCAGAGAGTGTATGGCGAATTGGCGACTTACCTGAGGATCCTATTTTCCAAGCGTTATTTGTCGGCATTTTACTCACTAATCACTGAAGTGATTATTTTATGAGCCGTTTCAAATTGTGCGCATTACTGTTTCCGATTAGATGAAACACTTATAACCACTTTTATTTTCGTTCATGCATGGTTATTTCACTTTTAGTACGTTTTAACACGAACTTTGACAGGTCGACATTGTCATGTTTTCTTTCTAAGAGTCGAGTTTTCTTTCGTGAGTTTAATCTAAAAAAATTTTTTTGGCACACAAGACATTGTCTCGAAAACGTTTATATAATTGAAATTCTATAAATTATTAATGCGCATACTTCCCGCATTTATGGTCATTGTTACTCCAGCTTCAAGAAGTGAACTACCTGAACTAACAAGTACTAATAGCTCAAGTCCAACTCTAAAAAGTCACAGAGTTGTCCGTTATTCTTCTGTGGAAGATTAAAGTCTAAGTCAGGCCAACCACCGGGTCCGTTTGGGTTGTCATTAACATAGACTCCCAGGCTTCCTTCGTGCTGCAAGTGGACTTGTTCTCACCATCTCCAGATTCCTGCCAGGACTGTCCTCTACAAGGGGACCCCTGACCTTCATACCTCTACAAGGGTACTCTATTCTACTGCTGTACCGCATCTCCTCCTCGAGGGTACCGAGTGCCGTACCTTTTCTTCTTTGCTACTGCTGCACCTGAACCTACGCTTCTCCGTGACAGTTCTACAGTCTGCTGCTCTATCACGTCTCCTGCTCTACCACGTCTCTTCAATCTTCCCTACAGCTCCACTAAGTTTACTACTTGACCTATGATACTCGTCCCACGCCCCTCTCATTAATCACAATGATCACCTTAAATCTTACTTTTTTGTAAAACCCTTGTAAATACTTTTTTATGTTCTGTAAAAATACTCTTTTCGCTTTTCTTTTTATTAAATTATCGCTACACGACCAGCGAGCAAGATAGGTCAGGGCAGGTGCGACTCGAATAGGTCAAGACAGTTGGCTCGCCTGCCATAGCCTTCGATGTAGGTCTTTTTAGGATTTCATACAAAACATGAAAAAACGGAGCCCTTATAGGATCACTCGTGCGTCTGTCCGTCCGTCTGTCACAGCCTATTTGCTCCGAAACTACTGGACCGACTTAGTTGAAATTTGGTACACATATTTAAATTAATGACCCAAACATGTGCAAAGCAAATAATTATTTTTTAAATACGGGTCGTCTTGGGAGATTTTTTGTTATTATTGTAAAATAAATAGTTTTAATTTTATTCATGAAAGAAGACGAAATTGGCCATTCAGAATGATCAACGAAACAAATCAGCCTAAACATTAAAAAAAAAGTACATTGCTTGTAGATTACAGAAAAACCTATAAGAATTCTATCAATTGAAAATAAAGTCGATATAATACGTTCACTTACGGAAAATAGTTTACTAAAACACCACTAGATAGCGCTAGTAGTAGTTAACTCGCGTCTTACACGCCTCTCCACGCGAGTTCAAGTCGCACTTGGCCGGTTTTTGTGTTGTAAAAAATGGGCAATTTTTATCTACATATAAAGTATGTAATATTGATTTCAGGTTGTACCATTCCCCAGTCTCGAGGAACTACAAGCTCACACTGCCTTGCCAAGTATAGTTTTTCCATCAGATCACATAGCTTTAATTTCAGATTTACGATTTACGCCATAGCAATATAATATATATAATTTAATATATGTACTACAATATATCATAAGATTGTTTATGAATAAATGTGTTTGAAATCGTAACTAATTTGAATTAATTATTAATATAAATAAATCATGTTTATTGAATAAAAATCATATCAACGTCATGCAGAAACATTTAATTTATGTTTCTGTGGAACTCGAACTAGGTTTAACCCTGTATCTTGGGATCCTTGTTTTAATGCAGTTAGCTGTTGAGACTTTCTAAAAGCTATCACGGTACATTGTAATACTACTTTACACATTTTTTGTTTTAATATTTGTTATGGAGTGACGACCTCGTCAGGATCGCGGGACCGCGGTGGATGCGAAAAGCACAAGACCGGTCTGAGTGGAAAGCCTTGGGGGAGGCCTATGTCCAGCAGTGGACGTCTTTCGGCTGAAATGATGCTGATGATGATGATGAAATATATTATTGGAACACAGCCCCAAACTAGGGGCGGGAGGGCAAACCATTTATTATTATGGTGTTCCCACACTAGCTGTTATAAATGTTATATTTATAACGTTATAAAACGATAACATCCACTGAAACTTCATAACATTTTATACAACTTGTTAGATTTTTTTTTAAAGGCTCCCACACTACACTGGTTAAAGTTTATAACATGTTTGTTACCGTGTTGTAATTTGTTATACAGTTTCTCGAGTACCACTCGAGAAACTGTACATATTGAAAGGGATGAAATTTTAGGTTAATTTATATCGGCAAAACAATATTATTATTTTTGGATTCTTGAACTTGCACTGCAACAATGTCATTTTGTTTTCATAAAAACACGATTTTCTCAATTTTGCAGATATTTCACCATTTGTTTTTGCTTATGCAATTGTTAAATCTGAACCAGTTTCGTCACGTCGGGGATCGCTAAGTAAATGAAATAATATAAAATACCCCAGCTACTTAATATCTACTTATAATTAAACTTATAGGGGCAATACTTATTATTATAGACTGTTTTAAGTCAGGGGCTTTTAAAATTTAAAATTTAATTTTTTACTTTTATATTTGGCATAAGATTCCGGTAGACCAACGAAAGCCTAGATGGATGGTTACCACGAAACACTAAACTCTAAACTTGTTTCGGGTTATTCGAGATGAGAGAAAGATATGGAGCTATATAACTAACGTAACGTAACGTAACTTCGATTTTCAAAGTACCCGGCGCAGGTACGGCGCCGGCGTTGTAAACGTAATACAGTGACGCTTCGCTGCTGTAGAAAGCCACAGAAAGGCTCGAGGCTCGTTGCCGTGTCGTGCAGATACATGTTCTACGTGCGGCGAACAGACTGTCGTTTGTTTTTTCGCGTAAACAGAATAGAATAGACTAGGCCCGCACGTATACCTTGGAGATGGAGACACACATTATTAAGGTGATGGAGATAGTATCTATACACGTAAGTGTGGTATATATAATATTATGCAATCAATTCTGAGTTGCCAACAATTTGCTAAATTTCCCCGGTTGATTGCGAGTCGGAAATATAATCCTCGTGATTGTGACATTGGTTTTAGAACATAATAATCTAAAATTTTCATACGGCGTTGCTTACTGTTTTAGATCACGTTCGCAACCACCTAACCTCTAAATGTGTGTACGTATGTGAATATCGGAAGTTACAATATTGAACGGTCAAAACATCTACAATAATTATATTTTCTTATATACGAAAGACCAAAATCTGACATTTCCCATCTTGATTAATTCGTTATTACAACATTATTTCATGAAAAACAAATGAGCTCGTGTAATTAGTAATATTAGGGTACGTTTTATGGATAAAAATACTTACACTTAAACTAAAATGCAGTAATCACAGCAAATGTGCGGCCGTTGAGGTTAGGATTTTGGTCTTTAATTTGCTTTTCGAGTATAGCTCTGAAATGCCTACGATTACAATGCCACATCAAGTTTGGGTAAATGTTTATTTATATAAATATTTGTTACAGACGGTACAGTCGTATATCAACAATGTGCCTCGGAAGTGTTTTGAGCGAATGCGAGAAAACTTTATTGGTTGCCAATTTATGTGACCTGTAGCTTTAATCCAAAGGTCCTTGCTTCGGTATCAGATAAAATGTAAAAAAGTACCTAATAATATCAGGGGACAATGTCACCAACTGACCTAGCCCCAAACTAAGCTCTAGGCTTGTACTGTGGGTACTAGACAACGATATAAATACTTATATAGAGAAATAGGCTCAGAAACAAATATTCGTGCTCATCACACAAATTACCGGGATTTGAACCCAGGACCGCTAGCTTTGTAGGCAGGGTCACTACCAACTAGGCCAGCGCGTCGTCAAAATGCATTTTTCTCTCAAACATGCTCGGAAAAAACGGTTTTCCGATTGAAAGACAAGGACGGAAAGAGCCGAGAAAACACTTTCCGTCCATGTCTATATTTTTCTTAAAAATGCTGTCAATTTGCATACAAAATCAAAAGGACCAAGACAAAAATTCCAAACAGCCAAGGTAACTGCACGCTTTTTTAGCACAGTGCGTGTGTCTTTTTGAATTTGCATTCCAATTTCTATGGTTAGTATTTAAAAACAATTGACAGTCGGTAACATTCGTTCATTCTGCATAATTAAATTACTTGCTTTTTAAAAATGTATTTGTATTATTTCCTCACATGTTTGAGAAAAGCATTATGTATACCTCGGCGGAAACGAGGATTTCCTGACTCGTATTTTAGCAGGCCTCGCTATTGCTCGGCCTGCTAACCACCTCGTCAGGAAAACCCTTACTTTCCGCGCCTAGGCAACAATGTACTATTAAATGGATGAAACACAAAATTGGTATTACACGACTAAATTTTAATGTCAGCAATCACACGGGTTACCGTGTATTCTCGTTATCAACATAAATCGTACGGTTAGCGGAAGAAAAATACTATACACCGTGTTTTTTTTGATTTACGATAACTTCGGCATATTACTAGGTATATCTATAGAAACTAATTGGTAGATTCGATTTTAAAATATTGCAAAAAAAAAAATATTTTCAGTTTAGAACAAAATAATGAAATCTTTTATCTTTGGTCATTCTAAAAGGGCCTTTAGAGTTACCTAGCTAATAATCAGTGTCAAATACCTCTATGTTGGCGTGACATACATGTACAAGTAAAGATAACACTTGACAGGTACAAGTCACTTTAGATTGACGCGTATACAAACCTAACAATTGGAAACTCTTTACTCATACGTATTAAAAGAAAATTGTTGTTATCAATTAAGAGCCTTTTACACTAGTTTAACGTGATTAACTGATTCAATTTAAAAATTAAGTTTCTTTAAAACCGTTAGACTTATCATTTGTCTGTCTTCGGGAAATTAACTTTGTTTGACCTAAAGAACGTTCCCTTAAAGTTATCGTAAATCAAAAAAAACACGGTGTAGATTTGACCAGAAAACCGATCCTTTTTTTATGGTAAATTGTAACTATACCTTGTCTATTTAACAGAGTTAATACTAGATAACAGAGAATGCACGTAATTGGTCAGCGATAAGGACGATGCACAGGCACAAGGTAGGTTCACATGCCTGTCAAAGTTTAGTCAACATCTGTCGCTCGTACGGAGCGGACGCTTTCAAGTGCTTATCTTTGGTTACAAATTTAATTTATTTTATTTAATAATTTATTTCTATGAATATATATACATACTACTTCTCTTTCGGATCATCACCCATACTTGTACTTGTATGGCCTGTACTATACGTCCCACTGCACTGCAAGGCACATATTTAAGTATTATTATTTACTACTTTAAATTACATAATTAGGATTTATAGATGAATTAACATGACATGACAATGTGATGTTATCAGTAAGTCAATTATTTGAGGTGCCCCTAACTACAAACAAAAATAACGAGAAATATTACGAATATTTTAACAACAGGCGGCATGTAAGCCGAGCCCGCCATTGACGTGCGTTTGTTGACGCCCACTGGCAGTTTCTTGTCCCTTTCATTTTCATACAAAAGTGCAACAGAGACAACGCTTTGTTAACTCTGTTAAATAGACAGGGTATAGGAGACGTCATTTCATATACATAATTAGTTGTTTAAATTGTCAATCAGGATTTAAAAGACCACAACATGAGTATAATATATCCACTTACGAATGAAAGGTTATGTGCTCTCATTTCGCTCACTCAGGCTCTTACAGCCTAAAATACTACAGTACGCCACGAAACTGTTCTGGAACACAAAAAACGTATACTTGTCCCTTGAAATTAGCGAAAAAACTCTGAAAACAGGGAAAAACTCATCCGACGCCAATCCGCGGTTAGGTTTGTCTGCCACAATATTTGTGCCAAACATATACGCGAGAGAGGGACAGGTACGAGTAAGTGCATCTCGTTTATACATACTTAATATGTATAAACGCATCTCAGTCTTCCCACATGGTAGCTAGTCCAATGCCTACTCTATTCTATTCTCTCTCTACGTGTCGTACGTATGCGAAGCGACGCTCACATAGGACTCCGCGATGAATTGCGAATTGTAAAGTCCCTTTAACGCTTATATTATTCAGTCTGTGGAAAAGTTGATGTCATTGTGCTACGTTTTTTATATTGTACCCCTATCTACCTTATAGTTACAGTTAGGTACATACTTACCTACAATCACCCCACAGTACCATACTCACTCACTAGTAACTACCTTTGTCTACCTTGGTTTGGTATTTACTTTGTGTCGTCGCTCTCCTTTGTAAGTTTGTATTAAAATAAATTCATCGTTATAGTGTTTGTGTATAGAGATTTTACGGTATTACTGAGTCCATCTAGTAAAATGTCGCATCAAATATATTCTAAATCTGGTTACTACGTTCTTGGAAAAAGTTACCTTGGCAATACGTTCTTTGGTAAGCATAGTAACTAAATAACTATATTATTAAGGTATTTTGTTATGTACCTTTGTTGAACTTTTGGCTTATGTTAAACAGGTGGCACTAATCAAGTGGGTAAAGCTATACATATCTCGACAAATTTACGATTTCCACAAGTAGTAGCGCTAAAGCTACCCACCAATGTGGTAGACATAAATGCTGCTGAAATGGGTCGATTTTCGCCCTCAAGAGAGAGAGACATATCTGGTCCAGTAATCAATTCATTCTACAAGAAACAAGAATTTGCACAAATCGACATTACAAGTCAACCAGATCCGCATGTCAACAAATATGATTGTCGCGGGGCTGTAAGCCTATCGTCGTCGATGCAAAGCAACGTTCCAAGCCCCTTCAGTGGTAATCACACTCATCTGGGCATGCCAGGCTCCCAGTGGGGCCAAGGTAGCAAGTATTTGTCAGACCATCTTCATAGTGCCCACTACCTGACACTGAGAAATGAATACAGGAAAAAAGCCTTCAGCTCGGGTATGTGTCCTAGGAGTACTTGTTGAAGCTTGTCATCTAACACATTCCAGAATATTTTTGTAACTCCATTTTGCATGCTTAAGACCGGTGGTTTGTTACATACTAATTCTTATTCTTTAAACTAATACTGGTGTCACAAGCATTTGTTTTAATGTTATTGTTACTTTTCCAAAGCATAGCTGTAACATTTGGAAGAAGATATATGAGCACTGATGAGAAGCCTCCATTGAGCTCCAAAGAGAAATTGAAAAAGGCTGTTAAAGAATATGGTTCCACAGTGATAATATTTCATATCACAATTTCTCTCTTTTCATTGGGGGGATGTTATCTACTAGTATCTAGGTATGGTATCAAAGTTATAGTTTATTTTGCTTTGATTTTATTTCAATTAATGTTTGTGGTTCATCATTATTGCATGTCAATCAGTTATTGCATACCTTTCTAGTCAATCTTTTATTATTATACAGGGTGTCCCAAAACGATAGTCCGGCCATTGGCACTGGACAAGAGGAGGAGTGATATAGATATTTTTTTATTACTTATCACCCTGTAGTTTTTTTTTCTTATTGTTTCCAGAATGGTATAACTTTGCCTCTTACCTGGTACCTGGGTATCATTGAGTTTTGGGACACCCTGTAGCTTCCGTCTGCGACTACATCTGGGTGGATTTTGATTATTGGTATTCCCTCAGGAACTTTAATATTTTTTTGGATAAAAATTATCCTATTTACATCGAAATATAATAAGTATGGAAGGGTAATCTCAAACAAAAACGATTAACAAATCTGCTCCCAAACACCCACTATTTGAAATTATAAGATCTTATGTATAAAGTGGTTTCGATTTTCAACTAAATATGAATTGAGTTAAGGTTTGAAGTAATTTATGTCAGATATTGATATAACATTTGAGAAGACAGTAATTTCAGTAAGGTTTTATGCCGTTAGAAAGACAAAAATCTGCAATTGGTTACAAGGTCTCTGACACAAGAATTTTATTTGATAATATATTTTTCATATGGTTTACTTGAACGCTGCCAAGTATTTCAACATTTAATGTGGATGGTTTAATACAAAAATAACACAGTAATTGAATAGTGAATAATATTAATATTTTTATAGTAATGTTTTGACGTACCTACTGATCATTCCCCTTGAATCATTTAACACACTATTATAAAGTTGTACAAGAGTAGGTATAACTTTACAGTCGGCATCAAATAGTCTTTAGTCTTTATTCTTATAGGCATAAAGATATGTGACATTGTGACATTATATATGCAGTTGTTTTGTTGTGATGATGTCTAAATTACAAAGAACATCATAGTTAATAATTTTTTTGCCCGAATAAGATTATCCTAAGCATGCATATGCATATCAATCATAAGTTAAGCAGGCTCAGGTACCTATTAGATGTGTGATAGATAAACCATTCGACGCCGTGACGTCTAAAACTCGATGTTATTAAATTATTATTAATATTACTTATTGTAAATAAACATTCACCTTGTGAGTTTTAAAATGTCATCCAGTTTTGGAGATGACATAATCTGATTAATCAAAGTGAATGCTGCGAAATCCCGCAATGTTTACTAGGCATCAAATTTTCGCTACGCAATTTGCGTTCTTAATTTTTTGAAAACTTAAAAAAATCATTTGTTTGACCTATTTGTTTTGTTATGTAAATTAACAATAGTACGAGTATAAGACAAAAAAAATTATTTGCTATTCATGGGAAGTAGTTACTTATAATTCACATTTTTCAAATATACTTTTGGCATAACATCGGCCATGACGGCATTTTATTATGGGAATATTTAATATTTCAAGAACTTATTAATGAAAATAAATATAGCTTTGTTTTGTATGTGTGGATCCTGCACCAATTCACAGTGCAACTTTTATTACAGTGCAACTTATTATTTAAATCCGGTAATCATTAAAATCGAATTATATTGCTGTAATTATAAACAACTGTTTGACACTGCGTCAAAAAGTCAACTGATAGACGGTTTGGCACTAAGTATGAGCTCCACCCCTGTTGGCACTAAGTCAGTGGGGCCAATTTTTGGCGTCAGTTCCTCCTCCATACTTATTATATTTCGATGCCTATATACTATTCCAGGACCTAACCTCTATATATGTGCCAAGTTTCATCCTGTTAAAGCGTGATTGAGTATCAGACATCCTAACTTTCTTATTTATAATATTATTATATATTATATAATTACTTCTTTCATAACATTAACAAATTTTATGATAACTAATATGATGTGTAACATTATGCAGTGTGGTGGAAACAGAAGTCAACTAGACCATAATAAAACAAAAAGACCATAGCTTATTTTTTCAATAAAGGAATACACAATATAACATTAATAGTTTTGTAATTTACTGTAAGTGCTATCTTTCTTTTTAAATGACAACATTCCTAAATTTTGATTCACATTGTGCTCACATTATTTTTTGTGTAAAGCAGGGGTGTAACATAAGTGATTTTAGGGAACCCTAAGAAAACTTTAATTGTCAACTTAAAGAGAGATTGGCACCTGACTGAAGCTGCAATATGCATACAGATATTGCACCATGTGGGGGAGGTTAATAGCATTATTCAGTCTGGCTGTATTTAACTTAAGGTGACTGTGGGTAAGACCGGCATACTTTATTTTTTTATTAACTCGGAGTGATCTAGCTGCTTTAATTATTCACCTACGTTAACGCTTGTAATCGCAAACGATGCAGAATTTCATAAGTAATAGTTAAGCTATAGTGACAGGGAATTTTAACCACAAATTACATAACGCAATAGTATTTTTTAAAATCCGGCGAGTAGACGGACTTCCCTTGTAGTTTAAGGTAAGTCCGTCTAGTAATGATATCAGCCATACTATGGCTGCTTATATGTTCGTATTCGAAAATATATGGCTTAGATTCGAAATAAACACGTTTTTTCATATTCAAAGGCAAGTCCGGCATATAATACGTAGATGGGGTGGTAAACCTTTTTTGGCAAATAATTATAATATAAGTACTTATTTTTTTTCGGGTTTCCCAAATAAAAAATCAATAGTAATTTTAAAATGTATTTTAATAATTGTTTTTAATTACCTGAGATCAAAAAAGGTTAAGTAAAAGGCCCTAAAACTACTTTTTTGGAGTGAAAATGTCAAACTTTTATAGCATAAATCTCGATATCAGTTACTTGTAAAAGTAAATTTTAGATGGCAGCTAGTTTAAAACAGCAGTGTTAATGCAAATAGGTTTTAACAACAACTGAAAGTTTAGAGCTTCAAATCGAAGGTCACCTGCCCATGGAAGCCCCTTAACAAACACAAACATCATGTGCAATGTCGAAAGGATTAATCTATAGTAACCTTATGTAATCGTAATAATATTGAAGTCGTAAAAACGGTTGGTAACCTCTGATTCAAGGGAAGTCCGGCATATGACGGACTTACCTTGTACAAAGTAGACGGACTTTCCAACTTAACGAAATTTTAATGTGATAAATGATGGAAGGTATAATTACAAAACTAACCCAATTTCTGATAATTTAAACACAGAATAAAGATAGCCGGTTCTTATATTACTTACGTAGTAACTTTCTGGTGCAAAATCTTGTCACTAACTATTTTTAATTATTTTATTACTAGAGACCGTCGCACTATCACTTCGAGTTCCATACACGTTATGACTTGTTGATTGCTCTGAAGTTAGTTGTCGCAGCGCCATCTGTTTTAGAGTGAGAGAAATAGCGCGACAAACTGCTTTATTGACTGGACGCTAAAGCGGGAAACGCTTTAAAATTAAAAAGTTATAACGTGTAGACGGACTTGCCTTGTAGACGGTCTTACCCACAGTCACCTTAGACCTGTTTCTGGTCAGTGACTAGTATTATATGTATTTATGCACAATGTCCTTGATTTCAGAGCCATAAAGTTATTTAGTAAGCACAGTGTATATTGTTTATGACCAGACGTGATTTACTTAAGAAGTCATTGTTGTTTTGTAGTAATTTCGTAGTGTCTAATAACATATTGTTTTTTTTTCAGCGGTGTGGATCTAGTGGAACTAATGAAAACCCTAAATATTGGAGAGGGAGCTGTGGCAAAATTAGCAACTTCTAATGCGGGCACTTTTGTCATAGCATATGCAGTACATAAAGTTTTTGCTCCATTAAGGATAGCTATCACATTAACAGCGACACCTTTTGTGGTGAAATATTTAAGAAAAGTAGGAATATTAAAAAAACAAATAAATAGTGGTGTTGGGAATAGGAAATAATCATATCTTTATTATTCATTAGTTACCTAGATTGTTTATGAATTTCGTATTAAATGGTGGTAGTTCGTATTGATAGGTACAGTAATTTTAAGATCCTTTTGACACAATATGATTTTTGTTACAAAAACATGTTAAGGGCCAACTTAGTATACCCTCAATGTCTTTCCAGTTTTTCTGTAGCAGTCTCTTTACCTCGAGAATTTCCTAACTTCAGACTTGTTGATGTTGGCAATAAAAAGGTATGGATATAAGCAGGCACTGTTTTATGTGAAGTTGGCAACATGATTCAATTTTTACCTATTTGTCCTAAACGGAGATGTTAAAACTCGCTAGGTATTTGTTTTGTTAATACAGTCTTACATTATACAGGGTTATTGGTAATTAGACGTATTCCCGTTAGGAGGTGATAGGGTTGTTTATTTGCGATATTTTTAACCCGATATGCATTATTCAAAAGTGAACCATCATTGATTTATCATGTTTTTTAGCTTTTTCAAAATAAGTTTAAAATGCAACATCAAAATTGTATTTTATTTTTTTCCTATCAATTTAAATCTCAATCAATAGGTCGCGGTCGGAGCTCGCCCAGGTAGACGGCCGGCGAGTCGCTGGCAAAGGCTGCTACCGTTTTTAATGTCAAGTCATGACATCCTGAACCTTATGGCTTAGAACGAAAAGTAGCTATTTGAGTGGATTATATTTTTACATATTTCCTTTCGTTTTGAACTGCTAAAGATAAGGTCTTTAATGAGCATTCGGACATCTTCGAAAAATACCTACTATACTACTATACCAGAATGAACATTATTGGAGTGATAAAGTGCAAAAAATAGAATTATCTCGAATAGTGACCCCTATCATCTCCTGACAGGAATACGTCGAATTACCAAAAACCCTGTATATTACACCAAGGTGGGCCATAAGTTCTGTTACTAAGGTTGAGTCAAATAAAATTTTATTTTAATTTTAATGCGCATACAAATTAAAATCTCAATGTAAATTTTGATGAACAAATAAATAATCAATCTATCTATATAGTCGCCGACATTAGACGATCTTTTAAAATTCACAACCGGCATAGATGAAGTTAAGCATGACTTTTCTGTACCTTTCACTTTTTAAAAACGCTTAAAAGTTATTCTTTGTTTACCAAACACGTTTTTAGTAACTAAGTATTTATTAATTGTAAACTGTACAAAAGATGTAAAATAAAATGACAATACCACCAACAGTTGCCCATTTCGAGCATACAATTATTATGACTTATATCTGGAATTTTACATGTATCATGGCAAAAGAATTAATCATATTAATAGTATAAAACTTCCTTTCTCTATACGTTTAGAGACCAAAATTATATTTCTTAACAAGACTCAATTGCAGCTTACACAGCAAGAGATTTGTGTGTTTTCGTATTGCTGCAAATTGATGTGAAATCGTAAAGTCGAGTTAATGAGACATCAAAATTGACCGGTTTACAAGCGGATCTTTAATTGCTTGAAATACTAAAAGTCTGTTCAAGAACTCTTACAATAATTATGGTCGTGACTATGTTTTTCTAGTCCCAAATTGGAATACTTCAAGCTCGTACATCAAATAATTGCAATATTTTAGAACATATTACACATTCTTATTTTTATTTTATATAAATCAAAGGTTTGAATAAATAAATCTTAGTAAGAGAACGTATGACCCGACTAGGTACACTTAGCACCTTATTTAAATGAAAATGTTTAAAGACGCCTGTCCTTGACGATACTGATATACAGGACATCCATTATATAGTGGACTACCTTACAGGGCTGGATAGCTCAGCGCAGGGGCCTATTGCAACTTTTAAACATTTTGGAAATGCGGCACCCTGGTTCACCATTTTCGATGCCACAACCACAGTTATTAGAATGTTTCAGTTTCGTTTAATGTGAAAGAAAGCTGATTAAATTTGCTATAAAATTCTTCCTAATAAAGAAATCGATAAATAATTAGCAGATTTTTTTAAATTACCAAATCAAATTTAAAGTTTATGAATTTGAGTTTCTCTTCTGGCAAGTTTGACTGAAGTTTGTCTATCTGAGTTTGAAAAAATGTATGAAAACCTGTTGTAGGCTGCTTTCTTAAAAAAACGCCTGTTTAATAATGGAGATTAGATTATAGCAGCAAAGTTATTATTAAGTTTGTCTAAGAATAATTTCATAATCCATGGTTCATGCCTCATGACCACCGTGAGCGAAACTAACCTGATCTAACCATTGCATAGGGCATAGGTAAGGTTAGCCTTGCCCCGCGCAGCATCCCCGCGTAAAACCAGACCGACCGAAGCAAACGCCCGAGGGCGCCTCGTACAAGCAAGTACAAGTAGAAATAAGTGGTAATCCTTAATAATATTTTAGTAATAAATAGTGGTAACTCAAGGTACGTACCTGTGTTAACGTTAATAGAATAAAATCACATGTAAAATTAAATTAGGCAGGGAGATAGATTTATCGTGCGGTAGGACTACAAACTTTTTATCCCGGGAAATTGGTCAGATCCAGAGGGAATAGCGACCAAAGACCTTTCCGTGGACGAAGGCACTAAAACATACAAGTAAATAAATTAAACACATATTAAAAGTTTGCAGTTCGCCATAGAGCCCTCATGTAGGACCGATAGTTGCCAACCTAGGGCTTTCTGCAGGGAAGAAGGTAAACCAATTTTATGAATTTATTTATTTTAGATTAGTTGTTAACACGGCTGTCACCCCGGACCGTCTCAATTTGGTCTCAATACCAGAAGATTCAAACAATTTTTAAATTCCGATACTGGTTCCAAAAAAAGGAACGGATGATTGAATTATCATTTATCTGATCGTTACTTGAAAACACTTAAAGAGATCACTAATGCCCGGTTCCTATATTCAAGAAACGAATCGTTTTCCTTACGTCTCGTTAAAATATGACACATTTTGTACGTAGCAAATGTCATAACGCTACGGCCCGTAAGGAAAACGATTCGTTTCTTGAATATAGGAACCGGGCATAAGTGATCTTTGCAAAATCTTCCCGCCTTTAAATTACTTATTTTTTTAGGGTTCAGTACCCGAAGGGTGTCAAACGGGACCCTATTACTAATCGTACACTGTCCGTCTGTCGGAACTATAAAGAGCTGTGTCTTTTAAACCGTAAGGGTTAGTGCATTTATTTTTTTAAGAGTAGATATGTGATTTTTGGTATCGTGACTTTTTACCAAATTATCATTTGGCTAAAAAAAAATGTGCTTAAACCATTACATATTACATAAGCTACATGGGCTTGTTAAATAAGTTAAGTTAGGTTAGACGTTTGACCACAAAAAATATAAAATTATGTGGTGGGAAATACATGTTTGCGAAATGAAAATTTGTAAAATGACTTAAATGACATAGTTTGCAAATGATGATTTGATAAAACATTAGTGTACCGTGATTTTTAATAGACCCATGTCAGGTTTCTTAGATAGAAAAAAAGCTCTATAATCCCTACTTTTTAAAGCGAAGTTAGAAGCTACGTTGGCTCCATCCGTTGCTTTCGATTTAGTATCGAATGATTAGAGTATAAATTTCGCACTTCGATTTTCAAAGTAGGGTGTTAGAGTCGAAAGTAGGGTTATGAACCTCTAAAAAAAGGACACCTACACACAATTAAATAATACATATAAAAGTAACAAATAAATTCTAACAAGGAAGAACGAGCGACAAAATATTTTTTAAATTGTTAATTATAGCGCAGCATCAATGGCTTCACAATAAACAAGGACACAAGGCCTCAGAAGTGCGCAAAACGCAGGACGTCATAAAATTGTGCCTAGGTGGTGGTTTAACCTTTTGAACGCCACAGACGGACGCTCTGGCCGTCAACTGAAAGTCGTGCCACTGACGCCACGACGGCTACGGCCCTCACAAGTTCAAGATTAAAAGAGACTGTTTCGTATCAATATAAGGTGTAATTTGCATAGCATAGCTACCATGTTTGGCGTGTGAGTGACACATTTTGTATTCGACAGGAGTTTAAAAGCGCACCTTAGTCGTATGTCGGTCGCAAAGCCTCAACGATACCGAAGTGTGTCAGCAAAATATAATACCCTACCCTAAATATTTGGTCTATGATCAAAGATAGTAATTTAGTGTAACGAAACATTTAATTAAACATGCAAAGAATTACGAGTTTAGCAACAAAACGAATTAATATAATCACTGCTGAGTAAAATATTTGTCGCCGAGTCGAAAGTGAAATAAATATCGGTACCTATGTCAAGAAGGGGAAATGGATCGACTTTCAGATCATATTATTATCATTATTTGTGACAGCTCAGATTAAAATTTAAATGATTGCGACAAAAAAACAAATAATCTGTCGAGTGCGAGTTAGACTCGCTTACCGAGGGTTCCGTATAATATGGTTGGACACCGGAAAAAAAATATACTTATTTTGTTATTAACTTTATTTTCTATGGAATAAGGTCCATTTTGACTAGGCTAAATATGAATACAGATTTTTAAAGTTTTTGATAATTTTCCAAAACCGTTAAGTTTTTCAACCCCCCAATCTTGAACCCTTTTCAAATATTTAGAAACATAATTTCATATTCCTTTTACTAAAACCAAATACGGGAAATAAAGTTATACAACTATCAACTATGCCAAATTACATTAAGTTCATAGCTAATTTATAGTTTCAGAGAAAAACCGCTGTGACAGACAGACGCCGAAGGGCTCCTTTTTATCATTTTGGTATGGAACCCTAAAAAAGGACATACTTATTCCACTTGTTGAGGGAATGTAATATGATTGAGTTACGAAAAAAACTTAAATTACTTTCCTTTCATGCTAACGGTACAACCACTACAAATGCAATTCCGTGTCTCGATAATTTATCTATAGCTACTATGAATCACTAAATTCGAAACTTTGGAAACCTCTGTGAATAAATCGACAGAAAGGGATTGAGCTAACGTAGCTTCGAATTTATCTTTTTAAACTACACAGTTTAATCATATAGGTAATTTGACTCATTTTGTTTGTAGCAAATGTCAAATTTTAACAAGACGTCACATCGCAACTATCCACGGATTTTAATATATTTCGGAACGCACCATAGGTAAAAGGTCCGACAAACATACAGGATGATTGATAATCGGATGCATATAGATTAAATACATTGAAACCATTACTCGAAAAGTATTGGCATGGTTCTATACTATGGTATTGTTTTTTAGCATCCTATGGTGCTATATGATCTAAAAAATATTGAAAATGAGAGGTAGGTACCTAGTACACAGCCTCGCGTGCCTTCTCATTGCCATGAATAAAAATTACTACACTGGTGGTATTAATCTGTGATGAAAAAACCTTTCAATATGGCTTCCGGTAACCTTCGGGGAGGGAAAATGGCCAATTGAAAGATGTCCGGCTATTACGTTTGATTTATTCTAATACGTGATTAAGCTGATGGCCCTAGTAGCCAAAGCTCAAGAAAACAAACAAACAACAACAACTACCTTCCAATCAAAGCATGACAATATAAAAAAAACTGACACTGACAGTTCCAGTTTCCAGCTAACAAATTCCCTAGTTCCCTACCCTGTAGACAGAGCTATGACGTGAAAGCCCTACCCTTACAGGACCCGGACAGGACCCTTACAATACAAACAACAGTTACAATCTGTGCTATGTGTGGTCCTGACAGTGACTTTTAATCTAATTGTGCTGTGCTGTTGAATTAGACGAGACATTGGCGCCGTAAATAAAAAAGAAGGATTAGCACCGCTACTGGCAACTTGTAAAATTATTATACCACATTTACAACTAATACCTCGTGATGCACTTCGCCAACTAAACAAAAGTCTGATTTGATTAGATCCTAAGTAATAAAAGAAAAAAAACACTGAATTGATCATCATGACTATCAGAATACTCTTCTGCTTTTTGGTTATATTCCTTTGTTTCAACATTTATTGTGCAAATGATGTTGAAGTTCGTTCAGAGGTGGATGTAGGTGTTAAATATGCTAACAGGTGTGAAGTCTGCAAGATTCTTGCAACCGAACTGCAAGGACGGCTTGAAGAGACTGGAAAAGTTCATGATGTCATTGAAATTGGATACTCACTTGATGATGTCCAGCCAAAAAAGAAAACAAAATATCAAAAGTCAGAACTAAGATTGATCGAATCTTTAGAAGGAGTTTGTGACAGAATTCTAGAGTATAATATACACAAGGAACGTCAAGATAGTACTAGATTTGCTAAAGGCATGAGTCAGACATTTAAAACCCTTCATGGCCTAGTTGATAAAGGTGTAAAAGTAGATCTTGGTATACCTCTTGAACTGTGGGACAAACCTTCAGCAGAAATTACTCACATGAAGACCCAGTGCGAGAGCCTCCTGGAGGAAAACGAAGGAGTTATTGAAGAATGGTATTGGAACCATCAAGGGTCTGCTGACCTGCTACATCACTTGTGCACCAAACATGCCTTACGAGGAGGTGATGATTCCTGTTTATATGAGAAGCTTGAGATTGAGAATAAAGAAACTAAAACAAAAGGTGATAAGTCAGAACTATGAATTTTAATTGACAATTTGTTAAACATGAATAAATATAATAAACATCTAGTACAGTTGCCCATACAAAATTGGATGAAAATCATACTTCCATCAATATAGTATTGAATGAAGGATGGTTAGCATTTTGATTTGTGGTTATCTCCTAAATAATGGAGATCGGTAAACAATTTTATTCACTGGGTAACTTTTTATAGATATGTCTTCCTGTCTACCAAGATGTTTTAGCCTCCTAGCGCCCTTTGTTCTTCTCAGGAACTAACTTTTAATAGCACACCACCTAGGTGTAGGTCATTTTTCCATTTAGGTGTATGGTCCAATGTTCCTTTATAGGAACAATATAAATTCCCGTACTTTTTAATACTAACACTACATTGATTTTATAATATCTAAACCCCGGTATCAGAGGCGCAATTTGGTGACTGTGGCTGTGGTAAATATGACTTATCAATTTTATCAACCAATTTAAAAGTTCTTTGCCAACTTATACTTACTTCGAGTAATTGATGTTTTGTAATTTTTTATACAAATAAACTTTTTCATTTTATTTCACTTTATTACTATGGCACATGCTTATCATGAGCCAACCTATCAAACATATTAGTTATTCCCACCTTAGTGACCTTAGTAAGCCATACTTTCGAGATAATGACACTATTATAAAACTCGTTTTTTGGTACCACCCGTCAGTGTTTTTTACCACTGCAAATTCAAGTATTTTATAAAAATTGTATGTTTCGAAAATGTGCATTAATTGTAATTTAAAGATTTTGAGTTAGGTACCATGATGCTGTAATGGTAAAAAAATAAAATAAACGATCTGTAGGTAACTTGTAAATTTACATAGGGTTTTGAACAAGTTTCTTTTTTAAGTTATCTATTTTTGGAGGTCGAAATATCTAAATCCGTTAACTTACCTATTTATTAAAAAAAAATATTTAAAAAACAAAAACCCGCCTTCAAAAACGCAAAAAATAACTTCTTTTAAAATGGTAGGTAGGCAAGTCACACTGATGTCGGCGACTCACAATATTTGAACCAAAAGCTGACTTCAGTTTGACTGACCTATTACTCTGCTATAACTAATAAACTAACCTACCATTTTTGTTTTTTATTCATTCAAAAACTTTGACTCTGAACTGAACTAAGTGCTTTAAACCTAGGTGACATCTTATCTCGAACGTTGGCGCATTTAATTAAGATTTCGAAATCGCGCCACATGGGCAAAAAATAAAGTAAGGTACAAGTGCTTTTTTTCCAATTGAACTAAGTTGTACCCATCCCAAAATTAACAAAGTTTGAATTTGACAGTTATGATCGATATAAATAGACGTCATTAGATGCACTACTACAGTGTTTTTCAGCTACGATGAGTCCTGTGACAGCCGTATTTCGTAATTTAAATCACTTACTATACGCTCACGCGAGGTATTTAAAAATAGGCGATTAATTATTTAAGTTCCTGTACCAATTCCAAATCGAATCGAATCGCTAGCGTGTACGGTAATTGTAACTCACTCGGGGTACTGAACAGCGTCGCTAGGTGTGTACCAGTGTAGTTTTTATGTAAAGTTAAAGAAACAAGTGTAATACGTGTTTATAATTATGAGCTGTCACAGAACTCATCGTAGCTGAAAAACACATGCTTTAGTGGCTTCGTAAGTATATTTACGTCAAGTTCTGGGACACCCTGTATAAGGTTAACAAATTTAGAAATTAACTCAAATGGGTACCTATCATGAAAATAAAGTGAAAAAAGCAAGTGATGTCTAATTTCCTTACACTATAACTATTCTAAATCCTGTTGGTGAAGATGAAATTTATAAAATCATTATGTCACTTAAAAACAGTAAGGCTTGTGGAATTGACAGCATTATCACCAGAGTTCTCAAATTATGTGCATCATATATTTGTGTTCCACTTGCACATATTATAAATTCGTCATTCGTTGAAGGTCATTTTCCACACAAGCTAAAAATATCTGTAGTTAAGCCTTTATTCAAAAAAGGAGATAGAAACATTCCGAGTAATTATAGGCCCATTACGTTAGTCCCTATTATCTCAAAAGTATTTGAAAAAGCGTTTCTTACCAGGCTTAATAACTTTTTAACAAAATTTAATGTACTGCGCTGCGAACAGTATGGGTTCCGCAAAGGCAGATCGACCGAGCTAGCCTGGTTTGATCTTGTTCGGTTTATAACCGAGAGCATTAACAATAAAACTCCAGTTTTGTCGATCTTTCTAGACATGACAAAAGCTTTTGACTTTGTGAATCATGCAAAACTTTATAAAAAACTCGAAATGTATGGAATCAGAGGAACGGCACTGACATGGGTCCAAAGTTATCTGAAAGATAGACTGCAGTGTACGGAAACCAAGAGAATCACCGTCTTAAATAATGTTATCTTAAAACAGACATATAGGTCACAACTAAAAGTAAATAATACTGGCGTGCCGCAGGGTAGCATTTTGGGACCAATACTATTTCTTCTTTACATAAACGATTTACCGAATGCTACCACTCAGAAAACTATAATGTTTGCTGATGACACGACACTTGTCATTCAAGGTAAAAATAGGGCAACTTTTGAACAAGATTGTAACAATGCATTATCAGACATTGCAAATTGGATGTGTTTTAATGACTTGCGTATTAATATCAGTAAAACTAACTACATTCAATTCATTTCGTATAATTCAAATGGTATATCTTTAAATTTAAAATACAAAAATGAAGAGGTAAATGAAGTTGACATGTTTAAGTTCCTCGGAATTAATCTGGATAAACATCTAAACTGGAAGGCGCACATCGAGCAAATCTGTAATAGCTTAAATAAATTTGTTTTTGCTCTAAGGAGGTTGCGCGAAACTGTTTCGGTTGAGGCTGCGCTGGCCGCCTACCATGGCTACGTATCCTCGGTCATCTGTTACGGTCTGATGCTGTGGGGAAATGCTGTAGACGTCGACAGAGTTTTCAAAATTCAAAAAAAGTGTGTCAGGGTGATATGTAGAGCAAGGTTTAGAGATAGCTGTACCCCACTGTTCAAAATGCTGCACATTCTACCACTACCATGTTTGTACATTAGAAGCGTATGTATTTTTGTTTATTCCCACCAATTCTTTTTCAAAAAACGCAGTGAGATTTTTCAAAGGTCGACGAGGAAAAGAATTATGTGTCTAATGTACAAACCTCCTTGTAACAAGGCGATGTATGGTAGGAATGTGTACAATATGTGTATAAAACTATATAGCCATTTACCAGAAAAGATGAAGTCACTTACAGGAAGCCTTTTCAAGCGCATATTGACTAAATGGCTCATGGATGAATGTTTTTATAGTGTTCAAGATTATTTAAATTTTAATGTAAATGTGTTATAATATAGTATTATTATTTTTTGACATGTGAAGTAGATTTAAAAAAAAAAAAAAAATTTTGCACGCTTGCATGCGGGCTGAATACACTGGAACATTATTTTGTAACACCTTATTTTATTACTGTATTCTAGCAAATAAACTAATTTTGATTTGATTTTGATTTGATACAGTGTGTAAATGGAACACAAGCAAATATTTTAACGACTGTTAGATATGCATCCTAATAATTTACATAAGACATGTGTACCTATCGTTACCATAATTTCATAAAACTATACCGGTATTCAATTTCGGTATCTTACTTATTATTGAATATATTTCGTCTTTTATGAATTTATACAATACCTAGTATAGTGTTATTACCGAAAATATCAAAGAAATGTTGAAAATTAAGGAACCTATTTCAACTATAATGAATACGGATTTTTTTACGCTTTTTTCACGATTTTTCTCCTTTCGTTAACTAATTGTCAACCGGCGATCTTAAATTGCTACAATGTAGGTAGAGTGTTGCTAATATGATGGTGCATGTACAGCATGTGTTTTGACTTTCGTCGCAGTGCGGGACAACTTAAATGCTCGCCGGTCAAAAAAACGTTTTTAGATGGTCTAATTTCTTAAAGCTATAACGAAATATTCCTCCTTATCCTATACTATTAAACAAGCGTTATTTGTATACAATACAGGTGACTTCAAATTAGTAACACAAAACACTTTACTGTGGCTCAGTTAGGTAATGATGGATAGTGTTTTAAATTAACTCAGTTGTTAAAATTAGCCTTCTTTAACTATCGTTAAGTGTGATTACCCTACATTTAATATATTATGCTAGGTTCACATGGGCTTACGTGTAAACGGTTACTCCTCACTTGTTACTACGCAGGTTAGGACTAAGCGATTAGTACTAATGACAAACAGTTAGCCCTAGCATTGAGGCTTGTTTAAACTGAAGTAGCAAGTGCAGGTGACAAATACAGGTATATAGTGATTCAATTAAATTCTACGTGTAAACAGTGACGGTGACAAGTGCGAGTGCGAAGTAAAGTGATTAGACGCTCGGTCTATTTTTGGCTGTTAAGTAGTTGCCCCTGCACACCCGCTCGCAGTACGTCCTAACTAAACACGGTGTACAAACAGTAACTTTTTGTTAAGTGCATAGTACGGATGTGAACGAATTATGAATGAATTATTCTGGTAATCCATTTTCCTTGCCTTTAAGGTTTCTTGATTTCAACTAAGACGTCATTCTCGATTTCTGAAGCAATGACCGCGACTATCCTTTTTAAAATATTTCGTAATTATAATTATAATCGTTGTTTGCCCTCCATTTTGTTTCACACTTTACACCTGCATAAAGCACAACTAAGCAATGTGTAAACGATTCCTTAACATTTGACATGGTATAAACTTGTTAACTTCTCACTTCTTTCCGGCACCTGCTACTTCACAAAGTGTAAACTTAGCCTTTTCTGTCATACCTGAGGCCCTACTTTGAAAATTGAAGTTCGGAGTTACGTTAGCGCCACCCTTCGTTCGAGCGAGACTAAATTGAGAGAAAGGGATGGAGCAAACGTAGGGCGCTGTCACTAGATGTTATGTAATTTAAAACATAATGGTAACCGCATTAAGCCAAAAAAATTAGGATAAATTAAAAGTATTTTTTTTTTCAACTTTTAATTAAATGAGCAGCATGAGACTTAGTAGAGGGGTTTAGTTTAGGGAAGATGTGTGTAAAACATTAATTTTGTATTACCAATTTTAAGTCCCCTGTATATTTATGATCACGTTATCGAAAACGGCTCTAACGAATTCGATGAAATTTGCCATGTAATGGTTCACGGGGCGAAAAATGTATCTCTCAAGTTGTCATCTTCGGGAAAACTCACTTTCATTCCGACGCTAACTACTTTCAGGTACACCTACTAATTCGTACCTAATCATGAATACTTATAATGATTATTGAATATGATGATTAATGAATAGTTTGTAATGCTGATGTGTGACCCTGGTCACTACCGGACAAAACCAATTGTACTCGACGAAGTTGGCTATGTGTAGCAAACACTACGTCACTACGTAGGTTGACTAAACCACAGCAGAGCGCGTCATTGTTCACCACTAGCACCACTAGTGCGCATGACGAGCCGCCGCCGCCCGATTGACGCACATCGCACAACGAAACAAGGTACGTAATGTACTGGGTACGTGGCACTAGGTAATATTACCTTGATATGTTGTGCTATCTGTGCTTAACAAGCTACTCGTTCATAAAGTAGCTATCAAATTGTTGAGATTTTCTGGGAATGGGGTCTACGTCAATAACCCTGTTAAGATAAGAGTGTCAAACGTCCAATAATTCTTGTTATTGAGGTACAATGTGTTCGTTAGATAATGTGCCTTCAGATTGGTACGTACCCAACATCAGTGTTTAAATAACCCTCGTGCCGAGTTACAGACGTATTGTTTACTGACAGTTAGATACCTAGTTTCATAAAATTTTAATTAGTTAATGACTTTGTTGCTGAAATGAAGTCGACGTTGTTTTTGGTGTTTTTGACGTGTGCTAACGTTCTCAGTAACCACAGGTATGTACGAGTTGTAATCATAGTTTAACAACAATGATGCATATGGTGTGTCATTGTCATTAACGTAACATGTTCAAGTACCTAATCATTAATTAGGCAGTAAACTCGCGGCTAGAAGTATTTTACGGGACGTGTGGTTTTGGGCTAGCAGTCACTTGATGGTGGGTTGTGTCAACACTGTCAACATAACTAATACGACGAAAAGTTAGCTGTAGAGATAGTATCTAATCTAATCTATCTATCTATCTAATACCTTCAAACGAGGAATTCTTGTATATATATAAGGTAAGGTGAGGTAAGTTGAAAAACGGGGTAAAATGAAAAACCGTTCATAACTCTATTTCCTGCACATTTTTGGTTCCTGGCAACTTAATTGAGAACGCCATTTTGTTGCTCCCTGCCCCTCAATCAATACCGTTCCTTCGCGATTTTGGTGCGAGTGTGGTCGTGTGTTATTGTCAATTTTCGACAACGCGAATTTTTTTACATTCTAATCACGTTTTTTTGATCTTATCCTATGTTTTGTAACTCCTTTTGTAGTGACGCTAGACAGATTTTGTGTTTATACGTTTGCTTGTTATTCTTATTTTAGTTACCTGTCAATGTGGATTTTAATTATCTTTCTTAGTTTTCGAGTATTGTATACATTTCATTCTTGCACCGACCAATTTTGGAGGGGTAAGACAGCAATATTTATGTTTTCATCTTACCCCTCTTTCAAAACTCATAGTAACAGTAGCTGGTTCCTAAAGTGTGGAGGTTAAATACTTTCATTAAATATACTTAGGTAGGTAGGTAGTTTAAAGGGGTTTGTTATACAACATCTACAGTACAATATTTTTATTAAACGTGACTTAATCGTGATCTTACATTTCATTATTTATTTCTATGTCTTCTTATTATCTATATGTGATGGTACTCGGGGGAGGGGGGTGCACTACAAAAATAGATAATCTAACTAATTATGTTACAGCATTTAGAAACAAAGAGTTACATATAATTAACAATTTTATCCTTTAATTTCCCACAGAATTGTGTTTTATTATTATTGAATGCGGGTGGGTATGATAAACGCGGTTATCGATCTAATAATTATAGGATCTGTCTTTTCCATCCGGTATCAAAAAGTAATGTTTGATACAATAGCGTTCTTAACCGCAGCTTTCATACGCCTAAAATAGTCCAAGCAAAAAGTGGTACCTATTCTATAAAGAATAGTTTGAGAACCCTAGTCTACCTAACCTCATAGTGGGGTAAGATTGAAATATTCAATCCGTATTCGGAATTTCTCAATTTTAGATAGAAATCCATAATTTTAGAGACACACTTAATTTGACATTTCTAAATTTACAG
Source organism: Acleris sparsana (assembly GCA_923062465.1). NCBI lineage: Eukaryota > Metazoa > Arthropoda > Insecta > Lepidoptera > Tortricidae > Acleris > Acleris sparsana. Next base: position 13,076,024 of record OV281286.1, read on the forward strand.
ATTGAGGCCAATATGGTATTCGGACGCACATGACATCCCAAACGTCAAAGATTTTTTATGACGTCTTAATTTTCATCTTAGCTTGTAGGTAGGTCTTGAGATTAGAAAAATCTTTAGGATACATTCTTAAACGTAAAAAACTATTTCCATTGTATGGAATACCTTAATTCTATCAGAACCAACCACAGACAAGAGAGTAGTCGCTAAATTTAGATGTCATTTACGGCAGAAACGTTTTAAATTTAAGTGAATTCAATTAAGAGTTTTCCGAATACCAATTGGTACGTAACCTACCTAAATTGAGTACATATAAACTGAGTACTTACATCGAAACCTAGCGACGCCGTTGAGGAATTTAAATAATGAATCGCCTATTTTTAAACACATCGCTTGTGAGTATAGTAAGTGATTGAAATTAGGAAATACCTACGGCTGTCATAACCATCATCTTGGAACAATCCGAGTATAAAAGACTGTGACGGTCAAGAGGTTAACATAGTCACACTACAACGAATAAAGTCTACTACACTCTGTTTCACATCTAAGATGATTCCTGTGACAGCTCATAAACACGTATTACACTTGTTTCTTTAATTCTACATAAATACATTGGTGCACACCTAGCCACGCCGTTCAGGGACTTAAATAATTATTCGCCTATTTTTAAGTACCTCGCATGTGAGTATAGAATCTAGTAAGTGATTGAAATTACGAAATATGGCTGTCACAGGACTCATGCTAGAGGAAAAATATTATAAGTCGCGATAGTTTCCATTTTAAATTTGTATTTTCCAGATTTTTTGTACCTACTTTTGTCCGCGCAATATCCCTAGCGAAAATGGTTTTTTTAACGTGAAATTAGAGTTTTTTTAAGAGTACTTACCTCGCATTCGGTGTTGTGAGATCAAAATTCTAAAAATCCGCTAGTCACCCCACCCTCTCGACAATGCCAAATTATCATGCAAATCTTAAAGGGGTGATAGATGTGCGAGTAAGTACTCCGTACTTATGGCTCAGCGACCTTACTCGCTCGTGTCCCCCCCCTAAGAACTTCTAAAGGTAAACACGGGCGAAAAAGTTCGTCCAGCTTTAAGTACGCGTACTTACTCGCCCATCAATCTGGGAATTTACGTAAAGCAAGTCAATATAGCCCTTTGTTTTAGCCAGCTGGCCTATTGCCTAACGCACTCGCAATCGCAATCGACTTCAAAGTGGAACTATTGTTTTCATTTTGTATGCAGACTCTCCTTCGGACTGTCAGATTCAATTATTTAAATATGACTGTGACTTTCCCGCTGCGTTGCTTGCGTGGTGTAGTGTAGTGTTGAGTTTCTCATTAATTGAGAAGACTACATAACAGCATCAACAGGATCACAAAAAGGATAAAATAAAATAACCAAAAACCCGCCTTCAAAAATGCAAAAACTAACTTCTTATAACATGGTAGGTAGCTCAGTCCAACTGAAGTCGGCGTCCCACAATATTTTAAACTGACTTTTTGGACTGAGCTACCTACCATTTTATAAGAAGTTATTTTTTGCATTTTTGTAGGCGTGTTTTTTAAGGGTCCCTTTTGCATATATTCATATTAGTATTTTTGTTCTACAGCAGTACAAACACGGTCAACGGTGAACAGTATCTATTTGACTTCACTGGAGCCGACGATGTGGACGGATGGCAGGAACAATCCGACACTGTACGCTCTGTTGGAATGTCGAAGGCAGTGTTAGTGATTCATCAAAACACTGCTTACAGAAGGGCAATATTTTTCGCACTACTAAATCCTCAGGTGAACGGAGCGGGATTTGCGGGAGTCAGAGCATTACGAAGACATGACCTTACGGGTTACACGAAATTGCAATTGCGTTGTCGAAGTCAGGGACTACACAATGGGTTTAAAGTTGTTCTGCGACACAAGGACCTGAACAATGAGCCAAATTGTTCCTTTGAACACTTTTTCCAGGTTTGCTCCAACTTGATATTTACATATTTGTAGAATAGTATAATTAGTCAGTCATATTCATTTCGAGATTTTTACTTACTTTATTATTACTTTCTTTTTACAGGGCCCAAAAGATGATTTCGCTGTTCGTGACTTGGCTTTTTCAGAATTTAAAGCATACTACCGAGGTAAGAGGGTTATGAACGAGACACTTGATATATCTCAAATTAGCAGTATTGGGATTCAAATGTACGGAGGAGTATACCAGCCGGTTAAACAGAAAGGACCAGCCACACTAGAGATAGATTGGATAAAGGCCTTGTAAATTGCGCTCGACTTTGTACCTATAACAATGTTAAAGTGTAATTAGTGGAGTTATCAATTAAGTTCGGCGGGGAATCAAGTCATCTGTTAAATTACGATAAAAACTATTATATTTTGTAATTAAATATGACACTTTCATCGATATAGTTTTATTTGGACTAACTTTGACCGCACAATCTGCCGTTGCCACTATGGACCATCGTCCTTCTACAGAGTCCTATGGCATAGTTTTACCCTTTGGCATAGTTGTACAACTTGCTTGTCCGCATCTGTTTCAAGTAAAATTAATTATAAATAAAAAATAAAAGAATTTTATTAATAATTGAAAAGGGGTCTAGAATGGGGGGTTAAAAAAAGAAGATGGTGTGCAAATGAGGTGTCATATAAAATGGCTCAATCCAAACATTTCAATTTTTCAACAATTTATTTTATTTTTCTGGTTGATATGTATTTTTTGATTTATAGTCAAAAATGTACAAAAATGACAGTTCCTCCCCGCTTATCTCCGAAGTTTATTAATCAAAAAATTTGGAGTATACATAATTATTTAAATTGTATGGGAGAAATAAAATTAAGTGTTAATTACTTACAGTTTTTGAGAAACAACAAAAACCTTTGTAAATCGTTTTCAAAATGTAGGCTCGACAAAATGAACTTTATCGCACAGGAAATAAAGTTAATAACAAAATTAGTATTTTCTTTTGCCAAGGATACCAAGCATATTATCTTAAATACGGAACCCTCAGTGCGCGAAACGACTCGCACTTGACCTATTTTCTTTTTTGCAAAATACTAATAAAATAAAAAGTGGAAAAAATAAACATGAAACAGATAAAACCTGTCACTCAACTTGATAATGCCGTAGTGCAAACACAACTTTACACAGCTTTATGTAGTTTGTGGCTTTTAAAAAAACCTAACTACGCCTTGTCTATATTTTTGAAATGCGTTCTGAAACTGCCCCCGCGGTTTATGTCACGAAATTAAAGATTGTTAAAACGATAACAAAATTATGTAGATACATGATAAACTTCTTCTTTTTCATTGATTTTGTCTTCAAAACATTAAATAAAAAAAATGATTGTACCTACTGTATAAAATAGTTATAATAAACACATTTCAAACTTTAACAGATAGTTTTATTTGCAATTTTACGGTTATGTGTGCATCCGAACGTGCGTTTCTTTTTGGGCCTACTATGTGTGGAATTTGCAAATCGAACTTCGAATCAAGTTGTTTCTATCTCTCGCTTTTTTCCTATCGAAGTGAAAGTGACAGAACAACGTGAAGTTCAAGTTTTTCGAATGTTGTGAGTGGCCCCAGCACTGCTCTCACGGCATTTAAAAATAATAATTAAAAAGCTACTTTGCCTCTCGCTCGCAGCAAAATTGAATTTTGCTCACTGTTTTTAAGCAGCAAAACCTGCTTGTTTGAGCTGCTGAGGTGAAAAGGCTATTTCTTTGGAATAATGATGATGATGATGAAAATAAAAAATCATGAATAAATGTAATTGACTAAGAATAAGTTATTTTTATTAAATTTTCCCACGTACAAATTATTCCCGGCGAAATTATTTGAATAATTTTGACAGGAATAAAATCGAAATGATTTTATTCTTACGAATCTTCATTCAAATAATGATTTTATTCTTGAGTGCCCAACACTCTCCGCTAGCTCCTATTCCTGGGCGTTTCGGCACTCCGGGCCAGCTGCAGAACTAACGTGACCTAAACCTACATCATAATTTATGTTACTAATTTTGGACTATGTAGTCCTGCTGACCAAAATTAGTTAGTAGCTGAGGACCACGGGCAAACCACCACAGCTCAGTGCCCGAAAATAACTCTCACTTGACCGTTATTTGTAGATAAGTACGTCAGATTTATGAAACTATGTAAAATACGAGGAACCGGAGCAGTGGTGGTCCGCGGCATGGTCCATACAATAGTCATATTCATTTATTGCTTTATGTTGTACAGAGAGGTCTTAAAAATACAGTAGATAAAGGGACAAAGGGACTCGCAGGATAAGGCAGGAGATGTCATTTGTATGCCGGCCCATAGTTGGTGATCACTACTACTTTCAGTCCTCTACCCAGGACTGTCACAGAAATAATGTCAAAACTTAAATACATAACTTTTTTTTCAAATTCTTTCTTGAAATCCATATCACCTATACTACGTTTCCCTTAAATGGGTGATTCCACGGGCGTTTCAACTGCCGTCGGTCCGCTGTTCTAAAGATTAAAGAACAAGGCAATAATATAGGTACTTAAAATTCGATCGATTGTGGCAAGAATTACGATAACAGTATAGCCTGTGTGAATGTTAGCTGCTTGGTTACGCTCATTCTTTCAATATTTATGACAGGGGACTGACGGCGGTTGAAACGCCCCTGAAATCACCCAAATAGATGATTAGAATGACAGCCGTATTTCATAATTTCAATCAAAGTATTCACGCCGTATTAATAAACTCATCTTGTGACGGTGAGGCCTGGAAGTGTCATTATTGACGCATCTCGAGACGAGCATTAGAGTTGAGATCAGTTTATTAATAAGCAATGTTTATAAATAGGCGATTAATTATTCAAAATTCTCAACGGCGTTGCCAGGTTTGTACCGATGTAGTATTTATGTGAAGTTAAATAAATAAGAGTAATTAGTGTTTAAATGAGCTGTCATTCTAAATATTCTAAACATCTAATCCCAGTATAGCAATGAAATTAAATCACAGCTACTTAGATTGAGTGGGAGTACTCTAAAATTAAAAAAAATATACAATTCTCTTTTTGACAGCTCTTTCCAACATAATATACTTAGTTGTAAAGATACACCTGTAATAAATATCATATAATAAATACACAAATAGTATTTATTATACGCAATGATATTACATATAAACAAGAAGTAGATATTATGTCACTAATAATAACGCGCCCGAGTTGAAGCTTCATAACAGACCCAATTGACCACTCTCGCTCTCTGTTCCTAGTAATACACTCTTATCTACGCTCAGTTCACACGAAATATGGCGACGAAAGTGACGTGAGCCGAGGTTGAACAAAAATAAGCAAAATGGCGCCGTGTGTGCTTCGGAAAATTGCCAAATTAAAGAAAATAAAACTCAAGAGATCACATATCCATATCACGCGTAATTTTACTATATATTTAATTTTACCTTCGTATTTTAGTTCTTTAAAAATATTGGTAAAAGGAGATAGAAATTGAAATAAATCGCGTGTATGATAAGATAAGGATGGATACTAGATTAAAAAATTAGATGCGACATCGTTGGTATGGATACCAACGCGCTTAACCTTTTGAACGCCAAAGACGGCAATTCACGTCGGCAGATTTTTGTGCCGTGGACGCCAGACTGTCAGCGAGTTGTTCTAACCTTCATATATTTTGTTGCGGCATATGACGTCCGTGGCGTCACGGGCACGTAAAATAGCAATCGACCGTGGCGTTTAAAAGGTTAATTCGCCCGGATATAAGGGATTATATCCGGGCGAATTAAGAGGCTATATGATAGTCGGTAGTGTTCCGCGATTTGGATTCTGGACCATCACGCCTATATGTCTGTTCTTTGGATATATTAAACTTATTTATATTTCCTTAAGACTGTTACGCCTTTAGTATAATTATTCGCATATGGCAGCGAGGCTGTGCCAAACGATTGCGATAGCGGAACCTCTGCGGAACGTTGGTACACTAGTTTTTTTCGCATAGAAATGTCATCCCTTAACTATTCGTGGATCAAAGAGAATATAATCACTATCGTGGATCACGACTGGGTGAGGACGTTATTTCAGGATGTCGTCCCAGTCATCGCTTTCAGATTCTGAAGAGGTAGAATTGTTGTTGGTGGCCTCGGTATTAATGAGAAGACGTAGAAACTAGGTGCATGAAATAACCTCTGTCCCCTTATTTTATTGAATTTTTATCCATGCCATTTTTCTTGTACTTACGCATTTTTGTAATCCACGTGTCAAACTACATATAACTCGGGATTACTCCAAATCACATTCAACATCATTTCTATATTTTCGGCTTCCATTTTGCGAAATTCTATCCGCTCGGACAGAACCTCGTGGTGACGCGTTGCGATGCGAATCACCACTAGCGGACGGTCTGTGTAATGACCATTTCGCATTCGCATGCGAAACAGTACCGATAAGGACGCAACTTTCTCATCTCGCCGTTGTGAGTGGGACATAGCGTATGCGAAATACTGCCAGCAACTTAGTTTTTTCGTTACTTCGCTGTCGCATGCGAACGCGTAGATGTACTAAAGGTGTTAAACGTAAAAACACAATTAGAAACTTCTTCTTTGCCCCGCGCGGCGACTTCAACAGCTACTACCGCGGGGATATGGCGTTTCAACAATGAAGTGATTTCGCCAGTCAAGTAGGTATATATAAGTATAAATCAATATAGCAATAATATACAATCCAATCTTCTCTAGTAAGATTGGGGGCAACGTGATTTGTAGAACAGAGGTCAAGATAGTTTTAACCTCTGCAAGTCCACTAGAAACGAGAAGAAAGATGCCAGCTAGACGAAATAAGTCAAGTCTTCTATCACTGTGCAACACAAAAGGCAGAAAAAGTACAAAACACTATCAGAAAAGTACTTTGAACACCTAAATACAAAACTAAAACAAATTACACATCCGCCATGTTTTAACGTGGCAAATGCCCTCCCCCCCAATTAGAAACCAAATCCTCTATAGATTTATTTTTCAAAGATGACACCTTTTTAGCTTGTTTGTGGTTGACTCTTCGAAACCCAACGATCTCTAATAATGTTTTTTTAATATAGTTGCGAGTTCTTGCAACTGCTTAATCCTGAGCATTTGTGAGCGATAATATAGCAACTATATAATGCGAGGATTTTATCGCTGCTTCTGATTGTGAATCTAACTTTACAGTAGGTAACTGCAAAGTATTAGTTCATATGATTATTTTATATATCCTGTAAAGTATCGCTTTTCGTTGAGAATTCGACTGAGAATTAAGATTTATTTTTATGCAATAAAGAGTTTACTATTATAAAAGCTGTTTCATTTCAATCTGTTACATAGGTACTTGTATTTGTCACCTTGCTTCTTACCAATGTCCGTTCTGTTCGAAATCATAATCTATATCCTCCCAGTGAACCAGGGACCGGAAAACCCGTTCCTTTGCTTAAGCCGTCCGAACGGCTTACCCGTTCATACGGTAAGCCAATCGTTTCGGTAACCTCTTCACCGGCTTACCCAACGATTAGATAGCCCTATTAAGCCGGGATACCCTAACCGTAACCCTTTTGTAACCGCTTACCGAATGTCGTTGGGTTTGATATTTATTTGAATAAGCGCTTACCGTTCGGGTTAGGGTAACCCTCTCGCTCCCTTCCCGCGCGCCGCTATTTTTACGTGTATTGGTATTGGCACGGCTTTGAAGCGCGCGCGCCGCCCGAGTTTAGGTTTCTTTAAACGGTCCAATAATATGTCGTACGTAGTTTGTCAAAGAACTAAATTTGCTTGAAGGTATTTTAAGCGGTAACACATTCGGAGGTTTTGACACTGGTAAGCGGTAAGCCAAATTAACTCGATCGAATGGATTATCCGTTTAATGTGTGAACCGATTAAGCGCTTACCGAAATGTTCGGGTTTATAAAAATCAGCGCTATAAAAACCCTTTAAAAACCCCGGGTTAGGGTAAGCGGGTCCGGTCCCTGCAGTGAACGCCGTAAAGACTAACGAATTTGATCCGGGCCGAACAGCGGTTTTGGTTCGCTCCGAACCATATCTGTCCGTCTGTAGGGTACGCGTAGTCTTGCGACCATAATTATATATATTTTATTTTTATTTTGTTGGTGAAGGGCCAAAGATAAAAGTCCTTGCTTTTGTTTGCTATTATTAATCAATTACTTTTAGAAGACAGGGCAGAGGTGAAAATCCCTTCCGGAGACCTGGGAATGGAGGGCACAGGTGCTGCAGGGCTCTCACCGGCTAAAAACACCAATGCCCCTATTACCAACTTGAATTTAGACTCCCGCGGATACTGTCAGTGCGCCCGTTTACTTATCCGCGGGTTTTCCAAAAAGGGGAATAGGAGAGGTGAGAGGGGGGGGGGGGGAGACTTATAGCTATGTGTCGCGGAGTGGGCGGACATCATTAAAATTAATTGAGTCCACCTCGGTCCGCTAGTTCGCACATCGGACCGGTCAAAGACCGGTCGGGCCGGACAAATTGAGACTGGTCGTGTTAAAGACGTCGCGAAGGAAGGAGTAGTTTAACAGTTTGTAAAAGTTCCTTGAAAGGATCATGGTCTAGTCACAAGTATATGCAAAGATCATCGACTAGAAAGGTTCGGTCGTCTGTAGCGAGCAACAGATTTGGTTCGCCGTTCCAAACCATGTAGATAAAAATCTTAAAATTCACTAAGTCAAACTCATTTGTCGCATTTGTATAGATCTGAATTTCTTGAGGACTTTCAGTTCAAGTCATAACCAAGCAACTTCTCACACTGAAATTAAAAATTGGCTTTCGCTTTCTTAATCTCTTTTCCAGAATTTACTTTGGCAAACATGGGTTAACTGGTAATAAAATAAACATTGGATTTTTTGGGTGCGTACAAAAAATGAAAAAATAATACATATTTACGTAATCCTTATAGGATCACTAGTGTCTGTCTTGTCCGTCCGTCTGTCTGTCATAGCAAAAAAATGGTCCGGATCTACTGGACCAAATCGGGTGAAATTTGGTAGGATGGTGTAATCCTATGACCTAAACACATGCGCAGTTTTTTTTAATTAGTGTCATTTTTGGGGGACAATCAATGATTCTTGGTCGAAAATAGGTGGGGAACCACGGAACAAGAGGAGCCCAAGGACCGCTCGTTAACTTTCACACAGTTGTGAGGAGCCAGGCTGCCAGTTTTTAACAGACAGCCAGGGATAATAAAAACTTTTGAAATTATAAATAAAACATGTAAAATTAATTACACTTTATCAACTAGAATTACGTTATCATATCACCATTATCAATAACAAAGTAGCGAATAAATGCAAAGTTTATCGTGCTCTGGTCGGCAGGAGCAACGAGAGTGCAGTCATAGCGTCAGGGAAGAGAGAGTGGTAATTGACGAGCGGGACGTAGGCGGCGGTGATGACGCGCCCCGCGAACCAGCGGCCATGCAGAGTGTTCACCGACGCTACGGCGGTGGCTATGGTAGGGCATTTGCAGTACACGTTTCCCTGGGGAGACGCCTTATCCACGTACACGTGCAGAACGCCGCCATGCTTGTTGCATTCACTTATGACATCATCCCGGATCTCGATGTCCCAACTAGGGTTAGATTCACTAAAAATAAAAAACACATTTGCAAATGGTACTTTTAATCATAATTTTTTCAAGGCTTGACTAATATTTATAATAAAAAGTTGTACATACCCAGATGGATCAAACATATTATTGAGCATGAAGCATTGTGTGGCAATTGGTGGAGCAACTTGGGGCTGTGGAGTGACTAAAGCAGATCCACTACCCATGAGAACTGATGCTGCAGCAGGTGGAATCTGAAAAATTCAAGGAAAGTATGTTTTAGAAACAAAACTTCAACCATTTTAAGTTATAATAAATTAATAAATATCAGGGGACAATCTCACAAATATTTACTATCACACTAGTGCTAAACTATACCCTTTTTAAAAAGTTTTTATTAACTTCACATGTAAGTGTGTTTGTCAATGGGTCAAACCAATATGGCAAGACAATGTCGACTCAGTTAAATTCTAATTAAAAATCGAGATCATTGAAATATATATATATATATATATATATATATATATATATATATATATATATATATATATATATATATATTATATACCTAGTTGGTTACTAAGTTCTGTTACTAAGGTTGATGCAAATAAAACTAACTTATGTTTATTTTTTAATTTAAATATGTATAAAAATTAAAAGCTTAATTAATATACATTTTGAAAAACAATTAATCATTTTTCTTAGTTTCCGCAATTCCCGATACGATCTTTTAACATTCACAGCCGGCATCGATGAAATTACGCATGACTTTTCTGTAAATTTCATTTTTTTAAATCGCTTAAAAGTTAGTCTTTGTTTACCAAAGAACTTTTTTTGTATAATATTATAAAAAATCCTATCTCTGTATATGTTTAGAGACCAAAATTATATTTCTCAACATGACTTAATTCCAACTTATGAAGCAAGAGATTTGGTGTTTTCGTATTTCTGCAAAATCATGTGAAATCTTGTCGATTTAATGAGTCATCAAGATTGACTGGTGTCCAAGCGGATCTTTAGTTGCTTTGAATACATTCGTATCAGAATTTAAAGCTAGAAGTCTGTTCAATATATCACGCAAATTTGAACTATCTACAGGAACTCTTACAAAAGTTGGGGCCGTTATCAGTATCATCGTCGTGCGTGATTTTAACTATGATTTTATCGTCCGAAATGGGAATATGTACTTCAAGCTCGTACATCAAATAATTTCAATCGTTTAGAATACATTATTTTTATTATTATTCTATATAAATCAAAGTTTTGATTAATATACAGGTTTATGCAAAACTGCTTAATATTTTTTTTTCATTGTAATTAATCTCAGTAACAGAACTTAGGACCGTATTAATAAACTCATCTTGACTGTGAGGTCTGTCACAAGATACGTGAAAGTAAACGTCAAACCATAGTACACTGTCATTGTTGACGCATCTCGAGACGAGCATTAGAGTTGAGATCAGTTTATTAATACGGGCCTTAGTAACCGACTAGGTATATTATATAATATATTTGCAGCAGGCCCGGATATGATAGGAAATATATCCTATCCTATCCTATCCGGGCCTGCTGAAAAACTAACATAACCTAAACCTAAACTTATAATTACGAATTTCAAAAATAGAGCAAAAAAAGAAAGCAGTGTCATGAAATTGTCCTCATTACATAGTTCTCTCTCTCTCTCTCTCTCTCTCTCTCTCTCTCTCTCTCTCTCTCTCTCTCTCTCTCTGTCTATATAGAAATATGGGTGGTGGATCTCATACGCCCCCAAATTGGGACTTGTTGCTATGGTTTCAATAATCACATAGGTAACAAATAAATAGTGGTCCCAAAAAAAATACAGTGACAGAAGCTTATAAGTATTTTTTTCAGAGTCCCTTTTTTCCTTATATCAGCATTGTTTATTGTTGCCTAGTCTAAGCTTTGTTTGGGATTAGGTGCCCCAAATATTATATTAGATAGGTATAAAGAAAAACAGTACTAAGGGTTGATTTATCTAATTCCCTGATAAAAATATCTGAGAAATAAATTTAAGCTCTATCCTTTTTTTAAATGACAAAGAAAATGAGAGTTATAAGCAGTGTTCGGAGTTTTCATAGCACGGTAAGAAGAAAGAGAGGTGTGAAGTCGAATTTAAAGTTTACAAATACCGCAATTTTATAAGAAACAAAATAAAAAAAATAATTAGGTACTTATATTATAATACTTATTATAACCGATTTTTATTGTTTATATTTGTATTATTTCATTCATTAATTACTAAGCTTAGCTTAGAAGCTTTACTCAGGGGGGCTCAGTGTGAATGTAAAAGCATTTTGTAAATAAATAAATGAGTATGAGTAAGAGTTGATTTTTCATGTTGATGTCGACTCCACAGCTCTTTCGTATTACCATGCTATGAAAATTCCGACATATTATTATTCATCAAAAGATTGCTGCATTTTTATAAGTTATTTTCTGATGACATTAGAGTAGGAGCATACAATTGGTATGGCACATAGTCGAGTAAGAAATGCAAATAGCTTAAAAATGATCTTGATCAGCGAGCCAAGAATAAAATTCAGCTTAGCTCTCAACAAATACAACCATGTCAATTTGAAAATCATATTGATAGTGATGAAATGCAAAACATCATTGTACATTTTGTAGTTAAAATTTTAAAGTGATTCCCCTTTGGTCTATGGAACAGTGGCGTCATAGGACATTTCGATATTTTAATTTCCTAATTATTCCATAGAACATTTGAAATTCGGATTATCATTTGTTTTATAGAACTGTTACGCCATAGAACAAAATGATATGGCAGTGTTTCACGTTCTTCTATAGAATATATGGGAATATTCATTTTTCATTTGTTACCATGGAACTGACAATTACAACTAAAAAGCGAGAACACTCTTTATACGTAAACGTATGTATACTAATAAAACCTCTTTACTTTATCGCCTTTCACTGGTCACTTGAAAGCACTGACAATTAGGTCTTGATATTACGGTGAAATAACTTTACTCTATAAAAATGGACACGCAGCCAAAAGATTATACTCTCAATTTTGAGGATATAACAATGGAGAAACGTGGTTGAGGCCAAGTTCTTAAACTAGACTCGAAGAAATACTACCTTCAAGTTAGTTATAAAAACGAGCAGTTAACACGGCCATCATAATAGAAAAAAATGTTGATTAACATTCCCTCGCAATTTTTTAAATTATTTTGGTGCCTAATTATAAATACCATAGAAAAATATAATAAAAAAAATAACAACAAAACTCAAAATATAAGGCATTTTTATTTTTATTTGACAACCACCGAAATAATTTGAAATCTTTTTAATTGTTTATTGTTAAAAGAAATGTTATATTTCCCGCTTTTTGTGGGTTGATTTGCTTGCCCAGCTTGACCTCTTATATTAAGTGTAGGCTTATGCGCTTATTACACCTCCCTAAATTAGTTACTAACAAGAGGGACACAGCAATACAATTGAACGAGATGGAGATATCTCCATACGTATCTAACGTATTGCGGCATCCCTCTTGTTAGTAACTAATTTAGGGAGGTGTAAAAAGCCCTTTAGGCTTAGAATGTCACTTAGTTTTGCGTAATTGACTAATACTGTCAAAACGTTAGGTACCTACATCACATGTGCTATGCTAAGCTCACGTCGTCTGCAAAGGAGTGAAGTCGGGTCAAATACTAGTATATAGCGTTTAGGCACGACAGATCAGTTTCTTAGAACATTCAAATTCTAAAAGATCCATTTTCCACAACTTTTAAATCCCAGAAGATCCGTGACCCACAGTATCCAAATTCTAGTAGACATGTTTACAGTAATAACCAAATCCTAGAACATCCATTCCCATTTTGTCTAAATCCTAGAAGACCCTGATACCGTAATATCCAAATCTTATAGCACCCCTACTCCAGTAAAAACCGAATCCTAGAAGATCCATACCCGTTATATTCTAATCATACAAAAACCGTTTCCCGTTATATCCATATCACAGAAGACTAGTTTTGCGTCATATTGAAATGCTAAAAGATCCATTTAATAAAGCATCCAAATCCTAGAATATCCGTTTCCTAAAGGGTCTTAATTATACAACACTTCAACCAAAGCCCAGTATAAAATATTTTTTTTTTATAAATAGATTAATAACTAGCAGGTAGTCGCGTGGTATTAACCTCACGCTAAATAGGCGCATATTTAAGTCGTCAAGTTGCGGAAAAGAGCCCGCACAACCTATAAGTATATATATCGTTGTCTAGTACCCATAGTAAACTAAACTAAAAACAGTGTAAGAGGTATAAAACCAATGGGTTTCTCTCTGTTAAGCTACAAATTGCGCCGGAATTCAGATAACTTATAATTTTAAAAAAAGTACCCATAGTACAAGCCTAGAGGTAAGTTTGGGACTAGGTCAATTGGTGTGACATTGTTCCCTGATATTTAATTATTTTTAGGTACATACTTGTAGCCCAGTTCCTTCTGCTAGCTTAAACATGAGTTGCAAACGGCCAGTGGCTCCTAAATCAACACCAGCCCTGTCTAGCTCATCAGCATCAAAACGAGTACTGGATCCTCCATCCGTCCGTTCAGTCACATTACCAACTTTCATTGGTCTCCCAGCTAATTCAAATCCGTTGAGTTGCTCCATAGCTTTTTTGGCATCAGCAGCATGATGGAACTGAAAATAGTGTTTGTTATATCTATTTACCAGAGTAATAATAAAAAAAGTTCAGTAACATTAACATCTCAGGAAGAGCATGTTATTAATTCAACATCAAAAAGAGGAATGATATACAAGTAAGAGTAAGAACTTACTGTTAAAAATCCATATCCTTTACTTTTGCCAGATTCTGGGTCAGTCATGAGTTGAATATGATCTATCTTCCCAAATGGTTCAAAGATACCTCTCAGCATATCTTCAGTAATATTAAAATGCAGTGAACCAACATATAGCCTGGTTGGGCCATTGCTTGTCTTTGGTGCTAAATTCGGTAGTGTGTTACCTACTCTGTTCTTCTCTGCTTGAGTATGCTGCACTATAATAGGGACACCAAGCAACTTTTGTCCTGTCAGCCCTAATGCCTGTAGAAAAAGTAAATCATAGTATTAAATCTTACTTATTTTATTGATTCAAAGTTTCAACATGAAAACTTACCAAAGGTACAGATTCAGCATCTCTGAATTCGATGTATGCTATGCCTTTAAATCTTCTGGTTTTATTACATGTTATGAGTCTCACGTCTCTAACTTTACCAACAGATGAGAAAAATTCTTCCAGATCTTTAGCTCTGATTCTTTGTGAGAGTTGCATACAGAAAACGGTACGCAAATCTCTTTCTTCAGGAGGTAATTCATCAAGTTTTGGTTCAATGCCCCTTGATTTTGATCGATATTCTGAACCATTGTCTTTTTCTTTCTCTGGTGATTTTTCTTTTTTGATAGCATTTTTGTCTCTGCTACGTTCCCTTTCTCGGCTGCGCTCTTTGTCCTTGCTGCCGCGGCGCTTGTCCCTGTCACGTTCACGCTCTCTGTCGCGCTCTTTCTCTCTGTGCCCACGATCTTTATCCCGATCTCTGCGCCCTCCCCGGTCCTTTTCCCGTTCTCTGTCCCTCCTATCATCTCTGTCTCTTGATCGACGAGAATCCTTTTCACGCGATTTTTTTCTATCTTTCGATCTGCTACGCCTATACGAACATACAACGTAATTTAAAAAAATAAACATTAACAATTTGATTATTTTAGGGTTACAAAGCACTGTCCCCTGACACGAAAATAAATCTGTATAAAACAGCACATATTAACTTGCTGTAAATTATTTACTTAAACACCATGTAAGATATGTTTTTACTTAATACTTTTCAGCAGCAGCAGGAATTGAGTTTAATTGAGAAATTTGTTATTGTGCACTTTTTCAAATAACGCAAATTCGCGACACCTTTCTAAAAAAAGGCGACTCACAGAGAGTAAGAGCCGTAGTTCTATAACCTAAAACCCTTGTTTTTAACTAGAAAGTAGCCGGCAACGGCAACCGCCCGAGTAAAGGTGCTTTTCTACCGAAGAGGCGAGGCGATGAGTCGAGAATTGAAATTTGAATTCATAAAAATTGTGCGCATCTTTTGTGGAAATGGTTTCTTAATACAAATTCTCGCGTCGCCTCAGCCTGCCTCGCCTCGCCGGTAAAAAAGCAGCTTGAGACTTTGCGACCCATAGGTTGAAAAACAGTTCTCTTATCATCTAAATCTTACCTACGACTTCCGTCCTTGTCCCGCTCTTTGTGCTTATCAGAATACTTGTCAGATCGATGCTTTGATGAGGGATTGTTATCCTGTCACACAAAGCACAAGGTAGAAGCAGCGCCACAGCAACACACGCCGAGTGAATAAATAAAATTGCATTAGTTAATTGTAATAATGTTTTTGCATTTCACCAGTGGAAATAAGAGAAAAGTCACTGGAGAAATAAATGGCTTATAGGTATGTAGCTGGCTTTAGTTTGCCTAAGTCACTGGAGATTGTAGGTTTTCATACAACAGTTGGCTGCTGTCCAAGTCATGGTAGTCACGAAGCCCTGGTCTACACTTACCGTTCAACAAACCACTGACAAAGGATGCGCACAGCGCTAACATCACACAGGGATACTTCTGCAAAAGATTTATGTCCCATCAGCTATCGTCTGGTTTATTATAGCCACTTGATCAAGATAATTTTCAGTAATTATTGAATTCAAGGAATTGCACAATTTTAATAAAATAAAAATTAGGTAAGTATAGTATTGGATACCTCTCTGTTTGTTCAGGTCGGTGAAGTATGCTGGACTATTACCACAAAGTTCTATAAATACAAGAAATGATTCTCAAATGTAGTTTGATTGTAAAGTTTTTTGAGACTGTTCAAAGATGTTGATTATCATGTTTTAAGGAAACTTATTATACAAAATCTTAAGTGATAAAAAAATATTAAAAGGAGAAATTAATAAAACATCTTGGAACAGCATCACCTAAGGGATGGTTGAAAATGGTTACAATGAAAACAATCTCCCTAGGTCTTCATGTCAGCCATAATATATTAATATAATAGGCATAAGTTAAACCTAAGGGCAATTTAAATATTATATAGGTGGTATATCGCTAATCATTTGAAAAAAAAAACATACTTATAAATTTCAGGTACTAATCCAATATTAACACTAGAGGACACGCTTAAAATTGGGTGACATTGCAAGGGGGATGGATACACTGATTGTTTAAAACTGGATGCTGACAGTCAGTCTATCTTATCAGTTGGCATTATTACTAATCCTGCTAAAATTTCATTGCTGAGTTTCAAACATTCAGTTAAATATTTTGGCCTGATCATGACCCAGAGTGTTCTCATGCCCACCATAATCAATTCCTCCCTGCCATTTCATTGCCAAATCCTAGCATCATGGTCATGCGGCCTGTGATTTGACAAAATGACAACCAATACATTTTATAACAACAGGAACATGCAAAAAAGAGTATGTTTAAAGCATTGTAACTAAAATTTAATAAAAAGAAGATATAGAAAGAAAACACAGAAAAAATAGGTACCATATGAAAAATATTGAATTCAAGCAATTCATGTTACTTTTAGTAAGGTGGAGAGTAGGGTGGATCACTTTTGCTTCAATCCTTTTCAGCTACTACTACGGCTTCCGTTAGCTTGGGGCAGGACTAAATATTAATGTATCTTTTTTATATTTTATATTATAGGTGTAACAACTTGTTCATAGTAGCCGAAAAGGATAGAAGCAAAAAACATTTTTTTTCATAGTAATAGCTATTGTCAACTTCATTAATTGGGAAATGTGAATATATATAGAAAGAAAGAAAGAAACATATAGATATCGAAGTTTTGTAATCATTCCATTTTACTGACTAATGTTGGACTGATGGCAAATAGACTGACCGTGAATCCCCAGCATTCCTTTCCATCCATTCAAAACACAAATTTGAAGATTCCATATGGTCCACATTCAGGTCAGTCCTCTATTGGTTATGGTTCAGGCACTAGTCCCACTGCCAATCATGAGTGAGAAGCGAGTATAGCCAGCAATCAACTTTTAATGTCTCTTTCATTGTCTCGGGATTTATAATATATTTTGTTCAACAGTGGAGGCAGGTTCTCGCCGGCGGTGTGAACATCAACTTCACTCTTTAATTGAGGTGGGTTTTATATGTTATGTTCGGTTATTGAATCAGAAAATAGTGAAAAGCTAATCGCCAGCGGTGGGGCAAGCGCCTCAATCTGTTGCCAATGTAGGTATTTATTTCAATGAGTGTGATTGGACCAAATTTATTTGTAGTAGTTTTAACTGACGATCAATGTGGACCATAATTTATTAGTAATTTTCGTTTTGATTCCTCATATTATTATATTTCACTTAGTTTAAATTTAAATTTCGTCTTTTAGGTACACACTTAGATTGCAGTACTTCTATCATAGCAGTTTTAATTTTGAAATCTAATCGTGTCCTTTAGTTTTAAATATAAACTAAAATATGAAACTTTTTCATAACCCCAATTATTTTAAGCCATGTCAAGTAGGCGAGGCTAATGTAGCCACTTACCGATTTGTTATAAGGGGCTTCTAGCATGGCCTCTACGTCTAAATCTTCTGCCATCTTGCGTCGAAACAAAGGTCCTAAAAATATATAATAAATTTAACAAAGCGACTCTCAGGGTAACTAAGATAGAAGTATTGTAAATGCGTATAATATTGCGCACAGCGCAAACGATCAATCAAACCGACTAAATGACAAAATGGCGGAGAGCGAATGGAACTTGAACTTGATCGGCTTGAAACTTAAATACCAGTCATGTCTTAAAATAAGTAATAACTTACTGCAAGTAATGAATTCCAATAAAGGTCTCTAAAATTGAACTATTACGTCGGAACACGAAGAAACACAATCTTTCTCATAAATCTATAACTTATCTTTCAGGTAGGTAGTAGGTACGCGGATCTACAGATTCTAAAGGTATGTCCACCCACAGACTATATAAGGGTATATATGAAATGGGCGCGGAACTGTTCTACTGGTGATGGCGAGCTCGAACTCGGGACATCTTATGCGCGCTCTACATTCAAGCGCCACAGATTATTAAGAACGCAATGCACGCAATATTGCGTGTGAATGCGGAGCGCGCATTACTGTCAGGTGTCCTACGCACAACATGTGTGCGCAGATTTTTTGATATTTCGTGACTTATTAATTTGACGTACAGTTTAATTTTGATGTACAACAACTTTGACAGATCACTTGACGGGTTAAGTACATCACACTTGTGTATACCTTTACAATCTGTGGTCTAGACTTTAGGTTGATATCATATCACGAAGCTGCGGCTTGCGGATTGCGGGCGGAGGTCTCTTTCTAACTCCTTTTGCTACAAAGAGAGTTTCGCTTGTAGTTTGTAACTTGTTGCGTCCTGAAACGGACCACTGGCCTTATGTAAATTTTTAGTTTTAATTTGACTTCATTTGTTTTAGTATTTATTACAAGTGGTCAAATTGTACATTTTAGTTAATAATAGTGTTTAGTTTAAATGATTAGTGAATAGTTATATTTCATTATTATTTTTTGTTCACATGCTTAAGCTGATGGCCCTGGTAGCCAATACAAAAGCTCATTAGAAAAACAAATTGGTTGTGGTTAATTCAGGATTAATTGTTATTCTAATTTAGTGAATCTAGTAAAATAGTGAATTTAGACATACCTTAATAATCTGTGGTGAATCTTTAGACATACCTTAATAATCTATCTGTGTAGTGAATTTAGGTGTTTATCAGTGCTTTGCTTGGTTTGGTTTTGTTGTTTCTTTTCCTTCTTTGGTTTGGTAAACGTAATTGCAAGTATTGCCATTTATTTTGGCTTACAGCACTGTGTTGATTGTTGGAATATTTGCGGATTTTGTAATTTGCTACAATGACAACAGCAGCAAGGCCAACTTTCGATCCTGCCAGAGGAGGAACAGGTCGAGGTGAAAAAGATCTAAGCGCTATATCTCGCCAATATTCTAGCAGAGATTTGCCGGGTCATACTAAATTAAAATACAGGTAAGTAAATTGTTCGCAACGGTTTCTTCCGAAATGAGTGTAATTTGTTAATCTTAAACTTCTTTAATTAGTTAATGTGAAATATCCTGGGATAATAAATATTACCACTTACTCCTTTGTATGTCTCATTACATTAGTAAACATCTGATCATTTTCTTTTAAAGAGAGCAAGGCCAAGGCACCACTGACGAGTTGCGATCCAGAGACTTCCGCAAGGAATTAGATGACAGGGAGAAAGATGGAAAAGGTCCAAGTGTCCGTAGAGTGAATGAGCCAGTTTTGAAACGCCCTAAAGTAGACCAAGTCCCGGCTGCCAGTCTCGATGCTGACGATCCCCTGGAAGGTGATTCCTCAGATTCTGACGATTCTGATGATGATACTGCGGCACTTTTGGCAGAGTTGAACAAAATTAAGAAGGAGAGGGCAACAGAACAGGCTAAAAAGGTAATTATGTTAATGTATTATTGTGTACATTTTTCATATAGCTCAATATTGTTTCAAAACTGAATAAGGTCCAACAGCCACATTCAGTTTCTGTCTTTCCAATTGAGGTTCCCTTACATGAGTGGTTTCTTAGTGATCATACACTCGTAGACGCAAGGTACAGTCGGGGTAAGAAAAGGTTCGTCACCTTAAGATCTATATTTGTTTGCTCAGAATGAGCGATACTCTGCTTTACCGATTGAGTATGACATATTGCAGTCGGTGGTCAACTGTCACTCACCGCCAGTCAGGATGACAGTTACAATTAAAGGTTACCAACTTTTTAGACTAAGAAGCATTCACGAAAGACTATGCTTCGTGAATGCTCGTGTAATATGTATGTATGTATGTAAACTCTTTATTGTACAAAAATATAAATATTACAATAATATAATAATATTATTGTAATATCAGTGATTAGGATAATTGCTTTGCTTATGAAAGAGATAACGATAACAACTGTGTCATCTCATCTTGTTTACGAGTATGCGGCTTGAGTTCGTGTAGTGCCGTCTCGTGGATGTATAGTTAGTAAAAGTAAATAAAATAGTAAACATAATTTGCAACTATGGTAAAATTTATTTAAATAAACAAACTTAACTAAAACCGAGTATATCCGTCATTTGCATCAATCACAGCTTGTAGTTGCTCTCGCATTGAGTCAACAAGACTCAAAGCTCGCCTACTCCATCAGCAGACATCCAACCCCAAATGTTGGCAGATATGAGTCCAGAACTGAAATTTGGCACAATATGGTCCTCCTAATACCTCGTTCCAATTATTCTCCACAAGTGTAGGGATGTTGGAATGATTGGAAGCTCTTTTCATCCGTAAAAATTGTGTGACACCAATCGAAATTTTAATATGATCGGGCAAAACATAAACGTTGAGCTTTATGAGCACAAGTTAAAGCCACTTTTTTGGCAGGACGGCGGTGATGTAATCCTATTGAGTGCAATGCATTTCTTATTATTCTTGAACAAACGTCAAACATTTCAGCAAAAAAAATAGTTTTCACAAAACCATTTTCTTCATATTTTTGCCTCAAAAAATTTAATTGTTCATGGGTGAGGGTCGGGCGGCGTCCAGATCTAGTATGGCGATGATCAGTAAGATTACCCTCTTCCGCGTGTCTGATGATCCAGAATCTTACAATATCTCTTTTATGTTGAGATTTGACGAAATTTCGCTAATATTATACCCAGCTTCATGGTTTGCAATAATTTCAGCTCTTTCCTCAATGTAAGCATTTCCTCGGCATTATCAAATTAAATTACACGCGACGTAACAATAAATTGTTATTGCAAAAATATGTGACAGTGACAGACATTGACAATTAAACAGAAGATATTGTAACTAATTAAAAGTTTGTAATAACTAAATAGGCCATTAAAAAGGTTGATGTTGATATGAAACTAGACATAGGTCAAAAATGTGAACTAATTTGACCCTTGTTATCATACTATGTTAGTATAATTTTATGTGTGGTTGTCTGCGTAATGCTTTAGTTTCAAAAGGTACTAAGAGTTTACGACTTAACAAAGGAATGAAAAAGTTAGCTGACGAAGGTTTTCTTACCCCGACTGTACATTGCCAACCTTCAAAACTGCTTAAACTAATTAAATTCGCTATCCGAAACAAACAAGATATAATTGTCAACCTACCCCTAGTTAATCCAAGAGGTTAGATTAGCAATAGGACCTGTATGAAAAAACAAGTTCTTTGAATAAACCTAGACTACCTTATAAACTCTATTACAATTTCTTACTTTATGACAACTATGTCTAATGGATGAAGTCATTTCCACATGCTTTTATTAGTTTGAGCTTTCATTTTTATATAGATGGTAATTATTTTTAAAACATTTAAATATCATTTAATTTTCATAAACACAAAATTTTCTTAAAATTTTGCTGATATTTTACCATTTTTTTGTAAAATGTTACAACGTTAGATCTAAAATTAAACGAGGAGTAATAATAAGCAAAATAACAGTGAAACATTATTGCAAAATTTTGGGAAAATCATTAGTAGCAGTTATTTTCCACAAAAATAGCAGTTACTCTTTTTTATTTTTTTATTAGTGTAATATTGTTATCAATTATTATAACTCTAACTAACGTTAATTCTATGCATTTGGTTTTATCTTTTTTGGGCTATTAGATCAAAAGTTACACTGTCGAAAGTACGTGTACTTTGGCCATTCTTCAGATTCTGATCTACTTAGCTGAATAGTATTCCTTTCAATATGTACAATTTATTGACTACCACCCTGTATGGATAAGAAAATGTCATCTAGTTTGGCTTACCTTATTCTTCATTAAAAACAAAATAGCTGTAATAGTAGATTGATAACCAAGGGTTGAAAGTGACTCATTTCACCCGAGATATTTCAGGCGCTCGAACGAAGTGAGAGCGCCAATAGTTCGAGGGGAAATGGGTAATTTCACCCGAGTTAGACACTCTACTTTTCATTTCGACTGTGAGGAAAAAAGACACGGTATACCTAAATATAATTAATCTCGTTTCCCGCTTTATCTATTGAAAACTTTTTTTTTCTAGATTCATAAAAAAGTTAAAATACACATGCTGCCAACATTAGAAAAGTTAATGCGAGTTGGTCACGGCCAAGGAGCATGACTGCCATCTCACTCTTTTTCCACAATCTATGCATTATAAAGATAATATTACTTCAGATATTCCACAAATTTGTAATTTATTTAATGAGCATTTTCACTCAGTATTTGAAAAATCAAACGTCGACTCCTTAGACATTGCTAGCTTAATATCACCTCATGATCCCCCTATTGACTTAAATTTCATAGAAATTAACCGCAACGTTGTTTTAAAGTATCTTAACTCCGTAAACATTCATAAAAGTGCTGGGCCGGATGGAATACACCCTCTTTTAATTAAAAACTGTTCCTCGTCTTTAGTCGTACCAATCGCAATGCTTTTTTCTAAATCACTACACGAAGGGTGCGTTCCAACAATTTGGAAACAGGCTTGGATAACCCCCATACCAAAGGGTCCAGTTAGTAGTGATATTGAGAAATATCGCCCTATATCCAAGTTATGCCAATTCGGTAAAATTCTTGAGCAGATCGTTACTCACCAATTATTTAATGCATCTCGCCACCACATTACACATCATCAGCATGGGTTCTATAAGGGGCGCTCTGTCGACAGCAATCTACTTGCCTTTACGAATGAAATTATAGATGCAATGGATGAAGGATTTAGCGTGGATGCAGTGTATACTGATTTTGCCAAGGCTTTTGATAAAATCTGTCATAATACACTTATAGTCAAGCTTTGGCGTCTCGGTATACACGGCTGTCTCTTTCGGTGGATAAAATCCTATGTCGAAAATAGGTGTCAGGCCGTAGTTCTATCTGGATTTACATCCCAAAGCAGATCGATCAGTTCTGGTGTCCCCCAGGGATCCCACCTTGGTCCCTTGCTGTTTACGTTGTATATCAATGATATAACTGACGTTATACGACACTCTAATATTTTATTGTATGCAGATGACACCAAACTATTCAGAGTTATTAAATCTCCTAAAGATTGTGAGTTATTACAGGAAGACTTGTTAAATGTAGAAAGGTACCTTCTCTAAAAAAAAGAACAATATCGATTATAATTACAAATTGTCTAATGTCATCCTGAACAGAGTATCACAAATTCGTGATCTCGGTGTCATCATGGATTCCGGAATGACTTTCACTCCGCATATTGACAAAGTATTAATTAAATGCTACAAACAATTAGGTTTTATTTTGCGTGTAGGGAAGCCCTTCCGGAACCCATTGACTTACAAAATATTATTTAACAGCTTTGTCCGCAGTCACCTTGAATTCGCATGTGCCGTATGGCACCCTTACTACGCCGTCCATGTCGACAGAGTGGAACGGGTACAGAAAAAATTCGTTAAATCGCTGGATTTCAGAACTGGTCGAGCTTACATAGATTATAATACCTCTTTAAGATATCACAATATGATAACATTAAGTGCTCGACGCGATTGTGTAGACGCCGTCATCCTTTATAAAATAATTCACTGCCAGCTCGATGCTCCCTCACTTCTTCATAATATCAATTTCAAGGTCCCTCGCGCTCGTCAGCGCCAGTGTCGCAAAAAGGAACTATTTGCAATACCCAAAGCCAGAACATGTTATGCACGTAACAATTACCTAAGGCGTGCGTGCAGGCTTCTTAATGATAATGTTAAATTGATCGATGTTGACATTTTTAACTGTAAATTAGGTAATATTAAAAAAGCATTTACATTTTAGTTCATCTTACCTCAAACATTATAGGCGCTCGGCTTATGATGACCGTTTGTACCTTCGGTCGAGGACGGGAATATCTTTGCGCTTTAGTACCTTGTCCACCTAAGGGTATGTTTCTACTGCTATATAATGAAATTGCACACGGATTAAAGTGACGAGGGACTGGAGCGCAACTGTGTTTGTGACTTCGACTGGACCAAAATGGTCATATATTTAGTGCAAGTTTTTGTATAGTAATTATATTAGTATTCACTACACGATGTATCATATTGTAAGAATCAATATGTTCTTTTTTCCTCAACTTTTTAGTTTATGTTTGTTAAATAGTAGGCTATAGCTGTCTTATCTATAAATAATTAAGGAAACTATAGGTTTAAGTTTACTCATATTTTGTGTAACATTAAATGTATACAACCGTTTGTTTCTTAATAAACAATAAATAAATAAAATAAATAAATCTCATTCTTACCCTAACTAAAGAAAGAGATGGAATATATTTGTGACGTAATTAAGGTCAAATTTCTTGTTTCGAACGGATGTTCGGTGTTCAACCTCCTTGTTGTATAATAAGCTCCTTGGTCGTGACCAACTCGATTAAACTTTTCTAATGTTGGCAGTAGTGTATTTTCTAGATGGCCATACCGAAACGTGAAAGAAAAAGTGTCATGCTATGCTATCACGGCATTATGGCGGGCAGCAGAATAGAGGAATAATTTTAAATGTTGATTTTCTGTAATTGCGAAAAAAATAGACCAGTCTTAAAATGATTTTCATATGAACCTATAGGCCGTAATAAATACGTCGTTTAACGTATAGCCGAGTTTAGATATATGAAAATCTTTTATTTTAATAATATGACGTAGCTCAATTATCTTAGACTCCGTGGCCAATCGTAACTATTAAAAAAAAATTACTTTCCACCCTAGAGATGAAAACGCAATTTTCCACCCGGCTATCCACCCATTCAAATTAAACTTTCCGAACAGGAGAGATGAAAAAAAATATTATGTATAGTTTCGGAGATATTGGATTTTAAACTTTGTATGCGTCGCTCGGAACCCGGCGGTGAGCGCTCACGGATGATGACGTCATCATTAACAGCGGTGCTCGCCCTTATATGATTGAGTAAGTTTACAGGGCTATATCTTTTTAACCATTATAACTAAACAATTGAAGTTTTCACTGAATACGTCTTATTATATATAAACTCTATTGTTTAAAAATATTATAAACTTCCAAAGTTAAGCAACTACAAGCGTAGTCTAAAACAGGATGGGTGACCACTTAAAACATGTGTTGATAAAATCGACGACGCGCTGGCCTATTTGGTAGTGACCCTGCCTACGAAGCTAGCGGTCCTGGGTTCAAATCCCGGTAAGGGCAGATATTTGTGTGATGAGCAAGAATATTTGTTTCTGAGTCATGGATGTTTTCTATGTATTTAAGTATATATTTCTCTATATAAGTATTTATATCGTTGTCTAGTACCCATAGTACAAGCCTAGAGCTTAGTTTGGGACTAGGTCAATTGGTGTGACATTGTCCCCTGATATTTATTATTTATTATTTATTTATTTAATCAGTTAGTCACTATAATATAAGTAAACTTACTCAATCATATAATATAAGGGCGCGCACTGCTGTTAAACGATGATGTCACTCCAGCAAGATGGTGCCCGCGCCCTTTAATATTATTCACCAAGATTTTATATGTCTATTTGAATGACACAGAAAGTTGTATATTTGTTTATTTATAAGCTTTACGGTAACAAAGTTTCAAGCGATTTGGCATACCTATTGACATTCTTCATTCATGTCATGAACAACCTTTTCATACTTTTTTCAGGAAGCTGATAGAAAACAGGAGGAGGAAAGAATCCGCATGGAGAATATTTTATCTGGAAATCCACTCCTGAATTATTCTGCAGCAGGGCAAAAAAATGATTTGAAGGTATTTATTAAGGAAGATATATGATGGAAGGAATCTTGAAAACTAGCAATACATATACATATATTAATTTGGGTGTGATCATTAATAATTGAAGACATTCAAGATTTTCTTTTTTAGCCCTTATTTAGTCTTTTTCTCAACCTTATATCTTATATGTTTAGTTTGAATTTCAACAAAATTCAATCTCAACTGAATTACAATTGAGATTGAATTGACCAGGAAATAGGCTATTTGACTAATTTTGGAAAAGTCTCTTCAATGATTCTTTATTAAACATAACAAGCACACTACATTGATATTTCCTTGAGATTCTACTGCATTATCAATAAGTATCTATGTTAAAGTAAAAAAAACAAAACCGCGCTTAAAACGCGGTTTCTATCATGGCGCTGGCCCTAAGAATGCAAGTAACAATACACAATAATTTGAAGAGATAAGAAGATCCCTGGTAGGGAATGCAAACCGGTTAACCGATTAACCGACACTTTTTGATCTCGGTTAAAAACCGGTTTTTTATAACTTTCCCCGGTTATTAACCGAATTAGAACTTGTCCTTAAAAGACTGTAAATTGCCTCAATTAGATACCCCAGAATATTCTTCAGACTATAAAATGACGAATACTTATAGCGTGGAAAGGAAACGTATTCTTATTTTGTAAAAAACAAAAATACATACTCGATTTTTTCGTGTAGCGAATAGCAAGAAGTTTTATTAATTTAATTTCTTCATTAACGTGCTGAACTACTGATACAATACACGAGCTACATGAAAAATTTACATTGCTAGAGCTAATTTATATAGTACTTATTCCCTATACTAATTGAACAGCTTTATTAAACATTAACCACCCCCACTCCGTTTTAGTAATGCCGCGGCCGCGTTAAAAAAAAGAGCAGAAAGGGTTTGTTTGTGGCTGGGCTGGGTAAACCCCATTGTTTTAGTTTGCTACACTAAAGAACCAATATTTTAGTTACAAGTTTGTTAAACTTTTAAAATTTAAAATTGTACTTTTTATATAAGTATAATTTAAGTTTTATAATTTAATTCGTCACTTGTTGATTTGTTATGAAGTTTATAAAGATGATGAGAAGAATCATATGCTTTTTATTTATTCGCTTTAACATTTCTAAATATATTATAAATATATAAACATAAATAACCGTATGTATAATTAGTTTAGTACAGAGTAAATAATTTAAATACCTATTTACATCTAAAAAAATACGCCGTTTACACCAAAAGTAACCAAGAATAGTAAAATTATCGTGTAATTCTTCGATTTCAAATAGTTTGCAAAAAACCGGTTAAACACCGGTTAACCTGTTTTGTATCCGTCGAGGCGGTTATTAACCGGTTTTTTATTTTCACCGGTTTTTGCAATCCCTAAATTCCCTGGTTATCTGTGGTTACTTGCGTGTGACGTCACCAGCAAGTAGCCACAGCTGCAAACCAGTCAAATAGCTTTTCTGCTACAGATAAAATTTAAAAAAATATTTCGATTTATTTCATGTAATTTCATGTAATTTCCAAAAAATATACATTATTTAGTCTATACTAATATTATAACAAGGTAAAGTTTGTGACGTTGTAAGGGGTACTGAACTGATTTTATAAAATCTTTTACCAATAGAAAGCCACGTTATTTGTGATTGTCATAGGCTATATATTACAAAGAAGAGTGCCCAACGAAGTGGGCACGGGAGCAGCAAGTTTAAAATAAAATTAAATATATTAAAACAGGGCACGCAAGCACTCAGGCCACCTGATGGTAAGTGGGATCTGAGACCCGTAGCCATTTGAGATGAATTGCCTCTATGGTTGTAATTTCACCGGTTGTCTTATCCCCACACCGGAATACATCAATGCGAACACTAATGTTTGGCGGTGGTTTATTAGGATGACCACAATTTGTAGTATATTTTCAATGACAACATTGACAATATACTACAAATTTAGTTTAGCTTACTGATGTTTTCCATTCCAAATTCCTAGTACTAAGACCGCATTTTTTTCCCCATAGAATAACTGTAAATAGAGTTACGTCACTGTCCAAGTGACATTTCAGGGGATCTCATAGGTTGGTCACTTGGGCGAACAAGAAATATAATATTAAGTTATCATATCGCTCAAATCGTTATTTTAACCATAATTTTGGGAAATAAATGATTAAAATAGCACAAATGAGTCACTGGTATGCGATTACGGCGGGAGCACGAATTGTAAAGCGAAGCGAGTGAAGTGACGTCTTACATAAATCAAGCGGCCCTCAACATGTTGACACGGGTGTATAGAGTCAATGATATAAGTGCAATAAATAAATTATTCGTACAAAGACAGCATTGTTGTTTTAAATTAATACGTCAAAGAGTTTGTTTCAAAATAAAGTTTGTTAACAACTAATTAAATTCTTTCATCTTGATTATAATACATAGTTTATTTTATAGAAAGTCGATTTCTTATAAATGTGGAAAGTACTTATTAATATTTTGAGTGCTGTAAATGTTTTTCGATAACCTTGTTTACATTTTTTATACTTGCTGCTGTATCCAACTCATAAAAAAACTAAAAAAACTACGCTTTTTAGCCAATCACAGTACAGTACTGCAACATTACGGACACCGGTGGAAAATAAGTCGGATAGTAAAACTAGACAATATAGTACTTACGATATTTAGTTTTCTTATATACTCGTATTAATGACTTAAATTATTAATTTTAATGAACCCGTACAAAAAGTATTGTTCACAATAGTGTCATAGTCAAGCTTATTAATCTCGTACCTTAGTTAGGCCACTCAGCATGCTTCGTGGCCTAAATACGAATAAAAAGCTCTCTATTATAACACGATTTCCTCGATGACATGGTTCCTAAGAACAGATCTTTGTATATCTTATAGTATAGTTATAGTTACAGACTCGTCCACATTGACCGATCTAAATGGGCCATCTGTATAGGGAATGCAATTAACCGATTAAATGTAGCATCGGTTAATTTATCGGTTAAGATGAAATTTATCGATTAATCGAGTAATAACCGGTTATTAACCGATTGTTTTTTTTGCTTAAAAATAATGGTTTCCTTTAGGTTATTTAACATGAAAACTTGTGAACAAAGACGTGTAAATAAATCAGACATATTTATTATGTGAAAACGCTTTAATTAGTGATATAATTATTTCTTAAATGTTAGATTAGAGATCAGTATTTAGACCGCCAGTATACTAAGTTTCATTTCTACACATTTAGGACATTCAGTATCTTAAAAAATCAACAACAGTATAATAGAATGTTACTTATGGAGTAGTATAATATAAAAAATATTTTTCCTCGTAATATTCGCTTGTAAAAAGTCAATTTAATAACAAAAAGTCATCAAAATAACACGCGCTTAACTGCTTATGTAACCACTAACCACTAGCAAACCAACAAACTAACACTCCAGGTACGCGTCTATTTGCATCAAGTGTGAAGGGTACACTAGCTATACCTCTGACGTTATCATCTGAGCTCTGGGGCCATAAAAACCCTTTTGCGACCATCTCGCTCGCTCTAGGGAGGTTAGCAGATTATAACGGTGTTTTAGAAAGAGACCATTAATCGGTTAGCCTTGTTTTTTGTAGCGCGTAGAGCATTCTCTCTTTCACTCATAAACGTGTAACCGCCCGGTGCAGTGCAATGCAGTGCAACATATCTTTTTTTGTTAGAAACAAAATAATATAAACGAAACCAACGTTATTTGTTTCATTTGTGAAAATCTTATTAATTTTACAGCTCACTAAGAGTTTTTTAATTGATATTATGCATAATTGCGTATATTGCGATGTTTGTGTAATTTTAATATAAATATTTAGTTTAATTTGTGTCGTCTTTCTAGTAAAAACTTAACAAATGAAGCTTTTTGCAGATCACTTCTATTAACCGGTTAATCGGTTAATTTCATATTTTAACCGGTTACGTTTTTTGGCATAAATTTTCGATTAAAATCGGTTAATCGGTTAACCGATTAACCGGTTTGCATTCCCTACACCTGTATAATACACAATCGGAGAAAGTTAACATAGTCTCAATTAAGTTGTTAACTAAGTTTTAAAAAGAGGGTGTTTATCTTATGTGTTTAACTGAAATATAATGTAATTGAATCTGTCGTAATATGGGCTATTGTATAGTATTTTAAGACTATGTTTGATGTACCTTAGCTAAGTTCCTTAGTTAATCCAATTAGTAGTGTGTCTCACTTCTGTGTAGCAATTATCATAACATAATATTCAAATGAATGTTTTATTTCAGGTCAAGAGACGATGGGATGATGATGTCGTTTTCAAGAACTGTGCGCGCTCAGAGCCTGAGAAGAGACTAAATTCTTTTATAAATGATTCTTTGAGATCAGAGTTTCACAAAAAATTCATGGAAAAATATGTTAAGTAATCATATATTGCACCCCTACGACACATTTACCTACATTGTAACTATAAATTACTACCTATTTCAATTAAATGACTAAAACTGTATAGTGTGCTTTATGAAATTATCAACCCCTTTTTGTCGTTTTGAACCTTGGCTACCTTTGGGGCTCACATCAACCAAAATGTTTTTGTTAATGAGGACCCCCAAAAACAATCTTTTTTATTAGGTATCATTCTCCCAGATAGAATAAAGGGATTACTAACTTTTTTCTCGGTCTGCCAGCGAGCCTTACGACAAAGATTATTAAATTATTTATTAATATCATAATCGACATCCATTCAACATCCCACATATTCAACATACGCCAGTAGATAAAGTGTGTGAAATAAGTTTAAGTTTGTGTTGCACGTCTTTCGATTCCACGCTCGACCCGCTGTTTTTTCCACTTGACAGAGCTCCGCCTTGCGGCGGGGTCTTAGATCTGGGCGCTTTGCCCCTCGGGCATTTAAAGATATCTAACGGATCTAACCCACCTACTTACAGGCAAAAGTAATGGGACCACTAAACCTAACCTCGGCAATATTGTTGTTTAGAATTTTGGGAATCACTCAAACTTTTTCTTGTACCTATATTACTAAATACAAAAAAAAAAATGTTAGCATCTTGTACGTACTACAGTCTACACGTAGCAAAGTTACTTCTGAAAAAATAGGCTTTCGTGTTGGCAGCATCAGATCTGAAGTACCTACTGTTTTATTGATCATTAAAAAGGCTTATTGAAGAAAATAATGTTATATATATACAGTGTGTATTTGGGAGTGTGGATCAAACGAAGCGGGTGATATAGGATGTCTAGACCTATCCAATTCACCCCCATGTCTTTTTTCCATACTTGGTGTCCCAGTGTTTGCTTTTCACTTTATACGGAAAAAACAACTTTTTGTAATTACTTAAAAAAAAACTGAAAAATAAACGAGCAAATAGGTTTTAACAACTTCGCTGATTCGTAATGATTCGAATAATGTAAGATACCACTGAAAAAATTGTGAAATAAAACATGAAATTAATGATTTTTCGTGACAATCGTGACATGGACATAAGGAAAAATTACAAAAAATCAGATTAATATGATCAATATCTCCGAAATTCGTAAAAATCACTGAACATACATAGGGTTGAGTTCGATAGGTCTAGAAGTCCTCTATCGACCGGCTTCGTTTGATCCACACTTCCAAATACACCCTGTACATGTTGCTAGATACCTGTGACCTTGAAAAGTCGGTAAAATTGTGCCCACTAACTTGCCAACGGCAAGCAAATATTCAGAAGACATTACCAGCTAAAACAAGTTAAACAAGTACTACCTAGTCTTTGACGATCTTCTAAGCTAAGCGATTAAAAACTTTAAGCAAGACATTGAATGTGTTTTATTCTCCTCAGATATTAATGAGCATAATTATTTTATGAAAAATTAATGTGACACCTGTCATCATATTAAGAAAATTGCATCTGTGACTGTTGCTGGAAAATGAGGAAAAAAACTTAAAGCTCTGCGTAGATGGCAGCACCGTCGACTGTACCTTGTTTGCATTTGCATAAAGCGGCTGTCACTTTTGTTTGCCTTGAGTTCATAAAAAAACAATCAAAATGTATTCGTTAATGACGGTGGTGGAATTGAAACTGGAATTACGAAAAAGAAATGCTTCAACAGCCGGCAAAAAAGCAGCTCTAATCGAAAGGTAATACATCAAACATGAATGAGGTTATGTTTATTTAATTACGTTTTTTTTTGTTTATTCAGATAATAATTACGTAGTTTTCTTTCCAGATTACAAGCATACGAGCGCAACTTCAATTTCGGGTCAGAGCCAGGACCCAGCGAAGATCCAGGGTATCGGTGCCCACCAGTATCTTTTTTCAAAGATGTGAATGCCGATTCGCCAATTCCACCCATCAATAGACACGAAATACAGTCGTACTTTGACAAGTTCAGTGCCCGGCACAAAGGAAAAGACATGTACGAATCTCGGTGCCTTCTGACTGTACGCTATGCTGTGGACGGTGATTACACGTTCTTCCAAGGCCAATGCAAGGCTCAAATGAAAAAAGTGGCGTATATTGTTAACGTTAAACTTTCAAAAGAAGGATGCATTGAGGAGGCAAACTGCGAGTGTGCTGCAGGTAGTGGGATTCAAGCGCACTGCAAACATGTTTCGGTTCTTTTGTGTGCAGTGGAAGACATATATAGAACACACACTATTATTCTGCATCAGGTTACTACACAAAGATTAATGACTTTTAAAAGGCCTAATAAAGCTTTTTATCGGTCCCCAATTCTGGCCCAAAATTTACCAGTGTGCAAAAAAAAACGAAAAAACATCAACTATGAACCTGTTCAAAAAGAAGACATGCCAGATAACTATGTAAGTTATGTACAAAACTTGGCCATTAACTATGGGACATCTACAATGCCCATTTTACAAACCTTTAAACCGGCAAATCCATACGGAATAGAATGGGATCACAATTTATATGCTGGTGTTAACAGCAAAGAAATGTTACTGGAGAAATTATTTTTAAAAAATGTTACGAAATCTAAAATTGAAGAAATTGAAGAAATTACACGAGAGCAAAGTAAATCTGCAGAGTGGCATAAACATCGCTCATGCAGGTTAACTGCATACAAATTCCACGCTATTTGCCATGTGCAGACAGGGCAGGCCGGACTCATTGAGAACATAATGAATCCTAGACCTATTTACACTAGAGCAATTATACATGGCAAAACTCATGAGAGTACTGCAATGAATAAATATACAGAAGTTTTTGGGCTCAATGTGCAAAAGTGTGGTTTATTCATTTGTGAGAAGTACCCATTCTTAGCAGCTTCTCCTGATGGACTTCTTGGGGATGACACTGTGATAGAGATCAAATGTCCCTATGCTGCCAGATATATGCAAATAAACCCTGTTACAGTGTCATATTTACAGGAGGTCAATGGGAATTTGAAATTAAAAAGAAATCATCCATATTTCACCCAAATACAAGGGCAATTATTGTGCACCAATAGGAAATATTGCAATTTTATTGTATACACTTTTAAAGAGATGAAAGTGCTATTCATCTCACGAGACGATTCTTTCATCGATGAAATGGTTACGAAATTGTGTGAGTTTTATAACAATTATTTTAAAAAAGAAATATTGAGAAAGTATTTGTATAAAAATTATGATTTAATAAAACATCAGTAAAATAAAAGGTTATTTTTATTTCTTAATAATATTCATTAGTTAACAATTCAGAAAAATAAACTATTTCATTATACCTTCCCTAAAATTACAACACATAACACATACAAAAAATATTTTACTAGCTAAAGGAATATAACTGTGGTCCAAGTCATTTTTTAAAATTTTGTATGTTTTAGTTAGGCCAATCAAGCGTTCAATGTGCACTCTTTTACTAGCTAAAGTCCTATCTTTTAAAACTGTTAACCCAGGCAATTGTGTTTTTCCCTTAAGAAATGTTGGGATATTAACAGAAACATTTTTCTCTGCAAACAAGTCCTGAATATTGAATCCACGATCTGCCAATATACAGTCCCCACTTTCACATTTATTCAACAAATCACTCCTTTCTACTGTTTGCCTGTCACTCACGGACCCAGCATAAGCAGGTGAACAGTATGATAACAAACCCCCTGGTGTACCTCCAACAAGTACTTTAAGAGTGTTTGCATGCTTGTAGCTGCTCCAAGATGCCTGTTGAGCCGTCGGGTTTTTTGGTTTCTGTACATGGATTTCTGTTCCATCTAAAATTACTCTAATGTTACTATTATAGTTTTTAAAATGTTCAGGCATGTAATAGTGTACCAAATCTTTATCTGGCCATATGTTAATTTGTGACCAAAGTTGATACATAAAATTAACCCATGTTATGAATACATTTGAGACTGTTGTAGTACTTATGTTAAAATACCTGCTTAATTCAAATATACATTTGTTTTGTCTAAGCTTCATCATAGTCAAAAAGAACTGATCTTCAGTACTAAGTTGAACAACACTACTACCAAAATATTTAATTTTATGTGCCACAACACTTAGAGTTGAATATACGAAAAAAAACTTTTTGTAACATTCAAAACCTGTGTAAAATTTGATGGCTTTATTGTCATTTTTATATCTATGTATAGTTCCAAACACATGTTCCATATCAATTTGTGTTGCTTTAGAAGTGTGTTCAAGCTGTTTAACATTTGCAAGATTATGATCTTCATTTACAGCATCTATTTCAATTTCACAACCAATTTCCACTGTGTTTGTTGTTATTTCGCTTTGTTGATAACAGCTTGTTGAAGGTATTTCTTTTTGTTCTAACAATAATTTCCTCTGACACCGCTTCTCAAAACGCTGCTGACGCGCGATCGCAATTGGGTTATCCGGTTGTGGAATAGTACTAAAAGAAAATACTGAAGGTATTGCAGTTTTCTTCAAAAACTTTGCTATTGGCTCGTAACCTGAAAGAGACCAGTGTTACTGTTGTATTAATACTATTGAGCGAAGCAGGTGCTGCACTGCAAGGCTTTCATAAATATGACTTACTCGTGTATTTGCTTTGTCCGTAATAGTCATCTGGTTTGAAGTGAATGCTGCATAACCGTGATGCTGTAGTTGCCTTGAATTTTTTTATTTTTAATGCCTTTTCCCAGGCCTTCCTGCGTTTAGGGTTTTTTGGAAATAAATGTATTCCTTTATTTTTGCAGTCTAAAGCAGAACACTGTACCATTTTGTACTATAAATCGCTTTAATTCGTATTATTAAGCTTTATTTACAAAAAAAGTATGAGATTTGACAGATGACAAGTGATGGTTGGGTACAGTCGACTATGCGACATCTGACGGGAGAAATAAGCAGTTTTTCTCCCAATTTAGCGCTGCGACTTTAAGCCGGTACGAATCTCCCTTAACGTGATTGCATTTTTTACGACTGCCCAAAAAAAGGAGTGTACCTAATGTTTTTAGCGTTCATGTACGTAGATAGGGTAGAAGTCCAGTTTGTGGCCACTGTACGCTTTTTGGCAACTTTGAATTGCAAAAATATGTATACATCGTTGAAATGAGTATCAAAAATACTGAAATTAAAAATAATATTCATAAATAGTCAACAATGAAGAATAATCTTGAGATAAAATGTAAAAATATTTTTGTAATTTAATAATGCTTAAGATATTAATTAAAATTTATTGTGACCAAAAACGTTCTTAAGATGGCTAAAACCGGTACTTCTACCCTATGTACGATTCTTTATTCCACAATTAACCACCCATAACAACACACACACACACACACACACACATCCAAACGCCTGAGCCCGGGTGACATAGGATACCAAAACTGTTAAAATTGAAGTCATAACAATGGCAAAATGTTAATTATTAACATAGTTCCTTTTCATTTAGTTAATTACTATTTTGCTTCGGGACCCGATACACGCTCCGAACCAAATATTGGAGTTTTATAAGTTGTTTACGTAGCGTTCAATAGCATTGCTGAAGACTGATTAACAGTATGTACCTACATGATGTTGAACTGCCGGGCGGAGGTCGAGCTGCGCCGGAGCGCTCTCGGATTGTTTACGTTATTCATATTGAAAGTATGCGCCTAAAGCAGCGTTTACACTCGCCACGCGGCGCCATACATTGACAAAACGCATTCCACACCAATTGAATATTCCATCGAAACATGTTAAATAACAAAAAAAAAGAAGTTGGTAAAGGTTTAATTATTGTTAAAGGAAAAAACGTAGGTAGGTACAGTCGACTACAAAGAGATGTATCCACTTTTTTCCCCTTATTGTATTGTAATAGGGTTCAAAATTGGATACAACTCTTTGTAGTTGACTGTACAGGAAAGTTACGTAACGTATTACTAATGTAATGTCCCTACCTAAATACTTATTTAGGTACCTATCGATCGCCCAACTGCATAGGTAAATTGAACACTTATTTGTGGATCATTATCAAACCTTTAATTTTAAAGCTATTAATGTTATTATTCTTATAATTGATGGATGACATTATGCTTGTGAGGATTGTGAAGTGCCGCTGAAATCGCGTACCTTGATGTCAAAAAAAAATCGATACAAATTTAGCTCCGGTGATAACGTTCCTCACCCCCCGAATCATGTCCGATTTCCTCAATTTTCTTCAATTCCTCAAGTCTGAGGTCCGTTTCTGTTTTTTTTTTTTAATTTGTTTCATTCTAAGAAATATTTTCGTGTAAAGAAAAACGTACAGACATAATTTTTCACGATATCTACAACATATTCTAAAATCATAAAAATCGGATAAGGTTTAAGGGGAGAAAAACGTTGTCGCATTAATGAGTAGGTAGGTAAGTTACTACGATTACCTTATTTGTGAGACCATTCGATAGCTGCTCTAATCTCTTGCCGGCAAATACAGACCGGTTCCATTGGACGCGGCGGCGGCTGCGCCCGCGACAGTATGCGCATACCTTTAGGAGGGGGGCGGGGGAGGGGTGTGAGCGCGGCCTACCTTGAGTGGGCAGGTTCCGCGGTCCCGCCGCGCCGCGCTTCACTCACACGGTCCTCTCGCGCAGTCGCGCGCGCTCAGTCATCATGGCCGGCCCCACGGCGTGGCGATGCGCATGTTCCGTGTTGTTTATCGTGGCGGCGGAGGCAGTTCTGTCGGGGCTCTACGTGGATAACGGCGTGGACCAGACGGTGATCCAGCACGCAATGACGCGCGACGAGCGACTTGTGGTGGAGCACGAGATCCTGGAACTGCTGGGGCTGGGCGCTCGGCCGCGGGTGGCGCGCGGAGCGCTGGACCGCTCAGCGCCATCCTTCCTGCTCGACGTCTACAAGCAGTTGGGCGAGGAGCGTGAGGCGCGCCCCACGCGCTCCTCGGCCGCGCCGCTCAGCGGCGACGACCAGCAGGCCATCGACGAGAGCGACCTGATCATGACCTTCCAGAGCAAAAGTAAGGACCTATATACCTACTTCTTGTAGGAATCAACGTTAATTTGTCTACGGCATTCGTGCACTTCTTGCGTAGGTAGACAGGACGACGCGACGACTGGGAAGGGCAATGAAATGAATGAAGTAACTTGCGATTAATTTTATAAGTGGGGTGACCTGGCATGTTCGCAGAATCTATTGTAGGTAATTAATGGAACTTTCAGACGTCGATAAATAATGTATATTGAAGAGGCATTATTGTTATTTATTTCAAAAGTAGTCTTTGTTCGCGTTTCAAGTTACATATGATACGAATTATGATATTATGTTATACAATTACGCTATTGACTCTGTCCAGTTCCCAGCACAATTAATACTACGCGGGGTGTCAAGGTTTTATCTCGTCCATCGACACTGCTTTGCGAGCTAATGCAGCTTTCGTAGCGTTGTCCGTTGTACCTTAATCCTGTGGCCCTTGTAAAAACTGTTAAGTACGCTACTAGTCACAATTACTTGTATAGGTATAACATTAAGGTTTTTATCGTAAACAGAGCAGAGAACAGACTACCCTTTTTAATTGAACATTAACATGAATTTTATTTTAGGTTATAGAGGTGGTAATTCATCATTCAATTGCACCCACTAGATGATGCCAATCTGGTTATAAATCCATAAGGATGCCAGTAATTTGGTGTCATATTTGTAGCTGATACTGGTAAGATTTTCTTAAGAAGTACTAACGTCCCTGGAAAAATTCTTTATTTTTAAATCTGCAATGGTGTCTCTATGGGGTCCTTCCTAGATAATATGTGGTCCTACTTTGATTGAAAATCGAAGACTGAAATGGTTCAAAGTTACTTTATCTTCATGCTGATAGGCAGACGAGGAGGTAGTAATAATTCTCTGGTTTAAGTGTATTAAACTATTGATATTAGGCAATTCTAAATTCTAATACTTACCTACAATGATTTCACGTAAATATGTTGATTTGAAAATAAATGCCTGCCTAGAATTTGAGAGATAAACTGACTACTGTCATGTAGGATTATTAATTTAGTTTTATATTTAGTTAGGTACCTACTGATAACTAAGTACAAGTTTTTCGCGAATTTTGCCTATAATTTGTTGTGCATTTTATTATAATTAACACCTTTTCCTGTAAACATTAGTATGTTATTTTAACAGCTAATAATAGATGATCAAACGAGCGGAGTTCGATCACTCAAGCGGAGTTCGATCACTATTATAGAAAAAATCATGGAAACGTAGGAGTCGTTTCATTTCATTTTCATTCATTCATTCATTCGAATACATACCTAAATAAATATATTAAATATTAAATAAAATTTAAACCTAGTTTAAAGTCCTCCTTACGACTCGTGTAGGTACTTTACAAAGTAAATTAAATCAATCAATGTGACGACGCCTTAATTAGATTTGAATAGTATTTCAATTATAACTTAACTTCTTTGACATCTGGCTGTCAGGAAGATAAATTCTGAGCGTGTGCTTTGTGCTTGAGATGATGATGCAGCGGTTTTGTTGATAATGACTACCCATCCGTTTTATTGGTAGGTAGGTACTTAATTGGGAAGAAACTTAATGGTCACAGGTAGTCCCTGTCCAGGTAGGTGGTGACTCAGTGTTGTCCGACGATGTAGGCCCGCCGCGGACCGCGGGGTTCCGGCGCCAATCCAGCTTAAGATAAAAACGAAATAAAAACTTTATTGTTACGTTCATGGCACTACTGGTAATCGCCGCTCGAGTTCACGCAGGTAGGTGCTTTCTTAGGAAGTTCTTATTGTTCCCGTCATTAGTTCCTTTGTGAAGAAATGAATGATGTTTAAAATCATGCTTAAATTATATACCACTTTACGGATAATAGTAAAGGAGCTTAAGGACCGGCTCCACTTTGTCGAAGAGCAGATGAGAATAGCAACATCGAGATCAACGGGATTCTCGAGCACTAAACTGAAAACCTCGCGACAACTCTCATACAGTCCCATAGTTGCCGAGGACATACTTCAGGTTACGCGAGTCGCAAAATTAAACGAAGAAGGTTACAAGCCTCGCACCGTAGTAGCGAAACTACGTAGTCCGCGGCAGCGGGACACCGTGCTGGCGGCCGTGTCAGCGTTAAACAAAAAAAATATGCACGGAACAAAGCGGGCCCCCAGCCCCCGAGCAACTGTCTACATCATGGAACATTTAACACCAGCTAACAAGTGCCTGCAAATTCGTATGGGTTCGCAATGGACGCATCTACGTAAGAAGGAACGACTCTAGCCAAGCCCTACTAATTCGAAGCATGGAAGGGCTTAATTTAATCAATTAACCTGCGCGTGTATTTAAACATGAATGCTGTGGAGCTTTGTCATCGCAGGCAGCCTCGACATTTATTACCAGAACATTCGCGGGATGAGAACTAAAACGAAAAATGTGTTCCGTAGTCCGTAGCATACTTTTGAGTAATTATAAGGTCATTGTTTTTCTAAAACCTGGCTTAACCCAAATTTATGTAACAACGAATTTCTGGATTCTATATAGACATCGAGTTACTACGAGACCGTATTACTTCAAACAGTTCAAAGACTGATGGTGGAGTGGTTATGACAGCTGTTTCTCGGGATATCCCCTCTATCCGGGTTCAGAACTGGGAGAACGATTCCGAAGACCTCTGGGTGACTATCGAAATCTGTAACAACAAATTTGCTATCTGCGCTGTCTATATACCTCCACCAGTCAAACTTGACGCCAGTATACTTTTTTGAGGAATGTGGATGATGCTGTCGAGGATGTCGCAGACACAATAGTTCTGGGTGATTTTAACCTCTGCTTTATTGACTGGTGTAACCAAAACAGCAGTGGCTCTGCAACACCACTTAACTTTAATTGTCCACCAGGGCATTCTCTGATAGATTTTATGTCATTCAATAACCATTCATAAAGGAAGATGATCGAATTTTAGATTTGGTTCTAATTAGGTAACTTACCTAGCTGCCATGTTACCAAACCACTTGATCTTCTAAGTGAATTGGACCCTAACACCCTAACCTACTAATCTCCATTCCCTTCGCTAATAATCATTTTCTCGCTTAATAACTAAAGTATACTAGACTACAACTTCTTTAAAGCCGATTTTCCAAAGTTGACCTCAGATCGTATAATAAAATTGTATATTTGACCTTTTAGATTGTACATTTGACTTCGATCGAATTAAATGATAAATATTTTAATATTATAGGACTAATCTGGAAAAATTTGCACGCCTGTGTAACCGTGTTTCAGCTAATAAATAAATTTGATTTTGATTTGATTTGATTAGATTATATTGTGTCTCGGATTCATACGTTATAAAAGAAAAACATTGCTCATAATCTCGTAAGCATACGTACGCCTAGCAGAGTCGACATTTTTGGGCGGTAAAAACCATAATATCGTCTTTGACCTATTATACAGGGCGTCCCAAACTTATGGGACATGAAGGGGAAGTACCTTAAATATCGTAGATAGTGTATTTTGCTGAAAGAAGACTTTATGTTATTTTTAAAAGTTCGTAATTCTGCATTCATAGATTTTCTAAAAATTAATTGCTTCGTCTGGGAACCGAACCGACTTAAATGTCAAAAAAAAATCATCCTACTTTTATGATGCCAATCGAAAGAATAGCTAAAAAATAATAACTCTGCTTAAGTAACATTGTATTTTAAAAGAAAGGAACAACCGTGAAGTACTCAGAATTGTTAAAAACCCAACCTAACCTAACCTTTGGGATCTATATGATGGCATGTAAAAATTACCTAAAAGGTTTACGGTTTCAGAATAAATGCCTTTACAGCAAATAAATATTATGGCAAGTGATACGATTATAGCAAATGAAATTCGGGCAAACGATAGAATACGCTATATTAGGTACAGTCAAGGAATTAAATTTGTCACCCACCTTAGTTCCAAAGTCAATCTCACATCTTCTAGCAGATTTTCTTTGAAATGGGTAGCAAATTCACTTCCGTGACCGTACCTTCTTCAAACTTTATCGAAAAGATATTAAGTTAGGTTAGTATTTCCAAAAGTCGCATAGGTATGTGTACCTACCTTTATATGTACCTACGCTATAAGTTACAAGTCTTGTACGATTTTGTTGAGACGTGGGGGCTTAATCAAGATGCAAACGCTACTAACGTTATTCTTTTCTATCAGTCAAACTGTATGGGATGACGTGCTCCACCTGGTCAACTGTCATCCAATAGATTTTGAGCTATAGAAAAATAATAGAAAAGAGGTATGAGGGTCATAATATATGGTAACCTATGAAAGCCGTGTAATTCGTACTCATAGCTGCAAACAAATCATGCATTCGAGTATACAAGTATGTATGTATAGGCTACGCTTATGTCGATCGACTTAGCAGTGTGCAGAACACAATCAATTCAAGGAAAACTTATCAGGGCGCTGTACACACAAGCGGATATAAATATCTAACAATAATATTTATGCAACTTTGTTATGTACAAAAATTAACTTAAACTCGTGCATCGCAATAATACGACTAATTCTAAAAAACTTGTTATAACTGAATTTTAGGTGTGGTTTTTATCTAATTAATATAGTAGATAGGTGAGTAATGAACAGAGCGGTGGTGGCCACGTGTTCGGGTCGGGTTACACCCGTCCGACGGCCACCTGCCTCCTTCTCCTGACTATTTGCATGCGAATGGCTTTTAATATCGAACTCCACTTATCTGCATACGGACAGACTGCGTTGCGTCACTCTTGTTTACATTACTGTTCGTTTCGATAACTACGTACTAGAACTGTTTTATTCAGCTATGCAGATTGTAGTGGTTTAATCACCGAACCAGTGTAAGATAATAAGAGATTAAGAATAAACTGCGGCCTCAGCAAACTGCGCGTCTCTAAAGATAAATCGAATGAGCAAGTCATCATCAACATTTGATTTGATTTAGGTAGACGAGTAACACCTATGGCTAGAAATGGCTAGAATCCTGTATTTTGATTTGATTTTTAATTAATTTCTGTAGGTAGATATGTCTCACAAGGCAAGCTAATTGCATGTATTTCTAACATTAATTCCATTCCAGTTAGGTATATTTCGGGGTTGCATTTGTGTATGAGTTCAGAAAAAGTATTCGCAACCATTTAACAAGATAGGTAGCTACAGTCAAAATCATTAATATCAAAAAGCCATCGCGTCAAAATATGTATAAGTACAATGACCTTATTGTTACTGGCATAGTAGCGTGTAGATATTTTTGGCATCTTGTTAGTTGTTGTTTTAGAAGTGAGTAGGTAAATAGTTACCTATAGACTTCAATCTTGTCGCGACAATCTTGATCCTTTGACCTATGAAATATATTTTTACAAGGTTTTATTTGTAGAACCACACTTTGAACTTTGGTATTTGTAATAAATAAGTAGTTTTTGCGATTATTTGCAGAGCACCATTTGGGTTCGCTGCGGCACGAGCACGGGCGACACGTGTGGTTCGAGGTAGCGGGCGCGCCGGGCGACGCCGCTGCGCTGCTCTCGGCGGAGCTTCGGCTGCACCAGGCGCCGCGCGCTGCCGACGCCGACCTCTACACCGTCGTCGCGCACCGCGTCGTCAGCGTCAACAGCCTGGGGTCAGTACCTATCAGTAAGGAGGAGGAGATTAGGGCTCCCTAACATCTAGCGGTTTTCGAACGTCAACGTGTCATTAACGCCTGCGCAGCGTCGAACGCCACATTCTGCGCGAAGGTGGCTTCGACGCTGCGCGGGCGTTAATGAGACGCTGACGTTTGAAAAACGCTAAATCTGAGGGAGCCCCTAGAGGATTAGAAGTCTTTTATACGCCTTAACATATTCAGCACCCATGATTGACCATGGATTTCACAAGATAATTGTGATTATTGTGAATATTCATATTCATATTCCATTTATTCAAAGACATTAAATGTACTTAGTAATTAGGTACTTACCTATAATATATCTCTTTGAATGAATTGCATCCATGGTATTTACAGTGGTCTTACAGTGTAATACAGTGCTAAACATGGACCCCATTAGGGTGCATAGCAACCTCAAAAACTAAAAGCGTCTTGTTTTACCCGTTTGAGCCTGACAAGTCACAATACATAGAAATATATCAAATTAAATTCGAAAATATAATTCAAGACCAAAATCTGACAGTTCCATCTTAATTATTTAGTTATTGTAACTTTATTTCATTATTTTTTAATGAGAACTCGTGTGACCGGTAATATGTACCGGTAATGATTTTTGACTTGATTTAGATTTTTTAGTATTATTAATATTATTATAATACTTGAATCACAAAATAATTTGCTGTTGTTAGTACCAGATTTGATGAATAAAACTATACATAAGGTATTTTATTTAATATGCACAAGTTTCGCTCTCTTCTCCATAGTAAGTATAGTGACGCTTGAGCATAGGGCGTGCACTAAGCCACGTGGC
Source organism: Acleris sparsana (assembly GCA_923062465.1). NCBI lineage: Eukaryota > Metazoa > Arthropoda > Insecta > Lepidoptera > Tortricidae > Acleris > Acleris sparsana. The sequence goes on from OV281286.1 coordinate 13,120,277, forward strand.
GGCTAGACTGCACAGTCGAAGAACTAACTCTAGAAACTAACCGTGCACTATGGACCGTAGTAAGAACTGTTGCCTTATACACGTTGCTTAGCTATGTTCAACAGTCCCTTTTCGAATAGGAAAAGGCTGTTTGCAAATGGTCTGGTGGTAGACGAAAAATGATCACTATCGTAAAATGTATACAAAAAACATACTAGGTAAATTGTGGTAAAATGACGCCTAGAAAGTATTTCGTCCTTGGTGCTTTTATATGTACTTTAATAGTAAATTGATGATTATTTTGAGTTATTAATAATATTAATTGAACTAGAAAATAATACTAATTGATGTAATATTACATTACAGAAACTTACAACTCGAGAAGGTGGCGGCAGTAAATACGAGCGCGTCGTCGGAGGGTTGGCTGGAGCTAAACGTGACCAGCGCGCTGGCCGCCTGGCTCACCGCGCCCGCTGACAACCGCGGCTTCTTCATCACCATACACCCGCACTCACAGCCGGGTAATACAACATTGGTCATTACATACCTACATCTGCGATGCATGGTAGCGCCACATAGCAATGTAGCGTAAACTTAAAATACCTACATAGGCTACATCGGATGGCTGCTTTGAATTTTACTCGGATTGTGTTGATGGGAAAGGTTTTATTTACCTCTAAAAATTCCTTACTTTAAATTCATCTTTTGGGGGACAGAGCGGCACATGAAGCCCGAGGAGATCGGTCTAGAGGAGCCCAGAGGCGCCGTGGTCGAGGGCAAGCAGCCTTTCTTAGTGGGTTTCTTCAAGAGTGGGCCGCGGCTAAACAACGCGGATGCCAGCGGGCGCCGCAAACGCGAAGCGCGGCGCTGGCGCAACCCCGGCTCCTCCGATAACTACTTGAGGAACCCGCTTACAGGTAAATCTGCGATATAGGCATGATAGTCAAAACATTACATAATTAGTGTAATTAAGATATAGATAATCTAGTGCTGGGCAGACACCGGCCTTCCCTAGAGACAACAGGTTGAAAGTCTGGGGTATAGTCCGGTGCGAGTTAAGACTTGGGCAGGACTTTCACACTCGACCTTAAATTGCTTTGCAAAGTGTACTCAATACGTTCAAAATAAAACTAAGGTAAAGTAAAACGCTAAATCTAAAAAAGCCCTCGTGGCATTGCCCCAAGGTGCTGGCAGCATTTGTTCGCTGAATTGTTAAAATAATACGTGACGAAATTCAATTTCGGACAATCTAGAAGTGAGAGCAAGGTTCGAAACCTGCTTGGCTCTGCTTGCATGCCGTGTGTCTACTATAGTCTACAACCTACGAGTATATCAACCTCCAAAATCAACTTTTTTAACGATATACACATTTAACTAGGTATATAAATGTTTATGCGGTTTTAACTGGTTTCCTCCAAATAAGTAAGCGCCGAGGTTGGCACGTTATTAGGTATTTTTTGAACCGCTTTGACCTGTTACAGATACCTCTCACTGGACGACACGAAGCTGCGAAATCCAGACTTTGTACGTTAGTTTCAAGGATTTAGAATGGCAGGTATGAATCTACAATTACTTTATGTGTTTACTAGAGGATGCTCGTACGAGTAGGATTATTTTCCCGCTACTTCCCCTTATTCTTAACCCTTAGAGGATTATTTTCCAATAATACTTCTTTTTGCACCCCTAGAATATCCAAGGATTATTGCGTCCAAATTTGAAGTCTCTAGTTCCAGCGGTTTCGGCTGTCAGTCAGTCATTCAGTCAGTTTCTTCTCTTATATTTGTATAGGTATATACTAATGGGCGCCCGCGACTTCGTACACGTAGGATTAGTTTCCTGCCCCCCAATATTTTTAACCCTTAGGGGATGAAAATGAATAATGATTGTTTCAATATTGGGTTCTCTCAGTGTTCTTGATATTTAATGTAACCAGAAGATACGAAACTTTGTAAAGTCTTATTGTATGTTGAATCAGGTGACAGGAGTAGTATGTATTCGCCGGTACTGGCCCCACCGCCGCTCCCCCCGAAAAAAGGTGCTCTGACGGCTGAGGGGCGGGCCTTCGCGGCAAAAAAAAAAAAAAAAAAAATTTACACTTTTTTTCGGTGTTTTGGGGGCCATTTAGAGCGTTTGGGGAGGGTCCCGAGGCTCTCAGACCGCTCCTTTCCATACTTAGCAATAGCACCTGTATTAAATAGAAAAAGGTTATCAACTACCTGACCCTTTTTCTATTACCGGGCAAGCTCTCTATTGTGTGTGCGCGGGCGTTCTCGGGGCTTTTGTCTTGCACCCATCGACGCGTTTCCACCTTTTTTATTGTCTGATTATGCACTATTAACTGCTGTTATGTGATTTTTAATTTACCTATGTGTTTTTCATATCATTTAATTAAGTAGCAATAGTTACTTTCTTAACATATTGTTCATAGGGTCATAGTTCTAACCTAACCTAACCTACGTTGTTGAAGTAAACCTAACATCGTGAAACCTATCCTAACTTAACATAATTATCTAATGTTTTTAAGGATCATACTTCTAACCTAACCTAACCTAACCTAACCTAACCTAACCTAACCTAACCTAACCTAACCTAACCTAACCTAACCTAACCTAACTTGTTGAAGTACCTAAACCTAACATCGTGAAACCTATCCTAACTTAACATAATTATCTAAAGTTTTTAAGGATCATACTTCTAACCTAACCTAACCTAACTTGTTGAAGTACCTAAACCTAACATCGTGAAACCTATCCTAACTTAACGACGCGCTGGCCTAGTTGGTAGTGACCCTGCCTACGAAGCTAGCGGTCCTGGGTTCAAATCCCGGTAAGGGCAGATGTTTGTGTGATGAGCGCAAATATTTGTTCCTGAGTCATGGATGTTTTCTATGTATTTAAGTATATATTTCTCTATATAAGTATTTATATCGTTGTCTAGTACCCATAGTACAAGCCTAGAGCTTAGTTTGGGACTAGGTCAATTGGTGTGACATTGTCCCCTGATATTTATTTATTTTATTTATTTATTTAACATAATTATCTAATGTTTTTAAGGATCATACTTCTAACCTAACCTAACCTAACTTGTTGAAGTAAACCTAACATCGTGAAACCTAATATAACTTAAAATACCTACCGTTTTTAATACTTTCGGAAAATAAAGATGATTCAATCAAAGAAGTAGCTACACTTGGTTTTATATTTGAACAATCATACTCAACTGTTATTAAGCATCGCCTAACTTAACCTAAGCTAAGACCTAATTTAATCATAGCTTAAGTCCTAAGCAAAACTTAATTCAATTTACCCATGATAATCTTAGCAAACCAAGCTAAAATTAACATTTATTATGTTATGCTGTTGTTACTTAGAGCCTATTCTAAACAACTATAAAAACCATACATTGCATATATTTCTAAATAAATTACCTACACTTAGGCTGATAAAAATATGGTGATTAAATGTAATTTAATCTGCGTACGGGTGTGTATCTATGAGTATGTATCTACTTCTAACATTAACTAACATTATCTATTCGTAGTAGATATATTATATGGGGTTCAGCTTCACATACCTACATGTTTAATTTTACTGTTACACAGTAGTATGTAAAACTAAACCGAAGCATGTAAACTGGTTCCGACTTGCTGGATTCAAAATACCTACTATGGAGTATATCAATCAAAAAAGCCTGTACCGACAAGTTTTGTGTGCCCTAGTGAATGGTTTTAACGGCTTACTTGTTTTATTGGTAGCAGCCTATTAAGTTTTATGGTCACAAAGGATTCGTTTTATTATTTTGGGTTTTGATGAATAATACGGCGTCTGTTTTACCTACGAGTTCAAACTTGTTTCTAGAAGGTTTCTTAACTTACGAATGGTATAAAAGCGGTGCGCTATTGTATATCGGCAAGTATTGGCTACTCAACTGTGCTCGTTACCGGATCTCCCTGTACATATAGCAGTATATAGACTTAACAGTGTTGTTTCGTGCAGTGAAGTGTTTATACAAAGGGCTAATAATGGATGTGAGTATGTACAAGTATTATAACTTAACTGTGTGTCTTTTAGCATTTGTTCACCGTGTTTTTATTAAGAGTAGGTATTGTAAACAGTTGTTTAATTTATTGTTTGATATTGTTGCAGTTCTCTGAAAATACTTTCAAAAACTATTACTACCCGGAAAATAAAGATGAATCAACCGACGAAGAAGGCACGCCTGGTTTTAAAGTTAAGCAAGCCATGGCAAAAAAGCGTTCAGCAAATAACATCGACAGCTTCTTTGAACTTCCCAAGAAGAAAACTAAAGCGTTGAAACGATCTTCGAATGTCAGTCAAAGTTCTCCTGACGGAGTGGGTTATATATCAACCGGACAAGATGACGGAGCATACGCTTCTCACTTGATTAAAATCGAGATATATGATATGCAAAAAGTTAAAAACATTCCACCCACTGAGCACTGGAAACACGCTGATGTGAGATTGAAATTCTACGCGTCTTCTGAAGATGAAAGTCAACTGCAATCGACACGTGATGTAATATATAACATAACAAAGCAAGTAGCTTCTAAAGACAGTTGTGTGAAATATTTTATTGACAATAAGAAACATTGATAAAAAGTGTTTGTGTAAGTTAAACAAAAGCTTGTTATTGTATTATATGTAAAAACCTTAGCTTTTAAGAATTCAAGATCCAGTCTAAACAATTATCTTTTTTTGTAAAATTAAATTGTGTGAAATACTTAATTGACTATAAGATGCAGTGATAAAAAGTGTTTGTGTAAATTAAACAAAAGGTTAATATTGTATTACATGTAAAAATAAAAATCATATTTTCGTTCACATATTCTTTTATTTCACAAAAAATGTCTTAAACATATTTCTTAATATAAGATCATTACATAAAGAATTTTCAGAAAACAAACTTAGCAAATCTTTCATAGTTTTTCCATGAAATTTAAAATACAAATATACTAAACAATATTCACCACAAACTGAGGTAAAATGGTTTTGAAGTGGTTTATAGTTATAAAACCAACGCTTTGTATTCCTTTTTAAAAATAACTTATGATAACCTGAAGGTTTCCGGGCAAAGGAGTCAAAGTATTCCCCTATACCATTAATGTCAATATGTATAGCAACCCAGTGGGAGCCTGGTTTCGAGTCTGGGTCCAAATTACTTACAATAAAGACAGGAAGATTAACCCAAATAGGAATTTTGTTAGCAGCAAAAACGTTGAATTCAAACGAAGGGTTGATTTTTTTCATACAAAATTGAATTTCATTGGTATCCATATTTAATAAAATAAAATAAATGAATAAGTTGCTGATGCTGTCAACAATGGTTACAATGAAATAAAGTAGATGGGTAAAAACATTGTATTTATGTATTTACTAACTGTTGTAATCTACAGTTACATCACGATTTTTGTTTATTTCAATAATGTTATCAAATTCTGCATACACAATACAATTAATGGTGGAGGGTAGAGCAACATCAAAGCGAATTTCTAAGCGAACACTTCCATGTCTTACAAGATTCCAGTGTGAAGTTGAACTAGCAGATAAATCGGGAGTTAAATCAAAACATAACAAACAATAACCTGCTCCATATTCAGTTCTGCTTATAGCATTACCTTCATTGTGAAAATGTATACCAGTTCCAGAAAATAAAGTGTGATATGATGATGCTATTAACCCAGAACCAGAACTAAATGATGGTTGTAATGTTTTAGAAGGAATTTCATGACCATCAACATATAAACTAAATGAATTCATATTATAGTGTTGAAAATTAAATGGATTCATAGCTAAATTGCCATTAAACCCAGAATTTGATACAAAACCAATAATACATCTTTTAGGAATTTGTCCGAGAAATATATTATCCAATGTTTTACCCTGTATCCCCGACGGTAATGTAAGCACCTTAACTTCTGCTCTTGTGATAGGATATTTTGCAGTCGTTGTTGCCAATACTTTTTGGTGTGCTAACAAAACGCTAGGATTAATTCGTGTCCTTCTTATAATGAGACTAGCATCCATTATTTGTACCTTGAATTTTTTATCTTGATGACAAATGAGATTAAATGATTCCTTGGAACGTACTAACTTAATACGTATTTCGACACCATTTATTAAGAATTTCTCTTGGTTAAATATGTCAGCGTGTAAATGACCAATCATTTCCACTTCCTTACTCTCTTTGACAAATTCTAGTCTTTTGTGAAACCCTTTGTTATTTGCATCAACGGTATCCATATGAGTTGCAGTATCCTCATACCACAATCCACAAGTAAGATGAGTTTCTTTGGCTGCCGGACCATAGTTTAGAAGATTTTCCATATAAGCACGGTAAGCATATGTATTGTTTGGGGGTGATATTAGTTTTTGATTTAAATATACATCTAGTTGACTGAAAAGGGAATGTAACCAGTTATTGACGGGTGCAACCACGGTATCTGGTTTTAATTTTGTACCATCCTGATTCAATATTTTAGCATTAATATGTAACATTGTGTGTGATAGATCAACATAGTCATCTCCTGATCCAGGAACTTGAAATTCGATGGGAGCATCATCACTTAAAGATGAAATTGGTTTGTAATGAACCCACTGTCCACTTTCAATACTTGTTTGAGTCGATGGAAGAGCAAATATATCTAATTCAGATTTTGCACATTCACAGGAATGACTATGTAGGAATGACATTATTTAGCTTGTAAATATATCCTCAATATTTTTGTTTTTATTTTTTTTACTTCCTCTTCGTCTCGATGCTTTCAATGTAATGAGCGGTTCCCTTCTTTTAGATGACATTTTATACCCAGATCCCGACATGAGGGAATCAATTTTTTCATCGGCTTTTCTTTTTAAATTAGCACTTGCCTCCTTGAATCGTGATCTAATCGAACTATCCATAGGGCGTGAATTTACCATATCTGATAACAAACCAGCGCCTGCACCTAAGGTTTCTTTTCCAATGGTTTTCAAACCACTAGATAATAAAGGGAGCACTGATCTAAATAGCCCTCCCAAAAAACTCCCTATACCATGCCCTCGTTGAAATGGGACTCCTTTATAGACAATTCCTACACCAGAGCCGGCCTGATGCGAATAATAATGCTGGTAAGGACAAGAGACTGAAGATCTGTTATAATTCATTTTACTCGTTGAAAGTGTAGTTTCACGCAAGAGCTACCAAATTGGAATGGTACATTAACACCAGTAGTTGTTCTTATATCTATTTCAATAGTATCGAACTCCCTACGTAAAACCGGTACATAGTGAGCGGGTGAGAAAATGTGAGTTTTATATGCACCATAAATGAACTTAGTTGGATCTAGTGGTATTATTCTAAGCAATGCTGTTATAACATCTCCAACTACTTGCGGATGAATTATATCGGTGTAAACAAATATTTGTGGTGGTAATCCTAAATATAAATTGGCAGGGTTTTTTCCATATGTAATTTGTTTCAAATTTGATCTCGGTTTGAAACCCAGCTGGAGACTTAGTATCGGGGTTGTTATGATAGAGGTTATTTCATTATTTGTTGTTGTTACTCCAACCATTTTTGTCAATGTATCATATCTAAATTTGACATTATTTTTTAGTTGTGGGTTCTCATTAAATGCTTGAAGGAAATGATCAATATTATCATATGTAGTGGCTGGTATATGGGTTTTTATATCAACAATTTTCGTTGATTTGTTGTTGGGTGATACCACTTTTTTCTTTATGTAAATTATATTTTCATGATCTTGAACATTATACATGGAACACGGGTATTGAAATTCCACTAATCCAACTACCCACTCCCCTTCTAATTTAATGTTCTTAGGTAATTTAGTCAGAAAATGTGCAGTTGTGTTGTCAGTATAGTAATCCGTTGAACTGTTGCTCAACAAAGTTAAATAAAAACTGTTTTCATTCATATTTTTTTCAAGCTTGATGCAAGTATCCAAGAGTTAAATTTATTTGGATAACCTTGCCACTTCACTAGTATTTCCTTTATGCCTCTAATATGACGCGAACGTATTATTTTATCAATTTTATACTCGGTGGAGGGGAGGTAAGTCACCTTTTGTAACTCTTTAGAATAAAATGTACCAATGATGGGTTCACCTTGCAAATCCTTTAACATATAAACAACTCGTGGTGATCTGTAAATAACTGAATTAATTATAAATATTTCATCACTCCAATTACTTTCATAACCCTTTTGAAATACATGTTTATATTTAGTTATTCTAACATGATCGCCTACATTCAATTTTGAGGTTTCCAATGAAATTTGCCTATCTTTTTTTCGATAATATAAATTATTCCAAACGGTCATAATATTATTAGAGTTAACATCAATTGGTCGCATTTTAATGCTAGTATGATAGGTATGATTGTAAGAATGAAGAAGGTCTTGTAAAATATCGGTGTAATTATATGTATTATTATGAGTGAAGTAACGCCACATTTTCATTTTAAGAGTTCTTTGGAACCTTTCTACTATACTTGCTTTAATGTCGGGATTATTAGTAGTATAATAATTAATATTTTTGCTTTTAAAGTAATCTCTTACCACCTTTGAAACAAATTCTGTACCTTTATCAGATTGTATATGACGAGGAACAAAGTTGGCTTCAGTAAATATGCTTTCAAAACATTCTTTAACTGTTGATGAATCTTTCTTTTTCATAGCCCTCGCAAAAGCATATTTACTGAACACATCAATAACACAAAGAATATATTTGTATCCATGGTTATATTCAGTATATGTACTCATGTCACTTAGATCAGCTTGCCAGAGTTCATTAAAGTTAGATAGGATATATCTATTTCTGGTGAATCGCTTATGAATAGGTTTATGTAGCGTATACGTATCTTGAGATTGTAGCCATTTTTTTACTTCCTCTTTGTTCATTTGTTCTTTCATCTCCTTCGCTATATTATTTAAACTACTGTAACCAGCTGGATTGGAGACATCATAGTAGATTCTATTAATATCTAATAAGGGGTCCATTTTTCCCAATCTATTTTCTTATGTTGACGCTTAAGTACTCCTGTGGTAAGTGGTGTAGCTCTAAGTTTTTCTTTATCTGTTGATGATCTCGTACTTGTAGATGCAGATAATGGTTCAAACGATTGAGCTGTTTTAATGAATTCCAAGTTTGCGGGATTACCTATGCAGCTTAAAGGAACTCTTATATCTCTTAACAGTAACGCAAACTCTTCCCATCCTGTTGGTTTAGGTCGTTTAAGAGATCTAATCGTGTCGCTTACCAGATCAGTAATATTACTATTTGAAATAGTGCGGTTGTTTATTACAACTTCACCAGTTGGCTTCCACCAAATTTTTGGTCTACTCAAAACAATGTAATCCAACAAAATTCGAGTTTTTTTCTCATATGATTTGGGTAATATATCTATAATTTTAGATGGACTAATTGGCATCGGTTCTGGATTTGTTTTATCAATCGGTGTAACTGGTGTAGTAACATCTCCTTCTCGCAAAGGTGGAGTTGCAACTGAGTCATTATATTCATTAAGCTCCTTTTTGTTTACTTTTGACTTTAGATCATTACTTTCGTTGTTGACTTGAAGCTCCCCCTCCGTTATGATAGGTATTTTAAACGGTTTTCGATCTATTTCAATAAAATGTAAAAATCGTTGCAATGCTTGAGAATATAATGTCCACTTTTCACGATCATTCATTTTACTTTTAAGGATTTTTTGCATCTCAGCATCTAGGCGGGATGATGAATTTTCAGGTAGGCTCTCATTGCGTTTCAGTCTTTCAATAAAATCTGATTCAACTAATAGCATTTTTTTTGTATTTTCCATTATGATTATGATAATGAGTTTACTAAGGCACTTAAAACTGCTCCTAATATAATAGGTAGAAATGCACCTCCCTTTTGAATTATAACGGTTTTTCTTATTTTATGTTTTCCTTTTGAAATTAATTTTCGCAAGATATCTTTATGTTTTTTTAATTTAGATTTTTCTTTTTTTTCTAATGGAATTTTTCCATTTAGAACGTTATAAATGCACTCGCAAATAATGTTGATCTCATCGTCATCACAAGATTTAAGTAACGCCGTGCGATATTTTGGTTTTAGCAATTGCAATGCTTCAAGTAAATGTTTATATGTGTTTACTCTCGCATGCATCATGTAGAACTGACTAAAATTTGCTGATTTTTATCGTATTTAAACCCCTTTTTAGGGACATACACAGTGCAATGCCCATCAAACGGAAATATTTTTGTTTTAAAACGACATATGTCATTTGTATTTTGTTTCAGATCAATCATGAGGTAACCATGTGGTTCTTGAGTAGCATCTTTGTAGGCTTCATCTACAAATTTTGGGTTTTCTGGGTAAACTTGTCGTGACAAGTAGCGTATTTGTGTTTTGTCCCTGGGATTCTTAAAATATACAATGTAGCTTGTATTCAGCGAAATATCACGTTGGCCTTTCCCCTGATGAAATATGTTTTGTGTAATATAAAAAACACTTAAATTTCTATGATGACTACCTTTTGTAAAAATGTCTACGATTCGTCCATCCGATTCTCTCATCAGATCATCTATTATAAGAAGCTTAGGTTTCTTCCCATCAAACATTGAAAAATCTGGTATTCCTTGACTATAATTTACATTTTCCAGATTGTAAAGAGGCTGCATTTCATCATAACACCAAATAATTTCATCAAATACAACATTACATACTTCTTTGGAATTATTTAAAAAGTTTGTTACAAATTGAGTTTTACCACACCCACTCGGACCAGCTACAATGGTTGTGAAAGGATGATAAAAATGTATCATAATTAAAACTAGTAATAGGTACGTGTTGATATGTAAACAGATAAAAGTGAAATGATGTAATATTATGAGCTCAATTACTTTTTAAATAAATCAACTAAAACAACGGTAAACACCTTAAAAAAAAAAAAACAAAGATATCATTGTAAAATATGTTTTATTTCGAAATTGTCCGTTCTTTTTTAATCTACCAGCGCTCCGGAAATGAACATCATTGTTGAGAAGGAACGCCGCAAAAAACTCAACAAAGTTTTTTTTTTATACCAACAATAAAAAAAAAAAATAGTTGAACTAAAAACTAATTTACATTATCTACAATTAGTACCCCCACCACATGCTTTTTTGATTCAGCTTCACCAACCTATATTTACAAAACTTAAAATTAATTTACATTTCTACAATATAAATACTTAATCTTAATTTACATTTCTACAATTAGTAGCCCCACCACTTGTTTTTTGATTCAGCTTCACCAACCAATATTTACAAAAACTAAAATTAATTTACATTTCTACAATTAGGTATACAAAAAATAATGATGACATTTTTGAATGTTCTGTGATTATAAATTACATGACAAATTAATTTTGTGATGATTGATGTGGTATTTTATAATGTCCCCACGCAAGAGTGTCCGAAGAGTTTTCTAACAAGAATCGTTTTGTATCATTATGAGATAATGATACTTTATTTATGTTTTGGGTAAATATTACATGTTTTATTGATTTAAATCTTAGCATTTGGCCATGTTGTTCATTTTTTTCAAATAAACACTTTTTATAATCGTTGAGAGTCAGTTTTTTAGTAACACATTTATTTACTCCTTTGGCTTTTGATATAAGCCCATGATTTTCAACGTCTAAAGCATACATTTTAGATCGTAGACCAACAAACTCTTTAAAATTTTTACCATTGTTTTCATCTTTGAAAAACCCTAACCGCTTTTTATTTAATAATGGTAAACCATATTCATTGTTCGATGGGTAATCTGATGTATCAAAATATAAATCAAGCTCTGATTTTATGTCCTCATAATAGTTTTCCGTGAATATTTGATATACTAAACTATCTGTATCTGTATAAAGAAGCCTTAGATTTTCTTGATATTTTGTTTTCATGTAGTCATAATGAAATTTGTACATGAAAGTTTTCGATATATCCAAAATGCAAAATCCTAAGTAAATTGGTTTATTATAAAATATTTTAGTTTTATTCAATTGGACAGCAGCTAAGTTCTCCGAAAATATTGATAAACTGTGGAACTCAGGTTTGGCTATCATAGTTTCAACTCCCAGTGATTTCCCCTGATTTTCCCAATGATTTAGCAATTTTACGTTCACATATTTCAAAACGTTTTCCATGGTCTTACCAAACATTGAATTATTCATACTTTTATAGTGGTCTTTATCAGAATCACAAGTTGCTTGCGATCGCATGTGAGTGTTTAAATCTATGTAACTTTTTAACCACTTTGATTGTTCAAATCTCAAAATGCGGTGGATTTTAGTTAATTTCAAACCATTCTTCAAACATTGTTTTAGATTTCTATAATGTAGAACATAATTCGTTTTCCCATTTAAATTAGGAATTAATTTTTTTTCTTTGGAATTCCCTAAACAAACATTTTCTGGACAGAATGGCAAATCCGAATGAGAGTCATGCAATTCGTTGAGGTATTCTAGATCGACTTCTAAAATGAAACCATGTTCGGCATCATCAGAAACATTGAAATCAGCATCTACATTCACCCATTCAAATTTACCAGTAGGGAGACATTGAGACATAGCCCACCCATAAAGATTATTTGCATCCAAGTACATAAGATATGAAGAAGGAATATTTTGATCATAATCTGCCATAAATTTATTATTAGCTTTTGCGTGCCTTTTACTACATTGCGAGATGCCACCGCGAATATTTTTGGTTATGAAAGCTATTTTATCAATGTCGGTTAAGAGCTCTAGAGTTATTTTTGTGGTTTTTAACATCGCGTCCCAACTTAATCCCGGAGCAGTATAGTAATGGGCTGGATCTAACCCATATGTCCTAAGACATACATTTCTAAAATTTTCAAATACGTCGGTTAGTAACAAAACATCTGTTTTTAAATATAAATCAGAATAATCCCCCATATTTTTACAATTAAAATGAGTCCAAACATCTCTCGCATGTTCATAATCCTCATCCGAAATGTTGCAATCAGCCAGGGAACTGTAGAATTTATCTTGAGAGGGGAGAGAAGTTAACTTTAACGTGTCATAAGATGTCATGTATTCATAGGGATAGATACCCTTTCGTATTAATCGTTTAAAATCCTCTTCACATGGAAAACTTAATTTTAATTCACAAAATTGTTCGGGTGTCAAGGTTTTGGCTAATTTTTCAAGACTACAACTCAAAAATTTAAGCGAATCAACAAATCTCAATTTTATTGTGCAATTATTCACTTTTAAAGATTTAGAGAAGGAAATGTATTTCTCTTTGTTCTCTGGTATTAACTCAATGTCTCCTTCCTCAAATCCAAACCCATGTACTATAAAATGACTGTCATAGTTGCTCAAATTATGGAAAAATACAGGTACAAAATTAGGTGCCCTGTATTTTTCGGAACAAAGTTGATGTGCTACTCCTTCATAAAAACCTGTATGATGATTATAACAAATAGTGGAATCACCGTTTAAGTCTTTATCACAAATGTAACATGTGCTGCTCTGTGCAATATCTAAATTATTTGAATCAGATAAAGGCAAAGGGGTTTTAATAAAAGTATTACTCCTACAAATGTTCACTAAATCTTTTTTAATGTAATTCATAAATGTTTGGGCACAATCTTTACCTTTATATGTTCTATATATTGACAGCTTATCATCATAAGAACACTTTATGTAGTATCCAAAACTATATACCTCATGTTTTTGTACATTTGTTGTAGAGGATGTACTAGGATTATTGAAACATGAAGGAATTGGATTTAAAAAAGCCTCAAAATCTGCATAAACAACAAAAGGTACCTTTAATTTACGATCGTAATTATTAAAGGTGAGTAGGTTTGATGGAACATTTTCATTGAACCAGTTTTTCTTTTTATCTTGTTCTGAAGGTAACTTTGTACAAACATGGAAGCAGTCGTTTCTTTGATGATTGATTAAATTTATATTTGATGTAAAATTTGTTAGACAGCCATCACAAATATGTACAGCATGTTGCTTTTTGGATAGTTGTTTAGATACTAATCTAGATAATTTTTTGATAAAGCAATAATGTGCTTCGCTACCTTTGGTTATATATAATAAGTTTAAGTGGGTAGCTTTTTTGCATTTAGTTAAGTGTAGTGGTCCTATCACATCATGTTTTTTACTTTGTGTATTGTACTCGAGCCCAAAAACATTTATGCTTATATTGTTAATTTTTTCAAATTTATGAATATCAGTTAATTTAAATGGGAAAGTCAAATTTTCAAAGTTTAATTTATGTTTATGCGCTATATATGAATTCAATTCATTTGTATGATTGTTTGTGCATGGATATAAGCCTGACAATACAGCCCATCTAAAACATTCATGATCATTGTTTTTTACATTAATAACTGCCTTTTTATTCATTATATCACGCGGCAATTCTATATAGGAAGAACCACGTAATGGGTTAAATTTATTTACATTCACATCTAGATAGTTGAATTTTACTAAACTCCAACCACTGTCTTTCCTTTCAAAGTTAGATAATCTTGCTAAAATTTCGTTAACTGTACTTGTAAAAATATCATTTTTGTCACAGCTTTGATTCACTATATTGTTACTAAATTGAAAATCAAACTTATTATTCAGCTGTTTGGTATCTTGAGTAAAATCTGCATTGAGAATAAAATTTACTTTTAAGGCGCGATGATCAGTCAGTGAGCGATCCAATAAGGTGAAGATTTTTTCTTTATTTTTTTGTAAAATTGTTTCGGGGGTTAATGGATTGCAAACATTTTCATCAAGCAATATTCTATAGGTAGCCACCCTATTCCTAAATGCGTTTTCAATCAACTGCACGTTAACCCACTGAGTGTCAGATCTTAAAACATTATTTTTGTGTATATTGCTATTTAAATGATTGGAGAAATATCTTTTGCACACAAACTTACTACACACAGAACACTCAATATTATCACTATTTTTTGTACTTACATTTTCATCTAATATCGATACTGCATCACGACTAGTTGAGACACGAGCTTTCTTTGTAGGCACTTCTTCTGCTTCCGATACTGTAGCTGTCCTTTTTACTCCACGCCCGACTTGAAAAGATCTACAAAAAATAAAAAAATGAAATTAAACACACCGTATGTATTAATAGCAAATACAGACTTGGCGTATAATTGGTTGCGATATTATACTAACTTAAATCTTGACTACATTGTTGGCAGTATGCTTGCATTGTTAAAACTCCATCAATCACATCCGACGATGAATTGTTCTGTTTGTCTTTAATGTGTCCATCACATGGTGTAAAATAAGGTCTTATATCAGCATCTTCTAAAAGTGTGGTTGGTAATTGATTTGATATAAACCACAGCCGTATGCTTCTATGGAAATTAGCTATAATAAACTGTTTGCTTAAACATTCAATTTGATCACGAGCTAAATTAATAATGATGAACACCATGATGGAATAAACTAGCACTTAGTAACTCAAACACTGTAACCCAAACAATGAATTATTTTGCAACGGACACCCCATTTATAAAGGGGTACCCCTCCTAACTGTTTCAATAACAATAAGATCAAGTCACAACGAGTCAGAAACCCATCCTTTGATAAGTATTGCTCAAGCACTTTTAAACAGGTTAGAACAGGAATATTTAAATAGAAAAATATAACTTACGCCTCACGATGAAGTTGACTTATAAGTTCCCCGATGGCGTGTAATTCTTGATCTTCTTCAAGCTCCTCACAGAGCCTGATGAGTTCGGGATCATAGATATCGCAGTTCAAACTATCCATTTTGTTTAATTTACACAAACACTTTTTATCACTGCATCTTATAGTCAATTAAGTATTTCACACAATTTAATTTTACAAAAAAAGATAATTGTTTAGACTGGATCTTGAATTCTTAAAAGCTAAGGTTTTTACATATAATACAATAACAAGCTTTTGTTTAACTTACACAAACACTTTTTATCAATGTTTCTTATTGTCAATAAAATATTTCACACAACTGTCTTTAGAAGCTACTTGCTTTGTTATGTTATATATTACATCACGTGTCGATTGCAGTTGACTTTCATCTTCAGAAGACGCGTAGAATTTCAATCTCACATCAGCGTGTTTCCAGTGCTCAGTGGGTGGAATGTTTTTAACTTTTTGCATATCATATATCTCGATTTTAATCAAGTGAGAAGCGTATGCTCCGTCATCTTGTCCGGTTGATATATAACCCACTCCGTCAGGAGAACTTTGACTGACATTCGAAGATCGTTTCAACGCTTTAGTTTTCTTCTTGGGAAGTTCAAAGAAGCTGTCGATGTTATTTGCTGAACGCTTTTTTGCCATGGCTTGCTTAACTTTAAAACCAGGCGTGCCTTCTTCGTCGGTTGATTCATCTTTATTTTCCGGGTAGTAATAGTTTTTGAAAGTATTTTCAGAGAACTGCAACAATATCAAACAATAAATTAAACAACTGTTTACAATACCTACTCTTAATAAAAACACGGTGAACAAATGCTAAAAGACACACAGTTAAGTTATAATACTTGTACATACTCACATCCATTATTAGCCCTTTGTATAAACACTTCACTGCACGAAACAACACTGTTAAGTCTATATACTGCTATATGTACAGGGAGATCCGGTAACGAGCACAGTTGAGTAGCCAATACTTGCCGATATACAATAGCGCACCGCTTTTATACCATTCGTAAGTTAAGAAACCTTCTAGAAACAAGTTTGAACTCGTAGGTAAAACAGACGCCGTATTATTCATCAAAACCCAAAATAATAAAACGAATCCTTTGTGACCATAAAACTTAATAGGCTGCTACCAATAAAACAAGTAAGCCGTTAAAACCATTCACTAGGGCACACAAAACTTGTCGGTACAGGCTTTTTTGATTGATATACTCCATAGTAGGTATTTTGAATCCAGCAAGTCGGAACCAGTTTACATGCTTCGGTTTAGTTTTACATACTACTGTGTAACAGTAAAATTAAACATGTAGGTATGTGAAGCTGAACCCCATATAATATATCTACTACGAATAGATAATGTTAGTTAATGTTAGAAGTAGATACATACTCATAGATACACACCCGTACGCAGATTAAATTACATTTAATCACCATATTTTTATCAGCCTAAGTGTAGGTAATTTATTTAGAAATATAT
Organism: Acleris sparsana; assembly: GCA_923062465.1. Lineage (NCBI taxonomy): Eukaryota > Metazoa > Arthropoda > Insecta > Lepidoptera > Tortricidae > Acleris > Acleris sparsana. The sequence continues at coordinate 13,137,455 of OV281286.1, forward strand.
GCAATGTATGGTTTTTATAGTTGTTTAGAATAGGCTCTAAGTAACAACAGCATAAGATAATAAATGTTAATTTTAGCTTGGTTTGCTAAGATTATCATGGGTAAATTGAATTAAGTTTTGCTTAGGACTTAAGCTATGATTAAATTAGGTCTTAGCTTAGGTTAAGTTAGGCGATGCTTAATAACAGTTGAGTATGATTGTTCAAATATAAAACCAAGTGTAGCTACTTCTTTGATTGAATCATCTTTATTTTCCGAAAGTATTAAAAACGGTAGGTATTTTAAGTTATATTAGGTTTCACGATGTTAGGTTTACTTCAACAAGTTAGGTTAGGTTAGGTTAGAAGTATGATCCTTAAAAACATTAGATAATTATGTTAAATAAATAAATAAAATAAATAAATATCAGGGGACAATGTCACACCAATTGACCTAGTCCCAAACTAAGCTCTAGGCTTGTACTATGGGTACTAGACAACGATATAAATACTTATATAGAGAAATATATACTTAAATACATAGAAAACATCCATGACTCAGGAACAAATATTTGCGCTCATCACACAAACATCTGCCCTTACCGGGATTTGAACCCAGGACCGCTAGCTTCGTAGGCAGGGTCACTACCAACTAGGCCAGCGCGTCGTTAAGTTAGGATAGGTTTCACGATGTTAGGTTTAGGTACTTCAACAAGTTAGGTTAGGTTAGGTTAGAAGTATGATCCTTAAAAACTTTAGATAATTATGTTAAGTTAGGATAGGTTTCACGATGTTAGGTTTAGGTACTTCAACAAGTTAGGTTAGGTTAGGTTAGGTTAGGTTAGGTTAGGTTAGGTTAGGTTAGGTTAGGTTAGGTTAGGTTAGGTTAGGTTAGAAGTATGATCCTTAAAAACATTAGATAATTATGTTAAGTTAGGATAGGTTTCACGATGTTAGGTTTACTTCAACAACGTAGGTTAGGTTAGGTTAGAACTATGACCCTATGAACAATATGTTAAGAAAGTAACTATTGCTACTTAATTAAATGATATGAAAAACACATAGGTAAATTAAAAATCACATAACAGCAGTTAATAGTGCATAATCAGACAATAAAAAAGGTGGAAACGCGTCGATGGGTGCAAGACAAAAGCCCCGAGAACGCCCGCGCACACACAATAGAGAGCTTGCCCGGTAATAAAAAAAGGGTCAGGTAGTTGATAACCTTTTTCTATTTAATACAGGTGCTATTGCTAAGTATGGAAAGGAGCGGTCTGAGAGCCTCGGGACCCTCCCCAAACGCTCTAAATGGCCCCCAAAACACCGAAAAAAAGTGTAAATTTTTTTTTTTTTTTTTTTGCCGCGAAGGCCCGCCCCTCAGCCGTCAGAGCACCTTTTTTCGGGGGGAGCGGCGGTGGGGCCAGTACCGGCGAATACATACTACTGACAGGCATCGCCTAGTGTGGGACTACCAGCTAATTGTATCATCTGTAACTTGTGTTCCTTTTTAATAAACAAATTTTATTTTATTTATGTATTTAGGATAGGTAGTAAGTACAAGTAATATTTTGACATTTGTATTTCAGGACTGGATCATCGCACCCGACGGCTACGGCGCGTTTTATTGCAGTGGCGAGTGCAACTTCCCTCTGAATGCACATAAAAACGCCACTAACCACGCAATTGTGCAGACTTTGGTTCATCTCTTGAACCCAACACAGGTTAGTAATGGTTCGACCCTTAGGCTGCGGCTCCACTGAGGCGGAGATGAGCGGAGTGGAGCGGAGCTGTGCCAATATTAACCAATAGAATCTAAACTAACGTATCGTATACAACGTACGTCTAAACGTACGTAATGGACCGCATGCGCCTTCTATTGGTTGTTCCGCTCCGCTCGTCTCCGCCTCGGTGGAGCCGCAGCCTTATACAGAATACAGCAGAGTGACGTGAAATGACGTGGCTTGACGTGCTTTAATATCGTTTTTTTTAAATTAAATTATATCAGAGAGATCCAACTACACTGCAAGCCACAGGGGTGTTTTTATTTTCATCGGCAGTTTTACACGTCTACACGAACAAAGTGCCCTGACTTGGCCCTTTAGAAGGTGCGACGAACTGAATCTACGACTTTGGCTTAGCCTCGGGTGAAAACGTCTAGGACAAATACTTGCGGTCCGCTGACCGGGGACCGCGCTAGCTTTGTACGCAGTATCACCACAAACTAGGCTAACCGTGTATTGTCTAAACCATTCTACAGTTCCCCGAGCACGAACTTTACATGACCCATGAACCCAAGTTTCATATTACAAAAGTCTACGTATACCTAACACTCAAAAACAAAATAGTTGAGAACCTTTTCCTTTATTGTTTCTTTTTGAAAATTGGCGAATGCAAGGCCGTTTATGATTTCTTCACGATTTATCGGTGTTTTTAAGGTTCCATACAAAGAATGAAAAAACAGAACCCCTATAGCGCGCGCGTCTGTCTGTCTGTCCATCTGTCACAGCCAATTTGCTCCGAAACTACTGGACCGATTAAGTTGAAATTTGATATACAATATTGTAAATTGATGATCCAAAGACAGATCTATGTGCAAAGTAAATAAATATTCGTTTAAAGTACGGGTCATTTTCGGGGGACAAATAAGGAAATAAAAAAAAATGTTTTTGAACCTCTGTGTCATATATTTCATATGAAAGGGCTCGTTATGAGGATCTCCAATTTTTTTTTATTATTATTATAAAATAAATCGTTTTCGCCTAAATTTTTGAAAAAAAAAAATACAAATTCAAGTTCATTGCTTGTATATTACAGGAAAATCTATAAGAATTCTATCACTTGAAAAAAGTAATGGTAAACTCAATATAATACGTTCACTTAAGGAAAATAGTTCACGTAAACACCACTAGATAGCGCTAGTTCCTAGTAACCTCTGAGAATTTCAAATGTGATATTTTGTATTAATTTGTAAGTCACCGTAAAAATATTTATAATTGTATGGAACCCTCTCCACGCGAGTTCAACTCGCACTTGGCCGGTTTTCCTTATAACCTTAGAAGGTATAAATATGCTTACATAAACAAGTAATAAATCTTATGCTGGATTAGCTATGCCACCTTATTTAAAACATTGTAAATAGATTAAAAAAATATTATAAATATGAGACTGCAATGCGGCAAAGGGTTAAGCTATCCCGATTGTATGTTTTATCATGGTGTTGTAAAACCCACTTGTCATTTCAGGTACCGAAACCATCGTGCGCCCCAATCAAGCTCTCGCCTATATCGGTGTTGTATTATACAGACGACTCTAACGTGATTCTGCGCAAATATAAGAACATGGTGGTTAAGAGTTGTGGTTGTCATTGACTCGATGCGTTGTGTTCTTTTGGGTAGACCCTTTTAGATGCCACTTTATGAATCTACCGTGCTAGGCGGAACAACACTGCAGCGAATAGACACGCAGCGGCAATGAGACACACCGAACTACTTAGTAGCGGAACAGTTCCATGAACTTACTCCTAGTGCGTTTGATGCTATTAGGATCCTCTGTTGCTGGTGATTTTGGTAACGACGTGATTAGGTAACCACGAATGAAAAGTATCAAATCGATGGAATTAATTGCCAGTAGGTATTTTCTCCCTGGCTGTTTCCGGGGATTGGCTGGTAGTTTAGGTAGTCGTGGTTAACAATCCCTGATTTATTATATTTTAGAAACAATATAAACATAAATGATACTCGGCTTCTTCTATGATATCCAATAAATGTACTCATTATGAAGTTTTCATACGTGATACCTAATCGTTAGCATTAGCAGTCTTTGTTTACGTGCCAACCAATTCAAGTCATTTAAAGGTAAGTAATTATAATTTAAATTAGCTCTTATTTAGCAATAAAATATTTTTATTTTTATAATTTTGTAATAAAATATTTTGGTAAGTTGTTCTTGTTTTATTTTGTATTAAAGTTGATCGGCACTATTGGTTTCAAACTGTTTAGTAACAAAACACCATCGATGTTTACAATGTTCACATACTACCGTCTTTTTAAAGATTTTTGTTATTATTTTGCATCGATTTGTTCACGTAAATCCTACTTAAGGCACTGGTCCCACCGCCGGCGAGTAAGGTACTCGCTGGCGGTGGGACCAATGCCTTAAGAGGATTCATGACATATTTGAATCTTGATGTTTTTGTAGGTACATACATATGAACGATTTGCACGGAAATAATGCAGGTTTTGTTGACCAAATACCTAAGAAATATGACGTACATAAAAGTCTAAATACTTCAAGGATTTCCACGTTAAATAAATCAACCTACTGTTCCTTTCGGGGCTTTCTGCACTGGAAATCGCTTTGGAGCATTTTGTACCTTAAAATAACCTAACATATTATAATATGCATCGCAGATTTACAATTACTCGTAGTTAGTTAGTGTTAGGTCTTCTTGTGTCTAAAATGTCTAAATTAACCCTAAAGGTCAGAGCTCATTAGAACCACCCGGCACCCGACCCACACCGCCTGGCCTCGCGGTTAGTTTTAAAAACGTTATGGATGCTGGGTGGTTCTAATAACCTTTAGCCAGTCAGTGGTCACATAGAGACCATATGGTAATTTATATTTTCGTGACGGGCAGATGCTGTATACAGTGTGTTGCCGGCACGAGGGCTTTCCTTGATATAGATAGAGTAACAATGGGCAACTCCTTAATGTACATACATGTTTATTTTAATTCAAACAAGAAAAAATAGTACACAATTGTATTCTAACAAAAAATAATTTGCAAGCAGTGTACACTGTGCCATACTGCGCATTAAAGATAATTAGTAAAGTAACGTGACCAAACTAAGACTGGTTTAAAAGTAACCCAGGCGGCTATCCCAATTGACGTTTCACCAAAATCGAGGATCGAATCACTTAGTTCTGTCCTTTTCTCTCGCTTTGGTTACGAATGGAGAAAGAGTGTGATGAAGCCCTTCACTTTTTCGATCAAGCGTGAGCGTGCGCTACGTTTCACTGCTCCTGTGCTTTGACATAATTATGGACTATCGCTCAGATCATTCGATACTTTTCGCCATTTAACATTATTTTGTTTTAGGATTCATGAAGTATCATTAGAATTATTTAGATTTAGATTTGTTTTGATTTCTAAAGAGTTAAATACAGTGAACGAGCAAATCTGACAAATTCAACTCTCTATGTTTTTCCCCTGTACCAATGCATGCCTTGTACCAAGTAATAACGATACTGATAACGATACTTACACATAGCTCCAATACGTTAGTACGGTAGTTAAAATCTACGAAGTTAAATTGCAGCGTTACGTTAGTTAACTTCGACTTGATTATACCTGCAAATAATTACTTAGTTAACATATTATATTAGCAGAAGCCCTCATGCCAGTAACACACTGTATAGACCACCGACTGTCACTATTATATTGTCTATGAAGAAGTCGATTTCCGAGCGGGAAAATAATCGAGTGACTGAACAAGAGATTGACACTTCTCGGTTGTCAAAAATTTGGCACAAACGATTATTTTTCATAATTTGAGAAAGTAAAAAAAAAGTCGAAAAACATACGGTCATTGGTAACTATTGTTAATTTTAAATAGTTTATAAGACAAGTATACTTATCATTGTCATTTATGGATTTATTACAATACCTATCGGTTATTCTGGGAAATACTTTTAAATTAAGTGGTAAATAAGTGGTATGACCACTGCTGCCTTAATGTGGTTTGTATGTGCCCAGTGTCTAGCAAGTAATTTACATGACTATTAAGGGGTAAACTACATTAATATATTAATGAATCGTTGATATACTAAACCAACTAAATTAATAATTAATTAATTTACCTACAACAACAAAAAAACTACAAAATAAATATTACTGAATTAATCATTGCTATTACTAAATTAATATTACTAAGTTACTACTACACACATACACACTACACACTACATTATTTATTTAGTTATTTAAATGGAACAGTTACAAATAACAAACTAACATTTTTTTAGTAATTATTAGGTACACAATTATACAATTAATATTACTAATTAATTAATTTACTGTTATATAGTATAACCCATTTAAAAAAATAGTAGATAACTTGTAGGGCTGTGGCCACAGACGGGTCACATTTATTTGTGGTGACGGGCATATATGGTCATTATAAAGACCTCTGGGTATTTTTTAGAAATTAGTAAATAGAAAGAAGATTTTTTTTATCATCCTTTGATTTACCAATATCCATACTCGAAAGAAAATAAATCGCTGGGCCTGGGTGAGGCTTAAAAAAAATGGCTTACTCACAATATATTTTATATTATGTACCTATGCGTTAATGTCACGAAATGAAGACATGAAGTTCCTTGTATATTATTAGAAATAATATATGAAAAACCTAAGAAAAAACATCATTGGCAGCTGCTCTAACTAATTATATTTGCATACTTACTAAACTGACAAAGGAAATATTACATACTGCCAACCACCACTAGTATACACATATTTTAAGACATTAAAAATAATAATAATCGGTAGTGTATGTATTTATGTGCGGTTTTGGGATTGCCATCGTAAGATTGCAGTCTTGAGGTTGCCATCGTAAGATTGCAGTCTTGAGGTTGCCATCGTAAGATTGCACAGTCTTGAGATTGCCATCCTAAGATTGCAGTCTTGAGATTGCCATCGTGAGATTGCACAGTCTTGAGATTTTCATCGTGAGATTGCTATCGTGAGATTGCATTAATGAACTTTTAATATTTCCTCACATTGCTTGAGAAAAGCACTATAGGTACAATCCTCGGCCGGAACAGGTACTACTCCTGTCTACTGCAAACTTGTCCTTTAATCCCTTACATCACGGCCTCTGCAGTAATTCACTAATATTCGATAGGGTCGACACGGTTGACATTTGTCGTCCCGGCGAATCTCATGATGATGATGATGATGAGTGGGGACGCCCGGCTGGATCAGGCGGGCGGTCGATCAGTCTTCCGGTCATTCCGCCCAGTTCCCCTTGGTCGAGCCGTAGGTTACTGGTCCGGCGACGCTCCCATCCAACATGGATCCCATCTTTTTTACGTTACCAGAAAAAAACCTCATTTTATTTGATTTAGGACGTGTTGGCGTAATTGAAATGTAGGTATAACTAAGTAAACATCTTAGCCTAATTGTGCAAAATGTGGTTTCCGAATTATCAACAGGTTTTAGTTTTAGAGTTGTTGGTAATTCTGTAGCTCTGCCTACCCCACTCTGGGAACGAAGGCGTGAGTTTATGTATGTATGTATGTACGAGTATAACTAAGTAAGAATGCCAAATAACAGCTTTTATGTAACAAGAGTAGTTCGTGAATAGACAGACTGACGGACATTTGCGAAACTATAAGGGTTCCTAGTTTGACTTCGGAAACCTGAAAAAGGGCGAAAATACATTATTTATAAAATATTTGAATATTTATTTTTCTGCTACCCTTAGTGTGCCATGAAAATCGAAAGTTATATAGAGGAAAGATTATTTGTTTGTTTGCATTGAATAGGCTCCGAAACTATTGGACCGATTAGAAAAAAAGTTCATTATTTATTTAGTTATTTAAATGGAACAGTTACAAATAACAAACTAACATTTTTTTAGAAATTATTAGGTACACAATTATACAAGATAATGTTTGCAATTCAATAACAACGGTCCACAGCATAAACAAATTACAGCAAGATTGCTTTAAAAATGATTAAAAACAAATTGGTTTATTAGCCCTGATGAGCTTAGGCTGTTTTATTTTTATGCGTGAATGCAGTCGTGGGCAACAGCTATTTTACTTATAAGTTTATACCGGCCATTCGCAGACGATAAAGTTCCAACCCTGCAAAACAGCTATGGACCCTTTCCCCTGTTGCCTGTTTCGTTATATTTTGTTAAATACAAGTAAAATAAGATGTTGTAATTTAAGGTGGCCCAATAGAGCGGCATCATCGTAGACAAAGTTCTTTAAATATAGATTTAAAAAAAAGTATGTACCGACGCCAATTCTCTTAATTGGTGTTGCTATAGTGGGATCTAAATTCAAATTTAATTTTTAGTTTATTGTGTATCACATTTCAAAAACACTGGTAACCCTGATATCGTGTTGACAGCTATCTCAACGCTGGGCAGTGCTCGACGACGTCACCAACCTGCATGACGAGAACCTCATGAAAGTTCAGCAAGTAACTAGCTTGACTTGGCTCAGTGCCAATAAACAAAAAAAAACATTAGAGGCACTGAGCCTCTAATAAAAAAAAACAACGAAAATCAAATCGTTTATTTAATATATTACATGATATTACATGTTACACATACATATTACATGAAGTATCTGTCGGACTCCAAACAAGGCTGGGCCTGATGTATCTTGAACGTCTGCTAGTGCGATCAACAAACTGAGTTATATTATATTATAACAATAAATTCTCGAAACTGCTGAATAAACTTAAACTTTAAAATCTAACAAGAGTGAAACAAAACAAACAGGTACGTAAACTTAAAGAATTTGACAAGAATGAAACAAATCAAACATAAAAATAAAACAAAGGCTTGCAAACAAAAGAAGTTGCGGACAAAGGCAATTATTTATATTTATGTATTATACCCACAGGCGATGCGAACTAATTATATTACTGCTTCACTACTGTACTTTAAAGCTTTGTCCAATGTGTCTTGACGTAAACCCCAGACGTAAATACATGCTACGAGTACATATCTGTGTAAAAAATTGATGCCTCGTCCTTTCCAGTCCAGAACCTTAAAAGCATCCTCCAATGCAGCTGTGAACAGCTTCGGAGAGATCACATCTCCTTGTCTGACTCCCCGCTGCAGAGGAATAGGCTTCGTGCTCTGGTCTGGTCGGACGGACATAGTGGCGTTTTTGTACAGACACTTCAGCACTTCGATATATCGGTAGTCAACTTGGCACCGCTGGAGACACTGCAGCACAGCCCATGTCTCGATCGAATCGAAGGCTTTCTCGTAGTCCACAAATACAAGGCAAAGGGGGAGGTTATACTCGTCGGTCTTCTGTATAACCTGCCGCAACGCATGTATGTGGTCTACGGTACTATAGCCTTTTCGGAAACCGGCTTGTTTGGGAGGCTGGAAATCGTCAAACCTGCGCGCGAGACGATTTGTGATGACTCTCCAAAACAGCTTTTAAACATGGCTCAGAAGTGAGATGGGTCTATAATTCTTCAGCAAAGCTTTATCACCTTTCTTGAAGAAGAGAACCACCACACCTCTGTTCCATGCTTTCGGCGTTCTCCCTTCGTGGAGGACGGAGCTGAATAGCGTCTGAAGGCCCCTAAGGATGGGTTTACCACCCACCTTCAGGAGTTCGGCTGTAATTCCATCCTCACCTGGGGCTTTGCCATTCTTAAGCTGTTTGAGGGCCATACTAATCTCGTACAGGCTGACGTCGGGGAGATCTTCGGTATCTTCGGGTTAATCTAGCCCTCGGGTCTTCAGCTAGATTTCCGACGGGTGTTCGGGTGGTCGTGTACAGCTGTCCATAAAACTTCTCAACTTCCGCCAATAGCTCAAGTTTGGATGAAATGACTCTGCCGTCGTCGGTCTTCAGCTTCATCAATTGGCTTTGGCCAACAGAAAGGTCCCTGGCAAACACCTTAGAGCCCCTGTTACGCTCAATAGTATCTTCAATACTTTTAGTATTGAAGAGGCGTATATCACGCTTCAGAGACTTCGAGATCTGTCTGTTGAGCTGCCGATAACGACAAGCGTCACCAGAGGACTGCAGAATAATCTCGCGCCCCACCTCCATGAGCCTAAGCGTGGAGTCCGAGAGCTTGCTGGTTTTTTGACGGCGGATCTTGAAGAACTTAGACCCGACCGTTTGGGCAGCTTCCAAAAACCCGTCGTTGTAATCGTCCACGTCGCTACCAAGGCACTCGAAACGATTTTGAAGTTCGAGCTGAAAGCTCTCGGGGTTTTGGAGCTGAGCGTAGACTTCATTTCAAGCTTGAACTGGATATTCAATGAGCCTCGTACCATACGGTGATCACTCCCGGTTTTAACAGCACTGATCACGGAGACATCATTGAATATGTGCTTTTTCGTCGACATGATAAAGTCTATCTCATTCCACCAGGAGGAGTTCATCATATAGAGTCCCTCCTTCTCCATAAAACTGGCCAGTAGGTGGCCCCGGTGATTCCTACGCCCCACTCCAAAATTCCCCACTCTCTGTTCTTCACCGTCTCGTTTGCCCAGCTTTGCGTTGAAGTCCCCCATAACAACCGTGAAGTGAGTTTAGAAGCTATGCATGGCTCTGGAAACATCCTCATACATAGCCTCCACCTCATCGTCGGAGTGTGTTGCGGTCGGAGCATATACCTATATGACTTTCAACGAATATCGTTGGGTTATTCTGAGTACAAGGTACGCTACCCTGCTCGACACAATCTCGATCTTCACCACGTTGTTCACGAGGGACTTGTGGACGACAAACCCGACACCTCCCTGGGACTGGTGGTCGCCCTCCCGGAAATAGAGCAAGTTGCCGGACTTCAGAGTTATCATGTCCTCCCCCACTCTACGGACTTCTGACAACCCTATGAATCTCCATCGTAACTTGCTCAATTCCTCCTCCAGTTCCAGCAACATATCGTCAGTCCGCAATGTTCGGCAGTTGTATATTGCCAGGGCCAAAGGTCGTCGTTTCTGGTAGCCGGGTCTCTGCCGGAGATTACCTAAAGTACCCCCCGCCCCGCCGTTACCATGGCCGCTACCGGAGCCAGGAATAGCGGGGCCGCCGGGGACTAGGGGTCTGGGCTGTTTTTGTTAATTCATACCGTTGGGGGGAAAAATACCGTAGTCGCCACGCTTGGCTGGCGGGTTGGCGACCGCAGTAATACCATGTAGTCCGCGGAGGACGCTGCTGCCCATCCTCCGGTTTATCCCTTAGTCGCCTCTTACGACACCCACGGGAAGAGATGGGGAGGTGCTATTCTCGGCCGGCACGAACACAGCTAAAAAACCAAATGCGTAGAGGAATTCTTCAAAAATTAAAACATCAATTTTCCCTACTATAGGGTGCCAATGCTAACCGGCCCAGCTCAAGACGGATGATTTTTTACAGATTTCTAGAAGTTCGTATTCTTAGATTCCGTACCAAATACTATAAAAACGGAATACGTATAAGATGACTTTCTTGTGCGTCTGTCCGTCAGTCAGTCCATCATGCATTAAGTATATGGATTTTTTTGAAATGAGAAATGTTGATCATTGGGCTTTCAAATATTTTATGTAAAAAAACAGCCCTTAAACAGCCCTGTTTTTTTTAGCGGATCCAGTGTCTAGTCCGTCGGTGCGTTAAGACGCTTTTTCACTGAAACGGCTGAAGGTTACATAACGAATCTTAGTGATAGAACGCAAACGGTTGTTGTAAACCAAACACAGTCCATATTAGGTTCTTCTTTATTTTATGACTTACCATTACCACCCACGGTAGATAATCTTTTTGATATTGTGCTACTTATTTGCTGATGATACATCATTATTTTTCAAGGTAGACCGAAAATCCATCGATTACAGTAGGATAAACGCCACGCTAGGTAAAGTACTTAATTGGTTTACTCGTAACAGTTGCTGCAGCTGCTGAGTTTCTTGCGGCGTTTCTTCTCAGCAGTGGTCTCCTCTTGGGAAGCGCTGGTAGTATCTTGACGTGTAAAAGTGCCCGAGCGGCCTACTTACTGAATAAATTTCTTTTATCTTTTATCTTTTTTTATCAGTAGTAGTTTGCTACTATTAACTTAGCTAAGAAAACCAAATGGACGGTAGAATCTAGTATATTTCTAAATGATGAGTGTTTGGAAATGGTAGATAAGGCGCTTTCCTTATGAATAACTACAAACAAAAACTTGCAATGGAGTCCCCATACTTATAGGCAGTACTAGCAGGTGAATTAAGTTCGGCAGCTTATGCTGTTAGGGAAATCAGACAACTTACCAATGTTGAAATAGCTCGCTTAGTTTATTTTAGGTTTCTTTCATAGTGTTATGTCGTACGGTATTCTGGTCTGAGGAAAAGCTGCTGACATACAGACTATATTCGTGTTACAACAAAGAGCCATTCGTTCTATATATTGACCTAAACTCACCGGATTCCTTAATTACTATTGAAAGAAATTAGTATCTTGACAGTAGCGTCACAATTTATTTTCGAGAATATTATTTAGGTCATTAAAAATCAAGACTTTTTTATTAAAAAAATTGATAAACGGTCATTTTTGTACATTTATGGCTATCCATCAAAAAGTACATCACAGAAAAAAAAACAGTTTTGGAATGTGCAGAATGAGCCCTTTCATATGACACCCCATTTGCTATAATCAAACCGCTTTAATTTTTCAACCCCTTTTAAATTATTTATAAACTTAATTTCATATTGTTTTACTAAAAACAGATGCAGGCAAGCAAGTTGTATAACTATGCTAAATTTCAAGTTGATAGCATTTGTAGTTGCAGCTAAAACCTGCTGTGTCACACATACAGACCGACCGACGACGAAGTCTCACACCATATGGGTTACTTTTTTACCATTTCGGTACGGACCCTAAAAACGTCTGACTGTTGAGTTTCTTGCGGCGTTTCTTCTCAGCAGTGGTCTCTTTCGAAGCGCTGGTAGGTTTTTGACGCGCGGCCTGCTAACTGAATAAACATCTTTTATCTTTATCTTCTTTGGAAATATTATACGATAACTTTTGGTTTCATTGTTAAGTCCTTACCTAGCTACTTACCTTGTAAAATTCTCAATTCCGGTAAACAATTTTTTAATAATGATGTGGTTTTATAGTAAACAGCAATTATTTAATTAAACGCTGCAATGATAGCGCACGCAAACTTTCTCCTTTAGCGCAAAAGCACATAAAGCAATCCCATTCAATTGTATGCAGAGCTGGCAGCATATCTGGACTAATAATATAAAAATCTGTACCGAAAATATACATAGACTAGAAAAAAAAACGATGATTAAAATTCTTAAAACTTACCAAGGGTTTATAATAAACGTTCCACTCCTTTTTTTATTGAGATTTGTAAAATATACCTACTTACCTAGTTTGTCGACAAAAAAACCAAAAGTGAGTTCAGGATGGAAGTTTACGGCTGCTGTTTACTTTATAAATTAGGTATTTCCCGCGTGATGTGGTGTGCTTCGAAAACATACAGATAACAAACAGCAGCCACTTTAGAAGGTTTCTAATATTTCCCTAGTAGAAATAAGTCGTAAGTAAGCAGGTACGTCTACGTGTCTGCGTTTCCCCGACTTGTTTTTTGGTGCAAACTGTATTTTTAAAAGCGACAGCTTAAGAAATTAGGTCTAAAATTATAATAACTAAGTACTTATCTTATTATTGGTTGTCATCAGTCTGTAGATTTAGGTTACCAAATTGTATTTTAGCTACTGATCAACTTTACAACAACGACGAAGTCGCGTGCAAAAGCTAGTAACCAATATTGAGTTCGTGCATAGTTCTAGGTTTCTTATATTAATCTGTGTTGCAATATTTTGTATTGTTGGGTGCCGCCGTCATGTTTACTGATAAAAATAAGTAGGTAGAAAGGTAGATAGGTAGAAGTAGGAAGGTATGACGATTTAAAAATATGAGTTCTGCGTAATCAATGAGTCGTATCGTGTATGTATTATCAGTGCCTGATAAAGGTAAGGCAAGTTTTCTGAATAGAAGTCTTTGTAGTATAGTCTGCGGCACGATCAGATATTGATATCGAATGTTGTTCGCGTGAACGTAATAGTGCACTCCCAGAGATCAACCGCCGTCTAAATATCTTAGTTCATTGTTGTAACGCTTCTCAGAACCACGTGTTTCCGCTCATTTGAAAGCACAAAAGCGCCGGGTGTTGGTACGGCGTGGGGCCGGTGCGAAAACGCCTGTCCTGCGGGGACGTCAAGGGCGCAGCAGCCTCCGGCGCCTCGGGCGCGCTCGCGCCGGCGTCCACTCCGCCGCCGCCGTCCCTCGGCACTCGCCGCATCGCCCGCCGAATTAAAAATACTATTCTATAAACAATGCCAATTTCGACGATCGACGCCGAACACCTGTTGTGAACTTAAATATTTTTGTGGACGGTTATATTTTTTTCCAAAATGTGGCTCTTCGTTATGTGCGTATTAGTGTGTATGAGTGCAAAAAGTGTTGCTAGTGAGTCTTTTATACTTCAAAAGTGCTGTCCGCACGATCAAAGCCTTATTAAAGTATTTGAACATAATCAAACTTTAATTTCAAAATACGAATGCGTACGTCGTCAAGATTTGTACAATAATTATAGCATAGATATTTCGCAACTTATTTTTTCCAAAGACGTTATTGTTCAATATGGCATGCCTTTGGACTGCAAGGAGTTACAAGAATTGAAAATAGTAAAGGTTCTGACAGTATCTTATGAAAATAATTCATGCTATGACAAACTAGCCTTAGAAATAAAAGATGGGGACTTAATACATCATATTTCAAAAACAATTGGTTTATCTTGTCAATCTAATGTAACTGATTATAATCCGAATTCTGGTTTAAACTTAAATCGATTTCGGAAGTGTTGCCCCCGGGATCAGGCTTATGACCATGTCCGACAAGCATGTAGTCCTGTTGACGAGAAGGACTCTAATGACGAATGGATGCTAAACCAAATAAAAACTCCGGGACCTTACATTTATGAAGTTGACATTGGACTAAGCTGCAAATTAGAAGAGTACAACTTAGATTTGACCGCAGAAGACTATTCTCTGGACGTTGACAAGAGCAGATTAATAGTTTCTGGAACCAAAGTATTTAATGAACAGCGTTTGGCAGAGGGCGAGTGGTGTATGGACCGTAGAAAAATAGGCGAGGGCTTGATAGCTCGAGTCTGTGCAAGTAACGCAACTGTTTTTGGTGCTTATCCTATCCGAAAATGCTGCCCCATAGGAAAACACTATAAAGTTCGAGGTTGCCATTCTATGATAAGCGATTGTGTACCCAACACGGAAGACGCTTTTTTATTCAATGTTTCATATTATTTGGATCCTCTAAAAGAAGAATACTCTGATTTTCCCGGTAAGTTTATTTTATCTACTTACGCCCGGTTTCATAAAGGCCCGTTATTAATTTTTAACAGATCAAATTTTCGTAACTTCATACAAGTTTTGACATTCCTGACCGAAATTTGATCTAACGGATCTTTATAAAACCCAGCCATAATCTAATTTTTCCAGAAATACTAATAAATCAGTAGAAAGGTAATTTATGTCAGTCTGTAATAGAATCCGCTGCGGAAATAAAACATTACGATTTTACTTACGAGTAATATAGGTACGAATGTATTTGTATGTGTCCGTCAGTATTTTAGCTAGCATTAAAGCTTAGCACGTCATAGGTAGGTTATTCTTAATTGGCAAACGGAGTGAAACAGAGTGAAAAGGGAACTTAAGATGGTATGACAGTTTCGTCGTTTATTGTGTCAGAATAGTGAATGTTCGTACGGTCACGGACTTTAATTGAGGAATCACTATAGAACCTTGTCGTATAAAACCTACGATTAATTCCCATGTAATTTCTATCTCGTCACCTGACGCTGTCATTATGACAGGGTTCCATGGTGGCATAACATTTAAAGTCCTTGACGTACCTACTAAAATTAAAAGGATTGTGTTGTGAAGCGCCGATAAAATCGCGTAACTGTAAAAAAAATCTATACATACCTATTTAGCTCCGGACGAAAACGTTTCACACCCCCTAAATCAAGTCTGAGTTTCATGATTTTCGAATATGTTGTAGTTATTATAAAAACTTAGGTCTTTACGTTTCTGTTTTTCGTTTTTGTAATTTGCTTTGTTCTAAAAAATATTTTCTTAGAAAGGAAAACGTACAGACATATTTTTTCTATCTACAATATATTCAGAAATCGTAAAAATCGGTCGAGGTTTAAGAGTTAAGGTTTAGGAGATTTTAAACGGAAGTAAAAGTCGTTTATTAATTTCGCTAGTTTGATAAAATTCAGTCTTTGTTGGACAAACTTAATAATAACTTCGCTGTTGTAATCAATAAACTCAATTGTTATATCATTTTAAAATCTTCATTAACCAGGCTAATTTTTAGGAAAGCAGCACTACAAGTTTTGGTACATTTTTTTTACACCGTGCGATGTTAAACTTGCCGCAAGTTAAACTCAGATTCCTAAACTTTAAATTTGATTTGAATTTTTTTAAAAAACTTCTTAACTTTTATTAATTCCGTTGATAAGGTCTTATAGTAAATTTAAACAGCAATCATTCACAGCAAACGAAACTGAAAAATACTAATAAATGTGGCCACGGCATCGAAAATGGTGGACCAGGGTACAGCATTTCCAAAATTTTGAAATGTTGAGATATCTCGTTTTTGGTGCGACTTTTACAAAACATGATTTATCATATTTTGGCCAGTCCTGAGCTGAGCTATCCAGCCCTGTAAGGAAGTCCACTATTTACCGGACACCCTGTATATATTAAATATATTTATTAACATTGACTGGTAGGGAAAGCTTGTGGCATTAAGTTCACCTTTTGTACACTATTTGAATTTTGTGCAATAAAGTATTTAAATACGTAATTATTATATATAAGATAGGGATAACGACAGGGCCTCTATTCTATACGGTTAAAACGATATTTATATATTGACACCGCGGTGGCCAGAGGCGCTCGTTTTTATTTTCAAAATGGAAGGTTTGTCTGCATACAAAATGAAAACAATAGTTCTGCTTTGAAGTCGATTGCGATTGCGAGTGCGTTAGGCAATAGCCCCTCTGGTTGGTTGGTAGTTACCCTGCCCACGAAGCTAGCGGTCCTGGCTTCAAATCCCGGTAAGGGTAGATATTTGTGTGATGAGCGCCAATATTTGTCCCTGAGTCATGGATGTTTTCTATGTATTTAAGAATATATTTCTCTATATAAGTAGTTATACCGTTGTCTAGTTTCTAAAGTACAAGCCTAAAGCTTAGTTTGGGACTAGGGAAATTAGTGTGACAATGTCCCCTGATATTTATTTATTTTATATATTTATTTAATATTGTTTTTGATATGTTATGACTTATGATATTGTTTTTAACGCGGCCGCCACGTCAATAATATTTATCATAAGCAATATGCTTTTGCCAAGTTGAAAAGAACCCCAGGGCCTGCCTGCGTTCAACATTGAGTTAACGATATCGCAAGTTAATTGCTACGACATTAAATTAAATTCAAAGCTACAGTAGATATGATAGTTGTTATTAGCTTTACAGCTGAGACAAACTGTATGAGAGTATTATATATGGAATCGAAAATAATGTTGTTTAAGGTAAAGTGAAATAAGATTCACAGGCTATTCAACAGAGTTAATACAGCTTATATGTATACATACCGTTGAGTAAAGTCGACGGTAGAGTTGAAACAAGGATGAGACAAATTCGGATAATTTGGTTCTATAATAAGAATTTTTTTGAGTTACAAGCCATTTGATGATTATATATTTACTACCGTTTATTACAATATCCGGTAGCAAAGAGCTGAAAATATGTCTTTAACAGTGCATTACATGAAAACAAAAGAAAACCCCTTTTTTACCGAGTTCCCAGTCTGTAAGGTTACCGTATACCGTTAGCTTCACTAAATAAATAGGTTAAAACAAACACCCTAGGAATGGCGCATTAAATCCAAAATAATTGTTTCGCGTAATGAATTCAAATGACATAATTTATTCGGAAATATTGAGTGAATTGCGCTTCGGACAAGCAAGACCATCGTTGCAGGGAGTAAACGCAGTAAAAACTCTAGCAGGTCATTTTATGCCCCCCTTTATCCTTTAAACTGTATGTACAAAAAATACTAATAAAATACAAAGGTAACGTTTAATATATGCTAAAATTATTTTCAATATAACTAAACTAAATACAAATCAATTAAATATGAATATGTGAATAAATATATTAATTTATTTTTTTATAATATTTTCAATATGCGATTGGATATAGGAACCGTTTTTAAGTTATAGATAAACTGCACTTCTCAACAAAAGCACAATATTAAGTGCCATGAAGATCACTCTTTTGTTGGTGCATTTTTTCACAACGTATTTTTTATGGTAGGTACTAACGGCGGAACCCTACTCTAAGCACATAAATCTCAAAGACACATGACTGGAATATAAAAAACCGGGAAGAGCATGTCTGACCATGCTCAGTGTAGGGTTCCGAAGCCGTTACTATACAAAAAACTTACAAGTAAGTATGAACTAATTCTCTATTTATAGTTATTTGGTGCTTAGGTTATTTTAGTAGGTATAAACACTTTAGTCGCCTGTGTCTCAGGAACCAATCAAGTCTGTTTAGTCGTGATAATTTTTCTCTAAAATTTTCGTTTAAGATATTTTTCACATTTTTAGGGTTCCTTAGTCAAACTAGGAACCTTTATAGTTTCGCTATGTCCGTCCGTCCGTCTGTGCGTCCGTCCGTCCGCAGAATAGCTCAGAGACTCTTAGTACTAAAAAGCGGTAATTTGGCATGAATATACATACTATCACGCGAACAAAGTGGTATAATAAAATGATGAATAATAAAAAGAAATGTGTGCCTCCCCTATAGCCCCTATGAGTTCTTAAAAGGGGGGCGTCGATAGGAAAGCAGAATTTTTGACTTCGCCACTTTGTTTGGACTAGATAGGAGATAAACATACTGAAAGTTCCCACCCCTCGGAGGTGAGCCCTAGGAGGGGGCACAAAGAAGATCCCGATTTTTGTTTTTTTTTTTTAACATCTTAAAAACGATGCATCATAGGGAATTTTGTTGTATTGCATTATTGCAGCTGATAAAATTTTCTACAACTTTGTATCTATACATTTTTTACCTATCTCCAATCATCGTCCAGATACGAGCCCCAAAAAACGGTCGACTAGACTCTAACAAAATATAGTGCTTTAAAAAGGAGAGCGCGCGGAGCGCCGCCGTGCGGGAGGAAACTACAATAAAAAAAATGTTTTCGAAGTTTTTATATTACTACTTTGGCGTGACTAATATGTAGATTCCTAGTTTCACTACGGAACCCAAAAAATGGATTTGAGTTTGAATAAGCATAGTTCAACATGCTCTTGCCCGGTTTTTTATTTAATCATATCATACATATAAGTATAACATACAACTTATTCTTTAAAGTAGTAACATCGCAAGGTAATAAGATAGGTATCAAAGAATAAATATAAATACACTAAAAGTCAATAAAAAAAAAAGTCTATTGAAAAGACACAAGGTAAGTTTTTTATAACAATAAGCATAATATTGATTAGAATGGTACTTAATTAAAATTGTAATATGTAACTGAAATAATAAAAATAAAAATAATGGCATCCTAAGTAGCGTAATGGCACCAGTGTTCGACACTTTAAGCAGTCATGCACCAATAATATTGCATATACTTACTCGAATTGATTGAAATAGTATATTACTGCAGAGGCTACATTGGCTGTTGCGGGACGAGTATGAGTTAGCGTGGCCGATAGCCCGATACGCAGTCGAGGCCGCGCTGTACACGAGTCCAGCGACCGCCCTTCCCAGCTTGTATAGTGCTTTTCTCCAACATCGCCAGAAAATACCATATAATTGTTAATAATATTAAACACAGTCCCAAAATTTCCTTGCAAATATTATCTGCTAACAATTTTATTTACATTCGAAACACTTACGATTTAGGACGAAACTGAAATAAAGCATTAAATAAAATCACAAATTTAAACGGAATAAATACAATTTAAATAAAATATACTTCAAATTATACTTATTACATGTTTATGTTAGGTATTTCGGAAATTTATTTATTTATCTACTATTTTTGCGAACAACGTTAACTCTAAAATGCGACAAAAAACGCAATTTTAGGTCTTTTATTGTTTGTAATAGTGAGCGCTGTTCGTTAAATTCATATTATGCTATATTGACCTGTGTCTATTATTTTTTTATATTTTGTACTACAGATAATATGAATACGCTTGGTCTGGCTAGAGGTGGAGTGCGGGATACCGGGGGCGTTAAGGGAACCCTACTACTAACCCCACTGTCTGTATGTTTGTCACTGTCATTATCATGCATGAGCAATTATAAGGAAGCAGAAAAAGTCATGCCAAGCCATATTTGTTTAGCAAGTATATGAGTATCTAACAGGACTGCCATACGACGATTCTTTGATATGACGACCGATCTTCTTTATAGCAGTCAACGCGTCATCATTCGGCTTCATTTTCGGGTGTGGAGGAAGCGTTAACATGGCAATAACAACAATATTAATCATCGAATAAAGAGTACTTATGCCGAAAGATCAAAAGCAAACGATAGTCTGCTTTTGATCTATAGCTGACGCCATGCGCCTAGGTAGAAAAAGCGATTTGCCAAGCATCTTTTGTTATGGCATATTCTTTTATTTTTGCAGAATGACCGTGGAATCCTGCCGTCGTATTTGAAATAAATAGTCTGATAATCAAAAATAATATTTTTTTTGATAACTAGTTGACCGCCGACCTGAGGAAACTATGACATGAGCTACGGGACCCTGGGGCTCTATTCAACTTGCTAAAACCATATTGCCTCTGACGTGTTATCGTATTGTCAACGTTACGTTATCTCTTATTTACCTACTTGTCTGTAATGATCTGTGCTGTAATGGCATGGCGGCCAAGTTTAAAACAATACCGTATCACGTCAAAAGCAATATTGTTTTATCCAGTACAATAGAGGCCCTCAACATGTGTTCGCCGCGTGTTGCACAGATTTTTCTTAGGACTAGTACAAAAGCGCTTTTTGACATGGGTTAACAGGAAATGAAGTGTTGAAAATAATTTAAGCATTCGTTTTTTTTCTCATTAGATTTGCTGGGCATTCGGACAGAAATAATATGTACCTATCAAAAATATGTTGTCCGTGTTGGTACTGACAACCCGCTGGACGATCATTACTTAAACCTCGATGGCTCCTTGCAGCTGTTGAAACTTAGGAGGCAGACTTACTGCGTGGAGGAGTTCGACCGGCGGCAGTGCGAACAGGGCCAGCCAATCGAGCTCGCAGCCGCGCTCTGCTTTGAAGTAGCACCTGAGCTTGTCAAAGACTTCTTCGTTTCTTTTCTGGTAAGATATTATTGCTATCAAATGCAATAGCTTTATCCTGCTTTTTCTTGTCTGGGGGACACCGTTGATGCAGGAAAACATATCGAAACTTTTATGTGGTCATCTTGCACCATCTCATATACACATATACTGTAGTTGATTCTATTTTATTTTATTTTATTCTTTTCTATCTTTCTCTCCCGTAAGATTTTGGCATGTTTTTCTGCTGAACTACTGTTATTTGATATTATATTTAATTTAATACTTGTAGCTTTATATAATGCTAGTCTAAGTTGTACCATTGTAATATGAAATATGAAATAAGTTTAAAAAATGACTGACTGCTGAGTTTCTTGCGGCGTTTCTTCTCAGGAGTGGTCTCCTCTTGGGAAGCGCTGGTAGTATCTTGACGTGTAAAAGTGCCCGAGCGGCCTACTTACTGAATAAATTTCTTTTATCTTTTATCTTTTGCTGTAATTTTGCCGTCTTAGTCGCTGAGGAGTTTTACGCTGTTAACTTGTTGGAGTAGAAAATGTTGCGCAAATTCAAACCACAAAACCAACATTGCATCTACTTGAAGGTTATGTGAGTTTTCTTTGTGGGGCTGGGAAGACTAAGAAATTTATTTGTTTTTGTCACCATCGCAATATATAAGTACTTAAAGGAGCCTAAAATTGCCAGTATTGGTCAGAATTAACAGGTCCTCGGAGACTACAATTACCATATCACTTCTTGTACCTTACGTACATACTAACTTAACTAACGGGTAGGTACTCTATGTAGAGATAATGAATGCCGACATGATACAAACCGTGTTTATATATGTACAGACGGCTGCCAAAAAATGACCACATGACTATTTTCAGGATAATATAGGCGTGCATTACATCTTTATTGGAATTTGAGACGCTACATATTTTTGTAGATGACTGCACCGAGAAGTAGTCGATGCTTCCATATTTGGTCGTTGGAGTAAAATGCCGATGTATTTTATTAAATAGGTCTTCGTGGGAGTTATCGCTAATGTATCGCTTTTAAAAATGTTTGTAGATGTGACTGGTGATGCAACTGTGGAGTGGAGCTGCTCCACTCCACAGTTGCATCACTACAAACACTTTTAAAAAGAATAACCTGACAGCTACTGTTAAGTTATTCTCTTAACAAACATCGTGGCTCGTTTTAACCGGCAATCATAACCATAAGTACCATAACCCATAACTCGAGCTCGACCATTATGATGCGCTCGGGCATTATGCGGCATTACATACCTACGATCTCGGAGAAGCCGGGTCGAAGGAAGCGACGAACGATGTACCTATTAATGGGTCCAGTTAAGCTCACCGGCAATATCACCAAGGTATTGTTTAAAAGAATACTTGCTCGTTCGCAGCATGAGCGAAGTAAAACAATTATGTGTTTATCTCACATCATACGTGTAATAAAATGTTTACGAATTTCAAAACCAAAATTATTGATGACCGATGAACATCACACATTATTCATCATTGAAATAAGTAAATTGGATTTGTATCGCTTAAAAGCATTGGTCTATTTTTAATAGTTACTGGTAGGCATCGTGTTTTGTTTATGTTACGACAACCGATGCATACCTACCTACCTACGAGTAGAAATTCCTAGCGGGCTGACTGGTGGTAAACCTTAGTGGATTTATCTTTCTAATTAAAGGGACACTAAGTAGCTGCGATGGTATGTAAGTATGGATTAGTCCCAGCCGGGAAGGTACCAGTACCCAGAGCACGAACTTTTACGTATTAGATATTGAGTAAATAACGTTAACGTATTATCGTCACCGAGAAAATACCGGATATACGCATCAGTGCCAAGTCCGTAGTATCCGTATTTAGAACTAAACGTAGTTGAAAACGAATTTTCCCGAAGATGGTTGCAATTTTCATCAAAATCGTTAGAGCCTCTTTCGTGAACGTGAAAACAAATTGTATAAATATGACTTGCTTCTTCGTCCGCGTAGAATTCGTATTTTTGTCATCCCACGGGAACCGTTACTCAAGGATAGCCTATGTTACTCAAGGATAATGTAGCACTCAGTCAGTTGTTCTTGGGTTTATTAAAAACACAATACAATTAACCTTTTTTTATAATATTAGTGTACTCGTTGATAATTAATGTTGACGTTAACTTTCTTATCGTCGTCATCGAGCAGTAAGTCGGTTGTACACTCAGGAGCAAAAATACCGGGTCAGAGTGCGTTTTTCATACAAACGAGACTATTTCGAAGGCTTGGTTCCTCGCCAGGCGTTGTTTTGAGTGAGGTTTAATGGTGGATACTCCGAGGATCAATAGTCCTCTATTGGTCAAAAGTTCTTAAGATACCTAACTGATCGCACAATCAGTTAACGCCACAAAGGGAGAGTTTGGCTCAGCACTTGGATTTCCTTACATTTTATTGCCATTTTAGATGCTTTTCTGAACATGCACAATTCCGGCGCTAACCGCAGATTCATTCAGTAGGGTATCCTAGGCACTCTGGAAGTCCTGTATCGATGCTCGGGGTATTCATCATCAGATTTCACTAAAAGCATTCCCTGGCGAGGACCAAGGCTTCGAAATAGCTCCTTTAGTATGAAAAACGCACTCTGACCCTTTTTTTTGCTCCTGAGTGTATTATGCGATTATCGCTACGTTAAACGCGATGCTTTGATGCCCATTTTTTTTTCACCTGTTAAGTAGTAGTACTGCGGTTACCGCTGCGTACACCGCGTAATAAATGTTTGGTAATTAAATATCTGGGTGTCTCCTTGCGAGATCGAATCAGGAATGAGGAGATTCGCAGGAGAACTAAAGTAACCGATATAGCTCACCGGATTGCAAACCTTAAGTGGCAGTGGGCGGGGCACATTGCTCATAGAACTGATGGCCGTTGGAGCGGAAAGGTTCTAGAGTGGCGACCGCGAACCGGGAGACGAAGTGTTGGCAGACCTTCCACAAGGTGGACTGACGATCTGATAAAGGTCGCGGGAAACCGCTGGATGACAGGAGCAGAGGACCGATCGTTGTGGAAAATCTTGGGGAAGGCCTTTGTCCAGCAGTGGACGTCTTGCGGCTGATAATGATGATGATGATGATAAATTAAATATCTGACGTAAAATGATGTGCGTGAAGGTGAAGGTTTATTTATTCAGAAAGTAAAATCAATTCCCAAATAAATAATTATTTTAACTTATATATTATGAGACGTATCATTTGAAAGCTCTTAAGTTATTTTACCATAGTAATATACCTGCTCCTCGTGCCTAGATCCTTACTTTGGAAAGGATATAAGAAACAAAGCCAACTAATCCCTAAATAATGTCATCTTACACATATACATACATAAACTCACATTTTCATACCCAGAGTGGGGTAGGAAGAGCTAAATAATTACCAAAAACTGTAAAAAATGTTGATAGTAACCACATTTTGCACAATTAGGCAATAACAATGTCAGCTTGTTCCATAAAAAGTAGGTACCCCATGTAGAATATTAATAAGAGTTATAATGTAAAACCAATGAACTGTGAGATATTTGTGTATTAATTGTGGACATTTCGGTTGGTAAAATAGACTATCGGCAAAAGAGGAAAAGTACAAAAATGGAATTTAGGGTAGATTTGTACAAAATCATCCCCTTAAGGGAAAAACGTTACTGTGGTGAAAGTTGAAGACAAAAACAATATATAATATTTAAATTGTTAAAAATGGTGAATTTATACAACTTTGTAACTGCATACTTATTTAGAAATTATTTCCTCACATTGATATGTGTTTTATTAATAACGTCAACTTTTGTATTAGTTTATTACAGGATAATTTTATAAACGATCCCCGGGATACTGTGATATTTAACATTACAAACAAAAAACGTCCAGGCGTTTACTTTAATCATATGATTGCTTAAGACTACGACAATATGTAAGCGTTGTTACACAAAACTTTTTAAGTCGTGAGCGACTTGGAGGTATTTTTAAAATTAAATAATATATAATCAACCAAATTAAACTTCAAATGGTGGTAAAAAACGTTTAAAAGTGATTTATCGTTTCTAAACTCGCGGCATGGTCTGATTTTTTTTTAATGATATTGGCAAGGTAAACTTGCACACATGCTACCTGATGGTAAGCGGGACCTGTAACCTGTGGACATTTCCCAATGGGGTAATTTTATCCCAGGGATCATTTTATACACACGGAAAGGGATAATTTTACCTTAAACATCAAATTTCAAGACATCGATCAAAATAATGAAAACAAAATTATAAAATCAATTAATAAATTAATTATAGGTGAACGTCAATAGAATCCGCCAATAAAAACAAATTTTAATAAAACTCAACATGCAGAAAGTAAAAAAAAATTAAAAATAGGCGGTACCATGGATTAGACACTCACTATTCCATATTTTTTTAAACAAATCCACGTTCAGTGCTTCCACCTCCATGACACTGGGAGAGACAACTGGCGGGGTCGCGGTTATTGAGTATTTGGATAGATATCGCTAACAATCACTCGGATATGATGGGGAATATTTTTACCTCCAAGGATCTTGTACACATCTCCTGGTGTCGATTTACCCAATATCCAATACTGTCGCAGCAGATAAGTACCTACTTCTCATAAAAGTGTTGGTCACTTATAAAACATTATGACACCTGCAGCAATAGCAGGAGTTTATAAATTTAATGATTTTATTACCAAACACAACACAACACACCAACACAATTAACATTGAAACCTAACTAATCTAAAAAACTATGTAAAAAATATGGGTTATATCGCTGTCAATGCTGATGATGCCCAGGAGGCTGGCAGCATTGCTTCTTAGAACAGCAAGGATTATCCTTTGGCCAAAGTAGCTGCCATCCTCTGGTCACCTGAAACATCATTGAGGTGCGAGGAACTCTCCTTAAAGAGTTTCTTCGTGCCTAGCCCCCAAGTCCCAAGAGTCTCAACTCCCAATGAAACTCCCACCACTCCCAAACATATAGCCCTCGCCGAGAGCAGCATATTTGCGCCGTTTCAGTTGCTCGGCAGATGCAACTGCAGCTCCCAGTTTGGAAGAGGAAGCTTGAACGTGGGACGGAGCTAGCGTATCGACGCAGGTAGCGTCCCACACACACAAGCGCCTTCCCCATTTTGCACGGAACGTGAGTCATGCTGTCGGCTCCATATTGACTCTAATAAATTGTTTTACTCTTAAAGTGTTTTAAGTCATAACTTAACCTAACCTAGCCGTTGATTATTTAAGAACTCCTGAAAAATGTACGGTTCCAGCGAATGTGGTGGTGAATGATGAATAACAATTTTATGAAAACAAAATGATTATGAACAAAGAAATTATGTGCAAAAATGAACTCCCTTTGCCGTCACGTACAATACCGTTTGGCTCTAAAATGGCCGGTACCATGATGGAGACAAAAGCCCTCTGGATGACGTATTGTTTACTAGATTTATAGTACCTCATAAGACGTAAGTTAGTGAATTTTATTTTAAAGATGATCCTCGCTAAAACTATCTTGTATATAAATTATTGCACTCAAAAAAGTTTTAAGATAACTGACGATCGCGATAATTTCTATCGACACTCCATCAATTTTCATGTTTATTTTACTCCTACGAGGAATTCAGGCTTTTTTTCGTCTCAGTTTTTCAAATGAAAACCCATAATTTCCAAGTAAATTTATTGATAAAACCATGTTGCTACATAATTGCTTACCTGTGAACTTTTAAAACTCATCAAGCTCTAGCAAGTGAATGTGATAGAGATAGGACACGTATTGTATATCTCCATTCCTTTCAATGCCTGGAACTTGTCAGGTTTTGGTAGATTTATTATAATATAGCCTCGTAGTTTAAAGTGAGAGTGAGTGTTGTGTGCAGTTGATCAGCATCTCGGCGGTGTGCCTGGCGTTGACGCTGGTGGTGTACTGCTGGCTGCCCGAGCTGCGCAACCTGCACGGCCGCACGCTCATCTGCCACGTCAGCACGATGCTGCTGGCCTTCGCCTGCCTCGCCCGGGTTCAGTACGGCAGAGTTGAAGATAACTACTGCGTATTCTTTGGTAAGTATTCTTAGACGACGATACAGTTGTATCTTTAAATGTCTTCTTTTGATGTGCATAGCATAAAATTACTATATGGGGTGTTATTGTTCGTTACCCTTATTATTATTGTATAGTGAACGTCCTGATAGCTCTTATTAACTCAACAGTAAAGATGGATGGTGAAATTGGGATAGACATAATGAAAAATAAGCATTGAAATAAGGATTTCACGGGAACACACTAAAATATACAATTATTTATTTCCGAATTTGAAAATACCGAATTTCATAATTTTTACAATACAGAAATAACATATTACCGGGTATTAAAATCACGAAACCATTTTTCTGAATATTATATTTACGAATATTGACAATTCCGAAATTTCTTTTTTACGAACATTATAATCCCGAATATTTGAATTCTGAAAATTCACAGACCAGATCGGTAATGTAAAATTCGGAATTATGAAACTAACCACTTGAATTGAATTGAAGTATTCTACTTGAAACAAGAGTTATGTGAGACGACGAGCACATTACTAAATTGAGTCAATCTCACCTAGGTTAGGTTTGAGTTGCATCGAGGCTCGAAGCGCCTTAGCCATCGACTTTGTCTGACATTTCTTACAGTTTTTGAGCATTATGCATGTTAAATATTATACTAGGTATTTATATAATATTTTATCAGGCACTTATTTGAAATAAAAAATCTTAGAGAATTCGGGATTCAAAATAGGAATTTAAAAAAAATCAAACAAAGTTCTTTATTCCGTTTTGTGAGGATTGTGATATACTTACGGATTTTTTTTTTCGGGATTTTACTAAGTCGGGAATGTGACTATTCGGAATTAAAAAAGTCGTGATTGTGATGCCCGTGGAACTAAAATTCGGTAAAGTGATGATTCGGAGATTTCAAAATCGGAATTCTGAAATTCGTGTTTATCAAATTCGGAACAAAATATTTGGAGATTGTGTAGTGTACCCGGATTGCATGTATTGATATAGCGCCTAGTGGCGTTTTCCTATATCGATGACCACTTTGAATCATTGTTAAGAGCCGAATAGATTTAACACATTAAAGAGTTGTTAATATTTTATAGGTCATTGTTTTTAAACATATAAACCTCTTTGAATGGGTTATAATATGTGTTAATAATGACGCGATTAAGTTCAAGTGCATCAACACATCTAAAATTCTTGTGTGGGTGAGGGACGTTAAGTTGTCCGAGTAGGTACTACGAATCTATTACTCAGTAAGAATGTACTGACAACTGACACTTTCATATTTACTCGTTAAATCAAACAAGTTCGGTTTTAACATATTATTTGTAGTGTACTCGCAAAAATGTATAACCAATGCGGAATCTTCAGTGCTCATTTATAATTTATAACACTCATAACTTCATGGAAAAAACAAACCGGATCTGATAATAGTTCAAGGGCTCGTTTGGTGGATAAAAATACCGAAAACATTTAATAGGGTGCTAATTTTGCTTATAATTTTATTATAAGTATGTAGATCAAGATTTCATAAAGTTTTTGAGTACTATATTTTGTTTCTTTATAATCTAAATGTTTGTTGTTTAAATGGCTGAAAGTTTGCTACAAAATCTTTGACGTCTGTCTGTATATAAAGACGCAGACAAAGCCTTTGTTTAAGTTAAAATAATATTAAAATAGTGTGAATAGAACACTAATTAGCATATAGAAGAACACCGGTTGCCTGTGTGCCCGCTAGTCTGACGACGCGTTGTGTGCGCAGGCTACAGCATCTACTTCGGGTTCGTGGCGGCGTTCGCCTGGCTCAACGTCATGTGCTTGGACATCTGGTGGACATTTGGGTAAGTGTTTACGTTTATTTATATTGAGACTAGCTTTTAACTGTAACTCAGTCCGATACGCAACTCAAATTCGGTAACAGTTCTGACTCGTCAATGCATGAAACACTTACAATCGATTTTTTTTTAAACTGTCTTCAAAAACGCAAAAATTAACTTCTTTTATAATGGTAGATCGTAGGTAATAGGTCAGTCCAACTGATGTCGGCTTTTGGTTAAAAATATCGTGAGCCGCCGACTTCAGTTGGACTGACCACCTATTACGTACCATTTTAAGACGGTGTTTCGTGTCTTAAAACAATTATTATATTTTATAAATTTTAGTGATAACAATAAGCTGTTACGCTGTCTCACTTCTTAGTTGATATCATTTGATATGAAACTTTCAAGCTCGCCGCTAGTCACGCCGCGGGAAAGTCATAGTCATATTTTTAAAAAATTAAATGTTTTTCGTTATAGTCGCTCAACTATCTTTATCGTGATATCTTATCTCCACCCTTGAAATAGATACCGTTGATGAGTTCCGGTGGCCATCTGTGGTCTTCATCACCAGTTCCACTTCACCAAATGATACTTTCTGAAAACAAATGAACTTGTTACTAAAAATACTAAATTCACTAAATGTATGTCTATAACATTTGAGAAGTTCCCTCAATTCCTCACGCATTCTCTCATTAGATTCAGATTTGGTGGCAATGAGACCACCTCGGAAGTAGGTACACTCTTAATTTGTTTAAATCGGTCTTTAATTGACAGAGATTTTGGTGAACATAAACAAAAAAAAACAGTGGAACATAGAACGTTCTCCTTTTTTGAAGTCGGTTAAAAAGGGATGAAATAACCGCTGTTTCCCCATTTACATATAAGACATGATTTTATTTGTGAATAAGGTAAAGTGTAGTTAAATTTAATTTCAATATTGTTGAGTATTTAATCCACTGTTACTTAAGCCGTGTCGCGGTTTATTTGTTTTCGCAAATCGAATTTACATAATTAATGATGACTATGAGTGACATAAAATTTGCATTAACAGTTTGGTCGAGAGCGGTCGGCTTGCGTGAGTCCGTGACCTGCAGTCCATGGGAGGTCTTATTAACGCAAGTGACCAAATCTAAAAAGTAATATTGACAAAGTAACATAAAAACCACTGAATGCGAGCCTAAAATTATACGGTCCGACTAAACTGTCCAGGCGGGGTGCGGCAGAGAATGGTGTTCAAGCCATAGGCGCTTGTCGATGTTATTCATTGCCATCAATAAAATAAAATACATTTATTTTAATGATTGTACTTAAACGTACTGGAAGTATCTGCCAGGTTTCGCCTAAATAGGCCAACTTTTTAGCAGGTAACTTCTTGTTTTCTCGTGTTGACCTACGTAATAGTACTTAGTGATCATGTTCTTCTGACAGGTACTCGATCAGGTAGGGTTACCCACGGGGCGCTCTGAGTCTATGAGTGACGATATAATGCGGTATGATTCACCCTTTTCTACAATTATAAGAATTTAACGAAAACGTCGATGTTTGTTGTGAAATACCTAATTAAATGCAAGCGTAAGCGGTATCAGTAGGTGCTTGTCTAAACAAACGTCTACAAATTGTTCTTGGAGTATGAGATGGGATGTTTACGTGAACGATTACGCTACTTTCTATGTATATCTGCTCGAGTTCTCAAAACTGTGATGATCGCGGAAGTGTGTTAAAATTAAGAGATCATGGATATTGGATACATGTATATTAGTTTTGGATCTTTTGGATTATGGGTTTGCCCGCGCCTGTAAAGTCGAGAAGGAAGCGTGCGCGTTCGGTATGACTAATGTTCTTCTTGGGTAAACACTCAACACAGGCGGACGGTGGGAGGCATGGTTCCTTGCGTTCACAAATTATAAAGTTTATTTATCTATAAATCAGCCGCAGCCTGTTGAAACTCTCATGTGCCGGTCAACGTAACAAATCCTTGTTAGTTCGGTCGCTTGAGACAGTGTGGACTAATGTTTGTTCTGTTGGTATCGGTATCAATCGGTTTACTTTACAAAACTATTTGCTCACACGTTTGGAATGTTAGCGACGTCTTATATTTGCGGCCCTCACGCACAAAGAGTCCATTTGGTGGCATGCACTTTATTTAGATACGGCATTAAAAAGTAAATAATATAATAACCGGTCTCCGGTCTTCTTGGAATAGCATATATGGTTCCTGCACCTAATAGCTCGTGAACTAAATCATATAAGTCAAGAAAATAAAAATAATGTGATCTTATTCTTGCTACCGACCTATAATACAAGAAGACCAGTTATCATTTTATGCATTTAAGTTGAAAGGATGCTAATCTTTGAGGAGTTCTCCTGATGCTTTATCGTTAGTTCTGGTTCATAAACCATGCTTCATAAATAAAATTCCATGCAAATCTGACAATCAGGTCAAACGTAAACTTCAGACGTAAGCTTCATTTGTTTGACGACTGTATTGACGATTTGATACAGGGTCCTTCGCTCGCGATCTTTTTACGTATCACGGCTGACTGCATCGTTTTAAAAGCAACGATCTCGTTCTTGCACTACTCGTTGAGTCGCAGCTAATTTGATTGCCATCAATTTGTGTCTCGGCAGGATCTCATATAGAACCTAGTTTAACAAAAGGCGTTTGGTGTTTCGAGCCCTTTCATAACTAAATACATCTTTTGATCATTTACATATAACCTTAAAGTGAATACCTACTTATATCCTGAAATTTTTGTTTTATGAGGTGACGAGGCTATGTGGGGTTGCGATTCCACCTTATGCCACATACCCACACGTAGACAAACATGGCACGCTAACCAGCCAGTGAAAACCCTTTTTCTCCATTCAGGGTTTACAGCTGGGCGGCAGGTGGCGGTTATACCCGGCCCCATTCTGCCGTCTTATTTCGCAACTTTAGTCCGTCGTAGAACTACCGCACTTCATACTTCATGACACATTGCTGCTGATCATATCGTGAAGTAGGTACCAATGGCAGGGATATGTTAAGTCCAACCCGTTGGCCATGCTCTGCCTAGTACGGGGATACCTCTATTTGTAAAACCACCACCCCAACCTAGTCGTACTTTAGTCTAGCCGCAAATAATTTTGGGAACTTCAAATAACGTGTGTGTATATGTGTGTCTATCTGTGGCACCGTAGCTCCCAAACGGATGGACCAATTTGGGAGCGGTTATTTAAAAAAAGTTATATTAATTTCGATGTTGGTGGTCTAGATCAAGAAAATCAAGCTATAAGCTCTAGTAGCGGTCGTCATTATATCGCGGATTCCAACTATACTTTTGATACCATTAAATGGTGATGATGATGAGATGAGATTTCGAGAGTGGACGGCAAATACCGCAATTTTTAGAGGAATATCGTGCTACGTCTGTATTATGTGTCACGCAGCTAATAACGTCGCTGCTTGCTTTCTCTCCCCCTCGAAATCAATACCTATCTGACAGAATTGGGGTTACGAGACAAGTGTTGACTTAATTGTGTCCATTGTTATGTTAGCAATCACCTCAATCTTATATTCATATCATCATAGAAATTACATACTCATATAACATATCTCATTAATATTTATCTACCGATGAAGCATCTTTTTCTAAGAATGAGAGTCTGTGTCTCAGACAATTTATGGTGTTTTAGATATTTTATTTGTATTGTACGTGGTATAACAAATGTCATATGTAAACAATCACTCGTATGGTTGGTAACTATTCATTCTACTTGGTAAAACCATATTGCTTTTGACATTTATTGTCAATGTTATGATAACTCTCATTTACTTGGCAGTAATGACACAACCAGTTTAAAAAATACATAATAACATGAAAATTACAACTACAACTCTCATTTCACCGTCATTTGCAATTATTGAGTAATAACAACATTAAAATGACACTTTATTTTGCAAATATTATGTCAATCGTCATTACTTTGATTGAATAGTGTCTCGTGACGTTTTCGTTTACCTATTAAGGGTGCGTGACGCGATCCCTGCGCTATATTAATTAACATTGTCGAGTCACATTACAAGCGTACCATGACTTCGACTCTAATGTGGACCAACTCCCTAATAAAAGTTTTTCGAAGTAGACAGACATCGCATCATGGGCGAGGCACTAATTAAACCTCATAGTCCCAGAAGGACACGTGTGAGTCGGTATTGTGACACAAAACGTTAATGCGCCGCGTTTATGGGAAGTGACGTTAAAATATGGAACTATTAATGAAACCACAACGGCCGTTTCAGTTTATTAACGATATTCAAAGAACCCCTGTGAACCTCGCAGAGTTAACCTTGAATGCCATGGTTTCTGATGTTGTATGATGTATAGAAATAACACCATAAAATTAAAAGCCTTTTTGTGCGTCACTTACGAGAAAATACCCACTCAGTTCACAGCTTATTGCGGCCTGGAATTTTGACCAGTTACTACGGATACAGAGATCATACCTAAATAAAATCCTCAGTTCAAGTCTGCATTGAGCTCAATGATGTAATTTTGAGTAACTACCTTATATGTATACTGGGTGCCCATAAAATTATTTGAGTTGTTTCTATGGCCCTTTTAAATATTGGTTATCTCTTGGTATTTCTAAAAAAATATCTTAAGCGCTTGCCGAACTGAACAGGATTTTAAAAATACCCAAGTCAAGCAGTGATTCGCTTAAGAACTTTATGGATGTTTTGTTAGTGACTACGGAGTACTTTTTACATCCAATGAGGTGCGGAATTATCCAATTACTAAGTAGGTAATAGGCATTTATTAGTAGAATGACTCTCGTTTTCTGCACATTGTGTTATTTCGCGCTGGAGAAATTACATCCATATTCTTACATATTTTGATATTTTCAAATGTACTGTGTTGCGATGACTCGTATTGAAAAAATATCAAAATAATGTAGTTTAAATTTCTTCGACAATTTCAAGTCTAGAAATTCCGACGCTGATGGTTTATCTTACTTTTTCAGGTTCATTCTGTGTTAAGGCAATTTTTCGGATGAATTTCGGAGTTATGTACTCGTCGGTAAAACAAAAGCGTATGTTAGATGAACCTAGCTGTTGTTGTTGATAGTTTGCGCCTATTTAACACCATACTTAAAGCGACGATTCTAAATGGTATTACACCATTGGTTTGTTTAAAAACATAAGACGCCCATGCACCTACCTACTACAGGTACACTACCTACAGTTTTATCACAGGCTTTATTTTTATCTCTTAATAACCTCCATTATCCGATACGTCAGTGCAACTTTATCCGCCATTAGCGAATCAATTCCCACCACCACCCGGAACATAACGGCAAGCAGTAAAAAATAATTAATGGGTCACATTAATAGAATACATATTTTTATTTATAGTTAGAGATAAATTGGTCACATTCATGAGGTTAAGTAGGTATGCGTGCTTGTTAAAGATATGTAAAAGTTTGCTGAAAAGACAAAAAAGTGTAGACCTAGGTACTCGTATTTAAGTAGCTAAAGATCGATGTTTATATCTCTTTGGGGGCTAGACAAGTTGCATCTTGTGAATGTTTACGACGGGGTCCTTTCATTTGACTTATGGTAAAGCTAAACACTTTAATTTGTGACCCACTTTGGGTCCAAAGTCAATCTGGCATTCTTCAGAAATAAAATTAAGTTTCGTTTAAGATTTACGTTTGTGGCCATACCTACTTTAACATATTATAATCCTTTTACTTCAATTTCAGAAAACCGTATTTGTGCTCAAACGATTACATTCTTATACTTCCTTATTTATGTTATATTAGATATGCACAAGTGTGTTTGCTTGTTTGTTTCGTATTCAATTTTCAACGCCACAATTGACTGACGTAAAATTTGGTACTAAGATAGTTTGTTTATTATTTGTTTCCGGATGAAATCGCGGATAAAAGCTATAGGCTTACTTAGGTGTTACGCTGCGGGAATGCTGCAGCGGAAAAGAGCCTGGGGTGTTAAGGTCTCTGCCGACTACACCGTACCATACGATGACCGTACCAATACGAACGTATCAGGCCCGGAAGGTAATTATGGTCGGTGACGGAATGGTCCAGTAGGCTTAGTGTCATACTTTTCAATACAAGGAATATTTTTTTGTCAGACGCGTTCCTAGTACGGTCACGGTATGATACGGTGCAGTGGGCAGAAAGATTTATTCTCTTAAAAACGGCGCTCGGTCGGTCGAACAAGTGAACGAGTGAACGCGCCACACTGGCGTCCGCGTGTGTAGTTATTAGTACTAGTCCTCTTGAAGTCCCGTCAGAGCGCAGGAAATAGTACATTGTGCATCAAGGGTAGTATGAAGGGAATTACTAACGAGAGTGTTAGAAGCCCGACGCCGAAGGCGGAGGGCTTTTAATGACTCGAGTTAGTAATCCCCTTACTGCCTGTGATACAAGAGAAAATTAAAAACACTTTAACTCTGCAAAATATAAAGAAATAACTTTTGACGAACGGGAACGTAAATGGAAACGATATTTTTTTTGTGACCTCTACCACAGATAATAACTGCGTTTAGTTTCGACCTGGATTCGAGCCAGATTTAGCCAATTTGATAAAAATGTATAATTACTAAAATTTATGATAAATGTTGATATAAACTTGAAATAGGTATAAAAATAATGAAGTTTAATGAAGCGTATAGGTTTTGTGTAATGTAAGTTAGTCTATAGCTAATTTTTAAAGATGAAATTAGAAACCGATTTAATTTTTGGCTGAAAATTAAACCTCCTTAGTCAGAAATGATGTACGAAAGAGTTGCAAATTTTAAAAAGAAAGTCATTACTCCCTAGGGATGACAAACTCGCCATAATTCCCGCGGGAACAATTTAGGCCATTGTCCTTCTGTATACAGGCATGGAATAACACCATTTACGAGCAAGTGTGATGAAAAACATTTTTCACACCACCTGCTCGACAATGCCAAATTACATATCATGCAAACCTTACGCAAACCAAGTCATTAAAGCCCTTGGCTTTAGCCGGGGTGTAATGTTGTACTGAATCTCATTATAACCCGCTGGGTTGTAATATTTTCACTTTTCATAGTTCTTATTACAATGGCCTTAAAGTCTAATTTCGTAATAAAAGATCAACTAATACTCGAAGGCCGGGCGCGGCGCCGCCGCCACCGCCGCGTCGAACCTAATTTGAAAATCGAACATTTTCTAAAATCGAGCTGGCCAGTGCCACGGCAAGCTGAATGGAACACATTTGAAATTAAGCAAAAGCCGCGAGTATTGTAAGACGCTGCAATAAAATACATTGGTGATAACTGCAAAGTTTTAAATAAATATATCAAAATTGAAGAAAACATCTGTTAAAGTGTCGAGTGACGAAAGTGATTTAACTCCGGAGTCCATTAAATTGGATGCCTTAGGCATTGTTCATAATCTACTCCCAGAGAAGTCAAAGGAAAAATACTCGCTTTTTTATTGTCTCGCAAAAGGTGAGAAAAGTAGAGTACACTCCTCGGGGATAAAGCTGTTTTCGTCTTGGGCGCGCATGAACCCCTCACTGCGCTCAGGACTCTTCTTAAATCTGGAGCTCGGGAGTTAAATCTGGAGTCCTTCGTTACGTTCAGGATTCAATATCGCGCCCGTAACATAAAACTGTGCTTTATCCCCTCGGTGTATAATCTACTATTAGCGCGTGCATTCTCAATTAGGCCACCTTAAGTTAGGTCGTTACATATGAAATTGGCGTTTTATATGGCAAAAATATACCCATAATATACCCATTTTTCGAGCTTTTTCACCGTTCCAACTTGTTTCAGGTGAATTAAAACATTTTCTAAACTGCCAAGCTTTGGTGAGGCCAACCAAGGCATACGTGATCAACTTTAGTTAAGCTATTAAAATCAGCTTTTCGCGAGGTAAATTATTCGATGAGGTAAAATGTAGCGGTCAGGTGGTAGCACAAATTCGGTCGCACACCGGAACCTGCCAACACAGGATTTGGCTGATCATTGTTATTTAACTCTCCCTCTATCCTACCATACAAGTTTCGTTAAATTTTTCGATGACGTTTTTTCTGATAATTTTTCGCAAGACTTTTTAGGGTTCCGTAGCCAAATGGCAAAAAAACGGAACCCTTATAGATTCGTCATGTCTGTCCGTCCGTCTGTCCGTCCGTATGTCACAGCCACTTTATTCCGTAACTATAAGAGCTATACTATGGAAACTTTGTAAGTAGATGTATTCGGTGAACCGCATTAAGATTTTCATACAAAAACAGAAAAAAAACAATAAATTTTTGGGGTTCCCCATACTTAGAACTGAAACTCAATTCTTTTTTTTCATCAAACCCATACGTGTGGGGTATCTATGGATAGGTCTTCAAAAATGATGTTGAGGTTTCTAATAAAAAAAATATCTAAACTGAATAGTTTGCGCGAGAGACGCTTCCAAAGTGGAAAAATGTGTGTCCCCCGCCCGTCTAAAATAAGGGAATGATAAATGTAAAAATAATATATGATGTACATTACCATGCAAACTTCCACCGAAAATTGGTTTGAACGAGATCTAATAATTAGTTTTTTTTTAATACGTTATAAATCGTAAACCGCATTTTACCTTTCATTCAATCAACTCCAATATAATAAAGAATAAAGAAAAACATTTATTTAGATGTATAGTGGTACGGAACCCTACGTGCGCGAGTCCGACTCGCACTTGGCCGGTTTTTACTATTTGCGCAAAATTTGCCAAGTTAAGCCGCGGCAACGGCAGTTGAAGCTACTAAAGGCCAGCTACGCCTACAGGGTAGGCCTATTCTATTTTTTTATCACTTTTATCTGGTATGGTTTCTTGCAGTGGGCTCCCGGACTACTACAGATACTGCCAACTTGATAAAGTTAATTCATGTATTAGTTATTACTGTTATTAGTTATTAGTTAGTAAATGAGAGGCTTCAGCCGTAGTTGCTTGTTGACACTAGTTAGATAACGGAGGTGTGTGCAACTAACTCGTAATTACTAATTACTGACAAAGTCAAGTGATATCACAAAGTGTGGAAAATCTTTAAAGCCCTCGCTAATTTGCTGTACTATCTAATTGCTGATAATGTAATTTTTGGTAACCTTTTTTGTTTGTTAGGCATACCATTTGACGTATTTGTGTCTACAGTGTTTTTCAGCTACGATGAGTTCTGTGACAGCTCATACAAACACGTATTACACTCGTTTCTTTAAATTTACATAAATATTGTTTCTACGCACCTAGCGACGCAGTTCAGAAAATTAAATAATTAATCGCCTATTTTTTAATACTTTGCATGCGAGTATAGTAAGTGATTGAAATTACGACATACGTCTGTCACAGAACTCATTGTAGATGAAAAACAGTGTAGTGTTCGATATACATATTTACTTAAATTTAAGAAGACGCGATTTATGGCTTCATCATCTTTACATAATAGACTAAGAGCCGTATTAATAAACTCATCTTGACTGTGAGGCCCGTCACAAGATACGTCAAATTAAACGCCAAACCATAGAACACTGTCATTTTTGACGCATCTCGATACGAGCATTAGAGTTGGGATCAGTTTATTAATACGGGCCTAAGTACAAGAAACGTCGATGAATAAGCGAATCCTCTTTAATAAATAATAATAACATATGAAGTATGAAGTATTTACTTAGGATGTCACAGTGCAGTTTGAATAATATATTCATATTATTAAGGGAAAAAAAATCTTAAAGTTTTCGTATCCATAATAATATGCTTTCAAGTAGTGATTGATAAAATATCCGCACAAGAGCATATCTGACCATGCTCAGCGTGGGGATCACAGAAGCAAAATACGCAAAAACTAGCTCAAAAACAAGAAGTATGAACTTGTTAATTCTCTATTTAAAGTCATTTGGTGATCTAGATGATTCTATTCGGTATAAACACGTTAGTCGCCTGAGTCTCAGGAAGTAATCCCTTATACTTAGTCGTGTACCTGTGAAATTCGTTATATGTGTTTTCGTTTAAGATTTTTTGTCTCTGAGCTAAGCTGCGAACGGGCGGACATGGCGAAACGATAAGGGTTCCTAGTTAGACTACGAACGGTGCGGTGTCTAGACACCTCTCCTTTACCCAGACTCGCCACCACCTGCCGTGTTATATATTAATTAATCATTCGCTTAGGGAAATGTAAGGGCTGTTATTCGCGGAAAAACCCGCCGCAGACACAATACTATTAATTTTTGTTGTGTAGTTTTTCCATTGGTTATAGGTATAAGGTAGACGATAGGGGTTTCAAAAAAAGAATATTATTTTTTCTAGTGATGATTATTTTTGGCAAAGCCTTCTTTATGGCACAGTGAAGGTATTCAAATACAGGCGGTGTCCTGTCGGCTCCGACACCCACGGGCATCGTCTGTGTGTCTGTCTGTTGCACCGTAGTTCTTAAACAGGTGAACCAATTTGGATGCGGTGTATTTTATTTGAAAGAAGGTTTTTTATCGATGGTTCTTGGCTAGGTTTCTTGAAACTCGGTTCGGCCGTTAAAGAGCTATCAGCTCTGTAACAAATGGTTAACATTATATCGGGGTTTTTTTAGATATATGGCAGTGATATATTTGTGGTTTGTTTATTTGGTTCAGGAGCGTCCGCACCGTGCACCCGCTGCGGAAGACCGGCGCGGAGACTCGCCGGTTCCTGTGGTACTCGCTGTATGCCTGGAGCCTCGCCGTGTTGATGACGCTCACGATGTTCCTGCTCGACAAGTACCCCGTCACCGCCGTGCTCGACGCCAACATCGGACACAACATCTGCTGGTTCGGTTCATGTGAGTCAACAAACATATAATAATGGAATAATAATAATAATAATACCTTGGACAATGACCACAGCATCTTACTCCAAACTTAGGATTCCATGTACTTCGAATACTACGATACGCTTACTTGGGTACCAATTATATAATTCAAAATATTTTATTTCACTAACTCTGTCTTACTTCTTTAATACTACTACACTATAATTTTAATGATTTTTTTGGTATAGATGTATGTTAAAAATATCCTCCTTATTCATAAAGCCATAACTAACCTATTTCAGATAAAGTTGTCTTGATCCTTGACGCGAAAATGAGAATACCAAGACAGAGAGGGATAGTATACTGAGCTCTCAATCAGAGAGACCTCAATTTTTGTCTTAGTCATCGACGCGCCTCTTTTATGTTTGGGTACCTTCGATGAGCATACAGACAAACCGCTGTCATTTCAAATTGTTTTCGTGAACGTATGTTATATAAGCAAATTTAAGACGGGAAATAGTGTTTTAAACGATTTGTTTGATGATAATTATAGAGCAGTAATTTAAAGTTTTGACAATTTAAATCGATTAATTAAAAAATATGGGTTACTTTTGTTTCGGCGAAATATGTTTGACAAATGTATCGTTTTCCAACCGTTTCATTTGCCGACACGCTTGGTTTAGCACCTAGAGGGTTCTACTCGATGGTACTGTTATAAATCCTGAAATATTTGGCAGTAACGATACATTTGGCAAATATATTTCGTCAAAACGGCAGGCTCCCAAAAAATAAGCATAGGTAGTGGTGTAATTTTTTCCCACTTTAGTAACCCCATGTGTTGTATATAGAGTACTAGCTTTTGCCCGCGACTTCGTCCGCGTGGCGTGTTATAAAAGAGAGATCTTTGTGTGTGTGGGAGAAAGGTTAAAAAATGCTTAATTTTATTATTTTTAAATGAGGTCATAGTATAAGTAGCTCAGTTGAATAATGAATTGTTATTAATTTTTAGATTATTAGTTTATGATAATTTGGTTTGATATAAATTTAGGAAAATACGATCAGTGGAGGCTTTTTTTTTTATGGCATAGAGAAGGCAACCGAGCACACAGGCCACCTGATGGTAAGTGGAAATTGTGACCCATAGACATTAGCATATAAGACTGCAAATGCGTGGCCAACCCTGAGGACTAAGATGGAATGCCTCTATGCTAGTCATTACACCGGCTGTCTTATCCCCAAACCGGAACACAGCAATGCGAACACTGCTGTTTAGCGGTAGGTTAATGGATAAGATGGTGGTAGCGATCCGGACGGACCCAGCTTAACGTTAAGCTTTACGTTCATTAGGGTACCTGCATGCCAAATTTCAATCATCTATCTTACGCGGTTTAGATTTTTACATACAAAAGTTTTTTCCCAATAACTCCCGTTCCCGTGGGAATTTTGCAATATCGCGTTGCAAGTAAGCTTTACGTTCATTAGGGTACCTGCATGCCAAATTTCAATCATCTATCTTACGCGGTTTAGATTTTTACATACGAAAGGTTTTTCGCAATAACTCCCGTTCCCGTGGGAATTTTGCAATATCGCGTTGCAAGTAAGCTTTACGTTTATTAGGGTACCTGCATGCCAAATTTCCATCATCTATCTCACGCGGTTTAGATTTTTACATACAAAAGTTTTTTCCCAATAACTCCCGTTCCCGTGAGAATTTTGCAATATCGCGTTGCAAGTAAGCTTTACTTTCATTAGGGTACTTGCATGCCAAATTTCAATCATCTATCTTACGCGGTTTAGATTTTTACATACAAAAGTTTTTTCCCAATAACTCCCGTTCCCGTGGGAATTTTGCAATATCGCGTTGCAAGTAAGCTTTACGTTCATTAGGGTACCTGCATGCCAAATTTCAATCATCTATCTTACGTGGTTTAGATTTTTCATACAAAAGGATTTTCCCGCTAATTCCCGTTCCCGTGGGAATTTCGGGAATTCCTTTCTTAGTGCACCTCTACGGTACCTAAGCTACGTCCCTTCCAAATTTCAAGTGCCTACGTTTAGCCGTTTAGGCTGTGCGTTGATATGTCAGTCAGTCAGTCAGTCAGTTTCTCCTTTTATATATTTAGAATATCCATCCCTTACGGTGGTACGCACTTGCCAAGTCTAGGATATACTTAGTTTATGTCTTGATCCCTTTCTGACAAATTGAAATGTCATAATGACAGATAAGGACAGAGCATATTTTAACGTTAGCTATTGTGCGTTGTTGAATAAGTGTAAGAGGGTATAAAATATAATTGTGTATTTTCTTTCCATAGTTTGAGACAAAGTCATTTTCCGCGTTTATCTGTGTAGGTATGTCCGCTATCTCCTCAACCACGCATTGGATTTTGATGTGGTTTTGACCATCAGTTTGATATCTTTTCATAAAAGGTTTTTATGTATAATAAATAATAAATTATGATTTGTGTACGGTTATTACAAAAACTCACATAAACCGAATCGAAGCGGGGCGAGGCGCCAGTTCTAATATAAAATCTTATACCAAGTTTTTATCTCCGACATAGTTTGTTTTAATTATGAAATTTATTTTTATGCTTGGTGGTTGCCGGGTAACAATAGTGCCACTACATGTCTTCCCGTGGATGTGAGTCGAGAGGCGACTAAGGAAATAAAGGCTTGTATTCCCTACTGTTAGGCGATGGGCTGGCAACTTGTCACTAATACACTGGCTGGTAAACATCCCCTAATCCCTAATAGCCAGCCTAATTGTGCGAAATGTGGTTGTAGAATTATCTACAAATATTAAGAGTTGGTAATTCTAAGCTCTGCCTACCCCACTCTGGGAATGAAAGCGTGAGTTTAATTATGTATAAGTATTGATTTTTATCTAGTTATACTTTTTAATATTAGACGTTGCAAACGGCTCGGAATGCATACCACCACCATACCATATGCATAGGCGAAAC
Source organism: Acleris sparsana (assembly GCA_923062465.1). Lineage (NCBI taxonomy): Eukaryota > Metazoa > Arthropoda > Insecta > Lepidoptera > Tortricidae > Acleris > Acleris sparsana. The sequence continues at coordinate 13,180,216 of OV281286.1, forward strand.
CGGTTTCGCTAGTCTTTGAGGACTGGAAAAAAGTCCAGAGGGTTATTTTTAACAAGAAGGCATACATCTAAAATATTCCGCTTCGCTAAGGTAAGTATATTTTATGATCTAAGAAATATGGTCTGCAACTTAAATTTAAATGGTCACTTTTGCTTTTGATACCTACTGTTAAAACTGGATGATTTTAGTTTTTCTAAACGTAATTTTGTTGTTGTGGTCTTTAAACCAATTTATTAAACTCGCCCTCATACGCTGCTATGTAAGTCTAGTCAACTTTACTCGGGATATATAGTATGGAAAATCTAGGACCCGGATTTAAACGTTCGTTTTTCTCACACAAAGTTTGCATCTTTCGAGATCAAACTCAAGCAGGTTGAACTACCTGTGAACCTCACGTGAACCTGTGTGTTTTTTTCCGTTTGATTTTCTCCAACTGCAATTAATATAAATTAACATCTTAGCCTAATTGTGCAAAATGTTGTTACAGATTTAACAACCAATTTTTTAACTTGTTGGTAATTCTGTAACTCTGCCTACCCCAATATGGGAGTGAAGGCGTGAGTGTGTGTAACTTGATCGAAAGCACAAGCTAAACTCAATCGGATAAAAACCTCGTCTTAGAACTTACATCACTATTATTAGTCAAAATTACTATACTAACCTCCATACCTGATAGTCTGATTAATTCCAGTTCAAAATACCAACGCGGATTGGCCACATTACATATTCTTCGTGGTGCCGATGGGTCTTATCACGTGTACCAACTTCGTGCTGTGGGTGCTGACGGCGCGGCACTGCGCGCGCGTCAAGTCCGAGGTGCACCGCCTGCAGTCCGGCTCCGTTGGCGACCGCGCTAAGCGGACCTTCCGTGTCGACAGAGCCAAGTTAGTGCCTGCCTTCATACATCTCTATTAGTCGACGCTTTAGTTTGCGACTTCTTCTTCATACCTACATTTTGTAATCAGTATTCTCTTGTTTAGTACAGATTTGTTTAAGGGAAAAGTATACTTATTAAGTCCTCCTTTGAACTTAAGCTGTTAACATACCAAATTTTAACATAATTTGCTTACAGTGCTCTAGCCGTGTTCCAAACAGACACACAAAGAAGTTTACACATGTAAAATATTAGTAACGATTGCTTCGTTAAAGAACAAATATAAAGGCATAGGTATGTGTAACGAGTCACAGCCAAGAGCCCCCTGTGGGTTGCTGAACCAGGTACTAATTTGTTTCAGGTATATACTGACCGGCAAGCTGTGGGTGGTGATGGGAGCCGGCTGGATGGCGGAGCTGCTCTCCACGCTGGCCTCGGAGCCCAAGTGGCTCTGGCAGATCGTCGACATCATTAACGCGATGCAGGGCATCTTTATCTTCATTATCCTTATCATGAAGCCCAAGCTATACTACTTGATCAGAAAGAGATTAGGTAATGATCGCTCACAAACAATTCATTATATGAACCCTTTCATAGGTAGCTTTCTGGGTGGTACCTTTCGAATAAGAGACAGTCAAGTAAGGGAGTTACGAATAAGTTGGAACAAGATCAAGGAAGAACTAATATTAAGAGGTGTGGATAGATTAGATAGATTAAACATTATAACCTAAACCAGGGCGTATCATAAACGGGTTAAAATACCGGCCAAAGAATGTAAATTACCTTAGCCGATAGATTAGCAGAATGTATGTGTGTGGATAAACATTATAAAAATACATGTTGTTTTTTCAGGTTGCTCAAGGATACCGATTGATCCAAGTATATATTAAAATAGTTATTTTAATAATATTTTTTGTTTATAATAAACACAACGCTACTTTTATCGTAGCTCGAACTTAAGACATCCGACGGTGTTGTAGATCTAGAGCTTGGATAATCACTAGCTGTGACTCTAACAAACTCGTTGATAAACGATAATCCACTGACATTGATTTATAGTTGAACGCTACAATATAAATAGGCTTATTAATCACTGCTCAGGGCATTAATGTGTTACTTGAGTGCGACTCTGGGTTGTTTGGGTTATTCAGTAAAGACTCTTTTCTAAATTTGATTTTTCCTAATTTTATTTCGAACACGGCTTTATTTAGCTGACGCAGTTTCTAATCGAAGTATCCCATTATGCTCTTAATATACGCTAACCACATTTTCTACCCAGCTATTGTTGTTGTCAGTGAGCCTTGCTGCACACATCCGATTACATCATCACTCTGTTTGTGAGATCATTAACTTGTACTAATATTAACAGGTTTGGAGAAACCCGATGCGCAGAAAAACGGCACGTCATCGTCAGCTCGAACATCATCCACCTTTCTATCAAGAACCATCAGCACAGACGAGCGCACTAACCTGAGGATTTCCCTGCCCAGCAATGTTAAACAGGCCTAACTCACGATCGTACTCACTGTGACCGTTTCATTTAAATATTTGTTATTGCAATAATAAAGGCGATCCTAGTTCCTAACTACCTAGGACTAGTTACTTAAATGCTTTTGATTTGGCGATAACTGTGGCAAATGTTCATGAATATAACAACAATAGCGGACAAAAACTTTGTGAGAAGTGTGAGAACGAGTATGTATCTAAGTTGGTGACCCCTGTTGTTCGCATTTGCTTTCAAGGTTAGGTACTTGCTACCTTTTGCTTTGTATTGTAAGTTTATTAACATGATGCTGGAACAAGAGGATTTAATTTAGTAATAGGTACTTTATGAATCGCATATTATTGCCAAAATACTTATCATATTATTATGAACTTATCTGTTGCATTTTGATAAAGGACTGTTTTGTTCGATAATTACTTCTTGACTGTAATAATAGGAGAGTCGATTGGAAAATTTCGTACCGACTTGATACCGCGATGAATGCACAATGGTTTCCCATAAAAGTGATGCTAAGTCCGAATTTGATAGTCTGCCACGGCGGAACTTGCCAAATTTCCGGTGCGAAAAAGGGGACACCCATCTGATACTGACATAATAGTTATGGCATCGGTCAAGTCATCTGTCAGTATTTTACTTGCCGGAAGTGCTTGGCAGACGCTCTCAGAACTCAAAGGTGACCATCGGGATCCCTAAATATACCCATCTGATACCAGAATGAAACCAATGGGCTCTCCTACTATAATTAGCTTATTTATTTCTTAAATACATGACATGGCCACTCTGATCAATTCTCGCTAATATTAGGGTAAGATGGACATCAACGTTCTGATGATTATTGAGATACAATCGGTCTAGTTTGGTGTTCTGGTATTCATATCTTACCCTAATAAGTGTAGAATGGCGTCACTGCGTAGGTATGTTTTAATTTTTATAGATGTTCTTATTTTTATCTAGTCATAGTTTAAGTTGAGGGAATAGAAGATGCAAATCAAGCTTCATATTATTGTGTAAGTCTGTTATAGATACAGGTGCAAACAAACGTAGTTACTACAGAACAAATGAAACTTAACATTTCGTTTACTTTTAACCGTGAAGATTATACTCGTATTGTCGTTTTAAATAACTTTATTATTATATGCGAGGTATCGTGTTCCGCGCCGGCCCTTGCTCAGGGAGGAGCGAGATTGCGGGATAGTCTTTCGGCTCCATTTGATTGACGCGACGCTTTCCCGCTTTTTTTTTCAAATTAAAATTCAAATCATTTATTTCATGTCACATGTCACATAAATATTATTTACATTTTTTTTACCATAACATAATGTGTATTTCAGCTTATTTTAAATTAAATAAGTTATTCTAGTGCGCCTGGTCCCCTGGCTCCTAAAGCGACCACTACACTACGGTCGACGCTGGGAATGTCATGTTTTTATTTATTTATTGTGTCTGAAATAAAAAGTATTAATATTAAAAAGATAACTAAATTACAACTTCTAACTCGTCAGTTTTAAAAATAATAATAAATTGTTTTGCATAATATTGTAGGGATGAAAAATAGTTTAGTATAATTTTTGTATGGATTAATGTGTTACCACTAATTTGAAATGAACCCTGATTCCGAGCGGTAAGCGGCGGAGCTTCGCGCCTTGACACAAGGCTAACCTAACCTAACCTATCTATAGTTATAGATTATAGATTTGGATTTTAATTTTAGGACATTGTATGTTATGCTACATAACAATTTGACTCAACAATATTATGGATTCAGCCCTTTAGTAATTAACATTTTTAGACTATACAGTTTTAGAGCAAATGTGCTTAACAACAAAGAATATGTATCCACTCGAGTGCCCGCGATTCGAAAAAGGTGCTCTAAAAGTGCCTAGGACTTTTCGCGCGCCAGCGGCGCAGTGTCATGTTTTGTTAATAAATCGATTGCTTGGCTTTCTGTGAACTGTTTGCTATGATTCTTTTAACGTTGTAAAGCAGGAGAAACAGGCAATTTGTTTATATAAAAATTTATATAGGTCACTATACTAAAATATATCTAAATAAAATCACAAAGTTAACATACGGTTTCAAATGGGGGCTTTTGAGTACCGCTTTGGTCGTCCAATTACGGACAATTCCAACCACGGCATAGTACAAATACACTTAACACAAACACTACACATGTTACACTTCACATCTAAATACGTAACTGGCCGATTGCAACTCGATTCGGTACTCTTGTTTTCATTACAAAAGTAAACAAAAACCCACGTGGAGGTCGTCACGCGTCAAGCTAAACTAACCGTTTTTTAACTTTGTTAAATTGTTCCACAGACTCCGGTTTTATATTTTTTTAATGTTGCCACATTCATCCTCTAGCACGATACCTCAACACAAAAGCGGCCTATTCACGATCCGACTAAATATAATTTAAAAACCGTTGGAACTCCACCTCGCAACTAGTGTTGCACAGGGCACTTTGCGCTTAGACAAGTCGCAACTCTAGTTGCGCAAGGCACGCGAGTGGTTATGCTATCAATAATTTTAAGCGCATAAATGTTTTAGACTGCGAAGCGCGCCCTACAAATACCTTACAGACTTACTTGTGTCTATCCGCACTCTATTAGGGCAGGACGAGGGTTTATTAAAAGCTCAAGTAACCCTTTGCTTAAACAAATCAAATATCGCCCCGATCATGATTTAAATCTCGCTCCTAGTTATTGGTTGATTATGGTTTTGTATTTTGGGTCCAAATTGATAGCCTTAGTTAATAGAAACACGAGATAACTACTTAGGTTTTTACAAGGAAAAAGAAATAAGAGAGAGAGTTTACAATTCATAATCTCTCAGTGAACATTGCAGATATATACAACTTATGTGGCCGCGGGGCTAACGAGAGTGACCAGTAGGGTGATATAAATCCCCAACGAACTGTTATTTTATTTGTAATTTAAATCTGTCAGTTACCACTAAACAATGTTTCTATAATAATGAATGAATTTCATAGAACTGTTTTGTGGGCATGATGTATTGTTATGTAACCTATGTATAAGTATACCTTTTTGGTTTTTATACTGATTTCAAAATACATAGAGTTGCAGGAGTTCTTGGGTTACATTGTTAGATTCGATGCGCAAGCGCTTATCGGATAAATATCCACTCGTGAGAAGGTTCAAAAGCTATTGAGAAATGTAAGAAAATGATTTTACACTATGTGTAAATGTACACTATATCAATGATAGTATAAAATAGTAGACCAGGTAGTGATGTGGATGCAGTTGTGTAATTGTGGTAATTTTAATAAGTTACTTTCACTTTTATAATATTAGTAAGGATTTCTGTTAAAGTATGAAAGTAATTAATAAAGGATATGACATTGGCTATATCGTTAAATAATTAGGTAACTGCGCATCATATGAGTATTGCTAAACGTTTTTTTTTATGCAGTATTATTACAGTTTTCTATTTTAGCGTTTAGGTTGTATAATGTATTTAGAATCCAAAAGTGAAGATCCACGCATTTATCGAAGTATGGCAAGATATTTTTATTCTAATACACAGGAAATATATTTTAGGCACTTTATACTTATGTAACACTTAATTTATTAGAAATGTAGTTTGAACTATTTACTACCACACTTTTTCATAACTTTAAATTGTTTAAAATACCAACCCCAAATTCATTACCACTACTAACTCTACTAAGCAGCAATAAGACACCCTCAAGTCTGTATTCGACATTAAAAAAAAATCTTTCACCTCGATGTTAGATTCTATTCGGTGTAACAGTTAGAAATGTAATGTCCGTTTTGCCTATTAGGTTGCATAAGATAGGCGAATAAAAGCATCTTTTACTAAGCTGATATTTTTTTAACTGCTTATTGTATTCTTAAATATTAAATAATCGGAATATATAATAATACGAGTAAAAGGACTTTTATTAATAATAACAACAACACGATGGATATTTTAAACTTAGGTACCAATGAATATTTTATGCTAATTCAATTTAAGTTTTAAATAATTATGGCAGCCCTCGGTAAGCGAGAGGCATCGAAATACCAGACTAAAATCCTCTAGAGTAGGTCTGTCCTCTGTCTCCGGACCCCGTATACCGGTCCGCGCTGGCGGGGCAAATATTTGGGCGTAATACTACCGCCGTCATTGTAGTCCTTAAAATATAGACGAAAATAGTGACAAATACCAGAAACTTTTATGTAAAAAGAAGCAGAACCAGGAATTTCAATTTCGTTCAAAATAAAACAGTAATTTTTTCTGACAATATTGGGAAGATAACAAGGGTTAAAACAATGAAGAATCACTAGCCACTTGCAGTATATGGGGCTTCCGGTTAAGGTGCGCGGTGATGGGAGTCAGATCCTCTTCGATCATACTAACTAGGTATCATCGATCTCTGCACGGCAAGTACATGTTGTCCGCGACTTGGTTCAGGTTATCCCTCCGTTCTCCCTTTCTATCTAGTCTGTAACGATAGAGACGCACTGAGCGACAAGCGAGAAAATACAACTTGCGCTAACCGTGCTCTTGTGAGATATTTACATTTGAGTTACCAAATTAATCAAAAACGTGCCGTCATATCTCATAACTCTTAAACGACCCACATAATTTTCACCGAACTTAGTCCATAAGAGATCATCCTAGTTATATTAAATTTTCCTTAAAGACTGCAGGTAAGTAACTTTTAAAAGTGCCTTCCAACCTCATCAGGAGATTTTTTAGAGTTTCATACCCAAAAGGTGCAAACGGGACTCTATCACTAAGGCTCAGCGGTCCGTCCGTCTGTCACAGCACTGTATCTTTTTAACCTGGGATGCCGTTTAATTTTTATAAAAAGTTTAGTATATTTAATTTAGCTACGGTCTTAAAGAATAATGAGCGAAAAGAATAAAAAGTAATTTGCTGAATTTTATCAGGCATATTACTCGTACGATTAAATAACATAACCCTCATTTATTTTAACAGTAATTTTCTGGTTACAATGCATTTCAGGCAATTTCTTCTTGCTAGGTTAGCTTAGGTTTGAACTGTGACCATATTAGGGGTATTCAAAGACATACACGTGCAAAAAATATCGAAATAATACACAACATCCATTGTTTCCTTCCATATTTATAATTTCAAGTATCACTGTTTCATAACAATTGAATTATATCTACAAATATCTAAGAATACGTGACGTCCAATAAGTAAGTACAGTGGTCCCATAATATTCGTAATAATTTGAATGAATATAATTTTAATCGCACTAGGGAAGTACGGAATGCATGGTGTACTCAGATTGGTTTCGATGGGTATTTATTTACAAGTGCTTTAAGAACGCATTAAACGATAAACTCTAAAATAAACATCAATGAGCTCCATGAGCTTCATAATATCTACACTTATTTATTATTTTGTACAAGTTCAATGTATGTTTGTATTTAAATCTGTTTATCTACATTACATAATAAGAATACTGGAAATATTAAAAACTTATTAATCGTTATCTAAACAGGTATTTAGATAACCAATTATTAATGTAATTAGTAACATTTTTATAATTAATAATAACTAATACCTATACGTAAAGTAATAAATATCGCACTGTTACAACCTATTATAATAAGTACCTACATTTTAAAATTTCAATAGCGAGGTGTATATTTAGCCACAATATAATCATTTCAATAACTTTTCTTATCTTATCACATTTAATCAATAAAAGACAGTTATCCCTTTTCATTCGTTCCAAATACATTGTTTCACTTTCAGAGAATATACCTTACCAGAAGGCTATTTAAGTACGTGTCTGTCGTACTTCGGTAACTAAGCAATATCTAACAAATGAGGCTATGAATGAGAGTTTGACATCGTAATCACTAATAAAGCGATAGCATCGCAAACGTTAAACAACTTCGAATGATTTTGAAACTTCGAGACGAAGATTTCATAAATAATTCTTAAAATATGTTTTCGAGTTAATCTGGAATTAAAAAGTGAGTAAGAGGTAGGGTGGGCGAGTGGCGTTGTGTCGAGGGCGGGGGGTGCGGCGCGCGGGGGTCAGGTCCGCTGGCTGGGCTGCACGGTGATGGGCGCGGGCGTGCTGAAGGCGGCCGGGGCCGGCGCCGGCGCTGGCGACTCGGCCGGCGACTCCGGCGCGTCCGCCTCTGCGTCGCGCTCCGTCATCTCCTCCTCATCGATGATGGAGATGTCGCGGATCGACGGCCGGTGCGAACGACGCCATCCTGAAAATTCACAATCGGTCAAGTTTTTTTTACGCTAAAACTTAGTTTTTAGCAAGAATTAGAAATGCAAGTAACAACATTTGACATACTTAGAGATATACTACTAACGAATTTATTTAAATAAGTGTAACTGAACAACGGGAAAATATCGGGTTCCATATTTTGAGTAAGATAACTTTTTACGATAAACTCGAGGGGGTCAAGACCGGCGAAGGACATTGGTTGCGATGGCATTATTAGGTAAACCCTGGGTAAACCACGATCAGAATAGGACTAAGCAAATATATGTCGTTTTAAGATAAGTTCTTGAAATAAAATTGACAATTCAAAAGAACATTTGTTTTATTTTTTTCATTATTATAATAATTTAAAACGTTGTATACAATTTTTTGGCACGTACAGTTATTCTAATTCATTTATTTTTATACCTTAATGTGCGACAAACGGATGCCCCTTGAAATCTCGACAAACTTTTCATCGAATTTCATTTCATCGAAAACGATTCATAGAATATTTAGTATAAATATTATCTCTTGTTGTATTATGGCTTCATCGACTATTCATTAGAACAACGGTACAAGGATTTTTAAATGCTTAAAAATACATTTCATAAACTATTCAAGAGACAGAACAACAATTACTAAAAACGAGTTTGAATTGCAACACATTGATATGTAAACAGAAGTTTGTTATGCAACAGAGTAGGTACAAATAGGTGCGACGACGAGCGAAGCGAGGAGTGTGTTAGGTGAACTGCGACCTAACGGCGACCTAAGCGGCCGGCGAGCCTTAGAACCGATTGGTTTTATTCCAAAATAATATATCGGATAATAAAATATAAATATTATTGACTAGATAGTTAATAATATTTATAAACATTAAAAATCGATGTTTTAAAAATACATCATTTAATTGTTCGATGTAAAGAATATTCAATCAAATCAAAATAAGCGAAAAGTTGACTTTGAACTGAAATTCGATTAAACGTTTGTCGATATTTCGTCGACAATGAAGTTTAGGTACTCAGGGCTACTTACGGTGTCAGTTAAAATGCGGCAGCGCGCTTTTAAAAATACATGAAGGTACTAGTTTGATTTGGATCTGACCACCTTTTTCGACACCCGAAGTACAAACCTAAATACTTTACAATTAAAATTTAAAATACCCTATTGCAATCGTATCTTCATGACTCGGACTTACAGCTACGGGCTTGTTACATAATTTTGACAACAAGCATTGTTTTATAGTAGCCAAATTTTTTTTTCATAATCGTTAATTTTCTTATTTTTTTTATTTAATGTTCGGTGATTTTTACCATTTGCATGATTTTCGGTTTAAATTTTTCTTATTTCAACTTTTCCCCATAGTATTTATGGTTCGTTTTCATATTACGACCGGAGGGACACAACAACCCAAGAATATGAGCCCCGCTAAGCGGAGCTCTGTCGACTCTGTCAAATGACTAATAAAATAATCTACTGGTAACTTCAACAATTAAAATAAACGCGAACATTAAATAACGCTACATGAAGAAAAGCAAACAAGAAAACGGGTACGATTAATAAATATGTAAATTCGCTCCTATGAATAAATGCTTATTGTAAAAATGATCTAACAAACTCTTGACCTTAAGGCCGAGTAACAAATCCGGTTAAGTTATTAAGAACTATCATAACAATAAGAAGGAAAAGACGTGGGAAAAACAATGTAAAATAAAGCACAATAATTACTGGTTCTTGGAGTAGTTACATGTCTTTTGTGCGCTTGTGTAAAACAAACAGATAAGGTAGGCCAAAGGTTATCAAATACTCAAAGGTTATATATGCCGCTACAGTAAAATTTAATCATTTAGTCGTCAATATGATTTTGCCTAAATCGCTTCTAAAATTGTGGCTAGTGGTTCTTGTGACTTTTACTTTATGTAGTAACTCTTCACAACAGGACGAACATGAACTTGAAATTTTACCACCGTTATCACTGAAACACGTAACATTCTTAAAAAAAGAAGACGAGCAATCAATAACAATACCTTGGAGTTTAATATATAATGTTTCCCAAGATGGCAATAAGGAAACAGAAATTGGCATTAAACCTGGCTCAGCTGAGGACCACCGCAGAGTTCCAAGACAGACCACGCATCCTGGACAATCGACACAAGTGCAAGTAGCTACAAACGGAATGGGAAGTAGTGCTTATGGTGCGCCTCATAAGTATCCAGGAAACCATACATCGTATCCCTTTTACAACAGTAATCAACCTCAAAATATGTACAATAATAATCAGCCCATTTATCAAAACCCTAGCCATGATCCAGGATATCCCCAGTACCTTAACAATGTCCAAACTGGTCAAACAACACAGAATCCTAGTATAAACCCTGCCTATATTCAGAACTATAATACTACTCAGCATAATATACAGTATTATCATAGAAATTCATCAGCTCATCAGTACCCTGGCTACCAACAGTCCGTAAATAATATCTATCCTGGACAGTCACCACAATATCCAAATTATCAACGTCCTGGCTACCTGCAGTTTACAAATAATACCTACCCTGGACAGTCACCACAAAATCTAAATAATCAACGTCCTGGTTATCATCAGACACAACTTAATACCAATCCTGGACAATCACCACTATATCCAAATAATCAACGTCCTGGATATCATCAGTCTTTGAATAATACCTATCCCGGACAGTCACCACAATATCCAAATAATCAACGTCCTGGCTACCATCAGACTCAAAATAATACCTACCCTGGACAATCACCACAATATCCAAATAATCAACGTCCTGGATATAATCAGTCTTTCAATAATACCTATCCCGGACAGTCACCACAATATCCAAATAATCAACGTCCTGGCTACCATCAGACTCAAAATAATACCTATCCCGGACAAACACCACAATATCCAAATAATCAACGTCCTGGATATCACCAGACTTTGAATAATACCAATCCTGGACAATCACCACTATATCCAAATAATCAACGTCCTGGATATCATCAGTCTTTGAATAATACCTATCCCGGACAGTCACCACAATATCCAAATAATCAACGTCCTGGCTACCATCAGACTCAAAATAATACCTACCCTGGACAATCACCACAATATCCAAATAATCAACGTCCTGGATATAATCAGTCTTTCAATAATACCTATCCCGGACAGTCACCACAATATCCAAATAATCAACGTCCTGGCTACCATCAGACTCAAAACAATACATATCCTGGGCAGTCACAACAATATCCAAATAATCAACATCCTGGCTATCAACAGTCTATGAATAATATATATCCTGGACAGTCACCACAATATCCAAATAATCAACGTCCTGGATACCATCAGTCTCCAAATAATACATATTCCGGACAATCACCACAATATCCAAATAATGAACGTCTTGGCTACCAACAGTCTCTAAATAATACCTATCCAGGACAGTTACCGCAATATCTAAATAATCAACGTCCTGGCTACCATCAGTCTCCAAATAATATATATTCTGGACAATCACCACAATATCCAAATAATCCACCTTCAGCTTACCATCAGCATCCAAATAATAGTCATCCCGGCGGCCAACCACCACACTATCCGAGCAATCAAAAATTTGGCTACAATCAGTACTCCAATGGCCAACCGCTCCAGTACCCTGGCACACTTCCTATGTACGCACCAAACTCTAGTGGTACGTCAAATTTTGCAAATAATTACCCCAGCAATAAAGCCAGTATTCAGCATCAAGGAACACCTGTTTACCCTAACCAAATAAATGGAGCCGGAAATATTAACACCGGCTTCATTCCTGATCCAAGTGACAATCATTTCTACTATCCTGCGCAACCGAACAATGGGCCTTATGTTAATCCCAATACAATACATCCACATAATTTAACCAATCAAAATTGAAATCGTTTCTCTATTTGCATAAGACATACACTTTGTTTGTGTTTAAGTTATAAATGTATAAATAAATAATTGTAATTTTGGCTAACAGTTTATTTGCTCTTAAGCTCCTGACTATTCCGTTACTATACTTAATTAAACAAGTACAGTATGCAAGCGAACGAAAGATACGTGACAGCACCACCACCATCTACGTAAAAGTGTCATAGTTTCACAATAAATAAGATCCACTTTGAACACAGTAGCCCGCGTACTCTACCATTGCATCTTTCCACGTATGTTACACATTGCACATTGCGAAACACAAGTAAGGTGGGTGGAATAAGTGAGAGTGTTCATGTAATATAAATACTAGTAGACAGCTATTTAGAACAAACTTTAAACTCGTAGGTGTGTTGCTTTCAAGAGAAAGGAGGATCCAAATGGGTCAATACCTAACGAGATAACGCTGGATGCAAGAGTATCAGGGTGATTTTATTACAGATTTTTTTGAAAACTCCTGTTCATCTGCGGATGTGTTTCGGTTAACATGACGATAATGATGAGCTTACCTTCCAAGACAGGTGGTTTGGTTGTCTTGGTGAGCAGGCGGGGTCCCGTCAGCGTGATGACGATGGCGCCGAGGGGCGCGGTGATCACAATCGACAGGATGCATATGGTGATGACAGTTTCAGCGTATCGCTCGTACTGCACCAAAGTGCCGGCCTTCTTTATCTCATCCAGAGCCACAGGCGCCAATGCAGCCTAAAAGGATTAACAATATTGTTATAACAAATTAATGTCAATGTCATATTATCCAACATTAGGCTTTACTCTATTACGATAGGCATAAGAGCGTGTGAGATATTTTTGAGCGCAATGTCGGATAATATACTATTGCTGGTGACTGTACGAAATCGTTATCAGTGACAACCTAACTACAGTTTACACCGCACGCAGCTCCTACAGTTCATTTAGTAGCAATTAAACTCGTTTGGTGGCTGGCTATAAACTGGTAAATGTCAGTTGGCAGGTTTACTTTATTTAAAAATAGGAAAACACGTATGGCTGAATCGGTTTAAAGATGTATTAGCGTATGTTAGGTATGGAAGGATGGGCGATAGTTGGTACTAACATTCAATTGTTTTTAAGGGATGAAATATGCAATCGAGAACACAGGCTTTCTGACGGTAAGTGCGCTCTGAGGTCCAAAGATATTCGCAATCTAAATATCGCAAATGCTTTCACCAACCCTGGTTCAAATGGTTCAATTTATTTTATTTTATTATTTTATTTTAATTGCTAGTATAGACCCGTCAAATATTGGTTTCAGTTTGGAATGAAAGATATAAGCTGCAAACTAGTATACACCTTCATTTTCGCGTTCTAAATTTTGTTTAAAAAGTCAAATAAATTCTCGTGTCTGCGTCGTAAGTTATTCAAGGTCAAATGTCACAAATATCGCATTACATTAAATTTACGACAAATTTGGTCACACCCTTTTTGCATGCGCCACACCATTTTTGAGTTAGACAGAATGTATGATGCATCATTTCATTTCTTAAATATAAAGACAAAGAGACATTTACATACATACATACCTACATATCTTCACGCCTGTCTCCCAATGGGGTAGGCAGAGATTATGGAACGCCAGGTGCATCGGTCCAAACATATACACTTCGCTTCCTCTACATTCATCAATCTTTTCATGCACGTACGTCGGTTTAGACATTTATTTCTTCTTATTTATGTTCCGGACTCTTTTTAGGGTTCCGATGTCAAACTAGGTGTCCTTATAGGTTCGCCGTGTAGAACAAGTCGCAAATTTAATGTTCTACGTACATACCTATCATTGGAATTATAGAAATTTAGATAATAATGGAAAAACGATTTTTGTGACATTTGACCTTGAATAACTCACGATGCAGATACGAGATTTTATGTGACTTTTGAAACAACTCTTAGAACCCCTATAAAAGTGTACACGAGTTTCCAGCTTATTATCTCTCATTCCGAGGTTGACTCCTTTTTTCTCCTTATTTGACTGGGCTAGTAATGACACTTTACATGACAATGAAATTTTACAAACTATTTCGTCACCGAATTTCACTTCATCGAAAGCTTTTTTTTTTCTCCTGATGGTAGATCACATGATTTTTCGTATCACGTCATCTACCAGTGACGCGATTGGTTTAAAAACGCAACGAATATAAACTCTAGTTAGCGTAGTGCATCTTGGCAGGGCCCTCTGTTGTTTCGTGGTTATCTTAAATATTAATTACATACAGTACGGCCAATGAGACGAGTTAAAGAATGTAAACAAACTGGCCGTTACTTTGTGATATTCCCCAGATATTGGCCCGATATTTTGTGAAGTCCATTCCTGTTTGCTTTCCGTTGGAAAGTGACACGATTTCAAATTAAAATGTATTCAACTCCTGAAAGCTTCTTTACATGTGTATAATCAACCTAGACTTATGGCAATCACAAAATCTAAACTCCTTGTGAAGTGATACGTTCTATAAAATGAGAATCGACAAAAAAATGGTAAACCATACCTTATACGTTATAAGTATGATTAGTGTGTTTAGCAAAAGCTCTGAAAAAATGTTCGTTACCAACCTGCACCGTTGCTTTGGCCATCCACGAAAGGCCCACGAATATTTTTTCCCTCATGTTGAGATTGCTTCTCACCGCGCATGCGCTCGTGAGCATCGCGCGCAGCACCATGCACGAGATCAGAATTCCACTTCCGACCAAAACCAAGTGAAGCTCCAAGTCTGCAATCTAAAGATTTATTTTTAAATATAACCTAGTAATAAATAGCTGATTGAAATCTCAGAAGAACAAAGCCCTAATAGACAGTTTTTCATGAAAATCGCGAGGTAACTTTGTTTTATATTAGTGGATTCGTAAATATCGTCCCTTTTGATTTAATAAATAAGGAATTTTAACTTAAATTTGATATTTCTTTATGACATAAAATTAGTCGGTATTTTAGAACCTTTTATATTTATTAAATTATAGTTAGGTCCAACCAGAGTCCTCACGTTTTCCAATTCATTTGGGTCGTCCATCAGCCACCAATCGAATATTCACTTATTTATCTTTAAATTAATCTTATTACAATCCATTGATCTCTTTTTTAAGGTCTTCACATTCACACATAACTCTCATGGTGACATGAACACGATTATCATCTCTGTTAAAATACGTACCAAATATAAATCTAAATCACTGTTAAATATACCATGGAATATTATTCTTAATTTTCATTATCACTGGCATGTATTTTATAATATAAGTTTCATAACTCATCATTTTTGTTTTTCGCACGCCATTAAAACATTTGCATATTAGTTATATATATGTACCCTATGGTGTGCTATTTAAGACCCTTATTATAACTGAGATCATGAGTGACAGGCCCTTCACAGGATTTGTCAGATATGACAGTTTTCTATGAATTGACGATGTTTACTTAGACGTATCTCTTTATTTTGACTACTCGCTCAAAATCAGTTTATCAATGCGGCTTGAATGCGGCCCTGTCTAGTTTGTAACTCTATATCAAATATACAGGGTGGAAAAAAATCCTTTAGTTCGTTTACTTAAAGGAAATATTATTTTATTTTTAAAAAGAAACAAAAATGCATTCAAAGATTTTCTAATATTTGCTTGTGTCACCCGGGAATCAAACATTTGGTTATAGAAATAAATTCCAAATCAACTTACGAGCGAAGATAATTTTGAATAATAAATAAACAAATATTCCGAGCCAGGGCTTGTAAGCTGACCCCGCAAGTGAGGTGCGATTGTTCTCGCGCACTGATCATTTCTTGTCCTTTTCATTTGCATTCAACAGTCCGACAGGGAGGTAGATAAGGTATAGGGATAAGGTAAATTGGTGTGACATTGTCCCCTGATATTTCTTATTATTCAATTTCGAGAGTTAAAGGAGACCACACAAATCCCCAAATATCGACCTTGAGAGAATTCGGCCCAAAAACTAAAAAGTTCAAGATGGCGGGTGCTTTTTCACACTGTGTCAACGGATTCCTTGTCGGAGACTACACAGATCCCCAGATATCGATTTTGGAAGCAATACGTCGAATAATTCAAAAGTTCAAGATGGCGGCAACTGTTTTTGAGTGTGTCATCGGATTCACTCGGATATCACACAGATCCCCACCCCAGATGTCGATTTCGGAAGTAATCCGTCGAAATACTTTTCTCAATCTGTTAAGAGGATTGTGAAGCTAAAGCATTCCATAAAAAATGTGATAACTCCCCTTAACTCTGTCCGATTTTTACGATTTTAGAATATGTTTTAGATACCATGAAAAACTATGTCTGTAAGTTTTCTTTTACACGAAAACATTACCTAGTTCCTTAAAATAAATACAAAATATTCATAAATCGTGGAACTCGGACTTGATTTAGGGGATGAGTAGTTATCGCCCGGAGCTAAATTTGTAAGGTTTGTTTTGTGACTGCTACTTTATTTTAGCGGCGCCTCACAGTCATCTTAGCGGATTCGTTATCGCAGACCGCATCAGATATCGATTTTGGTCTAATTAACTGAGATAGGTACAATAAAGAAAAGCATTTTTCAATTTTACAAAAAAAAAAAATACAACCCTTACGCTCTTTTAAACAGTAGGTCTAGCTTCTTTACTGCTTTAGCTATATATACGATTCCACAGGGTGACTACAAACTGGTAATACAAAACACTTGATTATGGCTCAGTTAATGACGGATAGTGAATGCCGCTAACTCAGTGTTAACTAATTATTAAAGTTCTAAAATGTCGTAACCCTACACTTAATACCTAACTGTCATACCTGTCACTCGATGTTATCACTCTAATTCAAGGCTGGTTTACACTTTGTGAAGTAGCAAGTGCAGGTGAGAAGTGATAAGTTTTTACGATGATAAGCGTGTTAAGAAATCAGGTGCAAAACTGCAAAGTATGGAACGGAGGCCGGAGAACGATTAGGACTACGATATATTTTTAAAAGGATAGTCGCGGTCGTCGCTTCTGAAATCGAGTTGGAGGTGTTAGTTCAAATCGAGAAACCTTAAAGTTTATGGCAAAGAAAATTGATCAGCAGAAGAATTAATTCAGATTTCGTTCGCATCCAAACTATGCATTTAACAAGCAGATACTGTTTGCACAGTGTTTAGTTAGGATGTACTGCGAGTGCGGGGAGGGGTACCTACGCGGGTGAGAGGGGCAACTACTTAACAGGCAAATAGCGGCCTTTACACGTAAAGTTCGGACCGCAGGCCGGCAGAAATCACAGATTTAACCGCGGTTCAAACAGTGGTCACTTTGGTCGTAATAAAGTCTTGACAGTTTGATGCGCGGTCGAAACCAGCGGACGGACCGACGGTTTCATCTGCGGGTCGGAACACAGTCCCAGATGCGCAGTCCAAACTGTGCCGTGTAAAGGCCGCTAATCCCTATTCACTTTACTTCGCACTCACACTCGCATTTCTCACTCGTACTTGTCGTTTACGTAACAGCGTGACCGTTTCCACGTTGATTTTACTATTCACTTTACACATGCACTTCTCAACTGCTCTTCTTACTTCGCAAAGTGTTAACAAACCTTAAACATAAGGGGTAGGGTAACAGCATTAAGCAAAAAAAGGGTTAAATTCAAACTTGAAAATAAAAAATTTAAAGTTTAAGCTTTGATTTTCTTTTACTAATTTGAAGTCACTCCGTATACTGTGCCAAAATTTTGATCCAGACAAGATTATTTACATATCTTATTATATGTTTAATGTAGTCCAATAACATCAACGTTAATTTCCGGTTTTAATATTTTTAGTACTTGTGAGTTAAAGTTAAAGTACTGTTCGTTTATAACCTGTTATTACTACGCTCTCCCTACCTACTGCCAAATTGTAACAATCCAGGAAAGTGAAACGGTTTCATTATTATTTTTATATTTATGAAAATTTGGACTAACGAACCAGTGGGCAGACGTTTTTCGGACTAAAGAGAGTTAACCATTAAAATTTCGTACATTAAGTGTCCTGTAAGGTAAACAGTTATAACTTATAAAACAGCCAGAATAAGAGGCTGTACGAAGAGATATCAAGTAACAAAATATTAAGTTAACCCCAAAATAATAATACGATGGTTAACTCACAACAACTTGCGCGCCGGTGACGGCGAACAGCATCGGCTCAAAGAACATCCAGAATATCTCGAAGGCGGTAGCCACGGGGTTGTCCTCCAGCTCCCAGCCCTGCTCCGACCAGTTCTTGCACGCGAAGAAACCGAACGCAATCACCGCCAGGGGCCCTGCAGTGCACACACATTAAATAAGTAAATATCAGGCTACAATCTCAGAAATTGACTTAGTCCCAAAATAAGTTAAGTCCCACAATTTCAGGATTAAGGATTTTATTCTTGGTTTGATTAAAGGTCCTTGGCCAGGATTTCATGTTGTTTTTTGTTCATTGTGCCTAATCAGTCAGACATTAAACTATGTAATTTTATTGAAGTAAACATTTTTTTTGTACTCAATTAACTTTTATTTTAAGGTGGGTTTTTGTTTTTGGGGTCTCTGCAGCTCCAATTAAAGTAGGTAAATTAGTTCTACAGCTGTCACCTAGTCACACTGTTATTGCCCCGTTTTAGGTAACTATGTACTCACTGCGATTGACGACACCGATACATTTTTATATTTTGTATACGAAATAGCATTGTGAAAGTGATATAGTGTTCGAGCTGGGTTTCTTCCTTTCCGTCAATAACGAATGGAAGCATTTACATATAACAAGGCATTGTTCGTGAGAAGGTAAGCACCGCACCGTGGAAAACAATCAATCGTAGCGATTCAATCCCGTAAACACTCTTAAACGTTCAGTGCGTACTATTTACATGAGAGCACATCGCTGTGTCTGTTTGTAAATTCTAAAGAAGATTGGCATAAATCAATTCACCGATTACTGTTTCCAATCTTACCCGGATCATACAAAATAATTTGCGGCACGAAAAATTATCAGTAGTGTTGTTACTGTACTATAAACTAAGTACAATAAATAGCACGAGAGGATTTAATAAACTCGGTGCGAGCTTAACGTAGGTTAACTTTAGTTATTAAAGTGTATAATCCGTCATGGATTTTTATTATGGAAGTTATTTATATATGAAGGTGTGATACTGACCAGCGCCCCCCCATCCGATCTCCTCAGAGCCCAGCACGGAGACCAGCCCACCCATCAGCAGCAGCAGAACTCGTAGCGGCACGACGAAGGCGTCGTTCTTTTCCGGGACCACCTTCACTAGGTACCCGCAAACCGCACCCAGCAGTATACCGCAAATAATACTAAGAGGACCCTGAAAGTATTAAACCGTCAATTTTCACATCCTGCCATTACACTGTTTCACTTTGCTTGGTTCTTCATATCGTATAATACGCACCTGGATAATATTCATGGTCATGGAGGATGATGAGAACATTAAAGCGGAGACTATCCCGAACACGGCCACGCTGGCGGCGTCGTCCACTCCGGAGACCGCAAGCACCAAAGTGGGGATGCCCTTCGACACTCCGTAACCTTTGGAACGCAGGCGGAACAGACACGGCACAACTACGGCGGGAGATACAGCCGCTATTATGGCGCCTAGGAGGAAAGCTGCAAAAAGGGATTGAATTTTATATTTCATATAATAATCACAATAAAAAATGAGATAGATAAATTAAATAATAAATAAATGGTTTGTTGATATTTTGGCAAGTAGTAGGCCAATGTATGGTCTATGATGAGAAAAAAAAACCGTTTTTTATATATTATTACTAGTATTCGTTTTTATGCTGATGATGCAAATCTATATAGATGATGCAAAATTTGAAGCAAATCGCTTGAAAACATCTCAGAAAATAATACATTTAAAAAACCCTAAAAAAAAACATGAGTCAAAAACTGTCACAGGTAGGATGTTCATACTCCGCATAAATATTCTTCACCATAAGAGGTATACAGAAAAAAACCCGAGCCCATTTGATACAAGGGCCAAGTTGCTATGGAACCCGGCTATGGCCATTGGACAGTTTCCGTTGGAATAGCTATAAACGGTTTACTAGTATATATGGTTTTTGTGCATCATCAGACATCAGTGAAAGTTGAGTTTTTAAGAGACATGATGATGATACAGAGGGTATTCATAAAGTAACTTTGGGTACCTGTACGCTATTTATTTGTCCTTATTTAGACCAAAATAATTACTTTTATCAACTTACCCCAAGACCATGGTAAATCCAGAAAATAGTGCGACATCACGGAACAGACCACGCACTCGAAGGTCCACGGTATCAAGGCGAGTTTAATAACAGTTAGAAACAATTTCTTCATAGCATTAGGGTCCAAATCCAAGCCGGCGCGTGTTAAAATTATCGTTAAAGCTATTTTCCTGGAATAGAAGAATACATTTTATATTTCCTGATGTTTAAAATAGCAATCACTAGCGGAATTATTTCCTGGGTAATTATCTCAACCACATTTTTTGAGCGGCGGACGTGATAATTGGGGTGTAAAGTACATGTATTGGTAAACTATTTATTTTATAAATAATCTTACTTTATTTATCGTAAAAAAATATTTTCAATCCAAAATCAATTTTGGTGTCGTGTCCTGTACTTCCCGCATATACTGATATGTCGTGGTACAAACTTATTAAGCCTCAACTAGACTTATATTTTAGTTATCTGTATTCCTTATTCGTTGAGGTATTTTAAAATGTATCAATTATTGCATTTGCAAGTAAAAGGAAACTGGGAGCAGTGTAAATAAAACTGTCCAAGCGAAATAGTTAATTTTGGTGGTGAATATTGAAATTGATTTTATAATCGAACGAAACGTGATTAAACAAACAAATATATCGTCAGATGTTCGTTCAGTTTCACTCCAGCAATAGACGCTGAAAGATTTGTACCATCTTTCTGCGTCTTCCTGCTAAGCACATAAGTATCTAATTTTGGTGGTATGAAATACAGTTTATTAATCGTGATAACTTAGATAAGTCATTATTTCGCAAAAAGTTTTGTTGTGTGATAGCTTTTTCAAGTATGTTTATGGTGTCTTTTTAACTGTAACGAGTTAAGTTTTTGTTAAACTAAAACATTTGTTTTTAATTAAAAATAAAATGATAAATTTTATAATTTTGGTGGTATAATTTTGGTGGCTTTTGCGAAACACCAAAATTATCAAAATTTCTGGTCTCCACCAAAAATATTTAAACAACAAATAATCATTATTTATTATATTAGAAACTTACGTTTTGGATTTTCAAAAATAACAAGGAAGATTATATTTTAATTAGCCCGATATGTTATTATTGATCGTGAGTTTTTCCAAGAAAAGTAATTTTGGTGGATAATAACAATTTAGGTGGTACATAATTAGTAAAATCGTTACATCT
The DNA here is from genome assembly GCA_923062465.1 of Acleris sparsana. Lineage (NCBI taxonomy): Eukaryota > Metazoa > Arthropoda > Insecta > Lepidoptera > Tortricidae > Acleris > Acleris sparsana. The sequence goes on from OV281286.1 coordinate 13,202,179, forward strand.
TAAAAAACACTTGGTATAATAAAGGGCCATTTCAACACTGTTTTTATAATGACTAATGACGTTACTTAAACGTATTAATTGTAAACCCTACTAAGAAAATAAAAAATACCACCAAAATTAGGATAATTTGACGCTTGTTGAAATTCAGCCTCCTATACATCATCTATACAAATATGACCGATTTGTGTTATAATGTACTTTGACCAAGTAAAACTGTCACCAAATACAATGCTTCTCTATTCCCCCCTGATTTGAGAAGCATTGTATTTGCCATCAAGTTAATTTTAATTTTGAATGTTTACGTTTTCTGTACAAGTTTAATGACGAGTATTTATAGTTTCCCTTTAATTACGTTATATGGATGTTAAATGTTTAATTTAAACTTAGCTTCCTATTTTCCATATACCTAACAGGATGATTGAGCTTACTCATTTTCAACTGTATATATGGCGTGTAAACATATGGGTAGTTATAAACCCTCCCTCGTCCTCGTATGCAGTAGTTGAAAATATAATTATATTCAAATACCCTTTTCCTTGTAAAAAACCTTCTTTCAAGATAGCATTTACTTTTGTAAACGATTGTATACTTAACAATTTAGAATATATTTTTTTGGAGAACTCGACTAGGTTTTTGTATGTATATTTACTAGTGTGTCCCAGAGACAGTAGAAACAAAATAAAATGGAAATGTTGAACATAAACAATGCAAAAAAAAAATGTTCATAGTGGTTTACGGGATGTTACAAAAGCCTCGTTCGTTAATGGGGTCATGAGAGGCAAGATGCAAAAGGGAAAACATTAATAGTTAATTATGTGACTGGAACATGATGAAAGGCATCAATACATGAGTGTTTTAAGGCATAATTATGCGTAGTACAGTCGCATACAAAACTTTATCTACATGCATATCATAAGTTTTCTACATCATGTACAATATGGCCTACATTTTTATAGCAATATTTTCTGTTCTTCGGAACTATTCGAAAGTTCGAAAAAAAATACTAAAATTTAATTTAGGCATAATATAAATGCACCGATGAATGTCAAAAAGCATCACCTTCCAGCATTATACGATAATCACACCAAATGTGATTCCTTATTTTTAAAAATATGTTCGAAATTTGAATATGATTTAAGTTTTGGCTACCTATAGGTACCGTAAATTTAAACATTAAGATGCAATCACAGATACAGGTTTACTGATATAGGCCATTTGCTTATCGTTTCTGAACATATTATAGGGCAGTTATGCCTTGGACGTAGATAAAAAATGTTTTAGTTTTGTGCGCTTTCAAGCGTTTACAAGAATGTTTTTACTCCACACACAACAATTTCGGTTCAACTGTCAAACAAGAACCCTCATAGTTTCGCCGTGTAACACTTTTATACACATACGTATAGCTACATTTTTATACCGCGCACAAATTAGGTATTAAAATTGTTATTGTTTCGTTTACCTTCCCCCTTAATGGAAGGTAAACGAAACAGTGACGAATAGAGGGTGACGTTGTACCTACTGAAAATAATCTAAAATACCTAATACCAAATTATTTTTAGGGTTCCGTACCAAAAAATTGGTAAAAAGGAACCCTTATGGTGAGACTTCGTTGTCTGTCTGTCTGTTTGTCAGTCCGTATGTCACAGCAGCTTTTTTTAGAAACTACAAATGCTATCAACTTGAAATTTGCCATAATTATACAACTTGCTTGCCTGCATATGTTATTGAAAAGGGGTCTAGAATAGGGGGTGGAAAAATGAAAGTGGTTTTTCTTAATTCATCCCATGCGGCTAGGAATGCCATGGGATAACAATCACGACAAGTTATTTAAACAAACTTTTACTTCATTTTGAGAGGCCACTTATGCTAAAGTCTGGAGTGTTCCGCGATCTGGATCTCAATAACCATAACGCTGCATACAAGGCGCATATTAAACTGGACCATATTAGTTTGAGACTGCAATGGCAAACGTGAAAACACGATTAGAAATAAAATCGTTTTGCATGTTTTTCGTTGAATCTTCGAAACTCTGTAATCTTTAACGATGATTTTCGATTCAATAGTTGAGTATATGTAACTTCTCAATCCTGGCAAACCTATTTTCAATAAATTTTGTGAATTTTAAGTAAACAGAGGCCAACTGCCATCAAGGCGCGCGCGAAATATCTCCATCTTACATTCTTCGCGCGGAAGCACATAAAGCCATCCCTTTTCATTCTTGTGGGGCGTGGTACCATATTATGTGGTATATTTTTTTGTCTGAATTTAATTTGACCGAAAACGTTTAGTTTTTTAACGTTTCTCCGATAGAACGATTCGTCAATTTTTGATTTCACCATTTGACATGAAGTAAACATCTTTAGTCCGAGCAACGTTTCTCCGTGTAGTCACTTGCCCTATGTACAGTCACCCAATAACAATGTTGAGCATACTTAGAACTTGGTCATTGTGAATGTCATGTGTGTCACTTGATGTTCTGTTTGAAGTTTACTATGACAACGCACTAAATTGCTTAACATTTTCGTTGGGGTATTGTACCTATTTGTTGTTTCAAAGCCTATTTTTAATTACACCAATGCTACACCAATGCTGCCTAGGAAGCATTTCGTATTTTGTTTGTTAACCCATTTTTCACTTCATCAACAACGTTACGTCAAGTTTTCATTTCAGTCAAGAAAATCTTACTTGCAATTAGTTCACAAAATGCAACGAGGAAGACGAATTAAGGCAGAACCGACTCTGATAGGTTCGCATAGTCCATTCAAAAATAAACTTAGCCGTTACATTGGGACAATGATAAAATCAGAAATGGGAAATAGACAATTACAGTGGACAACTGTTTGTTCGCCGAAACAGTAATTAGATATGGATAATTTGTCAAATCGGTAAAAACTAAAACAAATAATGACTAAATGAAAATATTCGAAGTGATCTTTCGGGAAAACGTAAAAAACTCAAACCTAAATTGCCGAATAATATTTGTCGAACCAAAATTCGGACAAACATGTTTCGGAGTTCAGATAGGTAACCGATATGGTAGGTACTGTCAGCCCATCGGAACCCTGACCCCCCATATAACTGTGTCACAGTGACGTTATGATTCAACTTCAATTCGTATAAGAAGTGCCAAACAAATTGTTCTATAATGTCACTGTGACAACGTCCTATGGTACGTCAGGGTTCAAAGGTTCCTTTTTAACCGTAGCAAAATGGTAAAAAAGGAACCCTGTCTGTCTGTCTGTATATCAAAGCACGTTTTCTCAGCAACTACATACAATAAATAACTTGAAATTTGCAATAGTTATACAACTTGCTTGCCCGCATCTGTTTTAAGTAAAAAAAATATGCAATTAATTTTATAAATAATTGAAAAGCGGTCTAGATTGGGGGGTTGAAAAATTAAAGTTGTTTTTATTGTAGCAAATGGGGTCATATGCTAAAAGCTCAATCTGTACATTTCAAAACTATTTTTTTTTAATTCTCTTTAATGTACTTTTTGATTTATAGCCAAAAATGTACAAAAAAATACCATTCCCCCCTTATATCCGAAGTTTAATATTCAAAAAAATCTGAAGAAATCCTGACGTATAGATAATCACTTACATTTTAAGGGAAAAATGAAATGAAGTATTCATTATTTACGGTTTTTGAGAAAAACCAAAAATCTGTACTAAAATTTAGTCTAGTCAAAATGGACCTTATAAAGTTCATAACAAAATGAGTATTTTCTTTTACAGTTACCAAGCATATTATCTTTTTACCTCGGTGAACGAGCTGACTGGCACTTGACCGGTTTTTTTTAAATCGGCCGCCATTACTTTCAATAAAAAAAGAGCTATCGTAACGCTGACAATAGAGGCCCTGTCGATATGTCGCGGCCGATTTTCTCAGCAACTACAAAAGCTATCAACTTGAAAATCAACATAGGTATTTCTTTAAGTCAGCAGCCGGCTTGTCAGAAGTAAAATAACTGTCAATCTTTGTATACTAACAGGAAATGGGGTCTAAAAATGAATCATATACCTACTTTGATTCATTTTTCGAAAACCTAATGATTTCTTTTAGTTAATGTTTTTTTTTGTATATTATTGTTTTATTTTCAACTGATATGGACAACTGAAAGGAGCTCTTTAATAAAGTAAATAAAAAATGAAGAATCTAGTACAAATAGTTAATATGTGTACGGATTTTTTGTCTATTGATTAGGTACTCGAGAAAACAAATAAGTTACATGATCAAATTATACTAAACGTTAAGAGAAGCTTTCAGCATAATATTATTTCGGGTTTCCTTTTGTAGATACTAAAGGAAACATGTACAAACTCGAAAATCGGCGGAATGAAACTCGGAAACTCTATGGACACATTGGACACCCATAAACTATCACAAAGTGGTAGTTATAGCAAAAATACGGATGTGGCAGTAGTACAAAAAATATTATCCGACTCCAAAAATACATTGATAAACCTAAGAAATGAAATTTGTTCAAATATTATTCATGTCATAACGAATAATAAGCCTATAAGTTATTTGAAAATATGGGCTTCACTGCCTACAAAAAGTTTCTATTCGATTCCATGTGTTGGAGCTGAAAACGTTTGTAATAATTTTCTCATTCGTTTTTCTCATTTTCTTTAAAAAGTGTTGAACGCACCTTATGTAAGAGCAGACTTTAAGGTAGGTTTCGTCAAAGTGTACGAAACCAATGTTTTTCATGAGGATCCCCACGATGAGCATGCCGATGAGCGCCGGAAGCGTGGTGATCTTGACCATGAGCCAGCCGCCGAAGTGCGCGACGATGGTGAGCGCGGCCAGCGTGAACAGCTGCCCGCCCGGCGCCGCCGTGTCGCCCATCACGATCCACACGCCCACCCATACCAGAATACCTGAAACAAACCAATTCACATGGCCACTATTGCTAGAAATACTAGCCAAAAATAAGAAACTTCATTTTTGTATTTAACTTCCAATTTCGTCACAGCTTTTTACTATTGTGAATAATAACGCATAAACGTGTCTTCAAATTTGGATTGTTGGTTCAAACCTTTGTAGCAATGTATTAGTTTTATAAACAACAGGGTGTTTTCTTAAATACTTTATTAAGTTGGCAACTATTACATATTCCAACTTCTAAATAGAACTTAGGAACAACAATTCATTTAAGAATCAAGGCCTGCTGCAAACTTTCTATTTCAAAATGAATCGATATTGCAATGCTTGTTTTAAATACAACGGTAGGAATTTCTTACCAATGATGAATACTGATAAGGTTTGTGCAAAATGCCGGTAGGACGGACATAATGGGTACGGGCATATTTTTTGCCAGTGCGGAGGTTCCCACGAGGGAATACCGGGTTCTACTTGATGACACTTTTGACAACAAGCGTACCACCACGACCTAGAAACAAACATTAAGCACGACTTAGTAAAAAATATTTATTATGACCATTTATGACGGTGTGGTGTTGTGAGTTTATCTCGTACCAGAGCTTACCTCTCTACGTGTTCGCTTTGATGAGACAAGGCTTTTTTCGAGTAAATGGAGGATGTGGTTGAGTATTTTTTATATCTCCCTTCGATGTGCGCTGGTCGATCTGAGGAGCAAACACAAGCGTTACGCGAGACCGGACTGAATGGAGTGGTGGCAATCAATACGGGTTAATACGGCATTGTCCTCGCCGTGTCATCTGTCCTCCAAAGACATCTGCCCGTTCCTACACCCCGAGCTGTCATTAAGTTTACTTACCGGCCTCGATACGTTATTCAAAACCAGTTGATTATTAAAGAACCAATTAAAAATTTCTTGAAAGTTTGACTAACCATAACGGAACTTTCTGCTCACTTAAATAAATAAATAAATAAATATCAGGGGACAATGTCACACCAATTGACCTAGTCCCAAACTAAGCTCTAGGCTTGTACTATGGGTACTAGACAACGATATAAATACTTATATAGAGAAATATATACTTAAATACATAGAAAACATCCATGACTCAGGAACAAATATTTGCGCTCATCACACAAACATCTGCCCTTACCGGGATTTGAACCCAGGACCGCTAGCTTCGTAGGCAGGGTCACTACCAACTAGGCCAGCGCGTCGTCAAACTTGGTATCGGTTTAGTAATTGTGTAATCACATGCATGCTAATCCTTGGTGGTATAAGTTTGACGAGTTTTCGGTTAAAAAATTGTCAGTAAAAACGTAAAATAGTAATTAACGAAAGTTTTTAAAGCCAACGAACAAAATAAAAATTAAGTTAATCCGGAACAGGCTTTAGTTGGTAAAATGGCCTTTCACTAAAAGTAGGTATATTGGCAACAGGCTTCGTCAAAGTATTTAAATGGCGTTGATGATAGTGAGTGGTTTAGAGTAAATGGAAACTTGCCCCACGACGTGTCCATTTCCGCCGCCATGGCGTTGTGCAGGTTGCTCTTACGCCGCGAGGGGCCCTCGGCCTGCGCCGACACTCGGCCATTCCTGGACAACAACACACATTATATTATCAACACTAATATTATTACCGGAAAATATTGCGAGGATGACGATATGTTTGTGAATTTGTAATTGAATCACGATTTGGATAAATGGCCAGGGTAGGATCTATTCATACCGGAACATTTGTAGATGCTGAGGTCAAATTCCAAAAAACTTTAATTTACCTCCAGGTAAATAAAGTCGTAGGTATAACCCGGTTATTTACAAATGTTTTTTGTAATAATAAACTGTTTAATAGTGCACAACTTATGTGTATAATGAAAACACAAAGGATTTTCAAGGTAGTACTTAGCATTAATTATTTAAAGAAACCTTAACGGTTTTGCAAACCGTAGTATGAACCTAATAAGATTATGTTGCTACTAACTCGAGGCTTAGTATAGGTATTCACGTAACAATTATTATCTAATTAGATATAATTATCGCTAATAAGCGTTTTAAATATGGATGCGGCTAAATGTGTGAGAGCGGTATGAAAACAAGGGAGTGAATACTGAGATGACGACTGGTAGGGATTCTAGGAGAATAAAGACGTGTTGCGGCGACCCCAATGATTTCAACATAACATTATAAAAGTAGGTATTTAAATAAAATGCAAGGTTACCATACATACCTGTTGGAATCTAGTAAAAACAGACGCAGAGTACAGATACAATTTAACAAAATAAACCGTAATAATAGATAGCATTTTCTAATTTCACTTTAAACATGCAATAAATAATTAGTATTATTACATGATTTAAGTTGGATTTGTAGTAGCCTATTGTACCTAGGGGAGGGGGGGGGGGCATAGCGGGGTAGCGGGGCATACCGGGTTAGCGGTACTTTTTGGCGAAGGACGAACGGCATGGCAATTTGAATAAGGCTCCGTGATTGGTGTTTAGTCAGCGCGTGACCTCCGCGAGCTTCGCAGGCAGCCGATTGACGCCGGTAAGAAATATTTAAAATATTTGCAAAACCTGTGTAATCCTTAAAAATATTGTTGATATTTGATTCACGTTGATTCTTTACCTTTATACTGTAGTCGTAAAGGTTTTTTTTGTGATTTGCGGCGGATCTGAAGGATTTTATATTTCAACAACTAAGTCTGCTTATAAACAAGGCAAGATGGCGGTCGTTAATGTTTCGATGTGACAGCACTTCGGGGCAAAGTGGGGTTAAAGTGATGGGGCATAGTGGGGAACAAGCTTAATAGGTACCCCACTTTGCCCCCTAATTTTGCTTGATTTACCTTATGTGTTATTAATTGGTGCCTACCGTCGTTTGTTTCAGCTAAAATGGTTCGAACATATAAAAAGACCCCACCTCGTGTTTTGTTCCTACAGTTAGAACTGATAGGTATTATTTGATAGTAAAGATTTTATTCGATTATAAGAAGATGAAGACGATAAAGCCAATCTCTATGCAATGTATGTTAATGATTCGTTGGGATTTAACGTTAAATTTAACTAATGATCTCCACAGTTACTGTTAGAAGTGATATTCTTTGATAATAAAGATTTAATTCGTTTATAATAGTTGTTATAATTCACTACGCCATTAAACCCCTTCTCAAGCCCCACATTGCCCCTTTTCATACCCCACACTACCCCATTTAGTACCCCACCATGCCCCTTATGCTGCCCCACTTTACCCCAATATACGGGGCATAGCAGGACAAAACCCACTTTTGATCAAATTGATCATGTACCTAAATTTAAAAAATAACATGCAGTATTATACCTTAGATACCAATAGTTAATTTAAGTTGGATTGCGTGTAAGTTATACAGATGAATCCGAATCTAACTCCCTCTGTTTCTTAGCTTCCCCGCTTTGCCCCCCCCCCCCCCCTACCTATGCCTTACCAAGACTACTTAACTATATCGCTTACTTAATTAATTATATTTGGATATGTAGTAATGTGTATATCAAGGGCAAAGTCAAATTATTTAACAGTACCTATGTAATATTCAATTACTTAATATTATGTAAGTAACATAATATGTGGTTACTAAATTATAAACAACTTTTTAAAATTGTAGGTAATTCTGTAGCTCTGCCTATACCACTCTGGGATTACAGGCGTGAAGGTATATAGGTATACGTATCTATGTAATGTAGGTAACATTACATTACATTATAACCTCTATACCTATCACTATATTTTGCTAATGGAATATTATTCAAAAACAATCTCGAAAAAAAAAACATTGTTTTTAAGTTACATTTAAGAAATTCTTTTTTACCGTATTTGGATCATGCATTTAGGAGAATTTAGGTTTTTAGGGAGAGGTTTTTGTTGCAATTTCAGAGTTTCTTAGTGCTCTTTAACAGCAAACCAATCCTCTCACGGTAGTTTTACGCTATGGAGAGCATATTGAATAATTAGAACCATAAAAGCGTTACTTATGTGACCTCGGACGACTCGCATGCCAATTTTAGCAGCAAAAGGGCGGCTTTACCTGCTAATCAGCGTCGTTCCAACAAAACTGTATTGTAGTACTTAATAATAGCCGCCTGGAACAATAGATTGACGCGTTTGCCAGAATGCGTTCGATCCAGCGTCATATTACAATACGGCACTTGCCCCATACGATTATACTCGATTCTAGTTGCTTACTTTTGTGGGCCTAATGGTAATAACATTATTTGCCTACAACACTCCGCAGATAAAGTAAACTAATAAACTTTAAGCTGTTTCGGTTTGATGCCCTCCTAAATATCTGACAAATATGTGTAGGTTCATAAGTACTTTCACGAACCAGAACATCATTACCTCGAAGTAAATAAAATGAGCTGAACGAACGAGTCGTTTGCGCCGCTTGATTGAGGTGTCGTACTCATGCGTTATCGAGCTGTTATCGACTAGTAGCGTGTAGCGAGTGGCGGCCGCGGCGATGGCGGAATGCTCGGGCGACGGCGGGCGCGGGCGCGGGCGAGCGCGCCTCCGCGACATGTCATGTGCTTGCTTGTGGATTGTTGATCCTATGTGGGTCACATTAACTACCGTATACTTAACACCACTGTTGTACTACATACGTCTTTATTACCATATTGTTATGGCTTAGATTATCACGCCATTACAAAGCGTAAATGTCATGGCTAAGCTGAGGATTAATAGACAGTACGAGTATGGTTTCGTATAGCGGTAACAGGAAAACACATAGGTACCTAGTGCACGAGTCCAAGCTATACGTATGCCGTGACAGCGGGATATTTTGAGAATTGAGATCATTAATGTGATAAAGCCGGCGGTACGTGCGAATGTTATATTTCACATCGGAACGCAAGTAGTGGGTACATAGAACAGAGCCGCTACATCAACATCTGTGCGCTTGATAGATTCGTACTTATTTTGATACAAACGCGAACTTTTTTCCGAATCATAAAACGGTTAGGACATAGTTATTATTTTATTTGGTGGAGTGACTCACTGAGGAAAGTCACCGCTTTATATAGAAGTTTGGCACACCGGGCATACGCACAAGCGTCTCTAATATAAATGAAATAAAACATGTGCGTCACCACTGCCCGTAGGAAATTAATTAGGCACAGATAAATATACGAGAATGTCACGTTTTGTTGGGGAAGGTTTCAGGCGCTTGCGCCCAACGGACGCTTGATTACTTGCATGTTTGTCTGGTTAAGATTACACACCGATTGCAAACTTGCCGCCAGTGATCGGCAACTCGAATTTCATCAGCATTAGAAAAATACTAGCAATAAACCTACTGTTATGTAATTAATTATGTTTGCGATAAATGGTAAAAATAAAACCAATGCCTCTTTACATCTATGGTTTAATTAATAATGCGAGTAGATACCTACGATGTGTAGTTGACTTTGACCTGTACCCACTAGACGGTAGAAAAATCCATGTAGATAACATTGGACTATTTATTTATAGCTCTATAGTTACTGTAGGTTATTTATATATGTATTATTTTTTGTGATTATGGTTTGACCCTAGGGTATCTATAAACTGAGTTCGAAATAAAAGTTTATTATGTTACTATTATTCTTTTAAGCAAGTTTACTAATGTTTAGGTATTGTTTTTCATTTAATTATGTACTTACACTAAATAAATTGAACACAAAATCCGACTCGAATATTACTGCAAAGTTGTGACAAGTAATAATATTAATTTTCATTAAAGTTACATTGAACTACAACAGAAAGTCGGTCTAACTATTATCTTATTAATGTAATTAACATGTATCAAAAACCAAGAGGTTATTTGTGTGCACAGCCCTGGCCCTAACCGGTAGCTTGAGCCTTGTCTTGCTGCCGGCGGCGGGACTCGTACATGATGTTAAACATAAAAGCCTCTTTACATATGTACATAGATGACAAAACAAACAAACTACCATTTCTCACATAATTAAAAAACCAGAAAATACTACAATGCTGTTAAATTAAATTGTGAAGTTTTTTTAATGAATTTGTAGATATAGATGTTTTGTGGTTTAAACTTAACGACACAAATGAAATAAAACTCACCAATGCCGGTTGAGTGCATCTGTCTCGAGTGATGAATCCGACGGGAGGTAGCTGTCGTAGTGACAATTGCTGAGGCTGCTGTGAGACATCCTACATGGCACTCAGCGAGCGGTCGGCACTAGATCTAAGAAGTGGGCGAGCGCGTGTGGCGCGGAGGCACGCCGCGGAGCCCAGCACGCTCCACACCCATGGCGCGGCGAATGTGCATCTTATAAGCGAAGGTTCGGCTGCGGCCGAGGCCCGAGCCGCCCGCCGCGCCTCACCCCGGGCACGTGACTGCCTCGCAGAGCTGAATTTCACCGGCCGGCGGACCGGTCATTGGCCGTTGTACAAAAAAAACTCGCAAGAAAAAGTTTGAGCCCTGTGCCATAGAAATGCGTGTTAAACCATAGCCCGAGGCGACCACAGCGGTTCGGCCGATACCGAGCTGGCGACTGATTGAATCGATCCGTGGCAGCCATTCGCGCGGCGGAAGCCGGCAACATGTTGACATGGCCGATCCAAACATCTCGTATAACAGAGCGGAGGCAGCGCCCGCGCCGCTTCACTCGCCGCTCCCGCGCCCGTCCACCGACCGGCGTTTCGCAATGGCAGTGTTGCGCATTGCGCCTGAGCCCCCACTCGGGTCCATGGATCGCATCCCCATTATTATAATGTTAAATTTTAGTTTATTAAGATAATTATATTTATAATGTAGTTTTAATCGACACCTCAACTCCTAATGCTCTTGTCCATTCAATAAAATGCTGTATGTCTCGTCCGTGCTTACATTGGCTTGGCTATCCAGCTACGAGTATGCACTGAAGTACCAACTTGGTAGCACAAACGATTATAAATGAAATCAATATTCAGAAAAGTACGATTCTAAGTTCAATTGAAAAATTAAAACAAATAAATAACATTTATTTATTTATTTTACTTATTAAATTTTTTATTAGAAGAATAAGCAAACGACACCGTATGACTCAAAAACTTGTAGTAAATGTGCTTTCATAGTTAGTTTTATTACCCGCATTGATAAACTAATCAAGCGAGATTAACCGGTAGACAATGTTAGCCTATTGTTTTAGGAGTACTCTCGAAAAAAAAATCTGGTACGTGTTTTTTCCAGAAACTATAATCATTTTTAAATGTAGACCTGTTGGAAATTTCTCTCCGCAAGGTTTTTGGATTTAGTGGTTTTAGAAAACTGCACCTCAAGGACTGCGGTTGGGTTGGGCTAAGCTAGTAATTATCATGCTCATCAGGACAGTCGACAACCGCCCTCTGATGAACATTCGTAGACCTCTCTCCAAGGCTGTACCACCCACCAGTCCCGCACTAATTATTACCATACCCAGAACTACTGACTACTTGATTGCTAACCAAGAACCATTTACGAAATCGACAATATTATTATTTAAACACTCCGCTTAGTCTTGGTTTTGTTAAGAATTGAAAAAAAAATGCAATGCTACAAACAATCGATCTACTTTCATAATGTTATTCCATAATTTTATAATATATGGTGATTCGAAAATAATTCCAAGAATAAGGGTTTTAGAACCATTCCCTGTTATCAGATTATTTAAGAAAATTAGTATTAAATGGTTATTTATAATTTATCATTTGACATTATTTGACCTCTAATGTAGTGACGTCACGATCTTAATTGGTAAGTTGTATCTAATCTGTGATCAACCATAGTTCTGCAAATAATATTAGTCCGAAATGCCGTAATATACAAATAATGTATATCGAATTTTGTCTTATTTATTTGTTTTATTTTAACGCTTATTAAAATCAAGACAATTTTTAACTGTATTTAGTGTGTGGCCCAAAACCGGGGCAAAAATAGTAAATGGGGATTCTTTAGCACATTTCAATTAACTATCACAAGAATCTAATATTACAAAGTCTATAATTTTGGAGAAAACAGCCTACAAAGTTAAAAATCATAGGTAAAAAATAATCCCGTCGCGATATCGTCGCTTGGTCACTTGGTACGCGGTATGTCAGAGTACAGGGTGCCATCGACAACACGCGGTTGAATTAGCGGTGTTTGCATTACATTGAATTTGCGATTAAGTTTGTTAGAAAAAAACTGAAAGTTAAGTTTTGATTTTAATTAGGTAAGACCATTATAATGTAATTACCGGTGGTCTATAGAGCCCCTGTTTTTAATATTATCCCCGGTTTTGGGCCACACACTGTATAAACATGACAATGTAAGATCTTTAAAAAATGGAATGATCAAAATATAAGTACCTCCGCCCGTGGTCTGTGGGTGAAATTGTCGTGATTTGACAAAAACGCACAGCGCTGCCATGCACAAAACAATCAATAACGTTTTAAAGAAACTGTCAAGCGTTTTAAAGCAAGTCTCAAACCAATTTTGTAGTGACGTCATAACGACATTTTTCTTAAAATAAATTAATACCTATACTTATTTAAATTAAAAACCACGAAATTAGTGTCTTCAAAAAGTCTATTTAAAAAAACAAGGAGGTGATGATTTGGGATATCCCAATTTCCATAGGTTAAAATAACAGCCACCCTTTATACTATCTCATTTAGTAACAAAATAAAGGTGTCATTCGCGGTCCATAATATCGTTAGTCCTAATCGTCATTTGTCCTAATTTATCGTTCGTCCTAAACTGGTTTTCAGCTGTCAGACAACTTTTTAAGCTTTCCAATACCTGTGGTTAGGTTAGGTTAGAGTTGTGGTATAACAACACTAAAACGTTTTAAACAGTTTATGAATGTGATATGTTAATTCTTGAACAAATGATTAGGATTTGTATTAACTTTTATTTTATCATGTTGTTGTTGCTAGAGCGCACTGGTAGGTGATTCTTTTAACCAACTCGCTATACTACTCGACGGACAAAGCATTAACTGGCAAGTTAGCAAGGCAAGGTGTCCCGTCAGAGCTTACACACCATATTTTAAAAAAAGCATCATTTTTAAAAGGTGTTCTTAAAAAAAAATCCGAGAGGTTTGTCTCAAAAGCATACTCTTTTTGTTCATTATACACTGCGAAAATAAATAAACAAATTTCTTCTAATGACTAAAGAGCTTAAACCCCATATGGTATTTTCTTCGTCATAGCCTCACAGCTAGCTCGTATATATAGAATTAAAAAGAAACAAACCGCGGTTACAAACAAAATGTCATTCCGACCACTAGTCCAAATCAGGTGTAGCAAACACTCTTTTTTTTTCTCAGTTAATAATAATTAATAACCAACCTACATAACTTTTTCTACAAGCTTAAAATGATAATGACAAAAATAAACAATCGCTAACTTTTCTCGTATTCTTTACTCGTATATTTTGATCGTTTTTTCTGCTAACAAATTACTTGACAGAAAAATCATTTTCATTATTTCGATTACCGTTAATAGTTTAAGCACATTAGTCTCGAAATTAATTATGTTTTTAATATAAGTATGCAACTTTAATTGGTGTTAAAATATTTTTAAAGGTTTATTATAGAAATCAGGATGTCAAGTATTCACTAAACGCCAAGACTGATATCCGGAATGACTGTAACCATGGTAAAAACAATGACATAATTATTATTATATAACTGTTATTACCATGGCAACGCTCATTATAGAATTGTTTTCCCGCTTCAGTTACGCTATAGGTGGTTTATACTAGGTGAGTAGAAAAGAAAAGAATAGTATGCTAGAGACAAACCTCTATAAGCATGATTTTAAAAAGAACACCTTTTCATAAAAATCCTGTTTTCAACTAGGTAGGTAGCTTAAAACTCGCTCGTACGAGTATGACTTCCCTCGTTCGATCGGAAGTTCGACAAGACGTCGTTTATAGGGTACCGTAACCAAAGGTTAAAAATGGGACCCTAAATACTAAGACTCCTTCCTGTCCGTCCATCCCTCTGTCCGTCTATCCATCTGTCGGTCACCTCACCAGGCTGTATCTCATGAACCACGATAACGAAACAGTTCAAATTTCCACAGATGATGTATTTCTGCTGCCGCTATAATAAAAAATACTAAAAACAGAATACAATAAATATTTAAGGGGGCTCCCATACAACAACCGTGTTCTTTTTGTCGCTTTTTGCTTGATATTAATTACGGCAACAGGGATGTGTCATACACAGATTTAGGTTAGCGTCTTTCCTGTAGACATACCTGAAGTTAACGTTTTTAAGGCCTAATTTTCTTGCTGAACCCATATTCGCATAAACGGCGTCAGAGGCCCTAAAATGGCTGCGTTTATCGCGTGACAAAGTATGGATAAGGCATCCGTCACCTTCTGACACGTAAATAAGTAAGACAGTGACGGATACTTTAACCACATTTGACACGTGCTATAGACGCAGTCATACTAGGCCCACAGATCTACTTTAGCCCTATCAGCTAAAAACATATCTTATACGCACACAAGCCTTTAACTATTGACCACAGGAAAGGCTTTTGTTTTCGACCACTATAAAAATATGTAATTGTATTAAAATAAAATAAATATTTAACAGAGGCTCCCATACAAACGTGATTTTTTATATATAATGGAAGCCACCGTTCGTGCGCGAGTCCGACTCGCACTTGGCCGGTTTTTAACTGAATAACACCTTTGAACACCAATTCTTGCCTGCACGGAAGTCACGTGAAAATCTGGTAAATAATAAATGCAAAAACATTTGTTATAAATCAAACGGTATCCGTGACGAAACGGCCAAAGTGTCCGTGACTAACAAAGACTGAATATAGTGAGTGGAGTTTTTTGTTAGTACAATTCCGTTTTGAATTGTAACAAGTACATCATTCGTTCGTGATTACCACGCTCGAAGTCATGTGACGGTGATAGGTGCAAGTAAGAATGCCCCTGTAAATGGGCTAATTCGTTAACGTTGCCAGTTTAGGATCGGCCGCATTAATTGGCGGAGGTTGGCGTTATTTCGTGGCTGGTAGTCTTTTTGGGTTCAAATCCCGCTAAGGGCAGATAATTGTGTGATGAGCGCGAATATTTGTTCCCGAATCATGGATGTTTTCTATGTATTTAAGTATATATTTCTCTATATAAGTATTTATATCGTTGTCTAGTACCCATAGCACAAGCCTAGAGCTTAGTTCGGGATTAGGTCTGTTAGTGTGGCATTGTACCCTGATATTTATATATTTATATTTTACTTGCCGCTATATTAAATGATATTTTTTTTAGATTTCATTTAATTTAGGAGTAAGTCAAGAGCCAAAGAAATCTACTCAGTTGAGATAGTTTTCCTTTTATATTCGTGATATGTGATTATATTTAAGATATTTACTAGATTTTATTAGCATTTGTAATTTCGGCCGTAGGGGACGTAACTCTTGCAAAAATGATACTATTAGAGTTCAATATTTATAAAACGGTTTTGGTTTTGTAAGAACTACCCAAACATACTCACAAAAACACCCTTGGTTTGCAAGTACGAGAGTTATTTACCCAATTTTTTTTGCTTGTCACATTACACTCTGATTTTTCTAAGATGGTGCTGTATCACTTACTATACTTACAAGCGATGTGTTTAAAAAAAGGCGATTAATTATTTAAATACCTGAACTGCGTGGAAAGGTTAGTACCGAAGTAGTATTCAGGTAAAGTTAAAGAAATAAGTGTAAAAGTAGTTATATTAGCTGTCACAGGCACCATCTTACAAAAATCAAATTGTAAATATTGGTAATTAGTAGTGGCGCGATCTGCTCGAGAGACCGAGTTTAGAACAAAGCCTTTGTCTCCTATTGTACCGTTAACCAAACAATCGCAGATATTAGGGCGCCATGAAGTATTATTCACAGAACGAGTTTTTTTTTAAATACACCTGATCTAACTAGACAGCAAAGTTGTTATTCTAAAGTCAGTAAAGTTGTTGTCTTATAATGCTTTAATTTAAAACGGAGGATTTTGTGGTTATGGGTACAAAAGAAGACAATGTCTTTGTTCATAATGGCGCAACTTAATAAAACAACAAACTACGAGAAAAAATATACAGACCGTGTATCTGTGAGTACAAAAATGTATACGTATTGCCATAAAATGCATCATTTTGGACAGATTATGGCAAAAATTAAAAACGTCCTATTTAAACCGAAAAAGTTTTGTTTAAATTGATTAATTTGAATAATAAAATGTATCTGTTAATTAATTAGTTGATGAGAATGAAACCAAATGCTCCTGATTTTATAGCTTTGAATAGTTTTAATACAAAACAACACAGACCATATGAAGCTCTTATCTAAGTATATTTATAAAAGGAGAAACTGAGTAACTGATCGATCAACGCATAGCCAAAACCGCTGGACCTAGAACTTGAAATTTGGAAGGCATATTCCTTGAATATCATAGGGGTGCACTAACTATGGATTTTTCGATATTCATCCCCTAACTGAGGGGTTCAAATAGGAGGAGTAGCGGGAAACTAATTGTACGCGCACGAAGTCGCGGGCGTCCTCAAGACAAACATAAATTTCTGTATTTGAAATCTTGAATTGAAATCCGTAAGGATGATTCAGTGAAGCGGCCGCGACCAGCGCGTATTCTCTCAAAGGTGTACGTACCTTTCACTAACGAGTCATGCGTCGGTCGCAAGATCATTCATCTCTTGCGAACATCACGTGACTACCTTGTGAAACTAATAACAGCTCCATGCCCACTTACCCTAGACCTCTAACCATCGGTCTCAAACCTTAATAGAACAAATAACCCAGTCGCAGATCGGGGGTCAGGTTGGCTTGTCGAACCATTTGCATATCGAAAAGAAAACACGTTAACTTCCAAATAAGGGTGTCTCTATGTGTGTCATTAGTACTCCGACATCACTCACGTGCTTTATTTGTCAATAGCTCTTTGTGTATCACATTGATTACTCGGAGGTTTTTAATATAACTTAATTTGATAAGGTATGGCAAAGTAGAGGTAAGTACCTAACACGTTATCTAGAATTACGTCAGTAAGTATCGCCGGCATGGTTATATTTTATGGCCTAGCATTTTATTATTGATTCGTGATTTTTCAAATTCCATCGGTAGAGTTCTTCTAGCCTAACCCGTAGATGACAACAAAACTATACGGGGTGTGGTCAATTTTTAAATGTTAAGTAAACAGTTGCAACGTCACAAATATGCTTGTTTTCAGTGACGTTAGACTATGCAACTCCGTACGGTCATGGACTTTAGTTACTAAGCCTCTGTAAAACTCTGTAACTGCATAAAACACTCATTTTGATCGATGTTTACGTGTAGGTACGTTTATTTTATCGTTATGTGTCCTTCCTTGTGTGAAAAAGCGTTCATTGGTAGGTTCCTAGTATTATAAAATTATTAAACGTTTAAACCAACTCATGATTTATTTAATTTTAAGGGGTTTACGGGGGAAATAACTGGAATGCAAGTTGTGGATTTCATGTTTAATTGTTCAAGAATTATCCCTAGTTCTTAAGTAACAATAAAAAATGACAGTTGGAAGAATTAAACACATAATTTATGCACATTTTATTGACTAAATCACTGCAGATTAGAGTGTAACGACGTTTCGTGGAATTTTGCGCAAAGAGGGCAGAGGACTTGTATCGGATACGTTTTAGGGTTCCGTACCCAGAGACTGCCGACGGGACCCTTTTACTAATTGTAAGCCTTACCTTAGTAGGTTGCCAGTTTGACTTTTCGTAAATTTGTGTAATTATAGATATCCTTAAAAACAAGTCATAAAATTAAGGCTACCTGATGATGTCGGACCTCACACCCACTACCTACCCGGTGATAGGACACTTGCGTTCTCATGAATGCAAATGCGTTGCCAACTCACAGGACCAAGATGGAATGCCCTTTTCCTAGTCATTATAAAGAATGAACCCTGAAATATAATATTATGCTACTTAAATGAGACATTAAGGAGCGGGGGAGGAAATACAAGAAAAAAACTGACTCGCATTTGACCTGTGTTTACCATTAATTGATTGACTGTCAGGGTTCATTATCACAAAATTAAAGGAATAATTTCGTCATCGACACAGCCATGTTACGCACCTTTACCAGGTAAGGTAAGGTGGGGGAAGATGAAAAAAGGGGAAAGATTAAAAGTCTCACATAACTCCCTAATTGGTTGAATTTTTTAAGTCCTGGTATCATCCTTTAACCCGCCATTTTGTTACGATCCGCCGCTCAGTTGCCAGTGATCGCTCGGAGTGAGTAGACGCGTGTTATGTGCTATTTTGTGAAGGTCGGCATTTCGTGGTGAATTCGTCGATTTTCAATCTTACCCCGTGTTTCATAACTTGATTAATTGGGTAAGTATAAAAGTTCTGACTGACTATTTATGTGTTATTTGAGATTTTATTTTTATTTACTAGTGCTAGGTGTAGCTATTCATCATATATTGAGATTTACGAGAAGTTTCCATGTTTACCCAGCCAATTTCGATGGGGTAACATTGAAATAGTAATGTTTCAATCTTCCCCCGTTTTTGAAAGTCATAGAAAAAGACACATAATCTCAAACTTTGCACTTAAAAAAATAATTACTGACCTAATCACGATAACATAAATAGTACTATAAATATATGTTTATTTAGCTTTATTTGTTTATTTGTTTATTTAAGTACTCATATAAGTCTTAAACTTATACTCATAAAACGAGCTTTTCTTACTTTGGGACTAAGTTGATTTGAGTGAAGTCTTCTCCAAATAATAAAAAAACAATCATATGTACAGTCGACTACAAAGAGACTACCGACTCAATGTTTAAAAAAAAGTATTCACGACTCTATTGTCTGGGGATTAAGGTTGTGGATACATATTTTTGAATATTGGATGTGTATATCTCTTTTTAGTCGACTGTACACCACGATGAGGCATTACTTTTTATTTTAAATAAGGTGCTATAAAGTATTAACTAAGGAATATTGTTTTTTTTTCAGCCATAATAACCAATACTAATTATACCAGTATCCGCTGCAGAATATAGGATTTTTATACGAAGAATATACAATCAAAAGTTTGAGTATCACTGTCCTTTTCCCTGTAAAGCGGGGTAAGATTAAAATACTTTTTTTTTCAACTGCTGTTTTCTTGTTACCTATCAGGAATATTTACGCAAAAATCACCGGTATCTGTTAACCGTAAGGAATTCTATAGAATAACGAGCAACAGGAACCGTTTGCATTCATTTAAAAGCCTTTAGACACTATGTCAATCTTACCCCTCGACCATTCCATCTTAACCCGTCTATTTTTCAGTCAAAAATTTATTTTATTTAATTATTTTTATATATTAGCATAGGCGTAACCGAGTTTTATCGATAGATTACAAAAATATAGTCCTTGCCCATACCTTCCAATTTATGCAATTGAAAGAAAGTAAATAGTTTTTTATTTTACGAGGGTTTTAACACAACACTGTCCATCTCATAAAAAAACCATTCAATCTTCCCCCACCTTACCCTAGTTAATTTTGTAAACAGCTGGACGATTTTTTGGGCACACGAAGTTTGAATCTTTAAGAGGTATATTTCTTATAATGTGGGTACTTAAAACAAGTAAACATTTTAAGTATTTCAAAATAACGTAGATATTTTCTTAGTTGTAAGTTTTGCTACGGACCCCTGATTTCTGATTCGTGCTCCACACACACTCGGCCGGTTTTACAACGGACATCAGGTAACTAATTAATGGGACACGTTTGAAAGTAATTTCTTCTCTAAAGTATCATTTTTATTATCATTGACAATCTAAAGTTTTATCTTTGGATTTTATTTAAAAATATATTTTGGATGACTGTATTAGTATTTAAAGTATCACCTCAATCCTAAATCTACACTAACTTTACAAAATAAATATAAAACAGTATAATGAATAATGAAATAAAAAAAATAACGATGTTATGGGCTGCGCCAAGTTTTTTGAAATCTAAGTCAAAGCCAAGTTTTAAAGTTACTATACCGGTTAAATGCGGAAATAAACGCAATTGAGCGAAACTTTATCGCGCGGATTTGGTTTGCTCTGGGTTAATTATTATTATTATTATTACCTGGTTTTTTTTCTTATTAAATCAAAAGATTGAAGCTCTTAATTATCTATTTAATTAGTTAATGAAAACAAAATAACGAACTCAACGCAACATTATTATGAATGTGACAGACCACTTAAATCTTTGAAAATACCATTTTGGAAATAATAGCAAATTATTGGATTAATCGGAGTCACGGACAAAGCCAATAAATAAAGCAAACTAACTAGCTCTTTACCCACAAATAGTCACAATACAAAGATGTAAATACAAGTAAATACGTAAGTATGAATACATGTGCATATGAACCGACAAACATCCACAATTCAGGCAGGAATATCTCTGTGTGTGTGCGTCAAGAGATCAAGACACGAGTTTAGTTTCGATACAGGTGTAGCGCCTACTTATTATTGATAGCAAAGATTCATAGCACCACGCAATAGTATAACCAACTGGTTTAAGAGGAACGCCAAGGTTAAATACTCCAAAAGCCGGATTAAAATAATAGTAAATCGCGAATATTTGATTTATAAACATTGAATTATAAAACATATCAATATTTTTTTAGGTGTCCGGTACATAAAGAACAGCAATAACTTGTGGGATGTCATTGTCTAGATTCTTGGCTTGTTTAATGCTTAGATGGGCAAAACTTACGGAGGAGGTACAGCAAAAACTATTTTTTGGTTATTATTTTCAAACTATAAAGAAATGAAATGAGGAAGGAGGCTTTAAATTTGTTACTTTTAAATAACAATCTCTGTATTAAGAACATTAACAATATCTGATTTTTATACCCAGTTCCGCAAAATGCTAATTCTAATAAGTTTTTTCATTTATTAAGAAAGGTTATATGTGGACCAAACTCGACTTGCACTTGACCGGAGATTTTTATGGGTCCATTTACCATAAATGCAGTTTTCCTCAGCCCTTATATCATAACAAGTTTACTTGTATGTCCTTATTATTTACTTGGCCTAAACTTAAACTTAAATCTTTTAACCTTTACTTAAACTAACGCGTCAAGGTATACGTATGCGTCACAACCTAAAAAAAAACGGATGTAACCGGGTCTAATCAGGAGCGACGCACACAAAATGGCCCTCCGTTTACGAGTGTGCGTGCTTTGATGGTTGCCATATAAATCGTTAATTTACGATTTTTAAGACCTTTTACCCACTGCAACTTTTTGCAGTGATACAAATGCGCATTTGACAGCCGCGCCACTGTATCGCGAGTATCGCGACTAAACGTAGACGATTTGTGACTATCGATGCTGCATCGAGACTGAATCACGATTGTAAAGCTGCAAAAACTTCGTACAATTAAATAATTTCATGATTTATGTACTACCTACTTCTGCATTGGCTTCGATTGCGTCATGCAACTGTTTTAATTTAATTGAAATTGGATTTTCTCATTTTGTAATGACAAAATCAACTAAAAATATAAGAGATAAGAAAATTTAATGAAAATTTAAATTTCAACGGTTGCACGACAGAATGATATTAATAATGTTGATAAATCAAACTACATTTTCATGAACATAGTAATAACAATACATTTTACGAATAAAGCAATTTATTATTTACATTAAATTATTACTGAGTTTGACCGCCTGGCTTTGCCCGGGTGTATTTTTACAATATTTATTTTCTTGCTATAAACAATAATATTTTATTAAAATCGGTATATATTGTCTACTTAACGTCATGTTTAAACTACCATACATTAATTGTCACATCGTTTAAAGTGAAAATCGCAATTACATAAGTATGCCAAATTTCAAGAGAATCAGACAAATTAAAAGTAACTAAGTTAAAACAGAGATCGAAGACTTTAGTTTCTTACAGTGCGACAAAAAAGAATATTAAATAAAATCGAAATAAAAAAAATCCATACTAAATTGTTGCCATGTTTAAGCATTTTACGTCAAAAATGTGACAGTTACGTAGAAAGTGGCGCCCTCATTTAATTTCTACTCTTTTTGTCGCACTGTAGATTTTATATGACTTAGTTAAAAGTGTGTAAAAAACCGATCAAAATCAACTCTGACTCGCATAAGCAGGGTTCCGTACCATAACAGCGTTACAGATTGCCCAACTTTTAGGAAAAGGAAACCATAAAAACTGGCAACACTTTAATTTTTTGTTGTAATTTGCGTCAAAGTAGATAAACACATATTTAAAGAAAGTAAGACGAATAATCAACGTGATAAGTGATACCGTGAGGCTTTTTACATTTACTATAGTACTTTTTACACGTTATTACCACACAATTCGGCATTTTCTTAGGCGTAAAATTAAATGTCACTCGTGCCGTGGCTCGACGAGTAATGGCGGCGCGGGTTGGTGTACCTAGTGCACCTGTTAGACGGTAGATCGTGTATGACGGACTGAAATGGTGCACCTTGCATACTTCACACCTTTTTAGTGCGTATTTACGTCCGTATTTTTTTTAGGTCTGTGTTGCGCATATACTTGGCAGTGATCCTACCTATGAAGCTAGCGGTCCCGGGTTCGATTCCCGGTAACGGCCAATATTTGGGTAATGAGCGCGAGTATTTGGTCCTGACTTTTGGAGGTTTTCCATGTATTTATCTATACAAGGTAACGCAATTAATACATTAATAAGACAACAACCATAGAGACAATTTTGCGCACCTAAATGAGTTCAAGTTCGAAAACACCTACTAAGATAAATTACTTAAAGGATATGAAAACAATGCATTTTGTTAATGTTAGACATCATGTCTTATGGTAAGTGGTATGGTATGGTTTGCTGCTTAAGACCTACACAATCGATATCTAAATAGATATAGTGCTAGGTTTTTCTTTTTTAAACGTCCTGGTTATATTCCAAAGCTAAACCCTAAACCCGCTAAACTTAAAAATGTAACATCCGACGAAGCATTCAAACATCAGCTGAGAAACCTTTTATTGGATAATCCATTATACTCTGACGACGAATATATGCAACTTAAATTGTAAAATTATTATTGATATTTGACCTTTATTAGTTTTGTGTATTGACATCGGAAACTGACCATTTATTAGTTGTTTATCATTGTTGTTTCTGATTATTTGAGTGTTATTATATTATTGTATTATTGTAATATTATTTTATTATTTTGTATTAATGTCGATATCAATGTAATTTCGTATTTTTTGACATGCAATGCAATCTATATTGTAACATTACATTGATAAATAAATAAACTAAACTAAACTAAACTAAACTAAGTAAATTTTTTTTAAACGTTTTAATGCAGTTTTTCGGTTCCTGAAAACAGATCTTTGTATGTCTTATGGTTTCAGATTTTTCTATACTGACCGATCTAACACCCTGTGCAATAACGAGTATCCTTGTCTAGTTTCTGTAGTAGGTACAAGCCTAGAGCTTAGTTTGGGATTGACCTAGTTCTGTGTAATAACTTGTCTGACATCGCCTCTCTAATATTTATTTATTTTTTATTTATTAGGTTAATAAACGCAATGGTTCTTAGGTCTTATGTCTGTTCGAAATAATCCCGCGAGTATAGGTACTAAATAAAAAATAACCGACAGGTTAGTTCTATTTTACCTAAGTACAAATAAGGCGCAAACTACGCGAAATATTGTATCTTTAGGGATTATTTTACGGTGAGTGAAAACAGTGTTAACATTTTCAAGTTTTTCATGTTTTATAGTAACATTAATATGGGAACCGTTGTGTAAACCGAAAAACTTAACAAACATGCTCATATGAAATGGTTTTCTTATTTAAAATACACGTAACAAGTAAATACGCGTTATCACAAAAAAACGCGCCTATTGGTATTCGAGCCGCAATTAGCGGCGGCACAGTAGCTGTGTTCTTACTGCTCTGCCAATAACGTAGGGACTTTATTTCAACGTGTAGGTTATTTTATTTAAAACCAATTCTTAAAAAGGACGGGGTTCTCGATTCGACTGTATTTATTGTTGTGTGTATGTTACTCGATTTCTCCACCAATTGTCATCCAGTTTTAATGGTTTTTTTTTCATATATAGTGTGTTACCGGCTTCTGCTTAAACAAACGATAGTATGTTGTATAAGTAATTATTTGCAGGTATAATTAAATCGTGGTTAAGTAACGTAACGCTGCAATTCAACTTCATAGATTTTAACTACCATCAACGTATTGAAGCTATGTGTAAGTATAGTAATCAGTATCGTTATTAATTGGTACAAGGCAAGGCATGCATTGGTACAGGGGCAAAACAAAGACAGTTATTAATATATAATATACTCTTTGAATTTATTAGATTTGCCGGTATATAACGCTCAGTCACTGTTTTAACACTTATAACATAAATAACACTTATAACATAGATAACAAGTGTAAAACAATCAAAAAGATAATTCTAAAGATACTTCATGAACCCTAAATCATAATAATTTTAAATGCTGAAAGGTATCGAATTGTCCGAGCCATAGTCCATATGTCAAAGCGCAGGAGCAGTGAAACGTAAAGAACGCTCACACTTGACCTCGGTTGACCAAAGAATTGAAGGACTCCGTCGCACTCTTTCTCCATTCGTAACTAAATCGAGAGAAAAGGACAGAATCCTCGATTTTGGTCCGACGTCAAATGGGGCTGCTACTAGTATACCTACTAGTCTTAGTTTGGTCACGAGACTTTAGTAATGAACTTTAATGCTCAGTGTACATTGCTTGCAATTTATTTTTTGTTAGAAGACGAGTGTGTACTACTTTTTCTTGTTTTAATTAAAATAAACATGTAGGTACATTAAGGAGGTCCCCATTGTTACTCTATATCAAGGAAAGCCCTCGTGCCGGTAACACACTGTATCTCAAAAATGGTTTCATTTGAATTTAATTAAGATGTAAGCATGGCATCGATGGAAGGTCAAGGGGACTCCTTAATAATTCGGAGTCACTTCCTTGTTTAAAAACAAAAAGAATGCATGATATTTTCATAGGAGAAGTCGTCGTCACACAAGTATGAAGTAGTATTGAACTTCATTGTACTCGTGACGATTATTTTGTTGCGGTAGTAAATTATTATTCAACAAGACACTGAAATGGCCAACATGATATGAGATTGTTATATTTAGATATAGCGAGCGCAGGCATACCTCGTCTTGTTGATGGCTTTTTAGTCACGACTTCACGAGTCATACCTAATATAAGTCACTTCTTCATGTGTGTTAAAATAATGCCTTAATTTAATTTAGCTAGTCAGAAAATTCAATGTTTGTATTTTAATCAAAACACCAATAAATAAGAAGGATTAACACTAGTAAAAACAATTGACAATTGGAAAACTGTCCCCCGATATTTATTTATTGCAATTGCAATCCACACAAATTGACCTAGCCCCAAATTAAGCTCGAACCTATACTAGATAACGACTACATACTTATACTACTACTTATATAGAGAAATGAATAGAAATATCCAAGACTCCGGAACAAATATTCGTGCTCATCACACATATATTTGCCCTTACCGGGATTCGAACCCGGGACCGCTAACTTCGTAGTCAGGGTCACTAATAACTTGTAGTGCAATTTAACAAATTTGTCAGTTTTATACATAATTGTCGAATTGTAATGTTTATTAAATAGGGCCCAAGATGCACGTTTTAGGCGCATTATGCGTAGCCACGTAAGCATTACTCCCTTAGGGAAGACCTATGTATAAGTAGTTGTTATCGTGTCTCGGTTGAAATTGGATACCGACATGGCGCCATGTCATGCCCACAACTGTATTTTAATTTACTACCGAGAATACTGTCTGACAGATAAACAGACCGACACAAGATTATTTTTACACCGTTTACACATTTCGAGGTTCCGCACCAGAGTAACGTTCTATAAGGGTAACTTTAAAGTGATTCGTCAACTTTCGAAGCGCGAACGAGAACATTTTACGACTTCATTTAACACCACATAATAGGTTGATTCCATTTTATCATAAATGCGGGATCGGCGGTTATGAATGTTATGATGCACATAAAATAATTTTCTGCCAAAAATATGGGTTATTCGGACAAGCTTACGAGTATGTGCCGATCGTACAACTTTATTTATCTACTTTTTTGCACAGTCGTCGACTGCTCATCGAGATTAGTCTAATGCGTTTAAATCAATGGCTTTAAGTATGTGCAGAAAGTACAGCGGGCCCTATGGCCACCAGATGTTCATAAGCCCCATAAAGAAGGTCATAAGTATGCTAAATGTCACTTTTATTAAGAACTCAATTTAACTACCTAAGTTGATCAATTTTAACTTTTAAGATTTGATTCACCACAGACCCCTGAGACAGATAGGTTAAATAATACTTGGAAAATGAAAAATCTGCCTCAGCCACCGTGTAACTGGACTTTTTTATTTTATTACCCGAGGTTGGTAAGGATACAATGATGGACTTCTTTGTGTCAATATCAATAATAAGATCAGACAGGCCAAAAAAATGAGATTGGAAGGAGCACCCGGCCCAATATTGTTCCTGAGTGGTTTTTTACTTTGAAGAGTATACGATACATGTACTTAGTTTAATATTTAAATTTAAACGTTGAAGTCAATGCCCACCTTCCACTGCGAGCGTAGCGGGCCCAGTCGGTACGGACTCGGTTTGGCTTACAACGGTGACTTCAAGTGTTTCCGCAAGTGTTGTATTGTGATTAAAGACACAAGTTCAAGGTAAAGTCAAGTTGAAAGCTAAACGGAGTCCGTACTGGGCTGGCTCCGCGCCCTGTGGAAGGTGGGCATACACCTGGTATATAAAAAATAAGTATAAATGTGATTACAAAAAACAATAGTTAGAAAATAAATAATCTAATAGTACTTATATGAAGTCCTCGTATTTTTTATCTCAGTTAAGTTATCTTAATCCCCAACTCCCCGGGTGTCCATTTCTATATTTAAATATCTTTTCCTAATATGGCTGACCTTTCGCCGTTATATTCCCTGCAAGAACTTTCGCCGTTATATTTAAAATCTATATGGTAAAAGATGATCTTTACCTTTCAGAGGGTATGTTTTCTCTGTCTTTGCTATTTTCGTCGGCCATGATGGAGACTTTCCTCTTGGTGTCAGCGCTGGGGTGCGGATTCGATACGATCGAGGGCCGCAGGGGCGGGAGGGCGGCGGGGCCGGCGGGCGGCGCGGGCGCCGGCCGCGGGTCGTCGCTTGGTTGGCTCTGGAGGTCGCTGAGGTCGAATGGATACTCTTTTATAGCAGTCATTCGGATGCTTGTTTTGCGGACCTGGAAGTTATTTGTCAATGTTAGGTATTTATCATATTTATTTTCAAATATAAAGCGGAGGCTGCATGCGGAGTGAACGGCGACACATAAGACATGCACAAATGGCGCACAACCAGGGCTTCTATTTTACTTTGTCGGTTCGTAAAAAACAATAAAGTTTTGAAGAAAGACGATTACCCTCCTGAAGTCGTTGTACCTATGTACTAAAAATAGTACCTACATAATACGACCATTGAAATAAAAAACTGAGAATTTAATTTTGTTTTTATGACTAATGATCAAATTAGTGTGGTTGCTGGGTTAGTTAAATATATTTATAAAAAACAATTTTATAATATTTAAATAGCCATTTTGCATTGCATTGCGATGACTTGTATAGATTATTTCCCTTTTTAGTAAATAAATGGTGTGAAGAATTAACTATAAAGGAAAATAACCTATTTAAGTTTGCACCCGTTGAAGTCTTTTGGTTTCCAAACCCTAAAAACGAAACAAAATGTCAAAGAAAAAAACACGAATGAGTAAAAAAAAATTTCAGTAATAATCGAACAGTTGAATTGCAATATGAACAATCCCATTAGTAGGTTAACCCATGGGATTGTTCATAATTTTACAATTACTCTAATTCGAAATCCATTTTGAGGAATAAGGTTTTAAAGCCGTTGTGCATTATTAAGTATTAAAAACATTTATTTATTTTCGGCTTGAAGCCCTCCTAGTTTTATCTTACGGGTTAGGCGAAAACCGCTTGAAATAGTATGTTTTAAAAAACTATTACAATCGCTTTTTATGGTTAGAAATCATTTAATTATTGTAACTTGTTAGAAAATTCCAACACAAATTCAAACTAATCATGTCGTCCATAAAATGTCTGCTATATAAAAAAAGGTTATTAAAACAAAACTATTGCGTCATATACAAAATTAATGAAATTGGTCTCTTAAACTGACCTATTCTTTCGAATTACAATGTAAAAACCGTAAGTTATTTTTATTGGTCTATCTTAATTATAATAGTTCCTCGAAATATATTTTAACTGCTCATACTCAAATAAAAAATGGTGTATAACCATAACTTCTAGATAACATTGCTTGATAACTATGGTTTAGCCCATGAGAAAACTAAAACTGGTCGATATAAAATATTAAATGTTCATTAATGAAAATATGGATGAAACTGCTCAAACGAAAATAGATATACATACTTATAAAACAGTTTAATTTCCAACTCGAACTTTGCAACGTCAAAATCAGCCTAAAGACATCGGCCAAGGAATAACACCAATAACAGTGGATAGCCATGGCGGATATAAGACATTCTTAGAGCATTCCTAGATCAAGGCTAGATAATAATAATTGGTAACTCAGCAGATAACAACTCCAGTTGTAAGGTTAAATTATGAAAATCAGGGCAGTAAGTCAACGTACACTTGGTGGAAAAGAGGGAATTGCCATGCACTTGTCGCAGTAAGAGTAATAAAATCAGGGTTTTAGATCATCCAAAGACAAAACAAGACTAAAAAGACTGCGACAGCGCTTCATCATTTGTTTCCTAGATGAGTTGTATACTAGTAAAAATAAAGGTACTTTACTTGAACAGAAGATCCCACACGGTGAAAATGTTTTTATTAGAGATGACCATGTTTTGACACGGGTGCAATGCTAAACAGAAATTGCTATGCTGGAAGAAAAGAAGGCCAATCATACAAGATGCTTCTTGTGTGATTTAAAATAATCAATTGTTAGTTTATTTTTAAACTACCTATTCAAATAGACGTTATAGGTTAGAGCAGTGTCTAATTAGTAATGACAAAAATCGTCTTTTAAAGTAGTAGTCAGAGGGCACCAAACAATTAAAATTTATCACTAAATTTAAAGTTTTCACAAGTTAAAATAGTATTATTTCTAAGAACTATTGAAAAACATATTACGCACCTAATCGCCGTGTCCATTTTACTCATATTAAGTAGATAAAATGATCCCGAATCAAAATGATGCGCGGGCGCCGACGAGGCGTGAAAGCTGCGCGGCGTTATCGCGGTGTCCAGTTACGGCCTGATCTGGCCGGCGACTGACTCCCGCGCCGGTTTCAGCCGCGAAGCCTGAAGGCTTCTCCTTTAACTTGCCTAAGTATACGTTTAACGACTCGGAGCGCCCAGAAACAAATGTGTTGACTTGCCAGTTGCGCGTGATTTTAGATACTTTGACTTAAGTTTTACAACTGCTGTTTGGCACAAATTCTTGTGTGACAAATGTTATGATGTAAGTAAATAATGTTTGTGGAAACTAAGAAGTCCTAGGCCTCTTTTCTTGGCAGTAAAAACCATATAGTGTTTGACCTGTTAAGGTATTGTTTTTAAAACGGCCGCCATTACTGTCAAGTAAATAAGAGCTATCATAACGTTAACAACAATAACAGGTCAAAGACGATATGGTTTTACAGCCTAGAATATTGGCTCTGTTCGACTTTATGAAGGTAACACATCATGAGCCTAGCAGTAGTATTGTAGTATCATATCAGGCATGGCAGTTCGTGGTCCCTACACGTACAAACTGTATGTATACAAGTATAAGAAGTATCTACAACATCACAACATGTCAATGTTTACATTTTGAGTTGTCACGTAAAATTTACCGGTTTTGACCTTACAACTGTTTACGGCGACTTTCCACAGTCTTACTGTTGCGTTTGGTTATTGACTTAAAGTGTGGAGCATAATATGACTAAACAACAACTCTCTAATCACAATATTGTTCACGGCGCGTTGGAATACCTATTTAAGACCTGGGTTTTTGGGGACCACACGTAATCTTTCTTGTACTTAGTTAATATACATGTCTACGGGCGACAGTAGGTACTAAGGTGTTTTTAATGCACGATGGTGCGCCTCGCTACAAAAATAGACATTGCATGGTTTTGTTAATGTAAGTAATATTAAGTAGTGGGGCGAGTCTTCGTAGGTTGAAAATATTATTTTTGTCAGTGTTAGAACCTATGTTCTCGTAAATAGTGAAATGTATTAAATAGACATGGCGCTAAAACACTTCCAGACAAGTATTTTGTTTAAATTTAGGCTGATTATAAAGTAAGAGATATCAAAAACGAGAATTTTTCAGAAAAGACATGCCGTAGCCTGTTGTTAATCATCAACTGTGAAACTAGGAGTTAAGGTTCTTGTTATGGTCTGTTATTGTTAAATTAACCTATACTCCTATGATAATGTGGTAAGCGTGAAATTAGGATTTATCGTTATTTATTTATTATCTATTTACTAGCGTTTGGATATCAACACAAAAAAATATATTAAGGTAGATAAGTATGTAATAGAAATAAATATTTTCTAATGCATTTTCTGGTAAAGTTATACTTTCACACACAAAAAGCTAACTTAAGCTATCGCAAATAAGTATTTATAATCGACCAAAAGGGTTGGTTACGATACTTACGTCTAAATATTACCGATGCGGATGTAATTTCAGAGAAAATGTAAGACTAAATTTGAAAAACGATGGATTTAATTAATTTTAAACATTGCCACTGAGTTGGAAATTCATTGTCATAGAGTCTCATTAAGTTCCATGAGATTAATTAAAATTTCTGATATTCCGAAGATCAAAATCTTAAAAAAAAAACTACATACGGTCGCTTTCAAGCACCTAGTCAAATTTCGTGACGAGAGGAATAAGTAAAATGTGAATAAATCAAAATAAAACCACCCACAATAAATCAAAATTATGGACTCCAAGTTATTTTTTTTAAATGATTTTAATACTTAAATTCATATTCGTACTGAATTAAGTTTCTTACATTTGTTTTTATTAAGGTACCTACTTACTAGTCATTGACTTCACATTAAAATGGTTATATTTTGGAACTACGAGCATTAACCGTTTTAGTTATTTTAAAGAAAAAGTTGTCAAGTACAACCGTAGATGCACAGTTTAACCATTACCAGTAATTAAACACTTCACGTTATCACTATTCAACAGCCGAAGTCGCACAATTGTACAACATTAGGAAAATCTGACACTGTAATGGCACTAACATGTTTGACTCTTCAGTTACTGAATGCGTGTTTTTTTCCGTTGAACTAGCAATAATTAATAAATAATGATTACCTCTGTAGGCCCACAATTGAAAAGTTAATTTAACGGTGATATCGCCATAAGCCCGCCAAGAACAGTGCTGAGGCGTCCTGTAAGATGTTTCTTTTAACGATCGACTATAAATTGAAAAGGTAAATGCATGAAAATATTGACAGAAGTGGTTGTTGGGTGGCATCCAGTAATTTATTTGCTTAAGTGGTCTCATCACAGTCATGTGATCGCTCACGAGGAGCCAGCCACGAGCGGCCGCGTGCGTGCGCCGCGCGCGCCGTCAATCGGCGGCGTAACGCTTATCGCTCCACAACGACATTAATTGGATTGCTCACCCGAAGCTGCTGGCGACTGTTAACTTGTTGTGACACACCACTTTAATGGTAAAGGATAATGGCCTGCTGTACGACCCAATACACGTACGATAGATCCGACGGTTACCTCGTTGACACTTTTTTTGGTTCATTTCGGTTATTATTTCAATGGCAAATGAATGTTCACAATACTGAATTTAAGGAGCCCTACTATTTATTTTGTTTCTCTTGGTACGTAATCAGTAATTTCTCATGGTGACGCAGCATAAAATACGTTTTATTACAGCCGCATCTACAAAGGGACCGATTGACGTACAAAAGTGCTTTAATATAAATCACTTTGATATGACACATAAAACCGTACAACCATGGTCCTAGCATTTGGACAATTGGACTAAATATTATTGCAGGCCAGGACCATAGTTGTGTGGTTTTACGGTACTTATACAATACTTATTGACCTTATTGTACACATTAATTACGAGTGTTATTCTAAACTTGTCTAATTTAAAAAAAGTCTCCTATCTTTTTGTGCGCTAAGTATATTTTAAACTTTACAATGGGTTTTAATAAGGTTTTACTATTATTTAGAGTCTCTGTTGCGAAAGGTATGATATTTCTTGGATGCTGAGATAGTAGTGATTGTCCTGAATAAGCATCATGATCCTCAGCGATTTTAAAAAGGCGTTAGGTAAATCACAAAATTACTTGCTGCTATTTTTTTTTAACTATACTCATGGCAGTGTTTTTTCACAGATTTCATTTTGCTTGTAAAAGATATATAAATATATAATGCGATCTTTTTTGCGAGGAATTTCGTCAAGAAGATATATACATAGTTGGAAAGCGTAATACGAGAAGTTGAACAATGGTAAAAGCTAATTACGATTATTAGATTTTTTTCGGCAAAACATGTTTTTCAATTTGTTATGAAACTTCTGATCCACGCTAAGCGCTTCGAGCCACGATCCACCAAAATGACATACATAAATCAAAATATAGTTAATGTGGATTTTGTTGAAATCCATTACTAAATTTGTATGTAAAATGCTACTAAAGAACATATGTACCTACACGGCAATAATAATTGTATTGTAAGATGATGGTCGCACATTGTAACAAATTACAATATTTAGTCGCCAATGGGAGAACATCCTCGTAACTTCACCGCATATAACTTAACAAGAAGATTTAGTAAATGGCTCGAGAAGAATGGTGGCCATTTCTCACTTATGTTTGTCGTTTGTGTTTTCATTGTTGTATAATACATGCTTTACTCCGAATGCGGAACAGTAGCTTTGTTTTATATTTATGAAGTACAATATAAAACAGGCTCCCTTTTCTGCGTTATTATTACTTGAGGAGTTCTCTTAAGTTTTTTTGTTGTTTGTTATCACGTGAGACTGAGGTCAAAGGCCAACCCATTGTAGATTTTTTTTAAAGTGGCGCCGGGGTTCTGCAAAACAAGTTCTAGGATTTTTTATCTTGAGTCGAATTTTCCCAACAAACAAAATATGAGTAGGTGTATAAAAAATAACAAAATAAATATCAGGGGACAATGTCACACCATTTGACATAGTCCCAACCTAAGCTCTAGGCACTAGACCACCTAGACCACGATATCAATACTTACATAGAGAAATGTATAGAAAACATCCATGACTCAAGAAAAAATTTTCGCGCTCATCTCATAAATATCTGCCCTTACCGGGATTTGAACCCAGGACCGATAGCTTCGTAGGCAGCTCACTACCAACAAGGCCAGCGCCTCGACGTCGTCGTCGGCAATGTTTTAAATAAGTTGCATGAACATTTGTTCATGTTAACATGTTTAGTATTTACTAAACAAGTGATATTTTTTTAGGTGAATCATAGAGATCTTCGTGGCATTAAAAGGCATGCATTAAAGGAATGTAGGTAAAGTCAAATAAATATTTTTCATAATTTTCAGTCATTTTAATTAATTTCCGCTAAAAGTATTATTGTTTTCGTTTTCTGAGCATATAATTAAACGATTACTTCTAGTTTTGTAAACAATATAGTCACAATTACACATGCGTAATTTAAAACCAATTGAATTAATCAAGTAGATATTTAGTCAACGGTTACCTAGGAACCCATAATAGCATGTAGCAGAAGGGTAAAGTAGCAAATCACAAATGACCTACGAGGGGCGTTCAATAAATTCTTGGTATAAGAAGGAAAACAAAAGCATACGATTAGTGTTTTATTTTTATTTTTTTATATTTTCTCCCCTATGTTTATACAATTATAAGACCTGTCAATTCGTTTTCTTAACCCCTCGTAAAAATATTTTTTGTCTTTGGTGTCAAAATGCTCCACCACCGCTGCCTTCAACGCTTCATCATTAGAAAATCGAGGTCCACGAAGATCGTTTTTAAGATTGGGAAACAAAAATAGTCGCTGAGGACCAAGTCTGGACTGTACGGCGGGTGAGTAATAGTTTTGAACCCAGATTCAAGAACAGCAGCCTTGGCAACATGAGCAATATGCACAGGGGCGTTGTCATGAAGAAGCAGCACTCCTCTGGTCGATTTTCTCCTCCTCTTCTCTTTGATTGCTTCCCATAATTGGCGTAAAATGTTAGCGTAGTACTGTACTGTAATATTTGAACCCTTTTCTTTATAATCCATTAATAATATCCCTTCACAATCCCAATATATTGTCGCCATGATCTTGCGAGCTGAAGGGACGACTTTGAATTTCTTGGGATGAGGTGTTCCTTTAACGTGCCACTGCATCGACTCTTGTTTGCTCTCAGGGTCATAATGATGAACCCAAGTGTCATCTCCGGTAACAATTTTTTGGAGCAAACCATCAAGGTTTTCGCCACACAGCTCAATGAAGTCGGAACAACAAGCAACGCGCGTTTCCTTCTGAATCGGTGTCAACATTCGTAGTACCCATCTCGCACTAACTTTGGATATGTTAAGATGATCGTGGATAATATCATGTATTGTACGAATATAAATATTGTTTTTTTATGCTGTAGACCTAACCTTCACTCGACCATCTTCCAGTATAATTTTCTCCAGGTTTTGAATGTTTTCTGGTGAAGTACCTTCAACAGGCCGACCAGGTCTAGGGTCATCTTCTATGCTCTCCCTCCCACGCAAAAATTCAACTGTCCACTTTTGGACAGCATTATCTATCTAAATCCATTTCTTCTTTAATAGACTTTTGATTTTTTCCTGTTTAGTCAAGAATTTTATCACTGCTCGATGCTCCAATTTAATTGACATTGTAACATCGCTCATGGTGATCACGTTTGTTCAGCAGTAGCAGAAAAACAAAAGAACGTGTGGGCTTCCAATTTACTTTTTTTTACTGTCAATGAATAACTCTTAGCGGCCAGTATTACGAAGTTTACTAAAAAGGTTTGCAAGATACCAATACCGAGAATTTATTGAACGCCTCTCGTATAAGAGCCCTTATTCTTCCTTTAAGACTACATCACATATGAACGAAGAAATTTACAAACCTAAAGAATATACCAAGCTCAGCAGTAAAAACAACGTATTTATTATTCAGAAAGTGTCGTCAAACAATGGCCGAGGCCGAGAAATCCCGTCGGAGAACAATAATTAAATCGCCGCACTATAAAATCTATGAATTTATTTCAAGAGCACCTGCAGTACGCACTGCTACTATGCTTAACTGTTTATGTTTTGTTCTATTTCATATTTTTTTGGAATTAGGTAACATCAATACGCATTTTCATTCGCGGTTATGAGTTATTGACAATGATCATAATAGTAGGAGGAATTGTTTTATTTTTATATATGTAAGAGAATAGTCTAATTTTTTTTAAGTCCCTAATCTCCTACCTACTACCTATCTACTACCTATTGGGAGAAATCGTTAAAAAAGTGACAATACCCTTCTAACTTCTGTAGATAGTTTTGTTCAAGCAAATTTACTAATTAATTCTGGTCTGATTATTTGTTTGAGAACATGAAAAAATAATGAGCACAGTTACAAAAGTCAAAATCAGGCAGGTATTATGTTTTCTACTTAGAGGTATATGTTATGCTATTAATTACCTGCAATTGAACGAAGAGTGTTTATGAATATGTTGTAGTTATTTTGAAAAACAAGGCCTGTACGTTACCGTTGTTTAAATTTTTATTGTAATACGTACAGGGCTTGTTTTTCATGATACAAAAATCTGATAAAATTATATGGGATAAGTTCACCTTTGTAAATTTATTATATCGATGTCAATGTCTTGTACTGTTCATGTGCATACATGATTCACAAGTATTGGTACTGTTGTTAAAGCGAGATTATATTCTTAACAGCTTTAAATGAGCGTTTAACACCTCGGTATTAATTGCGTCTAACGTCGTTATTAGTCGCACGTTATGAGGAGGGTACTAATGTCCCAGTGTGGACATTGAATCAATCAGCGCGGCGCTAATATGTTTCAGCCGTGGGCATCGATAAACAAAAGCGCGCGAATGGCGTGATGCGCTAACGCCGCCGCCGTGACAAACGCATCGCGCCCGGCACACTGCCTGCTCACGAGCGCGGTGCGTCAACATCATGTTTACAAAAGTTCATTTACTATATTTCACTACAGAAAATATACTACATTTGATTCTATCTTACAATAACGTATGGACATTATGTTTCTGACATCGACAGGATACTCATTATCTGCGATTACTCAATAAATTGCATGTTTATAAATATTATCTTGTTTGCATTATTGTATAACTAACAAGTACACTTATAATAATCTATTTATCAGGTAAGATACTGATTTGTAGTTGAAGTAGGAATAAAAAAACCGTACTTTTTAACAACACAGAAAGTGATTTAATAACTAGAAGCATTAAAGTAAACAAAACACTGACCATTTTGGAGCCACAAAAACTCGTTCTTCGAACTCTGACACTATTTTAAACTAACGGCACTGACGAGTGACGGATATAAGTACGTAGTACTGTTGAGTTGTTGACTGTTATGATATTAAAAGGATAGTGCAGCGCGGACGGACGCGCGGCGAGCGGCGGCCCCGCGTGAATGATGGCACCCACTCCGCGTCACGCGGGTGTCGCCTCTCCTTGGGACATAACCATGTCAATTGGAATACAACTAAATTGTGAATTATCTTAATAACTTTCAATAACGACACTTGACAAGCCTGTGATTAGCACTTGCATGCCAGATTTTGTTGCCGAATGAGTATTATAATAAAGGATAACCAAGATACGATTTCAGTTAAAAGTAATTGTTGTTTTTTTTTTAGATCGTTACAACGGTTTAGTTTTGGTATTAACTATGTGGTTAAACATTTGGTAATTATCAAAGGTAATAAAGTTAAATAGAATCAACCGCGGCATTCTGAAAACAAGCAATGAATCTGAAATCGGCGCGAGGTCTCCCTGAACCAATACGTTATTAAACTTTATTTACACGTTAGGTAATCGTTGATTTTTTTTTTTGTTAAAATAAATGTACAGATCCGGTATTCCAGTTTACCTTACTCTATATTTTAAAATAGCCGACCCGGTGAACTTAGTGCCGCCTCAGAATGTTTTCCTGTACTTTTTTTCCTATGTTTTAATAGTTATTCTGCTATTAGACACAAATCCAAGAAATCAAAGATCATAAAAAACCGGGTACAATAAGGGCCCTGTTGGCATGTCAGGAACTAGCTGTAGTTTTTGTGAGACCGCCTATTACTTTTGGTTTAGATGTCGTATTGTTCGACAGTATTGTTGAGTATATTTTCATTCAAAATTAAGGCACAAACTTTATATTGCAACTATGCACTAATTAACTTCCTGGAATCGAACCGTATACAATTGTATACCTAATCTATGTCGTTTGCAATTGTCTTGTTAACATAAAAATCATACAAAATTTTCCATTATTTAGAACGTACCGAGCAATTAAAAATAAAGTTCTACGAGAAGTAATTATTTATTGCTCAATACCACGATTAAATGGAAAAAAACGTGACATCAACTCATCATGTACCGCAGTCGCATGACATCTCCTGCTGGCCTGCATTATATATAAAACAATGCGCAGGTCCTGTCTACTACTTGTCATGCTAGAGGCGATACAATTTTCCTCTACAATTAATATTCAAAGACAGTTGGATGTGATAGTCCGGCCGTGACGTAGCCACAACAATTCAAGGTGAAATTAAAACATAATTCGTGGATGTATTACAAATATTAACGGACTTAAACCTACATCTCTTCTTGGTATTTAATCATTTTCGAAGGGGAATCTTGGTGTAGCATGAGGGATATTCTGTTGTCACGGTTTATGTTCTACAGCTTACTAGCTGTTGCCCGCGACTTCGTTCACGTAGAAGAGGAAAAAAAGTACCCCTATGTCCGTCCTGGGGGTTCAAGCTATCTCCATAACAAATGTAAATAAATCGGTTTAGCGGTTTAGCCGTGAAAGCGAAACAAACAGACCGACTTAGTTACTTTTACATTTGTTATATTAGTATGGATGTTATTTCTACTTATTTGTGTAGCAAAACGTCTGCGTTCGATTAAAAACAAGTACTTTAATGTATAATAAAACACAGTAAAAGGCATACAGGCGGAATTGGCAGTATTCAAACATGTGTCATCAGAGGAGACACGGGCAAGAAAAAGCCAGTGTATAAATATTTAACTTTATTTATACACTAGCTTAATCTTGCCAGATAGTTTAGTGTCTAAAATAAAATTACTTACCCCAAGCTGTCCTGAGCTAGACAAGATAAGTACTTTA
Source organism: Acleris sparsana (assembly GCA_923062465.1). Classification (NCBI taxonomy): domain Eukaryota; kingdom Metazoa; phylum Arthropoda; class Insecta; order Lepidoptera; family Tortricidae; genus Acleris; species Acleris sparsana. Next base: position 13,241,587 of record OV281286.1, read on the forward strand.
GTTAAGAGTCATGATAACTCCGCACAGTCGTTACAGTATGGTGTACGTTCAGTGCACCAAACCAAACTTAACTCACAAAGTTAAAAACTGAGAAAAATAAAACCCATCGCGTGAGTTGTCAAAAATAAGGGCTATTGAATAGAAGGCGATTCCAAAAGTATACATATGCGACATCTGTTCGTTTTAACAGGAACAATTGCTAAAACGAAAACATCATAATATAAAATATTTTTCATAACATAGCTTGCTTCAGAGACTTGTTTCTGTGTGTACAGCATTCAAATAATAATTTGCGGAAGCGGACATTCTTTCAGTTTCATAATGATTGCCTGTATTGTAGATATTTTTCTAATCGGACACGTTTAGTAATCGATTTCTTTTCCGCTTTTATTTATTCATAAACGTTGGTTTTCTCCGAACAGGCTGTCACATGATTGATTAAGTAGTTATCTTAAATCGTCATTTGAACACATGAAGATGTTTAGATTCAGTGCTATTTGATAAGATGATGCGTGTTTGATACGTGTTATCATAATCCGGACAAGCGTGAAATAAGGTCATTGCATAATTTTGTTTTTTTGCTAGCCATAAACAACTATTGAAATAATATTTACCCTGCTTTGGTGTAAAGCTGCTTAAGCTTGAAAATCATTCTTTTGATATATTTTTTTAATTAATGTTGCGGCGAATTACTCTTGATACAAAGAAAGTGTTCTTCGTCACACCATTATTCTCTCAAACCGCACAGGCAAGCTTGCTACGTGCACACGCAACGCAATAGGTAGACGGGTTAAGTTACGCTAGTAGTCTCGAGCGAGCTCGCATTAGCTGCTTCGGTCATCGCTACTAAAATGTACAGGCCTTTTTGAATTATAAAAATTGGTATTCGCTTACTCTTGAAGAATAAGTCAAACGAATATTGAATTAGGTACCATATTTATATTACAAAATACCGGTTGCTATTCGATTCGTATCGTCTTAAATGTAGGGTGCAATGTAGTCGTTTATTTGAGTAATTTCTAACTCTTTGACCATGGGGCTCACCCCCCATAGTGATGGATGAATGTCTGTATACTAGGTACATAAAAAGGCTTCAGTTAACACGTAGTTCTATTGTTAGATGAATTAGTTATAATTAACATGTTTCTGTAATTACATACAATTGTTAAATAATGAACTACTGTTCATAGTGGCGGTGCCCAAAAGCCGAATATGTTTTAATGGCAAGTAGGTAAGCTATTTCAATGTTTGTATGGATACATTGGTTATGATATTATCAGCAAGGTTCTACGGCTTTAAAATGATCAACAGATTCGTTTGCAGTTGTATGATAATTTGCGAAGCGCACTAATATAGGCACATACTAAATGTCAACGCTGTTTTTACCCGACTGCGAGAAGCCAAAGAAGGGTTCAGACTAGACGTCGGCGCCTGGGTATAAACAATAAATTAACGGATAACCGGAGCGTGCTTAACTTACTTTGTTCACCGATACAATGACGTGGTATTTTATATGAGAGGGTTTTTCAAGTTGGTCAAATATGTGGCCACACTCAGAGTCACTGTTAATGATTATAACAGTGCGACACATTTTCCAAATTTTTGCCATGTTTAAGCATTTTACGTCAAAAATTTGACAGTTACGAAGAAAGTGGCACCCTCATTTAACTCTACTCTTTTGTGTCGCACTGTAAGTCGTTCCTTATTCTTCATATACAAATTTGAAAGGGGAATAAATATAACTATCTTCAAAATATATCTGAATACGGCGGTTAGTAGCGGTTAGGAACTTAACTTTTTTAATTTATCTGGTGTAATTTACCTATGTTGTTCGGGAGACAACAATGTATTTATAGGGTTTCGTAGTCAAACCCTTATCTTTTCGCCATATCAGTCCGTCTGTATGTCTGTCTGGTTTTCGGTTTTAGTGTCCCTGTCACCTTAACTCACAAACTATTTAAGTCACAAAGCTGGAATATTATACAAATATATAATAGATATTTCTACCACATACAAAGCTCATTAACAAAGTATGTAAAAAAAACCTGTATGATAGTATATCAAATAGTTTAGGTATTGTTGGAAATACTTTAAATTTTAAAATTATTGGACGATTTAGCAAATATTTGATCTTATTTTCGCTAGATTTACGTCTCTCTACTAACCGCCTGTTCCAAAAGCGACAAGTAAAGCATATTTGACAGATACATTTAGCTCTTTCTATTTCTTACACTCGACAGTAGACAAGGAGAGACACAACTTTAAATTGCAGATAAACTTAATACTTGTCGAATGTGAAACAAGCCCTAAACCTCTGGAAAATAACTGAAGTAAAAACACATCATAATGAATTTTAAAAGAAAACTATTACGACAAGAGATTGTCTTAAAAATAGCTTTTTTTTTTAAAGAAAATTAATTAATTCTTATGTTGTTGAATTTTGTATGATATCTGTAGAACCATTATCAGTCTGCATCCCAACTAAGGCATTTTTGTCGTTACGGAGTAGATTATTAGGTTATGCATGTATAAATTATTACCGTTTACGGGAATAAATGTAGCAAATGCTTTTTGCTATAGCTTGGTGCTTATAGGTACCTTGATAAATGAGGTTATTGTTTTAAAAACAATCAAAATAAATGAATAACTTACTTGATTGGGCGCTGCTACGCCAAATTTTTGCAGCGCTCACAGCAAAACAAAACCGAGTGTCAGTGATATTGTTCCGTTTTACACCTATATAATATTCGAGAGAGTCGTTAATGACATTTTAGATACGAGTAGTGAATTCGGAGCAATACAATGAACGTGTATGTTGGAAATGAAAGCGCGCTGATACCGCGGAGGAGCGGGCGCCGGCGGTGGTGCCGGGGTTGCGGAGTCACGCTCGCGCGCGGCCGATAACGGGTGAGGAGATGAGCGCTGCGCGGGCGAGCTCGGCGGCGGACTGGCGCAGCGGCGGCACCGGAATCTCGCTAGGCCGCACTCTACGTGACCGCCCGAGTAAGGGCATACGACAATAATTCACGTAACTATTAATTCGGTGACCTCCGTTTTTTTAGGAAACACGAGTTAACACCCCTCCATTCAAATATGGAACAACGGTTTTCAATCTTGTATAGATGACGTCAAAAGTGTAACCAATAATGGACTGTCTTTGTTTCACTGATTATCATGTTAACGTTAACGTATCCTAATTCCAGACATAGGAATAAATAGTCAGCTCATATATATATCTAGTAGGTACAGAGAATTGAACGTTTTAGTGTTGTAAGGAGGTATCGCAACTGGAATAGTTGCTACTTTTCCGTTCTGTTTTATTTGTCGTGTCACGTGAGGACAATAAAGACAACAGACATGGACGGTAAACAAGTTATGGTAAATTATAAATAAATTATGCCAATTTACATAGTTGAGCTATTTATTTGAAGAAGTCCGTGGCCCTAAATTGTTTTATTGGATAAACGGAACTTGTTAATTTTAATGGAGCCGATATACATACAGATATACTAACATTTTTCTCTTTACTGATCATGTGTGCACCAATGTCTGAATTCTTGTCAGATATTGTGGACTGAACAGACGTCCGCAATAAAGGATTTGGAACGGCATCGATGTGACACGAATTCGGCAGCATTTAATGAGGAGACGTTTAAGGGATATGAAATTCCATAACTTGGAACGTCTCATTTTCATAGTGCGACACTAATAAAAATAAAACTCAATGGCGGCGCTTGCGTTTTGCAAAAATCGATATACGTAAGTAAGTCAACGCTTTTCAATAAAAGGGGGGTATCGGCCAAAAAATAGTGTGATTGGAATTTTAATTTTAAAATGGTAAGTCTGTTTATCCGAAAGCGAGCTGAACTATTTTACCTACATCTGAAAATGTTCATATTAGTTTAGTTACTTGGTATTTCGTATAAAAGTCGCTACTGTTGATGACCAACAAGACTATGTGGCAGGAAAACTACGCAACGTATCGTAAGCATCATAAATATCTGAATGGTCAAGTACGTCTAGCGAGTCAGATTATTTTGCCGATAATGCTAGTAAAATAAATTATTTCCAAATGCCAATTGAATTCACATAGATCAAATAAATAGAATTGAGGTTCATATCATAATACTGATGAATGCATATTGAATTCACATAGATCAAATAAATAGAATTGAGGTTCATAATACTGACATATATTATAGTCAGCAATACCTAACATTACCACAAAGGCCGTGAAGTAAGGGATTGCTGGACGAGTTTGGGGTAGACGACTAGTTAAAGCAGCGGACAGTAATGGTTTTTTCTCATACATGCTCGGAAATGTATGCGTTAATATCACGAAATAAAGAGATGAAGTTTCTTGTTTATGCCTCCCTACATTACTTCTTGGCCTTAGGCCATACATTTCTGAGCATGTTTGGGAAAATAGTACTTTTTTAGTCAAAAATAGTTTATTTTCTCGTTTAAGTACATTTGTACGGCTATGCAAGATAAGGATAGATAGATACACAAATGAAAAAAAAAAATGCTTAGGCAAGTTGTATATTATATATTTGGGCAACCGCCGGTATGAGTACAATGAATGGAATAAGGTTTAAAATTAAAAAAATAATTAACATAAGACATCGGTTTGTATATCTACAACTCACGTTAATCCGCCAACCGTCAATGTTTTCCACATTCCACGTTTTTTAGGTTTGATTTTATGCAACCAGTCTAGGCCCACAGGAAAAAACATTTAAGAGTCACAGTAGTAGCGGAAGCCTAACGACCCAAGTAACAAAAAAAAAACAACATGCGCTTTGGAAAGGACTACTTATTCCACTTCACATTTTGATGCTAACTGTAGGTATATACTGAGTAGTCATGTACCCTCTCATGTTTCGTTATCATTATCAACATGAAGAGTCTTGTGGTACTTGAGCCTCGAGCTGATATCTGAAGCGGAACCCTCTAACGAACGAATCTAGGTTTAATCGTCCCGAGTTGTCCTAATTCTAAAAACAAAATATGATTTGTTGTTATAATAATAATGAGCAGGGGTCGACATTTGGTGCCGATGACGTCAAAATGACTAAATTTTGCACACAGGGTGTATTTAGCAGGTATTTAAGTATTAACTAGTCATCATTTCAGCCAAAAGACGTCCACTGGTTGACATAGGCCTCCCTCAAGGCTCTTAACTAATTAACTAGTAATAAAATATAAATAAAATATACATTATCTAATCGGCAAACTTATTAGAGTTAAATACAGCTTTACTGCAATCGAAATACGCATCACAGAAGTAGTATATTTTTATTTACATTTATTAGTAAACATTGCAAATTAAGTGAAAAGATAAAGATATAAGACATTTATTCAGTAAGTAGGCCGTCCGGGCACTTTTACACGTCAAGATTCTACCAGCGCTTCCTAAGAGGATACCACTGCTGAGAAGAAAAGCCGCAAGAAACTCCGCAGTCATTTTTTAAACATATTACTATGGTTACTCCTTAAGTCTAGCATTACCTATGTAAATGTAAAAATATGAACTTTAATATTATATCAAATAAAATGCGTAGTTCAGCAGGAAAACTTGCCAAAGTCTTACGAGAGAGTAATAGGGAGAGGGAGAAAAGGAAAAAGAAACCCTACTTATGTGTATATAAGACGGTGCAAAACGACCACATAAAAGTTTCGATGTGTTTTCCTACAAAATAAAAACAGTTTTTGAAAGATACTCGATGATTTTGCTACTCGATGATTTTTGTTATTGTCAATTTTAATGAAATCAAAAAGTTAAATAATACTTTATGCAGATACGCGGATCAAATTATACCTGTCATTACCAGTCTTTAATTTTTAATCATATATATGCAAATTGACCTCATCGGCACCAAAGTTACACCCCTGATTATGAGTGTAAGATTATGTACCACTCAACAAGGATCACACTGTCATAGTGGTAGAGTGGGCGGATAAACTCATGTTAAACCCACAATGAGCTTGTAAAAGCCAGGAAACAACTAAACCAGAATAAGGCTGTGAGTTAGAACGTTAAAGTCTTATCTAAAACTGTTTTGCATTTTATAGGTAGTAAAAATATAAATTAAAAATTTAATGTCAAGTTAGGTACTCATGACATAAGCATAACCCAATTTTATTTTTGAAATGTCATGCTGCTGGACGGACAGCTTTATTTAGTTGTATTTGTTTTGTTGTAATTAAGCACAACCAAAAAAGAGGGTTGTTACTCGTATGAGTTAGACGCGTGTGTTTGTTTATCCCCGTGTATTTTCGTACCTTCGTAGCTTCGAAACGGATGGACCGATTTCAATGCAGTTTTTTTGTTTGATAGTTAATTTTGATGCATGTTACTAGGCACTCAGAGACGTGCTCACAGATTGACTGATTGATTGATTCTTTTATTGATAAATTTAAATTTACACGTCATTTTAAAGTACATAAGTAGTTAATAGGAATTTATACATTTATACAATAGTCATTTGCAACTAGTACATAATGCTTGATTAAAGTTGCTGCTGTCACTTTCTTTGCTATAGCAATATAATAAGACAAGGCATTAAATTTAATTGATGTCTCTGAGTGAAGCAGTTAGATTACAATGAGTTCTTAAGTAGTTCCTTTGTGATGATATTTTACACACAATTTTGAAAAAAGAACGAGTTAATTGTCTCGTACATAAATGTCTCTGAGAGCTCTGAGTACGCCGGTTAGACTGTTCATTAGTAGCTCTTAAACCAGTCCGAGCAAAGCCACGATGCTCCATCATACAATCCACTACAAATATGATACCGTACAAAATAATTAAACTGTTAGTATAATTGGACGGTTGAAAATGTAGTTTTATTGATAATTGGTTAAAATACGGTAGGTATCACTTATAGTTATAGGCATGATCTCATATTTATGGGTCATAAGTAGTTTTTAATGCCGTAACGTCCAGTGTGCGAACCCAAAACAAAAACTTCTATACTGGTGTCTGCTTATAATATTTACCTTATCTATGGTATTGTTACGTGAAAACGAAAAATGTGTAACACTTAACCTTTCTCAAACAGTTTATTTACCACTAGAATTGGTCCAGCAAGAGCAAGAGTTCGTGAAAAGGAATGTAACCTTTAAGACGTACTAACACGGCCGGCGTTTACAGACGTGTTGCAGATTATTTGCAATTTAATACATTAGCAGTTGTACACCTTGACAAGATTGTTCACAGTCGGCTTAATGACCATATTTTATGGACAAAATACTTTCAGGCTTATAAAAACACAAATATATATTTTTACTTGACAGTTAGGTACCTACACAGATAAGGTCAGAAATACCCACGTGACTTAAAATTTAATAAAAAATCATTTGACTTGGAACACAGAAGATAAGACAAGTTGTAAGAACATAACTTAATAGTCTTGTCTTACATTCGGTAAGGATAAAGTCCAAAACTGTCAGAATTTGCATAAGTAGTCGGCCGAAGGTTAAATAATGCGCTCACGTTTACAATTAAGGTCCTGTGGTCAAACGGAGAGATGTAGGCTACTGTTCGAGCTGCGCGCCGCCGCCGCCGCCGCTCCGGACGGCATCGGTGCTGGGCCGTAGCCGCAGTTAATAGGGCTCGCTCCACACAACAGCGCTATGAATTACTGATATGCTTTTTCTTAATTCAACGACGTTGAGCTAAACGTCCACGAATACCTAAACCATTGTAATGTGACCCGCATCAAGTATTTTTAGAAAATATACTGTGACGATGATAGTCTTAAGTACACGATTGAGTAAGTATATCTGAGCAATATTTCGAACACTTCTTTTTTGCACTACGTCTAACTAATTCGTAGTAAAAAGGACCGAAAGCAAAGTTATTTTAAAACTGAAATGTTAATTCAAACACCTGTTTTAATGATATCATAAAGATGATTACAAAAAATAAAAATTGGATGGTTTTTCAGATAAAACTAAAATTTGAAGAGAAAAAGAATCTGAATCAGAAATTTGTTTTGGTTAACAGAAATACGTGTATTTCAATTCAGACCTTCTACACACCTATTTCAAAATATATTTATCATTATTATTACGAGCCTGTTGTGTTTTACAAGCGGGCAAAGGCCTCTCCTCCTAAGAGATATGAAAATAGGAAAAAAGAACTACCTGTAATTTTAAATATTAAACATGTCTTCCTTCCCCTATTCCCAACATTGATATTAAGAAGTCAAGTAACCATTTTTTTAATTTTACGCGACTGGCCAAAAAAAGGACTGTTGTGTTTTCAGGGTTCATGTATGTATAAACTTCTAAACGGTTGAGCAGATTTAAGTGTGTGGGGTCGTTAGAATCCTTTCACCATCCCGAGTGACATCAGATACCTAAACTCTTAAAATTAAAATAACAACAATAGCAAAATGATAATTATTTATATTAACAAAACAAACTCTTCTAATTATTACAGTATGGGTATCATTTGAAAAGGTCTTAATGTAACCATCTCAAATATATCCGAATATAGTATCATTAATAAACGTGTTTAATAATATTATCAAAAAGTGCTTTTGGGTTTTTCAATCTTGCTTTTCATTTAGTTATTACATACTTTGTTGCAAATGAAGTGAAGACGTACTTAATCTTTATTTTTTCTGTTGAGAACTATTTTTAAATTATGTGCAGCATATGTGTAGCAGTCAGTTTAGCTGGTTTAACAGCAATCCTAGTAAATTATTTACCTAGGACAACCTTACTTTTAAAACTATCTAGAACAGGTAGCCCTGATTGTTACTTAGTTGTTTATAGTTATTTATGTAACTGGTACATAATGAAGCTTGTTAAGGTACGAGCTTAATTACAGGCACGAGTACCTTAAGAGCTAATTATGTAGCGTTGCATACATAATATGTTTTTCTACAAGCTTAAAATAAAAAATCGCTAACTTTTCTCGTATACTTTTCGATTTTTCTGCTAACAAATTACTTGTCAGCAAAGCATTTTCATTATTCCGATTGGCGTTAATAGTTTGTGAATTTCATTGTTAAATGTTAACAGATTTCATGCAAATTTTAATAGTTTACTAAAACAGTACTGACAATTAAAAGTTGGAATGCCAAACGAAACGTGATTTTGTTGATATCCATATTGAACGTAACCATGGTAACCAAATAACAGATCGATGGATATCAACCATCTATTTTTAGTCATTTAATAAAAATGTCATTCTGAACACGCGATTAGTTTCAAAATTAATTTCGTTTTTAATATACGTAATTTTAATTGGGGTTAAAACATTTTAAAGTAAGTAAGTGGTATTCTGAGACCGTAAACGGTATCAATATTCGCGGTTTACAGTACGCGAGTAGAATATATATATTATAAAACTTTAGAGATGTTGTTAACCCTTTATTCCTAGCTTAGTTTATGTAATGTATGTATGTATGTATATGTATATTTAAACATTTTATTGCAAAAACCGAAAATAACAAACTTAAATACAAAAGGTATGTACGGTCACGAAAGTATAATTATATAGGACCCATTTAAAAAAAATGCTAGAATGCTTATTTGAGATGACAGGAGTCATTTGTAAGGAAACTAAACCTTATTGCTGTAAAATGTCAGGAGATAGGTAGGTCACAAACTAAAGTCTTTGACTGTATAAAGGCAAACTTATCCTTTTAAGGAACCTCTTCCAGTCGACCATCAAGCGATCCCGAAATAAATACAAAAACAACGGAACGTGAAACAGTTAAATAGAGAGAAGATAAAAAAGATTTTTTTTTAATTATGTATATTAAATTGGATAAATAAACGAATTATTTCAATATAGTTAAATACTAAATAAATAAATATATAAGTTTAAAGAGTATAGGGTTCATCCATTCCGGCAGTTAGCCAAATTATGTGCCACAGATAGGCACAATTCTCCGCTCTTTAAAAAACTTACTTTTAACGTACTTATCTGAAAACTATTAGTAGTAGGTAACTTTTGATGTCTATATCTAAGTTCAGGGCAACTTTCATTATTATAAGTTAATCAAAGAATTAAATAAACAAATAAATATCTAATTAACGATAAATAAGAACGACTATCTACATATTTAGGATGTAAGTCGAATTCAGGCAAACGCAAGATCAAGGATTACATTTAATCACTAAACCTAAACTTTGCACAGCAACGGGTAAATTGTGGATTGATTATTGTCGAACAATCAATGAAAGGCATAACTTACAATTACGCGATATTCAAGCGGTAAATTGAATGCGTTTTTAATTATAAACGGAATCAGCAGACTCACACTGACGCATGACGTTAGACGTGACAACCTGCAACGATTACACATGCCATTGAATTGTCACCAGGTCAGGACCTAATGAACGTTCAGGGTTCCAGGATGATGCGCTATATTGGCTTTATTTCCAATAGAGTACTTACTTAGTAGTTTTGGAATCGATTTTTTGTGTGGAAATAAAATTAGACCGAGCCAAGACCTTCGTCTTTAGGTTGCCTTGCCTATGCAGTTACACTTAAGTCGTGTACTTTTTCAGCTAATCTATGTAAGGAAAAAATAATTAGCACATTATTTTTATATTTATTATTTGAAATGCCGTTCTCATAACAATAAAACGCGGCGTTTTAGATTTACAAAGCACTATCTCTATGTACTATCTAAATGTATTATGATAAGGGGATCATGTGAGATGATCTTGAAAGTTAGCGTCATCGTGACCATTGGACGCGACTGCCTTGCACCAACATATACGCAGACACAAGCTCTATAATGACACTTTCGCTAAATGTAGATAAATGTTGTTTGTTTTGCAATCGCAACCAACTGTGTAGGCGTGAAAACACCTGTTAACTATGCATTACACTTTTTTTTTAGTTTTGTAGAAGATATTTTTCGATATTATAATTATTTTATGATAAGGGTTACATTAAAATCTTTACTTTACCGATGTGGCAGAGCGGGACGACCGGCCCGTTCCTCCAGTTGTCTGTAGATGTAGCTGTACTGCTTCGAGTCCAGACCGCTTCGCGCGGTTTCGAATAGCACCCGTGGGGTTTCCTGTATTCGTCAATAGCTTATCACCGCGAATGTCCGGTTTCCCCCCTCGAGCATCGGGTCTACCCGCCCGGTCTGGTTTTACCACTCGCACCTCCTGTTTAGCTCCTCGAATATCTTGTTTTGCCCCTCGGGCGTCATATTTTGAACGACGATCTCGCGTCTTCATTTTAAATTGAGATGCCGATTCATGTTTCTTTTATTGAAATATCTGTCGATACATATTTGATGCTGATAACGTGAAAAACAGGGACAGAAGAATAAAAGTACCTACTATTAAGTTTTAAAGATTAGATATTTGAGTCGAAGGTGAATGGGGAGTGATAAAAACTAACACAGAAATCAGCTGCCTCAAGTACGTGACACTTTTGTTAGCACCTCGTCGCGGTCACGTTCAGGCCTTCGTCCGATCTTCGGTAGATTTTCGAAGCGGCCGAGTGTCCCGCGGCCGCGAGGCGATACGAGGGGTCGGCGACACGACGCCGGGCCGGTGCCTCGTCGCGGAGCCGGGCGTGGGTCCGGTGGGGCGCGGGCACTGCGCGTGTGCGAGTGCGTCTCGGGGCCTGGTCGAACTGGCGCGCGCGCCACGCTCTTTACTGCGCTCCACAACGTTACGTACTAGTATTAATTGAAGGAATCTTGTGATACGAGAAGTACATTATGAATCATTCAGTCAAGATCATTAACACTAATGCGTGTAAAACTTTTTGTGCAAATGGCTAGGTCGCGACTCGCGATAAATAAATAAACAACTTCATTAAGAAATACAGTTTTTTTCAAGGCATAGGTAGGGGATAGGAATATATTATTCCGAATATGATAAACACGAATTTCAGAATTCTGATTTCAAAATCTCCAAATCATCACTATTCCGAATTTTAGTGTTAAGTACCATCACAAACGTTTTTTTAAATTACATGTATTTGTAATTATTTGTAATGTGATTGCTGCGTCAGCTCATACACAATCAAACTGTTTATTCAATCAACAGCTAAATTATGTTTTTTTTAGATAGTTTTCTTACGTTCTTTCAATATATAAATATGTAAACTGTTTTGGGTCCGGCCGAACGTGGGCGTTTTTCCCCGTTTTGTTTAGGCTCGGTGCTAGCTTTTTTGCCTATAAGAACCTAGCGAAGTAGAAGGAAGGAGTACAAAGCAAAGATTATTTAATCGGTAAGTATTGTTTCCTCAGAGTTATTTCGGAAAATCGATAAAGCAGTTACTGAAATGACAAAAAAATACCAGTCATGTTTGATCACGATTGACTACCAGTTGGAAAACTGTTATCCTCATACATCGACGTAAGTCGCGGTCAATTGACCAACACAGCAAATAAGTTTTCGTTAGATATGAACATTTAAACCGTTTGTATCTCAAGAACCAATTAAGTCTACTTAGTCTTAATAGTTTTCCTATTAATTTCATTATATGCGCTTTCACTTAAGATATTTTTTAGTTTTTTAGTATTTGTAGTTTTGGCTGTTGGGGGGGGGGACGAGAAAAAAAATTACATACCCAGATTCTTTTTGCAACTTTTTTTTTACCACTTTGTTGGCGTGACTATTTAATATGTATATTAATGCCAAATTACAGCTCTCTAGTACTAAGAGTCTCTGAGGTAGACTGCGGACGGACGGACGGACGGACATGGCGAAACTATAAGGGTTCCTAGTTTGACTTCGGAACCCTAAAAACGGCAAATCAATTACTGAAAATATTTCAGTAGTTGTCCACAAATTATAGGTTTAAGAATACATCGTGAAGTTTGTCAATAGTCAGTGAAAGATAAGATAAAAGATAAAAGATGGTTATTCAGTAAGTACGGCACGGGCACTTTTACACGTCAAAAATCTACCAGGGCTTCGCAAGAGACCACTGCTGAGAAGAAACGCCGCAAGAAACTCAAAAGTCAGTCGTTTACTTAAATACTACTTATGATATTATACAATTATAAAGCTTCACCTAGCATTATATAAAACAATTAATCTAACATAAAATAAAAATAAAACAATATTCAAGCGTAGATTGAGCAGGAAAATGTGTCAAAACTCAGAATGCTCATAGGGACTAATAATTATTAGTTTTCTTTTTTTAAATGAAAATTAAACTTACCTAATTAATGAAAATTAAACTTACTTACAGAATTATCAACAAGTTTTTAGGGTTGTTGGAAATTCTGTAGCTCTGCCTACCCCACTCTGGGAATGAAGGCGTGAGTTTATGTATGTATGTTAAACTTACCTATGACAGTGCAAGACTACCACATACAAAGTTTCGATACATTCTCCTACAGAAACCATGTCCTCTAGACAATATAAAATGTTTACATATTTTTCTTATGACTAATTTATTATTAAGTTATTTAGGTATTTAGTTTAATCTAGGGCAAGCATTTTTATCTGTTAGATTGTCCTCGACCCTATAGTAAGCTTTAGACATCAACGAATTTTTCAAGTAAGTTTTAATTACTGGAAATGGTAACTTTAAAAGTGAGTGAATCAAAAAAAAACGATGGTCAACTCAGTCACATTAACGTAAGTGCGGGGAGTGGAGATACCTGCTGATCTGAAGTCTTATCTAATCAAAATTAACCAAATTGAGATCCTGCTTTACAATACTATTCAAAACTATCTTCTACCCGCGACATCGTCCGTGTAAATTAAAATTGTCGTTATAATTCGAAACTTTTATATTTTCCGGGATGAAAAAGCTTATGAGTTGATCTAGGATATGAGTTATCTCCATGTTAAACTTGTTTTGAATCCGTCCAGCCTTTGCAGCATGAAGGAGTAAGAAACTAACACACACACACACACACACACACACACACACACAGACACAAAATTTCGAATTTATCATATTAGTGGGAGTAGGAATAGGATATACGACTACGAGGGGCTTTCAATAAATTCTCGGTATGAGAAGGAAAACAAAAGCATACGATTAGTGTTTAATTTTTATTTTTCTATATATTCCCCCCTATGTTTATACACTTATAAGATCTGTCAATTCGATTTTTTAACCTCACATAGAAATAAATTGGCTTTGGAGCCAAAATGCTCATCCACCGCTGCCTTCAAGGCAATTAGAAAATCGATGTCCACGAAGATCCTTTTTAAGGTTGGGAAACAAAAATAGTAGCTGGGAGCCAAATCTGGACTGTACGGCGGATGAGTAATAGTTTCGAACCCAGATTCAAGAACAGCAGCCTTGGCAACATGAGCAGTATGCACAGGGGCGTTGTCATGAAGAAGCAGCACTCCTCTGGTCAATTTTCCCCTCCTCTTCTCTTTGATTGCTTCCCGTAATTGGCGTAAAATGTTAGCGTAGTACTCTACTGTAATATTTAAACACTTTTCTTTATAATCTATTAATAATTTCCCTTCACAATCCCAGAATATTTTCGCCATGATCTTGCCAGCTGAAGGCAAGACTTTGAATTTCTTGGGATGAGATGTTCCTTTAACGTGCCACTGCATCGACTCTTGTTTGCTCTCTGGGTCATAATGATGAACCCAAGTTTCATCTTCGGTAACAATTTTTTGGAGCAAACCATCTGGGTTTTCACCACACAGCTCAATAAAGTCGGAACAACAAGCAACGCGCGTATGCTTCTGAAACGGTGTCAACATTCGTGGTACCCATCTCGCACTAACTTTGGACATGTTAAGATGATCGTGGATAATATCATGTATTGTACCAATAGAAATATTGTTTTTTTGTGCTATAGACCTAACCTTCACTCGATCATCTTCTAGTATAATATTCTCCACTTTTTTAATGTTTTCTTGTGAAGTAGCTTCAACAGGCCGACAAGGTCAAGGATCATCTTAAATGCTCTCCTTCCCACGCTTAAATTCATTTGACCACTTTTGGACGGTAGATAATGAAGGAGCGGACTCCCGGTAAACTAAATCCATTTCGTCTTTAATTGACTTTTGATTTTTTCCCTGTTTAGTCAAGAATTTTATCATTGCTCGATGCTCCAATTTAATTAACATTGTAAAATCGCTCATGGTGATCACGTTTGTTCAGCAGTAGCAGAAAAACAAAAGAACGTGTGGGCTTCAAATTTACTTTTTTTACTTTCAATGAATGACTTTTAGCGGCCAGTATGTATGTTATGAATTTTATGATAAGACAGAGGTCCAGAGGTATTAGTCTCTTATAAACGGCTCTCTGCAGAAAGGTCGATCGAGCGAGCGAGTGAAGTAAGTTTATACGAGCGGGCTCACTCGTCGGGTAAAGCTAACTTATTGAGGATGCTTTTTGGATTATTCACCCGTTGTCTTGTCAAGTTCAAGAGCGAGTTGTTTAAGTGAATCACCTACCGGAGCTATAAAAAAATCACTGCCGTATATTGAGTTTTGGAGCAAAGTTATTTTATGTACTTTATACTAAGTAGCACCAAACTGAAATTGAGACTTAATTAAAAATACAAAAGATCTCCCTTACTTCGTCATCGCCTATCACCTGTCTAGTTTAAGATGTTGGTGTTTTCAGTCGATCATAACGTCATCTAGTTACATTAACCGGTGGTAGTAAGTTTCAGTATCGTACGTTTCAAGAGAACACCACTTAATGCCCGCTGTTTCTAATAGATGACTCTGGCGTGCGCGTTCCAGTTCCATTGTAATCAACATAGTTGCAGGAAAGTGATATAGGTGGTGTTATTATACAATATTTATGTGCCCAAAATCTTTGGACACAATATTACGTGCAATTAACCCAAAATAAATAATGGATCCCAAGATCGACACCAGGTTGGAAGCATTTTAAAGCAAAAGACGATTTTTTCATTCTTACTATCTAATCTAATATATATTTTACCTTTAAAACGAGAAATTCTTGTAAAGGTTTAAGGTATAATCGGCGTCGGAAACGGCTCCAACGATTTCCATGAAATTTTGTATGCAGGGGGTTTCGGGGGCGATAAATCGGTCTAGCTAGGTTTCATTTATAACTTACTAAAAAAAACGAGCAAAGCTCGGTCATCCAGGTACTTTACCTTTATCGAAGACAATAAAAGTATTATAGCCTATTATCTGCTACCTGTCTTTTACAGTAGAAGAATGGGTTTTTCTTTGTACGTGTACGTGGCTCGGTCATTGAATGTATACCTACATATTAAGTTTATAGATGGTAGTTAGGAAATCTTTTACTTAATGCATTTATTTTAAGAAATCGTACCTAATATCTGTATTAAAAACCTAATTGTGTAGGGGATGAATACTGTGTTTGAATTTGCATCAAATAAATAAGTCGGCAAAGTTAATAATTGCAACGGTTAGTTTTAAAACACGTGAAGGAGATAAAAGCCGAATAGTGGATAGTAAATTTTAATAAAATATATTTCAGGGGGTAATGAAAGAGAAAGATATTGTTTTACTTGTAGCATGTAGGGTGTCTGTGTCAAGAGTAAATTAAGAATAGAACACTTTTTTGACGTATTATTAAACGAAACGGGGGGTCTTTAAAAGTGTCAGTCTAAGACCATTTCATTATGTCCAGTCACACGAAACTAGTTAGGAAATTATAAAGAAACAGAAGGACATACGAGTAGGATGTTTTTTTGATCCCGGGAAATAGGACAGTTCTCGAGGGATTTGCGATAAACGACTTGTACGCGGACAGAGCCGCGGGCAACAGCTAGTTACAACATATTTCGACGGCACGTCTTACCTGCTGCCTTCCTACCAAAGAAGGCAGCTAACTGCATAGTAATAGTATAGACCATGTGTAGACATTATAAATCGTATGTGGTTACCAATAGAGTATAGAATGGTTCAACTACTAGGTTGGTTCGCAGGACGGCCTGGTCGTTGGCGCCCCTGCCTATGGAGCTAGGGGTCCTGGGTTCCATGCCTGGTAAGGGCGAATGTTTGTGTCATGAGCGCGAGTATTCGTTCTTGACTTTTGGATGTTTTATTTACTTAAATATTTATTTAAGAGGCCATATTTAGTACCACGCCCCCACAAGAATGAAAAGGGATGACTTTATGTGCCTCCGTGCGCAGAATGTGAGATGGAGATAGTTCGCACGCGCCTTGATGGCAGCATCAAATTCAATTGATTGCTGTTAACTTTAAAACCACAACATTTTATTGAAAAATTGATTTCCCGGATTAAGAAGTTACATATTCTCAACTATTTAATCTAAAATCATCGTTAAAAGATTATAGAGTTTCGAAGATTCAACAAAAAATATTCAAAATGGTGTCATGTTTGAAAAATATAACTGTTGAGAATTTTATTTCTAATCGTGTTTTCACGTTTGCCAGTCGCAACCAAATATGATGAAGTTTAATATATCCAAAGAACAGATATAAAGGCGTTATGGTTCTTGAGATCCAGATCGCGGAACACTCCAGACTTTAGCACAGGTGGCCTCTTAATCTTTATTGCACAGAAATAAGTAAATAATATTGCGTGTCTAATGCATAATGGCATTCTCTACCAGTCGACAAAATTATCATAATAATAATAATTGAGCTTTTATAGAGGTGAGAAAATTAAAGTTACATTATTTATACCTGTAACTGTGCGGAAAGTAATATAATATGGTTCATGAAATAATAAGTGGCCGTTACTATGTACTTAAATATATATTTCTCTATTTGAGTATGATTGTTGACGAGTACTCTTTTGTACGTCAATTTGTGTGAGTTTGCATTGGTATTTAATTTATTATTATATTTATAGATATATCCGATGCACTTGCTCGGTATCTTATTGTTAGTAACGGCTGTGCTTTCCCAGTGAGAAATCCCACGCCGAGTTTTTTTTATGAAATAACAATATAAAAGTAATATAATAATGCTTTTGATATAAACCACTTTATGATATAAACGACCTTTAAACCACTGAAGCATAACAATAGCAATATATTTCACTATACCACTTGATTAACAATAGTGAAATCAAAAGATGTTAACGGTGTAATAGGATTTTAGGTACAGTCAAGGAATTTAATTCCTATACCACTTTCGACTATGTCGAAGTGACACTATAAATAAAATCATGAGAAGTCTCTTAAGTTTTGATTGATTATGTCACTTTGACATAGTCCAAAGTGTAATAGGAATTAAATTCCTTGACTGACAACTTCATTGATTTTTGTTCAAGTAACCTAAAAGAAGAGGAAGCGTTATTTTAAGTTTGATTACCTACCTACAACATTAACTGTATTTTTTGTTAAGTTCTAGGACACTCTGGTTATGCGTAACCAACATATCTACGGTAAATTGTTTTGTAGGTTACAAATTAATGTATTGATTTACAAACACGGTATATTTTAAAACAATTATAATATTATATGCGCAAACCGTGTTGGTATACCTGCATGTTTGCAATTCCGCATGTTTGTTTGTACCAGCGCCCATCAGTCCCGATACAACTAAATAGGACAATGGAAATACCAAGACTTAAGTCAACGACTTCTGCAGTTTCAATAAATAAAACCAGATAAGTACAAAGTCATTGATTTATTGCTTACAATGTACATAACGTAAGACTAAATAAATATTTTAGTAAATATTCACGTTTTATGAGTATATAGTATTTGATCTAAGATAGGTAAATAATAAGTTGATACAATGCTTCAGGTATCTAATAAGCATTTTTTTCAGTAACAGTAAATTTATCATAAAATAACGGTATAATGGCATTTACAAAAATCGATTGAGATCCCAGATTTTTTTTCAAGTTATCAAGTACCTAATAAAAATATACTTGGTTTCTCCTAAATTTACTTTAAAATGGAACAACAATTGGCACATATTTTTCTACATAATATAGGCACATGTTTTTTTACAAGAAACTAATTAATTCACTAGGTCTTTGATAATAAGGTGCTTCAATAAAGGTACATACAATATAGATATAGTAAGGTCCAGGCCCTAAAAGTTTTTAAACTCATTCTTTGTTTAAAATCTGTTGTGGGTACAAAACTAATTAAAATACTAGTAAATAGTGTAATTTTATGTTAATTGGTTAACTGTTTTGAATGGTTCGGAAAACAAAAGCTGAATCGAAAATCAGAACAATAATAAAATTGATATTTAACATTACAATAGCGTTTCCTCTCGCGTGATAGCCACTAGCAAACCGTATTAAATTGAATTAAATATATATCATTACGTACTGTTTTACAACCTTCGTGACCGTGAGATCCACGGCACAAACTTCACACGTCGTTTTAATTGTGCCTTGCCTTAAAGTAAAAGATTACCGATAGATATTTGAATTCTAGAGACTACAATTCTAATACTCCAAATGTGTTCCCAACCCTGAGGAGGGTGTCTTATATCCCCATTCCGGAACACCACAACGTGAACACTGTTATGTGTATGCCCAAAATAGTATAAGATAGAAGTTAAGCACCTACTTTGCATATTTTTTGATGTACTCTATTGACTGGTTTTAAGGATCAAAAATTGCTTACCCGATGTCAAAAAAGAGATTCTTGAACAGATAATAGGTACCAGAGGGGCTATTGTCTAACGAACTCGCAATCGCAATCGTTTTCATTTTGAAAATCGAAGGCTTCTCTGCGTACAAAATGAAGTCAATTGTTCCATTTTGAAGCCGATTCCGATTGCGAGTGTGTAAGGCAATAGCGACGCAGGTCTAATTAAGAGTACCTATATCGTCTTGACCATAATTTAGTTTAGATAAGGCATTGTCGTCTACACATTTAACCTATGACTTAAGCAAAAGGCTGTTCTATATTACTAGTTTCACAGTCTTTCTTTGGCATTTTGAGAAGCTTTGGTCCGAGATGATTAGTCAGTAAGAAGCCAATGGGGGTGGTGATGATGATGGCCTGCACGAGGAGTCGGAGCACGTTCTCGGCGCACGCGAGGTCGGTCGGCTGGCCCTCGTACTGGCCGCGAGAGAGCACGGTGCTCAGCGCCAGCGGTGCGAGAACAGCCTGAAGAATAAAGTAACATTTATGCAGGGTGTGAATACATAATAGGAGGCGTAATCAGAAACCACTTTTTGTAAATCAGTAATTACTGTACTTATTTTTTATTTTTTTGCATTATATAGCCATTAAAAATCGATTGGTTCCTTAATTAGAAAGAAGAAGAAGAATAGAAATCAATTTATTACAAAATTTGGCACAATACATATATGTTTCTAAATCCCTAATTTAAGTGTAAACTAAGTCATACCACTTTTGATTAGGTCTCTAAAGACACCTTCTATACGAAGGTTGGCATTTTGGTACCCGCTCTTGTACCAATCATGGTGGTTTCGTTGAACGGGACCCACAAATAGGAACAGCAAATGAAGATAAGGGCCTGGTTTGATTCCTCCACATACAAATACTTTTCCAACCAATTGTACTGATACAATTATTATAAAAGCGGAAGTATATCTGTTTTTTGTTACGCTTTAACAGGTAAACCGAAGAACCGATTTCAATTTTGATACCTAGCTTTATGCTCAGGAAAGTACATTTTAGGCTGGTAAATCAGACAGTTCCCGAGAGAATAAGGGTAAACGACTTCTATTTGGATGAAGTTGTAGGCAACAGCCAGTGATATTGTACGTTCCATACATTTTGGCATTTATTTTATCAAATTTCACTTCATCGGTTGTATAAATTCATCGAATTTCATTTCATTGGACGCTTCTCTGCTGAAACTTAGATGTTTTCGGGTGATTTAAACATTAATTAGGTTAGGTTAGACTGGTGACCACCAAAAAATTGCTCATACGGTAAGAAATGCCTTCCGATTCAATTTCATTCGAGTCTCGTTGAAAGGTGTCATTTACGATATAACAATATGTACCCATTTTGGCCCATTTGGAACACTTAACTAGTATTCTGTTAGTTCCTTCGCACAAGTAGGTACCTTATATATATACTAGTGAACAACAAATATAACACTAGCCTTTTTTCGCGACTCGTTCATCAAAACTAACGAAAGCAGCATCTTCCGAGACAAAAAGTATTATGTGCTAATCCTAGACGTAAACTATCTGTGCCATTTCCATACAATTACCTTCAGTGCCCTTCATGCGTGGTTAAAAAACACATCCTGTTAAACTTTTAAATGTATAACCTCAGATACAATATTATTAGTACGGTCCAATAATGACTATTATAGAATCATTAAACAACATTCATAGGTATAATTGCTTTTTACTATATTACTGCAGAGACCTCGTATAGCGCTTTTCTCCAACAATGCGAGAAAATATAACAAGTGTTAAAAATATTAAACACAGTATCACATTGCCTTAAACATATAATTGTCGCCACCATCATCGACAAAAGTCATAATTAGCCATATACGTACATTCGAAACAACCATAAGGTTAACATTTTGCGAAAATGTGGGGGAAAAAGAAGTAGGTATATTTTGTATTTGTCATCAATTGTATACTTACAGCTGATTGAATCTAATGACCCCACCGTCAGACCAATATATTCTCGAAAATTAAAAATAAATACGTTTGTACTTTTTTATTTTCATCTGTTAACGATGATGTTAATGACTGCCACAGGTGGTTAAGCAACTATAGTTAGTGTCATAAATTATTATTACTTGTGTTTCGTTTATCTTAAATTTCCAAATTGTCGTCATTCCGAATTGATTTTCCGGCAAAGCTACCTAATCCTAACGAACTAACTTAACTTTTGGGAACAGTTATAGGTAATCCCAATTTGCCCGGATCTACCCGATACCTATCTAAAATACCCTGAAAAGTTTCTAGCTTTAGCAGTTAATGATTTTCGGATAAAGTTCACTTTGGGGGCGTAATTTGCTTTATTCTCTCAGCCGTAAGTTTAACCTTACTAAGGTTTGATTCCGATCAGATATTGTTACCAACCAATAAGGTGAATACTGATATTTGTAATCGGTTAATATCTTTTTAGTAAACGTACCTACGTAGAAAAGAAATGAATGATGGTACCGCGCTAGAACCTTGTCATTTTTTGAACATTTATAACGCTATAATTCTTTTTCAAAATTATTTTAGGTCTGGCAAGGTGAGCAAATATTCAACAACGTTATTTTTTTTACTAATTCCGTTTAACAATTGGCTTAACTATAAAATTGTTTGACTTACTATTAACACTCTACTAACTCGTTAGATTGTTTTAAACAAACACGATGTTTACATACTTATTGTGATATTTTACGCGATTAAGTCCCGATAATATTCGTAAAAACGTTACATTATGTTCACTTTTACATCTTATATTGTGCTCCTACATGATTGGATTCTTCTTGATTGGCTTTGTGATAAACAACAATGGCAGACACACAAACAAAGTAAATGACACTACAGGGATTCCGTTTTTGCTCGCTACCAAAAGCTAATTTAAATAAATGATATTATTGGCAAACGAAATTCGGTTTACTTACACGACTGTGATTACTAACCCGACCATGTGTGCCTAAACGAATTACTTGCTCTGAGACCTTTAGGGAACGCAGAGATAAATTGCTCACGCGCAACCCATTTACGAGTCAACATCTGCGACGTCACGCCATTACGTTCAAGATAAGATTAATTAATAGAAGATTAAGATTTTTAAGGCAGAAGCATTTATAGATAATTTAAAGTTTGTATCACTGACCCGTAATTAGTAGGTACAGTCAAGTGTACGTGTACATCTCAAAAATATGTCCTAATGCACCTTAATATATAATGCTATATGTTGTAATAAAAATATCATTTCTTTGATTTAAACAAATTTATAAAGCGCCTTCATCTAACATCAGGAAAAACTCATTTGCCCAAGAAATATATGTTGACCTTGGTTGATCTATTAGCTATTAATATAGAACCAAATAGATATAGAAGTTCACAGCCCCAATAAGCTTTGCCTCTTGATTTAAACTAATTTATAGCACAGCGGAAACACCCTTGAGTATAAATTTAATTCACCAAAATATTCAAGGTTTTTCCAGCAAAGAACTAGAAATACAGTTGTTCTTAGATAATGAAAATGTACAAATAATGTGCATTACTGAACATTGGCTCAGACAAGACCAATTAATTTTTGATTAATAATTCTTTATTCAATAAATACTTTTGAATAAAAAAACAAGTTCAATAATAATAAAATATAACATATATTTTTGATTTATTTAATTTTAAATTAGTAAGTTATTTTGCCAGGAAAAGTGCTATTCATGGTGGCTCTTTTATAATTATTAAAAAACTTTTAAATCCAAAGAAAGAAAGGATATTGTAAAGCAATCGATAGAAAGGATTGTAGAAATTTCATGCGCAGAAATAGAAAGTTATATAATAATATGTGTTTACAGACCATCATTGGCTGATTTTTGCACATTTGAATCCACTATGGAACATGTGTTAAAATTAGCATGTAATAGCCAGAAGCATGTTATATTTTGTGGAGATTTTAGATTTTAATTACTTGAAACGTCAAATAATACCACTAGGTTACTATGTTTATTTAAATCTTTTATTTTAGGTAATCTGTTCTTTGAACCCACACGGATAGGTGTTAATAGTGCAACTTGCTTAGATAATATTTTTTGTAACTGCGATTGTTTGGATAAAGAAATATTTAATTGTTTTAATTCTGACCATAGTGGTCAGAAGGCATCTTTCTTCTACGATTTTTATCAAAAACTTCACACAATAACATACCGACCTATAACTAGTAATCGTTTGAAATTATTCAAAAATAAAGTTCAGAGTAATCTTTCAGTGTTACCTTTTTCACAGAATGAATGTAATATTGTTTATAAAGACTTGTTTGGCGTAATTCTACATCAATTTAACAACAATTTTTAAATGAAAACTATTACTAGGTCGAAAACCTGATTTAGTGAATGGGCTACTGCAGGCATTCATAAAAGTAGAAATAGGCTTTATGACCTATATAGAGAGAGGGAGGACAATAAGAATGCTGATTTCCTAAATTATGTTAAGAATTATTCGAGGACCTTTAAGCAAGTTTGTTTAACTGCTAAGGCAATTTTTCTTAGTCTTAAACTCAAATCATCTGACAACAAGGTAAAAACTGTATGGAATATTATAAATAGAGAAACGGGAAAATCAAAAACTCGTGATAATCAAGTCACCCTGAACGCAGGTGGCCATCCAATCACGTCAAATAAAGACGTTGCATTGCATTCGAAGATTATTTTTCCAACATAGCAATTAATACTACGAAATGTCTTAAATCATCCGCGGTTGAAGCTCAATCATAACGTTGCACTAATATCAGTAAATGTAATATATACTTTCAAATCAGCCCTGTAAATTCAGATTCTATAGTAAAGATATTTAAATCGCTTAGTTTAAAAAAGACTGAAGATTTGTGGGGCACATCAGTTAAAGTGCTCTTTCATATCATAGATGTAATTGCACCGGTTCACTAATGTTTGACCAAAAAAATATTGACAAATGATCATTTGACAAACAACGTTTCACCAAATAATCATTTGGCAAACGTGACATTTGACAAAAGTATCATTTTGCAAAAACTCAATTAGCAAATGATCAAATAGCAAACACTACACTTGGTAAATGTGTTAAATAATAAAATGTCAATTGACAGTTTTCCATTTCACCAAATATTATTTCCTGTAGTTTACCTATTTCTGGGCAGAAAAAAATAACCTCGAAGGCCAAGGCGGGAGCAAAGCTCCCGCCTTGGCCTTCTAACCTAACCTATCCGAGTCAGTTCTGCCCGGATTCGTCTTGCTCGTTGCATTTAAAATTTTGTCTGATAACTCCGTTGCTAAATGTTCATTTTGTCAAATAATTACTTATAAAATGTAAATTTAACTGTTGATCATTTGAATAAGTGAGCCATTTTTAAAATGACAACTAGTAAAATGATCAATTGGCGAAACATTTTTTTGCAAAACGTTGTTTGTCAAGTGTAATTTTGCCAAATGACTTTTGGTCAAACGGCAGGACACCAATTGCACCCCATCTAGCATTAATTTACAATAATTGCATATCAGAGGGGATCTTTCCAGATCTCATGAAATATAGTAAAGTCATACCTCTTTTTAAATCAGACGAGATGAGTGATATAACGAACTTCCGTCCCATTATCATACTACCAGTTTTAAGTAATGTCTTTGAGAAACTAATGCTGAAGGATATGTTAGGTCATTTTAACAGAAATAAACTACTTAGCAATTACCAGTTTGGCTTTACCAGAGGTCGATCAACAATTGATGCGGCATCTGTACTCATTAAACAGTTGGGAAATACTTTGTGATCTTTTTAAAGCTTTTGATTGCGTGGAACATATGACCCTTATTTTAAATTAGAACATTATGGATTGTCCAATAAAGCTTTAAGCCTTATGTCTTCTTATCTAAGTGATAGAACTCAAACAGTTGTTGTAAACAAAACGCAATCTGTTGTAGCTACAGTGAAAATAGGTGTGCCTCGAGGCTCTATTTTGGATCCTTTTTTATTTTTGGTCTACATAAATGACTTACCACCAATAGTAGATGAACTTTGCAATATTGTACTTTTTGCTGATGATACTTCACTAATTTTCAAGGTAGATAGAAAATCCGTAGACTACAGTAGGATAAACGCCACACTAGTTAAAGTACATAATTGGTTTACTAGTAACATCTAGCTACTAAATGCTAAGAATACTAAATGTGTTAGGTTCGCTTTGCCTAATGTTAAACCGGTAGATTCTAGTATTTTTCTAAATGACGAGTGTTTGCTAATAAGGCGGTTTTCCTAGGCATAACAATAGATACATTTTTGAATTTGCAATGGAGTCCCCACATAGCTGCATAAATTATGTGCAGGTAAACTAAGTTCGGCAGCATACGCCGGTAGGAAAAGTAGACAACTAACTAACGCTGAGACAGCTCGCTTAGTTTATTATAGTTATTTTCAGTGTTATGTCTTACGGTATTCTGGTTCGGGGTATGGCAGCTGACATACAAACTATATTTGTGTTACAAAAAAGGGCCATTCGTTCTATTTACAATTTAAATTCCTGTGACTCCTTAAGATAACTTTTTAAAGAAATTAATATCTTAACTGTAGCGTCTCAATTTATTTACGAGAATATTATTTATGTTATTAAAAATTTAGATTCTTTCACCTAAAACTCTGATATACATAATTTAAATAGTAGAAATAAAAATAAAATCGCTATTTGAAAATTCCGTGTCCGTAAAGTATATAAATCATTTGTTGGTCAAGCATTCATTTCTATAGTAAATTACCTGACGTAGGTTTAAAGTTACCCTTTCCACCACTTTTTTTTTTTTTGATAATGTCGTTACTGTCTTAAGCGTATTATAGGGTCGAGGACTATCTAACAGACAAAAATGCATGGCCTAAACCCGAAACTTAGTCAATAATAATTTGTTCAAATGCAAAAGCTTTATCCTGCTTTTTCTTGTCTAGGGGACACCGTTGATGCAGGTAAACATATCGAAACTTTTATGTGGTCTTGCACCATCTCATAAGTAGTTGATTCTATTTTTTCTTTTTTCTTTTTCTCTATGTCTCCCGTAAGATTTTTGGCATGTTTTCCTGCTGAACTACACATGTTATTTGATATTATATTTAATTTAATATTTGTAGCTATATAATGCTAGACTAAGTAGTACCATTGTAATATGAAATATGGAATATGTTTAAAAAATGACTGACTGCTGAGTTTCTTGCGCCGTTTCTTCTCAGCAGTGGTCTCCTCTTGGGAAGCGCTGGTAGATTCTTCATGTGTAAAAGTGCCCGAGCGGCCTACTTACTGAATAATTTTCTTTTATCTTTTATCTTACCTTATCTTATTTCAGTGTAATAAGAACTTCGTAACATATTTATGAGAGGATTTAGGGTCAACGGCTAACGTAGCGACGACCTCGTCGGTACTGCCATAACGCTACAGTTAGTTAGCCGTGTTCCGGTCTCCAGCCCTACCTCGACAATGGATTTTGGTATCCACGTGCAGCAAACGAAGGCTCTTTCCTTCAGGTTCATGTCCCAGCAGACCAGCACAGCCACCGCCAGCCTCAACGCGAGGCAGAGGAACAAGATGCCAAGCCCCACCAGCATTACATCCCATAAGGCACTGTCAATCTGGAATCACCGTAAATGTATGTAATAGACATAAATAACATCACCATAAAATACCCGGCAAGTGCATGTCGAATAAAAAATAAAAAGTAAAATATTTCTCAAGATTTTATATATTTACAACTTTATCGACGCGGAAAACCGGACAGTCTATAAGAGTTCCTTGTTGTCTACGCAACCCTAAAAAGAGGAACAGGGCCGAGATTCAAGGCGGTAAAAACCATATCGTCTTTGATCTGCGTCGCTATTGCTTGACGCACTCGCAGTCGCAATCGGCTTCAAAGTGGAACAATTGTTTTCATTTTGTATGCAGACTCGCGTTCGTACTGTCAAAATGAAAACGATTGCGATTGCGAGTGCGTTAGGCAATAAGCCCTCTGTTATCGTATCATGAACGTTTTGATAGCTCTTATTTACTTTACATTAATGGCGGCCGAGTTAAAAATAATACAATAACAGTTCAAAAACGCTATGGTTTTTAATGCCTAGAATAGAGGCCTAAGCTTTATAACGCTGACTTTCCTTTATTTTTTAAGTACCTCATAGATTTTTAATTTTAAACGAGTAACCAATTATTAGACGCCAATTAAATGTTTAATGTTTTACCTATGCATTTCTCTTCTTGAAATGATCAAAACCGCAAACTCATTTTTGTTGTCCTTCTTTCAAGTCCAATGCTCAAAATAGATTGATGTATGTAAAATTTAGGCTTCTTTTCACTTTAATGATGAACAAAATTGGGGGCTATAATAAAATAATTAAGAAACGACGTTTTAGCAAATACAATGAATTTCTCAAGGGCAAATGAGCGTGGATATTTATTTGGTGGTTTGTTCATTCAAGCAGCGCGTTCATTACGTACATTACAAACGTTGCAGTGAACTGAGGTCGGCGTGGCAAAAAAGGGAAAGTCAGTTTGTATACGAATAACAAGGTAATAATCAACCGGTCAAGCGCAAGTAACAACAAAACTGATCACTTGTAATTAGATTTTGGTGTTTGTTTAGGTAAAGAGTTAGAACCCAAATCAGTTTAATTTAAGAAAGATGCTCGCAACAGCTGCAACAAATTTTAAAACTGCGCCAAAAGTTGTGTTAATTTTATGGATTTGTTACAAAACTCTTTTACGACGGAATTGAGAACTTCCTCCGTTTAAAATCTTTTATATAAAAATATAGGTAATATAGGCATTGAAGCAATACAAATTATTTTCGATGTTAGCTTTGTGCGAACAAAAACCCAGCAAGCGACCGTTCGATTGTTTCATTCATCGCTTAGTGTGTCAATGTTGCCAGCGGACGGATCACCGCGTGATTGCTGCCTATTAACGTAGCTCGCGGGCCTCGTGGCGTACGTTCCCCTGCTTAATTAACTGTGGTCGGCCCGAGTAATACCTAATAATAATTCGATTTTCTCCACTTAGCAAAGCAGACGATGCACCAGCTTATTTAGAACAGATAGTCCTGCATTTAAAAGACGCTTTCTGGACTAGCTAGTTTTGTCGTATTTTTATTTGACGATTGTTATAACAAAGATAGTTTATCACAGAACCACGTTTTAATTAAGTACAGTTATAATTGAATTAAAAATATATTTGAATTTTGTAAAGTATAAGTGCTTACTAAGCGTATTAAGTATATCAAAAGACCTCAACGAAACTGCAAGCTCATGCCGCGCGCATTTGAAAATACTTTAATAAACATAGCAAATTCTTATCATAACACCTAAAATTTGCTAGCGGCCACGGACGCTGCGAAGGATACAAGCAACGAATACTAGAAATGAAACGAAGTCACATCGTCTGATATTACTCTAAATTCCATTTCCATTTCTGCAAAAGCTAACAATCACTGCTTTTATCGTATTCATTTTACTCAACCAGACCGGTGTTATTATGTAGTCAGGAATGGCTCGACTGCTCGACGAGTTTTTTTATTTGGTACGCTTTGCATAGCGGAGATGAATAAAAATAAATCATTTCCAATGTATTGTAGTTCATGGTGTGCAAAATTTCAGTGGAAACCTCTTCGTATAAAGAGGCCACATAATATTATGCTGCCCACACGAAAATCAAAAGGGATGGCTTTATTTCCTTCCGCGCAAAGAACGTGAGATGAAAATAGTTTGCGCGTATAGTAGGAACGTATAAATATTAATGACTTAGGTCTTACCACAAAGAAGGTGCCAGTGTACGCAAACACAATGGGCTCAAGGGCAGACCACAGCACCCGGTAGGCCGTGGAGGCGGGGTTGCAGTTGAGCTTCCACCCGTCGCGCGCCCAGTAGTGGGCCGCTGTCGCGTTGCAGGCCAGCACCGCCACCCCCGCTGCACATTCAACCAACAACTGAACTACATGACACTACGCATCACTGCTACACTTGATTGCCTTTCACGATTCTCGGAGTATTGTCAGGTTAATAATAGTCTTCGAACACCCGCATTGCGTAATGGCAGTATTACTTTGCTAAAGCTAAATTTTCCAGACTATTTTACAAGCTGGAAGAATCGATGCAAATAAAGTTGAAAAAATCTCGGCACTCTTCATATGGTCCCAGACTGCGTATCCTATCTTGCTCTTGGGTCTTAATCTATTACCTACCAGTTCCAGCCCATCCTATATGTAGCAGCAAAAAGTTGGCGAACAGCCCGCCAACCAGCACGAAGAGGATCCTTAGCTCAGTGACGTAGAGGTCTTTCGCGTGAGGCGCAAACTTTGCCAGGGTCCCCCATGTCACCCCCAGCACTACACCCACAAACAACGTCGAACCCGCCTGAAGCAAATTTTTTGCTCAAATTAATAATCACCAGATTCACCAGACATACTTAATAAGTTAAAGTAAACACTTTTAAGTAAGTATAACTACCACGTTTATTGCCGCAAATAAATATTCGACTCGCACATTTAAATTGTTGATATTAGAACCGAAATCTTCTACTCCAAATTCATTACTAATGGAGACTGACACAGTTACACGTAAGGTTGGCAATATCTGACACGTTTTTTTTTTGCAAATTGAATGAAGGTCATATCGATAAATGACTTACTTAAGTGTTTTCCTTTATCCAGTAGTGTACAAGACAAACTAACTATATTTGTTAATTTAGTTTAATATTCGTTAGTAACGAAAATGTTAAATCATAGCAAGGTAACGAGGACCAACAACACTCTGTAACGTGCAATTTCAATTGCAATTTAACCGGCGCGGCGTGTGATTTCAAATAAACGGAATTGAGACTGAAACCGGCGCAGTTTGCATCCTTGTGAAAAGCTAGTTTTGATTGTTTCCCGCAAGTTATTACTCGTACATACATCGCCGTACTTGTGATACTCGTTTGTAGCTGCCGAGAAATTGACATCCCGACCGACTAGGCGGGAAAACCTTTTTGGTTAGCAGGTTACCTTAGTTACGCTACCTTGACGTATCTGTAGACGTCCGGCTCCGGTTGGAACATGAAGCTGAAGACGAGTCCGTAGACGCCGACGCTGAGCGCCGTATCGGTGCCACCGGCCGTGCACACTAGCTGCGCCCAGTTGCGGGCGCCTCCGCTGCGCGTACCCACCCGGCTCACTCCCGGCATGATCACGGGGCATGACAACGACGCGTACACCGAACCCAGCAAAACTCCTGACAACCATTAGTCTCTCATACTATTGCACACAAAATTCACGCCACGATTTTGAAAAAAAAGGTTTAACATTAATTAAAAACCGAAATTCAGCCAGAACAGGCCTAGTTACAACTGCATCAAACAAATGTGTGCAACAGTTCAAAGAGAAAAGTAGCAAAATAAACGAAAAGCGCTATTGAAAATTTATTCCACATTGAGTCTTTGTTTGTAATCGCGGCTGTAATTAAGGTAGTAACAGGTAAGCGAGTGCGGCGGTGCAGAAGCACAAAGAGAGCTCGCTGCAGGCTGAATGCCTCCCGCCGCCTCTCCCGCCTCCAATAAAGAACGCCATGCGGTAAAATGCATTCAAATCCTTTTGCGATACGAGTCGCACAGCAGATTTTATTGAATTGGCTTTGTACCGCACACACAACGCGCCCCATTGTGTCCTGCGTTCGTGACAAATTTTATTTTAGTACCTAGCTATATGAGGTGTAACCCTCAGTATCGGAAAGCCATTCGCATTCTGATAACGATGTACGAGTATTAAGACTACGTTTTTTGGTGATAATGAAAGTAGTTGATATTTTTACATTGTTGCTTTTATAACGGTACTCAGTCAGTCTACTCTAGTCACGATTGCGTTTGTACTGTAAAAAAATGTTTTAATAACTCCTATAGCAAAAATGCATATGATATAAAATACTTTCAACTTTGTCCATCAAAAATTATAAAAAGTTTTGAAGCTTAAAATGAAAAATATTTCGTGCACTTTTTCAGCCTTCAAAATACGCCTTCAGCCTTCGAATTCTTATCTAAATTTGTAGTGAAAGTTACGAACAGGCGGATTATCTTTGCTGCTTTTATATTGAAATTCACATGCAGTCATTATATTAAATCATGTCTATTACACGCAGCCACTTATTTCCTATGGTACCTATGTAAATAATATAATTTGATGTTTATTTGGAAGTTTCAAGATCATCCAAATAAAAATTGCATGCAAATATGTTTATACAAATTGAGCGTATATATTGTGAGAATTGTGAGTGTTATATTATCAGTTCTTATATCTGGTATTACTTGTCCGAATTTTCCAACTTATCTAGTTGTCAAAAAACTACAAGAGGATGCGATTAATACCACGCACGCACGTAAACAAATTTACAAATTTACATTTACATTAAACAAGTTTAAATTCTGTATTAAACATAACCTTTGCTGCAGTCAGGTAAAAGTAGGCAATGTTTACTCAACGGCTTTGATGCCTTTGTAATTGACATTGGCATAAAAGCCTCCGTGCAGACTTAATGCAAAAATCATCGTTTAGATTAAGTTCTCTCACCTTGAACTCATTTTTGTATTCCCTTACGCGGAAAATGTAAGGCAACCAAGAGATCCTTAACTTAAATTATTTTTGTTCAAGGAGTTAAAACTCCTCTTTGTACCTACCTAATATGTTTAAACTTCAAAAGTGTCAATGCTAACTGGTTGCTACTTTGCTGAATACCGGATAATTTGTTAAAGATCTGAAGACATCGTAATAATTTATGCGTTTGTTGAAAACCTCCGACGTCGAAACATGTGTTCGCGAGTTTTTATTGTAACGATTTAACTTGATTTCTAAACTGATCAAAATGAATATTGCAAGAAACTTTTGATCCAGTCCCTATTATAAGCAAGGACTGAACGGGTAAATTCAACGAGCAGCGTCAAAATATACTAATTTTGGTGGTATTTTTTATTTTATTAATAGGGTTCACAATAATTATACTTTAAGGTACCTAAGTCATTAGTCATATTTAAAACATTGTTATAATGCCCCATCATTATACCCAGTATTTTTAAGATATAACGACTTTACTAATTAAGTACCACCAAAATTGCTATTACCCACCAATATTACTTTTGTAAAAAG
Source organism: Acleris sparsana (assembly GCA_923062465.1). Taxonomy (NCBI): domain Eukaryota; kingdom Metazoa; phylum Arthropoda; class Insecta; order Lepidoptera; family Tortricidae; genus Acleris; species Acleris sparsana. The sequence goes on from OV281286.1 coordinate 13,274,236, forward strand.
CTCACGATAAATAATAACACATTGGGCTAATTTAATTGTAATAGTTTCCTTGTTATTTTTTCATATCAAAAACGTATATTTATTAATATAATATAAATAATTATTATTCGTTATTTAAATAATTTCGGTAGAGTTCAGCATTTTAAGCCACCGAAAATTTGAAACTGAACTATATTTTTTTAATAAAAACTACCTAATATTTAAACTTTTTGCGAAATAATAACTTATATAAGTTATCACAATTACAAAAATGTATATCATCACCATACCACCAAAATAAGATACTTTCTAAATAAGAATCTTTTACCATCTACTGCTGGAGTGGAACTGAACGAACAACTGACGCCATATTTGGTTATTTAATCGTGTTTTGTTCGAACATAAAATTAATTTCAATATTCACCACCAAAATTGACTATTTCGCTAGGACAGTTTTATTTACACTGCTCCTAGTTTCCTTTATATGTAATATTTGTAATATTTTAAAAGACCTTAACTAATAGAGAATACAGATAACTAAAATATGAATCAAGTTGAGGATTAATAAATTTGTATCACGGTATATTAGTTTATACGACAAGTACGGGACACGACACCAAAATAGATTTTAGATTGAAAATATTTTTTTACGATTAATTATGATACCTACGTTAATAATAATTTTAACATGGCTCAACCTGGTACGTTCTGTGGTTAACGTAGATCTATCAAGTTTAAACTACTTGAAAGTAGCAAAACTACAGTTGATAAAACAATTGTGATGAATTTTGGCAGCTATTGCGACTTACCCCAAAGCCAGGGGAAGTTGAGGAGGAAGTGCGCGCACACCGCCACCGCGGCCACCTCCGAGACCCACGGCAGCGCGCCGAGCGCGGCCACGGTCCGCCAGTTCTCCTTCATGAACTCCAAGTTCCACCCCAAAGAGCCTTTGCCGAGGATCACAACCGGATACACTTTTCTGAAAATTTATGAAGTATACAATTACTAAGCCCGGGAAAAAATTACGCCACGATAATTTCAAAAACGAAACTCGTTTTTATCGTTGTCTGTACGATCGCTTTAATTAACTAATGATCGACGGTCATCATGCTAACATTTTCGGGGACTACTGAATCTAAGCACGAAACTGAAGGATGAAACAATTAAGTTTAGTTTTAACATTAGGTAGTTCAGTGTTTTTTAATCTGTGTAAACTAGTTTATTATAATAAAAACTACACACAAATTAAATTATTTACGCAAATTAATTTAGTATAATAAAAATACAAAAGTGGTCATAACTATTTAGAGATTTTGTCCTCCGAAAGCAATTAGGTATGATTATAAATTATCGTTAATCATGTCCTTTCCAAAAGTGTTACAAAAGATAGAAAAATAAACAAGATGCTTTATTATCTATATTAACTACCTAGATATAAGACCCTTCCAACATATTTAGGTTACTTAAAAAAAACTTAAAATTACCTAGACGTAGGTAGTATGGGTTAGTGTTGCAAGAAGGATCATATTGGCTTGACACTCAACAAATTGGCATCAGTAATACCTCAAAAATCCATCGACTTCCAAGAAGTCCCGCATATCAAGAAAGCCGATGTTGCGAGCAAGGATGCCGGTGAAGAGGGCAGCGAGCAGGGGCGGCAGCGTGGTGACGCCCTGCAGGAGCTGGCCGCTGCCCCAGGCCACCGTGGCAACCGCGCCCAGACGGAACCAGCGCCCGTCCCAGCGCCAGCCCGCTCCCCAGCTGCACCACAGCAGCGCCCAAACCATCACCCCTGCCAACAACGCATACCACATACCAATTAAAACACGCCCTACTACCTGTTGTCTCCTGTTTCATAATCGCTGTCTTCGTGTTAACTGAAATTATTTACCGCGTTCATTTCGTGCAATAATGCCAACATCGAAAATTCATTACTTACCCTTAACACTGCAGAAAAATTCGTATTCATTGAATTGTTTCTATTTAAAAAATAAATATTGTCATTGTACTGTACTAAGTATTTATTTGAATTGAAAACTCTAATAATGTAATAAGTAATTACTTACCGAGTATTGCTAATGTTAAAAAGTGAGTCCATGTTGCGGCTGTTGTTGACCGGATATTTTCTGATTTATCTTTCACGTGGTCCCCTTTGCTAATTTTGTCTACGTTTAAATACGGTGGGAATTCCGACGCCCTAAAAATTAAAATAAATATTTTACATAACTGCTAAAAACCATTGAAATTTAATTGGAAGAGTATGTAATAAAATATCTTACAACGAATGCCTTACAGCATCGCGTTCCCTTGGCCTGCCCGCCATTATCATTAATAATCGCTCGTCTTCATTCATCAGTTTTAATTGCCAGTACCTATCTCAGTGTCGACAATCGCTCAACTATATAGGCATTTCGGATCTTATGAAAGTAAATACTGGTACTTACTCACGTTTTTACTTCCTCGTTGAGGTACACTGTGTATACGCCGTTATCGATGACTGCCGCTGTCGCCTTATCTGGAGTAATTAAGTTATCATCAAATCTGAGCGCATCATTGTGCGGCGCAGCGTCGCCCGCGCCTGAGCCGCCGGAGCGCCGCGGCGCCCCCACGCACAAGGGCCCCTTCATCCACAGGACTCGTTATGAAAACAGTTAAAACTAGACTAGGTACTTAGCAGCGATTTATAGGATTCTCTGAAGATGTCTAGCAATTTAAAACCAAAGATGTCATTTGTTTAGTATTCGTTAGTTTTTTTTTCATACAAAATGGTTTTAGAAGCTGGTAAGTCATGCTGTCGAGTTCCTACTGTATTTAGTCTTTACCTACTAAATGTTACAGAACTTCCTATCTTCGTAAGGCCCGGTGTGCAATAGGATGAACATAATCAAGGCCATTTAATTTAAATTATGTTTGAATGGGACTAAACTAAATTAATCTTAGTTTTAAAATTGAAAAGGGCACTAAGGTATATAAGTAATACAAAATGGAATACAGAAATCTTCTTGTTTGTAGATATTATTTTACTAACCAAAAATACCATGTTCACATAACCAGCTACTTTAGCCTACAACTGTCTCGGTTATTCTCGTACAAATAATTGTTTAAAGCTCAGGAGGAGAATAAAATTATGGCTTCTGTGAGATGAAAAGCGTTATCATGCTGTTAAATATTTGCGTGTGACTATTTGAGTGTACCTCTTCTTTGTTTTATTTTTTTATCGTCGTTGTTACCCCACGTCAGAAAATACGTATAACCATTATGTACGGTAACATTTTCATAGCGATCACCTGTCCATGATACTATGACACTTAAACAACATTATTTAATTTTAGCCCTATCGAACGTTTTATGTGAAAATATGGTTTATAGTAAATAGATGCAATCAGAAAACTTAAAAGAGTTAACTTTAGTCGACTATACCTGTGCTAAATACGTTAAAAAATGTTTTATAAACGATTTTGGCAGCATTTTGCTTAAATGTATTGCATAAATGCCTTTGTAACGATAAGTAAAAAAATAAAGAAAAAAAATGTGTTCGATAAACGGTTTCAATATATAATCTACGGTTGAATTGGTCTTAACGCTACAACAAAGAAGATGACATTGGATTTACCGAAGAATATCTTGACTCGCCAGAATTCATCACTACATGTGCATGTTTGATGTGTTTGTTGTGAGACAAATCCCCCGCCCGCCATCCATTTTCACCATCAATTAGCGGAAGGTTTTTATGTATTGTTTTTCGAGTTAATTGTGGTTTATTAACAGGTGTTACAGAAAATTCACATAAACCGAATTGAAGCGAGGGCGGGTCGCTAGTAGAGATATGTTTAGTAGATAACTGGCAGTGGATTTCCAAGAGATATAATTGCTAAGAACCCACTTTCTTTTCAAAGTTGGGTTTGCCACTGATGCCTAGAGCATATATAAAGGATTAATAAGTTGCTTCAGGATAGCACCGGCGTCATTGGCAGCATACCTACGAAAGTAATCACTTGAACCATTCAACATACTATGAACGACTTTGCTGTGACTAAGCGTACCTGAGGGCCCTGCCAAGATGCACTCACTACGCTAACTAGCGTTTCTATTCGTTTCGTTTTTAACCGAAGTCGCTTCGAATAGTTTATCGCTACTTTACTATCGCGCAATCGATATTATAGGTTCTAATAATACTGCAGCGTACTTTAGGATTAACAATACCCCTTTGTTCTATAATTGATGATTAGCAGTAAAAGCAAATAAATCATGTGGACAGACCAGTACATATACATTTAACTAACCGCTTGAATAATAACCTCAAAATTAAACTAATAAAGAGACAAATCACGCAGCAATGCACGAGCAGCAAAATGAAAGTTGCCTTACAGATAAACAAAGTTTTTATATGGAATGTTGTTGTGTCCGATCCGGTTAAAGTTAAACACGGATGTTAACGCAGAAATTATTGCTTTAAATTTTAGGTTTTATAGGGCCAGTTCTTATCAGTTGTGACAGCACACAGATTATTTGGTTCAAGTTAAAACCCATTGAAAGAGAAACTGTTCAGTCACTTTGGCTTAGATTTGAAAACGTTAACATGGCCTCACGTGGTAAATTGCGTCATATTTCCGGGTTTTAAGATATTGTTACAATTTTATTGGTATTTAGCTTTTATTGTTTGACACGTAAATGACTAAGGGCATTCTATTCTGTTAAACCTTCTTTTATAATAATGCACACCCTGGCAATTTATATTCTATTATTTGAAATTTGTCTTATTGTCATCTGAACGTCTGTCTGATTTTTTTGCTTTTGCTATCAATGATTATATCTTCTTGCACTCCACGAAACTCTGCATTTTATTAACTTAAAATATTCTTCCTCGCCAATCTAATTTTGAAGAAAAAGCAGTAAAAATACTATAGTAAAACGGGATCATACGGGTAACAAAAAATTTATTTTTATTACTACTACTTATTACTCCCTATGAAAATTCTGAGTTTTGAGACATTTTCCTGCTGTTTTTTATTTTATGTTAGATTCATTGTTTTATATAATGCTAGGTTAAGCTTTTTAATTGTATAATATCATAAGTAGTATTTAAAAAAACGACTGACTGTTGAGTTTTTTGCGGCGTTTCTTCTCAGCAGTGGTCTCTTGCGAAGCGCTGACTGGTAGATTTTTGACGTGTAAAAGTGCCCGTGCGGCCTACTTACTGAATAAACATCTTTTTTATCTTTATATGTACAATAACTACGTTTTTTCCCCGATATAAAATTGTTCAAGAAAACATATTTCTTTTTAATTGGCCTATTCTTACGATCACTCAATGAGGACTATGATTAGAAAAAAAGCAAAGGCGCACCGTTAGGTGACTTAAGTTTTCCGACTACACGAGTCAGAGTCTAATACGATACGAAGGGTTCCAAAGCATTCTTGGATGCCCCCGCCTCTTTGAGATTGATACTTTTCTCTTATCTTATATGGCAATAGAAATACAAACTTTAACTGTCTACCTATTACGGTTTATGAGATTCAGGTCGCTGACAGATAAACAGACCGACGGACAGCAGAGGCTTAGTAATAGGGTCCCATTACATCCAGGCCCTTAGTTGCCCAAATAGTTTTCGACTCTACTAAAACATATTATAGAAACATGTTAAATTGATAAAATAATTTACCTATGCACCGCAGTCAAAAATATTTAAACAATTAGTTATTTTAAAATGGCGATGTACCTATAAAATACGATGCAATGTTTCTTGTATGAATTTTACGATCCTTTAATGTGCTCTATGATCATTTCAAGTACATAATAACAAGAAGAAACTACATTCTCCGAAAACATATTTCCTTGGGTTCTATGGAATTAAACAAGTAGATGATACAGTGTATTAAATTTCATTCTACCAATAAATCCTTATTAATGAACAAAATTTAAGACAGTTATGAATTGTTTCAGAAAAGACAATAAATCAATGGTAATAAATGTCGTACACTCAAATTTATGGAGATTATACTTCCATTTTTCCATATTCTGTGATATTCATTTTATTATGGAACTGGGTGTAGCAAGGTATGGAAAAAGCAAAATGTTACAGCGTGTGTATTTTAACAACAATTTAATTTGGAAAAATAAACAATGCTAACCATTTATCATACATAACTACAAAAATTACATAAATGTCTGTGACAATACGCGTGAAACGTCACATTTTCAATTTTAGACTCATTACTCTCTGCTGTAGGTCAATATTGGATGACCGATTTTTTTAGGTCCAAATTGTAATTTGTTATTACCGCAAGTCCGAAATTAAATTTTCATGGAACTTAAAATGGTCTTGACATTGAGCGAGAGCGTGGGGATTGGCAGTGAAAACCATCTTAGCCCGAAGGTTCGCACGTTGCACCTTGGAGGTCAATTTAACAATATTTGAGGCATGTTGCCAGAAATTTATACCTACGTGCGGTCTGTGGGTCACGAATACTCGCAACTCTCGTGACTTCCTACGAGAGTAGTATAACCAGGGAAGTTGCTTACCCGCTGTACCTTTCCGCATCGCTTAAGGTGTCTTCCCACTGTATCATACATGACCGTAACAGGAACGTGTCAGACAAAAAAGTATTTTCTGTATTGTAGACCGTTTCGTCACTGACCAATATTTTAATATTAATTACCTTCCGGGCCAGATACGTTCAGAGTCACGGTCACGGTCACGGTGTCGTACGGTGTAGTGGTAAGATACCACAGGAGTGTACACTCAGCGTCGATTCATGTCTTATACATATAGGCTCTGCGAAGGTAATCTCAAAATTAAAGTTCCAAATTAAGTTAGCTTTAGGGCTTTCTTTCAATCGTTTAATAACTAGTGTGAAAGGAATAGGGTATAAATAGCCAGGTTCCCACTTGGCCATTTATACCCTATTCCTTGGACTAGAGCACTGAGAGTTCCGTACCGTCCGGTTCACACTTGGTCGGCTTTTATTATATATTTTTTCATTTAGGGTTTACACTGTTATAACCAGACCAAATTTGACGCTTGTATTTATTAGGGACCGTTTTGACGATACAGACAACGCGGTCAAGTGCGGGTCAAACTTGGGCACCGAGGGTTCCGCACCTACGTCGTATTTGTATGGAATATTAATAGAAACTTTAGAAGCCCCATATAATGCAGGACATCTCTTCAAAGTAAACAGAGCCGTAGCTTTACCAACCTTAGTACTAACTAAGTTTATCCTGTGACAGTTTTTATGATAGTTATTATATTACAGGAAAAATGAAATAATTGCTCTCACATTAATAGTTAGGTACTAGAAAAAAGATTCTAAAAAACCAAATATTTTAGAGTAGGTACCTAATTAGTACCTAATTATTTAGTTTTTCCTTTAATATGAATAGATTTTACCTACAATTTGTTGTTATATCGAGAATTGTATGCTCCGTTTCTTACTTTAATTACCTTAAAAGTCATTCACTTTAAAAGTAATACCCATAGATACCATAGATACAAGTGAAGCTTATTTACACCTCAAAAATCAAAACAAGAAGCACACTTACCATTTATACTTTTTTCTATACAAATGAAAACCGTTACACACGCGTCACTTCAACTTCAGACTAATATATCACGCAATGTTAGCTAAATGTTTTTTTTTTTCGGAACCTATCTATTCTTACTATTTTTTATTGTACAATAATTTATTATTGTACAATGATTTAGATCACTAAACACTACAGATATTAAAAATTTCAACCCGGTAGCTTTAGCGGTTTCAGAGAAAAATGGTCTTGACAGACAGATGGACACATGGACAACGAAGTCATCTTATGGGAGTCCGTTTTTCAGTTCTCGGCACCGATGGATCCGTAAAGACGTAAAAAAAAGTATATTGTATGGGGGCCTCATTTTATTTTGCTTTTCATCTTTAAAAAGCTTTTTGAACACATATTCTTTAAAAAAACAAAAACGGCTATCTTTTAATTTTCCTTTCTTTAAAAATAGCAAGTACAGACGGATTGCCAACGAAGGCTTAGTAATTGGATCCCGTTTGGCACCCTTTGGGTTCGGAAGCCTGTAAACTATATTATGTATACGCCATGAAAGGTGACTTTCGTGACAAAAAGTGTAATTGTTGGGCCGACATTCGTCGTAGCGTATAAGGTCGGCGGGTCAGGCTAGGTCACGGCAGCGGTTTACTTCTATTATTTACAATAATGACGGGCCTAAATTAACGTAAAATCATGAAATTCAGAAATAGGTATGTATATAATTCTGAAGTTTAGGGTGTACCACGTAAGGATTATGGTTTTAATATGCTCGTTTATTTAGAGAATTGGGCAGAGCAGGGAAAACAAACTACACGGACGAAATCGCAGCATTCGTGGGCGCCATCTAGGTACTTATCTCATAAATACATCAAATATCACAAGTTAATATTTATTTTATATTTATTTGATCTAATACATGAAGAAAGGAGATGGCACTTAATGTTTCAACAAAAAGCGATTGAAATGGTAACGATAACATTATTATTCTCATATTTTTTAATATGCTAGGGCGTTTTGCTGTTTTTTGCACTGTCATTTTAAATATTTAATTTGTTTTATAATGGATACCTGTCTGATCAAATAGGTAAGACAAATATTACCTGTCTTTTTATCTTGCACTTTTATTAAATTTGTTATTTACTGCAACAGGTCAAAAGTTTTTAGAACTTATGTAAATAATACTTACTGCGTTGCATCTTTCTTCTGACTCCTCTAAAATGATTTTGTCAAAAATTAGGCTAAACTGCAGTTACAATAAGATATTTATAGAGTTATGAGTATATAATTCTTATAATGCCTTCACTTAAACATTTAACTTATTGAAAATTAATCACAGTGAATAAAATAAATGAGTTATTAATGCACTGCAGCGACATTATTCCGGGGATCTACGAGAGGACGGGAGGAACTCGTGCGCAAGACAACGACTGCCGCATGGCGTGCGCGACCGCCGCGTCACGGACCGAATCAATAAGTAATTGTTGTTATGAGGCTCTTGTTCCCAGCTGCTATAATCACCCCGTGCAGTTGAAACCTAAGAATACCAGCTCTGTCCCGAAGTATAAAATTAGGCACGTTTAATAATGAAGACTCAATAAATCTTAATGGAGCAAACGTAAGCGTGGGGTCAGCCTCCAGGGGTTGATTAGGTATTCCATTTAATAAACAACTTCTATTTTTAGCTTTTGCAGAGGCACGAACACATTTTTATTCGCACAATTACTTAGTTATTTATGTTGCAGAGGTTACAAGATATTCTTCCGACGTGATTACTCGTAGTGAAGTGTTTTAAGTATGCATATTGTGAGTCCGTATATTTAAATTTATTTAGTATGTGCTTTATGATTTTGTAAAAGAAGTCCGTTATATAATACTTGTGTAATTTGTGGAATGCAAAAAACATTTGAGAATTGAGTGCCAATCTTGGTTATCGTCCTTGGAATTGCGAAATAATTGTGGATAAGGGTTAGTCTTTTTTTCCCAATTAAATCTGAAATGCCTTAGGTGTGTACATTTCTGATAAACTGTATTTTAACAACAAGTTTCATCCCCATGGACAGATTAGAAAAGTTTTAAGCTGAAATTTATACAAAACGGGGATAAATTAATGAACATTATAATATTTTATCGAACCGGATATCCGCTCACCCTATCCTTCCGTTTAATATTACGTATTCAAAGTACTTAATGTAAACTGATCATTGCCATTCTATCTAATAAAAATTGGCATAATCTAATAACAGTTTGTAGATGTGTGTCGTTTCTCGCTAAATCAGTCCCTTTATTCTAGTGCCAACGCTAAGAAGCACTTAAAGAATAGTTTTTGCACTTATAGTTCCGTATCAAGCAAGAGCTTACGAATTTGAGTTGTGCGTGTGCGTGTAATTGTGTGCACAAACTATCGAAACACTTAGCAAAGTACCTACGGTAATTTTCAAGTTACGTAGGACCCCCTGTATGTACAATCTATCTTTTTTACATCACTGTACTTTTACTTAAGACAAAGTATTGTTATCCGTCTTATTTCTTCACTTTAACTTTTCATTTCTTCTTTGATCGTTTGTACAAGTAGAATACCATATTGAAGGCTCCTCATTAAGGTGGGGAGTCCCCAATATGTATGATGATCTTTGGTACTAAGGGTAGTTTCATTTTACGGCAATCCAATACTATACAGTAGGTACTTTACAATTCCACCACATGTAATTTTTACGATTTTGATTAAAACCTTTGGTTGAACAAAAGGAACAAGTGCGAGTTGAACTCTACTCGTTGAAATATTTTACGGTACATTATAAAATAATAAAACAATCACATTTGAAATCCTCACAGTAAGATGCGAGGTAACTACTACTAGCGCCATCTAATCGTGTTTTAGTGAACTATTTTCTGTAAATGAACGTAATAAATTGAGTTTGCCACAATTCTTTCATGAATAAAATCAAAACTATTTATATGACAATAATAACAAAAACATAGTATGGGACTTCCTGTAGGTATATCTTTTTTTTTATTATCGAATATTTATGTTTTAAGGTTACCATTTTTCATAGAATACTTAAGTTTTTGGTCTCAAACTTAAACTTTTGAGCGTTAAAGCCGGCAGATCACGTCATCGGAAATACAGCAAAGTTTCAGCCCCTATTAATGGTTGTGTACGTCTCAGGTCTCAGCAGCACGGCACGGTTTACCATTACAAAGTCATATGTATACAGGCCCCTAATATTTTCGACGTAGTTGATCACAAATTGTTTTTGTTTTTTCATATAACTTAAGTCACTTAGTATACATATACTACATAGATGAAAAACATTATGTTATCCCGGTACCTTATCATATTAAGCATATAGCCACTAGCTTTCGCATGCGACTTTATCCAGGCAGCATTTATTATCGCCGTTCCGTAATGAACTGTTCGATTTTAGGCATAAAAAGTATCCTTTGTCCGTCTCCGAGCGATGATCTATCTCTGTACCATATTATACAGCGACCGATTAAGGCGTTGATCCGTGAAGACGGCACAGACTCACGGGTTGTTTCAAATAAACAAACAAAAACATTCAAAATATTATTAAGTACAGCCCTTCAATGTTTATTGATAAAATAACTTTGTACATTATAATAAGCTGCACACTTTGTGATTAAATAATTATAAACGCTATGAAATTCGTGCAAATATCAGTAAATAAAAGTATTGCTATTTTATGTAAACATAAAACGTTAACGTTAACCGAACAGCAGGTCTTTAAAGTTTATTTAAAGCTTGAATTCCCAAGAAACTAACTGAGAATGTAAATACAGTATTATCTTTTCTAGAAATCTTTGACAAGTCCTTATTTGTTACGGTAAAAGGTTTTGTCTGTTAAGTATAGTATTTTTCTTTCTTTTCTTATGTGACAGAAAATACCGGAGCTCAAATGTATCTGTTACATATTGATAAATCATATCTAGTTTAGTAACCTTTCCAGCTTGTGGGTTTTCTTATACTTTAGGCCTTAAGCATCATATTTTTTTTGCTGGTGTTAGTATCCCACTGTAGCGCAAAGGCCTCCCCTGTTTTTCGCCATTCTTCCCAACTGATTGCATACTCCCGTCAGTCTCATAATGCTACTAGGTATGTACTTAGTGCGCCTAACCTATAACTAAACAATAAGGCAATGATGACATTCGAAGATCATATAAATACTCGTTACCTCTTTCAGTCAACGTACAATAATCAAAATTATAAAGGTAACTTTTCCTGCATATTCAAAAATAAAATCGCAACAAATGATATAATGGAAAATTTATTAAATGTCTACTGTATATTCGTGGCTAGGTGTCGTGTTTCTTCTTATGAGGTCCTCCGACCCAGGCGGCGTCACTGGCTGCCTTCGGTACAACTCTGAAACAACCGATCCAAAGTTATTGTTAAAAAATTAACTAACGGTGAAAAGTAAGCCTTAAAAACCCGACGGCATGTTTTGATTCTATCGCCTAGAGAAGTTTATAGGGAAGATGCATGGATTTTTTAAATCGTATTTCTCAACAAAATATGAAAATACTGTTAAATAGATCACCAAAAGTGAAATTAAAATTAAGATTGGCCAAGAAATACTTATGATACAAGCATTAAGCTGCTAATTAGTCAGCAATTAAGTATAGAGAGAGAGAGAGATCCGACCCGACTGTGACGTCATGTAACAAGCCGGCCATATAAACTCCATGTTAAATTCAGTTTTGCTAGAAAGAGATAGGATTATTTTTTTGTTGGCTGATATCTTGGTTATTTTTATAGCTATTCAAAAAATTATTTTTCTTAATTGTTTGTGACATGAACCAGCTTTTATCGAAGCTGTAAATAAAGTTACGAATGTTCCCTATTAGCAACATAGGTGGTTATTTACTATGGAACAAGCTATTTTTCTTTCTCAAAGTACTCAGTGCCACATTTATCGAAATCGATCCATAAGTGACATACCAGAATTTTAAAATACCAGATCCCAATATACTAGAATCCCAAAACATAACATTTAGAAATAAGGTATTGTTGATCAATCAGGCTTATATTAGGTTAGAAGAGCTGTGGTCAGTTTAAACTGTATGATAAAATTGTATTATTTTTAACCTATCTGTATCTTCAAAATCGTAATTTATCAACGAGATGTTAAATAAGTCACAAACATATGAAAAGTATTTACATTTCATATTCTATGGTTCAATGCATCAAAATAATACACAATATTAAAAAAATATCTGTGTGATCTTTTTTTATTAACCTAAACTATTCGTATTTTTAATCATAATACGAGTATGCACATTCCTTTCTTATTATAATTTCACGGAAATTAACTAAGAATTTCGCAAACTTATTTTTTTTAACTAATGTCATTACCAGTACACATTAGTAAAAATGAATTATAAGTAACCTCCCCAGATCCAAATCTGAAAAGCTGTGATAAATAATAACATATTGTTCTAATATTACAATAAAATGACTGTACTCGTATTCTACTCATGTACACCCACCCCTAATGGATTTTTGTTGTCTTTCAAAATTGAGCTTTAAAGAGGCTATAAGTAATAGTTCACGGTTTTATCCTAGAAATAGTACGCACACCACAGGAGGTTAAATTAAAAATAAAACTAGAAAAGGATACAAATAAAACTGACGCTAAATTAGATCTAGCTACAACTTAGGTAAGTAAAATAATAAATACCCTCAGGAGCGACTTTAGAGTCCTGCGAGAGTAGAACAGGTCCCAATAACGTGGTGAGCGCCGAGCCCAGGGTTGAGGTGACGATGATGGCAATGACGATGATGTTCGAGTGTTGGGCTGCGATGGCCTTGTCGCGGCTGCCGCTTTCCTTCCACAGGGAGTCCGCTGCCACACGGACCAACACTGCCTGAAACAACATACCATCAGATAGCATTTTTAATGGTTAAGTTAACCTCATACTTACAACTTATAATGTTACGAGACTTAGGCAAGGAAGCGAAATAGATAAATTTAGTTTTTATAGTAGGTGTTGTTATTGTACGTGTTCATTGTTCGCGGAAGTTCATAATGTAATTTTATTCAATAGGTAAAATAATGTAATAGGCAAAAACTTCAATTTTGTAGTATTAACATTAATTCAGTGCAGTTCCTTCAAGGTAATATGGACTAAAATTGTAATAAAGCCCCGGTACATTCACACATATTCAGTTAAGTTCGCGGGCATACAGATAGTTGATATTACTTGCGACCGAGTCTAGGAGTCAAGTAAGGGTGCTAAGTCGTGGAACTCGTCAACGAACTCGTATTAGGATACCTAGTAGAGTCAAGCATTTACAATGGAAATCTATGATTTCCCTTAATTAATCTAAGAACCTTTACGTAGGTAAGTATATTATATTATAATAATACACCTCGATAAAACGTTAAGTAAAGCTCCGCAATTGGCTAGGGAAATCGCAAAGGGCCGAAATGATTCTGGATTAAATAGGTAGCATTAAGGTTTATTGGTCACGGCGGACTACACGGTTAAAGCCTTTTAATAAGCTACCACATTTGCAGGTTATGTGTAGCCCTGAATATCAAACGCGCCATAAAATTGTGGACTAGAGGAAATGAAATAAATGTGTTTAAGCGCAATACTGAGTTGTGGCAAATAGGCATGTCGTCTACCGGTTCGCAAGGTTTAACTTTGTATGACAGGTATTCTTGCACGTTCTTGTATTTCCCCTTGAGATGATACAATATGTGATACTTGCTTTATATTTGATTGGCTAACTGCGTAATAAAAGCAAATCTAGGAAGTTATAATTTCGATCCCAGTTTTGTTCAACCCATTTTCTAACGATGTCAGCTTTCCAATGATTCATGGCTTAAAATTGGTAGTCATTGGTTTACGGGTAGTCCTAAGTGGCGGAGAAGCAATTCTGCCGAATAAGGGATGAGGACGGAAGTTCGAAGGGAATCGCGTGTTATAGACACAGAAAGCCACATTCTAGATAACCAAAAAAAAGTAGTTAACTGAACAATAATATTTAAGGTGAACCGTATATGTTCAGAAAGTATTTAAATAAAATTTGCGAATCTTTTATAGCCGGCGCTCGGTCCAAAATTCCTAATAACCAGCGCTAGGAAGGCCGAAGTGAATTAAACTGGAGTCCGTTGATCGGCGGACAGCCAGGCCGCACTTGTTAATGAAAAATATCGCTTCAAAGTTATATTAGGCTGTGACAAGGCCGGGCGATCACTCCGATGATTAACGAGCCGCGCGTGCATAGGTATACCGTACCGTTTACTGTGCTAATATTGACCGATCGATTCCATGAAAACAACCGATTATTGTTCAATATGTGTAGTGTTATATCCAAAACGGTTCATTGATTAAAAATGAATTCAGTGAACATGACATCCCCTGCTACTCATGAGCCTCCCCGAAAGCATACAGGTCTCCACTTGACCGGAGAGGAGCGGCGGAGATGACTAATGAGATTGTTCCAACAATCTGCGTATTTGGAGCTGTGTTGGTTGTTGGTACAATGTGATTGAACGTTTTCGGTTGGGTCCTCCGGGCCTAGATAAATGCCAATCTACTAAGGCTAATGATTTTATAAACTAACTAAGTACGAGTAGGTATATATAATTGTCATAGGCGACCGAGGCCACCGAACGAAAGCTTTGGTCGATACATTTTCTTTTACTTCTTAGTCATAAGAGTTAGTAACGTTAGCATAATACAGTCGGACTCGCGCACCGACGGTTCCGTATCTAAGATAATATAGTTGGAAAACGCAAAAGAAATTACTTATTTGGTTATGTACTATATGTTCTATGCAGTTAGGTCCATTTTTACTAGCCTAAATACATTTTAATATATTTTTTTAAAGTTTCTTGTTATTTTTTCCGAATCTGCATAAAGATTTACCACTTCATTTTATTTTTAGCATAAAATATTAAGTGTCCTAAATCGGGTTTTTTTTTGTGTATTTTGGGCTGTAAGTCACAAAGTACCTACGTCACAAAAAATATAAAAAAAATAGTGTTAAAATTTGCAGGTTAGATGCCCTTTGATTTATAAAATAAATATCTGGGGAATAAATACCAATTGACCTAGTCACAAACTAAGCTCTAGGCTTGTACTTTGGGTACTAGACATCGATATAAATAATTGTATAGAGATATATATATATATATATATATATATATATATATATATATATATATACTTAAATACAAAGAAAACATCCATGATTCAGGAACATCGCATAATAATCTGCCCTTACCGAGATTTAAACCCAGGAGTCCTAGGACCGCTAGCTTTGCAGGCAAGGTCACTACCAACTAGACCATCGCGTCGTCATTTTTCATATCGGTATTATAGTGGAAGTTGTACATACGAGTAATGTATACCTATACCACAATATCCAAACGTCCAGTCGAGTCTTCAAAACTTGCTTATTTACACTTCTTTATTGTAGTATCTTAAGCATTTATTTCATATGACTAACCCGATAACAAAAATAAGAAAAAAAAGAGAGAGAATTCTGTAATGGGTTCTACCACATGTAAAACAAACAAATAAATCCATTAACCGCATATCATATCTAAAAGCTTGAAAAATGATTCTATGATTACCAATTTATTTTTTGTCATATCGGATACTACTAGATTACCCACTAAAATTATCGATCTTATAAAAATGCATTACCTCAACGATTGCCTTGGGCATCCAGGTGACGGCCACGAACAGGCTCTCCTTAATAGTGAGGTCGCTGGCGAGTGCCACCAGGAACGCCGTCAACATCCGCAGACTCAGCGCCAGGAAGATGCAAGCCAGGATTCGTCCGAACTCTTCGAGCGATATGTGTGAAACCTGCATTACACACCTTACTTTACCTAATTTTGAAACCATATTTGACTGTTATTTGTCAGATATGTCTCTCATTCGATATGTATGTCAAAAGTTAGTGATTTCAGTTTCAGTGAGCCATCAGTGTTTGGCAAATACTACTACTTAAGTCCAATGTACCATAAGTGCTATAGAGAATTTCAAAATCGTTCAGACCAAGTATTATTTTCTTTTAGTATTTTGGTCGCAATGCAACAAAAAAGCATACATGCATTTAAAAAGCATCGTCTGACAGCAGCATTAAGCAGAGACATTAGAATAGGCTTTCCAAAGCTTGCTTGTTAAGTTCTTTAGTGGACTATTGGTTAATTTATATTGGTGGTGCAAGCCCGAATCGTCATTTGTCCTAATGCATCGTTTGCGCGAATTTTCATTTATCCGTAATGAATCCAGCTGAATTTTAAAACATATTAGTGCTTTTTATAATACAACCTGTGGCGACCTAGCAACATCTAACGACAATTTGTAACAACCGGCTCACCTGCGTCACTAGCGCCACAAGTGTCAGACAGCGGAACCACAGTGTTACACATCGCGCTAACGAAGTTTCTACGTCGGTTGGCATATTTACAACTTCCAACTTCATCCCAATGGACTTCGGTCCCCAGGCATAACATCCGCCTGGAGAGAGATCTCTCTATTGTCCTCTCTCTTGTACAAACCCTAACCTAACCTAAACGCAGGTAGGTATTTTGGAGAATTTAAAAAGTTATCTGAAACCAGCTGTAAACCAATTTTGGACAAATCACAATTCGACAAACGATGCGTTAGGACAAACGTTATTAGGGATTCCGAGGGACACCCTTTATATTTTTATAAGTACTGTAACCTACTTGTTTGTAATGACCCATAAGCAGTCGATAAATATGTTCTCTCGATGGCAAGGTGAAAATCTGCTATTTTTTCTGTTTTTATATCGACTTGAATATGCAGTTGACATAGCGGTCGACGCGTCTGTCTTTAGCTAACGTTATTCACACATGTTGTCGTTTTTCGAAAATCACTTAAGTATTTTGCACCCAGCAAATTTAATGCGTACTATTAGCTCAGTATATTTGACAAAAAGGCCAGATTATGTATGTTTTCTTGAGTTTTTGTTACCGTTAGTACATTTTAATTTTATAATGTTAGTTTAAGTCAACACTTTATTGCTAATAAAACTTTAAAAATAACATAACAAAAGTCCTTCCCTGCGATAGCAGTAGTACAAAATTTAATTTACTGGGAAGTTGCTTACTGATTGAACTTAAGATCTCCGATATCACAATTACGTAAATTGTTGGATATAAGCTTTATAGTTTCAGCCAACATTTTCAGATACAAACACCTCTTCGCAGGAGTTCGTTCATTTAAGACCTATTCAGTAAACCTATTATTAAAACTAACAACTACGGTTCACGAGATTTTGAGGGACCGAAAGGCTTGACTAACATTTTGAAGAGCATTTCTACTCTTGGGATAATTTCAACACTGTAGAAGCCAAGTAATAAACCAATTTAAAAAGTATTTAGTAATGTAAAAATACGGTTCTTTTACTTAATATGAATGTGTGTCTCTGAATATATAATTTTCGTAAATTTATTTCAATGTTTGTTATCTTCATTCGTTTAATTGAGGATGGATCGCTCACATCAGTTTACTAGCCAACACTCTTAACTGTACAACGGTGGACCTTACAAAAGGCATAAGGCCTACCAATGGACAGTTAACAGTGTGAGCGATGGTCCCATGCGTTTTAGACTTTTTGTGACTTGTATAGCACAAATGAAAAGTAGTGGAAAACTCTTCTCATCTCTTGCTTAACTTAAGAGAAAACGGTCTACTCGTATTAGGGATCAGTTATTCTTGAGCAAGTCATGCTAGGGCCGTAATAAATGGTTTCTTACCTCTAAATAATACCCACTTAGGGTGAAAAGCATCGGCTCGAAGATCCTCCAGAGCAGCTTGTACACCTCGGAGACCGGGTTGTTGTTGACAGGCCAGTCGCGCCGCGCCCACCGCGTCGCGGCCGTGGCGCAGCACACCATGATCGCCACACCAGCTAACAAATGCAATCAAAGATAGAAATAGAATAGAAATAGAAAATAAGATAGAAATAGAATAGAAATAGTAGGACCTTCCGATTTGAATATGACAGACACAATTTTTGAAAAGTTTCTTATTAGCTCTCAGTGCATCAAATTCTGATGACACTAAATACCTATAGAGGAAAAAAACCACAGAAAGAAACGCATAAATAAAATGACGGAATCTTCATTCTGTTTTCTACAGGAGATAAGAGTTATTCATTTGTTTTTAAACAGTCAATTTACAACCGTAGGCAGTTTGAATAAGAGTTAAGTGTCCATTACTGGTGCTTGTCAGCTAAAAGTGTCCAACACTGGTGCCATCACCCTAGAATAATTAAAACTAGAAGTAAGTACTGGCTTTGTTTTTTTTAAATTGATTTTGTTACAAATATGTATGTAGGTACGTGTAATTTTACTTTAGGTACATCAAAGTCCCTACCTACTGATTCATATTATTAATTTGTAAGATAAGGTATATGGAATAGAAAAAATACGTTTATTATTAAGTAGAACTGTGTAGTAGTACTGTGTGGTTGCCGGGTTAGAATAGTGCCACTCCGTGTCTTCCCGCGGATGTCGTAAGAGACGACTAAGGGAATAAAGGCTTGCAGTACTGTTAGGCGATGGGCTTGCAACCTGTCACTAATACGCTGGTAAACATCTTAGCCTGATTGTGCAAAATGTGGTTACAGAATTATCAACAAGTTTTTAGGGTTGTTGGAAATTCTGTAGCTCTGCCTACCCCACTCTGGGAATGAAGGCGTGAGTTTATGTATGTATGTGTATGTAGAAAACAAAAACACACTTCAATAAAAACATAATATTCGGAGGCGCTGTCGTGTTATTCTCTACGTGCATTCTCAATAAGGTTGTGAGTAAGTTTTAAATAAAAGAAAAACTTCTCTTAGCTGAACCAATGTGTCTATCATGTGTATTGTTAAAATCTATAGCTGTAAAATGCTAAAATAATATAAAATGGGTTTTTTGTTATGTTTAAAAGTAAGTGAATGTGGTGGCGGTATATTCTAAAAGCGGCAGACTTTTAGTGCAGTACAACTAAATGGTACAATATCGACTAGACAAGGTCAAGGCGTCCTACATATATGATGATACTTGGCTAGTTAATACTTCAAATAGAAGCTCAAGCCCAATAGATCATCAATCAAACTATTACAATCGAGCAATCCCCGTCGATTACATTCATTTCATTTCGGGAGCAGTCCCAGTGGTTTTCACAACATCGCTAATATATGAAAAATAAGTTTGATTGTAGAATGCATAAAATAGGTATTGTATAAGGTGACCTTGTATAGTAGTGCAGTTGATTGGTCTTAATTGAAATGAAGGCTAACAAATTAAAGACGGACGTACAGCGGACCAATTGTCTTGTCAAGTAAAACTAATTTCGAAATTACTGGACGAATGATGTCACGCAACTTATAACGTAGGAATTCATTACGTTTAATTTTTCAACAGATTTCCTTTTGAGGGTCCGTGTCCAAGTAGATACACGTGTATCTAGCGGTGCACCGCCGCGTATATACGCCTTTAGGTTTTAACATAGCAAATGTATAATAGATTAGATAATAACTTACATGTTCCTCCCCAGCCGATATACCCGAATGCGTATATGGACATAAGACCTCCGGCGAAAATGAGAAGACTCCGAATGGTAGGGGCGTAAACGTCTTGATGAGCTGGAAGTAAGTCGACGAGCACGCCCCACACAATTCCTAGCGTAATACCTACAAAAATAGCTAAAAGCGCCTGAAAAAATGCATTTTGTTACTTGACAATCTTGACATATTACGAATTTGAACTTCAGTAATTGAGACGAAGATTAGTCAGTCAAATTAGAAAAATTGGCAAAATATCGAGAGGATAGTGAACACTCGGGTAGCAGATTGTCTAACTATCATTTAATAGTCTCATTCTTTTCTAAAATCAAAGCCTGCCCTGCCTGCCCTGTTAAACAAGAAAAGTTGGCCAAGAGCATGTCGGACCATGCTCAGTGTAGGGTTCCGAAGCCGCTAAGTACTACAAACATAAAAACAACAAGTAATTACTAATTTTCTATTTAGTCGGTTGGTGCCGTTTTAGGTGGTTTTAGTAGGTTTTTGAAATACAGGCGATTAAACACTTTATCGCCTGTATTTCAAAAACCAATGATGCCTACATAATCGTTCAGATTTTTTTAAAATTACGTTACGCTTACGCTTTTATTAAAAATATTTTTCTAATTTTTAGTATTTGTAGTTTTGGCTGTACACACTTGACTCTAACCAAAATTAGCATTTTAAAGCTTAATATTTTACAAATGGATCCATAATAGAAAAATTGTTTTCAAAAACCTATCCAACGACACCACATACTATGGGGTAGAAGAAACAAATACATCCCCACGTAACTTGTGGGGGAGGTACGTTAAAAAAAAAACAAGATTTTATTATACCACTTTGTTGGCGTGGCTAATATGTTTATTCATGCTAACTTACAGCTTTCTAGTACTAAGAATCCCTGAGCTAGGCTGCGGACGGACGGACATGGCGAAACTATAAGGGTCCCTAGTTTGACTACGGAACCCTAAAAAGGGCCAAAGATATTTAAAACTTGTAATTAAAAAAATATGCTCTTATTTTCTCACTTTAACAATTTTGTATGCGGGAGGCGACGGGACAAACATGGTGCTGTTTATGACCCCGAACATTCCCTCAGTGAAAGCTGTGTCCAGGCCACCAGCGTTGCCGACCAGTTGGGCCACCTTGTTCTTGGTGCCCAGACCTCGCGCGTTGAGGGCCATCGCGGTGGGCACCACCACCGCTGGGGACACTGACGATAAGATGGCGCCAAGATGCAAACCTGTGCGAGAGCCGCATAAAACCATTTTATTAATATTCAATAAATGTTGATGCTGAAGCAACGTACAGAAACGAGGAAGGTTGGAGCGTTTTGTTTTCTTTGAACAATGTTTAAAGCTAACATTTTTATACGTTTTTAAATACACAGAATGTATTAGACCTGTCGGCCTTATAAGCAGCTGCACACTTGATACCTTGCCGCTTTAACGCGGTGCAGCCTTTCAAACATAACGTTAAAGTGACAAAACCACCAAAGTGTGCAGCCATTTATAAGGTCGACCGTACCTACACGATTCACATGGCAAACGAAAATTGCTTCCGAGTGTCGTACACGAAACGGTATTAAAAGGCGTTATGATAGAGATTGCATACTTTTAAGTGATTTAATAACTATCACCAAATATTTTAGTGGTAACAAATGGGAAAAATATTCCCACGTGTTACCACCGAGTACTTTAGTGGTAACAGGTGGAAATAACCCTTTTAATCGCTCTACTGCTTAGCTTTAGTTAACTGTAACTAACGAATGAATGTGTGTATTGTACTCACCCCAAAACCAAGGGTATTTGAGAAGCACATGAGTAAAGACGGTCGTCGACAAACATTCTACAATCCAGGGCAGGGTCGCCAATGAGAAAACTTTTACCGAGTTATATCTAATGTATTCCCAGTTCCAGCTGAGCGGGCCCTTCGATAGGATAATCACGGGGTAAATGCGTCTGGAACAAAAGAAAGTACTCGAGTACTCGTACCTACCGCAATTCCGCCAAACTGATTGCAACCGGTGGTGAATCGAAATGGGATTTCATTATTTGAACATTTCAGAAAGCATAAACTAAGTAAGTATTCCACTCTTATAAGGAAAAACCAAACACAAAGGCCATACTAATTGGATTTTTAATTGGCGGTGTTATAGAATTTAATTTTACTGCAACAGCTGTATGGGTTTTTAAATTGTTGGAAAAATAATAATTGGATTTATCGACGGGTATACTCACAACCTTATGTTAATAATAATATCATTCATTTAATCACCACAATGATAATGATTTCTTATGTTATAGTGACATGTCTTAATTAGTAATTGGTGTTTTGTTTTGACGTATTCATTAATTTACCTTAAATGATAATCTAAAGCGTCCGCTTCTGGATTTTGTAAATAATTATCAGGTCCAAAATATCTGTATAAGGCTCCGATGAATGTCATTCCGATGATAGGGCAGAGAGTGGTGTATCTTTCCAGGGTGTGTCCGAAGACGTACCCAGCCGCCACCACGCCCGCCATGTCGAACAAATATCCGCCCGGGAGGACCGCATCTTGCAATATGAACCAAGAACTGCCCCACAGTGCTAATACTGAAATATATATATAACATTTTAAACTCACTTACACGTGCTATGATTTCAATTTAAAGTTTATTGTTTTCCATTTTTTACAGTAAACAGAACGCAATAAAACGATAAGGTATGTAAATATGTATTATAGTATGAATGTATATGAAGAATGGAATGGTAAGGTAAACAAGGAATAGTTTAGATTATAGCGCACTTGTACAACCATAGTGGAGTGACGTCATATTGTTTTTTTAAGCCTAGCACTGTGACGTAGAAAATACCAGGTGGAGTGTAAGCTTATTAGCTATTAACAGAAATTACTTTTTTGTCTCAGTACCTAAATAGTTAACCAAAATAAAAAAAAACAGTACGCTTTTGAGACGGACCTCTATAATCATAATTTTTTGCGGAACACCTTTAAAAAAAGTTCCTGTTGTCAATTGTAGCGGGAATATTAATAACGTAAGGGTTTAACGTTTTCAAGATTAGTTTCATGGCGGCCGGCGGTGCTCCTTATTATTAAATATTTATTAACTAGTATAAACTTGTTAAGTTTATAAATAAAATGTGGATGGCCTACCGCAAATCACAACTCCTAAATATTGTTTCAATTCCAACACAGAAGGAGCTGCCTGCAGAAACATCCCAAGGCTTACTGCACTACGAGCATTTTTGTGTTTACTCGTGCTTCTGTAAGAAAGGTGGATAAATTCAACTTTAAGTTATTAATTATATAAGTAAGATTTGACAAGTAGGACGCTCAAGGCTCGTACCGTGGATCGTAGTAAGTATATTTATATATTAAACATTAGCGTTATTGAAACGTACAGTTTGTATCTAATTGGCCCTAGGCAAGCCTTCAGCTAACGTTAACGTTATCGAAAATTTATAGGATAGACGTCAGTCGCCGGACGGTCGCCTCGAGCGCTTATGTCAATTCATTACATTTTGACAGCTTTCGAGTTAGCCTCGCTCTCGTCTAGGGTCCCAGTTCATTACGCGATTGAACATAGCGAAAGATAGATTCGTTTTCCTTTTTATGCAAATGTTTTGGCCTGGCTTACATCACCCATGGTATTATTACTCACTTCCAAACGAGATTCTAGTATTTGCCTTTTTCTTAATCTGTTTCTCAATAGCAACAAACGGGAGTACAGTCTGAGGCAGTTTTTTTTTAAATCTTTCTGAGTTTCGTATCCTAAGGAAAAAGTAAAATTATTTTAAATAAACTTTTACATCTCTAGCTAAAGTAAAGCTTCGGTTCACAAGAAGATATCAATTATTCTCGTTGGGGACCCAACGCATGATATTATCGCTTACATTTAGCTTTTATATATTCGCTATATAGCATGAAGTTATGTTTTCAGTAACGTGGTCGAATAAGAATTTAACATACGGTAATGAACCGAGGACGCAAGTCCACCGAACCTTAGATAAGCGTTTCTAAAAATTATGGCCACTGTGAGTGTAATAATAACTTTAAAAAATGCAGTTAGGCAGAGTTAGTGCATTGATACTATGAAAAATTTAAATAACATTCTAATATTTCACAAAGTAACTACTTTTTTAATTGCTACCTAAAATTACTTAATTGTTGTAACAAAAAAGAGTTTTATCTTAATGCATCGGTGAAAATTTAATGTCAAAATGATTATGTCCCAAACAATTTATCGGTTAATTTCATTTCAGCTAATAATTATTTGGCATTTAACAAGTTCTCGCACTTTACGTTTTGGGAAATTGCTGTTTAATAAATAATCACTGGGAGTTTTTTTTAAATCTGTTTTATTTTTCGTGGAATGTAATAATACTTAGGTAAGGTTCTCATAACTACCACAACACTTCGATCTAGGGATGAGAAACGTTATCGCTAGCTATATTTGTATAGATTTTTGTTTACAGATACGCCATTTTAGTGTCGCTTCACAATGCTTTTAATGTACAGTTGGAACTTAGGTAGTTGCAACTCACATAAGAACTTGATATGCTTGTTCCAACATCTGTGTCCATCTGAGCTGTCAAAACTTGCCAAGATCCAGTCAGTAAAAATATAGCGTTGAATACGATCGATATGTATATATTTTTTCGTTTCAGCCCGGCGCTTGTGTTGACGTCTCATAATACGGTCTCCGTCTTGTCTGGGTAAACGAGTCCAAAGAAAATCAAAGTATGAATGTTTTACGAGTGGCTGTAACTGAACTAAGCTACCTTTTGCTAGTTTTAATCACGTATAAACTCTGTATAATATAAATACATATTATTCATGAAGAAGAATACAGAGGATGTACTTCTTTTAATATGCACCTAATGATATAAATATCTGTAATTATCTTGGAAATCTAGCAGGCTTGATTCCAATACTTACTCACGTTTTGGCGGAACCAATTTCAAAATTTGTTTTGTTATTGTTAGATGCTATTTTGGTATTTTTCTTGCCTGTGAAATAAATACAACATTTTAATTACATCTTACCACGTAGTTTAAGTCACAGGGTAGTCAATGATGACAGATCGAGATCAGTACAAAAGTATTTTATTCCCACTGCTGTTATTTTAGTGGATTGCACAGTTTCGATCAAATGCCCAGTTTGATTACAATACCCTGTCCAAATATAATTTGAATTCAACTACGTACTAACTGATAAATTATATCTTCATTAAATATTATTATAAGAATAATATTAAGAAGATTTTAATTCAGTTTTCAGCAAAGGGTAGGGTGATTTAAGAGGAACGTTTTTATGTCTAATAAATTCTGGATTATGCACGGGTGTTTAAGAAATCTTACATAAACCGAAGCGGAGCGAAGGGCGGGTCGCAGGTAAAATATAAATGCATCCAAAAAAATTGCGCTGTTTTTCAAGGCCCGGATAGGATATGGTGTAGGTAGATAAAACCCTACGTTCCAATAAATGGCATTTGAAGTCCTTCAGTAGCCAAATTAAAAACGCAACCACTCATTGTAATTAATAATAATAAATAAAAAAGTTTTTTTTTTGTTTTTTTTTTTACATGATTTCATTATTCAAGGATTAATTTCTTATTTTATGAAAAATACAAATTTTTAAATGTTCATACATTATTTATTTTACATTATAAAAACTCGCACAGTTGATTCCCCAATTTTGATACATCTATCTTTACCAACGTATGAAAATATAAAAACCGTTTCGAGGAACACGCTTCTCAAATTAATCCCTGTAGTTAGATAAAATAAAAGACAGTGAAATAATTATAATAAAATTAAGAAATAGATATTGCGCAATTCGGACCGGTTTTAAGGGTCAAATGAAAGTCCTTTCTAAATTTTATTATAATTATTCATTCTAACATTTTTTTTCATCTAACTACAGGGACCGATTTGAGAAGCCTATTCCTCGAAATGGTTTTTAAATTATCATACATTGTCAAAAATTGGCATATCCCAATTCTCAATTTATGAACGTAATACCGTATGTATATTATTTTATTAAGGTTTTTCAGTATACAATTTAGTGTGCTTTAGTAGTTTAACGAAAATATTGTATCCTAACTAACTTAATTGTTACAAGTGGGTATTTCTGCTTCTGTATTATCATTTATACATATTTATTATGAACAGAGAAAACCAAATTTATGCGTTAAGCGTACCGGTATAGTGCTTTACTGACTGAAATGACTTATCGACGCCGCTTCCGACTTATAAAGTCTGAATTACTGTGCCAGAATTTCCTTATCAAGTGCTGCCGGGCGCTAACCATCCTAGCTATTCTATATGTACCCTAAGCTACTGTGAACAGTGTGATATTAATTTGTCATCCAAGTATAAAAGAGCTATTATATACTAATATAGTTGTCCGTGCCCGGCGCTAACGCCACCCGGGTGTAATTTTTTTCATACACACCTTATAAAAAATACTTTACATCCTATTCTCAGACCTACTGAATATACATATAAAATTTAATAAGAATCGGTCAAGCCGTTTCGGAGCAGTTTTGTTACAAACACTGTGACACGAGAATTTTATATAATAGATTATTTGATACCTTAATATAGTTTATTTATTAATTTAATACTATATCTTTCAGTAATAAACACAGAGCTACTGCACTTGGAATTTAAAAAAAAAAACTTACCGGTTTCAACACCATTGTCACTCATTTTTCCGCAAAAGATTCCAGGCTGTTCTACAACTGGCTCACAAACAAATAGTCATTTGTGCAGTCGCAGGAGTGGTAACACATCGAGACGGCCGAGGATATTGGTGAAGATTACACTAGGATTGTAAACACAGCTGACACCGAAGTCCGCCGGCACGCGACCTGTGAAACAGTGTGATCTCGTTTAACGTTCTTCTAATAATACAATCGGTCGCATGCGCACTGTGAGCCATTGCCATAATTGAAAGTACATTAATCACTCGGCGTCGAAGTCATCGGAAGAAGTGACCGCGGGCAATACAATTGGCGTAGTTTGAAAATACGATCGAAATTTATTCAACAACGCTCGTTGTCGGTCGTGAGACGAGTCAACTATGCTGAGTGACATATCAATATACATATATTTTAAACAAACGTACTTCAGACGAGGTACTTGACTGCTGCAGTTGACAAAGTTTACTAAGTCCAATACAAATTTTCCCTCTACAATCGCATTATTAATAAAATCGCTAACACTAATTCAAAAGATATCTATGGATCAAAATTATAATAATATTATTTATATTAGGATAATATGAGTATGATAATTACATTTAATTGAAAATATGGCCTTTTCTAGTTTTTTTTTTAAATAACCTATAAATACGTATAAAATCTCTTCGCCCTAAGACTTAGGTTAGCACTGTGAGTTTTATTTGTTAGATTTAATTATGCAAATTGTCATTATTCCAGTTATTTCAGTAGCACGAATTGTAACAATTGATAATTGCTTCCGATATTTCCTATATTTGCCGAGTAGTGTTAAATATGTACTTATATAAATATTATGTATAAATATGTATAGATAATATGTATTTATCAACAAACATATACTTTTTTACAAATTAAATTTAAATTAATTTATTTTGGATCACAAATATCCCCATTTGGTGCAAATAAAACAAAGACATCCTTAAAAAATAAAACATCTAAAAAATATAATTAAACATACATTAAAACAAACGTCAAAATTCTTAGTCTAAGATACACATACTTACAATGAATGTCATACACACTACTTTTAATAAATAATAATAATCAGAATCCGATATAGCCACTGCCACATATTTGTCACATTACTGCCGGATGTAAGTATAGTCCAGTTTGGGGGCTATCATTTTCAGAATATCGTTGGAGCTGCCACCAACAACGCACCCTGCTTGCGCATAGTCGCGTGGAAGCAGACATGACACGACCATAATAGCGGTACAAAATCGGGGCAGCCCCAGACTCACTCAGACCGCATTGTTGTACAGGGCGATTCAACGCGGTAAAAAACCATATCGTGTTTAATCTGTTATCGTATTGTCACCGTTTTGATAGGTCCTATTTACGTGACAGTAATGAAGTCAAAAACTTAACATAACAGGTCAAAGACGATATGTTTTTTACTGTCGGGAATAGAGGCCCTGGAAGGTCACTGTAAATTAGCCCACGGCTGCAGTGATGTACCGTAACACTCTAAAACCGGGCAAGAGCATGTAGGACCATGCTCATTGTAGGGTTCCGGTTCCGAAGCCGTTAGTACAAACAAATAAGACCTCGCGACAAACTTAACTATGCCGGTGGAAAACTGTTATCATCGTACATACATCGACATAGGTTGCGGTCAGTTTACAAACACCGCAAATAAGTTTTCGGTATGTATAAACATTTAAACCGTTTGAAACTCAAGAACCAATAACATCTTCTTAGTCGTGATCTTTTTCCTATTAAATTAATTATATGTGCTTTCGTTTATAATATTTTTCAGATTTTTAGTATTTGTAGTTTTGGCTGTAGGGGGGGCAAACTTGACTCTAACAAAAAAAAGCGCTTTAAAACTTAATATTTTATAAACGGATCCCTTAATCGAAAAATTGTTCTCACACGTAATATTTTTGAAAGACCTACACCCCACACTATGGGGTAGACGAGAAAATAAAACAACCCCACGATACGTGTAGACATAAACAAAAAAAATTATTTTTGATGAATTTATTTTATCACTTTGTTAGCGTGACTTATATAGTATGTATACTCATGTCAAATTACAGCTTTCTTGTACTAAGGGTCTCTGAGCTAGGCTGCGGACGGACATGGCGAAACTATAAGGGTTCCTAGTTTGACTACGGAACCCTAAAGAGTGTAACTTTGACCTCTTGTAAACATCACGCAAACCTACGGGCTATGTACCGGGCTCTTATTAAGATAGCGCCTTCCGTTCGCGCTCAATGTATGCATTTTCGTTAAGGTTAGTAGTAACTATTTTACAGAGGGCAACACAGACTAACAGTCCGTCGGCCGATATGGGTCGGTCAGTTCATCGTATCGGCGGTCTCAACCAAAGTGACAGTTTTAAAGCCCGCTGTACGAATATTGCCCGCAGGTATAAATAGTTTACTATGTGTGCTGCATTGATTTTGGACTATCAGGCGGCCAGGCAGACTTGAGACTGCAGGTAATCTGTTAGTCTGTAGTGCCCTTTAATTCGTGGTCACTTGTTTGTTCCTCGCCAATCCGTTTAAACTTAATACCTTCACTATTAAACTTCGTGGCCCAACAAAACGTATTTTTGTGATAAGTATCACATTTTCTGCAAATATTTCTCCTCGTGTAGCATAATATTAGCACTCTGGTTAATCTTTGTCAGGAAAATAATAAAATTAGCAATAAATTTCGAACGCTTAAACTAGTGATGGTGTGTTTTTAGAGTTCCGCTATTGAACAATACTATGTCCTTTCGCTTAAACATCTTTTTCTTTATCTGCAAGTCAAATCATACAAATAAGGTAAGAACAAAAAAAATGGTCACAGCAATAAGTACAAATGATTTATAGAACGAACTAGTATTCAATGTCAAAAAGAGCATCTCGGCCTTTTGTATGCAAGGTATAAAATGTGAGCATAACCTGGCAATTATCTCAAACGAGCCAAACGACATATATATTTAAAAAGTACATTTTTAAATATATTAAGATTAAGATTTTGATTTCGAATGTTTCTTTTAGCTCGTTTATCGGCTACAAGATAGTAATTTTACCACAAATTGTTGTAATTCAATTTAGTCAACAACCAGATTAAGGTAATGATAAACTGTATGCGTTTTAAAATCCATACAAGATAAGTATAAAAATTAATATAACGCGCCGGCGCGGCTGTGTACGGCTACAGTGGCTGAAAACGAAAACACAGGCAACCACACAACGTTTATAAATTACTTTGTATTTTTGTACTAAAACTAGAATGAGACTTCATTACTAATGCGGGGGCGGGTCCAAATCAACGTTAGTTTGCGACCGGTCGCCAGGTGATATGGGTCCGTCCCCATGTCAATCTACTTGTCCGGTAGTTGGCTTGGCTAGTGGCCGAGGGTGGAGCTCACAGTTGCGTTGATACCCTAGGCAAGACTGGTTGTGTTCCTTCCCGAGGTTGCTGCCTGTCAACTACTCGGTTTCCCCGGATTAAACGAGTAGAACCAAAACAACAGTCGAACTCTAGATCGTCCTTTATTCACCCTTCCAAGCTTCCCATATTTCCTATCCAATCAGCTGGATGCGATGTCGTGGCATGTCGCAGCGGGCCTCCTATCCGACATGAAAGGATGGGTAGCGGTAAAATGCCACCCGCGTGTTTGTGCCGTGCGCGGGGACCCATACGGGTGGAGAACAGGATCCTGGCAGGCTGAGTTAGACGAGGGTCGGACAGTAGTTACCCTCAGACAACAACACGCCGCTTCGGCTCGGGATTCATCTCACACGGGAGGTTCTAGCCTAGCCAGCCAGAATCAATCGGCTGTCGCGACAGTAGACTGGCCGCGGGCGAGGGTTCTGGGATGATGAGGTTGGTAGTCGGCGGAGTACGGCCCCGAGTCGCTGTAGTGGTGACGGAGGGCTTGACATCGTGCGGACTCACTCAACAGCTCACCCTGGAAACCTATATCCAACTCGTATCCCTGGTGCGTCATAGCATCCCTAGTAGGAGCTCCGTGGTGGGTGGGGAGCGAGTTGGACGAATCTGAAGCAGACATAGTTATGGAGCTCCAAATAACTAGCGCAGACGAGTCCGGGAGGAAAGAAGAGGAGAGGAGGGCAGAAGTGGGAGGAAGGCCGAGCACCAACAATACGGTGCAAGGGGGACCCCCGCGGATGTCGGAAGTAGCGATGGAGAAGAGGGTAGAAGGTGGGGCAGAAGTGGGAGGAATGCCGAGCACCAACAAGACGGTGCAAGAGGGACCCCCGCGGATGCCGTGGGTGCCGATAGACCTGAAGAATCTGTCCTTGGAGGATGAGGAACGTCTGCTGAATCAAACGCAGACTCCGAAGGAGGAAACCGCCACGGCGGCAACCCCGATGGAGGGCGACGGCTTCTCCAGACCGCCCACCAAGGCAGAGAAGAAGAGAGCAAGACTGGCACGCAGGAAAGAGAGACAGAGAGAGAGTGCGGCAGGAGTGAACCCTAGCCACAACCTGGCGAAAGGGAGGCCTTCGCCGCCGGAGAGGCCGCCGAAAGTGAAACGGCAGGCAACAGACCCGGACGAAGGAACCTCGACACGGCCTTCGGCGAAGCGACCGAACCGCGGCGACTCGCTCACGAGCAACCGTGCGACCGCAAGGGAAGCACGGGAGTTCGCAGTGGCGGTCAGCCGCGCAGATGGTGTACCGGTGAATGTGTCGCTAGGAACCGAAGTCCGGAGAATTGTTAGCCGGTTCATTACGGAGGCCATAAAAGAGCAGGGCCTTCGAGGGAAGCCGCTTCAATTCGCAATGTCGGGGCTGGTGTCGGAAGGATTCTTCCTTGTAACACCATCCACGGCAGAAGCAAGGGAGTGGCTTCTCAGGAAAGACCTGGGTGAGCCAAAGGGGCACAAATTGCTGGGTCGAATGCTTAACAGCACGAGGGTCAACATTTGGATCCCGGGACCGCCGAATGAACTGAAGGAGGATCCGCTCCTCTACCTGAGAGCCCAAAACTAGGACAGGGAGCAGGAGCTGAAACTCCAAGAGTGGATGCAGGTGAGCAGGGAGGATCTCGTCACGGTCATTCGGGTATGCTACTCGGTGCCTAAGAGCGTGGAGGATGCGTGGGGTGAGGAGGCCAGCCAGTGGCTGTTCTTCCAAGGCACACGCATCCGGGCGCGGTTGGCGAGGTCCGCCCCTCACAGAGCGAAAGAGGAGGTGGAGACCCCAGTAGGGAAGGGGAACTACAGCTGCAGGTGCAGCTGTGGTGGCTCAGCGCTGCAGCCCTGGTCGTCGACCATCCATCACAGATGGTAACCGAAGGGGGCTCCTCGGACTAGGTAGACGGGAGGCGGCTTACACTACACAAATACACAACCAGCAATGGACAACACAGACAAACAACACACCACACAATAACACACACAAATACAAAAAATAAGAATATGTCAAGTTAACCTCCAG
This sequence comes from Acleris sparsana, assembly GCA_923062465.1. Taxonomy (NCBI): domain Eukaryota; kingdom Metazoa; phylum Arthropoda; class Insecta; order Lepidoptera; family Tortricidae; genus Acleris; species Acleris sparsana. The sequence goes on from OV281286.1 coordinate 13,306,474, forward strand.
CACTGCAAGGATGCAATGTCCAAACTGTGCCAATACATAGTGAGGGGAAAGATTGACATTGTCCTGATGCAAGAGCCGTACGTATGGAAAAACCAGGTAACAGGACTGGGTAGCCTGGGGGGCGATCTCCACTTCGAAAGAAATGGTGAGCTGCCTCCTAGGGCATGCATATACGCAAGTAGAGACCTAAGAAATATGGGATGCCTAATGACCATATGTTTCAGAGACCTAGTTAGTGGTGGTAGAATTCAGCCTAGTGACAAGAAACGGAGAGGGAGTCAAGATAGCGCTGGCATCCTGCTACATACCAGGTGAAAGCAACGCGCCAACCAGAGAACTGGAGGAAACGGTCAGTAAGTACAAAGGTAAGAGAACACCCATTCTTGTAGGTTGCGATGCGAACTCACACCATGAAGTGTGGGGAAGTAGCGACACCAACAAGAAGGGGGAAGTACTTCTAGAATTTATTGTAAGCAATGACCTGGACATACACAACATAGGTACGACTCCAACCTTCATAACCAGGGCAAGAGAGGAGGTATTAGATATAAAGATAACCTCAGGGGAGATAGGCAAATATGTGAAAGACCAGGACCAGAGAGTAGACCAGGACGACAGCATGTCGGACTACAGGAGACTACTGTACGGCCTGGACTACTATACGGAAAGAACAAAGATAAGAAACCCAAGGAAAACAGACTGGGAGAAATATAACAGCATACTGAGTGAGTGGACACCGAGCCACAGAAGCCCTAAAACTAGCGAGGATCTGGACAGAGCCGCTGAGGATCTGAACAGGGCCATATCGAGAGCTTACCAGACGGCGTGTCCAGAGAGAACGTGTAAAGAAGATAAAGGACAGCCATGGTGGAATAAAGAGATACAGAAACTACGGAAAAGAACTCGTAACGCGTTAAGACTACTCGTAGCTCTAAAAAAGGGCAATGATCAAGGCTGGAACGAATTAGAGATATTAGGAACAAATACACTAATACAAGGGAGAGACTAAGAGCACAAGGATGGAGGACCTTTCCGGGAGAAATACAAAGATACTCAGAGGCGGCAAGAATAGTAAGGGTACTGGCGAACGAGAGATCCTGCCAACTAGGTAGCCTAATGGTAGGGCCGACCGAACTAACAGACCCCAAAAAAGTACTACAGCACATGGTAAGCATACACTTCCCCGACTGCAGGGAATACCGCACACATGAGGCTGCAAAGGATAACAGGACTGAGACAACAGGATCAGGGGAGAAACTAAACCTAAGAATCAGCAAAGAGGTAGGGGAATGGGCCATAAATTCCTTTGCCCCCTACAAAGCGGCAGGCCCAGATGGAGTGATACCCATACTACTACAAAAGGGATTAGACGAGCAGGGGCTTCCCGCAAGGGGGCTGCCTGTCACCACTCCTGTGGTGTCTCCTATTAGACTCGCTCATTAGAGAAACAAACAGAGGATGCATACATATGCAAGCGTACTCAGATGACGGGGTACTCCTAGTAAGGGGTAAAACCCTCAGCGTAATGAGAGAAGTCATGATTAGAGGGATAAAGCAGGTACTAGACTGGTGACAGAGCAGAGGACTAGACCTGAACCCGACCAAGACGAAAAGACTCTGACACCCATCAAAATCAAAGGTGAGGAGATAGAAACACTCAAGGAAATAAAATACGTGGGTGGGATTCTGAGGGGCTGGTTTCAAGGATTGATGATAACTGTCGGTTGTAGTTCGTCGGCAGTATAAGAAGTCGTGACTTGAATGCTGCGTAATTTTAATTCGTAAATAAGCTCTGGTTTGTTTAATAAGAGGGGATTCATTGTTTAAGGTTTGAATGTTATTTTATAATAAAGATATTAATAAAGTGTTTATACTATTTATTTATAATCTGAGTAATGCATGTTAGAGATTGACCAACCTTGAAAATCCAGTGACCTCTAGATGAGCGGCATTAACTGCCCTAGGAAAGTCACCTTCAAGACAAGTGTTGGTGATGGATACACCGAGGATATGCTCCTGCGGTACTGCCGTAAGTGTCACCGGTCACAAAGCACAAGTGTCTCGAAAGAGATTATCACGAGTGAATGTTTCTGGTTATGCTAGTTCCAATGGAACCGGGATTGTATATCTGTCTGAATATGGGGTGATTTATTTTTGAATTGTGTACTGTTAGAGTTTTGTATAGTGTTGTGATTGAATTATGGGTGTTGTAAAGATAAATTATATAGTCCTGAAAAAGAAAAGTTACGCAATTAACACTCACTTACCTTTACCCATTCAACTGTCACACACACAGTGAAAATGTAGGGATGACGTAATGGAGTAATGGATTAATGGGACGGGAGGATAAATTTTGTTTTTGTTCAATGCTAAGGTAGGTAGGGTATAATTATGAATTATTATAATAACACAAAACACAAAATGATCACTGGATTTGTCTAATATCGTCTTGGTCTTGATGTTATTCACTGTTGCCGCTGCTAGAGTTACTGCTGTCGGCGTTGTTATTTGTTGCTGTTGTTGTTAGAGTTGCTGCTGCTGGCGGTGCAACTTCCGTTGTTGTTACTGCTGCTGATGTTGCTACTGGTTAACTGATCTGGCTGGTTCTGGAGATTTTTGGTTGCTGGTTTGTCGTGTATGGAAAAACGAGTTCGATTCTTCGTTACCGGAGAGCCACTTCTGACGTAGCAGTGGTAAGTATCTCGGTGACCCGTAGAGGAGGATTATTAAAGGTGGTAAATTAGTAAATGAAACAATCTTTAAAATAGAATTATTGTTTTAAATAAAAGAAATTGAAAAATAATACAGCAAGACACGGGACCCCGTGTCTGGTGTTAACGAAAGATAATCCCAGAGTGATCTCATGGATCGATATAAAAATGGATCATAAACAATTTTGAATTTAGAAAGATTAAAACGAAATGAAATAGTGGCCAGGAACGTAAAAAAGGAGGTTGTAACAACCTCGTACTAGACAGCAAACTGCTATATAAGATACATGTAAAAGAGCAATGCAGAAAGGCAATAACAGCCCTATGGCAATGCAGAAAAGCCATAGGACGAAGATGGGGACTAAGACCACTGATAACACAATGGATCTACAAAGCAGTGGTCCTACCCAAACTGCTGTATGGAGCCATAGTGTGGTGGCATAGAGCGAAAATAAAAGACATAGACAAGGAGCTGACGAAGGTTCAGAGACTAGCATGCCTAATAACAACTGGGGCAATGAGGACAGCTCCTACACAATCCCTGGAGATAATGCTAGGACTGAACCCTGTACACCTTGAAGTGGAGAAGAGAGCCACAGAACAGTGGTATAGGATAAAAATGAGCAGAGAGTGCATCGGATCCGAGATGGACAAGAGACACGCAAGCATACAAAGGGAGTCAATGGTGAGCATGAACATGCTCATGATTAACAACGACCTTATAAAGAAAAGGAAGATCTTCGACAAGAAATACAGAATCCATATAGGAGAGAGAGACAGTTGGGAGACAGAAATACCGGAACCCAGAATGACATGCTTCACGGATGGGTCATGGAAGTCCTCAACAAAAAGAGCGGGGGCAGGCATCTATTACCTGGAGGCGAATGAGCATACAGCGATACCTGAGGAGGCCTCACTAGTGTGTTCCAGGCAGAAGTATATGCCATCATGAAGTGTGCACAGAGCCTGAAGGAAAGAAGCGATATAGCGGGGCACCACCTTATAATCTACTCAGATAGCCAAGCAGCACTAAAAGCGGTAGATAATCCGATAATCAAGTCCTCCCTGGTGCAGGACTGCAAGGATGAACTGGATAATCTAGACACAGCATCCAAAGTAACACTGGCATGAGTACCAGGACACAGCGGAGCAATAGGAAATGATAAGGCTGATGAGCTGGCCAGAGCAGGGGCGGACCAACAATACCTAGGCCCGGAACCAGCACTCCTGATATCTACAATGGTAACGAAAGGAGTCATCGCCAGAAGAATAGAGACAAAGACAAACGAGGCGTGGATAACAATACAAGGGTGCAGACAATCAAAACTCATGATGATAGGAAGGGTAAATAGAAATAGAACAAGGTATCTACTAAATCTTGGTAAGTACAACCTAAGCATACTGACAGGGATCTTGACTGGACACTGTCCACTCAACAGACATCTGACGGTTATAGGAGTCAAACAGGATCCTCGATGCCCACACTGCGGCAAAGAGGAGACTAGTCAGCACGTTCTGGCCGAGTGTGTAATCTACTCGTCACTGAGACATCGCACATTCGGGGAGGACGTGCTATCGGTAGAGACACTTAAAAGCATTAACCTTCAGAACGCACTAATGTTCTGTAGGAAAACAAGAAGATGGGATCAGTGCTGGATGGGAGCGCCGCAGAGCCAGTAACCTGAGGCTGGATCAAGGGGAACTGGGCGGAATGAATGGGGAGCCACTCGACCGCCCGCCTGCCTCGGCGGCGTCCCCACTCATCATCATCATCATCATCATCATTACTAATACTTTGGATATGGATACTATACAGGGCGAGAAATCTATAACTAAAAGTCAGTATGGGGAAATCAGAAAAAAAGGAGTCAGGGTAATCTGGCCACAGATTAAATAAGAGGTTCTTCGTTAGGCCTTGATTATGGAAAAGGGAAAAGCCAATTCTGCCCGTCTCGGCGCTACGTGCTTTGTAAGTCACCAAGAATATAAAATATATATTTAATAAAGTACCTGGTGACACTCGCGAAGCTAAGACAAATCTAACTACACCTCGTTTGTCGAATTCGGGCTATTCCTTCAGCCTCTACGAGGGAACAAGCAACTATACATACAATACGGGCCAAAAACAATATATCCCTTCTTGCAACAGTGTGGCGAAGATGTGAAAATAACAAACAATTTTTGAGGTAACTACTTACACCCTCATTAAGATATTATTAACATCAAAAATAAATCTAAGAAGTTAGAAAAACAAATTTTCTCGTTTCACAAACAACGTAAAATTAATACATAATTTTTAAAACCAATAGTTATTGGTAGAAAATAAGTACCTACCTATATCAATTACCAGATTTTTTTACGATGCATTTTATTGAAATTGCTCGTTTAATAAGAATACACTTTACGTAAGTGGCGAAATGGCCATTTTATTTTAACGATCCGAAATATCCTACGGCAACGATCGAAAGTGTCAGGTCCAAGTTCCAATATACACATTCAAATGGTTTTCGTTGAGTACGTTATTTCTGTATAATATAATAAGCCTAAGGCGGCAATCGATTTGAGAGTTCAACACGAATGCCCCTAATACACCTGCCACTTTCTCATTAGTTAAGGCACAACAGATCATTTACTAAAACAGTAAAATCTAAATCCTAAAGGTATAGAAACGCAATAAATATTCCTAGTTGATGAATTGGTTTTTTATTACGTACCTATATCAGGGGATTAAATTACACTTCATAGTAATTAATGAACACACGTTATTTCACTCTGCAGTTTTATAATTCAACAACAAAGATAACTTAAACCGTCATAAGATAAACACCACACACAATTAAATATTATGTAGATGTACGTTTTTCGGGCGACTTGGCACATCTTCAAATTGAAATATGTATTATTAGTTTTCAGTGACAAGTGGTCAACATTAATAGATCGTCGTCTCAAATAGACTGGCCCATTATTTTTTTTAACTGTTTTTTTTTTTTTTTATGGCATAGGGAAGGCTGACGAGCACACAGGCCACCTGATGGTAAGTGGAAACTGTGACCCATAGACATTCGCATTCACAAGACTGCAAGCCTAAGACTGCAAATGCGCTGCCAACCCTGAGGATTAAGATGGAATGCCTCTATGCTAGTCATTACACCGGCTGTCTTATCCCCAAACCGGAACACAACAATGCGAACACTGCCGTTTGGCGGTAGGTTAATGGATAAGATGGTGGTAGCGATCCGGACGGACCCCGCACAAGGTCCTACCACCCGCACAAACTGTATTTTTCACACCAACACACGGCTAAAACTACCCATGCATCCCTGAAGTCGAACGAGCAACTCCTTTACTACTTTTTGACTCTATTTGTATTTAAGGACAAACTTTAGAAGACTCACTTGGTCGACTACACATGTCCCATTGTCTGACTTATTAAATCCTGACATAGTAATTTCACGTCAGTTGACCGCTCGCCCCAGAGCGTTCATAATTAATTTTGGTATACCACGCAGAACCAGCAGCAATTGTATGTATAAATTTGATGGTGTTAATGACTTTAAGGACTACTTGGAGCAGTCGAGACCAGCTGCATAAGAGCTGGGACTCTATTCTACTTGGTTGCTTTTGACATGTTATAGTATTCGGCTACCCCAATTGTCAACGTAATGATAACCTTTATTTACTTGACATTAATGGTGGCCTAGTTAATAACAATACTATAATACTAATATTATGTCAAAAGCAATATGGTTTTACAGAGAAGAATAGAGTCCCAGCCATGTTGTGGTTGGAGTCAGAAGTGCACGACTCGACCATGGGACTGCACGCTGACAGCGTTTAATTACTTGGGCGGTCCGTTAATAGAGAACGTCAACGTTTCACTGAAACTTTTTGAAGTTATTTATTTTATTTTATTATTGTCAAGATATGGAGCAAACAAATTTATATTCCGAAACTATAAGAAAGCACTCTAAAATATAAGCGGGTTGATAAGGATCTACTGATTTTATTTGTTAAACCGGTAATGTTAAAAATAGGCTTCTAAGTGCAATATCTATCAAACAATTTTTGGTTTTGCTTAGAAATCTATTATTTCTCTTGTTAATTATAAAATTAGGCTTTAAGGCCTTTAAGGCGTAGAAAACAACATATTAGTCAAGCTCTCTTTTAAACAGACCGTTTCCTTCTCTCCAAATATAACTTGTTTGTACATATCTATGGATATTGTATTCAAATATAAATAATGAATAATTAGTACTCACATCGACCATAAAGCTGTTTGCGACAGGGATGCGAGCACAGAACGATTAATCTGTCTTTCCGTTCTGTTTTAATGGGTATTTGTTCGTTTCGCTTAAAAAGACATCTTTCAGCGATGCAGCGGCTGGCTGATCTCGAGGTGCACGAGCAAAAGGAAGTCATTCTGGCAGTAAACAATAATGTACGGTCGGAAGAGTCTTTCACGCTAGACCGGCTTCAGCCAAGTTGGCAAACGGGGCCCTCTAAAGAGCGGGCAATTTGCGCTGTAACACCGCCGGATACTGGCTGCTCATTAACTATGAACGCCGTCATCAAGATGCTTCTTCAGCAGAAAAAACGGCGTTTAACAGTAGCACTCTCCGCGAATAAACGCTCCGGCGCGAGGTGCTTTTGAACGCCCACCGCTACAAAGTGCATATAAATTGCACTGCGAAATTGAAGCAGAGATATGAAAAGAGACGCCGGGGTAAACTTTTGAAAGACAAGCTATGGGCACTTTAGAATCCGCAGGCACTTTGAACAGAATAAAGAGAAAGCCGTGGATGTAGCTGGGTACATTTTTTCAAGAGCTTCTTTTGAGTTGTTTTGCATTTTAATACGTTTTCGTAAAAGAGAAATATTAATTACGAGGTCGAGTCGTCTATTCGCGAGTTTTTACAATGCAAGTTCAAAATTATAGGAATAATGGTAAATTGCAATTGTGATCAAATACAGTCTAGCACATGTTAATGACAAACGAAATTGTATCTTTTTATAATAGGAATACAAACACGGCCAAGTGCGAAACAGTCGAGTTCATAAATATGTGTAGGTACTGTACAATACTGTACAATATTAAGATCGAGAAAGAAATTCCAATGACCACCTTTCTTGTATGGGTCAAGTCTATAATTATTAACTTTTTTTTGTTTTTATTTCGGCTATAGCTACATAAACTATAAAAAATTAAGTGTATAGCTATACGGTTCAAAAGATACAGCTCTAAGACGGACGGACGGACCAACCCTTTGGGTACAAAACCGTACAAAAAACATTTCATTAAGGTTACTTTGCTATAGTGTTTGAGTTTAGAATTACCCACAACTTATTAATTTGATGCCGAACTCCACCTTCGTACATCAAGAACACTAAAATTAATAATTTCGGCTTGCCAAATGCCAATACCACAGTTTAACAATATGATTACTCTAAGTCTTTGTTGTTGCTAAATAAAATAAAAACATTGTGTTCAAATATAAATAAAAACGGCATAAAACTCATATTTACATACTTTAAAATTCATAGGTGTTTTGTGTCTGTATGTTTATTCTTGTTATACCATACCTAATTCAAAACGAACGACTAGCTGCCGTGATATTTTGTTTAGGTTACAATTAAAATAGCAATTAGGTAGTATTTATATCCCGGAAAACAGATGCCCCTTGGAAGGACGATCAACGAAATCCTCGCGGATAGAATTGTAGGCCAAAGCTTGTTTAAAATAAAAAGAAAAGGTATTCGTGGAAAATGAGAAAAACTTAATCTATATGAAAGAAATTACGGCAACAGCAATTGAAGTTTGCTTGAACTTAAAGAGGCTTCTTGCTTGTGCTGTTGGTTCATTTAACATGATTAGTTTAACATTTTAAAAAGTTCATAAAAGTTTATAATTATGCATACATGAAAACAATGTTTGTGTTCGTGGAACTACAACTATGTGGATGTATGTTATGTTCGCAGGTATAACAAAATACTCGTTTTGTACATACAAAACCTTTTACGAGCCCTGAGTCACGTTTTAACATAATTTCTTTATTTCAGGCTCCGCATAAATTGCTTTGGAATACATCGTAAACGTGCACGTTCTATTTATATAATACACGGGTGAAACCTCCACGATCGGTCGGGAGACGCCAGCGTTCTAACAGAATTTTTAATTATTCTACGTAAGATAACATGACGCAGTAAATTTATAACCCGCCGCGTTGCATGCGTAAGGAAAACATCTTGTCAACGTGTGATACACACAAATCCATTCGTACAAAGAAATTCCCTCCTCGATCAATATGCCGCAATGCCATCTTCGAGTGTATTCTGATTTATCAAAGAGTGCCTAAAGATTTCTCAACTTGTATTTACATAGGCAACTGCGAGGCATATGAAATGTTATTGATTTCGAAAGTAGTTTGCTCGTGTAGTTTGTAAAATATTATCTGTGACAATGTCGAGGTGATATATGTATATTTACAACCCGGCGGCGGCGACATTTTTAAGTTTACTTAGGATGATTAGTTTTCTTTTCACTTATCTATTGTTTTATTATTTAATCCTATCATAAAAACACGAATAGTTTTAATGATAGACTAGCTTAACAGGGGTTGCTCACCCCTGGCTAATAAATGAATGTTGTCTAAGAATAAGTTTTTTTTTGCCCCGAGGCGAGTTCGACAGCTACTACCGCGGGGATATGGCGTTGGCATATTCCACAATGAAATGATTTCGCCAGTGTCAAATATATATAAGTATAAATCAATATAGTTATAAAATACAATCCAATCTTCTCTAGGAAGATTGGGGTCAACGTTGTACGGTGATATGTAGGACAGAGGTCAAGATAGTTTTAACCTCTGTACCACTGCGAGTCCGTTTTAAACGAGAAGTAAGATGCCAGATACAAGAAATAAGTCCAAAGCTTCTATCACTGTGCAACACAAAGGCATAAAAAGGACAAATCACTAACAGAAAATAACTTCGAACACCTAAATACACAAAAATACTAAACTAATAGTAGATTGTTCAACAAGGGACTAAAGTAAGCCATTATGACACGAGATATTTATCCACCCGAGCAAAGCGAGGGTGGATAAAGTTCGAGTGTCATTATGGCGTTTTAGTCTCGAGTTAAACACTCTACTTTTCACTTCGAATGCGAGAAAAAAAAAACTCTTTTTGTAATAATTTTGCACCGTTGGCATTTTGAGGTTATTTCCACGGCCTAAAAATGGTCCATACACAATCTCTGAAAATATATTTAAATATATTTATATTAGTAATCATTAATCGTGTTTCACGAAATTAAATCTTTTTTTTAATAATTTTGCACAGTTGGCATTTTGAGGTTATTTCCACGGCCTAAAAATGGTCCATACACAATCTCTGAAAATGGCGATAATCCTCCATTCATTAACACCGTGATGTTTAAATGCTTGCATTAAATATCCAACAGATACAAACTTGAAAACTATTTGGACCATGCCTAATAAAATAGATTTTATCCCTTATATTTTTAAATAGATTCATATTTGTAATCATTAATCGTGAAATTAAATCGATTAATTTATATTTTTTGCAAGAAAAATGATCCATATACAATCACTGAAAAAGGCGATGATTGGCAGTTTAAGGGTTTCCAAAGTAAATTAAAAAGAAAAAGTACTTTAGTCCCTAGGGAGTAAAGTGTAGTTTTATTCCCTAGAGATTAAATACATCACTTTAGTCCGGCTATACAAGCCAATTCTGTGCCTCCTGTGACAAGTGATACAACTCGAGTTGTAGCAATTTGCGGTTTTTTTCATGAATCAACTTGAAAAAAAATTACGCATCTTTTGCTCCAACTCCCGTGTTCCTAGGCCTTCTAGTTCCCAAGATACTTTCGTGTAAAATGATACAATTAACCATTTTTTTTCCAATTTTGAGTGATTAATGCTATTTCTCTAGTTAAAACACTCCAAAAAACAAAAAATAAAAAAATTATTCGTGCCTGGTGATATATCTAAAATTGTATTATTAATCACGATTTTAATTTACCTTTAAAAAGTCGTGTTTTTTGATATAACTTGAGTTGTATCATTTATCACCAGAGTTTTGCGTATTTCGAAAGTTACAAATTGAGTTAGACCAAAAATTAAACCTATATTTGCTTTTTTTGGTTTGTGTTAAGTGATACAACTCGATTTATATCAAATGTCACAAAATATTTCGTAATTTTTGCAATTATGTCTTATGGCACAAGTCAGTTGTATCAAAAATGTAAGAATATTACGAACATTTAGAACCTGTAAAGTTTGATGCATAGTGATACAATTACTATCCAAACAAATCTATTGATACTTTCTATAGAAAGAAACGTGTCATAATAAAGTGTAATATTTATGTATTAATATTTAGTAAGGTCTAATAATATTACTTTGTTGTGACAGAGTTTTGTAAAGGTTCAGAATAAAATGGTTTGTCTCTGGTCGGGTGCTGAGGTATAAAGTGCGAGGGGAAGTTAGATAAGGCTTGATATTTGCTTATACAAAATGTGTCTATTTTTAATCCAAAATATCCAAATAGCCTATCTGTCCTCGTTTTGAATATAGGGTTCGGTCTTTAGGGTATTACCCAAACTAGCAGTACCCCGTCATATGAGTAAGCTTGCTTGTGTATACCTCTCCTGTTGGTTTCTTTAATGAGCGAATCTAGTAGGAGACACCATGAGTGGTGACAGGCAACCCTCTTGCGGGAAGCCTCTACATGTCTTTATCCTTTTTGAGTCTCCAGTCCAGAACCTTAAAAACGTCCTCCAATGCAGCGGTGAACAGCTTCGGAGAGATCACAAGATCTCCTTGTCTGACTCCCCGCTGCAGAGGAATAGGCTTCGTGCTCTGGTCCTGTAGTCGGACGTTACGGACATAGTAGCGTTTTCGTACAGACACTTCAACACTTTGATATATCGTTAGTCAACTTGGCACCGCTGGAGAGACTGCAGCACAGCCCAGTTCTCGATCGAATCGAAGGCTTTCTCGTAGTCCAGAAATGCAAGGCAAAGGAGGAGGTTATACTCTTCGGTCTTCTGTATAACCTGCCGCAGCGCATGTATGTGATCTACGGTACTATAACCTTTTCGGAAACCGGCTTGTTCGGGAGGCTGGAAATCGTCAAACCTGCGTGCGAGACGATTTGTGATAAACCTCGAAAACAATTTGTAAACATGGCTCAGAAGTGAGATGGGTCTATAATTATTCAGCAAGGTTTTATCACCTTTCTTGAAGAAGAGAACCACCACACTTCTTCCCGTGATAGTTGGAAGCTCAGCGCTCGAAGTTGTTGATGACAATATTTACCTGGGACAAAGGGTCCAGCTAGGTAGGTCTAACTTTGAGAAAGAGGTCACTCGTCAAATTCGACTCGGCTGGGCAGCGTTCGGGAAGCGTCGCAGCATCTTTTCGTCCAAATTACAGCAGTGTTTGAAGTCAAAAGTCTTTAACCAGTGTGTGTTGCCAGTGATGACTTACGGATCTGAGACGTGGGCGCTAACAATGGCCTTCATAAGAAAGCTCAAAGTCACTCAGAGGGCTAAGGAGAGGGCTATGCTCGGGGTTTATCTGCGTGATAGAATCAGGAATGATGATATCCGCAGATAGAACTAAGGTTACCGATATAGCCCGAACGGGGCACATCGCTCACAGGACTGCTGGCCGATGGGGTCAGAAGGTTCTTGAGTGGCGTCCGCGGATCGGAAGACGAGCTGTAGGTACGCTTCCAATAAGATGGAGTGACGACCTTGTAAGGATCGTGGGAATGCGGTGGATGCGAAAAGCACAAGAACGGTCTCAGTGGAGAGCCTTGGGGGAGGCCTATGTCCAGCAGTGGACGTCTTTCGGCTTTCGGAAATAAAAAATACAATAAAAATATTTCGTCCTTAAATCACATAGACCGTTGTTCTATTTACCCCTCAATTTCATGTTTAGTTCCTTTATTCCATAGTATATAAAAAAATAAAGTTATCATGATTGCAATCGTGTGTTTTAAATACTTGTATTATTTGACACAAGTTTTTTCGTAATCAGACCTAGGAATAACTCTATATATAACATTACTCACGGTTTATTTTACGTTTTTTTTTGTGAAAAGTGATACAACTCACTAAATATCCGTATTATTATGTCCGTTCGTCTTAAGAAAGATTACTTATTCAATTCTCTACAACTTATATATATAAGTTAAACCTCTAACTCTAGAAATAATAGAAAAAAGTAGCTTTTAAAACAAGTTGTATCAATCATGACCAGAGCTCCTTGATTACAGTTTTATGTGTTAAATAATATAATTCGAGTTGTATCATCTTACACGAGTTAAATGGAGCTTAATCTGAAATGTAAAATGATACATAAAGTACGTTTCTTCGAATATCTCAAAAACTATAACTAGTATCAATATTTTTGTAAAACCAGTTAATAAAGTGATATTATATGATATAAAAATCAATAGCAATGTTTAAAAAAAAAAATCATTTAAGAGCAGTATTTTTTTTAAACTTGTTTTCGCTCTCCTGTAAAATCGTGTTTTTCAAGTTGTATCACTTGTCACAGGAGGCACAGAATTGTGAGTCATTTTAGAGCCTGAGAAGTGAAAAACAAATTTCACATCCGCTATCTTTTAACGCTGCAAATGGCCTACCCCAAGAATAGTTAAAATTAACTCAAATTGCTTCTGATATACCTACCAATGCTCGAGTCGATATGAGAGACTTTATTCTGCATTGATTTGTAATCGTATTGTCGCCGTAATGAAAGCACTAAAATTCACTTCTCAATAACCGGGGCCGTTTTTAACAATACGATAATAATTCGTGTAAAGAAAAGTTAGAATTTGAAGAACATGTTAAATCGGTAATATAATTAACTGTCAAAGCGTTAAAGTTCGTGGGTTCAAAGGTCACTTACCCTTAAATACCAGCGCTGGTAATCTTTGAATTTTTAAAGGCTGTGCGTAGCGGGACGAGGGTCCGGGAGCGAACCGCCAATTACCGGTGCTTCCGGCCGCCTATTGTTTCCGCGGCCTCAGTACCCTTATCATGAGATACAATTACCGTACTCGCTAGCTAGTCGAATGCTTTGTACCTCGCTCTCTATAAGAATACTGCGAGGTTGCGAGGGACAGAGCATTCGACTCGCTAGCGGGTAGGTACGTTAATTGTAACTCATGGTAAGGGTACTGAGGTTTGAACAGCCGCTCGCAGGGCACTCTTATCGCCGGACAAATATGCTCTACATTATGTCACATCTTAAACAAATATGCAAAGCCAGTTTGGTCAGCTTAACCTTTTGATTAAATATATTAACGCCAAAACTTTGGTCTGGTTGGGGTTTGGTAAGAGATTTAATTAAAAACCGTGCAAGAGCTCGTGGCCATGCTCAATGTAGGCACTCTGAGCGTGTCCTACGCGCGAAGTGTAAAAGATGCACCTTATACCTAAATATATTTTTTTGGGTTGAGCAGTTATTTTAATGCATAATAAGTAGATAAACCAAATATGTATAATTTAACGTTAGTTTAAATAGACTTATTAATCACCTGAATATATTTTGACTTTAGACTTGGTTTTATATTTTTATACTGGCATTTTAATATAAAACTCTCATATTTTATGCAGTTTTAAGTTAGTTCGCCTTTTGTATATTAAGTGTATTCTTTTGTGAAATAACTGATTACATAAATAAATAAATGTTTAAATGAAAAATATACAAAGTAGGTACAAATAATAACATTAATAACATACGTGTAAATATTTTGTTTACATTATGTTAAGTATTCACTAACTGATTTTAATCAATTTTTTTTTGTTACTACAATTTTACGTTTCACCCTGTACCACGATACTCTAGCGATATTGGTTTTATGCTGCTTATGAATGGTTTAGATTGCTAATTAATAAGGATATTGGGATACAGATGGGGTCAATGTAACATATTGCCACCTTATTTAGAATACAGTTTACACAATAACTATGTCAAAAAACGACAAGTATGTACTAATTCTCTATTTAAAGTCATAAAGATTTATTGGTAAAAATACACTAATATTTTACAAAATCAAACGAAAGAAGTTATTTGGAGCGTCTGACATATTTTTAGTAGGAATAAAAACTTTAGTCACCTGTATCTCGGGAATCAATCAAGTCTACTACTAGTCGTGATAGTTTTTTTTTTAATTCGTTATATGTGCTTTTATTTAAGATGATATTTCTGTTTTTTAGTATTTGTAGCACTTGACTCTAAGGGGGCTTCTAAACGAGCAACATTTTCACGGCAATGTGTGGCCGGCAACTATACGCATCTTGCTCTAGCATACGAAGTAAGAGTAAGATAGCACTAGTTGCCGGCCACAAATTGCAGCAAAACATGGCCCGTTTAGAAGCCCCTTTACAAAACTTAGCCACTTTAACTTTAATGTTTCACAAACTGATCTCACACTCGAAAAATTGATTTCTCAAACTCGTGACATTTTTGAAAGCCCTATCCAACGATACCCCACACCATGGGGTAGACAATAAAAAAAATACATCCCCACGTTACGTGACAAACATGTAGTTCATGCCAAATAACAGCTTACTAGAACTAAGACTCTCTGTGCTATACTGCGGTCGGACGGAACGCCATGGCGGTGGCATCTTATATTCGAAAATTCTTACGGTTAAATATACTTATTAAATAAACGAAAAGACGTAGAACTTTGAATAAAAACCGATAATTGAACGTTTGTTAGTAAGCATTTTCCAAAAACAGTTTACAATGGCCATGTATTGCAAAACTTGTGACATATCCCATCTAGTCACAAGGAATTGGGGTAATGTGGTAAGGGCCGCTATTCAAGACGGTAAAAACAATATCGTGTTTCATCTGTTATCATAATTATTGTCACCGTTTTGATAGCTCTTACTTACTTGACAGTAATGGCGACCGACGTCAGAACAATACCATAACAGAGCAAAGACGATATGTTTTTTACTGTCGAGAATAGAGGCGCATATGATTTGCGGTGTAACTGAAGAAAACAAATTGCGTTGTACAATATAAGCGATAAATACTCGTAATGAATTTTATACTATACGTTTATTTAATCCAATGAAAAATATGGAAACTGTGATTACGAGTACTTTAGGGGCAATTACATCTATGGTAGACAATGATATGGTTTTAGGGGGTTCCCTTCATCTGGCATAACTTTTTTTGGCATAATTCATCATTTCGTACAATCATCATTTGGCATAAAGTCTTTGTTTCTGAAACCGTGTACTTTTCAGGATTATTTAAAATACCATTGCATAGAACCCAATAGGTTAGGTTAGGTTTATTTTATGTCAATCCTGAAAAGTAAACGGTTTCAGAAAAAAAGACTTTATGCCAAATGATGATTGTGCGAAATGATGAATTATGCCAAAAAAAATTGTGCAAGACATTAGTAACCCGGTTTTAGGCTCACCTACTGCTGCTATTTCCTTAACCCTTTAACTTTCGTCTACTTTATGCATTTTATAATTTCATCAATCTTGAATTCCACGTATAGTGATTGAAAAAACGGTACCGGTACAATAGCACTGATGTTAATAGTTAATGTATGTATGTAAACTTTTTTTTTTGCAAATTGAAAGTATTAAAGTCAAAAAGAAACAGCATCACAAAATGCGAATTCTTTTAAGTGATCTCTTGCAGCGAACCTTTGACCGATTGAGATATTTATAAAAATAACGGATGACTGGATGTACCTGTTAAATACGGTTACTCAAAGTTTAGCGTAAGTATTTCGTTTATTTAAGTCTCAACAGACAACAAAAGTTAATGTATGCCATTGAGTTTTCACGACGACGTCTTTGTCTTAATTGAGTTAACTCAATTGAATATGTTATTGAAGTAATCGCAAAAAATACATTTTATAATAACAAAGTACATGCTATAGTATGTATAGTAACAGGCTGTTACTATACATACTATAGCATAATAAACCGGCTACATACAAGAAATTTTACACTACATGGTTTAGCCGAGTTGCAGATATGTGAGTACCTATAATACTTTACGGGTGGAATTATCCTGACGAGGCAGCGAGCCGCACAAACTTTAAGCATAGCAGGCTGGACTTTAGGTATTCCTAAATTAAAAATAAGCACCATAAATAAGCTTTAATTACTCAGAAGTCAGTATCAAATGTAAAATTATTAATGTGTATTTGTTCCTGACTCCTGGACGTTTACCATGTAATTAATTAGGTACGCATTTTTCTAAACATATATGTACGAGGATATTAGAGAGTTATATTCCAGTCTTTCGAGTGATATTAACGAGGAGATACGATACATCTGCTTTACAAACATAGCTTGTCAACGTTTTTGACATTTAAATGTTATTCCCAAATTAATTTGCCAAAATCATCGAAGGTTTAAAAAAACCAAGATTATACATATATTTCGGAAGAAACTTTACACAAGTTTATAGTACGTATTGGTCAGAAAACTTTATATTATACCTTTCTTTACGTTGTGTTTCTATTGTTTATAAGAAAATATAGATAATTTTGTACCGATCAATAACGATTAAAAAATCATGACATTTTATTCCAAACTAATACATATAATAGGTTAATGTTTTAATGTTTTATTTGGGCACAAACGGTAGAATATAACTTAAAGGTAAAAAAGAACATGAATTTCACATTAATCAGCGAAGCTACCACAATGTAAAGAGACATTTTAAAAATAAAGGAAGCGTGTGGGTTCAGCAATAGGAAACAGCAAAAGGAAACAATATTACAAACACGCAACTAGACAACACTACTTACTCTAAGTAATGACTTAAATTTAAGTGACAAGCTAAAATTATCGACTTTACCGAAACAGTTGTTGTATTTACTACACACTCTATGTATTAATCGATGAGTTATTCCAGCGTATTTAGTGCGTGTAAATGGGACATGAAACAGGCAATTTGTGCGTCGTGTGTTGGATTCTTGTACATAATTATAAGGTCCGGACCCGAAAATAGTGACTCCGAACGTTTACGACGAGGTAATATAACCAAAATGAACTAGGAACCATTCATTGACCAAACTTCGTTTAACGTTGCTATTCCTTTGATTCTTTCCTAACCGCTAACTTCTGTTCCGTCTGCGGTTAACCTTCCATCTCTGCCGCACCTTTTGCTGTTCCGATTCCGACGCAAAGACGTCTAGGCGTCTGCCGGACTGTTATCTCCTAATAAGAATAAAACGGATACAGTGTACGAATTTATCCATATGATGGGGTAAAATCGAACCATAATTGAAGTTTCAGTATTGTTAGTGTATTTTTTCTAATTGACCGATTCAAATGATTTGATTTGTTACCCTACAATTACAAACTTAGAATCCCTGATTTCGTACTTATTATGATAAAATAATAATACTTCTATCGATAGCTTTGATAAAAGTAGGAGAGACCTGGAAAAGCCCAGTAAGCAAGAAAAAGTTATTCAATAGGTTATATAAATTTTGGATATTTTCGAAGGTTAGAAGTACCTTTTTGGGGAAGAAAAGATAAAAATGTGAATAGAGGCATTTCTATTACCGCTTAGAAATATTCGGTAAATCCTCCAAGCATCCGCGATTCGCAAGCAGGGGCTCGAATGAAAGGCATTCATATGAAAGCCACAACATGTTTCACATTCTGGCCATAGGTATTTAGTCAATTATAAGAACCAGTTTTTTATGTCTTCTTTATATTCTATGTAAACGGACATAACTGTCACGGAATTATTTCGCATCTGCATTGTTTCCAGAGACGTAATGTGATTGTCGATTGTTTCTTTATTCTCAGTGTTCAAGAGCTAAATGCGTGATTTGCTCGTCCTTCTGTTATTCATAAAATGCAATGTTTATAGACAATAATCAATTCAGGTCTACGGTATGTTTCTGCCAGGTTGTTGTCTCAACCAGGTTGTGTTGTTTACTGGTTTTTAAATACACTTTATGTATTGGTAGGTACTTATTTATTGTCAAGGTAAATTGTAAAAAAATAAAAAGTTAAGGTTGCCATTATTAGTTACTTGACTTATATGTATATTGGCAGGTCTGAATTTATTAGAATTGTATAGATGTACGAGAACACGTGAAAATAAATAAATAAAATATTTTATCAACATACATATTATAAACCCTCCATGATGCGTTCAAAAACCGAAAATTACGAGTACCATAAAGATAAACTGTTTTGTTAGAACAATATTCTTATCTGTGAAAATGTTATTAATGCCTAATAATAACATCAAATTTGACCTCAATTCTAACATTTTATTCGAAATTAAATGTTAATTGCATACAATTTTGACCAATCTCGCATGTTACTTGATATCAAACGATGTGATAGTATAAGCCGACTCTAGAATGTTACTAAATTAAAAAAAAACTACGGTTGCGTCATGACTTGCGTGAGAAAAGCACGAGATAAGTTTTCATTTAAATGCCATTTTGGACGTTCAGTTTATCTTATCACAAAAATTTGCTTGTTTTGTTGTTAAAATTAACCATTGCATCATTTTCGTGAAAAGTGAGCGATCAAGATAGTGATCAAGATATTTCGGAGACGCCACCTTATTTTCACGACAGAGCAACGAATGTTATAAATGACTTGTTACCATGCAGAAAGTCAAAGAAGCAGTACGAAAAAAGTAGGTACGAGTAAGTACAATGTATGTGTGTAGATAAAGCAGTGTAGCTAACTGTACATAATTAGGCATTAAAACACGAGTGAGTTTATGAAACGAGCCGACAGGCCTTTTATTGGAGCAAAGCTTGTCCGCATACTCCTCCCAAACTATTAAAGATATCAACATCTAATTTAGACATAGATGGTTTAGAAAAAATAATACCGCGGAGGAATAATCACCGAAAACTTGTTCCCATAGACTTTCAATGGGAAAAATGGGAATATTGCTTCGCTCCATTTAGACTTGCCCGGGGACGGCAAGTGCACCTAGTTATGTAACAGTCACATAAACTTCTATAACATGCAACCCGGCAATTATTTATTCCTCTTGTAATCATTGTTTCTCAGAATATAATTTGGATTAAATTACAGATGAGCGTACAAATCACGTTCGTGCCTCGCCATATGGCAATAAAAATCACAAGTGAAAATAGTAATGGATGGTCAGGACTTACTAGTTCTTTTTTATATTATTTATTTCAATCTAAAATTACGTACCTATAGGTTCAAAGTAGAATTAGTCCATGGGTTTCAACCCCACCGCTGTCCTGTTTCTTCGTCAACCTTCTCCGAGCCATGGATACAATGTACAACAGACAACGTGAGTTGGACATTATGCTTATAATTGTTAACTCACGGTTTCTGTTCTACACATTGATTTAAATTTATTTGTTTAATTTATTTCTTAAAATATATTGTCTGAGTTATATAAATGAAAAGACTTATAACTTAACACGTGAGCTATTCAACTTCGTCCGAGTTGTAACCGGTGGGTTCTTATTATGCTCTTTTATTTTCTCTATTTTTAAATAGGTAATACAACAAGTTCATATTTTTTTTAGGCAGCATTGGACTTTTAGTTTGGAAGATATGCCGTAAATTAGGTAAGTACATAAGTGTAATAGTGTTATGTTTACAACTTTCTCAAGTCAGAGTGAAGTTAACGATGTCCAACCCGGCAGTAAATCGTGGCAGTCGTGGCACTGGGACGTGCCGCCCACCGTCACAATTTTAGAAACTTAAAATGTACAAAATTCATACTTTATTCAAAGCTCCTCGTCTTGAATTATTTTAGATAGGTACATTAAAAAATATTGAAACAGCTCCTTTTTTCGTCTCTTTATTCAGTTATTTCGTACTTTTACCGGAGTTTTGAGAATGGTGATTTTATAGATTTCGACGAGCTCTTTTTGAACTTTTACTTTGACACGTAGTATCTTTGCGGCTCACGCTTCCATATTGAATAAAAAAACCGGGTAAGAGCATGTCTGACGAACGAACCCTTATTGTTTTGCCATGACCGTCCGTCTGTCTGTCTGTATTTCACACTCAATTTTTTTCAAAAACCATCGTGTGAAAGCCACAAAGCGGGAATTTCATACACATAGGTATTCATAGATATTTACACCACGCAATAACATCAAGTACACTAGTCTTGCTTCACTAATAGTACCTCTATATTATTATTTAGTGTATATCATTTTGGTAGACTTAATCAGCCTATATGCCGAAAAGCGTTATTGCGTTGCGCTGTAGGAGTGGATAATACTCCGCGTTTTATAATAACTTATTATATTCATCCTTACGTAGACTGATATTTGACATATAGCTATTCTAATTCTAATTTTAATTAATGGCTTTCACTCCTGTTAAGGTTAAGGTGTATTTCGCCAATGTCAAATTATTTATAGACACTGCCATGGAGTTATTAGAGAAATAAGTCCATGGATATCACACGCGAGGATAATTATTCGGTAAAAGAGTATTATCTCTAATAAACTAAACAAAAGCACATGGGGTTAGCTCCACGCGCTTCTGTCAAGTCCCACATATAGCTATTGCCGGCAACGTTAGAATACCAAGCTTTTTATAAACACTTAACGTCATACAGTCAGTGAAAATAATTATAAAAGAGTTAGGCACACTCGTATCACAGTTATAAAAGCAATTGTTTCTACGAACGTATGTTGAAATGGGACATTACGGTAATAGTTGTTAATGTTAACGAGTACGTCGTGCTAAATATCACATCTCTTGAGGCTAATTGACTATAACCCATAAATGACGCTATCGTCGTTTATTATGTCGTCTCGTGGGCATTCGCGCTCGATGGAAAACTTTTCGACATTATCTCTTCGAAAACATATCGTCCGAAAACTTGTAATGGAACAACTACGTCTTGACGTTACGCGATTTCCGCTCAAGTTTGTCTGTTTACGAATGTTTGAAGAATATTTAGCTAAATATCCTAGCTGGCTTTAACTTTTGTTTTAGGCTCGATACATTTGCTGGAAATATCACGATCAGCACCGATAGGCAGTGCTCACTAATATCATGAAAGGAACCCCTGTACTAAATTTACAGTTTCTAGGTACAGTAGTTTCGGCTGTGCGTTGATATCTAAGTCAGTCAGGTTTGTCTTTTATATATATATATATATATATATATATATATATATATAGAAGATTACTTTGTATCAAGATGCGTACGCATCAATTCTGCTTTTCCATACGTACGCATCTTCATACAAAACAGCCATTTTCTATAGACAAAATGTGAGTCGGTGCTGATAGATGTGAATCCACCTTAATGAAATGATTATTAACAAAGCTATGAAACGCATGATGGGATAGCATGCTAAGATAAGTCTAATTATTTAGAAAACAATGTCAATTTCCTGATAAACGTTTTTTACAAATACAGTAAGTAATCTGATTCAATACAATTTAATTTTGTTTTTGTGGTCATGTCTAATTAATCTAATTATTGTCAACTCGTTGCTAAATTCTGCTTTTCTATATTTTTAGCTGGAAGATATGACTTCCTTTACATTCATATTCTGTTAATATTGTATTTGAATTTGTGTGTTCTGTTCAATAAAATGTTTTTATACATACATAATTATATACAATACAATGAATACGGTACTATATTGGGATCCATAATGTTTGTTGTCCTATATTTGAATTCCCTAATTTCGTTAGCCATGGTGATTGTTTGGCCCAGCAACGCACATTAGCCCTAATGCGATTGTCCTAACATTATTTGGTCGAATATTGTTTGCCCTAACGCTGATATATACTAATACTGTATGTAGGTACTTATATACGAAAAGCATAATATTTAATTGCGCCAATAGAGTCGTTCATAATGTCATTGACCCAACCTAACCTGACTTACTAAGGGGAAGGGAGTTGAGGGGGGTAGGGGGGTTGAGTGGTGGTTTTGAAGGAGTGGGGCACCTGTCTGCAAGTCGACGAAGCCCCGCTAAGCGGGACTTCTACTTTCCTTTCTGAGGGATACAGAGTAACTAACAAACCTATCAGTATAATGTTTAGGACCATTTTATTTTAGGGTTTTCCAATGCCGGGGCCTTGCCCCCCGAGCCCCCCTTAATGACGGCTCGGCCTCCCGAACCCTTTTTTTTAATTTTTTATTTGTAATTAACGTGAATTACGATTTTCATTATTAGTGCAAATTCAGACGCTTAGGTAATTTAAAATTATGGTTAGTGATGTTTAGGACAAAATAACGTTATGATATCACAAAATAGTCACTATGGCAAATAAATGTTATGCTAAACATTACTTAGGGCAAACGTGCTATGGGATATGACATTAGGACAAATGATAATTATGGATCGTGAATGACACGCAATGAATACATAACACAGGAAGTCAAGGTATGAAAGAATTCTTAACAAACTTAAACTGACACTTAAACAATCAATTGTACCTATTGTTAAAATAAAAGATATTTGTTAATATTCTCTTATTTTTAAAATATAATGCCACCGTGTCGTCTCACGTACTCGTCTGTGAAAAACGGGACATTTGATGCACTCGCGAAATCAGTTGCCATTTTATAATTAACCTTTTTTCAGATATGACATATATATTTTAATTTACAAAAAAACGTGTAAGAGTATACCGGGTGACTTCAGGTAGGTATTACAAAATCATTGTATTAACATCTTCCCTAATCTAAACCCCTCTCGTAAGTCTCATGCTGCTATTTTTATTAAACGTTTTTTTTCCAAGGTTTAATTTATCCGAATTTTATTGGCTTAATGTGGTTTCCTTACGACAATGTTAAAATTAGATTGGTATAGGTGAAAAACATAAGTAAATGACCTCTTGTATGAAGTTGGGTACAAAACTAATATGGAATTTACGTAAAAATTCAAATATATAATGTCGAACGGTACATACCGAGGCGTAACAACTGCCATGCAAGAGGTCATTTACTTAAGTTTTTCACCTAAAACATGGAGTGACAGGTATGACAGTTAGGTATAAGTAAAGTACACTTTAGGGCTTTAATTATTAGTTTTATTAGAAAAATAACGATGTTGTCTGCTCGTGACTCCGACCGTTGCAACACGATCGAAACGTCGAGGTATATATAATGTTTTTACGTGATTAAGTCCCGTTTTAGATAGATTACAATGTGCGAACGTCGCGAAAGTTTAAAACAAAAAGTGAGTATAGTTTAAAAAGATTAATGTAACATTTCGCGATGTATGATCTCAATATTAAAACGCATATTTCCGCGATGAATGTTTGTATCGACAACGAGGGACAACCGCAGCATGCCAGGGATGATTCCAGCTTCTAATCTTCAAAACTTTTCGGCATATCAATTTGTCCATCTACTTGTCAAAGGACAATTCAACAAAAATATATCAAAATAAAAAAACAATATGTTCAAAAATTACCAACACTACGCCGTATGCCCATAACGTAAAAACAAGAAACGGAACTAAGTACAAGAAAGAAGGATGTTTTGAAAAAACACTGGCAGGCCTTTTGTCTACAGCTGACTCAGCTCACGATTATTCATTGAGCCTGAACAAACCGCAACCAGCTATTTAAAACCAGTCTCGACGAGCCTGACTAAAATTTTACTATAAGAACTATCTAAATTGCAGCAGAATTATAAAATGGTGAGATAAATTTAGTCTGAAAAAAAAACACTGCTTTAGGAAAATTGATTGTATTACTTACGTCCTTAATATAATGAGTTATGATAAAAAAATTATAAGCCCGTTATATTTTAATATAGTTTAGTTCCATAAACTCCAGGTTTCTTAAGGATATACCTAATGTTTACCAAAGCCTTTTGCAAATCCTCACCTAAAGTCGAAATCAATAACATATTACAAGTTTCAAGTTGGTTTCCAAAGCATGCAGCATGCTCTGCACCCAGTGGCGCAGTGACTTTGCGGTCTAAGTTTTATTACCTATATAAAAAAACGCATAATATTTTACAGTTTTATTGAACAAACGCGACAAATTGAGAGCCTCCTCTTGTTTTGTATTTTTGTTTGAAGTCGTCAAAACCAAAAACATAACGTAACATCAGTATTTGGGAATATTTTAAAGTCAAGGCTAATAATAAAGTAACACTAGAGGACTCCCGAGACTTTGTACGTGTATAGGTAATTAGTTCCGCGCTACTCCCCCTATCCCCCTATTTCTTGCCAAATTTGGAATCTCTAGACCCAGAGGTTTGGGTTGTGCGTTGATAGTCAGTCAGTTTTTTCTTTTATATATATGTATATATAGATTAGGTTATTCAATTAATGTCTTGACTTGTATCTGATCTTCATTATGTCAATTGTCTATATTTATCTTTGTTTATCCAATATAATACTATAGGATCTAAGTTTTTTTGTTACTTGTTTAAAATCTTTAGTTTAGTAGGAAACTAGTTACAGGTTGGGCAATGTGCCCACTCGGATTTACACAACTTTTGGGATTTATCACCAGCATTAATGTTCTGCTGAGCTCAGTAAAATTATGGTCTCCAGGATAAACTAGAAATATAAGAACTACACAAATATGGCATATTATGCAGAACCATATAAATGAGGAAATCTGGATTAGGAATTTTGCACTTAATTAAGTATTTGCAATGCGTTTATTTCATTTATTTATTTCATTTAATCAGTTTCGAAAAAAAAAACTTTTAATAGTTTGTGGGTTCGATTTCCGCTATGTATTTAAGTATGTATTTATTTATACAAGTATAGTATCATACTAGTACTTTAAGTAGAAGCCTAGAGCTTAGGTTGGGTCTAGGTCCATTTGCGTGAGATTGTCCCCGTACTGATGTAAGTATTGATTTAATGCAGGGTATAGAAATTGAGGCCGAAAAAAGGAACATGTTTTTATTATTATTACGTAATAAAAAAAACAAGATATTGTAATTTTTTTTTTTACCTCAGTAAATTAATACCTAAAGTAACTCAAGTTCCACCTTGTAGTTTTTTCAGAGTATTGAAAATTACATGTTTTGTTGACTTTACCAAGAGTAAATTAGTCGTGACTTCTCCGATAGCCGTCTACTATAAATAGAGTTACCCGAAAGTTTTATACCAGTTAGCGAGACTGAACACCTCTATTTCAATTCCATTGGGGTTGCTGGATGCTCTTCTCATTTTCTTTGATTTACGTTAAAGAGGTCTTTGGGAGGTTTATGTAGCTAATTGTATTCATGTAGGTAATGTTACAAAGTAAATGTACTTATACAACGGTACTTATGCCTCTTAACGTATTAATGATTATAAATGATGTACGTGTTCTTAATGTATGTATAAAGTAAAAGACATTTATTTAGTAAGTAGGCTGCACGGGCGGTTTATGGTATGGTATGGTTGACTTTAAATTGGTAATCCGTTGAACATTATACGGGGACATCTTAAATACAAGAGTTAAAGGCTTAAAAATCTAAACCAAAAATTGATAAACTGATAAGATTATTTAAAAAAACATCAGTTTGTACGACCCGACGTTTCGAGTCCTTTTTAGAGTTCCGAACAAAATGAAAAAAACGGAACTCTTATACGATCACTCGTGCGTCTGTCCGTCCGTCCGTCTGTCACAGCAAATTCGCTCCGAAACTACTGGACCGATTGCGTTGAAATTTAGTACATATATATAAATTGATGACCCAACGATGCACGTGCAAAGTAAATAAATATTTTATAGTTAAAGGTCAAAAAAAAAGGTTTGGAAATCTTACTGTGTCATTCTCAAATTCATTTTTTTAAAATAAATTTACGTTTTCTTTATTAGGCATAGTTCGTGTCGTGTACCTACAGCACAAACGAATAACCACGAGGGTAGGTAGACTAAGAAAAAATCTCTGTCATATGCAGATGCCGGACAAATGGGCGCCATTACTCGCCATAACGTAGACATGTCTCCAAAGATCTTATTGAAACTAATCAACACGGAACAGTATTCATCGAGAGAATGCTGTTTCTTGTTGATTAGTTTGGATTATTATCGTAAGTATATACTTACTTTACTTCTAACAACATTTTTAGAGTGACTAGGTACCTACTCGACCGTCAATTAAGTAAAAAAAATAGATACCAAGAAAAAATAACGGACCCCAGTATAAAATTGTTACTTATTTTATTAGAAAAATGTTATACCTATACCTTCTTTAGTGATAGGGAATTCATGAATACGTAGCGTAAAAAGGATGTCTTCAAGGATGTTCGTTTTTTGATCCATATGTATGTATTTAACAACTACTACACCGATTTGCAAAATTCTTTTGGAAATATGTACTTCTAATGGTTTTTAGTTATAATAACTATGGAGCGGCCCTTATCAAAGTACCTGTTTTTCTATTAATGTTTTCATTGTGTTGACAACCCTACCGTTCGAGCGTGCAAACGTAGGTATCACTATACGTTTATTTAGGCGCGTCGGGCAGCATTATACATGTTTTTTGTGCCTACAATACTTTGTAGATATTAATCGGTCGTCGTTTCGTATGGAAGAAAAATATGCCTGTTACGTCTATGATCGAGTCACCGAGTGACAGACAGAGTGTATGACAGTTTGGTATTCAATTTAGGTTAAGCACGCTTTAGGACTATAAAAAATTTATTAGTTTTATTAGAAAATTCACGATATTTAAAGTGAGTGGAAGGGTCGGACTGTATACAGGGTAGGTACTTTTTGGAATCAAATCAGAGAAATACTGAAAAAGGGTCGAATCTTAAATACCCGAAACCGACGTGCATGCATGACTCTATGTATGAATGTGGAAGAAGCAAAAGAGATTTGTCAGGATGTACCGGTGGAAAGAATTGGTCTCTGCCTACCCCTCTGGGAAACAGGCGTGATTTAATCTAAGTATGTTTGTTTGTTCGTTTGTTTGTTTATTTGTTTGTGTGTTAAATAAGGCAAATTTAAACAAGTGACTTAATGTAATAAACCATCGTTATTAACTGAGCCACTATCAAGTGTTTTGTATTACCAATTTTAAGTCACCCTGTATAGGTTATTCTGCATTGTTCCAAGTACACAAAGATTTCGGATTTGGATGTGTCCATCAATCTTTGTCATGCGTAACATCAAGCTCGTTCCTCTTGTTGTTGGTAGGATCCACATACTGATCCAATACGCATTCAAATTTGCAGAAGTATTATGTTATGTAACCTAGAAAATTATATTTGTACTTATCATAAGTATTACGCGCAAGTATTTGTTTGTGTCTGTTTTGCATCACGAGGAGAATCATTACGTACTTATTCTTTAGATGTATATAGTCAACATCAAAAGTAAATACTCAGTTTTGTACTTTATAGCATAACATGTATGACATTCATCTTGTTTGACATTGCTTACGGGGGTGTAAAGTGACAAGGTACCAAACTGTGTGTCTACTTTTGATGTTGACTGTATCTAAATATTTAATCATAATAAGATTGTTGTAGGGCATTTGAAAACTAACAGAACTCTGTTCTTGGAGTATTTATTGTATTTAGAGGTCAAAATTTTAAAACCATTTCAAGGAAATAAACGACACTCAGTCAATAAGGCACGTTTTTTTTAACTTTTGAAACCCAGATACATTCAACATTAAACCGTAGCTTGCCGGTAAATGAAGTAAGTGCCACTAAAATTCCGCAAAACCGCAAAAGTTTTTTTTACTTGTCAGTTTCGAATGTACCACACCAACGAAAAAACAATCAGTATAGGAACACTTTTACAATACTGTAATGTTCCTATACTGTTTGTTTGATGTGTCCGTCACTTTGTCCCTGATTTTGCCTCATAATCATAACGAGATCCCTGAGGTAAGCATTCCAGCGCATGAGACGAGCTGCGTCAAAGTATGACCATGTACAACTGTTTCGTACTGAGGGGCAGACAAAGCTGGACTACCTATACTAAAAGTTAAAGCGTGAGGTTTGATGAAGAGGTGGATTGAGACTTTTTTATTCAATCTATATCTGGAGGAAATGGAAGGGATAATTGTTAATTGTAAATATATATACGCGTACGAATTCGTTAGTATCCTCTGTTTTGTAAAATAATAACGTATAATCATCAGCATAGTAAATTAGTTTTTAATACTTTATTATTTTGTTAATCATTGTCTACATAAAATAAAAAATACAGAATCTCATAAAATTGCTGACATCGAGATCAACGACAGTTTCAGTTTAATTTCGCGTCCGACCGCTCATCCTTCCCCGTTTAATATACGAGTAGCTGAATCACTTGAGAAATGCATTTACAAAATTAACAATTCGTATTTATAAAAGAATAATCTAACATGGCATTATGTACGTGCTAGGTATGTCATTACTTGGTTTTGGACACAAAACGGGTAACCGTCTAGCAAAATTTTAATAAAACTTTCAAACAGTAGATTTGTAAAACACAGTCGTAAGCTAACGTTAATACTCAATAGTATTTTGCGATCTTTTTCTTGGTTAAAAGTTTTGTCCACCGACCAGCATGATGGTACTGTTAAAAGGTTCGTGCAATCGTAGTTCTCGCTATCGTAACAAGTTGATGCGGGCGCTGCATCACGTGTAGCGAGATTAAAGCAGCAGGCGTGCTCGGAAGGAGGACTTGGCTGTAAAACCCATTAATTTTGTTCAACGCCTCACTACTTACAGCGGGCGCTAAGCTGCTTGACTTAACCGGACTGCGAAAAGAATATTAAAAAGCTGATGCTGGATTACAATACCGCCTCCGCGCCGTTATAGTTTACTTTGCTCATAAAAAATCTTTTCACCTGTGCTATTAACTAGTTTTTACCATGTAAAACACGGATTTGGAAGATCAAAGTAGCCGTAGAAAATACACTATAATTACATGGTCAATTTTTGCTAGGGGCTGTATTCTACTCGGTAAAATCATATTGCTTTTGACATGTTATCGTCTTGTCAACCAAGCTCACATTTACTTGACAGTAATGGCGACCGAGTTGAAAACGTTTTTTTTCATCCAACACTGAATAAAATGAGATGCTATGTACCTACCTACTTAGTAAACAAAGATCTCATCTTATGTCATAACGTGTTAAAGATTTGCTCTAGTGCTGTTTCATAAAGTGCGGATAAAGCCCGTGAACAGGTTTAAGAGCGACAGAAGCTGTCGCCGCCGCATGCACCATGCAAAGATTGCAGGCTTATCAAGGGACGGCGAATACTCAGCATCACGTCGCCTCCTGTTTAAAAGGAATTTAATTTTTCTCGAGACATGCCAACAAGCCGACACTCGCTGCATTTAATTCTGCCAGCGGATTCTTGAATACTGATTCAAATAAACACATTTGTTGGATTTTTATGCTTAAAAGCAAGAGAGTAATGGTTAGCGTGGTATACATGATTTATTGTTTTTTAAAATGCCAGCCTTTCGCTTGTGTTGTGTTTATGTAAGTAGATTATAAATTTTGGAATAATCTATTATTTTTTAAAGAAAAAAAAAATTACGCATTCACAACACCACTTTTTAATTGGTCGTGAATTACGGGAAGGAGCTTCGGGTCTGTACTTGTCTCTCACTCTGTCTCATACGCTCGTGAGATCATAAGAGCGAGTGAGAGAGAAGTATAAACCTGAAGCACCTAAGTGCTCACAGACTATGCGTGTCTAATAATCCTGCAATATTTGTATATGTATGGGTATGTATGCAATAACGTTCTCGAAAACGACTTTAACGATTTCGATGAAATTTGCAATACAGCTAGGGGTTTACAGGGGCGAAAAATCGATCTGTCAAGTAGTCGCGAAAATTCGTTTTTAACACCAACGACGCTCCGTCTTTTACTGTCTTCACCTATAGACGTATTTATAGATAATAGCGTTATTACCAAAAAATATCTTGGTACCGAAAATTATTTACACAAAGAAATTGCGCAATTGATAGTTGTAATTTTATTTCTTTCTGCAAATGCGTCTGAAAATAAGCAAACTCCATTTGAATTCCATTTCCGCCAAAAATGTCAACGGCCATAAGGCAGGGATAAAAAGAGGTTGTCAAGTAAATCGATGAATACTCGTTTAGGGACCACATAATATAAATATATCTAATTCTCAAATCTTACCATATTACTGCAAAAGACAAACCTAGTTTTAGTTTCAAAACAAGATTTATGATTATTACTGACAGCTTCACACATTTTCAGTTTTATGCCGAATTTCGCGTGAATTTTACCAACAACGTAATTTACGATTAGAGTGTTAACACCTGTCAAAAGCTGAACTAACATCGATTTGAAAACCTCCAATGGGGTCGCCACTAATACTTTTTTTATCTGTGTTTGCAATAGAAATGATAGTTCATAAGCGGGCTACATACCATCAGTTTTAACTGCACGAACTGTTCAGTTAATACGTATGTGTGAAGGCACTGCAAACTGTGCAGTTAAACTGAAAATCGGAAAAATGTTTAATCAAAATTCATGGTATGTAGCCCGCTTATATTAGTTTCCGCAATATGACGAGGTTTTTTATTTTTCTGATCAGGCTGTAACATCGTTAGGTGAAATGGGTACTTAGCCTAAATCTAGTTTACCTATTCACTTTTTTGCGAGTGGTCTTAAAAGGTACGAAACCTTTATAAGCTTCTGCCCGCGATATCGTCCGCGTAGAATTATTATTAGTAATTTTGCCTTCTCACATGAACAGTAATTTATTTCGAAATTAAAGGTAGTTCGAGATACTTTTAAAACTGCTCTTATTGCTATTAAGTAAAAACTTACGGTATACAAACTATCATGGTATAAACCTTATTAAAAAATGTTCTGAGTTTGATGCTTGGTTTGATAAGATAAATTTAACTGTCATAATTAGTCATAATAATGGAGTTGTTAGGGGGCCATTTGCAACGTCAAACGATGGCGGATGTGTAATTTGTTTTAGTTTTTATCTTTGTATATTTAGGTGTTCAAAGTTTTTTTCTGTTAGTGATTTGTACTTTTGATGACTTTGTGTTGCACAGTGATAGAAGACTTGGACTTATTTCGTGTATCTGGCATCTTACTTCTCGTTTCAAGTGGACTCGCAGTGGTACAGAGGTTAAAACTATCTTGACCTCTGTCCTACATATCACCGTACAACGTTGCCCCCAATCTTCCTAGAGAAGATTGGATTGTGTTTTATTGCTATATTGATTTATACTTATATATACTTGACACTGGCGAAATCACTTCATTGTGGAAACCCCATATTCCCGCGATAGTAGATGATCAAGTCGCCGCGGGACAAAAAAAAATGGAGTTGTTAGTGTAAGCATGTGCTAGGTTGGGTAAAAATATATTTTTAAAAACCTTTTGCTTGTGCTAAATAATTAAATTTTATACCTAGTTTGCAGCCACCGCCTCAGTGATTAAATTTTTATATTTTGATTTCGAGAAAGACTCGGCCTGTAACTATCCTGCGCCACATAACTTTGAGTAAGTATAATTTTATGTAAGTACAGTCAAGTGCAAAAATATGTATCAAAAGAATCCTCTAGTAAATATGTTTTTTTTTTTATTATACTGGAATAAGGTGCATTGGGACATATTTTTGAGATGTTGTGTTCTCCCATATTTTTACGAATTCACTGTGACTAAGGAGAAAGTTTTGGAGCATGTTTGAGAAAAAGTATTAAGCATAATACGTATTATACCAGCAGCCGACCACGACTTGGTTTGCGAGGAACTAGTTTATTCCACTTTGCAACTTCACGGACATTTTGCAATTTAGAGTTTAGGAATATTTTCTAACTCTTCCCTCTGTCGCAAATCTCGCTTCTTTTAGCTTTGTCTGAGCATCTGTCCCGTTAAACGCGTTTTGGAAAGGAAGCTAAATACGAGACCTATTCCCTATTCCAGTTTCATTGTCAGTTATAAACTTGTAGGTACGTACAGCAGTTCCAGCATACCGTAAACCTACCAGGGGATTACTTTGATTTATTCTACCTAAATGTGTATGTTTTGAGGACTTAGAACTCACCAGTTTTTTTTTATCTCCAAAGGCAACACTGATAGATGCTCTGTCTTAAGTTAAAGTGGCGTGTGTGACGGTTTATTTTCGTCAAGTAATAAATAAAAGTGGTCTGTCTAGATTCTTGAAGTAGATAAATAAACTTCACATTATTATACCTATGTTGAGCAAAAATGTAAGTGAATTGTATGGTGTCTTACGTTAAGCAGACCTATATAAGGACCTATAAGCGGATATAGAAAGAATGAGATCTATTGTTTTTTTTTTGATTTACGTGAATTTAAGCGGGTTTACTTGAAATATCCATTAAATTATTTAAGGTTCAGGTTTTAGATAAGTACATTATTCTCATAAGATTAACAATCACTTACACATGCATATTTAAAACTTTTTTTTCTAGGTGATCGTGGGCGGACAAAAATCAATAATAGGAAAAGGGTAAGTTTGATATTATTGTTTGATGGAAGACACATTACATTCTTTATTTTACTAAATATATTGTGGTTTTAAAGTAATCCCATTTTTTGATCAACTTTGGAAACTACAGGTTCCAGGTTTTTCGAATTTATCAAGTCAAAAAGACAAGAACCATCTATAGTTTTTATAAAAAAACTTGTTAGAGACAAACGAAAATTACCAAAAGCCATTAAAGATCAGGTAGTACTGTAAGTACTTCTTTAATAACTAACCCCCAATAAAAAATAGGGGTGTTATTAGTTTAACGTGTGTTTGTGTATCTATATGTTTTTGTGTTTTGTATTCCTTTTCTTGCCGACCGTTGTCACTTTGAAGACTTTTTGTTTGTTATTTTACACAATAGTGTAATGTTTCTAAATGTATAACCAACAAAACCTTTATTTATTTTATTTCTTGAATTGAAAGTCTATCATTTTGTTATTGTTGCGTAACCTATATGCTTGCTTTGTTTACGTTTCCATAGACTATATAGTTCTCTTTGGTATTATTTTATTGATTCTGTGTCCTTTGTGTTGCCAACTTTACCAGGCCATAAATTTTATGGTCATTTGAGACGTTCGAGATAATCTCAAACAAATTATTGTGTTTGATCCTTGATGTTTTTCTTTTAGCGTTGTTTTGTGTTAAATGTGTCATTTTTCGTTTTTTCCAAGCGGTTGCAACGGAAGACCAGTGCTGGCTTTACAGCTAGCGAATGCTGAGTTGGGACCGTTTCGTAACAATTTTTCTGTGTCTTGATATTGTTTTATCTGTGTAATGTGGTTTTGTTTTGTTGCGAATAAATGTCTCTTTATCTTTATCTTTATATAAGTGTGTATGTGTGTGTCTGTGTCTGGTTGTGGTATCAAAGCAGCCGAACTCATAAATCTATTTGGACTAGTTTAAAAAAAAAGCTAATTTATTTGGGATGGTTCTTAGGAATGTGTCTAGATAATCGGTGGGCCCCTAATGAGATATTAGCTTTGAAAGAAGCTGTCGAAATTTAGGGTCGCAATGTTATCTATTTATTAGTTATATGTACATATAATCTTTATGTTTATCAATTAACTTAAAATACAGAATGAAAGAAATGAACAGCCTTCTTTTAAATATAAAGCCTATTTTAGCTGGTGCAATCTGTCGCATGTAAAGCCACAAATCAGCGCGTGTTGCGAGTGCAGCTATCAATGGGGTATCAGCAGCACCGCTGCCCAGCCAATTGCATGCGGCAGCGGCGACCACAGAACTAGTCAATCTTTTCCGTGGCGTTAGCCGGGTTTCAGCTGCAAACGGATAGGCGCTAACCGGATAGGCACATAAATGAGGAGGCCAATCAGCCAATAGTATTAATGAATTGTAATGATTGCTTTTATTATTATTTCGAACTCAAATAAAGGCAAATCACTGCGTTACCTACTCGCAATTTTAGATTTTAATCACGCCGATTTCCTCGTTATTTTTCTAGTTACAATGAAAAACAAAAATAGTTTCAAATTGTAATTTATTATGATAATTTAGAATAAACAGACACCAGTTAAGTACAAGTTGGTCTCCCGTACCGTAGTTATTTTGGTCTTTAGGGTTTATCACCCTAAATTTCAAACCCGAAAAAGAGGTTCACAAATCTCCCATTTTGTTGAGTGCAACAACTGAATCTATAGATGGCGCAGCTTGAATCTATGATCTCTATAGTAGGTGCATTCAGTTTGTAAACCTATATAACCATTCATTATTTTTGGGTTTTCGGCGGGAACTGTAATTTACTTTATTTAAAAATATATTTTTTGAATTATAAGGATTAACAGCTTTAAACAAAACGAAAGCAACAAAAATACCGCGAATATGTCGTGTCCCTGTAGGATCTTACATCTTTGGTTGTACCCATTCACAAAGGATAAAAACATAGACAAGGATAAACCAGCCAAATGCATGTCCGAGTCGGTTGACATGCTCATGCTCGGTTCGTGTCCCTTCACATCGACAGTTTCAAATGGTGGAAAGTTAAATATCATTTCTCTTTTTGACTTTTCGGTCGTGATATAGGAGCCGGGAAAAGTCATGTAAGGTGAATTGGGGTAAATTCGAAAATAGGGTAAATTCGGATTTTGCGAATTACTACTAAACCGAAACGCCATGTTAATCCGCCCCCTCATGCTCCAGTTTGTTCCGGTCACTAGCTGTAAGTGCGTCCGTGCTGTAATAAAATTTCCAACCCAAGAGCTTGTTGGTGCCTTTTTTGGAACTTCGAAATTACCCCATGTCTTACAACTCAATTACTATATAAATTAAATCATTATTTGACTGGTTTAACGAACGATTGTCATTTTAACGTTTTATTAAGTATAATGCCCTAATTATAGTTTTGAAAAAAAAAACGAAATTAGGCCACGCGGAAAATGCGAATAAATGAGCTTTCGAAATAACCCCAAAGTATTCATCAGGGGTTGTCAACCTAAAAATATTCGTATTTCTGGTTTACTTAGATTTAGGTACATTATGGGTCCAATTCGGATGCGTGGCTAGATAGCTAGCTAACTCAGCTAGTCAGCTCGAGCCAAATACGCTTCAGATAAGTGTTGTTTTTTGCTATTTTTTGTGTATGGTTATAGTTTGTTAAGACAACAATCATTTACTATTTTATGATGACTGATATTTAAAACACAAGTGTTGTGATGTTGCTTGCTTTTTTAGTACTTTTTACCAAAAATATATCTTATAGCTTGAGATTTGAAGTTTAAAAATTCGATTTATTAGTTGAGCCAAATACGTTATAAATAAAAAAAACTTCAATTACTTAAACATCCTATTATTTATTTTTATAAAAATACAACCGCCTTCAAAAACCCACCAAAGTGCGCAAAACAAAAATCCCGTTTTCTTGAAATGAACTTTTGGGTACCAGCATCAAATGTATCTTTATCTACATCCATATCATAACTTCCCTATTATATGTTTAGAAACGATAAGCAAACAGCCTATATTAAGAAACCTGTATCTGTGGTTGCACTTTAATGTTAACATTAAAGTATTACATGTCATTAAAGTATCGGTTATTGATGTAGTTGCATCTTAATGTTGACGGTGACCGAAACTTTAAAGTGAACATTAAGATGCAGGTTCTTTAAGATACAAGGCAACATGGTAAAATTTTCTCACATATTGTAGAAAACTTATGATCTGCATGTAGATAAAGTTATGTATGCGACTGTACGCATAATTAGGCATTAAAACACTCGTGTGATCTTATTAAGAAACTCACCTATCGGCTCGTTTCATAAAACCACACTCGTGTATTAATGCCTCTCATTATGCACCAGTCACATAAATAACTATTAATTGAATCATACATGATATAAGTATGTTATATTTCATGTATGATTCAATTTTCGAAACATTGAATGCCTACTCAATAGTCCATTAACGAAACTGGATTTTTAATTATCACTCCTTGGAGGGTTTTGTTAGATTATAATGATATTTCAAATTATTTGGGAATAGTACCAATCCGTAAGTATTCCCTTTCCGAAAAAATCAATAAATACAAATTTGGTTGAGTCATAATGTTACAAAAGATGTTGAGGATTACTGACTCCTTGTGGGTAATTCAAAAATAAAATGCCAAAAATATATTTAATGATGTTCTTTGACATGAATCAACAATATTTTTAAGGGCTAAATTGGAAAAAAAAAATCTGTTTCTGAAGTTCCATAAAAACCATTTTTGAGAGACATTCGGAGTTACCCCACGGATAGTCAAATTACCTGAGAATAAAAAAAGACATACATATTTATTTTCTAAACACGTGAGTTTTTAAAATCCATAATTTTAAACAGTATATAATTTCATGAAGCCTTGATCAATATAATATTCAATTAAACAAACATGCCATCAGTTGTAAGTAAACATGCACAGATTGCAATTTTTCCTTCCAAGAACGAACGTACCTTACCCAAAAAAATGACGAAATTACCCCAATGCAACTTACTTAATTTTAACGTTATTTATTACTGATGGTCATTTCCCCTTGGTTTGCGTACGCAGTAGAATAGATGTCCATACATTGAAATAAAAAAAGGTGGCTCGTAAGGATTGTTATTTAAATAAGCGTCTTAATTCTACATGTGCCTGACATTAGAATATACAAGTATTTAGGATGTTACACGTAGCTATTATTATTTACTTCCACCGTTTGCTGATGTCACTTGAATCAACCCTATTTTATTCAATACTAGAGGACGCCCGCGACTTCATTCGCGTAGAATTGGTTTCCCGCTGCTTCTTCCCGTTGGGGGTCGATTTTCGGAAAATCCTTTCTTACTGCACCCCGAGACCTCAACCTATTACCTGATTCTAATCTTTTATGCGAGTTCAACCTTTTTTGAATGAAATCGGATTGAGTTTTTAAACATGTGTCATAATACAATTTAATGTAAATCAAAAGCACTAAGGAGTATTAATATCAACTTCGAAGCAAATCACCCCCAAAATAACTTGCTACCTCTTTTCACCCCCTTACGGAATGAATTTCAATAAAATACGAAACACGTCTTCCATCAATTCTGTTAAAGAATCTTTATACAAAATTTGAATTAGATTGGACCAAGGAATCACGTTGTCCCATATAAACTTTGCCCCCCTTTTTCACTCCTTCAGGTGTAGAATTTCGGAAAATTCTTTCTTATCGGATGTCTACGTCATACAAAGAACACACCCTCCAAGTTTCAGGTCTCTACGATCAGCGGTTTAGGCTGTGCGTTGATCCGTCAGTCAATCAGTCATTCAGGACAAAGCATTTTATATGTATAGATAAGTACTTATGTTGAGCAAGCGAAAATTCATTTTGGTTGGCTCTAAATTTTTAGAGGGTAGGTAATCAATATCATGCATACTTTATATGAACAGTAGCTAACGTATTTATTTGTCAAATTACAAACTTACACGAGTTTCTAATAATGAAACAAGACAACAACAGTAATTCAAATACGATTAAATTGCGTAGTCAGTAATCACGCAGGTAACTGAATTAACAATCCGGTTAGAGTTTGGAACTGTTGCGCTCATCTACTATCAACTGCGAATACAAACACTGCGCACCGGCACAGTTGTACACTTAGGTAGGCAACGGAAATTACTTGGTTTAGTTTTGCTTAGGTCTGAAGCTATTTGCGGGTGGAAATTGCTTTCACGGCATGAATTAACTTTGTGCTGATTTTATTGGTCAAAGTGATTTAACGAGCTATTGAATAATAACTTTATCCGTTTTTGTTCAATAGGAGTTTTGTATGCACTGTAAACAAAGTCCATCATCGATCATAAATTTATATTGAACATACTAATTCGAAGTACAATAACGGGTTTCAAGTTGTAGGTAAGTACAGAGGATATTTAAATTTACTTGTGTAAAAAAACCTTTTGATTTAATAATAATACATTATTGTCTAGGCAGGGAAGTAGGCAATTGCGGGCCGAGTATTGGTTTAAATGGACGAGCTTACGAGTAAAATACGAAACCCGCAGTGGCCGTTCCTGCCAAGGCCAATATAGTGCTTTTCTCAAAAATCGCAAGAAAACATCGTTTTGGAGTAAAGTACTTTATTAAGGAAAAAAATAGTAGACAACTTTCGACCTCACCGAAAACAAGCTATTTCTTGCAAAATTAGCGTCTTCTTTCAATTCTTTTGGCATACAATTAATTTTTACACTTGAACTTTTTTCATGTAAAAAGACGTTACTCTTTACCGCTTTTTTGTTTATGAAAAGAAGAAACGCAAGTTTTGTTTTTAAAACACAAGTTTTGTTTTTAAAACACAAGTTTTGTTTTTAAAATACAAGTTTTGTTTTTAAAATACAAGCTATTTCAGGCATAAAATATATGTTTCGAATATAATATGGATAAGACTTGTGCCCTTATTTTATTATGGCCTTTTTCACTTTTTTAAAGTAAAAACTATACAGTAATGCATTCTGTACCTATGCAACATTGCGGGCTTGTGTAGCGAGCCCAAAATGTTTATTTAAAATTAGAGAATTCTCCTTAAGCTATGTAGAAAGTAATGTCAACCTTTACAGACATTTTTGAGAAAAACCCGTTATTGTACTTTGAATAAAAGACTTTGGTATTTTTTTTCGAAATCATACGTAGTATAGAATCTTGTTGCAAAATTTAGAGTTTTTACTATAACTAGAATCAATTCTTCTATTATGATACAGTATTATTTAACTGAACATAATGATGACGTCTTCTCTTTCGGGCTTTTGCGAGGTTTCCGAGAAGAATAGTATACGTACAACAACAAACACACAAAACAAACTCTTTAAGGCTTCTACTCCACTATAATTTGTAGGTACAGGTATCTTTTACAATGTGCGATTGAGTATAAAATAAATAAATAAGAGTTCGGGGAAAATTTTGAAAAATACCGAATGATGTATTTCTGATTATTTACAATGAAATGACTGTCGTTGCCTCCTGCCCTTGTCCCATATTTGGTGGAGTCAGCTCAAAATGTTTACTTGTTCTACTCCCCCCTCCCCTATCAGCGATAAAGAACATAGTTGTTTAAATAGCTGCTTGGTTCTTGCTTAGTTTTTTGTTGCAACAAGGTTAAAATGAAAATTGGCCACCGCCATTGAAAATGCCACCCTAGCCACTATTTTGTGAGCATTAGTGATTACATTAATTCCTGTCAATTTACCGTCTTATCGGCATCCACGAGCCATTCATTACGGGCGAGTGCGGGCTGCGAGATCTGTCAGCAATTTGACGCAGCCGCAAGAAATTAGGTTATGCAAATTGGACGGTTATTGAGCCTCCCGTACTGTCATTCAAGCAAAGCCAATAGATATCTTTGCTAGATAAATACACAATTTTGTGTCCGGATGCTGAAATTGTCGGAGTTTGGTCCATATCGATAAATTTAAATTCAAATTAAATATTTTTTATTTTGGTCAGAACCCTTATGTGTGTTAGTAACAAAGTCTTATGCTAGTGTTCTACACAGTAAAATAGAGAATAATTTTAAACCGGCGAGGTGCAGCGACTACCGGCGCATGCAGCTGCACGTAGCGCTGCAGCAGCCGCGCGTCCAAGCGCTGCGCCAACACCCTCAGGATGCTGTTAGAGCTGCGGAGACAGCGACTGAGAAGCGACATCTTTTCCTCAAAATCGCAAAGATGCAGTGTGTTTGTGCCTCCGCAAACATTGTCGAAGCACTGCAATGTCGCGGCAGCCCAAACACCACCCTGAATGCGATATTATATTGAATCCGCAGTGCGCCGTATGCACGCTGCGTAACATTGGTGCACAGGCCACACGTGTAAAAGGTTTGACAATAGGCTTTGAATAACGTCAGCTTAACTTCTTTACCACAACGTGCAAACCTGCGGGCCAGCATGTTACAGCGCACACACAGCGCCCTGCGACATTAGACATGGTTTCCGTGACCCAGTGGCCCAGGTACTTGAACTTGTCTACTCTATTTAAGGGAACACCACAAAGCGTAACCGGCAACATTTTATTTAAAAAAAACCGCTTTAAATTGCAGGAGCTCGCTTTTAGCTCCATTGTACCTGAGCCACTGTAAAGACCAAGGGGCTCAGCAGCATAACTTAAGTTGTTGACACACACGTCTTCTATAGACAACCAACATGAGTGCTGCTGAGCTCCTCGATCAGTTTGTTCAAGAATACATTGAACAGCTTGAGCGAGCTTAATCCCCCTTGCCTCACCCCGCACTGCATTATATATACATCTGAGTACTCGTATGTATCTACCTGCCCATTTCACATTGTTTTTTTGGTTGCCATTCATAAATATCCGATAAACGAAATATTCTTGATAAACTTATAATTATTATTTTTCATCCAATTGTTGTATAAAGGTACAAATTATACCTACTACCTATTTTTAGCTAAGGGAGCCAAAGGTTTCGCCTTAATAACTCCTTAACTAGTGACCATTACAAGAAATTCAGAAATAATTACATCCTGAGAGTAGAGTTTTGGGAAAACGAGCGCTCGAAATTATAAAGTAAATCGCATGCCAAGGACCGCCATAACCAACCCAGAACTTTTATATTACAATTTTACCGATCCAAGATCGATTTTGAAAAAAATGTTAGATGTTCACAAAAATCGACCCGCTGCGCTGGACCGGTATCTATAGGTAAATGTGTAATTTCTTATACTGCTATATTTTCGAAGAAACGTCAATCCTTTATACTTATATATTATTTGATTTTGCAATGATTAACGTTCACAAAACGCTAGAGTACTAGAGTAGGCCCACGGGTTAAATAATCACTTTGTTAATGATGTAAGGTGCGTGTCAAATTGGGCCTATTAGAAACTAGTTCCCTAAGCCAACACTTCCCTGTTGTTTATACATTAGATAATTGTTAGTTTGGAGCTTAACAATGTAGTGTGCTCTGTGCTTGACTTGGGTCTAGACCTTTCAGCTCCGCTTCTCTAGGTAAAGTTGTGTGCTGGGGACTTTACGAACAACGCTAATTGAATCGCATTTACGGGTGAGAATTGAAGCAACATGTAAGTGGAACGCAGTCTCCACACTACGACAGATCCTTGTGAGCAACCAACTTGTTTGTAATTAATTAAGCTAAGTGCAACTTGAAACGTGGCATTCGTAAAATGATAAATACTCATAGGTAGGGTAAGAATAGAATTGATTGCTTTAAAACTTTCAAAGTAGTAAAGAAATATAATAAATAATATTATTATGGTATAAATATAATGCATATTATTTGGCCTTTTTTTCTTGTGACCCAGTGCTGCTTTGACAGCGTTCATCATTTTAAAAGCGTTTATTAACATGCTTGCATGCTATGACACTATGTCATTCCGGTTTATGTTTTAGATGATGACTGCACAAAAAAATACGATCGGCGATAAAAGCTTCACCATATTTACATATTTTTAAAGCAGGTAGAGAGCGAACGAGCACACGGGAAAAGGTAAGTAAAATCTGAGACCCATCATCATCATCATCATCAGCCCGGGGGCGTCCACTGCTGGACAAAGGCCTCCCCCAAAGAGCGCCACAAGTCACGGTCTTGAGCCGCTTGCATCCAGCGGCTCCCCGCGATCCTAACCAGGTCGTCAGACCACCGGGTGGGAGGCCGTCCAACACTCCCAACTCTCCAATCCTATCCAATCTGAGACCCATTTTACACAAATTTGTACATAATTAAAGTTTTATGATAATAATAATCTTGTTATATTACCTCATCAGGAACATTAGGTCTCGTAGAAGGCAATTCTGTTTCGCTCAATCAGCAAATCAACTTATATGATCCTCGTTCTCAACTGTGCATCTTCAGGTGAAACGGGCGTCCTGACCTATTCATTTTCCAAAGTTGGTTACCAGCGGCGAGATGGCTATTAGCCCACCAGAGCACGCAAGTGACTAATTCAACAGCTTTTCCTTAACAAGATATCTTGAGCCATTGGTTTCTGCTTCGCTTTTTCTCACGGCCTACAATCATTGAGATAGTTCTTGTCTAACAAATTCCGAGAATACACCGTAAATTCTTGTTGATTAACACTAGACGTTTGCCAGTGGCCTTGTATTTTAAATTTCATAATTTTAGTACCTAGTAAGGAAGTAGAACAAAACGAGCAGATCAGAATATTGGGATAAGAAGGAAGTTAGATTACTGTTAAAAACCAAATAATTTAGGTAAGTTATTGCTTTTGTTTCAGGTAGGTATAAATTGAGCGTCGACTTCAAGCGCACCGGCGAAAAAATAATGTGAGAAAATTCCTTACTTTATTGCGCTACTCGCATGTAACAGTGAAATATTTTGTCTATAAAGTAGCCGGTCGGCTCGCTTGAATGCTAAGTGCCCCATAAATGGTTAAAAACAGATATTGGAAAGTAGACTTTAAGCAATCGTAATATAGTTTTAACTCTAACGCGAGCTTGGGACTGTACTATTTACTAGGCTGCTTATCACAATTTATTTAAAACCAAAATATTGATTACCTACCTATTATTGTAAAAAGTATAATATATAAAAAGGGAAGGTTAAAATTTCAAGTATTTTTAGTCGATTTTCTTTTCTTTGTCTATTTTGTAAGTAACTGTTGTCCTAGATCACTGCTGTAATTAAAACTCATGAATGAATCA
Organism: Acleris sparsana; assembly: GCA_923062465.1. NCBI lineage: Eukaryota > Metazoa > Arthropoda > Insecta > Lepidoptera > Tortricidae > Acleris > Acleris sparsana. The sequence goes on from OV281286.1 coordinate 13,349,773, forward strand.
TTACGGCTTGGTAGGATTAGTGTTTGTTGGGATTACTGTCAATGGCAATTTTCGTACAATGCCGCAAAGCCGTCGCGCCGAGGGCGACTGTTTCCGACTCGATTTTACATTTATGAGTTATGCTGTTATAGAAAATACTCGTTTGGTTCATGAGAACAAGAGTGATAATTGACTCTATAATATGCTACTCCCATGTGCGAACCTGGCCATCTTCATAATCACACATGGTGAAAGGGAAGGCCCAACATCTCTGAAATGGAGTCTGGTTTAAATAATTAAACAAGAAAACTAAATAAGCCCGAACTCGAGAGGCTTACTAGTAGCCACTGAAGAGTTCCACTGTCCACCTATTGGCTCCATCGTCAGACGGCATACGTATCGAACTAGAGAGCGAGATACGGCTGGTACGAGTGCGACACTTCCGTCGTAGCACACATCTGCACTCTTGTTGGTTCAGGGCCACAAAAGGAAGCGCGTTATTATTTTACAGACGTTGCAATTAATTCTCTGTCATATTAGTTAGCTAGCCCACATTTTCGCGGGCAGAGACTTGTTAATATCAAAACTATAACCGAGAGGAGAGAAAATGCCTGGTGAATGAGAATGTTCTAAACAATGAGTCAAGGTTTGAGCTGCTGAACATTCGCGGTTCTATTGTTATACAACAATAACGTCTTGTGACGCCACGCCAGTGCTTACCAGCGACTAACAAGTTACTGAGTAATGAAACCTTATAAACATAAGTATATACTTATGTACCTAATGTCAACCATAATCGTATAAGTTATGGCGGGCTGACTTTTGGTCACGGCTCCATCCGCACATAACTAGCTTGTCGCTGTACCGAGGCTTGTGAAAAATTACGTCCAAGCGTAGCTCTGGTTTGCCGTGGTTAAGTAAATGTGGGTACGAGTGTTTGTAATCAACGGAAACGCAACTCCCAAATTATTTTATGTATAATTTATGTACAAAGCGGTCGTGCAACATAAAATTAACTAAGAAACATTAATAAAGAAAGTAAATAAATGGAAAAAAGTGCCCAAGTGCAACTGGACTCACACACTTCGGGTTTCATTCCATTGTATAAAATAAAAAACACTCTTCTTGTATGAGGACGCCCTTTAATTTTTGTTTATTCTAATGATTTATTGATGTAGTGGCAATATAATGATAATGGAGTGTGAAAGAAGCCCACAGATCTCCCCTGTACTTAAAGTAGACCCACCGAGCTTGGAGTTTTAATATAGATAAGGAGGTGTCAGTGGCAATAAGTAGAGTAAATTTGTCAAAGATTGATAGAAACCTGTTTTAGACTAGAATATATTTATAAATTACCATTAATTTACACTAGATTAAATATAAAAATATCTTTAGACCTTAAATCTAGATTACTACACTTGAGAGCAAAGAAATCGAGCCACCCTCGCAATTTTTACGTTGATGCCAATTGTGTAAAGGTCGTAAGTGTTATCATGGAAATTCGAATGCCAGATGATAGATAATTTTGTCATTTATTGAATGATACAATTTTTAGTGGTGGGGATGGATATTTTCATTTTGTTACGGGCCGAAAACCGCACGGCCTTTACAATGCATACTTTAGAACCAATGAATACCAGGGAATAATTAAAGGATTTTTTGACAATTAAAACAAATTATCATGTTTTAATAAAGTGTATTACCTCCTCTAGGTTATCGACATGCACGCATGCGATTTTTCATTGACCGTACGAGTAGAAAGTCTTGAGGTATGCCCGCCCGTTCTTCCCCAATCGCTGTCTTGAGCTGGTGCAGGTTCTCAGGAGCGGGATCCCTGGCCCTGATTCGTCTTTTGAGCTCGTCCCAGACGTCCTCTATCGGATTCAAGTCCGGGCTCCGTGCTGGCCAATCCATGACAGGGATATTGACCTCTCTTAGGTAGTCCTGAGTGATCCGAGCTGTATGTGGTCTGGCGTTATCTTGCATCAGCATGAAGTTGTCGCCAATGTAGCCAGCAAATGGGAGCACATGTTCAGCGAGGACTTCTTCAATGTACCGATGAGCGGTCAATCCTCTTCAATTTGGCCCGATACCAGGCCCAGTAACGAACACAATGTCTGTCTTCGCTTCCAAAGAAATGCCGGCCCAGACCATGCATGAACCGCCACCATATGTGACTCTTTCTTCGATGCAGCATTGCGAAAATCGCTCTCTAGGCCTTCGGTAGACCCTTTTCCTGCCGTTATTGCCAAAAAGTCAAATCCTGCACTCGTCGGAGAAGAGTACCGTCCTCCATTGCTCAAGGGTCCAGTTTTCATGTTCCCTAGCAAAGTGAAGTCGTGCGTGACGGTGACTCGGGGTGAGCTTGGGGCCATTCGCAGACTTGTGTGACGTCAAATTCTTCTCTGCAAGTCTCCTTCTAACTGTCCATCGGCTGATGGACACATTCCGGGTCTCTCGTAGCTTCTGCTGAAGCTGAATAGCATTGAGTCGCACGATTCCGTAGCAAGGTGATAGCAATGAAGCGGTCATCTCGCTCCGAGGAAGAGCGTACTCGGCCAGTGCCAGGTCTTCTTAAGAAAGCACCAGTCGCTTGGAACCTCAGAAACACTCGTTGGACTGATGATCGCGTCAGGTTAATTTGTCGGGCCACTTCACGTTGACTCAACCCTGTTTGCAACAGAGCAATTGCTTGAGCGGCTTCAGACGGGGTAGTATCCATGTTTATTAAAGGTTTTCCCAGTATAATTGAGCAGAGATGTCATAAACAAATGTTTTTTTTTAAATTTACTTTAGTTGTTGGTAGCCAGCACAACAAACAAAACGGTTCTATACCTAATGATGTGGCACAATCAGTATGTGTACTAATGAGCTAATTAGAGGTGGGGTATTGTTATTGCCCACAGTGACATGAAATATCCATCCCTACCACTAAAATTGTATCATTGGATAGAAGACAAAATTACCTATCATCTGGCATTCAAATTTCTATGATAACACTTAAGAAGATTACTATATGTAGACTTATGGAAACAAAGAAAAGGGAATTCAAGGTAAATGACTGGAGACATGCAACAGCAATGGCTCTATCATGCATCTTGAATGCAACGGGAAACATGTGGAAAAGCAATTTGTTGCTCGTACGCTTGCTCAAGGCACTGTGATCAAAGCTAATTAAACTACATACTGGTAGCAAAGCGACAATCTTTACTATAACTTAACTCATGTTGCACTGCTTTAGTATTCTTTTTTTTTTGCACTTTTATGAAAAAACCGCCTTCGTGCAATGGTTCAAGATGTTGAACTGTTGAAGCTTGAACATATTTTGTTGAATTCCGCTACGAGACTGAACATTAAGAGCATGTTTTGGCATAAGTGGCACTGTAAATTTTCTCATTTTGGCTCACGTCAAGATTGAAGGAGCCAATGCGTTGAATAGTGTGGTCGATTTAGGTTTAAGTAAGAGCTAAGTGTTCGGAAATTATGTTTTATGGCACCAGGAAGGTTGAGAAGCGCACGCTTAACGGAACTGGTTGGTTTTACAGAGCATAGTAGTATGCATGTAAAACTGCAAGTCAATCCAATGACTATAAAGTAGGTTAAAATTGAGTAAGTAGCTTATTTAATAACGTCTCAGTCTGTGTATAGTAGTTTATGTACTGGTGGTGGTGGTTAAAGGTACACGAGTGTGGTTTTATGAAACGTGCCGAAAGGCAAATTATTAGATAAAATAGCTAACGTAAAGGACCGTCCCCACTGACAGCATTCGCGTGAATATTCGAGTGGTGTGGACGTTGAGCCGAGCGATACAAAGTTTACACACCACTTGATGTTTGCGCCGAATGCTCATTACACGCGAATGCTTATTGCGGGGACGCTTCTTTATGGGAATGCGTCTAAAGTAAATTTAAGAATTAAGAAGTAACCTTTAAGAGAATGCTTGAATTGTCAATAAGAAAGCCAATTAAAAAGGAAATTACGAATTATTTTAGCAATTTAAGAATAGGTATTTTGGCTAACGCTCGCCTAAAGGACCTAATATATTTTTTCACTATCTTATCACAAAACGTAGCTGTTATTTAATTTGTAACGTCACTTCACCAATTTACTATTTTTTACGAAAATAGTAAACCTATAAAATATTCATAGTTACCTGTTCACAGTTTCAGGATATCCCGCCCCTAGTCAATTACTATTCCAATACAGCAAGCGAGCGTATATCGGGAATTTATGTAAAATCATTCTAATCATCGTATCGTCTCAGGCGCGAGCGACGCATGCGCCGCTAGCGCCCAGTGTAACGGCGGAGTTGGCTGTATTCACAAACTGCATTGCATTGGGATTCACTAAGTATTCAACTGCGAAGTGCATTCGAGGAGCCAAGCTGTGTTACAAACGCAAACCAATATCCCAGAGCGACTTGATACGTATTTTGTAAAGGTTGCATCGCCTTGTTACTTGGGGGAAGGAGGCAGGGGGCGATTCTTAGGGCCATATTGGAACGTGTGTACCCACTTACGAGCCATTTGTCACGTACAATTTCGGTACGTTTGTTCGACGCTTGTTATCAGTTCCATTTCCGAGGTGGCATTTGTTTACCTTAAGGTATTGTATGCTTGAATATATCTTTATCCTCGACATCATTGTCTTAATTTCCCTCAATCTTTACCTTTGTGCAATTGAAGAAAAGACTTTTAAACTCAAACGCATTAGAAAGAGCAAATAGCATAGATTGAGCATTAGATAGAAAGAGTTAATATTTCTAAATTCTTTCATCTATCTTTTTGCCCTTTAATAAAATCGTACTGAGCAGTCGAGTGAATCAAAGGTAGGGTGTTACCGAACGTGAATAAGTATAGCAAAACTGCCTACTGTCTTGAAATCTGGGTGTATACTAGGTATATTCAGTTCAGGAATGGGCGATAAATTTCAGGAAAGAGAATGTAGCCTTTCGTGATTAATGTATCGGGAGTTTTAGCACACGTAAATATTGCATTTAACGCTATGGTAGCAGAAACTTTTGTTATATCTAGCCCTATTAAAGGTCGAATACCCTATCTTATTGTTAAAAAGAAATTTGAGCATTGCTCTTTAAGTATAAGTGAAATATAACCCACTCCGTTGCTATTTCTTACCTCAGCTATAAGCGATATATTCACTTATTGTATAGGTATAAAAAGCAATAAAATGCTTTGGCTTAAGTAGTGAAATACAATTAGAGAAGACAAAATCCTCATTTGAAACTAATTTTTAACCTAAGTTAAAAGCCTAGCGAATTCGCGGTGTTTCTTTTTTAGGGTTCCGCAAATCCGCAGCGTAAGGACAGAAACGGAACCCTTATAATTTAGTTATCTCCATCTGGTCACCCGTCCCTCCGTTTAGTCGTTAGTCTGTCTATGAGTTTTTAAACAGTTAGATATTTTAGTGAACCGCGATGTCACAAGGAATCCTAAATCAATTAGTGCTCGATACCCACTTGGCCGGATTCTGTTTTCTTAAATTATTGCAACATTACTCAAAATAGTTGAAAACATTCACTATATCAATCGAGCTTAACATTTTAACTAGGGAATTTTATGAAATGATTGATTTAATCTTATTTGCCTAAACATTATAAAAATGTCAAGAAATATCAGAAATTTCGAAAGGTTCGTCTGAATGGAAAAGGTTGGTTTTTATTAAAGTGTCCGCATAAAACTTGCATACATTTTGTTCCTCTATTTGTAAAAATGGAGCTTCGTTAAGTTTTCAATACCTATTGATTTACTGTTTTAATATATTTTTAGGTTTGCGCAAAAAAATAAAAAACGGGACCCTTTAGGATCACTCGTGCGTCTGTCTGTCGGTCAAAGGCAATTCGCTCCGAAACTACTCGACCGATTGAGTTGAAATTTGGTACCCATGTGTAAATTCATGACCTAAACAGATGTGCAAAGTGGTTTTTTTATATGTGGGTCATTTTCTGGGAACTAGTGAGAAAATTTATTTAATAAAAAACGTTTGAATACTGTATTATATTATATCAAATGAAAGGGCTTGTTATAAGGATCTCAAATATGTTTTTTTAATAATGTAAAATAGATAGTTTTAATTTTATTCATGTAAGAAGACGAAAATTGACCATTCCCCCCCCCCTCCCTCTGATCTCCGAAACTAATGAGCCTAAAACTTTATTTAAAAAAAAGTTCGTTGCTTGTAGATTACAGGAAAACATAAGAATTCTATCAAAAAAAAAACCTATGTACGGAACCCTCCCCCATGCGAGTTCAACTCGCACAAAGCCGGATTTTCAAAGTGTACTTTGTTAACATTGACGACATTGTTAATATTTCTATGTACTTTTTAGAAAATATGCAATGTTTTACCGTACGAGTAGCGGTTTCGTATTTTAGTGTGCAATTGTCGGAGGCCATTATGCTCTGCCTTTCATCCGTTAAAGGTTCGGCGTGCAGGCATTAGTTAATGCGAGAAATTATTTTAGATCCCATTTAACACAAACCGTACACGAGTCTCATTCGCAGGCTTCATTATTGCCGTTCACAAAACAATTTTTTAGTTGAATACATAGGAACTCTAATTTATTTTGCGTATTTATTTTATTTTAGCTATGTTTGATTATTTGCTTGTTCATTTTTATCCATTTCAATTTTCAACTATCATTGGTGTATGTTTCGGCCCGAACGTGAATCCGTAAGTTGCAGCTCTATAGACGCGAGGGACTGGATGGAATTTAATTTCGCCGCCCGATGTGTTCGTAAAGTGCCTTCTTCGCCCCCACCTGCCCTCCAATGTACAGCTGTTAAAGTGTACGTGTAATATCAAACTGAAATAACATTGTCAAATGTATTTAATGTTATTACGTTAAGTTAAGTGATGCCGCAAGACACTCGGCTATGAATAATTCTGCTTAAGGCACATGGTAAAACTAAAACTGACAGGTCCTTTAAAAAATGCATTAACAGAATCGTCAAATCATGATATTAACTTTCTGTGGTAGAGCTGTAACATTTGTTTTGGTGATGTAGATATTGGAACGAGCAATCCCATTCTGTCGAACTTGATTAAACTTCTCTGCATTTCTCCGTTATCCCACATATGAATAACTTTGTATACAGTACACACATATGAAGATTCATACTATAACTTAGTTTAGAACCTTCAAACTAATCGAACAGATGTAAATCCTCTACAGAGCTTAGCAACTAATGCTCTAGTAAAAGTGAGAAGTAAAAAAATACAGCCAAAACTAATAAAATTCAGCAACCAAACATTCCTAGTACACAAAATACGAGTAGGTTAATTTATTTCATACTACAGCCTCAATTTGTGTGCATGTTGCGAGAATTATGACCTTAACAAATGGGAAACTGAGATTAATAATTTGAGTCATAATTATGTTCCGCTAACTGAAGCTCGCTGGAAATAAGCCCTAATTATTAAGCCCGGGCTGCCGTACCGTCTCTAATAGCGTCATTTGTAGATGTCAGAAGAACCCGGCAAGATATTGTCGAAGCCAGTGCACGTCGTTACAGATGCAACAGCGCTCACTGACTGGAAAAAATTACAGCAAAACGTTCGCTCCAACACCCACATAGTCGGGAACAACCCGGATCAAGTCTGTTCCTGCTTCAGGGTTAAGGACGGCGACAAATAGCCCGCTTTGCTGGTTATTCGTTCTGCTACCGAGAACACGATAGGCTGAGGATTCATTCGATCGAGTTACAAGGGAAGGAAATCATAAACAATCGGGTGTTATTGAATAAGTATATTTTATTGGATATGTCAAGGACATAGGTACTTAATAATAATTAACAACGCATAAACGCTATGTAACAGTTAGTGTATCGTCCGGGTAGGTGGCACCTAAGTGTTATTATAGAATAAAACAGACGATTCCGTTTGTGTAAATGTACCTATAAGGCCAGTTTGCACGTAAATATTATCGTAGGTTAACCCCAGGTTAACAGGTTAATTTGTTGAAATTGTGAGTTCTTATATAAATCTGACGTTCTTTAATAATTTAACCTGGAGTTAACCTAGGGTTAAATTTACGTGCAAGCGGGCATAAAGTGTTTTTTTTTAATATTTAAGGACTTCATTGAAACGACGTTAACTTTCTTCCGTTGCGTACGAAAAATATCCAAAAAAATCATCATATTATGATTAATTTTCGTCACACAAAGGAAAAAGTAACGTTATTTTAGTTCAATCCTTAACTACTACGTAAAATGTTTTTAAAACATTATTATTCACTAAGATAGGTGTAGTTAGATAGTGATTTAGGTTTACAGTAGGAATACATCTAAATCAATGAAGGGGAATACATAAAAATAATGATGACAATCAATGTGTACCAACTACTACTATATTGACTATTAATATACAAATTGTGCGTCGGTTAGTGCAGTTTATACTCGTATATAATTATATAGTATTCGTAGCCTTCAGGACCCTGGACCCTGGGTCAGCAATTTAACCTAATAGTTATAGGCACGGAGCTTAGGAACAGAAACGATTATTGTGTAACCAAGGCAACAAGTGGTTCTGCATCGTTATCATGACCGCAGCATAGGGCCGAGCCCACGCGGAGTAACTCTTATTTAACCCGTGCCCACTGCGTTCTCAACACAAACAGCCATAGGTACATTAGAAACCCGATTATTATTTAAACATTCGTATCGGCTGCACAATATTTATGAATCGGTGCAGTAAACCAAAAGCTCAAATATTATCGTTTCGTAGGTAGCACTTCGTTGTAATCATTTTAGATTCCTATTATACTACTAGCTGTCCGCGCCCCGCGCCGCCCGCAAACCTTAGACAATGAACCTTATGAAATATACTTTACGACCTATTCTTATGCCTACCAAATATATTTAAAACAAAACGTAAAAATCGGTCGGGCCCTTTCGGAGGAGTTCGACCACAACACGAGATGTTTATATATACTGATTTCTAAAAAGATAAAGAATTAGTGAAGATCTTGTGTGTTTATAATTCTGGGTGTGTAGGGTACGATGTCGAAGAAAAATTACCAATTTCAAGATGATTTTTACCAATAATTATCCATGTAAAATGCAATTCTAAATACGAGTATACTCTCAAATTAAGTTGTATAGATTGAATGTAAACCAAATGTGTTTAGGAATTCTTTATATTAATCTGACCGCCGTGTGATAGAATGGGCAGTGAAACAAAATGGATCGGGAGGTAAAGCCGGCGGTGGGTTCAATAAAATTGAAAAAATAGGGTTCAGCGGGATTGCGAAGATCAACGATACCACAGGCGATAACCAACTCGATGGGGTGAACGAATAATCGTTTTACCTTTTCCCTTTACGATTATAGGCGATCGGTACCTACCTTAAACATTTTATTTCTTTGCCACTGTAAGTATATAGGTACGGTATTACTGATACAAATAATATTACTATTATTTATTTTTCTTTAACCGCCAGGTGGGTTAAGGTCAATCAAGCCAGTATTATTTTTAGTGCTAAATTATGAATGAAGTAGCACAGTTTCAAACATTATGTACATAATTGTCCACAATGACGCTGTAACACGTGTAAGTCATACATAATGCTTCCTTTGAACTTTAATTATATTTGTCGTACTGCAACATTATAAAAACAAAGATTATTAAGATACCCCAACACTGCGACAAAGTTCTCACTCAATACACGACTGAGACCATTCCTACAGAGCCGGGTACAAACAAACCCTCGGTATTAGTGGGAGGCACCTACTTAAGTATATTGAGTAAAGGTAAATCCGTGAACCGTTTGTAAAACCTTTCTGTGACTATATTTTATTTGTAGGGTAAACGCCCCAGGAACGAAACATTTAAGGTTTTTTCAACTTTGAAAAATTATTCTTTGTCATGGGCCTATGCGCCTCTGATCTAGGCGGTAAAATTCAAATCGTAACTGTCGTATGATAACAGGTGAAAACTATAATATTCCATCCAGCACTTTGTCCTTAAATTATGGTTTGGTTTCTTTGTTTTCTTTTGTTTTTTGTTCATTAACTTGTGCCAAACTGTTGGCCTTTAAACACCTCAGCATTATTTTGAGCCAGTGTCCTATTCACTGCCGCGAAGACACACTAACTCTATTTCTCAAACATGCTCGGAAAAAACGGTTTTCCGATTGAAAGACAAGGACGGAAAGAGCCTCATTTTACTCCTAGGAGTAAAAAAACCATATGAAAACACTTTCCGTCCATGTCTATATTTTTCTTAAAAATGCTGTCAATTTGCATACAAAATCAAAAGGACCAAGACAAAAATTCCAAACAGCCAAGGTAACTGCTCGCTTTTTTAGCACAGTGCGTGTTTTTTTTTTTGAATTTGCATTCCAATTTCTATGGTTAGTATTTAAAAACAATTGACAGTCTGTAACATTCGTTCATTCTGCATAATTAAATTACTTGCTTTTTAAAAATGTATTTGTATCATTTCCTCACATGTTTGAGAAAAGCATTATGTATGCTTCGGCGGAAACGAGGATTTCCTGACTCGTATTTTAGCAGGCCTCGCTATTGCTCGGCCTGCTAACCACCTCGTCAGGAAAACCCTTACTTTCCGCGCCTAGGCAACAATGTACTATTTTTATTGCTGTTTTCTGTTTTTCATTTTTTCTGTGTGTCTTATATGCGTATAGTGAATAAATGTATTTTTCTTTCTTCTTCTCTTTCTTAAAACGATATTGTTTCTATCGTGTTGAATAGATGCCCTGTGAGGCTTTTTCCATACTATTAACCGTTTCTTGGGATGCTAACCTAACAGATTTTTACGTGTTCTGATTTTTCCCTAAATTTTTTATTTATTAAAAAATATAATTAAGGGCTCAAATGGCACCAGTGATTAAAAAACTTGACTAGCCAACAAGGACAAAAGGGTGAAATCGGTAAGTAAGCATCTAAATTTGATAGTAACCAAAGATTTTTACGTGAGATTTTTACAAATGGTCAAACATGATGTAATCTACATTTCACATGCATGTCGTATTGATATAAGATGATGCTAAATTCAGCTAGTCGTATGATTATAATATAGACGAAGAAGTTGCTCATCAAAAATATTTATATAATTTTCGCAAATGTACAAATTTCTTCTTATTACGGAAAACGTTAAATTACTGGGTCTTCATTTTGTGGGGCGGTTACCCTACAGATACAAAGTTTATGCGCATCCTTTTAAAGAAAACCGCAGCCAAATCGGATTCGTTTGTCCTTCATGACTAGTGTGGTAAAAGTAGCCCATAATACATTTCAGACAACGTTAAAATAATCAGATACCATTTTATAAAGTAGGAACATAGTTTGTAAACTAAAATAAAATCTTAAAGCATAACACCGGGCATTCCAATTATGGGCACCTTGCCACTTGGCGCGTAACCCGAAGTCCGAAATTGTGTACTGTTGGACACCGGGTAATGAACTAGTGCCGCATAATATAGATAACTTTCGCATGCTCACATTTATTCTAGGGGCAAAATTTTAATATGTAGGAGTATAGAAGAAGGGGGAGACCTAAAACGAGATGGATGGAATGTGTGAAGAGTGATACTAAAAACAAGAGAGTGAATACCGAGGTGACGGCTGACATAATCTAAGCCCAAAACTGAAAAACGCGTCTCTAAACCATTGCAAGCGGCAAATCATGTAACAGTTGGGGTGGAAACGTTATCAGAGGGTTTGACCCTGCAGAATACAGATCTGCCTGTCGCCATGACAAATTTGAACCGGAAGTATGCTATACCAGAAACGGTGCAGCCCATACAAAAAATTTCGTCGTACATTTTGTAAATCGTTGTTCCGGTACCCTAAATAAGGTCGGATTGTTATGGTTTTTTTATATGTTGTAAAACACAATGTAGCCATGGTAACAGTAAAAAATCAAGCAAATTTTTTACTGTACAACATTTTCGAACCATAATTAGCACCAGTTCAAGTTAAAGTTCAATTCTTTGTTAAATGGCTACTGTCCAGTGGGACAATTCTGCCAGTGAATTAGCACTAGAATGAACTTCAACGAAGGTATCCGCAAAATCCAGAAAAAATTACAGTTTTTGCTCTTGCAAAAACTGTATTTTTTTCTGGATTTTGATGATGGAGATGGTGGAAGAAGAAATAGAGCTGGAGGGACGAAAAATGTGGGTTCTCATGGCTATATTGTCCTTTATAACATATTAAAAAAACCATAACAATCGGACCTTATTTAAGGTACCGGAACAACGATGCACAAATGTACGACGAAATTGTTTGAATGGGCTGCATATTTTCTGGTATAGCATAGTTCCGGTTTACATTTCGGAATGGCGACAGGCAGATCTGCATTCTGCAGGGCCAAAACCCTCAGATAACGTCGTCACCCCAACTGTTACATGATTTGCCGCTTGTATTCTAATTCTTCAAAAATGAGCCTAGACTAACAGGGATGTCTGGAAGAAAAATACGTACTGGGCTTCTATTCAACATGGTAAAAACCAAATCGTATTTGAGCTGTTATCGTATTGTCACCGTTTTGTTAGCTTTTATTTACTTGATAGTAACGGCGGCCGAGACGTTAAAACAATACCATAACGGGTCAACTATGATATCGTTTTTACCACTTAGAATACCGGTCCTGCGCTGCAGTGACTCGAAATGATTGGGATAAGGGTCAGATGGTGATGACGAATGTCGCCTCGAGAAGTAAAACTAACTGCGGGTTGCCCTGTAAGTAGTTATACCAAGTGAATATTAGTTCAGGGTCAGTAACATGACAATGATCGTGATTTCCATGTTATAGATAGTAATATAAAGTACCTAATAAAAAGTATGAAAGGTAATAAATTATAAATGTAAATTGCGCCCTCTAAAGTTGGCATTTTCTCATAGAGATGAAGATAGTCATAAGAATTATCTTCATAAAACAACGCCGCAAAAAAATATATCTTAATAATTGAATGAGTATGTTAACGTGGTTAAATGTGAGTTTTACTAGTTTAATTTAAATCTGAGAATGTTTGTTCTGTGTTCTGGTGTTTTTTTACGAACATATTTCTGTCAACTTTTGTTCTACGTCCTCAAGAGCATCGTTGAAATATGCAACAATTCGCGTGGGATCTAAAATAAGTTTATAGAAAATATACTATTTTAAATCCTTATACCCCTAATTAATTTAACAACTTATTGACTTTTCATTAATTTCCATCCCTGCCTCCGTGACAACATGAAGAACGGGCAAAATTTAATAAATCATAATTCTAGATAATAAAGTTTGGCAACCAGTTTTAGTCAATCAATCTTACAGGTAATTAATGGAATGTTTTGGAAGATATTCTGATGTAACTTTTAAAAATGGGTCGATTGACGATATTTTATTTTATTGTACGACTAACTGAAGTAAATATTTTAATACTTACCATTAAGTAATGCTTTATGCGCCCGTAGAATACGGTCATTTTTGTTTTGGTTATTATAATTTTTAAGTGCTTTGGAAGGGTTTTGAGCAAGCTAAAATATTACTTCTGTCAGCTTTATCCCATGCGAGTTTATTGAAATTACAACCCAGGTACTTGCCGTTATTTTCAGGAGCCCGAAAAATGTTTTTAGACCGTTTTGGCTTCCAACTATCGCATTACACAATTACTTGGAAACCCATTTTCATGCCTTTTTTACTGCTTATGTCCATAAGTTTGAAGTACATTTTCAGTTTATGTCGAATATTCCAACAAGAGTCATAGCAACGCTGGGTATAAAAAAACCTATACCTATACCTTCCAGAAGCGTGTGAAAGATATAAAACGGATAGAAATAAGACAGCAATTCGTGGAACATTCTAGAAGAGTAAGAAATGTACTATCGAACCAACGGAACCCTGACCCACCATAGAACCTTGTCACAGTGATTGACGTTAGGACTGTCATACGAAGCTATACGACAATCGTACGTCAATCATTGTGACAAGGTTCCATTGTGGGTCAGGGTTCCGTTGGTTCGATAGTACATCACGTAAAACCTTCTAGCAATGAATACTCTAAATCTAAATGGTAAGAAAGAGTACGTTGATTATATCAAAAAGTTTTCTGTAATGGTCTACGATTGGGCTGTATATTAGCGATGCAATCGCCAACCCGAGCTCAGTCTTTACTTGGACAGCTAACTGTTGGAACAAGAGCAAAGCGGGCGATCATCTGTCAAGAACGTCAGCATATTCGTGGAGTGCCACAGGGATCAATATTAGTTCCATTACCTACTTTTTGTTATATCGACGGTAAAAAGTATAAATGCAGTAACCACAAAAAGCAAACTTTGCAAGCCATTTTGAGAGTATTAGTGCAACGTTTAGATCTTTTTTTTTGACAGTAACTGGGACCAGGATAGATCACGAGGGCAAAACTGACAATATTTAATAACTTGAAAGCTTGAAGCCCATATTTTTAACATCTCAGGGGATGATACAGAAATTTCGACCGACAATAATAATGTTTTCAACTCTGATCTACCAAAACGAAAAATAATAATAATAGGTATATGGGTATTTTGAAAGATAATTAAAAGTGAAAATCGCATAATTTATAAGTCTATGTAAAAAAAAAATAATGGCTGACTGTACTTTTTATTACAGTCTTTTGAGACCAAACTAACGAACGTTCAGTGGAGATCATGTTGCACATTCCGACTCCATCATGAAATCAGGTCTAAGACACCATAATATTATTTCATTGTTATCGGGTTCACATACTTATGTATTCCAAATATTCATTGAGATATTTAAAAAGAACCGATTTTAGCACCTTCATTGCAAGACAGCGGCTACGGCCTCTCCCCCTAAGGTCAATAGGTACTTGGATTTTATTAGGACCCCTGCCTTAACAACATCAACATCAACAAAAAAATCATAGCACCTTTTATAATGCAAAGGCTTTTTGAAGTCACTCCGTCCCTACAGAGTGGGCTTATAAAAGTTGCTGCTTTTCTTTTTGTTGTTGGTCAGAGCTAAGTCACATTTTTATCATTATGCGTAAACGCATTTGAAAATTGTACATTTCTATCAGTTACCTACGTCCACATACATAATAATACTTAATACCTTAAAAGGGGTAGATGCCCCTTTTAGCTCCATTTATTAAGATTGAAGCGAGAACTTCAAAGACTTATGTAAAGCTGCGACACCTCAACCCGAATGAATGCTTTCAAAGAGCCATTTCGGCAGATAATGCAATTTGTTACAAGTCGTTAGCTCATTTACTTTTACTATTAGTGCCCATTAAGAACGCCGTTGCTCTCTCCAGGCACGTGGGGCCGCGCGACTCCCCGTTCGGCTCTACCAACCCATCCTTTTAACATCTGGTTATTTAAACTGCATATTTAAGCTAATTGAGACCATTACGTGTGCATCATTGAATGTATCCAAAAGTAGACGAAAAACCAGTGCGCAGTAGCATGGCTCGCTTTATTTTACTTTCTTGTTGGCTCGGATGATGGATTACCCGTTTACACGTGCCAGACGTTAGCTGCGTAGGTAGATTTCATAGCTAAGCTTTCTACGTGCTCAAATTTATACTTAGGCTTGTACAAAATCACACCACGGAAGAATATTGAGTGATCGTGTACCTTTAAAGTAAAATAACAATTTCATACTTTTTTTATCAGCTTATTCATTTTCAAATAGAATTTTATGTTTGAGAAATAAATTGCCAGGCACCAGTGTTGGCATTGTTGTATTGTGGATAAGACAACCGGTGAACTTACTAGCATAAAGGCATTCCATATAGTGTTCAGGGTTGGCAACGCTTTTTCAGTCTTAGGATTGCAGTCTTATGATTTTAGTCTTACGAATTCAATTCTTTTATCAGGCATCAGGCCTATGTGCTTTGGTGCCTTCTCCTAGCCATAAAAAAACAAGTTAAACATAATTATGTGTGACAGCATTTAAAATAATTATAGTGTGTATGCCAGTATTTTTCATTACTAGCAAATTTAGTTTTTAATAAGTGAGGAGTGCAATGGAAATAGTGGGTACAAAATGAGTGTTTACGAAAGCGTCGGCAACAAAAAGACCGCGTAATTTCGGATTGGAGTGGCCATTACCCACGCCGACTGTGGAAAGAACGCTCGCAATTGCATTGAAAATGTCGCTTTTAATTTTCGAAATGCAAAGCGTAAATTCGCATTTGCGGTTGGCACGATAACTACCAGCCTAAAAGCCCCGCGGCGATGTAAGTCCTCCGGAGGCTTTGTTGCTAATACAAAGCTCTCGTTCACATACTATATACATCGCTTTATGAATGTTTGAGTCATCAAAGTTGCTGCACATGATGTTATGCACCCGATCCTGTGTTGTTTTTTTTTAAGTTTAGTTTATTTGATGATGATGATGATGACGGGTTTTGTTAGTCACGCAAAGCTTAGCAAAAAGAAGGAAATAACGTTGTTGTGATAAGCTGTTGTCCGACAGGAAGCAGCATTTGTCTCAATTCCGCGGCGTCGCATTCCGCTCGCGCGCGGCGCCGCAGCTGAAGAATCCTGGCCGAGCGTCGCCGGCCGCGGCCTGCTCCTTTATGCCCCTTGATATATTGCGAGCCGCCACACACCGACTTGGTAATATCACTATGATTTATCCCCACGTCGCAGACAATCCTACACCAGAAGATGTGTTGTCGACTCAGTGAACGGCCAAAGATTAATATGGCGGCGGTAATATGGGACGGGTAGTTTTTCTTCTTCTGTGAATCATTTATAACGTGTCGCTAACTCGTTAATGAAACAAGGAAAAATACGTCAATTTCACTGCCGGTAACGTACGGTGTGGCAAACGAAGGCAATGCATCAACTAGTTCTTGATTAAAAGTGAAACAAACGTCAAGCAGACGTATCTGGGGAGTGGAATATTGTGCTTTTATTCGACGTCTCCAGATTAAAAAGTGGGACGGGTCGGTACAATGAGAAACAGGGTGGGGCGGATTTAGCTATGGGAGGAGGGTAAAGTCACAATGCGAAGATGACGCTCGGATAGAGCCTCCGAGAGCCTCTCCGCGAGGACGCATCTTAAGCTACACTAGCTGCGCCGAGCCGATGGACGATTTAATTAGATTAGTGTTTCGACAATGTTCTATTTTGTTAATTTCGCTCACTTTGGCTTTATTTCTGAAAATCATCAAAATAAATTGCGTGATTATCCCTCTTCCCATCCTATGGTATCTTAATTTATAGTGTAAGGAAAATCCACTTGATTTTTGTAGGTAACGATGCTACTGACTATATTTACAAAATTGGAGTAACATCACAAAACCGTTTCTTAGCAATTTCCAAGCAATAAGGGTGCCACGAGAGGCTCGTAACGCATGAAATGTGGTAATTTTAACAATATTTGAAAACATTGCGCCGGCGGCACAAGCAATGTTTAAATTGTGGTTATTTGACGCTAACAGCCCCTTAAATCCTAACCAAATGGACTCTAATAAAAGTCGGAAGGAAGACGTTATTA
The DNA here is from genome assembly GCA_923062465.1 of Acleris sparsana. Classification (NCBI taxonomy): domain Eukaryota; kingdom Metazoa; phylum Arthropoda; class Insecta; order Lepidoptera; family Tortricidae; genus Acleris; species Acleris sparsana. Next base: position 13,367,230 of record OV281286.1, read on the forward strand.
TTAGGTCGATGTACCTACATTGTCTGCAAATAGTGATGGGTACTTGTACAACTGAGTACGCAGTCCACAAGTTTCTGGTACTTTTATGTCTTAGTAATATATTTTTAAAGTATTTTATTACAAACGTATGGCGCATAGTTGATATCTTTTAGTTATATGTGCATATTAATGATGTGATTGTGATGATTAATAGAATAACATGGAGCATTAGGTACTAGTAGGTATTATTATAAAAGTGTCTCAGTAACCGGTCCTTGTGGCAAACCTAGGGAGAGGCCTACGTCCAGCACTAGGTAGGTAGGTCTTTTGCCATGATGAGGATGAAGATGATGGTGATTATAGCTATTATTATTATTTTTATTTTTATTTAATTTTCTGTAGATTAGAGATAGGATACGTGCTGTGTCGAGGGGTAGATGGATAAAACTTTTATTTGATGCTCCAATCACACGAATCTGGCCCTTGATCCAGCCACCTAACGAGAGTCTCTTAAGGTGTGGGTCGAGACTTTCCGCTATTTAGTTATTATTATTTAGATATTTGTTACATCTTCTGTACATTATTTTTTGTTTACCAATCACACGGACTGTGGGAGTCTCGAACCTTTGGAAGAAGTCCATAGAGCTGAAGCCAACACGCAGATGACCTATAATACATCATCATCATCATTATCAGCCGCAAGACGTCCACTGCTGGACAAAGGCCTTCCCCAAGGTTTTCCACAACGATCGGTCCTCTGCTGCTGTCATCCAGCGGTTTCCCGCGACCTTTATCAGATCGTCAGTCCACCTTGTGGAAGGTCTGCCAACACTTCGTCTCCCGGTTCGCGGTCGCCACTCTAGAACCTTTCCGCTCCAACGGCCATCAGTTCTACGAGCAATGTGCCCCGCCCACTGCCACTTAAGGTTTGCAATCCGGTGAGCTATATCGGTTACTTTAGTTCTCCTGCGAATCTCCTCATTCCTGATTCGATCTCGCAAGGAGAAACCCAGCATAGCTCTTTCCATCGCCCTTTGAGTGACCTTGAGCCTTCTTATGAGGCCCATTGTAAGCGACCATGTCTCGGATCCATACGACATCACTGGCAACACACACTGATCAAAGACTTTTGTCTTGAGGCACTGTGGTATTTGGGACGAGAAGATAGTGCGTAGCTTACCGAACGCTGCCCATCCGAGTTGGATTCGACGATTGACCTCTTTTTCGAAGTTGGACTTACCTAACTGGATTTTTTGTCCTAGGTATACATAGTCGTCAACAACGATTGAAAGATCGAAAGATCGAAAGATTTGTCTATTGGGCAGAGCCAGCTGATGAGGCTGAAGACCGATGACGGCAGGATCATATCGTCTAAACCTGAGCTTTTGGGAGAGATAGAGAAGTTCTACGGACAGCTGTACACGACAACATGCCCACCTGTCAGCAACCTAGCAGAAGACCCAAGAGCTAGGTTGTCCCGACACTACACCGAAGATATCCCGGACGTTAGCCTGTACGAGATTAGAGTGGCTCTAAAACAGCTTAAGAACAGCAAGGCACCGGGTGATGACGGAATTACGGCTGAGCTTCTGAAAGCAGGTGGATCACCGGTTTTAAAGCTCTTCAGAAGCTATTTGATTCCGTCATAGCCCAGGGTAAAACGCCGCAAGCATGGCACGCGGGCGTGGTGGTTCTTTTCTTCAAAAAGGGTGATAATACCCAGCTGAAGAATTATAGACCCATCACGCTCCTGAGTCATGTTTATAAGCTGTTCTCTAGAGTCATTACGAATCGTCTCGCTCGCAGGTTTGACGACTTTCAGCCTACCGAACAAGCCGGTTTCCGAAAAGGCTTTAGCACCATAGACCACATCCACACGCTGCGGCAGGTTATACAGAAGACCGAGGAGTATAATCAGCCACTATGCTTAGCGTTTGTGGACTATGAGAAGGCCTTCGATTCGATCGAAACATGGGCTGTGCTGCAGTCTCTTCAGCGGTGCGAAATCGACTATCGGTACATCGAGGTGTTAAAGTGTTTGTATAGAAACGCCACTATGTCAGTTCGCCTTCAGGACCGGAACTCGAAGCCTATCCAATTGCAGCGAGGAGTAAGACAGGGAGATGAAATATCTCCGAAACTGTTTACTGCTGCATTGGAAGACGCTTTCAAGCTTCTGGACTGGGGTGGTTTTGGCATCAGCATAAATGGCGAATACATCACTCACCTTCGATTCGCCGACGATATTGTCATCATGGCTGAGGCCCTGGAGGACCTTGGTACAATGCTCGATGGCCTCAGTAGAGTCTCTCAACAAGTGGGTCTTAAAATGAACATGGACAAGACGAAAATCATGTCAAATGTCCATGTCGTACCCACTCCTGTCAAAGTTGGTGACTCTACTCTCGAAGTTGTTGACCTATAATACATGTTTAAATTATTATAGTGATGGGACACCAACCAGCGAACCGGTTAGTGTAGAAATATTTAAGAAGGATGGGAACATTAATAATAGCCTATATGAAAGAAATTATATGAATTGGTGAACTAGGCTATTGGCGAAACTATGGCTCCTACCGGTCCAATGCTAATTATTTTGGTTGTAATGGCAAATGGTGACTCACTAGCTTCAAGGGATGGGCCTCCCAAAATCGCAATATATACATATATAGCAGCAGACATGCAATATCTCCAGAGGGGCTAAGGGTGGAGAGGTGCTTCTGAACTTTAAACGAACATAAGGTGCCAACTCGCCGGTTATGCAACACATCTGCCGAAGGGCTTGAAGAAGCATATAATTATCTCTAAGCTGGCGACGTGACTGGTTTCGTGTCGTGTTTGTAGATCTGTAGGTGGCTTATGACACGGTCAACCTTAAGCGATTACTTTAGAAGGTGAGAGTGCGAGCTACTCCACAACAGAAGGTTTCAGGTACATATCTCTTCAGGGAAAAGCGGGTGGTGGGCATCGATGAACAGTCTTCCACAGGGCAGTGTCTTGGCGCCCATGCTATTTAACATCTACCCAGACGACCAACTTCAGACGACCAACCAATACAGACCACCGTTCTCAATACCAATAACTTTATTTACGCAGATCTTGCTTTGGCTACACAAGCCAAGACGTCTGTCCATATGTCTGGAGAGTTGGACTGCTATTATAAAGAGAAGGCATTGAAGCCCAATCATTTCAAGGCGGAATCATGCTCTTTCCATCTCCGTACAAATATAGCTGAGCGTAAACTGAGCATATTATGGCGGGGAATTCCAATCATCCACATAATAGTCACCCTGAATACCTTGGCATCACTTTGGACCATTCACTGACTTACCGAAAATACTGCGAAGATACAAAGCAGAGTCTTCGCCCGGAACAAACTGCTATGACGCCTTACAACCTCACTATGGGGAGCTTCACCTGACGTTCTGCTTACGATAGACCTCGCTCTCTGGTACTCTTCCGGCAAGTGTGCATACCCAGTTTGAAGCCGACACGCTAAAAAGAAGTGCATCTAGGCATCAGATTCCTCTTACCATAAGGTGGCCTGTGTGTTGGTACGTATGCTTCTCTCTCTATGCCAAAAGGCCAATTTGTGCGAGATTTTCCTCTGATATTTATTTATTTATTTATGTGTGTGACACAATCGTAAAACAACAATAAAGATGTCTTATTGTTTTGAAAGTTGGGTTTGAATGTGGTACTAAAATTGATTTCAGGTAAAATTTCAAAGGTTTAAATATATACGTATATATTAGGTTAGGGTTACCAGATAAAAAGACCGGGAAGCTAAATATTTCTGGAGAAATTCGTTTTACGATACGAGTAAACCATTACTTAACAATAGGACTTGGTATAACTTAATTGCAAAAATATACAAATAGACAAATACAAAGAGTTATTTAGGGAACCTTTCAAGTACTCTGTTTTGCCTTCGGTAGAAAAAAAAAAGCCGTTTAGTCGTAATTAAACAAACTAAACGGAGTAAATAATACATAACGAACTTTTCCTACTCAAACACTAGGTACCTACCCTCAGTGCTGAACTTCATAATTGACAACATAAAGCCCCGGAGGCGATTTGTACAGCACTCAGCCGCAGTAGTCATGCTGAGGCCGGGATGACAAACAATTCAACTCTACTAACCACACAACAATATTGTAGGAAGTTGGCACGCGGAGCTCGGCCGCGCGAGTCTTGGCTGTCCTATTAAGCAAGCGCTCCACACTTGACTCGCGCTTGGCCCCGCGACGTTCAAGTTTCGCATTTCGTTTCAAGTTAGCGAAATTTGTGCTGCGCACGTTTGAATATTTCATGGCGTTTTCACGTCGTCTTATTTATATTCTATATATTCCTAAACATAAATTATCAAATACTTATATGAGCGTCATTTTCAAAATTACTAGCGGTGTAAAACTAAAAAAAAAGACAATCAGAGTAAGTATGAGTAACTATACTCTATCGACAGACCTTAACTCGACATATAACTCGTAAGCCTGACTTGACACTGCATTTTCCTGCACGTTTTTACCATTTAATATTATCGAAATGCAAACGAATACGGTGAGACTAGTAGGTATTGAGATCAATTGAATAAAATTCACTATACATGGTTTTAGAACATTATGACCGTTTTCATCAACGTAGTTTCCGTTGATACTTTTTAGTGACAGTGATTCATTTGTTATATTTTGAGTCCAACAAACGCTATACTTTTAGAAGCTCAAAGACATTACCCCAAATAATTCACAACAGTTCACAACAGTATTCTAATCGTCAATTTATTTGATTCGACCATGTCTATAAATTTTACTTACACTAAACTGGAAAAACCTTGTAAATTATCATGCCCGATAAATTTCATTTTCAGCTACTTTATTACATACAAGTTGAGTAAGTTAACCCGCGTTCCTCACATGCAGCGGGTTAGTTTAAATATGCACTCAGAAAGAAGATAGTGTTTGCTGCACCCAGCACGCTGCAAAAATATACACGACGCTATTTTAATTACTCTGCACGTGTTTGGTTACAAATTAACCTTTTTTGGAAGTGAACACTTCTTTTGCCTTAGTCACATATAAAATAAACACGTGTAATCTGCACACGTGATTTTTTTGTTTCAAAACGGCCGCCTTTACTGTCAATTCAATAAGATATAGCAAATGATAACGACATGTTCCAAGGCCAAATCAAAGCCAAGGGTCTCTGAAATAAAAGGAAAACCAGTAAATCAAATTCGTTTATAGTTGACACATTGGCCATTCACAGTTTCTGAGCATGTCAGTCAGAAAAGTGACGTCAACTTTCGGCTTAGCCGATAACCGATTTTGTTACTCTAAATTTTTCAGAAAATATGGCCATAGAATTTTGTCTCTTTCCAATCTAAGCAAATTGTAAAGGAGTAACCACAAAAACGACGTTGTTAGTTTCTTATTTGTAATACTGGTATCGGAATTCTATAATAGCTTAACACTCTTTCCGTTTTTTTAAAATAATTATTAAGATTTATATTATTATTTTCAGTCAGAATATTCATGTAAACAGGAGGTTTGTACGTGTAATAGAGTACACCAAACCCACACGAGTAATACGGCCTTTTAAGATTATTGCTCTTTAGAAAACAAGTAGGTAAAATACGTACGTAATGGCGACACAAAGCCCGCGGCGAGTGCATTGCCAACTTAGGCCGGATGCACGCTGGCTGATTTATACGCCGATTTCCGCCCATGCAAGCATTGGAAAGGCTTGCCCGTCAAATATTTTCTACTCGAGGTGAGTAATTTTATTTAAGACGTAATAGGATTGCTGAATTGATAATCGTAGTCGTAATGTTTAGGTACTTCGTTATCTTTATCTTTTCAAAACATCACATCAACTATGTCTAACTTTTACGTTAAAAAAAAGTACATATTTATTGTTTTTCGTTTTTTTTTGGCGGATTTAACAGCGTCGGGAGCCTACACTCAGCATCCCACATGCTAGGTTTTGAATATGTAGTATTTATTATGAAAAAATTGGCCTGTATGTTGTCCTTCGAGGAAATTATTGGAATTGGAATTGGATTTATGGAAGGAAACAAAAAGAAAGTAATCGGAAACGTACACATAGTTTTTCATAATAACTACAACATATTCAAAAAGCGTGGAAGTTGGACTCGATTTAAGGGGTGAGAAACGTTAGCGGCCCGGACCTAACTTTGTATAGACTTTTTTTGAAAGCTACGCAATTTAAGCGTCACTTCGCATTTGCTTAATTTTAAGCTGTAAAAGGTTAGTCACATTTTTGCTTATTGAAAAGTGCATGAATATTTTATGAAATGTTTAACAAAATATTCATTTAACGGCATCGTTTAAAATGAGTGAAATGTCGTAACATTTGCATATTCTAAAACGTTCTCAAGCTTGTGAGAAAGAAGTGAGCGCCAGGCTTTGACACTAACGGCCCTCTAAATTCTCTGCGAATAGATTAAAAAGAAACCTCATAATAGAAGTACGTATAGCTATCAACATTCCTTGGGGTGCCATAATTTACGCGGGGCTCTAAGGGTACCAAGAGTGACGGTCTTATACATATTAGAAAGAGGTTTTAGGTTGACATGCCGACCCATTTTTGACCCGGGGCTGCTAATACAGGTTATAACCAACACCCCCATTCAATCAAAAAAACCGTTTGGAACGTCACAAGTGAAAGAAGTTTGAAATGGAAATAAAATGATTTTAGATTTCAATGGACTGTTTTGTTAAAGTAATTGTGTTCAGAAAATTTTGAACATCTTATACGTTAAGTACGATATATATGAAAAATGAAATGAAATCGTTTTATATATGATAACTACTGTACTTTCCTAATAGGTATGTATGTTATGACATGTTGTTTGACCACTCGTGATGGTTTTTGTGACTCTTTTCAATTCATGGAGAACAATAATAACGCTACAAAAGTTAGTGGCTTGCAGGTGCCGTAAACGGAGTAATCGCATTTGGCGGAGGCAGTGACATGGATCCTAGAGGCTAAGTGCGCCATATCGAGTTATGGGCCGTCACCTGCAGGGATCATCCGCAATCTGTAGCCGAAGCGCCGTCGCCGCCTCACTCACCCGCGATAAGTTCACTTTTAGGTTCCGTTCTAATTAAACTGATGATGGCAACACTTATAACGCTGGCGATGTGTAAACAGCTGTTGATCACTGTGAACCGTAAACATTGTTGACGAGTGTTTTTAGTTCATTTATTGTGTGCCATTTGGTACTTATTACAATATACTCGTATGATGCTTAAAGTTAGTTTTAAGAAACAACCAACACGTTTTTTAACGATCTTACAGTGTTTGATACGTAACATGTTACACCCAATGATTATTCTTAGTGACTAAATTATTAGTTTAATTGTGCATTAAAAATACAAAATTGGATTATATTTGGAACATAATATGAAGTCTGAAGCATGAAGATTACACTACCTCAAAAGTAACAGTTTCCGTAACGTCGTTAAACGAGTTCTACGCAAACAAAGTTGCATATAAAGGCTGCTATAAATGATATACAGTCAGTTACTAACATTTTGTCTTGTCTGCTTTACAACGGAAATAAAAATAAATATTGCTTACAATAAATATTGGGGCAAGAATTCCTAAATGTCGAAGTTATTGCTGTTAAACGCCATAAATCTACTTGTAAGTAGGTTAGTAGGCAATGAAACTTAAAACGTCGTTATTGGGTTTTACGATAAATGAGTTTCACGCCCTTGGGCGTGAAAAGGAAAGTCGACACAATTAAGTTTCACCTTAGAGTCACTTTGAACAATGATGCAAACTGTTATCGTAATTTTGGTCTCCTAAGCTGCCACTTGGAGCTGTAATGTTCAGCACAGTAAATGCACCAGCTCTATTTAACCTTTCCTGTTAGTTTGACAGGGCTTTTCATGAAGGTGAATGGTATTGATATTATTGATGTAATGTACTTTTCTGTTAATATGTTAAGGTCATCTAAATATACTATCTAAAGGAATAAAAGGTGATTAAAAGTTCTAGGACGCCTGGCTTTAGATGATTTTTACCCGTAATATTCTATGGATAGTGCTATTTTTCCTCAAACCTCAATTTTGGCAACAATAAAAAAAGTCGGGAATCCTAACCCTTTTTGATATTGAATCAGCAAAAAAATAAAAACACATTCCCAACATGAAAAGTGAACATTATGGTATATTGAGTGTGACATACATTGTCAAATTAAAGGTTAATTCAAGATCTTTATAAAAAATACATCCTATGTAGGATACCACACCTGCTTGTCTTAATGTCATATATATAAATTTAGAGCTCTATCGAACGTTAATTATTGATGGAGCAGTCACGACGCAGAAGTGAGGTGACTGTCGGCAGATATAGTAGCATATCTCCGGGATCGGCAGAAGAGGTCGCGCTCAAAGTACCCGTGACGAGGTTGCGACACATTTTCCTATTAAAGTGGAGCACTACGCGGGCCCCGGGGCTCGAGAGAACTCTAGGTGTCTATTTGCAAATGGATTTTTCGTTTTCCCTTTTTTATTAACAATTTATGAAATGGTTTTTTTTTTTCTTTTTTAGGATTCCGTTATTCCGTAGTCAACAGGAAACCCTTATATTTTCGTCATGTTCGTCTATGCGCCTATCCGCGGTTTAACCCTTCGTACTATAGAGCTGTAAGTAATTTGGCATGGTTATACTTATTACTTATTAGGTCATCACGCCGACAAAGGTGTAAAAAAAACTTTAAACGGAAAACTTTTTTCCATATAGGAACACGGATGATTTCTTTTTTTAATCGTCTTTATTATTGACTGGGATAGGTGCTTAAAAATATTAGGGGTATTTGAATAAATGTTTTGATTTGGGGCAAATTATAAGCTTTCATTTTTGTTAGTTTCAAATGTAATATAAGCTATGCCATTGTTTTTGTATGTGTGAAAAAACCACGGCAGTGACGGGATGACGAAGTTAAAAGATAAAATATCACGATTGCGTAGACTTCATTAGTTCTTAAGTAACAGGCAACTAAAATGTTTAAAACAACTACAAATCAACCAACATAGCACCAAACACCTTTGGACGATTAGGTCATCAATGTGGTTTTCGGAGATAGTTTTTTGTATTTGTCTTTTTAGTAACACTGACGGAACCCTACTAAGCATGATGGACATGGTCTTGCCGGTTTTATATCATATTATTTGATTTCTTAGTGTGTAGTGTAAACAAGACCCTTATGTGATGTGACCTAGATCGTAACGAATACCGTCTAACTTTCTTTAGTTCTAAATATGACTTATGTGTGTATTGTTCCTTAGCAATCTGGAAAAAATCCAGAAAATACTTATGTAAAAATAATGATTCGCACTGAAAAAGCTTCGCTGGGGAGGAAAACGAATGTTTTATCGAAGAGGAAACCTTCACAGATTGATTATTTGTCCATAGGGTTAAGAGAAATTATTTCATATTTGAATTCAAAACTAGTAAAAGCTGATTTTTAAATCTTCACATGCACAGTACCTATCTGTCAGATACATTTTAGCTTCGTCCTTTCCTTCATATGACACAGAAAGGAAAGAGATAAATTTAACTGTCAGATACTTTTATGGGTTGGCGTTATGCGTTGCGCGTTGGTAAAAAACCCATGACCAATCTCTGTCGAAGTTACCGTTGAATGACTGAGGTCGAGAACGGAATTCATTCGTGTTAGTGAAACTTGAAAGTTACTTTTCCAAAAGAGGCAAAATAATCCAAGATTTTTAACAATCTGAATGACAATAAATAGTACAAATTGCCTAAACGTTTTTATTTCTATTATTTATGAAAGCCTTAATTTGTTATTTTAAATTAAGGGGTTTTTTTTCCCCGCGGCGACTTTAACAGCTACTACCGCGGGGATATGGCGTTTCCACCATGAAGTGATTTCGCCAGTGTCAAGTATACATAAATATAAATTAATATAGCAATAAAATATAATGCAATCTTCTCTAGGAAGATTGGGGGCAACGTTGTACAGTGATATGTAGGACAGAGGTCAAGATATTTTTAACCTCTGTACCACTGCGTGTCCACTTGAAACGAGAAGTAAGATGCCAGATACACGAAATAAGTCCAAGTCTTCTATTACTGTGCAACACAAAAGATATAAAAAGGACAAATCACTAACAGAAAAGAACTTTGAACACCTAAATATACAAAAATACAAAACTAAGACAAATTTCACATCCACCATCTTTTAACGTTGCAAATGGCCACTCAAATTAAGAGTTAAACGTAATTTAGTCGAATACCAAAACTGAAAGCTGACAGTTGACGTCAACGTTCGGCATCGATTTTAAATTAGCAAAACGTCTTTGGGTCGTTCTTCTTTTTACCGACAATAAACCGAGGATTTACTGTTTTTTAGATTTTTGAACTATCAATGTCCACAGTGTTCGATTTCAAAAAAAAAAACCTGTTGTGCGGATAATGTTTTATTCTTTTTAACATGGTTTGCCAGAAACACTGTGATAGAGTGGCAATTTTCAACCGAGACCAATTTTTGATGACCACGGCATTCTATAAAAAACAATATTATACAAAAAATACTGGGTTGAAGAAATAGCTCGATTATTTAGTACTAATAGACAAACAAAAATATGGACGCCTATTAAATACGAAAAACATAATTATCAACACTCTAATGAGACGCATAATAAGATGAGACACAGGCTATTGTCGGTAAAAAGAAGAACGACCCCTTTAACTTCCGGTTAAACCATTTCAGCGGACTGTTTCGTGAAAAAAACAAATGATAAGTATTTTTCTAAAAGCGTTTGTTGGTTTAGGGCAAATGAAAATATTAAATGTCGACAAAACTCATCTTGTTTTGCGTAGTTTCTTTCTCGCTAAGACAACTTCGAGTTTAGTTTGAAAGCTGTATAAGTGGTTCTACCTGCGCAAGGGTAAGGGTGCGGTGATTCTGATACGACGTAGTCTAAACTCGCTCTTGTTACTTTAAGAATAAACACTTCAAACATACTACTGTTTATGCAACGTTAATGTACCAAGCATAGAGGTATTTGTCATCGCCAATAAAACAAACGAAATTATTTAAATTTTAATAAATGCAAATATTATGACGAGGGGAAATAATTAAATGTGGTTACTTGTTACAGCATCAAGAATGACAAACTCAGACGACATTACAAGCCATGAGGAGGCAGTGTTCATTTAGCGGAGCTCGCTTTGTTTATCAAACATCCAGGCCCTAATGGAATGTACATAATTATTCAGTGAAAAAACACATTTCTAGAATGTGGTCGAGAAACTTAAGTACACGGTCTCAAGAGCTGTATAAATTCTTGGCAATTTGCATCGGTTCACACTATCCCGCATTTAGAAGTATCTCGTTGAGTCGTTTAGTGCACTCACTTACCATGGAAACCTTTATTCCGCGCTAAATATTCATTTTACGTTGAGACGTCAGGCTTACGAATAAACTAAAAGACTAACAGCGCTTAAGAATTAATTATAAGAAATGGTTCTACGACTAAGAAATTAGATGACTGGTCTGTATGCCCCATTGTTTTAGTAAAGTGAAAGAACTGCCAGACATGTTTTGTTTTGGCGTGACATCTCACTCCGGCTTGGCTCTCTGTATCACTTAGAACAATGTCGAATAAACGTATTGGACAGTCCGTAAAAACAAGACTGACGTTTATTTAAACCGGACAATAGATTGTTATCAAAAACTTTTTTGTTTATTCGGACTAAATTTGCTTAGGTGATACATACACAATGAACATTTTTCATGAAATTAACATCAACAATGCTATATTTTATTACAAAAACAAATTGAAATATTTGTAGCGACATTAAAGCATTAAATCTAAAGCTTTTATTGGATTTGAGAAACTCAGTGTCTATATATGGTCTTTATACCATTGTAATTATTGTTGCTCTTTTGTCCAACAATACCTATTTGAGTGTTACTTACACCCACAATTTTAATAAAGCGTAGAAAAACTTTCTCAATTATGGGATTGTGATTTTAAAAACTACAGAGTTCTAGTTTAAGTTTCTAACAATAACTTCTTATTAACGTCACCAGAAGGCAGTGTGCAAAGGAAATGCTCCTCTACGTTATAACCCTCGTAAAAGTGACCGTTTTCTTTTATAATGATGACACAGAATGCCCAAACGACTGACAGTAAGTAAAGCCTGCCGATTACTGGCCAAAAGACTGGAACGCTTTTCATTAAGTTTTTATTTGTTTAAGTATTTTTTGTAGAAATAGAAAGGATAATATGATAATAAAACATGATTCTTGAAAAAGGTTTTTTAGAACTTATCGGTAGGTACCTAACGACGGCAGCATTACACAAAAAAAAAATTATTTGAGTACGACCTAGATAACATATTTTACGATAGTCGCAGTAATTTATGAAGCATAAAAAGAGGCCTACTTTTTGCAATATTTGTTGGTAAATAGGAAGTAAGTCCTTCTTGATACGATAATTTACTTTTAATAAAAATCTATAATTGTTTGTAATTTTGAACGTCATGTTCTCATAATATCCGAGTTCAAAAGAGTTTAGTATTTAAAGATGGTTACTACCTAGTACGTGAACACGGAAAACAAACCACGAAACATTTTCACCTCATAATTCAGGCATGGCTTTGAGACCGGTAATGTTACTTAATGGCTCTCGTTTGCTCACTGCTCGCGCGAGTCCGTTAGTGGACATGCATTTCAAATATTAATTTTTTAGCTTTTAGCAAGAAAATGATGTGTGATGTGCAACTATATTATATATCATCATCGTACACCGATTGTTAATTCCATATGATGCACTACGCTTACCCTGCCTATACACGTACACACTACGAGTATATAGGTACATAATAGCTGTATAATATTATATATATTGTGTTAATACGGCAAAAGTTTATAAAAAATATAAAATCGCAGTCACAACCATTATTATTTTAAAATCTAAAATTTTGTTATTGCAGGCCTAAACTCACTCATTTTTTCATAGATTTTTTTTTACGGATTAAGAGGATTTAGTATTTAAGTTATTTCAAAACCCAAAATACAATAGTTTTGGAAAATGACAAAATCCTTGGCCAGGAAAATGACAAAAGCCAACCTACGCTGTAACTAAAAATTTATAAACCTAACCAAAAAATCTTTGCTTTACTAATATTATAATTTTGTGAGGGGTTTGTTTATTCCAACCTCACCGTGCAACGCCTAAACCGATCGACGTTTGGTGGTTTGTACCCCGGAGACATGAGGTTTTTGTTCTAGAAAATAGTAAGTTCTCGATGGAACAGCGCTAAACGACTTCTTTACGGAAGATGTCGCGGGCAAAGCTAGTGAACATAATAAAGGGTTAAAACTTTCCCACAATGCATGGACCCTATATCAAAGTAATTTCCAAAGTGACTGAACCACTTTCAAGAATCCGTATCAACACCGGAACGGACGCGTCGGACGTAATAGTACGGTATCAGCCCACATCAGTTTCAATATCTTGCACTCGGTTTCATATCAACATAGATATCGATATGTATGTATGCATTTCTGGACCTGATATCTGACCATCTTAAGCGATATGTGTATCAGTGGGCCGGACGAGTTTTCCCGAAGATGACAACTTGGCGGATCCTGGGTTCATACCTAAAAAAAGAATCATTTTATTTTATTTAAAATATGATATGATATACTAATACTTATAAAAAAAGTAATTCAAAAACCAAGCAAATTTCGTGAAATATTGTAAAATATTTATTGTTTAATAGATTAATGTTATCTGTGTTTGCAGTAATTGCAGTTATCATTGCTTAATTATTCGCTGACTAAGGTCCACCAAAACCTAACTTTGCAGTCGTCGTACACGGATTTTTTTATAAATTAATATTTGTTAAGAGGGAGAAACAACATGAGTTTTTTTTTTCAAAGCTCTACAAAAGGAAAGCTACGCTTTTAACAAAGTTGTATTATACATGGTTTTAAACGCTGGTTTATTAATTAACGTTAAACGTATAACTAACTTTAAAAATATTCAAAAACTTTTTGTTTGTTTGTCAATAGTCCTTTTAGTTGTCAATTGAATGGGCAAAACTCAATGATTCCCAATTATGTAGCCACCGTATATAGCCTATACTATTAAAACAGCGATTATTTCTTGTCACGTTCTCGAAAACGGCTCTACCGATTTCGATGAAATTTGGCGAATAATCGACCTGACAAGTTATCGTCTTATCTGAATTAAACTTCTACTCACACCATTTAACACAGTTTTAAATTTACTAATTGTCCATTAGCTTAACTAAACAATTAAACATAGGTGCACACTTCAAAATGTGTATAGATGGTTGAAATATCTGTTTATTATTGAATATTATTTTTGTGTAGGTACTAACACATACAGCTGTGGTTATATCCGGGGATGATTAATTTGAAGACGGTTACGCGATACGTTGGCTGATGGCTGGATTACACGCAGCTGGCAGCTGGGGCCCCTTGTCCTGTTTTGTGACTGCACGGACCGCAGTTTTTTCAACAATAGTTTAGTTGTACTAGTTCTGGTTTAGTTGTACTAGTTCTGTAGCATTCATTCGTTATGTGCTAGCCAATTCACGTGACGTTTTAAATAACAGCAATTAGACTTTTTTCTTCCAATAGTCGTCTTATTTTTCAATCTTTTATTTAAATACTAACGACCCGCCTCGCTTTGCTTCAGTTTATTTATTTATTTATTTATATAAGTTTTTCTGTAACACCCGTAACTAAATAAACCATAAACCAAATTGATTATACATACAAACCTTTCGTTGAAAATTATTTAACTGGTGGTGAAAACCGTATCGAAATCCGTGTGGTTTATTAAGAGTTAACGGATATAATAGACAAACAGATAAAAAGGCAGAAAAACATGCAGACGCGGAAAGCGACTATGTTGCTTTATGAAAAAAAGAGATAAATATATTATTTTAGTATTTTTATACTAAAAAACGCATTACTCTAACAAGAAATAGGTATATTTTATAATGAGCAGTTTCGATAACTATTAATAAAATAGTTTATACGAACATTTCCGACCAAAAGCTACAATCACACGTATCTTTATCAACAAGTCCAACGGTTTAGCCGTGACAGCGTAACAAAATGACATACAAACTCACATTCTCATTTGTTTTATTAGTGGGGTTTGGTTTCGTTCCTAAAACTGATAATTTAATCTCGGAATTTCAACCCAATCAGTTTAACGACTTTTATCTTATGTATCATCGGGACCTATTTTATTACAGCGAATTGCGTGTGACTCGGAAATGGCGGTTATGTCGGGAGGAAATTGGTGAGGGCTGGGATTTGTAGCCTTCGTGGTCACGGTCGGAAGCCGTTCGTACTCGAACCTACCGCTCGATCCGCAAGGCTCTAATCAATATTTGTCTAACTACCTACTGGAGGTGTTTAACATGTTGGAATGAGTCAAATAACGTAATGGTATCTAAGGTCTAGGGCTTGTACTATGGGTAGGTACTAGGCAGCGACAAACATATTTACTTGTTTACAGGAATCTATATCCAAATACATGGAAAAGATCCAAAAATAAACGTTTAATGAAGTATATTTTTCTATTTTGAAGCTATTGAGAAATTATTTGTATAAGTTTCTAGGAATCGAACTAAAACTCCAAGGGAAATAATCGATTCTCTGCTAATGTCAAAATTACAACTATGGTCATCAATAAAAAAAAGTATGTGATTTCATTGTCATTATTCGTTGTTAAATATTATTTAAGATTCCAAATGTAAATAGGACCGGAAAAGGCTCCAACCGCCGCGTTTCCGATTTATTTTCGTATCTCGATCGCTTGTATTTGTCTCGAGGACCTTTCGCTTATCTCTGTGTGTTGTTCGCGGACTCTGATACGATAATAATACTTGTTTAGATTGTTGAAAAGGAATCAATATCCATTCGTGTGATTTTTGTGATCATTTTGAAATGTTTAGTTCATAACTTAATTACGAAGGATTAAATTATAAAATAAATTCAAGTCGATACTCGTAGAAGATAAAAAAGAATATAATGATAGAAGCATCACTAAAAACAGATATTTATATTATATATTTTTACCTTTTAAGCACTTAATAACAAAAATGGTCCCGGGTCCGGGTTTGATTCTTGGTAACGGCAAATACTTACTTAGGTACTTGACGAGCGGGCGTATTTTTTTCTGATTCGTCGAAGTTGTATTAAATAAGTGAGTATTTCACTACACAGAATATGAAATATATACTACGAACATATATTTTAAGGTCTGAAAGAATAAGACCTAATGAACATAATTTGATATCTTTTGTTCAAAAAGTTATCTTTTTTTTTTATACAAATTAATTCAGCGCGCAATGTATCGGTAATAAGTTAAAGACTAAGGTCCTCTATAAAGAAACATCACAAATTGAAATGAAACTGAGTTTGCGGGTCAGAAGTGTCAAAAAAAACTTTGAATTACATTGCTGCACGAGAACACTTTAAAAATTAGTTATGTTACATTACCAAGCGTAATTGTTACATTTTTATTATAAAATCGCTAACAGTACTTAAAGCTATCGTTAGTTAAAATGGATGTTCGTATGAAAGACATACGTGTATAAGAAAGTATGCATATCGTGATCTAGTATCTATAGTACGAGCCTATAGCTTAGTTCTGGACTTGATCAATTTGTGTGAGATTGCCCCTGATATTTATTATGTTTTATACTCTCTCGCCTCTATTTTGTGCTTTACAAATCTGACTAACATTGTGATAAAGTAGTTGCTCCATTCCTGTATGTTTACATCAAAGTCAGCATGTAAGTACGATTTCATTATTGGTGGAAGCGACAATGTGTTGAACGAATAAAAACAGTTGTTGCGGCCACTCTGCCGTCACTACAAATTGGATTGACTCTCCAGATAGAAATATACGTCCGCTCCCTGTGGTGCATTTGGGAGCGCGATCCGCGCTGCGACACGGGAAAACCTTCCTTACAAACTCTTTGAGATACTCCACGACCCTTTACAAGCCTTTTTATTACAATTATACATTTTTATCAAAGAAAGCTCTTTATTGAATGAACAGAACCTTAATCAGATAAGTCAGATGAAACATTTTTCTCTGATAACGTAAATACTTTTTAAAGTAAGAAAATAACGTAAAGCCACGCATTAGAACGATTATTTTATTCAAAAGCTTTCTTTGGTTATGCTTTCGTAATCCGCTTTGAAGGAATTAGGATTTGTTTTGCATATAGATTAGATGAAGACTGAACTAGCTTTCATACTACTATTTTGTATCGCAATTCTCACGGGAAAATGACTTTTTTCTTTTAGACTGCTTCGATTGTTCTTTTAATTCTAAATAAAAAGTCAGCACTTGTTCCGTTTTGACAAGAAAGGAAAACTAACAATTAGGTCACACACAGATTTAGGTTACGGTCTTTCCTGTGGACAAACCCGAATTCGACATTTTTAAGGTCTAATTTTCTAGCTGTCAGGTCTACTTTAGTCATATCAAATAAAAACATAACTTATATGCACACAAGCCTTTAACTATAGACCACAGGAGAGACAAGTTTTCGTTTCTTCAAGTGTGTTTTTGGAAGTCCTCACTCTTATTGGTGTACATACTATGTCCCGTTATATCAACTTATTACTAGGTATCAGAATTGAATACCTATTTATAATTCAAACTGTGATTAATTAAGACTAGTAAAAACTACGAGTAGGAACAACAGCAAGCTTTCCAATTGCTCTTATCTCCCAAGGGCAAAAATCCAGCATAGAATGCTACAATTATAACCCGATACACACAATGTACCTACTCGCGTAATACCTGTACTTTGTGTAATAACTCTTTGAACTTGTATGACTATAGCGACAAGTTGAAATTCGAGTTCGAAGTAAGTAATTTACATAATGTTTGCATGTTCCTTACACTAAAAGCTGAGTTACCTACCGCATTAGTATTCTCGCCTTTTGAGCAAGTTGAGTAATGTAAGTTTAAATCCGGGGCGGTAAATCGATTTAAATGTATGGTTAACAAAAACCCTAGCAGGGCTTTAATAGTTTTTTTTAGTATGAGAAAATGTGTTATTACTTCTAATTAATTAACTAACCTGAATTTATCTTAGTAACGTTTCATATGAATACTCTTATTTAGTACTAAAGGTATGTAAAAAATATAGTACACAAATAAATAATAATTGACTATAGAAAACTGACTCCCACGAATATCTTCAACTATTTTAACGATTAACTGGTTGTCTGACATCTGCACCGAAACACAACAAACAATACGACAATGATGCTTGCTGCTTGATAAAATGACGGTAGTGCCTGGACCGCCCTGCACAAAGCCCTACACCAGCACTCCAAAAGTGCCAGTGCCAGTTCAACTTATAAAAGTTATGAATAGTAGTTATTATTTTTTAAATACGTTTAATCATACTAAAGAAGTCACATATGAACAAAACATACAGTTTAAACATTAAAGCAAGGTCGACAAGACTGCGAAAGACTATCATCAACGCGCAATATCCAACATATGCTTATAGTGTGCTTTGCCCTTATCTGTCATTGCGACATTTGCATCTGTCAGAAAGTGAAAACGCGTACGTTAGATAACTAAAATAGGTTTATAGTACGTTTATGAATAAGTTGGTAGAAAATGCTTAATACTTATATATTCACCGGCATACTTAATAAAAGTACCGTAATTTCTCTGACATAATCTCTCGCTTTTCATTTATTTGCTTTATTTTCTTAACTCATTAGCATTATTTGAGCAACTTCAAGGAGTAAGCACAAAGCATTCCAAAATATTATATGCATGCACTCTAACACAAATGAAATATGTTATGCTTAATTGGTTAATTTGTACAGAATGCACCAGTTGGCCTGCCTGTTTATGTGCAAAACTGGAGAAGCGCGGAAGTTCAAATAAATGGTTGCGCTGAAACAGTCCGCTCCTAAACCTAAGTAAATTGTCGACATAAACCGTTATGAGATATCTGCTTATACCGCGCCCTGCCTCAATCTCTTGTTGTCGTATTTTGCATTTGTAGTGTACACTTCTGAATCGAGTTGGGGTCCCAGGACGCTGTATTGTCTGCTCTGAATAACCGGACTCAAGAATAACTATGGGAAAATAACCTACTTTACGTACGGATTTTGCAAAACGAAAGTATCCGCAACGTGTACGTGATATGCCCGGGCTGTTTGGGTCCGGACCTATTGAATTTATGGCAAACAACCCCACCTACGTACACGAGCTATAATAAAATCTAATCTAAGTGATTTTCCACGACAGATCCCTCGAGAGCACGGGTTATTATTAATATGGGGATTATTCGCGTTCCGAATATGTATTGTAATTATTGTACGCTTTTAGAAAAATCTACATACTTACATCGTGCTTCCTTTCTGCTTGCCTCCTTTTTTGGCAGGAATCAGAATATCGGGTAAAAGGAAGCCATGTAATAACGACAACCGTTCATATTGTAATTGACTGATGCATAACACTCAAACGATACAGATTTATGTTTCCGCACTGTTACTTCTATCTACATGAGCATAAAATGTTGAGCATACATTGATTGTATTTTGCTCTACCAAACTTAGTAAGTAGACATTGCAGTGCGCTTTGTCATACGTAAAGTGATCTTTATGATTTCAGAAAGAGAAAATTTAAATTTGGTCGCATTCCAAACGGAATCCTTGCCAACGTTCTCTCTTGAACGGATTTATGACCTCGCCTGAACAGCTAGCTAAACGCTCAGGAAACAATGAAAGCTGCGACTGCGATCTCAGCCGCAAGTTGTGCCTTTGGCGACGCGTTCAGAATCTTTATAATTACCGCATAATCTATGAGACCATGAAATAACTTTTTGTGCTAGCGTCTACGCTGTCGTAATCTCTTTGACTATTGTAAAATGATATGCTTATGACGTGTAAAACTACTCTCATGAGGCCAATTTGCTAAACAAATTCATTCGATATATAATTTATTTATATGTACCTATAGAAGACACGATATGACCCCTATCACTGTAATCTCTTCCGGGTAATCTTGACTCCCTATGGACGTGCTACGGGTCAACTACGTCGCGGAAGTGCCGCAGCATAATATGCTTTGTTAATTAACTATAAGTTCATCTACTATTTGCCTCATTTAACTTCATACAGTTCGTATCTTGTTTTATTTTTTGGAGAGATCTAAATGTTATGAACGTAAAACGCAAAACTATTAGTTCATCTATTATTTATCTTATTAAGCTTTATATAGGTACAGTTCGTATCTTCTTTTAATTTTTGGAGAAAACGCAAAATTATTGTATTTAGAGCTAAAGTGGAATGACCACTATATTTTTTGTTAATATAGGGCGCCACAACAGTAGAAGGCTCGAGAAGCAGACAAGTGACAAGCATAATACGAATACTTTCAGACAATAGATTCTTGTTTATACACCAAGAATAATTCAAGCGCTGAGACAAATTTGTACTTTTTAAGCGTAAAAAATATTCTGTAAAGTACATCTGCAAAATTATAAAGAGGAAAGATTTGATTGTTTGTCTGCTTTGAATAGGCTCCGAAACTACTGGACCGATTTGAAAAACTCTTTCACCTTCAGAATTGTACATATCCTTGAGTAGCATAGGCTATGTTTTAAATATCTGCGCAGACGGAGTCACCGGCAACAGTTAGTAGTACTATATAAGTCGGTCACGCACAAGTATAATATAAAATATGAATCGAGATAATAATAAATTTAACCATGCGTAGAAAAATGGACATTTTTTATTACGAACGTACACAAAATCTTATTTTAAGTTTTTTTTACGTATCTCGTACTTAGTGTTCAAGTAATAGAAGACATCTGTGATTGTTGCTACTACCTTGTTTTCCATTCCATTATATACGATAAATAAAGATTCGGTGAAAGTGTACGTGGGTGCACTACAATTGGATGCGCAACATTGTTTTAGTCGGAGTACGTATAAAAATGTACTGACGTAAAGTAATCGCAACGGTATGGAAGTGGAAATACAAATATGTTTTTCATTTTGAAGTTTCGACTTTATTGATACAGTGTGGCTATAAGCAAGCCAATCAAAGGAAAGTCATAAACCAACCCATTGTTCTGAAAGTCGCTGTTATGCCCATCCAGCGCGCTAGGGAATCTCTCCGCATATTTTGTACTTACATCCAACTACATAGGTAAAATATCGAAGGAATTTCCTAAGAGGCGTTAAAGTTTTTTTCCCCGCTAAGTACCTATATATGTAACAGTCTGTAACAGCTTAAGAATTATAATTATGCTTAACCAATTTTCAGTCTTCACGTGGATTACCACCAATCGCCATTCAAGGCAGGGCTTAAGACTAAGCTTTGAGTTTGCCCGAGATCTTTGCCGGTGAATTTCTTTTAAGGCTTAATTATTAGCCAAAAGAGCAATGATGTAAAACAGAGTATCCGTTTTTGACAAAGATTTATGTTGCAATTCCAGAAGGTGAGGGGAAACAAGCCATTATAGACGAAACATTGCGGGATTTGTCGACGCCGCCGCCCGTCTGAATATTCATCTCTATCAATCAAGTTGCGTAAATAACATTGTGATGAGACAAAGGCCTCGTTATCGCTAAGGAGTTACGGCCTGACCCAGAATAATAACATAACTATTTCTCACTCGTTCCTTTCGACTCCGACCTCTTTGGGAATTAACAGTTCCTCGGGATTCCTTATTAGATAATATGTGATGAATAAGTCTGTGATATTCTTATTCATTAGCCTGTTCATTACCATAATACTTAATATCAGACATTGGAAATAAAAGCTATACGCACCGGAGCGCGGTAATTCGGGAGTCACTCTCCATTAAACATTTCATATTTTGTTTCGCGGGCGGTGTAATTGACACCGCATTAATCCACGTTGTGCATGCCCAGTTTATTTTTTCCAATTTTTTCAACGCGGGGCGAAGGCGGCGCGCATTGCTCTAACGACCGCGATACATACGAGTATAATGCGATGCAGATAAACGATACGCGTTAATGTGTTCTATATTTACTACAGTATTTTACTAATAACTGGTATTTTACTAACTCTGGTTCGTTTAGTATGTGGAATGTGGTTTTTAAGATGTGTAATTTACACGTCCCTACAGGCGGCCAGTAAAAATGTGGAGTATGGTTACAACCCTGTCATTGAATCTATTTGATGAATGCGTATTTGTTTAAACTTGTAAAAAAAATATGACGTTAAAATTTAGTTAGATTACTAAGTGCCCAATATTTCATTCAAGTTGCGGCACGAGAACATTATTGGCTAAAACGTGCTTGTGATAGCTGTAGTTCTATGTTAAGCCTAAAGATTGCTGTTGGGTTACGGAACGAGTATCGCTTGGACCGATTTGGAAACTACCTGCTTAGTTTATTTCACCCTATTCCAATCATCTCATGCTAAAGCAAACTAAAAAACGAAACTAAAGTTTAAAAGGCTTTGTTCTCTTAAATCGATGAGGTAACCGAATCGTAACACCGAACCGTTTTGTAATTGAACCCAAAGCTTGTGAATCGGCAAATAATAAAGTTGAAACAAATTAAGACTACAGAATTCGGTCGCCGTAATGTAGTTTTTGGATAAGATACAATTGGATTGGTTTAGTTTAAAGCGGTGGTAATTCTATGAGTAAGGAATGAAGACCCAGTATGAGTTTTACGTACAGCGATCATATACACACGATACTCACATATATCGCACCTTCAGAACAATAATGACATAATTCAAAATTTTAGTTTTCAAACTTCAAGTCCTAAATGTATGTTTATACAGACCTAACTCGAAATTTAAAATATCTCAATTACGTCACTATTGTTCTGAAGGTGCGATATGTAGATTAACGCTTGCAAACAACGCACTGTTTCTTGATGAATAGGTAGCCAAATAAATACACATTTACCGGTCTGGAGTAGCTAAGCTCACGGAAATACAAGTATTTAAATAAAAGATTGAAACCTAAAGTATACATTTCAGGTGGATTTCCCAACCTTTGCCAGTTGGTCCATTTCCCCGCCCACGCTGTCTTCAGGCCGTTCACTTTTTGTCCTAATCGATCTGCGAGGACTGTGATTTAAGTTTACTCACATCCACTCCAATTTTACGATATTTCGACCTTTGTTAGCTATCCTCCTTTTTCCGCAAGTTATTTTGGTAATAACATATCGTTTGTTTATTAGCAAGCGAACGATATTTACATAAAAATACGTTATCCATTACCACATTTACGAATAAAATAATATTACAAGATACCTAACTGTATGTTTACCTTATTAAAATTCTCGTAACACTGTTAATTTCTAAGTAGCATTGTCATAATAAATAGAATACCTACAGCCCAATGTAAGTACAAAAGATACTGCTACAAAAGGAGACTGACTTAGAAAGCCTCGAGGAATCCTTGGCCTCAGACAAGTAGGTACCTTTACACACACTCGATAAACTTCCGAGGTCATTCATCCTTTTCTGTTAAATTATCTCTTTAGCTAGTTGTGATTTGAAAACGGATCTCGTTTAGTTTAATATAATAGTAGAGGGAATAACTGAGGTAAAACCGCGTAACGATGTTTATCTTCCTAACGAGAGGTCGGATACGGTGCGCACGGCCGACTAATAATTCCACGTAGATACCATTATTTGATTCTAAAAACACACAACGAACCTTCATTAACCATGTTGTGGATCTCTCTAAACAAATCATAACCTTTCTAATGCACTCTTTATCTCGCCAACTGTTTAAATTAAGAGTATTCACAGCATCATAATTTGGGATAGATCTTAGAATTTTTCCCCTAAAGAACATGGCATTTTAAAATACAATTTTTACTTTTCAGTTTAATCTATAGTAGTATTTTTAAATAAGTTTACTGTTTCGACATGTATTTTATTTTTGACTTTATTATTTTCGGTTTGGTTTGGTTGGTTTTTTTAAATAATTTATAAATTAAGTCATCAAATTAAAATCTGTCAAAATGAACATTAGGAGATTTTCATATTTTGGTAGGTATTGGTTTTTGAGAAAACTATTTAAAAGTACCTTCAAACTTCAAGCCGACGACGAAAGTCAAGTTTAGCTGATTTATTTTTGTTATATACTTAGGTACCTATTTAAAGTTTGTGAGTATTTTAAATCTTATTACCCGGCATGGTTTTTAAAATAGGGTAATTTTTAAAAATGTTCAAAGTTCGTACATGACCTGTCCCGTGACGTCTCACTACCGGGCTATCTCTGAAAACAGCATGATGTGTTATTTAAATATGTCTCTGCTTATCTACAGTGGATGGAAATTGCAGCGCGTGGGAGGTGCGGGCGCGGGAGCCGGGGCGCTCTCGCTCTGTGGAGAGAATCTTAATTTTCCACAAATGAATGCAAATATCCGAGCCATCCAGCGCCGCGGCATCCACAAATAATTTGAAATTGAAAGCTCCGTACTTTCTGAGCGAAATTTCTGCGTTGTTTGTTATAAAACATGGGGCTGCCGCGACACCCTCAAACACCTGTAAACTCAATTTAAATTTGATCATGCCTTGTTTCCGCGGCATTAATAAACCAAATCAATAGAACACACGTGTCGCCCGCCGAGACGTAAATTAGAGCGCGAGCACTCCGCCGCGCCGCGCCCGCGACGGAAGCCTGCATTAACACTTACTTAATGTCCCAGACACTTTGCGATGAGATACGCTAATGGTTTATTATTAGAATAATCGAGCCCTAACAAAGGCTTATAAATATATAAGCTTTGTTTAAATTTATCCTAATTAACAACCAATATCACCTTTAAATTCAGAAGTTCATCAAACTCGTCCGGCCGCACTCAGTCAGATAAGGACGATTCCCTGACCACGATTTTTTGATCAAAGCTGTATCATGTAACTTATCTTAAAAAATCGTAACCAATTAAATTTTCAATTCGATTGTAGAATTTTAATCATTAGTTCAGTCAAACTACTTACTGATCGAACAATCAGCCCTAAGTCTTTGATTTACTCACAAGTTTCAAATAAAAAGCAAGCTTTAAAAACCCGACCGTTTCTTTTGATACTGTCGTCGACATATGTTAAAATCGTTAAAACACAAACTCCGATCGAAAAATGATTTTTTAAGTATTTAACGTATCCAGTGACACTCATGCCATCGAGACGAATCTAATGACGTATCATTTATCATATTCGGTTGTCCCATTGAATAGTTATTTGGGGACATAGGAACGGACATACATACTGTGGAAAACCTGCAGCGCGGGCTTCCATTCTTATCGTTTCCCTAAAGATGAACACCAATTACTTTGTAATATTACGTTAATTCCACTTATATAACTTACTTACAGGGCTTCATGAATCCAATCCTCGTAAACGCCTCACACCGTTATAACCAAAACTAATCTATCGGATTTCGAATCATATCATTCAATTTAAATATTACTGATACGTAATAGCCAGCCAGTACACCTTAGGTGTAGCCAGTACGCTACACGCAGCGAACCTTTAAAATACATGTGTGCATACAAAGAGGTCAAACACATAACCCTCCTTTTGGGATTCGCCGCAGTCAAGTAAAAAGGGAACGACTTTATTGTCTCTAAAACTTCTCTAACTGAGTACATCGGGTAGGTCGCAAATAAAACCGCTTGAATAAAAACTATAAAACAACTGGCCCTGTTATTTTATACCCAGCGTAGTATATTTTTACACTGACAGTACAGTTCGTACACGTCGTAATTTGCTTCGTTAACATTTTTTTATACATTGGGTAACGATTATAAATAGATAACTTTATTTTCTATACGAACATCTTAAATGTGTGTGCTCACTTTAAATTTTTCACGATCACTTAATCAGTGGGTTTCTTCATGCAAACACATAATTTATTCTAGAAACCTCACTAAAATCGATAGTTAAGGTAACATGATTGACAATACAAAATGCTCTTATTCGCAACACCTACAACTACGACCAACTAGTCGTATGAGTCACAAAACAGATAAGGCGTGATGCCTCACGCTCTAACCTTTGCTGCACTAAATAAAATATACTCTGGTGTATATTCCTGCACTTTAACTTTGTTATTTTTTTTTCCATATCATTATTGAAATGATTAAGTGTTCATTTACTGTTTATTTACTCTCACCCAATTAGAGAGGACGGCTATAATTTTTTTTATGGCAATGTTAAGGCACGCGACCACTCAGGCCACCTGATGGTAAGTGGGATCTCAGACCCATAGACATTTGAAATCTCAAGACTAAATCCGAGTACATTACAGCGCTTCAACGCGCCTTGTATATTTTCGTCATTAATAAATATAACTACGAGTCACTTGAAATGTGACTTGAAAGATGATGACACAAGTTTAAAGGCATGTAATAACAAATTACAATATTTCAATATTGACTTTATTCAGGAAAGCTAGGGTCTTCGCAGGCGTTTATAGTGTTTAAACATAAACTATTGAACTATCATTGCGCATCAGTTCCACACTAGCTACATTAGATCAGGTTGCTCTACTTTCAATTTCTCTCCAGGTTCTCCTGTGTTCACCTAGACTCTTCCCGAAAATCCCACCTAGCAGAATATAACAACGGCTTATTGACTTTAGACGTAATATATTCATTGAAGTTGACACCTTTCTTGTTTCTTGGGTAAATAAGTATAACATGTTATGTATGAGGTTTTGCGCGTTAGTATGTTCCCGTATGCGACCCTATACTATACCTATCATAGGTGAGTAGATGTATATATTATACTAGAGGATGCCCGCGACTTCGTACGCGTACCCCGCCTCTCCTCCTACTTCTTCCCGTTGGGGGTCGATTTTCGGTAAATCCTTTCTTACTGCACCCCTAGTACTCATAAGGAACCTATGTCCCAAATTTAAAATCTTTAAACTCAGCGGTTTGGGTATTTCATTGCACCAAGCTTTTATGTTCAACCATTTTTGAATAAAATCGGATTGAATTTTAAAACATATGTCAAAATAAAATGTAATGTAAATCAAAAGCACTAAGGAGTATTGATATGAACTTTGAAGCAAATCACCTCCAAAATAACTTTTTACCCCTTAGGAGATAAATTTCATTAAATACGAAACACATCTTCCATCAATTCTGTTAATGAATGTTTATGCAAAATTTGAAGTAGGTTGGACCAAGGAATCACGTTGTCCTATAAAAACTTTGCCCCCCTTTTTCACCCCCCTTAGGGGTACAATTTCGGAAAATCCTTTCTAACTGGATGCCAACGTCATACTAAGTACACACCGTGCAAGTTTCAGGTCTCTACGATCAGCGGCTGTGCATTGATCCGTCAGTCAGTCGGTCATTCAGGACAAAGCATTTTATATGTATAGATTACATTACATTTTATCACCTTCGTTGTTGTACGAGCAACATAAGGTTCGATTTTAATGGTTACCTAGTATAATCCACATGGCGTAAACCAGATGTAACCACCATCTGGAACTGCATAGTACGTAATAAAAATGAATGGTACCTACGCAAAAGGCTACTTACCGCGAGTACAGTAACGAATGCCTTCACCTGTAGTTTTCTGTTCCAACAATTCTAGCGTCTGACTTACTACTTACCACTTTTATTTATTTTGTTGCTACAAAAGCTAGCTAGAGCTAAGAGAAAAGAAATAAATTTACCTAATGATGCTCGTAAATCAGTTTCGAAATAAGTTCATTTGCTCAAGTACTTAACAAAGTGATACTGATATAATTGTTTATGTAAAATTATGTACCATATCAATTGAAACATTTTTATCCTGAAGTATTTATTTAAAATGACCAATTCAAAGAATTTCGCAGGTTTATGGTTAATTAACTTACAAGCTTCACAAGAGAAATTTACACGTTATTGGGAGAAATAACCGGCGACGTATTTTGACCTCTGGAAGCGCTAAAAATGCACACGGACTTATGTCAGATACACGGTCGTAGCAGTTAGGCGAACCAGACATCAGAAACCTTTTTAATCAAAGATGATTATCGCCAGTGTTGAATATCCTACGACTTATGTCATGTTATCATGCCATGCCAAGCAGATTTTTGGCCTTACCTTTGTCAAAGGAATGCGGGCGAATTTCCGCGCGAGATGTACGTCCACGAAAAATGGTCATACGAATATGGACCGCTGCTGGATACTTTGATGACCCATTTTCAGAGCTGCACGTTTTTAGATTTTTTTGCGTTCAGATTGTTTTCTCGCAGTCGCATTGTCGAATACAGCAGCAAAAATGCAATGTACGCCAACCCCAACTGAAATACGTAAGAGTATCTTCAAAATTGCGTTTTAAGAAGTTTTATTGTTGCTATTGAATTATTCCACAGTTCTTTTGTACAAATTAATAATAATACTTACTTCGGCAATCAAAATATGAAACCATTATCACAGTTAACCGATGATAGATTATAACGTTATCAAATATTTAATTAATTGAAAGCAAAAAAAAACATACACATATTGCAAGCATTATACAAATTGCGTTTATAAACCATATTTTTTTATAAATTGCCAAGCATAATACCTAGAAAAACTAATGCGTAGCCTTATTATTTAACTAGGAAATAACGCCGCTTTATTAACACCTCGAGCTGTTCCCCACCTGCCAATGTCGGTGTTTATAAACCACAATCTCAATATTTGTCGTGTTTTCATATGAGTGGGCATTAAATTGTAGCATTACGTCGTCGACTAGCTCCTGATCCCTCGGGAAACTCATAAAGAACTGCTCAGCGCTTATCCCTCTCGCCGAGCCTAACCCCACAACACTCATTTTCATACATGAAATTCAGGTGTGGAATTTCCCTTACTTTCTTGCCCTCACCAAATATTAAATTCCCTTGCCGATATATTAATATTACTTATACTCCCGGGCAGGCTTTGCCGTTCAGTGATAAAATATCTCTACAAAGTCATTTGAAGTGATTGTTCAAAGCGTTCCATTCTTAGGATCTCTTTTGATTCGAATTCCAAGCTTCTATTACACAAGTTAAATAGGTACTCTTATGTATGTTAACTCGTAAAATAAAAATAAAAAAAACTAAGAGGCGTTTTCATAAATAAAACCAAATTAAATTAGATTGCTTACTAATTAAATAATTTAAAGCGGTAATTTATAGGCCACCTTTTTGTTATAAGTAATTACATTTTTCTAGTACCTTCTCTCTGCTGCCTGAATTATATGTCCCAAAATATTTAAAATGAAAGCATATGCATTTAGGAATGACGAAAGTGTCAGGATGAGTTATGAAGCAACGACTAATTAACAGGCTATGGCCATCACTGTCATCAGTTTGTACTCGGTATCTATGAAATTTTCCGGTTTATTACGAACCTACACTATGTTCTAAGATATTAATTAATCCGTCGCCATATCGTGTCGTTCATTCGTGATTGGAAGACAAACATTCAACAATCACCACATAAATTCACAGTTGTCGTATT
Source organism: Acleris sparsana (assembly GCA_923062465.1). NCBI lineage: Eukaryota > Metazoa > Arthropoda > Insecta > Lepidoptera > Tortricidae > Acleris > Acleris sparsana. Next base: position 13,396,748 of record OV281286.1, read on the forward strand.
TGTGTAGATGGACGTACTTATGAAGCTTTTGAGATGAAATACAGTATTAGAATGAGCACTGCACTTGCAAAGTCCGCTCGTCACGTGCATGATGCTGTACCGAATACTTTCGCGTCGAAGTCTTCCCTGGGATAGATATGCCCGTAGCCTAGCTATAACAACGTGCTACTAATATAAGGTGGGAACGGGAAAACCATTTTGCAAATCCATTGATGGAATTTGGCGAATTAAGTAAAACAAACAATTTTCTTAACAGGTTCGTTAGCATCGTTTAAAACATTAAGTTTGGCTTACTTAAGGTCTAATTAAAGATCATCGCTAAAATAATTAACACAAATGTCACATGCATAGTAGGTATGTTGCATGCCTTTAAAAATTATATGTCAAACTCAACAGATTGTTTTTGTCGAGAATTGCCGAAAACCTATTTTTGTATAATTTTATGCCGACGTCGTAAATCTTTACTTTTTAACCTGAATAAAATACAAAATCACGGCAGAAAAGTAGTTTTAAAAGAACGGGGCGTCGATTTACATTAAGTTTATAAGCCGTCACTTACTTGTACTTACTGTAGAAACTTAGTTAACAAGGCAAACATCGTTAGGCTTCGTGAAGCAATAATTGGATAACTACAACATTGACTAACCTATTTATGTATTGTTATCTGCAAGCCCAACCATTCTGTGGCAAAACTTCAAAATGGTTAAGTTAACCTGAATGATTGAATTACTTAATAAAGGTCAAGCTAACACATGAAAACGAGATGAGTACCTATTAACTTATCTACAAATAAAAATGCATAAAATTAAATTAAAAGGAATAAATATCAGAGGACTCAGCTCTGCTGTCACAGCTCTAAGTCTTTGTACATACCTATATTTCTATACACATATTTAGTGATATTACTTAAACCATTCCGAGATTTGATATTCGCGAGTGCACAGGTCCTTCCTCATTTAAGCCTCCATAAAACATTTTTATTGCTTCAGCAAGATTAGAGCAATACGACGAAGTATATCTATATTGAAGAAATCCTCATGTCTGTGACACAACATAGCTTGTGCGCCGTTATATGCGCAGTTGTGGAAGTAGTTTTTGATTTAGTGGCAAAGTTTGAATGAAAAAAACCCCGCGCTATTCGACATTTCGACACCATTTATTTCACACTCGTGTTGTTTTTTTGCCAGTACCTACTTAATCGAGGAAAGGTCACTCGAAAAAGTTGAAGCCGGCTCTAGTGCGCCGACGGACGTGACTAGGAATTCGTATTTTATAAACATTCTTCCCGCACTCTTTAACGGTATATAATGTGTCTTCTCTTTCTGATATGAATCACTGAATCATTGAATTGGTGTTATAAGTAGGTCATTCCGGTTTTCCTCAAAGGTTTACCGCTGTATTCATGTAGGATTGCAAGTGTAGGTAGTGTTGTAATTTGTTAGGAATAAGATTAGTGCAGATTCTGCGCAGTCACGTACACGTCGTGTCGAGTGTCAGCGGGGTGCTGTAAGTGTGCAGCCGCGAGATGCCACGGCTTTATGCCCGTGCACGCGCTCGCTCTCGCGCCATGGTTCAACTCCCAAGTTCCCTAAAAGAGGTTACGTTCATCCCGCGTTTGTCTCACAGTTAACTCTGTGCGGGAGTAAAAAGGCTGGCACTCATGTAACTCGAACACTGAGTCGCGGATTAACCCTTCCGACGCTCGGCCTCGTCTTTGCGACTCATCTCACATCCTCCGCTCTGCATAACACGTGTCAATATTACTTGTCAGCGTCATGAATCAACTTGTTTTCTCTTAAATCCAGTAGTGACGAAGAATATTAATGGTAAAAAATAAAGTATAACATTTATGAATACTGAGTTTATGGTATTTTTTTTAAAATACAGCGAATTTACTTCGTGTTTATTTCTGTTACGGAGTTGCTATACCGCAAGTTTAAAATATAATATGCGTTTTTGACTTCTTATTAACGATTTCACAAGACAATAAGCAATGTACAGGGGAGGGGGAACTGTGAATTTCCATATAACTTTTAACATTATAAACATACGAGTCAGTTCTCGCGTGGTATAACAAAGTTAAAATGATTGATGATGTTTCTTTGAGTTGGTTTTATGTATGTTGTCTTACCTAGGGTGGCATATTTAAGGTAATTGTGTGAGGGTTTAAGATTTAAAACCTTTATTAAAACCTAGAATGTAATGAAATGATGTTTATGTTTAAAAATTTAGTATCTATCGGTGAGAATCTTTAATGGGCTTTTTGTCCTGTTGGATCTCCAATAAACCATAAATAAATAAATAAATAATAAACAGGGGTGATTTAATGTATGTATGTATGTTAATACTAGGAACTCATAAGTTAAGTTAAATTAATATTTCATTCGGATTTACTTATACGATTACTTAACTAAAAGTATAACATTTGTATTATATAGCAACAATTGAAAAAAAAACGAACGAACAGAAAATTAACTCGCGAGTATCGGCGAGAGTATCATGAAACTTTGATATATTTGGGGGGAACTTTTTGGTAATCAGGTTTCAATGAAAATAGTCGACGTTACCTCACGGTTCATTACAATCGACAAATTTTCGCTTTTCATTTTATAAATGACCGTCCACGATCAAATTGTCGCAAATTGAACATCAATGTACACTTTCATCTCCATTTTATTGGTAATTCAACGAAGGGTGGTAATTTCATCTTATTATCGTGCGCGCTCCGGTCGCCTGCTGACTCGTCGCCGCCAAAATATTTTAAGTCTAGTTATTGCATTACTAGCCCGATGGCCAGTATTTATAATATATGAATATATAGGATCGTTCAACTAACAGCATAGCTTAAGAGCTTTATGGGGTATTATTAAATTTTATTGCAACATGGAAAGCTAACCAGCCACTACAATCCAATTTCTTCCTCAATCTGTAGCGCACAAACCGACAAATTTACTATATGACGTAGTATGTTCATTTTTGAATTCATGAAGTTTTACAAATAAACGGTACTGTTTTAATATTCCGCTTTACAGGTAGATGAACAAGTTCTCTTCATCGGAAGATGCTAGTCTTTGTGTCGTTTCTGTCACGAGAGGAAAAAGAGGAAAAGTTGACGTCCAATCTGCTGCCTACTTTCAGAAATGAGAGCGTCGGCCAAAAGACGTACACATAGAACTTTCTATCCGGATACAATGCTTCGCTCGCGACTGATTTGAAACTAATTTCAAATATTTGCTAGTCGAAGTTACTTTGTGAACACAAAGTTTGGAGAGCGATCTTGTTGTTATTCGTTCTTATACTGACCTCTAAATATTTGCTTGCAGTCTCGCGTTGGGGCATCTATACGAGTTTATGAGCCCAGTTTGAACGTTGCTATAAACTCAGCTTTATGTGCTAGTTCATAGTGCTGCAGCAATCTCAGACAATTGACACTTTTTACACAGCTTTTTACGGCATCCCTTTATCCTATCTAAATCCTGAAGACACAGGCCTGAACAGAATAGATTGTGAGGCGAGGAGATAAGATTATTTAAACTATTCATTTACGGTGAAGCAGAGACATCTCAACAAATTTAAGATTATTTGACCGTATGACAATGGGTATTGTCTGTCTTTAAAAGGGTTGGGGATGAGTCTGGGACAATGGGCTCATTTATTCCTTCCCTTAGGCGTAGACGCAAACTACGGTCACAGGATTAACGGGTGAAACACGATGAATCCATTACTATTAGCGCCTTTTTAAAGATTTGAACATATATATCATGCTACAAAATGCGCATTAAGTGCTGTCATGAATGTGAAAGAGATGTGTGTGTTTAGGTACAAAAGTTGATTTTGAAAGTTCAACACGTGCGTACATAAACTAAGTTTATAGATAATATTAGATTGTCCATTCTATGGTTGTCAAGGTAATCAAATATTAAAACTAAAGATCGACGCAGTGGACTCGAGACTGATATCTTTGCTGGAAGCCATAAAATGCGCTTTCTGGCGGAACCCTTGAAATTCCTTCCATCATTTCAAGAAACCCTTGTCACTTCCATTACATCCGCCGACGCGGGCGGCCGTTCTGATCCGCCCGTCCTTCATTTAAGGGAGTTATGGCCTTCTCATATTTCCTAAATGGCGTGTACTTTGATCTTGACGAATTTCGAGTCTCAATTTATGCACATTCTACTTTCTATTTATACCATGTAAAAAAAATCAGAGATAAATTAAAATAGGTTACTAAGTAGGTGTAAGAAAATATTTTAAATCGTAGGCTTTATGATAGGCTGATTTACGTTGTCAGGTTTCCTTCTGATAGTAAATCTAACAAAAAACAACTTCATGTGGGTGTAGGTATGTCTAATTATGTTAATATTCCAGTGGTACATATTTTTGGGAGAATGGTTTAAAGCCTGATATTTGGGTGGTTTTTTAAACCCTCATTATTTTATTTTCAATCCACGATGTTTTACATTGGACTACTTACCCGGCGCGCAGAAAATAATCTAACTACTTGTTTCTCGAAATCAACTTTGCGTTCAGCTTCATACATATAAACATACAAACATATATTACGTACAAATGTATCTATATTTTTATTATTTTTATGGTAAGTGAGATCTGAGAACGCGGGGAACGCTACGCGCCGTTCCAATCTTCGTTCCGAACCGTACGTGTAAATTTAACTGTACTAGTAAAATAGTAAAAAATGTACGGTTCGGAAAAAAGATTGGAACGGCGCGTGGCGTTTCCCGCGGTCCGAACTTTATGTGTAAAGGCCGCTATACACATTAGAATTTTCAAGATCACAATCTAACGACGTGTAATGTCCGTATTAATAAACTCATCTTGACTGTGAAGATCGTCACAAGATCGATCCGGACAGACCCTGCGCAAGGTCCTACCACCATGATGTACAATACCTAGTCAAAATAATTACACTTATTTACTTAGCAATCCGGTAAAAAAAATCACTTACTTACCTATATGTAACTGACAGATGGCGTGAACGTAAATATAATACCCTTATCGAGCAATTCTTATAACAGCTGCATTTCTTTACATAGAATAATGATAACCCTTAAAAAGCACTATTACGCGGATTATATTTCGGTTAAAATAAGTAGGTAAATACGCAAAGTTGTAAAATGATATACTTACTTAGTTTTTTACCATACCATTTGCTACTCATAACCAGTACCCGGATTTTTTATGGGAAGCTTCTTTGTGTCATCAACTTTAAAAATCATTAAAATCATTTTATTGAGCCTAAAATATTTATGACAAGGTTTGTGAAATTCGGTACACCTAAACTATTTTAAATTATAATTAACAACTACAGGTTTCACACTGCTGGCGACGGCATGTATTTAACTATGTCTATAGGCAAAAATGCATTTACAATTAGTTCAAAAATGATATACTCTTATCTCATTACCACTTATGTGTCGAGAAGTATAGAATTGCGTTTTTATTATTTTATTTTATCAGGGAACAATCTTACACAAATTGACTTATCTCCAAACTAATCTTGGCGTGTACTACTTATAAATAGGTAAATACCAGACTATGATATGCATCCGTATAACGATAAAAAAAACCGGCCAAGTGCGAGTTGAACTCGCGTGGAGAGAGTTCCGTACAATTATAAATATTTTGAATGTGCTTTTTAAACTAATGCAAAATATCACATTTGAAATCCTCACAGTAAGCCGCGAGTTAGTTCACTGCTACTAGCGCCATCTAGTGGTGTTTTAGTGAACTATTTTCCGTAAGTGAACGTATTAAATTGAGTTGACCATTTTATTTTCAATTGATAGAGTTTTTTTAGCTTTTCCTGTAATCTACAAGTTAAGATATAATATTTGTTTTCAAAATTTTAGGCTCAGTAGTTTCGGAGATCAGGGGAGGTAATGGTCAATTTTCGTCTTGTTTCATAAATAAAATCAAAACAAAAAGGTATTTGAGATCCTCATAACCACCCCTTTATTTGATATATGTCCTAATTTGTCCCGCGAACAAAACCCTATTTAAAAAAAAAACTGTATATGTGTTTGGGTCATCAATTTACATATGTGTCTCAAATTTTAACTCAATCGGTCCAGTAGTTTCGGAGAAAATTGGCTGTGACAGACGCATGAGTGATCCTATAAGGGTTCCGTTTTTTATTTTTTTCTACAGAACCTTAAAAATATCTACTTATACATAGAAAACATCCGACTCTTATGATCAAATTGGTATTTAAATATTTACTGTTCTATTAGCTAGATTCGTAGGGCACGATCGCTACAAAGTTAAATAATAATGTGGGTCCCCATTACTCCCTATATAAGAGTGGTTTTAAAAAATACATACCCAAGTTACGTGTAGGGGAGGTACACTAAAAAAAAAGGATTTTTAGGATTTTATTTTACCAGTTTGTTGGCGGGACTAATATGTATATTCATGCAAAATTACAGCTTTCTAGTACTAGTCTCTGAGTTAGGCTGCGGACGGACAGATGGACGGATGGACGGACGGACATGGCATAACTATATAGGATGGTTTCCAACAAACGGCTCGCATCAAAACGGAAAGGATACCTACGGATGCGGCGACAGCCGTACAGCTCTATTAAAACTATTATTGTCTATACTATCGTTTAAAGACCATAAAATTCTTTCCGTTCCGATCCGTTGCGGGCCGTTTGGTGGAAATAGTGCTTAAGGGTTCCTAGTTTGACTACGGAACCCTGAAAAATGAAGAATGAAGATGGTAATGAAGTGTTAGTTAGGATCGCGCTGATTCATTTCGATGTCGAAATATAGGTACTGTGCGGCGGTACGGAACCTACGGTGCGCGAGTCCGAGTCGCACTTGACCAGTTTTTTTTCTCATATCCCTACGAAAACATACAAGTAGATAGTGTTTTGTTATACTATCAGCAGAACGTAAGCTTACTGCACTTTCGTTCAAGTACCTGTGACAAACACAAAGACAATAAATTAAATTGGGGGTGCAGGAGGAGCCGCTAAGCTGCGCCCAGATTAAGCGCTCCGGGACAACCACTTGTGAATTTATAAAACCACATTTATGTGGCATTGTGTAGACTTATTTATTACAATACTTGTTGTCTATGCAGCTGTCACGCAATACAGTATCTTATAAATAGAGTACCTACCTGAATAATAGAGATAATACACATGCATGGAGTTTTCTAAATATCATTTCTCAATAAAAATGAAAATACCGAAATACAGTATCTTTGTTGGCTTATGTTGGTTATTTTTATAGCTATTCAGAAAATGAATTTTCTCACCTGTTTGTTACGTGAAGCAGCTTTTATTGAAGCTGGGAATATAGTCGTGAATATTCCATATTAAGAAGGAGTTTGCGCATAAACAATGTAATGCATAAATATATCTAAGCCAAAGTGAATTGTATATAAACTTTTGAGAATTCATGTCTCTAGTGGGTAAGTAATACGAGATATAAGAACTTATCATATAACAGTCATAATATATACGAAGCCTTAGCCTTCTAAGCTAACCTATCCGAGTCGCTTCTGCCCTGACCCATCTTGCTCGCTCGCTTCGCTCGCTCGCCGCAACGCGTTATTAATCCCAAAACTCCTATATTTGTCTTTATAATTTTTGTCAGACCTATACTTATATTAAAAGATTTTATGTATTATCATCGTTATATGTTATGTATGTTATACGAAGTGAAATTAGTCATTTTGAGTGTTATATAAAAAATCATTATATTAAATTAATATTAGGTCAATGGACCGTTATTCCTCATGAACTTATCAAATTTGTTGTTATAGCTAACGTTCATTATATCTTGTCAACGTTATTGACATGAAATTATGTATAATGTAGTTATATCACGTGAGACGCACCCGTCTCTAGTAATAGAAACGAGTCACATATTCATAAGCCCAGTGTTAATGTAGGTTCCCACGAACGACAGAGTTGATGATGAAGTTGACTTACTTTATAAACATGGATCTGTATTTCATGTTATTTTATCGTCTCTCAGTAAATCAAATAGAGACACGGAATTGACAAAGACGTTGAAATTCCAATTATATGTTTTTATTTTTACTTTATGTTTATGTTTATGTTATCCAAGTAAATAGCTACGTATTCGTTATTGAACGTTACAGTAATAGAAGATATTTGTACTTATCACATAAAATAAAATATCATTTTACCAAACAGACTCCACAATCTGATAAAAAACGGGTTACATTTGGCGCTGCCACAATGTTGTTTCTTGATTTCTACTCGGACGAAACGGCGAGCACAGCTAGTTATTAAATAAGGCCCCACTAGGGATGCTGTGTGCTGCCCGGGATGTTTTAGGTACCTTGCACTTGTATATCCTACAATCTTTTACTTTAAACAACTATACACAAGAATTATTGGTCGCTTAAGCGGTGATCTGTAAAAAGGATATATGTAGTACTTGATAGACGTTATTATCAATATATATAAAGTTTATTAAGCTACTGGTTTATTCTTGAAACATCCTTTGTAAGTGCACCTTCACATAGTGTAGTCAGGAAAATAAAATCAACATTGCTACCTAACGTAAAACCAAAAAATGCGTAGGTAAAGAATCAAAACATTGGGGGAGAAGCACTAGTTTTTATTTAATATAGTTGTAAAGGGTGGGTGCTGGTTAGCAGAAAAATCCAAAAATCCAAAGCAGAGTGTAATTAAATTAATAAAAATTACTAAATACGGTACACCGGTAAAAGCTAGGCGCAAGAGACGTGCGGCGGGCTCGCTAATAAGTTCGGCACTGCTCGGGAACATTCGGTAAAGCTTAGGGCTCGGTCCGAGCACCGCGCGCCCCGCACCCCTCTCGCCCCTTACATTATCAGTTTTATTTTTTAAATAGGTTCTGTCGCGAACATGCCCCACCCCAGTGCTGTACTAGCAGCACTCATCCCCTATAGGTAGGCGAGCGACGCGTGTAGCCGAACGAGTAAGTAATCCGGATTTTGTTTTTATTTTAACCATCCTGACGCGGCCATCTCGTCCAGGCACAACTTCAGCCACGATGCCCCTAGGCCAAACGTTGCGGGGTCCATCGGGTTCTACAGTTAAAACTAGGTCGCCCTCTTGTAAGGGCCTCTGCTCCTCGTGCCATTTCTTCCGCGGTACCAAGTCGGGGAGAACCTCTTTCACCCAACGCTTCCAGTAGTGGTCAGCGAGCAGCTGAGATATTCTCCACTGTCTTTTCAGGTAAAACTCAGAGCCGTCGAAGACGCCAATTTGTGGTAAAGCGGATGGTGACCCCAAAAGGAAATGATTTGGTGTCAAAGTTTCGTTGCTATTGGGCTCTACGGAAACATGGGTCAATGGTCGGCTATTCACAATATTTTCGACCTCGGCGAGCAATGTGTTAAAGGTTTCCTCTTTAGGTGCTCGCTCCTTTAAGATGATTTTTAAAGCATTCTTGACACTCCGGATCAGCCTTTCCCATGCCCCACCCCAGTGTGGGCTGACAGGGGGAATGAACGTCCACTTAGTTCCGCGGTTCATAGCCTCGTTCTTGAGTTTGTTCTCATTCAGTTCCAAAATAGATTTTTTTAGCTCAGTATCCGCTCCTCTCAGGTTCGTTCCGTTATCGGAATACATTTGCTGAGGCCAGCCTCGTCTCGCAGCCATACGGCGGAGCGCCATGATAAGCGAGTCTGACGTGAGCGATGCGACGGTTTCCAGGTGTATGGCTCTTACGGTTAAACATGTAAATAGGACGCCATACCTCTTCTCTCTACGTCTTCCAATTGAAACCTCCATTGGCCCAAATAAATCTACGCCACAGAAGGTGAATGCACGATGATGGTGAGCAATTCTAGCATAAGGTAAGTCTCCCATTCTGGGAATCTCCGGTTTACATTTTCGAATTCGGCAGATCATACATTTGGATATTACATTTTTTACTGTGGGTCTTATTTTAGTAACCCAGTATTTTAATCTTAAATTATTTACTACCATCTCCTGGTGACTATGTGCAGCGCTAGTATGGTGAAACTTTATAATTAATCGCGCTATATAATTTTTTCCGTCTAAAATTGCAGGTCTCTTCGTATGTGACGACACGTCGGCGGCGGCGTCGATGCGACCCCCCGCGCGCAGAACTCCGTGTTCGTCAAGGAATGGTGATAAGGTAAGTATTTTACTATCTTTTTTTACACATTTTCCTTGTTTCAGGTCACTCACTTCTTGTCCAAATGCTTGGGTTTGCGAATATTTCAGTAACAAATTTTCAGCGGATTCCATCGTGGTGCCAGTGACGTCATCTTTAAGTTTTCTACATCGGTTAATAAAGGTAAACACCATATGTGTAGCTCTAAGTAGGCGAAGCCAGCAGGAGAACCTGGTTGGTTCCGGTACAGGTAAGTCGATATCTTGTCTTTGTAGTATAGATACGCATTCCAGGTCATTCTTATTTATTTCAGGACATAGTACATCAGCAGGCCAGTCGCTTTCTCCGCATTGCAAGAAGGTAGGTCCCTTAAGCCATTCATTTTCCAGGATACTACAATCATAGCTTTTCCTCGTTCCCAGATCAGCAATATTTAATTTTGTCGGTACGTATCTCCATTCTTTAATAAGCGTCAACTCATCAATCTCACCTAAACGATGTGCTACGTACGGTTTATAAGTACGCGCTTCGTTCCTTATCCAGTGCAGGGTTGTACTAGAATCACTCCAAAATGTCTTTTGCACAGCTTTTATCTTATGTTCCTGGGTTATTGCGGAGGCAAGGCGGGCTGCTAAAACAGCTGACTGTAGCTCAGACCTAGGTATAGATAGGTTTTTATTTGGCGTCACACGGCATTTACTAGCTATAAATGCAACGTTAATAAGCCCATTTTCTTCCCACCGCCAATAAGCTACAGCGCACATCGCCTTTGACGAAGAATCGCAAAATACATGCAAATGTAGGTTTGTGTAACAAGCATTCATTCGAGGCTGAGCAAGTATAGATAACGGCGCGGACGCACTGTCTCGTTGCATCAGCTGATCGCTAGCCGGTGTGTTATTCGTTGCGCTAGCACGGCTCGTTCCCGCCGCATCATCATAATATCTTGGAAGCCTCACATTATGTAATGTTTTTAGAAGACTCGTCCATCTGCACCACTCGCTGTATACATCGTCGGGAACAGGTTCATCCCAGGTCAAATTTAATCGCCAAGTTTCCTGAATTATAATTTTCCCAATAATAGTAAACGGTGATAAAAACCCATATACGTCGAATATTGACATTACGACTCGAAGCATATCGCGTTTTGTAGGCCTTTGTTTTCCACTTATAATGTCATTGGGTATCTTCTTGAACGACACGTCAAAACTTAAGGTATCTTCATCGGGACGCCATATCAGGCCGAGCGTTCGCTCACCTTGGTACTGCTCGCCTATTTTGAACCTTACGGCAGTCTGACCGAGGGTCTCTTTTGGGAGAGTGTCGAGTACAGATTTACTATTACTTGTAAAATTGCGTATTTCGAAGTTTCCTTGTTGATGAATCATTTTAACATCTTGTATTAACTTGATAGCTGTTTCTTCGTCTGGCAAGCTGTCGATCCAGTCGTCCATGTAATGCTGCTCGTAAATAGCTTGTGTTGCCGACGGGAACGATGATTCAAAACGTCGCGCATTTTTATTTTTTACGAATTGCGCAATAAAGGGTGAACAGTTAGCTCCAAAAATCAATGACGTCATTGCAAAGGTTTTTACAGGTTCTTCTGGATCGCTTCGGTAAAGAAATCGTAGCGCATCTTGATCAGCTGTTTTGACTTTGACTCGTAAAAACATATCTTTAATATCGGCCGTCACGGCTATTCTATTCTCACGGAAGCGTAACATTATTCCGAATAGAGACATAAGTAGGTCGGGTCCTTTTAGTAAATAATGATTTAAAGATAAATCGTTCGTTTTAGCCGCCGCGTCGAATACTAGGCGAAGTTTCGTTTTATTCGGGTTGTCTACGCCGAAATGGGGTAAATACCAGGTTTTTGGAGTCACCCTCGTGTCCACTAGTTCCCGAGCGTAGTCATTGTCAAATAAATGATGCACACGTTCTTTGTATCTATGCTTATATCCTTCGTCTTTCTTCATTTTTTGCTCGACATTTTTCAGACGTGACATGGCGTGAGGGAACGAGTCGGGCATGCTGCACTGTTCGTCTTTCCAAGGTAACCCGACGTACCACTTTCCGTCGACGAGACACGAAGTTTGCTCCAGCAATTCACGAGCGCGTTCATCTTCTGAGTTCAGCCGTGGTTTACTCCCAATCCCCATAGATTCTACAGCAAAGTTTCGGCGAACTTCCTCGTGTAGGTCGTTCAGTAATCGTTGGCTCTCGACGTTATCATAATTGTCGTCAGGGGTAGTGACGACCATGGCGGAATGCAGCGCGCGCGGTGACGTCACGCCTGCAGGCGCCCGACCGTGCACACACCAGCCCAGCGGTGTGCGGGTGGCACAAGGCTCGTTGTGACCACCAATGACCACTTCCAAAGGTAAGATTAGATGGTAATTATCTTGACCTATCAGTATTTCAGGTTTAGACTGTCCATAACACAAATCACTTTTAAGTCTCTTAAGATGCGTAAAGTTATCGCAGTTAACTATGTTAGAATCTTGTCTCGGTAAATCAAGTTCCTTAACACTACGCGCGCGCAACGTAAACATCGATCCAGCTTGGTTTGACAAAGTCAGATTGACCAGCTGTGTGTCGCACACTAGCTCAGTATTGTCCCATGCTCCACGCACACGCATGCACTCGCGCTGCCCGCGTAGCCCCGCCCGCGTGGCTAACCCCGCGCTTATCAGTGTCACAGTCGAGCCATCGTCGAGGAGGGCGGACGCGCTAATTATTCCTTTAGGACCGTAAATGTTTATCGGAACCACTTTTAACAACACTGCGCTTGCGTTACAATTGTTACCAATATGTGTAACCACTTCCGAGTTCGATTCAGTTTCTATCTCCGTCACTTGCACTATGTTATTGTCATTATCACATTGTCTTTCACTAGGTACGAAATGTAACAAGCGGTGATGCGCCTGCGCGCAGTTATTAACGTCGCACACCGGCGCGGGACAGTTTTGCTTACTGTGATGAGATAACAAGCACTTGTAACACAAACCAAAACGTTTCACATGGCGCCAGCGGTCTTTTCTAAGTGACTTCTTGAACTTTTTACAGTCTGTTAAATTGTGACAAGACACGTAACAAAATCGACACTTGTGGTTACTTTGCCCGCTTTGTACCAATATCGTTTCCGAGTTATAAGCACGAGTGTCTGTATATTTACGCCTATAATTATCTTTTGGCGTATTAAGTAACGTAACACTGCACTGAGATATCTTGACGGCTTCTTCGTGAAGGAATTGAGACAGAAGGTCGAATGTAGATGACGATCCAGCAGTGTCGTGAGAAAATCTATAGTCGGCCCATTTAGACAGCAAAATAGTCGGTAGCTTCGACAACACGACGGTGACTAAACTCGTCCCTTGCAAATATTCGTCACGGCTTAGTGCACGTACAGCAGCCACGTAGTTTTTAATTTTATTAGCAAACACCACAATGTCTTTATGGTACTCCGCGGATACAGTGTTCATTTTTTTTATATCTAGCATGATCCGGGACAGTATTTCATCGGGGTTGCCGAACTGCAGTTCGAGTGTAGATATTAGTGTTTCAGGCGAGGTAGCCGTGATAAGCAGCGCAGCGACAGCTTCTTTGGCGGGTCCACGGAGACATTTTCGTAATCGCCACAGGTTCTCCGTGTCACTGAACTGACACACGCGAGTAGATTCGTCGTATGCCGCTTTGAACTGAAGCCACTCCATGGGTTCACCGAAGAAAAGAGGCAGTTCTCTTGGCGTGCTGAGTCGGCTGAGTAGATTAGCATTTTTAGTAGAGGATACGGAGGCGGTGATCATTTCCTTTAGTGCGCTCGCCAGTTGCTGAATTGAATTATCGGTGCCGGCAACCACTGCTGCCGGCGGACACAGCGGGCCCATGTTGTTCTCAGTGTCGGGGGCCAACTGTGACTCCAATTCCTGCTGACTGCGCTCGACCCACCTTGCGACGTCACTCTTAATGGATTTTTCATTTACTTCTGTTGGTGGACTGTATTCATCGTCTAGCTCGGCGAGGTCTGCCTGTAGTTTCTTGTCGATTAAATCCATTTGGATGCGAGCTTTTGCCTCAGCTGCTTCAAGTTCAAGCTTTTTCCTACGCGCTTCAACGGAAGATGACGAAGATTTTCTTGACAAAGTAACACAGTTACGAGAAGCTGGCATCTCGGCCCGTGGCATCTCGGTTCGTGGCATCTCTGATTTTACACTTCCAGCTTCCAGTAGTATCGTCTTATTGACTTGCAGTTGTTCTTCGTCTTGCTTTTTTATTCCGCTCGTAGACGGTTGAGCTTGTTCGGCCTCAGTAGCTTGTTTTCTAAGCTGCTCCTTGCGTAAAGTGTTACGCGTATTTACCATTTTGTTCTGCGGTGGAGTGAGAAACATTCACGTATCTGGTTCGAAGACCACTTTTGTAAAGGGTGGGTGCTGGTTAGCAGAAAAATCCAAAAATCCAAAGCAGAGTGTAATTAAATTAATAAAAATTACTAAATACGGTACACCGGTAAAAGCTAGGCGCAAGAGACGTGCGGCGGGCTCGCTAATAAGTTCGGCACTGCTCGGGAACATTCGGTAAAGCTTAGGGCTCGGTCCGAGCACCGCGCGCCCCGCACCCCTCTCGCCCCTTACATTATCAGTTTTATTTTTTAAATAGGTTCTGTCGCGAACAATAGTAGTAACTTTGAAGTAAGTAACGTTTCGTAATAAACGAAAAAGGAAGTAAGATAGAGGAAAAGTAGGTAAAATTACTGACGGGCCTTGAATAAAAATGATAAACTTGTGAAAAATTCTCCGATTACTGTAGTGTACCTACAAGATTACCTCGGCGAAACAAGAATCCTGTTTATTTCCATACAAAATACTCATCTCGGGCCGCCGCGTATCCCGTGGATTCGCCTTTATTACCCTACAGGGGTTGTATTTTCAAAATTCTTTTACAGTAAGCGCTTACTTTATAAGGGTTTAACAGGAATTTCCTGTTTAGTTTAATACTTTGGTTGTGTTCTTTTTCGCGAATTTCATTCATAATTTTAGTTTAATATATTAGTCAACATGATATTAAGTCTTTTTTTGATTAATATTCTAGAATACGAGCTTACCTAGTCTAATAGAAAGCAAGGTTTGAAAACACGACTGCATAATTTGATATTCTCGTCTATAAAAAAACGCCACTTTCATTACTTTCATTAAAATATCATAGCCTATGTCTCTCCCGCAACCAATACGAATCTAACGACACCTCGTTATGTATAAATCCATCAAGCCGTTTAGGTGGCAGAGCGTGCTAAAACTGGACAAAGATAACCCTCCTTCTGACGCAGTCGGGTAAAGTGTGTATAAATGATACCTACACGGTTTAACCTCGGCCGAGGATCGAGGAGGTAGTGACAGAGGGTGTTGTTAAAATTTACAAACTTAAATAACTTTTGAACGTTAGATAATCGCTAACCATACTTGGAGGTGAAATCAATAGATTTTGGTTTCCTCTATTGAAGTCGGCTTCGTTCGTCCCTTGCCCGAAGTTACACCTTGTAGGTATTCTTAAGTGTATTGACAAGTATATTTTAGTTTTTATTACAGTACTAGCGGTTGCCCGCGACTTCCTCCGCGTAGAAGTCGGTTATCACTAGTTGCGTTAAAAAGTATATGTAACCCAATGTCCTTCCTCAGGTTACAAGATATCTCTAGACCCACCAATCGAATTTGCTTCAGTGGTTTAGCCGTAAAAGCGTATAAAACCGTTACTGCATATTTGCAATATTAGTACGGATTAATAATAAACAATATCAGTTGAAAGCACTCCGTATTATTGGCGTTCGTAATTCATTCATAACGTCAGTTAAAGAATCATAACTGTCAGGCCGCAAATCCGGGAAGGCCGGCAGCGATTGAGTAACTAGTTCCAGTCAGTATTCCCGCCCAGAATGAAATTAATATCGGACGCAATTTATTGTGGGTCGAAGACGAGGGTCGACAAGTGTGTGAAACAATTTGCCAAGTGAGTTAATTTTAAGCGCAAACGACGCCGAAGCACTCGCGGTTCTCCTGGACTCTGGCGAGATGTCCAACTTTTCATCAACTTTTAATATTCTCCGTTGAAACGTTTCATAATACTTTTATATAGCTGAAATAATTTGCGTACTTAAATGTTAAAGTAAAAAAATGCAATTTCGTATTTTAATAACTAACATAAATACATTAATAAAAAAAATGAGCTTAAAACTTTGGATTTGTATCTGCATAACAAATTAGCGAGCTATATTCATAAGGAAGGTTTGTTTAACATTTTGTTCCTGACCCTAATTTCGTAATCCTTTACGAGGCATATTCGGCCGGTAATTTATTCATGCCGGCACATTCGGCACGGATTCCGTCGGCAGGTAAGACGATACTCGCGAATTACCGCGCGTAATTATAATATAATAAGACCGCGTTGTTTTATCAGTGGGCCGAGTACTGCCATGCGGGTCGTTAACAATGCGGACCTCACTCACATCCAGTCCTATTTAAGGATACGCCTTAGAAATTAAGGCTTAAAATCTGATCGCGCTGTCAAACTGTTCGCTGTAAATTGGAACTTGTACACGGGATAACTCATAAGTACTAAAATTAACGCTTGAAGTATTTATTTAATTACACTTTCACTAAAATACCTTAAGTACATTTCAGGGTAAGTGCTTGCAGCGCTCCTTGTAGCAACTCGGCAGTTTAGTGCGTCTGGCTGATTTAAGGGACGCATCTGTTTATGTTAAACTTATTTCAAAGTTATATATTTATTGGCTAAGACATTTCTATTATGATTTAATATAAAACATAGAACATTTATTACACCATACGATTATACTGTACTCCAAATGTAATATTGCCGAAAAGGGAAAAGTACTTACTATGTAAGTTAAAACAAGTGTCTCTTATTGAGACATTAATCCTCTTTTTCCCTATTAGAAGTGAACTGGTTTCATAAATCTTACTGAACTTTTACTTTGTATCGCATTACAGCGTAGCACCTAATATCCAACTTTATGGCTTTACTAAATATATCCATGACTTACGTGTAAAGGAAACGTGTAGAGATTTGTGCCGAAGCAACTAAAACCAAAACAACCATTTACACTTTAACTGTCTCGGTAACTCGATGTTATCTCCTAATGTCGGTAAATGATTACAGGGTTTGCGACGAGCTGTCTTGGCCTCTGCTGGTACCCTACGGCGTAGGATTTACAGCCCAAATTGGATTATTTGGTGTGCGATACGAAGACGCCTCACAACTTAGTTACGTATGTATATCTACGGCACGGTGCAGATATGTAGTTGAGATACAGACGTGACTAGCAGGGAGGATTATCGTTTTATAAACGTTAACTAACAGATTATTAGGTTCATTGATTTATACTTAGTTGGTTATTCAGTTATGTACGAGCATGTGCAAGTAAATTGCTATTTGTGTGTCTTGTTATCCGAATATTTGGCTAAAGATTTATCAGTTGAGTAATTATTAGTATATTATTATATTAAAGCATTTATATGACGTATATTTCTGATGACTTCAGGTTTTTATTTGTAGTATACTGATGTTTATCGTTTATATAACGGCCCGAGAAACGCGGAATGGTATAATATAGTGGCTGAAATTCAGTGACTATTCAACAAATTCCTGAGTACCGATTCACTGCCGCGAAAGTACACACATTCTGTGCTAATTTGTTGTTTACTTTTATTTTATCTGAGTGTCTTTTGTGCACTAAATAAATCTTTATTTTTTTGCCACATTTCCATTTAAAATAGGTATGTAGCGTGGAAGGACCTCCTACGTAAAACCAATAGGAACTACAATTGAAAATCTAAACATTGTTGTTTTACAACAATTAACCAATTTTGGTTGAAATGCATATCAAATTTGGCTAAACATTCAGTGGTTCGACAACACCGTCTGTATATTTCGCACAAAAGGCGAGTGGCGAATATGCGAGCAGCTCATTGAAATTCCTCGGTGCATCGCTCCGCGTTCAAGGCCGGCGCATTGAGGAATCCCATGACCTCTCCTTGTTTACAATCGCCCCAGCTGGCATTGATTTTAGAACTGCACTAAGTGTATTATATTACATGTAGATTGAGAAAATATACCTATATTGGTAATAATATCCTGGAGTGGTCAGTGTAACACACTTTAATCAAATCCCAAACAGTTCCAAATGGACGATGTTACTCAAATTAACTCTTAGAAAAGAGTCAAATAGTCTCCAAAACTTTCGAATTGATGTTCTATAAGCCGATGTCAGATTTAAAGGCTCCAGTGTCGGAACAGGTTTACCTGTAGCATACAAATTAACAGAACATATTGACGGCCTCTGGCTAACTAGCGTTCCATTCCTAAAATCAAAGGCATTTGCTTGATTACCGTAAACATACACCTTATTAAAGGTTAAACAATTCAGCTTTTAACTTGAGATTTAGTTTATGGAAAAGGGGATTGCCTAACGACAAGCATTTCGCGGCTTATGCTGACCACAAACAGCCGCCATCAGCCGCCCGCCGCGCCCGCCGCGCCCGCCGGTCCGCCGCGGCGGCCCGCCTCGCCTGGCCGCCCGCCGCGCCCGGCCGCTCGCCAGCCCGCTGCCCGCCCCTGTGATCTTCCTGATGTATTTACGCACCACGAATTATACGGAGGCTTGTTTACATTTTAATGAAACGCATGGGTCTGTAAATTTACTGTTCATGCTCATACATAAAGCAACGGACAAATAATTTGATGAAGTCTGAATATTACATACCTGCTCGTTTTATGAATATCTTTAGTTAAATGAATACTTACCTACGAATATTATATGAAAGATTAAGAGCAAGTTCAACAAACAATTTTATCTGTCACTCAACGTTGTAACGGAAAGACACAAAACACATAATATATTGTACACTAAGCACAAAGCTAAATCCCGCACCTTTGATCACTTTTTTTTTATTATTGAAGGAAATTCAGGAAAATCGCTCACATTAGATACAAGTGACACCTACCGACGTTCCGTTACCAACTATTCTCGCATAAAGACGCGCACGGGCGCTTTGATTAGTGGAGCCCCGGTCGTATTCTTAGAATGCTTCCAAGAAAGTAATCCTAGCCGAAGCTTGAGGAAGCCTTTGTAAAAATGCGATTAAATAGAAGCTCCTAAAGAAGGGGTGTTCCTAAATCACCAAGATTAATTTTCTGCGCACATAATTTATATCAGCAAACCAGGACGCGGGTCGACGAGACCATGAGGCAATTTACAAACTCGAAAATCGTGGAAGTTCGTTAATTATTCGGCGGGGGCGCGCCGGGACTCACGTTTATTGACAATTAAGACAAGGCCCAGCCGCTTCTCGTGCCTTATTGCTCCGCTTGCGGTCGGCGCCCATGCCCACGCGGCTTTCCTTAAGCTGGATCTTAGATATTCACTATTCAATAAAGTATCGATTAAGAGGGTTAACTATTGTTAGCCAAACTTCAATAATCCTATCAGTTAAGTACGTATTATTTATATGCTGCAGTATAAGGACACAATTGGCATCGGGACTTTTATAGCTCCCGATTTTACGGCCCCGATATAACGTGTTATTGTGCGCAATCGCTCTGACGACGGTTCCAACACTGGCCGGTGCAGCAGCGCCCCATCCGGGTTCCCGCGACCTTCGTCAGGACATCCGGTTTTGATTCAACATTCCGTATTAACTAGCTTTCTTATTTAAAATTCAATCACCTTGGCAACCTAAATTATAATTTGTAAGTACCTATTACAAAACAAACTAATACTATTAGACTTAAATAGAACTTAAAAAAAACTATACTAACAGAATTAAAACTGCCTTTTACACATACCTACTGAAATACTAGTATACAACATTTATAAATAATAATAAAAAATGCCTGGTTTACACCCTAAGATAATATTTATGTAAAGGAAAGAAGAATGAATGACACGCGCGAAATATAAAGTAAACAAACCATATCTATATACTTTGTAAAACTTGCAAAGTGTGCCATGTATCTTATTATGGGGGTCTACTCTGTATTCACAGCGAATCTGGGACACCGAGTAAGCCAAAATGGCGAATATAAAAATGAGTAAAGTGATAGTAAACGACGGCCGCTCTGGATCGAATGTTATAACTTTTCTGTTTAATAGATTCTGAAGGGAGCTCAAAGCCATGCCCCAATATTGGCCTCTCCATAAAACTTTAGGATGTTTTAGGATGTTATAAGTTGAAATAGTCATCAAGTTTTTCACTGTCTTCGGCTGGCTAAGTGGTCGGTGTATACGCCAGACCCGGGTTTGAAGTGTGGATGAATGCGACTGTAGGCCGTCGCTAACTAAATAATAAATCTCAGTCTCAGGGGACAACATCATACCCTAGTCCCAAACTAAGCCTTAGGCTTCTACTATGGGCACTACACAACGAGATAAATACTTACATAGAGAAATAAATACTTAAATACATAGAAAACATCCATGACTCAGGAACAAATATTCGCGCTGATCACACAAATATCTGCCCTTACCGGGATTTGAATCCAGGACCGCTAGCTTCGTAGGCAGGGTCACTACCAACTAGGCCAGCGCGTCGTCAAAATGTGCTGAGTCACCGAGGAACGTGGTTTCCAGATTTGGTTAATAATATACGAGTATGCTGCCTGAATATAGCGACTAACCAGCCAGACCAAGTTGCTGATCATAGTTGGTTAACATCATAAAACATTTAAATAATAGTTGTTATTCAAACAAATTGTATGAAAATAATGTCTTGAT
The DNA here is from genome assembly GCA_923062465.1 of Acleris sparsana. Taxonomy (NCBI): domain Eukaryota; kingdom Metazoa; phylum Arthropoda; class Insecta; order Lepidoptera; family Tortricidae; genus Acleris; species Acleris sparsana. The sequence continues at coordinate 13,417,661 of OV281286.1, forward strand.
AGGACTTTAAATTTATTAGCTTAAGTAGGAATTATCACTGGTTCTAGTCACAAATAAAAAAAAGAGTTTTAAATAAATACGTCCTAAATTTACTGGTAAAAATGAAATACAGCAAATGTGATGCCCATCAGAATGTTAAAGTGTTACTACAGTGCGAGTATACAATGACATTTATTGAAAAACAAAATACCTAAACATGAAACTTTTCCTTTTATCTTATTGGAGAGGATTTTTTGGAATTAAATTGAATGGTGTCGTGTCCGTCATTAATCATGAGGGTTCAGACTTGTTCGCGATTCTCTTCTGAACTCCCTTCTTACTTTTTTATTCTTTCAATGAAACTCGCGTTTCATTTCGACGGTGACAGTTATATATAGTTGATACTTTGTTTTTATTTATTAACCATGTTCATAGATGGATATTTTACCTCAAAACCTCTTAAAAAATATTGAACCAAGAAACTTACTAACTATTTTAAATTACAATAAAATTACATATGAGTATCTTGTTATTATTATTCCAAGATGTTTTACTGCCTGTAAAATTTATTTTAACGTGTAAAATGTGAAGTCATTGTGAATCATTGTTTAGGAAATTATTTAACACAATAAGTTAAGGCTCCTGCTTGCAACTTTGTCCGCATTGTTACAAACCCACGGGAACAGTGTTTCTATTTCAAAATAAAAAGGAGCATTTCCATTCTCGCCCAAAAATCCGATAGCCATTTCAGCGTAATGCTAACAACTCACACATACATATATTTTTATATTTAAAAAATATTTTTATATTAAAAAATGTTATATTAAACTTTTCACCCCTGACAGTGTGCGTGTGGCATCGTTGCTCCCAAACGAATATAACTAACTTATCGCGAGCTTTTTTAATAGAAATATAGTTAAATCGGAAGGTTTTTTAGTTAGATTTATTGTAAATCGGTTAGGACGTTTGAAAGATAATTATCAGCTCTGAGAGAAGGGGTCGTCGTTAAAACACCCTGGATGTGAGGAGGTTTGTACCCCGAAAAAGTAGGGGTGTTATAAGTTTAACGTTCGTATCTGTATGTCTGCGTATCTGATACATGGACCGAATTGGAATTTTAAAAATAAAGCTTGCCCAGTCGGGCTGGTTCTTGGCTAAATTGAATGAAAATCGGTTGAGCCGTTTAAGAGATATCAGCTAGTAATAGTTTTCAGATGTACATACATACGAGTAGGTCAGTTTTCATCAACTAAAGTTTTCAAATTTGATTCTATTCGATTTGATAAACCTATCTCACGGTAACGACATCTCAATTAGGTAAAAATTTACAAAACGTGAACTTGATTGCATTCTACAACATAAACCCATATTTTGTTCTTTACAGCAGAAGTATACTGACCCATCTCCATGGCTTACCCGGCGGTTCCAACGTGTCATCATGAAATACGACTGACGTTGATTAGTATGACCCTCGTTAAACGGTCGTCAGCTCGCGTAAACGGCGTAATAACATATTTTTATTTCAGTTAATACTATTGTTTACTGCATCCGAAATGTTTCATGGAAAGCATACGAACATGATGCAGTACTTACTCCACATATTTTTGTGCATTTGGTTGCGCGCTCTTTGGGAGTAACCAACCGCTTTTAGACATTTGCATTTTCAGTTTAAGTTAGGAGATTGAAACCGAGTCGAGCGCGATTTCAGCTTTCGTCCTAAAAAATGTTATTTTAAAAAGTTTTACGTCAGATCCAGTAGCTACATAAATGAATATGTAACTTATCTCCGGTTAATTACTTTCCGACTGCTTGAAATACATTTCGGTTTTAAGTTAAAACCAAGTAAACATTGTATTATTTAAATCCTGGTAGCATAAAAACTAAGTAGCATTATTGCGACAATACAATCGCTTTCCTCATACATATCCTATTAAAAGCAGGTAATTAATGTAACAAAAACAAATACACGAAACAATGCTCACGTAGTTAAGATTATATAGTGATTTGTCAATGTCTCGAAAAAATTGGACTCGAACTTGAATCTGAGGCATTATTTCCACAAGTAATTTCATTGCCACGTGTAAACATTGATCACAGCTGCCGAACTTAGTTGTCCGGTCTCAGTTTAAAAGTAATTTTCATCCCATATAATAACGCGTAACTTGTAATTTGAAAGAGTCAATAGTCATATTAAAATGCTTTTACTAAATAGGGAAGGCTGTGCCATGTCTAACGAGGATATTTCAAAGTAGTTTTGTTTGCCGGCGCAGGTATTGTACACAGAACAGTAAAATATTTTTGCTCCGTTGTGTTATTTGCCGTGTAATTATTGTGCTACTTTTTACTCTTCTGCATTTTCATAGCAAGCTTTTTTGAACGAGAAAACTTTCTGTTTGTTTTGGGCTCATTGTAACCTTTTTGTTGCGGGACCGACGAAACTCACACATATGAATCTTCGCGCTTTGTGTACCTCAAGGTCTAACAGAACAGAGCGAACCGCTTGAAAGCCGCCTGAATTATTAACACGTTTTCTTATACAAAAGCGAAGTTTAATTAATGACGGCACAAATCTCATACAACAGAAGGTGGAGGCATTTCGAAGAGATAAAATAATAATGACCTACGGATAAGTTGAACCTCCATCGCAGAGTCATTTGGACTTCGAGTAAGTCGCTGTTGGGGACCCGGAGATGTGTTAGCTTATATTCCGCTCTTGCAAAGCGACGCTTTCCAAAATGTACTTGGTCTTTTTCCTAAGATTTCCGTTTCCGCCTTTTATTCTGCTTTCTACGTAATGACGTAATTTGGCTAAAAGTCGCAAAATTCTTTGATTTTTCAACAGCCATGCTGTTAAGTATGATTGTACTCGGAAGCAAATGGATACTCTTGCATTATTATGATTTGTTAGGTTTTCTTTTAACTGTATTGGAGTTCTTAAGTAATTTATGCTGTCCGCATTTTTTTATGTTCAGAAATATATGATCATACCATTCAGATAGTTTGAACATACTTGTACTTATTAATAATAAAAATAGTTTTTTGTTTTAATATCTTTATTTATTTAGCAGACATTGTATGGATGATATCATTATTTTAAATTTAGCCTGGCATTTTCTAACAAATTCTATCAATAACTGAAAATAACTAATATTAAATAAGACTAAATCTATATATACACTAAAACAATAAATCTAAGAATGGCCCCTGCGGCATTGTACCAAAGATGCTGGCAGCATTTCCTCGTTGAATGGCTAAACTTATTCGTTGAGCGAGGAAACTGCCAGCTCTTCGGTCTCCAGTGACGTCAATGAGCCTCTTTGACAATTCCTTAAAAAGGCTAATAGCACTAGGACCCCACGGACCAAGGGTCTCGACACCGAATGGAATAAAATTATATTCTGGGCCGAGACCACTATATTTGCCAGTCTTGATGTTTTCAGCCGCTTCGGCCGCTGCACCAGCCCTATTGGAGGTTCGTGGGAGATGTGACGGGGCCAGCGTGTCTACAAAAATAGTTTCATATAAAAATAGTTTATATTTTGTATGAAGATATTTGTAAATACATAATATAAAGACTAAACTGTATTATAGATTAGCCTACCTTTATTCATTGCACCTTAAGTTGATGGTCTCTACTTCAATCATGAATCCTAGGAGAATCAGGATGATATTGAGGGTTAGAACCCTCCTCTACAAAACGTTAAACTGTGTTTATCGCATATATATTATGTGGTTTTAATTACAAAAATGGTAGTGTAGTAGTGTTATTTTACACACACTCAAGAAATTTGTATGTAGGTGAACCCGTTTTCATTGCTATCGAGTGTATGCCTTATACTGAGTAAGCGTAATGGGTACTTTTTGACTGGAGTATATCTTTATCCATCGCAAATTATAGAAAGGACTTCATAATCCCAAAGTTAAAGTAATAAACAAAAGATTAGAAGCTTATGACACAGATCATTGGGCGACTTCATAAATTCCGGAGAGTGTTGTGCGAAGCACGGGGCTGCGATAAAGCTTTAGATTTGTAAACAATTTTGTGTTTACGTGGCTGCATGTGCACGTATAATAAATAATTCATCGAAATCCCACCGGAACTCGCGACGGGGGTTGGCAAAAATCGTTTTACGAGTGTGGGAACCAGCGTGCAGCGCGCGGGCGGGCGGCCGCTGCTACCACCGCGCAAACAAATTGGATGCTTAAAATTCAATTTGAAGGTTTCGCGGTCCGCTTCAATCGCTCGGCCCGTTCGTTTCGTTACAAGCTGGACTCGCTCGCACATCCAGTGGAAGCGCCATTATTTAGCCGTTACTTGGGATTATTTAAATGCCGTTACCGTAGCTGCCGGCTGTTTGCACTGAACGCACTCTATAATAGCGCGCATAAATTCGCAATCAATTCCCAATGTTATCTTTGCAACAGTGATGTAAATTCATTGGGTTAAGCTCCATTTGGTAATTTTATCACTAGTTAAGTGAGTATGAATTTTGTGAAACAACACAGCATTGTTTTTAAACTGTTATCCAAATTAGATACAACTTTTAATGGAAGCATAGATTCCCGCAATCTATGCTTCCATTACGTCTGTTTCATAAAGAAATCTTAACTTGGATATAACGTGAATATATGCGTAATATAACAAAACTTATACACAGACATAACAAAGTTTTCGTGCCCCCCAGATTTTTAGAATTTCTAATGATTTTTAATGAATATTCTAATAGTTAAAACTGTAACTGAAGCAAAACGTGTCATGTACTGGGTAGTATATCCCTGAGAGCACTATTGAAGAAGATCGTAGAGACAATAAGAAAGCCAAAAGAGTAGCAGGTTCGCAGATATTGAGTATTCCGTAGTTGATGTTTTGTCGTATCGTCTCAGTGCCGTCTGGAAGTTTTGTAATCCTCTGTCCTTCGGTAACTTTTCCAATATACGCAACAACAAGCTTACATGCGCATCTAATCCGCCGACGAGCGAGCACCTCCGAGACTGCGCCAACTTTTCATGGAGGATACTTATTTATTCATTGCCCGTTAACTTATTACTGACACGGGTCACATTGAAATCGGAACTGTTGTGCTCTTATACGCTAATTCAAGTTTCGAAATAATATTCATACATGTATGGACAGGTTATTGATTATTATTTACATTATAATCCGCATTTAAGAACAAAACTACTGCAAAAAGAACGTTTAATCACTTGGTCGAATAAATTTCACACGTGCAAAATTGGTAACCGTATACACAGCCGTATACGATTACATATTGTAATGTATATTTTTTCAGGCATGAATTAATGCTTCAGCGATGCACAATTTATTCCATTTCTTTACAAATTATTTTGGTTGGTACCCTTGATTTAATCTTACAATCTATGGTCACTTCAACCACTAGTGAATCTGTATCAATAAAACTACTGACTCTGTGGCAAATGCACCCGGTGTTGCTAGGGGCATATTTCGTTCTCCTCGTTTGTAAGTAAACCCAGGTCACTGTATTAGTGTCGTTTAAATTAATATTTTCAAAATTGTTCATGTAGTCCAACTTTAGTCTTCTTTTAATTCCTCAGTCGTTTCAGGATTCCGGCGTATTTTAATGACAGACGAAAACCGGAGTTTGCTGCCTTTAAATAAAATTAACTAGTATCTGTACCCGTGTGACGTTTAGTCTTTTTTCCCCGATCTGTGGAGTTTTATTAAATTCAGGAACTGGTAATCGATCCAATATCGATTTCGGTAGATGATCTCCGCTGTCGTTCTTTTCTTATGAGCCAGCGAGCTAACCGGATCAGATTTTATTACATATTGGAGCATATATTTACCATACTTGCTTCCCTTGTAAGTGTTTTCGCCGTTTGGCTTGATGTGTCTTAAGAATAATTATTGTGTATCGTTTTGGTTTTGACAACAAATTCTTATATTCCAGTGACCGGCAATCCACGTAGGAATTCGTATTTACCTTATTTAAAAATAATCTACGTGGCAGTGATCACAGCAACAGTAAGTGTCTACAACCCTTTCCGTCTTCAATGCCGTGCTGTGTGTCGAGTGTTTATCTAAAATTTATTAAAATACCAGCAGAGACATCCTAAGGGACACTCGTGCCACGTCTACACGGACCTTACGGCGTTCCGGAGTCGACATTAGTTACAGCAAGCTGTAAGCAAGGCTATTATCCTCCAACAGGTTAGTTTTCTTCTTTATTTTACAAAGAGTTTGGGGTTATAACTTTGTGCCACATGTCTGTTTCTTACTTCTCTTCCCTTGCTAAAGAATGTCCAGCAAAACCTCCTTGGAACGTGCGCTGTTAACTATATAATTTATCCGCAAGGATTAAAGGGTGCTTTCTTAAATTTAACCTGCGTTTGGAAGCTTGAATGCCTTCCTGCATCGACTACAAACCATGTGGCTGTCACATTATGCCTAGCGAACTGCTGAGTCACCTCCAAAATCTACATGCCGCCTTTCATTACCGTTTTCTTTAATTAACCCACTCAACCTCTAAATTATTTACCGCATTGCCTGCGTACGGGTTGCTTACTTCTACTCCCGGGCTATTCCAGGAGGTGCTTTGTACGGGCCTAGATATAGGCCACGCCAGTTCATCCGGCGAGGTGACCACGTGCGAGTGTTGCTGCTCGAGCAGGGGCGACTCTGCTCAGCCACAACCGCAGCTAAGCGTTTAAGCATAATTTAACGACTAATCTTTACCAAACTTTACCAGCGTCATCGACCAAACAACAACAAAACCCTAAATTATTTAATTATTTTAAAATTCAATCACTACCTTCTTCAAAATAAATATATATATTTAATATTGTGTTTCATTCATATCTACCTAAAAATACAGTATTTCAGTGGCGCCCGAACATTTTGTTGTTGTTTGGCTAATTCCCTCCTTATGAAGGAAATAGTGGTTGATGAAGCTAGGTAGTACTTTATTTCTATGTCATCTTATGTTTAAATTTTACTGTGTCAAACAAAGTTTAAAAATTAATCTTAGTGTTAAGAGCTACCTATTCATTAGATATATTGTAATTGGTCGATTACGCTCGTTTTAAATACTTATCTCAAAAATATCACTTCGTTACTTTTGCTCCAGGTGGTAGGACTTTTATGCACAGTCCGCCCGGGTCATTACCACAGTCTCACCAATAGTCCCACTAGTAAGCAGCAGTGCTTGCACTGTTGTGTTCTGGTGTGGATGGTCGAGATATCCGGCTAACATAGCTTGCATAAGAGGCATTCCATCCAAAGCCTCAAGGGTTTTTTTAAATTTTTCTACCCTCGCTTTAAAACTTCATAACCTTCGGCTATAACTTTAACATATTTTTTTTACCTTTGATACCCTTTACTTCGGAAATTCACAACTACAACTTAACTTTACTCTTTTTAACAAATATACATTTACAATTTTACATTTAACTATTACAATTACTCAGTGGTTCGCTACCATAAATAAGTACAACCATATTACTTATTCTAAATTAAATTATAACCATATTGCTGTTCGCTGTCACTGACTTTAATAATTACAATTAATTTCTCTCACATTATTTAAATATTTTTTTCTTTTTTAAAATGTCGAATTTTACATTGGAGGAACGTCCTATTGCATTTAACTTATTAAAAAAAGATGAACTTGAGTATGAGGTAAAAGTACGACTTGGCGTCCCACTTACTACGGTCATGGACTTGCGCTGCCAGGTTAAGAAATTGAATGCCGAGATACCAACTGATGAGGTCGCGGATTACGATGGTGACGTCAGTGAGGAGCTTCAACTTATCGCATCTAAAATGGAGGAGCTAAATGTTTTGTTGCAAGCTCCAGTACAACGGCACACTTCTTTAAAAGTTCTTAACCGTGTGCAAGCGACTGCCCATCACCTCTATCACCGTCTGACACGCCTATCGCCTTCCGAATTAGAATCCACGACGCACCTCGAATTAACCGAACAGTTGGATAAGTTACTTTTGCGATTGGATAATATTATGGATAATTTCAAAAGTGCACTGACCCCGGACATTAACCCCGAGGCCACTGCACCTACTTCACCTTCACCTACTGCAGCACCAGCCTGTGCAGCCACGCGTTATAATGCGGTATATAAATTAGGCTTTAAATATGATGGTAGGTCCTGCATTAAGGCGTTCCTGCGAAGGCTGGAGCAGGTACGTGCTTCTCGAGAGATCTCAGACGCAGCATTGTTCCGCTCAGCATGTGAACTGTTCACAGATGAAGCAACCTCCTGGTTTGACGGAATTTGTGATCAGGTCCATTGCTGGACGGACCTTAAAAAACTCTTGCTCCGCGACTATTTACCAGTAGATTACAATGAACGCCTTTTAGTTGAAATTAGGTCAAGGACGCAAGGGCGTGATGAATCTATAGTCAATTATGTCAGTGTCATGCTCAATTATTACTCACGCTTGGAAACTCCACTTTCTGAGAATGAGAAACTTAGTATATTGCAACAAAATATAAGGCCTTTCTATTCTAAACAATTAGCTTTATTTCCAATTAAATCAATTAACGAACTTAAAGACCATTGTCGACAACTTGAGGCGGCGGCTCAACGCGCCGAACGCTTCGCAGAACCCAGCAGGGATGTAAGTAAGTCGCTGGCTCACGACTTGGTTTACAAACCAGACACTTCAATAAAAGTTTCCTCAGTAAGTGCCCCTGTTGACTTCTGCGTGCGTTGCCGCGTGGATGGCCATACACTAAGGTATTGTAGGGCAGCCCCCAGGCTGGTCTGCTACCGCTGTGGTGAGAATAACGTAACAGCTAATAATTGTCCTAAATGTGCCTCCGGGCAAAATAAATCAAAAAACTAATGGCTCCGAGTCAAGGTATGGTTGACCCGGATCCAAATAAACCTAAAATACAATACAAAACTAGATTCTTTTTTCCAACAATTACATATAAAAATAACATGTATACTACCTCAAATAAAAACCATACCACATCGGATAAGACAGACAATGGTAACAATTTAAATTACCCAGTATTAACTACTACCATTCCTACTACCACTACTAGGCATACTTACCCAGATATGAGTAATTCCATATACAACCAAACCCCAATCCCCTCCCCTCCCGCTTTTGTAAATAGCAATCCCATTCCGGCCGTTTATAACCTTCAACAATACCACATTCCAACTAATACCACTAATTACCATACGTCCCCGATTACTAACGCTTACCCACCCATTAACTCCACATCCCAACCCAATTCCGCTGCTACTCCCCTAGCAAAATATACCCATATTTACCCAAATAATGAAACCTACCAAAATAATACATTTTACCCAAAAAATAAAATTTACCCATTGAACAATTTACACCCAAACATGTCTTCTTACCCAACCCGTATATATTACAACCATAATAACGAAACTCACCCAACCAATAAAATTTACCCAATGGAAAAATCAACTCAATTTGCTTCTATATACCCAAAGTCAACTATTAATAACTATAAACCGTCACTAAGCTCACATAATGAAACTTACCCAACTAATAAAATCTACCCAATGGCAAAACCAGTCCGACTCTCAATTTCCCAACATTCCAACAATACTTCACTACGAGTCCTTAAGACCGATGAGACTGTCCGTTACCCACCAGTTAAAATTAAATATAATAGTACGATTAACAAAAAACAATCACCACCCGGGACTGCTTTGCAATACCGACCATCGAATAAGGCAGTTCAAGACGAGTGGCAGTCCTGGTTGTCGACAACAAGGTCATTCTTCGAAAGCTACGATGCTATTTTAAAATATAATAGTTTAGTCAATGGACATGATTTGCGTCCTTACCTTAAAGTTAAAATTTACGATGTAACCTATACCGGCCTCCTGGATTCTGGTTCGGAACTGTCGATTATTGGTGGTGATACACATAAGTACTTTGAGAACTTGGTTACTATCCATAAATCAAACGATGTGAGTCACATAGTAACAGCGAACGGTTCCTCTTCACCTATATTGGGCTATGTGTTCTTACCAGTCACCGTTAGTGAGACAACAGCAATAGTTAAATTTCATGTCATACCGGAGGTACCAACAAAACTTTTATTTGGCATTAACTTTTGGAAAGCGTTTAATATAGCTCCTGACGTACTATCTTTATTGGGTAACGATTGTTTATTGTCGGATGAAGACCATATTAATACCCTTAATTCTGAGGTAAGATTTTTACAAGGATTAGAATCCTTATCGTACGAAGACCAACTTCAAGCTGAAAATATTTTTAAGGAATTTAAAACCATTTCCTCTGAAGAGAAAGGTTTAGGGAGGACCCATCTGCTTACCCATACTATCGACACTGGTGACGCGAGACCCATAAAACAGCGTTATTACATGTTATCGCCTTCTAAGCTTGCTGAGTTGAACAGGCAGCTCGATGAAATGCTTGAACTAGATATTGTTGAACCAAGCAGCAGCCCATGGAATAACCCAGTAACTATGGCACCTAAAGCAGATGGTTCCTTACGATTCTGCCTAGACAGCAGGAAATTGAACGAGGTCTCGAAACACGATGCTTACCCTTTACCGTTAATTAACCAGATACTGGACCAACTAGGAAATGCCAAATTTTTATCATCGTTAGACTTAAAATCAGCCTTCTGGCAAATAGGTCTTGATTCACAGGCATCCAAGGAAAAGACCGCCTTCACAGTTCCTGCTCGTGGCTTATTCCATTTTAAAGTCATGTGCTTCGGCCTAACTTCCGCGCCGGCGACACAGCAGCGCCTGATGGACATCCTGTTTGGTCCGGAATACAATGGTCGTATCTTTATTTACTTAGATGACATCATAATAGTTTCCGAGACGTTCACTGAGCATCTTACCTTATTACGTACAGTATTGGAACGTCTCCGCTTCGCTAACCTTACTATAAATTTATCAAAATGCCATTTCTTTCGTAGGCAACTTAAATATTTAGGCTTTGTGGTGGATGAATACGGTTTACGCACCGATCCTGACAAAGTCAAAGCCATTATCGACTTTCCCATACCCACATCTCGAAAGGATGTCAAGCGTTTTCTTGGTACCGCATCTTACTACCGTCGTTTTATTAAAAACTTCAGCAACATAGCAGGGCCTCTTAACCAATTAACTTCAACTCGGAAAGGCGCTCCACCTTTTCGTTGGTCACCGGAAGCGGACAAGGCTTTTAGTGAACTGAAGGTAGCCATGACAACTGCACCTGTTCTAGCCTGTCCAGACTTCTCTAAACCATTCGCGGTACATTGCGACGCCTCAGACTTCGGAATTGGTGGAACCTTGACTCAGGACTCCAATGGTGAAGAGCACCCCCTGGCGTACTACAGTCGCTCACTTACGCCGCAGGAGAGGAACTACTCAGCCACTGAGAGAGAAGCCCTGGCTGTCGTTAATGTTGTTGAACATTTTAGGCCGTATCTCGAAGGGGACCGCCAATTTAAAATAATAACGGACCATTCGAGTTTAAAATGGTTCCTTAACCTTAAAAATCCTACAGGACGCCTGGAGAGATGGGGTTGTCGTCTTTCTCCTTATAACTTCGTAGTCGAGCACCGTCGTGGGTCGGAAAACGTCGTGCCGGACGCCTTATCAAGAGCAGTCCCGGTACATTTAATCGATACCAGCACCATTACGGATGCATGGTACTTAAAACTATATAAAAAATGTGAAGTAAATCCAGGGTCAGTGCCCAATTTTCAATTAAAAGACGGTCGCCTGTATAGATATACAAAAATTAAAAATATTTTAATATCCGAATTCGAATGGAAAGAGGTTATCCCAATGGAATTCCGCGATGAGATAATGCACGCCAATCATTCGGTTCCTACAGCAGCCCATCTTGGTACAGCTAAAACTTATAAAAGGCTGAAACTCCGCTACTTCTGGCCAGGCATGTACCAAGATGTTGTTAGGTTTGTCGCTAATTGTGCAGCGTGTGCAGCGTATAAGCATAGTCAACACCCGACCCCCGGTTTCATGGGAAGCGCAAAGCATTGCTGTCGTCCGTTTCAGTGCCTAAGTTTGGACTTAGTCGGACCCTTACCACCTTCAAGACAGTTAAATACGTACCTGTTGGTGGTCGTGTGTTGCTTTACCAAGTATTGTATGCTGTTTCCAATGCGGCGCGCAACCGGAAAAGTGATTTCTCAGAGGTTGGAAAACCATGTATTTATGGTTCACGGCATTCCGCAAACTATCATTGCGGACAATGCATCCTATTTTACTGGCGGTGAAGTTCAAAAATTATTTGCCAACTACAACATTCCTCAACTACACTATTCCCCAGTTTATTGTCCCCAAGTTAATACCGTAGAACGCTATAATAAAACTGTGGTGATTGCGATCTCTACTTTTGTCGCATCAGACCATCGTACGTGGGATATTAACATTTCAAGGATCCAGTTTGCACTAAATACCTCCGTAAACGAGTCTACCTCGTTCACTCCATTCCTACTAGTTCACGGACGTGAAGCCGTTCCTGATGGTACTATCTACAATGACTCTGAAGCGGTAGAGGAGATTATCTTCGCTTCTAGGCGCGATTACTTTGATAAGATAAAAGTACTAAAAGAAACTTATCCAGCCGTCAGAGAGTTATTGCAGAAAGCTCACGATCGTAACATCAAGTATTATAATGAGAAGCGGCGTGACATAGAATTCAATGTAGGTGATGAAGTTTGGAAACGTACATACAAGCAGAGTAACGCTGGGAAATATTTTGCTGCAAAGCTGGCCCCTAAATATGAAAAGTGCCGCGTGATACGGAAGGTGTCCCGCTTGGTATACGAACTGGAGGATGAAAATGGGAAGCGACTGGGAAAATGGCACATAAAAGATTGTAAGCCAGTCTCTCCCAATGCTACCTAATATTACAATTTAACTAAATTAACACATAACCCCCGGACCGTAAGGTAAATTTATGGATCGATAACAACTGTCCTGGGCGTTGGATTAAACATGGAATGATTACTGAATGGAAAGTTTTTGTGTGCTAAGGCACGTCTTTTTAACTACTTCTAGTAGCTTATTGATTCTTCCTGGACCCCATCCAGCAGGAATAAGCCTACACCGGTGCGGATTGTGACACCTTAAGGAAGCCTACACAATTTCTTTTCAGAGCGGGTGGTGACTCTACAATAACTGCGATATGGGACGCATCTTCTCTCTTCTACTTGCTAACTCTTTCCCTTTTCAGACTTTTTTTTTTCCTCTCCTCCATCACATGCCATGCACCAGCACCGTCTTAGGTTTAAATAAGCCTTTTCACTGATGCGGATCGTGACATCTAATAAAGCCTACACGTACCGTTACTGAGCGGGTAGTGACTCAGATACCTGGATGGTTGCTTCGCGTGAATAGCATTCTATCTCTCACTCTAGTACCTTACCGTCGTTTTTATTGGCGGATATACTATAATACATTCCTTCTTTTTACACATTTTTTTTGTTGTTTTTTTTAGCAACTTTTCTGACCAGCACCGTCTTAGGTTTAAATAAGCCTTTACACTGATGCGGATCGTGACATCTAATAAAGCCTACACGTACCGATACTGAGCGGGTAGTGACTCAGATACCTAGATGGTTGCTTCGTCGTTTTATACCTTACAATACTTTGTGGGATTCTTACCGTTCTTGCCATAACGGTTTATCTTGCGTATTTATTTTTAAATCCTTTTATTATAAGGTCTTCTAGTGACTTGTAACTGCTAGTCCTAGTTACTATTCTACTGCAGCTACCGTAGGCCTCGACGCAGTTGTTTCCAGCGTCGGCCGCGCGGACTCAATTGATGCCAAGGTACTGCAGGACGTGTGATTCTGGGCCGGGAGTCCTCGTCAAAGTATTCAGGTAACCTTAGAAGGGATTCACCTGATTTTATTGTCTTAGTTTTGTGAGTACTCAGCTCGAGGGCGAGCTGGAATTTTACTCTTTCAGTTCCTTCCTTCGTAAAATTCTCCTGGTTGAGGGGGTGTGTAATGTATATTTTTTCAGGCATGAATTAATGCTTCAGCGATGCACAATTTATTCCATTTCTTTACAAATTATTTTGGTTGGTACCCTTGATTTAATCTTACAATCTATGGTCACTTCAACCACTAGTGAATCTGTATCAATAAAACTACTGACTCTGTGGCAAATGCACCCGGTGTTGCTAGGGGCATATTTCGTTCTCCTCGTTTGTAAGTAAACCCAGGTCACTGTATTAGTGTCGTTTAAATTAATATTTTCAAAATTGTTCATGTAGTCCAACTTTAGTCTTCTTTTAATTCCTCAGTCGTTTCAGGATTCCGGCGTATTTTAATGACAGACGAAAACCGGAGTTTGCTGCCTTTAAATAAAATTAACTAGTATCTGTACCCGTGTGACGTTTAGTCTTTTTTCCCCGATCTGTGGAGTTTTATTAAATTCAGGAACTGGTAATCGATCCAATATCGATTTCGGTAGATGATCTCCGCTGTCGTTCTTTTCTTATGAGCCAGCGAGCTAACCGGATCAGATTTTATTACATATTGGAGCATATATTTACCATACTTGCTTCCCTTGTAAGTGTTTTCGCCGTTTGGCTTGATGTGTCTTAAGAATAATTATTGTGTATCGTTTTGGTTTTGACAACAAATTCTTATATTCCAGTGACCGGCAATCCACGTAGGAATTCGTATTTACCTTATTTAAAAATAATCTACGTGGCAGTGATCACAGCAACAGTAAGTGTCTACAACCCTTTCCGTCTTCAATGCCGTGCTGTGTGTCGAGTGTTTATCTAAAATTTATTAAAATACCAGCAGAGACATCCTAAGGGACACTCGTGCCACGTCTACACGGACCTTACGGCGTTCCGGAGTCGACATTAGTTACAGCAAGCTGTAAGCAAGGCTATTATCCTCCAACAGGTTAGTTTTCTTCTTTATTTTACAAAGAGTTTGGGGTTATAACTTTGTGCCACATGTCTGTTTCTTACTTCTCTTCCCTTGCTAAAGAATGTCCAGCAAAACCTCCTTGGAACGTGCGCTGTTAACTATATAATTTATCCGCAAGGATTAAAGGGTGCTTTCTTAAATTTAACCTGCGTTTGGAAGCTTGAATGCCTTCCTGCATCGACTACAAACCATGTGGCTGTCACATTATGCCTAGCGAACTGCTGAGTCACCTCCAAAATCTACATGCCGCCTTTCATTACCGTTTTCTTTAATTAACCCACTCAACCTCTAAATTATTTACCGCATTGCCTGCGTACGGGTTGCTTACTTCTACTCCCGGGCTATTCCAGGAGGTGCTTTGTACGGGCCTAGATATAGGCCACGCCAGTTCATCCGGCGAGGTGACCACGTGCGAGTGTTGCTGCTCGAGCAGGGGCGACTCTGCTCAGCCACAACCGCAGCTAAGCGTTTAAGCATAATTTAACGACTAATCTTTACCAAACTTTACCAGCGTCATCGACCAAACAACAACAAAACCCTAAATTATTTAATTATTTTAAAATTCAATCACTACCTTCTTCAAAATAAATATATATATTTAATATTGTGTTTCATTCATATCTACCTAAAAATACAGTATTTCAATATCGTGTATGTAATCTTAATACAGTTAATTTATGCTGATGAAGTTTATTTAATAGTTTTTGTATCTATTTCATAATAAAATTAGTTATATTATCTTTAGACAATTAACTCTAGTGAGATTGAAAAATATAAAAGAGCATTGTTTAATAGTTATTATGCAGGTTCAAACTTACTAAATTAACAGTAAAGAAGACAAAGTTGATATTTCTTACATATTTACTTTGAATAAAATTGTTACATCAGCACCTCGACAAAGCGTGCGTCCTATTAGCAAAAGGGTTTAATTCGTCCACACTCGATTTAACGAATCAGTCGAGCGGCCCGGCCGCCGAACGTTTGTCCAATGCAATTTGAAACATGTCACAGCGCTTTGTCGCGGAGTAACCGAACGAACTAAATGAATTCTCACACAATGCCACCTGCGGATCAGCACTTTAATTAACGTCTGACCTAGTGGTTTTTCCAGTCGTTCACGGGGGAATTCAAGCCACAGCGCGGAGTCTCGGGTTAAACTCGTTATGTATCCTCGTGATTGTGTTTTCAACGTATTTTTAGATGAGTTGTGGCAAAACCGACTTGATGGTAATAAGAGTGAGATTCTAGGTGGTGAAAAGGTCTTTGACCTGTATAGTATTGTCAACGTTTGGATAGCTCTTATTTACTTGGCAGCAATGGCGGCCGAGTAAAAAACAATACCATACCAGGTCAAAGTCGATATGGTTTTTACCTCCTAGAATAGAGGCAGTGGTAGGTATTAAAGTCAAAAATTCTTACGATAGTATTAAAGGTCACATTGAAACTTTATTAATCCTATGGTAAATTTCAGATATGACAGCATGACAAAACGCATACTCGTTTGCATAAGGAAAAAATGCAGTTGCATCATTATTGGCTTTATAGCACTTGCGTTAGTGGATTTACTTCCAAAGCCACTCCGCATAGGTACCTGCAGTCCGCCACGACAGGTTGTTCGTTCGTTGTCCGTTTCTATTTCTGAAGTAACGGCCCGAGACACAGGCAATCGACGTACGTTATCGTTAGGTATCGAAAATATGTATATAGGATTGACTCAAGCTCCTGGGCGGTCGCGCCGAGCGCTTATTTTAATTGCATGCATTTTGTCGGTTTTTAGGGTTCCGTAATCAAACTAGAAACCCTTATATTTTCGACATGTCCGTCCGTCCGCAGCTTAGCTCAGAGACCCTTAGTTCTACACTTAATTGGTTCCTGAGACGCAAGGCGACTAAAGTGTTTATGTTATAGGACCAAATAACTTTAAATAGAGAATTAATTGATACTTGTTTTTTTTTTTACTTTTTGTGTACCTGGCTTCTAAACCCTACACTGAGCATGGTCAGACATGTTCTTCCCGGTTTTATTGAAATTCGTTTACTCGTTAAGCATCGTTTCTATGGTCGTTACTAGTTAGTTTTTGCATTTGGTATACAAGAAAAAACCGAAATGACCCGTCAAAGTGGCAGACTTTAGTTTTTTTTTGCATGCCTTATTAGTTGTATTAAAATTGAAAGACCATTTTAATGTTTGTGGGACTGTATCTTAATAAAATTCTAATGCAACCACGATACTTAGTTTACTCTTCACACTCGCCCCTTTACGTAACCACATTGAGATGGCACCCCATAGGAGCATTCCGACGGCGGGCCGTGAGTTCGAATGAAATAATTAAAAAGTTCCGCTTGATGACGAACGGGCTTGTTGGAACTTCCTGAAGTTAATTTAGTCTAATTGATTGAGTTGTTTAATATTTTGCATACCTACGCTAAACTTATAAATGAGTCCAAATATTTAATAAAACCTTGATGTAATGACTTTTTACTTTACTATTACTTAGTTTATAAATATATATGTAACTTTACTTTGTGTTAACTTTACTTTTTGGGAAATTTGATATAGTTTATTACATAGATTGTTGTTGCTTATCGCGAATTATGACTTATGTTATGAAGACATACTCACGAGCCTTTCCATATTATACGGCAGTTGAATATTTTGTCGCTCAGGAGGTGAGCTTGGTCCATAGAAGAAGGATTAAGGCGTATTTTTTTGTTTTATATTTGTTATCTTGGATTAACTACTTACCTATTGTATTAGATTGAATTTCACATGCTATTTGAACTAAAGTTTCTTTCACAACCGTAAAGAAAATACCGGCCAAGTGCAAGTCGGACTCGCGCACCGACGTTTCCGTATGTAAGATAATATGCTTGCTAACCGCACAAGAAAATACTCATTTTGTTTGAACTTTATTTTCCATGCAATAAGGTCCATTTTGACTAGCCATTTATTATAATTAATAAAGATTTTCAAAGTTTTTTTGTTATTTCTCAGAAACTGTAAATAATGAACACTTCATTATATTTTTCTCATAAAATATAAATAATTATCTATCGTGAGGATTTTTCAACATTTCTTGATTAATAAACTCCGGAGATAATGGGGGACGGGCATTTTTTGTACATTAAATAATCAAACCACTTTAAATTTTCAGCCCCCCATTCTAGACCCCTTTTCAATCCTATTAATATTATAAATGCGAAAGTTTGTGAGTGTCTGTGTTTGTTACTTCTTCACACTGCAACGGCTAGACGGATTTGGATTAAATTTGGAATGGAGATAGTTTGTACCCTGGATAAACACATAGGCTACTTTTCATTCCGGAAAACTTGAAAGTTCCCGAGGGAATAACTATAATCGAAATCTAAGCGGACGAAGACTCGTTCAGAATCCACTAATCCTACTAAGTATAATATTGTAAATGCGAACGTTTGTGTGTGTGTGTTTGTTACTTCTCCACGCTGCAACGGCTGGACGGATTTGAATGAAATTTGGAATGGAGATTACGGAACTACCCCTAAGGAACTTTCCCTCTTTGTGGTTAGAAACATTAAAATTTATATTACTATTTATAAATAAAAAATAATACTTTTTCAAAAAAACATTCCTAAGAGGTTGAAATGGGGGGGTAGTAGTATGTATCGAAATTAAATAATTTAATAACTATGAGCTATGATAATAGCTGTAAGGTAGTGGGAGTAAGTACAGTTGGTTAGGTTTTTTTTTTGATCACCATGTTATGACCCGTGGTACACCGAATGCAGTTGGTTAGGGTAAAGTAATTGTTTTCATCCAGAATCCGAATAGACTTGGTTAAGTTAAGTAATTTTCCGACCACCCAATACCGAAAATTAACCATGTAGTAAATTAAATACACGATTCTTTATTACCTATTAAAGCCCGCTCGCGCCCATTGATCGAAAAGAACTTCGTCCTTCTTGCTTTGTTTTTGTTATTGCCAGTTAAGATAAAAAGCGGCCAAGTGCGAGTCGGACTCGCGCACGTAGGGTTCCGTACCACTATACATCTAAATAAATGTTTTTCTTTATTCTTTATTATATTGGAGTTGATCGAATGAAAGGTAAAATGCGGTTTACGATTTATAACGTATTAAACTAATTATTAGATCTCGTTCAAACCAATTTTCGGTGGAAGTTTGCATAGTAATGTACTATCGAACCAACGGAACCCTGACCCACCATAGAACCTTGTCACAGTGATTGACGTTAGAACTGTCATACGAAGCTATACGACAATCGTACGTCAATCATTGTGACAAGGTTCCATGGTGGGTCAGGGTTCCGTTGGTTCGATAGTACATCATATATTATTTTTACATTTATCATTCCCTTATTTTAGAAGTTACGGGGGGGGGGGACACACATTTTTCCACTTTGGAAGCGTCTCTCGCGCAAACTATTCAGTTTAGAAAAAATATATATTAAAAACCTCAATATAATTTTTGAAGACCTATCCATAGATACCCCACACATATGGGTTTGATGGAAAAAAATAAATGAGTTTCAGTTCTAAGTATGGGGAACCCCAAAAATTTATTGTTTTTTTTCTGTTTTTGTATGAAAGTCTTAATGCGGTTCACCGAATACATCTACTTACAAAGTTTCCATAGTATAGCTCTTATAGTTACGGAATAAAGTGGCTGTGACATACGGACGGACAGACATGACGAATCTATAAGGGTTCCGTTTTTTGCCATTTGGCTACGGAACCCTAAAAAAACTGAACCCATTTTTCTTTTTGTTGTATCGTTAAAACGTAAAAACGGTATATTTCAATAGTACAAACCCTAAAAAACTACAGATACTGAAAACCGGTCAAGTGTGAGTCGACTCGCGCACCGAGAGTATTTTTATCGATGTCAGCCAGAGCGATTGTGTACCTATGATGATGTGTGATGTACCTATTTACATCCTATCCTACCTCCATATATTATCAATGCGAAAGGGTATGCGTGCGTGAGTTTGTTCGGTAAAACGGACGGACGAATTTGGTAGTACACAATTTTGAATAGTTTGCCTGTGCCTGGATTAACACATAGGCTAATTTGAATCCTGAAAAAATCTGTGTTCCCATGGGATTGCAAAATTACTAATTCTATGCGGACGAAGTCGCGTGCAAAAGCTAGTTATTAATAAAATTTATGTCATAATTTCTTTTACAAAAATTAAATGCAGGTAGTCAAGTTGTAGAACTATGCCAAACAAGTTGATAGCATTTGTAGTTGCTGAGATAACCTGCTGTGACATATAGACAGACGGACAGACAAACAGACAGACAACAAAGTCTCACCATAAGGGTTCCTTTTTTAGGGTTCCGTAGTCAAACTGGGAACCCTTATAGTTTTGCCATGTCCGTCCGTCCGTAGCCTAGCTCAGTGACTCTTAGTACTAGAAAGCTGTAATTTGGCGTGACTAATAAGTCACGCAAACAAAGTAGTAAAATAAAAGGGAAAAAAAAATGGTCCTCCCCTACACGTAACGTGGTGATGTATTTTTTTTTCGTCTACCCCATTGTGTGCAGTTTCGTTGGATAGGTCTTACCAAAGACCTTCATAATAGACGAACAGTGTGTGGAAGCGAGAGTGCAGCCTCTTTATACGAGTGCGACAGTGACAGCGAAACACGTTGACGTTGTAACCATTTTGAAAGCTAATGGTAGCCCACGGTAGCCCACTGGCGACAGCGTCTTTTAGTTTTTATTAAAATATTCAGGATAATTGTATAAACGTGGTGTCAAAACCGTTAAAAACAACAATGGTGGGCTGTGCAGTACCTGATTGCGAAGTCAATCATAGGAATAATCCAAACAATGAGTCATTTCACAGGTAATTATGATCCACACATAGTCATTTTTGAACTCATATTTTCAAGGATTCCTAGGTCCAAGGAATACGGTTAGTGGTCTAATAAGTACGATATAACATGTAGTTTTGTGTTTTATGCATATTTTTAATTTTTATATGTAAAATGAAAAGATGTTGTGTCCGTGAAAATTTCCATTTTTTAGGTAGTGATGGAATGTTTGAATCACACTCATCTATCGATAAGTTATCAATATGTAGATTTTTCTTCATTCCTTCTCATATTTATTTAAACATTATTCCGAGCGATTATAAAACGCAGCGAGGTAAGTTGATCACAGTTTATTATTTATCATTAAATGCAGCGGTCCAGCCTACGACGGGACTTCAAATATTTTTTTTATGTTTTTTGTGTATGTTTTAATTAAATCGTGTAGAAAGTGCTAAAATAAGCATCTTCTCTTATTTAAACTTTTTCTCTCAGGTTGATAATTACCGAGACATGGGGGGTCCGAAAGTTAGTAAATTCGGTACCTACAAGGCGTTTGAGAAATTTCGATGGGGTGAAAATTATGTCTGTATAACATTCGGTTAGTTACCTATACGTTAGTTACCTTGGGCTTGGGAATGTACATGAAAATTGTCATTTACGTGAGATTCATCTTAAAGTTGATAAGGATACACAGATCTCAGCAAGCCAAAGAATCCTCTACTGAGCGTGACGTTCGGCTTATAGGCGACAGAGATAGACACATCTGAGAGAGCCAGAGAAGAAGAAAAAGAATAACGTACGGACATCACTAAAATTACTCACACACTTGTAAAATCACGCACACGTTGACATTTCCGTTTTGGTAACGCGGGAAAAAGGGAGTCTGTTCGTCTATTACGTTAGTTATATAAAGGTCTTTGGGTCTTACAAAAATATTGCGGGTTAGTGAATCGGTGCCAGCTCTTCATGTTGCCAACTAAACAACCAATAGGTACAGTCAGCACCATAAATATATATACATTAACAAGGTTTCAGAAATATATATACACCCTTATCTATTCCCTAGAAGTAGAGTAGTGTTAACATATTTTTGAAAGTTTACTGTATCCATATTATTAGACGTGACGGTACTAAGTACCTACCTGCTACTTTTTAAATAAAATTCTCTTGTTTGGCACCATGCACCAAAATATGCGTACATGCACTACGGACGAAAAATTCTGTGTTACTCGTGAATTGTTATTACGCCTGCACTTTAGCGGCAGCAACGAGGACCGTCGTTGGGTCTTGCTTTGAATACCAGGCGCATACATAGCAGGAACCTAATTTGCGTGAACTTATTTACTGTCTGTTCGTTTCTTCATGACTGAAGTTCGAGATTATTGGATGTCCTAAGTTTTGGAAAGAACGGTTTGCTTCCATCGGCTTCTTTTAGTGGCTGGATGGCGCCACTTCACTCATCCACTTACAATAACAAGTAAAGAAAGAAAGAAAGAAAGAAAATAATTTTATTTCTGCAAAATGATACATTTTTCTTAAATTTAAAACTGAAGCTTAAGGTAACTTAGCAAATAAGCATGCATTATGTTATTTTTAATGTAACAATTTGCGAAAACTGAACCCACTCAGCATGGTGTCGCGGCACTCAGGAGTGTCACGACGCTGATCTTCCGTGGATCCAGCATTGTGATACACGGGACAGCAATCGGAACGCGTAGTTTAAATATATTGTTTTCGTGTCGTTTGTTAGTAAGTTAGCGCAGTGTGTAATGTATTGTGCAAGTGCGTTAGAATTAATTGCAATGTTAGGGTTAGTAATTAGGTGTGCTCCATTATATGCAGTAAAAGCGTAACATAGTTAAAAAACACGCAACTTTAAAAAACCCTGACTGTATTTTTTGATACTGTCGTCGATACTTTATTAAAACCATTAACACACATAACATCCGAATGAAAAATGTTTTTTTAAGAATTTAATGAACCCAGTGACATTCGCGCTGGACGAGTACCTACGAATGTAACGAGTCTGACGTGCTTATCAAAATCGATTGACCCGTTGCGTAGTTACGTGGGGACATAGGAACGGACAAACATACATACATACTTAAGGTCAAACATATAACCCTCCTTTTGGGCTTTGTCGCAGTCTGATAAAAAATTAACAATCTATTGGTTCTGATATTTAGGTGCACGTGGTTTCGCAAAGGGCGCATGTCACATAGAACCGCATATGTATTATAGTGACCTTATTTCTTAAGGTAGGAGTTAAATTTACTTTGACCTTCAAATTGCGCAAGCCTCCTTTTTATTTAGGAGAGGAGAATGTACTTACTTAATTTACGAAACATAATTAAATTTCACTTGTATCGCGTCAGCTAAATAAAATGTAACTTACCGCGTTAATCTCCACTTACTTTCTTAACTAACTTACCTACTAAGTATCTTCCACCACTTCGTCCACATCGAATCGTTAACCGCTGCTCCCTTGGCATTTGATGAACAGGCTTGTTGACCCAAGTGAATTGGTTCGGATTAGATTTTTAGAAAAGTGGTTCAAAATTTTGTCTTTAATATTTCCTTAGCGTTACTTCTTACGAAAGTTGTCAACCTTTTAAAGTTTTGCAAAATATAGTTACGTTATTCAATTGCAAAATGTAAACCAATTTATAGTAACAAAGTGGATTTAATGGAAGTGGGTGTCTCAGAGTGGTCAATCATGCAATATTTTTCATTATTAACTGAGCTTGATTTTTACTCATGCATGAGTAACAAACTGCTAAACATCATTAAGAACTTGCAACGTTTTACCAGCAGAGTACTACCACAAAAACCTCCAAATATGTTAAGAACGACAAATTGCTTTTTTATAAAAAAGAAAGCTTTATTTAAATCATGAAACGGAAAATTAAAAATAATTTGGGGCTGAAAAAAAGGACCAGTAATAAGTATTTCAATTCTTTAATATTCGACACCATAATATTTTACTTTATGCACTTCATTTATAAACACCAAATTGTAACAAAATGTAATGGTGGAGTAACCGTTATCTACAATGGAAATATCTAGATTTAACGTAATTATATAATATAATATAAAATTTTAACAGTTATACTCATAATAAGAATATGCGTGGTAACAATAATAAAAATATAGAACATCTAACTATCAGGCCGGTAAACTCGAAAAATTTCATTTTTAAAGCAAATAAGTTAAAGATCTTTACTGATTGGCAAGGCAACTGTAAAACCATAGCGGCCTTGTTGCGCATATCACGGGTGCTTAAAACACTGAGTTTCTTTCATATTTCTAGTGCGTTACCACAGCGTGATTAATTAAAACCAACATATTTTTACTAAACTTGGTCTGTATACTATCGAGGTATTAACTCTGACATGAAATACATTAGCCTTGCAAAACTATGAATAATCTCTGAAAGTTCATTCTTCTAAAATAGGTAATTTACAGATTTAGTCAAAGTCAAATGAGTTCAAACATATTCAATCAATTCCACGCCTAACAACTTCTCGTTTGAACTAATAAATGCTGAAAGCGCCAAAATTCCATGACGACACGACAATAAACCAAAACTAAAAATACCAAGTTTTTGTGATTATAAATCAGCTGTCAAAACAAGTATATAAACCCTAAGCCTCAGCAATTAAACATATCTCCAAATCCATACGGTTTGAGTCCACTGAATAAATCAATCGAAAACACGATTGGTCTTCATGCTTCGATGCTAAACCAAATTAGCGATTGAGATTATGATCCATTCCATACGCCTTTTCCCTCGAATCGGCATAAAACGTCTTAATATTAAGTTTGTGTACGAGTATAGATATTATCATAAAATGGGGACTTCTTTCTGTCTGTCTTCTTTCTTCTTTCTGCGCTGGTAGACTCAGACTTGTAAAAGTGCCTACAGGGCCTACTTACAAAACTTTTTAAAATAAATAAATAAATAAATAACTGTTTAAGTATTTCCTTAAGAATAGAGTAGATGTAATTATCAACGCACATCTCGTATTTCAATTCTGTACTACTGTCACTTGGAAACTATTTATACTCCACCTAAACCACCGGCGACAGCGTCGGCGGTGAAAAAGCACCTTAATAAGGGCCTTAATTATACTTTATTTTAAACCATAATCGTTATCGTATTGGAGTCTACGGTAGCTCTGATTCATCTGAAATAAAGGGTGGCGGTATCGTAAACATTCGATATGGTTTTAAAATCAAGATGGGTTACGAGTAAAACAAACTAGAATAGAGGCCCATTCCTTGCTTGTCCATTGACATAGTGCGCCAGGTAGCAAGTCTCTATGTATGATCTTTCGCGACACTACGGCATCAGATCCGTACCACTAAAATGTAATTCAGTTTTTATTTACTTGATTGATCATCATGGAATTCTCACACTCGCATTTTTAGGTTTTTTTACTATTCAAGTTCATAGTTGTCCATAATTCATAGTACCTACAACAAAAGTACAAATTAATGTTATGTCGTTCATTCTCATTTTGTCACAAAGTGGATACTGACACAATGTTAATTATTACTCATTCACCATTAGTCTATCATCAATTCCTGTGAAGATAAAACACGGGCAAGTACTCAAGCACGTAAGTTTTTAAGCGGTGTGCTAAATTGTATTATTGGATGTCCATTGGTATATATATGAGAATACAGCATCAAATAGGCTTTCTTTTAAAATGCCAAGACTGACGCCTTGTCAAGTCTTCTCCTGCACGTCCTCAGAAAGACACTGTGTCTGTAATTTATCGACAAACGTATAATAATGTATTATTAACAGAAGGTTTTAAAATTAGATTAATTTTTAGAGTTGTTGGCAATTCTGTAGCTCTGCCTACCCCACTCGGGGAAAGAAGGCGCGAATTTATGTATGTATGTATGTATAAATGTTTTTACCTTTTAATTTATGTCGTTTCGTCGATAAACTTTATCCGTAGTGTATAGAAACGGGTAAGCCCGTAATAAGTATTGCTGTTAATAAGTACATAAGCAAGGGTATTATGTTGTGCCAAAGATAAAAGGGTGATCAGCGCTAAGCATCAAATAACAAGAGTAATTATGGAAGTTAATTAACCCACCGGGGCCAGCAGTGGCCAGCACGCAACAGGTTTCGTTTGCAGCGATTCACTCGTATTGTTCACTTGAAACGATACCAAAATCTATCACTTAAATAGAATTGACTTTCAGCTAGAACAAAACTTGTATTTGGTACGTGGATTAGTATATATTAAAACGTTGGTCTATTACCCTGATTACCTTGAAAACGTTGATTTATAACTGAATCTAATGTTTATCCAGACTTCCATTAAATCGTAGCACGTAAATAATGTACGTAACTCACATCGTGGTGCTCTCGAGTACTCGCCCGTTCGTAGTTTTAGATCGTATTTCTCAATTGGTACTTATCAAAAACTACTCAAAGTTACAGTCACTTAAAGTAACTTTACAAAAAATTACAACATTCAAATGTAGGTATGCTACCTGAAACACTTTTTTCAATTATATATACACCTGTTCTGGATCAGTTCAATACTATTTTATTG
Source organism: Acleris sparsana (assembly GCA_923062465.1). Classification (NCBI taxonomy): domain Eukaryota; kingdom Metazoa; phylum Arthropoda; class Insecta; order Lepidoptera; family Tortricidae; genus Acleris; species Acleris sparsana. Next base: position 13,443,965 of record OV281286.1, read on the forward strand.
TTATATTCACATGTATTACGTTTATCCTTACGTTATTATGATTACGAATATCTTCACGAGAACCTACAATTCCTTCATTATATATACGAAGGGTGAGAACAAAATAACAGTCGAGCTGAATATTAGAACCATTGAAGCATAACATATTGCTGCTTGTGATTTAATTAATATCGGCTGTTACTTTATCCGTCCGTGCCATTACTAGCAAGTACGAGTAGAGCGGAAGAAAGAGGACATGTCTTGATCCATATATACAGCCGCAGATTCATTCAGCCTGAGGAAGTTATAATACAAGTATACCCCAACACCGTTTCACTGTATGCACAATTTTGACGTAATTTTGCGATTTGGTTTGTACCTATTTACAAGAACTGTGTTTAATGTTAATATAGGTGTGATTTTGGAAAGTTCCGTCAAACAATTTAAATATTAAGGTTAAACTAAGACAACCGAATTTATAATAGTGTGGTTGCATGACGATACTGCTCAACTGGCTTTCTATGAAGTCACTCCCTGATTAGTCGGTGCAATATCGGTACGTGGCTTACGCTCTGTTTCGAGCTCTATGATTTACCAGCCCAACTTGACCCCTGGACGCACAGGCACACATTTAGACTGGTGCGTCGTAAAGCTGAGCAGTAACCCTGCGAAATTTTGTAGGTGTATTATTAGATGCGATAACAAACGAATCTAAACGACGATCAACTTAGAATAGTATCTAAGAAATTGATGTTCTTAGAGAATCAAGTACAGTAAAACCGAGGTCTGCCGCTGTCTATCGCTTTCACAGACAGATGCCAAAGAGAGTGTGACAACATTAGACTACCGTGTATACACGTATTAATACTCTGGTTTACTGTAGAAATAGATTGTACTTATTTAATAACCGGACAAGTGGGAGTCGGACTCGCGCACCGAGGGTTCCGGATATAAGATAATATGCCCGGTAACCGCAAAAGAAAATACTGATTTTGTTATTAACTTTTCTATGCAATAAGGTCTGCAATTGCATAATTGATTAGCCTTAATTTTAATACAGATTTTTAAAGTTTTTTTTGTTATTCTTTAAAAACTGTTATGATGCCCACTTCATTTTATTTTTCCCATGAAATACAAATAATTATATAGTTATACGTCGGAAATTTTTCACACTTTTTGGTCCATAAACTTCGAAGATATTCGGACGGTCGGTTTTTTGTTTATTTTTGACTATAAATCAAAAAGTACGCCACAAAAATAAAATAAAATGTAATTGAAATGTCCTGATTGAGCCCTTTCATATGATACCCCATTTGCTATAGTCAAATCACTTTCATTTTTCAAACCCCATTGTAGACCCCTTTTGAATTATTTATAAAATGAATTTCGTATTTTTGACTAAAAACAAATTTCAAGTTGATAACATTTAGTTGCTAAAAAAACTGCTGTGACATGCAGACAACGAAGTCTCACTATAATGGTTCCTTTTTTACCATTTTGGTACGGAACCCTAAAAAAAAAGCTATTTTCAATACAAAGCTTGCTTAATAGTAGTCAGAACGTAGATAACTAAAGAACAGTAACTTTCAGATACTAGGCAAAACTGATCCTCGTTTGACTCGTTGGTTAGTCCACACGCTATAATACCTACGAAAATATTCATTTGCAGCCTTCGTCGGTCAAACAATAAAACCAAAATTATTTTTCATTTACCTTTACGTGAGAGGTGTTGAAGTTGCACTTTGCTATAGCGAGTTTTGCTAGGATGACGTTGAAGAAGTGAAACTTATTTTGTATTATAATTTAGTCCGTTTATTCACGACTACCTCAACGGCGTCAAGAAACCCTCATACTGATATCTCTTGTATCTGCACTCTCTTCTTCATTATACCCGGCGGCGCGGGCATCGCCGCCGCGGGCGGTACTCTAAGAATGCCGGAACCACTCGCCCCGCCCGAGTCGGACTCATGGTTAGACTCTAATGTCCCATCCGAAGGGTCCGGCACAGGACCAAACTTCACTTGAGTAGAACAATCGACTCCTCGCGATTCAAAAGTGCTAGTTCTACCTATGGGGTCTTGTCTACCGTCCACTTTTTGAATGTCAGGTTTTTGTGTGTCAATCCCAATACAAACTACACTACCGGCTTCTATAGCACTACCCACACTCACATCTGGCAACGACCGGCGCGCCGCCCGATGCTTCTCGTCATAGCAACTGTATTCACCAAACGTCGGCTCGCCACAGTCCGACAACGTCCGTAAATCAAATTTGGAACCAGAGCCCCGCGGCACGTGGGCCGATTTACACTCAAAACCAAAACCTTTGCCGTCAAACGCGCGCACTTCGTAATCGATTTTTCCATCATAATTGTCTGAAGACGACGAGCTTCCAGCCTCGCCTGAGTCATCTTTTGAGCGCCGCGGTCGAGTTCCTCTCTGGTGATAGATTCCAGCAAATATGAGCACGTTGAGAAGGAGCAAGAAGCAACCCACCGCAATAGTGACAGTGAGAGCGGCGGTGTACGATTGGTAGTGAGAGGTGGCTAGTCGTCGCAACAGCGCATCGTCAGGCTGCGCCGGCGTCGCTGAGATGTTTGGGGGGCACTCGGTGGAGTGCGCGGGGGGCACCGCGGGCGGGCGCGGCGCCGCCGTGCGCGGCGACAGTGTGCTGCGCACCCCCTCCCCGCGCCCGCCCTCAAGGTTCACAACGTGCGGCACGTTGGCGCGAGACAGAGATTGCTGTCTCACAGTGCCTGCAATCATAATAAAATTCATCAGCATGCTCTATAAATACTTAATATAAAATTTACAAGTACCATTGTTTCATTCGTCGGTAAGATCCATGCTATTAGTTTAAATTCTGCCAAGTCAATTGTAACTAGATCTCGTTTCGTTATTTAAATGGCCTTAAATTAAAAGATAGAGTTGAAATGTGTCAACAGGATTTTCACTGTATTTAATTTTCTCTCGATAAGCATATTATATTACTGTGCAGGTAAAATTCACTTGGCAACAAAATACAGTCTCAAAATGATTATTTTGGCAGAAACCTAATTATTAATTATTACCTTCATAGAAACTAGCATTGTCTTCCTGAAAATGATGATGCCGCATCGTAGCATCCGGCAGGTCGGGCCCAGGGCGGTGCAGTTGCGGGATAAGGGACAGCCAGAGGGACATCTTGTGGCCCCGGTAATGACTGCGCATTTCGGGCTTGTTACCTATGTAAATGAGGCTCAATTAAAATTAACGAGTTGGTACCGGGTGATATAGTGGAACTCACACTAAACTCAAAACTGATATGTAGCTTATTACTAGTAAGTTTAAAATAATACTAGTACATAGTAACTCATAACGTGACTAAAATATGTCGAGTTTTATAGTTACGCACTGATCTCCAGGTAAAGCTGGTTGATGGCGTCATAGGTGTCCCAGTAGGGCGTCTGGTTGGGGCCTAGTCTCGGGGCCTCGCCCAGCATAGGGCTCGGAGGCGGCGTCGCGGACGGATCGTTCGGATTCCTGCAACACAATATAAGGTTATATATCTATAAACAGTCAATTAAAATTATTACGAGGTAGAAGTCGTTCTTTTATTCCCATTTTATTTGAAGTTAGTACCTAGTGACTTTTATAATAGAATTTTTATTTCTTTTATGTGGCGGAAGATAAAACAAGTACCCTCGACATAAAAGATGCGAAACCAAACAGTCATAAACAACACTCCCCGAAGGGTGCCTTCGTGATTTTAAGTGCGATTATACACATTTTCGTAATTAACGTTAGCTATACGCTGATTCGATGGTCCAGGGTTTTGCTTTGGAGCAGGGTTACCACCACCTTAAATATTTGCCACTCTGAAACATAAACGTAGCTTAACTCAGCCTGGTTTAAGCTATGCTCATCACTGCAAATATATAATGAATTTTTCACTTCTCATGCTCTTAAAATGCTACTTAAATCTCTGCGAATCGAGACTAAAGCTCCTTATTAATCTCTAGGGATTAAAGTTTTTTTTTTTTAATTTACTTTGGAAACCCCTAAACAACCAATCACGGTGTTTTTGAATGGAGGATTATCGCCATTTTCAGTGATTGTGTATGGACCATATTTTTGGGTGTCGAAATAACCTCAAAATGATAACTGTGCAAATATATTTAAAAAAAGGATTTAATTTCGTGAAACACGATTAATTATTACGAATATGAATCTATTTAATCATATTAAGGCCGAACTCCTTTATTATGCGTGGTCCAATTACTTTTAAAATGGTTTCCAAGTTTGAATCTGTTGGCTAAAAATGCAAGCATTTAAAACATCACTTTATAAAAAAACCGCGGAACTTTTTTTTCCTATTTATATTTTGAATAGATGTTCATAACTTGTATTGAGCGTACGTTATAAAATTTCACCAATTTATTGTGCAACTTTAGAAAATACGGACCGGAAATGTCATCATCATCATCCAGTGAAAAAGAATTAACGCCTAACTCCAGAATGGAGAAGAAAGCACAAGAGGTGATACGAAATCTTTTGCCGCCAAAATCTAGTGGCATTTATTCAAAAACATACCAAACTTTTATTGATTGGAAATGTGGGAAACAAATAACATAATTGATGTTAGAGTTAACGATAGTAATAATAAGATACCTAATTGTTAGTTTTAATTGTCAGATTTTTTTTTATAATAAATGTTGTAATTTTGTTTAGAACGTCGTTTTTTTCCTCGCATTCAAAGTGAAAAGTAGAGTGTTTTACAATAGTAGATTGTTTATTACTTGCCTTGCCAAAGATGAGTAACATATTGAGTTTATTCCATAGTGATTACACATTAAACTCTTTGTAACACCAAAGTCTACGGCTTGTTTTTTTCTTGAACCTTTAAATGTCCGAGAAGGTTTTATTACTAATCTCCTCAATTTATGGTAAACGCAACCCTGTTAAATAGCGCATTTCCCGTTCACCGATCAACCGGCCCGACAGGCAGCAGGCGGCGAAACGGTTCGCCGATACGTCGCGGTTATGTTCACGTTCACGCTCTTTTAAATAACCGTATATCGGAACGCAAAGGGTTAACGGCACAGCGGTATAATGTGATTTTATACGTGTTAGGAATTATGATGGAATAATTATTTTCGTAGGTGAAACATGTCTCGTTACATGGTTCTTTGCGTTAGATGATGGTTTGGTATCTTATTTAGTTATTAGGAACTTCACATATCAATATTAAATCGTTTCCTGTCATTTGGATCCCATAGAGCGTATGCGTCGACGCTTCAATGCGTCTTAAATCCGGCTAGCATGGCTATCATAAGTTTTCAGCAACTTGTTTTTACCTCAGATATCCGTTCCACGATAGAAACGCATTGACTGACTAGTCTGACTACGACAAGCACGAAAATGTGTTAGACGTGCAGAGCGGGCTCGCCGGCGCGGCGCGTAAGGGCCTCCCTTATCGGACGGACTCACCCATATCTGACGAAGTTAGTGATATAGTGCATGCAGAGGCGGGAGACGCGCTGCTCTTGCTGCGTGTAGTTTTGAGCGTGGTGCGAGAGGGACAGGGGCACGCCGAGATAGTACGGCAGCTCCTCGCCGTGCACCGATCCGGGACGCTGCTTGTTTAAGTTTCCAATTACATATAGGTATACTTTAAAGCACTCGAAGCAAATCTTCTTTAACTTATCCTACAAGCAAAAACATCTCAATATTTACAAGGGAAATAAAATAATATCGGAAAATATTTAGAACTGACCTGAGGATAATCCTTTTCCGGCGAAAGATGGTGGAAGTGCGTGAAGTAAGTGGTTCCGCCGCGGAGAGCGTGTAAGTAGCCTAACCTGATAAGAGGTGCTGCCGTGCGTCCGTCGCTGAGTACCTATAGCAATATATAAGTTTAGTTGAAAAGAAAGACAAAATACATACTGCTTTTTAACTTAAACATTTCAGTTAATATAACACGGAATATATTTTAAAGTACGTGAGAAGTTCATAAAACTCAAACCATTATTTGCTAAATTTGTTTCATGTTACACATGAGACACAATAAAAACAACTGAAATTCAAAGTCAGTGTGGCTAATTGTTGCAACAGAGCCGAGCCTAATTCTTTGCGGGGGATGCAAGTCTTTTCTAATAAAGCCTTTCAACGCGCCCATCTTGTATTCAGTGTGCGCGAGCGTCATTAACTTCCTTTGTAGGACGCGGGAACGCTCGGTGAGTTGCGAAAACCACTTGGAGCTTAATTGAGATCGTCCGCGATACCGCCGCGCGCTCGAGAGGGCGACTCAGCTGCCCTGTCAGTTATCAACTTTGCGCCCCACTATCAATATCGTGATAGTTAACTTCCATTAATATTGATAACATTGTCATATTCTGCAATTCACGAAAGCTTAGCGACTGTTTTAGTACTTAAGTACCTACACGTTTAACACAGAGAAGTAGTTAAGCAATGTCAATACGCATTATCTTCATCAGAGGTAATCGAAACTTTGTCTTTGCTGAGCTTGATAGACTGTTTATAAGTTGATTAAAAGTTAAAGCCAGAACAAAGTTCAGAACTTACCTCAAGCGTGGCGTCGCGAACGCTGAGGGGGTTCTGCAGGGGTTTGTCCCAATCCGTGTACTCGTTCTTCAGGGTGGAATATATTTCATTCAGGTGGTAGTAGTAGGCGTTCCTAACGAATGTGCGCAGAATGCGGTCCCGCCGGCTCTCGTTAAAGCCGAACTCCAAGTCTTGAGCGTTGAATTCCAGGTAAGATTCTGCAAGGAATGGCATGTCGCTCATTTGCATATTTATGATCCGGCTCAAGGGATCTAGATATTATACAGTAGAACTAGCTCTCTTAATTGCTTAAACACGTCTACAGGTACTACTCCTCCTGGGAAGCGCTGGTAGATTATTGACGTGTAAAAGTACCCTTACGGCCTACTTACTGAATAAATGTCTTTTATCTCTTATATATTTGCCGTTGTATCTAATACAATATTTCGCATTCAAGATCTTGTACTTCTTCTGTTCAAGAAAACTGATCGTATTATGCTACTGAGGACTGAGGTTTATAATATATTGGAATTTGACACCAGGATCTGAGCGTATCACCTGTAGTAGTGAGGCCAAATAAAAGTTCTCTGTGGGGGAAGTCGGCGAGCTCGTGTCCGGCGGCGGAGGCCACCGCGGCGGCGCCGGCGCCCAGCCGCGTGCTGTCCGTCGGAGGAGGGGCCTGGATACAGCAACATTTATGAATAATTAGATAAAACCAAGATAAACAAAAAGCTTTCAGTAAGAACATAAGCCTATTGTGAGCAAAACCAACAAAATATATCCTCAAATAACTTTGCATTTGAATTGTGAATTTCAATACCTGTATTCCGGTAACGCGGTCAAAATTAACATATTTGATAGGTCGTTTTGCTATGTATATAAAACAGATAGGGTCAAAATTCTGATGGCAAAATGATTACTTATATAGTGTTTAGGTGTATGTGCGCGTCGCAGACAACTTTTATATTTTACAGCAGGACACAACTAATATGGCACGCTAAATAATAACAGCAGACACTCGGTTCAACAGCGTAGCTTGACAACTTGGCTTTGACGCGGGCCATATCAATTATGTTCTGCTATAGATTAAGCATTTGCCTGTAACTGTATATACTGCTGTAACATCTTGAGTTATTTAGATTGCAGGAGCAATAAGATTTCATTGACGCAACAAAATGAAAAATAAATAAATAGATTAATCCAATAATGCATTATAATTATCCAAACCTACGAAATGGAACCCCGCCGCAGCACATACCAAGGGGTTTATCTCGGTTAAACGTTTTAGAAGTCAGCAGTTTTAATCCTGTTCAACTCAGAGTCAGTTCACTGTTTTGTAAGACACGATTTGTATAATCCCTTAAGATATGAGATCAGAAGTAATTTTAACCAGATTCCTGCCTAAATTAGCAATTTCAAAGTCTAATCACGTCAGACTTTATGATTTTAGCTACTAAGCATTATAAGAATTGCAAGACTCCACAACTAATGAACGCACCGCACGAACGGGTTTGATGCATGCTTGTTGCAGTGACTTGTTAGATTCTATAAATCTAGGTAGTATTGCATTATGTAGACGTAGGGTCGTTGAAGTAGGCGTGCGACGTTGGAGACGTCCGATCAATTATTCTAATTGAGTTGTGGTACGTTTCTACACTCAAGTGCGGTCCCAGATAACGCAGATTTGAATAAGTGCCGAGTCTATTCATTAGGTAATAGTGTAACCATGTCTACCCTTGAAACAATTGATCGTCTATACGTACACTTCATAAAACTTGTAGACCACTATGTATAGATAAAATCTTTCATTGCACTGCTATGTCATTCACAATAAAATAGAATAAAATAGAAAATCATTTATTTCGCTTAATTATAAATACATACGGGAGTTTACATGTTTACCGTGTCCTACCGTAAGTAATTAATATTTATGATCTCGACATCGTGACAACAAAACAATTTAGACGAAAAAAGCTGATTTAAATGGATCCCGGAGTTTCCATAAATTTTATTCGTAGGTAGTTAAAAAAAAACCTGAAACTTTTGAAAACATTATTAACTGAAAATTTAGTTCTGGATGACTATTGTTAGGTATATTTATATGTATCACGATCCGAAACATTAAAATATTGACATTATTTTTGATTATGCCCGTTAATTTAAAAACAATTAATTAAAAAGACATTCAAATAATGGTAATAATAATGGTTGTGTTGTTCTGGTGTTGTCACACAAAAAGTTTATTAGTATTTTTTAAGGGTTTTAAGCTTAAAACAAATATTAATTTATTATATTTTTATTTATTCATCTATGTATACTGTATAAAATTGTCGCTAGTGTTTGTAATGTTACCTGTTACCTGTTTACTGTTACCCGTTTTTATATCTAATTTAGGTTAGTTTTAAGTCAGGGTCCCTCTAAAAATCAGCGCCGCAGTTTAACTGCGGCACAATGCTGAGAGGGATCCTATTCAACATATTATTATTATTGTCTTCCTTTCTCCTTTAATTTTTTTTCATTGTTTTTCTTATGTGTGTGTGTGTCAATGTGACGTTTTTTTCAATTCTTAATAAATTCACTTTGACTTAGTGGTCTATGATTCAAATTAGTTGATAGAACATTGTTAATTATTGAAATTGATATCCCTACACTCGTAGTTGTCTGTTTAATTAATTAATCAACATTAATTTCAATTCTTGTATTCCAAAACGTAGAGCTAATTACTTCGAAGAAATAATATGAAGGTCCCTGTATTATCTTCACCTAAGTGAAGCGGCTAGACAACTCTCTCGACTAATTTACGTTGCTCACTCTGTCATTTAGCTTAGCGCTGCTGCAGCGTCCTTTGAGGTAAAGGGGTAATTTAACACTGCAACGACTACAAAATAGCTTCGTTCCTATATTTCTTCACCGCAACAATGGTATTTTAATTAAATCATTGAGCGATTTGATTATTGTTGAGTAGATACTTACATACGAGTAAATGTAACTTTTTAATGTACGCAATGTAAAAAGCAGCCCTAATAGCCTCTGACGACGGTGAAACAAGGGGCTAGAGGACAGATTACGACATTACTTTTTGCCGCGAACGGGTCTGGTTATTGTTTTTGACACTTCAGGAAAACTCATTTAATTTCTTTTATAATTCATTTGGCGGGACTTGGTTCAACCAAAATTAAAAATGAGGGGTTTTTCTCAATTGACACCTAAATGTCGTAAACTCTGGTCTTTGTTATATTAAAACAACCAATAAGATTTGGTTGATTAAAACAACTATTTGAATTTGAATCCAACAGCTAGAAACTTAATTTTGCGAGTATATGTTTACAAACTTAAACTTGCTTCGTTTGTAGGTCTTTATAGTAAAATAAGAAATTCAAGTCAGTTTAAACTGGTTTGCTCAATTAGTATGGCCTTAAAGGGTATAGCCGGGTAAGCATGGCAAAACTGCCCTTAGCGAAGAAAATAATTTCCTTTTACTGGGTTATTAACCTTTACATATGTAGTGCTTTCACCAAAATTTAAGCCTCAAATCCTTCAGGTTTAAAAAAAAACCGCATAAAAAGAAATATTTATTTTATTTTATTTTAGCCAAAGTACTAATCCGATTTCTTTGTAATTTGGATATGTTGTATATACAATTAAGGTCGCTTTCTAAAAAAAATATTAATGAATTATCTCTTGAAAAAAACAAAAAAAAAACGAGTTAATAATTTTCAAAAAAATAAAAAAAATACTTGCGATATTGCGACAATTTCCAAATTTACATATTTTATGTAGAATTTAATAATGTTTAACATATAATTTTTTTAATAACTAAAATCGGGATTAACAGTGTGAAAAACTTGAATTTGTAACATCCCATACATTCTTTTCATACAAAATAACTTCTACTTATTAACACTATGAAGTTATATTTCCAACGCATTTTGAATTTGGAACGCGACTTATTTTACTGACAAGGAAAGGTACCCAACTGTCCGGCTCCGATTTTGTTGATTTTGATATATGTTCGAGAGTAGTTTAAAATAACAGACACGTATTTTTTTTTAGCGGCCCAAACTCAACCTGTTGGGAGAAATTAACCTCCAAAGTACTGAAAGTGACTAAACCCTCTAACTTATATAGAGATATTTAAAAAAAAATGCAAGTTTCAAAGCGGTTTGATTATAAATGTTTGAGAAGATGAAAAAATAATGAGCACGCGTTTTATATCGGCTAAAAATCATATTTAATAAAAAAAAACCCTTCAAAGATCATTGAAGATACACTTCCTGTGGTATTTTTTTTTAATATTAGTTTTAGCCGATATAACAAAACACGTGCTCATTATTTTTTCATCTTCTTAAACATTTATAATCAAACCGCTATGAAACTTGAATTTTTTTTAAACATCTCTTTATAAGTTAGAGGGTTTAGTCACTTTCAGTACTTTGGAGGTTAATTTCTCCCAACAGGTTGAGTATGGGCCGCTAAAAAAAAATACGTGTCTGTTATTTTAAACTACTCTCGAACACATATCAAAATCAACAAAATCGGAGCCGGACAGTTGGGTACCTTTCCTTGTCAGTAGTCACGTTCCAAATTCAAAATGCGTTGGAAATATAACTTCATAGTGTTAATACGTAGAAGTTATTTTGTATGAAAAGAATGTATGGGATGTTACAAATTCAAGTTTTTCACACTGTTAATCCCGATTTTAGTTATTAAAAAAATTATATGTTAAACATTATTAAATTCTACATAAAATATGTAAATTTGGAAATTGTCGCAATATCGCAAGTATTTTTTTAATTTTTTTGAAAATTATTAACTCGTTTTTTTTTGTTTTTTTCAAGAGATAGTTCATTAATATTTTTTTTAGAAAGCGACCTTAATTGTATATACAACATATCCAAATTACAAAGAAATCGGATTAGTACTTTGGCTAAAATAAAATAAAATAAATATTTCTTTTTATGCGGTTTTTTTTTAAACCTGAAGGATTTGAGGCTTAAATTTTGGTGAAAGCACTACATATGTAAAGGTTAATAACCCAGTAAAAGGAAATTATTTTTTTCGCTAAGGGCAGTTTCGCCATGCTTACCCGGCTATACCCTTTAATTCTAAATGAAAGACGATAATGCAACAAGGTGAAATCTAAGATGATTTATTGGTATTATTTATCATCATATCGACCGCCATATTCTACTTGGGCTCTACACGTACAATAATACTATATAATATAACATGTATAATTTTTAACTCGGCCGTCATTATTGTCAAGTAAATAAGAGCTATCATAAGATTGACAATACGATAACAATAGGTGTAAAGTAACACTAGAATAGGGCCCCGTATGATGATAAGTAATACAAATAAATAAACGTCAGCTCACAATTCCGCACAAACCGACCTAGGGCCCTAGTCAATATGCAAACTTAATTGGAATAAATACCATTTCTGTTATATTCAAACAAAACACTGCAACACAACACCGCAAACGCACTAAGAGCGGAGGCGACGCGTTTCTATAATAAAAATACCGGTTAAGTCCAAGTTGGACTCGCGCACCGAGGGTTCCGTACTGCCGCAGAGTAGGTATCATACTCGTATATGGTATTTTCCGTTTTGAATCGAATTAGCGCGAGTCCAACTCACACTAAAAAAAAAACAATTCGCTACCTCTCACAGTTCAAAAGATACAGTTCTTTACAGTTAGGACGGACGGACGGACGGATAGCGTAGAATAGGGTCCCATTTTACACCCTTGGGCACGGAACACTAAAAGTTTTTATTATAGATACGCACCGCGTCAACACACAGTGCTGTTTGCTGCTTTACAGAATAGTAGCACTTACAGAAGAGGGGTTGACGATGACGGTGCCGTCGACGAACGGCGCGAAGCCAGGCAAGAAGCGCGGCGACTCCAAGCGCACCGAGAGGAGCTCCGCCAGCGGCTTGTTGCGCAGGCACGGCGCCAGGTCGTCCTCCATCAGGTCACCGTGGCAGCCCGTGTGCTCTGCCACCTTCCCACCCACCAATCCCATTAGTAACCAAAAGAAAACCGCCGACTTTAGCAATACGCTTCATTACCATGTTCAAAGTACAATCAGACGTTTACATTCAGAAATGATTAATCTACAATGATACTCGTATAATTTAAAGTGACATCAACATCAATTGGAATGAAATTGTAACTAAGTATTACATACTTACAATTATCCATCAACTTAGTTACATCTATACTATCAGGTATAAAATATAGAACATAAATATCGTCTCGTATTTGCGCTAAAGGAATCTTTTTCCCAGAAAAGTAATTGATTTTAGCATCAGCTGTGCAATAAAATCGTCTACAAACATTTCGCGAAGAGCTAGAACGTCAACATCTGATCCACATTGTTGTAGGCTACCTTTCTTTTTATCGTGAGCGGGTCCCGCTGCAGAGCCCACGAGCTCAGGCCCGACCCGCTTAACAAGATGACTCGCTTCAGTAGCTCTGAAACAAAAAACCTAATTTATTTTTCGAACAAGAATCGGCGATAATGAAATCTGTCCTCAAGGAAAACATTTGTTTTGCTCGTTCCTTCCGCTCCCTTCATTATTTTAAAGCTAACTTTTTATGCTTAGATTGTTGTGCTAAGTTCTCCCTGGCCTTATTTTTAATTACGTTTGAGAAAGCTGTTGTGCGTGCTTGGAGCGGCCTTCGTAATCGCATTAGCAGATGGAAGTGTTAAACGGGATGTAGGTTGCGCTACTCGTTCCTCGGATTAGTGGAATCCGCACAAAGCCTTAGTTTTGTACGGAATCGGAGACATAAATAAACAATGGTCGCCCCTATCACATAACAGATAAATTAATGGAGTAGTAACCTCCACATGTACCTTGAAAAATATCTAAGTAATGGAATTGTGTCATTTTGGCAGGTTGTTATTTGTGTACTTGAAACGTCTGCATGTTGTGCGTCCACATTCCTTTCTTATTTCACATGTACTCGTACTTGCACAAAACAGTTACACAGTAGCCCCTACGATCTAAGTACATGTATCTGTCATATATTTCATCACAACAGTACCTTATAATTCTATTACCTAAACGGCAACCGAATCGTAACGAATACGATAGCAATAGGGGTGCAATCAAAGTAAAATACGAATCCCACACTGTTCCACAATGTTTTAGCCTATTTTTAGGATTTCGTACCATAATGGTAAAAAAGGAACCCTTATGGTGAGACTTCGGTGTCTGTCTATCTGTATGTCAAAGCACGTTTTCTCAGAAACTATAGAAGCTTTCTACTTGTTTAAATTGCTTGCCAGCATCTGTTTTCAGTAAAAAAAATATGAACCTATTTTTCTAAATATTACAATAGGAGTCTAGAATGGGTGTTGAAAAATGTAAGTTATTTAATTATAGCAAACGGTGTGTCATACGACAGGGCTCAGTCTGCACATTTCAAAACCATTGTTTTAATATTTTTTGTATACGTAGTTACTTTTTGATGTACAGCCAAAAATTTACAATAAAAATGACGGTCCCTTATCTCTGAAGTTTATTGACCAAAAAAACTGAAAACATCTTGAGTTAGAGATACTACTACTACTACTACTACCACTACTACTTATACTTATATTTTAATGTGTTTGCGCGAAAATAAAATGAAGTTGTCAAACTTTACAGTTATAGAAAATATTTAAAAAAACTTTAGATAACATATTTTAAATTTCATTTGCTCAGTATAAGATTAAGTTACAAATTTCAAATATCAGGTTATAATATTTTACATTAACAATATGCATTAAAATTTAGGCTAGTCAAAATTAACCTTCTTGCATAGATATTAAAGTTTATAATAAAATGTCATTTTTTGCGTTTTCCAACCATATTATCTTAAATACGGAACCGTATAAGTAAATACCCTCGTTGCGCGAGTCCGACTTGCACTTGACCGGTTTTTCTCTCATGTTATGGCTCATATTCACCTGATAGCTTAGCTACTACAGCAAAATGATTACGATTTTCAAAGCGAGATAGATGGGCTTAACAATTCAAAATAGAGCCCCAAGGTGATTTCTCTTACTTGTGGAAGTTTTTCAGTACCGATTTAAAAAACTTTTAGGTACCTCTGGCGACCGGCGAGACTGCGAGGAAGTTGGCGAGCGCGGCCCCCGTGCCGTGGCCCATGAGCGTGACGCGCTCGGGGTCGCCGCCGAAGGCCGGCAGGTTCTCCCGCAGCCAGTGCAGCCCCGCCACCAGGTCCATCAGCCCGAAGTTACCCTGCGCCGACCCCTTCGCACCAGTCTTTAAAAAACCTGCATATAAAATAATAATAAATATCAGGAGACAATGTCACACAAATTGACCTAGTCCCAAACTAAGCTCTAGGCTTGTAATACTTGGCTAGAACTCCATCCAGTTGTGTGAAGTAGTCATATCAAAATCTTTTCACTTGCGAAATTTTGATTTCTTTGCCTTATGAGTGAAAGAAAAGTGTATGTTGGTTATTTTATTGAAGCTTTAAAGCGCTGACTTAAGCTCTCATCAGTAATAAAACAAGAGAAGTTGTAACAAATCTTTAACTTTTAGGCACAGACGACACCCCTTGACTGTACGTTCCACGGCATTACGACTAAATTGATTGATCCACCTGCAGTATTTACATAAATAAGTTCCCTACACTCATCCGTATTCGTATTTTCGGCATAGAGTCCGTCCGTAGGTATATTCTGTTTAAGACATAATTACCTTTATTGCTATGGAACATTACGAGTACAAACATATTTTATCTTCTATCTTTGTACACAGAGGTTTGGTTGGAGAAGCCGTTTTAAAATATTTAAGCATTTTAAAAACGCAGAATAAGATAGCTTACGACGAAGCTTTTAGAAAGCGTTCTCAAATGTCATTTTCGATTGAAATGTTCGATACCGAAAATATAACAATGTATAAACGTTAAAAGAAAAATGATAAGACATTTTAAATATCCGATAAAAGTAATTGAAATCTCGGGAAACACTTTGTAGGGCCAAAGAATAAACCGTACACTGTGTCGAATCACATTGCGGACTGCTGGAATAATACCGCGACAGATAAAAGCGACCGACCGGCTACATTGTAAATACTTACAAATTGGAACCCGAAATTTCTCTCGTTCTATCGATGCAAACATTAAGAACCTAGACGCGGTTACACGATTAGTGGCGAATCTTTCTCAAATATGTGTCTTGGAAGATGATAATGCATTTTATACAAACTTTACCCTTCCCTTGGCAAGAATAAATGACATTCAAGCTTCTTCGGATATTAATACAGCAAAAGAATAAAATAACAAAAATTGTATAAAAAGTGAATGTAGAGGTGGTATGTATTATATAATACACATCGTCAAATAAAGGGTTAACATGACAGTGTAATCCGTTTTTAATATTAGAACCTCATAGATTAAACTATAGCATTTCTTACTTATGTGAAAAATCACAAAAATAATCAGCGATAAAGTATATTGAAGTAAACATTAAATAAAGCAACTCACTTAGGTAACACATTTAAATAACAGTTGTTGTCCCAAAAGTGAATTAGGTAAAGAACTATTGGCAGAGGAAACGAAGACGCCTCACAAAGTTGCAACGAGTTTGCGATGCGTTCTGATTAGAGCGCGGAGATTAGTTACAAGTTCGCTGCTTTTAAACTCGTAAAGTAGCTTTTTCAAGTTTTTTAGTTCAGCAACCCTAGCGTTACTCACTCGTGGCCGTTATACAAAGCTTAAAGCAGCAAATTGGCCGTAAACGGGTTCTTTATACGTCAGATTGATGACTAATGCCTCGAAGTTACGCCAAGAAATCCACTTGAAGTCCTCGCGCATGAATAACGAGTTGGAACACAAAGCATTATTAGGACTCCATGTATTATCCTTATGGCTTATTCAAACTTAGAATTAATTGTGTAAAAAACTTATTTTACCTAAATGTAAGATAAATAAGCATTTTTTAGTGTATTGTTATATTACATTAACATTATTACAAAATCGAATTAGATAAGACAAAGTGGTGGTACATTACAATTTTCTGAGCCCGTCTTGAAGTAGGAGAGTACAAATTGTTATATCAGTTTTCCAGGGCTTTGATTGTATACAGTATCATGTTGCTTACTCTAATTCATAAATATAATAATTATGTTAATTCCTTAGTTATCCCGGTGACACTTTTCACATACATATGTATTACTTAATAGTTAGTTATAAATAATACAAGTCAGTGAGACCGGCCGCATCGTAATAAATCAATGTGGTTGGAGAAGCACGTAACCAATACGTACATTTAATCCGATGATGATGACGACAAAGAGGTTGCCGTGGCTGCACTCACCCAACACTCCTAACATAAAGTGGATGATGACGACAGCGAGGTTGCCGTGGCTGCACTCACCCAATACTCCTAGTCTAAAGTTGATGGTGACGACGATGAGGTTGCCGTGCGCCGCGAGCACCGTGCCGTCGTACGCGTTGCCCGAGCTCCACTCGTACGACTCGCCGTGAACGAACACGAGGCATGGCAGCCCTACCCCCTCGGATTCACTATCGCCTCCTGTACAAATAAATTCAATTAATGATTTTGACAAATAGAAACTGGGAACACTCGGGAAACTATTTAATGCTCGGCCCTTTAGCAAGTCAAAAAGTTCAGATAATAGAGAAGTGAAGACTAACAGAAATACGTCAATGCGTGGCAAACTCAAATACCCATGGTGCCTACATAATATTAAAACGTTTACAAAATACATAAGGTTTATCACTTTGCGGCTCAACTTCTCGGGAATAACATTTCCTTATTTTTGAAGTCACTCGCAACTGACGGACTGACTGCACGAAACGAAACCATAAAGTTTTCGTTTATTTCGAATGTAATTAAATGGAGAGAACACTTTTTTATTAAATGCTATTTTTAAATAAATTATCAAATATACTTTTTTTTTAATAAATAGCGAGCGTTATTTAAATTTAATAATGAAGCGTCAACAAATGCTTTTACGTACAATCAAAATATCCACGCGCTAACCTAGAATTTGTCGATTATTATATTACCTACACATCCAAATATAACATCTTTGTAATACCAATTCAATAAGATTTAATTTCCGTCACAGGTATTCGGATCACAAACGTAAAAAGACTTTTTCACTTCTACAATAACTGGACAAAAGAAAATATTAGTCAAAGGTAGGAAATTTATTCTTCTGATAAAAACAAGTCAACCATAAAACGCCTTTGTACCCTTTCTGCGACTCTTTGATGGTCGTAACTGATATCGTAAGATATACTATCTAAACGCGCAGCCAGGTGACAAAGTAATATCTTCGAAATATTGAAAACGCATTGGATTCCAAAGAGGGTAGCGAATAAACAACAAAATCCACTTAAAAGAGCTTCGTGCGGTTTGGCGGAAACGAGCTGCTTGCTACTGACAGCTCTCAATTAAGAACTTATTACAAAAAATAACTAGAAATATTAAAACATCTGAGCGTTTTTATTGTGAGTGTTTCTTTAACAAACTGGAACCGATATTAGGAGAGTTAAAAACACACTTCAACCCAACGCTAGCAATATGTTATTCAATTAACGACGGTATCACACTGTAAGTTATTAAAATAGTTTTAAATTTCTAGCATGATTATCCTTAATCTCGTGATCTTGTTGAAGTAGCTTCCTTTTCTGCAGCCAGATGTGTCTTGAGGTGTCGCTACAAGGTGTCTCAGCCTCACTTCCGCACTGCTTGCAGGGGTAGGATGCACTGCAATGCACTACGGAATTGAGGCCTCGACACCTTCCGCCGCCGTCGCTTCTATCCTCGATTAGGTTGACCGACAATGCGGCCTTAGTTTGCTTAATACTAAGGAAAAACATTGTACGCTATGTATCCATTTACTTAATATCGTTAAAATGATTTCTTTACTTTGTTTGTATTCTCAACTACTCATCTTGACCGAGATACGTCAAAGTAAACGTCAAACCATAGAAAACTGTCATTCTACAGCATTACAGTTGAGATCAGTTTATACGGCCCTTACATTACTAACACTTAGCGTGACTCCAAGCGGCGATAGCCCGTATATTTTTCGTGATACATTGCGTCGCCGCAATAGCTCCCACTTTGAAAATTTTACAACAACCCGTCAATGCATTACTACATTTACTACAAACATCGGGCTATCGACCAATGAAACTGAGTTTTAAGTTTGTTTGCTAAGTTCCGTCTTAACGGTTAAACGCCACAACTGAAGGATAGTGCGTTTCCTAATAAAATGTAATTCATGTTTCTTAGTAAGAATCACAACGCTTACTCGTAGTTATTTGCAATTATGTAGAATGTAGGATACTGTTTTTATTATTAGGAGTTACTATTTTCAGCTCTGTTTTTCTTAACCCTTAATAAGGCCTCAGTTATACAGTTATGCTACGTAAAATACAAACAAAGTTTCATGTTTGACACTTCCTAGGGGATCATTTTAAAGCAAGTCATTATTCGTGCAGAAAAAACAGAATATGTATCATATTCTGTAGTACGTAAGGTAGACATTCTAAATAAATACGAGTATATGTGGTCGCTAAATCGCCTTTACCTTAATAAGGGTTGCAAGTAGTCCGTCAATTGTGAACCGATTATGAAAAATATTATTTGTTTGATAGTGTATACGAGATGGTCTTATTGTCACAATATTGTCATCTGATGAGGGACCCGTAAGGAATAGAGGAAACTCCTCAAATATTATAGGCGTACACATGGTGATTTTAGTATTTTCAGTAATAAGTGCAGCATTTTCATTCAGAAAGTAAGGTGAAACTGATGATGTCCACAGATGGCCTCCGGAACTGTTCAATGGAACCTATTTTAAGGTTGGGGATAAGATAGCTCTATTAAGATAACTGAGCAACTATAACGAAGAACATTTAACAAAGGACAGCATTGCTTGCGGCGAGCTTCAAATGTCCTATACTTAAGTAGTTTCTTATTACCTAATTGAGAAGTGAGTGTACATATAACAGCATATTATGATCACGGAAAAGTATAAAATAATATAATATTT
The DNA here is from genome assembly GCA_923062465.1 of Acleris sparsana. NCBI lineage: Eukaryota > Metazoa > Arthropoda > Insecta > Lepidoptera > Tortricidae > Acleris > Acleris sparsana. Next base: position 13,463,548 of record OV281286.1, read on the forward strand.
TGTTATTTAAAACATTCTGTATCACAACAATATCTAGCTTCCTGCTCAACCGAGAATTAAGCCAAAATGTATTCAAATATTCAAACTAATATTTAACATATGTAATTGCGTACTCATACATTTATAAACAGCCTATTAAACCGTCCTGTTGAACCTTCGTTTATAAGTACCACTATGATTCTAATTGTATGTAAATTTGAGTCGGGACTCGACCTTTATTACGTAAATACGTTTTTCGCTTTTCGCCTGAAGCGTAAGTGAGAAAATACATGAACACAATAATGGTGATTGTTGCTTCCAATGCAGATTTCATTAAACATAGTATTGAGTACCATTTCTAAAATTTTATTTATTACAATTGCTGCTGCCGCTATAATTTAACTTAAAATAGTTCGGTAGCTCTTATTTTCAATGAATTGGATGCTAAGTTGTTTTGCGGTATTTCTGCAAAAAAATGTTTAAATTATAAGTAGGTATTCAGAGCTGGGTACACTATTTCTCGTAAACTATATGACTTTAAAATACCGTGTGCTGTTTTAGGGTACATATTCGGGCGTTTCAAACGCCGTCATTGTTCTCTTTAGTATATTGAGTAAAATAATGATACCTACCAGCAACATTTTGGGTCAAAATGAACGACCTCGGGGTCCACTTATTTTGACATACAAAGCTGCTGGTGGTTATCATTACTTTCGTCAATACCTATATTGAAGAGGACAATGACGGCGGTTGAACCGCCCGAATATTCACCCTTTAACATTATATTTGTTTTGTGCTTAATTTCTAGATTTTTTCAAAATTGGCTAGGTATTGATTAACACCTTTCTCGTGTGTTCTGGAAAAACATTGTCCTTTTTATTTCTTAGCTGGATATTGTATCTTCTTTTCAAAAGCGCAAGTAGCATTTTTATGCAAGTGAAGGGGATTCGAATGGGGATCCGTTCATTTAACCTAATGTAGTTAGGTTTGTTCGGCGATCATTTATTTAGCTTATACCTTTGTGCTTAAATAACAATTTTATAGGTTACATTGATTAGTACAAACTTAAAATAAAATAAGACTTGTGACTACAAAATCATTTTTGACCTGGGCCGAGATTCTAAGCGGTAAAAACCATATCGTCTTTGACCTGTTATCGTATTATCTACGTTTTCCTAAGAACAACCTAGAATCTCGGTCTTTACTGTTGAGGTAGGGAATAGCATAGTCGGGTACATATTCGGGCGTTTCAAACGCCGTCATTGTTCTCTTCAATATATTGACGAAAAAAATGATACCTACCAGCAACTTTTTGGGTCAAAATGAACGACCTCGGGGTCCACTTATTTTGACATACAAAGCTGCTGGTGGTTATCATTACTTTCGTCAATATATTGAAGAAGACAGTGACGGCGGTTGAACCGCCCGAATATTCACCCAGACATAGCATTATTTAAATTGAACCTAGGGTTAATTTAACTACAAACGCACCTAAGCTGGGCGTTATCAGTCAGTCAAGAACGGAACAGGCTTAAAACTACTCTAACATGTTCCCGGTTTAAAGTCGTTATACGCTTCTCTTGGAAACTGTGTGATTAACCTAAAAAGTATGCTATCACTATCTTCGGGCTATCATCTATGTATATACCAAGTTCTACTTCGATCGGTTAACGTATTGCCCCGTGAAGATATAAAATCACACTTTCACATTAATACATTTAATAAGGATAAGTTAAACAGCAGTTTGGTAAACAGACAGTAAATTAGCGATAAAATTGCCTTATAAGGCACCAGCGCCATCGCCGTGTAGGAATTAACGACAGCACGCGACGAGTGACGGCCATTATGCCTTGTTATTGTTGCGCTAAACAACAGGTGACCGAACGAGTTTCAAACAATAACCTTATGAAAACACACTCATTAAGTTATCATTTTAAGTATTTTTTTTATGTAAACGCTATCATACAAAAACATGTTGCATACTTATTTCACATGTTTAAGGGTGCGGCTCCACTGAGGCGGAGACGAGCGGAGCGGAGCTGTGCTAATATTAACCAATAGAAGGCGCATGCGGTTACATCGAGCGCGCCTCGCTCACGTTAGTTTAGATTCTATTGGTTAATAATGGCACAGCTCCGCTCCACTCCGCTCATCTCCGCCTCAGTGGAGCCGCACCCTAAATATAACTAACTTGACAGGGCCTCGATTCTACTAGGTGAAACCATGTCGCCTGGCATGTTATCGTATTGTTGCCATTATTGTGCCATTATTGTCAAGTAAATAAGAGCTATTGTAATGTGGACAACACGATAACATGTCAAAAGCAGTATGGTTTTACTCAGTAGAACATTATTCGTAATAGCGATATCAGAACTCTTCCAGGTAGGTATTAAGCTTCCAAAAATTAAACCACCAATTGGAACGCACCGATGTCACCACACCCGGTGAAATGCGACAATTGCGTAAAAAATAACCTGGGCAGCCGTGAATTACATTTGTATAGCTCCTAACGTGCCTTGGCGTTCACTTTTCACCAGTTTTCAGAGCGCGTTGTCACGACGTGCCCCAATCCGGGGTAATACATTTCCGGAGCGGTAATCGATACCACAATAAATTCGGAACTCGCTGTTTACGCACCGCCGCACCGCGTTCCAACGAAGTTAACAGTGAATCCCTTTAATACTTGATAAACAATCATCTCAATACCTCCCCAATAAATTCAAAATCGCTGATTACAAACTTAACTAATACTCTGTTATCAGTGAGTAGATTTGCGCTTTAACATTTTGAGTAAGGTAAGAGTACAAAATAAATTTAATTACATTCGCTGGGTCGCCGAAACTAATACTTAGGTCATACTGAAAGTTTCTGGATTCCGATAAATAAGACTAGATAAGATGTTTATGATTAAATTATTGTTTTTCAAAGTATACTTAGTCACAATTTACAAAAAATTTCATTCGTTGGAACCATTGTGTGAAGCAGTGGGTCCAATCTTCAGTAGGGAGCTCATAAATGGCTTCTTGGAATGCATTCACCGCCGCTTATTACCTCTAAGTATATCTTTTATTCTTGGGAATAAAAAGAAGTCGCAAGGTGCGAGGTCCGGACTGTACGGAGGATGCGTCATCAGTTCCACATTTGAAGCCTTCAAATACGCATTCCTTCTCTTAGCGGAATGTGCGGACGCACTATCGTCGTGAAGGATGACATGACTGCGAGGACGCTTTCAGGAATTTTTTTTCAGACACTGGGCAAGCAATTGTTTCGTTTACATACTAATCGGCAGTGACTGTTATTCGATTTTCAAGCGACACTGATACGTAATGTCCAGTTTTTCCGAAGAAAGACGCAACCCTTTTTTTTGCCAGTGCTCCGACTCTTCTTAACTTTTGTTGGCAACTCTTCAAAAGGAAAGACTCATTCTGCTGACTAGCTTTTTTCTTTTCGGTTCGAAACAATGCACCCAGGTTTCGTCAGCTGTTACAATATTATAGAGAGCCAATGACTCTCCTCCATTAATCTTATGTATAATTTTTCGTCACCACTCTACACGCAGTCGTTTATGGTCTTCCGTTAAATCATGCGGTATCCATCGAGTGCAAACCCTCCGAACCTTCAGTTGCTCATGCAAAATGTTTTGCACTTGACTCATTCCGAATTTGCAGGCAGGTAATTTTTTTGTCTGTGTCAATTAGTTGTCGTACGGTATCGACATTAGTTTCAGTAACCACAGTCGCCGTCCGACCTTCACGTACATCGTCATGGAGATGATCTCTTCCACTTCTAAATTCTCCGAACTACAAATACACAGAGCTACGAGGTGGGGCTTCATTATTGAACGCCAGTTGAAGTCTCTGGCAACTCTCTTGTTGACTTAAGCCGCAGCGAAAATCGTAAAAAATCATTGAGCGAAAATTTGCACGAGTTAGTTTCATTATAATAGCGACACACGACTCTCGGAATCCTGCCAAATTGAAAAAACAAATGACAGTATAGTAAATTGAAAAGTAATATATTCCTAGAGAGTTCCATTATCAAATTCTGTTATTGCTTTTTTAATTTATTTATTGTAAGTGGCCAGTTCCAGAAACTTTCAGTATGCCCCACGATGTAGGAGATCCGAATAGGAGACGATTTGCACCGGGCAGTTTATTTAATAAAGAGTATTTTATATAAAATTTAATGTGCTAAGTAATATATATGGTCCAGTTTTTTTTTTGAATTTACATGTAATTAAAAATATGGAATTGCTTGTTTATTAGACAAATTACATACCAATCGAAAGTATGAATACAAACGTTAGGTTGACTATTTTTTTCCCGCCAAACTATTGTGTAGGGAGATATAAACAGGTAAGTAGGTACTAGTAATTTACACCAAACCTAACGTTTACATAATTATGCTATAGGACTCATACTTTCGATTAGTATGTAATTTGTGAATTAAACAAGCATATGCATTTTTTTTTATTGAAGTATATAAGTGCTGGACTGAAATATTTCAGCCTACCTATTCGCCACATATTAATTAGCGTATTAAATTTGATATAAAATACTTATCATCGAATAAACAGCGCGGTGCAAATCGTCTCCTATTCGGATCTTAGACCAAAAAGAACGTTAACTGTTACACAACACTGTGTTGTGTGTGTGTGTGTTAAACATACCATTAACAGGTACATAAATATTGACGTAAAGGCAATCCTCGCTCTGGTTGGCTAGAAGCGGCAGTAGCCGCTCGAGCTGGCGGATGCGCGCGCGCGGGTGCAGAAGCAGCGCGTCGTCGCGCGGCGCGGCGGCCGGCGGCGCCTGCGGGCAGGCCGGGCCCGGCGCGTCCGCCAGCCGCGTCGCGCGCCACTGGGACGGGGTCACCGGCGGCATGTACCTTTAAACAATACATGTTAAAGGCAGGTTCCCACTAAGCAAACTTAATAGCGGACCATCGCGGGTTAACTGCAGTGTGTATTTCAAATAGTGAATGACTCTACAAAAGACAGTGCCAAATATTCATTGATTGAGTCAGGTAACCTGAGAGAGATGGCAAACGCGTGTACCATCACGAATAAGTCACCGTGAACAGTTCATTTGGTTCAGTTCGCTATTTGCCTAAGGTGAGCCGGGCTATTTTTATGTAATGTGGGGGCAAGGCTGCCAGCCAGGCTTGACGGAATGGATATTATGTGTACCTTCCTTATGTACCTAGGTACCTTCCGTATTTCTCGTGACAAACTACTTAAATCTATATAACAGCTGTCGGTAAGCTGCTTTATCCAGCCTGTAAGATAATCCCCATCATAGCATCTATTTTCCAACAAAACTCACTAGAAAAGCTTCATGTGAAGCTTTCCTCTATTCTGCTCTACTCACCATATATGATAAGATCGGGTATCTATTTAGCTAGCTAAAGTACGTTTTGCTGATATAGTGTTTTCAATTCACAAAGACGGGGAGCGTTAGAGCGTTAGCGATACTAGACAAAATAATTTCGAGGCCACTATGCAGCTACATCTGCGTAACGTAATCTTTTAAATCCTTAGAGACGTTGACGGTATGACTTGCATTGAACAACGACCATTAAGAATTTTGACCCCGTCCTTAAAATAAATAGAAAAATACGACCAATATTAAACTCACCTAAGGCTACCAAGAGGAGGCGTAGCGTATGGCACACCGAGATATGCTTCGACCTGCGGGTGCGAGTGCACGACGATTCCCCGGAGTGGACCATACTTGGTCCGCACTACGCGCGTGCTGTACTTGTGCGCAGAGAGCGCGGCCGCGCAGCAGACCAGCCACGCGTGCAGCGCGGCGCGGCCCGCTCGCATCACGCGCACGGGGCGGGCGCGCGAGCGCGGGCGCGGCCGGGGCGCGCCGCCGGGGCGCGTCACGCCGCGCGCCGCCGCGCACTGCCGCACGCGCACCGCCCCCCGCGCCCGCTCATCCCGACACACCCTTCTCCCGTGCGCGCGGCCACTGTCCACGCACGTTCATTTAATACACTACATGACAAATTAAAAATCCTCTACCATATGTAAAGGTAGCAACAGATACTTAATACCTTTTTTTAATAATGAATATTTTTACTGTATTCCGGATTGACTATGAATAACGGAACCCCGGATTTTATAAATTTTGGAGTTCCGCAATATATTTTCCTAGTGTGCAAAAGAAACTAAATACCTACCAAACATTTTGATGCCGATGGGTACTATTTTACTTCATGCATAGGAGGATCTTGCTCAGCATGGGTTGAGAAGATCGCGAATATTCCTCTATATTATAAGAAATCTATGTGTTTTAAAAAACTGTATATTGAAATAAATTGATCTCATAGAAACTTTACCAGGTAAAATTAAACAAGTCTAATTTATGAAGATCCGTATAATATTAACTCCGGTATCAATGCAATCAATTATGAAACTGTAAAACACCCATCCATCCCCCGCCATGAGAGAACGGCCAAATTAAGCAAGGGTATGCCCGAGTTTTAAAATTATCCTTCTAGACTTTTATGTCTTCTACCTAGGATATGATACATAACTAAACTAAAAAGTAATAAAACCATTCATTCAATCGTCGAGTTGGTGTTGATTTGATATCGTAAGTACATGAAAGTGGTCGGTAAAATGTCGTTAATTTTATGTTTATTTTTCTATTTTACCTTTTATGCGAAAACATTATTTAAATTGACAAACACATGCTACAAAAAAGTTGTAACAAACTTACCCGTATCATGTTCTTGGCGTGATGACAGATGGCCCAAGTGATTCAACCATTGGTTTTACCTGTAACAATATAAAAAGTTCGTAAAACATTTATTGCTACTTATGTACTAAATATGAGTAGGTATTTAGTTGAACAACTTTCTGTTTTCTGATCGTGCAATTTAAAATTTATGAGTAATGTTTTTAGTGTACGGACTTTGCGAAAAACTCCGGTAATACTTCACTCAACCGTCACTTATTAAGGGTTTCGTACCCAAAGGGTATGTTTTGTTGTTTAAGGGTAAAATATTGAGATGGGCTTACTTCCTGGTAATCATATCATTAAATATGTCATACGTACAAAATAAAATAGAATAAAATAAAATAAGAATATATATACTATATAGTTAAATCACGACATTATACAATTACTCGTATCACTGAGAATAAAACACCTTGTCGAAACACTGCTTCGCCACACCCTATTCCAAAAACTCTCTTCCTGTATAAAAATACAAGTCACCTCTTACAGAGTTCCAGCACAAACTATATTGAATTTATCGATACATATTATGGTTTTGTTTGTGCTGCTTTTATGTTTTTTGTTTGCACCATTCAAAGCTTAAACCTCTTGTACACAATGTTTAACATATTGTGCAATCTTACTAGTATTATAAATGCGAAAGTTTGTGTGTGTGTGTGTGTTAGTTTGTTACTCCTTCACGCTGCAACGGCTGAACGGATTTGGATGAATTTGAAATTGAGATAGCTCATACCCTTTCAAATTAACTAAAATATAGGCTACATTTCAACCCTGACAATTTAAAATCTTGATTGAATAACGATAATCGAAATCTACGCGGCCAAATAAGCCTACCGTCCCATCCGTCTGGAATGTCTGGATGGAGGTACCTAACACCTTTTCTAATAAGGGCTGTGTATCTTTTGAACCGTAACAGGTAACCGGTAGGCATTTTTAATTACGCGCAACAAGCACACCCGTGTTATTATGGCGGATGGATATCCTAAAGAGTAAGACAAAACAATAACGTTAATAACAAAAAGTTATGCATTAAATGGGGTGGATTAATTAATCTCATCCGGTGTTTTTAATTCAAAAAATCGGCCGATATTTAGGTAGCGACTTCTATAAATTCCTATTTATAAATCTTACCGGTAGTCATTATAGTTTTTATGCCTGTGATATCAAATACGGATTCCCGGCGTGACTTATATTTTATTATTCTCACTAATTATAGCAGGCGGATTCAAAAATCGGCTTCTTGGTGTGCTCTTGCGGTTTAACTTGGTGGGTTGGCCAGTTCTCAGCGAGCCACGTTATTCCTGGGGTACGAGTCTTTATACTTGTCGTATTCTTATTGGAGCGCGGGTATCTAAGTAAAGGCTACTTACATGATTCCGTCGAGTCAGTCCGAACTGTTCAAAATGTCTAATAACTGAAAGTAATATCAAAGACAAAAAAGACATAAAAGACAAAGTAGAGGGAAAAAGAGGCAGAGAAGGACCTAGACTTACTTACTTCGGCCTAATAAGACAGAAGGACAATGTCGTGTCGTATCTGGCAGAGAACAGAGAAAATTGGCAATCACTCCACCGGCATGAGCCTAGCGCTGAAGCTAAATGATGATGATTTTACGTATACATAGCAATTATATTATGCATTCGATATATTATAGCTCCAAGATTTAAAATATTACCGGCATGGAACCCTCGGTACCTTGGTCTGACAGGCACTTTACCGGTTTTTTATTGTACTTCTATTGAAATAAACTGACAACGTCAGCTTTAGAAAGTGTGAAATAAGAAATAAGTCAAGCCTTAAAAATTTGAAGCAGGAGCGCAAGTGTCACCGAGACGGTTGACTGAGTTGCGATCTTACCTACGGCTTTCGTCTCTTTTCACGCGCCTCGCTAACCTGGAAGCAGCAAATGGAAAAATCGTTATATTTACTATGATTTTACCGATGCCTAGGTGAGTCACTGACATGGAAACTGTTTTGTCGAATACGGCAATTACGGAATCATAATAGTCATTAAAGTTATTACATTGACATATAAAATGGGAAATTTTATACCGTTACCCATGACAACTATTTAATATCTAATATTCCGAAATTGAATAAGCTTATGCTTGTTTATTTTATTTATAAGCCAGCATTAAATTGGGTTATCTGATACACAATATTATACAAATATATTTTATACTCAGTATATCTGCTAAGCAGATAGGTGAATAATGGTTTACCTTCCGTAAATCTGTCCTACCCAAGTACCCAATGTTCCACGCGCCGCGATTTCCTCGGACGGAAAATGTTTGCCTACCGACCTAGCCCGACTTATAATTTAATGGAACACAAATACAGTAACAACGCTGCCATTATTCTTAACGAAAGCCTTATTTCTTGCAACCTCTTACAACAACGCATAATGTCCACGGATTTATATCAAAGGAACTACCTAGGAATGTAAATTAAGTGTTTTTGCTCTCTGCTTCTGGTGAGTGGTTGCTGCAGTAGGTACCTTGTTCTAAAAAGATGGTACTAATCGCTTTCACAGTGCCTTTTATTCACTTCACGTTCACATATAACATCGTTATCTCAACCAAAGTGCTCATACGAGAATGTTAGTACATTGATCATTGGCGTTGTTTTCAAGTATTAACATGAAGTAATTAATCCAGGTGTGCAGGTCCTGTTCTCCGGCAGGCACGGCCCGGGAGAACAGGACGGCTCGTCCCGTTGCTCAAGCGACCACACAGGGCGATCCGACATCAATCACGCCCGTGACACGCAGAAGCTTTGTGACTGTCCCTCATTTTGCACCGCAGACCCTGCCTCGAAGTTTCTTGAAAATATGTGTTAAACCTACACATACAAACACCATTATTATGTACTCGTGTCTCAAATACGTAACGTTATTACGAACTCTCAAAAGACTCATGCTAATAACCAATTTATAATTTCCTCAAAAGAAGGAAATAGATTACGGTAACCTGAATATAATGTATTCAAATTAATAATGTCAAGGTGTTGTTATTATAGCAATAAATAATTCAGTGCAAACCTTTTTAATTAGAACCATTAATTTGCGTATGAAATGGTCGGGTTTTGTCACGGACGTCCGGGAGAATAAGCGCGGGACAGGAGGGCTCTTGAAATATCTAAATTGAGGTCATTATGAAAGACATTTCATCTCGAAACGTTTGTAGAGCTATTTATATCTGCCTACTTATAAACGGAAAAAAAGCATTTTGCTTGCGTCATTCATGATAATTATTATTTTTAGGGCGATAAAATTGTTCTTATGAAAATGTAGCATTAATTAAGAACCATAAACAACTTTTTTAACCTAGTATTTTCTCTGAACTTTCTTAATTTGTATTCAAATTAGTGCAGTATTTAAATACACCAGTATAATCATAACAAGACGGTGTAAGCTTTTAGAAGGTACCGTTTTACCGGCGCAGGTAATTCACTACAACCAGACTCCTACTGACTGACACGTTGGCTACCTGCCTAGTAGCGAAACTTGAACAATATCTTTTCAGCAGCGCAATATATTCGCTAAGTCAATCGATAAAAGACTAAGAATTTGTGATAGCACGATTCTATCTTGCAACTTTAGTACAAAGTCTAAAATCATCAACAAAGTCAAACGGGGACTGTTGTCTCGAGTAGCCTCGACCAATCCAATCTAGGTACTACGTGACGACCGTATCGATGCCACACTCCTGACACTGCACATAGAACCCTCATTTATTTCATCTACCTACACGTAAAAGTAAAAGTAAACAAAAATAGGTACAATGTCAGGGAACGTCGAATTAAAATACTGTAACATTTTTAAACACAACAACATTCAAAACTGCCTGCGAATTAATTTTCCGCTGTGTAATATTTCCGTAATAAATCTCAGCCGTCAGTTTTAGGAAACATCAATCTGCGGGTAACATGTTAATCTTTTTAAGCGTGATCGAGCCGCGCGTCGCGCCGCGCCGCCTTGCTGGAGATAACAGCGAGTATGCCGCGCCGCGCCGCGCCCGCCGCCGCCCCGTCGCGGCCGCACGCTATGATCGATCGCCTGCCCATTCAACCGCATTGCATAAATGTTGCCATCTTAAACTCCATTCACAACATTACCACCATTACATGCTTTAACGCCTCACGCGATGATTTACACGACGCACCCTGAACCCCACCCGAGTTCGCATAATGATTAAGTAACTCGAACTCATTCTAATAATACAACGTGAACACAAACTCTCAACACATCTGATTGTTTGTCTCAATTTGTTAGGAGAGTTTCTAACTCTTGCGAACGTGTAAACTTGGATTAACCTTAATACTGTAAGTAGAGTAGGTATGTGCTGACAGCGTTAATTAATTTATCTACCGTACCAGTAAAATGAAATTGCGTAGATGCCTACCGAGTAATTGATAAATACCAAAAGAACTCATTACCTGAAGGCAACATGGCGGTTTCATTAGAAAAGCGCTACACTGTAAGCAATTAGATTAAAGCGTACAACATTAAAAGCAAGAGGGCTGTTCAGATACCTACCTACTTACTTAATTATACACTAACTGTACTAGAAACCTTACTCTTTGCAAGATTAGTCGGAAAATGCCGCGTCTTATACTTTTACAAGTCAGAGACATTACGGTACATCTCTCTGATTTGATTAATATTTAGTAACCCTGACTTCTGAAATCAACTATGAATATTTTCAACATCCAGCATCAAGATACCCACACTACTACTCTGGGCAAGGTTTTTTACGTTTAGTGCATAATATAAAGCTTCTTCCTGTTTTCTATATGTAGTCCCACCGTCGAAATTAGGTAACTTTCGTAACACATTGCTTTAACTAGTTACACAGTTCTATCCTGTTACTTATCATAATATTCTGTCTATCTTATGACGTCGAGTGAATTGATTATAATGAGGCCTTATTTCCAATTGTTTTAGCCAATCTTGCTTCTTAATTTAAAACAAACTGAAATTAAGCCGAACAGGTATCTTATCCAATACAGCAAGTAGGTTAGCGTGTTGCTTCTCTTAGGCACACTACTCAGAGCGGAGTCGGCGCGGGCCGGCCGCCGGCTCCGCTTGCCGTCGAGTGGCGAATTGGCGTCATCAATCACAACCTCCGCGCAGCTGTAATGGGCCGAGCTCGTCTTCCACCGCCACGACACCCGATCAACTCCACACCCATTAAGCTCGAGACATAACCAATTTACTCTAATCTAAATTGCTGATCAAACTTTATTACGTTTTTCCCGTTAAGTATAGCCGCTTTAATCTCAGTATTCGGCAACGCAAAATACCTAGGTATTGCTTAGTTACCGCCTCTCTTCAATTTTCATTACTGCTCTAGAGAGAATTACTTCCTGATTTAAAATTATTTATAAAACTATTAAAACTTTAACTAGGGCATCTGATTATGACTCTTTCTCTGTGACTTATTCATCACCAGTGAGACTCAAAACTCGATCACTGGCGGTCCGCGGCTAGCGAGGAATAAATGCACATCTTACTAGTGCAATTTTTCCTCGCAGCACAGTGACTGAGTGAGTCTAGGAAAATGAAGTAATCCTATACATATATTGGCGAATATTTTATCCGCTGTGAACCGCTTAGCGGGCTCGCACAGCTCCGGTGATAACGCATCCATATGGAATGTTCGAGGGCAAAGCGGAAGTCTCACGGGAAATAAAGCGAGGTAAAGGGGTGGAAGTATCTAAATTCTAAAACTTTGCATTTCAATACAAATATTGAATTCGTAGCGTGAATATTTCGCTCGGTACTTTATTATCACTTTTATTATTAGCAAACATCCCTTTATTTTTAATAACGTTACAGGATACGAGTATGGTGTCAAGTTGCAAATAATACTGCAGAGAAAGCTTCATAGTAGGTATCTTCGGTCAGTTTTTTCTCTCATCTCGATAAATAACGGACTCACGACCGTAATCCCCCGTGGGTAGTCAAAAGTAAGCTGAAAGTTAATCGTCGTGGAGAATGGCTTAACATTCAAGCTATACGGCATCTATCTATTTCACTTCGTGCAGTTATGTTTCTTTTGTTTTTTTCTAGCAACTCTTAGTAAAGTACGCGAGTTTTGCCGTGGGTATTTTAAAATTCTCTACCCACAATAAGTAATTAAATCATTCCATTCCAAAATACTCACACCTTAAACTAATCCGTATTTAATCCTCTAAGTTCAGATCATGAGATAACTACAGTATTTGGGGTGGCTCAGGACTTTCTCGATGTAATGAGATTCACATAATATTTATCATTAATTAATTGATAAGGTCAAAAACTCTAAAGGAAAATTAACCGTACCTATACTGAGTTGTGTCGTAATTGAAACGTGTAAGGTAACAATGCTACAAAGAGTCCCTGCTGCTACAGTACCTGAACACCAGGGCACCACGTGGCTTTAATTCAGGATTTGTACCAGGAATATAAATCCTTCGGGATAAAACAGTCCACGGGCGTTAGGATACCAATATATCATTTGGATTTCCGAGAATGGCTGTTGAAATGAAGTGCGATTAATCAAACCTCAGAACGTCAGCCCGCTTCGGATGGGCTCCCTTATGAACCAACTACACAAGCTATAGTTATGACGGCCTACTCGACCTAGTGCCTCGCTGTGTCCTAGATGAACAAACATTTTAATTCTTGTCTTACAATCTCTTGTCTAAATGTCTTAAAAGTATTGTTGCTATTATTAGCAGACATTTGAAAAATTAATCAGATGAGGGTTCTCCAAGTTAAGCGTAACCAACGTCGTAACGAATTTAAGAAAATCAAGTAGGCAATTGAAAATACCCGGAAGTAGGCTTCCCTACTTAACATTTAATCCTTATATTTTAATTTTTGTTGTATTGAATTTTGTTTACAATTAAGTCGTAATTTGATTCTCGTTTAGTTTGCCAAATGAAAGGAATGATCCAACATTCTTTTTACTTTGATGTCTACATCAAAAAAGTATTCAAGTAGCCTTTGTTAAAAACTTAAAGTGAAAATTATTGTAATTTTTTTTTTTTATTGAATTGGACCTAAGCAGCTAATTATTTGAAGTTTTGTCAAAAGACCCATTGTAACAAATGAAATGAACTGTCAGAGAGAGGTAATTGTAAGAAAATAAGGGCGATGTCGAAGCACAGGTTTTCCGGTGCTTGTCTCATAAAGGTGGAGAGCGGCCAGCGATATCGGCTGTCTCCTCGAGTGGCCTGTGAGAAGAAATGTGAGGCTATTTGTGGTGGGCCGGCTCGAGCACCCTCGCGCCGCCAAACTAGATTAACTCGCCGACCTCGCAGACTTGCCTCACTTGGGCCCTCTGCTCTCACAAAGCGTTCAATATTTCATTTCATAAAGGACAATTAAAACTTGCTATTCAGATAAAAGCTTGCAAACTTGTTACAAAATTAATCAACGTTAAACTTGTTACGTCTGGGTCTCTATTGCACTTTTTCTTAAACCATATTGTTATTATCATAATATTATATTGACATATTTTTTTATTACCATTACGATACCAACCGTTTTTATTTCACGTTTATAAGAGCTATCATAACGCTATCAATATGATTACAACATTGTATACGCCTATTTCATACTAATTTAGTTATCAATCAGTAGACAGGCAATTTAGTATAGACCTCTATATTCTAGTAGGTAAGTACCTAAAATAATTCCGGGCCGCGTTAACTTCAATTAAACGAGAAATGTTTCAATATGGCTTGGCAATCATTAAGTCTTTATTCATTTATTCAACTGTGATATCACCGCAACTGACAGCACATTGTAAGGGTTTCGCAGCCAAATGACTAGAACGTAACCTTTTACTTAGTTTCTATGTCGATCACATCTGTCTGTCTATTGATCTGTCTACCTACAGACCCTTCAGGAACTATTTACAGTTCATTTTGAAATAAGATACTCGATAAGTATAAGTAATTAGCTTTAAGTCTAAGATATAGGGTACACTAGTAACCCTAGTCTAGGCAGAATTTATCTGTGTTCTCGGTCTAATAATATTTTCCGATACTTAACGCGTTTATTGTTTAATACTTTAAGTAAATATTTCTTTATATTCGATCTAACACTTATTTAAGTAGGTTTTCACTTTATTTTAAGTACTTCATTTATAAAGTTAAATTATTATTATTTTGTTAGGAATCCAAATGCTTTTAATAGAATAGATTAGGTTAAGGAATGCCGCTAGGAATTATGTCTGTATTTTGCAAAGAAGTTTAAACGAATAAGTAAATAAAATCTAATTTCAAGGTTTCCCTACCACAACGCTTTAACCTCGTGTGAGTGTTACGTAACAATATGGCGAATGTAAAAGGCAGACAATATAGTTTAGGGACCTCAAGTAGTGTGCGAATCTTCCCGGGTCGCGTACACCAATATAGATACGGATACAAAATCCCGCAATACACATAAAATCAATTTAGTAAAGCCACACCGAGCCGGACCCTTTCAGCTTTATGCACAAACCAACAACACTGATGCCAGAACCGTTAAAATAACTTCATCGTATTTAATACCATTACAGAAAATGTCTAAGTTTTTGTTATGACTTATGACGTTGATTCTTTAATATTTTTCAGTTTGACATCTACCCGCGATGGAACGATGGCCGTTGATTAAAGTAGGATATAAATGGCAACGTCTGAGTCATTAAATTTTTGTTGGATCTGCAAATTACTTATCTCCGACAGCCACGCGCCAATTTGTAGACCTTTCAAGAAGTTGATTATTCAAATGTATTGTGGGCCTTTAGAGACACCAAAGCGATGTGACACATTCAATATTAATAGTTGTTTTAAATTGTAAACGATTTTTACGTGGGTGTGAGCGAAGTCACAGTAAACCGGTCACCCGTCGTGACCCCATATATTTGATTTTATTTGAGCCGTGCGTGACAGGTGCCGAGCTTACTCACCGTCTCTCGGGCTAATGAGATTTGGTAACGATGTTTGCCGCCGGAGAGTTCAGTCACAAATGATAATTAAGCACACACAGTCGGTGTTCGGTCAGACCCAAACTTGCGACATCATGTAGTGATTCGGCGGGGCTTACCACAACGCCGCGACGCGAAGCGACGTTCTCTCGTGATTAAGATGTTCACTTTATTTGCCGAAATATATAATCAAAACTTCGATATACGATGAGTGGTGTAGAAATATGTTATCAAAAGGGTCTTCTTGGAAATGTTTAATAAAAACAATCCAAACGACTTTCTAAACCATAATCCAGATATAAGAATAAAGTAATATCATAATACCTTCAATTATTACAAGCGATAAGAGATTGGAAGTATCAGTTTCTTTTGTCATGTTTCCACAGTGTTAATCGCCAGCGCTCAACACGAGCCTAGCTCTTTTATCCTAATCTATTATTTTGTTTGTATGAATTATTTACAACACAAACACAACTAGGACAAGTCCAGCGCATTGAGTTCCGCGCACAATAGCTTCAAATGAATGTCACTGTTTTATAGCGCGTGTGAAACGAATGATCACCCAGTTGTACTTTTAGATGGCAACTAAAAAAAGTTGGCATTTCGTCTTTTGTTATTTATTGGCAATAAAATTTAGTAGTAACCTATTTTAACAACGTAAAAGAAAGACTTCACGTTAACATTTGCAAAACACTATCTGCATCCTCTCATAGCATTGATACTCTCCATTAACCGCATAATGATAGTTCGTCACTTAACTGCATTCTAAAGGTTTAGTAGCTAAAAGTACGTATCCTGCATAATTTACGTAATTACTAACATGCATCGCTCTTTACGCTCTTCATTAACAAGTATCAGAACGGTTACAGTTCGAAGTTCAATGTTAAACACGAATTTTTTGGAATATAGGTAGACATCATCAGCTGCTAACTGTGAACTCTGTGTCGAAAGAAAAGCTTAAATTATAATAGAAAATTCAATTAAATATTTATATTAACACATTTACTATTACGATGTAGAAGCATGAGCAGAAGACAGGCCTCTGGCCTTTCAATGAATTACTAAGCCGATAATTAATCGTCTTGTAAGAATGCAGCGCAAAAAATCGGCCTGAAAGCATTTTTCCCTTATGGTTTGCAGCGCCGCCAGCCACGTTCTACCCAATCAGCCTTACACCGCCCTAATGGAGAAACTATTACTCTCCTTACCGGGAACAATTCGCCGAACAGAAGGAACCCCGGCGCGTCCCGTGCCCACCATGGTAATCGATGTTTCAGCGTGTCGGACGGTGTCACACCATTTGTTACACAAATTGCTCTCGTTACGACCCGGACACCAAATGATAACGATGATGGCTTATTCTTAGTCCCCCTAATTTTAACAGGTTAGTGATTTTTCATAATTAACCACGGGCCAGATGCCCAAATTCCATACTGCGGGGCTAGACAAGTTGCCATCGAATACGGACGCTTGCGTTTGGTGATCACCTGTCACTTACAAAAATGTATGGAATTGACGTAATAGTCACGTGATATATCACTCGTTACAACTGACACGCTGTAATGTGGTCACTATCACTCGCGCTAATCGAATATCGATGGTTTTAACGTTTTGTCCGTCGTTACGCGGTACTATTTTGACAGGTCAAATTCAACACGAGCAGTATCACGATATAAACGTCAGTATCTAAGGGCGGTCTGTAAGGGCGACTTGGTTAGCTTTTTCATTTTTGACAACGCAAAGCGATAGGTAATCACGAAACGCTAGCGTTTGTATTCGATGGCAACTTGTCTGGCCCCACTGGAGTGAGTACCTAACTTCAACACCATCCAATTTTAGAAAACCTGTGCAGGTTATACGTGGTATATACCCATAGGTATACAGGGTATACTCGTTAAATTTAGCAATACATAAACAATGTGAAGTTAGAAGGTAGTTATAGTGTTTTTAATCCACAAAAATCCGCCCCACTCTTCTAATTTAAAAATATACGATTGTTAAATATACCTACGTTAAATTATGTTAAAATACGTAACTACGTAATACACTCAGGAGCAAAAATTCCGGGTCAGAGTGCGTTTTTCATACAAACGAGACTATTTCGAAGCCTTGGTTCCTCGCCAGGGGTTGTTTTGTGAGAGGTTTAATGGTGGATACTCCGAGGTTCAATAGAGGAGGTCAAAAACTCTTAAGATACACCTAACTGATCGCACAATCAGTTAACACCACGGTGAGAAACTCTCAGGGTCAGCACTTGGATTTCCTTACATTTTATTGCCATTTTAGATGATTTTCAGAATATACACAATTCCAGCGTTAACCGCCTATTCATTCAGTTGGGTATCCTAGGCAATGTGGGACTATCGATGCTTGGGGTATCCATCATCAGATTTCACTAAAAGCATTCCCTGGCGAGGAACAAAGGCTTCGAAATAGCCTCTTTAGTATGAAAAACGCACTCTGAACCGTTTTTTTTTGCTCCTGAGTGTAGTTAAAAGTGCATACATCATATTATAAGGTCGCAGGGCGCTTCTTTGTACATTGTAGACATTACATGACCTATCCATGAAGTTCGGTTGAGGTAACACATAATCTTAGTAAAAACAACACATTGAAAATGCTTTAACCTTTTTAGTGGTTAACTCAACCAGACTCACTCCTATTTTAACCATAAAATTAGTAAAATCTTCCCATTTGTTTTTTCATTGAATACTTACTGAGACTATGGAGCTTTGCTACCTTTACCATAAAGCCGAAGGTCAATAAAACTACCATAGCTCTGCTGTACATGTATGCTACTACATAATAGAGCACAACTGCATTATAACTATCACGAAATGTTTACTTATCGTGGTATTTAATATATTACCTACTTATGTACTAAGCTGGCACCCGTATCGTACAATATAATAGAAGATACCAAAAACGTCTCCTTTATTTAATTAATCGGTAGATTTTGACTAAGCCACTTGTATTCTGCATTATTTAGAGACCGACTTTAATTAAAAATATATTTCGAAATACAATGCAAATTTATCCGGCTTATTGTTATTCGTATTTCCATTTTATATGAATTTTCGAAAATATCTGATTTCGTAGAGTTAAATATACAATTTATTTAAGGAAGACAACACTCATAATTTTCGTGTTATTCAATTCGTTCTGTTACGATGCACCGTGGACGTGGGTGGTTTTAAATGTACTAATAGGTACTACTACTATGTAGACAATGATAAACATACCTATATGTAGACAATTAAAACTAATACAACATAAAAACATCCAAGACTCTGGAATAAACACTCGCTAGATAGGTTGGGCAGAATCAGTAAGAGCTTTGAAACGAGGAATATCTTCATGGTACATCACAACGCGAATAATATTTTAACTACTTCGTCTGCGGAGAGGCAGTCGTTTCGTTTAAAAGTACTAATACAGTTTTCATGACGTTCAAGATGTCTTATAGATATTTGAACACAAACCCTTTTAAACTTTCAACAGCCTTGACACCCTATTAGGAATTTATTTTCAAAAACTTGATATCCTTATAAATATATATAACTTTAATTAAAAAAACGTGGATGTGACGTAAAAAAATAAAGCTCCCATACAAACTTTCTCCCCTTTACGTACTCCTTTATTTTGAACAACTCCGAAAACTGTATTTTTAATCCCCGACGCAAACAAAAGGGTGCTATAAATTTGTGCTTGTCTGTTAAACGAATAGAAACGTTAGTTAGCGTAATGCATCTTGGCTAGGGCCCCAGTGTCTCTCGTATTATGTCTGTAGCATCGCAGTTTTTCGAATTAATTATAAAATGCACAATAACTTAAAGCATAAGTGTCAATAAGCCGGAACGCATTATGGCTTAGGATTGTTTTGCAGAAATAATTAGGTACACATAAATTTTGTTACTCACATAACATTTATGCATAACATTGATGAGTCGAATGTAAGGAATCAAAAAAACGTGTATAAATATTATGCAGAATAATGATACAAGGCTTACAAAAAAAGAGCTAACAACCTAACCTATCCGATCTGCCCCGACCCATGTCATTCATAGTGAAATTCAGTCTTATCAATAGGTAGTATAGTATTTGTATTTGTATTTGTAACTGAAGTGGCAGTGGGCGGGGCATATTGCTCGCAGGACTGATGGCCGATGGGGTCAGAAGGTTCTGGAGTGGCGTCCGGGGACCGGAAGACGAGCTGTAGGTAGGCCTCCAACAAGATGGAGTGACGACCTCGTCAGGATCGCGGGACCGCGGTGGATGCAAAAAGCACAAGACCGGTCTGAGTGGAAAGCCTTGGGGGAGGCCTATGTCCAGCAGGAGACGTCTTTCGGCTGACATGATGATGATAGTGAGTATACTATTAAAAATTCGACCAAAGAAACATTCGGATATTTACCATTTATATGTTTGCCTACTACAAACCAGCTACCTATAAAAAAAATGACTGAAATATGAATATAACATAATAATATACTTACTACTATAAAACACGTAGTACCTACATTATTTTAATGTTTGTAGAAAATATATATTTTTTTAATCCAAAAAGCCCAGGTTTATTAAATACAAAAAGCACTGATAATGTCGGTTTCTGTAAGTTAAAGATTTTTTAACATCAGATTTTGGATTTATCCATTACCTACAAACAAACATTCAAAAACTAAGATCTTTTCTCTTCATAATATAAGTTCACATAGCTTTTGACCCCGCATCCGTCCGCGTAGAAGTAGTTTATCCGTGCTCCCTGGGGAACCTTACAA
This sequence comes from Acleris sparsana, assembly GCA_923062465.1. NCBI lineage: Eukaryota > Metazoa > Arthropoda > Insecta > Lepidoptera > Tortricidae > Acleris > Acleris sparsana. The sequence continues at coordinate 13,484,014 of OV281286.1, forward strand.
TTTTTCAAAATAAAAAGTACCCTGTGTGACTCGTTGATAAAGTAGTCGTAGCTGATTGTAGCTTTCTAATTTTATACAAACAAACAAAAAATCGAACCTATTCTCTTTACAATATTAGTTAAGAAAAATCCGTTACTACCTTATCCGGCTGTCTGGTAAATTGACGTCATTTATAAGGCTCATTTATTTCTAATACCTTATTCATTCAAATTTTCTCTAAAAACAATCTAAAATTCTTTCATTCATAAATCTTCTAAATTGGGCAAATTAGGTGCTTATGGGGCCATTCCATTTGGAATAATTGCAATAATAGATCAGCAGCGGAAAGAAATTGGACTCGTGCTATTCTATTTTTTTTAATGTTAATCACAGAACATGTGATATAGAGTACCCATACGTGGACAGAATCGACTACGCAATGTACGAATAAATTAAATAAACAGAAAAGCGTGAAAATACTTATATTATTGACTCGTTTAATATACTCGTATGATATAACAATTTATTGATTCCGATAATTCCGTGAAAATACTCTAGTGTGTATTATTTCTACGTTCAACAAGTATTATGTTGAATAAACCTTACAAAAGAAAAGCTATGGTTTGAAAGTTGGAAATGGGACTTTGTATAAACTAAGTAAACTTACGGCGGAGTTAACATGAGAGGTGCGCCGTAAGCCTTCGATTAGAATTTACAAGGAACGGTCACCACATTCACGATGTAATCCCGACGTACCCATCCGAGATTCTCATAGTAACCAGGGGCTATTGTCTAACGCACTCGCAATCACGATCGTTTTCATTTTGAAAATCGAAGGCTTGTCTGCGTACAAAATGAAAACAATTGTTACCCTTTGAAGCCGATTTTCAATGCGAGTGCGTTAGGCAATAGCGACGCAGGCTGCAATTTACGTACATACATACATACCGTCACGCCTTCATCCCAGAGTGGGGTAAACAACTTGTTAATTTACGCATCCGTATTAAAATTGTAATTTGTATGTAAACGCCAAAACATAAATTACAGATATAAATGTAATTCGCCATAAACAACGAATCCCATTTTTAGGGTTCCGTAGTCAAACTACGAACCCTTATAGTTCCGCCACGTCCGTCCGTCCGTTCTTCCGTCCGCAGCCTAGCTCAGAGACCCTTAGTACTAGAAAACTGTAATTGGGCATGAAAATACATATATTAGTCACGCCAACAAAGTGGTAAAATAAAATATATTTTTTTAGTGTGCTCACCTACACGTAACGTGGGGATGTCCTTTTTTTTCTCGTCTACCCCATAGTGTGCGCTGTCGTTGGATAGGTCTTTCAAAAATATTGCGGCCCGGGTTAGTGAAAAAAAAATCTCGATTAAGGGATCCCTTTATGAAACATTAAGCTATTTTTTGTTAGAGTCCCCCCCACCATCAGCCAAAACTACAAATACTAAAAATCTGAATAGTATCTTAAATGAAAGCTCATATAATCAATTAAATAGGAAAACTATTACGACTAAGTAGACTTCACTGGTTCTTGAGTTACAAACGGTTTAACTGTTTATACCTACCGAAAACTTATTGGCGGTGTTGGTAAACTAACCGCGACCTATGTCGATGTATGGGGATAGCAGTTTTCCAACGGCAAAGTTTAGTTTGTCGCGAGGTATAATTTGTTTGTAACGGCTTCGGAACCCTACACACCCTACACTGAGCATGGTCCGACATGCTCTTGTCCGGTTTTTTGTAGTTAGAATAAAGTATTTAATATCATCTATGCATTAAAAAATTCATCGTGCAGAAATGAGAAGTTAGATTGAAATTGAAAACGTGTAAGTATTCTTATTTTACATTGACAGTTTATTTCTCTATGTTACCTACGTACAAAACTAAGATATGTTTGACGTCGTCTGTATATTTTACATTACTTTTATGTGGTTAATCAAAGTAAATAACTTCATTATCACTTCATTGCCACTTCATTATAGTCTGTAACTCTTGAAAAAAGTACCTCCAACACTGCTCCGGGACACATGCGAGAACTGCACGAGCGCACGGCCTTACAAAATATAGACGAACAACTATTTCAAGTACGCAAACACTGAACGCGAAGCCCTAATACATATCACAACTGTCCCATGCCATGCATGACCAAACTAAATTTGTTTAAAATAATCAGATAGTGTAAGTACTGTTGTAATCTAATAAGTGTAATAAGGAAGATTAAGCAGGTAGCAAATAACGATAAAAGCTAAATTGGCACCATTGTTAAACCATTGCCGATGCTGTTTGTTGACCGCGCGACATAAATCCGATCCCAAATAATCTGAAAGTGAATAACGGTGGTATCGCATACAAATTAAACTCGTTTATTGTTTTGGTTTTCCACTGCCATGTCGGAGAATTCGAACATGGGCAGTAAATATATTAAAACAAGTTCAGCTACCCTCATTGTTCTCTGTTTTTTTGAATTTCTACCTTTGAAAGAATAAAGTGATAAATATATTTTAAGATAGACGACAACAATATCCCATATAAGGTATGCACTCGTATTTCTGTAAAATTACGAACACCGCTAGAAATTAATAGTTATCAATTACAAATATACTTATCGTTGTAGTAGTAGTGCCTACTCGCGCTTGTTGCAGAAATATATGCACATACTCTAAATCGAACCTGGGACCGCTAGCATCGTAGGCAGCTTTACGAGGTCGTCAATAATCAAATCTTTTCCCTTTTCATCTGTGATGTTAATGACGTATTCCTTTGGTCGGGCAATTCATTTCTGTACCGGTTTCACAAAAAATACTAAAGTAACGGCATTAGTGCTCTTGCTACTTAAGTCAATATTCCTTTAAGATCCTTTCTACTCGTAAGCATGAGCTGTGGCTCAAAAACCTAATTCTCTTGTTTGTGCAATAGTCATCTTTTTACAGTAAACACTTGAAAACGAATACTCAAATTATGTCTCTAAAATATACACAAGACAGTAAGTAATATTGTAATACTTACTGTCTACTGTATATATAAAATAGTACTTCGGTCAAGATATTTTTAATTGAAAGGCTGAGTCTAGCGGTGCAGAGAGGAAACGCTGCGAGTGTCTTAGGCTCGATGCCACAAGTGAGTTCGTTGGAGGGGTTCGATTTGTTTTAATTTATTTTTATTTTAGTTAATATTTGTATTTTATGATATGTTATGATGTACATATTACATAACTAGTTAATTGAAAAAAAAAATTGAATTCGCTTTATAAATTGATTTAGCTTTTCTATTTATTTTAGCTACTTCGTTCAGTCGAGTTCATAAATATGTGTACACTTTGGTCATATATGAATTGTTACAGCGATTAAAGTGGCAAGGTACTACATTCTACACATTTATCAACTCGACAGTACTGTGCATAGAACCGCTCCGGGTTTTAACGAAAGAGTCCTGTCGACTAAAACAACTTGTGATGCACAACAGACCGTACAGAAAAGAAGCAAACACAAAACCGACTGATACAGTGACGACTCCATCAATTCCGCTCGTTCCGTTTCCTCTCTTTTGTTACGGTCTGCATAGTAACGGAACTGTGACATGGAACTTAAAACCTATTGTGATTATATTTGGTGATAAACACATTTAAAGACGCATATGGTTAAAAATATGCATCGTGCATTTAAAGCTTTTATTATGTTTCAGTGTTTTATCGGAAAAGAGTTGCAGCGCACTTTGCGCCACTCAGTTATTCTATGAGGTACAGCGATGAAGAATTAAGTACCTATATAATAGGTGACTATAGAAAACAAACGAGTGGCGACTTTCTACCGTATATCGCATACCGCATATGTAACTATTTCAGCAGGTATTTTCCATTTATTTATATTGTATTGAACCTTTTGTAATGAATATTTGCAATAACTAAATAAAATATAATCCGAGTGTTAGATTGAAGTAACATTATTTGACATTTCAAATAAAGTTCTTCGAAAAACGGGATCGTTACAAATACGCAAATATTAACTTCAGAGCTCTTTAAAATGTACAAATGTTGTTTTACTGCCATCGGCTTGTTTGTTGGTTCTGTGAAATAGAAATCAAACACAAACGAGTATCAATCAATTCGACAGAGTCGATCGTTTTTGAAGTATACATCTATTGATTTCAATAAAGCTCGTAGATGGTCTTGTAGCAAGTGTCAGTGCGTCTGAAGTCGGTACTGAAATTTCATGGTTGTGCTACCATCAATTAATTCGTCAATAAATAAATTGAAATCATTTAAAAAATATATGCTTAATACATATCAAAAATGTACACTTTCTAAAACTATATGTATTCTACAAAAGTACCTATGATCTAAAGTAACACAAAGTTCCGACATTTGTATAAGCTGACTTTCAGCTGTTTGAAAATACAAAGAAAGTTTTTCCCTGACCGATTTATTTCTTTAGGGCGGAAAAGAAGTCTGAATTCTTTGATAAAGAAAATTCAACCAAATAGTTCTTACTTACTGTGCCTTTGAGACCAATAAGTAAGCGCCAATTCGGGAATCTGAGAAGCTGATACCTATATTTGGCTATCGGGAGAATATCCGCTAAATATTTAAATTCTAAAACACTATCATGTTTTTGTTAAAAATTAGAATAGGGGATAAATAACCCAATATACCGTTGAAGGAAAAAACCTGTTGAGCAAGCCGACACCCCCGTGTTATTTTTGATATTTACTAGTTAAACACAAGTGGACTTATAAGAGCTAGTTAAATAAGGTAACCGCCAAAAAGTCTCTATGATTATATTCCTGACTAGCTTTCCGCCCGCGACTTCGCCTGCGGAGAGTCAGTACTTTCGTTAAAAAGTACAACTTTTCAATAAGGCCAGGTCCAGATGAAGCGTTTTGCGTGCGTTTGCACTCGCGCGTAGACACTCGCGCGTTTCCAAACAAAGACCATTATCTGGACGCGATGTATGAGCTCTAGTTCCTCGGGAACGCGCGAGTGTCTACGCGCGAGTGCAAACACGTGCAAAACGCTTCGTCTGGACCTGGCCTAAGAATTGGTTATATTTTATTTTTATGATTAACTTAATGTCTCCGTACGATATTGTGATTGTGATGTTTAAAAAATAAATGAAGTTACTGAAGGACCTCTTTATATACTTTGCGGTGATGCCTTCCGGTGCAAGAATCACCAGACTGCTGGCGGAACTCACTCTAGAACAGGCGACATAGAACTGACCGTGTGAAAAACAGTTATCCCTTAAATCTATTCCGGCCACTTTCAACGACTGCCCTTGAGATTTATTGATAGTCATTGCGAAGCAGACTTTTATGGGAAACTGTAGTCTTTTAAACTCAAATGGATATTCTGAGGGTATTAATGGTATTCGAGGTATGAATACAGTTTCCCCTTGGGCGCATCCAGTGAGTACAGTAGCTTAAACAATGTTTCGATGAAAAACCTTTATTTGCATTGGAGTTTTCATATTTCTTAGCAACATGACTGGTGCGCCAATTTTTAGAAAGAGATAATGCGGAGGTAGACCTGCTGGGTTAAGAGTGTTTAAAAATTCTACAGGGTAATGTACTGCGTCTTCAGTTTGCAAGACTGAATCTACAGACTTGTACTGCACTTCATCTGCTTCGAATGACTTTAGTAAAATATCATTAATGGCAGCTGCTTTGTCATTTTTGGGCGTTAAAATTGCACGCTCGCCTAGCCAATCTGCGGGTTTTTTCTTAATGTCCGCTATGTCAGGGTATACTTTAGTAGTTAATTCTTTAAGAGATGTTACCACTGTAGCCAAACTTTGCGGGATTATGATTTTACCATCAAGTGTTGGGTAATCTCCATCTCCAATTTCAAGCAAAATTTCTGAAAAATGCCCCGCAAAAGCGTCACCTCTTAAATGAACCCTCATATTTGTATTTAAAGCGAGCTAATGAATATGAGTCCATAAATACGAAGACTTTAAACATGATCTCACTTCATAGGCTCTTGTGCCCCTAGGTACTATTGGTAAAGTCTGCCGAAAATCACCTGCTAAAAGAACAGTTATACCACCCATCAAGCTGTTATTTGCCCTTATATCACTTAACGTTCTATTGAGCGCTTCGACGGCACGTTTATGGGACATTGAGCATTCATCCCACACTATTAACTTAGTTTCTTTTAGGACCTGCGCTCTATTACTCTGCTTTGATATATTACACATAGGTATCTCAACATGTAGCATATTTAAGGGGAGCTTAAAAGCAGAGTGAGCCGTCTTGCCTCCATCCAACAAAGTGGCCGCTATGCCAGAAGAAGCGACAGCCAAAGCTATATACCGTCTTGCAAAACTGCTTCACATCTTATTGGTTGTGGTAAACCATAATTTTCTAAAGATTTCCCTCCCAGAGCCAACACATTGTCTTCAATAGACATTAAGCATTGATTGTAAACTTGCTCCATAACCTGATGAACATTATTTTGAAACTCAGGCTCTACTTGACGCTTCATATCCTCCGATAGGCTGTCTTTGTATTTTTCCAAAAGGCTCAAAGCATCTGACAATTGGCAAAATAGCAACAATACGGAAAAAAGATCGCGCAGTCAATGGAGAATCACAAAGAGCAGCTTCTTCCATAGTGGCGTCCCAGTGCTTTTCATCCTATAACAAACCTAAAGCCATACATGTTGGTTGATATGTCGGATGTATTACATTATTAGCAAACTTTAAATCCAAAAATGAAGTTGGGCCACGGATTTCGTGAAGTAGGAGGCGAAGATAATAACACTCGGCATTATTAGGATGGACGGTATACACCCGGCCCAAAGCTTGATCTTTCTTTGCTCCAGGCCAGCCAATTACATCGACTCCCCGTTTTCTCCTTTCAAAACTATTACTTTTCCATACATAGTAGGAAGGAACATCAACATACAAAAGAGTTCTGGCAAAATCGTCTGTTCTGCATAAATCAAAAAATGCTAAAAGAGTAGTTTTTTGTGGGTTGTTAACCTTATCAGCCAAATGGTTGGGGATTTTTCGGATTAAAATAAACACGCTGACCGTTTTCTAAATGCACAGCAAGATGAAAAACTGTCGGTGACCTTTCGTGGATAGGAAATGCTAGAATTTCGGACGGATGATATTATTTTTAATTGAGTTTTTGAAAAAGGAAAAGGTTTTATCTATTCACATATTTTAATAGATATTGCATTCACATATAACTTTTTAACTGGTGAATCGATTTCAAGGGTTCTTTTTATATTGCGAAAAAAAATGGGCATGATTGAATCCATGGCGCGATGGACGCGGACGGCCACTTTCAATGAGTTTCAAGTAAATTTGACCATAATAATATTCTTTCCCACACAAACTTTGGAACCCCCTTTCATCCCTCTAGGGGTTGAATTTTAGTAATCGCTGAAATATGTGTCTCATTATTTGCATTGAAGAGCATTCCTACCAAGTTTCAAGTAAATTTGATCATAATAATATTCTTTCCCACACAAACTTTGGAACCCCCTTTCATCCCTCTAGGGGTTGAATTTTAGTAATCGCTGAAATATGTGTCTCATTATTTGCATTGAAGAGCATTCCTACCAAGTTTCAAGTAAATTTGACCATAATAATATTCTTTCCCACACAAACTTTGGAACCCCCTTTCATCCCTCTAGGGGTTGAATTTTAGTAATCGCTGAAATATGTGTCTCATTATTTGCATTGAAGAGCATTCCTACCAAGTTTCAAGTAAATTTGACCATAATAATATTCTTTCCTATACAAACTTTGCAACCCTCTTTCATCCCTCTAGGGGTTGAATTTTAGTAATCGCTGAAACACGTGTAATATTATTTGCATTAAAGAATATTTCTACCAAGTTTCATGTAAATTGGACTATAAAAATATTTTTTTCTATACAAACTTTGCCACCCCTTTTCACCCACTTGGGGGTTGAATTTCAAAAAAGCCCTTCTTATCGGATCTCTACGTCACAAAAAGAAAGTACTGTCCAAGTTTCATATTTCTATCATTAGCGGTTTTGGCTGGGCGTTGATGAATCAGTCAGGACAAGCCTCTTTATATATATAGATAATCCTGATCATATTACACAATTAGGCTGTTACGTTTTGTTATCGTGGGCACACATTGTTTATGGCATCGGCCGGGGATAAAATCCGGGAGACATATTTAATATCGGTCGTTATCCGCATCGATACGGGTCGCGGCTGCGCGGCGGCGACCACACCACGACCACATCCCGCTTCTGCAGCGGTGACACACCACTTGGTATTGCACCCATAAACACAAACGAAACTAGAAATAAAAAAAACGGCTAAGTTCGAGTCAGACGGGTGCGTGAAGGGTTCTGTACCCTGTGCACGAAGGGTTCTGTACCCTTCTTGTTTGGGGGCCCTATTTAATTTAATTTTTTTATTAGTTGTCAATAGAAATAACGACTCTGAAATTTCAACAGTCTATCTATTACGGTTAATGAGATACAGCCCAATGACAAACAACTTAACGGACGGACAGCGGAGGCTTAGTAATAAGGTCACATTGGCACCCTTTACGTACAAATCCTAAAAAAATAACTTGCATAGGCAATTTTATGTTTCTCTAGACTTGGTTTGAAAGACAGTTCAAAGTTTACGGTGCAACGGAAATGGGAAGACTTTCAAGACGCGATAACTCAGAAGTTTTGACAAGAAATAAAACGGTAGGTAATAAAGAAAGACAGCATAACTTTTACGATTTCTGCAGAGAGTAGTCATTTATTTTCTGCCAGACAATCACGTGGCGTGTTGTGTCTGTTTTCAGGGGCCTTATTCTAAATTGTTTTATACCTATCGTTAACGTATTGTTTTCGGCCGATTACTGATAAGTTAATGAGAGCTATTAAAACATTGACAATACGATAACAACAGGGGTAAAAACAATTTAGAATAAGGCACCACAACTTGCAATTACAGGTGTATGCATATCGTATTCACGAACTCGTAAATCTACGGGTCGCACTTAAAAGTATTGAGTATTATTATAATAGCCTAAACCCATTCATATTCTCAAAATCTTTAGTATAATACGAACCCATTAAACCTGCTTTTCAAAATGTAAAAAGTTTATATGTACAGAATCAGTAGGTTAGGTTAAGTTTTATTTATAACAGAAAGTTAAACGGCTTCAGAAATGATTTTCTCACTTAGGTGTGAAGATTTGGACAAACGGAACAGTAACGAACTTGAATTCGACCTAAAGCGCAACCTAAACCGTCTGAACCGCTAAACCGATTTTGATGAACAATGGTAGCTATGGAGATAGCTTGAGTCCCGAGGAAGGACAAAGGACTCTTTATGATCTCTGATCTGTGTAGTCAGCTTCAGCTTACCAGCCAATACTTAGTTAAATATACATATGGACATTAATTACTTTATGAATAAAACGTTACTTACTCCTAACACGAATCAAATCCATACACATCTCCACACATGATTGATTAACTGAACTATTCAGTCATAAATCAGTGCTGCGCATCATCAACGCATGACTGCGCCCATCAGACTCGTCGCAGAGCTGCCCAAATTCGCCCTTAGCGCACTAGGAAGCGGAGTCGGTTGCTAAGCTTTTAGTGTTTAGCCAATGACAATCATTTATCTCGGCTGAGCGGATTTAAACGCCGTTAACTCGATATAGCCACTTTATATGTTGATTGGGTAATTTGAACGAAACGATTGGCTGCTCTCTCAATCTACTTTTTTACCTTCGCTTTTTAATTTGCCGTCGCTTGTTAATCCAAAATCAGTTACTTAATAATTAAGACTAAAGCTTTTCTTTCTGTGGCTCCTTTATCTTAGGGCAAGTTATCCAATCTTAATGAATTGATGGTAAAGGTAAATACAAAAGTATTAATACAAACTGTATCATAATTACCACTGTAATCGTATTCAAATAAAATATTTGTTCTCTAAAATCAATTATGTTAAAAAAAAGATTAATATTATACTGAAAATATACACATCAGACAGATATTACAGTAGAGGATTAAAAAAACCAAACTTTATTGCCCTAGGAATAAGGTCTGACATCTCTTCTAAGCCTTTTAATATAAACGAATGGTATAATCAACTTTAAATAATATACATTTATTTTTGCTAAGATCTAATCGACTTGTGAATTGGTAAGTATACATTTGCAGATCTCTGTGTATTTACAGCACTTAGCTTTTATGTGTAACAAAGAATCAAAAGCATTACACGAATAAACGGTAATTCTGTTACTGAATTCACAAACTTTGTTAGAAATCACAAATATAAAAGAAGGGAAACTTAAGACAGTACGCTTTGAAGTCGCTGAACATAGAAGATCTCGAACCTTTGAGTGAGCGCGAGTCAAAGGTAAAAGGGTCACGGCTGTCGAAGATAATTGAGGGCTGCTTAAAAGGTTTAACCGAACAAAGTAATCGTAACTGAGCACAAATTGGAAATGTTCGAATCAAGAAAGTACACTCAGCTTGTTACAAGACAATTGTTACATTGAATTAAACACTTTATTACTTTACTTGTTTTGAGCCGCATGAAAATAAAACTGTTCACCCTGTCGCGGTTCAATAAAATATGTTCTAATAAGAGACAAAGAAAGTAAAGGTAAGGTTGATTTATCTAAAAACATCTCGTAAGACCATGTGTCCCGTTTTGTGAGTGACGTTTTCAGAATGCTGGCGTATCTCCCTCTAGACCACTGCTCGTAACTGTTTACGGGACAAACCAGTGTACAATAAGGTGTTCAACAAAAAAAAAAAAAAAGTACCTCTATTTACTATATTTGGTAAAACAATATCGCTTTTGACTCGTTATCGAATTATTTTTAATTTGGCCGACATTGACAATACGATAACATGTCAAAAGCAATATTATTTTACCGAATAGAATAAAGGCGCGGTATTTACAACGTGTAAAGTTTCAGGGCCTCCTGTAACTTTTCAATCCATTTTTCCCCAATTCAAATCTCCTAGAGCTTTTAAAGAACTTATACATATATCAAAGTTACAATGTCTACACGTTATTATATCAAAGTTACAACGTTACATTTCCCTCATGCCCACTGTAAACTTCCTAATACCTATTTACGGTTTTCCGCTGAGTATGAAGCAAAATGTGACACCCAAATGTATATTTGATGCCATTCTAGTTGATCACTGACGTATATTGAAGCGGACATTACTATCAAATTTTTATAGTTTTTTTTATATAATATTTTGTTTCATGTGTACAAAGACCGTTTCCTTAGAATTTATATTTCAATGACTAGAAAATAGAATCCATGGAATTATTACTGAGCATCAAAGCCGACCTTAGGAAACCCGACCCCGGTTAGTTTATTATTCACAGTAAAGTCGATATCTCGAACGAGCACAATGCTATTTTCTTAAGCGCACGGTTTACTGTTTTCTGACCCCAATTCAATTTGTGATCTAACTTAAATCTTTCCTCATTCCTTTCTTATCCCTGCAATTAATTTTAAACAGTGTATGGCATCCTTACAAAAACAGAAGTTCGTTTTAAAAAAAACAATTCCACCGCTAAACAAAAGCCTCATTGTGCTCAAATACATAATCATAAATCGCTAGGAACTCCGCCCTTTTCGAGCCAATTATTTATTACACGAAGGCAGTAATTAAATAAGTTTTAATTAACCGTGAACAAGGCTAAATAAACCCCTTTTGGAAAGGCAAACAACGAAATATTGGAGATTTTTGAAAATCCCTAAATGAATACTGATAGACACGACTAACGATTCCGCTTAGAATTCCAATTAAGAAGTTAGAAAGACCTATTAAAATTAGATACAACGCTCCTGCGGGCAGGCCGGCGCGCTGCGCCTGTGGCGGAGTCAACGTCGTCCATACATTTAACAGCTGAAGAATTTCTGCTATTACCATACTTAATTGGGTGCTTGGGATGATAAAATAAACGTGATGACATATTATTGAATTATTATGACAGATAACGCCAATTACTTTGTAATGTGAAACATGGCCTCCACGGCACCGCGCCTGCAGCATAGAATGTCTCTGAGTATCTGGGAAACTTCTGAACCAAATTTTTGTTGCCTACACGAGTGGAATTTACAAAAGACAGTTTTACCTTATAAGACCTGAATGCTGAAAAATAAATAAGAAATTTCGTATTTAATTTACGTCATGTAGCACGAACATTTCGATCATAGGTCACGTTTATCGAATCGCATTTACTTGTTGAAAACGCAACAAATAACAGCACAGACCGTTGCGACCAAATTTTAGTACTACATACCGACACGGAGCATTTTACTCAATTCAAAGATGCAAAATTCAAAATTCAAAATATTTATTCAGTAAATTGGCCACATGAAGGCTGTTTTACGCGTAAAATGTTTTTAAGGTAATATAGAGCGAATCTAGCGCTTCGGACAAGACCATCATTGCGGAGAAGAAGCGCCTTAAGAAACTCCAGCAGAAGCCAATAGCCATAGGTACACATTTTCACGATGACGTTACGGTAAGGTGATTTATTCAATAAAATTTAAAGCGCGTGCTCAGAGTACTGAGACATTAACTTTGAAATATTTTCAAACAAATAGCAGCCAGTATTTGTTCAATTGTTAAAACGTCAATCTACTTAAACATAAAATATTCAGTACCCGATCGCAGTTATTAAATACGCCCGTTTTTATTTTTTAATTCAATGTGACAAGTGATGCGAGTAAACCGGGTAAAACCTCTCCGGGGCGATTTTGCCTGTCGGTGACGTCGTTTAATCACCGTGACAAATGTACCGGCCGTCGAGTGTCCACGTGGCCGCTTCCGCCTCGGTCATCACGTTACCGAGTAGGTACCTACATACGAGTATACTCGTACTCGTGTTACACAAATATAGTGTTTACCGAAGTTCTTTATTTGTGACTTTATTGTCTATAGGCTGCCTTTATTTATAGTAATAGGAAGATAAGAAGTCGATCCTGACACTCTGCATAACCTTGAAATTTCTAGCAGTAAACGAATGCGAAACTTATTTATTGCGTGTGAAGGAAAGAAATAGTAATAACAGCATTGTTTACTTGGTAGTACTTTTTGAAGGTATAAATACTTCATGGCAGTAAAGGAGTTAATGGCAAAGCAAATAAAGTAATATGCTGGTACGTGATGTGAGAGCCACGTTCTCATTTCGCTGCATTTGTCTTCCGCGAATGTAAGGTCTGATTTTTATTCCCACAGAAAAAATGTAAACAAAGGTGATACCGCTAACGAAAAACATTTCCAGCATTCAAAATATTTATACTTCCCACATTTACAAGAAATCGACATACTATAAAAAAACAATATATTGTAATCAAGATGAAATAATTTAATTTGTTGATTGTAAACTTTATTTTGAAATAAACTCTTTTTAATATTAATTTAAAACGAGAATACTGTTTTCGTATGCATAATTTATTTATTGTACTGGTATCACTGACTCGATACTCCTGTGTCAAAAAGTCGAGGGCCGCTTCGCTTGATTTGAGACGTCACCTCACTTGCTTTACAGTTAGTGCTCCCGTCGTATTCGCTTTCCAGTTACTCTTGTTAAATTGTTCTGTTAAATTTTCATTGTTGTTACGTTTTTATTGTTATTAAGTTGTTAGTAAGTTTAATTACACAAATTGAATAATACGTGTCGAATTGATAACCTCCTTTTTTAGGTAGGTATGTTAATAAATTTAAAAATAATGCTGTTTCATTTCACTGATTTGTGCGATTTTAATTTTAATTATTTCTCAAATTTATTTTTAATATCACTTCCAGCGACATGATAATATTTTAATACCTAAGTAATATTATTTTTCTTACTGGCCCGTACTTTAAGATCCCCTGAAATGTCACTTTGACAGTGACGTAACTTTGTTTACATTTTTTCTGTGGGAATAAAAATCAGACTTTAGCATAGGTACCCCCTCCCCCCTAGGACACAGTTTTAAAATTAAAATGGGCTATTTTCATCAATTTCAGGAATCGGCGACCCGTGACTGCTATTGTGGAAGGTATCTAATCTAATCGCATGCAAATTATGTTTCCTTAAACATGAAAACGAAATTGCAGATATTGTATTATAACTATGATTTTCCTGTAACAAATGTTTGAACAACCTCAAACGTTGCACAAAGCAATCTCCCCCTTTAAGTAAGTTAAACGACAAGCCGTTAGTTCAGTCATCGATCACAGTGCACAGCACAGGCAGCGCGAGCAAATTGTGTGCCCTTTGTGCGCCATGCGCCCGGCACTCTCTTGCCAATTCGGACAAATATTCATGCATCATAACATCAATCAAATGCTTATACCACGCTAATTTTAAATAATGAACATCTTGAGAAGTTATTCTTGTAGACATCTTCTTTGGACTCCGTTCCATTAACTTTGAACACAGTAAAGTTCTGTTACTTCGCGGAGTTATGTTGCGACCAAATAATGTTGATCAGACTTCTAAATGGCAAGTTATTCGAAATTTCTGAATGCCTATTCTCTTTCGTTAAATATCCAAGATTGAGTAGGGATCTTCGAAGCAATTAATTAACTCGCTTAGATAGAATAATAATTACTTTTCTGAAGCGCAAAGATTTTGCTGTAATTGAAATTTGAAAATGTCAACAATATTCTTAGTTTCCAGTTCACATATATTGAAAAATAGAGCTACTTTATTATTGCGATTTTAAATATTTTTTCAATTGAATACAAAAAAAAAAACAAAAAAAATATTTTCGCTCTTTCCTTGGTTTGTTTATAATTTTATTGCGTATAATTTTGTTAAATCAACAATAGTTAATGGACAATGGAACCATTTATGTATTGCGATGTTTCTGCATTTATGAAGGCGGATTTTTGTTTTTTAAAACCTTTATTTTAATAAAAACACACACGTTATAATATTTCCGAAAAAAAATCATTACATTACGAATTTGCTTTATCTTTTAGCTTTTCCCGATGAAACGTACATTAATTTTGATCACGGTCGCCATTACGCCTCGAGTTTAAACGGTGGTCACGACTCGCGCGCCTCTCGAACCCCTGCTTTGTCAGTTTAAATTTACTCATAAAACTGTAGGTACAGAAACCAATTTGATTTCTAGGCAACTATGTTGACAAACAAAACGTAAGAGACTTCCTATGATTAGGTTTACAACGTCACGTTGACAAAGTCCATAGTGGCCTAGGAATCAAATTGGTTGATACGATGCATACATTATTGACTTTTTAGCATTCGCTCGCGACCCTTTTAGCAAATAACATGATTAATAATATAAATAGGAATAATACACCTGCCAGGGGAAAAAGTAAACAATTGTTCAAAAAACTTTATTGATCTTTTGCCCTGTCTATGTCCTTTTATAACCATAACCTCGATAAGATATGGTAAGATACAATTATATAAATTTCATCGCCAATATCTTCTTTAGTAGTAATGCCATTATTAAAAAACATTTCTCTAACGAAGGAAAATCTCAATCGTAACAAAAATCTTTACGTAATTTACTTCTTGTCCCCCGTTTTAATACAGAAATGCGGACGAGATTTTATGCAATAAAACAACAATTATAAATTGACAAGGCGAGGCAGTTTGGAGGTCCATTACAAATTTCGAAGTTTGACTACCCATCGCTTTTATTGCGGAGCGAGATATGAAAAGCGGCCGTCGTACCTACCGAGCTACCCCGCGTCCTCTAATTAGGGACACCTCCGTCGGCTGCCCGCGGCTGTGTGCTTATACGCAAAAATTAATGCGAGTTTTCTAAACTCCTAACGGCTCTGGGATTTATGAGGTGCGTGCTTATTAACTGCAGCGCAATTATTTATTTACGGATTAAACCTTCGCAATCCATAAGACTTACACAATATATAAGTGGGACTTATAATATATGCAGGAAATTCTTTAAGCACTCCTTATTTATATACTCAGTGTTCTAATTTATTGCTGTCGTTGGCAGCAACATCTTACAACAATTATTTCATGTATATAGGCAAAAGTCTTTTGTAGCTTAAACTAATCAAAAGCTGCGTGCCGATTTTTATTGACAAGCCGGTATCTCTGTCTGTACAAACTGCGCTATACTTTTAAACTCATACAGAGATATAATAAGCGCAGAAGCCACGTGACTGCATCAGTATAATTTACCTACGTCATTATCAGTTCCTACAACGCACACTAAATTTAATACAAAACACGCTGTTACCCACAGGTAACAGTCACACATGATTACTGTTATACTTAAATTAATTAATTAATAAAATGGCTACCCGAAATACCATTTCGGTCTTGGTCACGTTCCATATCCGGCGGCGCTAGACAAGTTGCCATCGAATACGAACGCTAGCGTTTGGTGATCACCTGTCACTTACAAAATTGTATGGAATTGACGTAATAGTCACGTGATATAATCACATCACTCGCGCTAATCGAATAGTGATAGTTTTGACCTTTTTTCCGTCGTTACGCGGTACTATTTTGACAGGTCGAATTGAACACGAGCACTATCACGATATAAACGTCGGTATCTAAGGGCGGTATCTAAGAGCAACTTGGTTAGCTTTTTCATCTTTGACCAATAAGCGATATAAAGCGATAGGTGATCACCAAACGCTAGCGTTTGTATTCGATGGCAACTTGTCTAGCCCCACGGGTTACGGCCTGGGTCTACGGCCCGGCGCCGCGCGTGGTGGAACAGCGCGGAGCCATGGAGAGGCACGTTGCCGTGTCCAAAAAAGCACGGCATGGCGCCGCGTCGTAGCGATGTGAACTGGTCTTTACGGGAGATGTTTCATATTTCACTTCGGAATTCACCCTGCTCCTAATCGGGAGAATCGAGAAAGCCTATCAAACCCGAGAGAATAGACGTAGAACGCAGTTTGAGTGATGGATTTATATTAAACATGTCGATTTTTATAGGTAATAAGATGATGTTTGCGACTTCTGCTCACGTCATCGTAACAAGATAATATACGGGTATATACGACTTTTAAGTTTGGTCGTGATATTTTAATTGATGATGTTTTAAAATGCAAAACCGGTGATAAAACAGGCCGCCAATTAAAGCAAAAAATCGGTGATTTGCAGGTGCAGATGCAAAAAAACCATAAAGTAAAACTTTTTTTATAAATATTTTCACTCTAGGTAAACCTACTTTCTATTCTAATAATGTAAAGATAGTAGGTTCAGGTAATATACGAACTAAATTTTGCATTTAACTGAATCGTGTACGGTTTAGGCAAGTAATTGTTTATTTTAGATAAACGCATCCTATAAAGCTTACTCTATTAGATTGCTTAGTGGTTAAAATACAAATAGAAGATTCCAATTATGATTATGCAAATAAGCTTAAGGAGAAACACCTTGTTTCTGACTATTTAATTAGATATTACACGTAGACGCATCCGCACAATCTTACCACTTCTAATAAAACAATAAACATTTTATCTATGTTTAAATTGAAAATCATGATTTATTTATCCTTTGAAACTTATGTATGTACCAACTACCAAAGTAATTGTAAATACTTTTTTTTTCTTTTATATTTGTATGAAAAGTCAAAAGGCTTAGTGAAGTTAATTAAAAATGATGTGTAAAGCAACGGCCATCTGTAGTCTAGCGTTAATAAACTTAATTACTCGGTCGCTGCGCTGTGTTTTTATCTACCTCGAGCAACGTTAATGTAAACATTAAATTAAATTTTATTTAATGAAAATACCAAATGTGTTTATTACGAGAATGTGTTTAATGAAGATTACTTTAAAACTGCTTCCAAAGAGAATATATTACTACAGTTTTCCCAATTTCTCAATAGCGTTCGGCTTTCTATCGCTATCACGCTTGCACTCACAACTGACAGTATATTTGTCACTCGTGTGTCACAGAAAAACGAAGAGTGCTGATCGCTATTAGGAATATGGTTGCACTGTACGTTAAGAAGAGGCGGAACTTCCAACAATAGGTTTTTACTGCACCCAGAGCTGTTACTACTGTTACGCCGATGGGATAAGGCGTCTCATTTTCATCAGATTACGCCATATCCTGAAAACCCATTTTAATGCGTTTTCAGGGCCCCTTTTTTTCAGTATATAGGTATTTTCCACTAGGAGTGAAAGACATAGCATGATTCGAAAGAGACAGCGATACTGAGAACCTTCGAGAAGTGTGTGAAAAGGATAACACGTTTAGAAAGAGACAGCGATACTGAGAACCTTCGAAAAGCGTGTGAAAGAGATAACACGATTGGGAATGAGACAGTAATACCCAGAACATTCCAGAATCGTGAGTCAAGGACGTCGCGATTTTTAAAAAAACAAGGTGGCAAAGCGTAGAACATTCCAACAACGAATAGTCTCGATCGGCTTCGGCGGAGCGAAGGATATCAAACACTTCGGAAGGCGTTCTAGAATAGTCGGACACGGGAACTATAAAAGGCGGACCGCGATTGTGGGTAGTGCAGTCTTTACTTGGAAAGCAAACAGTGCAAATAAGAGCGACCCGAGCGATCATCTGCGTATTCGAAGTTTATTGTTCGATAACGTTTGTAACGGTTTAATTGAGTGCGTTATTAAAGTCTACTTTTGATTATCGGTTGATTTGTGCCACGCATTTCTATCAGTTACCTACCGTTATCGACAAATTAAAATAAATTACCCCTCAACTAGAACTGATAACGAAGAACGAAACTTTAGACAGATATTTTAGTTAATAGGGATATCTTAAAGCATATTTTGGAGTTTCCAGTCTGAGATTGTGTTAGTGATAATAATTTGTCAGAAAAATAAAAAACTACGAGTCCACTAACGTTTTATCGTTTTCAATGTCATAACCAATATAAAGTGCGAGTAAAATATCGAGGATATAGGCTTTGATTCACTCCTATCTGCTACAGAGGTGGAAACTTGCACAAAAAACCGTATTTCTCTGTTTATCTGGTCAATTATTGATAGTGTAGCGAATCAAATAGCGCTCTTCTCGATTGAATATACCTGCAGTCACACATTGGGACTTTTCTAAGGCCTCGTTTTACATAGGTACACGCACAACCTGAATGCTCACAGATTGAATCTTTGAAGTCGTTCCTTGATGCTACTGTGACCAGATAACAATGGTAGGCACTTCCAGGTTCTCACCCAGTGCAATATCTCTCTCATACCGCAAGCTTCACAAACACGACTTTAACCCATATTTACACTTCTTTTTGTTTATAAACTTGAAACGCGGTAAGGAAAAATATAACGCACAATGAACCACAGATAAAACGTTTGATAATTTTTGCACCTTAATGTGGTGAAACTGTCAGAGTTTATATTGCTGTATGTTGGTACTCAATAATCTGGTTTATACTAAAATTACTTTGTATGGAGTTTCCAGGCAATAACTGCTTGTAGTTAGTATAAAGGTAACACATTTCTAATAAGGGATAAAACGATACCGATAACCTTACGAGTCCGATGAAAGTTGATTCAATTTAAAAATGCATTTAACGTTATTGCCCTCCGAGGAGGGTCGGGTGACGGGCGGCCGAGCGGCATTAGGATAATCCTGCCGAGCCGGTTCACCTAAACTTGACTCACAAAACTCCACATTTCGTCGAGCTAATCAATCGATTTTAGGATTTGCCCTCGTCTGCACTATGTAACTGATACTGAGTAAAGACAAACATCTGGTCGTTTGTAGTCCACACACTCTTCTTTGTCTCTTTACTTCGCTAAACTGTTGTTGATGTTTATTATGGAAGAATGATATGCGTTTTTAAGGACTTTTAGTATTAAACTACCGATAAAAACATACTTAAAAAACCAGTTTAGATGGACTTGCGCGCACCGAGGATCTAAGGGGGTACAAAATTCTAAAATTCTAAATATTTACTAGTACTTGTTCAAATGTACCCGTACATGTACATGTACTCTAGTTAAAATTAGACTAAGTGCGTTCGTTGACTTCTACGTAGGTAATTAGGTCTATTTCAACAACTAATAATAATAAACTTTTGATGTTCTTGAAAAATTAGGATATAATTAATTGACTATAAATTTTAATTATTCTGTAGTTTTCGGCTTGTGGGTAAATTTCGAAGATAACGAAAAAAAACCTTTTTTATTTTTTTCATAAGTGGAAGCTACATAAAATGAAATAAAATCCGTTTTGAAATGAAATCCTTTTACATAACACCCTATTTAAACTTTTGGAATTATACCGCCCAACTTTGTCCACATGGTATCGGTAAAAGAAACCGAGCCAAAGTATGTCGGACCATGCCCAGTGTAGGTTTACGTAATCGTTACTAAAAATACAAACACAAAAAACGGTCTCCGAATGTTTTGAGTCTCTGAGTTAAACAACAGACAGACGTATGTACAGACGGACATGGCGAAACTATAAGGGTTTGTTGTAGACTACGGAACCCGAAAAAGTATACCCGAAAAAAACAGTTGCTTAAATATGTGACTGACGCTGACAAATAGACGCACGAACAGTGTTTCATCGTTTTTTTTATTTCGTATCTTGAATTGAGAACCTTCTTTTTTGAAGTCGGTTATAAAATAATACCGACCAATGCGTGTTGAGCACGCCTCAATATTGGGTTTCGCACTCCGTGTGTACAAACGTGACAAGATATTTTTAAGTCTAAATAAATACCTTAAACGATTGTACGTAATCATTTGTATGTACGCAATAAATATAAAATATGCTGCCATAACTACGAGTATATGCAGACATTTAAGCGCTTGATGTAGAATTGCGAAAACTTGGATACAATTCGGTTTATTGATATTTAAAATCTTGTTGACGAATCTTGTTTTTAAACAATTTTCGTTGAGTATTTGCCACGTGCTTCTAACTCGATTATCTTGCCGTTACAAGTTAAAATTTAGAACGAATTTTTAATGACTTTCGGAGCTCTAATTTCGTCTCATATTTGCTAAAATGAAAAAGACTAAGAAACGTTGCTGTTTTTTTAAGATCGATCCAGCGATACCGTTTATTTATAGTTACGAGTATATGTGTAAAGGGAATTCATCGTTTTATAATTTCACTGTAAATTCGTTTAACGATTAATAAATACAACAAGCTACCTATCAAAATTCCAAGGTTTCTATTGTATTGGTTTTTAACTTGGCCAACATTACGTCAAGTAACTAAGAGCTATCTAGGCCTCACGCCTGGGCGGGGCTGGTCGTGTAGTGCTTCGCGAACAAATATAAGCCACGTGCAAACGAAATACCCCATTATAAGATTAATTAATTTGTAACTTCCGGGTAAAGTCCGTTTCAATTGGGGACTTGGTCTTGGCTCGATGTATCCACTTTCCCGCATTCATTATAATTCCGACGTCTGTTTGCCTTTAATATTTACAGAAACTGAAAGCCGACTAAACTCTTTAATTATCTATCTCGCTTCTCTGCCAAACGTCTGGCTTTGCCTTTCAGTGAAGCTACTTCAGCCGCAATTAATGTTGCTATTTATTTTCTTGGCGCAACTTTAAGACGATCTGTTTAAGTATTTAAAGTCTATGCAGGCAGGCGACAAGTACTACGACAAATTTATTCATTTCTGTAATTTGAAATCGTAAATAAATAAGTTATTTTAAGCATTGGCTGTTTTAGGCGACGTTGATAAAAAATAGGTATCTATTGAGTTTTTTTAAGTCAGTCAGTTCAAATTCTGGTGCTTCTGGAATATATGTTATTATATTAAATGAAAGCTTACCAGTTAAAAAAATATTGGGGCTTTAATCGTATTTCAATGTAATATTACCCAATTACTTCAAGAGCTACAAAGTTTGACTAGCAATCAAAAAACTATTGTGAACGTTATGACGGCGCATATTGACGCATATTAACTTGTCAGTGAAGGCGGTAGAGTTGAAAACAATACAATAACAAAAGGTGTAATTACCGTACAGAATAAGGCCCGAGCTTGTTACTGGTGGGTCAGTACTGTTTGCGGCGCATTGTTTTCCTGATCCCAGAAACGATTTATTGTCATCGTGAAGTATTCGTTCCCAATCAAGATATATCGAGCTAATAACTTTACTAAGAAACCAAAATACCTTGGCCCATTACAGTGTTGATTGATTTCTTCCCAATACGAGGGGCACGCGGCGCTGGTCCGGGGGCGCCCCGACGGTTGACTTGGGGATAAATAGCCCTAAGAGGAAACAATGGAATACACTGCCAAGTATTGTCACAGTAAACAAGGCCGGCAAATAATTCTGTAATATAAAGGAAATTTACTAGTCCTTGGTAAACACGACGCGAATCGAACGCCTTTTCACTAGTTTGCGGAACGAAATACAAACTGAGAATTTAATGTCGTCAGTCTACGAGTACAAACATGTCTGTATCAATAAGAAATATAATAAGAACATAATATATTATATTATTATAATTAGATTAATACCGAGTTTCTTGCGGCGTTTCTTCTCAGCAGTGGTCACTCTTGGAAAGCGTTGGTAGCTTTTTCACGTGTAAAAGTGCCCATACGGCCTTCTTAGATATTGAATAAATGTCTTTTATCTTTATCTTTTATTGCAGCAAGTATTATAAATACAGGTTTCAGAATTATAAACAAATTTTTAGAGTTGTTGGTAATCCTGTAGCTCTGCCTACCCCACTCTGGGAATGGAATGAAGGTAGGTATGTATGTATGTATACGAGCAAGAAACTAATCACTAAAGCTGGAGCTATATTCTATTTGGTAAAACCTAATTTATTTCTTTTGATTTATCACTGTGTTGTATTTCTAGCATTTGACAGTATTTATCTATCAGTGCCGATTGTAATGTTTAAGTATCCTTGAATACATAACAAGAGTAATAAGGGTACCTTTATGTCAAATATTGGAAACCAATTCAAACATTTGTATTTCAAATATTTAAGTTCACGGTGGTGTACTAAGATACCTCCCGGTACAAAAGAATAGTAACCAAAGTTTACACTTTCGCGTGCACGAGTTACATTCACGCACGTTTCCACCGTCGCTTTATTTGTATAATGTATAGAGACTACAAAAACGTTAACTAAATTTACCAAAAACAAATACTTATACTACCTACGTGTAAATTTTGTGCCAGCCAACCTATTACAACATTAATTTGATAAATTCATATAATTTTACGAGAAACTTATTAACTCGACATAGCTTTATTAAGGGTAATAAACAATCCGCCTTCATCATACCCAGGTATACTGTAAAGCTCATGGGGTCGATCAACAAGAATGACCTATAAAATGTATACAGACAAGCCAAGAACGAAAATTTACTTTATGGGCCCATAAACAGGTGATGTGTTCGGGAGCGGCGGCGCGCGCGCGGCGCGGCGGCGGCGCGCGAGTGCCGCGCCTAATAAACCCGTGAACAGCCAATTATTTTGTAACTTACACGTTTTTCAACGCCTTCGTAAACATGAGGCTGTTGTCGCTCCTCTAATTGATACTAACAAATTTAACGAGCACGACAAAATTAATAAATTTGCCATTGACAACGAAGTACTTCAGTCAGCAATCAACGAGAAGTTAATAACAAAAACAAGTTAGTAGGCAATTATAACTAATTAATGTTATGACAAGTTTAATATACATTTAGGGGATAAGTTAATATTTGTGACTCAGCAATTTGGAATAGATTAGAATAAACTTTATTTTAGGCAACAAACCCATGTTTAGAAATGTTTAGAAATAGGTACCTTACACACTACATACTTAACAACATGTACATATATGTAGCTTCAGATGAACATAACAACTAAAATACTTTCGCGGTGTCAGCTCGCCGGCAGCCACGAAATCGACGAAATATATCCACGATGACCGAATATGCCTTCGGGCAGAAGATTACAAGATTTTAAATTATATACCCGAAAAATTAATAAAAAACGAAAATATAGTCGTTCGATTTGTATTAAAAAGCCTGCTGATGCCAGCACAGACAACAAGCAACTTGAGAAATGCATTATACCACAAGTCTCGTATATTACAGCGGCGCACTTCCATTAAAACTTCCTTGCACTGGGAAGCGTAATAAATGAATGGACAAGCCCGGTCCACACATCTGCAACCTTTATAATTAGGCTGAGCCGGCACATACACTCTCATCCAACAAACAAACTTTGTTCAAAATGTGTTCCGACGAACTCACGCCTCTAACGACTCTCATTACAAATCAACCTTAATTACCAATTGCTCTCCTTACACAAACTTGTTAGCAAACTTGAGGGGAGCTTTAAATTGTAATGAATAACAATCAGCTATACGACACCGTGTGTTTGGGTATACATTACAGGTAACGAATTTAGTTTCCTTAACATACTGTATAAACTTAACATAGTCACGAGCAAAATTAACGGGGGTACGGTCTAATGAAAAAAACCTCCATTTTTTTGTTTAACTACACTGGCATTTGACACATATCGCTGTGCAAGTTAAGCTTTAAGTATCTAGACCCTGTTGTATGCTAGGTGTATGCTAGAAGACGAGGTAATTGCAATTAATATTGTAATTAGGTACCTCGAACACTAAACAGATTCTATGCATCTAATCCTACAGGACGACACCCTTGACTAAAGCTACTACCTATGGACAACAATTCGAATGATTTTATACTTGTATGATAGTGGTCTGTAATTCGAAGATGATATTTAGTGTTCATACATATAGTATACGATCCAACTAACTAGCGTGAGGCGGTCTGGAAATGGATTTGCGATGTTGAAACGTGTCTCTAATTGATTCCAACAGGCCCCGCGCCGCGGCTGTTGCCGTATTTCATTGTAGACTCAGTAAGCACTAATTATGTCGAGCATCCCGCACTAGAGTAATGTGGCATGCGCCGCCTACGCGCTCGCGCTCGCGCCCTCCTCCAGATGCAGCGTTTTCAATGAAGCATTTTAAAAAGCTATATTCTCAAGGTTTACGTGTGATAAACCTTTTTTGTCACACCAATTATTTATTGTTTAATATTAATTATTGCTATTCAGAATGTTCTTTGTTTAATATACCAATTATACATAACCCGCGTTATATAACACAACTTGTGTAAATAATTTATACATAAAACATAGCAACAACGTTTCATTAAAATAATTTATCACTTTCTACCTACGCAAAACTTGTTTGTAAATATCCTAACAAACTAATGAAGTTTAAGTAGGCACGCAAACTTTTCTATTAGGCTGCTCGGACTGTCCGGTTCACTTGGCGCGGCTGGAGAGGCGCGAGTGTAAAGTTCAAGAATCAATTAGAGCGCGCCGCCGCCGCCCTCCCTTCCATAATAATTCATGCGCCTACACAACCCGGCGCAAGCCTTGTGCCAATATAGAGGAAGGAAATATTTAATAAAATGGCAAAATAATGCGAACAAAAATCAGTAGCAGCAGCCAAGAAGATACATAATAGGTTAAAGCGGACTAATTTTTCCTTTCAAACCAGGAATTTATAAAAGTCGACATAAATGTTGAGGTCTATTAAGCAAATCACATGTAAAGCACCTTAAATATACCTCGATGTTCGAGACGATGAAATTCATTGTAAAATAAGTCTTTATGGGCAATTTGGCTTATAAATTTCAACAGCGCATTAACTGTGCGCCGAAATATTTTCGCAATATTAAATGATTGTTCGCAGAGTTTAGTGAAGTTGGTGTAATGGAGGCGGTAATAAAGCGTTTGTTCCGCGCCGTGTAGCGGTCGGCGCAGCGGCAGTCCGAATCTTTGCGGCACTTTGCGTTATTCCAAACGGTTATTGGGCTTTAGGGTTATTCCTGCATTCAACCCAAAGGGGGCGCTACAAATACATAAGACTGGATTCCTAAACAATATAATTATTTCAGACTTTAAAGATATTGTTAAGAATTTAAGTTTGTTTTATTCCCATCTACAAAACGTACATCATTTGTTCATACATACCGCATTTTATTTTTAATTATCGAACCAAATTTTAACCTTAAATATAAAGACATCATTATGAATATTATTACCTACATCTTGCAAAACAGGTCCTTTTTGAAATAATTTACTTTGGTGTTCCACTGCTAGACAACGGCCTCCCCTCTTTTTCTTCACTCGTCCCTGTCCAGAACGCGTACCCGGCAATCCTTCGTAAACGTGTCTAGTCTCTTGTCTCAAAAAAAATACCGGCCAAGTGAAAGTTGAACTCGCGTGGAGAGTACATACGTTTTTTTTTGTTGATAGATTTTTTATAGATTTTCTTGAAATCTACAAGTAATAATACTTTGTATACTTTTCAACATTTTTCGGCACCGTATTTCCGGAGATCAGTGGGGAACGGTCAATATTCGTCTTCTTTCATGAATAAAAATCAAAACTATTTATTTCCTATGACGAAGAAATCTTCATAACGAGCCCTTTCATTTGATATATGAGTATGAACACAGTAAGGTTAGCAAAACATTTATTTTTAATTTCCTAATTCGTCCCCCGAAAAAGACCCTCATTAAAAAAAATACTTTGCATATCTGTGTTTGAGTCACCAATTAACATATGTGTACCAAATTTCAACTCAATAGATCAAGTAGTTTCGGAGCAAGTTGTCTGTGACAGACGGACGGACAGTATAGCGATTTATCTGAGGATCCTATTTTCCAAGCGGTATTTGTCGGCATTTTACTTACTAATCTCTGAAGTGATTATTTTATGCACCATTTCAAATTGTGCGCATTACTTTTTCCAATTAGATGAAACACTTGTAAGAACTTTTACAAAAAATCTGCTATGGAAAGTTTTTCGGAACGAAGAAGTAGCACACATTTTGCCGTAACTGAAACACTTTGAGAATTGAATGATTGATCCGTATCCGTATTTAGAAAACAAGGGATTAAGACAAAAAAACATATTTTTCATCTCTCCTGTTCGGAAAGTTTAATTTGAATGGGTGGATAGCCGGGTGGAAAATTGCGTTTTCATCTCTAGGGTGGAAAGTAATTTTTTTTTAATAGTTACGATTGGCCACGGAGTCTAAGATAATTGAGCTACGTCATATTATTAAAATAAAAGATTTTCATATATCTAAACTCGGCTATACGTTAAACGATGTATTTATTACGGCCTATAGGTTCATATGAAAATCATTTTAAGACTGGTCTATTTTTTTCTCAATTACAGAAAATCAACATTTAAAATTATTCCTCTATTCTGCTGCCCGCCATAATGCCGTGATAGCATAGCATGACACTTTTTCTTTCACGTTTCGGCATGGCCATCTAGAAAATACACTACTGCCAACATTAGAAAAGTTTAATCGAGTTGGTCACGACCAAGGAGCTTATTATACAACAAGGAGGTTGAACACCGAACATCCGTTCGAGACAAGAAATTTGACCTTTATTACGTCACGAATATATTCCATCTCTTTCTTTAGTTAGGGTAAGAATGAGATGGAAGTCATGCTCCTTGGCCGTGACCAACTCGATTCAACTTTTCTAATGTTGGCAGCATGTGTATTTTAACTTTTTTATGAATCTAGAAAAAAAAGTTTTCAATAGATAAAGCGGGAAACGAGATTAAATATATTTTCCTCACAGTCGAAATGAAAAGTAGAGTGTCTAACTCGGGTGAAATTACCCATTTCCCCTCGAACTATTGGCGCTCTCACTTCGTTCGAGCGCCAGAAATATCTCGGGTGAAATGGGTCACTTTCAACCCTTGGTTATCAATCTACTATTTAGACAGGCCGCGTTATAAAACACGCTTTAATTAGCTTCACCTACTTGCTATTAACCTAATTCTTATTGTCCTATCGATTTGAAACATTGCAAATACTCGTATGTGAAATTCCGTAGTAATTTTGAAACAGTAAGCGTTGTGTGTCAAAAGGGTGTTTAATTTAACACTGGCTGTTACATGCTTTTACATGTTTTTTTATTATTTAAAATAGATTTTTTATATCTAATTTTAAGGAGTTTGGTCTTAAAGTATAGTTGGTGTTTTTTGGTAAATTAGATTTATCACAAAAGCAGTGTTAATAGTTTAAAGAGCAATGAATATTATGCATATTCAGAGCAATTAGGATCTGACCCTTTTGGTGAATCCTTTAACAAACTCGCACGCTGTGCGAATTCGTATAATTTGATGTGCCTTGAAATGACCGAACAACAATTTTCTCAGCGTATAAAGATACATACATACAATTAGTCGACAAATAGGTGTGAATGAAAGAGAAAGTAATATCATTAAAATGAAGTCGAATAAACTAATTGTAAGTTCAATCTACAAGTAACCAGATATATTAAAATATAAACCTAGAAACGAACGTAAACGAATAATTAAATTAATCGAGTTTGAATAAATTCTTACGGCAAAAATCCATCCAATTTTTAAGTCATTAAAAACCATCCATCAATTTTAGGGAACCCCAGTTCAGCGAACTTGGTGTGACATTCTTATCTTTATAGGGACAATCTAAGGTGTGCAGATGCTCGCTATAAAACCTTCAAGTGTGTTTAAAACTCGCATAAAAAGGTTTTGCGATCCTCCGGTGGTAAATTATGGTTCGATTGGTACATGAGAAATACGTGTAGATTGACCTGACAGTATTCTAAGTATCTATTTCCAGTTGGTTGAACTTGATTCTTTCAGTTTTCTTGTAGCTAGTGAGAGAGAGCTTCTACGCTACTTCACTTGCAGTTTTAAATATGTACTTATAACGATAGTCATTTGTAATACCTACGTAGAAGCGATGTATATATTTTTGTCAGCGATCAACAACCCATATACGAAACTTTGTCTTTTCGTTTCGTTAATTATCTTTTGCTTTAAGTTTACTATTTTATCAGACCCTAGTATAAAGGTCAAACCTCAGATAGTAGGTTCCAGGTACGCGCGCGACTCGCAAGTTTTGATTGTAACCAAATATAAATTCAGCCTGTCTGGATGGGATGGATGAAGGAGCCCCATTATTTGCCAACGCCAAAGCGAATGTGAATAAACAGAACCGACACGCGTGACTGGAATGAATCGCAATATAATATTCACGGAGGAGGGGCAAAGCACGAACTTTTTGTACATTCAAAAAATTACTTATATTTTATTCAATACAAAACTGTGCTGCTTCTGTATTTCAGGAATGAAAAGAATTTTATTCATAAATGCCTGCAGACAGCCCGGGGCGAACGCCTCCGCAACTGCGGCCGCCCATCATCTTGGCCTCTTTGCATCTCAACTTTGAAAGTTTCTTTGTTTTATACTGCGGTTCTTAGTGACCCATGAATGGCCTTATGACATTTACAAATGATCCTTATTTCAAGTAGGAAAGAATGAGATGAAATGAAATTGTGGAATAGCCTCGGAATAGCGTTCAAGTATGAGGCCGTTTGGCTGACGCGCAGGTAATTATTTACGATGAGAGGGATCGCGGAGGGTGCATTTCTCAAGGTGAGTGACAGTGCGGCGGCACGCACCTGGCCCTCCTCACTACAATTTGTTACCCGTCCATTTCGGACCGGACGCTTTCTATACGCCAGCTATGTTTTTTGTTAGCACTCAAGCTGAATTAAATATACCTTACAAAACTAGATATAAAGGAATACCTATATAGGTACTGACTTTTAGACCTATTTTGGGCATGATAGCACAGACGGTAGGGCCGACCTGGACCAGAAACGCCGCATCCAGGACGTCATGGAAATCCATGGAAGAGCATAATGTTCAACAGTGGACGAGTATATGCTGAGAAGAAAAAGAAGAGCGAAGGCCAAATGAGTATTTTTAAGACTTCGAGCACACTCGTATGCCGGATGATCAACGGTACAGTCATTACTACTACTATGTTTTCTTATGAACTAAGTAAAGCATTATTATTGCAATTGACACTTTAAACATATATAATCCGGTGACTGGACAATGTACAGTCGCGTGTTTACTTAGAAAATATGCAGTACATTTTAAGATAAACGAACGAACTGTTATATAGATGTTATAGATAGTCGATTTTTACATAATGCTTCCGCGACCACCTGCCATATCTGGATCACGGAGGCGGAAGCGCGATGCAACTCCCGCCCAACCGAGTGAGGCATCTGGAGATAGCTGAAACCCGGGCGCACGGAGTCTGCGCAGCCAGGCGCGCTGGTCGTAACTGATAAAGGATAATCTTGTTTTACACCTAAAATGCTTCGATGTCACTCCCGATAAAATCAACTCGATATATTGTTGCTCTGTTTTGACGTGAACAACCAATTTCAAATGAAACAAAAGAAATATAGAAAAAATATATATTTTATTATAACGAGTACAACTATAAACACAGACAAAATTATTAAAAAAGACCCGGTCTCAGCATTGTGCCGCGGCATCTAATAAGCTAAATCCATCAATCAAATCCTTTAGACTTTCATATGCCAATTGGTACCTATTTATCCACACGATGACTTACGAAAGTGTTGGTTTCTAGAAAAATTGTATAATGGTGCCTTAAAAATAGACTGTAAATATTTCGTCAAGTTACATTTAGGCAAATTAAGTCACTTTCTCGGTGAATCACTTACCCTAAGCAGGTTATAATTATGAGCAAATTAGATAATATCTGGTTGGAGTACAGCGAGGAAGCATGCGTTTCGTAATCTCAGTCATATTTTAGTGACTTCAACGAGATTGGAAATCAGATTGCGAGCTAGGAACCAGAGATACAAGTTGAGATATATGTATTATGCCTTATGGTTGGTGTTCAAACTATACTGGACCGCAAAACTAAGTATCACACTTTATATGACATGTGCTTTAAAAGTGTGATACTTAGTTTTGCGGTCCAGTGTATGTCATTTTGAGTTCAATTTTACGGCCCGAATATATTTCACGAGTTTAAAAATGTGCAGTTGAACTTTTAATTAGTATTTATTGCTAATTTACGGTAGTGACTTGTAACTTTTGAACATATTCTCTTATTTTATCTTATCCTGTTTTATTGTTCATTAACGTTCATAATCCAGAATTTTTTTCTTCAACTGAGAACATGGACTCTTAACTTCTGTTCCTGCTTTTAATACGAAATTTAAGGCGGCTTTTCTGTGCCAGTGGCTGTTATGGAAGCGTTTTATGTTTATATATTGTTTTAAGTGTGAATGTTAATCCTTCAATTATACCTTGTCAGCACCGGTACCCAACCCAAAGTTTCTTTAGAGTTCTAAGTATCGTAATAGGACTTTGGGATCTGCGATTGTGACTTATTAAAAATATAACACTATTAGTAGCAATATGAATCTCAAGGCCAGACAGTTGATATAAGTACGTGTACTTACGTTAAGACCGAAGTCCAACAATCTTTTATCAATGAAACTAAATAAAATCGGTGCGCTATGAAACTTTAAATTCCTTTCAAGTCAGTCTAGACATCTCGAGATACGAATCAGCATCAAGTCGCTCCCCGGCCGCCACAGCTGGTGCCTAACTTAATTAAATCATCGAAAAGATCCGCTCGATTGATCGAGAGGTCGTCTTTAATTACCTCACGGTCCCTGCGCTTCGGTAAAGTTCGCTCGCATAATTGGTGAATCTTTGTACACTCTGTCATTATCAACGCTCATTGATTATATATTAATCTTTTCATCGCACATTTGTTCCGAAACAAATATGAAATAGTAATGAACCGATGATTGGGGGCATGAGTTAGTGAGTGTTGTCGGAGATGAGGCCGGGGCCATTCATTATTCAGGCGCGGCCGCGGCGCCGGCGCCGCCCTGCTCGCATTTTCCGTTCATCCGCACCTTTGGCCGATTCACTCTTTAACACCTTCGTACGGATCACTTCACGACTTGAATAAAAAATATGAGGCAGTCACACAACATGACAGATTTAATATTCCCACATGCGCCTTCAGAAAACCAACAACAGCGTTTAATTACAAAATAAAACTCCTTTTTACGGCTGAATAACGTTCTGCGAAAGTTAAGGCAATACAAGCTAATATAAAGCCTTACAGTGAAAAGTTGTAATCCGCCTGAAGCAAAGTTTTTTATCTACTCCACAGATTACAGCCGTTTACAAATTGAAGGAACTCAGAACTCACGGTAAATCGCGAATGCCTGAAATTTAATTATAGAAACGGGTGTTCAGTGTTTACTCTTGTTCGGGCTATAAAGTGCTACGGTGTGCTACGCTATGACGTAGCTCGAAGGCGCTACGACTACGCTACGAGTGAACGTATGGAGCTCGGAGTTCCATTTAATGGAGCGCTCGCTCGTAGTAGCGCGGATTGCCAAATGAGTAACATAAAACAACTACAGAAATATTGTCAAGTCTATTATGCAAGAATCTTAGGTACAAGTAGTATGAGTCATGAAAAAAAAGCTTTTTATTTCGCTTTAGGTGAATTAAATAAAGCAGCTGAATGCTATATAACCAAAATATTAAACCTCGTTACAGTTGTGCAACTTGATTTTTAAATTACGCGTTTCTATACAAAAATAATTAATACTCAAAGCGATACGGTTTTTCTTGGGTCGATGATGAAACGTAAATTAAGTCAATTTAACACTGAGTGAATAGAAACTGACTCTAGAGCAGTGTAATTTAAGCCGACTGTAAATTGTTTATTTTTTAAATTATTATTTTACTTAAAGATGCATTAAATGCTGGACCTTAGTGTACCTAAATCTAGTCCGTCCTTTAAACACAATGCTAGAAGTCCTCCAGAAACACCTTCTCTGGAATTCCGCTAGTCATATATTTCGACTTTGTTTAGGTTTCCCGCTCGAAGGCATTGTAATTAGTTTTACCCCTAACCCTCTAGTCACGTTTTTTTCACGTGGAATGGTTGAATGCGGCATATTGGTGGTCAGCCAAGGGGAGCGCAAAATTCTGAATAGTCCCCTGGCCCCGACGTGACGAGCATGCCGCTTCTGCAAGCGCTACCCAACCGGGATACAGCATATTTCTACAATGTCTGATCATTGTAAAACCATTCGGAATACGGATTACTGACCTACATTTAGCTAATCGTTGAATTTTGAAAATGATTTTGTTGCAAAATGTATGTTCGATTTGGGTTTGGTTTAGGTTTTTTTATATCAACATGTCCAACGTTTTATACAATAATTCATAGAAAGCTTAAAACTGATCAAAAAAATGTTCCTCTAAATGGCCTATATGGGTAAATGAAATAGATGTGTTGTATTTTTTTAGTTGCAGCTTATCCTTATAGCCAATATGCTCGTAATTATCCAATAGCACTGGGCCTCTATTCAACACTTTGATCTATTATGGTATTGTTCTGACGTCAGTCGCCATTACTGTGAAGAGAGCTAATCTAATAATAAAATAATAAGAGCTATCAAAACGGTGACAATACGGTAACAGATCAAACATGGTATGTTTTTGACCGTGTTGAATAGAGGCCCTGTTATCGGACGTCAAAACAAGACCAGAACAGGTCAAAGACAATGTGTTCTTACCGTCGGGAATAGAGGCCCTGAACTCATCGCCTCACGAGCTGAACTCCGACGCCGCGCCTCGCTCGTCTGCAGACGCGAGTAGCTCGCCCGATACCGAGCACGACCGATGCAGGCAAACTTCACCCTCCCCCGGGGGTGCTTTCTTTTATTTGTCCAAGTTATAAAAAGTAATGAGCTACCTATTTATCTCTAACACTGCCGTTTTCTATTGTTCGAAGTTCCCCAACTCTAACCCAAATAAATTAAATTATACAAGTTGAAATCCAGTCTTAACACTGAACTAAAACATGCTCCGTCTCCGAAGTTGAATTTATCGAATTCATTGTGCATTTTTACAATCACAATGTGTTATTAAAAT
Organism: Acleris sparsana; assembly: GCA_923062465.1. Classification (NCBI taxonomy): domain Eukaryota; kingdom Metazoa; phylum Arthropoda; class Insecta; order Lepidoptera; family Tortricidae; genus Acleris; species Acleris sparsana. The sequence continues at coordinate 13,517,766 of OV281286.1, forward strand.
ACCATGAAACTTGAACTTGTTAGCAAAATTTGACTTGCAAGATAACAATATAAAAAGTTGCTGCAAAAAGAGGATATTTTTTTCAACTTTTTGCACAGTGCAAAATATACAAAGGTCAACCTAGTGCCTCGAGGAGTTCTTTAACAGTCATATAATTATTTAAAAAAAAAACAAATGAAATTCTTACTTACTTGTATGAAAAATCCAGATCAAAACATTCAAAATAATATGTACAAAAAAAAGCCAAGTACAGCCAATAGCGTAAATAAGTGATCATTCATGTGGTGTACTGCCTTTTGGCCGAAATACGTGTGGTCGAATGTATCGTTTCCCAACTGTTTCATTTACCAACACACTTTTATATCTGTAACTGTAAATATTTCGAGTAGACCCGATAGGTTACGTTAAGTAAGTTTTTATAAAAATCCTGAAATATTTAGTTACAGAAATAAAAGTGGGTTGGCAAATGAAACAGTTGGGAAACGATACATACGACCAAATGTATTTTGGCCAAAAGGCACAGAGAACCCATTTATGTACCTTGTCGCTTTCAATAGTTTCACAATTTTGTATGACAAAATGTGTTAAAGTGATAAGGTACATAAATGCTCAATTATTTATGCTATTGATTGTACATTTACCATTTGTACCATTAACTGTTTCTGTTATATATTTTTTACACGAGAAAACAATATTTTCAACCCAATCAATTTAATAACATATACGAGTATCAGTGTCAATCGTCAATTTATTTATCGATACAATTCTTTGCTTTACTACTCATCGAGAATACCTAATTTAGATTGAATTCCTCAACTTGAAGAACTGTATTCAAAACAAGTTAATTGTATCGCCCATTCTCGTAAAGCAAACAGTCTAATCCTTGTCCCATCGGTTAAGTGACGCCCTGTCAAGCGGTGATCAGTACTAGTGCGGCGAGTGGCCCTGAGCGCCGCAGCCCGCCGCTGACCGCCGCGCGACTATACTCCACATACTCCAAGAGACACGACACGCTCATAAATCTTCACGCGAATTTGAACTCCGACGCGCGAGCCGCCGTCTAGTATTTTTATGCTTATTACGACGAAAAAGGTTCTACTCCATATAAATGAACGTGCAACCTCTCGTGCGCTATTTTTAGGCATAAAATATACCGAATTTAATTACTTCGGAAGTAAAACAGACGCGCCATGTAAATTCTCTTTTGTTCATGGAATTATTAAACCACTACTGCGTATAACCGTCGGTTTTCTGATAAAAATGTCTCCAAACAAGCAAAAGGTTCTTATGTTGTACTAATATTAACTGGTTTTAACATTGCCATGATTGAATAATAAACGTTTGGCTATGACTTTGATTAAAATTAATCAACATAATACGCAAACACACATACAGATAAATCTGCATTTGAACTCTCCTTTATAGTGCAAGGCCGAAAAGAAGTCAATCCTGACATATTGCACAACCATGAAATTCTGAATATGGATGATGTTAACAACATTCAAAACACACTGTCAGTACTACTCAGAAACTTCATGGTCGTGAATGTGTCAGAATTGACTTCTTATCTGCCTAGTTCTAGTTACGTTACGAAATGGGAAACGTATTATGCCAGTCCGTGGTTCAAAAACAACGTCCACGTCATCCACGTAAGCGAAGACAGGTCAGCTGAAAGTGCATCCGCGTCAGCTGACGGCGCGCGGGGCGCCGCAGGAGCCGCTGCAATTAACGCCTCCTCCTCCGGCACGCGTGAACCCGCCCGCCGCCGCGATAACGCACGCGGCCCTTATCTCTATCTTCCTTACCGTTTGTCATAAATTTTATCACTCCGATGAGCGAACGCTACGAAGACCTCTTTTTCGGTTTCCCTTCTCCACCGAGTTAACGACCCGTGAACTCGTGAGCAAAGCTCGGAGTCTTATTTTTTTAGTCACTGGCACCAACACTTCAGGCAAAGATTTCAAAACACTTAATATTACGCGTACTGATACATCACTACACAAATCGTTCAAATTATGATATGACTTTTATAAGTATACTGTCATTACTCATATCGTTAATAAAACGTAAAACTCAATGAGTAACGATAAAATTGTTTACTGTTGTTATAAATAAAGTTATCACTTTTCAAGTAAATCTGTTTCAGTACTTCGTCGTCTAATAAAGATAAAAGTTTAAACAGTTTGGATCATTGTAACACTAGGGCAATTCCAGTTAGCGTGACGGTTTGAGGTTGTTTGAGTGTTGACGCGGTGTATGTTACGTCCCGACAAAAGTGTATCGGCGGCGTGGTCGGCGGCGTCGCTCGGCTGCGGCCGGCTGCAGACTGCGCGGCCGAGTCGGCGGCCGGCGGCGCTCGTCCCCGCCGAGCCGTCGCCCGCGCACGCGCCCTTTCGAGATCGATACACCCCGCCCCAACCGCCCGCCCGCCCGCCACCCACACACCCACACTCACACGCACGCACTGCCACTCCACGCGCTACACACACACGACTGCCATTGCATGCCTTCATATTCAAAGTTTTCTTCACTTTTAGTTTGTGAAAAGTTATACTTTGACAAAATCAACAAAACTTGTAAATTATAAATGTTTAAAGAGTTTTCAATCCACAAAGGCACGCCCCTCCAGTCTGATTGCAATTGGACTTTTAGGTTAATGTATATACAATTAAATGGTGAGGCTGGACTTTGTAAAATGATAACACTATATTTATTTTGACGATAAATTCTCTTAACAGACCTTCACCCGTATGATAGTTGAATCCGTTAATCGATTTGAAATAATAATCCTGAGTTCAATTTTATTGATGGATTAGCAGGTTTTCATTACTAACACCCTGTTGCGTCGCTCACGTCAGAGAGGCAGTTAGCTTTACTCCTTACATTGTTGTTCTCACGCAATTTACTTTTTTTTTTGTTAAAATCTATTAACAAACTTTCTCTGAATATTTTAATTGGAAGTACGATCAGCTGTCATCTTGCGTACGTGACTTCCTGCAAATAAGCAAACATAGAGAGAAAGGGCAGTCTTTATTTCGAAGACTGTAGAAAGATAACCCAAATTTATTGCGCCCTCTTTTAGATCCCCGGCTGCACGGTTTCCAACAGCTGAAACAAAAACCATTGCACGGGCAAAAATCAACTGGACCGAGGACTCTCAGGATTTGCGTAGCTCTCGAGATAGGCTCGAGGCAAATCGAAGTAAGGAAACGTCATTTAAAAAGTAATGTTTGAATGGTTCCTGTAGACAAAATGAACAAAAAATAACAGGGTAATCTGTGCACTTGTTTAAATTTGTCGAAAAATTCAAAGAAAGTTACTTAATATTACAACCGACGAGCTATCTCGTAAACTCAAAAAAAATTATGTTGGCGGCCTTCCCGGCCGGCGAGCGCTGTACCGCCGGCGCCGTAGATCCAATATGAAATTTAGTTCATCCGGAACCTTTCTCTTTAATAAGCTAGCTTAGGGACCGTACTTATTTCAACATTTTATGTAATCAAGTAAGTGTGATATTTACGAGTATGAACGAAGTTTTATAATTTTAGAGACATTCAGCCGGCATGGTACGTTTCCACATGGCTTAACGAAACACCTGTTCCCTGGCTCGAGTGTACACTTGCTTAATTAAATTATGTGTCATCTCACGCATTTTGCAAATATTACAAGCATTTGTTTAAAAGTAAGCCAACTTTTCACGATCTTGGTTAATGCTTATTATTGTTAAACTGGCACCGAACAAGCACTATAAAAATCTTCATAACGTCTATTCTAACGTGGCCACAGTTAAAAAAATTGCGGTAAGTAACCTATTTCCAGAAAAACAAATTTACTGTTCTTATTTAACATTTATAAAGAGTTCCTTAAACCGGATAATATTTCACTTATCCGTAAATATATATTATCCATCGCTATTTGCCGCCGCACCTCGTTATAGCTCGATTTTGCACTTCAAGGGATTTGAGTAAATGAGTCGGAGCCGGCGCAACGAACACGCGCGCCTCTTCCCGCCGAGAGCAGTTCGGGCTAAAACAACGGGCTATTTAAAGCAAAGATTTTCATTCACGTTGTAAAGCAAACAACACCACAGCACCGAAAAGCATATGCTAATTTCAAAATATGAAATTTACGTGCCTTAAGTACCTTTATACATATTCCAATAAGTTCGGTCAGACCGTGACCAGAAGTAAATTTACATACTTATTAATGTAAAAGGTTTCCTCGCCTCCGCACTGATATCAGCTGAAGTCGCAACCATCAGCCGTTGTCAGTTCAACGTTAAAGTGTATTTAATTAGTCTTGACATTGGGGTCACTTAACCAAGTGGGCCCGTGTTTACCTACCTACACACGCACTGACTATCGTCTTATCTTGGATCAATAAAATCATGACCCACGTTAATTACAGAAAGATAAAAAATGGTTACGATATCAATAATAATCAACCGACCGACTGTGCTGAGCAAAAAAGTAATGCGTACATAAATGAAAGTCTTTAGCTTTAAACAGGTAAGTACGATTAAAGTTGTTCTCCGAACTCATGCAGTTAGGTAGTTTCCGATAAATTGAACAGGGTCGTGGCGAGAAATAGTCGTAAACTGCAGTTCTGGCGGTGCACGGTGCGCGCTGAACGGCGCGCGCGGCGTGGCTTTACAACTAGAACGCTCATATCAAGAGTAGTAACGATTACGAATTACTTATATTCCTAGACTAGTCGTTTTTTCGCTATATGAACTTACCGCTCTGCCCTAATGTTTTGTCTCTAGTGCCAGTATATTTATTTTGGTCAATTTTGGTTGCACACAGTACACCGCAGCGCCCACGCAAGTAAATCCAATTAATTAAGTACTACCAACAGTAGTAGGTATTTAAAAATACTGATCTTTTAATGTGTGTATAAATATCCTGCATTTGACTCTATTCATTTTATTTGCAATTAGCTATTGTCTGAGACTCCTTCCGCGCAGAAGAATAAAACATACTAAGCCTATGTTACTCAGGGATTTAATGTAGCATTGTAACGGTAAAAGAATATTTGAAATCGTTCCAAATATTCTTTTACCGTCCGTCCGTCCGTCCAAATAATCTTTGAGTTTATTCGTTACAAACATGCAAAAATACAAATCTCTCCTTAGTGTAGATTGCAACTTAGTATTAAAATAACCACGCTATTTATTGCCTTTAACTTCGAAAAAGTTTGTGTTACAAACGTTGAAGGTTGTGTGAAAGATAAAAGTAATATACCATTGATTTGTTTTTGTACCTACCCTGGAAATCGCACAAATGTAATCAAAATAGTTTTTAAATGTGAATATTAATATTTGGTACAAACGGCAGGCTCTGCTTATGTTCATGTACCTAACAAAAGCATCTTCTCACATGTTATAAAATTCTCATTTCAAACCATATCCAAAACCTCTTTGTAAACAGACAATAAGTCTCAAATTTAATGAAAACCTCATTATATGGCAGGTGTACGCACGAGGCAATCAATGAAACAACTTTTATTGGCCTCCCTTTTACTGCTTTCTTTCCCTTCGCGGGCAATAAATAAATTCCAGTAGTGTATTTATTTGCGGCCGGTGACTCAAGGTGCTGGGTGGATTATCTCTTTCTAAAGGAAATTTTCGTACTTAAATTACCGTCCAAAGTTTGCTAAGGACAGACGAAGCTGGAAATTTGAAGCGGAAGTTTTTGCAAAGTAGTGGGACACTGTCACTGGCTTTTAAAGTAATACCGCCCTTGGCCGTGGACAAGATTCAGCGAACGTTATCGCCTCGATCGCTAACTTTTTAATTGGGGAACATGTTTGACACAATCCCTTTGCAGCTTCACTTAACTGTAAAATCCAAGTTCTTTGATAAATTTAATAAATCAGTTAAATTACTACTTAAGTAACTTCAAGTAACCCCTACCATATAAAGTTAAAGTGAAAGTTACATATAAACTTCTCATAGATGTACTCGTATGATGTCACTGTACTGTTTATCCATCAGAGTTTATCCATGTTCAGATATCTTGAACACCTTATATGCTCTTTATTCGATGGCAACTGTATCTATTCCATTTCAACATAGGTACGTATTCTACATTCCTGAAGAAGAAGAAAATCGTTTATGTGGTGCATAATAAAGTGACTTTCAGTGCATGGTGCTATGAGTATATTGAAGGCAAATTGTGGACATAATAAACAATAGTTTCGTTTGTAAGCACAGCTGTATTTTTTATTTTTCTATAAAAGCTAATTTCCCTCTCAAGTACAGCATCCTCACAATCACCTCGATCAGCCCGAGCGCTGCTGCTTTTATCCGTTTATTGTGATTGGCGGCGGCCGCGCGTCTGCCCGCGCGCCGCGGGACGCCGCCGCGAGAAGCCGCGGGATACCGCGCGACAACGCGCTGTCGTTACCACCACATTTATGCGCATTCCTAAAGCTAATCTCACTAATGGACCACAAATGCTCCCAAATACCCACCTGTAATTAATTATGTGTACGTAAATAAGCTGCAATACTTTTCGATTAAATATGCCAAATAAAAGAACTAATAAAAATCAATTATTGTATTTACAGTATTATTACCGTTTCAGAAGGAAACGCCTGAATAAACTTTTTTCAAAGATATCGCACAATGCTGAGTCCTTTCAAAAGATTCGTGACTTGAGATGAGAAAAATCGCTTCGGAGCAAATCAATCAAACAAGATTCGCGTTGTACATCTGTAAATCAACCGACGCAGCGATAGACGCCGGTATAATAATAAGATACGGTTTTATCCGACTCAATTTCCATTTTTTTTAGAAACTATACAGATTGTGTCCGTGTATAAATTAATGTGCTATTTCTTTTTACAATACTTATTATCAACATACCCTCATTAGTCTCTGAAACTAATTATTATGTAGACGATTGCTGGTTTTCCTCGGGCTCCGTCTAATCTTTCGTACTCCATGTCCTACGTCTCGTCAATGCTACTATTTATCCGCAAACGCACGCAGGCGAATGTGACGTGTCAGGCGCAATCCTAATCTACTGAGCCGTTCATGCATGATCAAAAGATATTCAAATATCTAAACACTCTCGCAGACCATCTAATTTTACATTTTTAAAAGTATTACAAATATAACATGCAGTTATGAATACCGATAGGTGATTCGCAATCAAAATTATCAATGATCAGTTACGTACCACTTTTATTAAATTTATTATTAACAAAAATTAATAAATAAATGTCAAGGTACTAGACAATAAACATACATAAATAGATTGATAAACACTTACATATTCCAAGACTGAGGAACAAATACTTACTCGCGGTCTCGCTCGCGGTAGTGCATGTGACTGTCAAGTTCGGTTTTCGCTATTCCTACCGTTGCTCTTGTTTGGCAGGATGACTATCGTAAATTCCTTTCTTGATGCACTTAAATTACTAACTCTTTCATTGTTTGCGTTGTTTGTAGTCTGACAGATATGAACAGAATGCATCGCACCGCAAGTGTGACCTGCACGTATGTCTTCCATAGGGCCTTAAAATGGGATTTACCAGAATATCGCAAACTAACTTTACTAGAAAACTAGTTCGAAGATAATTAGAAAACTAGTTCGAAGTTTTAAAACCATTTGACCGAGGAAGTAACACAAACATATATCTATGTAATACGATTGAGACTAATTGAGAACCTTCTTCTCTAAAATGTTTTTTGCCTGAATTAAAAGCATCTGTACTGCTTTTTTATTTACTGCTTATTGTACGCTAATGAAACTCGTTTATGTTTGTATTTAACCTTTTTTCTATAAGGTATTTTGAAACAAATACATTTACAAAGTCCTTCATATCATTTTTATTGATATTGAGGAGATGCGAATGATTCGTGTATATATAGTACTTAATAAGAACTCTTTTCGAATGCAGCGTATTCATGAAGCTCCAAAGAAACCATCTAGCTGTAGTTGCATCTTTAACCGTAATAACTAAAATATTTGCTGCGAAATGCAAGCATGGCAGGAGGGCCGAGTCCGCGACGACGGTATCACAGGTGAGTGCCTCCTCGAGCCATGTTTGCGCGTGCTCTACTGCAATGCTGTTTGCGAGGCAAACACTCGAAGCTCACCCTCTGCACCGGAGCCGCGCCGTGCCCGCGCCGGACTCGCACCAAGCCCGTTACGCTCCCGCGGTCGCGCTGGCTGGGCGTCTCAATGTATAAGGTGGGGTGACATATGAAATCGGGATCTCTGGTTTTTTCAATAGATTATTATATTACTTAACCGTGTTAGTCTCACATAATCATTGTTTCGGCACTTTACAGGTCTTCTACTAGCCTCAACGTAAACATAATCCACGGAGCATATAGTTAAAACAAATTTAATGAATTAAGACAAGACACATTTGGGGTTTTTGTATTCACCCGACTGCCGAAGATATTAGTATTATTAGTAGTATTATTTACAAACAAACATTTGCAAACATGAAGATGAACTTAAAGTCTTGTGTGGTGGATTTTTAATCACTAGATCACCGTCACATACATTTATGCCTACACCATTTTTTATCTTTTGATTAGTGTCAAGACAAGATTATTTCAATCCGTAGACAATGCGATGCTGGATCAATTGTTTGTTAAACAAATAACGCTATTGACAGCGATGAAATGTTGACGTTCCAGCAATGTTTGTAAGCAATATGTGGAAAAATGCAAACGAGTTGGCCGCGCGGCGCGCATTCCGCCGCGCCGCGCGGCCACGCGTCCTTCGACGACGGCGACGCGCAAACGGCGCAAACATTTGACACAACACGATTGTCCGGTGTAACGTTTGCACGTAACGATACTTGGAAGGAGGAAGAGATGCCATTTCCGCGCCCGGATAAATATTTGTGTTCTGGATTATCTATATATAGGTGTTTGCAGTAGATATTCGTTTACGTAGATAAATATAAGTATGAGAAAACGTCTGAACTAACCTGGTAAATACGGAAGTTTCTTGTTCGTGTGTTCCTTTGTTCTTTTTCTAGAACAGAACGGAACACGAGATTGTCGTCATTACTTGTAAATAAATAGTTCGATCGGGCAGAGTGGCAAGGGTTACTATATTTTATCCGCAAAACGGATAATTCTAAAAAGAAAACGAAATAACCAATTAAGCGCAAACGGATTCAAGAATAAACGCTTCTTTCAAATTAGTATATTATCAACGTTGTTAAGACATGACAAAAGGAGTGGAAAAATTGGTAAAATAATGTATTTAAATTTAAAATTACGGTTTTCCTTGAGCGTACTTTTATTCTTTCTTATGATTTGCGTAATTATCAGAACTTTACCACAGCTGCGTTTAGGTATTTCCCTTTCTGGGACCAAATTCATTTGGCTGGAAGACAATGAAAGGAATAATTTGACCATGAATATTAATGAATTAGAATTCGCACTCATCTCGCTGCTCAAGCTTTTATTGCGTATTAATATAATGACTCCTGAATGCCTGCCAGGATATCGATAAATCCCCGTAATTCACTTGCCGGGGTCGGAGAGTTCCGCTAATAGCATTACTTTAGTTGCGATGCGATTGTATAAAACGAGAACATTGTTTATCACGCTTTTAATTTGATCACTTGCTGCACGATTGATTAATTATTACTCACTGGTTATTGTTATAGTTATCAACTTTATAAATAATTTAATGAGTAACTCACACCACCGTAGTGCAATGGAAGATTTAAACGTTTTTTTAATAGAATACTGGAACAGCTATTTCCTTTTGCTAGTTTCAAAGCGCGAGCCACCGCTCTCTGTGGTGACAGCGAGGGCACACACATCCGTTTGCTTATTCAGCCTCAAAGAACTTGGAGTGATGAAGCAAAATATGTTCCCGAGACCACCTAGGCTAGAAGAATGAAGTCGTTTACGAAGCAGACATTATTTACGAGCGCGTCATTCAGTGAGCGACGGCCGGGCTAAACGGGCGCTTTTTATTCAGCTCTCCCAGCGGCGACATGCGATAGTGCACTGCATAACTGTAAACATACTCGCTTTATAAAGTCCTGTCATTTTCTGTAAGCGAGCGCGAGATATTATTTTCAGCGAAATAACTATAACCCTTTCCAGAATCTTGTCTAGCTCGATTACGAAGTTTAAGTCATTTAAAACGGACCTATGTAATTCTAAATCTTATTTAATGGCCAATAAATATTACCCTTTCATTTTAAACAAGTTTTAGTTACTATGTGAGAGAATGAAATAATTTATTGAATGGATCAACATAGGCGGGTCGTTTTCAAAAAAAATGTACATAGTTAAAGGCTTTAATTAAAACAAAACTTAATTGATTCCTTTGTGTGACGAAAGTTACCCATATAGTTTGTATGACTAACTTTCGTTACACAAAGGAAGCGATCGTGATTTTGTTTTCAATAAGCCTTTAATTATGTACAATTTTTTTGATAACGGCCCAGGCGGTAATGGTTAAAATAAGCTGGATTAACATTTTTTGCAACAACCATTGTAACTTGTTGTTGCGAGGTTCGTTAACTGCCACTAAACGAATAGTGGGTCACTCAATGGAAAGTAACTGCCGAAGCATAGCAATCGCACACGCGATGCCGGCCTTTAAGCATAGAATCAGGTCCCCCTTCACCGTCGTGGTGGTGGTCACTGTTGTGGCGATCCGAAAATACCACCGCAATAACCTGAGGGGCTATTGCCTAACGCACTCGCATTTGCAATCGGCTTCAAAGCGTACATTCATTCATTCGTTCATTTTGTGTACAGATAAGCCTTCGATATTCAAAATGATAACGATTGCGATTGCGAGCGCGTTAGGCAATAGCCCCTGTCTCACGAAACCGTCAGGCGATGGTTTCTTTTTTTTCGGGTATCGGGTACTAAAATCTACGGAGGACACGGGTTAAAACATTTGTAAGGCAAACCATTGCCCGTTTTTTTCTTAAATATTTGCGTATGTAAATGGTTTAAGCGAAAATATTTTTAGCAGATAAGACAAAAAGGGATCTTAGGTACACAAGATTAAGAGTACAATTTCGTAAAATGAGAATTTATTTACGAGATGATAAAATGTCGGAGATCAAAGCAAGACAAAGTGAACCAAGACGATACTTTGCAAATGTTTCCCCAACTACGGAAATCTGTGAATATGGTGTTTGTGTATACTTCCCATACACATAGGTATGTGCAGTATTTTTAAAAGTAACCCTATTCTAGGCTTCCGTGTTATATTTGAAACTTAAGAAAAAGACCACCTTTTATCACTGATAATACGAGTAGGTGCCGGAAGTACATGGTAAATACAAGTTAAATAAATATAAAACTTGAAAAAGTATTGTTTTTAATTATTTTGTATATTTATAAGGTTAATATTAAGAAACAATTTCATCAAACTATGTTAAATGTTGATCGACTGTTAGTTAATACATTTTTACAGTTGTCAACGCTTTAATCGTCTGTTAAGTGGTTAACAACGTTTGGTGAAATTGGTACTAAGTGGGCGAGTGCTAAAGCCTCATTTATATGATACAACTATGGCAAAAATGTACAAAACGCTTATGACAGTATATTACAATTATGCTGATCAGCACTAAATAAGATATTCTGATTATAGCTAATGTCACGTTGAAGCAGTGCGTGACCGGGTTTTTAATTAGGTCAGTTTGACTCAAATTATCTCAACTCGATTCTATAAAATAATTTAACAGGCGTTTGTCTTCATTTATCCGTTCATCGATATATTTTGTCAATTGTTAAACCTTTAATCGTTTGTTAAACTGCCGTGAAATTCCGCATTAAAATGATGGTTTGCAATTGCGAGCAGTCAAAACCGATTATGACCTTCGCAATGCCTTTCATAATAAAGGAATGTACAATGCAAAGCCTCTTCAGAAGCGATCTTAATATTTAAGCTTATAAGGTACTTTATTATATTGTGTCAACTGTAAGGGAGCTATGTGAAAAACGACGACGACGACAAACGACGTTTGACATACAGAAACGACTGGGTCGACACGTAAATAATGCCATTAGCCATTAAATCCGACACTTTTACTTGTTTTTGTGCAATAATTATTAAACATATAAGTGTATCATAGAGCCCCTTGTAATCTCTTATCTTAGCTTAGTTTGGTTTTAACTGATTCCATTGTAATAGTACCTTAGTTTTGAAATACAAATTCGTTAAATTTATCCATTTAATCACGTGTCTCATGATGCATAATAACATGTGAATTTCATTTTTATTCCTTCTGTATAAAGCTATTAAAGCGGCAGAGGAAATTGGGTTAAGACGGTCTCGGTACGTGGAGTCGATTTATGGCTTCGAAGCCACTGCTTGGGCCACCATGAAAACACCGTTAAATAATACTCTTCCATCTGTGCTTTACATATAATATTTATGTATGTAGAGTAAGTCTTTGTACGCTATGGTAAATATGTTTTAACTATAACTATACCATTTACTGTATTTTGACTGTCAAGAGTGTATTCGTATTATCAAAGCTAAGGTTGCCGGCAGTTCGGAAGAGTGCAGTTGAGGTTGCGACGGAGGAGGATCGTAAACATTTTAGCTGCAAGTTTGCTGCGTCAACAGAAGTGCTACGAGCTACGGCTACAGCTCTACGCCATTTGCTACTAAGCTGTAGAGCTACTACGAAATACCAGCAGATACATCAACTCGCTCCCCCCTAATAGGCTATCGTTCGCAAGTAGCTTCACCGTGTACGATCGTTCTTCTATTTTTATTACGTAAATATAAAAGGTTAATGGGGCGTATTAAATCTTCGTTCACCCCGTGCCAAAAATCCGGGAATGTGAGCCACCTAAAATTCCGGTCACGTAACAGCTCACTAAGTCAATTTCATTTATATTATATGTTAATAAAATTTATTCCTATCGATTTATTATGTTTGCAGCTTGAAGTTTAGTGATGGAATAACTTTTGATCGACAAAATTTTCCTGGGGAGACCATTGCACTTTGATCTATGTAATGGCGTCCGTAGTCAAGAAATGCACTAGGCAGCAGTAAACCACAAATCCCAAACTAACCATTTGCGATAGCTGAATTACTAGGTTCAATTCTAATGTTTCGAAATCTTACATCAGTGAAACTATATAGCCACTTACTATATTTACTTATTAGCTTTGAGTTGGCATTCTATTGACGTTTTAAATAATCCATTATAAACTTCAACTGCCTGGATTTACAAATTTCTCTGTAATGAACGTTGCGCGGAACAGAAAATTGGTCCTGCGAGCCGGATATACTTTTACTTTTTATGTATTTTAACTGTCCCTCTCCACCGCTCAACCGCTTGTTCATTCAATTTAATTTTGGTTCTTGCTTTTTGGTACAGTATTATATTAACTTTGTATAATAAAGTCAACGTATACTACCGTAAAACACGATGCGGGGATCGGCACCATATACATTATTACGCTCGCCCATTGAAATGACTTTTTCGTCTTAATATAATTATTGTAAGAATACGTGAAAAAAATAAAGATCTGCAGTTTAAAATTCGGTAACTATTGCCCATTACCTCTTTTTATAAGAACGATTTATGCTAACTATAGATATCATATACTCGTATGTAGCGTAGGTAGCCTTCCCCAAGGATCTCCATAAGGGTCGGTCTGGTAAATATAATCTCAGTTAAATCGTGTATTTTTATAGTCAATTGAGTTTTTGCCAATGCTTAATATCATAACGCCGCCATTAACTACCTTAAATTCGTTAATTTTAACTCTTAAAAATTTTAATCAGCTTACTTAAAATCCAGATATTGAAATCAGCTATTAAAATGCCCAATTTTTTATTACGAAATTTAAAATTCCGAATCGGTTCACTCACGCTGCACTTTAAACTTGACTGTTCAACCATTTTGATAAAAGTTATTTACGACGTGAAACGATTTATTACTGCAAAAAATAAATCTTTACACTTATCTGTTTATGGTACCTCAATATTAATGTATGTCAATGTTCCGCCACTACCGTGCAGCCCGTCTCGGTTAGTTTATGTCCATTGAGTGACTGTACTCGTATATCGTAAGTATTCAAGACTCAGAACAAGGCCTTGGACGACATTGTTTACTGTCTATCTCCTTTCTTTCATTCTGTCAACTATTCCTTATTTACCTATGTGTAAAATAAGTGTTTTAGAGGTCGGTACTGTTACAATGTGGACGGATTTTAGGGAAGGGTAGATGTATGTAAGTACTCACAGCTCGGCTTTGAGGGTCAATCCAGATATACAGTGCCCTGGTCCCTTGGTTCACTCGCGTTCGGGGCTTATGCTATCGGTAGCCTCTCGCGACACCCGGGTGTTTGCTATTTCACGTTTACAGTTTTCTCGGGTTACTCAGGAGGACACATGACATACGGTGTGTCAGCAGCTCAGGCGCACACTGACTTGTGCGCCGAGCGAAACTCCCGCGCCGAGTTAGGATATTGGGAGAGTGAGAGTAGTTGGAGATTCCGCATTGTCACAGTACCTACCACGAAAAGAAAAATGAAACACTTCGTTATTTATCTATCTGTAATAGGATCTCTTTTTGCTATCGGTCTCAATGCCTAGATTATAAGTTGTCTGTCCGTCAAACAAGATTTTATATCTCAGGAACTGGTAAAGGTATTCAGTTCCAGTTATTATCAAATACTTAGGATTACAGTCCTATCAAAGTGCCATAAAATTAAGTTAAAGTGATTCAATGCAATCAATATTTACAGTAATTGAGGTGAAATATTTTGATATTCGCAAACTCTCCTAATATCTCCTATAGGTTTATAGTGTAGGTACTTCTCGTTTAGCTAATATCATGGATGGTGTTTGGTTAAAAGTGTTGTCATTTGTAAAAGTTATACATTTTGATGGTGAGCGGCCATTCGCAAAAGTCATATTATGTTATGTAATGTAATAGTCTTAATTGCATCGGAGCCGAGATATTTAGTTGTTCATACCTGGGCGTAGTTTTAGGACCAAAAATGAATACTCAAATCTTTAATATCTCCTCTCTCCGATATTACACTCGCGGACTAATAAAACGGGTCAGAGTGCGTTTTTCATACTAAAGAGGTTATTTCGAAGCCTTGGTTCCTCGCCAGGGAATGCTTGTAGTGAAATGTGATGATGAATACCTCGAACATCGATACAGGACTTCCAGAGTGCCTAGGATACCCAACTGAATGAATCTGCGGTTAACGCCTGAATAGCGCATGTTCAGAAAAACATCTAAAATGACAATAAAATGTAAGGAAATCCAAGTGCTGACCCAAACTCTCCCGCTGTGATGTTAACTGATTGCGCGATCAGTTAGGTATCTTAAGAACTTTTCCTCTATTGAACCTCGCAGTATCCACCATTAAAACTCACTCAAAACAACCCCTGGGGATTAACCAAGGCTTCGAAATAGCCTCGTTTGTATGAAAAACGCACTCTGACCCGTATTATTTGTCCGCGAGTGTATTTAACGCCATAAATTATATATATCTATCTGTATTTTAGGTCCTCTAAATACGTGTAACTATGTAAAGATCATCCGTGGCAGACGACAAAAAATAAAACTTCATACAAACTTACCCAATGCCCTTTGAAAACTAGCTTGGTGATATATCGTAAGACTATTTTGAATATGTTTTTTTACTACAAAGGTTTTTGGCAGTAGTTAGTCATCAACTACTCATCGAGGCTAAGTGACCATCTCCGGACCGTAGCATAATTGCTTTTCATACACCATACCATAAACTACATCTTTGGGTTCATGTATTTGATCGAAATCATAGTGTTTTATTTATGAATTAAATTTAGATGGTATGTATAAGTAACTATTTAAGATAAGAATGAACAAAAAATAAGTAAAGGTAAAATCTTTGCAATGTCTACTGATTTCAAAAGATGTGTCTTGGTGCCCCTTGTTACTCGGTAGACAACGTCCCTCCCAAAATCCCGCAAGGTTGAATCTCTTCACCTTCACCTTGACATGTAATTTATAGACTCTTTATACTACTTAATACTTAAGATCATAAACCAATATTTTGTGAGTTTCTTAAAGTCTTCGATTACCTATAAATGTATCTATTTATATGAAAGAAATAAGGTGTAGTGAATGGAAGACAAAACAAACTATAAGACACTCTTTGCAATACTTGAACTTTTAACGGTAAAAAAACCGTACTATCTATTAAGACATTCAACGTTGTGACCAAATGAACTTATTTTGTTTTTTTTTTAATGGCCATTAGAAGGCACGCGAGCACTCAGGCCACGTGATGGTAAGTGGAATCTGAGATACATAGACATTTGAAATCTTAAAACTGCAATCCTAAGGCGTCAAATGCGTTCCCAACCATGAGGACTGAGATGGAATGCCTCTATGCTAGTAATTGTACCGGTTGTCTTATCCCCACACCGGAATGCAGCAATGCAAAAACTGATGCTTAGTGGTGGGTTAATGGATAAGACGGTGGTAGCGGACGGACCTTGCACAAGGTCCTACCACCACTAAAACGCACATATTGCAAATATTTACCTAGGTAACTAGACCTCTACTGTGACTGTCCGTTTCATTCCAATAAACTCCAAAATGCAACTTTTAACGTGCAAATAAATATTATTTCCCGGCCCTCACGGGAAAAGACTTGCAACTTACAACGCATATTATTAAGAAACCAAATTACATTTTCCTGGGTTAAGAGTGATTTACAAGTTAACATGTTTAAAAAGTTACATATTCTTAGAAGAACTTACAGAACGTTGCGTACCTGTTGCCGCCCTCTCCGGAGAATATTGTTTTATTCAATGCACGCGGCATAATGTACGGTGCACCAGCCACTTGATGCCGGGCCGGCTTACGTGCGACCATTACTACCACCTGCAATAAACATTACCATTCCCGCGTTATTTATACTCGTACTCGCACCCGGAGGTCCTCGTACTGAGTATGTCTAGTGCAGGTACACACCTGGAGTAGGTATACATCTCAAAACATTTTTTTTTTAATGTTGACACTTATCTTAAACATGCAAACAATTTATTTTATCCGCTGCCAAACTCATAACACTGGAATCTTTTAAATATTCTAAACGAATTATGAAACTGGAATAAATACCTGAATGCGATATTGAAATAATATCATCCGTAAAATGGGAACAATCTCTACCGTCATCTTCCTAAAAATATGTAGACTCAGATTTGTATCAAATATCACTTATTTGTGTTTAGTTGGTATAGCGAGACATTAAATACCATTATACATTGTTATGTACCTATTATAATAGTACTTTAATTGTTATTATTCATGATTACAAGCATGAATACTGCCCTGCTAATACAAATGGCGGTATCTCTGACAAAACTCCTGTAGCAAATGCAACCTTATAACTAAGGGGAGAGGGTTGTATTTGCTTTGGATGTTTAGTTTAACATATTGCCTTTTGGCTTGAGAGGGCAGAATTGTATTTTGCTTAATCGTATCTTCCGTTTTTTTTAAATACAAACATTGAATTGTATTCATATTACCAAACATTCTTAATGACAAATTTAATATAAGAACTTTGGTAAGTTATGAGGGTAATAAAAGGCTTTTTATGGTCGACCGGGGAGGCAGAACTAAAATTAAACAATCTGTTAAATTGGAAGGTGTTGAGCTTTTGACCGGCAACCTTACTCTAAAATGTAACTCTGAAAGTAAGTTCATACTGTACTGTGGACAAACTAGAAACTACAATTTCATAGGGTAATGGAGTAGACAACATGTCGTCGTGTTGTTAAACTTGAAACTTTAAATTGACGAAGATATTCAATGGTACATGTACAATTGCAGAACTAGAGTTTAATCTAAAGACTGACTGCTTGGTTCTGCAAAGTTTTGAAATGCAGAACATAATACTAAGACGCTTTTAGTATTCAGAGCGAAGTTGAGCAAGCTCGGGTCGCGCCGGGATTACGCCGGGAGTCGCTCGCCGGCGTTGCCCGACGTGTGTCAACCGCCCGAGGACGGCGCGAAACACGGCAGCGGACGAAACCATTGTCATGAAGACACTCTTAAGGTGCATTCGGTAGATATCGTATGCTCGAAAGTAAACTGTTTATTGCACAAAGAATAAATAATTTTTTTTTTTTAAATCAGGCCAAGTGCGAGTCGGACTCGCGCACGAAAGGTTCCGTATCATTATCTACATATACAACATTCGACACTAAATTAGTTTGTTGTATGGGAGCCCCACTTAAATACTAATTTTATTCCATTTTTAGTATTTGTTGTTGTAGCGGCAACAGAAATACATTATCTGTGAAAATTTTAACTGTCTAGCTATCACGGTTCATAAGATACAGCCTGGTGACAGACAGACAGACGGACAGTGGAGTCTTAGTCTTAATAGGATCCCGTTTTTACCCTTTAGGTACGGAACCCTAAAAAAAAGTAAGAATCTGGTATGTACAAAGGCGAAGTTATCCCCAAGTCGTAACTTTGTTACTATTGAAGAGGTTATTATTTTAAAGTACATTTTTCCATTTCTTGAATAATAAAACATTTCGCCTTTTTTTTCTTTTTGCATCTAAAAAAATGAAAAACATGCTGACAGGTCGCATATTTAGTTGTGATGCCTATGTTCTTGGGTAGGGTGTCGGGTGATCGAGCTGGTCCATTCGTACTGTAACTGGGCCTTTTTCAAATTTAACCATACACCGTTGTTGTCCTACGCCAGTTTTATATTACGGCAACTAAATAAGTTAGTTTAACAAAATACTTATTACTCGCGAAGAAGAAAAGTTGGTAGCGATTAAGTAATTTTATAAACCCCCCGAAGACGTATCGCTGACGATAGAAAGGCAATATAAATAGGGACAACGACTTCCTCGCGGCAATGAAATGACGTGACGAGCGGAAACGGCAGCTCGGAATCAATAAATCATCCTACTCGTCCACAACGAACCGAGGGGTTACTTCATTCTTAAAAAATATACTTAAGCATCATACTTGGCGATGAGAGATGAAACGAACCACTTTTATTTGTAATACAATAGAAGATATTAACTTAAAATCATATTCATATGGGAATATTGGTCTAAATCATTCTTTAATTTTAATTTTAGTAATGAATCTTTGTAAATAAAACAATTATACTACAGGTTACCAATGTACTCGTACTAACAGACAAACCTGCCTATACTTTTTTGATGTAAAAGAGAAAAAGGCCTTTACCCAACAAGGCTGTTAAATAATAATTGATTAATGAGATTAACGATTTACTAAAGATCGCGAATATCGCTTAATTAGAGTTACGTACTTAAATTAAACTTGTATGACGCTTTGACATGCTGCTTTAATGCAGTTAACGTTGTTCCAACTGAACACTGTAAATTGCTTAGAACAGAACACGATTTCGGGATTGGCTGTGTGTCGATTTACAGGCGACATTCAACATGGCATCTCCTACACGCTGCGGTGTGCGTTCCGCACCGCACTACAATAGGATACAGCTAAAGAGAAGAGAATGTTAACAAAAGGTTTTCACTTAATTATATTTACTAGTACTATATGAGTATTTACATGCGATATAAGAGCACGCCACTTAACTCTATCCTGCGTTACTTCATACCAGCTATTGCTGCATTGAAGGTCCCAACGAAAATTAAGTATAATTAATAATTAACTTTATCCTGCGAGTAGGCCTGCTGTCTGATTCTACCGGCGCTCCCCAAGGAGAGTCCACCCAGAAGAAGTGCCGCAAGAAATGTAAATGTCTTTTAATTTTTTAGAATTTTGAGATGTTTTTCTAGTAGTCGTCCTTTATTGGCTTTATTAATAAAAACGCAAACATTTTGGTAACAATCTCTTTTGCATTGCAAAACGGTCAGTATTACTTTTACCAAAATGTAGCTAAAATGAAACAAGATTCTTAGACAGAATATATTTACGTATAGACATTAATTTCCGGTTATATTGAAGATACGGCCGCGTTCTAAATCTTTGTTTTATTTTGGGCATGCTCTTACTTTTACGTCCGCCGAAAAATAACATGCGAAGCCGTTTGTTTCCGTGAATAAAGAATATTCGAATTCATTTGTTATTGTTACAGAAACAAAGGCTTTAAAGCGTGTCGGGTTCCGACGTGCCACTAAAACTGCAAAATGTCGAGTTATGTGCCGAAAATAACTGACAGCGGGGCTTCGACCGTTTTGAGTTGAGACTGGTTATTTTATTAAATATTCGGGGTGCGATTGAGCGGCGCGAGCGAGCGGCAGTCTGACTCATCACCGGCAAATGAAGTCGGTGCCGGCAAATGACGCGCCACCACGCGGTTATACCGATGAGCAGCTAAATGCGCGACACGCACGCACGGCATCCGACCGGACCGGCCGCTATGAAATCCAACCTCGTTCATAATTGCAAGGGTACAAACTCGCAGTTCGCCCGGCCTACAGATAATGGTACATTTTGCCGTTACGTTAAATACATACTAAAAAGGTTGGTGTATTGTTATATCTAAAGCGAGGTTCCTTTTGTTTTCATATAAAAACGCAATGCGATAATAAGCTGGGCCAAGTTAATTACAATAATACTACCTGTACATGTACATATAGGTACTTTTATCATGTGATCAATTTCTTTTAATCTATAACCGAAACATGTACTTATGTGCTCACCTTAATAAGAAACTATTTAATATCTACGCAACGTAGGCACGTTAACTTGTATCGCATCTTCTCTGGCTTTGGGCCGCAGCGCCGTGCCGCAGGCGTTACACGAGATCCCTTATAGAAGCTTCGATACCAAAGCCGTCGCAAACCGACATTCAGTGCGATAGCTCATAGAAGGTGATTCGGGTTTGTAATTGTCTCTCGCTCTCTCTCATACTCTTATTAAGAGCGAGTCAGAGAGAAGTACCAACCCGAAGCACCTTCAAAGTTCTCACATATTGTACTCGCCTATCCAACTTACTGCACCACTTACCCGTTATACGACGAAGTATGTACATTAAAACCAAAGTATTAATATTAATCGACTGTCTGTTGGTGGCATCTGCCAGTGTATTTGTTATTCCAGAGAGAATGTTAAAGCGTTAGACAGCCGTACACTATTAATTATATGGTTTTACTTCAATATAACGGAACGAATACTTATATGGGTAATTTAAATGAAATCAACTCAAATCAATGTATTGTTTGAAATATACCTACCTAGAATAACCTAACCTAACCTAATCTAACACTATATTATTGAAAATGAAACTTGATCGTTCATTCATTTGGTATTATTATTATTTTACTGATGTGCTCCAGTAAGAATGCGGTTAGAATGCAAAAGCTGACGCCGAAGCCCATATCTTCATGGTTGAGCACCATTGTCAACTAACATTGTTAATAGGTATCTTTTTTTTCGCAGGGAAAATGGTTTTAGCCATACCACCTGGGCCCGGGGGCGCTTAAGGTTACGTGGGACTCACCAACCAAGAGCGGCCAGAATATATTTGTTTGATATTGCGTCTTTTTTTAGGACTAAACACGATAAGACAAGAAAATAAAAAGATGGTGGTTAAGTTAGGTCTAGTCGTGTTCATAAATATGTGTACACTTTAGTCCCCTGTCTCTTTAATATCGTTTAAACTGCCATACATAAATTGTCACAGCGATTAAAGTGACAAGGTACTAAAGTGTACACATATTTATGAGCACGACTGTACCTATTAGGTCTCGCCGCGGGTACCCGCCTGAAAGCAGCCCTTGCAGCTCTTGCCACCAACGGCGTGAAGGGAGAACCGCTGGGTGTTCAGTGGTAACAAGTGGAAATCCGTTTGTTTCAATACAATTTCCCAACATTATTATTCTGTTATTTAATTGAGTATAGTGACGTAACTAACGTTTTAATCGTATACAAAATATACAGTGAACGTAAATTAATTTGGTAGCGGTGTTCATGGCCGCGCTATACTAGGCATATTAAAGCGGCAATAAATCAGTTGGACTTGGTAATACCGGATCTGATTATTTCGCATTTCCCTGAGTAGGACATCCGAGTCCCGTCCGCCGGATCTCCAGTCGCTACACACCGTGTTGCCAACAACAACGTGCTATCATTATATTTTTACCTACTTGATTATGACGCTAAGGTAATTGGATGTATTAGAATTTTCCGCATGATTGTCGCAGTTTTCCGGTCTGCCGAAGTTAGTAATAAACGAGATAATATTTGAGATAAGTAAATCTAGAGTTGCTGATGAAGTCTCATTCATTTTGAAATAAATAAAGTAATTATATATATCTTTACCTCTCTATTTTACCACAAAGACTAAAGCTAAATCTCCAAATAAAATAAAATAACAATGTACTGGATGATGTCAGAATTGAGTTCGAGAACATATGAGATCAATAACTAAAGTGTGCTTCAAATATGGTTTATGGTTTGGTTTGTATCTTTCATAGTAACATTTGAATTTGAGAGAATGAGACAAAGCATACTTTAACTACACTCAGGAGCAAAAATACCGGGCAGAGTGCGTTTTTCATACAAACGAGACTATTTCGAAGCCTTAGTTCCTCGCCAGGGGTTGTTTTGAGTGAGTTTTAATGGTGGATACTCCAAGGTTCAATAGAGGAGGTCAAAATTTGTTAAGATACCTAACTGATCGCACAATCAGTTAAAAATAGCGGGAGAGTTTGGGTCAGCACTTGGAGTTCCTTACATTTTATTAAAAGATAAACAAGATAAAAGATAAAAGAAATTTATTCAGTAAGTAGGCCGCTCGGGCACTTTTATATGTCAAGATACTACCAGCGCTTCCCAAGAGGAGACCACTGCTGAGAAGAAACGCCGCAAGAAACTCAGCAGTCAGCCATTATATATTGCATTATGTATTGCCATTTAGATGTTTTTCTGAACATGCACAATTCCGGCGTTAACCGCATATTCATTCAGGTGGGTATTCTAGGCACTCTGGAGGTCTTGTATCGATGCTCGGGGTATTCATCTTCAGATTTCACTAAAAGCATACCCTGGAAAGGAACCATGGCTTCGAAATAGCCTCTTTAGTGAGAAAAACGCACTCTGACCCGGTATTTTTGCTCCTGAGTGTAATATTGGTTTGTTGTACGTTTATTATTATATTATTAATTAATAACCTAGATATTGCTGAACCTTGTACATACATTCAAAAGTTTATTAGCTTAACGAACTTGAATTAGAATTATGGTACTGTCCCTCAATCAAGTAATTGTTGGGAGCAAAAAAGATTTACCGTCTCGAAGACTTGCCAATGAATTATTCCATTTCGCAAAGTATTATTAAAAGCTTTCAGCTATATCTAAAGGTATTTTTTACTTACGAATCATGTTTAAAAGAAATTGTTAATTTGTATGTATTTTTAATTAATTTCTAACGTTCGTAATTTAAAAAAATTACAGTTGTAGCTAATTGGGCATAGTTAGATTGGCTAATTGGAGTAAGGAATTAACAGGTACACTATGTAAAATATAGTCAAGAGACAGTGTTAAGAGATTGTTAAGCGTGTAGAGTCAAACAAGTAACTCTAAGATAGTCAAGAGGCAATAAGTGCAATACCGCTTATTATACGCTAGGTTTTTGGCTAGACTTTAGGCATTGTGTTCAGAGACCTTATTAGAATAGTATCCAAAAAACCGGGCAAGAGGATGGTGGATCATGCTCAGTGTAGAGGGTTCCGAAGTCGCTACAAACACAAATACAATTTAATGAAGAGTGCACTGCAAAAGTGCGTCTTTTTGTTGAGAAGTGCAGTTTTTCGGGAATAACTGAAAAACTGTGTGTCCGATCATGTTGAAAATATTTTATATTGAAAGTATGTAGTAGGAATTACCTTTGTACTTTTTTTTCTTTTTTTTTGGACATACCGTTTAAAAGATATAGGGGTCTCCCCCTATATATTTATGAAACGTTCGGAGCGTTAATTCCAAAAAAAATGTCATCTTATTAAAAAAAACTGCTTAGGATCCCTAAAGTGTTTTTAAAAGAACTGCCGAAATATGTGCAAAACGATATAGAGGTTAGCTGGAAGAGATCCCTTAAAGGGATATGTTCGCCTTTGTACGTTCCTTTTCTTTAAATATTTAACTGTATTTGAATTTCTGTGTTTTGTACAATAAAGTGTTTACATACATACATACATATATATGCTGAAATAAAAAACATTTTCTCTTACTTGTATTGAGTGAACTAGCTTTTTTTTTAACTATCAAACTAAGTAGCGGCTTTTACAAGACATCTACACCCCAAATGTCATTAATGTTCCTCTTGTAGTTTTTGAGTTAAATGCCTTAGACATAATATCCACTCGATAAAAAAGTGTTACGCATAATTGGCCCGCAGGGCGGACGGACGTACATGACGAAATTATAACGGTTCCGTTTTGGTTACAGAACCTTAAAAAACGGCAGAGTTGTCCAATATGTAGCTTTAGTCGAACAAAAGCATAGTTGTGTGGTGGACGCACAATTTTGGCAATGATATCACCCAAGTACCGGTGGTCATTGATCACCGCTTGGTGCCCGCGAGAAGCCGCAGCCATTTGCATTCGTTAAGCCAACACCAAACACCGCTATCTATTCGCAATAACTTCCAATAAACGACCGACCTAAACTTGGCAATCATGAACGAACCAATCCACTAACAATAAATATAAACTGAACTTCTAACCAACTTGGTCTTCTTAATAAACGTACAGAAATAGAACAGCCAAGCTCCAAGCTCATGCTGTGAAATGCGTTCTTCATTTGCGGTGAAACAGGCTATGTCTCATATAGCCCGCACGTGAGCGGAATGGATACGGCGCGGATGATTGGCCGCCCACGAGCCTCATTGTCCACTTCCAACTTACAACTCGTATCAACTCTGTTATTTAGTTTGTTCTGCTTCACTATACAAATTTATATCATATATATGTACTTGTTTTTTTTTATTGCATCGTCATATCTGTCATGCAAATAGTTCGCATTATTAACTGTTTTCTTTGCCAACTAAATTGCATGTTTCCATGATGAAACGCGTTTTTTCTGCAAGTAATCTCAGAAAAAAGGGACCGAAGGAAAATCTTGAGTGACACAGGTCGGACAGCCGCGGATACACTTGTCATTACACACCTTCGGGTTGCAACCTTCCGTCAGGTTAATGTCCACGCGACAGTCACCTAATGAATATTCATTAATTTGAAAATCGCTTCCTTATATCTGTTATCTGTCTGTAACCTAGGGGGCTAATCAAATGACTATTGAGTCCATCTAACGGCCAAGCGCACTAAGCCACTACGCTTAAAAGTTAATAGCTGGCTCTTGAACGGAAGTTATCCTAAAACTTCTCAAGTTATGTTATTTTGTTTGTAATTTAGTCCATCAATGAGGCGCATTAACAGCGTTATAATAATTATTTATGTATCCACAAACCGCCGCCGCGTTCAAGGCATCGAGAGTAATTTTTCTCCAAGAGTAGGTACCGTTATAGAAGATCGGTTCACCCTCAGTGGAGACGCAGCCCAATTAATATTCATAATATTTATAGCTTTATATAATGCTTAGACTAAGTAGTACCATTGTCATATGAAATATGTTTAAAAATGACTGACTGCTGAGTTTTTTGTCAGCAGGGGTCTCCTCTTGGGAAGCGCTGGTAAATTATTGACGTGTAAAAGTGCCCGTGCGACCTACTTACTGAATAAATAACTCACTGACTTTTATCTTTTTTGTCTAATCTTTTAATGGCGAAAAACACTTACCCCTTTATTTATAAACGCACTATAAACTTATTTTAGTTAAAATATATATTTGTCAATTTCTGTCAAATGTAAATGACCAATAACAGCTGAGACAAAGCATACTTTAATAATTCTTATCTATTGTGCGTTTATAAATAACAGGGTAAATATTTCTATTAAATTGATTAGTTCTTGTAAAAATGTGTATTTTAATAACCTGTGTGACATAAACAAAATGCTGCATACCCGACCTTATGCAATGTAGCTACCCTAATTGATACAGATCTACTCCATTATAGAGCATAATCCAGTTTGACGATAATAAGTAAGTGGGCCACGATTTATTTCGCAAAATTCTAATAAATGATCCTTCACCGAATAGAACATGACACTATCATCGATATCTCCTGGTTATTTCCGACGTTTATGCCAAATAAGTTGATTAATGTGAAATGTGATCCATACAATCGAAGTTATCAAAAAGCCATTATCATATTGGGTTATTCTGTCTGTATGCTAGTAGTACTTAGTATGCAAGTAATGTAAAGGAAACTACGTTCGTTCTCGTGTATACCGTACCTACTTGGTATAATTTGCCTTTCTGTATCACGTAGAGCCTGTTGTTTGATCAATAGTTAAACAAACTAATCGTTAAAAATCATAACTAATGGTTAAACTCAAGGAAACGTGTCAAATTTTCGACCCTTTTTTTAATTTAACAAATACAAAAAGGAATCGAAAATTTAGTGAAACAACAGGACCTTAAGGTACCTTAATATCGATAATTATCAATACATATGAAAGTGACCCGTGACTGATTGACGGACGGACAACAACGCGCAGCCTCACTAAACCGAATATTTCTTGGGTTTCTTGGGTCTTTGGGTGTGCACTTAGAAACGATTTTTAGAAAATCTACCTCCAACAGGGAAAATATGAGGAATAGCAGGAAACTAATTTTACTCGTGCGAAGCCGCGGTGTCATCTACTTAGTATTAATATATTTTCGTTGAACTGCCTTTATGTATACTGTCGATATGGCATTTATAAATTGCGAGCGTTAGACACCGACAAAATCTATAAATCCGATACTTTACATCACGCATTTCCATTTAATCAGATTTGGGGCGGTAACAGGCCGTCAAACAAAATGGCAACCGTGCCCTAGGGGAACGGCGCTCACTCGTCGTCGCCCGGGGGCTTAACACCGAAGCGAGACCACATACTTAGGGCCATACCTATGATGGCTGGCTGTCTCTATCACCAAAATTCCAAATAGATAACAATTCCATTTTTTGGTTTGAGCATTGGATATGCGAGATGGTCTCATTGAAATCATATTTTAAAATTTATCGGTAGCATTGCAAGGGTGCGATGGAGTTTCTTATAAAGGTTCTCAAAGAACATGAATGTGTCGCGTATCAAATTCGAATTTTATAATTAGCTGAAATAATCTCTTAACAAACTGTTGTGTATTGCGTATTTGTGTGTGTGTATGTGTGTGTGAATGAGGAAGTGTGTATGTGTAGCAATGTGTATGTGTATGAGTGAAGTACGTTGTGTGTCTGCCATAACGTGGCTGCATGTCATGTAAGCATATATATTTATATGAGTTCTGTGGCCATGTTTGGGCGGGTGGACGACCTACATGCTCATCATATTATTCTGTGTTCTGCATGTTATTTTAAAACCATTTGTTACCCTTAGTTTTATTTTTATTCTCACGCCAATTAAGAAAGAGCGATGTTCCTTAACACAAGTATGTTTACATACTTAAAAAGGGGCATCAACCACATACTTTTGTAAAACTACAACAATTGAAATAAAAACATTTTTTTTTATTTTTTTTTAAATCACAAGACTATGATAACCACTAAATAGTAAAATAAAAATCCTACATTAAAACAACTGTCTTCAAAGATCACCGAAAAGCGCAAAATAATACATATTGTGTACAGCTCTAAATATTTCGTGCATCTAAATCATATTTAAACTATACCAATATCGTTGAAAGTAATCAAGATACATTGCTTTTGTTTACTTGACGCCGGTAACGGATTTTAATGCAAGTACCTATATTTTTGTCTTTTCATATTTAAATCCAAGGCAGTGTAATAAAATGTTATAACCTTGGATCTTGATGATAAGGTGATAACCGAAATCTTAAAATAAATTAAAGAGGGACGTAAGAATAATAAGTATATTTAGTTATCTGAGTGTCAACATTTTATGGCGTAGCGAGTTATTTTAGGGCGAAGGCGCGGCGGGCGGCGTGTGCGTCCCTAACGAAGTTACGGCTGGTCGGGGACTCTTCCGCTCGTCTCGTTTGCACAGATTTATGTTAACTCGTTTAATTACAACAACGGCTAACAACCTTGGCGACTTTTAAAAAATCTGAGCAATCTTACCGAAAAAAGAAACATTTCTGAGAGAAGACAATTACCGAAGCCCCGAGACGATCAATAGAAATCCGCCTCCACTTTAAAAGAGCTCCAACTTTCGTTTTAAAAATAATTTGCTTTCCATCGGTTAGTTAAGGCGTATCGATTTGTTAGGCAAATGGATTAGATAGTGAATTGAATGTATAAATATATTTAACACATGATAAAGTGAGGGTAAGTGCCTATAAAGTTTTATGTGGGGCGTAAAAGTAGGCAGGCAGGCATAGACGGCGCTCGCTGTGACATTGTGCCGCGACTCGAATAAAATAATGTCGGGGCCGACTGAGCCACCGCCGCCGCCGGCGCCGCGCGCTGTTGCCCGCGGGTAGCGCTCATGTGCGTGTAACCCTTCCTTCACGTGTACTACTCTGGAATGCTTGCTAGCGGCAGCCCATTGTACAAGTAGTACATGGGAGGCTAGCATTTTTTTTAAATTGCTTTTCGATGTAAGATAAATAATTTTAGTTTAACGTAGCTCGTTTAGTTACAAAAGGTATACAACAAAGCTAGTTTCCCGAAGCCTAATAAGCCCAAAAGTGAATGCATATTACTTGGACGTAAACTAAACATTTATTAAAAGATTTTCATGATAAGTTTCTTATATGATAACCTTCACAACGATTCACTTCTCTCGGAATAAGTAGTAGTTAGTAGAAAATATACAGTGTGTAAATGGTATACGGGCGTTTAATAAAACTGGACATAGATTGAGACTCTACTAATCATTAACAGAAAGAATTATTTTGATTACGCTAACGTATACACCGTTATTAATTTTTAAACATATTATCGACCCGCAATGTACATCGAAGTCCATCTGTCAGGTAAGTACGTAATGTTTAGTTAATTGCATTTTTCGTTATACATTTAATTTTAACAAAAACTGCCTAAATGTGCTCAGTAGGGGTTATACTAACCACAGTTAAAAGGAACGCCCGTATACCATTTACACACTGTATAGGCGTACAATGTTTTCTATTCTCAATAAAAAAGGTAATTACTTTATTCCAACAAAGTACCTATTATTATCCGTGATAGTGGCACTTCAAAATCCAACTATAGGAAAAATAGATGCGGTATTTGCCAAAAAAAAGCGACTTATTTTAATAAACATATATATTAGTATGATTGGTGAAGTCATTATGACAGTCTGTAATCCGTTAAGCACGGCACGACGGCAACATAGCCACTAAACAAAATAGGTCGACAGGCCAGCCTAATCACGATGTCAAATTATAATAAGCAATTGGCTTATATAGCTAGTCGACAGTGTTTGGCAAAACCAAGTATTAACCATAACAATGTCGCAGTCGGCGGCGATGCCGCTCGGGCCGCGACCGCCGTCCGTCCGACAAGCCGCATTAGCGCATCCAATTTCGGTGAGTTTAATCTCAACAAGCAGATCGCGTTACTAGCCAAAACCTCCCTCGCCTACTCCTATTCGTCCCTTATTTGTACAGTGGCTGTGGTTTAACGGATGTAAATATATTTTGGTTTCACCGAAATGTGGTTAACTGACTTCTCAGCAGTTTTTAATTGAACTGAGTTGTCTTCCTCGTTGTTTAATTAATTTACAACGTCATTAAGATGTGTTAGTATAGCTTTTAGTTGCCGATCAACCTGTATTATATCAAGCAGCACCGCATTATGTTTTAGGTCCTGTTATGAGTGATTATTGTTTATTTAACTGCAATAAAATTGCCCTGAACATTAGCTACTTCTAAAATATTCAAAATTTGGAAGTATTTAGTTACATAATTAAAGCATTCTCCTTGATAATTTCATTTTGAGGTTACTTCGATTCCATAAGTTAGTTTTGCATAACTATGCGTGAGTGTTTTTATTTGTTTGACATCACTGACTACTACTTTATTTAACATGCATTTACGAATACTTTAGCATGCGCCATTAATTGAGTTGTAAGGCACATCTTCGTAGATAGATATATGTACTTTCTCAAGGGCGTGAATGGTTTTTTCCTTTTTATATGCAATTAAGGGTTTACAATCATACACCAGTAAATATAATAAGTGTTTTGCCCCAAGTATTAAACATAAATGTCCTGCCTCAATTTGAATTATTAACAACATAAAATGAGAAATGTTTTATCGCCTGTGCCTCGTAAAAGAGTCGTAAACAAAAAATCGGAATCCTGAAAAAAACTCAGCCTGAGACCAAATACGGTTAATGCGGTTGTCATTTTCTTCTGTTGCTATAGGTATCTTATAAATAAGTAAAAACTACAAACGAATTATCTGCCTACTCGTTTTTTTTAAGTTGGTTAAAAACTAAAATGAATTCTGATGGAAGATGTGAATACATGTGTAAGTACTTAAGTATTATGAAAACATACAGGGGGTAGTTTATACAAAATTATTGGATATTTGAAAAATTCGAGCTGGTTCTTGGTAATGTTAATTTTTCTTACCCCCTGAATAAAATGTTCGCTGACATCAAATGTGCTCTGTATAAGGGGAAAAAGAAGAAAATGAAAGAAAAAATATTTAATTTTTCATTAATTGTTTTGCTAGTTGTGTATAAATCTCAAAGACTTTAACGAGTACTAACCTCCTTAAACATGAAGAATAAATACATTTGGCGCTTATATTTCCAGCAGACTAAGAAACTTGTCAGACGTGAATATGAAAACTT
Organism: Acleris sparsana; assembly: GCA_923062465.1. NCBI lineage: Eukaryota > Metazoa > Arthropoda > Insecta > Lepidoptera > Tortricidae > Acleris > Acleris sparsana. The sequence goes on from OV281286.1 coordinate 13,548,574, forward strand.
TTAAGACTACGGAATTTGTCAAAAGAAAATTGTCTGGTCTTGAACATTATTAAAAGTGACGTCTCCGGAATAATTCACGATTGGGGACGGAAAAGAACGGTCGTTGGATGTCGCCGGCATTATCAATGGAAATGTGATTCAGCGCCGCGGCCTGCTCCGCCCGGCGCGCGCGTCCTCGAACTATCCCGTGGAGCTTCGGATTTAATCATGCTACCTTCAATTGTTTCTGTTACTTTTACAGATAATATAGTAAGAATATGGTCCGGAATTTCAAGACTCACAAAAAAAGAGCCTAACTACATTTTTAAATAAGGAAACAATTTTATTACTTTCGTTATTATAGACTTACTAGACGAGCCCGCGACTTCGTACGCGTAGAATTAGTTTCCCGCTACTCCTCCTACTTCTTCCCGTTGGGGGTCGATTTTCAGGAAATCATTTCTTACTTGCACCGTAAACCTCATAAGGAACCTATGTACCAAATTAGGAATCTTAAGACTGAGCGGTTTGGGTATTTGCATTACGCTAAGCTTTTATGTGAGTTAAACTTTTTTTGAATAAAATCGGATTAAGTTTTTAAACATGTGTCAAAATAAAATGTAATGTAAATTAAAAGCACTAAGGAGTATTGATATCAACTTCGGAGCAAATCACCCCTAAAATAACTTTCTACCTCTTTTTCACCCCCTTAGGGGATGAATGTCAATAAAATACGAAACAAGCCTTCCATCAATTCTGTTCAAGAATGTTTATGCAAAATTTGAAGTAGATTGGACAAAAAAATCACGTTGTCCCATGCATTTCACCCCCTTAGCGGTACAATTTCAGAAAATCCTTTTTTTTGGATGCCTACGTCATACAAAAAACACGCCAGGTCTCTACGATCAGCGGTTTAGGCTGTGAGATGATCCGTCGTCAGTCAGTCAGTCAGTCAGTCATTCAGGACAAAGCATTTTATATATACGAATATAACAGATGACTTAAATATTCAAAAACCTGTGAAATGCTATAACCCCGGTTTTAATCTCTGTTTTGTTTCTATATCTCTGTTTGCTTCACGTTTTATTGACAATGGTAGAATAAAACATGCGTTAGAAAAGGTAAAACTTTTCGCTTTGTAAGGGGAAACGACTAGCGGATAATTCAGCGCGGCGCGGCGGGACGAACATTTGCCTAAATCAAAGTGATGAAAGGGAAAGGTGCACTCGTTCTTTTGTTCGTTTCCCGGAACCTCTACAAAGCCACATAACACGATACGCGTTTAACTCCATGAACCTATCAATTTGTTATTTGTATTGTTGTTTTTTTTACCTTTGAAGTTGGAAGTCTTTTAAACCGGAGAAGGTTGCCGATGTGAACATTCACCCCGCGCAATTTCATTTACTTTATCGTTTTCGTTTATCGATATCGATGACTATATTGAGTTTAAGGAGAACAGTTGGAGCAGTTTTGGGTCTTGTTTTTTGATCATTAGGGGTTGAATAATGCTGACTTTTTATTGAGTTCATGTACTCTGTTATACATTAGTAAATCGGTATTACACTTTACTTAGAAACATAACGCATTTTGTTTTTTTTTAGTGAATCGAAATAGCTTAGTACCTACTATTCTTCTTCTAGCCTATACGAGTGTCCCACTGCTGGGCAAAAGCCTCTCCCCTTGATCTCCATGAGTCCCTATTAGGTGCCTATTCCGGCCAGTTGCTGAGAAATGCGTCCAAGTCATCCTGCCATCTCCGTCTAGGCCTGCCTCGTCTACGTCGCCCATTTTGCGGCACCCACTTGGTGGCCAAGCTAACCCACCGGTCCGGGTGCATACGGCAAACGTGACCGGCCTAAGTAGGTCTTCCAGGCGTTTTCGACGCAGCGTTCGACTTCTCTGTCTTGCCTGTTGCTGAAAGAGACTATCTGGCCCTATTATATGTTCTCGTCAACATAGTGTAGACTCTGCCCGTCTACCTCGACCATACGTTTCGTGCTGTTATTCATCACTTGAGTCTTGATGCGGTTCATTTTAAGTCCAACCTGAAGGCTCGCGAAGCTCAGATCTTTGAGCATTAACTGGAGCTCTGCTGCTGAAGAGGCAAAGAAAACAATATCGTCCGCGAAGCGAAGGTTTGATAACCTTCTGCCGCTGACAACTATTCCTCTCTTTTCCCGGGAAACCGCCAAGCTCTTGACTACTTCTTCAGGTGCGCTGGTTAATAGTTGCCCTGTTTACCGCCTCGCTGTATTTGGATCGACTGCCCGGAAGACTGAAGTTTAGCGTCTGCTGTATTATTATAGTAAATGGTTTTAATTAAATATACATAAGTGAGATCGATATTTTGGTTTTTGTGTGCAGTTAATATGGCTAAATGGTTAATACTGTTGAAGTCTATGGTGTAATCGACCAATGCTATATATAAAGGAATGTTAAATTCGGTGAACTTTTCTTTTATTAGATTAAACCAGCTTGGTTTCTTAACCAAAGTTTCAGGGCTGTGCTGGTTGAGCTGTCCAGCAATGCAATACTCGATAACTTTAATAAATGGCTTATAGATGTGAGAACCCAAGGCAATTGGTCGATTGTTGTTAAAATCGCTTCTACCGCCTTTTTTGTGCAGAAAAATTATGCTGGAATGGAGTCATTGTTTGGGGAATTGGCCTGTATTCATTATATTTGTTAAATATTTTAGTAAGCGGAAGTAATAGATTTTGTTTGCCAAATACGAGTGTTACTGTGCTTATCGCATTCGGTCCAGGACTTCTATCGAATTTTAGTGTGAATAAGGCTTTAGACGAAATGTTGTTATCTCGGCCACCAATACTGTCAAGTAAGTGAGAGCTATCGTGCAGTTGACAATACGGTAAGGGATCAATCACACCAGACTTTAACGGTGCGTAAATTACGGTCCGTCAAAATTGATGCCATGTAATTACTATCCACTCTTTTGTTTACGCAACGTCACCGTAATTAAAGTGTGGGTTTGGCCGATCGTTTACACGTCAAACAACATAGAATTGAGGCCCTCCTACATACTTAAATGGTAACAGATTTAAAACCTCTGGTCAAACCTAGCGCATCGCCATATTAGACTTATAGAGTAGGTCGACTTTTACTAATCTGTACCTAACATATTAGAATTTCTCAATTTTCCATTTTCAGTAATTCCACATGTTAGATTTATTCGAAGCCACAGAACGTTCTGGTTAATTTACTAACATAATTTCCACAGTAAAAGCCAACCGCCAACCCATTCGAACGAGCGATAAATCACTGGGAAGTTATCCGCTACGAACGGATGCTTCTCGTAGACAGACGTAGACCAGCTACGGCGTAGCACCACTACGCGACTTAACTTTAAACCGGGGGTGCACGAACAGGGTTGAGAAAAAAATAAAGTATACAAAATAGTGTATTCGGTACTAATTGTTTTCTTCTTACGCTTTGAATTACTACGCTTGTACTTGTATTATTACAAACCACAATGTTAGAAGAAATAAAATCCATTAATTCTCGTGTTTAAAGTTTTTCACAATTTAATGCACAGGAAATATTTTATTCGTGCAGAATCTTAAAATTATCTATTAAAAAACATTCGATAAGAAAACTGTAAAATAGTAAGGGAAGAAGGGAAAGAGGGTGTTTCTTTACATGACGCTAAAATAATGAAGCTAAAAATAGCGCCTTTATAACAAAAATAGGTTGTGATTTAAGCCTAGCTCCGTGGTTCAGCCGTTCCGGAGCATCCGCTGTTTACTCGCGCACCCGATATGGCTCCGTGTCCGCGCACACCCGTCCTGGGTACTGTTTTCCCACGCCCTCCAATCCATAAAAAAGAAACCCGAGCTCTGCTTACCACTGGTTTGGTGACATCTGCAATTGTTTTTAGCTTTGCTTTAATTTTTTATGAAGTTGACAATGTTTGAAAGGAACTTGCAATGAAGTTTCTATTAAACCTAGACCGGCGTGTTATCTGAATATGAACTCAACTTCGGGCTCTATTCTGCTGGGTAAACCAATGTTGCTATTGATATGGTATGGTATTATTTTTAACTCGGCTGCCATTATTTTCTCAAGTATAGGAGAGTTACAATAACGTTGACAATACGACAAAATCAATATTGTTTTACCGAGTAGACTCTCCAGTCCCTATGCTATGGATTCATGAACCCTGCGAGATAGATTCTCAGTTTATGATTTTAACTTATTCGAATAAAACTTATTTTGGGAGAAAAACATAAGTGAAGTAGTTTTGAATTTCTTCCTCCGATATTTTGGTAGACACAAAACAAAGATCTGACTCAGGGATCTATAATGCAGCCCATCGTAGCTAGCAAAGCTGTGAAATCAATTATTTAAAGCACTTCTAGTGAGCGAACAGTTTAGACTATGCATGTTTATGCGGCTACATACGTTTACAGGGGCCTTATTGTACGTCGGTTTTACTGTATTTTTATTGTTGTTCCTGTACTTCGGCTGTCATTACTGTCAAGTTAATCAGAGCTATCATACATGTCAAAAGCCTAATTAGAGTGGAGCCCTAGCCGTATTGCATAATCATTTTGACAATAATGTTGATACACATGGCCGGCCTAAAATTTTTTATCCAATGAAGGAAAATGTTCTATAAATACAGAGTGTTTTGTTTCTTACTGATAAGTTTGGTAATTTGCCGAAAACAAAAAAAACACCTGTATACTTGCAATATTTTTTTTTCGTTAAGAATACATACTGTAACAAAAAACGTTACTGAAAACGACCCAAAATTTAAAATACCTACTGAAATTATGTAAGATGCATTTGTGAACAGCACAAAAACAACAAAAATCCCGTAAAAATCATATATCAAATCTTAGAATCAGACCGTATACAGGCCGAGACATGTTTTTTGCTTTACTGTGTTTATTTTAGAGCACTGGTTGTTTATAGGCCTCTCTCTATTCTACTGGGCAAAACAATATTGCTTTTGATGTGTAGGGATTTGGCACACTGGATGCGTTCTGTGGTCTGTGGTAATTTCAAGCATCTTTTGCCTCTATTAGTTTACTAAACTATGGCAGAGATACAAAATAATTGACCTCACCGCAGACCGCAGAACGCATCCAGTATGCCAAATCCCTTATGGTATTGTTTTTAACTCGAGTGCGTGTAATTAAGAGCTAAGGTGACGTTAACAATACGATAACATGTCAAAGGCAAGATGGGCTTACACTGTAGAATCTCTAGTTCTCTGCCCTGCTAACTTACTTTACACGAATGTACACAGACAGCTCGAAACAAGTGAAATTTCATTTTCCCCTCGCCGCCTCCGCCCGCGATGAAAGCGCGAGTGGCTGCGGCTGCTGGCGCCTTAATTAAACGCGCTGCCTTAATGGCCACTATCGGGTCGCGGCGTTAGGTTTTGACACACTTTTATCACAACAGAATGCAGTTCTACTTTGTCATCGGGGATATTTAATACTGCCTACGCAAGAAAGCTTAGCCAGAATGTGAGCCTGCGTGAAACCTATTTTAAGCCTTCTACTCCGTTGGGCTTCTAGTCTGTGAGCACATTAAGCGCCAACGACCCGATATAGGGTCCACTATTCGTAGCAGATTCTCGCTACGTAGCGGAAAAACGGTGCTACAGGTTACGTGCGTGCGTAGCACTCGTAGTATTACTGGCACTGAATGGGTGTAGCTACTCTTGAAATCTAAGTAATATATTTAGAGCAACATTCAGCATTCTTTTGCTGACTTAATAACGATTTGTGGTTATATTAACCTATAAGCAGTTACCCTAATGGGTCTACGTGTAACAACATGACTTGCTCCATTTTACCAGACGAAGGGGTGTAAGTAAATAGTTTTCTTCTTATTTTAGCTAAAGTATTCATTGTCTCTTTCCGTTGACACACATTTCATAATGAGAAATAAGGACTGAGCATGTTCAAAGCACATTCTAACTATGGCGCGTTTATGAATACCGTATTTTTTCCTGATCTTGAGTGATCTTTCAGACATTAACATAAACGATAACTTACTAATAATTAAATAAATTACATTATATTCCCTTCTTAAATGCATTTAAATACCGAATCGAAAATTTTAACATCACTCTTGTAATAACTATAAAAAGGGAATTAGTGGCATCATAATATTATAATTGCCTCGGCTCGTCACTACGATTGTTGCTACATAATAACACAATCGAAGCTTCGACGTAGTTTTAATATGTATGTACGTACATACGCCAACCCCCTTATAATTTCATAATATCATGTGTGAACATCGTGAAAGCTTGTGACAAACAATCGTAATTATTCTCCTTAAATTCATGTTCACAAACTAACTAATCTAATCTATTTTAGACTGACCAGTAAACATGTGATAAATTCGGGGCAGCTGAAAGAAAAAGTTACTGTCAAATTATAAGGAAAGCGTAGTGGTCTATCAAATAAATATTATAAGAAAGACGTCTCGATATCAGAACACGAAGGATTATTTGAGATCCAAAAGAGAATACAAAGTATACTGACGACATGACGTTGACGAATAGGGAGCTCACAGCTTCTTACATTAAAGTAATACCTAAGTTAAGAATTATTTATGCCTAAAATTATTAATTGAATGTCTTTTTTCATTTAATAATCTTTTACAACTTAAGCATATAACTTTGTTTTTATTCTGATGATCTTATTTGATCTGATTTGATTACTTGTATTTGTAACACACCATCATCATCATCATCATCATCATCATCATTACTATCATCATCATTATCTGAGCCCACAGCGGTCCACTGCTAGTTACAGGCCTCTCCCAAGGCGCGCCACAAAACTTTGTCTTCTGCTTTATGCATCCAGTTCTTCTGACCCTCCTAAATTGATCGTGTTGCCATCTAGCCGGAGAGCACATCCTATAGAAAAACGTAGTCAACGCTGATAAAAATACCATCAGACGAATCTAGTGCAAATATCTTCTTTTTGTTTGTTTACTAGCTGTGGTTACATCGTCAGAAGTATTAACTGCACTGTAGTTAAGAAATATTAGGAGAGGGCCGTGGGGAGATCTGAGCTATTGTAATCCCATACAAACCAAACGGAACTCTAAGCAATGCTACCGCTTTGTGTCGATAATCTGAGTGAGGGTAGCAGTGCCGCAGCCAGCAACTGGCTTCATAGCTTCAGCATTAAGTTCGCCATCTGTACTTCCTGTGTACGCGGGTAATCACGCAAATTATGATGTTGACTCTCTCTAGAGATAACTTTTCGAATAGAATATATAGAATTTATAAAATTTTATTTATAGAATTTATATATAGAATTTGTGTGAGACTGTCGACTGATATTTACAGTAAAGTGTCATTAAAAACCGTGTTTATTAAATCTTAAATACAATTATGTAAAAATTGGACTTATTTAAATTTCTGTGTTATGTACAATAAAGTGTTTACATACATACAAACTGCGTCTCTATTCTAGGCACTAAAAATAATATCGTATGTGACCTGTTATGGAAGTTTTGTACTCGGCAGCCATTACTATCAAGTAAATAAGAGCTATCAAAACCATGACAATACGATAACAGATCAAAAAGGATATTGATGTGTTGAATAGAGGCCCTGATCGTACGAAGACTCTTTAATATAAATATCGAGGAACGATGACCCGCGCAGGCGATCGTGCCGTCGCGTCGATTGCTTGTGACGCATCGATCTTCGTATTTATAGCAAAGCGGGCCGCTTGCGACGCTACCCGGTTGACGTTTAATTTGATAAACCAGTGGGGCTAGACAAGTCGCAATCGTATACAAACGCTAGCGTTTGGTGATCACCTTTCGCTTTTAGTTGTCCTTAGATACCGATGTTTATAGTGCTCGTGTTGAATTCAACCTGTCAAAATAGTACCGCGTAACGACGGACAAAACGTCAAAACTATCACTATTCGATTAGCGCGAGTGATAGTGATCAGATTACAGCGTGTCAGTTGTAACGAGTGATATATCACGTGACTATTACATCAATTCCATACAATTTGTAAGTGACAGGTAACGCTAGCGTCCGTATTCGATGGCAACTTGTCTAGCCCCGCTGTTCAAGTGCTCATGTCCGTGCCAATTGTAGCCTTCGGATACCATACCGGATGCTTAGAGATGCCCGTTTGATGAGGAAAGGCGTGGATTTGGTAATATTTTACTAGTTAACATCACAATAACTAAATCTATCAATTGACCAGGTTAACCTTGTAGTTTAGTTCATCAAAAACTTTGTAGTTTATTTCATATCGAGTACTGACAAAATGAGAATTACATGTTGGCATCAGCGGCTGGTTAGCTAATTGTGGGTTATGTCTACTTGACCGGGCTTATTTATGTGTTTGTTTATTGCTAGCGTCTTCCTGCCTCCGCTCTGGTGATTACTTAGGCAGACACGATTTATAGAAGGCTATAATTGGCTTTTTAACATAAAAGGTGCGTGATATCTGATGCCACTGTTTGCAGTATTTTAAAAATCATTTAGGCAGTATTAGAATTACTTTTTTAAAGAATAAATATTTTTGTTTGCAGCCTTTTTGACTTTATTTAATTCGTTCTTTACTTTTAATTTATCATCACTGGTTTTTTGTGAAAAAATGATTTATTGCTTTGAAAAAGTTATTGGTTCTTATTTAGACTGTTAAAAATTGATAGTGATCCGGGAAGTGGTCAAACGGAATGTAAAAGGGTGATGTGGACTCCGTCCGCGGCCGGCTGCGGCGGCCATCATGACGCGAGCAAAACGACCAGAACCACTGTTCTACTTTTTAACCTGTCTTTTTTTCAAATCCTTGTTTTTTTAATGAAACGGCTGGCTTTACTAACAAGTGAATAAGAGGGACCGTAACATTAACAATATGATTTATAATGACAAGGTTTAAGACAAAGCAGAGTACAGGCCCTGCCCTGACGCAGGCGGGGTTCGTCACAGATGAACCGATGTTCTTAGTGTTTAGCGGTACTTTTTACCAGAAATCAACAGTAGGTAGTTCGGTTTTTATGCAATTAAGAAAACCTATTTTTACTGTTAGTTTTTCTAACTATCCATAATAATATATAAACAATACCAAATTATGTGTCAACATAAAGACAAATTGAAATATACTTATTTTGTACACACTATAAACCTATCATTAGGTTTGTTTTGTAAAGGTGTTGCAATATATAGCCACCGTGTATTAAGAGACTTTCTGACTGACCCTGCACCGTGCACGCAAATCTAGCGAGATCTCCTGATTAATTAGATACATGTAGATGGACAAAAAGCGGTGTATTCATAATATTGCAAAAACAATGAGAATGACAACACCGTCAGATGGCCCCGAGCCAACTGGCGGCGCGGGCCGGATTACTGCCATGCTCTTAACTCGATACAGCCCCAGCTATAAACTATCCCCTTTCCACTCAAGCATTCTTGCACCATAAATATCGACTAACCTTATTTGAATTCCACGCTAGAATCTGAATTCTAAGCAATTTTAACCTGTGTAGGTACTTGAAATACATACATATGTACCTGGAAATCGATACAACAGCTGACATTTACGCACAGGGCCTCTATTATATGCGGTAAAAACCATATCGTCTTTAACCAGTTATGGTTTTTTTTTAAACTCTGCTGCAAGTAAATAAGAGCTATCAAAACGTTGACAATACGATAACTGGTCAAAGACAATAAGGTTTTTGCCGCGCAGGATCTCGGCCCAGCGCACGCTTAGTAAAGCAGTGAGCCTAACAAAAGTGCCTAACAGTTCCCCCTGTTTGCACATAACTTTTATTATAATATCTATATATTGATTACATACTTTCGGCTTAATTGCATATTAACATAAACTCTTATCTATGCATGCAAATGCATTTATGAGTTGTATCGGAATATTTAGATATTTTTTATTGTATATTAAGACGTATGGTGGGTGTTTATTGTATTTAGTGACTGCGGTCTTAACTACTTTCTATTCTAGGTACACACCAGGTCGGTACGGCGGGAGGGTACATGAAAGAGCATATTTAGTCACTTTGTCGCAATGAAAACTCACTCACAGATATTAATCTTAAATACTTTTAATTTGTTATTATTTTAAATACCTGTATACGAAAATAACGTACGAAATTACTCGGTTCCTAACTTTCAAATCTAAATAACTAAAAAGTGGCTATGGTGATTAACTAGACATGTTCTTTACATGTAACATGATTCTTAATATTATTAATTCGTAGTATGTCGGCTACCTCCTTTATTCATCTGTCACTGCACTGATAGCTGATATTCTGTTTTATTTTGCTCCGAAAGTGTAATAAACACTTCGCTATCGTCACTTAGCCAAAACTTTTATTCGGCGATAAGGACCAAATCAAAATGCAAACGTTATCATAAAATTCTCCAGCAGCGTCAAACCACCGACAAAAAGAACAAAAATCTGTTTGCAATGAATAGAATGAAAAAACTTTTTCACGGATAATACCGGGCTCCCAGCAACCAGTTTACGATGCTTTTACATTTAGTATTAAAAACCAGGTTAATGAAATTCTACCAATACGCGTTCTCCGTTAGCATGTAAACCTATTTCTTCCACTATCTGGTGAATAATTGATTTCGCTTTCAAATTTGCTGGATTATTTACCGCTGAACATGATTTCCAAGCGGTAAACAAGATCCGCTACTTGAGATGTCCTATTATTGAAAATCGTTAAATTTTGGAGCGAAGTGCTTGTTATGCGAGCATACTTATAGTTTCACGTATTGTTCTAGGAACAATTTCGTGATATGAAACTCTTTGTTATAGTGTGATGCAAGCAGCTGGCTCGCCGCCAGTTCCTCTACATGTTTCATATTTCACCAGATCAGCGCGACTTACAATAGCTCTGTGTCGTATCATTTCTTTAATTTTTATTTCGGTAAAATAACGATATATGTAAATATATATTTTATCTTACCTTTAGACCTAACTACGTGTACACAACTCCTGCCCGCTTAAAACGATAGTATCGCTAGTTCTGAGATCACAGAAACAAGTGCTTATTTATTCTACCGCAAATTAATTCAATCCTGTTTACACGGCTTAGCCTAATCCCTTGACTCTTTTGAAGTACATTTACTGTGTAGTGATTATTTACCTAATTAAACCTCAGCGCGATAATGGATAGTACAAATAGCGATGTTCTACTCAGTTAGTTTTAGGGTTCCGTAGCAAAATGTTAAAAAAGGAATCCTTATGGTGAGACTTCGTCTTTCCGTCTATCTGTATGTCACAGCAAGTTTTCTCAGCAACTACAAATGCTATCAACTTCAAATTCGGCATACTTGTACAACTTGCTGGCCCGCATTTTTTTTATAAGTAATGGAAAAAGGATTTAGAATGGGGCTTGAAAATATCTTCGAATAAAATCCTGACGTATACATAATAACAAAAATACTAAAAATCTGTATTAAAATTTAAGCTAGTCAAAATGGAAGGTCAATTTTTGCATAGGTAATAAAGTTCATAACAAATTGAGTATTTTCTTTTGCGGTTACCATAATATGCTTATTATCTTAAATACGGTACTCACGGTGCGCGGGTCCGCTTCGCACTTGACCGGATTTTTTATGTGAAAGAGTACCTAGTCTTTTTTAAGAAACTGATTTGAAGTATTTCATTCTTCAAAAGTGTCATTGTTATTTTATGAAGGTGCAATGACGGGCAGGCACCATTCAATCGTTTCTTAAACAACAAAAAACCGCTGTAAATCTTTTTTAAGTATTTTTTAAGTGGTTTCCTGCATGACCTTTCTTTCCGGATTAGTTTTTCTGAGCACATTGAATTGATTTTTCGTGTATCGATACTTCTAAGTAATTGTGAATTCCTACAAGGAATGTTATTGAAATGCTGACGTTGGTTTACGTGTCTCTCCAACTCTTTGAAACCCTCGTCAGACAAATAATGAACACTGTTTAGATACAGCTTAAGAGTAAATGATAAAACTTTTATTCGATTTTATTTTAAATTATGATTAAAATATTTTAAAATTACAAAAGCCGGTTTGCAGCATTTAATTAAAAAGCTATTCATGGTTTTTAATTTTTTGTACTTTATTAAAAACAGGTGTATACCAATAGTTTTGGGTGCATTGGTTTGAGTGAAGTTTAAGTGAGCTACGTATCACGATCAACTACGTACAATACACATAAATAAAAGATAAATTAGCGTTATATCTTTAACTCATTGATCGACTTGCTAGATATGACAGTCGTCTGAGATTTTCGCCGGATCGTTACTACACTAACTGTTGTCAAATGTTTACCTATATTACGAAAATAACACTATAATAACAACAGAACCCTTGGAAAAAAGTTCCTTAATAACGACTGTACTTACTTACTACTTGAATCCCATACAAGTATGGGGACCTTTTTTATACTGCAACGTAGAACGGCTCGCTTTGTGCTTACACCAGAGAATGCTGCAGTGCAAAAACTCTATTTGCGACTTGAGAATTTTTACCCAAATGAGGGGCAAGTGGATTCGTTAACGCAAATGCTTTCCGTCCAATCGAACTCTAATGGTATTCCCCGAAGGAACGCAGACCCGCACCGGCTGACTAGTAATGAAAGGATCCTCGTACGCAGCGAATACATAGTCTAAATACTTGTTTGAGTGGGGCCACGACTCACGGCTCGCAATATACTTGTTACCTAGCCACTGTATGTGATCCTATGTACAATGTTTTTAAAATTAAAAATGGAATTCGGAGTTCGGAATGGTTATTTGATTTAAAACTATCTCCGGCCGCGTAGAATACTTTAAGTAATTTCTTCTGACCGTACATTGGTTTTGAAATGAAATTATTTATCGCTGTCATTTTGCCATCATTTATTTAGCAGAATACATCAAGTAACAAGGGTCTAATAAAAAAACATCCTGAAAACAACATTTAGTTGACGACTGTGCTTTTATTTGTACAATCATCGTCTGCTTAACGCGACCAAATTGACGTATCCCAATATGGTGGGTCTACGTTAAGGAGCTAGCTACATCGGAGTTCGTATGGCCACCTCCTGACATCCCTCGGGTAAACTTGGTTTCTTTATTTCAGCCCATTTTGATAGCGGCAAGTAGTACTAAAATTGACTTGCAATATTTAAACGGGAATGACAGCGATAATTATGACTGTGAATGAATAGAAGTTGGTAATAATAAAAATTAATAACTTTTAAATGAACATGGTTATCTTAGTTTTATTTAGATTTTTGTATATTTTCATATCAATTAACGAACACCGTCTATTTATTGTAAATAACATAGTTTACAGTCCCCCTCTGGGAGCGAGCCTGTTCTCAACACTCGTATGGACAGATTTCTATTTATGATATAATTCTCTGATTAGGATATTATATCAATGACAGAGAGTATAGCTCGTTCTTATTAAGAATCCGTTTACAAAGTTATATTCAAGACGTTAAATGAAGAAGACTCGGCTAACATGAATTTAAATATGTTCTGGCATATTACAGGGTGATTTGAGACGTGTTCCGCGATAGGGCGCGCGATAAAAACGCGGCGCACGTGTAAGCATCCTCGCACTTATTCCGACGCAGCCAGACCATTTCCTGCTTGATGGGCTGTTAATGAACTCAAATTGTAATTAATTTCTACCTTGTTTCATTAAAAAGTGTTGGATTTTATTTTAAGAATGCCACATTATCACGTCATGCTATGGCATTTAGATGCCTATCTTTATGCGAAGTAATATTTTACTGTATTTCGTACGGCAAATACGTTAAATATTCCATAAATTGTATAATTTCTAGTATATGTGCCGTGTCGCTAATGTTCCTAAAAATAAAAAATAAATAAATAAATATCAGGGGACAATGTCACACCAATTGACCTAGTCCCAAACTAAGCTCTAGGCTTGTACTATGGGTACTAGACAACGATATAAATACTTATATAGAGAAATATATACTTAAATACATAGAAAACATCCATGACTCAGAAACAAATATTCTTGCTCATCACACAAATATCTGCCCTTACCGGGATTTGAACCCAGGACCGCTAGCTTCGTAGGCAGGGTCACTACCAACTAGGCCAGCGCGTCGTCAAACATCATGAAAATAACCCTGAGTGGATAAGAAAGGTATTCAGAAACATATTCAGCTAAAAAAAGAAAGACACGTGTACCAGGGCGACGTTGACATCCCTGAGCTGCTCTGCGGGGAAATGCCTCCGTGCCGCGCAATTTATTTCGATGTCTTTTCTAACACAATAAAAACGTACTTAGCTACTAAAGATAACATGTTGCGAGATGTAATCCTAAGAAAAAAGATGAAATATAAAACCAATCTTGATTAATATTCACTTGTCAAATCCCTCAACTCCACTTCAACATTGTACATGTCATACAGGAGTTACAAAAATAAATTATATAAGCATTCGTATTCATTGGAAAACACTCATCTCGACTTACATTTTATTCACAAGCTTCTTCCCAACTCGATTTCAGCACCTACCTACGCTGATATTTGAAATGTCATTCTGAATATTATTTTCTATCTTCGACTTTGTAATAAGTCGTCCGATTTCAATTGAATAATCGTGTTGAACTGAAATTGAACACTAGTAAGTTACGAAAGAAGTTGTTTCAGATACGATACATTTATAAGACTACTTAGATTTACGTTTATAAATGATTTTCTTAGAATGTAATGACAAGACAATCGATGCTTGCATCTGACATATTATGGACATTTGACGAAGTTAAGTTAAGAGACCCTGGATTATTAGGGGTATTGCGGTAATATCTCGGCGGCTCGGTCGGGGGGTGGCGATACGCGCTATCTGCGCCGGCCATCGTCCACAGCGCCCACAAGATTACTGAAGGCGTCTCTCTCGACGCAGCTTTACGGCCAACGTTATCGTGAACACTGTCCTACGATATACCTACCTAGAACTCATAGGTATACAACATGGACTATGAAAATAATATTGAACATAAATAAGTACCTATTTAATTTAAAATCACTACCTAATTTACCATAGTAAACTATTTATAAAAAAACTCTGACATCTAAGGCCCGTCGTAGCAAAGGATTGTACCCTTGTACCTAAGTAACAACCCTACCCTAAAACGTCTAACTCAATTATATTATCTGAAGCCCACAGAAGTGGTCCACAGAGTCGATTTGTCGAATGTCCATCCTGAATTGTTCTGCATGTCGAGCGGCGTTGCTTGTGTATGGAAGCCTTTATTATGCGTTATCCATTTTATTTTGTTTTCTAACAAAGCAATATTATTCGCTCTCTTCAAACATTTTTCCCAACTACTGCATAGTTAAAAGAGGGTATGGTTTAAGCAGATTAATTAAAGAAGATAAGTGTCAAAAGATAAGAACAAGTCTTTTCGAGAAGTTAGGATAGACAGAAGAAAGTCTACTTATTCGTAATAGTTTTCCTTTTGAGTTCGTTCATTTAAAATATTTTTCAGGTTTTTATTACTTGTTCTTTTGGCTGTGCTTGCTTGGGGACAAGTAAATTACACATTTACAGTTCATATTTCCATATCTATAACTTCAAAATGACAATAAAGCCCATAATGATTATTTATGAGAGCTATGCAACGATACCCTATTCGACGTAAAAAAAAAACCGCTGCTTTATACTTGTGCGGGAATTACCCGATTATTTTTTAAGATTTTATTTTACAACTTTTTCGGCGTACAGTCACGAGATTAAATTTGGGACCCACCTTAGGTCCAAAGTCAATCTGACATTCTACAGCAATAAGGTCGAGTTTCCTAGAAGTTACAAATGTCTTGACATCTCTAATGACATTGACGACTTCATGCATATTTTTCTTAAAATGGGTCCCAAATTAACGCTCGTGACCGTACCTAATAAATGTGTACCTAACTATACCAAATAACAGCTTTGTAGTACCAAGAGTTTCTGAGTTAAACCGCGGACATACGGACCAACTTGACTACGGAACCCTAAAAAGTAGTAATAGGACAAAATCAAGAAAATAAACATATCCATATCTTCCGGTCAAGTTTAAAAACTAAACATAATCATTACAAAAAAATTAAACGTCACTGGGATGTAGCCAGGAGCACTGGTAAAAAGGTTTTATTTAAGTCTTAAATGTATAAAATCTTTAAAAGTATGTAAAATTTAATTTAGGGAAGATATCTATACAAAGTCTCCATTGTCAGAAAGAAAATATGATTATTGTTTATTGATTGATTATGGAGATGTAAACAGTTTCCAAATCTCATATTTAAAATGTCGATGATCAAATTACCTATAGATAGATATAGAGTTAACGACTGGACCCACAACATATGGTGGTTAGCAAAGAAACCGTAATCGTAAACAGACTATCAGCGAGGAGGAAATAGGGGCGCGGCCGCGGGCGCACGCACGGAAATGAAGCAGGCCGCAGACGCTTCCTCCGCTTAGAGCGTCAGCACACCAAATGCGTGCCAGGAGCAGTGCTAATTGATCGCGGGCCAGCGCGTGTTGGCTGTAAATCGAACTCAGCACAACAAAAAGAAGTAGGGGCTCGAACTGCTGCTGCGCGTATGCCCCATTGTGTGCCAAGTTCCATGTACCTATAGTCAACACGCGACGGGCCCGCGTTCAACCTGCGCTGCTCTTGTCTTGCTTTTGGTGTGCCGACACCTTTACACGTAGCAGCAGTTAAATCTTCCTGGATATCGGCAGCTGCGACCATCGCTCCAACGCGTTTAGTGTAAACGCTTCGATTCAGCGCCTCTAGTAGGCAAACAACAGCTCCATAGACAAAAACACGTGCCCTTCCTGCAGTGTTCATCTGTAAATACCTACATTATTTGTGTAATTTATTACCCAACTTATCTGTTTATGTTTCAATACCAATCGCAACGTTCTCGTTGCGCTTACAAATATTGTGATCTCAGTACCGGAAGAGCTTTTCCAATGTGCAATTCAAAATCAAACAATAACGTTATTTGCACTTATAGGGTAAGTTAAGCTTAACATGTCATATCAGAATGCTCGCAAAAAAAAACACGAATTTATAGTGGAAGAGGTTTTATTAGTCGTAATATTTAACCCTACATTTTAATATGCCACATAATAGCTAGGCCTTATTTTAGGAAACATATGTATTGACGCTACGCAGTTTTAGTCATTTTTCGGGTGGCAGTGTACGTGTGGGTCAACTAAGCGTCCTATGGAACCTGCAGCACGGTTCACAAGTACTCACGTAACGCTAGTAAGCTTGTCGCGTCGGTATCAGCAGCAGGCTAAAGAAGGCGTCCAATAGGATTAGTATTCGGTTTAAAGAATTTCTCAAAAGAAATTCATATTTCACTTAGATGAGAAATATTACTTAACTAAATAATTTACTATGCGAGCAATTTAAAACAAAAATAAATTTAAAAAGGTGTGCGTAAGGGCTAGATTATACATTAAAATCGTTATACCTGAGTATTGCAATAACGACTTACCTTATACCGCTTACACTTGGTAGATTTAAAGCATACTAGTTAACAATAATTTAGTTACAGATATTATGGGCCGCGCGGACTAATATTTAACTGTTTTACCCTCTTAATTAAAAATAAACACCCGTCGAACTGAAATTCTATTGAGATTAAAACTACCTAATTTACTACAATGCCTAGGTATTCATTATACAATTTATAAATGCGATATTAACTGTTGAAAAAGTTGGTTGCCTTACTTTTTTGTACATTTAATAATGAGTATGAATATTATATTAGCAACTATGGGTTAACCCTTGCAATGCCGACGTGAACTGATTTAAGTTCAGAGTACCTATTAATAATTTGATGCTAAATTATAAAGTATACAATAATACTATTTCGAATACATAAGTATACGTAGGAGTTGTATGTATGAAAACTATACTGCGCAAAAGTATCCAAACCACGACTTGGCCTTTTTTAATAAAACAGACTATTATCAAAACATCAGACGTAGTAGATCAATGTTATGCCCTTATTTGATCTTATCAAAATTAATACAATTAAAATTAGAAATAAAGTACCTAATCGTAAATAATTGTTCACTACTACTTTAGTTGAACGTTATTAATTATATAATTGTTGAGTGTTTTTTTATACAATAGCTTATAGGCAGCTTATTATACCTATATAACTGGACGCCCTCGGATGTTATTGTTTTGAGTATTCATCTAAGGAGTGTCATAAGCTTTAATAGAACCTCCTCAGTTCTAATGCTGCATGGGTAGTCGGGTTTTGAAAGTTTGCTTTTTCTAAGATTTGTTTACTACGTACATATGTACATATGCATAAACTGCTAAACTTTTAACTCATAACCCTTCCATTGGCTTCTAATCTAGCTATACCGTAAGCTTTAACGCTTTTTCTTGGTCCTTTCGATTCTATTATGTAATATATTCAATTAATTAAACTGAGTGGAGGCAAACAAATGAAAGGAAAATAACATTATCCTTAGAAGAACCATACATTTTACTGAAAAATGAAAGTGATCGATTTTCAGTAAAAATTAGATCTTGTTTCCACTTAGTTCGTTCATTTACCACGTGGCCAAAGTGCATCAAAACCAGATCTTATAATTAATTATAGTAGATAAGTTACAAATAAGTAGGTACGTTAATATAAACGTCGGACGGTTTAAAAAAATCTCTCGTCGACTTAGCGACCAGCGAAATAAGTACAGAACTAAGAATGACACTGTTTTACAAATTACATACAGTGAGTGCAGAATGCACAGCCACATATGCAACTTATTGACTAGATTTAACACTAACTTATCTTAGGTTACGACGCAGCTTTAAACTGCTAAGAGGACACACCACAACTTCTCACTTTTGAAAGCGTAAACAAACGTCAGCGTGATATAAAAAAACTTATTGATTTGTATGATACTGGAATTAGCTTATAATAACTGTGAAACGAACGATAGCTGCTGCAATGAAAATCATGAATTAAAATATAAATAAAACATTACCGTTTATCCGTTTATTCCAATTCACTACTTGACATCATCAAAAAACCAAAAATCAATATAACAAACCATAGCAACAATGTCATATAAAAAGAAAAGCGTAAAGAAATACAAAGAGTCCGCAACATCCTGCCCCTCGTGCAGAACTGCACAAACTGGTTCAAGTGGCCAGAGCTGGTCATTTAACTGGAGATTGCCTCGGTGACCAGCTTCACCAGTTTTTTGAGGGGTCGGCGTAGCGTACCCCCAGCTGTAGCAACGTCGACTACCCTGGTAACGCCATCCTTTCCTGGGTATAGTTGAACAACTCGTCCTCGCGGCCATGTTCCTCGTGGGAGGGACTCGTCGACGATAATTACGACGTCGCCAATCTTTACATGATCTCCACTTCTTTGCCGGTTATGAATACGTGGTTGCATGGTGGGGAGGACTTCGCGTACCCAGCGGTTCCAAAAATGGTCGGCCAGCCTTAACGCCTTTTTCCACTCCCCTCGAAGGATTAGATCTCTGTCGTTTAAAGCTTTTGGAAGGGTTTGACTTGAAGATTGTCCTATTAAAAAATGGAATGGTGTTAATGTGGTGGGGTCATCAGGATCTGTAGAAACGTGTGTCAACGGGCGTGAATTCACTATAGCTTCAGCCTCTGTAAGCAGTGTCGTTAATGTTTCCTCTTTTGGAGCTCTTTCATTGAGCGTAGCTTTAAGGGCTACCTTGACAGTTCGCACTAAACGCTCCCAACATCCTCCAAAACTTGGCGCTGCTGCTGGGATGAAACTCCATTTGATTCCTTTTGTAGCTACAAACTCATGCACATCGGTGGTGTAGAACTCTTTGAGAATACGGTTTGCACCAACAAACGCAGTTCCATTATCGGAAAACATTGTTTCTGGTTTGCCACGTCTGGCCATAAAACGTCTAATCGCCATGATTGCGGAGTCAGCGGAAAGACTGTGTACTATTTCTAAGTGAACAGCTCTTGTCGTTAAACAAGTAAGAAGTGCTACGTATCGTTTTTCGTGGCGGCGACCAACAGTGATGGTGATAGGACCGAAGTAATCAATACCAGTATATGAAAACGGGCGCTGATTATGGGACAATCTTTGAGGTGGCAAATCGCCTGTGACTGGATTAAATGGTACCGACTTTCTGAATCTGCAGAACAAGCAACTGTTTGCTACGGCTCTAACTGTATCTCTAAGCTTTAGGAGCCAAAATCTTTGCCTAATTTCATTGATTACTAGCTCATGATTTGCGTGGCCAGCCTGCCTATGATAGGACTCCACCAACAACTTCACAACTTTATGACGGCCGTCCAGTAAGATTGGGAAACGAGAATCGGGATCAATGCCTTCTGCGGCCTTTATTCTTCCAGCTAAGTGTAGTAACTTATCTTCCCCTAGGGAAGGGGACAGTTTTATGAGGCGACTGCTTGATGACACCGGCTTGGAATTGAGGACGCAGCTGTACTCTTCAGGAAAACTGTCTAATTGAGTTTTTTGCAATATGTGCCTTTCTGCGGCTTGTATTAGTTCGGCGTTTAATGGTTTTAGGGTAGTAGACGTTGACGGGTGGCGGGATCGAAAAACTCGGGATCGAAAAACCCCGCCAATTGCTTTAGAATTTCGAAACGCTACCAAAACATTGCCAAACAAAGCCGCGGCTTGATGAGCTCGAGCTGTTGCGCGTAATAAACGCAACCAGGAACTAAATTGAGCGAAATTTGCGGTGACCGGACAAGGTAGAGCTAAGCTAACGGAAGTAAGTCCCACCAACTCGCTCGGTAAGCTTTTACGCTCTTCACGACTTGGCGCGACACTGGTAGGTTCAATCGGCCAGTCTTCCGGGGGTCTCAAAAGAAAGGGCGGTCCCATAAACCATCTATGGTTGAGGTCGAGCTTAACAGGGTGCATTCTTGTTGCATCATCGGCAACGTTTAAGTCAGTTGGTACCCATCGCCAGTCTTTTATCGAGGAATTTTCCATAATTTCCCCTAACCGATGGGCAACAAAAGGCTTAAAAGTCCGCGCGTCACTGCGTAACCACTGGAGAACAGTCATCGAATCAGTCCAAAAAAAGGTACTTACTGGTTTCTTCCGATGGCTGTCCTTAATGGTAAGTGCGAGGCGAGAAGCAATCAAAGCAGCCTGGAGTTCCAATCGCGGGATTGAAATTGGTTTCAAAGGAGAAACTCTTGCCTTGCTGGTGATGAGAGTGAGTTCAATGCTGCCATCAGCGTAAATCGAACGCCAATAGGCAACGCAAGCGTAAGCTAACTCACTTGCATCAGCCAGTATGTGCAGCTCTTTATACGAAGGCTCCGCGTTCTTAGCCTTTGAATACCATCGTGGGATTTTGAGAACGGTGGCCGTTAAAAGTTCTTGGAACCAGCCTGACCACTTTGATGCTTCTGTTGGTGGTAGTTCGGAGTCCCAATCAATGTTTAACCTCCACGCTTGTTGAAATAGTATTCGGCCCTTAACGACTAAGGGCCCTAATAAACCTAAAGGATCGTACACGCGCATGAGATGTGAAAGAACCTTTCTTTTCGTAAGTGAGCCAGGAATGGTTTCAGATAGACCGGTGCGAAACCCTAAGTTGTCTGAGGTAGGGTCCCACGCAATTCCTAGAGCACGAGTAGTATTAAGAGTGGTTGCCAGTTCAATTTCCAACGGCTGAATGGCTCGTAACTCCTCTGGTACAAGATTCAACGCCGCAGGCTCATTGGAAATCCAACCACGCATCTCAAAGCATGCACTTTTGTGGACAGTGACAATATCTGCTGCTAGCTGAGCGGCTTCACTAACGCTATCTAATGAGTCTATATAGTCATCCATATAATGATTGAACACAATGGCATCTACTGCTTTTGGATAAGTACTCATGTGTTCATGCGCATTTTTGTTTTTTATAAATTGTGCTATAAACGGACTGCAGCACGCACCAAAGATGACAGCAGTCATCCTGAACTCCTTAATTGGCTGCATTTTTTCAGGTCTCCACAGATAACGAAGAGCATCTCTATCTTGCTCCCTGATTCTTATCTGGGGAAACATTTCCCTGATATCAGCTGTTAGTGCGATACAGCCCTCCCGGAAACGAAACAATACCTTCAGTAAAGGTTGGAGTAGATCGGGCCCAGAAAGCAATAAGGAGTTCAGACTGACCCCTTCATTCCTTGCCGCAGCATCATGTACAACGCGAATCTTGCGCTTCTGAGGATGGTACACGCCAAAATGTGGGAGATAAAGACGAATATTACTATTCATTTGTCCACTCATATTATTGGCGTAGTACGTCTCAGAACCACATTCTTCCGCGTAGCCTTTGTCAATCATTTTTGACATGAAAACTTCATACGCTTTGGCAAAGACACTATCTTTAGCCATACGTCTTTCGAGGCTTAAAAACCGTGACATTGCCTGAGCGTAGCTATCAGGGACACGCTGTATGTCATCACGCCATGGCATACCTACCTCAAATCTTCCTGAAGGCAGGCGCCGTGAAGTAGCTTCAAGAATATTGACAGCCTGCTGATCACGCTTATTGAGTGAAGTTTCTTGTTTAGAAATCCCTAAAGAATCGATTTTATAGTGTTCTTTTATTAAAACCTCTAAATTATCATTCGAAGATGCTTCGGTAAATGTGACGTGATTAACAAATTCCACAAGTTTCGTTTTGCTAGAAGCAACGCCGTATAAAGTCCAGCCCAAAGCTGTCAAACAAGCTACGGGCTCGTTCCTTCTACCAGCACGAACGTCACGATTAATAGACAAATGCCAATGTTCGGCTCCGATTAAAATGGTCGGAGTAGCATCTTCGTGAACTAATACGTCAACAAGATCGGTTAAATGAGAAAAACAATCGATAGAGTCTGGGAGAATAGTTTGTGGTCTCAAAGATAACGAATGCATAGCTCTGGCGTTTTGTACTAAAAATGTTTCCTGTGTGTGCCTACCTTTAATGTGAAAATTGACGTATGACACCGTGGTATTACGCTCAAGACCACCAATGCCATTGACTGTAATTGACTGTTGGGGCCCTGTGGCTCCTATAAGTGAGGCAATACTCGAGTCAATTAATGTGGCAGTACTTCCGTCGTCGAGAAGTGCATAGACATCACAAGATCCTGATGGCCCGGAAACAGTAACCGGAACAATCTTCAAGTAGGCACGAGGACGAAGAGCTAAAATAGTGTTAACTTGTTCAACGTCCGTAGAAGTAGTCGATACGATAACTTTTTCATCCGTCGGCTTAAGAATATTCGAAACCGTATTGTCGTGTTCACTTGCGCCAGGGCACCTGTCTAAAGTTTGTGTGTCAAATGTGTTGACCAGAGAAGCGAGTGGTTTCTTATGAAGTAGTGGGTGATGACGTATTAAGCATCCGTCGATTCCGCACGGATTAACTTTACAAGTTTTCCACTGATGTGAGTTACGTCTTAAACATCGGTAGCACACTTTTGCTTCACGAAGCCACTGCCATCTGTCGTCAATAGCCAAAGACTGGAATTCGGAACACGACTTAATGTTATGGTCTTTCCTACAAAACGCACACTCGTATTTGGTAGTACTATCTTTTAAACCGGTTTTAGACTGCATGACCGTGTTTATGTTCTCACGCTTATGTTGTTTATCGTTAGAAAAATATTGCGTTAATTGCGTCGGGCTAGATTCGGGTGATAAACCAAATCGAATATGTTGATCTAGCTCGCGCTTTAAAAAGTCAGACAATATTTCAAGCTTAGAGCGCCCCGTCGTGTCTTGCATAGCGAAATCGGTCCACCGCATTTTAATTGTGGGGTTTAGCTTGCTAAGTACCGCGTGAAATAATTCGGGGGAGTATAAGTACTCTACTTGTTTCAATAATCTAATACAAGAAATTGAGTTACGTACGCGATTTGAGAGGGTTCCTAGCTCTTTAAGATCGTTACCTAAACGTGGAAGATTTTTCAAACACGTTACTTCCTGGTGAACGATGAGCTCGGGGCGCGCGAAGTTGTCTTCGAGTGCGCGCACGACCTCCTCCGAGTCCTCCGCCGACATCAGCAGCGCCGCCACGGCCTCACGCGCCGCACCACGCACTGCGTTTTGAAGGCGGTTCATATTTTCTAAAGGAGAAAAGTTATCTTTGGTGACATCGTAAATGCGTTTAAATTGTAACCATTGCAAGACGTTACCAGAGAAAGGAAATAATTCTAATTTCTTGACATTGGGGGCACAAGCGAGAGCCTTGGCTGCTGCAGCGGTATCGGCTACAGCTTTTAAAAGATGATTGTTTAACTCCGTGGGGACGAGCGGGGTCGTGATGCCAACCGCCTCGGAGGGTTTGATACCGTTGTGATGATGGGTCAAAGGATTAATATAGGGTGCAGTTGACCGAGCGTCAGTCGCCGGTAGTACCAAGCGGCTCGAGGATGGAACAGAAAGGTGTTGTACACATCCTACTGCGAAAGTGCCTTTATTAATTTCAGTGGTGAATTGGTCTTGGACCCATTTTTGGGTCCTATCTACGGATAACCTCGAACTATGGTGGCTTATGTGGCTTCCCGCATGGCTGCCACTGACGTCGGCGTCGATGGCTGCAAGCTCGGCCTGCAGCTCGCTCTCCTCTACCTGCTGCCGTAGCGCTGCCAGTTCCCGCTCACGCTCGCGCTCCCGGTCGGCGAGTTCTTGTTCACGCTCGCGCTCCCGGTCGGCGAGTTCTTGTTCACGCTCCAGCCGGCGGCGCAGGGCAAGCGCCTCGACCGCGGCCTTTTGCGCTTTTATGGTAGCGGAAGACCTAGAAGATATGGTGAGAGCGGCACGCTCGCTAGGAGCCTGACTGCCCTGTGCACTGCATTCAGGTAAGGGATTATTGACATCGGTAGTCGACTTGGGATTTTTCTTAGTCCGAGTTTTCATTATCAGATGGTAATGTTATACTATACTTATACTAACAACGTGTGAAATGTCGAGTGAAAAATTTGTAAAAAATACTAATGAAGTGGCTGAGAAATGAAATACCTAGGTGATAGTTCAAACGACGCTGGAAAATGTAGGGAGAAGGACCAATGAAACGAACGATAGCTGCTGCAATGAAAATCATGAATTAAAATATAAATAAAACATTACCGTTTATCCGTTTATTCCAATAGGGTATTTGCCTAGTTTGTGAAAAGTACTTATACTTAATTAGTGATCCATTTTATGATAGTAAAAAAAAACTCGCACGGATATTAACCCGATAACAATAATAAAACAATAAATAAATAATTGCCTTAACTCTTTACATCCAAAACGACATCTTTCTGTATAATCTGTGTTATGACGTCATATTACACTTGTCAAATGTCATTCAACCCAACGGACAATTTAAAACTTCAAAAAGTGGGGTTATATTTGTGTTTACCTACTATGTATGCTATCCATTCAATGCAGTATTGTAAATTATGATATGATACATCAATATGAGTTTAAAATCTTATTACCAGTATTGTATAGTGCCTAGCACAATGTACTTTTGTGAGGATCATTTTGATGTAAGTACTACATTACATACTGTTTAACAAAGTAGTTAACAACATTACATATTGTTTAACAACGGTTCAAAGTTTGACAAATTGACACTGTCTGCTTTGGTAAATGTGTTCACCAAAGACGCCATAGCTGGATCTTTGTTTATTGCAATGTATTTGCTAACGGCTAACCCAGTAGGTATGAGATAATGTAAGTTTTTTCGCCAGTAGACTCAAGTTCAAATCTTTGTTTACAGTAAACGCAGACAGAATGAATCTTGTCATGTCACAGTTGTCACCACAGATTATAGGATATGTCTAAAGCACAGATTATAAGAGTTGTCATTGTCTCGAGTTGATGACACAGATAGTATGATAAAAAAAAAACATTAAGTAAGATGACGTCACGCAATCTCATTGGTGTTTCAATATAGATTAAAAATCTTTATTTTATTATAAGATATATAATAAAATAACGACTTTAATAAATTAAATAAAAACTATAATCATAATCCTCGACATCAAAACTAGCTATATGCAAAGCATCTTTGTTTATTATAACCACAGGCAAGTACCCTATTCACTACTTGACATCATCAAAAAACCAAAAATCAATATAACAAACCATAGCAACAATGTCATATAAAAAGAAAAGCGTAAAGAAATACAAAGAGTCCGCAACAAACTGCAACTGGTCGAGCCAGATTTGTACGTTTCAGCGAGGCGACGGTGCTCGGTGCTAGTGTGTCCGAGCTTGCAATTTGACACTAGGTGTTCGTCCGTAACTTTATTAAAGTAGGGAGCCGTCCGGCTTAAGCTGCGGTACTTTTGCCCCTTGCCGGGAAATGTTTAGATTGTCTCTTGTTTCTTTGAATAGTAGTATTTAAACACTTAAGTAAGTCAAACTACACTGGACCGCAAAACTAAGTATCACACTTTTAAAGAACATGACATATTAAGTGTGATACTTCGTTTTGCAGTCCAGTATATAATGAATCTGACTGGTAGTTACCTGCTTATTCTGAGCGTGCAGCCAATTCAAAATCGCAGTATTAACGGTGGAAACCTTATTAAAGTAGCAACTAAAGAACTGACTTACACAGTTTGTGAAATTTTAATGCGGGAAAAATACATAAATTATCGATTGTCGAAATATATAACGATTGTCGAAAACTGACAAAATGTATTGAATTGAAATAAGCATTCGACACGACCGACCGGCAGCTTATGTAAATCCCATCAATTTTCGTTCGCAGAATGCATCTTGTCTAGGTCCACTGAGCCAGGAGCGTTATTGCCCTAGTGACTTAGGGTGTGTGTAGGCTGTATCATGTTTGTTAATATTGCCATATACTCTTACTTGGAACTTGCGAGGTTAACTTAAAACTAAAAGGGTTTATTGCAAAAAGATCACATGTACAAGATAACAATGTCACACTTATCCCTTAATCATAAAACGCAAAGTAAACCTATTTTAGTGAAAGTATTCTTCGTCGTTTAAAACAAAGCATATTTTAAACACTCCTTAGCTATTGCATGATTAAGTTAAGTAGATAATAAGCCTTTACGAAAGCGTGCTACGAAAATTACAATCATTTAACCACAATTTTTTTAATACTGCTATTTACTGGGTATTTTTAACATAATATTAACTCACTGTTTGTATATATGGTGTTTAACTGTATTCTAAAAATGAAATAAATAAATAAAAACTATTTCCCCGATAAATAAACGTTTTTATCATTCATGTGATGGGTCTCATAAAACCAAATAATCTATACTATTACATAAAGAAAGAGCCGGAATGCGCGTCACTCATCAGCGCACAGCTGAAACTACTGAAGCTAGAAACAAGAAACTTTAACAGTACGTATGTTTTTTTGACGTGAGCAAGTAATAAGAAGGGATTTTTCGAAATTCAACGCCAAAGGGGTGAAATAGGGGATAAGCCATTGTATGGAGGTCCGTCATTTTTAATGCTACGAACATGAAATTTGGCTTATAAATATGAGGCTGTGAATGTACCATATTCATTTTTTTAAATATCAACTCTAAAGGGATAAAGTTATTAAAGGCTGTATGGGAGACACGTCATTTTTGAAGTAAATTACATCAAATTTAAAATGTAGGCTCCTGGTACGATGTAAAGAAATATAATTTTACCGTTTATGGAAATTCAACCCTTAAGGGAATAAAAAAGGAGTTGAAAACTTATACGGGATTCCCGTTGTCTCAAAGCCTATAAATTAAGTTTTCAAAAATCAGATTTAAATTGGTCAATTTAAAAGACTCCAGTTTCTTGTAAAATTTTCGATTCCCGTAACCATTAATGAATGTCAGGGTCAAACATACAAATATGTTGGAGTTGACCTGAGGCAAGAATGTTTTTCACATGGGCAATTGTATGTTGGCCTATCAAGATCAGGTACCGCAGGAAACCAATGCATTTTGAACCCATTAATTAAAATTAAGTAATAATAGGTCATTCAGTCATTTATTTAATAGCCATAAATGGTGTTAGAACCTATTGTTCAAATAATATGAAAGGCAGTGCTATGATTATTAATAAACAGTGAATGTTGAGTCATCAACGTGTTGTTTTATTATTGCAAGAAAACGTAGGTAAATAAACGAAAACGAACGAAATCGACAGAAAATGTATGGAGTGACATTCGAAGACGACTGTTAGTCCTGGATACATTATGTTCTAATCTATTTCAAATGTATAATTATGATGACAATATCATATTTTGACATGATGATAACTGGGATTAACTTTAACCTAGAATGAACCTACTAAACCACACCGGAGCGAAGCCGGGGCGGGACGCTAGTAATTAACGTATTTCCTAATACAATGCATCACCCTACATGCCCTATTACAGTTTTAACGCAATTTCATTATCTCGGCGTAAATCATTGAAACATATATATGCATCCCAGCATTAAAAATGGGGCCTTATAGTTTCTTAAATTATTAAAATGATAGTTTTGTTTAATCTAATGATTTACTTACTCTTACTTCCTTACCTGTGAAGAGAGTTATAATATCGGGGGTTTTTATTTAATTAACATGGTTATAAACTATTATTAACATTTGGACTTTCAATGCCCTCACAGACATTTATTCGCAGCTGAAGTAAAAAACGTGGGAACTTATCGCTAACCCGTCTGACGATGCGGATCAAATACATTTTTACGAGATAGTAAAGCTAAAAAGTGGATAGTTGTCGAGTCAGCGCGCGCGAGCTCGCGGCGGAGTGACAGACCCACCGCGTCACCCTCCTCTCATTACATACCTGTCCCCGGCACTCTCGCTGCCGCAACATGCCACAACGGGCGCGCGAGCCCGCTCACACGTCTCTCTTTCTCACATATGTAATATCCCGAATTGTAATCTTTTATGCGAATTCTTTTTAGCTTTTGTATAATTTAACGTACCGGATATAAGGAACCACTTTCTCGGTGCATTCTTGTCCGACACCTCATGACAAAATTATTATAGATATGAATGTACATGAATCGCATGAATGTACTGCTGAAAATATTTCGAAAGCTCTAATTATATCTAGAGAGACCTACTACTTACATAATAATATTTAGATGGCTCCTGATGGTCATTCATTGAGAAACTCGTAGTCATTTAATTGATTTCAAGTAGGGTTTTTCCTGATTTCCTCCTAATTTGATCGGAGAGGTTTGAGGCAGGTTGTTCGAGAGCGGTTCAGTTTATATTCGAGGGCCGTATCCGTACGGCACATTTGCTTCCAATTCGATTCTGTGCTCGGCTCGTTGCAGCAGTGAATGAGCCATCGCCGAGATTGTCTCCCGCCGCCCCAGCCGCCCCCGCTCCGCGCTCACTTGATCGCCCGATAAATACTTGCACCCGCGCCCAACACACACAAATGTTCTCGCCGTTATGAAACTGTTATCGTTATGTTATGTTATACACCTGATTCGATTGAAGGAGCAAGCACTTAATCTAACTAACTATCAATGCTTTAGTTCTTATCGTAATGATATTCATATTACTAACCTACCTATAAGTAGTTAGTTGGTGTAATTTACTATTTGTGACACGAGCAATGTTTATTCACAAATCATTGTCTAGTTGCTGTACGTGGCGTGAATGCTTTAACTCTTGGTCACGGAGCACCGGATCCGCGATAGAGCATGCTTTAATTTTTCTCGTAGTTTACCGTTGATTCATCACATAATCTTAAAATTCAATATACTTAACAAATAGTTGTATGTACGCACAATATAGCCTTATAAATGTTGTAAAGGAAGAAAAAATGAGCGGATTGTGGATAGCGGATAGTGGAAGGTAACATATTGCGCGCCACTCCGGGGATCACTTGCTCTTCGTCGCCGCCGCCGCTCGGCGCTCGCAGGATGAGAGAATTGCACCTTCGTGCCAGCGAATAATAAAATATGAGCCCAGAAAGCACTGCTCCCGCAACTTTTTGCTCTTTACTTTAGACGTGTTAAAAGTGCTACAGCGCGGGAAGCTAGAGCTATATCGTTAACTAGTTCTCACCTTGCTTACAATGAAAAGGATTTATTAGAGCGTTTCCTTTTAGCACTTGATTTGTGTTTTGAACTTTTTACTGAGGAGTGAGAATGATTATATGAGTGAGAAAGAAATTAACACATGATTCCACGGTCGTTGCACTAATAATAGTGAACAATTAGACATCACGTGGATTGTATACCGCTGCCTTGTTTCGGTTCAGCAAGCCTCTTCGTCGGCGCCATCGTCGGCTTCGTCCGAAAGGGAATTCCTTAATATGTAGCTTTCTCATTAAATTAATTATTCAGTGAGCTATTTAATCATCGAACCCAACAAATTACTAGTTTATAATTTTTCATAAATCTTTAGTGTAGGAACCTAATTACTTTCTGCCGAATAGTAATCGGTAAAAATAATAAATATTATCTATCATAATTTACAGTAATAAACTATTATTATAAGTTACAGCAACAAGAGTTGCCCTGGTAAAGGCCATTTTAATTAAGAAATGAAAGTATCACGGTACATAGTAATAAAATAAAATAAAAAACACATATTCACAATCCGTGGAGGGTTTAGATATTTCTAATCCCAGTACGCTAAGTATCATTTATATATACCTATAATGTACAGTATACAAAACTCTCCCGTGACTGACTGACCGACAACGCACATCCTAAACTGCTGAACCTAGGAACTTTCATTCTTAGGGAACTCATTGAGGTAGGGAATTATTTTAAAAAGTAATGCAATCTTACGAAGTCGCGAGCGTCCCCTAAGCCATAATGTAAATGGGCGTAATGTTCCTATCCATTTTATTATCTCATTTAATATATTTGCGTTTCGGTCACCAGATACATTAAAATAGATCGCGTATAATTTATTCACTAATGCGAGCCCGGCTTGGGACCCATAATTAACTTGGAAGCGCGCGCACATATAAACAAATGAGGTATGGGCTCAGTATCCATCAATTTTATTAATTCCTCCGATATTCACGTGCAATGCAGTGTTTGCACGATAATCTTGTAAATATCGAGTGCATACGCATACAGGGTGCAGGCAATCTTAGCATCTGGGTGAGGGTATAGGTACTCGCAGTTTGCGGTACGTGCGCTCCGGCCGCGGAAGGAAGCGCCCAATCAAGGAGGCGGCACACGCCCGCGCGAGGAAACGCGCCTGATTTACTGCCGGCAACACGCTACAGCATTCCCTCTTAATACACGCTTATCTACTTCGTATATTTAATCTATTACCGACAGTTCACTTGAATAAGAATCCGCACTTAACAGGGAATTTTTGCCTCAGAATCTCAGATCTACTCGTACGTGGAGCGACTGGAGCGTATGATATAATAATGATGAAGTTAGTTTTTGACCGCGATCGTTTCCATCGCAGATTTTAATATCACTTTTATACTGATATGAGTGGGTTAATTCATGAGAACGAAATTGTACGTAATGTGGTCAATTTTACATGCCAATTATAATATAAGTAACCCAGTCATTCATACTTGAAAATACGAAGTCTTAATTAGGTATTCCATAAATTAACTACAGTGATATGTTGCTTAATATACTTGTATTTACTTTATTACGTATGTCTTAGGGGTGAACCCACACACCGATGCTAGTATGATAATGTACCCAAGTCAGACCGTAACTCCGGCAACATTAAGTACGATGCCAAAAGAGTCATTAAACAGAGCGTACCGTCTACACACATGTGTAGGTTTATATGGAAGAGAATATCTAATTAAACACGAATGTAATGTTTGAACGGCACTTTAATCCGCAGCTAACCTAACCTACAATGCCGCTCTCTGTTCAAATAAGCTCCGAGCGTGGCTTATTTACTAGTAATATGCGATTCATTTCGTGCGGTGCGTCATTTCCGCAGATTACGCCGCATTGTTGTATGCAGTAGCTGTTGCCCACGACTGCGATGGTTATACACACGACTACGGGACAAAGATGAGTTTGAGTCTTGTTTTAAATTTTGACTTGAAATGAAATATTAATGCTGGTTTATCCAAAATGTTCTTTAAATTTAATTCTGGTTCTTTCAGAAAATTCAACATGGTATACAGATGTTACACTCAATAAATTCAATCACAGCACAGGTGCTGGAACTGGAGAATAGAGTGTTTACTTGATTTTATTTATTCCAAACGCACCTGCTCTTGGTTACGCGTAAGGTTAAGCTGTTCAAGCTTAACAATAACTAAAATGTATTGTCCCACACGTTCGCCTGAACTAGCGGTGACCAAGCGTGAACCTAGGGGGGAGGGCGGGTTATCGCGTATCATCATGCCTGGATAATGGGGAGCACGAGGAAGATAATGAAAAAGTACACACAAAGCAGTGCGTAATTCACGTAGCTCACCTGAGCCTCTATTCTACCTATTGAGTGAAACGATATTGCCTTTGACACGCTATCGTTTTGTTTTTACACGGCCGCCATTACTGTCAAACAGCAATATCGCTGCACCCAGTGGTATGGCCTTTACGTATGAAACCCACATATTATACGTGTACTTAACTGTCTAAAAAAAGTTGTTAAACCATCAGTTATTTAGAACAAAGTATTTGGTTTTTTATTATGAAGAAAGCCAGTGTCATTTCTTCACTCTTTTTCTGATATCGAGTCAGTTAATTTAGAGAGGTAGGGTTTCACGGAAATGTTTACAGCCAAGTTTAAATTTCTCCGAGTTCGAATAATAAACAAAAACAACAAAGGTTTGACCTACGCGTCCTTAAACTGCTCTTTGGACTACCTTCTATAGACAATTTGTTAAAGGCCAGTCAGTCTTTAAATTAATTACAGAGCACCTTAAAAGAAGACCTTCAAGTACAAGAATGTAGTGTTTGCATTGACAAAGTAGAGTATTGCGATAAGTGATAGATGTGTTTGATCTTTTACGAGTATATCGCCAAACCCAAGCATATTCATGTAGTGTCCAGTACATTCTACATGTTTTTAAAAACACAACCCACTGCGCCCTCCGACCAATAGGATACACGGGCAGGATCCATCAGAGGAATCGAGAGAACTTTTTGTGCATTCGGATCTATCAATGGAGTCGAGTGGACTTTATGTACACTAGGATCCATTATAGAGTATGCTGAACTACAACATCGTCTAGAATCCGTCAATGGATTAATATGAACTTGTTATAGACTAACAATACTAAGATAAGATCCAAACGAGGATTTTAATTTACTTTGATGTCATCTAGAATCCATCAATGCGTGAATGTGAAACATATTAATTATATCTTAATAATTAAATCACTATAGAAAAAAAAATAGAAGGATCTATCAATAGATTTTTGAAAACATTGCGATGCATTGTGTGCATGAATGGATCCGAGAGTATTAAAAGTTTATTAGGATCTTTTAATGGATCTTCGCAGACTTCACAGTCTAAAAGATCTGAGTATATTAAGTGTTTACTAGAATCCACTAATGGGTCAGCGTAAACATTGTAGTTACTCAATATCTACTGACAAATCCAAAGGTACAAAAAAATCACTTAAATCCACTATGGATTCTATTGTACTAAAGTCCGCTCGACTCTATTGATGGATCTTGCCAATGGATCCTAGTGATCGGAGGAAAACTGAGCTATATTAAATATAATCAACTCAAAACTACGCACCCTCTGAACTGATTTCGGGAGTTGGAAATTGAGTAATAAATAGTGAAGATACGCCATAATGCACGTAATGCAGGTACCTCGTATTCACACGCTGCAGACTGTGGCTCGACCGGAAGATGGTGATTTACTGCGGGTGGATTTTAATTAAAAACATTTTTAAACCGCTGTCATCGGAACCGACGGGCGTGCGGAGTCCGGCAAAACACACAAAACTTTAAATGAATACAGGTACACCTACATATCTACTAAAATTCTTTAAGATATGAATTATTAAGTAAAATATATATTTTCCCAAAGTTTTACTTGAAACGTACTTGTTAGTAAAGGGATGGCATTATAAAGGTACAGGGCCTCTAATCAACTCAGTAAAACAATATGCCTTTGACGTGTTATGGTTCTGTTTTTAACTCGGCTGCCATCACCATCAAGTAAATACGTGCTATCAAAACGATGATAATACGGAAACACGTCAAAAGCAATATTGTTTTACAATGCAGAATAAAGACGTGATAAAGACCCTGGGCCTCTATTCCCGACGGTTAAAAACATATCGTCTTTGACCTGTTATGGTATTGCTTTGACGTCATCCGCCATTACTGTCAATTAAATAGGACCTATTAAAACGGTGACAATACGATAACAGATCAAATACGATATTGTTTTTACTGCCTAGAATAGAGGCGCAGTACGATTACTTACAAGGAAAGGTACCCAACTGTCTGGCTCCGATTTTGTAGATTTTGATATATATTAGAGAGTAGTTTAAAAAAACTAAATCGGAGCCGGACAGTTGGGTAACTTTCCTTGTTAGAGTTAACCACTCGGCACTTTTCGGTCTTAACCGGCTACCAATAAGTTTTTATTTTCACAATAAGTATAATATAGTTCTGGACATTACTTACATGTGCTGCGAACTTAATTCATAAGAATATCAGACATTCATTCATTTATTCTACGCGGTTGAACAATATTGCCTGTAACGTGTTATAGTATTGTCAACATGACGATAGCTCATATTTACTTGACAGTAATTGAGTCCGAGTTAAAAAAATACCACGTCAAAAACAACATTTTTATAATTCAATTCTTGAACATACCTAATGCATAAAATCAACAGGTTATCGTTCAAATAAGGTTTCTTAGCGAAATGATCCATAAAATGTCTTCAATTTTACATAAGAAGGAAGTTAAATAAAATCTTGTATAAAAACATAACCTTCACTTTTTTTTCGCAGTCGTGAAAATGATAATCTTGCAAAATGCCTGACTTTATCGGCATTGAGCTAAAATTTATTAGCTATATATTATTAGGTATAAACCTTTATGCTATTCATGACAATAAAGATTCTAATAATAGAACCAACAGCAAAACATTTTTTTTTCTTATTTACAATTTCTTTTTTTATTAGGTTTCCGTTGTCAAACTATGAACCCTGCTATGAAAGTAATTTGGCATGAATATACATATAAGTCACGCCAACATAGTGGTAAAATAAAATGAAAAAAATTACTTGTCGTCCCCTACACTTATCGTGGGTATGTATTTTTTTTTCTCGTCTACCCCATAGTTCCTATGGGATGTCGTTGGATGGGTGTTTCACATTTTTCGATTAAGGGATCCGTTTATGAAATAAGCGCTATTTTATGTTAGAGTCAAGCGCCCCTTCCCCCCCCCCCCCCCCCCGACCCCTCGCCCTACCGCCAAAACTACAAACTAAAAATCTGAAAAATATCGTAGGTAATGAAAGCACATATAATGAAAACAAAAAGGAAAACTATCACAACTACGCAGACTTTTTTGGTTCCTGAGATACAAGCGACCAATGTGTTTATACCTACTAAAATCATCTGACAGCACCAAATAACCTTAAATAGAGAATATACTCGAAGTTTATACTTGTGGTTTATGTTATGAGATAGTTTTTATATAGTAACGGCTTCGGAACCGTACACTGGGCATGGTCAAACACTCTCATGCCCGGTTTTGTTTTTATTCTTATTTTAGCATCAAAATAGATTTTATAGGTTTTAGGACATTTGTCCATTAGTTTTTTAGTTAGACGGTAGGGGAGTTACTGCAACCTTTTTAAATAGGCAGCTTCAACGTTTTCAGTCTAAGATGTTATGTACTTATATTACAAGCTGCCATGCATCCTCACCTAAAACCACAGGATAAGTAATATGGTTTTTTTTTTATGGTATAGGAGGCAAACGAGCAGACGGATCGCCTGAAGGAAAGCGATTACCATCACCCATAGACACCTGCAGCACCAGAGGAGTCACAGGTGCGTTGCCGGCCTTTCAAATGAGAGTACGCTCTTTTCTTGAAGGTTTGAAGGTCGTAACGGTCAATAGTGCCTTATATAATGCCGACAGTCACACAAGAATTCACAAACAGGCTAAACACTAGGGAGATGTTTAAAGTTATATACACATACTATATGTATACTCATATTATAAATAAGTACATTGAATATTTTGACCGAGTAGGCTGGTGATGCGATAGGTATGTAATGAGGTCCTTGTAGAACGGAGAGTCGCCGACCTCCCTCGAGACCACGGACCCTCTCCTCGGCGAATACCCATCCATACCCCATTTGCTCTCTAAAAGCTTTTATACTTTTCTACTCGATTATGTACTTGAAATCGTCAAGAACAGCTCTTTTAAAAATACAGCAAAATGCATTATTACGATTGGTCCACCGAAAAGAGCACAGTGACTTTTCAAACGTTTGTTTAAGACTGCATTGTCAGCAACGGTATTAATTATAGGAGGATTGATGATGCATCAACAGCCAGTAATGTGTTAAAGAAAGTTGGGCAATTAGCGGGAAAAACACAAAAAGCAGAGTCGGGGATCGTTATCGATGATGCCATCCATTTCAAAGTACCATTAACCGCAGCGCGGGGAGCCCGCGGCCTCTCAGCAATAATTATTACTCGGCTCTTGACCATTACCTACTTAAAATATCGGTCGGAATATTATTTTGAGTTGAGATTTTTATGGAACGAACGTACCTACACCAACGCGGCAGATATTGCTTTGTTGAATAAAAACTAGAAGTAGGTACGTAAGCCGTGCACTTTAGCACCTTGCGTCGCTTTAACTTGTTAGACAATTTCGTTGGACACTATTCATGAAGACTTTGGAAGAACTGAGCACTAAAGGAAAGCTTAAGTAGTCATGTCAACTTGTATAAGTTTCTCTCACTAGTCTGAGTTCGTGGGCATTATAAATAGTAAAAATATAACACCGGTCAAGTGCGAGTCTAACATGAGCACCGAGGGTTCCGCTCGTACGTCGTATTTGTATGAAATATTTAAAAGCCCAATAAAGTGTTGCTACTGATTGTTGTCTTCATCTATCTATCTATCCATCTAATACCTTTAAACGAGCAATTCTTGTATATACTTATATAATCTGAATCTCAGAAACGGCTCTAACGATTTTCATGAGTCAAGTAAACAGAGCTGTAACTTTACCGCAACCTTAGTAGTTAAGGTACGAAGTACCTGTACATTTTAGGTAGTACCTTGTCGCAGCTAATGATAGGTACATATAATCAGTTCAAAGTAAGTTACATGTAACATTACTGCGACAAGGTAATAAAACAAGGTAGGTACACCTACTTTTGAGTTCGTCTGTACTAAGTTTTCCCTGCGACAGTTTTTATCTGATCCCGATGAATGTGGACGAGATGCGAATGTGGCCGAGATGGAAATATGGACAAAGTGAACCTACTGAGCGCCTGTTGAGTTTGCAAGTAGTTACCTTCAGCGCGTCCAGTTCTTTGTATGATATGAAACTAAACTACCTACTGTTCTACTTAATTATAAAATTCCGCGCCGAGGGTTCCAACTTCCAAGCTTAAGATAGAACCATCAGTTATTTTTCCGTTTGCCGTTATGCATAAGTAAGTACTCGTACATTTCTTATAACAAGACTTTGCAGTCTATTAAACTTCGTCTTGTCTTTCAGAGAAAAGACAAGACAGACGGATGGACAACAAAGTCATCTTAAAACGGTTCAGTACCGTGCCAAATAACCCTAAAGACCAGTCAAGGGCAAGTCGAATTAGAACTTAAATCTGCTGTGGTCAAAATTGATCTTACTTTGTTCTTCTTTTCCATTTAAGATTCTATTGAGTACTTGAGCAGCCTTATAGCCAGCTTTATTAGTAGTTACCAACAAAATTACAAATAAACATCACATTCATATAAGATATACATATTAAAAAAATAAAAAATCAATGTAGGTACTTAGGTAATAAATATAAAATTGACTATTAATTTAACACACGCTTTGATTTTCGCCAGTTAACGGGTATAATTTAAGCACCCGTGCAAAGCCACTTAAATTAATTCAGTTCGTTTGTGTCGACTCGAACGAGCACGCTCACATATTTGTTGTAAAACTACGCACGTTATCACGTGACCGAAATAATTTATCTCATTAAACAACCCTCACCCATCGGCAGAAGATTAGTAGGATCTCCATCGTCGTTTCTTAAACATCTACCTGGTTAATAAATCGGGGCTATGAGTTTATTTCATTGTACTAAATATCTAGCTTCAAGTGTGTTCCTAAAAAATGATGACCTACCTGTGCGTAAAGCAGTAGGTAACATAAATTGGCTTTATTTAATTAAAAGATTGTTCAAAGTGGTATTACAGTAATGGGTGCTTCTATAAAGAAAAAGTTAATTAGGTTAGAGCTCGGCGAGGCTCGATACGGTGCCGTCGGCGGGAAGACGCGCAAACGACCCTTTTTCTACTCCACAATCTCGGCGGCGACGAACTACCCGCACGAGCCGTATAGAGCGCCTGTCCATTGTAAACTGTTGGCTTTTAAAGAATTCTTAGCACAAAAGAAACGAAGTGCCTACCTGCTTTATAAAGCTCGTAACAATTTATTACTTAGGTAGGTACCTACTTTACAAAACTGGTTAAAGTTTTTCTAAGGATGTTGTATTGTTACGAATATTCTCTTAAAAACGGCGTTTGGTCGGTCGACCGAGTAAACGAGTTAACGCGGCGAACCGGCGAGTTTAAGTAGTCCCGTCAGAGAGTACAAAACACATTTTAGCGCGTGCATTCTCAAATGAGGCAGATTTTTTACATTCAATCGTTCGGCAGAAGCCCTGCGCCTCTAATCTCGGCGGTAAAATCCAAATCGTATTTGATCTGTTATGGTATTGTTTCTAAACCAACCGCTTTTACTGTCAAGTAAATAAGAGCTAAACTGAACTGAATCGTTCCGCACTGAGTACTGTTAAACCAGAGTATTCACAGTAGGTACTCGGCTGTCCATATATTTGATGTATGCCATATGATCTGTCACACTTTCTCTGGCATCAGTCATTATGGGTACTTGTTATATCAGAGAGAATGTAAAAGCAATATACAGCCGAGTATACTCTGGTTCTACTGTACCTATATTTCTCTAGAGTCTCCGAGAGTCTAGACTTGAATTGATAGTAGTATTCACAATACTCGTTACCGCTAATTAGCCGCGATGTTTTTGTCCGAATATGTCCAGGGAAAAGGCGAAGTCAGATCATTATTACCTACTTACATTTTTGTCTAGGCCCGGAAAGTAGGGAATTTCCTCATGTGGTGGTTCGTGGGCCGAATCTTGGTGAGGCCTGCTAAAATCCGGTCAGCCAATCCCCGTTTCTGCTGAGGCATATATAATGCTTTTCTCAAACGATGCGAGGACATGATAGGTAGAAATATATAGTAATTATAATTATTTGTAAAATACTTTTGACAAACTTGTTTTTTTTTATTACGTGTTTTAAGAACCGCCACCACCCGCCGCCGCCCGACACTGCACCCACCCACGAGTTGGGTGTAGGAATGGGCTTTTCTTTCATGGTCCTTTCGGTTTTATATGCAATGCAATAGAGAGCATTTTAAATAAAATGTCGCAGCGGACAGGAGTGGATATTCATACGTTTATTACTCCTAGGAAGAAAATGAGACCCTTCCCGTCATCGTTTTTCAAAAGAAAAGCCGTCCTTTCCGAGCATGTTTGAGAAAAAGAAATATTTCCCATCATTATAAATATGTATATAAATATCTATACTATTAATAAAGAGAGAACCGGAATGCGCGTCACTCATCAACGCGCAGCCGAAATTACTGAAGCCAGAAACATTAAACTTTAACAGTACGTGTATTTATTGACGTAAGAAAGTAATAAGAAGGGATTTTTCGAAATTCAACCCCTAAAGGGGTGAAATAGAGGAAAAACCTTTGTATGGAAATCCGTCATTATTGGCGCTACGAACATGAAATTTGGGATTAAGTATGAGGCTGTAAATGTACCATATTCATTTTGTTCTCTTTTTTTTCTAAAGATACATCATTTTTGAAGTAAATTACAACAAATTTATAATTTAGGCTCCTGGTACGAATTAAAGAAATATAATTTAATCGTTTATGGAAATTCAACCCTTAAGGAAATAAAAAAGGAGTTGAAAATTTGTACGGCATTCCCGTTGTTCCAAAGCTGCTGACACTATAAATTATGTTTTCAAATATCAGATTTAAATTGGTTCAATTTATTTATCCGTTTATGATTTGAACACACACACACATACCTTTTCAAAAATATTGTATATTCTGAAATATTAAATTAAGTATTAAGCGGTCATATTCATTCATTCATTCATTTCTTATATAGCCATAAATGGTGTTAGAACCTATTGTTCAAATAATATGAAAGGCAGTGCTATGATTATAATAAACAGTGAATGTTGAGTCATTAACGTGTTTTTTATCATTGCAAAAAAATCCATCTTTGCTTACCTAAACAATCTAGGTAAATAAACGAAAGGTCTGGGGTGGTAGCCTAGATGACCAACGTTTAGCTTTCGTTTAACGAAATCGGCAGAAACTGTATGGAGTGACATTCGATGACGCCTGTTAGTCCTGGAAACATTATGTATTCTAATCTATTTCAAATTTATAATTATGATATTTTCATATGATGATAAGTACCTAGGATTAACTTTAACCTATTTAAGTAGAATGAACACACTCAACCACACCCGAGCGAAATGTAAGAATGAAGTCTCGCTCGCTGAAGTCGGTCTACTTATTTTTATCATCGAATATGATTGCCATCATAAAATTAAACCAATGTAATGATAATGAAAGTCTTGTCTGAGAAAGCTAGTTAAATTGAGTAGTAATATAATTACCTAGTCTTGATCACGCCGCTGACATCGCGACGTTTCACCTCAACCGTAACAAACCCAGTTTATTATGTATATCGCATAAATCATAATGAACGATTTGGCAGCATTTGCATAATTATCGAATTAACATTGCTCCGGGCCTCCAGCCGAAACGCTTCGGCGACAGAACAGCCCCACACTTGAAATCCCCCCTTGATACGTTTGTTTAAGAGTTAAATTGAGGAAAAGCGTACCCTAAACCTCTCTTTGAAGATTTTCGCTGTCGTTTCCGTTACTTATTTTCGTAAATAATGTAGCATTTCTACATTGTCCGTACATCCGCTGATTAATGGACACTGTTTTCGTATTACGATCTTTG
The DNA here is from genome assembly GCA_923062465.1 of Acleris sparsana. NCBI lineage: Eukaryota > Metazoa > Arthropoda > Insecta > Lepidoptera > Tortricidae > Acleris > Acleris sparsana. The sequence goes on from OV281286.1 coordinate 13,589,786, forward strand.
ACTTTATGGTGTTACACAACATGCTTGTCCGCCCAAACACGACAAATAGACGATTACCCTTTTGAAATAGGTACTTACAAGTATTTGATAATTTACGTGAATCGCCGTTTATTTTAGTAATTACAGTAATTACTTAAGATAAAAATATCTAAAAATTGCATGGGTAGAAAATAATAGGTAATAATAGGTATCCTTACTAATCATTACAAATATATATATATATATATATATATATATATATATATATATATATATATATATATATATCAATAAATATTAACAGTATGGATAGATGTTTGTTACTCTTTCACACTGCAACGGCTGGACGGATTTGGATGAAATTTAAAATGGAGATAGCTTATACCCTGGATTAACACATAGGCTACATTTCATTCAGAAAAAATAAAAGTTCCCGGGTCATTAACGATATTCGAAATCTACGCGGATGAAGTCGCGGCCAGAAGCTAGGTTAATTACAATAGAAAATGGGTCTAACCTCTAGCTTGTGGTTCTTTAGAAAAATATAAAAGTTTTAGCAAGGCAAACTTTGTATTGCGTTTGGTAAAATAGTTTATTGTCAAAGAAGCAAAAAGCAAAATGGCATATTTACATTTACTGTTAAGGTAATTAAAAGAGCTATAATGTCCCGTGCGTGCGGTGTGGCTTTTAGAATAAAGGTTCCTGCACCCTACACCGTATCATACCATGACCGTAGTAGGAACGTGTCAGACAATAAAATATTCTTTGTACTGTTTTCAGTACAAAGAATATTTTTTTGTCTGACACTGACTACTTTTGTATGAGACTATGCTCACTAGACCGTTCCGTCACCGTCCCGTCACCGACCAACATTTTAATACTATTTACCTTCCGGGCCTGATACGTTCATAGTACGGTCATGGTGTGGTACGGTGTAGAGGGCAGCTGCACTAGAGACCTTAATGACATCAATCAGCAACAGAACTTTACTACGTTACTAATATTTTAGGTTATTCATTGATGTTACTAAGAATTAATAAGAAATAAATATATATCAGGGCACCATCTCGCATTGATCTAGTCCCAAACTAACCTCTGGGATTGTACTTTGGGTATTAGACAACAATAAACATACTTACTTACACAGAGAAATATATACTTAAATAGGTACCTAGGTACATAGAGTTCAAATACTCACGCTCATTCATCACTCATCACAAAAATATTAACTACATGCAAAGTAGAGTAGGTATTTAGGTGCGAAACCCTCGGTACTAGAGTCAGACCCACACGAGACAAGTGATCACCGCCACCCGTGAACGTCTGCAAAATGAGGTTTAGGTTATAGAACTATTTGTGCAAGGCTGCCTATAGATAACTAAATTTAGACACTAGCATTTACCCGCGACTTCATATTCATTCAATCTTTTTTTTAATTCTCCGGCACCGTTTAATATTTCGGGATAAAAAGAATTGTAGCGACCTAGCGACATCTACCAACAACTCGTTACACGTACGAGACAACTCGGCTACGGCAGCGCCACCAATGTCCATTAGCGCAACTACGATCCATGTTGGATCGCGTAGCATTGGAGTTTCGCCAGTCAGCTGTCAGTCTGTCAACTGACTGGCGAAACTGCGACTAATAGACTTCCTGATCTTCCTACAAAATCTTATTCATGATTATGTTATGACTATTTGTACGCCAAATTTAATTCAACTCCATTTACCATTTATATGCGTGATTAAAAGCCAATCAGCAAAATGTCTGTAACATTAAACATCCGGTCGGTTACGATGTTATTTTTAATTTTGAGATATAATTATTGCGCCGGGCTTGATATTAGTAGGATAAATACGAAGTCGGATTTCTTTTAACGGAACATAGACAGACCAACTTATGTACCAATAGGATTGCAAGTCGTTAGTGTTATTGGTGTCTGACGGACGACGCGATTAAACTAGGGTTTGCAGTCCCCGGATTTCCGGAGCTAATTTTGCATGGGTGTTGACAACACATAAGTCCCGGGACTGCAGACCCTAATTTATAAACAGAAATTGTAAAAAAATATGACGGCATCCCACCTTGCGTCAACGACAGCTAGCGTGTTATGTTACCTACTTATATGATAATTTAAAAGAATTTGACCCCACTAAGGCCGGCTAACGGCACATGAAATACTAAGCAGGAAAAGCCCTAACACGACAAGTGATTTGGAATTTATGAGATCAATCAAACCAGTTACGACTGTGGTGTGGAACAAACTCCCATCGGCGGTTTTTCCTACCAGTGCCTTCTAGAAGAGAGCTTACATTTCCCTATTTGGCCGGCAACGCACCGAAATCTCTTCCTGAGTTGCTGGGGCTTGAGTGCCGTGTGGTTGCCGGCTTAGAATAGTGCCACTCCATGCCTTCCTGAGGAAGTCGTAAGAGGCAAATACTAAGGGATTAAAGGCTTGTAGTATTGATAGACGATGGGCTTGCAACCTGTCACTAATATACACTGGTAAAGATCTTGGCCTGTTTCTGCAAAATGTGGTTATAGAATTAACAACAAGTTGTTAGAGTTGTAGGTAATAATGTAGCTGTGCCTACCCCACTCTGGGATGAAGGCGTGACGGTATGTACAGTTGTTTGCAAAATAATAGCAGTAAAGGCAACCTAAAGATTAAAATTTATTAAGTTAACTTAAGATTATCCCCATACCATCAAACTAAGTCCGCCATGTTTGACAGTCTTTATTGTATACTGCGGCATGAAAGCGGCACCCGCAGGTCTCCTAACGTACTCTCGACGTCCTTTACACCCAAACAGTACTACTTTACTTTCATCACTCCATAGAATATTACTCCATTTCTCAAAGGGCCAATCTGCATGTTCTTTAGCAAAAATAAGCGTCTGTTTTATGTGCCTCTTAGTCAAGTCAACAGTGGCACCTTTCTCGGACTCCTGGCGTGCAGATTAGCTTCAATGAGACGACGACTAACTGTAGAAGTACTCACATTTAAATTTAATGAGCTTTTAATGTGTTTTGACTTTTGAAGACAGACATGGGTGCTTTTTCGACAGACGAACAATTCTACCTCTTGTTTCGGGTTTTTCTTCCCACTTCAGAGCATTACTGATCATCTTAGCAGAACATTTTAAAATTTCTTGAATATCTTTATGTTTTTCTTTCTTGAATCAACCTTTTATCCATATTCTCATTTCTCTTCCCATGGTCGTAATTTTTTTCTAGCTTTAATTACTTTTACACAGCAACGAATTGTCTATTATACTATGAATAGATAATAATTGTAACATCCGAGTCGGAAAAAACTATGTAATGAGGACATTTTCGTGAAACTGCTATTTATATGGAATATATATTTTCGAAATTCGGAAATTAAAGTAAGAATTTAAAAAGAAAATGTATTGCTAGCCAGTGCTAACAACCCCTGGGTGAATAGTTTTTAAATGTGAGGCCCTCTTTTGAGCACTTGGCTTATTTTAGAAAATATTTACTCGAATACCTACACTGCTATTATTTTGCACACAACTGTATGTACGTATGAGTTGCTGGTGTTTTTGGGCGGTAGTGATTACGTCCCATCAGGTAACCTACATGCTAGTTTAGTTCGTTTTGTTTTAGTTTATAAACCTATTCTATAAAAAAATCGTATCAAAATAAAAACACAATTTAAAACAACCTCTTATTATTTATTGTTTTTATACAATGTACTCGCTTCGTCGAAACAGGTGACTGGCACTTAACAGGAAGTATTTACAATATAAATAGACCATAGATTTACATAGGTAGAAATATTTCACATAATTCTAACGGTAGTTAAAATCTAATTAAGCACTAACGGTCTTAAACTTAATTAAAATGATGTCGTCACATGTTGAAAAGAATAATAGTTTTTGATTTACGCTGTTAAAAACCATTTATATTTTGTAGAATTTTAAGATATTTGCTAACGGGCGCCAACGGGACCCTAATAATAAGCCTCCGCTCTCCGTCCGTCTTTCCGTTCTTGAACCGCAATAAATTTAAATTTAAATGGTGTAGGTTCCGTGCCCTCCGTGTGCAAGTCAGACTCGTACTTGGCCGATATTTTATTTTGCTAATATTTTAGGCTGTTTCAAAGTCAAGTTTAAGGGTTAATATGAGCACTTGATGTCTCGTAAAATGTTTTATTCCTGTAAAACCAACGTTTTAAAGCTGGTACCTAATATATGAAACCTGGTTGGAGCCTCGATCAAGTTGTATAGTCTGCGCCAATTGAAATTGGCAAAGATGTACCTAAACACAACCAAACGAGCCGTTTTACCATTATTACTCGATAATCACGTGCGTTTCAAGATCAAGTGAGGTTTTAGCAATGGTTTGATCTTTACTTTCACATTAAGTTTAAGATTAAATAGCTATTAATTATACGTTATTTTGAATTAAAACACACTTCATGAATATTTGAGGGTGTGTCAAACACTACTAATTTGTTTACATCTTTGGCAATTTCAATTAACACAGAAAATAATATGCAAGTGCTTATATTGTCACGTCTCTCTCTTTCACAAGACGGCGAGGGACGTGTTTTGCATGGAACTATAACTCTGGTGAAGTAGTTTGATCCCAGTGTAAACCGTATCTCATACATTTTAACACTTACTATCAAACGGGCATATCGGCAAGATCGTCAAAGTCAACTGGTATTTATGAAACAAGTGCATGGGTAAGAATCGTTTAGGTATATAAGCTGTCACAACCTAATCGTCCAGGTATGGATGGGGAGAACGGTCCGTGAGGCGCGCGGTGTCACCGGTTGGCTCGGCAGCGGCGCGCGTAGTCGGGCGCGAGCTGGTGCAGCCAGTGCGGCTGGATGGCGGAGACGGTGAGCAGGTAGGCGCGGCGCGTGTGCAGCAGCTCGGAGTAGAGCACGGCGGGCGGCGCGGGGCGCGCGCCGGCCAGCGCGCCCGCGGGGTGCAGCGCCGCCGCCGCGCCGCCCGCCGTCACGTACCGCCCCGCGCCGCGCCCGCCGCCGCGCGCCCACGCGCAGTTCGTGAACAGACCGCTCACTAGGCACTTTAACATCTGAGTTCAAAAAAACATTTTTTATAAATACGGACAACTCTGTAAAAAACTCAAAAAGAGAACGTCCTTGTTCTTAAATCGGTTAAAATACCAAAACCTTCTCCTAAGTGTAACAAATACTTTTCTGGAAACCGCATCGAAATCGGCTCAGCCAAACGCGACATACTCGCGAACAAACAGGTATGTAAGTACATACTCGTACCTACCTACATAAATCCTGTTCAGACTTGTCGTAAACCTCACAATGCAACAAAAGCACTTCAACTTTAACTAATACGATGTGTCATTAGTTCTACTATGGAACTAATGGGAAAAAACAACAGTTCTATAACGTCATAGTTTCATAGGACTGATGGGAAACTTGAAGTGTTTCTAGTACTACAGAAAAAATAGCACAATTTTTGCTTCAATAGTTCTACCATGGAACTGTAAGGAAAATAACAGTTTTATGACGTCACAATTCCATTGGACGAATGGGAAGTACCCAGTAACTAGTTAATACAGTACCGCTCAATATTAAGGATAGGATTAAGGCACCTATCTTACTGACTCCGACTCAGACTTAAATATGCAACAATTAATAAAAACAGAAACGCATAGTTAATTAATAATGGTTTCTTTTTCAATTTACGGTCCTGTCCCACCACTTTATTTTTCATTTATTGACACAACCTTGCAACGCCAATTTGACTGGCCGGGTTCGCCAACATGGAATGATAGCAGTATAGTTAGTGAACACATACAAATCAATCATAGTTCGTTTACCTGGTCATAGTTAGTTCCGCAGCTATTCACTGGCATATTCATTCGCTGACAGATCGACGAAAGTTGCTTCCTTACTTCGTTCGCATACGCCAAGTTCTTGTGATTTATATAGTTTTCTTTACACCATTGCTAAAAGCGATCATTACATTATAACACTTTACTACGATGACGATTAATTATTAGTCTGTACAGTCCCAACACGGGAATATTAAGCCACTTGCTACTCTTCGTAATTTATCCGAGTAATACATACTGGATACACAAGTATAACCGAATAAACCAGATTTGCATTACACGGCCAAAATACGAACAGTCGCAAATGGGTCAATTATCCCGAGTTGTGACTGTACATACAACAGGTACTAACCTTTTTTAAAGGAGCTTTGCAAAACGCTTTATACACGTTTAAAAGTGTCATATGATCCCCTAAAGGCGAAACAAATTTTTGTTTTACTTTTAGAGCCTCTTCCCGTTTATGCATTGGCGTGTGGAAAATGTTCTCACTTGAAAGCATCGCTACTAAGCTCAGTGCCTGTAAAATAATGCCTTGTTAATGATGTCCCTAATGAATGCCTTTGAATCTACAGAATTAAAACAAAAGCATTAAATTGAAAAGATAAGATAAGATTTATTTAAGTTTGCATACCTCGTCAAGACAGTTGAAATCAGGTGCACTTAAAAGCACTTTGGAGTATTTTGGATCAATTGGGAATGACGTCATTTTTTTCCCGAGTACAGTCAACTTTGGATTTGTTTCATTATCAATAGCCCCTGAAATATTATTAGATTACAATTAGACTTATCACAATGAAACATATCTCCTCGTGTTCGTTCTCGCAGTTGTATGCTAATGCCTATGTTATACCCGAGCGATTATTAAGTATTAGAGTCGGGTTGTTTTTTACGTAACGAACCCCGAGTCGTGTCTACAGTTTTCTTTACATTATATCCAAAGAGAGTTAGAGATATGAAGACCGTTTTTTTTTAATGAAGACCAATACAAAAAAAAGTGGAATCAAGATAGGTACATGATGTTGCATGTTAATTATAAAAAGTAGTTGCCGTCTGTACTTTTTTGCAAAATGTTTAACTGCTTATCAAGACCAACTATTGAGTCCTAACACGGCGGGTCTACGTTAAGAATAGCGGAGATCCTGTCGCCACCTTCCGACTCCATCATCAGATCAGCTCTTTGATACACTTGTCATCGGATTTACGTACATGGTCCTAATTTCTACCTATTATGTTAACGGAACGTGGTTAAAATTTAACTTGCAAGATTTGTCCCATACATTACATTTGATTTGATACATACATAAATTACAAATTAAATAAAAGCTTGTAAAATCGTTACCAACCTAATTCCTTTAACAAAATCAGAGAAGCGTTGACAGAGTCAAGTGGGGGTGAATCGATGAGCGGAAAACTGCTTGGCTCCATCCCGATTGCAATCAGCAATAACATGGTAGGAGCAAGAGGACATCTGTAAATTAAAATTGGAATATTGGAACAGATCAGCCCACAATAATTTGACGCATGGTTTTAAATGGAGAGACAGTGAAAATACAAATTAAAATATACATTGCAAGGGAATTCTGTTAAGCGAACCTAAATTAATTATCAAAACGTTCAAGCAGTATAACGATGGAAGAAAAAACCAAGTGATATAGACAAGTTACATCACCACAAAGAGAATAGTGATAAATGATAAACATGACCTCCGTTCAAACTTATATAAACATATATTAATAAATAAATAAATAAATAAGTAGTTGTGCTTCATCGCGTGGGTTTCCTGACCGTAAGTAGTGTCGTAGAATACGTGTCGGGTGCGATAGTGTTTTTCGCAACCTCGTTAGTGATGATGATGCCATCAAGCCATTTTCGCCATCAGCGACGCAATGGTTCAGGCACACTAGATAGTATGCCCTGCATTGGCTTGCGTAGCCAATTTTTGATGCAAACGTACGCCCACATGAGCGCAGGTTAGGATACCGATGCTGTAATTATTGTGTATGGCTGCTGGTGGTTGGGTCTCGGGCACTCAGTGCGCCTAGCCGAGCCGCAAATCTTATCAATGTTGCATCTTTTCAGATTTCTTTTCAGAACGTCCTTGTAGTATAAGTATTGGCCACCGTGTTTTCGCTTACCATACTGGAGTTCGGAAGAGAAGACGCTCTTAGTCACTCACTCTGCTCGGCCATACATGTCTGCACCACCGAAGTTGTCGCCTCTCATGAGGTAAGCCTCATTGCCAAGCACATTGGCTTTTTTCAGCAATTCTGTGTTCCGCATACGATCAGAACTCTACAGAAGCATTTAAAGTGTAATTGGTCTAGTGTACGTGTGTGGCGTCGGTACAGGCACCATGTCTCAGCGGCAGATAAAAGGTTTGGCAGCACTATTGCCTTGTATGTATACGGAGACTTTTGTGGATAGAGCTCCAGCTGATCGCCTGATATCGAAACTTGCCCACCTGCTACAGTACGTCCTAACCAAGTTTTATGGCCAATTCGTGAGAGTCCAACGACATTACTTCCGTCTTCTTCACGTTGACTTTGAGGGCAAATTTATCACAAGACTCAGTGAAAACGGAGACAACATGCTGCATGCCACCGGTATTTCTGCTACGAAGCATAAATCATCCGCATACATGACTTCCGTAACTAAAAACGGAGACAACATGCTGCATGCCACCGGTATTTCTGCTACGAAGCATAAATCATCCGCATACATGACTTCCGTAACTAAAGTGTATGACACCTTACTGATCACCTAACGGCTATGAGTCTACCCAAGGCAACTCTCCGTCTGTCCGAAAAGGGATACGGACACCTTCCATTCCAAACAAGTCTATGTTACTTTACAGACTACTACTGCAAAGTACAAGGCGAACAGTGTAGGTGCTAGCGCATACCCTTGAATCACCCCACACGGGAAGAAGTTAGACTGCTCGCCATTGACTGCAACACAACATTTGATATCGTCATGCAGAAGTCTCGCAACGTTAACAAACTTGGATGTACGCGTACCACAGCTTCTCCAAAACAACCCAGACTTTATTGAGGCACACTGTCAAACGCTTTCTCAAGGTCAGTGAAACACGATTACAAATATCGACCTTTTGATCGCCAGTGACCAGAACTTGGGACATGTAACGTTGCCTCACTATTGCGTAGTCAATTAAATTAGATGCCAGTGTTAAGATCTTGGGTGCATCCACGTTGTTAAAGTCTCACAGTGACAGAATTTACTGATTGAGGCGTTTGCTCTGGAGGCAACGTTATAATTCCTCAATATATCCTTGATGTGATCGCCGATCGGACTTATCCGAAGTTCGTGCATTAACGCTACTTAGCATACTTACTATACCGCTTCGCGCTAGGTTAACGCTACTTAATTTGCTTATATTTAAAAAGTTGTTGTTGGCCTGATGATTCCAAAGCGTGGTCAAGGTACCCGAAGTCTATCTAGTCTAGATCTATTACATCTATGTTAACCCAGAGCTAGCTCTAACTTTCAGTGTATAACATACACTTAAGGTTAGAGTTAGATATATTCCTGACGCACGCACCTCCCGAACACCTAACGGGTGTCGGTAGGACGGGGGATGGGGAATCCTGCAGCCTCCTAAACGGGAGAATGACTTTCTCTCCCGGCCCTTCAGCACTGGCTGGGGTAAGGTTCCGCGCGCGATTCACTGGTCCCCCGTCAAATTGACACCGGCCCTCCCATTAAAAAATGTATAGGCTAAGTTGCAACGGAAGAGGTCACAAAAGAGGGCAGCGCAAGGAGACCCGCGCAAAAATAGTATCTCCAGGCAAAAGAGAAAGCCTCAAAAAGGGTAGCCCCACCCATAAAGATGGTATCAACAGCCACACAAGTGGTCCTAAAAGATCTCCGACCCAACCCTTCCATTGTCGGGCAAAAGAAAGGAAGCCCGTAGTCTGTAAGCATGCATGCGTCAGGATTTCCACTCCGCGACTCACATAGCTATAAGTCTCCCCCCCATCCCAACCCCCATTCCTATCCCCCCTAACCCCGCGGATAAGTAAACGGAGGAACGACTTTCTCCTCCGGCCTTTCAGCACTGGCTGGGGTAGTATCCGCGGGAGTCTAAATTCTAGTTGGTAATAGGGGCATTGGTGTTTTTAGCCGGTGCGAGCCCGGCAGTACCTGGGTCCTCCATTCCCAGGTCTCCGGAAGGGATTTTCACCAAGGTACCCGAAGTTTAAATAGCATATAGCATACAGTATACAGCGGCTAATGCACTAAAGCGACTGCGGCGCGGCGTGAAGGCGGTGTGGAGGCGGCATTGCGCAAAAGACCACACTTTTCCAGGTTTAGGTGCGGTCTCGTTCAAACGAATTCAAACAGTACAAACGGTACCGCCTCCGCGCTGCACTGCACCGCGCCGGTTGGTGGCCATTAGATGAATTCGTCAAGACTCTGCCTTTCGGGTGGCGCTGAAGGCGGGTTCGGTTTGACTGTCGTGTTGACTACCTGACAATTTCGGGTGTGGTGTGAGCCGGTCGCGCGGCGAAGTCGCCAGCCGTGAACAGACGGTAGGCGGCGCCGGCGGCCGTGCGACCCGCGCGCCCGGCGCGCTGCCACGCCGCGGCCTGCGCGCACGGGCTTACACGAAGACGCTCCGCGCCCGTTGCCGTGCACCACGTCCTGAATACAATAATAAAAACTACTTTTTCACTTCTCATGCTCGTAAAATCTTTCTTTTGCTGTGTGTTGCAGTGTGTTAAACCCGACAGCCAGACCGACGAGTGACTGCATTAAATAAACTTGTTATTTGAATACATTTACTTTAACCCGAACAAATTGAATTGTATAATAAATTATGTAATGAACAATTAAGAGTTATTGATTTTCCAATTGAGTTTTGTAATTGTTGTGACAATATATGTAATAATCTAGAGCACCGAGAAAGTATTGACAAATTGTACCAGAATATTATCGATGTACTCAGCAGCGCCGCCTCTGGTAGTTATATTGCAAAACGATTCAACGTTAAAAAACCGGTTCCGGGATGGAATAGATATGTAAGTGAGGCTCACAGGGAGGCTAGGTCAAGGTTTCAGCTATGGGTATGGTATGGTAAACCAAAATTTGGCACAATTTATGATGAAATGCGAAAATCCAAAAATATATTTAAATCACGGTTAAAATGGTGACAAAATCATAACGAGCAAGTAAAGATGGATATTCTAGCGTCACATCATTCCAAGCAGGACTTTCGGAACTTTTGGAAAGCCACCAATAAATTAAATAGCAAATCTAGTCTTCCGGTGAGCGTCAACGGTGTTAATGATCACTACAGTGTAGCGGAGTTGTTTAGAGATCACTTCACTATAAAATCGCCTTTGGGTCCGTCACAGCCAAAACACGGTGATGGGCTGTCGGGTCAGGAGATTGCAGGTAGGTTCACAGCCAAAGACGTAGATAATGTGGTCAGACAAATGTCGCGTGGTAAATCTCCTGGTCACGACGGCCTAAGCATCGAGCATTTGAAGTTTGCAGGCCCTCATCTGTGTAGAGTGCTCGCTATGTTTTTCACACTGTGCGTGGGACATTCCTATCTACCCGAAGCACTAATGAAAACTGTGGTCGTGCCTATCGTGAAAAACCAAACGGGTGATATCTGTGACAAAGCTAATTATAGACCAATATCATTGGCCACAATCGTGGCAAAGGTTCTTGATAGTTTGCTTAACAGTCAACTAGATAAATACATTGATCTACACGACAATCAATTTGGTTTTAGACGTGGACTGTCGACGGAAACGGCTATCCTGTGTGTTAAGCAGACTATCAAGTACTACACCAATCGGCGAACCCCTGTCTATGCTTGTTTCCTTGACCTTTCTAAAGCGTTCGACTTGGTTAACTACGACATCCTGTGGCGTAAATTAGAGAACATCACTGTGCCTGCGGAGCTAAACAAAACACTCCAGTTTTGGTATTTTAACCAGATCAACGTCGTGAGATGGTCGGGAACATATTCCGAGCCATACAGGTTGGAGTGCGGCGTGAGGCAAGGGGGACTTACGTCTCCCAAGCTCTTCAATCTGTATGTCAATGGTCTAATAGAGGAGCTCAGCAGCTTGCATGTCGGCTGTAATATTGACGGTATTTGTCTCAATAATATTAGCTACGCAGATGACATGGTGCTGCTGAGCGCCTCTCCGTGTGGTCTTGCCAAGTTGTTGCGGGTGTGTGAGAGATATGCGGTCAGCCACGGCTTATCATATAATGTCAAGAAGAGTGAATGCATGGTTTTTTGGGTCAGAGGTAAACGTCCGTACAATGTTCCGGCTATTAAGCTTAACGGCGCTCCGTTAAATATTGTTAAAGAGTTTAAGTACCTTGGGCACGTACTGTCCTCTGACCTAAGGGACGATGCAGACATAGAGAGGGAGCGTAGGACGCTGTCTGTCAGAGCGAACATGGTGGCCCGCAGGTTTGCTCGTTGTTCCGCTGAGGTTAAACTGACGCTCTTTAGAGCATATTGTTCCAACTTTTACACGAGCAGCCTGTGGATAAACTACACGCAAAGGCAGTATAGCGCCCTACGCGTGCAGTTCAACAACGCGTTTAGGATGCTGATGGGGCTGCCTCGATTCTGCAGCGCATCAGGTATGTTCGCGGATGCAAGAGTGGACTGCTTTTACGCCATCATGCGAAAACGCTGCACATCCCTGGTGCGCAGGGTGCGGGCCAGCTCCAACAGCATCTTGGCGACGTTCGCCCAGAGGTTCGATTGTCAGTATGTGAACCATTGTTGTCTGGTTCACGTACTGGCATATCAGCCTAAAAATATGTAATACTAACATTAGGTTAAGTTTTTAATTTAATTTACTAACACTTTGTAATAATATTATGGCCTAAAGATGGCTGAAATAAATGATTTTGATTGATTGATTGATTTAATTTATTTGCCTTTTGTGGTCAAACATAAAAGAAATTGAAAACTTATGAAATCAGGTATTATTAACAAAAAAATTACAAAATCAACGTATGAATTGGCAGTATTGCGTTCGACCGAAGTTATAAATCTCATGCAGAAAATTAAAAAGAAATACAATGGCGGGAAAGAGTTTTTTGTCCATAATTTTGAACTAATTAATAATTGGGTAGATGTTTTCTTTGCAAAACTTGTGGTTTTACGGAATTTAGTGAAGAGAAAATAATTCTCACACCTAACACACTAATAGAAAAAATGCAAAAGAACTTATTGAACAGACATTGCCGCGCCTAAATCCAAGAAAAAATATTTTAAAACATATGAAAATTGCAAAGTCTGTTGTAGAGGCAAACAAGTCAATACATTCTCATTCATGTAAGACTTTTTTGCCTTATCACTGTTTTATTTCCTCGTAATCGAAGTGAAAAGCAGAGTGTATAACTCGGTCTTAAAACCTATTTTATCCTCGACTTAATTATACAACCTCGCCTGCCGGCTCGAATGGAAGTCTTGCAAAGGAAAATCGAACTTGTTGAATGATGACGTGCAAATAAACTTCAATGGTAGGGTGGCAGACCACATTTTTGGCTGACTGTAGAATGTACTATATTTTTCGAGTTCAACAGAGGTCAGTATGCTACAATGAGTCAGAATTATGCTTGGGCTTTTAAATTTTCCAATTCTATTAAACGTGTGTTTATTAATTTGTGTGGCGAACGTCACGAAATGAACAAACCGGCCAAGTGCAAGTTCAACTCGCGTGGAGAGGGTTCCGTACAGTTGACACAGTAAAAATATCACATTTGAAATCCTCACAGTAAGTCGCGAGTTCACTACTACTAGCAGCGCTATCTAGTGGTGTTTTAGTGAACTATTTTGCGTAAGTGTAATTCTTATAGGTTTTCCTGTAATCTACAAGCAATGAACCATATTTTTTTCAAAATTTTAGGCTCAGTAGTGTCGGAGATCATGGGGGGGATGGTCAATTTTCGTCTTCTTTCATGAATAAAATCAAAAATTATTTCACAAGCATAACAAAAATATATTTCAGATCCTCATAACGAGCCCTTTCATTTGATATATGACACAATAATGTTTGCAAAGCTTTTTTTTTTAATTTGTCCCCAGAAAATGAAAAAAAAAATGATTTTGCCCGTCTGTATTTGGGTCATCAATTTACATTATGTGTACCAAATTTCAACTCAATCGGTCCAGTAGTTTCCTAGCAAATTGGCTGTGACAAACGGACAGACAGACAGACGCAAGAGTGATCCTATAAGGGTTCCGCTTTTTATTTTTTTATACGGGACCATACAAAATATATAAAGCAAAGTTTTTTAACTGTTATTAGTATCCATTACAATGAAAAGTAGTAAAACTAAAAAAACTCCGTAAATAAATAGCAATATAGACAATGCAGACCAAACTATTATGTCTCAATCTTATTACCTTTCTTTAACAACTCCTGTATCAATAACGCATTTTATTTGAGGTATAGTGACTGAGGCTTCTGCTATGTTGGTAGCTAGAACCACCTTCCGCATGCCAGGAGGTGTTGGCTTCCACACCTGCAGTTGCTTGGCTGCTGGGAGGCCTGCGTACAGCGGACACACCACAAGTTGTGGACCAGGCGTTTCCTGAAAGTAAAATGTCATGAAAAAAATATTATTTACAAAAACGGGAGACTTCTGATTTAAGTAAATAAACAGATTATTACTTACTTTAGCGATTTGTTTGATGTTGTACATAACAGTTTCGATTTCTTCTTGTCCCGTCAGAAACACTAAAAAATCATTACTGAAAAATAATTTAAAGGTGTTAGAATTACTTTGTGTAAATGTTTTCCAATCATAATTGTTTTGTAGATAGTGTGCTTACTTTGCAGGCATAGTTTTATGAAGTTCAAACAATGTACACACTGCAGCATATTGGTAATCTTCCTGTTTCATTTTAGAATGATAAATGGTCACTGGATGTGCTCTGCCTTCTAAATATATCACTGGGCAGTCATCAAAGTATTTTTTAAATGTATCCACATCCATTGTTGCAGACATCACAATTACCTGGAATAAAATACCATATTAGTTAATTTATTCTTATCTCCTCTAAATTATTTATCAGAATCATCAGCAATATCCTGACATACACTACCTTCAGGGGACCTAACTTCTTCTCAGCTCTTTCTTTTTGTGCCAATTTTACTATACCAAAAAGAATGTCAGTGCTCACTGTGCGTTCATGAGCTTCATCTAATATCACTATGGAATATTTCTTAAGTAACGGGTCAACTATTGCTTCTCTGAGCAACATGCCATCTGTCAAATATTTTAACTTAGTTCGAGGACTGGTCACATCTTCAAACCTCACTGAATATCTGCAACATGAATAGATTCAAATTCAATTATAAAACATTGCTGTAGGGGAAACTGGGGAGGGTTGATCCCTAGGGGACACCTGGTAAACTAGATTTCAAGTCTTACCAAGCGTGATACACTTTTTTACGCTAGCAACACTCATTTATTCTTACCTATAATCACGTTCCATCATGGCACGTTTTGAGAAATATAAGTGGTTTGCACACGGCGGACCGAGAAAAAATTGTGTCGTGCTATATTTAATTTATGGGAAGTCTTAGCTGGATTTATTTAATAAAAAGTGAAGGAAATGCTATTCGTGAGTATGTTTATTTTGTTAGTCATTTATTTAAGTGTCGACTATTGTTGGTTTCATTGAAATAAGTGATCACTAGTTTTGTGTACGATATATTTCATAATCTTTCTATGATTGGGGGGACTTGTTCTTTTTTTTGGAGGGTGTTATGATCCCGGGATCATGTGAACCCATGAGGGATCAAGTCTACCTTGTAATCAAATAACCAGTCTATTCATAGAGCTGAGCTGTCATTAACATATTACTTTTTCTTTAGGAGAAATGATGCCGCGCAAATATACGACCAGAGAAGGTTAACAAAAAGAAAACCAATTAAATAAAAAATAAATGCTGTAGCTGCAGCATTAGCTGGAAATACATAAAAGGAATTTAAGGAAGGATAGTTTAGGTTTGGTTTTGTTTTGGTAGATTGTTTCTAAATTTATCACGTTTTTGAGATTATTTGTACCTTGTTCTGATACAAATAAGTCAACTTGTTATTGATATTATTGTTTTGACATAAATAAGTTGTTAAAAGAACCTTTAAGGTTTACCTATATAAATATTAGCAAAAAGCTTAAAATACTGAAAATGACTGGTTAACATAAAGTAACTGACTGGTCAGTAAATTTATTGATTATTACTTATTTCTAGGCTGGTAATTGGTTTGTGCCAATGATTATTATGCAGATAAGTATTGTTTTATAGTAAAGAAATTGTTTACTAGAATTGTGTTGTAATTTGGAAAATACTACGATTTCTTATCTACGATAACTCAGACTATAGACTAAATGTTCCTGATAAATTCTATTTCTGTGGTATCAAGTCAATAAATTAAAGGGAAATCAACCCTCTGGGTACTGGGTAGAGTATCACGATAAAAATCTGTTTACTATGTGTCCCCAATCATGGGAGATTTGATTCCTGCCGATCAAGTGATCTAATAGGTGGGAATTTAACTTCTGGGTATGGAATATACAATAAATATCTATTCGCTGTGTGTTTTCCTATTTCTAGACGCATTGTTGACTGCGAATCTAGTTATTTAATTAATGAGAATCAGGTATGGGGAGACACGGTAAAAATCTGTTTACCAAATCTCCCCCTAGGATCAAAGCTCCCAATCAGGGGTAAACAAGTCTCCTTAACACTGGGGACACATGGTAAAAGTCTACAGTATGACATTTCATTAATTAATGAGCTAAATTATAGCACAATCTTGTTCTCAATCAAACTATCGTTGATTGGATAAATTCTGATTCTTAAGGCGTAAAACGCTATACAATAAAGAAAAAAAAAAAAACGGTTTGAAAACAAAAGGGGTGATAAACCCGCCCCAGATTTCCCTACTTATTTTAAGTGATAGGTTATATGAACAAATTATTAGGTATGTATGTATAAATAATGTATGGTAAAGGTTTCAGTGCAAGCTACGTAAATTCAAAATTTATTAAATATAATATTAATAAACCTGAATCTTGTTTAACTTGATTACCTAGATTTACAGATGAAATGATGAGACTGATGAGGAAATGTCAACTCAACCCACATAGTTTCATGGTATTATTTTATTTGCTATTTGACTATCCAAAATAAAATTATAATTTAATACTCCATTGCAATGGGAAACGTCAGTATATAATTCTGAAGGAATATAACTAACATAATTCCGATTTTTTAGAAGACTTTATTTTTCATATCGCTTATAAATAAAACGTAACGTAACCTACACATAGCAATCAAAAGTATGCATTATCTAAAATAGGTCTAGCATTACATAGCTCTCAGAAACATTAAAATTAAATAAATAAATATCAGGGGGACAAATCTCAAACACATTTACCTAGTCCCAAAAGGAGCTCTAGGCTTGTACTATGGGTACTAGACAACGATAAACTTGCTTATATACAGAAATACATAGAAACCATCCAAGACTCGGGAACAAATACGCGCGCTTACCGGGATTTAAACCCGAGACCTCTAGTTTCGTGAGAAGTTTCACTACCAACTAGGCTAACGCTTTGTCAAAATTATAACAATAAATATTTAAATAATAATTCGGAAAATTAAGGTTCTCTATTCATGTTATTGATGCAAAGATGGTTTACTAATGGTATGGTCAAAGAACTTTTCCCAAATGATCACACCCCAAACTATTTTACTCAAATTATCATAAGGCGAAAACCACTTGCCGCAATGTAACAGTTAGCAAATATTTTTTATGCGAATTATAGTTTAACAAATAATTACCTACTTGGTCATGTTTCATTTTACCAAATTTCATGTAGTCAAATGTATCGTTTGGCATCGCATACTCTTGCCAAAATATTGTATGGCTTACGATTGACCTCCTAATTGAGTAGTGCAGAAGATCAAATTTAGGGTATGATTAAATTTCGTTAAGCGGGTAGTTTTCTTACTGCGTGCCTGTGACACGGCGATATTCACTATTCATTCGTTTGTATTTGGCATTCCTTTACGCATTCATTAGTTTGTGGCGAAATAAAAATATGGTAATGTTGTATTGGTTAACTTGATTTTCCTTTAAAGAAAACAATTTACCGCTACAGAAGAAGGATTTCATTAACTTGGTATCTGTTTTTACTGAACGTAGTTATGAAGGAGTTATTTCCTTGACACAGTCGACGAAACCCCGCTGCGCTGGGGTTCTATTCCGGGTAGATGATGAACTCAACCTAACCTAAACACACTTACGTACTTTTAACCTAAACTAACCTAACTGGACAAGCTCAAATTGAGTGTGTGTATAAGTAACAATTTGAACAAACGTTTTTTTGGAATATAATATTTGCCAAAAGGAAAACGTTTGCTTAATAAATGCATGTCTTAATAAAACTTGACAAAGTTAAATGATCTTCTTCTTCTTCTTCTTCTTAGCCGTTCTCTACCATATTGGTGTAGGCCTCCTTCACATTGCGCCATCTAAGTCTGTTTTGCGCCACTTCCATCCAGTTCGTCCCTGCAGTTTTCTTGACGTCGTCTTTCCATCGCATCTGTGGTCTTCCTCTAGGCCTCTTTTCTCCCCAGGGCCTCCATTCTAAGACCGCTTTGCCCCACAAGCCATGTTTACGAGCTATGTGTCCCGCCCACTGCCACTTCAGAGTTGCTATTCGTTGAACGGCGTCAGTGACCTTACTTTGTTCTCTGAGCCAGGTGTTGGTCTTACGGTCTCTCAGCGTAGTTCCCACGATCTTCCTCTCTACTTTCCTCTGAGCGACTTGTATTTTGTTGATACTCTCTCTTGTGAGGACCCAGGTTTCCGTTCCGTAGGTAAGTACTGGTAAAATGCATTGATCAAACAACCTGGCTTTCTGTTCCGCTGTAATGTTCATTTTTAAAGCAGTCCACTTTTGCGTAGGCGGCCCACATGAGACGTATGCGTCTATCTATCTCGTTCACTTGATTTTCCTTTCCCATCCTTATTTCCTGACCCAGATAAACGTACTTCTCTACCTTTTCGATGACGGTTTGGTCTACTTTAATCGTAACAGGTGTGGTATCATTAGACATCACTTTTGTTTTGCTGAGATTCATTTCCAAACCAACATTTAGGGAGTCTTCGTTCAACTCATGGATCATGATTTGAAGTTCGTGAGGGTTGTCACTTAGAAGAACGATATCATCTGCGAACCTTAGGTTGTTCAATCGGGCTCCCGGTAATTTAAGACCACGTTCCTCCCATGAAAGTTTTTTGAAGACATCCTCCAGTACCAAGGTAAATAACAAGGTAAGTTAAATGATACCAAATGTTAATTTGACCAAACGAATAAAATGCGAAATGTAAATGTGCTATAGATTTGTTTGGGAAATGAAGCTACTGCGATAAGTTTTTTGGGAAGTGAAATTTGGCGAAAAATATTATATTTTCGCTGTGTTGGTGCCGGCCGAGAATAGCACCACCCCATCTCTTCCCGTGGGTGTCGTAAGAGGCGACTAAGGGATAAACCGGAGGATGGGCAGCAGCGTCCTCCGCGGACACATACAAACGAATGAATAGTAGTAAAAGAAGTGAAAAAATTGAAAAGCCTTTAAATTGGCATAACTTGAAAATGGTGTAACTTTAACTAAGGTCATGTTAGGCTGGTGGTTAGTCTTAGGCTGAGGAATCTCTGGTGTCACTGTGACATGCTATTTTTGGGACACCCTGTAGCTAGCTGAGATTTCACCTTTTGCTTTTGTTACTTATACATACAAAGTGGCGCCACCTTGAGGGCAAATTCACAGCTTTTTATGATTAATTTGATATTTTGTAGGAATGAGATGTTATTTCGGGATAAAAACTATCCTATGTCCTATTCCAGGACCTAACCTATATGTGTGCCAAGTTTCATCCCAATTCATTCAATATTTAAAGCATGATTGAGTAACAAACATCCGAGCTTTCTCATTTATAATATAAGTGAGATAAGATTAGGAGTAGGATAGTAACTAACAGTTTTATTAATCAAAACAAACAATACTATGTCCTCAAGTTGTAGATTTAAGTTTATAAAATCTTAATTTTATCTCAATGCATTTCTATTTCTCCTTACAAGGACAACAATGCATTTCTACTTAATTGATAAATTGAAGGCTAAAGATTTTTTGTATCATTTAACCCTCTGAAATTATAAAGTTTTCTAGCCCAAATGTATCTGCATTCCTATTCCAGGACATGGACTAATTATGAACCAAATACTATATAAATCTGTTCAGTCAACCATGCATCATTGAATGAGAAGCATCCAAACTTTTATATTTGGGTGATTCCACGGGCATTTCAACCGCCATCAGTCCCCTGTCAGTACTTAAGACAGCAGACTGACGGCAGTTGAAACACCCGTGGAATTACCCTTTTATAATATTAGTAGAATTACCCAACAATATTGCCTATATCAGTACTCATTTCAGCAGCAACTCTAATTGCAATGGTGATTGCAGCCACCCTCCTTGGCTGGGTCACAGCAATGGAGCCTGCACCCTCCAGGCGCTGCTCATGAATTAACTGAGGAATTTGTGTTGTTTTTCCACTGCCCGTTTCTCCAATTATAATCATTGTTTTATTCTTTCTGATTTCTTCTAACAATCTGTAAACCAAAAATTTGATTATTAGTGACTAGTTGACCACAGAGTAAGGAATATCCTGAAAACATTGATTTTATTCTGTTTACTCTTTCAGGCAGCAGCAGAAACAGGTAGACAGTTGAAGAGCTCTAAATTATATACCTACACATACTTTTATTCTCTTGACAATATAATCTCAAAATATCTTGAATATATAGATAACATTCAGCTCTTTGACAATCCATCTCCTTCTACTGCTGACTTTACAAGTTGAATAAAATTAACCTTAGCAGGTTAAATCAACCATCATATTATTCTTGTAATATACATTAAATTAAAACAAACAAAAATCATGACCTGATTTATTTTTTTACAAGACAAGGAAAATGATATTTGGAGAGAGAGATCTCTATTGTCCTCTCATCCTACATTGGTGACCCACAACAATGGACAAATAATAACACATCCTGACAACCTTCAAATACTATGATGCAGTCACAAAGGAAGCCAATCCATCAAAGAAATAGACTTAGGATTTGTGAGATATACATACCTCCCTCTTACAGTATACACTGGTAAAGATTTCCTTGCCTCTTGTAAATTCTCCACCACATTTTGTTTTACAGGGGCTGTCTGTATACCATTTACAGTTTTCAAACCACTGGTGCTCAAAAATTTACTACCAGCATTGCATGACTTATGCTTTTTTACAGTAACAGATTGTAATTGTAATACAGCTTTTCTTTTGAAAGCTTTGTTTTTATTCCCGTTTTGTATACCCATAGAACTATACTTGGAATCCATTTTAAATATCTAAAATGTATTAACTATATTAGTAATAAGTAGTAACTAATTATTAATTTAAATATTTTCAATGAAAAACTAGATTCACAGCATTTTTGTTGCGACTGAAAGTTAGCATGTCGAACAATGTCCACAATATAACATTTGTTTTCATTAAATAAATGACCTTTAACTAAACTGTTGTAGTCCCGGTTTGAGATTTAACGTAACGTAGGAAATTTAAAATTGAAAGTATCACTACTCATTATACCACTTTTAAACTAATTACATGAATAAACTCGAAAAACGTAAAATATATAGTAGGTAAGGTACTTCAACTTTGTAGAATATGATCTTTACTAGCACAAAAAACAACAAAGATCCCTTTGTTGATAAAGGCGGAACTTGAAAATCAACATCACCCCATGGTAAGTAACAAAAACAAACTTTGAGGTAAAAACATATTAACACCCAAGTTAGTGTGAGAGTAATTAAGAAGTGCAATACGTTATTCTATAAAGTAGGTAGGTAACCTAAAAAAGCATGTCAAATGTCAAACAGTCCACTGCTGTCAAGTGTTCCTCCCTCTACGTAATGGCCCTCTTGCACATTGGGCCATTCGGACCGCGAATTCACGAGTAATATTACGCGCAATATTGCGCGTGAACTCTCCACTGCTCTACATTAACAGTGTTCACAGTATAGTTCGCGCGCTCTACGATTAACTAGGTCTACATTAAAAATAAAAAGCGAATTAAAAAGAAATAGAGGAAAGAAAGACGGTGATATGAATGAATAGATAGTAATTCATCGTCATAGAATAATGTTTGTAATATTTTATAAAACTTGCGCGTGAATATGGCGCCTTGTTGCAGTTCGTGCGTTCGCGGCCCTTTGACGCGGGCCAAAATACCGACACCAAGTGGTTAACGAGGCGCGTACCATGTGCCCCGTCCCCCACCCACGAACGCCCTCCATATTCACACTTACGCATATTGAGTTTGCGCGTTCGCGCGTGAATGTAAACAGTGCAGGTCACTTTTCTGAAGGATTGGCTGACGATTGCCACAGAGAGAGAGGTGTGAAAATCAAGGGAGGAGGCCTTTGCCCAGCTGTGGGACACTATATTAGGCTAATTAATATATAATCTAATATAAATTAAATCTAGCCTAAGTTGCGTATTTCAGTCACTAATATCGTAAAAGCCAAAGCATTAATAAATAATATTTATTATAGAATGATGATAGACAATCTTTGGTATGTGTCACTGTCACTCATGCACTTCACTTCTTACACACTAATACAGTCTTCTTTAATAATTGTTACAACAATCTGTGGTTACAACATACCCTTATAAGGAGGCCATTTGCAACGTCAAAAGATGGCGGATGTGTAATTTGTTCTAGTTTTTATTTTTGTGTATTTAGGTGTTCAAAGTTCTTTTTTGTTAGTGATTTGTACTTTTTTTTTTTTTGTACTTTTTTTTTTTGTGTTGCACAGTGATAGAAGACTTGGACTTATTTCGTGTATTCTGGCATCTTACTTCTCGTTTCAAGTGGACTCGCAGTGGTACAGAGGTTAAAACTATCTTAGCCTCTGTCCTAAATATCACCGTAACTGGTTTATTGTTTCGGTTTAAGCTAGTGGCCTAGTAGACAAAGCTTCAATAAAATTAAAAAAAAAAACCCTTATAATTTGTGCTTCTTACATTCCTTTCGCTGTCACCACGTTAGTATCTCTTAGTAGTCTGTGGCTGTCACTTTTATGGCAAGGATAGGAAAGGCATTAAATGCACTGGCGGAATCACTTGGTGGACGGCCATTAATTTAAAGAAGAAGAAATGCATTAGGGCATTATAAAAGGAAGAAGTCGGAAGATCATAAAATATTACACGACCTACTTTACCTGATGTACTTATTCAGTGAATTTTCTTATGGTCCTTCTTAATTGACTTCGGTGAAATTGCCGCACTGGACTAAGTAATTCATTTCAGTGAAAAATAATGAAGGCATAGATTTTATCGCTGAATAGTATCATTCCAGGGGCTTTTTATTTCATTCGTTGATAATGATTAGTTTTAAAATACTTCGGCGTAACTTCAGCCAGTATAAGTATTTGCGTTACCAAATAAAAGATCCTTTTACAAGAACATGGGAGACGTTAGCTAGAGAATTGCCAGTGATATTTGGATCAAATAACAAACCACAATATTATCCAGAGCATGCAGATGTCGTCATTATTGGCGGTGGTTTTATTGGAATGTCGGTGGCATATTGGTTAAAAAAAAAAGCTGGTCATGGCCTATCTGTTGTAGTTATCGAAAAAGACCCTACAGTGAGTAAACATGTTTTTTTTAATAATAGATGACATTTAATAACATTAAATATTTTATACCATTACATAATTTTACACTTCCTCTTTATGCATCAGTCAGAACTAAACAATTTCAAGGCACTGCCATTGCACTCTACTATCTGCTTCTTGGAAGTGGTGGAGGCTGCATTTAACCAAACGCTAATTATAAGAGGGTTAAATACACAATAGATACCTGGGGGTTGATTTGTATGCATATGGACCCCACCTATAAAATAAGACCCACCAGTCTTTACTCAAATTTAGTTGCTAAAAACCTAAGGTAATCTGATCTCCTTCTAAAGCTGGAAGGTGGTTAAGGGGTAACCAATGTTATGGAATTTCATTTCATTGATCACTATTTTCTACTGAGACCGTGATGTTTTCAGGATATCTTAAGCATTCTTTAGTTGGGTTAGGTTAGGTTAGACATGCGACTATAAAAAAAAAACTAGTGCAGGGAGAAGTCCCTTTAGATGAAATAAAAAAATCTGTTTACTGATACTTTTGTTGAAAGGTGTTTCAATTAAATAATAGGTACCCAGTTAAGGATCTCCACTGAAGTAAACAGATTCGCCAGATTGCAACACTTGCAACATGTTACTACTCGGGAGCGGCATTTTGCATCTATTGTAATAATTATGATTAATAGTGACATCATGCACCAAAGTATGGAAAAGGTTACAGTCCGTTGCAAAAGCACCTCTCAATTTGAAAAACCTATCTGTATTTATACTTATCACTGGAGAAAAGAAACACTTTGTTAACTTATCACCCATCTGAACATTATGTCATCTAGATATGTTACAGTATCAATCTTTGTTCGAAATGCTCCAATTTTCAAATTCAAATATTCTTATGGTCCACCATGCGTAATTGTAATGTATCAGCTATTGTAAGAAATATTGATTAGTATTATAACTAATGGGCGGACAACGGATGCCAAAAGCACAAGATGGATAAGACTTATTAAATTTTGAATACTATTGATGTGTGATACACAAATTTTGTATATTGAGAAAGTACTGAAGTATCACTTTACAAATATGCCCCTCTGTAGATGTGGAGAGGTCATTTTCCCTATATAAGAAGATAGTAAACTTTAAAAGGAATGTACTAAAAATACTTTATTAAGGAAAATATATGATTATATACTTCTACAATAAAATTCTATAACTTTTTTTTAAATAGTTGATAGTTATGTCCGTATTACGGATATCATTCAACATTATTTGCATCTGTCTTTCGCCCATTAATCATATGATAGAATTGTTGCATCCCTATTGTAACATCTGCAAAAAAGTCTTATGTTTTTGTTTTGCATTTACAGTTTCTTTAGGAACAGCACCACCCAAGAAAAATATATACTGTGTGAACATGCCCATGACAATGACCATGTATTATGAATCGTTTATAATTCTTTTATCCTTATTTTTTTTACAGTATGCTGCTGCACAGAAAAGCATTACACAGGGTACATTAGCTCAGCACTTCTCATTACCAGAAAATATATTTCTATCGCAACATAGTGCTGAATTTCTTAGAAATTCAAAGGAGAATTTAGGTCCTGATATTGATGTTAAATTTTCACCAAATGGCCAATTGATGCTAGCCTGTGAGAAATATGCAGAACAACTTGAGAAAAATGTTAGTATTCAAAGAGAGCACGGCATTAGAAATGACCTGTTGTCCCCAAATGAAATCAAAGACAAATTTCCTTGGATAAACATACAAGACATCAAACTTGGTAGGTAGTCTTGTAGTTACAACATCTTGAGACGGGTTGCTGTACTGACCATGCCTGTACAATACAAAAAACCTAAACTTCTTTTTCCAATATTTTAGGTTGTTTAGGCTATGAGACAGAAGGAAGCTTCGATTCAATCGCTCTACTACAAGGTCTTATAGGCAAATCTATAGAAATGGGAATAACATTTATCCATGCAGAAGTAACAGGTTTTGAATCAGAACATCAACGTGATGTACTAATGGAAGGTATTGAACCTGGCTCATTTAAAAGATTAAGCAAAGTGATATTTACAACTCCTAACAATGAGGAGCATGCAATAAAATTTGCTGCTTGTATCTTAGCAGCAGGACATGAATCAGTCAATGTTGCACAACATGCAAAAATAGGAACTGGAGCTGGTTTATTATCTATACCCATACCAATAGAGAAAAGGTAAACATATTGAGTATCAATCAGCGCTGCCCTTATTATCTAATACAATAAGTTCTGAAAAGCCATTAGTCTCTTGGAAATCCATTAGGTACCCTTGCTTAATTTACCTTTTATATTTTTAAACATGAAAACATGTCAAAAATGGCACCTAACATTTTGTTCCTAAGAAGGTGACGGCATTAATTAAGAGTATGTTACAAAATTATTTGTTAGTTAAGTATGCCATCTGTCTGTTTGTTTATCTGTCCACCTGTCACATGTTTTTAATAATAAGATAACTGCTTGAAACAATCACCAAATAGGTAAGTATGTGTTATTATGGCGGATATTATTAAAGAAAAACAATATACTACCATTTACAATCAATTTACTTACTTATAATTATTATTTTAGGGAATGTACAGTGTATTCAGTGGAAAACTCTGGCAAAACTACTGGTCTAAATACACCTTTAGTAATGGACACTAGTGGTGTATGGATAAAAAAAGGAGGATTTGATACCAATCTTTGGTGCGGAGAACTCCCTTTACTTTGTCCAAGTACTTCTGGATCTGAAGATGATGATCACATTAATACCATTATTAAGCCGTCCTTAATAAACAGGATTCCACAATGTGAAACAGCCCAAGTAAGCATTCAGTCAGTTGTTTTTCAAATAGAAACATAGTACTTTATCCACTGTTCCATTTGTTAGAAAAGGAAAATCTATATGAAAGATGAGGTTCTTGAAGCTTTATAATAATTCTTACTATTTTGTTTTATTTTAGATCACTAGTATTGCTAATGAAACCTATGACTTTTGCAATTATGATGACACAGGAATCTTGGGCCCCCATGCTTACCACAACAATTTATATATAGCTACAGGATTTGGAAAACAAGGTGAAACTTATTTTCAATTTCATCGTGTATAGACTGCATATTTGGCAGGAATGATAATTGCTAAGTATTAGTACCTAAATGCTCCAGCAAAAGGTGTATTGACTAAATTATGAGAGTTTGTTTTTATTTTATGGCCTACATAAGGCTAACAAGTTCACAGGGACTTTTTATGTATTAACTGTGTCGTTATAGTCAATAATTCGTTATCGTAGTTTTCACTAAAGCAGCATCCGGTATTGGTAATACATGCCTAAGGCACTGGTCCCACCGCGAGCGAGTAAGCGATGAACTATCGGCGATTTTCTCGCCCAAGAAACGAACAAATATAGTTCATCGCTGAGCTGAACAGCCAGTACTATAAATGTATATCTCTCTCTTTTATTTACACGGAAGCGATTATCTTTTGTTCGTTTCTTGGGCGGGAAAATCGCCGATAGTTCATCGCTTACTCGCTCGCGGTGGGACCAGTGCCTAACACAAACAGAAACTACTAATAATAAAAAAGGGGTTATTGTTGCCAGTGGCAACTAATGGGAATTTTGATTTCCATTCGTTACCACTAAACCTAATCCTCCTAATTTATCCCCCGCAAATGCCCCTTATTAAAAAAAATATACTTTGCACATCTGTGTTTGGGTCATCAATTTACATACATATGTGTACCAAATTCCAATTCAATTAGTCCAGTAGTTTGGGAACAAATTGGCTGTGATAGACGGACGGACAGGGAGACGCATGAGTGATCCTATAAGCTATAAGGGTTCAATATTTTCATTTTTTTGTATCAAAACCTAAAAATGGATAATAACATGTACCATCACCATCGGAACCCTGACCCACCATAGAACTGTCTCAGTGACGTTATGGTTGCAGTCTTAAGAAGTGCCAAGAAAATTGTTTTAAAACGTCACTGTGACTACGTTCTGTGGTGGGTCAGAGAACCGATGGGCTGAAAATACATGTTTTTTTAAAAGCTATCCAATAATACCTTGCTTGACGTCGTCTCAATGTAAAAAAAGCCTTTATTTTACAACTTTGTCGGCGTAATTTAAATGTATACCTAACTATGCCTAATTACAGCTTTGTTTGTAATACTAAGAATCTCTTGACTCAAACCGCGGACTGACGGACATGGCGAAACTATAAGGGTTCTTTGTTGACTACGGAACCCTAAAAATTCCAAAAAAGTTGCATGTACCTACTAAACTCTTCCGTGACTGTCTGAATGATAACGCACAGCTCAAAAACCGCAGGGGGGTACTTTTATAATCGGAGTGCATACAATATCTCTTACACCCGATTTAATCCCAAATGTCGAGTGAAAGGGATGGGGCATCCGAAGTTTAAAATTTAGTGCTTTGTGGTAACCATTCTTTCCCGAGGAACTTGAAATTTGGAGGGAATACTCCTTGGGTACCTTAGAGGTGTTTGTTCGTAAAGTAATTTTTGAAAAATCTATCTCGTCTGGAAGAACTAAATCTACGCGTATGAAGCAAGAGTGTCTTGTGTATATTGTTGCTCATTCCTATTTTTCTTAATGCCAAATTAAGCCAAAAATGGCTCTTGACTGACCGACGGACAAACATACAACATAGTCATAATAATATATAAGCTTTAAAAAAGTTATCTTACTTATCATGTATTTTATATAAATATTTTTAATATAGCCTATGACACTCTACTGGTTAAGGCGAATCTTACCACGTATAATTTATTAAAATTGGTTTAGCCGTTTAGTAGTTACGAGCGGACATTGAGTCGGACATATATACAAGTCAAACGCTTTAGGCGACTATTGTCTATAATCTATATTGAAAAATGTCGAGATATAATAATTCAGATTTTCCAAACATAAAAAAGTCAAAGTATAAAAATGTCGAGTAAATAATAACGACGAAATATAAAAATGACGAAGTATAATAATATCGAAATGGAATTAAGACGAGGAGGAGGATAATAAGGGATAGGTGGAACAGGGGCTAGGTAGGTTTAGGTTATGTTCGTTTTGCAGCAGGCCCAGAAGTAGACCGTCGACACTGTCTGATTAATTTGAAATAACAGTGTCGACGGAGCTCCTACTTCTGGGTGGTTTGGCCCTCCGGGCCTGCTGCAAAACTAACATGACCTAAACCTACCTAGCCCTTGCTCCACCTATCCCTTGTTATTCCCCCTCGCCTTAATTCCATTTCTACATTATTATACTTCTTCATTTTTATATTAGGTCTTTTTTACATCTCGACATTTATATAAGTACTCCGTCAATTTTCATTTTCGAAATTTTTATTTCTTGTCAATAAACATCATTTCTACATTTTTGTATCTCGTCATTGTTCCTTACCGACATTAGTCGCCTAAATCAGTCAAACACATAACCCTCTTTTTGGGCTTCGCCGCAGTCGGGTAAAAAGAGGTCCATTTTATTATTGCTTAGTCTTTAGCGTAGGATTTTGTCACCGTACTACAAACAATTTTAAAGTAGGTATTTTGTCTAGCTTTTTCAATCTTCATAGGTGCTAGTTCTACTTTTAACTGAACCTATACACTTTTCTCTTTATTTCAACAAACAAAAATATTGTACTCAGTTTATTGTCACGAATTAACTTTTTCTTTATTATTGTCACATAATTGAATTTAGAGGGCCCGACCAAAATTTTTAAGTTCAAAGTCACTATTTACGGGCCATTTTAGGAAAGAGCCTTGCTGGACATTTTCTAATTATTGTGTTTAATGTTTCCACAGGTTGCCAACATGCACCAGGGATTGGAAGAGCTATTGCTGAACTAATCATTGATGGACAATTTGTATCTATTGATTTGTCGCGTCTAGGTTTCGATAGAATTCTAACTGATAGTCCGCTAATTGAATTCAATGTTTATTAACCCTTCGAACTTTTTTTAAGTTTGATAGACGATTAACGATTTAATGATACTCTTGTAAAACTTGTTTTAATTTAAAAACTATTAATGTATTATGTTAATACAGTTGTTACACAGAAGTAGACATTTATTTTTTATTTCCAATTTGTAATATTTACGGCAGTTTTTTAAGCGGAAACATGTTGGTTTATTTTCCATTCAAATGATTTTCGGTCTTTTTAGCATATCTTCATATTTTTTATGTTTTATTTAATTATTCGCGTCATTACGAGGGCTGCACTGAAAGTTTCGAAAATCTTAATACATACGATCATTTTTTATTTGTACTTATTTTATTAGCGGGCTGGTTTCCGCCCTTCGACGTCTAGCGCCTATTTAGCGTGTGGGACATACCAACATAGCGAACTTATTTTTGACACATCGCACCTTTAGAATTATAGTGACCTAATTCATTTTTTGTGTTAAGATTCTAAACTTAGAATAATAACACATAGAAACCTAGTCCGCGCACCAAAACCGTCAGACTTAAACTACACCTTACAATCACGTCACACAGCGTCAACAGCTCCCGGATTTTTATTGATTATGACGATTTGTATTGTTAATGGGTGCCACAACACTTTAGACCAAGAAAATAAACACTATAAAATAACATTCCACGTGTAAGTAATATGTTTTGACTTGTTGTTTTACGTAAAACATTCACTAAAATATTAAATTATTTTCTAACGACATTACTTGAAAATGTTGCCATTATAACGACATTTTTCCCCCTAAATTGTTATAGTAAGTACTTGTTCTATTTTGTGATATTATGTGATACGAATTGAATTACTTGTTTTTCTCGTTCAAGATTTCCTTCTAATCCGATTATTGCCGCACGTTGGATTGAAAAAATTAGGCTTAATCGAAATGAAAGCTGGTGGAAGCCGTCTAGGAGGACAAAAACATGTTCTGTACATTTTAATGACACAGACAAATATCTTACTAAAGGTGGCTTGTGCACACTACGTCGGGACGTGGTTCTTACTAAGGTGATTGCGAGTATATACTGGGTGTCCCTGGATAAATTGAATTTTAGTCCGCCAAAAAACCACCGGCCAAAAAAGTACCTTAGAACATTTAAACAACCTACTTAAAATATGATATTTTATGCGAATTAGAAAGAGACAAAACATTTTCTTATTACATAAGTGTTAATAAACGTTTGTATTATTACTAAGTAACTACAAAAAATGATCGAATTTAACAAAAATGAATTTATGAAAAAATCCCCTAGTTTAGGGGAAAATGTAATCCGCTAGCAACATTATTTGTTTACTTGTGTGCGTGTTGTCGTGTGTTAGTACGCGTTGATTACGCCCACATGAATCCATTTTGTGCGACACTTTTGACGGGTTGGCTGTAGGAAACTATCATTCTATGTGTTATTATTCTAAGATTCTAAATACCTAAACACTCGAAGTCTAAAGCTGAAATTTAAAAATAAGACTTTCAAGTTTCCTTTTTCTAACATACTGTCCACAACCGAGAAAAAAGAAACCGTGCGGCGGTATGGAACCCTCAAAGCGCCCAACTCACACTTGGCGTTTTTTTTAATTAACCCAAAACCTTCCATCGATTTATTTTTGATCTTAGTGCGCCGTATAAATATCTATAGTGTACACTCAAGTGTAAAAATAAGGGAGAATGCACGCACGCAACATGTCTAAAGTATGTATGTATGTATGTATGTACGTATGCATGTATGTATGTATGTATGTATGTATGTATGTATGTATGCACCTTATTCCAGTGTAATAAGAACTTCGTAAAATATGTATTTATGAGAGGATTCTTTCGATACGACATATTTTTGCACTTGATCGTACAAAAAAAACAGTTTTGCAACTGATAGTTTCTAAGAAAAGACAGTGATACCTGCAGACAGACAGACAGACAGACAAGACAGGTGGACATGCGAAACTATAAGGGTAACCTTAAAAAGCGGTCAACATAATATCGGGGGTGAATATCTATTGAACTAACAATTCATGTGTGGTTCATTTCAATAAAAGTTGCGGTAATTCCAGCATATTATTTATTTATACTATAACGAAATTAACGTATGTTAAGGAGCGACATGATCGTTACAACGACCAAGCTCCTAAAAATTAGATAAAAAAACGTATGTTAAGAACACTGTCAAAAAAAGTATGTAACAACAATTGCATAGTTCTTGTTTATTATCATCATCACCATCACCACCACCACCATCATCATCATCATCATCATCATCATCATCATCATCATCATCATCATCATCATCATCATCATCATACAAAATATAAATGGTGTTATGAATTATTTGGTCACTTTGGCTGTTTTAATACATTTTTGATGCTGACTGTACAATAATATACTTAGCTTAGTAATCTGTTCCGAAAAGCAGTGGTTACCTGATGCGGCACGTACTACCTACATCATATCCGGCGGTAATTTTAAAATATTAGCTCGTAGAGCATAAAACTATTCTTATCTGTGTAATGTAATAGGTATCTTAGGGACAATCTTTCACAAATTGAACGGGAAAACCCTTGAATGATTTAATTTCTGATTTCAAAATAACATTGATTCCGACCATAATTTACAAAATGTCTTTTTGAAGGTTTGTTATTTTTTTACGGCAAGGAGTAAGCACACGAGCACTCATTAGGGTCGAGTTGGATTTGAGACCCATAGACATTAAAATTCTCAAGACTGAATCTCAAAACTCCAATCCTAAGGGCCGTAATATTGGCAGAGTGCAAAGCGGGTGGAGGGGGTAGCCTAAACGATCACAGCGCTCGCTACGGCTAAAATTGTCATTTTTGTCGCTGACTTGAGCTGTCAAATCCATATTGCAGTAAACATTTTCTAATCGTTTTTGAGATAAAAATATGGTCCTGGTAAGATGTGTTGTTGTGAATTGTAATAACACCAAGATGAATAGCGACTGTAAATTTTACCAATTTCCAAGACCATTGTGGAAACGAGACCAAAGAAATAAGTGGATATTTGCCGTAAGAAAAAAACGAAACCCCGTTTTAGTCACGAGTAGGCTCATTTCTCACTGAAAAATGTTTTCAGTGAGAAATAGTAAAATTGTCCAAAATTGTGTAATATAGTAAAATAACACAAGATTTCATTAATATTTTTCACAATATTTACTTACTTCTTGTTTGACAGCGGTGACAATATTGTCCATAATGGCCGCCTGTCACGTGGCGATGTCGTCGCGCTCGGTCCCAATACTCATCTTGACTGTGAGGCCCGTCACAAGATACGGTAAAGTTAACGCCAAACCATAGAACACTGTCATTTCTGACGCATCTCGGGACAAGCATTACAGTTGAGATCAGTTTAATAATACGGGCCTAAGACCTCAAATGCGTTGCCAACCTTGAGGAATAAGATGGAATGCCTCTATGCTAGTAATTTCACCGGTTGTCTGATCCCGACACCGGAACATAACAATGCGAGCACTGTTGCATGGTGGTGGGTTAGGTTAGTGACCAAGATGGCGGTAGCGATACGGACGGACCCTGCACAAGGTCCTACCCCCACTAAAGCTGGCGAGAGCGGGTCGCGCGCCGGTCGTCGTATTCACACAGAGCGCCGAACCGCGGCAGGCCCCGCGCGGGTTATTCCCACCTGTTACCACCAATTTGTTACCAAATGTGGTAACAAGTGGGAAAAACCCCCCCCCCCGCGCCGGTGATCGCAGGCGGGCATTCGGGATCGGATGGTAATGGCGAGTAAATATAGTAAAATTTACAACGCGCTCTTGTGTGAATGCTTATGACCCGTCGCAGGCCCATAGCGCTCCCGTCCGCTGTGTGAATTGCGCTTAAATATCACCCAGACGGGCGGCTTGCTAGTTGTAAATAAAATAAAGACGGACTGTTGAATTTCTTCCGGCTTTTCTTTTCAACGGCGGTCCTCAGAAATCCCAGACACGTGAAGACGCCTGCGTACACATCTTTATTTTCAATACAATTATATAGAATCACCCTAATAGTGCAGGCATTTCTAGGCTAGGGATTACTTAGCTGAAATTAGAATGAACTTTCAAATGGAGCATCTCATCATTGTACATAAGTTACGCCTGTTACCGCATCAGTTTGGAAATCATTGGCATAATGCTAATGATACATGATTATACTGAGCGAGAGCGATTTGCTATTATCTTAGAATTAGGCTTAAATATTGTACGCCTCTCCGACGCTGGACATGATGAACGGTTTTTTTTAATGATACATTCATGTTAATTCATAACATAACTTTAATATTACATTAAATTAAGGTAATTATCCAAATTATGTTCATTTCGAAACAGAGATGATTTTTTAAATAAAATCGTTGTACAACGTAAATACGAAACTGTCCTTGTTTTGTGGCAGTGATAGGTAAATCAAGTAGCAACTGTGTGATGACGTACAAAGTGTCCGTTTTGGAAGAGAAGATTTTGTTTTATTAGACCATGAGTTATACCGAAAATACAAAATAGTGTTACTTTACTTTAACTTCAAAGAATTAGGATAGCGTGATTTATGTAGATTCATTTAAACTGCGCTGGTGGTGCAGCGAACAGTGCTCCTCCCTGTTTCGATGCTACCCGAGATGGTGCAAATCCTAACAGTTTCTGGATATTTTGTCTGCAACAAAAAGTAGTTAATCAAACGATAAAATTCACACATAAAATGTTTTATTTAAGCAATACCAAGCAATTATGCTTATTACCTTATGCTCATAGTACACAATATGTACAAGAAAATGAATGAGCAGTCATAGAAATCATCTCCAGGTAGATTTCTATGACTCAAGCCTTGAATCCATGACATAGGATAAAATGGCAGTTTAGCAACCACTCTTCCATCAAATCTGTAACAAAGACATATGTGTCTGTATTTAACTTATTGGAAGAAATATCCATGTGAGTGATGTATACTCCTCTAAGCAACACCAATAAGCTAATTATCTTAACATAGTATAAAACAAAGTAGCTTCGCGCCGTCGTCTGTCCCTTGCCTCTTTATGTACGCTTAGATCTTTCAAACTACGCTTCGGAATTTAATGCGTTCATCAATAGACAGTGATTCAAGCAAAAGGCACAGAAAATGTTCAGGTGTTACAGAAAACTCACATAAACCGAAGCGAGCATGGGGGGGTCGCTAGTAAACTACACTCAGGAGCAAAAATACCGAGTCAGAGTGCGTTTTTCATACAAACGAGACTATTTCGAAGCCTTGGTTCCTCGCCAGGGGTTGTTTTGAGTCAGGTTTAATGGTGGATACTTCGAGGTTCAATAGAGGAGGTCAAAAGTTCTTAAGATACCTAACTGATCGCACAATCAGTTTACACCACAGCGAGAGAGTTTGGGCCAACATTTGGATTTCCTTACATTTTATGGCCATTTTAGATGTTTTTCTGAACAGGCACTATTCTGGCGTTAACCGCAGATGCAATCAGTTGGGTATCCTAGGCACTCTGAAAGTCCTGTATCGATGCTCGGGGTATTCATCATCAGATTTCACTAAAAGCATCCCCTGGCGAGGAACCAAGGCTTCGAAATAGCCTCTTTAGTATGAAAAACGCACTCTGACACGGTATTTTTGCTCCTGAGTGTATATAAATAAAAATGAATCGCCGAAATGTATGCGCGCGAATAACTTCCGAACAACTGAACCAAATTGTATTTGTTATTGCGAAGACAAGGTTAGTATTAAAGAAATAACCGCTGGTGGGCAGCTAGCATTATTATTATGACTACAGACCTCCTATTTCTGGGTGCTTTGGTTCTTCATCCTTCAACCTACAGCAAAGGTACACTTGCCTAACTGGGGCGCTTTCTCGAAAGGGGCACTATTTCAAAAGTACACTTTTCCAAAAGGTAAACTTTCCCAATTGGGGCACTTTTTTCAGCGGTGGGGTAAACATCTAAAGGTTTTCAAAACTAAAAAAACAGTCAAACGTAAATACTCGAGCGCGTCAGATATTGATAGTGTAAAACTCCCACGTGTCTGATAACGTAGGTATGTTAATCTGCCGATTTGCACGATGGGGGTGGTCGTACGGAAGGGTTGAAAATGGGAAAAAAATGCATTCGAGCTCGTCTGACTTTCATACTGGATGTTAAGTGAACCCGAAAGAACCTCCCATTGCAAAGACTGACGATTCCGACGTGACGCAAGCACCTGGCGGCCTTTTGAAAATGCAAAAGAAGTATCGAAACTTTTGAAAAACTCGAGCGCGTCACATCTAAGATGTGCTGACCCTATAACGACACAACATAATAATTTAACACTCAGAATATATACGCCCACTTTGTATAAACAGTTTAGTATAACGTGCACTGGATATAATGAACGAAATATATAATTTCAAAACATCTATTTCCATAAAGTATAACGTGATTAATATATAATACCAATTAATATAACTATTAGAACGTATAATGTTCATAACACCTAAGATTTAAAACATATATAAATCAATGAATATAACATCAAAAACATAATACACGTATAATATAAACGCCTAGAACGGTTCTTAGAGCGATAGCCTAAAGTTTGAGGTTAAAAAAACATGAAACATTTATGATTTGCATGATGTTTGAAATGTTATTTTATTTTCATTATTATATGGCCTTCCTTATTAACCATCAACCTTAACTTACTTATTTTACTGGCAGCAGTTTTTTGGATTATCTGGGCAGGAAAAAAAATAACCTTGGCCTTCTAACCTAACCGAGTCACTTCTACCCTGATTCGTCTTGCTCGTGGCATTTTCTGGTTGTTAAAAGCAAGCAAGACCTTTCTGTATCCGCTCCTTTAAGTACCTACATATTAAGTATAGCAAACGATATTAGATCTTATAATCCTTATACTAAAAGATATTATGTAGGTATTATGATCGCTATATGTTATGTACGTTGTATGTCTGAAGATTATTTGGAGGGATTTTCTTAATCTGGAGGTTTTTTTTTATTTTTATTTAAATCAATGAATATATAATCATTATTGGCCTATATTGGAATCCATAATCATTTTTGTCCTATATTTGAATTCGTTACTTACTATCGTTAGTCATAATCATTGATTGTCCTAACGCACATTAACTCTAATGCTTAGTCATAACTACCTAACCTAACCTAACCTAACTTGACCTACTGAGGGGTTGAGTGGGGAGGGAGTTGAGAGGGTAAAAGAAGAGGAGTACCTGTCAACAGGTCGATGAAGCCCCTCTCTGCGGGGCTTCTACTTTCCGTCCTGAGGGATACAAGGTAACTAACGAACCAACCTATGTAATATGATGGCTTCTACTTTCCGTCCTGAGGGATACAAGGTAACTAACGAACCAACCTATGTAATATTGTGACAATCACGGTTTGTTGACAACGTTTTGATGTTTAAATGGTGCAAAAACTGTAGACCTTGATCAATGCGTTTAATAGTTATCGACAATGGAACTTGAAAAAAGGAACGTTATTGTGAACAAATACTTGGAAAATCCATCATGGTCTGGGTCAAAGATAGCTAAGGCACTAAATTTCCACAAAAGTAATGTTTGTAGAATTATAAAACGATACAAGGAGACCCTGTCTTGCCGCAGAAAGACCCAGGTCAATCGTAAATCGGGAACCAGGGATAGAGAACTTAAAAAGAAAGTGTTGAGAGCTGTTGAACAAAATCCAGGGCTGTCCGATTACGATCTGCCCGTAAATTAAAAAAAAGTCGCAGTAGCGTGAGACGGATTCGCCTTCGAGCTGGTTATAAGAGCTATAAAGCTATTAAGCCAAATCGCACCATGAAGCAGAACCTTCAAGTTAAAAAGCGAGCTCGCTTGTTGTATGACAGTTTTAACAAAATTCAAAGGGTGCTTCTTGATGGACGACAAAACCTATGTTAAACTCGATTTCAAGCAACTGCCCGGTTCAAAGTATTACTTGGCTGATGCTAGAGGAAATGTTGAAGAAAAATATAAGTTCGTTAAATTAGAGAAATTCACAAAAAAATACATGATATGGCAAGGGATCAGTAGTTGTGGCTTAAAGACCAACATTTTCGTTACATCTACAATGACGTCAGATGTTTACATGAAAGAGTGCCTGCAGAAACGAGATTTACCTTTCATTCGAAACCACCGTCTTCCTGTGAAGTTTTGGCCAGATTTAGCAAGCTGCCATTACTCAAAAAAGGTACTACAGTGGTATGAAACCAGTCAGGTCGATTACGTGCCTCGTGACATGAATCCTCCAAATTGTCCACAGTTTCGACCAATTGAGAACTACTGGGCAATTATGAAAGGGAAACTCAAAAAGAGTGGCAAAATGGTCAAAGATGTAAATTCGGGTCGGTATCAAAACGACTGGATTCTCAAAACGACCAGAACCACATAAAGACTTGATCGCAAAACGACCACATCTGCAAAAAGCCTTTATCTCGTAATGACTGTCTAGTAAAACGACCACATAGCATAAAGTCTGAATATCAGAACGGCTTGCTCTCAAAATTACTTGTTCGCAAAAAGACCACCTCGCAGAAGGTATACATCTTAAAATGCCCTAATAGCAAAATAACTAGATCGCAAATGAACTTAATCTCAGAATGGCATGGTAGAGTTAGTCTTTGTGTGTGTGTGTGTGTGTGTGTGTGTGTGTGTGTGTGTGTGTGTGTGTGTGTGTGTGTGTGTGTGTGTGTGTGTGTGTGTGTGTGTGTGTGTGTGTGTGTGTGTGTGTGTGTGTGTGTGTGTGTGTGTGTGTGTGTGTGTGTGTGTGTGTGTGTGTGTGTGTGTGTGTGTGTGTGTGTGTGTGTGTGTGTGTGTCTGTGTGTGTGTGTGTGTGTGTGTGTGTGTGTGTGTGTGTGTGTGTGTGTGTGTGTGTGTGTGTGTGTGTGTGTGTGTGTGTGTGTGTGTGTGTGTGTGTGTGTGTGTGTGTGTGTGTGTGTGTGTGTGTGTGTGTGTGTGTGTGTGTGTGTGTGTGTGTGTGTGTGTGTGTGTGTGTGTGTGTGTGTGTGTGTGTGTGTGTGTGTGTGTGTGTGTGTGTGTGTGTGTGTGTGTGTGTGTGTGTGTGTGTGTGTGTGTGTGTGTGTGTGTGTGTGTGTGTGTGTGTGTGTGTGTGTGTGTGTGTGTGTGTGTGTGTGTGTGTGTGTGTGTGTGTGTGTGTGTGTGTGTGTGTGTGTGTGTGTGTGTGTGTGTGTGTGTGTGTGTGTGTGTGTGTGTGTGTGTGTGTGTGTGTGTGTGTGTGTGTGTGTGTGTGTGTGTGTGTGTGTGTGTGTGTGTGTGTGTGTGTGTGTGTGTGTGTGTGTGTGTGTGTGTGTGTGTGTGTGTGTGTGTGTGTGTGTGTGTGTGTGTGTGTGTGTGTGTGTGTGTGTGTGTGTGTGTGTGTGTGTGTGTGTGTGTGTGTGTGTGTGTGTGTGTGTGTGTGTGTGTGTGTGTGTGTGTGTGTGTGTGTGTGTGTGTGTGTGTGTGTGTGTGTGTGTGTGTGTGTGTGTGTGTGTGTGTGTGTGTGTGTGTGTGTGTGTGTGTGTGTGTGTGTGTGTGTGTGTGTGTGTGTGTGTGTGTGTGTGTGTGTGTGTGTGTGTGTGTGTGTGTGTGTGTGTGTGTGTGTGTGTGTGTGTGTGTGTGTGTGTGTGTGTGTGTGTGTGTGTGTGTGTGTGTGTGTGTGTGTGTGTGTGTGTGTGTGTGTGTGTGTGTGTGTGTGTGTGTGTGTGTGTGTGTGTGTGTGTGTGTGTGTGTGTGTGTGTGTGTGTGTGTGTGTGTGTGTGTGTGTGTGTGTGTGTGTGTGTGTGTGTGTGTGTGTGTGTGTGTGTGTGTGTGTGTGTGTGTGTGTGTGTGTGTGTGTGTGTGTGTGTGTGTGTGTGTGTGTGTGTGTGTGTGTGTGTGTGTGTGTGTGTGTGTGTGTGTGTGTGTGTGTGTGTGTGTGTGTGTGTGTGTGTGTGTGTGTGTGTGTGTGTGTGTGTGTGTGTGTGTGTGTGTGTGTGTGTGTGTGTGTGTGTGTGTGTGTGTGTGTGTGTGTGTGTGTGTGTGTGTGTGTGTGTGTGTGTGTGTGTGTGTGTGTGTGTGTGTGTGTGTGTGTGTGTGTGTGTGTGTGTGTGTGTGTGTGTGTGTGTGTGTGTGTGTGTGTGTGTGTGTGTGTGTGTGTGTGTGTGTGTGTGTGTGTGTGTGTGTGTGTGTGTGTGTGTGTGTGTGTGTGTGTGTGTGTGTGTGTGTGTGTGTGTGTGTGTGTGTGTGTGTGTGTGTGTGTGTGTGTGTGTGTGTGTGTGTGTGTGTGTGTGTGTGTGTGTGTGTGTGTGTGTGTGGTGTGTGTGTGTGTGTGTGTGTGTGTGTGTGTGTGTGTGTGTGTGTGTGTGTGTGTGTGTGTGTGTGTGTGTGTGTGTGTGTGTGTGTGTGTGTGTGTGTGTGTGTGTGTGTGTGTGTGTGTGTGTGTGTGTGTGTGTGTGTGTGTGTGTGTGTGTGTGTGTGTGTGTGTGTGTGTGTGTGTGTGTGTGTGTGTGTGTGTGTGTGTGTGTGTGTGTGTGTGTGTGTGTGTGTGTGTGTGTGTGTGTGTGTGTGTGTGTGTGTGTGTGTGTGTGTGTGTGTGTGTGTGTGTGTGTGTGTGTGTGTGTGTGTGTGTGTGTGTGTGTGTGTGTGTGTGTGTGTGTGTGTGTGTGTGTGTGTGTGTGTGTGTGTGTGTGTGTGTGTGTGTGTGTGTGTGTGTGTGTGTGTGTGTGTGTGTGTGTGTGTGTGTGTGTGTGTGTGTGTGTGTGTGTGTGTGTGTGTGTGTGTGTGTGTGTGTGTGTGTGTGTGAGAGTGTGAGAGTGTGTGTGTGTGTGTGTGTGTATGTGTGTGTAAATGTGTATAAGTCCAATAATACACCGTGTTTTTTTTGATTTACGATAACTTTAAGGGAACGTTCTTTAGGTCAAACAAAGTTAATTTCCCGAAGACAGACAAATGATAAGACTAACGGTTTTAAACATATTTAATTTTTAAATTTAATCATTTAATCACGTTAAACTAGCGTAAAAGGCTCTTAATTGATAACAACAATTTTCTTTTAATACTTGTGAGTAAAGAGTTTCCAATTGTTAGGTTTGTATACGCGTCAATTTAAAGTGACAATCTTGTACCTGTCAAGTGTTATCTTTGAAATCCACAACAATTTGATGTTTTAAATAGAGATCAGGCCAAAGATCTTTATTGAATAAAAAAAAAGTATGTGCTAGAATTGATTTTATCAATTTGGATAGCATTTAATACTAGATATTATGACTGTCAATTACCCACTTACGTGACCCATTGTTTTGTCTCAATATGTACTTTAGCGCACAAAGGATAGCAACTGTCCCTTTAAAACCAATACCTATTTTGATTTCAGGATCATATATTGCAGAAGATACTCTAGTCTCATTCTTTGATCCATGTGTGTAAATGAATTTACAACTATTCCATGAAGCAAATTTTTCCAAAACCTGTTCCTCTCTGGAAAGCTCATTATCAATTAAAATATTTGTGCTAGAACTCAATTTGCTGTCATAAGACCCATCAAAATAAGGGAAGTGATTATTGCTTTTAAATATAAGTACCTGGACGACAGAGTCTTCCTCGGTATTTTTTTGGTAAGTTTTCTAAAAATGAAACCCAGCTAGATCGACATATCGCCTCCGAAACCCCTGCATACCTACCAAATTTCATAGAAATCGTTGGAGCCGCTCCCGAGGTTCAAATTATATACACCGTGTTTTTTTGATTTACGATAACTTTAAGGGAACGTTCTTTAGGTCAAACAAAGTTAATTTCCCGAAGACAGACAAATGATAAGTCTAACGGTTTTAAAGATATTTAATTTTTAAATTTAATCAGTTAATCACGTTAAACTAGCGTAAAAGGCTCTTAATTGATAACAACAATTTTCTTTTAATACTTATGACTCTTATGAGTAAAGAGTTTCCAATTGTTAGGTTTGTATACGCGTCAATCTAAAGTGACAATCTTGTACCTGTCAAGGGTTATCTTTACTTGTGTGTGTATGTCACGCCAACATAGACGTATTTGACACTGATTATTAGTTAACTCTAAAGGCCCTTTTAGAATGACCAAAGATAAAAGGTTTCATTATTTTGTTCTAAACTGAAAAACATTTTTTTTTTGGAATATTTAAAAATCTTATCTACCAATTAGTTTCTATGGATATACCTAGTAATATGCCGAAGTTATCGTAAATCAAAAAAAAACACGATGTATATTGAGAAAAAAAAACTTGTTTAGAACGCCATTTTCATTCATAGTTTACTTAGTTATACATAGTTCCCACAGCCTAGAGCTAGAGGTTGTGACCCTGCTCACGAAGCACGATATTTATAATAAGTGAATAAATAAATAAATAAAATATTTATTTAATAGTACTCTATGGATGGATATTGTTGCTATTCTGATAACTAGTCGTTTTGCTACCATAAATTGTAGTCGTTTCACTAGGAAGTTGTTTTAAGATCTAGTTATTTTGCTATTAGGGCATTTTAAGATGTATACCTTCTGCGAGGTGGTCTTTTTGCGAACAAGTAATTTTGATAGCAAGCCGTTCTGATATTCAGACTTTATGCTATGTGGTCGTTTTACTAGAAAGTCATTACGAGACAAAGGCTTTTTGCAGATGTGGTCGTTTTGCGATCAAGTCTTTATGTGGTTCTGGTCGTTTTGAGAATCCAGTCGTTTTGATACCGACCCGTAAATTCGTTGAATCTTCAAGCCAAAAAAGTAGTTAAAAGCACTGTTCGGAAGATGATGGGATCTATTACGAAAAAAGTTCGGAATTACATACATGTATTTCACAACTGAATATTTTTAGTGTAAAATGTAAAATAATAATACATATTTTTCAATTTATAATATTAACTGTTTTATTTAATTAATTATTTTAAATTTTATAACCTTGGTAATATGTACCAATTCTAAATGAACTATGCTTTACTTCTGCAGAAGTGCACATTTAGAGAAAGTGCACATTTCGGAAAAGTGAGCCAAAAAATTTAGAAAAAAGACAATTGAAAGTTTTCGGCAGAAAGACAACATTTGGATAAAATAATCTAACAAACCGAAATGCCGAATCACAAACTTAAATGTAAAAAATATACTGTACAGTCACCAGCAAAAATATATTATTCAACAGTGCACTCAAAAATATCTGACACGCTCTTATGCCTCTAGTACGAGGGCTGTTTGATAAATCGTTTTAAAAAGTAAAAAAGGATTATTTTTTTAACAATTTACATTTATTTCTCAACATAGTCTCCTTTGAGAGCCAAACACTTGTTCCAGCCAGTTTCCAATTTTTTTATCCCCTCCAAAAAATACGTTTTATCAAGGTCTACAAAATAGGCGTTTACACTTGCGATGCAGTCTTCATTTGTCAAAAAAATTTGCCCTCCAAGCCATCTTTTCAGATTTGGGAATAGGTAATAATCGCACGGAGCTAGATCCGGCGAATACGGAGCATGCGGAACCAGCTCGAAGCCCAACTCGTGGATTTTGGCCATTGCAATAGTTGACGTGTGCACTGGGCCATTGTCTTAATGAAAGAGGACTTTCTTGATTTTTGGTCGTTTTTCCACCAAATCGGCATTAAAACGGTCCAATAACTCTGCGTAATAATAGCCAGTGATAGTCTTTCCCTTTTCCAAGTAATCATTCATAATGATTCTTTCGCCATCGCAGAAGACTGTCGCCATCACCTTCCCAGCCGACAAAACAGTCTTGGCATTCTTTGGGGCACGTTCACCAGTCGCCATCCATTGTTTTGATTGCCGTTTTGATTCAGGTGTATAATGACGGACCCAAGTTTCGTCCACAGTGACAAATCGACTCAAAAAAATCCGAGGATTACGCTTCATCATATCCAAACACAGTTTTGAAATTCTTTCGCGTTTTTGTTCGATTGTCAACAAACGTGGCACCCATCGTGCAGACAGCTTTGTCACACCCAAATCTTCATGCAGGATTTTATGTACTCGCTCAGTGGAGATGCCTGTGTTCTCAGCTACTTCACGCACCTTCACTCGGCGGTCGTTGAGTACAATATTATGGACTTCTTCAACAACATCCTCAGTAGTGACTTCGATTGGGCGACCAGAGCGCAGAGCAGCAGATGTGCTTGACCAACCACGTTTAAAATCATTTATCCAGTTATAAATAGTCTGCAACGTTGGTGCGTTAGTGCCATGAACAGAATCAATTTCAGTTTTTATTGTGGCAGCACTGCAACCCTTCATATATTTTTTTTATAACGGCACGAAATTCAGATTTTTCCATAGTTGTTGAAATTTTACGAGTGATCACAGTT
This sequence comes from Acleris sparsana, assembly GCA_923062465.1. Lineage (NCBI taxonomy): Eukaryota > Metazoa > Arthropoda > Insecta > Lepidoptera > Tortricidae > Acleris > Acleris sparsana. Next base: position 13,633,706 of record OV281286.1, read on the forward strand.
AAACAATGGTTATACTGACAAAAACTAGATTATTTTTTTTGGTGAAATTTTGACAATCTTCATTTGAAAGATAGTGCCTGCCAGGGTTAATGCCATTTACCAAAAAAAATGTTTTACATATAGTTTTTAAATGGACTTATCAAACAGCCCTCGTACAGTGCCCGGCGGTAAATATTGCACATCAACCTTTGGATAGAGAGAAACGGTTAATTTCGGCTTCGTAGAGCGTTATCTCTGTAGCACACTACTTTTATAGTGCTTGCTAGTCGTGGTTCAGATGCGATAGAGAGCGGTCGCATCCCGTCCGAAATATATGGAGTGGTTGAAGCCCCAAATTTTAAATTACTTTAAGTTGTACTATGGCATCCATAGAAAAAAAAAAAAAGGGAAACCTTTAAGAGGCCAATAATGCGAAATTATCCACAAAGTTTATAAATATTTCGTAACCGAAGCAGACATATTTAAAAAAAAAAGAGGATGAGAAATGTGTAGACGATTTAACTGTAAGACTATTGATAACTGATAAATACGGCTGATAGTGACAGTGATATTGATCTCAATGAGAGCACGGATAGTAAAATGGAAGGAATTGAGAATTTTACGGATTAAAACATATTTTTCACTTCTTATGCTCGTAGTCCTTCTTTATGCTGGGTATGGGCTGCATAAAATCGCATTTTATGCACTAGTGCAAAAAGTGTTGTTGTCATCTAGACTAAGACAATTGAGCCCTACAGCCAGACAGGCGAGGTGACTGTATTAAAAAAACTTGTTATTTGAATACATTTACATTAACCTCGTGAGGCCGCTGTCAAAAATCGATAGTTCGAGAAAGTATCTTACGTCGTCGGTCAACTAAAGTCAAAAGTTGACAAGTGTCCTAAATTTAGGACGTTGGGCCTTAAGAGGTTAATTTACCTATTTGCCTTCTATGTTGCATCTAACAAAAAATAAATTAAAACCTATTAAAAACAAGCAATATTAACAAAAATATTACAAAATTAACTTATGACTTGGCAATATTGCTTTCGACCTAAGTTATAAAACTCACGCAGAAAATCAATAAAAAACACAGTGGCGGGAACGAGGTTCTTGTCTATAGTTTTGAACTATTTTTTTTTTGCAAAATTTGTGGTGTTACGGAATTTAGTGAAGAGGAAATAATGCTCACACCTAACACACTAATAGAAAAAATGCAAAAGAACTTATTGAACAGACATTGCCGCCTATATCAAAGAAATTTTATTTTAAAACGTATGAACATTTCAAAGTATGGAGAAGCGGCAACAATTCAATTCATGCTCATTCATGTTAGTTCTTTTACATTATCACTGTATTATTTCCTAGTAATCAAAGTGAAAAGCAGAGTGTATAACTTGTCTTAAAACCCATTTTATCCTCTACCTAATTATCCCACCTCACCTGCCGACTTGGATGGATACCATAAGTCTAGGGTAAAATGTTTTGTTTTATGCTTTTTATGCTCTTGTTGTACAATCTATTATTTTATTCTTTTTGCATATTTTATTATTCCTATTATTAAGATATGTTTACACTTTTGGCCCTTAATTCAATGGAATAAGGTGAAAAAATGTAAACATGTCTTTAACGTCGACTGTACCTACTATACATGTTAAAAAGGAGTAAATGACATTTAATAAGTAAATTATATTTAAAATGTAGTTTACGGCTCTATATAGTTCACGTGGGAATCAAACCAAAACAACAATGAGGAAAATACGATGATTGCCGATGTGCAATATTTACCGTCGGGCACTGTAATAAAGATGTCTCATATATTTTTGAGCCCAATGTTGGATAATATATTATTGCTGGTGACTGTACATAATAAAAAATATTTTTTATACTTACATGCTGTTAAACATACTTAGCAATGCTGTGAACGCAAAGCCTATTGCAAACATAGATTTCATCTTTACCAAGGACAAATCCCTACTGTTATTTTTAAGTCTTTCTTCTTCACGTTCAATTTTCTTCTTATGTTGTTTATCCAAAGAATCACCATGAGCTTCTTTGCGTTTTTCCACTAAAAACAACATACAAAAGAGGTTACTTTCAAACTATTTTTTTTTATCTATATGAGTGAGGCAAAGTATTTGAAGGTATTTAAAAAAAAAAAATACAGGCCTGTTCCCCGTATGGTTGATGGGTTAGAATAGTGCCTTCATACCTTGGATGTCAAGAGGCGATTAAAGGAATAAAGGCTTGTAGTGCTGTTAGGTGATGGGCTTACAACCTGTCACTAATACACTGGTAAACATCTTAGCCTAAATGTGCAAAATGTGGGTACATAATTATCAACAAGTATTAAGAATTGTTGGTAATTCTTTAGCTCTGGCTACCCCGCTCTGGGAATGAAGGCGTGAGTTTATGTATGTATGTAATTAACAGGGAGTACTGGGCGATTCTATAAGTAAAAATGAATAAATGGGTTTAGTCAAGTCAGTGGAAAAGGATTTTATGTGAAAACTTAAAACTTATGACAGCAAAGTTGGAAAATAACTGTAATTTTTCAACTTTGCTGTAATAAGTTTTTTGTTTTGAAACCAATATTTTTGGTTTTTTCTTGTCCATTCTTCAATAATTCTTCAATTGATGAAATACTAAACAAAGTTTAAGCAAACCAATCCTTATTGCTCTGTTAAAAAGTAAATCAAAACTATTTTATTGAGCTTAGACATCAGTGTCAAATAGATTTTTGTTAACATTTAGAATTAAACCAATTGGTTATTATTCATTTACTGAATATATTTTTTACATCACATAAGACTGGACACATTGCCTGTTTGTACTCCTATGACTAAAGTAGCTCATTATAAAATATATTTTCTTAAACATGCTCGGAAATGTATGCGTTAATGTCACGAAATGAAGACGAAATGATGAAGTTTCTTGTTTGTGGCTCCCTACATTAATTCATGGCCTATTCCAAGAAGTAATGTATGAAAACTCTAAGAAAAATGATTTTTGCCCACTGCTCTAACTTTTAAAATTTGCTTCCTAACATTAAACTGACTAAGGAAAAATTACATTCTGCCAACCACCACAAGACTCTGTAACCATACAGATGTAGTGCATAATTGTTTTCCTTCGTATTTTCACGGAAACGTACGAACGCGTCTTGCTATTTCAGTCGGTCACAGTACAAGAAGTACTGAGGTTGACTGAAGTAGCATGACACCTTCGTACGTTTCCGTGAAAATACGAAGCAAAGCAATTATGCACTACACCTATACACAGTCGTAAGTCATAAGATTGCAGTCTTAAGATTAGCATCATAAGATTGCACAGTCTTGAGATTGCCATCATAAGATTGCACTGTCTTGATATTGCCGTCCTAAGATTGCAGTCTTGATATGCCATCTAAAGATTGGAGTCTTGAGTTTGCCATCGTAAGATTGCACAGTCTTGAGATTGCCATTGTAGGATTGCAGTCTTGAGATTGCCATAGTAAGATTGCAGAAATGTACTTTTAGTACGTCCTCACATTGCTTGAGAAAAGCACTATACAATCCTTGGCTTGACCAGGGATTGAAGCACTCCTTCTATCTGGCCTCATCTATGACTCGGCGTCTTTTCGGAACTCGTCCTTGAATCCCTTACTTCACGGCTTCTGATGTAATGTACTAATTCAAAGGGCATTGGTTAAGTTTGTATGAATATTATTGTCATTTTGTTTACCACTACCTACATACACGTAAATGTATGAAATATAATGCTTTAAATAATATTAGAGCAGAGATATTAAAGATTTAAGTAGGTATTCAGTTTTTGGTACCTAAATAAAAGTATGCCCATATATGAATATTTAAATATCTCGGCTCCGATGCACATAAGAGTATTATAAATGTTACACAACAAAATATGTTTATTTTGTATAATTCTATCATAATTTACCACTCTTACAAATGGCCACTCACCTTGAAAATTTATGACTATTACAAATGACCACACTTTTACCCAAACCCCTTTCCCTGATTAAAGCTGGTCTTCCGAGATGGGCCGTAGACCGCAAACAGCAAAAGCAAACTACAAGCGACACCACCGGTTTCTATGAATTTCAATAAATTGATTCCGAGCGCTATGTCACTGCGGCCTGCTGCCTGCAGTAGTGATTAAAAGCCGCCAACCGCAGTGTCGCCTGCGTTTGGGGTCGGCGGGCCGTCTCGGAAGGCTAGCTTCGAAGTACAACTTACGCTTTTTACTTTGTCGTTCCACTTCTACCTTTAATTTCTGATATTTTTCTGTTCTATATACCAGTATCCAGGTAAGACCTAAAAAAAAATAGGATAGGTTTTTGTTTAAAATCAAGTATTGACAAATTGTGAAAAAATAAACGAAGTAAGTACCTTCACCCAAAAACGCCGTACAAATCGAAATGAAAACTATTAATAAAGAGTCACTCCACATTTTCGCACAATTGAAGAACTCTACGGTAAAAATTCGCTACTCAATGTCCAGATATATTTTTCGTGTTTCCAATTTGGTTTCCAACTACTTAAGTACTTTCCAATCCCCGAGCCGAGCAAGCGCAGCAACTGGGCAAGTAATAACACTAATAATAATAATAATAACTTAACACACGTCACGTCACGTATTAACACATTATAGCACGCTGACAGCAATGACAGCTGACAGACTTTCTCACAGATTGTAGAATAGACATGTAGGAAAACATAGATTGCGTTTAGCCAACTTATAAGCGTACACCACCTTTTTCTTCTGTGTACAACACAGCTTTGTAGCCAATGCTCATTGGTCAATGCCGGACATGTGAACCCTACTTAATTAAAGACGAATGGATAGAATAAGCGGCTAGTCGATAAAGAATTAAGAAAAAGTCACTAAATTTAGTCGGGTTACTGTTGTTGTTCGCTACCTGTTCGCCCATCGGTAAGAATTTCAAAATAATAAGCAGAAAATATATAAATTGGACTAGTTAACAGTGTAATATTAAAATATAGGTAAAGTGCCTGTGTGTTTCGTGGGTACAAATCCCGCATGGGAAACAAAAAAAATTATGCTCAAAATATAAGTTTTCAGTAGGGTAAAGTCACCAGTGGTCAGCCAGAGACCAGTAGTCGACCTTATATGAGTGCGAAGAGTGGGAAACATATCTTTCGTACTCTTTCCACTCATACAAAGTATACGCAGAGGACGACTACAGGTATCTGGCTGACTACTGGTGACTTTACCCTATATTGATCATCATCAGTCACCTGTCATGTTTTACAATAAATCTGATAATTTTTGACCATAATGCGGTCGTTTTGCAAGTATAACTAGAAAGATTATCATGGTATTACATCTTGTAATGAATAATAAGGCACTATGTGCAGCAATTTTACGCATTTTGGATTTTATTTCGGAAGTAGTCAATAGTGCTTCCAAAATAAATATCGATAACCAAAGTTTCGATATTTTGATTGAGTAGGTACATGAGTAAATATGTGTATGGGTATGTGTATATATGTCAAAAACTGAAAACAATTTGAGTTAAAATAGCGATGCCGAACAGTTAAAAGGCCGATATTTTAAATGTCGAAAATATTTTTTGGGTATGTATTTGAATGTCGAAAGTAACAACATTTAAAGTTTGTTATTCTAAACGTTCGGTTTTTTGCGTTGTGTGGCTTTTAGAAATAGGCATGGCATAATTATTGTAGCTATTTGGAACCTTATGTTCAATATTTTAACATCGCTGTTTTAATTTAATATTTATTTTTACGTACCTACATATCTATCGATCAGTAAAAGAGCCTACTATGTTTGATACTAATTAATTGTATTGTTTCAGATTTCCAAAATCCTCGCTAGTCAGAGAGGAATGGCTGAAATTTGTTTGGAGTGGTCTGTGTGATTGGAATGGGACACCCCAAAAAGTCACCAACTATGTTCGAAAAATAATTCAGCAGACTCATTTATTATGAAGGCTGATAAACGACTTCAAACAGGAATGGTTGGAGATGCTCTAACAGAAATGGTTTGTCGTGGTTTCTGAAGTTGCAATGCAATCCCGCATCAAAAAAGGGTCACAAACTGTCTTCCAATTACTTTTTGTATAGCTTATTCATCATCATTATTAAAGATAAATGGTTTATTTTCAAATAAACTCTTTATTTTTATTACAGGATAAAAAAGTTGATTACTCGGTTTACTTTCCGAAATTAGGTCAATTTTCAATTAGTAATCCATGACAATTATTATTGAAAATAGGCTTATCCTATGCCTTTTAATTATGGTTAACCTAATTTATCGATAAACCGCACACCACTGACTGCAACCTTACGCACACTAATGCAAAGTGACACACACGAACACCTAAAAAGTGGTACCTACGCTTTTGAATTTCAATCGAAAGCGGTCATATATTGACGACACTTTTTAACGAAGGGCATTTGTAACAGGTGCGAAGGGTACTATTCTATTAGCCGTCTTTATACTCCCTCTATGCTTTCCTACCTCTATGGGAATATATAAGCATGGATTTTTTTAAATCGTATTTCTTAACAAAATATTAAAATACCGTAAAAGGGATCATAAAAAAGTGAAATTCAAATTCAAATCGGCCAAGAAACAAGGATAATACAAGCATTTCAAACTGCTAATTAGACAATGATTGGACAGAGATATCCGATATGCACTGTGACATGTGTCATATAACAGGTAGGCCATTTAAACCCCACGTGATTTTCTGATTTGCTAGAAAGAGATAGGAACCTGTAGTAGTCTATGGTTTCTTATCTATGGACAAACATATTAAAAAATAAAGGATTAGAGATTGACAGACTCCTGAACACGCAAGTCGTATAGTTTTATTTATTCCCTTTCATCCAAGCCACAAGACCTCGGAGAACTCCATAACCCACACCCCAAGGAGTACATTACATGGTGTCAGATAAGGGATCAACGCAAGAAAAATGTCAGAACAGGTACCGAACATAATTTTAGCTAATAACCTAAAACCGTTAACGTTGAACAATGGCGGCAATGACGGTGCAACTGTAAATTCATTTGAAAAATGGAAGCTCTGGAAGCAAAAATTTAAAATTTACTTTGTAGCTAATGACCTAGAAAAAGTACCAAAGTCTAAACAGATTGCTATTTTCTTAAATTCAATTGGAGATGACGGAATAGAAATTTACAACTCGTTTAACATTCAAAAAGAAGATGAAGAAACGCTAACGTCTATCTTTGAAAAGTTTGATTTAAAATTTAATCCTTGCAAAAATATAACTGTTGAACGTTATAATTTTTTCACTAAACATCAAAATGACGAGTCATTGGACGAATATGTAACAATTTTGAATAATTTAGCGACAGGCTGTGATTTCGGTGAACTAAAAAAATCGCTAGTGAAAGACATGTTTATAATTGGAATTAAAAACGCACGAATAAAAGAACGTCTATTACAAAGTTCAAACATAAATGATGTCGATGAAGCGGTCCAATTTGCCAAAAATATGGAATTGTCACAAGAGAGATCTAAGAAACTACATAATGGAAATGAAGCAAATAACAATTCTCAAGTACAATCCATACATCAAAGCAGGAGCAGTTTCAGAAGCCAAACTCCTAGAAGAAATAATTCCAGACCAAGATCAGTCACGCCATACAGAAAATTTTCAGCAAATAGAAGTTCAAGTCAAAATCAACGCAATTCTCTTTCAGGAACATCTTTTTCAGCTAATTACAGGTCTAACAGCAATACAAGGAATAATTCAATTTGCAACAAATGTGGTCGACAGCATCGGTACAAATGTCCAGCACTAGGCAAAGTCTGCAAAATATGTAAGAAAATGAATCATTTTGCAAATTACTGTTTCTTCAAAAACCAGAACAACAATAAGAATGTAAGTTTAGTTAATAGTTCTCAAAATGGTGAAAATTGTAATATTGAAAATAGTCAAAGTAATTTTGAGGGAAGTACTGTAAATGATTTTATAATTGGTACAATTAATTCAAATTCAAATTTAAATAATTGGCAAATTAATTTAAATATTCATGGAAATATGGTTAAATGTCAAATTGACACTGGTGCAGACATTAATGTAATTTCATTAAACACTTTGAAAAATTTAGAAGAAATGTGTAATAAGAAAATTCCTATTCAAGAGTCAGACAAAAGAGTTTTTTCATTTTCAGGCCAGATGATCGAAAATTTAGGTTCTGTCAGACTTGAATGTTCTTTTGACCATAAACTGAATATACTAATTGAGTTTGTAGTAGTAAAATGCGACTGTTCTACAATTCTGGGCTGGAAGACATGCGAGGAATGCGGCATTGTAAAACGTATTTTTGAACTAACCCAAAACATAGACTCATTAACCAATAAGCAAGAACAAAGGTCAGTACAAATAGTTATTAACAAGTATTCAGATACTTTTGAGGGATTAGGTTGCTTACCAGGAACTGTTCATTTACAATTAGATTCAAGTGTCACACCAAAGATTTGTCCTGTTAGAAGAATACCATATGCATTACAAATAAAGCTTAAAAAAGAACTAGACCGAATGGAACAATTAAAGGTAATTGAAAAAGTTACAAAACCGACTGACTGGGTGAATTCAATTGTCCCGGTAGAAAAACCTAATGGTGATTTGCGTATTTGTCTTGATCCACGAAATTTAAACAAAGCAATAAAAAGACCCCATTTTCCATACCCTACTTTTGATGATTTATGTTCTCAGGTAGCAGGTGCTTGCATATTTTCAAAGTTGGATGCAAATTCAGGATACTGGATGTTACAATTAGATTCAGAGAGTAGTGACCTCTGCACTTTTAGCACACAATTTGGCAGGTACAAATTTTTAAGACTTCCTTATGGCATTAATTCAAGCGGTGAAATTTTTCATAGAGTCATGACTGATTTATTTAGTGAACTTCCAGGAGTAATAATATTTGTCGATGATATACTGGTCTATGGTTCTACGCAGAGTGAACATGATGAAAGGTTAGAAAATGTATTTATAAAAGCTAAAGAAGTTAATTTAAAGTTTAATAAGTCAAAATGTCAGTTTGGTCAGTCTGAAGTGTCATATGTTGGTCATGTCTTTAACAGGAATGGAATTTCCCCAGATACCTCAAAGGTCGAAGCTATCATGAAAATGCCGAGACCTGAAAATGTCAAAGATCTTCAAAGATTTTTAGGTATGATTAACTACCTTGGTTCTTATATACCTAATTTAGCTCATGAAACCACCTTACTTAGAGATCTTCTTAAAAAACGAAATATTTGGCAGTGGACTTCTCATCAAGAAGATCAATTCAATAAATTAAAATCACTAATTTGTCAATCCCCTGTCTTGATACATTATGATGTGAAAAAACCTGTAAGATTGTCAGTAGACGCGTCCAAAAATGCAGTGGGTGCAGTAATTTTTCATGGACTGAATCCTATTGCATATGCTTCTAAAACTTTAAATAAATCTCAAGAAAACTATGCACAAATAGAAAAAGAATTGTATGCTATAGTTTTTGGGTGCAAGAAATTTCATCAATACATTTATGGAAAAACCACTTATGTTGAAACAGACCATCAACCTCTGGTAACTTTGTTTAAAAAACCACTTTCAGATGTCCCTGCAAGACTTCAACGAATGATGATTGCTATACAGTCATACGATCTCATCGTTTCATATACTAAAGGTACTGAAATGTATGTGTCTGATACTCTATCTCGTGCACCTGTCTCAAAAAGTAATGTAGAAAAATTTAACTTTCATGAACTGGATGACAATGTTATTTGTCAAGTAAACTTATTAACTTCTAATTTGGCAATTACAAAAGAAAAGCAAGATAAAATTATTTCACACACTAAGTCTGATATTTCACTTCAAAAACTTAAAGAATATTTCATGGAAGGATGGCCTACCAGTAAGCAAAATTGTGATCCAATTGTTTTACCCTACTGGAACATCAGGGATGAAATTCATGTTATAAATGACTTAATTTTTAAGAATCAGTCTGTTATTATTCCAAAATCTTTACGTTCAGAAATTCTTTCAATTTTACATGAAGGTCACATGGGCATAGAAAAAACCAAAAGTCATGCCCGTGGTATTGTTTTTTGGCCTAATATTTATCATGACATTGAGATCAAAATTAAACAATGTGAAACTTGCATGACATTTAGTTCTAATAAAACAAAGGAAACCTTACTATCTCATGAACAACCTTCTTTACCCTGGCAAAAAATAGCATCAGATTTATTTGATTACAAAAGTAAAAAATATTTATTAGTCGTAGATTATTATTCCAATTACATTGAAATTGCACACTTAAATCAAGACTCTAGAAGTAACACTGTAATAACACAATTAAAGACAATTTTTTCACGTCATGGAATTCCTTTGCAGTTGGTGAGTGACGGTGGTCCTCCATACAACTCCCATGAGTTCCAAAGCTTCATGAAAGACTGGGATATTCAACACATTATGTCAAGTCCTAATTTTCCTCGATCAAACGGTCTTGCAGAAGTTTCTGTAAAAATAGTAAAAAACATTATGAGAAAATGTGAACAGTCAGGTACAGATTTTTATATTGGTCTTTTACAATATAGAACTACTCCCAGAGGTAATCTAAAGTCACCCGCAGAATTGTTAATGTCACGAAAACTAAGAACAAAATTACCTACTAAAACAAGTCAATTAAAGCCGAAAATAGTTCATTTCTCAAGTCATAACAAAGAAAAGTCACTAGGATTAGAAAAAAGAAAGGCATATTATGATAAAAATGCTACCCTGACAGAAGTGTTTCAGTCAAATGATCAAGTATTTTTCAAAAGAAATCCTAAAGATGTGTCATGGTCTAAAGGTACTATTGTGTCAAAATCTAAATATCCAAGGTCTTACTTAGTCAAAGATTGTAATGGTACAGTCTATAGAAGAAATACACAGCATATTAAGCTATTCAAGTCAAGTCTCTCACAATCAAAGTCAGTGATAAATGAAAGTCATAAAATGACAGACTATAATAATAAAAATAAATTTTATCAGTCACATAACAAAAATATGTCTAACACAAATCATTCTTGTCGTACGTCTGAGTCCAAGTTAACTCAGAACAAGCAACTACAGTCAAACTCAACAAACAGTCAAAGGTCAAGTCAGTCAGGTCTGATAGAGGAGGATGATAGGGAAAATCGTTATTATTATAATATTCCTAAATATCTATACTGTCGAAAGGAAAACAATGTTGAACAAAATGTAAACTTAAGTGAATCCTTTGAGTCAGCTCAGTCGAGTCAGTCATCAAATACAAATAGTCAAGAAGAGTTGAACGAGTCAAATGTACAATCCCCAACTAGTATACAGTCTCCTATATTTATTGAAGTTAATGATGATATGCAGGATATTCAATTCTTGTCAGAAAATGATATAATATTACAGTCAGATAGTCACTCTACTAATAGTAATAATAATGGAGAAGACTTACCCGAATTATTAGAGATGAACATAAGTTCAAATACTCCAGAAATGAGATATTCATCTAGAGGGAGGTTATTAACCCGTCAAGTGATCTGTCAAAGTTGTTGTACATCAAAATTAAACTGTACGTCAAATTAATAAGTCACGAAATATCAAAAAATCTGCGCACACATGTTGTGCGTAGGACACCTGACGGGTTAAAGAAAACCAAAAGATTGAACATGTAACTAATTTATTTTAAAATGTAAATGACAATTTTATGTACAATTTTAATACTAGTATGCATGAGTCTTCGCATGCGATTTGACGAACCAATGTCCAGGTGAATAATTAATATTGTATAATTTTATTTTAATATTAACTTATTGTTTGAGTAATTTCTTTTAATGTAAACAGTATTTTTAACCTAGAAACCTGAATGTCAGATATGTCAAATTAAATGTCTAATCAAATGTCAGTCGATGTAATGTAGTGTTGCCATTTAATCTTAAGAAAGGGCATGTAGTAGTCTATGGTTTCTTATCTATGGACAAACATATTAAAAAATAAAGGATTAGAGATTGACAGACTCCTGAACACGCAAGTCGTATAGTTTTATTTATTCCCTTTCATCCAAGCCACAAGACCTCGGAGAACTCCATAACCCACACCCCAAGGAGTACATTACAGAACCAATATTTGTTGGCTTTCTTAAAACATCCATGCGAACTTAGTTTCTTTAATTATTGATGCGAACGAGGGCTAAGGCTTTTCCTACCGTCCTAGCCACGGGTCCTTGCACATGACAGTACTTGTGACTATATAGGCGCCAAAGACATTAAATCTATAGTAGTAATTGACTGGGCATAGCGAGCAAAAGGGTGATGCAAAACTTGTTACAGTTGTTACCTCGAGGTAACATAACAAGTCGTTTAGTATACTTTGACACGCTCGCATGTGAGGTCGTATCTGTGCCATCTTAGTTTCATCGAAAAAAAAACAATTTTAATTAAAAGATGCCGAGTTGCGTAGTGCTCGGTTTTAAATATCGATAAGGAAAAGCCCCTGGACGTGATTTCAGTCTATTTTCTTAAGTGTTTTGTGTATTTATGTAATAAATCTAATTATTAAAATATTTTCACAGATGATTCTATAAAATTAAGGTATTATAAGTTGTTGTCGAGTACATGTACTATGTATTAAATAAGGAGACGTATTACTGTTTTTTTTTTATCGATACGTCTTGTAAATTTACGGTACGATTTGTCTGTACGATCCGTCGCTTCAGAGCGATCGAAAGGACGAAGGCGATGTCGGAAATCGCAACAAAACCCAAGCAATCGTGAATATCGTAACAACGAATCGACATTGTATGGCTCTTTACTGATTTTCTCTCACTCTGACACGAACATTTGAACACGTCTTTATACTTCGTTTCAAACGCGCTCAACACGACCGCTTACTTCAATTCAATACATTTTTAATACCTAGGTATAAAGAATAACGAATGAATCTCGTCTAGAGCCTCAGTATAGTAATGTAAAAAATGAAAATTGTTTGTTTCACCGCCCCTGATCGCTATAGTAATGAAAAAATATAATTTGTTTTCGCGTCTGTCTAATGAAAGCTGACCCAGCTATTATTTGAGCGGCAGCAGTTGGCAACACCATTAAAATGTCATATTGACATTACCCGTTGTTGTTAAAGTTAAATATGAAGAGGTTTTTTTGGAAATTCTGTGCTTAATTATGGGTAAAACAATCAAAAGTGGTGTGCGGCAGGTAATTTTTACCATGATAAGTAAATTAAAACCAAAACAAGAGGAGAGGGAAGCGTTGGCGAAACTGAAAATTGAGTTATTAGATACGGTGATCGAATTCATAGGTTAGTACGTCAAGTTAATTTTGATCCTTATTAATAGTATTAAGCTTCATTATATACCTTTTTCTGAACAAACTATCTTTAATATTGGTATTTCTTTTCCATTAAAAATTTAACGATGTATCTATTCCTTTCAGATAAGCTTGCCGTCTCTGAGGAGAAACAAACCGTTGTGGATAGTATTGGGAAGCTGAAACAGTTAGAGCAGCACGGTTTGCTACGGCAGATACATTATCTAGAAGAAATATAATCAATGACCTGTAAGTACCTACTAAAATTTATGAGTAAACATTATTATTGGTTTATATTATATATTTGAATATTTGTTTAAATCATTGTATTTTCCTATTTATAGGTGTATTTTCTGTACCTATGTCATGTTGAATCTGTTAACATTCGCAATTTTATTCAATTAAATAGACAGATGATGATTAATATAACTGACATTCATAGCGATTTGAATTTACCTAAACCCAAATGTTCTTAGAGCAGTCGGACTGTACAATGGGACTGTATTGAATGTCTCAATGTATTTGTAAATTTAATATATATAAATAATGTTTATTTCATTCTTTCTTTCTTTTTACAGATATCAGTGTTTCAACACTGAAGAGGATAACTAATGAAGGAAAAGTAAACCATGGTGTCTTCAGTACTCCAGGAAAGAAGCGACCTCATAAGGCCACAGTATCCAATTTAGATAGTTTTGACATCCAAGCCATCCGAAACAAGGTGAACGAATTTTATATTGTAAAGAAGCAAGTGTAATGTTACTATGTACATAATTATGAAATTATAACAATGTTTTACCCTAATAATAAATAAAGTGTTTTTACTACATGACTTTTTATTGATGATTTAATTGAATAAAAGAGCTCATAAATGAGAAAGCATGCTGGTGCAAGCATGATTATGGTGGTCTGCATTTATTTTTTATAGATAGTTACAAAGCATCAAATACTTCCTGACATTCAAAAGTCGCCAAATCGGTACACGTTTGGCGACTTTGGGTGTCACTATCTATTTGATGCTGACTATACGGGTCAATAACTTTTTCTTTGTAGCTCGTTGCCATGGTGACGTTTCCTGGGTTACTCATACTCATACTTTTCAGCACAATTTCATTTTGAGTAAATTCACTTTGGATACTATTACTTCTGACCCAACTTCAGAATGGTTATTTCACGTGGACGATTTTCCATTTGTACCTGTCATTAGGTAAAAATCGAAAATCGTCCATAAACCCATTTTTTCCAAGAAACTCTCTCACAGTTGTCTCCTGGCTTACGGGACAGAAGAACAAAAACAAAAAAGTTGATCCACCCTTACGTACTATTAGCCTATTGGGCTTCTATTGATAACCTGTACTTAAATATGATACCTACCGTATGTGGTCTTAACACTTTTACTGTCAAGAGCTCTGATTTTCATACAAAATTGACTCACCAGCCCCTTATTTCACCATCTCGACAATGATAGGTGACAAGTGACAATTCACTATATATTGCAAAGTTAACAAGCTTTCACATCAGTGGGATTCACATCAGCTGCGTCATGTACACTGAAATGTCACCTGTCACCCGTCATTATCAGGATGGTGAAATAGCGGGCTGGTGGGTTCTTGGCAGTTAAAGTGTTAATATGGTAAAACGGACACTTGAGTGCGGTATTAGTAGACTTGAGTACCTATAGTTTATTAATGCCGGCCTTAGTATTGTGAAAAAGTACGCGTTTCCTCTTTCTTTTTTTGCCGACCGAAATAAATAAATAAGAAAAGTACCAAAATCGTTTATTCCAACACTGATCGGTAATACCATATGAAGATTTTTTGAATTTGCCGCTTTTTCCGAGGTTCAGCTTTCATTAGACAGACTCTAACTATGGAGGGATTATATTTCATATACACGGTGTTACACGAGGAAACCGAATAATTTTAACAGCGTATTCCAGACATTATTTGGAGTTAAAATTGTCGTATAATGTTTGATAGATTCAGCTTGGTTTTTGAGATATTTGCGTTTATGTTTAAAAAAGTCGTAATGAAATCTCCAGTACAAAACACCCTTACAATTGCGACGTTGCGAGCCCGCCACGTCTAAGTTGACTGTAAATTGACTTTCATTCAGAACCGTCATTAGTATGTTTACATGTCAACGTCAGCTTAATATTTTTAGTACTAGTCTTGTTGCGAGTTAATTTTGTAAACATTTCGTTTTATTATTGTAATTACTAATTAATCTTACTTATGCAATTCATGTTATCCACAAATTATACGAAATAATACACAGAATTCTTTTATTTTATTTATTAAGTAAAAGCATACCATAGATACTTTTATTTGCATCATTTCAACCCGGGGACGTCCTCTGCTGGACGTAGGTCTCCCCCAAAGACTTCCACCACGAACGTTCACACGCCTTCTGCATCTACCGGTGTCCGGCGACTTTCACCAGGTCGTCGGTCCATCTAGTAGGGGGCCGACCGACACCGCGTCTCCCGGTGCGTGGTCTGCACTCGAGAACCTTAACACCCCACCGGCCATCAGTTCTACGAGCAATGTGTCCAGCCCATTGCCACTTCAGCTTGCAGACTCTGAGAACTATGTCGGTGACTTTGGTTCTTCTACGGATTTCTTCATTTCTGATTCTATCCCGTAGAGAAACTCCGAGCAGCTCTCTCCATAGCACGCTGAGTAACTCTGAGCTTATTTAAAAGGCTCACTGTGAGGGACCACGTCTCCGTTCCATAAGTCAATCCTTCAATTTAACATTCATTATTTCTGAAGACACTTTGTAACGTCTTATGCCTAGTTTAACAACTAGATAAGGCTGACAAGATAGGTAATAAATACCAGTACAAGATAATAAAAGTTACGTTGTGAAAAATATCAAAATGTACGTCGTACAAATCTTATATCAATAACAACAATGTCAATGACGCAATGTAAGTCATTAATGTCATTATGATTGCGGAATGAAGTGGCCAGTAGTTTTCAGTTTGATGTAAGGAGTTCCCATGACAGTTCAAAATAACTGTTTCTCGGCTACTTTTTGAAGACTTTGCTTTAAAAAAATCCATTTAATTTATTTAGTCTCAGTAATAATATTTTGCTTACTTTTACTGGCTTACTGCTGGTAGGCCATGGCCACTTGTTCATTTCATAATTAATTTTGTACCCAACGCCTTGTCGCAACCATTGGAGAATCCAAGAGCGAATAGTAAATGAACCCTAGTTCTTGGCTTATTCATAAGGCCCTAGAACTATTTGATTAAATAAACAGCTAGAATTGCCTGGTCTTCGTAGTGTTTGGGGCAAAAATAACCACCAATTTAATCGAATGAGGCTGTTACAATATTTTTAACTTTGCGAAAGTGTAAATCTCTCTGCGATAGTCTGAAGCATGTCTAAATAGGTAAATTATTAGTAAATAGTTCCGATTGCACTTTTACGTAAATCCTGCTTTAAAACAATAATGCCTGACTCCAAGTGTTACTTAACTCTTCTAATGGAAAGAGAAAACCCTTGGAGAAAACAATTTCAAACGTAGTAAGAAGTTTCGTTTGCATTTGTACGTAAATCCTGCTTTGAAACGATTTGTTTGACAAGGAAATTGCTCTATGAGTATGTCTGCCTCTTCTAATGAAAAGAGATAACAATTGCAAACGTAGTAAGAAGTTTCGTTTGCATTTGTACGTAAATCCTGCTTTGAAACGATTTGTTTGACAAGGTAATTGCTCTATGAGTATGTCTGCCTCTTCTAATGAAAAGAGATAACAATAAGTAACGTTGCCAGCTTATCCTAAGGTGTTGATTTACTGGTGTAGGAAAAATAATTAATTTATTATGTATGAAAACATAACAAAAATTAAAATCATATTTCGACCTGGGTTCATATAATCTTTTTTGTTTCTTACGGCCTTAGGAACACACTGTTAAAATTATTCGGTTTTCTCGTGTTACACCGTGTATATTACAATAATGTAGAAAATCGAAAATTATAAAAAACCTATTTAATTCTATTGAATCTAATAAAGTTCATACTAATATCATAAATGCAGAAGTGTGTCTCTCTGTTTGTAAACTTTTACAACTTAAAGTTTTTACATTAACATGTCAAAAAAAATCATAAGGCAACGTTGTACGGTGATCCTCTAGCCTCCGTGAAGCGATGTAGGTAAAACTTTACGAAGACCAGTGGCCCGTTTCACGAAGCTACAAGTGACAAATTACAAGCGGACGTCTCTTGCTTACAAAAGTAGTTTTGAGAAAGAGACTTCCGCTTGTAATTTGTAACTTGTAGCTTCGTGAAACGGGCCTCAGATGGGATTTTCTTGGAGCAATCGTTCCAAAGGCGATACGTGTTCAAATTTGAATTTTTCACTAAGGCTCTGCCAGACAGCATCGTCGCGGGTTTTATAGCATAGGTATATTTAAAAAACCGGGCAAGAGCATATCGGACCATGCTCAGTGTAGGGTTCCACGACAAACAAATTAGACCTTGCGACAAACTGAACTATGCCGTTGGCAAACAGTTTTTTTTTAAATTCAATATTTTATTTTACTGCCTTGTTGGCGTGACTTATATGTATACTCGTATTCGTAGTACTAAGGGTCTCTGAGCTAGGCTGCGGACGGAAGGACGGACGGACATGGCGAAACTATATGAGTTCCTAGTTTGACAACGGAACCCTAAAAATGGATACAGAAAGATTAATAAACTTAGTTAATAGCGACATTGCCGTAACGATGCTTTGAAACTAATGACCAAACCACAACCAGCGAGCGGGAGTGCGCGATGCGGGCGGGAACCGCGCGCGATGCAAGCGGGACGAGCGCGCGTTGCTGGACGGCTGATGGCGCGAGCCCAGCGCGATGCGCTCGTGCTCTGTGTGACCGGGCGTCCTGGTCCCGGCCGCATCACGTACTCATCACGCCCCTCTACCGTACCGCTGGCAGTCTGTTCGAGCCTTTATACTGCACATTTTAATGTTAATTTACTGCATATTTATACATCATTACTATCCATTAAACAACAAAATATGCAAAAAATTAAATACAAAAAGGAAAGCGACACCATCTTGTCAAAAGTCCAAAGAGAATCCGCGGATAGATAGGTAGCCTAATAAAGGCATTATCAAAAATGAATTCATAGCTACTATTTTTACAGTGTCAATCCTTCATTGTTAATTTAGCTTAACTAATATCTTGTGTAAAGAAGGCCTTATGGGCTCCCTATGCGCACTACATTCACGCGCGAACGCAATACGCGAGAGCGCGAAAGTGTGAATGTGAAGGGCATTCGCGGGTTCGTGCATGGTTTGAGCCTCGTTAACAACTTTGTATCGGTATTTTGGCCCCGGTCAAAGGGCAGCGAACGCGCGAACGCAACCAGTGTCCACATTCACCCGCAAATTTTATAAAATATTAGCCCAACACTTGTCTTATACTGGACAAAATATTACAAACATTATTCTATTACAATGAATACTCGTCATCCACCATCTTCGTTTCCTCCATTTCTTTTTATTTTTAATTTACAGGCGCGAATTGCGTGTAAATGTAGGCGAATTGCGCGTGAATGTAATCCATCCATTATTTAGAACCGCCTAGAATATGTGATTTATTCCGTTCACTCGTTCATTCTTCCGGAACCGGTCCATCTGAAATTCATTTCGGACCAACCATTCGGTCATAAGTTCTTACTTATTTAAATATATTCATTCGTCAGCCGTGCTCTCGGACCGATCGGACGTCGTCACTGGCATTGGTCGAATTGAAATAATTTTACCAACTCTCTGAGTATTTTGCGTGCATTCAATGGATTTTACCCTAGAAAACAAAATTACTATATATTGAATCAGTTATATAATAAGGAATACGTACTTAGATTTTAAAATTAGGGTTATGTAACAACTAGTAAGATTTCACTGTCGTGGAATGTTACAGACATATTAATATTAATAGTGATATTGATTAAGTAATCCGGAACTATATGAACTTGTTATTTGTGGTTTGATTTCGTGCACAAAAATATATATCATCAAGACAAAGCACTGTCTTATGATTGATCCGCCATGTTCTCTATGCAGTACACGGCGTGGTGGATTTGTGAAGCTGCTTTATATTAGCTACATTATATATTTATCAAAGTTATAATGGTAAGTTAAATTATTTTTACTTGTAGATACTATATCGTTTAATTTCATGTCGTTTCATATGAAAAATAACTAATAACTAATTGCGCAGTTAGTGGCGACGTACGTCCACCATCTTGTTCGTGAAGAGTACTCGTGGTATTATCGCCGCGCGGACTTTGGACCCTACTTTGTTTTAACACATCGTGGAACCATTTAACGTTTTTTGATGTTCCTAGTAATCTGTAATGCGTAATGGATTATATTTTGATATGGTTTTTTTTCAATAGTTAGGGTCAATCTAGAATGATCCCAGTGACGCGTCATTTATACACGCAATATGATAGAATACTTTCATATAAAATACTACATCGGTTCTAAAAACCTTGTGACTACGTTCAGTAAATTAGTTGATTAGTCTCCTCTCATTATAATTAGGTGATATTGGCATATTGCCGTTCTCGTGTAGGTATAATACGTGCTTTAAATTGCGAATTACAGCAAAAACCCGGATCTTGGATCATCATCGTTAAGTATGGGGTGGTAGTTTCCCTGCCTACGAAGCTAACGGGCCCGGGTTCGAATCCCGGTATAAGCAAAATTGGTGTGATGAGCACAATAAGCTCCTCAGTCATGCAGGTTTTATATGTATTACTTATATATTTGTCTATACTAGTTTTTCTAGTACCCATAGTAAAAGCCTAGAGCTTAATTTGGATCTACATCAGTTTATGTGAGATTGTCCTCTGATATTTACCTTTTTATTTTCTACATTAACAAACTTAATAACTTAACTTAACTTGTATCTATTAGATATTATCACATTGGCTGCCCACCATACTTCACTTAAAGTATTGCTCCCACGCTCCATACAAATTTAACCCTCTTCTTTTTCTTTCGGGTGTCTTTATAGTTAAGCATTTTTCATTTTTTTTTAACAGAGGCTTAAATTAGGACACTATTCAGTAGTGTAACAAAAATAGTCATATATGTATACTGCCCTCATGACCAATAGACAGTATTTCTAATCACAAAGCAACATCCTCAGTGGCACTTGCTACAGGAATTTTGTCTGAGATACCACCATTTGTCTTCTATAGCAGCATAGTTAATAATGTCTACAGATTAGGGGCAGACCATGGGCTATGAGGGACTAAAAATGTGTTAAAACCAGGTTGGTTCAGGTATAACCGCTCGGCACTGGATTAGCTTAAAGTGAGTCATTGGAAAGTGAGCTTTTATATAATGTTAGTTTGATATGTTTTTCAGTGGATGACATAAGGCCTGTGCATAGCTATGTTTTCACTTTAACAAAAAATGAAAAAAATCACACTGGCACAAATCAAAGCTCTAATTTTCAATGTCTTACTTAGAGCTGACCTGGTGCATTGTTTCAAAAAAAGCAAAAAAAATAGGGTACATTATAGCTATATGATTCAAATTTTTTAATTTGTATTGAACCTTTTTTTTATCATTATAAAACCTTGGCCAAACCAGCTCTTCTGTAATAACATTGATTTTTTTTGGTGCCATTTCGAATTTAGCTACAACCTGTTAAAAAAATGTGTATGTAGTTTTAAAAGTTTGATTTGTGATGGATCAAAATTGATATAAAAGGCAAGACAAAAATACCCACGCTCATCTAATGCTAGTTTCATAAGGCAGGGACACATATGCTCATCGATTCCCAATTAATTTAACACATTCTTCACCATTCTTTGGAGCTGAATGTATTAATTCCTCAGATAAAATTACTGACAGTTAATTTATTCAGCATTTATATAGCTGAGTACTATTAATACTCTTGTTTTACTGTAAACTCTTAATGAAAGTATTTATTATTTGTTATTATTATAATATTCTTTCTTTGCTTTTACAGCCACGTATTGACCCAATACAACTGTTGAATTGCCTAAGTGTACTTCTGTCTCCGAATGGTGGCATCAAAAGCAGAGACGAAGTCCAAAGGCTTGCCAAGTAAGTTGACTCGGGAATTCTATTGGGTTTGATAAATGTATCTCTTTTGTTAAATTCTAACTTTATTTCTTAATTTTCAGCTTAATGACCAAATTTTCAAAGAAATTAGTGTCAAAGTGCATTTACATACAGATATTAAAGTGTACAGAGACTGAGTTATTGGGTTTGTTCATGGGATCTGGGGGTTGGCGCCTTGTCCACATGTGGTTAACAGAGAGTATTGTTGCCAAAAATTGGCCACTAGTACGTGAACTTTTAGAACTATTACTGTTATGTCCTGTGGACATTGAAAATTTGAAGACAAACAATTGTCCAAAACTTGTCAAGGAATTGTCAAAGGATGGCAATCAATTTGGTAAGATATTACACTTATTTCATGAATATTAGTTAAACACACTATTAAAAGTAGCTCATATACCAAAGTCTATCATCATTGAAATTCTTGGAAATTAAAAAAAATTCAACATTATTAGAAATATCCGCTACTATATAGTTTTTACTCTATAGATAAAGCCTAGGTTTTACTAGCAGATTGTAGTTTAACCAAAATCCTTGCCATGCCGGCCTAACAAGCCAGTAATAGTTGTAGAAAAGGGTACCATATGTAAAGATCCACAAGTCAGTACTGAATTTTTGCAGACTTGTTAAGGGTATTCGCCTAACTAATGTATGATCCAAGCTTTCAACCTAAAGTGCTTAATGCAACATTGTAACTTTGGCCCTAGTATAAATAAGTGTCGATTTTAGCTTCTAATGACCTGTATTTTCTACAGTAAGTGGAACAATATTAGAAAAAGAGAACGATTTTCACACTGACAATTTGAAACTGAAATAGTCTCTAGGCGTAACAGTTTTCGAAACTACTTTTCATAACCAATCGTAAAGCACCCGATAGTCGGCGCTAATCTATCGTAATGTGCGATATAAATTGCCACTGGGTTTTGTTTTACCTACCTAAAGTACTTAACAGGCTTTTTTTTCTTTTCTTTTTAAGACTTCTTGCCTGTGAAGATGAATCTAATAATGTAATATTAAAAAAAATATGGCATTTAATTTGGCATTTTTGGTGTAATTAAGCCATATCAGTATACTTTGGACCAGTCTTTATTAAATAAAGATTAGTCCAGATACTGATATGGGAATCAAATGAAATTTCTCAACGAGCCTGCCATAAATATGTATGATTATAATAATACATGCATATATACATACATAAATACATACATACACTCACGCCTTCATTCCCAGAGTGGGGTAGAGCTACAGAATTACCAGCTGTAAAAAATGGTTCATTCTGTAACCACATTATGAGCAATCAATACATACATATATACATACATAAATACATACATACACTCACGCCTTCATTCCCAGAGTGGGGTAGAGCTACAGAATTACCAGCTGTAAAAAATGGTTCATTCTGTAACCACATTTTGAGCAATCAGGTCTTAACCAGTGTATATTATTGACGTTGCAAGCCTATCCCCCTAAAAGCACTGCAAGCCTTTATTTTTATTGTCGCTTCTTACGACATCCACATAAGCGACCAATATTATACGACCAATACATCCACATAAACTACCTAGAATAGCGCAGGCAGTCTGGTTTAAGTCAGTTTTTTGATCAGTTATGAAAAGAGCCTGTTCTATTTTTAAACTAGCAAGTACATATTTTATGCACATGTCTTAATGTGTATGTAATGTGTTAATTACTATAGAAAAATCGTAAACGAGTCCTTACAGGTTATGATCGAGAAAATCTGAATTGTAGTCGAAACGTTTTTTTTTTGAGTTATGTGCTCTAGCTTAAAAACAAGTTTATTTGTTGGGCCTGCATCCTTAACAAAGCCGCTGTATTTATTTAAGATATTAGTGTTTACAGTTTTTTTATCGTAGAATGAGAATGTATATAGGTAATTCAATATGAAAATTACATTGATTTAAATTAACACCAAATTACAATACAATAATAAAAAAACTTGGTTGCTTCCGCTACCGGAGGCTTAGTGCGCCGCATGCAATGGAAACAATCTAACAAAGCTGCTTAAATTTTGTAAAACCGTATCTAATGCTAGGCCTAGAACAAAATTACTCTAAAGTATTGAAACTGCAGCATTTATTCGTTTCCTATCCTTTCGTGGTATTTTAACAAGACGTTATTAAAAAATCACACCCTTAGATTTTGAACGAGTCCAAATGTCTCGAAATATCGTAAACTAGCTGTTTCCCGCGACTCCACCCGCGTAGAAGTCGTTTATGATGGGTATAAGGTACCCTTTGTCCTCCTTCCTCTGAGTTTAAGCTATCATAGTTGTAAATTTCATCGAAATCGGTGTAGTAGTTTAGCCGTGAAAGCGTAACAGACAGAATGTTACTTCACATTTATAATATTACAACAAATATAGATCATAACGTCATATTCTTAATTATATGGGACAAAAGATGCATTTGATAAATTAGATCATTTTACATTTAATTTTATAGTTGCACGCAAATTACATTGGTCCCAAATAATACTATTAATTTAAATTAAACCACTCCTCGCTTAATTGTTAACGACTCCTCAAAATGATCCTTCTACCATACTTATTACTATGTAGCGTCGTTAACAATTAACTCTATATGAGTGATAGCGGTGTTAAGATTTATATGTATTGAGTTATTGTAATTGTTTGTTTTTTCTTGTAGCTATCAGAGCACTTGCTGCAAAACTAGTGGAGCAATGGCTAAAAACAGTCAAGGGCGAGCACGTTGTTCCTGTGCTATCAAACGAAATACCTCAAATAATTCTAGATGCTCAGAAAGAAATTACTGATTGTTCTATAAAGAATGATGTCCCTGAGTTTGACAATACAGATCAAATTCTAAATGAACATGAGACTAAAACGGAATTATCTTCTGATCGTTTACAAAATAAGGAAGACTGTAATGGGTTAGGTAATGAAAACCTAGACAGGTTAGAGAAAGAACAAGAAGCATTACCGGTGCTCAAAATAACATTGAAAGATGGAAAGCAAATACTATCAAAAGTTGACGACACAGATAGTAAAGTTTCTGAAAAATCTTTAGAGAAAGAAAAGTCGAAAGATAAACATAAAAGTAAATCTAAGGAGAAAACACGTGAAAGTAGTAGTTCAAAGTTAGGTTCTTCAAAGCATTCAAGTAAATCTGTATCATCTAATGACAAACATAGAAGTAGCAAATCTGGCAGTCCTAGTCGCCATAGTAATAAGGATAGTTCTAGAGATAAAAGTAAACAATCTCACAGTTCAAAATCTAAAAGTGATAGTAATAGAAAATCTTCTAGCGATAAATCTAGCTCTTCCCATAGTAAATCTAAAGAAGACCGTAGTAAAACATCGAGTGACAAGAGTAAAAGTAAAGATAAAATCAAAGATGATAAAAGCGAGAAGAAAAACGAGATATTAGAAAAATCGAGTGAAATACCTGAACCACCTTCTATTCATAAATTAGGCAAAATACCTAAATTGAGTGACGTCAAAAGAGAAAAACCATCAATATCTATAGAAGTCCGAAAACCTGATGAACCTAAACCCAAGACAGTTAAAACGTTTCATTCTAAATTTAGGAAACATGGCCTCGAAGAAGAAGTTAAACCTCCGCCTTCTCGTGCTTCATTATTAAATAAAAAGCCTCCTCCTGCGTTACCGCCTACGGTATCAATACCTAAAAGGGCATCTCCTGTACACAATGAAACTCCACCAGAAAAAAAACCGAAAATTCTCGAGCCAGTTGAAAAGCCTGGAGCTATTAAATTGATCCCACCTAAACCCAAACGTAAGTATAATTTTTCTTGGTATTGCCTTAAAATCGTATTAATGTTTTTTATTTTTTCAGGTTATCCATCGTGCCATATCAAAGTTACCTCAAGTGTTTGTAATTATTTAGTTAGCTATATCAACGGTGGTAAGTCAATAATGTATAACTTAAAGGGTTCCAATGTGATAAATGTGTAAAGTGTTTATTACAAATAAACGGTAAATTAATACTATTCTTTCGTTGAATATTGACCTAAGTTTTTTTAAAGACGAGCTTGAGGCGCAATCGTTATTCCGGCAAGCTTTCACTGGTTCCGTGCAAGACTCGCTGCAATGCTGTTGGGACCAACTGGTGCTTCAGATGCGCGTCCTACTGCTGTCCAACAAAGGTCCAAAGAGAAGGAATAAAGTTAATATTTATTGTTACAAAAATCAATGAACTTGACGAGGCCCTGTCGCTGTCACTTAACTTTCAATCTGTTATAAAATACAATATGTGTGTAAACTATATAAATTACCTATTCGTGACTGACTAAAGAAAGACACATCTGTATATGTAATGTGAATAGTGTTACTAGGATGCTATGAGCGAGTTATTGCGCGGTCTGTCGCATATTTGTTGAAATGCAGTTTCGTAACAAGCAGTTTGAGGGGTGATTATTCGGCGTTTTAACCGTCGTTATTATTGTATTCACATTACTCCAGACAAAATATAACTTTCTTGATATTTTAATAGGAAAGGATACTACCACCCGAGGGGCTATTGCACGCACTCGCAATCGCAATAGTGTCCTGCATACAAAATGAAAACAAAACGCTTTGAAGCAGATTGCAAGTCCCCCAATAGTCTGCTATTTTTGACATCAAAATGTCCTAGTAGTTAGCATTATTTTCGTCAAAATATTAAAGACTACAATGACGGCAGTTGAAACGCTCTGAATATTCACCCGAGTACTCTAGTAACGTTGAACAGCGTTCATGTGGTTACTGGGTTATGTTTTAAAATTGTACACTTCCTGTCGATGTAGTTTTCTCTGGTTTTTATGCATGTAATGCCTTTCTTATTATTAAAAGGAACTCTCGACCGGTCGTTTCAATGTTGCCAGAGTATTTCAAAGTTGTCGAGCGGTAATTATTTTGTAATATTAAATATGCTCAAACCGACGCAGAGCGAAAGACCGTGATATGACCGCTGCAGAAGCCTTAGACCCATCTACGATTAACCAATCGTGTGGTTAAAATATATCAGAACTATATTACTCGTTGATGTTGATAAACCGTAAAAGTAGTTCTTGGAATCATAGTATATAATTTTATTCTGCCTTTGGAAGAGAAGAAAAACCTATTTTTACTCTTCTGGCTAGAATTTACGTTATTAAGCAAATTGGTTTACACCGGATGGAAACAATTGGTCCTCGATTTTTTACGAACAGTCTTTAGAATCAGGGGTCCATTGTGTATATAGAGATACGGTCTTTTTTTTATATAATTCAATTTACTCAATGCAATTGGCCCTTGTTTGTCTCGTTGGTAAAGACGAAAGCCAAAGGAAGCCAAAATACATCTAAAAGTAATTTAATTCATCGAAATTCTGTAGTGTTCTTCTGACGTTATAGCTATTCAACTTGCTGTCAAGTACACATATTTATCTTAATCGAGTCTTATTTTATTTTTGCTCGGCATAATTGAAAAAAAAAAGTAGTTTAGTACCCAGAGTACAGGGCATTTGTAATCAGGGAATCCTAGGTTGCGACTAGAACTAAGTAAAATTCTGTTAACTTCGTGCCTAAGGCGGCGGGATTTCTTATCTCTGCCTAAGTTTCGTATATCAAAAAGTCTGAATTTTGCAGCGGGGCGAAGCCGCTGGCGAGCCGCTAGTTAATCATATAAATATGGCTTGATAAAAATTTTCACTACAAGGACCAGTGACGTGCTGTTGTTGTGCATGTACTGCCTCAAAAAATAAAATTTCCAGTAATAGTAGTAACCTGTCGCCCGAGTTCATCCTGCTTTGATGGGGGTTATCTTTAAATTTGATTCTTTTCCCGGCCAAATGAGACTGAAACTGAAGATATCTGTGGGTCATGGTTTTTGTGTAACTCTATTCCACTAAGTTCAACTCGTAGTTCAATCAGTTGATCTAGTGGTACAAAAATATATCAACTATTTCAACTAGTTATTATTTTAGTACAGACCTTACTGTATACGAAGTCCTTAATAATGACAAACATATGCGCTCGAATCTTAATAACAATGACGCTGTACCGCTCGAAGTCTCTTTCCTTAATTACAGAATAATTTTGGTTTGCATCGGTAAGTAACACTTTCGAGCGGTTAAAAATCTAAATTCTCGCCCCACCCTGCCAAAGGAAAATAGCTGCGTGCCATATAGCAACTTTAGCGAAGTAAAGGCTTTTTCTTAAATAGCAATAAATATGGTTAGAAAACCCGCAGACGGAAAAGTATTATTTTGGAAGCTCGTACCGATGCTGGCTGTGTATCGTTGAGCGTTTTTAACGTAATATTTCTATATGCTGATTGTTGGTATTACTACTAAACTATTACGGTCATCGGCTCTAAATGACGGTTCAAATATTTATACCTATAGTGAGAACCGGTTTAAACTCCTGCTATTATTTGCATTTAAATCCTTATAAAAACCTAAATTATAAGGTAGTGGTACGCTTTGCGCATGTGTATACGGGCACCTTAAATTGTTAAGGAACTCCCGTTCGCTAAAGTAATTTGAATTCCTTAATTAAAAAAAGTCCTTTATCGGATGCATAGAATTAGTAAATAAAGAAAGCGCTATACGGCTTTCCCTTTGTGCAAGGAGTGGGGGAGAGAGGGCGATCTTCTAGATGGCTGGACCAAGAGATTTCTGAAGTTTTAGTTTTTGTACTTAATGGGTACCAGACATCGAATAAATAGTTCATTACATTGGCTTGTCCTATTTCATTTAGCGTCATAACTAGTCCATAATTTTCGTAAAGATTTAGTGCCTTCACGAAAGTTATTTGGCTGGACCGCTTTCCTACTAATTTCTCCCTCTCTAGGTACAGTCGAGTACAAAGATATGAATGTACTTTTGCACCTTAATCCATATAAGGTGCAAATTTATACGTATCTTTCGCTTGTACCATTAATTTATTTGGTTACCAAATAAGTACAAAATCTTGAGATTTTAAAATGTCAGCCATCCTGAGTACTTGGAAATTTAACGCTGGTACTCTGTCAAAATTGGGGTTTATTTTTTACAGAACAAATAAGACTATCATATTGGCGGTTAGTGGTGTTGGTAGTAGTAGTAACGAACCGACGCACAGCTGACCAATTTCGAGAAGTCTATTTCTTCTTGTATTGACAGTAACTCTTACTATAAGCCGTAGGTTTATTGTTAATGACTCCCCTCAACACCCCTGTCATACTAACTTTTTGAACGCCGAAAGTCGCGTCTCCAACGTTTCAGGGCTCATTCCCAAAAAACAGAATTTAGAAATAACCAAAACACCAGATTCGAATTATTGGGTACAAATTATAGCTATACCTGGGTGATTATTCGGCGTTTTAACCGCTATCATTAGTTTTCGCTGCATAACATCCAATATTTGTCTTTTAAACGGAATGGATACTACCCCCGGGTACGTTGATTTTGACATCAAAAATTGCTGATAGTTCTCATTATTTTAGTCAATTATATTGAATACATCAATGACGGTGGTTGAAACGCGTCTATATTTACAAATTCTATTGTTTAGTTTCAGGATACTAGTATATCGCAAATCTGGTATTTTAAAATTCTGGTATTTTGGGGATCTCTGTTGTCAGAGGTACACTTTAACAAAAAAGGATCTTTAAAAACCCGACTGCTTGATATTGTATATGTATCTTTAATACCTATGTTGTATTTATCTGCCTTTTTTTATGAACTTAATCATGACATTCACGACAGACTATTTCAACTAGTTCCACCAATATAACTGACAAGTAGAACAAGTAAATTTGATTTTGAAACATCGTAATTCAGCAGTATTATATTTCTCGAAAGGACCACGGGGAATAAAAATCCCCGTGGTCCTTTCAAGGGTCTACGAGAGGGACCACGGGTAACAAGGCCTATAAATCTAAGCGGTCAATTTCCAGAGGAAACGACTAACCATGCATGCATACAAGTTCAAAACATTGCTCGTTCGACGGTGGTAAAATCTACCTTTTTTTCGCTGACGCAAGGTTGAGTTTTGCGTAGCTTTGACTTGCTTGGCGTGTGTGACGTGGGGTGCTATAAAGGCTAAATTACTATGGCAGGGGTGTCGTTAACGATGAACCAAGCTGTAGGCCCCGGCACCTATCGGCTTGAGGCCAAGGGTAGGCTAATGGATAAAAGTGTAAAAGTGACGACAAATATGACTACTCACTTTGACATGGTTTCATAGCGAGCTAGGAACCAAATATTTGTTGACTATTACAATAAACACTGACAATTTACCCTAGATTATTTGCAACAAGTATGGTACGGTGCCTAGCACTTCCCGTTCATCATAAATATTTTTTCTTTATCCTTTTTTATATGAATCCAACTGTTTAGACCAAAATCCATCCCCGCTTGGAGCAGACCCTTGCTACCTGCAAGCTACCTTTTTTTCGTTGACGCAAGGTTGAGTTTTGCGTAGCTTTGACTTGCTTGGCGTGAGTGACGTGGGGTGCTATAAAGGCTAAATTACCATGGCAGGGGTGTCGTTAACGATGAACCAAACTGTAGGCCCCGATACCTATCGGCTTGAGGCCAAGGGTAGGCTAATGGATAAAAGTGTAAAAGTGACGACAAATATGACTACTCACTTTGACATGGTTTCATAGCGAGCTAGGAACCAAATATTTGTTGACTATAACAATAAACACTAACAATTTACCCTAGATTATTTGCAACAAGTGTGGTACGGTGCGTAGCACTTCCCGTTTATCATAAATATTTTTTCTTTATCCTTTTTTAGATGAATCCAACTGTTTAGCCCAAAATACATCCCCGCTTGGAGCAGACCCTTGCAGGTACTGAACTCCTGGACACAACACCCTCATGATTAATTGTCCAATCAGATAAGCTTGACTAACTGGTTTCTTTCGCGCGTTGTCACTGAACTAAGGACCTCGAACGCTTGGGCGAGGACAAGTCGCATGTCCTGGTGCTGGATCACTTTGTAGACCTACCCTTCAATAGCAGTCCTTTCCTTAGGTACATTTTATTTAAGATTTTTAATTATCGAAATACCTGAAAAAATTACATTGTCAAGGTAACGCTTAAGCGACTGTACTTTCGTTGTCAACATGAATATTCATATAAGTACTTAAATGGTTTTTTGCACTGGGTTATGATTTGACACGCGATGGAGACCGAGCCGTCTATCCCACTAGTCCCATTGAGTTGTCCCATCATGGGACAACTGAGACGATTACGTCCCAGTAGTCCCATGGGACAAATGGAACTAATATTTTTATCATATTGTTGTCCCAAAAGTCCCATTACCGTCATCACCGTAAATTTCCCTCCGTCCACTTAAATCCATTGCATGGCTCCATTGATGGATCCTTGTACACTTTCACCTGAATCCATCGTACCAGTCAGTTCCAAATAATGGATTCTAAAACACTTCAAGGTGCACTTGGATCCTCCGAATTAATCAAACGAAGTATAATTTAAATGGCCGTTTCCTCGTGGTCCTAATATTTTTGTCCTACTGACTTTCGACGGAGCCCCGCCCAGGGCGGGGCTATTACTTATAGGTGGTTTTGCCCTTCGGGCATCTGAAGATAATAATTAGTATTTAAAGTAAGTAAGTGGACTTTTGGGACAACAATATGATAAAAATATTAGTTCAATTTGTCCCATGGGACTACTGGGACGTAATCGTCTCAGTTGTCCCATGATGGGACAACTCAATGGGACTAGTAGGATAGACGTAGACCGTGATGTATAATGGTGCGTTAAGACCAGAACGATTGGAGGACAAGTGCGATCTTTCTTGACTTATCATGCTGAAAGATTATGACAACGCTCTTGATCTAAATACACTACCTAATGCATTTCTTCACGCGGTGTCATTACTATTAGGGTGACTGCACCAGTAATGGACAATTCACTCTTAATTCAAATTTCATACGGACCTAAATTGATTTTTTGCAAAGCAAATGAAACCTTATCTTCTGTAAAATAAGAATCAGTGCCCGTTATTGGTGCCTTGTCCATTACTGGTTCCATCACCCTAGTGTGATACGTTACACACCCATACCGTTCATTTGCATGAGTGTAGAATTAATCTTTGTTTAATAGTATATTTCATCTTTATATATGCTGCTTCGAATCTCTTAAGGCATTATTATAATATTGTATTATACATAAGTACGCTTGATAATATATTGTGAATATAGTGACCATTTTTCCCCAAAGCATTTCTAGATTGAGTATACGAAATATTTTAGAGTAATAGGGGTTATAATGTTTATAAATCCCCACGCGGTCACGCGGTGTGGATTTACGACATTTTACGCCTTAGAATTGATATAGTAAAGTAGAAGTTTCAATGTTTTAGGTACGCAGCATATTGATTTCTAAAGGTATTTCCGAAAAAGTTTAGGCTGGCCGGGATTTAAGCTAACCTTATAAAAACGGTAACATTTTTATTCCAAAAGGAAGTCCTTAAAACTTAACATTGCCACAGTTCTATTTAAGTACTACTTAACTACTTAGTGTGACATGGTACAGTACGATGGCTCTACGTCCGGCTACGTGAGGCCGACCGTATCAATCTGACTTCGTGCACTTAATAGTATTAGTTCGGTCAACCGCACT
Organism: Acleris sparsana; assembly: GCA_923062465.1. Classification (NCBI taxonomy): domain Eukaryota; kingdom Metazoa; phylum Arthropoda; class Insecta; order Lepidoptera; family Tortricidae; genus Acleris; species Acleris sparsana. The sequence continues at coordinate 13,665,750 of OV281286.1, forward strand.
ATCAACCGAGCTACGGCCTAAGGGGCCTAAAATCTGTGTTAAGACCTCTTGCCGCTTGCAGTGCTTTTCACAGCATATGATTTAGATGTCATTCAGGAGTATTGATATTACGGTTCACCGGTGAACGCACCTTAGGCGCCGTCCTTCTTCTACAATGCTCTTTTAATAAAACGCGCTTTATCCCGGTAAATTAGACAGTTCCCGAAGAAATAGCGATAAATGACTTCTACGCGGACAGTCCGACAACAGTCAGTTTACTATATTAGGTAGAATAACGTTTTGCTCTATAGGAACTCGCTCTTATAAACGTGACGTTTTATAGTTTGCACTAATTTACTTGTGAAAATGTTAAGAGTGGTCAGTTTGGTCTGGATGATTTAGCACAGTACCTAGTTCACACGAATTAATTGATTAGCTGAATTTTAAGTTATTATTAACTGTATTTAAATGTCATTCACACAATAAATTTACTCTTTATTTTAGGTTTCACCACCAGTTAACTAAATACGTGTGAACTAGGCATTATAGTTAAAACCGCAGTGTTCAGTTAACGGTTACTAATGCTTACTATGCAGTTGCACACACGCAGGCAAAACTGACCGGTATTTACTAGTTTTATCTGAGAGTCCTATGACATTACGCCATAAAAGAAAATGCAGGACGAAGTTACTCTCGCATAGCTTAATGGTAAATTTCAAAAATATTTAATGTAGTTAAGGACTCGAAAGTTACACAATGGAGAAGTTTCCTTAAACTACGTGCAATATTTTTGTCCTTCCCCCTAAAGCAATTTTATGATTTTAGACAGTAGACTTATCGATATACATGTAAAAGTATCAAGTGAATGTGTTGTTCCCGTTTAGGGTACCGTAGTCGTCAAGGAAACTATAGTTTCGCCATGTCCGTTCCTCCGCGGTTTAACTCTATTTTCTACTACACAACTGTAATTTGGCATATTTATTTCATATTGCAAACGACATTATTTTTTAATGCCTCCCTTACACATATAATATAGTTTCTTTGTGCGGTGGCACTGGATAGATTTTTCAAACATACCGGTCAAAATAACTATAGACGCGGAAAGAAAATACATCCCCACGTTATGTGTATAGGGGGCTACACTTTGTCGGCGTGACAAATATGTATATTCATACCAAATTACAGCTTTCTAGTACCAAGTCTCTTGAGCGAGGCTGCGGACGGACGGACATGACGAAACTTTAAAGGTCTCTGCCCACTACACCGTATCATACCATGACCGTAATAGGAACGTGTCAGGCACGGAATACAACCCGATACGGACTACTATGCCCATTATACCGTGTCAACGGCGTTCCACGCACGTACATAACGGTCTGACAACGTCGCGTGCCGGGCAAGGAGCGCGTCCGGACCGGCAAAATATTCCCTCCGACAATTCACGACGCTCCGTGCATGGCACGCTACGGTGATGGTCGGTGACGGAACGGTCTAGTGGGCATGGTCTCATACTTTTCCATACAAAGAATATTTTTTTGTCTGATACGTTCCTATTACGGTCATGGTATGATACGGTGTAGTGGGCAGAGACCTTAAGGGTTCCTAGTTTGACTACGGAACCTTAAAAATTACGGTGTGGAAAAGTGCACCAGCAAAAGAGCGTATATTCAAGGCATTTACGTCCTTTAGCTGAGAAGCGCAGTTTTTCGGCAATAACTCAAAACAGTATATCCGATCATGTTTCGTTGAAAGTATTTATTAAGCGTTACCTTTGTGATATATAATATTTTTTTGGACATACGGTTAAAAGATAATCGGGGGGGGAGCGATTGTTTCCGAAAATATTCATCTAATCAAAAAAACTGAGTCTGGCCATCGAAACGTGATACTGAAAATGACCGCGAAAGAGTAGCAGGCTAAGCTAACAAACGAGGGATTTGGTTATACTTTTTGGTGGACTAGTGGTAAGACCTTTGAACACTGTATACTTAATATCAGCCTCCTATTTTCTTTTGTTTCCGATTTATTTGCGAAAAGGTTAAAAAACCAAGATAATTTTAAAACTGTTTTTTTAGCTTAACAGTGCAAGCGAGAATAACCAAATAAAATCACAATTGATGAGAATATAATGGGGTTAGTAATGCATAGTTTTACAACATTCCTATACAAACTAAGATAAAATAAAAGCTTTTTTGTTTTAGACTTAATTTTTTGTGCTCTTTTCGTGAAGGCACTCCTACCAAAAAATAAACGTGACTAACGACTATTGTCAACTACGTTAACGTATAAAAACATTTTCAAATATCTTGGTGCATCATGGCAAAAAAAAACTGAAAATATTCAAGTATTTAAAAAGTCTTGCATTCTGAGTTTATCCATATAGTTCACATGCACTCTCAAGGAAATTGATTCCTAGACCAGGACGATGTCAAAGTAACACTAAATAAAATAAGTTTCTTCGCACACATTCTTTTTTGTCGTCGTATTGTGACCTATTGCCGCTAAAACAAGATTGGATTGGATTGGATACATTTTGATTGATAACATACTTTGACATTGTCCAGAGTCGTATAGGAATCGATTTACTTGACTGTACATGGGCACTCTCTGTATTAACTCAGAATGCAAGACTTTTTGTAAGAGTGGCTAGTCACGTATTTTTTTTGGTAGGTGTGTGTGAGTGTGATGTAAGTACACATTAACTGCCAAGAACCCTACAGGTGAGTCCATTTTGTATGAAAATCAGATCTCATGGCAGTGAATGGACGGGAATTTTGTAAAATATGCGTATTGCATTATTAACTCCATTTTATTCTCATCAATTTTAATTTTATTTGGTTACTCTCGCTTAAACGGTTTAGCTAAAATAATAGTTTACAAAATTACCTTGGTTTTTAACATTTTCGTGATTAAATCTGAAACAAAAGAAAATCGAAGGCTGATGTTAAGTGTACAGTGTTCTTAGGTCCTACCACTAGTCCACCTAAAAGTATAACCAAATCCCTCGTGGGGGGCAATCTAGCCAGCAGAGCCTGCTAGACCCTTTATTGTAGCTATGGTATGTTATACCTGTATGGGCTAGAGTTAAACAATGTTGATGCTTTGGCATTAAGTTACTGACAAAAGCATTACAATTGTTTAATTGTAGCTCATTCAGGCATACTATAACTACATTTTTAAATTTTGCGGTAATTTTCAGTACCTATACGTTTTGATGGCCGGACTCTTATCTTAGTGTTTTTAAAGGAACTGTCGATATAATAATATGTGCCACCAGATTTCATCAATATACCGCTTGTAGTTTTCGTCTAAAATACTTGTGACATACGGATTTACGGACGAAACTAAGAATGTTGCCGTTGACGCAAAACTTAGATAGGTCGTCTTGCATGTAGTTCACACACATCTGTATACACTACATTCTATATTTGAAGGTTGACTTAAATCCCATATGGGGTTTGTACACAACTATACCTAAATGTAAAATGACCTTTACGTACTTAAGTTTTTTACCTATATCCAAAAGGCTTGATCGGTATCTCCTAAGGTTTACTCGCGTTAAACATCTTTTTATGTAAGATTAAGAGAAAGGCAAAGCTAGTTTGACCGATATAAATTATCCTAAGCCGTTATAGTTATAATTAAATGGCCCCTTACGCGACATGTTATTAACCTTTCGTCTGTGATTAGGATCCTCACCAAATTTTTGTACTTATATCTTTTTGTAGATTATTTGAAGAGACTAGAAATTGGTATTTTTTTACCCTCCCACAGACGAAGGGTTGATTAAAAAAATGCATAGGAAAAGATGTGACAGATTTACCATATTACGCAACAATAATAAGTTGGCGTGACGAGACTTAGAAGTACATAATGAACATACCTTTCAACGAATTAATCAAATTAGTTCCTTTTAAAACCTTCATGACGCTAAATTTGTCAATTGCACCCGTGCAAAGCCTGGCCGGGTCGCTGGTTTCATACATAACGTGATTTAAAGCACTATCGTCTTAACACGTTAGCTGTTCCCATACAAAACAGTCGGCCAATATTACAAGTCCAACTGTGCACTCAGTATGGGGACGTGACCCCATAGAGGAAGCACGGACTCCTGAAAAAATATTAATGACCCCATATTGGGGGCATCCGGACAGGGAACGTGTTAATTCATCTGCGATAAAGTCGATTTAAGTTGATGACGACGTTATAAAAAATCCTAGGATTGTATTTAAAGGGTTTTCAAACTTTGAATCTACTTGGCAATTATTTACTTTCAATCTCAAAAGGGAACTAGAATTCATATTTTAGCTGGTACCTTCCTTCCACGTTCGGTCTATCTTCAAACCGGCATACCTACACCGAGCTGCAATCCGCTCTACCAGAAACAAGGTACCTATTGCTGTGTTAACACATTCATTGCCAAGAAATTATTAGTGATTGTATGCAATTAGAAATTCTAGTGTCGGTGGCGCTTAGTGTGTTAACACTAGCCTTTCAACATAACTTCGTTTAAATTGTACATTAAATAGAAACATTGTGCAGTGTAGAATTACGTAAGCTATTTAGTTCCATTACCGACACGTTCAATTTCAAAAGTGGTAGCTGCAGAACGTATGCTGAAAATACATAATTTTAACGCTAGGTTAGGTTCCCATTCATAGAGGTCTAAACCTTTATATCATACTAGCTTTTGCCCGCGACTTCGTCTGCGTATATTTCGAATATCGTTATTCCCTCGGGAACTTTAAAATTTTCCGGGAAGAAATGTATGTGTTAATCCAGGGTATACGCTATCTCCATTTCAAATTTCATCCAAATCCGTCCAGCCGTTGCAGCGTGAAAGAGTAACAAAAATCCATCCTTACATACAAACATTAGCGTTTATAATATTAGTAAGGATCATTGTGTGATCTAGTAAATACCCTTTTTTTTTTAAATCGTGAATTTCGGACATTGCCGCGGAATAATGTGCCTTAATTTAATTACGTTATAATTATAAATATTCGCGGTAATGCCTTTTCTACAGTTTTGAATCTTAAATATTGACTATTCATTCCTATGGAAACCTAATCTGGACTTTTTCCTTGACTTTCCGTTTAGTTAACTACTAAGCATAAATCAACATTGGGGATATTTTAAATCTCTGTTATCATGTTGACCTTTGCTTTATAGTTTTTGCCATCACCGGAAATTTAGCCCGACCTAGATCTGCTGTTGCTACGGTTAGTGAGGTTTTCATAGCAACGATCATGCTCAAACTACTCGAACTAGCCTAACTTTAACCGTCTACGCTATAAGATAACGCGACGATCCATGTCGGGTAAAGTTAACTCAATTAACTTAATTCACCGAGCGGGTCTAGGCACGATGCAGCTCTCTCTACAAAGCAGAAAACGGATGTGTTATAATGAACACTATTTTGTAACTTACTAGGTGGAAGCTACAAATTTTAATAGTTATTACAAAATGTAAATTAATGTTTCTTTTTTTGTAATTGGTACCTACCTACCTGGCCTATAAATTTAAACATTACTTATTACGAGCTATGCACCGAAAATATTGAACTAGGAGTAGGTAACTTGGAATAAAGAAGTTGCTTATCTCAATGGGTGATCTTAGATGAAATTACTTATTCTGTTCAAATAATACCTACTACGGTTTTACGAGAACAGCATGATTTAATAACGACAATATTAAAGTATCTAGGGTTAGTTATAAAAATATTCTTAATATGCAAGGAGGATCTAATTCTGTGAAAAGCCGTAGGTGGTTGAAAATTAGCAAACTTTAATTATATGATATGTACTATACGGGGTAGCCGTTGGAGCAGCTGAGTCATGCTATTACGATGCGAGTGAAGCGACTGCCGCCTGGGATAAGTAGGTCAAGTTCGTTGCCTTCACTTCGTAAAATATACTGCGGTCGCAGAAACTACAAAAAATGTTCTAGTCCTGGAGCTTGGTTTATATAGAAAAAATACAGGTTCCGTCGTTTTCATACTATTATTGTAAACATGACCTGCAATAATACACATAAAATAATAATACTTTAAATATATCAACTAGCAATCTGAACCTGAACCCTGTTATACATTATTGACTTTTTGTGTATTTATTTTTTTAGCTTTATGTCTGTTGAATACGAGTTTGCACCAGACCAACCACGTCCTTAAATGATTATAACTGACCTGTTTTACAAATCAATCTCTACCTATTCCGGCAATTCTTAAGGTGGTGATTCTTATGAAAAATACTAAGTGCGTTTATCTTTTTGTTACAGCTATGTTGCTTTTGGAGAGTGACATGTTCATGGATGCCCTTAATGCGTCAGCAACGAATAAAAAGGAACCTAAAAAACGAAAACGACGCACTAGTGGTTCAAAAGATACCTCGAATGATGGCTCCCCACCGCATACACCAAACGCAGCCACCAGCCCAAACAGTGAAAGCAAATCTGTGCCTCCGAAGTTTTATCAAGATACGATGGATACGGAAGAAGAGAAAGAGAAAGTTAATGAAAGGATATCCGATACTAATGAAATTAAAGATAAAGAAAATTCGTCTGATAAAGACCTTGACGAATCTATGGAAGCAGTTGAACCACATACTTTGACGGTGAATGGTCTTAAGGGTGTGTTATGTTATCATAAAAGAAAGGGTCCAAAGAAAAGCATTAAATGGAAGCCTGACACTGAACTTGAAGAAATCCAATACTTCGAGCTTGATGAAACTGAAAGAGTTAATGTTACTAAGACATTTACCGATATGAAATATTTGGAAAGGTTTAATGAAAGGGAAGCTTTTCAGAAGGGAAGAAATATTGCTAATGACGATGTTATGGAGGAGAAAACAACTTGGAAGCCGTTAATTCTTAATGACGCAAAAGGTGCAGTGCTAGTAGACTACGGAATAAAAAGTAAAGAAAAAGAAATTCAAGCGATTCGGCAGAAAGGGACTTTACAACCTCTTTATTTTCATAAATCAATGATACCTGACTCTCCTTTAGAGCCAGATACTGAAACGCATACTTACTCCGAACCGACTACTATACCCTTAGAAGATGTTACCGGCAATCAAGATAATACTAGTGATTTCAGAAATATGCCCTGGCCTGAACCTAAAGGCAACGCCCCCCCACCATCTAGTAATAATACTAATATGCCCGCTATGTTCCCTCCAAATATAACACAGTTTCCCAACGGATTTCCACCTGCGCAATTTTCGGGTGTTCCTGGTTTTCAAGGTCCCCCCGGTATGGTACCTGGTGAATGGCAGAATGCGGTTCCTCCTCATATGATGCCAAGTGGCATTCCTGGTGCAATGCCGCCAGCGGCTCTTGCGCCCGGAGCCATGCCTCCTGGAAATATGCCGCCGGGTATGATGGTTCCTGAAAATATGATGATGGGACCGGAAATGTTCGGAGGCCCTAATCCCATGTTCCCACCTGGTATGGTGCCTGATGGTTTTAATATGCCACCTAACATGTTTCCTCCTGACTTCAACATGTCGGGGCCACAAGGTCCTGGGCCTGATGGGTTTCCGGGCCCGGGTAATTTTCGAGGCCCGATGCGTGGTCGCGGTTCGGGTGGTCACTGGCGCGGCAAAGGCTCTGGCAGCTGGGACGGGCCTCAGAGAGGAAGAGGCGGTAATGCTCGGGGAGGCAGAAAACCTGTTTGTATATATTTTCAAAGAAAAGGATTGTGTCGACAGGGCGACAACTGTTCATTTTTACACCCTGGTGTAAATTGCCCTTATTAAAAAGCCTTTAAAGTAATCCTTTCTACCTATTTGTATTATATGAGTTACTATTAGAACTCTGGTGGTTTATATTATAAAAGGACGCCTTTTTTAAAGGTTTTAAATTATTACAATAAGTTTAACGTACGTTGAATAATCTGTGAAGACTGTTACATATATATTATATTGTAAATTTGTACATAAAGTAGAATAATGTTTACATAAAACTGAAAATAAAAAAGCTACAAATCATTTATTTTTTATTTCTCCTTATGAAAATCCTATTTCGTTAATAACTAAGATTAATTTGTAGGCCACTATTATTTTACAAAAATGGACGTGTAGACGGGTGTACTATGTACTTAAGATTGTGAAGCTAAAAATTCCATACAAAATTCGATAACGTTTCTCCTCTCTTAGACCTAGTAGATTTTTGAATAATGTTACGTTTTCCTTTCCAACCCCCTTACTAAAAACCTGGCAAGAGCATGTCGGACCATGCTCAGTGTAGGGTTGCGAAGCCGTTACTACAATCAAATTAGACCTCGCGACAAACTTTGCGCTCGGAAAACTGTTATCCCCATACATCGACACAGGTCGCGGTCAGTTTACGAACACCGCAAATAAGTTTTCGGTAGGTATATTATATACATTTAAACCACGTTACTCAAGAACCTATGAAGTCCACTTAGTCGTGATAGTTTTCCTATTAAATTCATTATATGTTCTTTCATTCAAGATATTTTGTTTTATTTTTAGTATTTGTAGTTTAGGCTTGACACTTGACTCTTAGCGCTTTAAAGCTTAATATTTCCTAAACGGATCCCTTAATCGAAAAATTGTTTTCACAAACCCGCAATATTTTTGAAAGACCTATCTAACGACACCCAATGGGCTAGACGAGAAAAAATACATCCCCTCGTTACGTACACTAAAGGAAATGTTTTTACAGATTTTATTTTACTACTTTCTTAGCGTTCTGTAATAAACCTTGAGAGACGGTGGTGTAACTAAACCATGATTTGTCCTTATCTGTCCAATTCAAATGTCACAATGACAAATAAGGACAAAGCACGGTTTAAATTAGGTTACTCAACGTTTATCAGTAAGGGGGCATGAAAATAAATAATTTTCTTAGGATGAAACAAATTTAAAAACAAAAAACAAACGTAGGTATAGATGTAGTACATAATTGTTTTCCTTCGTATTTTCACGGAAACGTACGAACGTGTCTAGCTATTTCAGTCCGTCACAGTACAAAAAGTACTGAGGTTGAATATGTTGTAGTTACCTATTATAAAGGACTATAGTGCGACACAAAAGAGTAGAAATTAAATGAGGGCGCCACTTTCTACGTAAAATGCTTATACATGGCAACAATTTAGTACGGATTTTTTTAGTTCCATTTTATTTTGTTTCTTCTCTTTTGTGTCGCACTCATTAGCGACCCATGCGTTTCCTTTATTGAGCGCGAAGAACCATACACGAAATATACCTACATACTAATGCAGGCTTATAAACACACCCTCCTCCTTCAGCAGTCGGGTAAAAAGGACTATTTCGATTTATTTTTTCTTGATAAGCGGTTTTTATTTTTTATAAATTGTCAAAAATAACTATTATGTAACTGGTACATAATGAAGGTACGAGTACCGAGGTCAGAGTGCGAGCTTGCGAGCGCTCTAATTAGAGGCACGAGTAACTCAAGAGCTAATTATGAACCGTTGCATACATAACTTTTTTTACAAGCTTAAAAAGATAGTGACAAAATAAACAATCACTAACTTTTTTCGTACACTTTACTCGAATTTTCTGCTATTATTTATTTATTTAAATTAGGTACAATAACAAGTTGACAACCAAACATTAATTAAGTACTTAGTTATCACAGAGGCATTTAGGTGACAAATGACAAACAAAACAAACATAACAAATAACAAATGACTTTTCATTATTCCGATAGGCGTTAATAGTTTCTGAATTTTATTATTTAGTAAATGTTAACAAATTACATGCAAATTTTAATAGATAATGAAAACAGTTATGGTCGTGCTACGCTCAATTGGGATCGATCTGTCATCACGGACAGGACTATCGTCGCCAATAAGCCTGATATCGTGTTGACAGATCGATCTCAACGCCAGGCAGTGCTCGTCGATGTCACCATCCCGCATGACGAGAACCTCGTGAAGGCCGAGAAGGACAAGCTCAGCAAGTACCTTGACTTGGCTCACGAGGTTAATCGCCATGTGGGATGTTGACTCGACGAACATTGTCCCGATAGTTGTTTCGGCAAACGGTCTTATAGCGAAGAGTCTCGGCCAACACCTCAAGAGACTATCCATTACAAAAAAAAATGGGTACGGGACGGGAACAGCTAGTTATAAATAAAAATATTAAGCCTTAAACCGTAATTCCAATATTAGTAATTAAATCGTGACTGTTACTAGAACGTCCGAATAAATGTCGATGCAGTACGTAATCTGGTTTATCGATAAACATCATTACTACCATGGCATCACTATAACCGCCATTTTATGTAGGTAACATAAACGTCAAAAACTAGCACGTTTTTTTCTTTGGTATTTCGGGTCTTTTAGTTTCTATAGTCAAAGATTTCTACGCAGCTACCAATCACGACAGCTACAACAAATCACAGATTATAAGTTATGTCTCAACAAACTGACTGACTGAACCACCGACATCGTCGCGGTGGACAAACATTCGCAGGCGCCGTTACGATATTTTCATATCGGCCATAAAAATATCGTTATCGTTATACGTGTCGTTGATGTCGGGCGGTGGACAAACGGCCTTAGACGGATTACGGATTCAAATCCTAAATACACACAAAAATGATCTTGTGGTTGATATTTCCACTCAGATATTATTATTTTTACTTAAGTGTATACTCCAGTTGTACGTGTAGTACTTATTACTTCCATGGTTATAAGTGACAGTGATAGATGTCGAATTGATAATGTCAACAAAAACTTGGACATTAGAAAAAAATAATGCAAAAACATTTTTTTTTATATTATGTGTAGTTGTCCACTTTTAATTTCTAAAAATTAGTTATGTTTTTCTTACTCAATAAATATCTATTTTTATGTTAGCTTTTCGTTATTTGTTAGTGACGAAGACAAAAACAAAGACAATATTTTGACTTGCGCGTTGGAAACACCTGCATTATTGCCAAACAAGCTTCAGTCGTCATTCGCTGACAGTCGTCAGCAAGAATATGCAGCGTTGGTTCTTTGTCGAAGATCATAAAAGACCCAAAACGAGAGTGCACAGAAAAATGTCGGCTAAACCACCAGAAGCTGCACCCGTTTATACTTTTCAACAGTGGTTGTTTACTGTCTCCGCGCCAGAAGTGGACCCGCGCGATACAGTTGTAATAATAGGCAGCACCCCAGAACTTGGCGAATGGGACTACTTAAAAGTAGTTCCGCTTGAAAAACAAAAAGACACTAATTTGTGGTCTAAAAGTATAACAGTTCCCAACACGTGTGAAATACACTATCGTTACGCCATATGCTCTCTAAATGATGAAGCCAAAGTTACAGTATTATGTTGGGAGACCAATATTCAGCCAAGAGTGATCAAAGAAACAATGTTGCATCCAACTATTGATACTTTTGGTGAATATGATGGAAAAAAAAGAATTACTAGAGGCTGGATTACCAGTCAGACCTTAGTGCAATTCAGGTTCGTGAAAAACCCATTCAGATTAAAGACTCGGCTAACTGAAAGATTAATGAACATAAAAGTTACCCCTGTTCCTCTGAGTTTTGGAACTGAAGGGCAATTTGAGGACTCTCTCAGCACTGACACAACAGAGGTGGAGGTCCCACCTGGAGTGGCAGTGGAGGTTTCAACCTTTGATAATGATGCTTCAGTTTGCACCTTGCAACCACAAGAGCAATTTGGCAGGGAATATAAACCCAATGATGTTCTAATTGTGAATGTTGTAGAATCAGTACCTGAAAGCATGGCTTATCTAATAGATGTCTACTGTTATAGTACCAGGGCATCCACTGTGGATCCTCCTTGCCACGTAGGCTACACTTATGTGATGCCAAATATGTTAAAAAGTTCTCAAGGGGTGTTGGAGTTACCAGTCACTTGCAATATCAAGCATCGTCCCCTTGGTACTGTGAAGTTTGAGTATTTAATAGTACGGCCTATGCCTGAGCAACTGTGTTCTTTAAAAGTCTCTTATGCAAAACATTGGGATCCATCTTGGACTGGATTGGAGGTTGGGCACCGTGGGCTTGGTGCCAACTTCAAAACAAAAGAGTAAGTTTATTTATACTTATTATTAATTTTGTATATTAATCTTGGATTTAATCATATAGTTGAAGATGCCAACATGCTGTATAGTTTATCCCATTTGCTCTATTATTTCCTGATTCTCATCATCTTACTCTATTATACATTTATATATTTTTTAAATTCCTATGCAGTTCCAATTGAACACCTGTAAGCTAAAAGAAATATACATTCTGATAAATTATCAGGCCCAATCACATGGTAGCCAGGCATTGGCTAGTTGGTAGTGACCCTGCCTACGAAGGTAGCAGTCCTGGGTTCATACCCCAGTAAGGCCAGATATTTGTGTGATGAGTGTGAATATTTGTTCCTGAGTCATGGATGTTTTCGATGTATTTAAGTATATATTTCTCCATATAACTATTTATATTGTTGACTAGTATCCATAGCACAAGCCTATAGCTTAGTTTGGGACTAGGTCACTTGGTGTGATATTGTTCCCTGATATTTATAAAGGGTGGTAAAAGACATATGTAAATTGACCAATAAGCTTTATGAGCTATAGTGCAAATATCAGGTAGGTTTACGTTATGTTAGTTTAGCAGCAAGCCTGGAGGGCCAAATTACCTAGAAATAGGAGCACTGTCAACTCAGTTAAATTCGAATTAAATATAGAGATCATTCAAAATATTTATATATATGAATCGAGCAAATTGTGTTTAGTAATTTTGCTTATTATTTAACATAGGTCATTTTGCGACTGATCGCTCGTTTTGGCATTATGCGTATTGGGCAATTTACGTATGTTTTATTGGTCAATATGCGTAGAGAGAGTTTTTTTTACAGATTCTTAAACTTTTTAATAAAGTTTGGGTAGTACACTTACTTGTGACAGTGTAACTTTTGATCTAATAACCTCAAAAATAAAAACAAAATGCATAATATTGACATTAGTTAGTTAGGTTTGTAATAATTGATAACAATATTAGACCAATTAAATAAATTTAATGTGTAACTGCTTATTTTGTGGAAAAAAACTGCAAAAATATAATTTTGTTTTCTTAAAAACACGATATTCTCACAATTTTACGAGTTTAATTTTAGATCAAAAACGTTTTCAAATTATTTCAACTGATACAAAAAGTTAATGTAAAAGTTACGAATTCAAAAACATATATTTAATAAAGTTAAGAGTTCAGCTATCTACCTAAATGTCACATAATTAAGTCACAATCTACGGATCCTTGTTGTGTGTTATTGTGCTTAATGCATGTGACTGTCAATCCACACACCTATAGACGCCGAACGGCTGTCGCCAGCTCTAAGCGGCTCTCAGCGTAGCTACTCGGCCATGGTCGGAACTGTTCAGCCCTCGCCGGCGCCGATGATCGGCCGTACTCGGCGATGTAAGAATGCGAACGCGTACGGTTGGCTGCTAACAGTGTCGTACGGATGCGAACAGAACGAAGATTTTCCAATCGATAGATGTCGTGTCGCGTCGGACGAGCCGATTGACGTTTGTTTCGCTCTTATAAATAAAGAGTTTTGATCAGCTAACGCCGATTTCGCGTCGATAGATGTGGGGAGAACCTTAGTGAACTATTTTTTGTAAGTGAATATGTATAATACGACTATTGACTTTTCCACTTTATTTTCAATTGATAGAAATCTTAATATGTAATAACAGGTACTAAACTTGTAAACGCCAATATGCACAAATATGTAATAACAGGTACTTACTAAACTTGTAAACGCCAATATGCACAAATATTTAATAACAGGTACTAAACTTGAAAACGCCATTATGCACAAATATGTAATAACAGGTACTAAACTTGAAAACGCCAACATACACAAATATGTAATAACAGGTACTAAACTTGTAAACGCCAATATGCACAAATATGTAATAACAGGTACTTACTAAACTTGTAAACGCCAATATGCACAAATATTTAATAACAGGTACTAAACTTGAAAACGCCATTATGCACAAATATGTAATAACAGGTACTAAACTTGAAAACGCCAACATACACAAATATGTAATAACAGGTACTAAACTTGTAAACGCCAATATGCACAAATATGTAATAACAGGTACTTACTAAACTTGTAAACGCCAATATGCACAAATATTTAATAACAGGTACTAAACTTGAAAACGCCATTATGCACAAATATGTAATAACAGGTACTAAACTTGAAAACGCCAATATGCACAAATACGTAATAACAGGTACTAAACCTTGAAAACGACGGAGTTATTAAAGTATGCGTCTATTTTTATTGGGCTATTAGATCAAAAGTGACACTAAGTTAAGTAAGTGTACCACCCAAACTTTATTAAAAATATTAAGAATCTGTAAAAAAACTAGGGGCTAAAAACAATATGTTTAACCGATAAATTAACCTAAAATTTAATCGCTTTCAATATGTACAGTTTGTGGAGTACCACCCAGTATTTATATTAAGTATATTATATTGGGAAGTATGGTCACAATATGGATAAATAATTTGCTCTCATCTGTTTTGCACTATACAGTGATCGGAATATGTAGAGCTAATTTACCTAAAATTCGCCAAAAACGAGGTAAAATACTAATTTATTTTATATCTGTTCCGGAGTTATTTTGACACTTGTTTTATAATAAATTATTTCATCTTTTGGGATTATATTGTTAAAAACTTTTTTAATACATTTGCTTGGAAAGTGGTACTTTTCGTAGCTGTAAATTGCGGAAAATTTAACGGAACGACCTCAGAAATGACGTTATTCAGAATCGTGTAGAAGCACTGAACGCAGTCTTTTACCTTTTCAAAATTACTTAATTGGGACTTTGGGACCAATTAGTATCGATTAATTTATAGTAAAGATTTAAGAAGCAAGCTTTACGAAGATTAATAATTAATACGCGGATAAAAGCAATACACACGTATTGCTTTTATCCGCGGTGGTTAATCTTCGGGGCGTTGTAGTAAACAAAGTGTTACACGAGAATGCTATGTCAAGAGGTAGGTGGTGTCGTTCAGACGATACAAGGCCAGCGACAGCTTCTGTGACAGCCAACTCTGTCATACTTTCATTGGTCAACACCGTACTACGTTGCGTGAAGTTACAATATGATAGCATTCATTGTAATAATCTTTCCTTATACTAGTTGACATGGAATACATATTAAAATCAGCTACCACTATCGTACGTAAGCAATGGTTACAAATAATTTGTTCTATACATTTAAATATAGAAGAGCACCGAGTACTTTGTTTATTAGGCGCTATATGGGCGCTATATATACCTCACAGAGCACGAAGCGTAGATGTCCTTTTATCACTTGACACATTGTGTATGGGGAAATGCCAAATTTTAACCCGGAGTAAGCCTTATCTGTCCGCGGTTTGAATATAGAGTTTGGCCGTAAGTATGTGACCGCCTGGCTGAGTATTATGAACGACCGCTGGCTTTCGTACACCAAGTAATACATTTATTTACTCTTAAATCGAATAGTAATATAATTCTTTATTGCTTTTTGATGTTTAAATATAAATAACCATGTGACATTTTAATTACTGTTTATTTTTCTTTCCTTCACATTTTTTCGCAAATGTATCAAAAAACGTCGTTTTATACACGTGCGGAACTGTAATTTTCACACGTCCTGAGTTTTATCCCTCGCTTGCAGTTCGGGCCAAGACACAGGACTCGTGTAAAGTGACATACTTTCCGAGCTTGCATCAAAATATAGGGTTACTTTTGTTTCGGCGAAATATGTTTGCCAAATGTATCGTTTCCCAACCGGTTCATTTGCCAACCCGCTTTGTTTTCTGTAACCGTAAATATTTCAGTATGTTATAAAAACTCACCTAACCTAACCTGTAGGGTTCTACACGATGGTACTAAAACAAATCCTGAAAAAAAATATAACATGGGGTTGGCAAATGAAAAAGTTGGGAAACGATACATTTGGGAAACATATTTTTGCCAAACGGCAGGCTCTCCAAAATATACTCTTAAACCTTAAGTATGCTTACAAATATACCTTATACTTTTGGATTCCTTGACTCGGCAAAATTTACCCTGTAGTAACAGTAACCACTCCTTTTTCGCGCTTGAGGTAAATTAGCTATGCCCATTCCGATCACTGCTTTGTACAACGTGTTATAAAATACCACGTAAAGAATATAATAAAATAATAAATCATCAAAGCCAAACATATTTTTAATATTAATAAGCTATCATGTCAGGGAACCGGGGTTACCATAGATTATTTAACAGAGAGGCCTGCCTATCTATTTTAATAATTGTCAATTTGATTGGTTTTTCTGTTTTTCATCCACAAAAGTTTGCTATCTCATTATCAAGATGTCATTATGCTTAAGTACTGGCTTCAAAATCCGTCAAACTCGAAAAATCTTATGTTGTCAATTTCAAATCTTCTTATCGATATTCTACAATTGTTTCGTGTTTTTTCAAACCATTATCATTATTCCCAAACTCACGAGGTTTTCTAACTCAGAATATTACGATATCATGCTATGTGTAGGCGATGAAGATAGGCTCTACATTCCATAGCTCGGCGGCTCGGCTATGGAATGTAGAGCCTATCTTCATCGCCATGCGGGTATTATCTCCAAACCGAAGCCAGAAAAACAGACCTTTATTATATTCAGAGATCGGACAAATGGGCTTCGTTACTCGCAATAATGTGGACATGACTAAAAATATTGAGAAGAAACATGATTTTAATTACACTAATTGATTAAATTACATTAATTTATTATTTACCCTAAAAATAATTTCAATCCTTTTCAAGACAGTAATAAATAAATAACACAAAGACGTGAGGAGTGGCCATTAACATTAATCTACTTAAGTGTGCTGCATTAACATCCGTGAATTGCAAAAGGAGCTTTTCACCTCATAAGTTTATTTTAGCCGTGAAAATGAATAAACTAACGAAGGAAAAATAATATAAACTACTGTTTATTTGCTTTAATAAATACATACACACAATTACAAGTCTTTGTATTATTTAATTATTACTGTTTTGCTTATGAATATATTGAGAGCTTCTTTTGTATTTATGTAAGTAGTAAGCCTTTTATAGTGTATTAAATAAATAAATAAAGGATGAAAATTATTTTTAGGGTAAGTAATCAATTCATTTAATTTAATTTGTTTAGTTAAAATGTTTAAGTTATTGCGAGTAATGGCGCCTATTTGTCCGATCTCTGATTATATCAGACTTGCCCTAGGTCTCCAGGAGACGCACCCGTCCCGGCCCTCTGAACGGATCTTTCCATGTTGTACCAATACATAATTAGGGTTGTAAAATAGTATGGTTATACATTATCGTAATAATCATAAGTCGCACTCCAGCGGGCATTTTGCGGGCACGTCATTTGGTATGGTTTATAAAAAACAACATCTGAGTGTACGAGTACACGTACTTAGTATTTGTAACAGTTTTTTTCTTTTTTTTTCAAGCAGACGAAGAACCTTGACTGCGAAGAATAGAGATAATATTAATCATATATTCGCTTAATGTACCTAAATAAGTGGTTAAATTCAAATATTATATACTTGTTTTATTTAAAAATAAATGACGTCAGAATACTCGACTAGTTCGGCTAGCCATAGATTATAAATTATCAAAAAAATTGTACATAATTAAAGGCTTATTGAAAACAAAATCACGATCGCTTCCTTTGTGTAACGAAAGTTAGTCATACAAACTATATGGGTAACTTTCGTCACACAAAGGAATCAATTAAGTTTTGTTTTAATTAAAGCCCTTAACTATGTACATTTTTTTTGAAAACGACCCAGATACCTACCTAAGGTCCTGCATTAGCTACTAAGGTACTTTACTTAGAATTCCATATTAGAAATACTAGGTAATAAATACTAAGTACTTACAAATACCAAATACCTTATTCTGACAACTCGAAGATTTATTAATTTATTTGTGAAGCTTATCAATTCAAGTGCCCGCAAAATGCCAGCTGGAGTGCGACGTATGTAATAATACCTATTTTTATTGTTTTTAATCTGAGATCATTTTCAGAGGAAATTCTATACGGGAAAATACTATTGCGTCTCTTAAAAAGGCAGCTGCCAGTGGTGCAGATATGCTTGAATTTGATGTTCAGCTAAGTAAAGATTTGATACCAGTTATTTATCATGACTTTTATGTATGTATATCATTAAAAAGAAAGAAGGAGGTTGAATTCACAGAAATGCTAGAATTACCGGTAAAGGACTTGACTTTGGAACATCTCCAGAAACTCAAGGTACTATTAAACTTTATGAACAAATTAATTCACCATTCCATACCTACAATGTCACCAGTCATTTGACTCCCTCGGGTACATCAAATTATAACAGTCTATGAGCACTGTGTGTTACAAAGAAAGCATACCACATTCATATGTATGGATTTTGTATGTTTATAAATCTGATATCTGACATTGAGTTTGTCTTTTTAATTGCTAAACAAAAAAGAGGTTTTGAGTTTTTGACTCTATCCGTCTGTCTTAGTAACTGTGAACTTCTCTATTGAATTGAAAATGCAAAGTGTTCTAAGAAGGTTGAGCCTATTAGGTACATATGCAAGTAAGGGGTTAAATATTTTATCGACGAAGATTGTATCGCAAAGTATCACTTCCCAAACAATTTATACCATACTAGCGACACTCCCTCGCTTCGCTTCGGTTTATGTGACTTTTCTGTAACACCCGTACAAAACCTTCTTCTTCAATTACTCTATCTATTGATGATGAAAACCGCATCAAAATCCGTTTCGTAGTTTGAAACATAAATATAGAGGGACAGACGGGCGGGAAGCGCCTTAAACAGAGTATACGTTTTCGCAATTTGATGTTCTGGGAAACTTCTGTTTAACATGCTGCAGTTTTATTTTCGTCCCATGTGTCGATTGGCATAAGTACGATCTCTCTCATGTTTTCGGAACCTTTAAAAGGATCTGATTTTGCCAACCGTGTCGCACGATCAAGCAGTCTTCATGGGGTTTCTAGATTTGGGTGTCCTTACTACATTTTTCGTAGTACCGTACCTATGCCTTGCAATAGTGTATCGCGTTAAAAACCAGTTTCAGAGCAAAATGATCAGTAATCTCTTATGGTAACACCAATAAAAATTTGCTTATAAAAGTTTCACGTTGCCGGTTTTTTAATTATATGTCCAGTGGCCCGTACTAATTTAAACGCGCAGTCGTCTTAAAATAATGTTTGAAGATGTGAAGAAGTTTTTATTGTTATATCATTGATTACACCTTTTTTTAAACCAAACTAGATCGATAAACAGTCGGTCCTAAATATAAGAAGAAGAAGAAATACATTCCCTCACCAACCATAAGACACACATTACACAAATGATTATAGAAAACAAAACCTCGCGGCGGTGAAACGGACACTGGCTCAGCAAAATGCTGAGGTATCAGACACATACAGCGCTGATATTTTATCCAGTACCGTCAGTGACTCACGGAACGCTGTACAAACATACTATACTATACGTGTAAACTACTTTATAATACATATAGCGGAAAAAAAACAAGAAAAAAAAAACGCATACAGTAGTACCACAAATGTAAGTTACAACGATGTACCTGCGCAGAAAGCAATTTTTTAGAAGTCGCGGTAAGGTTTTGGCCAATTATAAGGCAGTACGTTTGCGCGGGTAAAACTTCGACGGCTATTGGTCAAATATTCGGCAGCAGTTGCAGCGACGCCGCCGACCGCCATTTTATTTAGCGTCGCGTCAGTTGTCATTCGTACACAAGCTGAGATGCACGAGCGCTAATCGTTTCGTACAATTGAGGACAAATTAAGGTGCGGCATTATTAAATATTATTTTAATTAAAATGACTTCCCTTAAAAGAGCCTTTAAAAAGTCAAGCTAGGGAAATAGTTTATAATGTGCATCAATTTATGCAAAATGAAGCCTAAGGTGCTAAAAATAAGGTGTTTCAAAATGTCATGGAACGTCCTGTACGAGCTACGGGAGTATCAAGAAAGACAGTTTGCGCCATATTGAAGGAAAAAGACTTATCTACGGCTGTAGCGTCAACAAGTAGTAGTGGCCCGTGGCCCTACTTTCAGAACCCCTATAAAAGGACGGCATAAGAAAACACATCGTGCAACGTTGAATGATTTTGATTATCAAACGATACGACGAAAGATTTATGATTTTCACACCGTGGATAGGCAAGTACCAACGATAAAATCTCTGCTAGATGTGTTAAAGCGTGACATCTCTTTCAACGGAGGACGAGAAACTTATGTAGTGTTACGAGAGCTTGACTTTAGATTTAAAAAAGCTGAGTCAAATAGAAAGATCCTAGCCGAAAAAGATGAAGTAATACTTAAGACTCATAAAACAGTACAGAGATGAATAAAATAATATAGTTTACGGTGATGAAATTTATGTGCACACTACACACACTAAAGAAAGTGCATGGACTGACAAAAGCGGCAAAGGATTAAAAAAACCAATTTCGAAAGGACAAAGGCTTATCATACATAGTTCACGCGGGTGGTTCAAATGGTTTCGTTCCTGGTGGTATGTTCATGTATAAATATTCGCAATCTACGGGTGACCACCACAGCGAAATGAACACAGAAAAATCTATATTTATATCGTTCTATGAAAAGTGGGTAAATAATCAGCTGATACCAAATCTTCCACCGAATCCAGTCTTTGTAATAGATAATGCTGCATACCACAACACAATGAGAGAAAAAGCGCCTAATTCAAACTCGAGAAAAGGAGACATGCAGTAATGGCTAAGTGGCAAAAATATACCATACTATAGCAGAGCTTTTAAACCCGAATTGTATGATATAATAAAGACACAAGAAAGATTACTTACAGTACTCGATTGACACCATAATGGCGGAGCATGGCCATAAGGTTTTAAGGTTACCGCCTTATCACCCCGATTTTAACCCAATAGAAAATATTTGGGCACAGGTAAAAAGGTCACGTAAGCAAGCATAACGTCAACATGAATTTTACTGAAGTGATGAAACTACTACATGAAAACTTTTCTTCAATCGATGTGGAAGCATGGCGTCGAGTAGTGGATCGTGCTATAAAGCGTGAAGATGATTTTTTGACAGTGGAAGAAGCTTTGGACAACCGTCTTATTCAATTTGTAATCAATACCGGCTCTTCGTCATCATCAGATGATAGGGAAGAACACGACGAAGATGATACACCAGATAGTGACATTGAAGGAGTTATTGTTATTGTCTCACCTGTCATTTAGGTCGCATTAAACTAAATAATGTATACTTGAAGTTTGTATTTTTATTCAGTAATTGGTATAATAAAAATAATATCAGTAAAATTTATAATTATCAATACCATATTTCCTAAAAATTGATCTGTTTTTATGTGAAAAACAAAAAACAATCTTATCTATGCTCAAACAAATATTTTTTTATAATATAAAAATTAATATTAGAGCATATAAAAAATAAGTGCATTTTTTTTATTTCCACGCAATGTCATGACACCATGAGCGAGAAAGCACTAGTTTAAATGTCATGTCATATGACATCATGTTCATGATGATGTTCATGATGAATCATGTTTGTATTGAATTGATTTTTACGTTCGTTTATCTTCGGCATTAGTGAGCACGTTTCTGCCTGGACGAAGATTGCCAGCGTAACTTATATTTGTGGTCTTACTGTACATAGCTACCGATATACAGCCTTGATGAAACTAAAAATTAATTATAGGGTCATTTTAAAAGCAAGAGGTTGAAATATGAATGCCACAATCTTAAATATTTGAAATTCAACCAGTTCGATTTCCGGTTAAAGAAGAGGATTTTTTCAAAAATCCAATCATAGAAAAATAAAATAATTCGTCTTCTTTGCGTAGAATTTGACGCAAAGATGACAGTCGTGTTTTATGATCAGATCGAAAGGGTCATTTTTAATGATCAGATAATGTGTGTCTGCAACACTTACACCTTTAAAAATAAAGACAGTAAAAAAACCCTTCTTCATTTTTTTGCCACATTCGACCAGTTCGATTCCCGGTTAGGGGAGGAGAATTTACAAAAATCCATAACTGCAGCATTAAAAAAAAAGTAACTCTTTTTCGTAGAACTTGCTATTTCCAATATTTAAGGTAGTTACCGTCCACGCGGCTTTCGTTTTTACTTCCTGTATATGTATACGTTCTTGGGTGTATAGATAGATATAACTGCTTACTATCATTACTAACCTGGTAACGACTTGGGCCAATTGGAAAAAAACAATCTTAAAGTAAAACGTCTTGGGCAGAGACCCAATGTGAGTCATTTGCAATAATATGTGGTTTTGGCTTTTACTGATACCTACCTACATTTGCTAACCCAATAAATTTACTTATCTTATCTTATTTGGGGGGTCCATAAGGATACACCTCGACCCCATAGGACCTTTTGTGTAATCATCACTCTTTTTTTAACGCTGCCGCCAACCCTTCCAGAAAGCGGATAGTGGAGTGCAATAGCAGTGCCTTGAAATCGTTTAGTACTGGGTAGTCGCAGCCAAGAAATTTCATTCCTTATCCGGCGAGGGCATCATATTCACACAGTATACCTATGTGTTTCATTGTCTCCACCTCCTCGCCGCACAATGTACAATCTGTGTTTTCATTTATGACAGATCACAGACAACAGGCCCATCTTTGCTAGAAGATGTTTATCCCCGAAGTGTCCGGTGAACACGAGTTATCTTCTGCTGAGTTTCCAACATTTATTGGTCGAGCTCTGGTCTGGTCTTTCTGTAAAGAGTTTTGAATGCCGTTAGCCCGCCCCTGCCTTGGTTTTCCAGAGAGACGAAACGGATATCCGGTATCCGTCCTGTCCGGCCATATTTTGCTATCCGGCCGGATGCCGGATAGAAAGTGAATACCACCATTTTCTGTATATAATATGTCGATGGATTTGCTTATTGAGGTTTATATTGACTGATAGTCCTCCCATTAAACTTATGTCTCGGTCGAAGTTGTATACAGGAAATGACGCGTAATCAATAATAAAATACGAAAAAGACCACTACGGGTGAGGGTCAGAAGTACGACCGATACGTACCTACAGAGATTCTGACTCTGCCCGTTATTTTTATTAGCGACTCCATTCAAACTTGAATCAAATCATGAGTCAAACCTGAATGGTTGAAGAAAATCTTTTTCATTTCTAGTGAAAATATTTCCCACTCCTTCTGGTTTCTTTTCGTGGCGTTATAATTTATAAATTGACAACATATAAAAAACGAAAACCGCCTTCAAAACGCAAAAAATGACTTCTTTTAAAATGGTAGGTATTGGTTAGTCCAATTGAAGGCGGCTTGTGGTTAAAAATATTATGAGTCACCGACGTCAGTCAAGTTAAGTCAAGTTATTTTTCGAGCTTTTGAAGGCGGTTATTTGTTTAATTGCCTAGTGCCAATTACCGAAATGAAATTTTGCTATAAAATGTTTGAGAAGTGATAATTAGTGGGTTCTTTTCACCAATACAATAGTAAGCCAGGCTTAACAAACAAGATTATAAAACTATAGTGCATGTGCTTGACTCGGCTTAATAAAGCCATACGATTAAATAAATAAATAACCAATACAATAGTAAGCCAGGCTTAACAAACAAGATTATGTACATTGTTTTTATTATTACTCGTATTGCTACTTTTTTTCCTATTATCACCACTGTATTTAGACCGTTAGTGCTCGTTTTTTTTTACAAAGAAGGCAAAAGAGTGTACATTGTAACAAGTTTAACGAAAATCAAGGTTTAAAAAACCCAACTGCTGTTTGGATAATGTCCTCAAAGTAATGTTACTAAAAATATATTTATATCTTTTAGCTTGCCAATTTCACACTCAAATAATTTTAATATCGCCTATGACACTAGTGGTTAAGAAGAATCTAACCACGTATAATTTATTAAAATCGGTTTACAGTTTAGTAGTTACGAGCGGACATTGAGTCGGACATATATCCAAGTCAAACACATAACCCTCCTTTTGGGCTTCGCAGTCGTCACAATAAATGGTATGTTTATCTTTTCGCAGGTATATCATTTAGTTGAAGGGAGAAATCATGAAACTCTATTTTTTGATGAAGATTTAGAAGAGCACCAGCCGTTTCCAACATTAGAAATGGTTTTAAATCAAATTGATGCTCATGTCGGTTTCAATGTAGAACTGAAATGGACGATGGAATTAGATGATGGTACATTTGAATTGAACAATCCGTTTGATATGAATACCTACGTTGATAAGGTGAGTTAGTTCTTTTATTTTAATAAAACGCAAATTAAAACGAAATAGAATCGAAAACCAAAACCCAATATTTTTCGTAATTATTGCATTGTACCTACATCTGGCCGAAATGCGAATGTTGAGATGGACGTGTGGTGTAACGGATAGGATAAAGAACGAGTATTTAGAAGAATGTTAAAAGTAATGCCAGTGAGATAACAAAATGGAAGGGAGTATCATTGTATGGGCATTTTATGAGGAATGTGACGAGAAGAGTTTGAAATATGAATGTGTAGCGCTATAGGGGCAGGGGGAGACCTAAGAAGAGATGGATGGAATGTGTCAAGAGCGATGTGAAGCACATATAAGGGAATGAATACTGAGATGACGACTGATTCCAGCCAATGAAGATCCGATTGACTTGATTAAAACAGTATCAGGAGGAAGGCTAAAAGATCTTTATAACCTAAAACACTGGACCATTCCAGAGGAAATATCCATAAACCAATTCATTGTTTACTAAAGTCGGTACGTTTTACTATACCAACATTTTTGACTCACTGTTTATTTTAGGTACTGGAAGTAGTCCTTAAACATGCCGGTGAACGCCGCATCGTGTTTTCCTGTTTTAATCCGGACATCTGTACAATGGTCAGAAATAAGCAAAACAAGTATCCAGTTATGTTTTTAACTGTGGTAAGTATCATTCTATTTAAAACTACCAGCGTCATCTGACACAATGAAAATAAGCCCAAGTTAAAAAAATATGCATATTAGAATTAACGCGTAAAGACAAGAGTGTTTAAAAATTTCAGGGCATTACAAAGAAATACCAGGCATATCGAGACCCCAGATGCTTGTCGATTCCAGCCGCGGTACAAAATGCTATCAGCTCAGATATTTTGGGCATTGTTGTGCACACAGAAGATCTACTTCGAGATCCGTCGCAGGTGACTTTATACACTTTATATACATCTATCTATCTACCTAGTCGGGCCATAAGTTCTGTTACTAAAGTTTATTACAATTTAAAAATTAAATTAATGGAGTACATAAACCTGTATATTAATCAAACTTTGATTTATATAAAATAAAAATAAAAATAATGTATTCTAAAACTATTGCAATTATTTGATGTACGAGCTTGAAGTATTCCTATTCGGGACTAGAAAATCATAGTTTAATTTACGCACGACGATGATACTGATAACGGCCACAACTTTTGTGAGAGTTCGAATCTGCGTGACATATTGAGCAGACTATTAGCTTTAAATTCTGGTACAAATATATTTCAATCAACTAAAGATCCGCTTGTACACCTGTCAATCTTGATGTTTCATTAAATTGACTTTATGATTTCAAGATAATTTTCAGTAATATAAAAAACACATGAAATCTCTTGCTGAGAAATATAATGTTGGTCTCTAAACATACACAGATATATAAAGTTTTATAATATTAAACAAAAACAGTTCCGTGGTTAACAAAAACTAACTTTTAAGCGTTTTCAAAAAGTGAAATTTACAGAACAGTCATGCGTAATTTTATCGACCCCGGCTGTGAATGCTAAAATATCGTATCAGAAATTGCGGCGAATATATAGAATGATTATTTGTTCTTAAAAAGGTACATTAATTGAGCTTTTAATTTTTATACAAATTAAAAAATAAACATTCGTTAGTTTTATTTGACTCAACCTTAGTAACAGAACTTATGGCCAGACTAGGTATATAAGAATATATTGCTTGTCATTTGGCCGACGCTCGCTACGAAAACACATTCGACGGCATTTAATCTTATCTTCACGTGATTAAAATAAACTTACGGTTATTACCTACCGCGGAACGCACAGAGGGCGGAAGCGGCATAGCATGGGCAAAAATCTTATTAATTAAAATCCTTCCGGACAACGCGTGGCGGAGGCGTTTTCAGGGGTTCGTAGTCAAACTAGGAACTCTTATGAATTCGCCATGTTCGTCAGTTTTTATGTTACAAAACTAAATTTTTCCAAGCATATAATTATTTATTTAAAAACGTCTATAAATAAAAGAAGGATGTTCTCAGGTCGTCGGTATCTTTTTTTAGGGGTACGCACGCAAGTCACGCAACGCAGGGCGACGTTTTGGTTATGTACATTTTTAACAATGCGTCAGGGTAGGGGTAAAGCGCCGCTCCGCGCCGCCTCCGCTGTCTGTGCGTTTGCGGTTTCGAGATGATATATGCACCTAGTTCATCACATCACATGACGGAATTGCGTCATTATTTTGATTTATTTGTTATAAATGTTATCATCAGTGTCGTTCTTGTTTTTTACCGATAGTGCACAAGACATTTATTTAGAAATCCTTGCCTTTTTACACGACTGGCGGAAAAAAGGAGTGTAATGTTTTCAGGGTTCATGTATATATGTAATGATTCTTTATTCCACCATAACTTCTAAACGGCTGAGCCGATATGTGTGTGTGTGGTATCGTTAGAATCAGTTCACCATCCCGGGTGACATAGGCTCGGCAAGAAAATATAATTCTGGACAATCGGGAAATGTTTGATGTTGTAAACATTTACTTAGTGAGTGGTCAAAACACTGCTGACACAGTTAGAATTTGGACTGAACGATTTCCTAATCGGCAGGCCATTACGCGCTACACTGTAAGGTCTATCGCTAGCAACCATTACGAGTGGGGCACTTTAACACCACGCCTTGCTCAAGGAAGAGGCCAAAGTGGGCTTGCAGTGGATGTGAAGCAGGCTATTCTCGATAACTTCGAAGAACATACACGGGCGTACACGCTACGCAGAGCGACGTTTTGGTTATGTAAATTTTTAACAATGCGTCAGATGATTCTCCTTTTTAAATACGCCGATGAAAACTCTTGCGGTTTAGCATTAATTAAACTATCTCTCCTGTTTTGGAAGTTGTCGACCAAAAAAAACCCTGTATAGTAGCATTAATAAACGGGTATAATAATAATAGCAAAAAATGCCATCGGGTTTTTAAAGCTTGCTTTTCATTTATTTATTAGTTCCTTTATTTTAGCCGTCTATTATCTACTAATGTCCGTGTTATCTTGAAGAATTAATTTGTAGGTAAGCCCGGCATTGGATAAATACTATACCCTGTCCACGATAACGAGCTAGTACTAGAAAACCTAGACAGCACGTCATTGGTCAGCGATAAGGGCGATGCACGTGCACCGGGTGAGTTTACATGGCGGTCGAAGTTCAGTCAACATCTGTCTCTTGCACGGTGCGGACGCGTTATAGTGATCTCTTTTCAATTTTTACCGGTTTAATCTGTGACTCGGGTTGTTTACTGGACTATCTTCGGCTATTTGAATAAATGAATACATAAGTAAATACTTATTGGGTCCTTTATTATTTAACTAAACCAGAAAAATCATAAGGGATATTAAAATAAATATTTCGAGCGACGGAGCATGTAAGCCGAGTATGACAGTGAGGTGCCATCGTTCACGCCCACTCTCCTTTTTTGTCCCTTCATCTGCATACAAAAGTGCAAAAGAGAGACCGCTATACTAGCTCGTTATCGTGGACAGGGTATACACAGTATACTATTAAACGACCAATATTTGTATGTAGGTATATATACATAATATTTGTAATCGCGTTGTCGGAAACGGATTTACATGAAATTCGCAAGTCGAGTTATCATCTTCGGGCTAACTCGTTTCCATCCTAATCGATGCTCGGGCTTCCAGGTACTAGCACATTGTCGTAAAAGCCCAAAAATAGAAAATGACCGTAGAAACCTGGGAAACAGGGGGCTGTCTGACGTCGGCTGGAAATACGAGACGGCATTCCGCGTTTCTGCCGAGACATGTATAACAATTTAGCCCACCCGTCTTTTGTTTACACAGGAGTTGTCAAGTACGACTACTTAAAACAGACATTAGCGTCTAGGTTACTTAACCAATTTTGATGTGCGTTGTATTATTTTGCAGCTACTTAACCTATGTCCGATATAGCGTACAAAAATCCTTATAATCATTGTGTCGTGAGTCAGTCGCCAACAAACCTTAAAGATCCATAAATAATAATAAATAAAAATCTGTTGAAAAAAAGTTTCTCATATGGGGTACTTTACTTACTTTGAAAAAATGTTGGTAAATCCGCCTTAATAATAACAAATATTTAAAAAATATATCAACTAAAATATTAATTCATCAAATCATCAAACATTTCGAGATTTAGTACCTCATTATTTATTCTTATAGACCGACCCCTTTAAGCCCTACTAGCAATATGATATGATGTTTAAAGAATGTTACGTGTGACTACAAAAAAGTTCGTCTAGCACCAAAAACCGGTCATGGTGATGGACATTGGAACTCCTCAATGGTACTTATTTCAAGGGTGGCGATATAAGATATCTCGATTAAAGTATTTGAGATACTACGGCGAAGTTTAAATGGTATAAATAAATACTTAATACTTTCCGCGGCGTTGCTTGCAGCGAACTTAAAATATCCTACATTTATTTTTTGTTGATGTAATTGAGAAGTGCGACTACATAACAGCATATTATCATTACTAAAAAGTGTAAAATTAAATTAAATGATTTTATATAAAATTATTATTTACGTTTACGACGGGGGTTTAAGAAAAAGCAGTATGTGTAAATAAATATGTTGTTCACATGCTCGCTCTTAATTTAATAATTCTATAAATACACGGTTTTTTATATTATAATTCTATACTACAGCTTATGTTTATTGATTTTAAGTGGAACAGTGGTTTCTGGCTGTTAACTCGGTTTATATAAATAGGATAAAATTCTTTGAAATGAATTGTAGCAAAAATGGGCCAAGTGCGTGTTAAGCACGTGATAGACAGATACGTACGACAAACTCGTACGCAATATTTTCCCATAAACGCCTCGTGTTCAATACGCAATATTTTCGCATAACGGCCTCGTGTTTACCTGTAGAGGCTGTAAGTAGGTATATATGTAACGATATGAAGGAGGAGGACATTATATATACATATACTTTATTATTATTTCGTATATGGATATATTTATTTTCGCTCTATAGAGAATATCAAAAACCAATTAAAATTATTACGTAATTTTCAGGTAAAACTAGCTACTAATGCAGGCCTGGTCATATTTTGTTGGGGCGATGATAATAACGACAAAAATACCATCAAGAAGTTAAAAGCACTAGGCCTCCACGCCGTGATATACGATAAACTCGACCAGTATATTACAAAGGAAGTAAAGGTAAAATTTTTTTTAAATATATATTGTTTCGCGTAACGTAAGTAACTCTGCTCTATGCGGCCTAGCAATTGTAT
Source organism: Acleris sparsana (assembly GCA_923062465.1). Classification (NCBI taxonomy): domain Eukaryota; kingdom Metazoa; phylum Arthropoda; class Insecta; order Lepidoptera; family Tortricidae; genus Acleris; species Acleris sparsana. The sequence goes on from OV281286.1 coordinate 13,695,338, forward strand.
TAATAGGCTACTTGACGCTGGTACCTATTTCTATGATGTCATTATAACGCCATTTTGTCATAGGAGGTAGGTAGCTCAATAGTGGCATACCTAAATCAAATTGCTTCGCTGTCTAGTATATTTTGTATACTGTGCAAGCAACTGCAAGCACGGGAAACATTTATTTCACTTTTTCTTAGTTCTAGATGGTTCTACCACAAGCACATATGCAACTCATCTGCTTATGGTCATACACTGGGGAAGATGATTAAATTATAAACATACATTAATATGCACAACACACAAAATTAAGTTAACGTAAATAGAATAGAGAGCCTAAGCCTGGGCGCATTGTAGCAATCATTACTATTATGAACTATCAAAAACAATACAAAGTAGGAGATTCTATGACGTTTCGGCTAAGTGTTTCACACGTAACTACTTACTAGCTATCATTTTGACACTTCGTTAAAAGGAACTGATTTGACCTGAAAGTCAGTAGCCCAATTATCGCACGATAAAAGGAGAGAATAATAGATGCATTTGTGTTGTTTACTTCTAAAAAAAATGTTTAACCGTATATGAGGTTCTTTAACGGTTCGAGTGGCAAACAGGAGAGCATATTCCTGGTGGAAGCGCGGGAGTCGCAGCGCGAGATGATGCGCCGCACGCTTGACGAGGCGCCCTCGCACAGCTCGGCCTCGCCGCCCGTCTCTCGCTCCAACTCCGCAGCGCGCCCCTTCCTCGATCTCACCGTGCGTCATAAAGTGCAGGCCCGCTCCACCGTCACCTCCCTCGAGTCTCTCGCCTCTTCTGTCGACCTCCGAGACGAAGACAAGAACCTAAAGCGCAACAGAGACCTCATCATCGACCTCGACAAAGAAAGCCAAGTAAAAGAGAACCGCAATAGTTTCCGGGGCATGTTCCCGGCTGGCGATAACATGCCGGACGTCAATAATAAAAAGTGTCGTAAGTTTGATAAAGAATAAACTAGTAAATAGATCAGAATCAAGGAATTCAAGTCTTTGTAGCATTATTATGCCTTAATGGCCGGGAGAAACATCGATAGCGGTAATAACAATTGGAATTTGAAATAAATAATTGAAATTTAAAACAAGATGATTAATGGCATACGTTTTCGGACAAGGTTATAAGAAGTAAGTTGGGTAGTTTGTTCTTGCTATTACGGTGTATCTTAAATTGGTTAAAAATTATTAGCAGAGATCAGAATTGGTAAGCTAATTGAACTAAAGTTGACGCATTTTCATCCATGAGTGAATGAAATTTAAATAGTTTCATCATTAATAAACTATTCCTACCTCACTTATCCGTAAATACACGCGGTAAGTTTTGTTCAATTAGCACTACTTATTCTGACCACTGATTATTATTAATCTATTAATCATACCTAGTCTTAAACCATCCTACCATTGCACCATGACCCCACCCCATTTCTCATTTAGAATTTAAGTACTTTTCGTCTGATATGGTGTAAGAATGCTACAAACAGACAACTGTTAGCATAGCTCTAAAATTATGAAAGAGGTTTTCAACTACTTATATATGTTTTTTCCGGTCATACAGAAACATAAAAACAATTTCCATTATTCTGGTACGCGTATACCTACCTATACATATCAAATGTCATGCATGACTCGAAGAAATAACCTCGCTACTTTAAATATTAAACAAAAGAAATAAGGAGAATTTGATCAGAGTAATGAGCACAGGACTTGATTATTAAAACGATAATTATATGATAGTTTTCTAAACTGGTTGGGTTAGGCCATTCAAATGACTTGCTGGTCAGACTCCCTTCCTCAATCTCGTAAGACAATGAGAATTATATAAAAATAAAATGTCCAATATGAATTAATAATTAATTATGGATGGACAAACAAGTGTGGGAAGATCATTGTAATCAACCATTTTTATTGTTTTTTTGCGTTTTATAAAATAAACAAGTAAGATAAAGCCTGTACTTTCGAACAATTAATTCATCTTAATATCTAGTCTGTCTTTGAAAACAGTAAAGTATGCCTTTTTATTTGTTAAAATTCTCTTTAAAACGGAATCAAATAAAAATCGATATTTTTTTACTTTTAGGGTGAAACCAAATATTATTTCAGTTGGGTATGAGGCGCGTATTTGCTGCTGCATTGGGTTTCATACAATAGTCTTGTTTGGTGTCGGTGACGACTTTTTTATGCAGCAAAGTTACGCGATGCACGACTCAAAAAATTACGATCGTTTGGGTTCACCCTTAATTTGCATTAAATGCAAAGTAAGACAAAGAGGCGGGTTTACCTATGGGGGCATGGTGTGTAGCGCACACGGGGGCAGGGTCTCCGGTGACGCCCACTGCGACTCCTGCAAATACCATGGGTTGGTCGCGGCGCCGCGCTGTCAAATAACCTAGAGGGCGTCGTTGCGTTGCTAGCACAAGGGCGCTACATGGGCTAGAGCCGCCTCTGGTAAGGTCCATGAGATGAGTTAAAAATTGAAGAAAGAAAGGACCGAGATACCTACGTGATAATAGCGTGATCAAAAGACAGCAATTATCGCGTCTCGTTGGGGCAACCATAATTAAGTTTGTAGTGTAGTTACCTTGTATGTATTTAATACACCTAACTTAGTTTATGTTTATGACAATAACACAGGGGATTTTCAGGGTATAAGTACTGTAAAGTTAAAGTTCTATGTGTAACCAAAAAGAGGCTTCAAAAACAGACTGCCTGTATTTTGATAATTTTGTTTACAACTAATAAAAATAAACCGAAAAAAGTGACAGTTATTCCAATATGACGGAGAAAAATATAGAGCTGGAGGTATGAAGAATTTGCGTTACCAATACTATGTGGTCCTTTACAACCTATCAAAAAACCATTATAATCGGTAATTTTTTAGGGTACCGGAACAAAAATTTACTAAAAGTACGACGAAATGTTTTCCGGTATACCGTACTTCCGGTTCAAATTTCGGAATGGCGACAGGCAGATCCATATTCTCCAGGGTCAAAACCCTCTGATAACGTTGTCACCCCACCTGTTACATGATTTGCCGCTTGCATTCTACTTATTCAGAAATGGTCCTAGGCTAATACCCCAGGAAAGTTACGATTTCTTTCTATGGAGACACAACAATATATCTATATCAGTAATTTTGTTACGTCAAAAATTTGATTGGCAAGTTTGTTCCCCATTAATCCAAATACATTTATGGCTGCAAAGACAGTCAAAAAAACTTTTTAGTTATATAAAAAATTACAAAAGTACTAATAGTATTATTTACTTTGAAAATATAATTAGTTCATTTTCTTTCAAATGCATATAAAATCCACTTATTTTTGTGACTGCATTATACAAAAACATTAAAATGAAATTGATTGCTTCATTAATTAATTAAATCATACCTATAAATTCAGTTTTGGTATGTTCGCAAAAAAAAGCCCCACCTCTTTTTAGGGTAAATACAATATAAATACTTTTTTCTAGCAACTTACGGGAAGATAATTTGGATTGAAAAATGAATCTTCATTAATTAAACAGCGTATTTAGGAGGTCCATTGTGCAAATTTCTCTTCTTTTAACGTTTTAGGTACAGAAAGGCCCCGCATTTTAAATTGACGTTGCAAAGTTGCAATGTACGTAAAATAAAGTAAAGAGCGGGCGAAAAAAACCGATATAATAGGATCATTTTTATTACCTATATAAAAAAAATAGAACCTTACATTTCTAAGTCTTTCGTAAATGTATTGTAAAACTTAAACTTATTATATAGTTTTTAGGCTCCTAGACCCTAATTTCAACAGGTAGTATCATGTCGGCTAAACGCAACTGGTCTACGGCAGTAAGCGGTCTAAAAAGCAACGCGTCTAAACAAGTATTATCAAGTCGTCCAAATTGAACATGGTCTTATTAGCAAGTGGTCTTAACCCCGGCTGGTCTAAGTAGCACGTGTTCCAAAACGAAGGTGATCTAAGTAGCATTAAGCAGTTGCGAACATAGACAACTTGCTACATAAGACCAGCTGCGTTTTAAACCACTAACCACTTGTTACTTTAACCAGCTGCGTTTTAGACCACTTGCTGCTTAGACCAGCTGCGTTTTAGATGAGAAGATAGTAACCCATTTCAACGCCCTCTTCATGAAGTAGCCGCTTTAGAGGCAGCCCAGGCGCCTATGGGGCTGCAGGCACGGGTATTGGAGCCAGCGCAGTCTGCTTGTCTGTGATATGATAATAGCAGTGTTTTGTAAATGTTACATACCTAATATATTATAATTAATGGAAAAATATTATTTTTGTTTAATATACACTGTTTAATAATTTTAAATTGAAAATTAAATTTGTTTGCTCAAATCACCTTTTTTATTTCTCATATTTATTTAGGAAGGTAGACTAGGTGCACTGAGTTCATAAACGCCCCTAACACTATAATCATCGGATAAGTCTCTTATGAAATTTGTTAAATAATTGTAAACACTGATATTTATATACGAGGGTGCATTGAAAAATTCTGAGCCTAAGGTTGAATGTAATAAAAAAAACAAATAAATACTGGCAGGTAAAAGTGCCATATTTAGTCGCCATTATGCACTATCTTTTGTTTTTTTCCTGTCACAATTTTGCATTTTATGCTGGAACTGCTACATAAGGTCACTGATTTTTCAAGTAATGGATAAAATTGAGCACCGTTCTGTCATAAAATATTTGCAAAAGAAGGGGTTAACACCAAAACGAATATTTGAAGATATGAACAAAACATTAGGGCAATCTGCTCCATCGTATGCTACTATAAAAAGATGGGTAGCTGATTTCAAACGTGGCCGGGAGACTGTTCAAGACGAGCCTAGGAGTGGGCAGCCGTTGACGGCTACTACGGATGAAAATGTCAATAAAATATTAGATGCGATAATGAAGGATAGGCGATTGAAGATTGTGGAGATAGCGGAAGCAATGGGTATTTCTTATGAGCGGGCACAGAACATCATCACCGATGTTCTTGGATTTTCTAAGGTGTCAGCCAGGTGGGTGCCTAGACTGCTTTCAGTCGAGAACAAACGAGTACGTGTTACAATTTCCCAAGATTGTTTGGACATGTTTCAACGTGACCCCGAAGATTTTCTCAATCGTTTTATAACTATGGACGAGACATGGGTCCACCACAGTACACCAGAATCGAAAGAACAATCTAGACAATGGAAAAGACCAGATTCACCACCACCCAAACAAGCCAAGGTCATTTTGTCAGCTAATAAGGTAATGGCCTCAGTTTTCTGGGATTGCAGGGGGGTTATCATGATAGACTATCTCGAAAAGGGCAAAACAATAAATTCGGACTACTATTGTGCTCTTTTACGTCGTCTGCGAGAGGAAATTAAAATAAAAAGACCAGGAATGCTGTCAAAAAAAGTACTGTTTCACCAAGACAACGCTCGCGTTCACACTTCGGCGGAATCAATGGCACACATACATGATTGTGGATTTGAAGTGCTGCCGCATCCCTCTTACTCGCCGGATCTAGCTCCTTCCGATTATCATGTCTTCCCAAACCTCAAAAAACACTTGGGAGGACAAGGATTTTCGACAAATATGGAGGTACAAGAAGCAGTAGACTCATATTTTAACGACCTCAAAGATTCTTTTTTTTTTAATGGGATAATGAAGTTGGAGCCGAGGTGGACTAAGTGCATTGACCTTCATGGAGACTATGTCGAAAAATAAAATTGTTATAAAAAGTGAGCCAGTTAATTTTTTTTACCCGGCTCAGAACTTTTCAATCCACCCTCGTACATAGGTACGAGAATTAAAGGGAACTATAATTCATAGGTTGATCTAGGATGATCTCGTGCTATCCCATTCCATACAAACACGTTCTATACTTTCAAACGAAGCGTATATTAATAGTTGAACAATTTCATGACGCGTAAAGGCGCAATTTCATTGATGCTTTTCTTTTGACAACATAATAGGTGTTTTGTTAATTTTGATAGATATAATAAGAATGTGTGCATTAGAAATAGACAGAACTCCTCAAAAATGATACAATCCGGTATTTTCTGTAATCATAAGCATAACATAATCATTCAAAAAGCATACTCTTGGGGTGTTTGTAGCGGAACTGATAATAAACAAGTTGATTTATAGTCGTAAATAATGATATTAATTTCCTGTTCAAAATAATTCGACACTACATAATTATGTACCCATCTCCTTCTAATACCTACTTACCTTCATTTCATCTTTTTGCAAAAAGCCCTTCGGTCACATACCTATAGGGTCACATTTTATTAAATGTCTAAGAGACACGTGTAAGTTAAGTAATAGGTGGGTGTATATAAGCTGTCACAGTAGGGATCATCTTAGATTGATCTTACAGATGTTGGTACGTGTCTCACTCCTTGGTCGAGCTGTGTAATTAGTTCTTCGTTTGTGAAACTAATATAAGTGACTAAGTATACTCCGCGCGCGAGCCCCGAGGAATCTCAAGAAAATCTGACGTCAGGTTTTAGTGCATTGATTTAGTCAATATTTACGTTAATGATTATAGCCAACTAAGGCTATAATGTCAACTCTCGTATGGGAGAGGCGGGGTACGATGCGACGGACGGGCGCGGCGCACACCCGTCTTCTTCCCAACCCCCGATTCCTCGGAGGTCGCGCGCGAACTTGGATATTCCCATCTCATGAAACTTTGGCACTGCAGCCATTTAAGTAATATGTAAGCAGATTCTTCGCCATGATTAATATAACTGGAATTAAAATAACGCTTTTACACTACCCGTTTATCGTTTGCTGACGCAATCCCCATTCAAAACCCCTTCACGTTAAAAATACTCAAAAAGAACACTCCTCTCCTCGGGTATGTCCCATTTGTTCCATGGAACTCCAAATTTTGTATTATTTAGGTATTTCGTATATTTCATTTAAAATTCGTAGTTCCATGGAATAAATGGGACATAACCCCCTCCTCTCTGATGCTTGCGTAATACTTGACTGACTGCATTATAAATAAATAAATAACACAAAACACAGTTCACCCGCTATTCTAAGGCCTGAAGGAATCAAGTAAAATTGTAGTACCTCTAGCTATATAGCCCACCTTCGCTGCGTAAGATAAAAAAATACCGAGGCTCAAAGGTGAACTGGAAGAGATCCCTTAAGTAAAGGGATAAGTTCGCCTTTTGTACATCCGTGCTATATTTCTGTCTATTTTATAATTGTTATCGCTTTTGGCTTTTATTTGTACAATAAAATGTTCAGGTACAGTCGAGTTCATAAATATATATACACTTTAGTACCTTGTCACTTTAATCGCTTTGACAATTCATGTATGGCAGTTTAAACAGACATTAAATAGACAAGGTACTAAAGTGTATACATATTTATGAACTTAACTGTACATACATAAAATACCAGAGGGGTCAAGCAGATAAGTTGTGTTAGTACAAGTCAACAACTTTTATTATAGAGCCAACAATTCAATTGAAGTTGTTGGCCGTACCTACCAGCATCACGGGGTTGAATTGTTGAGTCACCATAGATACCTGTCTTAATGACATGCCTAGGCACCAGATGGAAAGTAGGTACCTAAGCTTTAAAATAATAAGACTGAATTATATTATAGTGAATTAGTGAAGTATGAAAATATTCTGAAGTAGGAACCACTAGATACATCAATCATCAGATTTAAGCCTACACGAAGGTCAAAAATAGTTTTGCGTTTGACCTCGGTCTCCCCTGATGTCGACGACGAGGTTGAGGGGTATACGCTTCTCCAGAAAAAAACCTATTCACTTTTGCCTTGAAAACGCCAAGGTTCAAACAAACGCGTTGAAACCATTCCACTCCTTGGTAGTGCGAATGAAAAATCAAGCAGCAAACTAAATTCGACTACATGCGGGTTGCATGCGGAATGCGGATGGAAGATTTTAAGCTCTCCCGGCGTCTGGACGACCGTTGGAAAAAAGTGGAGGAAGATTGAATCATGTTGTTGCCAATTTCACTTGAAAACTGATTGCCTACATAATATATCTAAGCATCCATACTATAGTGGCTCAACAATTTAAACCTCAACAAGAAACTACAGTCGGGGTCAATAGAAATGGCATAAGATGTAAACAAAACCAAACGGGCCAATTTACCATTATTACGACGATGTATATTTCTTACTAATAAATATTCTATTCTATTCTATTCTACTCCATAGTCACCTACTCTTGGACACCCGTGAGATATTTTTATTGATATACTTACAAGCTTGATCATTACTTTACATATTCTCTTTAAGATTGAATACGTAATTACTAACTGTTAGATTTATATGAAAAAGGAGGCAGACGAGCAAGCGAGTCACCTAATACCTAGGAAGTGATTATCACGACATTCGCGACCCATAAACATCCGCCACGCCCGAGGAAAACATATAACCAGCGCTTTTTAAAGTATAGATTCGTTGGCTGAAAATTTGAAGAACCCATATGTCAATCAGTACTAATTTACTTATAAGTTATAAAATATTGCCATTTCTATTGACCCCGAATTTACACCGTACTTGAAAGTTGTCAATCAATTGAATCTTAGCCATAATTCTCAATGTTCTGGTTTGTGTCTTCTGAATAAAATGTTTTCTATGACATGTCTGCACAATAAAAGGACTCTGCTGGTTCATCGAAAACAGAGTAGTTCTACTTAATCAAAGGTAGGTTTAAATCCCAAACGCATAATATCGAGTGGTCGATTCGTTCGGAAGCGTTTTTGGATGTGTTCTCTTTCTTGTATACAAAGACAAAAGATGGCTAGAACATCGAAATTTCAACAGGGAAGATGGGTAGGTAGGTATTATACGCTGTCGACTGCTGGAATCGAGTGATCAGTAAGTGTGCCTAAGCGTGAGGAGTGTCTTCGGATAAATCGTCAAATGTGAGTTTTGTTCGTATGATGACGACATTCCGAACAAAGAAAAACCAGACCAAGTGCGGGAAGGTCAAAAAACTCGCACGCTAAGGCTTAAATTCCCCCTACGCTGACATCGGTCGCTAACGTCGGTCGAGCGTACGAATATAATATGCTGCCGTCCTAAGCCAATAGGCAGTATGTCAGAAAAAACTCCCGTAGCAATATCAACCTTATTACTAACCGAACAGAATTAAAACTGCTTTGGCTGTTGAATTTGGTATACTGCTTATTGGCTTAGGAGGGCAGTATGGCAAATCTGCCTCGGACGTCAGGAACATGGTTTATATTCGTACGCTCGACCGACTTCAGCGACCGATGTCAGCGTAGGAGGAAATCAAGCCGAAGCAGACTACTTCGGTCTTATCGTGACCACGGCTATTGTTACACAGTCGAAACGTCGAAGTATATGTTTATTTTAGTATGTGGTTAGGTTATAGTTTGATAATGGGTGAAAATCGTGTTAGTTTAAAGATTAAACCAATGCTTATATATTTATAGACAACCTTCCGCGCATAATAAGTAGAACACATTAAGTGTAGGTATATTATTTGCCGACGATATCTCCCTTTTATTTAAACGCCCAATCGCCCAAGCAGATACCTTTTGCTGGAAAAAACACGAAAAAAAAAACCAAAGTGTTCCAGTTTGTATTCGTGCCAACACGACCACACGTGAAGCTCCGGCCGGCCTGCTGCTGCTGCGAACCAACCAATCAGTATCTGAAAACTATGCTTTAAAAATGTCATTGACCCTGTTTATATGTCCTGGAAGTGGCCGCTGTTGTCAGAAAAACCTATATGTAATAATACCAGTCGTAAAGTGGTGGGATGACCTTGTGCCGAGTCTCTCCGGATCGCTACCACCCTCTTACCTTTTAACATGCCACCAAACAACAGTGTTCACATAGTGTTCCGATGCGGGGGTAAGACAACCGGTAAAATGACTAGCATAGAGGCATTTCATGTAAGTCTTAGGGTTGGTAACGCATTTTCAGTCATGATTGTCATCGTGACATTGCAAATGTCAATTGGCTTCAGAGCTAACTTACCATCAGGGGCACGTTTTATAAAGCTACAAGTAACAATTTTACAGGTCTAAACCGGCAACACTGCTCAAATAGCTGATCGTCATTGGTCGAGGTTGTGTCAAATGGAAACTTATCTGTAAATTGCAATTTTTAGCTTTATATTATATAACAGGCCCCAGGGGGCCACTGTGCCCGGTTGCTTTCTCCAAAAAAAAACTTGTGCTAGCCACAAACCAAAATTAGTAATTTAAAAATCGGTCTGTCTATAACATTTATAATATAATAAAATACCACAGTAAGTACATGTACAATACCACAAAACCCATGTTAGTTTTCATAAAAACTCCATAAGTAAATAGAGTTCATGGAAAAATTGGAAGATCCTTCTGCTCGCGAACCGCGACTTCTTCCGCGTTGACCATGTCACGGAAAGTGTATATTTTAATAGTAAAGGTACCCTGTGTTAATCCAGGGTATATAAGCTTCTCCATTCTAAACTTCAACCAACTGCGTCCAGTCGTTTCCTACTAATCCATACAAAAAAACACACTGTTTCCGTAAGTAGCTATATATACTTACTTAATATTATAAATGTGAAAGTAACTCTCTGTCTATTTATCTACATACATTTGCAGATTCAAAATATTTATACTTTCCACATTTATAAGAAATCGATATTCTACAATAAAAAACATGTAAGTATTATAATCAAGTTGAAAGAATTTAATTTGTTGATAGCAAACTTTATTTTGATATAAACTCTTTGTTGTATAAACTCATTGACACCCGTGTCAACAAGTTGAGGGCCGCTTGATTTATGTGAGACGTCACTTCACTCGCTTCGCTTTACAATTCGTGCTCCCGCCGTAATTGCTTTCCAGTGACTCATTTGTGCGATTTTAATCATTTATTTCTCAAATGTATTTTATGTTTAAAACAAGGGTTCAAGCGAAATGACATCTTAATATCACATTTCTTGCTGGCCCAAGTGGCCCATCCTTTGAGATCCCCTGAAATATCACTTTGACAGTGACGTAACTTAGTTTACATTTTTTTTGTGGAAATAAAAATCCAATCTTACGTATAGCAATTAAAGTATGCATGTAATCTACTATTCATTCTCAACTACCCACAAAATGGCTTCATACATTGACGTTCAAAAGTAAAAAAAATAGCTAATAATAATAAAATTTATTAGGTATTTAAAAGATACATAAAAATAAGTGTATAAGGATTTTTAGCTTAATTATGTTAAGTACGTACTTGAACAAATCTGGACGGAATGCATAGATGATGTACATCTTATCTTTTTACTCGTACTTATGCTATAAAATAAACGATATGAGCAGGGGTTTTATTAAAACTTTAAAGTTTCAGGTTTGCAATAACTAACCAACATTAAAATACATTAAAATCTTAATTCTTATCGATAACGATTTTCACAATCGTGCATATATAGGGACGGTTGGTATAATTTGTTACAGAACCTACTCCACAACCTACTTGATAAAGGATATCGATACACAATATAAATAGTGTATATTTATGATCTATTTGTTACTAAGAAGGGTAACATACTGTAAATAACCCACCACAAAATATTGGCCATTTCCGATTATTTCTTAGAGTATATATTAACATTAAACCAGCTCAAAATATATTAGATTTACCTTAGCTAGAATTTTAAAACAACGTAGGGCTTTGGCAAACTTTCTGAAGAAAAAACGTATTGATTGACTAGCTGCCCAATTATGATCACTCTTAACTGAAAAAATTGTTAAAGAAACACAAAATATATTTTAGAGTAGACGTAATTGTGTCATTTTTTAAATAAGTTTACATTTTGAGATTATTTAAATATTCTTTTTATCAATTCAACATTAGTTATTAATTAATTACACACCTACCTACCTATATAATGGTTTTCAACCCAATACGGCGCGCTCCGTGCTTAAATTGACGGTGCACGGTTGCGTCCATGGATGTAAAAATAAAAGTGGGGCCGCGCCGTTGTGGATTAAAATAGATAGGTGATTAAGATTTTTTATAAGTTTTACATTATAAAATTTAAACTCAATAAAATTATTACAACACAATTTTTTTTGTTTAACGTCTCAAATCCGGCTGTCTGAATCCTACAACTAGATACAAGTTCCTGAACGGTATTTCAGAATGAAAAAAGTCGCTGCAGTCGGGAAAACGCCCTTTTCTCTTGGACGGCAGAATAAACCTGAGCATGTTCTCAGTCAAAGGACGGCGAATGCATATTAATACATGTTTAGCTTAAGGATTATCTGCACATTTACATTGTGATTCTATCAAATTTACAACACAAAGCACATTAGCTATAAAGTTCAAAGATTAAAGATATACATAATTTGATTAAAAACAAGGAGTTTAAAAGTATAATAATATAAAGCAATCAATATAATTATTTTAAAATCAATAAGCATTTCATTAAACAGATCCAATGTTCATTTAAGAAAGATCAAATCTATAAAAATATATGTATGAAGAAAAATGTATCACAGCTGAGCAAATACAACAAGCAATAAGTACGGCTTACGGCTTATATGGAGAAAAAGGAAAATAGTAATCTTAGGACATTAACCCATACAGGACAATTAAACAAGAATCTAAAGGAAAGTACGAAAGAATCCAAAAATACAACAGAAGAATTTCTGAAACATTATGGCCACTTGGGAAGAACCTAGACCCTATAATACTACTACAATTCTACCATTTTGACATCAGCACTTAATTTGCCCTTTATCTCATGTAAAGTTATTTCACAATTGGATTTTTCTTCAGCGTGGATTATGTTCAGAAATTCAACAAGTCCCCTCAGGGGTTATGCCCACCTCTTCCTAATATTTTTTTTACCACTGGTAACAACTGGGAATAAAAATTCCCAGCTGTTACCACTAACTACTGGGTTTTTTTCCCCAGTAGTTATCACCAAATATTTTAGCGGTAACAAATGGGAAAAAAAATCCCAGCTGTTACCGGTGGTATCAAATTGGTGGTAACAGTTGGGAATAACCCCCCCACAGGATTTTTTATACCTACTACTACTAATACATAATACGGAAAAATTAGGTGTGATGTTTCAAATAACATTTTGAGAACAAGAATCATGTTACCTACATTCGACTTAATAGTCAATGGAGGGTACTGATTTATCCTTTGTGCGAAATATTGTAGATGCCTTCTTTTTTAGAGTGCAGTACACAAAAGATGATAGGACCCTATTACTAAGCCTCCGCTGTCCGTCCGTCCGTCCGTATGTCTGTTAGCGGGCTGTATCTCGTGAACCGTAATAGGTAAACAGTTGAATTTTCCAGTGTCCCAGTTCCACAACAAACCATTAAATAAAATAAAACTTGAAATTAATGGGGGCCCTCATACAAGCATGGTACGGGACCCTTCGTATACGATTTAAACTGTGGGTTTTCCCATTTCATATCATGCAGATAGCTGAGGTGAAAAGTGATACAATTTTTTAACAAAATAACGTTAAGTTACCTTGCTACAGAAACATTCATTAATCTAAGTATACAATCTTTTAACTTGTTTCTTTTTAATTTTTCCTAAACAAAATAGGAGCATTATGGCAAAAAAATATATAAAATAACACCATAACATATATCTAATGAAACGTGGATACCAAAAAATATAATTTAATAAATGACAAGTATTTTTTTCATTAAAATCCAGATCGTTTCCACCTAAGAAATAACGGACGGATGTTATAACAGTAACAAAGACTATATATTCATTATACTTCTTTGTGATTACATATTTTTGTATCTTACAATTAAATATATGCATATTTCGTATGCAATTAAAAAATGTATCTCACATACGACTACGTTTCATCTTATCCTACTCTACCCTACATGATACATTAATTGGACGGAGTTTTATATAATACAAAATTGGATTAATACAACTGAATATTCTGGTTAGGTAACACGAAAAACTTGGATATGCCAGCAGGTGGTTTGGTCTTAAGGTGCTCTTCTATGAACTGACAGGGACAGACATATTTCTGCCCATGGCGACCGGGGACAGTGCTGCTCAGATTTAATCTATTTTTGACGGCATACGCTCCCCAGCGCCCGGCATACCGCAAATACAGAAGTGCACCTCTTTCCTGTAGAAGATTATGGCAGTTTCACAAAACACGTCTCACACTAGCGCCAGATTTTTGCATAATCCAAGGTGAGCCAGAATCCTTGACAAATTATTATTTTACTGTGAGGGAATATTCGTCTGTTGGCTAGAGTCGGAAATGCAAAAATTCAAGCTTAGTTAAGGACACACAAACACTCTTTGGACAACAAGCAATAGGTCAAAATTGGACTTGCCAAACGTGAACCTGTTTGGTCAGTCGAGACCGCGTCGCCTGAGCCAGCTGTTGCAGGCAGGACAACAGGCGCGCGTGTCTCTGGGCTCTTTGTTGCGTAATATCTCCTCGACATATTGACAGGGACAGAGCGCCTGCGTCAAATGCCGCGGAGCCGCGGGGTTGCCGCCGTCCTCATCTAGAGTCCAGTCGAGGCGGCGCCGCAGGAAGTCTTTGCCCCACCGCTGCAGGTACCGGAGGTACACTTGCTCTGCCATACCCTGCACATTCATATGCCTTCCTTACCCGCCACAAACTAAATACAATAATAACTTATAATATAACGTGCCCACACCATGTCGCTAATTTATTCCATATTGATTCTACTTTTGTTTCGGTAACATTAGTTACAATGTGCAAACGGCACAAACGGGCTACATTATTAATTCGTTATAAGGGTGTTGTTGGTTGGTGTTTATAGTTTATTGTTTGGCACCAACATAGTTTTGTATTCACAAGGGTCTCGACTTCAAAATTATATCTATTGTAATAAATATAGTTAGATATAAATATTGTAAACCTCTTTTTTAGTCTAGTATAGTGAAATACGAGAATTTCAAAATAGTTTTATTAATCCACTACGCCCTGCCAATGCGCCATTGAGTGCATGTACGTAAAATAAAGTAGTGGGCGCAACTTCGTCGATGTAAAACGCTATACCACCACTTTATCCCAGATTACAGAAACACTAGATTCAAAATATTGTGTGTTATAAATAAATATCAAATCGTTAACTTGAATGTTAAGTATTGGGTTTCCAGTATGTATCTAGTGTTTTGAAATTATGGTATATCGAAAATAAGCTAGTGAAATAACTTATGAGTATAATTCAGGGGAGAATCAACCCTGAATAAATAAAAAAACTGAAACATGCCAGCTTTACTGTACAATATTTCTTGTAAGGACTGTTCAATTTACTAAGCGGACATACTTAATTCAATATTAATCCTTCAACTAAAAACATACTGAAAAACATAATGAACAGTGGCTGGTTATAAAATAAACATAGACAAGTCTATAAAGTGTTGTATTTTTTTTTTAATTGTCTAAACATTTTTCACTATGGAGCGCATTAATATTAAAGATCGCAAATTAATCTTGCAAAAATGGTGTACAAGGCAATTTTCACTGCGGAAAATTGCGAATGAGGTTCAATGTTCCAAGCCAGCCGTGTTTCAAATCATAAAAAAATTTGGAGAGCATCATACGCTCGACTATTTACCAAAATCGCGGCGGATAAGTGGCCCGGCAAACCCAAATGTCAAAGAAAAAGTCGTGCGGCTGTTAAAATCAAAAAAGTACCTACATGTCCGTTCGTGAAATTGCTAAAAAAGCAGGTATTAGTGTAGGCACTGTACAAAATATTAAGAAAATAAATAATATACGTGCCGTGACGTGACGTGAAGTGCCGAGCAAAAAATACGGTCTAAAAAAAGATGCCGCAATTTATACGATATTTTGCTGCAAAATAAATCTCGATGCATTCTCATGGACGACGAAACGTACGTGAAATTTGACACCAGTACGTTACTGGGGCCCCAGTATTACAATGCGGCTGTAGAAGAAATTGTACCCGATTCCGAAAAAAACATAAAAATTGACAAAATCGGGAAGACAGTCCTAGTATGGCAGGCAATTTGTTCCTGTGGCCTCAAAAGTACGTCTTATTTTGCAACCGGAACTATTGGTGGGGAAATTTATAGAAAGGAATGCATCACAAAACGGTTACTTCCTATATATATAAAGCACAGTATTCCCCCTTTGTTTTGGCCTGATCTAGCGAGTGCTCACTATGCCGGTGAGACTGTGTTGCTATTAAATTAAAAAAACATCGATTTTGTTAAGAAAGAAGGCAACCCACCAAACTGCCCGGAGCTCCGCCCCATCGAGCGATACTGGGCCACTGTAAAAAGATACTTGAGGAAGGATGGCCGAGAAGCTAGTACATTGGCAGAATTTAAACGCATATGGTTTGCTGCTTGTAGAAAAGTATCCAAAAGCGATGTGCAAACACTTATGCGAAGAATCCGGGCTAAAGTCCGAATTTTCTACCGTTGTAATTAATTCTTTTTTTCTTGTGTTATATATTACTTTATTTTAATATTGTAAATAAATATTCACCGTAATAAATATATATTTGCTATAAAAAATCCGAAAATGAACCTATTTTTGATGTCCGCTTACTAAATTGAACAGTCCTTACTTATGCCAGTACCTTACTATATAAGCCAAATTTAAAATGTGTCTATTTAAAATTACTAGATTGGACGCCTCAACTTGATTTCTTGTAAAACCTGTTAGAGCCGATCGGCACAAGCGCGCTTAGTCTATTCCGGACGGCTTCGGCAGCTCAACGCATTGGAGAGAAAATTGTTACGTCTAAATATGCCTCCATGTGTACTGAGGTACTGTAGAAACTTAAGAAAGGATTTTTGGAATAGGGGGAAACTAATTCTACGCGTACGAAGTCGCGGGCGTCCTCTAAAATATTAACACAATTATTAATTATACTTATTAAAGATTTTCTGACAATGGATTCAAATTGTTCAAAAGAATCGAAGTAAAGAAACGTGGTTACCTTCAGCTCATAACACATTCACTGCCACCAACGCATATATGCGTTTTCGTTACTTTCACCCTGTGCCTTCAACGCATATAATTATGAGTTCTGAATTTTAAAATGTTCTACCTAGATCTAATACTACTAATACTTACGTACGTACGTACGTACTTCTTGGTTCAGAAGATTTTAGTGGTGGTAGGACCTTGTGCAGGGTCCGTCCGGATCGCTACCACCATCTTTTCCATTAACCCACCGCCAAGCACCAGTGTTCGCATTGCTGTTCCGGTGTGGGAATAAGACAACCGGTGAAAATTACTAGCATAGAGACATTCCATCTCAGTCCTCAGGGTTGGCAACGCATTTGAAGTCTTTAGGATTGCAGTTTTGAGATTGTAGACATGACATTTCAAATGTCCATGCTGTCAGATCCCACTTACCATCAGGTGGCCTGAATAACGTGCTTGCGTACTTTCTCATTGCGATAAAAAAAAAGATATCTAATGCCCGAGTGATTGATGAATGATGATTACTTTCGGTAAAAATATTTCAATTATAAACGTCAATAAAAATTATCACAAACACTGAATTGTTTTTCTCGTGATCAGTATTAATGGTAGCAAATATAATAAATATATTTTTCAAACCAAGGTGTTCCTCTTGTTAGAATAATTAACCAGTTCCAATGCGAACAAACCAATGACAAATAAGTATGAGCTCATTATGTGCGTTCGAGTCACTAGGTAATAGTCGGTTGAACTCGCATGTGCGTTTGGGGCACTCAGTAAAGTGTGGCACTTGGCGAATGTCCAGGAAAAGAGGGTGGCGGGGAATGCGTTAAAGAAGACGAAAAATATACCACAAAAGAAATATGCATAATATATGAAGTACCATGTCAACAATCTTCAAAATTTACTAAACGGCAGAAAGTGACAAAACTTATACTGTGTGAAGGAAATAAAATATTATCTAACAGTTTAAATTATTTTATTTTATTATATCTGCACTCATGACATAAACCTCTATAATATCTTCTAACTATTATTCCCATTGTACGCTGTGAATAACCACTGTTGCGCGCTCACTTTATCTATAAGAAAACGAACACTCCCGCACACACCGCGCATGCTCCTCCGTCATCAAGTTACTCCCTGTCTTTTGTTTGAAATATCTGTTCTAGTGTTACGTAATAATTCAATGATTTAAAAAATGTCTTTGTGAAAAATTCTGGAAGTGGGGGTTTAATATGCTCAATAAAAAGAACTGTTGTTGCAGCCAGGGCTCTGAAACTTTGCTTACTTACATGCAGAAAAAAGCGAAACATCTTAAAATTCCGAATATTCATTTATCCGATTATTATTTTTTCGAAAGCTGTTATGCAACGGCTATTTTAGATTAAATGCATAATTTAATTCCTGTGTGTATTTTAGGTAAGGTTTGATTTATAAGGAATTTAAAAATATACAGTCTTCTGTCTAAACATTCCACTCGGAATGATGAAAATTCGGAATTTTGATCAATTCGAAGTTATGAGTTATGACTAGGGTTCGGAAAATCGGGAACTATTATACCTACAACTAACAAAATTCTGGAAAAAGCTAAGCAAGTAGGTATGGAGTCGGCTTCTCAAAAATAATATTTTTTATTATTGAAATTCCGGGATTCCGGGATTGTATGCAAAATCAGAAAATAGTTTATACGTATCAATTGTCATTGGGTTATGCCTTTTTAGCGAATTTCCTCAACATACAAGATGTTTTAACGACATAAAAAATGTATCAAAAAGGCACGTGTTCCCTAGATCACTAAGCGACATTCTTATCTGTATCCCACCCCTTCAAAAAGTTCTTATCTTAAAACAATAGATTCCGATTTCAGGCAATTGCAGTCTTGCTGTCCTTTTTTATTTACCTGCTAAACATCAAACAATGACGGAAATACAAAAATATACCACGTGTGCCGCGGTTTGTTGATTACCTGTTTACTTTTGCATAGCATGTAATGTACAATGTACATTTTGTTTTGATTTACTGATTTAACGAAGATACGTCCCTTTATACCATTACTTTTACGAAAAGTAACAATACAACTTTCGTTTGATGTCTGCTAATACTGTACTGTCAGTTAAATGAAAATCACATGAATTACATAAAATTTTGATCACAGGATATATAAAATGAGTCTATTTAAATACTTTCATACATTGGTATGGCTATTATTCTAATTTCCGATGTTCCGGGAAATCCCGGAAAATTTATTAGGTAAATTAAACTGAGTCCGCTTCCATATTAGTCAACATCTACGCGATGTAGGTACTGAGCCCGAAGTTTAGGTATATAAGCTCCCGATTTTCCGAACCCTAGTTATGACTCATCCGAATTATGTAGTGTACCCAGACAAATAAGGTTGTGATTGAATCAGATACATATTACATAGGTATATACTAGTATTAGGCAGATTTATTAAAAGAGAAAAAATAATAATAATTAAATTAAAGAATAAAAGTTGAAAGGCTGAAAGAAGAGAATGTCGGTGATGGATATCGAAAAGTACTGAATGATAGATTTAGAAATGTTTTCGAAGAGGAATGTAATGATATAGAAGAATTATGGACAAACTTTAAAAATGGTGTGATTGGAACCGCGTCTGATATATGCGGCATCAGCAAGAGGAGGAATAATGGTAAGAAGATCAGGAATGAGTGGTGGGATGATGAAGTGAAAGACCTGGTGACGCAAAAGAAGAAAGTATGGAATGATCTGTTAGCTGCTAGGGCTAACAGAAGAGTACAAGGTGATATGAATAACTTTATCGAAAGTACAATAAAAGAAAAGTATGTTTTGTTAAAAAATGGTGACTTTGATGAATGAGGCATTTAAAAGGAAAGACATGAAAGTGAATGTTAAAAAGACAAAAGTGATGGTTGTGGAAAGGGATGAAACTGTTACAGATTGTCAGATAATGATTGGAGATGAAAAAGTGGAGCAAGTGGATGAGTTTGTGTATTTAGGGTCTATGTTTACGAGAGATGGGAAATGTGACGGGGATATTGAAAGAAGAGTTAAAGCGGGAAATATGATCAATGGGGCGTTACACTCAATCTTGGCAAACAAGGTCATATCGAGCAAAGCTCGCCTTGCAATTGTTCAGGGAGTATTGACACCAACAGCAAGCAGCAGCAGCAGCAGCAGTTGATGTATGGCAGTGAATCCTGGGTATGGCAGAAGAAGAATGAAAGCAGGATTAATGCAGTTGAAATGAGAGCTCTAAGAAGTATGTGTGGGGTTAGGATAATAGATAGAGTAAGAAATAGCGAGGTCCGAGAACGATGTGGTTTGAAAGAAGATGTAGTGACTAAGATCGAAAAGGGTATGCTAAGATGGTTTGGTCATTTAGAAAGGATGGATGACAGAAGAGTTACGAAAGAGATATGGCGGGCGAGGGTGAGCGGAGATGTCGGTAGGGGACGTCCTAGACGGACGTACGGTGATCAGATTCGCGATGTCCTGATTAAGGGCCGAATCAAAAGCACCCGAAACCGACGTACGTGCATGAAAAGATTGATGAATGTAGAGGAAGCGAAGTGTTTATAATTAGGGCGATTAAAACCAATGCAAAAGGTGACGATGGCGTTACCCTAGATATGATCCTTCTAACATTACCTTATACTTTATCATGCATTACTAAAATTGTTAACAAGTCTATCGCAACAGGTATTTTCCCTAAACAGTGGAAAATTGCTATTGTAAAACCGATCCCTAAAAAAGGAAACCCAAGTGACTTTAAAGACCTTCGGCCTATCAGCATCCTCCCTTTTCTGTCCAAAATACTGGAAAAAGTGGTCAGCTTACAAATGACTGAATATCTAGAGTCGAATAATATTCTGCCGGAGAAGCAGTCTGGCTTTAGAAAGTGTCACAGCACTGCAACCGCACTCATGGATGTGGTGGATAACATTTTGGCCGCACAAGACGTGGGAAAAGGAACATTATTGGTATTACTCGATTTTTCCCGCGCCTTTGATACAATCAATACTTCCCTTCTTCTGTCGAAGCTTACGTATTACGGGTTTGATAGCCTTACTCTGGAGTGGTTCGCAAGTTATCTGTTGGGGCGCTTCCAGTACGTTAAAATCCGTAATGTTAATGGTACTGATTGTGTTTCCTCCACACTGCCGGTTACTAGAGGAGTGCCCCAGGGATCGATATTGGGACCAATCCTGTTTATTTTATATGGTGCTGACATTATTAATAATATTAAACATTGCAACCACCATATGTATGCAGACGACACCCAGTTGTACTTATCTTTTAAACCAAACGAGTGTAACTCAGCTATACACAAACTTAACGCGGATCTTCACAGCATAGCCGACTGGTGTCACCGGAGTAACTTAGTGTTAAATGCAAGTAAGACTAAATTTATGGTATTGGGTAGTCAGAAGCAAATTAGGGACATTTCAACCTCGAATCTGGACGTCGTTATAGAGGACGCTAATGTGGAGCGAATAACAGAAGCGCGTAACTTAGGTATAATCTTTGACGAAAGGCTACGATTTGAGAGTCATGTTTTAGAGATGTTGCGAAATTGCTTCTATAGGTTAAAGGTATTGTACCGAATTCGAGAGTGCCTAACGGTGGAGATGCGCACTAGGCTTTGCGATTCGCTTATTCTTTCCAAATTGAGTTACGCTGATGTAGTGATTGGTGGATGCTTGCTAGCAAGAACAAAGAGGGTAATACAGCGTATCCAAAATGCCTGTGCGCGGTTCTGCTTTCCCATTCCTCGCTACTCTCATGTCAGCCCTTTCTTAAACAGCAATGGCGTTTTAAACATGACCTCACGATATCGCCTACACCTCGCTTCTCTCTTGTTCGGGATAATTAAATACGAAAAACCACGTTATCTGTTCGAGAAACTCAAATTCTCGCAACGGCAAGTCAGACAAGCGATACGCCTAACGCATACACAACACCGTACGGCTGCTTTCCGTGGTAGCTTTCGTTTTGCTGCCACGAAGTGCTGGAATGACATACCACCACCAGTACGAAATCTTAATTCGGTTGCGTCTTTCAAAAATAATCTCAAGAAACTTATCCTAACAATCCAAACATCCGGTACATAAGCAGTCGTACTGACACTCGCGTACACACACACGCACACACACACACACACACACACACACACACACACACACACACACACACACACTTACACACGCACACACACGCACGCACACACGCACACGCGCACTCACCCTCACACCATACAAACAGACACTCGCATATTTACATTTACTCGCACGTAATGGGTAGTTGCAATTGTAGTAGGTAGTAGTTAATTTATGCAACTGTATCTGGTTTTGGTCAATTAAATAGGTAGTGTAGTTACGGTGCGCCATTCACCTCTCCAGGTTTCACTGAAAACCAGCGTCACGGTATATCTGAACAATATACCGTGGCATAAAAAGCTGAGTGGAGACCATTTTGGGTTTGATGCAATTAAGATAATAATCTAGGATAAGCTGAATTATTTAGTTAAGCAAATTGTATAATTTTTATTTTTATCTTAAGTGCTTTAAGTGCCAAATAAATATTATTTCATTTCATTTCATTTATTTCATATATGTTTGGACCGATGCACCTGGCGTTCCATAATCTCTGCCTACCCCATTGGGAGACAGGCGTGAAGATATGTATGTATGTATGTAGAAAAAAAAAAATAGATATCATATTATTCAATATAAAAGTTAATATATACAACAAGCATGACTATTCTATTGTTAGTGAGTCATTTAGGAAGTATGTAGGTCCCAGATTCCAGAGCAAACCTCATTAAAACTTATACCTTAAGCCAACTCAACCTTGTGCAAAATGAATTTGTGTTATATTATGATTTAGCTGCTGATTGTTAGTGATGTGAGTAAACTAGGTATTAAGGCCATTCAAGTATTGTAAGTAATAAATTGGAACATGCATTAACAGAAAAATAAAAACAAAAAAATTACAGGTATTAAAATTTCATTCAATACCAGAATATAAATGAATTCATTATGTTTTTGTACATTTTCCTGCCCAACATAATCCAATTCATACTGTACTAATGACCACAATTTTAAATAACCTGCATGAGAATGCTAAGGATATGGCAAACAAGAACTTCAGTAGCTTAGCCAATCATTACCCAACATAAGAGAATAAAATTGTATGTATATTGATTAAGCCAGTTTCTAAAAATATGTTTTCTAAAATTGATATTATTCTTAATGTAAGCTGTCATACCTGTTTCCTAGATAATCTGGTAGACTGACTTCCTTGAATCACAATATCATTTGCGGACACATCCAGCCTTTGTTCCCACCCTTGCATTATGGTTTTGCCCTCTTCACTCTCAATAAACTGCTGCACATGAGCCACACAAGGTCCAGAGTCAAAATAAATAAAGCAAAGATTAACTTTATGGCATGATATCTTTCCTCTATCATCCAAAGCTAGTATCAGCTTATGTTTATTAAGTAACTTGTTAACACTGGCCAGACATTGCTCTAACCCTTTCGAAAGGGTTAATTTGATCCACATACAAAGGAATATTGCAGCTGCATTCAATATAAGCCACAATACACCAAGAGAAAACAGCAGCAAGCCTGTCAGTCCAGAAAATAATAATGCCAGTAACACAAGAAATGCAAGGGTTATCCAACAGACAAGAACCCGTTTATAACAGATATTGTATAGAGTGAAGCGGGCATCATTCACAAGCAACTCCATAGCATGAACATATTCTTCAACAGTAAGCTGAAAACAAATATCAAAAATATTCAATATACCTGAGAGGACATAGAACTCAATTTGTACATAACTAGATAGAAAGATAATTTGTTTTGAACATATTTGCCAATTTGGGCAAAACTCTAGTTGTTTTTAAATATACAGTTGTGGTCATATAATTAAGAACGATTTGAAGTTGCAGAATATATTTATCTAAATCATGACATGTGTAGTTATAATGTTCCTTCTTAAAAGTAACTAGTTATGTTTTGAAATAGCCACATGAATAGAGCAAACGGGATTAGGAATATAAAATAAAATCGCTAACTTTTTCTTTTACAAATTGTATTTTTTCTCTATAGTAACAAATTCAAATAGTAATAAAGCTGGACAAATAATTAAGAACGATTTATTGAACTGCTCGAGAGTTGTATTATATGAAACTTAGAATAAATAAATCACATTAATGTGAAGTGCGTAAAGGAAAAAAAGATATTTAATACATTTTAAACAAAAACTAATAGTTAGTAGCGTGTCCACGGCTTTTAATTACTGCTTTACACCGGCGAGGCATAGACTCTATCAATTTTTGACATTTCGCAAGAGAGATAGACTTCCATTCTTCTAAGAAAACGTCGTACAGCTCTCTTAAATTGCCACACTGTCGATTTGAAACCTTTTTCTTGACTGCACACCAAAGATGCTCTATTGGGTTTAGATCTGGGCTGTTAGCGGGCCAATCTAAGACAGAAACTGATTGCGATGTGAGAAATTCCTTAACGGTACGTGCAGTATGCTTTGGATCATTGTTGTGCTGGAATGTCCAAATAACCGGAAGCACGTCTTCAGCATAAGGTAACATTGTTTCTTCCAGTATATTTTTGTATTGGAATTGATCCATGTTTCCTTCTATCAACTTAACAGGTCCAACACCATGTCCAGAAAAGCACCCCCAAATTTTTACATTTCCCCCACCATGCTTTAATGTCACTTTTGTGTACTTAGGGTCGAATGCTTTATTCGGAGGTCGTCATACATATCGTTTTCCATCAGAACATACCCTGTTTATTTTTGTCTCGTCGGAAAAAAGAACATTTTTCCACTGTCTAACTGTCCAGTTTTCATACCTTCTGCAAATGCAAGCCGGGCTTGCCTATGACACCGTTTCAACATGGGCACCTTCCTTGCTATCCGCCTAAACGCGCTAAACGCCTTCGAATAGTGCGTGCCGAGATTGCTGAAGGATTGTTTTCACCAAAATATTCTTTTCTCAGCTCATTAGACCCTTTAAAAGGATTTTGTTTTGCCAAACGAATGATATTTCGATCATCTCGACGACATGACTTCCTCTGTTTAGGTTCACGTGGAACATTTGAAGTAGTTTGATACGTCGCGAAGTGCTTCACAGCGTGGAAAACCATTGTTTTTGAGCATTGCAGATGGTCGGCTATCTTTTAATACGACCAATTCTTCTCGCGAAGTTTTATTATTACTTCCCTTGTAGATTTATTTTTCCTACTTTTATTTTTCCCCATTGTTTTTACACGAAGCAATCACCTTTTAAACTCTTACAGCACTAAATGGCGCCAAAATCATACAAATAGTGACCTACCACCACAGAGCCACAGAGTGTTCTCTATTTAAATTTGATTAAAAAATAAACCATTCAGCGTTCTTAATTATGTGACCAGCCAGTAAGAAGTAATAATAGGTTCAAATCTAATGTAAAAAGTTTATCTATTTATTTTTTAGCCAATCATTTGTATCAGCGAATGAACCGGTAGTATGCAAAAGTTTTGCGATACAGAGAGAAATACAAAAAAATACATGCAGTTAGTTATACTTGTAAGTTGGAAAAAAACTTTCCTTTAAATAAGAGTTCTTAATTATATGACCACCACTGTATATTTATTTTCCCATAGTTCTGTAAACAAAATTATATTACGGAAAATATTATAAATTTGATTTTTTATACATTATCATGCAAGCGTCTTGGCTCTAATGCTGAAGGCTTGTATGTGTAATTGAAATAAATAAAAAAACCTGAGCACCATAGAGATATTGAAATATCAAATGAAATGACATGTGGTGTAGTGTAAGCTCAAGAAAACAATTTACTATAGGTACCTACATTGTAAACTGACCTTAATC
This sequence comes from Acleris sparsana, assembly GCA_923062465.1. NCBI lineage: Eukaryota > Metazoa > Arthropoda > Insecta > Lepidoptera > Tortricidae > Acleris > Acleris sparsana. The sequence goes on from OV281286.1 coordinate 13,721,188, forward strand.
AAGGTCACTTTTTTAGATTTCATGAGGGTGCATTGATAGGTCACTACCAACTAAACTAATGTAAATACATACCGTGAGTCCTTGTGCCATTAGTTCTTCAGGCACTAATTCAGGTCTAAAATGTGCTGCTGTAATCCAGGGCCATTTTGTATTTGATGGAAGAATAGTTACTATGATGTCACCATTGGCTGAAAGGTGGACAAAAGTAACAAATTAGTATACCAAACAAAAATTATATTATCTACAATAATAATTGTAAAGATAATTATCATATAAGAACATTGTTTTTAGAATCATAAGATAATGGTAACCAAAAAATAATAGTAACAAGGCATTAAATACTTACAAAATCCAGTTCTAATGTTAACAAATTCAACATTTTTGCTTAAAGTTGGCTGTGAGGTGTTTTCAACAGATTTGTCACCTCTTTCCAAGTTGACATGTACTGCTTCCGTTTTTAATACGGCTGGCAAAGCGGAAGAGGAAGATCCGGGCGAACTAACTGGAACAGCGGACACTTGTGGCGATATATCAGATAGAGGTACCGTCGATAAAGGAGATTCTTCCTCAAATTTCACCCACTCTTTTCTAGGTTTGTCACTCTTTACACCTCCATTTAATTCATTTCCAACTGAAGCCTTTTCCTGCCCTTCTATATCACTCATTTTAAGGCTATCTTAATAACTAGCTTCTTAATATTTGTTTTAAACTACTCAAATAGTAGTTAAATACTAAGTAGTTATAGTTACCTACTCTATATTACTACAACAAATCCACAACACACCCAACCCAATGTCACATTTTATTCTTTCCACAGACTAAGACTAGTCAGCCCAGAGAACATCAAATCAAACAGATTGACACAGATATGTTAGTACAATTGTGCTGCCACATTATCGGGGGAAGTCAAGATTTCAATACTAATTAACGGAATGCACTTTGGGTTTTTTCACAAGATGTTTTTTCTTGATTGTTTTTATTTTTTTGCATATTTTGTTGTTTAATGTATAGTAATGATGTATTAATATGCACTAAATTACAAATGTGCAGTATAATGAACAATTCAAGTTTGAACATGTATCGCCTTTGGAAGGATTGCTCCAAGAAAATCCCATCTGAGGCCCGTTTAATGAAGCTACAAGTTACAAATTACAAGCGGAAGTCTCTTTCTAACTCCTTTTGCTAGAAAGAGACTTCCGCTTATAATTTGTCAAAGTCAAAGTCAAAGTTCTTTATTCTTCAATTTAGGCATAATATAATGCACCTATGAATGTCAAAAGCATTACCACCACCGGTTCGAAAAATAAAACCTTTGCCCCGAGAAGAACCGGCGTAAGAAACTCGGCAAGGTATATATTTTTTTCAAGAAAAAGGTTTACATCATTACATAATAAAAATAAATAAATAAATAGTTTACGATATCACAGTATTTTTGCACAGTAGATGCACCTTTTTTAAGCGTAGGTAAATTTATGCGTAGATTACTCATGCAGGACGGACGACTCACTGCCAAACATCCCTATCCATGAGATAATCGTTTACTTTATAATATGCTCGGGAAATTAGTTTTTGTTTTACGACAGATTTAAATTTAGAGTCAGTAAGTTTAGTAATACTTTTATTTATTTGTACCTTGTAGCTTCGTGAAACGGGCCACTGGTCTTCGTAAAGTTCTACCTACATCGCTTCACGGAGGCTAGAGGATCACCGTACAACGTTACCTTATGTTTTTTTTTGATATGTAAAATGTAAAATACAAACTTGATATTGTCAGAAATGGTTGCTCGATATCGCGACCGTTTGCCATTAAACAAATAAAAACATATTAATAATAATAATAGGCCGCAGGGCAGCTAGTGGCGAGCTGTGGTGAGTGGCGACACCACGGACCTGAGTGCTCCCGAGGGTAGGTCCTGTTCCTCACCTCACGCTTGCCTTCACCGGCCGGCTGCGGTGTGTAATGACGAGGAACAGACCCTCACCTCTGGCTTGCCTTTATTGGCCGGTCAGAGTGGAGTCGCAAGAGCTATATGCTCGAAGGGTGGATGTGTTGCATAAGTGGTGAGTGGGCACCTTATGGTCGTTTAAAGTCCAAAAGCACCTCTTCACCCTTAGCCCCTCTGGAACTGTTGCCTCCCTGCTGCTATATATATATGTGGCTATTTCGGGAGGTCCATTCCATTGAGTTGGCGAGTCACTGCCTGCCATTTCAACCAAAGTAATTAGCATTGGCCAGGCAGGCGCCATAGTTTCATCAATAGCCTAGTTCACCAATCCATATCAGTTCATTCATAGAACCTATTATTAATATTCCCATCCTTCTTAAATAGTCTTACACTAACCGGTGGTTGTCCGTGAGAGCATACTTCTTTAGTTTGAACTCAGGGACAATCGCCGGTTGGTTTCTCATAACTTTACTAAATTAAACTTGTCTAAAGGGCGTCTGCGTGTTGGCTTCGGCTCCATGTACGCCTTCCAAAGGTCCGAGACTCCCATAGTCCCGTGATAGGTAAAGTCATACAAATAATAATACGTCCCTCAGACATATAATTTCCGGTTGTTCACATTTGGCGAACGGCGAGGACTTGCACAGACATAACCTCGTGGCCAGGATCACCCATCAGCAACTTGCTCTTCAATATGGTCTTGTTGAGTCTGAAGTGCGTACTATAAGTACACACCGGCGCCAGTTCTCGAAAATGGTCGTGCTACGCTCTATTGAGATCGATCTGTCATCACGGACAGGACTATTGTCGCCAATAAGCCTGATATCGTGTTAACAGATCGATCTCAACTCCGGGCAGTGCTCGTCGACGTCACCATCTCGCATGACGGAACCTCGTGAAGGCCGAAAAGGACAAGCTCAGCAAGTACCTTGACTTGGCTAACGAGTTGACCGCCATGTGGAATGTTGACGCGACGATCAGTGTCCCGATAGTTGTGTCGGCAAACGGTCTTACAGCGACGAGTCTCGACCAACACCTCAGGAGACACTCGCTAGATGGCTGGGTTAAGGGCCAGATACAAAAGGCAGTACTCCTCGACACGGCACGCATTGTGAGGAGGTTCCTCTCTAACTAGCGTAAACCCTGCCCCGCTGCCGGCGGCACACGTAGGTTAGATTTTTTATAATGTTGATTCTTTGTATTAGCATTGTTATTTGACTTTTATATTTGAATACTTATTGTAAAAAACCTAACTTATGGAAAATTGAATAAATACCTGAATAATAATACTAACCGACAAACTTATATAAGTTACAGTTTGAGCAGAACACAGGAGCAGAAGATCCTTGGGGGAAGTAGATTTTTGCGCTGGAAAGTACCTATCTATTCTAGTACCTAAGTATCCACAGATTAGGGCAATAGGACACAGCTATAAAGTCCCAGATAGACGTGCGAGTAAGTACGCCGTACTTATGGCTCGGCAACCTTACTCGCCCGTGTGTCACCCTAAGTACGTACGCGAACTTCTAAAGGTCACGTCAAGCTTTAGTTCGCGTACTTAGTCGCAGTTCTATCTGACACTAAAGTCTACCAGAATTCCATTAGACATGGAAATTAAAATGTATATCTTCCAACTCCGGAGTAGGTAATAGGATTTAAAGTTCTTGATATACCTACGTATTTATTTTCGACCACTGACGACCCAAAATCATTAGGAGTTACGTTAGCTGCATCCCTTTCTCTCGATTTAGTCTGGTTGACTAGTGACAGGGGAGCTAATGTAACTTCTATTTTCATAATTAGAACCTCAGCAGAGACTCTACCTTGAAAATCGAAGATCGAAGCTAGGTACGTTAGGTCACTCGTCCCTTTCGACGCATAATGCCAAAAACGCAAAACGCCATTTATACGCAAAATGCCAAACACGTGTATTGCCAAATTCTGGTACCTAATGCCAAACACGCATAATGCCAAAGCTGCATATAAACTAAATACGCTTAATGCCAAACACGTGTATTGCCAAATCCTGGGAATGCCAAATGTTTATGTGAAATAGTTCTTCAGTTATGAGGGGGTCATAAGTGGCTCCAAATGTTTCGTGTAATATTTTTACACACGGTGCTGCTCGCCAGTTCTTTTAGCTTGAACTTGGCTTGACACGCTACCGCGTGTCTAGATGTTGGTTATAATATAAATGACTGGTACCTAATTTTAATTCTCGGGTGCCATTCCGTAAAGTTAATTCCACCAAAAACATAAATTAAAAATAAAGCCCAAGTTCTCATGTGCCACCAAAAGTAGCGATATATAAAAAGAGCCAATTTTGGCACTAGATTGTTAACAGTCAGACCAGTTTATTGCCACTAAACGCATTTTGAGCCTTAACTTGTCATTTTTGTTAAGTACCCAACAGATTTTACAATATGATATTGTCAACATACTGTATGTAGAAAACTGCCAAGTTAGTGCTCAAAATGCAATTAATGGCGATAAAAACCTTTTAAATATATTTATGTTAGAAATAAAACATGCCATGTCACGATAGTAACTAGAAGCACCTTTAGGTAAAAAAGTTAAGTAAAGCTCCTCTTGCATGTACTTGTAACACATCTGTATAGACTGTTCGACATTCTATAATTATTTGAAATTTGACGTAAATCCCATATTAGTTTTGTACGCAACTACATGCAAGTGGAGCTTTACTTAAGTTTTTTACCTATAGGTACGTAGCTATTACGTTTTCCATACAGTTTAATAATTGATAATAATGTTACTATTTTATGAACAAGGATAGAAATATTGATACATTTAGGATTTTTTCCTTTTTTGTGCTGTAAGTCCTAGGTACTACCTCCATGCGAAATTTCAAAGGTTTAGACCATCGGGAGGAAGTACCCTTTATGTTTTGAAAAGTGAGTCAGTCAGTACAAAATGAGCCGTTTTTAGAAATGAATAACTCTTTAAAAGGTAATGATTAATGATAGAACATTTATTTTCATACTAGGCTGAGGTCATTGACCTTAGTAATCTGTAAAAAAAACAAGTACCTGGCTGTATATCTACTGGAAAAAATGTTATGAGGGTGGGAAAAAGTGCTGAATGGATTCGTATATAAATATACAAACAGCAATATCGCTCGGATTTTTCTTCGAACTTAGCCGGACACATTGCCGGGTGTCTTGATTTAAGTACTATGCATATGGAGGTTTTTTTTTTGGTCACTTCTAATTTTTGGTTAGTTCCGGAACGCGATAAATTTCGGTCAATCATGTTAAAGTAATATTCGGTAAAAAAAGTGATTTGAATCTCGGCAATAAAAAAATCGAGATTTTAATGATTATTTTCTAGAAGTCGCCTTTGTTTTTTTCGGTGTTTAAATGAAGATTTCAAAAATGATTTCTGTTTGGATACCAAGATGGTCGATACGTTTTTGTTAGGGTTCCTTAGCCAAAACGGCAAAAACATTACAGTTTCGTCATTATTATTTATTATTTATTATTTATTTATTTATTCATAAAATTTGCAACATAACAGTAACATAACCAAATCGTTACAAACACAGTCATTAATATTAACTTAAAATAATTTGCATGTCATGTCCGTACGTCCGTTCGTATGTCACACACAAGCATCTTACTCAAAAATAATGTGTTAAAAACAAAAAACCGCCTTTAAAAAATAGCTTCTCTTAAAATAGGTCAGTCAGACTGAGTCGGCGTTTGGTAAAAATATTGCGAGTCGCCGAATTCAGTTTGACTGACCTATAATTTTTAAAGTTTTTTTTTTGGTTTATGAAGGCAGTTTTTTGTTTTTTTTATACGTTTTATTTTACGTTATAAAAGATAAAGCTAAAAGCTAAAAACACTTTTACACGTCAAGAATTTACCAGCGCTTCCCGAGAGGAGAACACTACTGAGAAGAAACGCCGCGAGCAACTCAGAAGTCAGTAATTTTTAACCATATTTCATACTACAATGATACCACTGTAGAGACCCATTATTTTTATTATTACACAAATGATCCCATAGGTTCGAAGTGTATACGCAAGAACCCGCCATTAAGATAAGATAAGAGATAAGAAAACCTAGTCGCTCAACTATCTTAATCGATATATCTTATCGCCACCCTTGAAATAGGTACCGTTGAGGAGTTGAGTTGTTCATCTGTAGGTAGTCTTCATCATAAGTTTCACTTCACCAAATGATACTTGCTGAATGCAAATGGTGGACTTGTTCCTAAAAATATTGAAATATGTATGCCTATTATATTTGAGGAGTTCCCTCGATTCCTCACGTATCCCCTCATCAAATTCAGATTTTGTGACAATGGGACCACCTCGGAAGTATACCTACTCTATCAAACCAAAAATAATTGACTATAATTGACGAAGAAATCGATAAACACACAAAAAAAACATAGAACCTTGTATATTGATGAAATTATGATTATTGGTGTGTTGTATAAGCCGCTACTGAGTTCAGTAGTTAAATAGGAAACAAAATATTTATTTCTAGGGAGAAACTCCACACATGTAACAAAGCTGTTTTTTTAAGCAAAAATTAACGTGTGGCATATATTTGGATAGTTCTTTTAAAAACACTTTAAGGTTTCTAAGCAATTTGTTTAAGTGAATTTATTCGGAAACAATCGCTCTGAAAGTTACATAATTGTGTTCTGAAAAAGAGTCATTTTTTACATCTTAAAATTCTAAATTAACATTATTTTCGAAATTGTCTCTCGTCAATGAAAAACCTAGCAAATGCATTAAAAGATTTTCAAAAAAGTCATTTTCGCCATCTTCAAGTTTTAGAACTGACATTTCATCATTAGCATAGGTACCTTAAAACCGCGAAAATGCCTCCCATAGGACACATGCTCTCAGTCAAGTAATTAAGTTATAAAACTAACTACGCCACACTTCTAATCTTCAGTACCCTTACCATGGGTTACAAATTACCGTACTAGCTAGCGAGTCGAAGCTTTGTCCCTCGCAGACCTCGCAGTAGCTGAGAAAAACTGCTGTGACTTACAGACACAGTCAGGCAGCGAACTCAGGCGAACTCTCCCCTTAACGCTTCCTTCAGTTACATAGCTCGCTTGGTTTTTTAGCTATAGTTATTTCCATAGTGTTATGTCTTACGGTACCTATTCTGGTTTGGGGTAAGGCAGCTGACATACAAACTATATTTGTGTTACAAAAAAGGGCCATTTGTTCTATTTCAATTTAAATTTAAATTCCAAAATTATTCAATTTATATTCCCGTGACTCCTTAAGATAAGTTTTTAAAGAAATTAATATCCTAACCGTAGCGTCTCAATTTATTTACGAGAATATTATTTATGTTATTAAGAATTTAGATTCTTTCACCAAAAACTCTGATATACAAAATTTAAATACAAGAAATAAAAATAAAATCGCTGTTAGAAAATTCCGAGTCCGTAAAGTATATAACTATATATATCATTTGTTGGTCAATGCATTCATTTCTATAATAAATTACCTGACGTAGTTTTAAAGTTAACCTTTCTTACTTGAAAGTCTTTTATGTCTACAGCGTATTATATGGTCGAGGATTATCTAACGGATTATCAAAAATGCATGGCCTAAATTCGAAACTTGGTCAATAATAATTTGTTCAAATGCAAAAATACTTTATCTTGTCTAGGGGACACCGTTGATGTAGGAAAACATATCGAAACTTTTATTTGGTCGTCTTGCACCGTCTTATATACACAAGTAGGTTTTTTTTTCTCCCTCTGTCTCTCTCCCAAGATATTTGGTAGGTATGTTTTCCTGCCGAACTACGCTTGTTATTTTATATTATATTTAATTTAATATTTATAGCTTTATATAATTCTTAGACTAAGTAGTACCATTGTAATATGAAATATGTTTAAAAAAACCGGCCAAGTGCGAGTCGGACTCGCGCACGTAGGGTTCCGTACCACTATACATCTAAATAAATGTTTTTCTTTATTCTTTATTATATTGGAGTTGATTGGATGAAAGGTAAAATGCGGTTTACGATTTATAACGTATTAAAAAAAACTAATTATAAGATCTCGTTCAAACCAATTTTCGGTGGAAGTTTGCATGGTAATGTACATCATATATTATTTTTACATTTATCATTCCCTTATTTTAGAAGTTACGGGGGGGGGACACACATTTTTCCACTTTGGAAGCGTCTCTCGCGCAAACTATTCAGTTTAGAAAAAATATATATTAGAAACCTCAATATCATTTTTGAAGACCTATCCATAGATACCCCACACGTATGGGTTTGATGAAAAAAAAAATGAGTTTCAGTTCTAAGTAGGTATGTGGAACCCCAAAAATTTATTGTTTTTTTTCTATTATTGTATGAAAATCTTAATGCGGTTCACCGAATACATCTACTTACAAAGTTTCCATAGTATAGCTCTTATAGTTACGGAATAAAGTGGCTGTGACATACGGACGAACAGACGGACGGACAGACATGACGAATCTATAAGGGTTCCGTTTTTTGCCATTTGGCTACGGAACCCTAAAAATGACTGACTGCTGAGTTTCATGCGACGTTTCTTCTTAGCGGGCTCTCCTCTTGGGAAGCGTTGGTACATTCTTGAGGTGTAAAAGTGCCCGTGCGGCCTACTTACTGAATGATTGACTTTTATCTTTTATGTTTTACATACACACAGAAGGTCGTTAAGTCTTAAAGTACGTATCTAATATCATCTATCGAATACCTACCTTTTATGAGCATTTTTATATATATTTTATATAGATAATAGACTAACGGCCGAACCCTATATTCAAACAGCGGACAGTTAAGGCTTACTTCTTTAAAATTTAAAATTTTAATCCAATCCTAAAAAGCCTACCTATCCGTGGTTTGAATACCTATATGGTTCGCCCAAGACAATTAAGCCCTACAGCCAGACAGACGAGGTGACTGCATTAAATTAACTTGTTATTTGAATACAATGACTTTAATTTATTTGTCTTCTATGTTACAGCTAACAGAAAAGAAATTTAAGACTATTAAAAATAAACATTTTGAACAAAAACATTCCAAATCAATGTAGCAGTGAAGTTAAAACATCATGTTGAAAAAAAAGGGGGTGGGAAAGAGGTGTTTGTCCACAACTTTTTGTAATTAGGTAGCTAGTTGTTTTCTTTGCAAAACTTGTGGTGATACGGAATTTAGTGAAGAGTAGTTCACACCTAACACAGTAATAGAAAAAATGCAAAAGAACTTATTGAACAGACATTGCCGCCTAAATCCAAGATTTTTTTATTTAAAACGTATGAAAATTTCAAAGTCTGGAGAAGCATCAAACAAGTCAATAAATTCTCATTCATGTAAGATTTTTTTACATTCTCACTGTTTTACTTCCTCGTAATCGAAGTGAAAAGCAGAGTCGGTCTTATAACCTATTTTATCCTCGACTTAATTATCCTAAGATGGTTTGTTTTATGCTCTTTTTGTTCAATCTAAATACTATTTTTGTACACACTAGTCCAACGGCATACATTACTTACCACCTATTAAAGTTTAATTGACAGACATCAAAAAAGGAGGAGGTTCCATGTTCTGTCGCCTGTGATTTTTTGGACCGATTGTGAAAATTATTTTATTCAGTTCAGTGAAAATAGTTGTTCGCTTGTCACCAAGTCGGTATCTGATGAGGAGATCCATGAGGAATTGAGGTAACTCCTCAAATGTTATAGGCATACACATCGATTTTGGTATTTTCAATAAGAAGTCCAGCATTTCTATTCAGAAAGTATCATTTAGTAAAGTGGAACTGATGATGAAAACCACATATGGCCACCGGAACTTCTAAATAGTACCTATTTCAAGGATGGCGATAGATATCTCGATTAAGATTATTGAGCGACTATGACGACACACACGAAACACATTTTAATGGTTTAAATAGCATAATAATATTATGGTCACTAAAAAGCATAAAATAAAAAACACCTAAAAAAAACTTCATCAAAACATAAAAATGACTTCTTTTAAAATGGTAATAGGTGAGTCAAACAGAAGTCAGTGTCCCACAATATTTTTAACCGCAAGCAGACTTCAGTTTGACTGATCTACCTAGTAGTATTACTATTATGAAAGAAGTATTTTTTTGTTTGGGAAGTTGTTTTTCGTTTTGTAAATATTTGTAGGGTTTCGTACAAAAAATTAAAAACGGAACCCTTATAGTATCACTCATGCGTCTGTCTGTCTGTCCGTCCGTCTGTCACAGCCAATTTGCTCCGAAACTACTGGACTGATCGAGTTGAAATTTGGTCATCATCATCATCATTGACCATTAATGATCTCCGACACTACTGAGCCTAAAATTGTGAAAAAGTACGACATATAGTTTATTGTTTGTAGATTACAGGAAAACCTATAAGAAATAAATAATAATAAAATAAAATAAACGTGTAGGTCCCCTCTCCACACGAGTTCAACTCGCACTTGGCTGGTTCAATGCCTTAACTGACAGACGTGGATATTGGTAGAAAAAGAGAAATAGGTAGTAAATTTATTTATTTATTTTAAAGACCAACCGCTCATTAGATTCATTTCAAACCACAAATACGTGTATAATAAATACACGTGAAAACACTGAAAACGTGACGCTTACCATACAGTCAGGTAATAGGAATTGAACAACATTGGTTATAGGTACTCTGGTTAGATTACTTTAGCCTACGTTGGTTTTGCGTTATGCGTTTACTTTTGTATTTGTAGGAAACAAATAAGCCAACACCGCTGCGGCTTCACGCAGCGAATAGCACGTACGCCTCTGGCTGACCGACTGGTATGGGATGGGAGTCTCGCTACCTGCCCCAAACCAGCGGCCTTCATTGCGATGCCGTTTGACCGGTCCTCTCGCTCACACTTATGGGACAAAATCCCTCGCAAATTCACTCCCACTCACCAGCCGGTTTGTGCGCCTACCACACAGCCACACACACTTACCGTTTGACCAACGGCCGGATTTTGTCTCCATAATACCTATGGCCTAGCGTACCGGACGCGATTTTACATCGGTTTTTATAAATCAAGTGCTTATTAAATAGCCAATGCTGAAAACTTTGTGACATCACTTTTGAAAAACGATATGGTGCTAATTTTTGTTCAAAAATTAGAAGTGTTAGGGCTAGGTAACTATTTGCTATTATAGTGCGAAGGACATTGTCATTATAAATATGTTTGAAGCATGGTTTTATACTTTTCATCCTATACAGTGTGACAAATGAATTATTTATGTTCAGCAATCTCCCAACATGACCCAAGCAACGTCTAGAAATATGGAATCTCTACCGAAGCAGTTTGTATCAGCGATGCGAACGCTATTTGATATTATGGATGACAAACATACCGGCTACGTGAGGCTAACCGATATAGAAAACCGTTGGCGTGATGACCGTACTAAGGGCCTGCCTCGGGGAGTTATAGAGAGCCTGCAGAAGGTTGCCTCCCACGATGGTTTATTAACATTCGATCGTTTCTGTACCGGACTTAAAATATGCCTCTTGTGTAATCAAGTAGACAAGAGCACGGAAAAAGTTAACAGAATGAATGACGATGTAGTAGAACCTAGCGGTGGCAATGTTAAGTTAAGCGCTAACAACCAAGGCCTCCACAGACCACCGTCTGCCCCTTTACTCGATGTCGAAATACAACATCAGGATAAGAATTGGAATGGAATTAAAAAGTTAGAAAACACATCTCAACACAGAACGATAAGCATGCCGCAGTTGTTAGGCCGTAAAGATGCACCATTCCAAGAGATGCAGCACCACGGGTCAGTAACTGCAATTAATAAACACGAGATGGTTTTTGGTCCTCCTAAACCCCCGAGATTAGAGAAAACGTTAACGGAGAGGAAGGAATCATCTCGAAAAAGTTACAAACCAGAGGAAGTTTCAGAGTTTGAAAACGAAGATATCGTCGATATAAAGATTGACTTTGAAGAAGTAGCTCTCGCGGTAGAAGAGCCCAGTAGGGGCCCGGGAGATGGCAGATCAGCCCCAGAGACACAAGCGCAGCTAGGCGCGCGACGTACGTCGCGGCGCCGCGAGCCTCGCCGGCACACTCTTCACAACGGCGTAGACTACAATCTCCTGAAGCGAATGAAGCAGATCGAACAAGAAAAGGATGTACTACTTCAAGGTTTTAACGCGGTTGAAGAAGCCAGGGAATGGTATTTAAAACAGTTGGGCGAGGTTCAAGAAAAGATGCGTCAAGCTGGCCGAATGGGGGCTTACGTGGTAAGTGCTATGGGCTCGACTACCAATGCTGCTATAGGTAATCAAAACCTAAACTCACCATAAAATTGATCAACTGTGTACTCTAATTTCATCAATACCTAAATGCTAAACTATTTGCATGCGTGCCCTTAAATAGGTACTATTCGTTTTAGATATGTTTGAATAATGATTACCTAAAGTGTGGATATACCGACTTTTCATTTAATTTTAAACCGCGGAATTCACCATATTTAATTAATATTATTTTACAACTATCCACAACTATTACATCCTAAAATTATGAAATTCGACAGGTGTTTTCAATCTACATGACGGTGCGCCCAGCCGTAGCCGCCGAAATTCACGTTGCACGGTTGCTTCAATAAACGTTAAATAAAGTAGTAGAGAGCGTACCGCCTTTTAAAAATATGATAAACGTTAATGACGACATTCATACAAAACCATTTGGTTTACGCCATACCAAACCTCCCGTACTTATATAGTTGCGATAGTGATATAAATGGAGTGTTATTATGATCTGCACACTATCTACAGTCATATTTATAAATTGTGTAGGTACTTATACGTATAAGTACTATCAGCCCATTGTAACCTTGACCCACCATAGAACGGTTTCATAGAGACGTTATAAAACAATTTGTTTGACACTTCTTACGACTTCAATGATAACGTCACTGTGACACAGTTCTATGGCGGGTCAAGGTTCCAATGGGCTGATAGTACATAAAAAAATTGAAGTCAAATTAAGTACGTAAAACAATATGGCAATAATAAGTTAGCGTACTGAAAACAATTTTGGACTTAAGGCGACTATAGCTTCTTACTGCCTCCATGTTAAAGCCAAATGACGAAAATCTTTAGTATGAACAACCACAAGGGTATGGTCAGCCCCCTAAATAGCTACATAATTGATACTTTAGTCCTAACTCCTACGCATTAAACAAAATTGAGTGGCAGATCAAACAAACATGACTTTAATGTGACAAAGTTCTTAAGTTTATTTATTTAGAATAGAAAGGGAGGGCGTGCCGGCTGTATTAACTTATTCGGTCGTTATTCGACTTTAAGGAAACTATTGATTATAAAGGAATATTGCTGCAGCAAATAATACAATTAAACACCCGTTGTGGGACTCAGGAGCCGTGGAGCGAAGCGCATCAGGAGAGATTAGAACTGCTCCGCGCGCGCGTGCTGGAGTTGAACCGGCAGCTGGGTGCGCTGGCGGCGGGCTGGCGCCACGGCCAGCTGTCGCTGCACATGAACCTGGCCCTGCCGGCCGCGCCGCACCCCGCCGCCGTGCTGCGCTCGCAGAACCGCATGCTGGCCGAGGTCTGTACCGGGACCACTGCGGGTGGCCGTTTTTATACCTTCCAACGATTATTATCTTGATCTTAAGGCTTAGCAAGTCGCCTCTTAGAAACGTCTTTTTTTGGCGTCTAAACTAGCCTGCAGTGCGGCCGGTTCCGAGGATTCCAGTTAGGAGTATGTTAGGAGTTATCTCTGGAACTACTGAACCAATTTATTAATAGGAATCTCTATTATCCCTGACTATGACATGCTATATCTTATTTAATTATAACCAAAGCGAGGCACCCTTGGTGCCAACTGTACTCATATCACTGATAACTAGGGATCGGAAATTCGGTTCGATAAATACATAATCTTTGGCGGCAACCTACTGAAGTTTCAGGAGCAAAATCGAATGTTTAATCCTACATGTAGAATAATTAATACAAAAGTTTTGTAGAATCCCGGAATTTATATTAGTAAAATAATATTTTTAAGAAAACGAGCCTTATTTGCTGTACTTTTTCCGGGATCTTGCCAACTTCACGGCTATTTATATCGAACCGCATTTCCGATCCTATTAAAGAGTCACTATTAAAGACTATCCAACAAGTTCATACTCAACTGACCTACTATATGCCATTTATCATAGCATCTTGATGGTGCCATATTATGTGTTGTCATGGGAATGGCTGTGCAAATTTTCAAGTCAATTCAAGAATAATAAAAGTTTACATATTTTTTTAATAACAATCAAATTCTTTGTTAGCTAAAACAAGCTACAAAATAGTGACTTGCATGCTGGTTAGTGAACATGATAAAATTTCATTTTTGTTTCAGGAAGTAAACCGGAAAAATGACAGAATATCAGTTTTAGAGAGAGAAAAGGCAGCTCTTATAAGAGAGGTCCTAGGACAGAGGAACAGAACCAAAATAACAGAGAATTTTTCATAATTGGAGATAATTATAATAGATTTACAGCACAGTCAAGAGGAGGGAAATCTAATTCTTATTAGTTTTTAGTTTTTTTGGTTAGCCTATGTTTGGGTCCCTGGGCAAAGGCCTGCCTCTGTCTTAATATTGTACCAATAAGTTAAGATTTAAGTCATAATATTGTACCAATAAGTTTCATGCATGTATTTTTTCCTCTTGTGATACTAATCTATGTCTCCCAATAAACAACAGTGCCATACTAATAAATCCCATATATTTACCTAAAACTAAAATGCCATAAATGAAACTTATAGCATGTGCTATGTTACTATTAATCAAACAATAAAATATTAAACTCTTTTACTGTATCTTTTGATTTTTATGGTATAAGGAATAGTCATATTCCCTGAAAGGTACATCATAAGTCAGGTTACCCTGGTCCCAAGCTCGCTCTATAGCCACAAGTAACTCCTTGTGTTTCTTCTGACACAGTCCAGTTTTGAATGCATCTAATATCTGAAAAGAAATAAATATAACAATAAAAATTAATTCACACACATACACAGACAATTCTGCCATCCTACCAAAGAAGGTAGCGAAATGCAATGTACTTATCTATTATATAAAAGTGAAAAGCAAGAACGGGATAAAAAACGACAATCGAGTTGGCACATTACAAATTTTAAGAACTTTGATGACATGTTTCTCGAAAACAATGCATGTAAACTAAGAAGAAACTATTGAAATCTATTCTCTAGACATGAGAATAGAACAAGAGCATAAAATTCACCAGTTTTAGTGCATATTTTTTTTCTACATTCACATAACAAAATCTCAATATCATTGACAATTTGAACCATCGGCCATTGTTCTGAAATGTTTCGGCTAACATTCAGATCGGTCTCGCTTAATACTATATGTTTAAGTAGGGTCTTGCTTAATACCTTATGTTTAGGTACACACCATTTGGTGTCTAATAATACCTTAAGCCCAGCTTTGACGGCAAAACCACGGTTTGTGATTAAAGAAATGGATTAAAGGGGTGCTCTGTCTCTTTCACACAAGTGCAATACAGAGCTATAAGTTCCAATCTGCTATTGAAGCACTGCATGCATGACAAATTGGTTCATCTGGACCGGACTTTATATCTTCGGCAGGCCAAAGAGAGTTATTATGTTCTCTGTGGCTTTTAAAATAAATGTAGATGAATATACCTTTAATACTAAAAATTTATTCTAATAGAGTTCATTTTTAGTATGACGTGGCCAGTAATGGTATGGTGGCCACAGAGTACAAGAGGTTTTAATTACAGAGTTTCACGCTGACATTTTAGTAAATGTTTATGAAAATATATACTCTTTTTTATTTCCATATCCTTATGTTGCTAATCAGGGCTCATGAACATAATACAATTGGGACAAATACATTCATATTTTATAATTCATTCATGCAGTGCAGGCATGTCTATTTTATATAAAACAGTGCTGTGACAAGGCAAGAACAACTTTAACATCAAATAAAGAATTGCCTCCTACCTCATCTCATACAGAATAATCTACATAATAATGCCAGGTACAGCCAAAAATTTTAATGAAATATTGTACCAAGAGAAATAATATTGTATGTAATAAACAACAGACAAATATAAATCTGATTTGATACAGACCGGTATTGTAGTTATTATGTTTAATATTTACAGAATCAGATTGCTGATAGCTATTAAACAAGAAACAAGTGTATTACGTGTTATAAGAGTTATCACAGGAATCAGCCCAGCCTGGTCCTATTTAGAGTTAAGACATTGATCAGCAGAGGGAAGATGGCCTATTGGAAAATGTCCAGCTTTTACTTTGGATTTATTCTATTATTTTAACTGATTACTATCTCGGTCACTTGACATTGACTAAATTACTGCAACCATTAATAAAAAAGAAGAAAGAAGACACTCACCTGGCCAGTATGTTCCGAAATAAACTGCTCAAGTAATTTTGTGTTCCTGTGATCCAAAACCAAATATTCATCCCTACATATAGGACATGGATTGCCTGTAGAAATAATACCATTTCTTACACATGTTTTTCTTGTCTTCCGTGGAGCAAAACCGCCTTTGTGGTTGCGTCTATACAAAGCCCAGACTGGTTTATCGCTGTATGTCTGTTGGTAAGCTTTGCTTTGCAAATACCTCATGCTAGTTTCAGGAGGGATAACTTTAGTTCTATCTTTGGAAGGGTCAATTGTTTTTTGTTCTTCGACAGCAGCATTATCGGCCGGTTCGCAGTAGAAACGTAGACTGCTTCTAGCCTCAGCCAGAATTTTTCGTCGTAGAGACAAGTTTATGATCCCTAATAGTGCCATATTGCTATAGCAAATTAGTAACAAAATAATGCCGGTAGAATTGTAATGTAAGAAAAACGTGATAAATTTACTTTGAGGCCTCGATTTTCTTCTTCTATATATGTATATAGAATGTACATAGATAGATCTTTGTTTTGTGGCATATGTCATTAGTGTTGCCACTATGATTTCGCCAATGTCAGGTTTAAGGAAGGCACACGTTTTAACGGACAGTGAATATTTTTTTAAAGGGGAATAAAATATAAAGAGTTTCATGAACTAACAAACACAACAAATATTTACATGTTTACAACTTAATTCTATTTTTATGAATGAAACTAACTAAATGTTTAATGAGAGGACTATTTACAAGAGTTAAAAAGTTTTTCATATTTTACAGGAGGAGGATGTCGTAAAGTGAACATGATAACTTAGGGCACGAAAAGAATTTATATGATCAGGGGAGCCTTCGTCCAAACCGCACTCACAGAGAGAGTTATCCTTGATCCTGACCTTAGCTAAGTGGACTGGGATATAAGCATGACCAAAGCAAAGGCGACAAAGGGTGGTGGTCACAAATCTATCAGCATGACGATAACGGAAAAACCAAGGCTTGATTGGGATATTTGGTTGGATAGATGCATAATGACGACCTTTCTGAATACTGGAAGAAGACCAGATATCATTCCAGGACTTTGCTAGCGTGGGCTTAGCTATGGAAACTAGGTCGAAAGAATATTTTTTGTAATGCACAAGAGTGCCAGACTGAGTCGACTCCTTCGCACAAGAGTCAGCGATTTCGTTACCAGCAAAACCGGAATGGCTTGGGATCCATGCTAAAACTACATTTATATTTTTATTAAAACACGCAAAAAGAGCTTCCGTGATTTTATAAATAACAGGGGACGTTGATGACTGCCTAAATAAATTTGAAGAGATAGCTTGCAGGCAGCAGGGAGTCAGAGAAAATTATTGAAATATTTAAAGAGTGAAATTCTTCATATACGGCCTCTAAAACAGCAATAGCCTCACCAGTGAAGACCGATGAAAAGGGGGGTAATTTGTAGTTCAAAATTATGCTAAACTTTGGAATCCAGACAGCATAACCGACACAACCCATCTTCAGATAGTTTCGAGGCATCAGAGAACAAACATAACCAGTTCTGCCACCTCTGTGCTAACTGCCTATTAAAGCACCTATCAATAGAACCAGATTTTTTGTCAATACCAAAATTAATAATTTGTGGATTAAACACAAAAACTCCAAAGTCAATCAGAAACAAAGGGTACAAAGGGAACTGCGATAAAGGGCAAGCCAAGACTTTAACTCTGTTGAAACTTTTCAATATGGGAGGAAATTTTGAGTCAAGAAACACACCTAAAAATTTAACGTTATCAAAAACCATGATAGCCTGGCCATCAAACTTTATTTCTACTGCAGGGATCTCTTCCTAGAGAACACCACTACACTACTTTTGGCAGCAGACAAAGACAGCCCGTGATCATTGAGCCAGAGGGATATATAATCTAAAGAGGAATTCAGTCGCGAACAAGCTACTGACACAGAAGAGGATGGGACATATAAAGCAATTATTATTATTTATTATTTATTTATTATTTATTTATTAAAAAACAAACAACATAGTACAATAATATATCATGCCCTGCAAAACTGTTGGAACAGTTTGACTGCAGATATCATCAGCGTACTGTAGTATACTGCAAAATGAATCAACTGATCCCTGCAAACCTATGGTAAAAATGCTATAAAGAATGAGACTTAGGACAGAACCTTGGGGTAACCCTAGATCGAATATAAGTAAATGTTAATTAATTTGACATTGACACTATTGACAGACATAGGTACCTTAATAATCTGTGATTGACAGCACAGACAATGAGAATATATATCACAAGCACGCAAAGATTATTTTGGTATGGTAAGTGATTTACAGTGTCCTACGTTGCCATATATGATCAACGTCCTTTAAGCGCAATTCACACAGCGGGCGGGAGCGGGACTTGCGCCGAGCGGGTCGGAAGGTCAGCGGGTGTTTTAACATGGAGTTAAATGGAATCATTCAGACACGCGGCGGGACGGGTCGGGCGCGGGTTGGGACCGCCGCACCCGCGACGGACCCGCCGCCCACCACAACCAGCGCGCGGGTGCGGCGAGTCCGTCGCGGGTCCGCACTTGTATGGTAGTCCGTTACGGGCGTCCTGGGTGGTAAATGCCCGACGGGCCCGCCGCGGTTCGGCGCTATGTGTGGTACGAGGGCTGCCTACTTATGTAACCGGAATAGAAAAAAATAACAAACGTATATGACTAAATATGGTTTTATTGTTTTTCAAAATATTCTCCCTTATGATCGATGCACTTTTGCATACGTTGAAACCAATTTTTAAAACATTTTTTCCACTCTGACTGAGGTATCTCCAAAACGTGCAGTTTGAACGCGTCGACTGCATCTTCACGGGTCGAAAATCGTTGACCACGTAATTTATTCTTTACATTTGGGACTAAATAGAAATCGTTGGGTGCCAAATCAGGGCTGTACGGCGGATGACCCGTTAATTCTATATTTTGAGCTTCCAAAAATCGAGTCGTTTCGCGTGATGTATGACAGCTGGCATTGTCATGGTGAAGAACGATTCTGCGTCGCTGGTTGTTTTTACGTATTTCTTCAAATACCTCCGGCAAACAAATGGTCGTGTACCATTCCGAATTAACCGTTTTACGGTGGCATGGCCATTAATACCGAAAAAGCAGGCGACCATTTGCTTCAAGGTGCTTTTTGCACGAGTTACTTTCGTAGGGTTCGGCTCATTTTGAAACACCCACACTGTTGATTGTTGTTTAGTTTCCGGATCATACGCATAGATCCAGGATTCGTCACCTGTTTAGATATTATAAACAGCTTTTGAGTCACCACGGAAATATATTTTTTAACATTTTCTTGCACAATGGCTCTTTTTGATCCTTAGTTAAATTGTGAGGGATCCAACGGGGAACAATTTTTTTTTACAGCTAAATGATCATGTAATATCTTATTAATGCTCGTCATACATATGCCCAGAGTCGCCTCTATCTCGCGATATGTAACATGACGGTCATGCATTATAAGTTTTCGCACAGCTTCAATATTTTGTGGTACAACGACCGATTTCGGGCGACCTTCCTTAACTTCGTCCGTGAGCATACTACGTCCACGATTGAACTCACTAAACCAGTGGTACACAGTGCTTTTCGATGGAGCTTCATCACCAAAAGTCGAAGTTAATTGATCTACGCACTGTTCTTGCGTTAAACCACGCCGAAAATCATAATAAATCATAGCACGAATATTTTCACGAGTGAGTTCCATTCTTGCAGCGAGATGACATTTTGATCCCGCCAAAAACAAAAGACTAGCGTACATAAGAAAAAAAATTATAGCGGCCATTATTAAAAAAAAGTTCAAATTTTACCATGGAGGTCAGATATAACGTTTATAAATGTTGGAATCCCAGATTCCGGATACATAAGTAGCAGCCCTCGTATTCACACATCGCGTCCGAACCGACGACCCGCGCGGGTACCGCGATGAAAACGACATGCTCGGCGACCTACCCGCTCCCGTCCGTTGTGTGAATGGCGCTTTCAAATCAAAACCATTAATTGGTTACATTGCTCTATGGTGCGGCCCGTAAACATCTCGTAAAGCTACACATACAGGGTTATTGGTAAGTCGACCTATTCCCGTAAGGAGGTGATAGGAGTGACTATTTGCGATAATTTTGACCCCCATATGCATTATGCAAAAGTGAACCATTTTTGAGTTATCGCAATTTTTAGTTTTTTTTTAAATTAGTCGGAAATTCAACTTGAAAAATTTATTACAAAAAAAGTATCAATTTAAATCTTTTTTTTTCTTCTGATTTACAAAAACGATTAAACGCTGGTTATTTCTCAATATTAAAACAATAATTATCGGCCCAAATTTAAAAAAGCGAGACGGAATACGAAATTTTTTCAATAATTTTTGCGATCACTTTCCACTAAAATGCCTTAAAAACAAAAAAAAACGTTATGAAACTTGGCTTGCAGATTATTTTAAAAACTTAACTGTTTTCTTAGCTCTCCAAAAATGCATAACAAGTAGGAAATTATTAGAAAAAAACTGAAAAAAAAATCATCACAAAGGAAGCGGGCGGAAACTAAAGTCACAAATGCCACTTCAAAAATAAAAATAAAAAACATACCGAATTTACATCAACTTTTTTTATTTGCTTTTGTACAAGATGAACTTGTTTTTCTTATGCAATATTAAAAAAAAAATATCTGTACACGTTTGGGAATGCGAGGCCGAAAACTAAAAAATGCATGTTTTTTTATCAAACTCCAACGTAAATTACACGAAAACAGAAAATTTACCAATACATTTGGCTGACTGAAATTAGTCTGACTAACTTAAAATAAAACTAAAAATCGCTGACTTTTTCCATAAGTTAATGTTGTTATTTGTGTTTACGAGTATAACATTTAGTTTTAATAGCTCGTTAGAAAGCTGGAAAAACGTCAATGTTTTATGTGTAATCTGCACGCCAAATGTATTGGTAAATTTTTCTGTTTTCGTGTAATTTATGTTGGAGTTTGATAAAAAAACATGTATTTTTTAGTTTTCGGCCTCGCATTCTGAAACGTGCACATATAATATTTTTTTTAATATTGCATAAGAACAACAAGTTCATCTTTTTTTTTTTTTTTTTATTTATTGAAATGTACACTTACAGCAAGTACAGAAAGCATTCACATCATAGTAACAGGTTAAGGTATTATGTCTAGTGTACAAGCCAATTACAAGTATACACAGCATTTCCAGATAACTTAGCGGACTAAATAAAAACAATAGATTACATCTTGTACAAAAGCAAATAAAAAAAGTTGATTTAAATTCGGTATGTTTATTAATTTTTATTTTTGAAGTGGCATTTGTGACTTTAGTTTCCGCCCGCTTCCTTTGTGATGATTTTTTTTTCAGTTTTTTTCTAATAATTTCCTACTTGTTATGCATTTTTGGAGAGCTAAGAAAACAGTTAAGTTTTTAAAATAATCTGCAAGCCAAGTTTCATAACGTTTTTTTTTGTTTTTAAGGCATTTTAGTGGAAAGCGATCGCAAAAAATATTGAAAAATTTTTGTATTCCGTCTCGATTTTTTAAATTTGGGCCGATAATTATTGTTTTAATATTGAGAAATAACCAGTGTTTAATTATTTTTGTAAATCAGAAGAAAAAAAAAGATTTAAATTGACACTTTTTTTGTAATAAATTTTTCAAGTTGAATTTCAAACTAATTTGAAAAAAAACTAAAAATTGCGATAACTCAAAAATGGTTCACTTTTGCATAATGCATATGGGGGTCAAAATTATCGCAAATAGTCACCCCTATCACCTCCTAACGGGAATAGGTCGACTTACCAATAACCCTGTATACAGCCACATTAAAGGCCGACAAATTTAACGGGCGACGTATTCGTCCTAGGTAGACTAGGGCAATAGTGCATAGGTACCTTAGAGTGTCACAGGCCCAACTTTGAAAATTCCCCTACTCAGGGCCCTACTTCGAAAATCGAAGTTTGATGTAACGTTATCATCTTCATCCCTTTCTATCAATATAGTCTCAGCCACCAAACCTTAGGTGTCGCATTGCAATAACGCAGTGCAGTTTCCTACGAAAGTGATTCGCGCTTAAACGCGAAGCAACGCGATTTACGCGATGCTCCGCTTTAGATTTCGGTAGACCTTAAAGCACGAATTATACTGACAGTAAAATTGCAGAGAAGTTGATTGCCGTCTTACTTTAACTTCAGTTATATAGTAAGAAGCACAATTTTGCTGTATTTTTGCAAACTTTACTTAGAGTAAAACAGCAGTCCACTTTAAACCTCGCTTAAGCCCGATTTACTTGGTCAAGGACAGTGGACAGTGGACAGTGACAGAGAACAGTAGCGAGTCAAGTTGCCTTACATTAATCTAAACACACGTAAGGCATCCTAATAGAATCGCTTTCTATTTTTTCACTCCACTGTCTTTGACCAATGTAAATCGGGCTTTAGGAGTATGGACCTTTTACTCCACTAACTAAAACCTGAGAATAAAATCCTTGATAGGCGATGCGTGCGATCTCTCGATGTAGAATTGTAAACTCGAGTTGAGAATGAGAATTGGTGTATGTGACGCTGGCAGTTTTTCTGATGTTTAATTCTCGCTCGGTCAATTCTATAATAGCAACATTAAATGGTGTTTAAAAAAAACATAGGCATTACCGTTTACGATTCAAAAGAAACGATTTCATTAACGTTTTGCTTTTATGTTAAGTTTTTATTAAACTATTAGTGAGCAGTGATTGATTTGATTGAAAAAACATTACACCGTATTTTGAATCTCAACATTTGTATTTGTCTTCCGTCATTGTATTTAATTGAAAAAAAACTTGGAAAAAATGTCTGAATCTACCGGGGACACTAATACTGAGTAAGTATCCATAATATTGTCTAAGTTATCATTGTTAACAACTATATATTTTATTTGGAACTGTAACTATAATATAATGGACGAGCTAATTTCATGCGACATTTGTATCATTGAAATTACACTAACTGCTTTATGCAAATAATATCTCTGATATCTTTCTTTCTCCGTCATCAAAATTATATTATAGTTATTATGCGAGCTTTTCCCTTAATGGGATCTCTGTAGCTACCATCAGCTTTAAATTCGTATTTTTTTAATATTGTTTTTTATAAGTACTAATATTTTAAGAGGTAAAAATTGAGTTTGGTGTTTGTTTGTATGTTAGGGTAACTTCTGAAACTCTTTAACCGATTTCAAAATTTCTTTTATTAATATAAAGCTTTATCCCTCACTAGTTAATAATGAACTGAGAAATAACTAAATGAAAAACCAGCTTTACCTACCTAAGTCAATAATTGTCATTTAATCATGGTTTGTTTTCATTTTTTACACCCAAGATGGTGAAAAGATTCTAATGATACCAAGCACATCTATAGTGGCTCAGGTGTTTAGAAGTTATGGTGGAATAAATATTTTTACATATTTCAATATATTGTTTGTTTACATAGTTAGCAAGTTCCATAGAATTACAGTTTACATACATACATGAACCCTGAAAACATTACACTCCATTTTATGGCAGTCCTGTAAAAACAAGAAGAAAATATTCTCAAATTTATGTAGCCTAATTGTACTTCAAGAGGAGTAATAGATTATTGGACATTTTGGGGGTGTCATGTACTTTGTAACAACATATTTTGCCTTCAGCATCTCAGTTTTTGCTTGGCTGCTCATCCAGTCATATGTGTTACTTCTTTCCAGTGCCCAGTAGTGAAATATAATCTGCTCGTGTTATGTTAACAGAAATGGCCCAAGATCCTAAGTCTAATTCCTTAATTTTCATATTTTACTGAATCTAATAAGGGTAAGGATTTGCTCTATTCATGTGATATGTGACCATAGGTTATGTTATGGTTACCTATATTATGTTCTTGGCTCAATCAACTTTTCTTTGTAGCTCGATGATGTGGTGACATCTCCTGGATCACTCTTTAAAACTGATTTTAATTTATATAAGTACACTAAAAATCAGTTTTATTAGCAATTACATACCCATTGATGGCCTTTCTCATGAGTGTGGTAGAAGTATATATTTTTTGTTTCCTGGCTTATGGGCCAGAATAGAGGCTGAATGCTATGCAGCACCATGGCTCAAT
Source organism: Acleris sparsana (assembly GCA_923062465.1). Classification (NCBI taxonomy): domain Eukaryota; kingdom Metazoa; phylum Arthropoda; class Insecta; order Lepidoptera; family Tortricidae; genus Acleris; species Acleris sparsana. Next base: position 13,745,728 of record OV281286.1, read on the forward strand.
TTTCCAAAGTTATACAATAATATATTATATTATTTTCATGCACGTAAAATGGTGTAGGTATTTAAGGATCATTTTTTAATTTAGAATTCTGGTTGTGAAATATAAGATTTAAAGTGGTTATTTTTGTACAGTGAAGTGTAAATCAGCTAAATCATTGTTTTTGTGTAATGTGTAAAAAAAAACACAGTGGTAGTATGTAAAGAAGTTAAAGGAAAACGATCACACCTAAGTTTGTACTTACAAGTTAACAAGCCATAGCCTACCAAGTTATAAACGAAATCCTAACTGCGCGTGACCCATAGTACAAGCCTAGAGCTTACTTTGGGACACGGTCAACTTGTGTGTGATTGCATCTGAATACCTACATAAATATTTTTTTTATATCTTTGGGCCCAATTCTCTTGAGTCTATTAAATTATGTGCCTGGTGAATCTTTCATTCACTTTCTGGCAAGTTAGGATGAGCGAAGGTTCTTTTGTAGAATATTTTTTAAGTGGTTGATACTTTAAGGCTAAACAGATAGGTTACACGTTTTAAGGTATTCTAAACCGTCACTGAAACGGTCTTTGAGTAACACTTTTTATGCTGAAATCGGGCACTCCAGCATGATGTACCAAACGGTCTGTTTTGGGTACGTGGAAGTGCTGCATTCAGCGAAATCACACCAGCCCCACTAATTCCACAGGAACGTCGAGTTGCCTATTCCCTCGCAGAGCCTGTTTAGAAAAGTCCAGACTTGGCGTGGTTTCTCATCCTGCAAGGGGGTCGCGTGTAGATAGTTTAAACAGGTCACCGGCAGGCTGGGTGTCTGGGTGTTCTTTCAGCCACATATCCCAGATGTCATGTTGACATTCAGGATCATGTGCTTTATGGGCGATTTGCCTTGGAAGATCCAAAGAATATATACTTAAGTACAGTAAGGCTCACACTTTCCTGAGGTACACCAGCTTTTATCTCGTGCAGGGTTCTCGCATTGTCTCCATGTTTCACATTAAAGGACCATTCTTAAAGGTATGAATTTTTAGGGCGAAGTAGTTGATGGTAAGTTGATAAGCACATTGTAAAGAACGGGGGCGTGGTGTATCTCACGTCCGTAGGTGGTAACCTTAAAGTACCCTACAGGTGCCCCCTGGGTGGTGAAAAACGAGGCATTCGGAGGAAAATTGGAGAAGCATATGCCCAACGGTAGGCGCATATGCGTGGAAGAAGAAGAAAAGAAGAACGTCTCGTGCTAAAATCGGTCGTAGGCTTATGATGTCTAAAATCGCTGCAGATACGTGTTGTTTGTGTTCAAATACGTTACTAATTTCTTTGACAAGCCTTTGAACAGTTTGAACCTGCTCAATCATACCCATGGGCTTCTCTGAACCCAATTTGATGTTCGAGGATCTGTTTAGATTCCGCAACCTCCATAGCTTCCTTTAAGTTCGAGTTTAGAGTACTTTTCGTCTCCGTATAAACTATACCAAGCTTATTCCACGTTTATAAGTAAGGGGGCTAGATTTTTTCTTATTTCATAACCCGAAATAGGCAAACTAGCACAGAAGTCACCTGTAGCCCGTTTCAAGAAGCTGCAAGTTATAAATTACAAGTTGAACTCTCTTCCTTTCCTAGTAATAGGAGTTAGAATGTGACTTCCGCTTGTAATTTGTGAAACGGGCGATCTGAATCTGACGATGTCTCTTTACTTTCGAGTACTCAAAGAAGACTGAAGACTCGCTCGACTGTAAGATACCCCTCAAATCTGAGGATGACTTCTCGCAGGCGGCCTGAATATTTAACACTAGCATTCAGCAATTCGCTTTCCCTTGCTACAAACTTGGGATTTATTTGATATTTTTATGTTTATCTTCTGTCTATTTAATTGTTGTACTTTAGCCATCCATCCGTTGGTTTTATTTATCTCTCAATCACTCAAAGGTTATCTGGAAGAGATCCCTTAAAGGGATAAGTTTGCATCTGTACATACCTCCCGCGTTTCTGCTTCTATTTCATGTTATTTTCTGTTTGTGCAATAAAGAGTTTGCATACATACAAATAAAGTCGCTTAAACACCGCGTTTATCTGTATATCTGCTAACTCCTCCTAAAGCACGCAACGGATGTCGATGGGGTTTCCACTGTAAAAAAATTGGCGCTTTAAAGCGTAATATTTCCTAAATTGTTTTCACTAACACTAAAAAAAATTTTTTTCAACATTTTATTTTACCACTGGTGGCGTGAGTTAGGTATATGTATAATTGTATATTCATGCCAAATTACAGCTTTTTGTACTAAGGGTCTCTGAGCTAAGCTGCGAACGGACGGACGGACATGGCGAAACTATAAGTGTTCCTAGTTTGACTACGGAACCCTAAAAATACTGCAGAAGTTCACTGCTGTCTTACTCTAATTTTAATGCTGGAAAAATGAAGTTATATTTTGCTTCATGCTCTAGAACAGATTTTAAAGTAGGTAGGTATGACAGCAATTAACTTCTGCAATTGTATTGATAGTTAATTCAGGGTTTTACACAAAACTCACCTAAACCGAAGTAAAGCTAGGGTGGGTGAGTCGATGGTAAATTATAATTAGGTAAATTGAGTGTTTGAATGTTTGTTTATTTGTATGTTTGGGGTAATCTATGGAACTACTGACCTGGTTTAAAATAATATTTCACTAATAGAAACATTATTCGTCTATTACAAAAAAGGCTAGAATAGTAAACGTTTCGAGATACCTATGGCGCAAGTAACAGTAGTCAGTAAGTCACTCTGCATGGACCAACATGCTCTTGCCCGATTTTTTCCTTCGTAAACTACCTATTGAATATTTACCAAACACTTAACGTGAAAATGCATCACTTTTGCTTAAACGGTATAAGTCAAGTCGAGACAATAATTGGTTCATTATTTTTCCTATTTTACAAACGTAATGTGTTAGAAACCTATGCTGAAGTATATAGTGAGGAATGAGTGGTTTAATAACGAGAAAATTGTACAAAGAGATTTTTATAGTTGTAATGTTTACTAAATTATACAAATAAAATTGAATGGGCTTAATTTACATTTATTTCGACTGGAGCAAATCTTTTAATCGAATAATTTTCGCAAAATATCATGTTTGTAAATTTGATTCTATTTAGGTACTAAAACAATATTAGGTATATCGGGACATAATCGCGTAATAAAATGAACATTTAGGTACCCAGACGTTTCTTTTCATTTCGACGTTGTTCTCGTGACCATGTCTGTTGTAACAAAGTCGAAACGTCGAGGTTAATATTTATTTTATTACACGTATGACTGTAAATCGTGTTAGTATAAAGCAAGGTATTGATTCTATTTTATCTGTAATAATATTTTTTGGTTTAAAATACTAAAACCAGCCAAGTGCAAATTCAAATTAAAATTTCTTTATTTGCATAAAATATGGTACACTAATTGGTAAAATGTGAAACAATTCCAGTACAAAGACATATTTTGCCACAAACTAGTAGCATGCAAAAATACTTAATCTTAAAACTATGCAAGTAGTGTTTATTATAAAAAAAACACATTATATTTTCATGTTTCAAGAGGGGATTTTCAAATAAAACAACTGTTCTTTGAACCATCGATAAAGTTTACATTTATACAAGTTTAAAGGCAGAGGTTTAAAGTCCTCTGGATTTACTTGAAAAAACGCACATGTAGTACCAGTTTTTCATGAAGAGAGCACTTTATAGGAATATCTAGTACAAGTCTGTTCGGATTTCTCGTGCTTCTGGGTATACGTCAATAGCTTTTTCGAAAAGCTGAGGGTGCTTTTTTACAAATATGGCAGCCTCTAAAATATATAAACACGGTAACGTTAAAATTTCATGTTTTAAAAAAATGGGTTTACTAAAATCGGCAGTAATGCCAAATGGACGTACAACCAACCCACAAATATTTTGCAAACGAGAACCAATCCACAGTATTCAGAATGACAGTTGACATTTTATAGCCAAATCTTTGTGGGTTGTTTCCCGTTCGCAAAACTACGTCCAAATATTGTCCTAAAACATTTCTTTTGTGCTAAAAAGGCCCAGTCTATGTCAGTAGAATAACCCCATAAAATTAGGCCATATCTTAATATCGACTCGAATTTTTTTTTCGTTGTTTGAATGGGTATACTTTAAGTTGGTCCCATTGTCAACATGTTAGGATCTGATGATGGGATCTTGGAGAAATCAAGGGAACTCCTCAAATATTATAGGCACACCTATAGCGATTTCGGTACTTTTCACTGTTACTCGTGTATTTGCTCGCCGGCTCGCGCTTGAGATCATGCGTTGAGTAGTTGGTTCCGGTCATAACCCATTTAGTAAATTTGTCATTTGAAGTGAGCTATTTTCTTGATGCTTTAAAAAATTATATAGTGATGCCGTTGTCTAAAAAAGGTGATAAAACCCTGGTGAGTAACAATAACGCTTATACCGATCATTTCAAAGATATTTGAAAAGGCCATTCACAAGAAATTCATGTCTTTCTTAGAAAAATATAATTTTTTGCAAATAAAACAAGCAAAATGGAATCCAAAAGAATAAATGTACTACTCATGCTAGTTTTAACTTAATCAAAAATGTTATTAGAAATGTAGGTAGAAAATAACCGTTGTAATATTCTTTGACATGACAAAAGCCTTTGACTACGTGTCACATAACGTTTTAAGTAATAAGCTTTATAATTATGGATGCTTTGATCATATACATACAGGATTAAGTCTCTGCATAATGTTCTTATAGTAGGTTCTTATAATATTTATTGTACGTATTTATTTATATTTATGTTATATTATTGTATTTATTGTAATAGTACTTATGCCCATATTCTATAATTTAGGTATGTTTAGCTGATTTCTTTAAGTCAGCACGAACCTTTGACTTGTTTCAGTTTGGTCAGTTGACTAGTAGAGAATGCCTTAAGTCATTAAGTCCGCCATTGGTACTTTACTGTGCAATAAAGTTGAAATAAATAAATAAATTAGAAGCCCAGCACTAACTTGGATTAAGTCCTACTTATCGAATAGACAACATTGTGTTGTGATCGGGTCGGGAGCTCCGAATGCTCAACAATAACCTATCATAGATACTCGTATCTTACAAATACCCAAGGTGTACCACAAGGCAGCATACTTGGCCCACTACTCTTTGTAATATATATTAATGATTTGCCCGATGTAATGAATGACACACAAATTCACTCTTTTTGCAAGATGACTTATCAATTCTAGTGACATGCAATATCGAAAATTATAATGTAATAATGGCTCTAATTCAATAATTTGTTCTTTAAACTTGAGAAAACGGAATTTGTGCAGTTTTAAGAATGTACGAAGTAAAAAATTGACTTTAGACGTGCGTTTCATTTCAAACAATAACACACAATTGCGCGTTTCGATAAAAATTGTAACTGAAAAAATCATGTTGACGTAGTGTGTAAAAAAATTATGACCTTTGTGTATGTGTTAAGACGACTTCGTAATATCTACAACCTAGATACAATTTTAATGGTGTGTCACGGATATATTTCGTCGATATTAAGATATGGCCTAATTTTATGGGGTTATTCTACTGACATAGACTGGGCCTTTTTAGCACAAAAGAAATGTTTTAGGACAATATTTGGACGTAGTTTTGCGAACGGGAAACAACCCACAAAGATTTGGCTATAAAATGTCAACTGTCATTCTGAATACTGTGGATTGGTTCTCGTTTGCAAAATATTTGTGGGTTGGTTGTACGTCCATTTGGCATTACTGCCGATTTTAGTAAACCCATTTTTTTAAAACATGAAATTTTAACGTTACCGTGTTTATATATTTTAGAGGCTGCCATATTTGTAAAAAAGCACCCTCAGCTTTTCGAAAAAGCTATTGACGTATACCCAGAAGCACGAGAAATCCGAACAGACTTGTACTAGATATTCCTATAAAGTGCTCTCTTCATGAAAAACTGGTACTACATGTGCGTTTTTTCAAGTAAATCCAGAGGACTTTAAACCTCTGCCTTTAAACTTGTATAAATGTAAACTTTATCGATGGTTCAAAGAACAGTTGTTTTATTTGAAAATCCCCTCTTGAAACATGAAAATATAATGTGTTTATTATAAAAAAAACACATTATATTTTCATGTTTCAAGAGGGGATTTTCAAATAAAACAACTGTTCTTTGAACCATCGATAAAGTTTACATTTATACAAGTTTAAAGGCAGAGGTTTAAAGTCCTCTGGATTTACTTGAAAAAACGCACATGTAGTACCAGTTTTTCATGAAGAGAGCACTTTATAGGAATATCTAGTACAAGTCTGTTCGGATTTCTCGTGCTTCTGGGTATACGTCAATAGCTTTTTCGAAAAGCTGAGGGTGCTTTTTTACAAATATGGCAGCCTCTAAAATATATAAACACGGTAACGTTAAAATTTCATGTTTTAAAAAAATGGGTTTACTAAAATCGGCAGTAATGCCAAATGGACGTACAACCAACCCACAAATATTTTGCAAACGAGAACCAATCCACAGTATTCAGAATGACAGTTGACATTTTATAGCCAAATCTTTGTGGGTTGTTTCCCGTTCGCAAAACTACGTCCAAATATTGTCCTAAAACATTTCTTTTGTGCTAAAAAGGCCCAGTCTATGTCAGTAGAATAACCCCATAAAATTAGGCCATATCTTAATATCGACGAAATATATCCGTGACACACCATTAAAATTGTATCTAGGTTGTAGATATTACGAAGTCGTCTTAACACATACACAAAGGTCATAATTTTTTTACACACTACGTCAACATGATTTTTTCAGTTACAATTTTTATCGAAACGCGCAATTGTGTGTTATTGTTTGAAATGAAACGCACGTCTAAAGTCAATTTTTTACTTCGTACATTCTTAAAACTGCACAAATTCCGTTTTCTCAAGTTTAAAGAACAAATTATTGAATTAGAGCCATTATTACATTATAATTTTCGATATTGCATGTCACTAGAATTGATAAGTCATCTTGCAAAAAGAGTGAATTTGTGTGTCATTCATTACATCGGGCAAATCATTAATATATATTACAAAGAGTAGTGGGCCAAGTATGCTGCCTTGTGGTACACCTTGGGTATTTGTAAGATACGAGTATCTATGATAGGTTATTGTTGAGCATTCGGAGCTCCCGACCCGATCACAACACAATGTTGTCTATTCGATAAGTAGGACTTAATCCAAGTTAGTGCTGGGCTTCTAATTTATTTATTTATTTCAACTTTATTGCACAGTAAAGTACCAATGGCGGACTTAATGACTTAAGGCATTCTCTACTAGTCAACTGACCAAACTGAAACAAGTCAAAGGTTCGTGCTGACTTAAAGAAATCAGCTAAACATACCTAAATTATAGAATATGGGCATAAGTACTATTACAATAAATACAATAATATAACATAAATATAAATAAATACGTACAATAAATATTATAAGAACCTACTATAAGAACATTATGCAGAGACTTAATCCTGTATGTATATGATCAAAGCATCCATAATTATAAAGCTTATTACTTAAAACGTTATGTGACACGTAGTCAAAGGCTTTTGTCATGTCAAAGAATATTACAACGGTTATTTTCTACCTACATTTCTAATAACATTTTTGATTAAGTTAAAACTAGCATGAGTAGTACATTTATTCTTTTGGATTCCATTTTGCTTGTTTTATTTGCAAAAAATTATATTTTTCTAAGAAAGACATGAATTTCTTGTGAATGGCCTTTTCAAATATCTTTGAAATGATCGGTATAAGCGTTATTGTTACTCACCAGGGTTTTATCACCTTTTTTAGACAACGGCATCACTATATAATTTTTTAAAGCATCAAGAAAATAGCTCACTTCAAATGACAAATTTACTAAATGGGTTATGACCGGAACCAACTACTCAACGCATGATCTCAAGCGCGAGCCGGCGAGCAAATACACGAGTAACAGTGAAAAGTACCGAAATCGCTATAGGTGTGCCTATAATATTTGAGGAGTTCCCTTGATTTCTCCAAGATCCCATCATCAGATCCTAACATGTTGACAATGGGACCAACTTAAAGTATACACTATACCCATTCAAACAACGAAAAAAAAATTCAAATCGGTCCAGTGGTATTCGAGTAATCGGGGAACATACCTACATAAAAAAAAACCTGACGAATTGAGAACCTCCCCCTTTTTTGAAGTCTGATAAAAATTATAAGATTCTGTTAAGGCTTGGTCAAACACACGGCGCGACGCAGCGCCGCGGCCGCGCCGCGTGATGCCGACGCGATGCCTGTTCAAACAGGGCGCGCGCGGATCGCGCCGGCCTCGCGCTCTCAACACGCCCGCATCGCGCGCGCGGACGCGGCGCGGACGCAGCGCGATGCGGGCGTGACTCGCGCGCGGGCCGTCGCTCGCTCATTCCTGACTGATGTGACCCAGCGCGGCGCAGCGTGCCGCCGCGTCCGCGCCGCGCTGCGCTGCGCTCGCGCCGCGTGGACGCAAGAGGCCGCGCGGCGCGGAGCGCGACAGAAGCGGGGCGCGATGCCGGCGGGACGCAGTCTGTTTGACGTCGCTAACCTGTTAGCATGTATTTAAAGCCGCCGCGGTCGCGCGGCGCGGCCGCGGCGCTGCGTCGCGCCGTGTGTTTGACCAAGCCTTAAAGCTAATGATTTAATAGTCAAAAAGTAGAATCAAAAAGACCCTGAAGAAATCAAAGTTACGGGTCCTGATTACTTGAAAGACCGGTAAGTAAGTAATTGGTAGTAAATTGTTTGCCAATTATTTAAAAACCTACTTACATATGTTACCGTAAAGTATAAAAAAAATCGTTTTTTAATGTGCAATGCACTTAACACATTAACTGCCAAGAACCCTACAGGTGAGTCCATTTTGTATGAAAATCAGAACTCTTGGTAGTGAATGTGTATGCAATGTGCAACAAGGCACACGCTACAGGTATCCCGGATGCTCTAAAAATCTCACACAATATAAACGCCTACAAGCAAGTATTACCTACAACTATGCCAAATTTCAAGTTGATGGCGTTCCCGAGAACAGCTGTAACATATATGTTCCTCAACAAACAACATACCTGTCTGTACCTGCTGGCGTAGGTAGGAAACCTACGCCAGCAAATACTGGTACACCATAAAGGTATAAGGTTTTTATTTACCAGTTAGCGTTCCGTAGTTGAACTAGGAAACCTTATAGTTTCGCCATGTCCGTCCGTCGCCTAGCTCAATTTTTTTAGTGTACCTCTTCTACACGTAATTTTTTTTTTCTCGTCTTTCCCATATAATTCTTTCAAAAATATTTTCGGGTTTAGTGAAAACAATTTATCGATTATAAAGGATTCGTTTAGGAAATAGTACGCGCTAATTTTTGTTAGAGTCGAGTGTCATGCAGCCAAAACTATTTGTAGTTTCTAAAAATCGAATAAATATCTTAAATTAAAGCACATATAATGAATTTAATAGGAAAACTATCACGACTTTATTGGTTCTTGAGTTACAAACTGTTTAAATGTTTATACCTACCGAAAACTTATTTGGGGTGTTGGTAAACTGACCTATGTCGATGTATGGGGATAATAGTGCTACAACGGCAAAATTAGGTTTATCGCGAGGTCTAATTTAATTGTAGTAACGGCTTCGGATCGGAACCCTACCCTCCGCATGGTCCCACATACTCTTGCCCGGTTTTGTATGAAACCCTTAATAAAAAAAAAACGGAGCAATGAGCTTAATAAGAATAACGTACCTAAGAACATGAGCTTGTATGGACGTAAAAGTAGTCTTTAAATAGCTTAAGAAAACTAATGTCACCTAAAACACTAAACGCTCGTCCAGGAAGTGGCGCATAAATCGAAAATTTGGAGCAGAGCACCTACGTAACATCGCAGCCACTTCTATTTCTGTGTGTCGAAGAGTGCATAAAGCGAACGCAGCATCCGTCACCCCCCTCATGTTTCCCTAAACATGACTACAAGTCCACTCTTGTGTCTCTTTCCTTCTAGTCCGTATTGGTTGATGCTTTCTCTATTCATGCGTACGGTGGCATGCGAATACTCCCGAATCCCACCCGAAGTCCCGTCCTATATTCATTCGTTCAGTCTTTATATTGTCTCGTGAAAAACAACATCTACGTCGCATACTAATTATCATACTAATAATGGTTAAAGCCGATCGTTAATAAAACGGAGTTTAGTCCTAATTAGGCATAAATTAATAATATTTGTTTGAGTTTATACCTAACGAGTGTTTCATTAATATACGCGGAGTTGTTAGTGGAGTACGTAGTTGTAAACAATTATAAATAGTTGTGACAAGACCATTATAAGTTATCTATCGTAGTCGATTAGAGAGCGTAACATACCTACGTCGTTTATTTTTGTGTTTACTAAAGATGTTTGTTCTTATTTGTTGTGTTGTAAAAGTGCCTTAACGTCTAAGTAAAAAGTCAATATTATACATAAAAAAGTTTCTGATGTAAACATACAAAATGGCAACACTACCAAGAACCTCTAAACAAGGGGCTAGTATCTCCTCTGCGTTTAGGTAAGTAGCTTTGCATCAATACTGGTTTGCCACAATATTTTTTGCTATTTTAATACCTAATTAAAGGATATTTTTCTAATTCAAGTATTTTTTTATGTGTTGTTTCGAGTTAATAATATTATTGTCTTTACATACCTAGTATAAAACAAAGTCGCTTCCCGCCGCCTGGCTCTGCATGTACGCTTAGATCTTTCACTTTCAAACTATGCAACTGATTTTAATGCGGTTTTCATCAATATAATGTTTCAAGATGAAGTTTTTTATGTAGGCATTACATTCTGGTCTATGTAGGAACGGGTGTTACAGAAAACTTACATAAACCGAAGCGAAGCGAGGGCGGCTTGCTATTATTCGATAAATACGGACCTTTTACTTTTGAAGGGAAAATTAAAAAAATATATAAAAATACCTAAATACCTACTTGACAAGTGCATCACGTGAAATAGTATTAATAAAGGACTTAATATGAAGTATAAAACAAATTATACTTATGCTGATTTCCAAAGTTCTGCCTTTTAGTATAGTATATGTATAGGAAAACGCAAACGGATTTTTAAATACTTTTATTTTCTAGTTTTATAAGTAAAACACGTTATATTTAAAACGCCGACCTAGTACGCAACCCACTCCACGGTCTCCACGCAACTCCGACTCCCACTTCACTGTTGTCGGGGTTTCGTATTTAAATATCTGTCTCAACGCAAGTTACACACAGCAAGGCTTACTAGAATCGGGTTAAAGGCTCGCTAACAGACCTATTCAAAAATCTGCTTATAGTCTCAGTCAGACTCATTAGCAGACTTTACTACAGACTTGACTCTACTTTGTACGAAAACAATACTATTAATTAACCAACAATTTAACTCTGTCAATACTGGTTTATTTAAAAAAGTAAAATAAAGCGGAAGCATTGTTTTTTTTAAAGAAATTTTATCTGCTGGACATTATTGAATCTATCCATGGATTTATTTTAGATATTCAAGCTTACTGTATTTATTTATTAATTTATTTCTTTGCAGTAATGTACTAAAACTTTAATTCTTACATACATTACGTAACACGCAATATTACTAAATACCTAAAAAAAACAGAAGTAAAACTTCTAATTTCTTTTAAATAGGTCACCTTGCACTTTATCTACCCACACAGCAAAAATGAAAACTTTTCGTATTCTCATAAGTATTTTTTCTCTGGGTACTATAGAGCCACTTTTCACACGCGGTTTGGTTGGTTTCGGCTCATCTTGAAACACCCATACGCTCGATTGCTGCTTCATGTTATGCGATTATGGCAAAAGATACATGTTTCGTCACCTGTTAAAATGTCCCCCACTTACGCATCCTCGTTGGTATCTGGTTAAGCAGGGTGCAACTAGTGACCCTCCTAAATTTTTCGAGCCTCTGTTAAATTGTATGGGATCCACTCCAGCGCGAGCAGATCTTTCAAATGTTTGTGTAGGATTTATTATATTTGACTCATGTCTATGTCTAACGATGCCCGAATCTCATGGTAGGACACATGCTTGTCCTGCTTTGATCATACGGCGCACTGGCGCACAGCATCGATGTTTTTGATGTTCGCAACGGTGGACGGAGGACCATTACGAAATTCGTCACTGAGTGTTCATAGTTTAGCATCCCTAGATATACCTTACCACTGCTACTAGGATTGATTGTGAAGTTTCTTACAAAAAAGGTACGAGATCTTTCTATAAAATAATAATATGTATTTTACAATTTCAGTACAAGTCCTCGGGCGCTTCAGGAGATGAGTTTACCAGCACAAGAAGGACTGGGTAAGTTTTCAATTAAGTTAAGTATTATATAATTAAGTAAGGTTAAATTAACCAAGTTTCTAGTTATAAGTACCTAGGTAACTGTCAGTTTTAAGACTATAAAACTATATTTATTTTCTGTAGCTTTGCCTACCCCACTCTGGGATGAAGGCGTGACGGTATGTATGTTAGTACGTAGGTACGAGGGCTGTTTGATAAGTCGTTTTAATAAGAAAAAAGATTTTTTTTTAATCAATTTACATTTATTTCTCAACATAGTCTTTGAGGGCCAAAAACTTGACTCAGCGAGTTTCCAATTTTTTTATCCCCTCCAAAAAATACGTTTTGTCAAGGTCATCAAAACAGGCGTTTACACCTGCGAAGCAGTCCTCATTTGTTAAAAAAATTTGCCCTCCAAGCAATCTTTTCAGATTTGGGAATAGGTAATAATCGCACGGAGCTAGATCCGGCGAATACGGAGCATGCGGAACCAGCTCGAAGCCCAACTCTTGGATTTTGGCCATGATGAAAGAGGACTTTCTTGGGTGGGCAATTTTGGTCGTTTTTCCAACAATTCGGCATTAAAACGGTCCAATAACTCTGCGTAATAACGGCCAGTGATAGTCTTTCTCTTTTCCAAGTAATCCATCATAATGATTCCTTCGCCATCCCAGAAGACTGTCGCCATCACCTTCCCAGCCGACAAAACAGTCTTGGCCTTCTTTGGGGCACGTTCACAAGTCGCCATCCATCGCTTTGATTGCTGATTGATTCAGGTGTATAATGATGGACCCAAGTTTCGTCCACAGAGACAAATCGACTCAAAAAAAATCCGAGGATTACGCTTCATCATATCCAAACAGTTTCGAAATTTGCTTTCTTTCGCGTTTTTGTTCGACTGTCAACAAACGTGGCACCCATCGTGCACACAGCTTTGTCATACCCAAATCTTCATGCAGGATTTTATGTACTCGCTCAGTGGAGATGCCTGTATTCTCAGCTATTTCACGCACCTTCACTCGGCGGTCGTCGAGTACAATATTATGGACTTCTTCAACACTCTCTGTAGTGACTTCGATTGGGCGACAGGAGCGTGGAGCATCAGATGTGCTTGACCAACCACGTTTAAAATAATTTATCCAGTTATAAACAGTCTGCAACGTTGGTGCGTTAGTGCCATGAACAGAATCAATTTTCATAACGGCACGAAATTCAGATTTTTCCATAGTTGTTGAAAATTTACTAGTGATCTGATCACAGTTACACAATCAAATGGTTATACTGACAAAAAGTTGTTTTTTTTGCAGAATTTTTGACAGTCTTCATTTGAAAGATGAAAGGTGCCTGCCAGTGTTAATGCCATTTACTAGAAAAATGGTTTTACAAATAGTGTTTAAAAGGACTTATCAAACAGCCCTCGTATATGTATTTTTTGTGCAAGCGACCTTAAGTACCCAAAATATTCATTTTGCATAAAAATCTCTAGATGACGCCTGTCTGCTTAATTGCCAGTTTCTGTTATTGGTAATTTTTAGTCCTCAAAAAGTAGTTGCCTATACACATTATTGTATTACAATACAATCATTTTATCTATATACAGATGTTACAGCTGCGAGTGGTGTAAGCATGAAACAATATGAAGAACAGCTTAATGGTTTACGAAAAGAAAATTTTCACCTGAAATTAAGGATTTATTTCCTAGAGGAAAAATTAGGTACTGGCGCACCACCAGCTGTTCAGGTAAGTGGATAAATAAACGGTCGATTTCACGGCGTTAAACCAGCTGGGCTGAAAACTCATTTATCGTTTGATTTTTGCTAGAAATTATAAAAAATAAAGCATGCACGACGCAGTTTTGGTAAGAGAAATCTTCACTAATCGTGATTACTTTCATTGACATTGTTGGTCAAGTTTTATTTTTAGATATTTCCTTTTTGACCAATTTTGTTATTAAAAATTTTGTTAACTACTCTTGGGATATCCTTAAGTTATACGCGGCCCGAGTTACGGGCAAATACGTTTTTGAAATATTTTTTTGTTAAGATCCATTTAATTTAAAAAAAAACATTTTTTTTAGGGTCTTCTAGAACATAACGTAAGACTGCAGGTAGAAGTTGAAGAGCTAAGGAGACAGTTAAGTGATAAACAAGAACTGCTAGCCGTTGCTGCTGAAGCAATAGACGTATTGGAACACCAGGTAACGAGATAAGGCGCACTAGTATAGATATACCGATTTTAGATATGAATACCTACCTACATTTTATTGATTTAATAATATATTTTTTGTCATATAGGGTTCTGTTTCAACTGACAGTATTGAAAATTCAATTAACTACGGCAACACGACTCGAACAGATGCTGCCATCGTTCAGGTAAGAACGACGAAATCAAAAAAAGCGTATAATTCTTATAAACCATATACTAGACATAGGCTTGGCCTCACCCACTCGTGCGAGAACATCTGACTACCTTTAAGCACGTATTAAAATTATATACTATTGCAGGAAGCCGGTAAAATTCAAACTGTTGATGATACTTGCGCATCGGAATCTGCTGGGTAAGACAACTTACAAAGTAAAACTCGATAAAAAAATTTTTTTTACCATTTTCTTGACTAAGCGTGTCTGTTCTTTTTCAGAGATTATTTATGTATTACCAAAAATAATGATGACATGGTAAGTTGCCTTAATTTTTTATTTAAGTATTGGAAAAAATAATGATGTGGGATCAATAATGTAATAGAAAGTGACATAAATATTAATGCTGTTCATTTTGTAGGATGAGTTGCTAAAACTACGAAGAGAGAATCGTAAAACTCTGCAAATGATAAAAAGTTGCATGAAGAAAATTCAACAACAAGATAAAGAAATCAAAAAATTAAAGTTGGTAAGAACATTTTCTTGTGATATGGTCAGCATTAACAAGGTTTCAGAAATGTATATATATACAACCTTATTCCCTTGCAGTTGAGTCGTATTTACATATTTTTGAAAGTTTAACTGTGTCCATATTATTAGACGTGACTGTACCTAGTTTCTCTTAGCGTTTGCCTAACCTAACTAAACCTTTGAATTGTTTTCACTTTCAGGATAAAGAATTGGTTTATGCTCATGTTAGTGACTCGCAATTGGAAAAATATGAAGAAATATTGAAATGCAAAGATGAACACATCAAAGACCTTGAAAGCAAACTAAAGGAACAACAAAAGAACATTGAAAATGGACAAATTGATGAAAATGCCGGGTACGATAAGTATTAATATCCGTTCTTTCACGTTAATTAACCTTCACACAAAATAATAGCACATATATCGGATCGAAAGGATTATCATCGTCGTGCACAACAAGGAATGGCGCACTATGCACTTGAGGCTTCAAGTGTATCGGCTTGCATCACTGCGAATCTGCCAAAGTATATGAGTAGAGAGTAGGCATGTTCAACCTATATAAACGCTGCTGCTTTGTTAGGAAGAGCGCTTTCTGTGCTTATTCTTTCTGCCATCCTCTCGTGACCTAATTTAAACTGCATCGACCGAAACTTTATAGTAAACAGAACTAGTAAGGGAACGTAGTACCACGCTGTCTCATCTGCGAGAGCGTAGTACCACGCTGTCTCATCTACGAGAGCGTATTTTCTTCTTTGGTTAGTACTTTAATGCTGCATGCTGCTCAATTTCAAATTATTTTGTCTTTTTGTTTCGACATGTTAGAAACATGTGACACATGTTGCCAGTAAAAAATGAAATAAAGCAATTTTGACTGATGAATAAGAGTTTATATTCGCCAGTATTATTTTCACATTTTTCATTCGCTTGTTTAATTAGATTACTTTTCAGCCACCCCCTCGGCCCCCGTAACTGTTTAATGGATAAAGTTTTTTTTAGGAACCTTCAACAGTTGCTCACACGGCGTCTACAAGGTTTAGCTTATTTCTTGGACAAACTTTTATCACACAAGTAAGTTGAATTTAAATATTTTGTTTAAATCAAAACAAGAACATAATAGTATATAGGACGGCCTAACCTAATCTATAATTATTATTATAATATTTACAGATGCGTTTTAGGTGAGGAGAAAAAGAAGTTAGCAGAGAGTATATTAGAGCAAACTCTTGCTTTGCCTGTCGGCTTACAGTTAGATGAATCCATTGCCCCTGAAGAATTTACCCTAGATGAAAGTAACTTTGATATGTCGCAATCTATGAGAATCGAAGATCTAACGGCTATGTTTGGACACCATGCGTTTTGCAGCGATGATAATAAACTCCCGCAAAGAAAAACCGTGCGGCAACAGTTGCTTAAAGACTGTCTGTCCGAATCGGAGTGTTGGTCGGAACCTGATAGGAACGTATCTCTCGCACGAATTGGCCTTAATGATACAGGGCTTGGTGCTAGAGAATCTACCTCCGATAACAACAGACTTAGAGCGCGACGCTCGCGCGTCTCATACGGGTCACGTTCTGAGGACAAAACCGCAAACGAAGCAGTTTTGATCGACGAAATACACCAACTCACAAAACAATGCGAGGAACTTGAATATGAGAAAACCGATTTACAAAGCCAATTAGAATTTGCCAAGACTCAAATAGATGAACTTATTACGGAAAAAGATGACCTGAAAACGGTTTTAGCTTTTGAAAATTCAAAGATGGTCGAAAAAAGTAAGGATTCTGAAATGTTGAGAAGCACTATCTCCACCTTACAGTTGCGGATGAAGGACGTCGAACAGGAACTCGCTGAGGCTATCCAGGTCAGAGATAGATTGCGTTCCGAAAGGCACGAGCTTGAAGCGACGTTTTTGGAGACCGAACGCTCTCTGCGCCGCGCCGCCGATGATGCGACAGTCCAGGCGTCACAAGCCGCTCTCGAGCGGGCCCGAGCCCAACATGACAAGATGCGCATTGAAAAAGATCTTGAAGATACACGTGAAAATTTAGCTACGGCCACAGAAACAATAGCTGAACTAGAAAAAGAAATAACCCGTAAGGTAGCTATGGAAGCTTGCAATCGAGTCGTAGATGTGGTGGTACGTGAGGATGAGGAGGAGGACCGACCCACTTCTCCGGATCAAGGAATCGACAGCGACAGATTATCTAGTCTTGAGCAAAACGATCCGGTCACTTTATCTACGCGTGAGTATTAATTTTAAATACTAAAGTAGCTGGTCAAATGTGTGTAAAATTTTACACATCAAATTAACAATTTAAGTTAAACTAGAGGACCCCCGTGACTTCGTACGCGTAGAATTCGTTTCCTGTTACTCCCCCTATTGGATTTGGATTTGGATATTTATTCATAAAATTTTAACCCCTTAGGGGGTAAATTTCCAAAAATGCTTTCTTAGTGCTCACTTACATCATGAAAGGAACCCCTGTTCCAAATTTCAAGATTCTAGGTACAGTAGTTTCGGCTGTGCGTATAATAAACTATTTTTTTTAAAATTAAATACTGAATTCTTCGCATTCAATCAGAGCAAATAGTAGTAGACTGTCATAATTGTAAGAAATTATAAGGTGCCTAACAACCCACTTTTTATCCTGAAAATGGACTCCATGGGGAGCTAAAATAATTCGTTTCGTCACGTATAGGCCACTTCCTAAAACGACCACATCGCAGAAAGACCACTTCCCATAATGACCATTCCTATAAAGACCGGTTCCCAAATTGACCATTTCCCAGAAGGACCATTTCCCAAAACGACCAATTCTCAAGTCACCCACTTCCCAAATTGGCCACATTCCTATAATGGCGGTTTCCCAAAATGACTACTTTTCTAAACGACCACATGTCTCAAAGACCACTTCCCGTAATGACCATTCCTATAAAGACCGGTTCTCAAATTGACCACTTCCCAGAAGGACCATTTTTCCAAAATAGTCAATTCTCAAGTCTCCCAACTCCCAAAAAAAACCACAACCAAAACCAACCTGTCAACGGATGATCCGTAGTCACACCAATTGGCCACACTGGTGTGACTATGGTTCATTTTATTTATCCGTAGTCACACGAACACATAAATAGGAGGAAGGTTTAGGTTAGGTACGTTTTTATTTCAGGCCCGGAGGGCCAGAACAACCCAGGAATAGGAGCTCCGCGTCAGCGGAGCTCCGTTGACTCTGTTGAGTTTGATTTGGAAAGAGAAACAGACGCAAATTCGGTCTTGGTGTGACTACGGGTAAATAAAATGAACCATAGTCACACCTATGTGGCAAATTGGTATGTCTACGGATTAAAAAAACAAAAAATATAAGGACCTATTTACAACTTTATTTACCTACTTAAAATATTGTTACAGTCTACCTCAAATTGTAAGGGGAAACTGCAATGTTTGATGTAGGAGACTTTATTCTATGTCCGGCAGATTGCAAGAACAAAATGCCGTTTATCTGGACAAACAAGACAAAAGCACCAATTTTTCCCAGGGGATAATTAAGGGATAATTTGTATGGACTACCTACCTAGTTAGGAGGTGAACACATCGAAAGTATTATGTACAGTCGACGCCATAAATATGTTTACACTTTAGTACCTTGTCTATTTAGTATTCTGTTTTAACTGCCATATGAAATTGTAATTGCGGATAAAGTGACAAGGTACTAAAGTGTAAACGTATTTTTGACGTCGTCTGTATACCCTTATATACGTAAGAAGACTTTGAAGGTACCATTTTTCGTTTTTATTTTTACTTATATCTTTAAAACATTACAAGATATCGAAAAACTTGAGTGAGTAAAACTTGTTGCAAATTTAATTAGCTTTCAACAGTATTGAGTGGTCTCTAACTAAAACTTAAAGCTTTGGACCAACACCTAACTAGTCCCTGAAAATTTTTGGTGCTTTTGTCTAGTGTGTCCACATAAACACCTAAAGCTACCGTACTGTAACGTGAGGACTGCAGATAGTTACCAGTAGGCATAACGACTGGTCTTGATAGATGTAGTCGTTCTAAAAAGTGGGCAATATGAAAGTAGTCGTTTTGGGAAATGGTCAATTTGGGAACCGGTCTTTATAGGAATGGTCACTATGGGAGGTGGTCTTTCAGATATGTGGTCGTTTTGGGAAGTGGTCAGTGCATGATCTGGACGTTACGAGACTGGTCATTCTAAGAAGTAGGCAATATGAAAGTAGTCGTTTTGGGATATGGTCCTTCTGGGAAGTGGTCAATTTGGGAACCGGTCTTTATAGGAATGGTCATAATGGGAAGTGGTCTTTCTGCGATGTGGTCGTTTTAGGAAGTGGCCTATACGTGACGAAACGAAATAATTGAATCCTACGAAACAAAATCTCTGCTAGTTAACCTTTTTATACATATTATGTTCTGATATCTTAACTTTATTTCAGGGTCATTGTATGAAGAAAATATATCTCTGAAGCAGAAACTTGCTCGAACTAAGGCTACACTGGCAGATACTCTAACTCAATTGAATGCTGCCAACATGAGGAAAAAGAGTGTTCAGCGTGCTATTTGCCGAGAAATCCACAAGACCCACGGCGTCCTACGAAGAGCTAGAGATCATCTCGACAATCCTAATTAAATGGTTAGGGATACGAAATCAAATATTTTTGTAATCGTTCTGTATTATTTTTATAAATTGGAAATTACGAGGCCATCTGCAGTGAAAGCTCTAACCTATCATTTCCACAGTGGCCATACAGTTGAGATTAAGTGCAGTCAGTGTTCCCATTTGCTTACAAAAATCGATGGAACGCGTCTACTCCAGTCCTAAACTTGTACATGAGAGGGTTATCCGGTTCGTATGATTCTGCCAAGCTAGCATTTTAGATAATTGTAATATTCGAGACATCACCAAATATAGTTCAAACTAAATTACTACAGATTTTGATACTTGGAATGTTATAACGATGAAAACTTAAAATTACAATGGTTGTTATACGAATTAATAGCTGTACCAAAAAAATCTGTATTGCGTGTTTGAGGCCGGAATTCCCCTGCGGCACATGCTACGCACGCGCACGCCACATACGTGAGCCACGTAGATTAATTGTTTTTTCAGTTCTCATGCTCGTAAAGTCATTCTTTATGCATAAAATCGCATTTTATGCACTAGATCACCAGTCGGCAAGGTCCGGCCCGTGAATGTTTTGTTAAATAATTGTATAATTATAGGTATATTGGGCTTCTAGGGTTAATATCACAAATGCGCAGTGGCGTGCCTAGGATTTCAGGATAGGGCAAGCCAAGACATGATTTTGCAGTTTTTTGGTTATTGTGGATAAATGTCTCAATTCGTTTTTTACCAAAATTACTAATATCGTTCGTGTATTTTTGGGAATAAAATTCATGTACCTTTTAATGGCGCTTGCCAAGTTATTTGATTTTTCATAACCAGATAGGTATATTCCAAACATTTTGTCGTTCGAAAATAATATACCTACAAAACCAGAAATATTGAAGTGAAGAGGGCCGTCAACGCGGCTCAACACGCGCATGCGCGAATTGCGCATTTTACTAGACACGTGTACAACTCCAGACGCAAGCAGGGCTTAAAATCTCGTACTATTTGCTATATGAACCCAAGTTATATCTCATTATAAGGCAGTTCTAATGCGTAAAAAAGAGATGTACTGGTTAAGATAGAAGCCCGCTTGCAAGCCAACGAGTGCGAGCTGGATGACTAGCCTTGTCTCAAGCGAGTTTGGGTCGTCGCAGTGCGCGACAGCGCTACCTGCCGTGCGGCGCCGGAGCGCAGTCGAATTTGGTACTACTCTGGTGTTGCATTATTTGAAAAATGTAATGAGAGCGCGAATTGAAATAGTTTGATTTTGTATCGTTACTATTTTTGTAAGACAAGCCCAGCTTTTGGGCTTGTATGGCAGTACCTCCACTGCAAGTGCGCCACCTTTAGTTTATTTTGCCATCTTGTGTTTGCCGACCGCTACACTAGACTATAGTACATTGTGCATCAAGGGTAGTATGAAGGGAATTACTAACGAGAGTGTTAGAAGCCCGACGCCGAAGGCGGAGGGCTTTTAATGACTCGAGTTAGTAATCCCCTTACTGCCTGTGTCTGTGTCCTGGTACACAATGGTTTTCATCACATTTGCGAGGAAAAACACTTTAACTCTGCAAAATATAAAGAAATAACTTTTGACGAACGGGAACGTAAATAGAAACGATATTTTTTTTGTGACGCAGATAATAACTGCGTTTAGTTTCGACCTGGATTCGAGCCAGATTTAGCCAATTTGATAAAAATGTATAATTAAAATTAATGATAAATGTTGATATAAACTTGAAATAGGTATAAAAATAATGAAGTTTAATGAAGCGTATAGGTTTTGTGTAATGTAAGTTAGTCTATAGCTCATTTTTAAAGATGAAATTAGAAACCGATTTAATTTTTGGCTGAAAATTAAACCTCCTTAGTCAGAAATGATGTACGAAAGAGTTGCAAATTTTAAAAAGAAAGTCTTTACTCCCTAGGGATGACAAACTCGCCATAATTCCCGCGGGAACAATGTAGGCCATTGTCCTTCTGTATACAGGCATGGAATAACACCATTTACGAGCAAGTGTGATGAAAAAACAATTAAGCCCTACAGCTAGACATACGAGTTGACTGCATTAAATAAACTTGATATTTGAATACATTTACCTTAATTTATTTGCCAGCTATTTTGCAACTAACAAAAAAGGAAATTTAAAACTATTAGAAACATGCATTATTAACAAAAAAAAAACAATATCAACGTATGACTTCGCAGTATTGCGTTCGACCTAAGTTAAAAATCTCGTGCAGAAAAAAAACACAGTGACGGGAAAGAGGTTTTTGTCTATAGTTCTAGACTATTTTAATAAGGTAGTTGTTTTCTTTGCAAAACTTGTGTTACGGAATTTAGTGAAGAGAAGATAATGCTTAAACCTAACACACTAATAAAAAAAATGCAAAAGAACCTATTGAACAGACATTGCCGCCTAAATCTAAGAAAACATATTTTAAAACGTATGAACTATTCAAGTGGTAAGCAGAGTGTAGGTATAACTCTGTCTTAATAACCCATTTTATCCTCGACTTACTCGTAATTATCCAACATCGCCTGCCGGCTCGGATGGATACCATAACTCTTTATAAAATGTTTTGTTTTATGCCCTTGCTGTACAATCTACTATGTTGCGTGTATGCAGAATTTTACGTCATAAAACCCTACGCCTATCAGTCACAAGGAGTATATGCATGTGAACATTTTAATAATAAGTTAATTTATTCTCACTCGTTTGCCGCTGTGGGATTCCGGCTCAAGGTACCTTAAGATTGTAGCTTTAAGGTCTGTTTAACAGCTATTACAGACTTGATGCCAGCATGTCAGAATCATATCATAAAGAATCGACACTTAAGATCAATGTTTGACATCCCATTAATGCAATTTTTATTATTTAAGTGTTCTTGAAATGATGTTGACATATTGTGTTGTAAGTATTATGTTAAATAATAAAATAAATGATAAATGTCAAACGTTTTGTTTTATGTACTCTAATTATTTTCATTGTTTTCTGGTTACCACTGGTGTCAAAATTGAGGTAGTATGAGCAAAAACTCGAGGCCTACTAATATTGCAATTTGTCCTCTATGTCTATATGTAAAGCTTGCCGTGATTGTACTAGTAAATCTGAGTTTATTAAGATGGCACCAACATGACTATATCACTTAGGACCCGTTGTTTGATCATTATTTACCCTAACTAATCGTTAAAAATCATAACTAATAGTTAAATCTCAAGGAAATGTGTCAAGTATCTGTTTTTTAATTTTCTTTTGTTCTAAGAAATATTTGGGTGCAGACTCGTCGTCACACCAGGTTGTCACACCAGTGCCTTTCGACGGAGCCCTGCCTATGGCAGGGCTCCTATTTCTGAGCGATTTGCCCTTCGGGCATCTTAAGATACCTAACGAACCTAACCTACCTACTTTTGCGGAATAAAAATGATTTCTGACGAATAACCGAAAGCGAATAGCAGTGGTGTGACAAACTGGTGTGACCACGAGTCAGCCCCTAAATATTTTCTTGGAAAGGAAAACGTACAGACATAGTTTGTCATGATATCTACAACATATTCAAAAATCGCAAAAATCGGACCAGGTTTAAGGGGAGAGAAACGTTTTCGCATTTTGTATGGAAATTTTTAGCTTCACTATCCTCTGAACTGAAATACTTCCGGTAAAAATTAAAAAATCGAATGGAAAATGTTACAGATTTGGTTCAGATTTAACAAATGAATACGATATTTATCCTGGTACACTAATCCCTATAAATGAAAAACTTAACTTTGTGTACAAAATAATATGGAATTTACGTAAAATTTCAAATATAGAATCTCGGTCTGGTGAAAAACTTAAGTAAATCACCTGTTGCATGTCACATTCATTCCATATTAGTTATGTGCACAACTACTTACATGCAACAGGTCCTTTACTTGAGTTTTCCACCTATACCGGGTATCTCTACTGGTAGGGATAAGTGTTCGTTTTAGTAGATTTATTTCTACAGATAGGGAAATGCGAACTTTACTGTCCATTTCCACTATTCGCTTCTCTATTACAAATTAACCAAAATTTGTATCATAAATATGAGGTAAGTTTAGGTTAGGTACGTTACTTCTTCAGCAGGCCCGAAGGGCCAAAACACTCAGAAATAGGAGCTCGGCGGTCGAATCTGTTAAATTTGATATTTAAATATAAATTATTGTTAGAGTAGCGAATAGTGGAAATGGACAGTGCACCGATCCCTACCGGTAGAAATAAATCTACAAAAACGTGCACTTATCCCTACCAGTAGGGAGAAAGCGCAATTCACACGGCGGGCGGGAGCGAGCCGGGCGCCGAGCACGTCGTTTTCATCGCGGGAGCCGCGCGGGTCGTCGTATTCACACATAGCGCCGATCCGCGTCGGGCGGGCCCCGCCGGGCGGGCGCGTCGCCGATACACGGGCCTATTGAGTACAATTTACAACTCCACCACAAAGCATTCACGAACCGCGCCACACGATCCGCAGCGTGCAAACTTGCGGGCCATTATGATCGCCCTCACCCTCAGTTCCTGCTTGATGTCTGCAACGTCTTTCAGGTCTGCCGTCACCACATGATATTTGAAATTACAGCACAGCAGCTTTCAAGGCTTTCAAGCAGTTTCATTAAATTTCAAGGGCGGTTGGTACTTTCGTTAGCGACTGGACCCAAAGACCAAAAAAGAGAAAATCATTATACATCACAGAACTCATCGAAGCTGAAAAACACTGTAGGAGGAAACAGGCATTTCGTGACTCGGAATTTAACAGGCCTCGCCAAGGCTCGAGTCACCAACCACAATTCAATTTCCTGCTTACCGGGGGGCCGCGGCAATAATGTACTATTTCGGAAATAAGCTGAAGACACCAGTCAGTACCTAGTTCCAAACGATAGAAAAAAATCATCATTACAATAATAGTAATTATAGATACCTAATTGTTGATTTAAGTACATAAATAATTATGTTGCCGGTGACGTCAATAAGGACCAAACAAAGTTGCATTAATTTACAAGAAAAATACACCCACTATTTTGGCGCGAACCATAACAAACACAATCTATGTATTATGATGCCTATGGCAACCATCAAAGAAAAACTGCTAGAGTTGAAATAAGTACTGTTGGTTGAGGATTAAGAAAATGCAGCGCAGTTATAACTATACCATAAATAATCCGATTCTGAACAATACGGGTTATGTAGTGGCAATTGCAAATTTAAACGATAAGCATGATAGGTCGACCCCCTCTCATTACCACTGGAAAATCTTAAAATGCCGGTAAGTAAATAAAAGATGTACCTACCTAATTTACATACTTACTGAGATTGTATCTTTATTTATGTAACACAAAAAATAAAAAACCGCATCGTTAAGGAATGCGTATTTGAGGCACTTGATGGTCTGGGCACGGTCAGCGGCGGACCCAGGCTGACGAGCGGATCCCTCCTCCCCCACGTGAGACGGAGCTAATGTGTCCACGCATGCTACGTCACCAAAGTGCAGCCCTCAGGTCTTTTGCCATCCGAGGCCGGAATATACATATAAAAATATATATCTACTTGGAAATGTACTCGATTACCACAGTTAAATTAAATGTGATAGTTAATTAAGTATGTAATTACGTAATTTATAACTTTTCTGTACAGGATGATCATATTTTCTAATTCATCCATATTAGCATGCCCTGACAAAAAGGATGTAAAGCAAGTTCATATTGTTTTCAACAAAGTGGGAGATGACTACGATAAACTCAACTCATTATTTTTAAAATTCTCGCTTACACAGGTGGATACCACAAGTTATTTTTGATATGATGTTATTGTCATTCTACCTAACTATTGTATTTAAATATTCAAAATATTTTTGTTGTTTTTAAGGATGGAGTAATTCGCTCTACAACCGCTGAAGTATTTCAAATGTGCTTTAGCTATACTATGACCGCAAAACTTGCACCTACTTGGAATGCACTAGGTTACAACTACCTAATTAATAATAGGGACTTCTTGACTACCAACGGCGTACAAGAGGGGATCCAGATTCATATTTCGTCAGACGGTCAGTTCAAAATACGTAATGGCATATATATCTTTACTAGATAGGTACTTATTACCCAACACTACTTTGCAAAATGTATCAACAAATCCAATATTCGACTCGCTTAAGACGAATATCAGTTGTTGATTTTTTCTGCGACTTACTTCAGCAGAAAATACCATAACAAACTAAAAATAAAACTATAGTGTTATACCTATGTAGATAAATTAACTTTCGGTAGAAGAACCAAGACTTAGGGTGCGGCTCCACTGAGGCGGATGCCTAATATAATAAAGTACTTGAACCATGCGTGTACAAACACTATTTATTTAGGACAGCCTAACAATTACTTACAGAAGATTTAAACACTGAACTAATGAATCTTAACTTTGATTTCAGAACACTTCACCGTTCTAGATTTAAAACCTGTTAACATAAACTTAATTAAAGCAGCGGAAGATATTTCAGCTGGCGAATTTGTAAGGGTTCTGCCGAGGTATGTTTATTTCTATATTTGATGCCGTGTTTAAATGCACCTTTGATATCAGCCCTTTATCGCGGAATAACGTAGTAATTTAGACTTTGGATAATCATACCAATTAAATATTTGTATACTTCTTATTCATTTATTTCTGCTTTCTTAGTTTAAACAAAGCTGTAATAGAAGAATGCAACAAGTCAATACCAGAAGAGGGAAGTTTCAAAACTTATAAAGATATCAGGCGCCATTGGAAGAACATTGTAAGTTTTCTAAGAACTGTGAATATTCAACTGCGGTCAAACCTAAGATCTATTGATAAATCCTAATATATATATCGTAAGGTATATAGTTTATTCGGGCTTTTACTAATACCTATAATTGGAGTTGCTCATGCTATAATTTACCGGTCATGCGGTACGTGCATTAAAATAAATTTTAAGAAACTTAATACACTTAAGAGTAGGATTGTTTTAAACGTAATTTACGTGTTATAAGTAAGTAGTTACGACCGGCACAATGTCGGTCGGGCACAATAAGCGGCCACCCACCGAAGCTATTTATTAAAGAGTAAAGGTTCGATATTGTACTAAGGAGACATGTGATGAACTCAGGGTTTTCGAGGTAAAACCTAAGATTTACCAAGATATGCTTGTAATACCGGTCAAGTGCGAGCCGGACTCGCGCACTGAGGGCTCCGTATGTGTTAATATGATTGGAAAACGCAAAAGAAAATACTCACTTTTGTAATTTAATTTATTTTCCATGCAATAAGGTCCATTTTTACCACCCTAAATTTAAATAAGTAATTTTGCCAAAAGTGTAAAACTTAACACCTTGATTTTTCACGTAAAATGTAAATCATCTTTAAATCATGAAATTTCTGATTTTTGTTCCATAAACTTCGGTGATGTTTTTTGTACATTTTTGGCAATAAATCTAAATATTATTAAAAAAAATAGGTACCTACCTAGTTTATAAATTTGCAGATCACCATGACCAAATCAGATGATCAGATAAATTTGTGTTTCATGTCACTCCGTTTGCTATAAGGTCAATTCAACCCCCCAAACGGAGTCTAGACGTTTTCAAATATTTAGAAAAATAATTTAAAATAGAAATCATTCAAAATCAAGATTGTAAAAAGTACTTCAGCATATTTTATGTATATGCCTTTAATTTTTGAAGTCTGTTATTTGAAGTCGCTTAAAAAGTGACAAATTAATTAATTTTATAATGCACACAGAACACTTCGCAATTTAATTACCATTTAAACTTGCTCAATCTTAGGTTTAGCGACGAAATATTATGGTACTCCGTTGTACGAACTTTTAGTGATTTGTACATTCCTACCGACATAACTAATATGATAGACTTACCTTATAAACTTTTAGCACGGCTACCGCCTACCCGAAGAAGAAAGTTCGTATTGTATGGTTAGATTCTGGCGAGGAGAACCACTGACATATCCAATCATCTGTGTAACGAGGCATTTTCCCATAATTACCCCGATGCCAAAACATAAGGAGGCAAGTACAGAGTTCACGCATTTGATATCATGCATTTATAAATTTGAATATTACACTAATTTGCAACAGTTTAAAATAATACGTTAGATATATGCCTACCTTCATATCTACATTCATTTATACTGTACTATCTGTTGCCCGCGGCTCCGTCCGCGTAGAAGTCATTTATCGCTATGTCTATTTCCCGAGGTTCAAGCTATCTCCAGTTCGTACCAATTTTCATTAAATCGGCTCCGCGATTTTGCCGTGAAAGCGTACTAACAATCAGACAGTTACTTTTACAATAATAATATTGAATGGATTAATTTTCAGGAAATAGTGCTATCAAGATTTATCAATTATTTGAAAAATAAAATGCCCTACTTCCTCGGTGTTCCAATAACAACCAGTGATGTTAAGGAAACTTTGAAAGTAAGGATGTATAGATTATTAATTTATTACCAATACTATTAGCACTGCAAGTAAACCATTATTGTAATACTTTTAGAAGTTTAAATAATATATTACTTATATCTAGACTTCTAGACACTACCTAAGTAGTTGTAGGTGGTAATCTCTTTCTTTTTCGGTCGAGGTATCTACACTCACGGACAAAATTAGAGCAACTCGAAGAAGTAAGTAACAATTTTAAACCAAAAAAAAGACATGTTGTTTATTTAATAGTATTTTTAATTAATTCAATTTTAAAAATTAAATTAATTCAATAGTTTATTTTGTCATGACAGTAAAATAAAATAAAATAAAATCTTTTGACTAGGTCCCCCTTCAAGTATGCTTTATTTTTTTGATTATTACGTTGTTCTCTGCGATAATATTATAAAAATGCTTTGTATTTTTTTATGTGAGTTTACATACATAGCCAGTCGCGAGGCGTTCGTACAAGCCGATTATTTACGGCTTTACCAAAAATTCCTATGCATAGAGTAGGTATACAAACAAAACGTAAAACCAACACACGCCATACACCTTTTTTTGCTCCGGCTTGTCTATTTATTTACGTGACGCTTCGCCACTGATACATACATACATTTTAACAAATTATAACTAAAATATTTCTTTCTTTCTTTCTTCCTTCTTTTCTTTCTTTTCTTTCACAAACTCAAATGTTCCAAAAAACCGCATGTACCTAGTTAAGCCAAAAGAAAAATAAATTAAACTATACTCGAAAATTACTAATTAAGGACCAAAATCAGACAGTTCTCATCTCGATAATTGCGTTAATTTAACATTATTTCATAAAAACATGAATGAGATCTAGTGTAATTAGTAATATTAGGGTACGTCAAACCAAAATTCAGTAATCACAGCGAATTTGCGCCCGTCGAGGTTAGGATTTTGGTCTTTAAATAGATTTTCGAGTATAAGTAACTATTAGGAAATATTTTTTAAGGTAATAATATGTAATAACCCTTTATTTTATTTGACCCAAGCTGTTATTAATATCTGACTTACAACGTATAAAATACGTTATTAGTTTAGTTGTTTTTTTGCGTTCCTCTAAATTTGTCCCTGAGTATAATCTATCACCCCGTATAATTGGTAACTCACAGAAATTAGTTTTCAATGGTTTATCTACATTGTTATTTTTAACGTCATCACTCGAATCATCGTCATCTTTCTCCTAGGTAATAAAACCATATTGCCTTGGACGTGTTATCGTATTGTTTTATTAACTCCGCCGCCAATTAGTGTCTGGTAAATAAGAGCTTTAGTAACGTTGAAAATACGATTACATGGGAAAAACAATATGGTTTTACCGGGTAGAATATTAGGTTTAGAGGCCCGTCGAATTCAAGATAACAAATATCACTGAATGTATTAAGTAACCAATTAGGTACCTACATATATTCTGTTCAGTGACATAAAGCAAAGTGGAGACGGATACCATTTTCGCCGTAATTTAATCTTGCCACTGAACTCCTCGAATTATGCTTAATTTTCTTAAATATCTACCTATGTAGGTACGTGTACGTATAACAGTCACTGAAGAGAAATTTACATTTTACAGGTTGTGGGAGAAAAAAGTAAAATGCTCCAGAGTCAGGACCACCCAATAAGCCTGTGTACTCCAACACAACACCCTCGATCATTTAAATAAGAGCGAGCTTAATACAATTGTATACCTCGTACAATCTTATAAATAAGAGAGCTGCGGGCCTGCAACCAAGGTTGAACAAGTTGCATTCTATAGATACGAATATGAGTATATGTACTATACCCAGTCCACGATAACGAGCTAGTACTAGAAAACTTAGACAGCACGTCATTGGTCAGCGATAAGGGCGATGCACGTGCACCGGGTGAGTTTACATGGCGGTCGAAGTTCAGTCAACATCTGTCTCTTGCACGGTGCGGACGCGTTATAGTGATCTCTTTTAAATTTTTACCGGTTTAATCTGTGACTCGGCTTGTTTACTGGACTAGCTTCTGCTGTTTGAATAAATGAATACATAAGTAAATAGTTATTGGGTCCTTTATTATTTAACTAAACCAGAAGAATCATAAGGGATATTAAAATAAATATTTCGAGCGACGGAGCATGTAAGCCGAGCATGACAGTGAGGTGCCATCGTTCACGCCCACTCTCCTTTTTTGTCCCTTTCATCTGCATACAAAAGTGCAAAAGAGAGACCGCTATACTAGCTCGTTATCGTGGACAGGGTATAGGCCTATTTACGGGACCCACGATCGAAATGTTGGTCTCTAAAGGATTGACGTCCAAAATCATATCTAAATAATGTCGATAGATTTGCTTACGAGTCTAAAACAGAAACGAATGGGGCATGGTTTGGTCGTGGGCTCCCGAACCTACTACCGATAAGATTAGTATTAGCCGTAACTAGCTAGTACTTTAGAAAACTGAGAAAATGTATAGCTTCGGTGGTCGATAACGTCTTAGAATGCAACTTGTCTAGGCCCACTGCAACTTATTTATAAGTAAAGTCTTAATATATATACTCACGCTGCGGGCACCGCAATGTTCATGTTCTATCTCTTGCTTGTTCATTTACAATGTTGACATCTGTCTATTTAATATTATAACTTACCTATGCATAGGTATAATAAAAGTTTTGTTTTATCTTATAAGTAATAAAGATTTCTCGTTTTTATTTAATATTTTTTATTAGGTACTCTATATTTCAATTTTAATTAATCACAACAAATTAATATAGGGTATGTCACGATAGGTCAATTATATTTAATTCTTTTTGGAATCAATGCGTCAAGTAGGTAGGTGACCACATAAAATAATTACGTTCCGTCTAAAACTTCATGCTCGTTCTTGTGTTGGCGACGAGGCGAGGAGAACTGGACTTCTTTGTGCCGTTAACATCGTCTGACCAGCCGTTTGATCAAAGAATCGGGCCACAGAAGGGGATAAATTTCTATGATGCGGCTCTGGGGTAACCATAGCTCGGCGCGCATTCTGTAAGTAAAATACAACAGTTCTGTAAGTAAAGTACAATAATGTAAATCCGCTTATATAAAAGATTCTTGTTCCGTTTTAAATTGGTAAACACTCCTTAAGCAAATGAAGGTACCTACACAATGTTGTTCTTTTAAAAAAATAACCCGAGACATCCAAAAAAAACCAATGGTCTGTGGCTCGTTATTGCATATCATGGCGTTTGAGCATGTCACAGCCATCGTCGTACCTACTTTAAAACATCTACCAAAGTAACTACTTACTTTGGTAGTTGTTTTCTTCCTAGGAACTGTCTAAGTACGTACCACGCAGAGCCGCAAAACGAAACACAAGTTAAGTTAGTAACTCGTCCGTAAGTTGGTCGACGAAAATATGTAGATATATTATAGGCGCTTCGAGCCTTCGTTTTTCCATTATTTCCTAGCATATATCGGGTGTTTCAGAAAGTATAAGCATGACTTCTATATGATATAAAACAAAGGTTTTTTATTTTTTATTTTTACAATTATACATTAATGTATGTAAAATAAACTTATTGTTTAACAAGATTCAGGCATATTTTTTTCGACATTATTAATTGTAAGCCAGAGACCGCACCTTGGACCTTACACTGGACATAAGCTTCAGCACAGATCTGTTTCCGATGACTTTGGCGGCTTTCGACCAGTTTCTTTTGAAGGCCTCGATGGAATTTGCAGGCTTAATGTTTTTCCGAAGATATGCTTTGGTTAGAGCCCAAAAAGTTTCGATTGGCCTGGCTTCAGGACAGTTCGGCGGATTCATCTCCTTAGAGTACATATGCGACTGCGTTGTCTCTAACGTGGTCTTCGAGTAGTGTACAGATGCCAAATCTGGCCAAAACAGAACAGGGCCATCATGCTCGCGGATCATGGGCAATAAGCAACGATTCAAGCACTCCGAGATGTAGGTATCGGTCTTCATTGTTTGAGTCGTGACGAATGGCTTGGACAACTTCCCGCACTCACATATGGCCTGCCAAACCATTGCTTTTTAACTGAACTTTTCTACGAAAATGGATTTTTCGGTATCATTGACATCCTGGTTTTCTCGTACAGTATATAATTGGTCACCCGGAAGCATTTTATAATCAAATTTAATGTACGTTTCGTCATCCATAATAACGCACGCTGGTTTTCGGCACAATAGGCTATCATAAAACTTTCTTGCTCTAGGTTTCACGCATGCGGCCTGTTTAGTGCTCCGTTTAGGTTTCTTCTGCTTTTTAAATGTATTTAAACCAATTCTCGCCTTGACCCGTTGGACATTGCTAGCGGAAGTTCGTAGTTTTTTGGCCACATCCCTGACAGATGAGTCCTTTTTTCTGCTAAACACTTGTGCGATCTTCCGATCCAAGTTTCGATCCACAGGCCCCCTTTTTCGACCGCTTTTTGGAGCATCGTAAAAAGTACATTCCTCACCATACTTTCGAATAGCCGTACGTACGGCTCCGATGCTTACTCCCACAGATATCGCCAACTCCTTGAGCGTGATGTTAGGGATTGTACACCATTTGTGCACGATCAGTTTTCGTTTTTCTAGAGAAATGCCCCACATTTCGCGTATTTCGCACAAATACACGGTGACGAATGGAAATATTTATTGCTAACTAAGGAAACAGCAATAATAGATTCATTTTTTTTTTTTCTAATTATTATTACAACCAAAAAGGTAGCACTGCAAGTTTGTGCTTATACTGTCTTTCTTTTTCTGTGCGCCACTTTTGTTAGTTTCTGTCTGTATGATATTATTGGATTGACTCGTAGATAATGCCATTAGGGGTACAATGTACCCTACAAGGGCCTAGCGAGGTACGGGCAGGGGGGGCAGCTGGAATTATGATTATTTTTGAGCAATAAACAAGCTGTATAGTTAAACATGCTAATAGTTAAAACTCGTTACCAAATTGTTAAATCTGAACCAAACGTGTCAAAATTTTCGATTTTTGAATTATAACCACTACATATTAAACATCCGTCCCTATTCTACCGAGAGAGAAATTGAGAAACTCGAGCACGGAGCTAATGTAACTTAATTTTTAATAATTTATTTTTTCATTCTAACTTACCGTTCTATCGTATCTAGAAACTCTTGGCGAAGACTGTGGGGTCGTACGCGCATAATGTATTACCGGTACATTCAATAAACTATCAAGTTGATATCCTTTTGCTAGTTGTTCTACAGTTTTACCTGGAATTGATAGAAATTAAATACTTCTGTACTTGTGGACATTTATGATACCCCAGAGCAATTAATCGATTTTGATGTTGTTTATTTATTTACTGTAGGCTACAATGTCATGAACAACATCGAAATCTATTCAATGTCTTGGAATTTACCACTTACAAACAGAGATGCGATTGGGGGATTTTGTTTCATAACATAATACAAAAGCAATTAGGTACCTAAGTAGGTATTTATTAAATATTGACAATATTGGCAAATGTCTTTTGAGGATTGTGAAGCTAAACATACATACATAAACTCACGCCTTCGTTCCCAGAGTGGGGTAGGCAGAGCAACAAAACTACAGAGACGTCTGTACGTATTCGTTTTAAGAAAATATATCTTAAAATAAACAAAAAACAGAAACATAGTTTTTGCCGGCTATTTCCAGTTGTCCACAAGAATAAAAGAATAAAAAAGAATAAAAGAAAAAAAGAAATTTATTCAGTAAGTAGGCCGCTCGGGCACTTTTACACGTCAAGATACTACCAAATACCACACTGCGGACAAATGGGTTTTATTTTTCAGTGGTCCGCAGTGTGTAGTGTTCACACTGCGGACAACTAACCCGGCCCGTTTGCCCGATGTTCTTTAATAAGAACTAATAGATTTAAGAAATTCTAAATAAAAATTATCCATACAAAAATGTCTTTTATAGAGCACATGGGGTAGGAATCAGAAATAGTTTAAAAAATCTTGGACAGGACGCGGATATAGTCAAGTTTCGGGACACAAAGGTATTTTTGATTGAGTCCTTAACTAGGTACGCAAAATATTTAAAAAAATCATCAATTACCTACCTGTCTTATTAGTACCTCCGGACTTAAATTTTAGGTATCTTTTATTTGGCCGGTGCTAGGTATAAAATATTAAAAAGATATTATGACAGAACACGTACCTACCTGGACTTTAGTACATTGTGCATCAAGGGTAGTATGAAGGGAATTACTAACGAGAGTGTTAGAAGCCCGACGCCGAAGGCGGAGGGCTTTTAATGACTCGAGTTAGTAATCCCCTTACTGCCTGTGATACACACAATGGTTTTCATCACATTTGCGAGGAAAAAAACAAAGAGAAAACACTTTAACTCTGCAAAATATAAAGAAATAACTTTTGACGGACGGGAACGTCAATGGAAACGATTTTTTTTTTGTGACCACAGACACTGCGTTTAGTTTCGACCTGGATTCGAGCCAGATTTAGCCAATTTGATAAAAATGTATAATTACTAAAATTAATGATAAATGTTGATATAAACTTGAAATAGGTATAAAAATAATGAAGTTTAATGAAGCATATAGGTTTTGTGTAATGTAAGTTAGTCTATAGCTATTTTTTAAAGATGAAATTAGAAACCGATTTAATTTTTGGCTGAAAATTAAACCTCCTTAGTCAGAAATTATGTACGAAAGAGTTGCAAATTTTAAAAAGAAAGTCATTACTCCCTAGGGATGACAAACTCGCCATAATTCCCGCGGGAACAATTTAGGCCATTGTCCTTCTGTATACAGACATGGAATAACACCATTTACGAGCAAGTGTGATGAAAAACTTTTTACCTACCTGTTAGTGTTGTTGGTATGTTAGTATTACAGCGCCCGGTTTGCAATATTGCTTTAATTGCTGGTATGTTATGAAATACAATCGCGACTGCAGCACCATCCGCTAACTGAGAAGAATCGCAACATGATAAAAGAAACGCCCATCGGTCCGTTTCCCAGTGCTTATTTGAAAATACCGCTAGCTGTAATGTCGATGCACCTAAAATGTAAAACATTAATTAATTTAGATCCATCCAGAATTCAAGTAGTTCCAAGATCTGGTATAGAAATTTTACCCGAATCGCCCAGTATATGTGGATTAGCCCGATACTGTAGAAGAGTCTTCACTACAGCATATGATCCGCTGCGGGCAGCCTGCCGAATCGGCCATCCACCTTCGTAATTTGGATCTAAACCAGTATTCAATAATTCACTAATTTTTCTTGCATCGTTGTTATAAATACAATTTTTAATCAGATTACTTTTACTTTCCATTTTAGCAGATCACCCGAAAACTCGTTTTACCCATGGTTTTTAAAGTCTACCCTCTTATTTCTTCTAAACAAACTCTTACCTAACATAAAATTTAATATTTACCTAGGCACTATACTTGTACTATTACTTATTCTGTGATTTAGGTAGGTATATTCGGCCATTATTTCATAGCACAAGATTCATCAAATTCGACCATAATAATACAAATATCATATCTTGATATGATATTGGATATGATAAGACAAAAAAGTTAGCGTACAGTGTGACCAAATCGTTACCATGGCAATACCATGGTGTCCATGGTACAATAAAATATGAATAAAATATAAAATACTTGTCAAGATAAATTGAAGTTGGTTTACAGGGTGGAGGTATATTGACAAAGGAAATTCTAGGGCCTCCAATGCGAAGAAACACCTTAAGGAAATTCTAGAGCCTCCAATGCGAAGAAACACCTACTTTTATATCTTATATCTGACAGATAGGAGAGCTAAATAATAACGAATGGTTATCAGATGTACTGAATAATCCTTTCCCATCGTTTTTTGTCGGATAAGTTCGTATTTGTATTGCTTTCTCAGTTAGCTCATTGATGGGTACTGAAGTTAATTGAGAAAGTAAAATAAATACATAATAAGTACAATAGCCTACGTTCGCACGGACGTTATTTCAACGCACGGGTAAAGCCATTTTTTTACCGCCTTTAAACCGTGTTTTTGTAGTGTGTTGTGTGGTGTGTGTTAAATTTCCCCATTTGTATTTAAAAACGCGTTTTTGTACTCGTCGATTAAAATCTGTGTATTAAGATTTCATAGAGAATACTGCAACGTCACTCTTTTCATCGTTGACACTTCCGAAACAACCGAAATAACCATTTCGATACGCTCAAGACAACTGAAAAAAAATTGAAAATAGAACTTCGTATTTCAATAATATATGTCCTTGTTTAAAGAGACTCGATCCGATACAAAATTGCCAATCTATGGCGTTTCGGAACGTAGCAGCTCGCGTCATCTGTCAAAAATCTATTTAAACCTGCTTCTGTATCCAGGGTATAAAAAAAAAAAAAAACTACGGTTTGTGATTGGCTAGTTTTTAGCCAACAGAACAGCACAGTACTGCAACAATGGAGAATGTCGGTAGGTACGCCAAATCGCTTGAAACTTTGTTTCAGTAAAGTTTAAAAATAAACAAACATACTACTATTTGTTTCATTCAAATAGACCCAGTAGTTTTGATTCTACGAACGTTTAAAATTTCGGACAATAATATTAAAACGCGCGATCGCCATCTTGCTACAGTGACGTCGTCATTTAACAGCGGTACTCGACCTTATATGAATGAGTAAGTTTGCAGGGCTTATATCCTTTTAAACCGAAATAAGTAGCCAGTTGAAATTTTCACAGAATATGTCTTATAATAAACTCTATCGTTTAATATTATAAAATGAACGATAAATCAAAGCTATGATTTGTTCCCGATTCGTCGTATTCCTGTTTCGTCGCATTCCCGATTCGTCGGATTCCTGATTCGTCGGATTTTTACTATCGAATGAAACTATGCAATTACCACGGCTCTACTTAAGTTTTAAAAATGAAAAGATACAACAAACGTGATTTTTTATAGATATAAGTCCGACTCGCACTTGGCCGGTTTTACACTGACTGTGCTTATTATTTTATGAAATAAAATTATGTCTTCTTACGGTAAAACACTGGCTCTTCAATATTTTGATTACTTTCCCTTCATGTCTCTTAGTCGTGGGACACCCGGTACCTAATGTCAGTATATTTATATGTAGAACTATAGATATTGTATATGTATAACTGCTCTTTGGGATGGCGGATAAATAATTGTCCATTATTAGTAATGATTTTATATAAATAATTCCGACGAAACGGGAATACGACGAATCAGGAATCCGACGAATCGGGAATGCGACGAAACAGGAATACGACGAATCGGGAACAAATCATCCCAAGAGGGGTCCCCATACAAGAAACATGAAAAAAACCCATTTTTAAGCATTTTTATTCGGATTGTATTTTTATAATGGCTTCTTATTTTGATACTATTTTAAGCTTAAATTGTAGTCTAACTTTCATAGTTTACGACTAAATAGAAATCTCAAGTAAAACTCCTACAAATATGTGACAAAACTGATTTTATCAACACGGAGTTTTAGGCGGTCACCCATCCTGTTTTAGACTACTCTTGTAGTTGCTTAACTTTGGGAGGCGAAGTAAGGGCTGTATTTGTATGATGGCTTTTTATTTCGGTGTCACATTAAGCTTAAATAATAATCTAAACTCCATACTAACCTATAGTTTACGACCAAACAGTAATATAACTTTGTGTTAAGAAGTGCCTAGTTTAAATGAACACAATGATGTGGCGGTGATTGCTAAACT
Source organism: Acleris sparsana (assembly GCA_923062465.1). NCBI lineage: Eukaryota > Metazoa > Arthropoda > Insecta > Lepidoptera > Tortricidae > Acleris > Acleris sparsana. The sequence goes on from OV281286.1 coordinate 13,783,751, forward strand.
TTGGCGGTGGGCCTTTCTTTACAAATTTCGTGATAGGTATGTAGAATTAATATTGCGACCGTATAAAATAATAAACTATAAAATATGTTTTTTTGAGTTCTGATACCTATTTTGTGTACTTATTCATTTCATCGATTTCAAAACTGCGTGAATCATAATATTGTTGAATACTTACCGCTGCAGCGCTGCGGGCTCTGCCGCCCGCAAGGCCCGCGTCCCGCGTCTCGCTTCCCGCGTTCGCGTCTCCCGCTTTGTTTTTAAGTTTTGGGGATGTTTCACTTTAGCTATCAACATTATACTTTATGCATTAATGTTTTTGGTATTTTTATGTAAAATACGGTGACCCGAAATTATAGGTAAGTGCTTGATTTCCTTTTATTCTAACTTTATTTAACCAACTTGTTCGACAAACATTACAAACTGAAAAGCCGGTCAGTGAGAGACAGTTTATTTAAACTGTAGGTATGTAATACAAAACAATACATAACCATAACTACATAACCATTAGTAGTAACATCCAAACGAATTCGTAAAAATATTTCTACTTCCAAAGTTAAGCAACTAAGAGCGTAGTCTAAAACAGGATGGGTGACCGCTTAAAACATCGTTATGATAAAATCAGTTTTGTGACATATTTGTAGCAGTTTTACTTGCGATTGCTGTTTAATCGTAAACTATGAAAGTTAGACTATAACTTAAGCTTAAAGTAGCATCAAAATAATAAACCATTATAAAAATACAATCCGAATAAAAATGATAAAAAAAATGGGTTTTTTTCATGTTTCTTGTATGGGGACCCCTCTTGGGATTTGATTTATCGTTCATTTTATAATTTTAAACGATAGAGTTTATAATAAGACATATTCTGTGAAAATTTCAACTGGCTACTTATTACGGTTAAAAAGATATAAGCCCTGTAAACTTACTCATTAATATAAGGGCGAGACCCGCGGTTAAATAATGACGTCATCACCCGTGAGCGCTCGCCGCCGGGTTTCGAGCGCCGGATACGAAGTTTAAAATTCAATATCTCGGAAACTATTTGACGTATCGAAATGATTTTTTTTACAGTATTTTTTATTTTTAATGGAGAATATGATAAGCCAAAAATCTCAACTGGCCGACATTCTTCATTACGGACGCCGTGGTTTAATACAAATGTCGATGTGGTGATTGTATTAATGACTTAAATTATTAATTTTAATGAACTCGTACAAAAAGTATTGTTCACAATAGTGTCATAATCAAGCTTTTTAATCTCGTACCTTACTTAAGCCACTCAGCAAGCTTCGTGGCCTAAACACGGTACTCGACTAAAAAGCTCTCTATTATAACGCGGTTATGAAAATAACTATTTTAACGCGCATTGAAAAAGCGCTCGTGCTCGAGATTTACATACAAATTATAGTTTGTCAAAACGCTGCCCTATGCCGAAACCTACGTTCGCCTGAACGTTTATAGTAAAACGCGGGCCAAGTGATTTTGAGGGGTTGAGAGTCAACCCTTCAACCGCCTCAACCTCAGAGGTTTATGCATGGTTTATCCCTGTGGTTTATCCTATCTCTACTATGTTTGTCATTTCTAACGTCATGTATAATCTGTGGCGTTGTTAATGTTGTTCTACATAATATTTACTAAGTATATGTACAAAATGCAATGTTGTGTTTGGTTTTACGAATCATAATGGGACGGTGAGTTAGATATTTAGGGATTTTATTTTTTGACTACTATTGCGTCGACTTTAGTAAGTAGCTAAAACTCATGTGCCTTTAAAGATTTTACTAATATTTTTAGCCACGCCGAATGGAGAAAAATCGCAAAACGTGAAAGACGAAGACAAATCAGACAACGAGAAGCTAAGTTGAGAGGTAATGTAGATTATAGTTGGGTCAATCTAGGAGGATCCCTGTGACAGCTCATATTAACACATATTATTACACTTGTTTCTCCGAACTTTTACAAAAGCTTCATTTATACAAACCTTGTGAGAATGTTCAGTAATTTAAATGATTAATCACCTCTTTTTGTATGTACCTTGTTTACTGTGAATGGATATAAGGCAGGGTAGTTCTGATGATCCTTTCCAGTATGCCTTCAAGTACAGTAAATGTTTCATATTATGAAATTCAACTGGCACACAGATTATCCTACAGTGACCAGTTGTAATTGATGATTTATATGTAAGTATATCAATGTTATTCTAACTGATATTACCACAACATTGTGGCACCGGAGCACATTGCCAGCATTCTCTGAGAGGTCAAGTCCATTTTCATTTTTAGATTCAGTTCCACTTGTTGCTTGAGTTTAAGATTGTAAACGCTCAGTTTCATTCCACGATAGCCCGCATGGTTATCTTGATACATTGTGTTGCCACGATAGCGCTCAGCTCAATTTTTTTAAAACAGAACTTGAATTGTTACAGTCATGCGGGCTATCAACCTATGAAACTGAGCCTTAACTCTTATGTATGCCTAGGAATGTGTTTGCAGGCCAAATTTTCATACATTTTCATTTGCTTAATACTAAAAAAGAATTTTAGTTTAAATAATCAAATTGTTTTTTTTATCAAGCATTCAAAGGGTTGATATGTTAATGCAATAAGTATTAGTACAGACATGTGCAGTAAACTATAGTGCAAATTTTATTGAAGCACAACTTTAAAACAACTTAAACTAAAAAAAATGAGTTTGCGCCTCTTATCCACATTTTATAAATTAAAAAAACACCTTCACCAACATCACATCATAATTATTTACTTTTTATGTCTTAGATAATTTTATAAGCCCATCACAAAGTGAATATGAGAGTTGGTTAAGAGAATATGAAAGCTTTGAAGCATTTGAGAGAGAGCAAATTGAAGCAGTGAACAAAGCAGAAAATAAAAAATGGTTGGAAGCTGAACATATTGCTTTGAAACGTTGGCATGAGCTACAACAAAGAAAAGAAAAAATGTATCAAAAACGTCAGGAGCACGAAGCAAAGTTGAAAATGGTACACAAAATTGTTTGTATTTAGCAACTCATTTTATTTCTGTCATGACTTATTGGTTTATTATTATTGTTCTTTTATTTCAGGAAAGGGAATTAGAACAAAAGTTTAAAGAAGAAGAAGAGAAAAGGCTAAAAGTAATTGAAGAAGAAAATCAACGAAAACAAAAGGCGTTTATGGAAAATTTAGAGCAGTTTCTTTCTGGGGATTCTGATGAACCTCCAGCAGAGTTGCTTGTTACAAGTGAAACTAAACCCAATCATGAAGCATGCCCATTTTTTGTCAAAACTGGGTGTTGCAGATTTGGAAATCAGTGTTCTAGAAATCATCAGTTTCCTGGTATTAGTAAAGTAAGACAATATGCAGGGAGCAAACTTTTGGTGCCTATGACAGGCTGATGACACTTAACTATATATAGCATGATATTATATTAGCATTAACTTCCTATAAACCTTGATTTTTAATTCCGTAGAATTCTGACTGCTGTCACATGCTGACTTTTTAGGATTTTCAATAGTATTTAACATGCTTTAAGTACTTAAAATACATAACATGGATTCGTAACAAAGAAAAATTAAGGTTATAAAAAAGTCCAAAGATTTATAATAACAATCAATTAATCAAGACCAAGAAACATCAGAATTCTATGGAATTAAAATTCAAGGTTTAACTTAAGTAAAGGACCTGTTGCATGTAGTTGTGCACAAAACTATTATGGTACTTACATTAAATTTCAAATATAGAATGTCAACTGGTCTATACAGATGTGTTACAACTACATGCAACAGGTGATTTACTTAAGTTTTTCACCTATACTTAACTTATTACTCTTTGGTTTATGATAGTGTCATATTTATTAGAAGATAGTTAGAGACAATAATAATCTATTTTAATTGATTTGGAACATAATTGCTTTGCTATTGAAGTTAATTGCTATGGAAATTATTAAGGGATATTGTCAGGAGTTTCCTAGTCTGGTTGTAAATAGTAAACGCAAATAGTAGACGTAATACTTATGAATATAAATATAAATGTTTTGACTAATGGTCAATGGTGGTAATGGCACAGAAAGCGGTTGGTTTAAATTAGTTAGTGAACATCAATATTATCCTGTCATGGAAGGTATTGCAATGTTAGTTCCAGCATCCTATATCTGAAATTGCGACATTATGACGTCATCGGCACATTATAATATTATGTATCGTAAAATCAGTAGTAGTCCCAACCCTAAAGTCAATGACCAGTACATGCTCTGCTTCATATTTGCTTTTGTTTCAGGTGATTTTAGCTGCCAACTTTTTTACTCATTTTGGCATTAACAATGCAATAGACAATGAGTATGATTCAGATGCCTTGTTAGAGTATGAGTTTAGTGAAACTTACAAGGATTTTAAAGAATTTTTCTATGATGTCCTACCTGAATTTGAAAAATTTGGCCAAATAGTACAATTCAAAGTAAGTAGGTGAATGGAGTGAGGTGAAACCATGTGATGTATCCTTTAAAAAAATATTAAATTCAATGAAATATGTTAAGGTGCGCCTTGTTTAATGTAGTTAATTGGGTCAATTTAAATGCAGCAATACTACTCATTAAATAACTTCAGAGGGGTATCTCATCTGTATTACATACATCATTGCCTCTGAAGTGCCAAGAGATGTTGAGGTTTGTAACAATTATATCAGTAATCCATACTTTAATTTAAAAGGGCGCTGCAGTAATGGCCGCCTTATTTATGTCAGAAACTCGTGAAAAAAATTGCAACATAACATACATGCCACATATCTGCACTTATTTGATGTTTATACCGGTTGCGTGAACGTTCAATTCGTCTTTTTGCGCGATCTGAGGACCTCGCACGATATACTTTGCCTACACGAAATTTTGGTCTTGCCCTGGTCCTAATAATGGTGGTGATTGATGAGGTTTAAACCTATTAGTGCTATCTCGTGTATTTTTCAGTATGTTGCGGCCAAATGTACCAATCAAATTACGCGAAGTGCGGAATATATTTACGAGTGAAATGTGTTATATTTCAGTTTTGCGCGTTGTACCAAAAAATACACTTGATATCTCCTTTCCAAACCCTTGATTGAAGTCTCACGCGATTAATCACCCCCTTACCGTCCTTCGAATTTGTACATTAATTTTAATTAAGTGATAAAGATTTTACATATCATATACAGGGTTATTGGTAAGTCGACCTATTCCCGTTAGGAGGTGATAGGGGTGATTATTTGCGATAATTTTGACCCCCATATGCATTATGCAAAAGTGAACTATTTTTGAGTTATCAAGATTTTTAGTTTTTTTTCAAATTAGTCGGAAATTCATCTTGAAAAATTTATTACAAAAAAAGTATCAATTTAAATCTTTTTTTTTCTTCTGATTTACAAAAACGATTAAACACTGGTTATTTTTCAATATTAAAACAATAATTATCGGCCCAAATTAAAAAAAGCGAGACGGAATACGAAATTTTTCAATATTTTTTGCGATCGCTTTCCACTAAAATGCCTTAAAAACAAAAAAAAACGTCATGAAACTTGGCTAGCAGATTATTTTAAAAACTTAACTGTTTTCTTAGCTCTCCAAAAATGCATAACAAGTAGGAAATTATTTGAAAAAAAACTGAAAAAAAAATCATCACAAAGGAAGCGGGCGGAAACTAGTCACAAATGCCACTTCAATTATAAAAAATTATAAACATACCGAATTTAAATCAACTTTTTTTATTTGCTTTTGTACAAGATGAACTTGTTGTTCTTATGCAATATTAAAAAAAATATTATCAGTGCACGTTTGAGAATGCGAGGCCGAAAACTAAAAAATACATGTTTTTTTATCAAACTCCAACATAAATTACACGAAAACAGAAAAAATTACCAATACATTTGGCGTGCAGATTACACATAAAACATTGACGTTTTTCCAGCTTTCTAACGAGCTATTAAAACTAACTGTTATACTCGTAAACACAAATAACAACATTAACTTATGGAAAAAGTAAGCGATTTTTAGTTTTATTTTAAGTTAGTCAGACTAATTTCAGTCAGCCACCAATTTTGCATAATGCATATAGGGGTCAAAATTATCGCAAATAGTCACCCCTATCACCTCCTAACGGGAATAGGTCGACTTACCAATAACCCTGTATATTTATTTATTCATCGGCCTGTAATGTCGCACTGCTTGGCAAAGGCATATAGGTACACACATGCATAGGCGATCCCTCACTGCAGTGACTTTTAAATTACCTATATTTGTCAGCTATTCTTAAAAGTCTACATACGGAATTTTATTTTAGGTTTGCAACAATTACGAGAAGCATCTTCGTGGTAATACCTACATAGAATTTAAAAAATTGCGATGTGCCGTAGCGGCATATCGGACGCTCCACACACGTTGGTATGGTGGCAAACGACTTTCGCTGCAGTTTTGTCGAATAAACTCATGGAAGAATGCTATTTGTGGTAAATTGCACCGCGGGAGCTTCAATTTTACAAATATACAGTACCATTCTCTGTCCAAGTTGAACCTTTCTGCGCAAGCGTTCGTTTATTGATTTGAATTAGAATAAATTGCTTTTGTTTCTAGGTCTTCAATCAACGCGACGTTGTCCAAAGGGCCGCGCGTGTAATTTTTTGCACGTCTTCAAAAATCCTAATAATGTATTTCCCCTTAATTACGGCCAGGAATCTGAAAGGTAAATTGGTTAAATCGGCTATCAATCACATATTTATACTTATACACATATACCATGCAGAAGGATCGATAATAAAACGAGTATCAAAAAAATTTTGCGCCTCCCATACAAGCAAGCAAGGGTGATTTTAATTTTAATTTATCACAAGCTTTTGCGCGACTACGTTCGCGTAGATATCGGTAATCGCGATTCCCTCGGGAACTGTCCAATTTTTCGGTGTAAAATGTAGCCTTTTTGCTATTCCAGACCATAATATATTTCTGTGCCAAATTTCATCCAGATCTGTTCAGCCGTTCTGGCGTGATTGAGTAACAGACATCCAAACTTTCGCATTTATAATATTAGTAAGAAAAGAGGTATCGATGGATAGCTCTCAAAAACCAGTGTGTATTCTTGTGCGCGTTGCGTGTCAGTATGTAGTAAGTCTGAGTGAGTGTGTTTTCTCGCGTGTCTGTATGTGTGTAATTAACCACTACGTTGTGTAATGTTCTTCTATGATGTTTCCTATATGAATTATATGCATGCTGAGTTAGCCTATAGGTAAGTATGCTGTACATAACTATAAGATAGTACTCGTATTAGAATGAAAATCTAGAGAATAGTACACCATATTAATTAAAAAAAACATATTAACAAGTATACATATTTTTATTTTAGAAGACGAAGGACCCCACCTAACTCTTGGCGTTGGTCTGAATCGCCAGAAGTCGAGATCCCCAGACGAAAACGTACTCGTTCCAGCGACAGAAGTCATAGAGACTCAAGCCGACGAGGAAAGCGACACCGCTCTCGGGATCGCTCGCGCGATAAGCAGAGACATCGTTCGCGATCACGAAGAGAGACGTAGCAATAAAAACAAAAACAAAAGTATTTATGATTTTAATTTCGACACCAACGGACACAAAAGATGAACTGCATCAACTTTTCTTTCAATTTATTTGAAATTTGTAAGTCGGTGGTATTTTGGTGGCAGTAGGTCGGACACAGTAAAGTTGGTATATGACAAAGAGATTTAATATTATAGGTAAGATTTAATATTACTACTAAGTACATTTAATAACTAGATATTTGAAAAAACTTCATGTACTTATTTCAACCTTGAGCTCAGAGCTATAGTAGCTGCAGTACGAATAGCCTGAGCAAGAAAAAATTGCAGAAATCTAGTTCTGCTAAATTTAGGGCAGGAGCGCTGGAGCTTTCTTTGTGTAGCCCTCTTTCGGCATGTTGCTGAGTCTCGGCCCGAGTGTCCCCATAAAATACCAATGCTGTGTCATCGGCATATAAGGAAATATAGGTACGTCCATTAGTTATGGGTATTTGACGCAGATCATTGATACTAATCACGTAGATACTCGGGCCAAGTAATCTGCCTTGAGGAACCCCGAACGTAATTGGGGTCTCTCCATTAACATGCTCATCAATTTTATCTGCTGTGTACAAATTAAATCTTTTAAGGTTATTATATTATTATTTTTTCTTTGCCCCGCGGCGACTTGAACAGCTACTACCGCGGGAATATGGCGTTTCCACTATGAAGTGATTTCGCCAGTGTCAAGTATATATAAGTATAAATGAATATAGTAATAAAACACAATCCAATCTTCTCTAGGAAGATTGGTGGCAACGTTGTTGTACGCTGATATGTAGGACAGAGACCAAGATAGTTTTAACCTCTGTACCACTGCGAGTCCACTTGAAACGAGAAGTAAGACGCCAGGATACACGAAATAAGTCCAAGTCTTGTATTACTGTGCATCACAAGGCATTAAAAGTACAAATCACTAACAAAAAAGAACTTTGAACACCTAAATACACAAAAATAAAAACTAAAACAAATTACACATCCGCAATCTTTTGACGTTGCAAATGGCCTCAAGATTATTATATATCGACGGTTCTGTGACTCAACCTCGTATATTGAATAATGTCCAGTATAAACTGACACTCACTAAGTACGCAAGTGCATACTTAGTGCGTGTCAGTTTATACTGGACATTATTTAATATACGAGGTTGAGTCACAGAACCGTCGATATGAACCTTATGCCGATCCGTTTTAACAAGGGTGGAAGTCGAGTACGTATCAAAAGTTAAAGCCAAGCCAGATAAAGTGGTATACCTAGGCTTTTATTTATTGAATAACTGCAATTTTACTTATTTCTGGTCTTGAACTAATTTGGGAGTTTATCAGGATATTCTTATTTTCAAGGTACTCAATGAATGACCTGTTTGTTTTTGTAAATAATATCAGTTGACGTTTGACTGTCAAGGGTGACGGTTGCAAATTTTCACCTATTGAATTTTAATAATACTTGCTGTTCCCATTTGAATGCTGACTCTAGGCAGAATTTTCGACAAACGCTGACAACTGACATACTTGACAACCGACCATCACTGACGCAACTGATATTGGCACAAGCCCCGTGTGTGTGTGGCCGCCATTAACGAGAAGAAGAAGAAGTTTTAATAATATTTTTTTGTAATATTTGGTGACTGCGAGGAATATGAGTGAAGCGAGTAAAGGATCTTGTGACTCAAGTGAGGAAGGAAGTGTGCATGGTGGGCTTGGCGGAGCCCTCCCGAGGGGAAGTAGTGGATGATAAGGCTACATCGTTCGCGCGACGGGTATCGGCAAAGCGGGCCCGTGGTCCCAGTGACGAAAGTGGTGTGTCCGAAGCAAGTTCCATTACCGTAGGGAAGAGACCCAAGCGCTTCTTGCGAGTTGCACCAGCTGCGGCGGCAGAGTCAAGTGTGTGTGTATAGTTTTTTTTTAGTTGTAGGTTATGTTGTATTCAAAAAGGATTTGCCGAAACAGATTGGCTTAGCCAAGTTGCTGCAATGTAAGGGCATTAAAGGTATTTGGAAGATTAAGTACATGGGTCCCTGTAAGGTGCTTATGCAGTTTAGTTCGAGAGTTGAGGCAGAAAATGTCCTGGCTGCACAGCAGAAGAGTTCAATAACGAAGATAGACGTGCGTATTGGTTAAACACAGTATGTTGCTCATATGGGATTGTCCGTGGAGTAGAGTTGGAAGTTGAAGAGCATTGAAGGATCGCAGGATATTTTATCAGTACGGTTCAACGTTTAGATAGTGATGGCAGATGGGGTAAGTCTGAAGTAATCCGGTTATGTTTTAAGGGTGCTGACTTGCCCCCCTTTGTATATGCATATGCAAAGGGGGGCAAGTCAGCACCCTTTGTATATGCATATGCATGCCGGTTCAGAGTGCTTATAATTTCCCAGTTACCCATTGCTCAAAAAGCTGAAAGTTTGGACACTTGAGTAGATTTTGTCCATCTGGCAAAACTCTTTGTCCGGAATGTAAATGCTAAAATAATAAATAATAATAAAATAAAAGGTAATAAAAGGTATGCTAATTGCGAGGTATCAGAATTCAGGTGTTTGAATTGTAAGGGTGCTCACATGGCCTTAAATAAGTCGTGCCTGGCTTTTTTTACGAGAAAAAGAAATTCGTGGTATCATGGCTACTGAAGGTTGTATATATAAAAGAGCTTTGTGGCTGAACAACCAAGGCAAGAAAGTGCACGTTGTAAAGTCCTGGAGTCAAGAGGTGCCGTATATTTCGGAAGAACCTACGTAGGAGTCCTATAGAGACGTTATTTTGTCTAAGCCGGTGAAAGATCTGGCGTCTACTAGTGTCATCGACCAGCCCATGGTTTAGAGACCAACTGTTTTAAACAAATCAGAGCGGGGGTCGCCTCAAGAGCCTCAAAAGAGAAAGAAGGCCAAAAGGGACTCTAATTTTCAAGACTCTGAGAGTTTGGTAGACGCGAGACCTGTGAACATTGTTCGTCAGGAGCCAGGTCGGAGTAGGGACACGAAAAAGAGATGTATCAATTTTGAGAAGGTGAAGGATATTTTGCTCTCCAGTGAGAGCTGGAGCGAGAAGTTGGTGTTAATTTTTAGAGTTATTGTTCAAGACTGTTTGAAGATGTGTCAGGAGTTCTTTAAAGAGACTGATTTAATTAAGTTTTTTTTTAATAATCTAAATGGCCAGGTCTAATGTCAAAATTAGCTTGAATATAGTACAGTGGAATTCGCAAAGTACCTACCTAAGCTAGTCGAGTTTGTCTTTTCTTGAATAGAGAAAAGATTCACATTGCATTAGTCAGTGAGACATGGTTAGACTGTAGTTCGGCTTTTAGAATAAGTTCTTATACCTAATGTGTTTAGAAGAGATAGATCGGACTCGTATGGTGAGTGGCTGTTTTTATACATAATTCTTTAAAGGCTCCGGTATTTCACGTTCTAGTTAATAATAAAGAGTAAGAGAGTAAGAGCTATTGGAGTCCATTGCTTTCAAAGATTGTTGCACAAAGGCGACTTGTATTGAGTCAATTTAGGCGGCATCCGACTCCCAAAAGGTCACTGAAGCACAGCGTGTTATTCGTAATGCCAGATTTCAGAACTGGCAGGAGTTTTGTCGAAGTATTGATCAGACTACCTCCGCTTCTGATATGTGGCATCGTATGAGGTGGATGAAGGGTTATAATAGATCTATAGTAATTGCATCTGAGGAGAGAAAGGTGCATCGATTGTGTAATGTCGCGCCCGATTTTGTGCCGTCAGAGACACCAACCTGTCTTTCTGTTAATGCATTTCTTCAGGTGGATTTTTCTATTTAAGAATTAAGTAGGTAGATGTTTAAAAAAGGAAAAGTCGGCGCCGGGTGTTGATGGATTTCCGTATGCAGTTATATACAATTTACCGTTTATCGCTAAGTATTTTTTGCTCAAGCTGTACAATTTAATCTTGTAGCGTGGGTATTGGAATGATAACTAGTTTTCAGTCAATTAAGTATATAATCAAAGTAAAAGGTACAAACACAGCACGATAACACGAAAACCGAACTAATAAAAACGAGCGGAGCGCGGGAGCGCGGGAGGTTACCGAAACGCGTTATACGCCGCGCAACTCGGACCTTTGGCGACTCTCGAATGTTCCGCGGGTGGCAGGGAAGGACAATCTCCCTCTCGCTCACCCGCGCGCCTCTCTTACAAATCGTATCGCTTCTAGGCGTAACACCACGATTGGCGCGGAGAGGGGGCTTTGAAGGTCACGCGCTATAATCTTCGCTTCCGGCGTCGTCCCTACGCAGTAGCGTAATATCCAGGTTGTACCCATTCCTAAATCAAGTCAGTTGCAGGATCATTTAGGTATCGAAGTTAAGACCCATTTCCTGAATGTCTTGTGTGCGTAAATTATTTCACACAATGATGGCAAGACGCTTGGAATGGATTGTAGAAAAAAATGGTTTTATCTCGGAACACAGTTGGTTCTAGGAGAGGTCAGTCGTGTGTAGATTGTTTGGCTCGCCTAGCGTCTTACATTCAAGTGGGGTTTTCTAAAGATATGTCAACTTTGGCAAGTTTCTTGGATATTGAAGGTGCATATAATAATGTGTCTGTCGAAGTAGTCGTTCGTAATTTGGACAGTTTAGGAGCTGGGTCTAATTTTTGCAATTATTTATGGGCTTTCTTGAGCGAGAGACATCTCATTCTTCGAGATGTTGATATTGGTTTTTCTATGGAGCGATGGACTGATAAAGGTTTGGCTCTAGGGGGTCCCCTTTCTCCCCTTTTATTTAAAATTGCTACTTATAAGATCTGTCAAAGGATAGACAAGGTATTTATTTCTCAATTTCCGGATGATTTTGTTTTATACGTTAGGTGTATGAGTTTACGAGATAGTGTGTTTGGGATATAATGGTAAATATTTTGGACACGGGTTAGGGTTAGGTTAGGTTAGGGTTAGATGTTTCGGCTAGTAAGTCAAAATTTTACATATTTAGTAAAGGTCGTAAAATTCACCATGTTAATCTCGATATAATCATGGTAATCAGGTGTGTTATGATCTTACAATGAAGTACTTAAGAGTGTGAAAACATATTGGATATATTGTGGAAAAAACTAAGGTTTCTTAGTAAGTATTTTAAAACTTTGACTGGGGCTTCTTGTGGAGTTCATCCTAGACACCTGCGTAGGTTATATATATCACTGATTCGTAGTAGGATAGATTATGCATGTTTTTTATGTGACAATAGTGCGAAAACGCATTTATATAAGCTTGAAAACGTTCAAAATCAGGCGTTGAGGGTCGTTTGGAGGGTTTATCAGATCGTCACCTATTCATGTTATGGAAAGTGAGCTTGGTATAGTACCTTTACATATCAGAAGGCAGTTTCTGGCTTCAAAATTTTCTTTAAAAGCTATAGTTTATTCGAATTCGTGAGCTGGAGTTCTTAAGCCATAGTGTTTATTGTAGGGGGAAAAGTAACTGTTGCTGGCTGAGGTTTTTGAGGAGGTGTCAGATAAGCATAATCATGTGGCGTATCCATTACTGATGTTTAAATTAAATGTGTGGGTGTCTAAATTTGAGTTAGTCAGTGTTTTATTTTGCAATTATTAGTGCGTTGTAGGTGCGAAGAGTTCATACAATCATTATTATCTTCGTGCTGAAGTTATCTTAGAGCTAGTAAGAAAATATTTAAATTTGTATAAACTTTTTACCGATGGTTCAAAGTATGGTGGCAAGATAGGAGCAGCATTTTTTGATCCACTTAATTGTAAAAAGGCACGGTTTAGAATTTCTTATAATGTATCTGTTGTATCCGCGGAGCATTGTGCAATCTCTGAGGCCTTGTTGTATGTGGAAATGTTAAGTTATACTAATATAGTGATCCTTACTGATAGCAAAAGCGCCATTCAGCATATAGCTCGATGTGCTCGATATTCCATTGGCTTCTGAAATTTTAGAGCGTATTCGTTTTATACAATATACACGGATCTAGAAGATGCCTGAAATTACAGTGGAATCCGTCGCGGTTACCTATCACAACTTCGAAAAATGTTTGACCGAATTTTGGTTCGACAAATACTTTTCGTCAATTATGGTTTGGGTTTTTTTACGTTTGGCCGAATGATCATTTCGAATAGTTTTATTTATTCATTACTTGTTTTGGTTTTTTAACGATTTGACAAATTATCTATACCTCATTACTGGTTTCGGCGTATCAACAGTTGTCCAATGTAATGCTTTGTCTATTTGTCTTTTTCCTATTTCTGATTTTACCTTAGTATCCTTTGCCCAATATTACGGCTCGGTTTATTCATAGTTTACCTAATTTTAAATCGACCATCTTGATCTTTGCATTGTCTGGATAAATTATACTTAAGCAAGTTTTTCGGGGCAGAAAAAAAATAACCTCGAAAGCCAAGGCGGGAGCAAAGCTCCCGCCTTGGCCTTCTAACCTAACCTATCTGAGTCGGTTCTGCCCTGACTCGTCTTGCTCGTTGCATTTTGTAGATAGTTGAAACTAATTACAAGCAAGATTTTTTGGCCGAAATGAATATTTGACGTAACGTAGCAAAATCTATATGTAACATTGATGAAGTGAAAAATGGGTTAAGAAACAAAATACAAAACGATCCACAGGCTAGTTGTAGCATTGGTGTAATGAAAAATGGGCTTTGAAATAAAATACGTAACAATACATAGGGTACGTGACTACAAGGAGAAAAGTTGCTTGGACTAACGAACCATTTACTTAAAGTCAAATGGTGAAATAAAAAAATGACGAATCGTGCCATCGGAGAAACGATAAAAAACGAAATGTTTTCGGTCAAATGAAATTCGGTCAAAAACTTTTCGAGGTTGCGATAGGTTACCATCCGTCGCACATCGGCTTGGCAGGAAACGAGAAGGCTGACCGGCTCCGCCGAAACGGCCGCTTTTGACGGTGCTGAGACTGTGATTGCTCCTGATTTCTCAGAGGTAGTCGCACGGTATAAAAGCAAATGTTATGGTCCCTGGAAGGAGTACTTTGATGAACGGTCTCGTGATAAGGGAATTTGGTACAAAACTATTCAATGTGAGCCTCCTCGGTTGCCTCGATTTGAGTACGCTCGGCTACGCAGAACAGAGGTTGTTAGGGCGCATAGGCTTCGGTCCCGACATGTTCCTTTAAATCAGTTTGCACATCTCATGAGCAAAGTAGAGTCGCCCAACTGCGAAGAGTGCGGGACAGTAGAGGATGTGCAACACTTTTTAATGGAATGTGTTCGGACTCGTGCAAAGAGGGAACAATTGTCTTAAAAAAATAACATGATGATATTTAATTACTATCCAAGATTAAACAAACGGTCGCTTGAAATTTCCAGCCACCGTGAATAAAGGTGGTTGACTGACTCGCAGTGATTCTTTTAGTCTGGTGGCCTAGAAGTTAAGGCTTTAATTTAAAAAAAAAACACTTGCCAATATCATCTGATTCGTGATTATACACACACTGTCTGTCATGTCATGTCATGTTCATCTCATTTTCATTCTAACTAAGGTCACGTACAAAACAGAGATTACTTTAGTCCAAACAGAATAATAACACTTGTTATAGTCTTCAATAATCTAACAATAATTTAATTTAACAATTTTTAATTAGGTTTCCTGTTTTATCTAACACTACAGTTGCTTTTAAAGTATTCGTGTATTTTCTTTAGGGCACAGATTCCTACATTCATTTAGAACCCGTACTTAGGTACCTCTCGTAGATTACGAAAAAATGAGAAAATATTCGTGTTCTTCTTTAATATTCTTAAGACAGGCATATATTAAAATTATAGTGCCTCCAGTGTTTACATATCAAAATAACAATATACCATACAATTATTTTAAAGACTTGGATAGGATTCAATTGTATAATACTACTAATGTAAAAACAAAGAATGAAGATAACAATGACAATAGTAAGATAAATATTTATTAAATATTCATTTTATAATAAAAAATAATATTTACTTATGAAAGAATTGTGTTTTCTAGGTTTTAAAGAGTCAAGAGAAAAAATAATTTCACAATTGAATTTTCGGAGTGCTGAGGATGCTAAACCCTTCTACAAACTACCTTTTAAAACATTATTACATATTTGTAACACTACAAAAAATGATAACATGAATGGATTTTGTAGCAATAGACTTTATTATATTGCAGAACAGATAAAGGTAAGACTACTACTACTAATATGTGTCTCAGCCATGCTAAGTCGTGCAAACTGTTATTTCCGATGCTCTCGGGACGGGTACCCCATTATTTTATCAAATTTCACTTCATCAACTGTATCATTTTATCAAATGCTTTTTTTCTGCTGAAACCATTATGTTTTCACATTATATCTTTAACATTAATTACAAAGGTTAGTTAAAAGATGTGACTATAAAAAGAATTTACTTGTGCGGTGAGAAATGCCTTTCAATGAAATGAAATACTGTGTTACGATCAGTTTGTTGCAAGGTGTTTCAATAAAATAATAGATACCCCTCAAGACGACCAATGCACTAAAGATCAGTTTAGTAATAAGGCTCTTAGAGTAGTGAATAAAACTAAACTTAAAACTATGTACATGAGGCATCAAATGTTTTCATAGAAAACTTGTTCATTGACACTAAAACTTGAAGGTTCTTATAGAATGATATTTTAATATTATATATATTTTATTTATTTGTATTCAGTTAATTTTTTTTTAATTCTATTTTACTTTATTATTAATAAGTATTAATAACTCTGTAATGAACTGAACCTCACTTCCTTGTCAATATATTGACCTGCGGAGCGCCCTAGGAAGACATTTGACCTTATTATCTTCCCTACATGTTATCATAAAAAGTCAGTTACAAATTGGATAAATGCCACTTGCTGATTGGTTTCACGTGGCAGTAAGTTATACATAGTTAATTAATTTATGTTCTTACAGTGCTTACCATCTGAAATTAGCGAGCGCATTGCAAAAAGAACATTTGTGTACAGTCTATCATTTGAGTGGCTGAAAAACTCTCTGGGAAAATTGCTTGGTGAGTTCATAGAAATAGAAGTAAATTTTGGTTTTTGGTTTTTTTGAAAGGTCATTCATTCCATTTGCATAATCTCATGAAAAACTTGTTTTTGCATTCTTATAATTATTGTTTATTTTTTTACATTTCAGTGTAAACAAATCCTAAATTTTTATTTTAGTAATTTTATAGAACTGTATGAATGAGTATAAGAATCTTAAGTAAATAGTATATGAGTAGTAGTATCAAAAATTTGCCATAAGGCATAAGGGAGGTGTAATTTCAATAGTTCCATTTCAATATCACATTTTATCACCCTTTGACATGTCACAGAACAGCAATTTTATATTATTTTTATTCCATAAATTGTGAAAAATATTCAGGCAACATTTTTATGGTACTGGGAAAGTGAATATTTTTGTTATTAATGTAGCAGGTGGGCAGACCTACTTAATTTGTCTAAAGCTAATTAATTGCAAGCTGAGACAAAGAACATGACAGTTAATACATTTTTTGGGAAAGGAAGGCAAACATGCACACACGCCACATGATGGTATTTAAGTGGGATCTGTGGCCCAAAGAAATTTGCATTCCCAAGCCTACAATAACCTTAAACAAAGACCGCAAATGCGTTGCCAACCCTGAGGACTATGATGGAATGCATTGCATCTATGCTAGTAATTTCACTGCACTACACCAAGTGATATAGGGTAAAGTCACCAGTGGTCAGCCAGAGACCTGTAGTCGGCCTCTGCCTATACTTTGTATGAGTGGGAAGATTACGAAAGATATATTTCCCACTCTTCGCACTCATATAAGGTCGAATACTTACTGGTCTCTGGCTGACCACTGGTGACTTTACCCTAGATGTTGTTGAGACAAGAATTAGTGTACTTGAACTATCAAGTGGTATTATTACTCTGGCATATTTCAGTCTATAAAAAAACCTATTTGTCATTTATGTTTCTTAGAAGCATTTTATTGGTTAGGTATAAAAACAAGAACTTAAAGATTCATGTAAGTATGTTTATTTATATCCACCTTAGCAATCAAACTACTGGATAGATTTTGATCTATTATAGTACAGGCAACAAAATCGTAGGGGTTGTGGTTTATTTAATTACTACCTTTTTATTTTAGAAATGGGTGTGTCCTCAGATCGAATTTTGAGAGACCTATGGGTGCTTAAATATAAACATGAAACAATTCACGAAAGGCTACAGCAAGTCAGAGACATGGGAATTGAAACTCTTTGTCCCTGGATGGTTCGCTGCAATCACGATATTATGAAAAGGTAAATTATGTAATTGGTAAAAAGTAATAATTCCTTAATTTATTAACGGCCGTTAGATGTTCTCTGCTCAACAGCGCAACTCGGGCCACTGTTAATGACGAAATATACTTCTCAAAAATGTTTGTTTTCCTACCATCTCATAAAATAAATAAACCATTCCAAATCTCTATCAATGAACTCACACGAAATAATACTTCAGCTCATAAGAATTGCAATAACACTTAGGAGATCAGTCTAATCGCTCGTTGAAATACTTATTCACTTTAGCTTTCCAAACACTCTGCATAAAGCATATAACTAACTGGGCCAATATTTTACCTCTAAATAAAAAATAAAACTTTTCATCACCCTTCCGTCCCTCTCAAATACTTTTATCAAACATCCATTACTTACTTTAAAACAAAGCCTAGTCACTCCATATCCAATCTATTTCTAAACCAGCAAACCTAAATTAATCCAATAAAATATTAGTCGATCTTTATCCCATCGTAAACTCATAATCCTGTTATAGGTACATACCTAACATACTTTTATTCCACCGTTCTTTATTATTTTTAACTCGCCAAAGCTACTGCTATTTGTCATGTCCGTTATACGTCTTTGTTTTTATGTTTTTCACCTAACTATTTCACTTCACTAATTCTTACAGAAGATTTCGGCGCCGCTAAGAATCCCTAGTCCTGCTCCATCATCACGAATCCAACAACTCCCGGCTCCAAACAACAACAAAAAAAAAAAAAAAACCTTTTTCCATTTCCGGCTCCCGGCAGCGACCATAAAAAAATCTACTCCATTTTATAATTTATCTCACTTCCTCGGCTAATATTTAATGTCAACTTTTATGTAGTCCCTTTAAAATATAAATTGTCCAAATCCGTCTCATTTGTACTGGCTGGCGCAGCGCGCCGCCAGTGCCGCACGGAGGCAGCACTGGCAGGATCGCCATGTTATGAAAGGATCCTGGCAGGGTCGCCATGTCATGTGGGGCGTCAAAGGAGACAACTGTACTCGAAGATAGATGCGTTTATTAATGCTAGGATTACAGAGTGCACTTCTAATATAACATACTAGAGAGATATGAGCAGTTGGAGTGCAACTCACAGTACATAATCACCCTTTAAACAGGTAGGTAGCGTTGAGGTGTTCCAGTGGCCATCTGTGGTCTTCATCGTCGTCAGTTTCATTTCACCAAATGATAATTTCTAAACGCAAATGCTGGACTTGTTACTAAATATACTAAAATAGCTATAATATTTGAGGACTTCCCTCAATTCCTTACGGATCCCTTCACCAGATTCAGATTTAAAGTATACTCCATCAAACAAAATAAGATATAATAAATCGGTACATTTAAAAAAAATACAGTGAAGCATAGAACCCCTCCTTTTTTGATGTGCGTTATAAATAGATTATATAGATTTAATTGTTCCTTATAGGTATATAACAATATCACAAGAAACAAAGAATATTCTTGGAGATAATAAATCAACGAATATCTACCTTGCCGATCGACTTAACACAACACCAGACGCTGTTGAAGAGATGTGCAGGAGAATACCAGCTCTCAAAACCATAAGAGTTACAAAAGTAAGATATATTTATGTTCGAACTATGAGTACCTGCTAGAATTTTGTTGCTTAGAACTCGTTTAACATTTGTCCCTAGGAATTTATTAAATTTTCCAAAAAAAGAAGTTCCATGGTCTGATCCACGACATGGACTACTTGTGCGTCGATCGAAACCTGTTCACCCGTTTGGAGTCCTTAGAATAGCTTTTTGGAATTACTGCTATTTTCAACTTCTTTATACGAGTATTTTTACCGAAAAAATATAATCTTAAACATATTCTTAACTACCTTTATTACCTTTACTTATTCCCAAATCTGAAAAGATGGCTGGTAGGCAAAAAAAAAAGACAAATGAGGACTGCATCGCATGTGTAAACGCCTATTTTGAAGACCTTGACAAAACGTATTTTTCGGAGGGGATAAAAACATTGGAAACTCGCTGGAACAAGTGTTTGACCCTCAAAGGAGACTATGCTGAGAATAAATGTAAATTGTTTAAAAAGTTTCTTTTTTTAAAACGTCTTTTCAAACAGCCCTCGTATTAGTGCTTTTGACTGTACAATCATAATAGCATTTGACAATTCATAATTGATTAATCTTCTCGCTTTTATTAAACTCTCTTTTTTTGTTTAGGTGAAATACTTTGTGGATTTCCTGATAAGCGAAGGATTTCGACCTGAAGACATCGCGATTAAACCCAGAGTTTTATCTGCATCTCCAGAAACTGTGAAGCTTAGACTTGAAAAGTTACGCAAGATTGGAGTAAACGAAATCAACCTGAATGTACTTTGTAAAAGTAGAAAGGATTTTAAAAAATATTGCGATTCAATAGAAACATTGGCTTTGGATAAAAGTAGTAGACAAGATGTATAAATAAACAATTGCCCTTACTCACCATTTTAATTTTACATAAATTGGACGAGTAGTTAAACGTGAAAATCTGTGAAGCATGGGACATTTCAGCAACCTAAAACTACATGTCTGTCTGTCAGTAGGTACGCGATAGACCCACAAAACATTAGACCTAATTCTGATTGCCCCCAAAGATTTGTTTATTTATAATATTTTAATATATACTGTTATATGTAGGTATTGTATATTATTTCTAAGTCTGTATTGTAATCCCAGCAAAACTGTGGATGTAATAAATTGAAGTATTGAAATAAGATATTGCTCCATATATAAATCAATAACAATAGTAGCCTAACCTACCCTTTTCTTTAATAAACACCAGACACTTAACGGTTAGTGGCAAATATATTGCCGTCTTCATTTTTTTAAATTATCTAATAACAGTTTTTTTTTCTTTAAACTTTATATCGCCATTCTTGTCTTTGAAAGTAGAGAATTGTGACTATCGGATAAATCCAGCAAAGAGAATTTTATTTACAAAAAATTTTGTTCATATGTAAGCAATAGTTAAAAATCAACGTTCAGGCCTAAGAATCATCATTTAACCAGGGATGGAATAACGTTTATCTACTCTACTTTTTTTCGTAGATTGGTACGAGTATAATTATCTTATGCGAACCAAAATTTATATTAACTAACACACATTCATTGGGAAAAAAATAATATCTGAGAGGTATGACGGCAAATATCTTGCCGTTACCCACTAAAGGGTTAACGATTACAACTAGGTATTATTTATCATTTTACATATTTACTGAAAATTGCCTACCTACCTCCCAGGGCAAAAATATTGTTGATATAAATCAGTACATAGGTACTTCCCAAAGAAAGTTTAAAATTAGTTTTTCAGAAGGCCTTTGGGCGGTGGGAGATGACAAATTAAGTATAAATACCGGCTATTCGTTTGGACCACTTGTTTTTCTGCCTAATACTTTTGATCCTCACATTTCAGAATGTAACAATGCTAGAATTTTATTTAAGCATTATGAGGAATATAAAAAAAATCGCCATAAGTATTGTGAAAAAATAACTATCTTTTCATTTGCAACTCTTCTGAAAGGATTCCTCTGGTGACACCGAACTTTTTATTTTTCTGTCCAGTCTATAGCCGGCTATAACCTACCCACAAACCTGAGGGCTGAGGCCCTACTTTGAAAATCGAAGTTATGTTAGGTCCATTCCTTCCTCTCGATTTAGTCTCGAATGACAGTGACAGAGTTGGAGCTAACGTAACTTCGAAGTTCGATTTTCAAAGTGTCTCGGGGGTTAAGTAAACGGAGGCGCGCCTTTTGCGGTCAGTGGCGGTCAAGTACGAGTACGTCATGACCATCCCCTTCGGCACTCGTAGATACGGTTCAGAAATTAAATAGTCATGTGGCTTTATTCAAAAGATAAAAATATTACTATGCGCAATTTATTTACATTACACTATTTTGTGCCTCACGCAACGCAAGTTTATTTGAGCGCCATAGAAGCATTCTTTAACTCTAAATCGTCGGCTTGGCGTCAAATTCACACAGCATGACAGCACAGGTTGAGAAGGTCGGAGGATTTCAGTGTAATTGAGAGAGCGTATGATACTAAATAGATACCTCATTGTCACTTCCAATTTCACGTTTATGGAATAGCATTTTGCGTGTGTATCTTGTTAGGGTTCCGTACAAAAAAAAAAAAGAACGGAACCCCTATAGTCTGTATGTCCGTCTGTCACAGCCAATTTGCTCCGAAACTACTAGACCTATTGAGTTGATATTTGGTACACATGTACTATCAGCCCATTGGAACCCTGACCCACCATAGAACGGTGTCACAGTGACATTATAAAACAATTTCTTTGACACTTCTTATGACTTCAGTCATAACGTCACTGTGACAGAGTTCTATGGTGGGTCAAGGTTCCAATGGGCTGATAGTACATTGATTACCCAAACACAAATGTAAAAAACTCGAGCCCATTTGATGTAAGAGCCGGCTTACTATAGAAACCCGACTATGGCCTTACGGGAATCATTCTTCCCTCCATGTCTCGTTAAATATTGACCCCAGAGAAAAAATATATATCTTTATTTGGAGAATTTTATACAGATTAATCATGTAATGGAACATTTTTTGCTTTGGGCCACCGTTTACGACATGTATGAAAAACTAAAAATAGCCCGTCAGTACTTTTAGTATGTGGTTTGACACACGATTCTCTACAACTATGCCAAAATTCGCTTATACTCGAGTTTTCCCCCTGAGCGGCAGTTTTTGGTCTTCGGTGGATGGGCTGAAAATTTGCATACGTGTGTAAATTGGGTGACAATGCTATACCATTATGACATGGAGCTGATCTCATCATGGAGTCAAGGTGGAGACTGAAACTCCGCTATCCTTAACGTAGACCCAAAAATTAAATATTGACAGAAACTTATGACACTGATGTAAGACTTAAATGTTAGGATGAACATCTACCAGAGCTGTGCGTGGTAGTGAGTGTGAAAAATCCACCAATATACATACATATAATACATCATTAACTTTCCTAGCTTCGCTCAGCTCAGCTCTCCTTCCTCACACACTGCTCTGCTACCTCACATAGCTCTGGTAGATATTCACCCTTATAGGGCTATTACTAATCTAATCAACCAATGTGAAAGTAAAAGGACTTTGGAATTCCTGGACATTGACAAAGAGGCCAGAGAAAGAAAATTGAATTGAGGCCATTATTAGATTATATGTTGGTAAACTAAGGGAATTACTTGAAATAAAACATATTTTTATAATTTATGATGATTATTTGCCTCAGCCATATAAAATAATGTCCCTGGAATGAATAGCTCAAAGAAAAACAGACATTTAATAATTCATATCTAGAGGTCACAAACTACAAAATGGTGGTTTGGTCACTGTAAAAGGAAAATGTACAAAACACCTATACATACAAATTTAAGGCTAATTTATTATTGCATATTATTGCCACATTGTGATAAAACAGTATATGATTTAATTGTGACTCACTAACTACTAAATTTACAATTGCAATCTAGTTACCTATCTGCACTCATGAATAAAGTAATGTCTAGCATTTTGTAACGAATGCAAAGAAAGTATTAACTATTAAACTACCTATTGACACATGAGAGGAAAGTGGGGTACATGACAAAACTTTAAGAACTGCACATTATACCAGGCAAAACTGTGCTTTATCCCAATGTGCCTTTCATGCAACACTAAGATAAAAATCATATGAGGTCAGAATAGAAATCCATGAGGATAATTGAACTACTGATGGGCACATTGAACTCCTGGGCCTGCATGCATGTGCTCCTCATCATCACTGGCGTAGGCCTCCTCGCGGCCGCCCCCGCCGCGCCCAGTTGCCCGGTCACTTGCTGTGTACTCCATCAGGTTTACCTCCTCTACATCTTCTCCTGTAGGCATTACAAATGCTGGACGTGGTGGTAATATACTCTCAATCTGTCTTAATTGTTCCTCAGTAGCAAAGTTGTTATCGGGAAACACAACATCAAATTTGACATATAAATTTCCCTTTTCAAATGGATTTTTAAACTGGGGCATTCCTTCACCTTGGATACCCTTAAGATCCCCAGGTTTAACCACTTCTCCTGTAAAGTGTCTGATAAGTAAGTCACGGCCATCTAAGTGTTTTACAATGAATTCAAAACCACACAGGGCCTCAGTTAGTGTTATTTCATGTTTGATCACAAGGTCATCCCCAGTTCTTTGGAACACATCATGGTTCTTCTGCTGCAACACAATGATGACATCCCCAGGCTGAGTGTCAGGTTGCTGGTCTCCTTCACCCCTGAAGAATATTTTTTGATTTTCCCGCATGCCTTTTTCAACATGAACTTCTAAAATCTTGGTCTCATTTAAGACTTTCTTACCTTTGCACTTAGGACACTTATCTTTTTCATTAATAGTTTCACCCTGTCCTTGGCATGTTGGGCAACGACTCTGAAACTGCCGAGTCATGTTGGGCCCTATCTGTTGATAAGATACTTTGATACCCTGTCCGTGGCAGTCTTTGCAAGGTGCTACAGCACCTGGCTTTCCACCAATACCTTTACAAGGACCACAGATCACATTTTTACTAAGTTGCAACTTAGCAGTTTTACCATTATACATATCTTCTAAAGAAACCTTCAGAGGATGTATGGTATCTTCTCCGCGAGCTCGCCCTCGGCCTCTGCTGCCGCCGCCGCCGCCGCCCATGCCGAATATGTCGCCAAAGAAGTGGCCGAGAATATCGTCAGGTGGAAATCCAGCTCCTTGTCCACCTTCTTGTAAACCTTTAAGTCCATACTTATCGTACGTTTGTCGTTTTTTCGGGTCTGATAACACTTCATAAGCATAGCTAATTTCCTTGAATTTATCTCCCGCAGCAGGATTTTTATCAGGGTGGAATTCTTTCGCCAACTTGTGGTAGCTCTGTAAAATAAAGTGTGCATGACAGTATGAACAATGGATGTAACGTGCTATGCTAAACCATGTAAATGGCGCACGTCTGTTACAACCTGATCCCACAATGAAAACGTTTACAAAAAGTGGTTTCAACTTACTCTTTTTATATCAGAATCGCTAGCATTTCTAGTAACACCCAAAATCTCGTATAACTTATTATCAGCCATTTTTTCACGGAATTTGTAAGAAGGAAGGGTATAAAGCCTATAGATAGATAAACTTAAAGATTTTTTTTTCCACAGATAACATGAGGTAAAGAGTAAAGACCATATTACACCACGGACGCTATAGGAAACATTGCGACTTTATATTATTAAGCTTTATATCGTCGGCGATGATTCATGACTTCATGTTGGCTAAGTCTTTAATGCGCTTTACATTCACGCGCAATTCGCCTAGAATAGGTTCACCGTATAGTTCTACTAGGCTCCACATTCAGTGTTCACCGTATAGTTCGCGCGCTCGACGATTAACTAGGTCTACATTAAAAGTAAAAAACAATTTAAAAAGAAATGGAGGAAACGAAGATGGTGGATAACGAGTATTTATCGTAATAAAATAATATTTTTAATATTTTGTCCAGTATTATAGTTATTGGGCTAATATTTTATCAACATTGCGCGTGAATGTGGCGCCTTGTTGCGTTCGCGCGTTCGCGGCCCTTTGACGCGGCCACTCGGGTCAAAATACCGATATAAAGTGGTTAACAAGGCGCGAACCATGTGCAAACCCGCGAACGCCCTCCTCATTCACACTTTTGTGCGTTCTGGTATTGCGTTCGCGCGTTCGGGTGTGAATTTAGAACGCGCAATACTGTGAACATATTTGTGAACACTGGTAATGTGGAGCCTAGAAGAGTTATATCGCGGTTGAAATATCCTTTGAAAAGTTTGAGATTACTAAATCTAATGTTCTGCCATTACGAATAACAACTCGGTTGCTTTGGTTCAGATTGTTAAAAAGCAGTTCGTCCACTAGCATGTCATCAATGGTGTTATACAAGAACGAGTCGTGGGGTCATAGTTCCAAGAAATATTTGATAAGTTAAAATCACCCACAAGTGAACTCAACGATTTACTAACATTTTGCTTACTTAGTACTTTGCTAACGTTCCAACTTTAAAATAAGTTGAACAGACCGGAGGGAGTACGTAAACAGCGCAAACGTTGATCAGCACAGTGCCTACCTTTAAGCGCAGCCAGAAATCTTCACAATTAGACTCGCATACTAATTTGCGTATAACTTCATATTTCTTCAAAACAGCTATGCAATCCCCCTCCCCCCCGTCCTTTTTAAACCCGTGAGAAGAGGAAGTACACCGATCCCTTTTAAATATATTATACCTACAGTCGATAATTTCGTGGTCGAACAATAAAGGGTTTAACCATGTTTCTGTAAAAATGATCGCATCATATTCGCAACGCAATGCGTTAAGCAAAAAGTTCTGTTTTTGTTCTTAAACCACGTACGTTTTGGTAATTGAAAAGACCGGTGCAACGGTTAGACACACTATTAACTCAGCGGAATTTACTTAAGAAACTCCTCACTATATACGAGCATGGCCTTAGAGGCAGGTCATGATTGAAAACATATGCCAATTAGCGAACATGAATCATCGCCGAAGATAGATGATGTGGTGCAGCTTAATGATAAAAAGTCGGAATGTTTCCTATAGCCATAGATTTTTAGTAGACTTTTTTTTATATTGACCCGCACGAATGCTTAGCCATTAGTAAAGTACTTTTTGGCGTTTTAAACAAAAATGAAGGAATCTTAAGTGGAATATTTTACTACTAATAAACAGGAAGGATAAGGAACTATGGACATAATAATAAATAATAACTACACGTAGAAGCGGATCTTCTTTACCCAGCCTAAAATGCCGCTATTTAATGACTACTTACCCCGTTCACCCCGCTACGCCCCTCTGTCTTCCGCGCACAAAGTTAGGGCTGTCACTTGCGAAATATTTTAATCAGTTTATGGATTAAAAGTTCAACACGAAATATTATTTAAGTTTTTCTTCAACGTTTAAACATTGTTGCAAAATGAGTTTTTTACATTTACGTTAAATTAGGTACTCTTTAATGATATTAAGATTATCTCCAGTAAATTTAGATCGCCAAACTATATTCATGGTTGGCACAAAAATTAAAACGAACGTGTGAAAACGGTATCGATTGGAAAAAAGTTGCCGGGGGGCAGTGACTAGCGTTATTAAGGTGGATTCCTAATATAAAATGATCGCGAGAACTTCGCGCATGAATGTATTCTGACAAACAAAAGGAGGATTCCGATAACCTTCGGGGTGGGAAGATGGCCAATTGAGAGGCTTTTACTTTTAATTTATTATGTTTAACTGCGAAATAGTATCCCGCAGTGGAACGCCATTAATACAAAAAGAAGAAGACAAATAAAAGAGCAGTAGGTAACTACAGTACTAGGCAGTTAAGAAGACAATTCTGACACATTACACGACCATGAAGTTTCTGACTATTGACATTGATGACAGCAGTAAAACAATGGCAAACTCATTTGTTGCGTGTGAAGGGACAGTAATAACAACATTGTTTCACTGCTGCCAACATTATCCATATTCAGAAACTTCATGGTTTCGCAATGTGTCAGGATTGACTTGTTATCGGCAGGGCACTGCTTCCCCTACCACATAATTTTGGCAAAAATACATGTTACATCTATGATTTACTTTTCTCTCAGGCCAGTAACAATTATAGGTATTTACTTACGAGTCAATATTAATTTTGCGCCCGTCTTTTAATTGCTCAAAATTAATCGCTAACCTAACCTGTTATTCTAAAGAGCTCACGATGATATATAAGTACATACATACACACATATAATCATATATATTATGTAAGCAATTATTTTTTTAGTTGTATTTCCGATGACTAATATAAAAATTTCGTTTATTCTTCGGAATACGGGAGGGGTAAGAATATACGACAATGCAGTGCTGCAAGCTCCCTGATTGCCTAATCAGTGGCAGCAGCATGATAAGCTCGCCTCGTACTTAAGTAGGTATATTTTACGATTGATCTCCTCAAAAACTAATGCTCATCAGAAAGATCATCATTTTCTGTGAAAGACATCGACCTTAAAACTAAAAGAAATAAATTTCGTGTACCCCATTAATGACGATACTAAATTTTGAAATTATTCACATTGATTGATCAAATAAATACAAAATTAACTATATATAAAATACCCCTTGCAGTTCACCCGCTCGTGGGATGGTCCCTAAAATGCTGGCCGCGTTCGAAAAACGAAACCGCTCTGGGATCACCCGCTGCCAAAATAAGTCTTTCCGACACCTCTTTTATAAATTTCTTGGTGTCGGAAGACCACGGACCCAATGTTTCCATTGCAAGTGTCGCAAAATAGTAATTTTCATTGTGGAATACGTATTTGCGGCACGGTCAGCGGCGGACCCAGGCTGACGAGCGGATCCCTCGACGTGTGACGGAGCTAACGTGGCCACGCACGTTACTACATCCCAAGTCAAGGGGTGGCCCAAACACCATGGCACCAAAGTGCAGCCATCAGGTCTTTTGCCATCCGAGGCAGAAAGACCTGAGGACTCCAGAGTTGCTGTGCCGAGGGAACGTTTGACAATGTCATTAAGGAAATTGTGCCTAAAAATGCGGCCAGCACTTAGGTGGCAAAAGAGACATTGCCTAGACGCAGACAAACAGCCACCTGAAGAGTACAGGGATCCTAAATTTCGAGAAGGGAGAGTGTGCAACTAATGTCGAAATTCCCGAGCTACTAGCAGTCTGGCTCATTCAGATGGGACGGTGAATGGTGATGTTGCTGAGAAGTTTTTTATCTATACACTTTATTGTAATAGAGTCCCAGGCTGAGTGAAAGGTTTTGTCAGGAGGGGCACTCTCACCTGGGTTACATAATTACTTCCTTCCTTCCTGGGACAAAACTTAACTAAAAGTCCAAACTTACAGCAGCCTGAATATTGTGAAATTGAAAATGTATAAGAATCAACTTTGAACCTGTAGCCATCACTGTAGTTACCTATACTTATAGTATAGACATACCTACCTAAGTACTTCGATAAGGTAGAACTTTTGAAACAAAGGTGAATCGTTTCACAATCTATCCACTTCCGTTCATCAGACAGAAGCCTATCTTGTGGCTGAAACTATTTCAACATTGGCCGTGAATTTGCTTGCGATTTTTGTAATATCTTATCTATATGCTTCATTGTTACGGCATTCCATAACACAAATCAGCTTCGAAATTCACGTGACACCCATATCGCTAGGTATTTACAGTTCATAAGTTTTTGCGAATGTTCCTTTCGGATTAGCCTATGCCTTATTCTAGGTATCCCACCATTTTTTATGCCCTTGAGAGTTTAGCAAGAGCGATCTGCTTAGGTAGTTCCTCTTTGCGCGTAAAACCTCAATCATTTTGCCATCCTGTTCTTTACATGGTATGGTTCTTTTTTCCGACTCCGAACTACTTGCCTATGCCTTTTCTCTGCGGAACGAGAAACCTCGTCACTATGCCATTCAAACTCCACCACCACCATCTTATCCTTTAACCTACCGCCAAACAGCAGTGTTCGCATTCTTGTGTTCCGGTTTGGGGATAAGACAGCCGGCGTAATGACTAGCATAGAGGCATTCCATCTTAGTCCTCAGGGTTAGCAACGCATTTGCAGTCTTCACGTCTTGTGAATGCGAATGTCTATAGGTCACAGTTTCCACTTACCATCAGGTGGCCTGTGTGCTCGTTTGCCTTCCCAATGCCATGAAAAAAAAAAAAAAAAAACATCCTGTGGAAGCTTTCAGCTTCCCGAAAAATATCTACCAACATATAACGATAACGATAACGATATATTTTGTCCGCTCGGCTCCGTTTTTCCACTGGGCCGATGCCGGCCCAGGCGGCCGGCCATTTAGGCGCATACGCAGTAATACGCACACGCACACAGGTACAATAATACGTACATGCAGTTTTCCCGGCCAGCGCACCAACCGGGAAGCTTGCTGTCCTGGCGCCGGTGACGGCACCCGGTTGGAGTCAAGTCGCCGACGTCCGAGGCTGTTTGTCAACCGCCCTCATCATCGGGACGTCAAAGAGAACGAGATGACACATACAATTACTATATTATAGCCTCCTGTCCACCGAACGCCGGGTCCCCAAACGCCGTCAACCCGGCTGCCGAAGTTTAGAGTAGATCGGCGCATCCGCTCTAGAACTCGGAGACTCGGACCGACATTGTGACTGGCCGATGTACCAGCAATAGGTACTTACAGAACACCTCTGAACTTGTCCATCTACGCCAGCGGCGTCATGTCCCACCGCCCCTTTTTTTAGGGTTCCGTAGCCAAATGGCAAAAAACGGAACCCTTATAGATTCGTCATGTCTGTCCGTCCGTCTGTCCGTCCGTATGTCACAGCCACTTTATTCCGTAACTATAAGAGCTTTGTATAAACTACTATGGAAACTATGTAAGTAGATGTATTCGGTGAACCGCATTAAGATTTTCATACAAAAATAGAAAAAAAACAATAAATTTTTGGGGTTCCCCATACTTAGAACTGAAACTCAATTTTTTTTTTTTCATCAAACCCTTACGTGTGGGTATCTATGGATAGGTCTTCAAAAATGATATTGAGGTTTCTAATATATTTTTTTTCTAAACTGAATAGTTTGCGCGAGAGACGCTTCCAAAGTGGAAAAATGTGTGTCCCCCCCCCCGTAACTTCAAAATAAGGGAACGATAAATGTAAAAATAATATATGATGTACTATCGAACCAACGGAACCCTGACCCACCATAGAACCTTGTCACAGTGATTGACGTTACGACTGTCATACGAAGCTATACGACAATCGTACGTCAATCATTGTGACAAGGTTCCATGGTGGGTCAGGGTTCCGTTGGTTCGATAGTACATTATTATGCAAACTTCCACCGAAAATTGGTTTGAAAGAGATCTAATAATTAGTTTTTTTTTAATACGTTATAAATCGTAAACCGCATTTTACCTTTCATTCAATCAACTCCAGTATAATAATGAATAAAGAAAAACATTTATTTAGATGTATAGTGAACGTACGGAACCCTACGTGCGCGAGTCCGACTCGTACTTGGCCGCTTTTTTTGTTTTCAATGTAGGTATAATTTTTTTCTAGAAAAAGTAATCGTACAGCCCTAAAGTAGGGACAACGAGTGATGGCACTTGACACATCTGACAATAGTGTTGTGAAACACTCCATTTAACTATCGTAAAAATTCTGTCAAGTGCGAGTAGTGGTTTACCATTGAATTGCCGACAGACTTTTAATCGAATATTATTTCAAAGACAACGTTTCAAGTATTTTCATTTCATCGACAAGTCATTGCGTCGTGGACTCGATACTAGGTAATTTGAACCGAGGTCTTTTAATTAGTAGTTGACATAATTATTTCAATAAAATTCATGTCATGACTAATCATTTATTTTATTTGTTTGACTGTTTAAAACAGTACTTTTCGTATGTTTGGGCATAGTGACGAGATCCACATCAGAAGCGTAAACGGAGTCCAAATAGAAAAGCAATGGTCAACAATTAAGGGCAGTATGGGTGTCCAAAATTTAACGCCAGGTAAAACAGATTCGGATCACATGTACGCAATACGTAGTAATGTTAAGACAAAACTGACAGCGAATGAGTGACAATATAATAAAAGAGGATACAAAAAAGGATTTATTTAAAGTACTTATATAAATAAAAAAAGCGTATTAAAAGCGTGAAGGGTAAAGTATGGAGGTGAGTTCAGGGCGTGGGTTAAATATGGAGACGTTTTATTGTATGCCAATAGAGTTTTTAGATCAAACTCTGGAAATAAACTGTTTGGCTCGAAGAAGACGACATTGTCAGAAATTTGAAATATTGTGTCAAAATATACAAACTAAAAAAAACATAACAATATATATGTGGTTACCTATATAAAACTTCATAGGCTTACATGTAAATTGCGGTGGAAGGGGCGTCATTTTAACTTAGACGAGCTCTACGTTTCAGTACCTTGTTTATTTAATCATGTTAAAACTGCCATATATATAAATCTCACAGCGATTAAAGTGACAGGGTATACTAAAGTGTACACATGTTTGTGACTTTGAGTGTACCAGTCAGCGATCCTTTGTTATCATCACGCGAATTGTTTTTTTGAGATGTTTTTTATTAGTTATGATTAAAACGATGAACGCAACGAAAAGCAAATAAAAACGATCTCAAGATGAAGCTAGTTACGATAAATGCGTTTCGATAAATTACAGCCCCAGCGGTACATCACTATTCCGGTGCCTGCAACAATGAAGTTTGACATCTCTTCCTTTATACTTGCTGTCAATATTTAGGGAACTTCATGAGCGAGCAAACGTCAAGTCAAACGTCAAGTGCCATCACTCGGTGTCCCTACTTTAGTCTATCATAATATCATAATAATTATCTTCAACCACAGTGGCTACAACATATTAAATAATCATAAAAATCTGACTAGATTTAAGGGGAGAGAAACATCACAATCTGTATGAAAATCTTTAGCTTCATAATCCTAATGTATAGATGAATTATCGACGCGACAACATGGAATTGTATTTGTAGTGGTTGTACCGTTTGCAACAAACGGAGAATAATTTTCTCTTAATTTAATAAAATTACATACCCTTAAGAAATGGAATAAGTAGTATTCCTCTGTTTTTTGCTTTTACTCGCTATCATGTTCTTCATCTGAGCTGTCACAAGCATTGATTTAATATACACTAGATTTAACGTCAATGCTTAAACGGAGTGACGGAGCAACTGCTCTCGAATTCCTTCCGAGATCAGTTGGGCTGTCAGTCGCACGCGATGCGTTGACAGGTCAACATGCCTAAATGCTCTGTGAAGAAGTGTAGAAATAGCTTTGTAATAAAGTCGAAAAAGGATGGCATATCTTATTTTTATAATTTAATGTATTTGTGGCCAAATTCGCCGTCTAATTAAGAAAGGTGATGATGTATGTAAAAAGTGGAACATAGTTAAAAATTGAATGAATAGAGTCGCTTATTGATTTTTATTTTACAATGTTTTACGCCTACTTATTTTTGCGGTCTATAATATTAATTAAACTTCTTATAAATTACTATAAATACATAGATCTAAGAATAAAAAATACCTCGTAAATGCTCTTTATATTGTAAATTAAATAAAACTGTATTATTATTCGAGATTTCCAAAAAAACGAAATTGAGCGAGAAAAATGGCGGAAAATAATAGCAAATGAAATGTTGAGTAAGCCCGTAGATCAAAGAAGTTTATTAAGTTATTTGTACGGGTAAATCGCTGTTACTTTTTTTTCGTAGACACGCAAAGTTACACCTAGGTTAGATTTTTTACCTATAAAAGTTATTTTTTATCAGTCTAGTATTAATGCGTTTATTTGAATTTATTTTAAAGAAGCAAGATATTGCAAAGGTAAAGCACAAAAAAAAATACAGGCTTTGATACAGGCTATACAAGGTGTTTTATAAAAAAACTCTGGCGAACATAGCGTTTTTTTTTAATTAAAAAAATGGCATTATCTCAAAATCCGTGAAACTTCGCATAATAGTAAATGTGGTCAAAAATGTTCAGAATGATAAAGATAAAGATAAAGATAAAGAGAAATTTATTCACAACAATACAAAAAATTACATTACATAGATACAAAAAGAACAAGACACAGAAATTGTTGCGAAATGGTCCCAACTCAGCATCATCTTCAGTTCAAGTTCAAAATATTTATAACAGTTATAAATAATTTGCTTACTTTGACTCTCAATCGGAACAAAATTACTCACTGCCATATTTTTTGAAAATTATGTAACTTACACTTAGTCGTACAGGCTGACACAAAATTATTCTGATAATTGTGAGAATACAATAAAATCAGACGTAAAAGTATATGCACAACGTAAATAATATTTACAATTTGACACTGACATTATTTTGGTATTTAGGTACTTCTTCAATATATAACAAACCTCTTTTTATGCTGATAGTACGAGAAAATAGAAAATTCAAATATAGAATGCCTGTAAACATACAATAGGTAAGTACTGCTACATATGCAATTCCATGCTCTCGTTAATTCATCGATATTTATTCGTAATCGGGAAAAAAAATGCGATATTTATTTTGTTTACCCTTTTGGGTCTGTTACACTACACCCGTGACACTAGTGGTTACATAACGGGCCCCGGCCCGTTGCAAATTTCTACTGTCACGGATCCGATGGCGGTGCTCAGGTACCTACCCATTCAAACATTTGCTTTGTCGTATGTACTGTATACCTACGTCGCATTAACGCCTGACTTCGTATGGTGAATATTTATGATTATGGCAGGCACCTATAAGGCACGGTGTGCTGTGAAAGTCTGTTTCAAGCCTATCGCAGTGTCATGTACCCATATCAGTGTCGCCATGAACAAAGTAGGTATTACCTTTTATTCGACTATGTAATGCAAGTTAAAGAAAGGTGAGGTGCATAATGAATTCATTTTTATTGTTTTGTACTCAGTGGGGTGAACATATTTTTAGGTGAGGGTAAGCAGAACTAAAAGGTAGTTGGAGAAGGGAAGAAAAAGCCCTTGGTTATTTTTAAATACGTGTTAGGTTTGATTTGTCAACTATCGACGCGTTAACACCCTGTATAATGCAATACCTATTGAAGAAACCCCCTTTCAAACTACTTTCTCGTTAAGTTCATCGTAAATAAATAAATAATATTAGACTCAGGTGAGGAATATATTTAGGTAGGCTATAATATCCATATTATGGGTTTTTTTTGGTAAAACGATGTTTTTTTTATCGTCCCCGAAATCCCCTGCATACATACATTTTGCGTTGAGGTACAATTTCATTAAAATATATTAAATATGAGAAAAATAAATGTATCATGAAAATCGTTGGAGCCGTTTCCGAGATTTAAATATATATACAAGAATTGCTCGTTTAAAGGTATTATAGATTAGATAGATAAGCGTGTACAGTCAACAGCATAAATAAGTGATCATTTATGTACCTTGTCACTTTAACGTCGTGTTTGAAATGTCATAAAAAATTGTCAAACGATTGAAAGCGACAAGGTACATAAATGATCACTTATTTATGCTGTTGACTTTACCACCTTCGACCTCGCCCTCACTTAACATCAGGTGAGACTAGGGTTGCCGCTTTTTTTAAATAGAATAAAGTATTATTTACCAGAATAGCAAGGAAAATAAAGTACGCGGCATAAATGTAAAGTATTTTTTTTAATTATCCTTATATACATATTTGTTATCAGACCTTGCTTTAACTAGCAGTGATTTTTCCATTTTTAAAATATCAGTCGTGTTCAAGGATGGCATGCTGCACAAGTTTTTAGTGAAGTTATGTGCAGCTTCATTCCTCTCGACCCGCCACTTGGCTTTCATCACAGAGAAGGCCCGTTCCGTTGCATTGAGGTACAATTTCAATTAAATATATTAAATATGAGAAAAAGAAACCATTAATAACTGAATGTCATAAATAAAGTTTGTTTAGGCCAATAAAACATGTAAATATATACTGAAGAAACTGTATTTCACTTATAATATTAATATAGTACACAGATAAGATAGGTAATACAAAGATGTATGTCTGGTACATACTCCCAAGCGTGAGAAAGCTAGTTAATCGCTTGAACAAAATAATTAGTTACTTCAAACATTTGTTATGATTTTTAATTAAATTCTCGAGTACGAGAAAGGTACTTAAATTCTTTAACTTAATTAAAAGGATGACTTGTGAATTATTTCAATTTAATCACAAGCATGAGAAATCTACCTTAACACTTAAAAAACTTCAGGTTAAGTTAACGTTCCAAATAGTGACCTTTTACACATATAAAATATTTTTAAACTATGAATTTTAAGTATATGAATATAGAACCTTTATATTAACATAAAATACATCCTTTTAAGGCCCATTTCTTATATAACTATAAATACCCGCCACCAAGCAGAACATTGACAAACTAATCCTCCATCAGAAGCACACACAATTTGTATAAGTATGCTTGTTTTAACAACAGACCCTTTCGGTGCCTGGAAAGTGCTCTCACTTTGCCATCCGCCCTAGGAAACATCTCTTTCACTCTAGCCATCGGCCATCGCAATGGTGTCACATTATCCTTTTTAACAATAACCAGGCTTCCTACTTTAACATTATCACGAACACAACGCTATTTTGGTCGGCTCTGTAAATTAACGAGATATTGCTTGTACCATTGTTTCCAAAATTGTTGTACCATGCGCTTACATTGATCCCAAAATGTAACACGACACGACTGATGGGTCCTTTTGTACAATCTTGTTCAGGGTAAGACGTTAATGGTGCGCCTGTTAAAAAATGACCAGGCGTAAAATATGGCATTTCGTTGTAATCTGACGTTGGCAAGGCTGTCAAAGGACGCGAGTTTAAGATGCCTTCAATCGGTATAACCACTGTATTTAATTCCTTCGTCCGAGTATATTTCTTGACTTAGGTATTGATAGGGATTCTGTTTCTGGTAGCTCCCAATTATGTCTCACTATTAATAAACATTGGCCTAACTGTACTACTCTATATACCGATGCTTCTCAACTATCTAACCAGGGTTGTGTGGGGTCTGCAGTGTGGATTCCAAAATATAATGTTATACTCAGCTATAAGCTGCCATGTTATTCCTCTGTTTTCTCAGGGGAGGCCACAGCAATATATGAAGCATTAAACTTCATAGATTCTCACAACCTTGATAATTGTTTGATTTTAACTGATTCGAAAAGTAGTCTCCAGTCCATTTTATCTAACCATCTCCGCACAAAAACAAAATTTCCTATTATCTTAAAAATTAAAGTTCTGTTACACCGCCTGTATGTTAAAAATACTAAGGTTTCACTTGCTTGGATACCTAGTCACATCGGTATTCGAGGAAATGAAATGGCCGATCAACATGCTAAGAATGCCACCCTCAATGGTTGTCTCTCTCTATACAGGTGCTATGCACATGATTTGCTCTCATTGGCTAAAGTTCGTTTAGACGAGGATTGGTACGTTCACTGGGTTAAGTCTAGTCAAACTAAGGGTATGCACTATTATGACGTTCAGGATAGAATTCCGTCAAGACCTTGGTTTTTTGGATACCGAGAAGCAAACAAAAGGGTAACATCTACGATCTGTCGGTTAAGATTGGGCCATTCATGCACCCCTGTCTTTTTAAGTAAAATTCATATTAGGGATTCCTCGATCTGTGAATGCGGCCTGGACGAAGGTAATCTAGACCATATCTTTTTTGAATGTTCCAAGAGGTCGTGTTCTCTGTACAATCTGCTTCCGGAATTTATTCCACGTCCCATTAACTTTAAATCCTTACTCCGTTACACCTTTACTCCTTTTATTAATATTTTGTGTGATTTTATAACTAACAATAGTATCCGTTTTTAAGTAATTGTCTCCTTATCTGCAGGTGGTGGTCTTTAGCAGCAGTTCAGTTTCCCCTACCGCCCCCCTCTTCCGAAGGTCTTTTGTTTACTTTACAACCCCCTCTTTTTACCTTGCTGTTCCCATTTGAATGCTGACTCTAGGCAGAATTTTCGACAAACGCTGACAATTGACATATTTGACATCAAAGTTTGACATTCGCCCATCACTGACGCAACTGATATTGGCACAAGCCCGTGTGTGTGTGGCCGCCATTAACGAGAAGAAGAAGTATTTAATTCCTCTTACGTCATTACAGTTTCGCCAACAACCCTTTTTAAATGCGACTTAACGCTTTTGATCCCAGGCTCCCAAAGCCCCGCGAACACTGGTGTGGTGGTGTTATGGTCATTGGTAAACACCAATTGGTACAAATGATTCAACTGATTCTGAGCCATTTTAAAGGTGCTAGCATTATCACAATATATCACTGTTGGTTTGTTTCTGCGAGCAATAAATCTCTTCAGTCCATTTAAAAATCATTCCGTGGTTAAATCTGTGGCTGATTCTACATGAATATACATATATACACCTATATACCTATTACCTATGCCTATGCTTATGTCTTGGTTGTGAAACAAAGAAACAGTAGGTACAATATATGCTTTCTGAATAACAGGTTTCCGGACTCTTTAACATTTTTAAATTGAATGTTCCGCCCTAATCTATACCTACTTTCTCAAAAAACCTACAAGGATTAATCCTGTCAAAGGGGAGCGAACTCATTAATTGCTCAGAGTGCCTTTTCTTAAGTCTAAAGCAGATAAGACACTTATTCAATATATGCTTAACCTCCCTTATACCATTTAAAAAATGGTATCTTTCATTTAAATCGATAACACAAGCATGCATGCATCAATGTCCTATGCTCTTTCTCTATTAATTTATGCACAATCTCTGATCCTTTGGTAGGATTATATTATTATAGTGCTTTGTAGCATAAGGAATATCCGCATGATGTATGCGCCCACCTACATTATGTGCATACCATCTAAGAAGGGGTTTAGTGCCTTAATATTGGATTTTACAGGCTGTTTAGACTCCAAACATTTAATGTCTTCATTTAAGAACTTAGCTTGCTCACATCTAATTATAATTTTCAAAGAACTATCTAATTCTTGAGGCGTTAAATTACCCAACTGTCTATCTTTTAATTTACGGTTGCAATTACTTACAAACCTTAAAACGTACGCTATTGTGCGTTTTATCTTATCCACATTTGAACAATCTTTGTTGTTCTAATTTTTGAACAACTTAGCGACCTTTACTTCAGGTACTTCTCGTGGCATTTGAAAGCTGCCTGGAGGCTGAAAATCTAAATCATTTAATTGGGCAGGCCCGTGGAACCATAACTTGTTGTCCTGCAACTGATGGGGCTCAACACCACGTGATAAACAATCAGCTGAGTTATTAGAAGTATTTATATAATGCCATGACAAATCCTTAGATAATTTTCTAATACATTTAACTCTATTAGCAACATACTCGAATGCCTCAAGTTTATTCGGATTTGTCCCCAACCAAGCGAGCACAACTTGTGAGTCTACAAACAAATGCACTTTAATGTTAAACTTAGGTGCAATGACTTCATATACCTTTATAGCTTGGCTAACAGAAGAGCACTGTTTAATTCCAAATTAGGCGTAGACAACTGCTTGATTGGGTTGACTCGTGACTTCGAACACAAAAGGTCAACACTTACATTATCACCCGAATCCACTATTCTAATATATAAACAACAACCTTGGGCCTTTGTAGTGTCTAGATTACTTTTAATAACTATTTCGCTCATACGATTTAAACAGTCAGCAAACCTTTTGAACCTGTCATTTAGGAAATCCGGCATGTCACAAACTTTGTTCTCAGGAGAGCAAATGATAATCGTATCGGAATCGCATTTTATATCTAAAGTTTTCACAATACAATATTTTTTATCTGCAAAGTGCATATAACCAGTGGTCTGACAATCAGTTGGAATATCAATTAACAATTGTTTGTGGTTCGTGCACCGCTTGTGCAACTCGAACCCACCCTTTTTCACTAAGCTTATCAATTGCTCCTTAGTTTCCAAGAGTGTATCATTGTTAATTAAATTGACATCGTCAACATAAGCATTGCGCAACAAGGCATCGGCAGCTAGGGGGTAATTTTCCTTAAATCTATTCACTAGCTCTAATAGGCAACGTGTTGCAAGAAAAGATGAACTCTTAAGTCCTTATACTATACTGAGCTACTTATACTATAACCTCAATTAAAAATAATAAAATTAAGCATTTTTTAACCTTTCTCCCACACACACAAAGATCTCTCTTTTATAACACGCCACGCGGACGAAGTCGCGGGCAAAAGCTAGTTACTTTATAATAATAAGTACGGGTGGCAACCCTAAGTGAGACTGAGGTCAAACGCAAACCCATTTATTGATTTAAAAACAAAAAAACCCGCGAAGTGTGAGTCGGACTCGCGGACGAAGGATTCCGTACCATTATTTATTCAACATTAGCAAAAAAACGGCAAAAAAAAATCACCTTTATTGTATGGGAGCACCCCTTAAATATTTATTTTAATTTAATTTAATTATTTATTTTTAAAGTGAATAACAACTAAATATTTTGTGAATATATCAAGTGTCTACCTGTTGCCATTATTAAAATCGAGCAAAAAACGGTAACAAATCACGGGTGTTGTATGGGAGCTCCACTTAAATATTTAATTTATTCTGTTTTTAGTATTTGTTGCGATTCCATCCAGCCCCATAAGTACATCTTCTGTGAATATTTCAACTGTGCAGCTATCAGGTTTCATGAGATACAGCCTGGTGACAGATAGACGAACAGACGGACAGCGAAGTATTAGTAATAGGGTCCCGTTTTTACGCTTTGGGTACGGAACCTTAAAAACGAATGGTGAAAACCGCATCAAAATCGGTTGCGTGGTATAGGAGGGGCTAACCGGTGGTTATCCGTGGGAGCATACTTCTATAGTGTGAACTCAGGGACAATCGCCGGTTGGTGTCCCATCACTTTACGAAATTAAACTTGTCTGCGTGTTGGCTTCGGCTCCATGTACGCCTTTCAAAGATCCGGGACTCCCATAATCCTGTGATTGGTAAAGTTATACAAATAATATTAAAGATAAAGTAGAAGCTGCAAAGGTGAGCCAGTTTGAGTGTATTACTTGCGTCGACTCTCTTTTCACATACGGATAATAACTCAAATTCGCACACGTTTCCTTTAATAACGTAGATTGTCGTAGTATTGAAAACATTGTTTTCCTATATATTTTAATTTTTGTTACTAAGTATTGAAAAAGGGGAATCAGCGAGCGAACTAATATCACGCGAGAAAAACTACCTATCTACTTACTACTTAAAACGAGCTTCCGATTACTTATGGAACTATGCAAGATACTTGGATGAAGATTATAAAGCTGAACATTTTCATACAAACTGCGGTCACGTTTCTCTCCCCTTTAACCTGTGAAACCTAACTAGTCCGATTTTTACTAGTTTTCAATATGTTGTATAACGTAAAGTACCTAGATAAAAAATTCATTGATCTTGCACTTATTTGTAAACCAGTTGAAGAACTAGCAACGAAGACTATCAAAGTAGCAAAAAAACGGCAATTAACCCGGCTTTAAGTGCAGTTACGCTACGTATAGCTTTCAAAACACTTAATCCCTGTATGGTTGCGATTGTTAACTGCCATGTAATACCTATGTTCATGTAGAGTAACTTCATTTGTAATCAGATTGAACAATGTGAAGGCAAGGCAGTCTGCAGACTCTCTGAGATGGCGGCTTCAGTATTGACATATTCTCTTAGGTAAACGACTTATAAAAATTATGCTTCCCATGTACAACAATGAATGTTACTAATAACTCCTCTCCAGAGAGGTAACGCAGCCAGCATCATGGCTACAATGCCGCGAATGGATTTATTAGAGGGGGATTATTTTTGTAATTGTGTACACAAATATATTTATTAATTCTATATTTAAGTAGATAGGTTACATTAGCTCTTAAATAATTATTCTAATTACTATTTTCTATATTTGTTGTTTATTGCATATTTTTGTCATTCAATAAAATATTATTCGGGATCTAATAACTCCTTAACAATATTTATAAAGATATAACAACAGGTTTTGGGAGCTAAATATTTACAAGGGGCCGGGAATTCTGTTTTGTAGTGTTTCCATTTACTAGCCTACAAGGAAAGAGAAGAGATGCGCTAAGCGACAAGGGAAAACAAAGTGGGTACCTACTTACCCGGAGAGAATGCGTACGTAATCACGCCTCGGCCTCTAAGGCCTCTGACATACAGTGGAGTATGTACAAAATACCTAGCATATAGTCTATGCCAATTGAAATTGGCATAGATGTATGCAACCAAACGAACCAATTTACCATTATCACTCGATAATCACGTG
Organism: Acleris sparsana; assembly: GCA_923062465.1. NCBI lineage: Eukaryota > Metazoa > Arthropoda > Insecta > Lepidoptera > Tortricidae > Acleris > Acleris sparsana. Next base: position 13,825,495 of record OV281286.1, read on the forward strand.
CTTTTAAAGATCAAGTGATTTATACACTTGATCTAAACTTTCACATTAAGTTTAAGGTTAAATATCAACGGTAAAATACGCTTGTTGAATACTTAAGGTTACACCTATTTATGTGTCTAACAGTAGGTACCGATTTGTTTACATCTTTAGCAATTTCAACTGACCTAGACTATAATGAAATTGAATTGATAAATATATACGCTACTAATAAGCGTTATTTAGCACCTGTAGCCTCATTTAGTAACTTTTAAAATGTATTTACTTTCCAGGCTGTTATGGTGTTGTTTAATAAAGAATATTTATTTGTATTTAGCGGATAGCCGTAACGCGTAAACTTTGTAAAGCCTCGGAATCCAGGGAAAGTCATGAATCTTTATAAAAACTTTTGAAATGTGATTTTAACAATATATGTATAGAATAAAGTTAAAAAAATATTGTTGCCGCTTTTTTATTTTTTTATTTTTGTATACAGTGTGTATTTATTGGAAGCGTGGATCAAACGAAGCAGGTTGATAGAGGACGTCTAGACCTATCCAATTCACCCATATGTATGTTCAGCGATATTTACTAATTTCCGAGATATAGATAATTTTAATCTTAATTTTTGTAATTTTCCCTTTTACCTCTTTTAATGGACATAAGTCCATGTCACAAAAATATTAATTTCATGTTTATTTCATAAAGTCATTTCGAATCAGCAAAGTTTTTATACCTAAGTATTTGCTCGTTTTTTTTTCAATATTTTTTTAAAGTAATCGAATAAACTTTGTTTCTCCATACTTGGTGTCCCAGTGTTTGATTTTCACTTTGTTTGAGACATGGGGGTGACTTCGATAGGTCTAGAAGTCCTCTATCGACCTGCTTCGTTTGATCCACACTTCCAAATACACCCTGAATATACAATTCTAAATTGTAATTGATATATCAATGCACAGCCCAAACCGCTGGACCTATAGAGACTGGACATTTTGCACATAAATAGATACCTTACACAGTGTAAAGCTTCCCTGACGATGGATTATTGGAAATTCCGCCTCTTAGTGGGTGAAACTGGGGATGAAAATTTGTCTGAAGTCCATCAATTTTAAAGTTAGATTATTAAAATTTTGGTATTACTATAGTCATTTTAGTAGTTATAGCAATTAGAATTTAGAATTGTAAACAAAAATTAAAAAAGAACAAATCGGCCAATTTTTTTAAAACTTTAATCTATATATTGTACACACATTTCAAAAGTTACTATCAAGATTCCATCCCTCCCATCCCTGGATACCGAGGTAAAAATCTTGCGGCACTCCACTAATTGTATTGTGCGTTGGCCTAGATGGTAGTGACCATGCTTACGAAGCTAGCGGTCCCGGGTTCGATTCCGAGTATGGGCAAATATTTGTGGGACGAGCTCTAGTATTTCTTCCCGCTGTGTTGCATGTTTCCTATGTACTTAAGTGTTTATTTCTGTATATAAGTATTTATATTGTTATCCACTAACCCATATTATCTCAGCTTGGAAAAGAAACATCTAACGAATGGGAAAATACTAAACAAATCGCCACATATCGTCAAGCCGTAGCAACTTTCATATTTCCTGTACCTAATTTATTTTTCTCAAAATCCTTATAGATCAGGATAATAAGTAACCGACTTTGTAATTTTGGCTGTAGTGTGTGTGGGGGGGGGACTCTTGCTCTAGCAAAAAATAGCTCTTTAAAGATTAATATTTCATAAACGGATCCCATAATCGAAAAATTGTTTTCTCAAACCATGAAATATTTTTGGAAGACCTATCCAACGACACCCCGGGTCATTATTCGGCGTTTTAACCGCCGTCATTATTGTCTTCGCATATTATTCAAGGTAAACTTTTTAATTGTCTTATGATTTTAAATTGAATTAATACTACCCCCGGGTCCGTTGACTTTGACATCAAAAGTTGCTGGTAATTATCATTGTTTTTAAACGACTTCAAAAAAGGAGGAGTTTCTCAATTCGACCGTATATATATATTTTTTTTTTTTATGTGTGTTCGCGGATAACTTCGTCGTTTATGAACAGATTTTGATGATTCTTTTTTTGTTGGAAAGGAGATATTCCAAGGGTGGTACCATAATAAGAAAACCGGGATCTGATGAGGGAATCAGTGAGGAGTTGAGGGAACTCCTCAAATATTGTAGCCAAACATATAGCGATTTTAGTATTTGAAGTGACTTCTCCAGCATTTGCATTCAGAAAGTATCATTTGCTGAAGCGGAACTGATGATGAAGACCACAGATGGCCACCGGAACTCCTTAACGGTTACGATTTCAAGGGTGGCGATAAGATAACTCCATTAAGATAGTTGAGCGACTACAAACTGCTTTTCATTATAAAACACTACTATTTAATGAAGGTCTGGAGTGGATCTGATGATAGAGCCGAAAGACAGTCAAGGGAACTCCTTAACGCTTTACAGCAATTACCTGGTGTTTGGTCTTGATTAATTTGTATTGATGAGAACTTTACACCTAGATGGGTTAGGTTAGGTTAGGTTAGGTTAATTTGAAATGTCTTAAAATTTCATATCAACTAGGAAGTGAAACTACTTAATAACAGCATATTATGATCACTAAAAAGTATAAAATAAAATAACTGTTTTATAAAACAAAAAAACGCCTTCAAAAAACAAAAAAATAACTTCTTTTAAAATGGTAGGTACTATCAGCCCATCGGAACCTTGACCCACCATAGAACGTTGTCACAGTGACGTTATGATTCAAGTTGTAAGAAGTGCCAAGCAAATGTTTCACAATGTCACTGTGACACTTTTCTATGATGGGTCAGGGGTCCAATGGGCGGATTGATAGTACCTATAGGTCAGTCAAGCTGAAGTCGGCGACTGACAATATTTTCAACCAAAAGCCGACTTCAGTTGACAGTGTTCTATGGTGGGTCAAGGTTCCGATGGGCTGATAGTACCTACCATTTTAAAAGAAGTTATTTTTTTGTTTTTTGAAGGCGTTTTTTTGTTTTTTAAAACAGTTATTTTATCGTCAATATATTGAAGACAACAATGACGGCGGTTGAAACGCCCAAATATTCACCCCCCCACACTATGGGGTACCTAGACGAGAAAAAAAAACATTCCCACGTTATGTGTAGAGGAGGTACACAATTTTTTTTTTTTATTCAATATTTTATTTTATCACTTTGTTGGCGTGACTAATATGTATATTCATGCCAAATTACAGCTTTCTAGTACAAAGAGTCTCGGAGCTATGCTGGACGGACGGACATGGCGAAACTATAAGGGTTCCTAGTTTGACTACGGAACCCTAAAAATGGGATACAGTGTCACTTCTGGCTTTTATACGATGACAATTAAATTAATTCCTATCTCTGCCGTTGGGTAAATTCAAGGGTATACGTACAGCGGCACCTATCGGTTACTTTAGAGGAGAGCTTACCCTAGGTAAGAATTTATTTTGATCGTAAAAACGGATAAAGCAAACATTTTCGCGTTTATCATCACCAATCGGCATCCTTTTAAAGCAATAATTTTCCTCGGAGTTAAACCGCGTCATACCGCACCTCCCGGTCCCGTTCCCCCATCTCTGTAAATAGATATAATTATCCGTCCGGAGTTCAAAAGTTTTATTTGACACGGAGACTCAACAGAGAGAACGAACCTACCTAACAACAGTTAGGTAGGTTCGTAGTTGTTAACTCTATCGTGAAGTCGTGGTCTCCTGTTCGGTTTAGATATTTGATTCAAGATTGGGATTAAATAATTTAATGTGATATTACGACGGCTGTTTGATAAGTCCTTTTAAAAACTATTTTGTAAAAACTTTTTCATCACACTTTCACGTAAACAGTATCTAAACATACAGGTTAACTGGGCCGTAAGCCCCATATAAAACCCTCGACCTTTCTTTTTCATGAAAACCTAGGTCGGTAGGTAATTTTTTTTTAATTTATAGCGCAGCACACCGTTCATGCAAGTTCAAGCAAGGAGCTTGCACGAAATTGAAAAATTGTTTTAAAATGTTATCTAAACAGTAATTTCATTGCAATCTCGCTACATGTTATAAATTTTAATAAATAAGTTTTTTCTGCCCTATAATTTCATTTATTCACTCGCAAATGTGATGAAAAACATTGTATGTTCCACGGGCGGTACGGGAATTACGAACCTCGACTCAGAAAGCCCTCAGTCTTCGACTTCGGGCTTCTACTAGAGCCTCGGTCGTAATTCCTTACTTACCGCCCTTAATACACAATGTACTATATCTGGTAAATAGCATTAACACTGGCAGGCAAAATCTTTCAAATGAAGACTGTCAAAAGTTCAGCAAAAAAAAACAAGTTTTTGTCAGTATAACCATTGTTTAACTGTGATCACTCGTAAATTTTCAACAACTATGGAAAAATCTGAATTTCGTGCCATTATAAAACACTTTTTTATGAAGGGTTGCAGTGCTGCCACAATTAAAAACTGAACTTGATTCTGTTCATGGCACTAACGCACCAACGTTGCAGACTGTTTATAACTGGATAATCGAACGTCACTACTGAGGATGTTGTTGAAGAAGTCCATAATATTGTACTCGACGACCTCCGACTGAAGGTGCGTGAAATAGCTGAGATCACAGGCATATCCACTAAGCGAGTACATAAAAATCCTGCATGAAGATATGGGTATGACAAACCCGTCTGCAGTTCTGCACGATCGGTGTTACGTTTGTTGACAATCGAACAAAACGCAAAAGAAAGCGAATTTCAAAACTGTGTTTGGACATGATGAAGCGTAATCCTCGATTTTTTTGAGTCGATTTGTTACTGTGGACGAAACTTGGGTCCATCATTATACACCTGAATCAAAACAGCAATCAACAATGGATGGCGACTGGTGAACGTGCCCCAAAGAAGGCCAAGACTGTTTTTTGGGCTGGGAGGGTGATGGCGACAGTCTTCTGGGATGGCGAAGAAATCATTATGATTGATTACTTGGAAAAGGGAAAGACTATCACTGGTCGTTATTACGCAGATTTATTGGACCGTTTTAATGCCGAATTGTTGGAAAAACGACCGAAATTGTCCCCCAAGAAAGTCCTCTTTTGCAATGGCCAAAATCCACTAGTTGGGCTTCGAGCTGGTTCCGCATGCTCTGTATTCGCCGAATCTAGCTCCGTGCGATTATTACCTATACCCAAATCTGAAAAGATGGCTTGGAGGGCAAACATTTTTGTCATATGAGGACTGCATCGCAGGTGTAAACGCCTATTTTAAAGACCTTGACAAAACTTATTTTTTGGAGGGGATGCAAAAAATGGAAACTGGCTGGAACAAGTGTTTGGCCCTCAGACATATGTAATGATATGTTGAGAAATAAATGTAAATTGTTTAAAAATAAAACTTTTTTACTTTTTAAAACGACATATCAAACAGCCCTCGTATTATACAGGGTGTGTATTGAGAATGCATACGTATTAGAAGAGCCAGCTGATGAGGCTGAAGACCGATGACGGCAGGATCATATCGTCTAAACCTGAGCTTTTGGGAGAGATAGAGAAGTTCTACGGACAGCTGTACACGACAACATGCCCACCTGTCAGCAACCTAGCAGAAGACCCAAGAGCTAGGTTGTCCCGACACTACACCGAAGATATCCCGGACGTTAGCCTGTACGAGATTAGAGTGGCTCTAAAACAGCTTAAGAACAGCAAGGCACCGGGTGATGACGGAATTACGGCTGAGCTTCTGAAAGCAGGTGGATCACCGGTTTTAAAAGCTCTTCAGAAGCTATTTGATTCCGTCATAGCCCAGGGTAAAACGCCGCAAGCATGGCACGCGGGCGTGGTGGTTCTTTTCTTCAAAAAGGGTGATAATACCCAGCTGAAGAATTATAGACCCATCACGCTCCTGAGTCATGTTTATAAGCTGTTCTCTAGAGTCATTACGAATCGTCTCGCTCGCAGGTTTGACGACTTTCAGCCTACCGAACAAGCCGGTTTCCGAAAAGGCTTTAGCACCATAGACCACATCCACACGCTGCGGCAGGTTATACAGAAGACCGAGGAGTATAATCAGCCACTATGCTTAGCGTTTGTGGACTATGAGAAGGCCTTCGATTCGATCGAAACATGGGCTGTGCTGCAGTCTCTTCAGCGGTGCCAAATCGACTATCGGTACATCGAGGTGTTAAAGTGTTTGTATAGAAACGCCACTATGTCAGTTCGCCTTCAGGACCGGAACTCGAAGCCTATCCAATTGCAGCGAGGAGTAAGACAGGGAGATGTAATATCTCCGAAACTGTTTACTGCTGCATTGGAAGACGCTTTCAAGCTTCTGGACTGGGGTGGTTTTGGCATCAGCATAAATGGCGAATACATCACTCACCTTCGATTCGCCGACGATATTGTCATCATGGCTGAGACCCTGGAGGACCTTGGTACAATGCTCGATGGCCTCAGTAGAGTCTCTCAACAAGTGGGTCTTAAAATGAACATGGACAAGACGAAAATCATGTCAAATGTCCATGTCGTACCCACTCCTGTCAAAGTTGGTGACTCTACTCTCGAAGTTGTTGACGACTATGTATACCTAGGACAAAAAATCCAGTTAGGTAAGTCCAACTTCGAAAAAGAGGTCAATCGTCGAATCCAACTCGGATGGGCAGCGTTCGGTAAGCTACGCACTATCTTCTCGTCCCAAATACCACAGTGCCTCAAGACAAAAGTCTTTGATCAGTGTGTGTTGCCAGTGATGTCGTATGGATCCGAGACATGGTCGCTTACAATGGGCCTCATAAGAAGGCTCAAGGTCACTCAAAGGGCGATGGAAAGAGCTATGCTGGGTGTCTCCTTGCGAGATCGAATCAGGAATGAGGAGATTCGCAGGAGAACTAAAGTAACCGATATAGCTCACCGGATTGCAAACCTTAAGTGGCAGTGGGCGGGGCACATTGCTCGTAGAACTGATGGCCGTTGGAGCGGAAAGGTTCTAGAGTGGCGACCACGAACCGGGAGACGAAGTGTTGGCAGACCTTCCACAAGGTGGACTGACGATCTGATAAAGGTCGCGGGAAACCGCTGGATGACAGCAGCAGAGGACCGATCTTTGTGGAAAACCTTGGGGAAGGCCTTTGTCCAGCAGTGGACGTCTTGCGGCTGATAATGATGATGACGTATTAGAACCTACTTACCATCGTTGGCCTGTGATGTGCGCCTGTTTGATTCTATACCTGTGCCATAAAGAAGTAAGTATTTAAAAATGAAAAAAAGGTCTTAAGAAATGTATTTGTTTTGTCTTTCTTTTTCTGTGCACCACTTGTATTAGTTTCTTTCTGATTATTTGGTTGACTTTTACAGAATGCCGTTACGTATTAAGCCCGCTTTTTGGAAAAAAAAGATTAAATAAATAAATAAAAATATGCCGATTTGGTGCAGACATTGGGATATTCGCCGCTGCGCCGTATTATATCTACAGTGCACGCTGCCTGGTGAAAGGAGTTTAACGGATAGGGTAGATCTACCTATCTGTTTTGTGGTAGAACCTCCACTAAAAACCAACACCGCGAAAAAAGCCCGTCCACGTTAGGTACACGTTAATAACATTTAAGACAAGAGATAGTTTTAGCAGATCGAAGAGTGACCATTAAGCATTTAATAGAGGTCACATCACATGGATGTAATACCTATGCTAGCATTCTAAAGACCTTGACCAATAAACTACACATGAATAAAGTCTCTACCCGTTGGATGCCCGCAATGTTAATCGAGATACAAAAAAAGAAACGGCACAATTTTTTTTTATTTTTTTTATGACATTGAGAAGGCAAACGAGCACACAGGCCACCTGATGGTAAGCGGAAACTGTGACCCATAGACATTCGCATTCACAAGACTACAAGACTAAGACTGCAAATGCGTTGCCAACCCTGAGGACTAAGATGGAATGCCTCTATGCTAGTCATTACACCGGCTGTCTTATCCCCAAACCGGAACACAACAGTGCGAACACTGTTGTTTGGCGGTAGGTTAATGGATAAGATGGTGGTAGCGATCCGGACGGACTCTGCACAGAGTCCTACCACCCGCAAAACTATATTTAACTATATTTAATTTAACTGTAAAATTATATTAAATTGTCAACATGTTTTTGCGCCGGTTTGAGATTGAAACCGTGGATTTGTAATAGATCCATTATTTAATGTCTATGATCTGGAAGCGACCGTCCTCTCCTATTCCGAAGAAATTCCAAGTCGCAAACTCAGCAAGAAAGGTAAATGTGTATTCTGAGATGCTGAGTTGAAGAGGGGTCATAATTGATAATCAGGTCAGTCAGGAAAAGAGTGCCACTGTTACATTAGGGGCTCTAACTACGCAGACTAATAAGACGTTTGCGAGAAGCAATAAAGAAGAAGTGGCTCGGCGGGTGTACCACGAACTGGGGGTCTGTTTTACCTAGAAAACGCACCCGCTCATTATCATTAACAATTGCTCAGTGGCATTAGCCGGAGTAATCGCCATCCACGGATCACGATGCAGGCTTCAAATTGGAGGAACACCCTTAAGTCTCTCTAGTTACCCATCTTATATAAATGGGATTGTTAATATTTTTACGATTACTCTAAATCTAGTTTTAGATTTTCGAGGAATAGGGTTTTAAAGCCATTCTTCATTATTAAGTTTTTGAATTATTTATGTATTTCGGATATTTCGACAAATGTATATTTAACCTTTGTTTGACTTTCGTTTTAGGCTTGAAGCCCTCCTAGGTGTATCTTACGGGTTAGGTGAAAACCGCTTGAAATAGTATCTTTTAAAACAGTATTACAATCACTTTTTATCATTAGATATCATTTAATTGTTGTAATTTATTAGAAAATGCTAACCCAATTTTAAATTGTCTATCCCATTTATCAGAAAAAAGTTGGTCCGCTGTCTCGTTTTTTCGAGTTTTCATAAGTTAAAAAAACTTTTTCTGAAACCGTTTAATTTCCCCGGATTTTTGTAAAGTAAACCTAACTTTCTCTTTAAACATTTTGGTTTATAACTAGGGTCCCACCTAATTAAAGACATACATCTACTTAGAAAACACCAAATACTAGGAAACAAACAATCGGGCTCACTAAAACCTTCCCTTACCTACTGTACCCCTCAGAACCGAACCCGGGATCTTTAGCGTCGTAGGCAGTCAGCTAGGCTTCTACTACTGCATCGTTAAACAAAAGGTTTTATTACGAACCAGCTACAACTGCCTGAGTTATATAAACATCGTCTTCTTCTTGATTTTAAATATTGTACTAAATAAGTATAACTTCAGGTACTTAATGAATATTTTGAAGACCATTTTTTCGTTACTGAACTTTGCAAGTCTTGTATACATACGAGTATGTACTTATATACAATCGTCAAGCTAAGTAACGAAGCTAAAGTACTTAAACGGCATCTTTGCACCTTGGCCCGAGGCGCAACGAACCGACGTACTTCATTACGCAACCAGCCCACCGTTCATAATACTAGATAACTATCTTAGTCCTCTCAAAGCAATTCTTATTCTCCATAAGTAATTATCTTCGAGGTAACTTATTTCCCCAGCGAGCGCAATTTTTGAAAGTTTCCATTTTGCTTGCGACACCATATACCGCGGTACCTACCCATTACGAAGTAGGTATCCTTAAGTTATTGGTGAACAGGTGCCTTCACTGGAGCTCTAAGGCGCCTTTATAGTAACTAGGTTTACGATGCACTGTGTGTATGTGTGTATAATTTTGATAGACAGTTACTCAATATTGAAGACCTCTCCGAATACAATTAGTCGTTAAATCTGTAAAAAGCTTGTGGTTAGCGGTTTGCAGATGTTTAGAAGTGTACTAGCGATTAGGAAATAGGTAGGTCGAGCCGAGAGCAACAGCTCCGATAATACGGTTAAAAACTTTGTAGTCGTATTCAGTTGATGATTACAGAGTGCATTCGTTATAATTGCACGTTATTGTCGAATCAAGTTGAACATAAAGATGTTTATGTAGTAAGTAGGCCGCATGGGCACTTATACTCGTCAAAAATCCTACTATCGCTTTCAAAGAGGAGACCGCTTTATTGAGAAGAAGCGACACAAGAAACTGAAGTCCGCCATATTATTAAAATGATCAACTACTTATGTAGGTACCTCTATTATATTAAACCTTAAAATATTTGTACGTTAAGCTTTTACTGCAATGCGAGGGCGGGTCTCTAGTAGGTATCGCAGTAAATTGAAAAGGTCAAGTATAGAAAATATCATACTAAATGACAAATTTACAGTTTCGAAAAACTCAACGGTTAGAGCCGGATTCACAACTTCTGTTTAATAGATGCCGCGATAGTCGGTAGGTGCAAAGCTTCTTAATATAATGGAGAACTGAGGACCGGTTGCAGTACTTGCAGTGCAGGTTCAAGAGTGTTTACCTGTAATCGTGACATAATTCCGTCAGGACAATTTCAATCACCTACTCGTCAACAACAGTGTAGGTACAATACTTATTACGGAGATCATCGGTGCTGGCAGTTTCATCGCGCGGCAATGACTGACATTGTCCACGGCCACTCGTGCGGCAACACTTTACAAGCCTAAGTGACTATACAGCGATTTCTATGTCGTCGAACATTAAACTGGTTTCACTGAGGACCTCAAAAAACCTACCGAAAAATATCATTGACGCGGCAGAACGCGGATTATTACTTTACCAGTATATTAATCATTTATTATTCGTGTGTAAAGTAAACAAAAGGCAGGCAAGAGCTTTTATCCGAAAGCAAAAGCTATAAAATTTTATGACGATGCAGTGATTGAGGCTTGGCCAATAAATTGAATGTTTGTTTTATATCATGTCTCACGTAATCGTTGTTCCGCATTCACAAACATCAATGAAGAGAGTAAATTCGTTGTCAGCAAAAACTCACTAAACAAATGTGTTGTTTGACTTTCACTTACGTCCACATCTTATCTCACCAGCAGCGGCGCCGCCGCGCGCCTGTTTTGCGACATGTCGTCGACCACACCGCCGCAACACTCACAACAATACACACATCCCGCCGATTGATGGGGGCTCATCTAACTTTAGTAAGTCACCAAAGAAGCGCTAACTCAGACTGCAATGCCTCGAGTCTGACATGGGTATTGTATTTTAACTAGGCTACGATATCTCACAACCTGATGTGTGCAAATTACAGATCTAAATACTATGTAGCAGGTTAGGTGAAGTCATTTGGACCAAGAACTAATACTCCGTTAGTTCAGTTACTTAAAAAAAATGTAAACAAAACAACCACGTGATCTAGTTCGTTAGCCAATAAAAGCAAAACACTGATACGTCAAATTGCGATAAAACAGTTTTGATTGGCTGATTAACAATGCCACGTGTTTGGATTGTTTCTTTTTTTAAAGTTTAAACAAAGGGAGTATAAATGAAACGACTGCTAAGTACCTACCTCAAATTCCCAACAAAATTATCTAGTCACAAAATGGGAATAAAAAGCCACTTCATAAAAAAACCGAACATTGTGAAGTGGCTCGGCTCAACAATCCGTGTTTGTAGTTGTTTTCTGTTGTTTCTTTCTACTACGCAACGCAACTATCTAAGGGTTTACGACACTATTTATATATGTATATTCAATTCATGGTCGATCGATCTACCATAATTGCCATAATGTTGGTTGGACTCGGTCGGCGATTGATTATTTACAATTTTAGGGTTCCGTACAAAAAAAAATACGAAACCCAGGATCACTGGTGCGTCTGTCTCTCACAGCCAATTTTCTCCGATACTACTGGACCGATTGAGTTGAAATTTGGTACACATCCAAACACAGATGTGCAAAGTAAATAAATATTTTTATAAATTTTGGTAATTTTCTTGGGACAAATTAGGAAATTAGAAAGAAAAGTTTTGCAAACCTTACTTTATCATATATGGGCTCGTTATGAGGATCTCAAATTTGTTTTTGTTATTATTGTAAAAGAAATAGTTTTGATTTTATTTATGAAAGACGACGACGATTGACCAATCCCCCTCTGATCTCCGAAATTACTGAGCCCAAAACTTTGAAAAAAATTACAAAATATAGTTAATTGCTTGTAGATTACAGGAAAACCTATAAGAATTCTATATAAAAAACGTACCTATATACAGAACCCTCTCCACGCGAGTTGAACTCGCATTTGACCGGTTTTTACATTTGCCATGTCCCACCATACTTCGTTGCGTGCTCCAGCGCTGGATGTCCGTATAGGCCGCTAGGCCCTATAGGTACAGCGGCCTGGGGACGACGAGACTGCACGCTATAAACATATAGAGGCGTGGCTACTACCTAAGTCAAAGTCAAAGTCAAAGTCAAATATTTATTGCATGTCACATTACACAAAATAACAGATGGAACGAAATATAGAGGTATACATGTGACGCCCTGCAAGGGCACAGCAAAAAGCGAGAGGACGCTATGCTTATTACATATTAATAAAATTAATTTAAATTCCATTTATTGCTTAATTATTAAAATTATTTGACAATTAAAATTATTGGAGATTTTAAGACTGACATTTTTACAGGTAAATGTATATACTTAATTAATTGATTGAGAATGTTACATAGGTATTTGAAGATACTAAATTTCATTGAAAAATTCACTAAGATTATAGAAGCATTTGTTTATCAAGAATTTTTTTAGTTCTTTGCTAAAAAGTGTAAATTTAACTAAGTTTTTTATAGTATTTGGTATATGGTTATATATTTTAATCATCATATAGTGAGGGCTAGTTGTCACGATTTTTAAGTTAGAAAAGGGCAAGTGAAGCCTATTTAAGTTTCGGTTATTCCTTTTGACGTTTACTATTTGTATAAACAGATCTTCATGGCTCCTAACAAACTTGCACGATTCCAAGATGTACATAGAAATGAGAGTTAGTATTTGATGTTTGATAAAATGTGGTCGACATGATTCCAGTTGAGTTATTTTTGCTAATATTCGTATACACTTTTTTTGCAAAATAAAGATTCTGTCTACTTCAGAGCAGTGGCCCCACAAAACAAGACCATACGACATTATAGAGTAGGCGTATGCGTAATACGCTGCGAGTGCGGACTGTAAATCTGTTACGCGTTTAAGGTGCTGGAGAGCGTAAACAAAGGAAGACAGTTTTTTTGCAACCTTTTGGATGTGGGGTTTCCAGTTTAGACCGGAATCCAGAACTATGCCCAATAAAGTGGCAGAAGTCACGGATTCAAGTTTAACATTATTGTAGCTATATGATATCATTAGTGGGGATTTTTGATAAGGTTTAAATTGAATTATTTTAGTTTTATTCAAGTTGAGCTTCAAATTATGAGGTTCCAGCCAATTTACAATTGTTTGCAACGTTGCATTTAGTTTATTTTCGACTTCAGCATTGTTAGAGCAGGCGAATACTACCGAAATATCGTCCGCAAAGAGCACACTGCAATGGTTATCTAGTATGCTTGGGAGGTCATTAACATACACAAGAAATAAAAAGCATCCCAAGACGCTACCTTGAGGGATAGAGCCGGTGGTTAAGACTCTATCAGATCTAAAGTTTTGCTTTTTGCCAGTTACAAAGTTTATATTTCCAATTTCCACGTACTGTGAGCGATTGGTGAGATAAGACTTGAGCCATTCGTACGCCAATCCTCGGATCCCCGTATTATAAAGTTTATCCAGTAAAATTGCATATGAAACCCTATCGTATGCCTTACTCATGTCTAGTAAGAGACCTACAGCGTATTTTTTATTATGTATAATATTAATGATTCGTTGAACATATTTATAGGTTGCTAGGGTAGTAGAACGGTTTTTCCGAAAGCCAAATTGATTATCATGTAAGATATTGAATTTCTCGTAAAACGAGCAAAGGCGAGACATCATCACAGTTTCGAATATCTTTGCTGAAGTAGGTAGGAGTGCAATAGGTCGATAATTGTTTAGGTCAAGTGAGTCACCCTTTTTATGAATTGGTTTTATTACTGCAATTTTTAGTGCGTCTGGAAATACACCTTCTAGAAAAGATTGACTTATTAAGAAGGTGTACGGAGCGGTTAGGATCTCGGCGCAACTTTTAATTAAAGAAGGGGGGATTTCGTCAATGCCGAAAGAAGTCTTATTTTTTAGATTTTTCAGTATAGTAAGTATTTCATTTGGTGAAACCGGGCTAAGGAAAAAGGAATTTTCCTGTGAGTTAATTGAGGGAGTTTTGTTTGAATGGGCGGGGTGAGAATTTCCAATGGAAGAGAAGAAAATATTGAAAGTGTCCGCTACTTGTTTGGGATCATCAAGAATTAATTTATCTTCTGTTTTTATTTGGATATTTTTGTGATTTTTTGATGATTTTTTATTTGTTTCTCGATTTATTATTTGCCACATGGATTTTGTTTTGTTGCGTGCTTTTTGGAATGTACGTTTATTACTTAGTTTTTTTGATGTTAAAAATGCTTTTTTAAGTGCTTTACAGTATTGTTTATAATAAAATCGTAAAACTGTATTTTTTGATTGTGACACTAGTAGTTTTAGTAATCTTTTATTGCGGCAAGATACTTTTAGACCTGGAGTTAGATAAGTCATTTTAGATTCTATTTTGATTTTAATAACTTTTTTAGGTATACATTTATTTAAGGTTTCTTTTAAAATATTATCGAATATGTTATAGTTTTCATTTACAGTTTTACTGGTTACTAATACGTGGTCCCATTCTACTGCTTTAAGTTCGTCAATGAATTTTCCTATACATGATTTATTGTAAACTCTCTTATGGGTTATTAAATTACGTAATTTAGATGAGTGAGAAGGTATGGAAAGTAAAATTCCCCTATGGTCCGATAAGCCGAAATCATGCACTTTTAATTGGGAATTGATAGTTTTGAAATTAGTGAAAATTAAATCAATGCATGTGCAACTACTTTGAGTGACTCGTGTGGGTTCTTTGACCCTTTGATAAAAGTTATAACATGACATTAAGTTAGAAAGCCTAGTTTTTGAATGATTATTTGATGAGAAGTCTACGTTAATATCGCCACCTATGACAATATTTTTATATTTATCTTTTAGAGAAATTAATTTAAGAAGTTTGTCTAGGCGGGAGTAAAATTCTTCTATTTCTCTTCTGCTATTTGGCCAATAAAGATTTACAATTAAAAGATTAAATTTTGGTAGCTCAATTGCACTTATTTCCAAAATCATTTCCAATGATAAGAATGTAACATCCAACCTCTCACGGTACTCTATAGTATTTTTAGCTAAAATTAATACACCACCTCCATCATGAAGGTCACGACAGAATGAAGAACTTACACTATAGTTTGCAATCTGTAATAAATTCATCCTACTTTCGCGTAACCATGACTCAGAAATGCATAGTACGTCTACATTAGGTATTTGGTCCATTAATGCTTCTACGAGATGAACCTTATTCCAGATGCTTTGTATATTTTGAAATAGAATATTAAGACTAGGCACGAAAAGTAGAGTTCCCCGGGACTTCATCTTCTGTTGATCTAACAACTTTTCTGTTAGGTTGGGTTAAGGGTTGAGTAGAAGGAGTGCAAGGTAATATTTTCGGTGGGCACTCAAAATTTAGTGAGGGTTTCTCAACGGTGGTTATATCTTCGTACCTGATCTGATGGGATTTTCTTATAGTGGCTGACGAAAGCCTTGCGCTGACGTTGGTTTTATAATCGTTGTTTGTTGGAGATTGCAAAGTGGAGGCGGCCTCTTTCCCGTCCACAATTAGCTTATTGTTTTTTATTATTGCGTGGTGACCGTTTTTCCTTGCAGTTTGAAGGGCGCTATTTAGTTCTCTTTTGTTTTTTAAGTCCTCTGGACTTAAATATTTTGTGACGCTGAGGCCCGCGTCCTTAAGAAATGTGGAATTTTGTAGTAGGTAATTTTTTATTCTCTTGCTAATAAGCTCCATTTTAATCGGCCTTAATTGCCCCCTCCTCCCAATAAACGTTATTTCTTCAATATATCCCGCTATGTTGATGTTCAGCAGGTCATAAAAAATGTTTATAATTCTGTCCGTTACGTCTGTTTCAGTTTCCCAATAGTTTACCGAAATCCCGTGCAAGACCACAATTTTATCCTCTGTATGCAAATTGACCTTGGGTTCGACCTTATTATTGAGTCTTTGAATATCACTCCTTAACTGTGCATTCTCAACTTGCAGTTTACTGCAGTTTTGGGAGAGTTGTTCAATCTTAGAGTTAAGTATACTTAGATCTTGTTGTAATTTGTCTTGTTCTGCGCAAATGATTTCGTGATTTTGTTTGTAGTTTGTTTTTATTTCTGATATTACATTTCCCAGTTGGGTCTGGATAGTAACTTGCATGACTGATAATAGGTATTTATTATTTTCATCCAAGATAGACTTAAAGTTATGGAGAGTTAATTGTTCACTATCATTGGCAGGGGCTAACGTAAATGTTGGTATGTTTTGTGTATTTGGAGTTTCGTGAATAAATGTGTGGCCCTGGAGAGAGATCAATGAGTCCTCGCCGCTGAGCGAGTCAGTGTCTTCGCGGGAAGGTGGCGGTTTTCTTCTCACACTAACGTTTGAGTCCTGAATATCCTCTATAGCAATGGGCTTGTCAGGGTAGTCAGACTGGAAATGCGATCGCGCGGGTGTGTTACTGTTGCCCACTTTTGGCTCACTGGAACGGCATAGTGGGCATATCCATGATTTTTTACTGTCCTCAGACATTATATTGTAGAACCTCTTTTCAGGTACGTTAGCACAGTCTAAATCGTAGGTACCCTGGCACATTTGGCTGGAGCATACTAAAAATCTTCTATGTGTTATTTCCTTTTTACATCCTGCGCACAATAGTGTCATCTTGTCTCAAGATCGAAGTTTATTTGCTACTGGTGGTGACCTCTGTGTTGATTCTCTGATAATGCTCTAATAATGCTTGACTGGCAATCGAGTACTTGAAAATCCTACGTGCCTTCGTCGTTAGCTCCCTAGATGGCGTTTGTTTCAAGGTCCAACCAAGCGTTTTTGTCGTTGGTTTGGTGATTTATCCCTAGATGGCGTTGTCTTCCTCGAAAATCAGCTGAGATGATAAGGCAGTTACGGAACAAAAACAGTAACCTAACTTTTCGCACTTAACTTTTATAAATCATGCTAACTGGTCACTGTTTGCATAATTTACTATACTATTATTTAATTTGTTTTCCTTTTACACACAAAGTTCACAATTTCACCACAACTAGAGCATAATTAATCGTAATTTGAAACGCAAGTGAATTACACTTATATTTCTGTCCACCCATATATCCGGGTACTGCCCACAATAGCCGAGTTGTTTTGTCACTAGAACTGTTGACTGGCACTTTTTATTTGTTAGACAATGGTCTTTTCACTTATTTAAACATTTTTTTTACACGGATCTGATCTATACGGTAGCACAGTAGCGCCCTCTCCTAGCCCTAGCCTAGCCTAGCCTAACCTAGTGACAGCAGATTTAAGAGGGCGCTCTCTATTAATATAGGTACTTTAGGTACATTTGCCGTTGGAGCACCGACCGCCTGCTTTTTCGTTAGAGCAATATACGGTGAACTTCGGTGCTTACATACCTGCCTTACTGTTTGTGAGCAATTAGAAGGTTTCTTAACTAATAAGAGCTCATGAGAGCAAGTGAGACAGAAGTACAACCGCACTGTAGTCTTCTTTACATAGTATTAAAAAGAAGCATTGGACTGACCTATAGGTACCATTTTAAAAGAAGTTATTTTTTGATGGCGGTTTTTTGTTTTTTAAAACATGTATTTTAATTTATACTTTTTAGTGATCATAATAGGTACGCTGTTACGTAGTCCCACTTCTTAGTTGAAATGAAACTTAGTTATTTTTAATTTTCAACAAGTAAATATTCTTCACTGTAATCGTTCAACTACATATCTTAATCGAGATATAATATGTTATCGCCACTCTGGAAATAGGTACCGTTGAGGAGTTCCGGTGGCCATCTGTGGTCTTCATCATCAGTTCCACTTCACCAAGTGATACTTTCAAAATGCAAATGCTAGACTTGTTACTAAAAATACTGCCTACAATACTTATTTGACGAGTTCCCTCAATTCCTCACTGATCCTCCTTCCTCGAAAGTATACCGTATCAACCCAAAACAGAATTTTCAAAAGCGGTCCACAATTATGAATATAAAATGAACATACAGTGGAACGTATAACCTCCTCCTGTTTGAAGTCGGTTCATGAAGTCTATTCCGTTGTCTGTTGTCCAGTCGCCATCAGATATATGGTAGCGGTCAAGGTACTCAAATATTTCGGAGCAGCATTAAATTTCAATATATTAATTACGCTAGATAAGGTCTATAATATCGGCCCATATAATTCGTCATAAATTTAGGAGCAGCGACTTTTCAATAAATTCGTAACATACAATTAGGTAAAGATATCGGAACGGATAGAAGTCAAAAGTATCGAAGCAGCCAGGATGATCATAAAGATCGGAACATTTATGCAAAATATACCTTAAGTCTGTGTCACATAGTACAAAATACTTTACGGTGGACCCATTAAAATAAGGTTTCAGACACGCATGATTAATAAATGTTGTCAACAATTTGAATTAAGAATAGAGTGGATTATTGTGACATGCTCCGAAAAGAGTGTGGACTTGTCATCGTGACAAATGTATTTATGTCTCTATCGCGAATTGAAAGGATATTTTAACTAAACCCCCCTTACTAATAAACGTTGAATGACAGTGGAACACTGTTCTGTCCTTATCTGTCATGGTGAAATTTGACAGATAAGGACAAAACAGTGTTTAATTATTCCACTGTTATTCAACGTTTATTAGTAAGGGGGAATGTCTTTAAAATCGATGTTTTTATAACAGCAATATATCGCAATGGTACTTGAAAACTTCTCATGTATCTAAAATACTCACTCACCCACAATAGTGGTCAAAATTATCTTTGACATTGACAACTTAAGTCAATATATACCTACCTACTCATGGACAAAATTAGCAGAACGACGAAAAAATAAATATAAGCTCAATTTGTAGCTTATGCAAACTCAGCCTATTTTTATATTTTTGCATGTTCCTCTAATTTGGTCCATGAGTGTAGTAAAGAATTCAAATATGAACTATGTGACAGATACTTAAGGTATATTTACCATAAATGTTCCGATCTTTATGATCACCCTGGCTGCTTCGATATTTTTGACTTCTGTCCGTTCCGATATCTTTACCTAATTGTATGTTACGAATTTATTGAAATGTCGCTGCTCCAAAATTTATGACGAATTATATGGGCCGATATTATAGACCTTATCCAGCGTAATTAATATATTGAAATTTAATGCTGCTCCGAAATATTTGAGTACCTTGACCGCTACCATATATCTGATGGCGACTGTCCATTGAACATGAACGGATTTTCATGCAGTTTTTAGCAATAGATAGAGTGATTCAAGAGGAATGTTTTTATTTATAATCAATTCTGGATTATGTACGGGGTTTTCAGAAAACTCACATAAACCGAAGCGAAGCGAGGGCGGGTCGGTAGTTAGGTATTATGAATTTATGGGTTTCATGAACCATGATATGATGAGTGTCCGGAATGTCCGGATACCCATTTGCCTCGCCCTTTCCATCCTCTCTACCAATGTTTATGCTCAATCGGCGATATTGCTAATTTTTTAAAATATAAGTACAAGTTACATAACTATCTTTTGAAAATTGATATTTAATGTTCATCCAAAAAACAGAAATCCAACCGGGCGCATATTTACTATGGGTAGGGTAGGTTAGGTTAGGCCCTAGATATTTGAAGTTTCGTAGAGTCACAGCACAGATTATTAAGGTACAGATCCGAAATACCATCAAGTGGCCTGTGCATTTTTGTCTTCTCAATGCCAAAAAAAACCGAACTTGACACTTTAATTGGGGACTTTAATTATCAGAGGAATATAATAAGTACCTCAATAAGTAGGCCGAGCTAAGATGCAACGCTGCTAACATTTCGGTTTTCTATCGACTCGAAATGGATGGAGTTGAGATAAGCGGTCAACGAGATCTGCCATCCATCATCTTACGTCAATCATATTGTCGTTTTGACGATTTTCGAATAGGGCCCTCTTTTAAGTTTTTATTATCTAGGTAGGTTAGGTGAATTATGGATAAACATGGTTTGCGAATTAAGCACTAAACAGACGGTTTGACATCTTTGATACCATCTATGGTTAAACGGAAATGTAAAGGAAGTACTTTCGTGTTACGTGCTATGTCTATATGGAATTCACAGCCTAAATTATGGCTTCAAAAGTAGGCAGGTTACGGGTTTGTTATGCAACCTCATTTGTGTCCGGTTGTGACCTCCGAAGGTCTCCGCGTCCTGAGCGGCGCAGGGGCGCGGCGCGGACGAGTCTTCTCTCGTATTGGAAGTGAAAGTGAATGAATGGGGCGGAGGCTTAATTAGAGAAGAGACCTGCGCCTGCGTCAGTCCCTCCGCAGCCGCCGCGCCACGCACCCGCGCCCGCGACCGTTCGCACCGCCAGCCACACGTTCCCGCACGCACGACCCTACCCGCCACCGAGGTACCTACTATTCGAGCCGCACCTGCCTCACAATGTGCTGCGCTACTATTATCTGCGTGATCCACCTAGAATTAGTTTTTGTTAATACTGTGATCTGACTAAAATTGTGGTGTTGGTTTCATTGGCAGTATGTTTTTTTTATCTTTAAATGTTGTGTTAATTTTATGTACTTACTAAATCCAACCAAATTCCATTTTAATAGTTAACCGGTTAAATTGTGAAATTTCCAATTTTGGGATGGGGTTAAGTTTTGACCAGTATACGTATACTTTATACAGAGCAGAGATTTAGTTTAGGATATAAGATAGGTACCTACGTAGATAATCAATCATATAGGTTCTCCATTATGGGACTTGGCCTATTATATATCTTCTACGCCCATGCGTAATCCGCAGAGCGCGGATTGTGGACTAAGTAATATTTCATTTTAATGACTGCCTAAAGAATATTTTAAAAACATTTGTAATTAGCATCGTTCGTATGTTTGGAAGAGGTACTTATTCATACTTATACATTCAACACTACCTAATCCTAATGCCGTTTAAATACTATCTCGAGATAATATTGCCTAATGGTATGCTATTTTGACTTATGAAACTAAACCTCTGTAAACATTAGGGAGAATAACGAAACGAGAGACGCAGCTTTCGTTACCGTAAAACGCGTCCCAAATCGTCGATTTCTCGCCTCGACCATTTCACGCAAACGTTTATAGGTACCTACTCGCAGCAAGGAGGTCAGCAAGGCGGGTTTGCTTTCACAAATACAACAAAATAAATTCATCTCACGTATCGATTGTCCCCAGGCAGTCAAAGTCTGCATAAATAAAAGAAAGCGAACTTGTAGGTTGATATTACGGACTCGTCGGTTCACCACTGACCACTTTCGTCGACATGGAATGCCCGGCAAAGGCGTCGTCGTCGACGGCGACGCTACGCAAGCCCCCGACCCCGTCCGATGACGTATCAGCCAGTTTAGTACACTATTATGAGTATTATGATATGACTTATGACTAGGTAATTTTTGGTGCTGATTTTTGTCCTGCTCGTATTTTGCCAACCTAAGATTTCAAAGAGCACAGTCAGAAAATCTCATTCACACACATCTAAACAAATCGATTAGGTAGAATTAGTTTGATGACCGACCCCATACCCGTAAGCTTATTAAAATACGTCTTTCTAAACTAAATTTCATTCGTGACGTTGGGTTCAACATGCAAAGTTGCTTTCTGCTGCACATGAAATCAAATGTCAAGTAGATTTCTCCACACGTTTTTCTATATCATTACTATTCTAAAGTCAAGCCATCTGCGTTTTGCATGCTGCTTTAGCGTTCTATCTCGATGAGTCGCGCCGAAGCATAAGCATTAGCTAGTCTAATGAACTTTTAATGTCTAATATATTTTATTGTAGTGTAAAAAAATACAGGATTCGTTCATTAGCATGTAGGGGTTTGGCAGGAAAGCCAATTTCTACAGAGAAACGAAAAAAAGTTTCGTAGTTAGGGATCTCGGTGGTTAATTAATCTTTAATTTATCTAAAACTAGACTCTGGACTAATTCCGAGTTGTGCTCCTACTTCAAACTCCGCAGAAATCCACAAAAGTTAATTTTTCAGTAAATCCCACTTAAGAGAAACCTCTGTGAGTTAAAACAACACTGAAGGGTTTATACATGTACAAAAAGAAATAAAAACCCGAGAATATGGTAAAGTAAGCCCGCAGCCCGCACTCTCGGACACATATTTCAACAAAAAACGCGATTAGACGTCGTGCTACATCAACTCGCGCTACCTAGGATCCTAGTGCCGCCGTTCTCAAACTTAACAGCAACTGGGTCGTTTGCTTAGATTTGTAGTTTAACATAACTAACCATGTTATTCCCCAACGACAACGGCGTGTGAAGGAGGTGAGGTAATGTTGTTTTTTGCGCAGATGAGCCGGCATACTTGCCTGGCAGCCGCAGCCCTGCTGGCTGTTCTATGTTTCGCCGATGCACAGAGGCGCCTCGCTTTACCAGACCCGAGAAGTTGTGCCAATAGTAAGTACTTAATAATATATTATTAAACGAACATGTTTAAAGATGCACAAAGGAGTATCATAACAAACAAAACTGAAAACTACACAGAAGAGTCTACACAGCTAAGTAAATGACATATATTTAGATCAAAGCTAAAGCTAGTAGGTAATTGTCTCTAGATCTTGATCAGAGCAAATGATGAACGTGGGAACCATTTTAGTCCTTTGCCTTCTGTAAATTGCAACATCATCGGTCCATAATCTCACAGTCATATATTATTCCCGTCCTAGAGTTAAAGTAACAGGTTGTTCACCTTGCACAGTAATTGGTTTGAGGTAATCCTGAGTCCTCGTTGAAGATGAGCGCTATTCGGAGTCACGAGCCATTCACGCTTTATCGCATCATAAACTTAGCATTTAACGTACCGGCAACAGTAAATGTGTTTAATTAACACATAACATAAGGATAGTAACTTAGTAAGTAGGTATACGTGATACGACAGATTCTGATGAGAGTACCTAGTTCTTCGTTTAGGGCGTTTTGAATATTATGTGCATTAGGCAGACAGTATTCAAGTAGGATTTCAAAGTCAATGATAATGTTTATTTATTTATTTTCTTTTACTGCACAACATGAACCAACTTAGTATATATTCTCAAGTGATGATCGGTTATACATGTGACAATAGATTTTTATTTATCATTGGTAGATAAATGTTGTTGTTATTTTTGTTAAAGTCGTATGAAAGCAATTGTTTTGTTCTATACAATACCAATTTCATTCTATCTGAAACAATACGAGTATTTTTAAAACAGTCTTAATCAATGTGGGTCATCATCTTGCCTCTGTGCAGTGGAGTCGACAGTGACCTCGTGTTCACTTCGGTTTTGAAGTAGGTACCTCTCCTACCAGCGGCAATAACCCATTTGCAAGAGTTTGATTAAGTTTTAGTACGCATTGCTCTGCCCAGCGCGATTTGAACTGCGCCTATGACTAGATGACACACATGGCAGGTGAATGGCTGCGGCTACCGGTCTTGTTTTCCATATTAATTCAGTAAGAGCAAAACGTGTAGTTGTTCATCCCTCCCTTCATAGACGTAAAATAGATTAACAAATCTTGCGTTCCTATCCTTATGTGTCGTAATAGTTTTCCTATTCCTATTTCAGATTTTTAGTATTTATAGTTTTGGCGGTAGGGGGGGTGGGGGGACACGACAGCACTACTCAATACTCAATCGTTTATTGCATTCTACAAATCTTACAAGATGTTAGGTAAACTTAAGTTTACTAGACTCTAACAAGCTTAATATTTCATAAACGGATATCTTAACCGGAAATTTGTTTTTGATATATCAATAACCAGTAGAATGTTGGTCTAATCTAATACAATCTCTACAAATCATGGAGAAAATACATCTGCTAGATACGAGTACGTGGCAGGAATCTTCTGTTTTTTGCGCGCTCTGTACGCACTACGCCGGTAGTTTTCTTAGAACGCGAAGGGCAAGGGTATAGGGCTACGTACTCTTTAACTTAATTTAGAATTCACGACAGTGTAGCTATAAACAAAGTTGCAAGCAAAATGTAGTGCTAAAGTGCTAGGTAATAAAGCTAATCAATGTTTAAAACAACTTACGTTTTTATTTACAGACAAAGCATTACTTACTGTCAATAATAGCAATTTTATGTTAGAATAAGTTTGCGGATGTTGCGGAGTATAAGTACAGTCCTAGGTTTACACATTACACAAAAGGCACGGGTAAGTTAACATAGTATCTGAACTTGCAACATTACGGTACGGCTTTTATGGGAAATAACCATGCTTTCGCAATGTTGAAGGCATATGCGGGGCTCGGCTCCCCTGAACGTGACGACATGACATGTGGGAGTGTACGTGCGATTACAATCAACATTGAACTCGGCAAAACCCAACAAAGATCCTTTATGTTGCGAAGCACATATATTGTTAAAACTGTATAGCATAATGTAGGACTACTTTATTTAGATAAGGCACAGGTTGCAAGTTAAATATTTACTGCCACTGACAACTAAAAAAACTAAATAATAGATTATCAACGGAACCCCTGGATTTACTCACTGCCAAATATTCTTAATTACTTATGTCATTTCTACACTACAGTAGGCTAGATCATTCGGTGGACTGGAAGAGAACAAGCCACTATTAAATCCACCATTTGTACTTTTTTTTGTCCAATTGAGATTAATTAAATAAGTAGGTAAATAATGGCAAACACCAGTCCCTGTTTTATACGTAACGTTCTCACTGTTTTTCGTTTGACATGTCAATATCAATAAGCACGAGCATCCATTCTCATATCTCTCTACGTTACGTAAGGTCACAAAAACTTAATTATCTAACCGCCTTCTTGTTACTTTTGCGGAAGATTTTGACACGTAATGTTTTCGGGTAACCAACAATATGCACACATGTGGTAACTACAACTCATAGGATTGGAGATGAGTCGGAGAGAGGCATGAAATCTGCACTTTCTAGTTACGAAAGAGTCTTCGCTTCATTGAACCACCTTACTGTACGTTTGTTGTGATTACATGGCACTTTGCGCTCGTGTCCCCTATTACTGCGAGGGCTTTATTAACTTATCAAACCGTGAAAATTATTTGATTGGATAATTTGTCGGAGCGAAGAAACTGCACACGTTAATAAGTTGACCTATGTTATACGTGGGCAATAGACTTCAATGCAAAATAACCTTCAAGTTAACGGGACAATATAAAAGTAATCTGGGTAGGTAATCATACTTTAGCATTTTATTGTAGATGTGTATAAATTACTATGTATTGCATACACCTTAATGACTTGAAACAATAAAATTGTGCGAACTTTGAGAACATTGGCAAAGTCAAAAGTTGTGCAAAGCTTCCAACGAAGAATCGTTCAGATTTAAATATTTCTATTTCGAAATGTGACCATGTCTAGCCTGTCGTCATCGACTTTCAATAGATATACTTACTAGTATGAACAATACTTAGTGGTCTCGTTACTTGCTTGCTTACCTACATCCTATGTCACGGCATGTCGCAATATAACTACTAGCGTGTATATCAGTTTCTTCGCTTTGTTCGTCATGGCACAATCTGCTATGCCATTTTGTGCAAAGCATCTTCGCATTAGGCTTAATAATTTAGATCATTGTGTGATGAACGAGGGCGTGTCGTAATCGTCATCAATCAAATCAGAATGTTAAATAGAGGTCGGTCTCAAGTACTCAACTCAATAGTCTATGATAAATTGATAAGTTAATAACCAAATTGATGTTGTACACAGGAGTGCGCCACTCCACCTACCGCGACGCGCGAGGCGTGCTGCACTCGTACTTCTTCAGCTGGGAGCACGCGCCCACGCGCAGCCTGGAGGTGGATTGGCTCGACGCCAGGAACATCTGCCGCCGCCACTGCATGGACGCCGTGTCGCTAGAGACGCCGCAGGTTATTAATTGTTATTTAATATACCTTCTGGCGTTATTACTTTACCTTTCAGTTCTCGACCTCTCAGCTCGGGCCTTGAGAGAACGCTTAGGTGTGTAATCTTCGCGCCAATACGAATAAATCACGCAACAGGGTCAGTCGTGATGCTGATGCGTTCACTTTCCCAGGTATCAAACTGTATTTAACTTACAGCAATTTAATCTGTAATTTGTATTTCGTAATCAAAAATTACTACATACATAAGTCTCGCGAACAACATGATGAACGGCATTCATGCATTCCGATTTAACGACCGCATCACGATCTTAGTTTTTAGAATCGACGATTGCCTTAGCTTACTTTAGTCCCTTTCGGTCGTGTTATATTACCAAAATCTAGTGCTAGTGACTTTAATAGCTCGTTAAATGAATGTGCAAAAGACTTTAAAGAAAGATTAAGTTAACGTACGTGCGTACTAAGCATTTGCCTAATGACTATCCAATGAACGAAGATTGTATAAACTTGCCAATTGTGTATGTCAGTTGCGGATGTACGGTATCCTATTGTCAACGTGAACTCCGGGTACTGGGAACTAAGTAGATGCCTAGAGCGACACGAAGTTTTCTCTAAACGCTTCCTGTAGCGGTTGCGAGATGTCAACGAACGCCGCCTTATAGCTCTGCACATCTATTGTTTAGCATTCTCGGATCCGGAATCGCGTGACGGGTGATGCAAATCGCATCTCGTATTCAACGAGTGAAGTTTTAATGGCGAACACGCATCAATATTCATTAGGATAGATTGATGCGCTTTATAGAGCGTTAAGGAGTCGCGTGAAAGGGGTGCAATGGCCTAGTCGGCAACGCGGAGCGCCGGCCGCGGCCGCGAGGACCGCGCGCCCGGCATGTGGAGTGGAACACGGACGCATTCCTGCCGCTGTCATCGTCGCCCACTTCGCTGCCGGACACGCGCCAGCTTCGACTTCCCTTCTCAATTAGGTTGACAGCATTCTTACTTACCTTACTTGACACTATGTGTGTTTGTAGGCGTCCGTCAGTTCCACTTAAATAATTAATTATTAATGAATCGTTTTTATTTACAAATGTTGGAACCATTGACATACTAACCTTGGATGGATTCACTGTCTGATTTAAATAAATCGTATGTGTTGACAGTTAAATCACACGTTTAAGTTTTTCTTGGTGATCGTACAACAGTAGGTAACTCGTAGTCGTTGACCGCGGCCGTGACTCGAGTACGCAGAGGCATGCAGCGGTAGTCGGATAGCGGATCAACTTGTCAATTATAGCGGTCAGCGAGATAATTTTACATACTTATTACGATTATGAAGTGCGGTTATAATAACTTAACCTGTTATTAAGTTATCTTATTTATTATCTTTTCACTGTTGCAGGAGAATGAATTTATCAAGCAGAGGATCGCTCGGGGTAACGTGCGCTTTATCTGGACGTCAGGCCGCAAGTGTAACTTCGCAGGGTGCGACCGGCCCGACCTGCAGCCGCCAAACGTGAACGGCTGGTTCTGGTCGGGCTCGGGCGCCAAGATTGGGCCCACCACGCAGCGCAACACCGGCGACTGGTCCTACACCGGCGGCTATGGACAACCCCAGCCCGACAACCGCGAGGCTGCCCAGGTAAACATTTATTTAAATATATAATACGCCACTATTTTATCGCAATTTAAGAGATAATATTGCAACTACCAGCAAAGTCCCTTTTATTTTTAAAGCCCCAAGTATTTAGCATAAACCATCTTCTTTGTGTATGCAAATTTTCGGTGTTTAACTTGAAATGTATTCCGACGTCATCTTTTCACAATAGCTGGTATTTCCCAGTCGTCTTAAAATCCCGGAAGTTCGAATCGCAGAGATTGCACCACGAGAAAGTTGAAAGTTGTTTGTAGAAATTTACTTCGTGATTCATCTTTCGAGCGTGAGGAATTTATTACTCGTCGCCTGCGACGGTCGGGCGACAGAGTAGTGAGTGTGGTTGTCTTTGCGCAGGGCAACGACGAGTCGTGCCTGTCCATCCTGAACAACTTCTACAACGACGGCATCAAGTGGCACGACGTGGCCTGCCACCACGTCAAGCCGTTCGTCTGCGAGGACAGCGACGAGCTGCTGAACTTCGTGCGCTCGCGCAACCCCACGCTGCGTCTGTGAGCACCTTCTAGCTCATCATACGTGGCTGACATTGTACAAAACCGAGTGGCTATCGATATTTAAGTTATTTATTAAATTAACGTGTTTGGGTACGTTTGCATTAGCAAATAAAATTATGAAAGTATTGTCTGGCAGCACTTGTGATGAATCTGTGTTTCCGAGCTTAATCTCCAAAGACCTGTCGTTTCGTTTCATTCTCACTGCTGTCGCACACCGAGCTCAGTCATCTCCTATGTGTACGAGGTACTTTTTTTACTAAACATTGTAAAAAGTTTTGTTTTTGCACAGAATACTTAGGATTAGCTTATAATTTAAGAGTAAATAAAGAACTAAACGTCATGTTCATTGTGTATTCATTTTACTTACAAATCCTATATAAAAGTCAGTCGTATCATAGGAAGCTCGAAATAAATACTTACTAGTTACAAACATAAATACTTCCCGTAAAATACCATTTGATTACAGTAGCGTTTAAAGAATACATGATCATATTATAAAAACACGAAGTAACCTGTATACTTCATATTTTATCTGATATTTGAGACAGTACCGATGAAAATTAAAAAAAAACTGTAACATAGAACAATATACAGTAAATGCTACTTCTAAGTAAACGAATATTAAACAGGTGACAGAATACCTATACTAAGCACAATAATTTTAAAATTTAAAAGTCTTACACTTAGCAGCATAGGAATAATTTCCAGGTAGATTCGCAACCTTTTATCAGGCTAAATTTAAAAACAAAAGGTCAAAAATTAAAAAACATTACACATTGCCTAAGATAACATAGCATGCCCTCCGGACTTCATGTTAATTAGAGGGCATGCCGTATTAATTTGGTCAATCTCTAGCTTATGCTTAACAAAAGCAAAGTAACTAAACACAATAGTGAAAGATGTTCATTAAATTCGGAAGTAGATCGTCGTGAATATAAAAAGCACGCAATCGGCGTTACCGAGTTCCCCTTTACTTGTAACCGCATAACATTAGGTTGGGCGTCAATAAAACTTAACAAACCAAAAAAGACACAAGATGTTGCGGTCGGTAAAAAACTTAAGTTAATTATAGCACCGCGTTAACATCATTACCCAATTCATTATATTTAATAATTAACGGATTCGCGAAAGACATTGAAAGCTGTTTTGATCATACTCTACTTTGTTGGCTGAACACGAAAACTTGTATAACTCTTTAGAAACTTACTGTCCATTTTATTTTAACTTTATAATAAACTATTTTTTAAGTTATGGCATGGCATGGCTCTCATGCGTAGTTAGGTATTAAGGAACACATATTCAGCCTACAAAATAATAATGCTAATTACAACGGTCAAAAACATAGCACAAAACAGTACATACAAATTTAATAAAGCAGTTAAGACTAAACTCGTAAACACAAAAATGGTCAAAAGTATGTCAGAAAAAAATCTGGGGCTGTCGATGTACAATAGAAAGAGTTTTTTGTATCTTGTACATTTAGGTACTTAACTACTATCATGAATTCATAATGATTACCCTCAGGCCAGATAATCTAATTAAGGTTCCTTTACACTGCTGGTTACGAAGATAAACCTAAATACAATTACCGGTCAGTTTAAATAGGGGCGTATCAAAGTCTTTTAAAACAGGGCCATGGAGGTCAATTTCTCCCTATGACCGCCGAACCTCAGATCAGACTTCATTCTCAACAAGCTCTCTTTGGCAAAATGGGATTGAGGATAGACATAACTCAGTGATCAAAAACGTTTCTAAAATAACAATATCTACCTATAGTGCCCAGCCGGTAAGAAGTCAATCCTGACCCATTGCGCAACCATGAAGTTTCTGAATATGGATAATATTGACAGCAGTCTAACAATGCTGTTATTACCTTATCCTCGTAATGCCCAACTTCCTAAATTTAGGACATTTATCAAGGTGACTTTTGACTTTAGTTGACCGACGTAAGATACTTTTGAGAACTAACGAAATTTGACGTGGGCCTTAAGAGGCTATTAGTAATATTCCTTCGCACGCAACAAATAACTTTAGCATTGTTTTACAATGTCAATAGTCAGAAACTTCATGGTCGTGCAATGTGTCAGGATTGACTTCTTATCTGCTCAAAAGCTCTCTGTCCACACTACATTTTTTTCTCATAGTTCGCTGCAAGTTATTTAGCTAGTAAAGAGGACTGCTACTCTTCCGAAACCTCTCATTCCTCATCAGAATCAGTCATAATCATAACCATACGTCGGACTATAGGGGGCAGTTTGAGGGCAAGGTAAGGTTTACAAAAAAATCTTAACTTACGAGTATTATAATGTACCTAGTATTTGTAACATAGTTCATTAAATTAGTTACCCGTTATCATTTATTCATGTTTAATGTGTAAATACTCTTTGAAGTGATGACTGATAGAGCCGTGTTCATAGAAATTGACATGCCCAGTTAACTCATTTGTGTTTTGTTCCTTTCTCACAGCTGCAATTGTCTGAGTGACGGATAAAGCCAAACGAACTTTTTCGCCATTTTGACTTATGTGTAGTCCAAGTACGTTTATAAATAACGCAGTTAGTTGCTATGATATTTGGAAATTCACATTATAAATACTAGGTACCAAATACTAAGTACAAATACTCGAAAGTGAATTGATTGATATGCGAACCTTACCTATCATTCTGACATGCCACGAAAATGCCCGCTGGAGTCCGACGTATGATCATAACACATAAAGAGTTACGGTAGGGTGTGCTTTAGCACCAAAGTGCGTATGTGCTATCGAACAGTTAACACGTTTATTGACACGAAATAGCTGTCTATTAATTTTTTATGGAAATCATTGTTGTCGCTCAAGGCTCCAGCAGATTCCTAGGTCCGTCACTCGATCACTCCTTGCACTGAAGATTTATGCTAATTCTATCGTATCCTGACGTTAAAGAGAAATATATTTTAGGGCTGAGTAGGTACCGTGGCAGCCATCAGCAGGTCGCGAGGCAGCCGGCGTCGCTGAGGATGGAGGCGAGCAGGGGCTTGTCGCGCAGCGCGGCGCCGAGCTCGGCGTCGTCCCACTGCAGGCGCAGGCGGCGCGCGCGCCCCGCGCCCCCCGCGCAGCGCACCGCCCCGCGCGCCTCCAGCAGGCAGCACGCGCTCGCCATCTCGCTCATGTCCAGGGGACCAATGTTGCGCGCCGCTGCCACTCTGAAATAATAATACCAAATGACAATGTGCGAAACGAAAAGCTCTCGCCCGCACAGTAAACGACGATTAAAGGCTCCGGCACACCAAACGCGTGGCAGCAGCGTCGCGCGTTGAACGCGTGCACGCGCGAGTTGTAAAACAACAAAACAGGCGGAACCCGGCACAGCAAAAAGTAACACGTTGCAGCGGCGTGAGCGCGTTGAAACTGCTACGCGCCGCGGCTGCTCGGGACAACTCGGTCAGTGCAGCGCGCAGCTCCGCGAAGTTGTATTAAATACGACCGCCATGTTTACCGTCACACTGGGGCGCGTCAGTGGTTGTATTTTTTTAAAAACGGCCGTTGGTTAGTTGGTTACGCGCACGCGCGGCGCTCCACATCACATCGAACGCAGCTGCCGCGCGCGCCGCGCGCCTGCGGTGTACCGGAGCCTTAAGTCGTTCTTTCTTTCTCTGACACAAGTTTAAAAAGCGAACTTGTTAGAGTGATACAACCAGGACCAATAATATATACTTGATTCTTATGGTACAGAAGTAAGGGTTATTCATTTATTTCGAAAAAATCAATTTATAACCTAATGGTTGAATTAAGAGTTAAGAGTCTATTATTGCTGGCTTTAGCTAAAAAAATAACAGTTTAATACTAATATAATAATTATAATAAATAAATATACATATAATATATACTCGTATAGCAGGAAAACGTTTTAAGAACAAATATGTTGTTATTTCATATTTTTAATGTAAAGTCGAAGATCATTAATATATATACAGTCATCACGCCAAATATATGTATACATAGACCTTATTGTTACTTGCATAGAAGCGTGTTGATATTTTTGGCGTCTTGAGAACGTATCGTATAATTCGGTACTTAGTCATATATTTATGACTGACTTTTTCGCAACATTTGTCATCGGTACTTTGAGGTAGGCGTTATTCGGCTTGACGAGCCCAATATGTCAAATAAATCTACCGTATTATGCATATAATATAAACATTCGATTTTCATTTCTGGAATTGTGACGTTCCTTGGTCTTACCAGACTACAAAATATTTCTTGAAACTGTGGCACACAAAGTTTAATTTATTTCAAACACCAACATGGCTTCTATAATTTAGATATCATTAATTAACACAAAGTTATTTTAATTTAAAATCGCAATTCAATTTCAAATTCAGAGGAAAAATAAAATTCGAAATCATTCTAATCGTAGACATATATTATATTATAAACCATTGGAGTGAGATTATACTGTATTATCGTTGTTTTGAATTTACATTATAAAATAAAATTTGGAAAAAAATACAATAAAATTACAGAACAGTTGTCAACTGACATTCGTTCCGCCAAACTTATGCCTATGCGGCTTCTGACTTGAGGCCCTACTTTGAAAATCTAAGTTTGAAGTTACGCTAACGCTAACGCTATCTAAATGGAGTCAACTCCCATCCCTTTCTCTCTATTTAGTCTCATCCGAAGTTACGGGTGACAGGGGGGCTCGGCAACCGAAGTGTCGAATTTAATGGATCGAATGATATCTTTGGATTGGATGTTCGGATGTGCTTGCTCTCGTTTGCCCGTGTTATTTTTACAATATGTTTCACTTATTGCATAAGAAAGCGAAATAAAACATAATTCTTAAATGGGGATGTTGTATCGTACAAACGGTAAAACAGAAGCGTCTTTGGTATGATTACAGCATTAATAGCACAAACCCTGAAGAAAAACAACAAATACTAAAAAATGGTCAAGTGCGAGTTGGGTCCGCGCTAATTCGATTCAAAGTCGAATTCAAATCGAAATATGCTGCGGCGGTACGGAACCCTCGGTGCGCGAGTCCTATTCGCACTGGACCGGTTTTTTTTCTTCATCTTAATTAGAAGTACCATACTATTGTTGGCCTATTGTCTTAAATCTTGACAATATAATTTTAGTTACTAAAAAACAGATGTTTTTGTAGTATCCTCTTTCAATCAATACCTTCACAAACCGATCTTAAACGTAATTTTTCTTCCTTAGTATACTTGGTTATGTAGTTTTCTACTCTGCCTTATATAGAATGGCCACAAATTCAAATGAACGCCAAAAACATCAGTCAGTATGTCAATACCAGCGACAATAAAAATAAATGTTTGTTAGTCCTGGTACGTCAGAATGGGATGTTGACAGCTGTCAGAATTCCACGAAATAAAAAGGTTTAGTAAAATAACATCAGGAGGCCATTTTCAACGTCAAAATATGGCGGATGTGTAATTTGTTTTAGTTTTTTTTTCTGTGTATTTAGGTGTTCAAAGTTCTTTTTGTTAGTGATTTGTACTTTTAATGCCTTTGTGTTGCACAGTGATAGAAGACTTAAACTTATTTCGTGTATCCTGGTATCTTACTTCTCGTTTCAAGTGGACTCGCAGTGGTACAGAGGTTAAAACTATCTTGGCCTCTGTCCTACATATCACCGTACAACGTTGCCACCAATCTTCCTAGAGAAGATGTGTTTTATTACTATATTGATTTATACTTGTGTGTGTGGTGTCATTGACACTGGCGAAATCACTTCATAGTGGAAACGCCATATTCCCGCGGTAGTAGCTGTTCAAGTCGCCGCGGGGCAAAGAAAAAAAAAAAAAAAAACAACAACATCAAAAAAGTTCAAGTATAGCCGAATAAGAAAAAAGCCTTACTTTTTGTAAACATCATGCAACTTTCCCATGACAATGTCTTTGTTCTTCCCCTTCGTGAGCATGAGCATTAAGCTGCAGAGAATCAGTTTTTGTTGCATCGGGAAGCCGTCGTCCACATCAGTCTCTATATTTTTCGATCCCCCGTACACGTCGTTTAATACTTCCAAAACTTGTTTCAGCTCTACCGTAACTGTGCGGTCTTTCATCATAGAATCCACCGATTGGTTTTCAACAAATTTAGTACGTTTTGCCAGTTCTATCACTCTACGGCCTATATCTAGAGCCCTTCGCATGTCGCCGGAAACCGCCGCTATTTTAGCTGAAAAAGTACGAGCAATATAATAAAACATACACGTCCCAAAGGGATATTTTAAATATAAAAACCGACAAAGTGCACGTTATTGTTTCTGGCCCAAATGTATTTTAATTTAATTACACTGTTTACAGAGTTACTGTCACATTAGGTTAGGTTTGTTTAAACAAATCCAGAAACAAAACTTATGGACTTGCATTGTTTATGAATGAATACATTCGCCCTACATTAAGGCTGGCTTTATTTAGTAGGGGAGCCCACGACACTAAAACTAGTTCGATAAGACTACCAGATGACATACATACATACATTAAATCACGCCTGTTTCCAAAAGCAGTAAGCAGAGACCACTTCTTTCCACCTGCTACGATCCTGACAAATTTCTTTCGCTTCTTCCACATTCATACATCGAGTCATGCATACGTCAGTTTCGGGTACTAAGATTGGGCCCTTTTCGAGTATTTCATAAGTCATATCATATCATAAGTCATAAGAAATTTGTTAGTAAAGCCAATTTACACGTTAAAAAGATATAGGTACATGGATAATTCCAATATTGCATTTTTTTGCATTTTTCATGATTGCATTTTTTGTATGGTAGCATACAAAAAATGCATAAATCTAAAATATCAACGTAGCAAAATGTCACATGAAACAATATATTTTTCTTTTCCATTTCATTCGAAAAAGTACGCCTAGGGTGGCCCCTTCCGTCCCTCCTACTCCCTTTCGCTCTGTATACCAGAATAATTAGTCACGTTAATGGGGGAACACGAAACGGCAATGCTGCATTGTCGTATGGTCCTCCTACCCCTCCCCTGTTCCGAGGAGCAAACCTGGCAAAGCTATTTTTTGGTATTATTATAAGCCGATGTCTATGGTATGATAGGACTCCCAAGTTTCGTTTGTTCCTCGGAACAGGGGAGGGGTAGGACCATACGACAATGCAATGCTGCAAGCCCCTCTGTTTGGATCTAATTTGTGGCAGCAGCATCATAAGCGACGCCTTAAGTATCTAGTATCATCGATCTCTTCAAAAAAACCAAAGCTCACCTAAAAGATCATCGATTTATGTATAAGAAAAACCACTGCTGCATTTTTAGTGAAACAAGTGGTGGTTGCAGCGATTGAAGGTCGCCCTCCGCGCAGCCAGGTTTTCTGCATTGCAGCATCGCCATTTCGTGTTCCCCCATTAATGACGTGACTAATTAATTATATATAATATCTGGTAGACTAATCGAACTAGGTTTAGTGTCGTGGGCTCTTAGACTAAGCATAACTGTGAGTTGGAACCATTTCGTAACAGTTCTTTTGTCTGTCAGTATTTTGTTCCTTTTGTATGTCTGTTTGTCACGAATAAATGTTTTTTCTTTTTCTTCAAGTCAAAATTCAATAAAAGTCCGTACCTGCCAACATTTGCAACGCGACAGGCGAAAACACATTATTTTTGTCAG
Source organism: Acleris sparsana (assembly GCA_923062465.1). Classification (NCBI taxonomy): domain Eukaryota; kingdom Metazoa; phylum Arthropoda; class Insecta; order Lepidoptera; family Tortricidae; genus Acleris; species Acleris sparsana. The sequence continues at coordinate 13,861,366 of OV281286.1, forward strand.
CTTCGCCTAATATTTTAGTAAAGATGTGTATGATCTGTTGCTTGGTGTAGGGCGCAAAGTGCAAAGTACACGGGCGCAGCGCGCAGCGCGCCTGCAAGCGCGGCAGGCTGCGCTCCGTGAGGTCGAGCGCGTTGGCCACGCCCACCAGCACCAGGCGCGCCGCCCGCGCCGGCCACTCGAAAATCGTGTACAGCACCGACTGCCGCTTGCTGTCCAGCTGATCTATCTCGTCCAACACCAGGAGGCTGGAACAAACCGCGATACAAATGATTAAGCCAAATTGTCTACAGATGCCCAGGGTATTTATTTAGGGGCTAAAGCATATTTAGCCCCTAAATAACGCAAAGCAAATGAGTTTGTTTGGCAGGAAAAAATATATCAACCTAATTTTAACCTTTAACCTAAAGATGATTAGATGTTTAGTAAAACGTGTAACATAAAAACAATGACTATAAATAATACTTTATTCAACAAATAAAAAACATATCAACTTTACGGTTTCTTTATTTAATTGAAACAGAAATATCAAAGTAAAACTAATATAAGTATATGTTGCTGAGAAACTTTATATGCAGTAAAAATTAACTATAGTCGTCGAGGTTTATCTCATAGGTACCTTAATACTTTGAACAAACTCCCTAATTTCGAAACAAAACGGTAATAAATTTTGGTAAAACTTTATAAAACTTAAAATTTGACAAGTTTAAGATCAATTTGAGACAAGCTAGACGAGAGAGCAAAAATAAAACCTTACTCATTGTTAAGCCAAGGAAAAAGGAACTAAAAATCGCTTAATGGCAAAAACATCTGCTAGCGACTCCATTTAGTTTTGCTAGCCAAAACATACTAAAGCAAGGCGGTTCAAACTTCAATAACTTACATCATCTTGTGTTTTTTACTGAGGTACTTTTCTATAGCAGCTAGGCACGCCTTCTCGGTTGAACCAGTAGTTGGCAGCTGCAGCTCTTTGCAAATCCTGCTGTAAATGCTTGCAGCGGTCTTCATCATGGTGCAGTTTACATACACTTGTTTAAATCCCGCTTTAATCTGCAATTAATAATAAAACAATCACGCTAGGTCAGTATGTAGCTTATTGCGATCATTAAATAAAGCCAAGCAAGAACATGAGGGACCATGCTTAGTGTAGGGGTCCGACGCCGTTACTACAAACACAAAAAACTATCTAAACTCTAGTGAAAATTACACTTTTTATCTACAACTTTGTCGGCGTAAATACAATATATAATGTGCCAAATTACAGCTTTGTAGGAATAAAAGTCGGAGTTAAACCGCGGACAGACGAACAGACACGACAGCACCTTTAAATAGAAAAATGGTTAATACTTGTGGTTTTTGGAGACAGTTTTTCGTGTTTGCCGTAATGGTGACGGAACTCTACACCAAGCATAGTCCTACATGCTCTCGTCTGGGTTTGCTCTAACTTGCGCCTCATATTAAAGTAATATGTAAACTTAAAGTAGGTAATATATTTATAATTTACTTAAAAGGTAACATCCAACAGACAATAGTTATTTTATATACAACTAAAGTAGTGAAAACTACTTAGAATTATTACCTTGGGTGAATTTAACAAACATGATAGGGTAGCGGTTTTGCCAGTTCCTGGTTGCCCAGAAACATAAAGGGAAGCGGATTCTTCTTTATCCAGATGTTCTAGTAGAAAGTTTTGCAACCATTCGAATTCTTTTTCTCGGCTAGGCAGCGGGCCAGAAGTTACAGAATTACGGTTACTGCAAAAAAAAAAGTATTATACACGTAAAAAATATAAATATAATTAAAGTAAGTAAGCACCAATTTGAGTAAAAATAAATCACGTTTTTCATGAAAATTAGGCTAATATCTACTCTGTATTAGATAAGTTGACAATTGCTTGACGGGCAATAAAAAGATAAGAACACCACATGAAATAAATTTTTTTTTAATAGTTGAATGGCAAGACTTCAGTTACAAAATATATAAGATGATAGGCTTATGAAATACATTTTAATGTCAACAAACCGTTCATCAAAGGAGTCTTCACATTCATTCGCAGCAGAATTCGATTTAAGGGCCTGTTTAGATATTTTTAGTCCAGAACAAGCAGCTGAAACCAAATAATGTTAATAGATGAAGTGTGTTCCCTTGCCAGAGACACCTTATGGCATATGGCACATTGCACGTAGAACGGAATGTCGATGGCAAAAGAGATTTTGAATGACGACCACCTAACGCAACAACGCCCAGTGGTTCCTACATACAGCCCCCCAATGGGCGCTGAAGGTATCCTGTAAGGACCTAAGAAAAAATTAGAGGTGCTGAAGCTATTCGAGGGGCAAATAAAAAATATAAAATAAAGTAGAATACGAACAGAAAAATCTTTATAAATTTAACCGAAATTACATTGAGGTACAATTGATTTTGCAATAAATATATTAGTGCTTTCTCAGCAGTTCATGGTATTATTCGACTTATAATCATAATTATCAAATAGGTATTCCTCATAGCAAGATATAAAGTTTTGTTAGTAAAATAAAGGTAACAAGCTTTATTGGCAGAAAATTGGTAAAATATCTGAAATTAAAGCACATTTCACGAATGGTAAAAGAAAACTATTAGTTCATAATCGTTTTTGAGATAGGTTTTTGTGCTTGTGGTAACGGCTTCGGAACCCTACAGCTTACACTGAGCACCTGCACGCTACGCTCTTACCCGGTTTTATTTGTGTAACTGTTTACCTTCTTCTCCTTCCAAGGCGAATCATTAGGGAATATTCATGTTTTTTTTCCACAGCTTCAATAAAAGCTGATTCATGTAACAAACAGGTGAGAAAGAACATTTTTTGAATAGCTATAAAAATAACCAAAATATAAGCCAACAAAGATTTGTTCCTATCTCTTTCTAGCAAAACAGAATTTTAGGTGGAGTTTATATGGCCGTTCAGATCTCTGTCTAATTAGCTGTTTAAAATTCTTGTATCATCCTTATTTCTTGACCGATTTTAATTTTAATTTCACCTTTGATGATCTCTTCTACGGTATTTTCATATTTTGTTGAGAAATGCGATATAAAAAATCCATGCATATTCCCAATTAGATCGTCTTCAACGCCCGCTTACGTAATGTGATCATAACATTAGGCTTACCATAGTCTTCTTTATTTTCAAAGTCAATATTATTGCAGTATTTTGTATTATCGTTCGATGATTTGATCTTGTTGAGGATATTTTCGTTCTCATTGCTTTCTTTGTTCCGGTTATTCATGTACGTCCTCTTGCGGGATTTAAAAGGAATCGACGGTTGCGCGACTGACATCTAAAACAAAAAACGTTTTTTCTATAAATTAAAATCACTTCATTATCACAATAGAGATTAAAATGTAAATAATATGTACCTTTTTTCCGTTTTCTTTGGATAAACTACAATATTTTTACAATAAAACAAATTTTGCACATGTTACAGTTTATTAAAAATTAAAACTTTGACCTTAATCATACAATATTATTTATAGTAAGTATAGGTTTTAACAACCTAGTAATAAAAATATATTAAAACAAGATGCAAGTTTAAAAATACTAGTAGGTACCTATTTCTAAAATAAATAAACAATTTAGTAACTTACAATGACAAAACATATTTTTAAGTGATTAACTGTGTTTATATACCATTCATATTCCTAGCTTACAATAAATTTCAATTTTATTAAATCAGTAGTGTAAATATAGAAAAAGTAAATATTTTTTTATTCATGTATGAAGAAACTTGACTATGGTTGAAAGCTAGGAATACTTAGCCAAGTAATGGTACAAATACTTCAAAAGATTAAAAATATATAATAAATTAGAAAGTTATGATAAATTAATAACCAATTATATAAAGCGCTGGATTCATTTGATACAGTTTAATTATTTAAAAAAATATGTATATTTAATTCAAGTAAATTGATGATTATCTTAGGACTTCATTAGAATTTAATAGAACATGTTTAAATATTACACATTTTTCTTAAACATTTTATTAATTACAGTAAAACACTATATGCCTAGCTTATAAACACACTGTATTTTTGATTGATCTTCCCAATAAAACTAAAATTATATTTTTTAGGTTGATTTTTTGGATTAATTTATTGCAGGCACTGTTTCAATACAACATTTCCTAGTTTAAAAAATACAAAGTAAATTATTATTATGCCATAAAAAAAACATAATGAATATTAAAAAAACAAGTGACTGGGTGCATACATTTTTAAGGTACTCCTTTTCTTTTGCGATATTGAAACTTTCCTGGTTACTTATGATTAATAATAATGTATGAATATTATAATCTGACCACCAGATTTAAACATATTACACGTTAAACACCTTAAATATTCATTTCAAATTTTAGTCTATTTGTCTGATTTAATAAGCATGTAAACCACGTCGTTAGCAAATACATAGTTTTTCTAAAAACATTTAATTTGTGAAACATGTCGAAAAATGGGGAGTACCTTAAAAGTTGATTCACCCGCCTATATTTAATAAAAATAAATCTGCGTAAATAATCATTGTTTATCTTTGTTGTTAAAGTCATGTTGAGCTGGATATCCTGCATTGGCCATACTTTTTATTATATCATATTGCTTGGCTTTATACCAATTCTGTAAATCTATCTGATGCCTCAAATGCGGCATTAAAGCATGCTGTGCCATAAGTTGAGGTGGTGTCATATAATCAGTTGGAACATTCAATGTAGGGTTTGATTTAATTGTTGGAGTAATGGGCTGCCGTATCCCTGTCAGTTTTACGCCAGGTGTTAAAGTTTTCATAGGTTTAGGTCCCAATTTGGATGGTCCTGGGGGAGTTTTACATAATTCATTCTTTAAATTGTGCAGGTTTGGCAGCTGTGTGCTTGATATTTGATTGGATTGATTAGTAGTTTGGTCAGATAATGAGCTGCTGGCTTGCTTTTCTTCAGCAATCACTAACTTTGGAGAAGAACTTGGAGATCGCGTTTGCGACCGCGGCGATGGCTGCGCTGGGCCAGGCGAGTTATGGGTTTGTGCTTGATAACTAGGGGATGACAGTGCAGGATTGCCATCACTTGGTGAATTTAATTGAAATGATTTATTTGGCAAATCCTGCCTCATATTACTACCAGTCTGAGATCCGCTCGGGTTGGCTTTATCATGCTTAACTTGGTTTGTACTACTTGCAGAAGGGATTCTTAATGGACTCACTCCTGATGTAACTGGTCTATTCGAATTGGATGGATAAGCATTTCCTTGTGTTATAATTGCTGGTGTTCCTTTTATAGGTTGGTTTTGCTGTTGAGCAAGATTAGCAATTGACTTCATTGTTTCCAAAAGACGAGACTGATGTTGGCCTATTTGACTTTGTATATTATTATGAGGAGTGCTTAAATCCAAAGCAGCACTTGGTTTATTTTCTGTTGTGACAGTACTTGAAGGGCTTTTATTATTAATAGGGTTGTTTAATTTATTGACAGCATTGAAAGCTTTTGGTGTAGCTGGAACCAATTTAGGAACTTGTGCTTTATTTTTAGGAAGCTTAGATTTTTTATCCGATTGTAAAGCTTGTAATTGTTGTTCAAATGTTTGCTGAAAAGTAATTGGAGATACATAATTTCCAGTTTGTTTTCCTACTTTAGTATCTGCAATGGGTTTTAAATTGGGAACAGGCCCTTTAGCTGATGTTTCAGATGATTTACCAGCAGGCTTGAGTTGCAAAGCAGAAGTATCTGTTTTGCCTAGTGTTGTCGGTTTAGGATCAGTATTGTTACCATCAGTTTTAATTTGTGGCTTTTTTGAATTATTATCAGGCAATTTTAAAATTTCAATATAATTATGTACAGGAGGACTTGGTACTTTATGGGTTGAACCACTATTAGCTGACACTAGATTTTTATTTGTAATTATACTCTTTTTTGGGTCACTTGTGGATGGGTCACTGGGACTTCTAGCATCTATTTTCTGGTCTGTCAATGTTATTGATAATGATGAAGGGATGTTAATTTTACAAGAATCTAATAAAAGAGATTTTAAAGGATCACCTGAAGTCTGACCCGAATTATGACCACCAAGCGACGACTTAACCTGGGACAAAATTTTACTCCTATCTATAGTTGGGTCACTATTATTTGCTAACAGGTCCATTCTCACTTTATTTACTGGTTGTGAATGTGATCCCTGAGATGATGCTGTAGTTGGTTTTAAATCCGGCATTCTCTTCGTAGGGGCTCGTGGTGCTTCAGAAGTTTTTGGCAAAGTAAACTGTGCTTCCAATCTTGGTACTTGAAGTTTAAGTGGAGAAACTGTTTTAGATTGTGTAGAAACTGGCATATTTGCATCACTCACTGGTTTGCGTTTTGGAGATGAAGTATTAGGGGACCCAGGAATGGATCTTTTCATTCCCATACCTTCTGAAACTTGATTATACCCTAACACATGTGGCTTTTGTTCCTTTGTTACAACTTTTGGAGCGGAGAATGTATTTTTTGAGGACTGAAGATTTGATTCAGTATCATTTGTTTTCAGGAGACTATCAAACACACTATCAAATTTTCCAGATGATTCTGAAGGGCCAGGTGATGATGCAGAAGTGGAGCTAGTTTGGTTTCCTATATTATAGGGTATTTTCGTATTCTCCAGTTCAATTTTAAGTTTTTTTATTTCTGGCATTTTAGGTGTTTGTTGTTTCCTCTTTAAACTATCTTCCACTTTATCAAGGACTTGACTTTTAGCAACATCACTATTGGACATTGCAGAAGTGTCTTGAGTATTTCCCTTAACTGGAGAGGATTTAACAGACTGACCACTATTTTTGGCTGTTAGTTCAAAGGAATTTAAAAACTGTGACTTTTCAACCTCCTCATCATTATTTTTCAATGGAGTGGTATTAGTTCTTGGCTTGTCTGTAATGTTGTCTTTACTTTGCCGGACATTTTTAACAGAATTTGTATTATTCAGTTTCTTTCCACTGTTTTCATCTGGCATTGGGCTATCAGCATCAGATGAAATTTCTGATCCCTGATCATTTAGGTTAGGCGCTGGGCTACTTGCATTGGTGTCTTCTGTTGGTGTAGGACTTGATTTTCGATCTCGAAAGTGGGATCCTTTTCTATTGATGTCAAACAGTCTGTTTCTTATAGCCACATAATCAATAATCTGGTAGAAAAACCGCATTGGTTCATTCCTCTTCCAGTTGTAAATATATGCAATGTCCATTAGAGTATAGTAGTCAGGCAAAGGCACTCTCTTATACAAAATGTCAATTGCAAATTGAGTGCTATCTATGTCAAACTTCATGCAGAGGAATTTCTTTAGATGGCTTATGTTAACAACAGCAGGACACTGTAAGAATCTTCTAGTGGTTCCAGTTGCTGTTTGAGGCTCATTACTGTCTGAAGATTTACTTGATATACTATCGGTATCAGTAGCATCAGAATATTCAAGGGAAAATGAGATAACATCCTCAGGACTGAAAATTATTCTTTCAGTATCTTCACCCCTTTGTTCAGGAGTGGCTGAGGCAGCTGGACCTGGCCGAGATGAGTAAAACTGTTGGCGCCTTTCCATCTCTTTTTGAAAGAGCCCAGGTACAAGTTTGTATACTATATCTTGAAGTGCTTTGTCTAATTTAATGTTAGGCTTGGCGGAATTAATCATCATTTCACATACCGGACAGTAACTTTTCGCCCGCAAGTGCTTGATGATACAGCTACGACAAAATGAATGCAAACATTCTACTATAGTTGTGGCGTCGATGTAGTAGCCATGGCACAATGGACAAGTTATGTGCTCATTCACTTCTCCCAAGAGAGTTCTTTGAGGTACAACGACACTATTGGTCGGTTCAGCCATTTTTACGACCTTTTTATCAATTAATTTATTAGAAGTTACCATCTTTACACAAGCATGTCCAGCGTCATTAATATGTATAACACAGCTGTTCTAGCATTACGGAAACATTGTTCACAGGTCAACACGGTGTATATGAGGACGACAATTCAATATATTATGATATATTGAGCTTTTAAAACGAAGAACTAACTAGAATCAATATCAAAACGAAGCTTCGTACGACAATGGATGCACAACGATGCGAGCGACACAATCGACATAAGACTTTTACTCGTATACCGTATCGTATGTATGTTGGTAACACTGTTAACTTCAAGACAACAGGTTATGAGGTTACAACTGGATATTTACTATAAATAAAACGATTGAATAGCTTTTTCAACAAAAACAATTACTCACTTTTACTTAATATAGTTGAACCTTTATTTCTTTTCAAACCAACCACTTTAAACCATCAATTTACGATTAAAACAGATTTGGCGCGAATACTGCAACAGCAGCCAAATACAGTTGACAAAAGTAGTAGTCAGTGTCATGTCAAGTGGGTTTTTTTAGCTAATTAATGAGCGCTTAAGTTTAGGACCATACTGCCTCTTGTATGTACCTAGTTATTTGCTGTGTGTCCTAAAGTATAGAAAAATCTTTTATTAGTTTTAGATATTTTATATACGATAAAAAAAATGTTGTAGTTCATCATCATGATATACATTTATGTTAAACATAAAGCATATCGGATTCCCGGAATGGGCCAGAAATTGTGTGAATTGTGTGGTAATTGTGTGGCGTGGTGATGGGTCGAGGGATAGTCCCATTTCCGGGAATATTCCAATACAAGAATATAAATAAACATGTGTTTCGACTATAATAATTATATAGGTAAGTACAGTGTCCCGACCGATGTTACGCTTGTGGCATCGAGGAGCTCAGCGAGTGTAATGGGGGCTATACAATTTTGGTATAAAATTGAAATAATAATCGCAGGATAATCTTCTCAGGCCGTACGATGATAATAATACTCACTAAAGTTCAAATATTTTTTATCTTCTAATATAACCCTTACCTAAAAGTAGTCTATGTATGTGGTATGTTCCCAAGAGTAATCCCAAATAATCTCAAAAATCGTGGGAATATTCTGGAAATATTTCCATACTGACAAAAAAGTACTTTCTTGCGCGCTCTACATTCACACGCAATTCGCTGACTTCGCAAATAAAGGTGGATGACGAGTATTTATCGTAATAGAATAAGGTTTATAATATTTTTTCCAGTATGAGTGGCACTGGGCTAATATTTTATAAAAGTTGCGCGCGAATGTGTGGCGCCTTGATGTGTTCACGCAGCTATCGCGCGCCCTACATTCACACGCAATCCGCATCAGCAAATTGCGCTTGAATCGCGGCGCGAATTGCGCGGGAACACTTTTGGGCTCCACATTCGCAGTGTTCACAATTGTGTTCAAAGTATAGTTCGAGCGCTCGACGATTTAACTTAGTCTATAGTATAAGTAAATAACAAATTAAAAAGAAATGGAGGAAAAGAAAATGGTGGATGATGATTCATCGATGTATTCATCGTAACAGAACAATGTTTGTAATATTTTGTCCTGTATTAATGGTATTGGTGGTGGTGGTGGTGGTAGTATTTTATAAAAGTTACGCGTGAATGTGAGCCTGGCTACGTTCGCGCGTTCGCGGCCCTTTGACGCGGACCAAAATACCGACACCAAATGTTTAACAAGGCGCGAACCACGCAGGAGTCCGCGAACGCCCGTGCGTACGTAAAAATATGAGAGAGAAGAAATAACTATGCGGAGTTACCAGCAATTCCTAGAATCTTTTTTTTTTAAATCGCATCTATGTTGCCAGTAAAAATATGATAATGGTGAACTACTGAAATGGGCTCCTTCATTCATTCACACTTGCAAGCGTTCGAGTATTGCGTTCGCGCGTGAATGTAAAACGCGCATTTGATGGGGGTCAAAATCCCGATAACAAGGCGCGAACCATGCGCGAACCCGCGACCTGCGAACGCCCTCTACATTCCCACTCGTGAATGTAGGAGCCCATTTCAGTAGTTCAACATTATCATATTTTTACTGGCAATATAAGAGAGGCGATTTAAAAAAAAAAAACTACGTATTGCTGGTAACTCCGCATAGTTCTTTCTTTCGTTGCTTTCGCACGGGCCTGCTCGCATCTTGCGGCTGGCCGATATCTTATTGTATCGTGACTTATACCAACGATCACTTGAAAATTATCAGATTCCGCAAAGTACTACGTTGATTTCATCGGAATGAGAGCCAAGGTATTGTTTATTTCTCATTTATATATCTATATTATCTCTTTTATTTCTTTTCAAACGTTATGTCTTCAAATGGTATGGCGGTCATGTATTTACGATTATTTTAACGTTTCAGTGGCGGAAGAAGCGTATGCGAAGGCTAAAGCGTAAACGCAGGAAGATGCGTGCGAGGTCCAAATAAATTGGGTAAGTGAAACTCCATTTAAGTTTGGTTATTTGAACCAAGTGAAGTACTTAACCTCCAAAACACGCTTTCTGTAAAGTGCCTAGGTGGAGATAGTTAAGTTGTGATTAATAAAATGTTTTGTACCTGTGTAAATAACTATTAAATATCGAGGTTTTGATAACAATTAATTTATTGTTAGGTTAGTTTTTGTCGTGTATATTACTATGTTTTATACTTAGAGTTCTCGTAATAAAGAATAAGGAAACTATATTTGACTACTTAACCTTCAAAGCACGCGTTTCATAAAGTATCGAGGTAGTGATTTAAGTTCTAATAAATTAAATAATTTGGCACTGTCTAAATAACCAAAAAATGGAGGTTTTGATAGGCTCAGGCTCATTCTGTCGGTTTCCTTAAATGTGTGCTTAAAATGGCCTTTCCAAAATAAGTTTCCTATGTGTGATATTTTTAGCTAAAAAAGGAACCCTCATGGTGACACTTTGTCACAGTGGTTTTCTCAGCAACCAGAAATGCTATCAACTTGAAATTTGGCATAGGTATACAACGTGCTCGCCCGCATCTGTTGTCGGTAAATATTATATGAAATTAATTTTACAATTGGGAAGCGACTATTCCACCCCTCATCTCCGAAGTTTATTAATCAAAAAATCTGAAAAATCCTGACATGGATGACTATTTATATTTTATGGGAATAATTAAGTGTTTTCATTATTTATAGTTTTTTAAAAATAACAGAAACCTATAAATTTAGGCTAGTCTAAATTAGCCTTATTGCATAGAACATGTTCAAAACAAACTGAGTATTTTCTTTTGCGGGTTACCAAGCATATTATCTTAAATATGAACCCTCGGTGCGCGGATCCGACCCGAACTTGTTTTTTTCCTGTAATGAAACTTTGCTGAATGGTCCACTTCCTAAAATGGCCTGCTTATTATGGTGTCTAACTCCCTCAATGTTTCCTAAAATGACTGCTTTTCATAATGCCCTGTTTTTAGGCTGTTATAACTGTTTAGAATTATTACAGTGTAGCAGATATGTGAATGTTGGAAATATATCCCCAGGATGCATACTATATGCTAATCTGACAATATAGAAAGCATTCTTGTAAGAAAACTGTCAATAGGAGAAGCAGAATTTATAGGAAACTACAATCTAAGAAGTAGGACATCAAGGAAACTGACAAATATGAGAAATAGACATAGACAGGAAACAGACAATGTAAGATCATGGTAAACTGACAATGTGGGAAGGCCATTTTGAGAAGTAGATATTTTAGGAAACTGATAGAACAAGCCTGAGCGGTTTTGCTATTATTTTGTATGTTGTGGCTTGTTTCATAGTTCACTTTAGTGTCCTATTTAGTTTCAGTGTTCTCACTAGTTATTTTTCTTTATCGGCGCAGTGAAAACTGTAACTATGAGGTGGACTGGTAGTTCGTATTGAGATTGTTGTTATTGCGACGCCTGGAAAATATCACTAATGTTAGGTAAACTTAGCGCTAGCTGCCGTGGTTTTGTATGGATTTTTACTAATAGTATGGGCTTGTACTTGATTTTTTTTTTTATTTTTTATTTTTTATTAATAGTACAGGTCCCAGAGACTGCCACTGTTCAGTTGTGATTTCTAAACCGTAACCATGTGCTTTGATTTTGTATTAGGTGTTGTCTATTAATAAATTTTAGCTGATAAATTTTATGCAACGCATTTCTATGGCTAGCCTCATTCTAAACCTAATAAAAACTAGTCTCAAGAGCAAGTATCAAGATCGAAATCTATTTATTCATTATTTAGGTCATATTATCAATATATTCAGTATAAATTTAGGGTTAGGTTAGATTAGATTAGTTTTTATATATGCCCGAAGAGCAAACCGCCCAGAAATAGGAACTCGTCGACTCTTGTGTTTAACTTCGTAAGTCCCTGATGCTTTGTAATTAACCAACATTTGAGCAGTATCTCAAACAATTTTGATTTTAGAGAAGTTTTTCAAGTAAAACTAGCTTCACATCATATGAGATATATCGTTCAATAGCTCTTAAAAACCGTGATTTTATTCATGTTATTTGTGATTTTTAGTCAAGTTAAAACTTTTAGAAAATATTGAACTGCATAATTTTTGCTAGTGACGTGTCGTCCCCAGTGGCCGGACAGTCTGACGTCTGGCCACTTTCTTAATTACTCGTTTTTTCGCTGTCAATCGAGGTACTTATGAAGTTAGGTATAAAATAGTAGCAGATATGTTGTGCATTTTGGTATTTTCTAAACATCGAAACTTATTATTCATGAGTAACATTTACGCCAAAAAAAATGGGGTTTTTTTTTTAAATATGGGACGTTATCAAAAAAATTGTACATAATTAAAGGCTTATTGAAAACAAAATCACGATCGCTTCATTTGTGTAACGAAAGTTAGTCATACAAACTATATGGGTAACTTTCGTCACACAAAGGAATCAATTAAGTTTTGTTTTAATTAACGCCCTTAACTATGTACATTTTTTTTTGAAAACGACCCATATTAGGGTACTAAAAAGGTACTAAATAATTACAAAGAGATAAATTTGTTTTTTTGTCATGATGTAAAAAAGTGGTCCAGACATCCTGATGTAAGAATGTCTGGCCACTTTCTTTATTCGTCTTTCGCTGTCGATCTAGGCACTAATTATTTGAAGCTAGGTACCAAATAGTACTGTAGAGAAAAGGTAGTGAATTTTGGTATTTTCTAAACATTCAATATTTCCATTGGTCCAGGGGTTCTGATGCTTACCATTTAGGTTTATATGTACGTATTTCTGTGCCTATGGTGTATTGATATTATATAACTGTGGATTGCGGGGTTTAGGTACTTGCTAGTAGTGTTAAAATAGGTTTAATCCCTCTCAAGGCAGCCATGCTCTTATTATAAGAACCATGCAAAGAATGAAAGGGTATATTAAAAGGCTTTCTCCACCCATTTGATGCCAAGTGCATTACGTGGACTAATAAAAAGCAAACAAAACTTCCATTATTACTTACTTTGATGTCAGCGATTACTTCCAAGTTCTTAATGTTCCATGTGTGAAATTTTGCAAATTATTATTGGGACGAATTCTTCTTAATGAAAAGTCTTAATTTTACCAATTCTTAATTTTCCGAATGCCTCATTTTCCTAATTATAGATAGTAATAATTCGGATTTTTTACGGACGATAGTACAGTGGATGGCAAAATTAGGTGCAAATTTGTGGTGCTGCTCTCATGAGCGGCACAGGACTACGAACGCATTGGAAGGATGGCACTACCGCTTAAATAAAAAAATTGGGAAGTCAGATCTTTTCTCATATATCAACTTTCAGAAAAAGAAGCAACATATTATGAAAAAAAGACTACAAAATAAAGTGTTTACTGAGCCACGGAAAAGGTCAAAATTTATAATTAAAGGCGAAAATTAGCGGAAATATAGAGGACCTGATAAAAGGAAAAGTCACACCCGAGGAATGTCTGAGAAATGTATGTCGGTTTAAGTAGGCAATTAAGTAATGTGTTGGATTTGTTTCGCTTAAACAATTTTAAGCAATGTAAAGTAACGGTTTTATTTGTTTTAAAAATTAAAGTTATGTTTGTAGGCAATACTACTTTATAAAATGGTTTTCTTTAGCCATTTAAAGTATATGACTGTACTTATATAAGAAAATCCGAATTAGTACTATGTATCTATAATGAGGAAAATGAAGTTTTCGGAAAATTAAGAATTGGTATAATTAAAACTTTTCATTAAGAAGAATTCGTCCCAATAATAATTTGCAAAATTTCACACATGGAAAATTAAGAACTTGGAACTAATCGCCGACATCCTTACTTCCGGTTCTAAGAAACTCCAAATCTGATTGAAGGTGATTTTTGAGATTGTTGTGGCTGATGAAATCCAATTTCTTCTTTCAGGTACACCGATGGAGTGGAAGACCTAATATCTAAGACTCTCTAGTGTATCTAAATAAAAATACAAAAAAAATATTGTTTTATTTTGGAGAAAGTTAGTATGAACTTTGCAAAAACTGTTTTTGTTAGAACTTATATACAATGTTCTAAAATGGCTGAAGAGCAAACAGCGCCCTCCTCATTTTTGCCAAGCTATATGCGTTTACAGGTATAGGTGAAAAACTTATAGGTGACCTCTTGCATGTAGAGACATCTGTATAGACCGTTCGACATTTCTATATTTAAAATTTAACGTACTTAATTTCATGTTTTTTATTCACACAACTACATGCAAGAGGTAATCAAGTTTTTCACCTATTTGGTTGCCCCATTTCAAAACCTAGCAAGTCTCAAAAACTCAATTTTGTCATTTTTGTATTAAACGTGGTAGCAAGTCCCTGCCAGGCCTAATCTCGCTCGGATACCCCGAAACCTAGTATGTGACATGCACTTACTGGGTTTTGAAAAAACAGGCTTTTGAAAACCATCAGGTCACTATTCATTTGCATTGAATAATTAAAATGCTAATACGGCACACTTATGGCACATAAAACATGTAATATAGGAAATTAAAAGGGTTAGTATCAGGAGATGCCGCTGGATGACAGCAGCAGAGGACCGATCGTTGTGGAAAACCTTGGGGAAGGCCTTTGTCCAGCAGTGGACAGCTTTTTCCTCGTGGCCAAACTGATTTGCCAAACTGGTTTGGCCACGGGGAGTTAATATTCCTTGTGGTCAAACTGTGGATTATTTAAACAAATGTCTACACCCGCTATTTTAAACGTTTTATAGATAAAATGAAACAGACATCAGTTAGCCAATATTAAAACTGGATTACGGAGAGTAGACTGGCCGAAATTCAGGGGCTGACTCGTGGTCACACCAGTTTGTCACACCACTGCTATTCGCTTTAGTCGGTTATTCGTCAGAAATCATTTTTATTCC
This sequence comes from Acleris sparsana, assembly GCA_923062465.1. NCBI lineage: Eukaryota > Metazoa > Arthropoda > Insecta > Lepidoptera > Tortricidae > Acleris > Acleris sparsana. The sequence goes on from OV281286.1 coordinate 13,876,616, forward strand.
GCAAAAGTAGGTAGGTTAGGTTCGTTAGGTATCTTAAGATGCCCGAAGGGCAAATCGCTCAGAAATAGGAGCCCTGCCATAGGCAGGGCTCCGTCGAAAGGCACTGGTGTGGCAACCTGGTGTGACGACGAGTCTGCACCCTATATTATACAGGAGGAAGACAATTTTGAGTTTGGCCACGAGGAATCGCATTTCCTCGTGGTCAAACCAGTTTGGCAAATTAGTTTGGCCACGAGGAAAAAGGGCAGTGGACGTCTTGCGGCTGATAATGATGATGAATGATGAGTATCAGATGGTCGTAAACGCATCTGGTCTACGGCATCAACTCATCCTAAAATCATCTTGACGAAATTGCAACCAGCCTAAAAAGTAACGTGTGCGTGTGGATTGAGTGAGCACCCTTCAGAAAAAAAAGATAAAATGCTGTTCATTTAGTAAAAGTTCTAAAACAATAGTAAAACTAATCTCTGTATTTGTAAAACCACAAATAAAAAAAAAAAACCTTTTACATGTGCTCACTCAATTCTCACAATCTACCAACGAAATCAGTGAATGTATTCAATTAACATATAATATTAACATATATATATATATTATATTAACTGACCTACCTATAGGTACCTGTCATTTTATAAGAAGTTATTTTTTGCATTTTTGAAGGCGGTTTTTTGTTTTTTTAAACATTTATTTAACATATAATATTTATATACTAATATTTAGTAAAACCTATGCTAAATTACCTTTATAATTTGTAGATCACCTAGTTACGTATTTAAGGTTTTACAAATAATTTACTATGCTCACTCAATCCACACGTTTTCGAAAACCCGATTTCTGATAAAAAAACTGAAAATTTAAACTGCTAAATATGTGTATAGTTTAGTAAAATTAATATGTGAATTTGTAAAATACAAAACGAACCACTAACATGGCAGGTTTTTGTGTAATACATTTTTGTGAGTGCTCACTCACTCCACATAATTATAAGTAAGTTAAAAATGTAAATATCTTAAGATTCGTAGTATCACAGAAACTATAAACTAGTTCAACTTTTAGTAATTTTTTTTACTAAATATCCACCATCTAATATTTTATATTCGTTGTCTGTTTATAAAGATATTCAATTGTAATTATTCTAATGTAAATATATCAATTAGGTTGACCATACTTCTATATTATGGTCATATATCCAAAATACAGGACATTTCTTCTTTTAACACATTCACTGCCAAGAGCTCTGATTTTCATACAAAATGGACTCACCTGTAGGGTTCTTGGCAGTTAATGTTGGAAATTAACCGGTACAGCCACACATACACTTTGAATAAATTGATATCAAAAATCATTACACATTTTATCGAAAAGCCAACAACAATAGAATCAAAAATTTACAACTATAATGTCGCATGTAACGTTACTTACATTTATGAACATTTTCTTTAGGAATACTTTACTAGCTCAGTTTTTACAAAAATATGTATTACGCTATCGTGCTCATCAAACATATTGAAAAAAAATGTATTTTTGCCCTTAAACATCGATATTATTAATGTTTTTGATATTAGTATGTTAGAAGAATCTATTTCTATAGTGGAAGGTGAATCAAAATGTGCGTCATGTGAAGGAATAGCAACTAGTAACTATGTAATATCAAATTTGATCTCTTTTGATTTAAATGGCACCAATGCAGTAGCACTACATAAAGTGCCTCGTACTTTATATATATAAATGATAAAATATACAAAATGATCGGTGCATTTGAATTTGTAGCACCTTTACATTCAACTGGTATAGGTCATTACAAAGCTCATCATTTAGTAGACGACACATTTTTTTGCTACGACGATAATTGTACTAAAATCACAGAAAAAACTAACCAAGACATTATGTTACACCTTTTAAACTATATTTTAATTGACACTTAATAATAGTCCAGTTATTTTGATACATAACTTTACTTACACGTTAATATAATAATATTTTTGTAAATTTCTTTAACCTCCTTTTTGCTTTGCCGTAGTCGAGTAAAAAATATTATTTTTCTATTGCCTACCTACTTCAATAAAGAAGACTAGTTAAGTAAAAAAAAAATGTTTTCTTTTAAAATGTCCCGTATTTTGGATATGACCATAATATAGAAGTGTGGTCAACCTAATTTTAAAGTTTCTGTGATACTACGAATCTTAAGATATTTACATTTTTAACTTCTTATAATATGTGGACTGAGTGAGCACTCACAAAAATGTATTATACAAAAACCTGCCACGTTAGTGGTTCGTTTTGTATTTTACAAATTCCCATATTAATTTTACTAAACTATACACATATTTAGCAGTTTAAATAGCAGCGTTTTACCTGAAATAAAACGCATATTAAATACTTACCTCACTGGAAGCTTTATAATTGAGAAGGCATATCCGTTTCCGTCTAATTTCTACTAATTTTCATACAATTTGACTTCAATTTCCGGCTCAGTGGCGACACCTGACGGCAGCGCGCCATTTTTTTTACTTACCGTAAAATAATGTCGAGCTACCTTACCTCATTGACTCAATTACACCAGGCAGGAATGAAATGAAAGCTTCCAGTGAGGTAAGTATTTAATATGCGTTTTATTTCAGGTAAAACGCTGCTATTAAATTAATGACTTGACCGTCACTGGAAGCTTTATAATTGAGACCTGTTTGTTATCGCCTGGTGACGCCACGGAATAGGTTAATGTTAGGAAAATTAATGCCAATGTGACATTTAAATAATTAAAACATCTATAAATGTTATGTAATTTTTAATAATAATCAAGGAAGCACATATATTAATAAACAAACTTTATTCACAATCAGTAATTAACACAAAATACATATTGTAAACAATTACAATACTCAATTATTTATACCCATAGATAGGCGTCATTAAATCGGATTGAATAATCTAGTAACATTACTTGAATCAACGTTTGTCATAACTTCTCGCCTGTAAAAGCGTTGAAAAGTGTTAGCTGATCGCCAATTACCACGGGCCAAGATTTTGTCTAGGGGATAATTATCCAGCCAACTTTTAGAAGCTACAGCAGAACGAGTGCTTCCTGGGGCTCCCGTTATGCCGGCTTCTTTAAACAGGGTTTTCACCCACCCTGCTATAACTGTACGTGACGCAGGTCGTGCTTCGCCTTTAATGGTAATAAATAAATTGCATGATTTAGCCAAGTTACGTCTTTGATTTAGTAAAGAAATAGTTCTCTTTATCCAGTATAAGGGATCTAAGTTACGATCATTAACATTTGACACAAGTTTCCAGCCTGATTGTCTGTAACTGCTGGAGTCAGTTTTTGACCCGAATTGGGGCCAAAATATAATGCTGTCGTCTGATATTATGCAATGGCTAGGATCTACCGTAAGTAAAGTCAAGTCATGTATTCGTCGACCAGAGCATAGTAGCAACAAGATTGCTGCGTGGCGTGACGTCTGAAACACATTGTTTATGTCTATTACATAGCTGGTCAAAAATGACGTCAGTTTGCTAACATCCCAAATTGGCGGTTGGAATGTTTTAGGATTTCTTAGAGCTATTGACTTTAAAATTTGTCTTACAAGAACGTGTGAACTGAGTCGGTTTGATTGCTCAGTGTTACACAACGTTGAAACGACAGATTTGTGTAAAATAATGGTATTGTAAGATAGATTATTAATTAAACATAAATCTGACAAAAACTGAGCTAATTGTGCACCTGTCGGATTTTTACTATTTATATTTTTAGCACTAGCCCAGGAGGTCCAACGTTTCCAAGCTACCTCATAAGTCTTTAAGGTGGATTTTCGCCAAGAATTCTTAAGTAGTGTTAGCTGCTCAGTATTCCATGCCGCTAACGTTTCAGTCCACCCCCACATTTCCAAACCTCGAGGGTGATGTCCTCGACCCTCGGTGGTGGGAGACCCGTTGACGTGTCGACTAGATGACGTTGCAAGTGCCTCAGAGTTAAAGGTGCCGCAAGTGCTCTGGCTTTGATATCCGCACGCCAAAATACCATCTCCCATCGTGGTACCACTAATAGAAATATTCCGCTCGACTGATTTAAGTGAGTCAGCACTTTGGGAACTAGAAATGGCGGGGGGAAAACCCATGCCAGCGGGTAGTTCCACTGGACACTGAACGCGTCGTGATAAAGGGCTTGAGGATCCGTCAGGTCTCGAGAAACATAATTGCACACCACGTGCGCTGCTGCTGAGGCAAACAGATCTATCATTGGAGTTCCCCACTTCGCAAACACTACCTGTACGCAGGCTGGTAGCAGATGCCACTCTGGAGGTTGGCGATGGCGCGACAAGTGATCGGCCTGATTGTTGTATCTGCCTGGGAGATAGTGTATGCTGAAGTGTATTCGATTTTGATCCAGGAGATCTAGAATTTGATGTGTTATGTTGACCAAGGCTGGTGATTTCGCACCCCCTTCTTTTCGAAGATAGGCAACTGCTGTCATGTTGTCGCACTGTATGAGGATCGTGCTGTGACACAATAGGTGTGCGTGTCCTTGAAGAGCATGTAGTATCGCCAGCATCTCTTTTTGGTTGCAATGCAGACTTCGTTCTTTCTGCGACCAGGCACCTGAGAGAGCCAGGTCGTCCAGTTGCGCCCCCCAAGCGATGTCGGACGCGTCTGTCGTCAGAAAATGCATCGGTGGTGGGTAGTGCAATGGTGTTGACATCTGGCAATTCTGGACCCACCAGACGAGTTCGTTCGTGACACACTGTGGTAGCATAAATTGCCTTGCCGACGGGTTTGGCAACGAGTTCATGAACATTAACAGTTGCCGATGGTTGAGCCGACCTCGTGGAACAACAAAGCTGGCAAAGTTCATAAGTCCTATCAATCTCTGTAAATCTTTTAAAGTTATTTGGCCTCGTTCGAGCACATGACTTACTTTTTGGTTTATGGACATGACCTTTTCCTTTGGCAAGGATTTTACCTTGTCCCAGGTATTCCATAGAATTCCCAAATAGATTATGCTCTTCTGAGGGCAAAGAACAGATTTTTCGAAATTTATTTCCCAGCCCAATCTCTGTAGTACTTGCACCGTGACTTGGACATGGTCGCGGAGTATGTAGGAATTTTGATTTACTATCAAAAAATTATACTAAAATTCTCACATTCCACCGTTCCCTTAATATTTGAGCTACAAAATTTGTCAGCATTGAAAAAGTTTTTGGGGCTGTGCTCAGACCGAATGGGAGGCAAGTTATTTCCAACAATTCCTGGTTGTATATAACGCGCAAAAAGCGTCTGTGTGACTTTGTTACTTTCAGGTGAAAGTACGCTTGGGATAAATCTACTTTGCACAGCCAGTCGTTGGGCTGAAGGAAATCGGGGACGCGATGCATGTTTACTAGGTGAAACGGTTCTGTTATTACATATTCGTTTAGCGCTTTCAGATTGAAAATTGGACGAGCGGTCCCGTCGGGTTTTGGCACCAGAAATAGAGGGGATACGAAACTCTGTGAGACTTGAGCCACTTTTAAAATGTGTTGTGCTTTCATTTTTTCCACAATTAAAGACATTTCCCTTGACACGGGAGTATGAAAGGGACCTCTGATTAGATTTGGGCGAATTAGGGGTGGCTTTTGAAAGAATGGTATTCGGTAACCCTTGATTAACCTGAGTATTATCTCTGGTGCATTTATTTTCTTCCATGCTAAGTGATAGTGCGCTAAACGACCTGCTCGAAATTGTTTCGAGTCATTTTTTGTACCTTTTTTGGTTACCTCTACTTCTCGGAGCATATGAGCGTCCTCGAGTACTTCCACGTTCGGGCCGCGAACCTCGGTTGTGAAATGAACCTCTCCCACCTATACCGTAATCAGGTTGATTTACTGATTGATTTTTATAGGAATAAGGAGCATGGTGGTATCCATATCCACCCCGCGAGGGTGGGTTGTAATTGTTATGACCAGTATGCATTTGCATATGCGCGCTCTGCTCAAGGTGATGCGCAGTGCTTTGAGTTCCACGCGATGGAACTGCTGGTTTACGAATGCCTTGCCCCCGCGAGGGGTGGTTATTCGCATGGTTCGATTTGCCTTGTTCAATTTTTGGGGGCCAAAATGCTTTGCGTACCCCACCTGCCTTTTCCAAAGCTGTTGTAAAAGGCTCTGGATCAAATATGTACGTAGTTGAAGGAGGTATTCTATTTATTATTGCTTTAACTAATGGATCTCGAATTTGGCTAGAAATAGATTCTCGACGCATTTCGATGGCCTCAGCCCGGTGGCCGCAAGCTAATTGCAATAAGTCTGAGGAGATTTTGGATAGATTCCCCTTTTGAAATAACTCATCAACTTTTACACTTAAGGTTTCAAAATTAACGTTTGTGACTTTAGCCCAGGACAGAAGACAGCGAATAGCTTCTTGTAATGTTTCCTTCTGTTGTAGTATACAAAAAGTTAAGGCCGCATACGATTTATCAGCGTAAGACAGGTGACGCAAGGACTCATATATTTTTACCTCTTCGTTTGTTTCTAGATCAATAAATCCTGGGGTGTGATTATGTCTTTTGGGTGTCAGCGTATCTTACGTCTGACCAAGTCTTGCAACCAAAGTGCTGTACATCATTAAGCATTTTAAGAAAGTTTTCGGGGGTCTTAGGAACAGATGGTTCCTTTAATTTAGTTTCAATATCAAAAGTGAAGGGTACATCAGGATCATGGTCATCAGTAATCGAAACTGGTTCACAAGGAATTTCATTATATAGCTCACCACTTACCCCAGAATACATTGATACATTATCGGGACAAGCTAAATCGTTATGGCCTGATGAAACAATATGTTTGCGGAGCTCACCCATTTCTTTAAATAATTTGTCCATCATACGATTAGAACGATGCTTGCGCTTACTTTTCTTACGCCGGTTGCGGCGCGACCGGGAGCCGTTGTTACCGGAACCCGACGAGCTCGAAGAGTCGCTGCTCGAGGAGCTGCCGCTGCTCGAGCTGCTGCTGCGGGGTCGCTTGCGAACGCGAGGCACTCCGCTGGGGCCAGCCACAGCTTCCGGCTGGGCGGCCAAGTTTTGATTAACACTCATTACTGTAAGATGAAACGATGTTAACCTATTTGTAACACCACCATTCACTAATTGCTATCTAAAAGGTCGTATGAAAACTAGTTAACCTAACAGTAATTACATGTAGTGATCCGAACGGCAAATAACCGTTTAAAAAGAAACGATCACGTACTATTTACTTGTAACTGATTAGGTTTATAGGCGAAATTTAAAATGGTTACTTACGTGTTCACGATTTGTTTAGCACAGTTTATAGAAATCTTACACGTTATTATATCACTTTATACTTTTTAAGTCGTCGCAGGAACAGAATTGCTGCGCACAAGTTGCTTCGACGGAAAAGAAAATGCCAATGAGGTAAGGTAGCTCGACATTATTTTACGGTAAGTAAAAAAAATGGCGCGCTGCCGTCAGGTGTCGCCACTGAGCCGGAAATTGAAGTCAAATTGTATGAAAATTAGTAGAAATTAGACGGAAACGGATATGCCTTCTCAATTATAAAGCTTCCAGTGACGGTCAAGTCATTTAATTTTCAGTTTTTTTATCAGAAATCGGGTTTTTGAAAATGTGTGGATTGAGTGAGCATAGTAAATTATTTGTAAAACCTTAAATACGTAACTAGGTGATCTACAAATTATAAAGGTAATTTAGCATAGGTTTTACTAAATATTAGTATATAAATATTATATGTTAAATAAATGTTTAAAAAAAACAAAAAACCGCCTTCAAAAATGCAAAAAATAACTTCTTATAAAATGACAGGTACCTATAGGTAGGTCAGTCCAACTGAAGTCGGCGTCCCACATTATTTTAAACCAAAAGCCGATTTACAAACAGCAACACAGCTGAGTGACTATTGAAGATGAACAGAGAGAAACTGTCTCTTATGTAAAATCTATATTCATCTCTTTCTACATTTTCTAACTTCGGTCTTTAATGGGCAGTTAAGTGTGTGGTTGTTTGTACCTATCATTAAAATATTGTGGGACGCCGACTTCAGTTGGACTGACCTACCTATAGGTACCTATCATTTTATAAGAAGTTATTTTTTGCATTTTTGAAGGCGGTTTTTTGTTTTTTTAAACATTTATTTTATTTAATACTTTTTAGTGATCCTATTTATGCTGTTATGTAGTTCCACTTTTCAATAAATGAGAAACTATAGAAAATTTCGAGCTCGCCGCAAGCAACGCCACTGGAAAGTTACAGTCATATTTCAACAAGTAAATATTCTTCGTTGTAGTCGCTCAACTATCTTAATCGACATATCTTATCGTTATCGCCACCCTTGAAATAGGTACCGTTGAGGAGTTCCGGTGGCCATCTGTGGTCTTCATCATCAGGTCCACTTCACCAAGTGATACTTTCTGAATGCAAATGCTAGACTTGTTACTAAAAATACTAAAATCGCTTTATGTATGCCTACAATATTTGAGGAGTTCCCTCAATTCCTCACTGATCCCCTCATCAGATTCCGATTTGGTAGCAATGGGACCACCTCGAAAGTATACCCTATCAAACCAAAAAAGAATTTTCAAAATCGGACGACAATAGACGGAGTAATCGGTGAAGATACATAAAAAAAATACATACAGTGGAACGTATAACCTTCTCCTTTTTGAAGTCGGATACCTTATTACTTAATAGTCGGTGCCAAACAAATGTTTCGTTCGCTTCTATCTTATTCACAAGTTGTGAAATTATTCGGTACATGTGGCGCTATCTAGTATACATTCTATTATCGGAAAATGAGTGGACAACCATTGGAAAGGGAAAGGCGTAAGTGGCGTTATATCAAATGGCTAGTAATAGATGAAATCTCGATGGTTTCCTATGAAAATTTGCGCATAGTTCACTTACGCCTCCAGGAATTTAAAAACAACAATTTACTATTTGGTGGGATAAATGTGTTGTTATTTGGCGATATAATGCAGTTACCACCAGTTAAAGGGCATTGGTGCTTTGAGCAACCGCCATGGTCAAACGCCGAAATACATTTATGGCAACAGTTCTCCTTCTGTGAACTGACCATCAACATGCGTCAAAGTAGCGATCTGGAGTTTGTTGATTTATTAAATAGCTTGCGGTTTGGTGAAATCACCATTTCACAATTGCAAACTTTGTGTGAGAGACGACGAGTTGAACAGGTTGGTGAATTCGCAGATGGTGTGGCAGTTAGAATTTTTCCTACCATCAAATTGGTAGAAGACTACAACTCCAAAATGACGAACCAACTGCTTCAGTCAAGTCGCGTATACACCTTGTATGCTATCGATGAGTCGCGAGAGGCAGCAACCTATGGAAAAAGACCACCATCAAATGTTATTCCTGCTGATGCAAATAACTGTGGTGGTTTGATGCACGTTTTGAAACTTGGCATAGGCTCCAGAGTCATGTTAAGACGCAACATTTCTGTTACTGAAGGCCTGGTCAACGGGGCAATGGGGATTGTGTCCAAGTTTAAATGGCCTGCCTTTCGCCGTGACCAAATAGAATCAGGCGAGTTACCTGAATCTGTTTTTATTAAATTTGATGATGTCACTATTGGCACAAAAGTGAAAGACAGAGACGGGTTAGTCGCCATAGCGCCTGTGTCAACAACCTATCAGGCAACTAAAGGATACGGGGATGTTGAACGAAGGATGCTGCCGCTAATCCTCAGTTGGGCGGTTACAGTGCATAAACTCCAGGGCACTACCTTAAACAAAGCTGTAATAGATTTGGGTAAAAAAATGTTTGCCAAAGGCCAAGTTTATGTTGCTCTAAGTCGCGTAAAGACCCTTAATGGTATTGCTCTTTGCGACTTAGAGCCCAATAAAGTGCTAAAGAAACCACATGATGAAAAAGCGTTGTGCGAAATGCAACGTTTAAGAGGATTGTGCTAAAATTTTAATAACGTGTGCCACGTGTGCTGATCATATCCTCCTAAGGCCCAAGGTCCTACCCAAAGTACTTATTAACTTTGTCATTCAGACCCAGCTCCTTCGCCAGTTGTGTAGTTATAGCGTACGTCTGTCTTATATTATTATGAGAATACGCTGTTACGTAGTCCCACTTCTTTGTTGATATGAAACTTTAAGTTATTTCAAGCGCGTCGCAAGCAACGCCGCGGGAAATACATAGTCATATTTCTACAAGTAAATAAACTTCGTAGTAGTCGTTCAACCATCTTAATAGAGATATCTTATCGCCACCCTTGAAATAGGTACCGTTGAAGAGTTCCGGTGGCCATCTGTGGTCTTCATCATCAGGTCCACTTCACCAAATGATACTTTCTGAATGCAAATGCTAGTAGACTTGTTACTAAAAATACTAAAATCGCTTTATGTTTGCCTACAATATTTGAGGAGTTCTCTCAATTCCTCACTGATCCCCTCATCAGATTCCGATTTGGTGGCAATGGGACCACCTCGGAAGTATACCCTATCAAATCAAAAAAGAATTTTCAAAATCGGACCACAATTGACGGAGTAATCGGTGAACATACACAAAAAAAAAAAATACATACAGTGGAACGTATAACCTCCTCCTTTTTTTGAAGTCGGTTAATGAATACATTCACTGATTTCGTTGGTAGATTGTGAGAACTGAGTGAGCACATGTAAAAGGTTTTATTTTTTTTATTTGTGGTTTTACAAATACAGAGATTATTTTTACAATTGTTTTAGAACTTTTACTAAATGAACAGCATTTTATCTTTTTTTTCTGAAGGGTCCTCACTCAATCCACACGCACACAAAAGTAACTCCTATGAAGCAGCTCGTCAGAAAATTATTTTGTCTACTGCCCTATTATCAATTCGACTTAAATGTAAGTGGTCTAAATCACAGAACTATATCGAGATAGGAGAGAGTTGGTCGATTTATATGAGAACCGAGCGTGTAACATTTTGCTTAGGTACTTTGAAGTCACGCGAGTCTTTTAGTGATGTGCACAACTAAAACAGAATCGTTACGAATCGTGTCATCGATCGCAACGGAAGAGCGTCAGTGAGCCAACAGACTTCGACGGGAACCTAGAGGACGCGCGCGCTGGTCTTGCGACGCGCAATCTATAGTCAGATGAGCTGTGCTGATTATTCGCCGGTACTTTGATGTTGAAAAAGGTATCCTTGTGAAAATGTATGGAACAAATTCGGTTGTTTTTTTTAGGAAACCAGTTTTTGCGACCCGTTGCTTCTATCCATCTATTTTTTATAAGAAGATCTTTAGGAAAACTGCAACAAAATTGCAATATAGTAACTATATTTTTAAATTATCTATATAACTATAAATATTATCTATTTCTTTTTGACTACCTACTACTTCATCAGTCATCACACGGCTACATAATAGGTCTAAAAAAGCTTTTGTTACCAACTGTACTTTTTTTGGAAAAAATTACCGGCTTAACAATAACAAACTGAGTCCTTAACACGCGGGTCAACGTTAAGAATGGCGGAGATCCTGTCGCCACCTTCCGACTCCATCATCAGATCACATCAAAGATACTATAATATTGCATTGTCATCGAGTTTACATATGTGGTCCAAATTTCAGCCCATTCGGTTAACAGGAAATGGGTCAAATTTAATTTGTAAGGTTTGACCCGTACATTATGTATGTAAACAAACTTACATAAATACAGATCTACATATTCTACATACATTGCAAGTTAAATAAAAGCTTGTAAAAATAATTATCGTCTTTTCTGTTTTCAAAATCGATTTTAATTGATTAAGAAATCGGCATTGAAAATCGCAGGGTACAACACTACATCTTACTTTTGACAGAAAAATGAGAATTCAACCTTGACCGCGTCTCGACAAATGCTCGACAGTTTGGTTTGTATTAATTTTCGTTGCTGATTTTCAATGCATGCCAAGTCTGGCGCGTCAAATTAAAGCAGCAATGGAAAAGTAGCATTAGACACAGAGTCGCCCGCTACTGTTTATATGAAATTAATATCGAGCAACAAAATAAATTGTTTTATAAATAATAACAGATATTTAAGGGCAAAGAGTACTTACCGATGAAAGGAAATATCCTGATTTACAGCTCCTACTTTTTTGGTGCTGTTTGTACAGTTAATTATCGAGCAAGAGGGCATTTTGTTGTTATATTCGAACGTCACACGCGGACACCGGTCGAGAGCGGACTGAGCATCGCGGCGAGCAATTGGGCGCTCAGCACCTCTTTTTAGCACGCGAGGTACATACACTCTTTCCTTCTATCTCGATATAGTTCTGTGAGCGCGAGCGCCTAGATGCTGTTCGGACGTGCCCCGAAATGCTACCTACAAATTTGCGATCTGAAAGTTTACAAATAATCGATTAGATTATTGATTTGAGTCGAGTATCGTTTGGAAAACTTTAAATTCTATTTACTGGCAATTGTTTTTTTTTCAATTTCTATTAATTACTTTATAAAAGATTAAACTTTTATTGTAGTTAGGTATCTAAACTGCTTCAAACCGTGAAGCAGTTTAGATACCTAACTACCTACATAGGTATACTGATCTCACACTTAAAAGCTTGGCTCTTGCCAGCGGAGCAATTGTATCTATTACTATTACGTATAGGTACGCACCTAATTATTGTACTTCCTTACTCAAGTTATGTGTTTAATATATATATATATTGTATGTACCTACATACATAGGTACGATCTCGGGTACCTACTTAATTATGTTTCTTATCTATTATTTTTTCTATTGACTTCCGTTCGTTAGGTTATAGGTTAGGTATTAATGATACACGTACCTACTGTGTGTTACCACTGTATTAATAAAAAGTAATAGTTGTGTTATTATAACAAATTGTGACGGGCAACTACGGAACCCTACACTGCGCGTGGCCCGACACGCTCTTGGCCGGTTTTTCAATATAAACAATATATACATAGCAAGGAGGCGCCGCGCGGGCTAGATTTGAAGGCACGGCCTCCGCCGCGCCGTAATGATCTTTTCATCACACTTTCACGTAAACAGTATCTAAACATACAGGTTAACTGGGCCGTAAGCCCCATATAAAACCCTCGACCTTTTTTTTTTCATGAAAACCTAGGTCGATATATATATATATATTTTAATTTATAGCGCAGCACACCGTTCATGCAAGTTCAAGCAAGGAGTTTACACGAAATTGAAAAATTGTTTTAAAATGTTATCTAAACAGTAATAAAAAAAAAGATAAAAAGATAAAAGAAATTTATTCAGTAAGTAGGCCGCTCGGGCACTTTTACACGTCAAGATACTACCAGCGCTTCCCAAGAGGAGACCACTGCTGAGAAGAAACGCCGCAAGAAACTCAGCAGTCAGTCATTTTTTAAACTTATTTCATATTTGATATTACAATGGTATGTACAACTTAATCTAGCATTATATAAAGCTACAAGTATTCAATTAAATATAATATCAAATAACAGTAGTTCAGCAGGAAAACATGCCAAAAATCTTACGGGAGAGAAAGATAGAAAAGAAAAAAATAAAATAACTATAACTACCTACTTATATATGTGTATATGAGATGGTGCAAGATGACCATATAAAAGTTTCGATATGTTTTCCTGCATCAACGGCCCCCAGACAAGAAAAAGCAGGATAAAGCCTTTGCATTTGAACAAATTACTATTGACTAAGTTTCGGGTGTAGGCCATGCATTTTTGTCTGTTAGATAGTCCTCGACCCTATAATACGCTTTAGACATTAACGACCTTTTCAAATATTTTTTAAGTGCTGGAAAGGGTAACTTTAAAACTACTTCAGGTAATTTATTATAGAAATGAATGCATTGACCAACAAATGATTTATATACTTTACGGACACGGAATTTTCGAATAGCTATTTTATTTTTATTTCTAGTATTTAAATTATGTATATCTGAGTTTTTGGTGAACGAATCTAAATTCTTAATAACATAAATAATATTCTCGTAAATAAATTGAGACGCTACAGTTAAGATATTAATTTCATTAAAAAGTTATCTTAATGAGTCACTGGAATTTAAATTATAAATAGAACGAATGGCCCTTTTTTGTAACACAAATATAGTTTGTATGTCAGCTGCCTTACCCCAAACCAGAATACCATAAGACATACTTAACACTATGAAAATAACTATAATAAACTAAGCGAGCTGTCTCAACATTAGTTAGTTGTCTAATTTTCCTAACGGCGTAAGCTGCCGAACTTAGTTTACCTGCCAGTGCAGCTATGTGGGGACTCCATTGCAATTTTTTATCTATTGTTATGCCTAGGAAAACCGCCCTATCTACCATTAGCAAACACTCGTTATTTAGAAAAATACTAGAATCTACCGGTTTAACATTAGGCAAAGCGAACCTAACACATTTAGTTTTCTTGGCATTTAGTAGCAAGTTGTTACTAATAAACCAATTATGTACTTTAACTAGAGTGGCGTTTATCCTACTGTAGTCTACGGTTTTTCTATCTACCTTGAAAATTAGTGAAGTATCATCAGCAAAAAGTACAATATCGCAAAGTTCATCTACTATTGGTGGTAAGTCATTTATGTAGACCAAAATTAAAAAAGGACCTAAAATAGAGCCTTGAGGCACACCTATTTTCACTGTAGCTCCAACAGATTGCGTTTTGTTTACAACAACTGTTTGAGTTCTATCACTTAGATAAGAAGACATAAGGCTTAAAGCTTTATTGGACAATCCATAATGTTCTAATTTTAAAATAAGGGTCATATGTTCCACGCAATCAAAAGCTTTAGAAAGAACACAAAATATTCCTATTGCGTCGCAAGATTTTTCCCAACTGTTATATAAGTATATATTTAATGAGTACAGATGCCGCATCAATTGTTGATCGACCTCTTGTAAAGCCAAACTGGTTATTGCTAAGTAGTTTATTTCTGTTAAAGTAACCTAACATATCCTTCAGCATTAGTTTCTCAAAGACTGTACTTAAAACTGGTAGTATGGAAATGGGACGGAAGTTCGTTATATCACTCATCTCGCCTGATTTAAAAAGAGGTATGACTTTACTATATTTCATGAGATCTGGAAAGATCCCCTCTGATATGCAATTATTGTAAATTAATGCTAGATGGGGTGCAATTACATCTATGATATGAAAGAGCACTTTAACTGATGTGCCCCACAAATCTTCAGTCTTTTTTAAACTAAGCGATTTAAATATCTTTACTATTGAATCTGAATTTACAGGGCTGAATTCAAAGTTTATATTACATTTACTGACATTAGTGCAAAGTAATGATGATTTAAGACATTTCGTAGTATTAATTTCATTGCAATCTCGCTACATGTTATAAATTTTAATAAATAAGTTTTTCTGCCCTATAATTTCATTTATTTACTCGCAAATGTGATGAAAAACATTGTATGTTTCACGGGCGGTACGGGAATTACGAACCTCGACTCAGAAAGCCCTCAGTCTTCGACTTCGGGCTTCTACTAGAGCCTCGGTCGTAATTCCTTACTTACCGCCCTTAATACACAATGTACTATAAGCGTAGTGCACAATATTGTTTTTCACTTCTCATGCTCGTAAAGTCCTTCTTTATGCTGGGTATAGGCTGCATAAAATCGCATTTTATGCACTAGTGCATAAAGTAATTTCTTCTTTTAAGACTAAGGCAATCAAGCCTTACAGCCTTCACACAATACATCTTCATTTAATTGATATATTTTTATGAGATTTTGGTTACATCTTAATTTAATTACGACATTTGTATAACTATCTAAATACAAATTTACGAATAATACCTACGGCGTGCATTTACGGTAAAAAAATACAACGCAAATATTTATAATAACTTGGCATTAAGCATCAGACCATAGTCAAACCTGTCAAACGTCACATACTTAGTCGATTTTTTTAAAAAAAAGTTAAGAAGGTAATCAGGCCTTACAGCCATGCGCAAACATAACATTTTAATTACTTACATTAAATATAAAAAATTAATAAATTATCCTGTAAGTATGTGCTTCTTGTTTTATTTCCTTGCAATCGAAGTAAAAAGCAGAGTGTAAAATTCGAGCATAAAACCCATTTTACTCTCGACGTGACTATCCACACTCGCCGTTCCGGCTCGTGTGGCTATATGCACATCTTGGGTAAAATGGCTCGTTTTATGCACTTGTTGTACAATCTACTATTTTGAATTAGGATGTATGATGTTGAAATGAGGAAAAGTATGACGTGTGGAGTTGGTTATAGAAAGAAATAGCGAAACCCGGAGCGATGTGGATTGAAAGAAAATCTAGTGACACTTGACATTAGATAGTTTCTTTTTTTTTCTTTGCCCCGCGGCGACTAGAGCAGCTACTACCGCGGGAATATGGCGTTTTCACAATGAAGTGATTTCGTCAGTGTCAAGTATATATAAGTAATAATAAGTATAAATCAATATAGTAATAAAACACAATCCAATCTTCTACGAAGATTGGGGGCAACGTTGTACGGTGATATGTAGCACAGAGGCCAAGATGTTTAAACCTCTGTACCACTGCGAGTCCACTTGATACGAGAAGTAAGATGCCAGGATACACGAAATAAGTCCAAGTCCATTAGATAGTTAAAAACTCCCGATATAATGATGACCCCCTCTTTTAGAGCTGATATCTCCTAAACGGAACAACCGGACTACTTAATATGACAAAATGGCGGAGTTACCTAGTTAGAAACACGATTTTTTACTATCGGTGATCTGTTTTTCAAATTCATAATAGACGAACGTCATTCAAACAATGTAAACAAACAATTAAGTAGGTATTACAAGCATTCAACCATTGCTTATTCTTATAACCTAGACCTCAATTAATACAGCAGATCGCGTGACCCATTTTTCTAGACTAGATTTAAGTAGGTACTAAGCTTAACAAAATCACATTTTTGTGGAAAAGGCGGATTCCATACTTCCTCCAATAAATGTTACTACCGCCGGTTTGAGAATCGACAAGGACGACAAGTAATAGTACATTATGATACAAGTGTGCTAAGTTGACCATTGTATACAAGGCGGTATTGTGTGCGCACGAGCGGCAGCGAGTGCGCCACAAGAAAGCCGCGTATATTATGGTCACAGGCACACGTGTTACATACGACGTTTTTCAACACACTTGCGAAAAAAAAACAAGACTTCATTTAGTCAAATTTTAATTAATTATCAAAACAGTTGGTAAAATTACAATTTCTTCATTTTCTTTACTTAAAGAAGACATTTTCGTTAATATTAAACTTCACAATAATTAATCCAAACTATCTTCGTCACAGCCGTCAATTATTTACGAAAAATGGCGGCTGGCGCGTTGTTTTTTTTTCTTGCCGCGATACCGATGCGCGCTCAAGGCTAATGCGCGAACGAGATCGGCCAACAGCCAAATTTAAAATGTAATAATTCATGTTTAAAATACAAATTACAGAAAAATTTAAATGATTTTAATGAAATTGAGTTATTTTTTAGTAATAAAGCTGATTTCACCAATTTATTGAAATAAATGTGTAGATAATGTTATTTGCCGCATAAAAACTGTTTGTTGCTAAGAAAAAAAAAGGTATAACCCGACTAAATCATATCGCTTCTTCTTCGTACTTACAACTTGGTACTAGGCTACAAATGTAAATTGTTTGGGTTAATAAACTAAAGGCACTTGTGCGTAATATACTGAAAAAGCACGCGTGTTTAATATCTAGGTTTATGAGCCAAAAATCGGTGGAATAAAAAGGTCGTTTTGAGCAAGTGTGTTGAAAAGCATGTTTAACAGATAAATTTAGCCCATTCTTACACTTAAAAATAGACTATTAGGAGCGAGCCAACTTTAAATGGAAGATAAATGTAGGTATTTCTCCATTTTAAAACGCCCTTAATATAAGTAATTAATTCGTTGTAACGTATTTTTAATCTAACAATATTCTATCTATCTATATATATATATAAAAGGCAAACCTTACTTAACCGACTTATATATCAACGCACTGCCGAAACTACTGTACCTAGAAACTTGAAATTTGGTAGCTACGGGGGTTTCATGATGTAAGTAAGTGAGCACTAAGAAAGGATTTTTGTAAATTCACCCCCTAAGGAGTTAAAAAAGGGGGGTAGCGGGATACTAATTCTACGCGTACGAAGTCGCTGGCGTCCTCTAGTATATGTATATATCGATTCGAGAAGCCTATTCCTCGAAATGGTTTTAAAAAAACATACATTGTTAAAAACAGGTGTATCCCAATTATTGACCGGCGGCGAGTTGAAGTTGTCCCGTCATAGCGATAAAACATTTCAGGGCGGTGACTCTCAGGGGTGTGATTCTCTCAAAACTAGCGGTCGGGCGGTCCGCCCATGGCCACAGAATAAGTAAGAGTAAGTAAAGTAGTTATAAAAGTGTAATTGGAAATGTATGTTGGCAAATCTCATCAGCTTTTCTAGCACAGGTGCCTGCTTTAGTCAGGTCCATTGAAGTGTATTAACGTTACCTACGCGAAATGCCAGCGAGGGTGCCAATTTGATCATAATGGTGGTCGTGCCATCCACATTCATGTTTACATGTTTCAATCATATGGAACTCCGGATCCTGCTCTACGAAAATTCGAAGTAGGTAAGAAAATAAAAGTATTGGGCGTGCGTAGTGCTTTTAGTGCTTATAGTAGTTTTGACCATCAGAAAAGGGCGCTCTGCGTCGTATTCTATGTATATGGCCGCTATATCATAGAATTTATACTATGGTTATATTTACCGGCACACCGGGTGCACCGGAGCAGTGCAGCGCGGCGCAATAACCGGGCACCAGTACGGAATTGACGCAGTTATATCCTGCCTACCTAACTTGTATTTCCTACATTAGTATAAGAACAGGCAACTAAAATAATATAATAACTTTTTGCTACCGCCACCGTGGCTGTTATTGCTGCTGGCAACAATGGGGTGAAAATCTGTAGTGAAAACCCCAGTATACAATAATAGTATTGGTGAAAATAACCCAGTTTACCACGTGCAATTCCTCACCCATCTTTATGACATGATAAAGTATTTTTGTCTGTAAGGCACTATAAGCACTAATAAAACATTCCAATTTCAAAATAAGTATAGGGCGTCTAAAAAATAAATTTGTCACTCAGTCTTATCTACTGCAATAAGTCAAATATTTTGACCATCAAAATTATTGGAACAATAACGTTTTTTGTATAAAAATGGTTCGAATGGGTGGATTAAAATGGGAGAAAAGTCAACGATGTGCACCGGTTCATAACATTATTTCATCAGATTTTACGAAATACTATCCTACTCCCTGGAAGTTTATGGTAAGTTGACACGTTAGCCTAGTCGGTAGTGACCCTTCCTTTGAAGCTAGCGGTCCCGGGTTCACGTCCCAGATGTTTCCTATGTATTTCTCTATATAAGTAATAGACCGGGAGATACTGACACAAAATTTCCGGTCATTTGTACCAAGTATGGCAACCCTTCAGGGCTCTTAATTACCTAAAGACTATATAAAAGGAAAGTGGTGGTCATAGCGCTGATACCGGCGGCCATCGCGTGGGCGTTAATCGAACGTTTCAGATAAGTTACGAGTGCCGAACGATTTGTAACACAAAATCTTGTATTTTCCGATTGTTGATAAAAAAAGAAGTATAAGGGTATTGCCATACTTCTCCGGTGTGGCTTACAGCCCGACGAAAACATATTAATTAAAAAAACAATTCAAACATTTGTATGTGCCAGGCAATTTTTTGCACAGATAATCATCCCACCCTATAACTTTTTTTACGATTTCTTTGTATAATCATAAATAGAAATCTGCTAATAATGTCATACCTGTGGGAGGTGGCGAAGTTGTACAATATTTTGTCTAAATTGTAAGATTTTATGCGTATTTCAAAAGATTCGTACGAGTACGGCACTAAATTTTCCTGTCAGTTAGGTTCAAAGAGCATAAATACAAAATTTCAAACACTGACAATCTTGTTTTATGACGTATTTTCAACTGCATGGTTTCTAAAAAGTCTTGAAAGTTCGTTTGTAAAGGCAATAAATTACTTTTAAACTATTAAAAATGCAAAAAAAACAAGTTTAGATTTTAATTTCACTTAGTCTAAGAGTTTTCTTAGTAGAGTGACACAGACTCGTGATCTTGGTGTCATTATGGACTAGAAAAAAATATTTGAACCACACTTGGACTCAGTTGTAAAAAAATGATTATAAACAACTAGGTTTCCTACCGCGGGTAAGAAAACCATTTAAAATAGTTTAACTTATAAGATCCTCTCCAACAGCTTTGTTCGCAGTCACCTAGAGTTTGCTTCGGCGGTCTGGAAAGCCTATCATCCATTAAATATTAATATAGAGTAGAAAGGATACAAAAAATGTTTATTAAAAGACTTGACTTCAGAACCGGCCACAAAGTCCCGATTTTTGTTTTTTGGTAACTTCTTGAAAACGATGCATCATAGGAAATTTTGTTGTAGGTATTGCATTAATACAGCTGACAAAATTGGGTGCCCCTTGTTTTGCCGACAAAGTTTTCATCGAATATCATTTCACTGACAACGTTTGCGGGTGGTAGGACCTTGAGCAGGGTCCATCCGGTTCGCTACCACCATTTTATCCATTAACCTACCGCCAAACAGCAGTGTTTCCATTGTTGTGTTCCGGTTTGGGGATAAGACAGCCGGTGTAATGACTAGCATAGAGGCATTCCATTTTAGTCCTCAGGGTTGGCAACGCATTTGCAGTCTTGTGAATGCGAATGTCTATGGGTCACAGTTTCAATTTACCATCAGGTGGCCTGTGTGCTCGTTAGCCTTCTCTATGCAGACACCGTTGATGCAGGAAGACATAGCGAAACATTTATGTGGTCATCTTGCACCATCTCATATACACATTAAGTAGTTGATTCTATTTTTTTCATTTTGTTCTTTTCTATCTTTCTCTCCCGTAAGATTTTGCATGTTTTCCTGCTGAACTACTGTTATTTGATATTATATTTAATTTAATACTTGTAGCTTTATATAATGCTAGACTAAGTAGTGTACCATTGTAATATGAAATATGTCTAAAAAATGACTGACTGCTGAGTTTCTTGCGGCGTTTCTTCTCAGCAGTGGTCTCCTCTTGGGAAGCGCTGGTAGATTCTTGACGTGTAAAAGTGCCCGAGCGGCCTACTTACTGTTTTTTTTTTTTTATCGTTTATGCTATGTAAAAAAAGAAGTTTCAACGAATACTTAGTTCTCGTATTGTCATTTGGTGTAATCTTGTTTAAACGACAATTCTTTTTTTTAAATTATTAATTCTTACAAAAACTGTATTTGGCCGATATAAATTTGTTTCGTACAGTTTTTAAATGGTGGAATTACAACACGTCGGCAATTACAAAGCGTCGTCAAACATCACCATCCGTGGGCAGATAGTTGCAGTCACGCCCCAATCCAAATATCTGCGCCTAACTCTGGATCGCCGAGGGGGGGTTCAAGGAACATTTCGCCCGGCTTGCCCCCATATTGGTTAACACCGCCGCTGCCTTGGGCAAACTATTACCGATATTGAGGGGGCCGAACAACGTATGCAGGCGCCTATACTCCCGTATCATAACATAAGAAGCATGGCCTTGTACGGAGCACCGATCTAGGTGGAAGCTCTAACAACTCAGAATAAGATCCACGGCCACAGTTTTGGCCGCTGACCCTCCCAGGGAGCTTGAAGCGGAAGTGCTCGCAGAAGTTTATTAGCACTGAGCGGCCAGTAGAGAGAGGGGTGCGTGGCCTGATGAGGAGGAGGTGAACCGAGTGAGAAGGCTCGCCCAAGAAGTGGTGATCCGCAGATGGGCCGGCCTACGGCTGGCCTTCTTACCGTGGAAGCAATACGGCCCCATTTAGATCAATGGGTTGCGAGACGTCATGGCGTTATGACAATTTAGATTATCACAGATACCTACTTCCCGACCATGGCTGTTTCGGTAAGTACCTTAATCAAATAGCCGGGCGAGAGACAACTCCCGCATGTCACCACTGTGACGCGCCGATTAATACGGCCCGTCACACAATCGAGGAGTGCCCGGCCTGGGGGCAACAACGGCAAGACTTAATGGTCGCGGTTGGTGGCGACCTGTCGCTGTAGGTTAGGTTACGGTAGGAAACATACTTCTGTTAAATAATACATCTATAATGACTCATCTGCCAATTTTAAATCCATGATTTGATATTACTTGTATTGAGATTTCGATGAACAGAATGGTCGATTTAATGAAAATACGCGAAACGTTACCTTTGAAATAAAGTTCGATAAAATGACTGTCGGGGATTCAAGGGTAAACCGATAAAATTCTCTGCAACAATGATTCTATACATTTTTTACCTATTTCCAATCGTTGCTAGATAAAACGGTCGATTTTCAAAGATGTATTTATGACCTCACATTTTGTGTCTTACATTTTTCTCTAACTTGCATATATATTATGTAAAAAAACAGCTGCCCCCTTAATAGCTTGCACGAAGAAGGCAAGCTAGTAATGAGCTTTGCACTATATTAATGTGAAATGTAATGAATATTGTAATTTTGTATAGAACGTTTTTTTTCCTCGCATTCAAAGTGAAAAGAAAAAGACTAAACAACAATAGTGGCACTCGACCTATGTATAGCCACCCGCGGTCCGCTTGGATAATAAACATCTCGTGTCATTATGGCTTGTTTTAGTCCGTTGTTGAACAATGTACTAAAATATCTCGGCTCCGATGCACTTAAGAATATGTAACATGGCAAAAGAAAATATTTATTTTGAATAGATCTATCATAACATAATTCATCACTTTAACGAATGGCCGCTCACCTTAAAAATGTATGACTTTTACAAATGACAACACTTTTACCCAAACCTATTTGTGCTGTTCGTCACAGAATCGGCTTTTTAATTGATAATAAAATGAAGATACAATAGATTCAAAACTTTCATACCAATGCAATGGATCTGTATTTCTGCAAAACTGACTGAGTATATGGTCTGAATGGTCCAGCTTTTGAATCCGAATTATTTTTTGCTGTTTTCGAGCCAGTGCCATGTAGGTATACCTAGGTGAGTTTTTCTGTATAGAGTGATTAAATAGGAAATGCAGGTAGTGGTTCAATAAACGGTTCAGTGCAGCCTTTAGTTATACATATATAAGTTAGGGTGTATTGTCAGGCAGAGGGTTAGACGATCACTCTCCGGTTACTGACCAAACGGATGGCTGAAGTGATGAAATACTAAGTATGTAATCTCCCTCTAAAGCTCTGAGCCTCCACTATAGGTCAATCGGAGCGAACGAAGCTGACGGATTTATTGCTTTGTATTGATTTCTATGAATACAGATAAACCAATTCGGTGCACGCTGTACTTACCATAACGCAATACATCTATCCGTTCCGTACGCTCTGAGTCAGACCCAGTGGACGCGTACGACTTACGTACGTTTTATCAGTCTGATGTTAGTCTTGGATTGATCGTGTAAACGTTCAAATCATCCATCATTCTGGCGTCTATCAAAGTTTGACCAGAAATGAACGACTGAACTGATGAAATACTGAGGGTTTAAGCGCAATTCACACGGACGGCGGGTCGTGCGCGGGAGCGGGCGTATTGCCGTTACATTGCTCGTAATACACGCATTCTCCGATAGGCCGTCTGTGTGAATTGCTCTGTAAAGTCCATCATAGAGGCGTCATATAAACCATACAATTCCGTAAAACATCGATGAACTGTCACTAAAAAAATAAACATCTACTGTCACTCGCACTAAAATAGTACAGCGACAGCAAGTTACGTACCCGTGCATATCTGATCATATGCTCGATGATCACAGTTTAAAAAAAGTTAAGTGTGACACTTCTGAGTAGGTAATTCTTAAATTTACGGTATTTTACGGTCTGCAACGAGGATAATTATTCTTATTTATAAAGAAAATTTTACATGTTTAATAATAGTTCATTTGTAGAATAAAACATGTTAAATTGTAGCCACAGATTCAACTTTGTTTTAAACTGTTTTAATGGAAGGGACTCCAAATCTCATGCCGCAGCAACTTTTCATTAATTAAGCACTAATGGGAACTGTGTCTAGCACTACTCTATTTGGATTCCTAGTATTTCTAGGATATAAGGCATTTGCCCGTTTAAATATATCAGGGTGTTTCTTTCTACAAAACCAGTTGTCTCAAATATACATATACATACATGGTAAGGTTCCATGTTCTTTAAATAAAGGGTTACAAGATTCCTGTAGAGATATCCCAAACATTGTCGTAAAAAAAATGCGCTACAAATTCGCTGTTTAAATATATCAGTAGAATTGCCGTATATCTTAATAATTTCACAGGAGGGCCCAGCCCGCGTGGCATGGCTTCTTTCCTACGAATACCAGAGGATGTGGTTGGCTGAACGAGAACTGTGGCAGAAAAAAATTTACCCTGAGAGCACCACGGAAAATGTGGATGTCGTAAAACGATACGTTTTAACGTTTAAAACCGCCCACCAACCCCCGAAAGCAGAGAAAAAGAAGCCGTTTAGAATGAAGAGGTACTTGAGCTGGATTATGAACCTACTATTTATTCTCTAGTAAACGTATGTGTAACTGCTGCTTGCGCCTCTGTATTCTATAGGTGGTATAAAATCCAAATCGTGTTTGACCTCATGACCTGTAATGGTATTGTTTATAACTCGGCCGTCACCATTGTCAGAGAATTAGTCCCTGAGGCCCTCTTTTCAACACGGTAGAAACCATATCGTTATTGACCTGCTATCGACTTATCGTATTGCCAACGTGTTGATAGCTCTTTTTTAGTTGACAGTAATGGCGGCCGAGCTAAAATCAATATGGTTTTTACCGTGTTAAATAGAGCCCCTTTTTACTTTACCCACAAGCAATAGAGAGGTGGCCTCTAGGTACTTAATCTGGGTAGTAGTTTTTAAGATTGTTACACTTAGGTACTTAAATATGATTAGACTAGCTGTTGCCCGCGACTCCATCCGCGTAGAGGTCGTCAATCGCTCTTCCCTCGGGAACAATCAAATTGTTCGGGTTAAAAAGTGTACCCTATGTCCTTTCCCTATTGTCCTTGACGACGCGCTGGCCTAGTTGGTAGTGACCCCGCCTACGAAGCTAGCGGTCCTGGGTTCAAATCCCGGTAAGGGCAGATATTTGTGTGATGAGCGCGAATATTTGTTCCTGAGTCATGGATGTTTTCAATGTTTTCAAGTATATATTTCTCTATATAAGTATTTATATCGTTGTCTAGTACCCATAGTTCAAGCCTAGAGCTTAGTTTGGGACTAGGTCAATTGGTGCTGATATTTATTTATTTATTATTTCCCGGCGTTCAAACTATCTTCATTCTATGTAGTTTATAAAAATCGGTTCAGCGGTTTAACCGTGAAAGGGTATCAAACGAAGTTACTTTCACATATACTCCCGTACAAATAAACGTTGAGTAACCGTGGTGTAGTTAAACCATGTTTTGTCCTTATCTGTCATTGTGACATTTGAATTTGACGGATAAGGACAAAGCATGGTTTAGCTACACCACTGTTACTCAACGTTTATTAGTAAAGGGATTATAATATCAAGTAGGTATGGATAAAATGTTATGAATGTTCTCTAATATATTTTTGTTATTATTGTAGCATAAATAGTTTTGATTTTATTCATGAAAGAATGCGAAAATTGACCACCCCCCTGATATCCGGAACTAATTGCTTGTAGATTACGCAGAAAAGCCTATAAGAATTATATCAAATAAAAAAATTTTTTTTTTTAATCTGGCCATTATGGCCGGTTTTTTTAAAATGCCTGTCTAATCTATACGTACTACGTAGGTACATGTTGATGTGGGTAATTCAATGTAGGTAGACTAATGAGTTAGTTTAGGCTTATCCAAGCCGGAGCTTAGGTATCCGTTTCGAACGATCCGATTGGTCGTTTTGTTTTCTCCGCTCCGCCCTAGATCTCCGTTAACTGGGTATGGAATACGACTCAACCGCCATTGTGACGATTTAAAGCTCGTACCTAACTGTCCGTGCCACCAACGGCTGACCTCTAAATCGACCAACAATGCAATTTTAACAAGTGGACTGTAAACGGGTTAACTTAATTTGACTAACTTACCTAAATACATTGCCCGGTTTCTAGTGGTCCTACAATATTGTGTCCTACTGACTGACTTCTCTATTTTTCTACTTCCCTACTGCTCCTATTTCAGGATGGTTTGTCCTTCTGAAGATACCTAACGTAACCTAACCTTATTTACTTTTACGACCATTATTAGCATTTGGTGATCAAATGTAGGTGCACTTTTTGTGCAATAGGTCAAATATAGTATAGGATCACAACCAAAACGCCTAAACAGGGGCCGGCATTCGACTTTGTAGGATATAAGTATGGGACATTCGGTAATTTGTTCAGATTCATTTAACATAACGTCGGCTAAAGTGTCAAACCTCGTAACTCCTTCAGACCAAATTTTACAGGAGACACATAAAACTTCACCACCAAACATGGCGGCCCGGAGTTACGTTGATTTCTGTTTCACATTTTAAACTGAAACTGCTTTTTAAAGGATTTAGCAGTTTTGCCATTGGAAGCATTCAGAAATTACCTAGTAATAAAATGGTATCAAAATGTCATTATGAAAAAAAAATGGAGTTACGAGGTTTGACACTTTAGCCGACGATAAGTACTTCTTTTGTTTAGATTCGAAGGCATCGGGGCTTCAACGTCGACTAAACGAGCTAGCGGCGACAAAGCAATGAGCTTCTTGAAAGAAGCTCCAAAAAAGGCGACCAAGGAACCTGAAAAGGAACAGTAGCCTGATCACCTCTTGGAAGTATCTATATGATTTATAATTATGACTTTATTTTAGATTTTGAGTTTTGATTTTAGACCTTGACTTTTGATTATTTTGTACTATATATTTGTTATAAGATTTCAAACATGTGTGTGTATGTTTTACTACCCGAAGGCTAACCTACTTTTTGTCATATTGACTGTTAACTTTGTGCAAACGCACAATTCAACTGCTTAAAAGTAACCTACTTCGGCGAGACCGGGTACAAAAGTAACAACCAGCGAATCGCAGTAACGGACGCTTTGTAGGTTTAAGAATATATAGTTCAAACGCCGCGCCGCCGGGTGCCGCAGTGCTATCCCCCGCCCCGTTTACAACCAGTCGCCGCGCGCGCATCGTTTGCTCTGGGAGGCCACGTGATTTGACGTACCTACTGAAAGCAAGTTTTTTGACAGTTTTTCAATTTAGTGTAGGTACGATATACTGTCATTTTAGCTGGTTTGATAGTGCGATAATTTGTATGGGAACCTTGCACTTTTTCAGTATGCGCTGAAACTTGGCACAGTTGATCCTTAGGTGGTCTCGAGTGAATCCTGACTGGGAGCCATCGAGACTCAAGAGCCACCGCGCGTTTAGTGTGGGAAGTTTGACGATGCCGCGCTTTAATTGAAGCCATATTTCTCTAAAACTCTAGTTATGGCTGGACGATGGGAAGTCTATTTCTGGAATAAAAATAATGCACTTTAAAACAAAAAAAAAGATCAAAAGTACAAGTTTTTTTCATTTCTACCTCTTTTATTTTTTAATCACGTGATAAGTGTTAAAAATAAAAATCTATTACCTTTAAACGAGGAATTCCTGTATACACCGTGTTTTTTTTGATTTACGATAACTTCGGCATATTACTAGGTATATCTATAGAAACTAATTGGTAGATTAGATTTTTATATATTGCAAAAAAAATTTTTTTTTCTGTTTAGGACAAAATAATGAAATCTTTTATCTTTGCTCATTCTAAAAGGGCCTTTACAGTTACCTAGCTAATAATCAGTGTCAAATACGTCTATGTTGGCGTGACATACACACACAAGTAAAGATAACACTTGACAGGTACAAGTCACTTTAGATTGACGCGTATACAAACCTAACATTTGGAAACTCTTTACTCATACGTATTAAAAGAAAATTGTTGTTATCAATTAAGAGCCTTTAACACTAGTTTAACGTGATTAACTGATTAAATTTAAAAATTAAATATCTTTAAAACCGTTAGACTTATCATTTGTCTGTCTTCGGGAAATTAACTTTGTTTGACCTAAAGAACGTTCCCTTAAAGTTATCGTAAATCAAAAAAAACACGGTGTATATACCTATATATGTATACTTATAATCTGAATCTCGGAAACGGCTCCAGCGATTTTCATGTAGTATGCATGGGGTTAAGCGGGGGCGATAAATCGATCTAACTAGGTTTCATTTTTAGAAAACTTGCAAAAAAAAATACCGAGGTAATGTCGTCCAGGTACTACCTATATGTAAAAAGCCACATTCATATATTTCTCAAAAATATGTAGTTTAGTTTTACGTCTAAGATGAGGGTGTGTTATGTTTAGTATAATTTTCATTTCGCATAACACGAATTACATAATTTCGATCTCTGTAATAAACCAACGATATAATTATCATGATGCATAGAAAGAAATGCATAATTTCAAAAACTATAATGTTCATAAATTAAAAATATATATATATTTCTAAAGGCTTACATTGCTGGTCACAGTTCTAACCTAACCTAACATAGTTAGAAGAAATTGATTAAAAATGCATAATAACAAGAAAATGATAGTTATACCAGATTAGTGTTATGTTATTCAATCAATAAACGTTCATTATGCTTTTCGTGGTTAGTTAAATGAAATTATACAAAATGTTTTTAGACTGATTGAAGCGCACCCCTAAGATGGGCATGGAACTAAATCGTGTAAACGTATACATAATATATTTATTATAAGTAACAGGTGATAACAAAAAAAAACGGTCGTGTGCGAGTCGGATTCGCGCACCGAGAGTTCCGTATTTAAGGTAATAATTATGCTTGGTAAGCGTAAAAAAAAATACTTATTTTGTTATGAGCTTTATTTTCTATGCAATAATAAATTAATTATAATACAGTTTTTTTTTTAATTTCTCAAAAACTGTAAATAATGAACACTTCATTTTATTTTTCCCAAATTCATAAACTTCGGAGATAAAGGGGAGGGGGGAACGGTCATTGTTTGTACATTTTTGGCTATAAATCAAAAAGTACATAACAGAAATAAAAAAATAAAAAAAATTGAGATGTGCATATTGAGCCCTTTCATATGACATTCTAGACGCCTTTCAATTATTTATATTTTTTTAATAAAAACAGATGCGGGCAAGCAAGATATAAATTATGCAAAAAATCCAACTTGATAGCATTTGTAGTAGTGCTGAGAAAATCTGCTGTGACATACAGACAGACAGACAGACAACGAAGTGTCACTATAAGGGTTCCTTTTTTACCATTTTGGTACGGAATCCTAAAAATGAGAATACTTCTCAGACGTAAAAGAAAGAACTCATTGATCACATCACTCTTGATATTAATCAAATTCTGTTCTAATTATGTTATGTATATTACATTATTATTCACAAAATTGTTGATGAACATAATAAGGCCCGCGGTCAGCTGTTTGACGAAAATTTGAGGTAATTTTGGAACATCAGCCTTGGAGAGCGTTCAGGTTCATTTTTCGAATACAAGATTTAATCCTTTTTATCAGCTTTTCATGAAATTTGAGCTCTCCAATTATTTTTGTGTACGGATCTGCTCAAATAATCCAAAAAATCTTCAATGGGCCGACATTGTGGGGTTACGGTTTTTAGTACAAATATTATTGGAGTCCAGGAATACTTTTTTTTTTGGCATAATGCGATGTCGTTTTGTCCGGCCAAAAGACATATTCCATCAGAGTGATGTCTGCCATTGAAAGGCACCAATTTTTTTTCAAACATTCTTTCTCATACACTTTTTGATTAACCGCTCAAACACTCGGCTTAAACCACAGATTCGAAATACCCTTTTCTGAAATAGCGACATACAGCATAACTCTTTGGTCAAAGTTGTTTATATTTGTTTTATAACCTCAGGTGTAGAAGAGCTATTGCTAGTATAGTATCGGTCATATCCAGGTATATGGTTTTTGCTAAGAGGGTAATAACTTTCATCGAACAAAATGAATAATTTGCCTTTGTAATTTCGGGTCATCCAGCGATATTGTGGCATAAGCAATTAGTAGATTTTTGCTGGTCAGGATACTTCGGTGCTCAAACCTTCTTTCCGCATTTCTACCTATTTATTTTAAAGTTCGGGAACTGTACGGGTGGTGAAAACACAAAAAAAAATCGACGCCATTTTTAAAAATATAAAATACTTTAAGAATAAGTAAATGAATAAAGTGCAATATTCCGAAAAGAGGTAGTACCTCCTAACACTAACAACTTTTTATCGTAAAATGATTTTTTTAAGAGCTTAATAAATATATTGTCATTTTTTTGTTATCGCCCGTTACGCATCTTTGGCCGTTCAAATATTGTAATTATTGTATTTTATATAATTTTCTAATAAATATGTCGTTCCTGTTTGAAATATTATTTATTCTACTTATAACAAATAGAGGTAAGTAACTAAAACTTAACTATCACTCGATTCTGAATAGAGACGTTTCTAATATATCGTTTCATATGCCAACTTTACCTAAACTTCGCTTGGAATGGAGGGTATTGTAGCCAGCCCGTGACGCCGGCCTTTGTAAAGCCTGCCTGCCGCTAAGTCAGTTGGCGAACAGGCAGCATCAACCTGTTGCGGCTGGTTGACGAATTGTTTGAGTTGTTGACAAGTAAGTTAAATATGTATTACTTGTATCAGCAAGAGAGCAAGAGTATCACCCCGCTTCCAAGCATTCACACGATGTGACACGGTATCTTCGTTGAGAAGTGCTTTTGAAGCTTGGGGAGCCTTTCCGAGTCACCAATCGAGGGGCGCATTGAGGAGGGAATGGCTTCAATCGAAAAACACGACGTAACATTATATGTATAATAGGTCACATATTCCCCTTTTTTAAACAAATATAATGGTTTCTTAAAGCTTATAATTAGAATATTGCATGTCATAATCATAATCATAATTATTATTTCAGTACAGCTTCGTGTACTTCAGTAAATGAGTGCGGTAACTAAGCCTATGTCTCTCAGAAAGTGAGTCAGTTATTAAGAATAACACCAGAAAAAGTTTGTATCTACCAGAAAAAAATAACTCGTATAGTTAACAAAATTAAAACTAACAATAAATCTTTTTTCTTTCCAAGTATACAGAAATATCGTACTTTTTTCTAAACACCTGCCATCAGATTGTGTCTTGCTTGTGTCTAAAGCATGGAGGTAGGGTCTACAGAGTTTTTGCACGATCCCAATATTTTTCAATTGGTCGTAGCTCAACGCAGTTGGGAGGATTTAGGTCTTTTCCAACAAATTCGATGAAGTTTGAATTATACCAATCTATCGCTTTTTTCCCCTTTTAGCCCGCGGGCTCAGTTGACTACGTTTATTTTTCGGGGGCAACTCGGCCCAGGAATTGGCTAATTTTACTGGGGTAACTCTGTCGACGTAAATAAAACTTTTGTCCTACAGAAAAAGTGTATAAAGACAATCTTTCGTCTGCATGTCAGGGATAGGTACTCTTCAAGAAGTTTTTCGAGAAAAACGCTTTCTTACATTGACGGGCATTTATATATTGGAAATATGTCTATTTGTTAAAAACCAACCTGACTACTTCACTAATCTGTCGTCTTCTAAGTGTAATGTCAGAACACAATACAAATTTAACATTCGATTGCCTAAAGTCAGTACCTATATATATAGTAGGAGTACATTTGTATCGGCCATCAGAGTGTTCAACCACCTTCCAGCTCAGATAAAAGTTCTCGAAGGAAACGCTTTTAAGGTAAAACTCAAGGAATGGCTTATTGAGAAAGCATTTTACAGCCTTAAAGAGTTTTTTGATTTGTAAAATCTAGTTTTTAAGTTTAATTTTAATGTTGCATGCCCGAAACGGGTAACTGTTGAAACTATTATTGAATATTTAACAACTATGTACACAGTTATGCAATAAATTTAAATAAATAAAAAATAAATAAATAAATAAATAAGGGGTCGACTGAGCCCACACGGGCTCAGTCGACTAAAGTTTAAAGTTATATGGTTGACTCAGCCCACGGGCTCAGTCGACTGCAGTTTAAAGTTATATGGTTGACTCAGCCCACGGGCTCAGTCGACTGCAGTTTAAAGTTATATGGTTGACTCAGCCCACGGGCTCAGTCGACTACAGTTTAAAGTTATATGGTTGACTCAGCCCACGGGCTCAGTCGACTGCAGTTTAAAGTTATATGGTTGACTCAGCCCACGGGCTCAGTCGACTACAGTTTAAAGTTATATGGTTGACTCAGCCCACGGGCTCAGTCGACTGCAGTTTAAAGTTATATGGTTGACTCAGCCCACGGGCTCAGTCGACTGCAGTTTAAAGTTATATGGTTGACTCAGCCCACGGGCTCAGTCGACTGCAGTTTAAAGTTATATGGTTGACTCAGCCCACGGGCTCAGTCGACTGCAGTTTAAAGTTATATGGTTGACTCAGCCCACGGGCTCAGTCGACTGCAGTTTAAAGTTATATGGTTGACTCAGCCCACGGGCTCAGTCGACTGCAGTTTAAAGTTACATAGTCAACCCAACCAACGGAAAGTTGAGATATATGTAGAACTAACATTTGATCCATCTGTCTGGACTTCAATCACGTTTTGGTAAGTTACTAGTTTTAACAATAAAAGCACTAGATATCGGATAACAATATATTTTAGTATTTAAGAACAATCGATCAGTTTATTGATCCGTGACGCTACGCTATCGGCGAGAGCCATCTTCTCTCGCAGTGTTGCCAACATACGCAAATATAGGTGAGAAAACACAACAGAAGCAAAATTGATATATCCGCGTCTTCGTCAGCGTGGACGTAAATCACTCCGCCCGATCACTTATTAAATGTTTTAGAATCTTAAAAGTTCTATACATAAAGCTAAACTTTTTTTATTGTGTTCTAGTTTCATAACTACTTCATTAATTTTGTCATTGACCTCGATAACTTATATTTCTTTTGCTGACGATGTTATTTTTTTACTTTATTTGTGTCTGTTTTCATGAGGCGATTTCTCACTGCTTTGGACTTGCTATCAAAGACGGAACATTATTACGCCGATGGGACTTTTAAGGTTGCCCCACCCCCTTTGCACCAAGTATATACTCTTCATGCAAATTTGGACACAAGTGATACAAATTCATATTCACTCTGCCTCGGATTCAAATGAAATAAGGCTATTTCATAATAAAATACTTTGTACATTTTTGGATGCAAAAGATCACTAGCAATTTATTTTGTGTTGATGAAGATTATTTCCGCACAAATAATGCCGTAGAAGGCTGAAACAACAGAATTAACCACAGATGAACAAAAAAGGTTATCTGTATTTATTTGTAAAAAAAATGAGAGAAGAAGCACTACACCAAGATATAAGAATATTTTTTATTATTTTTGATTCCAACCAAACACAGCGTCGACGAACTATACATTTGAATAAATTTACAAAAGAAAGAGAAATAGTACCTACAGGATTTCGTAGATAAAAAAATAACTGTTCTGGAGTGTCTTAGTAGACTATGTGAAGTATAATTTTTTTAATGTTTTTTTTTCTACTGGGAGAAGACTTGGTTATTTTGCATGGTTGCGAAAAAGTGTGTGTTGCCTTAAATACTAAGTTTAGTCTAAATCGTAAAAATATTTTAACATGAAATAAATTTAGTTAAGTACATAATATTTTTTGTAGTTTTATTTTGTTCGAGGCAGCAGCGTACATATTTAATTGAAGGCTAGCCCATTTGGGTTAAAATATCTGTTCTGTTTCGATATATACCGTTTTTTTTGTTATAAGTTATTTGTACTTCTATTATTTACCAATTCTTTTGGTCTCCGCCAAGTAAATTATTGTCAGTACAAAGTATAACTACTAAGTACAATCTGTCCTGAAGTCCTGAGTAATACTTATTATTCCTGTAAGCACGTGTTCGCGATTTAATTTGACTGTACAATGACGAGTTTGGAAGATGACGAATCTGAAATATGACCAGTTAGGAAACTGTCGAGTTTGGAAGATGACCAATTTGGATTATGACGAATCATTCCTGATTCGTCATA
The DNA here is from genome assembly GCA_923062465.1 of Acleris sparsana. NCBI lineage: Eukaryota > Metazoa > Arthropoda > Insecta > Lepidoptera > Tortricidae > Acleris > Acleris sparsana. Next base: position 13,910,764 of record OV281286.1, read on the forward strand.
ATCCAAATTGGTCATTGTATTTATTTCAAAAATCAATCTATTTAACATGTCTAATTATTACGATTTCCTCTTGGCATAATTGTTGGTATTGCCAGTTTTGAAATGCGAAATTCCCTGGGGATGTGTGTATAGAAATATGGTGTAGGTATACCTACTTAATAATAGAAAATTGCCAAATGTAAGCCGAGAATAGTAGAAAGTGATAAAAATATATTTTGACTTAGAAACTGGAAATTTGACATGGGGTCAGCTGGCCTATTGCCTAACGCACTCGCAATCGCACGGCATATTTAGCAGAACATTAATCAAAAGTCTAAATTTTCAACGCTGTAGGTTTGTTTCACAAATACTGCTTTTTTATACTGGAAAAGGGCCGAATCTTAAGTAGGTGCCCAAAACCACAGAACTATATCGAGATAGAAGGAGAGAGTTGGTCGATTTATATGAGAACCGAGCGTGTAACATTTTGCGTAGGTACTTTGAAGTCACGCGAGTCTTTTAGTGATGTGCACAACTAAAACAGAATCGTTACGAATCGTGTCATCGATCGCAACGGAAGAGCGTCAGTGAGCCAACAGACTTCGACGGGAGAGGACGCGCGCGCTGGTCTTGCGACGCGCAATCTATAGTCAGATGAGCTGTGCTGATTATTCGCCGGTACTTTGATGTTGATGGACCAGTAAAGGTATCCTTGTGAAAATGTATGGAACAAATTCGGTTGTTTTTTGTAGGAAACCAGTTTTTGCGACCCGTTGCTTCTATCCATCTATTTTTTATAAGAAGATCTTTAGGAAAACTGGAACAAAATTGCAATATAGTTACTATATTTTTAAATTATCGATATAACTATAAATATTATCTATTTCTTTTTGACTACCTACTACTTCATCAGTCATCACACGGCTACATAATAGTAGGTCTAAATAAGCTTTTGTTACCGACTGTACTTTTTTTTGGAAAATCTTTACCGGCTTAACAATAACAAACTATTGAGTCCTAACCTAACACGCGGGTCAACGTTAAGAATGGCGGAGATCCCGTCGCCACCTTCCGACTCCATCATCAGATCACCTCAAAGATAGGTACTATAATATTGCATTGTCATCGAGTTTACATATGTGGTCCAAATTTCAGCCCATTCGGTTAACAGGAAATGGGTTAAATTTAATTTGTAAGGTTTGACCCGTCCATACATACAAACTTACATAAATACAGATCTACATATTCTACATACATTGCAAGTTAAATAAAAGCTTGTAAAAATAATTATCGTCTTTTCTGTTTTCAAAATCGATTTTAATCGATTAAGAAATCGGCATTGAAAATCGCAGGGTACAACACTACATCTTACTTTTGACAGAAAAATGAGAATTCAACCTTGACCGCGTCTCGACAAGTGCTCGACAGTTTGGTTTGTATTAATTTTCGTTGCTGATTTTCAATGCATGCCAAGTCTGGCGCGTCAAATTAAAGCAGCAATGGAAAAGTAGCATTAGACACAGAGTCGCCCGCTACTGTTTATATGAAATTAATATCGAGCAACAAAATAAATTGTTTTATAAATAATAACAGATATTTAAGGGCAAAGAGTACTTACCGATGAAAGGAAATATCCTGATTTACAGCTCCTACTTTTTTGGTGCTGTTTGTACGGTCTGTTCGGTACTTGCCCTCTTTCGGCTTTTGCCTACTAAGTGTGAGGCCCATACTATTTGTAGAGATTTGCCCCCTTTTTGGAACCCCCTTCTTTTTATTCTTAATTCGCCCCCTTTTTTGTACAAAATCGACGGAGGACCTCCTATTTTTGCGTGGGTTGGCCCTCCGAGCCTGCTGCAAAACTAACATAACCTAAACCTACCCAATTTTCATATGTTTGTACAAAAAAAGATGGCGAATTAAGAATAAAAAGAAGGGGGTTCCAAAAAGGGGGCAAATCTCTACAAATAGTATGGGCCTCACACTTAGTAGGCAAAAGCCGAAAGGGGGCAAGTACCGAACAGACGGTTTGTACAGTTAATTATCGAGCAAGAGGGCATTTTGTTGAGTGTATTCCCCGTGGCACAACTATTTGGCACTACTGGTCAATATTAGTATCATTAATAGGAGGTAGGTTTAGGTTATGTTAGTTCTTTAGCAGGCCCGGAGGGCCAAACTACCCAGAAATAGGAGCTCTGCGATAGCAGGGCTCCGTCGACTCTATTAAATTTGATTTTGAAATGGAAATCATTGGTCAGTAGTGCCACGGAGTAGTGCCACGGGCAAGAAATGTTTTGTTGTTATATTCGAACGTCACACGCGGACACCGGTCGAGAGCAGACTGAGCATCGCGGCGAGCAATTGGGCGCTCAGCACCTCTTTTTAGCACGCGAGGTACATACACTCTTTCCTTCTATCTCGATATAGTTCTGTGCCCAAAACCGACTTCCATGCATGACTCGATGTATGAATGCGAAAGAAGCGAAATATCGTAGGATCGTACCAGGTGGAAAGAAGTGGTCTCTGCCTACCCCTCTGGGAAACAAGCGTGATTTAATGTATTTATCTATCATTTTTTTATTACACTTAATTAATGTCGCATTATCAGATATATTTTTTTATAAAAAAATACTTCATACATTTTGCACGAGCAAAAAAATAACTTAAAAATGTTTTGGTTTTATTTTGTTCCGTAATATTTGCCACTATATATGCCAATTTATATATATATATATATATATTGGTCATTTTAATATATAACCAAATTATTGCTTGATAAAAAATCCAAAGAAGGAGATTTCACAAACCAATGGAACGCGTTTTAAGCTTATAGGTACTGCGACTAAATTATAGCCTGACCAGAAAAATAAAACCCTCGGGGTCCCGATAATACTTTTTTCAGGTTTCGTGAAATGCTAATGAAATTATAGTTTATACAATTTCCGCATTATGGCGACGTATTTATTTTTCTGGGCATATTGACTCTCATAATTATTATTACTCAATGTTTTAGGCCATAATCATCGGAATTCATAACGTATTTATCAGTAAGTAACTGTTTGTTTTTCAGGGTTTTTATAAATCAGACCTTATTAAACTAGCCTTATCTACACGTTTGCGGTTTACGGTTCCAGCGATAATAGAATTTATGAATACCTAACAATGTTATGAAAACAAAAAAGTTATATGAACATTTCAAAGTGCCCATTCCATAATGTTACTGGGGAAGGCGTAATACGGATACGGATTGGGCATTTTGGAATTTGGTCGCATAAAATGTCCTCCATTACCTTGTTTGTTCATCTTTGTTTTTAAATGTCACATGCGAGTGCGATACATCCTCGGTACCTAGTTGTCCCAGAATCTTTTATTGCTTTGAGTTGTTGAGTTTAATTTTCCGTTTAAGTTTATTGTATTGTTATTCATATATTTGTTTAATTTTCTGTAAGTTTGATTTTCTACAATAAATATTCAAATAATGTAAAATAACAATACTAATACAAAAAATAAAAAATATAAAAACCTAACCTACGATTGCCGCCGGTAGCGGGGCAGGGCTCAAGCTACCGGTGGTTAGGGCTGCAGAAAAAGGAACCTCCTCACAATGCATGCCGTGTCGAGGAGTACCTACTGCCTACTGTATCTGGACCTTGATCCAGCCATCTAGCGAGTCTCTTGACGTGTTAGTCGAGACTCTTCGCTATAAGACCGTTTGCCGTAAACTATCGGGACAATGATCGTCGAGTCAACATCCCACATGGCGGTCACCTCGTGAGCCAAGTCAAGGTACTTGCTGAGCCCCGGCCTTCACGAGCTTCACGTCATGCGGGATGGTGACGTCGACGAGCACTGCCCGGCGTTGTTATCGATCTGTCAACACGATATCAGGCTTATTGGCGACAATAGTCCTGTCCGTGATGACAGATCGATCCCAATAGAGCGTAGCACGACCATTTTCGAGAACAGGCGCCGGTGTGTACTTATAGTACGGCACTTCCGACTCAACAAGACCATATTGAAGAGCAAGTTGCTGATGCGCATGATCCTTGCCACGACATTATGTCTGTGCAACTACTCGCCTTTGGCTTATCGATATTGTTATCGTTTTAATACACTCAGGAGCAAAAATACCGGGTCAGAGTGCGTTTTTCATACAAACGAGACTATTTCATAGCCTTGGTTCCTGGTCAGGGGTTGTTTCGAATGAGTTTTAATGCTGGATACTCCGAGGTTCAATAGAGGAGGTCAAAAGTTCTTAAGATACCTAACTGATCGCACAATCAGTTAAAACCACAGCTGGACAGTTTGGGTCAGCATTTGGATTTCCTTACATTTTATTGCCATTTTAAATGTTTTTCTGAACATGCACTATTCCGGCGTTAACCGCAGATTCATTCAGTTGGGTATCCTAGGCACTCTGGAAGTCCTGTATCGATGCTCGCGGTATTCGTCATCAGAATTCACTAAAAGCATCCAGCGTGGAACCAAGGCTTCGAAATAGCCTCTTTAGTATGAAAAACGCACTCTGACCCGTTATTTTTGCTCCCGTGTGTACATTATTATCTTCTGAAGAAAAAGGTTAACGACACCTGCTTCTTTGTTTACCAAATTTGTAACGGTAAAAAAAACGAAATATACGCTTCTGTCTCTCTGTATGTTTGCGATGATGACCTTTATTCCACCCAGTCCTACCAGTAGTTCGATAGTCCAACTGTTTGGATACTTTTTTTCCAAATTGTTATACTGACGGATGAAACTATTTGGTAACGCGGATTTTATTCCAAATAGAACTACTGACTCCGATGTACAATGAGATTGCAAAAAAAAAAAATTACCTACTTATTACCGAGATTTTTTTTTATTATATTAGCAAGTGACCACAAAAAAGCTCCATCTATGTCAAAAAGGTTGTTTTTGTAGTTTTACCTCAAAATTTCTAAACAATGTCCTACAGAGATGTCGCCATTTATAAGCATCATTTGGGTATTTTGAACATGCTGGATCCCTCAGGATGCGTTTGTTCTGCTTTTAAATGGGGCCACGCCATTTTCAGTTACCCTAAGGTATAGTCTGCCGCAAAATGTATTTCTTTACAGAAACTATCGTGCCGTCCATTTGGATCCATTGCATGGCTCCATTGATGGATCCTAGTACACTTTTTCCTCCACCTGAATCCATCGTACCAGTCGGTTCCAAATAATGGATTCTAAGACACTTTAAGGTGCACTTGGATCCTCCACTTACTTAAATACTAATTATGGTTGTAAAAGTAGGTAGGTTAGGTTCGTTAGGTATCTTCAGATGCCTGAAGAGCAAAACCACCTAGAAGTAGGAGCCCCGCCCCGGGCGGGGCTCCGTCGAAAGTCAGTAGGACAAAAATAGTAGGACCACGAGGAAACGGCCATTTAAATTATACTTCGTTTGATTAATTCGGAGGATCAAAGTGTCTTAGAATCCATTATTTGGAACTGACTGGTACGATGGATTCAGGTGGAGGAAAAAGTGTACTAGGATCCATAAATGGAGCCATGCAATGGATCCAAGTGGACGGAGGGGAAACTATGCACTTGGTGTTCTAATTAGGGCTCGCGGTCGTGTCCGTGTTTCGTGTACCCGTAGCCTATACCGTAGCCGTGCGACCGTTTCCGTGTTACACGGCAACGGTTTTATGGCCCGTTCAGCACGTGAATTTCGGCTACGTATAATTAAGTCACGTGTTCCCGTGTAGATCCGTGTACACGGGTTCACGCATCCTAAGTACACGCGGATCCGATCCGCCAGCAACGTGCAGTGTCTCTAAAGGCAACGAATCAAAACGATACGTGAGTTTTTATTCGTAGCCCTTTATTCCGTTTCATTTATTTATTTTTAAAGAGCATGGAATTTGAAATATAGAGTACGGGCTACGTATCCTGGCGTGTCATGTGAATCCGGGCGCGAACGCAGGTACGGGCCACGTACCGGCCGTATTCGTGAAATTCGTGATCTTAGTAGGTTAATAGGTCCTCCACATGCTCTTCCTGCCTCGTTTGAACTTATTAACCCAAAGTCGAACTGTTTCATAGGAACGTCACGAGCTAACCAACGTAGGTAAAATCATTACATGGATTTCTTTTGCAGTTTTACCTTCGAAAAAACAACAGAATCCGGACCTCGAATTCCAATTTTCTTCATTTTGCCGCGTTACTGCGATCACTTTTGTTTCAACTACTGGCAAATCTAAAATTCTCGCCGAAAATGACATGAAGCCACATTTAAATTATCTTGAGTCATTTCATTAAACTTTATCAATAAGTACCTACAGATATAACACTAACGCCATCTGTAACCATCAGGTGGCCTGAGTGCTCGCGTGCCTTCTCATTGCCATAAAAAAACATTTAAAAAAAATCTCTTTCATTGAAGAATTATATTTTTCATGTTTTTAGTACTTGCAGTTTTGGCTGTAGGGGGGAGGGACGACGGACACTTGAATCTAATAAAAAATAGCGCTTAAAAAGGTTAATATTTCATAAACGGCAATATTTTTGAAACACCTATCCAACGAGACCCCACACTATGGGGTAGAAGAGAAAAAAAATACATCACCAGGTTACGTGTATACTAAAAAAAAAATGTCTTTCAAGATTTTATTTTACCACTTTGTTGGCGTGACTAATATGTATATTCATGCCAAATTACAGCTTTCTAATACTAAGTATCTGAGCTAGGCTGCGGACGGACGGACGGACATGGTGAAACTATAAGGGTTCCTAGTTTGACTACGGAATCCTAAAAAGGCGTCGCTCGGCTCGGCGCGGCTTGATCTGGCGTTGCGGACGGAACGACGTCGTTTTCGCTCTTATTGCATGGACATAAAACTTTTTCTTACCGGCTCAAGCCGATTCCGCGACGATAGGTCTGGGGAGGCCCTTACTCTCTGTTTCCAATTTACCCATACTGATCCATGAGTGCTCACCGTATATATAGGCTTAACTAAAAAACTTCTGTCAAAAAGTAATAATAACACACTATTTTGGTGGAAACTTTATTTCTAAATTGTATTATAATGTAATTATTCGTTAAAGAACATTTTTTTTCTTAGTTGGCATTTTATTACTTGTATCGGCAACAAACATTCTGTGATCAGTGGCATAACCATAAATATATCCTGTGTTAATTTCAATTATATAAGAAAACAATGTTTAATCATTGATCACAGAAGGCAAATGCATACAATAAAGCTTGTAAAGGTTTGAGGACTGCTTGTCTAATTACATGCATTCACACAAAATTCAGTTATACATAACAAGGACGTACACGTCATTAAAACAGTAACAAATAGCAAAGGGGTTTTAGAGCGGTGACAGTCACTAAACAACAACTAATTGGACACTTTATACCAGCGTCCTTGTACGTTGGTCAAGAAAAACACATACGAGGCAAAGCAACTGCGAATGACGACCACCAGGTTTTTTCCTGTTTTACACTTGTGTATCAGTTTCAATTAATTATCCTGTTTTTTTGACCAGGTTTCATAACGCATTATCGAGCAACCACTAGATGTTAACCTATGAAATTGGCGTTTCTTTATTTTAAATGCTAAAACTATAAATAAGTAACTTACTTTCTTATTAATTTAAATTCCAATAATTAACTGACCACACCAATTAATACAGTAAATTATAAACATTTAGTTTACATAGTTTTCTGTATTCAGGTGTCGAATGCTTTTCAAGTTGACTTGAACTAGCAATTTTCTAGATAAGTGTGCTTTACCATGCACCTCATCATCACTAAAATTCGATCTATAACGAAAGAGACGTGAACTATAAGCGGCAAAATAAAGGTTACAGTAGTACCTACAGGGGAAACTGCGGTCAAACGCAAGCAAAATACGGCATTTTTCCCATTTATAATATTTTTCATAAAATTACAGACTCGTTTTAATAATACCTTAACGTTAAATTAAATCCCATTACTACAATAACTAAACATACGACAATGCTTCCCAGACTATAAACTCTTCTCTGATAATTTTTATAAACGTATTGAGCTGTTTTCGAGAGCGCAAACACATAAATTCTTCTCCACACACATTTAATAAAACTGAATCATTGCACTGCCACACCTTTACATTTGACTTTTATAAAGGAACTATAAATGTCTGTCGCGCTTGTTGAAGATCATATTGTCATAAACGTCAATCACAAAATAATAAAATACAATCATTATTCCAAATTATCCAAGCGCATAAACGAACAAACAGCTTACTAGACAACAGATTATGATCGAGTAAACGGAACACAAACAATATGGCGGGCAGATTAAGCAATATTAGCCTCTCGGTCAACGGTGTAAGCGCTTTAAGCGGCGAAAAAATATCTGTCGACGCTGCCGTTACTTTTTAATACGGGTCACTGTTAGATGCAATCAATAAATAATAGAAATGGGAACCGTGTTTGCCGCCATTTCGGACGCTTGTTTTTTTAATCTGACTATCAATTCGGGTAATGTTGGATGGAACCCATTGAACATTCTAGTATTTATACCAACATAGACTTGCTACCATCAGTGCTTTGGCCGACTGTAAGGTGCCACATTTCTCGACGCCACGATAGCAAAATATGATGCGTCGAGTCTGCGAGTTAGCACAGCGTAACCACTGCGGCAATAAAAGAGGCAGATTCTAAAATATCAAAACCTAAATGTAAAAACAAAACGCTAATAAGGAAAACGGCAATTTCATTGGTAAACTGATATTCGTGAACTTTAAAAACAAATAAACAAAAATGCGTTTCTTAATTTAGGATAACATTCTGCTTGGCAAAGTATGAAAAACAGGGTCCTTAACTAAATCAGTCAGTATGATAAATATAATCTATAAACGAGTTTGTTGGTATGCCATTAATATGTTAATTTTACTATTTTGATAACATAATTATCGAGCTTTTCAACTTATAGTGTCAATGTTCTACTTACTCAGTTTCGTCTAGCATGAGTGTAACATTATTATAGAAAGGTACTATACAATATTAATATCATTTTAATTACTTTCTTTTACTACATAAAAATGTTTTACTCCGCACATTATATTTATTTGATAATAAGTATCATGGCTAGAATAATATTGACAGGTTGGATTGCAAGTATTCTAATAAAAATAGTATCTATGATGTGATGGATGACTATATCAAAAGTGTAACAACACTTAATAAGCTTGGATTCGTTCTTCAATTTGGAATGGCGAGTGTAATGAATTAATAATTTGGAGCATAACGGAACCTGGGTCTTGTTAGTGGTTGAATGCGTCATTAGCCGAACTGGAAGCTGAACGCCGTCCCCGGGAACCCGGCGCCGGGCTGGAATTCGAATGGCTGCGCGCCGCGGTTGAAGAACGACTGGAACACCACGTTCGGGTCGATGTCTGGAATAAAAAATAAACAATTTAAATATATGAAGCTCTTCATAGATAAGCGGCTCAATTGGTCCAGCGGTCAAGGCGATAATTTGTAAATATCCCGCTTATTTAGGTGTTTCATCTCGATAAAAGTAAGTAGTAAAAGTACTGTGACGTGCACTAATGCAGATGGATTGTGTTATTCGAAATGGGTTAGTAGGGACTTGGAAAAATTTGTTCATAAAGACGACGATTATTTCAAAATCTATTAACATTTTTTATCCAAATAAATAAGTATTTATTGTTGAAAAATTAAGTCATCAAAAATAGATGAGAGCAACAAGTTATAAAATTAGCTAAATTTCGTGGATGGCTTCGTAACAGGTGTGACATACAGACAGACAACAAAGTCTCGCAATGGGTATCTTTTTTACTATTTTGGTTTTCTATTGTTTAATGCTAAGAAAACTAAATGTGTTGGGTTCGCTTTGCCTTATGTTAAATCGGTAGATTTTAGTATTTTTCTTAAATGACGAGTGTATGCAAATTGTAGATAAGGCGGTTTGCCTAGGCATAACAATAGATAAAAAAATGCAATGGAGTCCCCACGTAGATGTACTGGCAGGTAAACTAAGTTTGGAAGCTTACGCCGTTAGGTAAATTAGACAACTAACTAATGTTGAGACAGCTCGCTTAGTTTATTACAGTTATTTCATATTATTTACGAGAATATTATTTGTGTCATTAATAATTTACGTTATTTCACCTGTTGGTCAATGCATTCATTTCTATAATAAATTACCTGACGTAGTTTTAAAAGTTACCCTTTCCAGCACTTAAAAGTTACTTGAAAAAGTCGTTAATGTCTAAAGCGTATTATAGGGTCGAGGATTATCTAACAGACTAAAATTCATGGCCTAAACCCGAAACTTACAAGGACAGGTACCCAACTGTCCGTCTCCGATTTTGTTGAATTTGATATATGTTAGAGAGTAGTTTAAAATAACAGATACGTATAAAATGTTTAAGAAGATGAAAAAATAATGAGCAAAAAATAATGAAACTTTCATTTTTATTTTAAATATCTCTATATAAGTTAGAGGGTTTAGTCACTTTTCAGTACTTTGGACGTCAATTTCTACCAACAGGTTGAGATTGGGCCGCTAAAAAAAAATACGTCTCTGTTATTTTAAACTACTCTCTAACATGTATCAAAATCAACAAAATCGGAGCCGGATAGTCAATAATAATTTGTTCAAATGCAAAAATACTTTATCTTGTCTAGGGGACACCGTTGATGTAGGAAAACATCGAAACTTTTATTTGGTCGTCTTGCACCGTCTTATATACACAAGTAGGTGTTTTTTTTGATTCCTTTTCTCCCTCTATCTCTCCCTAGAATTTTGGCATGTTTTCCTGCTGAATTACGCATGTTGTTTGTTATTATATTTAATTTAATATTTATAGCTTTATATAATGCTTAGTAGTACCATTGTAATATGAAATATATTTAAAAAATTACATGAAATGAAATGAAGTTTCTTCTAAGCAGTGATCTCCTCTTGGGAAGCGCTGCAAAATTCTTGACGTGTAATAGTGCCCGTGCGGCCTACTTACTGAATATTTGTCTTTTATCTTTTATCTTTATCTTTGACGCGTATTTTTTAGTTTTCTCATATTTTTCACCTTATGAACCGATTTCGACAAGTTTTTTTATTGAAACTATCACTGACCTGCCATGCCGGCACCGTCTTCGTCCAAGTCCTGTCCATGGTCGTAGCGCGCCCGCTTCTTGGGGTCGATGAGCACGCCGTAGGCCTCGCCCACCTCCTTGAAGCGGCGCTCCTGCTCGCGGCGCTCGCTGTCCGGGGCGCCGGCGTGCCGGTCCGGGTGGTGCACCAGGGCGCGCTTCCTGGAACGACACACCAACGCCCTCACAGTAAACCTGTTCACTATTGTTCATGAGCAAACAAGGACCTAACTGTGCGACTCCCCTCTGCAGTGTTTCCTAACAGTTATGACATGGGGGACCTTCAAGAGAAGACCCTTTAAAGGCCTGACAAAATTTCTTGAGTTCCCAGTGTTCATTGATGATTACTTCCCATCAGGTAACCTGCATGCTGGTTGGCTTCCCTATTTTATACAGAAAAAATAAACATTTATCATAATGCAGAGTATTTTTACCCATAACTTTCTAGCTCATAAATTCTGTTTATGGACATAATTATTTAACGTACTCATTATTATATCATTGGAAGTGTGAAGGATATGTTAGATATTATTTATGAGCTAGGGTTAGGTGATGTTAGTTTTATAACAATCCTGAAAAGTTAATGATTTCATTAAAAAACCCTTAATGACTCGCGATAAATATGGCAGGCAACATAGCCCCGAAACATACACATTTCATTATTTATACAGTTAATGGGGCCAATTTGGATTGTCTTCTGTCATTTTAAATACCTATCTGTAATTTAAGAACGTCAACATCTTTTCTTGTTACACTAGAATTGAATTTGACGTTTATAAAATTAGGTTAACAGGTATTTAAAATTAAAGAACACAAGCTGAATCGGTCCCAATATCTATCTTATCCTTCATATGGGCCACAATACACTGTCTGTATGGGTCTGTAAATCCTTCCCACACGTATGTATCTTCCTAAGTTATTAAGAAGGGGCCGAATAGTTAAAAAATAAAAAGATTATTACAAGAATTGCAAATATACATAAAAAATTGCAAGACAATATTTAATTTTCGTTACTTCTTCAAAAATAATTAATTATTATTTAGGGGTTATAAACTAACATAAAATTCTTCGTACCTGTAAGCTTTCTTAATATCATTTTCTGATGCTGATTTTTCAACACCAAGTATTTTGTAATAATCTTTGCGTTTGGATTTCTTGAGAGCTAGTTTGGCTTCATGGAGTAGTTGTTTGTTATCTTTGCTTTTGTCAATCTTGTACAGTCTCTCATAATCTTTGACAGCTTCCTCAAAATCTTCAAGCTCTGTGTAACACTTGGCTCGTCGCAGCAGGGCTTTGACATAGTTTTCATCCAGTTTCAATGCAGCCGTGCACGCTTCGGCCGCTTCAGAGATCCGGTTTAGTTTAGAACACACTGTTGCTTTATTGAAATAAAGCTTCGCATTGACAGCTTTGTTGTTAGGGTCGATAGTGAGGGCTTCGTTGTAGAGCTCAAGGGCTTGCTGCCAGCGACCCATTTTAAATTCATCATTACCTATAAATTGTTTAAAGGATTCCATGAGTAACACTTGTTAAGTCAACTTTGACGACGCGCTGGCCAAGTTGGTATTGTAGTGACCCTGTCTATGAAGCTAGCGGTCCTAGGATCAAATCCCGGGAAGGGCAAAATATTTGTGTGATGAGCGCGAATATTTGTTTCTGAGTCATGGATTATTTGGTATGTATTTAAGTATTATATTTCTCTATATAAGCATTTATATTGTTGTCTAGTTACCAGAGTACAAGCCTAGAGCTTAGTTTGAGATGAGTTCAATTGGTGTGACATTGTCCCCTGATATTGATATTTGAACTTAGATAATTAGATATGTGTCTACCAATATTACCTTCATCTTTCTTTTTTTTTAGGAATTTAGCTTTTTTGAAAATTTCTTTTGCCTTTTTGTGATCTGGTGCTAGACGCAACACTTGCTGGAAATGCTTAAATGCTTGATCATCCTTGTCCTGGAAAAATATTTCATTAATGTAAAGCTTCTTGAACTTAAAAGGGGTTGAAATTAATCATTTTGTGTAATACCCACCTCAAAATAAAGACATAGACCACGCACAAATATAGCCTCTGCATTTAAGTTGTCAAACCTCAAAGAATCATTTGCAATCTCCTGAGCCTCCTGGCAACGTCCAATCATAGCCAAACACTCTGCCTTTTGCAATTTCGCCCTGTAATTATTTTGGAATATGAATGACAATTTCAAAACTATATTTACTTACTACTTACTCCATTTTTATTTATTTATTGGCAGACATGCCGGTGTGTTAGTCGCATGAACCTGGGTTTTAGGAGGGAATAAAGAAGATAAATTACCCTATACCCTCCTTCCAAAATTAATCTTGCTGTTTGAAATTAGCACTTAAGTCCCTCAACTAGGTAAGTTAGTTTGTTACTTTATATAAATAATTGATTTATTGAAAAGAAATAGAATATTGAGAAATAGATGATATTAATTAAACAATTAAATAGCTTACAAATAAAATTATTATTAGTATTGTTAATTACTTAGCACAGTTTGGACTATAGTCCAGGCAGCGATCCATGCAGAAGACTGCCCGGCGGTAATCATCAGCGTCCATAGCACGCTGCGCGTCTTCGTGCAGTCTGCGCAGCGTCTCCAGGGCGCGGCGCTCGCTGCTGGCGCAGTCGGGGCCTCCGAGCTCCGTCGCCTTCCGGACCGCTTGTTCGCCACCAGGTAGATCTCCTAATATTTGTAATAAGTTTTATTATACAGGGTTATTGGTAAGTCGACCTATTCCCGTTAGGAGGTGATAGGGGTGACTATTTGCGATAATTTTGACCCCCATATGCATTATGCAAAAGTGAACCATTTTTGAGTTATCGCGTTTATTAGTTTTTTTTTTAATTAGTCGGAAATTCAACTTGAAAAATTTATTACAAAAAAAGTATCAATTTAAATCTTATTTTTTCTTCTGATTTACAATACCGATTAAACACTGGTTATTTCTCAATATTAAAACAATAATTATTGGTCCAAATTTGAAAAAGCGAGACGGAAAACGAATTTTTTTCAATATTTTTTGCGATCGCTTTCCACCAAAATGCCTTAAAAACAAAAAAAAACGTTATGAAACTTGGCTTGCAGATTATTTTAAAAACTTAACTGTTTTCTTAGCTCTCCAAAAACGCATAACAAGTAGAAAATTATTTAAAAAAACCTGAAAAAATAATCATCACAAAGGAAGCGGGCGGAAACAAAAGTCACAAATGCAACTTCAAAAATTAAAATTAAAAAACATACCAAATTTAAATCATACATTTTTTATTTGCTTTTGTACAAGATTAATTTGTTGTTCCTATGCAAAATTAAAAAAAATATTATCTTTACACGTTTGAGAATGCGAGGCCGAAAACTAAAAAATACATGTTTTTTTATCAAACTCCAACATAAACTACACGAAAACAGAAAAAAATACCAATACATTTGGCGTGCAGATTACACATAAAACATTGACGTTTTTCCAGCTTTCTTACGAGCTATTAAAACTAAAATGAGTTTTGTTAAAGATTGCTGGAAAAAATTAATCACAAAGGAAGCAACAAGGAAGTCACGTCCGAACAAAATTTAAATTTAACTAACTAAATCTATCAAAACTAACTGTTATACTCGTAAACACAAATAACAACATTAACTTATGTAAAAAGTTACAAAATTAAAACTAATAAAACAATTAAAATTGAAAAAATCAGGATTTTTATAGTTCATTTTCAAAATGGCTACCTCCATTTCTTATTCTCACATAAGTTAATGTTGTTATTTGTGTTTACGAGTATAGCAGTTAGTTTTCATTGATTTAGTTAGTTAATTTTAAGTTATGTTTGGACTGACTTCCTTGTTGTTCCTTTGTGATCAATTTTTTCCAGCAATCTTTAACAAAATTCATATGAATTTTAATAGCTCGTTAGAAAGCTGGAAAAACGTCAATGTTTTATGTGTAATCTGCACGCCAAATGTATTGGTAAATTTTTCTGTTTTCGTGTAATTTATGTTGGAGTTTGATAAAAAAACATGTATTTTTTAGTTTTCGGCCTCGCATTCTCAAACGTGTACAGATGTTTTTTTTTTAATTTTGCATAGGAACAACAAATTCATCTTGTACAAAAGCAAATAAAAAATGTATTATTTAAATTTGGTATGTTTTTTAATTTTAATTTTTGAAGTTGCATTTGTGACTTTTGTTTCCGCCCGCTTCCTTTGTGATGATTATTTTTTCAGGTTTTTTTTAAATAATTTTTTACTTGTTATGCCTTTTTGGAGAGCTAAGAAAACAGTTAAGTTTTTAAATTAATCTGCAAGCCAAGTTTCATAACGTTTTTTTTTGTTTTTAAGGCATTTTAGTGAAAAGCGATCGCAAAAAATATTGAAAAAAATTCGTTTTCCGTCTCGCTTTTTCAAATTTGGACAGATAATTATTGTTTTAATATTGAGAAATAACCAGTGTTTAATCGGTTTTGTAAATCAGAAGAAAAAAAAAGATTTAAATGGATACTTTTTTTGTAATAAATTTTTCAAGTTGAATTTCCGACTAATTTAAAAAAAAACTAATAAACGCGATAACTCAAAAATAGTTTATTTTTGCATAATGCATATGGGGGTCAAAATTATCGCAAATAGTCACCCCTATCACCTCCTAACGGGAATAGGTCGACTTACCAATAACCCTGTAGACATTTAAGGGTTAACAAAAGAACAAAAAATATAATACTTATGACTCATGAGATATAAGTCGACTCTGAAGCTATAGATTGGTATAATACAATGAAACCTGTAATTGCATCTATACTAATATCATAAACAGGCAAGTTTTGTTTTGTTTGTTTGTAGGGGGTAATATATGGAACTACGTAACTTAAAAAAAAAAACACTGATAAAAGCTACAGCTTAAGCTTAAGTAATACAGGCAACTTTTTTACTCTTTTCCTGGACATTTGCCAGGTGCTGCACTTCGCTGCACATACGAGTTCATAGTATGACGTTGGTTTGTTCCCATTGGAACTAGGTAATTATTCTAACAAGAGGAACAACTTGTTTTAAAAAAGATGTTTATTATATTTGCTTACATTAATACTGATCATCAGAAAAACATCAGAACAACATGGTATAATTTGGGGCATTAGATATCTTCTGATACCAGAAGTTACATATTAGACATAAGTAGAACATTTCAAAATTCAGACCTCATATATGCGTTGAAGGCACAAGGTGGTCACTAATTATTATGAACGCGACTGTTCGTTCAAGGCATTGGGTGAAAGTAACGAAAATGCATATTATATGAGTTGGTGGCACTGAATGTGTTAAAGCCGAGCGAAGCGAATTTTGTATAAAATTAAAATTAAATAGTATTCACATTATCTTGTAACCCAAAACAACATACTTACATACATTTAATCCAGGAACAGAAAAAATAAGGCTTAAACAATACAATTCGGTTCTGGGTCACAATTGCCCTCGTGTGTGACTTGTTTGTCTAAAAAGTCCATGATTATTGTTTAAAACTGGATATTTACAATAAAACAAGGAGTAAAAGCCATTAATTAGGAAAAAAAGAACTTAGGACCACCAAATTACAACTTTTTGTGTGAGAAATAACCTATCATAACAGTTAACAGATAACTAAAAACTAAAAGATAATTACCCAGGGCAAGACAACATTTTGCAATGCGGATATACCCTTTAGTATAGGTAGGATCCAAAGCCACCGATTTTTGTGCATCTTCTAGGGCTTTTTTGTATGTTCCCAGCATCATGTAGCAAGCAGATCTATTGCCGTAGTAAGAGGCATTTTCTGGGCATAGTTTGATGGCTTCATCATACATCACAAGAGCACTCTTATAGTTTTTGTATTTGTACAAATGGTTACCACTCTCTTTTTTTTCTTCAGCAAGACTGTAATTTAAAACGAATAGTGGTTTAAATGATAAATTTATTTCCTTTAAACAGTAGGTGCCGTGCTACATCAAGCTTGAGATTTCCTATTAGATATACTTAACAATATCTGTATCAGGAGACCTTGCTCTTCCAGATATAGTAAAGCGTAGTGATTTACCTAATTTAAACTACAAAATTTCAATTTAAACTTAGCTTATTACACTAGCTAAAAATATATGTATTTCATGTTCCGAATGACTAGCATAGAGGCACATCATGTAACAGTTGGGGTGGCGTCGTTATCAGAGGGTTTTGACACGGCAGAGTATGGGTCTGCCTGTCGCCATTCCAAAATTTGAACTGGAACTACACCCCAACTGTTACATGATTTGCTGCTTGCATTTTAATTCTTCAAAAATGGTCCTAGACTATTACCTAATAATTATGATTTATCCTAAAGAGTTAACTAAAAACCTGACAGGACAGTCTTGTATATATTTTAATGGACACCTGGCAACCATGTCTAATTGAAGAGATCTGAACATTCTTACAAAGTTTCCCATTTATACCTATTATTAGTAGGACTTCCCTAGTGTATTTTCCACAATTCATTCTTTGACACCCTTTTTGATGTGAAATAAATATTTATACACAGCAGTGGAGTATAAATCGGACTTTACATTTGCAATTAGCCAGCGTATTTCATTAATAGTCTTTTCATAAAACAAAACCCACTATACAACTTAATTAATTAATTAACAACAGAATTCAAAAACAACAACAAATGTCCCGATTATTAGGTAGTACTTGTTAGACTAGTTGCAATGAATTTTATCATCGTTATAAAGTAAGGTATACAAATAAACTTTGAACAATTCTTTGTACATGGCCTAATTAAATTATAAGGCTTCCAAGTTTTAAGAAATGATTCCCTTATTGTCCAGGGTCTATGAACAAATGTCAGAAAGATTACATCAAATAGAAACAGCCCTTCCTCTCTACCAAATGCATTTGCTTAGCACTTAGTACCTTTCTTCCTTAGTACCTTCATTAGCCCTAAAATAGCTGTTATGAATAGTGGTAGATATACTAATATAATTAATATAAAATGTTCATGTGTAATAACCATACAATACAACCACAGGAAATCATTTATATAATGTTGTAACCAGGTTTGCACCTCGATTGTTGTTGTTTGCTACCAGCTAACCTGTAGTCTAAAAATGGATAGGCTTTATTTTCATGTATGTAAGTAGGTCAAATGTCAAGGTACCCTTTGACGAAACCACAATGTTAAATATTTATCCGTGCATTAATAAAATATAGCCCTAAATTTAATTACGACTCAAACGAAAAGCAGCTTTAATCAATCTATACAAAAATAACTATCTAGACGGTTAGCTTATTTTTCTACGTGATTATATTGATTGCCAAGGCAATTACCTTTCTGGACTTTTAGGAAGTAAATCATCAATTGTTAGGTCCAATTCTATTGTCGGTTCACCCATCATGAGTTTTTCAAATTTTCAATGATTTTATAAGTAAAATTGTGTCTACTTTATTTTGACGACGGATTCACAAAAGAAAGACTGAACTGAGGTCGGTGGGTGAGTGCAGTGAGTGATTGGCAAAGAATTAGGAACATAATGAATCCGAATACCGGTTTTTGTCTATGACTAGATAAGATGTTTTGAATCTGAGTAAGTGAGAACAAACCCTTAGTGGCAGTGGCAGATAGTAAAGTCCCGGGTCCAATAGAACTTAGAAGTATAAAAAAAAGCCACACGACACGATACGTCAAGTAAAACATTTGTCAATCCTTGGTAGTGACGATAGCGTACTTATATTATATTTAATTTATGACAAAAAACATGAAATAACCGTAATGTTTTAAGGCCTTTATTTTGTACAAAAACAGTCTTAACAAAATGGAGGAAGAAGTATCATCTGTAAACGAGGTTTTTCATCTTAATGGCGAGATTGAGTGGCAACCACTTGCTCTCACTTTGGTTGAATATCCAAAAGGTATTATAGTCCTGTTTACCGTATTATTTTCTTGGTTTATTGGCTCTCATGGATGGCATCCTTGTAGATAATATTACATTGCACGTTTTTAACTTACTACGAACCAGTAGATCAAGCTAGTTCATGCGTGAACATTATCCGATTCTGCAATACCGGAGATAGTAAAACAGTATTAACGGCTGCTTTTTATGGCCATTGTAAAGGTAATTACCATCATTTCTGTTTTTCAGGTGATTGGATCGGAAAATTCTTTGCCTTTATAAGCCTGTCACCTTTTGGAATTGGCGCCGGGTTTATCGCCCTTGTCCTGTTTAGACGTGATCTTCACACCGTAAGTTAACTCTGCATCGCTACTTAAATACTAAACCCTAAACATCAGTCTATATTTAAAAGATAACCTTGTTGAGGTTGTTTCTAATGAATCAATTCCAAAAAACGACTTTTTGTAATTAATTAAGTTTTGTTTTGTTATCGATACCTCCACATGGTTCAATACTTGTTGAACCTGCCAAATGACACACAATAAACTTGTTTCAGATTGCTTTCTTCCTGGGGACACTGATTAATGAAGTGATAAACATAATATTAAAACACATCATATGTGAGGCAAGACCGCTTGCAAGAGGACATTTATATAATGAGTATGGGATGCCATCATCGCATGCTCAATTTGTTTGGTTCTTTAGTATTTACGTACTGTATTTTGTTGTAATAAGGTGAGTTCTTTCTGAGCATTAATAATATTTAATTATTAGCATAATACTGTCATTTTTATTTGTAATGCCATAAGTACATTTTGTTTTTCAAAGCTTATTTTCTATTAAAATTGAGTAGTAGAGACATTATTTATTATTTTACTATGCGCATTATTTGTTGGATATGTTAATTGCATGATGGATTCTGTAATTAATTACGTACTGTTACATTAAATAGATCTTTTATATTTTGTGTCATTATCATAGATAAAGTATTTTTAGGGTTTTTATGTTGACACTCATTTATCAAAATACACATCTGCTTTGTTAAAAAAAATTGCTTTTGTAATTTATTGAGTATTTTACATTGTTTAAACAAAGTTACTTCATGCCTTAAGCTAAGTATTTTTAAGAGTAATAATTTGAAGAAGAAAACTATAATATTTAAGTATTGTTGCACATTAACTTTTTTTTCACTTTATAGATAGTATACTTAAGTCAGATTTTTTTTTCCAGATTGCACCACATAAACAATAATAGTATAATATCAGCATTGTGGAGAGTGATAATTGTGAGTGGGTGTGTGGCGCTGGCCGTGCTGGTGAGCGTGGGCCGGGTGTACCTCAACTACCACACCTCCTCGCAGGTGCTGGTGGGGGCTCTCGTTGGCTTTTTGTTTGCCACATTATGGTTTGCAGTGGTGCACAGGGTTTTCACTCCTCTCTTTCCACATCTGGTTTCCCTGTAAGTATAACACAATCTTAAGGTGTCTACGGACCAGGGGTAGTCTTGCCAACTACTATAGAACAATTGATACCACAGGTTAAAACACATGCCTTAGGCCAAACCATGAAACAAAATAGCACCGACATTTATAAACAGATGATTCATGTTGCCCTGTGATTTTGATATCTGAAGCCATTGATCAAAGGAGCTCTCCTAAAAATGCCCTTAGATAAAAATTATATGAATTTGATGACAATGATTTTTTAATCCCTCTATCCTTATGGCACTGTTTATGATTCATTGCCTCAGTTAAAATCTATTCAATTCACGATCAACTGACGTTCGCCCTGCGGCAGCCTCCAGGGTTGAGGCATGTACGAATTTGAGGAAACGGCGAGCAGTGCATCACCAGAGACTGTCTCTTGTCCGTACTCACCTTTATCTAGTAAACAATTTGGTACATAAAAACTGGGCAAGAGCATATCAGATCATGCTCAGTGTAGGGTTCCGAAACCGCTATTTTGATTCATAAATGGATCCCTTAATCAAAAAATTGTTTTGGACAAACCTGAAATATTTTTGAAAGACCTATCCAACGACATCCCACATTATGGGGTAGACGATAAAAAAAGCCTACCCAAGTTACGTGGGGGAGGTATACTAAAAAAAATAGTTTCAACATTTTATTTTACCATTTTGTTGGCGTGACTAATATGTATATTCATGCCAAATTATACATTTCTATTATTAAAATTCTTTAGGCTGCGGACGGACGCACGGATGGATATGGCAAAACGAAGGGTTCCTTATTTAACTACGGAATCCTATAAAGGAATATGATTTTTGACTGTTTTATCAAAGTTCTCTTATACTAGCGTTTCATCTGGCTTTTAATATTTTATTTAGATGATACATATCTGGGTACTCAACTGTTAAACAAGAACTGAATCCCTGAAAGTCATAGTCATAGTAGCACTTTCTATGATACATCTATTAAAATTTAAGGTTTACTGCTATTACAAATGTCATACTTGTATAAAACGCTCACATTGAATTGGTGACTTTATTGAATATAATGTTTACAATGGTCTATTGTCAATTTCAGTAAAGTATGCGAGTTGCTAATGATCCGGGACACGACGCTGATCCCGAACGTGCTTTGGTTCGAGTACACGACGTCGCGGCAGGAGGCGCGCGCGCGCGGCCGCAAGATGGCGGCGCTGAAGCCGGCGCAATGACGGTACGCCGGCGCGCGCGCCGCCTCGCCCGCCTCGCGCGGCGCCGCCCGCCCGCGCGCCGCCCGCGCGTGACACCTGCTGGCCGCGGCGGCGCTGGCGCTGCTCGCCGGCCTGCTGCTGCTCACCTGCGAGCCCGCCCGCTCACTCCTACCTTACTAATGACGGTACGCCGGCGCGCGCGCCGCCTCGCCCGCCTCGCGCGGCGCCGCCCGCCCCCGCGCCGCCCGCGCGTGACGCCTGCTGGCCGCGGCGGCGCTGGCGCTGCTCGCCGGCCTGCTGCTGCTCACCTGCGAGCCCGCCCGCTCACTCCTACCTTACTAATGACGGTACGCCGGCGCGCGCGCCGCCTCGCCCGCCTCGCGCGGCGCCGCCCGCCCCCGCGCCGCCCGCGCGTGACGCCTGCTGGCCGCGGCGGCGCTGGCGCTGCTCGCCGGCCTGCTGCTGCTCACCTGCGAGCCCGCCCGCTCACTCCTACCTTACTAATGACGGTACGCCGGCGCGCGCGCCGCCTCGCCCGCCTCGCGCGGCGCCGCCCGCCCGCGCGCCGCCCGCGCGTGACACCTGCTGGCCGCGGCGGCGCTGGCGCTGCTCGCCGGCCTGCTGCTGCTCACCTGCGAGCCCGCCCGCTCACTCCTACCTTACTAATGACGGTACGCCGGCGCGCGCGCCGCCTCGCCCGCCTCGCGCGGCGCCGCCCGCCCCCGCGCCGCCCGCGCGTGACGCCTGCTGGCCGCGGCGGCGCTGGCGCTGCTCGCCGGCCTGCTGCTGCTCACCTGCGAGCCCGCCCGCTCACTCCTACCTTACTAATCTTAGCCTGGTATGAATCGTATTTACGCTTTCTATTGACTATTTGACGCTTACCATCAGCACTATGACTGTTCGTGCTGATGTTTACCGACACAAATACATCAAATATTATAACTTTGTTCAATTGATAGATATACATGAGGTTTGTTACATTATAGAAACTAATGACTTTAACACCAATACTTTTAAAAAAAGTTATTGACCTCTGCCACGCAGCGAGCATGAACGGCGGTACTATAGTCTTTGACGAGACTAAGAGACTGTTGGGTTTGTTTGTATGTATTTATTCTCGCTCACTCTTATACACTCGACATTCGAATCTTACCGATTTTACCCGAAACCATATGTCCTTTCTAAGATTTGTTGCATGGTACATTAAAGTTATAAACGAAATACGGCACCTAGAAAAGATAAATGCGACGCGAGGCGCAATTTGACAAATATAGGGTGCTAACGGCGGGCGACGGTAGATGGTGGTACTTTCTCGTCTTTAATTTTACGAGATTACGACATTTGCATTGAAACTCAAACTTACCGCCATGAGGGCTGGCATAAAAGCACACACTCGGCACGATTAGCCTGCGACCATCGCGCCCCGCCTCCCCGCCACCGCGCCGCCGACCTGAGTCAGCTATTAATAAAGGCATAAGAGGCCACATGTTTGTAAGTCTAAGTAAGTTTCATTACGACCGAACTTCAAAACGCCAAGATCTTCAATTGGACAACATTTTAAATGTCTCAGTCAGAATACACCTGAAAATTCGTAATTTTTAACAGTCTTCTTCTTCTTTGTACGGTCATTCCTGCATTTTTTTTTCTTTATAAATTAAGGTTAGTGTTTTGAAGCCATGTAACAGCCTACGGTGTCATTCTGTTCAGTCCCTCAACTCCATCAGGGAATTTTTCATTTGGGCACTCGTTTGTGAGGTGGTAGATGGTTTGTTCCGGGGCACCACAATCGCAGGCTGGCGATTCGCGCAAGCCCCATTTGTAAAGGTGGTAGTTACATCGACCTACTCCTGTGCGGATTCTGTTGATGGTAGACCAGATCTGCCGGGGTTGCAGCGTTCCTGGGAGGCCAGAGGTGGGATCGGAGACCAGTTCTGATTGGGAGCAAAGTGTTCCAAAACGTCTGATTCCCAAAACTCTGATATAATAAGACTGAATCAGAAAATGACTTCAATCCAAAAACATCTCAAACGCAGAATATACTCGTAACATAATATCAAATAAATAAATGACGACTCGATCAACATATTTTGGATAATAGTACATTGTGCATCAAGGGTAGTATGAAGGGAATTACTAACGAGAGTGTTAGAAGCCCGACGCCGAAGGCGGAGGGCTTTTAATGACTCGAGTTAGTAATCCCCTTACTGCCTGTGATACACACAATGGTTTTCATCACATTTGCATCACAAAAAAAACAAAGAGAAAACACTTTTAACTCTGCAAAATATAAAGAAATAACTTTTGACGAACGAGAACGTAAATGGAAACGATATTTTTTTTGTGACCTCTACCACAGATAATAACTGCGTTTAGTTTCGACCTGGATTCGAGCCAGATTTAGCCAATTTGATAAAAATGTATAATTACTAAAATTAATGATAAATGTTGATATAAACTTGAAATAGGTATAAAAATAATGAAGTTTAATGAAGCGTATAGGTTTTGTGTAATGTAAGTTAGTCTATAGCTAATTTTTAGAGATGAAATTAGAAACCGATTTAATTTTTGGCTGAAAACTAAACCTCCTTAGTCAGAAATGATGTACGAAAGAGTTGCAAATTTTAAAAAGAAAGTCATTACTCCCTAGGGATGACAAACTCGCCATAATTCCCGCGGGAACAATTTAGGCCATTGTCCTTCTGTATACAGGCATGGAATAACACCATTTACGAGCAAGTGTGATGAAAAGTTTATATTTGGGATATAGGTGATTAAATAAAAAAAATAGTAATATTACGAATCTCGGTATATTCAGGAAAAAAAAGGTATATTCAGGCATACTAAACGTATTAAATTCAGGGTTTTTTTTTAATTTAAGTCGTAATGAAACCTACTCTTAAGTCGGTAGGGTTTGACGACAACACAACTAAAAACAAAAACACCTATTTCGCGTATTTTTGATTGAATATTCTAAACCCCGCCTATGATCTTAACGTAACGATGATCTTCGATTTATAAGTTCTTTCCTTACCATAAACCTTCTTTTTTTAAAGGTGGTGGTTTTTTTACTTTGAAACTATAGTAAAGGCGCGCGCAAACTATCTCCATGTCAGCTTCTTCACGTGGCAGGCACATAAAGCCATCCCTTTTGATTCTTGTGTGTGGGCGTGGCAGCCTGATGTGGCCTCTTTAAGTGTCCATAGCCACGTGTTTAATGATCGCGTTTTTTTTGTTGTTGAAGAAATTGCGAAACAGCTCGTTTATATTAGTAATACGACATCTGGTTTCATATTAGCAAATGATACAGAATGTTTGGTAGTCAAGTGCAAGGACTTTTAGGGATGGCAGAGATTTTGAAACTGTTTAATCATATTTACTATTTTGTAAACTCTTATAGTTAGCGTGATATAGACAGTTTTATTTAAACAAATGGTACTTTCTCTTATGATCAGATAAGTTTTTTTTTTTTAAATATTTTTACTGATTCTCATTTTCAGAAACAAAATAGCCGGAAGAATTTTTAAGCTTATTTAATTGTTATTGGCAATATATCGAATACTTACTACAAGGATATTAATGTAATCGTAAATATAGTAAAAAAGCAACAAAATTACCTCCTTTGCTATTCCTTAAAATCCTTGTCCACCAAACACCCTGTATAATTCAGCAACTTCTAAAATGTTCAACAGATTAGAGTCCGACCAGCGAGTGGTGACACAAAAACGGCGGCAAATTCAAAATATCACTAGCTGGTAACACGAAATGCATAGACACTGGATAGGCACTTATAATGTTTATTTCATAGGTAAAATTGTTGCCATATGAAGAACTTGAGACAAATGCTTGTGCCACTTGCTGGTCGGACTCTAGCTTTCTGTTGGATTAATATATTTATTTGTTTACATTGAGAAATGACTTTTATGGAAATATTATTTGTTATTCACCTAAATAAGACTGCTTGAAATTGATGGAAATATCTCATGACCGATTATGCAATAATTACGTAAGTATAGGTATGTGTGTTCTATACTAAATCAATGTAGACTAAGAATTCTTTAAAAATACGATAGACACAATTTTGTAAAATGATTGTTTTATTGTATACTTAAATAGAATAATTAAGCTTCGTTGCTTCTCATCTAAAACTATGATTTGAATAATAATGTTGCAAATGACTAAAAGCCGAAATATAATGAACTATTGTTTGTATTTTTGAAATGTATATAGTAAATAAATAAAATAGGTAGAACCTTCATGGTTGTGGTTGTCTTTAACTGTGAGACTATGAGAAACGAATATGTGACACTATTATAAAATCTCATCTCTATCTTATACCTTTGTAAATTAAGTAAACATTTTTTACCATCTTCCATGTTTCATTGGTTAAGAAAATATGTCAGCAGCGAGTGAGAAGCTAACGCCGAATTTGTAACGACTTAACAGATAAATGAAAGGTTTAACAGTAGTTTCAATTGGCAGCAGATTAAGATTAACTGATGATAATTGGGTTCGAGAAACCCGACATAAACTTGTTAGAACATGCCTAATGATTTGCCGTTTTAAAGATTTCTCGGGAATTCTCTAAATTAGCTTTAGAATAGAAGCGTCGTTTTCGTTTTTCGAGAACGGCACATCTCTGACCGTACCAGTGGGGACTGAGCGAAGACCTAAGTCTGCAACTCGTTTGTAGTGTAGGTAGCACGTTTCTATCTGAATAGTCTAGACCAAATGTGATGCACTGACCTGCACAAACAAATGAACTTCAGCGCTCGGTTCCCACAGCTGTATGTGTTTCATGTGTGCATGTTGTGCAAGTGCTAAACTTTTTGCGTAATATTTATGACCAACATTACTAAGGCGGGAACAAATTATCGGCGCGTCCATTAACCGCGGTGTGCTGGTAGCTGTACAAATACACACTTAACGTGCTGCACTTAATGTGCAAAATATCAATAGATACATCGTCCAAACCCCGCGGATCATATGAACAGGTCGATAAAGGATTGTAGATCTTGAACCGTGCACCGATGCGCGGTGATGTACATAACAACATTGTTTTGTTACATTATAATCTTACACCGCGCGACGAGCCAACCGCTCGTTTCATGTGAACTTAGCCTTACACTTCCAAAAGAAACCTGGCGCACTGGATGTTTTTGATCGTACGCAATCAAAAGTCACTTAAGCCAGCCGCGGTTGACGAACGCTTCCTATAATTATTTGTTACAGTCATTTTTTATAGGGCTTCACCAATCTATCAATAAATAAAAAAAAGACATTACCTACATTTAAAAACAAAACTCCATCGAGTCGTAACTTATCACTCATAAGAGCATTTATTTGGAAAGAGTAGTGTCAAAAGGATGCACCTATTTGTAGAATTCATTTTTATTGAGTTAGATCCTGGAGCTGCCACGGCACTCTATTATGGCCATGTTTATTGATGTGGATAAAACATATGTCTCCCTCTGACCAGTACGTAAGTGCGAGAGTGACGGATGCTTTATCCACCGAAAAGAAACGTTTTAAAAATAACACTTTTGGTTGGGGGTTAATGAAACCTGACCTGTAAACTATTTAAGGGAGGGGAAACAGTCCTATTGTGCCGAGGATCCTAGTAGTTTGTTTATTTATAGTGCGGCGTACCTACTTAAACTAAATGGAGCAATAATTTTTGGTGTAATATTTACTATAGTTAAATTTTTAGATGTGTAATCTACAGAGATAAGTTACATTTAGCAGGTACATTACCTACTGATCAACCATAAATACGTTAATAGCTATGAACCTGGCATATGCAATAAATATATTGTAATAGTAAAGTAATAAATGTATAAGGCATAAATAGACTATAGATTCAGTGCCTATAATTGTAAGTACGAATTTCGATGTATTTTTTGCTCTACACGTTTAGTAAACATTTTGTAAAGTAGGTAAGGATAATAAAAATCACAATATATTTTTTCTATACTTGAGTAAGCTTAAATCCAATGCGTATATATTTTTGAATAGGGGAAATAGCTTATTGAAAATGAAGCAAAATATGAACTATGTACAAAAATACTTAACCTAATTTGCACCGATTCGTCTTAGAAACGCTACGTCGAATCGGTACAGATTATTTTTCTTTAACTATACCTACAATGACAAGAGAAAAGTAAGCGATGATTTTATAAACTGAATCTCTATACGACAGCTGCACGAAAATATAAATATACTAGGGGACGCCCGCGACTTCATACGCGTAGAATTAGCTTACCGCTACTCCTACTCCTTCCCGTTGGGGGTCCCTTAACTGGGGGTCTAATGTCACTGGTTTTCGACTTTTTAGGTATTTTTAAATCTCCGTTTTTTGGTCTAAAACTGTCAGTTGTGAAAAAATACTTAATTCTGGGAACTAAAAATGCTAATAGCTGATGAATGAGCAAATGCTTCAAACTAAAACACTTAAGGTTCTTCAACCACAAGTGTGTATTTTTTTTAATTTTGTTTCTGTCGAGGGGTATAGCTAACTCCAAAAAAAAAAACACACTAGGCGTGAAAATACCGGAGATAACTTACTTAATTCATAAGGCTATTCAAAAAGGTGCAAATTTCGTCTAATTGAGATAGGTTTGAAAAATTAAGCTCTTGGTTTGGTTTATTGACATTTAAAAACATTACATTCGTCAGGCTTTGGTTGAAGCTAATATGTCTTGTACCTAAGTGGCCAAACGGCTTAACACTCTCTCTCTCTCTCTCTTTCCTGTGAGATGCAACATGCTTTAGTACTTTTGCTTTCTCACACCTCAGCCACACGATACGGAGCGTAGGTACCGCTGCTAAAGGGTTGCATCCCCTTTAGCAGGCTCAAGCACTCCAAATACTCACGAGTTCAAAACGGTGTATGTGTTAGTTCCGGTATCGGTAGAGGTCAGTGTTCCTTGGTGCGTAGAGGCAAACACTTGGGACGGTGGTATTTTTTCACAAATGAATGTTTTTGATCAAAAAACGGAAAGTTTTAAAAATATGTAGTAAGTTAAATAACTCGAAAACCAGCGACATTAAACCTAAAATTATGCAAATAGGCTCTATTATTTATAACCCCTTTCAAGGAATAAGTCGAGTTACCTGTCAACTTGTAGAGGGTTGTTACAAACCGAAGAACACAATAACAAATAGTTTAACCATGAACAGTCGCACGCATAGGTTGTTATCCCAGGACGAACAAAGCAGCATGTTCGCTTAGTTGTGCTCGGGTGTGAGGGTGAGACAGGCAGTAGAACGTCTGTCATAGAGGCATTCCGATTAACTTCCAGGGTTTTCAACGCGTTGTTGCAATCTTGAGATTGCAATCGTCCTTGGGCTTGACCTAAATTATTATAAGGTGCGTTGCCTGAGTTCTCGTTTGCCTTGTTCAGTTCATGCCTAAGCCTTAAAAAACTAAGCAATTCGATTCCACAACCATGATCAGATAAATTCCAATATTTTGTCAGAATTTCCTAATCTATATATTAAAAGGCAAACCTGACTTACTGACTTAGGCCTGTATTAATAAACTGATCTCAACTCTAAAATGACAGTGTTCTATTGTTTGGCGTTTACTTTGACGTATCTTGTGATGAGCCTCAACGATAAGATGAGTTTAATAAATACGGCCCAGATATCAACGCACAGCCGAAACTACTGTACCAAAAAACTTGAATTTTGGTATAGGGGTTCCTTTCATGTTCATGTCATGAATTTTGAAAAATCCTTTCTTAGTGCTCACTTACAAGTGAGCACTAAGAAAGGATTTTTCAAAAGTCATCACCTTACTAAGGGGTTAAAATAGGGGGAGTAGCGGGAAACTTATTTTACGAGTACAAAGTTGCAGGCGGCATCTAGTTGTTTAATATATATCTTTTCTACCACAACCAAATCGTAAACTGTATCTGGACACATCTTGGTAAATTGCGTTTGTCATTTGCTTGATGATTTTTGGTAGTTGGTGCAAATTCAAGTATAAAGTCGTTGAGTTAGACGCGATAACATATGGGATTCACTTTTTTACTAAACAATTGTAAAAATGCTCTTAATTGGGATTTTTTATCAGATTAAGAGTTTTTCAATCAGAAAGTAAAATTGTCTCTTTTTTTACTTACTGTTTTATTTTGGTTTAATTTACTTCCTTTTGCAAATTACTTATTAAAAAACTTAGTTTGATACACGTGGGGAACTGTCATTTTCACACGACCTGAGTCTTGCAGGACGGGCCAAGACAACTCGGACCTCGTGCAAAATTACATTACAAATTGTTATTGTCAGCAGGCTCATCGCCTAACGAACTCGCAATCGCAATTGTTTTCCTTTTGACATACGCAAGGCGAATCTGCTTTAAAAATTAAAACAATTGTTCCACTTTAAAATCGATTGCGTCTATTCTCAGTAGATCAATGAACAGTTCAATTGATTGAACTAGTGAAACTTTTTAGTATAAGTAGTTCAATCGGTTTTTTTCATTGAACTAATAATACTCAAGTCTCACGCACAATCAACAGATTTCCATCATAAAACTCCACGAATGTGCATGCATGTGCAACTAAAATAAGTAGTAGTTTGTGCTATCTTATACGTAGCGAAGGTTATCAGGTAAATTACCCGTGGTTCACCTATGTAGATTACAGAGAGTAGACTGGCCAAAATTAACAGGTAGGTTTAGGTTATGTTAGTTCTTCAGAGGGCCCGAATAAGCTAGAAATAGGAGCTCCGCGGAAGCGGAGCTTCGTCGACTTCGTATGGGTGCGGCTCCACTGAGGCGGAGATGAGCGGAGCTGTGCCAATATTAACCAATAGAATCTAAGCTAACGTGCGCAAGGCGCGCTCAACGTGACCGCACGCGCCTTCTGTTGGTTAAAATTGGCACAGATCCGCTCGTCTCCGACTCAATGGAGTCGCACCCTTAAGGTCTGCTAAAATGCCCAGGTGAACTAATCAGGTGAACCACGGGTAATGAAGGATTGTTAATAAGATTGTGCTAGTGAGACTTTTGAGTAGGTGTTATTAGTTCAATGTTAAAAACCGATCTAGTTCAATCAATTGAACTGTTCATTGAACGACTGAGAATAAAGCTCGATTGCGATTGCGAGAATAAGGAACGCGAGAGATGTTTGACCCACTAACGCAACTTACTCATTTTCGCAGTTAGATACCAAGGATATTTACGAGAAGCATACTATCTATATTAAAGCAACTACAAACTTAAGTTTTTATTTCAATATTGCTTAATGTTTTGGTTCAAAAATTATTCAGAAATGTGTAAAAATTTCAAGGTTCCTTACAAATATAAAAGTATCTGTTTTAAATTTGAACATGCCATGTATTGGCAATAAGTAAATCTAGAGTGATCTTTGTGGCAGCTTATATGACCACGTTTAAATTCGTTTCTTTGACTTTTCAAAAATACAACTTACTTTATAGGAACGTTGCGAAGACGTTAGGTCATTTAAAAGATTACTTCTTTTATACGGCTTGGTTGCGGGCAGGACAATCGAGTACATAAATATGTATAGACTTAAGTACCTTGTCTATTTAATGTCATGTTTATTAAACTGCCACATATGAATTGTAATAACGATTAAAGTAAGAAGGTACTAAACTGTATACATATTTATGTACTCGACTGTACCTATATCCTATATCAAGTGGTTGAAATACTTGAAAATTCACAATACGGCTGTCATAGGGATCATTCTACATTGACCCGGGTTTCAGCGGTCCCACAGACCGCAGAACCAGACTTAGTAACCGTGTCGGCCAATTTTGTGTGGTCTAACGCAAACTGCAGCGTTCGGGGACTCCCAAAATCCATGTCGGCAAAGTGCGTGTAGAAATTCTCAAGTGTCGTGTAGGGTATCGTAACAACGTCTGCTCACCTTTACTGAACATTGTTCTGTTCGTTAAAAATATAATAAAATGACCTACAGGTATTGCTGTTTAATTCAGTAATAAATGCGTGACTAGGTATACCTCAAAAGCAGCCCAATAATGAAGACTTCGTTTTTCCACTATAAAAGTAGATTAACACATACTTACTACACACAGACATAAAAGTGCCTCTAGAATTCGTATTGTCTAAGTATCTAATGCAAATTACAAGATTTTTAGGAAACTTGCATCCGATGGGAATAGACCTATTAAAATATAAATATATATATTGTTTAAAATAGCCATATTGTACTAGCTAAATCTTAATTTATTCAATTGGTAATAAAACATTGAATTGTATATAGTCGATATTTCTGTACAAAGATTGTGGAAGTTGTAATAAATTTTTAATATTGTAACATTGACATTTTCTTTCAATGCACAATCATGTTAATTTTTATAAATATTATTTCAATGTTTCACTTTTCTCTGGTTCTTCTTTTTTTGCTGTTGTAATGCTTTGATCGTTTTCATTATGAGATGAACCTTTGAAAAAGAAAATGCGCATTTATAATTACCTAGTCAAAAACTCAAGATCCATAATATTCGACTGGACATTTCATTAACTTACCTCCGACCTGATTACATCCTGATGAAACACTGTTTTCAGACACACTTCCCAGCCACCTCTGAAAGAACATAAGAAAATCGTCTGTTAAGTAACCCCTAGGTACCCATACAGAGTAGGTACAGTCTAAAGCACTAATATCTATACAGCCATCGCGCCAAATATATGTATACGAAGACCTTAAAGTAAGTGACATAGGGGCGGGCGTTGAGACATTTATGACGTCTTGGGAACGTAGGTATGCCTTTAATTATTAAATATTGTGAACTATATGTATTACCTTATCAGGCGGAATAAGCCTGTTAGCTTTTTTCATAAAAGTGAAATTGGCTTTCTGACCAAGATCGACCAAGTGTTTTGTGACTTCAGTTGTCGACATCGCCTTGGTCAGCATTCCCTGAAGCGTTTGAGGATCTTTCTCCAACAACCCCGGAAACATGATCGCTAATGGTTTAGTGTCCGGTCCATCTTCACAATCCACCTAAAACGCAAACTAATTACCTATTGTAAAAGCGATTTGATTAGGAATGGTCACAATTTTGAGTTCAATTTACGAGTTGCAGTACTTCCTCCTCGTCGGCGATGGAGAGCGCCGGTTTGGTAGACGTCTGCATAATGTCTACCCATTCCGAGTCTTTGGCCAACAGAGGCACGACTGGCTCCACGGCATCAATAAAACTACTGTCTCCTGTGTGCCTTGAACTCTGAAATATACACAAATATGTTGCCATAAATAATTGCCAACCAAGTCTTATCTTACACTGTACTGAGTAACATAAACAATACTGATGCTTCTGGGTTGGACGTTGAGAGTGTTTTTTGTTTCGGTTTTTTAAATTTCTTCTTGGTTGTGTGACTTTCATTCATGTTGAACAAACCATTCTGTTATATTTTGGAACAGGCAATCAAATAAACTCAGGGAAATTCATCACAGTGATAGGATTTTCATAAGAAAACACACAATGACAGTGACAATGACAATCATTATTTTATTGACACTCTAGAGATCCATATCGGTGTTTTAAAAAAATCAGTTTTTTTTTTTTTTTTTTTTTTTTTTTTATTAAATGAAATATCTTAACAAATATTCCATTGGAATACAATCTAGTCTTATGACTAATAAGTATTTTAAATCTGACCTAAACTTCTAATACAGACTAAGCTAAGAATGTGTCCATTAACACTTATCCTATTGTCTCTGTTAAGGGGAAGACACTTTGTTAATGTGTTCTTTGTGTGTAGTACTTACTGCACTAATTACACTATCACTACACTAAACTAACTCGAAAGGCTTTGTCCTTTTCAGTCTTCGCTGTATATCCGTGTTGTCGAGGAGCTGGATGGCCTCGACATTCACATGGTGATGAAGCCTGCGTTCATGGGCTTCGGCGTATCTTTTGATAATATTACTAACATATTCCACTTCAAGGTCCCGGTGGAGGTTGTCATTTCTTATGTACCAGGGTGCGTTTACAATACCTCTAAGTACTTTATTCTGAAAGCGTTGTATCATTTGCATGTTGCTCTGTTTGGTACAGCCCCACAGCTGAATACCGTAAGTCCATATCGGCATTAGGACTTGTTTGTACAGTAGTATTTTGTTGTGTACTGACAACTCTGAGTGCCTCCCAAGCAGCCAGTACATCTTCCTGTAGCGGAGTTCTAGCTCGTCGCGTTTCTTTTTGACGTGAGCTCTCCAGCGAAGTTTGGTGTCAAGTGTCATGCCCAGATATTTGGCTGTATTTTCGTACGGTATTGCTTTGTTATTTATAAATACCGGGTGATATGAGGTTTTCTTGTTAGTAAAATCTATATGAGTTGACTTCGACTCATTGAGTTTTATTCGCCATTTCTTTGTCCAATCATAGACAACGTTAATAGCAATTTGTACATTTTCCAATGCTTCTTCGTGGGTGATCCCTACAGCCATGATAGCCGTGTCATCTGCAAAAGTTGCAATGGTGTTGTTTTCTAACACTGGAATATCACATGTGTATAACAGGTACAGGACCGGACCTAATACACTTCCTTGCGGTACTCCAGCTTTTATTTGCTTAATTTCTGAGTATGAGTCATCTTGTCTGATTCGAAACATTCTGTCTGATAGATAAGATTTTAAGATATCTGTGAACTGTTTTGGAAGCATTTTCTTCAGCTTGTATATCAGGCCGTCATGCCATACTTTGTCGAATGCTTGTGCTACATCAAGGAAGACCGTAGAGCAAACTTTTTTCTCTTCTAAAGTTTTTTCAATAATGTTGGTTATTCTGTGAACCTGGTCTATAGTAGAGTGCTTTTCTCTAAAGCCAAACTGGTAGTCAGGGATTAACATTTTGTCTTCTAAAATAGGTTTTATTCTTTTTATGAAGAGTTTTTCA
Organism: Acleris sparsana; assembly: GCA_923062465.1. Classification (NCBI taxonomy): domain Eukaryota; kingdom Metazoa; phylum Arthropoda; class Insecta; order Lepidoptera; family Tortricidae; genus Acleris; species Acleris sparsana. The sequence goes on from OV281286.1 coordinate 13,945,323, forward strand.
AATAACTTAGATATAATTGGTAACAGGGATATTGGTCTGTATGATGTTACCTCATGTGCTGGCTTTCCTGGTTTGGGAATCATAATGACTTCGGCGAATTTCCACAAGCCGGGTACATGTTTTAGTCTAAATGTAGCGTTGATAAGTGTGGTGAGTTTCACTATTGCTTTACGGGGCAGGTTACGTAGGACTTCCCCAGTGATGAGATCATAACCCGGAGATTTCTTTTGTCTTAGGCGATTAATTTCAGTACAGACTTCTTTTGGTGTAACCAATTTTATTTGAAGTTCATTTTGTAATATCTCTTCATTTAGGTTAATTTCAAACGTGTTGTCCTCGTGCGGTTGAAATATTTGTTCAAGATGTTGTGCAAATCTCGCAGCTTTCTGAGCGCTACTGACAGCCCAAGTACCGTTTTCTAGTTTAATGGGAGGAACTTGAATAATAGGTCTTTTTAATTTTTTTGTGACTTTCCACAACGAATAGTCTGTTGACCGATCACCTGTTAGTTGACGAAGGTGAGTAGTCATCGACTCATCGTGAAAGCTTTTAATTTTAATATTCAGTTGTTTTGTGAGATTATTTAATAAGGTCTTGTCTTGTGGAAATCTCGATTGCTGCCATTTTCTTCTCTGCTTCCGTTTTTCAGTAATCAGATTTCTAATTTCCAGAGGATACTTACTACCTAAGTCCCTTTTCTTGGGGATAGGTGTGTTATTCCAGGCACATTGTTGTACATCTGCTATGAATTTCTTAACCTCCAGTTCGAGCTGTTCAGTGGATTTAAGAGGAACCTTGAGATTTATTTTTCTATCTAGATCTAACTTAAAGCTTTCCCAGTCTGTATTCTTATTCACCAGAGTCGGGTTGCATTCTTTTAACATAATTTGTTCACTTAGAGTTAAGATTATTGGCGAATGGTCCGAACTCATATCGTATCCTTCCTCGATGTGTATGTATTTATTTGCTAAGTTTTTGTATATGAAGAAATCGATTAAATCTGGTACTTTGTTGATATCGGTAGGCCAGTAGGTTGGCTTTCCTGTTGATACAACGTCACATTTGGTTTCTTTGATGGCGCATAGCAATTCTTTGCCTTTGGTAGTTGTAAGTCTGGATCCCCAGTAGGTATTTTTAGCATTGAAGTCGCCTCCTAGGATAAACCTGTTTCCAAGTTGCTCCAGAAAGCTTCTGTACTGCGTTGTTTTCAGTGCATATTTTGGAGGGCAATATATTGCTGATATGGTAACAGGATATCGTTTTGTTTTCACACAAATGGCTACAATTTGTTTGTCTTGTTCTTCGATCTTGAATTCTTCATAATGGGAAATGTTGTCCTTTATTATGACTGTACTACCTCCTCTAGCTGTATTGCCTGGATGGAGAGCGTGGTACACTTTGAAACCTTTAATTTGAATGAAAGATTCTTTAGTAAAGTGTGACTCAGATATGAGGCACACATCAATTTTTTCTGTGGATAGGACTGCCTTCAATTCGTTTTGATGACGAAGCAGTCCGTTAGCGTTCCATGCCATGATTTTGAGTGACTTGAACATTATTTCAGATTTTGAGTGGATGTCTTGGAAGTGAATTCCAGTTTCTTTAATCTACCGTCAAAAGACGACATAAGGTTAAGGATTTTATTTATTTTATCATCCAGACTACTGCTTAGCAGAGGAGGCTTTGCCTGTGCTTGGACCTGTGCTTGAACCTGTGCTCCTTTAGTGATTTGAGCATAGGACACATTCTTTTTCAGGGCACTTTCATGAATAATACCCTTTTTATCTGTTTGAGCAGTTTGTGGCTTTGCGGACGTTTTTTTATTTTTTATAGCTTGTAGTTCCTTGGCTACTACACAACCCCTATAGTTCGCGGGGTGGCATTCGCCACAATGGTAACATTTCGGTTTTTCTTCTGCTGGCTTTTTGCAGTCTTTTGTCAGATGCTTGCCTGTACATTTAACGCACCTGGGTTCTTTAGAGCAGTATTTATGTGTGTGGCCGTACGACTGGCAACGCTTGCACTGCGGTATAAGTTTCGATGTTCTCATCGGCTGGATGTCAACTTTGCATCCTAATATCGATTTGATGTTGTATATATTAGTTATGTTTTCATCCTTTTGGAACGAAAGCATAAACATATTCAATGGCTCTTTTGTCCTCCAACTAAGTTTGTTGACGGCCTCTTGTATAACAAATCCTTTGGATTTGAGGTCTTCAATAATTCTTTCTGGTTTACACGAGAAGTGTAAGTTTTTTGCCATCACTCTAATGGGTCGGTCCTGCTTATTTTCATAAGTGTGTGAGCAACAACTGTTTTCAAAGAGTATTTTAGCGATACTTCTATACGCGTCCTCATTTGTAGAGTTTATTTTGACTTTATCATCTTTCATCATTTTGGTTGTAAATGAATCTTTGGGCAGGGTTGATGACAGAAGATCGTAAAACTTCTGATAATCCTGTATGTTTTCCACCATAATAGGTGGAGGTAGAGGTGTTTTCTTAACCTTATCTTTTTCCGTGGATGTTCCTTGCTGGGGTGGTGAGAGAGTCGCATTACGTTTCCTTTTCTTTCTGGTCTGTTGACGTATCCACTCGGTTTCTTTAGCTAGTTCTTCCTCGTCAGTTCCATATTCTATGGTTTCTGGAGGATTTTCTTTAGCAGCTGTTTTTATTTCAGGATTTTTCAACTGTTCCTGAGTGTTTTTCAACAGTTGTTGTAGTTCATCTATTTGACCCTTAAGGTCTTTAACCGTGGTTTCTAATTGGTTACGTTTGGCCTTTTCTTCGGAATAGTATTGATATAACAACCGTTCTTTTTCAGTTTCGATAGTAATGTTTTGCGATCCCATTATTACTTATAAGCAATTAGCTTCGCCTTAACGAAATAACACAAATAGTCATGATTCACTTAATCGGTAAAACTAGGTCATCGCGGCGACCGTGAATGCACGTTCGGCGCGACGGATTGCACTGCTGCGTTAGCACTTTACCCGAGCACTATTCAGGGCGCAAGCAAGAGCGACGCAACCGTTCTTCGCGGAAGTGTAAAACGAACTGCCCAAAAAAATCAGTTTAAAAAAAAATGAGTAAAGAGGTGGTTTGTGTTTATTTATATGAAGATTAAAATTTACAAATTCCAATTTTGTTTGTATTTAAAATATAATAATAGTGAAAGAGGATGAATTTAGGAGTAGTCATCGTCCTCGTCGGCGTCATTCCTGGGTCCGGCGGGCGGCGGCACGTAGGGCTGTGGCGCGCTGTCGGCGCCCGCGAGCCCCTGCTGTTGCAGCAGCAGCCACTGCTGCTGCTCCTGTCTTGCTTGTTCCTCGCGCGCCTGTAAAGTTACACAATCGAGCACATTAGTGGTAGACAGGACTGCAATCCCATTTATGGTAGAACTACTATGTTCAACTGACCGGAGCTCTACTATCTCTGCAAGTTTTAGAGCTTTCTTGATACAACTTTAAAAGGACAAAAGAAGAAGCTCCGCGCCGCACCGCACAACCTCCGCTCTTACTCCGTTTAGGCTCAAGCATGATTAAATAATCTGTTTATACAGCAGCTAGTTTACGAAGCACAGCGAGAGAGAGGAATTTACAGTTAATGCTGATTTCCATTAGATTCAATATAGGTTTTAGGAAAACAATGTGTAAACTAAAAATATGATGAGTTCCCACGGAAACATCAAGAAATGAATAGGTCCTTTGCCAGTTGATGTGTGGATGTGGGCAAAATTTATATGATTTAGTAATGCATTATATTTGGTAGTGCAGTGGTCCATTGCAGAAAGATTGTGTTCAGTTCAGTCTTCACATAGCAAAGTAGTTTTATATGAATATCTCTTGCAACATGATTGTTCAGGACCTCAACAATGTCCTAAGTATATTTTCTCCATGACTGAAACCAACATTACTAATTAACTTTATTATGAAAGAAACACGGATACCTTTGCGAATAGTTCCTGTTGTTGCCTGAGCAATTCTTCTTCAGGTATACCAAGGTTTTCAAGCCTGGTGCTCTGTCGTCTTCGCTTTGCTGCGACAGCCTTGCAATCTTTCAGGACTGCTTCTGCTTCTATAGTGTAGTCAGTGAATCCTAATCTGTCCAAGGCTAAAACAGAATAATCTTATTCAAGACTTGTATCAACCCATACACACACATACATAACTACAATAATCACAATATCAGCTGTACAGTAATGGCATAATTCTTATTCTCTGTAATCTATATATATAAAACGCAAAGGTGACTGACTGATTGACTGACTGATCTATCAACGCACAGCCCAAACTACTGGACCGATCGGGCTGAAATTTGGCATGCTGATAGCCACTATGATGTAGGCATCCGCTAAGAAAGGAATTCCCGAAATTCCCACGGGAACGGGAATTAGCGGGAAAATCCTTTTGTATGAAAAATCTAAACCACGTAAGATAGATGATTGAAATTTGGCATGCAGGTACCCTAATGAATCTAAAGCTTACTTGCAACGCGATATTGCAAAATTCCCATGGGAACGGGAGTTATTGGGAAAAAACTTTTGTATGTAAAAATCTAAACCGCGTAAGATAGATGATTGAAATTTGGCATGCAGGTACCCTAATGAACGTAAAGCTTACTTGCAACGCGATAGAGCAAAATTCCCACAGGAACGGGAGTTATTGGGAAAATACTTTTGTATGTAAAAATCTAAACCGCGTAAGATAGATAATTGAAATTTGGCATGAAGGTACCCTAATAAACGTAAAGCTTACTTGCAACGCGATATTGCAAAAGTCTTACGGGAACGGGAGTTATTGGGAAAAAACTTTTGTATGTAAAAATCTAAACCGCGTAAGATAGATGATTGAAATTTGGCATGAAGGTACCCTAATGAACGTAAAGCTTACTTGCAACGCGATATTGCAAAATTCCTACGGAAACGGGAATTAGCGGGAAAATCCTTTTGTATGAAAAATCTAAACCGCGTAAGATAGATGATTGAAATTTGGCATGCAGGTACCCTAATGAACGTAAAGCTTACTTGCAACGCGATATTGCAAAATTCCCACGGAAACGGGAGTTAATGGGAAAAAACATTTGTATGTAAAAATCTAAACCGCGTAAGATAGATGATTTAAATTTGGCATGAAGGTACCCTAATAAACGTTAAGCTTACTTGCAACGCGATATTGCAAAATTCTTACGGAAACGGGAGTTATTGGGAAAAAACTTTTGTATGTAAAAATCTAAACCGCGTAAGATAGATGATTGAAATTTGGCATGCAGATACCCTAATGAACGTAAAGCTTACTTGCAACGCGATATTGCAAAATTCCCACGGAAACGGGAATTAGCGGGAAAATTCTTTTGTATGAAAAATCTAAACCGCGTAAGATAGATGATTGAAATTTGGCATGCAGGTACCCTAATGAACGTAAAGCTTACTTGCAAAGCGATATTGCAAAATTCCTACGGGAACGGGAGTTATTGGGAAAAAACTTTTGTATGTAAAAATCTAAATCACGTAAGATAGATGTTTTCAATCTAGCATGCATGCATACCTTAGTAAATATAAAGTTTAGTTATGGATGTATTTTGAAAAATTAAGTTAGCGAGAAAAAAATGTTGTATGTTCGAATTTCGGAGACTACAATTTCCATTGAAGGTATGTTTCGCCATGATCATTAATAAGTCGCAGGGTCAAACACTCGCGCTAGCAGGAGTTGATTTAAGACAGCCCTGTTTCTCCCATGGTCAGTTATATGTGGCGTGCTCCCGCGTAAGTTCGCCATCCAGTCTGGTCATTCTCGCACCACCCTCCAGAAAGACCAGAAACGTTGTTTATAAGGAAATTTTATAAATAACTAGCTTTTGCCCGCGGCTTCGTCCGCGTGGCGTGTTATAAAAGAGAGATCTTTGTGTGTGTGGGAGAAAGGTTAAAAAATGCTTAATTTTATTATTTTTAAATGAGGTTATAGTATAAAAAGCTCAGTTGAATAATGAATTGTTATTAATTTTTAGATTATTAGTTTATGATAATTGGGTTTGATATAAATTTAGGAAAATACGATCAGTGGAGGCTAACCCTAAAGTACCTATAGGGTTTCGTCTGGAATTCAGAGGTGAGAATGTGGATGTCAGTCGGTATGAAAGTAAAAGTTTGACCACATGAAAACTAAAAACCGGCCAAGTGCGAGTCGGACTCGCGCGCGAAGAGTTCCGTACAAAATTAACAAAAAAAAACTCGTTTGTTGTATGGGGACCCCCCTATTTTTTATTTTATTCTTATTTTCAGTATTGGTTGATATAGCGACAATAGATATACATATTCCGTGAAAATTTCAACTGACAGACAGACAAAGAAGTCTCAGTAATAGGGTCCCGTTTTCACCCTTTGGATACGGAACCCTAAAAAGAGTAGCATGGAAGAGTGGTTCGGTTGGTGGGTGGCTGGTGCAACCGGGATATGGGAAATGTATTTAGGAAACATATTATTTATAAAATTTCCTTATAAACAACGTTTCTGGTCTTTCTGGAGGGTGGTGCGAGAATGACCAGACTGGATGGCGAACTTACGCGGGAGCACGCCACATATAACTGACCATGGGAGAAACAGGGCTGTCTTAAATCAACTCCTGCTAGCGCGAGTGTTTGACCCTGCGACTTATTAATGATCATGGCGAAACATACCTTCAATGGAAATTGTAGTCTCCGAAATTCGAACATACAACATTTTTTTCTCGCTAACTTAATTTTTCAAAATACATCCATAACTAAACTTTATATTTACTAAGGTATGCATGCATGCTAGATTGAAAACATCTATCTTACGTGATTTAGATTTTTACATACAAAAGTTTTTTCCCAATAACTCCCGTTCCCGTAGGAATTTTGCAATATCGCTTTGCAAGTAAGCTTTACGTTCATTAGGGTACCTGCATGCCAAATTTCAATCATCTATCTTACGCGGTTTAGATTTTTCATACAAAAGAATTTTCCCGCTAATTCCCGTTTCCGTGGGAATTTTGCAATATCGCGTTGCAAGTAAGCTTTACGTTCATTAGGGTATCTGCATGCCAAATTTCAATCATCTATCTTACGCGGTTTAGATTTTTACATACAAAAGTTTTTTCCCAATAACTCCCGTTTCCGTAAGAATTTTGCAATATCGCGTTGCAAGTAAGCTTAACGTTTATTAGGGTACCTTCATGCCAAATTTAAATCATCTATCTTACGCGGTTTAGATTTTTACATACAAATGTTTTTTCCCATTAACTCCCGTTTCCGTGGGAATTTTGCAATATCGCGTTGCAAGTAAGCTTTACGTTCATTAGGGTACCTGCATGCCAAATTTCAATCATCTATCTTACGCGGTTTAGATTTTTCATACAAAAGGATTTTCCCGCTAATTCCCGTTTCCGTAGGAATTTTGCAATATCGCGTTGCAAGTAAGCTTTACGTTCATTAGGGTACCTTCATGCCAAATTTCAATCATCTATCTTACGCGGTTTAGATTTTTACATACAAAAGTTTTTTCCCAATAACTCCCGTTCCCGTATGAATTTTGCAATATCGCGTTGCAAGTAAGCTTTACGTTTATTAGGGTACCTTCATGCCAAATTTCAATTATCTATCTTACGCGGTTTAGATTTTTACATACAAAAGTATTTTCCCAATAACTCCCGTTCCTGTGGGAATTTTGCTCTATCGCGTTGCAAGTAAGCTTTACGTTCATTAGGGTACCTGCATGCCAAATTTCAATCATCTATCTTACGCGGTTTAGATTTTTACATACAAAAGTTTTTTCCCAATAACTCCCGTTCCCATGGGAATTTTGCAATATCGCGTTGCAAGTAAGCTTTAGATTCATTAGGGTACCTGCATGCCAAATTTCAATCATCTATCTTACGTGGTTTAGATTTTTCATACAAAAGGATTTTCCCGCTAATTCCCGTTCCCGTGGGAATTTCGGGAATTCCTTTCTTAGCGGATGCCTACATCATAGTGGCTATCAGCATGCCAAATTTCAGCCCGATCGGTCCAGTAGTTTGGGCTGTGCGTTGATAGATCAGTCAGTCAATCAGTCAGTCACCTTTGCGTTTTATATATATAGATATGTTTCCTAAATACATTTCCCATATCCCGGTTGCACCAGCCACCCACCAACCGAACCACTCTTCCATGCTACTCTTTTTAGGGTTCCGTATCCAAAGGGTGAAAACGGGACCCTATTACTGAGACTTCGTTGTCTGTCTGTCAGTTGAAATTTTCACGGAATATGTATATCTATTGTCGCTATATCAACCAATACTGAAAATAAGAATAAAATAAAAAATAGGGGGGTCCCCATACAACAAACGAGTTTTTTTTTGTTAATTTTGTACGGAACTCTTCGCGCGCGAGTCCGACTCGCACTTGGCCGGTTTTTAGTTTTCATGTGGTCAAACTTTTACTTTCATACCGACTGACATCCACATTCTCACCTCTGAATTCCAGACGAAACCCTATAGGTACTTTAGGGTTAGCCTCCACTGATCGTATTTTCCTAAATTTATATCAAACCCAATTATCATAAACTAATAATCTAAAAATTAATAACAATTCATTATTCAACTGAGCTTTTTATACTATAACCTCATTTAAAAATAATAAAATTAAGCATTTTTTAACCTTTCTCCCACACACACAAAGATCTCTCTTTTATAACACGCCACGCGGACGAAGCCGCGGGCAAAAGCTAGTCTATGATAATTTCCTAAAACTTGCCATGTTTGTTACAAACAAAATCTTTTGATCCTTTCTTACTTACTTAATAACTATTGAAACCTCAAAATGTACTACCAGAGATAAAGAATTAATGATGTTAAAAAATATATATCTTATTTATTCATATTCCTTTAACATGCAGTTGGTGACCTAGCCTACAAAGTTAGCAGTCCCGAGTCCCGAGTCCTCAGTAAGGCCAAATATTTGTGGCGTAACCATCCAAGGCTGGCGCATTATTATAATATTTTTCATATCTTATTGTGCCTGCGACTGGTTGAAATTTTACATTTCACGCGAATGTCGTTATAACTAATTGAGAATCCGACTAACTTAAAAAAATATGAAAAAGATATTAATACTCGAGGTTAATAGAAATGACAAAAGATGTAAACAAATCAGTACTGTTTGACACATAACATAGGCAGCAAGAGGGCCCCAATGATGATCATAGTACTTTCACGCCCGTAACCTCCATTTGCGGGCAACAGGTTCCTAGTGCTCCAGTGCCCACGACGCTGACGACTCAGTCAGTTCCCAAAAGTAAGCGCAATAAACGCATCACTGCTGACAAAACTAATGTGATGACGCTCCCAAACGTTAAAAGCGTCACAATGGCAAACAAAACCATCCCAGCAAACGCCAATCTCACGCCTAACAATGCAGCAAAAATTCCTACCACAGTGGTACAGAAAGTGCTGACACTCAAAGCACAACAATACAGGCACGGGCCTAATAGACAAATTATCCGTCTACCATCCACTGGAAGCCGCTGACAGGCTCAGATTTCTGCATGTATGAGACGCACTGCCTCCTACGACGGAGCAGAATGTCATAGACTACATGATAGAGAAAAAGCAGTGTGAAAGTTATAAGTAACAAAACTTACAACTAAACCAGCGCATGAGTACGCTTTTTTTAAAGTTGGTGTGCAGTGTAAGTTTGAATCCCCAATTTTGGCCGAAAGGTTTTTCTGTTGTAGACTGGTTATTTTGGTCGCAAAGAACTGATAAATCCTAGCATGAAGCGAAAGACAAGGTCAAACACAAAAAAAGTTATTCGCCCTAAATGTATATTAGCAAAATGTAAGATGGTTGAAGTCAAAAGTATACGACTGGAATTAACATCAGAGAACTTGCATCTGGTAGCTGCGACTGAGACGAACTTGGACGAATCCGTTAACAACGGAGGACTCTGCTGCGGGGATTGGAGCGCGTTGTGGCGTACCCCGCGGGCCGCGCGGCCGGCGACGTACTGCTTGCAGCGCGTGCACCCTTGCGCCTCGAACGTTTACTACACTTCGAGGTCGCCGCACGGTGAAGACCTCTGGGCAAGGTTTGCAGTCAACGAACACTATCTCTATGATTGTGTCGTTTATGTACCGCCAAGAGCGGATGATGAAGTTTATATCGATTGGTTTAATCATGTAAGAAGTAACTTACTCTAGTTCTAAATTGTCATTTTTGGCGATTTAAATCTGTACAGCGCCGGGAAAAGTATCTGCAACTTGTACGATTGTTTTTTTATCCTTATGTAACTTGTCCGATTATAATTGCGTAACCAATAAAAACATACAGAATGCTTGGCGTTGTGCTCACGAGCCCTGAGCTGGAGTTCGGTGTGGGTGAGGCGCGCGGCGCCGGGGGACGAGCTCGTCAATATTGATGCTCATCACCCGCCGCTCTTAGTCAATCTTGAATACAACTTCTCTAAAAACTTTGTGGAATCCTTCTAACATATGTAGTTCAAGGGACTGGCACTTTTCAAAGGACGACTTCTATCTCATTTATTGCAAAATTACGCATATAGAGTGGACTAAATTGTATGAAATTGAGAACCCCGACGACGCCATTAGCTTTCTTTAATTATTCTATTTACAAGTCGTTAGACTACTGTGTTCCCAAAAAAGTACGGACGTCAACATGTAATCGTACATATCCTGTATTTTACACAAAATCCATTATTCGTGACATAGCAAGTAAGGCACTCTTTCATCGAGAGTTGAAGCGCCATAATAATTAAGCTAAGCATAAGGAACTTAAAAAGCTGCGAACCAATATCAAAAGCGATGTAAAGATAGCTCACGATAACTACGTCGCAGATGCCTCCCGAAACTTGGCTAATAAGCCGTCACCGTTTTGGAATTATGTAAACTCCTTACGCTGCCGAGGAGGGATTGAGCCCGTGGTTTCTCGAGACGACGTTGAATATCGTGGAGCAGAAGCAGCAAACGAATTTGCGGATCACTTCCAATCTGTCTTACCCCCGACCCCCCAACACTGGATCCAGGGCCGGCTAGCTCGAACACTATGGCCAGCGCACGGTGGGTGGACATCGAGAAAATTAGTCCTGATGCGGTTTACTCTGCAGTAAAACGCCTTAAGGCGGATACCACTGCAGGCCCTGATGCAATGGTTGCAGTTGCAATGTAATGGTTGTCAAGGGTTGCATTGATCTTCTGATTGCTCCTCTTACTTTTTTGTTTAATCTCATTTTAAGCAGTGGGATTTATCCTAATGCTTGGAAGGTTTCCCACGTGACCCCAATTCCTAAAAGGATCAAGTTTGAGAGTCGAGAATTGTCGGCCCATTGACATATTGTCTGCCTTGCCCAATTGATTAGGCCGGGCAGGTCCATTCGGGACTACGAGCTGCTTCAGAACGATATCGACGCAGTGCACAAATGGAGCGTGGACAACAAATTGTTCTTCAACATCGCAAAGTCCGAGGTCATGGCTTTTACCCGCTCCCCTACGCTCTTTCACTTTGGCTATTGCATAGCTGGTGAAGTCATGGTCCAAGTCGATGAAGTCTGGGATCTCGAAGTAATTTTAGATTTTCAGCTTACATTCCGCAACTGCGTGCGAAGTGTGACCAGCAACGCTTACCAGAGACTAGGGTTTGTGCTGCGCAACGCCGCGCCACTCACCGCCGCGGCGACGCGCGCCTTTTATGCTGCTCTGGCGAGAAGTATCCTAGAAACCAATGCAGTGGTTTGGAGTCCACACGAGAAAAAAAACATTCTCATGATGGATCAGGTCCAAAAGAAATTCTTGCGCAATCTGTACAAGATAATAGGCAGCTATTACCCCTTTATGTACCCAACGCGTTTCTTGCAGGGGCATTTAGGTTATGATTTGCTAGAACTGCGCAGGAATGTTGGCATTATAAGGTTCGTAATAAACATATGTAGAGCTAAGATAGATAGCGTTTGACTTTTCAAGAAGTTCCTCAAATTATCTGTGCACTCGCTCGTGCCTCGCGCGACCGCGCTCCTAACTCTCTGCTCGCAGCTTTGCCCGCGAGTGATCTGTTTGCGACGCGCATATCAATGCTGGTAACAGACTAAGCTGATACTAGAGAAAGAACAAGACAAACATCTAGTAATCATAAGATAGTATTAATTAGTTTAAATTTAAATGTGGTTGTAATGCTTTGGTAGCACTACTGTTATGTTACAAACTTTTTTTAAATAAATAAATAAATAACCTCAAAATTTGTGCGGACCAGTTTTGATTTAAAATTAGTTTAATAGTTATTTAATCTTAAACAGAATGTAAAACTAACAGTCAAGCATGTACATAATTAAGTATATGTCATGCAATGTCCATAAGTGCTTATGGTGTAATAAAGGCTTTTGTTTTTAATGAAAAGCTGCACATATTTCATGGAACTAAAAACTAAATAAATAAACTACTTGTACATTGTAGGAAAAATGTGAAACGGACCATTAATTTATCTTTGACAATAACCTTGTTCTTCAACCAAATCGATTTGCCAATACAATTTTAATCATTTAAAGTCATTGCGATTTATTTTACCACGTAAAACACCTATCTAGACTTTACTACACACTGGCAATAGTTCTAGCTTGTTGTTAGATAATTTATGATACCTTATTTTATAGTACGTAGGTAAATTGAGTTGCATATTATTTTGAACTTTATTTTACCATGGCATAAGTGTTCCTTTGAGAGTGCTCTGAAGCTATGTCGTCAAATTAAAGGTTAACACCCTAGTCCTCTGTTAAGTAGGTAATATTGTATGGTGAAATTGGTACTAAACCTTAGTTATCCCATTGGAATTTAAAAATGAATGCGATTTTAAACAGCAGCTTCAAAAAAAAAAACCTAATGACATCTGTCAAAAGCCCTAAGATATGAAAAATATTAGTTTCTGAAACATTTAAGTCTCCATGAATTAAGTATTTATAAAGAGAAATCTCTTTATAAAGTAGCCATTGGGACATGGTCAATTTCTGTGAATGAAGTGATGTGAAGAGGGCGATACTCCTGACATTTATTGATTTTGCTAACTATATGTTGTCTAGCGAGTACTCATAGTACAGTCGACTACAAAGAGATATATTCACTTTTTCCCCTTATTGCATTATAATTTATAAGGTTAAAAAGTGGATAGGATCTCTAGATGTAAAAATATTTTGCGAAGTAAATAACAAAGAAACTACTTACCTGTAAGGACATGTTCAGCATTAATCGTTTTTTTATTACTCTGGTTACAGACTTCGTTAGCTTCGGAACTAAGCAAGTGTATAAATTCTGTGCAGCAGTTGAGAATTAATTCTCTAGATTCAAACGCTACCCTTACAGAGGGTACCAATTCCTTTATCATTTTGTTTATACTTGCTCTGGGTAAGGTTAATTCATCTTCTTCTGATGGTGGAGGGCATAACTCTCGCTCTGGGCTACCCATCGATAAAATTGGTTGTTCTAAATAACACAATATTAAACGACTGCCGTTAATTGTTTAGCTTAATATTATTTTGCTTTTATTAATGTCAGACAAAGTTTAGCCACAGAATGTATGTCAGGTCAGTCATGGAATGCACAGATCACAGATTATTAAGGGCACAGATTATAAGGTATGTATAAAGATGGAATGGTCATGGATCATACAGAAATACTTTATAATCTGTGCATACATGGATCATACACTCACAGATTATAAGGTACCTATATAGCAAAGATAACTTTCAACTGTTAACTTTTTTCTCGTACATTTCGTGCTAGTGTAACTGGGTTTTTATCGGTTTTCTATTTTCTAAGGATTTGCCACATTGGATGTGTTCTGCGGTCCGCTTCAGCATCATATGTCATATTTTAACAAACTGATAGAGATGTTTGACCTGACCGCAGAACGCATCCAGTGAGGCAAATCCCTAAAGCTTGCCAAAAAAACGGAGTCATATTGCCAATTTATTCCGAACAGCGACCTCGTTTGCCAATCTGTATTTCTAGATAATGTACGACTAAAGCTTTCACCTCGAATGCGGCTTCATCTCGCGTGGTGCTAGAATCGGAGGGATGTTAACTGGGTACACACAACGTACCTCTACAGTAAGTACTAGAAACACCAATTCTTTTGCAAAGCATTTTTTTAGTTACTATAAAGCATACTTTCACTAAATCAGTGAATTAGGATAAAAAGATACGTGATTTTTATTTCCTACAATTTTTGAAGTTAATTGCAAAAATCCTAATCGGAAACAGAGCCACAGAGGCAACATTTACCTAATTGACAGCTGTCAATATCAACATCAAATCGAGGTTGGATTTTGCCAAGAGGTGTAATCGTTTTTAAATTTTATAGGGAGCCACAACACGGAATAATAATGGTTTTCTACTTTACTAGTAATGTTGTATCTCCACCTACTACCTTATTTATGGGAGCTGATAAGCATGAAAGTAAGTATAATTATTACAATTATACTGGATCAGACGGGAACCTATATAACGCATAAATATAATTAGATTAGTATGAAATCATGTGTAATAACGTTGTAAAAAGTTCTGTTGTTTTTTTAGATGAAGATCTTATCAAGTGGGGGTGGCCTGAGGATGTCTGGTTCCATGTAGATAAAGTCTCATCGGCTCACGTATACCTTCGTTTAGAAGCCGTAAGTAATGCTATATGTTGGGGCATTTCGTTTGTATTCATTTGAAACCGAAACCTTGTCTAATTAATAATTTGAACATTAATTTATCCTAGGGTCAAACAATAGATGATATACCAAATTCAGTACTAGATGATGCATGTCAGTTAGTGAAGGCAAATTCAATTATGGGCAATAAAATGAATGATATTGATATTGTCTACACCATGTGGTCAAATTTGAAGAAGACTGCTGCTATGGAGGTGGGTATCCAATATTGTATTTTGCTTATGCTTGCATATAGGTGTAGTACTAGTTGATAAGGTACTTATTCAATCATAAGTATCATGGCTAAATTATTTCACAAGTGTTGGTTTCATATCCAGATCAAAATCACTGAAACTAGTAATTACTTTCAGCTTTGTTTACAAAAACACACAATTACAATAAATATTAAAATATTAAATAAAAACAAATTTAGTAAGATTTTTTTTTAATGCCTGAATTCACTTAGTAGCTTCCTAGTAGATTCCGAAATTTTCAATAATTCTCACTATAGATAAATATTGTTCTTCTTTTTATCATACATGATTTGGTTTAGCTCCTAACTGCAGTGTTCACCAACAATTAAATGGACAGTTAGTGGTTTAACAGTTGTCCATCTGTATTAGTTACCTAATTTATATGGATTAATCTGCTTGATTTTATTTAACTTTGAATATCCAGCTGCATTATCTATTATACTTTAACAGTCTATCGATCTAGCTTTGTTTTGTTGTTTTTATCAAAAAAGTAGTTTAATATCGAGAAGGTGTTGAGCCTCATATCATATGCGATGCACTCACTTAGAGTAGACTTGGAAATGTATCACAAATGAAATGGGACTGTCATCTCCACATCTTGAAATATATTGGAAGGAAACAAAGAAATAAATCTTTTTATATTATTTCTAATAAGGAATAAAAATAAACGAACCTAAACTAAAAATGCTTTTTCAGGCTGGGCAAGTTGCATTCCATAGAGATAAAGATGTCAGAAAAGTAAGAGTAGCCAAGAGAAACAATGATATAGTAAATAGACTTAACAAAACAAAGAAGGAAGCTCTTCCGGATTTGAGACAAGAGCGGGAAGAAAGGGACAAATCTGAGCGAGAGGACAAAAAGAAGCTTTTAAGAGAAAAGAAAGAAAAAGAAAAGGATGAAGAGAAAAAGAAGAAAGAGGAAGCAGAACTCAGAAGCTATTCCACTTTAATGAGATCAGAAAACATGACAACCAATTATGATGGAAATGATTCAGATGATTTTATGTGATAGGTGAAAATAAATCTTTTAATTTTTAACACTATATTATATTTCAGTTTTACATTGCTCATTTTTAATATTTATTCCTACTGAATTAAGAGAATTAACCACCCATGTTGGATAATTTTTATCATGATAAAGTTCTTCAACAAAATCCTTTACAAATTGTGGGAAGGTACCATCTTGTATGTGTTGCCTCATGGTTCTCATGAGACGCATCTGAAAGTAATAGAAATATATTATTTATTTTAGTCAGGCTCGGTACTGTTCACTTAGCAGTTACAGGTAAATATTTAATCAAGGTTTACTTACCTGGTATGCAATGTTGTGCACAGAAATTAAATGACAGGCCACAGTCTCCACAGTAACAATGCAATGCAAATAAGCCCTTGTGTAGTTTTGGCATGTTGAACATGTACAATCTTTGTCTATTGGGTTTATGTCAGTCTCATATTGTTTCTGTTTTAGATTAAGCTGCCCTTTATTGATGAGTGCACATCCAAATCTCTGTAAATTGAGAGATGGTTGAGTACAATTGAGTACATTCAAGTGAACATTTTAATTATTGTATGTATTTATATAGCAAGGTTTGAAGCATTAAACACTAACTAATCAGTAGTTAGATCTTGTCCTATCGGATAAACAATACCCAAACTTACATAAAGAACAATATTCAAACAATACACAACAGGTTTCTGATTCGCCCAAAGGTCAGTTGGTAGAGAATGCCATTAGGCATCAAGTACACCTTTTCTACTCAAATTTGTATTTTTGTACAATAAAGATTAAATAAATAAATATTTTAGAGGTATAACCAGTGATCGTAGATTTTCCAGCAAAACCGGCGCAATGACACAACAGTGACCTAGGGTTTTTAAGGTATAATATCATTGATGTTTAAAATAATGAAATACCATGTTTTCGATGAAAATAAAACAGTAAACTTTTTAATTAATCAGTTAACTCTTAAATAAACAATAAATATGTTGACCATTCATTTCATTATTCATATTGGGCTTTAAATAGAATATTTTTTGTATTTTCAATTTGTTTAAAGTATTTAATACACTCTTTAATGCACACCTCAAAAGAAGATACAAACAATACACAACATAAAACTTAAAAGTAGAGGTAGATAACAGGCAATCTTCAAGACGGGACTTGAATCAGTTTTTTTTTGTGAAATTGTTATTTAATTACTAACCTTATCAACATTATTACTTAGTTCTAAATGGCATTGATTTTATTTGACTCTTGGTTAAAATATTTTTTATTTGTCACCACTGTCAACCTTAGCACTTCACAAAAAAATCTGGAAAATCTATAATCACTGGCTATAACAGATAATTTGTCTTAAAATGGAGTCTCTGCCAGAGAGTTAAGAAAAAAATTATATAATGCAAACATTTAAGCAATTTTTTTATTGTACAATGAAATGAGCAGGTTTGTATTAATAACTTTTGTAAAACTCACAGCAGTTCTTGTTGGAAATACACAGTCAAACATATCAACTCCCAAAGCAACACAGACCACAAGATCAATAGCTACTCCAACTCCCATCAGATAGCGGGGTTTATTCTTGTCAAGAATCTCAGTACTCAGGCTCACCATTGGCCAAAAATCGTCCTTTGATTCTCCCCCACTGTCAACAACAAATAAATATTAAAATCCTTCTTTTTATCAAAAATATATTCAACAGTTCAAGAGAAAAAGTCAACCTGAGTCCGCCAATGGCAAATCCATTGACATCCTTGGTCATATGCTCCTTGGCACTTTTCTCTCTCAACTCTCTATTCAATAAACCTTGAACAATGGGGAATATGTTTTGCTCTGAGGGTCTCTGATGGGCTTTCAGACAACGGTCTAGCCAGCGACTTGTTCTTTCTGTGGCTTCTTTAATTCTATCATAGTCATTAAAAGTGGTTTGGACCACATCATCCAACTGCATAATAATATCTGCACCTAAAAAAATAGTACATCATATCAGTAACAATCAATGGAATATTGCATATAGTCAAAGGAAAAAGCATGTAAACAAACTATTAACAGAAACCTAATAAATAAAAAATCAAGCATTATTCTTTATAAAAAAATGATCATACCTATACAGTTTTGTATTTCAATAGACTTCTCTGGAGTCAACATTATTTCTGAATTATCATAGGGTGATCTGAACTTAACTCCTTCCTCAGTGATTTCAGCCAATTTCAAAAGAGAAACCATTTGAAATCCACCAGAGTCTGTAAGCAGAGCTCGGTTCCATCTCATAAAGTTGTGAAGTCCTCCAGCCTTACTCAGGACATCCGTGCCGGGGCGGTTACCCAAGTGATAGGTATTACCCAATATTATTTCACAATCTAAACTTTCTAATTGTTCTGGTAGTATACCCTTCATCGTGCCCTATGTAAAAAGTAAACATTATATAAATATTGACTTAAATTTGGATTTGTAATTTCTTTACAAAAAATCTTTGAAAGCCTACTTTTGCATTACCTGAGTTCCAACTGGCATAAATACTGGTGTTCTGACTTTGTAATGTGGCAGTTCCATTAGCCCAGCTCGAGCCTTCGTCACTGCGCATTCTGCTTGCACAGTAAATACCAAGGCTTTCGTTGACATCCTTATTATGTAGCCGAATTAGAATATGCGGCACCAGAGCTTTGAAACACAAAGACTTTATTTACACCCACAACTGACAATTCAGCATGCGTTCGTTTTTTTGTTACAATTGGTAGCTGTTCTGTCCGTAGGAATAGTAATCATATAATTGTTATTAATTGTTTTTTTTTAGTGCAGCACACAACACAAAAGTTGCACAGCACAAATCACAACATGATCACAATCACAACGCACGCATGCTGCCTATTTTAAACTGTCATCCACAGCTGTCATTGCTGTCAATTAATCAAGAGTGACGAGTGTCAAATTGACATCTATATAGACATTTTTAGTATAGTTTTTTTTATCTGGACCCGCACGAATGCTTAGCCATTAGTCAAGTACTTTTTGGAGTTTTCGTCAAACAAAAATTAGGGAAACTAACGCAGAATATTTTACTAAACCTTGATTTTTAATTCCGTAGAATTCTGACTGCTGTCACATTTTGACTTATTAGGGTTTTCAATAGTATTTAACATGATTTAAGTACATAAAATACATAACATGGATTTGTAACAAAGAAAAATTAAGGTTAAAAAAGTCCAAAGATTTGTAATAACAATGATCATAAACATCAATCAATTAATCAAGACCAAGAAACGTCAGAATTCTATGGAATTAAATATCAAGGTTCAAATAAACGGGAAGGACCACCAGGGTGCACCAGCTTTTTCAAGCGCCAGCTGTCACTTCAGACGTCATGCGTGTAGCAACAGAGGGCAACGTGACACGATTTTTTCTTTGCATGCTTTGGTTGGACGGACGGAAGGACGAATGGAGGGATAGTTGCCATAGTGCAGGCGATCGCGCTCATTCCACACGTAGGTATACAATCCGTCGCACGCGACGAGCAACTGACAGCGTCCATTATTTATTATTTATTTATTTAATAAGTACAATTATAAAAACTAATAATAAAACATTGCCCCACAAAACTGGAGAAACAGTTTGACCGTGGGAACGGCAGTCTAAGGTAACACAATATAATATTATATTATTATGTAGGTTAACATAAAATGAGATTAAAACAAAACAGTATTATGCTGAACATAAAGATCAAATAAATTAAACATAACTTTTAAATCGCTTTACACTATGCTAATTCAGAGTGTTGACTAATTTAAGCCTGCTTTAGACGTGGTTAAATTCAGTGTACTGAATGAAAAAGACACTAAAAAAGACAAGTGTAAAGGCAACTAGCATGTAAGTCAAGCTAGTTAACAAGTAGACAGCAATACCCAACGCTGCCAGTGTATCAGCCAGCACACAGTTGAATTTAGCATTGTGTAAATCGATTAATCAATGGACGCTCTCAGTTGCTCGTTGCGCGCGGCATAGATAAGAGTTTATTACGTGTATTATTAATTAATATTACAGAGGGAATTCAAGTAAAGTTATATAATCATTATAAAAATTTCAAAACCACGCGTATGTGTCGACCCCAAAATTACAATATGACGCTAGGCAGAAAAGTCAGTATCCAGTGCTTATCAATCCGGATAATAATTCGAGCTATTTAAAAAGCAAGTTCTAACCTTCCAATATCTTAAAAAAATATTGAATTTTTGAATAATTCTCAAAGGAAAAGAAAAACATTCAGGGAAAGTACATTAGTGAAGAAGTTTATTAATGAGTGTTAACTATAGTGTACCTAATGTCTTTGATAATCTAAATATTTCGTGTCGTGACCATGAGTGTAAGTCAAGTAAGTCGCAATTCCTTCTTACTCTTATTAAATTTCAGTAAGTGATCACAATAAGAAATATATATTTTTGTAAAAACTTTTTGGATTATTTACAAAAGGTATTGAGATTTTGAACATCAAGGGCATGTCCTTTTTAGCTCAGTTGCACAGTGTCCACGTGATATTGCCAGTTTGGTCGATCATGGTTCGAATCCCGTCCAAAGTCATGTAATTTTTTTATTTTATTTTAATCTTTTTTTATTTGAAATAACTATATCTTCTGAAGTTTTAAATATTTTTTGTAATTTTTTAGTACAAAAATATTGCGATGTTTTGTCCTATTTTTTTTTCAAAACATTGATAGGCACTCCTTTTTTAAAATTTGGTTATAAGATAACTAAGCATTTAGTTCAGCTTTTTTTACAACAATATCAAGGTATAAAAAAAACTTTGTCATAATTGGTCAAGTTTTGGCTTGGATGGATGGCATGTCCAACGATAAATCTGATTTTTAAATTTATAACATTTCTGGGTTCTAAAATAAATAGGCTCTGCTTTCTCGTTTTTATTTAAACCAGTCAACAAAGATGTAACTTGCTTCCTTAGCTCCAATGCTGCAAAGACATACTACAGAGCAAGTACCGTAGTTTACTACATCACCCATAACCCATAAACCTTTGATAGAGTGGGAATAGGCCCAATTATTAAGCCAGCGGAGAGTACCCAGTTACATTACAATTAAATTTTAAACTGAATATATTTTGCTTGTGTTGTCGATCTATTATGGTTCAAAAGATACAGCCCCCTGACAGATAGGCAAACAGACAGACATACAGATGGACAGACAGACTGTAATATTTCTTCCAAGTCTTTTGTAACTATACTTAAAATTTACTCTTAATCTTAATTCAAATCTCATTTGATTTCACCACAAATCTGCTATGTAGCATGTATGTAGCTAAAAAGTTCCTGATGAATGACACCTTCAACTGTCACAATGACTTGTTGAAAATATTTTTAAAATCTCCAATCTACACTGTTATTGAATATGGGATAGCATTCAATATTCATCCAAATTTGGGATCAATTAAAATCAAATGGTCAGTGTGACTTGAAGTTGAAAACATGCATTTTATTCATTTATGGAAAGGTATGAAAGGTAAAAGAAACTAAAATCAAAATTAGTTTTAAAAACGTGACAATAAAAACAAGATATTATCAGCCCAATAGAACCCTGACCCACCATAGAACTGTGCCACAGTGACGTTATGATTCAAGTCATAAGAAGTGTAAAATAAATAGGGCTGATAGTACATAGGATCGCCCACACTGTTAACTGTCCATCGGTAGACCTTATGCGTTATGTAATAAGGTCCACCGATGTACAGTTAAGAATTTGCTGTTTGTACATGCTGGTACCTTTTAGTTTTAAAAACATGTCTATAAAACTTGGTACATACAGGATGGTAATTAATGTTTACCTATAGTTCAGTATTAGATTTCCTGTTAATTTTCGTATAACTGGTACAATTTGTTATTTACGTGACTGCTTCAGAAGGAGGGTTATGTTTTTCGAGTGAATTTATGTATGTAACTCTATTTCTGGGCTCTAAACAGCTTGATGGATTTATATATGGGGTGTCGACATAGGCTATAATGTTTAATCAAAGTATATATTTTTTTACTTATGCCGATGACAATATCTACAAGAGCACTTGGGTATTTAAAGCTTGCTTTGTATTCAAGTTGCCCCTCTTTCTTTCATTGTAGACTTATAATGGGTAATTACAGAGAAACAAACATTTGTTAGGCAAGTTATGCCAGCGGTGCACTAAACTACAATTCTTGCAAATATAAACATTTACGTTAGCGTTCTAATAAAATTTAATAAAAAACATTTACTTGAAATACCTAGTTTATCTTTAGTTTTAAACTATGGATCTATACAACAGATGACATTGTCACAATGTCAATAAGTATGCCATATCGGATTCAGCATATTGTGTATATTATTATTGCAGCTAAAAATCCATTTTTAATATTTGCCAAAATGAATAAAGGGAAGGTCACAAAACGCCAGGGCTCAAAACCTAATATTAACAATGACCCAAATGAAGTATTTGTTCTGCCTCCAAATTTGTTAGAAAAGTTGGGCATAAATTTAGGCATTGTTGGAAGTACACCAGAACTGACTATGGATCATTTAGTATCAGGCAAGTCTTTTTTTTTAGAGTTTTATGTATTTTATTGCATGTGTTTGTACTTACATTTAGTTCTGTTTTTATTATTTGAAAGTGTTTACCAATTTTAAACAATACCTAGACTTATTTATTTATTTATTTAAATACTTTATTGCACAAAAATAACATAGTGTACAAAAGGCGAACTTAATGCTACAAGCATTCTCTACCAGTCAACCTTAAGGTGAAACAGAAATCAAAAAGTAGGTAGGTGCAATAAAAAGACAATACTTTCCCTTACAATAACAATAACATCCTAGTATGAAATAAAATGTTAAAAATCATATTTTCGAATATTTAATTGAAGTAAAAAAATATATATTGTCTTTTGAATACTTAGGTAATTGAAATTGATGTTAAAAATTAACATTATTATTTGCAGATAAAAAATCAATTTCTAAAGATATAGACGTTGGTCAAAAACAACATATAGTCCGTAATACTTCTGAAAATTACGTAAAACTGCCGTCACAAAATGAATCATCAATCGTAGAAACAGCAAATTTGATGAAAAAATCACTTTTTTTAAGTCCTACTTTTATTTCGAATAGTACATGTGCTATTCAAGGTGAAGTGGAGATAATTGAAAACGCTAATTTGAAAAATACTAGAATCGCTGATATGAGCCAGCATAATAATGATGATTACGGTTTGTGCAGTAATGAAACAAGGGAAGATGTTGATTTGAATACTGTGAATATTTCAGTAACTGAGAAGGATTTGCAAAATCCAAGTAATACTAAAACTCTCGCATTTAACGAGGATTTAGGCAAAGAAGATCACTCTAAGAATGCTCTTAATATAGTTGGTAATATTGGAAACGACACCCCTATGGAGGATAATGCAGATGCTTTTGATTGTGGCATCAGTAACAAAGAAGTTATTGATAAAACTGATACATTGAATAGTCCCTATTTGTTACAGGAATGTGAGAGTAATCAAAATAAGAATAAAAAGATAAGCATAATTTCTGAGAAAATACCTGATCGTGCACAAGTTAAAGAATGCGTAAGTTGTGCACCAAATTTAAATAATGTAGTTCCCGTTGTGGTAAATACTCTCGTAAAAAGTCAGTGCAGTAAAAGTGTTTCCCACCAAAATTATGTTGGCTTGAAATTCAATCCTATCTTGAATAAAAATGCCATAAATGAGGAAAGTGAAAAGACCAAGCAGAACTGTGTTAGTTTAAATTTCTGCATAGATGAAGATATAAATTCAAACTTAAGACGAAGCCAAAGCCTTGAAAACCTTGTAAGTAATGACGCTAGTATCGATGGTAAAAGTATCTTGTCAAAAGATAACTATGAAACTTTAATTGAGATAGAAGGTACATGTCCAAGTGATATGACAAAATTGTGTATTGATGTAGTAGACGAGTACAAGAAAGAGCCCGATTCAAGTATGGTGATTTCAAGTTATATGGATATAGAGGATAAGAGTAACAAAAATAAAACGGGTATTTTACATGAAACAAGTTCCAATTTACTTACGAGCAAGTCAGAGTGTAAAGAAAATGAAGTAAACGCAACTTTAGAAATGGTAAATTCAAATGTAATACAATATGATACATACAATAACCGTTTAAAAGCTTCAACAGACGTATTACCAGTTGAAGTAACAAATAGGCAAAATTCAAAATTAACGAAAGATGATGAGATGTGTTTAAAAGGTACTAAAATTGCCTTTTCTTCCGAAATTTGCCAAAGTGATTGTCTCACTTATGAGGGTTTGTCGCAGAATGAATATAAACAATTTGGATTTCATTTCAAACAAAAGGATAATGAAATTAAGAATAAAATAAAACAATCTGAGCAGTTTTCACACATCAAACCTGACAATGAAACTAAAATAGTTGCAAATGAGTCTAAGACATTGCATAAAAGTACATCTTTTGATACTCATAACATTATAGAACAACACGATGACCAGAAAAATAAAGCGAAATTTCATAAGCACGATAAACAACAGGTAAAAGTACCAACTGCCACGATAGGTACTTTTCACGAAATGAGATCACATAATGATACGAAACTTGCACAAGTTGAGAACGCTTCAGTCATTCAAGAGGAGAAAGTAAGAGAAATAGCCAAGTACTTAAGCCAATTTGCAGATATGCAAAGGCGAAAGGCTGTCGATGAGAAGCATAACAGAAAGCAAGGCAATCATTCTAAATTATCAATTCAAGGTGTAGAAAAACCAGGCGGAACTAAGAGTAGCAACTATTTCAAAAATGGACATTTTAACAACTTAAAGACATATGTCCGGAAACAGAAAATTACACCAGCTATCAAATCAAATCAAATTGAATCAAATGGGCCTCAGATTTTTTACCTATATGATAAAAAAATAGACCTTGTAATACAAACCGATAAGAGTTTTGTTAATGTATGTTATGAACACGAGTTTTGCCTGTGTGATGACTTTGGGCGATTGGTATCTTATGATAATTGTTGTCAATATGAACATATTCATTTCTGGAAAGAAAACAATATCGAGTGCACTCGCGATGTCGTATTTAGTATATACGATGAAAGTGTCCCTCTAAACGCCTATGAAGTCAAAGAAACTGATATGGCAATCGATGATAGCCAATATATTTCGAAGTCAATTTCCACTTGTACAGACCGAAAACTTTGTTGGAATGAAATTAATTCCGGTGGCAATAAGTCTCCGGTTCGTGAATATAAGTGCAAGGAGACTAATGAAATTACATTCAATAAAAGTACAAATAAACATCGTTTAGACGAAGAAATTCCGACAGAAACTGCTGTAAGTGTATTTAGAACAACTGTCTTCAATACCTTTTGTAACTAGTCTCAGTTCGCATTTTAACTAGGTATTTGAAATTAATGTCAAACTATGTTAACAATTATTAAAATCGAGTTAAGAAACGAAATTAAAAAGATAAGCGCGTGATTTTGCATTTAAAGTTAAAAAGTGAACTGATTGAAAGTAAAAAAAAACACAATATTGAGGCAAGAGCATAAGAATAAATAATAAATAACTACGTAGAAGCGAAACTCCCGGCTCCCGACGCGCGCTCGGTGTGTTAGATCCCTACCGTCTGGTGAGGCCAGTGGTGTTCAGTCCGTTAGGGGCGTCACACACGGACATACCTATTATATATATTAACAAGAGGACGCCCGCGACGCGTACGCGTAAAATTAGTTTCCCGCTACTCCCCCTACTTCTTCCCGTTGGGGGTCGATTTTCGGGAAATCTTTTCTTATCGGATGCCTACGTCAGACAAAGAACACACCCTCCAAGTTTCAGGTCTCTACGATCAGCGGTTTAGGCTGTGCGTTGATCCGTCAGTCAGTCAGTCAGTCAGTCATTCAGGACGAAACATTTTATATATACGTTTTTATATAAATAATATTTATTTTGAACGCATTTTTTTCTATCAGATAGTTTCAGCAAAAAAAAAGTGACTCCGAACCAGTGGTCCAAGGGTGGTATAAGGGCTTTTTTTTGTTTTTCGTGTTAAAAACGAATTAATATATATAAGAACAGTATTTTGTAATAAAGCTCTTTTAACTTATCAAAATCAAATTAATGGTCCGGAAAGGAACTTAAAAAGTAACTCCGGATCCCGGTCTATGCAACTTATTGAGCTTAATTTATTATTTTAAAGGTTGTCTTTAGACTGGTTTCCGCGTTTTATGGATGAGTAATTGCCACATAAGCCATGTAATTTTCTGGAGATAATCTTAATATCATCCAGAAGTATTATTACCTAATTTAACGTTAATATAAAAAAAAAACCATTTTCAAACAATGTTTCTACGATGAAGAAAAATGTAAATAACATTTTATGACTAAACTCACACATTCATAAACTGATTAAAATATTTCGCAAGTGACAGCCCTGACTTTGGGCGCGGAAGAGAGAGGGGCGTAGCCGGGGGAAGTAGGTATTTAAAGCGCGGCATTTCGGGCCTGGTCCAAGAAGATTCGTTTCTACGTAGTTATTATTTATTCTTGTGGCAAGAGTGCAATACAGAAATAAATATAATATGTGTTTCATATTTTTTTAGGTCAGTAATGGCATTCAATCAACAAGCAATAAGTTCCAACATGATAATAAAAACTTAACAATAGATCCTGTGGTAAATTTGTCAACTTGCATCAAAGTAAACTTCGAATCAGATGAAGATCCTACAAAACATGTAAAGGTACGCTACCAGTATGCTGATTGCTGATTGATGGATGAATCATAAAAAAACATCTCGTTTTGAGTTTGTAAAAACTAGATTCATGTTATTACAGAAGAGAAAATGGTCAACACGTCTGAACGAAACTGAAGAGTCCCCTAGCAAAAAAATTGATAGGTCAAACAGCATTGTGAAATCTGATAAAATTACTAAGGCGCCGGGTATCGCAGAGGACGAACACGTCGTGACGGTAAGTTAATAAAACACGTTGTCTTTGATATAACTTTTGTTATGAGCAGAGATCGGACAAATGGGCGTCACTACTCGCAATAATGTCCAAAGATTTTAATTAAACAAATTAAATTACATTAATTGATTACTTACCCATCCTAAAAATAATTTTGATCCTTTGCAAGACAGTAATAAGTAAATATTTCAAAGACGTGAGGAGTGGCCATTAATATTTATCTACTTAAGTTTGCTCCATTAACATCCGTGGATTGCGAAAGGAGCTTATCACCTCATAACTTTAATCTAGCCGTCAAAAGGAATAACCTAACCACGGAAGATTATATAAAAAGCTGTTTATTTGCTTTAATAAATATACATAATAACAAGTATTTGTATTTTTTATTTATCTATATGCAATGTTATTATTAGTCTAACTACACTCGAAAATCTAATTGAAGACCAAAATCCTCACCTCTACGGGCGCACATTCGCTGTGATTACTGCAATTTGGTTCAAGTGTAGGTATTTTAGCAATAAAACTTTTACACGAC
The DNA here is from genome assembly GCA_923062465.1 of Acleris sparsana. NCBI lineage: Eukaryota > Metazoa > Arthropoda > Insecta > Lepidoptera > Tortricidae > Acleris > Acleris sparsana. The sequence continues at coordinate 13,972,781 of OV281286.1, forward strand.
TTCTCACTCATGTTTTTATGAAATAATGTTAAAATAACGAAATAATGATGATGGGAACTGTCAGAAATTGATCTTTAATTAGATTTTGTAGTATAGAGCAAATTGGTTATCTGCAAGTCTAAGCTGTTTTGGCTAGTGTATATTGTTTTGACCCATTTGTGAAATTACTTCTGTTTGTTTCCCTTAAAATAATTACTGTGAGAAATGTGTGTGAAATTTATTAGGAAGGACATAAATATTTTTAGGGTAAGTAATCAATTAATGTAATTTAATTTGTTTAATTAAAATCTTTGGGTCATGTCCACATTATTGCGAGTAATGACCCCCATTTTTCCGATCTCTGGTTATGATATGAGTAATAACTTAAATGTTAAAATTAATTACTAGGCCTTGCCTGACGTCGGAGCCGGGATAGACCAACCTTCAACTTTATCAAGTAAAACTTCGATCTCGACCTGCGGAGTATGCCGACGAGATATTCGAGATACGGATTGGCTTCAACACATAGCATCTGAACACAACTACATGTGTTGGAAAGTTGGGGAATTTGCTTTGGTAAGTTCTTTTACTTTCAGATTGGTGAATTTGTAAATTATGCGGTGATATGTATTTTTTAAGATTTCGTTTTTAGGGTTACGTGTTCAACAAGGAACTCTTATGATTTCGCAATGTGCGTCTGACCGTCATGCGCGATTTATCTAGGAGATTCTTGGTAGTATGTAGAGTTACGTGTCCCCTCGTACAGCCAAAGCTACATACATAAAATAATTAAGGAGCTTACCATTAGTCTTACAATTATCAGTCTTGTAACACGTAAAATGTAAAAAAGTTCGTTGATGTCTTTCATTACTTTTACATTTAGGAACACACTAAAATTAACTCAGAATATACTTGCAGAAAGCTGTATTACATAAAAACAGTAATCTAAAGTACTGCTTGCTTATGGACACCCTGAAAATTAAAGAAAGGTTCCTTGGTTGTTAATTGGCCTGCTTTGTGTCCCAGTAATATGTTCCAGGTTAATGATGCCAATACCAGTTTGTTTAATACGAGCTTTGTATTTCTGTTTCAGGACTTGGATAATAGGGAGATGGTTGTCCAGCATTTATCGACCATCGTAAAACAGATTGGAGAATTACATTGTAATAAATGTGGTCTAACTCGCAAGTATGCTAAGGCCTTTTTGCATCATATTAAACAATGCGGCGTAGATAAGGTATTTATTATTCAATTCATCTAATTAATTAGCAACCGTCGACTTTCTGTTTCCTTGTTTCATTTCTTAGAAACGTAAGATGGGATGCGGCTATTCCGGCAGAGAGGTAAATGAGTTAAGTATTAAATATTTTAATGTATGTGCTATAAAGGGGCGCATAAATAAATTGTATTAAAACGTTGTATTCCTTTTTTTTCAGTGAAGTATTTACCCCTCTGCCGTAATGGCTCCACCCTACTTTATGACAATTTAACCATATCGCATTATTACCTACATTTCGTTTTTCGGATTGTATTTTTAAAATCACTTTTTAGGTATCCCAAACCGAAAGCACACTTAACAACTCATCTGATAAATTTAATGCCGCTGTAGTCGAATCAGTAAAACAAGAAATAGGATCTACTAGCAATGTTGCTACTGAAAACGAGCCAGCGTCTGTTGATAAGTGTATAAAATGCGGCGTATGCGCAGAATCCGTGGAAGACAAAGACTGGAATAGTCATATAGAAGCCCAACACAATTATCTAGCATGGAAATGTGGAGAACCGACTTTGGTGAGTGTTTTTTAAGTCGCAATACTAATGGCTCAACTTAAAATCCTGGCGACAGTTTGAATGTCAGCGTTTGCTAACAAGTTTCAACTTGTTAGTCATAATGAGTCTTGGTGTTTGTGGGGTTGAAAATTAAGAGTTGTTGATGAAGTTACATTCGGCCTTAGGCATCTTATCATAGCGCACGATGTGTATTCGATTCTTTCCTTCAAATAATCTATCTTCGTAGGTGCGTGATCAAATCTACGCTTCACCATCTTTTAATAGAGACTTTATAATTTTGGCTATGTTAGGCTAACTTTAACTAACTAAGAGCTTTTGTACAGTTACACTTAGCTATCTACTACAACCTACACAGTGGGCCACGTAGGTACAAAAAAGGAATACTTTTTACACTTTATTTCAATGAAACAGTACAGTACTCGGTGAATTACTTAAATTATAATATTATTGTGTATCTTCAGGATTTGGATGATGATGACGCTGTTAAAGATCACTTGAACGCAATCACAAAACAGTGCGGGGGGCTCAGGTGCTCGAAATGCGGTTGCGTAAGAAAATACGTCAAATCTTACTTGACTCATTTTAAAAACTGCGACGGGCTTAGTGTAAGTTTGCAAAAAACATTTATTGTTTTTTTTTTTGTTTAATTAGTAACTATTTGTATATTTTTGTCAAGCCGTAATTTCATCACGGAAATAATATATCATGTTTTTGTAAAATTCATGGTTTCATATGGTACTAATGCATATGGTACTTATGTATATTTTCTAATTCAGGAATCTTTTAATGAGAGTTCATTGAACGACACATCAGACCTGCCTGAGTTAAAATCTGTAAGACCAGTTCGTGTTCTTGTTAGCGATGTGAGGGATGATACAACTGCGTCTGTAGATGACGCGCTCACAAAGTGCGGCGTGTGCGAGGAGACTATGCCAAGCGAACACTGGAACAGTCATAGAGAATTAAAACACGATTATTTAGCGTGGAAATGTGGAAAGCAGGCTTTGGTAAGTTATTTAATACATGCCATAATGTGTAGTGTTACCTCCTAAAATGAATAACACAAAATGATGTACAAGAAAATGTCACTTATGTAACTTAACTTTAAGGATATATATGATGAAGAAGCTGTTAAAGATCACTTATACGATATCACCAAGGAATGTGGAGGACTGAAATGTTCGAAATGCGGCCTAACTAGAAAATATGTGAAATCTTATTTGACTCATTTTAAACGCTGTAACGGGCCGAGCGTAAGTATGACTAATTTAAAATGTGTTAAGCTTATATGTTAACTATGTATACTAACACATAGTTTTTTTTAGGGATATCTAAATAAAAGCACTATAAATATCTCGACAGACGATGTCTCTGTATTTAGCTCAGCTAAGCAGGAAAGTGTTTCTGGAAGTACTGTTCACGATAAAACCGTAACGGCGCCTGTGGGCGATGGACCGTCAAAATGTGGCGTTTGCGGTGAACATGTAGAGAATAAGGAGTGGAACAGTCATCTAGAAGTACGACATAACTATCTGGCTTGGAAATTTGGACAACCGGTTTTGGTAAGTGCAAATAATTTATAGGGGTAGCATTGCAACGGATGGCAAAATATTGACGTTCTGGTAAGCAGTAAAATTTAAAAACTAACTGTAAATGTAACTTGGTAAAATATCATTTTTTTATCAGCTATTAATGTCACATTGAGCTGCTCTGAAATCGCTTGGTAATTCAAATGTATCTTTGCTGCATTAGGTGAGACATATTTAATAAAATTCGCATATTGCAAAACCACCCTAAGGGCACAGAATAAGTAATAGTAGGTACAGTCAACGTCAAAAATAAGTGATCATTTATGTACCTTGTCACTTTAACGTCATGTTTGAAATGTCATACAAAATTGTGAAACGATTGAAAGCGACAAGGTACATAAATGATCACTTATTTATGACGTTGACTGTACAAGTGCAGAAGTTGCACTTCCTTACAAAACGCGGTTTAGGCATAAGAAACGTGCCTACTCTATGCCTCTCTTACTATTATAACTTGTATTCATTCGCACGCGGCACGTGTAGTGCTAGGGTTGTCACACGCCTGGAATACATCAATGAGGGCAAAAGTATCAAGGTTTAGCTTTGTACGAGGGTGAATCAAAAAATTCTTAGAAATAGGGTAAAAACAAACGAATATCAATATATATTTTTTTACTTTTCAACATAATTTCCTTCTTGTTCTATACATTTATTATACCGTTTTTCAAGTTTTTTTAATCCATCATAAAAAAACTCTTTTAAACTCGGCAACCCAGAAAGCAACGGTGGAATAGGGTACAGCACTAGTGCCTACGGTTTGCTGAATATCCAAAAAAAAATCCTTGGTAGTCATCTTTTTTACACTTTATCACGGCACGTAACTCATTTTTTTCCATAATGGGACGTTTTAGTCGATTTATTTCGCAAAATATTGATTTACCATGTAACGGCGGGAACAATTCGAATGAAACAAACTGTCAAATATTACGTTATAAGGACAGTTCAAAATAAAAAAAAACTTCATTTAAAAACTTTTTATAAACAGCCAGTTCTAAGGACTTTTTGATTCACCCTCGTATGACGGCGGCTAGTGATAAAAGCTTTGACAACGGCGCCGGTCGTGCCATGTGACTTGAAAAGCGCGCGAACCGCTCGAGTAGGTTTTGAATAGGCGGACCAATATTTAATGTCGTTTGTTTAAGAACTAAAACAACTATAATTTGATATACTTAAGCAGGTATTAAAATAAAGTAGGCAGGTAAGTATTAACCCAATGCAAGTTTTCGCCCTCCACTCCGCCCTCATAGCTACTTAAAAACGTGTTTAATATAATAACTTAATTAATACTTATGTCAGATTGTAACATCGTCGAAATATTGGCCGAGACATCAAAAACCCAGAACGTGGTTCGTTTATACTCAATAGTGCAATTTCATAATAGTACCTACCTACTTACCTACTAAGTAATAAAAAGATAAACTTACCGTTCACAGTTTAACGGTAACGTAAAAAAAAAAGAATTATTTACGTCCTTTTGTTTATTCAAACAATCATTTACACAAACAGTACATGTAACCGCTTTTTGGAGTGCGTTTCATTTCATCATGTATTTACTATAAATCAAAACTACTAACTTCACTACGTAATTACGGCAAGCTCCGAGACCGAGCGTTCAAGACGGCAGATCGTGCGTGGCGCACGCGGGTCGCGCGCTCGGTGCCGGCCCCGGACTGATATCCATTCTCAGAATGGACGAGTAGGAAGGTTACTAAGGCCGCGCGACACGCCCAGTGCAACCCCTCTGGTCAGGCGACTAATCTCCCTCAACAAAATGGCAATTTTTCAACACAAACGCCGCTTAATTTATTAAATAGCTTTTTCTGCTGACCTATTTGGTATTTCTGCTGACCGCTTAGATTTTACTGGTTACCAGTTTTGTAATTTTACTGATAATCACTTATTTATTTATGAAGTGGACATTATAATAATTTAAGTTTACCAAATATTGATTAAGTTGCCAAAAATAATTGATTTAGTTGAGGAGCAAGTGTCGCGCCCGGTTATTTATTTATTGCGAACTAATTGATTGACCTGATGCTATTTTATGCTGGATAAATAAAATAATTGCAAACAATAGAACAAAACTCCCAGTTTATATTGACTCAGTAGGTACACAGGGTAACCAATTAAAAAGAGTCAGTATGGGGAAGTTCCAAAACTATTATACATGGCGGAATTTGTTCTTAGGAACCAAGTTGTCGAATTGAGAAGAACTGCATTAAGTTAACTCCGAAAACTTGAATACACGACCGGGTACAGAAGAAAGTTTTATATTTTATGGTATAAATGGTAATAAACTTTTGGATTGCTCACCCTTTATATGTATAGGTTGTTTAAATATACTGAACGCTGGTGCGGGTTGGGCGCAGGTCGGGTCATGTTTCTTGTAAAGGACAGCGCTCGACCCGCACCGACCAACGTCCGCGTTCTGCGTGATTTGCGCTTTAAGGCCACTTGCACGAAGGAGATAAAAATTGTTCATATACAGGTGTGATTTTGTTTTTCCGGAATAAAAGTGCATCCTTTTGTGTCATTAAAATTTAAGCTATTACGCGGAATGGTGTGGTAGTTTTACATTAAGGAATGTGTAAAAATTTAGCTTTTTATCACCAGGATTTGGGTAACGAGAATGCAGTTAAAGAACACTTACACGCAATCGCGAAGGAGTGCGGCGGACTGAAGTGTGCCAAATGCGGTCTACAAAGGAAATATGTGAAATCTTATTTGGCGCACATCGACAGCTGCAATGGGCTTGAAGTAAGAAAGGAAGAATGAAAAACCTTTCTTGACAGATTTAATGTTAATGTACTCTGGTTAATGCATATTGAAAACTTTTAATTCTAGTCGGAAGATGAAAATTCCTTCACTAAACTGGAACCAGGATTCACAGAAGCGCAGTGCGACGGGGCGCAGGAGTCGTCGGCGACTGCGGGGCCCGCGCAGTGCGGGGTGTGTGGCGAGCAGGTGGCGCTCGGTGGGTGGATAGCGCACATTGCTGATAAACACGATTATTTAGCGTGGAAAAACGGCGAACCCTCTTTAGTGAGTAGGATGTATCATTTCTTTATTCGCTTGTTTTGTTACAGCCTAGCTATTCGTTTCTTTTTTTTGAAGATTGGAATAATTAACTGTTATTTTGCACACGGTTTCGTCTTCAACGAAGTCAGTGTGCGAGTTTTTTGACCGTTATTTTCTTATAATGTTAACATCATATTATACCTGACCGCATTAACCTCTTACTAGTTTTATTTCCAAAATATTTTTTTTTTTTGAAATGCAGAATGTACATAAAAAGAAAGAAGTCTATCAACATTTATGTAATATAATAAAACAAAGTGGAGCCTTGTACTGCAAAAAATGTGGGAAAAAGCGAAAAGTTGTAAAGAACTATTTAGACCATATCAAACTCTGCGGTCAAGTAAGTTATCATTCTTATATTATATGGATACAATGCCTTTATGTCCGCCATCCCTTACAGCTACAGTTAATGAAAATAATTTATTGTAGGATGTTTCCACGACAAATGATACGACTTTTGAAGCAGACAGTTTGGATTTAACTGATTCGTGCATAGATTTCGATGGCGGCGGCGCCTGTGGCGTGTGTCAGAGCGAGGTGGAGCCGGGCAAGTGGATACAGCACACTCAGAAGCACCATAATTACTTAGCTTGGAGACGAGACGAAAAACCTTGGGTATGTTGGAATACCATAATTGTAACACGTACGAAAGACACCAAAGACATGTCTATATTTTTTCAACTTGTTTCATTCAAATATTTTAAAATAACTATGACGTTGACGGTTCACACGTACAGTTAGCAGCAGAAGGAGGTGGACAGTCGAATAGCTCAAAATTATCTACGTTTGCTCTTATATGCTTGGCAATAGGACCGAGTATACATAATTCTGAGCTTTTCGACCGTTCACCTACTTCTGCTTCTGACTCATGTACGTATATGCACTTTCCTTTTGTTTCTGTCCACCTTTGTAAATTTCTGTTTATCTGGTAGAGGAAGAATGGATACTCAACGTAATATTTGATTTGAAAACGTTTCTAATTTATTTTGTGAATTACAGAATTTGGACGATTTTACAGAAGTAAACGAAAATTTGTATGCAGTTGCAAAAAAAATGGGTGGCTTAACCTGTAACAAATGTGGTTTAGTGAGAAAATATGTAAAAAGTTATTTGACTCACATCAAAAATTGTTCTGTTATTGATTTCACTATTAATTCAACTTCAAGTGAAGGTATCGGCCCAGTGTCAGATCAAGGTAAAAAATATTAATTTCTACAGTAAAACTACTGGTTGTATTGTATGTTAACATTCAACTCGGTCTCCTTACGGCAGCATATTGAAGTAGAACCAACTAGAGCTTAAAATTATACTTTACGTCAATTTGAAATATAATTAATTGATTTCACAAATAAAATACATATGTAATGCGCAAGGTAATAAAGGAATCCTCAATACGCAATTTTGATTTAATAATTGCTAGCAACTCTCGCCAGGTCGACGTAGGTTTGCATAAATGTGATAATTATTATTGTTTATTGGGTTTTAGCAAATTACCGGTGCGCTATGTGTCAAGAAGAAGTAAAACCATCAAAATGGAAGGATCACGCGATGAGAAAACACTACAACATTACGTGGGTAATAGGCGAAACGCCTATTGTAAGTATTAAAAACATTAACTAAATCGTATTTTACACTAAGTGTTTTTTATAAACTCTCCTTTTATTTGGTTTCAGGACTTAAAAAACCCATACGCTGTCGAAAGATATCTCAAGGAATATAGGCAAGCATCAAACAATTTACAATGTCATACTTGCGGAGCTACACGAGCGTCATATGCAGGCTTCTACGCGCATGTTATAACATGTGGGAAGACTGAAGAGGTAGAACTTGACTTATTTTTAACTACCGTTTCTACATCTTTTGTTAATTTCAACTATGGTTCCCCGATATCAATTTCCTGAATGTAACATAAAATGCTGATGCTATCTAACTTGAATTTTCAGCAAACTGAAATGTTCAAAAGTGTATGTGAAATATGCAATAATAAATATTTATGTATATACAAGAACCAGCATATGATGATACACAAGGTGCAAGATCATTCTAAGGTGCTCAAATTTGAAAAAGACGGAAAGAATGCAACAGGAGAGGAAGAAGAAGTTAATGTATCGGGAAAAAGAAAAGCTGCTCAAAAGTAAGCGTTTGATGTCCAGTTTTTAGAGTTGTTAATATACATTACGTGTCCGAAGTTATTAAGATAACGTGCAACATTAGTGCTAACACACTTCAGAAGTTAATCGCGATTAGTGATTGATTAACGATTAATACTTCTAATCGTTAATCTAAATTAACGTTAATTTAATCTAATCGCCAATCGTTAATCCAGATTACGATTAACCTCCTGAGGCCTACCATACTTCAAACAATTAACAAATGCAACATTTTTTAAATGTTTGAAAAAATCATTCTTAGGTTGTCTCAAAAGCATAAATTTTTTTGTTTATATTTTTTTATTTATACGCCACATGGACACAGCTAGTAGTAATAAAAAACCGGTCAAAGGCGATATTTATAATTTTTATTCTTTTTATATTAATTAATAATAATATAAAAAATATAATAATATAATATATAATATATTATTATATTTTTTAATTATTTTTTTCCAAAACTGTAAAGTTTGACAACTTCATTTTTTCTTTCGCGTTAAATATAGGTAAGCAATTATCTTTAAATAAGTAATTTTTCAGTTTTCATGCTCCATAAACTTCGGACATAAGGGGGGAACGATAATTTTTTGGCTATAAATCAAAAAGTACGTCTCGGAAAACTATTTTTATTTAAATGTGCAGACTGAGCCCTGTCATATAACACTCCGTTTGCTATAATCAAATCACTTTTATTTTTCAACCCCACTCCTAGAACCCTTTTCAAATGTTTAGAAAAATATATTCTTTTTTTTTTACTAAAAACATATGGCGGGAAAGCTAGTTATAGAAAAAAGAACTTTATACTTGCAAAAAAAATAGTTAAGAACCTCGTTCGTAACGATTTCCTTTACGATTGACGATTACTTAAATTAATCGATTGCGATTACTATCTATATACACCGTGTTTTTTTTGATTTACGATAACTTCGGCATATTACTAGGTATATCTATAGAAACTAATTGGTAGATTAGATTTTTAAATATTGCAAAAAAAAAATTTTTTTCAGTTTAGAACAAAATAATGAAATCTTTTATCTTTGGTCATTCTAAAAGGGCCTTTAGAGTTACCTAGCTAATAATCAGTGTCAAATACGTCTATGTTGGCGTGACATACACACACAAGTAAAGATAACACTTGACAGGTACAAGTCACTTTAGATTGACGCGTATACAAACCTAACAATTGGAAACTCTTTACTCATACGTACCTATTAAAAGAAAATTGTTGTTATCAATTAAGAGCCTTTTACACTAGTTTAACGTGATTAACTGATTAAATTTAAAAATTAAATATCTTTAAAACCGTTAGACTTATCATTTGTCTGTCTTCGGGAAATTAACTTTGTTTGACCTAATGAACGTTCCCTTAAAGTTATAGTAAATCAAAAAAAACACGGTGTATAATAAATTTGATCGTGGTAAAATTTATTTGCGATTAATTTAATCACGATAAAACTTGATCATGATCAATTTAATCGATTATAGAAATTAATCGATTGACGCCATCACTGGTCCAGCTTCTGTGTTTTTAAGTAAAACGATGAACGCGTTTGTAATTTTTTTTTGTCTATTTGTAGTGTGTACTTAATGTATCTACATTCTTACATTAAAGTGTTAACATATTTATAGTACTTATTTCATTTGCAGGGCGCGGTCAGTGATAGAAAATTATAACAACGATTTGAGTCAGGTCAGTTTCTTAAAATACAGTAAAAATACTTTCATTCGTTTTTATCCTAGTTGCGTACTAATAAAATTAATCAATAAAAATATTATTTCTTGCTTTTCCGTGGTGTCTGACAGACATTATAGATATTACTAAAATTGTTATCTTTATTGTATGTATTTGTAATATTTCATATCTATGGTCCTTGTGGCACATATAAACAAACCAGCAAAACCAGTTGCGATTCTTTCTCGTAGTTTCGGCTTTCCCTATACTGACCCATTCGGATCGCTCACCCCTTTACTCTACCGTACATTAAAGTGAATGATCGGACAACATCGTCCTGAGTCGGATAAGTGTGTATTTATAATTGGTTTCACAAATTAGCTTATCGATGGGTACTGAAGTTAACTGAGAAAGCGAGATAAATACGAATTTATTTTAGTACGATTCACTACATCTGTGTATACTAAGGGACTATAGCACAACTTGTCAGTGAGTCTAAGGATCAAAAATATTTTGTATTGTGATATTTTGCAATGTATCTCAATTCATTAAATATCAAAGATGAGTATGTTTCGGCGATCATTAAAGTCGGACTACGAGTACTGGAAAGGCAACAAGCATGTAAAAAATCATACAAACAAATAGTTTATATTTTTGGTGTAATCTATATTTTTGTACTAAAATCTTTGCCTTATTTACAGCACCCCTATAAATGTGAGTTCTGTGGATTTGGCTCAGATTTCAAAGACGAGTTGCAGTCACACACGTGTGACAAATCAAATGACAACGAGTTCAGCGGGGATGATAGCTCTGAAGCGGATGTGGGAGAGTCTGACGACGAATCACCGGAGTCCGAGGTCAACTCCGACATATCTATGGTTGAAAATGAGGAACCTAAAAAAAAAGGCCATGATAGAATAAGAATACCTGGTAAGACTTTAAATAAGGTCTACTTAAATATAGTTATGAATATTCTCCACCACCTTTTTATTTTATGGCATGGAGTTCATAGTGGTAAGTATAATGAGGCCCCAGGAAATTCGTGATTACATCATTGCTGATGCGGTGCTAACCTTAAGGAGATTTGGCGAAGGATAGGGCCTATGTTACCACGTTCGAGTAACCGTGGCGAAGGCGGGAACTCATTTTCACAGACTCTAGTGGAAATGAACCTTCATTCCAACTATGAAGTAAACTTAACCTAGCCTGGCAGTTTTGGCTGTGGAACGCTCAGGTGCTCAATGTTAAAAATACCACCCAATCCCTTGCGTTTCCATCTTTAAACAGGTATAGTCGAGTTCATAAATATGTATACACTTTAGTACCTTATCATATTAATCGTTGTGACAATTCATGTATGGCATTGTAAACATCTCATTAAATAGACTAGGTACTAAAGTGTACACATATTTATGATCTCGACTGTACTAGATGTCTTTATATGCTAATATATTGGTGCAGTAAAAGCTTTTTCCTTTCAGGACCTATCTCTTCAAAAGTGTCGAGACTATCATTTAAAGTGAAGAAGCCACAGGCATACCTGCTGGAAAGTGATCAAGATTTGTAAGTACATATTTCACTTGAATGTTGATGTTATTTGAATATTACCGTATTGTTGTTAACATAATATGTTTATTTCAGTTGTAATGGATATCTCACCGACGACACTTTGTTCCCTCAGTGGCAATCTAGTGAGCGGGAAGTAGTTTCTGAAAATGAATTAGTTAAATACCTGCCGTCGATGGAGAATTCTTGTAAAGTTAAATCTGGTTTCGATTGGACTACGTTAAAGAAATTTGAAGTTAAAGCAGGAGACGGTTAGTATTTTCTTTCATAATTCGGACCCCTGATATATTAACGGTTATTCGTACCTCTGTGGGTACAAGAAAAAAACTCAAGTGTTTTTTTTTATTTCAGGTCAGGTGATGTTTGTAGGTGGGTGTATAATTTGCCTAACGTGGGTGCCCCTGCGAGTGGGTGATACGTCTAATGACCACAACTTCCTCGCCGTGGCCTGCCACAAAGGCTTCGACAGTCCTCGCTTCCAATGCGATGAGACCCCGCGACATGAAAGCTTAATACAGATATGGGACTTTGGCGTGTGTAAAGGGTAAGAAGTACCAGAAAAAATAAAGTTCATAATAATTATTGTTTTAGTTAAAATATGAATTCGAATTAGGGTGAATTTACACCGAAACGCGAAGCGACGCGACATGCTGCGTGGTGCAACGTATTCTGAATTCTCACAATGAAATGTTTACCTTTTCGTGTAGTAAAAAAAGTTTATTTTGAGTCGCATGTACGCGCAGCGTCGCGTTGCGTTGCGACTCGGTGTGATTTGACCCTTGCTTGCGTTTTAGTATGACTTTATTCATAATACATTTATGTATGATTACAGATTACCAAAGATAGTTTACGGTATAGCACAAAACCTCGGAACAGTATGGTCGGTAGACTGGTGTCCCTCCGGCGCCCGGGACATCCTACCAGAGAACTTAGAAGACGGAAAGATCTGCCGGTTGGGGCTACTTGCCGCGGCATGTTCTAGTGGTTCCGCTTATATCTTTTCCGTACCCTATCCTGCTACAGTAGTCAAGGAGTAAGTGTCCTTCCAATAGTTTGTACGCGTGATAAATGTGATAATGAGTTAACCGATTTATGATACATCCAGATGGCGTTAGTGGCCTACGTATCGGTACCTCTATAAAAATATTGTTTTAAATTAATATTCGTCGAGTTTTACAGTAAAAGTTATAAAATTCTGTGAAATAACACCCTAAACTCAAGTCAGAACGTTATCTAAGTGAATTGTAAAGTGTATGTATTGTTTTTGTGCTGTGTAAAAATTTATTCTGCAAGTGTCAACTACTAGACAAATTGAAGACGGTTAAAAGTTTTAAACGTTAAAATGTGACTTATTGTAGTGGAAAAGTGCAATTCAAATCGTTATAATAAAACATATGTCCATTGTCTAATACCTAACCTACTGGAATATACATTATCTCCCGGCATCCACATTAAAACCCATTTAACATTGAGGTGTAATAACAGTTACGATCAAGGTGCACAAACTCAGTTTAAAGTTGCAGCTACAAAGTGATAGAATTCATTATCAAAGGGTGTTACCATTGAGGTAACACAAGTAACAAAAGACTTACAATATATTTACTATTGTGGTATTGTTTATTTCCAAAATAATATCGTTGTGAACATTAATTAATAACAGCGCCATCTAGCACAGCGATATCAGGAATTATCACTAATCAATTACTTAAGTGTAAGCAAGCTAGCATTACATAGCAAACTGCAGCAGTGTGACAAAGATAATTACATTTTCGTATTCTTACTCAATTGGGGGTGTTAACCACGATCTGCCAGCCTACTAACAGCGTTATCTTTCCGACGGCAAATTTTAAACATTTAGGCCTACAATTATTCTAAACAAGCATTATAATGATATGTTCAGCGTGTCAGGGCGAAATACGCGCAAATTCGGAATTATTGAAGTGCACATTGTGCAAAAGTGACTATCACTACCAATGTATGAATATTACAACAGCGTATTACAAGTCCAACATTAATGAATTAATTAAAGGCTGGCGCTGCACGCCCTGCGTAAATATAACATTGCGCCGTAAAAACGACAGCACTCCAGTACGGAGGCAATTCGACTGCTCGGCGCTAGATGAAAGTACCATGTCCGTTGACGATGCTCTGCAGGGAGACCAGGCTTCAGTGTCCCAAGTCGGTATCGGACCAAATGAAATGAGTCAATGCGCCCGAAACATATCACCTCAAGGGAAAGATGATCCTGTCACCATGAAAAAAATCAGTATTCTGTTAGACGAAAAAATTCACACCTCGGTCTCCACCATTATAGAAAGAAAATTGGAAAATTCACTTGCCTCATTCATGGTATCTATTCGGACGGCGATTCAGGAAGACGTTAGGAAATTAGTACAATCAGAGATCAAAACAGTGGTTAAAGACCTCGAAAGCAACTTCACAGCTACCACGGATTTCCTTCAAGCGGAACAATCTACGTTAAAGTCAGAGTTACTTAATAAAAAAGAAGCTATAAAACATTTAGAAGCTGAAAACAGTTTTCTACATGCAGAGATACGTAGCCTGAACCTACGTATGTCTTCCATTGAAAATACGTCCCGCAGCTGCAATATAGAATTACAGGCAGTTCCTGAAAATCGTTCTGAGAATGTCTTGGTACTGTTTAAACAACTATGCTCCACTATTGGCCTAAACATGGAAGACTCGAACGTGCTGGGTTGCAGAAGAGTTGCCAAAATGGATGCTAAATCGACCAGACCACGGAACATACTGGTTACCCTACCCTCCACCAGGCTTCGTGACACCGTTTTGTCGATGGCGAGGCGCTACAACAAAACAAAATCCAAAGATGCCAGCCAACTGCTTAACAGTACGCACCTCGGCATCACCGGCGAGAAAACGAGAATATATGTAACTGAGCACCTTTCGCCGGACTGCAAATCGCTTTACGCAGAGACCAGAAAAGTAGCCAAAACAAAACTGTTTACATATGTGTGGGTGAGGTTCGGTAAAATTTATGTACGTAAGAATGACGAATCTAACTGTATTCATATTAAAAATTTGGATTGTTTAAAGAAATTGAAATAATTTTTGTAATAATGTTAATTTAATTTATATATTTATCACGCATTTATTTGGACTTTTAAAGAATAGTATAATGATTGTTTATTACCAAAATGTTAATAGAATTAGAAGTAAGTTAACCGACGTTTACCTAAATATCCTGAACAGTAATTATGACGTTATTTGCCTCGCGGAAACTAATTTCAATGAAAGCGTCTTTGATAATGAATATTTGGATTCGCGTTATCGAGTATTTCGCAGAGATCGTAACTCAACTACGGTAACTAAAAATGACGGCGGGGGGGTTGCCATAGCCGTAAAAAAACATTTTACAATTAATCGTTTAAATGCCTGGGAAAGTCAAGTTGAGGATATTTGGCTGAGTATTGCTATCAATGGTAGGGTATATATAATATGCCTTTGTTACTTACCGCCTGATTTAGAAATAAATAAACTAACAACATTTTATTACGCGAATAAAGATCATGAATTTATATTTGTCGGTGATTTTAACACACCAAATATCAGCTGGACACAATCTTTAACTTTTAACCATATGGTACCAACTCCAGCACACGACCCTAAATCTATACTTCTTATGGAGACGGTGTCTTTGTGTAATCTCACGCAATTCAACAGCATTCCTAACAAAAACAATAGGTATCTTGATCTCGTTTTCTCTTCAATCAACTGCACAAGAGTATACGGTGCTGTTGCACTGAGTCGTATAGATGAGCATCATCCCCCACTGCTTATAGATATTCCGATTACGGACACCCCACATAAATTTATAAAAGCTAACCTACGGAAGAGACTGAACTTTAACAAATGTAACCTTGAGTCAGTCCGTTGTGACCTTGACTCGATCGATTGGAATTATCTTTTTCAATGTGAGGATATTAATATTGCAGTACAATTGTTTTATGATAAATTAAACGAAATTATTAAGAAACACACACCCTTAAAAATACTTCGATCAAATGCGTACCCACCCTGGTTTAATCCGACCTTTTACGCTCTTTAAAAGAAAAAGCTAAATACCACAAGCGCTTTAAGAAATATGGGAATCCATTGGACTATGACGCCTTCGATGTATTGCGTGCAAGGTGCAAGACTCTTATCAACAAATGCTACAATGTGTATTTAATGTCCGTTCAGAACTCGATTAAGCATAATATTAAGCATTTCTGGCGATACGTCAATGACATGAAGGGTTCAAATTGCATTCCTATCACGATGAAATATAATAATGTTGAGTCTTCTAATCCTGAGGATGTTTGTGAGATGTTCTCTCAATACTTTGGTTCAGTTTTCGAGGGACGAAGCCAGTTAACTACTCGCTTTGATATTCCCCCCCATCATTACGGCTTAAGTGATGCTACTGTGAGCGTCAATTGCATACACCAGAAGATAAAAAGTCTCGATCTAGCTAAGGGACCTGGCCCTGATGGTATCCCTCCGTCTTTTATTAGAAACTGTTGCGACGAACTAGGATTGCCTCTTTGTATTCTATTCAACAAATCAATTAAATCTGGCGTCTTTCCTAATCTTTGGAAAAAAGCTCACGTAATTCCTATTTATAAATCAGGCGATAGGAACCGTTGTGAAAAATACAGACCTATCAGTATTTTGTCTACTTTCGCGAAAATATTTGAGTCAACTCTCTATAACACATTATATTCCCACTTTTCCGTATTTTTGTCTCCCTTGCAACATGGCTTTGTTTCAAATAGATCCACTGTAAGCAATTTATTAGAATTTAAGAACTATTTATGTGCTGCTTTTGCTAAAAGGGCGCAGACGGACGCGATATATACGGACTTCTCTAAAGCCTTCGACAAAGTCAATCACTCTATTCTCTGCCATAAGCTAGAGGGTTACGGTATTCACGGAAATTTGCTCAGATGGGTAAAATCTTACTTAGAAAATAGGAGTCAGCTTGTAGGCATAAAGGGGCATCTATCGAAACCTTTAGAAATTACATCCGGTGTACCACAGGGGTCCCATTTGGGGCCTCTTCTTTTTGTAATTTTTATTAATGACTTGGTATATGAACTATCTTGCCCCTGTCTTTTATACGCAGATGATCTAAAAATATACTCTATAATCAATGACGTTAATGATTGCCTCAACTTACAGGCTAATTTATCTAGAATCGCTGAGTGGTGTACTAAAAATGAGATGTTCCTAAATGTTGACAAATGTATGGTCATTTCTTTTGCTAGCATAAAGAATAAACATTTATTTTCATACTCACTGGGTAATTATACCCTACAGCGCAAGTCAGTTGTCAAAGATCTTGGAATATATTTGGACGAAGGTTTAACATTCCACTCTCACTACGATCATATCGTCTCAAAGAGTTCCCAAATGCTCGGTTTTGTCTCTCGTTCAACCAAGAGCTTCAAGAACCAACGAACCTTCACGTATCTTTATTTTTCACTAGTGAGAAGCATCGTTGAATATGGCTCTGTTATCTGGTCTCCCTACTATGCAGTGCATAGTGACAGAATTGAAGGATTGCAGAAAAAGTTCCTAAACATACTTTGCTGGAGACTTCATTTGGGCCGAGAGGTTCGATCGTACGCTGGTAGACTTGAAATATTTAATCTACCATCATTAGCTTCACGTCGTAAATCCAATGAATTAGTCTGTCTTTTCAAAATCATACACTCCTATGTTGATTGCCCATCGCTTCTTTCCCTTATATGTTTTAGAATTAAATTCAAAGCTCGTAATCCCTCGCCTAAAATATTTCTACTTCAAATTTATAAAAATAACACGTCCTACTACAACCCTATAACCCGAATGTGCCGATTGTATAATGATACCGTGACCGAGCATTCTTCTTTGGATATTTTTAACAGTAAATTGCCCTCTTTTAAAAACCAAATTCACAATATATTCTGTACTTAATTCACTAGAGTATAATGATAATTAATATAATATTATTCCTCTCTGTAAAACTAACTTATAAAATAAATCTGACTAACTTTGTATAAGATACCTAACTAATACCACTAACCATCAAACATTTACATACACTTTAATCATTTTGTGCACACATAGTTTAGAGTTATAGTCTAGATTCATGAATCCTTTTTATCAAGATATTAGTTTTATTTCTGATTGTAACTTGTTTTGTGAGCCTTGAATAAATAAATAAATAAATAAATAACCTCCTGTGAATTTTATACTTTATTATACCTAACTGAATGTTACCACAACAGTATGCTAACCATTTCAAATGCTAAAGTTAAGCAGTTTCAATGCTCTTATTTAATCTGTGTATTTTTTTAGAAATAAATTTGTTGAAATATTGAAACCAGTTGCCGAGCTAAGAATGACAATGACTTCGGATAGAAAGTTATACCAAGCCACTTCTGTGACGTGGTCTAAGGTAAGTTATATAAAGAAACCTTGTTTGTCTTTAGTTCTCTTGGCTTTCGTTTGTATGGGCGTGACGTAATTCTAGCGTGTGCTTTACAGCTTATTTAAGTGCTAGATAATTGGCATATAATCTCCTGGGGCAACAAATGAGATTACAATATATATCAATATTGAATATTTTTCAGCAAAAAGGCCACTCGATTGTGTTAGTTGGCTACGGCGACGGGTCTTTGGCGTACTACGACTTAAACTGTGCCTCGCCCCTACTGAAGACGGTGGAAGACAACGTTGAAGTGTTCTATCCGTACTACGATGAGCGGCCACACAATACGTGTGTATTGGGTACGTTGTTCAAAGTTGAGGCATTTTTTATTATTCTTGAGGGTTTGAGATGGCCCCTGTGTGCCGCTTCGACCTTTGCTGATCTTTTGTGGTAGCCCTTTGTTTAGAGCTCACCTCAGATGGAGACGGAACAAGTACACACAATTTACACAGATTTCCAGAAGGCTTTTGACAAAGTTGATCACTCAATACTCCTAAGGAAGCTGTGATACAATGGAATAAAGGCTAATCTCTTCAGAATCCTCAGATGATTTGCCTCTTACCTACAACACCGCACTCAGTCTATTGTAGTTAATGGCCATATCTCGGCTTCCTCTGTTCCACTTCTTTTTCAGTGGGTCCACTTCTTTTTCATCTCCGTGCTCCGAGGTCTAAACAACTTTCAGTCTTCCCAAAACTAAGAATAACGTCGGAAAACGTGCACCCATATATAGGCTGTGTGGCCATCACAATAGATTTCATAATGACATATAGACCTATTTTCATAATCCCGCGGCCAGTTTAAAGCAAATGTATCAAAGGACCATGGGCAGAAATGTCCCCCCCCACCAACAGAAATGAAACATGTCTCATTTAATAGATCTCAGCAACATTATGTATTTTTACTATGGAGACGATCACCAGATGTATGGGGTTTTCTTGGAAAACCATAATCGTATCGTATGGAATTTGTTTGAAAATGAACACATATATGGATGATTTGCCTTATTTGGCCCTTGTTTTCATTAAAAAAAATCCCATTGATTTTGCTACTAAAATAAGTATTTTGTCTTTTTTTGGGTCCTTATAAACATATAGACATGCATCCCGTTACTGTTGGTGGGGGGGGACAGTGCCCATACAAATTTGCCCATTGTCCTTTATACTAACATTACCTACTATTTAAATAAATATAAATTTCAGTGTGTTTTTGTTTGTTTAATGTTATTTTTGTCATTAAGTCTTACTTAAGTACTTTGCATGCTGTAATTTTATCTTAATATTTCTTGCGTTTATCACATTCTGGTAAGCATCTGTATCTATAGTACCAATTTACAAATTAGGTTAAACTCTATTTATGTTTCTGTGTTATCTCCTAAATAAATAAACAAATCAAAAAAGTAAAATAAGGCAAAAATATAAATATTTGCTTTGAGGTTAAAATTACTAACTTTTTATACGAAGGGTATTTTTCTTCTGACGGCTTTGGTTTAAGTTCACCCTGTCCCAAGTCAGCTGTCAGTGAGTGATCGGTCTCTAAATGAACGTGTCATGCTAAGGCAAATGCCGAAATTTAAGAAAATAATAATATTAATAAGCGCAACCCCTTTATGAAAGGGTTTTTTAAACGAGCAATATGTTCAAAGTAATATGTACCCGACAACTATTTAAAGCGTCTTGCTCTATACTACTATCTATACAAAGAAAAAGTAAACAACCGACAGTTACCGGCGGGAAAGTTGATCGTTTACCAGCCTCTGCTATTGAATTCGAGATACCAAGCCGGTGTATAAGAGGAGTATAGTAATGTATGTGAGGTGTTGTGCAGGAACGGACTTGTTCCCGGCGGCGGGCGTGGCGGGCACGGCGGGCGCGGGCGCGGCGTGCTCCACGGGCGCGACGGGCGCGGAGCTGGCGGCGGGCGCGGCGCGCGTGCGCTCGCAGCTCGCCGCGCACGCCGTCACCTTCGCGCCGCACTGGCCCGGCGTCATGCTCGCGGGCGACGTTACCATCAGTCAGTATACTATCAATACTATCATTCAATTATATAAATAGTGTTTTCGATGCATCCACTTAATTATTATTACTTTAGCGCTGCGAATTGTGAATTATATTGTTATTTTATAGTACTTATCTCTTTGAAGAATAACAGATCTCTAATGTTAAGTGTTCGTTAAATTAGACACCAGTCAATTGCAGGAATTTAGGAGCGACATATTTTACGGGCATTGCCTATATGGTTGTAGAATGATGATAAAAAGGATTGAGAATGGAGGTCGTTTGCAGTGAACACGGCGATGAACGAGCTGGAATGGACGTCTCCTGCGCGGCGGCTGGGCGGCGTACGCGCTCTGGTGGGCTGCGCGCGCTGCGGCCTGCTCGCCACCGCCACGCCGCCCGCGCTGCGCGCCATGCGCCCGCACCCCGCCTACCCCGACTACAGGAAACAGGTACGCACCGCCCGAGGGCCCGAGTGCCGAGTGCCACGCACGACTACCCAGACAGTACGTATACCAAACGGGTACATCGCACATGTCAGGCAATACAGTATGTAACATGACGAGAAGCAAACCTTTAAACCCGTTAATGTTTAGGTGGAGGATATTGCTATGGTGCGTTGATTATTGCAGTGCTAATGCAATAAGCCTTAAAGTTTTTTTTTTAAAAACGCCTTGTATACATTGTTTACATTCTTATCATTTATCAAGGCCAAAGACTGCTAATAATGTTACATGTGAGTTCAAATAAAGGCATTGTGTTCAAAATTCAAAATATTTATTTTTCAATTAGCCACATGAGGGCTTTTTTACACGTCGGTAATGTGGAGTGAATCTACTAGCGCTTCGGACAAGACCATCATTGCGGAGAAGAAGCGCCGCAAGAAACTCCAGCAGAAGGTCATTTTTTCCAATAATAAAATAAAATAATACTGAAAAGTAACATTACAAGGTAATAAAGTAATAAATAATTATTTCAAAACTAACACCAATCTTCGTTCACTAATTAATACAACGCAGTTCAATGTGTCGTCCAGTAGTTGCAATAATTTGACGCTAGCGTCTGGTTATTACTATGAACACTACGCCACAAATTTGGTTTCTGTTGGGCACGTCTTTTAATTTTGTTAAAAACTTGTATATGATGCGTAATTTCATTTCTTCTTGTGTTCTAGATTCTTTTTTAAATACCAGCAAAATTGCCGTTCGGCGCTGCGAAGTGCCCGATCCACTGAATGGCGAACATTTTGTTTAATCTTTATCTTACTAGAATAGCAACGTATGGCGGTGTTCCATCGTGTTGATACCACGTTTGTAGGTTTATGGCTAGACTCTAGACTCTAGCCCAAGTAAATTATCCACATAACGCCTAAAACATGTATTGAGTACTTGGAGATACCTAGCTCCGTTTAATGTAAAGTTCATAAATACTGTTCCATTGATGTAATTACCTCTTATACCACACCGTAGATACATTAATCCACCACCACCGGGTTTTGATGGTTATTAGCCCAGTGATGAATAACTCGCCGATTCTACATTGCGTTCCTCGTAAAAAAACTGTCGTCAGTCCAAATTATTTTAGTAAAAAAGTTGGCTTTAACGCATGGAACAGAGAATGAGTGTTAATGATCTCCTTTACGGTCGACGGACAAATGATGAAAGCGAAACAATCGTGCCGCTCTTCTCGCACTGGGTTGGTTGGTCTTCGAAATAAGTCTTACGAGGTTGGAGTCCACCATTGTTAAGAGCCCTTACAATGACACGTGAGTTACAAATACATCAATTTGACGTAATACCTAATATCATTTTATTTTAGATATTTTTTGTTACCTTCCTGTCTACAAAGTTTAAAGAAAAATAATTTGAATTTGTTAACATGTGACAAATCAGATGACTTGTGAGAATGCTTGTCTGTTTATTTTAGCCAAAATGGTATAAAATAACTTTAACTTGAATAAACTACGTTAAAAGTGTACTTCGAGTAAAAATGATACCGATCATGATATTTCCAATCATAGTTCAAGCTGCAGTGGCAAGGATTTGTGGAATTAGTTCATTATAAGTTATGGTTATAATTAGTGTCACAGGTCACAGGTGATACAATAGTGTTAACCAACTTTAAAAAAGGGAATAATTAGTATTATACATAAATTGATAAAATAAAAATAAACAACAATTACTAATAAGAAGTGTCTGTACTTGACCTGGTCGAACTCGAACGGGTTTAAGGCTTTTGCTTCTCGTCATGTTACATACTGTATAAAGTATGTATGTAACTCTTTATTGAACATAAACAATTATAAGACATATTTGCATCCATGAAGTAAAAGTACACACTCGAACTCATCCCCTTTAGGATCTCTTCCAGTTCAGCTTGCAGTAGAATACGTAAAGACATTGCAAGGGGATAGACAAATGAACATGCACTGCCCAGAAATTAGGTTCACTACCCAAAGGAAACAGGTGCACGCACTCTACAATATAGAAAACCGGTAGGTATACTAGACTGTACAGAAAACGGATACACAACACTTTAGATTTGGAAATTGCCAAATGGTAGCCAATTTAAAAATAAATAAATTGCAAAGCTTAGTTTCGGCCAAGGGTTCTCAAAGTATGAAAACATTTTCGTTAAAACAACGCTTACAAAATAGCGCCACAGAACCGACCAATAAGCATTACTCGTAATAATTTTCTAACGGTTCTAGGTGGTGGGTACGTTGGAGATGACTCCCCTCGGGAGCAAGAGGAAGAAGCAAGTCAACGACGAGCTCGGGATGAAATTGGAGCCCCTCACGTACGATGAAGCTATCGCTAAATACGGAATTGAATTCACTACAATTAAAAAAAACGATAAGGTAAGAACTAAACAATTAAAGTAAATTTCCATCACACTTGGTGGTAGGGACGAACTATAGGTTGTACCAAAGACCTTTATATAACTAACGTAATAGACCAACAGACTCCCTTTTTCCCGCGTTACCAAAACGGAAATGTCAACGTGTGCGTGATTTTACAAGTGTGTGAGTAATTTTAGTGATGTCCGTACGTTATATCGAAAAAATATCGATGAAAAAGACTCGCTTATATAAGACTTGTTTGTATCTTGCGTGGAACTTAAAACTAGCATTCTTCACTAATAGGTAGGTAGGTAGGTAGGCATTTATTTCATATTGAAAATTACATTATTCTATGTCACATAATCATAATGAATTCACAATAAGATCGTCAAAATGTAAAAATATAAAATAAAAATAATAATGAAATGAAATAAACAAACGCAGTCAAAATGTAGAAATAAGAATTAAATTAAACAAAATAAAAATATAGCTAATTAGCTACAGTCACAAAATGTCAAAAAATTCATTGGGTAAAAAGAACAAATCAAATTAAAACCATCATGTCAAGAGGTAATAATATAAGTAATAATAATATGTAAAACAAAAAATACAAAAACAACAAATCATTAAACCTAGTTATCACTATACTCTTTTACAGAATATAGTGATTGCGTCAATAAAAGATCTTTAAGTCGGCGACCAAATATTCCATCGGAAGATACGTTTTTTAGGTCTGCGGGTAGACGCTCATAGAAGGCGGGGCCTATTACGCGCGGGTTTTTGTCGAGCAGCGCCAGCCGCCGCGGCACGCGCTGGAGGCGGCCCGTTTGCCGGGTGACCCTGCCCGGGATGTTAACACGTTTGAACTGGTGTATATTGTGTCGTGTGTACATTATAATGTCGAAAACATATTGTGAATAATGCGTCATAATACCATATTTTTTGAAGAGTTCCCTACAAGAGTGCCTCGGTTTTACACTTGCTAATGTGCGAAGAGCTCTTTTTTGCAAGGTGAAAACTTGTTTGGAGTACGTGGAATTACCCCATAGGATAATCCCATATGATAAAACTGAATGGAAATATGCATAATATACTTGGAGCAGCGCATCGGCGGAAATTATTGGCTTGAGTTTGCGTATTGCGAATATCGCACTACTAAGCCTTCCACAGAGTTTAGAAACGTGGTTTTTCCAGTTCAGCTTAGCGTCTAACCAAAACCCAAGAAAACTGCAAGACTCGCAAAGTGGCATTGGAGTTTGTATTGGCGCGACGACAGTGGAGTTTCCGGCTGTAAACATCATCACGTTAGACTTCGCGACGTTGAGGACGAGGCCGTTCGCAGAGAACCAGCTGTGGAGGTGAGCGCACACGTTAGCTATTTTCTGCTCGAGCTGGTCGTACGTACACGCGGCCACGACCACCGTGGTGTCGTCGGCAAACAGCACCGTCAGACCCTCGGTGACGGAAAATGGGAGGTCATTAATAAAAATCGAAAACAGGGTATTTCCAAGCGCCGATCCTTGCGGAATGCCAACTTCTATATCCCCTGCTTCCGATTTCCAGGTTTTTCCCTCGATTTTGACTTGAACGGTCTGCTTTCTGCAACTTAAAAATGATTTAAGTAACTGAAAGCCTGTTTTGTTGATACCGTAGTGTTTAATTTTGTCTAGTAATAAGTCATTATTAATAACGTCAAATGCTTTTGACAGGTCGCAGAATATGCCTGCAACCTTGTACTTATCATCCAAAGCCGTTGCAATGCAGTTATAAATTTCATAAGCTGCCGCTGTAGTAGATTTATTTTTCCTATAAGCAAATTGTTTGTCAGTCAGTAGGTCATTTGTCTCAAGATGTCGCATTAGGCAGTTTGATAAAATCGATTCAATAATCTTTGAAATGTTTGGCACTATAGTTATTGGTCTGTAGTTATCCACAGAATCTCTTTCTCCTTTTCCCTTATAAACTGGACAGACCCGTGTGCTTTTCAGTACGTCGGGATATACGCCGGTAGTGAACATGCAGTTTATAAGTTCGACCAATAAACCCGACAAGGCTGGCCAGACGCACATAAGCAAGTCTAGAGACATATCGTACACGTCGAGCGTGGCGCGTGCCTTTAACATGGAGCGTAGCGCGCGGTCCAGGTCCGCGAGCGAGACCGTGGGCAGTTCGAGGTCAGGAACATCGGCGTCTTGTAGGAAGCTCTCGAGATAACGCGTACTACTACATTTGTCGGTTTGCACTACAAACTTTGACGCAACCGTAAGAAAGTGCCGGTTGAGGTGTTCAGGGATGTTGCTAGGTTGTATTTTGTTTCCATTTGCATCATTTAAATAAATGAAAGTATTCCTTTGCTTTGTAGATACCTCCTCGCTGACTACACGCCACATTTCTTTCGCCGGATTTTTACTGTTAATAATTCGCCTTTCGGTATAATTTTGACGTGCTGTTAAGGTTTCGGATTTAATTAGTGAACAATAACGAGTAATTGCGTTTGACAACGCAGCATTATCTGGGTATTGCCGTTTCATATCAGTTAAGTCATTATAATTTAAGATATAATTCGAAAGGGTGTTTGTCAACCATGGTATGTGTTTTTTCTTTTTTAATAATAAGTTTTTAATTGGGAAATGTATGTCAATGTAGTGAGTCAGTACATTAAATAATTTGGTAAATCTATCATTAATGTCAATTGAATTATAAAAAATAAAATTCCAATTATAATTATTGATGTCAGTACGAAATGCGAATATAAATTCATCTTTAAATAATCTCTTCTGTATAAAAGAGTTTTGTTTGGCACGGCTAGGTGGTAGTATGGCTAAAGTGAACAGCTGAGCGTTGTGGTCGCTCACGACGGTGTCCAGAGGCGCCGCCGTGACGTCACCGCGGCCACAGGGAACAACTCCGCAGTCTATGGAGCTCGAACTGTGCGCGGATACACGGGTCGGAAAATCTACGCAATTAATACAATTGTAGCTTTTTAAAATTTCGTCTACCCGTTGCCGTAAACTATTTTCGGACAGAAAGTCTACGTTTTGGTCACCAACCAAGATAAAACTTTTATTTTCGTCTGTAAGTCTACCTAACAGTATTTCTAGGTTATTCAAATAAATGTCGAAGTCACCATTACCGGTGCGGTACACAACAATAACAATTAAATTAGAAACACAAATTTCAATAGCAGTGAACTCAAAATGAAACTGAACAGCCAGGCTTTGCAAGTCATTACGCTGGCGATATTTAATACCAACCCGTGTGAATAGCGCAACGCCGCCGTGCGCGATGCGCGTGCGGCAGTAGCTATTTGCCAGCTCATACCCACATAACCTAACTCGCTCAATCTCACATTGCTTGCACCAAGTCTCGCTGCAGGCCAGTACATCAGGATTTTCAGCACTCAAAACCAGGTCCAGTAACGAAGTTTTACCACATATTGAGCGGACATTTTGGTGGACAATTTTGAAGAAGTGAGAGGCTAGTGTGGTTTTAACTTCGCGCCGGGACCTGTCGAGTTTTTTGGAGTCACAATATTGAAATGCCTAATCGACACGCCATCGGGCCAATACTTGGTGTTTCTTACCAAGTTGGCCTTGTCGGCGGGCACGTCAAGACGAAACGATGAATAATAATAAAACACAAGATTCTTTCATTATCTATAATAATACTCTTTTCATGGTAATTACCACACACATATCATACAATCTATTTTTAATGTAAATAATTAATAAACAGTCTTACACAAATTCTAGGCTTTTAATATGGGCACTAGGCAACAATAAAGTTACTTATATAGAGAAACTAGCGACCCGCCCTCGCTTCGCTTCGGTTAATATTAATAAAAAATAACCCAAGTTCATCTGGAGTAATATACTTTTCAAACGGTGGAAGTATTCACTTTATTTGGCCACAACTTAGAAGTTCTTGTGAACTTACGTTCGGACCTACTTTCATGTTCAGTAGAAGATTCTCTGGCTCTCTCAGATGTGTCTATCCCTGTCGCCTATAAGCCGAACGTCACGCTCAGTAGAGGATTCTTTGGCTTGTTGAGATCTGTGTATCCTTAATCCTTATCAACTTTAAGACGAACGTCACGTAAATGACAATTTTCATGTACATTCCCAAGCCCAAGGTAACTAACGTATAGGTAACTAACCGAATGTTATACAGACATAATTTTCACCCCATCGAAATTTCTCAAACGCCTTGTAGGTACCGAATTTACTAACTTTCGGACCCCTCATATCTCGGTAATTATCAACCTGAGAGAAAAAGTTTAAATAAGAGAACATGCTTATTTTAGCATTTTCTACACGATTTAATTAAAAATAACACAAAAAACATAAAAAAAAAATTGAAGTCCTGTCGTAGGCTGGACCACTGCATTTAATGATAAATAATAAACTGTGATCAATTTACCTAGCTGCGTTTTATAATCGCTCGGAATAATGTTTAAATAATTATGAGAAGGAATGAAAAAATATCGACATATTGATAACTTATCGATAGATGAGTGTGATTCAAACATTCAATCACTACCTAAAAAATGGAAATTTTCACGGACACAACATCTTTTCATTTTACATATAAAAATTAAAAATATGCATAAAACACAAAACTACATGATATATCGTACTTATTAGACCACTAACCGTATTCCTTGGACCTAGGAATCCTTGAAAATATGAGTTCAAAAATGACTATGTGTGGATCATAATTACCTGTGAAATGACTCATTGTTTGGATTATTCCTATGATTGACTTCGCAATCAGGTACTGCACAGCCCACCATTGTTGTTTTTAACGGTTTTGACACCACGTTTATACAATTATCCTGAATATTTTAATAAAAACTAAAAGCCGCTGTCGCCAGTGGGCTACCGTGGGCTACCATTAGCTTTCAAAATGGTTACAACGTCAACGTGTTTCGCTGTCACTGTCGCACTCGTATTCGTGCATAAAGAGGCTGCACTCTCGCTTCCACACACTGTTCGTCTATTATGAAGGTCTTTGGGTTGTACTATACTCGTACCCATAATGTGCAGGAAAATCGTTCGTATGGCTATAAAACTGACGGGCCATTCGACCTTATTGCAGCCGTTACTATTAGGCTTTAGCGTGCGAAATGCCACGACTGATTTAAATGTTTTAAATCGAGAGAAATCGGGCTAACTTTATAAATTTAATGAAAAACATTCCCAACACAGTTGGTACAGTAATTTCAGACTAAAGTTTTAAAGTTTGTATATTCTCTCTTTTGTATCCTTCTGTACAGATGTAGTGCACAATTGTTTTCCATCGCATTTTCACGGATACGTTCGAACGTGTCTTGCTATTTCAGTCGGTCACAGTCACAGTACAAAAATTGTAGTAGCATGACAAACACGAATATTTCCGAGAAAATACGATGGAAAACAATTATGCACTACATCTGTACCATTATTACTACCTTATTACACGTAAGCAATGTATTGCTCTAGATTTTCCCGACAAAACAATTAAGTGGATGTGGTTTTCAAATTTCAAACAGTTGTTTTTTTTTTAATAGCAAGCGCAACACCAAGGCGGTGCGAAGCCGAGGACGCACTGCCCGGATCGGTTTCCCCTAGCTGACGTGACCTCGATGGCTTTCTGTCCCTCGAAGAAGCACCACGATAGGTTGGCTGTAGCCTCTCACGCAGGTCTTATATTTTTCATGAAGGTAGACATGTAAGCTTGTAAATATTTAACTAATAAAGGAAGTGTACTTTTACGTTTGTTTGAAACTGCAATGTAAAGATAGATGACTAAAATAATCCATGGAGAGAGAATTTATCATAGTCTTGAAATAAATGTTACAAAAGATGATGCTATAATGTTATAATATAATGTTTTGTATACTGTTAATGTTAACACATACGCACGAGTGTATAAGTGATAGCAGGCTTGATGGCGGGCACTCCACGGCGAGTGCATTAGAATACTGAAGTGTACAGAGATAATACGGGCCGATACCAGTTATCACAATATTATGTTTGTTAAGAGTAGTTCTACCTCATATTGATTCTACGAAATATTAGAAAACACTTAAAAAAAAAATTAAATCGGTAAAGCTATTCTTAAATTATAGCGTGACCAGGAGAAATAAGGGTTCATTTATATATTGATTATATATAGATTTACGTTCTATTTTATTTAACTTCATAATTTGCTAACTAGGCCTGGATGGATCGTAAAAAATATTGACCATTATTTTAGTCCATTTTTTCCCGTAGTTTTTGTGTACATGATGTCATTGTGTTATAAGTATCGGAATGTTATAACATCTATCGCTGTGATGATAAGTAGGGTTCGGAGTTTTCATAGCACGGTATTAGACTAATGTCAAAGTTGACATTAAGTTTAAACTCTGCTATTACCTACTCATACCCACACTCAATAATTTATGGAATTCCACAATTTAATTAAATCATTAATAAATAACTCATCATTTTTAGTGTTTCATACTTTTTATTTTTGTTTTATTTTATTTTTCTTAACACATTTGACATTATGTTTATAGGTTTTTCAGTTGCACGCAGACGTCTCGCGGTTGCGTCAAAAACACTTATCGATCGTCTACTTAGCAGCATACTCGTATTAATAATAGAATTGTATAAATCATTGAGTATGAGTATGACGTGAGTTTTAATATTTTTGTCGACTCCATATCTGGTTAAAGTCTCATCGTACCTATTGTGAAAACGCCGAACGTGATACGGATGTGCGCGGTGACGTTGTTTTTTAGTATTTAGAAAAACTGCTACATTTTTAAGATGTATTTCATTTAGATATTTAATTAGTTGTTTTATCTTTATTAATTTCAACTTTTACATTGACAACAAATGGTAGACGTTGTCTATATCATACGTATTTTTTTGTTTCTAAGTTTTATTGCATCTCCATTTTTACTCGACTGTTTGTCATCGACTGATAAAATCTTTTTATTTATTTATTAATTATTCCTTAATGTATTTTAGTTATTTTTGAAATGTTGGAAATTATGTATGTAAATTCTGTATAAAAAATTTGAAATCACCGATGATGTGGTACTCTTCGACCTTTTTGGTTTATTTAGTTGCAATTTCAACCTTACCTTAATGTAGGGTGTATATCTGATTGGATTTACGCGAAGTGTTACTTGATAAATGAATTCCCAATATGTTTATATTTGGATATGTATTGTCTTTTTTGCTAACCACCTAGATTGCTGTGGCTTGAAAAAGGGTCAAATGAACGTGATAAAGATAAACTGTAAAAAAAATCGGTAGATTATGTCACGGGGGTTAAATTGTAAATTTTGTCGACTTGTACACTTTCGTGGAATAGGGCCCTGGCCAGCAAAAGTTGTACAGTCAAGATTGCCAACTTAAGGGGCTATGAATTTTTATTCTTATACGGTCCATATAAACATGTATGTAGGTATGTAACCAAAGATTAAAATAGCAATGTAATAGGAATGTTACAACGGTGGTTTTATCGGAATCGAAGTCGGAGCTGGAGGCGGAGGTAAAAATTAGTTGTATGTGTAACGTGCAACCCCGCGCGATAAGTATAAATTTGTTTGTATACGATGGCCGCGGCCGGCGCCGCCGCCGCTGCGCTTTGACCTCCGACTAAAAAGTATCGGAACCGGAGTCGGAGCCGGAGGTGTAATATTTATCGAAAGTTCCGACTTATCGGAACCGGATTCGAACCTTAAGAGTTTCGTACCAATTTTGTATTTTGTATTTGTACCCTTTAATGTTAAATTTTATTTCATTGTTATTTTTTTTGTTATAGCGGCATTAGAAATACGCATTCTGTGAAAATTTCAACTGTCTACCTGATACAGTTCATAAGATACAGCCGACCGACATACCGACGGACATCGGAGGCTTAGGATCCCAACCACCCTTACCTACTACACAAATCTTAACAAAATTTCCTAGTCCCAAACTCCCAAGCTCTAGGCTCTCGTACATTGGACATTAGAAAACGAAACATCCAAGAGTAAAAGATATTTCTGCTCCTCCATCAAACACGTATTTACCCTTACCGGTATCGAACCTGGACCCGGTAGCTTTAGTTCACTTTAATCGCTGTGACAATTCATATATGGCAGTCTCAACATGACATTAAATAGACAAGGTACTAAAGTGTATACATATTTATGAACTAGACTGTACTGTTCTACTGCCAACTCGTTTATAATCTTGCATTAGTTTAATACTTATTCTTACTAAGTTTAATCGTTGAACGTAATGAAGAACCTTAGCGATCTATTTTCAGTAAAGAAAGTTCAAGGACCATTTCTTTCCGTCCAAACCTAAATCGGCAACTCAATGACGGTTCAACTCTAAATAGCTCAAACTTGTAGCGGAGCATACTTTTTTCTTCTTGCCATCTAGACTGTGTTATTTATTTATCGACTTTTTTTTTTACAGTTTCCTAAGCAGATTTATCGATAAAAAAATACTGATATCGAATCCGCAGGATTCAGCTATTGCGTGATTTCAGTGGTCATGGGTTCGTGGCACGCAATTTCAGTACGTGCATGTGACGTTTAGATAAGTCACGCCAACTTTTCACAAATAATATGAAAAGTTCATTTTTACTGTTATTGTTCAGGCTGCTCGGTGGAACAATACTATAAGAACGAGTTGTTAAACAATCTTCTTTCCTCCAAGTAATTAGGTCGAAGTTTAACTATGTAAATATTGAGAGGGTTGTTGTTGGTGATGTAGACATAAAACACGTCACAAATCTTATGATTAATATTATGATAATATATCGTAGTTTTTAATGTAGGTATTTATTGATTATTAATTAAAGAAAAAATAACTATATATCGGATTCACAGTGATATTAATATTAGGTTACCTATATTTATAATATTATCCTTGTATATTAGGTTTGTATTGCGCTGAGTGCCCAATAAAGTGTAAACTTTGTTTTGTCTTTTATTTCATTAGTTTTTTTAAGTTATCTGATAATTGTGGAGAGGAATCGTCGGGTCGGTCCACCCGTTGCGTCAGCGCGGCGG
This sequence comes from Acleris sparsana, assembly GCA_923062465.1. Lineage (NCBI taxonomy): Eukaryota > Metazoa > Arthropoda > Insecta > Lepidoptera > Tortricidae > Acleris > Acleris sparsana. The sequence continues at coordinate 14,004,984 of OV281286.1, forward strand.
GTCGCTCGCGGCTCCGCGCCGCTCGGCCGCGAACCGCAGCCCGCGCGCCGCGGCCGGCAGTGGAACACAAACCGTCGAGTTGAGAACGCGTCTCGGCCTCTCCAGTGATACCCGCGCGCTCACTTCGACACAACCAAAATAAACTTATCAATTTTATTGCAACAAAACATTAAATTTTTGTTAGAGATTTTAACTTCACATTGTAACGTTTAATTTACGTTTCTGGGTATAATTTAATTATTGTACCTAATTACTAAAATAATATGCAATTTCGTGTGCTTCGGAAAATAAAAAATAAAGGAGATTGATATGAACTAAAAGAACTAGGTTTAGACATTGAATTAAAGAAATGATGATGGCCAGTGCGAAATTGGTGCGGGAGTGTAGCTCCGATCTGAGCTCGGACGTGCGCTCGCTGTCCATGGCGTCCTCCACGGAGGAGCAGGACTCCACCTCCACGGAGGAGGACTTCTCAGAGGAGGAAAAGGAGTACGAGCTGGACGACTTGCAGATCCTCAAGACTATAGGTGAGTACCCATATTGTAATAAAGGGTGTTGTTCTTTTGAGAAACACATCGTTGGCGACCTGGGATCGGCTTTTACTTGATCCGTGAGCCCGTAAGTGTTTCACAGCGATAGGTGTCTAGGAATGAGGAGGAGGAGTTTTGTAAAAAAATAATTAAATTGCATCAGGTGCAATTGAATTAATAACATACATATGATTAGATGGTTTTCGACTAGTTAGTATGAGACTAGGCTATTCTTTATCCGCAACTTTCGTATTCTTGCAAATTTACTTACTTTATTTTGGAATGGTTCCGACTGGGCAGGTCCACAACTCATACTTTCGCGATCCAAAACAAGTTGCGAAATGCATATGAGACAATGATATATGCATCTTGATTTAAAAGGCAGTTTAATTTGAATGAGCTGGCGCAGAATTCGGAAAATATGTAATAACAAGATTTGTTAGTTTACGTTCCATTTCCGTTATTTTTACTATAATAAATCTTATTTATATTCGTGTTTCTGTGTTTATTTAGCAGATAATTTGTTTATAAAAAATATGTAAAAATAAGCGTAATTCAGGGAATTCATACCTCACTGCTATATGATAGTCGCTTCACAGTAAGAGGAACTAGACCACTCGCTCCTAAAGCAGGTTGGGTACTTAATTTTTTTCGAACGAAAAAGTAAACGCTCGAAAAGTTCACTATGACTAAATATTATGTCTCATTGATTTGTTTCATAGTTTCAACATTTCGAGTAAATTATAAAGGGGTGCCCGCAAAAGTGTCCGCGGAGTAGGTACCCTTTTTAAGGCATTGAAACGGCAAATGAGCAACCCGACAACCTATAGCGGGATCTGAGACTTCTGATAGGCATCTATCTGCTGTCTGCAGACTGCAAAAGCATTGCCAATCGCGACGTTGACGACGCGCTGGCCTAGTTGGTAGTGACCCTGCCTACGAAGCTAGCGGTCCTGGGCTCAAATCCCGGTAAGGGCAGATATTTGTGTGATGATCGCGAATTTTCTATGTATTTAAGTATTCTCTATACATATAAGTATTTAGTACTTGGAAGACCGAACGTCGCTCGGGTTGAAAACGAAAGATGACAACTTGACAGATCGATGTTTTGCCCCCGTAAACCCCTATATTGAAATTTTCATCGAAATCGTTGGAGCCGTTTTTCCGAGATTCAGATTATACCTATATATACATATACTAGAATTGCTCGTTTAAAGGTATTATAGATAGATAGATATCGTTGTCTATAGTTACAAGCCTATAGTTACAAGCCTAAAGCTTAGTTTGGACTAGGTCAATGTGTGACATTGTCCCCTGATATTATATTTATTTATTTATGATCGTTTAATGTTATACCCTCGGCAACTTCCAAATTGCTGGTATAGTAAAGTATCGTAGTCAATCCTTGCAAGTGAATATGTTTCATTAAAATGGGTTTAGTGGTTTAGCCGTGAAGGCGTAACAGACAGACATATAAAAACAATTTTTCATTTATAATATTAGAAGGGATACCTTTACGACTAGGTGTATTCAAAAACTATCTCTATCATGATCACAGTCATCACATCGTAGTTAGAGAAAGCAGCTGTTGCAGCTTGTTCTCAAATGATTAGCCATATTGGAAACCAGGAAAGCTCCTCGCTAATGGCTTCGTAGGTACTCGACGTTGATTAAGTGAGTTAAAATTGCAAAACACGAAGTAAAACGTAGGTGCCTAGGCCTTTTTATTAGACATTGTTAAATCCAATATTAACAATGTCCGGCGTAAAATTGACTGTCAACTAAACGTATAGAGTCTCAGAGACACGTCCTTTTAAAAGATTCTCTAATAATTTTCCGACAAAGTTTTCACCGACAGTGACAAAAAAAAATGTCTTTTCAAACTCAAGTATTAAAGTATCTTAACATCTGTCATTCAAATTAAATATTCTGCTTTGTACACAATTTTATATGAATCGGTTGAGGCGTCGAACCATGAGGCCGTTATAAACAAACACACAGGTACTTTTGCATTCATAATTTCAGTACCTATTAGTAAGGAGTAAGGATATAACGATACATAAGTATCTTATCACACAGGGTGGGCGACCGACGCTTCTCTATGCGTCCAAATAGACTGTCTCTACTAAAAATAAATACTTACACATGATTTACTGATATGCGAAGCGACGCTTCAAGATACTTTCTATTCTAATATATATAGCTATAGGAAAATAAATAGGCGGGTCCATTTCGAAAAATCTTGACTTTTTTATATGAATAAAATTACAAATCTTGAAACACGATTCTATTTACAAGAAGAGTACCTAACTAGATATATTAGTGAGTTTAAATTAAATTAAATTGTAGGTATTTTTATGGTCTTAGACTAGACAACGATATGAATTAGTACCTAAGTATTTCTATGCAATAAATCATAGTGCCTGCGTGAACTTAAAGATAGACGAAACATCAAAAAACAACAACCGTGGTTGTCACACGAAGCTTGTTACTACTGGGTTTAAACCCAAAACTTCCACTGACCCAACTACAGATAAATAGGTAGTGTTATCAAACCACGCACAAATTGACGTGGCACGGTCAACGGGAGTGGGGCGCGACTTTGTATGGAAAACACTATTTTCATGAGTAATCATATTACATTTGTGAAGCTGTACAAACGATACGCTTGGTACTTGAACGTTTGATACTTTTAGTTTTAGCTTTGGATGTCAGACTGCACATGTGAAAACCTTTAAACCTGGTCACAAAATTTTTTTTTTTTTAAATTAACCCGAGAAAAGCATTGAGCTCTACTTAGCTTAATAACACTACAAGCAATTACAATAATGGTAGACTTTGTAAATAATAGGCGAAGGTAACCGCATGTGTTATTTGTTTGCATATTACCGATAAAGTGTTTATTATGATTGTATTTATCGTCGGGCGCATAAACTTGATGCAGTGGAAGGTACGAGGTCTAATCAGCCCCTCGACCCACTTGCGCGGGCTAGATATGGGCCAAGGCCAATCGATCAGCCTCGCAGGATACAAGCCCCGTGACATCTGCTCTAGTTTTGGCCAGTCGTCCTTGGTGCACCAATCCGCAAATGTACCCACCTATAATTACTGCTGGCACTGTAATACACGAGGTGTGTTTGGCTATTACGTTAGCACAGTTGTTCACGGTCATTGTTTTGTTTTGACATATATTATAAATAAAAATATATTTAGTTATACCTAAATAAGAAATAAATATCCTAGTCCCAAACTAAGCTCTAGGCTTGTACTATGGGTACTAGCTAGACAATTTTAAATACTTATATAGAGAAATATATACTTACATACATAGAAAACATCCATGACTCGGGAGCAAAAGTCAATTAAGAGTTTACTTTTTAAAAGTAAATAAGTAAGCTTAATTCTCACGCGCCTTCCGAAGTACATTATCTATACTAAAGTTGTTATATTATGTTTATAAAGATTCGAATGCTGGGTATATTAATTTATTTCGAGTTTTTAAGCGTAGGTGTATCATACACGTAGATTTTGTAGATGTTAAATTTAATTAGGTATCTTCTTATGTTAAATTGAAAACAAACAGTCATACTGTGACGTCGCAAAAAAACGGCAGCATCATTAGACTAACTCTATATTTAGTAATCATTTCATTACATAGCTCAATCGTTAAAGTCAGACTTCTAAACGTGTAAACTGACATTGTAGAAACCTGAACCAAACGAAAGGTACTTAACTAAAGGCAACGTCATAACGATCTAGGTACGTATTATTCTGGGTGACTATTAAGAAAATGAAACGCCGATTATGAAGACAAGAAACCCTCGATTACTAACCCTTCTTCGCATCTCATTTCATGTCATTCTGCAATGTATTTTTGTAAAATATAAACCCCAAGACTAAACGTGAAATAATAAAGGCGATCATTAAAGGAACACGACAGTCCTAATAAGGAAACAAATTGGCGAAAGTCGCACAAAAGTACGATTAAGATTGGAATCTGAGCAGGTTATTTCGATCAGTTCGATTTGGGCACAGTTATACTTCCGTGAAGGGCGATTTAGGTTGCGTGATTTTTGCAGTTAGGTCCTGGTTGAAGTTTGCAAGTTATTGTAGTTAAGATACAAAAGGCAAGTGTCACTTACTGCCGCCGGCTTAGAATCATTTGTGGAGGTGAAACAGAGCATAAACCGTCTCTCAGTTAACGCAGATCTAGGTTTGTGTATTATCCACTCGGCGCTCTAGTTACAGTGCTAACGACGGCATCACGGCGGCGCGGGCGCAACGTTCCTAGCTAATATTAGGGTTTCCGTTGACACAACCCCTTATTATGTTTGTAAGACCGATTATTAAGGAAAAACTACTCGCCTTGCACATTTCTGATATTTACGAAGGAGAAAAGCAACACGCCCGTATTGATAAACGGCAACGCGAAATAACTTGTGTTAATATGTTTACGCACGCGAACGATTGTGTATTGTCACGCGCGATTAGAAGCAGATATTTGGGTCAGTATGTCGTGGCAAAATGAGGCAAGGAGTCGGCAGACATTTATTTAGTTTAATAAATTATATCACTGGGCCGTTGCCACACTACTTATCTTAAATTTTCGATGCGCCTGATTTGATTGCTTTGCCCGATAAATTGCATTGATATCTAGAACACGAAGCATTTACTTATGCAAAACCTGCTTGCCAACCAATGTCCTTCTAAACATAATACGAAGTAAACGGTATTCTTGGCTGAATAGTGAAATTTTACGTGTTCGTCGTTATTTACGATGTAGGTATAATGTTTACGCCAAATTCGGGAGAGTCGTATTAAGCTCTAAACAAAACGAATATACTTATTTAATCAGTAGGTAGTAGTAGTTTCATTAGGTGGAATACAAGAACGTTAAAACTTATTTAAAAAAAAAACAGGTTTGATACACGAGGCGATACGAAATAAAAATTGTTTTATGTCAGTGGGCATGAAGCAAACTATTACTCGTAGTTATGCAACGCAAATATACACATGCAGATTTTGATACGCTCGTTATTCAATATAACCATGGTTTATAAGAGAAATTTCGCGCTCACATTTCGTAAAATTACTCGAAGTGTAATGAGACCATGGAGTCAAATTAAGATAGCAAGAAAGTGAAAAGACAATGCGGGGCGATGCGCGAGAGTCGAGCGAGCGACCCGCGCGTCCAGACGGAACCGGGTCACTGCGCGCGCGCACAGCGGGTGCGACTCAGAGCGCCGAGACGAGACGAGACCATATGGTTAACGGCCTTTTGAATCAACTATGAATACTTATATCTACAGCTGCTCTGAAAATTTTGCATTATACTGTGTCGTGCTCTGTGTTGGTAACTTTATTTTGAAGACGTCTTTTCGTGTTCGTTGAGTTTGGTCTTCCCCATTTTAAACTAGTATTAAAATAACATATTCTCTAGGCCATAGCTTAATATTACCTTGTTGTATGCATGTAATAGTAGCACTTCAGGGTAAATGAATAATGCACAACAGCGTGACTTCAATTCATGTATTGCCTCGGATTGATTTAGGCTTTTTTTATTTCCTGCCTAGGTCTGAAAGAAGTATATTGTTCATGGCACGTGTATTGCCTATGTCACATTCTTATTAGAAAAGTATTTTTTTTTTCGCTTAACGTTAATTAATGCAGTCTTTATCGTTGTGCTGCACGCGCGCGCTGATAGACGTCATTGTTATTTACCGAATAAGACATTTAAAGAAATACCTTAAGGTGTATTTTTACCGTACGTATCTCAAAAAGGAAAAAACTGAACCCTTATAGGATCACTTTGTTGTCCGTTTGTTTGTCTATCTGTCTGTCTGTCAAGATCCTTTATCTCCGGAAAGCTGGGAGGTATCGAGTTGAAATTAAAACTGAAGTCCCTTGAAGCTGTGAAAAAATCAAACTTCTACATTAACGTAAAAAAAGATACGGCTGTTCATGCCGCAAAAAACGTGTATTTCGACACTCGAGGGAATCAAAATGTATACGTTATTTCCCGTTGACCTTTAACTATGAAATTTGGCAAGTAACACCGTGTTTAACTACAATTGTAGGGATTAATCTGAAATGGATACATTTTTAAATAAATCACTAAAACACAGGGTCTTTATGCAAGGAACGGCGGTCCAAATTTTGTATTGATTTAACCGTGTCATGTGCGGAACCCTCGGTGGGCGAGTCCGACTCGCACTTGTCCGGTGTTTTTTTAAATCACGAGCAATCATATCGTGGTATTGGTTTCAAAGATATTAAAGTATTAAAGTTTTTTTACCGTCACGTTATTAGCTGGTGCATCAGTGCATCGCCCTTGGCCGTATTCCATGATGATGATGATGATGATGATTGGTCCGACCGATCTCGGTCACGGCGACCGTTTTAGGGAGGACCCTGTTGTCGTTGATGGGCTCGCATGTGGCTTATGTAGCCAATTTTCTTTCCGAAAGTTCTTGCGCAGTGCGGGCATGTGAGCTCACCATCGACAATATTATAATATATTGCCGCAGGTGGACGGGCTTTCAGTTCGTCGCGCTTGGCATCAAGCTCAGAGCGCCGTTGTTTTTCAAAAACGCGGACTTTGGTTTGCACCAGAGTCCGCCACTCGGGTCGTTTGGCAGCCTGCTTCTCCCAGCGAGACGGCTCAATGCCGCATCTTTTCATGTGCCGTTTAAGCGCATCTAAGGAGTTGTCCGCCATGCTTTCGCTTTCCCTCCCTGAGTTCTGCATAGAAGATACGCTTCGCCACTCTCTGCTCCGGCATCCTGGACAGATGACCGCACCACCGAAGTTGACGCCGCATAATGTACGCCTCAATGCCACCAACATTGGCTCTGCGCAGCACTTCAGTGTTCCGCACACGATCAGACCATCGGATCCTAAGTATTTTGCGTAGACATTTGAGGTGGAATCGGTCTAGCATGCGGATGTGTCGGCGATACAAGGTCCAGGTTTCGGCTGAGTATAAGATGTTGGGCAGCACGACTGCCATATATACTGAGATCTTAGTAGCTAGTTTTAAATCATGTGAACAGAAGACCTTGGTATCCAGCTTACCGAACGCTGCAGCAGCAGCACCGATCCTGCTGTTGATCTCTGCATCAAGGTCGCACTTAGATGTCAGTGTGCTCCCCAGATATCGGAACTTGTCGACCTGCTTCAGTTCGTCCTCGCCGAGTCTAATGGTCAGTGCCTCGTGACCGTCGATGTCCAGAGACATGACCTCCGTCTTTTTGACACTGATTTTAAGACCGAATTTGCGGCAAGACTCGTTGAAAACGGACATGAGCTGTTGCAGACCGTCTGGGGATTCTGTTACGAAACATAGGTCATCTGCATACAAGATCTCAGTAATTTCATCGCAAGAGACTTTTGTGTGGGCTTTGAGCCTCGCGAGGTTGAAAATGTTGCCATCTGTGCGGAAACGAATGCGGACGCCTTGAGAGGTAGTTTGTAAAACCTCTTGGACTACGACTGCAAAATACAACGCGAACAATGTGGGCGCCAAGACGCACCCTTGCTTTACCCCACAGGTAACGGGGAAAAAGTCCGATTGTTCGCCGTCGACAGCGACGCAGCATTCCATGTCGTCATGCAGGAGTCTAAGAAGTCTCACAAACTTCTCCGTGCACCCTATCTTCCCCAACACTACCCAGAGGGCTTCTCGAGGCACGCTGTCAAAGGCTTTTTCAAGGTCGACAAAACAGAGATACATGTTACGACCTTGCTCCTTGCTTGCTTGCCGTATTCCATACTTATCTACGGTCCCGATGAATCTGTCTTCGCCGCTCGTTACCGACGATGCGGGTGCCGGGGACTGCCTGTGAATGATTAGCTGACACTTAATGGTGCGGTCCAGCGGTCGGCGCGCAACAGTTGTTCATTTGCAACCAATTGCCTTGGCATTGACCCCAGGCTCTGCAATAAACAAGTGACCGAATTAACAACGCATTTTATAACAAACGATTATTTATTGAAGAGCAGCAACATCTTTATTTCGACAAGAATTTTCAAATGGGCACAATATTACTTTAGAACCGCGAGCAAATCAATTTCAACTAGATATAAATAAAATCCACACATCGTAACGAAAAAGATCCACGAACACATAATGGAGTTAAAAATAACCTATACCTAGAAGTTTTTCAAATACATGTGTCATGTCATGTGGTTCAATTAATATGATAACTGTCGTTAAACTGAAAGTTTCCTTTTGGAATTGCAAATTGTGCGCCTGTAGGTAGGTACAGTTACTCGACGCATTCTTTTGTTTTAATTTTCGAACTCCTTATAGGTAATTTACACTATTGTAGTAAAAATTACGAATTTCATTCCTAACATGGGCAAGACAAAAATCGCTTAAGAGAGGTGCAAGTATATTTATAAGTTAAACGTGAGTAAAATTCTTTAGTGTATAAAACCATCAATATGTCAATAGATAGAACGTTACATAACTGTAGGTGTCGACTTCGTTTTAAGCGATCCCTCTGCATCGCAGCCAGAATACTTTCTCTGATTAGGCTTGACTTTGCGCCATTGTCACCGGGTAAACAGAAATAGCTATAAATGCCTTAATTTAAACTTTTGTTCATTATGTTTAAGTTGTTATCGTGTCATGTTTATAGAACATTTTAGTTATGAAAACTAAACAGTAGACAGATAGATAATGCTATTTGGTACTAGAAATAGTGGTTAATATAGTCAATGAATAATAAAATGGAAATGATGTAAGCATTTTTATGTCATTACAGTTTTTGCTCATACATCGAATAAGAAAAGTGACACAGGTAACTACTAGAAAAAAGGACGTTTATAAATTTGGTTGTAATGTTTTAAATAAAGAATTGGCGTTGAAAACGATAATCTGTCGTTATGCAACGCGGACATAATTGACTGCCTAGTCTCGACCTTATGCTGGCGGTGACGGAAAAGTGAAATGTTTGGGAGAGTCAACACTCGAAAGCGGAGATGCGTAGGTAAAGTAAACGCACGGCTCTGTGTTCGCCGGAAACCTGACATTGTAGCGTCTCCATACATTTCACACAGCCACAAAGAACAATCCTGTTAGGCTTTCCATTTTAAGCAATAAAATATTATGTTTAGTCATAACGTCGTTTAACGCCAGTTATCTTGAACACTACTTCGATAGGTAATTACTTAAAATATTGAGTGATGTTTCCAATCGCAACAGATCCGTTTCGTTGGAGTGATGACCATCCCAATGTCACCTATAATTGTGCTAAGGGGGATTGTTACCTTTATATAAATTATCTTAAATATATTAGTTTCTACGTAAGGGAGACCGGGTACGGTTGAAACAAAGCAAATATCCGAGAAACTATCAGGTGTAGGGTAAAATGCGTGGCGTGTTAGTTCGAACACGTTCCACAGTACTGCATCAACCATCGTGCGTTGTAGTTTCTGGCAGGGGCCCTATTGTATTTTGGCAATCAAACGTTAGTTAGTTAGTTTATATCTTTGTCGGATAACTTTTTAATTATATCAGTTGAGTATTGAGTACTTTTCTGGTACTTTTTGTGTTGGGCTGTCTCGCCGCTATGGTTTTTCCTTGACATCTGGGAGGGGGGCGGGGACTAATGTACAAATGAGTATTGATTGATTGATATAATTTGGCACTGAGTGAACTGATCCGGAAATAAACAATAAAACAGGATCTTACAATTAGGTACTGGGCTGTTTAGTTCCTGGTAACTTTTTTTAAGAACAAATGCGTTGATTTCATGTTAAATAAACCATTTTCATATTCAACCTTTATTTGTCTTAATGAAGTGTTTTTAAGGTTTTAATACATTATAGGTGTTGATCTAATTTGAGACCGAGTTGATTGATTCGAGTACAAGCAATAAAGCAGATTTATTACCCGTATTGAATATTATGTCTCTGTCTTTCAACCGCCCTGGGTATAGGGTCGGTTGTAACGAGGATAGACTTTTTCTAAAACTGCTCCTGTGTGAAAATGAATGTATCTGGGCATAAAACAATAGTACACATTTCAAGACAGATTTATGCCCCCACATGTTTCACATTTTATTCAACCCTCAATAGCACAATCCACAATGAACCTTTTAGTTTAACCTCAATTATCCACATTATTAAAACGACACGACGCACTAAACACTCAAATAGCAAATGAGCGATCAAAGCAAAATTGTTTCAACCGTAGCTAGTCTACCCTATTTAAATAATTTGAAATAATTACAACCGTTGTAATTATTTCAAATGTGTAGAGAATAGGGCTGCATATTATCCGTAACAGGCCACCGATAAATGAGGTTGACTTGACGAGCGTTAGCGAAAATAGCCATTAAAATATAAAAGAGTTCTTCCAGCAAATTTAGGCGACCTACATACAGGTCCCACGTGGGCTCGTCCCACGCTTCGGGGAAAACGCTCGTCAGCTTTTTAATGTTATATAAATTAACAAGTTAAGCACGACGACGACGCGCAAATGATCGCGATATTAATGTTTTACGAGGCTCATTGTCGCGTAAACGGGATCTTTGTTTATTTCCACGGCACGATTACGTGCCATTTTTACATGTAGGTCACAGTATGATCGTTTATTTCGGATTATGGTCGTGTCGTCGATGAAACGAGTCTGTACCGGAGATGAGGCGCTGAGAAGCTGCCCCTGCGCTGCGGTAGGTCTGCGAGGCAATTCCGTGCTGAATCTATTTTGCGCCTGGTAGCAACGTAATCGAACCAAAGTAAATGTGTTTCCTAATCCACGATCACGTTCTCATAGGAACATAAATATTAGGTACTTACCTACTGAGAAAACCATTACTCCAGCATGTTCAAAAGGTAATCTGTATCATGCTAAAGTCGATCTAAGTATTGGCTTGGAAATAAAAACAATAATCGAAACGATAATTTTGTTTTTAAGGATCTAATAGATGATACAATCTTAGTTTGAATCATAAATAATAAGTAAAATCTGTCGTCAGGTGTTTCATGCTTGAATTCCATGTGAAGTGCACAAGTTCTTTTCATTTTTAGAGTTCCGTACCAAAATATTAAAAAAACGGAACTCATATAGGATCACTCGTGCGTCTGTCTGTCAGTCCGTCCGTCTGTCACAGCCAATTTTCTCCGATTCTACTGGACCAAATCAGGTGAAATTTGGTAGGATGGTGTAATCCTATGACCCAAACAGATGAGCATAGATTTGTTTTTTTAAATAAGTGTCATTTTCGTACGGGGACAAATTAGGAAATTAAAAAACAAGTTTTGCAAACCTTACTGTGTCATATCATATATCAAATGAAAGGGCTCGTTATGAGGATCTAAAATATATTCTTACATTATTGTAAAATAAATAGTTTTGATTTTATTCATGAATGAAGACGAAAATTGACCCCCCCTGATGTCCAAAACTAGTGAGCCTAAAATAATATATAAATGGTGAGATATAGTTTATTGCTTGTAAATTAAACGAAAACGTATAATAATTCTGTCAACAAAAAAAAACAACTTACGTGTACGTAACGTAACCCTCCACGCGAGTTCAACTTGCACTTGGCCTTCATCCCAGAGTGGGTTCGGCAGAGCTACAGAATTACCAACAATTATTATTTTTATAACCATATAAGCTTCTTTAACATTGTTGGTAAAGTTTGAGAATTTCTGAAGGTACACTAAATTAATGTATAATGTGACCCATGTTTAGGATATAAATAAAGACGTAGGTATATTTACTATGGAGGCCCTTCAGACGGCCCAGCTAATCAGATCGATAATGTTATATTGGTTTTTATAAGGCTTCAGCTGAAAATAATCCTTGAGTACGTAGTTGGTATTCATAAGAAATATGAAACTGTCGTGTAATTCTATCCAATAATCATCACCATCCTATAAACATCTTTGCAATATCTGTAAGATTTTAAATAAACTTCTTTTGGTGGCTATACATATCGAATAATAGTTAATAATAGTTCAAGTAGAATTGAGTCATAAAATGAGGATATAACAGCCAAACGTTTAATTCATGAAAACATGAACGTTATAGCGTCAGCCCAATAGTTGATGTGTTTTTCTTGGAACGGTTTTTGGTTCGAGTGGCTTTGACGTACGATATTTATAAGTAACTCGTGTCGTCAATACATATACATATATAGGTAGGTAATATATTATGTAGAAACGAATGCGAAAGAAATAGCTCTTAACAGGATTATGAAGCTAAAAAAATATAAATCCACAAAACGCGGTAACGTGTCTCTTCCCGTACACCTTGTCCAATTTTTTAATATGTTGTAGAGATCATGAAAAGCTAGGTGTACCTACCTTTTTTTTCTTGGAAAATATATTTTTCCATTATAACTACAACCACTGCCAAATGGTTAAGTTAATAGGTACCTCTATGATAAAAAATTGAGATAATATGGATGACCAAGAATCCTATTTTTTACACCAACGAGTAGCTAAGTAGTTATGTTTATAAAATTAGAAATAAGTAGGTACTCTCTTATTAACCAGTTTATCTCGGTGTGATCTTAGCAAGATAGGCAATGAGAAAAACAGTTACCTACAAATATTACGGAAAATATTAATATCACATTTTTCTAACTTAATTTGTTTGTTATATACGTGTGGCATTCCTCTTACCTATCTAGTTTTGTTTTCTGCTGTCGAGGCACTTCATCAATTTTAATTCGGGTACAGCCCACAGCGGGGGCATTTAAACTCTTGGCCCACATCTTCATCACATCCCGACATAATGGACGGTCGATTAGATGTTTCTCTGATGATCTGCGTTGATGAAAAATAAGCCAGCATTTATTCTCGTACTAGAATATGTTGAAGATAAATCTACAAAACCAAGTCCATCACGTTCGACAACTTTTTATTCAAATATATGATTAAGTTGTAAACACTGATTGCGGTCGCAATCTCCTAATTTAAATATCCAATGAATCTAGATGCCAAAACTACAGTAAGTATCAATAAGTTTTATGTATGTAAAATTTACATTAACGCATAATAAATCGTACAAGAAGTAAAAGTATTAAGTTTTATTGAAATCCACGCTCATTTATACTGATAGGTAGGTACTAAATAATTAATTAATTATTCATTCGCCTATAAACATTACATAGAGAACAACATTAATTTAAATACGCTTCTACGGTTTTTTGATACAGCAATTTACAACTTACCAATACTTTTAAATTTTTATCTACTTCTCGTTTTCTATTATACATGTTTTAAACGGTATTTTATTTATTGGCCGAGGAACAAACCACTGCAGAACCCCGGATAGTACATCTCATAACGCGTAGAGCCAATAACGACGTCGTTGTAGGGATTCATGGCCGGTGGGCCGTGATTCTCTCGTCAAACTAATAATCATAATACGGGTCATCCGCGGATAGGTCTTACGAAATAGAAAACTTTGTGGGAGTAGGAAAAGTGGTATATTTAATATTGTTATGAGTGCCAACACGTGCCAGCACCGTGGCCAGGCGCGGGAGCTTGCTCGGGGTGCACCCCGTGTAAACAGGGATTTGTTGTACTTCGGACATACGTCATAACACTAATAACGGGTTATATTAGCAATAACATCCAGAGATTATCATAACAATCCGCTTTATGTGTTACGTGCTATTTAATGTAAAGCAACGGCGGCTCGGTTCGGCGCCGACACAAGACACGGTAATATATAAAATACCTACCTTGCTAAGTAAACATTACACAACGGAGGTACTATACCTTTTAGTATTTTACTTGAATCATAACAATTTCTTGCTGATCAGTAAGACAAGCTGCCAGAACTGCCACATTTGTCATTGTTTAAAAGGTACCTGCTTAGTTATTATTTTTATCTAATTTATTTTTCTATACCTATCAAAAATGCCCGAATACTTTTGCATCGATTAGGTATGTCTAGCTAAAACTTGCGTCGGTCGCTAATAACATCATCTGCTTAATAGCAGAGTAGTGAGCCAAAATGTCATTAATTTGGAGTGCGCCGGTGGTAGGAAGTAATCTAATAAATTCAATTTATTTCGGGGGCACAACAGACAATAGCTTTAATTTGAGTACATTGATCCAATCGAACAACGACCTCCCTCGCACTAAATCCGTACTTGATAATAGTGTTACCGAACTGTGATAGTCCAAAACTTTCAATTGTTTTATTTTTGATATACTTAATTATTTCAAATACCAAGAACAAAGACGCTACCTAGAGGTAGAACTCTTTATGCAGGTATACAAATTACGTGAGCAAATCGTATATCCGATTCCGCTAGCGTTTAGATACTTGGCGGTGAAATGAAACTCTCTCATTTGTCGTAAATGGGAAACGCAGCAAAAAGATAGGCGCCAAGAGACGAGCGCGCTTAGAAGAAACGTTCACACCGCTCCGGATCTACGGCTTGGTCGCATTGTACAACATTATCTTTTACCATCTTAACTTCCGATCACATAAAAAGCTAGTTAAGGGTTGTACCGGTAAACATGCAAAATAAATCGTTATTACCTCGCCACTTACCTCTCCACATGATTTGACACTATGACTGGCGATAACGTGCTGCTGATAGTCTGTTTAACTACTTCTAGTTGCCATGAATATATCCATCGACTTGGGCTGCAGATTCATTAAGCGGGATCCCTTCGACTCCCGTTATTTCATTGTTGGGATTTTTGAAAGTCAGAAATTGGTAAGTAAGTATCCATATTATTTTTAGTCATAATAATCAAAAGTCATAATAGTTGTTAGGTATAACGCGAAATAAATATAACGATTAAGGACAAAAGTCATAAAACTGATCAGCATACCGTAATTGGTTAGGTTAGAACTGCGACTCCTTTTGAAAAGGACCAGCTGACAAAAAAGTAGGTTAACTAGAAAACATTTATTTCGCTTAGTTATAAATAATTACAGTGTGTTAAAAGAAGCGCCGCGAAAATGGTAGGTATTTAATGTTATATTACCAATCCCGTTGAGATAAGCAAAATAATGATGTACTAAAATTCACAGGTCGTACTTTTTCTGGATTTAAAAAATATATTTATAAACTTACGAAAGATACCTTTATCGTAATAAAGGCTGATTTTGGCGTGTGTGCACTAATTTCTCTAATTTGAATGGTCTCGGACACAACAACAAGTTCGCAACCTCCAATTTAATTGCCCTAAGTTGAACGCTACGTGGAATTGGAAGCCAAAGGTTGAGGTCACCAGTTTGATAGCTGTGTTGTGACTCATGTTATGAATTGCATGCTTGCTTGGATTTTTCTGATCTACTTCGCACGCGATCGCGAGGATTTAAAATAAAATCATCGTTAAAACCTTCGTTTTTGTCACGAACTTAATTCCGTTTAAACATTCAGGTCCTTAAGTTTATGCCAATAGAGTTGGATCAAATGAAAAGCGCCTTATTTTGTTTGGTTCGTGTTTAGTTTCACAGTGCTTTTGTCCCTGTTCCGGTTTATTAACAACAACAATGGCTCAGAAACACGACCATTCTAAATTACTACTGTAATATACCTAACCAAGAACGGATCAGAGACATATACCTACACACTAAAACGGATATTAAGTTTGAATTTAAAGTAAGTAGAACTTAAAACAGTAAACAAAACAATTTTGTTTAATGATGATGACGTATCCTACAGTTAAACGATTTTAATTAAAATATGGCACCATTATTTTTTGCGTCATGTTACGATCAAGGGGAAAACGTTTATAAAGGTAATGGCAAATCACTATCCGAATTTCCTCTTAATAAGTACGTCCGGCGTAGAAGGCGTGTAATGTAATCGCGGTTATGTCATCCGACGTAATCGCTGCAAGTCAATCAATAAACATGTTCGCACACGCTCTACTTCACTAAGCAAAACTTATTAACTCAATATTCCACTTTGATAAAGTGAGTCTTAGTTACTGCAGTAGGTAATAATGGTCTTATAAATGGGCTGCGGTCATGATTCAACCTTCGAGTTAGAATGTTTAAATATAAAACCATCGACTACTGTAGTTAGTGATTGGGACCAGTGAGGCATGGAAACAAAACAAACTTCAGCAAATTACTTTTTATGTTTTAAAACGTTCTCAATGTAATTCAAAACCCATTTTAATGCTTCGTGACTTGTTTGTAACATTAATTTTAAGATGTTATTCGTATTGCAAGCTCGAGATTGACATATTGGATTTGATCCAAAATATACTACTTTCTCATCCTTGACATTGGAAGCGGGCACGGAAATCAAACTATATTATAACAACAGCTCAAAAATAAAAACTTAAAAGTGTTCATAATGCACCTACTTACTACCATTCAAAATACCACAATTGGGATTGTTCATATTTTTACAAAATTGTAATTTTACTCTAATTCGAAATCAAAGAAAGTAGGTAACAAAGGCGAAGCGCGATGCATTAAGTAGCAGGTGATATCGCAGTTACCGCAAGGAGATACTCGCTCGGTAGTTTAGTAGTTGCATACAATATCAGCATAAATCTCACTTACATCAAGTGGTACTTTGCTTTACTTACCGCGTCTATCGTACTCTATAAATAGCGATTTACCTATGATAAATTGTCACGTTGAACCACTCCATCTTGACCGAGTGCACACGTTTTTAGACTTACCTTGGCCTAGGCTGATTTCGCCAAAAAGTTGCAGCAGACGATATTCAGTTTAGTATATTTTCTCACTTTGAAAAGTTTACTTGTTTCAAATAAATGGCGCATGTCAAGTGACGTTAAATAACTTTTTGTTTAGACAGTAGCAGTTGCGCACGCGCGTCACCGGCTTTAAAAAAGCTAGTTTAAAAAAAAAGATAAATGTCTTAACATTGTGATTTATTCATTTAATGGGCGATAATGTAAGAAATCATTTACTAACTATTTATCTTCATGGAAGCTCATAATTTAATGTCCTGCCACCGCCAGCGCATGGCAATAGGTTAGGTAAGTATGTATGTTTGTATTCCTGCCGAACGAAGGCAGCCTGATGTTGCAAGTGAATAGCAGCTTACCTCATTTGTTTTAATTTTCTTTTTTATTGTTCACCCATTTTAAAACATCACAACTTTGAAGAACCAAATCTTAATATTTTGAGAGTTGCATACAATAACTCTATTATCGTCGCATGCCGTTATTTTTAGTCATAGAGTTCAGTGTATTTTCAAAATATGTACTGTAGCTGTATGTACAGTATTTTAAAGTTCATTGGCTTTTCAAATTACACCATAGATTTTTATAACTCTGAAATCTTAAAACTATCGTTGGCAAAGCTCATGCTGTCTATGTATACGCGTTCTGAGACATTTGCGTCAGAGGCTGCTGATTTGCGTTACCACGCTTGGGAACAAACAGAATTGTCTCTACCACATAAATAATTCATTTATGTTTTCATTATATGAGTAATTATGTGTGACATGCTACTGGCATTTCAATAATAGCAGTGGGTAATAGGTGTCAAGTCTGTTAACACGTCAGACGGGCATGGTCGTCATTGTTCCGTGCTGAGGAATAAAACAAAAAGAAGGTTTGTTCAGCGGCCTTGCCCCGCGCGGCCGCGGCGCGGGCGCTGGCCGCGACCGCCGCGATCGCCTCGATCGGTCGGGCACGTCGACCATTCTTAGATTGGCATAGCAAATTACCGCTCTCTGCACAACGTACTTATCTAAAACACAGTTCAACATTTACGATTAGGTATCGTATTATTAAGATTGAGTACCACTTTAATACATACTAGGTATTATCGTTACTTTAAATTCAGACACTTTTCAGGACAGAGTCTCCTTACCTTACAAAGGTAAAAGTACTTTAACTTTTGGTTAATAGATTGAAAGCAAAGCCCCCAATAGAGATCATCTTTAAAAATAACTTACCCAGCCCATATACATGCAGCCCGCAGGCGGCAGAACGAGATGTAGGCTGACTTAGGCAATACAATTAGTACAATGATTCATCATATTTTCTGTTGAATAGTCATCCAGCTGCATACAAAGACAAACTATTTTTAGACTAGAGACCAGAGACTAGCATCCCAGTCACAACTGGTAATGGCGAGCCTGTAAACGCTTCACGTCCATTAGTCCGATGTACATACGATAATAATAAAACACTAAAACATGAGCTCACGCGGGTTTCAGGAAATTGTTAATTTGTTTATTTTTCGCGCATAATCACGTAGGTACGTCGTTCAGTTTTGATCTTTCTTAATTATGTATTTGTAGGTCGTAAACTACCATGCGAAACTTAACTCAGGTTTATTAATAGTTTTTTTAAAATTAATTACTCATTGAGGCCTTACAAACGCGGCTACGAGTATATTGCCATGGAAAGACCTTGTTTACCTACGTACATAATCGTTGTGTAGGCAGACGCAGTTCAAATAAGATGCTCATACTTAAGTAGAGACGTCCAACTCATTGTCAAAAGGCTTAGAACTGAATTCTGCGCGTAATCCGAGGAGAGTGACGTAAATCACCGCGAGCGCCGTGCGGAGCGGTCCCTGCGCGCGCGCAGTGAAAGTGGTCCGGCAGCTCGCACGGGATCGACTCGCCTTCACTCCCGCTACGGCCAAAAGTTACACATAACATTAACGACTTGTTGACATGTGGCCACTAACGACGGAAAAGAACTCGATTTTATAACACTTTTGACACCTTCACCTAGTAGAAACGTCTTTATAAGTTAAGGTGCTAATGGCTATGGATGCTGCCAAATTAAATAAAAGATAAAAGATGTTCTGAGAATTAAGTAAGTAGACCTCACGGGCACTTTTACCGTCAATAATTTAACAGCGCTTCCCAAGAGGCTTGAGACCACTGCTGAGAAACTCCGCAAGAAACGTAACAGTCAGTCATTTTATTTTAATTAGGTAATTAACCTATTAAAATTATATTTTAAATATTTTTTTAATAGCGGCATTTCCCATGATGCCCCTGTAGTATGGGTAAACTCACCATTTACGGGAATTAATCGAATCTGCTTCGAGGTTGTATTTGAGATATCGTTTTTGGGCTTAGGTTTTAGAGTCCCGGTACATACCTACTCGTCGCCTTTTTATTTTGTTTGGTTTGCTATCCTGTGATCCAAAGATTAAAAAAAAACAACTTATTTAATAAATTGTCTGATAAAAAGGTAAAAAAACAACAAATTGCTTGCAGTGTCTTTACTGGCTTTAGAGTAGTATCAACCGAATAAAAACGATTGAAAAGAAGCTCTGGATTTTTTCGGCAAAAGGAGTATAAATAAAAAAGGCTAAGAAGGTGAAGAAAAGAGGCTTTAAAGACAAGTATTTTTTTCTAAATTTCCATTTTAATTTCGCCGTGCTCGGTAAAATTCTTCTCGCTTTTGAAAACGAAACAAAAAGGAAAACAAGATGATTAAGTAGGTTCGTGGGCTTCTAGTAGGCGATTGAGTTTATAATATCCATATTTTGACATAGAATTAGCCTGCCACACGAATCGCCCGTCTGCGAGTTCGCGTGAGACATGATTATGGTACCTCCCTTTTGGCGAGGTCTGACAACCCCGACTTTAATACTAGGTAGAAATAAAGGTAGGTACTTTTCTAAATTACATTGAATTACAAGCTGTCAACAGGAAGACACTAATTGTTAGTGTTTGTTTTTTAATAACGACAATTTCCAAAGCCTTAACTCTTTGCATATGTTAAGTAAACTGTTGCTTATGCATACAGCTACTTAATATTTCTATGCAAGTAAGTCAACAACTGCTGTACTAGTATTTTGCATACAATACAATCAGACATTAAACTCTTTAGAATATAATTCACAGAAACTGAGGTAACGCAGCTATTCGTAAGGGATTCTTACTGTAAAACAAATTTTATAAAATGAATATATTACGGGGGAAAAAAATTCACCTTGCTTCGCACACCTTTCCCTCAACGTTGGTAGATAATACTGTTTTTTTCTCTCTTCTGTATTCTTTTTATTAATTACTTACAGACGATACAATTCAATTACATCTAGTGTGCAAAATAACGCCTTTTATTAATTCTAAACTAAAAATAACAAAGAAGGCATAGGTGAGTTTGTAGAGTTTTATGTTTTGACTTGTAAGATTTGCCCCGTACATACATATGTACATTCTAAGTTAAAAAAAAGCTTGTAACATCGCCACTAAGGAACGACTTAATCGTCATTAAGAGTGCCCCGTCAGTGTTACCTCACTTCTATCGATAAAAATAATTCGTGTTACTCAATACGAGCAATAAATAAATAAGTACGTTTTGTTTTGAGATATCAAATATTTTATGTGAAACATTTTTTTTTATCACACAATGTTTTATAATCATATCAGAACTTACTGTTAGAATGAAGTTACAAGGCCATGATGCGATTCAGTCATATACTTAGCTAACACCAAGTATTTGTGATTACGATAAAATATGAACAAACAAACAGCCCATGTTTATTTAATAATATTTCAGCCTTGCCAAAACTCTTCGCAGAGATTAGTGAAAAGGTGGGCCGAATTGAGAAATTAGTTCCCATTAACAAAGAGATCTTTACAAATGTGCCAGCTTAATCACTGAGTAAAGAGCGTGACTAACTCATGATGAAACTCCGAATGTCAATGTGCAAGGAATTTAGATAAAAGATATAGCTCTTGAGATAACGTTGGACATTTTTAATAAAAAAGAAATATATTTCGCTATCCGACACCTAAACATTTTCTGTCACCTTATAAAAAAGTCCCATTAACAGGGGCCTATTGCATATAAGATAAGCGGAACTCTCTTTCCAACAATATGTATTAAAAAGATACTTCGACTTGTATTACAAGTTACTAGCTTTTACGAAACGGGCCCCTGAGTAGGCAAGATATGGCAAAATTTAAAAATTAAGTTCCACCCTGGGGAAGGCTGTTGTTTTTCAGTACAGCTAGCATGTATAACACGAATCAAGTTAGTAATATGGTTATCTGCTAAAAAAATTATTAAACAAACTGACAATTTAAACCTCTTTATCATTGACACTGGTGTTAAAGATAAAGCGGTTATGCTACTTAAGTAGGTCCACAGTACGAAGTGTTGTCGAATGCTAATTAGGTAATGCATTAGTGTCTCAGGAATTCATGATTCATATTAATATTTATTAATTTTCATTAATAGTAAGATTTAATAAATTGCTTCGGTATATTAACGTACCTATAAAGTTTAATAATCGCAAAGTACAGTCGTATCAACATTACCATTTAGAATATCATTAATACTCAGCGGCCTATCAAATAGGTAATAGGTACCTACTTAATATTGTGGACCGTTATAAAGACGGTTTTTTAATATGTCTATACCTTACTTTAACCCAAAACATCGCTTATCGCTTTATGTCAAGTTCGAGCTGATAAACTTTTTAAGGGTGTGTTCATAGCATAGTATTGATGAAAAGGTTAAAGATAAGAGATAAACTTGAGTTTGACGGGATTCCTTACAATATTGATGATCATACCTTCGATCATTTTTATCTTGTATTATAAGATTGATGTATGTTTTTGCCAAATATTAGCCTGGCACTGCTATTGTTACGCCCTTCTGTGTCAGTACAGTGAGTTTGAATTCCACTTGGGGCACGTGTCGTGGGATTTGAATGAATGTTAGTATTCGAATCTTGGATGTTCAGTAGGCATCTATATATGCGAGAGTTTATATCTATATAAATATTTTTATCGTTAAATTCATAGCAGGGGGTTTAGATTCATCTGTATTAAGTATTAAGTGCCCAAGAAGCGATTATTATCGCAATAATATATGTTTAAGTATCTACGTTTTGCTTACAATTTGGTCTATGTGGAGATAGCGTCAAGGCCCAATCCCCAATCCAGGAGCAACCCTACCTTGAATGCTGTATTTCCTATTAATGCTCTGAATGGCCATTCAGATGGCGGAGGCTCTAAGGAATCAAAAAGATACCATCTAAATGTATTATCATACAAGCCATATAAGAAAATATTTGTCTTTATATGTCTTGTACGAGTTAAGTAAAATTTACTCAGGGAATTTATTTCTTTAGACAATCTACCTCAACCTTGTTAGCTACAATAATTTTGTAAACTGATTGAAATGACTGTCCCTAATTCAAGCACTAACTGTAAATGCTTTTATTTATTTTTACTTGCACAAAAATAAATGGAACCTCGAAGATGTTTAATTTGGTCGTTGATTGGTTCACGGTTACAACTTCAGCTGCGTTTGCGCAAGTGATATCGGACAGGAGTAGTGCGGGTTCTTACGACACGCTCGCGTCACGGGCATCTCGAATTAACAGTGTTACGCAAATTTTACATTCGGTTAAGAATACAGACGATATTGGGTTGGCCGGCCTTCGGCCCCAGATACTGTGTGTCTGGCAACAAATTTGTGTTCGTTACACACGAGAACGCGCTTTTTATTGTGACCTTACAGCTACAAATACTAGGTATATCCACCAAGAAATTAACAATAAACAACTCGCAAAATGACTCCTCAAAGGAAAGCAGCGGAATACGTAATTTTAGTATCACAAATATAGCCCCTTGGCATGTTATGCGAACACAATTTATGGTAGAAGTATATAAAGTAGACGTATGAAACTACCTCCTCAATTTAAAGCTAGTAAAAAAAAACTTGTAAACAAAAACGATTTTTTGTAATGCGCAGACTTTCGCAAATAGGTGTGACGTAATCGTAATATTCATAATTTACTTACTAAGTTTATCTCGTAGCAAAGAAATGAAAACAAATGAATTGCATAATTTAAACAGTTGTTACTATGATACATTTAATTAGTTAGCGATAAGATCGCCTCGGAATTACTGTTACGCTAAAAAACGAAACTAAAATTGTACATATAATTGAGTTTTAACCTCCTTCGTAACTGGATCACTAGTTAGCTAACAACGACTGCTCAAAGTTCATCGAACGGCCGATCGCCTCCTAGATCATAATTAGGTGACCGTATAAAAATGGATACTGAAATATTTCGGGATAAAATTTCCTTGTGGGATCGGATGCAGATTAAAAAGCGTTATTCACATCGTATCAACGAATCACGTACTGCCAATGACATCAGAAGCAGCGCGGACAAGTGTCGCCTTAATTTGACCGAGCACACTTCACAGCAATTACAGGGGTTAAGCAGGTCAACTGATCCGGAAACTTGGGGAGGTGATCACATTACGAGGTGCCTCGCGGTAATAATATTGAATAGATAGAGATGTTGGATTGAATATAATGGTCACTTCAATATTTTTTCTTGTTACCTAACAGCTTAGATTAAGATATGACGTGGCTTGATACCTAGTCAGCATTTGCAAATTGTATTAAATATAATCTACAAAATGTAAGTAGGCCATTACTTTAACTGCTCGCTGGCTTGGTAATTTGTCTTTATTGGCCCAGTTCTAACTCAATCAACTCTACCCTGAAATAGCATTTTGAGTATAAATGGAACATACACCGTGTTGCTAAACAAGAGTAAACTTATCAGACGTCTAAGAATACCGACGTGGCGTGACTCACGCTTTATCGATAGGTGGAGAAAAGCCGGTATCTTCCCTCTCGGTGGTATTATTGTCTATCGCAACAGAGGTGGGTTCGCCAACGAGTTCCATGATGTTCCTACCAGCCTCACTGGGCTCTGTGGATTGGTTATAGATTGGTCCCCACGAGTAGACAGCAAGACAAGTGCACGAGTGTTAATACAGATTGCTATATGATACGAGTTGTTAGTCGAGCTAAGCTTGCTTAGTATAATGCTGAGATCGTCGAAGTCTTCGCAGCGGTCTCGTTAAAGAATAGCACAGCGGAACAATGTATTCAATTTATCATTCTTTATGTTTACATTTCGGTTGCATGTTATTGTCGGTATTCAAAGTATGCATCGATTTTTTAACTGTTGCTCAATCGATTTGAAATCAGTGCTTCGCAGGTATGGCGTTATTTCTCGGAATCGTTGGTTGGTAAATCCCAGCGGTGATTCAAACAAACATAAGTACATAAAACATCTTGAATCGTGTTTATCTTGTCATTGTATCTCAACAACATATATTGAATGAGTCAACTGTCCGTTTTGAAGTGTATTAAATTTCATCCTTTTTTACAGGCACGGGAACATTCGGGCGGGTCTGCCTGTGTCGTGACAAGGCCGCGGACGAGTACCTGGCCATGAAAATCCTGTCAATGGCTGACGTCATCCGCCTGAAGCAGGTCGACCATGTCATGAACGAGAAGAGTATCCTCGCGGAGATCAACCACCCCTTCGTAGTCAATTTGTAAGTTCGCTACAAATAGTCGAAATTGTATGCAGCTGGGGCGACTCGAGTATGGCAACGTTCCCAAAAGCTGCCGGCGTTAACCCGCTGCTCAGTCCTCTGTCGCTAATCCGCACACAAAGGGTTAGCCCTTTTTGATACTTGTCTAGGTCGTAAAAAAATTAACTATGTCGCTGGGTATTTGCGTCTCCGGTTATCGTCCTTGCAATATTTGCAGTTAAGCGTACTCCATTGACTCTTCGGATCTTGGGAATCAGCCCCAGCGTTATACTGTTTGTTTTGGAATTACGTATCATAAAGAGACGTGACATTTACACATAATTTGTTACTTACATGTTTTGGAAGGAACATTATTACTCGTATTCTTGTTTGTGCATGGATGTTATGAGGTGTAAAGGTTGAGGCTATTTTAGTTAGTACTATGGTACCACATGTCTGTAATTCAGGCGCAATATGAAATCCTTGTCACGAGATTAATCAAAGCATGTGTGACGGTCGTCAGGTATTGGGCGTGACTTCGGCGCGGAGCCAGACAGCGGTATTATTACTAGACACCATTATTCGGTGACATACAACAATGTACATACTAAAACAAAATGCTACCCATTCATGTCTAACCCAGTGATATTTTACTCCCGTAACGGTCTAACCGCTTTGTCTTCGATTAAAGCAAACTGAACTATAAAACAGATAAAAGGTGAAATAAGTAGTACATTAATCACGGCATAACGAAGAAATAAACTGGCGTCCGTATTAAGTAAATGAATATTTCGAAGGAGTAAGAGCTATGGAAGCAAACGAAGAATTGATAAATGTATATTCAATACCCATAACAAGCTAACCAAGGACAATTTCAGGCGCCGCCGCCGCCGCGTCGCAGAATAAAGGGTATTATAACTTTGCCGCGTGAGGCTTCAGGTCATAACAGGATTGTGATGAGATTATGCTGTTCAATCTGCTTTTAGATTATTGTATAATCCTGTTTAAACTCGACCTTAGAAAGAAAATAGTAGGTACGTGCGGTGTTTGATCGATGTCTATTTGCCTGTCTAGCAGAGTGCGGCCCCGGCCAACTATGTGCTTGCGGGCCGTCACATTTCTCTCGCATGCCTCGTTGATGGCGATCTGGCAAGCATTGTACTGACACTTTTTATTGGACTCTACAGTGAGCTATCGCTCTACAATAACGTTTGAATTATTCAGTAAATAAACAAACATTAAAAACGGTGGCGTAAAATAGGAGAGGTCTCAGTTCGGAAAAGATAGTGCATTATTGTTGTTTTTACTTTATATGGCCATAAATATTGGTTTTCATAGTTGTTGTTATTGTTGTTGTGTTGTTGTTGTATTTTAACATAAATCACTTTCTCGTTGTTTTTTGTACATCGCGTTTATAGAATAGAAGTACCAATCAATCAATCAATCAATTTTAGTTCAATAAGATCTTGGGATATTTCCCAAGATCTTATTGTATACTTAAATGAAAAAGAAGATAATTATTACGAAAACAGTAAACAGTAAACAGTAAGTTAATAAACTTACGGTGTTTCAGGCGGTGGTGGACGCACGACGACTCGTGCATCTATATGCTGTTCGACTATGTGTCCGGCGGAGAGCTCTTCACATACCTGAGGAGCGCCGGCCGCTTCAGCAACACCACCGGTCAGTGCTCCTTTAGGTTAAGTTTTAATATGCATGCAGTCCGTAGGTAGCAAATCATTGTTAAACACTAATTCCACTTAATTTTAGTGACATTCATGTCTGACATTTGATTGAGGTACTAATTCCAATGTTTTGATGGCTCTGGCTGGCTCGGCTTCGATTCATGATCCATAATTTTCAATGTATTCAAGTGTTAATTAGAGGAGCAAAAATAAAGTTTGAATGGCATCAATATTATATTATTTTTGTTCGGAATATCACCTCTCCAAATAAATTAGATGAAGTGCGATAAATAAATAAGTGCTGGAGTTCCGCCAAAACGATGTAGCGATGAATGTCCAGCTCGTGCCATGCACCCCTCGCGGCAAGCGCCATTATTTTATTAACACAAGTCTTCATGACGAGTACATAATTCTACGTGAGAAAGTAAGGCTCAGCTTGGACAAGATATTAGACTTCAATGCAATCGCATGGAGAAGTCAAATGATCACCCAGGACACTTGATGCAAAGTCAAAGCCCCAGGGCCTCTATTCAACACGATAAAAACCAAATCGTTTTTGACCAGCCTCTGTTCCAGGCGGTAACCACAAAATAGTTTTTGACCTGTGCCTCTATTCTAGGCGGTAAAAACAAAATAGTTTTATACCTGGGCCTTTATTCTAGGCGGTAAAAACAAAATAGATTTTGACCTGGGCGTCTATTCTAGGCGGTAAAAACAAAATAGATTTTGACCTGGGCGTCTATTCTAGGCCGTAAAAACAAAATAGATTTTGACCTGGGCGTCTATTCTAGGCGGTAAAAACAAAATAGATTTTGACCTGGGCGTCTATTCTAGGCGGTAAAAACCAAATAGATTTTGACCTGGGCGTCTATTCTAGGCGGTAAAAACAAAATATATTTTGACCTGGGCGTCTATTCTAGGCGGTAAAAACAAAATAGATTTTGACCTGGGCGTCTATTCTAGGCGGTAAAAACAAAATAGATTTTGACCTGGGCGTCTATTCTAGGCGGTAAAAACAAAATAGATTTTGACCTGGGCGTCTATTCAAGGCGGTCAAAACAAAATAGATTTTGACTCGGGCCTCTATTTTTGGCGGTAAAACCGATATCGTCTTTGACCTGTTATGGTATTATTTTTAACTCGGCCGTAGTTACTGTCAAGTAAATAAGTTATCGCATTGTTAACGTTTTGATAGGTCTTATTTACTTGACAGTAATGGCGGCCGACTTAAAAACAGTACCATAACGGGTCAAATACGATTTGGACGCGCTGGACGTTTGCAATCTCAAAATTACAATTGCGTTGCCAACCTTCAAGTCTAAGATAGAAATGCCTCTGAATAGGTTGCGTAGAGTGACTTGTGACACGAGATCTAATACAGTCCGTTATTCACACAACCCCAAAAGTGTTTCGCAGACCTCAAGAAATTTAAAAACATGATGGTTTTTTTATTTCCAAGATTTTGTACAACAATTAAGACCCAAATATACAGGTCCGGAAAACACTTTGATTTATTACTTGATGCCATAGACATGTTTTGACGTCACGGTCTTCAAATTGAGGCAGTTTTAATAAGACTTATCCCGAGATCTACACATCACTTTAGATAACGGGCGGGCTTGGCTCGTAGATGCACACTTTAGTCAGTAATTGGCACGTCTTGGCATGACAACGCAAATGGTTTAATGACTGAAGTAATTTGCGTCTCAAATCCACTGTAAATAGTTAAATGTGATGAAAAATGGAACATAGTGTACAATATATGCTTAATTAATGGCAACAGCTGGATGCGAGTAGCACAGGGCCGATCAACGTGTTGATCTTTGCGGTAGGCCCATCATCATCAATATCATCATCATCATGTCAGCCGGAAGACGTCCACTGCTGGACATAGGCCTCCCCAAAGGTTTGCCACAAGGATCGATCTTGTCCAGCACTAAGTAAACTGAATTAATATCAGTTTGACATTTTATAATAAATACGTCATATTATGCTCATGCAGTGTCAAAATCTGTTTTAGGTACGTTTTTATTAACAACATCTTATATTTAGCACTTCTTAGTAATGAGAAAGTTGAACCTTCATGAGGATTTAATTTCGTGAATAGTTGACACTCATATTATTTAATCCATATTATAATTTAAATGTGATAGTACTTTGTATGTCTGTATGTTACGCTTTCTCGGCTAAAACGCTGAACTAATTTCTAAGAAAGGACAATGGGCAAATTTGTATGGGCACTGTCCCCCCCACCAACAGTAACGGGATGCATGTCTATATGTTTATAAGGACCCAAAAAAAGACAAAATACTTATTTTAGTAGCAAAATCAATGGGATTTTTTTAATGAAAACAAGGGCCAAATAAGGCCAATCATCCATATATATGTTCATTTTCAAACAAATTCCATACGATACGATAATGGTTTTCCAAGAAAACCCCATACATCTGGTGATCGTCTCCATAATAAATATACATAATGTTGCTGAGATCTATTAAATGAGACATGTTTCATTTCTGTTGGTGGGGGGGGACATTTCTGCCCATGGTCCTTTGGTGTGGAGATAGCTTGAGTCCCAAGGAAGGACAAAGGATACTTTTCCTGGAAAATTAGACAGTTCCTTATTCGCGGGCAACAGCTTGTTACTTTATAGATAAATAGGTATACCACACCCCTACAGTAACAGAGTTGTTCCCTTAAAAACTGTGGCTTGTTAATAGAAACGTTTCCATTGTGTGACAGGTTGGGTATGACGCAATTGGTCCCGAACTATAGTTACGCGCGTCGCGTTGTTAAACAGTTCCACAAACACCATTAATCAGTTCGTTTGTGTCTGTATTTCTGGAGAAAGGACATGAATGTCAAAGTGTACAGAAATAGTCGGTCAGTGACGTGAGCACTGCGATTGGGTGTTGAGAGGCTCGCCGGCGCTGGTGGGTTTTTGTCGGAGATTTCCACTGGATATTTACGACAGGGATATTAAACGGCGTCGCACAATGCGTCTGAATTGTCGACGATGCCAGACGACGTGACGCCTTGCTCCTCGTTCCGGTCTCGCTTGATCATTGTCTCTTAGTTTTGTATTTCAGAAACGTTACTGAAACACGAAAGTCACAATTTAAAAAAAAACGGGTATTTGGGTCACGGCGATTATGATAAATATAAAAAGAAACCAACACCAATTCGAAATTTGAAAAAAAAAAGAATTCAAAACTAACAACAAACAAACCTAACCAAACCTAGTACGACTTTATATTGTAACGAGTACCGTGTACAGTCAGCTGCAGAGATAAGTATACCCTCCTGCATACAAGTTTCCTATGCAGGGGGGTATACTTATCTCTGCAGCTGACTGTACCTACCTGACTACAACTCAGTTCATAAGTTTATATAAATAGTTCTAAAGAGTTTGTAAAGCAAGACTAAGGCAGTGTTGTTATTTGAACACCTTTATCATGTACCCCTTTCAATCAGGACGTGTACTATTTATTTTGTGGGATATAGGAACAAATATTAGGCACAGTCTTATGACTTAAAATTAAAACAGATAAGTAAGACAGTGAGTGGCAGTGTAGTGGCACGTGCACTCCAGTGGCCTAAAGAGCTGTTTATTTAATTTAATGTCATTATCCACTTCATAATTTTCTCCAAACAAAGAATTGTTGGGGTGTATAAAATCGACTGACAACTTCGATGAACTTACAAATTATTTATTATAACTTGAAGCTGTAGTTGTAATACAAGAATAACGGTTGCCTCAAATTAACCTGGTACTTCCCATTTTCGGACGACTGATTAGCATGTTGATATAGGAAATAAGTCCTTACCGGATGTTAGGCAGCTCATGGCGTGTCGGTTGAACGATCTTGGGCGGCGTGATGTCACGCGCAAGCGGCGCCGAGGGCCCGAGTCCGGCTCTGCGCCCGCGCCGTGTGCACTCGCCCACTGATCTTCTTTATGTCCTCCTTTTGTCTCGCTTCCAACTAGAGCTCGCTAATTTATTGCACTAACACGAACAATACTATTTTCTGGGTGACCGATAATTTGCTGCTCCGTTTTAAGCCGACCTAAAGAAAACTGTTAGTTAAACAGGTAATTGTTTGATTGATTAAAAAGTACATATTGATTGCAAACTTACAGTAAGTAAGGTTGACATAGAAAAGCAAATAAGAATGGAACATAGGTACTAACTAAACACCTTGCAATAATTTTAAAACAGCAAGGGGGGTTTATGCCAAAGCGTTCATAATATAATATACCTAGCAACATCGCTTTTGATTTTCACTCATTGCTCGGGCATTGTCCAGTTCAGAGCGAAATTCAATATCGGTCAACCGGCGGCGATGAATTAAGTAGTTGAATTGATGTATTTTCTTTAGTTTTTTGGGTTATGTTTGAACAATACAACTGACATAATTGTTAAGCAAAGAGATGCATCAACAAAGATAAGTTGTTAATTAAATAGATGCATTAAATATAACATTTTATCTTATTTACCAATGTGACTTTCTACAAATAGTTTAAAACTGTCTGAGTTTAGCTGCCAATATGTCAGA
Organism: Acleris sparsana; assembly: GCA_923062465.1. NCBI lineage: Eukaryota > Metazoa > Arthropoda > Insecta > Lepidoptera > Tortricidae > Acleris > Acleris sparsana. Next base: position 14,036,009 of record OV281286.1, read on the forward strand.
AGAGCGGATAATTCGTCTGACGTTGTACGAACGCAAGGTAAATAATCCGCGGGTAAGATGGTACACCAGAAGTGACAGAGTATTCCTGCGCGGGTGCAGACACTAATAATACCTACGGTGACGCGCCCGCTCCAGCGCCGTCTCTCCACAATCACCAAAATAAACATGATCTTTCTATACGTAACTAACTATATATTTTTTGTACACTCATGGGGGTTATTATGAAGTAGTTAAGCAGGTCAGTATACGGTGATAGAAAAGACAGAACTATATAACTGCTATAGCTCTGCCCGTAAAATGAACTGCAACTGCATAGCTATGTCATAATAACACCCCATGTCATAAATCTGAACTGCGACTGCATAGTACGCGGTGAGAACACAATAAATTAAGTATCTGTCTCAGCGTGAACGCGGAGTTCGAAGCTCGGTACCTAGGTACTTATTTATGTTGATGAGAATAGGAATCTTTCCATTAAGCAATTTGATATTGGAAAAGTTTTAAATGAAACAAAAGATTACGATGTTAAAGTTCAAGCGAAAGACACGCTTTCTAATTTTATTGACAGTCATAGTTTTGAAGTGGCGCTGCCGCTTGGCATTATAACCCGAGAAGTCATAATTTATGCTAATAATGTTTTCTTTGGCTTAGGCAATAATCTAGGCTCGAAGTTTCCGCTACAGTAGGCAATTTATCAAAAGTCTATAAAACTGTATAATTTCATTGCATAAATAAAACTGAATGCCTGTTTTTGGTTATTCCAGTTTTCGATTTCTTGATGAAGTAGAGAAAGGCGCTACACGTTAAGGAAAGTAGTCCAAAATCTGTAATTAATATAGTAAATTAGCGCAATTTGTATCATTTAAATTTATGACCCGTCGATGCCGCGGTTTTAGCGATATTATTAATAAAGAAAGTCGCCCAGGTTCTCGATGTTTCGTAAATTGGATTGTTGATGTTACGGTTGCAGGTAACTTCTACGCCGCGGAGATCGTCTCGGCGCTGGAGTACCTGCACGCGCGCAACATCGTGTACCGAGACCTGAAGCCGGAGAACCTGCTGCTGGCCAAGGACGGCCACCTCAAGATCACGGACTTCGGCTTCGCGAAGAAGCTCACCGACCGCACCTGGACGCTGTGCGGCACGCCCGAGTACCTCGCGCCCGAGATCATCCAGAGTAAAGGCCACAACAAGGCTGTCGATTGGTGGGCATTAGGTGAGTGAACCATTATTATCATTGTATTCATTCGGTCACCAATATGATTACAAAAGTTCCCTGCTCCCTGCGGTGCTACCGTAACCAGTTTAATGCATCAGTTGACTATTGACGATAAACATTTATCTTTCTCTGTTTTAGGAACATTTTGGATGTCTCATTTGCATAACAGCGTGATAGTGATCTGATTGCCGTTTGACCGGTGCTTTAAAAGTGCAGGAAGTGGTTATATGAGTTTCCAAATAGATAAAGTTTTATTTTGTAAATTGTAAATATCTCATACAGAATGGCCACGCTTTTATGCAAATTAAATTCTAGTCACGTAAACACACCACTAACACAATTTTAAGCGGTACACTGCAAACAAACATTATTGACTTAGATAAAAAAAATCATAACTTTTTAAACGTTTGGCCTGTTTTGCATCATTCAGAATAAAAGCGTAACCTGATTTTAGTGGAAGGAAAAGGGCTCATTAGACATTCTTTTTTTCATTTTACCACCGCCCGCGAACAATAGGGTTTCCAAAAGTACTTGATTATTTAGAGCCTATTCAGAACCTTAACCTTAAGTAAAAAAAGTAACCGCGTTCCTCCTTAAATTGTTACGGTACCTAGTCAAAACGTTATTGCGAGACCGTGGAATTTTACCAGATAAAAAAGCTATAACTTTTATGAGACTGACATAAACAGCATTCACATTGTATTTATACTCAACCTGAAAATTCATACTTATATCATCAAAATATAGGTACTTAAGTACTTCAAAATAATTTCCAAATAAAATATTATAGTCGTTCCCGTGGCTTGTTAAAAGTGGTCACGGCACACTTATATTGGAATTGCTGGCGATGATGATGGAAATAATACTCCGTAGGTACGGGAGAGTTGTCGAAATGCTGTTCAGGGTTTTGATCTCTATAAGCGAGCAGGCGGCGGTCGCAACTCACTCCACGCGTAGGTATAATGTTTTCAGTTACGAGACTCGTCTGCCACACGGCGACAACATAATGTGCTGTTTACATTACAATTATTTAGTGTTATCATATGTTATCCCTTTGGTCACAAGTCACAACCTGAAATAGCGCTACTGCTACCGAACTATTTGATTTAAATAATTTATTGGAGCACTGGTGTCTTATGCATCTTTATTGGTGTAATTGCGTCTTCAATCATGTAATTGTCGCGTTCTAAGTATGTTTGCTATACTTTCAGTAAGAAAATGCATTTCAGTTACTATTTAGCTCACGTTTTAGAATACGGAATGCCATTATGTGTTCAGTATGTTGACACAAGCTTTTATGACGGAATTAGAGTTTTATGATGTGCTACTTGTATGAGTTCCAGGGCAATGTTTACGACGTGAGACTTGTTGTTTCCAGGAGTGCTCATCTATGAGATGCTGGTGGGCTACCCGCCGTTCTACGACGAGAATCCTTTCGGCATCTACGAGAAGATCCTCAACGGGCGGGTGGAGTGGCCGCGGCACCTCGACCCCATCGCTAAAGACGTCATAAAAAAACTGCTCGTGCAAGACAGAACAAAGAGACTGGGAAATATGAAGGTAACTTGTCAAACAAATCGTTAAAAAATCATGAAAAAAACTGTAAACGAGGTACTGCGGACATTCAAATCTTTTGATGTTGCTAACGATGCTTCGTACCCCTTAGACATTGCCGTAGCTCGTAAATAACTCCACGTTATTCAAACGGTGTATCGAGACTGTTTATTGATACCAAAGAGAAGCTAAATCATCGAGCAAAGATTAAGGGCGTAGCAACACGATGGATAAATACTATTTCAGAAATCAATACTAAGTGGAACGCCCAATGCTGTGTACACGGCCGTGTTTACGTTGGGTAGAAAATATTCAGCCTTGCGCTTGACCTGTGTTTGAAATGGAGGACTTGTACCTTATTGCTAGATGTTATAGTTTACGTACCTATTATACTACTCCTATGTTTAACGCAACTGACCTGCAGTATGCGATGCAAAATAAATTAGAGTTAACATACAGTAGATTTTTTCTTCTGTAGATTTGAAGTTGGCCGCTTTCCAGCCGAATTCATATATAACTTCTAATCTAACAGTTGACAACTTGTCTGAGGAGCTTTTTAGAAGCCGATTCAGATTCATCTGTGTCAGTGTGTTGCCTTGAAACTGTTGATATTTGTCAAAGTATCATTTGAATAAATTAAGAACTTTATGAGTAACCTCATAACATTTAGAAATTAATTTCATTGAGTAAAACGGAAATCTTTTCTAGGTATAATGACTCAAAATTGAAATTGAGATTCAAATTGAGACTCAGAACTATAATGGAAGATACCAATCTTTACGCTCGATTGGTATTTTCCATTACAATTCTAATACTCACTTTGGTTTCTCTTCTCACTCACTCGACTCGAACATAGGCACTCTAATTTCACAGAAAAACATTCAATACCAACTGCTCCAACATTGATCTATCTTTTCACATCAAGTGAAGTATGGTGGCCGTTACCTTTTAATCGGCTGCAGTTTCTAGTGGTGGTTTTCTCCGAGCTTTTTGCCGCGAGCCGGTTGCGCGTCACCGCGACGTCGCCGTAGTGTTTAGAAAGCCATCCATCAGCTGTTCAGCGGCGACATCAAACGCTCGCCACCACGCTGACTTATGTCGCGACGTAAATACGCAAACGCGATGTTCTCACTCGACTAATCTAGACGTGTGCTAGGTGTCACGGCGTGACTTGCACAACCGCAAGCATTGACTTTCTTCAACCCAGCGACCGACTACCGATTAACTTGGACAGGATTACATCAGGAGTAAAATCAAACAGGTTCTTTATCGTTAATATATTAAAGTCATTTGTACGCTCAGCGTCATATGAATATTCCGCTACAATAACAAAATTAATGACACACAAATGCAGTTGTATTTCTAGAATTCGGTAATAATATTTTAGCCTACAACTAATAATTTAATTGACTCGTTTGGCAAATACAATAGAGTATACTTACATACTTTACATCAGCGCGCACTATTACCGAGCCGATTTGTGGAGGCCTATGTTAGGTATAAATAATGTACATGTGCAAGATGGAAAGCGAAGACGTGGACTTAATGTTATTCAATGTCCTGGGTAATGCAGTCGAATCTTTGCTTCTAGTTATTAGCGTCCCTGCGCGCGGTGTTGTAGCGGGACTCCCTCTTGGCATCCTCTGCCGCCACAGAGTATTAATAAATTGTGTCTCGGTATACTTTGCTTCGAACTCGGTTATTTCACTCTTATTTACGAGCCACAGTCCCGATAAACAATGCCGCTCTAATTCCACTCGTCGTTTGAGCGGGTACCTACCCACTATCGCGGCGATTGTTTAAAAGTTCAATACGGCTGCCTTGATTTATGAGTTTGTAAAGTACGATATCAAAATATCCCGCAGTTTTGCCGATCTATCTCAATTCTTTTTTAATTTGTTTATTTAACTTTTGTTTCAGTGTGGATCGGAAGACGTTAAAAGACACAGATGGTTCAAGAACATCGATTGGGCGGATGTATTTATGAAGAAAATGCAGGTAAATTGCATGCAAAAATGAACAACAGGTACGTTTGTATGTTTTTCCAAAAACTCCTCAATTAATACGTTTATAGGCCCTCAAGACGTTTAATTTTAGGAGTTTTTTAAAAACATACATTATACGGACCCATAGGTTTAATATTTAATAGGCTACCAGTTCAAACCATGGTGTAAATGGAGTACGTGAAAAATGTCTAATATTATAGTTGAGAAATGACAGAGTGTTATGTTTTTAATTATTCATTTCTTTTAGGTTTTAAATTCTACTTTGAAGTTTAATTTGAACTGAAAAAAACAAACGAGATTAAACACTTGATATTTTACATTTGTTACAGCCGCCAATAATGCCGTCGGTGTCGTACGAGGGCGACACGTCGAACTTCGACGAGTACACGGAGACGGACTGGAAGGCAGCGCGCGCGCTCGACCCCGACGAGCTCAAGCTCTTCGCCAACTTTTGATCCCCGGCGCCCGCGACCCGCCGTTCCTCGCCCATAATCATAGACAAGTAGTTCTAGCTACCACACCTATTCTAAGCTAATACTTCCGGCCACGGGAATGGTTTGATTTTGCTTCCTGTTAAAATTAACTGTATCAGTCGGTTTATCTAAAGCTGGCGCGCTCACAATGCATCTCTAGTACACACACCCTCCCATCTCTCACTCTGGCTCCCGTACGAGCTTACACGTTTTTACTCGAACTCAAACGCCTTTTTAACACCTCTTGCACTGTACACGTATGTATAGTCAACGTTAAAATAATTTGTAACAAGTAAAAGGTGTTGAAAAATATTGTCGAAAGCGTCAGCGTGTTGAGATATTTTTGAGCGCGAAATGTTCGCTGTGTGATGTGCCAGCTTTATGCATCGACATGTAGGTTCGAGTACGAGTATGTTAGGTAGTAGAGCTTAGTATTTAATAATAACAGGTAGGTAGGTACTTATCTAAGATGTTTTAGGTAATAGATGTAGGGGTTTCATAAGAAATTATAGTCGTGTATTTTGATACTCTTTCGCCTGCTATGTCACTGAGAAGTAAATTTTCAAGTGCTTAGACAAATCCAATTTTTTTTACAGTATTGAGTTCTTGTTACTCGCATAGTACCTAATGTTGGATTTGAACGAGGAGTATTGACCACGAGAGTGAAGGTGAGGCGATGAGTGCCTTGCGATTTGTAGTTTAGATGCAACTCGGGTACTTCTTGTGCAAATCGCAATTCATCTGTCGCTTATATAATAACCGAAAGTGCATTTACGTATAACACTAATAATATTTAAAATAACTACTTACTTGATAAGCCAACACTTAACTCGTATAGCAGATTTAGAAAATATGTGAAAAGGTATTTGTCGTTTTATGCGATTTTAAATCATCTCAATAAAAAACGTATTTAATAGGTACTTAGTACTTTGAATATAGAGTTTAAGTGATTTCTAAGGAATTAGGATGGTTAAGTCCTGATAGCAAAACGTCCTCGTCGAAAAAAAGTCAGTAACGTAACACGTCATGGGAGCAAAACTTCCGCAAATTAAAAAAACAAAAAATCATATTAATCAAACAACTGCAATTGAAATAACGGTGGGAGCAAAACATCCGCAGTTAACCTAAACTAATCAAACAATTATCTCTAGCAAAAATATCATGTTTCTTTTAAATGGAAATTAATCATTCATTACATCAAATAAAATGAATATTGATGTTAGCTAGAAAGTTCTACGCAAAGGTTTCATTTCCAATTTATTTATTGGTTAATTGCGTCCCGAGGTGTCTTGGGCCGAGCTGCAAGCGAGGGAGAAGACTCGGGACGAATAAAAATGTCGTGTATCAAATGACGTTTTTAATAGATTTCCGAGTTAATGACAATATACAGAACTAAACCAGTAATTTAAAAAAAATAACATTAATACGTATACACACATACAGACAGTGGGACACATCAAGCTCTTAAAAATAATAACTCATGGCTCGAAAGGATCTAGGAGTTGTATAAAGGATGTAACTTTGAGTAACGATATACAGCTAAAAACCGGCGCAGTGTAGGGTTCCGAAACCGCTAAGTACTAAAAACATAAAAATAACAAGTAATAACTAATTTCTATTTAAAGTCATTTGGTGCCGTTTTAGGTGGTTTTAGTAGGTATAAACACTTTAATCGCCTGTATCTCAAAAACAAATGATGTCTACTTAGTCATGATACTTTTTATTTTAAATTCGTTATATGCGCTTTCATTGAAGATATTTTTCAGATTTTTAAGTGTTTGTAGTTTTGGCTGTAGTGGGGGGACACATGACTCTAACAAAAAAATGCGCTTTAAAGCTTAATATTTCACAAACGGATCCCTAAATCGAAAAATGGTCTCCATAAACCTACAATATTTTTAAAAGACCTATGCAACAACACCCCACACTATGGGTAGACGAGAAAAAAAACATTCCCACGTTACGTGTAGGCGAAGAAATTGTTTTTTATTAGATTTTATTTTATCACTTTCTTGGAGTGACTAATATGTATATTCATGCCAAATTACAACTTTCGAGTGACTACTAAACGTCTCTGAGCTCAGAGACTGCGGTCGGACTGACGGACGGACGGACAGACGGGTGGACGGACGGACATGGCGAAACTATAAGGGTTCCCATTCTGACTACGGAACCCTAAAAAAGTAACACTATTGGAGTAACTGTATTAAAAATATGTTATTATGCGTTAAGGATGTTTTGTTTTTTTGGCATTTTTCATTGATGATGATTGATGATTTGCTTCAAGGGCATTGTTAATTGCGGACGATTTGGTCCCTGGGCTTTCTTCCCTGTGGTCCTTCTCAGTAAACAGACATTTTACCTAGCAGACTAAATGGATCACAGGACGTTTTGCTCTTAGGGCCGTATTAATAAACTCATCTTGACTGTGAGGCCCGTCACAAGATACGTCAAAGTAAACGCCAAACCATAGAACACTGTCATTTTTGACGCATCTCGAGACGAGCGTTAGAGTTAAGATCAGTTTATTAATACGGGCCTTAGTACGACCCGATCTGAATTGTTTCTAAGGAATTAAGAGAAAAAAAATGTTCTTTTGTAAAACGTTTTTGATAACAGCTGAAATGGGTTTCACCTTTGAGCACATGCTTCGCTTTTAAAGCACTGTACATATACAAAGACTAAGAATTAATGTCATTAGTCTTTTATATTGTTACTGTTGTATCAAATAAATAATATATTTTTGTAAGGTGTTAATCTATTTTATCATATTTCAAGTAAGGTAAATATGTATAAATCTTATTTACTTTCATGTTTGTCTGCGTCGAAGAGTACAAGCATTCGAGGAGGTCAACTTTATCATCGAGGTGTGTGTTACACTTTGGTCATATGTTTTTGACCACATTGATTGCTCAAGAGTTTATGACGCTGACTGGCGTTGGGCTGCTCATTTTATCAACATCGTCGACCGAGCGTCACATTAATTTAATTTTTATGCAAAATTTATCGGTTCATTTGATGAGTCTGCCTTTAAGTATAAAGCGTCTAGTTGTTTGTCTCACAACAGACTTAATTATCTTCAAAAATAAATTTATGATTTTAATCATTTACAATTGTATTCAATAATGTAATGGACAACATGGATCCAAACAAGGTTCGTTGAGTTGAAAAGTCACGAAAATTATTCCAATTCTTGTTTTTGCAAAGAGTAGAATTTAAGTGTATTTATCCTTTAAGGTTCTTTTCATCGTCGTCAAGTTAAGACGTCTAATGTTTGTGATTTAAGCTTATATTAGGCCTTAATTTAGTATCTTTTGTAAATGTAATTTATTTTTTAGTATATATATAATTATTACATTCTGTGTGGCATTGCACCGTTTTTGTGATATAACTGCTAATTATCCCACGTTTAGATGCCGTTTAATTTTTAAATCACAATTACACACAAAATTAATCGTACCATTGGGGCTGGCGCAACCTGTACTCTCTCGCTTGTCATTCAGTGCATCCCTTATGTTCCTTTCATGGTAAAAAGAGACGTAATGAACCACAAATTAGTGGCAGGCAAGTTGTGGCAGCCCTTCAGACCTCTGTACCCCGCGCTCCGCTCCGTAGTAACGCATGATGTGATTAAGTACGATACAATTTGAAACGAAAGTAAGCGTATATCAGCAAGAGACAAAACTGATCATCAGTGATCGGATCTAGGATGCTATTTCTCGGGGTTTAAGATCGTTACTTTAACATGGATATGAGTATGACTTACAAGCCCGCGAGTCTTTTTATTACCTACCTTTATAAAAAAAACGTAATAACAACATTTTTTTTTACAATACTGCATAGTACAACTGCACGTAACTTGCACTTGTTTACCAGTATATACAGGTAAAAGTAATAATAATTACTATTATCAACCTCTTTTATGAAATGATATGGCCACTAGAAATGAGCAGTACTATATAATCAGCAGTACTATATATAATCCCGAGTCACATCCATGTTAAGCATAACGTTTGAGGTCGATCACCCCAAATTGTATCCTAGATTCGATCAGTGATGATCATGCTAGATTATTGGATCAATGTTATTGTTGCAGTCAGTACCCATGTAAGCACTTGGGTACGTATGAATTCAGGCCATATATATTTCTCTGTGATTTCATTTAGTCGTTAATCTTTAAGGTTATTTAAAATGTATTGTTAAAAGAATTCATGGTCACAGAGGACATTATTTGTCATTTTCGCGCGTATTCTATTTAAATCTGTAAACAAACTACTTTAAAAACAACAGGGTTGTAAATTATGAAATACATACTAAATAACAGTGTACATTCATGGAAATAAATGTGTTTTAATTCCAAACTAACATTTTAGTTTTACTCTAATGCAAACATAGTATAATAGTCAAGCGTGCGCTGAGTAAGTATAGAACAAAACGCGCATGTTGTAATAAATTGTGCTTTGAGTTTTATTACATACCACATAAGTTCCAAATATATAGTAAATGTTTCAAAATTTCCACACAGTACTTAAGGATCTTTGGGACAAGCGGCTTTTGAAGAAGCGGTTTCGAAGGAAACGATAAGATTCAAGGTAATGTCACATTACAATGCCCCGCCACTAGATCAGCACCGCCGCAGCTCAACGTGAAACATTGAAAAATGTATCGTACTAACACAAATCAAAGCTCACTATTCAATGTTTCATTTTGAGCTGAAGCGATACTGATCTGGTGCCGGGCGTTGTAGCGTGTGATGACACCTAATCACCAGTGACATAAGTTTCGTTCGTTGCATTCGTGCCAGGTCTTCTGAATTGACCAATACTGTACTTGTTGAATGTTGAATAACGATAGAACATTTATTCAGATCCAAATTGATTTATTTTTTTAACATTCAAAACAAACATTAGTGATACGGCATAACTGAAAAAGAACCGTTAAATTTGATTTACGTTTTTGTAATATAAACTTCGCATTTTTAACTTTGCTCCGGCGCACTTGCAGACTAGAGGCTTTAACGGATGAATATGGCGATGATGGTGCGTCGACAGCACAAGTGATATCTCAGAATAAGTTAACTAAATGACTATGTATACATATTTGTGTCGGTGATGTCAACGCACTGAAGAGTGTACTACAAGCCCGCATGAAATCACAAGTTACAGAGATAATCTGAGATTTATATATCTAGGCTACTTATTATCAATTTCAGCATTCCCGAGTGAACTGCGACTGGCGCTGGATCGAGGAAATGCCGTTTTAAAGTTAGTCGCAAATGGTTAAGGTATTATAAAATACCATTAGGTTTACAAAAACAGTTTACTTCGCATATGCTTAGTATAATACATAGTACAGTAAGAAGGTAAGTAGTATTCCTTTTTTATATAATACACAAGAATTTCCTTCTAACTTAATGGCAGATGTAGTTTTAAATTTTAAATTAGAACGCCTTTCGGATTTTCAACAATTTTCGGACGTTAGGAGTCGGGCCTTATCAATGTATTTCAGAAAAGGCATAGGAAAAATGAAAATTGCTTCGCTACTGACAAGAGTCATAGGCACTCGTAGCTCGTGAATGATAATGACTGACTTTCGCAAACTAAATCTTTGAACACGGTTACTTGTTGCAAATCAAGTGGGTTTTATCAATTTTATTGTGATGGGATTAAATAATCATTATCGAGTATTAAAGTACAGCGTGACAGCAGATATCGCGAGATAACAGTCTGCAGTGTTCGATATCACCTAAAATATTTGGTTTATTCGTTGCTGGCCGTGATCGGAACAATATGTCGGTGCGCCCCCTGCCCCCCGTGCTAGCAGAGAAGGCTCGTCTGGAGCTGAACGAAGACCCCAACAGACTGCCCAGTGACCTGCAGCATCTTAAGGATTGGTTAGCTAAGCAGCCACATATTCATGCTAGAACAGGTACAATTTCAACTTCAAATAACTTAAATCTATGTACTTACGTCCTGCGTTACGTTATGCGTTTTATGTCCAATGAGAGTATCATTTTAAGTAAAACGCTTTAAACAAACGTATAAGGTATAAGAACCTAGTTAGGTGTAATATTTTTTGTCGAAATTCAACTAATCTATGTCCTGTTCATATTCCTATTATTTTAAACCGTGTATGGCATTGAGTTTAGATATTCGCGTTCCTTTTGTTACAATACCTAAACTCAGTCATTGTGTGTGTAGTCGTGTATATGTGTGACCACTGCTTGATAGTTAAAGCTCCTTGTATTTTTGGCAGATACTACTATCTCATTCAGTACCATATGTTGACTGTTGATCTTGGACTCGTTTTTACTTATTTGCTGTAGATGATCAGTGGCTAGTAACATTTTTGCGAGCATGCAAGTTCAGTTTGGAGCGCGCGAAGGAGAAGATAGACCTGTACTACTCCGTGCGGACTACAGCTCCCGACTTTTTTGCAGTCACGCCGAAAAATCCCCGGTTTATGGAAATTCTGGATTTGGGGTAAAACTATGACATAACCAAAAAGTATTTTCAAGATTTGTTGGAAAATTTATAATATATCTTAATGATGGGTTAATATTTTGCAGGTCATTTATAGTTTTGCCAAAGAGTGCAGTTCTTGGGACGCCGCAGGTGTCACTTATACGTCCGGGGAGGTATGACCCCGACAAATATTCCCTCTCGGAGGTGATGTCAGTATCGCACATGTTACAAAAGGTAAATGGTTTATTATGAATCCCCAGTTTGAACTGAGTAATAAACTAAATAAAATTTCTAGAACCGCAAAATTTACGCTAGCGAAATCCATGCAAATTACTTTTTGGTGATGAATTATTTATTTTACCTAGTAATTTATTAATATTTATTTTTATTTATTTATTTATTAACACATTACAGTATGATAATAAGATGTTAGAGCTAAATTAAGTTTATTTTTTAGATCGTGTATTTGGAAGATGACAATGCGGTGGTTTCAGGTGTAACGGCTATATTGGACCTCCAAGGAGTCACTATGGGACATTTCCTGCAAATGACACCACTGCAAATGAAGAAGATGACTGTTGTCGGACAGGTGGCAATATTACTTATATATTTTTGTATTTAGAAAGTCTAACTAGTTTGCATAACTATTAAGTATATTTGACTTATTTTCAGGATGCTACGCCATTTCGTATGAAGGGAGTTCATTATTTGAACACACCGCCGGGATTTGAGACTGTTTTTAATGCAATGAAAGCCCTACTCAATGAAAAAAATAGAAACCGCGTAAGTGCGAATAATGCATTATGATGCGAATGTGAGTAAACAAACATAAACAATTTGGATATAAAAAAATACTAATTTCCATTTTCAGTTGTATGTTCATAACAAAGACTACGAGGCGATGTACAAGCATGTACCAAAGGATGTATTGCCAGCAGAGTACGGCGGAAACGCTGGAACCGAGAAGGAGATTATAGGTATCATAAAAAGTTTCTTATTTTTCTACTTCTAAAAGTTAGTTGGAATTTGCCCCAAAGTCCTCAATCTTATTTTAGTAATTTCTATTATTTTATTTCAGTCTGACTCGTGTATACATTATGAAACAACATAATCGTACTTAAATTCTTTGATATATGTCTAAAAACCGTTGATACTCGTTTAAGACTAAAACTAGATTAGTGTCAAGAAGTGACTCTTCTTCGTTGTTAGTTGTAGAATATGTTACATATAAGTGCAAGAATAATTTAGGATTTTGAATTGTTACCAGAATATTGGAAAAACAAGGTCCAGGAGTACAGCCAATGGTTCGAAGAAGACGTCCAGTACCGCACTGATGAGTCCAAGAGACCAGGAAAAGCAAAGACAGCTGAAAGCATGTTTGGCGCCGAGGGCTCCTTCCGTCAACTACAATTCGATTGATTCATAATGTTATTTTTATTAAGATAAACTAATTTTGAAATGAAAGTAAATTATTTTTATTATTATTATTTAATTATGTGGTTCGAAATAAAAATTTATTTTTTACCACACAAATGAGACTTACGGGAGCGATTCTTTTTACATAAATTTGTAGATCATAACATATTCATTTTGTTTTCATAAAAAAATATTATTGTTGGAACCTGTGGTTGGAACCGTAAACTATCCAGAACTTCTTAAATATTCAACGTGTCCAAAAATTGCATACAAATTCAGCTCCGGCCGATAACTTTTTTCACCCCCTAAATCAAGTCCGATTTCCACGATTTTTAAACATGTTGCAGTTATTATAAACAACTAGGTCTGACGTTTCCGTTTTTTTTTAATTTGTTTCATTCTTAGAAATATTTTCTTGTAAAGGAAAACGTACAGACATAGCTTTTCATGATATCTACAACATATTGAAAAATCGTAAAAATCGGACGGAGAAAAACGTTATTTACACTTTAAAACACTTTATGACCAAAAATTATTATGAAAGTCAATATGGACGTGAAACTGACCACTGACCATTAACTATTACAAGACAAATCGAAATTGGCAAATAAAACCCTTAATTTAAAAAATCATTAATAATTGCACGAATCTACTTTTTAGGGTTCCGTACCAAAATTCCATAAAAGAACAGCAGTTTTTCTCAGCTACTGAAATGGTCAAATTAAAATGATTTGATTTAGGTGTATTTAACTATATTGCCCGTATCTATCACTACATATTATAAAAAAGTCCCCCGTCGCGTCTGTTTGTCTGTAATATTATGTTCGCGATTATCTCAAAAGTACTGAACGGATTTTCATGCGGTTTTCACCATTAGCTAGATTATTTTTCATGAACGAGTGTTATTTGTACAATAGCTTCTGGTTTATGTACGGGTGTTACAGAAAAAATACATAAATCGAAGCTGAGCGAGGGTGGGTCTAGTTGACATATAAATAATAAATAAAAAAGTCTTGTAGTAGTTGGAAATGGGCTCTAAATAATGGTAATTACAAATAAAATATACCTATTATAACGAAAGGGGTATCATATGACAGGGCTTGATATGCACATTTTATTTTTTATTTTTTTGTCGTTTTGTTTCAGATTTATGACCAAAAACGCACAAAAAAATTACTCACCTGTCTAAAGTTCACGGGTCGTAAAATCTGAAGTAATTTTGAGTAATATACATTTATCTACATTTCATAGGAAAAGTATAGTGAAATTTTATTATTCAAATAATCAGTTTTCGAGAAAATAACAAAATCCTGTTTTAGCTTTTTGACGACGGATGGCACCAATAGTTCTCGTTTTCGATATGGGATTTAAGAATTTTTGTGGGAAAGAGTGCGGTTAGCGCCATCTACAATACAAATAAAAGTTCAATTTCATTCTGGTGCGATAGATGGCACCGCACTACACGTAAGTCAGATTTAACTAAGAAATATAGAAATATCCTATCTTAGCCTGATTGTGTGGTAACATACTTAACAGCAAGTTTTTAGAGTCGTTGGTATTTCTGTAGCTCGGCCTGCCCCACTTTGGGAATGAAGGCGTGAGTGTATGTATATATATATTAATACTTAAATATTTCTAAGCCGTCAAATTTGGGGAAAAGTTCTGATGCGAACTATATTAAATACGGACCTAGACACGAAACCCTCGATGCGCGAGATCGACTCCCGCTGGACCGGTTTTTTTTTAGTCGACTTTGAAATTTAATTACTAGTAGCTCCTGTTGATTTTTATTATATTTCTGGTAAATTAGGTGTTTTACAACAAATATAAAAAAAAGAAAAAAAGAAAAGCTTGCTAATTTCAAAGGTAAGAGGGGTAAATAAGAAACAAAAATCCAATCGTGGTTTGGAAGTGGTTGGGCATCCCGTAGCATCACCCGGGCACAATGAATAATGAAATTAATCAAATAATACATAAGGGGATTCTGTCCGATGATTTCAGAAAATTTTAAACTCCTTCATTTAGGCTGATAGGTACCTAGTTGAGTTACATAAGGAGTAATTATCGAGCTGTAAATAGACAGCTAATCGGTGTGATAAAGCGGTATCAAAATATCCTCAAGAGTTATCAAAGTATTTAATTAGTAAGGATTTAAGATTCAGTCTGAAATTGCACGTTCTTAAATAAGAGTGGATTATTTTGATTTATTACCATGCCCGTTCGAGCGTTGTGTCCGGAGCTAGCCGAGAAAGCTAGAGATGAGTTGGGTGAGGATCCCAAGAAACTGGAAGATGGAATCCAGTACCTCAAAGAGTGGATTGCGAAGCAACCGCATTTACGGGCAAGGACGGGTAAGCTATAAGGATTGTTGACTATTTTCGCCTTAAACATAACGTTTGATTTTTTTCTTTTTAATGATGACGATTGATTTTTTTTCTTTTAAAAATGACGCGATGTTTAACTTTCTATATACACTGGACCGCAAAACTAAGTATCACCTTTTAAAGAACATGTCATATAAGGTGATACTTAGTTTTGCGGTCCAGTATATATTTTAGTACCTACCAATCGTTTGAATTATCCATTCCAACGGTTTTGTTTTTGTGGATTTTACATAATGAAAAATAATGGAAGCCACGCCATGGCAACCTCAGAGCCTTTATTCCCGATCAAACAAAACATATCGTTTTTGACCTGTTATGGTATTGTTCTGACGTCAGTCGCCATTACTGTCGAGTAAATAAGGGCTATCAAAACGGTGACAGTACGATAACAGCTCAAACACGATTTGGTTTTTACCATGTTGAATAGAGGCCCAGGTCCGAGACTCTAGGCGGTAAAAACCATATCTTCTACCTGTTATCGCATTGCCAACGTTTGACAGCTCTTATTTACTTGATAGAAATGGCGGCCAAGTTAAATCAATACCATTACAGGTCAAACACTAGCTCTCTGAATAGAATGAAATTACTAGATTGCTTTCCACTGTACATACCCACTACATATAACATTCTTACCTCACTCACCTCATCATTCACCTCAACCACCATTTAATTTAAGTTAATTTTTATACGAACCTAAGTATGTAAAAGAAAAATCCTTCACTTAAGCTCAGGATTTTTCTTTCCAAGCCAGCCCGGGTATTGTAACGAGGTTATTACAACCTCCTTTTTGCGTTCCTGGCCACTTTTACATTTCGTTTAAATTCTTTCCAAATTCAAAATTGTCAATGATCTATTGGTATTTGAATCTATAACGGAGTCTCCAGAAAAAATCGATAAGCGCAGACACGGGTCTCGAGTCTCGCTATTTCATTATATTTAATTTATTTTTTATTTAAATATAATTCTGTTAATCTTTCTATTTCCAAAAATATAATATTTGAAGAAAGCGATTTATTTAAGAATCTCCTAAATAGATACTAACCATCCTACCGTTAGAAATGCTGTGAGTGCGGTTTGGACGAAGGCTCCCCTGATCATATTTTCTTTTCGTGCCCTAAGTTACTATGTTCACTTTACGACTTAATCCCTTTGGAATTTCCTTGTGAATTTCTTGTAAATATGAACAACTTTTTAACTCTTGTAAATAGTCCTCTCATTAAAAATTTAGTTAGTTTCATTCATAAAAATAGAATTAACTTGTAAACATATCAATATTTATTTTAATTTGTTAGTTTATGAAACCGAAGCATTCTTACAGTTAGTATTTTATTCCCCTATTCAAAATATTTTCACTCTCCGTTAAAACGTGTGCCTTCATTAAACCTGACATTGGCGAAATCATAGTGGCAACACAAATGACATATGCCACAAAACAAAGATCTATCTATCTATCAGGTCAAACACGATATGGTTTGTACCGCCGAGAATAGGGGCCAGTAATGTTACGATTAAATTACATGTGTCAAGGCGACGGGTAGGGAAACGTCTTTCCAAACTAACGGTACAAAAACACATTTATTTTACATATATCTTTATTACATGGCATTTAATTAAAATATGATAAAATGGGAAAATCATACTTGTTAATATCCGTAAAAGTAATATTAATTCAAAAAAGAAAAACTTGCACAAATATAGTATGGAAATGCAATTGCCCTACCCGTCGCCTTAAGTTAGACAACGGTTTCACTATGTTTATTGTACCTATTGTAGTAATGACAGTGAACAAGTATTGTTTGCGTGCATACTTACACTGTGATTGGTAACGTGACGTATTTCTGTGTATAATAAGATATTTCTAAAGTTAAAGTCGTTTTCAGATGATCAATGGCTAGTTGCTTTCTTGCGAGGTTGCAAATACAGTTTAGAGCGAGCAAAAGAAAAGATGGATCTGTATTACTCTCTAAGGTCCACCGCTGCTGATCTTTACAAGCTGAACCATAAGGACCCAAAATTTAAAGAGATTCTCTACCTAGGGTGGGTGCAAAACTAAACTAAATAATTATGTACCATGCCATGAAATTATTATTTAAATCGTGTTGCACATATTGTAATCAACTTAAATATTTCAGAGCTGCTCTTGTTTTACCCAAGCCAGCAAAACCTACGGATCCCATTGTTATAATGATCAGGCCGGGTCAGTACGATCCGAGCAAGTATACGATGATCGACATCATGTCAGTTATGAGCTCAATATTACGGGTTAGTCGTTATTTTTTAGTATTATATTTAGGTCGAGGTATGTCATGTTTAAACTGCCATACATATATTGTCACACAGTTTAAAGTGACAAGGTACTAAAGTGAACACATATTTATGAACTCGACTGTACATCGAGTAACGATATATTTTTATCAACTGCAGTCTCGTCGGCATTCCATCAAAACTATATACCTACACATCATTGTAAAGATAAAAAATATCCTTACATTACTCAAGAATATTTTTTATCCCTAGACCTGTGACATCCCTGTGACAGTCTATTTTGTAAGGAGGCATATTATAAAAGAAGGTGATTAATGTGAACTAATAAACATCGTTCCTATCAATGTAGTATATATGAAAAGTCAAAAAAACAAGTGTAATGCATTGACTCATCTTTAGTTATATGCTTGTAGTAGATATATTTTCTGTGACGGAAGTTTCGACACGTAACCCCTGTTAAAGGTAACGGAGCAATAAGTAAACTTTATAACAACGAGTAGTAAAGTCATCCTTCACCATTTCAGTGCCGAAATGTAAATTGTATTGTAACAACTGTATTAACTGGTTCACCAATAAATAAATTAAATAAACTCAAATATCTGCGCAATTTAAAGATATATTTACATTTATTTTTGGCAAAAACATATAGACGAAATTATAATATTTATGCATTTCAGATTATGTACGTCGACAGTGATAGTTTCACAATATCGGGTGGAGTGACTATCATGGACGTGGAGGGGGGCACGATGGGTCACTTCATGCAGGCCACGCCGGCGCTCATGAAGAAAATGGCTGTCGTCGGCCAGGTAACCAAATAAATTAATAAATATAAAGTGAGTTCGAAAGTTCTGTTATATATTTAGGTATCTTTTATTTGGTTTAATATCTGAATACTACTTTTATTTCAGGACGCTACGCCAATTCGTGCGAAGGGAAGTCATTACCTCAACACCCCGCCAGGGTTCGAGACATTCATCAACTTCGTCAAAGGTTTCTTCAATGAGAAGAATAGGAACAGGGTACGGAGCTTTACATTAGTTTCATTAGGTGCTAATCGTTTATCGCTATAATAAAAATTAAATATAAGTATCCTAAATGACAGTTACTGGGCTAGCTGTAACCCTATCGCTATACGACATTTCACTTCGATCAATTGAGGCGTGAAACCGTGAGGACGGAAAAAACATACATACATACTTTCGCATTGATAATATTGGTAAGACTAAGGATTTTCCAAAGATTTAGTGGTGTTAGGACCTTGTGCAGAGTCCATCCGGAGCTACCACCAAGCAGCAGTGTTGGAATAGTTGTGTTCCGGTGTGGGGACAACACAAATAGAGGCATTCCATCTTCAAAACTGTATAGTGATACTTCACAATACAAGTAAAATAACGTATTACATACTGTTTTTATAATAGGTATGTATTAATAAAAATAACATTTTCTACTAATCTTTGTACGTACTAGAACAACATGAAAAAGTGTACTAAGAAAAAGTCAAACGCTCTTAACCATTTTTCTGACTTTATTTCTGAACGTGCAGAGATAGGGCAATGTCTTGGTTGAACGTTTTTGCGGCCCTGTTCCAGTCACGACGAAATTGCCCTTCAGAATCGGCAGAACGGCCACTTCTCTGAAGATTCGCTTAATAGCCCAAAAAGGTTCGTTTGGCCGAAGGTTTGGGAAATTTGGTGGATTCATTGTTTTTGGTACATTTTGGTTTGGTAGAGTTGACTTTTTCTGCTCATACCACTGTAACGGCTTGGAGCAAAGACAAGGACAGGATGCCAAATTAGACCAAAATACAGTCGAGACACTGTGTTTTCTTATATATGGGCGCACAATTCTTTTGTTGAGACATTCCTTTACATAGAAATCAGGCGTCAAAAAAATGATTTTAGGGCACATTTACAGATCGCCTGCTACAACACGATTTTCTTGCTATTTTTTTCAGTTAAAATTGACTTTTGAGCTTCACTTAGGTCTGACCCTTTGTTAACTGTATGAAACTGTGGTCCTAGCAGTGATTATAATCCAACTTTACGTACGTTTCGTCGTCCATTATTACATTTCGTACTCTTGTCTAAATTTGCTATTTATCGCCTCTATTCGGTCGCCTTTGCTTTTTATAAGTATTCAAGTTATTTCTTCGCTTAGCACATTGGACCTTTATTTTTGGCAATGTCCCGGACATTGTATGCTTTTGCTATGTTTTTTCCAAAATGGAGATTGAAGAACCCGGTTTCGACCTAATTTCTGTTTGTAGGCAGTTTGGATCGCACCAACACAAGTTGCAAGTTTAGCCAGCTTTCTGAAAGTGATTCCTTTTACAGTACACCATTTGTCCACAATTGATTTTCTCTTTTCAGGAGAAAGACATAACTTTAAACTAATAACTTGAAAAATTTATTAAGAAACGAATCCAACAATAATACAATTAAAAACTAAAACTAAACAAATTATAACTAAACTAAATACAAATCAATTAAAACTAAATAAAAACTAGAAAAGTGAGGGCCCCCGTGGCAAAGTACCACAGATGCTGGCAGCATTTCCTCGTTGTATAGCAATGATAATACGCTGTCCGAGGAAGCTGCCAGCTCTGTGGTCACCGGTTGTTTCAATTAGCCTTTTTAGCATGTCTTTAAAAAGGCTAATTGCACCGGGTCCCCACGGACCAAGGGTCTCGACGCCAAAAGGAACAAAGTTATATTCTGCGCCGAGACCCTTGTACTTGAAAAATAAATGATGGAAGTCGAAGGTGACATTTAGATCTATACATTATTGACAACAATTGTCTTTAAGAATTTAATTATTTTAATTTAAATAACCCTCTGTCAAGTTTCATTTATACTTAACTATACAGTAGGCCTTGCCGACAAACGCAAAGGATGCAAATGTGTATGGGTCACAATTCCGATTTACCACCAGGTAGCCTGTCGGTTCATTTGCCTTAACCATGCCATAAAAAATGTGATGTGATGTTTTTTGTTTAGATATTCGTGCATAGCAGCTTTGATGCACTCTACAAGCACGTTCCTAAAGAAGTTTTGCCGGCTGAATACGGTGGGAATGGAGGCACAGTGCAAGAAATCATAGGTCAGTAGCATGCAAACCGTATGTACGATATCTCAAACCAGATAAAAGAGGAGTAGGAAAACTGCTTTCCATACGACTTACAATTAGTCGTTTCTGTACGAATGTATGTGAATACTTTATTGTAAAAACGGGAAAATAACAAACAACAAAAAGGATAGAAACACAAAAGGCATGTACAAAGGTGACCTTATCCCTTTAAGGAATCTCTTCCAGTTAACGTTTGAGCGATTGGGAAATTTTTGAAAAAGCAAATAGCCAAACGTACAACAGTGAAGCACTAGGTGTTACATAATTACGATGTTAGTTAATTCTGTATTAGTATAAGGAAAAAAGGATGACGTGGAAAAAAGTTCTCTTACCCCTTTTCCTTACAATATTTTAGTATGGGAATGAGTAATCAATAACTCTGGTTTGATCGACGTCTTCCATTCGATAAACAAAGCTACTTTTGTTTTAGATTACTGGTACAAGAAACTCGAGGAGTACAGCAATTGGTTGGACGAAGACGCACAGTACGGCACGGATGAGTCCAAGCGGCCGGGGAAGCCCAAGACGGCCGAGGACATGTTCGGCGTCGACGGCTCCTTCAGGCAGCTCAGCTTTGATTGAGTGTCAACTAATACAGTCAGCGCCCGGGACACGCCTGGCGTGAACTTATTACGCACAAATATCTTGTGATGGCATCTTAAGAACGACATCTTTATTTTTTCTTATATATCTTGTGTTCGCTTTATGCGAGTTTTTGTTATTTTGTATCAATATTGTAATTTGCACTTGAATTTTATCATTTAGCGATATATATTTTATAAATAGTAATGAAATTTAACTAAAAGTAGGTACCTTATTTTAACTTTGGATTTACGCACAAACGGTTTTCGCTGCATATTTAAACAGGCTTAATGTACTTTTATTGTATTGATGTAGTTGTAGAAAGGGTAACGTATCAATTATTGTCAAACTATAATTTATGAGAAATTTTGTTATTTATTTTATGTAAATAAAATGCGATATTGTATTATTTATTTTATATTCCCGATAGTTTATTTTTTGTATATGGATTATCAGTCACTTCGATCAAGCCTATACACAAAGATTAGATGTAGGGAGTTCGTTATGGTTGCCATTATCTCAGAAGGGTAAGTTATCGTAAGCTAAGGACAAGTTATCAGTTCGATAATGTGCGATATCATGACTACAGAGCTAATAAACTTGTAATCAGTTTGAGCAGTCACTCTTACTTGTAATTAATTGGTAGGTATTGCGCTGCGGGAACCGAGGCGAGGGTACGTCTTCGTACCTTGTAACAATATTTGGTTTACTAGGCAAAAACGTTGCTAAAGCCATTATGCCCGTTCGGCCTTTGTCAGTGGAGTTGCAAGAAAAAGCTCGTATCGACCTTGGGGAAGACCCGCAAAGGCTTCAAGATGGAATACAACATCTTAAAGATTGGATCGCGAAGCAGCCTCACCTAAGGGCTAGGACAGGTAACTAAATAATTATATTCCATACTCATTTCAGAACAACCCTTCTTATTGATATACCCTACTCAGTATTATTCAGTATTTAATAGTATTTTGACATTAATAAAATTTGCTTTTTTGCACTAACGAAAGAACGAACAAAGAAATATTGTTCAGGAGCTACCTTTACACAGTAGGTCTTGACATTTTGACATTTGTAACGACTATTTAAACTTAAAAGGAAAATAATGATTGGGGGTTTTAGTGGTTACGTATAATCCCCCTATATTTACGTTTACTAAATAAAACCGGTTGAGTGCGAGTCGGACTCGCGCACCGAGGGTTCCGTATTTGAGATAATAAGGTTGCAAAACGTAAAAGAAAATAATAATTTAGTTATGAACTTTATTTATGTGATAACGTCCATTTTGACTAGCCTAAATGTTAATATAGTTTTTTTAAAGATTTTTAATGATTTTTCCTAAACTGTAAAATTGGACCACTTCATTTTATTTTTCGCTTAAAATATAGGTACATAATTATCTTTAAATCGAGAACTTTTCGGATTTATTCTTCCATAAACATTGTAGAGAAGTGGGGGACGATAAGTTTTTGTACACTATAATTCAAAAAATACGTCTAAAAAAGTTTCGAATTTAGAAAAACTGCTGTGACATAAAGACAGACCAGCAGACACCGAAGTCTTACTGTAAGGGTTCCTTTTTTAGCATTTTCGTACGGAACTTTAAAAAATAATAAACGCGGATATAGGCAGATGGTGGCGCCGCTTTCATATCCCATAATCATAATTGCCTCATGGCTATAAATTGGGGCGTAAATTAATGTGTTTTAGTTCGTTTATCTACAGAAATGGCAAAAGATACCAATTTTGTTGCCGTTTATAGGAGTATTATCATTTGGATTATGGAATCCAGATATCGTACAAAATACATACAAAAAATTGAGTATGGAGGAAGCGAGGGAACTGTGTTTGGATCGTAGCAAGTGGAAGGAAGTGGTCTCTGCCTCCTGCTACGGGGAAGAGGCGTGATTGTATGTATGTATGTATGTATTAAAAAAATCTTTTACTTTGAGACTTGGAACATCGCCAAATTTGAGGTGTTGATTGGGCAACAATCCTGAAATGTGTAATTTATTTTGCAGATGATCAGTGGCTGGCCGCGTTCCTCCGGGGCTGCAAGTTCAGCCTGGAGCGAGCTAAGGAGAAAATAGACTTGTATTACTCGATGAGAACAATCGCTCCCGAGTTGTTTGTCTTAAACCACAGGGATGCTAAGTTTAAAGAAATTCTTAAACAAGGGTAGGTCAATACCGTTTTTTATTCAGAAATGTATCTTAATATCTACCTATTGAATGTAAACGTACCAGCGTGTAAATTAAACAAATGTTAATATAACCTTATATAACCTCATGTTATGTTATGTTATGTTATGACAAGATGTATAGTCGAAATAAGCATGGTAGGACAATGGACTCAATACTTAAGATATATACGCAATCTCTGAATATGTTTATGATTATAGTCAAGAACTGAAGTTGAATTTCGTAAAGTGTTTTTTCACTTATACATTTAAAGAAACTAGAATAACAATCCCGAATGAGAAAGTTGTATCACTTGTCACTCAATGAAAACGTGAAATGGTGTGAGCGTGTAACTTTTGAGTGAAGTATGTCTACAAAAATGATAGTAATTTCATTTAAGTTCACAGGACCTCTATATCCAATAAAGTGGAATAGAGACACAGAAAACGAAGACTGAAAGTTCTTCCTGGCGCGTCCAATGTTAATTCTAAAGAGAAAGAAGTTAGATTGTAATTGTTCCAGGGTAGTGCTTGTTCTGCCAAAGTCAGTCAATCCGACGGATCCTAGAACTCTCATATATCGATTCACCAATATCGATCCTCACAAGTACAGCATTGTCGAAGTCATGTCAGTAATGACGTATATAACGAAGGTAAGAACTGGAAAGTCATAAATTGTACTGCAATGACAGGTGTCCCCTTATCTTCCTCTTACTGTAGTAATTGTCAACATTATAATTAGTAGATACCGGAGGCCTTATAAGTAGCTGCACGCCTTTGTACCTTGTCGTTTTAACGCCTTTGAAACGCCCGAATATTCACCCGACTACGAAGCTAGAGGCGCCGGTTTATATTCTTTGTAAGGGTTAATATTTATGTGATCAGTTTGTGAAAGTTTGATTTGTGTTCAAGGATTTATTTCTTTAAACGGTCTGCCAAGATAAAGGCTTCGCCTAGTTTTTTCTGTGAGTGTACTATGTGTCTGTACTTTTTCAGATATTGTATTTAGAGGACGACCAGTTTATGATATGCGGTGCTGCCAGCGTGATGGACATGGAAGGAGGCTCTATGGCTCACTTTTCGCAAATGTCACCAGCGCTAATGAAAAAAATGACCGTTCTTGGCCAGGTAAACAGTAAAGACTGTCTTTTTATGCAAGCAAAGTGAATCGTATGACCTTAATGGCTGAGGGCTTTTTATTTTATAATAACAACCAGAACACGCAACTTTTCTTGCACCTGTCATGATATTGTAAAAAGACACATACCATTTTTGGTTGTACAAACACCCCTGACTTACATTAGATAGGTAATCGTAATTGTAGGTGATAGTTTGAGCCGGTCCAAAATACAGAACTCCCATCTTTAGAGTATAAAAGTGAAAAATGCTGTGTATCCCAAATTGACCTTTGTACATCGATTTTAGGATGCCGCTCCTGTCCGGATCAAGGGTGCACACTACTTGAACACTCCGATGGGGTTCGAGACACTGTTTAACGTTGCAAAGACGTTTTTGAACGAGAAGAACCGACAGAGGGTAAGTGCCGAGAATAATGTTTTAGACTAATCGGTTCACTAATGTTTGACCAAATTATCATTTGACAAACGTATCATTTTACAAACTTTCATTTCACAAAGAGGTACTTCCCGCCGTATTATTTTGAAGTTTTTTGTAGTCGATATTGTAACCTAACCTAACTTATTTAATAAGCTCATTTAACCTATGCAACATGTAATGGTGTAAGCACAAACACGTTTTTGCGAAATGAAAGTTTGCAAAATGATACGTTTGTCAAACGTACTTTTGGTCAAATGAACGGACCCCAGACTAATCGTTATTTATAAACACAGTTTTGTTTGGCAAAGTACTTTACGTAATTGAACATACAAAAATCCACAATTGAGGGATTTATGTTAAAAGGTTTTGTACCTAAGACTGAAAACCCAAAACCGAAGCAGGTTGTACACCTGTTGTTTGTCAAGAATCATTTCCTCAGGAACACTCTTAACATTCAGCTAAAATTTGGTACTACTGTTTAAAGCTCTAAGATTCCCATTTCCCGATATTCCTAACATAATTTTAAAATACTAGATTCTATACGTTAATAACCCCATCAGGGATACTGGGTACGTTTTAAGAGTAATTCGGTATCTTTTTTAAAACTGATGTATTGGGAATCAGCGCTTGTACTATATATAGATTATAAGTATTATAACGCTTTATGTGACACAGTGACTTGATTTTTACGATTGAAGATAATAAGAAATTAACAGTTTAAGAGATATGTCTTTTAAGAAGTTAATTCAATAGATTGGTATGTAAGGAATTTGAGATCGCATTAACAGGGTGTGAAATGGTTTTATTTCGTTTTCTAGTTGCATGTGCATAACAAAAACTTCGATGCACTGTACAAACACGTAGCCAAAGAAATACTGCCAGCGGAGTACGGAGGGAATGGCGGCACTATGCAAGAAATAACTGGTTAGTATTTGTAGGAAGACTGGTCAATAAAAACGACACTTTAAAAGCCGACTGCAAGCTCTGATATTGTCGTCCACGTATATTAAATTCCCATTTCGTATAATTATAATCGTCGCTCGTGACTTGAAGACGAATCTAATGACACCTCGTCTGTCAAATCAGGTCTTATATTATGTCCATTCATCAACTAAGAGGGAACATGGAACCAGGTACGCTACATAATCCCGAAGAGTTATAATTCCGAATGGATCATGCTCCCGAATTTTCATTCCCGAATTTTTGATCACCATACATACCTCACCTCCAGCTTATGCTCCTCTCTGATCGCCTTTGTACATAGATCATCTTCATATATAGTGTATATGTATATACAGGTCAATTTCATTACCCTTCTTTGTGGCGTAAAAAGATCATTTAGGCGGGTGCTATAGCTGAAGACCAAAGTCCGTTGGTCCGTTGGTATTACGTAGTACCCACATTAATCAAAATGCTAGCTATAGCTACGAAAGTACCGTATGACCATTTCCTTAACCTGCTGTAAACATTGTTTAATTTTTTAGATTCCTGGGTGAAGAAGGTCGAGGAATTTACGGCATGGTTTGACGAGGACCTGGAGTACCGCACGGACGAGGCGCGGCGGCCCGGCCAGCCCAAGACGGCTGAGAACATGTTCGGCGTCGACGGCTCCTTCCGACAGCTGCAGTTCGACTAGACGTTATATTATAATAGTTAATTAAACAATATGTTGGTATCAACTATGTGTATTATTATAATAAAACATAATACTTGCGTAGTCAGAAATTACGCGAAGGCGAAGCGAGCTGTAAGGTGTTATACTGATATGCCTTCCGTTCTTTACATCTTCCAGGACCCTCATAAACTTAGTATGATGTACTTACGCTAATGCGTAATTACGCGTTTTGTATGGAGCAAAGTTCCCTAAAATTGCAAAGACCTCTTTTTACATGACTGCGTCAGAAAGAAGGTAATTTTTAGGGTTCCGTTGTCAAACTAGGAACCCTAATAGTTTCGCCATGTCCGTCAGTCCGGCCGTTCGCAGTCTAGATCAGAGACCCTTAGTACCTACTAGAAAGCTGTAATTTGCCATGAATATACATAGAAGTCACGCCAACAAAGTGGTAAAATAAAATCTCGTTTTTTTTTAAGGTTCCTCCCCTACACGTAACGTGGGGATGTATTTTTTATTACCGTCTACCCTATAGTGTGGCGTGTCGTTGGATAGGCCTTTCAAAAATATTGCGGGTTTGTCGATACAATTTTTAAGCTAAAACTATCACGACTAAGTAGACTTCATTGGTTCTTGAGTTACAAACGGTGAAAATGTTTATACCTACCGAAAACTTATTTGCGGTGTTGGTAAACTGACCGCGACCTATGTCGATGTATGGGGAATATGGGGATAACAGTTTTCCAACGGCATAGTTAACTATGTCGCGAGGTCTAATTTGTTTGTAGTAACGGCTTCGGAACCCTACACAACATGGTCCGACATGCTCTTGCCCGATTTTTTTAATACACTTCACTGGCTACTTCTCCTGAACGCGTGGTACTAATAATCTAAAAAGAAACATAACTATGTAATTGTACTATACCTACTCTTAGAATAAATTATAGTTTTTGTACAAGCTTTTATTTAACTCTGGTTCAAATCTTGCAAGTCATGTTTGTACCACTTGCCGAATTTGGAAATTTAATTCATTAATCCAGCTATGAACAGGTTTTTTTAATATAAAAAATAACCTATTATTCTTATTTTTTCTTAATCCTGGGGAATGAGGTATCTAAGCGCTTGTGGCAACCTAGCGACATCTAGCGGCAACTTATAATAATTAATAACCAACTCGACAACAGCGCCACCAGCGCCTCACACTTTGACGTCAGACGTGGAAAAGCATGATTTTCTCAGCATCAGGGTGCAATAGTTCCTAAATCAAAGATGGTTTCTCAATTGTACAACTAAAACAACCTCGTCAAGATCGAAAGGGTCAAATTATGGACAGACTTACAGATTACAGCAAAAAGTGAGCTTCAAAAAACCCAACTGCATGTGTTTCCATTACTATTTATGACGACGCGTTGGCCTAGTTGGTAGAAACTCTGCACACAAAGATAGCGGTCCTGGGTTCCATTCCCGGTATTGGCAAATATTTGTGTGATGAACACGAACATTTGTTATTGAATCTCGGATGTTTCTCTTCTCTGTGAATTTTATTTATCGTGATTTACTACCCATGGTAAGCCTAGAACTTAGTTTAGGACTATACCTACCCAGATATTTATTTATTTAACACGTTGTTAGAGTTGGGAACTTCCCACTCTGGGAACAAAGGCGTAAGTTCATGTACCTACCTATGTATGTATGTATTTATTTTTTATTAATGTTGTAAATATTTTTGATTTCATCGTTTAAAGTAAGTAAACTATCCATTTAGTGTCTACGAGATGGAGCAAAAGATCAAGCATACAGTTAAAAACACTATCCTCCTTAAGAGGTCGGGTAACAGTGTTCCGTTTTTTTACTTTGACACCCTAATAATACTGTTAGACTGTAACTTACCTATTCACTTTGATTGAGTCAAGCATTTTTGTGAAAACTCCATTGCTTCGAGCAAATGGTATCTCCAACTGACACACCTGATAAATTATATCAGCTCATGCTATCAGTGCGTCGATACTCGCCGCCGGAGCAGGACTAGGTACAAACGTGAGCTAGACCATGAACCAACCTTGTGAGTACACACGTCTCTTTCATTTTGTGTATACCTACTTAATAAAGATTACGACAAGTGGAAAAAGCAGTTCGATTGAAATGAAAAACGAATATGTATTTAGTTTTGTCTACATGAAGAAGTATTTGCCGTTAAATTGTCTAAAATAGATTATCGGAGTTGTCTCTCAAGATTTATTTCTGTGATTAAGGTCGTAGGGAAACTCATTATCAAACCTTTCCTACGATTTGTAGGCATCATAGAAATATTGATCTGCCATTATAAAATTATTTATTATTGTTGACAAAGTACGAATCATTTCTGGTTTCCTATATTTTTACCACGGTAAAAGGAAAATATTTTAACTATAATGTATATACTTATGCTACGATTTATCATTAAATTTCAGTGATTCGCTAAGATGATTCGCGAACTATCACCAGCATTAGCTAAGATAGCTAAAGATGAGCTCAACGAGAGTCCGGCCCGGACTCGAGACGACATTCAGCACTTGAAGGAGTGGATCAACAAGCAACCCCACCTGAAGGCTCGCACCGGTTCGTTTTATTTGCAATTTATTTGCTATAGATAAGCGATAATATGTTTATTGTTTACTCAAATCGATGATTCTTTCAAATTGACAAAGGAAATTTACGAAGTCTCTTTGTTTTCCTTTTGTGTATTTACAAGAGACATAGGGGAGATGTGTATAATATGACTCCTGGAGGTAAAAGGATTCCCCATCTTATCTGAGTGAATGTTAGCGACATCTATTCAAATATTCATTAACCGTATTCATTTAAAAAAAGGGAAGATGGGTTGCTAATCCAAGGAACGCCAGTTTTTAAAGAATTTGCACGGTGAGTTTGAATGAAATTTTGTTATATTGCCAGATTCCATTGACGTATAAATAAGCGATGTATAACATACTGCATGTTGAACATGAAACTTATGTTTTGATCGATGCCATGAAATTGGGTGTTTGAGTTAAAATGATCCCTTTTCGTCTGTATAAAATGATCCTTGGGATCAAATTACCTCATTAGGAAATTTCTTTTGGTTACAGATCGCACTTACCATTAGGTGCCATGTGTGCTTGTTTGCCTTCTTCATGTCATTAAAAAGTATTTTTAATCATTGCATATCATGCCGGAAGTTTAGAAACGATAACCCACTTTAAAACGTTTGTTACAATTATTTAAAGTGTAATTTTGTCGATAAGTTATGTTAATTAAAAAAAAAATCTCCATGTCGCCCGTGACTTAAAATTATATATTTATGTAGGCCTAGGCAATAAATATGATTTAAATAAACTCCTTCAGGTTTTTTATAATGGTATAAAATATCAGTATAGTTTATCGGGGATCGTTTTATACATAGGTAGGTACATATTGTGAACACATGATGAACATGACGTTATTTATAAAACACATACCAATGATAAGAAATAAGCATAAGTAGAAGTATGCAAATAAGTTTAAGTATGTAGTTACAAAGTAATATAAAATTACTATTCTTAAACAATTTAAATCTTGTTTTTGTCTTGAACTTTGACCATAGTAACGTTTTTCCCTTAAAGCTTAAGGGGATAATTTTGCACAAATCTCGCCTATACTACTTAAGTAGCTAGGGGATATGAAATTCTAAATGGTTTATGGATTCGTATAAAATAAAAGATTCATGTCATAGATAATCAAGTTCTATGCGGATAAAGTCGCAGTAAAAGCTAGTTATCTATGTTTTGAACTTTCTGTAGGTATTAAAAACGATAAAGATTCATCATCACAGAAATATTGAATCACTATTATAAAATTATTTATTTAAAGAAATAATTAACGGTAGGTATTTTTAGATGACCAATGGCTGGTGGCGGTTTTGAGGGGTTGCAAGTTCAGCCTGGAGCGAGTGAAGAAGAAGCTAGACTTGTACTACACGCTGAGGACCACGGCTCCTGATTTAACTCTTCGAATCAAACCCACTGATTCCAAGTTTTTGGACTTTCTGAAGCTGGGGTAAGCCATTCAGCTATTTGCTTGTAATAATACAGAGGAAATTAACCATTTCATGTCAGTTTATAACGGTAAATTTAAACAGTTCTTGCACAATGCTCCTAAGAGATTAATAAGCGTGATAGGTATCCTCTTCAAAATTCTCTATACAATAAGGTAAATATACAACAGGTTTCCGCAATTAAAATGAGGATTTCATTAAGTTTAATTGATTGATATCCTATCGCAACCGAAGTTTTATTTCCTAACTGTTTGAAAATTTATAAGTTACAAAATCATATTTAAGGGATCATACCCTTAGGACCCGTTGGTTAGGTTTGTTTTATAACATTGAAAACTTGGGCAAACGAATCAGTTGGTAACTGAAATTCGACCTAGTGATAGGAAACCCAGATTGATCGATGGGTCGGCTTAGTAGTTATTCTAGTAAGTCGTGAAATAGATCCCCATCCTCACTAAGGTTAAAAAAAAACCTGGCAAGTAATTCTAGTTTTTGATTTATGTTTATTATCTTTACAATAACATGTATTTGTTGTGCGTACTTATTATTTTATCGAAACACCTTTCAAGGAACATATTTTCACCACTATTTAAACGTAGGCTTAAAAATTGGCTTGTCGAGCAGGCGTTCTACGACCATAATGAAATGTTTACGTAAACAATTTAATATATTTTATTTATTAGCAACTGTAAACTGACATGTAATGTATGTATATATTACCAATAAACAATTTGAATTTGAATTTGACTTCATTAAATTACGCACAATTTTCATTTCATCGAAAGACACTTCTCGCCGCATGAGTTTTTTTTTTCGTTGATAGTCTCAAGTCTATACGAACCTAACCTACGCAATTATTGTTAAGATACCCTGAAAACATGCAGAATTTCAGCAGAAAATAGCGTTCGATAAATTGAAATTCGGTGAAATCATAGAATAGATCAAGTGATATTCGATAAAATGATGGGCTACCATTTGTTGTGTGTTTCAGAACTTGTGTAATACTTCCCGAGTCGACCGGTTCTCTGTCTCCCCGAATTATTCTTATACGACCAGGCCTCATCAACCCTAGCACCCATCATGTAGCTGACTTGATGTGCATTTTATATTATTTAGTGCAGGTGAGTACCTACTGTGTTGTTGTTGTGTTAGGATTTAGGTGCTGTTTTAGTGCAATTTTTAAATGTCACATAATTAAAATTGGTAAATCTTTATTACTTACCGTACATTTAGTGTTGTAATTTTTCAGATTTTAGTAGTTGAAAACGATACCGCAACTGTGTTGGGTACCAAAACGGTGGTAGATTATAAAGGTGTTGGTGTGGCCCACTTAACCCAGGCAAACCCGACTTTACTCAAGAAAATGATCGCTGTTAGTCAAGTAAGTATTGTTACTACACGTGTATTGTGTAGTAAGTGTTGTTGTGGTACACAACAACTGTTCAGGACTTTAGAAACTTTACAGTCATATCGCATACCTACGATGGAAACGATTGTATTTTTCGAAAATCAGCGTTCCCTGAGAACTTTCTTCAGAAGTCTGAATAGGTAATAATTACAGGGAGGATAAATCTGTTCGAGGTCGATGAACTCTAAGCTACGTTGTGCGAGCAGTATTAGACGGG
This sequence comes from Acleris sparsana, assembly GCA_923062465.1. Lineage (NCBI taxonomy): Eukaryota > Metazoa > Arthropoda > Insecta > Lepidoptera > Tortricidae > Acleris > Acleris sparsana. Next base: position 14,068,519 of record OV281286.1, read on the forward strand.
AGCGTTACCATGCAAATTTTCTAGTAACCAGTTAGGGAACGAAGAACCAAACACGATAACATAGAGGAGGGTTGATCTGCGAGAGCGTATTTTCTTCTTTAGTGAGCAACTTTGATACTGCACGTTGCATAATTACGAGAAATTCGTCTTTTATTCTTTCGACAAACGACAAACACCTTAGTCCGAGAAATAACGCATAAGTTCATTGTGGCCAGTATTATTTTCACATTTTTTATAGGGCAGGACGATAAATTTTCAGCCACCCCTCAAATTCAATTCCATAATACATAATAAACCTCAAGTTATCTTATGAGATGAAGAAGCACATCCTCCATCAATCTGATATACTATACCCGATCAATTTCAAGAGGTAATTACGTGGACGATATGCAGAAATGACAAATGCAGCTCAAAAATTGAACCAAAACGAATTGAATTGAATTGAATTTTGAATACGCACTTAATATTTTTCTTAATTTTAAGGAATCCATGCCTTTGAGGCTTAAAGGAAGTCACCACGTCAACGTACCGGCTGGCATTGAAGCTATCTTTACGCTCGTCAAGGGACTATTAAATGAGAAGTCAAGAGACAGGGTAAGCATTTCAAATGTTTATCTACTGTTTTAAAACACATACCTTATAAACATAAATCAAATGGTCACCGAAAGCTTAGCCAATTCAGCAAAATGTTTTTATTTTCAGTTGAAAATTCACAAAAGTTACGATGAGTTAATGGATTTCGTCCCGAAGGAGTCTTTGCCTCAAGAATATGGCGGTAGCAGTGGTACCGTTGCTAAAATTACAGGTAGTGTACTGTCACTTACATTGTTGTCTATACCTAAATCATTACCTGCACGGGTAGCAAAAGTTGTATTTCCTCGATTGTTGCTCGGTGCATCACTTTCGTTCCTGACTGGATAGAAAGGGAGATCCGAGCGAAAACCAATGCAGGCAACTTATGCTAGCCGTGCTGCGGGCCTAGTATGGCTGCGTCTATATCGTGTGTCAAATGTGTATAAAGCACCCGTCTCTCTCGTACGTACGTGTCAGAAGGTGACGGATTCCTTTTATTATCCTTGGATTATCCAAACTTTGTCACGCGATAAACGCAGCCATATTATTAGGGCCCCTGGAGTTATTTAGAAAAAAATAATCTTACCTTTTGTTGAGGATGTTAGTTGTTTATACTTATTGGTAGTGGGATCTAGAACACCTGCTGCCCAATCGAAAATAGGGCACATAAAGTGGAGTGCCAGGAGTTGACGGTGTAGGATGACTATAACGTCGGGGACACAAATGTATGATGGTAACCACGTCGGGGTCACCGACTTAGAAAGAGAGGACAATAGACAGATCTTTCTCTAGGCGGGTTTTATGTCTGGGGACTGAAGTTCATTTAACATATGTTTAATAACTGACTCGGGAAACTAACTACGAAAGCGGGATGCAACGCACTGTCATAGTTGGTTATTACCAAGTGGTCGCTAGGTCGCTATATCAGCAAACCTATCGTGCTTCTTGCGCTGAATGATCATATTGAACGATTCTCTATCTTGTTGTAGACTACTGGGTGAAGAAGGTAGTGGAGTACAAAGCTTGGATGAAGCAGGAAGAGGGCCTAGGCACTGACGAGGCACGGCGCCCCGGGCAGCCGCTCACGCCTGAGGAGATGTTCAGCATCCAGGGCTCTTTCAGGAAACTCGACATCGATTGATTACTTAACACATGGTGATGGGCATTATCAGAAGGCCCACCGTCAATGTCGTCGCTATTACCAAGACCATACTTTTCATTGTTGATAAAACTATTCCCTTCCTTCCATTCATTCTCCAATCCAATCCAATCCAATGCAATCCAATTTTTTTTTACTGTTATGTTTAGTACCGAATATAAATTTTCAGATAGGCACCTAATGATTTTGATGTTTGTTTGTGAGTGTTTATTTTTGAAGTAAAAATGAATATCATCCAATAATTATAATGTTATTAAATAAAGTTGTGCCGTCCAACCTAACTTTTATAATTGTTAACGTTCGTATTTTACTCTAACACTTTTGTTTTGTTTTGTCGATAGTGTTATTCAATGTTCTGTAAACATTTTTTTATTAACTAAAATTTTTGCGAAAATATATTCAACGAACTAAACGTTGCTTAATGAATTCAACAATATTCAACCAAAATTGTTCCGGTCCACCTTAAGGATGTGGTTTCCCGGTGGTAAAATAGACATTGGAATCAACAACAGCATCATCATCATTATCAGCCGCAAGACGTCCACTGCTGGACAAAGGCCTTCCCCAAGGTTTTCCACAACGATCGGTCCTCTGCTGCTGTCATCCAGCGGCTTCCCGCGACCTTTATCAGATCGTCAGTCCACCTTGTGGAAGGTCTGCCAACACTTCGTCTCCCGGTTCGCGGTCGCCACTCTAGAACCTTTCCGCTCCAACGGCCATCAGTTCTACGAGCAATGTGCCCCGCCCACTGCCACTTAAGGTTTGCAATCCGGTGAGCTATATCGGTTACTTTAGTTCTCCTGCGAATCTCCTCATTCCTGATTCGATCTCGCAAAGAGACACCCAGCATAGCTCTTTCCATCGCCCTTTGAGTGACCTTGAGCCTTCTTATGAGGCCCATTGTAAGCGACCATGTCTCGGATCCATACGACATCACTGGCAACACACACTGATCAAAGACTTTTGTCTTGAGGCACTGTGGTATTTGGGACGAGAAGATAGTGCGTAGCTTACCGAACGCTGCCCATCCGAGTTGGATTCGACGATTGACCTCTTTTTCGAAGTTGGACTTACCTAACTGGATTTTTTGTCCTAGGTATACATAGTCGTCAACAACTTCGAGAGTAGAGTCACCAACTTTGACAGGAGTGGGTACGACATGGACATTTGACATGATTTTCGTCTTGTCCATGTTCATTTTAAGACCCACTTGTTGAGAGACTCTACTGAGGCCATCGAGCATTGTACCAAGGTCCTCCAGGGTCTCAGCCATGATGACAATATCGTCGGCGAATCGAAGGTGAGTGATGTATTCGCCATTTATGCTGATGCCAAAACTCCCCCAGTCCAGAAGCTTGAAAGCGTCTTCCAATGCAGCAGTAAACAGTTTCGGAGATATTACATCTCCCTGTCTTACTCCTCGCTGCAATTGGATAGGCTTCGAGTTCCGGTCCTGAAGGCGAACTGACATAGTGGCGTTTCTATACAAACACTTTAACACCTCGATGTACCGATAGTCGATTTGGCACCGCTGAAGAGACTGCAGCACAGCCCATGTTTCGATCGAATCGAAGGCCTTCTCATAGTCCACAAACGCTAAGCATAGTGGCTGATTATACTCCTCGGTCTTCTGTATAACCTGCCGCAGCGTGTGGATGTGGTCTATGGTGCTAAAGCCTTTTCGGAAACCGGCTTGTTCGGTAGGCTGAAAGTCGTCAAACCTGCGAGCGAGACGATTCGTAATGACTCTAGAGAACAGCTTATAAACATGACTCAGGAGCGTGATGGGTCTATAATTCTTCAGCTGGGTATTATCACCCTTTTTGAAGAAAAGAACCACCACGCCCGCGTGCCATGCTTGCGGCGTTTTACCCTGGGCTATGACGGAATCAAATAGCTTCTGAAGAGCTTTTAAAACCGGTGATCCACCTGCTTTCAGAAGCTCAGCCGTAATTCCGTCATCACCCGGTGCCTTGCTGTTCTTAAGCTGTTTTAGAGCCACTCTAATCTCATACAGGCTAACGTCCGGGATATCTTCGGTGTAGTGTCGGGACAACCTAGCTCTTGGGTCTTCTGCTAGGTTGCTGACAGGTGGGCGTGTTGTCGTGTACAGCTGTCCGTAGAACTTCTCTATCTCTCCCAAAAGCTCAGGTTTAGACGATATGATCCTGCCGTCATCGGTCTTCAGCCTCATCAGCTGGCTCTGCCCAATAGACAAATCTTTTTTAAACACTTTAGAGCCTTTGTGTCGCTCAATAGCCTCTTCAATACTATTAGTATTAAATTGGCGTATGTCGCGGGTCAAAGACTTAGAGATCTGTCTATTGAGCTGCCTGTACTGAGAAGCATCTTGTGATGACTGCAGAACCATAGCACGTCTGTTCTCCATTAACTTTTGGGTAGAATCAGAGATTTTCTTGGTTCCTTTTGAACGGCGAGACCCGGGTATGTCCTTAAACTACGCCCAGAACCACCGGAGGATGGGCAGCAGCGTCCTCTCAGAACACGGTGAAATACTGCGATCGCCAACCCGCCTGCCAAGCGTGGCGATTATGGTAATTTTCTCCCCAAGAGAAAAAACAAAAAACAACCATGGATATTACACAACCAATAAATCGGCCCCCAGTCCCCGGCGGCCCCGCTATTCCTGGCTACGGTAGCGGTCACGGTAACGGCGGGGCGGGGGGTGCTAAGAATCTCCGGCAGAGATATGGCTACCACCACCGACGACCCCTGGCCCTGGCAACTTATAACACACGCACGTTGAGGGCTGACGAGAAGATCGTGGAACTTGAGGAAGAATTGAGCAGGTTACGCTGGGACATAGTGGGTTTATCAGAAGTCCGAAGACAGGGGGAGGACACGATAACTCTTAAGTCGGGTAACCTGTTCTTTTTCCGGGAAGGCGACAAACTGTCCCAGGGAGGTGTCGGGTTTATCGTCCACAGGTCTCTTGTGAACAACGTTGTCAAGATCGAGAGTGTGTCGTCAAGAGTAGCTTACCTTATACTCAGAATCACCAAACGGTATTCGCTGAAGGTCATACAGGTATACGCTCCAACTTCGACGCACTCCGATGATGAGGTGGAGGTAATGTATGAGGATATTTCCAGAGCCATACATTCCACCAAAACTCACTACAACGTTGTCATGGGAGACTTTAACGCAAAGCTGGGTAAACGAAGCGGAAATGAGCTGAGAGTGGGGCAATTTGGAATTGGAAGTCGGAATTCCCGTGGCCAGCTGCTGGCGGGCTTCATGGAGAAAGAGGGACTCTTTATGATGAACTCTTTCTTCAAGAAGAGTGAATGCCGCAAATGGACATGGGTGAGTCCCGACGGTGCGACCAGAAATTAGATAGATTTCATCATGTCAACCAGAAGGCAAATATTCAATGATGTCTCCGTGATCAATGCGGTCAAAACCGGGAGCGATCATCGAATGGTCAGAGGCACATTGAATATCGACGTACGCTTGGAAAGGTCACGCCTGATGAAATCAACGCTCCGTCCAGCACCGATTCATATCCAAAACCCCGAGAACTTTCAGCTCGAACTCAAAAACCGCTTCGAAAGCCTAGGTGAATGCGTAGACGTGGATGATTACTGCAACAGGTTTGTGGAAACTGTCCAAACGGTCGGGTCTAAGTTTTTCAAGACTCGCCGTTCAACAACAGCAATACCTTATAAATATGAAAAAAATGATAACAATAAAGTGAAAGGAGATAAAGGAAGAGGTAAACTAAAAACTGGACTGTAAAAACCAAATCGTTTTTGACCATCGCATTGTCAACGTTTTGATAGCTCTTATTTACTTGACAGTAATGGCGGTGGAGTTAAAAGCAATACCATAACCGGGTCACATACGATTTGGATTTTACTGTCTAGAATAGAGTCGCAGGCTAACTGGTAGTGACTGAGTGAATGTTTGCTACACCACGACTGCAATTGCGGTGCGAACCTGACGAAGTGTTTGGCTCGAATGGCTCGGTTGTATTAAGGTACACCGAGACTTGTGAGCTAGACCATATCGACTGAAGACCTTGATTTTATTTCCGAATTATTAGTTAACAGCCCAGTGTTCTCGGTCGTGACGACACGGTCATTAAATACTTCATTTTACCCATTAATTTGCATACGTCTCGTGCAGTTCGCATGTTTACGACACTCGTTTGTTACGCTCGATTTGTCTGGGAACAGCGTCACTGTCCCAGGGCATGAAATCAATAGCTTTCAAGGTGAAACGATTAGCCAATTACGCTTATCGTTTAACTGCAGTGTTACACATTACACACCAAAATCTATTGGACTGGTACCTACGTTACTACGCTACGTTAGATAACCGCCCCTTTACTTGTCATTAGTAACTAGAGGGAGTGCAAGAGATGGGCCAAATCTTTGCTGAAAAGTAGCTTATGTGTTAATTCAGGATATAAGCTATATCCATCTCAAATGTCATTCAAACCCGTTCAGCCGTTGCAGCGTGATAAAGTAACAAACAAACACACAAACTTTCGCATCCAAAATATTTGTATGATTCCTCCACAATAGTATTGAAAATTATATGTATAAAGTAAGCTCTTTACGCGTACCAATACATCGATAAATATCCTCGTGCTTCGGATATTTATAGAGATATGAATACTTTTTATAGGTAGCATCAAATAATCTGTAGGTTTAGCAGTTTGGCATAGTAATATGTAAATTACATACATTTCCCGACGTGACATGCCTAATGAGACGTGGAAAATGTATAACCCGATCCTTTTGCGTATTAGTCAAAACTGGTAAACATAAAAAATCCTCCATAGTAAATGGAAACCAACCATCACAGGAACAGGTACCAGCGCTCAACAGACAGACAATTTCCCAATACCGTGACCTCTATAGCTTCTTAGACGGACCACACTGCCAACTCGGCTAACTGAGTCGTTGAAATAATACCGTGTAGGCAAGAGTTCCACAGTTACAAACCATGAGCATTAAAAGGCACTTTTAACACAAGCTAGTCAACAATCATTTAGCAACATGATGATTACTTTGTTAAAATGCTAAGTACAAACTAACTCGCGCTGGTATTCAAATTACACACCTACCGTTACCGATAGCCTACGCAAAACGTGTTAAAAAACAAAAGAGAACATAGATGGTACCTACATGTATGATAATGTAAAATTACAAATAACTCATATTGTAGGTAGACCTAAAATAGACCGAAAATAACGACAGAAAGTAAACAGCAAGACAGTACCTATTTATCGCGGATAAGTAACTGCTGAATAGATGTTAGTTCTCAGTGCCTGTCTTCCCAGCCACGCGAGTGCACGTTGCTATCTAATCAGCGATAGTCGTAAACTGTGACGAAGCTATCGCGACCGCAGTTTGATTTAACCGGGTTTAGGGCGATCGGAGGTTAAACACGCGCTATTCAACATTCAACATTCATTACTTTTATCCAAAAAACGATAAATAACTATATTGAAATTCGCCTTAACTGTTCACAATGAAATTAGCGAGACGCTAAATGGAAATTACATCTGTAAGTAGATATGCAAATTATATTGTAAATGTATACGAGTTTTTTTGTTGTCAAACCGTTACCTTTTAGAAACGAGAACAAATGACTGCAAGGTTGATTTAACCTATAACAAGCTAAGCGATTTAATATCATTACTCACGTTTTGTCAATGTTATATATAATCAGTAGTTTTCCGCTTAAGATTACTGGGACAATTGAATAGTTATTAGTATATTACTCATACGGAGTACTTGAAGCTATCGCTGTCGATTCTCATCTATGTGTTTGAGTAGGTGCTTTCACAACGACGTAAGTAATTTTGCGAAACGGATCCATTCTCTCTAATGTCAAATTCTACAAGTGTAAAATTGATGTATTGGATCTTTTTCACTAAACTACGTCTCACACTCGTGCATACATTATTCAACTACGTTTAATATTTATATTTTATGGTAACATAATGATTCTTGTAAAAGCAATAATAGTTACTATTAATCGTGTTCTATCTGTATAAAGAATATCGTATGTATATTAGTAATAACGTGATTTTAGCATACTGTAGTAAAAACTGAAGAGTTAAAATTCTACAGTCAATAGTTTTGTTTGCTCTCTCGTTTGTAATCAGAGGTGGTTATCAAGCATATAAAAAAGTAATGTCTCTATCAATAGCCTGTCGTCAATTAGGTTCAAGTTTCGTGCTTCTCTGTCATAGGTGTGCTCGGGATCATTCTAGTTATTTGTTTGTGAACACGAGGAATTTGAAGGGTTTGCAATAAGGATGACAGTCCGACCGCTGCCCGTGGCCCTGAAGAAGAAGGCCGCGAAAGAAATAAACGAAGACGATCGACGGGTGGTGTCCGACATCACGGCGCTGCGGGACTGGCTGAAGAAACAGCCGCATCTTGAGGACATACAAGCCAGTAAGCCGCTCAATAACAGTCCTTAGATACGTTTAACTTTGAACTGAAAAGAAGAGTCTTGTTAGATACCTACATCTTGCCACGAAAAGTATTGCTAAATTATAGTACGCACAGTAATGGAGCAATTTCCACGGATAAAAGTGCTTAAGTGGGTACATTATTTTCAGTTAGTGGTGTCACTAACTTCTACTTTCACACTTCTTTACTCCTGGACGCTGCGGCTCTGATTGCGAACATTATCTTACTGATCATAATAAGCTGTTTATGTTTGTACGTCGTACTTACTGCAAAATTGGCTGAATTGATGTTCACTAGATTTATAAAAAAACCTTAGAAGGTACGCTAATATTCTTGTTTGGTAAAATCGTCAACCACGAAACCCGCGATTTTATTCCACGCCAGAGAGACCAGGAACTTCTCTATGAAATAGGTTTATCACGCTACGAGTATCAGCAACTTCGCGCCGTGATGTGATCCGCAGGCTAAGTGTAGAGTGGTCCCTCCCTACCATATTGGGAGACATGCTTGAATGCAAGGTATACGTGTGTATATATTAAAACTCCCGTGAGTCCGATCTACTCCGGCGTTGACCTTGGCATTGAAGATCGATTTCATTTCAATTATCTTATTTAGCACTCTCATTATCGGGTATTTATAGTTGGAAGAAACAAAAGCTAATATCCCAATTAAACGGCAACCGCTAATTACCATAGTATTTGTACTACACAAATTTGATTTAAGTTACCTATTATCAATTACTTGCGGAGCGCGAAAACTTTTTATCGCTATTACCTCGGGAACTGTACACAGTCTGTTCAAAATTTTACATCGATTGGTTGACGCGTTGAACCGTATAGACAACACACAACCACGGTTTCGAATCGCAAATTGAATAATATGTTTGTTGTGTTCGATATTGTCAGAACAAGGTTCGTATGAAAGGAAAAAAATGAAGAAACTACTGGAAAATCGGAAATTTGCAGCGAGACAAAGCCGCTGGCGGGCCGCTAGTTTGTAACATTACTAAGGACAATTATCCATATCGGTCTTTCCAAACTAAATCATGCTCCTCTTTTGTTTTGCCATATATCGAAAAACATCTATGTATATAAATATGTTACCTCTGAAACAATGTTCACAATTATATTGAAAAACTTCCGCTGATATAAGCTAAGCCAAATAGTAATTTACATAGAGAGAGGAAAATGTACAAATCTTCTTGTTACTTACTCTCTGATAGACCAATTTGCCAAAATGACTCCTTTAAATCCAGAACTGAGAAATATTTGGCACTAGTGTATCAAAATATTTAGCGTGCGACTTAATGAAACGATCGGATTAAAATATGTACGATTAATTTCACTTGTCGCCATTACAGTCTGTGGGTCACGTGACGTATATGCACAGTGTAGTTACTCGAATCAACTTACAACCATGATACTCGTACACTATCTATAGTATGAATTGAAAGTCTAACATTTTTGTTATTGTTACTTAACCTAAATGCTTGCTTTGTTTACATTTCCATAAACTTTTGTTTTTCTGTTTCCTTGGTGTTGCCAATTCTACCAGGCTATAAATTTTATGGTTGTTCGAGACGTTCGAGATAATCTCGGACAAATGATTGTATTTGATCATGGATGTTTTTCTTTTAACGTTGTTTTGTGTTAAGTGTGTCACTGTCCGTCTCGTCACCAAGCGGTTCCAACGGAAGCCTGGTGCTGGCTTTACGGCTAGCGAACGCTGAGTTGGGACCGGTCCGCAACAATTTCTCTGTATCTTGATCTTTTTGTATTTATGTAATGTGGTTTTGTTTTGTTGCGAATAAATGTATCTTTATCTTTTATCACGCCTGTCTCCGGATCATGGAATGCCAGGTGCACCCTGGACAAGTTAACAGGTTACATTTTTTGAAGATGTTTTGTAGTTAGTTCATTGCTTGTCCCCGTCTAAAATACCTTTTTTCGATATTCAAGTAATAATATAAGCGCAAACATTGCTTTTACAACTTGTTATTGATAATAGAACTTGTTCTTCGGCTTTCAGTTGATATATTTACGTACAGCAATCGGTTTTTTTTAAATTATTAATTTAGTTTATTTTACAATTTTCAGTTTTAGTTATTTATAACATATAGTTGTATACTACGTACTTTTTTATTTTCGTGTCAAAATGGTAGAATCAAAGTGTTATTGTAAATACATTTGCAATGGGCTATTTATTAGGTTTCATTTGAGACCCACTTGCCTACGTTGGTATATTGTTAATGATAAAATATAACTTTTTTATTCCCCCTCTATATTTTTTTCGCAGAGGCTATATTGAAATTTTATATCTCCTATGTCACTCAGACAATTAAGACGAATCGAACGTCACCTCATGTGTTAAAATCCGTCAAGCCATATTAGGTTGCAGAGTCCGCCCAGAAATAGACGTACCTACGCTCGAAAAACATAACCCGCAGGGGCAGTCAAGTAAATAACGGTGACTTGACTTCTTTATGACAATGTCTGAGTCCGCTAGATATTTTACAACGGCCTGAATTTGTGTTAATCCTACGTAAACTAATTAAGTCATTTAATTTCGGCATAAAAAATATTGTTCTCTGATTATGATCATTACTATCATTAGGTACGTGTTTACGTTGTTATCGGTGAAAAATATTCATATGTATATTTTAGTACAATTTATTGATGTTTAACTTTTATAAAATGCTTTTCATCAACAAATGTCACGCCTTTTCTAATGGACGAAGTGGCATAACCATGACACAGACACGTTTTACTGTTTTGTTTAACAGTACATAGGTATAAGCCAAGTAGGTATGTATGTAACAGAAGTATCAGAACAAAAGAGACTTATTTTATTCATCCGGTGTCTTAACAACGACCTCTATGATTGTTTACCGATACTCTGTACTAGCGGTAATCGCTACGACTCCTCCAAGCGAGCGCTTTCCGTGAGTTGCTCGTACATAAGTTTTGAGTGAGGTAGTGCCGGCTGCGAAAGATAGGTGGCGCATTCAGGGAAATTAAAGTTCACTTTTTTTTTCAGCTGATCAGTGGCTTCTTTCTTTCTTACGAGGATGCAAATTCAGTTTAGAAAGGACAAAACAAAAGTTGGATATGTATTACACAGTCAAAACATTAGTTCCAGATTTTTTATCAAATAGAGATCCACTTGATCCCAAGATTCAGGAGATGCTGAAGTTAGGGTAAGAAAATAATATACCCAAGTGTAATATACCCTTTCTCTTCTTATTCTGGAAGTAGGTATGTACGATATTTACGTTTGCCTTCTCTATGGTATAAACTAAATAGTTATAAAATGTATAAGTATAGTATGGAACAAGTATAATTTTATACTTGAAGGAACATGAATAAGTTGCAAGCCCGTAGTGAAATCGTGTGGCGAAAATGAGGTGCTAAATAACTCTAATATATTCAGGGTTACAACTCTATTTTAAGACTAGATAATGCAAATCGGTGCCTAAGTATAATTTGTCATCTGCATTATGTATAAATTGGCATCCGGTGTCCGATTATAAAATTGCTGCATTATTTATTTATTGTTTAAAAATAATATCATATAAAAAAAAAACAGCCGCGCGACTTTGAAATAGAGTAGGTACACTACATTTTTTTTAGAGTCTGGTTTATTTTAGTACAAATTCGTTGATTGTTAGTTAAAGCGAGCGAGATAATAAACTTTATCCATTCTTTTTACGAGATCGTGAAGACGGGTAAATGGTGCTCCTTTTACTGTAAACAGATCATGCATATTTATTGTTCCTCGAACTCGTTGCATTGCCATTTAGTGCAAATAGGACCGCTAATAATGGAGCAGTTAACTCTATTTATTCTATTCTTATTTCGATATAAAATTACAGCCTTTTCCTGCCACTGAGAAGATGTCAAGGCGAGGACTCGTCACGGACGTGCCTGGTCAGGGTGGGCGTGTTCAACCCCTCGCAGTACCATTTGACAGACGTCATCAAGATCGCATTCATGATCACCGAGATAATGATGCTAGAGGATGACAACTTCAACGTGTCTGGAGAGGTGAGGACTCAAACGCAATGCTAGGCATTGCAATGCAAGTACATTCATTATTAAATATAATGTTAAGTATAATGGTATGTACACGTACATAGAGTCAAGATTTTCTACTTTGGCTACATTTGACTGACAGAATCAAATTTTTCAACTTATTCTAAGCAATATTGTTTCCACTTTTTTATATCTTGCTGTTTCGAATAAATGAGAACAAACACGACAGCAATATAAAAAAAAAACAGATATCACTGACAATATTGTTTAAGCAATATCGAATGTATAGGATCCATGATCCATAGTCGGTTTTCGACTTCTTCATGAAACAAAAGAATGCATAGGTCTCATCCTTTTTAAATTATTCTTAGACCAACCAATGAAGGTATATATTTAGATTAGGTTGATTATAGGCCGAATATTGTAGTGGTTAATGATATTTAGAGATAAGGGACCCTTGGGTGCTTCGTCACACATATAGGAACAGCCTGTCTTGTATGTATTTAGATATGTTTATCTAAGTTTATCTTTATAAACCATTACACGTTCTTCTTTCTACAGGTAATGATAAAGCAAATGAAATTAAATCAATATTATCTTATAATCTAATTAATAAAAGAAAATGTACTTAAAGTTATTAATCGCGTCTGAGTTAAGTCATTAATATGGTATGTGGAATTGCAGCTCTAATCAATTAATGATAACAAAAAACCTAGATAAAATTCAATTTGCCAAGAGGTTAGTTTTAAACAAACTCATAATTAGTTGCATGAAATCGGTAATTTTGTTGCTCACTCTGTTGCAAACTTTAATTTACTTACGGATTTACCACGCCCTAATGGCAGATGAAATCTAACATCGCTATTTGGCAATTGTTTAATTAAACTGTAGTTTTGTTGTGGTGATGCCTGTTTATAGGAAGACTGAGTGTACACGAATAAATAAACATTTAGTTGCACTAATCTTTTTTTTTTTTTTTTTTATGTATTTTTATATCTGCAATCAGCTATTCAGCTTTAATCAGATGCTCTGAAGGTATTCAACGTTGAGGTTGTACATCCATTGATGCAGCAACCTTTATTTCCCTTGGCTGTTTACAGTGATGCCAATTTTGCCCTCTTGAGACGATATACACAATCAGTGGTGTCAATGAGTTTTGCTGCTAGCTTGTTTATGTGGTGTTCAATTCTAACCACGTAGTTCTTGTTGAAGTGCTTAATTTCTTCTTTAACTGTTGGTATTTCTGTGTAATTGTGTACTTCATTATTTTTCGTGAACCATGGTGCGTTTGTAATGGTTTTCAGGGCATTGTTCTGGAACACTTATCGTTGCACTTATCGTAATAGTACATTGTGCATCAAGGGTAGTATGAAGGGAATTACTAACGAGAGTGTTAGAAGCCCGACGCCGAAGGCGGAGGGCTTTTAATGACTCGAGTTAGTAATCCCCTTACTGCCTGTGATACACACAATGGTTTTCATCACATTTGCGAGGAAAAAAAACAAAGAGAAAACACTTTAACTCTGCAAAATATAAAGAAATAACTTTTGACGAACGGGAACGTAAATGGAAACGATATTTTTTTTGTGACCACAGATAATAACTGCGTTTAGTTTCGACCTGGATTCGAGCCAGATTTAGCCAATTTGATAAAAATGTATAATTACTAAAATTAATGATAAATGTTGATATAAACTTGAAATAGGTATAAAAATAATGAAGTTTAATGAAGCGTATAGGTTTTGTGTAATGTAAGTTAGTCTATAGCTATTTTTTAAAGATGTAATTAGAAACCGATTTAATTTTTGGCTGAAAATTAAACCTCCTTAGTCAGAAATGATGTACGAAAGAGTTGCAAATTTTAAAAAGAAAGTCATTACTCCCTAGGGATGACAAACTCGCCATAATTCCCGCGGGAACAATTTAGGCCATTGTCCTTCTGTATACCTGCATGGAATAACACCATTTACGAGCAAGTGTGATGAAAACTAATAAATATCTTAAGGTATTTGAAAATAAATACGTTTTGTATGGGCGCGTCAGCACTAAGTTTTCAAGTCCTTATATAATATAAGATCAATTTAAACTTTAGTTGATGAACGAAAGTAAATTGTAAATAGTAATAATATTAAATAAGATTTTTTAATTGGTGGTTAAAATTGAAAATTCATATTTGTGGGCAAATTGTATCGGAGAAGCGGAAGCGTCCCTAATTATGTGATTTCGATAGGGAACAATTTTGTAGTTTCAGTTAATTTCTACATGACAAAATACAACTGAATGAAGAACCTCCTCCAATTTTTGAAGTCGGTTAAGAACTTTTGAGACAAAATAATACAGAGCTAGAGCTATCGTCGCGTCATATCACTGGTGGGTAAAATAACGGGTCAGTTTGTAAAGCGCTTCAGTACAGTCGACTACAAAGAGATGTATCTAGTTTTGGACCTTATTACAATGCAATAACGTAACTCTCAGAGGGTCTGTCAAGATGCACTACGCTAACTAGCGTTTACATTCGTTTCGTTTTTAACCAATCGCGTCACTGGTAGATCACGTGATTTTTCGTATCACGTCATGGGGGGTGGGGGCCCTCTGGACCTATAACGATAACGTTAGCGATTTTCGAAAACTGACAAAGTGTATAGAGCTGACATAAGATGCTGAGGTGATAGATCAATCATCAAATGTTCAGTGAATTTAAACATCTATTGACGGTTATTATAGTTACGGCTATTCTCTTCACTTTATTATTCCTCTACGTAGTCAAATATGGCCCTGGAGTTTCTGAACTTATGTCTCAGGAAGTGATCGTGGATATGAGGGGCGTCGGGGTGAACGTCCTGAGCCAGTGGACGCCGGCGCTGGCCAAGAAAGTGACCTCGTGCTTCGAGAAGGCGTTCCCCGTGCGCGTGCGTTCAAACTACATTATCAACACGCCGTCGGGCTTCGAAGCCGCGTTCGCCATTCTAAAGGCATTTCTTGGCGAGAAGTTGAAGAAAAGGG
This sequence comes from Acleris sparsana, assembly GCA_923062465.1. Taxonomy (NCBI): domain Eukaryota; kingdom Metazoa; phylum Arthropoda; class Insecta; order Lepidoptera; family Tortricidae; genus Acleris; species Acleris sparsana. The sequence goes on from OV281286.1 coordinate 14,083,740, forward strand.
TAGGTCCACAGGGTTAAAGGTGTTTTTTGCAATCGCAAGTTCCATTTCTTAGAAACTAGTCAAGATATTACTAGCATATAGGCATTCCATCTTTGTCCTCAGGGGTGACAACGCATATGAGCAGTCAAGATTGTAACCTTACAATGTAATTGACTATACATCTCAGTTCTCACTTACCATCAGCTGGCATGTGTGCATTTGCCTTCTCTATGACCTAGAAAATATTTTTAACCGACTGCAGAAGGAAGGTTATTGTTTTACAGTGTGACTAAAACGGTGACAATACGACTACCTAACTTAACCTAACCAAAATCAAAAATAAGTTTTTCCCTCTCTTATTTGATAAAGCTCATTATAATTTGGATCATTAATTAACTTATGAAACAAATAATGAGTCACAATAACGACTGGAGTAATCACACCCAATCCGCCAACGGATATATTTTAAATTAACCTAAACTTGACAACATTATCAAGTCTGGGTTTCCCAAAATAACATATTTCAAGTGTAACAATATTTTAGTAGTCGCACAACATTTGTTTTTATTGCTGTTCAGTGTAGAAAGATAATATTTTGGTCAAAAGTCATTTGAAGTTTCGTGTATCATAATATTCATAATTCATAACACTACTAGTGAATAGCATTATTAGCGTAGGTTTACGATATGTTAACAAACAGAAGTAAATGGTATATATTTTGAAATATATCGGAAAGCTCCGTCACTGGCCTGCTAAACCAAGTGTAGGTGTCTCAATAGGACGGCAGAGGAATCAGATTTATCAATCGCATTGCAGATACCTCCTTTTAGCTAAGCAGGGATATAAAGAGCATAGTGAAGAATACAAGATAAAATGCATTTTAATGGCATGATAAAGGCAAACGAGCAAACATGTGAAATTATATGGCTCCTGACCACATAGGGCCAATGCGTTGGGCTACGGTATTGCGCCAACGTGTAGAGGACTACTTGGCGACGCTATTGCGTTGGATTTTTATGAAAGCGTTAATGCGGAATGATCAATACGCCAATGTGTAAACGTGATTCCATATTTTGGTCCGTTACCTGAGCCCACGGCATTGGCCCAATGTGTACAGGTGCTGATAGAAAATGGGCAGAAGACCAAGTGGCAATGCCTCTGGGGAATATATTGGACCCTGCACAAGCTCCCACGATATACATAGTAAAATATTTCAAAAAATATTTTTTAGGCAACTCATTTTAAAAACCTTGTTTGCCAAGATTGAGTGTAACGCCCGATTAATCATATTCCCGTTTTACTCTTCTTTCAGTATACCCGTCACATTTCCCATCGCTCGTAAACATAGACCCTAAATACACAAACTCATCTACTTGCTCCACTTTTTCATCTCCAATCATTTTTTGAGATTCTGTAACAGTGCCATCCCTTTCCACAACCATCACTTTCGTCGTTTTAACATTCACTTTCATGTCTTTCCTTTTAAACGCCTCATTTATCAAAGTCACCATTTATTGTAACTGGTCCGCCGATGATGCAAGCAGAACTTGATCATCAGCATACACTAATGTTTTAAAAACTGACTCATTCATCCTTATTCCACAATCATACTCTCTCAGGTCTGTTGTGTTCCGGTTTGGGGATAAGACAGCCGGTGTAATGACTAGCATAGAGGCATTCCATCTTAGTCCTCAGGGTTGGCAACGCATTTGCAGTCTTATGCTAATGTCTATGGGTCACAGTTTCCACTTACCATCAGGTGGCCTGTGTGCTCGGTTGCCTTCTCAATGAAATAAAAAAAAAAAAAAAAGTGTCTGACAAACAACCGTCCATGAATAGGTTGAACAGCCAAGGAGACGCTACACAGCCCTGTTGAACACCACATTCGATGCTAAACCAATCCGTACGCATCCCATTTATCCTGACACAGGCACTCGAGTCATCATATAATGATCTCAGAGCCCGTCTCAGAATACTGTCCACCCCATACACGGAAAGAGTTGTCCAAAGTTCATCCCTCACCACCCGAAACCCACGAACGCGCATGAAGAGATTGATGAATGTAGAGGAAGCGAAGGTAATATGTTTGGACCGGTGCTCCTGGAGTTCTATAGTCTCTGCCTACCCCTTTGGGAGATAGGCGTGAAAGTATGTGTGTGTGTGTATGTGTGTATTTTAAAAAAGGTAGTCAAATCTAGATATCACAGGCTATCATATGGTTCTATCCAATCGTATCCTATACTATTAAACGAGAAATATTTGTATGTAACATATCTTTATAATAACGTTCTCGAAAACGGCTCTAACAATTTTGATGAAGTTTCCAACATAGGGGTTTCGGTATCTGTTAAGTTGTCATGTCCAGGAAAATACATTTCAACCTGAGCGACTTTCTTAATTGTAGCAATTGTACGGATTTTCTTTTCGGTTGATCAACCTTTTCTATGACTGAAATTAATTATTAAACAATTTCGCAATACAGTTCTGAATGTAATACCAGGGAAGCCCCTATACTTTTGTAACAGGAATGTGCCGGAGCGATGAGACATAAAATAATATTTAGAACAATTTGAACCACGCAATGCACTGATACGACATACGCGGTCAGTTGGAGTCCTCTAATCGTATATGAATAACCGATAACGCGTATGTACTTTACTATAATATTATTTTAAGTTTTCTACAATACTATTTTAAAGTTTTTTTTTGTAGTGTTTTTTGTAATGTATAAACTCAAAATGTACTAGATCGATTTTGAAAATTCTTTCACCAGTAGAATCCTCACTGACTGTGAATAACATTGGGTTATATTTTATTTTTCTATGTAGCTATTCTTAACCTTTATTTTTAGCGTGTGGTAAGGCAAGTTAGCAAATCTTACGAAATTATTACATTTAAAGTATTATTTCTTGTACCAGCACTCGGACTAGGATTTGTTAAGTTTAAACAATAATTTTATGTTAGTCTAGAAATAGATTTCCCCTCACTGTGTCGCAATTTAATCATTAATTTGTTTTTTTGGACCAATACCTGGATTTATTGAAGTATGTAGCAGGTAGCTACAATCTTATCTTGTTTCTCTAACAAAACAATCAATTGATTATCTTGATCTTAAGCAGTTGCCAACATAGATTATATCCATCTTGTTTATATGTGTCCATGACCTGATTAAGTAATTACCTAGTCCTTTGTCGGTTTGTAACCAACAGATCGAGGTGTAAGCGAGTTATCATACTGCACAGCAAACATCGTGCCACGGCTCGTCTTTACCACTAAATCAATTTTAATCCATGCCAGGACTGGGCGAAAACCAGATTAAAAATTATTATTGATTACCAAGACGTTGTACTGAATTTGTTCCCAGATAAAGGTTTACAATCAGGACTACAAAGCTATATATCACGCCGTGCCGCAGACCGTGCTGCCCGCGGAGTACGGGGGGCGGGACGGGTCGCTGCAGGACCTGATCGGTACATGTTTAGAAATATCTATGTACCTAGTTTACGCCACCAATAACAACAGACCATTCAGAGCAATAATAAAATATTCAACACAGTCCAAACTAAAATATCTGACATGCAATAACGCCTCTGATAATGTCCGATATTTTTGCGGCTGATGACTTATACATATTATAGATCAATAATAATCCACTGATTAGAGATAGTTCGGCGATGCTGGCATATTTTGAGGTCATAAATTACAAAAACTCTTTAGTTTTTTTTTGCATGTGGATACAGTACAGTGTAATTACAATGACTTGTAAAGTGTACCTAATTGTGTTATAGGTCATGCCATTGCATTTTCAGCAATTCGATGTTTTGTGGAATTTTCTTTATTTAAAATTCAAAGTTATTTAGGATAACTTTGCTTTATGTGCAAACCGATTTTGTGTCATCTTCGTCCAGTTCAAACTGACGTAGCACCAGTATGTAACCACGGGGATATTGTAGATAAAAACAACATAAAATTATGAATATCGTTTCGTTACACCATAGGTACTAATAATGTACGACGTTACTCTAATCACTTACGTAACGTAAGCTCTAAGCACTTGTTGTTAGGGATCCGTACAAAAAATGAAAAAAACGGAACCCTTATAGGATCACTCGTGCGTCTGTCTGTCCGTCCGTCTGTCACAGCCAAATTGCTCCGAATGTACTAGACCGATTGAGTTGAAATTTAGGAAATAAAAAAAAAAGTTTTGCAAACCTTACTGTGTCATATATATCAAATAAAAGGGCTTGTTATGAGGATTTCCGATCTTTGATTTTATTCATGAAAGAAGATGAAAATTGACCATTGGTTTGAACATCAGCCAGAATTGCGTGACACCTATCTAACTGATTGAATACTTAGGTTGAGTGTATACTTATAGGTTACATATCAATATTCCAGTGGATAAAGATGACACAAAATGCGTGTGTACATCCGGTACTACTTAGTTTCGACAAATATCTTAATTTCTACCTCAGCAAACGCCTGATATGGCACCAACTTATGCATTCGATTTGGAAAACGGTCCGAAAAGTATACGCCAAAAACAATCAAATTCAATATTTTTGCAAACTCAAAACTCAGCACCGCCGACTAAGCTTGCTCCCAACTAGGAAGACGAATTTGATTAATTATCGACTTTAAATAATTAGGTCCTATGCTCCACCGTATGTATTTTTTTTAATTATTGCTGGCGATTGTATCAAGCCTTAATTGTTTTTCTCTACCTTCTTTTTGGTGGCACAGAGTTGCTTAGGTATATCATGCAAGTTTTAATAAATGGTCATTCATTCAACTGTCACATACAGGCAACTGAATAGATTTTTGAACACTACGTAACGATGTAAGCTTAATGCAATTATTAAAAACTTATATATTTGATGATGATGAACATTGAACTTTCGAAATAGGTCCACAGTTGACGGAGAAATCTGTGAACATACTTACTTGTACATAAAAAAAAACCGAACAACGGTTCATAGAACCTCCTCTTTTATTTTAGTCGGTTAAATTATTATTTGCGTAAAGATATTTAAGCATTTAAAAAGCATAAAAATCTGCCACAGAAGAATTGGCCTAACACGACGCATCCAAGTATACACTTTGATTTCCTCTTTTCTTTAGATTATTGGAAGCTGAAGGTGGAGAGCCACCGCGAGTGGTTCCTGGTGCAGGAGCGGGCGCGGAGCGATGAGGCGCGGCGGCTCGGCGCCCCCACCACCTCCTCCTCACTGTTCGGCGTGGAGGGCTCCTTCCGGGCCCTGGAGGTCGACTAGCCTGCTACTGCCTTCACAGACTGCAGACCAATGCTGGTTACACACGGAGTTAGAATGGGACCGCAGAGACCTGCTACAGTCTGAACGCACAAGGCAGTACTGTTCTGTCTCGGCATCTGCGTTCACAGAGTAGTAGTACTCTGATGTCCACTGTTCTGCTTCGTGTGAAAGCAGCATATATTGTGTTTGTCTCTAAAAATTAATTAGGGCAACCACAGACTCGTCCGATACGAAGTACGTGGGTCTTATAGTAGGAGATCCGAATAGGAGACCATTTGCACCGGGCTGTTTATTCGATAAACAGTATTTTATATCAAATTTAATATGCTAAGTAATAGGTAGGCTGGAATTTTTCAGTCCAGTATATAATTAATTAAAAATTAAAAAATAAACTTCGTTTTAAAAAAAACAAGTTGCTTGTTTAATAGGCAATTTACATACCAATCGAAAGTATGAAGCCTATAGAATATGCTATCGTTAGGTTGTCAATTTTTTTCCTGTCATACTATTGGGTAGGCAGGTATAAACAGGTAACTCGGTACTAATAGTTTGCACCAATCCTAACGTTTACATATTCTTTAGGCTTTATACTTTCGATTAGTATGTAATTTATCAATTAAACAAGCATTTGCATTTAAAAAAAAATGATCATTTTTTTAATCATATAAGTACTGGACTTCAGCCTACCTATTCCCCACATATTATTTAGCGTATTCAATTTGATATAAAAACTTTTCATCGAATAAACAGTCCGGTGCAAATCGTCTCCTATTCGGATCTTAGACCATTACTATTAATTTTAATAAATCAAGTTGCTATAATTATTTGTTTAAAAATTGTTTTACTATCCCTTAGCTATCATATTTATAGTTTAATTTAAACAAAGTTGTTGAATTGATGTGACCGTTTGATACCAAGAAGAGATGACGTCACAATAGAATACAGTTTAGACCCCAATAACCAATTTGTAATTTTGATTGAAATCATTATCTTACCTATATATTTACAAAATTTTATCACCGTCGCAAAAATCTAGTCTTAGGGTGCTCAAACCAATGATTCATGTTTTCAATGGTATACCTAATTATGTTCTCAACTAAAACATATATCAATCAAACAATATTTTAATACTACTTATAAAAATATTTTCTTAATGACGTCTCCGCTTTGCTACATTCGGATTATTTAGTTCTACCCGCTTCCGGTTAACACATACGAGTACAGTATCAACTGTCGGTTATTTTATTAGGTTTCTTTCTTAAATACACTCAGGAGCAAAAAAAACGGGTCAGAGTGCGTTTTTCATACTAAAGAGGCTATTTCTAAGCTTGGAAACGGTTTTAGTGAAATCTGATGATGAATACCATGAGCATCGATGGACTTCCAGAGTGCCTAGGATACCCAACTAAATAAATCTGCGGTTAACGCCGCAATTGTGCATGTTCAGAAAAACATCTAAAGTGGCAATAAAATGTAAGGAAATCCAAGTGCTGACCCAAACTCTCCCGCTGTGGTGTTAACTGATCGTGCGATCAGTTGGGTATCTCAAGAACTTTCGACCTCCTCTATTGAACCTCTCAGTATCCACCATTAAACCTCACTCAAAACAACCCCTGGCGAGGAACCAAGGTTTCGAAATTGTCCCGTTTGTATGAAAAACGCACTCTGACCCGGTATTTTTGCTCCTGAGTGTATATAGGTACTTATATTGGTTATATGGAGGGAGCCATCTTTGCTAGCACTAAAAGTGTTCTAAGCCCCTTTTAAAGTTTTGACACTTTTGGTAGTTCACGGTTTTGGGCTATTTTCAAAACCTACATATAACTCAATACAGTTTAAACCAAATCGTTTAGGTTCTAAAAGTGTGTCTTAAGAAACCAAAATATATGCAATTAGGCCTCTATGATACTGACATCAAGGTCAGTTTAGTTTTTAAGTAGGTAATGTACTGTACCTTCTATGTGTAGGTATGTTTAAATGTTTGACTGAATAGGTATTTACAAACTGAACGGGCTTGGACTGAAGTGAAGTTGTTATGGCAATATTAACTCCGTGTGTGTCCGACGAAAGCCAAATCGTAATCGAATTTGCTACACAATTCCCGCAAGTCAAAGTACTTACTTACCGTGATTATAAATTTGCTGTAAAATCTTCATCATTTCAATTGAAATCAGTCCAGGACTTGGCGTACCGACGCAGCGAGGGTAGACCTCCAAGTTGCAGGAATCCAATAGATGCAAGCGACGAAGGGGTTCTTGTGTAAAACTTTGGCGGAGGCCTTTGTTCAGAAGTGGACGTCTTTCGGTTGAAATGATGACGACGAGGACTTGAGATAGGTACTCCTTCCCTTACCTAACGATTTCCATCGTATTTGCTACTCGCAACCAGCTGTCCTGCGATCAGGAAGTTAAGTATCTATTAGCTGGAACAAAACAAGTAATGCGAGCAGTTTTGTTCAATATTTTTGTAACAAAGACTATTGCATTATCGTCTTTGTGATTATGGATTCTACGTGACACTTTCTTGTCGGGAATATTTCAGAGACCTAGGTATCCTAAAGGGCTTTTTACACCTTCCTAAATTAGTCACTTACAAGAGGGATGCCGCAATACGTTAGATACGTATGGAGATATCTCCATCTCGTTCCAACGTATTGCTGCGTCCCTCAGTCCCTCTTGTTAGTGACTAATTTAGGAAGGTGTAATATGCGCATAGCACTGCCTAGCAAACTTAATATACCTGGTAGCCATGTTCGAGCACATTAATGTAGACCGATACAAACGCCAAGGTTATAATGCGAATTATGCCCTCCGCAGCAACAAGCACCTACACCGGCTCGTCACACCTAACTGGCACTGTGTTTATTAAATAAATAATATTATGAAATTTTTGATGCAATTAATGAATCGTTTTTGACATGTTACGATGGATTTATCAATAAATCATTGTATTGTATCGTATTGTACGCGAGGCTTTCTCAGCAGATGCGATCATAAGCATGTTTAATTATTGTATAATAGTTCTAAGATTTAAGTCAATATAAATATAACACTACGTTTTGTAAGTTTTAGTGTTAAACGTTTGAAATGATGTCAATAGAGTAACAAAAAATACAAAACACAAAATAGTTATTCCGTAAATTGGGCCTCTGGCTCTGTATGTATCAGTCCAGGACTTGGCGTACCGACGCAGCGAGGGTAGACCTCCAAGTTGCAGGAATCCAATAGATGCAAGCGACCAAGGGGTTCTTGTGTAAAACTTTGGCGGAGGCCTTTGTTCAGAAGTGGACGCTGTCCTGTAGCTTTGCCCTTATTTTTTTTCTTTTGTATTGATAAACTTATTAGTATTTATCCACAACCCTAACATCTTGAAAAAAGGGGGGTAGTCATAATATCATATCAGTATTCTAACGTAGCTACAATATTGTTAAAGCAATAGTACCTATTCGTGTACTTTAGAAATATTCGGTATTTATAACTTGAGCAAGATAAGAGTCTTTGCAAGGATAACAAAATAATAATAACTATCTCGAAGTTAATCAAGGTAACGATAACCGAGACTGAGCTAAATTTAAATAAAGTCACTCCAAGGTAAATTTAGACTTTTTTATCAGCGTCTTAGTAAAAATTGGTACCTAGGTAATGCAAATTCCGATGTGACTGTTGAATAGGGGTATTTTAAATTTTAAATTATGATAACATATAAACAAAGTGTTTACATACATCAATATTTAAATAATTCCAAATTATTTTATAACAAACACGCGCAACAAGCTACCACATTGCTTGGCGTAGGCCAACGGCAGTAGTAGTGCGCTTATCACTAACTCATTTATTGAAGTACAGTATGATTTCGCACCGAGCGATAGAGCGTAATGCGGCTGGCGGCGGCGGCGCGGCGCGGGCGCCGGCAGTAGCGGCCCGCTGTCAGTGCCAACCGCGCGTCGATTGTGCGCACTCATCGTACGCCTTGCTATGTGCTCGCCTACCCGGCCTCGCGAGCGCTTGTGCAACCGTCTAGCCACCGTTTCGCCATGACACAAGAGGAATATTGCACTCGCCTCGAGGAGTTGCACTCCGACGACGATGAAGTGGTCATTCGGACCGATCGCACCAGCGTCAGAGAAATGATTCTTCGATTCGAGAAGACGTCATTGACGGGTTCCACTGAATCCCTCGAAAGAACCAAAGAAATTGATCTAGGAAACTTAACGAGTGTCGTGAACCCTATACAACTACATCTTCAAAACTTGTATCCAGTGAATAGATCTCAAGATCGTCATTCGAATGTGTCAGTGAATTCGATTTTATCAAATGTATCCGAGATCAGTTATGAATCCAATTCGTCAGGTTTTGTGTCCGACCGGAAATCTGGAGTGGAGAGAAGACGTCCGCATCGTCCAGCTCCACCACCTCCGGAGCCCTTCAACGATACCTCGTCCATAGAAAGTAAATCACCTGTGCGGGAGGTAGCACAAATACCCAAAGAGCGACGGTTTTCCTTTGCGACTCCAAACACGTCACCCGTGGTCATGCGACGAATGCGCCAACCGCCCGTAATGAGAAGAAAATCTGTAGTATTAAGTCAAGGACATCAGGGTGAAGCCCATTGGTCTTACGGTGTCACACAGGGTGACTTGGAGAAACTATTAAGGCTAAAGAGGTCCGAAACGTCTGATAACGAAGAAGAACACAAGTCTGTTCTCTCAGAGTCCACAGAAACAGAAAGTAGTGACGATTCTACCGATAGTGACAAATCAGGACAGAGTAAGGAATATGTGTTGAATAATGGCGACGTCAGAGCCGATACGCAGTCGACGGATCACTCCACGGACACTTTAATAAACGAGGAATGCAGTGATGAAGGAGACTATTTCTCTGTCACTTCTGGCGGTTCTGGTGAACGTAGTAATTATGACAATGTTAGTATTAAGTCTATATCGTCATTCGATATGGTTCCGTACCAAAAATATGACAGTATTACAGTGTCGTCAGACGAGTTCGGGTCGGAGGTGTGCCACGCGCCCGACACGGAGTTCCTCACCGTGAGTGCAGTGAACGAGTGGTGCGTGACCAAGTCCGAGGAGCCCGTGCTGCTGCCCGTGGAATCAAAAAAGGAGAAATATCGACGGTGAGGTCACTTGATTTTTCAGATAACGCGTTAAAAATATTTGCGATACCGAAGCCTGGCTTAATCATGCCGATGATAAGTGATAGTGTTATCACTAAGATACGGGTAGTGCGTCTTTGTCCATTTGCTTTATTCACGAACCCGTCGATAAGCTATTCTAAATGGATTAAATAACTATCTTCATAGTATCCTCACTTAGTATTAGCAGTTAGCACAGCTTAGCCTTAATCTCGTCACGAACGGCGTCAATATTTAGATTAGATAGGTAGTATTAATTTTGCTCCATTTCCATTGAAGCTCTGCTAACTCCTATTTAATTGATTGTGTCCTGATTCAAAGGAGAATTATGATGATTGCATGCTATACACTCGCACAAGTATAACCGGTGCCCGTAATGTTCGTGGTATGTCTAAGGCTTCGCCTTCATGTTTATTCATATGCTCGGAGGTATGTTTACAACCCATATTTGATCACCAGTTCGGTTTGTCACAATGATACTTCTGTATTTGCATCTAATTAGGTACGTACTGCAGTAAAACATAGTTATAAGAACTTCGAAACAACGTGAAACCGCACTTTAAAGTATTATTTGTCAAAATAACTGTTTTATTGCGTCGTAATATACGTAGTAATACCGATTAGGTATTTGATATGCCTACTAATAAATAAACCTATTCAAATTACTCTCTGCGCGATACTTAGAAGTTTGTAATATCCCTAAATGATGGATCATAGCGATAACTTTCTAAGTGAGAAAGTAAAAAAACCAAGTAGGTGTTCACAAAAGATCTATAGCATGAAATAATAGCTATGTCATCCAACTGATCCGCATATTTTTAGTTGGAGGAGTAGTCGCTATCGAAGAAACACTGACGGCCTTAGCGTGGGCAGCAAGGTCGCAAAATATTTATATTTTACTCACAATTACCTGCGCTGAGTTGATCGTACAGCGAGCGAAGATTTATTTTCCGGTTAATACTTAACTCTCTATTCTATTACGATTTTCCTCAACCAATTAGAGAAAAATCCTGGACTTTAAACATTATTAAGTAATTGGCACCAGTCGAAATCTACTGAATGTTAGAATGACAAAATTCTGGTTTATTTGAAAATATATTGATTAAAATACAAATGCATATGGCGGAATGCTAATCTGTGAAGTCATAAGATGTAGTTCTCTGTTATATCTATAAATACGTTTTAAATGACAGGAAATACGATCATTTTATATACTTATTAGGGATATCCACAAGATAAAGTTGGTATATTACGAATAATATATGATAAATAAAGCTAATATAAGTTAAATATGGGAATAAATAATAAAAATAAAAGAACAATTTAATCATGATGATTCATCCTGTAATTGCTCATGTAGAGAGTAGTTATATAAAATACGATTTATTCTTGATGCATTACAGTAAGATGCAGAGTGCATGTGATGTGATGTGATGTTGTTTAGTGTTGTCGCCGCGGCTGTTGTTAGAGGCATGAGGCAGTGTTGACAATAACACGGAGTAGTGCGCTCATTTCGCCTCGCTAATTGTAAACAATCATTTTGTGTGGCCACTCGTCATTCTCACTATTATATCAACAGCACAGTCGTGACGCGCATGACGTAATTAAAATGGACAGGGCTAATTATATCTGCCTACCTGTTATAGACTTGCTCATGCAAATAATTCATAACAATTATTAGCATGAAGGACTCGGCCTGTTTCGGGGCTTCAAAATGAGTTTGTACTAATAAACTGACACACGGTGAGCAGGTCTATACCTTGCCAATATAAATTTCACTAACTAAATCGAACTTTTCATTCCACATTAAGACTGATATTCATTGTCACGAGACACTAAAGTGCTCAAAGACATCTTTGGGGTACTTACTAGTTAGCCTACTTTACACGTTAATTAAGATACTGTAACGAACTGGGTGTAATTTGATACTAATAGGAGTAGGTACTAATCAAATTCAACGGTATTTGTTTTACTTTCCAGAAACGTTGTTGTTTTTAATAGAAATTCCATAAATACCTAGAGGTTAATCTAATTAAAATCATCTTCATACATGTTTTTAGCAAATTATACATATAAAGTTAGTTCTCTATTTCTAGTATCTCTAAATAGTTTAAAACAAACTCTCCATCCGCGTCTGTAGGGTTGCCCGCTTACTTCTTTTACTACTAAACTACGCAAAAGGTTTTGGTTATTATGTAAAATACATACTGTTTTATGTACGTGTGTTATAGAAAAACTGTATATCGAAGCGAAGCGGGGGCGGGTCGCTAGTTAAAAATAAATAAACGTTAAAATAAGTTTAAAATCCCTTTTAATGTATGGATTTTTGTAGATTGTTAACCAAGGGATAAAAGGCACCTATTTCGCACGGAATATTTTGGCGCTTGAGCGTGGCGAGAGTGCCAATATTCCGATCCGAGTGTGAAATAAATGGTGACTTTCAACTGAATAACTCGTACATACTCTACTTTTCATATCGACTATGAGGAAACTGGTCGATAAAATGTATAAAAGTAAGACTCAGTATAGTTTTACTAATGAATGTCTGTAAAAGATTACAGGTTTAGGTTTATTTTTAATAATCTTAATACTACAGAGAGGCTGTGTAGCTGTGTGTGTGTGGCTGTGTGGGCTGTGTGTGTGAGTGTGTGTGTGTGTGTGTGTGTATGCTACTGCTCAGGTCCATTGATATTGTTCTTTTTCAAATTACTTTTGTTCCCTAGGGTTGACATGCATCACTTTCAACCCGTTTCTAAGATAAACAATGGCCTACTTTCAGAGTATGAGACATGAAAAATAAAAAAAACAATATTTAAAGAATAAAGTTAAAGTAACAATTTAACAACGTTATAATATTAAAACTGGCTCTAGATATATTCCTCTATTCGGAACGAATACCGTCAGACTATGCAACATAGTGCATGCGGTCATAATATTCAGAATGACACTTTCTATAATACCTTAAAATTCCTACAAATTATTACAGTTGAATAGAATTACTAGATAGAAAGCTATATAGATTTAAAATACTGTCAGTAATTTCATCAGCCATTGAATCTCAATACTAGAGTCACGTTTTAAAATCAACAAGCATCATTACATCATTTAAATTTTTAAAGGCTTGGATCACAATGGAAAGTAAAACATAATACCTAGTAGTAATGCTTCAGTAGATATATTTTTGTGTTACGTAGTTACTTTAATTAAGAATAGTTTCGTGACATCATGCATGTATGTATAAATATTCCGAGACGCTCAGGCGGCCGCTGTGAAGGTCGCTCTGTAAATGAAGACTATTTAGTTGTGAAATGCACTTCAAATATACTGGTCCTATTCACTAACTTCTAAGGTCTAATTTAATACTTAAATGTGATAGCAGTTTATGAAAACCAACCACCTAAAAATCGCGTTAGATTTTATCAATGTTATATTTATTGCCCGCGTAGACTAAAACTCTTTAATGTAAATATGTTGGACGCCCGCGACTTTGTACTCGTAAAATACGTTGACAGCGAATAACTTACACCTCTATGGTATCCAACGAAACTCGCCTCCACATTTCAAGTAGCTACTATCAGCCCAATGGAACCCTGACCCACCATAGAACTGTGTCACAATGACTTATGATTTGGCGTAAGAATTGTGAAACAATTGTTTTATAATGTCACTGTACTGTGACACCATTCTATAGTGTGGTCGTTCCATTTGGGCTGACAGTACCTGGAGCAGCAACGGGTGTGCGTTGTTTAACACTCCGGAACTCGGTCAAACTAAAATACCTAGTTGTATATCTATAAAAGATATTTGTGTTTCAACAGGCCAAGGTTGTATCATTTCAAACAACATGAAAAAAAAAAAAACTGACAAAACGATGATTCACCGTTAAGAAACGATAGCCATTGACCTGTCCGATGTGATACTAACTACCACGAGTAAATATTAATTATTCTTTGATTAAATTATGTTTTAAACCTATAGAGGTAATAATTGGCTTTTAATGTTAGGGAATTGGCTTTTAATGTTAGGGAATCACTATCAGTGTTCATTTCACTTTACACTCGTGGACGAGGTACCAGCACATTGATAACAACTAAGTATCTAATTTTCATATTTAACCGATTATCGATAAAAGTTTACTTCTATGAAAGTGTTATCTATTTCAATTGGTAGGTATGTCTATGAATATACAAAGTTACGCCAGGTACATTTAAGATTTAAAATCCCTCATTGAGTGGCACAATTTTAGCCTGATTTAAAAATATCTAAGTCGTTAACTTTTGTGAAAGGACATTTATGTTTCAAAGAATATACTACTACTTACTTACTGTAATGTAAAAACGTGCTTAATAGTCACTACATAATATTGCTGCATGCAGCTGATGAATTACTTAAGACAGAATACAGTCGAAAAGTGACTTACTACTTACGCTTCAGCCAACCAGGCGTCTGTAAGAGCTTTGTATAATGTGTCCTACACAAAGATAAGTTGTAAATTAATTAATAAAATAAAAACTTACTATAAAATGAAAGAGGAACAAGGAACACGTTTTAACATAAGTATAGGTACTCGTATATAAAAATAGTACACTGTGTATAAATCAGAATGGACCCCTTTGGTTTCTTGTAGTAAACTAGAAGACTAGACTTTAAAATATGAATATTAGTTAATTAATATCCAATATCCTCATTAGTTAAGTAGTAAGTGAATCTTCGACTAAGTAATCGAACTGGAACAATCAGCAAATAGAATTTGCTACGTAATAATAATAAGCAATTTGTACGTTCGTTTTGGTTGGTTTGTTAAGGGAGATGTAATAACTAGTTATTATAACACTGTATAAAAAACTACTAATAACTAAAAAACTACTAATAACTATGCAAGTTGCCATCGAATACGAACGCTAGCGTTTGGGGTTCACCTGTCACTTACAATGTATGGAATTGACGTAAGTCACGTGATATATCTCTCGTTACAACTGACACGCTGTAATGCGATCACTGATCACTATCACTAGCGCTAATCGAATAGTGAAGTTTTGACGTTTTATCCGTCGTTAGGCGGTACAATTTTGACACGATGAATTCAACACGAGCACTATCACGATACAAAAACATCGGTGTCTAAGGGCGGCATGTAAGGGTAACTTAGCTAGCTTTTTCATTTTTGACAACGCAAAGCGATAGGTGATCACCGAACACTAGCGTTCGTATTCGATGGCAACTTGTCTAGCCCCGTTTATAACATGTAGGTAGCTTACTTTATTTATAGTGCATTAAATTTAAAAACATTTGCAAAGGACCTATTTAACCGTTAGTAGGGTGAACTGCCCTATTGTTGGCCACCTGCCAACTATTGGCCCGATGAACTTTAACATAAAGTCATAGAGACGATAATTCAACAATCACTAGGTGCCAGTAACTGGTATTTTAGAGGCCAGTAGGTAATTAATTAGGTGTTAAAACACCCTACTTAATTGTATTATTCAATGATTTTAAGGGTGGCATGTTTTCTTTTGGCAGGCGGATGACAGAACGGGTAAACGAGCTGCTCCACACAGAGAACGTGTACGTCGAGCGACTGCGACACGTCGTCGAGAACTACATCCCTGAGATGGGGCGGGACGACGTCCCGATGACCCTCAGGGGGATGAAGACCGACATCTTCGCGAACATAGAACGCATCTTCAGATTCCACTCTGAGGAGTTTCTACCAGCTTTACGAGACTGTGAGAATGACCTTAGGAAATTGGGGCAATGCTTTAGGAAATTCGTGAGTATTTTAAGAATTTTATCTATGCTCTGACTGTAAAAAATACAATGAATTGAAAACCTCCTCTTTTTTGAACTGTGTTGTTATGAAGCCAGAGATAATGATTGATCAGGAACTATACTGAAGCATGGTTCCAATAGTTGATTGTAACTGATAAAAGTTAAGGCCCAGTAGCCAATAAAAACATCGGTGTCATGGACTGCGGCGCGCTGATTCTGTCTTTGCTCACTACCGACCATTATAATCAGACTATTTTTATTTTGAGTTTGATTCGTAACTCATTGAAGATAGGCAGAAGTTTGAACGAGAACGCGGTTCTCTTTAATTTAGACGGTTAACATCCATGAATTCCATGTTGTTAGTAATGCACGATTTTTCACAGTTCCGTTCCTTACCGCCAGATTACCCGGGTTGCGAATAGTTTTACTTGCCGTGCAAATCGGTGAAAGTACTTCTAATCCAATTTCACTAAGATTGCCACGTATTATTTAGAGTTACTGAGATATGGACGTAATTTACTTTAGTTCAATTAATAATATCATTGTTAATTTAACGACAGGTCTCGGGCATAAAATGTAAAAGCGATTTCCTTACGCAACTTTGAAAAATATGACTTACGCCTTATAGACTAAGATCCGAATAGGAAACGACCTTCACCGGGCCGTTTAATCGATAAAAAGTATTTTATATCAAATTTAATATGTTAAGTAATATATAATTGGCGAATTTTCGTTTCGCAACCAAAGATTTATACATCATTCATCATTGTATCTTGATACAACTACAGATTTAGCAAATAATAAATATGATCGAATAATAACTGGACAAATTTTCATTTTATATTGTATAATTTGTCAAATAGATAATTTATTATTGATATCAAATAGTCAACTATACGTACGTCCTACAAACATTTGGTATGTAATATGTAAATTATGTTAAATTAGAATATCAAAAAGGATAAATGGTGGTACAGGTAAATGGTAGTGCAATAAAATGATAGCACCACCAATATGTGGCTGCATGAACAACAAACATCTTGTATCTTTTTTGTTTTGCGTAGCAATATTTTATCAAGCAGTCATTTTTTAAATGTGATCTCCATGATTTTGCCTTACGAATCATTTTGTGGAATTAAAACTACATAAATGAAATTAAAATATTTGATACATTAATAAAGTGTAGTACATTGGTAAATGACTAGTAGTCAAACGATAAGTTTTAAATGGAAACATTTCTCGCAAGAACATATGTAGTCGTATAATTGTGAATTGAATGATATATGGAACCACGAAACGTTGGTTGTAAACTGAACTTTATCAAACTGCTAGTTTCGGTGAAACATAAGTGAGAACCATGGCGAATAGGTAGGCTGAAAAATTTCAGTCCAGTACTTATATAATTAATTAAAAAATGTGTTTTTTTATTATTGCAATTCCTTGTTTAATACATTTTTTAAATAAGTTCATTTTTAAATTTTAGGTAATTATATACTGGACTGAAATATTTCAGCCTACCTATTCGCCATATATTACTTAACATTAAATTTGATATAAAATAATACCTTTTATCGATTAAACGGCCGGCGAAGCTCGTGTCCTACACGGATCCTTTACTATAAACATATTATAGTTTTCTCTCCGTATAGACTAAAGAGGATTTTCTTTTCAGGAGCAAAAATTCAATATGTACGTAATGTACTCTAGGAATAATAAGAGAGCCACAAGACTGGTGTTTGAGCACAAACCATTCTTTCAGGTAAGTTATTGCCATAGGCGTCACATACTTACATTTTATTTTTGTTCTTATCACAAAGGAAATAGGTTTTTGGGTGTCAAACAAAACATCCGTACGTTTATCTCGGTAAATCCCAAAACATTAGTCACTTATTCAAACGGACTTTTGTAATTATTAATAGATTAAATACATTTGACCTTTGGCTTTTTTATTTATACCTCGTGCTGCCCTATGTACAGCAGATTGTACAAAGTGACACTTAGCAAAACCGCCCAGACTTAAGCCATAATCCAAGTAGACTTTGTCATTAAAAAAAAAGATTAATGGGTACACAAGGGTAGTTTGGACATAATTTTTTTTTGGACATAAAATACATTTCACACTGGATGTTCAGCTAATCTCACTTTTTTTTAACTTGGGCGGCGGCACAAGGTTATTTACTTAAGCTTAGAAACCTCATCTACAGCTTTATGCATTGTTTAACGCTTTCTTCGGTTATCTTTCTGATTGAAAAATAGGTTTAACTACAATAATACCTCCAATTGTGCAAGTTAATAGGCTAGTTTTTTTTTTATCGATTACTTTTACGGTAATACCTCAAGGTAAATACTCATACTAACTGTAAGTCACCACAAGTAACTCGCAGGCGTTCCGTTACCCTGATGCACATAAAGTGTCATATGCAGCAAATTGATCGTTTGCGTTATTGGCGGCACGGCGGGCGGTGCGTGTGCGCATTACTTCCTCTTCGCGCACCCGTGGTGTTATTCTCTAATACATCAGTAGATTATGTACCTACTGGGAGATTATGCTGAGAATATTTCCGAGGAACCAACCTAAAAATACACGGCATATTTACATACTATACTTACATTAACTATGGTACTAAGTCAAGAGATCAAAATAAAATGGTTTCTTAGTGAAATCAAAACTTTGCTTTAAATAATAACACTACAGCAATTTGCCGTGGTGTTGACCGTGCCGGGGAATGGCAAGCGCTGTTAAATAAGCTAACTGTCAGATCACCGTTACATATGCATTCTCTTAATAAGGCCCGGTTTACCACATACTGTAACAATAAGACGAATTCATTAAGCGATAGGTGCTGCGCTTATAAATGAAAGTGTGTAGGTCATTCTCACATCTTCGTCCGTGACAAAGCCAGACCTTTAAGTAATTTAGGCCCTCGTGTAGTTAGAACAGGAATTTTATGTCATATTGTTGATCAATTTTATTACACCAAAAAAACCTAGCGAAAGTCTAAATCTAGGTGTTTGGTCTTGCGCGATTGCGCTGCAACCACGTTCTCAGTCTACTTACTCGATTGATATTTTGCCCCAGTTAATCCCACTTCTCAATAGTGATCACATATCATTCGACCTAAATTATATGCGAAAGCCGGAGAAAGGCGATACACGTAATTGAAACAAAATATAAAATATTTTTATACAGCGTTTATGCTGCCTGACTTTGTATCAGGATACCAAGATAATGATGTATAACTTTTTTACAGGAAAAACAAATAGAACTAGGCGACAGATTAGACCTGTCCAGTTACCTTTTGGAACCAGTGCAAAGGATACCAAGGTATAAACTGTTTGTGGACGATCTCGTCAAAACTTACACCAATTACGAAAACGAGCGAAGTGAGTCAGACTCCAACATATCGAAGCTGAGTGTGGACAGCGATGAGACGGGGGGGAGCAATGGGGAGTCGGACAGCGAGGAGACGCCACTGGACAGCTTGAAGCTGGCCAAGACCATGGTGGAGTGCGTGCTGACCGCCGTCGACGGCATCATGGCGCTCGAGAACATCAGAGACTGTCCAGTGAGTGTGTACAATATTTAACATATTCAGTGCATCATAATCTAAACAAATGACTATCACGCGTACTTAATGTGTAAGTTCGATTCGGACAAGACATTACAAGACATTGCAAATTCAAGTGCGTACACTAAATTTGCAATCCAAAATGCTTGTAAGTATTTCACAATGTCGCTCACTTGTTATATAACCGTTTAAGCAAAATGAACAGTATTTAAATAATCTGTCAGAAAAGTCGTTACGCTAGAAAGCGGCCTTTTAAACGGAGAGTAAACAATTCCAACTTCACAAGGTTCGATAGGCATCTCAGCATGTTGATTACTTTATCGTATAATCCTCGGAGCCATATATTTACTTTTACTTCGCGCCGTTCTCACAGAGTTCCACTTAGTTTCTATTAGCTTAATTAGGAGCTGAAATTATGTCGAAGGAATTTTGATAGGAGGGGACAATTTAGGCTACACAGACAGAGAAGTGTAATGATATTACATATTTGTCTTTATGGTTAAATTGTTTGCGTGTTAAGTGAATTATTTCTTAAAACCATTTATTCGTGTTATAAAGACGTGGTACTTGCAAATCGTAATTGACATGAAGTAGAAGTGCGAATAATACATATGGCTAAGCAAAGCACGCATGGTATATTTGTCGGGGAAAGCTAGCTTGCGCGAGCGCAAGCGTCTCAGGTGAGCGCTGCTTTGGAAAGCAAAGCGGTGCGGAGCTGCCTTGAGTAGCCACTACTCACTATTCTCTATCTAAATAATGTGTTGACACTGTTATCAAGCTTTAGTTTACTAACAGTGAATGTACCCTGTTTGTTGATTGAATAAATAATGTTAAGATACTGTCGCATATTAGTGTTACTTATTAGCAGTTACTATATACATTATGTTGCGTATGATATTGTCGTTGTGGACATGACTAACACTTAATTTATCAGGGTCTATATCCGGCATGGTTGGTACGATATTCTTAAGTGCGCGTTTTGATCTTTATGTTTTGTCCCTATATTATCTTCAAGGCATTGCAAGAACAGGGCAAAACAGATATATTGTAATTGGATGGGTTACCTTCGTTTCGTCAAAATATTTTTGGCCATATGTATCATTTCGCAAATTTTAATTTCACAAAAAATGGTTTCCCTTCGTAGTTGGTTTATTTTTTATGTAGTCACAAGTGTAACCTAACCTAACCTGACCTGTGTTTTGATATCCCAGATATAAAACAATAATTGTACAAAATACTTTTTGGGAAATGAAAATTTGGAAAATGATACATTTGATCAAAATTATTTTGGCGAAAGGGCAGGATCCCCGGTTGGATACCTGTCATAATTGTTTAGGTAGTTTCGGGAGTAAATAAGTAAGTACCTAGATAATTTCTCGGCGCACGTTTTTTATTCAACGATACAGTTATATCATTTAACAGGTCCTCACGAGTATCAACACAGGTGTTCAAATATTACGTAGTTTATGTAATATTATCAAACACTTAAAAGTCATTTCATTTACCTAGTCTGATGGGTCTTGGTCTATAATCTGTGCGAAAATATAAACAATCAAACGAACCAATTTACCATTACGCGTGCTTTCAAAGATCAAGTGAGGTCTATTTAAGCAATGACTTATACACGTGATCCTTAATTTCACATTGAGTTTAAGATTAAATAACAATTAATTGGATGAATTTTAACAATCATCTAATTATCCTAATTTTGGTGGTATTTTTTATATTGTTAGTAGGGTTTACTATACGATTTATTATACATTTAAGGGACGTTATTGGTCATTATACAGTTTTAAAATGGCCCTTTATTGTACCAAGTGGTTTTTAAGATATAACGATTTTACTAATTATGTACCACCAAAGTTGCTTTTCTAAGAACAACTCGCGATCAATTATAACATATCGGGCTAATTAAAACAATCATTAGGGAATCTTCCTTATTATTATTGAAAATAAAAAAACCTATGTTTCTTAATATAATAAATAATTTTGGTAGATTGCAGCAATTTTGATAATTTTGGTGTTTCCAGATAAGCCAAAATAATTGTACCACCAAAATTAGAAATTGAACATATTTTTTTTGTTCAATGTGGATATTTTAGTGTAACACAAACTTAACTCATAACAGTGAAATAGACACCATAAACGTACTTGAAACAACTAATACACAATAATTTTTTTTCGAAATAGGTAATGACTTATCTAAGTAATCACAATTAAAATAATGTATTTCATACCACTAAAATGATATACTTTGGTGCTAGGTGGGAAAACACAGCAAGATGGTACAAATCTTTCACCGTCTATTGCTGGAGTGGAACTGAACGAACATCTGACGCCATATTTGTTTGTTTATTCACGTTTCATTCGATCATAAAATCAATTTCAATATTCACCACCAATATTGACTATTTCGCAAGGGCAGTTTTATTTACACTGCTCCCAGTTTCCTTTTATTTGCAAATGCATTAATTGATAATTTTTAAAATACTTGAACTAATAAAGAATACATTTAACTAAAATATAAATCTAGTTGAGGCTTTATTACTTTGTACCACGGTTGATCAGTATATGTGACAAGTACAGGACACGACACCAAAATTGATTGTGGATTGAATTTTTTTTTTTACTATAAACTTTGACTTAATATTGCACTTTGAGATAGGTTATGTATAACGTAAATAGTTTTCCAATATATGTATTTTACACCCCAATTACCACGTCTCCCGCTCAAAATGGTGGTTGGGATATTTACCCAATTATAGGTTATTTAAAATAAAAACACGCTTCATTATTATTTGAGGTTATGTGTCAAACAGTAATATATTTTTTACATCAATTTCTATTGACACAGACTATAC
Source organism: Acleris sparsana (assembly GCA_923062465.1). Lineage (NCBI taxonomy): Eukaryota > Metazoa > Arthropoda > Insecta > Lepidoptera > Tortricidae > Acleris > Acleris sparsana. The sequence continues at coordinate 14,106,339 of OV281286.1, forward strand.
AAATTGTGCAATTGCTTCGCAATGATCTATCGATGTATGTTGTGATTTTATTCTCCGTAGTAATTAAAACAATTGCATCATTCGTTATTTCTTGGTCATATAAGAATGATGTATTTAATTTTGTGTTTGTAAAACATGTAAATAGAGCCATACTTTGAATATAATACGTATAGAATATTATTTTTATTGAACATGAGAATTCGTAGGTAGGTAGGTAAATACAGAGATAATTTGTAAAGCCTCAGTATTTTTTTATACAAAGTTTGTCGTGATAATTAAGAACAAAAAAATAAAAAAACCAGTCTGGCCATTCTCGAGCCTGACCAAGTAAAACAGGGATTCATTTTTATATATAAATATAAATTTCAGGGTACCTTGGTACTTTAAACTTCTTGTCTTTTTAAATGTTTTGTTCAACGTACTCAGCAATTGTTGTCATAATATCCGCTTTTGTGGTTTACCAACCATTCTAAATGTTAAATACGGGAAATAAGACGAATGAGCCGGGAGTCCTCACCCATCATCATCAAGCTTATGTAATATTGCAGCCCCAGATCAACCTGCTGAGCCAGGGTCGGCTACTGCGGCAGCAGGAGTTCTACGCGATGGACAACGCGCGCCGCCGCAGGCAGCTCATGAGGATATTCCTCTTCGACAAGCTGGTGCTGCTAACTCTGGTCTACCGGAAGGTTAGTTCTTGCTTAGAATTATGTGTATATTCGTAGTTATATTATTAAGGATGGTTATTTTACTGTAATAAATGTGATTGTTGGAAGTTCTGCCAACAAATGCCTGATATAAAGTGGAGTAAACACAAGGAATTACCTATTAGTCTATTAAAATATGGATTAATCAATGCATCAATATAAAATTTGTATATGTTATTTAGTTAACACTATTTCATAGCCTGGGGTGTCTTCGGTGGATGACTCTGCTAAGATAAGGCAATTGAGTACTACAAATATGAAATTGAAAACTACTGTATAGCAGTCTCTTTGGAAATTAGGCCAGAAACTAGCTACGAGTAACATATTTGTGTTGCGATTAAAGCCCTGATTAAATAATATGTATAACCGGTTAACATTTAAGCCCATAAGTATAATTCGTGTATCAATATTTTCGGCAATTGTCAAAATACGACATACCTACTATGGCTCCATCTTGCCTCAAACTAAACATATCTATTTCGAGGTAAGTAATGCTCATTCCGGGAATCTTTGTTTTTCTATAAAACTATGATATAACTGCAATGACAGTGTAGCAACAAGCCTGCTACTACTAACGTTTCTACTACCATACGTGACCCAAAACTTGGTGCTGGTCTGGTCACCCCCCAGGATCTGCGCCCAGTGGCTGAGCACTGCTGGAACCGGAGTAGTTACGGGAAAAACGATCGACAAATATACTGTGAAAGTACTCATAACGAATGCTATTAGATAAAAAACTTAAAGTACTTTAGGAATTTACTACGAGAAATGTTTAATGAAATAATTACTGGGGTTTTCGATATTTTTCTCCGTATCAATAGTTAAGTAATTGAACATTAAACAATACCTTTGGAACGAATGCCTGTACAACATAGCATCAAATGGTAACGACCATTGATGCTTAATGAATCACTGGTGACTCATTAAGTTTATTTTGTGTAATGTAATAAAATAAATTGTATTTATAATTTTAAGTATAGTTCGTGCCATCTCCAACTGTCGCATACTGATAGAGCATTACCGACCTCGCGTTAAGGCAAAGGTTAATTTCAATGAGGAAATATGAATCGTACCTACTTTTTTATTTAACCGTGAGTAATTAAGAAAATTAATAATTAGTACCTACGTGTCAGTAATTTGAAATATGTACAGGGTCAAATGGAGATCATTGATAAACGAATTTCATATACCTATTATAAGAAGCCGTCCAATATTCATCTCAACTTATATAATATCAGACTAAGACATTTTCTAAAAGAGTAATGTATGTAACGTAAGGGATAAGTTCGCCTTTGTACAGTCAGCATCATAAATATGTATACATTAACAAGGTTTCAGAAATATATATACAACCTTGCAGTAGAGTCGTGTTTAAATATTTTTGAAAGTTTAACTGTGTCAATATTATTAGACGTGACTGTATACCTTTTATTTCAATTCCTTTTTTTAGTTTAGTATTTTCTGTTTGTGCAATAAAGAGTTTACAAACGTACATACATGTACTGACGTTATAAATACATTATTTTATTAATGGATTTTTTGGCATTATTTTCACTCAACTGTTAAAAGTTTTATTTCCTTCTGATAAACCAATTTTAAAGCAAGAAATTATTGCCGCTACGTGATTTTCCAAAGGTTTTTTTATCACATGAAGAACCCAGTTCACAGTTGACGAGTGGTATTTTTGGGTGAACACTTTTAGAAAATACTTAGCCTAGTTGAAATATTTAGATTCTTTATAAGGCAATTTACATTTTACAACGATACTGACTATAATTTAATGTTTGTATGTAATTAAGTAGGTATACTCTCGTCGATTAAAAATTACGTAATAAATATAATTAATTAATCATAGGTACTCATGTTTTAGAGTATTATATCGATGGAATTACAAGTCGCTAGTTAAAGTGATGTGGTACGCATTACTCGCTCCTGCTTAGTGGGCGAACTAAAGCTCCTGTGTGGGCAACGTCCACTTAAATTGGCAGCGTTATGAAATATTGAGTAGTTATGACAATAGATGACGTCAGAGCACCGCCGGCCCGGTGGCGCTGCTCGTACACATACAGCCTCTAATCTGTACATATTATAATGTATGTAGTAACTAGTAACGCGACGTATGTACGAGTACATGGGTCGACCTAAGATGTCCGAGCTGGGCGTCTATTCTACGACGATAAACAATATTGCTTTTAACTCGGCCGCCGTTACTGTCCAGTAAATAAGAGCTATCAAAACGTTGACAATACGGAAAAACCTCAAAAGCAATATTGTTTAACGTCGAACAATAGAGGCCGTGTTTATTTGTCTAGGTAACATCGCCTTTTAAAATCAAAGTAGGTACTTACCTACTTAGGTACAACTAACAATATTGCTTTTGAGGTTTTCCCGTATTGTCAACGTCTTCAAAGTGAACCAGTTTTCCGTGTGTAGCAAAAATCATAATGAGGAATCTGTAGCACACGGAAAACTGGTTCACTTTTGATACACAGCATATTTTTGTATGCTGATATATCATAATACCACGAGATATAATTAGAATATAACAATAAAATTAACATTCAATATTACTTTTTATAAGAATGCAAAATATGCGTTTGACGTTGAACTGCGGAAACCGGAACACAAAGTACAAAAAAAATACTGGTTAAAATAATGTACTAAAGTAGTTTGCTTTTTAGAAACATATAATTACTTAGTCACACAAAGCAAATTTCCCACGACTTGTGATTTAGAAATCCATCTCCTTTTACGATTTTTTGGTACCTACTGGTAGATACTAAGGGCCGTATTAATAAACTCATCTTGACTGTGAGGCCCGTCACAAGATCAAAGTAAACGCCAAACCGTAGAATACTGTCATTTTTGACGCATCTCGAGATCAGCATTAGAGTTGATATCACTTTATTAATACGGGTGTAAGACAACTAAGCAGTAGAAGTATTAGGGTTATAAGTATTTCTAATGTGACTTATTTTACTTTTGTGCTATATACGGCGGTTTAAAGACCGCAAAACCATGGGACGACGGTTTAATGATTAAGTCATTATTCATCGATTTTTTTTTGCCAGATTCATTGTATATGTAAATAATATTTTATTTTGCTGCGGTTAGGGTGATCTTTACAATAAATCCATTTATTTGTGCCAGTGACTAAGAAATTGTATAGGCACTTAGCAACATTTAAAACAAAGGTTGATAACGCAAGACTAACAATTATCGAATAAAGCAACAATAGTACGGGATAACGTTAGAATGAAAATGCGAGAACGAGAGATTTTACTTTTTTATGTCCGCATGGGTTGGTAATGGCCGCATAACCTTGTCGGCGCGGTGGAACGACCAATATATCGCGCATCGCCGATCACCGTCCTGTTGTTTGGCGGCAGCTCGTTCACACACGTGGAACGCTCACAATCGACGCTTATTACGCACTTGTCGACTTCAAATCACCTGTACTTACATAACATAACTTACAATCACTCGCATACAGCTCAAATCTATCCACTAAAATACTTGCTGTAATGCAGCGTTTAATAATCAATGTGACTCGCTCGATGGATTGTCTTCATAAATAATATAACAATGGCAACCGGCGACCTTCAGTCTTGTTATCGCCTGTATAATATCGTATTGCATACGTTAATTTACCGTTTTGTTTTTTTCAGCAACCGACGGTGGAGTTTTTTTTCTATAAAGACCATATTCCCGTAGACGACCTCGGCATTACTGCCAAGGAGACAGACCAGTACAAATTCACCATTTGGTACAAGAAGCGGAACCTGAAGTCTTACAAGCTCGAGACCAGGGACCCCGCGGTGCGGAGCGCCTGGGTCCAGGAAATTACCTCCCTGCTCTGGGAACAGGCTATGCAGAAAAAAGGTAAACATTGAGTTGTTTTTAAACAGATGTGGGTGAACATGGGAATGGTGTGCCTACAGTCACCGGCAATAATAACACTCGTTATTCAACATCGGGCTCAAGCAAGATGCGCGTGTCAGCCAGGTATTTTTAACCCAAATTTAGATGATATATTATTACTAGTGACTGTACTTAGGTAACTTTAGAATGCTACCGCTACGCAATATATTTAAGTGTTAAACTTCGTTTATACATGTTTGGTAGATTGATTATCAACGTAAACGAACGATTTAATTATAGTTCGGTAAAGTTAGCTCCGCGGGTAAATCGATTCACGCGGGTGAAACCACAGGCCAAAGCATGTTTGTATTAGTATACTAGCATGATGCGTCAATGAAATGTACGAATCTGATGTTGTTTGGAAGTTACCTAATTGGTTTTGTATCGAGAAGATTATTGTATCGCTCGATGTTTTATTGTTGTGGCATACAGAAGTTAAACGAGCACACATCCCACCTGATGATAAGCGAACTTGTTCCGAATGTTGTATTTGTAAACCAGAATATACCTAATCCACATGTGAAAACTTAATTACATTTTAAGAAACAAGATTTTAAGCTGCGTAAAGTTTTTTTCTACTAAGCCGCCTACCGTAGTCTGGCTCAAGCTGCTTTAAGTTACTCCAAATAAGTAGTCGCCATTATAATATTTTTAATAATTTCAGTAGGATTAAATGCGGGAGTTACATAAGGTTTATTTTTGGTACTTTTCATTTATTAACTCATCTATTTATTCGATATTTTGAATTCTGAGTATCAACTAAAAAGTGAAAGACGCAGTTGGTCAGTTCTTTTCAAAAGTAAAGTAGCTGTCATTATTGCCATAAAAACTGTGAAACAAGCCAAAGTTATCTATCGCCGCCTGATTCGGAGAAGAACATTGTTGAGTAACTGAGATGAATTCCTAAACTAACAATAAGTAATTTGCATACATACCATAAAAATATAATAAATGACTTCCGATCTAAAAGGCAGTGCAGTATAATAAAGAGCGGTATGCAGATAAAGCATATGTGGTGCAGTAAACAGCGCGTCGAATCGAGCATTGTGCAGCACAGTGGCGCGTCGCACATATCTGCCGATGCTGGCGTCACGTCCGCGGAGTTATGTCACTCAAATCAAATTCTGAAGATGTTTGTACAGAATACTTGCTCGTCGTCAGCCCTATCTCGTTAAACACTGCGGCGACTAGATACGAGCGACGAGCGATGTGCTAGAATTATCTATTTGCCTTTGTCTACTAAGGTATGCGGTTGAAATCCTTGGATAAATGAGAATTTATTATTATGCTTACACATTTTCTATTAGGAGTTGCTTAAGACTGCAGGATAAATAAAACGGGTGGTCAACGGGCTTAAATTCATTACATTTTTATTTTAATAAGTGGTAACAGGCACAAGTTTTATTCGTAAACTAGGAAGGCATTGTTGTTGAACCTCATCTATAACTGCTCCCAAGATTAAGCCGAAGAAATTTCTCATAAAAGGGACTTGTTGAGTCCATCTGGCACGCAAGCCGAACAGAACTAATTCCCGCATAGTTAATCCGGACAAACTTTTTAATTGGTCGTCATCTGCTCCCTTGCGCGTACGTGTCGGGAGAGTGCGAGTTTCTTTATCTCGGTGACGCACGACGCCGTACGGGGTCGACGACTGCATTTTTTATTGGACACCCGTCGGCGAGTTGCATGTGCACTTCGCGCTGTGAGAACGGCGGAGCGCCGCGCGGTTCCCTAACATCCTTCTTGTTTTTTTAAACGTCATCCCATATGCATGCATTATAAACGCGCTTTGTTCGCAATATACTTTAACCATATAAAAATTGAAATATGCAAGTGTCTTACATTATAAGCTTTGTTCAATTGACTCGGTCTTATTTGCGCCTGTTTATTAAAACTGTTGCCGAGAGACCGAGATAGGATAAGCACGGGAACGCGCGGCAGAAAGTGCTATCGCTTTGAACTCTGACTGTTACAACGCCTATTTTTCGCGAAGATCTCTCCGATAAGCGTAAAGTGGTGTTTAAATCTTACTGGTAACGCGTTTCTTTGTTACCTCATTGCAGTTAAGCGACAATGGCCATTTCCTCAAATACTACAATAGGCTTTGTCTAATGCGAGTTCCTTTTTGAAAACCGCGCATGTGAATCATATAGTGTGGAAAGCTAATAACCAGTTACCTAATTTCGTACAACAACGGCGTAACTTGTTATTTTTAGCTTTTATTGCAGTTTGGCTAGTAAAAGTACGCCAATGGCCGAGTTCGAGTCAATGCGCTAATCACTGACATTGATCGATCACAATGAGATTAGGCAAGTTATAATATAAGAATTTGGAAATTATTGGACGCATGCGTCATGCGATCGAGATCGAAAGGGAATAAGATTACGATTTTCAAAGATTTTGACCTAGGGAAATGTTAACGGAGTAGGACTGGGGGCGGTTGATCGTAAAGGTATATCAAACCAACCAAGTTAATCCCGATACAGGGCCAACATGTTTAAAATAACCACCACAAGAAGTGACGGCGTGCGCTGCCGGTGTCAGTTTATCAACAATAGCCGCACAAACTGCAGACGGAGTCTTTTACACCGACCTATCCGCACAATCCGAAATAAATATTCATGAATCGCGGGTAGCTCGGGTCGACAGGCGCTGCAACTTTTATTTAAAGTCGCCTGTTCGCCACATACAAAAACATATTCACATTTTGTAAGCTGTTAACTTTTATATTTACTTGCGGTTTTCGCATCTCTTGGCGTAAAGCTTCAAATATCTGGAAAAAAAAAACACATTACTTACCTACTAGTCTATGTAGTATATTTTTTTGCTATCGTTTTTAGTTTTTTATCTACTTTGTCATATACACTTGTTTTGTTCCCACACGATTGCCAACAAATATGACTTTTCAATTTTGACAACCATTCCAAAAGTTTTCAACCAAATTATTTTTTAGTTACACTAGTCGTTTACTAATAAACTAAACTTTAAATGTATGTACGATTTCTCTGTTGAAAATGAATCTTACATTTTATAATAATTGGAAAAAATAAATATGTGGCTTCTATACAAAGTTGTAAACCTTTGTATTGACGCGTCAGCACCAAGTTTTTAAATCCCTATAAAGTGTAAGGTACGAATTACTATACATCAGTTTAAACCTTAGTAAATTATCTAAAGGAAATTGAAATAATTAGCAATATAATTTATTCAGGAACTTTTAATTTGGTGGTCAAATAGAAAAGCAAAAGCCATATTTGTAGGCAATTTTATGGCAAAAACAAAGCGTCTATAATTAATTAAAAAAGAAGATAATTTTTTTAATCACGAGTATGTGACCACCGCGTATATACTCAATTATCATATCCAAGTATATTTACGCTGTTGGAATACAAAGTAATTTTTGTTAGAACCGAACCATTGAATGCCATATATAGGTATATGTGGTACAAAAATAGTAGAAATTAAACAAAATGGAACTAAAAAAACACAGTAAATTGTTGTCAAGTTTAAGCATTTTACGTCAAAAATGTGACAGTTACGTAGAGAGTGGCGCCCTCATTTAATTTCTACTCTTTTTTGTCGCCCTGTACCTGTACTTAATACCAGTGTGTATTGTGTATATGTAAATCCGTTGCTTATCTTAAACTGATTATAATATTGTAATAAACAGAGTCTATAAAGCTTAAGATGATGACTAGATTAAAATACCGGTTCACTAATGTTTGACCAAATCATCATTTGACAAACGTATCATTTTACAAACTTTCATTTCACAAAGAGATACTTCCCACCGTATTAATTTTAAGTTTTTGTGGTCGATATTGTAACCTAACCTAACTTATTTAATAAGCTCATTTAACCTTTTCAATAAGCACAAACAGGTTTTTGCAAAATGAAAGTTTGTACAATGATACGTTTGTCAAAAGTACTTTTGGTCAAATGAACGGACCCCTAAAATACCACATGTTTTTGTTTATATGTAACTCTTTGTCATCAACGTAACATATAAGTCTAAGTGTAAACTAGATAATCTTAGTACAAAGGCGAGCTTACCTATATCCCTTCGAGGGATCTCATCTACCTAACATTTGCGTGAAAGGTGAAAGAAGTACCTTTGCGAAAGACAAATGAGCCATAGTATTATTCAACAAATTATTTGTAATTCAACAAATTGCTACCGTTTGCCCGTGAGTTTGTCACTTTCGTCAGCATACAAAAAACAATTGTTTCTCGCGTGACATTCTAACAAACTTTTAAAATTGTATAATATTAGTAAGATTTGTAGGAGAAGGATATTATTAGGATTGTAGAAAGTACAATCAGTACTAAGACAATACAGTATTATCTCGGGTTGTATTAATTGGTAGTGTTGGCGTCTTCGTGGAAGCATCGCGTTATCGCTATCGACGCGTTATCGTCCGTCAGGCGCGGCCCCGCGATAGCCGCTCGGTGTACTTACTTCAGGTGACTAACACCGAACTAAAAGGAAAAACCCATTACGATTTCAACATTCGTTTACAACTTACCACTCCATTGTTTCTTTCATAATAATCGAACGACCTCCTACAAAATATCAAACGTATCTACAGCGCAAACAGGTATAATGATATTTACAAGTAGGCCTCAATAATAAAGCCCTGTATAGAATGTGGTATTTTGATTATGACACATCCTTAATAAGTCAGTTCTAAGTTTCAAACTGTCCGCTCATAATACAAATCCGAGTAGTTTACTTAAGGCGTGATTCGAGTAAAGTTATGTTAAAGTTACTAAGTAGGTAACTAAAGTTACATTTAATCACTTACATGGCCTGAAAGTTAGTTAGGATTTGTCTCTAAGCAGGTGATCTCGTCTTATTTACTTATTTACATATTCAGATAATGCTCAGTATATTTTTTCTTTTATTTACTCATTATGTATTATGTGTTTTCTTTCAGAGTTACTCCTTCAACAACGTAACAAGAGGATCTCGATGGTGTCCATGAACAGCCAGGAGTCGAATGAGGAAGAGAGAAACGATGACAAATGTGAGTTTTATTCTTACTTAAATTCGGTCTAAGATGAAACGGTGGATGGTATTATAATTACAGTAAATGGGTTCTCGATGTACAGTCGATACCTGTCATACAAACAGAGCACTTCGTGTATTGATTACAAATCGTAATCGCCGTACCATATTTACTATGACCGGTACATTATTCCCACATACTGTATATAATGATAAATGTTTAATTTAAACATGACTAGTTTTTAATTACGATCGTACCCCTTGAAACGTACGCCCCAATTGAAATGGATACATATATTTCTAATACATTTTTATTTCTATATAGAATCGTCTGTCCTCCAGGTCTGTTAGACGGTTTCGTATGCGTGAGGTTGCACCAATCCGTTGCTTTGTAGGTCAGTAATCCTTTAGGCACGCTTCCAATTATTTACCAAAACTACCTATTTTGGCTTTCGTTTTCCGTACCCAAGCTTCTCGGTGGAATAATTTGATGGGTTTGTGTCTGTTCTTTGTTTATTTTTTGTTTCTCGTCCGTATTTTCTTATTTTCTGATAAGAAAACTCTGTTCAATTCTTGCCTTCGTGCTGGCGTAGCACCTAATTTATTTTGATTTCGCAAACCTTACATTATTAATAACACTTAGTGTGGCACTTTTTCTTTATCATTTAAGTCTGGAACGATCTGCTCCATTTTAACAATTAGTCAGATAATATAGAATCTATTTACTGAGTAATTAACAACCTGTATTTAAAATTAAAACGTACTTGTCGTCTTCTTTAAGACTTGTCACTTTTACTGTGTGTGTGTCTTTCATACTATACAGAGATATGTCAAGTGGAATAAGAATAAACGATATCGTTTTGAATTTATTCTCTCTGATTCCAGACAATTCACTTCGCGGAGTGCCAGGTGAAGTTCGGCGATCGAGTGATAAAAAAGTCCGGAGAACTACTTGGTATTGCGAATGAAAATGACTATATTTTATTGAAACGTGGGTTCTGTTTAGCGTTGACATCCTTTTAAAGAAAATACAAGTAATCGAGACTTTATTTATTGTTTAAGATGTTTTAGCCTGAGATTACGTTCTTTAGAGCGCAGATTAAAGGCAGGTTGGCCGACAAGAGAAGAGTGAAACTTCATGTAACACTGTCATAGCAGTAAGACGGTATAATTATTTGTGCTGAATGAAGAAAATACGCTATTATTTATTTATAAATACTTGGCGTTTAATTAGTATTAACCATTACACATTTAAATTAATACATGTATTATTTTAAGGTAAACTCTACATTAAGTTTAAAAAACATGACCAAAGTAAGGTAACGAACATATTACGATATTTATACAAAATGTGATAATCATTATTTCAAAGTGTTAAATGCTCTATGTTGTAGTTTCAGTCATTAATGTATAAAACATATATTGTTATACAATGTTGTTTAGTTCGAAGTATTTGTAAATAATTGTAGCTATTTAAAACGGACGATAGCTCGTTGCTATAATATTCAAATATATTTTTTAGAATAAACGTCTTAGTAATCCATTAATGTATTTTTTTACCTTCCTGACTGACTCTTAGTTATTAAATTACATGTATCTAGAGTATGCATGTGCAAAGCACAGACAGCAAAGACTAAAAATGGAATACGTCGAGTGTTTGCAGCCGGAGTCGGGGAAATGGCTTCGGAGCAGACAATCCGAAAACTTGAGGCTGCGACAGCCAAACGATGATGCCCCGGTGCATTTGCCATTTGTAGCGCGGCTCAGCCGGCGCACGCTTCACCTGTCGATACCACTCCCCTGCAACGTGATATTTTACTCTTATCCCGCAGTCAGAAATGTCATGACCACGTTTCGGAAATTATTAATTGATATTGCATTTGAATAACGCTAACCTGTCACATCCGGGCTCAATTAAACCCACTGCGACCGATTGTAACAAACTTTCACGACGGTGGCACGTACTGCTAATTATACTGTTCAGGCGTTCGACGATGAATGAATAGGGCATTGCATTTTTAATTCCATACTCGGTTTAAAATAAAAGTGCGGTGACGTAACAAATATCAAAAACATGTGTTTTTTAAGTCTATTATCTCTTATTTGTTGGTTATTATGGAAACGGAGTAAGTCACAAAGTTCGTGTTGGAGTGTTTAGGTATAAAAAAAAGATTTATTAATGAATAATATTAATATTGTCAAAAGATTTAAAACCTTTTCAATGTTGTTAAATAAGTTATATTGATTATCATCACAATTTATTTTAGCGTTAAATTTTGTGAACAGGGAACAGTTACTTTTTAATAAGGTGTTTAAATAAACATGCTTATCGAAGTTTGTTTCTAAAGTATACTGTTTTGATCATTATTTACTGAGAAGATAAATTAATACGTTTCTGGTAATGGGTTTCAAGCTCAAAAGCCGCATGGTCTATTTTACATTACTGTTACGTCACGTAACGCGGTTACAAACAAAATTAACGGCATTTCGATCACTAGACCAAAGCGGGCGTAGCAAACACTGATAAAATCCATTTTTTTCTTAGTAAAAAAAAAAAAGATAAAAAATATCTTTTTTTTTTTGAGACAAACGTCTATTAAGCATGACTTTTATCTGAAGCCCTAGCCAAGATACATTAGCGTAACGCATCTTGCTTATGGCCCCAGAACACCTTTCCAAAAAAATCTTGTTGAATATCAAGACACGTATATTGAAAATAATGGACGTACCCGTGCCTTTATGTTTTTTATTGAAAAAATATGACTACCAGAATATTAATAAAAAAGTTTCATTGGCACCAAAATCCAATCAAACTAGAAGAATCATATAAAAGTCGACACAGGCACGACTCGTAATTTACTCAAAAAATGTAGGATTGAAATGGGCTCTCCGTACAAACCGCACAACGGGGTAATGAAATACTTTATTAGAAACCCGCAATGCGAAAAATTATGGGTAAGGCTACGAAGTGGGGCGCAATATTCTACCTGAAGGCTAAATTTTATAGCCTCGCGCCGTTTTCGAACAATTGCATTAATAGTGTATCAACGGAGCAGCGCATCTTTACTGCCGGCTCCGCTCGCCAAAACACAATTAAGTTTTTAATATTTTAACAGGGAAATCACACTCGTACACCGGTCGAAATGAAACTGGAATGCGTAATTATAGGTAAACGAGTAGAATAAAACAAAGGTTTATAGTTTCTAAATGGGCCGCGCCGTGACGACGCTGTTATTGTTAACGCAGGCGATTCTAAACAACAGAACTATAACATGCATATTTTACTCGTATTTATGAATCAAGGGATATTTAAAGTAAAGAAAAAAAAAACAATGACATATGGCGGAAGGCTTAATCTCAATTCAGTGATTCTCTACGTTATTTGTTATGTATTTCGTAAAGCCAATTTTTGAAAAAAATATAATAGTAATAATAAATAAATAAATATCAGGGGACACCGTCACACCAACTGACCTAGCCCCAAACTAATCTCTAAGCTTGCACTATGGGTACTGAACATCGATATAAATACTCATATAGAGAAATACATACATAACTCAGAAACAAATATTCGCAGTCATCACACAAATATCTGCCCTTACCAGGATTTGGACCCAGGACCGCTAGCTTCGTAGGCAGGGTCACCAACTAGGCCAACGCGTCGTCAAACATGGCTCTTTACAATATTTTTCGTAAAGAATATTTCTGTACAAAGTACAAAATGACGCCTCAGCGGATGGGGGGAGGGAGGTTTACGGCATCATTCTGCTCGCCGGCTTGTTCGACAGGAGTTCTTTGGCGGCATCTTTAACACTCCCTTGAGGGTTCATTTATATATTCGCAACACGGAGGCTGCAATAAAACGGCGTTATCCCGGTCATTATTTAGTCATCGCCCGGCCTCTCTGCCGACGCTACGAAAATAAAATGCATCCGAATTACCTCTGCCTGTATTACTCGAATTTAATGCACCCGCATAAGTTGATTGCTTTTATAAATATTTGATATCTTAATTGTGCACACAGGGTTTTATTTGAGACGATATTTAAGTAATTACAAACAAAAGTAAATATTAACTCGTACTTGATACGTTAAGGATTTGAAAACAGAACAAACATCTAACGGCCGAACACTAATATTTAAACCGCGGACAGATAAGTCTTACTTCAGGTTAAAATTTGACATTTGTCCACACAAAATGTGGCAAATTTAAATCCGAGGTAAGCCTATCTATACGCGGTTTGAATATAGGGTTCGGCCTTAAGTATATTTGTGCAGGGTTAATAATAGATAAATGTTTTGCTGTCATTTCCCATCAGAGCAACTCTATTAAATTTTCGTTCATCTGTTCCAAGACAACACAAGCTGAGTTTAAAATACACGTTACATACATATCCGCAACATAAATAACTCCCCAAGTTAAGGTACCTACACTAATATTATTGCGCGACAAGTATTTTCAACAACGAAGTTATTAATCTGCAACGTGCTTCTAAATACTTTTGTGTTATTTAGTTATTACAGCGAGGTAGTGGCAGGCACACTGTTTCAAGCCGCGTCCCGATAAATTCGTCCCAGTGAATAGAATACCTCCGGCAGGCAGCTCCGGTGTATACTACCGCAAATTGATGCCCTGAGGTATTTCAGCAGATGAACGCCCGCCCGGTACGACCGGTACTCGAATCTTTACCAACGTTAACACGTTTTTGACTAATTACGTAATAGTTAAGCCATTGTTAGTGAAATCATCAAGATAATTGTTTACGATTGTGTCGCGAAGGTAAAGGTAATAATGAAAAGTTATTGTTGATGTTATCGAGAAAGGTTAGTTAGGGGAGCGGTCAGGCCTGGTTACGAGCTAGCCGTTTTATGAGGCGGCGCCGGGCGTTGCCGCTAAATCTCCTTATTTATCCGGGAACATAAACCTTGGTCTCAGCAAAAATTAATTGGCTCCCACGCTCCTTCTGGTCGCACAATATTTGCGGCTTACTGTTTTACTGTTGCTTTGTCGTTGATATTTACTATCTGTCGTATGAGCTTTTATTCTGTATCAAAACTGCTTGTGTGGAAATATTTATAGTTTTCCGACGGCATGTGATTTTATCTATAGGTATTTTATGACATAGGCGCGTAAACTTAATGTAGTGTTTACTAAAACGCTTGTTACGCTCAATTTCTAGAAGGTTCAATTTAGAAAATAGTCAATAAATCTAGATTGCTTGCACCATTTTTAACTACGTGGTTGTATAATTAGAATAAAAGAAAAAATATTTATTTAAATTGCACGACCTATCTTACTTTTGGGTTAGCGCCCGAATTTTACCCCACGATCCCGGTTTTGAAAACCCTGCTGGCGCACCCTTTTTGTATTCGTTTATCTCAAACAATCATTAACAAATATATCACTCATAGAATATCTGACATGCATCCATCCATTTTGGCCAGTAAATGGTTGTCCTTGTCGTTGCCAGGCAAGCAAAAAAAAAGTCTAGTTTTTGACAATCACTTAAGTACCTAATATGGGGGTGTATAGAGTATCGCCTCCTAGTGTGGGTGGAGGGTAGGAAACCGCGAGGACCTAAAAACCCAAACGGAATACTACCAGCTACCATGGCACACCCCGGGCAACATTGCTGGTAGACTGGTAGGAGTCCACTGGGCCCTCCTCTTTACCAGCAATGGCTGAGAACTCTCGGCTCCATCGGGTTTGTAGGCGACCCGATGGACTATCCAGCCTACCTAGCGGCAGTCCACCGCAGTTGAGCGCCGTATGCGAGGATGCAGGAGTCCTGGGGGGTTGAGTCGAACGGAGTCGGGATAGTACTACCGGGAGACAACACGCCCCCTTTGGTCCGAATTTCTGGCGAGACGGTGGCCTTGCAACTAGCCACTGCAAGGTATTGGACACGCGTCCGTACGGTCGAGATGGGTACGGTTCGCAGGCGAGATGTGTGGGGGCTCTCTGGGAGGGCGGGGTGTCGGCCATGCTGACGGGGCAAGGGCGTGTGGAACACCTGGGAAGATCCGGATCGATCAACCCAGCCATGCGTCTGCAGCTCCCGATGTCGCGCATTGATACCCAACTCTGCACATCTATATCTCACAAGTAATCCTGGTGTTCTTTTAAAGACATCCCCGGTGCGGGCTCCGTGGAGGGTGGGAAACTTGTGAGATGAACAAAAAACAACGGAATATGGACAAACATAGATCCGAAACCCCGAGAATGCCGGAGGGGAAACCCAAAGGCGCTCAACAGGAGAGCGGTGCTCCTACGGGCGTGCCAGCCTCTCCCAACACACCAGGTGAGGGTAGTAGTGGCCAAGGGCCACACCACACACAGACACCACACAGAGGTGGCGGTAGGGTGCAAGCCCCGCCAGCTACCTCTACACACCAAACACAGCGGAAGGTAAGTGGCACGAAAGTGACGCTACCTTCCTACACACGGGGTTTCGAGGCATCGACGTCGACCTCGAAGACCACAAAAACACACCCACGCGGGGGCGGTGCCAAGGCACCGCCACACTCATACAAAGGGTCTGCGAGGGGCGGGAAGTCTGCTGGGAAACCGGCGGGCTCAAAACCCCGAGCGTGGACTCAACACACCCAGCCCAGGCCACTACGCAAAGCCAGCCCGGAGATCGTCCCGCCTGCACCTGCAGAGAAATCCGCAGACGCGGGGCAGACACCGGCGCTGCTACCCACGCCTCCTACAGCTTCCCAGCTGGATGCCAGCTGGAAACTTCCCGTGTTGACCACGTGGGGAAGGAGGGAGCAAACCGCTAAGCGGGACGCCCCAGTACCCAACGCCGAACCCGGGAAGAAGAAGCACAGGAACCAGAAGCAGCGCCGCAAGTACCGCAAGCTACTGGCGGAACAAGCTGCTGCTCCGGTGCCTGGCCAACAACCAGGTGCTCCCGGGATGGAGACGGTGCGAGGCGCTGCCGGTGACCCCGGTCATCCGACAACAAGCCGTGCCGCTCCCAAAGGGAAAGGAGCCGTCAACAGGGCCTCGGAGGGGAGCCCCCCGGTGGCTCGGGCCTCTGCTAAGAGGGTTCGACTGGACGAGACTATGTCTCCGAGAGGCGAGCCCAAAAAGCAGAGGATCGAGCCACCGCCGGGTACCCCGCGGGTAGCGTACGCGGATGCAGCGAAGGCGGACCTGATGGTTGCTGTCACATCAGCAAGCACGGGTCACCTCTCGGCTGAACTCGCTGACGAGGCCCTAAACCTCATCCAAGCCCGCGTGATGAGAGAAGCGGTCCAAAACCTGCAGAGCCGGGGCGGACCACAGTTCCAGGGAAAGCCGTTACACGTGAACGGCACCCTGAGGCTGTGGTGCGGAGACCAAGCAGCGGTTACCTGGCTCAAGGAGTGTGTAGCCACCATCACACTCTCCTCTGGGGACAAGCTGGTGGTGAAGCGCCAGAGCGAGATACCGCGCAGAGTACGCTGCGGTATTCTGCTCCCAGGTGTTTATGACGATTTTGGCGTAGTAGCGCACTCGCTCCGCTATCAGAACACCTGGGTGCAGATGGACCGGTGGCTTCTGCACAGCGCTGACAGGCAAGGAAAGGAGACGTTTGCCATCGTCAGCATACCGGAGACGGAGGTGCAGGCCATCCTGGACAGGGGGCGCCGGCTCACATTTTTGTGTGGGTCGGTGTACCTCAAATTTCAGGGGCCACGGGGGAAGTTCGTGGAGACTCCACCCCCTAGCACCAACGCCACTGCAGCTGCTGTACAGCAGACCCCAGAGCCGATGGACGCGGCCTCAGCGACCGGAGCGACCGACGACGTTGTCGAGGTCACGCCCGGACGCCAATCCCCGGCGCAAGGCGCCCCCTGCTCCGAGCACGACGAGGAAGAGCTCCTTCGTGACCCCTCGGAAAGCGGGGAGGAGTGCGCACAGGGGATAGGCAAGCTGGCCATCGGTGAGGGTGACGGCGGGGAGGGGTCATCGGGGATTCGCACCAATGACGGAACCCCCTTCTCCCGGCTGTAACATCCTCCAGGCAAACCTCCACCACAGCGAAACCGCGACGGCTCAGGTCCGGAAGTGGCTGGAGGCCAACAACACCGCCGTGGTCCTGATTCAGGAGCCGTGGATCAGGAAGGGGGCCATATGCGGGCTCCGGAACATCGGAGGTAAGCTCACAGTACACACGGGACCGGAGAACCCCCGGACCTGCATTTACACCACCAAAAATATACATGCCGAACCCTTAACCAGTTTCTCCTCTAGAGACCTGTGTGCCATCAAGGTGCGAGGGGCGCAAGAGTCCAGCCTGCCGGAGGTGATCCTGGCTTCCATCTACATGCCAGAGGCGGAAGATCCACCGCCACATGAAATGTCGAGGCTAGTGACCCACTGCGAGGAGAACAAGCTGCAACTAATTGTGGCCACGGACTCCAATGCACACCACCCCCTCTGGGGCATGAAAACTGCTAACAACAGAGGTAAGCTACTCGTAGAATACCTAATGTCAACCAACCTTAACATCCTTAATACAGGCTCTGAACCCACATTCGTTAACAAACGAAGCAGCACAATCATTGACTTGACTCTAGCAACTGAAGGAACTTCGCAGTACATCATGAACTGGCATGTCTCAAAGGAACTGTCGTGCTCAGATCATAGATGGATACGCTTCGTTATTCGGGTAAACACAGTCGCAGAAACTCCAAGGCGGAACCCACGTAAAACCAACCGCTTGCAATACGCCGAGCGGCTGGTACGTACGCTGCCGTCGGTGACCCCACACCAAATCGAGGGCCATGAAGCGATAGAGAACCAGGTAACTCTCCTAACGGACGCCATTATAGAAAGTTACCACCATGCCTGTCCTCTCTCCAACCCACCGGCTGACCGCAACAGCGAAGGAAAATGGTGGGGCCCTGAGCTGGAGAGGCTCAGGAAGAAGATGAGGCGACAATTGAACAGAGCAATGAACACTGGCGCAGACCAAGACTGGGAGAGCTACAAAACGACCAAGTCTAGGTACAAGAAACGCCTTAGGTACAGGAGTACGAGCTCATGGCGTAACTTCTGCAACAGCATAGAAACATGTTCACAGGCAAACAGGGTAAGGAAGGTTCTCTCCAACCAGACCACGCTCACCATGGGCTCCTTACGCAAGCCAGACAACACACTCACTAGCTCGTCAGAAGAGGCAGAGCGGTTCCTCATAGAAACGCACTTCCCTGACTGCGTGATATCACAGTCGACCAGCTGGGCGAGCGTAGAGGCCCCCCCTACCACGGTAGATTGGGAACAGGCCCTCAAGGTAATCAACCCCCATAAAGTTAAATGGGCAATCAACAGCTTTGACTCCTTTAAATCACCGGGACTGGACGAGATCTTCCCAGCCCTTCTGAAGTGGGGGGGCGAGCGATTGGTTCAGACCCTCACCGGGATCCTGACCGCCAGCCTGGCACACAAGTACGTGCCCAGACGGTGGAGGGAGGTCAAAGTAATATTCATACCAAAACCAGGTAGGAGTGACTACTCAGACCCCAGATCCTACAGACCCATCAGCCTAACCTCGTTTCTACTAAAGACCTTGGAAAGGCTGTGCGACAGGGATCTACGGGAGAGTAGCCTGGCGAACATACCAATGCACCCAAACCAACATGCCTACAGCCAAGGTAAGTCCACAGACTCAGCCCTACATGCTGTAGTAAGCAAGGCAGAGGAAGCCATCAAGAACAGAACAATGTGCCTGGGCGTCTTCATAGACATTGAGGGGGCCTTCGACAAGACCAATTTCAACAGCATAACAACCGCACTAGCCAGACACGGGGCAAACCCGACCATGGTCAAGTGGATAGGTAATATGCTCAGTAAAAGGGTCATCAGACTCAATGCAAACAACAACCAACTAGCACTGGTGGCAAAGGGCTGTCCTCAGGGCGGCGTTCTCTCCCCGTTACTATGGAACATAGTTGTAAACGAGCTGATCGCCGAACTGAACGATAGTTACTACTACGCGGTAGGCTACGCGGACGACATAGCGATACTTACAAGTGGCAGTGTCACCAGCACGGTATGTGACGTCACCCACTCAGCCCTAGGTATCGTGGAACGCTGGTGCACAAGCAACAAACTATCTGTCAACCCGAAGAAAACGGAGATGGTACTGTTCACAAACAAACGCAACCTGGGCAACTATAAACTCCCCAAGTTGTTTGGAACAGAACTCCAGCTATCAAATGAGGTAAAGTATCTAGGAGTCATACTTGATAGCAAATTGAACTGGAGCAATCACCTAAACAGCAAGATAGACAAAGCAACAATCGCTTTCTGGCAGTGTCGAAGGATGGTAGGTAAGACCTGGGGACTGCACCCCAAGATCATCCTATGGCTCTCTACGTCAGTGATACGACCAATCATAGCCTATGGTGCGGTAGTCTGGTGGCCACGCACTAGACTGTCCACTGTGGAAGCTAAACTACAGCGACTCCAGAGACTAGCCGGTATGGCAGCCACCGGATGCATGCGGACTACACCCACAGCATCCCTGGAAGCCCTACTCGACCTCCCGCCACTGCATCTCTTCATCCAGCAGGAGGCGGCGGCGACAGCGGCACGTCTTAAAAATTTGCACCTGTGGAAACCCGCCCGGGTACCGCACACCGAAATACTCTACGAAGCGGTTAACGAGGAGCCGCTCATGGAGGCAGCGACCGACAGTATACCAAAACAGTTTATCTTCGACAAAAGGTACAAAATACAACTGCACGAGGATCCGTGGGAAGGTCTCAATCCCAGGGAAGTAAGGATCTTCACAGACGGATCCAAGACTAAGTCGGGATCCGGAGCAGGTACCTTTTCGGAAGATCTAAACATACACATCTCAACGCCACTAGGAGCCCATAGCACAGTCTTCCAGACGGAATGCGTGGGCATCATTATGGCTACAGAAGCGATCGAGCAAAGGAAAGTAAAAGATCTCCCCATCCGGATACTCTCCGACAGCCGATCAGTTCTCCAAGCCCTACAGAGCTATACAACAACGTCAGGGCTAATATACGAATGTCACAACGCCCTTTCCAAGGTATGTAACATTAACCCCATCACCCTACAGTGGATAAAGGGACATAGCAACTCACGCGGTAACGACGCAGCCGACATACTCGCGAGAAGGGGCTCAGAAATGGAAATGATAGGTCCCGAACCATTGTTGCCCCTTCCGACCAGCTGGCTGCGAAATAAACTGCGCCGAATCACCAAGGTAAAGCACCAGCATTATTGGAGCAACCTAAACACCTGCAGGCAAAGCAAGGAAGCCCTTCCGACAATCAATCCCGGATTGTCGCGTAAGTTACGACTGCTCAAAAGGGCCCAACTCCGACTGCTAACTGGAGCCATAACCGGCCATGCCTTATTTAACAAACACTTGTTCAACTTAGGTGTTACAGACAGCCCCCTGTGCAGAGCATGCATGGCGGCGGAGGAAACCGCAGCCCACGTCATCATGGAATGCCCGGGGGTGGCAACATACCGGGCACGTCATCTCGGAACACCGAGATCGCTACCAGACGCCGTCGGCAACGTCAAGGGTCTGCTAGGCTTTCTGGTAGAACTGGGTTGGCAGGAGTAACACCACCAACCCCTCACGCAAAATAGGCGCAGTTTTAAAGTCGTCGAGTTGCGGAAAAGAGCCCGCCATAACCTATACCTATACCTATAAGTACCTAATAAGTTGTAGTAGTATTGTTATGTTCAGCATTCGGAATGAATTAATGGTTTCGTCGGGGGAACTAACGCACTAAGCCGCAGTTTTTTGATATAATTGGATCATGCTAATTAATATACTCCAAACACCCCTCTTATTCTTAAACGCACAATAGCCAAAATGTGCTTATAATATGCTCTGTCCTTACCTGTTATTATGACATTTGGATAAGACAAAAAGGGACAGTGATAACTTTAACTAAACGCGTTTACGAATAAGGGCGTAACATTATATATCTATCAAGTATAGAGTTTCAACTTCGTTCTTTTTTAGTGTAGACATGCAAGATGACGACTCAAAAGTATCTAGATTTTTGTACAATTTAAGAAAAATCATTAATAATAACCTTATTAACTAACGTATAACGTAGGTAAAAGCAGTGTGTTTAGAAAATATCAAATCTATTGTAATATTAACTTTGTTAACGTTGAAATTGCAGTTACTATAGATTTCCAACATACAAAGTCAAAAGCCAAAGAAGTCAGGAAAGATTTGCTTGCAGTTTTGTTTCAAACAATTGCTGTTAAGAAGTAACAACATGCAGCAAATCATGCAGGTAGTTTGACTGCTCGCACCATGTCTGTCGAAAGCGGAAACGCTACAATTACGAATACGATTTTTTACGAGATAATTCACAGGATTTTTATACATAACCATAATCACAAAATATACGTGAGGATTATACTGTAATGCTGCATTTTATTTCGTTTCCGTACATGAAGCTATAAAATGTATTCAGAATATTTAATACAGCATGTTTTATAACCACACAGCTTTTTATTTTTACGAGGGGTCCATATTTGGCGTGGTGCTGAAACGAGGGACCATAACCGTTGGACACCGCAACTGTTTGCAATCCCATCTAAACTGCTCCTGCATCCGTTTCGTTTCCAGTAAAATCTCCGTTGTTATAAATTTGAACTCTGTAAAACGAAGTCTAGGTTTAAGATGGTTTGTATAGCCATATACATCTAGAATGCTGTTTACTCACGCGTGAAAATTTCACCCTTGCGCTATGAAAACTTGTCGTAACCGGCTCCTTAGGGCGCAGCGCGAGCCGGGCAAACATACTTCATTAAAGTTTTCGTGCTTGTTGGTGCGATACCCTATTTTCTAGCGGTTTGTTGCTGACAAATACCAGGTGGTTCTATTTTAGGTTATTTTGCTTAAAGAACACGTTTTATATGGAATGATCAAAGCAATGAGCGTTCAATGAAGATCACACATGCGGCCTCTCGATATTGCCAGCACTAGAACAGATGAGATTGGAGGCGCTCCAGCCGCTTGCACCTGACTACTTGCATTGTTTGCAGTTTTGCAACTTCGGGGCTCAGTGAGTGTGCTGTATCACCAAATTGTTCTTTGTGTTACGTATTAAATACTTGTACCCTATTGCTAAGGCAGGAAATTAGGTAATTGCTGATTGAGTATTGGTTTCAGTAGTTTTATTATTCAAGGCGAGGCAAATATGTATGGCTACCTAGTATTTTTCTTAAAAATAGCTAGAAAATAAAGTGTGTCAAAATAAAAAATATTGTCCAATCAAAATCTTTATGACTTAAACTCATTTTGCCTCAACACAGCTCAACGTGAAAACGTTTATATTTCAGTGTCGCTTTTATAGTAACGACGAGTGTATTTTTCGTTCGAAAATCCAAGTTAATTAAAGGCTACTGATAAATACTTAGCATTTTGATTAAAATAATTGATACCAGTTTTTCTAATTTGATTGTGTGGAATTTATTTTATAATGACTCATTTAACTTTAAAAAAAGTTATAAATAAGAAAGTTACTACTTGTATATGCAACATTGTTGTTAAGTCTCGCAAGTTTTTTTAATTTGAGACTGCCGATAAATAATTTAGAGAAACGATTATAGACGAACTTTAAATTATTAACGGTATTTTAACATTTGTAAAGTATTAAAATCCGTAGAATTAGTAAGGCAACAAATGTATTTTTTTTAAATGAATCAACGATATTAGGCTGTATTCATTAGTACCTCAGCGATGACGTATCGCTGGTCCGGCGGAATAACGTCTAAAACGTCCGAACACTGTTTGAAATCCAATCGGACGTCGTGTTTGACGTCGTTATCGACCGGCCCATGGGGCAAACGAGTGGCAGGCCAGTTAGTCAGGTACCGTTGTTTAGACACCATATCAAAGGCTGCAGTGATCCATTGCGATGGCCAAGTAATCCCCGCTAGAGGCTCAGTCTCACGTCCAGCTTACTTTTATTACCGTGCCTGCATCGCGAAATAAAACAAAATTGGCGGGAATTTATGGGCCACAGCCCCAGAATGGCTAGTGGGGTGGAAAGTTTTCAATTTGAAACGAATAACTTGTTTGTCTCATGTAATAAGGGGGGTTTTGCGGCGTAATAAGGGGCTGCAATGGCTGTCGCGGGTTTCCTTAAAACTACTTTCTTGGTTTTATTACCTAAGTGCTGCGGTACGGGTGAATGTAACTCGTGCGAGTCTTTATAGGTGTCACCGTACTTACTGCGGAGGACCCGTTCACTAGGCTCTAAATAAATGTTTATGAAAGAGAACGGCGCGTAATATATTACTTCCATAATTAAATAGTGCTAACCCAAATATATATTAAGTTCCATACACAATACATTTTTCATCACTAAGTCACTTCACCTTTCCACCATCACCTTTAAAATACTTACAAAACATTAACTATTAACTGTGCAATAACAATTACAATAAGAAACAGATTTTCCCAAATATCTTTCTCAAAGTAATACTAAAATGTATCTGTGTCTTTTTGTTTTTAACATGAACTAACTAACAAGCGTTGTGTTGGGAACAGCACGTCATTTTGTAGGGAATGCTATCAATTACTCCGTTAACGTCAGATAGATATCCTTTTACAGTATCTTATAAGGCGTTATTTGTGTTTCGAGAAAAGCGGTTTAAAAGGAGTCGTTGAACGTGAGGGTTTCGAAGTCGCGACGTTTACAGCGGCATAACGTTTCTTCAGGTAGCAAATTGAATGTTAAAACGCGTTACCTGCCCCTAACTGAATAAGTTATGAGCCCGGAGCTATTGGTAATGAAACTTGAATGACCCCGGGCGTGTGTACAGTCTACGGGATGGAATTTCCGTGTTTACGCAGCACCGCCGCCAGTTTATTCTGTTGCGTTAAGTGCCACTTGTGGGAGTACCGGCCCTAAAAGGACGCGCGTATTGTTTTGCTGAGAACCAGAGGGTTGCTAAGGATTTATACTTGATTACCTAAACAAACGCTAAGGAAATTTGAGGTAATGTTTCAAATTACCGTCAGTTTAATTTCACCTCAATCGCCTTACTGATTGTTATACCCGTGTTCGATATTTTTCTACATCACACTATTGCTGACGGCATGTCATGATTTTTTTATTTTACCAACAACAATATAAATATGCTTAAAAATAATTGAATCACAGCGGGTTGAGACGATTAAGTAATGTGAAAAGTAGCTAATAACATAAACTGTATCGTATTAACGGTCATTATACCGAGTATTAATGGCACTGTAAGGTGCTGGCAGGTGACAACAATCATTGCTCACAAATACACTTTGCTCATGGCAAAGGGTCACGCAGTAGACAAACCCCAAACAAAATAAATTTCTCGACTCACACGCAAAGTTTGTGAAGAATGAGAGTTACTCAGTTAGTTTCGATCCTGGTCTGCGAGTGGAACTTTCTATTTTTCGATTGGCCGTGTTAGTAAGTTGGCAAACGTAGTTTACTGAGTAGTTCACACGGCTGTCGCTTGGGCGCAACATACCTATTTCACATTGCTGTGTTTTTTCTCTCAATAGATACCAAAGCTAAAGGTATATTGAGTATTGAGTATATCCGATTGGTTTATGACTTTATTAGTTTATGATTGTCACATAATTTAGCACAATCACTCAAACCACAAATATAGAAAAACTATTATTTTCCGTAAATAACCACCGCATTTGAAACGTTTGTCGAATAGCGCGTCGAGCGACTTAGAATGCCACGGTGCATACTTAATACAGATAATAAAGGAAGAGGTCCCAGTCTAATGTCAGTGGAAACACAAGTTCTTGTGCCGGCGGAGACGCTGTTCTTGCGTCGTTTGAACGTCTCAGCCGGCGATTATCAAAGCAATCAGCCGCGCTGCAAACTGTTACTGCCAAACAATAGCGCCCGCACAGAATATCGATAAGCTACATTTAATGAACTTACTGAAAAATACCATTTCTCTAGTACCCTATGACATGCGTCTTGCTCAGCACACGCTTTTCTTGATAGTTCGAACAGAGACACTAAACTCTGGTTTCCATGCTAACACCGCTTAACTCCGATTCATTTATTTTATACTTTATACTAGGATATCGTAAACTGCATGTTGACTTAAATTTTTATCACACGCTAAATTTAAAGACTGCTGTAAAATAGCTCTTTGGATTTTAGTAGCAATTATTTTAAAGCATCCATAAAGAAAATAATACAGCTAAACACTATCTCCACCACAAATGATTAAAACGTAGACTATTCAAGAGTAACAGAAAATAGAAATAATCTGGTAGCTTATAAATAAAATAAAAAAGACATCAAATCCTGTTTATTTCAAGAAAGTACAGGAGTTACGAAATTAAGAATAACGTTTACTTGATCTATCAAATGACTTAGTCTATCAAATATATATATTATTAATCCAAAAAAAACAAATGGTGATACACGACCTACTTAAATGCTGCTTATGCTGCTTGATTTAGTTATTTATTAGGTCGCATCGCTGCAGTAACTCTTATTAACCGACTTAAAAAATGAACTAAAAAGGAGGCTCGCAATTCGTCGCGAATTATCTTTTCAAATCTGACATCGCACAGCGTTTGGAAAATTTCGATATTATAAGAAAAGAAATCGATAGATTTTTTTTTCATTTTGTTTTGCTTTGAACACCTAGTTGTTTTTTGGCTTAATAGGTGGCTTTGTAAACTCATAATTACCTAGTCTACAATAAGAGGTTGTCTGTGCGTGCACATAGTGAGCCGTATAATAATTCCAGGTAAATGAAATCATGAGTAAAAATATATATATTTTCGTAAGAATATCGATACGAAAAGAGCTGGGCGGGTACCAGCACTAGGGCAATTGGCGAGTGTTTGCCCAAGTTTAGGCGGCGCGACGGAAGTGGTCGAGGCGGTCCGAGTTAACTGTTGCGTCGTTTGATTGTGTCCGCCCGTCCGCCCGCTACGTGACACAGGGCATAAATCTGCACAACAGTGAATAAAATTGATTTTTACGTTAATAACCATTTAAATGTAATCTGCAGAATCGGTCAAGTTACTTAATTTACTCTAAGTTATTTCTCAGCAATTCACAAATCGGCTTCCCTTATTTGTTTATTATTGTTCAGATTAAGAGGAGAGGGGGGTGGTGAAAATCGGAACAGTAAAAGTGATTTACTTCTAACTGG
The DNA here is from genome assembly GCA_923062465.1 of Acleris sparsana. NCBI lineage: Eukaryota > Metazoa > Arthropoda > Insecta > Lepidoptera > Tortricidae > Acleris > Acleris sparsana. The sequence continues at coordinate 14,133,165 of OV281286.1, forward strand.
GAGCATCCAAGAATATATACTTGGAATTACTAAAGAAATTTGGTGCTTAATTCGCAGGCCAGCGGAGAGGCGGCCGGCGGAGCCAGGCACCCGACTTTAATTACAACGCAGGTTTATTCACTCTAATTTCGTGAATTTTGCATTCCCCGCGTGAACCGCGGAAGGGTCAGGATAAAAGAAAATGACATTCGTTATTCTATTATGTTTAGCAAAAGAGAAGCTTCGTATTTGTAATTACTTTAGCACTAGACGACGTAGCCCTGGTATTCGGCAGTGGTACTCGGCAGCACATGGCTCCATCGCCGCGGGTGACCGTAATAAGTACGTGAGAAAGCTCATTACTTTGTCATCCGTAACAAGAAGACGCCTCTTTTGTGCTAGTTGTTGCGCTTGCCTCTGCAATAAAGGACTTCTATGAAACGCATAGCACGGCATGCACTCGAGAAGCTTTAAAGCTTCTACTTTTTACGCTGTTAGTCCCGAGTGTGGGGCTCGTTAGTCTTGACCACAGAATTAAGACAGAGTTTTCCTTAGGTTTGTGCGATGGTCGGATTTTTGGTAGAATTTCAGCTACATGAAGAATGGTATGCTAGATTGCCTAGCTGGTAATGAGTAGTGTTATCACAAGGATCGAGGGTCGGAGCGCGGGCGGGCGGCGCGCGCGCCGGCGGCGAGCGCGGCGGGCGCGGCGGCGCGAGGCCGTCGCGAACGGGCGAAGTTTTCTCCTCCGGTCGTTACGAGGCGCGAATTGCCCGCGTTACAATTACAGCGCGGCCCGCCATATTTATGCCCGCGGTAACCAAATTGCCCGATATTATTCCATCCCATTGAGTGCGAAAAGCTCAAATTAAACCGACTTTATATTGGACGATTTTCCTCGAGAGCGGGGGCGAGATATGTTCGTTGTTAGATAAGGAGCCGAGAAGATTGCGTTATGAAATAAGAAAAGGAATTGCACATTCTGAAGAGTTGAGCGAGTTCGTTTTCCGCTCCCGGATAAAATTTATCTTGACTCTGGATTTGGTAATGTTTTCATTACGCAACTCTCCGGTGGGTGTTGAAATTAAACGAGCACTACTCGCAAATTGCCTTTATCTGGCGTTGTTTTACATAATGTATACATAAATTATGAAACGTGCGTGGTTATGCATAATCATTTTCGAATTTTTGGTACCGTCTTACAATATTATTGCAGTAATATGTTTAATAAAACATATACTTACATTCTTGTAGAAAAATTACATTAACCATTTCAGTCAAGAAACAAAACAACAACAAGAAACAAAACTGCAAGTCCGTCCACTAACAAGTACTTCTGTCTTCAGTGTTTCATCTATGACACAAGTACGAAATAGTGGCATGCAAGCGTCGGAATAATCACCGAGCACTATATACATTTCTCCGGTCGCGCCGTTCGCTTAACCCGAGTGTTAAAAGAAAAGCGAAGGAAGATATATCTGTGAGGGGCCCAGATATTTTGGGAACTATATAGCCTAATGAAAGCGAACGAGGGCGGCCGGGCGCTAACAACTAATTGGCTATTCCGAAAACTCATTTGAACACAAAATGGATTCTGTATTTAAATTCCAACATTGAGTAAAACAACGACGAAAGTTAAATGCGTAAGGCGTTTTGGTTTCCATATATTTTTACGTTGCGTTTCCGCTCGCCCATTACAGAGTTGCCTCCCTCATCATTTCGCAATTTAGAACTGTAGACCTTTTTAAAAGTATAGGTATAAAGAGAACAAGTGATCGATACTTAAATACTGATGGCATACAATTTGGAAATAATATTTTAGCGTGCAGACAGGCGTCATTCCCAACGGTCAAAGAAGGCACCTGGGTATTTGTCAATGCATTTCGCATCTCGTATCATCATTATTCAACGAGCTGTATTAGGTACGTTCGAGCCACCACCTTTTGGGAAATCCAACGTCTGGCTCGGCTAATGACGACTGCGCGCAGAATACTGAGCGGCGACCGCTAGTCTACCTACACGCGAGTCAATGTTCACGGGCTTAAAGCTACTTTATTGACAATATACAAGCTGTACACCACCACACGTTCCCTCCGACAAATGAATTGGCTGTATAAATACAAAAGTCTAAAGTACGCCAAACGACAAACCTATCTAAGCCTTAACTTACCTTTGGACAAACGCTGAACTTAAAGTTAAGTATAAATCAAATAGTTCACTTTCTCTGTCGGGGTAAATTGTGTTTTGTTTAAGTTGTTCGTTCCGTGTGCGTTTGCTCGGGTAGTTCGCGACATATTGTCTGAGAACTCCGCCGACGCCTCTCCAATAAATAAGCAGGTCACATATTGAAGGGGGTGGAGGAGGGACACAATTGTAACTTTCTTGCCCCCGGTTTACGAGAGTAGGCAAAAGTTTAAAAAATACAAGTTGCTTTGCCCCTGGCCGGCGGACGCCGACGCTTCACACGTACACGACGCAGGCCGGCTCGGGGCGGCGCGCCGCTTGCGAACTGCCCGACGCATTGCTTATGTTATTCCATCTCAATAAAACTATTTCACAACAAGACAGAAACTCTATTGAAAATATTTGTATGCACTTCTTTGAAACATTATTCAGAATAAAAATGAGTTTCCATTATTTATTTAATATTCACTGCATAGAAAGAGCTACTCAGGGCTAGGTACTTTATTTTCTTTCTAATTATATTCCTTTGAAAAAAATACGACTGATACTTTGATAGGCTTACGAAGTACTAAGATTAAGAATGAGGTAAAAGCTTTTAAAATCGACAGTGGCATCACGATCAAAAGCAAAAGTTGTTAATCTTGTCCCGGGCCGGGAGGCTTCGGCCGCGCGTTACACAACAGGCAATTAGTATGCAGCGAGTTCACGCGGCATTTTTTCACATTATACTAAGTCCCAAAGAAAAACTGTAGCAAGTTCATGGGGCGGAACGGGGGCCACTCCAACGATTCCCGATAATTCATTAGAGCTGCGGCGTCACGGGGTACGAATTAAAATTAATGATTCGCGAGGACAGCAGCCGCCGGCGGAGAATCCGGCGCATTACCGAATCACTTTTATCTGTGTAGAGCGTAAACCCCGTCGAGCTAACAGGTGCCGCGGCGACTTATCTCCGTTAGGCGTTTTACTGACTCCGCCGCATTACTGGAATCAATCAGTATTTACTGTTTGCATTCGGTCACGAATGTTTCATCTTAATCTTGCTTATAAAGGTCGACGCTAATACCAAGTTTACCAAGATCGACAAAACGCGTAAATATGCATATCCTCTAAACGAAAAAGAGATGAAAGAGACCAATTTAGGTGTTACATCGTCTCGTGCGCACTGAATCTAATAGTGATGCCACAGCACAGCACCGAAAGCAATTTAGATGGATCAGCTCAACGGATCAACTTATAATAAGTAGGTGAGCGCAATATCGTTGGTAATATTAACAAACTTTCGTTTGATTCCTCAGTGGGATTGCAAATACATTGTCGCGAGATGACTTGATGAGAATTTGGCGACGCGACTCGACATACAAGTCGCGTTTCCAGTTTCTCGTCACGTGCGCCCGCCTCGAATAAGGCTCACCGCCCTCCCCAGCGCTGCCTTGTCTCACAAAAGCAAATTTTGCAGAATACGTAGTGCACCTAAAACTTAAGTTTTCTGATCAACCTGCGGCACTAAAAACCCCGAACTTTTACTGTTGAACTCACTACAACACTTCTACTTTTTATAAGGATTCCATCAATTCTACCTTTTCAAGGATTTCAACGTCAAAGTATTACTTAGTGTCAAGACCGAACAATAGAATTTGGTATTCTTGTACATAGTTTTTTATCGAAGAAAGTTGGTTTATTAGCTGGTTTTAATTAAAACCGGGCAAGAGCATGTCTGACCATGCTCAGTGTAGGGTTCCGAAGCCGTTACCACACAAAAAAATTCAAAAACAGGAAGTATTTACTAATTCTTTATTTAAAGTTATTCGGTACTGTTGCTTTCACAATCCTGCAATATTTTTGAAATACCTATCCAAAGAAACCACACATTATGGGATAGACGAAAATAAAAAACGTTACGTGTAACGGACGAAAACAAAAAAATGTTTTTTTTCAGATTTTATTTTACCACTTTGTTTTTGTGACTAATATATATATAAATGCCAAATTACAGCTTTCTAGTGCTAAGAGTCTCTGAGCTAGGCTGCGAACGGACGGACGGACGCACATAGCGAAACCGTAAAGGTTCCTAGTTTGACTACAGAACCCTAAAAAACTGCAAAAGAATGACCACGACTTCGTTTGAAAATAATTAAAATGACTAAAGAATTGTGTTAAAGATAAAAGTCATTTATTCAGTAAGTGGGCCACACGGGCACTTTTAGACGTCAAGAATTTACCAGCCCTTACCAAGAGGAGACCCCTGCTGAGAAGAAAAGCCGGAAGAGACTCAGCAGTCAGCCATTTTTGAAACATATTTCATATTACAATGGTACTACTTAGACTAAGCATTATATAAAGCTACAAATATTAAATTAAATATACTTAATATCTTATAACATGCGTAGTTCAGTAGGAAAACATGCCAAAAATCTAGGGCTCTCCCTAGATTTTTGAGATGGAGGGAGAAAAGGAAAAATAACACCTACTTGTGTATATAAGACGGTGCAAGACGACTACATAAAAGTTTCGATATGTTTTGAACAAATTATTATTGACTAAGTTTCGGGTTTAGGCCATGTATTTTTGTCTGTTAGACAGTCCTCGACCCTATTAATACGCTTTAGACATTAACGTCTTTTTCAAGTAATTTTTAAGTGCTGGAAAGGGTAACTTTAAAACTACCACAGGTAATTTATTATAGAAATGAATGCATTGACCAACAAATGATTTATATACTTTACGGACTCAGGATTTTCGAATAGCGATTTTGTTTTTTTTTCTTGTATTTAAACTATGTATATCATAGTTTTCGGTGAAAGAATCTAAATTCTTAATAACATATATAATATTCTCGTAAATAAATTGAGACGCTACAGTTAAGATATTCATTTCTTTAAAAAGTTCTCTTAAGGAGTCACGGGAATTTAAATTGTAAATAGAACGAATGGCTCTTTTTTGTAACACAAATATAGTTTGTATGTCAGCTGCCTTACCCCAAACCAGAATACCATAAGACATAACACTATGAAAATAACTATAATAAACTAAGCGAGCTGTCTCAACATTAGTTAGTTGTCTAATTTTCCTAACGGCGTAAGCTGCCGAACTTAGTTTACCTGCCAGTACACCTATGTACTCCATTGCAATTTTTTATTTATTGTTATGCCTAGGAAAACTGCCTTATCTACCATTTGCAAATACTCGTCATTTAGAAACATACAAGAATCTACCGGTTTAACATTAGGCAAAGCGAACCTAATACATTTAGATTTCTTAGCATTTAGTAGCAAGTTGTTACTAGTACACCAATTAAGTACTTTAACTAGTGTGGCGTTTATCCTACCTACTGTAGTCTACGGATTTTCTATCTAAAAACTTTTAAAATAGTAGAAAGTTTGAAATAGTACCTATTTCTGGTTTTAACCCGTAAGTCTCTTCTAATTCGTAACGACGAGGTTACCTAGACAGACGATTATGTAGAGGACATTACCATCTTCTCTAAATATACATATAAAACAGTAGGGTACCGGTTTTCTCCAATGTACCCTTTTTGGCCATTTATGGTTGAAATGAGCGTCAAAAATACTATAATATTATAAATAATATTCATAAATAGTTAAGACTGAAGATTAATATAAACATAAAATATAAAAATATGTCTGTAATTTTATAATGATTTAGATATTAGTAAAAATTTAGAGTGGCCAAAAACGGTGTGAAGATTGTCAAAACCGTACTCTACCGTGTGTCTGAGTGACTGACTAACAGACAACGCTCAGCCTAACCCGCTGGACCTAGGGGCTTGAAAATTGGAGGGAGTATTCCTTGGGTACCCTAGGGGTGCACTAAAAAGGATTTTCCGAAAATCGACTCCCAACGGGGAGAAATAGAGGGAGCACCGGGAAACTAATTTAACGCATACGAAGTCGCGGGCGTCCTCTAGTATGGTTATATGTATAAGTGTTTCCAATTTCGCGTTTCTGCGTTCAATAGGTATTGATTTAGTCAGTCACCAAAGAGTTTTATAATATTAGTACTTACAAGTATATTTAAAGTGTAATACGAGCGAGAGAGGATTTTAAACCACAACTTAATAGCCGGTTAACAGCTGCCAATTGTGTTGACTAACACCGCGCCTAGGAAAGGTTAACAGGATTTTATCAGTCAGTTAGCCACCACTTGGTGGTCACTTGATATAAATCTGTTTTATATATTTATTTACAATCTACAATATTGATAAAAATGAAGAAGAAGGGGCTTTGATCATAACTATGTAGATCATCTCAGCCTCGTAAAGCTGGTCTTCGTTAGGCGACTGTACTTACAATCATATGTTATAGATTTTTTTTACTATCTGTCAAATTGTATGTTTGTTAGCCTTGCTAGGCGCACAGATGATAAAGGTTTAACAGTTTGTTAAGACGAAATGTCCTATTGAAATTCCATAACCATGACACCCTTCTCCTTGAACATTTATCAAAATATCTCGTGCAACTTATACAGCACACTACATATTGTTTTTTTTGACGCCCCATCAAATGAACGACTAACAAAGCCAGCAACCGGGCTAAAACAATATGAGGCGCGAACACGCTCGGCCGGCGAATTTGTAAAGAAAATATATTTACTTGGGTAAAAAAGGGATGATAACGTGACTAAGGGCTAATCGGCTGACATCCTCAACTTTGTTGTTCTTATTGGTGGTGTTCATAAGCCGGCGCGCGTCGCTCGAATCCTAAGCAGCAACTTGCGCCCAAACAAATTGACGACAATATCTGCTGGCACTTCCTTGTCACCCCACGCGGTTATTAGCTTTCACACATGCGAGCGGTTTGAACGCTATGTAAATAACTGTACTTAAACTGCAAATAATTAAGGATACATCTATCTAGATCTTTGTATGTACAGTGACCAGCATATAGTATCCAACATTGGACGCAGGAATATCTGACACGTCTTTATTACTAGGTAGAGGTATAACAGCATGGAAGATGTTTATGCGCCCAATATTGGGTAAGTAATATTTTATTGCTGGTGACTGTACCTAAAGATATTTCTGTGACCGATAGCATGCAATGCTACCGGTAACCCATTATTATTTATAACGCTATTTTCTGGATATCTTTAAGATTAGTTAAGTAGATTAGGTTAGAGATGTGAATCACTCGAAAAAAAAACATGCGGCGAAAAATGCCTTTCGATGAAATGAAAATTCTGGGTAATGATATGTTTGTTGAAAGGTGTTTTGATAACTTTATTATTTTTACTCCGGAACAGACTTTCTTCCAAACTAAAATTTTGGAATGCACTAAGATGTTTTTTTAGAAACAACTCCTAACGAATAGATAATGGAGAATAGTGAAAAACGAATTTTACCTTACGTGTACATTATATAGCTGGCCTTCAATGTAGGTATGTAGCTAGGCTAATGAGGGAAATTAATATAAGTATTATAAAAAGCAAGGTATTCATTAAATATAATTTACAAATAAGCGACAGTGAAATCCTTACTGAGACCGTCGACCTAAACTCACAAAATAATAAGAACACTGAAAATCAAAAGGTATCTGAATTGAAACGTATTTCAAAACGGTTTATAAAAGAAAATGTATAAGTACGTACATTTACAGTTTAAGAAAGAACAGGTTCTACACTTTTCAACGTTTTTTCAATACTATTGGGATCCAAAAATGACCACCTTTCAATACTGCGACCACGCTAATTAAACTTTTACGTTAATTTTTAGAACCCCAATCAAAGAACTAATAAGAATAACTAAGGGCTATAAAAATACTGATCTTGTAATTTTTGATGTGTCTTGAGATGGGCATCATACTCAAGATTAGATAAAGAATACCACCCGCCTTGTCTTAGTGATTGGTTACGTACATAGGAAAAATTGTCAGAAAAAAACAAGACAGAAAAAAGATACGGGTATGTACATTTTAAAAACGACCATAGCAATTAATTGCTTGCTAGATCAGCTTTGTCAGTTTAGTCTAAGCATAATTATTATTAATTCTTTAGGGAAGTACTAAATTCTTCTTACCATGTGGTCAACATTTTAACAAAAGAACGCGTTTTATAAACGCGGCGTTTCAAACGTTTTCATACTGATTAACAGATATCCATTATACGAGCAGTGGAGTCGGATGTCCGTTTTCGTTTTAATTGGTCACTAGTCGTTAGGCCGCTATGTTATGGCGAGCACGTGCGTTCGTCTATGTAGCAACTTGATCACCTACTCTAAGTAATATGTTTTATGTGGCCCGAGCGGGCGCGATATCTGTTTCATAAGCTTTTAGTTTTCATTCAGCCAAAAAATATTTTCGAGTCGATTTAAGCTGGCTTTTCATGTTAACTGACGAGTTGAAAAAGCAAACTGGTTTTTATACCCACTAGTGAATAGAAAAAGAGGGTTTATGGGGATATAAACCTAATTCCACCAAATACTAGTTGCTACCTCAGCCTGTAAATGCATTCGTACAGTTTAATGGGAAATAATATAAATATTTGTTAGCTTAGGCATTTTAATGCCCCTTCCTACCTAGTACCAGATTTTAAGGCTTTGTAAAGATATAAAGCATGTGCGTGACTCGGCAGGCGCCGCGAGGTCGCCCTGCCGTACAATTGTGTACTCCCTATAAAACTCGACCAGGCGGACGTGACCTCGGAAAACTTATTACATTTCCCTGCTTTTGTCTAGTTTTTGAAGTCGTGGAGAGTCAGGGGAGGTCAGCTTTAAGCTGGTGGGTGTATAAAGTGGCTAATATGAGCAGAGCACGCGTATGGAAATTACAGTGGAATCAATCACGAACCACCCAAACATGCGCGGCCGTGCGATAACCGACCTACAGATAGCGGAACTATTCCAACGATGCTATATGGTTGCATTGTTACAGTTTATTGCTAAGATCGACGACAACAATAACTCGCTAAGCGCGCAATGAAAAATGTCTCTTGTAATGAAAACCAGAAAGCGAGAGAAGGTGCCTGTAATGTTTTTATTATGGTAAGCTGATTCTTGTAGCCACATCGAACACTCATAAAATCAGATAATAAAATACACATCAGAAAATTCAAAATCACTTACGTTTCAGGACGAAGACAACATGCGGTGTCCTAGCATGCCAATAAAAATGTAAATGCCGCGAATAAAATTTTGCTTTTGAAGGCGGTAGTCGCGATTGAGGCCACTTTAATGTGGTCGGTATCTAGCCTACGCCGTACTTCGATATATTTTTATGACGCCGTCTGCTTCTTTGGCTGTACGCAACATTTTTGGTAAAATATTAAATGTTGTCTACTCTGCTCGGTAAAAACCTTCGCTTCTGATACGTTATCGGATTGTCAATGGTATAATACTGATAGCTCTCATTTACTTGACAGTAATGACGGCTGATTTGAAAACAATAATATGATAATACGTCAAAAGCAATATGTTTTTACCGAGTAGAATAGAGCTCCTGATGTACTTATAGTGAATAATTAAACGGGACCGGGATAATACTTTGTAGGATAAGTTCGTATTTTGTCATGGCATCGATAGGTTTTAAATCCAACTGAGAAAGCAAGATAACGAACATATGCGAATGAATACGATGAACGATGGACGTTGAACGGTTTTCAAAGTTTACTGTTTGTAAAACTTAACCTGTGTGTGCTGTTGGTCCATCTGTGTTAGTTACCATTAAAGAGGTGTACCAATTTAATTCTTCAACTGTATAATGGTTAGTGATTTTTTACACAACATCGGTTGTACAGAAGTTGTAGAAATGCTTGTGTGTGCATTTGCGAATCTATTTTGAAGCGGCTTCCTCATGGTTTCCAATAAACACCTCGATGACCTCGTATCCAACCCGATTCAGGACCTTTATCAATTCCCAACCATTGCAGTACTAAGCACTAAGATCTTATGGAATAAAAGTGTGCAGCATTTTAAGTTAGTGGTAACCTAGCAAGGCGAAATTTAATTTATAGGGTTCCTCGTACAAAAAATGAATAAAACGTAATACTTATAGGATCACTCGTGCGTCTCTGTCTGTCTGTCCGTCTGACTGTCACAGCTAATTTGTTCCGGACCTACTGGACAAAATCAGGTGAAATTTGGTAGGATGGTGTTATCCTATGACCCAAACACATGTGCAAAATAAATATATATATTTTTAAATAAGGGTCATTTCCGGGGGACAAATTAGGTAATAAAAAAAAAGTTTTGCTAAGCCTACTGTGTCATATATTAAATGCAGCGGCTCGTTATATCTCAAATATATATTTTATATACTTATAAAATAAATAGTTTTGATACAAGATATAGTTCATTGCTTGTAGACTACAGGAAAATCTAAAGATTAAAAAAAAAAAGTTCAATTTGCTCTAGGCAGGTTTTTTTAACTAGCCTTTACAAGTAGACAACATAGGCTCGTTACGGTTTATAACGGCTGACTAGTGCAATTAATAATCGTTCGTAATTTAGTGCTGCCAATAATTTGAAGTGTCATGTCTCAGTAACTATTAGGTTTATAGAGATGATGATTCAAAACTCAGATTCTAGGGCATTTAGTCATGTTAATTTCTTTTTAATTCAATTTTGCTATGAAACTCAAATTTCATGATATATTAAATGGATACTAAATTTTCGTTGTTTATGAAAATGGCAGACCCCAAACCTTTTGCGAGGTCAAATGTATCGGTTTACTGAAATACTAAGACTTATTTCATACTTGTATTTTTATTGTAAGTACCGTGCTATAACGGGGGTTCCGTAGACACTCGATATTAAAAAAAAAAACCGGCCAAGTGCGAGTCGGACTCGCGCACGTAGGGTTCCGTACCACTATACATCTAAATAAACGTTTTTCTTTATTCTTTATTATATTGGAGTTGATTGAATGAAAGGTAAAATGCGGTTTACGATTTATAACGTATTAAAAAAAAACTAATTATTAGATCTCGTTCAAACCAATTTTCGGTGGAAGTTTGCATGGTAATGTACATCATATATTATTTTTACATTTATCATTCCCTTATTTTAGAAGTTACGGGGGGGGGGAGGGGGACACACATTTTTCCACTTTGGAAGCGTCTCTCGCGCAAACTATTCAGTTTAGAAAAAATATAAATTAGAAACCTCAATATCATTTTTGAAGACCTATCCATAGATACCCCACACGTATGGGCTTGATGAAAAAAAAAAATTGAGTTTCAGGTCTAAGTATGGGGAACCCCAAAAATTTATTGTTTCTTTCTATTTTTGTATGAAAATCTTAATGCGGTTCACCGAATACATCTACTTACAAAGTTTCCATAGTATAGCTCTTATAGTTACGGAATAAAGTGGCTGTGACATACGGACGGACAGACGGACGGACAGACATGACGAATCTATAAGGGTTCCGTTTTTTGCCATTTGGCTACGGAACCCTAAAAACGCTGTAAAACGGCGCGCATAAACATTTTCCGATTATTACTAAATCATTTTGCGTTCATTGAAGCAAGTTTTACATTAAGTAAGTTTCATGGTTGGTGCTACTTTTAGTACGGTCCCCACAATAGATGCTGCTATTTGTTTGAGTGAAACTGAAGAGTTTAGATGATCGTGCATATATTGACTAGACTGTACACGCACTTTTGAGTAATCTTTTATTCCGTGCAATTAATAACCTTACAATTATAGAAAAATATAAACCAGATTTAAATTGGTAAAGGACTGTAATAATGCACGACATAATTTAGTTTGTTTGTCGACTCATTTTTAGAACGACAACTATGCTCATACTACTAAAGACTTTTTTAATTATTGATACACACACAATGAATGAAATTTAAAGGCTTCAACTTTATGTCACACGAGGTTCGTAACTTTTAAATGTCGAAGAATTTAGCTTTTACCTACTCGTACCTCCAGTTTGAACCATAGTACGAGTACATCAAAATATTCCAATTATTATGAAGAGACTTTCTTACTATGAATTTTATTAATTTATCTTTAGCATAATAAGTTGTTTTTTTTCAGCAATATAAGTAGTTCGAATTGCATTCTTTTGAGATACAAATATTGGAATATTCGCAAATGTATTGATGGCACAGTGCTATAATCTTATTCATAGAATGATACGGCCGAATGTACGGGAGCGGAAGAATTTCAATATGTATAATGTTATGCAGGTTGATTTTTCGAGTGCGGGTCGAACATGGGTCATTTGAATAAAGTGATATTGCGGAAGCCGAGCAAAATATTGTCCGCCAGAGGTCGCCCCCGCCGGGAATATGTGTTTTGCTACAAGAGGCGCCGGTTATTAGATTCCAGATCAGGTCTATGGGCTGCCCGTTGCAAAATACGTTGCGGAAAATTGGTCCTAGTACGCTAGAAGCGGGTGGTTTACGTGACGTTTGTGAATAGGAAATGAAAATGTCAAACCTCCGATGACTTGTATGTTCTAAACCCGGGATGGTCGTGAGGGACTAGGGCAGTGCTCCCGAGCCCGCCGCGCGCTCAGCGGCCCCGCACCCGCCGCCGGCCCGCACGGCGCCATTACACGCTATACTCGCACTCGCATTAACGCTCTGCCAGATGAAAGATAAACATTTGACGTGAGGATAGGGCGAATCCGTATTCTCGTCACACGGACCGGGTTAATTCAATAGCTGATTGGATTTGGGGCACGCTGATCTGAGAGGGTGTTTACATTTTGCGACAAAATGTATTTCTTAAGTGTAGGTACACTAGAAATACATTTTGCTAGCATTGCTCGAACTTGTGTTAGCTGTATATGGAGTTAATTGGGCAATAAGTTCACCAGGATAGTACAGAGAACCACACATTAAGAAGAACATGTTATACTGACAAGGAAAAATGGTGCCGGTTTTATTTCTGAATAGTTAGAGCCACTTGAAATAAAAATATAAATCTCCATTTGACATTATCTACTAGACCAAACTTAAAAGACAAACTGGATTTGTCTTTTTGGCTGCCAGTGGCCATTAGAGTTTAAAAACATACCTCGATCGCAAGGAAGGCAAACATAATGTCTGAAACGTGAAATAAATCACTGGAAAAAGGCGTCAACGAGCAATAAATGAAAAAATACTGCAGACAGCTTATTAAAAAGTTCCTGGTGATGTAAAAAGTACCGTATACCGTAATATATTCTCTTCCATTTTCTTCAAGAAGTATTCTCAGGGTCGTGCAGTGTAAATGAGCACGGGGCGAGCATGGGTCGTCGCCTGGATCGTGAGCTTTTATATTCCATCTTGTGTTGACACTGCATTGTCCTGTGGGATTATTGAGTAGATTTGTTTGCCGCCGACGCCTATGACTCGCCGACGCGCCGAAGGGTAACTTCGTGTAATTGAGAAGGCAACTGCGTGACTGGGTGGCTTGGATACGCAAAGATATTGTACCGGATTTATTCGAATGATGGTAAACCTATGTACAATTATGAACGTACAAATATTAAATGTACATATTTTTTAATCAAGCGTTCCACACAACGTTGCTAAGAGCTAAGACAGCCTTTTTAAGTATGAATCTTGACACCAACGCTAATGTAGGAATTTTTATCTATTTACATAGACCAAGAAATGTTAAAGTATTTACCATCATGCAACAACTACCTGTTTACTACAAAAAACGGAGAAAATATTTGCCTAAAGGTATTTTTCAATCCCGAGAGATATTCCAGTGACCTTGTGTTTTGGTACAAATGTGCGGCCCGTTTTACGACCACCCCTGTCCTCGTTTGTGTAGAAAAGGTAAATTTGGAAAAATCTATTCACCATTTCGATTTATGGCACAGTGTGTACAAATTGAACAATTCGTAATTGTCTCGATTGAGACGAGCAGGTAGTTCCTAATATCCATAGCGGAGTATTCTTGTGTTTTTATTGCGGAAAGGTGGTTAAAGCAAATCCCGGGCGGCTATAAGACGGCTAAATAGGCGGCGGGGATACGTAGCAGAAAAGTGATGCGAAAAAAATCCCCTAATCTAGTAAACAGGGGCCAAATGACTCACTTCACAGCGGGGGCGCCACGTATGCGGTGAAATTCGGGGGACTTAATCTTTACGGGATAAAGTAAAAGGAGACATGACCCAGGTGCCGCAGACGCCGCGCGTAAATTGAGGGACCCTTTTGTCTTTTTGTAGCGCCCCGGCTTTCTGTTAATTATGAAAGTAGGGCTAATTTAAATAATATTCATTTACATGTGTACGAGATGCGAACAGGTTTGTTGTCTACTCTACGCTAATGCTTCCAAAAACATACTTAAAGAAATTACGACTAATCCTATTCAATTTGTTTTACTCATTAAAAATAAATGTGATTTAGGCAGCGTGTCATTGTTAATATTGTAGAACTTAATTATGGTTTGAAAAGGGTGTTTTTGTCGATCGTGTGATTGCATTATTTTAGTTTGACGTTTCTTGCTACTTTTTATTTAAATAAAATGAAACAACTTTTAGGATAATACGTAACTATCCTAAAACATCGACGGACAGTAGTCGTCACTGTCTTAAACATTGACCAATACAGTTTTAAATAGATTTTGACGCATCTATCAGTGCAAAGACACGAAACACCTGGAAATAAAACTCTCCGGCAACGTTTACAGCATCACCGGAACGGTTTTTCATGTTTAAACACAGCATTAGGAGCCGGCCTGTGCGTCCAGTAGGTACGTGCGGCGTAATCGCCGGCGCGGACGTCTGTGGAACACGGAAAACCGTTCAGACACCCCCGACCCCCACCTCCCCACCTACCCACCACTTTTACGATGAATCTTCGTTTCTCCGCATCAAGAAGTAATTTTAGTGTTCCTTTGCCGATTCAATGATAGCACTCGGCCTGATTGGTTAAGCCCCTCTTTGATTTAATTTCGGGTTAAGTTGCTCTGCGGTTGGTCCCGCGGGGTTCGGTTATGGCCCTGGCCGTTGCGCCTGATGCTGGCATCGCCCACTTTAATGAATCGCCCAGGCTGCCTCTAGAAATGGTTCTATTTACAAAATCAGAGCGCTACCTTTCAGTACGATGTAGATAGAGTATAGGTTACTTTGCTTGTGTAGAAAAGTTGACTTTGAGAAGTTACACTAATATTAAGTTGCACTCCAAGCCTTAGATTAAAATGTCAATAAACATGAAGAAACAAGAAAATAATAGTGTCACATGATACGTGTTTTTTTAAACATTACTTTATCAATGCCAATCAGCACGACACCTTTTTTAAACTAGCCAATTTGGACACTGTTTAGTACCTAAGAGCTTCGTCTGTAGAGACAGGCGTCTCACCCGCGGAGATGCGGCGCAGCGCGACACAATGTTCTGGTGTCTACGTCCACGGGGCCAGTTGTCATGAATACGTAATACAAGGGCAGGACGCGAATTCTTTCATTTATTATTCAATCATTCGTTCGGCGTGAGTCGGCTTTAATTTCATGCCGGCTGGGCACAGTGCCCCGAGCGACGCCGGCTCTGCCAGTGTGGAGACCATTCCGATTCCGCATTCAAACTTACACCATTCAACGATCAAAACTTTATAAATTTAGCCCGGTGAATTATATTGAGTTAGTATAATATTAGTATTGTTTGTAAATTAAATAGTATAACAACGACTTTAACAACTGCTTCGTTTTTGTGGCTGATGTCAAGAACAAGCTAAAGAAAAGTAAAATTCGAGCTGGCATCCGCACGGAAGCGCATTCCTTACTTTGTCATCCGTTACAGCAGAGTACTGCGAAAAAGACAATTCTTATTCTAAAAGGCGAGGTCGGCGAGGATGTGGTGCGAGTGCGTGCCCGTTTTGATTGAAACCACCGCCGCCGCCGCCGCGCGACCGACACCGAATTGAAAACGCAAATTTAGTGACACATCTATTAACGGAAACGTGAAAAAGGCGCAACCAGAAAATAGAGTAGGCAGAGGAGGGCCGTAATTGTAACAATATTTTATTACGGAAGGAATTCAGGTTTCGGGATTCATTTAGGGTTGTACCGGGTTGTACCCTAATACGAATTTAAAGAGAAACGAACTTTACGAATGAAACGAAAGGTATGTTCATGTTTAATGAGTAATGAATTTGCGAATCCCATACCGGACTGATCGTTTAAAACTTTTATAAGTAGCACAGATTGCAAATAATTTCAGCATTACTAATTGTGAAACATAAATAAACCGTGTAATATTGCTCGTAGCAAACACCGTTTGTGGAAAACACAGCCGTTAAGTATTATATATATTTCTTCATGTATGCAAAGCGTGTATTTTTGCAAAGATACTACCAGACTCGGGGATAGCGTGAAAAAGGGCTTCATCTTCCCTCGAATCGGACCTATCTCGTGAAATCATTTTTACAACTATCAAAGGGAGCATTACATTAAAATTCAGGAGACAGCCATGCGACCTTGTACCAGCTCCTCCTTTATGTCGAGGCGCGCGGGCCCCATGTAGGCACATATTTATTCTCTCCTATAAATAAAATATGCCGGAAAACATTGCATAAAACGCATGTAAATGTTTATGTTTTAGTAATGATTATCTGGGATGTTGTTTTATATTATTTATTGAGATACAAATGATACTTATTATGTAAGTCATTGTCTGTTCTACAAAGTTCATCAAATATGCTGGACTGGGCTATCTCAGTACCATAAATACGTAACTCCATTTCAAACTCAAATCAAGTCTCGGATTGACCTCGTAAGTTCCTTAACCGCCGATAAGTTTAGCCTAGACTTGGGTCAGATTTATTAATAGGTACTAGCCATTGCTGCGTGGGCTTCGCCTCATTTGCTTTGCTGGTAAAGACGAGCGATTTTATAATATCTTAATAAGTATTATCCTATAGGCGCTTTAATACGCGAAAGTCTGTTACGCTTTCAAGGATAAACAGCTGAACTGATTTCGATGAAGGTTCACCCGCGCTAAACGACTTCTACGCGGACGGAGTCGCAGGCAACAGTATTATAAAAGTGATACGACGTTTAAACGGCTGAACGGATTTGAAAAAAAAACGGCACGTTGTAGTGGGACACACAAAGGATATAATTGTCCCGGAAAATTTCACGTCTCTGTAACTATTTAGAGTCAATAGAGCACGTCAGATATTTTTGAACCTTATTTTGGACAAGTTATTAATTGGTGGTGGCTGTACCCAAGACACGCCACATGTCGATGTGTCACGACGCGTCTGGCGCTCGTCGGGCGCCGGGCGCATTCGCCCACGATTCAAATAAAAAAGTCCTCCGTCACTCAAGTATGCTTCGCCATTCACTCGTTGCCTAGAAATTTGCTCCCGCGACCCGTTAACTTACTGTGGACATTCCAAAAATAAATTTGTTCGAAAATGTGAAAATTATTTGCAACAGATAAGACCATGCGTTCCTGTTATAATACACAACCCCTATATTTTTTTCTCACTTTAAATTTATTGCTGTAAGGTTGGTCGTATCCTTGTAAAGTCAAACGTAGCTTAGAGGCGTTAGGACCGAGATGTGACCCGGGGTTCTACACGGTCCTTGCAAATGGACAGGAAAAAGGCGCGAGAAGAATGCGTGGGTGCTTTTAATTTAATATCGACTGACACCGAATTGGAATCGAAAGTCCCGCGGACGTGCCCTGCCGCTTAATCTCGCCTGTTTGCCGTTTTAATATTTATTACACATCCATGCTTGCGGCTTATTACTAAATTACGAGCTTATTGAATTTATCTACACTAATTTAATTGTTTAGCATGAATTTTTGTAGCGCAGAAACAAAAATGCCTTTATAAATCATGTAAAAGTTGTTTATTGAATAAAACTTCCAAATGTCTTATTACGAAAACTATCGCAAACGTTAATAAACGTTTTCAAATAACTGCGGTATCTTAATCTTAAGTCGTACTTGTAAACTGTTTCAAAATGTACGTATGTTCGAGTAGACATTTCTCCGACTAAGACGTTTCTTATTTTACGGCACGTTCCTTTCCCTAGGAACGGTTTTCTACGAAAAATAACGTACGCATTTAAAACAATAAAAACAACGTACACGTCTGACAGAGGCGGCTTGAGTGAATTTTCGCAGCGCGTTAGGAAGTCGTGTTCTTACCTAGCTCCACACCCGCTGAGAGCGAGGTCGCCTCAGGTCGGATGCGGCACTTTCAGTTTATTTAGGTTTGACATAACTGTTAAATATACTAAAAAGTATATATGGCAATCCCTTCTTTCAGAGCTGGGATCTCTTAAACAGCTCAACCAATCTTCATTAAAACTAGATAAAAACCATTCCGATTAAAAAAGCTCCTTATTTTAAAAAAACTTGGTAAAGTCGGCCGATCCTTTTGGGAACTATGATGCCACAGACAGACACACAGACACACATACACTACAAACGGTAAAAAATACCATGCTTCCTCTGGCCAATTGCAAAGTAGCCGTGGGCACGAGGCACAAAAAGAGAATCGCGCTTCACCTGAAAGTAGACCTCTACCGCGTGTCGGTCGGCGCAGGAGCAACGACGTGTAACTACTTAATGTGATTAAAACCGTATCATGCACTTCTAGGCGGCGAACATGTTAAAAAATGCATACATGTAAAAACCTGAAAACGAGCATGTCGGACCGTGCTTACTATATTGGATTCTCAAACATCTCATAAAACTACAAGTATGATAATTTATGTTTATAAGTTGTTTGGCGCTACCTTCGATGATTTTCAGTAGGCAGGTATAGTGTACATTTTAATTGTCTGAGCTCAAGAACCAACAATGTAAAATACTTAGTCGTGATAAAAATAAATAACTAGGAAAATGATTTACATTTGCTGTCATTTTAGATAGATAGGGTTGGGTGAGGAACGTAACCCAAGCGAAAATCATGTGACATACAGACAGACAGACAGAAGGACATTCCGAAAATTTTACGGTTACTACTAAAAAGGACTTGACTAATAAAAAGGAGCCCAAAGGATTTTTTTTTTTGCAGGTAGGTGTCAAGATAGTTTTAACGTGCAAAAATGTGTGAATGGCGCATTCATCAAGATATCGTCTCATCATACAGCAAGGATAAAGTTGTAAGAAAATGGAATTACACCGAGCTTTCATTTAGGTTCTTCAGCTAAGCGGTGTCAGTGGGGTAAATTTAGTTTGGGCCGGCAGGAGCCCGCCGGCGCCGCGAACTTTGCCCCAACTCGTGAACACGTGTTAACATGAGTCGTCTTTGAAAAATTCAATAAGGACCTTATTTGTATGGGGTCAGCGTACGGCGCGACACATAAAGGAGCATGATGAAATTACTGCTGGCTCCTCCCGCGTCGTTGCCCGCGTCGCCCGCGTCACCCGCGTCACCCGCGCCGCCCGCATGCTGCGTGCGTCTGTTATTGTGTTACAATTACTCGATTATGTATAAAAATGTCGCTGCGGAGCGAAAAGCACGCGGCTTCTCAGCTTAAGCCTGGATTCGTAACAATAATCACATAAAGCTACTGCTCTTTACTCTACGGAGTGTTATTATTTTTTACATTTTCTAAGACCTTAAGACCAGCAGATGTGTGTTATTATATCGCGGAAAAATAGAAAGTGAGATAGAAATGATTTTATTTCGGAACAGTCTGTTACTTAAATATTTGATTTATTTACCCAGCGGGTTGGTTTTCTCCTCGCACGTACTAAACGATATTTGGCGATCCCTAAGACGAGCAGTTTGTCACGTACGTGACGCAGCGGCACAATGGAAACTTGACTGTTACCGGGCCGTACACATAAATACCTAAACGTTCTGTGAAAACTGACTGTTTTCATCATGAAGTCTAGTCATATTAGGCAATTTGTAGTAGGCACCACTTCAAGACCATTTGATTGTGGTTATGGCAAGCGGGTTCAATATAGTTTGTGTGGTAGCTCTGATAAAATATCAATTCAACCAATATCGCTTCATGTAGGCCTAGGCCAAGGGCTGTCATATTTCTTCGATTTCGTAGCCGCCGGCTAGCTGACATCCCGAATAGGTATTAATTTTGTGTAAGTTGTATTAATTTTAAGTTATATAATGTTGTGTATGTTAGTCTGTACTGTATTTGAAAATATGGGTCTTGTTGCCTGAAATAAAGTTTTTTATTCTATTCTATTTTATATCTACTATTACGAAATTTACGAACTTACTACCTGTACAGGAAAATGTATAAAAACATAAGTCTAGTTATATTCTATAGTTTTGATTAGCAATGACAAAATGAATGGAACTGTCAGGCCTTATTCAGGTTTAACGAGTAAGGGCCACTTGCATGGAAAAGTTAATTTGATTTAGATATGGATTTCGGGCTGACATTAAGGTCTGAAAAAATCTCGCATAAAACATTTTGCTGCAAGATAAATCTAGTTTTAGGCTTGAGATTTATTTAGTAATGTCACATTGGGTACATATATTTAGGTAAAATAGCGATGTTCGAAATACGGAAAATTAAAATAATGAAGCTATTGTTTTTGACAAGTATTGGTTTTAACTCGAACGTCATTACTGTCATGTAAATAAGAGCTATCGTAACGTCGTCGACACGATAACACGTCCAAAGCGATATTGTTTTACCGTGTTGAATATAGTAACCTAACCTTCGTTTTTAAGTATTTTATTTGTCTAACACCATTATGGATCGATCTATGGTCTGATATAAATGTTTTCAATTACAATTTCAATATCAATAGCCAATATATATTTAAAACTCAATAAACATTTAAAACCCTAACTTTATAACCGTTCGCTCCTATATATTTAATTTCGATAACTAGCGATCTTTTATTTAGTAGGTAGCTCGATACTTTCGACATTTCAAACAATTTTTAACGGTTCGGTGTTGTAATTTTCGATATAATGATCGTCGCTATTTTAACTATATATCCACTAATTTTCAATTCTTAAATATTTACTTACTTGTCAAAACATATGGAGTTTAAAAAGTTTGCTGGCTTAAAATTAAGAAACATGACTTAATAAATATTTTGTCATAAAGTCATTTGTGTTTATATTCGTTTTCGTAGTTATATTTTTGAGCTTAATGGCTATGTTATTTGATATTTGTTACCTACACGCGGCAGATAAATCCCAATTTGGCTTGGATAGATTTAAGGATATTGACCCTGAAGACATACTCGTATTTCTCTTTATAACTAAAACCTTACATTCTCCAAAACGAGTGTTAAAACGCGTCGCGGGAGCCAAAATACCCATAAGGCAGATTTCGGAAATCGAACGAGGTGAAAACAACATTCGGTACTGTTCGATAATCTACGGCGATTGCAGCGATAGGGGCGAGGTGTTTGCGCAGAGATTAATGATGCGATACCGGGCCGAGCGGCGCTCGACAAAAGAGCCTCTCACTTACTCTTTGGTGCCTGGAGTCTCTCAAAACAGCTGCGTGGCGCTCCATTTGATTGCATTTTGAGGGATGAATTGAATCATATCGGCTTTATATGGCAGATAGCGACTAACCGCTTATTGAAGGCGCATGCCAGAAAAAGTTCAGGCTAAAATAATCTTTCAACTGTTTATTTTTTTATTTAAGATTACCAACAGACACATTACATTTACATTTTACTTATGTTTATATCGATTTTAACATTCCGTTGATGCTTACCCAGTTACAGGAATCTACATTTTAGGCCAGTACATATACAAATTGCATCAAGAACTGGTTCAAAAAGTGTAAATTAAATATTCGTTTTTTTTTATGGCAGGCAAACGAGCACACAGGCCACCTGATGGTAAGTGGAAACTGTGACCCATAGACATTCGCATTCAAAAGACTGCAATCCTAAGACTGCAAATGAATAATGGTGGTACGACATATAGCTCAGTGGGTACCATTTTCGCAGCACTTCTATTCACACAATATAAAAATATGTAAAATTTAAGCGAAATAAATGTTTCTATTCTATTCTATTCCATACCCAGAGAGCCCTGCCAAGATGCATTACGCTAACTAGCGTTTCTATTCGTTTCGTTTTTAAACCAATCACGTCACTGGTAGATCACGTGATACGAAAAGTCACGTGATCTACCAGTGACGCGATTGGTTTAAAAACGACACTAATAGAAACGCTAGTTAGCGTAATACATCTTGGCAGGGCCCTCGGCTTCTTAATAGCTTTCGGCTGGGTATCGCTATCACGCTTGCACTCGAATCTGACAGTATATTATCACTCGTGTGCCATTATAAAACGAAGATTGCCGATCGGTATTAAGAAAATGGTAGCAGTATACTATAATTACGAGTAATCTATGACTATGGTGAAATTACAGTTACAAGGTTTTAAATGATTCATTAACAGCCTAAGCATTTCAAGAAGATGCACAAAAAAAAAACACTTTTACAGCATAACCTATAGTCTATTAGGCCCTTCTTAGGCTTTAAAAATCATTTGAAATTACTAAAGTAATTTGAATAAATAACCAATTGAGCGTTTATTTCTACACCCAACAGGGAACTTTATGAAAAGTGCAGTTCATAAAATACAGCCCTTTAAATTTAAGACGGGCAGCCGGACAGAGGAACGGACAGCGTTACTATTCGGAAATAAAAAGTTTCCCAAAGTTCCCAAAGAAGCACGATCGCCGTCCAGACAAATGACAAAGTCACGGCGGATATTCATACAAGTTCAACTGTATTATCATACATCAGAATAGTTACGAAAAAGACGAAGGTTGCAAATGCTAACTGAATACAGATCGGTCCACAGCAGTACTTGTTCATTGTTATTTATCGCCCCTCTGAGGTCTGAGGATCTCCGAGTATCTCCGACAGTTTTCCGACCATCTCCGGGCATCTTCGAGCACATTAAATAATGATCCCACCATGTCACGAGTCACGAGGCCTGTCTAGAGGTGAAAGGGGAGAAATGGAAAACTCTATCGAGATATAAATCATAAGTAAATGAGATACAGTGCATTGCGGCCCTCCCTTCCTGTCTCAGAAATGGAAATCACAAATGATGACAAAGTGTCAACAATGTGAATTAATAGCTTCTGAGATAGGTGAGGCTGAGCTGAGGTTATGCTACAAATGTCATAATATTAATCAAAAATATGTAAGGAACCCTTTTACTCGTAGTGGAAATCGATTTTATGTATTTGCCTATACATTCATGACCAATACACACACACACACTCGTTCTTTTGTAACATAATAATTAATGAATAAATAATGAAACATAAACAGTATAATTGAAGAGAATTACATACTTACTTCAATACATAAAAAAACATCTATGGCCCATAGTGCCTATATCGAGAATTGAACCCGGGACCACTAGCTTCGTAAGTTGATGCAGATATGAAGTACCGACTACGCTTACCGCATCATCAATGTATTTTCCATGAGCGTTAGTTCTTTGAGATGCTTGAATCAGTTCCATTTGCTTTGTAACCGAAAATGTCTTAATAAGTACAAACCAACGCCCAAGCAGCCAAATTATTTCCGTACGGTTAAAACAGACCTAATGGTGCGACTTCGTCTATCAGTTTCTCTGCCAGCAGCGAACTACAAATGATATGAATTTGAATTTTAGATAGTTTGAGATATACCTACAGTTCTTGCTGTACCTAGATAAATAAAAATAAAAAACTTCTTATTCGCATAAATTTCTTGCTAGATGTAAGCGTCATAAAACTTGAAAAAACAATGCACATGTTTCATTTTACTTGTCACGTCTTAGCAATATTTAATTGTGTTATTACTGGCTATTGTAAGAACAACTTTTTTGACACTGTTCGGAAAATATTCGGTACAAAAGGGAGAAAACTGAAAACCAGCGCAGCGCAGCAATCCTGCGAGACTGCGGCCAGCCCCAGCTGAGTTTGCTCCTTTTGCTGCAGTCAAATTTACTGTATATTGTAAAAGCTGTAATAATTGTGTCCTGCAGCAATAAATATTTTTTCCTTTTTCATTTCATTTACTGCTCTGCTGAGATTTACAGGATATTATATTAATTATATTAAACAGCTCAGTACATTTGTTAAACAACACCCCGAGCATATTCAAAAAATGCAAAATGTCCTCAAAGCAGAGAGGTCAAGTAACAAAATTAGATTGCCGCGATATAAACTGTCTGTCATATACATAAACACATATAGCGTCGCTTTTAAAGTTTATAATGCTCTACCTACACCTTGCGATAACTTACTAGAAACCAAGTAGGTATGATTTCGTAGACTGTTTAAGCATAATTTATTAATGAAATTGAATTGTAATTATTTGCTACTTAAATATTGTGTAGTGTAATAATACGGTGTTTCTGTACCAATATTTATACGCTTTTTTGGAATTTTGTGTTAAGCTAAATTGTATGACCATTACATACCATCCGATCTATGTACCCAAAATTTTAAAACAAATAAATATTACCATTCATTAATTCATAGGTACTTATGTAAGCTTTTTTTTAAATTAAAACTGTAAATAAAATTATTTCAATGATAAAAACGTTTTTAAATGATACATGTTGAGGCCAAATATCAAATTACTTAAGCTTTTATTTGTTTTACCTATCACTTAGAAAATTGTAGTTATGTATGTATAAACACTTTTATCACAGTTTCATTTTCCCAATCTAAGTGAAACACTGAGTGTATAAAAATCACAAACGGGTTCCCCAGTGTGCTTCGGGTGTTACTTGACAAAGACAAAAATAAATTAAAATAATATATGATACAAAAAAAATTAAAACGGGCCCTTATCGCGGTTAGATTATTTGGCGAGTTCCCGATATGTCAACGGTTACCATGGCATTCAGCTGCTCAGATAATTTGAGAGAGGGACAGAGCTATAGCAGTTATACAGCTCTGTCCCTTTCTCTCAACCTACACTGAACTGCATTAGCAAGTCATGGTAACCCCCCTGAAGTCTGCGGGTTGGTTGGCACCTAAAGATACCCGTATCGGTTGTAACATCGTCGAAATATCGGAAACTCATAAATATTCTAACCGCGATAAGGGCTCGTTAAAAATAATTTAGTATCATATATTAATTTATTTTATTTAAACTTTTTCAAGAAAAACTCGAAGCACACTGTCCAATAAGTAGGTAATTTACCCAAAATTGACATTCTCATTGATTGATGGTTATTTATGTAAAACAGGTTCGCAAATTAAGTTTTTTCCGCGCCTTCTGCTATTATTAATTCTGTATCAGCATCGCTTTTACGGAGCTAAGCGGCCATATTTTTATTAAAAAAAGGCATACCCGCTCGGCATCAATAATAAATTACTAAATTCTATATTACCTTTTTTAATTTATTATTATTAAAATATTAATAAGTTTTTGGTTAATTCAAATTTGGTTTTACTCCACATACGATAAAAACTTATGATGGTCATAATGTCCAATGGAATTCTCTAATAGTCAACTTCGAAAATAAGATCGCCTTTGTAGATACATTAGATTGTTATATTGTATTTGTCTTTGCGTTTGGTACAGTAAAATATTTGCAGACATACAAAAAAATTCATACACACAATAGACACATTCATTTACACAGCTAATATAAACATCAAACCACAATTATTCATATAAAATATGTACACAGATACAGTAGACATTATGATAAAGTATGAGTAGGTATTTATCAGATTGTATTAATTAGATAAATCATTATATAATGAGTTCATAACGATTAATGTCCAAGTTCATTCTAAAAGATCTAGTGCTAACTAATTTATTTGACGCAAGTGTTTAATTAAAAGAAGTGCCGCAGAATATAGATAATGGCAATATAATAGTTATTAATTTCAGCTTTTATACAGTGCAGAGGGCGGCACCAGCACTATGAGTTTTCAATATTCGCCTGTTGGCCGCATCATAAATCTTCCGGCGCTTGCAACGACAACCTGCATTCCGCCCGACCCGTCCCTAATATTTAATCAAAATTGTACAGCCCAGCTTCACTTTCTAACCGACTTCAAACAAAAAGGAGGAGGTTCTCAACATGCCAATTTTTTTATTGTAAGAAAAAGTAGAATTACCAAGAAACGTTTCATCAATATTCACCGAACTTTACGAGTACATACTTAAGTCTTGATTCATAAATGCACAATTATATTGTGTGTTGTTTGGCCTTATCATTTATTGTGACATGAATTTAAGGAAGTCGCAAAACATGTTTTAATTAACGAATCCGACACGCAAAGGCCGGTTTTTTAACCTGCTACGGAACGCTTAACTTAACGGAACCCTTAAATGGATAAGTTGCACGGTATTGTTTACAAGCTTAAATCTTAAGCTTGCTTAATATAGGTATGATAATGAATAATATTTGGTTACAAAGTGAAACGGAGACCAGAAACTCAAGGTATAATGTAATCAAATACGAGATTTGATTGGCGGCTTGTTCTTTGCCGAGCCAATATGGTTCGGTAAACGTTGTTAAGGGATATTTGACTTATGTGTACCCAACTAAAAGCTATTAGGGCTCCTTAGCAAACAACTTGTTTAAGTCGTCAATCGGATACACGATCAAGTGGTTTGTGGAGCCGCCCCAGGCTGCCCCGAATTTTACCATTCTTCGCTGTACGTACATCGTATTTTTTATGAAATTTTTGCAAGCATGTACAAATGTATGAACAGAGATTCATTTAAGTATTTTTATTGATTGATTTTATTTTTCCTCAAACGACAAAGTTATAACTGATAAGTTATGTTTTTTTTAAAGGTGATGGAACGATGGAATTTTCAAAAAAAATATGAAGTTTAGCGCACGGCTTGGCCAACCCTGAATTAGGTATACGACCTCGTAGTTATAGTAAGTATGATATTTTTTACCCGTACGTTACCACCCGATACTTTTACGATTGCAAGAAAAAGCTAGTAAATAGGTAATATAGTAAAATGGTTTTTAAATACCAATAATATGACGTAACTTATAAAAAAAAACCAACAAGAACTGTGAATCTTGTTTAACTTGTTCGAGTTGTGTTATTGTTTAATCTCCGTATGTTAAAAGCTGAGAACTGACGCTCGACCAACTAAAAGTACATCTCTGTAACTGCGTTTACGTTGAATTATTTAAAATTTAAAAAAATAGAGACAATGATCAAACTTTATCACGGCATTCCCCGTTGGACTGAACTATAAAAACAGACAAATAATATTCAGAAAAAAAACCGATCAAGTGCAAGTCGGACTCGTGCGCCGAGGGTTCCGTATTTAAGATAATAATGCTTGGTAACCGCAAAAGAAAATACTAATTTTGTTATGAGCTTTATTTTTATGCAATAAGGTCCGGTTTGACTAGTGTACATTTCAATACCGATGTTTAAAGTTTTTTTGTTATTTCTCAAAAACGGTAAATAATGAACACTTTATTTTATTTCCGGTTTTTTGAGTCTTAAACTTCGGAGATCAGGGGGGTGGACGGTCATCGTTTGTACATTTTAGCTATAAATCAAAAATTATATATCAATAAATTTAAAAAAAAAAGTTTTGAAATGTGCAAATTGAGCCCTTTCATATGACACACCGTTTGCTATAATCAAACCATTTTCATTTTTCAACCCCCCCATTCTAGACCCCTTTTCAATTATGTATACTATATAGACAAGCAAGTTGTATACCTATGCCAAATTTCAAGTTGATAGCATTTGTAGAGCTGAGAAAACCTGCTGTGACAGACAGACGGACAACGAAGTCTCACCATAACAGGTCAGGTTTGACTGTCCCTACATGAGACATTGTTGTCGTTTGCATGCCCCATACCACAAATAATTATTAATGCGTGTACTAACAAAAAGAGTATAAGAATGTATGTTACTAACAAATAAGACATTCGAAATAAATTAATTTGAATTTGAATTGAATTGAATAAGTTTCCTTTTTTACCATTTTGCTTAGGAACCCTTAAAAAGACAGGGAAGGCGCACTTATTCTTAAACCTAACCTAACCTATAAAATAATTTTGCGGTATCTGTCACCGCTTCTGCCAAAATGGACTGAAATAGTCCGATGTTCATTGTAGTTCACCTTTATTAAAATGACAACTTTTATAAATATTTTCCAAACAATGGCTCACCGTTGTGCATTTCACTTCAAATTCTCTGTGAACTTTTATTCTGATTCGTTGTGTAATTTTGGAGAGTGGCGAACTCGCAGCGTACATCCGCCCGTATTAGGTGATGCTCTTTAAAACAAGATATAAACATAAAAGATGTTTATTCAGTAAGTACTAACTTTTCTATTCAACGAAGAATTGAAGTAAAAAAACCAGCTGAAGTTTTTCCGAGAAATCATTATGAACATGTACAGGAAAGCTCTATTTTACTCAGGCTAAGTCTAATAACTTTTGACCTGCCATCGTATTGTGAACGTTATGATATCTCTTATTTACTTGACATTAGGTACCTAATGGTGGCCGAGTTAAAAATAATCCTATAGCATGTCAGCCGCTACATTGATTTACCAAGGAGAATAGAGCCCCATTAGTAGTGCATAATCATACGCAATCGTATTTTGTCGATTTTTAACGCGACTTTAGAGATTTTCAAAAACGATCAAATATGTAGTTTTGGCTCAAGTTGATGGCATCATGTCGATTGCTTATGTCAACTTTATATATTTCGAGGCGATAGAAAACACAAACGTTAGCAGCGTTTGCATCTTGGCAAGGCTTAGGTAGTTATTAAATATCGTTAAACCAGGCAGGAGCATGTCAGAGTTCAACATTTCCGAAACGGTTCCCCAAATCTAAAAATTGCAATGCAGCGGTTAAATGATACGTCACTCGATGTTAAGTATAAGGAAACAAAATACTTAATTAGGTTCACAATGTAAATGAAAGATCGCTTTGTGAATTTTACATGTTCATTATTTTATTTTACAACTTTGTCGGCGCAATTTTAATGTCTAACTATGCTAAATAACAGCTTTGTATTTACCAAGACTCCCCGAGTTAAAACATGGACAGACGGGTAAATGGACAGACAAAATTGACGAAACTAGAAAAACGGTAAATAAAAACTAGAAAAGGTTCGAGGAAACGGTAAAGGTTTTTATGAAATCTATATATTTCGTAAAAGGTCCACTTTACTTACTTACCTGATTTGTAATTGAGATTTTCAGTGTATTGTAAATTTTGATAACTTTATTAAAATAGAGTTTATAGTACTACTTATATTTTCATTCAATCATGTCGTCTTTTCAATATTACTCCCTCCTTTGTTTTTGTTTGGCTTGTATGGGTCAATTTCTGAGCGTGTTTTTTTTGTGTCTGGGCTGAAAATCGAGGTGATATATGATAAATATAATGAAATTTATTTTTTATATCCTAAAGCTCATTATTTCCTACTGGTATAAGGTAAAATTAACTGGATGTGTTTTGTTTACATTATTCAAAACAATATTTAAATCGGTGAAACCAAGACTTGGTGGCGCGTCCAAGAGCTGGGTCAATAAGTGAAAAAAAACATACTGAGGTTCGGGTATACGTATGCCCTTTTTTATTTTTAGAATATAAAACTGGACAATACATAGCATTATTACTAATATACACAGATTAATTATTTATATTATTTAAGTAAGTAATCGATTCCTACATTTTGTCCACGCGAGAGAACTAATTCGGGTGGGCAAATTTAAAACCGTTAAAACTTCACTAGTAACGCTTTAATGTTTGCCGCCCCCTCCCGTCCCTTTCACCTTAGTCGCGATGTAACTCTCGACGTAAGCTGTTGTGTGTTATGTTGCTGTGAGTGCCATTAAAACACGTAATTAATAATCTCCGCTGGCATGGAGTCAAATAAAATCAAATTTTAGTGGCGCGCTTATACGTTGATTCTGATAAGGTATTCAATAAATAATTAACGTTTAGGATTGCCTTTTGAGGTATTTTTCCTATACTATATGTTTTAAAATTGTTTAACAAGGATTATTGGCTTTAGGGTTAAATTTCAATAGAATCCCAATTTCAGTGGCGCAAATTAAGGTGGGCAAAGCTTTTTTTTGGTTTATTTTGCGCCACCTGAATTGTTAATTAACGATTTTTGCGATTAAATTTAAATTCTATTACAGTTCTGTAAACTACAAAAGCATCTCCCGCCGTTTTACCTTGTGTGGTTACTAGTTATTGTTAAAAACTTTGCAAAGCATTTTTCTAATATTTTTTTCAGTAGTTGTTGTAGTAAGGTAAAAGCACCTATTATGGAAAGTGCTTTAGTTACGAACAATAAATAAAAGGTTTCGAGATTGATATTAGTTATTACAATGGAATTTTCGCTATTAACAAGTTTTCTATACTAAAAATGTTATTGTTCGTTGTATTGACTCCAAATAAAAGAAAGATATTATATTATCAGTGATCGGAATAGGTAGTGCCATTTCACGGGATTTCGGTGCGTAAGATTACTATGGATATAACTTTAACCCCGGGATTTCCTTACGAAAAGTTTTAAGTTTGTGTTTGGTTCAGACAATATTTTAAAAAAAATCTACTGAAATTGTAATGCGAATAGTTTAACGGATTAATTGTAACTGGAGCACTGTCCCATATAGGTGCAGTTACCCTACGTATGGTTCCTATTATGTGTAAATCATGCACAATATTTTTTTGTGAAAACTTTAAGATTTTTAGAAGCTTTTATTTTTGTTATGATATGTAAGTGGGTTCCTTATATATCATGTTTTGCATTTAATTACTGATGAATAAAAGATTTGATTAGGTACAAGCTCGTTTCATTTCTGTTATGCTCTTGTTCAAT
Source organism: Acleris sparsana (assembly GCA_923062465.1). NCBI lineage: Eukaryota > Metazoa > Arthropoda > Insecta > Lepidoptera > Tortricidae > Acleris > Acleris sparsana. Next base: position 14,164,015 of record OV281286.1, read on the forward strand.
TAAAACAAAAACTAATGACTGGAATCTGTTCCGATCTACTTATAATATTATATCACTAAAATGTAAGTAGTTAATTATATCCAAAATAAAGTTATGATAAAAATAACTAATTTTGGTGGCGTTTAAATTCAGGTGACACGTCATTACAATTCAGGTGGCAGATACCAATTTCCGTGGCCAGCTAAAATTATTTAATTTGTTATATTTGTAAAATTTTGCAGATAGCAACATCCCTTTATAAATTCCGTTTTATAACGTTTTTTAGCAAATTATCAGTAAAAATAATCTCCAAATAATTCAATTTTCATTTCGCCACCGAAATTGGCAAAAAATCGTTTGCAACTACACTGTCCGTACGCAAGGATCATATCCATTATCTTCTCCGCAGTAAAATTTAAAGGCATTGCAATTTTACAAATAAAGTTTATCTCAAAGACTACTATTGTATACTGGGATAGTTTATCTGACGAAAGTGACGGACGTCAAATTTCAAATTGAAGGCACAGATTATAAGGGTATGTCTAAAGATGATTGAAGGAAACATGCAATTTATTGGTAACCTAACCTTTTCGTTATAAGTAAAAATATTTTTCGTTTGAGTAGCCATCACTGTCCATGACAGATCAAAAATATCACAGACGATGTTTACTCAGGAAATCTTTTATTTACTTACACATTTAGTAATTCATTCCGCAGTGCGGTTAAGAGTGCATTCTAATATAAACGTGATATGATAATGTGATCATAGTTGAAACTGTGATAGCCTGATGTCCAGAATTAGATTATTTGTAGTTTGTGTAGATGACATGCTTGCATCACAGGATGTTACTAAGATCGTTAACCGAGTGGTGTAATTGTTTATGTGTAATAAAGAGTTTACATACATACATATATATGCTTGAGAAAGAGGTAAGTAATTTATTTATTGCATTTAGTAAAATAAAAACCCAAAACAAGGACGGGATTTTAAAAAAAGTGTCTCGTTGTATTATACCCGTTTTCAACATTCACCAGTTTTAAGGTTTGCCTTTCGTTCACTTACATACTGTTTATCTTGTTTTTAATTGGCCATATGTTTGTCCTCCGCCGAGCTAGGTATTTAGGGCCATAGTAAGAAATTATGATTTAACTAATTACATTTTAAATATACGCGTCTGTTGGTGCTACACCCTTTTTCCATACAAAACTGCCCATGATCCTTTATGATAGAATTTTAGGGTAGGTCATTTTTTTTGTACACTCACTAGAAGTTTATAAAATAAGTAAGTAATTTATTATTAGAAAACCTCATTCTCTTACTTATGCTCTTAGAGTGACATGTATTTGCAGTATTTTGATAGGTATCGTAGAACCTATTTAAGTTACTGAGAAATTAAATGCATTAGGTACTTAGTAAGAATCACAAACATATAGGAAAACACGTTTAAATGCTTTTTTATGGCATGTAAATTGTTTCACCTCTATCTTACCTCTACACCGGAACACAATAACAACGCAAAGACAAGAATAGATGAAAAGATGTCAAAGATTCTCTAATTATCAGCTTCGGCATCAATCAATAACTAAAAAACTGGTTTTAATGCGGGTTTTATTAACTCAATATAGAAAAAGAATAAATGTTGTGTAAGTACAATAAAGTTTTTTTGTAGACACGTACTTTCAAAGTGAGTGAAGTTTAAAGGAGGAGACTGATAGCTTGCAGGCACAAACGGTTCTTAGAGTTGCCTCACAAGGAGCATAATCGATGGTGGGATGTTGAGCCTGGAGCCGGCGGTGCGGGCGGGTAAGTGCAATAATTGAGCGAGCAGCGGGCGTCAATGTTTAATCAGCCCCGAGCGGAGCGAGCCGTTTATCAATCGGCTGAAAAAACAACATATTTCAATATCCTCTGATTAATATCCGCTGCCAGTTTGCCGGCCGAGGCAAACATAAAATTTATGTACTGCGACCAAGCGGTTTATTTCATTTTGCTTTTTAAATTACAAATGTTCCGTGACAATTGGTTGACGCGTCGCCTCCATCTGTTCCGGTCGGTTATATTAGGATTTGTATGAGAAGAACTGTTTCGAAAACTATACTAAAAATAAATTAGAATATTATGATAGCACTTGGTTAAAGTATTGTGATTGTACAAGCAGTCTTTTCACTATTAGTTGTTGTGATTATTATTATATATTTTCGAAGCAAATTCTCTTAAGCATCTCTGTAAAAAAACTACAATGAGAATGATCAACTATGCACGTCCTGTCTATAGTATATTCACATTATGTATTATAGTAGGTACCGTTCCTGCGTTGGTTTAAATTCAAGCGTCACGGTAAACTTATATAGGTACATAACACTACACACCAAATATTTGTATGGTTTGATTAATTTGAGTCAACGGGGTAAAAAAAGGGATAAAATGTGTTCCTATTGAAATACCTAACTAAATTCTATGGTGTACAAATAACGTTGCATAATATTTTACAGACAAAGCCACCTTGTTTTGTACATAGTTGAATATTTGCAATGCTGTCAAGTTGTAATTATAACAAAAGCATTTAATTTATTAAAATATATCGATCGTCAGTTTGCTGTAACTAATTTGTATCTATTGCAAGTTTGCCTCCAGCACCACGACGAGTCCTTCGCGCCCCATTACTGTAATAATCTCCGTGCACATGTTGATATCATTGCCACAAAATTGGAGTTTGGCTCGACAAGGTCTCTGGCGCCGCAGCTATATTAGCATAAAGACATAATTGATGGCTAAACTAATTTAATGTAACACAGCAATTATGCTAAGACGCTCATGGTTTACAACGCCGTAAAATTTACTTCCGGTCCCTGAAACTGCACCGAAAGTAATAAGCAGTGCAATACTCGCGGCCATAAATTAGAATAAGCAGTTTTAAGTGAAGAGGGCGCGCAGCCTCCGCCTGATACGTACAGGCAACTTATTTATACCTACTTATATTTACCGACGCAAATATGTTTCTTTAAATTATGAATGTGTAAGTAGTTATAGATTTACAATTTGACTATTTTTTTGGTAAACTTGAGTTAGGTCAGCAAATTGCTTGAAGAGAAAGGTATTATGCAAGTACAAACTGGAAAAGAATTTGAATTTTCCCTTTTCGAAACAGTAGTGCAGATAGTTGGACTGATAGTGATAAATGTGATAATAGTCTTGTTCCATATGTTTCGTTCTCAATAATGGACAATAACAATGTTTATCCGGTTTTCAATTTTATCAAAATAGCCAGTTCTCCAAGGATAGGTACAACCGAAAATATGTTTCTTGTACAAGCCACTTCCGAGCAGTACAGTCGTAAAATGGAACTCGCGAAACTTAACTCGAAACTTTTATTAAAATAACAACATTAAGCCGTTAATTTGTTAGTAAAAGTTGGACAGACGGTAAAAATTACTTATTCACGGCGCGAGGTCGCGGCGGCGGCTCGCGTCGCGCCGCTTTTCTATAATTCACCGTTTTCTTAGAAACCGTATCGCAGAACTACTGGAATATCTTAACGCTGAATTGATGCCCCGTCGCCTCCCCGGCGGAGTATCGACGAAGCCCACTGTGCCCCTCTTCGTTGTTAAATTAATAGTTAATTCACGAATTGTAAAAACCGACTTAATGATTGACGTGGCTCGGTCGCCTGCACATTTGAGTGACAATGTGAGTGAAAACACCGCAAACAGTCGGTTAAGTTTTACCAGTCTTTAAATATGTATACAACTAGCAAATTGTAAAACATTTGAAAATGTTGTGATACCACAGTAACAAAGACCAATCATTTTATATTGAAGATCCATTCTATTGAACATCAATTCTTGTGTTAAAATCATTAAACTCTGCCCGCAGCATAGTTGAGATACTAACAGGTTTTCTAAAGAAAATCCACTTTCTCGGAAGAAGGAGAGGAATGGCCGTATTCCGGTATCGATGTGCTAACAAATGAAATTAATGCATTCCTCCAGAGAAATAAAATGTCATTAGTTTCGCTCGATGAGCTCGCCCCGGCCTGAACGCAGAGCGACCTTCTTATTAAGATCTAGTTTATTTTCCCGATCGTTTTCAGTTAATAGCTGTAATATGTACGGGTATTGAATGGGTAATTACAAAGCTAAACTAACTCAAAATTCACAGTTAGATAGATCGTTTTTTTTGCCACTGTTGCATAATTAAGGCATCGGGGAAGTTGGGATACAAGACGTATCCAGTGCTCTAATAACAGCAAGTGCGAGTTTAGTAGGACCTAACCTTCTTTTGTTTCAAATGAGAATAATAATGCCTTATGGTTTATTGGAAGTAGGTTAATAAATCATATTGTTGTCCTGTAAAAGCTTGTTCTTGCCTAGAATTATGTTTAAATTCAAATGACATTTGAAATTTTGTTGATATGTCGCTAGCCAATTAATGTCTAGAATTGTTTCGTATAATTAAGTAAAAAGAGCTCATTCATATTTAAATAAAATAAAATAATCCAAATTTGATTTTATTAAAATGCATTTAGTTGTTAAATATTTAAGTAACTACATACTGATTTCCAGACAGGGCACCACGACATGACCTTACTTGTTGCAAATGAGCTCTCCTAATGCCCCCACCCCAAAAAAGAATGTATTGAATAACCAGTCACCCTGTATGATATGATAGTATTGTTTTTTATTTTTAAGTGGTTATGAATAAAAGCACATTGTGTATTATTTATGAAATAAGCTAGCCTCTTTTCAGTTTTTAACTGATATTTTGTAACGCAGTCGGGTTTTTTAAATAGTAGGTAATTCAGTTTTTTCCGAGGGACTAAAGGTATTGTCAAATAAGTTGTAAGTATGAGTTGATATAAATGCTAGTCAAAAAACTCGTCTCGCTGAATCTAAGATCACAACTTCATTGCTATAAGAATGAAATATGACCTATATTAGATTCAGATTCAGATTTATGGCTTTATGTAACGGCATAAATAACTCTCTATTACTTGGCACATTGTTATTATTCCTCCATTGTTCCTTCAGGAAAACCTGCCGAACATTTTCACCGTCGACTCTTAAGAGAGAAACCTAAAAAATGATGACTTACCCATTTATTGAATTCTCGTGGCATCTCTCCAGTAGATATCATTTGTTTATTTATTCCGGTACAAGTACTGTCGGGTAATCTCCCGCGTAGTATGAAAGAGCTTCTCTCTTTTTGGCACATACCCGCTGTCTATAATTTTCTCTGTCATTAACTTTCATTGTTCTGTACCACAAAGGGATGGATTCCCAGAAGTAAGGAAGCCAGAAACAACTAGAGTACAATAGTCCAATGATTCGGGCCAAAGAGACGCGGCTCGCGTGGCTTTGTTCAGGGTTCATTGAAATCTGCGATGGCCGATTTAATAGCAACGCGACACGAATTTGTTCAAACGAAGAATAAATATTTACTAACGGAATTAATGCAAGAAATATTGAGGATCATAAATATTTTAACATAACCGAGTATTGGCTTGTAAATGTTTTACGACGGCTCAACTGCCCTTTAATCTCCGCGAACAATGGGGCTTCTCAGCCGTAATTGCTATAACGCAGGAGCTTTTCAAATAAAGCTGGCCGTATTTCAAGTATGCCGTGTAAATAACGAGTTGACCCGGCGTAGTCTTATTGTGAGGCCCAGTTATGCCTTATTTTATCTAAATCCTATTTTGTGTCCCGCGCATAAATCGGCCGCTAAGGCACACTGCGTGAACATTTTCTTATTTTCCGTGCAAACGTGCCAAGAACTGTAAGTACGGATGCGCACCCTTTTTGTGTTTTGTATAAAAATATAGTCACCAGTGCGCACTGTTAGAGCTTCAATGCGTATATAATTTGTGGAAAATTTTGACATTGTGACTTTAAATTAAAAGTCACAATGTCAAAATTTTCTTAAATCGATATACTTTACGAAAAAGGTCTCGATTGGATCTGTTTGTGTTATTATTGCAATCATAGATGGCACGTAGGTTAATAAATTAATGCACCCTGATAAGATAACTGCATTGCGATACTTTGACTTGTGCAATAATAGTTACATGTAATATTGGATGTCAAGATACTCGATTCAATATTTCTATAATACAGCAGCAAAAGGAGGTCATTTCAATGCTGCAGTAATTTCGACAACTTCGCTGTAATAAATTTTCTTAACTACTTGAAGAGAGTTGGAATACTTAGTGGTACTTGGAATAAAGTGAAATTGTTCGGCGGTATTTCGGTCGATGTACTTTTTAGGGATGCAATGCCGAAATTTTGAATCCTTCAAACTTTTGGCATGTCCATCCGCCTGTCCATCTTAGGTTAGATTTTATCAAAGAAAATTTACGTGCCTGAAATTTAACGGTTTAAGATCTATTACATACGTTCATTTCTTGTGCGTGCGTCACTATTTGGGGTACATGGTAAAATGAATGTAAAAAAATATTAGTGAGTTAATCGTTTCAGAAGTCAATGTACCCCCCTCTACATTTCTGACAAGTTTAAAAAAGTCGGACAAGATTGTGCTAATGCGAGTACTTAACTTACATATTTAAAGCTGCATCTTCAATAGATAAATATATACAAAATTGTTTGGGTTATTTAATTAAATCCTACCAGTATATTAAAATGTCTGGTTCTAGTTTGATCCTTTTTTTTCATGTTGTATATCCTGAAATGAATGTGTGTACAATGCGCAGTTTTTAATTAATTCTATCAATTTTTATTAACTAATAAATAAGGTCAAACTACAAGGTTTTTCTTAGATGCTTTTTATTGACAGGGGAGATTTATTTTACGTTAAATATTACGCGTATTCTTAAGTGACACAATTCATGTAAATTGGCGGAAAAATTTTGCCAACTAAATGCATTTGAATTTACAACTCTTTCCGTTGCCGGCTAAATCATAACTCCTCACATTTCAAATTGCTGTAGGGGATTTAAACACTAACATATTTTTTTTACAGTGAGTGCAATGAAATACAAGGTTTTCAGCAATTTAAAAGACACCGAACAAAAGATAAAAGCTGAGAGTACACTTACCGGAAACAGCATGGCTAGTGCTTTTTGAAAAACATGTTTCGCTTGGAGTATGGAGGTAGATTGTAGAATTGGACCATTGCCATTGCAGTAAAAGTGGGAATAAATCGGCTGTGACGCATTTGCCAGCGAATGACCTAGATCAAAAAAGTAAACGGTTTAGTGTGCCTGGAGCCGGGTCCTAAATCTCGATTGATAGAGAGCAGGAATGGAAGCTTCCAGATAAATAACCTTAATTTTGGACCGTAAACGCGAAAATACTTCTCTATCACAATAAAGCTGATGGACTAAATTCGGAGTGCCCTAGTCGGAACGATTGCATAGGTTAATCGATTTGTCTTTACAGTGTCTAGATACTTGTGGTATACTGTTACTAATAAAAATAAATAGCTAAACTAACAAGAAAAGGTACCCGGCCGTCCGGCTTCGATTTAGTTTATTTTGATATACCTATGTTAGAGAATCGTCTAAAATAACAGACAAGTATTTTTTTTCAGCTGCCCAATGTTCTTAAACATATAATCAAACCAGTAGGTTACTAGAATTTTCTTTTAAATTATCCTTAGGAGTTAGCGGGTTTAGTCACTTTTCAGTACTTCGGAGGACAATTTCTCCCAATAGGTTGAGATTGGGCAGCTAGACCATATATCAAAATAAACCAAATCAGAGCCGGATAGTTGGACCTTACCATGTAAGTTAAAACTTTAACTAATATTTGTAATACCAACTCGTCGCAAACTTTTACAACGGCCCCTATTTTGTCTATGATAAAAGTGACATGAGGGATTTCCCTCTCATGGTGAAACCCTTTCAAAGCCATAAAATCTTAATTTAACATGATTTTAAAAACAAAATGAGAGTGGTATACAATCAAAATAAATTGCGACGTCTTTTCGAATCATCCTGTAATCATTAGCACGGGAACGGGAACACCGACTAGATAAGACTAATGAGTATTTCTGTACCCAACGCCACGACTGTTACCATATATCACGAGTATCGCCACGTACAACAGACCAGATTATAGACCTCTTCATAGGCTCTAGAAATGTTTCCGTCGGTTTTACGATTTTGGAAGCAATTCTTGTAATCCATTAGGCTGTCTGACGTTCAACTTTTATGCGGTCCCTACCACCGAATGTCTCGTGAAAAGCGAGTAACATCGCTCAAATTATTTTCAGTGGAGTTTTTATGATACTCTTATCTTTTTACACGCACATTATGTGTAGATACGTGCACATAATGTTTAGACGTATGGCACTGAGCAAAGTGTCCATAAATCGAATTCGTGCGTCGAATTGCATCGTACGAAGATCGTACGCTTCGTGAGTTAACCCCGCTCGCGCTCCCAAGGCGTACCGTTATTAGTGCGATTGCCGTTTGTTTTATTGTACTTAATTAAATCAGGCAGCGCTGGGAAACTACACAAACCTAAATAGGAAACTGTACGAACGTATTAACTCATCCCATGATGTTCATTAGCGAGTTACAATAAAGATGGCGTTTCCACTAAATTGATTAAATTGAATGTAAATAATATTAATACTTTACCTAAATAATAAGTTACTTAAATATGACACGGTAGTCTTGTTTTGGCATTAGGTCTGTCATTGTAAATATAAATAAATATGTCGTGCCTAATCCAGCGTTTGATTTAAAAAAAATAACTAACTAACATAGAATAGGCATGTTACTAACAATATGGATGTGTATATCTGAAATAAATGGTTTTTAATTTATTTTAATTTAAACAAGATGCATTCAGCAAACATTACGAAAATTTTCAAATGTCGTTAGCTGTCGTAGAATGCAACTGTCTATCTAGGTCTGACATACATAATATGTATTTTGGTCCTTATCTACAAACAATTTAAAAACCCATTTCATTAAAATGTAGTGTTCGGCCATGGGCTCTATTCTACTCGGTAAACCCTAATTGCTTTTGACATGGTATTGTCAATAATATCCAAGTATATGCTGAGAACCGATTTCGATTATAATACATATTATATTAAAGAATTTTGTCGGGAAAAATAGTCATAACTCTAAATGGTATTCAAAATGTCTTTTTAATTCGCAAAAAACAGTGCAATATAAATAATGCTTATAATAAAATGCAGATAAAAAGTATTCTATAGGTATCAGTTGTTTTGATTTTTTTACACTTTAAAACCCAATATATCAGAGCGGTATTTTTACACGACTGCTTAAATAAAGGAGTGTAATGTTTTCAGGGTTCATGTATGTTGTGTGTATGTATTTACGATTCATTATTCCACCATTACTTCTAAACGTCTGAGCCGATTTAAATGGGATCTTTAGAATCCTTCCACCATCCCGGGTGACATAAGATACCTAAACTATTAAAATTCAAATAACAACAATGGCAAATAGTCTATTATTTATGTCAACAAAAAAACTTCTAATTATTACAAAATGGGTATAATTTCAAAGGTCTTAATGTGACCTATACGAATATAGTAGCATTTAAATATATACGGGTTTAATAATTATATCCAAAAATGTAGTCGGGGTTTTAAAGCTTTCCTTTCATTTAGTTATTTGAGTTAATGCTTGGTATGATAAATTCCATGTGCGATATACATAATAGTACCTAGTACCTACACAGATAGTTTTTTTTTGCAAGTACAACCACGATAGGTACAATGAGAATTCATACTCTTCCACATACCTTACACGATAGTTTAAATCTTACACTTTGCTGATCTGAAAACACCGTTACACTGTTTATATCAGAAATAGTAATCTTAATACATCTGACACCATCTCGTGGCACCTTGAATGCGGATCTCTAGTTATCTCTTTAGTTGTTTAATTGAAATGTTCATGTTAATACGCCATACATTAAATAAATTGTAATCGTAGTCTAAATTTACGCCACCTCTAAATGTAGATTTGTTTTATTCAAATACTTTAACCCTAATAATAAGCCTACCTACGCAACAAACCCTGCCTATACAAGATATGATAATTACTATATTTCATTCAAATTATTTTGAAGGGCCTTTTTGAGTATACCCCACTTGAACGAGCGAGCGAACAATGATACTACCCACCGCCGTAAACGACGGTAGGTAATTCCTAAAATTCGGGAAAAATACGTCGTAATACGTAGATAATTATTCTGCTTCAATAAAAGAAAAAATAAAGTTCAAGAAACTTTTGGTTTCTTGAACTTGATGAGGGTATAAAGTGTGACGTCTGCTTTGGTTTATCTGTGGAAACTTACTTATTATACAAACGACTGTACCGTAAAACAGGGTAAATAAGAGTTAAGGGGTAAATAGGAACACAAACCCTTAATTCCTATTTACCCCGTTTTACTGTAATTGCTGATTTAATGCTAACCCTTTAAATATATACTTTGAATGCGGTTTATTGCCTTAAATATTGAAATAATAAATCCCTATGATAATTCCCAGAAAACCTGGCAGACAGAAAACACGTTTACCTGCTACAAAAACCAGTTTGTGGCAGTTATTTATATTCCTTTTTCACTTATCATTTTCGTTTCAGTTATACTCTCAAAAAGAGAACGATGGAGTTGAACTACCTTTTATACACCACTACAATAAAAAGTCCTTTATTCCATATAAGCCGTAACTACAAAGAAAAATGGTGCTGTATCGTATAATCGAGAACAATGAGTAGGCAAGTCAGGCAAATTACAGCGTAATCTCGGGCAGCGCCGCCGAGTCTGGCCTTCGGGACCATTGACTTCCCTTCTTGCAAATAAGGCGTAGGGCGACCACGCACTGCCGACTAGCCCTGCGGAATAGGGAACGGGTGGACGTAGATATTAACAACCGACGCGAGGATAAAAGTATGGATAATATGACAAATACTATGCAAGTTATAATAATAAATAAATGCTTAGCCTAAACCGTGTACCCAAATAACTTAATGATAATTATCACTTAGTCATAAAAACATGTAAACATTGTAGGTATCTTGTTAAGAGGACACTGTTTCTGCAGGAGAACGCATCGAACTTTATTTGACGTGGTTGACTTGTACCGTCATAGGTAAGTATCAATTATTATAATTTTCTCGCATCATTCTGAGTTTTGACACGTGTTCCTGGTCAGCGCGGTATAAAAGTTAATTATTATCATTGTCATAAACAATATTAAAAAATTTGACTGACTGTTGAGTTTCTTGTGGCGTTCCTTCTCAGCAGTTGGGAAGTGCTTACTGATAAACTTCTTTCATTTTTTATAACGTTATTTTTCACAGATGCAGTAAGTAAATAATTAACCGAGATTGTAGGCCTCTATCATAGGTATACTACTGGGTAAAACGATATTGACGTGTTATCGTATTGTTTTGAACTCGGCCGCCATTACTGACAAATACATAAGAGGTATCGTATCGTTGACAATACGATATCACAGATAAAATATACAAGATAATTTATTTTAGAAAGTGGGTATTACAAAATGATGTCATGTTACAAAGTCTCACCACAGTCAGCCAGTTTCGGCATACAATAATACTTAAGGTTAGTAGCAATATTTAATTAATCTATTAACATTATTTGAAATTATTATTGCGAAAGTACCCAAACTAGTAATAAAAATTAAGATTGTCAAAAATTATGTAAATATCAAACTAAATTGTTATTTGAAGTGCTCACTTAGATTGTAGAAGGTTTTCCCCAAGCACCAGTTAAACAGTTTTGTTTTAAATTCAGGAAAATCAGTTCGTTTAATATGGTTAGGCAGATTATGACAATTTTTAGCTGACATGTACATAAAGCTCTTCTTGTAATGACAATTGACACATGTCAAAAGCAATGTGGTTTTACCGAGAAGAATAGAGGCTTATGTATAGATAAGTTTACTGCTTTAGTATCAAGGCTAAGTGAGACAGCAGTATAAATACAAACTTACCCGACTTAATACAATGTCGTTTTATTATTCACTACGTATTTAGGTTCGCGCATACTTTAAATATAGGTACTATCTGACCCACCATAGAACTATGTTGCAGTGACGCTATGAATCAATTTGTTATTTATAATAATTGTTACACAGAATGTCACTGTAACACAGTTGTATAACCGGCTAGGGTTCAAATTTACCGGTTGTACATTAGATTGTAAAAATAAAAATACACTGCAGTCAAACAATTATCTGACTCACTTGACTTTGCCCAAGTCACTGCGGGACCACGGCGGACCCCCATTATTAAAAAAAGAAGACTAAGAATCTAATCACCATCGCTGCTGTAACGTGAATTCAAATAATATATCGACGTTAATTAGATGATTAATTAATTATAGTCGCAAAAATTGTTTGTTTGCATATCTGTTTATGCTGTGCTTGAGCAGTAATTTGTAATTTTTTCATCCTCGGCATTAGACCATTCCCAATGAAACACTGATAAACCCGCTTGTATAGTTTTGTGAATTATCCACGATTGTGTCGCAGCATGGTTTTTGCACAGGGGTGACGTCATCAGACATCAGCCGTGCCCGGGTCGGCATCGATTGCCTGAGCCAGCTGACTGGCTCGGGCTCCATCACGTGAGGCTTCGCTCGCTGTTCCTTATCGCTCGCATCTCGCAGGATTACTCCAGTCAGGTCACTTTTAAATCTAAGAGAATTGAGGAGTTAGTGACTTTATTCCTACACTGAACTAATGTTACTCGTTTCAAGAGATTTATTTTGTCTGTAATATTGTGGATATATCAGGTCAAGTTCCAATCCCTTCTGTTACTGGGTATTTATATTGCTCAATTACAGCTTTAAAATTTACTCATATTAGAAACAAAACAATTCAATGATTGAGTACTTAACTTTTCGGTTAAAGTCGTTATTGCTTTTAATTCTTTGGTCCATGCTCAGCTGGGGACCATTTTTTCGTAGCAAGTTGGCGCTACGAAGCCTACGCTCATGCTTGCTACACTCACATCTCGTAGCTAGAGTACCAAAGTGTTAATAGTTTTGATGAATGGTAATAAATGTTTAATAAAATTATCTTTAAATCTAGCAATGTGCAAGGTGCAGAGCATTCTTATAAGTTTGGAAATCGATTAAAAAATACTGATAATATTCTTGGACACATTTGAGAGCATTAAGAATGTCCTTTTAAGTACTATACAAAAATCAAGAATATTCTTATAAGTTACCGTGAATTTCTCATAAAAATCTTTCATAAATAGAGAAGTTTCTCGTCGGTAGAACGATATAATAATTTGAACTGTTATAAATGCCTCTCGCTTTAGCGTTACTAAAAATATACGAACCTATAGTATTTCTATCAGTTTCGTCGTCTGAAACGCTGAATTAAATCTTTACGATGACAATAATATGATGGCCCTCAGGTCTTTCAGGACCATTAACTTTAATGTGAGCAATAACTACTATGATATTTTTATAATAATGGGTGCTTACATAGTAATGTAAAGTAATGTCAAGGTTCAAGTTTCTTTAATAAAAAGAAAAAGGTTTTGTGTCCGATAGTGTGGCAGTGAGGCTTTGTTTTTCAAAAGGCTTACCGTGACTTTTGTACATGGCAGATAAGAAGTCAATCCTGACGCAGCCTTGAAGTAATAAAAGCATGGTTTTATTCTCAACTAGAGGATGCCCGCGACTTCGTCAGTGTAGAGTTAGGCGCTGACGGCGCCTAAAGGAGACTCGAAACTAGGCTACAATGGAATCCAGGCCTTAAACAGCCTTGGTAGGCACAACAAAGTGAAACTGGTGTAGATTCCAGGATACGAAGGCTTTCCCTGATATCAAGCCGCCGACGAGCTGGCAAGAGAAGGGTTCAAGGGCGCATACGACGGACCTGAACCATTTGTGGCAGCCTAATCGGGCACTATAAAATCAGCTCTGAACAACAACGCCCTAGAAAACCACCAAAAAGAGTGGAAAACTACGGTAGGCTTAGGGCACGCAAAACTCTTCATAGAAAGAGTTGACCAGAGGTGGACCAATTTTTTTGGAAACTCAGCATAAGACAGCTTTGATACATTATTGGAGTGTTTACAGGGCACTTTGGGGTTAAACATCTCCTAGCAAAGATAGGCCTTTATGAGAACACAGATTGTAGAATGTGCAGCGAAGAGGCTGAGACAATGAAAAACCTATTGTGTGAATGTGATGCCCTCGCCGGATTAAGGATGGAAATCCTCGGTTGTGACTACCCAGGACCGAACGATTTCAAGGCACTGCCATTGCACTCCACTATCCGCTTTTTGGAAGGCGTGGAGGCTGCATTGGATTAAGCGCTAAAAGAGGGGTAATTACACAAAAGATCCCATAGGGTCGAAGTGTATCCGTAAGGACCCCACCAAAAAGATAAGATAAGATAAGCGTAGAGTTAGTTTCCCGCTACTTCTTCCCGTTGGGGGTTCATTATTATTATTATTTATGTGAGTTGTCGATATAAGTTTTTCAAGTAGCTATTAGGGTTTTCGAAGACGGTTTAATTTTTTGTTACAAAAAAATACATGAAGGTTTTCGAGCCCACAACATTATATATATTATTTTCAATATTAAAAAAATATCCACCTGAGACGTCAAAACAGAAGTAATATTAAATGTAAAGCTACTCCATTTGTACTCTGTTCGCGGTGACATTGGCACTCTACTAGTAGAACCTGCATAAGGTTTAAAAATAACCTCTAGTCGAAGCCACATAAGATGATAAGCAAAATTAAGCATTGCATTAAAGGCATACCGGTTAAATTAGATTTTTTTATGTTTACAACGATTTTATACAAGTATGAAGTTTGTGTAGGTCACTCTAGGACACTTTTCGAAGAGAATTTTGTATGAAACCCGGGGTCTATGAGTGTGTACGTCGATGACAATGTAACGTAAATCAAAAGCACTAAGGAGTATTGATATCAACTTCGAAGCAAATCACCCCCAAAATAACTTTGTAGCACTTTTTCACCCCCTTAGGGGATGAATTTCAATAAAATACGAAACAAGTCTTCCATCAATTCTGTTAAATAATGTTCATGCAAAATTTAAAGTAGATTAGACCAAGGCATCACGTTTTCCCATGCAATCTTTGCCCCCCTTTTTCACCCCGTTAGGGGTAGGATTTCGGGAAATCTTTTCTTATCGAATGCTTACAACATAGAAAGAACACACTCTCCAAGTTCCAGGTTTCTACGATCAGCGGTTTAGGCTGTGCGTCGATCCCTCAGTCAGTCACTCAGTAATTCAGGACAAAGCATTTTATATATATAGATTTTATCAATATTCAGGAACTGCGTGCCTGTACAAAGTACCAGGATTTACTTTTTATCTGCCTTGTACTGTTGACGACTACTGTTCAATATTTTAACAAGCAAAATGTACCTTAGTTATTAAGTCAGTTGGTCCATTTTGCTTCTCATGACATTTGTTATTACGTGGTTTTGCAGTATCACCGACTATCAGATTAGATGCGTCACTTCATCACGGGCATTCAGGAAGTCCTTTTACTCACACCGCTATAGTCCCTTGTGGTACGATAAATTTATAACAATAACTTTGGATATTTTTCTAAAGAGCGCTTTTGTAAAGCATGCCAAAGTAATTTTGTATTTATCTGTTGTACAGCGAGGCTGCGTAAGGCTTCTGGGGCGCATCCGGCCAATCCTAGGCTCCGCTGTAAAGTCTAGTCGGCGCTTGGCTCACGTCACGCCCCATATTTTACACACTTAAAGCTGTTTGTCGTGTCATACCATTATACGCCATGTAACGCCCGAACTTATTGCCAGGACGGTGGTATAACTCAGTCTGAATTGTTTTTGGACTATGAGCCTTTATTGCGTTACATTGCTTTTCAGTGCATTTGTACGATAAATTACTTACCCATTAGGAATTATGTGACGTTTCTACGCATTAACTTAAGTGGTTTTTTATTTTATTGCGATTCTCTTGAAATAATTTGTAATAAATCCTTAAAGCTTATAATATTAGCAACGCAGAGAGACAAAGATATATTTAAGTTCGTTCGTAAGTTTAGGTAACACAGTATGTGGATGATGGCGCTTTATAGTTTACGCCCCTATCTCAGCCTCGCTCGTAAAGGTTTAATTACACAAACAACCGTCTGTGAAGTTAAAATACCAATAGCGTAAGGTACAAAGACCCGCGAATCAATAAAAAGTAATAATAACAAAATTGTTAGACGTGAGTTAGATTTTAGAGAGCTAACTTTACTCGTAAGGACCTCGTTGAAAAATATGAACGTCGAGAGGCTGTCATATCACTTTATCGAAGGTCAACGCATACAGGCGTTCTGTCCGCGCGTTAAATCCGACTAAAAAAAATCAGAATTTTAAATGTGCTGTGACTAAACCCGTTTATACTGGCCCAGCATGTCGCCAGTAGTGATTTTTTAATTAATTTCGTAGTTTCTACGACTTAAATCTGTTTTATTAAAACGTCCGTTCTATTTTTCCTATCACGTCCTCCGGTAATTGAGTACGTGAGTCGCAATTGTCAGCTATTTATGGTGGCTCTGCGAGTTTCTTTTAATGTTCCACTTTGCATTTTATGAAATTCTATCGCGGTGCACGTCAGTCCTGAATGCGTAAGTCCTTTTCTAAATTCGGTTTATTAATTCTATGCTAAAGAGGCTGTCTGCGAACAAAACAAGATTGTGACATTAAAACCTAGACTTGTTAGTAGATCATAACATTTTTTCAATTAACATGAAAATACACCAAACAGCCAAGCAAGAGAGATTTTTTCTGAACACTATCATTTTACTTATTTTACCTATACACTTATTAAAACAAACTCGGGCAGGCAGATATACAGATAGACAAAAAAATCTATGCAGAAACTCTAATATTTTTTTGTGTAACTAACTCGACTACCTCCGATTTTTAAATTATAAATGATTAAAAAAACAATGAATCGAGTCCAAATCACAATTGGCGTAGATATCGCGATATATGAAATTTGATCCCCAATTTTTCCACCCTTACAGGTTCTTTCATAACAGTTATTAAAAGAACAGCCTTGACATAATTATGCCCTATTTACAAAAAACAATCATACAAATCGGTTGACAATTGGCAAGAAATCGAGAAACACGCAAAAAACAGACGCGTTGGGATCTTTCTCCATTTTCGAAGCCCCTGTATTAAACTATGTAACAATAGACAACATTATCTCAACCAAGCAGTTATTTTTTTTTAATAAGTCAACAATTAGGTATCTATTATAATTGTAACATAAACATTTTTAAGCTGCGACTGAAATAAATTCTTTACAATTTGTGAACGCAGCCATTTTTTTGCATTATTTGCGGGTAGACTGGGTTATTGGCCAGCCGTTTAGTTAAAACGATAAGTTCGGGCCCGACGGTCTGTCAACGGACGGTTTTAACCAAACGACTTATTAACATTAAATTCAAGGAACAACACTTAATAATTAGCAAATGTGCAATGTGTGTTGTGTCTAGCATTTAATATTATTATAAATTTGTGCGGTTCTAGTGTTATTAGAAGTGTATTTCCCAACGTAAACATAATCTTAATTGTTATTTAATATCAGATTTGTTTTAAATCCTGACGAAAACCAGTGTTTTGGTTTGATATATTTATTTGCCTGATGGTAAAAAAGTGATTTTTTTGGATCTTAGAACACGACTGACACTCTAAATTCACTAGGAAATTGTTGAATGGTAAGTTGACATTCTGTTTTAACAACGGTTTTTACCATTTCTAATTGAATTTAATTCTTCGTACTTAAATATTAAATAGCTGTAAGTTATACTGCTTATTTGCCTTATAAACTTACACCATAGTAGAACAGAGGTACAAATTTACATCTAATGGCTGTCCATTACAGGTTTATACCAAGTACAGTTTAGACCGCCTAATTTGTAATACGAACCCGTTTTTTTTTAAATACTCACGTGTATACCGTATTTCATGTGTAAGTCCACGGACTTTCGTACAACAACTTAACGTTTCACGACATTATGCAGGAAGGAAATGACTTCTAACGCCAAATGAATTATTTAATATCATTCAAAGCCGTTTAATCGACATTTGTACATGAATCTTTAGAACATCGTCTGGGGACACCGCGCCGCCGCCGTCAAGTTGTCGAACATAAATGTGAATATTTGCCGCCGTTACCCCGCTCAAATATTGGGACTATTCCACGAGGTGTTTCCACACCTTTGTTCAATTACACGCGACTTTTTACACGTTCATCCGACCCGGCTTAGCGAGAGTTAAACCGGTGACGGCCGAATTATAATGTCGACACTTGAATCATAATGCTGGATTAACTTTTTTCTTGTTATCTTTTAAATTTGGTCTGTTTATTGTGTCTTTTTTAAGACTGGTGTTTTTGTTTGCGATTGTTTGTTGCGCAAGATTCGTATTAATATAAAATTACCGAGTTTAGTGACAGTAACAGCGTATCGGCAGGGTCAGCGGCGGAGTATCATAAGAAATACCAATTGTGATCGAAAAATAATGTGTTGCTTTGTTTTGGGCTTTGCCAAGAAAGGAAAACGAACGAAAACAATACGGTTTATGGCCATCCACCCTCAAGAACCTTAATCAGATCTATTGGGTTTTAGAGTTCCGTACTACTACGTTGTCCGCTCATTACATCTTGTGTACAATGTATTTATATTTTTATATTTCTACCCAAAAGGTGCCAAACAAGACCCTATTACTACGCCTACGTCGTACGTCCGTCCGTCCATCTGCCCCATCTTTGATGAACTCCCAGTGTGCGATTCTGACTCGCACTTGACCGGTTTTTAAAGAGTTTTTAGCTACTGTGTCAATAATGAAAACTGCAATAGTACCCGGTTACCGGCCTTGTATTACATAAATAAATAATAAATAAAAAAAATCCTTTTCGAAACAGGCGTGGAATATACAGTAATAGGCTACGTCAGAACCATGTTAAAGTGATACAATAACTCAGATCGTAAAAAGTCCCTTAGGTTTAATTGATTACGTCACTATGACATAGTTCCAACGTGGCCTAGAAATCCATATGGTTTACTGTACCTATAGATGACTCACTGACACCCACACTTCGCCCCACTTGGCTAAAAGATTAAAGTTAAGCTTGCCAACGAAAAAATTAAATCTTGTGCATCATGCGCTAACAACGTTTTGCAGTGAAAATGTAAACAAGATGATAAACTTCTAATTCTGCAAGAAGTTTTCTCGGTCCAAAAAGATAAATACTTTTGAATTTGTTTTCCAATTTACTTCAATATTACACTTAGTTAGCTACATGTTTATCAATTAAGACTTTCCACCTGAAAACCTCTATTTCTTACAGGAAATGGTTCCAAGAAATAAAGCGGTAAGTCCAATTTGTTCAAAAAATGGAATAATCCGTATTTTATCTCTAATATAACTTCTATTTGATTATTATGTACTTTGTACGTCTTTTTTACATTCATGATGTAAAAAATATTTTTAATTATTTATTTAGAGATGTTATGTCTGCGATTTCGTCCGCGTAGAAAGACTGGCGACTCGTAGGTATTTATGGAACGGAAAAAAAAGTTATAGCCGCAGCTTCATTTTTTCGATGTTCCACCCAAACTACGAACAAATGTTTCATAAATAAAGCAGCTCATTTACCAGTAAAAAGACGCAAGCAACGTCGGCACTTAGGTCTTTACTAACATTTACGAGAGCTCCGACGCGCCATGAAGACGAACTTTAGTACAACTTGGTTTTATGTTATGAACATACAAACGTGTCGGGCCGTCTTATTTACGCATAATAAAAACAGGGAAAAAGCAATGAATCTCTGGCCACTTCATGCCGTCGTTTTAATATTTTACGTGACCCCTAAAATTTGGGTACCGCGCGACGTCGGCGCACTTATCATTAAGTTCTGATTACCCGCCGAGAGTTCTCCAAGACATCATGTTAGGAAGATTCAAGAGGTTTTTGGCGAAGTGCAAAAGTTTTACGATATTATGATTACTTGCATGAGAGAGCTCGGCGCGGACGTGACGACTCGCTCCCGCCCAGAGATGGTGTTGCCGCGCCCGCAGATGCGCCATTGCATTGAACGAATCAACTTTACAGTACTCTTTATAAAAAAAATTGTTCATGCAAGATTTTGTTTAACATGCTATAAATGCATTTTACAAATGTATTTATACTTGATCGGTTTTTTTTTGTAGGGCTTCTACAAAAACATGCCTCCTACCTATGAGCCCCCCCGCTATCAATGCCATCTAGTTGTCACTTACACTCCGCTCGTGTCATCGTATTAACGCAGCGACCCCTCTATTACTTCATTAGCTTTGCCGCACGAGACGGACCGCTCATAATAGAGTACGATCCTCTTTCCTTATTACGGTATAGTGCTAGGTGTTAATTACTGCAAGCGAGAAATTTTATGGGCCGCACCGATTTACAAGCGCGGAGTTTTATTTCGATGCAGGGAAACTTCGTACATCGAAATTAAGAGTTCTCGATGTGTCATAAGCTTTATCTTACCTCTGCAGTGTGATAACTCTTAGCCGTAAGACTTAATCATATCATTAATAATAATAAAATGTTGAATAATACATTTAGTCATTGTAGACTGAACCGTGTGTGTGTTTGTGTTTGTTTTTTTCACTGATAGTACGTCGTTCATTGTAAAAATATATATTGATTATCTAAAAGAGTTTTAATTGTGCTTGTATTATTCATTAATAAAAATATTATGGTGCTCTCTTCCAATTCCTTTTTGTATTTGTGAGACTACTGACACAGTACCTATATTAATTACGCAAATAATATTTTGCATTGACAGATTCATCAATGCTCTTTGAACTATCGCGAAGAAGCAAGAACATACTTAAACCCTACTAGAGAGAAAAAAAACCGCCACAATGAAAAAGTCTATTTATTATACCTAAGTTAACTTATGTAGGTACTAGGTACATTCTAAAGTAGGATCAAAGATCAAAGAACAACGCGCGGCCGTTATTATTTGCAGCACGGATCACCGAGAGCGAGTTGCGTTTAGTAACGCTCCGCTTATTTCATATTGTTACGGGACAATCCAACAAGATATTAATATTTACCTATGCAACGTCCAAACAAAGACTGCATTCATATTCACCCCACGAAAACAAGTAGATAAAAATGCAAACACGCGCAATTGTGTCTCGAACCGACTGAGGCGGCCATAGCGCAGCGTTTTGGAAGCGAAAGTATTCCGCACACAAATGTGTTCCCGGTCGTATGAATTTAGATCGGCCGCTGTATTAAAGGGAAGTAAAAACATAGGGGACAGGTAAATTGAACTGTTGCGAGGCGGAGGTCGGCGGCCGCGTGGCTGCGGCATCTTGCGCCGTCGTGAGCCTACATATTACTTTGCATCTGGGGAAGACTGGCTGCACGTTGAAAGAACCTTTGATTCTTATTTCTTTCACCGTAATATGAAGGTTATATGTAACTATTTACGCTGTCACATATTGTACAATACGGTTACAACAAAAGCTCCCATTAGTATTTCTTATTCAGTCTTTGCTCCAAAATTTTACAAATGTATTTTCCCTCTGAATCTTGATTCTAGATCCTGATTCTTTTATTACGAACTAAGCGAGTTTTCCCGCTTTAAAATCTCGATATTTATCCGTACACAGGGGGTATAAATTTTCCCGGCGAGCAGCTCGCGAGTAGCCGCAAAGGCGTCTTGATGCGATTTCCGGCCCACTTTTAACGACGCTTCCTGCACGATATAAATCCGAGTTAGAGCTCGTGCTCGCGCCGCTGCCGCCGGATGCCGCGCTGGCCAGCCGCGCTCACATCAAAGTATGCTCTGAACAACGCTCACCCTGTATTCTTAGTAAAATATACTACATATTTTCTTTGTTTTAAATATACTTCGTAGGTATTTCACTTGTATTTTGAAAGATTTAAGCGTAAGAGTCTTACATCGTATCACAAACAAAGCAAAGGTTTATCTTGCAAGAAAGTACTACTCGTACAGCATACATATTGTCCTAAGATCTCGTTATCCCCTGACCGAACTGCAGCCACACGGGTTGATAACAAGCTAAGGCTCTGTTCAACGAGTATTCCTAATAAATAACAAGCGTTTTCATAATATAAGTCTTTTTAAACTGCGTATTTTATTTCCATGCAAAAAGCGGCAGTTTAATAAAATTGATGTGCGGAGAGTGCTCTTTTCTAGTGTAATCTGCTAAGGATGGCACGGCTTGCTTGTTGTGGAAACATTTTTTACCATCTTGTCTGAGATTATGGAGTTGGTCGCAGTAATTTAAAGCTCCCCAGGTGCAGCGCCGGCGTGTGGCTTATTTAAGTACTACGGGATTTTAATTAAAAACGTCTATCATAATGCACGTAAACCGGTGCGACCCGTACAAGTCTTCGAGGCGTTTGTCGGTCAGATTAATCCGGGGTGAAGTGAAAAGAAATACAGTTAAGTGGATCGCTCCAAAAGGTCACTCTGTTAGGATGCTATTACATCAAATATTTACGGCAAATTTGAAGCTTACGCACCAACCGACACTATAATAGATCTATCTGTAGCTGCTATGAAAACTGCTTCTACACAAACAATTTAAATTTATTAACAAAGTAGCAAAACAATCTGTTATTTCGGCGGGGATTCTGAGCAAGAATTCGTATAATTCCACAGAAACTGTTCATAATTAAACGCGTTCACCTCGGAGGCGCGCGGCGAAAGATCGAGTTCCATCAAATATGTAACAGGGTCTGCCATCAAATCCTTTTTACGTCCGCCGCGGACAGTTTTACGCAGGTCCGGTCTAAACGGCCTGAGGCTTAACGGCCTTATAAATTAGTGAAACTCTATTAGCGAGATGTTCGGTAAAACGAATTTGCGTTATCGCCTCTGCCGGCGCCACGCGCGGCGCATACTAAGCGCACCGCCGAACTTGCCCGAGTAATTACTTCTTTAAACGAACCAGCAGCCTCCTAGCCCCCAGAATACGATCACTTTTTCCGAGAACCCGGTCCCGATAATCAAGTTAGTCATTAATTTTATTCTGCCAAGTATTTTTGGACAATTAAGCTCCGAGAGGATTCTAGTAATTGAAGCTCGTATTTTAAACATTTTGTCGGCGGAAGTATTTGTACTACTAATTTATCTGAAGGCTTTAATGAACGGTATATTGCGACGCAAAATGTTTTCAAACATTATAAGTCCATAAAAATATATGGATAAAATATTCATTGGGATTATTTATTCTGGTGATATTATTTCCTTTGGCGATGCAATGTTTTTTCCGGTTAAGCTAAGTTTTTTTATGATGAATGTATTACTATTTTGCAAATAAATAAAAACTAAAGCAGCGAAGACGTGGCGTTTATACCTATATCTACACAGATAGGGATAACTAGGCCATTCTCAGAATAGAGAATTTGTGCATGTTCGGCCCCATCCCTAAACATGGTCATAAATAACTGCATATATTTTTCTTATTTAGATTATTGTTCCATCTCAAGGTATTCGAAATATATTCGCTCTGTTATTTTATTAATACTTATTTTATTTTTCAAAACATTTTTCTCCAATTACCGTAGCCCGTCCGCACGCTACCTTGGTCTACACTACATTATTTGCTTATAATTTCAATTAGGAACGGTTTCTATGTGTGCCATTTTAAATCCTGGTAGGTGAAATACTGCCTATATATTCCGATTAATTTATAATTTACTAAGACCATTTCTTAAAAATATATTAATATAAAACTATCTGACCGGCCCGAATATATAATTACCGTAGCCATTGCTTTTCGAAGGGCTCATCCCCAAGTAAAAAAATATTTCGTCATTAAAATTGCATGAGTCGCGAGCTGAGGGTTTGCCGTATTTTGCCACAGTGCAAGTAAGTGTCAAAGTACCGTAACTTTGGTTTACAAATATTCATATCCCGTACCCCGTTTTTTAAATTTGGTCTTAAAGGGAAATTCGCTGTCGTTTATAACAATAAAAGAACTCTAAAGCCTCTGTGTACAACAATTTTGCAGTATTTTTACAACTTTAAATTTTTGATATTTTTAGGAAAATGTGAATTATTCTAAGTACCGTAGCGCTAATTACCGTAGATTTACTAATTACCGTAGTATGAAAATATTGAAGGACTTGCAATAATACAATCAATGTTGCAAAATATTGTGCCTAAAAAGTACCATATATATTGTATTTATATATAAACCAGATTTTCACATCGTTCTTATTACTTAATCAATTTATGTGACAGTAAAAATAGGAAAAAAACAGGCCCTTAAATACACTTGCGGCTTGTCTGCAAACAAAACACATTCAAATGTGTGCATATTTGATTTGACCATCAGATTATTGAAGTTATGTTGTTAGTGGCGACTGACCGTATAACTTTTCACCAAATTTATTAGCATCGGCATGGCTGATGCCATAGAGTCATATATATGACAATGGTATATGCATATATCTTAATGGCATAATAATATTCCATATCAATTCAGCTCCATAGTCTATTACTTTGTTTATTCCCATTCTCCTATTAATAAATGTATCCTAACTCTTGCCATTACTTTAGTTAATAAACTTGCCTAAAGAGCCTCTGCGTGTTTATGTTGGCTCCATGTACTCTTTCTAAAGGTCCAGAACTCTCATCATTATATAGTCTCGTAAACTCCCGTGATTGATAAAACCACACGTCAATAATAATGTAACATACCTATCTTTCTAACAACACAGGTTCATACATCCTAATCTGACTTGGATGGGTGCATAAGGCTTATAAAATAACATTTTTTTTTGCCGAATTAGTGACGAAGCTAGCGATCTTGGATCGGTAGAGTCTTGGATGTCTTCTACTGATTTAAGCATTTATTTCTCTATATTTCGCCAATAAAAGTTAATTATAACTATATGTACAAAAATATTAATAAAAAATTGTCGATGTCGATCGTTTAGAAATAATAATAAATCAAACTTCATTTTTTTAGTTCTTGATTTATAAATTATTAGCTAATACTATGTATTTATAATACTAATATTTGTGTATTTTCTAATTACCACATCCATCAGAAACAAAAAAAACTACCTAATTACCGTTCTCAAGAAATATTTGAATCTCTATAACTCGAAAACTTCTTTGTATATTCTGATCCCATTTCGATATATTGATTACTTATTTAGCTTTCTGTTGTTCATATTCTCATGTCATTAAGTCAATGAATGAGAAAAAAAATTGGCTCCGGTAATAAGGCAGAGAACACCCAATTGTGAGAATGGCCGATTTATATTAAGAGGCGCCAGCGGTTATTATACTAACTCAAAGAATACACCGCACACGGCTGTTATTTCACTCCGAAGAGTCTTGACACTTATGACATGGACAAATATCACGTAGGTTTTTCCTATGTGACAGTACCTACGTCCAAATTAAAATACTGTTATTGAAATGCATAATAATTACCCGTGTCAGAATAGGTTTTATTTGTTTTTAATATGTTAAGTTTCAAAATAATATCATTTAAATACTAACCTGTACTACATACATACATACATAAACTTACGCCTTCATTCCCAGAGTGGGGTAGGCAGAGCTACAGAATTACCAACAACCCTAAAACTTGTTGATAATTCTGTAACCACACTTTCCACAATCAGGCTAAGATATTTACCAGTGTATTAGTGACAGGTTGCAAGCCCATCGCCTAACAGTACTACAAGCCTTTATTCCCTTAGTCGTCTCTTACGACATCCGCGGGAAGACACGGAGTGGCACTATTCTAACCCGGCAACCACACAGGCAACCTAACCTGCACACACACACACAGGTACACACACTGCACAGGTAACCTGTACTTTTATGGTTAAATTGGTATTGTATGGTTTGTGTTTAGAATTTAACAAATATGTACCTACGACTCGTTTGTTTATTCTATTGAAATAACTGTAGGTATTATCTTAATAAAATGTAAGTATGATTTATAAACATTTTGAAATCACTTAAAATACTCTCAAAGTAAAATACCCTGATCAACAACTAAACGCGGTCCACCGCTCCGTTCAATCAGGTCTTCCTTAACGTCTCAATCTTTTTAAATGAAGCTATGGTGCAGGTCACTCCCGGTGGACTGTACGCGAGTACAGTCAGCGTCGTAAAGCCAGGGAGTCGGCTCGTAAACTTAAACAGGGCTTACTGCAGTTGCGGTCACCCGAGCCAATGGATTACGGCGGCGCCGTTATTCTGCGTGTAAAACACGCCACTTAATACTGAAAAGTTGCAAATTGCCGGTCTTTACCCGTACGATCCGACAGGGGGATATAGGGACACGATGAATTAAATAATACGTCGCCAAGCACAAAATTGGCTAACGTTATTATAGATAATGTGGTCGGCTTGTTCATTGCGATACGAAATCTGATGTCGATCATGGGCCCTAATAATAATACAGTCACCCATTAAACATTTGAGCATACTTGGATCTTTGGCACTGTGAATATTATGATTGTTATTGTAACTGCCGTGCATGTCATTTGATGTTCAGTAGGTAGTTTATTATGACACGGCACTTAAGTGATCTTCATTTTTGTTGGCTTACCGTAACTTATTTAAATAACATAGCTCTGTACAAAGCTACTAGTTACTATATCTATATGTATGTCCACCCAAAATCTTTCCTATAACCCAGGAGCTTCCATCGCCTTAGCCTAAGATGGTACTGTACTTTTTAGGGTCCGTAGTCAAATTAGGAACCCTTATAGTTTTGCCATGTCCGTCCGTCCGTCCATCCGCAGCCGAGCTCAGAGACCCTTAGGCTGTAGTTTGGCACGAATATACATATAAGTCACGCCAAAAAAGTGGTGAAATCAAATCTTGTTTTTTTTTGTTTTAGTGTACCTCCGCTACACGTAACGTGGGGATGTTTTTTTTTTTCTCTCGTCTACCTCATAGTATGGGGTGTCGTTGGATAGGTCTTTCAAAAATATTGCGGGTTCGGAAAAAAAATAGATTAAGATTAAGGGATCCGTTTACGAAATATTAATCATTAAAGCGCTCATTTTTGTTAGAGTCAAGTGTCACCCCTACAGCCAAAACTACAAATACTAAAAATCTGAGAAATATCTTAAATGAAAGCACATATAATAAATAATGAATAATGAATAGGTGTTGGTAAACTGACCGCGACCTATGTCGATGTATGGGGATAACAGATTTCCAACGGCGTAGTTAAATTTGTCGCGAGGCATCGCGAGGTCTAATTTGTTTGTAGTAACAGCCGCAGAACCCTACACTGAGCATGGTCCGACATGCTCTTGACCGGTTTATTTTTTTATAAAATCTTTATCTGCTTATCAATACTAACCTATTGAGTCCTATATTACGGTAACGCGCAAAAATTCGTTATCGGAGATCCTGTCACCATCTTCTGAGTCCATCATCAGATCAGCTATTCGATACCATGATATTGAATTGTCATCGAGTTTACATGTGTGGCCCAAATTTCAGCCCATTCCGTTGACGGGATGTGAGTCAAATGTATACATATATTGCAAGTTAAATAAAATCTTTTAACTTGTAAAAGCCAATCGCTATGTTAGGATTACTGATAAATATAATCGAGTTAAGCCCTAAAAGAAACAGCTGGACATTAACGAAGCTTGTATTTAATGATAAGAGTGTATTAGGAAGCATAGTAACAGTGTTAAGTTATTTCCTGTGCCGACGCCCCCTGCGGCGGGCCCCTGCCGTGACTGATGGAGGCTATCCTTCTATTACCTCTATGCTTACTACTACTATATTATTACAATCACTATTATTTTGTTACGTTAAAAGCATGCTTGAATAAAAATTTAGTTTCCGCGAGCCCTCAATAGATGGCGCCTATAGACACACTCGACCATTACGCGACGACAAAATTAAATGAATGGTTCACTTCGTAATTTGACATAATTATAAGAGCCTGAAAATATAGAAGACGATTTCAACCCGGTGACTAAATAAATGTTTGTAGAATTTGACGGAGCATTTTAATGCTCCAACCTTTTTGAAGAAATTTGTAAGCAAAGTTTTGACGCAGACAGGGTAAATCAATAAAAACAAAACCACAAAGCAAATAACCCAATTTTGAATCTGTATCATTTTAAAATAAGAACCTATGCTCATTAGATAACTTAAAGTTTTTTTAAGCAGTTACTGACTGTGTGCAAATTTGTGATCGATGTGAACTCAGAATCAAATTCTACATTTGATAGGTATTTGGTAGGAATACGAGGTCGTCGAAATAACAACAATAGCTTGTGTATTAAAATGTAGAAATGTAAATTCCACCGTACGCAATGATGGAGCCTCGATCTCGACATAAGTACTTACCTATACAATACCTACTTTGTCACCACCATTGAATTGGATAAGTACCTCAGTCTTCTAGAATATGCCAGAAAGTCATAACTCGATTTTAAAAAGCCAAGATTAAATTTCTTTGTGATATTAAAAACAAACAGAAAATTGGTAACTTATATTACAAATTCGTTTACTCAACTTTGTTTTATTAGTCAGTCACAATTTTAAAGCCTTTACTTTTTAATCTAACCTTAAGTGACTTTAGACTGCTGCAGTGCGGTGAACTATCAATTCGATATTCTTGTAAAATAGTTAACAGTTTTCATTGGATACCTTAAAACACCCATGCGTTCATAATAGATTCTGATTCAACAGCAATGACGTCATCCCCTAACCGCGGGCAGATCGTTACGAATTCGACTTTCTTGTTTTTGGCAAGGAAAAAGTGAATCAGGTCGCAGACAGGAGAAGTAAAGTTCCTGAGCCCATCTCCGCGTCTCGCCGAGAAGGGAAAATATAAATATTTTGTTTTTAAGGAAAGTGCGGGCACATCATCATTACGCGGCGTAATTTTTCTGTATGTGCCATTCACGTGCCTGTACTTTTATGATTTTCTTTCGTAAAGACAAAAGGGACTTTGAAGTAAAATCACGTACATTTTTTGCAACTTACTTAGGAGAGATTCAGCCCCTTTGCCTTCCATGTTAATATTTTCTGGGAAAACATTGCGGGGACAACGCATGGAAATTACATTTAGATATTTGCTCGCAGCGCGTACATCTGAGTGTGGGTAGGGATATTATATTTTACGTGCAAGGAATGTAATATAATGTTTAGGACATTCCTCGAGCGCATCGCACTCCGCGCCGCGTTAGGTTACGATAATATACCTACTCCTGTCGATTGATATGGAAATGAGAGGCTCCATTCCAATGTTTTTCTCTGTGCCCAAATCTAATTTTCTTATTTCTTTCCATAAATGAATACAGGCAATATCGTTGCGGCCGTTTTATTTGAATCCTTTCAAAACAACATGTTTATGATTATATCTTGTGTCGATGTTGTACGTGTTTTCATAACCGCGGTCATGGAATGAGATAGTAGGTATTATAAATCTCATTAGATTGGAAATATTGCGTGGGTTGGCAATCGTGAGGCGATAAGTAATAAATAACGTACTTAAGTGCCAGCGAGCCGGAGTATTCCGACTCCAGGGCACCGCGCCGCAGTCACCCTAGATGATTGACGTCATTTAACAACCTACATTAGCTGCCACTCTCCGCGTTCCCTCTGTATTAGCCCATTAATGCAAAATGAATTAGATCCTGTTAATGACGGTACAGTGTTTGGATAGTCGTACAAACATTAGACTTACTAATAACCTCACAGGGCTGAGCATCCAACGGACATTGTACATTTACGAACTTACTTTAGTTTGTTTAGTAGTTACTTATTTTTTTGGCATAGAGAAAGTAAACGAGCACACAAGCAAACAACTAAGTCAGCGAATTTACCTTAGGAGCATCTAAAATATTATGGATATATTATCTAAAGATTTCACATATGTTGGTAACCCCGAGTTGTTTTCTGGTAACTTCGCCGGCTGTCTTACCGTATACCGAAACATGCCAACACTGCTGCTTGGAGCAGGTTATCAGTTAAAACATTGGTAGCGATCTTGACGGACCCTGTACCAGGTAATACTTGTAACCGTACGTACCCGTAGAAACAATAGTAAAATATAAATACTTTATGACTCTCTTTTATTCGTTGGTATTTTACATTGATGATGGTGTTCTCTGCTAAATTTTGCATTAGGATTTGACAAAAACTAAAAACGTTTTGGTGTGATATTCATAAGTATTATTTCATATTAGCTAAACTTTCCTTGACTGCCACGCAGAACTACGTTGAGACTGAGTCATTCGGAACCTTTATTCGCAATCAGCCGCTGAACGAAGATCGTCGTTCGCTCGTCGCCATTTATTTAAAAACAATCGTGTTCAAGCGCGCGGAAGAGACGCTCGGTAAATACAAAAATTGAACTAAAAAAATTAAAACAAAACGCCGTCAAAGTTCCATATGAAGAAATTTTTAAACATTGAGGCAGGATATTGCGTTTTAGCGTCAATTCGCTGAGCCAATGAGTGGCCAATAACCGCTCAAACAGAGGCTGGCAGGATTTCATTTCGCCTCAAGTGCTTCTATGACCTTTCACAAATCACTTCGCTCTTAAAATGTTGCGAACAAATTTTGGGAAAAATGTGCGAAACAACGTAAAATATGAAGCGTGCATTCAGGCAGGCGCTAACTAGTTCAATCATGAGGTTATTGCTCGAAGGTATTGGTAACTATATACTCTATAGATCGATTACTACCACAAATAAGTATTCACTTTACACCTGAATGGTCTATTTATAATGCTTGTTTTGTTTTCATTTATTAAAAATGGAATGGATTAATTATGAGTAAATAATAAAGGTTATTTCCGGCTCCTGCTTAAAGATTATCCTGGAATAAAGAGGCTCTTACCACTTCTTATAGGTATTTTTAAACGGACGCCTACAGATTCTTCCTGCTTTTATTTGTACATTAAATAAGTATCTACCTATCCAAATTTAACTGATATTATTTTGTTCTAATATTAGTCGTCGCGGCAGACATTGCACGAAATGTTGCAGTATTGGTATGGAAAAAACTACTTACTCATCATATCGACTCGAAACTGAAAATAATTATTGTTTAACTAAAGTACTATATACCCATTGACGTTTCGTTTTCAACTGTATAAATACGTTATTGTGGACCTTATTCAGTTGACCGTAAATGCAGCCGTACCCAACAATGGGACTGCGTAACAGAGACGGGTTAGAATAAAGTAGAATACTCCTGTGACTACACAGAATAATATGCAAAGTAATTATAGCAATAAAGTTTCGAAGAGAACTCGTTTGTCTTTTGAGTATTCGTTTACGCTCGATCTAGAGATTACTTAGAAGCCTGTTTTGATTATCATTATTAATGTAAAACATTTTGTTTTTGACGTAGTGAACACTTTTCACGTGAATAGAACTAAAGTTTGCTGGTTTAAAAATAGTAATGCTTTTAGACGGCGGCAACAGATTACTTATCGTGTAACGAGATCTCGCCTGAGTCATGGCTCTCGCGGCGATGGCGTCGGCCCGGCCATGCCCATTAGGTTCCCCAACTCTCCTTGCTTCATATTTCTACCATGAATTCTTGTTATATTTATATAAATCAACTAATCAATATTGCATATTAAAAAAAAGGTTTTAAATTGTTGGTCGGCTAAAAATAATAAAGCTGTTGTGGGTAGATGTTATTCCCTTTACTTTAACACATTTTCCTAAATTAGATTAATTATTAAATGAGGATATAAAATTAGTTTGACGTAATAAATGTAAGAAACTCAATATGGGTTGTGTTAGCAGCTACAAGTCAAAAAACCTAAATTTTGCCAATATAACATATGAACGGTGTCAGCCCTACTTGTAACAGAATAAGACGTGGTGAATATTATCACTTAAAAGGACATTAAAAGGCAGTTCAATTTTATGGCACGTTCATCCTTCCGGCGCCGGCAATAATGTTGACGAGCTTGTTCCACTACGCACTCAACAGTTTACTATGAATTTTGTATAAGGTGCTTATTTCATAGAGAGAACTTTACACCGCGAAGTTAAATGCATGGGGTAAATTACTTAATTTATGAAGCAGGGGTAAAACTTTTAGGACTTATATAAGTGAGATCATAAAACAAGGAATGTTTTTTTGCAAGAACACTAAAAACTATACTTTATGTGTGTAACTTTGTAACATAATATCACCATAAGCATCAAAATAACTTAAAAAGAATCTGAAAGAAAGTAAGGAGTCAAGTCCTCTGAAAAGCTAATTAAAATTACTTTCTTAAGGAATTTTTTAACCCCTAGTAATAATTACGCTAATCTCAAAGGTGATATTATTATTCTGTCCGAGCATCCGTCGAGGTGACGTTTGCAGGAGAATATTTTAGTGTTTGAGGAAGTTCGGGAGTTTGTAATTAGTTTGGTGTAGCACCTAGCAGATGGCTCGCAGTCTTTGCAGTATCATCACGCGCCATAACTTTTTCATTTGACGCGTACGCGGCCAACTTTTCCATTTCTTTTTATTAACATTGTAACGAAAATAAGAGTGGAGCAAGTAACAGGTAACGAAGTATCGCGGTGTCCCGACCGAACCAACAAGCGAAACTACGTCGATATCGATGGCGTAATTTTGTTTAGTAACTTTGTAGTAAGCTCTGTCAGTGATAATTTCGTTATTGTGAATAATAATAAATACATGTGTTTTCATACAAAAAGTTCGACACATTATTTATACAATATAATGGCGTCAATGTTTTCCACAATTAACTGAGATCCGATGCGATCTCAAAGAACCCTAAAGTAACATTAAAAATTTACATGTATTATCTAGTTTTAACTATATACAATTTTGATTTACTAATCTGTAAGAAGTGATCGTTTGTGGGCGACATTTCTCGTTTCAGTGAGTAGGTATTACACATGTTTTGACCCTCCTTGGCACACACACCACACAATTTTACCCATAAAATATGGTTTCAACTGTAATTCGATTTGTTTTCTCCCGAGTTAACCTTTCAGTATTCTAGACAAGAAAATGTATAATAAACTGAATTTCATTCTGTTTGCCGTTCTTACAGCAAAATGTATAAAAACAATTGTATTTTGGAGTATAATCACGTACCTCCACGAAGTTACTTAGGAGAGGAAGAGCCTTTGTGTCTTTTGTATATTAATAATTTCCGTGGGCCACACACGGGCCCCGCATTACATATAACTTACGTTATTTTCTCATACAAAGCTGTCAAGATTGTAAGGAGATTTTATTTTATACGTGCAAAGAATGTAATGAGTGAGGGCATAACAGGACCCGTTATGATACCGGTACGTCGCGGCGTCGGCAGACAGCCGCGCTCTCCGGGGAGCTTTAATTGATATGCAAAAGACAACTGGCTCTGTATCAGAGAAGACGATCTTTTAATGGAAATACTGTATATATTTCCAACATTTTTTATGCAATTGATATCAGTATAATACATATACTATTAATGTTAATTCAAGCCATGTCTAGCAGGATAAGCATTTCTTAATATATATATAGTTTATGCGAATTGAAGTTTACCATAATAAACCTATTCGGTTTAGAAATCTCTTTGTTTAGTAATAGGATATCGTAAAGATAAAGAAGAACAAGCAGCGGGGGTCGGGGTAGATAAAGAGAACTTTAAGACCTCTGTTGTCGGAGCAAAACTTAAAGCATTAAATTGTTCAGTATATGGTATTTGGCTGGTGACGTATTCTTGTAGGAGTATACAACAGTCGGAATGAAGAAGTAAGTGAGTGTCGCAGTGCGCTGCATCGCTGGCGCCGCGGCGCCGCTGCACGCGACCAATTATTTAGAGCTAACTACAACTATTCAAGCATGGACCTACTTAGCAAGTACGTTTGCTGAACGCGTGCTATGCATGTGTGCTCAGTTTAGTTAATAATATAGTCGTGCGGGGTACCAAGCTTTTTATTCAAGGGTAAATATAAAGAGAACTTACTGATGTTATATACAAAATACAGAAATTGATTTTAACCTTTAAAAATAAGTGGGAGTTGTACGAGGCATGCCTAAATCGGATGGTTACATTATCCTCATGGTTTAGTCAGGGGGTAGGTAGATAATTTATGATATCTCAAAGATACAAACTTATTTGTTGCGTCATCATGTTGGTTTACAGTCATACGAGTCATCATCATCATCATCATCATCATGTCAGCCGAAATACGTCCACTGCTGGACATAGGCCTCCCCAAGGCTTTCCACTCAGACCGGTCATACGAGTATTTACCATAAATATCCGATTTATATAGGACGGTACGTAATAAAAAAAAACCACTTTATTATCTTTTAAGGCATCAAGTATTCTTGAGGTTGTTTATTAAAAACTGATATTTACTAGCTAATACACATTTCCTGTATCTCATATGAAATAAATAAAAGCAGCCACAATCTACCCAAATTATTATCGTTTAAAATTACCAAAAATAGCAGTTCTATAAAGAATATATTCAAATATCTAAACAGTTTGTTGGAAATAGGTACCGTCAAGCTTTAAGTAATTAAGACAGATTGTTTAATTACTTATTTGGGTATTAAATATGTTATTCTTCAAAATTAAAACTCTGAATCGTAATTAAAACCCAACTTACGTCAGGTTGGCATGATACACCTACAAGACCGAAAATTATTTATTTGCTCGTTCAATTCTTGTTTATCTGCTTAAAATAAGTTAGATTGTCCCTAAACTCCCTTTTAATACAAACCCGAGTTAATCCACACTTGCATCAATTTAAAGGTATTCTTTTGTAATTTTTTTTAATCATCCTTCCTGCATTAATAAAACATATTGGCCCTATATCTGTGAGTAGTTACGCGACCAAGTTCGCAACATGTCGCCGGCGCAAGCGCGCAAAGGGGTCTCGAGTGTGTCTTGCATATTTGTGGAACTCCATTATCTGTGTCCGACCGTCTGTTCCTCCCTTTGTACCGTTATTGGTCAGATTAAGTTGCCACTGAATTAAATTAAGTTAAAGTTAGTATGTTCAAACCAACGAGTGAGTTTATTAGACGGATTTATGAACGACCTTTGTTATTTTGCTCGACATGTTATGGAAAATGGAGGAAATTTATTTTTTGATGTAACGTCGTGAAGATGTTTTTAATATTTTGTAAAAGTCAAAGTTAATTAAAATGTTTAAGAACCATTTTCTGTGTCTACGTAAAATTGTTATTTAAATAACCGATAAAACGAAAATAACAGTTATAAATGAAGTGCATTATACCAAGTAGGCTGTGTAAAAAAGTATCGAAAAAAGATTACATTTAAAAAATATCACCCAAGCGATCACTTTCGCCTTCGCGCGAATGGCAATTGGCTCCATGAAATCAGGCCTCCTGGGCGCGCGGTAATCAACCCGGAGAATGTTCGAATTTAACGTAGACTCCTTTTTGTAAGGAATAAAAAGATTCCTATCATGAAGGAGACGCTGTTATAAGGGTAAGGGGGAATTCCAATTTGTGATGATTCTAGTCCGAAATTTACATACGCCTAGTTTCTTTCTTGGGGATGAGTTGGTAATTGGATCTCCTAAAATATCTTCACGGTACCACCGCATTTGACGTTGACATTTTACTTTACATTCCACAATTAAATTAGATCGATCTATCAGACTCGGCAAGTTGCTTATTGCTAAAGCAAACTGTTTTTGAAAATTTACAAAATGTATAGAATTGACGTAGGCGCTCGACGCGACACGCCTGTCTGACAGCTTATGTCTATCCTTTAAATTTTAGATACTGATAACGAACACCGAATGTGTCTTGTCTCGGGCCTCCGATTACACCAGCTATTTTCTCTTGGTTACAGATTTCTTCTTCGTTTTAAAAATGATAATGTATAGTGTCTATTATTCTGCCTCCACGAGGCATAAGATACTGTTAGCGCGTGTCAGGAGGCGAGAGGGAGCTCTAAACTCTGTCAATTTACGCGGTCTGCCCGCCATTACGATTATGGAGTTATAGCGGGCACTTGCCGAGATTCCGTCGAGTACTCGCACCGCCTTTGCTCCCAGGATTCGCCGTATGCACGTACACACGCTGAATCACTGGCTTAAGTAATTAGTTCACTACTTCCTCTAAAAGGATACTGACGTTTGCGTAATTAGTAGCAAAGGTTTTGAAATTGAAACAGCAAAGCAAGTGTAGTAACGTAGAATGTCAAACTTTATGTTTTGTTAATCTCTTCAAACTTTAGTCCCTGAAAAATGAAATATTTGCTCTCGCACAAATTGAAAATTACATGTCATAAATTATTCATGCATAAAATCCACTTGCTACAAATAATATTTTCTACGTATCTGGCCATGTAAAATATTGTTAAAATATGAAAATGTTATCGGAATACAAGAGTTAATCCAGAGTTAAGCAGATCTATTAAATTATAAGGCTATTTATTCATAAATAGGGGTTCTGGCGCACGGGCGTTTATTTAATTTACATACAATGCTGGCCGCGATGTGCTCCGCGAGTCGGATAATCGCGCAAATGACTTTTCGAACTCTGATGGATGGCGTCATGCTCTACGGAGACACGCGGCGGCAGATTCATTCGAAATATTGACCAACTCGAGTACTTGTTTGTCAATATTAATATTAGAAACAACGTTAATTATCTATTTCCTTATTTCCAGCGCCATCTACCAACACTTTGGTGTTAATTTATATTATTCAAAGTTTGTGATACGATTTGGACAGGCAGTAATTTCTGGTTTAATTGCAATTGGAATCCTACCTTATCTACAGAATGATGACGATTTAGGTCTGATTCACTCAACTCCTTAACCATCATTAAGAAAGTTATATTTCATACATTAGGATGCTTTTAAAGAACATTTTGATAATTAACAAGTCTGGTTTTACTTTTTTATATATTTTTTAAATATAAGGAGTTTCTTACTAAAATTATACAATGTACCGACGTGAGGATCACCTTAAAACTAGCCGGATAATAACGGAGACGTAGTTAATGCTCCTGCGCTGCACATCCTGCGAACGATTTATCACTCTCTTTATTTGCTCGTCTTCATTAGACAATAACTAATGATTTTAATTTATTAACATTAATGTTGCTTCTTTCTGCTTTATTTTTCCACCAAATGATTTGTATTTTGTACATATAATAAAAAAAGCGTGTTTGATTGTTATCATCATTTATGTAAACGTTTTTCTAAATTGCCGTCTTCTTTTAACTGATTATGCAGTCTGATTTAATGAATAAATCAGATGACAATGTCACACCAATTGACCTAGTCCCAAATTATGCTCTAGGCTTGAACTATGGGTACTATACAACGATATAAATACCTGTATAGAGAAATATATACTTAAATACATAGAAAACACCTAAGACTCAGTAACAGATATTTGGCCTGACCTGGAATCGAACCCGGGGCCCCTGCTGTCGTAGGCAGGGTCACTACCAACAAGGCCAACGCGTCGTCTATACGTATTTAAATGTCTCTTTTCTTTATAAAACCGGCAGTATTCACACAAATCGGCTATGCATAGTTCTTGCATGTGTCCGTCCGTCGGTTTCGAACGAGAGCGGGGAGCATAGAACTGGTAAATGGAATGAAAACATTCGAGTTTCGTTTTCATTCATTTAATTAGTCGGAGTTTTAAGCGGCGCCTCTGTGTCGCTCCGCGATCTACTCCCATCCGTTTGGATTTTACGTTACTACAGTATGAACGTTTTCGGAATTTCAGTTTGTGATAAAAATATTTTATGGAGTGTTATTTAAATTAATTTAATACTGGATTTTAAAAGCTTAAGTATATAAAACATAACTTACTACATTGTAAATGGAAAAGTGGGCACTTGTTACTTTATATTCTACTTAATATTTTTATTTATTGTATTTTTCTCGTTGAGATAATACGAGTACAGTCGGCTTTTTAAGTAGCTGTACATTTTTGTACCTTGTCGCTTTGACGGATTTGGTATATTAATACAGTTGTTAAACAAACCAATTAACCATTATCACTCGATAACCATGTGCTCTTAAAGATCAAGTGAGCTCATAGCAATGATGTATACACTTGATAAATAACTATTCATTATTCATTATTTTGAATAAAAACACGATTGATAAATATTTGAGGTTAAGTGTCAAACAGTACTAATTTGTGTACATCTTTGGCAATTCAGACTATGTGTACAGCTAATTATAAGGCCCACCGTACCACCATCAGCTTCAAGTGTCAAAATGTAAACAGCTGAGTTTAGAAAAACAGCAGCCCATTATGAATGCACGTCCTAATATTTCGCGGGTATCTACCCGCTATAATAATTATATTTGTTAATCTAATTGTCAGCTGAGTTTTTCAACTATTCATAAAACTCCTAATTTTTTCATTTGGCATTTGGATTGTCAAATGGACAAGGAATGACTTCACAAGTTTTTTCGCACTACTTCTTTTTGCATCAGAAGTTTAAAAGAGATAAAACTAACATCTAGAAAGAAACTTTAAATAGGCCCCTGCAGAGTATTTAATTCCAGTTGATTTGTACTGCAGCGAGGGCAAAATTAACCAGTATCCACCGCTGTAACAATAACTGAAGCATTTTAATCAATTAACATATTGTTTCATAAAATATTAATAACTACGTACTAAAGCACATTTTCTAATAAAAACACAGTTTGCAATGGGCTTACACGGCTTACACCACTGCTTTATCAGTTCTGTGAACAGCAGAGCAACGGGACGAGTTTTCAGAACGTTATTCCACTTTATTAACCTAACGAGTAACTGCTGTAGCTTTTGTAGAACTAAATTTTGCTCTTACATATCTTTACGCCACGATGTTTGTGAGCCGTGGAGGAACTAGGTCAGGCTATTTTAATTTTATGCATTATGCGGCGTTGATAAGCCTTGTGTTCGAAAACACGGGCGAATAATATCTTAAACAATTAACTGCAGATGTATAGTCTGTGTCAAATAAAATTGCCAAAGATGTAAACAAATTAATACTGTTTGACACATAACCTCAAATATTCACAAAGCGTGTTTTTAATTAAAATAACGTTAATAATAGTTATTTAATTTTAAACTCAATGTGAAAGTAAAGATCAAGTGTATAAATGATTGCTAAGTAGGTAAAGTAATAGTTGTCAATAAGTTTGTTTGGTTGTGTTTTGATCATTGCCAATTTGAATACTAGCACAGACTAGTAGCAGACTATTGCACAGACTATACAAATAACTTGACGTCTTGTGATAAGTCAGTCAGGCCTTTTATTCTACTTTGGTTAAGCTCATCGTGCATCGATATCGCAATCCTATTGTTGACGTCATGGATCCGTAGATCTAATTCACTTAGTATGAGCTGTCACAACGTCAATGATGATTGTTGGTACAATGTAGAAGCAATATATGCTAAACCAAAATAGAATCAAGTTCCAGGATTTCATACCCTTTTATAGGTAGGTATTCGTATTCTATATTGGTTTAATTTATTCTATAAAGGTGGTAAAGATACAATGAATAATCCTTTCCCATCGTTTTTTGTCGGATATGTTCCAATTTATCTTGTTTTCTCAATTAGCTTTAGTACCCATCAATAAACCAACTGAGATAGCAAGATAAATACGAAATGCCGTACTATTTTCCAAAGACAGTATGTTATTGCGTTGGAAAGTAATCTTATGGGCAACCCATAATTTTACCGGATTTCGCTTCATCGATTGCATCATTTCATCGGACGCTGTTTTCTCCTGAAACCATGATGTTTTCAGAATATCTGAAACGTTAATTACGTGGGTAAGGTAAGGTTAGACTTGTAACTATCAAAATTAATATAACTCGTGCGGTGAGAAAAGCCTTTCGATGAAATAAAATTTCTGCGTAGTGATAAGTTCGTTGAAAGGTGTTTCGATAACATAATAGTTACCCAATCTTATGATTGGATTCTGTTCTACCTCAACCTTTATAAATATTTAGTGGCCGCTGTTAATGTTACTCGCAGGCACGCTGAGGATATTAAGTTTACATTTCTGATCATGTGCACATTATTGTCGTAATTTGAAGTAATTTAATTTTATACTATTACAGAATTTTTTAACTTAATAAAATAAATAAATAAATAAATAAATATCAGGGGACAATGTCACACCAATTGACCTAGTCCCAAACTAAGCTCTAGGCTTGTACTATGGGTACTAGACAACGATATAAATACTTATATAGAGAAATATATACTTAAATACATAGAACACATCCATGACTCGGGAACAAATATCCGCGCTCATCACACAAATATCTGCCCTTACCGGGATTTGAACCCAGGACCGCTAGCTTCGTAGGCAGGGTCACTACCAACTAGGCCAGCGCATCGTCAAAACGAATGGAATTGATATCTCCAGTCAGCCCAATTGTTGAAAGAGATTTAAACCGGAGAGAACCGGTTCTACCTGCATGACTTTGTCACAGCTTCAATAAAAGGTGATTCATGTAATAAACAGTTGAGAAAAATATGTTTTTGAATAGCTATAAAATAACCAAGATATACTTAAGCAAACAAAGATTCGTTCTTATATCTGCATATCGGATTTATCTGATCTTGTATCATCCGTATTTCATGGCCGATTTTAATTTTAATTTCTGTTTTGGTGAACTGTTTACGATATTTTCATATATTGTTGAAAAATGCGAATAAAAAAATCCATGCATACATATTCCCTATTATCTACCTACTTACATCCGTCTTTACGTCGATCGCTTGGTTCAAAGTATCATGTTATGAATTAATATGGTCACTTAATTATCTGTGAGTGTCAGATTATGCGCAATGTCAAACGATTAATTACCAATTCAAATGCTCAGGTAATAAGGTAAGTGATATAAGACCGACGCGCCACGGGCGGTTCGGCTTCAATTAGTGCAGGCGTCAATTCGCCTTATTTATTCAGAGGGGCAGAATAAATAAAAAGAAAGGAAAAGATATCCTTGGAGATAAACATTCATATGCTGAGGGGGGGAGGTGGATACCTGTAGTAAAGCTTCGGTCACACTGACATTTACTTCTGTTACGGTTGAAGAATTGACGCTTAAAATGGGCGTCAGCTTGTTACCGCATAGTTCCGCCATTACTGTCAAGTAAATAAGAGCTGTCATACCGTTAACAATACTATAACATGCAAAAGGCAATATGGTTTTATCCAGTAGAATAGACACTCAGGAGGGACACATTTAAAGGACGGTTTAGCAGTAGTATTGCAGTATGGCCGTCGAATAAGTAGCCATGTTGCTATTCATTCTCTGATTTTTTTACATATTTCTGAGATTAATGCAGTCTTTTTCTTTATTTCACTGCAGCGACAAACCCGCGACGGATCCTTAGTATAAATAAAAAGGCTCAGTGGCAGACGACATTTCTTATGATGCGTGTCATGTAGGAAATACATTCGACATAAACCTGGAAGTGAAATGTTTTGTGAGATACCGTGAAGTAACGTCTCAAGTAAGTAGTTGTTCATTGTGGTTGTTATCCTTCGAGACGGATGATGAAAATTACAAATTTGTTCCCTAGAACAGGCTGCCGAAAACCTGGTAGACCACTAAAAATCAGTAGAGGAAAATTGGGGAGGCCTGTGTCTAATACTAGACGAATAGATGCCTGAGATGACAATGATGATGATAATTCGAAATGAAGAACATATTGTTATGCCTAACTGACGTGACATTTAATTTCAAGTTGCGCATTATCTGCAGGTTATTAGTTTACATTTTGGGTGAACGCAGACTGCCCGCGAGCCCCATAACTAGACAAAAATAGCTGCCTATAGACGCCACCAACACCAGAAGTACCATCTGGGCGTTGCTCTCAAAGGACCTTTTAGATATTTTCCTAAGATCCCCAGGCTGTATCTCGAAGGGAAAAACCTCAATTAAATTTAACTTTTATTTGGTACATTAAACGCAAGCGCGCAAATGGTGCGCCGTGGAAGAGCCCTAACAAGCTGTACATCGGAGCCAAATGGCCATTCGAGAGGCCGCGCCCGCGTTACATACGCTTTAAATTCGCTGATGCAATTTCAGATTTTTCCACAAAAGCCTTAGTCTTTTCACGAAAATACTTTTACTCTATAATCTAACCCGAGTTCTGTATGGATATAAAAACTTCCGCAGTACTTGCGGCGTAAATATTATCCTTGAAATTTTCCTCCGAGAAAAAGGTGAAGTTAACGAAAATCCTAAAACCTCTAACACAGCTAGATAACCCACACAGATACGAGTGTCGGGGCGCGGCAAAGAGTAAAAACTGGAGAAACGCAAAACGTAACACAATACGGCAAACGGGTGAGAAATATGAGATATGAAGGCTCGTGACACGAGTGTGGAAGATGCTCGCTTATGTTTACGTATAGCCTAATTTAGGCTTTAGCCCAAATAAATTACTGCCGTCTAGCCCCATAAATAGTCTATGAGATAGCTTTGGCCTAGCGCCGAATGAAGATATAGCACATTTCTGTGCCTAATATAGGCAGAGCGGCCTCGAGAGATTCCCCTTTATTTATACAGATATACTCGTACACATGGGTAATGGGCCTGCGATCAATAAAGGATTCATTTTTGAAATCGGCTTAGTATAATGCCTTTCATAATGTACTCATTTACTAACTTAAAACGCGGGCGGCTTATCGTTCTGTCGATGTTGTATTTGTCGCGCGATTTAAAATGTATGTGCATCTTTTGCTTTACCATTATTATGAGTTTTTAATTTCATAAATAATACGAAAATATGTTTTTGTTATCAACAACACTTTGTATTATAAGTCTGTGCTGTCTAGCTTAGCTAATTCGGTAGCCACTATTTTAAGTGATTGTCGTGTTCTATGTTTATCTTAATTTATTAAATTCACCCGAGATAGCTGCCTGACGGTAGGTACACCGAGCCGGTACTATTGAAAGAGTTATATTCGAAAGAGCATAAGTGCCAATAAGAAAATATACCATACATTACATTTGTTTTTGTGCACTGCCGCATGCCGGTAAATCTCCTTTCGTTACCGATATATGCTACGAGCTACGTCTTTCGTAGCTTTATTTCGTAGCAGTAATTTGTTCTACATATGGTCGGACTAAGCAAAACCAATTCTAGCATAACAGACCTCTTACAAAGGTGAGCAGACAGTTTCGCTTTTTCTAGCCAATTTTTTTTTACATTTGTTTCAGTAAAATTCTTATATATGTCACGTATATTTTTTTGTGTTTATCAATCTGGCTTATAATTTTATAACTACCTATATATACACAAAATAGTAAAATTATTTAAATTTGGATTAATTATTAAAGAATCATCAACTACAGCGAAAAAATTACATGTCACATTTAAATCCACGTGTTAATATAGGTAATTCTTACTCAATTTTACATCAAAAAACTAGAAGAACCAAAATATGCGACGTTGTCAGCACACATGTTTTAAGAATGCTATCAAAGGACTCTCTGATTATAATCGAATAAAAACTTTTATTCTTTGCTCCAGGTAGCGTCGG
The DNA here is from genome assembly GCA_923062465.1 of Acleris sparsana. Taxonomy (NCBI): domain Eukaryota; kingdom Metazoa; phylum Arthropoda; class Insecta; order Lepidoptera; family Tortricidae; genus Acleris; species Acleris sparsana. Next base: position 14,207,533 of record OV281286.1, read on the forward strand.
CCGGTTCCGTAGGGGCGCACGCCAATCGTAAAGCATCGCTCGGGTGGCACTAAATGTCAATGTACAAGGGCAAAGACGAGCCTCACCTATCGCTACATAGAATTACGTTTTACCATACAACCTCTATATCCACGAGTATACACTTTAAGTTTGAATAGCAACCGGGGATAAACCTTTTCGAGATAGCCTTTAAGGTCCGCCGAGTGTTACAAGTATGGGCAATATTTCGGTGCTTCAATGGAAAAGGCGTAACATAATTTTTAATCGGCAAGAATGGAAGGTCGGACCCTGGCAGAATTCTATTAGTATATACAAGTTACTTATACGTAGTTCAAAATTGGAAAATAGGTATAGTAAACTACTTAAAAATAACCTTGTAAATATCGCGGGAGTGCGGTGGATGCGAAAAGCACAAGACCGGCCTGAGTGGAGAGCCTTGGGGAGGCCAATGTCCAGCAGTGGACGTCTTTCGGCTGACATGATGATGATGATGAATTTCATTTGTATTTATTGTTACAAATTACGTATATTACAGGCATCTTATAAATACATTATATTTTCTTTTTAATAATTATTTTTTAAAACATTATAGTTTTGTAATATTAACATAAATTAGTTTTATCTACCCAAATATCATAAACCCTCCATGATACGTTCAAGAACCGTATAATTATAACCACCATGAAAATAGACAGTTTTGTTAGAACAAATTTCTTGTATGTAAAAATGTTATTATTGCTAAATAAAAACATCGATTTCGATAATATTATTTCGTTCAAATTTCGAACATCTCTGAAAAACAAAGAAATTTGATTTGACCTCTATTCTAATATCAGTCGAGATGACGTTTAGTTCGAAATGAATAGTCGATTTGCACACAAATTTGACAAATGTCGCACGTAAGTAAGATATCGAATGAATATAATAGTTGGAGCCCAATCTAGATTGTCCGAGAATTAAAAAAAAACTATGACAGCTTCCAGAAAACTTATCAATCTTTTCATTACCGCCATTACCGGGTAAAATTTGTTTTGTTATAAAATGAGCGATCAAGATGATATACATATTTTGGCGATGCCTTCTGATATCCGTGACAAACCAACTAACGTCATAAAATAATTAGTTAGTAGCCCTGAGCAACGTCACGATGCCGGTCATAGTTTGTGGTTCCTGAATGCATCATGGATGCTTATGATATGTGGGTAGATAAAGTAGTGTATGTAACTGTACATAATTAGGCATTAAAACACTTGTGTGATGTTATTATGAAACAAGCCGAAGGCGAGTCCCACACTCCTGTTTAGTGCCCTTCATTCACAGTCACATAAACCACTATTAGAATTTAATTTAATTTTGGGTTTATTATATTTATTTAAATATTTATAAGACAAGTTAGGTATGTGTAAATGTTACTAAGTAAAGTATCAGTTGTAAAGACATCACTGTGTCATTGTTATAAAATATAAAATAAGAAATATAAATTTTTAGTGGATAATAGAAAACTGGCACAGTTAAAAAAACCGCATCGAGGATTTTTAACGAAAGATTTTATTTAAGGCAAAAGGTTTTATACTTACTCGTATTTACTTGTAGCGCTTAATTTCACAATGTTAAAAGTTCAAAAACAAAAACTTTCATTACCATATTAAAGCGAAAAAAATCGTCGGTCTTAGGTAGGATTCTAACCTACATCTCCTCTGGCTATCCGGGCCGATGCAGGCGCATTACCACTTATGCCACCAAGACCCTAGGTAGGGATAATAGAGACATACTATCCCGAGAAAATCGACAGTTGCGAAGGGAATAGTGATAGTAGTAATTTATGTAGTAGTTTAATAGACAAATTATTAGTACCAACTTACTCATTTATACCCGCCTACCTAATAGTTATGATGGTAAAAAATAATCAACCTAACGTTTGCATATTCTATAGGCTTCACTTTCAATTGGAATGTAATTTGTCTATTAAACAAGTATTTGCAATATTTGTTTTAAAGTCGATTTTTATTTTTTTAATTAATTATATACTGGACTGAAAATTTTCAGACTACCTAACACTTTAAAACATATTAAATAATATTATTTAACATATAATATTGATAGATAATACTTTTTATCGAACAAACAGCCCGGTGAAGGTAATAGGGGAATTCGGATGCCCTACCATATTAAGTAAAACGATAATCCCAGCGTCGATGAGCGCCCGCGTGTAATCCATTGTTTCCGTCAACGTATGATCAAGTAAGCCGTTGTTTTCCTGAGGACACGAGCTGAGCCCAGATATTACAGTATCAATTACAGGCTCCCGGCAAGCCTAACGAGAGCTCAATTTACCAAGCTCTGAAAATGATTATACTTTATGTTTTTTTACTGAGTAATGTTTTTGAAAGCATACTGAAACTGAATAAACTGCATTGGTTTGATGAGATGGACTTTGTTTTGTTTATTTATCACATTGAAAAGTAGACATAGCAAAATAGAAATGGTAAATAAAATATCAACGCTACTTAATCCTATACCTAAATACCTAATCTATTTGTGGCGAGTTGACGTAACATTTTCACTATTTTGTTATTCAAATCTATTTTCGATTTTTTATGGTTGGTTTGTTATAATAAAGATCTATTTACATAAATTCTTCTGATACTGACTAACGACAGTCATTGATAGATAACGCAGTAACTCTATCTCTTTATTTCATCCCCAAATAAGGTCGAATTGAGTTCGATTTCAGAAAACCTCGCCCATCATCGCATAAATCGCGTTTGCAACTACAGACGAAAGCGGGAAAATGATTCTGGCATAGGGCTTGAATGTCAGTAAAAATGGTGTTTTAATCCGTCCATCGATACCTGCCGGCGACAGGTGGATTACCCTCGTTTCTCACTGCACACAGACTTCATGTTTTTCTTATTCATATTTTGCCTGCATTTATTCACGGCAGCTGTGCAATATTTTATCATTAAAGTAGGTGGTTTATTTTATTTGCTGACACGCTAATTGATGTTTATTACGTATGTGTTTTTGGTATTCCAGGTAAACGGGAGGAGTGCCAACAACCTGTAGATGTTTGAAACTTCTAAACTTGTGCGAGGTAGGTAAGTGTTTAGACTTCAATAAGTTACACTAACTGGGCGTCGACTCGTCATTAGCCTAGACATAGACAGGGTGATGTATAAAATGTAAAAATAAACGTTCACGTTCGTCTAATCTCAATAGCAGCAGGAATCACTTTTACGGGGAAAATGTTAAATATTATTGCAAGTTCCAAAGAGCTCCTGGTTGTCTCCGTAGCTTTTCCGTGTTCTGTCACGCGTTTCCCCTTTATTTAATTTATTTGAGCTGTGTTCGGTAAATAAGTGGAGCGAAAGGTAACGGTATTCCTCCGGCCGGCGGGACTCCCCGAGGTGGCCGCGCGAAATGCTAAGCCGATCGCGTTATTGTCGGAGCAGTTTCGTGAACTCATACGGGAATGCTAAATGTTATTGAGATTATTTATGGGTTACACAATTTGTATGACAATGTCATGAGTATGAATGCGCAAGAACTGTCTTTTATACCGGCGCATTGTCTACTCAGAGACATTTCAGAGACAATAAACCCGTTACTTTTTCAAACTTGCGTATGAAACGTCGTCACTAAAGAAAAAGATATGTCTTTAACTGACTCTGAGTGCGGCCGTAAGAACACGCAAATATCTACAAATATCTCAGTAAATAAAACTCTGTACCTTCCTAGTAACAGGATTAGGAAAGGTAGCCCGAGGTAATCAATAAGTTGCCAGAAATAGTTTGCGATCTTATGATCGATGCCACGAAGATGTCATGCATTCAATTTTACGATCTTGTTCGTATTTAATAAATATGTCGGTCTTTTCCGACCCCAAATTTTACGACTCCACAATAAAACATGTCTCGGCATCCAAATTTATATGCGTACATAAAGTTTTATATCCGCGCGACTTGCACCGGCGGAGGTTTCCTAATTGTTACCGGTCATGAACCGCCGGGCGGCGCGGTGGCCCGCCTCTCACCGGCGGAAACTTTCACTAACAACCAACATCTGCTTTTCGATCTGATATCGCCTTAATGTTCAATAACACAGCTCGGATGAAATCCTAGCAAAACAAAGAAACAAGTTAAAAAGCAATGCTATCCAGTCGACTAATAAAAAGATTTGCTGGAAATAGACGTCCGTACAAAAATGACCTTTCTAATGATGTAATTTGTACCCGTATAATTCCGTCGTTACGGGCCGGTGTCGACATGAACCGCGTCTTAAGATCTGTTTATTCTGTATCAGATCCGCCGGTACCTCGCTGATTCGACGAACACACGTCGAGCTCATAAACTGTGGAGAAAATGCTTTATTTATTCCCGAGATGATTGCGCCGAGTGAGTCGCTTATTGACTTTTTGTCGTTCCGATTAATCATGGGCGCGGAGTTGTTTCGGGCGCGCGTGAAATAATAAATAGTGGGGAATTTCATTTCGGTAATGCTATTTCCCTAATTGCGTATGCAGCAATTATCTGGCGGACGTGTCGGGCGAGCGGCGAGCGGCGAGCAGCGCGCAGCGAGCACGAGCGGTTATCGGCGGTAATGAGAGGCCGGGGTCTCAGGTGGCCGGGCCGCGCTATAAGATTATCTGCGAGGAATCTGCATGTCCTTATTGTTGTGCTTTTCTACTGCTGCTTTTATTGTTATTAAATATTCCACGCGCCATTCTTTTGTTTCGTTATGTTCAATTATTAATCAGCAATCTACTTTACTCAGTTGTATATGGATTCAGCAAAACCTTTTAAAGGATTAATACACGTGGTGGATAAGAGCATCAGATTATTGCTGTATGACGAGTATGAGTGGGAAAGAGGGAAAGGGGAGATTTGATTTTGTTTTAATGTTATGTTTTAATGTTTATTAGGGTACAAACGGTACAATATGGCTAATACAATAAAAAACTTAAATTATACATCAACCAGCAAAGTTACCACAGTTAATTATAACATAATACTAACCGAGCAATATAATATTAATAATATTAATTACTTGAGTTTAAACAACACCGAGGATACCTTTAAAGGCAGAAAAACAAAAAAAAAAAAAAAAAAGATAAAGATGCGTTACGCGAAGTTTCATGACTAAGTATCATTTTTCTCTCTAACCAGGGTCGTGAACTCTTGAAGACATGTGTTAAATATATCAACTTCAGAAAAACTGGAATCTGGATTTTGGTGAAATCATTGGTGATCAACCGAACAAAATATTTTGTCAAATTTTTAGAGATACTAATTAAACAGCAATTTGCTAACGTAAATGTAGCCCTTAATAAAGTTCGTCTGTCCCGATGATGTTTGAAGTGTTTTGCTGAGGATAAGTGTATGATACTTAGACTTTTTCAGTTTTTATTAATATTCTATTTTATGGCATGGAAAATTGCTGTAGTTACCAATACGAACTGAAAGGGTTACCTATTACTTTATCGAAACACCGTTTAACAAACGTTTCATTTCGCAGAATATTCATTTCATCGAAAGGCATTTCTCGCCGCGTGAGGTATCTTTTTTGATAGTTAGTAGTCTAACCTAACCTAACCTACGTAATTAAGGTTTCAGAAATCCAGAAAGCATCATGGTTTTAGCAGAAAATGAAATTCGATGAAATGATGGGTTACCGAACTGAACAGACACAAATAAAAGATTTCATAAATAAATAGAACGAGGCGTTTCAGAAATAGTTTGTTTATTTTCAATTAAAATTGACTTATTTTTAAATGAAGAGGTAAATAATTATAAATGAAACGAACCTGTACGTAAAGTTTAAGCTTGAAATATCTCAATTAATTTTGTGATTAACTAGCAAAGCTTTGATTAAACCCGCAACTGTTGTCTTGTGTAATTAAGAGGAAAGCCATTCTGCTATCGTTGTCTTTTCGAACCAACACGGCAATACCAGCGTTTTATAAAACGGAGCGGCACAATAGAAACCACGTGCTCGGCGAGTGCGCCGCTGCGAACTACTAATCCCTTGATTAGGAACAATGAGGGTACTTCTGAATTACTGTGCATTGTGTTCAATGGGATGCCTAGGCTTTTTGCACATATAAAAATATTGATAGACAGCGTTTCAACTGTTGGAGGATTTGGGCATTTTATCTTTACCGATTATTTTGCTGTTTTTAGTCGCCCCAGTTCCTTAAGGTAATATTTTTCGTAAGTATATTGTTGCAAAAGATTTTTATACGTAAGTAAACGAAAATTTAAATTTGTTTAGTATTAAATATTACTTACTATTAAAGTACCTAATTAATATATTAAATACACCTTTCACAGTAACGCACTTTTCGCAGATTAAGTATCTACAAAGTATCGAATGATGACCTGAGTTTTCGTATCACGTCATCTACCCGTGACGCGATAGGTTTAAAACGAAACGAATAGAAACATTAGTTAGCATAGGCTATCTTGTCAGAGCCCTCTGCTATATATTTGATGAGTCTATACACTAAAGAGACCGGCCAGGTACTAGATCCCGTGGGCACGATGGCCAATTCCCTCGCATTTGAACAGGAACTCGTGATAATTAGCAGGATGCATTAATTAAGCAAGGTTGCCCCATGCATTGGTACACTACAGATGTGTAGTTATATTAAAGCGGTAAATTAAATACTATTTATAGTTAATAAACGGATAGCTAGCACATGTCTCAGGTTATCATAAAACTGAAAAAGTACCAGGAAAGGAACTAAGGTCTAGGCTTTCAATATGAGTACTTGACAACGATGAACATACTTATATAGAGGAATAAATACTTGTATACATACAAAACATCCAATACTCTGAAACAAATACGCGGTCGTCACTCAAATGTTTGCCCATTCCGGGAATCAAACTCGGAACCGCTAGCTTGTAGGTATAGGCTAACTGCGTCGTCGAGTGTGTATATTAAACAATTGTACATAGTCTAAAAAACAAAATAAATTTCGGGGTCAGATAAAGCTGGGTTCAAGCTCCTAAAGCTCCCGCCTTTCCGCAGCTAAGATTTTTGTATTAATGAAAACCTAACTGGGGCCTACAGGTTTTTTATGATGGCAAGAATCTTGTATTTTTTTTGGAACATATTGATATTATGGTACCCAGCCTACATTAAATATTACACTTTGAACGCAGCTTAAAAATAATCTAAGCCATTACGAGGCGGGTAATTTCAGCTACAAGTAAGTAACGCATTTTTCTCATGTAAATATTATTCTGTACACAATTGACTCTCTATAAATCACTTCGTTCACGGGCGAAACGAATAAATTAAAAGGACGTAGGTAACTTTTGTCACACGAAAAGTTGTTTTCCATTCAAATTAAAATAAAATATGAATAAAGAGTCACATTTTTCACTTAATCAACGGCAAATATTCACAGCAATATAAGCCATATCGTTTATCGAAAACTGGTATTTTAAAGTAAGTTTTGGCACAAAGGGTGAATATTGATAATTAGGCAGATTGACCTTGGTAAAACAGCCGCACATCGTTTTGCTTTACCAATTAAATATAGTCACAAAAAATGTCATTTAAAATATTTATTTAGTATATTGCCCACATGCGGGCTTTTTTATTTTTTTAAGGACTATTGTTGTTGTGAACCGTTACAGCTACAAAGGGCGATGGGTGGTGGGCTCTTTTACACGTCGGTAATATAGAGCGAGTCTACTAGCACTTCGGTCTACCAGCATTGTGGAGAAGAAGCGCCGCAAGAAATTCCATCAGAAGGTCATTTTTTCAAACAAAATACAAAAATACTTAGTAAGTTACATCACAAGTGGTATTAAATTTTATATATTTTTTCCTGAAGATGTTAAGCACTATAAAAATAATTATTAAGGGTTTATTATGTAAATAGACCTACGTATCTTGAATAAACTGGGCAAGAGCATGTCTATATATTTTAACAACATTTTATATATATATATATGTTTCTTTTATATTTGAAATGAATGAATAACAATTAGTTTACTTTAAATTGATTTGTTAATTAGTGTAGGTAAGTGTTGTAAACACAAAATATTATCTCGGAAAACAACAAGTATTAGCGATAATTATTTAAAGTTAATGTGATGTGATGTGCTGAATGTGCTGTGATGATTTAGTATTTACAAAGACTCAAATCGCCTGTATCTCAGGATCCAATTTAGTCTACTTAGTCGTAATAGTTTTCCTTTTAATCTCGTTGCATGTGATTTTATTTAAGATATTACGTACAATCATGCATCATCTATTGTGCTTAGTACTTAGTAATAAAAAAATGATTCAGTTATGGTATGTGAAAAAGATAAATAGGCACCGTAAAAAAGGGGTCTTACGCACCTAGTTACAAACAAGTAATAAACCTCCAAGTCATTTCGGTTTTAAAACACAAATTAAAGAGAAAAAGGCGTCGGCACAACACAATATAACTTTTTCGCATTGAAAACAACAAAAAACGTTTCAAATATAGTAATAGAAAACGTAAACACTGTAATTTAAATAAACGAATTAAAGAAATCGAGGAGTTAAAGTGAAATCATAAATAACAGGAGTCATTGGACAATAATTGGCAGTTAGGTTCTCCTGTAGGGTAAAAAGCATTTTCCAGGAATCGTACCCACTGTCGCTGGCGCCAGCCAGACTCTGAGTCACACCGTTTAAGGGCGATGTTCAAAGTTCTACGTATTCGATTTAAGTGTACTTTAATTACGAGTTTAATGGACTTCATGCATCTGCAACGCATTTTTTTAAAACAACGAGAATATTTATAAATGATTTACTGTAATAAGTCCATAAAAAAATGACCGATTCGTATAAAAATGCCTCTACGCCGCCACCGTAGCAACTTAACGGTTGGTGTTAACTCTACGTAGCCCGTAGCACACCCCTGTGCAGCGATTAGAGCTACGATATTGCTACACCTCAGTTTATATCGTACTTTGACTTCTCGCAAGACATGAAGACAGGGGCTATATTCTACTACGTAAACCATATTGCTTTTGACATGCTATCGTATTGTCGTATGTTATAATGGTTCTCATTGACTTGACCCTCCTGAACAGATGCTTAAAAGAAGGACCTCGTCATCGCATGAATGGGAAGATTTTTTTTTTGACTTAAGAACGTAATCTTTGGAGGTACCGAATCTAAGGGTTCATCATGATTGTTTAGCATTTCCCATCAGTAGGGCTGGCGAGGATTCCTCGCGGCTGTCATTTAGTGTTAATGCCGGTGGCCGGCACAGCCGCGTACGAATGGCCGTGTTTACCGTCGCCGGCCCTAAATCTCCTGTTCGGAATGAGCCAATGCATCTTAAGCGGGAATGCGGCTTTAAAATTGTTGTGATGAAACTGGGGTTCGATTTCTGAAGAAATACGAACCATAGTATTCTTGCGATTAAATCATGTGTGAGCCACTGTTGCTGCTTTTTCTACTGTGCGACTACTAGGCTAGTAACAAAGCTTCTACCGTATATACTATAGCAAATCACATTTGCATCTCTCATAATGGTAACTTATTCTAGGTTTCTATAACATTTACAGGTCCTTAAATTAGAAATTAATTATTTAAGGCATATATTATGAAATAATTTTAATATTTTCTAATATAGGATCGATGTAAAATAAAAAAAATATATAAAGCTTCCGCCACATTAAAAGAAATATTCTACTTTAGGAACCTCCTCCAAAGCTTCTATTTAGACCTGGCATTGTTCTTTGATGGGTTTTTCCAACATTTATTTAACGGAGTTTTTGGAACGCTATGTTATGCGGGAACAATCTTATAAATTAATAGCTAAATGTTGTGTTTTAAACTGTTCTTAACTAAAATTCTAATTTTAATTTCTCAACCATAAATTATGAAAATTAGGTATTTCTATCGAATTGGCATTGTAATTATCTAGTTTTTAGTATTATGACGTTCATAATAATATAAATAAATAGCTGTGTATACTTATGTCTTTTACAAAGCATAAAGGCCTTGCTCATCCCAACCCTGTTGAGGACCGTAAACCGTTTTAAGGAGACAAATAGCAACTGTCTCATTAGAACGTCTGCAATCGAGTATGCGAGCGCTCATTAGCGCCGAGTGACCCGCACTTCTGAATTCACCGGCGGTGCCGAATCGACGGACTGCTGACTGTCTCTGTATATAGACGACACGCTTACTAGTCTATTAGGAGCTTTGTACTTACTGGAATGGAGAAGACTTTTCTCTGTATTTTCTTGCTGGATAAAAAAGCCACACAAAGATAGATATTTTTTTAAGTATAACATTTGATTTAGCCAAAAAAATTAGATACACTTGATGAATGATTTCCATGTCATTATTATTAATACTCAACACACCTAAGTTGGGGATGTAAATAGAGTTTACTAAGTCAATAGCTCTCTAGGAATCTACTAATATAATTACAAATTCAAAACTACTTTATTCGTACTTTTGCAATGTTATTATGGGTGCCTTTTTGAAGTATTTGAGGTATATGCACTAACAAACTATCGTACCAAACGCCATTAAATATATTTCCAATATTCTCGTATAGAATGCAAAACTGTAAACATCAATAAAACTATAATATTATTATACTGCCTGCCGTTCAAACAGCAACAGGAAAATGTAATCCAGGTTTGATGCACCACAAACCGGGACATGCGCAGTCTATAAACAGCAATTTTCTTATTATCTTCACCTAAAAATAGTTTGTCACAGCTTTTAAATAAAATATAGAGCTACAAAGCGAGTGCAGTGCATTTTACGGTCACTAGTTTATAGCGGTACATGTGAGTTTTATTCGCTTATAGAGGCTTTTAATGGCTTGTTCGTATCAGATACAACGCTGGTAAATGTTGCACCGTTACTCCGAGAATATTAACTATAGATTTATGTCACCTGTAAAAAGGATAATAAGTGTCGCCTACTATGCTCAAGAGGCTGTTATTATAATTTAAAATAATTTATATAAGCATTCTAGTTGTATTGTTTGAGAGATAAAAATATTGTGCGAAGCATATTTTATTTAGTGGATATTTTGTATTGTATTTTGTTTAATTACACATACACATTCATATAGATAACATATAGTATTCTGCAGCTACAGAAATAAATAAAATCGACTCGATCGATTTTTTTTAAATATGTGTACTGTGTTTTCAAGTCTGTATTAGTTAACTATTTTATTTTGAGAAAAAGTATTTATAACTTTTGGTCAAAGTGCTATGCGAACACATTTTTGTCACGTATGATTGGTTTGATTTTTGATTTAAGCAGGTGAATTATCAGAAATCAATAGTAAAATAAAGTTCCTTTTAATATAATTACCTATCCCAGGTACTAAAGTAGTTCTCCTCCATGTAACGTTCCTAGTAAAAAGCAAAGGTTCATTTTGTATGTAAAATAAAAACAGCAGCATTGATCTCTTCAAAAGTATCTCTAATATTTATTACTATTAGTATCAAACACTAATCATAATGTTCTGCAAAACTGCTGCCTGTGCGTGCATTTGGGTGTGTAAGCATTTAACCAACAAAAACAATTCCAACATCGCGCCACGCCAGCGCCGGCGAGCGAATTATACGTTCAGCAGTCAAATTAGCCGGTTTCTTTCCTTGCACCGAAATGAACCTTTGTTGTACGCTAGGTGCGGTGTTTATCCTGCAATTAGGGTGGATGCAGTGCGCGGGCGGCGCCTAACGGCCCATAATTGCGGTGCAACCACGTGTTATCACGAACCGCCCCGTTATTGCCCGCGATAACCGTTTACCTGTCGACCAATTCAATTCGGCAAACTTACTTGTATTATGTCACAATTGGATTTTCCCAATAAAAATTGCCCCACGTAACTAGGAAAACTTTTATGTGCGTTTTATATCGGCGTATTGTCGTTTTTGCTCGGAGTTTTCGTAATGCGCCCGCGACGGCCTGGTTATTGTTTATCGATAATTTCTTAGGAACAAACTGCAGTCATTTGTTTTTATTCGTTTTGTACCTACGTACCTGGTTTCAAGCCACACCCCGCGCATTTGAGTAAATGTTACTAGTTCACACAATTGTAGAAATATTAAATTAAAGTAAGAGAAAAGAAATAACCAAAAAACTACTGGAACGCTTTAATGGTATTTTATACATACATGTGTTTCAAATTGCGAAGCCAATAAGAGATAATTGCGAGATTGACAAAGATGTTTATGTAACAAGCCTCCATATTCCAACGTCGGTATCTCTGACAACTCTAACAATAATATAACACTGTACAAAGTTAAATGTGTAGCAAAATAACAAGCGTATAAGTGGACGCCACGCTGGGGCCCACTTACGGACACTGCACGCCACCGCGGGCCGTTCTCGGAACCCGAGTCGATGAACTGCACTCATTGAGTCGATACTACAACGGTATCGATTGTGAGAAGCTCGCAGAATTGACATGTCACAATGAAGTGAACCAATCGGTTCACCTTCAACGCTTTGAGAACTGAGATAATGATTCTGTTTTGGCATGCATATTGCTTGGTTTTCACATATAGTATTTCCAATAATATGGATAGGTATCTAAGCATAAACTAAAGCACGATTAAAACAAAGCAAAATTAAATACAGTAAAAAGTAGAATTTGTGTGCAAATATTTTTAATAGGTACTAATAGAATTAGTGTGTGTGTGTGTGTGTGTGTGTGTATTAACTACTTTTACTTTCTAGAATAAAAAAACCCCTGTTCACGTTCACGTTATTTTACTCCGTTTTATCAAGGAAATTGGATAAACAATAAAGCCGTTCGCTCGAACGCAGTTACTCATTCATATCATAACATTAAAATTAATTAAACAACAGCTAGCACTTATGGAAGCAAAAACAGGCGCACACAATAAACAACGGAGGCGAACGACATTGGCAAGTAATACAACGTCTAAGCAAGAAAAGCTGAGCATTACGTAAAGACAAATGTATGTGAGACAGCATTAACATAATCCGGGGACAAAGGAAGTGACGTGACGAGGAAGCGCTTCCGGGACGGACGCAGTTCCACCGAAGTGTCCATCGGATGCTGGGATTTGATTATATCCAAGTAAGGTTTCCGGCCGAATCGGTTTGCACTAACCACAAGATATTTATGAATTTTAGATACGCGGTTTTGCCGCGGATGCTAGGGATGGTAAGAATATTCGTGTGCTTGGCAGTAAGTATTGAGCGCTAGTTTTTGGATCTTGTATGTCGCTCTGCAAAGAGGGGTTAAAATGAATCAATGTAAATTATTTAGATAAAATAAACTTAGTTTACTTAAATTGTATCATATAATTATAGGAACCATTGCGAAATAATTAACTGTTTAAAATTATAAATAGCTATGCTATATTTGCCATGCGCTTGAAATTTAACCTAACCTAACCTAACCTAACCGGGAATCGTACTCGGACCGCTAGCTTCGCAGGCAAGGTCACTACCAACCGCGGCATCCACTAAGATCACCTGAGTGGATCACCCAGGTGATTATATTGGACGAATTTGTCTTATAAGATCCCCCAGGTGATTCAACCGGACGCTATGTCCAGGAGGATCCCCTAGGTGATTTTAGTGGACAGATATATATCCACTGGGATCCCCCAGAAAACAATATGACTTCGCAAGTGATTCTAGTTGACAAAAATGTCCAATAAGATCATCTGGGTGATTCAATTGGATTACGTTGTACATTACGATCACCCAGGTGATTTAAATGGACTGCTACATCCAGAACGATCACTCAGGTGATTCAAATGGACATAAACATCTAGCACGCTCCCTTGGGTGATTTTTGTGGACTACTACGTTCAGAAGGATCAACCAGGTGATCTCAGTGGATATATTTGTTCGCTAAAATCACCTGGGTGATCCTAACATGCAGTCGAATACAAAAGTGTAGGTATCTATGTTTTTTTTTTCTATGACGGTGTAATAACATGAAAGTAATGGTTAATCTTTACGTATTTGCCTATACAATATTCGACCATTTTTTCATTAGATACTATCGAAAATCACGAGTTGATCTGTCTGTCAAGTAACCTCATTTTAATACTTTCACTGTCCATGCATCAGTTTAGTTATCGTGTTGTAAATAATACCTCAACGTAATTAGATGTAGTAAGATACTGAATTAGAACGTATAGACGGATAAATGACAGAGCTAAAAGCACAATGGACTGCTCAAGAAATTGCATATTTAATTCAGAGTGACTAACCAAAAAACGAATGATCCTTGGAACAGTACTTGTTTACAAGTGTACTCGCTTCCATCAATGACCTGGCTCTGTACGTAGTGTCAGTGCTTTATTTACATCTATCTAATACCTTTTTACGAGCAATTCTTGTATATATATATAGATTACGATAATATATATAGATTACGATTTTGATGAAATTTGAAATATGGGGATTTACGGGGGCGAAAAATTGATCTGTCAAGTTGTCATCTTCGGGAAATGTCGTTTTCAACCCGATTACATGGCAGTTATTTTACTTTTAATATTTCCTCTTAGTTATGATAATTTTCAGTTTTTCAATCAAAATATAATTAGAGTGTATAGTGAAATTTAATGTTCAATGAGTCAACATCCCTATTCCTAGAAATGTCCAGCAAGATCACCCAGGTGATTTTAGCGAACAAATATATCCACTGAGATCACCTGGTTGATCCTACTGAACGTAGTAGTCCACAAAAATCACCCAAGGGAGCGTGCTAGATGTTTATGTCCATTTGAATCACCTGAGTGATCGTTCTGGATGTAGCAGTCCATTTAAATCACCTGGGTGATCGTAATGTACAACGTAATCCAATTGAATCACCCAGATGATCTTATTGGACATTTTTGTCAACTAGAATCACTTGCGAAGTCATATTGTTTTCTGGGGGATCCCAGTGGATATATATCTGTCCACTAACATCACCTAGGGGATCCTCCTGGACATAGCATCCGGTTGAATCACCTGGGGGATCTTATAAGACAAATTCGTCCAATATAATCACCTGGGTGATCCACTCAGGTGATCTTAGTGGATGCCGCGCTACCAACGGCACCAACAATAGGCTACGTACGTAAACTCTGTACAGCACATAGACCAATTGACATCGAATAGTGTACGAGTATTTTACAGTAAAGCTTGTCAGAAAATAATACACCTAACATTATCGGCCGAACGAAGTAAGGTCTCAGAGCTAACACAGTACGCATTTGTATTCGTTTGTTTGTTTGTTTGACAAAAACTTGAGTACTATTGACTCTTCTATGAGGCTAATACATTTTTTTAGTTCAATCATCAGCAAGAGTGGTCTAGGGTTACGGAGTCAGGGAGGAAAAGGTTGAGGCCATCACTAGTCAGCCAAGTGATGTCTCATTCTGTCTCACAATACAAGTAACAAGTTACAAGCAACCGTAACTTGAATTTCGTTGCTGTAATGTTTATGAATGGGGAAGACTTATAGGGACGTTTTTCACAGCTTCAATAAAAAATGATTCATGTAACAAATAGTTAAAAACCTAATTTTCTAGTTAGATAATATAACCATAGCCAAGATATATGCCGACAAAGATTTGTTCCTATCTCTTTCTAGTAAAACATAATTTAATGTGTAATTTATATTATGCCCGACCTGTAACATGACGATATTGAATCTCTCTGTCTATTATAGTTAAAGCTGTTTAAATGAATTGACATTACGCTCCCGTATTCAATATAGCGTGTGTCGGCGGGCAGCTGCGGGAGCGCATCAATCTTGATCTCCTGGCGACTCGCATCCCTGTCTGCCGCGTGTGTCCAAGCAGGACGTGACTAGCCGTTTTGGGACATCTCCACGTAAAATGCTAGGCCTAAGAAGTTAAGTCTAAATTTAAAAGATAGAAGCAGCATAATATCTGTGTTTCAACAGGAATAAGAAGAAAAGATATCATCGGTGGTTAATGATATCTTTTCTTCTTATTCATAAATACACAATAAACTTATTTTAGCCAAAGTGTTCATGTCCCTTTCTATCCAAATTAAATGTCATAATGACAGATAAGCCAGAGTATAGCTAACTTTGCCTATTGCGCGTTTATAAATAAAAGGTGTTTACGATTTATAAAGTTAAAAAGGAATAATTTAATCCAAATAAAAGAGTGAAAGCAGATAATAGATAGTTATTTTAAAATTAATAAAAGCTAAACCATGAAGTGAAGTAGTAGTAGGTACTTTCAACTAATAATGCAATGCCTATACGCAGGTATACCTTACTTGATAAAACTTCCAATAACTCGATTCACCGGGGATACATTATTCATCAACACTATAATCCTATCCTATCTACTAAGATTATAAATGCGATGAGTGATACTTTGCTACTTACAAAATTTATATAAAAGGACGATGGGTAAAAATGTCCCCACCCACCAACAGTGATGAAACATGTGCCAGTTTATAGATCTTGGCAATATGATGTATTTTTTCTATGGCGACTATCACCATATATGTATGGGGTTTTCTTGAAAAATCATAATCTTATCGTATGGAACTATGGAATTTGTTTGAAAATGAACACGTATGTAGATGATTTGCCTTGCCTGGCCCTTTGTTTTCATTAAAAAATTCCCATTGATTTTGCTACGAAGATAAGTATTTTGTCTTTTATTGGGTCCTAATGAACATATAGACCTGCAGCCCGTTACTGTTGGAGGGGGGGGACGGGGTCCATACAAAATTGCCCATCACCATCAATGTAGAAAGTGTTTCGGTTTGGAGATAAGACAGCCGGTGTAATGACTAGCATAGATGCATTCCATCTTAGTCCTCAGGGGTGGCAACGCATTTGTAGTCTTGTGAAAGCGAATGTCTATGAGTCACAGTTTCCACTTACCATCAGGTGGCCTGTGTGCTCGTTTGCCTTCTCTATGCCATAAAATAAAAGCTTATACTCTGGGTTTACACATAGGGATCTTTTCATCCCGGAAAATTTAAAAGCTCTCGTGGGAATAACTATAATCTATATATACGCAAAGGAAGTCGCGGTCAGAAGCTAGTCACTAAGTAGGTAGGTGGAGCCATGTTATTCATCCATCCTACAAATTTTATAATTATAAATATTTGTATAGATGTTTGGAAGGATAGAAATGGAAAATGGATAAACGACTTTAACGAAGATGGAGAGGCGGGAAAAAGCTACACATAAATAGTTCCCAATGTGCGAATAACAATAGAAGTCAGACGCATTCAGACATTAAAATATGTATGCAATTAGCGGTTGTGCAATAAACATGCGAATCTAATGCAGCGTTGAAAGCGGATGCGATTGGTTCGTAACTAAATTACACGAAGCTGATGCACCGACGTGCTAAAAGTTTACGCACCGCTTGCGTTGCAATAATATTTAGGCAGCCATTTAACGGGATAGAGATAAAACGTTATCCGTTTTTGCGCTATCGTGACCTGTCATATTTGTTTGCCTAGCGGCAAAACATTGCGATACTCATAACTAGTATTTGAATCACCTTATCACCTACCAATGTTTATAACAAAATAATTTTATTTGGTTTGGTGTGTCCTTTTTGGTTTACTTGTCTCAACCTAGTGAAACAACATGTAATTAATTTTGTTATTTGCGAACGTATATTTTGGGTATCCATCACTCATACCCGCCATATTGATATTTCCATAGTCGCTTCCCGCCGTTTGTTGCTTTCAAACTACGCAACAGATTTTAATGGTTTACACATTTACATCAATAGATAGAATAGATTCAAGAGGAAGGTTTAAACATACAATCAATTGGGATTGTTCATATTTTCACAATTACTCTAAATCGATAACCATTTCGAGGAATAGGGTTTTAAAGCCGTTCTAGCCGCATTATAAAGTTTTCAAAATATTTATATATTTCGGATAATTTAACAAAATTAGTATTTAACCTTTGTTTGACTTCTTACGGGTTAGGCGAAAACCGCTTGGAATAGTATGTTTTAAAACACTATTACAATCGTTTTTTATGATTAGATATCATTTGGTAGATTCTTGACGTGTAAAAGTGCCCGAGCGGCCTACTTACTGAATAAATTTCTTTTATCTATTATCTTTTATCTTTTTTATCTTTTTATCTTATTTAATTGTTGTAATTTATTAGAAAATGCCAACCCAAATTTAAAATAATCAGGTCGTCCATAAAATGTATGCTAAATAAAAAAATATATTAAAACAAAACTACAAAATTAATTAATTTGATCTCTTAAAATGACCTATTCTTTCAAATTAGAATGTAAAAACCGTGAGTAATTTTTTTGGTCAATCCAAATTCTGGTTTGTGTATAACAGAAAACTCATATAAACCGAAGCGAAGCGGGGGCGGGTCGCTAGTGTGACATGTATCATACGTATTTATACTCGTAGAGGTATATAGGTGTTTAGCGATCTTCTAAATTAAAACTGAACGCTCCACACAAGTCGATCTATGAAACATGCGTCCACAGAGAGCACCGAGCGTAAACATATTGGAAACAATTTTTTTGTGTCACGGATAAGGCAAAAAAACATACAGGTTACCTGATGGTAAGTATACCTTAGGATCTGTAACCCATGACTGCAATTTTAAGACTACGAATGCGTTTCCAACCCTGAGGACTAAGTAAGGTGGACTGCGTCTATGCTAGTCATTTCATCGGTTGTCTTATCTACACAAGAGAGCACAAAAATGCGAACACTGCTCTCCAGTAGGTTAAAGAAAAAATATCTCTATGTATTTATTTAGTTAAGGAACAACTTTACTGTTACCTATTCAGCTTCGCGTTTACATATTTTTATTCAACAAGTAGTCATTTGGAAATTTTAATATCCCCAAGAGCTACGTACAAAGTAATGAAGTAGGAATCTCGTAAAAAAATGAGATTACTTTTTGCATCGGGGCGTCAAAGAGTGGCGATCTACCGCTAAAGATTTTCTTTCCGCCCGTGGTCTGTGAATACCGCACCACAATGCGCGGTTCAAAAGAGCTTGATGAATCCCAGCTCTTTGTTTCCGCTCGCTCTGTCTCAACAAGGCATTGCTTTTTAATTTAGACCATTTCGCCTTTTACTTTTATTTCAGTAATAAATCTGCGCATCCCGCTTTATCATTGATAAATAGTTGGCACGACGAAGATGGAGGGAAGTTGCGGGACGACCGAAGCACCGGTGCGGCGGAAATAAGTGAAAGTTGAATCTGGAATTATTAGAACGTTAAATAATGCAAAAATAAAGGTAATAACATGCGGTTATTAACCATGGCTTAGAGAGGGCAGACGAGCACACAGGGCGCCTGATCTTTAGTTAAATCTGGCCCCCATAGACATTTGTATTCTCAGGGCCACAATCTTAAAACTACAAATGCCTTGCTAACCTTGAAGACTAAGGTGGAATACATCTATGCTAGTCATGTCACCGGTTGGTTTATCCCACACTGGAACACAACGATGCGAACACTGCTGCTTGGCGCTAGCTAAAAGGTCCTACCCTCGTTCAGGCAGAAAATCGACATTAGTACAGGCTTGCAGGTATTTCGTTGAAAAACAAAGTCTATCCAAAAATGCACTTAAAGGGGTTGGTATTTATTTTTTATTCTTAGTTCTCAAGCTGTTTGAGCACTATGCACGTCCATTTGCTGCTTCTTGTCCACAGTATTTTCCTTTTATTTATTCTGTAACGCGAACGGTGCAGCGAGGACATTACCGGTAAATGCAAACGTGAGAGAATGGCAACAGGAGCGACATTCAGATGAACTGTCGCGCGTGTCGGCGAGTCCATCAATCTTGTTCACCGACCACATGGGACTGTGCGATCGAAACGAACATGCTGCATTAGGGTTAACGAGAAAATTACCTAGTACCAGTCAATATGTGTAAAACTTTTGCACCCTTTAATTCTCTTTCAAACTAAATATTACAATAATTTACCGAATTTTTTCAGCGTCAAATTTGATATTCAAATGTTTTAACATATTGGAATTGTGAGCATGACAGCCCTACGTGCATCGCGAACTGAACGGGAAGGTACGTTAACCTGCGAATTGCGAATTCACTTGAAACGTTCACGCGCCGCGTCAATGCGCTTATGAAGTCATACATCATTGCCCTTCCGCCGGTCTGGCTGTTATTGTTACCTATCAACGTTGTGAGTTACGGTTTCTAACAAATACAACTACTAATAGGTAGCAACTAGAACTAATAATATCCTTAAATGAAAGCAAAGAAAAACGCAGGTATTTTACTACGGCACTCTTCCAAATTTAAAATCAATTCGAAACTTCCTAATTGCGAAGCTAATTTTACGACTCGCTGTTGAAAGTTAAATTTTATTTGAGCTCAATTCAGAACCAATCCAACAACAACGGCAGAGTAAACGGGATATCTATTAAAGTGGAAGCATTAAAATGGTTTCCATAAATAGAATTGCAAGAAAATAATGTAATTCCAGAGTAAGAAAAGTGGAATAATAAGTTTTTTCGAAGAGAAGAGCAAATAAAAGCGTTAATGCGGCTGCATCGAGATTTTCCAACTGGGAAAAATTGCTCTTTTATGTGAGGGCGCTGTTAAGAAGGCTTTAATGAAAATTCTACGCCGTCCCGGATAGACAAAAGTTCTACCCACTGTTACAACAAAGTAAGCCTTTGTTTCCGAATTACATAGTGCAATTTATCAATTGTTGGCTTCGACTTGGCTCCCAATAGCTTCAACAAAGTTGTGTTCTCAATTAAAACTGTAAAACTGACTGAATATGTTATTTGTTACTTATATCAGAAATACAAAAAAAAAAACCTACTTACCTTATAAATAATTGCCAGATGTAGACATGAATGAGTCAGATCAGACAGAGGTGGACAAGAACATAGCCGTACATTTAAAATCGTCAATTTCTGTCGAGCCTTCGAGCCGGGGCTGAAACGAGTACTTTTGATAAACGTACAATAATCGGGGCGGCGACCTGCAGTTCAATATGAAACTCGCAGATAATGCGCAATGACAGTGACAAGGGTTGGCGCTCGATCAACTATAAAAATATCTGAATACCATTCTCTGCACCTCAGTTTATCAGTTATTTAGCGGCGCCAGGGAAATCTGGCGGCGCGTTTATTTTTAGTTTGGTTGACCCGAATTAATAATATTACAGTTGATTGGATGCATATAGGACGACGTCATCGTTGTTTCATATTTGTAATGTCGAAGTTTGGCAACAATGAGCTGAGAAATGATCAACTGAAAACAAAAATTGTAGCTGGATCGCATGTTTAAAAGTCTACATAATCTGTCCTAAATCTGTCATCTGCGTTTATTGATTTTTTATCGTGCACCATTTTATATCAACCAAGCGAAAGCAATCATAATAATGTAGTTGCAAACCCTTCGTCAATATTTAATTCCGGCAATAGTGTGAGGAAAGGTTTAGTTTTTTACCTGAACGGCGTCATGTCGAACACGGCCCGCGGCGGCATTTGTTGCATATTGGTGGGTGAGACCCTCGTCAACGTCGCGGCTCATTGACCCGCCGAGCATCAACTCCGGCCCGATTTATTTAATATGAATCTTAAGGCCTTCACTTGGTGCTGTCAAGAACTGAGCTATTGTTAATGGTGATGCCGCATTAATTGCGGCAGTATCACAGCTCGCCAGGCGGGTGAGTGGTAGCTAGATGGGCGAAGACTTCGGTTCAGCAACAACAGAACGAGGCATCTATTTTACTTTTTAATCACATTGCTTTTGACATCGTAATCGTATTGTTTTTAACTAGGCTGCCATGACTGTCCAGTAAATATAAGTATCATAACGTTGACAATACGATTACATGTCAAAACGAATATGGATTTACCGAATAGAATAGAGCCAAGGCTGACTAAGAATTACATTGTATTTTTTAACAACTATACTTTCATTATTGTTTTAAATTTTTGAAAAGATCGACTCGCACAGGCAACCTTTTCTTGGTGGCATCTAATCTGAAGCCAAATGGGTAATTGACATTTTGGATTTATTTATCATCACATTTCAAAAGTGTATAATGTCTCCTTGTCCGTAATTTTACCAGCTGTCTCAGATTAAACTCAATAGTATAAACACTAATGTTAAGTCCCGCAAGACTGTCCAGCAACAGCTGACTTTGCACTTTTTGCTGCAGGTAATTATTTTAGTTTATAAAAAATGTAATCATTGTGTCCTGTAGCAACATTTTTATTTTATTTAAAATATTCAGGAGCTTTATTCCACTTGATAAAATCACATTGCTTTTGACATGACATGTCATAACATTGTTATTTATCGTTTTGTTACTAACTCGGCGAAATTATTGTCAAGTAAATAACAGCTATCATGACCTTCACAACACGATAACATATACAATCTTTATGAGTAATTTAGTATGATCACATTGATCACCGTCGCTAAGTGGCAAAGGTAGTCAATAAGATGGTGGGTACTCGTAGCGGGTCGGGCGGACCCTGCACTGCAGATTCATTAAATACACTTTGTTAGACCAAAAACTAATTACGAGAACCGTGACGTTATTTGTTATTTTGTATATTAAAAATGTGGTCTTACGAATGATTGTGTACTTTTGCAAACAAATAAACCTATGCAAACAGACTTATTTTTAATGTAATAAAAATTAAACAACTGAAACTCGTTAACTTCAGAAACATGTGTATTCGTAAATCTTAATTGAATCAAAAATATATTGTTCTGTTGGGAAATACTCGTAAATTACGTTGGAATTATCATTCTAGCTGTCATAATTCAATTAATGATTGCATATTACACTCTAAACGTAGTTTATTTATATTTTATTTCGGTGTCACTTAATAAAATCATGGCTATTGCCGTTATCGTGGACCGGCGGAAGATTGTTTCACTTGGCTCGGTGCCATAACGATTTAAGGAAGTACAAAGTATAAATACATTTTGCATGCCACTTAACAGTCCGTACAATATATCACGCACCGAGACAGTTTAAACTTACATCGCTATAACATTCCGTGCAAGCCAAATGCAGAAAAGGGTTTCAGTGCAAAATCACATATGAATGTGCGTACGAGCATCATATCATTCAGAGCTGTTCGGCTATTTTATTACCATATAAATTGCGTCGAGGCATTCATAGAGCTGAAGCGGCTGCACTGAAAGATTTCTTGAAAGATTTTATAATAATAATAATAATAATCGTTTATTTTCAGGCACTTAAATAACCCATTTATACAAGAGACAGAGCATGAAGGATAACTAAAACTTAAACTAAAATAAAATAAGTTAAAAATATTATGTGAAAATAATGTTGTAAAACAATAAAATAGGACGTAAACAATAAACTTAAAACTTTAGGTGCAGTTATAACTGCCCGTTAGCTGACCGGTGCAAGTAGACCCAATGTTTTTTGAATACGTCGCTGAAATCATCAGATATCATTGACATTATTTCGTTATCTGAGGCTCGTAATCTTTCCCAAAAGGCCGCAGAGCGCGCTCGAAGCACGGCAAAGAAGTCCGGCACTCCCGCATCAGCGAACATGCCTTTCGCACTGCAGAAACGCGGTAGTTTCAACAAAATACGAAAAGCATTGTTGTACTGTACTCTCAGCGCGTTGAACGAACGTTTGGTGTATTTGGTCCACAGTTGGCATGTATAAAAACATTGACAATAGGCTTTAAACAAGCTTATTTTGACCTCGTTCGAACAACGCGCAAAGCGACGGGCGAGCATGTTGCTCCGCGCTGCGAGGGCCCGGCGCTCCCGTTCCATGTCGGCGTCGTCGTTAAGATACTCGGTCAGAACGTGACCTAAGTATTTGAAGCTTTTTACAACCCGAATTGACGAGCCGTTTAACCAAACCGGATGAACGGTCTCCGGACCCTTTCCTGCCCTGAAGACAAGCATTTCAGACTTGACAACATTGTATTTTAAGCCATGTCTTTCCGCGTATCCTTCACAGATGGTTAGCATTTTTCTAAGCCCATTAATCGAGGGGCTGAGAAGCACCATATCGTCCGCATAGCTCAGATTGTTAACACAAAGGTTACCAATATGGCATCCGACCCCGACACTCCTCAGCTCCTCGATCAGATCGTTAATATATAAGTTAAAAAGGTCCGGAGATGTAAGTCCACCTTGACGCACTCCACAGTCCAACCTGTAGTCGCTGGACAGTGAGTCGCCCCATTTCACATTATTTACTTGGTTTCCATACCAAAACTTCACCAATTCCACAATTTCAGGAGAAGTGCCAGACTTTAATAATTTACTCCACAAGATGTTGTAATTCACGAGATCAAATGCGCGACTTAAATCTAAAAAGCATGCATATACTGAGGTATCTCTATTTACAAAATAGTTGACAGTATACTTTAGACTTAATATTGCGGAATCGGTAGAAAGCCGTGGACGGAAACCAAATTGTGCTTTATCAATATCAAGATTCCTTGTCAATTCGGGTTGCAAAAGCCTCTCAAACACTTTACCTACTATAGTACCCAGGGAAATAGGACGATAGTTGTTTAAACTAGACAGGTCGCCGGTTTTGTTTTTTTATAATCGGAACAACAACTGTTTTCATCATGCCAGACGGTAGGAAACTAAGGTCCAAGCATAAGTTAAAGAGGTCAGCCAAAACTCGATAGATTTCGTCACTGGCATAGAATAGGTGTTCTACGGAAATTTATCTTTTTGTGTCTTTAAGGAAACACACCGCTCTTGTCAGTTATATCTGGGCACTTAAACAACACACAAAATATGTTCGATGCCGGTTGATTTATGCACCAGGCTGGTGAGAGTAGGATCAGTAAATAATAATATAAGGAAAGAAAAATATTCGTCGACTCGCCCTGTGGCCATGATAATGATTTTCACATATTGTTACTTTTACTTTTGTCCACGATTCATATTTATTTCCTCTTTAAGTATCACATTTTCAATAAATATTTTTTCAGTACACGTTCTTTGATTCAAACTGACCAGAAAAAAACTGACGTGAGTCCACCATAGTTACGAGTACAAGTTGTCATTATTAGAACCCGTTATCAATTGCTCAGTCTGGGGGCAATCGTCACAATACTGTAGTCTCGGGACTAAACGGAACGGTGTTCATTACACGGTATAAATTAAACTATAATAATAAATTACTAACGAGTCAATTTTCAATTGATTAATTTATCAAAGATAATTATCAACGCGGTTTTTTCGTTAACTGAGTATCTGTAACAGATCAGAAGTTGTTCTGAATGACTAAACCGTTGTAATGATAAAGTTATTCTAAACCACATTAAAAATAGATTCTGAAAGCTCTAATGAATCCAAGTATTATAAGAGAGGTAAAAAATACAATATTGAAAGCAAACATTGAAAGAGAATTAATTTTCATTAAAAAAATCGCGTGTGCTTTTCACAATCTATTTTGATAGCGGAGACCATACAGAGCGAGCTATGAAAATTAATTCTGCACGAAAGAAGACGAAAAAAATATGAACAGTTGAGATTTGTATTCAAACAACCTAGTCTCCAGACTACCCTATTGTGACGATTGCCCCCAAACTGAGCAATTGATAGCGGAGTCTAGTCATTATACACTTGTACTTTGATACCAGCAAAACGAGAGTCGACGCGTGAACGTTACATGCAATATTACAATTTACATTATTTCCTTTCCGTTTCTATCTAATGATTTTAAGGTGACCCATATACTGTTAACCAAACCATAAAAATATTTAGTTGCGCGTTTGCACTTCATACTCTCCTACTGCTTTTTTATATTGTACGACAATATAAAGCTTGCAACACAACTAACTGCGGTAAAAGTGTCGTGGCCGCGTAGTGTAGTGCAGATCGTCGCGGTCGCACGGGCCATCAACTGTGTCGGAGCGTTCTTTAACCAACCAGTCCTTGTTTAACGCTGCTTGTAACGAGCCTTGGATGCCGCGGGAGCTGGAAGAACTTCCTTATTTCGTTACCGTGCAAGTGGGCGAGACAACAACGCTTTTGCTCTTGTTTCATAAAAAACGAAATCGTTGGCACTTCTGTTATCTGATGTTTTATTGTTATGGTCATGATTAATTTTCGTTATTTAGATTGCCAGCTTGGAGAGCAAATTGTTTAACAATTTAATGACTTTTCAGTTAGTTATGTATATCATACATTTTTACAGCTATTAACACCAATCGTCTGTAAAATTGTTGGTGAAATTCGACATGTCTTCTTTACTTTAGTTAAGTCTTAAGTTGTTAAGCGCAAAACTATTTAACAAATAAATTTGGGTGCATTAGAAATTCGCTTCCATTGTTTCTCAGAATAAAGCTTACTCACCTATATATACAAGTAGCTGTCAGTAACTTAAAACTTGCTTTTGTATTAAAACATTTTCTTACGCATTCAGATCTTTTATTTGTGGAAGTGTCTCAAACGTCAAGTTTCTCAGACTTTAATGTTACGACATAAAGATTACTTTTGCAAACACATAAAGAGCAATACCGGCAATTTAGCTCACATGAAAATTAAAATTAATATAGGCATTTAGGCACGAAGCAGCCGTCTTAGATATGACAGTTTTTCAGACAACTGACTAACTTTGGACTGATGTGACCTGACGATCCATCGCGTCGGCCGCTAATGACAATTCTGTTTTTTTCAGTTTTCGATAATCGCTACATCTGGTCTCATAAGCGTTGTACAAGGATAAACCTTAGGGGTGTAAGCGGGCACACACTTTAATTTTAAAGGGGGTTACAAGAATGGTACGGAACCCGTCTTGTGCGAGTCCGATTCACACTTGGCCGGTTTTTCAAACTCCATTTATACTTGGCTTATCTTAGAACAATGCACGCTTCGCCATTTCGCAATGCAACAATTAATATAATAACAATACGAATTGCCAGAACAACAGACAATCGCTGAAGCTCGAGTTTGCAGCAACTTTGCCGAAACAGTCTGGCAACCTAAAACAGTCGATTATTTAAGTTAACACACGCCGATAATTCGGCTTCGCAAGTTCTGCTTACTCTGCCGCACGTGACTGACGTGCACAACTGCAACAGCTCGATTTACCTTGCATCTCTGTCCCTCAAGAGAGCTTAGAGAGTGAGCGACGACGAGGAACTGCAAGTGTGCTAGGACTGCAATCGTTCTCCTCGCTGTCTGTCCCCGAACCTCTATTAATAGGTCTTTGTGCACTGTGGGGCTGTGCCGATGGAATTTTAAGCCGGTTGGATTTTTAAGCCTTTACGTGCACAAAAGGTGAGGTATGGCGCTGATATAATGCCAGTGGATTTTGATTCGTGGAGACTGTTAGATCTATGTTAGTTGAGTTTCGTCTTTTGTGCAATGGTTTTAGCGTTTCCTTTAGGTTTCCCTTAGGCTTCTTTAATAAAGAATATATAACTGTTTACGGTTTCGTACCGAAAGAATATACAAAAGGTACACCTATTATTAAGCCTAACCAATACTAAACCGTAACAAAGAATAATGATGTAATGAGTTGGAACCATTTCGTGACAACAGGTATTTTGTCTTTGTCAGTATTTTTTTGTGTTTTGTAGTCTGTTTGTCACGAATAAATGTTTTTTCTTTCTTTAATAGTAGTAAGGTAACCAGATAAAACTACCACAAAATTAAAAAAAAGCCAAAACGTTAGAAATTGAACGGGCGCCTAATAAAAGGAACTCAATATATCGCAAATCTTGCGCATGGTATATTTAAAAAATATGTCTTTTACACAAATAAACACTTAAATTAAATTTAAATTGAGAATAACAAAAAAAAGATAAACAAAGACCAAACATTATTTAAGTTAACACACGCCGATAATTCGTGTACTTAAACATTCACAAATCGATCTTTCAGTTCGTCCAAACGTCCAAATCAAAATGGCGCCTTATTTAGGAGTAAAATTAAAAACAGTATTCGTACGGGTTAGTATTTAAAAAAAAAACTGTTGATCCTAATGCTCTCAAACGTCACAGGATCACCCGCTGGGATAATATGAAGATTTCCCGAATGATACAGGTAGAGTCAGACTAAATACCACAGTTTGGCGATAAATTATGTACAGTACCGACCCCAACGAAAATGTTAAACACTTTAGTGCACTGACATAATAAACTTCAAAGTGAACATCAAATGACAAGTATGACAATAACAATGGCAGTCACAATGACAAGGTTCTAAGAATGCTCAACATTTTTATTGCGTCACTGTAAATCAATGAAACTTTGTTTATAACTTTATCTTGACACTAAGAATGTGGATCTGTCGAGTCCTACCAAAATTAAATTTTACTAAGCGAGCCTAAAAAATGAATAAAAATGAAAAAATACAAGTCAAAACTAGGATTTAATCAGCAAAAGCAATTTGATTTCTTTATAATGAGTACGTATGTAATATCAACTATGAACATGATTATGCTGATTAAATCGTACTTTGGACATGAAATATTTTCTTCTTTTCATTTTTTCAACAAAAACCCTTCACATCCTATAAGTATGGGAATGATATCATTTGATTCAGCGCAAAAAATTACATGAAAAATGACACCTCACTCGACTATTTAGTAAAATTTTCCGATGGGGGTAGGACCCCTAAATTTTGGTAGCACTCGGCAGATCCTCATTTCTAGTGCCAAGATAAATCTATAAACAAAGTTTCATTGGTGTACATATTTTGCCTCCAAAATATGATATTTTTACTGTATTAGAAACTTTCATCAAAATTAGCGCGGCTGTTTTACACACAATAATTTACATGAATTTAGATTAATCAAAAGATTATATCAATTTCATATTTTTAATGATCAACCGTCCTGTTTTAGGCTCCTGTGGTTGCCTGACTTAAGTTTTTTAACTTTTTTAATGAGATTCGTAATTGCTACGGTATCTTTTTTATTTTTTACTATTTAATTACAATTCACATTGTGTCATGGTACGGAACCGTCCTTGTGGGTGTCTGACTCGCACATGAGTCTTTTTTACGATACGGCTGCCTTTCCTATCAAGTAATTAAGAGCCACTAAGTAAACAACAATGATTAACAATATGGGATACATATGATATGACAAATAGCAATAGACCTCGACTTACTCGTAAAATTTAAGGTCAAAATTGAACAATCTCATATATAATTTTGCTCTACAATATGTACTTACTAGACGAAAAACCCTCAGTCGGGTAAAATGTAGACTCATAATAAATCCCCAGCTTACCTACGTATAGATATTTCATCAGTAGATATTTCTCCTTAATATTATTTACGTAAATAACTATGATGTGTGAAATTAGACCTTCCTCTAGTATATCAGTAAGGTACATTAGACAGTGCAATTGGGATCTACCTGTTTTGAACAATGTATGAGAACTTCAAAACCATTTCGAAGAATAGGCTTCTCGAATCAACTTCTGCGGTTAGTTCAAAAAAATATGTTACTGGGAATAAATTGCGCCATTATCAACCTTTATTGTGGTTTTATATGAAGAAATAAAAACTCTCCGATATTTTACCTTATTAGTACAAATTAGATAGCTAGCTGACACCTACGTTCGAAGACAGCTGTTGTCTTGTAAAATTTATTTGTTTACAAATTGAGTATTATTCATATGCTTAAATTAATATATCAATGAGACCATTCTATTTTTAAGTTCTGTGTGAAAAATATTAATAATTGGTTAGGTGGGAGAACCTTTTCCAAGAGGTTTAACACGACGGCGCCTACATTTATTGTAGACAATCATTGTAAATATGGAATTTCTTATAAGGTTCATGCAGGAAGTGCTGTATTAATAAAAGTTTAGGTAATAAATAAGCAATAGCCGAATGATTAAAATACACTCAAATAATAAAAAAAAAAAATTGCTATTGATTGTTAAACAGATCACAGATAGTTAATAAAAAACGGCATTCCGAATAGTTCCGCCATTTTTGCACAGTAAGTAGGTGAGATTAAATTTAATTGTTGATGAATATAAATAAAAATGAAAATCTAATTTGCGTACCAATTCAAGGAATAAACCTAATTAGCTATTTAGGTTCACTTTTGTTTATTAGAGTCAGTAACAAGCAAATTAAAATCCAATATACTCGTAGTGTGGTTGTAAGTAGAATTATTAAATACACGCTGATAATATTTTTACCAAACGAAATTAATTTATTTATAGGTATATTTCATTTAAAATTACCCGCGAAAGGTGGTAGCTAAAATGAACCTGAATGAGTGAGTCTTAGTAGTCACGTGGGTGGCTGTCATACACGACTACACGTAGGCTTTAACATGATCAAAAGACATGAAAATAGCAATACAACGTCGAACAAAATATGTTCAAATGTCAAACTCTTTATACAAGGTTGAATGGGAAACGGGCCTTTTATGAAAACATAAAAACCACATGAATGAATAATAACGTAACACCGATTTGTAATGGTTAGGAAAACTTATCAAAATTATCAATAATGTTAAAAATTCTTATAATAAATATTGATTTATCGCAAGGTTACACCATTTTAACAATTGGCTACTCAAAAACTGTTACAAATATTTACTATCATCGTGTCTCGGAAATTTATAAAGTACTAAAGATAAATAATCAGCCATCTTCGGGTAGAATAGAATAACTTTACTTCAGGCAACAAGGACCGCATTTACGTATACCTCACAGACTAACATACATGACAATATATAACTTAAAATTAACATAACTACTAATACACTCCTTATGTCGGCCAAAAATGTAGTCTATCCTACAGCTGAAGTTCATTTGCACGTCATGATACAATAAGTTCGATTTTCCCTTGCAATAATGTTATGACAGTGGCAAATGTCAACCTAAGTGCTCATTAATAAATCAACTGGGATTTAAATAGTGGCTAAAATGTACACTTATTACATGTTTCTTTATAAGTTTGAAAAAAAAAAGATCTCACAGTAACTTTTGTCAAAGCTGGTAGACCACTTTCTCGGCCGACCATACATGATATTTAACACACTGGTTCTCTGTTTGTAGGCAGTTTTTGCTTTAAAGAGGGTACACGCTGGAATTGGCTACGAGCGTAGCGCTAAGCGGTACTCGGCAGTGAATGTGTTAACGTAGAGTCGTAGATGCGTATATACAAATGTCAGGAAGACGCTGTAACGCCGGCGAGGCGCGCCGTGACGCGGCTTTGTTCTCGCAACTTTCACCGCCCGCACTAAACTTGCATTTTCATGCAGATTATTTTATTGTATTTATCGTGACATTGATGGAACTTTATTCCGAGAACTTTCGAGGATTTTCTTCTCTCATTCTTTTCTAGAGGAAAAGTTGGATGCACTAGGTTATTGCTTAAAAGTTTGAATGCAAAGTTTTTAGTTTGCGTAGATCTAGTTGAGCAAAGTAGGGGCGTTATGCTCGTATCCTTCTATTGGTATCCGATGTATACGCTCTGTCTGCGCTTATATGGAAACTCATTCGTGAGTATTGAAAACTTGCTCAAACTATCTATTATTAGTTCGCTTGTGCGTGTTTATGTTATGGAAATATCCATGAGTCACCATTGGACTACTAAATACCTCAAAAGTTTGTTTAGCCTTACGTTTCCACCGTGAGTTACTTTTATAGATGTTTTTCAACGGTTTTATTGTGGTGAGTGTTGCTAAATGATATGTTTTTGATTCAGAGATAGTGTAAAAAGGTCATGATGTTAATAAAGACGAAAAATTTCAAAAAAAAACTTGCATGCACCAGGGGCCTGGGTAATTAGTGAAAAGTAGTTATTTAAAAGGGCGAATGTAAAGTATAAAGTTAACATAGTTGTTAGCAGTTGAAGAGTTGGTTGGAAGTGGTGTTTGGCGGCGACGGCGCGGCGGCGTCGCCGGAGGCGTGCCCCGGCGGGCCAATGGCGCGGCACCCGCCCGCGCCCCGCGCCCGGCCGACGCCCGGCTTGCCAGTAGGTTTGTGTCCTTTTGGCTGACCGCATGACTCCGTATCTCGCTTCGTCGCTGTACTCGTTGTAAAACAGCACGCGCTTCAGAACGCTTCCGCTTCAAAATAACGCCGTGGTTTGTGAACGGTTGAACGGCTCGAGACCGGCGCGGCAGCAGCCAGCTCAACGACCAGGTACGGCCCGCGCCCGCGTCGCCGCCTCTCAGGCTGCCACGCGGGCCCTTATCAATCATTCATCTCGTATGCTCAATTTGCTCTTGATTACGATGCGTCCGCGCTGGTGCACGGCACCCGACAATTGAATTAATATAATTTATTTAGCTTTCTCAGGTATGACAATGTGTAATTAAATATGTACGAGTGAGAATAAGGGTAAGGCTCTATCTGCGGCTGTTGTTTCCTTTAGCGAGACGCTGCTGGGGCCGCTGGTCTCCCACGCAGAGTCCATTAAAATGCTTCGGGTACGGTACCATTTTTAAAACTTTCTTCCTCTTAACATAAAAGAAGAACTAGAAAGTTGGAGCGTGAAGTTCAGGAGCCAGAAGAACGTGGATTAACATCATCAATCTTGAACTTGAACTTGTCAATATTCAAAGAGTAAGTCAAGGGTATCGAGCAAGGAGTTTCGACTTAAAGGAACTATACATATTCAACGGCGCTGCAGCTACGAAGGCGCGGAGTGTACAAAACCCCAATTGTCTTAAAGCGGGGCAGTAAAACGTTAGCAAAACAAGTTTGGTGGAATAAACATAACAATTTCCGCATCATCGCCTCGGAGGGTGGTTAGACAAATTAAAGAACATTTTTCTTCGAGAGTTTTCGCGCAGAGCTTCATAAAACTTAAGCACGCGCCGTAACCGCGACTAATTATGAGGGTGGGTTTACATAACGTATTTATGAGTTTGAGATTTAACGGCTGTGGTCTCGGGCGGTCTGTTATCGTGCCATTAAAAAGTTGTCCTCTGCGGGCCGGTAAATAACGTGGCATGGCGCGCGGCGACGGGCTATCAGCAGCCACTATTCAGCCTCTAGCCGCTAGCGTCTGCGAGCCAAGTCGTCGTTACTGCCTTTTTAAATCAGAAATTGCTCACACGCAGTTGAACAATTTATGTAACGTTTTATGTATTATTTGCTTTATTCCCATGTTAGAATAAAATTGCAATACAAATCTCTTTGGTTTACATTAAAATTTTAACAGGACCTGTTAAGGTCATAGTACCATCGAACTCATCACCTTAATATATTTTTTTAATGTCAAAGTTAATAGTGTTATCTTTGTCTACCGCATGCCGCCGGTCCGCTTCGCAGGTCCCGGCGCGAAGCTATAACGGTCTCCATGGCAACGCCGTCTAATGCGGAGGCAATCGTGTACCCCGCCTTGGCTATTCTATTCATTTGACACCTGGCTCGATCTGTTGCTATGGCAACGTGTTAAGTACAATAGGTTTCGAGATAGTATTAAAAAGGAATATTGTTTCAACATACACTTTAAACTATCGCGTTTGTAATAAATGACTCTAATGATTGATTATTTTGCAAAAGCACGATCACGGAATAAGTCAAATCTGCCAGGTAGGTTGTTTTTCAATGTCTTGAATCGTGTTTTTTTTCAAAAAAATAACATTAACTGATTGTCTATCATTCTTGCGTGAACTTGATATCACTGTTAAAACCTCGTTGCGTATGCATATAATTCGGCATCTAGCAAAAAAGACAACTCGGCTTAAGTATAAAGCTCTTAGACTCGGTATAAAGTACAGATAATAAATATAGGTTCATTGCCATGCACAGTCAAGTGTTAAAATATGGCAGAACGCAACAGCTCGAAATGTGTCCCAATGCAGATTATCAAATATTATATTATATATTTTTAAACTTTGTTGTACCCAAATAGTTTTTCTAAAGTGTATTTAACCAACACATTGGCTGCAAAGTAGCGCGTAGCGCTACGCTCGTAGGCGATTCCATCATTCCGTTTTGTAGCGAAAACTGTCTACTGGTTTGTTGGCACTAAAACTTATTTCATAATCATAATTTTTATATTACATGTCAGCTTATTTGTATAATCGTATAGTACATTGTGCATCAAGGGTAGTATGAAGGGAATTACTAACGAGAGTGTTAGAAGCCCGACGCCGAAGGCGGAGGGCTTTTAATGACTCGAGTTAGTAATCCCCTTACTGCCTGTGATACACACAATGGTTTTCATCACATTTGCGAGGAAAAACACTTTAACTCTGCAAAATATAAAGAAATAACTTTTGACGAACGGGAACGTAAATGGAAACGATATTTTTTTTGTGACCTCTACCACAGATAATAACTGCGTTTAGTTTCGACCTGGATTCGAGCCAGATTTAGCCAATTTGATAAAAATGTATAATTACTAAAATTAATGATAAATGTTGATATAAACTTGAAATAGGTACAAAAATAATGAAGTTTAATGAACGTATAGGTTTTGTGTAATGTAAGTTAGTCTATAGCTAATTTTTAAAGATGAAATTAGAAACCGATTTAATTTTTGGCTGAAAATTAAACCTTCTTAGTCAGAAATGATGTACGAAAGAGTTGCAAATTTTAAAAAGAAAGTCATTACTCCCTAGGGATGACAAACTCGCCATAATTCCCGCGGGAACAATTTAGGCCATTGTCCTTCTGTATACAGGCATGGAATAACACCATTTACGAGCAAGTGTGACGAAAAAATAATTTCTTACTTAAAATAAACTCTTACTTAAATAATGTATTACTTGAAAGATCGTTTCATGATTTTGCATACTTAATAATAATGTTATTAGTCAATTTCGAATCCGATCCGAATACCCGACTAGAATGACGCCCCTTTATAATTTTGGCGTACCCTTTAACACACTCCATTTTTTCCAACAGCCCAATCGTCGTCATCTTTGATCACATACACTCATACATAAAAAGTTACATCATTATCCTGCTTTTGGTATTGCGCAGTCAAGTTACGCCACATTTTCTGTGAAAACGCAATAAATTTAAAGCAAAGCAAAACTCTTTAACCAAAGGAGTGATTAATTAAATTATCCTCAGAAAACTAAACAAGAAAACTAAAAGTAACAAGCTCGTACGGGATGAAACTTGTCGCACGAGATTGCGTCGCCACTCGGGAACTTTGATGTTTGCCGCTATGATACTCCTTCTTCGCTAATTTCCGTATTAACGACTGTTCCTTTCATACTTCATGGGAATAACTTGGTATCTCATTTTATTACTACGGAGTTGAAAGTAATGGTGTTTATGCACGTGTGAAGAGACTATTTTCATTATGAACTCAGAAAGTTTTGGCCTTTTATCATAATTACCTGGTAGCAAACTAAGATTATTATAATAATAGCAATTTCGAAACCTGTCAGTTATAGAAAAGTTTCCTTGATATGTGACAGTACATAATGAACTAGAATAAAAAATATTAAAATCATATAAATGTCTACATAAAAAAACACGCTCACTTCTCAATCAATCAATCTCAATATTTGCCCGGGGATCGAACCCGAAAACAATTGCTTTTTTGTGTTGTTGGGCTACCTTGGTGGTACATGGAACCGTTTACAGACGTAGGTTCTTTAAATTAAACATGCAATACGTGACGAGGCTTGGACCCGCCCCGTTGAGTTTAAAAAAAAAATTGTTTGATCATTTAAAATATTTTAAGCATAATAAAGTATTATTCTCTTCCAAACTAACGCTTCATTTTACAAAAAAATAACACACACAAACAAATTACTTTATAAAGATAAAAAAAGATAAAAGATAAAAGAAATTTATTCAGTAAGTAGGCCGCACGGGCACTTTTACACGTCAAGATACTACCAGCGCTTCCCAAGAGGAGACCACTGCTGAGAAGAAACGCCGCAAGAAACTCAGCAGTCAGTCATTTTTTAAACTTATTACATATTTCATATTACAATGGTATGTACAACTTAATCTAGCATTATATAAAGCTACAAGTATTAAATTAAATATAATATCAAATAACAGTAGTTCAGCAGGAAAACATGCCAAAAATCTTACGGGAGAGAAAGATAGAAAAGAATAAAATAAAATAACTACAACTACCTACTTATATATGTGTATATAAGATGGTGCAAGATGACCACATAAAAGTTTCGATATGTTTTCCTGCATCAACGGTGTCCCCCAGACAAGAAAAAGCAGGATAAAGCCTTTGCATTTGAACAAATTACTATTGACTAAGTTTCGGGTGTAGGCCATGCATTTTTGTCTGTTAGATAGTCCTCGACCCTATAATACACTTTAGACATTAACGACCTTTTCAAATATTTTTTAAGTGCTGGAAAGGGTAACTTTGAAACTACTTCAGGTAATTTATTATAGAAATGAATGCATTGACCAACAAATGATTTATATACTTTACGGACACGGAATTTTCGAATAGCTATTTTATTTTTATTTCTAGTATTTAAATTATGTATATCTGAGTTTTTGGTGAACGAATCTAAATTCTTAATAACATAAATAATATTCTCGTAAATAAATTGAGACGCTACAGTTAAGATATCAATTTCTTTAAAAAGTTCTCTTAATGAGTCACGAGAATTTAAATTATAAATAGAACGAATGGCCCTTTTTTGTAACACAAATATAGTTTGTATGTCAGCTGCCTTACCCCAAACCAGAATACCATAAGACATAACACTATGAAAATAACTATAATAAACTAAGCGAGCTGTCTCAACATTAGTTAGTTGTCTAATTTTCCTAACGGCGTAAGCTGCCGAACTTAGTTTACCTGCCAGTGCAGCTATGTGGGGACTCCATTGCAAATTTTTATCTATTGTTATGCCTAGGAAAACCGCCCTATCTACCATTAGCAAACACTCGTTATTTAGAAAAATACTAGAATCTACCGGTTTAACATTAGGCAAAGCGAACCTAACACATTTAGTTTTCTTGGCATTTAGTAGCAAGTTGTTACTAATAAACCAATTATGTACTTTAACTTTAACTTTTATATTGCTGCCGACCTACTTACTTCGTGTATTATGCAATCAAGGTTTAAAAAATAAAAAAATACATACGTAAGTACTGACGAAGCGTTTAAAATATTATTGTGAACAAAATATTGTTTTTTTAAATACATGACTCAGAATTTAACCCCAACGTAACAAGCTTCTATAAAATAGATTTACCTGATAAAAAAAATACTTGCAACAAAAGCTGTAGCAGTTGCTACGCGTATTTCTTAGATGCTACGGCGTAGCAAACGCTGACCACTCTACGGCAGCCTCCTAAGCGACATTCATTTTTTTCGGAATAAATGGCAAAATAAAACTTTCGTCTTAATAAATACCAAAAATAGTTGACCTATAAACTTTTTTCAAATAAAATATCACAAAAATAACCTTGATTTACTCTCTGTTTTATATAATAAGAAAAAAGACCAAACAAACATCTAAGTGAACTTGAGAGGAAGGAAGTTTTTAGAGTTCCGTACGCGAGGGTGCTAAACGGGACCTTTTATTAAGCCTTCGTTGTCTGTCCGTCCGTCCCTCTTAACTTAAAAAATCTGTATCTTTGATCCGTAGATAGCTGGTCGATCTTATTACTGCTTACCTGTATTTTCAGTCAAAATATAATTCCTTATTTTTTTGGATAATATCTCGCCAAATTATAATATGGAAGAAACAAATCCATACAAAAAAATTAACACTTGAATTTCGTGCCTTACAAAAAAATATACTCATGAATAAACTTCAGATTACATTGGAATGGAACTTAATATTTAGGAAACATTATCCACGTGATATATATGAACTGGGTTCATGTAGAAGAATTTTAGATAAAGCATGGCTTCCAAACAGATTTATGAATATGAGTTTTGATATTTCTTGTTTTATTTGTTTATTGTGGGATTATACATAATGGTGCAAATCTATTGTTCTACTTCTAGAACCCGGTTCTGCATACCGCGGCAAGTAATGACTCTCTTTGTTGTTATTTAGTACTTAACATCTGCATCCGTAACGCAACGAGAGCCTGTAAAAAGAATCAAGGAAAAAGCTGCGAAATAAAACCTGACTGGTGACTAGTATGATGCACGATAATACTAGGGTGTCGTACCCAAATACTAAGTGTCCGATATCCGCCCGTCTGTCTGTCTGTTTGTCTGACAGCGGGCTGTTTCTCGTGAACCGTAACCGGTAGACAGTAACAAAAATCACAGAGTATGATTTCTATTGCCGCTATAACAACACAAATAACAAAAATAAAACAAAATTAAACAACCGGCCAAGTGCGAGTCGGACTCGCGCCAAATATTTTTTTAAATATTTATTTTTAATGTGAACATATAACTAAATATACTGTGAATATTTCAAGCGTGTACTTGTTATCGTTATTAATACGAAGCTAAAAACGGAAAAAGAAATCATTGGACTATTGTTACGCAATAAACGCAGGAATATAAGGCCCGATCTATTATTTATACGCATATAAATGACAGGTTCACGAGTTCAACCGATTTGACATAATAAATATAACCGCATCGGTTTGCATCGGTGACCGAACAGCGCCGGTCAACCGAAACACCTACAAAATAACCGAATAATTAGAACATAATTTGATAACAATAGCACAATAATGAACATTACCATGCAGCGGAATACACTCGTAATGATGCCCGTATGACAGCCGTAATAATTTTCGTTTAGTAATACATATACATTAAATACGAATCTAAGTTTAGAGTAGGCTTTAACTGCGTTTTATTTTATTATTAGCAGTTGCCCGCGACTCGGTCTATGTAGAAGTCGTATATTATCATTATTCCCTTGAGAGCTATTTATTTTTCCGAAATATAGTCGTAGATGTGTGCCGAGTTTCATCCCGACCCGTTCATTGGTTGAAGCGTGATTGGGGAACAAACATCCATACTTTCTCATTTACAATATAAAGTAAAATAGAAAGGTAAGATACAATTTTGAGTTAGGTCATATTTCTACAAATAAAAATAATATTGGCGCTCTTTGTA
Organism: Acleris sparsana; assembly: GCA_923062465.1. Lineage (NCBI taxonomy): Eukaryota > Metazoa > Arthropoda > Insecta > Lepidoptera > Tortricidae > Acleris > Acleris sparsana. The sequence continues at coordinate 14,246,474 of OV281286.1, forward strand.
CCGGCACAAAAGAAATTTCTATTAGCGATCCTCCTGAAACGCGATCCGCGATTCCAAGTACAAAAACGGAAAAAATACAATTCATTGCGGATGAATAGAGAATCGTCCCGAATTCCTAGATTATCCCACAACTAGGCCGCCGCCGCTCAGTCTAACTGATATACATATCGCGGAATGAGCTAATCTCTGGGAAGTATCGAGCCAGTCTCGCCGCGTCCAAGTTTGAGATTGAGTTTTATCTGCTCATGTGTACTTTTCGGCTAAATATTTAAGCATTTTTAATGGCTATTGATACTTTATCGGTTTTCAAGGACGTTTGGTTGATGCAAAATCGTTATGAAAAAGCGAAACGGATTTTTTCCAGTTGTGTAAATGCAACCAAAAGTTGTTAATAGTATCCTCATTCTTTTAATAAACGATACACTTACACACTTATAATTATAGTCTTTGTTTACACTGCAATACAAAAAAAAACTAGAACATTATATTCATAAAATTATCTACTTTTTAATATTGTAGCAAAACAACAATTCTAATAATACTAACGAAATTGAACTGACGGAAGGTTTTCCTCGCATTGCTTAATCACATTTCAAATAAATGAATAGAGGCAAGACCCTGCCATTGTTAAAACTGCTAGAATTTAAGATGGAGCCTGATTCCGGTATGTTATTATTATATTTGTACGGTATATTTTGACAAGATCATGAAGTAACCCCTAACCTCCAGCAATAGTCAATGAACCTATGATTCCACCGGTTTTAAAACGGTTCAGCGAAAAATACGCATCAACTGACAAACAAAAACCATTATATTCATGTTCTATTTCAATCTTTCTGCTTTAATAGAATTTTAATTTCAATTTCACACATAGCGGCACACGTGGATTACCGCAGCGCTTGCGAGTCGAGTCGAGTGTTTTTCCGATCGAGTCGACAACTCTAGCGGAGAGATTTGATGCGTCGTTATTACACAGTCCGTTTGGATCGTATTGTGCGCGAGTGTTTCAAAACAAAATGGGAAAAATTTGTACGAATTATTACTCCCCGGGCTGACGTGCAGTTTAGCATTTTCGGTTCGCATTCACAACATGAAGCTTTAGCAAATTTTGCAAAACATGTTGCAAAAGAAGTTAATTTAAATATCGCGTCAGGTTCTCAAGTGTATCTAGGAAATTCAACGAGCTATTTTGGTATATTGTTGATGTTGGCGTCACGTCGGCAACGGGCCCGTCAGCTGTCAGCGGCTCCGACGCGACCGCCGACGGAAGCCGCCGATAACGAGATACCACGTGTCACGAATTGTATGCCGAGCCTCCGGATAATAGGCCCGCACTCACCTGTAAGCGTCTGTTCATATTTCATAGCCCGCGTGGGCAGCGCATCCAATTAACTCCAGTTGTCCGTAGCGCCGCTCGAAATGCACGGAATATCGAGCCGGCGAGTGCCGTGCAGCTTGTCTTTATGACCTACATGCTTAACGCGCGCTTGAAATCACCGAGTAATGCAAGGGTACGAGAAGTCGTAATTAAATTTGTACGATTAATTGTAACGGTAAATATCGTCGTGTTTGCATTTTAATGGATCGTTTATCGCTGAGTACGTATTACAAAGAACCTTCATTGTGTCGTGACAGAGTGATTATTTCTAGCTATTTTATAAAACAGAATGCTTTATTACTTGTTTATATTCTTCTCAGAGAAAGCGAGTTGTCTTTGTAATTTGCAGCTCAAGATATTTTCAAACAGATGTTTTTTAATTTAAACTAAGTACCGTGATCTGCCAGCAGAGCCCTTTTGCGTCACAATCGCAAGGATATCTTGATATCTTTAGTCGAGCGGCGGTACTCGAGCGCGGGGCGAGTATCGAGTTGCGTCGCTATCAATCCGTAAGTGAATCTCGGCGACACGTCGCAGCTGCAGCGGATATCACCTGACGACGTCGTTTGTCCCCGTCCGGAGGGATAATGGTGCACGGTGCACTCGGATTTTGACTAGTGCCCAACTACTAAATGGCACTGACTTAAAGCTGCATAGTTGTTTACGGACGTTATTTTTTAAAATAATTTACTTCGTACGATCAACTTTATTAATTACAAATAAAATTGTTGAAAATATTGAGCTAAGAGATAACACGCGGGCTCTCCAGCTATAAATAGCTGCTGTAAGATAATATCAATTAACTGCTTTTCGTTTGCTTTAAAAGTGATGCAGTTATTAGATTAATTAGGACGTTAATGTAAATACATATTGCGATCCCCGTTCATTATTAGTCTAGTCGACCCGCGCTATGGATACCTTCCACTAAGTAAGCGACTGAAGTAGCCACTTATTTAGATTGATGTATACGGTATTTGATCATTAATGAAGGGAGTGGTAATGATATTTTATACTGGAGTTGGTAAGTTTTGTAAAAATGAAAATTATTTTTTGCGACTGGGCTTAAATTTTGCGATTATACCTACGTAATATCGAAATTCGGAACAAAATATTATAATGTAAGCTCGTACAGAAAGTAATTTTCCAAGATCGACCACTTCTCACGATTTCTTTTTGTGCAATAAAGAGTTTACTTACTTTTCATCACCTTAAAATACACATCTGCAGAAATAGGAAGTTCCTTGTGTTTACGTATTCAAAGATGCCCGCGCCGGCGCCGATGACCGGCTCGAGCCAAGTTTCCTTTGTCTCGGTCCAAAGCGGATTGGAATCGTATGGCATATGGCTCTCTATCGGACGTGGAGTACTTTATTGGAGTGCTCGACCAAATTTACGTTCAATCCAGAGATCAAAGGGTTATTTAGGAGCTAACGTCAATAAGCTGCTCGTATTACGTAATTTACGTCATGTTCAGTTACTTATACAAAAAGCCTTTAAGACATTAAGTACTTGTCAATTTATATTAGGTGTTTTAAGAAGATAGTAATGCTTTGGATATGGTTTAGTTTTTTAACAGCACTGTTGCTGTAAGTTAATGATTTTTTTAGTTAAAGTAATGCCCTAATAGCACAATAAATACTAAGACAATTATGGAAAATAAATACACATGAATTTTACCACCACTAAAATGGCAGACGGTTTACCGACTTATTGCTCCTAAAAAGACTGTGTTGATATTGCAGTTTGAATAAACATTTTAAAAGCTAGTTTACTAATGGTAAAATGAGTTGAAAACCTTCAAAGTTTGTTTTTTAATGCGTAATGTGGATCAATGGCGGGCCCGACATGCCACGCAAATAAACAAAGCACTGTCTTGAGCTGCTTCGAGAACTAATAGCAAAGTTAACGAGCTACCGTATCAGGAGGCAAATATATTTCATGTGCATAAAAGCAGGCGACCACTAAAGCAGCCCGCGGCGGAAGCATTTTTCATAAAGCCGGTACACATACTTGATGCGTAATTTATGACAGCAGCCGCGGAAACCTTCCCTGAATGTTGATTAGAAAGCGAAGAAAAGTTAAAAAGCACCGCCTATATTTAAAAAAAGTTCATGTAATGAGAATCTCGTCGGCGCGTTGCGGTTCTTTTATCATTACGGGATAACTTGATGGGTGTGTCAAAATGTCTACCGAGTTACCTGGAACTTTAAAAGCTTTGCTACGAAAAGTTCATGTAAGCTTGTTATTAAATTGACATGAAATATTCCCATTTTTTTACTTTAATCCCGAGATTTCTAAGGTTTTAGTTATGCCTAAATAAGTATTGTAATGCCAAGTAGTAAGATCAGACTGTAGCTTTGCAGCAGTAGCTTTTTAACTAACCACTTAATGTATATACCGTGAATAAAATCGGTAGGTAAACTTTTTGGAATATTTGACTAAAATAATTTTAAAGAACCTCAGTAGCAATTACTTAAGAGTAATACAAAGGCACGTCCCACACGTATCGAGGCTTGTAAAAGTAATCTACCTTCCAAAACCAGGCAAGGCAGATTACAGGCCATTCTTTCTAAAAACACTAAAGGGGCTGATAGACAGGCACATAAGAGACGGACCTCTAAGGCGGTATCCACTGCATAAAATGCAATGCGCGTATTAACCGGGTAAATCCACAGATACTGCAATCCATTATGTAGTGGATAAAGCTGAAAATGCACTTGAAAATAAAGAGATCTGTCGGCATTTCTCGATGCAGAGGGAGCATTTGATAGGACCACGTTCGAAGCCACGGCTGCTAGGCACGGCATTGAACCAACCATAATATGTAAATGGATAGGCAACATGCTAAATAGTAGGCTAATAAAGTCAACTCTTTTGGGAGACGTACTATTTGCCACAACGACAAAAGGATATCTGTCCCTAGGGGGGGTTCTCTCACTTACTTTGTGGAGCCTGGAAGTAAACTCTCTCCTGGAGGAACTCAACACTGGCCCACTACACACTGTTGGGTATGCAGATGACCTCGTGATACTTATAAACGGGAAGTTTCCGGAAACAGTATCAGAAATCATGGGAAGAGCTTTGAAAGAGGTGGAAAGCTGGTGCTTTAGTCATTAACTATCCATCAATCCCAGCAAAACTGTAGTAGTTCCATTTACTAACAAACGGGACCTCAAACATATTAAAAAGGTAAAGCTGTTTGGCGAGGTACTAAAATTGTCAGGTGAGCTAAAATATGTAGGTATCATACTAGATAAAGAGCTCACTTGGAAAAAACATGTAGACAATGCTTTAACAAAAGCGCTGAGAGTGTTTGGAATGTGTGGATCACCATATGGTAAGACATGGGGCCTTGACCCTAAAGTACTGAAGTGGATCTACACCATGATGGTAAGTCCCATAATTATGTACGGCTACTTGGCCTGGTAGCCAAGAACAACACTAAGGACATGCAAGGACTCTCTAACTTAGGTGCAGAGGGTGGCGTTCAGAACGACGCCGACTGTGGCAATGGAGGTCCAACTAAACCTCCCACCAATGAATATCGCCATACAGTCTAATGCGTGCAAGTCACTGCGAAGGCTGAAAGAGACTAGCTTGTGGAACCACACAGCGCCTAGAATCAGACACTCTAAAATGGAACACAATGTTGCTCCAGACAGAATACCGACGATGGGCTGCAATAAAATGCAGCCAAGTATGCATTTTGGAGGAACTTCAAGGTTCACATTCCAACAAGGGATGAATGGAACGATGGGTTGCACCTATCAGAGGAAGACAACGCAAAATGGTACACGGATGGTTCAAAAATGAGCTCCGGTACGGGGGCGGGTATTCATGCGAAAGACTACAACAGTAGTATAAGTATGGGCAACTACGCAACGGTATTCCAGGCGGAGTTGTATGTGATAATCGCCTGCACGCAAGAGAATATTGATAACTTTGATACATTATCGGAGTGTTTACCGGGCACTTTGGGGTCAAAAATCTCATAACAAAGATGGGCCTTTATGACAACAGATATTGTAGAATGTGTAGCGAAGAGGCTGAGACAATGAAACACTTATTGTGTGAATGTGATGCCCTCGTCGCACCATTTTTGAGTGCACCAGCGGGCTTAGTACGGTTGCGTTTATCGAGTGATGAAATTTGGATAAAGCATCCGTCACTCTCGTATACTTATACAGTCAAGGAATTTAATTTGTGACCTGCCTTAGGTCCAAAGTTAATCTGATATTCTAAAACAATAAGGTTGAGTTTCCTATTAGTTACTCGTACAGATGACTTGGCATCTCTTATGATATTGACAACTTGAAGCATATTTTTTTATAAAATGGGTCACAAATTAAAATCTGTGACCGTACGTATCAAAAAGTGACGGATGTTTTATACACATTTTGTCACAACATAAACGCAGCCATAGTCCTGCGATTATGCGGCCCTGTACGCGCGCCTGTAGTATTTCGCGCGGTGCGGTATTAAGCTACTCAATCCACGATTCCGCTTCATAGATAATCATAACTGAATGGTAAATCCATTACACATGTTACATCTTATATGCATCAGTTCACTTGAAGGCGTGGGTGGGGATTACCAGAGTGTACCCGAATTACTAGCTCTAGCCAGCAAGGCATGCATTGAAGCCTGTTTAAACCGTGTAATCAGCTGCCAGTCGTATTAGCCATGTGCACGGTGAATTACTGATGTTATATATTCGGAATAATTCGATAAGCAAACGTTTACACGTCTTAACTTCACACGACATACGTTACTAAAGCTGCAAACTTAATTTTATCACTTCGCGATCTCCTGATGCTAGTTTCTAGTAATTTCACAATCAAATCTTATATTTATAAAAAATTACCCTTGGACTTTGTAAGGACTTACAGTCAACTTAAAGAATAAGTATTTGTTGTTGTTGTTGTGCCACTTAGGTCAATAACAATTTTTTAGTTTAATACTTTCTTCAGCTTAACCCGCTTCGCTGTTGATCGGTGAAAAATATTATAAAAAAACATATCAATATTATGAATTACGTTGTGATAAAATTTCAGGTCGCGTTTTCGAACAGAAACATACAAATGCTGAATTTGTATACATATTTATATACAAGTAATAAGCATACATGTGGTCTGTAAGATATTTGAATATGGGCTTCGTCGTATGAAATAAAGTTTTCCTATTTTTATAACTAACAAGTAATAATTCCTGACACTTAAATTCCAATTATAGAGAGTAATGATACAAAAATATACATATACCTTACAATAAACATTATTTAGTTAACGGTATTCAAAACTTGATGAAAGTCAGCTGAATAATTTAAAACTTGATACGACGCACATTATGCTGATTACTATTGCTTCAGTGACCAAAAATACCGCACTCACGGAACTATATTGTTGATGAATACAACCAATTAAGGCGACGCGCAATGACGCACTCCACAAAAATTAGCTCTCCGACGCGATCCGGGTTTCAACTAGCGCAAACATAATTAAACAGAGTTATTTGCTAAAAGGCTTGTTTCGGCTTTATGACGTTGAAGTTGGAAGAATTAAAAACGGAACGCGCGCGTTCGAGTTCTAACATTATAGTCCCTAAACTCACTGCATATTTTGGTAGAGACCAACCTTTGGTCCATAATTTAAAGTTTTTGACAAACGTAAATTTTGCATTTTGTTTATTGTGTTTAACAGATTGTTTCGCACAATAAAGTATACAATTAGCGAACTTAAGTCCCAATCGAATTATATTTCAGTCAACTAGTAGGCCAAAATGATAATAACTTATTCATTTACCTTTAGTCATTTGAAACCACGCCAATATGCCTTTTGAATACCCTACAAACCTAGAATAACTTTATATACGAGTATTGGTTGGAATATAGGAATTGCGACAAATAAGCCTCGTCTGCGCCGGTTTATTCCGAACCATTACAAAAAGTCTAATCCAAATAAACGTTTTCAATCTTGTATTCGTACAAAGCCGGCCGGATCAAGGTGAAAAGAATCAAAAGGCGCATTGTGATCTCAGAAGAGACTTTTTAAACAAGTATTTGTGAGTCCGCCTTAACCTTATTCAGCCGATGATGTCGTCTCGAGTAATGTTAATTAGATAATTTCGTTCCGACTTCGTAATTGAAGTGGGAATTTCTTTTTTGGGTGTAATATTATTAGCTTCAGGAAAATATGAGACCCGTGTAGATCATTATAAATAATTTAATCCTGGTTATTTCCTCAATAAGATACGTCTTAATTTTCTTCTCTTAATACATTTTCTTCACCTTGACCATTAAAATTGTCCTGCAAAAAATCCCTTTGTACTAAGGGTGGAACATTTGTTGATACATTTTTGTTCTAGTTATTTATAATTAGAGTACATTTTAGTACGGTAATCCGTTGATTCAGTCGCGCCGGTAGCGAGCGGCATTTTGGCGAGTTTAATTGTACGGGGAACAAGTCGCGGTCGCCGCCCGCACCAACATAGTTCTAATACAGGTAGCGCGACTCACCGCCCGTCTGCCTCAGCAACGGCACAATATTTACAGACAACAATTCGTCATCATTATCAGCCCGTATTAGTCCACTGCTCGACAAAAACCTCGCCGCATGGATACCACTGCTCCTGATCTTCAGCTTCTCTTATTCAACCTACACCGATAACAATAAAAGCTGTGGTTCGTCTTCTTTCATCTTGTCTAGATGCATTGCGAGTACGTCATCGTTATCGAAAGAGATAGAGGATTGACGTAAGCTGACGGGCGCTTGTGTCGAGCTTATGTTAAGTTCTAAGATTAACAGTCTTAGGGGGGGCTGAATTCACGCCAAGACGTGACGCGATAGAATAAAACAATCAACATGCATTGACATTTTAGCAATCTTTTGTTTTTAAACTTTACCCAATTAATAACCATTAAGTGGTTCCTTAGTGGAGTTTTACACAAGTTTGGTTGAAGGGACAAGTTGACCGTCGCCTAAATGTCATATATATTCTTTAGGAGGATTGTGAAGGAATACATTTCCACTCAAAATATTATGCGATAAGGTTTCTCTCCCCTTAAACCTACTCCGACTTCGACGTTTTTGAATATGTTGTAGATATTATTTTGACGAATTCTTGTTGATCGTTGTGGACAACCTTGGGGAGGGCCTTTGTCCAGCAGTGGACGTCTTGCGGCTGATGATGATGATGATGAAAAAAATTAATTAAAAATGGAAACAGACAGACCAAGTTTTCCATAATATCTACAACATATTAAAAAATCGTGAAAATTGGACGTGATTTAGGGGGTGAGAAACGTTATTACCTGGACCTAAATTAGTTTGGATTATTTTCGACAGCTACACGATTACACAATCCTCTTAGCAACGTGGTTTCGACAACCAACAATCAGTCCGACGGCCTCCAGGACTGTGTGTCTCAGGCTTAATGTCGGGGCGGAATCTCGCAAATATCTATTCTGCGCATTCCGTAGTATAGGTTAGAGTTATTCACAACATTGAATTAAACTTCAGGATTTAGCATATTGCGCATCCAACCGGGTAATCTCGTTTTATGCGACCATTACGAGCTACCGTTGTTTCTGGGAAAATCGAGTTTTATTCCAAACTTATTTTATTCTGCTGAATGAACTTTCTAATTCTAAAGTTGGTTGGCTGTTTAACAGGAAGCTGTTTTATAAAGTCAGTGTTCATCGTGATTATCATGAAGTCTACTATAAAATTAATTTCGTTTACTGCAAGCGTAATAGTGCTTCTGAGGAAAAAAAAAACACTACCTTTTAAACTTTCTACTTTATTTCAACCACACGGTTTTTTTAAAGGTAAACTGCTTTCTAGAGTTCCGTAAAAAAATGGGAAAAAGGAACCCTTATGTTGAGATCTCGGTCTGTCTGTAAGACACAGCATTTATTCCCTGAAACTATACAAAGAAGCTATTAACTTGAAGTTAGATAAACTTATCTCCGAAGCTTATGGGTCGAAAAGTCTAAAAAAATCTTAACTTAAAGATAATTATATAAATTTACGCGAAAAATAAAATAAAGTTGTCAAATTTTACAGGTTTGAAAAAACAGCAAATGATCTTAAAAAACCAGTGTGTAAATTTAGGCTACTCAAAATTAACACTATTTTGTAAAAAATAAAGTTCATCACAAAATAAGTATTTTATTTTGCGTTTTCCAACCATATATTAAATACGGGACCGTCGGTGCGTGAGTCCGACTCGCACTTGACCGGTTTTTTACAATATGGCCACTTTGACTGTTAGGTTAATAGATATTATCAGGGCCCGTACTTTTCATGCCGTTGACGCAAAAATGACATCAGGCTACATATAGTATGATTTCAAATGGTTTTATTGTAATTATCAACCATTATACGTCATTCATTTAATCATGTACAAATGAGTTAAGATATCTTTTGTCGCGTAGGATAATAAATACCTACTTCATACCTAAAACGTAAATGAAATTATTTGATTGAGAAGCACAGTGGCAAAAATCATCGAGTAACATTATCATTCAAAAATCCCTTTAATATTGTAATAAATATTAATATAATAAAATGGTCATCAATACAATTACCGCATTGACATGTATAAAAGAAAATTGTCTCAATTTGCCATTTTTAGTAATGAGTGGTGAAATAAAAAATGATGTGGTCGTGATCCGTATTTTGATTGCGATTAAACTGTATTTAATATATTTACATTTTTTATTTGTACCAGTCATTACATTTCTAAACACCTGCCAAATGAAAGCAAAGCATCCTGTGTGTAAAATTTCGTCATCTTGACGTCATCGGCATGAAAAGTACGTCCCTGGATATGACCTATCATATCGTTACGAAATAATTAGCGATATCCTTAGTAAATAGACAAACATATATCGGAAATACAAGAGGGTCTTAATACTTGACGTGTCCCAGAACGAACAGTTGATTTATACGTCATAATTCCACAAGAACCAGCGCACATTTTTAGTTATTCAGGATTAAAATACCAAGTTTAGGAATTACAAATTATAGCAATTTTTGCTAACGTTGCTCCTAGCGGCAGCGTTCTTTCAGAGTATCGTTAAAACCTTAATAACTTCTAAATTCATTAACGTATTGAAAAGTTAAACTTTATATTCTACATCGGTTTAAAAGTGGCTCTCTTATGATTTTATATATTGCTTTGCCAAGAGACCGGGCACTTTTTACTTTGTTAAGTAGTTTATTTACCTCCTTACTACAAAGGATTGAGTTTTTATGCTACAAATGATATAATGTTTTTTTTGAATATAATTATTTTAAATAGATCACTATTATTTTTATTTTGTAGCATAACACCTCATTTGCACTACCTATATTCAAATTCCATAAAATAATTACAACGTGGCTTATTTACGGCAAGTTCTGGGACACCATGTATATACCAGAATGTAAGCAGAGTGTCATTGCTTTCCATGTGACACTGACAAAAGGGATGACAAGTATACACTATAGTGTTTTCAATTCACTTTGTCGCGTCCTATTACTTGATTTCAAGTTATATTGAGGCAACCGTGCGAAGTCATTGTGAATAAACAGCGGCTATTGGTCCCTTTAAGGCCCACGCCTCGCATTATGTGAAACTAAATATTATATAAATCATTGATTTTTACAATAACAACGTCATATAACTCTGAATCCTGACACAAATTTAGCGTCTTTTTGAACCTTTTCGTCGAGATAGATTGCAAAACTTCGTCGTTTTCCGAAGACGTACGAAAATGCCGAGATGAATGTCTAGAGTACCTAATACCTACATGTTGTGTTTGCTACTCATATTGATGTAGAGGCAAAGGCAGGCAATGGAGCAAATATACCCAGTTACGTATGTGGCGAGTTATGCGTAGCTTCGTAGCTGTTGGCGTAGAGCTACGCTCGCGCGCTACGCGCTCTATAAGCAGCAGGGCCTCTATTCCCGACGGTAAAAAACATATCGTCTTTGACCTGAGACGCAATTGCCTAACGCACTCGCGATTGCAATCGTTTTCATTTTGAAAATCGAAGGCTTGTTTGCATACAAAATGAAACGATATGGTTTTTACCGTGTTAAATAGAGGCCCTGGACATAAAAAATACACTGTCACATGCCAGAGAGAGTGGGAAAGTGATAGGCAGTCGAGTACTTACAATATCCTGGTTTTGTTATACTAAAATATCCTACCAATATTATAAATGCGACAGTTTGTGTCTGTGTTTGTTACTCTTTCACGCTTCAACGGCTGGACGGATTTGGATGAAAATTAAAATCGAGATAGATTATACTCTGGATTAACACATAGGCTACATCTAATCCCGGAAAATCTAAAAGTTCCCGAGGGAATAACGATAATCTAAATCTACGCGGACGAAGTCGTGGGCAGAAGGTAGTATGCAAATAAGACTATTTGGGCCTCCGCTAAGTCAAGCGGGTGCGCACGTGGTTAATCCACGGTATAAGCTATCTCCATTCCAGATTTCATTCGAATCCGTCCAGCCATTGCAGCGTGAAGGAGTAACAAACTACCAATAATATTAGTGGGATCACCCTGCATGCAAATTGACGTTATCCGCACAAAATGCTCACCTGGTTATAGAGTTATACGTCCAAGAGTGTGAAAGCGATACAGAGAGCCGAGTACTATTGTACTATTGATACTCTCGTTTCACCGTACTGATGACTTTGAAATTTAAAAGCTTAACTTATCTGTTCTTTCATGAGCCGCTCTTACTTGACGGATAACCTCATAGTCAGTGCCACTAAATCTTCTCCCAAGTGAAGCAATAATGGAGAAGCTGTGCGCTGGCGACGGGCTGCGCATGAAAAGCTGGCTACACTAATTAACAAGGAGATTAATTATTATTGCAAGCAAGCCTGAGCCTTAACACGGCCTCTTTAATCTTCTGTTTTCGTCATAAGTTTACTCCGAATTAGCGACGTTTGACGGAGTAAACAAAATGACGAACTTTTAGGGCCGACGCCGAGCCAATAGCAACGAAACCGAAACTCGGTTCTAATCTTTGGTTTGATTGTCCCAAGTTTTTATGATTTTACGTTTTGAATTTATATTTCGATTAACTGTTTGGCTGTGTTGCAAGATTTGTGGTCACAAGTTGTGAAAATTTCGTTAATATTGATTAAGTTTCGTGTGGAAACAAAGACTTGAGTTTTTTTTGGGGAACTTACTTTTTTCGTAGATTATCAATCAATCAATCAATCAATATCATTTATTTGCAGAATACAGTACAGTACAAGATGTTACAGTCAATTTTAAATAATAAATAATGTCCAATGTATCCAGCTTGCAAGCAAGCGTGCAAATATTATTTATGCAATAAAAGAAATTTATTTGTTACGATATTTGGTAAGTATCTAATAAAATTCAATAAATAACAATAACAATACACATTTAAATTATAGATAAAAAAGTCAAAATTCATAAAATATTATTATACCATGCCATTAATCATACAATACATTGCTCGAGGAAGTCCTTAACACTATAAAAACACTTATCTAGGAGCCAGTTTGACAATTTATTCTTAAATCTATTTCCCTGGAGTAGCTGTATCTCATCAGGTATGGCATTATAGATTTGGATGCACATGTTGTATACATTTTTGGTGTATATGGCCTTGTGACAAGTAGGTTTATAAAGGCGGTTCATAATTTTGGCCCTTGTATGCCGTTGGAAAACTTCACCACGCCGTTTGAACAATGAATTTTGCGATTTAACAAAAGCACATATCTCCTGTATATACAAACACGGCAGTGGCAAAACATGGAGTCCCTTAAATAATGGAACACATGTTTCATCGACCCGAGCACCACAAATGACTCTGACACACTTCTTTTGCACCTTAAAAACTCTGTGTACATCCACCGAGTTACCCCACAGGATGAGACCGTAGCGAAGAACGGATGACACATAACCATGATAGGCTGTCAATGCAGCCTGAACCGAAACCGTATCTCGCAATCTCCTTAGCGCATACACAAATCGGTTAAGGTTTCTGCAGATTTGATCAGTGTGCTCTTTCCAGTTCAAATGCTTGTCAATCATGATCCCAAGAAACCTAAAACATTCAACCTCGTCAACCACCTCATCGCCAAGTCTGACCGACAGAGGCACTAGGTTACTATTGTAGGATGCAAATTGCATAAACTTAGTTTTGCTGGTATTAATGCATAGATCGTTTACGACCATCCAGTTGGCAATCTCCAGCAGTGCACAGTTAATCTCCTGCTCAAATGATCTCCTGTTATTGCACTTTACAACCAATGTAGTATCATCGGCGAACATAATGACTTTATGGGATGAAATATTGGGTAAATCGTTGATATACAGGAGGAAAAGTAACGGTCCCAAAATACTGCCCTGGGGGACGCCTTTGATAATTTTGCCAAACTGGGATCTTTGAGCTTTTTTATAGACGACACCTTTAGATTCAGTGGTTTTGCAGATTTCGGTACACTGCATCCTTTCGCCAAGATAACTCTTTATCCAGTCAAGCGCTTTTCCCCTAATACCATAAATTTCAATTTTATGGAGAAGTTTAGTATGGTTAACTGAATCAAAGGCCTTTGTCATATCGAGAAAGACTGACATAACAGAAGCCTTGTGGTCAATGCAATCTGTAACATATTTAATTAGATCGAAACAAGCTTGTGTGGTTGATCTACCTTCACGAAAACCATATTGTTCAGAACAAATCACTTGGTATTTCGTTAGGAAATCGCTTAATCTGCTATACATTGCCTTCTCGAATATCTTAGATAATAATGGGACTAATGTTATTGGCCTGTAATTCACTGGATTCAGCTTATCCCCCTTCTTGAATAGTGGCTTAACTACACATATTTTTAGCTCTTGTGGAAATACTCCATCGACAAAAGACAAATTTATAATATGTGCTAATGGGCAGCTTATAATTAACGCGCATAGTTTTAGGATCTTGGTGGTAATATGGTCATAACCACTAGACTTGCAGTTCCGTAAGGACAAGATAATTTTAATTATTTCTTTTTCATCAACCGGATTTAAAAATATAGTATGGTGATTCATGTCCGGCAGAGTTGATTTGTAAGATAAATTATTGGTGGGTGGTAAATTAATTTGAGTTGTTGAGTCAATAAAATAATCATTAAAGATATTACTTATAGTTTTTGGATCGGAATATATGTCATTATTAATTTTTATTTTACTTATGTCATTTTCATGTAATTTATTTGATAATGTTGATGAAATCACGTTCCAAGTAGCCCTACATTTATTTTTGTTGTTTTGTATGTAAAGACTATTTTTATTTTTTTGCGCATCGAGTAAACATCTTTTTAAAATAGAATGGTATTTTTTGAATTTAATGCGGTTTAATTTTTTGTTGTCCCTTTTTAAATTAAAATAGAGAAAAGATGGTAGGACTTTATTTAGAGTTGTTTTTCATTAATAACACAATATATCAAAGTTAACATTAAATTATTAGTATTTGCATTCCGCGAAAATACAAAGATCAACCGTGTTATTAAAACTCTTGACACCCCTCTCAAGTTTTTAACTCGAGCCAATTAAGCTCAATATAGAATTTAATATCCCACACAGCCGAGAGGCTCATCTCAACTCCAGACATCCCACTAATGGAGCATGATTAACCTAGTCTACCCCCGAGTGGAAACAATCGGGCCTGAAACTAATATTTGACCAATCCTGTTGTGGATCGGACGTTAACCACTAATGATGTTCGTGATTGTTATTATGAATGTCACCAGGTAAAGGTTATTTGATATTCAGTTACTTATTTACATAAAACAAAACAACACACAATAATTAATTAACACACACGTGGTTTAAATTTGAAATATGATGTATAAATAATTGCAACTGATTATTCTCCCTTCACAATCAAAACAGACCAATGTTTAAATTCACCACAAATAATAGACTTGACTTGCCTAAATTAGCGTTACTAGAACAAAGTATTTTATAGGGTTGAAATTGTAGGCTTACATGGATACATTATAGGTAGGTGTATGTATGATTCTTTTATAAATCCTCATAACCTTTTCCCGGCTATAATTAGTCCCACGCGGTGGTGGGGTCAGCTTTCCTTATTTATATCTCACTTCGCTGTAGACATGTGGTCTTTGTATGCGTGGCACATACTTGAGTCTTCTTCTGGATCTACGATCAGAGATTGACAAATGTAGTGCCAAGTTTCTTAGGGTACAAACCTAAACAGGCGTCCTTGCAACGCAGCCATACCATAACAGGCTAGTACTGTACTACTCTCGATCAAAAACATAATATGCCAGTTGGAAATAACCTAGTAATGGTTTTCATAAGCCTTTTATATCTATGGAGAACCTTTACCTTTTTTTATATTTTAATTATTTAAACAATCATGCATGAATCAGCAACAAATTTTCGTGTTTAAGTTTAACCCTAGTTTATTTAACTCTAACCCTTTCATTGACTTTGAGACATATTATTAATCAGTAAATTTAAACTAAATGAACCTGGAGTTTATCGTTAAAACGATTCATAACACGGCATGGCAGATAATAGGGCGGCTGCTCACCTGGAAATATACCAATATATTCTGCGGGGACGTTAATATTTCCATCCCTGCATCGCGGTCAGTGCATCCAATTAATGTCGGCGCGATCGCGCTTGTAAAAATACTCTGCTCGGACGGATGACGACGCACTCGCTAAATTGTTTTAGTATTGCTGAAGCGTGGTGCGATGCGAGGAACAGTGAGTCTGTTTACAATCTGAACATTCCTTCTGAATAACGCATCAAAGGATACCGAGAAAACGTTTTGTTTCAAGTTATTTTTACTCTTTGCTACGTCAAAAGTTGTCTTACCGCTAACTAATACCTAAAACCTTGGAAGTAAAAGAAATAATTTCTTAAAAGCACCGACTGCTGTTTAATTATCTTGGGTTTTTTCGTAATATAGGCACATACCTACATCAAAAATGTATTGGCATCAAAACTACCCTAAGAAGACCAAATTCGATTAGGGTCATAATACAATATACATTGGTATTTTTGTTTGTTACCAATAAACTAAAAACTAGGCAAGGCCTGTAATATGACTGATTTAAAAAAAACCTTCACCGTAGAATGCTATATTATTACTGAGTAACAGGTTTTATTTTATTTGTCTATGCAATCGGAATCGCGGGCTAATAATTTAATTATTTTTTTTCCAAATTTCGTTGATTTTGAGCAAACAACATTAAACAGTAGTCACTGAACTTGTTCCATTACTGTATTCTTTAAACTGGCTGGATGTTGGGATTATATTAGTTAATCTTGGGCGTGTTTGCGCAGGCTGTTTGCGGCCGACGCCGGCGCCGCTCGCCGCTAATCATATTTTATGAGTTACTTATTTGTGACCGTAAGCCCTGACCGGACCGCCGCCACGAAGTGGATCGAGAACTTTAGAGATTTTGTAAAGTCTTTCTTCAAAAGTAGGCTCACAGCGGACATAACTATCTATTAAAATTTATAGTAGCATCAAACGTAATAAAAATCAAACGCCAAGCACATAAGATTGTTTAAAAGAATTTCTTTATTTTGATATGAAATCCCCAAGTAGTAGGCTTATTTTAAAAACTAAGATACCGATGAATTAATAAATGAAATGTTCTTAAAGTCTTCCTGCAGTAAATCTGTAAAACAGTTTTGCAGGGCTTTTGTTTATGTGTAATTTTTGTTGTTGGTTTTATAAATAAATAAATAATAATAAATAATAATGAAAACTATACCGAACATCTAAGCTAAAGAAAAACAAAGACCAACAGCTTATAAAATGTTTTGTTTCCACTTACCGAAACAGTATAAATTAATCCGGAACTTTGTGATAAATTCTAAAATTAGAAGGACGTGGGCGTTGCAGTGTAGGAGCAGTGTGGGCGTCCCCGGCGCAGCGCTCAGCCGTCAGTGCAGCGTCAGGTGACGCAACGATTAACTATTTCCATCCCATTCAATACACAGCAGCAGTATTGAGGCTAGCCTGATTTAAAAATAGTACACAAAATACGCAACCTCCCGGCTCAAACAGGAGCGATTAAAAACACCCACGTCCATTTTTCAAGCAAACCCATTCCATAACTCATGTAAATTCGTAATTGTCTCGACAATACTCGGCAATTTACGTTCGATTTGCGAGTATGGTGACGTCACGCGCGGTTCGCGCTTGTCATGCGTCACGTGAGTGATAGCTTTAATATAGTCCCGTTGATTATCCGGCCGGGCGGAAACGCCAAACGGTAATCTAGATTTAATGCCCTGGATCATCGCAGCGGCACTGCTCGCCACTCGCAAGGACAATGGAGTATTGTCTGGCTCTGTGCAATCAGTGCACTAACTATTGACGAATTAGCTTGCAAAATTAAGCGTCTACTAACCCAAAGGAAGGATCTAACTTTCATTAGGAAACATATAAAGAATTCTTAAATTCGTATAACTAATCAAATGCATATTTGAAAAAGACACTTTTTCTTAATTGAATACGAGCTAATTTATATGCTTGGCAGATTACAAAACTAAATAAAGTAAGCGTACATTTCATATTCAGCTCTACCTCGCAGTTGGGGTCAATTATTTTCCCATCTGCTTTAGTGTGCGGTCGCCCTAACATCCCGACGCGGACCGCTGAAATTTTACCATATGAATCACATTTAAAAAGTAATTTAAAACCATTTTTGGCCGGCAGAAACATTATGTCGGACATAATAAAGCTAGGAATTGCATTCTAATGAATGATTCCAGTCCTCCTGTGGGATTACAAGTTAATCCTCTTGAAAAGGGCCTGCGAGGCGCGGGGCGGGGGCTGTACAGTAATGAAATTCTTATGTCATCATTGGACGAAAGAGATAGCCCCGAGGTATTACCGACTCATCTAATTTGCTTTTTAAATTGAGATTATTTTTATGGAATTAACTAAAATTATTTAATTCACAAGTGCCACCTTATCATGGCTATTTATTAAATCTTTACTCATAAAACTATTCGGTATGGACTTATAGGTTACACACAACGCACAGCCTTAACTACTGAATGCAAAAATTAGAATAAGGTAGGTACCTAGTACAAAATAGAGGCACATTGAAAGGACTTCTCCAACGAAAAATTAGGGCATTCTTTAGATTTTGGTAAGGTTGTAGTAAAACGTTGTTATAATCTGAAGTTTTATACTTACTTATAAAAGTAGTTGTGTGTATTCAGAAAGTCCTCCAATTTTCAATAACAGCAGCGTACGTAAGCGACCGTGTTACATAATGGAGCGTGGAGTCTTTGAGCATTGCCGGCCCTTTGTTGCTCCACACATACAATGACATTACTTCAAACCATAAAAGGAGGCGTTGTAGCCACTACAGTAAAAGCTTTGGAGGTCGAATAATAAAAAGGAAACAATATTACTGCTGCGGCCGGAGACGCACATTAATATACATTTGGCTACTTCAAGGGAGGGAGGGAGGCGATTTCATGGTAAATCGAGCCACAAAATATGATTTGTGCCAGGCGATACAATGTAGGAGGACCTATTTAACCAATATCACAAGATGAATCCCAGTTTCTTTACTTGACGTAAATGTACATTCAGCCAACTTGATTCATAGGTCACTATGGAGTTATGTCGAAGCGACGTTATAATTAAATTCTTGAGAAGTCCCTTACGACTTTAATCATTACGTCACTTTGACATAGTTTTATAGTGATTCAAATTGTACAAGTTACATAGAATTATTATAGAATATTTATTCAAGGACATAAACATTCCAAATAGTAATAAAAACTCTGAGTAGGCAATTTAAATTACCATCTTCCAGCAGCTTTCATTAATTACCGACATAAATGATAGCTTTTCACTTCGACTCATTCATTATAAGCAAGTTTCGTAGTACTGTTATGTAGGAGCTCCGAAGTGGAAGTTAAAACCTTTTGTTATTCTCCCTCCTATCACATCACAATACCCGGTTAATTAGTCTAAATAACAGTATTTGCCAGACGCGAAAACAGAGCCCGTTAATTGTAATGAAGGCAACCAATTCTCCCGCGTGAACTTAGCGCTCTCCGCGCGGCCTAGAGGCGGCCCTCGCAATACGCCACCAACTTGCCAAAAACAAGCTCATATAACGGTCTGGCAAACAGTGCAAATGATGCGTTAGTGACAAACCGGCGTTCAGCTCTGCCCCGTCTCGCTCTGCCGCCCACGCAGCGACAGGGACGGCCTCCCCTTGACGAACGGCGTGAAACAAGACAGGTTATTATCTCACAACAAGCGAAACACGTCAAGAGACCTCAGATATTTTCCACACGTTCGCGAGTATTCACAGGAGACT
The DNA here is from genome assembly GCA_923062465.1 of Acleris sparsana. NCBI lineage: Eukaryota > Metazoa > Arthropoda > Insecta > Lepidoptera > Tortricidae > Acleris > Acleris sparsana. The sequence continues at coordinate 14,266,218 of OV281286.1, forward strand.
TGAAAACGAAAATTAGTTAGTTTTTTATTTCTGTCCGAATGCGTCCCGTGATTTTCTTTGTTAGGGAATAACAAACGCCACCTTGTGAAATTGAAGTACGCCAGCTGAATAGTAAAGTAGCCACACACTCAATTCGCGCCTGTAGTGCTGACACCCGGCCATTTAGCCTCTGGTTATCCTGAGCGTGGGTAGGTACTGCGTTTTCGAACCGGGCTGCTGCAGAAACGAAGGCTTAATTACGTCGTTATACGCGACGTCCATTGCATATTAAGAGCTAGTACAAGATAATTAAAAAGTGTGCATGTCAATGGCGCTTCTGCTGGCCACCATTTGCACTTCTCCACATATTTCGGAGCGGCCGGCGTTCTCGCGGCGCTCTGCGTCCTTTTAGTTCATTTTTCGGTGGATTAATTTGTCTGCGTATTCAAATTGCAAATTGCCAGATAAAAGGATGACTTTTTCTTTTTTTTACGGCACATCTTGGACATTTTACCTCAATGGAATGTTTACATTTATTTTTAAACTGAAATTTTCATTTATTTATTTATTTATTTATTTATTTATTTATTGCAAACATATTTACACGGCATTACAGTTGGAACCAATACACCGAGAAACATTAAACTTATACAAACAAAAAAAAAAAAAAGAAATACAAAAAGCTTAAAAGAAAAAAAAATCAGTTTAGAACCGTAAAAAATAAACAAAATAAAATAAAAAAACAATTGTCATTAGGTAATACTGGAAGGCCTATCATCCATCATCTCACAAAATCTCAGACATTCACGGCACAGTGTTGCCCATCGCCATGCAAACAAGTCACACTCAGGCACGGACGCCAGGAGCGCATTCAGCAGCACCAGGACGCGGAGCAAGGGCGAGTTCCGGCGCGACACCGTACGCGCCGCCGGCACCGCCAACAGGGGGCGCACACGCGGCCTGAGAGCTATCCGGAACACATCCGGCACGAACAGCCTCACGACTTGGCCCACTAGCTCAGGGCAGTCGGACTCTCCACGCAATATACGGCAGGCAGTAAGTAACAGGTTGTTGTTACGCCTTACCTCCAATGAATTAAACCCAAGGGAGCCAAGCAAAAATTTGGTTGGATAGAGGAAGGGATAATACCCATAGGTTTTCTTGTAAATAAATCTGAGGAAAATCTTTTGGATCCTTTCCAGGAGTAAAACATATGTGCATTCATGCGGATTCCAAATAAGCGACGATGCCTCTAATTTACTTCTCACCAAAGCGTTAAAGACAAGCGTTATGGCCCCAAGATCGTGGAAGTCTTTGACATTGCGGATAACAAAACCTAACCTCCGAAAGCAGTCACTCACGAGCGCTCGGATGTGATCGTGAAACGTGAGGCGCGTGTCAAAAACAACACCTAGGTCTTTCACAGAGCCGACCCGGTTAATAAGCTCTACTCCCAGGACATATTGAGCATGCAAAGGTGCAGAAGCGCGACTAAATGTGCACACACAGCACTTGGCCGTGTTGAAAAGGAGTTTATTGTCCACACTCCACCGGACCACCGAGTTAATATCCTCCTGTAAATAGTCACAGTGTGCCTTATCTCCAACCCCATATACCAGTTTGAGATCGTCAGCATATAGCAGGCATTCTGCATGCTTTACGACTGACTCCAAGTCGTTAATCATAATTCCAAATAGGAGGGGACCCAATATCGAACCCTGACTGACACCAGATCGAGTACGATACGGAGCCGAAACGAAGTATCCATGCTGAACAAACTGCTGTCGATCACGAAGATAACTCGCAAAAAAAGTTAGCAACTTCAGGGAGAACCCAATATTGTCAAGTTTAGTTAGGAGAACATCGTTATCTACGCGATCGAAAGCCTTTTTAAAGTCGGAATAAATGACGTCCGCCTGAACACCTCTATCAAGATGCTCGGAAATGGTATCAACCAGGGTTAAGAGGTTAGTGTTAACAGAGCGGCCTGGCCTGAAGCCGTGCTGCGAGTTACACAGGAAAGGTTTGATCTGTGCCGATATCGTCCGGTGCAGTATGGACTCAAACAACTTTGCCAGGGAAGAGAGTATAGCTATAGGCCTATGATCCTCGACATCTACTGACTTGCTATTCTTAGGTATAGGCCTAACCCTTGTAACTTTCCACTGATGCGGGTATCTTCCGGACGAGAGTGCCAAATTGAACAGAAAATGAACAGGAACCTTCAACTGCTCTATGCAACCTTCATGTTTGAAGCCGTACTTTTAAATTCAGATTTGTTTAAACTTCATAAAAATGGATAAGTATAAAGATTTACAAGTATAAAGATTGTCTTTATCAATACAGTGTGTGACATCTTATTTAAATATTACACACAGAGAAACCATATAATAGTAGTTAAAGTGACTGGTGCATAATTACATCGCAAGAGTGTTTTAATACGTAATAATTATGTGTACAGTCGCATGCATAACTTTATCTACATGCATATCATAAGTTTTCTATAATACCTATATACGAGAAACCTGGATCTGTGGTTATCCGCCGCTGTATCTTAATCTTTATGTGGACATTAAGATGCAATCACATCGACAACCGGTACTTTAATGACATGCAATACTTTAATGTTAACATTAAAATACAACAACAGATACAGGTTTCTCAATACAGGCCATTTGCCTGTCGTTTCTGATACTATTGTAGGGAAGTTATGTTATGGATGTAGATAAATATATTTAGCTACTGGTACCTACTAAATTTAATGTGTGACTTAAGCAAAGTCAGATTTTTTATTTATTTCACGCATTAAAGCACAACTCAGCATAATTCCTAGGGCACAAAATTATTCAAACGGTATTGGTCTCTTGTTTTTTCTTGTTACCGTTTAAAGGCATAATCGTAAATACTCTTGAGATGTTTTAAACACGAAATGTTTCTGAACTATTTACGTTTGAGTGAGGCACCGCCGACGCCTCCAGGTGCAGTCGACAAAGTTATGTGCGAACGGCGCATTCAAACAGATAGAGCTAATATATTTAGCAACAATTCAAAAACAGATATCGAAGATACGGCTCTCTGCCTTTTGGTAGAAAAATGTTTGGCCGAATGTATCGTGTCCCAACCGTTTCATTTGCCAGCCCGCCTTTATATCTGTAAATGTAAATATTTAATATTTTTTATAAAACTAACCTAACCTAACCTATAGGTTTCTACACGATGGTACTGAAAGAAATCCTGAAATATTTACAGTTACAGAAAATAAAGCTGGTTGGTAAATGAAACAGTTGGGAAACGATACATTCGGCCAAACATGTTTTTACCAAAAGGCTGGATATCCGAGATACACATACTCACATGAGTTTGAACTCGTTGATTTTATACCATGTATTCAATGTTCAACCATACTCAAGCTGAAAAAGTAAACCATTATATAGAATGGATGCTGAACATGGACAGTAAATATTTGGTTTCATTCGCATTGTAATATTTTTAAATTCAAGCGTAGCTGCAGGGCTCCTGTACTCTCCTGTAAATTTTTTCCTCTCTATGAAAAAGTCATAAATCACGGGGATGTAAATCTGTAGCATCTAGTCCGGATGAGTGACACGCCATTATCGCCCACCGCACCCGAACTTACTCGCCGAAACTTCAGCGCTCCGCCGAACCCTTCACAACAAGCTTGCCTGCATACAAGTGTGACGTACATACTATTAACGAGATGCACATATTTCTGGCCTTCAAAGAGGGAATCACACAAGGATCAATGTGAAGGCGTCTTATAGAGAAATTGAGCCAAATGTGTCTATGGGTGACGGTAATCGCTTTCCATCAGGCGATCCGTCTGCCCGTTTGCCTCCTATACCATAAAAAAAAAGGTATTTACAATATTATTTTACTCATTTTCGCCTGAATAATATTGAATAAACAAGAAAAACTAAAATATTATGCAAAGTTGTCATTACATACACTCGCGGACAAATAATACGGGTCAGAGTGCGTTTTTCATACAAACGAAGCTATTTCGAAGCCTTGGTTAATCGCCAGGGGTTGTTTTGAGTGAGTTTTAATGGTGGATACTGCGCGGTTCAATAGAGGAGGTCAAAAGTTCTTAAGATACCTAACTGATCGCACAATCAGTTAACATCACAGCGGGAGAGTTTGGGTCAGCACTTGGATTTCCTTACATTTTATTGTCATTTTAGATGTTTTTCTGAACATGCACTATTCCGGCGTTAACCGCAGATTCATTCAGTTGGGTATCCTAGGCACTCTGGAAGTCCTGTATCGATGCTCGAGGTATTATTCATCATCACATTTCACTAAAAGCATTCCCTGGCGAGGAACCAAGGCTTCGAAATAACCTCTTTAGTATGAAAAACGCACTCTGACCCGTTTTATTAGTCCGCGAGTGTATTTTATAGGATATTCTCAATGGACCTACAAAAAAATTTTTTTTTGGTTAAAGAATACTAATATTTAGGTGGTCACTTCCTGTCAAAGTAAAAGTTCAGGCAAAAGTATTCTTTAAGTATACGTTAAGCTAAGATATGTGTTTGAATAAATAGGTAATTTTCGATATCGACCTTACTCTGAAACAACATTGAGGCAGGATAGAATTATTAAAACCATGTAAAAATGCAGTCATTCTTAGTCAATGTCAAGGAGAGGCCTTGGCCTGCTCCTCGCATATCTGATGCGCTCTGTAGCCTTGATTTATAAATTTACTACTTAGGTACTTCTATATCATAAAGTTCCAAGGCTCATCTCGACCAATCATATAACGCGACGTTTGTTGGAGTAGTCAAACAACTTTTGATTTTGGGTAGGATGAGAAACTTTTATAAACTTACTAAAGTTCGCATATAAGTTTAATGGACTTCAAGGAAGTTTGTGTTACTCAGCACGTTTACCGCTTTGCGTACCTCGTATTTCAACCAGTCTCCGGTTTTTGCGGAAAACAGTACACTGCGGTGTTGTCTCTTTTATTCATGAGTCTAACACCGCGCATCATGCAGTGTCAGACTTCTTTAAAGGCGCTAATGTTTCAGCAAATTTAATGTCAGAATCTGCGTTACTCTCTGGTACGCCAACCGAATCTATTTACAGGGTCTTGTCTCTGCCTTTTGCCTTTTAAAACGTTCTTAGTTGGAACTAAACGATTGATAACAAAAACCAAATGTCATGGGTGTGGTCTAGAGGTGAAGTGAGATATTATTAGATTCAACAATGCTCTGTTGAATAATGCTGTGGGCTTAGTAACAACAATATGGACTGTATATCCTCAGCCAACATAATCCCACGGCCAATATTTGCCTTATTACTAAACAAACTTTTACTCAAACATATATTCACATCCTCGTGCCCGCATCCGTTATTACAACCGCAAATCAATCAATGTCACCACAGAGTAAGTAATTCTAACGACACGATATTATAATCTACAAGCCCGCGAATGGAAATAATGAAAAAGAATGATAGGTGCGTTCTGTGAATCCGAAATGGGATATCAACGTTTCTTTCCTGAAATAATGGGGCGGCCGACTGCGCTGTTCCTTTTCCGTATTAGGGAAAGTAACAGATCGTAATAAGCTAACAAGTCGTGTATTCTCGCATCCATCACGGTGCTACCGGATAGCGTGACTCCAATCATTTGTCATGTCAGTGCATCGCAGGCAATTTTTTATTAAGTAGTAGTGGCGGTGCGAGGCTCCATCAGTAAGACTATGAACAAACTAATTTCCTTGCAGCTGAAAGGGCAATTGCAAACCGAAATGAGTTGAACGAAAATGCAACATGTTCTTGGATTGTATAAAATAATATGGCAAGAAGAAACATATAGCTTACATAGAAAATTGAAAACTCACTGTTCTGCTATTATTGTACTTTGGCAGTGCATTTAACACCGTAGGGTTTGATATCCTCCTCGACATCCTCAAAACGTTTAATATCTCTTCTACAGCTCACTCGTGGTTCCAATCATATCTCCTTGGGAGACTCCAGTTTGTCAAGATAGATGACGCTGTCTCTTCCTGGAGGGATTTGTCCGCTGGTATCCCCCAGGGAGCTGCGCTATCCCCGCTTCTCTTTTTCATATTTATTAATGGTACCTATCACTGCTTCTCACCAATCTTGCCATCACCTTTATACAGACGATCTGCAGATTTACGCCTCGGCTGGTATTGATGATTTTCTCTCCTTAATAAGCCTAATCAACACTGATCTTTGAGCTATTCGAGACTGGGCAACTAACTACGGGTTAAAAATCAACGCGAGCAATTCTTGTCGGTAGTCCACACTTTATCGCCAATGTATTCACACGTGTATTTGACGGTACCGTAATTCCTTTTTCAACCACTGTCAAAAATTTGGGTCTCACATTGAATCAGACGCTTTCCGGGTCGGCTCATGTTTCTGAGGTTAGTTGGAAGCTCTTTAGACCTCTCCATTCTCTTAGGCACCTGCAGTATTTTCTGCCCTTTCGCACCAGGATTACTCTTGCGCAATCTCTTCCTCTCCCTTTTCTCGACTATGACGACATCGCATATATTGACGCAACTGAAGAGCTGCTTAATAAGCTGGAAAGGCTTCAGAACGAGTGCATTTGGTACATATTTGGCTTGCGGAAATTTGAACAAGTGTCTGATTTCCGTACTCAGCTAAAATGGTTACCCATTAGATCACGGAGAAATGTTCATATCCTGTCGATGTTATTTAATATCCTTTTCAATCCTCAATCACCTCCTTACCTTTGTGAACGGTTCTCTTTCTTGACCACCGGCTCCCAAGTTTGACTGCCTACCTATTCCTTGCTTTTCCTGCTAGCAAATCCAGATGTTATTCCAAATCTTTCTCAGTACATTCTGTTCGTTTATGGAATAGTCTTCCAACCGATATCAGTCTCAAGTCTCAGTCAATCTGTTGCTTCACTTAAATCTAAGCTGAAGAAGTACTGGCTTGACTCTTGTTCCTGATCTAAGACTGTATGTCCTTTCTACTTTTGATTCTTATATTATATTTATTTGTTTATTTATTTTGTTACGTATTTATTTATTATTGTACTGGTATATTTATTTGTTTATTTTTCATATTTAATATATATATAATACTAGTATTTATTTGCTATTATTATGTTTATTTTCTGTTTATTTAATTGTTGTACGTTTAGCCATCCGTTGTATTTATTCATATGTCAATCGCTCAAAGGTTAACTGGAAGAGATCCCTTAGAAGGATAAGTTCGCCTTTGTACATACCTTTTGTGTTTCTGTTTCTTTTTTTAGGTTGTTATTTTCTGTTTGTGCAATAAAGAGTTTACATACATACGTAAATACTTATGCCAATAATAAGTAAATAGGTAGGAATAAGAAAAGATTAGAGTATGAAATTATGAAATTAATATTTACCTTCCTTTTTGTTTCAGGTACCTACTTAACAATCAATGAGTCTTCTAACCCGAGTCGGCGAGTGGGTAAGCTCATAAGTTTAGACGAATTGTGAACCGTCCAACTATGTTCTTGCTTCTTAAAGAAATTATTGTTGAGAGTTAAGTTTAAAAGTATGATACTTCCTTAATTAAAGAGTGTACCGAATGTCAGAATACGTACTTACGAGAATTACAGTAAAAATAATATTATTAACTACTTATACTCTCATTGTTCGCAAAGAGTTAGAGTTCCCAGTTAAATTTGTTCGCCTCGATGCAGCGACTAACTCATTTATATCCGAGCTGTTAAAATTGTAAATTCACAAGTAAAGGCCAAAAGTTATCAGGAACTTAATAAGATTGCCGTGGTCGCGGCTAAACCTATTTTGCTAACTCACTTAACTGCTGAACTTAGTTCCGGCGAAACTGCCACCACTTAAGAATTGCCACGTATTTTTATTCATAGGTTCATTTGAATAACGAAACCGCTTTGTTCTTAGAGACAGCCCGTTTTAATTTCATTGAGTTTGAAGAACAAGATAGTCGCATTAAATTGGAATAATGTAAGAAACTAAGTGCTGCAGAAACAGCGTTAAAACCTGGAATAAAATTCATAACGCCAATTGTATTGCCTTTATTAATTCTTACTTTATATTTTACTCACGTAAGCTTTAATCATTGGAGTTTTTAGGTCAGCTGATTTAAGCACTTTTAAATCTCTTTTGGTTTAAAAAACAAAAATGGTAACAATTATTATCCAGTTTTACTAATTGCAAGGCAGAAGTTATTATTATAGATTTGAAAGTTAAGATTTTACGAACCAAATATTTGAAATATTACACTTTGTTGATGATCGTACAATTAACTAACGTACAAGTAAACTCGCTATGAAAATACAAGTAAAACGAGTACGGTCGCCTCAGTGGCGAATGGAAAAGGACTTTCCTTCCGTTCCGTCTTCATCATCATACCACCTGCCACCGCATATTATTTCACTGACATCAAAGTCACACAAACATGCAAAAATTTTAAGTCAATCCAATCTAAAAGTAGCTTATAATCGACTTTCTTAGATTGGTTTACATACATTGTACCCACAAAATTGTTTTAAAAGAAATATTTTTAATTTTGCAGCATATTAAAACCACTCCTCGAAAAAATTCTGAACTCCACAGCAAAAAAACTAAAGACGTATCAACCTAAGCTTTTGATGCGCGTTTAAATACTAGCCGTTTTAAAAGACCATTTATTGGAAAAACAGAAATTAAAATATGGGGAGCACACAAATGCCGCCAAAGAACTGCGAGAGAGAGAGGGTGTTTTATCTGTGAAACGCTATAGGGATGCGTACCAAAATTAGTGATGATCCTAATTGATATTTTCACGTATAATCAACAGTTAAATTCTAGATAGAGCCAATACATATAAAAGTGGTGAAGATGAATAAAATTGTCATTATAAAACTTAAGTCCTAAATGCAAAGGACAGTCAAAGTCACAAAAGGTCATAACAATTACGCAATTTAGTAGAAAAACACCAGCGGATTTATTATTATTCCGAAGGGCAACTCTTTAACTCTTATAACCCTGGAATGCCGCAATGTGCTTGGCTGGCGACTCTGGCGGCTCGCATGTCGCGAGATGGCGTGAGAGAATACCCCGGGCTAAATAGTGCTGTGCAAGCAGCTTCGCGGCACGGAATGGACTGAGATTTGCATGCTAACTCAGTTTTCATAAGTAATAGTTTCGTTTAGCTGCAATAACCCGGCCAACTTCGTTCGAAACGAGCCAACTTGCTAAATATTTAGAATTTCCAAAGAAAACTTGTCTGAGTTGTATATTAGTTCACAGACACACACATCAAAAGTGTGGTTTTGCTCCTGTTTATTTATTTTGATTCCTATTAAAAACTCAGATTAAAAATGAACTATTTTAAATATCAAATCACGAAACTGATGAACTGAATTGGTGTAAAGCTGGTCTGGGTTTCATAAACGTGAAAAATTGAAGAAAAAGGGATTTATGAAGGATTTTCTGGAATTCGTTAAAAAGCTATGCATTGCCGAGCTCCGCCGGTCCGTTGCGCGACCCAGCTTCTCGCCTTATTCAGGCGGCGCTGTTTAAGTTGGCAATCTTTCTCTAATTTATGAAACAAAGACCATGCAATTTATCACAAACAGCCCGTAAACTGGCCCAAAGCGGTAAAATTTAAAAGGGTTAATGATATTTCTTAGAAGCAATAAATAACTTACAAATTGTTAAACGTGTCTCGGGGCACGGACGGCTCTCTGATGCGGGATTTTCCCGGATAAGTTTTTCCACTCAAACTTTATTCTCACCTCAAGTTGCGCCATCTGTCTGTTACTTATTCTTGCTTCAAATGATTTAGTTTGCAGCAGTCGGCAAGAAAATATTTTCTTTTCAACTACATCAGACGTATGAATGCACAATGCCGCCTCGAGTTGGCGACGAAGCGATTTTACTGACAAAAAGTTTGCAACAATTGCTTTGAATCTGTTATAAGTACCTAAATAAGTAAGAAGTAGGTTGATACGAGATGAATTTGATTTTTATCTATTAGAAATTGTTATCTCTTTTGTTTGTACAATTAAGTTTTTACATACTTACATTTGATACATACTTTAGTGTACCTTGTTCCTCTGAAATCAGTCGCTGCCGGATTATTCCTTCCCTAACTATTCGCGCTCCAACGCAGGTGAGGAAGTTGAGGCGAGGAAACTGACCTCCACTATAATGCGGAAACGGAATGTACAATGTTTCCAAATCGAACTTTTTTAATCCCGGTGAATTTTGCCTTCTCGTCAAATTTTTTCTTTTGATGTTACTAAACAAACTTTCGGGTTTTTCTCTTTTTTCCTGGAAGTCATGTTTTAGCGCCTCCTTGTATTTTTTGGTAAAATTTAGTAAAGATAACATTTTATATCTTGTAAAGTACGACGGAGTATTTTTTCAAGAAATCTGTAGACATTTCTGACAGTTGAATTACGATGTTATTTTTACTTATTGTGTTAAGAGCGTTTTTGTTTTAAGTTAGCTGTTACAATAAGTATCAAAACGACATGTAGTTAGATGAGTGATTATCTACTCGTACTGTGAAGAATTAATTAGTAAAATGGTTAAGTAAACAATCCCGCTGACAATTACAAATAATAACAAAAACAATTCGATTGAACGACTAAACATGTTAATCAATCACGCCACGTCGCAATTGGGTATTCAAAGCACTGAAACTATAACTGAGAGTTAATGTATTAGATCTAATAATTAATATTATTTTAAAATTGTATTTTGTATTTGTTTTTTTATAAACATTTTTCATGCTTTTTGCTAAATCACCTTTCTCTGTCTGGAGATATTTATTTTGAAATAATTGTGAACTATTGTTTTAAAGTTGATGTGCCTAAAGATCTTTGGCGTAAATGAAAATCCTCAATTAGGTTTATTGTTGAATTCTGTAAATCTATCTATACATTTAAAATGCTTTGTCCTGAATGACTGACTGACGGATCAACGCATAGCCTAAACTGCTGATCGTAGAGACCTGAAACTTGAAGGGTGTGTTCTTTGTATGACGTAGGCATCCGATAAGAAAGGGTTTTCGGAAATTGCACCCCTAAGGGGGTGAACAAGGGGGGCAAAGTTTGTATGCGATAAAGTGATTCCTTGATACTTCTTATTTCGCATAAACATTCTTTAACAGAATTGATGCAAGACGTGTTTCGTATTTTATTGAAATTCATCCCCTAAAGGGGTCAAAAAGGGGAAGAAATTTATTTGGGGGGTGATTTGCTTCGAAGTTGATATCAATACCTCTTAGTGCTTTTGATATAAAGGTACATTAAATTTAATTTTGACACATGTTTAAAAACTCAATCTGATTTTATTCAAAAAAGGTTGAACTCACATAAAAGCTTGGTGCAATGCAAATACGCAAACCTTGATTTGATACATAGATTCATTATGAGGTATAGGGGTGCAGTAAGAAAGGATTTCCCGAAAATCGACCCCAATGGGAAGAAGCAGAAGGAGTAGCGGGAAACTGATTCTACGCGTACGAAGTTATATATTTATATGTATATATATAAAAGGCAAACTTGACTCACTGAGTTATATATATGAACGCACAGCCGAAACTACTGTACTTAGAAACTTGAAATTTGGTACAGGGGATCATTTCATGATTTAAATGAGCACTAAGAAAGGATTTTTGGAAATTCTCCTCCTTTAAGGGATTCACTGTACGAAGTCGTGGGCGTCCTCTAGTCCATAATAAAGTTCAATCCTGTTTGACTAATACGCCTAATAAATACATGCTATTAAAGGTCTTCAGTTAAAAGGTCTATCCATAATATGTCCCACGTAAATCCCAAGTGATCCCGATAGAAATTGTACATTGAATCAGTCGGACTTCTTTGTGTGCGTAACTTATTCCCCATGATTGATGCCCCGCAGCCGCAAGAGCTTACTATGAGAATGAGCGAAGGTTAACCTTCGCTTTCACATCGTTACACTGGAGAAAAAATAGATATAAGTAAGCACCAATATCATTCTACATACTTACATACATACATACAATCACGCCTCCTTCCAGTAGGAGTAGGCAAAGACCACTTCCTTCCAAGGCAAGAGTAAATGGGAATGTTGGAAGGGGAAGGCCAAGGCGAACGTTCCAAGATCAGATCAGGGACGCATTAAGAATGAGCCAGGTCAGGAGTACCCTAAACCAACGCACGCGTATGATGAGAACTATGAACGCGGAGGAAGCGAGGGAAGTTTGTCTGAACCAATATACTGAAAACAGCAAAAAGGCTCTTTTTCTATTAATGTGTCCCATTCTTAAAAAGAAACGTTTGAAACTTGTCGAACGAAATGGAGTTACGTTAAGGGTCTTTTTTTTCTCACGCAAAGCACGGACAGGATACCATATGTCGAGCCTTCGTTTCGGTGATTAACATTTGTGCGTTGAAGTTTCCTTAGTTTGAACGCATCTCCGCCAACCAGAACTAAGATAGAAACATATCTCTAAGCAACACATAACGTTCCATAAGATAGGACTTAATAAAGTTGCCAGTAGCTCAAGTCTGTCATAATTTTGAGCACGTTCATAAATCCATCAATATTTAAGCTCTCCGGCCACAATATTTTTCTTGCGTCCCGACCGGGAGGTGCGTCACACGTGGCTCATAAATTCCGATAATCCATGGCCTGTGCAGTGTCGGTGTGTTCGGGGCATTGTATTATGAGCATTACGTGGATGCTAAGAGTTCATGATTCAATACGACACCTAGGAGTGGGTATAGCAGACATTTACTACGGGCAATTACAGGCCTGCCTTGGTACACGGAGTTAACGTGAGTTTATGTCCTGTAACTGTGGGTAGAATAGGAATAATCTTGCGTTAGCAATTCTGTGGCTCTATAAACCTAAAGCGAAGTTTAACCTAACAATAAAAATGCCGAAGTTGAATGCTGTCTTATCCTTACTGCTGTATTAATATAGGTAATACTTGTTTTTATATACGCTACTTAAATGAAGGCAGTTTTTACTAAAGAGAAACCAAGATAAATAAACTCAGGAGCAAAAATACCGGGTCAGAGTGCGTTTTTCATACAAACGATACTATTTCGAAGCCTTGGTTCCTCGCCAGGGGTTGTTTTGAGTGAGTTTTAATGGTGGATACTGCGAGGTTCAATAGAGGAGGTCAAAAGTTCTTAAGATACCTAACTGATCGCACAACCAGATAACACCACAGCGGGAGGTTGGGTCAGCACTTGGATTTCCTTGCATTTTATTGCCATTTTAGATGTTTTTCTGAACATGCACAATTCCGACGTTAACCGCAGATTCATTCAGTTGGGTATCCTAGGCACTCTAGAAGTCCTGTATCGATAGTCGGGGTATTCATCATCAGATTTCACTAAAAGCATTCCCTGGCGAATAACGAAGGCTTCGAAATAGCCTTTTTAGTATGAAAAACGCACTCTGACCCGTTATGTTTGCTCCTGAGTGTAATATAATAAATATATACTTGGGCAACTAACTCTCTAAGAATGTTCCTCTTTGTGACTAAGTACCGCTATTTTTTAAATACTAAATAAGTAAGTAAGTTGTTAAATAAGAGTTACTTCCAACTTCTATTCTGGACTCCAAACTACCTCGTTAGTATATTACTTAGATGTAAATTCTTCCTAAGCTTAACAGTTAGGTTGAGCGTAAAAATGGAAAAGAATTGTTGTGTCATGGGGTCTAAGGGACACGTTTGCATTCGGAGCGAGCCTCGCGTCTCCAACAAATTGTATTACAGGAAGGAAAATACGTGTCACGTGTAAACGACAGCTTACTTTTTTAAATAGGAAACTTGTGCCCTTGAGCTTATTGGCTTAGCGATAGAAAACGTTTTCAAAAAATACTTTTTGCTTAGATTCCATTAATCCGTTACCGTCTGGCGAAAATATTTAAAGAGAAATTACACTAAAATCGAGGTAAAATTGTCTGAAAATATACAGAAAAAATTGCTGTAATGCTTCTATTTGCGTCAAAAAGCTTTCCATGGAAAACTTCCATTGTACCATAAAATTCGAGCTAGGAGCGATTTCATGCATGAAATCGACGTTGTTGCTAAAAAAAATCCTACCGGCTATAGCAATAACCCAGTAACTTTTTTTTAATTGCGCGGTTTGGAACACGAACCGTTGGCTGATAGACCGCGGCGCCGCAAGTCTAAAAAATATTTAGCCGGCTTTAATCTGACCTAGTTAGGCCGCGTATAGCGTGCAAACCGGCGTTGGAAGAATATTTATCGTTCAGGCCCACCGTTATTGGGCTTGTCTTCTGGGCGTTTAAGGCGAGCGCTGATGTGTTTATTCAATTTGCTTTCAAGGGAAATATTGTTACCTCGTGCGGCGCTGTTCGTTTATTGTATGACGACACTTGCCTTGTCGCTACACTGCCACTTTGACACACTCCAATGTTTCTCCTGTATCGCGATCTATGAAAATACGAGTAGAATTGAAATAAATCATTCGGTTCGCGTTTTACCTGCTTCAGAAAATATTATAAATAAAGTGGGTTGTCAAAATCTTTGCTCTTTCATTTTTCTAATCGGATAGAGGACATTATTGTATATGATCCTGAGAGTAAACGAAAAAGATCAAGACGATTGTTTGGTACTCGGCTCACGTAGGTAAAGATAAAGTTGTCACGCTAATGGGGTTCCCGTTTTTGATGGGATCATAAAAAGACAGAAATAAATATTGTGTCCGTAGGCTATTCGATAAAATAAACACTTTGGGATGAATAACCGTTCATTTGTCAACAGTTTACTGTTTGCAAATCATCGGGCGGTATGAAATGTATGTGATTGAAAAAATGAAAGAAGAATCATACAGACAGGTCCTAAATACATTTTTATTAATTGTATTTTCAAATGATTATGTGTTAAATTCATTTTAGACTTTGGTTCTTATAACACCGATTGTGTAGTTCGTTTTCAACTTATCCATAATTTTTCTATGTAACTATACTTTAATTTGTAAATTTATATCTAGACTTTCGCTATTTCCGAATTATTATAATACTTTGATTTTGATTTACAGTATTACCATGTTCCAAAATGAACTAAATACATTTTTATTTCGGTTATTTCATACCTACACAGCAGAGATATCCTCGATACCAAAATCAATTTAAATTAGTTTAGCGGCTTAATTAATAAATGCATTTTAAAATATTAAAATACTGAAGCTCAAAATTAAAGTGGTAAGTAATTTAATGAATAGAAAATAGTGACTCCATGGATTTTGGAACCACGATTGGCCACCAAAAGTCCTGACTCTCATATGAACATAGTGTTTCTTTTATATATATTTTTATTTTTATTAATTTCGATTGATCTGACTTGTGGTCCCGTGGTTACAGACATATTAGAATTGAATGGAAAAATAATACAATAGAAAATGTTTATATAAAAAATATATTAGGCATTCTTATATTACTATAGGGTCTATCAGTAATTGTAAATATTCTGTCTCCACATATTCTTTACAAAATAAATCAACCGACAATACTACATTTCTGTAGTCTATGGGAACATTTTTTAGTGTAATAGATAAATTCATTAATTAAAAAGACTGTGACTTCGATTACATTTCCTTGAAATGTACTTATTTCTTCATCCGGGGAAAAGCCCGAAGAAATGTTTTCTATGAGTTACGTTGAAACTTTTGATTTTGATTGTCCTTAATTTGATGTGTTCACAGTAAGCGAGCCATATTCACGCCCACGGCTCGTCTTTAATATTATATAAATTCCGGTTTGCATAAAGGAAATGTCAATTTCAGTTCAATTGAGCGAATGTCACGTGTTTGCGGACAAACATCAACAAATGTTATGAAAATATAAATGCGCGCTTTTGTTGAATTCATCACGAAAACTCTCATGTATGTTTTGAATAAAAGTATGGAATTTATTTTGTTCCTGGTGCACTTGTGAAGAACTTTACCTAAGGTGCAGTAGTCTTAAGTAGCTTTCTCGTTGGCGAGCGCTGCATGCTCCTGTAGAGGAGGTTGCACGTAGGAATGAGTATCGTTGTTTAAGATTATAGTTTCGTGTAGATAATTCTTGTTATAACATCGAATAAATAAATAAATATGTAATCGTCATAAATGATTAATTTAAGATAGGATATTATTACGTTGAAATCAGTAATACGGTCAATTGAACCTTTAAAAAAATCAAACTTCCCTTTATCCTAGAATCATGAAAATTTGGCTAGAAAAAAGTTCTTAATACACTAGTTACGGAAAAAAATAAGAAAATCTTTAATTTGTTGTTACATTACAAATAGAATGATAATTGACCCCATATGTAGTCACCTGTATATTTTGGTACTAAATTTTGATTTACAGACTACAGAACCTTTTTATTAAGACGGTTGCATTTTTATTTAAATGAGTAAAAATTTAACGTACAAAAATAACTTATTTTCTGGTGGTTGAGTTTAGAAACTAGTCCATTGATATGCAGTAAAACCAAAACATTCTATAAAACAGTCAATTTTTAGTGACTGTAAGCTTATTTCGGAAATACCATTACGAAACCTAATCCAGGCGTCTCCAGTTTCGAGTTTTATGAAAATTTGTACCATCAATTCTTGTTAAACGCGTCTATTCCTAACAATACTAAACTCGTCACATAAAAGTGCTTTTAATGAGCCCTTTTTCGTAAAGTTACTAAAAACATCCCCCGAATGATCCATTATCTTCTCACAGGGACAAGTTAGCGATCTTCTTCCATCTATTTTCACAAGTAATAACTAAATTTATCGTCGGACTTTCGGTCGACATCGCAGCGTCTTCCAATATTGGTAGTTGTGCAGTCGCGTCACGCGCGCGAGCGCTCGGCGGGCGCGGTGCGGGCCCACGCCGGTGCCGGCGCCCTGGCCGGCGACGCGTCATTAAAATTAAGCATCATTACTCTTGTAAAGCGACTCTCGGCGACGGAAGGCACGGGCTTATTGGGAAGTTTGTCGCCGCACAGGCCCCTCTGTCGGCTGCTAATCCTCCGCTTTATTGCTGCTGTAACAAATGATCCGGTGCGGCGGCGGAGCGACAGCGCGAGGCGTGTCGTGTTACCCCATATGCTAATTCGCGAGTTCAAACCGCGAGAATAATGATCGCGCCATGCGTGGTGGGTATGCCAATGTCTCCCGCCTCTGTAACGAAGTTCGGAGCTGCCTCTATTGATACTAACAACCTTATTGGATTTCGTTCAATTTGCTGTACAATAATTAGTAGTAGCATTCCCGTGAGTAACGCAATACGACGAGTGTGACGGATATATATGTTTCCAGTGTTAATTACTAATCAAATATTCATCGCGATATCTCGTGACTGTAATGCCGCCTTTACAAAATTCATCTAAGCTGAAACATAACTTTGGCATAAAAATAACACAGTAAAACTAAGTTGAAGAATCTATCCAATTTACGCGTTAACAGATATCGAAAACTACTGTTGCGACCAAGTCCAAGAAAATACGAGGAAAAAGCCGAGACGCAAAAAGTTCATAAGTAAAACTCTCGCCTGTGGCTTTGAGGTGAAAAACGCGAAGCAGGCAGTATAAATATTCATTGACAGAAAGAGCCCACGCACAGTAAATATAAACTTTTATTTCAGCCCGCCATTAGTAAAACAGCGGGGAGACGCATTGAAAATTCGAATCGCGACTTCTAATTAGAGAGAACACGCCGTCCTTTCTTCCGACTTCCTTTATTAATGGAAGAGTCCATTCCAATTGATTTCATATTTTACATCCTTTCTGTGTAAACTGGAGACAGTATACAAAGGTCTTTTGTCGTGGCTGTTACACTCGTGTAGGTAACTGATTTATGCAGCTCTTTGAGCCCGCCTCCTACACTAATACTCTACTAAGCATCTTTGTACCAATGAAGCAAATTGTAGAGAACGTGAATTCGCTATAAAACTAAATGAAAATGTACTTGCGAGTATTAACGTGATAATTAAATTCTACTCGAATAACGTAATACGAAGTTAATACTGTTACGGCCTTTGGATGTTTGAACTTTGTGCTGAACCGTTAATTAACGGGAATGGTTTCAACGAAGTTATTATTATTTACCTATACAGGAAACATTACTTAGCGGTGACAGTCCACGTGTGAAATTACATTTGGAATGCGTCGTCGCACTGAAACGCGCGGCCGCATGAATTACGCATGGGAACGGCCAATGAGCGCGGATTTAACCTGCAACGCGCTAATACCGTGCTCACAATTACACTCATACCTCAGTCAGAGTCATGAATATGGTTAAAAATATCTTCTCGTCCCTATATGGGCCACTGATAATAAGGTCTATGTAAAGGTACAGATAACTGGCGCGATGACCGTATAGATATTAGTGCTTTTGACTGTACCATACGTTAAGCCGACGCTGCGTCACCGAGGCACTCCTCAAGTATCTCAAACATCTATGGTAATTTAACAGAGCCCGGACCATTAAAATACGCAAATATAAATTAATAATGTTTAAGAATGTGTGTCTCATAGACGTCATAGTCATAGTAACGTTTCATTTATCGCCTTCGTACGTATATAGATGTAAGTTAAATTAATTTAAATCTATAACGACCAGTTTTTCAATGTCCTGGAACGTTAAAGAAATAATTTAGTCAACTGCAACAACAATTTATCTGTTTAAAAATAAATATGTCTCAAACAGAACAGTATTATGATGAAATTGTATTGGTTATTTATAGTTCCGGGTCCTTTTGTCACGATTTTCCAATAGTACCTCTCTTTTCAGCTCTTAGCCGAATACAATAAACAAGTACTTATATTGGGATTTTCCTTAGATGATTAGAATGACAGCTCATGTAAACACTTATTACTCTTATGTATTTAACTTTACATAAATCTTACTACATCGGTACAAACCTGGCGACGCCGTTGAGAAATTTAAATAATTAATCGCCTATTTTTAAACACATCGCTAAGGCATCGTAAGTGATTTAAATTACGAAATACGACTGTCATTCGAATCATCTAAGGAAAATCCCAATATGGTGCTAATAAATAAATATCAAGGGACAATCTAAAATAATAATGATTGAGATATGATGAAAGTATATTATAAGACAATCTGAGGAAAAATATTTATTGCCAACGCCTACATGATACGATACCTTACTAAATATCTATTCTTAAGTTTAGTTCATCCGTGTACATAATCCGAATAAATCAAAAGTCATTATGACAATTCGAATTCCAGAGTTTGCCAAATTACACGTATTAAATCAGTAAAATACGTTTGAAGTTACATACAACAACATTATATAAACACGAAGCGGAAAACCTCAAATGTCATTTGAGTCAATAATTTTATCTGCATCTAGACAAAAATGGCTTTGCAATAGAGTTACAATTTCATCGATAGGTTTTAGGTTAAATGTGATTTCAGTTGTTTTAAAAAGTAATGTCACCCCCTATGCTTTTTACATTTGAAATTTACATTTGGTATGGTATATGGGACAACCAATTCATGAAACAAAACCGAACAGTTCTGTCAGTACATTGTTTGGCAGGTGGTGTAGTATTGTTTCTATTTCAGGAACGGAACCGATACAGCCTTTTTGTGAAGTAGGACGTGAATATTAATTGGTATTTCTCGCAGGCAAGCCGGACAAAGGGCCCGGGCTGTCATGCCGATGAAGTGCACGTCACCGCAGACCTGCCAAGCACGCATGCGTTTTTGTCACAATTGCAAAATATGAACCATTTGAGAAGAGATTAAATCCAAAAATAAAATATATCATAGTTTTTATTACTTTTGCAACAAAGGCCACTAGAACGCGTTGTTAAAAGATCATCTTAAAAACATCATAAAATAATTCATTCTAGTATACCAAATTTTGTACTACATCCCTTACTTTAAACGATTCCCATTTTTCTGAGTTACGCCTGTGGGGGTAGAAATGGGTCTACGCGAGACCCAAATACGAAGCGGCCGTTGAATTTTTACCATATTTTCTTGTACGGGGGAACAATATCGGATGTGAAGGTCAACTGACTGGTATAAAGCAAATTTATTCAGTTCGTTCGGTGTATTGGCTCATATAAGTGGCGATCTCCGCGACGACGGTGGCGGAATGATAACGGTCTAATTTGGGAGGCGCGCTCTGCTATACGCCCTAAATTACATTGCGGCTTTGCATCCTCCCTGAAAGGTTTTATTCATAAATCTACCGTAACGCTTTCATAAAGATGCGGGAAATCGTGCCCCTCCGATATTAATGGCAATTTAAAATACTTTTTCGAATGCCTAACTGGGCCGTTAACCAAATGAGGTATTTTATGGACTCGCGTATTAATTAAATTTATAATGTGCTAGATATTTTTATTGACTTCGAGTTTTGTTTACAGAGCTTACGCTTGTAGTTAGAGTTTCAAACGCAAGAACAATTAAGAGTTTTTATAATGGGAAAGAATAAAAAAGGAGCAACTAAATGCATGTTCTTTACAACACAATTTTTAAAGTGATAACTTACTTCAAAAAATGTGTTATACGGAACATGCATTTAAAGTTGCTTGCATTGTGATCCTGTAGTTAGAACTAATTACTAGCGGGTGATGAAACCGCTCGCTGCAGTTAATAGGGTTGCCACTGCACAGCGTGGCGTGAAATCTTAAATTTAAATCTATGGCGTTTTGTCGCGAGTGACGGGCCGGCGCGGCTGATTGGATCGCCAAACATTGACGGAGCTAATAGGGTACGCTAACGCCATCCGATTTGCCTAATGAGGAACGATTCTCGCCGATCCCAGCACAACGACATTATGCAAACTTCTGTTTGACTTCTACATTACCTTCCTCACTGTCTTAATCACAAATACAACAATATCGCTCTCGCCGAGAGATTATCTTCTGAAATGTTATCAACGCAAATTGTCTCGAGTGTTCCGCTTTCGATTTTTAATGGTAAACGCGGATTATTTACTTCGAAAGCACTTCTTAAGCGGGATTCTAATGGATTTATTTTGACTTCAAAGCTAATAAGGAAACGCTCTGCCTTATTTACGTTAACAACATGAACGGACCAACAAAAAGATGAACTTTTGAGCATGAAAATTTGTACAAATTTATGCATAGATTACAGATAAAATTGTAAGGAAGGTTTCACCATATTTCTGTTTTAAAGCCCCGTCAATCAACAAACTCTAAAATTAGTTCTTAACATTAATTTCATTCCTTATGAGGCGTCTCCTCGGACTTAATTAAGTATTGCGATACTCAGTTCAAATTCAATGACAACAAACAGGCTGGTTTTTGTCTTTAAAGAGCGTTCAATGATAATTTATATACAAAAATCCTTTTCACAAACATGCTCGGAAAAAACGGTTTTCCGATTGAAAGACAAGGACGGAAAGAGCCTCATTTTACTCCTAGGAGTAAAAAAACACAAACTACTGTTTAAAAATGTATTTCTATTATTTCCTCACATGTTTGAGAAAAGCATTATGTATGCCTCGGCGGAAACGAGGATTTCCTGACTCGTATTTTAGCAGGCCTCGCTATTGCTCGGCCTGCTAACCACCTCGTCAGGAAAACCCTTACTTTCCGCGCCTAGGCAACAATGTACTATTATTTGCTTTTTGCAAGTCATAAAACTAGTCTAGCCTAATTAGGATTAAAAAAACTGGAAATAGTTAGATCAGGTTACTTACCGAAATAAATTAGTCAACTAAGTTTTGCCTTTTGATAAAAAGTATCAAAATTTAGTCGTAAGCTAAAAGTTTAGCACTCTTAGTGCCGTAAAAAGCAGAACCACCATAATTTACTCGGAAAGTTATGTCTTGTAAAAGTAAAGTTATTCGCCGAAGTGACTAAAAAATAACCCGGCGATGGCGCAGAGCCGGCCGCCAGTGCCTCGGTCTTGAATCGAAGGAGCACGTATTAGATTTAGCTTCTCCGCCGTTTTTTTTTAAGTTTGCTAGATTCCCAATCTTTGGAATAAAGTGATGTGCAACTTGAAAAGCCAAAGCTTACATTTAGATAATGAACAAAATTCTTGTACGAGATTTATGAGTTCATGATTGTAAGCTACGAGTATAATAACGTTGAGTACGACTTTGAAAAACAGGAGAAATCAGCGCTTGGTACAATAATTTTGAAACATTGGACAAAAAGACAAGAAATGGCGTCTTAGCTTACTTTATCTTCGAGTGTTAATAATTTATTCTATATACTGAGAATTAGAGCCAAACGTGTGTGTATATTTGGCTTTTTATGAATTGGCCTCTTTCTCTGCTTTCTCTTAGAGATCATGTTAAGTTTTAAAAACTTCAACAACAACTTTCTTACCAGTTTGTAAGTGGTAAAAGTATATTCTGGCCGTCACCGCTGTAATTTATAAATATGAGCATTGTCGTACCGTTTTGTTCCAGTAATGTAATTGTGATTTCCCCTGTGCTATTTTCAAAGTCGTACACAACGTATCATACCAACTCGTAGCATACAATCATGAACTCCTAAATCTCCTCCCCATTCGTATTTATTTTAAATACACGCGAAACTTGGTATGGTAACAAAACCACTTTGAACTCGCTACATTCTGCACTAATAAATTCTGTGAAGACGCTTCGGTTTGTTAAATAAAAAAACTACGCAAGTCCGATCCGTCGCGACAAGGAATTCCGTACCCGCGCTGTTGTCTTGCTCTTTGTATCTGAGACTCTTTTACGGGTGAAACTTATATGCGGTTCGCTATTTGTCTTCTACGAGTATGTGTTACTTTTGCGAATTTACTCATATTTACTTAGTAGAGAATGAGTTTTAACAATTTAAATTGCCTTGTTCATTTTATATTGCATATGAGCTAAATTTCGAGTAACATCAAACTAACCAAAAAAATTAACATATGCATTCCAAGAAATCAGAAATAAATAGGCTACGAAATGTGAATTTTTATTATCTATTTTTTGTTAAAAGTGACAAGGTGAATTCAACCTACCGGACGCACTCAACACCTCATGATGGGCTCCTTATGAGTCCGAAACGTGAGTTTTAACAAATGTTCTATTATATTTATTTATTATTGTTTTCCTAACCATTATCTATAGTGATAGAAAAATATTTTGTAATTCTGTATGTGCAATAAAGAGTTTACCTTATTACGTAAATGTGGATTAGTAAGAGCGCCTCTTCACTACATATAAGACCTTAAGAGTATGTCAGATGGGACTTGTGGAAAAGTTTGAAAAAACGACAAATGCGACGGCGATTGCGGCGGCGGCGATGAGCAGCTAGCGGCGGCGGAACCATTGTATAGAAATCGCCTCATCAGGGCCGCAACCACTAGTATTTGACATGCTTCATACATCTGCATGTGTAAGTTGCCACTCGCCGCTTATTGCCGCCGCTGCTAGCTGCCGCCATCCTGCAATGTGGAGGCAAAGCCGTTAGGCGGCAGCAGTATAAGGCATTTATTTTTTTCAGTGATTTATTAGCAATGTGCATACATGTCGCAGTGGGTACTTTATGAACAAACTTCGGACAGCCGGTCCCAAGTTCAGCCAAGTATAACTAACACGGGCAGTTCATATTTTATTTCCGCGGAACCTTAAAAATAATACAAAACCCAGTTCTGCTTGCTTTCCAAGTTTTACTAGAGTAGTTTCAGTCACCAAACATTAATCTGGTTATCCGAAAGACCTCTTTTTACTTCGGTAACTTCGAAAGCGTTACCTTTACACAAAGTTGCCTGAAATGTTATAGACTTAATCATTTAACTCTGATGTTTTTTAATTTTAATCCCTAACGTATCGCGGCGTAGGTAAAACGAATGTTTGATTTATCGTAACTCGTGAATTTATTACCTTTAGGTATCTACATAAAGCGCTAAGACTACTGTTACCGTTAGAAAAATAAATCTTTTCGAATTTTCCATTACCCTCGAAGTATGTACTTTAATTTATTCTTTAGAGTTACCTATGTTTGTCGTTGCATACTTAGTACCCATTATACTTGTGTAGAGATTAGTTTGTGACGAGGTAAAAAGATAATATTGGTTGATTTACTTTTACTTTATGATGGACATATGTCGTATATAAATAATGTAAAAAACTATATTTTAGGGGTTAGTTTTCTTAAACAACACTAGATTTTTTTACTTAAAAACTAGAACCTTGTTCTACATGGCATAATGAAGAGTGACGCAGCAAGCGCACCGTGCGAGTGCCCAGCTCACCCGAGTTCCATTAAATGTTTGTATAATCCGGTAGTAACGTTCTATTTAACTCTGATATTCCATTGATTATTTTGCCTCAGCATCTTTAAATACTCGTAACGTCATAGGTGGTAATTATAAGTTTCTGCTATAAAGACAATAAAGATCCTGCTTACGAAACACCTATTTTTGGATAACGAGCTCTTCGGGTATGCATAAAAAAAAACTATACCGTTTGATGATTCCAGTTGTTGACTTCTTTATTTAATGTATTTGCTTTTTAATTAATTAATTGAAGCTAGAAGTCCTGTGCTCGATTTGTGTTATGAGCGGAAGTATTTGTTCTAAGTCATGGATGTATTCTATGCATTTAGGTATGTATTTATCTTTATGTATAAGTATTTATATCATTGTCTAGTTACCATAGTACAAGCCTAGAGCTTAGTTTAGGATTAGGTCAATTAGTGTGAGATTGTCACGGAATACTCATTTATTTTATTGATTTATTGCTGTCTTGCTTTTGCCAGATTAAAAATTATACAATTTTAATAAAAACTTCCTCGACGACTCAGAATAACTTAATCAAACGTATAAGCATCTCTGCGTTTTAAACAAGATAATAATTCAATCTCATATTCCACGTTTGAATGTTTTGCCTTAAAGCGCGGTGTTCTCGAGTCCCGATCTCGAGATGTTTGCTTTTTTCCGCTTCATGTTTTTAAATAGCTAAATAATGGATTAAGTTTTTCTTTCTGTCTTCATTTTCATCTCACCGAAGTAAAAACGGGAAGTTAGTTTTTAAGCTTCTGTGGTTCAAATCCTTTGGTACTAACCAATTTGCTATTTTTCTTTTTATTATTATTCTAACTTATAATTATATTGTATAAATTAAAGTAAACGAGTAATCTTTTCTTACATATCTAGAAAAGTAGGTATCTGGAATTCGCTCGGGTTGAAATCGAATTTTCCCGAAGATGACAAATTGACAGATCACCGTAAACACCCATATTGCAAATTTCATCGAAATCTTAAGAGTTGTTTTCGAGAATCGGGTTACAAATATATATACACATAAATTATATCTCGTATAGGAACTACATATTAGTAAAAATCTATTAAAAACAAGCCGGGCCATGCCTTATGTAGGGTTTCGTAAAGTGTAACTAAACTATACAAACTGGTTTTTCATTTGATCTGCCAGCAATAACTTGGCAGGTTGTACTTTTTTTAATTATTTAACTCTAGAAAGGCGTTATTTTTACAAGTTTTAAGTATATTGCTTTCAATCCCCAAACTTGCGGCCTACCACGCAAATGAAGTTTCTCTAAAAATGAGGTAACAATATACTGGCGGTCTTTACTGTGCTTTATTCTCTGGCGTGTGCGCCGTATCGTCCAATTAAGCACGTGTTACGTAAGTACTATTACTTTTACTATCCAGCATTAAAAAAATAACTTGAAAATACTAGCAGAAATAAAATGTTCACTAAGTTCGAGTGGAACATCAAGTAAAACACAAACTGAACCACAAGCGGTGTGTCGCAAGCACAAGGTTCGTGTAAAATATAAAGGTCCACACGGCGGGCCGCCGCCGCCGGCGCCGCGCCGGTCACGTTCCCCTTATCTCCGCTTCCGAAAACACTCCGCGCCGAATCAATATGACAAGCACTCACTTAGACCGGATTGCTTAGCTCAGACCTGAAACCAATCGGAATCAAAGGGTACCTGGCTATAATAAATATTATATTTATACACGAGATTTGAAGTAGCTTGTGCTTTTTCCGGGGTTTTTGTGTTGATATTGCTGGGACTTGAAATAAACTCGGATACATTATCGATCTTCGTCTTGAGATACCCTCTTATTAAAAAACGCGCAATAACTAGTGTCCTTGAAATATGTTCTGTCCTTATTTGACATTATGACATGAATTTGGTAAAAAGTAACAACGCATACTTCAACTAAAATAGGTTTATAGTCGTTTATAAGGGGGTCCGTCTACTCTCTCTCTAATCTTGGATTCGATTTTATTTAAGATTTAGTTTTCAGTTATTGTTTTGTACCTACATCTCGTAATAATTGTATGTCGTTTGGCAAATAAAACGATGTTCTTACAATACTGGATTTCACTTATCGGTGTACACTGCTTAAAATGAATGGACAGACATACTACGACAACTATCAATCAGCCTATTATGACAACTAATGAGCCTATGATCGTCTATTAAGTTATTAATCGTCCGTAATATTCTACGCTTGCTTGCAGCAACTAATTAATGAAAACAGTTCACCAACCAGCTCAACACTTTTACCTCTTTCGAACAGTTAAGAGGGGATCTTTTAAGTGCAAAATTGTGGCCTGATAAGAAATACTTAACTATTTATTTATTTATTAATAATACACAGTGAGATCTGTTTCAGGATCTTAACGAGTCTATCACAAAATAACGTTAATAATAAGAAAAAAACAAAAAGAAAGAAGAAAACTGAACAGGTAATGTTGGGGTTCATAACTTCTGATAGTAAAAAATATCGAAGCTGTATAAGTAAATAATGTGTATTGATAATAAAAGAAAGAAAGAAAAGACATTTCTTCACTAAAACAAACACAAGTAACGAATATGTTTAGATAAAAAATATTTTTAGTAAATAAAATATGATTCTTATACCTGTTATTGGTTCTTAATAAAAAAATACTAATTATCAGTCGCATCATCACAATGGAGAATTGTCATTTGCGCGCCGCTTCTCGTCCAAATAATGTTAGTGGGTAACTTCCTCATCACCCGCGCCAAGAAAACTTCAGCGTATAATTTGCATCACCGCGTCGCTAAATACATATTGATAGCAGTTCCGGCCATCCCCGTACTATCTCCTCCTTCGAAATCGAATGAACACAAAATTAGCATTTTATCCGATGTTATTAGTAGTCCCTTAAATAGCCCCCCCCTCTACCTGCCCCCCTGTCCAGGGTTCTCGGGATCGCTGATTGAATCGCGCCGATTATGACGTTAATCTGTTCAATGCAAATTGGGCGAGCTAGTCATTTACATCCCTTTACCAGAATTCGGCTATAAAATATTCAAATAGGCAGGTATCGAGCGTATTTATTGTTTCGCTGTGATATTCGCTAGGCCTTAGATTACCGGTCTATCGCTTCCAACCCGGCTATTTAAACTAACGTTTATAACTGATGCTATTTTGTTTTATGGCGAATGGTCCCTGAAGATAGTCTTGTTTACGTTTTGCGTAATGCTTAGGTGAGCTCTATCATTAAACGGGGAGGGTATTTAAGTTAGGAAGCAACCTTTTATACTTTTATTAAACATAATGTTCATATTTTAAAGCGTCCAATTGTATGTCTCATAATCATAAACTTAGATTGCGTTTATTCATGTTTGTAAACATACAAAAATAGGAATCTTTGTTTTTTATAATATGAGTGTAGATTATATCGGTCACTACGATGCAGACATAAAACCTAGTATTAAGTCACTTAATAATTACTCCTTTACTGTTTTTTTTTTTTAACAACCCGACTTCTTTAACTAACCAAAATGTTTATAAGTATACTTTGATTTGAGCGAACGATTAATAAGGAAATATTTTCAATATCTTTGCATTGAGAAATAAAGTGCCTTAGGGCGAACAGCGGCGATGAACGTTCCCTCAAATCCAAACGCTCCCTCATTCTATCAGCACGATTTAAAGTAACAAATCGCTGATGTCTGAAGTGGGTACACAAGTTAATGAGCGGATATTTGAGAACGTCTGAAAAGATTAAATGCCCGCCGTTTTTCAACGGACAGGTATTAGGTTGCTCTCAGTCTATGAAGTGGATGCAGTGATCTTAAGTAAGTGCCCGTTAGATGCCATCACTCTGCCAGTTCTTATTGAAAATGGAATATCGAGATTGTGCTGACGCGCGGGAGAACAAGATAATCTCTTCGCGAGCAAGAAAGTTGCTTGAAAAAGAATGGGCTGAAATATATAGCTTAGATACTCGTTGCACAGACTATTTAGATAACTTAGAGCAGCTACTTAAAACTATTACATCGCGATAAATATATATTCCTATTTAATAATGTAGTTAACATAATTCAAAAGAATAGCATCTAATAACTAAAGGCACAAAATAAACCTAACGTTAGGAATTAATGCAAATATCGACGCTGTTAATGTGATTTAAGATTTAGAATTGAAAACTTTCTCTTCGTTTGGAGTGATGCAGTGCAGTCCGGAGTTGCAGGCTAAGTGAGTAAAAGAGTAAAAGTCTAAAGTCAATGTTTGCAGTCGTGATTTCTCCCCTCGACCGGCGGTGACGCTCGCTCGCTCTCCACGTCGCATTGCAAAAATGTGCATCCCAGTTTTTCATTATGAAGAAAACTCAAGTTGCGTTCTTAATGTACTGTGTTGACCATTTTAATTTGTTGTCCTTTAGTCTTGTCTATTGCCGCAAAGGGGCGCTAAATGGTGTATAATGTTATTGCATTCAGTGTTCTTGTTGGAAGAAAAATAATAGCGGGGTTAATATTGAAATGTATTTTGAGTAAAATAATAAGCAAGGTTTTGATACGGTCAAAACAACGACTCGACCACGAACATGCTCGTAGTTGTCATTGAATGGATGTCATGATGAAAGGATCTCCCCAAATGCGTTATTGGACGAAATAAAAACAAACGACATTATGTCACTCAAGTCGTATTCATTTTTTCCAAGACAATCCAGTTATCATTTAATCCGTAACAAAGTGCTGAACCGGGCTCACGTTGGAATTTTCAAGAAAATATTCCTTTCTCATGGTTCTTTGAAAATTTCATATGCAATTGCATTGCGGGCTGTAAAGACCGGGGCGGAATAAAGGAGCATGTCATTTGCCGGCCGCCCGGGGAAAATCGCGCGGGCAAATGTTGACATCCGACTCCGGCCGGGCTAGGGCTCTTCGGCTTACTCATTAAAGGCAAACAGCCTCTTTAATTACTTTGCAGCTGAGTATGGGATTCAAGATTTTGTTGCCGTATACCTGGTGTAAAACTTACTAGAGTAAGTTGCTGTAAATTAATCAGATTTGTGAAATCCCTGATTAAGTAAAATTAGCGAGGCAAATATTCTGTCGCAGCGTAAATTTAGTTTATTTTGGCAAGACGGCAATGTTAAAAATAACGTAACTATTTAAGTATGCGTATGAGTTTATACCTTTAACAATCTTTATATTTTTCGTCAATCATTAATCTCGATTTTTTTTATACCTTTAACAAGTTTTTTTTTATGTGCTTAGATTTTTCTGTGTAAGAAATGCGTACGTACTTACGCGTTATGTTGAAAACTGTTGTTCATTTTATGCAGCTAATGCTGTTTTTTTCTCGATCCTTGTTCTATTCTCGCCCAGGGTTCCCTGTTTATTAGAGCATTTTAATTAAGTATTTATGATGTAAGTAATATTAATTTGGCGCATCATCATCAACGGTAACCTAATATATATTAATTTTCATTCACTGAAGAGCATTATTATCTCGGTTTAATCACCGCTGTCGGTCAGTGTAACGCGACCCGCGTGCATATATTATTTTACATGCATATTATTTTGATTAAACCTGCTTTATAATTGCCATGACGATCAATTTGCATGGTAATTAGGAGATTTAGCCGAAAATCACGGCGATTCCAGTAAAGAAAACGTTTTCCGCTTTGTTTTTATTGTGAAAAGGATAATGGGATTTTTATCAAAAGAATTTGTGATGTTGCCGATGTAGATAAGTGTATAAAATATGAAATACGACAGACGTACTTCACAGATTTTATTCTTTTCGGTGTATTCTTTACAAAATCAGGGTTTAATATTTTTATTTGTTAAATACAATTTAGTTTCACGTGAAAGCCGGTCATAAATAATTAAATTCTACAAACATGTTTTTCTAAAACCGAATTATTATCAAATTAGCTTATTGTCCATCGTATTTGGTTCATGTATTTTACGTGAAACCAGGAAGCACACGCCAATGATTAGTAGTTAATAATATTAAGTATTATGATTGTTTCTTATTCTATGTGGAGCCAGTAACACAAATATTGATGATTAAGTTTAGATAATGCTGTAGGTGAAAAGGTCGCTTACACAAAATAATTATACAAACTTGAATATTAACTTCAGACAACACAAAACCAATAAAAAAACGTAACTCGCTCGCTATATTTTTCGTAACAAAATTAAAGTATACATGTGTACTGCGGGTGTTAAGATATTCTCGTACGTGTTATTAGTGTAAAATGCAAACCCAGAGTGGGCAAGCGATGCGCCCAACAAAATGTTCATCTCTGCACTCCCATTACCAATTCATGCTTCAGAGCGCTCCCGAGTCTACTGCATTTTACCTATCAGGCCCTCTGCTTTAACACGGTACGCTCGTAGATATCCTAAAACATCCCAAATAAACCAAGAACGTGTAGTGCAGCGGCACGTGTATTTCGTTTAGTTTTCGATTAGATCTCTAATTTAATACTTTAGAGTAGCTGAGAATGAGATCCTACATTCTATTGGAGCTGTTTGTATGTGTAAACATGTACCACTCGTAAATAAAAATCGTGTTAATTAATGTATGTGTAATGATGATAGAACCGTCAACCTTATTATATGTTGGAGTGAAAGGAATGGCATCTGTCTATCAACTCCTCTCATGCTAGTATCCACGAGTACGTTTTTCATCTTTGCAGTTTTGCTTATCAATCCATACTTTTCTTAAAATAAATCAGTTTGCATCAACAAAACAAATGACAAAGTTTATAACTTTTGTATAGTGAATAACCCCGCTGATGTCATAGGATAAATACGTACTCGTAGTCTGTCTATGAATTGACGTCACGTCTGCAAATTCGTCATCTGCCATTAACAGGCTCTCGAGCCTCGACTGGCGCCAGCGGTGAGAGCCTGTCGTCAAGCGGTGCCCGTGCAATATGAACCTAATGCTAAAATGAAACAAACTCAAGCCTGTTTACTTCACAAAGCTGAGCAAATTGCCTCCATTGTTGACAATTGGGAGTATCCGCACACTTTGTTAAATACGAAACTAAGCGTTTTCTTTTAGAGTATTATAAGACAAAAGACGTGTAACCACGCACACGTTTCTACGGTGTCCAATCACGTGCTAAACAACTTTTCACAAACATATCATTTTGCAAAACGCTTTTTTTCCCGAAACTGTAAAAAAATCAGATCTTATTTAAAATCCTATAAGTTACGTTAGGTTAGGTTAGTTTTATAAAAATCCTAAAAGATATAATTTCGGAAAAAGTGCGTTTTGCAAAATGATATGTTTGTGAAATGAATCAGTTTGCGAAACCCGTTTCTACGGCAACCGGACTACAATAAAGTCCATTGCAGTATATTTTCGCGACGCATGCAAAATGTCTTGTGGACTTAGTTCTCTAATGTTAGAAGAATAAAAGTTAAATAACAAAGAAGTTTTGTGAGTAGAATCTAAAAATTTAAACATGAAAGAGGATCCTATGAAAATAACTTCAAAATGTAATTCAACAAGTATGCATCGAGTGTAAACGTGAGCGGCGGTCACGCGATTTGCAAATAAAGCTAGGAAGATATCAAACTGCCAGCGTCTGCCCCGACATGCGATAAAAGACCCGCGTGTGCTATTTGGAATGGAAATAACAAATGTAAGACCGATTTTTTCTGCACCATTCGAGGCCGTGCAAGTGGGTCAGAATGAAATACAGACATCCCTTTAGGGCCTCGTGTAGTACCGATGTAGGTAGCAATTTTGATGTCAATAGAGGTGGCATGAGCCAATCATAACTTTGTTGATTCATGGTCGAACAAACTCTTAAAACGAAGTCCTTTTGTTACTATGTTCCATTTTGAGTTAATGCTACGTAAAAAATCTGACTTTATTTCTATCTAGCCAACGTCATATGGTTAGGGTTACACAGTTTCACAGAAAAAGAAAAATACTTCTGGTTAATAACACAAAGGTGGCTCAGAGGTTTTTTTTGGTATGTTTTGAGTTCGCAATGCAAAAAACCCAACTATAATACCAACAATCGTTTACATTTTGATTGGAGGCCGAAAACTCAAGACAAAGATTTTGCTCACTACAAAAAGGTACAAGTATTGTTTGTATTCTGTTTGTTATTTACGGAATTATACACACACACACACCTTTGCCTCACTTTCAATATTGCGTTTCCGTTGACACATAACAAAGGAATAACATGCGAGCAACGACAAGATGTTCTAAAAATACTTTAGCAATCTACCTGTTCACCTGGGCTGGCCATTCCAACCTCGCCATAAAGAAGAGTAGACGGGAAGCGCCGGGAAGGGTTTATCGTTCCTGAGGGAGCGCCCGCTCGCCCGACACTATATCATTGCCTCCTCTATCTCTGTGTGCACTATACACTACACCCACTATACAAACTTTGCGGAAAACTTAATGAATTACGAAAAAGATACGACTTGCGGTGTCAAGCGAGCCCTCAGAGGACGCGTGTAATGAACAATTTGGACTATTCGGCTAAATTCTTTGTTAGGCGGGACTAACTGCAAAACTACTCTTAAAAAAGAAAAAGCAGGCGTTAATATTACTTGAGGTATATACAGGATTTTAATTGGTTTACCTTGTCAACAGCACTGTCAGACACGGAAGCGATTTGGTTATATGTACAACGCGTTATTGTAATACTTGCTCAATTTGTATGCACGACTGCAACGACGGGAAAAAACCTGTAAAATAACTACTCAGTAGGTATATTTCGAATTTTCGCTGGTCAGTGTCGTTAAAAACATATCAATTTAAATAAGCACATAAAATGCTCCGCAATGCAATTACAGGTTAATACAATGCATTGCACCCTACATTCCGATCTGGACATAATAACGCAGCGTGGAAACAATAACGAATTTTTGCGCGTTACCTTAATATACGATCCGGCAATGCGTTGTCAATATACTGAAATGGTGCGCCGCGTTCCGTGGTCGACGTAGCGACACCAGAATTACAAACCACACTGTTTTATGCAGATAGTATAATTTCGTTTTCGCATTAATTTATTGTTTATTGTATTGGTAGATTATTAGCTATGGAGTATCTAAGCTGGGTACCTATTATTTACCTTCCAACGAACGTATCATTACGCAGTATTTTCTTTTTTTTGAAAGGCATTTCTCGCCGCGCGAGTTTTTTTTTTGTAGTCACAAGTCTAACCTAACCTAACCTAACCTAACCTAACCTATGTCAATAATGTTTAAGATATTCTGAGATAGCAAGTGGGATTCTATAAAGTGATGGGTTACCATCTAAGCCACTTTCAAAAATGTTTTAAAACTTTCATTTCTCTAGCTGTTTTAAGATGCAATATCGATCGGACAAAAAAAGCAAGAATTCTGTCCCAAGGGAAAAACAATGGCCAAGAAATAAGATCAAGAAGTCCTCGTCTTAATTGGAAAAATATTTAATCTTGGCTCTTGCATAAAAATGCTGCTTTAAGGGCACACTGCACACTGGACAAACTGCATTAAGGTGTTAAGTATGAGAAATATTCGAAACGATAATTTAATATGAATATAACAAGGTTTCATTTGTGACTACGTTAAATTCCCGGTTATGATTGTCCTTTCTCCTAGATAGTCCCAATAAATAAGTTGTGGGTTAGGTACTACCCAAGAACACGACTCCCGTTTCTGGATCTTAGATCACACACATGTAATTAAACCTCAATTACTTATATGTTCCGTTTTGCAGTTTGTAGCTCAAAATACTGAACGCACATAGCTGTTTTGCTTTTATTTCCGTTCACTTTGAACACCTGCACACATACAGCGGTGGTACCCTGTATCTATGCCTTAGTTACTGGATGGGCTGCACCGCAAGCCGGAGACTTTACTGCGCCCCTGGGACGGAGGGAACACCTGAACTGCGCACATTGATTCTGTGCAGTACTGTTGTATCACCACTATGCGCCGTATTTCCATGGTGGCTCGAATTTATGTTCATTATTATTTTGGGAAAAGGAACAAGGGAAACAAACTTGTTTCATAGAGATACGCTTTGTAGATTGCTTTTATAAATAGGTTGGTATTTGCACGAAAGGATATAAGTAGGTATGTAGAAACAATTTAGGGCATAAGTAGGCATGTATATGATGACCATAACAATGTTTCCACGGCTTTAAAGCAACAAAACATCGTATCAGGGGCCTTATTCTACTTTTTCTCTACAACACTTTTGTATTGTTATCATAATGTTTTTACCTCGACTGCCTTTACTGTCAAGAAAAAAAGAGCTATCATAACGTTGACATTAATTTAGCATTGTCCGGAGAAGAATAGGACCCCAAATTTATATGTATTATGTATTTTACTATTTAAAAACAGCCACCGGCGGAATATTTCTTCTAGTGTCCTCAGAAAATATTCTGTTAATATTCGTTTTTGAAAGATTTTCATAAGAATTCTCTAATTATCTTCTAATTTCTCATGGGATACACACGTGTACGAGTACATACAAGTATATATAGACACTTTACGGCTCAAATAAGTAAGGTGGTTACTTGCAAAGGATCGGGGCGCGCACCCGAGGGTGAAGTGCTGAGAAAACTTTTGGGTCCTTATTTATTGTTATTGCCTCATTAAGGTACCTACTTAAAAGCGATAACTACAAATTGCAAATAAATAAACCACCACCCAAGGTAAGAGTAGCATCCACTTTATTTTTAATGCAGACAAAATAAACAAGTTTATTCCACAATTTCAAAGCGGTGGCGTATTAACGGATCTATTTGTGAATAAAAAATCGTGTTTCTATAAAATAGATCGCGCTTTATTTATTATTCGAAATACGGTACTTTTGATACTTTGGCATGTTTTGATACTTTAAAATAGATTCATTTTCTTTTTTTTAACGGCGTTCCTTTGTGATGTCAAGTGAATAAATAAACGTGTAATAGTTAAGAAATAAAATAAAACGTAAACCTTGCTGTGAGCAAGCAGGCAGAAAACTACATAAACCGCCAAAAAAAGGCACACAGCTTTCAATAATACAGTGACACTGCTGACAGCACTTGTACCTACAGATAATTATCGATTATTAGACCATTACCATGAGATGTATCGAACACACTTAAATTCCAGTAGCCATTCGGCTAAAACATCGACAACATTCAAAGCAAATTGTGCGTTAACTCAAAGGTGGAACGCAGATATTTTGGCCTTATTGAGCGCAAATTTTGAAGACCGCAACCCTTTGAATAGTCAATGTCGCGTACCCTTATCTCGCCACAGAAAGGCGACACCACATTACCGGTATTATGCCACTATTCCACGTTGGCTTCTGCTCGAACGAAGTACATTCTCACGTTCAGCATTAAAGTCGTAAATCGTGTGCATAATGTTTGAAGTACAGGGCATTTTCAGAGTGCAATTTATATTGTATTGGAAGTTAGAGCGGCGTTTACCCGGGTTGCGAAATATTTTGTGTCCGCCCTGTGTGTCCGCGACTGAGCCGCGCTCGCCCTCTCTGCCAACAACCTTTATTAAATCGTCCAGTAACATAAACACTAAGTTTTCATGTAAATTGCACTGGTATAGTAAATTTTTTGTGTACTTGACCGAACGCTATATTACCTTGATACTGATCCCAGCTAGTATTAATTTCGTAAACCGTAATTAGTTTATTTAATCATTTTACCACAACGACCATCTCCTCTGAAGTGACCGTCAAAGACGTTTTCATTGTGACGTATAAAAACAAAGACCTAAAATATTAATGAATTTTAGGTAGTATTTGATCATAGGTCTTTGTCACTTTGTCATCCATTGTTTCCTTATCACACGATAATTCCAACAATTCTCATTGTACTACCTGAAAATTCGATAACTCTCATGCTATCCTTCACAAACGTATCAGTGGTGTGAAAAGAGCAGGCTTAATCGCGCGGCTTGGGTATCGAATGATTTGTAATAAGGGGCGCGGTATCGCGCACGCCGAGCTGCCTATTTAGCACTCCCACGGGGCCCGCTCCAGTATCATTGCCTGCGTCGCTGTAATTATGTACGACGTCTACATGGCCGTCATGTACAGCGTGGGCTGTGCAAACGTTTACATGCCGTTGTTCCCTTTATGTAAACCATCTAACCACTCCTATCTAAACGCAGCTTGTTTACTATAAGTAGCAAATGCCTTCTAACGGATGTAAATCTTTAGTAAATCTTACCTAGTAGGAGTTTCTAAACAAAAGCTAAAGCCATCACGTGAAATCAACCAGCCAACGTTGACCCTCGCTCCGCCGCCCGGCGTACCGAGAGGGTTCAGTGATGCGGATCAGCGCAGGCGGTTGAGCCCTGTATTTATTTACATGTAATTAGGTCGGTGTCAGTGATCGACGGCGGCGGCGGACGTCCGCGCGGAGGCAAACAATCCATTACAACGCTGTCAAACCGGTGTGGCTAACGCGCCCGCCGGCCATGCATATAGAGCCCCAATATGCTCCGACAAACACAAGAGTTAGACCAGCTCGCCGTGCCTGCCGTGACAATATTGACCCCTAGTCGCTTTTTAACACAACCCGACGCACACACACACTGCAGGCAAATACAGTGTAGTTGGATTTTTTTGCGAATAAAAAAAATACGCTTTCCACCATGCTCGCTGATAGCCATCCCCTTCGACTTCAACCTTGAAATTGAAGTACAGAGAATATGTGTTATTTTCTTCTCAAATGGTCAACTTTTCAAGTTTCTCAATTTCTCATCGGTTCGCTGGAAGAGATCCCTTAAAGGGATAAGTTCGCCTTTATACATATTTTTATATTAATTATATTGTTCTTGTTTTTCTTTTGTACAATAAAGTGTTTAGATACATATGCTCC
Source organism: Acleris sparsana (assembly GCA_923062465.1). NCBI lineage: Eukaryota > Metazoa > Arthropoda > Insecta > Lepidoptera > Tortricidae > Acleris > Acleris sparsana. The sequence continues at coordinate 14,303,254 of OV281286.1, forward strand.
GTTTATTTGACTACAACGAAATAAAACGTAATTTTTCAAAACAACCAAATCCAATACCATTATTTTTATTTGATATGAAGGAACAGAGCAGATCGCAGAGCAGGTAATCCATTCAATGTATCACTATGCAGCGTGCATCTTATCTTACCACGTATAGCCGCGCCGAACCGTTACCAATATTTAGGGAAAATACAAATCTTTTACAGGTCATTGAAATAGATACCCTAACCCGGCGGCACTAAGTCGACGTTGAAATCATGTGCTACCAAGTTTACATCGTTTTACAGCGGATAATCCTCATGATATTGGAAGGCCCGTCGATGCATTGCTCTGGGCTGCACGAAATTTTCTATAAGGATAAAAGCAAACAAGATAGCCATCGGACCAATATGTTGCGAGGCTGGGATGATGTAAGCGCCGGCTTCCTCATGCACATTGTTATAGCTAAGCGACGTTTGGATTTTCAAACCAGAAGCCTATAAGAACAATGAAACACTTTTATTTGAGGGCGCTAATTAAATTGACCAATTGACCCCCGTTTAAAACCCCTGCTTTTCATGGCAAATATTTGAACAATTTCGTTTATTTATGTTCATAACGGTTGAATGTAGCGAGGTTTATTGTGCGGCGCTGGTGTAACTTTTTTGGCGTGTAGATAGCTAATAAGCGGGGCAGCGAGCGACAATACGGCGGTGGCGGTGAACGCTAAAATGTTTCCGTTTTTGGCGTGCTCTCAAGTTAGTTAATGCTTCCAAAACAACGCCGTGAACACTGGGGTACCTATTGTGGCGTAAAGTTTGGAGGCGACTTGCTCCGTGCGCCTCTGCCACTGCAAGCTGCTAATAATATTGTTCTAAACTTGTTGCGATCCGCATAGCTTAACTAGCCGCAAAATTAAAAGACTCTGTAGCCTTACTTAAAAGCATCCTCTTATGGTATTTATAGGTTCTCAGTTAATTAGTACCTACATTAGGTGCATAGGGCTCGGTGCGTCCATTGTGAAAAAGGAAATCGCATTAAACGACATTCTGGGTATACCTTAACGTAGAGTATTTGGTATACGTATACAATTGAATGGTGTCCGTCAGGTCGCATAACAACTATTGCCATAATTCCGATTGTCTTAACGCTTTACGCATAAAGTTGTTGCTCATAAAAGTCTTTTTACTTTAATGATAGTGTGCATAAAATGTACATTGTCATAAGTCATAATTGTATCTACTATGTCATATTTTTTTATATGTATTGTAGATCATAATTATTTTTAGTCATACTACTGCTACCAGAAAAATAGGTTAGGTTAGAACTGCCACTATAATAAAAACGAACTGCTCCGGAAAAGTAGCTTAGGTTAGGTTATAATTGTGACGTTATCAAAAACTAAGTTTTACGTTTGTTTTTGATCGTCATAAATTCAGTCAAAATTGTTATGCCGATTGACAGTAGGGGAGCCCAAAACACTAAACCTGGAACGATAAGACTACTAGTCTCGTTATTCAATCAATATTTTTTTTTAGTTTTAAGTTCGATGTCTAAATGCCGCAGTGGTTTTTCTTACGCAGAAATTAATGACTCTAGTTTATTATACATGTTTACCTGACTTCTAAGAACACCTAATCGAATGATACATGCAATTTGAATTAAATAATATTATTAATATATGAATGCGAAAAGCACAAGACCGGTCTGAGTGGAAGGCCTTGGGGGAGGCCTATGTCCAGCAGAGGACGTCTTTCGGCTGACATGATGATGATGATGATGATGATGATGATGATGATGATGATGATGATGATGATGATGATGATGATGATGGTGATGATGATGATGAATACAGAATGTCCAAAGAAATGTGCCTCCAACTTTTACAGTTCTAGACCTTCAATGAACTTTAAATGTATATAAAAACTAAAAATAAATAAGTGTATTTTTGAATAAAAAGGTGTTAAGTATCGATACTTTATTATAATTATAGTTTGCAATTAGATGCGTTCGGCACATCATTTGAAGTATTTTTTACATCAATAAGCATTTTTAGGTAAGAATACCTACAAGCTTTAACCTTTCACCATGTAACATTAATTAAGTAATTTAACCCCTTTTCCTAATTTGTCAACAAAATAACTAAGTATTTTTTAAAGCACCTGCCAATCATTGCAATGGTTTAATTAGAGGTATGTTTGTATGACAAGGACTAATAAATGTGTTGTTTATCGCGCGGTGCGGCGGGAGGCCGTCCGCGGCCGCCGGTAACAAATTGTTTTAATCTAACTTGCGTCGAGACTATTGTCGCTATTGTCTTCAAATTCTACCGCCTGTAAATCCTGCGGGTAAATATATCAGCTTTAATGCTATGGACTAAGATTTGCTTCCTAGGATCAATTTCAACTGAATGGTTTCAAAGCTAATCTAATATTCCCTCGAAGGCTAGCATGCTACTATAGTGTTAAGTTCGTAAAACTATTTAAAAGTAACAATCTCCGGTTTATTAACTGTTTAGTGCAGCAAAATAGCTTCTGCTATGCGTGTGCCTAATCTGTTTACACACAAGGACCGCAGCCCAAACTTCTAGCAATCTACATAAACCGAATTAGCTCCACACCTAGCCTAGTATAAGCGACAGCAAAAGCATTAGTACTGTCGAAAAGCACTAAGAAAGCAAATATCGCTTGGTTTTTTTCTCCAGTGGCTGAATTAGGCAGGTGACGTACGGCGTCGCACGACAATTAACGCGCAGCCAGGACACATAACTCACGCCCTGCGACACCACTATCGCGCTCCTACGCCATTTACTACTGAAAATCGCCAGCTAACTCTCTAAAACTCTTATGACAAAAATATATTTACTCGAATTGTTAACCCTATTTTAAATGTACCTAGTTAGTGTTTACTCCGTGCACCCAGCACAATACGACTTTGGAAAGGTTACGGTTTGAATACAACTTTCAGCCGCCTACGGCCAATGAGTGCAGCTATTCTTGTCGCCATGTTGTTTGTAATTCAAATGCAGAATTTACATAGTTTATTGCAGTTTAAGAACGTAACCAGTGAGAACGATGACGCTGACGTGTGCCCCGAGTTATTTACGAGGATTGTATGCGCATTTTAGTTGGAAAGGACAGGTCCATTTTAAATAAGTTTCTACTGTTTGCTTTGATCATTGGTGGTCTGAATTATCAATAGGTATACATTGAAATTTACACCTACAAGTATCTTATTTATAGAACGACAAAATCAGCTTGATGCATCTGTGGATTTCATAACAAATAAAACAAAGTGTCTTAGACACAATACGACGAAAAATAAATTAAAAAATCGTTTTACAATCTCTATGTTTGAAAAGGACGACGTTTCGAGTAGGTAAACCAAATTTGACCGAAAAAGTTTGTGATTAACGAGCTCGTGCCTTGCCCTTTTTAATTGAATGTAACATTATATCGGACCTCTTTGTCGTTTCATCAATCATTAGAACAATGATAGAGAAATCCAATCGCGCTAGAACAGACCGATTACATTTTTAATCGGTCCATTAGGTTGGGGTGAGCAGAGTGAAGCCTTGTCGTTGATTCCCGTGTGCGATAATGCCCGTGAACCTATTGTTTATCCTCGAGCGATTGTCAGCCGTCCTATATCCAACACATTCTTTTGTCTCTTAAGTAGAAGCAATCAACTCGGTTCCTTAGGTTCTCGCCTGTGACGGGAGACGCAAAAAATAAACGTGTGAGTTTTGTTTATTATCCCCGGCACGTGAGAGATAAATTAAATTACGCTTAATTTCCCCGGCAGGGTTACTCTATTTACTCTCCTCTTACCTGAATAGTTCCGCGCGAAAGGCAGCAAGCGGCAATTATTTCCCTCGGTGTAGGCACGAAAATTTTTCATTTTAATTAAAGCTCCGACCGGAGCATCGTCTGCTAATTAACCCATTAAAACACGGAATTCTTTCATTTTGTCTTTTTAGCGAATGTTCACTTTCTTGCGATCTGCCGAAATGAAAATGAAAATATGGTCGTCCAGGTCAAAAACGAACATGTAAATGTAAATTAGCCAGCTGGCCGAGATATTCGTAGCATAACAGTTTATGCTACCATTTGTTAAAAAAAAATCGGGGCTTTTAAATATTTATTTGCTTACTTATATATAATTTATATCTCTACTGTTGAATTCTTTATGCGTATATTCTTATTATTAATTTGTGACACGTAAGGTTAATGACCAAAAATTTAAACCTAAATAAACAAGGGCCCTCTGTGATCCTCGACAGTTCTGAAAATCCCCTTATAAAATGTGGATATAGATCTAATGAGCGTTAAAAATATCACGTTACGAGTAATATCCATTACGAATAAATGAAATTTCTTAATTAACAAAGTGAGTCCACAGGTATTTTAATAAAATTAAAAATCGGCTCAGCAGCGTCGCCAGTTAATTAAATCATTAATATTTTTCTTAACTCAAAACGCCTTGTTTAAGGAAACATGAACGAGGAACTTATTAAAATTAAAATATATATATTTTTTAATATTTTTCCGTTGATACTCAATAGACTTAAAAAATTGCTTAACGAAATGTACCGTTCAGAATCTACACGTTATTTTAACTGCGACTTGCTTATGCATTATGATCTTGATTTTATTACGATACGAGTGCTCATCATTCCGCGTCTATATTTAAAAGAGGTTTCTTCTGTTTCACTCATACCACACCACAGGATGAAAAATGGCAGCAAGTGGTACTATATTCACTAAGTTAAGTATACGTATACGATATACAGTGTTATTAAAAACTCTTTAATAGTAAAAAGATCCATGCACGGTTAAGAGGAAAAGGCCCCCTTGTTGTTGATTCCATCTCATCAATGGGCAAAAGTTATTGCTTAACGAAAAGGCCTCTAATTACTCAAGACTGACATTAGAATGCTTCATTTGTTCTTTTCGCTTGTAAAAATTATGAAAAAGGGTTCTGCACAAGTCGAAACTTGTTGCCGACATGAAAGCGAGGGGCCGAGACAATGGGACATGTCAGCCCGCTCAGGGCGCTCGCAAAGCGAGTGGCTGCCGGTCGACAAGACGCGGAAACCCTGTCCACGGGAATAAAGTAAAACGAGCTTAAAAATAATACGAGTATTTAAGACTATTTAAAAAGTCGTTCACCGTTTTTTTAGTAAAGGTCGTTCACCGTTTATTCTCAAACAAAATCCAATGTCACTATATTTTTAGTCCACACGAACACAAAATTACTAAACTACATCGAATGCTCTGAATACCAGTACAAAATATATCTATTTTCGTTAAGTAATTGATATATTACTTCATCATACGTAATCTATTAAAAAATATTTTTTAAGTAACTAGAAACAAAATATGGAATCACATTCATTACATTTTCCATTAGTGTCATGACTAGTTTCTAGTAAATTTTAGCGTTTGTTTCATAACGCATAGCGATTAGTGTGCTCCTCTGCAACCTTGTAGAAAAGCGCTTCAATTATAAGGGCTATATCACAACTTGTCAAATTGTTTGTCACTCACTCATTACGACTCTGTCTAACCATAAAATAGCAAAAGAGAAATTTACGTTTATTCAGAAAAGCAACATGCGAACCATTCGAAGCGACGCAGACGCGGCAATTACGCATTGAGCGCAGGCGGCCGGCAAGTGCCGGATTGGTTCTGATAAAAGCTTCCCCCATATTTTCCTTTCATCAATTCCAATGAGGTTATTCCTTACTACTACTATGAAAACAACTTCTGTCTAACTCTAATCAAATACTTTGTTGCAGGTATTTTTTGGAGATTCGGAGGCTGAAAAGGTAATTTTAAAGTTAAGCATCATCATAATTTTTTGTTGATGTTATTTAGGAGTTTATCACGGATTTTTCTTTAACTGTACTTTGTTACATGAAAATGTTGTATTTAATTACAAACCAGCTATTTATACTTAATAATAATACAATTTGTTATAAATTTAGCTAATACTGCCAGCCAGTGCTTAATTTCGAGCTCCAAATAACGGAATTGAATTGTTCAACAGGCAAAATAAATGTTTTATAGCTGTTCAATAGTTAACATTTTTGGCTGAAACTCGCAAGCATACGCTCAACAATTTCCAGCTTCAGCGATTTAAATTTTAATAGCAGGTGAATGTGAAATTCGAGCGATTTATGAACAAAGCGACGCATCGATTAACACCACTACTAAACTTTCATTGACATCGTAAATATTGAATAGTTAAACTACTGCGTGCAGCCGCCCACTCCACACGCTAGAAAGAAATACACAACAGGAGCTACTGATTTTAAAATATTCAATGGCACCGATAAAATACTTCGATAGAGATAAAACTGACCAATCGCACACATGACATCACAAATAAAATACTTCAATTCTCAACAGTGTGTCATTGGCATCCAGCAGTAAATATGCGCGAGCGCGTTCTGGGCTGCGCTTCATGAAGTGTGCGTTGCATTTTTCGCTTCAATTATTGAAACGTCAATATTCCCTATGTCTACTGAGATCACGGGACAGGTTCTCGTAATCATCTTGATCATTATTTAAAGTATCTGAGTGTTCTTGCCAGGCGATCTCAGTGGATGAACACCAACAAACGTTTTTTAATATGACTGTGTGTGTATTACATTTTCATTCTTGTGATTCTGTATCTAAGCATTTGTCCGTCTGCACGGCAATACATACAAAATAACAAAATAATTATATCACCTTTATGAATCTGCTGCACTCACCCATCAACTTTCTTTGCCTCCCTAACTAGTGGCGGTTGGCAGTCAGCTAAGCATACTTCACCCAGTCTTTCGCGAGGGTAAATAGCTCAGTGACACTCGTGGTTCCGTAAAATTCTGGCATGCTACGCCGCCACGACTTCCTTCCACGGTTTCCCTAAAAGATTGACAATACTCGAATTGAAACGTACAAATTATGTTTTCTTAAGAATTATCCAACGATACTAAATTGAAAACACTGTGTTCGCCATGGTACCTATCTAATTCTTTACTATTTACTAAGCGTTCATATGATATGAAGGTCAAACTACAAATGAATTAACCCTAGCTTTTTTTTGATTATTTGAGTCCCGAAAAAAGACACGATATATTTGTTTTACAACATTTTCGTTATATTTAAGGAGGAAAGAAAACTTTTTGAGTGTTGTACTCCAACTCATAAACTTCAAAACGCCGGCGTGCTGTAATTGTGTGCAGTGTGCTCTCCGACAAACGGATCATTAGTCCGCTCTAAATGCGCGCGCGGCGCTGATTAATCATCGCAATGATTAATTAGTGGATTGTGGAAAAACTCGCTGAAAGCGCATAGATCCCGCGGTTGAAAACCCCCACTTTTAAACTAACGGCCGCGCTCACGTCGAAACCGCTTATTTATAGGCTGCTATTACTGTAATGATTTGTTTATTTAAAATGGTTCAGGGTTCTTCATATTACCCTTTATACGTCGTGCATTGCATTTTCCTTTACTCGTGCGTGTGTTAAATTAAGTGACAGCAGATTATCTTAAATAGTCCAGCGTAGAAGCGCTACGAAGTTTGTGAGATGTATTTTATTAAGTAAAAAATAAATAAAAATGAAGGGTAAGTCTGGCACATTTTTTTATTTTATTCAAATTTAGATCTAAATAAATTCGAATACAAAATGCAGTATTGTTGTGACAGTACTAAAATCCCTGTGAGATTTCTTATGAGTACATATACAAATAGAACTTGGTCCGTGCATTTTTTTAAATTAAAATCTTAAATATGAGACCGTTGTTTCCGACGAGTCTTTTAAATAGCGGGCGAGCGTGACCCAATAATTATTTCATCTCATTTCTCAGAGCCCTGACTTTGAGATTAATTTGATATAAAGGTACTTACCTACTTAAATATAAATGTACGGTAATACGCGCATTTTTGCTTGCAGACATAAACTTTTTTTTCCAAATACTAGAAAAAAACCTGTTCTTAAAATTCTCAGTGCAGAAACCCATAAAAAATATTACTATCGTGTTTTTATCTACGAAGCCGCACCCCGCTACTTGCTGGACCGGCGCCTACGCAATTGTGCAGCGTAACATAAAGCGGTACAGCGTATCTTCGTGGATTGAAAACACTTTACCGGCGTAGTGTTTCGTCATCACATACTTTTCGTTAGCAAGCTTGACTAGGGATGCCCTGAATAAACCTTCCTGGAAATCCTCCAGAATAATCAAGTGACAACATCCGTCGTTTATCACGATCAATCCCGCGGGATTAATCTATGTGGGACCAAATAACTCGGCTGACGTTGACGACACTATCTATTTATCAGTTAAGTAAAATAATCCCGGCGCAGGAACGCCTGCGCTGCCGTCAGGTGGAACTAAGTATTAATTAGGCCCGCTGTCGGTGTCCCCAGCCTGACTAATGTTGCTCGAAAGCGGAACACTATTTGATATTAACTGCTTTGACACAAATTTTGAAATAGTGTGGTAAGATTCGATAGGAGCTAAAATTGAATATTGTAAATGTATATACATGTACATTTCATTTAATTCGTTAACAGAACAATTTTTTGTTTAGGTATAAAAATGCGGAATAGAATGGTTGTTTTTTATATGTTTGTCTAGATTCCTAATTAGTCTCAGAGTTAAGCAATTATAAAATGAATGTCGTTTTCAGCCGGCAATTAGAGATCGACCGCTCAGGGTATTGAACCCGAGTTTTGTAGTGCGAGTTGTTTGCAATAGAATTAGTTGATTATCGTTTAGCGATTGAAAGCGGCCTATAATGACGGCAATCTTCGGGTGAGCGGCGCTTGTAAACATGGTTACGGGGCTGTTAAGAGGAGAACACACTCTAACTGATTGGGTCGTTCATTGAGTCGTTTGACGAACGAGCGCGCGCCCACGATTTATACCCAAATAAGCTGTTACTCATATTACAGGGGGAGATTTAAATGTCGTTTTTTTACAATGAGTACTCTCTCTACAATGTTTGCGCGGGACGGCCGTGACTCATTGTCAGCGAATTTAATACATTGAGTGCACATTTATGGACGCGTTTTAAAATGTGCAGATTAAATTACCGACGCTAACTGATGTACACTGTTAGCTCGTTAATTACGGTTAACGACGCAACTTAATTCGAATAATTTATGTCGAGCGTAGTACAAAAGTTGTCTATAGTTATAAATAGGTAATGTTTGCCAACTCTGCGCGATTAAGTAGAAAATATGACATTGCGTCGGGACTGGATGCTTCTCGGTCGACTCATAATAACAATAATTACAAAAGTTCCCGCTACGGTCTTAACTGGGATGCTGTGCAGCCATTCATTTGTATTTATGCAAAGCACATAAACAAGTTTTAATGGTGTTCCATTTTTCAGGGACCGCGAATGAATTGTTTAAGCCGAGATTTATCTCGGTCTGTCGTTTAGCTCCTTCGGGGTTGGAATCTTATTCTGAAATCATAATATAGCTGATGATGTTGACAAAATGCTTTAAATCAACGCGTAGCAAGCAAGCAAGTATAGTCTAAACAGAAGATTAAAAATAAACTAATATATTCATAGTTTTTCGTGTTTTTATTTAAAATACGATACTCAACAAATGGATGAAACTTCGTCTTTACTACTTACATACAGACGTGTCTGTTTACCTCGTATTTTATTTCTTCTTGCGGTTATTTAGCCATAAAGAACCTCAAGTGGATGAAATTCGTAGAAAAGTCCTAGTCCAAGTTTACGAGAGTTTCATAATCCTTGAGCGAGACACGTGAAGCGCCGTATCATGCAGACGCAGCATCGTTGGGGTAGATGGCTCGTCTCGTTCGACCCGCTGTAAAATATTCGCTTGGACGCGACCCACGCGACAAGCGGATGCGGAGACAATCAAAGCGGCGTTCAGTTGTTTGTCTGACTACCAGTTTTTACCGTTGGCGGTTTGAAAGCGGCATTCATGATTGTTAGTTAACCCTTAAAGACTTGAAGTAACCTTCAAGGTTACCTTTAGTAGTAACTGTAAATTGAGTGAGATACCTAATTGCTATTGGGGTTGTATTGTTGTACCTAAGTACAAAATAATTTGTACGTATGTTGTATGTCTATAAATCACAAAAACTTTTTTAAATTACACTTAAGCCAAATAATTCCCCCTTGCATGTAATTGGAATACATCTGTATGACTGTTCGACATTTTATATTTAAAATTTGACGTAAATTCCAAATAAGTTTTGTATACAACTAAATGCAAAAGGGCCTTTGGTTGAGTTCTTCACCTATACCTACTGTCGGCAGCCACTTGTCGCAGTCGCTCACGCTGTCTCCTGTAACTTATACTACAGTGAAAAATATTCGCAAGAATGGCGAGGAGAACGAAACAAGTGCCGCGTAAAAAGTAACAGACCACTCTCTTGTTTACGGCGGACTGTGTTACGGGACCCGTTCGTATGGAGACCCCGGGGAGCGTATTTTGCCCCATAAAATTGTTTCTTTGTTAAGGTACGCTACGAGGAAGGGGCCTTAAAAGTTGTTAAATTTTGTATTATTAATTTCTATGCCTGTTTGTAGAAATTACACGTACTAAAGAACCCGAATATTAATGCGAGTCTGTGGAATCCGATTTGTCCGAATTTTTATTTATCTTAAATCCGATCATCATCATCATCATGTCAGCCGAATGACGTCCACTGCTGGACATAGGCCTCCCCCAAGGCTTTCCACTCAGACTGGTCTTGTGCTTTTCGCATACACCGCGGTCCCGCGATCCTGACAAAGTCGTCACTCCATCTTGTTGGAGGCCTACCTACAGCTCGTCTTCTGGTCCGCGGACGCCACTTCCGAACCTTCTGACCCCTTCGGCCATCAGTCATGCTGCCAATGTGCCCCGCCCACTGCCACTTAACCTATAAAATATAAATTTAAAAAAACCGCTAAATCCGTTACTGCATGAATTTTGCTTTTTTATTAGTGTAGCTAAGACAAGCCTAACCTAACCAAACAGCAAGAATTTTTGGAAAACTTCAAAATGTATCTGACTTCATAACACACAATAATAATTCGGACTAACGATCCGTTAGGACAAACATTATTAGGGTTTCCGAGGGACACCAGATATTTTACATAACCTGTATGAGATGTGTCGTCGAATATTATGTTGAAGTAATATCCACATATTTGATTGTCATTAACATCCAAAATCGGATAGAAGAGAAGTTAGATAGGTATAGTTTCACAATTTGACTAAAAAGCTAAAGAATAGTTCGAAAGCAGAGTACTTAAAATGTAACACGTAATAAGTACAGCATATACTAAATAATAAAACAGATTGCTCTTATCTAAACCATTTTAAGGGGAAAATATAACAGAGCTACCTGTCTTAAAAAGCTCCGACAAAGTTGTGAACTTTGTTTGAAGATATATGATTAAGCAAATCACTATTCCCCAAGTTTACGCACGGCAAGACGTCAACTTGCGCCAGTTTCCATTAAAGTTTGTTGGTTTGTGAGTAGGTATCACCCGAGATCCGTCAGCGTTGCGTCGAGCCTGGGCGAGGCCAGGGCAGGGAAATTATTTACAGAACGTTTGTACAACTTGCTGCCTTTCAATTCCGTCGGATCTATAAAATCTAAGATGAAAGGAAAGTTCCAACCCGCCAATTCGTTTGACCTATCTCTTCGAAATTGACTGTGTCTTATTTAGAAAATCAGTTGAATCTACTGAGTAGATAAACGGGGTTCAGACTCAGGTAAGTGAACAGACTAGGTACTTACACTAGTTTTCAAGGCACAACTCACATACAGCGTGTTAAATTTCGTTGCGCTACGAGTAAGTGTCGGCAAACCTAATAGCAGACAGTGTCTTACTCATGTTCTAGCGAACAAGTTCCGAGCTGTCGGTGCGCCGTGTTGACATCAGATCCGCGAAATTAACTAGAAAATATAATGCGGCGGGAGTGCCCGCGTCTTCGCTACAAAATGTACATAATTAGAAAAGTTTTTACAAGCGGGCCCGCAAGTCGTCGCTGTCACGGCCCGACACGGCTCCCTGTGTCCGGGTGCGGATTATAATTTAACTCAACGAATAATTCACAAATTGTACCAAACTTCCTTGATGTTATCTTTGACATCTTTATTATTTTACTGTTAATTATTATTTGACGTTTATTAAATTATAAACGAAATGACAGGCCTGGATTAAAGGTAATCGCTCAAAATTAAATAGCGGCTTTGGCGAAGAGGGCAAAATGGCGATAAGATGAAACTTGATTTTTAAATTGGACTTTTTAACTAAGAGTTATTGAACTAAAATACTTTGATAAGATTTTTACTAAGCATAGCATTAGCAATTATTTAGTTAGTATTACTTGCAATGATAAAAAAAAAGTGTAACAATGACTTTACGTTACCTTATTTGCTTGACAGTATACTAAAATCCGAATTAAAACTCATACTAGTGTCATCCATTCTTTCCAACTTATTCGGGCATAACGCGAAAATATTATGTACTCTTATGACAAGCGCGAAGCAAATAAACAAAGCAAAGCGCAGCTTCAAAACCGTGCTTCGCGAATAAAAGACACTTGCTTCGTTAAGTACAAAATGTATGTGGCGACGGGCGCCGAGAGCTCAAAGAAGTTAGTGAGCTGCTGTTATAAAAATAATAGCCGTTTTTGGCACGACATCGCGTTAACGCCGTGGTCCTTGCCCCAAATGAGTGTAATTACAAAAGTTTTTATTACAAAGTGTGCGCCAAAACCGCCTTCAACGATCGCATTCCGTCTATTCTGGCATTTGAGGCGATGTCTCGCTCGTAGTGCTGCCATGAACATGTATATACGAGTACACTCAGTGATATTGAATAAATAAAAATATCAATTAATAGGTATCACGAGACATCTCACCATCAAATTTACCTAGTCCCAAGCTACGAGTACGCTAGGCTTGTACTATGGGTATCAGACACTAGTAAAAAAAGATAAAAGGTTTTATTCAGTAGGTAAGTATAGGCCGCACGGGCAAAATCAATCAATTTTACACGTGAAAAATCTACCAGCGCTTCACAAGAGACCACTGCTGAAACTTAATAGTCAGTAGTTTTTAAATATAGCTTATGACATTATACAATTAATTATAAACTTAACCTAGCATTATATAAAACAATTAATCTAACATAAAATAAAAAATAAATATATTTGTGCGTAGTTGAGCAGGAGAATGTATATGTAGTAATTATAATAAACTGGATAGTGATGAACTATTGTAGAATGTAGACAGAACGTGATACAATTAATGCTATTTACGTGACCTAGCTACATGTCGCCATCCTTAAAATAATTAAGTAGGTACATAATTTTATTGCAAGCTGAATCATTAACAGATTTAATTCCACTGTAGAGAAAGTAAGTTGATATGTTCTCAATTTTAATTGCACATAAATGGTTTATTAATTCTATTTTATTCCAGCCCCCTTTGTACATAATAACCGGCTTTGAATGATTGTTTACGACAAAAGGTAGTTACAAACTAAGCTTCAGTACGCCCATCTACCGATTTCCTGCTCGTTGTCGCTAACAATGTCGTGCAGTATACCTACTTGATTGATAGATTCCCCGTCATCACTCATCCAGAGATCATATTTACTTACTAGTTGCAAAAATATTACAAAATGGCAGAGATACTTTTATAGTCTTTCTGCTGCTTTCACCTAAAATACCTTTACTTAAAACTAGGTATATTGATAAACAAAAAAAAACTGAATCAATTCAATTGCTCGCCAAAACCATATGGTTATTGACATGTTATCGTATTGTTTTGAACCGAGTTGTTAACTCAGCCGCCATTACTGTCATGTAAATATGAGCTTCTATCTTAAATTCGAAACATCGCTAGGTTACCTATCATAAGGTTTACATTACTATAACGTGTCGAAGAATAGAGCCCTCGAAGTTTTTTTACATTAACAGTTTCTTCCTTCTTGCGGCCGGTCCGCAAAGGCTGGCTTACACAATGTATAAACTGTATGACGGCGCGTCTAGTAGGTAAGTAGGTATATCGTACAAATACACAGGAATAAAAAAAATGTACAAGGTTACATTTTGAGTTCTTTAAGTTTTTAATAATATAAAGAGAGTAAGTATGGGTCCCCCGCATAATAATTATTTACATATCTAGAACAAAATATTTCGGGTTGGGGCTAGCCTCCTACGTAAATTATCCTTTCAAGTTTAAAACTTATTCCGTTTACAAGTAGGAAACAGTAGTAAACCGTGTCAGACACCACAATGAATCTTAAAAACCCGCATTTCAATCTGTCTGTATGCGCCACAGGTAGGCATTTTTGGGCGATGGTTATGAAATATGCACGCAAACGAGTTTATAACTGAAAAGTGCCACGCGCTCCTGACTCCGCTTGTATGGCCACTTTCCTATTTTTCTGCCTCCAAATCTTAAATCAAGCATTATTTACCGTGTCGTAAACTATTATGTGCTTGGGTGTTTGCGGAGGGCTACGAGCGCGCGGCTGCGGCTTGCATATGCAGTGTCGCAGCGATATGCCACGTCCTGCGTGATGTATGCGGCGCTAACTCATGTGTTCTCCTTCTTGCTTAACACACTGAATACTCACACAGCATAAATTTCAACTTAAACCCACAAACTACCGTCTAGATATGTGCGAGCGCCCGGGAAACGCTTTTTACCAACTCCCGCCGACATTCTCACCGCAACTCTTTAAATTATTACGTTTCGACGCCCCTTACTCACCTATAGTGCTTCGAACGAAGTTTTATGTTGACACCAACTATCGATTTCGCGGATTGTCAACAAACTTCGGGCAGTTGGGATTGAAAGTTTTGCAAATTTTAATAAATGGTCAGAGAAGCGATTAAAAGTAAAGCTGTTTGACGTCAGGGAGGGGAAAGGGTCCCGTAGGGGGCGGTGGAGAGGGGTAAAGAAGGTGCAATATCGAAGCGTCCGGCCGTTGCCGATTCGCGACATTTGCATCGTCCTGAATGAAACCGTCTTATCGGTGTTATGGCTTCCTTATTGAATAATTTATACCGATCATTTTGAATCGATTAGCGAAGTTCGCAACCGCTGTGAATTTTGAGTTATTTTCGAAATAAAATAACGAATTTGCAATCGTTAAACGTAAGCGTTTCTGTTTTTCAGTGGCTTCCTGAAATTTTAAGCAATCTCTAAATGTTAAGCGACAGAGCGGACGCGGACAGGTGAGCAGCATTCTCCGCACGTATTCTTGATTTTCTTTGGTAAGGAAGAATCCTTTGCAGCGCGGCGGGACCCGCTCCCATCCGCAATATGTATGATAAATAAATTGCTATCCAATATAAAACGGAAGCTATACCGGCGAAATGTACAAAACGTTTACTAGTATTACCTACGCGTCGTATACCCTAGGAATGAACATACCTAAGGATAACATGGGAACCTAGGCTTGTATCAAACCGATAAAACTCTTTTGCTCATCGTTGTTAACATGAAAATGTATTCCATACTTAATGAACATTCTAATATCAATTGATTTCTCTCATTAGTCTAATAATTTTAAGGCAATCAAATTCATTAGTTCGCTATTGCTAGAAAAATAAAATTGGTCTCCTCGTAAATTACGCTACGTCTCATTTAAATTGCTTGATGTTTGAATTTATTATAATTGGGTGAATATTTGAAGATAAGCATATTGGAGGTTTAGGAAAAAAAACTAAATATCGACTCAGATGTGGATTTTTATCGGTTTTACTTACGAGTCAACGTATTAATAATACGTAAAACCAAAAGGGACAGTAATTACACCAATATATATCTATATATTTCAGATTTTTTTTTTTCTGCAAACGGTAGTGAGAAATAATACGTACGGTAATGAGAATTTTATGAATGGTAATTAGTACGCACGAATGGTAAGGATAATTTATGAAATGGTAGTGAGAAATAACAAATTAGTTAAGGGAATTTCAAAAATGGTAATGAGGCTGACGATGATTACACAAAAAAAAAACATTTTTAATCATCTTTTCAAAAGTCTTCATGATTTACTCAAAAATAAAAACACGATAACAACCTGCCACCATAACAGTAGCTGTTAAAAATTAAAATATTTAAACTCCTCATTAGAAATTACTAGGGGAAACTTAAAATTCGTAAGTTCAAATCAAGATTGAAATATCAAATACTTAAAGATATTTTTAACAAAAAAATCACTAACGTTTTATTAAAAATATATTGAAGTATTTAATATTTAAATCTTGATTTGACCTTACTAATTCTAAGTATGCCTAAGTAATTTCTAATGAGAAATTTTAATATTTTCATTTTTAACAGCGGGTGTTATGGTGGCAGGTTGTTATCCTGTTTTCATTTTTGAGTAAATCACGGGACTTGAAAATGCGAGTCGGACTCGCGCGCTAAGGGTTTCGTACCATTATCTATAAAAAACACGTTTGTTGTATGGGAGCCCCCCTTAAATATTAACTTTATTCGGTTTTTAGTATTTGTTGTTATAGCGGCAACAGAAATACATCTTCTGTGAAAATTTCAACTGTCTAGCTATCACGGTTCATGAGATACAGCCTGGTGACAGACAGACGGACAGACGGACAGACGGACAGCGAAGTCTTATAGTAATAGGGTCCCGTTTTACCCTTTGGGTACGGAACCCTAAAAATGATGTACTTATTTTTTCCAGTATTGCTGATGAATTTATTAATTATTTACATGTTTTTTTTCATTAAACAGTATAAATATTATACTGATTCTCATTACCATTTCAACATTCTCACTACCATTCGTCAAAATGAAATGGTAAAAAATGGTAATTATGAAAATGGTAAGGAGATATTAGTCAATATGTCACCGTTAAAGATAATAAAAAAAGTTTAAAAACATTACACATATATCAATGCAAAAGCGACCCAATCGTACATATTTTAGTATAAAAATTGTATAAAAATCTCTAAAAAACATACTTTTGGAACCTCGAATGGTGTGGAGAAAAATATCTGACCAAAACGATTTCCGACTTGTGATTAGGTATTAATTTCAGCGCGAAGTCACTAAAAACGCGTGCGGCTCACTCCAGTCGCCAACGGGAGCTACCATCGATCGGCGCTTTTGATCGTTGACAGTTTAAAAAAGGCGCAAAGTATTTTTTTAGCTGCGTATATTGTAACGAACGGTAGTGAGTTTCAGGCTCTGGGACATTTTTCTAAGCGATAAAAAATAACTTGAAAGTGTTCTTTAAGCCGTGTAATTGTAACGTTTACTAACCACTATTATATTATACAAATAATTGCATAAACATACAATCTTCAGCATAATACCGTATTATTTTTAACATAGACTATTCAAATTTGGGATTTGGGACACGACTGGTAGTGAGATTTGACGACTTTATGTATAAATTAATCATATTTATATTTACAATTAATATATTTTATATACATTATTCTATAAAGCCAAAGTTATAAATTGTATAAAAACCATGATTGTTTAGATTAATATAAATTTAAATAGTTCTTTACTAATCGCCGCGTAATATGTACATCTTCAAATATTCACCCAATTATAATTTCGACATCAACCATTATTATTTAGATCACCATCATTGTGATAAAATAGCAAAGTAAGATATTGGTAAAGATTTAAATTACAAAGATACCGGCTTGAAAAAATATGATTTAACTAACCCCTGAGGGTATTTGTTACATTTGAACAGGTTGGGATAATCGTCACGTGTAGGATTTCGCTTTTGATCATGCTACATGTTAGAACAACACACGGTAGAATATATTTCTGTGTACACAAGTGTCTTTATAAAAATATTTCAAGGTATTGGGATTTGAGAGTCTTTTAACCTACCTACTTCAAAAATAGGAGGAGGTTCTCAATTCGTCGGGATATATACATATATTTTTTATGCATGTTCCCCGATTACTCGAAGACCACAGGACCGATTTCAATTTTTGTTTTTGTTGAAATGGTATACTTTCTAGTTCCCATTCCCATTGTTAACACGTCAGGATCTGATGATGGGATGTTGGAGAAATCAAGGGAACTCCTCGAACATTATAGGCACACCTATAGCGATTTCGGTATTTTTCACTGTAACTTGTAAAAATAAATATCAGTGGACAATGTCGCACCATTTGAGCTAGTCCAAACTAAGCTCTAGGCTTATACTATGGGTACTAGACAACGATATTAATACTTATATAGTGAAATATATACTTAAATACATAGAAAACATCCATGACTCAGAAACAAATATTCGTGCTCATTACACAAATATCTGCTCTTACCGGGATTTGAACCCAGGACTGCTAGCTTCGTAGGCAGGGTCACTACCAACTAGGCCAGCGCCTCGTCATATGCTGAAGTGGAACTCATGATGAAGACTACAGATGGCCACCGGAACTCCTTTACGGTACCTATTTTAAGGGTGGCGATAAGATATCTTGATAACAGTGTTTAAACGACTATGACGAAGCACATTGATACTCGAAAACCTAATTAAAGAACAAAATCGGACAGTTCCCATCTTGATTATTTAGATCATAAAAACATAGACCTCGTGTAACGAGTAATATTAGGGTATGTTTTATTGATAAAAATACCTACACTCAAACAAAAATGCAGTAATACAGCGAACGTGCGCCGGTTGAGGTTAGGATTTTAGTCTGTAAATAGATTTTCGAGTATAGGTTTAAATATGTCTATGACTTTCCCGCAGCGTTGTCTGCGGCGAGCATGAAATGTTCTATAGTTTATCATTAATTGAGAAGTATAAAATAAATGTTTAAAAGTAGTACATTACTGAAGGGACGGGGAAAATGGCTATTGCGGGACGAGTAGAGTTAGCGTGGCCGAGACGCAGTTGAGTAAATAATAACTCTTTTTTTTATTTTTCCTGCCCCTGGAACCCAAAACTTCGCGGGCTGATTTTACAAAACATATAACATTTCTGAGCAAGTGGGAGCAGGGACTGACCTACCTACCATTATATAAGAATTTTTTTTTTGCGTTTTTGAAGGCGGTATTTGTTTTTTTTTTAATATTTATTAAATTGCGTTACGTTGGCCTTGACAGAAAAAAATAACAACTGCTAGGTGGGACACATGACATATGTACGCATATTATATGTGTGCTATGCTACAAGATTTGCTACAACTGTTTGATATAAATCTAACTATGTAAAATTATCTTCGCACACCCTATTCCTTAGATGACTGAAAGCCTTTCTTAACATATACTTAAGGGACATATTTGCATTTTCCTTTTGAATTACCTTCGTGCCAGTTTATCAAATGTAATTTCCATATCATCCCAATACATTACGAGACCCAGAAAACTAAAAATACCCAAATAAACCTAGTCCAGGCCAAATGTGATAAATGAACTCTACTCCCCTTTATACAAGATCAAAGAAATCCGGCGAACTTATAACATAAGTACAAAAATCCCTGAGTCGCGGAATCGGAGCAAAAAAACACAGTGATAGCAGGCTTGATGTCATCCTGGCTTGAGGAGAAATGAGACGAAGGAAATAAGAAATATTAAACGTGACCGGAATGTGAACAGCTCCATACTGATACGGGTTTGTGCCATCACACGTGTGTATGTAAACTGTTGTGCTTACATGGAAATATGCGGAATTATAAGCGAGTAAGAGCCCAGCGTTGTTACCCGAGTGCCCTAAGAGAAGCGCGACTTGGTCTTATCGCGTTAATTCTTTGTTTCCATTTGTTGCTGTTCACTTATGCAGGCACTTAAAGAACAAACGAAGCTAAGAATAGATAAGGGTGTCAATCGGCTTGCGAAATCTTATTTATTATTTAAGATATTCTTTAAGAAAATTGAAGGTAAGCCCACGCCTTTTTACCCGTGCTTCTTTACTTAACTAAACCAAATATACATATGGGTAATCAGAGGGATCCCTGTCTTAAGCATGTACGAGTATATGTATGCCCCTTTCATACATCAGAACAGACATACAGGTTTTATTTGAAATGCCAAAACATAAATTATTATGCCTACTGTGAGCTCTGTGAATCTGGTGATACACAATAATCGTCTTTTGATTGAAATATGGCCTTGTGTTTGAATTATTTTTTTGTTGCCTTTTTTCGCCAAAAATACCTAATGTCATGGGTGATTTTGTAACGTTTCCTCGTTTTGTATTGAATTATATGAATCAACCAGAAATTAAAAAACTTAAGCTCTTTTGTTATTTCATTTTAAAAAGTAAAATCAGACTCTGACGTAATAAAATAATAACGTGAAGGGGCTTTACATGCATTTGCCTTATTTGGCCTTAAGATGATATTGTATTTAAATGAAACGCTTACATTGAATATATTTCTTTCCTTTCTAAAAGAGCGCCGCATTAAAAAAAGTTGCCAAATAATACCAACATTTAGATTAATTCAAATACAGAAGTATACTAGTAAAAAAATACATAAATCACTAATTTTTTTAAATGTTGTGTTTTAAAAATTTTGTGTGGAGATGTAGGTATATGTTTATTTATAATGTTTGCAGCCATGTAAAATTTTGTGACCCATAATTTTATCGGATTTCACTTCATCGGTTTTGTCTTTTTTTTTATGGCAATGAGAAGGCACGCTAGCACTCAGGTCACCTGATGGTAAGTGGGATCTGAGACTGCAATGTCAAAACTGCAATACTAAGGCTTCAAATGCGTTGCCAACCCTGAGGACTGAGATGGAATGCCTCTATGCTAGTAATTTCACCGGTTGTCTTATCCCCACACCGGAACACAGCAATGTGATCACTGCTGCTTGGCTTCATCAAACGCACGTAGGTTAGGTTACGTGAAACTTGTGACTACCAAAAAAAAACGAATATGCGGCGAAATGAGAATTCTGCGTAATGATACGTTCCTTGAAAGGTATTTCGATAAAATAATAAGTACATACCCGTAAAATATTAACTATGGTCTTGTAAAACAACATTTCGTTTAAATTTGTTTCTCAGTTATTGATAAATAAACAATAGAAGTGATGTTATATCAACATAGCATAGTCAAGCGACTCAAAGACACTAATTTTGTAAAAGAGAATTAAAATAAGCATTAGCAATCCGAACTAGGTGACAATTACTCTTGCCATTTAAACTCAAACCGCTGTTTGAATGGAAAAAATATTTCAAATAAAGTTAAGGTACAATAAAACCAGGGGCCTATTGCATATAAAATAATAGCCGTAAACTCTTTCCAACTTTATGTATTAAAAAAAAGACTTCCGCTAAACTTATTAGCTACTGTTAGTATATTTTTTATGCCAGAGAATGTGAAATTGATAGACAGCCGAGTACTACTGCCTCATAGTCGCGTCGTGGGACACTAATTCGAGAAAGAGTTATGAGTATTCCAAAAGTTTTCAGTTTTGCTGTGTGGATAAAGTGCATTGTTAGCTAATTTAAAAAAAAACGTTAACGGCGGTGCTCTAGGTATTTAATAATGAAATAAAGTTTAAAATGTTTATTGAATCCTTATTAAGAATATCTTAAGGTCATAGTTTGTATTTTTTATAGTAGTAGTGTACCTATAATACGGAAATCAGAAAATAAATATTCATACAATAAATTTATAAAAATGACATAAGAGTATTTTTTTGATTTTCATACATATAATATCAATTATCATTAAAGAAAAAATATTTTGACGCTAAAAGAGTTCTGAATTAACATTTTAAACATTACAAAATGTTTTATTATTCTTACTCTGGTTTTACTTTAGGGAGACTAAATATTTTAAAAATCGCTCATAGCTTTTAGGATCACAAACATCATTTTTAATTATTTTAATATGTTTTTATTTGCAAATGCGATTATGGCTTTCCCCGATGCTTCAACTCAAGTTACATTATAATAGTACATTATAAATCAGAACAATTAGGCAGTCATAATAATAAATATGGGTTATGAGCCAACGAGGTTGTTTTAGGTGACTAAAACAACCGCGTGAGCAAGTAACCCCTAGTTTCACCGTATCCATCTGTCCATCCGTCCGTATGTCACAGTATTTTTTTGAAGCGGGGGTCAATAACCTTAAAACATTTTAATGGAGTTGGGTACGACATAAAACAAATGTTGCATGCTACTGGTATGTCGTAAATAATAGGGGTGAATTTTTAGACTTTAAAAAACTTCAAAACTGTAGGGCAAGATCTTAAAAATGGAAAACTTTCATTTCAATGACTCCAAAACCGAATACTCCTAAGATGTATCTATTTGTATGATCTTTAAATTTTGTTCCGAAGTCTGCATCGTTTCACTCAATATTTTGCAAGGGGTCGAAATATTTTGCTATCTGCTGACCAACGTGGAACGAGCATCCGTGTTATTACAAAATTAGTTACAGACTTTAGGTAGATTACTTGGACGACGTAGCCTAGTAGCCGAATCTGGCTTTAGACAATATTTTTTTGTTAAAGTTATTAGCGTAGTAACTCATATTTAATCTGTGCTATTAGATAACAGCACAAACAATTTAAAGTAAGTATTATTAAAGATGTAATCTCGTTAATTTAATGGTTTTGGGGGCTTGTCAAATATTGGTAATAAATTAAAATGTTAAGCAATATTGTGTGAAAAACCTAATTATATTGAACATAAGTCTGATAATGTCAAGGATCTAATAACAACAAGTGTTGCGCTCTAAGAAAATCACAACAAAAGCGTTACATTATGGGCAATTAAAAAAAAAAACAAATTTATAATCATGACGCGACAACCTCACACAAATTCTCTTAGCCTCAAACTAAGCTCTATGCGTGTATTAAATTCATAGAAAAGATCCACGAAAAATGTATATGAAGTGTACAAAATCTTAATAATATATCATGCGAAATATTAGGAAGTACGGCTACGAGCTAGTTAACTTTTTATTTATTTGATTGTTGAAATGAAATGAGTGAAATTTTTAAATGCTATCCAATAACTATGTGCATCTTGTGTTCTGAAACGTGTGTAATGCAAAATTTGGTAATATAGGTAGATAGAACACTAACACACACACCTAAATTGATATAAATAAGCTTCAATCAAAGTCTCCCAGCCTCACTCAAATAGGTCGTAAGGAAAAACCGGCAAATTAAACTACAGAACGGGACCCTGCATAGCGTAATCCTGCATGCTTCTGACTAATTTGTAGTATTCAGCTGCGGAATAAAAATAAAAGCCTTTCTTTATTATTCACTTGTAACTGAATAGTCTCAAGAAAAGCGTTTCTAGAAGAGGATAATGAAATAATGAGCTAAACTCAAACGAGCTGTAAAATATATGTTTTGTGCAGCTTAAAAACAGGGCTGCCGGAGGTTTCCCGTTACGAAACTAAGTTTACGTTTTGCTTTCGGAGTCGAGCTGGTTTTTTTGTGAAACAACTCGAATTTAGCCTGTGGCCGTCTGTGTATTTCGGGGTTGAAAGTTTATATAAGTAAAGTGGGAGAGGTTTGTTACTCTAGCAAAGGTTAAATCACGTAAAACGCTTTTCGCATTAACGTTTATTGCTTTAAATAAAAAAGGTTTCTCTAAAAACTACTTACCCTCCATTATTCGCAAAAATGTGAGTGATTTTAACGTTCACCTCGAAATTTAAATAAAACCGTTCAAGTGCGAGTCGGACTGAAGCACCCACGTCTTATTTGTATGAAAATTATTTAAAATCCGCTTTTATCCTGCCAATATATATTTTTTTAAATTAATAATAATAATAATACTTATTATGGCAGACACAGGGACAGCCATCGATAGACAATTGAAATCTTGATTTTAGTATGTGTACTTAGTATACTTTGTAATTTCGACCCGACAACTTATGCCATTTCAGTAAAGAAAGTCTTGATAAACAGACAACAAAGTCATCTTATGGGAGTCCCGTTTTTCAGTATTTAGTTTGGCATGTGCCGGCCGATGTGCATAACACTTCTAGAAAGAATACCAAAAAAGTTAAGATTATATCGATACAATAAAATTTAATAAAGCACAATTTACTAAATAAACACGAAAACTAAAACTTCATATCTAAATAAAACGAATTGATACAAGAAATCGTATTGGTAATAAGTTCCAAACATCGGCCACATCAATTTGATAGAAAAAATATGTTGTCATTCAAATATGAGTAAATTGACCATTCTTGATTGACCCCTGCTTCTGATTGTAGTGAAACTTTAGAAAGCGGAATGGAAACATTTACTTAAACATATTCAACGGCTACATTTACAATCTATAATTCTCAACTATAAATAAATAATAAATATCAGTATACAAATCTCACACAAATTGCCCAATCCCTAAACTAAACTCTAGGCTTGTACAAATATTTACTGTGAGAATTAGACAACGGTACACATACTAAAATCAAGTTTTCAATTGTCTATCGACGGCTGTCCCTGTGTCTGCCATAATAAGTAGGATTACTTTTTTTTACGAATATTCTTAGGGCCGGCGCATATCCAGCGAAACACGCAGCACACAGACTTTTTCACTGTCAAATTGATCTTATTTTAACATTTTCAAAGACGACAATGCTTTGAGAGTAAAAAAAGTCTCGGCACAGCACTTCGCTCTAGGTGCGCCGGCCCTTAGTCCTTCTAATATTTTTTTTTTCTCCATATGCTTTCAAATATTGGCTCATTTCGCAAGCGCAGTGTCCGTTATACGAGTAAATGCACAATTTACCACCGATCTTGTTTATAAACCTCCCCGACAAACCTTGATTTTAAACTAACTGCATTGACCTCGGCTGATAAAACAAAAAGGGAAGCGTATCTCTAGATAGAGTTATATAATCTAGACTAGATCTAGGAGTAAGCTGATTAACGTCAGCCGGAGAAGGAACGAGGGGGAGGGCCGCAAACAGGAGGATTTATTGTTAATGCCCCATGGCCGGACGTTAAACGCGATGAATTCCTTACACACACACGAGTTCACTTCTCTCGCTAATAGTGTCAGAGCGGCTTCGCTGTACGGGTTACTGGGCTCCAAAAATAAAATAATTCAAGCGTAATTACTACATAACTCCAATTTTTTCTACTTAAACTACGTAAAATAGACTATAAAAGAGAATAGATTGCTAGTTAACTTGAATACATAAAATAACTAGGAAGAATAAAAAGATGTAGAATCGAGATAAATCGACAGTCAGCGATGTAAATTATGTCTATTTAAACTTGAATGATGTGGAATTATTTCATGCAGAATATCGATGAGAAAAAGAATAATTTTGGTCCCCTCTGGAGTTTACTCGCCGTAAAATAGTTCGCTGAGACAACTCGCTTTGTTTCAAATTGCACAGGACGCAGTTCCCGGCAGAACTTTGCGAAAATATTTTGTGAGATGCTAATTGTTGGGGAAGCTCATACGGGATAACGGGATACAGTTGTATGCTGCGTTTGTGATGCTTGTGGAAAATTTTCGGCGTTCAATCTATGGACATGACAGATGAATTGAATATCTTATGGATTTTGAATACATGTTACTTTTTCAAAATTGTTTCAAGGAGACTATACTTAAAATTTCATTAGTTACAAGTATGTCTTTTAAAGGTGGCGGTATGTACCTAATCTGTAAGTATGTAATCAATCAAAATACTTAAGTTTCCTCTTGATTGCTGAAAATAATTCTAATTCAAGGGTTGAAACGTAAAAACGGCATCAATTTCCCCTCAACTCTGCTCGCCGAAGATTAGAAAACACGTTTGAGAGAGCTCTCGAACAATTTTCCGCTTACGTAGCGGTAATTGTCTTAGAACAGGTACGAGCGGCTCTCCGGCGCAGTGCGGCACCGCAGCGCCCGAACCTCCGATACGCTACGTGCACTGAATCCTAATACTGTACTGATTTTATTTTTGCCTCCCTCATTCTTGATTCAACTATCTAATAGTTATCTACAGACGTCCAGCGGTCCGCTCACGCAGCGTCGCGCTGCGGAGGCTCCCCTAATCGTACACAACGCTTAACTTTGAGGTGTAATTTTCAGAGCAATTCTTTCAGGTAATCAGCGTCGGTTTTATTGCCGGTTTTTATGTTCGGGGCCCTTGCAGTTTCTTCTTTGTAAATTATGCAGAAATCAATTCGGGGCGGCTAGCAGGGGCCTGGTAAATAATTCAACGCTGATTGTAACGAGGGTCCGAGTCCGCACTAAATGTTCCCTGGGAGCCTTGAGGCCGACAAACACGTTTTCTTTCCTTATCACTATGCAGAAATGTTTTTTGCTCATTATTAAACTCTACAGAGCTCACTGTATTGGTATTTGATAGCACAAACCTAACCTAATTATCTAAATATATAAGAAAAACGAAGCTACTGATGACTTGACTGATGAACTGATTACTCACTTCGAATTTATTCATTATATTAAGTTTCTGTCAACATTGTTTGTGTACTTATGTCGATTTTTCATTTTGGTTCGTGAAATAATGTGGGAAACAAGTAGATAGGTAAGTACACGTTTTATTTCTACTCCGAAATATTAAGAGTTCTAGTTCATTAATGTTAGTAGTTTAATACGTTATGTATACGTATTTACTTACTCAAACCAAATTAGAGACATTGCAAGGGTTCTAAATGAAATCACAAAGTAGGGACACTTCCCATTCAATATTCCGGTGGCGTCTCTGTCCACCGTACTCCCACAAATTTAATTATTTCATTAAAATAATCTTCCACAAAGACTGCGTGGTCTGCACTCCGCTCTATTTGATAATAGGCGCGAGTGCTACGTAATTAACGCAATCAACCCGGTGCTTGGCAAATATCTCCGGAGCTTAATGAATCTCTTGTTAAAAGTTTACACTTACCGTTAGTTTCTACCACCCGTAATCATATGAATATTACTCCCGTATACCAAAGTTAGTACGCTTCTTTCATGAAAACACTTTAAACAGTACAAATATCCATAAAATTTAATCGTTCTCCGCAAAGATTTTTCCATGAAAAGTTTTCCACTTCAAACTTTGCCACTTCGCCGAAGCCAAGACGCGTTTAACAAAGCTTTTTCATACTTACATTTTTATATCAGGAATGGAACGTCACGCTCGGTTTCAGCGCCTCTCGCTCGCCCGACCGCGAAAAGAACCCACATAGACCGGTAATAGGTGACGCTTTATCAGATATTCGAGTCACGTTTAGAATTCCTTATTTTCATCTTTTTCTACGGTCGGTCCCGAAAAATGTCATCGAATACACATTTTTTCGTAATCCTCATAAGTCTCATGGCCTCGACGACGCTCGGAGGCTGGAGCTTCCCATCACGCGACATCCTCGCCCCTCGCACCCCGCCCGCGACAAGTTCACGCCGTGTCGTGACCGGCATGACAAGCACCGCGAGAGCATCGCCGATCCAACCTTCAATTAATAGTCTGGCACATTAGCAACCAAACTTAATTCCTACTAACGACCTTGGACTCGGTGAACTACTTTTCCTGAGCTTAACAGCTTTTGCTACCGAATCACTAATTCAAATTGCAATTATATAGCCTCGTAAAAGTTAAAGACGTATTCAAGGAAAAAGTTTTAATTGCTTCGCTTGTGTGCAGGTGTTACTACATGCTAGCCTGGACAGGGCGCGTGTTGGGATTTAGGGCTGAATCCCACTCCTTATCAGGAACAAGTCGGAACATGCACCTTGCACCGAGCGGCGTCGAAAGTTTCCGACAGTAGCCCAACTAGTTTGGAAGCTTGGAAACTCTATCAGATACGTGAGCGCGAAACGATTACCTGCAACAAGCGAAACAGGCGGACGGCGACATGTTCGCGGGCAATACGCTTGGTAATACTGAACGACATTAATTACCAAGTCCCGCCCTATTCACAGCTTGATAAGGAACTGTTTGTGGGGAGATCGAGCAACCGATGTCCTATGTGCACAGATTAACTTCGAACAGAATCAAGAAAGTACCTAAATACTTGGACTGTATCACCTAGACTTTTTAAACACTAACAAAAGTTATTGTAGTTTTCAAACAAAAATAACGAAATCAGTGCGCTCACAGAATAGCTTGGTGTCCCGTAATATTAAGAGTAAAGCGGTATTCGGCGCTGTATCGAAATCCAAATCACTAAGGCCAGCAGGGTCACGTTCCAATAATCGGATATTGGCTTAATATTAGCCGGCTTGGTGTCACCGGCTGTGGTTATTCCTGCGCTTCATGTTATAGAAACTTTTGGCAGCTGTTAAGTAAATACTCGTATTAAAGAGTCTGTAAGTGCCGTCGGATTAAATGCAAATTCATATTCAACTTTATTTAGCGATCGATGGCTTGTGAAAAATAAATAGGTAACTTATTAAATATGTTACTTGTGGTCAATGACCTGAATGATAGATTTTTTTAATATTCGTTTTGGTGATCGTATTGTAAATGTGTTATTTGATCACAGAATTCGTTAACCACCTTTAGTCAAAGATCAACGTACAATAATTGGTAGTGTGTCTAGTTCAATTTGTTTCTTTTTAACATCCCGGAATGACCCCAGACTCTCAATTTTATTTCCGTATAGAAGATTTTTCTTCGTTTGTATTTTTTTTACATAAACTAACATGATTTCCAATTTTAAATCTAAATGTAAGTCTGTACCTACTTACACCCGGGTGAAGCCTATCACTTCTCTTTTTTAAGACTAAGATAAAGTATGGAATTTTAATACATACTTATATTTACTATAAAGGTAGTCCTATTTATATGTACAAGTGAGAAGTGTGTATGACTATTAATTTCCCTCGTATTGACGAGGAACGGGTATTCGCCGCCGTTGCCTCCACACGTCCGGAAGACTGGTCGGACAGCTTTGAATGTCAATCACAGACCGTTGATTGGATTTCGATATTGGCATCAGCGATGACGTCACTTCACGTTTTGTTCAAGTGGAACACATTGCGTTGAAGCACATAAATTGTTTAATATTGACCAAATAAATCGTCGGCGCGCCAAGTATTCACCCCGCTAGGCGATGTTGTATGTAGTTTCCTTTTTACAATGCTACAAAATAATAATACATTTTTGACCCCTTTTCAAATAAAGTGGGCACTTACGGGCAGTTTTTATATCACAGTGTAAATAAATGAGATCGGATGCTAAAAAAAATAAAAAAAAATTTTTACCTTAAGATCTCAGTTCTTTAGGTACATTTAATCTACTTGCAAGATTCTATTACGACTTACGATGCATGTAGGCCTCTATTCTAGGCGGTATAAACCATATCTTCTTGTACCTCTAATGGTATTGTTTTTAACTAGGCCGTCTGGCCATCATTGTCAAGTAAATAAGAGCTATCAAGACGTTGACAATAAGATGACAAGTCAAAGACAATATACTCGTAGTTATTACCGCCTAGAATCTCGGCCCGGTAAGCTAATGAAAATTCTGAGCATGCTTACCATAGGGTAAACAAGTCGTGGTTGACTAAGTTTTTTTATAGCATATTTTTTTAAATAAATGTTCAAATTGTTAAACAGGGTTTACTTTATGTATACGACTGTTTATTAAAATGTACCATTATACAGGTTCTGCCGTAGTCGATGAGTATTTATTTTAAACAAGTGAAACATTACAGGCTGGTCGCTTTTCGTTCACGAGTGGACTCGATTTTCCTTCTCGTGAAGCAAGTTGGCTTACCAAAGTGATCAAATTTGCTTACCCAGTCTTCGCTAAACATACCATGGCATATAGAATTATAGAACAGAGTCATGCCATACTCATACTATCAATAACGGTGGCCGATACTAAGTGCTCTAGATCATTACGAGCTTAGCGTGATATATGGAACGGCAAGTTCAGAGATAATGCCGGTAAGCTCACAATTTCCAAGTGCCAATGGCCTACCTATGTGTAACCTGTGACAGTTAATATTACGGAGATTTTTCACAGGATTTGTTAGGTACCTACTTGTTTTGTTTTTTTTTACTATCCATTTATTTTATGTAAGTCCAAATGCAAGACGACAGGATTTCGATCATGCATAATTTATCAAAACTTTTAAAAGCTGGATAATTTTTCGACAACGGCTTTTACCAAGAGTAGCTATTAGATCCTTTAAATAAAGAGAGAGATTAGATAAAGTTAAACTTGCTTATGAAGAGTATTAAGACGTTCAAGAGACAGAAAAACACATGCTCCTCACATCGCCCTTAACGTAAGGACCACGAGTTTATCAACCGTATAATGTGTCTAAGTAATCTGTCTCTTTTATTGACACGGGATCTATATTTTTTGTTTCGACAAACTAGTCGTAAGAGTTGACACTGGCAATGTGAACAGCCAGCGATCAACTATGAATATATGTGTCTCTTTTATTGACACGAGATTTACTGCTGAGTGAGAAAAAACCGGCCAAGTGCGAGTCGGACTCGCGCCCGTAGGGTTCCGTACCACTATACATCTAAATAAATGTTTTTCTTTATTCTTTATTAAATATTGGAGTTGATTAATTGAAAGGTAAAATGCGGTTTACGATTTATAACGTATTAAAAAAAACTAATTATTAGATTTCGTTCAAACTAATTTTCGGTGGAAGTTTGCATGGTAATGTACATCATATATTATTTTTACATTTATCATTCCCTTATTTTAGAAGTTACGGGGGGGACACACATTTTTCCACTTTGGAAGCGTCTCTCGCGCAAACTATTCAGTTTAGAAAAAATATATATTAGAAACCTCAATATCATTTTTGAAGACCTATCCATAGATACCCCACACGTATGGGTTTGATAAAAAAAAGAGAGTTTCAGTTCTAAGTATGGGGAACCCCAAACATTTATTGTTTTTTTTCTATTTTTGTATGAAAATCTTAATGCGGTTCACCGAATACATCTACTTACAAAGTTTCCATAGTATAGCTCTTATAGTTACGGAATAAAGTGGCTGTGACATACGGACGGACAGACGGACGAACGGACAGACATGACGAATCTATAAGGGTTCCGTTTTTTGCCATTTGGCTACGGAACCCTAAAAAATCGATAGCTAATCGCTTTCTCGCCGGCATTGGTGCAAGTATCTTAGTGCCGTCTAATTAGTTCGATTCAGTTTTTAATAATATATTTTCCCTTTAATCGTGGCGCCTGGCGCAGTGCGCTGTTGATAATATTTTATTTAATAATGACTCCCTCAGCGCCCCACTAGTGGCAAATATCTGCGAGTCCAAACCAGTTGCAATTACACATGTTTTATTTATCAGAAGGCATCGCGGCCCGTTCGGGATAGGAATTGATTTCTGCATAATTTAACACCGAGAACATCTTCAACGTAACTGCGACTCTCGCTGGCTCAAAACAAAACATTCGTAGGGGAAGTGCTGTTCTTCGAAATAGGTGTATTATGTAAATGGTATGGTATGTACTTACGATGTTCTTTAGGTCCCTAAATAATATAAAATTGGTTGCGCTTCACATTTCTGTACCTCAGAGCCAAAGTGATCCAAGTCCATTTATGTAACAAGCCACTATCGATCTACTTCATTATTGAG
The DNA here is from genome assembly GCA_923062465.1 of Acleris sparsana. Lineage (NCBI taxonomy): Eukaryota > Metazoa > Arthropoda > Insecta > Lepidoptera > Tortricidae > Acleris > Acleris sparsana. The sequence goes on from OV281286.1 coordinate 14,334,740, forward strand.
ATGTCATGTTGAAGGTTGAATACGAGAGTAATTTTCCGCATTTTCCCTCTGTAGTATTTTTTTTTTCCAAGGCTGTATCTCTTTAGGAAAAGTTGGAAAAATTATCATATTTGACAAGTGATGTGGCCATTTACATTTTAGTAATTATAAAGTAATTATTTATTCTTAGGTTCGCGGCGCATTTTAACGAAGACTTTATTCCCTTTGACAGACCATGTCTTCTATTTATTCAAAAGATGGTTTCGTTAACATAATAATTAAATGTGCTTTATGAATATAAAGTCTCAACCAAAGTTCAGTGAAATGGTCTAACTTTTCCTCTGGATCTGTTGAGTCGGATACACATCTCGCATATTAATTGTGTGGTCGCCCCTTGTACCTAATAGCTGATGAGCGAAAGAATAATTTGATCCGGAATTGTATACGAAATTATTATGGCCAGAGAAAACAACATGAGCTTGGGGTTCTCTACAGGATTTTACGGAGGTTCCGTACATACCCAAAGAGAGAGAGAGAAAGAGAGGGATTTGTACTTTTGTACAAATATGTTCACCTGTATAGCCGTCAGATTCTTACCAAGTCAAGGTGGAAACCGAACTCCAATTATATTCAAAGCATTGAATAAAGACGGTTACGAAGACGATTAATTGGTAGACGAATTTTTAGGTATGGTATTGCTTATTAGGGTTACCGGTTATACATGACGCAAATATTCCCGAATATTCGAATACCGGGGTATGTTGGTAGGTATGATCGTTTATAATGAAGAAATGATTTTAGATCAATAATTGTTACTCCAAATAGCATTGGGTACCTGTACTGTATAATTATAAATGTTAAAATAGTAATTTTATTTCCAAAATTACGTAGAAAAAGAAAAGGAAAGCCTGCGAGTACTAGCACGGTTTATAGCATTCTTTTCGCTGTCAAATGCGCGAACACAGCAAAAAAGGCCGCTTCACAGAGCGATAGTTTGGCGCCATGGGATTCTTGTAGATAATTAAGCATGGCTGTAAATTTGGCGCGGGCGGTCACTGCGGATGCGCTTGCGCCCGGCTCGGCCAGCTGCGGCGCTAGTTAGTGCCCGCAAACACCCTGCGTTGAGTTATTGCGAGAGGCTTGAGGTTTCCTTGACCAACGCCTAAGACGTTTACACTATCGACCTAATAAGAAACACATTGTTACGTTGTCACTAGCTACTCTTAAAGATGTCTATTTGTTATTGTAACATTTGGCTCCTTTTATCTAAAACTGTTTATTTGTCCGAAGTTGGAGGTACTTCTTTCATCATCAACTGAAATAAATTGGCGTTCATACAAGTTTGATTGTATGAGTGTTTTTTTTATTTATTGTACAAAAAAACAAATTAGGTTGGTACAATTACATACCTACATTCTCTGAAGGAATGTTTAAGTAAGAGCCCTTTAGCCCTAGACATGAGAAGTATAAAAGATTTTCGGAAACTGTCCAAATGTATGGAATTGATATAAGAGCTCGACCCGACCGTCCGGCAGCTGATGTCAATCGTATACATTTTCACTGTCTACAGCCACTTGTCTTCTGAATTCAAATTTAAACTTAAAGTGATGCTTGTAAATACATGCTTACATCATCTCGGGAAAAGATTGCTTATCACAGCATGCGCCGCCGAGCGCCGCGGGCGCCGCTTCTGCAACAGACGCTGACTCGCCACGATAGACAATAGCCAAACAATACGAAATAACAATAGATTTCATAATCAGATCCATTTTTTGTAAAGTGTTTTTCATTTTATTCGTATTAAGCGTATACACGATCATGATTCAAACGAGAAACATACTCATATGCTCTTTGAGGCTATACGTCTCCCTATGACTTACCATGTTATAAATAATTCCACGCAATAAAAGAAACGTATGGCATCATTCCAAAATGTTACTGCTGAAATAACTTCGGTACTCGCACTTACAAGGAGAGTAACACTCAGAGAAAACGAGAACCCTTTTTCCAATAAGGATGATCGAACGGCGGAGTTTCACGTCGGAACTGGAAATTCTTGGGCAGTCGTAAACAAGTTAGGGGCAGCTTCGGCCGCGGCGGCAATATCGGCCAGTCGCCGGCCACAGCTGGCGCTGCCGCCGATGTCTCAATAATCCTCAAGGTGCCCTCCTAATCGACTCTTCCTTACTCCGACGCAAGTGTGACTAACTGATTAATTCTAAGACTCGGCCCTCTGTACGTGCCACCGCTGTCTTTGCCCATTATTGGTCTACACTTTCCGCCGGACTTGTACCATTATTGCACGATATTTGGACCATTATTCGGCGAACCGCTGCTGAGGTTCCTATTTATATATTGGAGGTTGGTCGTTAGATCCCATATCGTCTAGTTTGGGATTGTAATTGCAGCTATTTCGTTGGATTGGCTACGATTTTGTGCGTTCAGCTTAATGGTATATCCTCTTCGTAACTTGCGTCGTGCAATAAAAACATAACGTATTTATAGCGACACTGCCTTGATGGCGACGTGTGGTCAACGTTAATTAAATAGAGACTGAGAGCTCTGAAACAAGGCGCCCTCGCAAATTTTTCGCGCAAAGATTAATTACGGCTAGCGCCTGGATCCACTAATATTATGTAGGAATGTCACTCGTAAACTAGTCATTTAGCAGCTTCTAAATCTAGTTAATCTTGTCACGATTTTAACAAGCTTTGAATGTAGACACTTCATGAAACTCCTTTGGTACAGCAATAAAAACTTAACATTATCTGGAATAACTAATTAGTTATTTATGCTTAGTTCATATATCCTTATTTCACGATCGTGTCGTGTCAAGTGTCAAAGCTGCGGTGTGTACACTTCTATTTTTAATAAAAGGTTCATTATATTTCCACATCACTTTTAGAAAATACATGGCAAATATCGTAGCCGCATTTTTCTCTGGTTTATCAGTTACTGTAGATTACTCTCAGCGGCCAAAATTAATAATTATAAATACGTTGGCGACGAGCCCCGCCATTAGGAAGCATAACTAACACATGACGCCTAATAAATCAACATATCACTGCACGGAATATTCTTTGAATCCGTTCTTATTTTTCACCTTTATTAATCAAATGTTACTGTGCACCGAGTATCACACGATATTTTTAACAAGCACAAAAGTATGAATCAAATTAAACACGAAAGTATATTTAGTTCAATAAAATGCCGCTTACAATAAAAACGTATCAGTATGTTCAAAGCCAAGCTTTTTTTCTCATAAAGCGAGCTGTTTGTCGTCAGCCGTCACTTTTATTAACCCTTGGTTGTGTTAATTGGTATATTCTTGTTCCCGTGAGCTTTTTCCGATAAAACAAAGATTGCTCTATTTGCTGGGCGGCGTGGGAGGGGGGCGGCTAGATAAAGCGAGGGTAGATCGCCAATAACTCGCTCCATTGTTTGTTGGCGGCTGACTTAATAAGTTCTCCGAATTTATTATGATTTGTAGGCTCCCTTGTCGTCTTATTACGCGGCGCTTAGCCATGCTCCACGCGGATGGTATTCTCAATGCGGGAAAAATGAGCATTCTTTCATTTTTTGGCCTTTTATACGTGGCCACACTCAAGACAGGTATTTTGTACGGGTATAACTTGGAAAACTTTGTGTTTAGCTATTTCCGAAGATTAACGTAGGTACCTACTTATTACCTCTCATACCTAAATATATGTTGGCTTAGCAATGAAGCAAGCCTTAGTAATAACTAGATCTTCTTTAAGTTTTCTTTTGTTTCATTAAATAAGTCACAAATTCAAGTAATATTTAATTAAACGCAAGTTTAATGAACGCTTTTGAAAGCCGACCTCATTTGATATTCAGAAACCACAACTAAAAATTCAATAGCTGCATTTCAAAGATTTTTAATTTATTAACATTACACTTACCTGCACTTTATTTATGTTCAGAGCGAATAAAGTGTTTCATTTTACTAAGTATATACGGTTACGTACTACTTTGTTTAACCTGACAACATTGTACCATTATTATTAAAAAAACAGTTGTAGTGCGGGCCCGACTTGAGCGCCAAAGGTTCTGCAACAATCGTCCGAATATTCAAAATTTCAGCTCTAAATCTTTAACCGTTTCGGAGCAAAAGTATTTTTGTTACACTGTTTATTTTTCTTTAATAAAAACGAAACAAAATGTGTTTTCTTATTTAAATACACTTGAATAATTAAAGTGTCAAACGCTAATGAAATAGATTTAAATTCTGGTCGAGTACATTCAATAGGTACGTTAAAAGTCATTGCAACATCGTTAACAGTATCTTACGGAGACAGTCGTGCGAATTGCTCGTAAATCGTAGCTAATTGCCATTACAGGACCCACCTCGTCATCGGCCTGTTAATGATTAAAGAACTTCAATATCCCTGAACCCTGAAAATCGAGTCTCAAACTGTGTATTTTTTGTCTTATGCTACTTATTTTTTGCACTAAGTGTTATTGTATTATGTTTAACCCGACCGCCTTTATTATCAAGGAAATAAGAGCTGTCATAATGTCGACAGTAAGATAACGATAGGGAAAAAAACAATATAAAACAAGGCCCAAGCAGAGCAAGGCTCATTACCTACTGTTTTGAAACACTAATGTTTTGTAAAGTAGGAAGGTCAAGAATTTATTTATTTAGTAATTATGAATCTTAATGGACTAATAAATGGATAAATCAACTTTTAAGGTACTCCTTTTCTTTTGCGGACTGAAGTCTTTTCTGGTGACTTAATGAAAACTTTCCTGGTTAATTAATAATGTATGAATATTAAAGTCGGACAATCAAATTTATAGATCTCACAAGTTAAACATCTCAAATATTTTTTTTATCTTCAAAATAACGTAGTTATTCGGTGCTAAAGCTAAATACAGAACCTAGGGACAATATGACCTGCTCTGCGTTATCAAGTATATTATTATTCAAAACTGTACCATTTTGTTAGCTGATTTGTCTGATATAATAAACGTAACGATTGTTTTTTTTCTAAAATCATCATTATTAGGAAGTTACCTTATAAGTTGACAAATATATTAATTGAAAAAAACTTATTCATATTTATTTATATAACTGAACACAATAAAAATACCTAATTTGAGACACTTAAATATTTTGGTCGATAACGAGAAGTTCGTAACGCCTTTGAATGAAGGCCTCTTTGGAATTATTCGTTCATGGAACTTCACATTTTGTATAAAACTATGACGTAATATTAAATACCAAGTTCGTAGTTCCATGGCAACATTTGTTAGTTATTTGTCGATTTCATTTTTATTTTGATACCAAGTCAATATAAAAAACAACCTTGTTTTTTGTGTTAAATATAATCGCGTTATAATGATAATGAAGAGTTTTAAACTTAAATTTTAAAAAAGTTGGGACAAAGGGTAATGAAAACTCTCATTTGGTCAACGTGACTCCTTTGGATTTTATATTTTACGAGCAGCTAGTGTTCCGTATCAATATTTTCATGTAAAAGGTAACATTAATTGAATATATCAGGCTCTTGCAATCGTCAAAAAAGCAGGGCGAGACGTATGTAGTAGCAATACCAATAACCTTTTTCATTTTCAGTAGACCATTGTTATCGCACGAAAATGCAGTGGGATTAACTTCACTCGATATAATATGTAATAATAATAATAATATGTATGCGATGATTTATAATATGTTGCGTCTGATTCATTAATGTTTTTGTTACCATTGCAATATCACACCGTTGGGACTTGGGACTTTTTTACATGTCAAGTATCTCTTTTATTTAAAAGTTGACTATATTTGTTTCACATCGACAAACGCGTAAGGTTGTGTTGCTTTCCCTTTCGTTAGCAGGGTAAGAGTGCGAGAGTAGGACTCACGCACCGTGAAAGAAAGTGCTGCGTTTCAAGTCAAGGTATTATAAAACTCATCAAAAATTAATGCTCTCAACTGAAACCTTGTATGTACATATAACGTTTGATCATCAAGGCAGCTTAGAACCATTTCTCAGCTAGATTTTATGAAAATTTGTAGGGCTGTTACAAGTTGGACGCAGTTGCAGTGTACGCGGCACTTGAAGATTATTATTTTTCTATAAACAATAATTAATTCCTTATATTAAGATGCACTTTGGTAACCTGGGAGAAGATTATATGCAGCACTAATGAAGTGACAGTAGTGTTATCTGCTTTGAAAACAAAGGTTACAAAAATAATACATCGAGGATTGCAACCTGTTGAAACTTATTTAAATTTAAATTGCACTTAGTTAAGTGATCTCTAAAATATTTCATCTTAGATTCGTAATGCAATAAAGAAAAATAAGTATTACTACAGTAAATTTTATAGTGACGAATAAAAGTATTCTAGACCATCCCACGGTAATCATGCGCACTGGTTAACCAACTGTAGGAAACCATAACACACGTCGTTTAAGAAAAAAAGTCGCTAATGACGTTTATTAAAAAGAAACTAAGTACCGTGTGTTAGGCAATTCACAGACCTTTTTTATAAATTGTATAGCAAGCTTACATAAAACCTTAATGGTTTGCGGTTTTGATTCGAAAATAAAGCGAAACGTAACCTACTTTCGATTTCGTTATTTGGCTCACGGTCACGTGGTTTTTTCCGAGTTTGGCACCAAACTCGCAGTTGAATGTGTAGTGAGTTGACATGGCGACCAGTAGTTTACACGGTTAATAGACATGGCGGAATTAGGTCGACTCACTGGCCACTCGCCGAGCCACCTCCAACCGCGGGCAATCTAAATCCAGATTGTTATTAAGAAATTGTTTATTAGTAAGTACCACCTGGTGTAATGGATCAATCCTCGGCATTGAAAATATTTACGAAATATAAATTCCACCGCAGCCGCCATCATTACTTCTGCCTGTGTATCAACGTGCGATGGCTACGATGTGATGTGATTTAGCTTGTCTAAACACATCGATCGATATCGAGTGAACGTGACTTGTTAGTTCTTCATGGTTTGTCAATGTCATTGACGTGTTTGATAAATAAAAGATCTATTATGAAATTACATATCGCCAATTTACGGATTTTTCCATGATAGTTCAATGGTGAAGTATTTTATATTACTACCAATAAAACAGTTTTAACATTTTATTTGGCCACGCAAAAGATCGGGAATCCAGGTCAATTATAAGGGTAAAACTGAACGTAGCTTAATGGTCATACGGTAATTAATTGCCGATACTTAACAGACTCTGTCTTGTACAAAAAGTTTGCGAAATTATAGATTATTCGATTATCCAATAGTGTTCGTATTAAATTGTTCATTTTTGCATGCAAAATTAATCGACACACAATTTTATCTCCGCGTGTTCAGCTATCAAATTAATTATGGCGGATTTCTGAATACGCTGTCATAACCATTTTTAAGAGTCATAAATGTTCGATTGTAAACGCGGCAATAAAGTATACTTATAATTAGAACAAGATTACAATGAAATATGTTTACGGCTAGCGGAGTCTCAAGGTACGAGGTGTCACGAAAGAAAGTTGTTAAGAATTGAATTCATATGAAATTGGGGTCATACATTGGTTCTTTATTAAAGATTTTTAATAAACACTGTGCGTACACCAAAATTAGCTAGTTATATACATATACCAAATGTACCTAATTAAGAATTTTTAAATACAAGCCTTTACTCGCGACTTTATCCGCGTGAAACTCTTTTATCGTGATTACTTGATTGTTAGCGCTTTACATGTTTGTAGGAACAGGTATTCGAACTGTTTATTTCAAGCCATGTTCGTGTGCCGAATTGTAAGATAAAAAAAGATAAAAGATAAGATAAAAGTTGCAAAATTGTATGCAAAATGTTGTACCAGTTCACTCTTGATTGAAAAACAACAATATCTGAACATCGAATCGTAGCAAACTTACACATTTATACCTAATAGATATCATACTATTTCTATCATAACAAATACTGCTCTAACAAAGCCTTGCTTTGAATAAGTTTGTTACTCTGAGTAGTTCAAGATTAACCGTAACCAGTATCAGATTGCAATAAAAAGAGTGGAGTTTGTAACTTAAAGTGATTAACAATAACAGTGTTGTTCCCCGTAACGAAGGTAATTCGCCGCGCCGGCGCAGGCGGCGCTACCTCGAGCCAACATTGATGAATAACCTGCTGAGATACTTTTTGTAAATCGACTTGGGGACCGGACTTCAGTTATTTTAATTGTTGATAAAACGTGCAACCCATTTTACATTGGCTGATATGTTGGTGAGCTTCACAAAATTTGTTTTTTTTTGTGATGCATTAACTACTTTACTTGTTCCGTGCGGTTTCGGGGTTAGAATAGTCCCTCTCCTTTTCTTCCCGTGGATATCATCGTAACAGGCGACTAAGGGAATAAAGGCTTGTATTGGAGCTAGGCAATTGGGTTTGCAACCTATCACTAATACACTGGTAAACATCTTAGCCTGATTATGCAAAATGTGGTTACAGAATTATCAACAAGTTTTAAGATTTGTTGGTATGTCGGTACACTTTGGGAATGAAGGCGTGAGTTTATGTATGTATATATGCATGATGCACTAAACCGTGCGCTAGCTCCCGAGCGTTTACCATTATTGAACTGTCTGAAACACAACAGAGGCAATGGAGCCTCCGAAAAGCAATGAGCCGCGCCCCTACGCGTCACAATACTCGCGCCACTCCATTCGCACTGTTTTCTCCGTTCACCGAAGAACGAGTGCAATTTCCCGCGCTCCGTATCGCGGGCGACGTACAAAAATTGCTTTTCTGAACGTGAAAATATAGAGAAAAAAAGTGGTGCCATGCAAATTTTTGTAAAGTCATTCGAAGGCGTGCGTTTGTATTTCTCGGGTAGGGGTAAGGAAGGCGAACAATTGTCGTCGCGGGGAATTCCTTTATTTTGTAAGAGGGATATTGCGCGTCGGATGCAGGCGTGCAGCTGCCGTCGGCCTGTTTACCGGCGCCGACGACCGCCACGGCACCGCTGCAGTGCCGCAGCGACCCGCCCGCCCTACATTACAAAAAAAACACAAGCCTAAATCTATTTACAACGCGTAAAGTCCAGCAAAAACGTGAACTGTCAAATGCGGATCGATACCTGGAAGCAAATCCTAAATTCATGTTTCAGAGTACGCTCCACCGGCAAAACTGAAGTTCCCCTCTTGGTTCGCCGAATAATAATTAATTGCCTCAACGAACTTCCTTGTAATATTATTTACGGCTCATTAATATTTTTTTATCGAAAATAATCTTCTTTCCCCATGAAACGCATCAATCAAACCATCTTAACTGCGAAAGATTGACTTATCGATACAAACAAAATAGGATTATATCTCACTAGTAGTAAGATTGTTACAAAAAAGAATTTCCTTTTACTTTGCATCATCCCCGTTAAAAAAGTCACTAGATATTGTCAGTGCCAAAATTTTGCAATAGCCAGGAAAGCACAGAGCAAAACGGCATAAAATCCCCATTTCAAAAGATTTTTCGAGTAGCAGACCAAACAAATTAGTGGTAATGAAACCTCCTTGTCGGTAGGTCTTCGCAGAAGGCATTATTTTCTTTAGGAAAGTTATTTTTTTTCCATGACGCCACACAGCAGGCCCGCACCGATTGGAGCGGGGTCAAGGCTCTATCGCTCGTAAATACAAATAAAAAGGATTTAGTCTGGATAACGTAGTCTGATGATTATCATATTTTATTGTTACTATAAACTAAGTCACAAATAGTGTAATAATGCAATAAACACTATTCATGTCCAATACAAATAAAGTGACGGACGTCGTTCGTGTTACTTCAGACTATGGAAAATGGTTTTATTATGCGGCAGTATAATTAATTGACTTTCCAGGATCAGTAAATATGCGGTTATATTTCCTATTTACTTTAAATACGTGTACATTTATTTTATATTCGTGCCGTTTCCAATCGGGTCGCAGACCGGTAACGGCTGGAGTTGTAGTATCGTCCATTAGCTAGTTGTCATGTCTGCGCCCCCCTATTTCTGCATTTCTCTATACGAAACCGAATTAACTTAATGGATTTTGTAACTCAATGCAAATTATTCAATTGATTTATATCCAATGGAATTCATTTGTCTGTATTTCGTGGTTATTTAGGCTACGTGAGTATTCGGTTAAGACGGGAGGAAGTAATTTAAACTTGAAACCTACGTGCCTTGAAATGGATACAGTTGAATAACATAATTGTTTATTTTATAAGCATAAGTAATTGTTTCCCTAATTATTCTTTAGGCTTTAGGCGGATATTAAAAATGATGAACAGATAATAAACATTCCCCTTCTATATCAATAACTTTGATTTATTTTGAACACAATATTAACAGCCCTTTTTTACATAAAAGAATTGAAATAAATATATTGATACGCTTACAAACAAAATTAAATCAATTGGAAAAAAGCAAACTGATATTATTATTATTTTTGAATACCGGTTTAGACAAAAATGTAACAAAGGTTTTACTTTAATGAATAGGCTAAATCTTAAATATTTACAAAAAAAATAAACACGTTAATGCAAATTGTTTGTATTACAGTATTAAAATATTAAACAACACCTAATATTTTTATACATTTTTGCCTGAACCGATATTAGATATTTTTGGATATATCTGAAGTGCAAAGTAATATAGGTTTATTTTTATTTTATAAAAACTGAATTTATGAATTAAAATGCATTAAGCATATTTTTTGTCCTGTTAGTATTTTTGGTAAACTTACAATGTCAAATTATAAGATTAAAAAAAAAAATGCGCGGACGACATTGTTTAAATTCCTAACCTAGTGGTAAAACTTTGTCACTTCCACAAAAACTCCTTACAAATAAGCCTGTTAATATTTTTTCTACCAACTTAAATAGATAAACGTAAATTCATTTAAAAAAACGATTGCGCGGGGTGAACTTTTCGCGGAATACAATTTATTACACTCTCATGTCTATACTCAACACATTTCATTTAATAAAAATGTTGTTTTTACTTCGTGCAAGGTTGGCCTAATTTTTTGTCCAAATTCCCCGGGAATACGGAATAGTACGAGGATACGGGAATTTTCCGGGGGAATACGTAGTTTCGCCATGCCCGTCCGTCCGTCCGCAGCCTAGCTCAGAGACTGTTAGTACTAGAAAACTGTAATTTGGCATGAATATACCTACATATTACTCACGCAAACAAAGCGGAAAAAACATTTTTTTTTTGTTTACCTCCCCTACGAAACTTTGATTATTTTTTCTTGTCTACCCCATAGTGTGGGATGTCGTTGGATAGGAAAAATAGTGCGGGTTTCTGGAATCTATTTTTCGATTAAGGAATCCGTTTATGAAATATTAAGCTTTAAAGCGCTAATTTTTGTTAGAGTCATGTATCCGTCCCCGCCCTCTACAGCTAAAACTACAAATAAGTACTGAAAATCTGAAAAATTCAATGATAACGCAACGAAACTTAACGAAAAACTATCACGACTAAGTAGGCATCATTGGTTTTTGAGATACAGGCGATTAAAGTATTTATACCTACTAAAATAATCGGCACCAAACAACTATAGAAAATTAGTAATTACTTGTTGTTTTTATGTGTGTAGTACTTAGCGGCTTCGGAACCCTACACTCAGCATGGTCCGACATGCTCTTGCCCGGTTTTCTTATTTTTCTCAATCGCCAAAAGGCTAGCTAGAAGAGATTAAAGGAATATAGGTAGGTACCCATGTTTAATTTTGCATTTTGTGCAATAAAGTGTTTAAATACTCGTACATACGTATTTGTAAATAAGCTAATTCTTCTTAGGGTCCGTAGCCAAAATGGCAAAAACAGAACCCTCAGGCCAGACGAGCGTAATTTTGTGAGTTGTGATTATGAGTCGCGTAATTTCTGCTTACCTGCATTCGGTTTCATGCAAAACTCCTATTTGGTTCACACGGGGTGACGCAAGATTAGCTGGCCTTTAGTATGCAGCAGCTTCACCCTCATAGTTTCGTCATGTCCGTCCGTCTCACCGTATGCCACAGGCATTTCACTCGAAAACTACTAGAGTTATATTGATTAAATGTAGAGTTTATTAGGTGTCTTGTAGAAGCCGTTACTTAGTTCGGTAGTTCAATAACAATAATAAATATTTCTTGGCGGGGTACTCCATACATGTAAAAAAGAAAACATCGTAAATCTTCGTGTGGCACATATTCCGACAGTTCTTTTTTTAAATCAATGTGGGTTTGCATTAAACACCCTCCTTATTATTAAAATCATCTTGGCTGTGAGGCCCGTCAGAATAAACGCTAAACCATAGAACACTGTCATTTTTGACGCATCTCGAGATGAGCATTAGAGTTGAGATCAGTTTATTAATACGGGCCTTAGGTTCCTAAGCAGTTTTTGAAGTGTCAGCTTCTTAACGGAGGTCGGAGGGTAAACCATTTCGTTACGTAACTCGCGTTACGCGACAGTCTAGCTGGCTTCCCTTTCTCTCACGCATACCTATGACAGCGTTAGTACTAATTTTTAAGCAATTTTTAAAATACAAAAAGATACTGGAATCGGACGGGATTAGAACCGCGTCACTATGGCGTCAGAGATCTTCCTCTCAGCCGCTAGGCCAATTGTAAGTTGCACCTATGGACGAAAATGGTAAACGGTATTTAATCTTACCTGCCGACGTCACCCCGTATTGCGTTTCTAAGTATAAAAATACTGTTGACAGTGAGCATATAACCTAAAACAATTACCGTTTTTTAAAGTGATTAGTTTAAGTTATCACTTCTGTCTGGCGTTCCGAGACGCGCGTTTTTTTTTTATAAGGTGAATGTTTTCTGAAATAATCTCTCCATAAGTTACATACATTCTTTTCAACACACTTGCTCAAAACGACCTTTTTATTCCACCGATTTTTGGCTCATAAACCTAGATATTAAACACGCGTGCTTTTTCAGTATATTACGCACAAGTGCCTTTTGTTTATTAACCCAAACAATTTACATTTGTAGCCTAGTACCAAGTTGTAAGTACGAAGAAGGAGCGATATAATTTAGTCGGGTTATACCTTTTTTTTTCTTAGCAACAAACAGTTTTTATGCGGCAAATAACATTATCTAGGGTAAGAGCACCAAAAGATGAACGATTAAGCGACTACACCAACTTTAGACAGTTTATATTCAGTGAAAGTAACAAATTTCACCCTATTTTATTTTTTTATATGGTACAGTATATGGTCTAGATTGAAAATGACTATTATAAAGCCTGTTATTATATCTCCGTATTTTTCTAAAAATCATTGAAACCAAAAATGTACCGATTTGCCCAAAAGATGAACAGTGTGCCCTAATTCTGAACGGTTTGGGCCCAAAAGTTGAACTAACATAATAGAATACCTATGTCATTTTAATTCTATTCACTTTTAGCAATAAAATGCGAGTTAATGAAATATTCTTTATTTTTTAATTGTTTACATTTATTTAATATTACTTACGTACATAAGGTTCCTATTTTTAATGGTTATTTGTGTCATAAAAACAACGAATTAGGATTTTTTATCAATAATCATTGGCAAAACTACTTAGTTACTTATCTTTTTAAACAGATAAACCGACAAAAAGTGTTACTTTAACATTTATAATTTTAGTAAACATTTCCATAAATACTACTAGTATACTACTACTAGTGTTCATATTATAAAACTATGCCTAAAAGTTGAACGACTGAATTTACTTAGTTAAATTTTAGGACACAGAATTTATGAAATGAACAAACAAAATCAATTAGGTGTTCACATATTGGAATAGAATCCAAAATATGAACTAGTAAATTTAATTCGTTCAAGTATTAGGCACACATTTTTTATTGAACAGTGATAGTTTTCATAGTATTTAAAACTCCAAAATCATTGGATTAGACATCAAAAGCTATGTTCATCTTTTGGTTTAAAGATACAAGAGCATTTAACGATCATTTTAAGTTATAAATTTTCCATCTGTCATTTCAGTACGATTTATTAAGAAGCTTTAAAAAAAGTACGCCTTGCCTAGTAGCTGAACACCGTTCAAGTATTGGCTTAGGTATACATTTTTGAAACCATTACTTGAACGGCATATTTCTCGTTAACTAACAAGAAAAAAGAAATATCGTATAACTACAATAAAAGAGTGATTAATCAAGAATACATACCAAGCAAATCCTTCTAAGACTGACAATTATTGAATTTTATACGTAATTAAAAGCTTAAATTTGGAGAGCACTGTCCTTATTTATTTTCCCATACTATCGACGTTTTCGGTGGGAATCTCCAGAACGACGACCGATCACGGCCAAAAAGAATATAATACTATGTTAAGATTTAATGGAGGTGTAAGCAAAGAGTTGCTGTTTAAGAAAAATAAATTCCTAACTATGTAATATTTGTCACGATTTAGTTATGTGATTATTTCGATCGAGTGTTCAGCTTTTGGGTGTCGTTCATCTTTTGGTGCCCCTACCCTACATATTTATTTCAATAAATTTGTGAAATCAGCTTTATTACTAAAAAATAACTCAATTTAATTAAAATCATTTAATTTTTTCTGTAATTTGTATTTTAAACATGAATTATTACATTTTAAATTTGGCTGTTGGCCGATCTCGTTCGCGCCTTAGCCTTGCGCGCGCATCGGTATCGCGGCAAGAAAAAAAAAACAACGCGCCAGCCGCCATTTTTCGTAAATAATTGACGGCTGTGACGAAGATAGTTTGGATTAATTATTGTGAAGTTTAATATTAACGAAAATTTCTTTTTTAAGCAAAGAAAATGAATAGTCTTGTTTTTTTTCGCAAGTGTGTTGAAAAACGTCGTATGTAACACGTGTGCCTGTGACCATAATATACGCGGCTTTCTTGTGGCGCACTCGCTACCGCTCGTGCGCACACAATAGCGCCTTGTATACAATGTTCAACTTAGCACACTTGTATCATAATGTACTATTATAAGTATTTTAAAAAATATGCAAGAAATCATAAAGGTAACGCTTAATAAACAGGTTTTGAGTTATTGCCGGAAAACTGCACTTCTCAACAAAGGGACGTCTCTTCAGTGCCATGAAGATACGTTGTTTGTTGGTGCACTTTACCACATCGTATTTTTTAAATAGATTTTTGTGTTTGGAGTTTATAGTAACGGCTTCGGAACCCTAAACTGAGCATGGTCTGACACAACATGATCTTGCCCAGTTTTTCGATTTCGTTTCACAGAAAAGTATTAAATTCAAAGTTTATTTTCTCAAATTAAGAATTGATCTTATACCACCACTTTTACTTAAAAATACAATATTATCATAGATATTCACGAGGAACATTATCGTGCATTGCCGATAAAACAGCGATACTGAGAAAAACACGGGCATTTGTTTAAAAAACAAAAATACTACCCCTTCAGTTTAGGAAAATCCATTCTTGTCAGATACCTACGTCATACAAAGAACACACCTTCCAAGTTTCAGGTCTCTACGTTCAGCGGTTTAGGCTGTGCGTTGATCCGTCAGTCAGTCAATCAGTCAGTTATTCAGGAGTTCAGGACAAAGCATACAAAATACTTATATAAATCGATGTAAACATTTGCAAATCAGATAATGGTTCCGTTTTTAAGTAATAATAATCAAAAGTAAGGTACTTATCCTGGTATAACGACTCACCTACAAAATCCTTGTTTCAGGTTACGTTGCCGTCTTGTCGCCAGGAGATAATTTGCGAAAAAGTACGTCCCTTAAGCACCTATTTGTATTCACGAGCGTGAGATCTCCTGCAAGGATCTTGGATAATTTCATTGTACTTAAAATCGAATATTCTAGGCGAACAAATACCGCGGAGCCAGTGAGGGAAACTATTGTGCTACGCATCCGTGGTTTGTTTTGAGATCTTATCTGTTTTTACCACACACTAAAAAACAGGCTAATATGATTCTTGTTTGTGTCTGAAGTTTTTATAAATCGTCAAAGATAAGTTGTTCTAGTCAAATAACTCACCATTGTAATAATCGGATATGGGGCCAATTCGGATCAATACTTTGTCATTTAAAATAATTATACCTAAAAATTAGAATTATACTAGAGGACGCCCGCGATTTCGTACGCGTAGAATGAGTTTCCCGCTACTCCTGCTTCTTCCCGTTTGATTGGATTGAGATTTTAAACATGTGTCAAAATAAAATGTACTGTAAATCAATAGCACTAAAGAGGATTGACATCAACTTCGAAGCAAATCACCCCCAAAATAAATTTCTACCCCATTTTTTACCCCTTTTGGCCATGAATTTCAATAAAATACGAAACACGTCTTACATCAATTCTGTTAAAGAATGTTTGAATGGACCAAAGAATCAGGTTGTCCCATACAAACTTTGCCCCCCTTTTTCACCCCTTCAGTTTAGGAAAATCCATTCTTGTCAGATACCTACGTCATACAAAGAACACACCTTCCAAGTTTCAGGTCTCTACGTTCAGCGGTTTAGGCTGTGCGTTGATCCGTCAGTCAGTCAATCAGTCAGTTATTCAGGAGTTCAGGACAAAGCATTTTATATGTATAGATACTGATAAAACTGATCCAAATTGGTTCCATTGTCGAAGGAAAAATTCAAGTCAGCATTTTTGAAAACGGCATGTTTTGGCCTTCCACAATGCACCTGCTATGCTACATTCACCGGCCTCTACTTATTCGACTCCAATAGCTTTAATGGAGTTTTAATTTATTTATTTATTTATCTTTATCTTAATTAAGTAATATTCTATGCTGTAAAACAAATACACTTGATATCAAGTGAATAACAGCTAAGTACCATAACGTTAACAATATGATAACGATATGGTTTAAAACAAACAGGAATACCCTGGTGCCACAGATTAAGAAGTAGATAATCCTAAAATAGAAATGACAGGTTTAGTAATCCCCGAACTCGAGAGCATCCCATTCGAGAGTTTTCGTTTCTCATCGAGCTCGCCTCGTCTTCCTATTTTGTGCTGGAATAGCCCTAATAACATGCCACAACTCATTCTGATTTATACGTTCTCGTTATAATTGTGCGCTTCGCTGCCGCTATTGCCGGCTGTTGCAATTTTCATGCAACCGATCCACGAGAATGGATTCTTTCTGGCAATTTGCTCGTAATTCCCCACTGTGTTATTGCAAGATAATTTAATTTTGAGATTGCTTCGCCGCTAATGGAGCTTTTGTGCTTAATTTGACTGATACTTCGTCGCTAAGTAGTATCTTTTGTTGCAGTTGCAAAGTGAGGATGAGTTACGTGCGTTTCACTAAAATATATTCCCTGTGTAAAATCTATGTTTTCTATTAGTTCAAATAACATATCACATAGTTTCAACATCTATTCGACCTTTGTCCGTTCATTATTCAAATTAATAACCAAAAAGTTTAGTGTTACCTATAGGTACCTATTATTACGAATACGAACCAAACATACCGTGACAAATATCGTCTTTATAAACAAGTCGCTTGAGTGTAGTGTATTTCGGAGAACCCTACATCACAGTGTTTTCGTCTAGTTGCGGTCCACGATATTATGTAAATGATGTTGATCCAGGTTAATATCATCACGGATCATTTCCAGCCATGTTAACGGGAATCGTGCGAAGGCCGTCCAGGAATAGTGAAGCCACCTATTTATTGCTGTGTGAATCACCGCGTGTTTACAAGCTGTTTGTCATTTACATTTTTCGGAACATTAAGAAAATTTTAAATGATCTTTTAACGAGATAACACAAAAAATGCGGTACTGTTTTAATTAAAGTGGACAGTACCGTCTGTGCTTAATTAAGCAAGGTATGAAAAAGACGTTTGTGAATAAGTAGCATTTAAAATACTCGGGCCAAGAGGAAAAATATCGGTGACGCTGGTGTTAACGAGGCAATAAAAAGTTCAGTTATAAAGACTATTAGAAAAAGTTTATTTGGGCGAGCCATTAGTCGATACTGAAAAACGATTCCAAAGAACATCGCGATCGCATAAACTTATGAATAGCTAATCCATAAAAAAGTACCTAACAGAAGAATTTCACGAGTCGATCGTAAACGCCGTCTCTGATTTTAACGCACCACAAATCCTCCCCATTCCGTGTGATTACGACCTCTCCTACAATACAATCAATCGTCAACTTTTATTTGACTTATCTTTGAAATAAAAAACAAGCAAAACAACGGCTAGGTTTGGGGTTCGCGGGTTCCGTAAAGTTTGAAGGTGAGCCGTCGACCGTCTCCCTAATAGAGAAGAAAAATACGTTAATGTACCCTCAGAACCTGAAGACAAATAAACCGAGGCGGACACGGACGAATAAAGGCGGGGAGGCACCGAGATAAATAACAATGATCCTGCGGAACGAGTAGCCGGCGGGCGGGCGCCCGCGCCCCGCGCCACGCGCCTCGCGCCCCGCGCGCACTCGCACTACACTTTCTTGTTATTACATTTGCTTACATCCATTTAACCAGTATTTATTTGAACTAACGACAGTTTTCAAACCCACGCTAAAGTTAAATCCACAGCAAGTCCCTATTCTACTACCATATCATATTGTTAACGATGCATCTGCCTTTACTGTAAAAACAAGTTAATAAGAGTACAACAACATTGTTTATAAGACAAAGTGGACTCGAGGCCAGCTTTGGACTCTTTACAATTTCGAAATTATTATCTCCAAGCACTTTCTCTGAACAACACAATTTCGCTTCAATGCAAACTACGTAGTTTAATTAAAAGTACATACTAAATAATTCTAAGGTGAACTATAAATGATTTTAGTTCATAACCGATTGTGAAGCTATGGCAAATCCGTGATATTTTCTGTTTGCTAAAATATGGACATTATTATTAACATTTGAGGGTAACAATTGATACATTACTTCATTGTTAGGTTCATAAAAACGTTTTTTATACCAATCAACGCTGTTAAATAAAAGTTTCTTGTATTTATTGTGCGCAGTTTCCATTGTAAAAGTTTACCAATAAAAAGTGTTTAATACGATTGTAACTCTTAAATTATTTCCGCCCCTCTGAAACAAAACAGATTCAGTCGAATCTTTCCGTCCGTGTCAAGTCAACGTCGTCATAATCTTCTTTCGCAAAACAACGTCAACTTTAATTAAAATACTTTAAAATAATAAAACGTTTTATAAAAGAGAACAGAAAGCCCAGCAATTGTAGTCAACGTTTATCGTTACAAGCCGGGATACCCAGGCGCGGAATCCTTTCATTTGTATCTGACATTTATGAATATTGAATGCGATCTTTGTCAAGCCGGTTAATATTTTTGTAGGGACAGCTATTATTCGCGCATGGTGGGTAAAATCTTTAACAAACACTACAAGGTTTTTACCACTTAGATGTTCTTCACATGTGCGCTTCTTTTGGTTAATTAAATACTACTTACTGCCTTTAACATAACTACCTTAGTTAGATTAAAAAGTTAGAGATCGAAACCGGCTTCTGTTTTTTGCGCTCTATTTACAGACGAAACAAATAAATGTTAGAGTTTATTTTTAAATTTTGTTTCAGCTTTAACATTGTGGCTAGCGTACGAGCGTTTCTCCATTGTAACTTAACGTACGACATCATTTATTTAAATAACAATAGTTACATAACAACATTTAAGTCTCAGTTAAACATTAACTATATTTAATGACGGTCATTATGAAATGCAATACAATTAATTTCCATTTGATATATTTGTAATCGTATATGTCTACGGTATACGTCTGTCCGGCTGTCCGACTGTCCGTCGGTCCTTCTTGCTTCTGTTCGCGGTTAAACTCAGGGACTCTCGGTACTACAAAGGTGTAATTTGGGAGAGTTTTTTTTTCGGATAGGTATCACCCATTAAGGTAGCTCGGAAAAAACATTATGTTATTATATTTTTTTAGATTGGGGGACCGTTTAAAACATTTATAGAACACGAAAAGTGAAATTTTAGAGTTACTTGTGATCAAACGGGTGCCGAAGGAGTGATTAGCGGAGTTAGGTAAACATTTAAACACAATGACCCACATGCTGGGAAATATACCGTCTAAAACGAGACAGGAAAATGTCCGTCAACCGCTCACGGAATATCATGGACAAAAACCGTACCGGGACGGGAAATCGGATCAGTGCTAACGAGCACATCGCAATTAAAGTGCCGCGTGGCCTCTCAGTGTTTTTGCATTGCCGCTGATGTTGCGCGCAATTGTCTCTGCCGCTTTGTTTGTTTGGCAAAACTGGATGTTAATTTTCCATAGCGGCACGAACACACGTACGCCGTTGCCGTGAATGATAAATTTAACCT
Organism: Acleris sparsana; assembly: GCA_923062465.1. Lineage (NCBI taxonomy): Eukaryota > Metazoa > Arthropoda > Insecta > Lepidoptera > Tortricidae > Acleris > Acleris sparsana. The sequence continues at coordinate 14,355,032 of OV281286.1, forward strand.
TCGTTGAGATCAACAAAGAATTGGCGTAATTGTATTGTGAGGTTGCACGTTTCACGACATGCCTATAATAAACAAAGGAATTGGCGTTAGAAAGTCAGCAACAAAGGCATTAATGTTGATAAATTTGATGACTAACGAAAACTGCAATGCTTCCAGTCATGGTCTAATAGATTTATCCGGGAAAAATAAGCATTTCTATAATTTCTTTCTACCGTGCGGTTTCAATTTTCATACCAATTTGACGGAACGAATTCTGAATGAAGATCCTGGTTAAATTAGGTAACGAGGTAAATCGATTATATTGAAAAATAGATAGGTATACATAATAACATAGATTAGCTGTCCTAAATAATTATTTGCATGTATCTTCCTTTTGGCTGCAGACGATCATCCGAGTTAGATACCGCAGTATCACTACCCCGCTGATATTACATTCCCGCCCGCCGCCTGTCGCCACGGAGTCGCGCCCGCGCCGCGCCCCCGCCCCTCGCAGCCCCATAGGGTAATGAGTGCGACCACAACCGGCCCGATATGACCTATAAAAATTTAGAGCGCAATTATACCTATAAGTAGTTTATACGGCCACGAATTTATTTGATGGCGCTTTTAATTCGTTAATAAAATTGCGATAGTCAATTCGACAAAGCGTGCCGGGCATGTTGGTTGCGTACTTAATAAAGAATTTAAATTCATATCGTCCGAGTGATTTTATTGGCTTTATAAGCTAATGGGACCAGGGTGAAATGATAACGAAGTCACTCCATATGTGATATGATACAACAAATTGCCCTTTGGAATTAGGTTCAAACATTTATTGATTTGTAGCTAACTTTGATACCCTCTTAAAACGCTGCACGATCGTAAACCAACTTGTAAGAATTGAGTATAAAAACAATTTAATTAAACCGATAAACGGTCTGAAATGAATAATCTTGAAGAAGTTAACAATTCTCCACTGGAGTACGGCAACAAAGTATGGAAGTGTCCGCAACTCGGCCAGAAGTTAGAGCGCGCTAATGTCGGCTCTTGCCGTAAGTACGTATTTCATTCTATGATTAACTTTCATATCAAGACAAGTCTTAATTACTAAATGCTAATATGCTTTTTGTTCATTATTTTCTCACGTCAAAACGGACGGAATTGATATTCTAAACAGAGATAGTAATTAACTTTACCGCGAGTTAAAATTCTCCGAACTAGGTAAATAATGAAGAAATGCTTGTCTACTCTTATTAAACCGATAACTCGAGAACCTTTTGATTGTTGAACCATTGAAAGAGTGGAATAATAGAGAAGGAATTGAATACTCAAATGTTTCAACTCTATCGACTTAAAAACTTAGGGTTATTTTTACTACTTTCATACCTATAGTATCTATGTTAAGACACGTAAAACGTGGTACTCGTAAAATAAAATATGCTAGCTAAATCAGATTTAGACGGTCATGGTAAAAAAACAAGAAAAATGTGAGGCAAAGCGGAGCATGAAGCATAAGGTAAGTACTTGCGTTGCGTTACATACGGGAAGCTTTGAGAGATGTTTTAATGTATTAGGTAGTAGATATATCTACTAGTAGGTATTTGTAACTATAAGCAGTTGTCTTTGAAGGTGTGAAAAACAATTCATTGCTTACTGGCAATGTTTTTGTCATACGGCCACTGTACACCTTTTTGCCATTTTTGGTTGAAGGAATATCAAAAATACTTTAAAATTAAAATTAATATAAATAAAAAATATAATAAATATGCTTGTAATTTCATAAAGCTTTCAGTACATATTAGTTGAAATTTAGAGTAGCCAAAAACGGTGTGAAGATGGCCATAACCCGTACTTCTACACACATGATCAAATTTCATCATCCCCCAGCAACGTTTAACTATTAAAGTGACGGCACCAATGTTGGACACTAGATGAATTGTCTCAAAATAAATGAATAACCCTTATATTCTGTACCATAACAATCAAGTCTCCATTATTTGTCCTTTTTCATTACTGGTTCCGTTACCCTATAGATGATAATCTTCTTTCTTGTATCCAATTTGTGAAGGTAGTGCTAAAGAAAGGTGTCTTGCAGACATCGAATCAGTATTAAAACACAATTTTGTTAGCTAACAGTTTCAAAGACTAAACGATAATACATACTACTTTGAAGGAGCGTTTCATTTTGTGTGTGGCTCAGTTAATATAGTATGCCGCCACTCGTGAACTATGCAATAGTCGGGCGGAATCGGTCGGAAACAAATTCAATGCTGCAAGTGCGCCGGCCGGATTGCTTCATAGTCGTAAACTTGCCCCGGCTTCCTACATCCGTTGTTCCAGGCGTTCATTTTTAAACAAGCGATTTTCGGTGCTTTTGTGCAGATATATTTCCACTATAGCGACTTCTGGGCGCGGCTACTTCGCAATAAGAACTTATTGTACTAGCTCGGCGCTATTTGAACTTGTAGGGATGAGAAGACGTCGAAGTAGTTTTATAGATTTTTTAGAGTATTATTAAACAATGCAGAAGCTCTCGGTTTTTCATGCGCAATGGACCGAAAATGTATATAGTAGAGTTGATGAATTAACATATTAAAAATTACCCTTTTTTATTTATTTTGAGGAGCTGCCAATACTACTACTACTATTGGCAAAATACCGAATGTGATACAAATTGTCAAACCATTTCTGGTACCGACGGTAAATGCGATAAAGTACCTACTTATTATTCTGGTGCAATTGATGGCATTTTCCAAAAGAGCAGCGGCGGACATGTGTCGCGCTCGTATGAGCGGCCGTAGGCGTCGCCTGGCGTACGACTAATCTTTTAGCGCGTCAGCGGCGCACGCACATAAATCGCGACTGAGTTACGACCCGCCCCGACGCAACCCGATGTAACAAACTTACCTTCACTCCAGCTGGAAATTGCTTCATTCACGAAGTGGCCGAAAGCAAATCGATTATTAGTCATCCAATGCGTTGTACATACTCGTACATGACCGCAATTAGTTTTATTGTTCTTGTTCCTCATGATACAGTTGGTACAGTTAGAAGTCAATTAAAGGTAGAAACTGACACACGCGACTTAATGCGATATAAAATTTAATTAAGTTATTGCAACTGGGGCATTAGGTATTTATTAAGTATCGAATGTAGGTAAACCTCGGACGTTATCATCTTAGCTTTAGAGCCATAAACGAATTAGTGAACAAACAAAGAAGTCGCTGCAAAGTGCGGTAACTTCCCAAGAGTGAACGAGATGTGCGACAAAGGTATTTATGGCCCCAGACCTCAGATGATAGCGACCCGACAATAGCAATAAATAAATATTAAGATTCTTGTTTAAGTATTACTTTTTTCAGTATTTTTTTAAGCAATCACATAAAGTTGTTTTTTCCATACAAAGTGAAAAGCAAACACTGGGACGCCTAGTATGGAGAAACAAACTTCATGTAACTACTTTTTTTTTAACCTGAAAAAAAACGCGCAAAAACATTTAAATTCTAATTATGTCAGGTACCACTAAAACGTATGAAATAAAACATGAAATTAATGATTTTTTGTGACATGGCCATAGGGGAATATTACAATAATTCAGATTAAAATCACCAATATCTCCGAAACTAGTAAAATTGCTGAACATACATAGGCATTAAATTGATAGCTTTAGCTGCTTTATCAGTCCTAGGCGGTTTGACGTCGGTTTCTGGGACACCCTGTATTTATAAATTAAAGCGCGATCTAACCTCTTTACTAATGTATTTTTAAATTACTTGTAGAGCTTCTAAGAAAAAAAGCATTCTCACTAGTTCTATTATGTTAATGCTTTAAATATATAAATAATAGATCTACTGTTAACAAAAATTCCCACTAGTTCTATCAATGAACTATCAATAGAAACAGTGTGAATAGACCGAACAGCAGAACTCTTATGTAAAGCAATCGCACAAAAACCGGATATTTTATTATACATAAGTAGTTGCATTGATAAATGAAAACTGGAAGTTTTCCATCACAGCAATCGAAGACGGCAATACGAAAAATAATATCTCTCCTGCCCTAGCAAATCCAGAACGGTGGGTATAATAAAAAGCGAAAGAGACCTGCGCTGGAATCAGTGGTGTAGTCCGCTTAGTTCCTCGTTATTATACTTCTTACCGGTTGAATTTTGATTTATGGCTTTAATTTGAGAAAGGTTGGCGACGACAGGCCGAGACATGTCGGAGTGTTTTCAAGGAGCCATCGTGCATTCGTTTAATTAATCTTGAGCTAAGACGCCACGCTCTGGGTGCACTACACTTGGCCCAACTTTAAACTCGTTAAAAGTTGCTTTGAAACATTTGGCGCCAGATAAGCCGCAGTCAGACTTCGGTTTCGAGATTGTTAACTAATCTACTGTTATAATTAAACAGCGTTTCATGTTTCATTTGTGAGGCTTTCTTTTGATTAATATCTGTTTAACAGCTGTTCTCGCTTAAAGTTCACACCCTTCTTGCGTAAAGTTTGAGCTTGAACGGTCACTAATTCTGTAAATCTATTTTACTTCTTTCCTTTTTCTTAATTTACGCTGCCTTAGGTTATATTATAATTCGGTCCTACCGCAATTAACTAACCCGGATTATTAAACTGACGTAAATTAGTCGCTCCCTACAAGATTGTTTGTTGTGCATAAGCATCTTGATTCCATACAAGCCTAACATGCATATGGATATACTAAGATGTAAGTTGAATCACAAAACAAGTTGTTGTTGTTACTATCAGCATTGGTTGTTATAACTAATATCATTACTAAGTATGTTTTTTTTAAGTCAAATAAAATAAAATCTCTCTTAGTTGGCTCTATTTTTTTGAGGGTAATGTACAATAGACCCCGCCAAGGTAATCCCTAGGCGATTTGCAACATTTTATTTATCCATAGTATTTTGGAATCGGACACAGGCACAAAGGCTATAAAGTTGTAAGCCGAGCCATTGAAGACACTCCAGGGCTGTGTCGCCGACCGCAGGGAGCTGCACATAACGGGCTGGCAGTGAACAGTGAACAGTGAACAAGGCTCATTTCACTGCACGAGATGCCCGACAATAGCCCTTAACGCGTAATTACTCAAATGAATTGACCATTCGAGTATTGTCTCTATGCTTATGTATAAGTGCAGCAATAGCTGATCTGTCATTAGATGAATAAATTATACTGATGGCTCTTTAATTAAATAGCCACCAAATTGGAGTGCGTGTTTGTTGTCTTAGTTAAGAGGCATTACAAATTTAATCAATTAATTCCTAGAAGTTAAATGACATTAGAATTATTATTAACCTTAAAACTACTAGGTATCGTATTGATGCGTATGTATGTACATGTGAACGATGTAAACAAATTAGTTGTTTGACACATAACCTCAAATATTAACCAAGCGTTTTTTTATTAAAAATAACACGGGTGCGGGTGGTAGGACCTTGTGCAGGGTCCGTCCGGATCGCTACCACCATCTTATCCATTAACCTACCGCCAAACAGCAGTATTCGCTTTGTTGTGTTTCGGTTCGGGGATAAGACAGCCGGTGTAATGACTAGCATTGAGGTATTCCATCTTAGTCCTCAGGGTTGGCAACGCATTGGAAGTCTTAGGCTAGCAGTCTTGTGAATGCGAATGTCTATGGTTTACAGTGTCCACTTACCATCAGGTGGTCTGTGTGCTGGTTTGCCTTCTCTATGCCATTAAAAAAAAGCATGTAATGAATAGTTATTTCATCTTATACTTAATATGAAAGAAGTGATCTAGTGTATAAATCATTGCAAGGACCTCACTTGATCTTTAAAAGTACGTAATTATCGAGTAATCATGGTGCATTGGTTCGTTTGGTTTTGTTGACATCTTTTGCAAGTTCTATTGACGGCGACCTTACGACGTTATTGCAATAACTAACCTTAATCGTGTATTCTTATAGATCCTAGAGATACTTATAGTCTTGATAATTAGTCATTCATTACCGTTATACCAATTTTTTCTTATCCGTCTTGTAGCTCTTACTGTCGAGTGAAAAAAAACTATGAATGTCCATCAACATAATTACGATATAGAAGGAATATAAGCTAAACCAGCGCTGGCTTAACAACCGGCACATGCTGAGTTGGGACCGTTTCACAACAACTGACCAAGTTTGTGAAGCTGTATTTTTCTTTGTATCTTTAGGTACTTTTTTTGTGTGTTGTTGTGAATAAATGTATTTCGATTTTGATTTTATTTTTATTTGATTTAAATCAGAGATTGATTGTTTCAGCATGTATCCTTATATGTTTGATATGTTCCTTTCTAAAATTATTTTTAATAGTGAATTGTACGATTGATAATAAGGAAGTACCTAAAATATACCTACCTAAAAAGTCAAACTCAGGCGCACACAATTAAAATTTGAAAGTATTAAATGTATGAAGTTATTATTGAGTCTTGACTTCAATCTCAGGGTCGACCGACTATATACGAATATAAAAAGAAATAGCGACAAGTTTTCAGCTCACACCAATCTTAGATCTTAATTGTTATGATAGTATCAAACAGCGGCTGTCATCAGGTTTTATAACGAAATGATAAATCGAAGAGGTCAGTTTCTCGGGCCAACATGGCGGCGTTTAATCAGGGGTTTTGATCAACACGTCCTCGCCCGGCAATATAATTACAGTTAACAGCAATACGGGGACGTTATCGCGCGTATAAATTAGACCGATTTACATTTAGGCAAGCGACACAGCATGGCTATTATCGTGAATGATGCACGGATAGCCAGGAGATCGGACACGAACTTCACGATCATTTGCGTCTAATTCGTTTAAAGAGACTATGTGACATGCTTCGAAAAGTGACTAAGAATCAATACCTAAGCATTTTTTAATTAGAAAGGATTTCTGGTGTTTAAAGATATTATTCTGATTATATAGTTATAAGCCAGACTTCCGCAAAGTCAAACTAAGTATGTACTTCTAATAGGGTGATTAAAAAAAATGTTTTTCTATGTCCGTGCTTATTTGGTGTCGTCCAGCCTCCTTTAGGTATATGTAAATTGTTTTTTTTTTTTTTTTGATATTTCTTCAAATTAATATTCATTCCGATATTTTTAAGGCGCATCATGCATACGCCTAAGCATGGTTCCCAATTTAATACTGAGTATGAAACAAAACCGAAAACTCGTTAAACTCCTCTCAAACCGAAACACAATCATAATCAATCGTTACACGTTAGAATTACATCCTTCGAGCTAATAAATTAAATTCCCATATTCTGAGGCAAAACCACTGCAAATTGGTCTTAATTTAAGCGAAACGTATCGCCCTAATGCTAAGCATATAAGCAATCTCACTTTATTACACTACGAAGGGTTCGGGGGCATCCCAATGTAAGGGTTGCTGCCACAATAATTTCTCCCACATAATATTATTTATTACAGACTTGGAGACACTCCCCTGTGATACAACATGACGCAGACATAGATTCTGACCTAAGCCCAGAATGTAATAAAGCCGAAACTGATATCAGTTAAGTGTATTCGGCACATGAGCCGCTCTGATTTATCCCACCTTCTGGAATATAGTGAACAACGAAAGTGATAAGTTACGTTATTAGGATCAGGGTCGGGCGGCGGAGAGAGATCTGGTGTGCTCGTCGATACATCCCGTTTGTTCAATTACTGTCAAAAGATGTTGTTAACTACACTTTATTATTACAATATCAAAATTCTAATTATATAATTATATTAAAAACCAGTAATTTCAAAAAAAAAACCAATTAAAAAGACAGAAACTCTACTGATTTTTTGTAGCATTTGAGTAGACCTTATTGTGTCCACCATCGTCAAACAAATACCTATCGCCTGGTCCAATATCTGCAATCGGCAAATTGCCGGCGTGATCGCCGGGATCCGCCGGGTGGCGACGCAGGGGAAGCAATCTCATTTTTTCGCCACAACACAGTCGCAGCGTCTTCAAAGCTTAGACACTATTAGATTCATTATTGGAGGATATCGATGAAAATCTCCAGCATCCAATCTCTGGGGGATCGCTGGCGGCGCGCGTATTCTTGTAATTTCTGAGGCATAATTTTATTTATTAGAGTGTGCCCTCGGAGCACGAGAACACCCCATTTGCCGCTTCATTGACTTACAACGCCACTCCATAACACTTCGCACATATTTCTGTAGCGCTCTCCCGCCGATATTAGATCCTTCGCACCTCATTATATTGCGAATGACATTTAATAAAACATTATGGTACGCCGCGCGCAAGCGGTTTTCGATAGCAAAACTTATCACAAACGGCGGTTTGCGTAAATTGTATTTATGGCATAAATACCCACAGGTCTTGTATTCTTCCTAAATGATAAAATCTCTTTAAATAAAAAGTGGAAAGTAGCATTACCACAATAACAACAAAAATCTTTGATAATTTTATCAGAAAAAAGTATTTACAACTTTGCTTGTGAGTCTAACTTTACATTAAATGTAATATTTATAATATATCAAACAAACTAAATGAAACACTGCCTTGTTGAACTCGAGCAAATATTAAATATATGTAATCACCGTTAAATTGTCCCGGCCAGAACAAAGGGAGCCCATCTCGATTAACCACACAATTAGTTTTAGCCTGTTCAATACCGCATTTGTATCAAACAATTATTTAAATTCCTGGAACAATGTAATGGTAATGTCAATATCGGTCCGATAGTTTACGGTTTACCTAGTGATGTGACACGACGCAAATTACACGCTCCGACGCCCAACATCAGCTTTTTAATCCAACCCGAAAATGAAAGCAATCAAATAACAATTATAATTATGTGCACAATGTTACGTAATGTAAGCCATTTCAGAACGGGATAATATAACCGTAGGAAATCGTCGTTTTTTAGGTCGAAGAAGAATAGAATAGAATAGAATAGAAAACATTTATTCAACGCACAAGAAAAAAACATTACAAAAAAAAGAAGGAGAGGATCCTATGTGAGAACAATTGGAACTGGGTAGGTTTGACGACTGCAAAATAAAGTAATCGCTTCTTTTCCAAGTTTTAAAAGTTTAAGAAAAATAAACATCATGATGCAAATTCCAACTACCGGGAAAATTTTATGTATTCAGTTGCATTTTAATACAAACAAGCGACAGTTTAGTGCAAATGAGATGTTCATTTTCTTTCGCAGTTACTATGAGTGTAACTTTATAACTGCAAAATGTCAGACTTTATTTTCATGTTTTTAATATATTGTCGCGCTAATACAAGTGAGGAGTGGCTTGTCTTAACTATTTGTACTTACATTAGAGTTAAAGGAACCACAGATTAAACATTCTAGTTTCAAGTCCAAAATGGCCACGCTAGCTAGCAGCGATCTTCACACGCTAACTACTAACTTATGAACATTGAAATTAAACGGAATAATAAATAAGTCCGGGGCCTAACCGAAAGGTCTTAACTGTAAACTTCTCCATTTTCCACCAACATTCTGTGCGGTCTGACGGATTTTGATTTATCATTTTAATTTAGAGTACGGTGACGACGGCGCGAGGTGCGCCGGCCCCGCGGGATCCCGACCCCAGCTTCAAATTCCTTCTATTAAATACAATTATTCGGTGTTATCCTAACGCCTTTGTGTTTGTGTTTGCCTAAATATGGTTCATCTCGACCATTTTGAAACGATCGTTTTCCTTGACCGAATTTAATTTACGATTTGAGTAATTAATGTTTCAAATTTTGAGGGTATTTTTTTCTCGAATTTGATTATCTTAATTTTATGAACTAATTGGTTTAAGTTTTTTTTATTACAAAGTATCAATAAAGCGTCACATAAATTTTTAATAACCCAAAATTACTTTATTATGGGTTATGAAACCTAAAATAGTGTTTATTGAGTTGACATGGGTTCAAATTCCGATCTAAATTGGAATATTGGGGGCAAGATTTTCGCGGAGGTTCACCTCGGCGCGAATCAGGATGTACGGTTATGTGACGTCACGTGGCCGTGGCGGCACCCCCCTCGCCCTTGGCGCTCCGCCGCCGCCCGCCTTCATTTGTTTTCTGGTGTCACTTCTTATCTCGTCTCGCAATTATTACAATTTGTCCGCTCCTCCCCTTATCTTTGTGAGTTTGCCACTTCAGCATAAAGGCAGCCGACTTCAGCAGATTCGCAAGATCATATTGAAGGCAAAATCCACGTTTTTTTTCTTTTCGCAGCGGAGTTTTTCGAAACTTTGAATAATGACAGTCTTAAATTAGAGAGGTGCCCGCGAAAAGCTGCCGACAGACGGGTTTGCTGTTTGTTGTTACGCTTACTTTTCATCTTTTGTTTTATGGCAGTTTTTTCGTATCGCGCCAGTCTCATCATAATATCAAATAATTTCTTGCCCAGTAACTGATCAGTGGTTCAACGTGATTTGCCAAGCGGTAATCAAGTTCAGGCATGACCAGCAGTAGGTATTTATTTGTGCATGCCTATTTTACATTAGTACCTACTATAGCTACCATTTTTAAGGATATAAAATATGATCATGAATCTATTTTGGAGCGTTGTTGGCTCCGTCGGGCTGCCCCGGCACCCACGCGAAGTAAAAAGTTTGCAAAATAATTCAGGTGTCCGCGGATCCACGAAGCTAATTCGGCGCAGGTGCTCCCCGTAAATCATTATAAACCGCTTATGACGTTATTAGTGCACGATCGCTGCTCAACAGTACCGTCTCTATATTTTCATCGCTCCTAAGACGAAGGGGAACGATGCTCACGCTCGTTGTCGCGACAAAATGTTCAATTTTAGATACAAATAAAAAAGGTCGGACGCGTCGCACGGAATATTAACGGCGCACAATATGAACGTAGGCATCCGGAATTTGCGTCAAAAGTGCCAAAACAATGTTATTCTTTTCCGCGCGGAGGTAATAAGCGAGGCGGCCCGGCCGTGCCGCGGATATGAAATCCAGAAATGTTTACGGCGCCCGATAATGGCCAGGTTTCGTATCCGATCGAGGTTTATGGATGAAAGGATCCACTCGTAATTAGAATCTTTAAGGTCTTTTGTAATAGCGTAATTGTTTCCCGTTGTCGCCTCGGAGCACGCCGTTATCCCTATGAATGGACTGTCTTGAGTACAAAGAAGATGCGACCATCACGCGATGCGCTCCATTTAATTTGCAAGGAGGGTGACAACCTGCCTAGTATTTCGATTGGCGATAGTAGTGCTCGGGGGCGAACGTCATGCGGTCCGGAGCTGCCAGTGCGCGCGGTGATTGAGCGCCGTCAGCCGCGCTGCGCCCGCGCCGCATGCCGCCGTTGACCCGCGTGCCGCGCGCGGTGCGCGCGCTCGCCAAATATCGTCACTTCTAATTGCATGCACTAATTTACTGACGCCTCCCAACACGTGCCGCCTGCCAAACATTCGTTTAAAAAGAAAACAAAATAACGAATACATTAAATTAGATCAGATTTATAACAAGACCGATGCGATCACGCTACACTATACTAACTAATAGGCTTGTGTAAGGTCGACCACGCTAATTAATCCTTTCAATCGCGCAGGCAATACAATATTGATCGGTGTCTTGTTACCTATGTTACAATAAGATACGGGATGCTAGCTCCTCGTACATACGCTTGTACATAAAGTGCTCACATGGATTGATTAACAGCAATGGCCCCGAAGCCATGTTAACACCCTTAGAGCAGATTTAACTATGAAACGCTCAGCTCCAGCGGCGCGGCGCGTCTCTATTATGGTGCTACATTAAGCTACCACAATTCTTGCATAGCCACTTTTACCGTATTAGACGGCTTTTATGTACTGTACAAAATATACCGTCCATATTATTAGACCCCATCCCTAAAATATTCAAGAGAGCTTCTGCGTAATTTTCATAAGTTGTAAGGCATGGACAGCGCACCTTATATACTCGTCTCTTATTACGGCCCCCGTTGCTACGACTATAGTGCCCGGCTCAATACGTGAGTTTGGTGTGGTCCTTCAATAGACTCCTGTAATAATATTTGCATACAAAGACGATCGCGCCAGTACTTTGCGCTTTGTACGCAAATTTGCTTACTGTTACTTCCCTGAAAGTGAAGTCAGTGGGCGCCTAACCTGAGATGAAGGAATTGAGACTCTTAGTTTAAAATTAAAGAGTTAACGTGAACATAGCCTTAAAGCAATTAAATGTTTTGTGCTACAATACTTTGTTTTTAATTCAAACAATTGCCGGGAACACTTTCCACGTAAGAGATTAATTGCAGCAACTTTCGCTGAGCCGAATTGTGGAGGATTGTGGAAGTAGGAATGTAGGAGAGAGACAGGGAGATCAGGATTGCACGGAAGCGGAACAGGACGGATTAAATTGCAAGTGCGCTGATGTATTTATAGCTGGGCCGGAGACAAACGAGCGGCCGCGTGATGGACCTGCCTCGTTATGGGAATTAATCGAAGTTGCAACGAATAGGGCACCTGCAGTCTAACTGAACCACGCTTTCGGCTGAAAGCCCTGATAAATACACGGATTTGCCAGCCTCACTATGCCAACAAAGTCCTACGTTATACAAAACAAGTAGGTAGATACCATAATGATGTTTTATTTGAAAGAAACGACAATATGGTTTCTGCACTAATATTTAAAAACACCCATTCAGACTTAACAAAGACTTCTGTTTTTACGCGGAAGTAAGACATTAATTTCCATTTTGCACAAAAGTAGAACAATTTTGAAAAGTTGAATATTTAAGCAGATATTTGCATGACAACACGGGCTCGTTTGAAGTGTTCTTTGAAAATGATCTGTTGAGTGGAATGAGTTGTCGAATACCTACTGTTTAAGGCAAACTGCCAATTAAGGTCAATGTAATAGGTTTCAGTGTGTGTTGTTAAACAAAATGGATAGCACGCGCGCCGAGCAGACATTGTGTCGCAGTCTGATCATTACAGTGCGGAGTGCACCTGGGCCAGCTGCCTACATGAGCTAAAATAACCGCGAAACCGAATTATTGGCCCGCCCGCGACCATTCAATACGACTACGCATCCGAATTGCCATTCCACCCGGTGACCAAACAAACCCATGCACGGAATGTTTGGAGTTAGCCACTGCATGAAATATAATTGCTTGATCAAGTGCTCAGAATTAAAGAATTTCCCATTTGCTTCGTGAGCTTTAGGATTGAAGAGCAACTAAGGGTAATGTTATGTTATAAATAATCTATAACAAAACAATTTGAAATGGAAGCTTAACTAGAATACCTTACACATTTATTATTTATAGGAGCAAAGTTATTGAAAGCGTGAAAATTCAAATCACCTGTTAGGCAACAATACAAAGGCCGTCTTGAGCCGCCGTACAATGCAGCCAGCAGTCGGCGGCCCGTATTGTACCACGTTCGCTACATCGAATATTTATGGCGTCTGCAAACAAAACTTGAACGAGCTAAGTAGTCTAAGTTAGCGCTAATTTAAGAGTTCGGCGCCGAAGCAGGCGGGCCCGTGCCGCGGCCCGACGCCCCTGAGACTGCCTCACTTTGTCATAACTTACTCCGTTACTGCCTTAGTAACGCACACTGCTTTATTTAACGTTGCCTTTGTTACCTATTAGTTTCCAGCTCATAAAATACACCTACACCTGGAAAAGACGTCTTCATCGACACCGTCGGCTCCTTTTATTTGCGATTCTTATATTATTAATCTTTAAAGCCCCGTTTAACTAACAAAACGTGTACTGGTGCGAGTGGTGCGGTACCTATATCAAGCTTTTAGCGAAGCTTGATGCGAAACAAACTTAAATGCGCGCGAAACACGATCAAAACTTTACCGCAGCGCAATAAATAAAATATTAGATTATGGTTTCACGCTGCTGCTTTTCCTAATGCTTTTAGGTACGCAAATATATAAGCACCTACTTTGAACGAGAGCATAGTACCCAGTATTTTATGTAGTTAAGATGTGAGTTCAAACTTGTCTAGACTTTTAGGTGGTAGTTCTGGCATATTATACTTCATTGCTTATTCAGGAGGTTCTCTAACCACTAATAGATTCAACCAGCCAAAATATGAAAATCACCTAGTTTTCTAGTTCATTATTAAATAAACTACATTACCAAAGAATAGTTTGTTAATTTTTTAGAAATACAGCTACATTAAATTTACATTACACACCACTAAAAAATCAGCCGTTAAAACAAAATTTTAAATTAAAAAGTGGTTTGAAATACTTTATAGCGCACAGCACGCCACTAAAACGGGTGTTTTTAATTCTTTCAGCCGCACTTTGCGAGGAATGAGTGGTTAAAATCCTTCAAGAATATAAAGCACGTTTCTACTTGACTTTAGAAAAGAAAAATACGGGTAAAATAATAAATGGCGGTATAATGGCGATCTTCACGCGAAAGATTAGCCACAAAAGCCAGGGGCTTAGCAGTATTTATAAGGAGTGTTAGCGGCACGCACAAGAGCGCTTCTTGCAATGTTTTCGCATCGGGATGCGAACTCTCCCCAGTGCCGTTATTTCATTAAATATGATGCACAACTGTAGACCGAATTATATATTTAATTTCAGATGCATAAGAATTTAAGAAAAATATTTGACGCAGATATGAGCTAAGACCATGTCTAGATCTACAAGTATGCTATCTTTCGCACGACACGTTTTACAGCTACTGAAATTATAATGAATCTGAGAACCTTATTAATTTTGTTACCATTGCCAATTAAGGCAACGCTACCACGGAATTAATTAGGTTTTAAATTGCTAGTAAACAAAGCGATGAATCTTGGAAGACAATTCACATTCTCCGTTACGGCGCCGGTGTTGATTACGGCGGATAATTTCCCTAGTTAATGCTACTCTACTCTAGTTTCTACTAGGCCCGCAATGGTCTACATCCGTGGGCGATTCAGTAGGCTTACACTACAAGGCACACGTCGGGTTGCTTCAGGACAAATTAGTGTACGCATTGCAGACAATCTATTAATTCTTATTGGTAAATCATAGGTAGGTCATTTGATCTTATAGCTTAATTAAACTAAATTAGGTACCATGGGCAAATTGTATACACAACTGTGTAACAGTGTCGTTATTAATCAAATCGTAAGAAGTGTTCAACGTTTTGTTTTTCCTTCTCTAGAATGTAATATTTAAGAGGCCTTCTATCTGTATTACTGGCATTCGGCATGTCTCCACTAGTACGTATATGCGTGTAGGAACGGCATTCGATCGTTGAAAAAAATATTGATCATAGCTAAGAAGCAAAAAAAACGATATATTTTAATCGAAAATCGGTCTTACTATGTGTTTTATGTGACATGAAACAATAAACCCTGCAGCCGTAGGCAGTGTGCCTACATCTTTAGGTCCAAGTTAACTACTGGACGGTCCCCATGCGGGCGCGCGCCGCCGCAACTTTGGTATAACTCGTTTACTCTGGACCACCTAATTTGCTTGCTCACTACACAACAGCAGTCAACTTGTCAGTCTAATTTATACGGACATTTGTACGTTGCTGTGTGTCTGCTGGAAAAACCCAGGGTTAAAAACTGTACAGGCTTTTTTCATATTTGCTACATAGTCCAACTCTGGAATTATAAGGCTCGCCTCTTATTGTATTTTTATTTATTTTAGTTTTAAAAGGCCTTTTGAAGTTTTAGGTTAGTTATTTTAATTGATTATTAAGTATTTATTAATGTTCCTTACATTTTATTTTCTTTGTTTTTTTAATAGATATAATAGATAAGTACTTTTATGTTGACATACCAAAACAACTACGGACCGAATTCGTGCCCACCGGGCTGACATCGGCGCAAAGGTAGAGCTAAGAAGAGATGGCGGACAGTCGAGACCCATTCAAAAGCGAATCTCTGAATATGAAAAAATAGAGATAAAAGCATATCGACCCGTCAAAATAGAATTTAAAAAGTTCAACAAACCTCGTTCGTACGCGAGTTCGTTCAATTATACTCATTATGTGTGCGATAAGAACGCCAACTAGAGGTTACAAACAAGACTAGCATATTTTATGATGGTACTAAATTATTTAGGAAGAAAAAAAATAGTGGGGTAAATAATTGGTTTCGATATGATAAGAGGCATATCTGCCAAAGAGTATCATTTGTCATAAGATTGGTTATTTATAAGATGTCTGAAAATCATTGTAGGATGTCTATCTTTATGTAACAACAAAGTGCTTTTTTTTATAGAAATTTGAGTGACTTACTCATTTATACTATTAGTTAGGTAGGGCTTGTTTTATTTTCATTCCTTAATTTCACATTTTCTCATTCCTTGCCAATCAATCATTGAAATTGTTGTTTTTAAATAGTGCAATCTCGAACTTAAGGTATTAACTGCAAAATACCGTCCATAAAGCATATAACCCTGAAAACCAAAACCCAAATTACTTAATCCACTGCAGAGCGGAATGCGAACACTGATAGCAACAATGCCTTCATAACTCAGCAATTAAATTAATATTTGAGCAGTGGTAAATGAGAGCAGTGATTGTGCGAAGCATTAAATCTCGTGGCACGGTCTCCAGGTGGGTAATGAATACAAACTGCGGGCCGCATGGTAAGCACTACTGTATATTAAGGGACCGGGCCGCGGTTGTAACCGCCGCCTCGAAGCTGAGGAACTACCCGCTCCCTTGCGGACCGTTTTGGATGAACCATTGATTACCCCCGAGGAGCTAAAATGTTTCTGAAGAGCCAGTAATGTTCGCGCGCTCTGAGTGCCATTATACAGGAAATAGGTTAGAATGCTTATATGTTATTGGCTAATGTTATACTTCATTTAGGAAAAAAAAGTACAATTAATTAGATATGGGCCTAGCGTCTGGTTCTATTGTCAAATAATTTACTCTTATTACGTATTTGTGTTGCCTCACAGCCATGAGATATTGCAGTCGTATTGTACTGTGTGCGCTCTTGTGGGAGTTCTCTTTGTTTCTTTATATATGAACGCCAATATCTGGAACTATATGCTTTTTATTTCAGTTTCTTCCATACTAACACGATTATTAGGGCTTCAACCTGACATCACTCCTCTGACCACCTTATAAAACCAAAACGCTTATTCTAGAGAACACCTCCGTTTAAATATCGCTGATGGTAATAATCAGCCAATATGACTTAAGGTGCAGTCAGCACGCTCAGCGCTGCGAAAGCGATATTATATTAGATTAGACAATTATGTATAGAATAATTATCTCAAATCAAAGAGCATTATGAGTACTTCTTGCTTGATAGGCCAAAGATAAAGTTGCAGCTGCTTTTTTTCTAGGGTAGGTCAACAATTTATTAATCCTATAGCTGATTATTACATTTTGTGTGTTTTTGTCTACCCTTACCAGTGATACCCTAAGATATACCTGAAGTACGGAAGGAATTATAGTATGGACCTTTTATTGCCCCGTTCCACGTTCAATGAAAAACGAGAATTGTTGTGGTGGTTTAGAGAGTACTATTTATAGTCATTTAGAGCTCTAAAAAAATCTAGCTTCGAAGTTTTACAATTAAAATATTTTCGATCCCGTTTTCCAAGAATTGTAAAATTTGGCAAGAAACAAGGTCTTAGAGCAGAAGTAAATCAAATAATCCTTAAATCGTTACTTTGCAATTACCTCGCCTTTTTGTGAAGTACATATTCTTAGTGGACAAGTGAAAATTGCAATTGTATTGTTGTACCTAAGATAAGTGTAAGTGTAAGTCGTAAAACTATGGCGAATTATTAAGTTCATAGCATAAGGTTAAACAACTGTGATGGTGATGTGACAAACACCTACCGAAGTTTGACCATAGGGAAACCCTTTTTACTATTTTGCTACGAAACCCTTAAAAAATATCTAAAGGTTAAATTCGGGTTTTACCCTGTAACTTCCCTTCACAGGAAAGTGTACGGCTTAAGCCGAAAGTTTAAAAATGCATGGCTTCTGATGACACGTAAGTGCTATGATTTTCTCAGAACGCTATTTCATAGAAGTGAACCGATTCGAAACGGACAATTTGCAATTACGCCATTTCTGGGAAATGGACAAATCGATAGGGTTCATCGGCACCATAGGCATCATGAGGTAGAGGAGAACCCTCAGGAAGGGTGTCCGCCACACATTACGCCCCCTCCCCTCACCCTTAGACGGAATTCCAGGCAAACATTGCATCGCCCTCTATTCTTTATTTCACCTGCCGGCGGTAATTTATAGCATTTATTTCAGTTTCTGCGAAACGAATAAGGAATTTAGATGTAGGTACGTACTCCGGTAAAAATACCGCATGTTTTGTTACGGATTGATATTACACCCGTTCTGAACAAAGAAGATCGATGAAAAGGTCACTTGCACATTTGAACGAATAACTAATCCTTTTCCTTGGAATTTATAGATAGCTATGGGTGGGACCTATTACCTGACAGTGTATTTCTTAAAACGGCTCCAGTAAAATGGTTTTAAAACTGAAGATACGAACACGAAACTTCCTTTCCAATTTTCTCTCAATGGCCATTAGGATGAGAAATGTAAAGTAGATTCCCGGACGAAGTCGAGATATGTGTTCGAAAAGAATGAAATTTCAAACTAAACTGGCGCGGCACCGAGACTCAGTCGAGGAAACTGCTCAGGATGCAGACTTCCCAAAATTATTTGCATGTATCACACGAGTCAGAATCTCCGATAGCATTACTCTATGAGCTCGGATTTCCAATGCCCGTGACTTTCTATCAGACATGCTGTATATCGAATAGTATTTTTATGACTTACTGCCATCTAACCAAAAACGACTCTATACTAGATTGTCTAGGGTTGTACGCGTTCTAGCGAACCAATTATAAACTTTAAACTTTATAGTATGCGTACAGTTAGTGCGAAGTTAATGACAGACCGCGATAGTTTGTCAACGACGGACTCTAATAGCTATTTCAATATGACTTCGGAAATCCCGCTGTTGTCAAGGCGGAGAATACAAGTTCTGCAACAAAGTGAGCCGGCCCCTAAATACATCGTGAGTTAACGTAGTGTCAACAGGTTACTTGAGTCGAGGACAGTCTATAATTTGGCCTGGATGCACTAAGTTGTGGTTAGTTCGGTGCTTCATGCACCTAGAGCATCGTAACGAACATTTAAAAAGAACCCTCATGTGGCCAATTTACTGAATAAATTTTTAGAATTTCAATAGGGAATATTGCATGGATCTATTAATCGCATTTCTCAGCAAAATATGTAAATACCGTAAAAGATATCACCAAAAGTGAAATTAAAATTAAAATTAATAGGAACAAATCTTTGTTGGCTTATTTCTGGGTTATTCGAAATACGAAACATACGTCTACGTCATTATTAAATGAGGGTTTTTAAACTTGAATTTATAAACAACACAGAGGTTTTCTTACCAATTTGCCTTCGTCCATTAGAGAAACTTATTTTCTTAGAGCCACCGAGCTAAACGTAAATTAAACATAAATTAAAAGGACTGTTTTGTTGGAGCAAGCCATATTTCCATATTAGGGGTGGGATCCCTGCAGGGGAACACAATTTCTTCTGATAAAGCGACGGCGGCGGTTAGTCCGGTGCATTTTACACCAAGTCCATTCATTCTCTTACAAGATTACTATTGATGAGAGATTTTATAAATATGTGTAAAAAGAAAATGGAGTTTTTAAATTTAAATTAAGTTAAATATATAATAATAGCAGTGACAGTTAAATATAAAGTTTATGATATGATACTAAATTTAAACAACGAAAACCTTGGAACATGTATTACATATCTTACACTGGAAAAGTGGAAAAAACCAACTTGTATAGTTCCTGGCGAGGAGTTCTTATAATTTGCTCTGCATATTTGAAAGAACCGCCCTCGCTCTGGCACGCGTTTGTTCCTTGCATTCCTACTGAGTTCTCACCTTTATTTCTTTAGCCGAGAAATCCTCTAGCTCAAGTTTTCTAGGGAATTCTGTATCTTAGCAATTTTACATTTTATCGTACATATCTTACTGCTCTGCATATTCCATCATGGATAGAAACAAATATCATCCTCGAAAATGTAAAAAAAATGGTAAGAATGATGAGGATACGGAATTAGATGGAAATAGGCTGTGGCAACAAGTCTAAAAATATAAAATAAAGCCCTAAGTAAGATAAACAAGAAACTAATACCTACGGACGGAGAAGGCGGAGCGGCGCTTTACTTATTAGTTTTTGTTGGCCAGCGTATTCCGTCCGCGGTGCATGTGTGTAATTTAGGGTCGGTGGCTCGCGCAAATCGTGTTGTCGTTGTCGCGAATACCTCTCCGGTGTAATATTGGGAAAAACTTGCGGGGCGGCGGATAGTTACGCGGGTCAAGTTAATGATATAGCCGCCATTTGCGGACGCGTCCCCGCTCCGAATTGCGACCGGGCACGTTAATGGCCACAGCTACAGCACTCTGAATATTTAAAGGACATTCGCTGAAATTACTACAAAAATAATGTCTCTTTGCTTGTACCGAATCACCCGAGTAACGGTTTAGAGACTGGCAATAAATATTCGCGGAATCCTCTTCCTATTGCCTCTTTGCAGATTGCTTTTTCGGATTAAACATTTTCAGTCGCTTGAAACTTTGAAACTACAGTAGATTGGTCGATGTTTGAAGTCGGGTTGCGAAATGTTTTATCTAAGGGGGAAATCGATTTGTCATAGTGGGGAGCGTTTAGCGGAGTCAGTTTCACGTGCGGCCGTGAGTAGTTTCAGTATAGCAAGCCTTTAAATGATAAATGAGGTTCGGTGATAGAGGAGCGGTGGCCGCGGAGTGCCGACAGAACGCCGCGGCGCACGGCGCTTCGCGCAGACAACCGGCTACGTGCGCCGCATAATGCAGCGCTGCGTGCAAAATTCACAACTACCCTCTACCCATTTTACTAGCGCACATCTCTTTTGCTCTTATACAGACGACTTTATACATTGCGACTTTATGGTACAGGGTAAGCGTACCAGTGAATGAACCCTTAAGGACATTTTCGTATTTAAATATTTTTTTTAATATTACCGTCAAATATTATTCTAGTTATCAATCAAACAAGTGTTCTAGTATGCCTATATAACGTTAGTTTTATAATGATATTGCAAAATTAAGTTATAGCTATTTAAAGCCGAAAACACCAGTAAATGAACAAATTAAACCAGTGAATGAAAGATGTTTCATTATTTATTATGACATTTTCTACTTTTTAATCTATCTATATATATATATATATATATATATATATATATATATATAAGGTAAACCTGATTCACTGACTTATATATCAGCGCACAGCCGAAACTACTGTACCTAGTTAATTTATACAATTGTTATTTTACTACTTAGTTTTCATTGACGTGCAACTTCCCCGCCTGAAATCGCTGCACGTTTAATAGGTTCTTGTAAAATAGCGATCGTTCATTAAGTGGCACTTTTTTTTTTTACTAAACCAATGTATGAATAAGTCTTACGGACGGTAGTTCAATTACTGGAAATTATAAGCCAGTAAATGAACTAGCATTTTAGCTTAGTGAATGAGCTAGCATGACGGACAATCAATTAACAGCTATGTTTATGAAAAAGAAACTTTAATACAACAACAAAAACGCACAATATTGTAATATAACCAATTCACACGGTTCTAATAAATGAACACCGCGGTTCATTCATTGGTTTTACCGGTTTCTGTGATCCAGTTAGAACATTTGCTTATAAATGGCAATTTGAAAGAAAAACATGATATGGTACTATGAAAAAGAAAAAAAATCCTTAAGACTTGAAATAAACACACACTACGGATCGCAGTTGTTTGCAATAAGTACAGTATCACATCAAACGCAAGGTAACTTACCAGTCTGCTAACTACTGCCCCATACAATGAATACATGTCTGCGACACGTCCACTTTATGTATCCGTTATTTTTTAACTAATGCACCTGAATTGGATTCAATGTTACCGTGACGCTAAATTAAAAAAATAACTTTGTTTTGTAGAAATTTACATTTCTTATTTAGCGAAAATATGCTTACTTTGTTCATTCACTGGCACTGTTAATTCATTGGTACGTTCACCCTACCATGCAGCACCCGTTTTAAATTTCGTGAACCATAATACAAGCTAACAAAGGGAATTGCTCCTGAATTTGTTTCGATAATTTATGTCTCGGTAGTAATCAAGTTATTCGAAAGCTAACTTTTTAGGTATGTCGAGTCTAAGACCGAGTGTTTCGAAGTTCTTATGCATTCTGCAAAGTGCAAAAGTTTCCCACCACGCGTGGTGTGTCAGGCACGCGATGCATAATGCGACTCGACCTCCCCTAAGTTTTACGCTTTGCAAATCTTCATTTTAATAATATTCCCTCAAACAAACGGGTGACGTGTAATTTTGTGTTTTGCAACTCTTTACGCGATTCTAACTCAATATTTATTTTGGTAACTGGTGGTTCAAAGCTTAGTCAGCATAATTAGGAATTAAACGAACTTACCCTGTGAAGTTCGATTCCAATTATGCGAGAGCTTCAACCGAAGACGATTACATTTTACATGGCAGCACATGGAATGATGCTGTCTCAGTCACACCTTTAGTAGCCCTAGTCTGTAGAAACAAAAAACATCTTCTATCTCGCTCCCTCAGTAGGTACCGGTCGGTGCAGCAGTCTCCAGATCCAGGCGCCATTATTTTTAGAGCCTTACTCTGTGCTACTGCAAGTTTTTTTTTTTTTTTTTTTGGGTATTTTCTTAGGGTCTGGGAGGGATTGGTAATCGTCTTCGGTTGAAGCTCTCGCATAATTGGAATCGAACTTCACAGGGTAAGTTCGTTTAATTCCTAATTATACTTCAAGCTTCAACCGAAGACGATTACATTTTACATGGCAGATGTTTAGAGTGCAATAAAAAATAAAAAATAATAATAAAAAACAGCAGAAGAAACAAGAAAAAGAATCAATAACTGAACGTTTTATTTACCAACTAAATACCGGTTATTCTCCGCTTAACAGTAACATTGACCATTAATAATGTAATAATTGTAATAGTTGCTGAACGTTAATTTTAGGCTTTAATAACTAGATATCTAAGTAACAGATAATTATTAGTTTAAATTTAAACATTAAACATCAAAAATTGCATTGACAAAATCATCATTTGAAGAACTGACAGTTTCTCTCCTATAATATTTGAGAAAAACATTCGACTTATCACTCCAACCTGCAGCTTTTCGAACCACCTCTAGACTAACCCCAGCCCGGTGGGCGGCGGACGTCGCCGCGTGGCGGGTGCTGTGGGCACCGAACGTGTTCACGTCAATACCGCTATCGCCTAATACTTTTTTAACCCAGTGACCAAGCGTCTGCGAACTCACTTTTTTATAAGGTTTTCTGATGCTTATAAAGATATGGTTAGATTGGTCCTCGCGTATTGACTTCGATCTTTCAATATAATTTTGTAACGCTAGTGCGGGACAGAAATTAGGTTTTTCCCGAATGAAGGGTAAGTTAATGAGAGGTTGAAAAGCTCCAGGTCGTGATGTTTTTATTAAGTCTGGCACCTTTATTACAATTTGGTCACTCTGAATCAACACATTATTTAATTTTATAAGACTTAATGTCTGCATTCTTTGTGCCGAGGCAATAGCTAACAAGGTAACTGTTTTGAACGTTAGCTCTTTAAAAGAAATATTCTCGTGTGGATACAAGCTTGATAAATAATCCAATACTTTACTTGGTTCCCACGTATGATTATATTTAGGTTGAGGAGGATTAAGTTTAAAAACGCCCTTCAAAAATTGACTGATACAATAATTATTGGTGACTTCTTTGCCTAGAATGATTGACAAAGCTGACCGGTGGGTATTTATCGTACTAAAGCTACTTCCGTCGTGAAATATCTTTGTTAAGAAGGACATAACTTGAGATGGGGTAGCCTTGTAACAATCGTAATTATAATTCTGGCAAAATACCCACCACAACTTTAATGATGAATTGTACTGAGATATTGTATTTTTAGCAAATGAAGCTAAGATAATTTTCAGGCTCTCTTGTGGTATGCCCCGATTTAAAAACGATTTCCCGATAATTTCGCAGCCACCAGGGTAAGGTCGGCATGAAGGGGGTGGCAATTCCTGAAAGGGGACACAAGAAGATTCTTATTGGGTTTGAAAATCAATTTTGGTGAAATAATTAATTTTGACCATAAAGGGTACCATGGTTGTGAATTCCAATTCGGTACCACTAGAATTCCTTCGGCCTTATCTGCAATAATTTTTTGTAACACCTTTAAGATAAGGCAGAAGGGTGGAAAGGCGTAGAACTTTAAAGATTTCCAATTAAACGTGAAGGCATCAACTATATCTGAGTACGGGTCAAGTTTCCAAGAAGCATATTTCTCACATTTGTTATTTTGTGCACTTGCAAAGAGGTCAAATTCAGGGACTCCAAACTGCTCTTTAATTTGCGAAAATGCATAATGAGATAACTCCCATTCAGTATCTATATTCATTTTTCGCGATTCCTGATCAGCTACAGT
Organism: Acleris sparsana; assembly: GCA_923062465.1. NCBI lineage: Eukaryota > Metazoa > Arthropoda > Insecta > Lepidoptera > Tortricidae > Acleris > Acleris sparsana. The sequence goes on from OV281286.1 coordinate 14,379,518, forward strand.
ATTGTCGGCCGATTTAATGTAAGAGGCAAAAACATATATATTACGAGACTCGCACCACTGCCAGATGTCTCTTGCTATGGCATTTAAATGGGTATGTTGAATACCCCCCATCCTATTGATGTAACAAATGGCAGTGGTGTTGTCTATTCTTAACAGAATGTGACAGTTATTGTAATTTTTGGCAAATATTTGTAGTCCGTAGAAAGCAGCTTTTAGTTCCAAAGCATTAATGTGCCAAGTAGTTTTTGATTTATCCCACTGACCTCCTGACGACTCATCATTACAGGCTACGCCCCACCCCGTAAGGCTGGAGTCAGTGAAAATCTCCAGGTCATAATTGTTATTGTAAATATTACAAAATGAGCCATCTATTTTATCTATCCACCACTTGAAGTCATAATTAAGTTTCGGTGATAGCGTCATTACTTTGTTATAGTTATCAGAATAATTTAACGCTAGAAACTTTTCTCTTTCAAACATCTTGGTGTACAACCATCCGTATCTCACGGCTGGGCACGCGGATGTTAACAGTCCTAAAAATTCCGCAAATTGTCTAATAGTACATTTTTTCATGTTATTTAATTTTGATGCCTTTTCCTTAATTCGTACTTTTTTATCAAAAGGTAAACTGATTGTCATATTTTTCGAATTAAAAATAAAACCTAAAAATTTGCAAGTAGTGTTAGGTATCAATTTACTCTTTGTAATGTTTACAACAAAACCCAGAGATTCTAAAACATCTTTTGTTGTTTGTATGTTATGCAAACAGTCGTTATAGGATTTACCTAAACAAAGAAAATCGTCCAAATATTGTACTGACAATAAACCTAAATTCCTCAAGTGCTTAACTACGGGTTTTAACAATTTTGTAAAAACGAACGGAGCGGTACACAGACCGAAAGGTAGCACGTTAAACTGGTACAATTCAGAATTACAATAGAATCTTAAATTTTTTTTGTTATTCTCATTAATCGGTATCAAAAAATACGCGTCTTTAAGGTCGAGAGTTGCCATGTAATCATTAAGGCTTAATAACCTTAATGCTGTACGATGGTCTTCCATTTTAAAATGTTCAACAAATACGAAATTATTTAATTTTTTTAGATTTAATATAAATCGATGAGTACCATCTGGCTTAGGAACAGTAAATATTGGCGAAATAAATTGATTCTTACATGGCGTACAAGATGAAATTACTCCCTTATCTATCATCTCTGACACACACTTATTTATAATTTCAGATTCTTGCTTAGAACGACACGAGTCATTAGGTACAGATGACTGAATGGGTATTTCTTTGAATGGTATGCAATACCCTTTAACCCAAGACAAAATTGTGGTATCTTCGGTTAAATCACACCACTTGCTATAAAAATATTTTAACCTGCCTGCAATAGGGATATCATGTACCTGTGATGTAGTGTTTAGCGGCCCCTGCCCCGGTGGCGCTGATAGGTGGAGCGCGAGGTCGGGTCGTGGCGGCGATCCCGCGCGGTCGGCGCGCTCGGCGCGGGCGCCGGCCTCCGGTAAGCGGGGTGCGGGCGCGTCTCGGAGGCCGCTGGCCGTGACGCCCCCCGGTAGTTTAAAGCCCCGCGCTGAGGTTGAGCGGTTGTAGCTACGACCACTTTGGATTGTGGTCGGGTAGTATATATCGGCCTCAATTCTGATCCCGACTTGGCTATTGCTTTAGATGACTTCAGGTGCTCAGATAACTCTGAACCAAAGAGATATTCATCCAATTTTGAGTTTTTGATGGTATCACGTGTCTGTTTATTCAGCGTATTTACAATCGCGTATCGCCGAGACTGCGATTCTCTGTAGTGGTAATCACACATTAAGCGTCCTGCATCGCTTAAGTATTTGACCAATTCTTGAGAAACTGGTGCATTGCAAGGACTCAATGCTATATTTAAGGCTTTGCCTATAGCTGCAATACCGCTGGATAATTGATTCTGTTTGTTCTCACTAAAATTATCTTTCCTTAAATTATTTTCAGATAATGCCGCCTTTATTTCTAAATTTAATTTGGGGGCTTTCATATTACTGCAGTTCTCGGGGATTAAGTAGCTCTTCATTAATTCGGTTTTATTTTCTTTAGGCAAGCCATTTAATAATATATGCTGCCATCTAAGGGCAATATCTTTATGCAAATTTTCACCATAAGTGTTTTCGTTGGCGGGATCAACACCCAATATTTCTAAAATATTTGGGTCTAGCCCAGGCTCGACATGTGACTCATCAGCAGGTACAATACAATTTGATATATCAATATCTGTAAACAATAAGATAAAGCACCTTTTTAAATAGGTACGTTGAAGGTAGATATTGCCTTCTGCGCCCAGTTATTACAGTGCGGATCGCTCGCGGCGGATATGCATAGTAAATAACAAGCCGTTTAGGCTGTTAATTTTATAAACACGATTAACGTGTAGACATTACAATCCTTTTAGGATGTTAAAAGAGTTAAAATCACACTCAATAAGAGTACAATAAAGACACTCCATATAGGAAGTCGTTTGTATTATGTCACACGATGTACGTGGACCAATACAAGTTTGACAAAAAAACTTACCCGTGTCCATGTCTCGTAACGGTGATTGTACGAACTCGCTTTGATGAACATCGACATCGACCTGGACATCACCCGTATGTACACTATGCTCTGAAGATGACGTCGAAGTGCGACGTTGGCATTTTGATAGTTTTTCTTCAAGTTTTCTAACCTTTTTGAGGATATTCTCGTATTCCTTATCCCGTGATCGCTTCCTTTTTACCATCGCGAAATAATACTTTGTGATTGTTGAAGTTACGTTGAAGCTAAGTTGACGTTAATTAACGGAAATTTAAATAGGCGTGTGACTTCGACAACACAAAACCACGTAATGGCGCCTGGATCTGGAGACTGCTGCACCGACCGGTACCTACTGAGGGAGCGAGATAGAAGATGTTTTTTGTTTCTACAGACTAGGGCTACTAAAGGTGTGACTGAGACAGCATCATTCCATGTGCTGCCATGTAAAATGTAATCGTCTTCGGTTGAAGCTTGAAGTATAATGTCACTAAAGGGTGTTTTACATACTTTGTATATTCCGATTGTTAAGGCAATAGTTTCTCTTACTTCATATGTAAAAATCCTTCGGACGTTTATTAAAATTTATTGCAAATAAAATGTATTTTAATCTGACTTTAACCCAGATAATTTCCATATGGTTATTTACGTCTATGCTTTTTTGCTATTATTTACTACGCTAAAAGGAGTCTGGAAATGGTTTCTCAATAAAAATGTCACACATTATTATTTTTCTTACAAAAGTTTATGATACTGACCGTGACAGATCAATGTTTGTCTTTGAGTTTTTTTTGTCTGTACACTATCTATACCTAACCTACAGACCGCAGTACAGACTATTAGACAGATTATTATTTATACATGGAAACTGTTTTACAGTTCAAATTTTAACAAAACGTTCATGCATAATAAAATAACGAAATTCAATCTCCCACGCTGTTGACTTATTCACAGTAAAAACATAGAATTTCGACGTTACGTTACGTTTTTTACGCGGCAAATGCGTGCTAATCGCCGCAGTGGAATTTCAACCTAAAACCGTTTTATTAATTTTTTAAACTGTGAAACCTGAAAAACGTCAATGTAGGACTATGCAAGTTGATGTACATAGCTATTTAGCTGTTAATTAAGATTAATAATAAATTTATGGCATAACTATGTAAAATCAAGGTGGATAAATTAGGTACATAATATTTCCAACGGTGTGCTTCGGGTGTACAATATGCACTTAAAACACAAAACTTAAAACGACTACAGAAGTGTCAAATCATAGTAAACTATGTCTAAAAGATCTCATAACTAAAAACCGATTTCGTAAAAATCCGAAACACTTCGGGCTAAAACACAATACACATATGAAATAATACCTCAGTACGCCCCGAAATAACCATTTCCCGTCCTAAACCTCGTAACTCGCTCCATACGCCTGCAACGGGTAAGGAAGCTTTGTCTGCTGGCTTCTTATTAACGTGCATAAATATCAGCCGCCTCCCTCCCAATTTACTGCCTACCTCCAGCAGGAACAAATCAACAGCCACATTACAAGTATATATACAAAATTGTATTATGTATGATATAAACCACGTGTGTTTTTTATTTATTTATAACTGTCCATTGAAAATTAAGAGTTACGAGTCAAACCTATTAGGTGAATAAATATCTTTGACTTTGATCTATGCTTTGTGACATCGCAAGAGTGTTTTAATACCCCTGTTATGTTAATTTTACGATATACTAGCGGACGCCCGCGACTTCGTACGCGTAGAATTAGTTTCCCAGTACTCCCCCTTTTTTTCCCGTTGGGGGTCGATTTTCGGAAAATCCTTTCTTAATGCTCACTTACATCATGAAAGGAACACCTGTACCAAATTTCAAGTTTCTAGGTACAGTAGTTTCGGCTGTGCGTTGATATGTCAGTCAGTCAGTCAGTCAGTTTCTCCTTTTATATATTTAGATATTGTAATGTATCTTAGTCCGTAAAGTATTTGTTTATATGGGTCTTGTTAACCGAATTTCTATTTTTACCCACGACGGCACGGAGACGGTAAGTATATGCGTTTGGGGTGATTTGAAATGTATTTATTTTGATATGAACCACGTATACAACTATAGTACATTGTTGTAGAGGTTAGAAAGTAAGCAATAGATGGACGAGTTAGTTCGAGGGCCGACGCGTAGCGGAGGCCCTCGAAAGTACGAGTCCATCTATTGCACTTTCGACCGAGGCTTAACACAGTGCTTTTCACGACTACTGCGAGGAAATAAAAAAAAATCTTATAATACATTTTCAGATAATTAAAAGCAGACATATATGGCTGTATGGAATCTGATTCCTTTGCCTATCCGTGAAGGGATGAATATTATTAAAAAAATAAAACGACTTCTCATTGGCCAATTTAATTTCATATGCAGCACAAAGTGTGTTCTGATTGGTCGAATTAGTGATCAGCGGACCGATGTTATTGGTCAATGGAACAGACCAACAATGTTAACATAGTTGGTCTGTTTAAATTCATAGTAGGCCTGCTCATTCAATGTACAACTATCGATTGTTTTGGGGACCAAGAACAGACCATCTTTCGCCACATTTCGACAATATATTATAGTTTCAGTCTACAATAATTATTAAACACAAATATATAACCTGTTACTCAACTCTACTATATGTATTGTAAACAGAACATACTCTTTGTTTCATGTCACAATAATTATTTTGAACACAAACTAAAATCTGGCATCCTCCAATACTGCATATAGTAAACAGAAATTGTTGATCGTTTCAGAACGCAATAATGATATTTAACACAAATATAAAACAGAATAAACTCTACAATATGTATAGTAAACAGAACATACTCTTTGTAACATGCCTCAACAATTATTTTTAACACAAGCATTAATCTGGTATCCTCCAATACTTCATATAGTTAACAGAAATTGTAGATTATTTCAGTCCGCTAAAATGATATTTAATCCTAACAAAAAATCTCGTGTTCTTAATACTACACATAGTAAACAAAGATTATTGGGCGCTTTAAGTCCGCATTAATAATATTGAACACTACTGAAATATCTGGTAAACTGTACCCTGTCCTTTAATAATGGCTACATAGATAGGTTTAGTATACTACACACAATTTGTATTTTACGTTACTAGGTAAGTGGGTATTAGGAACTAGAAATTATGATGTAAGGAAGTAGAATTTTCTATTAATGCGTAAAAAAAGTATAGTTGTCACATATAATACAATAAAATCAAGTCGAATTTACAATGTTCTGGTAAAGGAGACTAGATTTTTTTCTCCGTGTATTCAATGCAAACAAACAAACAATCAAATCTTTCCTCTTTATAATATTATAGTTTAGATTTGAGTACTTAACTAATTTCCATATTGTATCTTAATAGTAGGATAAAGTTGGTTTTGAAATAAATGGTGCACTTTTATCCCTGGATTAACGATCTACTATTTAAATATCTTTTTTTCAGTTTGTAGTTGGTGCTGCGTGCTGTAGTTTATTTAGCTTAACGTTTTTGGGTGGGTTGTCCTTACGAGACTAGTTGGCATCGTATTGCGAATGCACAAACAGTGTCCCAAAACAAACAACAACATTAATCGCTTAATGTTAAAAAGGTACACAATGCCTCTTTTATATATTCCTATTAGTTTATTACCTAATAAACTAATAGGAATATATAAATAAAATATACCTACATTTTATGGGTTAGAAGAATATTACAATAAAAACTAGCAAGCTAATCGGAATGTTATCGGTTAACGAGCCAGTTCCTATGCAACATGCAATCGTAGCAAATAATAAATTGTAGTGAAATAACCAAAGCATTAATAAAATACATCGAATAATCTATCTAGAATGCAATTTACGAAAGGTACGTTACTTACAAGATGTTCGGTTTCGGACGGTCATTGTTTTTTAATTGTAGGTAGGTATTTGGGCGATTCTTCTTTTTCATGTTTAAAATAGAAATGAAAATTCAAGATCCATTTAAAAAATTCGATATCTTGAGATTAATATCTTCTTAACGTCGTAAAGTCATTAATGTCTAAAGCGTATTATAGGGTCGAGAATTATTAACAAAAATGCATGGCCTAATCCGAAACTTAGTCAATAATAATTTGATATAGGATGCAAAAATACTTTATCTTGTCTAGGGGACACCGCTGATGTCGGAAAACATATCGAAACTTTTATTTGGTCGTCTTGCACCGTCTTATATACACAAGTAGGTGTTTTTTTTTTCTCTCCCTCTATCTCTCTCCCAAGATTTTTCGCATGTATTCCTGCTGAACTAGGTACGCATGTTATTTGATATTATATTTAATTTAATATTAATAGCTTTATATAATGCTTAGACTAAGTAAGTAGTAGGTACCATTGTAATATGAAATTATGTTTAAAAAATGACTGACTGCTGAGTTTCTTGCGGCGTTACTTCTCAGCAGGGGTATCGTCTTGAAAAGCGCTGGTAAATTCTTGACAGTTAAAAGTGCCCGTGCGGCCTACTTTCAAAAAAATTTTTTTTATCTTTTATCTTTAACGACGTACTTACCGAGGTTAAAAGGAACAATTACCTATTCAATGGAAGCTTTGTTTATCAATGTAGAACCTTAAGTTAGTATGACAGAATCAGGGCTCGGAAACGTTATTCTCTATCATTTGCCATGTGTTAATTTAGGAAATATAGGCATGGAAGCTATTACAACTTGGCAGTGTCCCGAATGTTGCTGCGCCCAGAAAAAGGGCGGGGATAACTCATCCACCCCAGTTCGCTTTTCGCAAAACGTGACCATTAGAAAGCCACGAGTCACTAGCCCGGAGTTAAGTCCTACACCGATAGGCGATGAGTCGGCCTTAATTAACCTGACTGAAGAAATAAAATTGCTAAGGGAAACCATGAAGGCTGGGTTCCTAACAGTTACCGAAGCGGTTACTCGCTGTGAAAGCAGGATAGACCAAATATGCTCTACGATGTTCACCCATGAAGCCCGTTTGAGCCTGGCTGAAGAGAGCGTGAAGGAGATCGGTGCGCTTAAAACAGCGAGCGAGGGATTCCAGGCTCAAATTGGAACTCTATCCCACACTGTGTCTACGTGCGAGAATCGGTTAGTCACTTTTAAGAAATCACAGTTGAAGCGAGCAGTTTTGACACCGACCCCGCTAACTTCCACAATTGTTGAGCCCACAATAGTACATAGCATTGTACCGGCAATCGCAGCCACGAGCACACAAACTGCAGCTAATAAGGATTCCTTTGTCTCTCCGGAACAGTCCACGCTAGAATTTGGAACTGACTCCTTAGATAGTGCTCGCGGCGATGGCGACGCGGATTGGCGCAAGGTGCAGTACAAGAAATCGCGGAAATCCGAAGAATTGACCAACGGGACCCCCAGCTGCGAGGGTCGTGGTAACGGGCCAGCGGCTAGGAACAGCGGCCGCGGCAGCGACTCCGGCAGCGGTATCTCCGGGCAAGGCCATGGCCGTGGGCGTACAGCACACAGAGGTGACAACGGTGGCGTGCGCCGTGGTACAGCTGCACCGGGCACTACTTCACTGAGCGCTGCAGAGCGCATGCGTCAGCTGCATCTCTACTACGTGCAGGAGGGGACTACAGCAGAACAAGTGCGTTCTCATCTTGCTTCAATCTGCAGTTCTGACGTATGCACGGTTGAAGTACTCAAATCCCGTGGGAACTATTCGTCGTTTAAGCTTGGAGTGCCGAGTAAGTACAGTGAGTTAGTACTGTCTCCCAAAAACTGGGCTGAAGACATCTGTATAAAACCCTGGCGGCAGAACTTTCGTGGAAGCCACGGGGAGAGGCGCGGCGACGGCTCTTCCCCGATTTAAAACTTCACAATTCTACTACCAAAATGTTCGTGGATTGCGGTCTAAGACTGATATGTTTCACAGAAATGTAACCCAATGCAATTTTGATTTTATTGCACTAACTGAAACTTTTTTGACAAGCTCCGTGTGCGATGGCGAGCTCTTCCCTAGTGGGTGGACTGTGGCGCGCCGGGACCGCGCGGGGGATGCCGGCTGGGGCGGGGTGCTGCTGGCCGCACGCGAATGCTACTCCATACGTGTTCTTCATGACATTGACGGCCTAACGCCGGATAAAGAAGTGTTATTTGCTATAATTACTTATAAGAATTTGAAATTTCTATGTTGTGTTGTGTATCTAGCTCCATGCTGTAATGAGGAGCAGTATATGAGTGTGTTGTCTTGTATTGAGTATGCTGTATGTAAATATCCTGACCTGATTTTTTTACTTCTCGGCGATTTCAATCTTAACTCATGTAATTCCATTGTAAAAGCCAATTTTGTTTTTTTTTGTAATTTTTGTAAGTTAAATCAATATAATAATATCAAAAATAGACATGGGGGTATTCTAGACCTCGTGCTGAGTGATCTGGATGGTAACAGGCTAACCGTAGTTAGTAGTGATGAGCTACTAGTGCCAATGGATGCGTACCACCCGCCTCTTGTGGTATCGGCGTCGTGGCCGTGCGGCCCGCCGCCTCCGCCGCCTGAGGCTCCGCGCCCGCGCGATGCGTGCTGTCCAGACTGGGACTGGCGTAAGGCTGACTATGTGGCGCTCTATCCGGCTATGGCTGCCATTGATTGGGCTGATCTCCTGGTTGCCACTGAAGTTGACAGTGCTACTGAGATCCTTTATGAGAAACTTTACTCCTGTATTAGTCGATTCGTCCCCATAAGGAACCGGTGTAGAGTCGATTCCAAATACGTTTATCCAAAATGGTACACAACAGAAATAATTCGTAATATCAAATTAAAATATTTTCATTTGAAAAAGTTTAGACTAGAAGGAAAGGATTACAATAAATACATGTTTAAATATTACAGAACACATGTAAAAAACCTTATTAGTAAAGCTTATAACCTGTACATACAGATTGTCCAAAATAACATTACTAGTTGCCCGGTAAAATTTTGGGAATATGTTAAAGATAAAAAAAGTGAAAGACAGCACCGAGATAAATCTTTTACTTTTGAGGGCCATAGTGTGGGCGGGCAAGACGCGGCGGACGCCTTCGCTAAATACTTCAGCTCAGTGTTCCAACAGGACGAGCCGTGCTTGGACGCTGAAGTTGCGGAACGAGTAGCCCACTCCTCGGGAGACTCTCGGTCGGTCTCGATCCCCTCCATTACTGAGGTTGACTTCAGAGCGGCAATTCAAAAACTCAAACCGCGGTCTTCGGGAGGGCCTGATGGTGTCCCGGTTTTTTTGGTCAAAGATTGTGCTTCTGCCTTGGTGACCCCCTTGTTGTACGTTTTTAACCTCTCGCTCAAACAATCCATCTATCCTAGTAGTTGGAAAAAATCTAGAGTAACGCCAGTTCCCAAGGGAGGATCTGATATGGACGTCACTTCATTTAGGCCCATAGCAGTTCTATCTGTGTTTGGTAAAGTGTTTGAGATGACTCTTAACCGTCTCATAAGTCAACAGGTATCAGATCGTTTGCACCCCAGTCAGCACGGTTTTCGTAAGGCCCGATCAACCACCACAAATCTAGTAGCCCTCGCTGACTTCGTCTGCAAAGAGATGGACGCTGGACGCCAGGTCGACGCTGCATACTTCGACTTTAGGAAGGCATTCGACCTGGTCGACAACGACATCTTGTTGGGAAAGCTTGCATTACTGGGCTTCACGCCAAAGCTATTGAGTTTCTTTGCCAGTTACTTGTGTGGACGACAGCAGTACGTCAGGGTAGGCGGCTTCGAGTCAAACGATTACTGCACCCTGTCTGGGGTGAGTCAGGGTAGTACTCTGGGGCCCACATTGTTTATTTTAATGATAAACGATTTGCCTGATAAAATTCGTTCGGCTGAGTGTCTGCTTTTTGCGGACGATCTAAAGTTGTTGCTCGGCGTCGGTAGTGTGGCTGACAGCGCTGCGTTGCAGGATGACATCAATGCGGCGGCTGAGTGGAGTGTTGCAAACCGTCTGCCTTTTAATGCAGCGAAATGCAAGGTCATAACCTTTTCGCGTAAGCGCTCGCCACTTTTAACCGATTACGGCCTGGGGGCCGCTTGCTTAGAAAGAGTCGACGAAATCTGTGACCTAGGTTTAGTTTTAGATACTAAACTAGATTTCCATAAACACGTATCTAATATTTGCAAACGGGTTAGCAGGACTCTAGGTTTCGTTATGAGGGCGTCGAAGCAGTTTCGTGTCGGAGTCGCTGTGGTTTTGTACAATGCCTATGTCCGTAGTAGGTTGGAGTATGGGGCTGTTATTTGGGATCCCTACGAGGATAAATACTCTCTGATGGTGGAAAGAGTACAGCGTAAATTCGCCCGCTGGTTGTACTCCCAAGCCTACGGGTATTATCCATACCTGTACCCTTCATTGTTTGTCTCTGGGATGGTTGGGCTAGACACACTTCGGATGAGGAGGAAGCTGTTGTTGTTAGTCCACTTTCTGTCTGTTATCCATCACAGGGTGGACAGCTCCGTTGTGCTGGAGCGGATTAGGTTGGTGGTTCCGATGAGAGTCCCCCAGGATTTGGATGGGGGGGCGATGGCGCCGCGCCGCCGGCCGGGCCTGCTGCAGCGCGTGTCCGCTCGTACGTGCCACGCTCGACACGCTCCCACCGCGCGCGCAATATCTTTGTTATACCTAATGCTCACTCAGTACGAGGACGCCGACCTGTTTGCTGATCGCTTTACTCAATTATGCCGTATTGCTAAGCAGTTCCTTGACATTTATAATTAATTATTATGTATTATGTATTATTTTAGTATTTTTATTACTTTCCATAATTTCGAATGTTCTCAGTTTGATGACTTTTCTTGTTGGCATGTATTTTTTCTGTTCATATTATATTTAATAACTTATCGTGTAAGTGCTTTGGTGTGATTTAATGCTGTAAACTTACATTGTAATTAAATGAATAAATAAATAAATAAATAAATAAATAAATTCAAAATAACGTTTTAAAAACGTTTCGAACCGTTCTTTGTTCAACATTTTGTTCGGAACGGAAACGAAACGAGAACGTTATCAAAAACCGGTTTATTCCACGGGACGCGGCCGCGCGCGGGGTTCGGCTACAAAGCGGCGACAAGCATGAACTTGTTTAGTAATGTTAGATACTACCGAACCCAGCAAATGGAAAAAAACGGTTAAAAACGTTATATGGATCAAAAAATATTTAAATTTCGTTCTTGTTCAAAAACGTTTTCTATAACGTTATTTGCGAACGAAACCGAAACAAATCGTTCCTTAGGCATTTAAGACGAAACCGTTTCGAAAAAAATACCGTTTTCCGAGCCCTGGACAGAATATAATATTTTATTAGAATTAAGAACAAATGTTACAAATAAAAATTAAATAGAAAACGACAGCCATGCCATATAATATAGGTACTTATTAGTATTTTAAGTCCAAAATTAACTAAGTTAAACACATATAACAAAAGATTACAATAAATTATGTACCTAAAACGGTAAAAACTCTCAGGTAACTGTTACCTTACTTCTTCAGTTCTTAATAAAAGAGCAAATAATTAATAATGATAAAATATATATTTGTACCTATTTAGGTTTTATTGCTGTATAAACAAACACAATAACGGGTTGTTTTTTTAAATACACTGTTGAAATAAAATGACTCCCTCTGCCATGCCTGAAAGTCTTTGTACACCTGTAGGTATACCTACTACCTACTACTACTAAGAGGAAAAATTAAATCCAAAAAAAAACGAGCTGTACCGTACTTATCTCAAAGTCTATGAGTTTGTAAAAAATAACAGGTAAGTAGGTACTTATCACGCTCAAAAAGGTTCAAAATAACCTCCTTTTCCTTTCTTCCTTTCCTTTCCATGGCTAAAAGACCAAGCCTTGTGTACTTGACTAACAGACACCCTGTATAAAACTTGTTTTTCTTAAAATAAGAAATAAAAATACGAAACCTTAAAACGAACTATATTTATTTTATTTTATATAGAGGAGTTTGCCTTTGGGCATTCTACTGACAAATAAATTAAAGTTAACGGTTCCGAGAACCATACCTACGTATTTTAATTGTTTGAAACATTGGACCGCGAGTTAAACAAAGTTTGAATAGTATTTCAGTAGATTTTATTATCTGAAACGGGTAATTTCCCCCGTACAAACACTCTGTTCATTCGAGCCCCAGCGCGCGCTAAATTTGAATTCATGTTACGAACAAGCTACATAAACCAATTACCGAGCAGAACCAATGGCGGCCGGCGCGCGGGGCTCGCTCGGCGGCTCGGCACCACGCAACAATCGATAACTCACAATATGCCCGCTAGAGGGCAACGCCGTCCACGCCCGGTGCGCGCCCACACTACTCCTCCACGTTGCGCATCCTTGCATATAACCTTGTGGTGGCGTTCAAAATTAAAGCATTCAGAATTACGAACAAAAATGCACTTTATGTTGTGAAACTACTAGTAAACACATTCGTATAAATTTAATCTTCTTATTCTTTCACACATTTTAAATTAATACATTGGTAAAGTAAAAACAGATAGGAGAAAAAATGTGAAATAATTGTATTTATGCTTATAGTAAAAAAAGTTCGTATACATTTAAAAATTACTTCGTTTATCATTTGATTCTAAAAATATTTTTTATCTGTTTTTAGCTGTAAGTATAACCTTGGCACATAAATTGACGCTCTACCAAAGTTGTAGCGGGCGGAACTCTCAGTCAGCTGCTGCTTTAGCTTGCTGTTTCGTGTCGCGCTTCTTGTCCGCTTTCAATGTTTTCTGTTTTATTTTGTTATTATTTAGTGATGCAAACCTGTTTTTTAACTAATATTTATTAAATTGCAATACCGTGAAAGAAACTGTGTGGTAGTACAGTGGTTTTGGCTTCCGGACTGCAGAAAACACGAGGTAAACGCCTTACTATTTTTGTTTGTCGCGAACATAACCTCTCTGACATCACTTACGATGCTCAATTTCAGTCATTTAGCTTTTCTTGGAACCTCTAGAGATAGTGAAGAGTTTAGATGAATACGAGAATTGTATATTTTAACTGTATTTGACGTTAATTGTGTCTGAAGTGTAATTTTTGAGTCTATAATGTTAAGCAGCCTCTCCCATTGTTACGATAGCGCTGTAGAGCGAGCCTTTCTTTGGTGAATTGGTCTTGTGACCGATATTTGGACGCAAATGTGGTTGTAATGGTGTCGGGTAGCGATTCCGAGCTCGTCGTAGATCACACAGCGCTATGCGAGTGTTGCCGGAACTAAGCCAAGCGCAGACAAAGTGATTCACCAATTACCATCACAATGTGCTCGTTAAATGGTGGTGACGATGGTATGAGACAATAGCGAGCCCGAGGGGACGGGTCACTGTTTTTTGCGCAAACGAAACTAGATTTTGTCATGACGAGTGAATTAAATTCTTATAAATGTAAGCGTTTCGTTTAAAATAAGAATGCCTAGGTGTCGATGGAGAGAGCGTAAGATTTGTAATGATCTAATGCACGTAGCATACCGACACGTACCTTGCACCTTTTATTATAATATATTATTGTAACCTAATAACCTCTGCTGATAAGAAGTGATTTGAATATGAATGCCAATAGTAAGTAGGTAGGCGCCAAGGTAATTTGAATAACAAAAAAATAATTTAACGAGACGCCTGTAAAATGCTTCATTTACGAAGTTAGTGCAGCAGATAATATGAATATTCGCCTGATCGCGTCAGGCGTTTTGACCACCCATAGACTAGTAAGTCGGTAGGTAGGTAGGTAGGTACCAACAACGAGAAACGCTCTTATGTTAGCTAGGTAAGTAGGTACCTACTACTAAGTGCATATTGACCTAGGTTCCTACTTATTTACATTTATTAAGTAGGTAGGTAGGTACCTACTCGTGCCTACCTTTCCTATAAAATCCAACAACTTGTTACCTAGGTACAGTGCAATAGCATCTTATCTTACTAATATTATAAAATCAAAAGTTTGGATGTCTGTTACTCAATCACGCCAGAACGGCTGAACGGATTCGGATGAAATTAGGCACAAAGATGTTCCCACGGGATGACAAAATTACGAATTCTACGTGGACGTAGGTACCTAACCAGTCGCTGGCAAAAGCTAGTAGCACTTCTCTCTACCTCTCTCAATTGCTCTCAATACCTACGCCCTTATTTTGGTCTTACCGACTCTAAACCGAACCCTAAAGGCTGTTTAAGACCTGTTGTAGGTACTGTAGGTACGGTCACGGACTCTAATCGATATACCACTATAGAGCCTTGTTGTGTTTATACTACGATTAATTCCCATGTAATTTCTATCTCGTCACTTGACGCTGTCATTATGACAGGGTTCCATAGAGGCAACAACAATTAAAGTCCGTGACTGTACCTATATGATGTGTAAAACCTTTGCCTGCAAAGTAAAACAAAAGATTTTAGGGGTATTGTGGAAAACAATTAAGTACATAAATAGGTATCTCCTAGATACCAGTTTCCAGGCAGTAAGTCTAGGTAAAGACAGGACACATACCCTACCTATAGGCAATATTTCCGTATCCACACCAGTGTAACACTAAGAACAAGAAGCAGACAACATTTTGTGTCACTGAAAAATCAACATCTCAATTTCAACACACAAACATCAATTTTCCCGGAAAGCCATAACGTTTTCGTTTACAAATTGTCCTAATACCTACGACAAACATCAATTTTAATATTAATTAAATTACTTTCTTGTTACAAATGTATTTGTATCATTTCCTGACATCATTCGTCCTCCACCTCGTCAGGAAATTCCTTACTTTTCGCGCCTATGCAATAATGGACTAGGGTGACGGAACCTGTGTAATGGACAAGGACCAATGATGGACACTTGATTCTTATTTTACAGAAGATAAGGGTTATTCATTTGTTTTGCACACAAATTAATTTACGACCGTATAAAATTTGATAGTGAATAATGGGTTAAGTGTCCATTACTGGTGCGTTTCAGCTAAAAGTATCCAACACTGGTGCCATCACTCTTATCTAAGGGCCCCATCCAACGAGACCAAATGCGCAATTACCTGTTTTTAGGGTTCCGTAGTTAAACTAGGAACCCTTATAGTTTCGCCATATCCGTCCGTCCGTCCGCAGCCTAGCTCAGAAACTCTTAGTACTAGAAAGCTGTCATTTGGCATGAATATATATATATAAGTCACGCCAACAAAGTGGTACAATAAAATCTTGAAAAAAAAACGTTTTTAGTGTACTTCTATTAAAATAGTATAGTATGACTGACCATGAACGTGTTAACAGCTCAGTCTAGCGGACGAAAAACCGTCGAAATAACTCTACTAGTTTAGACGTGATCTAGTCCGCATCCTTTATCCGCGGTTGCTTTTCCTTCTAGAAGCCCGTAAATGCCTTACGGACTCCCTTCTATTTTACCTTCCTTGACAAGACTGAAAACTCAAGGAAACTGAAACTATGAGCGGTCAAGACCTGGCAAGATCCAGGCAGTGAGACAAAGATGGATGCTAGCTAGAGTCATGCATACTCATATACACTCAGGAGCAAAAATACCGGGTCAGAGTGCGTTTTTCATACAAACAAGACTATTTCAAAGCCTTGGTTCCTCGCCAGGGGTTGTTTTGAGTGGGGTTTAATGGTTGATACTCCAAGGTTCAATAGAGGAGGTCAAAATTTGTTAAGATACCTAACTGATCGCACAATCAGTTAACACCAAAGCGGGAGAGTTTGGGTCAGCCTTTGGATTTCCTTACATTTTATTGCCATTTTAGATGTTTTTCTGAAACTGCACAATTCCGGCGTTAACCGCAGATTCATTCACTTGGGTATCCTAGGCACTCTGGAAGTCCTGTATCGATGCTCGCGGTATTCATCATCAGAATTCACTAAAAGCATTCCCTGGCGAGGAACCAAGGCTTCGAAATAGCCTCTTAAGTATGAAAAACGCACTCTGACCCGACCCGGTATTTTTGCTCCTGAGTGTAGATGATTGAATATTCCTTTATCTTCTATTATTTTTCTTTATCTTTATCCCTTTAGGGTTAGGATACAGAGAAAGAAGAATCTTTTTATAAATATTATTATCTTGTTTTTATCTTCTTTAAACTACTATTATTATTTATCGCATAGTATAAAACGAATTCGCTTACCGCGTCTGTCTTTCTGTCGTACTGTATATCCGCTAACTCCGAAACCACGCAATGAATTCTGATGCAGTATTCACCATCAGTTATATTTCACTAGAGGTTTTTATGTATAATAAATTCTAGTTTATGTACGGGTGTTACAAAGAGCTCACGTAAATCGAAACGAATGCAACCAGAAAACTAACCTATACCTAAATAAATAAATAATACCAAATAAAGGGCATTGGGTAAGTTTCTATGAACATTATTGTCATTTTATTTTTCAGCGGCCTCGGATGATTTTCTGATAATGGTTTAGAGGACCGAAGCGGCGCGGGGAGATATTAAAGATTTAAATATTTTTTGGTACTTAAAGTACGCCCAGGTGCACTTAAGAGTATTACA
Source organism: Acleris sparsana (assembly GCA_923062465.1). Classification (NCBI taxonomy): domain Eukaryota; kingdom Metazoa; phylum Arthropoda; class Insecta; order Lepidoptera; family Tortricidae; genus Acleris; species Acleris sparsana. The sequence continues at coordinate 14,396,629 of OV281286.1, forward strand.
TGACATAGCAAAATATGTTTATTTTGAATAATTCTATCGTAATTTACCACATTTACGAATGGCCTTGGCTCACTTTGAAAATGTGTGACTTTTAAAAATGAGAACACTTAACCAAACCCCTTTGCGGTCTCCGAAGGATGTGTTAAAGTTAAGACCGCTTTAAAACCGCTTTAGCATCAATTTATAATTAAAAGTGGTTCAGTATTTTCGCAAGAAAAATTGGGACATCCAGTCCTGTTTGGGAAGAAACCAAGGCACCAATTTATTCGGTTCAAGGGAGGGTCATAGACTCACAAAAATACAGTCTGAAATATTTTATGTTTAACTTACACAACACACACGTCATTTCCACCCTCGTTGTCAAACCGAAAAATATGAGAACCCTTTGTCTCCCATAATTTGTTTGGTCATAACTTGTTATCGATTAAAACATACAATTTTCAGAATTTCTGAAATATTTAATGTTAGACAAGGCTAGGTTAGGTAAGGTTTGATATATAAAAATCATGAAAAAGTGACAGTTGCATCGTTCACAAAAAATCGTTATGACGTGCGATGATTATGACCTTAAACACATTATGACTAAAAATAATTATGGCAGACAATATAGACCCGAAAATAAACATAAATGGAAGTGACGTAAGATCTTTACTTCGCTTACAGCTTACGTTTAGATTTGCCATTAAATGATTCATGACTATTTATATGCATAAGTAATTTCAATATTCTTAATTCTTTCGGTATGATATAGAATTCAACTGAGGCCTTAGCTAGTGACGGATTACGGACTTACCGTAGAACTCCTAAAGGGCCCTCGCCCTGGTCTAGCTGAGAAACTTTTCAGTCTTGTTACATAACGGACTAACTTCGCAAGTGTGGAGCAGCTTGATCGTGGTAACTAGGAGTAGCAATGCCCAGCTGAAGAATTATAGATGACTTATAGTCTAGTCTCCTAGTCAATTCATACTTCGGCACTTGAGCCTCTTGGCCAAGAAAAACTTGCAATAATAGACAGTTACGCGCGAGATACATAACACTACTGAAGTTGGGAAAAAATTGTCGGTTTCATTCTTTTGATAGATTAATAATAATATAGAGCAACATTGATCGCTTGTACACTATGACGAATCCGAGTCAGATAAATTCAGTTCGATGCATCAACATGGAAAAATCTGCATCCGTCTAAACATGGCGGCTAATGGTTATTCGAAAACGCTGTTAAATGCAGATGAGTAGCTGCATAACGTTTGCAAATGTCGACTTTTGCCGAAATTGTCCGTCTCGCCGGCCATATTCCGTTTAATGTCGCAATATTGTGAGCGTCGGCGGGCGGCCGCGACCGGCCGCTCGCATGCATTTACATACATTAATGTGAACGCAACACATGCATGCACCTCGCTACCAATGTGTGTACGCTGCGAATTACCTAACTGTAATTGAGCCATTCGGATAGCGGCTAGCGCTCTGCTGCCTCCAGACTCCGGTTCTGAAACTGTTGTCCTCCCTTATAAACAGGCTACCGTATATAAATTACCAGAAGAAATATAATGTTTACGTATAACAATATCAGTTCCATTTTCTTTACAAATTAATCGCTTGACTGTTAATTAACTTTGGTATGATGCTTCTTCTGGTACCAACCTACACCTCATCCCATAAATGATGATGATTTGAATTGCAAGTAGGTAAAACGTTTTTCCTCATGAAATAATTGTATTTTTTGGAACATTCAACCGTTTCACCGTTGAATCGTGTAACCAAAAGGCAGCGCACTGAGATATTCATCTTCACCCCTTCAGGAGAAACAAACAGGGGTGTCGGAATTTTGTTATTAGCGATACTGAGGGTGTAGGTGGCGCTTCCGTCGCACACCTGATTGATAGCGCTTCTTTCTAGCTTGGGCCGAGCTTGTAATCGAGCCATTAATAAACTTTACTGCCTCCAAGTTTATCCTGTGGGCTCGTTATTTGCTTAATGGGCTGGCAAACGGCTCGGGTACGAGACACCTGTGCTAGCCCGCTCATTGTATTCACTAATTGACGTATTGATGAAGACGTTTGCGAGGTGAAAGTTTTCGCCCTAGCCGAGCCGAGAGCTGGCGCTCCGAATGTACGGCTAGACGCACTTTCAGCGCGCGCTGAAGTTGGACTCTCGCCAGCAGAAGTCAAGAGTCACGGCCTGTTAATTGTTCAACCAATCAAGGGTGACAAATTGAAGTGATTGAGAAACTATTTTGTTACTGACATTGCAAACACTGTGGTTGTTTTTTGCCTTACACTGTTGAGGCAGTTGGAACACCTCTCGCTCTCGCGGATTATCGTTAAACGAAATGAATTAACTTACGTTTAATTTTATATTTGCTATAATAGGAGACGACCGTCACCTAGCTGTTTATTCGATACAAAGTTTTTTATATCAAATTTAATATGGTAAGTGATATATGGCGAATAGGTTGGCTGAAAATTCAGTACAGTACTTATATGTAGATATAATCATATTTTTTTTATTACAAACGAACTTTTTTATATATTTGCAATTGCTTGTTTAATAGCAAAATTACATACTAATCGATATAGAATATGCGAACGTTAGGTTTAGTGCAAATTATTAATACCTCTTACCTACCTGTTTATACCTACCTGCCATTGGGCTTTCCCATCATAACTATTGAGTAATGATGGGAAAGAATAGTCAATCTAACGTTTGCATATTCTATAGGCTTCATAGGTACTTTCGATTGGTATGTTATTTGTCTATTAAACAAGCAATTTCATTTTTTTGTTTTAAGTTTTACTTTTAAATTTTTAATTAATTATACACTGGACTGAATTTTTTCAGCTTTTCTCGCTACATATTACTTAATATATTAAATTTTATATAAAAAGAAATCTTCATCGAATAAACAGCTCGGTGAACGTCGTCTCCTCTTCGGTTCCCTACTACTGTTATTAAATCAGATTTTCTTAATCTTTTTAATATAATAAGTACCTACCTACTATCAGCCTCTCAACCCTGACACCCCATAGAATTGTGTCACAGTGACGTTATAATTAAAGTCCTAAGAAGTGATGACAAATTGTTGTATTATGTTACTGTGACACCGTATATATGGGTTCCTGGGCTGATAGTAGGTCAAAATTGTCGTTTTTCCAAAAAAACATACCACCGGTCTAATGTCACGATATGATATCGTATACGTTTCTTTTAATTCTTAAAATATATATCGACGGTAGAAAGCAATTTTGTCGTATCTAAAAAATAGAGGTTTACACCAGAGTAAAAACAACACTTTGAAAAAATATAATTCTTTAACTAAAAGAGATAAAGAGATATGTCCTAAATAAAAAATTGTAAGAAAATAATGATAATTCAGGCAGATACAATAAATTTATTCTAAAGTTAGTATAACATAGGTTTTTTACGAGATACAGCAAAACATTTTTTAGTCTCGGAACTCAATTATGTTGTATCTCGAAGTCATTATAATATGGGATGTGGAAAATTCTTCTAAATTATTTGCGGCAATTTCGCTGTATATGTAATCTAGCAAAAAAATAGTTTAAAATTTTTGGTATATGTATCACAGAGCAATAATTGTAGTTCATTCATTTTAAAGCAACTAGAGACAATTAAAAGTAAATTGGGAAATTTTGTTGTAAGTAAGTAGGTACAAATAAAACCACAGATAAGTGTCACAAATATCTAAGCGTCAATTTTGCTGTATCTCCGTATTCATGTTTTTATGATAACAAACTTTTGTGGTAACTATTTGAAACTCACCAAACGTAACCATTTTATCTCAATACATCAAAATACATAGAAAGTAATTTTGATGTATCTAATTATCAAAACTAAATAACAAATAATGTCCTAAATACAACATTACAGGTAATGCTTTGGGTAAAAAGTTTGTATAAATTCGACGTCGTATCTAAAATTAAAATCGTCCGAGAAATACGAGACTTGGACCATTCTTCGCAGTTTTTTTTTCTGTTTCAAATAAGCAAAGAAAAAAAAAACGATTTTTCTAGATACGACAAAATTGCTTTCTACCGTCGATATTTGAATATTACCTACTTCTAAGAGATAACTTTATTAACAAAACTAGTAAACGTACCAAACCAAAACAAGTAATAATTTAACTTAGTTTCCATACCTGTTATCCGCTAGTGTTCCGGGCTAATGTCACTCGAGTCTTGACAAAGCGACTGTTGGCACGGAGAGGCTTTGCTCACAGCTAAATAAACAACGCGAGGGGAAGGGTCTTGATAAAAACTCTAAAGTTTCAGTAATTTTATACTCAAGTTTATTATGTTGACTATGCTTTATAGTGTGGCATTGTATACATAAAACTAAAACAAACATATTTGCTCTGTAGTATACGGAGTCCAGCATGCAAGTTATTTCATCTACAGCATCAGGTTTGGTCATGGGTGCTTATTCCTAGAGTTGCACGTGTTTCAATTTGAATTGGAGTGAGATATTACTCATAATTGGAACATAACTAGATATTGTGACACAGTGGTTCTTGCGAAGTTGTCCGGAAAAAAGCCCTAAACTCATGGTTTCAATCATTATAATTTGTGTGTTTTGAGTTATTCCACTTTTGCATGTAATTTCTAACTCATATTTACTGTTGAGAAGCCAAATACAAACTTTCAGGCTTGTTTGCAGTAAATTAAAGTCAATAATAGAATAAAGACGCGTGTCTATTTATGAGGCAAAATTCGGCAACGGGCGGCTAGGCGGCTTAACTTGACAGAATGTAAACTGCGTCAAGACTAGGGAGTTGCGGCGTTGTAAAAAGGGCAAAGCAATAATTGCGGTGGTGAGCGACTTAGGGCCTCGCTAGCCGAAGCTTCCTTCCTCCCGCCCTGTGATTGAAAGTTGACATTGAGCGCGGGGTGGCGCCAGGTACGGCCCTCGCGCTGCTATTTTCGACCCCGCAACCTATCGCGCCGGCGATCGGCCTCGCAGAAACTTGCCGTTTTAATCGCGTGAATATGGCTTAGCGTTTGCAAAGGCGCACACAACGAAACTTTCCTGTTCTGCCACAAATTACCGTCGTGTTTGCATTCTTTTGGTGCAATTACAGTCAAAATAAGCCATACATTTACATAGTTTTATATGCAGTAGAAACTTGAAACAAAGAAGTTATTCAGAAATTATACAAAAGGTTGATCTAACAAGCGTAGCCTTGTTCGACGTGCCGGGTGTTGTTCAGGGATTTGCACTGAATTTGACATTGAAACTATAAACTGGAGATGGCTTTTGACGCGGTCGCGGCACCGGCCGAGCGGCACTCGAACTGGGTCAACGCCTCCTGACAAAAGGTGCGGCGTCAGATAGGCGACGTTTCCCGCCGCCCAGCTGCCGCCGGGCCCTCCTAAAACAAAGAACAATGAAATATGTCTCATTTATTTACGTTTACCGCATTCCTTTTTTTTTCCGCGCGCTCCCAATGTATAGATAATCATTAGGCGTCGTTTGCTCAGCGCCCTTTAATGTGTTTGCATGCTCGACAATTTGATACCACGCCTGTTTGCATTGTTGCCGTTTTGCCTTCCCGATTAGGGTCGCGTTCGGGCTCCATATTTATTAGAGCTCAGGACTCGTAACACGACTTTCATTTTATACGGCTATAACACTCTTACAGCACCTATACCTCAACATACGTATATGCGATGGAGGGTTTATGCTTTCCCTTTCACGGGTTTCATTTTACACAAACGAATTGAAAGTGGTTTAGGAATAAAACCTACATAATATTTATAATATGTGTGGTTTAGGTGGCGAACCAGAACAGGGTATTTCTCTCACGACAGTCGCGCCTTGAATGTAGCGTAACTGGATAGTGGTGTATTATAGCGGTGGTGGCCGGCGTAGGACTACGCTATATCCTACTGAACGGGTGGGAGGCGGAAGGACGTTTCACTCACGCCACGCTGACGTCTGCCTGCCTTCAGTTCAGAGCCGAGCGAGCTTCCGACCTGGCCTCCGACACCGACACTATTTCACATGACAAAAATAGTTTACTATTTCGCAATACATACTCTTGTAATTGAAAGAGTTGTTTTATCAAATCAACATTATTTAAATAATATTATTGTCAGTACCCGCAGATCTTAAAAATAAACATGTTAGGCGATGGGCTTGCAACCTGTCACTAATACACTGGTAAACATCTTAGCCTAATTGTGCAAAATGTGGTTACAGACCTATCAACAAATTTTTAGAGTTAGTAATTCTGTAGCTCTGCCTACCCCACTCTGGGAATGAAAAGCGTGAGTTTATGTATGTATGTATGTATGTGGAAAAATTCTTAAAGTTCGCAACAGCAATCTAAAATTAATACAGATCCCTTGTTGAAACAAACGAAAAACTGTTTAAAACTTAGAACTTTTGATTAATTATTGGGTTTCATTTAATGCATAAATTTACACAGAAAAATCATAGCCATTACAGCGGCAAATGGCAGTTTAGGGCTGTCAACGACGCAATAAAACGGTGTCCATGACAAAAGACGCAAAGACGAGATGATTTTGCCGTCTTGGATATATTTACATGCGAATACGTTAAATATTGACAAGCTTACATAATATTTGTAGTCGGTATGATAAAATCTAAAACAAAGATTAAAATAGATGCACTGTACTTATTACTCGTTAGTAAAATTAATAACGACGAAAATGTGTTTGCTTTTTGGTTGGTAACAATGTTAACCGGTTACATGCTATTTTTTCCAAATCTATGATGACAAATAACCCATATGTTAAATAACTTGCAGTAGCTAGGTTTGTTAATAAACTCGTAGTTCTTGCCACTAACGGACTTCGGGTTTTAATGCAAAGTATTTGGCACTGTTACCCAGGACAAGAGCCATTATTTGTATTAGATTTCGCATGGGTCAGTCATCGTTATAAAGCAACTGTAATATTAGTTGTTTTATCCTATGCTTATTATTACGTGCGAAGCAGTTTGCTTGAAGAACTACGGAGGAATATCGTGCGCAGAGCCTTAATGCGGTGGCTCACGCCACGCCGGCTTTGCCACCGTTCCTGTCCTCCTAACATTTGTTTGCTAAGTTCCTAGATTTTGCGAACTTCCCTGGGAGGTAAGATGGCAGAATATGCTCTATTATTTCAAAATACTGCTTGAGGTAGGTATATGGGATACAGATTATATTTGTTTAAATAAGTGAGCAATTCATCTTAATCTGGCCTGCCATGAAATTGACCAAGAAAAACCTATCGACTATGTAGTTTCCAAATTCATTGTAATAATCTTGCGTTGAATACAACTTTTTATCGAACGCACGTTACTGGTCTATAGGTAAAAACTTAGTAAATGACCTCTTGCATGTAGTTGTAACACAGAGAATTTTGACGTATATACCTACCATATTAGTTTTGTACAGAACTACAGATGTAGTGCATAATTGTATTCCTTTGTATTTTCACGGATACGAACGTGTCTTGCTACTTCAGTCAACCTCAGTACTTTTTGTACTGTGACCGACTGAAATAGCAAGACACTTTCGTACGTTTACGTGAAAATACGAAAGAAAACAATTATGCACTACATCTGTACATGCAAGAGGTCATTTACTTAATTTTTTTACCTACTTATAGTGATTTTTAGCCGACTGCCATAGGATAGGAGCATAAGGTTATAAACCAAAATAAATGTCCAGTTTAACGTGAAACACACACATTTTTTGCAACGAAATTGTAAGTTAGACATGATTTAAGTTACATTAAAATAGCGTCTTTATGTACATTTATTTTGGTTTTTATCCATAAGCAGTACCAATATTTTTGACATCTATGTATAGTTCTTAGTTCAGGCAAATGTTTTAGATTTGTCTCAGCGTCGCGAATGTCATATAGAAGAATAATTTAAAAAAATACCGGTCGTGTACGAGTTGGACACGCGCACTGAGGGTATTTAAGATAATATGGTTGGAAAGCGCAAAAGAAAATATTCATTTTGTCATGAACTTGCAATTAGGTCCATTTTGATTAGCCTAGATTTTATTTTATTTATTATTTTTTTGATCTTTATTGCACAAAAGAATACACCTAATACACAAAAGGCGAACTTAAAGCCGTAAGGCATTTTCTACCAATTAACCTTAGACTAGCTTAGGTCTTAGATTAGATTATAAAGTATTTTAATAATTTTTTTCCTAAACTGTAAAGTTTGACAACTTCATTTTATTTTTCGCGTAAAATGTGAATATTTATTCAGTTCATTCAAAAAATTATATAAAAAATAGTTTTGAAATGTGCAGATTGAACCCTTTCATATGACACCCCGTTTGCTATAATCAAACTGCTTGCATTTTTCAACCCCCCCATTCCCTTTTCAAATATTTAGAAAACTAATTTAATATTGTTTATACTAAAAACAGATGCGGGCAAGTAAGTCCTACTACTATGCCAAATTTCCAAGTTGCTTTTTTTTAGTTTCAGAGATTATCTGCTGTTACATAGATACAGACAGACAAACATTGAAGTCTCACCTCAGGGTTCCATTTTTACCATTTTGGTACGGAAACCTAAAAAATTACGAAAAGACACACGACAACATAATATATGACCGACGGTATTCAAATATGCTGTGTTTTTTATATTGGAAGAAGAGTGTTATAAATTAATGCGGCGAAACTACTATTCATACTCAAAATATTCTTGTCATAAACTGGTTACAGTAATATGTTGTTTTACAAGGGGTGTTAAACATTTTACGAGACGTAACCGCTAATTCGAATTGCTTGTCATTGTTGTAATATTTGTGGAATCATAAAACAGGCGCGCGAGAAAATTATGGATTTCCATTATTATTTAGTTACCGTAAGTAAGTATTTCTTATGATGATAATTTTTAAGTCCAAAATTAATCTCTGATATGTGTTGGTTTCAGGTATTCAACGATTTCATGCGACTTCAAAAGTCTGTAAGTCAAGTCATTGTTGTACTAAATAAATAAATTGTGAAATATCATGTTTAAAATTGAAACACAATTTAGCAGTAAAACAAATATGAGCCCAATTATACCAATTACGACGCAATTGTGGAATGACGCAATGACACTGCCTCTCACTCCAAAAAATATTCGCATTCAGGTTTTCATTACTAAACATGACCAATTCACGTCCGGTTTATGTTTAAAAAGTTTTTGCGTGGCATATTCGGGCAAATAGTTTTATGTCGACCATTTTGACTTTTATTTTATTTTTCGTTTATTTTCCCTTGTGCGGCCGTAAAAACGTACCTGGGCTCGCTCGCGGGGAATAACAGAGCGGGCTCACGAAAAATTTATTATTGAGACCTTTTCGCCCGAGCTCCATCGACAGACATTGCGAAGGCGAAAGTTATGAATGACACATGTTTTGAAATATTACCTGTAGTGAACTACCTCCTGAGAAGAAAATTTCATGGGATGAAAAGTTTATTTGTCGTGAAATATGTGAGAGTTTTATGAGACCGGGAGACTACTACAATGGTACGGATCGAGCAATTTACTTTTCGGGCGGTATTGCAGAGTAATAAGACCTGAAGGTTATATTTCGTAGAATAAAAGATGTTAAGGTGCGACAAATTGGATGAGAAAACTTTCTTATTCGAATTTGAGCACCTACTTCGTCCTGACGAGATGTTTCATGTATGTGACCTTTTTACCACTTCACTCAAGCAATTCAAGGGTTATACTGTTTGATCCTGTGAATCCCTGTGAAACCAAACTATGTTTACTATTGAGAAGGGTTATAAAATCAATGTTTGAAATTCAAATAAAGTACAAAATAAAATCGCTGCGCGAAACAGATGGCAGGAAATCGAGCATTAAATTGATTGATTCTTAATACCGAGCCAATACGAACGCAATGAATGGAAATACGCCAACTGTGTCGCCGAAACCTAAATAAGAACATCGTTGAAACTCGGGTACGGCCGATCAATAATTCAGGATTCATATGCGTATGAGCATTGTTCCAGATGATTTATGTACCTGCTTCACTTGTCTTTATGTATGGAGCAAGCTGAATATTAATAGGCAATAATAAGTAATAAGCAAGGTTAAGCAAACTGAATATTAATAGTGTGACTGTTTTATTTTCGTACCTTCGCTCGTTAAACAAGGTTGTTTGAGATTATGTTTAAATAGAACTTGTCTAATTATGTACCTGCTGATTATATCGATAAATTAAGAACAAAATAAATCATATATAAGCAAATAAAATCATGTGCTCGTTGGCTAGCGCTTCCTGACTACTTACAGGCCATAAACTTAAAACAAGGTTCTAATTTATACAGGCCTACTAACAAAGTAAATAATAAATACCATGTCACAAAAATCGACCTAGTTGCGAGTGGAGGTCTGATAGCGAGGCTGGTTAATATATAAAAACATCCACGACTCGGGAACGTATACTCGTCATCGTATAAATATTTGCCAATACCAAGCATCGACCCCAAGACAGCTAGTTTCGTAGGCAGGGTCGCTACAAAGTACCAACTAGGCTAACCGCTTCGTCAACAAAGATTTTACAATTTACGAGATTTAATGATTACATTGATTGCCTTGCCAAGGCTATTCGTCGTCGAGAGAGATTAGCGCCAACCCGCCCGGCCCTCACCTCTGCTGTCCGGGCCCTCGGGACCTCTGACACAATGAGAAAATTGTTGCATGGAGTGGTGACCGTTTTATTTTATTTTTTTCCTCCAATTATGAAATTTGGCGGGCCTCGCGACGCGCCGCGAGCCACCTGCCATGCCGTGAGCGTATTCTCCCGAGGCCGGCAGGTCGCTGCCGCTTTGTTCCTGTTTGCTAGGGAAAGTTCTAATTTCACTTTTACTTTGATAGCTTGGATCTGGAATCTACGGAGTTAAAAGTTTTTTTTTCCCCACTTTCAGAGCAACCCTTAACAGTAAGTATACAGAAAACCTTATGAACATGCAGACATTTCTATAGTAAATTTTGCACCGATAACCTTTTTTTTGTGGACGTATAAGGTAAATAAACAAAAATAATTATGTGAGGTGCACTACATAATATAATTTCGAGCAGACGTCTATAGCTAAATCTGCGAAGGTCAGACGTTTATAAAGACAAGGGTTGCTCTTGATTTGAAGTGTCGTTAATAATTATATTGAACATCGAGGCTAGTAAATAATTGTCAGAATATCTTCATTGTTATTTGTCACGTATAATACTAAGAATTGAACAACTACGGATAATTAATCTTTCGAACGTAGCAGCTTGGAACAATATTGAGAATTTTCCAATCCAACTTTTGTCAATCACTGAATGGAAAAATCGTAGTTCAGCCCGAAACGTACCAATTTTTGGCAAAGAAAAAAGGAGTAGAACGCATCGATTTCAGTTAGTCACTTTAAAAACAAACGTGCTATCAATGAAAAACGCAGTGTACCTATCGATCGACAAAGCCGCGTAATTAAAGAGTCGGGAACGGTTATCAAAATGATCGAGCACTGTTTCCCGTGGCCGAGCGGTCTGACTCACCGGCTAGTTCGCAGAACCCGCAACCCTTCGGTGGGGGTGCGTTCGCTAATGATAGGCCGACGACAACCAGCGACTGTCCGCCGCCAGAAACTAAACCAAACCACGTGCAAAACTACACCCTTCAAACCACACCAGTAAACTCCAATTCCGCAAACTACGCTACCCCCATCCGGCGATTTGGTGCGTGTTTGTATGCAGCCTTTCAATCGTTTCTGTTATTTTGATAAATATGCATGAAGTCGCGAAACCGGCGAAGCGGGTAAAATAAAACGCCATCGTGAAAATTTAATGATATTTCCTGGTAGCCCGTAATGAGTCATGTCTGTCGAAGGGTTAATTTTGAAAGCGTGACGTGATATTTTTTGCAACGTCTTACTTGCGAGGGTTGTTATTGATAACGTCATTGTTATAATGTCGGGCAATTATGCCCACCCTATTTAATTACGTAAGGCACTTTATGAAAAATATGTTTCATTTGTTTTAATTTTTCATTGCAAGTTCTGTTGTTTATGTCTCGCCCTTTTTTAATTAAACTTTAACAAGACGCTTAGAGTTGGAACGGAGAAAATACTCTTTGTAAGAATTTCATTAATCGACATGATTTAGCCGTAAACTAGCGTAAATTGGCTTTAACGTTACCTTTAACAGTTCTTAGGAAACCTCACATGTACTAATGCTAGTCATCCGTAATAACTGATTGATTCGGGAGCGTATTCAGTCTAAATCCATCCCCTTTGTGAGTTGCTCTGGCTCCTTTATTAATTACTGTACTTGTCATATACTGGCTAGCTGTAAATAGAAGGCTCTATTTTGGACCTCGCTTGTTGTTCTATTTATAGTACCTACCGCCTGTGGCTTTCACGAAACTTCAACTACGAAACATGATAGAAGCGTCGTATATAAACTAGTTAAATAAATTAAAATATGACTTACTATACTTTGGTCAAAAAGCAGATTTAAAAAAATAGCCGAATCGTTATAAATCACTGAGATATAATGTAATAAAAAAATATAACTAAATACACGTATAAACACTATTGTATTTTTGTACAAGCTGTAATTTAGCAGTTCCCGTTATTTTAATAAACTGATATGTAGAATTCGTTAAACTCTATGAGCGGATCTGAGGTGTTATATTAAAAACGGCTTCTTGTCGAACGGCTTAAGCTACCTAATAAAGAACACAAAAATGTTGTTTGTACGCTCTGAGAGGACCACTTAAACTTTAAGTTCCTCTGTTGAATCAATCACCTACTTACTGCCTGAGAATAAAGTCAAAAGATGACAACAGGGTAGACCCACCTTTGGACTCGTTCGTTTGGTCTTGATAAGGATTATCTGCTGCAGATCAAAGTACAGTCAACAGCAAAAGATTGTCTTAATTTGTTGTCAAGAAGGTTTAATTATTGTTCTTCTATTAAACATTTTAGAAAGGGTTCATTTAATTAACCAAACTAACGAGCTCAGTTGGACCCAGTTACAGTAGTTACTAGGTCTTCTGCCTTCACCTTAACAAAAATGTAGCTTGACATTGTGTACACATATGCACTGCAAAGCTGATTATAATCTGCCATTCTACATTCACTTATTTTGAGCCTTGGCCCACGCTCCGTGATTCAGAAATATATAGCATTCTATCGACCAATGACGATGATGAAAGTACCTAGGTATTGTGCACCCAGTCCGGTTTGGCTTGTGATTCAAGAAAGTCACGACTTTTAATCCGTGTCAAACTGTATACAAGGCTAACCATACGACTCGATTCGCGTCTAGTAAAGGTACTAAATGATACTGGAGATACCAGTTTTATTCATAAATGCATAGCCAAAGTAAGCATGCTCTCTTTCGTTTTGATAAATTCATTTGGCAAAGCAATATTTCTCTAAAGGGTCTAGCAGGCTAAGCGAACTAGAAGTGCCCCCAACGACGGATTTGGTCATTCTTTCAGGTGGTGTACTGGCAAGTCCTAAGAACACTCTATGCTTAATATCAGACCTCGATCTTCTTTTTTTTTCGAGTTATTCAGGATAATGTAAAATCATCAGCGTCTCATTGAAAGTGGCATATTTTGTAAACTGTTCAAGTTAGATTAACCAAACAAAATAATATTTGACAATTATAAAATAGGCTACAAAATACATATTTTTAACCCGCATCATTTCCTTATACTTCTTTATGTAAAAAAACATTTTATTTTTCTACAATTTATTTTTTTTATTTCTCGCGGATGTACTCCTCCAGAAAAAATATGCATGGATAGCCACTAGTACCCGCTACATACACATATAAAAATATTTGCGTAAATCTTCGTGCGTCATGTACCTAATTGTGTTTTTAATTCCATTTATGTCAATAGAGAGAGCCGCTAATATTATTAATTTTGAATGAATCTACCCAATGTTGACATGTCATCGTCGATGCATTATAAATAGGTTTATTAGAAAAGTTTATATACCTACATACTAACATATCTACACCCTGCACCAGTACTTTGTTTACATATGCTCGTAACTACTTATTCGATAATGTTTTTTTTTACATGACGCACGAAGATTTACGCAAATATTTTTATATGTGTATGTAGCGGGTACTAGTGGCTATCCATGCATATTTTTTTTGGAGGTGTACATCCGCGAGAAATAAAAAAAAAAAATTGTAGAAAAATAAAATGTTTTTTTACATAAAGAAGTATAAGGAAATGATGCGGGTTAAAAATATGTATTTTGTTGCCTATTTTATTATTGTCAAATATTTTTTTGTTTGGTTAATCTAACTTGAACAGTTTACAAAATATGCCACTTTCAATGAGACGCTGATGATTTTACATTATCCTGAATAACTCGAAAACAAAAGAAGATCGAGGTCTGATATTAAGCATAGAGTGTTCTTAGGACTTGCCAGTACACCACCTGAAAGAATGACCAAATCCGTCGTTGGGGGCACTTCTTGTTCGCTTAGCCTGCTAGACCCTTTACTTGTTGAGAGTTAATTTGACGCAAACAAATTAGGTAAGTCAATATTATCACACTAAAACTTTAATATTCATTTAAATTATATTTCAATCTTTTTGATGTCGTTATAAATTGCGTATAGCTTTGGCCATGAAGTCAAACGACGCAGGTTTTTTTAACAATTATAATATTAAGTTAAAAACAACCAGCAAAATTGGTCCTTCTGCGGCGTCTTGAGTGCAAGGGTTCGTTCGCAAACTGGTTTGTTAGCGTATGCTGTTGCAGCGACCCCGCCCCGCCCCCGCTGTCGCCCGCGCGTCCGCCCGATTGTGCATTTAGGGTCAGGCTTTGGACAGCCTTCGTTTAGATCGATAAAATAATGTCTTTAATACAGACCTCGAGTTGAAGATATGAATACCCACTTATAACATGACTTTTATATTACTGTGTTATTTTTCAACGCTTTTGACGAAAAACTATTTTGGCAATATCAAGTTTATATTTGCATAAAGCATAGAGAGCAATGAAAGTTTATAATTTATTCTGTACTCGTATTTATATGACATAAAGTAGAATTTAATGAAGGATACTGATAATTATAGAATGGGTAATTCCACGATAATGTAACGAAAGAGAATGCGTGTTTTTTTTAACCTTTTAATGATATTATTTGTCTAGATAAAAATTTAAACACGAATATAGAGATAAATGAATTTTCCATTTGACAATATAACTAAAAAAACACGCTGAATGCTAGAAATTGGTAACTTACGTTAATCTCCGTCATAGAATTATTCGAATATTTAATTAACTGTCATGCTTGTTATTTTTAAAACCCTTGAATCCCAAACGAAAGGGTAAAAACCCGTTTTTATCTGTTGCCTTGTTTGTTTGTAACGGAATACAGTATCTTAATGTTTACAGACGGTCGCACACGCAGATATTGTGTATACCTGCGTGAGTCACCGATATTCATCTGCGTTGTCGTTGAACATTACGTGACTTGATAGACTGAAAAGCTTGATTTTGCTCAATTACAGGGTCTTATTTAATGTTAACACGATAACATTAGGCACACCGGTTAATTCTCAATTGAAATCGTGCAATCCGTTGGAATCAATTCCAGTGTTATTATCAGTTACAAAATGCAAAGAATAATAATAACCTGACTACGTTACGTGGGTCATTTAAAACCAAATAATAATTCTATTTTCGTCTGTCCGTTTGTTTATTTGTCTGTTTTGTACACGTCTTTGGCACTTTAGGATAAAATACTAAATCATCTTATAATTACTCCTGTCCCACTGCTGGTGGGCAAAGGCCAAGTCTATGTGGAAAATAATAAACAGAAAAAAAAACTACACTAAGAAAAATAATGTTAGACCGACAAAATTGCTAGGCATCATACTATAAGAGCCTATGTTACGAAACGGTAATTGTTACGATACAAAAACAGATTTTACTGACTCGACAGTAAATTACAATGTGTAGGTATAATGTGTATGTATAGTATTGTGAATATTCTAAATTAATGAAATAGTAATGTTCAATTAGTAAACGTGAATGTTCTATTACTTTACTGTTTTTGATGTGGTGCGTAGTAGGAAATACATTTTTATTTCAGTGTTTAAAATATACCACCATATACTGTGATCTGTGACCCTATAATATTTTTCATGTCATTCTGGCGGTGACAGATTTAAAATTCACGCGAACATTGTAGCTATACCAATTGCGCAGTTAATTTAAAAAAAAAATTATATTCGTTTAAAAATAACCGGCCAAGTGCGAGTTGAACTCGCCTGAACAGGGTTCCGTTCATACTTTTTTTTGTTGATAGAATTGATGTAATCTGCATGCAATGAACTATATTTTGTATATTTCTATTATAGTTTTAGGCTCAGTAGTTTCGGAGGAATTGAAGGCTTCTACTATTGTTAGGCGATGGGCTTGCAACCTGTCACTTAATATACACTGGTGGTTATATCTTAGTCTGTTTGTGCAAAATGTGGCTATAGAATTAAAACTATTTATTTTACTTTCATATCAAAAATATATTTGAGATCCTCATAACGAGCCCTTTCATTTGATTTATGATACAGTAAGGTTTGCAAAACTCTTGTTTAATTTCCTTATTTCCCCCCCGAAAATGAACCTAATGTTAAAAAAATCTTTGCACATCTGTGTTTGGGTCATCAATTTACATATTTGTACCAAATTTCAACTCAATCGGTCCAGTAGTTTCGGAGCAACAGCAAACAGACGCACGAGTGATCCTATAAGGGTTCCGATTTTACACTTTCTGTACGGATCTCTAAAAACAATAGTTATTGATTGACGCATTTTTAAAAACGAGCTATGAAATAAAACTGAAAAACTATGGACTTATTTCATGGAACTAAAAACAAAATAATTAAGCTACTTCTACTTCCTATAAGCGAAACGGACCGTTAAGCTTGTTTGACAATTATCCTCGTTCTTAGACCGAATCGATTCGCCGATTTAATGTCATTGCGTTTTAGTTTACCTCATAAAACACCTGTCTAGATTTTACTACATCATGGCAATAGTTCTAGCGTGATCTTTGACGATTATAACAGAATACAAATCAATTTCCTTTATTAACCTTATCGGTAATTTAATTATTTTTTTTGTAAATTATGTTATTTAACAGCATCACAAAATTTACCTAATGACATCGGTCACAGGCACAATAAAATAATACAGTGAAAATTGATACGTAAGTCCAAAATCTCTTAAAAAGTACTAGACTTACACCGCTTTTCACTTAAAATCGAATTCAACATCAAATTATGTATTTGCTGAACATAGGCGGGGGGGTACCAATGCAGTTGGTGACATAAACAATGGATCTTTCCTTGTTCTGTCTCTAGGCATGCAAACTGATGTACATTTCCTGTATAACAATAATTTTACACATTATCCTTTATTAACTACTTTTCCTTATAATAATAACTTTGTGTGAGTCTTTATTTTCTAAAATAAATTCATTGATTAAATAGTAAGCGTACCTGGAAAGATTTGTACGGACAGGGACATTCGCGGTCGTCTACTTAAGAAAATGTTCGCTTGACAATGATAGACTAGACTGAAGCTCGTGGAGCTGACCCCATGTGCTTCTGTTTAGTCCACAAGAGAAAATACTCTTATACCGAACAATTGTTCTCGGGTGTGATATCCATAGATTTATCTACCTTAATATATTATAAAGAGGAAAGATTTTATTGTTTATTTGCTTTATTGAATAGGCTCCGTAATTACTGGACCGATTTAAAGTTCTTACACTTTTATAATCCTACATTATTCCTGATGAACATATGCTATGTTTTATTTTTGTGCGCGAGCGGAGTCGCGGGCTACGGCTATTTATCTAATAAGTACACAGGAATGTCTATAAATAACTCGACTCGATTGTTTTAAAAAATTACAAGGTTCTCAATTATTTATTTAAAATAACCATTCATTGAAACATATGTTTGGTTATATAATATTATGCCATGTGTTACTCGGTCATCATACCGTTGCGCACTTCGGTATTTGTATCGCAAATGTACCTGTTTAAACAATTGCCATTCCTAAGATCATGAACATCATGTACTTAACTCGTGTAGTGTGCTGAAATTTCAATTACTAAAAGCCAATTTTTATTTTAGCACCTAGAATGCACTTTGTCATACGTATGCTTAACTTTATTTAAAGCTCTGCCACCTTATTTGTTAAGCTTACTTTATTTGTAGCTAAATAAATTATACATTTCACAATACCATCCTAAATGTCGCACTCGCAGAGCATTCATTAGTTCCAGACTTCTGGCGCCATTTCTAATGTCAGAAGCGGATAATGTATGTCTAATTTAACGGATTAGCAGCGTGTATTACACGGTACAGTTTACGTACACTGGTGAAAAGGATAAAGTGTAGGCATGTGGAGGTGCGCAAGCGGTGCAAACTCTATTCGCAAGCCTCCAGCGCAGCCGCCCGGCCGGAGAAAGTGCACCGCGACTGCTCCACTTTCCACTTCAGACAAGCGTTATATTTCAATATAATACAGCTACACATTATGTTATGCTAAGATAACTTAAGAATAGATAGTGACTTGCTCCAAATGTACAATTCTGTCGCGAACAATAACGGTACCATGTATTGATCACGTGTTGTGTTACATGATACTCTGACATTACTACGCGATATTATGTTAAAAGGTAAAGCAGAAATCCTTGGTTGTGGTCTGATAAGTGTGTTGATATCAATTGCATTAGCGACTACTCAGATCGGTATCTAAGAGCACGTTACTGCCAATGAACTGGAATTACGTAACGTTTAAGTAACAGCTCCGTACACACTGACGAAGTAATTTGGTACTGTAATTTGCGAAGTTTCTTGGTACTATTAAGAAAGAGATTATGAAGTACTTCTGTTTGTCAGCCGTTCGCTGGATAGGTTAATGTGCGTGCGGCGCCCGAAGTCTGTCTGAGCGCGACATGATCATGAATTTGCTTGTTTTATTGCTTTCATACAATTTCTTCGTGTGTTTGCTATAAATTTACTCATACGGCTTCATGATAAATTCTTTGTGAAGGAAATACTGTGTATGGCTAGGACTTAAGTGGGATAGGGACCCGATAATGTCACACGATTAAGTCCATATTTTTTTCTAAATTTATGTTCTGTGTTTTGACTTTTCATTAATTCTAGCTATAGTGTGTCGTATTAGCTAGATTATCGCATCGTCGAATAGCTAACGCGAACTCTAAAGTCATTAATGCAGTAAACGCTGAATATTTTTTCTTAGAAAACCTCCGCCGTCGTTGGTAGAGTATAGCTCTTTCATACAGATTTTGTTATAATTTGCAGAGAGAAAGATTAGCATTATGCGACCATTTCCTGTTTCAATTAGCGTAGCGTTTTTAAAATGGTTGATAATATTACTAAGTTACATTGGAACTGCGTACTTTGTAGGGTTAGACTGGCAGCATTTTAAATGCATTTTTGTTAGTTTTCGGTTATGGCAACCCCGAACTTTCTTGTTTCAAAAGCTCACCTAATGTGTGCAGGTTAACCGTACCATTCGAACCAAATCGCCTCCAAATATTGTCCTGTCTTATGCTATGAGGGTACCCGAAGGTTTTCCAAGGGTCGCGAGCTCATGGCCGGTTTAATCGCGCGGCGCCGGTGCGCCTGCAAGCCTCCGCGCGCCTCCAATGGACCCATTTGCATGCGGCTCGTGGGCGAGGTCCGCCTACCCACGGTAACACGGATCGTAAATTCTGTCCTTTACTTGCAAGGAGGGTTTTTTTTTTCAGAGAAACAGATGCCCATTTTTCCGTAAGGGGCTAATTTATTGGATGTTGCGGCAGAAGCTATAAAAGTCTTCGAATTAAAAGTCAGCGTCCGGAATGTGAACGCTGACCTCTTTGCTAAAGTGGGTGGGAAAACTCGGTTTTTATTCTTACCTGACAGCGTCTTTGGGAAAGTTGGAAGTTTCGTTTCGATGTTTTGCTTAATTAAGTTTTCGTGGTTATTGCTAAAGTTTTTTAGTGTTGCGTAACTGTAGGTAGTCCATTGTAAAGTGACGTTGTTATATATTATTTGAAAGTTAATTGTCTGTAATATCAGGTATGTAATGGAGTTCATAAACGAAGTAACGAGCCCGGTGTCGATACGATCGAAAAGACTATTCGCGGCATCGGCCCGATCCACTTTCTAGTTAACGGGCGCCATTGTTAGCCTCCTCTAATACATCCAATGCAAATGTCATTCTTCGTTGAAATTACTTATTGGAAAATGGCATCCGAGGGGGATCAATTTTTTTTTTTTATCCTGGACTCTTTTATAAACGAGAAAAATGGTGTTTTTACTTATAAAATGGATACTGTCAGATCTTTATGTTTGTGGATGCAATTTAAACAAATATTTTTAGTTTAGTTACTATTTGAATATGTTGTTTATTAACTAATTAACCAAAACACCCTTATTGAATTTGCATCATGCTAACTAATACCTAATGTTGTTTTAAACGAATAAAATCAGTATGTTTATTGTATTGTGTTAATGAACGCATCGTATTCTTAGAAAATACCGGTGTGGTTGGTTACCTATTACTTACTTTGGTCGATGTTGCAATAACTGCACTGACTCATACTTTTGGCTATTACGGCCCCAAGGCTAAGTGAGCCACTGCATATTGGCCGAGTTAAATAGTTTCCACTGCTATCAAATTGCAGTATTAAACAAGATTGTAACTTGCTCTGCGTTGAAATTAGGACCTTTGCAACCAGTTTGCAAGTTGCTTATTTAATTACATAGCTGTTTCAATTATCTGATATTACATTCAGTTTAGTGGTCAGTTTGTTATTGGTCCTTTAACTTGGCGTTTCAATATGTCTTATCTAAAACAATCAAATTGAGTAGCATACAATACAAGAGAATTCAATGCCACGCTACTTAAGTGGCTGCAAACAAAGAACGAAACCCTTAAAATGGACTCACCAACCGCGACGAGGAGACTCACTCGATTACTCAGCGTGTAATTTTGTTCCAAAGCCCAGACTTGAGAAATAAGTCTATCGATAAATATTTATAGAATCGTTGTCAGACGCCACGCAACAATGCCCACGATCCATACCTAAATGTGTTGTCTGGATATTACGATTAGTAATGCATTCATAATAAATATCATTAAATCAAATCGATTAGTTAATTATCTACCTGAAGGTACAATTTACTTCTGACTTGGCATTTTGCTGTTTGGTTTCCGTAAGATATTTTGATGTTTGATATCACATCAGATTCCATTTAAAGAATCCGGGGTCCGGCCCTACTAGAAAATGTTTTTATTTCCACTAACTCACTTTAAAATTGAATCATGTCCAAGTGAAACCTTCCTATTTTGTGATGTCGAGACAGTAAGAGATATTATAACGTCATCAATATAGAAGTAGTCAGCTTATACAATGTAGGATGAAAGCCCAGTTGTTTATTGAAATGCTCTGTAAAAACAGCTCGGATATTGTTTCAAACCGAGTTATAATTTTGATTTTTGGTAACAAAATACTAAGAATTTATTTACCGTCAGGAATGATAGTGAGCACTGCACACCAACGTACCTCCCTATCATTTTTTTCGCAAATTCGAAGCATTTTTTAATCGGAAACGAATTTGATTGAGCCTTAATATTAACCGACCACGTTTTTTTTGCTATCCGACGAGACATTCGAAAATTAAAGCGAAAGTGCGTTTTGTGGAGGAGCATGCGCTCTGGCTAGTCTTGACAATGACGTCGCTGTTTTTCGTTATAAAGCATTACCAAAGGTTTTTACTTATGCTCAGTCATCTTAGCAATCATTAAGTTAATTTCAGGTCCAGATACTTTTAAGAGCCTAAATCTAATGCTTCGCAAACAGATTAGTTGGCATGCAATTAGAGAGCTGGGCTTGTGGTGCCTGCTAAGTGCCACCCACCGGATTACGCCTTCGTGTTTGCTCACCGGCGAAGTGGACGTTTAGCGATCGCCTCACTAATACGCTTTGTTCGTTTACCGATAGATGAATCATTGATTGGTCGAAACTCTAAACCGACCTACGTAGGTGATGTCACTTATATAACAACCAGATCGCGCTAGATTTCTACAGCGTCTCTGCTACTGAATTTTTCATCAGGATTTCCGATAGGCAGAATTATATTTCAATTCGAGTCTAAATTTCGCCACAAGTTCTTATAAGGTTGTCAAAGTTAGGTTTCAAGCATATGTGTAATGAATTAGAAGAAATAAGTTTATTTATATCGTCATGGAGTTCAAGTGCTGCACATGCCAGACTAAATGCGACTAATTACTCGCATACATAGCCATACAAGTCGTCATTAAGTTGTGTTTAAGAGTCAATCACCTTGCAGCGTCGGGGGCGAGCACGTGGGCTCGTTGCCAATGAACTTGAAAACAGTGACAAATGCCGCGTGCTAATATTGCTAATCCTACAGCCTGGTTACTAAACAATCATTTTGCACGCTGTGATAGCATAAAGTAGTAAAAGAAGCTTTTTAGATGTCCGAATATATTGTCGCCTCTGGATAAATATGTAAGGTTTCAATTACAGTAACTATTATTCGGTAAGTTCGAGGTTAAAAATTGTAGATTTATATCGATCTTAATGTGGAAATGTTAATCTAAAAATGTGTAATAACTAAATTGTACTTAAATAAGTCGGTTAGTGAAAAATTTAGTGACTTGAAATTAGTAATGTTTTAGCCGTTGCGTCCAATGAGACAGTAAAAGCGCTGATTTATCTCAAACGTCGGTAATTTGCATCCGTAAGAGGATATCTTTACCGAGGAGAATTACTGGCGTTGCATTGTTAGGTGAACACTAAAATGGAAAAGAAATAGCCATCCAAGTTAGCTGCGCGATGACTAAGTTCACGCCAGACAACAATGCTGAAAAAGTATGTCGATGTGTCGAGCAGTGACGTATCTGGGGTAGATGCTGTGTCTTAATTAGATAGGGTTCTGTCAGTTGGATCATTTGCGATGATTATCTAGTTCCATTAGTTGGGTGGAAACCGTACTATAGAGTTTTGACGGTTGGTTTTGTTATTAGATCCTACACCCTGCAAATAAATTATTAGGGTGATAGGTATGCTTTCGCAAATAAAGTCGACTGTGACTTAAGTTTAATCGTGACAAATTTAGGGATACGTAAAAAGCTGAAAATTTATATGATATTCGTGGCATCCATTTCCCAGTAGCACGCGAATTTTACGGCTGTTACGGACACGCACTCCATACGACATAAACGTCAAATTATTAAAATTCAGGCTGTTTATGAACGCCCGACTTGTGGGGAAATGTGAAAATCGGAAAAGTTTTTGCTTTTAACTCTAGATAGGTACTATTTACAAGGAGGTTAATAAGGATATTGTAAGGTCCGAAACTGCATTTTATTCTATTCTAATGATATTTCATGCATCTCTTGAATGTAAAGCAGCTTCATTTTCAACTTTGAAACCCTATTTCCCCTTTTATATGAAGTTAGTACATATACGCTTACACCATGCAAATCATTACGGCTACATAATACATCACGGAAAATTTAAACACTGCTTACTAGTGACTAAAAATGGTTGTTTTATGGATTACTGGCCAAATTGGGCGCCAAGCTAATTGTTACGCGTGGGCGCGGCGACGATTCGGTTCTTCATCCACTTGGTCTTGTTTATCGATTAGTTAAGAATCCGCGCCCATGGGCCAACTTATGTCATTTGGCTGGGAGTCAAGGACGGCGCTCGGCGCGGCGGTGCCGGCCCGGCCTTATTTGGCGATTGGTGGGCGCCAGTTTTACGACTTTGCCTTTTTCCTACGACCTGTTTCTATGTTGGCTACACTTTAGATAATACATCTGTAAATGAGAGCGTAGACAGACGAAACATTGACCTTTGTCAATTTCGTCTTGTTCACTCTATGTCAAGGGTAATAATTCAACAAGACAGTTGCCTACCATCTACCATTAACAAGATTGCTTACTTTTTTTTTACTTTATACACAAAACCAGAGCCCATTTTTCATTGTCATTGTTTAACCGTCAAAAGAATAAACTTCTATTTGCACGGGCTATTTTCATCGTGCTGTTAGGAGGGTAGCGCAACATTCGGAAATATTAACCATTCGTGACGGTACGGGCCCTGTTGGCTGGAAAAATGGAACGTGACATTTTAAATTTGGCGCAAAGCTCGCGACATTAATCTGGCGCGTCGTCGCCCTCGCCCAGGCCGTGCGTGGCCTAATCCGCGCGCTCCCCGAACGACCCGGGAAGATGGAAAAATCTCGAAAGACTCACATCAAATTACCAGCTTTAAAGCGTACTGAATTCCCCTGGGCCCTAGGTGACACACCTTGCCTTTCACGACGGCCCCTAAATAACGCGCCGTGTCCTTCGGGAAGTTCGGAAGGTTCGGGCGCGCACGTGCTTTTGTCATACTTTTGTCGAGTTTTACGTACGACGTGCCGCGCACATCGATTGAGTTCTGAAAATGCGTGCTCATACAACTTTACTAATTCTTGTTTTAAAGTTTTTAAGGGAGTACAAAAGTTTGGGCCCTCTTTACGGCCCCGAAACATCCACCCTGTACATTTTAAATTTGCCAAATTCTTTACCGTTTTCCCGTGTTAAACTAGTTAACTGTTCACCCAAATGGTGGGGTTGTGTTTGTTGCTTTAAAGGATACTGTAGTGCAAGAAGGTTTTTGTAACCTTGTTGCACTGTACTTTTTGTATAAACGTCGCTGTTGGTTTTAATATTTTGAATTCGATTTTAGTAATTCGATTGAACAGCGATTGTTTATCTCGTTTGTTTTCTGGGGACTCGCTACCTGAACGTGATACAAGACACATGTGTCCTTTGTCAGTTATTTTTTGAAAGTTAAATAAATAAGCTCTACCATCGGAGATCAATCATTTTATTTATATAAAGCTGCACCGCACCTTTATATGGTGGAGGTGCGCTTGTGTTTACCTTTATATGGTGGAATAAACGTACGATCCCCGACACAGTGTGATTGAGATCACAACAGGAAGGAAGGCGAAAAGGAAGTCAAAACAGGGAGTATTGTGTGTCGATTACTTGTGTACTTTTTCTCTGCCCACAGAAACCATGTTTAGCGCAGAAAATATGCCGGCGAAAAAATTCAACGGATTATCGGATGTTGAGGATTTTATAATACAATTTGAAGCCATCGGCATTATAAAATCATGGACGAATGATCAGAAGAAGTATGCGATAGCAGCTTATTTGGACGGACCAGCATTGATGTGGTATAAAACAAATTATGCTGCGTTTACTACGTACGAGCTACTCGTCAAAGGTTTAAAAGACCAATTCGCGTCACAAATTGATTTTGCTCAAAAATTCTATTATAGAAAACAGCAAAATTATGAATCGCTTATTGAGTACTTCTACGCCTTGGAAGGTTTAGCCGCGAAGGCAGAAATTAAAGAGGATACGAAGTTTATCAAGCACTACATTACATCCGTTGGCGAACGTTATCAATGGTTGTTTGCCTCAAAATTGTTCAGTTCCAAAGATGAATTAAGAAAAACAATAATACAGGTGGAAGATGTTTATAACTTTGAACACACTTATACACAACGGGTGGAATTGCCAGTCTTCAATCCAGAAGTCAGTTTTGAAGACGTCCGTGGTCGTGGAGATCTGGGGATGCACACGCCACAGTCGCAGTATGTGACGCCGTATAAAGCACCGGCGGCAGTAGCGACACCGCGCCGGGTACAGTTCGAACCGGGTACACCGCCGTCGCATAATTTACGCCCGCGTCCGTGGAGTCAGCAGCAACAGGGACCCAGGAGGCAGCAAGATACACCGTCTTCATCAAGGCAACCCCCAAACTACAGCACCCGTCGTCAGTAAACCGGGACACGGCGAGGTGTAGGTCTTTAAATCCGGTTATTCAGGAACAACAATCCAACGCGGATAGGGTTAAGAATGTTTTTGTACCCATTATTCCTTTGCAGATAAATCAGGTTAATTGTGAGGCGCTAGTTGACACAGGGGCATCAGTCTCTTGTGTGTCGCGAGCACTTTGGACGAGTTTGAAGCTGGCAGACTATACTGATTCTCCTCTTATACCACTGCGAGCCGTAGGTGGACATTCGGTTAAAGTGATAGGCAAAGCCGACGTAGGCCTCGTTATAGGTCACGTATATTTTCGCCACAATTTTGTACTGATAGAAGATCCCCTAGAACTTTTAATCCTAGGTCAGGATTTCCTAAGAGAAAATTGCGTCGTCATGGACTTCGCAAAAGGAGAAATTTGCCTTAGAAATGACATCAAAGTGGCATTTAAGTCAAATAAAAAGCAAAATATGAATTTCTCGATTCAAACCAAAGAGTTTGTTCATGATGTTATTATGAAAAAAACTGATTATGTTTATTTTACAGATTTCGTGAAAAAAAATGAAATTTTTTTATGCAATCTCTCGGAGAAGAAACCCGTTGTCTATGACATAAATGAAAATTTGCCGGACAAACAGAAGACAGGACTTACGGAATTAGTAACCAGGTTCCGGGAGACATTTTCGTTTGCAACGCACGAGTTGGGATGCTATAGAGATTCCCTAATTACGGTAAAAACTTCGGATGATGAACCAGTCCATAAAGCACCCTATCGAGTCTCGGAAAAGCAAAGGAGAATTATTGATGAACAGGTGCGAGAGATGCTGGAAAATGGCATCATTCAAGAATCACGAAGTCCGTATGCTTCTCCAGTTGTGTTGGTGGATAAGCCAGAAGGGCCGCCCAGATTTTGTATTGATTTCAGGGCGCTGAATAAAAAAATAAAGATGGATTCATATCCGATTCCGAGAGTGGAAGATCTATTGGGATGTTTGCAGGGAGCAAAATATTTTGCCGATTTAGATATGAATTCTGGATATTGGCAATTGGCATTAGGAGAAGGCAAAGAGAAGACTGCCTTTGTGACGCATACTGGACTGTTTGAGTTCAATGTATTACCGTTTGGCCTGAAGACGAGCCAAGCTATGTTTCAACGAGTTATGGATAAGGTGCTCGCCGGAATAAAATACAAGAATGCAATAGTTTATGTTGATAACATATTGGTATTTGGTGAAACATTTGACGATTTTTTAGCGGCTTTGGAAAACGTTTTATTACGACTAAAATCTGCCAATTTAACCCTGAAACCGTCTAAGTGTAAATTCGGGTATCAGAAAGTGACAGTTTTGGGACATGAAGTATCCGCAGAAGGGATTGGAACGGATACCAAGAAGGTGGAAGCCATGAAGAAAATTCAGTCCCCGAAAAATGTGAAGGAAGTCCGATCTGTGTTAGTACCTTAATCCTGCCGTAATTGGATTACATTCAATTAATCAAGTATGGTTATGACAACCCATACCCTTTTCATTTGATTATAAGTCATTTTAACTTATTAACTAAAGTGTACCTACCTATAGTAAAATATTACCTTTTTTTATTTTTTGATAAATATTTTAATCAGAAATAGTGTTTCAGTAGTCTTGATTCTTGTAATCTCTAAGAACTTTCGGTAGAATAAAATACATTACATAAAACTTGGATACTATTATGCGTATTAATAAAGTTCGAATTTGCACCAAGCCCGCCGTTTATTTGTATGAAATAATAATATAATGTAATAATATCAGGGGACAATCCCGTTCAAATTGACCTAGCCCCAAATTTAACTAAACTTGAAGGTACTATGGACATTAGATAACAATAAGCATACCTATATAGAGAAATACAGCTACTTAAGTGCTTAGGAAACAAAGTCACTCGTGCTCATCGCACAAATATAAATTAGCCTTTACCGTGATCCGTACCTACCCGGTAGTGACCAACTAGGCTAAACGTGTCTTCAAGTTATTTATTTAAATTTATCTTTCCAGTACCTAGGCTTAGTTAAATTTCCATGGGAATTAGGCATAGGTAGGCCGATTACTCTAACGCTCTTGCAGCATCACGACTCTCGCTCGCGTGAAACTATAATAACAATGCGCCGCACCAAAGCAGTATCAGAGCTGGATAAGTTATATACCAATATTATACCAATCCAATTAAACCTCGCACTTGAAACATGAATACGAGTATTACATACGCACATGAAAAACATAATCGTCTTTTTTTGAGTAGTCGGGTAAAAAGGCTGTTCGCCTTCGTTAGTACTGTCTTTATTTTAGTTTTTTTTTCTAACGTAGCCGATTTAATAAAATAAGCGTTTTTACATACAGTTAAAATCTTTTGCTAAGAATTCTAACCCATATCAAAGTAGACTAACTATCCCATTAACCTACTGCACGAAGCAAATCGTATCTATAAACATTTGTTCGTCAGCGGCCATTGTCCCGCCGGTGCCACTCAAGCTTTGGAATCCTGCCGCTCTAGACTCGCTGAAAAGGCGCACGACGCGTTAGTACGACGCCGCTCGCGAAACTTGCACACTTGCGGATCACGCGGCTTACTTTAACTTATCCTCGCCACTCCGACGGTTATTAGCCTTCACACGAACGTGTTTCAGACGCTTATTCAGACTTAGGCTTAGTTAACGCCTGTTTTATTTAACTCGTTAAACTTACATTTGGGCTTCCAAACTTGCATTGGTTGGTCTACTGTTATTAAAAATAGTGCTAATACACTCTTCCGTCGTGCTGCCTCGCTGCATAAAATGCAATAGTACCGCAGCGACAAGTCCGCTATGAATTCAACAATAATTAGAGTTGGTGCGGGAGAGCTCGCGGAGCTTACCGGCGGATGTCACAAATCCTAGCCAAGGGCCGGGGCGTGTAATGCAAATAACTGTGTTTACCTGGCCCCACCCGCGCCGCGCCAATGTTGCGCGATTCATAATAACGGCTTTTATTTCCGTAACTAGCTGCGACGCTCTCATTTTGTCGGTTAACGCGCATTGTGTCACCGCCGCGAAACGAATGCCGCTCCGTAATGGAGTTTTTCCAGTCAGCTTTTTCGTTTCTTCCTATAAAATGTTATTATGTAACAAGAATACAGACACCGACGTACTCCAAATACCTTCGGGGTAATATGTTTAAACTCTCGATGCGGCATATTACAACTAAACTTTGCACATTTGCGACGAGATATTTGCCTTAAGACTGTAATTTATTCGAATCCCCAGCCTCGAGTTCCTTAATGAATTAGGATATCTGAGCTTAATATTATGATTATTATTTATCGTCCCATCCATTTTCGGGAACAACAGTTATGTGGGTTGGGTGACGTGCGAATCATGACACCCTCGAATAACACGTGTACAGCCTTAGAGCAGGTAAGGTTGCTAACGATATACATTTACCGACTAACGAGTAAATATATGTAATACAATATCATTAATATCATTTGGTGCCCACGGCATACGTCATACCTAGTGTACATGAGTAGAAATGTCCTACCATTATTAGTTTATTATCAATTATCAAAATTGTTTCACTGGCTTTTTTAACGCAATGGTGTGAACTTATGACGATTGATTTTTTTACTGTGAGTTTTAGTCTCGTATTTTTTTGAGTAAGTAATAAATATATTGGTATACTTATTTATATAGTGTATACCTATATAATGTTCAGTTCAGTTTAGAGCAAAGCACAGACTATACGTATGTACAGTACATGGTACGGGCGCGACGTATACGCGCTCCAAACTTCAATTTGAAGCGAGCTCAGCAAGAAGCCACGTTTAAGGGCTATTGCGAGTTTAACATTGCTATAATTTGCCGGGCATATTGGAAAACTTGTAATTGGCTTAGTTTTATATTCGCGCGGCTGTGTGCGCGGAAACTTAAATAATATCATTTAGGACAGAAATGGATGTTGAGCAAAGAAAGTCTTGTCTTCTAAATAAGATTAAAATAATGAAAACCGGTTTGGCAACTAGTGAATAAGTTATTACAATAACTGATTCGGGGTGTATGATCTCATTAGTACTTATCGCAGAACTGTCTCTGATATAAAACAAACCTTTAAATGCGTCAAACCGAGATAAGAAAAATACGTTTCATATTTGTACCTATTGTCCAACCCTCTGTTATCGTAGCAAGTTAAAGCCTTTTATATTTTTTTACATATTATATTCGTATGTAAAACTCATTTTTGTGCCTGTGGCTAATCCATCTATTTTGTTGCCTTGTAACAAAGAATTATAATCGGTTTTGACGAAGAATAAAACAATTAATAATAAATACCAATGCAAGATCGTATTAATCACAATAATTCCATTAGTATCAAATTGTAAATAACGAAATAATATTTTTCCAGTAAGTAATTGCATTGGTTTTCAACCATGAATTTCAGATCATATATATTACGACTAAGAATATGAATTAGGTTCTTGTAGAAATGTTAAATTAGTTACTTATTTACTCATTTTACAATACATAATAAACTAAAAATAATAATAATAATAATAATAATATATATATATATATATATATATATATATTTAATAAATGTTTGTTCTTTTCAGATTGTGGCCCGGAGTCATATCATTGTATAGGAGCTCACTTAAAAGTAAGTGTTAGATTAACAACGCATGCATTTGTAATGTCACTAAGGCAATTTGGATCCAAACCGGACACTAAATCGGTCCCGGTGCGGCGGATGCTTTTTGTATCTCTTTGTCTGGTTGAAAATTTATTTCGTATTTTAATATCTCGCCGTGTCTGCGTGTCATATTTTTCATGATTACTCTGTTGGCAAAATACCAAGATCTTTCCCGCTTATCTTTCGTAACTTTTGCTCAGCAAAATGGTTCAAGATTTCTCGATATTTCTACCGGTATTTTTTCGTGATAATTTTCGTCGTATTCAAACCTTGTGATAAAGTATTTTTTGTTTAGTCTACCTTCACTTGAATTAAAATGAAAGAATGCAGGATTAGTAGCTGTTACGGTTACTGTTAAATGGCCGCTCCCGGTCTGCACATCTCTCCCACACGTCATCCTTTTTGTTTTCAATAGTTCGACTGAGCGAAGGTCATGCGGGCCCGCATTGTTTTTGCCCGGCACACACGCCGTACTGGCGCACAATCCCCGAGAAACACGAGCCATTGTCCAGGGCCTCCGAGGCGGTCCGCATTAATAAATGCCAGATTGCCTCTCCACTCGACGTCAAGCCTACATACCTGTGCCACTATTATACCTCAAATTGCTCTCTGTTTATATTACAACTCCGTTCCTCGCGCTCGCACTCTCGCACTCGGGTATCACTCCGACCTAAACTACAGTGTACATAGTGATCCGATGACGCAGCGGATAAAGCGTGTAAACTCTATTATGACGATGTTTACGTGAGTCTGAGCTAACTTCCAAGCTGGATTAGCGGTGGTTCAATAAGTCCCTGTAGATATTAAATTAACAACGTCTTCTCGGGGATAATAGCAACTTCATTGAATGGATGTATAAAATCAAATTGTGGATTAAATATCTTTCATATGATTAGGTATTGACCTTCTCTTAATTCATCGTCATCTCTGTAATAATGTCAGATGTTCAATTATTTATATTCCTGTTGAAAAAGACTAACAGTTTTTACTACAAGAATTAGGTATTTTAAACGCATGGTTAAAACTGTCATATCTATCCTGTCTAATAGTGGGTTTTTATGAACACGACATACCTACGTATGTCTGTCGTTTTTACTTTTATTCGAGCAAGTTAGGAGCAGTAAATGGGTTGAACTTTACTGTGCGCCGTATATTACGAAAGTGTTTGATTTAAGTGAATCATCGAGCATATATCTGCTGTAAGATTCACCATAAGTCTTTGTTGTTGAATATTTCGTACCAAAACATGGCTTTGCTTGGATCTAATAGCGCATCAAGGACTGACTTCAAGTTTCATAATCGTATTTTCGCAAAATATTGATATCAGAATCAGTCTGTTTTATGTTTCAACGTTCTTTAAGCAATATGATTTTGAAAATGTATTCGGCAACATAATAATTTGTCTATAACAGATGAAATGGTTGCGGGCGGGAACAACCCCTGCTCGTTTCGGAATTCTTTGGGGTAAAACAGTATCCTATATTTATTATCCACGGGCCGTTAGAGTTTTACGAGCTTTAGAGGTGGTCCGGGAACAAAATTCTATCATCCAACGTTACAATCCAAAGGTTGTAGTGGCATTACACTTTTTTATACTGAAAGGCAGAAACCATATTCCAAGTTTATATTTTATACAAACAGACGACCGCTGTAAGATATTCATATTTCGTATGCGGTATGACATAAATAATAGTAAAACGAACTAAATCATGAATACTAAACGCTGAACTCACGATCCATTTAGGTAGTCGATGTTTCTCTTTAAGAATAGAGTACAAAGAGATGTCATCCTCGAAACTTTGTCAATGGACGCTGAAACCTTAAAGCCTCTTGCCGTAGTTCATGTCCGCACTTGATAGAAAAGTGGAAGTAACATGGAGAGAACTTTCCACTCGGGGCACAGTCGTACTTACCTTGTCTGGAAAGGGATCAAACTGTGGTGCATTCACCGCAATGTATTATGCAGTCCCGGAGCCGGCGTGGCGTTGTAAGCGGCTCGGAATCACTACCACTATCTGTCAAAGAACAAACTGCTTTTCCTTGCGAATATACTGCTCGAAAAGTTTAAAATAACCGATATCGATTGCAATGTATTTCGCTAACGACTGGTATTTGATATATTCCAACTTTGTCGTTGTTATTCTATTTCTGTTTTTATTGAAATTCGTGTATTTGAGCATTTTAGGTTTATGTTTTATATACATGCTGACCTACTCCGTTTTAAATTCCAACACAAAATAAAGAGAGTTGTTGTATGTCAGAACTGTCAGTGTGTTTTGTGTGCGTGTCCTTCTGTCTGTGTGACTGGCGTCATCTAGGGCTTTTACTAAAACGATTTCGAACGTTCTTGTAGGTGTTTTATATTTATAATAATAATAATAATTTATTTATTCAGACAACATGATAGGTCCACAGTTTTATTAGTAATTCTTAGCCTAAATGGTAGTAAATGTTAGTTTATTAAGTTATACGTATAAAAAGCAGAACAATGATGTGTGAACACGTGAGTCTTCCAAATAGGTACTTGAGAAAATAAAAAAATAAAATATTTGAGAGTATCTATAAAGAGAGAGAGAGTATGTATTTTTTTTTATTTTTTTTTTTATTTTTTTATTATTATTTTTTTTTTATTTTTTTTTATTTTTTTTTTTTTATTTTTTTATTTTTTATAAAGTTAACTTCACAACCAGCACTTTGAATTGACAATGGTCGCGAGGTGTGATTCCCATAATTTGTATCCAGCAATTTTACAGCAACCGTCAAAGTTTTATTAATAAAATAAAACGAAGTTCCATAGATCAAGTCGGATTCACCTGTCGCGATGCTACGACGTAGCAGGCCCTACAAATTCGTAGCACCCTTCTCTGCACCAACCTACTAGCGTCAACTTATGGCGTTTCTCCTATCTCGTTCATGGTACATTTGCCATATGGTGTTTATTATCTTGTTAAAAGGAACACAAAACACGTACAAAAATGTCATCAAAAAGGTATACCTATCATTAAACGTCGAGTTGCGTTGGCTAATCGCACCTAATTTCCTACGTGTCGGTCGTTGTAGTGCCTAGGACTAGCGCAAATGAGATTGCGGGGTGACGTGTCATTCCCGCCCTGGCACCGCACCGCAGCGAGACGCCTGCCCGCTACGCAACGTAGCCCGACATATACGTACTTGGGCTTTACACTTTACACCTATTCGTGTCCTGCCTATATATAGGTCCTTAGAGTAGTTGTTTTTAGACCTGTGGTCGAGAACTTAAATTTGTGACCCATCTTAGGTCCAAAGTCAATCAGTTGAGTTTACTATAAGTTTTAATTTTGTTATGGAGTAGGCAAATGAGCACACAGGCCACCTGATGGTAAGTGGAAACTGTGACCATAGACATTCGCATTCACAAGACTGCAAGCCCAAAACTGCAAATGCGTTGCCAACCCTTCGGACTACGATGAAATGCCTCTATGCTAGTCATTCTAGGTAGAAAGATTCAGCATCTATATATATTATGACTTCAAGCATTTTTTAAATAGGTCCTAAATTTACGTTCGTAACTGTAATTATCCAACAAAGCGACGAGGAAGGATATATATCGATATTTAATGTGAGGAATGTTATATCGAAATAGATACTTTTCGTTACTTTTTATAAATACCGAGTTGTACTGTTTTAAGTAATAATTTGTCGTAGATGTGCTGTTACCACACTAACCATTTCTAAAGGAACTATATGAATATAATTGTAACAAACTGACGCCATCATACCTTTGCACAAGTCAGGGCTCCGCAGTAATTATGAAGTTATGGTAGCCCAATCATAAAACTTGATTAATTCTCTGTGGAAGCTTGCAAACTCCAAATCGGGCGAGCAAACATCGGGCGGCTATGCCCTGAACACCTAATAGCAACCGCTGTAACAACCCAAAGTCTTTAATTGAATATGCTCTCACTTTAGCGAGCTTTACAGTAAGCGAAAGTCAATTTAGTTAAATCGCAATGAACGGCTTTTCGAACGAATAGAGGTCCTTTATCGCGTTTCACGCAAGTTTCCTCGGGCCGCTCTCTACTTACACGATTAATTTGAGTCGATAAATCCGCATTAAAAGCGGGGGCCGGACCCAGCCAACCGCGCCGCTCTCTGTAAGTAGCCGCCATTCCGACCTTTTTGTTCTCGTTCCGCTCTCTTCTCCACACTTCTACCGAACTGTTTATTTATCTATTAACGTTTTTCTGCTAACAAAAGTGTAGCAGTGACGTTATCAGGGAGGAAATTGAAGTCAAAGGTTATGGTTCGAGTAGTGGGCGGGCGCAGCGCGGCGGCGGCGCGGCGCGTCGCCGGCCGCTAGACAGACAGGCAGCGTGCGCGGCGCCTGCGAGCCCATTACACGTCTGCCCGATGCGGAACGCTCGATAAACTTGTAAAAACGCCTTCTACCCATTTAATTTTATACCCTCGCTTAAGCGTTGCTATTGGCAGATTTCTTCCTCCTTTTTATAGGCCCGTCATTAACTGTATCGTGCGTTTATTATTTTGTGCTTGTTTTTTAAGCTTAATTTGCTCGTTAAAACTACAGTTTTCCTAAATTAGATCTTTACTTAACAAATACAGTTTGCTTTTTACTGTCTTTTCGCTTAAAAACAAACTTGTCTACAAAGGCTCGCAGAATTACGTGATTCATTATGATTGTGCATTTATATTATATTGTATATAATATATAACTATCATAAGTCAGACAAGCTCACACACGTCATGGGCCCGAAGGTGTATAATCATCTCCCCGAAGATGTTGTTGCTGCACAAAGTGCATCGGCATTTAAATTTAAACTTAAAAGATGGCTAGTCGAGCAGGCCTTCTATGACCATAAAGAACTGTATTTTTAATTTAATTTAGTTTTAATATACAATTTATACTTAATTTTGATTGTTATACTATGACATTACTATTATTATTATTATTAAATATAACGATGAATTACGTTTCAGTTAACGTCACTGCACTGTTAAAGTGCTTATTGTATACACTTTGATTTTGACCTGTAATTTATATTATTAATAAATATATGAATATGAATATGAATATGATATTTTTAAATGTTATGTCAAAGAACAAGTTTCGAGTTGTGTAACTTGGTATACTTCATTTATTTATTTTTTGCTGGCGCCACACAGAAGAGTTGGCCCAAACATTAACTTTTATATTTTTGTAGGTGGTTCAGTCGTCCCTTAAGGATCATTTCAAGCCCCTACGTTGTTAGATATTAGAATCTTAAAGAGTATTGAATAACAATAAAAGTTCGCATTCAAAAGCACACTCCACGCAGCGAACCGAGAAAAGTAATATTGACACAAAATATTTATGACTTCAAGTGATAAACTTTATATCGCGGTAAGAGTTTTATTCCTCTCGTGAATCGTCTATATCATACTGCGACATTGAATTCGGGATTGTTGTCTTATTTAAACAAGATATTTTATTGCCTACCTATTTGTATTCAGTATTGCAACATAGTGTTCCTTCCTGCCGAAATAACGTATCATTTACAAATTGCTCCATAAAGTTCAGAACTTTCCAGGTTTGCTTGGATTCGTTTCGTAACTTTTCGACACTCTTAAACTTGTTCCTAATTAGCTGTTTATAAAGAGTCTAAAAATGCCTCGACATTTGTTCAATCTTCAGCCACGTGCGGAAAGTTGTAGGTATAGAGCTACTCGTGCTAAATAATTCTGGAAATATTCGTATTTTCCCTTCGGCGCGACGTTATCGCAGGAGGGCTCTCAACGCGAGCGGGCGCGGGGGCGGGCGCGGGCGCTCCCCGCCGGGACTTAATTTGTTGCTCTCTTGGCGCCTCGCATCTCACTTTCAAACGGCGTAACGCGACCTTACCACGCTCCCCTCGCCCTGCCGCGTGTAGTCTCCGTGTTCTCTCCACGGAACTACCAAGCATGTTACAATATACATATATTATTTTAACTTATAGCTGGTTATACTATTAGGTATTTTAGTCGTTACGCCATGTCCACGGCTATCAGAAAAATCAATTTGGAACATTTTATAAGACATGCAACAGTGGCTGATCTTAAATATAAGGTTAAAACGCGAAGCAAGAGAGTTATTTATCTACCTTGAATAAGGTAGATAAATATCACAGAAATTACTTAAAACATTTTTCTCTTAATTTTCTGAATGCAATAACATCTAATGAATGACTTACTTTTTATAATTTGACCAATATAGTTTAAAACGAAAATATTTGGTATTTACTAATGGTACAAAAGTTAATTTAAGTCATTAAGGTGGCTGTATTAGACTCAGTTGCTGTCTGCTTTCAAGTATTCCGTTAAACTTCAAACGCCTCAGCGTATTTAAAACCGAAGTGACATTCCGCGCCAATCTGTTCAGTTACTGTAAAGTGGTATTCGATGCTTACGCAAAGATAGATGCGGCAGACAAGCTCGCCTTATTGAAAGTTTAATGCGGCGTCGATCCGTGTCGCGCTTGGAGCACGACAATCTAATCACAATGCCATAAAGGAGTGCACCGTAAAATATTTATGGGGACCGGAGCAGGCACGGCTCGTACCCGCCGCTACCGCGGGCCATACTGTCTTCACCGACATTATTAAACTGTTTTTCCCAAGTTGTTACATGGAATATCGAACCATTTCTATTGTATTTTGTTGAACTTCCAAACGTTGCGTAATAACAGGTACTCTGCTTTTCGCCTATGAGTAAGAACCGTTTAAGTGGAACGAGATAACTGCTGAATATGATTAAATTTTACATAAGACTTCATGAGCCAGGGGCTCAATTAACGAGGCCCGGGGACCGCCGGCCGCGCAGCTCGTTATACACCCCGCACAAATTGACGCCGACCACTGACTGTAACGATAATGACATCCTGCGAGTACTGCCTACCGTACGTCCGCTAACCTAACCTAACTCATCCCATGGGGACTCCTAAAAGCTACTTTATACGATGAAGTTCCACATTTGGCAGTCACGCAAAACTCCGTGGTTTTTGCGGCACATAAACAACCCGCACACGTGCGACCGACCGCGGATCGATTGATTTGACTTAAAATGCATAGTTTTCGCGCGTGATGTCGATTAGTTTCCGCCAAATTTTCCGCTGCGGGCGCTTGGCAACCGCACGCTCTGGTACGCCACAATCACCCATACAAATTGGAAGGTTTAAGTACTAGATGCTACCAGTACATACACCCGCGGCTCTTTTTGTTTATAACGCCGCTTTTATTATTTTAGTCTCGCAAAAATATATTTACATCAACTATAAACGCAATCGCAAAACGTGGCAACGCTCGTTATCATTTTCAACGCGATCGACCACTGAAAGCTTTTTGAAAGCTCGCAGCGGCAGACTATGAAAGGTTTATGCGCCGATCTGAGACGAGTCAGTCGTCCTGGAGACCGCGCAAAGCATTCTAATATGTGTTTTATTTTTCTAATGCGTGTTATAATTTGAAAAACATTATTCTTTACCCACTTCTAAAAAAGGATGAGGTTCTTAATCCG
Source organism: Acleris sparsana (assembly GCA_923062465.1). NCBI lineage: Eukaryota > Metazoa > Arthropoda > Insecta > Lepidoptera > Tortricidae > Acleris > Acleris sparsana. Next base: position 14,434,747 of record OV281286.1, read on the forward strand.
TCGGGATATTTTTTTATTGCAGTTTACTGACGTTTTAGTAAGTTGTTCAATAACAGTATTCCGTGACTATTGAAAATACGAAAAAATCCGTAAGTTTCCTTTTGCTATCGGAACGTGATAAATCACAGAATAATGCGTTCTCCTCCGTGCCTCAAGCCTCGCCCCTAATGTCTTCTTAATGCTGTATGGAGTTGTCACATTGCACATTCTGAACTTTCAGTTTTCCTTTGCTTTTGCTTTGGAAGATTATATTTTCGTTAACTATGTATTTGATATTAAAAAATCATTTTTTGAAATACTTGTTAATAACGCAGATAATTGTAAATAAATAACTGTATTATTTTGTTAAGATGAAATGAGGTTTACAAGCAGTTATCGTTATAGGTAAGGTAAAGTTTGCGTCGAGCGTTGATATCTTTATTGCTAAAATCATGCAAAAAGGCAGACTATAGTTACATCGGATAAAAAGTGGTTCCGAACACCTACAACCTACAGGGCGCTTTTTAGTAATGATCTTATAGGCAAGGGCGCTTTTAAGTGAAGTTTTACTACTCGCCGGGTTCGAAAACAATATCTCCTTTTTTATAAAACCCCTTACTGTTTCGCAGCGGAATAATCTCAGCTAGGTTATATTCTTAATTAAATTCTTTAAATCAATGAATTAAGTTTTACAGTGATGCACGTAGTCCATAATAAGGAAACAGGTCCATTTTACGGTTTAAGTGCTTAGCGTTTGTCAAGTATGAAAAGCTCCATTTGAAGGCGTGTTTTTTTGCGCGCTTTGCCGTTGCCGGCTCGGCGCGCTCCTTTTGTTCCTCGAACGTGATCTGGCCGAGATGAAGCCCACCGACGTTATTGCTCCGTTCCTCGCTTCAATCGAGTTTGTTTCTACTCGTCACATTTTTGTTCGGTTTGCCGTATTAACATCACTGAAATGATTTTCCGCTTCGGCGTAGACAATTTTCCATCGTAGACTAGGAAATGCCCGCACCCATTTGTTTTCGTGACGTTTAAGACGTAAGCGCCTTACATTTTTGTGCTAGTCTCTTCGCCGCCATATCTCATGGTTCCATAAGGCTCCGCTTCCAATATAACGCCTCGGGATGACAAACGGCTTGCAGTCAAATGTGACGTAAATATTTCTGAAACAGAATTTTATACCATAAAATGCAATGCTATTTCTCGCATTACACTGCGCTGTTGGGGCGTCAGTGACAAGGAAATCATGAAATTCTTGCCTTAGGCAAAGTAAAGCTTTGGAAAGATCGATGTTCACTCGCGCTCGCCTCGTACGAAAGAGATTGAAAAGTTTGTCAGAGCTTAGAATTGTTCTTTCTGCGTGCCTGATCTCAAACAGCCCTACCAGACCAAACCATAAATTATTGCCGAGGAAAAGTTTTAAAGCTATTATAACTCTGATCCACAGGTATAAATCGTGTAATTCGCTATGCAGAAGATATTGCGGGAATTTGGGATTATAAAGAACGTTTACATTTTGTTTTTAATTTTTAATGATTTTTTGACCGACGTGTTGATCGCGAACTTTACTAATGTAATAAATTTACAGAACGCACCTTATTCAGTTCAGAACATTGTTTGTAGAAGTAATTAAGGTATAAAACGAGCGTATTCATATGTCAATAGCAGTGAGTGGCGAATCCGTTCGCGGGCGAAGTCCGCTGGATGGATGGAGCAGTTATCTGCGTATCGCTTGGCTACGCCCGATGTGGCCGCCATGTTTATTTTTAGTCTCGCGTGTACATTCACTATTGCGATGAAATTTACAGCGATTCGAGCGGCTCGCCCCGCTCGGCGTTGGTCGGCATGACTCGCCGTTCGGCGGACTCTGATACCGACGCTCCAAATGACAAGCTACCGCTATTTCAAAAATGTCTGCTATTTTACGCGAGAATTTCCTACCGGTCGATGAGCAATAATTCTTTTGTTAAACGGGTGGGACTTTTATAAGATTACTTTTATTACATACTGTAAATTCTTTTAAATTGTTATAAATTGCTCCTTGTATTTAAATTTAATGCTACTTTTCCGATTGAATATTTTTCAAGCTCTCTGTATCCTGGCTAACTCGTGTGACATTAGTATTTCCTTGTCCAACGTTAACATTGCGTGTCCTGTATAACAAGTTCAGTGCAAATACGACCATGTACATAAACCCATTTGTAACTCAACGGTTAACTTGCAAATTGTCGTATTTAATGGAATATACCGTTAAGCTGTAATACCCTGAGATATCAGTTACCCATTCCTGAAAAGGGACTGACCGATTTTTGGAGGTAGCTGCACGCATGTCGCGACAGTTAATACCCTTGTTCATCAAAATACCATTACCCACACTGAGCGGCGGGTCCCCCTGTCAAGCTGAGATTTGGCGTAACTTAGTGACTGATTAGCAATTTCTGTTTGCTGGCGGGCGCGACAGGTGGTCGGGGTAGGAGGGGGCGCCTGACCCGCGGCTTCTTGCTGATTGATGGCCGAGACTAGCTCCGCTCTGACACTTGACTCCGCTTCTTATGTCTGCACTTCAATGCTTACATTAAACTTACAATGTTTGCAACTACGCTTTAAAAGTTATAGTTTCCGCTAAACGAACTTAATGACCGCCGCTCTGAAGTAATGCATAAATTCATTTTCCATTTCAAACAGCAGGTAAGTTGGACAGATTGAAAGTTCGGAGCGTCGGTCTTGAACGTCTAGTCATACGTCTTGTGTCAAATCACAATCATTGTGTCTAAGGAGCGGTCCCACGCTCCGCGGCCGCGGTCTAATAACCCGAGGTCGGGTCCAGAGCTCATGCATATTCACGGTTCGGCCGCCGGTTCATCTGTAACGGTCCTGCGACCGGTTGTATGAGCTCATTGTTGCAAGTGTCCACATGGCCGCCGCGCGACGCGTCGCCACTCACCCTGCGCCGACGCCACCCGCTAGCGATTCTTATTTGATGCAATCTTGACTGTTTATAAATAAAACTGGAATGAATCATCGTTATTCGTAATGTTTAGGCGCCAAGTTTTACGATAATTCGCAGAAATATGTCACGCGTTAAATAAGCCTCTATCCTCGACATCGTCCTGGTCGTTAGACCATCTCACGTGAACAGTGTTGGTTTTCATGGAAGCTTTCTTGCGTGGAAGCGTAGCAAACGTACTAGGTACCTACTGCACAAAAACTTCCGCATTTGTAATATTACTAGCTTCTGCCCGCGACTTCGTCTGCGTAGTATTAGTATGGCTACCTACACCTCCCATTCTGTCACATAACCCCACGGAAGTTGTTTTTTTTTGGGATAAAAGTTATCAAATCCGTTCAGCTGAATTTAGGGTGAAGGAGTGACAAACATACTGATTCTCACACAAACTTTCCCATTTATAATATTAGTAAGATAAAACAGGCACCACTTACAATATAATACGATCTTAGCTTCAAACGTTATATTATTATGACTGCAGCATAGGTTATATAAATTTATTTAAGACCGCTAACTGTAGCCGCAATCACGTAACCCGTACGGGCCACAACAATATTTTTGCAAATTAAGCATCGCAGTTTAATACGAGCGGCGAGTTATTAAGATTACAAAGAGCGGGTCAGTTTGAGCGCTGGTAGATATTTATATTCTAATTAGGTGCCAGCGACAGCGCTAGCGGCCTGGTGGGGTGCATGCGTAATTCTAAACCACGTTCCCGTTGCTACGAATATTAGGGCTCAAATAAGTGTAATAGTGTAGGTGATAATCTCATTTCAAGTACCTTTTTTTAAAACACTTGCTTGTTTTCAATGTTTTAGTCAGTATTATGCTTTTTAAAAGATATACGTGTAAGTAATGGTTTTTTGCATAAAGATTGTGAAGTGTAAAATAGCTTACAGCATATCATGACATAATGCAATGTTTCAGAAGTCAGTCCACGTTAGTTTCCGATATCCTAAAAATATAATATAACACGTCGTGCAGGCAAAAAGGGTTAATCTATACACTTTGGTACCTTGTCACTTTAATCGCTGTAATAATTCGCATATGGCAGTTTGAACATGTCATTAAATAGACAAAGTACTAAATGTACGTATACATATTTATAAACTCGACTGTACTCGTAAACGAATTTGCGACGAGTAAGCGGAGTATAGGTACCAATTGAAACATGATGCTATGAAATTGCATAGAAATTGAGTCCGTAAAAAGTTAAAGCTACAGTGTAATGTAATGCAGAGCACGGCACCTACTGTTAGCGCGATTTCATCTTGGCGAGCAGTAAAATAAAGATGGTGCAGTAATGCATTTTACATTTTGAAGGATCATTAAACTGCGCATTACACGGCCCGGGCCCGTCGAGAGGCAATTAAAAAAGAACTGTTAAAAGACGTACCTCGTAAAAATGAAGTCGTGTTCTCAACTGATTAAAAAGTCTTCACTAATCTTAGCGCACGCTCAATTTTTAATCAATTTGTTATCTATCAAGGCGACCTATTACCTTCTGCGATTTTTATTACTGACCGCAATTGAACTTTAAATTAAGAGCCGTCTGGCATTATGCAATGTTCGAATATTGTTGCATACGTTTTAAGGGCATATGCAAAACATAATACTGACCTATGGTAATGTTTTAGCAGTGATCTGGGAACTAGGCGTGGGAGCTGTCATGATTTATCAATTAACACTGAAACTATCGGCTTTCGGGTGAATGTCAATTAATGTCAAACTCTGAGGGACCTCGCCCACAGAGAACAACCAGCTATCGTGAAACACCTGGGAGAATAGACAAATCACGGTAGACTCAAGTGATTGCTTAGTCCTAATAATGTTTTTAGTCAATTTATGATTTTAATGTTACCGCTTATGCCTTATTAAAATAAAACGTAAACGAAACAAAAATCTTGAAATTACAATTGTGATAAAATTGCTGCGTGCTGTGCAATAACAATTGTTGAACTTTGAAAGGTCACTACCATTTTTCTAAGATTGATAGTTATTATTATGTAAATATGAAAGTAAAGAGCATCATTATTCAAAGCGTATTTTTGACTCCTGTTAGGCTCGTTCAATAGGTATATATATACTCGTATTTTTGTAATTTTAACTATTTTATTAGCAACAACAATTTCTTAAGGCCGCTCGCCTTAACCACGTTTAAAATTCATTTTATTTTTAATGGGGAAAATTGCTGAAGGAATATTTCACACCTTAGTCAGTCGATCTTATTCGAAACGAAGATTTATTGCAATAAAATTATCACAGGGTGTTGCGCTGGAACGGTTTTGTATGTCCGAACTATTTCAACAAAACTGGAACGTTAAAGTGTTTGTTATCAAAAGATTTGGTCAAAGGCTGTTCCCAGGCACACATATTTCCTGTTGCGAAACGTTGTCGGAACGTCGCGAAATCAGCAGCTATTACAACCTCGATCAGATATGTGCGCGGTTTCGAAATACCTGCGGTTACAATGATATCGCTTTGTACATATTTAGAAACCTGCGCAGGTCGGTGCAGTGTTATTTAATACGCGACCTATTTGCGGTCAGTCTGTCTCCTACAACTCGCCCGTGATACCGGCTTATAATGAACCTGCCTTTCAAGAAAAAATAATTCTCTTGAAGTTGCTATAATCGCTAGTTCTCGTTGCTTGTTTATAGACGAACAGAACACGTCCCGCCGCGTGCTCCAAGTCAAAACCCGACGATTTTAATTAACAATTTAATTTGCTATCTTTTATCGTCTCCCCCGTCACGGTACGGATTTAATTTGTACGTAATTTCATAATGGGACCACATTCCATGGTTGCTACCTATATCACAATATGAATCTTGCTGTAGAATATTTTTCATAATTAACCGCAGGTGGGCTCGGGGTTTGTTAAAATTTTCCGTATTTACTTTAGCGTTTTGTTTTAAAGGATTCGTCTATATACCATTTTGTAATTATCCAGTTTAGAATTCATTGTAAAATTTTACAACCTCACATACCGCTTTTAAACAAAGCAGGATATTTGTTCTATTCCTTGTAGAAATCAAGAAATGAAACCCCCAAGTACAAGTAAATATTGGACCACTTGTTCATTTCCGAGCTTCCGGCTAACGAGGACGCGTGCGACAAGTCCAATAAGTGGGTCAAGTGACAGCCTTTACTGTGGAATAATACTTGCTGAAGAAAGGGAACTCCGCACTTTATTTTATTGGCAAAGCGATCGGTCCTCAAATAAGAGAGAAGATGTAAGGAGTGAATTAGTGCAGATTGTTTAGACGTGGTGAAATTTGAATGTTAAATTTTTTACTAATCGACTAGCAGAAAATACACATCTATGTAACATTTCGCGTTATATGTTCGCAACGCAACATCATATTTACTTGGTAGACATTTAGTACCGACCGACCGACCACATAAATTACTTCACACATTAATGGCTTCGGTAACTTAGTGAATTCATTCATAATTGCGTGACATATATTTAGATGTGTAATGGGATTGTATTTTAGCGTCGGGTCCCGGCGCGCCGGAGGAACAATCACACACGCCCGGCTAATTGAAGTCCAATGTCGTGCAGGCCGCCCACGGTGATTGATACTCGACCGTCGTCGCAGCTTCTAATTCGATTGTGTTATTGTTTTGGACGCGCACCGACCAACTGACGCCCGCTCAATTTGAACGTCGAACGGTCAATAAAAATTGCATTTGCAAATCGATGTAACTTGCCATCGATTCGGAATTAAAAAGATATTGCCCGTGTTTAACAAAATAATTTATAATTGTGGCCGGAAGGAAGTGTTAATGGCCTACCAATAAAATTATTATCTGAACATACCTACCTGTGTTTCGTAAACACTTACCACGCCTAGAAGTTATAACTAAATTACAGCTCCCTAGTACTTGACCACCCTGAAGGTAGCCCGTAGCTTGGTAGAGGCAGCAGGCAGCTAATTAGTCGCGCCATATTGCCATCAATATCCATTAGTGGCGCCGCACGCGACGGCCTCTGTGACGATTACACCCGCTAAGATATGCAGCGAGATTCGGTGATAACGCCGACGGCACTGACCTGGACCTTAGTTCCGGAAGCCGCCGATATACCTAGACGCTGTTCTAAATTATTGAATGTTTTGCAGAATAACACGTTAAGTTGAATAATGCATCTCCAGCAAACCACCAAAATATTTATTATAACTGAACCTTAACAATTTATACCATTAATATTGCTTTAGAACAGCAACATGTTCGTTACAAAACTATTGAAGCTTGAATGCTTCAACTTTACGAAAGGGTAAGGGCTATTATTAAAATATCAGATTGTTAGAACGTGCAGCGATCCGCTAGGCACGATCCTGTTTAATTCGGAAGTTCTTCACCTCGCAGGCCGGCGGTGCGTCGGCTCGCCTAGAAAGGGTTACCCGCTGCCCTAATCTTTGAACTATGACTTGACCGTTATAACGCATTTATAATTTGCTCTTCGATTATTTAGTAGACGGCGTGCCGCGCTGAGATACGAATAAATTAGTTTCGTGTTTGGGAACAAAGCCATCCAAAGTTTGAGTAACGGTCACAGGATCATTGTAAGAGTTAAACTTATTCCACTATCTGTTGAGTGCTAGGGAATCTGCTTTATTGTTTAGTTTGCCTAACGGATTGTTTAATTCTGTTTGGAAGCTTGAAGAGTGCTTTTCGACTTAATGGATGGCAAGTATAATTCAATTATACTTTTTGTTGTATTGTTGAATTTACTAAAAGTCTATTAAGATTTTCCTGTTTATCAGCTTAAATTGAATAAATTATTTTATGGTGCGTCATTTTCGATTAATGTTATCAGCGCCATTTTTAAAAATAGAAAAACGTAAGCAATCGAAAAATAAGGCCAAAGGGGCCACCTTTGAACTATGACCAAATAAAATGAAGTTACGGTAGAGCAGCGGGTCGCCGGCTCCCGACGTCGCGTTCGCAGGTGTAAACTCGCCTTAACTCGACGCAGCTTCCACGCTCATTTGCATAGGCAGGGTATCTTATGCACTCTGCCTGCACTCGCTTCTCACTTTATAATTCAAATAATCCACGCGAACGTACGGCGCAGGAATTGTGAGAATTTGTAACGGAATTTTTACTAGGCATTTAACCCCAAATTCTCTTCCGCAAAAAGACTTGGTGCTCTTTTATGTCCTATCATTTACGCCTTTATAGTCTTCTACTACCAACTGTAGTTGAGAGAATTAACTAAATAAATTTAAGAAAATGGAAATTGTGATAGGGAAGAGTTTCGGTGGACACACCTTCATTATATTCTGTTAATTACGGTTGTACGTTATTTTACAGACTGAATTTGTTTAGAATTTCATTTCATATAAATTTTTTCTCGTATTATCATTTCATAGAATAATCAATATGTAGAATAATTACTTTGAAGACATTTAAATCATCGTTTTTTATTTCCAATAAAAATCAATGTTTCTTTTTTCATATCATAGAATAGCAAATTAAATATTCTTTGTTCTAATATTATTTATTTAAAATATAAAAAAATAACCTCGAAGACTATGGCGGGAGCTTGCTTCGCTTCGCTCCCGCCATAGCCTTCTAACCTAACCTATTCAAGTCGGTTCTGCCCAGAGAGGTCTTGGTCGCTCGCTTCGCTCTCTCGCTCACTCAAAAATACACTGACCAAACAATATTCGCTAAAAAACAAATATTTTGTTTGATAAGTTTGTGTAATGAAAAAATAAAATTATAAAATTCATTGAATTGATTTTCTGTGGAATATGTTTCTTTCAAGTAAATAGTTTAAAAAATAATAATATTCGAAGCAAAAATACAAGGACCAAATAGTATATGAAACATTTTCTGTGAAACAAAATTCTGTAATTTTTCTGTCTGTAAAACAAGGGGACACCGTTAATTACGTATTTCTAAATAGTAGATATAAAACATAAGTGGCTATCCGCGTCTATTTGTCTGTTCGGCTGCTTACGTCTTCTAACTTACTTCTAATGATGGAAGGAGCTTGTGCAGAATTCGTCCGGATCGCTACCATCACCTTTAACCTACCGCCAAACAGCAGTGTTTGCATTGTTGTGCACCGGTGCGGGTGTAAGACAACCGGTAACGCATTTGCAGTCCTGAGATTGGGGTGCGCTAAAGTTCATATAAAATTGCAACTCCGATTATTGGAACTCCGAAAATGTATTTTTTTTTACCGCTGGAACCGTAAACTTTTCAGAAGTTCTGAAATATAAAATGTGTAGATAAGACTAGATTAGGTTAGGTTTGATTTATAAAAATCCTAAAAAGTAACAGTTGCAGAAAAAAAATACATTATAGGTTGCGATAATTATGACTAAAAATAACAACAATAATGACTAAAAATAATAATGACATTATGAGTAAAAATAATTATGAATGGCAATATGGACCTGAGATTGGCATTGTAGGACTAAATCTTGAGATTGCAAATATAATTATATAGGCTTCAGAGTCCACTTGCCATCATGTGGCCTGTATAGCTCAATTTTGATGCAGTTTTCACTATCAATACAATCAGGTTTATGTACCTGCGTGTAATACAGTTTTTTTTTCTGCGCTGTTTTCTTGTTTTTCTAACAACCTTCTACGATGTTTTAGAAAACATTAAATAAAAGATGAATGAAATTGTTAAAGCCGTTTCAAGTTATAGCGTGACCGCAGGAGAAATAGGGGTTCATTTTTATTGGCTAAAGTAAATTTTCTTAAACTTAACTAATGTAGCAATAAAAAAAAATCAATAGTTGTAGTTTACAAGCTTGTAAATAAACTCGATTAAATAAACGCTTAAACATTCTGGGGCATTATACAGCGGCGCAAGACCGCGGCTGACTCCGTGCTAACCAGCGTAGCCTTGCCCCAGCGGATGTAATCAAATTAGATAGATGACGTCACACCAACACCACTACACTAATTACCAAACGATGCCGCGATCAGAAAATCTCCGCTAATGATCAGCAGGGAGCCATTGCATCTGCAAACTGCAATAATTCTCAATTTAGTTAATTTTGCAGAGTTAAACAACAAACACCTACAGCTCAAATTCCGAAAACATTAAATTCTGCCGGATTATTTGCAGAATAGGGGTGGAAGCTCCACCCCTACGGAACGTTAACGGTACAATGATATTTCATTTGCACATTATTTCAAATTAACACATACACAGTTTACGAGTACAATGTAACCTTTTGAAGGGAATACATATCCAAAAATTTCATTATTTAGCCAGTCAGGCAATGATGTTACCGGATCGAAGCGTTTTATCTCGCGGTTTAGAAGGCGCGTAGGTCGGCTGCTCAAGTGGTGGCTTCCTTCTGTGTTACGTCACCCGCCCCGTGATTCACGCGTTATGCTCCGCGGACGGCAGATTGTTATTCCGATTCAACTATAACCTCGCGACCAGCTGCGGTCCTGCCTCAATTAGCCATGTCCTTGTGGCTCCTTATTAGACATACGAATGACACCATCAGGTACGTCTACCCGTCTATGATAAATGAGCCGTTGTTTTATACAAGCTCAACCGAGCTTATCGCCAGTCCATTCGTCACGCTAATCCTTTTAACGAGTTTTTGTTTGTCTCTAAACAAACCACCATTCCGCGTATAATGGAACTAGTTAGGTTCCGTAGCCATTAAACAAAGCTGATTGCAGTGGAACATGGAACACTGAATACAAATTCTAGCTCAGAACAATATAACGATTATGTCATTCATAAAGTAAGTGCATTAATGTAGGGAGCGGGGGCGACATCTTTGTGTACCCCGCTGCGACCCGCTGCTACTGATATGAAAAGCAGTTTTCCGAGATGTAAATAATAAAACGACAGTAGCAAAAACCGCATACATTCGTTCTACGTTCTTAAAGTTTAATTGACCGAGTTCTCATCGTTTAATAAGCAGTTTTTTAATTATATCTGAATCAAATAATATTCTTAGTTATTCTGTATTAGAAAACCACGTTCACATATATTTTGGTTTCTTCTTATTCGTGAACACATAAATTTGCCTTTGATCGAGGTCTTTAACTTTACAACATGAAACGGCTTCAACTAAGTATATAAAACCAATATACAGCAAACAAACCCGAAAGCTTTTAATACTGTAAATCACCTCCGGTTACCCCTCAAACCTTAAATCTCACCCAATCGCTAATTTCTTTACCTTCATAATCTCCTTACCGGATTTATCTCGACAAATTCCTTTCGGAGGTAGAAATTCCGCACACAATTCAAGCAACATGATACCCTAAGTAAGTATTCCCAGACGGCTAATGAAACTTCGCAAAGCCAACACGAGACCGCGCTTATTTAGAGACGGCGATGTCGAGCAGATGACGCCCAAACAAATCTCAATATCTGGCATATGGTATGAATATTTAGAGCGGCAGAACGCACCGAACGCTTCTCCGCACGGTTATAAGACATCGAAAATAGATTGTGCGAACGGGGTTAGACGCACCTGTTTGGCTTTCAGGCTTGCGCGGGGTTGGGGTCGAGAGCGCGGGGAAAGGCAGCAGATTCATTAATAATGGCCTACAATGAGACGCCCTTATTTACGGGCTGCGGCAACCGAGTCAAACCGCATCGCACACGCGATGCAGCTTATTCCGCAATGGCAACACCATGTGGATGCCGCTGTAGCAACCGTAATACATATAATAATTCTGAGCCTGTCACAACAGCTTAGAATTTGAATAACTTGCGTTCGCTGGTTACTGTTATGAATATTAAATGAACTGGTGACTAGAAGTATTAAAATGGCTGCCATAAACCAAATTTACAAGAACGTTAACAAAAAATAAAATTGTGTTAAACTCTTCGCGACGTAACTGCCAGGTTTTTTCAAAACGACAATCGGGCCGTTCAATCAGCTTAATTCAGACCATTGAACATAATCTGCTGTTTGTTCGTGTCGCGTGCATATAAGGCTAACCGGCAGGTTTCAGTGGGAATGATGAGTTCAACACACTCTATTAGTCAATCGTGTCCATTGTCACCTCGCCGGACGGCATGTCTGTCCAAAAGATAAAAACTGTCCTATTCATGCGCAGATGGAAGAAATGATCTGCTTAATACGGTCACGGTATTTCCATTTTCCAAAGCAGTTCCATCTTATAACTTTTCTACTTTTGTAGACTTTTATAAATGCGAATGTGATCGTTACTTGACTGACTGAGCGATAAACGCACAGCCGAAACCTAGGCCCTGGACCTAGGTAATTGAAAGGTTCTTGGATGTTGTAGAGCAAATATTTCTTTGGATGGAGTATGCACTTGAAATTGTGCATCACGTCTTAGATTTTGGTTAAACCTCACGATTCTGCGGGAGGAAATGAGGTATAAAATGCAGAGTCATGAGCGATAGTCTACTACAGTCCCACACAGTTAAGTCCGATATTATGAGTCTTTGGATTATTATTAAACCTATATACTTAACTACGTGTAGATATTGTTATGATAGCTTTGTAATAAAAAAAAACGATGAGTAGTCAAATATTAAAACAGTCACCAAGTAGCTTTAGTGGTTATGATACTTTCTTATTTAATGGCATTCCAATTACGTTAACCTTTTTCTCATTTTGCTGGAGTCTTTTTGTCATGTAGTACTTTTAGTGAAATGTGTCTATATCAGAAATGGATCAATGAAACAAATTAAATAGCCATCGGGCTAAATGCGTGTACAAACAGTCTGTTGAGAGGCGGGATGAGGTAAGCGACCTTAAAAGCCACTTAGCGGCAGTGCGCTCACGGCGCACCTCTCGCTGCGTTTCTTATTACTTAGCGAATAATTCGGGTAATAACTTGCTTCTCGCGTACTTTCCAACCATGTTCTAAGTATAATATAACGGGGCCGGTGAATGCGACTAATTAATGTTTTTTCACGTCGGTAGCCATCGCGAATCTCTTAATTTAATTACAGATAAAAGACTGCATGAATCAGAATGCTTTCAGGCAATCTATTATTTAATTTGTTTTTTCACGTTGTTGAGTTTTCCGCAAAGGCTCGCCGGATATTATAGAGAATACCAATACGCCCCAAGTTCTCGCCTTGATATTACAACAGCCGATAACAATGGATGCCAATAGAAGTCAGTCATTTCCGCGCCCACATCAAGGATCCGGAACCCATTTCGACCCGTGGTTACACGCGCTCGAAAGATGTACCGAATTTCGATTTGCTATATATAAGGAAGCTTCTGTTGCAGAGGAACACGTGCAGACACATTAAATATCTTATGTCATTTTGTTTAATCATCCTTCTTAATCGGTTAATTGTTTGATTTTTACACAAGTTCAAGATTTGTTAAGGACAAAGATACGAACATATTATAGTTAGTTACAGTATTCATGAGTTTTTAAGTTTTATTCCATCGATAAAGTAAAGAGATTAAGAGCTTGTGTAAAATATACATCAATAAAGCTTAAAAACATTCGCATTCAGACTCTCATTGAAGTGTGACTGTCGGCCTTAGATCTATGACAAAAACGCAATAAATAACTCGTATGAGATATCTTCGTGCTCCCAACGCGGATTAGCCAATTACACCGATGCGCTTCAAGGAAGCTAACTAGTTTCTAAATTCTTCGTATATTTAATTTAGCTTAATTGGTGTGTGGATACACAGCGGCAGGCAGTCGACCGAGAATTTGTGCCTCTTTGTTGGCGAAATCGCGTTTAATTTAAAACGGTACCCTCGCGAATTATGCTCCGAACGACTGACTCTCTCGTCTATCACTTACGTGCTATTGTTTAAAACATCACGTCCCAACGGAACTTGCACTTAAGCTTTTTTTCAGCCATTGTAATATTCCTGAACTGAAAATATTCAGAGACACTGAATATATGTGATATTATCCTATAACAGCTAAGCTATTGGAGGAGACGGGCTACTGATACTTTGAACAAATTGCAGCCGTTTTAAACGGGCGGCGGAGTCGAATTCACGTCTCGTAAAAAGGTACTTAGAGAAAGGACCTGATTGCTCACACAGATGCTGTGCCCTATTCGTACTGTATTAGACCAAGGAAAATGAAATTTTACTTCGATGTTTATTACTCTTAATATGCACAGCTTTAACTTCCCAACTGGCGGCAATTAGTTGCCACCTGGACAATTTAAAGTACACTTTTAAAGTTACTTTTTGCTTACTGTAAAAGTTCTGCTTAAAATAATTTAGTTTATGTGACCATATCTTAATGAATAGTCGTACATAAATAGTCGAGTAAAACATTAATTTTATGACACAACTCCTTCCATTGAGCTCTTAAAAAAGGGACGTTGTATTGACGCGCGTGGGTGCTTTTTGCTCAAATATGATCTGAATGATACAGGAAACGCGACGCGTGCGCAGTGAACTGGTGAGGAGATGAGCCGCGTGGGCGCACCCCCGCTGGTTTATTGTTGTTGAACGATGGGCTTAACTTTTAAGATCGCAGACGGTCATGAATGAGGATAATAACGGTTCATTTGCGTTCCTTTTGAATTGAATATGTCCCAATTCTTATATTGTCGATTTTGCAGTCCTTGAAATTGTCTAACTAGGTAATTTATAAACTTAAATTTAACACCTTTAATTGACAATGAAATTTACGGTCTTAATAAAACTCAAGTTAGACCAAATGAAGTCTGTGCTTCACGCAACACGGTTAAGTTTCGTTTTTGCAAAATAAAAAGTTTTCGCTGTACACGCTCTTTAAATTAGCACTAACGCGATAATTGAAGCATTTTTCGCACTAAGACACGGGCACGAGGCATCATACTTTTGTCTGTTTGCACAAGTGTTATGCGGACCACGTGCATGATATATTTGTGGTGTAGGCAAATACTTACTTTTATAGTTTAGCGTAGTGCAGTTTCATAGATCTTCTGTCATTTTAAGAGTCAAGAGGAGTTGACGTTGTCCACGGCTTGCTGTCCGGAATTCGAGCAAGGCTGAGCACGGTGTACGATTACTTGTGCTGCGATTGGTAACCGTGATCTTGTGTAGTCAATGTACTCGTGCACTACATACCTGTGTTCCGTCTGTGTGCGTGGACGTTCGGCGTGGGACGGGGCAGTGCATTTTTTGCGGGTATAAGATGAACGACGGGTATGAGTTCGTTGAACCTCATCGCGAGCCCGACGCCGAAATTCGCCAACAGAGCGCATCTTCCGAGCTGTGGCGCGTGCATTTTATTTCAAAACATCTCCATATTTTACCAAATTTAAAGCTTCGTTTGCAGTACTTCCGCAGCCGCATATATTTGTTAGAGTTTTAGCATATATACTTAGTTCTTACGTGATCGCAAAATATAGCAAAAATACCGGTCAAGTGCAAATCAGTCTCGCACTTGGTTGGTTCGTCTTAATTGTTATTTTTGTTGAGGATTTGCACTATATTCACTCAAATTTTTGATCCTTGTTTGTATTAATGTTTTTCAGATAAAACAATAAGTATAAAAAAACGTTGAAAGTCTTGTATCTTATTATATAACATTTAGGTAAAATTTGTTTGTCCGGCAAATCCGGCGTTTCAACAAATACTTATTCTGTAAAATCAACCGGCTATCTATTACGTTTTAAAAGATATAACTCTTCATAAAGGTAGGACAGACAGACGGATGGATAGCGTAGGCTTAGTAATAGGGAAGCGTTTGTCACCCTTGGCACAGAACCCTAAAACAGGGTTTACTTATAGGTCGTTGATTGGTCATGGTATTATAACACTTTTGCTTTGCGTGTCGGAAGCGGTCTCGACGGCACGCATTGTGAGCAGGCGGCCGGCACGACGAAACAGCTGTCCTAGTATCATCGGCCACTCATTACACGTTCAAATATCGTCTAAAACACGCTACCTAATTAGCACTGTTGCTGAGCTCGTGTCGCGTCTTCCATTCGAGAAAAAATAAGTGGTTTAATCAGTGTGACAGAGCTTCATAACTTTATGGAGCGCTTAAGCTCGCTAGACAAAGTAAAGCCGGGTTCGCAAACACATTCGCCAGCCGCCAAATTAATGTGTAATATATATTCAAAGCGATGCTTTGTTGGGCCACAATCAGTTGCATAGCTATTATTATTAGTAATTACTAATTAGTGACTATTAGATTAATGTTTAGGCTATTATTTAAATTTGTGCGATCAAATCGAGGCAAACTTGTATATTGTAACGGAATAAAAAGTCTACAAACAGGTGCAACCGTTCACATAGAAGACTTCAAGATATTTATTATTTAAAAGTGATTGCGTTCAAAATGGCGTGCTTTGCTTCAAATAACGCTAAGCCGACGCAGACGCAAGTAATCCGTTCAAATCAAGCCGAATATGGGCGTTCAGAGGAAATTATGTGTAGTTTCGAAAATTGGTACAGTTTATACTTTGTGGTATCCAGATGATCTTACTAAAAGTCCTCAAGGGTGGGGGGTGTGCTAAAGGTGTAAGGGGGGGTTGAAGGTACCTTTTTTCTGATTTTTGCTCGTTTTTCGAATATCTGTACGAATATTATTATGATTTCTGACAAAAGTTTCTAAATTATTTGTACAATTTGTTTTATTGGGTTAAAGTGAAAATTTCGTTTGTTAGACGAGACGAGCGAGCGACTACACGTGCTCAGTGTAGGTATATGTTCAGTTACATGCTGCTACTCAACGCCACTAGATAGACGATGGCAAAGCGGAGGACCAAGAGTTACCGGGGTTAAGAATTGTTCACGAAATAAAGTAGCCATGGATACATTTAAATTAATCTCGTACTTCTCACTGTATTTCAAACAAAGAAAATTAAATCTGTACGCAAATATTTGAAAAATTTAATTGAATAAGTATATCAAATTTTCGTTTCATCGTGTTTGTAACAAAACTCCTCCGAAACGGCTTGACCGAACCTTATGAAATTTTGTGTGTCAATAGGTTTTGAGAAAAGGACGTAAAGTATATTTAATAAGGTTTGTATCTATTAAAAAAACCGGCCAAGTGCGAGTCGGACTCGCGCATGTAGGGTTCCGTACCACTATACATCTAAATAAATGTTTTTCTTTATTCTTTATTATATTGGAGTTGTTGTCGTCTTCCGGAAGACGAGCTGTAGGTAGGCCTCCAACAAGATGGAGTGACGACCTCGTCAGGATCGCGGGACCGCGGTGGATGCGAAAAGCACAAGACCGGTCTGAGTAGAAAGCCTTGGGGGAGGCCTATGTCCAGCAGTGGACGTCTTTCGGCTGACATGATGATGATGATGATGATTGGAGTTGATTGAATGAAAGGTAAAATGCGGTTTACGATTTATAACGTATTAAAAAAAAACTAATTATAAGATCTCGTTCAAACCAATTTTCGGTGGAAGTTTGCATGGTAATGTACATCATATATTATTTTTACATTTATCATTCCCTTATTTTAGAAGTTACGGGGGGGGGGACACACATTTTTCCACTTTGGAAGCGTCTCTCGCGCAAACTATTCAGTTTAGAAAAAATATATATTAGAAACCTCAATATCATTTTTGAAGACCTATCCATAGATACCCACACGTATGGGTTTGATGAAAAAAAAAATTGAGTTTCAGTTCTAAGTATGGGGTACCCCAAAAATTGATTGTTTTTTTTTCTATTTTTGTATGAAAATCTTAATGCGGTTCACCGAATACATCTACTTACAAAGTTTCCATAGTATAGCTCTTATAGTTACGGAATAAAGTGGCTGTGACATACGGACGGACAGACATGACGAATCTATAAGGGTTCCGTTTTTTGCCATTTGGCTACGGAACCCTAAAAAATACACTTAGGTGGCGCCCGGCGCGGACAACTAGTACAATATAAAAATTTAAGTCCAAAGTGGTATAGGAATTAAAATCCTTGACTGTATCTCTTCCCCAATATCCTTCAATCGGGCGAAGTTCTGGGCAATTTGATGCATTCATGCTTTTCGGAACATAATTGATATTTTCCTTATCAAGGAACTTAAAGTGTCCTGAGCATATAAGCAGGAGCTAAATCTGGCCCAAATATTGGGGGACGTTCATGTTTCCGATTGAGGGCAGAATTTGCTTCTTAACGTAAGACACTCATTTCGGTAGATATCGCCGTTGATTGTACCCGTAGAGAAAAAGCTGAAACTTAAGCTGATAGCGAATTTTTCAAAAGCGACTGACTTATGCTCTTCTGGAAAATCCTTGCCAGCCTTACACGTATAAAACTAGGATCCTGGTACCGTTCTCATATGTTTTTTGACATGTTTCATCGGGTTCCCTATCGGATCGCATATTTTTTTTAGCATAACGTATCTTTCCGCATATAATCGTTTGATCTAAAACAGTTTTTGCAATAGAAATGGTTTTATTTTCATTATTTTAAAAATGTAACGTACCCTAACCTAACCTAATATACACAATAGACGTTTATTAAATTCTGAAATGGCAGCCTAAAAGCAAAGGCATGCGAAAAGATTAATTATGCATAAAAAGTTTATGCGTTTCAAAGGCATCCCGTTTCATCATCCATGAGTGAGTATGCATCTGTCGCGATTTTTAATTGAAAACTTGTTAATATTTTAGCTCTAGATTTGGCTCTTTCAAACTGGGCAGCAGTCCTTTTTGGGAATTTCTGTTTCTTCTTAGTCTGCAAATGATTGAATTTTTAGGCTTATATGCACGTTCCCGACCGAAGTTTTTAACTTATTTTTCTATATATCTCGCCCAAGGATTTTGACGAAACGACGCCACTATTGCCTCGTCCAATCTCGATTTAATGAAGCCTTTTCTGCGACCTCGTCCTGGCAAATCACCCAGTAGGTATATTAAACTCCCCAAACTTTTAGCACACCATCTTTAAATATTGTCTTTTTGCGAGTTGACGCATGGAGATGCCCTTTTTCTGTAAAATAAGGCAATATAATTTAATTTAATTTAATTTACGAATATTTTAATTAATCCTCGGCATGTTGATTCTCTCAAGTCAACGATATCTAATGCATATTTTTCCTTGACTAGACAATATCTATGTTGAAATATGACGTATTAGCATAGCAAAAAGTATCCATTAGTTATGTAAGCCCGACTTTATGTGGATACTTTATATCGTGAACAGGCCATACAATGAAAAATATTTTTATTTATTATTTTCTACATTACTTTCTACGTAATTTCCGCTTCGCTTTAATCGGCACATTTTTTTTAAGCAAAAAACTAATTATAAATCACTCCCAATAACCAACTTCGTAAATTATGCGACATGTTTAAATTTTTCCTAGAATGTAGATATTAGAATGGCCTTGTTTCGGGCAATGCCGCGCGCGTTGCAAACAATAGTTTCACATTTTATTAAGATGAGTGTTGGTCTAATAAAAAATGGCTATTTCAAGTCAAACGACAGCAAAAAGCGTATAAACGAGCTTTTAGATGTCACGGTTGGTGGAGTGCGGCGGCAAAAACGAGCACACGTTGGTTCGTGACTGCGCCTGGGCTGCGCTCCCGCCGGCGCGGCGCATTGAGACATATCATTAATTCCACTATGTTCATAAATTCAATTTGATTCAAGTGGTTACACTCCTATATACCTATTATTTCTTTGACCAGCGTCTGATGGCTTATTTTCGTAAAATTTAGAAACTATAATAGTCGACATCCGTTATTATAATAAATAACGAGACTGCAATAATTTGCCATTAGTCAGCCGTTTAATTCGATCACTACTTTGCTCTAACTAAAGATATCGATAAAGCTAAAATAATTTTAATGGACTTAAGCGAGATCAGAGTGTGTAAGTATAACGGCGCTTTTATTTTACTTATTTGTATCACTCAAGCTAATGGTAGGTACTTTTATGTAATACGTTATGTAATACATTATCATTATCTGATTGTAATATTACGCGTTCACGTTTTTTAAAGATATAATTCATATTAGTAATAATACTTACTTATAAAAAGACTCGATTCGTTCGGTGAAATGCAATCAGCGGCATTGGACTCCCTGAAACGCGAAGATCGTAGACTCATTGGTAATAAGTCGGTGTGGCTTAAGTTCACAGCCTTAAGCGTGGTTGTATACTTAAGGGATACCTATACAATCAAAGATCCATAATTACTGAAATACTTGGAAGCATTCTTTGATTCTATTCTGCTCAATTGCGGTTTTGTCTTGTCCAATGTAAACCTTAGAGTGTACGCAGGGATAACAAAATCATATACCCCCATAGAATTTCTATTATCCGTCGGAAATCTAGACGGAGACAGCGAAGTCTCTCAATATGTTGTCGCAAAACCGAAAGAAAAAACACTAGCGCAAAGTTTATTTTCTAAAGGACTGCCAAGGGGTGGGCATTCCTTCCTCTTCATCTGTATTTCCGGTGAGATAAATTTCTAACCAATAACCATTTAAAGCTTAAGCTTAAACCAAAGCCACAGTATTGTTAAGTAATTGTACCCCTTCATGATTTTTCTTTAAATGTAGGTAATTGCATCTTTACCTATACTTACTCTGATTTGCAATTTTGGAAGTGTACGAACTTCAATTAAGTATATTTTAAGTGGGATATGGTCTGCAATTGCAAAGTGGTTCACGTAGCGTGTCCTCGGACGGGTCACGCGCCGACCGCAAACCCGTTTCGCAGCGCACTTTCGCCGCTCTCCGTCTGCGCCGGCGCCGATAGCGCTCTCTCGCTCACCCCACCCTCCCGCACCCTCCGACCGTGCCAACTCACTCACACTCGGCTTATCCGCCACCTTGCAACACCAAAATTGCATTCTAATAAAAATCATTGTTCTCTATTGCGGCGAAACGCTATGTATTGTATTAAGGGTAGTTGTTGCAATTTACTTAAGGGGTAGCTTAAAAGATAAAGACAGTATGTTTTTTTACTATACGGAGTTGGATCCAAATACACGCAATCAGTAATTGGTGCAACACATTGACCGGTTAAAGCTCTGCACAACGGGGCGGGCGGAAGTGTGGCAGCGGCGAAAAGCTTCGCAACTGCATGAGGAGAAAGGAAGCGGCGCGGTGTGATAAGGCGGCCGGCAGGCGAGGTGAAGGGGTGCCGAGGGGCGGGAAGGCGTGGGGGGCGCGGGGTGCGCGCGCAGCGGCAGCCCCCTCGCCTCGCCACTCGCCTCCCGTCAGTCGCCCGCCGACTCCGCTTGCGCTTGTGTGACTCGCGCCGCTCCGTGCACCGCACTCGTGCTCCGAACACGACGCGCGCCGCCCCGCTGTGGCCGCGAATGCCACCTCTACTTACCGGCGAATCGTTTCTCCTAACTTACGTGCTACTTCCTATGTTTTAATAACTTTTGGACACACACTTCCCTACCCGGCTTGTTTACCCCTCATCATGTAAGTGTTACGCTCATACTATTAAAAGCGGGATATTGTCGAATTCGGAACTCGCGTCCAAGTGTGCATCGTGAAAGTTTGTGAATTAAGCTAGTGCATATTTCATCGTGTATACCCTGTATTATCATTACCTATTGTGTTTGTTAATTGTGAACGGAGTGAGTAGAAACGGCAGCTACTTCCGAAATTCGACGGTAAATTTTCGATGGGCCGAAGCGAGTTGGCATTTCAGTGGCATCGTCGCCGGCCCTCGCTCCGGCCCGGTGTCGCTGTGCCGCATGAGAGCTTTCGCCTTGGCCATCGCAAGCACACAACGCGATCCGCTTCCATCAATATTGCCATAATGTAAAAGTTACTCACAGTGGAACGAAGTCGTAATCCCCAACAAAACTTTCCTTCCTTCTCCCCTCTAACGAACATCGCTTTTATCCGGTATGTATGGCATATGTTTCTTATTTCCTCTTGTATCCTTTTATTAATTTCAACTTATGATATTTTTTCTACATAATAAAATAATTATTAAGTCCAATTTATTCGAACGTAAATTATTTTTTTATCAGAATATAAAGATAAGTGTAACAATGTTACTATTTTTTCTATAATTTAAATGTTCGAAAAATCTATTGCATTTATTGCAAAGTGTTTAAGAGCGTTCGTCTTGAAACTTTGGAAACACCTGACTTTGTAGGTATTGCAAATACAGCTTCAGACGTAATTTTCCCCTCGTACTTCTTTACTTAATTCGGTAAAGAATCATACCTAAATTCTCCAAAAGCCTGACACCACGAGTTTAACTTGTCTACTTATTTAACTTATTTTCCTGTTTCCTTTCCTTAAGCTCCACTCGGCATGTAATCGAAACTCCCAAATCTCAGCTAAACACATTCCAGAAGCCTAATCAATTTTACTTTCTCAATCATCGTTTCCTGATACTTATGGCGACGGCAATTCTTGTGCAATTAATGACGTAATTTACCGCTGCAAATGTTTCAGTATTATGTGTATCTTTCTACACATGACGTCACCAGAAACTACTGGTATGACCAATATTTAACAAATTCGTCCTTTAAATACCACGAGGAATAGGAAAGTAATGTTTAAAAATGTGAATGGGCTCAGTCGGTAAAAGACTACAATGGTTTGTTTGTTACGTTCCATCGACGAGGGTAACAGCTGGCTTCGCTACCTGCTATGCTCCCGACAAACGAAAAATATCTGTCAATAGAAACGGACTGCTTTTACTATTATTATTGTTTTATTTTTAATACATGTTAAATATTGACAATATTTGGATCATAGCAGCGTGTTTATAGGCACAGACATACCTTTTTTCCTGTTGTCTAATTGCTGTTGACGTCCTAACCATCGGGAAAAATTAATTTATACAAAAAAAAAACCCACTTAACTCGTTACTTACAATAGATGCTCATTCCCTAAAAGTCAATGTTTTACCACCTTATTCGTGCACTTACAGGTAATCCAAGAAATGCAATTTTATAAACCGAGGTTGGTAGTTTTACAACTTGAAGTGGTCACAAAACACCTACCTAAAAACAAAGAAAGTTTACTTCACCTTAGATAAGATATCTAGCAGCGAATTACTAAACGTATATCCCAGCAAAACCAAAATGGCCGACCTGATAAGCCCGTCGCTATCGGAATTAATTATCTTATCTGGGTGAAAATTAAACGGATGTGACACACAGCCTAAGTTCCAGATTATGCGGCCAAATTAATCATTGATAAGACTGTTGGCGCCTTTAGACCTTGACTAACCGTCGGATGTAAGTTTTAGAACTGAACGCCAAAAAGTATACTTAATTCCATTCGTAACAGTAGGTAGGTGTGTTCACAGCCATTGCAGTACACAGCTCAAAATTCAACATTTTTTTAAGCGGAAATTTGCACAGTGCACTAAAAATTGCCAACATTTCGCACCAGTACAACATTTAGTGTTGTATTTTTGTATGTTTTGTTGATGCGATCAGTTTAATGTCGGCGTGCCGCCGCGCCGGCCTCGGGCCCGGCAGCACGTTCGATAAGGCGTGCACATTAACGGGCGCGCTGCAGCGATAGCGTCCGAATCGTGTAATTTGCGCCTCGTAAATTTAAGCCGTCGCAAATTTTTCGCCTCTCTCGCTAATTACCAGTCCACCGTCGTCCTCCGGGACTGCTAAATGTGCCTCGCACACGTCCCGAATGCGGGAGCAGCCTAGTGTACATAGTTGGGACCTACTGTTTTGCACTGTTCGTTAAACAATGGCCTTTGTTTTGGCTACCGGAGCGGACCTAATTAATCATTTAGTTGCAGTTGCACATATGTAATTTACACATATGATTAAGTTGGACGACCATGTAAAACAAGGTTAGATAAAGTTTAATATAAAACCCCACATACTTATCTAAATTTTATCATATATTCAACCCTAAAATTTAACTCAAATTGAGCGCTGAAGTTAAATTTGCGTTTCTTATAAGTATGTAATTAAGTGAGTAGATCGAGCATGTGTGTCAAACTTTATTTCCTTCACGTTCTGAGTCAACCGTCTCGCGTGGCCAGCTAATATAGAGGTTCGCAAGAAATAACAAACGGTGACATCACTTAAGGAGTCTGCCGAACGCCGACCGCAAAATGTAACATCTGCCTCACTACTTCAATTTTCAACCGTTTTCCTCTGATTCATGTTTTAAATTGCTCTGACTTTAGTCATATACCATGTCCCTGAACTATGTTACGAGTGTGGCGCAAATCGTCTTGTTTAAATTTGATTTGCCGTGAAGACAACGTTGCACTTTTAACTGGCACATGATGGCCTTTGTTGTCGTTCCATTATTATTCAAATATTTAGTCTGTCATGTTCTAAAGCATAAGAATCACTACAAATACAAGGAAAATTACGAGTTTCATGTCAGTAACATATGTTGTTACGTTTTAAAAACACCTAAAACAAGTACCTAGTTTTAACATTTTTGCAAAAATATTTTTGATTGATGACTTCATCCTTACTTGGTCATCAACAGCCCATCAAGGTCAATCCAACAATTTTAACATGGTTGGGTCTACGTTAGCTGCATCAGGTTAACTACGAGTCGCTAAAATATTGCATATTTCTGTTCCAATTAATGTTTGGGTCAAATACGACGAATATACGAGTGTTAGTAAGTATTAAATTTTGAAACACAGATATACATTAAAAATGTCCACAGGGATACAAAATAGCCTTTCGATAAACTGTAAAATACCAAAGTAGTGTAATGAACTAATGATATTTTTTATCCCCGGATATTTTTAATGTATATCTGTTTCAAAATTCAACACCTACTAACACTCGTATATTCATCGTATTTGACCCAAACATTAATTGGAACAGAAATATGAAATTACATTAAAGCTCGCAATAATACTGAAACAAATTAGCGTTTAAAAAAAATCCTAGGAAGCGTAGGCAAGATGCGCATAACGCTTACGTTAGCGAAAACTAGCATTATGTATAGGATTGAGGTAAACTGCTTTATTGCATTGCATAGGCCGTTTATGTCTATTCCAAATTATGCTGTAAATTATATCAGTTGTGGAAGAATGCTATCGTTGTAAGCGTTATGTTATGCATCTCGACTAAGCCACCAGAGCCGATAACAGGTATCTCTTTACTGACCAAACTTGGTGGGATTACCAGATCCAAAACTAAGATTTCCTGATAAAGTCCCCGACCTCATGGTAAATTTGAAGACAGTGTATAATAATATAGCTATAAAAGGAGAAGGAGGCGATCTTGTTAAGATTTAATACAAAAAACTGCTCTTTTTGACGAATTAATTATCTATCGAATTAGTTATCTATCCCTCACAAACAAGACGGTAAAAAAAACTTGCAATCAATAAACAACTAAGTCACGATTACCAGCGAGAGCGAACCCAATGAAGTTATTTTAAGTATATAACAATTTAAGTCCTCCACTAACACCAAGCTTAAATGTCTTTTTGCACATGGTGGGTATTTCTCTGGTACACTCAACACACCTACACGCCGTGTCACTAAATTCAAGATAGTGCTGGCGGTGTGCATTTCTATTAATCCCCATTCAAGTCTTTCGGCACAGTTGATTATATTCACATAATTTGGCGTACCTGGTATGCCGTAATAGATTACTGTCTACTCCGGATTTGGGATCATAATTATTTCTTACGTTCCGGCCTTATTTTTTATTCAGAAAGTTTTTATTGACCCAAAAAAGTTGCCGCACGATCTTTAATTCAAATTGTTATTGTGTTGGCCGGCATGCTGCCGTGTTGTCGTTGATCAAGCGTGTCGTGAGGTTTTTGCAGCGGCCACGTCTGCGCTGCAGCGGAGCGAGACTTCGTCCAAGGTCGCTTAATGCTCATTTCTGCCCTGCTTTCCGCCTGTCTGCTCATTGTACCTCGACCTTGCACGTTATTAAGTTTTTGCCACCTCCTGCTCCATTTGATTGCTACCGGCTACGACGTCATAGACCTTTACAAGGACAACAAAGACCTCCTTTTTTAGGGTTTCTGTAAACAAGGAAGGAAGGAAGTTTCGCCATGTCCATCTGTGCGTCTGTCCGCAGTTTAACTCACAGAACCTTGGTTCTACAAAGCTGTAATTTGGCATAGTTGTACATTAAAATTACGCCGACAATGTTGTAAATATAAAGTTTTGAAAAAAAAGTATGAAGTTAGTTCGTTCATACTTGTTGTTTTTCGGGATAGATTTTTGGGTTTGCACCTACTGTTTGTAGTAACGGCGTCGGATCCCCACACTGAGCATGGTCCGACATGCTTTTGCCCGGGTGTTTTTCTTGATCAACATATGGTTCGTTTTCTATAAGTCAAAAGCCTATAGCATTATCAGCGAAGGCTGGGACTTACACGTGAGCGACCTTACCCGCATTTCAATCTATTGTCAGTCTTAATGCGTTCAAATATTATAACAAAGCCTTCGATTGTGCAGACATTCACTTCTTAATAGTACATAAATAGTTACTAACGTTAAATAGTTGTCCAAAGTGACAATTGTAATTACTTGTTATTGTGCCAATTAAATTATATTTATCTTGGGTGCCGAGAAAAACTCGTTAGATCAACTTCCTGGTTTTTAGGGTTCCGTACCCAAATAGCACTGATTTTTATTTATATTCACTGATTGCCAAATGAACCGGTAGAAAAAAAGTAGACAAGCTAATGAACTGTGAGTGCAGTCAAAAAGTATTTAACATTAAAATTACATAGGTAGGTATATGAAACAAAAAATATGATAAGTAGCTGAATTGTTAATTTATTTGCGTACCTATGATATTTTTATGTTTAAAGGAAGTAACTAAATACAAACCAATCAAAAAATATTGAAATAAGTTTATCTATCTATTTGAAAATGATTGTATTTACCGACTCTAACGTAAAACGTCATTAAAAATAATATTTTTTGCCACTTGCACGAAAAAGTTTAAGCGTTGCAGCTAAATCTAGTTTTATCTTTGCCTTTAGAGATATAAATATTGTCTTATTAGAAAAAGAACACAGTTACATCTTCATTTCTATGTTAACGACCTCGAAAGCTCACCTTGCTATGTCACTCAGTGAAGTATCAATAGATACTCCTACGAATATCTTCTAAAATTCAGCCACGAAAAAACTTAACAACCGAAAGGTGCGGTTGAGTACCGTAGCTGCGTGTTATTTGAAGAACAAAATTATAATATTTTGTTATATATTTGACAACACGCAATATAAAGCAATGCTGATAAAACCTGATCAACTTGAAATAGCAGCTTTTAAATTAGTGTCATAATTTTCTTGTTATAACACTTACAATTTTTAAAACCTTGGATAGCTCATTGCATATATTTTTTGTCTTGATAGCTCAGCGGTTAGAGCGCCCTCCGTACAGGTGGGAGGCCCAGGTTCGAGTCCCGGTCAGGACCATGAATGCCAATGAGCATCCTAGTCGTAAAGGTTTTCACGACTATTAGACGAAACTCTTTCCGCACCTTTCTTGAGATGCTTTTCTTTTACTATCCCACTAGTAATAAATTTGTTGAGTGTAACGTGATCGAATCGGCGATCTCACAAAGACCCCTGCCGACTGTTTTTTCTCCCCGCACCCCACCCTCGCCCAACCGCTCTCACGAGATTCTTATTTAGATTCGCTTCCGTCTGATTGCTCTTGGTAATCTTTTCACTGGGTTATTGAATGTCTTCCCCGTGAGCGTCGAGCACCGAAAGAACCTCCCGGCCGTCGGCGCCGCCGTGAAAGGAATCAGACGCCGATTTCCTTTGAAACCACCATTCTCAATTTCTTGTTTAATGCACAAAATAAAACGATATCCATTTGCTTTGTGTTTGCGTAGTTAAGCGTACTTTTTGGTAGGAAAACATTTCCGTGGGTAACCCATTCTACATCGGTCAGATAGTGACTTCGCAAATATATTTATGTATTTCTTTCATAGTTCATTTTCATACGAAAAGGTATCTGGCCAAACTTAAAGAATACGATGTAGCAAATAATATTGGCGGCATGAGAAGCGGCTATTTAGATACTATTTATAAATGAAATTATAATTGAATTTGATTATAATTAGGGTAGAAAGCAAAATGCCCTAGGACAATGTGGACGAGAAGCCCTGTTCTTTAGAAAACCCGAAATATAATAACACTTGTGCTAATGACCAAGCTGAATATGAAAATGTGGCACAAAATTACGAACTAAAATAAACATCGGTGTTGTCTCCTGTTCGGATCACCGACGTCTTGAGTGGGCCGGCGCTCGCGGTATGATAAAAACACCGCTTGCATTCACGTCGAAAATAAAATTTGAAGATTTATGCACGGTGGAGAGCGCGACGCTGCGTTGCCGCACACCGCGCTATTTTCGATCGGGTTATGCTTTAAATAGCGCATTACGATAGGATTTGGTTTCACGAGTTTTTCCCTGTTCCCGGCCCCACGTTTCAAACGGCATCGCCCACACGAAGAATTTTTGCGCGAGATTATTTGCCCTATTCCTTCTCTCTGACACGTCTTTAAGTTTTAGCGTCGAGTGGGTCAGTTTCACGCTTCTTAAAACCTGGAGCCGGTCTAGATGCGTATTGTAGGATCAACTAAATTGGTAGGAATAATTAGTCAACTACTAGGAAATCTTGATACCAATCGGTCAATTTACTCTTGTACTGTAAGGATAACCTAATGGAAAGCGTGCACATGTCCGCAAAAAGACAAAACTATTTATTCACCAATCACATTAGCAGTTTTTAAGTCATCTTCTCTGACTCTTAAAAATATGACTAGGTATACATATGACATGGTAACATTAGTTTGACTTCAGAAATCTAGGAAATATAAGCTACCTACGCAACATTAAGGTTGAGTCTTTTATTATTGGCTAAGGTTTTGTGGGTTATAAAAACCCAGCTTACGAGGGGCGTTCAATAAATTCTCGGTATTGGTATCTTGCAAACCTTTTTAGTAAACTTCTTAATACTGGCCGTTTAGAGTCATTCATTCACAGTAAAATAAAGGAAATTTGAAGCCCACACGTTCTTTTGTTTCTGTGCTACTGCGGAACAAACGTGATCACTATGAGCGATTTGACAATGTTAATTAAATTGAAGCATCGAGCAGAGATAAAATTCTCTACTAAACAGAGAAAAAACAAACTATTAAATAATAAACGGATTTAGTTTACCGTGACTCCGCTCCTTCATTATGTGCTGTCCAAAAGCGGTCAAATGATTTTAAGCGTGGGAGGGACAGCATAGAAGATGACCCTAGACCTGGTCGGCCTGTTGAAGCTACTTCACCAGAAAACATTCGAAAAGTGGAGAAAATTATACTGGAAGATGGTCGAGTGAAGGTTAGGTCTATAGCACAAAATACTAGTATTTATATTGATACAATACATGATATTAACCCTGATGG
The DNA here is from genome assembly GCA_923062465.1 of Acleris sparsana. Classification (NCBI taxonomy): domain Eukaryota; kingdom Metazoa; phylum Arthropoda; class Insecta; order Lepidoptera; family Tortricidae; genus Acleris; species Acleris sparsana. Next base: position 14,463,987 of record OV281286.1, read on the forward strand.
TTTGCTCCAAAAAAATGTTACCGGAGATGAAACTTGGGTTCATCATTATGAACCTGAGGGCAAATAAAGAGTCGATGCAGTGGAACGTTAAAGGAACATCTCATCCCAAGAAATTCAAAGTCGTCCCTTCAGCTGGCAAGATCATGGCGACAATATTCTGGGATTGTGAAGGGATATTATATAGGTTATAAAGAAAAGGGTTTAAATATTACAGTAGAGTACTACACTAACATTTTACGCCAATTATGGGAAGCAGTCAAAGAGAAGAGGAGGGGAAAATTGACCAGAGGAGTACGGCTTCTTCATGACAACGCTCCTGTGCATACTGCGCATATTGCCAAGGCTGCTGTTCTTGAATATGGGTTCGAAAGTATTACTCACCCGCCGTACAGTCTAGACTTGGCCTCCAGCGACTACTTTTTGTTTCCCAACCTTAAAAAGGATCTTCGTGGACCTTGATTTTCTAATGATGAAGCGTTGAAGGCAGCGGTGGTGGAGCATTTTGACAACAAAGTCAGAAAATATTTTCATGAGGGGTTAAAAAAACTAATTGACAGATCTTATAAGTGTACATAAGGGGGAATATATAGAAAAACAAAAATAAAACACGAACCGTATGCTTTTGTTTTCCATGTCATACCGAGAATTTATTGAACGCCCCTCGTAGTTGTGACCAATAAACGACGTAACTATGTACATATAGGGTTTACCCTTGAAATGTCAAAACTCACTTCATAGAACGTTTCACTTCGCCGAATTTTCATTTCATCGACAGGCATTTCCACGTGCAGGAGCTTTATTTTTTTTGTCGTCACATATCTAACCTAACCTAACCTACGTAACGAATGCTCAAGATAACCTGAAAACTATGCAGTTTCAGCAGATATTAGCTTGCGATGAAATGAAATTCGGTGAAATAACACATTGGATGAAACGTTTGTCGCTATTTCAATGAGATCCCACTTATAGATAGTTATGTTATGTGGCCAGTAAAGCCGTTATACAATATAGCATATACATATATCACCACATCCTAAATGTTAACACCGAACGTTCATTTCCTAATTAGTCTGTACAAAAACAGGAAATATGCAACCGCAACTCACTTGACTTGAATTGCGCTTGTATAACATTTTGCTATTTTGTGATTGGTTTTTTTTCTAATGTAATGCAATAAAATTATGCCGTAAATTATGATACACTTGTATGATAATTTTGGGCATAAACATTTTAAGTTTATGAGCATCCAGTAGGTACCTACGTGATCGAGAAGTCGTTCATCAGCATCAGGTATCTTTTTGTAAAGCCGGCATCTGATTCGCAAACTAAGATAACTGCTAATTCTCTTCCCGCAACTTTTATAAATGGAATTACCATGCTGGCCAGTAATATAAGAAGAAAAGCGACTTACGGTCTTTTATTTGCTGTTCAACACTGCTTTAAATAACATTCAGATAAGACATTAACGCTGCCTTTGGCGAGCGCAGGCCACGGAGCTGTGTCCGCGCCGCCTGGCTTGTTAACCCGTAGCCGCTTGTGCTTGAGAATAACCAGTGTGTTTTGTTGTTCGCAGAGTTGAGCCCCGCACCGCACCGGCTTGTTCGCTGACCGCCGAGCCGCTAATCTCGCTTTTTTCGCGCTCCACCGTCGCTGCCCAGACTACCCCGGCCGCTGCCATGCTCGCGCACCAAGCACCGCTCGCCCTCTACTAAACTGAACCGTCAACATCGATACGAACGCGTGTGATAATAATTTAATACTCGCCTAAATAAGCTTGCAACTTCGGTGTCTTTATTCTAACTTTAATTGTAAGATTAATCATTGTAGTTTCGCATCGCAACGCAAACAGTCAAATCTAGTCGTTGTGCCAACGCGAAATTCACGTGAACGTACGCGTGTGAAGTAGTGTGTGGTTGTGAGGGTGTGCGGGTGCCGATCAGTCGCTGAAGAAGAGCTACTTGGAAGTGTAAGGAGTGCATGCTCAGAGCGCCAGTGCGCGCTCGCCCCCCGCGGCCTATGCCCCGCAGTCGTTCCACGTAACTGCGTGCGCGACCCCTGCATCCTTCTTCAGTGGTAGCGATGGCAACCATGGTGAACATGAATAGCCTTCTGAACGGCAAGGACTCACGCTGGCTGCAGCTCGAAGTGTGTCGCGAGTTCCAACGGAATAAGTGCTCTCGGCCAGACACCGAGTGCAAGTTCGCGCATCCCCCGGCAACCGTCGAGGTTCAAAATGGACGGGTGACTGCATGCTACGACAGTATTAAGGTAAGCGGCTTTATCTTGCTACAAACTGTAGTTTATAGTGACACTTCATTGGTGTACTTGTTCCACGTTAATCAACCCTGACTTCTAAAAGATGTTTCGCCGCTGCTGCCGTTCCGCGCACTGACCTCGATCTCAAGGCTAGCTGGAAGTGACGTCACCCGCTAGCGCCGCCGTCGCCGTTGCGAGACTACCATTGTGTGAAAATGGACGTCGCACTGGCCTTATGAGCAGCATGATGAGTCGTTTTGACTCCTCTATTTTTGCATAGTCTGATCCTCCTGCTTTAGCAACGGGCTGAGTATTTTGCAACTTAATCTTGGGTTGTCAATTTTTAATTACCTAATTAACTATCAGTTCGTGTAAGCACAACGCTTGAATTCGTAAAATTTACCTTATTCATTTACAGGCAGGGAGGAACAAAATGTTGCTAGATATTTTTTTATAACAGTTCAATTTATCGGGCACCGGTTTGCAGGAGCGTTACGCGATACGTTATCAGCCCGGTGGAGTGACGTGATAGTGTGTTTTCGAGCAAATAGTGATGATAAAAAAGTAAATTGACACAAACAGTACATCGACTGCATCGCCCAAGGCCTGATACCCGTAGATAATATCAATTCAACAGAGTCTGACCGGGTCTGGGCTTTAGCCCAGAGTACGTTTAATAATGTTGCTGTTATTGTACCTATCCATTTGAGTAATAGACCTACTCCAACAGTTACCGACTTTATCACCCATTGATTAAATAAAGCAGACAGGTATTCTCTAATATTAATTTATTTGATGTCCCTTGAACGTAACAATACCGATCATTTTCCAAAGAACGAAATTGAGATAAATAAAAGGCACTTTCTCAATTCTTAATATTTCCCTTCGTATTCTTCTTTGATGCTCGGCTGAATAACGCGATCAAGAGATAAAACGCACTGGGATCGGGGTCGGAGTCTCTCACACCGCAAACGTTCTCAGACGGAGTCTCGTTCGGCGCTCGATCGCTATTCCTTGCTTTGCAGCCGTGTGCCCTTGTCCCGGCGGATCCATTCGCGGTGCTACGCCACGTCGCTGCCGCGATGCGACTCCCCGGCAGCCAAATGACACGCGCTATTCATACTTCTCAATCATTTTTGACTCCTCATAAAAGTGCATATTATGTAAGTACGTTGCGTCTTGTTTTGTATCGAGTTTGGCACTTATCTCTCTTTGAAATTCCACTACTACGACATATTGCAACTTTTTCATTTAAATAGTGTCACCAGTGACACCTCGCTAACGGAGCGAACCAAAAGCCCGGATCCGAGTGATTTTCCTTTAACGAGTCTGATGAATGCTATCAGCTCGATTTGGACGTGTGTGAGGGTCGGGCTGCAATTCGCTTAAAGCCCGGCACCGCGTTTAGTCCGAGACACCAAACAATGGAGGGCGGTGTTCATTGTGCGGGCTTTGTGCATCGTGGTATCGCACCATCGGCGCATTCCGCACAATGCCGACGCCGCCGTACTATCCTCACGACAACGCCGACAGCTTATCTCGTCTTGCCCCCATCCCCCTTTAAACTACTCGCATAAACATTTTTCACATAAGATTTCCTTCGAAACGCACTACAAATTCGTTCGAATATCGTCATGGAATTTTAAAATGTGAGTGCCACAATAAAGTGCACTAAAGCTACAGTCGACTGCCGCCTAGAATCTGCCTGCGATAAAACCGCACACGAGCGGTGGCTCAGGAAAACTTTAAATAATCCCCTAGAGAATGTGAAATAGTGCAGCGCACATCGCTGCAGCACTAATCTGCTCGATAAAAAGCGTCGCGGCGGAGGACGCTGCTTACATTGTTGACTGGCGATGGAGCGTCCAGATATTTAACTGAGAGGACAAAAAGTAAACAAGTGCTTTGTCCGTCGCAGCCCGCTCTCTTTGAGGCGCTGCGACGGTCGCCCAACCCACCGTGTCTCCTTAATCGTGTAATGTGAAAACTCCATACTCTTTCAATATAGCGCGACTCAGATTGTCCATGTCACTTTATTGCACTTTTCAAAGAAAGGTAAATTTAAACCCAAGTTTATATTGAAAAATATTCGAAAATAGACCAGATTCTCTCCTATTAAAAATACCTTAGAAAATATAACATTGAATTTTGTGATCTATAATTAGCAAGTTATTATATGTTAAATATCTTCAAGTGTCAGTATTGATTAAGCATAAGAAATCTAGTAGGTATCGAATGGTTGCAATAATATGTATAACTAAACTACCTACTACAGCTACATTTGATAACTGTCGGTATAACACTCGGTAACGGTGTCTGAGAGTCTCGGTTAGTATTAATCGTGCTTTTCTCGCGGCAGTGTTGGGTTTCGCAACTTCTCCGAAAGTTGTCACCGACAAACGTAATCGAGGGCTGATCAAACAACCCCGACCCGCGCCCCGCGCCTCGCGAAGCGTCTCCCGTGATTAAGCCTTCAATTACGCGATATGACGAGGGGGTCATATTTGATTAGGCTACGTGTTGTGTTGATTAAACCGAGCTCATTGCCTTATTCACTTAACCTCACCCACACGCGTAATATCCACCTGTAAAGACTGAACGATTTGCCGCCGACTCAAACCGGATTTATATTCTTCGCCGTAAATAAATTAAACTTATCACTGACATCATACTGGCCATGACTTTTATTAACCTAATGCAATGCATAGCCAAAATGGTGACCACCTTAGATTATAAATAATTGTAGCTGGAAAAGCAGGTCTTAAATTCCATTTTTCAGAATATAATTAGTTTATGGTCAGACCACAGTCGGCGATATTATGTCATCAATTGACACGGCCTTTCCTGCGAGTATGTTGCGAAATCAACATGCTGATGACGCCAGTCCGTGTATGTCTCTTGTTTCGAGGTCTTTCACTTTTATTTATATTAGTTGTTTAAATTAATGTGCAATACCAAGTCCAAATATTTGTAAAGCAAGAACTTATATTAAAGTATGTATTAAAAAATAAATGTTTAAAAAACCAAAAACAAAAAAGGCAAAAAATAACTTCTTGTAAAATGGTAGGTAGGTATTTTTATTTTACTTTAAACTAGTCTTATTTAACGTAGGTAATTGAACTATTATGTATAAAGGCATTCCACCCGCTACATTGATTATGACAATAGATAAAACTAGATTTTTGTTTTTGCAAAGCAAGTAGTCCTAAGTATTTTATTTAAACAGTAAAGACGGCAAAGTACCAGAGTCTCTTATTCGCAGAATACTAACATTGTTTTGTTTTTCAAAAGCCTGCGTCGCGTGCCTGCCAGGTTTGCGTGTGCCCATATCGGATTAGTTCTATACTCAATTTAATTACTTGATCCATGTACTTGCTCAAATTACTTTCATCCGTCAGACGTTTGCTAACGGAACTTTAGCGTTATAATTTCTAAACCACTAGCGACTCTATTTTTCGATTAACACGTTTTAATCAATGTACCTACGTCTTGAAAATACAACTTAGTTTCTTCTTAGCTCCAAGTAACATTATTACTTTTCAAGTTTAACAGAAAGTACTTACTCGTAATATGAAAAGTAAGTGTGGGTTTGGTGTGAAAACTCGTTTAAGAAAGAATACAGTAAGTTGCATATTGCAAAATAAGACGGTGAAAGTAAGCGTGGGAGTGGGACTTTGTTGCAAAGTATGCGCACGCGACGTGGGTAGTGATGGATGCACCGGGCCGGCGGCGCCGACTCGCCGACTCCTCGAAATAGGTCCAACCCGTCCGCCCACTCATTTGCTTTCGTCTCTTTGCGAAGACACTGTTTGCCTAACTTATCATGCGAGTCAAGCTCGCTTCTAATTTCCGCAGCCAGATAAATTCCTCGCTTGTTTGCCGACTATCGGGATAGGTTTACGTAAATATTGACTGCTATCCAATTTTTGCGGGGTAGAACGCTGCTATTTCCAGCTATGTCAAACGCGGTTTGCTAAAGCTACCGACAATCCGGATTCTAAACGATGCTATTCATTTTTAAATCCTACATAGGATTGTCATTTCATTTCACTCGCTGTATATTTTTATGGTTTCGCAGAATTTTAAATGACTGTTGTAATGTAATGTCGGTAATAGTCGGTAGTAAACCCAGTTATAACTACTTTAACGGTTTTACATTTTCCTTAAATGATATGAGTTTCGGTTGAATTCTACTGTGTTATTTTCCCCTACGTAATGTGTTAATAAACACGTTATAAAATATATACTAGGCAATAACAAATAAAAAAAATCTGTTTTCTAATATTAGTTTAAACTTTAATAAACTCGAATTGTTTGGCATACGAATGAGCTAAACGACTGCAACTGCAAGCAAATCGAGAGCAAAAGCTATCGCTTTAGTCCCCTTGAGGGGTTTTGAAAACCCGTCCGCCAAGTGTTCCGTTGCAGAACATTCGGAGCGTTTAAAAGCTGCCAGTAATCTCGACTCGCACGCTTTGTTCGCCTTGTCGGAGTTGTTTCACAGGTTGTGAACTTTGCGGGCCACCGCGCGCTTCAAAGCTACTTTCGCCGATTGATGACTCGCTCTCACAATCTTATTCATCAGCAGCGAGTTTGATGCCGACGCTGCGCCCGGCTAAAACTACTCTTTGACGTGTACTTTTCCAATTGCCCATAAGCTGCTGTTTGATCGTCGGATCTACGCAGCTTTATGAGTCTACCAAGTTTTGAGGGCCTGATCTGTCAATATCTAAAGTACTAGTTTATTTGTTAGTGTCTTGGTAGCGGACATAAAATACTTGTTCCACAACTTTTATAGACAAACAAACCCATTATCATGAAAGATGATAGTTTCTCTTTTTTAGTATTAAGCTCTGATTTTTTGTTTTTAGACGGGAAATTTAATTCTAATCATGAACATTTTAATACTTGTTTTGACTAGTTTTCGCTAGTATCCGAAAAGGAATCGACCTCGATGGCCGAGCGAGTATGCACTGCACGCACACGTAGGTAGAGGTAGACGAGGCCGAGACGGCCGGCGGCGGCGAGTTCCGTTCGAATAACAAGCACATTATTTTCATTTGTACATCCACGTGATTTATGTTTTGCCGGTATTTATTCAATCGTATTGACAGAAATAAACGGCTATGTGGAATTCATTCGGCTCGAAGTACAGTGATTTTCTTTTTTCATTTCATTTGTAATTTATTAATAGAAAATCGTAACTGTATTTTTAACTTTCCAAGAAATATGCTGTTGTTAGTTTGCCTCTTTACGACTATTTATGTATCGTATTTGACTTGATGTACTCATTACATTATAACTGTTTTCGTTTTATGCACAAGAATATGGTAAAATCGAGTCCCAGTCCATTAGTTTAGAAACTTGGGACTTTGATTCCATTAGGTATTAATTTATAAATCTATTGTATGTACTTGATTAATAAATTTTCGTTGAATTTCTTCGAGTGATGTTAGTATATTTATCATTCTCACAGCCTGCAAACCTTAAAAACTGATTGTTAATATAATCAATAATTCCAATAAGATGTGTTCTGTCTGCATTTCGGAGTATTTTAATAACGGCATAGAGGTCATCGTTTTTGTTATCTTTAGTTCATTACGTTATGATATTTCTTTGCAATCATATCTTAACTTCTTTAAAAGATTTCAGGAGAGGGCTTTTTTAAATAAAGGACCAATCAATGCAATTAGATTTGTATTCGTTGCGTTAGGTACATAAGTGGTATACAAGTTATTTAGCAATAAAATATGTCAACCTACAATGATAAATATGATAGTATGAGGGTTGACACTTTATTTGCTAGATAGTTGTGGATTGACACATTATTGCGTCTAGCAATTATAATTTTATATATAGTAAATCAACTTTGCACTTAAATTACATCAGCTCATGTTCATGCATGCATACGTACCACTTCTGCTTAATGGTCGCCACGGTGGGTTTTATTTTATCGATCTTGTTTTAATCCGCTAAATCGCATGCGGGACTGCGCCAGCGAGCGTTCATTAACTTCGGCGCTACGGCACACTCGTCTATCGTTTGCATTACTTTTAAAAATCACTTCAACTCTGACCTGAATTGAACGCCAGCCTGCCCCAACCCCCAAGTAATTGCTGCATAAATATCGGCAGCGAATGCATTGTCTCTTGATCGGTTTGTTATTCCATTTTTAATTGTGAAATTTATATGCACTTCGTATTCGATTTAATCATGGTTGTAGGCGCCCGTTTCTTTGATATGTTGACTTTTTACTGTTTCCAGATTTATTTTAAGTTCAATCTTTTCAGTCTAGTTGGAGCAGACTAAAATAGACTTTATATAAAATATTCTTCGCAATTTAACGACCAATAACCTGTTATTAATATTGCCTAATAATCATAACAGCGAAGCTTATTAATAAATATACCTGTCTTGCGGCAACAAACAACGGAAAACGGGCCAGGTAGATACTTGCTCGAGGCTCTTCTCCCAGCTCCTTTTTTACACCTGACGACCCCGACCACTCACAACACTTCTACATTGTGGCATATTTTCGTCAAGTTTTCACCCCGTCGTTGTCGTTGCCTTTCTTACTTTTACAATACAAACTACAAATCGAGTAGGTACTGATTCTTGCAAACCATAGAAAATGTACCTACGTTACGTTACGTGTAGTCCACATCATCGTATCCCGAGGACCTGGCATGATAGTGTGGAAGATCGCAAAAAGGATATTTAATAAAAAAACACCAATCGAATCATGTATTGTTGGAGATCGGAAAAGAGGTTCTTTACTTTTCTAGGGACATTATTTACCACTTAAATTCGATTCCGTCATTTCGAGATTACGTTAAGGTAAAACAGGCTGCCTGAAGTCGCAATTAAAATATTTCCCGATTTACACTTATAGTACTGTGGTTATATTATATATCACGAGTAGTTATTAGCAGTATTAAAAGTTGCACTTGCGTCTTATAACGACGTGAGATTATGCTGATTATGCATACTATACATTTTGCGTAACTTTTAAAGTGGGGTGACACGCTCTCAGATTTCACTTCCATTCTAAATCTAGAATTGCATTTTAAAAGCGACTTCGCAATAGTTGCACATGGAACTCTATCCAATACTTCGGCATATCGTAAGACGTTTCGTATCACTGTGAACTTTGAATCGATGCATTTTATCATTTTATTTTAATTCACTGTTGTCTGATGCTGAAATTGCCCTGCGCAATGGTATCCGTGGAATGCCAATGTTAATCCTTCTGTCACCAGTGTGCCAAGTCTTTTACCTAGTATATATCGCCTTTCAACATATCTCCAAAGAACGCGAGTGCACTGAAAAATCAGTAACTACTTAAGAATGTTTGCCGATGGACGGGCTGGTTGGCTGAATTCGTGCTTTCTAAAAATGGACGTCTCTAAATTTAATCTTTCCACTGAGCGCGTGGATGAAAAATACTGTCGTGCCGTGTCCATTAGGCAAAGTAGACATATATTTTTAGTCCGCTCTCTCTCAATTTTGTGAAACACTTTGTATCTTTGGTACCAGTTTCGGTCGTTTACAAAAAAACAACCTAATGCTCATACAGCATGTTTTTTAAACTATTTTATTTTTATTGTAATTCATAAAGTAGATATTTTCTGAATGCACAACTTGCAGCAGCTGAACAATTAATGGCCGGTCTCATCGGTACATAGCGTTTCCTCGAGAACAACCTTCGTACTGCAGAAACATTGATATGATATGATATGATAAGTTTATTGGTAAAAAGTAATATTTTACATGTCACGTACTTAACTAAGTTACAATTTTATTTATTTTTAGTGGAATTACATTTCAAGTCATTTTTAAGGTATTATTATTTAAATACATTTCAAATTATATTATAAAAAATCATTTTTCTTAAATTTCCTTAGATTTATTACTAACATTTTAATTTTAATTTTAATATTATTCCTAAAATATAATTATATCACTGCTTGTTTATATTTTTATTAAATTATACATTATTTTCCATACTACAATTATTTTATAAAATCTTCTATTGTGTAGCACGCTAGATCTAGTAGCAGGGTTTTCAGTCTACGTGCAAATATTGCGTCACTGGCAAAGCTAACCAACCGAACAGGGAGAGAACTGTATATTCTGGGACCCATGACACCGAGCGACTTACGAGTCTTAGCTAGTCTATACCTCAAAGCTCAATGCTCTATTGTAAAAACAAATGACCAATTGTTTTTGTTCATTGTCAAAAGTAAATCAGATCTAAAGGGTCTATTCCTACTATACTATTTTCCAAGTCGTCAATAAAAAATACCACGAATCGTTCGCGAATGAGGAGGGGTAGAGGGCGACGGGCGGCGCATTCCAACATGCCGCGCATTTCCATCCGATATTGCGCCGCCATTATACCCCGCTCCCCGTCCGCGCTCCCCGTCGCCCTTTAATTAAACGGTGAGGCCCGAGAGACGTCTTCCACTCCTGCAACGTGGAAAATCACGTAAATAGCTCGAAACTTACTCCACGCTCTCGTCCACTCCACTCTCGCTGATAAGAAACATGTTTGGCTTCCGTGTTTGCACAATTTTGAAACGCGCTTCTATATCTAGCCTAGGTAGACAGTTCAGTTGCATTATACAATTTAACACACCTTGGTTTTAAATCATACATTTTTCTCTACGTCAATAAAAACAAAGTAGGGCACGCAAACAAGTCCGCGAAGTTGTTTCGTTGCCATGGCAATGGCTAGGTGAAACAATGCGTGTAATTCGACGGCGTTAACCTCCTTTCTCAGCACATCCGCATAGTAGCGTAATAAAGGCGGCTGGAATAGGGCCCGTAATGGCGCTGCGAGGCGACGGAGTCGGGTATCGAGTGTAATGAGCGCGACTTATCTGTGCTCATTTGCATGCGCCGCGTATCAGCTTCGACCTTGGCACCTCGCACCATGCTCGCCGAATTCGACCCGCCCGCCGCCGCCCGGCGGCCACTCGCTTACGTCACTTCGCCGATATGCCATAGACGCGCGATAACGAAAGTACTTCTCTGTATGGGAAACCGAGAAACGTGCTCGCGACCGGTTCCCCTTAAGGCCTATAGCCTACTCAGTGTTCTCTAATAAGGGAAGCGATCACCTTATTAGATAAGCCTTATGCAATTCATATTACACGTATTTAATTCTGCTGATCCTTGACTTTTAAATTAAAGGCCTGGGTATATTTTTATTTTAATGTTTTCGCCCCATATCCGGTAATTTAATTAACAGTATATATTTAATAAATATAAATTTGTTAATCACGTTTGCGGTAATATAATGGTGTTGTTTAAAAATATGTAAACTTTTGAACCTCTAGTTTGTAACGTAAGTACCTATACAATTATACACATACTTAATTGACAGGCTGTAGACCGTCCATGAGGTGCAATGGGCAAATCTTTAAGAGTGTGGCATTAATACCTAGTAGGTACATTAACTACCTATAAACTAGCATGCAATTAACATTAAGCAAAATGCAAATGCTTAAATGTAATGGGCTGCTGGAGCGCATTAGGTTCACGCCGTTAAGTCATTGGCCCCGTCTGTCGGGTGCCAGAACACGACCGCGGCCAGAACAATGAAGCCTTATGGAGCACAACTTTCCTCACTCGCTACTTTTACCGCGATCCTATCGCCGAACGCCCGTTACACTCTCGGAGCAGATCGTTATCCGCACTTAGGTCGCCGCTCCGCCGTCTTCTCGCTGAATAACTTAGATCGACAGGCAATCGGTTCGCGAAAGTGCATTTTCAGCCGGGGGCGAAGCGCGCCGCCCGATGTGCCGCGCTCCGGCCCCGTCGACGACGCTTTACATGACAATTGCGATGTCCCCGGGGCGATGCCGACTCCGACGACCTGCTGCCACTGCCACGAGAGTATTGCGCTCTCTCATACTTAAAAAACGATAATTGATTTTTTTGTTGTTGTAAATAAGTGATTTTAAAATCTTTTATTCTATTAATATTTTCACATTAGATTGCGGTGTTTTAGGTTACATGTTTTTAATGAACTCATGGGAAAATGTGGGGTTAGAATAAGGATTACTTACGTGGAAAACAACAATTGAGAATCTTAGTCTCGAAGGCTTTCAGAGGTTGTGAAAAATGTATTTTAAACTCACATGCTGCATATTGCAAACAGCTTAGACAAATCATACGTAACTCGCTAGAACGATCGACGAAATGTGCGCCGTACCGATTGGTTTTTCGAACTGAACAACCAATCGGGACGTACCTAGATAGGGACACTTCGTCGATCATTATAGCAATCGCTCTATTAAATGCTCAGGTACATCAGCACCTTTACGTGTTACAATACTTTATTTATAAAGGTACCATCTGGAGAAAAATAAGTGTTAGGGGGGGGGTCAACAAAGTTAAGGAGCCGCTGCTGTTCTTTCGACTCGGTTTGCATAATTGAATCCTCGCTCGCTCGCAGCCGTCGCGAGCGCCGCTCACGATTCGCGTCACGCGCTCGGGCCCGACATAGCAGCCTTAATTGGCCTACGTATTATTTGCCAATTAAAGTGAATTCCCATCGGCGACGTGACACGAAACCTATATGTTTTCTCTGTAAGGAGATTCTCACCCTGAGCACCACCCTAAATTATTGTATACAAGTAAATCTGACAATAAGCGAGCAATTACACCGCTTCGTATCCGCCCGCAGACTTGAGTCGTATGTCAGCGGTTACTGTTGACGTACCTAGTACTTCTAACTAATGGATTTACTTTACCCGCCTCTGACATCAGCAACTTGCAGCTAAGCTTCTTCTAACTTAATGTAAACGCTTCCAAAGATTCTTTAATAAAAACTCATTCAAAGCTCTCGAAAGAGTTTGGGTAGTTTAAATGGGCAATTAGGTACATATATAAGTTGGTAGTTTTTGCAACCTGTTGTAGCTAACTAAATTTACTTAGAAGATAGAAGATATTAACTGCAATCTGTCGTCAGCAATACCTAGGCTCAGTTGCTCAGACGTTTTAGATTCAAGGCCATTCCCTGCTACGAAGCAGGAATGCCTCTCGCTCGCTCCAGGCCGGTCGGGACGACTGGAATGCGTGCAAAATAAACAAGCTAAACCGGTTTGGCTGCACATCTTGTGCTTCGCCATTTTTAGGCAAAGACTCTGCCTTTCAATCGTTCTCTCTCCCTCGAGTATTTCTGAAATATTGAGTATGTTCTTTTATATTTCCCCGGTAGCCAGTCACGTGAGATAAATAGCGTAAACGTCCGCACAATCCTAGCAAACACGTTCTACCGATTGCTTATAGGATGTTCTCGATCCCTTGCTTATATACATACCTATAATGTATATTGTTGATGCGGTGTGCTTATTTCGTGTGCCCAATAAAGCGATTTACAATGTTGCATTTGCTCGACATTGATCTGTGTCGTTAGTCACTTTGTCGGTCGGCAAGGACAATCTAAGGCTGATGTTTCTGAACTAGAAAGCTGAAGCGGGCGATGTGTTCCGTTTACTTGTGACCGATAGCAGACACGATGACAACGCCCATGTGTCTTCTGGCGAGCGTGATGTATTACCGCCGATCAAACCACGCTGAACCAGCCTGATATCTATCCGCTTTAAGCTTTGAAATCACACATCTATAGTGTAGAGTGCATTAGACCTATTGGTTATATGTCTAGGAAAAAATATTTAGGCTGGTACTATCAAATTTCTTGAATTGTTGTCTGTAATTGAGAACACTTTAAAAGACGATGGCGTGCTTTTATTTGGCAAAAGTAACGAAATATTACAATTAGTTTATGCTGGTGTGTGTAAGTAGTTAGTTACTACTTATAGGTTGAAAAGTTTTCAATTACATTTGTGTTGTGCAATAATTGTATGTAACTTGCACTTAAAGTGCTCCTCTAAATTTTAAGTAGGTACCTAGGTACTATCTTCTGAAACTTTCGTTCGTGATTGTGGTTTTGCCATAATTACCAGTATATGTAAGTAACCGTAACCTAACCACAATTTTCCTATTTAAATATGTGTATTGTAATTACTTTAGTGCCGGTATTTACCATATAGAATTTATATAACCTAAAATTATCGCCGGACGCCATAACCTTAAGTTGATTACCGCTATTATCGTTAGTATGCATCATAAATATGATACCTAAAAAATAGTAGCCAAGTACGTAAAGAAGTATGGAATTTAAACGGTTGAACCGATTAATACCGTTCTGTAACGCCGTTTTGACGTTTAAAAAGGATAAACACACTGGCATGTAGATATTTCAACAGATTGTCCTGGCACATGTTTTTACAGATATCTTGTTCTTTGTTCGACGACAAACATTACTCACTCAATTAGCACTTGGCGGACATGTGAACTGCCCGCAGGCCATGCCGCCACTTTTCCCAACACCAAGACTGTTATTCCAGACGTCGTCAGTCTGGTGACCACATCATTCCCCTTAAACGCATCGCACCCCTATGCTGATTGTGTTTTAAAATAATACCAAACCTATGTATAAATGAATACAAAATAAACTTATAATGTCATGGTCATCAGAGCCGCTTGGTATTCAAATTCAACATTATATTTGGCCCCAAAACGATACCAGACTAAAATTACAACTAACAAAATAGCCTCATTAATCATTAAAGTCCCGGTAACTGTTTTAGATAGGTATCTCGTTTCAGATAGAATCCAAACCAGTTTAATGACCTTGCGATGGTTTCCGCAATCTCCTCGGGTCGCGTGCTTTTGATCATTTGTCTTTTACGACTCTCGCGGAACTACATAAAAATAACCTTTTATAGTATCTATAGCTTTATGCTTATTTCGACGTTTACGTAGGTTAGGCTTTTGTGTTTACGTTGTAAATTATTATTTAGCTTGTGGCAGCCCTAAATATGCACACATTATTAACTTGATGAGGTCTCCATCAGTACAAAGCAAGTGCGTTGCGGGGGTAGTTAAAGCGGAATAACGTGGATGTAGTTTTTGCCGGGCCGGCCTGTCGACAGGTTCGTTAGTCGAGGTGGCGCCGCTACAGTACTCTTGCTTGAGGGGCGCACTCCAACTCTTTAACTGCCTACATGGAGAACCCTCCACATTGCACTCTCCTATTATAAACTGCGCTTTTAATGGTTTGCGCCGATTTTAATTATTTCACGCGAGTTCAGGGCGGGCTGCTGTGTTCATGAATGTTTTTTTTGCGCAGCTAAAGACACTTGACTTTTGACGCAATTTGTTAGGGGTTTTTTTTGAAAATATATCAGTTATTTTATTTAATTATCATTATCCCCATCAATCTTGATCCAATAATATTTACGAATCAAATAGGCTTAACTGTTGTTAATCTACAGGACTTGTCCGGATTATATGTATGTGATGTGATTTGATGTATGCGCCGCAGACTGATGCTGATAATCGCCTCGGCGTAGACAGGCAGCGCGGCAGGTAGTTGCATAAAATTGTGCAATGTTATTGTAATACTTACACATGCCCGCGTCGCTCATTTCGCCGATGTACTAAACTCAAATTCGAGCGATAATCCCGTTAGTTCGCTATGGACTGACCGCGTCCGATGCAGCACCAACCAAATCTATTAAGTGCGCCAGCTCGATCCATCGTGGCGCACGATAATGCAGCCATTGTACCGTTTACCACGGCTCGCGACTAAACGTTCGGATGTGGACCACGAGCGCGGATTACCACACGCACAATATCCACCAAATTGGATAATACACTTAAAATACAATCGCGCTATGAACGCGCCGTAATCTAGTGACGCGGCTGCCGATGAGCATATTAATTTGTCGACGGAATAGGATTAGCGAGGCGCAGGCCTCGCGATTTGATCGCCAGCTTAATGCGACCAATTTTAAGAGTAACGATATCGTTCCTCGATTCGATATCTTAAAATTGTTGACTTACAAACCTCTCTATTAATGATTCATATCCATACAAGTCTAATGTTATACTTATATATTAACGTTATGATAAAATAGTATTTTTGTACGCGCACTTAACTGCCTGTTTTTTAGTAAAAAGTGTTAAAACTTAATGTTGAACTGGATCTGCGCGCGTGGTGCGGCGGCGGGCAGACCGGCTCGCGGCAATATTTCTCAGTTTGACAGGGAGATCAGCCGCTTCTCCGCGCCGCGTCCCCCGCACCGACTCCGTCTTGCAACTTTCCAGGCGTCGCGTTAGTGTTTCGCTCTGCGAAAAGTTTTAAACTGTACGCTTTAGGTTCTTTATTGTCTTCGCGGGACTCGTCTATCCGCGTGAAATTTAAACATCTACCTACTTTTCACAGCAATTCGTTGTGTGTAAACTGTGTAAAGTTCATGCTCTTTGAAGTTTCAACAATAAAACGCAAGGATATTAAGAATCTGCGCTAAATAAAATTGAAGGTTTGAGAAGCCGTGTGAACTTTTGTATTGAACAAACATGCTGCCGCAGTGCCTTGGCAACAAGAGAACGACGACCGTTACATGAATTATGTGTTGAGGTCACGCTACTGGTTTCAAGAAGGCCCCGCCCTTAGTTGGTGGTCGTCTCAAAACGCTCCTCCTTTCGCTTCTTACACGGCCCTACTTGTTGAATAGCCACGTGGTACGCTAAAGAATTACTACTCATATGATTCGTCGCTCGCCGCTTCATACACGTGTAAAACATTTTTTTTATCCTATAAAGGGCTTTTTATCAAGCCACGTGCTATGTGTACATAAGTTCCGCTCAGTGTTTCATTCATTTTGACGTCAATAGCTCCTCGGAGCAGTCTAACGAGCCCTCTCTTATGAGAGTGGGCAACTTGGAAAGTCTCGTAGTAAAGTCAACAAGAAAGGCTCGGGCGCGGGTGGTTAGTACCCGTGTCAGCTTAAATCGAAATTTCGCCGTGGGCCGCGCGCGGGTAGCGCCGGTTAACTTGTAACTCACTTTTGATGTATCGTTGTTTTTAAAGAGTTGGGTGCCTTGTAAACATCGCACCAGAAAACTTTAGGGTCGCAGTCCTTTCTAGATATGTTGTCGCGATTAAGAGCCTCCTTTTGAACTTTACCCCGTTCAATAATGAACTCTACGATGCAGAACGGTTAACAAATAAACTAGTAATCGATGTGTCAGGGTATGTGCGAGAACGTACTTAAATCTAACAAAAGACCCAATACATATCATCTAGTCTATCCTTTGGAACGTGAGTAGAACACGTTCGCAAAAGGACGGATTCAAATTACAGTCGGTCAGTGAGACTTAATGAATGGCGACAGATTGTGGAGCGGCGTCATTGTGCAGGATTACAGGAGCGGGGGTCGATAATAAAACAATGCTCGAGCCCGACGGTTTTATGAGCCGATCTCGAGATAGCGCCGGCAGGGAATAAACAGCGCGTAAAGTTACGGCTCACTGTGTTGCAGTTAGCACCAGACAGATCAAACCTTTATCAACACACGCACAAACACCCACAAGTCTGTAATTTAAGTTGCTAATTTATTCAGGGCACTTTCTAATCCGTACTGCTACCGCATACTTCATATTATCATCATATTCGTACCTTTTCGACATTTACGTAAAGGTTGCTTGGTTGTTTTAAGGTTAAAAATGTTTTTATTTGAAATTAGTTTTGTTTCCTTTTATAGTCGCCACCAATTGCCAAGTGAAAGGGAAAGATAAGTAACAAGACAGCGGAGGCTTAACTAACAACATAAGGATTCATCGTAACCTTATGAATATTTATTATTTATGATTCGTATTAAAATTCGTATCCATATAAACGATTTATCTAGAAACATTTAGCCGGGAGAAAAGTATAACAGAATAGATTATTCAAAGAAGAAGATACTGAGTGGATAGCGCTACACGTCTTTCACTCCCGAGTGTCAGTTTTAATAACAGCAGACACGGAACAGATGCCCTAATATCAGGGAGCGTCTCCCATCGATCTCCTCTGAATTAAATTCGGTTTAATGGAACAATTGCTCGACGTGGACCCTGTTCTGCCTGCTGCGACTGGAGTAGGTCTAATTTAATTCGTTTTCAATTCTCCATGGGATCGTATTTCCGAATTATTTATGCCATTACGCTAATTAATTTATGTAACAATACCACTGACGCAGGAAATTCAACGTTTAATTTTGTATTTTGTTTGTTCCAGGTACCTATCACGAATTTGTTCCACACTATGGTTAGCAGCAATACGCGGTAAGTCCGCCGGCGGCGCAGCTAGGGCGTTATGTAAATGCCCGCCGATAAAGCGACCTCCACCCGCGCGACGCTCATTTGCATTCATAGGCTCGTAACCCTTGCTCTCACTTCCTCCGCGAGCAGCCTCATCCGCAGCGCTTCAGCGTAAAACTTCTGCCTCGTCTTTCCTACGATAATTTACGACGCCCACCGTAATACATTGGGCCGATATGAGTTCGGCATGTATCTGCTACGAGAGCGAGGAGCGAGCGTGAGGTCTCGCTGTTGCCTTTCGATTTACATATTATATTAAACTCACCGTTCGCCAGAACCCCTATTCCGCGTCGCCACCGGCCGTTACGCTCTAACTTTTCTCAATTTTTTCGCCCATAAAGCGCCCCGACCGAAA
Organism: Acleris sparsana; assembly: GCA_923062465.1. Taxonomy (NCBI): domain Eukaryota; kingdom Metazoa; phylum Arthropoda; class Insecta; order Lepidoptera; family Tortricidae; genus Acleris; species Acleris sparsana. The sequence continues at coordinate 14,482,819 of OV281286.1, forward strand.
GTTTTTTCGTCCGCCGCACGAGGTCGAGTGTAAATATGCCGTTTTTATAATATACTTAGCCACTGAGTCGTCCCTTGAAAAGTGACTTGTTTTAATGACGACGTTTGTTTTGCTACAAAGTTTTCTTTTTCACTTTGCTTACCTCAGGACTATTAGATACCTAATCCTCTAACTCCGCAGGTAGTAAAGATTGTGCCCGACGACTGTTAATATAAAGAAAAGTGAGCGATATTAGCCTTCAGGTCATGGTCGCAACTGAACAATAAAAGCCTGACCTTACTGGCTTAATCGTTTTCTGTCTAATTCACGTTAGCTAAAACCTAAACTAAATGTCGGCTTATCTAACAGACCTCGAACCTCGATCGACTGGTCTGACTACAATCACCAGCCAAGCCACAAATTATAATACAGAGTAACCTTTTACATGCTTCATTACCCAAATCTACTTAAAGTCAACTTAATTGGTGTGAAACACCGTTAACCAAGTTGTTGTTTAAGATAAGTACGATACGTCAAGTGCTTACATTGTACACTAACTGACAAGTGACAATCTGGTGGGTGAGACAAGGGGTCACTCGCTGCGGTTCAGTGTTTTGTAATATCTCAATGCGTTTTTAGGATCCTGTCACTAATAAAAACTGATGGTGGAAGAATAACACTAAAAAGATCTCTTATCGTAACATAAGTGACGTAACTGTACACAAGGCGAGCATTCACGATTTGTTCATATTGTGTAGTATTAGCCTTACTGTCGCCTCGTAATAATAATAACAGTTAAATGCACATTGACGAAAGCTCGCGTGTCACGCACCTCATTCCCCTCTCGCGGCATTCACCCCTCTCGTTAAAACTTTCCGAATTTTGACGCAATCCAACAACCCTTTGTGTTATTTTTCTACAACGCGCATTAGGTACTTGCATGCCCAGCTTCTTGAACTTATCCCATTTTATCTCTTTTAAAGACAGTCTGACGTTCCTATTTTCACTTCTTCTGGGTTAGTTAGTTTTCGCTTATGGATTTATCCTGCGATTTGGCCGTATTAGCGGCTAGATCGGAGAGCGCTCGCAGGGACCGGCTGCTCAGCCGGTGGCCCGATAGCGTCAATCTAACGCTCAATTAGCCGAATGCGATTATCCGATTCGGATCCAGAGTCGTGGCCGTCTCCACCGCACGCCGTCGCTCCAAGACAAGCGCGCTAACTTTATTAATTAAGGCGTGTCTTATCTCTTGTTAGCACTCATTCTATTATTTGTCTTTTCATCGTTCATTTCCATAATTTCATCGGCGAGTAATTACTTACCACTAAAACGGAGCATTTCCCATTGTGTTTGCATATTTTCCAGTTTAACTTTAGCTTTTGTAGAGTTTACCTCTTTCCGTGTTTACGACTGAATGCATTTCCAGCTCAGCTGTTTACTCCCGATTTCATATTTGCATAAATATCCTGAGTGGTGTACCTATCCCTCTACGATTGTTCATCATGTATTTGACAAATTTCTGTTGTTTGATATGTTTATCGTAGACAGAGCATCATCAGGGTTGCGGGTCTGGTCGGGGTTGCGGCGTCCACTCTCCCCCGCTGCTTGTTTAATTAGCTTAATTGACATCGCGAGGCGCGGTGTCCGAGCGTTTGTTTGCGCTATCGCATTACCCCGCCTGGCGACGCGACGCGACCCACTGACGCCGGCGTCGCCGATGTTACGTTAAAGGCTTTCGCATATACCGCTTTTCTCTTCGCTAGTAAAACGACTAAACACTAGTTTACGAAGTCTAATTATTTTAGAGGTTGATTGATACACTAGTCACTACAGTCAAAAAGTTAAGGATCAAACACGTCTTTAATTTTAATTTTCATAAATTCTTCTAAAGAACGTTAAATATGTACCCAGGTGCTGGTATAAATCACATATCACAAAAAAGTCTAGACTGAGTTGGTTTCCTAGGGAATCAAGAAAAAATCTTCGAAATAATGGGTCGTAGGCCTCGAATATGTGTGGCACAACGTAGTGCTATCATCACTAAAGAGGAAGGCAAGACAGAGCGATATTATAGCCGATGAAACCGAATATTTCTAAAACAGCTGTCCAATTCACTATCTCTAGGAATAGTTTGACTGGGAGTTTAGTGGATCGTGCACGTTCAGGAAGATCCAAAGTAACAAGCAAGGTCGAGGATCGAAGAATAGTGACGACGAGCAAAAGGAATCGACGCTTAACTGCTTTAGAAATCTGCGCGGAAATAAACAGCAGCCGTGAAAAGCCTCTGTGCGTCTATACAGTGAAAAACTGACTACTTCAACGTGGTCTTCGAGGCTGTGTTGCTGTTAAAAACCATAAGTGCCTTTTATTTAAAATTAAACTTATGTTTAATAAGTTGCTATACGCTTTATTTTTTTCGATTTTAGGCAATGCAGAGTAATGTTAATTATTTGCATATATTGTCTTTGGTCTTAAATTTTTTGACGGTAGTCATCTTTACAATTTGACTAGGTACATACATAAGTAGATAGTCTAGTTTAGTGACCTTGCTACTACGCGGAACCTGGTTGAAATCAAGCCAAAAGGATATTAATATTATGAATGCACCAATCAGTTCTCATTCCAATATATGTATCATAGCATAAATGGGACCAAATTTAATTTAATGCCGCCGTAGAGGTACTCCAATAAATAAGGATAATATTTTTACAATGAAACTCGTGTCATGGTTTTAAAAAGCGCCACGTCGTCGCCGGCGTGTACCGGAGTAGCTCGGCCCGCATGGCGCCGCGGAGCGCCGAGTCAGCACAGCGTCATACGGCACCGGGAATACATCCTGAATTCGCTATTCCTCTTCCCATACGAAAAGGTAAAACGGCCGCGAAATTTATTTTATTCCTTAAGTTGCCCGAATAAATTGTACTCTGTACGTGAGCAGACTTTCGAACAAAATACATAGAGGGGGCATTGAATTTTGAATCGATGCGTATGTAGCGAGCCAGGTGCGAATCAAATATTATGTCATTTGCCCTGTGTTTAACGGCCGGCCGTGCGGGCTGCATCCGGTCATTTGCAGGAACCTCCGGTTAAATAAAGATCCTTTAATTAATAATACGATGACAACAGGAAACTGGCAAAATGGTCTCCATAAATAGCTTTGAGCATAATATCTTAAGAGAAATTGTATCTCGTTTTTGTTTAATGCATTCATTACATTACTAACCGCAATACTCAGCGACACAATTAACTCGTTCCTTTATGTATGTGTATGAAACATCGTCACTAAGGAACGTCGTTTGTAAGTTCAGACACAATCAAGTATGCGGCTAGTATTCGCTCTTCGTGATGACTGTTCAACTTGACGCCAAGTAAAGTGTGGTAGCAAGTTCCCCGATCACTCGCCACTAATGAATATCTCTACTCAGCTCCGTCATACGTAGACCAGTGTGATTAATCTCGCCCTGAACAAAGGAGTTCGTTTCCGCGTACCCTCCACACGATCGATCATTCACCGCCTCGAATAAAAATAATAATTATAATAGGGCGCCATTGTCCAAAACTGGGCTGCGTGTCAGCGATAGTTGTACTTTCCTATAAGTAATAACTACAGTATATTGATTTGTACTTAACCATTGGTTTCTCCCAAAACTTTCCTGATGGCAAATGCAGTAGTCTTCCTGTTATAGGATAGGTTCCATTTCGTACCTATTCTGACTGAACACATTGTTTGAGTTAGAAATAGATTCGATTCATTCAAAGTGAGCTCGATTTTATCCTGGGGCTTCTAATTTTAATGGCTTCGCCGGTGAAAATAAATGTACGTTCTGTTCGTTGCAAAACCTGTTAAAACACTATGACTTAGAGCATTTCGAGAATTTAAGCCTCTTATAAATTTAAGCGCGTGTGGGTGCGGCCTGTGCAGAAAATATATAGTAAGATAACCTTTACCGTCTTAATTCTCGAACTAAATATAAAAAAGGCGATGACCTCCCTAACTCATCAGCCTACATTAAATTGAATGATGTTGCTAATATTATAATGGCGCTGCCACATTTGGCTGTTATTTGTCAAATATTCTCGTTGCATCTCTTTTATTTGGTATGTCTAAAGTAATTGATATAAGACCAGTATTTGGCAAATACCTACTTCGAATTGAAGTGCTACCGTGAAATATTATTTACATGTAGGTTTTTCGACTAAAAGTAAAATCGGTCGAATATACGTACAGCTTGGCAGGACGGCGAAGCACGTGTAGTAGATTGCGTCACGTGAGTAGATAAACAGTACAAGGCGTGTTTATTGTGTGATGTATCGCCGAGCACGCCGGCGAGGCTACGTAATAACACCATGCCTTGATAAAACGCCCCCTTGTTAGGTAAAGTTCGAGTTCTGCCAAGCTTGCGAACTTACTGGGTAACTTCATGCTTATCATGTGAGTTATCGATTTGATGATATTGAGTGGTAAATAGTGAATATTTTCCTGTATAGTCAATCACTTGGAATCCATTGATTAGTTTATAACAAAATCTTGAAAACCTTCTTGCTTAGTTACATACATAACGGCTGCTTTTTGCTGGAAGCTGCTGGCAAGCTTTTTAATACTATATAATTTCCATGACGACACCGCAACGCTGCTGCCGCCTGAGAGCTAATCTGCCTCTCTTTTAAACAGGTCATTTCCCAAGAGAAGTGCACTAAATTGCTTTTAAGTTTACGTAAATGCGTACAATATGACGAAATTAATTTAAAAATGGTTCTATAAACCGCATTTGAAAAATAATCTCGTCATTGTTTATTCAGCTTCGTAGTGTTTACCTAAATAAAAGCAATCTCAAATAGCTGTCAGAAATGAAGTTCGAAAAGGATAGCCTTTTATTGGTTACGTTTTTAACGAGTCGAGAAATTAGCCTTAACGAGCGGTTGGTTGGCTCAGCTCGTAAGCTATCTTTGCGAAAATTAAAAGCTTGCCTAGTAATGGTTTGTAACAAGTTAGTGTTTTTTGAGACACCGCGCTGCCGCTCGCGCAGGAGTCGCGTTCTGCACATAAATAACTTTATATGAGCGCTCTAAATCTCATTACGGCTACTGTAATAGCTTCCAAGGCTCCGCTGTCGGCTGTGACGGGAATATAAAGCAAGCCTGATTTATTCCTCCAAATTAACCGCATCGTTGTATAGAGCAAGTACAACCACAACGCCGGGAAGAAGCAAGCATGTTTCCGCATCCCACATTCAATTGTTAACAATATTGTTACAGACCAAAACAGCGTTTTATTACACTGATCACTGATCACTTATTTTTTTAAGGTTTTTTTGTATAGTGGAGCCCTAGAGCTCGCAGCTGAAAAATCGAACGGTCACTAAAACCCCCACCCGGGCTTTCCCGGAACTTCCGTGTCGCGACCCGATAGCGTAATACCAAAACAAATGGCCTTCTTTGTCGCCTTTTTATTGTAGATACTTGAGTAATGCTCCGGAGACGCGCCGCTACGTGCGATATTCAGATGGCTTCCCGGCGGCTAAAGACAATGTCCGTTTCGTTTTATTTATGGGTCATTGTAGATTGCAGCTGCTATTAGATAGGTTTCGCAAAGCGCTCGAAAAGCTGAGACGCCAGTTTGCTTTTGTGCAATTGTTTTATTTTCTATTGGCATCGGGTTGCGATTCGCTACCAATCGTCATTCTACTAATTGACAAGGAACGGGGCACGTCAAGCACCCACACTGCACTCCACAACCTAAGGTTTTTCTCTTTGTATCTTGTTAAATAGTTTATCGTACAAGCAAGAAAAAAAACAACAACAAAATAGACAGAAACGCAAAAGTTATGTTCAAATGAAAACTTATCCCTTTAAAGGATCTCTTACAATTAACTTTTGATTTACCTGTACCTTAACTTACTCGTCTGTATTATTACAAAACTATGTCATAAGTTCTCTAAAGACTGTATTTCATCGTTATGTATCATGTTAGCGTCAAAATGTCATCAAAATATCAAGCGAAAGGCCTCGAGGCGGTTTCGCAAACCGTTTGAGAATATTGAGAACAGCAACAGAGTACGCGGTTTACTTGATGAAACCACTACCTCGCGTCATTGAATACAATGTTATATTGCAGCTATTCAATACAAGCCAATAAACGATAACTTTAAATAGACTAAAGTACAATACCAGCCGTGAGTCAATAAAGAAAATTCTGAGTAGCTCCTGGAATTATCAAATGTTATATTGAATATCCATTGCGGCCAGTTCCCTAAGCATGAAGTAATTATTGCTTCGATAGAAACGCTTCTTTATGCTTGTATTGATCAAGCTAAATATCGACAAAATCGGCGGATTCAATTAGATCGCTAGCGTAGCTGAAACATTACCGGCCCACATCGATCCGTTATCCCGCTGCCGAACAAAGAGAGATGAAATTTTAATCGGTCGCGTTGTCTGCCGTCGCAGAAGTTAGCCGCCGTGCCGGCGCCGGCGGCCCGTATTGTAATGAGCGAACCGGCCGACTGTCCGGCCGCCCGCCACGGCGGCTGAATAAAAGATAGGCGATTGTCCCACACTGCGTGGATGACTTTGCTCGCATGACAATGCTCGCCTTGTAGGTATATGATTCCTGGTGAGAGATTAATTTTATTAACAAACGACATAACTTATAAACCTAATAATTATCAAAAAACTTTTCATCAATCAATTCAGCCCACATCCACCCACTGCAGGGTAAAGGCCTCATTTTCACGCCATTTTGCCCGGTCTCTTGCTAACGCCATCCATCCCTTCCCAACTGTCTGTTAATTGTCATCAGACCAATGACTATCCATAAAATACCTCCTATCCTCCATCCATCCATACCTCTCCTGGGTTTGCAGGTGTCCATGGGAAGCGGTGAACATTTCACATAACGTGACCCGAAGGCAAGTTTGCGTCTGGCATAAAAAAAAAGTAGCCCAGTTCATTTAGTCGCGAATAGCGCACAAGGTGCGAAGTTCCGATTTCTTTTTATGTAGTTTTTTTTTGTTGTGAATATTTATTTAAGCCTTCGTCTCCATAATATATAGGTTTGTCATCATTCAGTGACATTAAAAGGGTCTCCCCACATCTTTCGACGCTGAATCGGCTCAAGACGGTCAGAAAATGTAATAACAGTGAAAAAACATCTCGGTTCGGCGCGACACTACTAGTTGTAGGGAGACCCTAACACAACGCTACATAGGTACTTGCAAGTGACATAGATATAGCGTTCTAATAGACAGATCGATTGAATTTCTGACATTTGCGTGTCGCTTGCGGACCTGACGCGTCGGTGCTGAGATACCTACCACATTGATCGACGGGGCTTACCAATGGACACAGTGCAGTTCATAATATAGTATATTTACTTAACTTGACATTGAACAGGAATGAATACCTGAAAAGAGAAATTTACGTCACTCAATGTTCAGTCTCATGTTTCTAATTAAAACGCACTTCAAAGTAAGTACAATTAATAACAGGATAAGTAATGAATCGCACATCGCCTTGGGCCTAACATTTTATGCCTAGTTCTGTATTTACCAATGAAAAACAAATGTGACACAGTCTTTTAGTTCTGTAAATGTGAATGATTACTGTAAATTAATTTTTTCCACTAAGGCTACTTTACTAAACTAAACTTAAACCCTACCCTTTAAGATTTTGGGCCTGATAAAACTTTCAAGTACACATTTGCGACGACGTATCGTCGGCAATTTTCTAAGCGGTCATAAGTGCTAAACCTAAGTAATGGGAACAGGAAATTATAAAAGTTCAATTTATGCGAACGATGACGAAAAAATGGAAAGTATATTCCTGGGCTTAATATCAAATCGGAGAGATCTCCTTTAATAAGTTGTAAAGTTGTGCTGGAAGGCTTTCGCCTCAAGTTCGGTGCTGCAGTCCCGCCGACTGCCGGCAATCTCGTTAAAATCTACGACAAAACTCCGCTATGGCGTTTGCAACCATTTTAGAAATTGTCGTGTGTGTTTACATGGATACATATATTATATTAATGTCTATGCCTACTAAAATTCTACTATTGACCTCCATAAATCTTATCATGCGTGATGAACGATGGTGAACAAATTATTTGTATTGATTCATCAAGTAATCAATCTTTGACCATAGTTTGGGTTTGCTTGCCATGATTGATTAAATAATTTGTGGTTACATTATAGAAACCGGCAAAGTTGAATTCGCGTGGAGAGTGTTCCGTACATTTTATTATTATTTTTTATATAAAATTCTGTATATATTGTATTTTTTCAAAATTTTAGGCTCAGTAGTATATGTGATCGGGGTGTGGGAATGGTAAATTTTCGCTTTCTTTCATGAATAAAATCAAAACTATTTATTTTACAGTAACAACAGAAATATATTTGAGATTCTCATAACGAGCCCATTCATTTGATATATGACACAGTAAGGTTTGCAAAACGTTCTTTTTAATTCGCTAATTAGTCGCCCGAAAATGACACTTATTTAAAAAAAAAATTTTTTCTTTGCACATCTGTGTTTGGGTCATCGATTTAGATAGATATGTGTATCAAAATTTAACTCAATCGGTCCAGAAGTTTTTGAGTAAATTGGCTGTGACAAACGGACGGACAGACGGACGCACGAGTGATTGTATAAGGGTTCCGTGTACGGAACCATTAAAATAAAAAAATGTAGTATTTTAACGACTAAATTATTTTCTTTATTTAGCACAGTTATAGCGGGAAGATTTATAGACTGGATAGTTGTTTCAAGTCAAGCAATGAACACTAATGAAAAAATACTAGTCTATACTCTATAGTCTTTACTAATATTATAAGGAGGTAAAGTTTGTGACGTTGTAAGGGGTGATCTCTGTATCTACTGAAGCGATTTGGAAAAAAAAACAATGGAAAGCCACGCTATTTGTGACTATCATAGGCTATATACCTACTTATTAAAAAATTTTTATATTGCGCAACGAAGTGGACACGGTAGCAGTTAGTAAGGACATAAAAATGTACTCGATCTTGGTACACAAACGAATTAAAAGCTAATTAATTATAATTATATGTCGCTAAATTCAATTGTATTTAAATTTTCGTCCATCATTTCATTACATTATGATATAAAAAGCAACTTGAACCGATTTCAGTAACTTCAGTAATATTCCTCCGTCCACATTAGCGCTAACTGCTACCGCCTGCGTCTACTTCCCGCGAATGTAGTAGGTATAGTGTCGGGCGAGCCCTTATCGCTACTCCAGTAACGACGCCTTCGATAGCTGGCTAATGGCCTCCGCGGGCCCACTTAGATACGCAAATGAGCATCGACGAGTGCCAGCCGTCACTATTACGTACATTACGAATGGACTGTACCATTACACGTGAACGCAATCGACGCGTCGGTCGTGTCGATCGACCGTCTAAATACGGATGCCATTACCCGTAATGTAGTCACGTGCCAGTATTTTATCGAGGTTTTATGTTTCAAAAATACGTCAATCGAAAGCAATCGCAGCTTATCTACTGTGATAAGTAAATCAAGCTAGACGATTACTCAATTCGAAAATGTAACAGATGGTTTAATGATGCTTACGTAGGGGTGGTCAGTTCTGCAGGACCGGCAGAGTTCATACGAGATAATAACACAGAATAGGTGTGCGGAGCGGTGCGACGCGGCTCTCGTAATTGGCGCCGGCGCGCGCGCAAACTGCACCCTCGAGGGCGATCGCCACTTACGCTAACGACTGCGAGTTACTTAGCCCAACTGCACACCGGCTGCCAGCTCGACACGAGTTTTTTAGGCCCGGCCAATAAATACCAAGCATTTTAATTTACTTCACCATGAAAGCAGACACAAATTATCTATCTATTTATTTACCGTCTTTGTTACCATCCAACAATAGGTAATTTAAAACCTCTAGCTAAACTCCTCTATGTCATACTAGCGTCGTTCATACTCCGCCGCGAGTAAAAACAGGCATCGAGCTTTCGCCTGACACATGTCCTCCAGTGGCTTTACACAATACCCCTGTCCACCGAATGCATGACATATTAAATTCTTATCAACGCGCCAGACACAGGCTTAGTATTATTTTATCACTAGCTTTTACCCGCGCCTCCGTCCGTGTTGTAGTTGTTTATCGCTATTTCCATGTCCGATTTTCCGGGATTCAAAGTCCCCTTCGTCTGTGTCTAGGCTATAAATTATCCCTGTAGGTACCAATTTTCACATCGATCGTGTAGACAGACCAGGAACAAACACACTTGATTTTTAAACGAGTAAGGGGATATATCTGAGTAAGGATTATTATTGACTAGGGACATAAACGGCCGGGTACCATTGTCTGACCGTATATGAACTTAAATAGCACTCAATTCCCGTGATGGTATACGAGCTGACTTATGAATTATTCGGTATTAATTGGCAACATCAAAGCTTTCGTTTGTGTCTATCACTTAGTACCTAATTAGTCTAGGGATTTGATTAGGATAGCTGCAAAATGTCGGGTTTAATTGCTTGTTGTGTACATAAAAATGAAATTCAAGTGTACAAAAAAACAAGTTGTAAGAGACAAAAAAATGAAATCAACCCTAATGATTGCAAAAATAATCTAGTAAAATTACTTAAAAAACATAAAGTAATTTTGTAAATTTCGTTATATTTGTAAAAAGTAAAAAGATCTTTATCGTCACTGTATTGCATAGAAATAGTTGACAAATTCGAGTTATTTCTTGAACAGTAGACGAGTACCATAACTGTAAAAATAACAGCTCGTTTATTAGGATTATATGTTTCGCAATATAAAGTTGTGTTGTGGTGTAGTATCAGTGGGCAGTATAGTTATACCTCAAAAGATGTTTTCGGCCCAGCAACAATGCAGGGACGTCGGGCGCCGCCGCGACGCCGCCCAGCTGTAAATGGACTTCACATTAATACTCAGCTATGTAATAAATGTTATTGTTTGTCATAAAGTTTGTTTTATGAAGGTCGCCCACCCCGGCCCTCGGCCGGACCTTTAATAAAGTTTAGTGTTCACTTGAAGCCTTTACTAACGGATTTAGACGGGTTTAATCCAATCGTTATAGGACACTTTATTTCTTTGGTGCTTATTGAAAACCAAAACAAAAGACTATCGCTGATCGTATAAATCGAACCGACGACGGCGCTAGTCGCAGGAAACAGACACAAAACAAAATAATCTTATTTTGATATTTTCAAAGATAAAGCCTTAGGTTGCGATGTCGCGGAATCGCTGAGTCATTGCTAAACTTGCGTTTAGCTTTGCAGCAATATTATCCAAGTCGACCTTTCCGGTCGGAGGGTTGAAATATCTGTTCGAAAAGTATTCGTTTCATATTAAATACCGAAAACACGTCTGTTGCGTATCATTGAACGACTGATAGCACACGGTGTAGTGTCTAAATTTAACGTTACATTTTTAATTATTTCTCCACTAAGTAATAATTAATCTTTCATTCACGGCGCGTGTAATGTTACTGTTTTTTAACTAATATACCAAGGTCTTCATAAGCCTACTGATAATGAAATTTAAACCAAAGCAAACTATGAATACATATGGATAAGGCCAGAACGCCACGTTCACAGGTAATATGGCACCTCGTTTAAGAATTACGTAAAGTTGAGTTTTTGAAGTCTGTCTTGATGTTGGGTTGCGGCAGCGAGGTGCTACAGGCGGCGAGGCGAGGGTAGCGGCTGATTTGTATGTAGCACGGCGCCGCGCCGATGCAGGGGGCGTCTCCAAGACGTTCGGTGCAATTTTTCAACGATTCGTGTTCGGCAAGCCGATCCGCGCGCCGCAGTGCAGCCGGCCGACCCCCGACCCCCGTTGTCTGCCCCTTGCTATTAGGGCTGCTGACTTTCCTGTTTTTCCACTGTCCTGACTTTTACAGAAATTGTATTTTTTAAGTAAATTACGAATTACGACGATGATTTTTTATTAGGCTTGCGTGGTTAATCGTGTCGTGGTAAATCAAAGTCCGGGTTATGGGCCGGAGTGCACGAATTTCAAATTTTCCTAAAGTTTTGGCCTAGCCAGGGGCCAGGGGACAGTGATTGACATTGCAGCTGGCAGCCCTGCCCCGCCCCACCTGCTCCCGCGCCGACCTACTGCAACTTTAATCCCCCAATCCGCCAACGCACGACCGCGCAGCGCGACTCCATATTTCAATTAATTCGACCATCCATTTCCGACGTGAAAGTTCGTACCGCTTAGCTCATAACTCCCTCCGGTATCCGACTCTCCTCATTCGATAAATAAGCGTCACACAGACCCGACTCCTTGTATAAATAATTCTGTTTCACTTGCAGATTTTTAATTAAAGATTGTTATGCACCAGAGCGAAGGATCATATTTTCCGCAATAAATTTTGATTCAAGCAAGAGCTCGACCGTAGTGGTGGTTAACTTTTAAAACCCAATTAATTGTGTTTTGTTTTGCATATTAATGGGTCGTTTCGCTGAAGCTGCGTCGGTCGGCCGGCAGTAAGTTCCGGCGCGCACACGGAGCGGAATAGCCGTCCGGCGGGCCAGCTCAGGGCATTAGCCGCTCGGCGGCGCGGCGGGCGGCCGCGCTCCCTCGGAGCGCCCGTGTGATTGCCGATTGTCGCCGCGCACGCCCGACGAGATAATCACGTTACCCATATCCTCTTAGTTCGACTCTAATACCATTTGTATTCTGAATTTAGGCGATAGAGTACCTACTATGACACCTCTCCCTTTCACTGCCTGCAACTTGGTGGGATTTGGCAGTTATTATACGGCTTCACGAACTTTGATCGGTACTTTTTTAAACAAATACATACAAACCAATAAAGAGTAAGAAGTTTACGAAGTTAATTCAATTCTGCCACTGAACAAAATTTCAAATATCAAGATTTTTATTACCTTACTCTCGCAAGACCAGTAAAATCTGTCACAGTTTGAGATATATGGTAACGTACGACCTCGTAGGTAGCAGCTCAATTATGTATGTTGTAGTAGATACATGAAAGGGTCTAGCAGGCTAAGGAAGGAGAAGTGGCCCCTGTGACGAATATCGGATTTTTATAATGTCATTTGTTGGCTATCTCATAATATAGAAACACCCTAACTTTCAGCCCCCTATCTTGAACCGTCACCGAGATACTGTCAAAAACGTCATTTTATGGATACATTTTTCAAAGTCGTTTTTCTCCTGAACTATATAAGGTAGAGCAATCAAACCAAATCATAGCTACAAAGGATGGGTAGGAGTATAACTCTGATTTTTTTAAATATTTAATTCCATGAAAAAATATTGATTAAAATGTCAGAGAAATTTTTGACAGCACTTTTCAACAAGTATTTGTAAAGGTACAGCTATGGAAAAAATCACATAAACTGTTAATAGTATTAGCTAGTACCATGTGAAAAATCAATTCATTATAATTGGTGCAACATACTTTAAAAAAATTAAATGTCAAAGAAAGTGTTGTGGGGTATTGTATGATTGTACTGTAAAATAAATTCTGACCTTTTTGGTAAGTATTAGGAACTTGGCTCATTCTAATGTAGCTATACAAACTATTTGTATTTTTTATTTTTTTATTTTGACATTTTTGTCATGTACGTATAATTAGTGTACGTAGCTAATTATAATTAATCAGTTACTTACTTCAAAAAATAATAATGAGTAATATTAATCGGACTCAAATAGATAGATAGATAGATCTATAGATCTTAAATAGATAGTCAATGAGTTTGTCAATTTACGACCTTGTTTCGTTAAAATAATGTCAAAAGGTACATGAAGTTTGTGCTAATTTAATGTACACTTAAACTTACTTTCAACATTATTGAATAATCGGACTCTTCTTCGAAATAACATGTTGTTTTTTCCTTTAAACTATCCACTATCTTGTTGAATGTGCTAGCGTACAAACTAAGCGGTTGACGAGTCCGATTAATATTACTCATTATTATTTTTTGAAGTAAGTAACTGATTAATTATAATTAGCTAAGTACACTAATTATACGTACATGACAAAAATGTCAAAATAAAAAAATAAAAAATACAAATAGTTTGTATAGCTACATTAGAATGAGCCAAGTTCCTAATACTTACCAAAAAGGTCAGAATTTATTTTACAGTACAATCATACAATACCCCACAACACTTTCTTTGACATTTAATTTTTTTAAAGTATGTTGCACCAATTATAATGAATTGATTTTTCACATGGTACTAGCTAATACTATTAACAGTTTATGTGATTTTTTCCATAGCTGTACCTTTACAAATACTTGTTGAAAAGTGCTGTCAAAAATTTCTCTGACATTTTAATCAATATTTTTTCATGGAATTAAATATTTAAAAAAATCAGAGTTATACTCCTACCCATCCTTTGTAGCTATGATTTGGTTTGATTGCTCTACCTTATATAGTTCAGGAGAAAAACGACTTTGAAAAATGTATCCATAAAATGACGTTTTTGACAGTATCTCGGTGACGGTTCAAGATAGGGGGCTGAAAGTTAGGGTGTTTCTATATTATGAGATAGCCAACAAATGACATTATAAAAATCCGATATTCGTCACAGGGGCCACTTCTCCTTCCTTAGCCTGCTAGACCCTTTATTGGTTCATTTCTTATTCTTATTGCGCAGACAGAAGTCGGGGCGAGCGCCGCACGTGTCGGCCATACCGCTGAATCAACTTAACCCAACTTGCTCCGCCGCAACTGAATGAACTTAATTTGATTCCGATTGTGTTAAACCCCACCTCCTACACGTAATGATCCAGAAGGCTCTCAGTAATTTACCTTTCGAAAACTGTCATCTCAGCTATGTTCCATTGCTTCGTTTTAACTTCACTGACGATGGTTGTAGAGTCACTATTCCGCAATTAACTTAGTTAAACTCGCAACTAATTACATTAGCGAGACATTTGATTCGATCGAGTAACTGAGAGCATTCCGTTGGACAAAAACCACAAGCAACTTCGCACATTGGCGTTAAATTGTCGAGACAACTGAACCGGCGGGGCGCGGGGAGGCGTACCCTATAGATAGCGGGTATTCACTTGTTCAGCGATTCTTGTGCTTAATTGCGAGCCCATACGGACAGCGGGCCGCTTTTATCGGGCCCTAATGAGATCTACCGCGCATGCCTTAATGACTCATCCTCCAAATACATCCTTTATTCGCAAGGGAAGTACGTTCAAACAGTTTGAGATAATTCTTTAAAAACCTATTGTTTCATTTATCTTACACTTAATAATAAATCTAAGCGAAAAGGTGCAAACAACGGTTTTCCTAGATAGTTTGTTGGAATGGTTGCTTTACTAGTTAACATAACGAAATTAAAGAATATCCACACATATCCAGGGACCAGTGTTCTATAGATAAGCAATTCCAGAGCCTGCGCAAACAAGAAGTTTTTCAGGAATCTATCTCGTGGGCCCCGTTTGGCGCCACGTAAATACCTCGCTCCCTGAGCGAGCCGGCGGATTCGGATGCCGTATGTAATTCCACATTTTCGGATCGAACGGGTCGCCGGCACGTAAAAAGTGTTTTTACTCGACCCTCACCTATACTCGAGGATTTCGGGAGTTCAATTTTCCATTGAGAGCGTCTCGAAAATATTTAGCTTAATGGCAGTTACATCGGCACGCAAACGTTACAAAATTTCTGTTTTTTTTTTGTCATCCAGGTAAAATTGTTTCTGGTGTCATGATCAGTTGTATCTAATCAGATCAAGTTATGAACGTGTTTCTTGAATCTGTGGGCATATTTAATTACAGTTTGTCATTAATAATGACGCGAGCTGGAGATGTGGTATTGCGCTGGTGTGCGTGGTGTAAGACGACACCGCGGCACCTGATCCGCGGTCGGGTCGCGGCGCGGCGCGGCGTGGCGACGCTACAACGCGCCGCACCGTCACGCGCCACTCATTTGTCACACACGTCTGCGACTTATACTTACCATTACCCACATCAATGGCATCTGCGTCATTTCCACGTAAACACATTGATTTGCATCGAAATTGCTTCTTTTAAATAAGGATAGTTATGATTGTCATTAGTTTTGTTCAGTTATTAAATTTATCCAAGTATAGTCGAAGTCATAAATATATATACACCAAGACGTCAAAAATACCTATGCGCCTCTTTGCCTCAGACAATAATATATATTGTCAATAATAATTGATATTAACTGTACATTGTCCCAAAAGCAAACCTCTGACAAGTTTTTCTCAAATGCAAAGACATAATAAAACAAAGGGTTCACTTATAAAACAATGTACCCCTAAAAAATATCGCAGCCCACCGACCGACTGCACTTAAAAGGCTTTTCGTTACGGGGCGTCACATTATACTCCAGTCTATTCTCGCTTGTCATCGTCGCCGCCCGCTCGTGTGGCGTTACTTTAACAAAATAGAACGTGACTAAGTTAAAATCGCACTCCATCAAGGCTGTAAGAGGCGTAAGTTAAATATTTTTCTGAGGTAACTCGTTCATAGGCACGACACAATGAGGCCCAGTTCCGAAACAATCAAATTAATTTTCTCCGTTGTTGTTTAATTAGCGTCGAGTCTGGATGGCGCGGCGGGCGGCCGGTGTTTATCATAGAAAACAATCGTTCCCCCTTCACGTCCCCTGCCCCCTACCCGCAACCCCATGACACCACCGCTTCTTCCACGAAACCCCATTATTATCAAAGTCAAGTCTTTCCAACGGAGTAACTTTGATTCGTCACTCCTGTTATCATTATTAGCGACATTGTTTAAGCTAATTGACTTCGGCGTAAACAAATCGCTGGACTTGACTAATGTCTATAATGTTTTTGTTTCAGGTAATACGCGGCTATTAGTGAGCTGGTGTGATTAATTATGATTGAAACACTCATTTACGCCATGTGTAAGTGACTATGAATTAGTGCCGTGTAATGGGAGAACTTGTTGCCTGCTGCCTATGTATTTACTGCTGTAATACTTTCTACTTAATTTGAGTTTATCTTTACTTCGTCAAGCTCATATTATCCCTAAAATCCGTGACGTTAGGTTATACAATTGCATACCATTCCCTGCGTAAAAAATACTTTACTAATCGTACCTACAGTTATTGGGGATATTATAAGTAACGTTTGGAAGATTTATCCTAGTGTAAGCACATCGTCCCCCAAAACTAATAAGCTCTCACGGGAAAACCTTCGGGTATTAGGGTATGTGATTCATAATATAAAATAAAAGGAAGTATTGAAATACATCCCGAATGTAAGGTGGAACATGAAACAGTATAGTCTACACTGTGTAAAGCCTTAGAAAGTTAATCTGAAGCCATATTTAATTAAATTGTAACCGTAGGTAGCTATCGCCTGCGGCTCACAGTTCAGTTGACTGCCATTCTGTTCGGACGTGATACTACTTTACTGGACTTGTGCTTTTTTCAAACCTCATTTGGTGAGCCCCAATTATTTACCTAAAAAGTGCAGGAACATATTTTTTTTAAACCCGCTTTGTAATCGAGGTCTTAGGATTTTCCAAACATTTCTTATATTCTCTTTTGTGATTCGAAAAAGCATACTTACTCTTTTAAATTAATTTATTTCAGTTAAAGAACAAAACATTGGAAGTGTATTTTTATTTCCTTATTTGTGGTATACAATCCGCCATTAAAGAATGAAAGAAACTCGTTCACGTCGGGCTGCGGCGGCCACTAATCTAATTATCCTCGACGCTCGAAAAACTGGCAAGTACGGAACAAGTGCAAGCCGTTTGCTCCGTTATTGTCCTGCTAACTTTGATGCTCTAACCGCCGCCACCGCCCACTAATACACCACGACTGTTGCAAGTGTTCGCCCTAATATTACGTACTTATATCTCCCCAGACGGTAATTGCATTTCTTCATTTAGTTGTCGAATCGCATCTATCGACCAGCAGTGATGGTCGAGGCGTTATTAAGCGATTATTTTCAGTGATTGACCCGCCCGACCTGACCTGAGCCTCTGACCCCGCCGCGGTGGTCTGCTCCCTTCATTTGGCTAACCTGTTTTGTGAGATTAGTACATCTTTAAAGCAGGGCACGTTTGCTTTAACGGACCGCTTTTTACCGAGCGCGCCTATATTTATCCAGAAATGTTTTATAGAGGACATGAAACTTTCAACAACATCGTAGTAATTATAATCAAAAATTCTATTATTTTTTTGCAATATATTAGTCACAATTTCATTTTAAATTATTTATTGCAAAATCGTTTAGTAGATACATATTTTAGCTAAACAGAGACGCATTAAAAACCTGGGCCTCTATTCCCGACGGTAAAAAACATTTATCGTCTTTGATCTGTTATGGTATTACTGTCAAATAAATAAGAGCTATCTAAACGGTGACAATTCGATAACAGCTCAAACACGATATGGTTTTTAACGTCGGGACTAGAGGCCCTGACCATATTCGAAGATTAAACATGACATTCGTTTTGCGTGAGCACATGTAACAATTTGTTCAGTGACATCCAGTTATCAGAGGCGTTGTGTAAGGTAACACGGCGTACAGCGGCGTATTCGTCGGACTAAACGCTCGGGTCCGGAGGCTCGTATTTGTAACAGCGCGTTATTAATAGCCGCGATAGCGCAGCCGCCGCGGCGCACGATATTTGGGAAATCCGGATTTGCATAGGATAATGGCAACGCGCCGGTGCAGCAATGTGGAGTGCCGGCCCGTAACTGCTGTACTGCGCATTTTTACACACAATTTCCTTAATGCTGTTCCCTGGATCGAGTATAATATGAAAATACAGCACCCTTGTGAGTTGTGACTTGCGAGACAAAGACACACCTAATGTTGAAGATGTCAAATAAAAGTTAGCAAGTATAATAAGTATTCTTTACACTGCAATTTATTTTTGTTCCACCAGATTTTGCTTTTTAAATACCAAAACGATATGTAAATAAATCCGGCTCCAGCTCCAGTACGAATGGAAACGTTAGCCGGCAGTGTCGTCCCAGCGTTATCCACTCGTAACACAGTCAGATCCAATATCAATATGCAACATTTCACACGGCGAGCGCGCACGGAATGGCGATTGCTCGTTTGCGAGTCACTGCTAGGAAAATGATTGAAGAACCGATAATGGAATTAACCCATCTAATGGGTGGCCCGTATCAGTTAAGCGAGAAGCCAGGAGGCACCTGTATTTAGCTTTCCTAAGGCTTTTAGGTATAGGTTTAGGTAGCTACACGTGCTTGAAGCAAGAAAAAAATATTTAGGTTTTGTCCGCTTGGCTACGAAAACTCTACGCCGTAGCAATCGCTCGCGTAGGCTGAAAGTGTAAAGTTAATTAAAAGATGGCGTTTGGAAGGATGCTAATTCAACCTGTCTTAGTCACCTGCCCAAGTAAGGATTTAAAAAGCAATTTAGTCCAAGACACTGGCGCGCTCTTGATTTTGCTAAAAATCGTCGGGCCCTTTTGTCACAGTAAATCTTAAAACTTTCTCACAACTGTAATTAGAAACGTTAATTATGAGCCCGATCGAACGATCGCTCGCTTCGCTATCTAGTGAATTTTAGTTAAGTACTGCGGGAAATAAATATATTTCATTAGCTACTTAATCGGCAGTCTTAAAATATTTAAGTACTTACTCAGTTAAAATATGTTATTTATCAGTTCCCGTACTCGGTCGGTATTACTTAATGCATATTTATAATTAACTCTAGAATATTTTAGAAATAAATTCCTTAGTACGTCGCACTTATTATGTCCGTGAGTCATGAATGCAAATTCCAGTTTACGATGTTACTATTTACATTACACAGCCCAGTTGCGATCGTATCAATTCATAGTTGGATTATACGACAGACAAGCCGCGAAGCTATCGACTAGCAATCTCATTTGTTAAACAAATCGCAAACGCGTCTAGATGGAGTATGATTTGATATTAGTATCGTGTTTCCTTCGTTCATAATAAGTAGGTAATATGTACATTAGAAAGCAGTAACGCAGCTAATATACTCATACCTCATACTTAATACTGTACCTCACCTATTCTCTTTTTTTCTATGTGTATTATGTTGCACAAAACGTTAAATTGCATTGAATTCTTACAAATTCTATTAGATGCCAATGATTATAAATATATAAATGCGGTCTAAACTACAAATCGCGATAATAATTGTCGGGTGGGGGTGAGGTGGGGGCGGTCGCGTGCCTGATGTATGCGCCGCCGCCGCGTCGCCAGACCCGCCGGCGCCGCCGCCGCCGCCGCCCACTGCAGATATCGTGCATGCTCGCCGCGCCATCACCGTTTACCACCACGCCACTACATGCCGACTAATACCTTGATAACGAAGCCAAAAACGCCTGATGTACCATACGATAGTAATAAATGTTCGAAATAAAATCTTAAAACTGTCAAATTATCTATATCAAAATAAACAACTCTCAGCGTAACAAAAAGTCTTCCCTAAGTTGAGTCAGCGTTCGCTTATTAATCTCGATCTCAAGCATCAGGGCACCTTCAACTCAAATCAGGCCCTGCCTATAACCCATTAACACCGGCCTCTAATTTCGAAAGCGGAGTTTTTCGAGTAACCCTTGATCGATGACTCGCCCTAATGACGCGGGAAACTATTTCCTACGTATTTCCTCTACTCAATAAAACATCGAATATGCTTATTTATGTGTCCGCGTCAGTTTATTTGGGGCTTTGTCAATGCGGCCCGTAGTGCCGACTACACTCGAAGGACCGTCATTTGTCAAGATTATGGCTGTTTGGGGATTGAGATATGAAAAGCGGTTATTGTTTTGAATATTTCCCTTTTTATGTAAGGCTTCGTTTCTGTGTAAGCTCATGATTCTGGATGTAGAGTTCATTATTATGGTCCATTTTCCCCCTTATGTAATAAATTTAGTGTCCTTTTTTTACTAGCTTTTGCTCGAGACGTGACTCTATTCGCATAAAAATCATTTAATGTTGTTCGCTTGGGACCGGTCCAACTATTTGTGAATGTTTCAAATAAATAAAACACTTCAATCTGTTACCGAATAGTCGAATAAAAGGACAAACAGACCATAATATTATTGAGGTAATAAATCCTAAATATCGCTATTTTGGACTTGCAACATATAAGAAAAACATAGTCTAAGTACCAAATGAGCAAATGACAAATAAAATTCCAATAAGGTGTTAAAAGCAGTACACTTGTTGGTCACATCCGCACCTCCTGCACTTACCTACATGAGATGGCACAATTAGCACGTACAAAACTCGTCAGTCATGGCTTGGCGCCGAGTGGCAATTACGGTATTTCATCCTCAATAAAAGTGCACTCGGGCGCCGCTAACGCCTCAGAAAGCTCCCCGCTGCCTATAAAGCTAATGCGAACGTATAAAGATTTAAATGACGTCTCCGGACCGTCCGGCGGGCGGCGGCTATCGCGTTTCCCTCGCTTACCTCGTGTCGCAAACACAAACACAACAAAGTAACAAACAAAATCACTTATTTATCAAAACGACTTGAACTTAAACGATTTTCCTCGCATTGTGGGCCTTAATACACGAAAAAATATAACACCCCTCAATATTTACCTCATTACGTTTAGACGGCGGAATACGGCAGTCGTACAGCGTGAAAGCAAACATTTTGGCGATTAATCTGGGAATACTGTGCTATATCGGGGCGCTGGAGGCGGCACATTTATTTTATGTGCCGGCAATGTTACATACGCCATAAAAGTCGTTAGGGCGGCGTAACGTCTCGCCGGCGTCTTGGCCGCTTTAATTATACCTAGATAATGTGGCGCCGACTGTACCCGCGCCGGCGCTGTCGCTAGTCGCTACCCTGCGCATTACGGTAATACGATGCAATAACGTACTTACCACTTCCTGATGTACTCACTCAGCCGTATGTTATAGTAATGCCTGCCCTAATCACCCGTGCTTAGTAAGGGTTCTAGCGCCAACCCCGAAACGAAGGCAACGTCATCATCAATATGGTTCAGCTCAACTCGAATTTTCGCACTTCGCTCAGTCTCAGTTTAAATTATTCACTAAGGGCTTAATACAGTAAAAACGTTTTTGTATTACGTGCGCACTTGACCGTGGCCCCGGGTTCGCAGGTAAGGGGTGAGATCGGCAGCCCTTCGAACCCTAACTTTTGACAATTTGACTTACGCAACGGTTTTTAGCTAACCAGTATTCAACGGCAACATGTTTCCGATTTTCCTTTTAGGGTTACTAATAATAGCTAAATCGACATATCGCGTTCGCGTAATCTCTTTCATTTGTTTAATGTTTCTATTTTATCAGATTTCCTTTTTGCAAAAATATCTTCAGTTAAGTTCAGCAGTATTATTATAAAGTTACATTAGGTACTTACTCTAAAGACACTCTTTTCATACCACATAATATAGAACTAATACAAGTACCTAAACTTGAGATTTGGCAGCAATGCAGTTCTAGAAAAGAGACCATCGAGCACTTGAGGACATTTATTTCTACTTGGTTACAAAATTGAAACAAAACCGACAGAAAAAAGTTTATCAGGGCGTTGTTAATTGTAAGTAGTCGGGAATAGCGCGGCGCAAGGCCGGCTGGCGAAGGTAGCGCGCGCACGGGACGCAGATGGAGATTTATCGCGCCCGCCGGAGCTGAGACAACAAGTTCGCGCATTAAACGACTCCGGGACATTAGCCGCCTGCAAGATGCCGTCCCAGATCATAATTAAGTGCCGCCCAATTTATCGGACCGACCCGCACCCCGAACAACTCCCCTTAAACTTCCCTTATCGTACGTAGTAAAAGCTCTTTATTTTGTAGTTAGTCCGCTCCCGCAGTTATCGCCTTTTATCTTACGCTGTTGTATTATTTTAGGTACTCCCGCGGTAAAACTAAACCTTCTTTACGAGTTTATAATAAAAATGTTGCCGCGAACACGAAGTAGGGATTTGGGAAGATTTATTTACAACCCTTTCGTTTTCTATGTCAATTTATGATATTTGTTGCGCTGTGCAAACTTCCTTTATATTGAAAGACATTTCTTTAAAATATTAAACTCTAATGTAATTTGTTTCTACAGACGAATAGGACCTACTTATATGGTTAATTAATAATGATAAAGGCCATTTTTGTCAAACCCTGCGTGGTGAACAATATATCTTGCATTATAGTAACATGCAGAAGGCTAAATACGAGGTTCAACACTGCATATGCACCTGTAATTGCTGATGGGATGAGTCCGATCACAGTAAATCACATCAACACAACTACTCGTAGGATTCGTACCTATATCTTACAGGTTCGTTAGTTGCTATTCATCTTTCGTACTAGAAAATAAGAGCCACCCAAACGGTTCTTCGTTAATGCTTGAACATTGATATACTTAACAACGGTTTTATTCATAAAATTCATTCGATATAAAATATTAAAGAACATTATGTAAGTTAAGTTACAGGTCGTCACTGTTTTAAGAAATCCGTAAAAGTTAAATAATTTTGTAGCGAATAAAGTAGGCTCCCTGAATAGGTGTGCTGGTAAGATGCACACATAAAGCAAGTGGCGCTTACTGCAGGCTCCGAGCTGCTCAGTCTAATTACTCCGGCGGAAAAGCTAAACTGGTTACCCGGCGCCTGGCGTCGCCCCGTGCCGTGTTGCATTAGCCGTACAAGCAGAAAACGGACGAATCCGATACACCTAATGATAACCAAAGATACGCGTATGGAATGCTGCAGCTTCTCTCGAGAAAAGCTCTATTCGGACACTCACTTCTTACATATTTAAAGTTTTTAAAATAGGTACTCTCTTACTTTCTAAATCGCTAAAACCCACCATCATTACTATGTAGTTAGTTAATCACGCATTATTGAAAGTCGGGCATTGTAATTTTTATTACCAACTTGCGCATTTTTTATTATATTTTATATTTTTAAATATCAGGTAATTATTATTTTCTGCAAATAATACTATCGGTTCACGAGCTAGAGCTCTCTTTTCGCCCTAAAAAAAGAAAGCATCAATGAAAACGGTAAACTTGCGAATTTGCATTTGATTTACAGCGACAATGACGGATTTTATGATTTACCCATTTATATGGCCGTTTCGTCATTTTATTTAGAAATCAAAATTCGTAAATTTACCGTGAACGGGATGTTTGCGTACTTAGTCTTTTCAATTATTTTGTTTAAATTGTTTTGTTTGTACTCTACAAACTACAAGACCTAACTTTCCGCTTATTTCGCGAGATTGCATCTAAGGCACTTGCACACGCTTAATTTCATGAAACCCCTTTGGTGCACTCGGCACCATGTTGCCCCGGGGCGCGCAGTTATTTGCGCGCTGCCGCTCCTTTAGATGCTGCGGAAACGGTATGATTGTGCATCTAATGCAACTCTTCGAAGAACCAGAAAATTTATTTACAACTAGCTGTACACTCTACAATTAAATTAACCCCGCTCACGTGTATAAACGTACTCTAAAATATAGATTTAATTTGGTTATTAGCTTAGGTAATTACTGACACTTGTTTCGCTACTAAAACCCGAGCTAACTGAAAGGTAAAGCACTCTCTTTGAGGCTACTAATGTAATTTAGTAAGTCAGCGCGTTCGCTGACCTAATGATTTTTCTCCTCACGGCACGTTAGTAAAACAGGCAATTTACGTGAGCCTATAAGTAACGAGATTCATTAAGGCTGTTACAAAGTGGCGCGGGCGTTCTTAAAGCGAATGGCCCTCGAGCTTGCAGCGCTCATAAAGGCCGAACGAGCCGAGCCGGGCGGCCGAGGCGCCGCGCGCAATGTAATGAAACACCTGGAGAGGTCGCGCCTACTTCCGTTGCATTAATCTCGCACCTCCATTACTCACCACCACCGGCCACTGCCCGCCTCGCCTTCGCGCCAACACTCGGTTTATGATCAACGAAACATTTTTAATCGAGAGACAATAACAACAGTAGGTATACAAATTCTGCAACCACTATTGGCAGTGCCTGTACTTACAGCTTAAAAGTGGCAAACTAATATTATAGCTCGCATAAACAAGGACTGACCGCTCTCTCCCGACGGTGACGGTAAAAGTGGCCGAGATAACTCCGTGCACGAATGCATATTTTAACGTTAAGCTATGGCACCCGAGCGCAAACTTGTTGGGAACTTCGCGAGAATAATTGTTAGTCGGTTCCATAAACGAAAGTGTGGTTTTCATTGTACCGGGCGTGATGTTTGTTCTAGCTGGGTTTGTTCCATTGTTTGCTGTTTGAGCAGGCATCGGTGTCAATAGGCGTGGAGGACTCGTGGTCAATCGTAGTTGATGACTGTTGTGTGTATCGTGTAGGCGTGCTCGCTGCGTCAACAGCACGCACGGGGCGGCGCCCAGAGACCGAAATAAAAAGTACGCGGCGATCGCGAGACATAAACACGCGCCCCTCCCGCGTGACGCCTCATTAGCCACTCCCCTGCACCTCTATAAATCATTTTAAATTCAAATTCTACTTACTTTCAGAATTGACTTTGCTTACCTAATTCCCGTTCCTAGCCACAAAATTTTGCAAATTAGATTTCACCTCCCTCGCTTTGGCTTGTCAGAAAAAAAAATGCGGCATCCGGGACCGGATCTCGGCTTGTGATCCTGTTACCTTCCATTGCTCGATTCAGACCTGAGGAAACATTTTGAATATTCTACTCCATCGGGATCTTCTTGTCTATTCTAAACTTATCTGTATCCCTTAGCCAATAGCGATTTAATTTTATTTGTGTTTAAAAAGTAACCTATGTTAACTCAATGAAAAGCTGTGTTCACTTCCCCGGAAACAATGTTTAATTTCAAATGCAAAAGGTAAATAATATTTACCGTTCTTGGTTCTGATTCATCTCATTTTGTGAATAGATGGGTAACAAAATGTTGATTGAATATTGAAAACTTTTATCCAGCTATTTCTGTGTAGGTGAGTATTTGAAGTTTGTAAACTACAAAATAGACGTAACGGCACGCTCCCGCGGTTGGACCGGGCCACGTGGCATTCTACCTGCCTTGCTACAGGAATTGGCACGGCTCACCGGCCTTTTCTATTCCCGTCTGTCCCTGTTACGCGGTTATTTTTGGCACCGACTTGAGTGCGTACAAGTGGGCTTCAGATTGCTTCGTGACGATATCGTGTCATTCATCTGTTTGTTAGCCTATTGTTTTCTTGTGCGTTGATTTGTCACGCCGCGGCCAATAGTAGAAGCGTGGATAATAGCAGTGCGCGTACGTCGCGTCGCGTCGATACGAAGATACGCGTGACCGCGCTCCGCCGACAGCGTGTCGCCAATCCATCAATCGTGATCGAACGCTCTGATCGATTAACGACTGCACGCCTCGCCCAACATACATTCTTGACATCCTATTTGGCTCGTTGATTTGTTTTGCCTGACTAATCAGAAGTGATTAAACTCATTTAATTTAATTACATAGCAACTAGATGTTTGTACTCGTAATTTACTATTATGTACACGTTTGGATATATTCCGTAAACTCCAGTAACCCCTAGCGAATGACTGATATACAATGATTGATAGGTACTGCGACATAATTCATTGCCTGTGGTATGCGGATTTATATTATTGATATTCGTCCAAACTTTTACTTGTAAGACTTGATGGTGAACATGATTCAATGTTAAACGAGTTAATGTTTCCCGTGTGACGCCTATCCGTTTCTCAGAGCAGAAGACGCAATTAGTAGGCACTCTGTAGATGTCGCGCCGTCTCGAGCGAGGGAGCTGGCGCGTGCCTCGGGCCGCAGCTCTCCTCGACGCGAGGGTTGTTCGTTATACACGTCATAGTTTCCGAGTGCTCTCGGCCGCTTTACTGCACTACGATAACAAGAGGCCAGTGCCTCCGCCCATTGATGCCATTTTGTATTAATCAAGCACCGAAGTTAGGCGCCAACTCTAAAAAAGATCTTGGTTCTCACTAATAACTTCTAACGCTTTTCAATGTGTTGCTTGTTACTGATTTCGATTATATTTCCTTTTGTGATTCCGCATTACCTGTTATTCTCAGGAGGCCGTGTGGTGGCAATCCTAAGCAAAGCAACCCTTTACGTAGTGCAAGTACGCATTGTTGTCTCATAAAGAATAAGGCAAGGGAAGCGCGCTCGGTTTGCTCCTCCACTATCACAAAAATGTTATTAGTTTTGGGCCGCTATTGTCCACCCCCGCCTGGCCGACCCTCCCATTCCCTCTCCCTATAGCAAATAAGGCATATTGAAAGGTCGCCCGTACATTTGTTTTTAATCCTTAAGGCTTTACACCAATGATATGATTTCATTATCTAGTGTAATTATAGTGTTTGCTATGGAACTACCCAACTTCAAAAGAAACAAATTTCGAAGTTGACTACAAAAAAAAGCCGGTCAAGTGCGACTTTGACTCGAGCACTGCGGATTCCGCGCCTACGTCTTATTTGCATGAAATTTTAGAAACCCAAAAATGTCTTGCTGCTTCTTCTTGCTGTAGTCATCATTTCAGAAGCCCTACCATACCATACGAGACATGTCTACCGCTATTTAAAGTAATCAAAAGCCGTCACGTCCAAGTCTGACGTTTTTGCAATTTATTGTCAGACTATTTTACCAATCGCAACATAAAGTTTAACTTCTAAGCGTTTTTATTTTATTTTTCTAAAAGACCGTTAGTGTTAAAGCATTTCTTTTATTATTCCCTTGATAAATAAACTGCATGTTTTTTTGAGGATTTTATCTTTAGTTGTTTCTGAAATGGGGCACGGTACGGAATTCCAAAAAATAAAGGAAAATGTTGGACAAATCCATGTAAAGCAGAATAGAGAAGTGATCGAAGAGCAATTAATTGGGCGTAATGTGTGCACCGGGAACCGGGAACGGCAGCCGGGACAGCACGAGGGGGCGCGGGCGGGGCGCAGCGTGGGCCATTCATCTCAAACGACGCGGCCATTTTGTATCTACGTGGACATCCGTCACGCTAATCGCTGCGATACACCTGCATGCGCCAGCGTCCCGCTGATCCTCCCCAATTCATTCCTATCGAAAGACAAAATCACCAAGCGCTTAAGTACGCGCAATAACAAATAGCAACTCTCCGCTCTGGTTCCTAGTAAATTAATGCCATTCCCCGTGACCCGATCAAGTTATCATACTTATGATCACAATGTGATCACCCATTCAAGTTTCACAAATGGGTAGCTTGGAATTGAAACTCGGTTAAAGTAGACGACGCGGAGTAACAGGAAGTAATAACTTTATCCCGAGCTTAACTGTGCGAGAGTACCGTCCAACTAACATTATGCCTGCCAGTAACAAGTTAATCTAAATGCAGCCGACTGGTTCCACTAGCTAGTTCCAGCACGCATCGCCAAAGTTTAATAACTGAGAAATTTGGAGCACGCCCGTCTTCGATTAAACTGGCCGCTAAAGATTTACTTCAGTTTGTCCAAACTTAATAATCATATACACCAGCTTCCTACCAGATACGAAATAGAAAAACTGTTTGCAAAAGTTGTACAATAAATCTTGCGGACATTATCAGTTAAACTCTCTTTGCCTGAATACTGAATATTCTGATGGTGTTTGTTTGTACCTACTTGGAAAGCGCGATAAGCGCTTTTCCGTTTTTTCATTAAATAAAATATGGTGCAAGAGGCTCGCTGTGCAACGATAAGCCGTCAGCGGGGCTCTTCCCGTCACGTAGTGCGACAGTTAATTACGCGGATGTAAATAAATCATCGCGGACGGGTGCGGCGGAGAAGGGCTTCGATTCCGAAAGGCAATTATCTCGCGCCTCATTGACGCCGAAAGTGAGCAGAGCGACGACCGCGCCGCCCTACCCGCCTTACAAGTATTTGACACCACCTAAGACGCGGTTATAAGGAAAAATCGAGTGGAGGATTTCTGATGGCTACGTGCCCGGCTTACAGCAATTGTGATGCATGGCGGGATTTCCGCACGCCGGCCGATATTGAGCCGAAACTGCGGCCGCCAGCGCCGACGCCGCCCCGTTATACATTATTGCTTATCGGAATGATATCGAATGAGGTCCGCCATTTTCGTCTTTTCGGAGAGCCGAGAAGTGTCACTTACCTGGGGTGCGTAACCCTTATCTTTCTTCACTTCCCACTTATGTAGCAAAATAGCATATTGGATCGAATGTTAGCATACATTAGGTACATTGTATGGGTGTTATCAAGACGAAATCCATTTATGTTGATGTCGCTTTTAGTCCGTAACACAAAATATGTATGATTTTCAGGGTCGGTGTAACCGAGAGAAGCCGCCCTGCAAGTACTTCCACCCGCCGCAGCACCTAAAGGACCAGCTGCTGATCAACGGCCGGAACCACTTAGCCCTGAAGAACGCGCTCATGCAGCAGATGGGGCTAACGCCGGGCCAGGTGCTGCCCGGACAGGTCCCCGCCGTGGTTAGTCCTCCCTGTGCCTTTAGTTTACCCACAGTTCATAAAGGCTTGAGCGATCGGTCCTCGTTACCTTCTTACTGCACGCAACACGCTGCTTTCGGTGTACTTGCTGCTATTCAGTAATTTTATAAGCGTTGTTAATTAAACACGTAGTTTTTTTAATAAGTAACTAAGCGCGTTTAAGTTGTGCCTTACTTCTGCTCTACAGAATTTGCTGCTAGGTAGTTTAATAGAACCAATTCTTAATATGAAAGTTACTTGCCGAGAATAATCAAGTTTTTTGCTTCTACAAAGCAAGCGATATAGTGATACCGCAATAAGCTTAGTATTTTAATTGAATTTCAAGTTTTGTCAGGAGTAATAAAATAAAGTAAGTTTAGTTAAGTTAAAGTTATTGGCTGAACTTGATTAACTCTTGGGCACAACTTAAACTCCGTCGCTAGTGGCCGATCGCTCCCCACTGCTTAAGCATGTTTGTACATTTCGTTCCTTACGTGGCATGACTGCTCTCCAAACTTACACGCGTATGAACTGGGTATAAGCGGTTACCTTACGCTGATTGAATCACCTTAACTACATTCCCTCACTGTTCACACTGTCGCTGAAGTCACGAGCCAACCCCTCTCGGCGTCCCCCTTCGCGCCGTCGTCCTTGTGTCTTTAACTTTGGGTCGTTGTACTAACACAGTAGTGGAACGTAGTCGTGAATGCGGTACGCAGGGTGACGTCGAGGCGGCGCGGACGCGGCTCGGGTGCGGGCTGCGGGCCGGCTCTCGCACGATGAGTAGCGTGTTTGTGTGGTTTTGTGTAAGGTGGGCGGCGTGAGCGGCTCAGGCGCGGCCGCGAGCCACCTCGCCGCGCTGGACCCGATCAGTCTTGCCCTGCTCGCCCCGCAGGTATTGTTGCAGCCGCCACCTGGCGTCGCACCGCCACCGGCCCTCCCGCGCCATCCTGACGCCCTGACCTCCAATCTTATTCACAGATAACGCTTCCACTCACTACGCACCTACTAGAATCCGCTTACAGACCTATACAGTACACCCCAGCAAATCCTGCTCCCTTTGATATTAACTGGTGGCCGGTGGAAGCTTTACTGGACAGACCGTATGCTTCAATAAAATATTTCAAATTATTCTCGATTATTCTCGTTTAATGCACGTGAACGCTTATATCTGGCTATATAATAACTCCTATTAACAAAATATGCAATCGTAGGTTGTAAATATTGGCTTGTCGTATATGTTTTACTAGGTAAATGCTTGCTGTGGATTTGTAACTGAGAGTTTTAGAGAACGTAATTGGAACCGGGTTGGATGTTTGTGTAGTAGATAGTGATCTGATATATGTAGTGAGTGTATATGATGACGGGCGTCTGGGTGCGTGCGTGACGTAGATTTGTGTGTGTGCAGGCAACTTCGCCGTACCTGTCGGGCGTGCCCGGCGTGGGCTCGACGTACGCGCAGTACTACGCGCCACAGCTGATGCCGGCGGTGCTGGGCCACGACCCGTCGGCCGCTGCCTCGCCGCTCGGCGTCATGCAGCAGCCCGTGCTGCAGCAGAAGCTGCCGCGCACCGACCGTCTCGAGGTAAGACCGAACCCTTAACTATAACTTGACTTGATGACCTATCTATCTCACCCGTTTAGTGCTTCCCAATAATGCCACCTATGCCGGGGACCGAGATCTTCCCTTGAGCTTCAAATTCTACTGGAATTCCGTAGTTTATTCATGATGTTTCATCAATATTGAAACTGAACTTTATATTATAATTTTTTAGTACCTTTGTTTAAATGTTACACGGTTTTGTGTGTGTAACGTCGGTCCCCGGCGCATGATTCGGCCTAAGAGCCCATGCCCGTCCCCGTGTGTCTGTGGCGCGCGTGCGCTTCGCGAGCAGCACTCGCTTACTCCCTCTGGTGAACGACTACACTGTTGGCGCAACTTTACCGACCGACGGACACGTTTGCTACACTAGAGTAATACATTTACTCCGTCTATTTGCGCCTACAATGTAGTTTTTTAATGCTTAACCCGGAAAAGACTTAGATAGCGGAAAGGAAAATTGAGTACTATTAAAAAAAAGACATTGATTGTACAAATAAATGCGACGGATGCGTAGCTCGTTAAATTGGTATACATTAAATATATTCGAAATAAACACAAAAGCGGCGTCCGGTCGAGGTCAATACATAAGTACATTACAAAAATTGAGTCCCGGCAGCGAATACCGAAATGAAATTACCATATTTTCCACGGTTTTGTAAAAATTTGCTCGACAATGCAAATATAAAAAAGTTGACAGCCGCGCAGTGTTTGTTTAAATTTGGGACTCAAATCAAAACAGAGCTAGGGAGCGTTAAATAAAGGACGTGATGTCGAGTCAGCAGCGAGTGTAGGTTCTGGGTACCTACCGCGGGCAGGTGCACCGGCCGGCCGGTGGCGCAGCGGATGAGCTAGTGGCTAGCGGGTTAGCGGGCTAGTGGGTAGTGGGCGAGTAGAGCGTAGCGAGGTGCGCGAGCGGCGGACATGCTGGTGTGTGGTGGTGCAGGTGTGCCGGGAGTTCCAGCGCGGCGCGTGCAAGCGCGCCGAGTCTGAGTGCCGCTTCGCGCACCCGCCGCCGCCCGTGGCCGCGCACGACGACGGCTGTGTCACGGTGTGCATGGACGCCGTCAAGGGCCGCTGCGTCCGCGACCCCTGCCGCTATTTCCACCCTCCCCTGCACCTGCAGGCGCACCTTAAGGCGCAGGCGCGCGGCGCGGTACGCCACCAGGCTGCACGCTCTTGCCTCGCTCGCTCGCGCTCGCTTCTCTTCTTCCGCTTGGTTTCGCTCGCCGCGGCGCCGCTTCTGTTCGCAAAGCTTCTTTTGTTCAGTTCGCCGCAGCGCCGGCTCGCGCCACGCTTCCGTCGCACTCACGCTTCACTTTATTTTAGTTTTATCTATCGCATAATATCACCTTTTGCCGAGCTTTAGGTGTATTCTGTGCATCTACTACATCGTTATTGTTTCTGTCCCGTCCTGCGACGCTTCGCTTCACGTAGACGGCCGCAGCAGCGCAGCAGCCGGCAGCGAGCGCGACTTCGGAGCCGGGCAAGAAACGGCCGGCGCCCGCCGAGCTCGAACCGCCACCGGTACAACCGCCAGCTTTGCACGCTTCACCTCCTCTCCTGGTCCCGCCCGCACGCTCCCTCCGCGCGCCCCTCCCTCCCAGCAGGCCGCGGCGCGCGGCCGGCCGCCCCCGCCGCCCGCGCGCCGCGGCGCGCTGCGACCGCTCCAGCCCCACGCCCGAGAACCTCCGTTCAACCGTTTGTTTCTCGTTTCAGATGGACATGAAGAGCGTCGGATCCTTCTATTATGATAACTTCGTAAGTATCTCGACATTGTCGAGATCGAAGCGATCTCTGTTGTCCAGAATCTCTGGGCATCGGACCTCATACTAACTAACTAAACCGCCACTCTATCTTTCAGGCCTTTCCCGGTGTAATGCCGTACAAACGACCCGCCGCCGACAAAGCGGGCGTCCCCGTGTACCAGCCGGCGACGACCTACCAGCAACTGATGCAGCTGCAGCAGCCGTTCGTGCCCGTGTCATGTGAGTACCCCGCGCCTGCCTCGTCCGCCCCCCCGACCGCGGGCACGCCCTCGGCGAGCACGCCGCAGCCGGCGCCGCCGCCGCAGCCCGCGCTGCCGCCCGCGCCGCCCGCCACGCCGCCCGCGCCCGCGGAGCCGGGACACGACCCCGCCTCCGTGGCCAAGGAGGTCGCGCAGAAGAGCTACGCGGCGGCGCTCGCGCTTGCGGCGCAGCAGTCGGCCATGGCGCACGCGGCGGCCGCGTACACCCAGCAGGCGCTGAAGGCGCGAGCCGGCATGCCGGGGCTCATGCGCGCGCCGTTCATGATGCCACGCGGCTGGCCCGCGCCGCACATGCCCATGCCCGCCTACTACCAGCAGCCGTACATGTACGCGATGCCGCCGCCCACGCCGCCGGCCGCGGCCGCCGCGCACGCCGCCGCCGCCGCTGCAGCCAATCCTTACAAAAAGATGAAAACGACATAAGCGGGGGGCCGGGGCGCCCGCGGGCGGAGGGGCGCGGGGCGCG
This sequence comes from Acleris sparsana, assembly GCA_923062465.1. NCBI lineage: Eukaryota > Metazoa > Arthropoda > Insecta > Lepidoptera > Tortricidae > Acleris > Acleris sparsana. Next base: position 14,516,282 of record OV281286.1, read on the forward strand.
GGGTCTCCGCGTAGAGACTCGTACGTGTGCGGCCGAGTGTCCGCCCCGGCCTGTCGGGGCGCTTAGCGCTAGGCGTGTTGTCACATTTGTATTGTATTATTGTAAGGACGAGGCGAGAGGATTCGCCCTCGCCGATGTCTCCGTAGTGTAACGCTATCTATTCTATTGTGTATTCTACTCACTTACCGTTAATATCTTATGCGTGTATATTTCTCGTATCTACGATCCCGGTAATAATAACGCTTGAATGCATGACTGTACGTTTTTTTATTACCTCTTGTCGATCGTCGTTATCGTGAATATCGTCTTACTGAGAGTTGAGCGCTTAGTCCGTCGACCGCTACGTACACGCTTGTTCCCGGAGCAGGGCCGCACGGGTGCGCTTTGGCCGCTGTGTCGATCCCGTATAGTGGTTTCCGGCTTGCAGCAGCAGGCCCGCACCTAACACCGCCGCCTTCTAATTTTCGCATGGATAGAACCCACCACCCCTATACGTTTGGCTCATCAGGTATTGTTCTCATTATTCTAGAGGCTCCTCGTGTGTGCTCAGTGTGCCGGCGCGCTCTCCACTAGCGCCGCAGACGCGGCGAGCGCCGCCATCGCTTTATTTTCGGTCGCACGTTCTTTATATTTATTTTGAACGCTTTCTGTTACATGCCTTCCGAATGACCGCTTCGGCTGTCGTTGCAAAATCTTTTGTCGCTTTTTGTATTGGGACGGGCAGGCTGTGCGCCGACCAACGCGCCCTTTGTGGTTTACACCGACGAACGCGGACAGGTAACGTGTGCCGCGTGCAGTGCCCACCGCCACCGCTCCGCCGCACGCGCAAGCTTGCACCACCCGCTCCACCTAACTGTTAAACCCTTCCCATGCGCTCAGACGCGTGCTTATTAATTTTGGTTACTCCTGTTGTTGTTTGCTCGCTTAGAGTCGAGCCCGCACCGCGCTTCGCCGCCCCAGCTCGTCGCTCTAACCAGCTCTGCGGAGCACGCTAGCCTATCCTCTGCTCGCGTCTCGACCTCTGCCGCTAATCACATTTTGTACGCTCTTTTTTCTGTTATTAAGCACGAATCCATTGATTTATCACATTATTTTTTACATATTTAATTAAGATTATTAAGTTTAAGACTAACTTGACGATGTCTAAAATGATGGAAATAATGTTGTTTTTAAATTAAGACTATAATGATAAATATAAAATAGAAAACTATTTCAATGGCCTAAATTTGTTTTTTATTTGATTACATTATAAATTGCTCACAGTATTTTATTACTTGCTCTCACTGGAAATAAAGGATAATCTAATCCATCCGATAATATAGAGCAAAACAATAATTGAAATAATTTCGAGCTTGCTTCGTTTACTCTGCTTTATAGAGACATTTAGTTACTAGTCCTTCATGCTTTAAGTGAGCTTTGTAGACTAAGCGCTTGTTAATAGTGCAACCAACAGCCAGACCACACGATCACTACTCTAGCGGGCTATTCACAACAGCGGGTCAAGGTATGCTTGGTGAAATGAGCTTTTTAATCGACCTGCATAACGTGCACTAAAGGAAGGTAAAACACATAAATTTGTAATCATAAATATATTCTTCCTTTTTTGCCTTTGCAGGTTTTCAGGGCTCTTGTTTGTCTTATGACTTTTTAATGATCTAACGAAACAACCTAATAGGATTAATGACGACACAGATGATTTGGACATGCTGTGCTGACCCCACGGTCGCAAACTGATGGCATCGCTTATCAGCCGTCTCATGAGTATATGTCATCATCCACATCAGCCATCTAGTCTTTGTGCTGTAACTGTATTTGATTATATTGTAATGAACAGTTGATGCTACAACTTACCTGTTGATGATTTTAGTTTTTGTATAGTGAGACATATTGCTTTCAAATGTGGAAGAAGTCACTCTACAGTATTGCCTTGCTTACACCTGGTAAGATACAATCAGCTTACTTTAATATCCTCAGTATAAGTGATTTCCTGTTTATCGCCTAAACTGAAACGCGCCGCTTACAACTAGCATGACTACGACTAATTAGCCTCCCGGTACGCTTCTATTAATTATTATCTTCTCACTGGCGGTTTCACTTTAGGTGGTTTTGTTAATTTTAATACTGAAGCCAAATTGTTGACCGTTAAAAAGTTGACGTGGATCACTAATTTCGATTTAAACTCTTCTAAAATTTATTGCACAAATCCTACTTCACGTATACTAAATTTTGTCAACTTTTTAGCATAATTGATTTCACCGCTTGCTTGTATCAACTATCAACCGCTAATAAGGGGGTTATTTAATAATTCTATTTTTGTTCCAAAATTAAATGCTTTCCATATTTTTTTAATTGTGCGTAGTTGGTAGTTGAATGAGCAGTGGTGAAGAGAGAGATTCGAAGTGACTTAATTTTCAGGACATCGTTCCGCATCCATTTAAGCGCACAATTAGGTTGCATTTCTTGCCTATTTATTTTATTTTTCACTTCGAATTTTCTCCAGCAATGCTTTAAGTGCTTCGCAGTTGCGGCTTCAATCCTCGCTTATGTTGAGGTCTATCTGATGCTTATTTAAAGTGTTCACGTAGATGTAATAATAAATACTCAGTTTTCTTTTGTTTGTCGTACAGTAACCGCACTCTCTAATGGTCATTATGTTGCAGTTTGTACTACCACTAACATGTCACGTCCAGAACTGTCATGTAAGCTAAAGGTATAAATTTATTTGTCTATTTACATTATAACCATGCCTACGACCGACAAGCATGACCGCCCGTGCGTCTCTCCAGAGAACACGGAAGGCTCCTAATTCATCACAGTCGATGCAGCCACATGTACCTTCCCCACACAGCCTCTTAAGCTTTGTTATAGCAACAGTTGGTATTTATTGGGTACACTTTGGACGCTACAACCTCTAGATCGCCCTCGCCCTGGTAAAAGTTGTCTAGCATCATGCTTTAGCTTTTTTGTAAAATATAGTCACGCTTAAATGAGATTGGCTGCGCAATAATGATTATACTTCAAGCGTTCTGCATGCCATTTAGATATTATATATTCATACCTACTATGTGCATAATGCAGCGTATTTTAACACCACTCTCAGACGGTTACGGCAACTCAAATACGAGATTAACTCTTTTTGGCTCGTAATAATGATTCAAATGCTGTGTAAATTTTATTATGTACCAACAGATTTTACAATATAAAGGTGACACACACTGAACCGGCGCGGTAGTAAATGAAAGAATGCTTGGAAGGTCCAATCATATTGTGCAACGAATCTTGTAAAGTTATTGTAATATTGAAGCAGCGAAACGATTTCATTTCTTGCAATTTCGCCTTCCGTGTGTCCGTTTAGTGTTTATTTATGTAGCGATTGAGAAAGTACACACGCATAATTCCCTTCTTTAACTAGAACTAAAGACGAACTCTTCTAGCCTAACGGTAAACTTTAGAACCAGCCGATCGAATACCCAAGTGTATGTGCCCACTGTTACACGACCCGACTTACGTACCCCGCTCTTTGATATTACAACAACTATTTCAGCGTTATTTTTCAGACGGCTGTGCAATGAGGAAATTGTTCAATGTCAGATGTATGAATGTCCAAAAGTGATCAACTAGATTTAGTATTAACACAATTAACATTATAAGTTCATGAACCACTGGTCCTAGTATTAACATTCTAAACTACCCTGGTTGCGCCAAGCGCTACCATCGTGGCAGGTTTTATGCTTATTGTAATACTTGATTGTCTACAAACGTCCAACTGTTCATGAAGTAGTTAAATGAAATTAGCAGGCGATCATCATACAGTTAATCAAAAATGTTCAGGCCTTTTCGAAAAGACCAACTCTAATAATGACAATAATTCATTTTAATCGTTAGAACGTAACATGTAAGTGGTACATATTGCTCACCTATTGAGCTTTTACTTATTTTTACAAGACTGCTCAGAGTTAACGTTCTGAACAAGACGAAAAATAATTGGTCACCGGTTCCTAGCCTCACACATTGAATGACGTACTGGATGATCGCCGGCACATACGGTGTCTACTGTGAAAGACATGCTGCTTTAATAAGACATTATTATATTTTCAGTTACTGGACACCCTCCCGGTGTGCCAAGATTTTAATCGACAAGGATGTACAAGACCTACCTGCAGATTTGTTCATATTCGTGAAGGTGAGCTCTTATGTTTTGGTCGAAACGTTTTATTACCCATTTGAATCTGACTGCAAATAAGTCGTGTAACTCTCAATGTAGTACTGTAAATTCGGTCTAGTTACTGTCAAAACTAACATTTAAATACCCTAAAAATTGCAGGGCCCTTTTTTATGCATAATTAATACCATTTTCATTTTATAACGATTTGTTTTACCAAATTTGACAGTAATTGTAGCTTTTATAATAAAATGACTAATCCCATTTGTTTATCTGTAGGTACTTATTGTTACAATACCTCTCCTTTCCTCATTTTTGCATGATCACTGTGTATTTATATTGTTGATACGGATAAGTAGAGATAATTATTTTTAATGTAGTCTAGAAATTATTAGTATACTTTTAGTGGGTATGTTAACCTCCATATAGATGGACTTCAATATTTTTATAAGATAGATTGCTAATAGAAATGAATATTAGATGATCATAGGTAGTTTTGGAAACGTTATCTTTTTGTTTACATAATTTTAATCTGTGTCTATTATTAACGATTATAAGTTAGACCTTGTTTCACATGATAAACTGCTAAATATGAAGCCATCATGGAATTAAAAGATGGTACACCGTTTTCGTTTTGTCTCTATGTAAAAAATAAAGATGTTCATTTTAATAACCCAAGCCAGCACGTATTGTTCGATGAATCTTGAGTTTCCTATCAACGATGAATCGTGGTCCCGCTATTATAATGTAGTGTGGGTGTTTCCAGGGTGCGGGCTGCAGGTGGTGGGCTGCCGAGTGGTAGTGTGCCGCGACGCCGCGGCGGGCGCCTGCCGCCGCGCCGCCTGCCGCTACTACCACATCCCCGTGCAGCTGCCGCCGGCCTTGCGACCGCCTTAACCTGACCACACCCTTCACTCCTCACCCACACCCTCACCCTCACCTCGCTCTCACTTCACCCTCGCACGTCTTCTTCACCCATCCCAGAACCCTGTACCCAACGCCGCACCGGCGCCGCGTTATCCATATCGATCGCGCCTCTGGCACACTCGGGAAAGGCAGGTTCGGCCGGATCGCACTGTCGCTCCCGCGCCTCAGGTGGTGATATATCTTAGTAAATATCGGTTAGTCAAAAACGGCCGGAGCGAGTCACGCCCCCCTCCCTACCCGCTCCCTCGTGGCTCCGCGACTCGCTCCCGCCGGGAACGTTCGTTAAGTCTTCGGGAAAGAGTGTGTACATAAGTAGCGGGATATGATTCTCAGGCACGGTCATGCGATTGTGATATGAATAGATTTCGAGGCGCAGGAGCCGTTTGAGTAATTTTATCGAGATCGTACCGAGATCGTCAAATAGTAGTTAGTGAGGTTTCAAATGTTTTATTACTATTGTATATTTTTATTTTTTTTAAGATACGATATGAGTTCCTGTAAAGATCGGTGCGTCTGCCGTTTGGCGTCGCACAAAACTTTGTTGTATATATAAGTGATGTAATGCTGAGACGGAACGGCGCGCCGTTGCGCTGCGACGGCGGCTTCACGCCGCCGCGGCCGGCGGCGCGCCCCCGCAGCTTCTGGCGAGACGGCCCTGGCCGGCGTCAAAAGTTGCCTCACCACACTCCTAACGTGAGCATTTTTTGTGAGAATTATGTTACTTTTTTATGAATTATAATGTTTTGTTTTACTAGGTGACAAGTTTACAGTAGTTTAGATTAAGTGAACCAGTAATGAAACACCAATAGAGTAGCCGCTTCTCTCCTTCGGCACTAAAACTTTTGACGCCGGAGCACAATTTCACGTTTCGTCGGGCGCGCGTCGTGACGGCGTCGGCTAGCCGCCGCGGCGCGGCGCGTCGCCCGGCACACACGTTAGCATAGATCACGACACTCGTAGAGTGATATAGGACAGACATTCGAAATACAATGAACGTTATCGGACAATATTAAAATGAAGAAGGCATACTTCCAAGCTATTTAAATTCTAGGATAGAACGTCGGCTTTATTCCAGATAGATTTTGCTAGATAATCATTATTTTACTGATATCGATCTTTGCTATCGAAGCACAAAATAGTGACCGGCGATCGAGTCCGATTACCTCTCGGGGAGTAAGTACAGCGTTACGAAATAGCTATTATTGTTTTCGACACAAACAGTATTAACATTTTGATCAAATTTATCTCGTATGTATGTAGAGGTGATATGCGGATAGAGAGAGGCGGGAGCGCGCGCGCGGGCGCAGCGCCGCGGCGCGCTCGGCCCGGCCCGGGCGCCGTCGGCTCGGCTCGGGCGCGCTCGGCTTTGCTCTGACGTCACGAGCCTCCTGGACCGGCGCCCGGCCCGGCCCGGCGCGCCGCGGCGCGGACCGCCACCCGTCGCGCGCCCCGAGGGCATGGAAGCCTAATGCCTAATATTATTCCTAGTCCATATCCTTTTTGTTGATCAGTCATGCGATTAATATTAGAATTAATATTAATAATTTGATTTATTCCTCCCATTTAGTGGATATTTTGATAATGATATATTAATAATAAAAAATATTTAAGATACATAATACATATTTGATTCTAAATCCTGATAAAGTGACACTACGTTAGTAATTTAGTCGGAGGGATACTTGTGCCGTGATTATATTTTTAGGTATATATTATGAAATAATTCCTAGCGTCGGAATTAAAGAAGTGATTAATGTGTAAGCGTGTTATGATATATTTATTGTCGTATCGTAAGTGGAATGCCATATCGATAAAAGGTGAATATATCGGAAGCGGAGTCAAACTCATTAGAACTCGTTGCGTTTGTGTTTACGTTGGTTGTTATTATCAGTCCGTGCTAGTGGCCTAGTGGCTGGGGTGAACAGTTCACTTTTATCAATACGGCACTAAGACTCTTAAATGTATAAGTTGTCATTTTATTTTTTGTTAAAATTTATCGTTTCATGGATTATTTGTTGCCTATAATTTTTATAATCAAAATTTTATGATCTGACGCATTTATTGTAAGACAATTGATTACTTTTATAATTAATTAGTGTGATAAAATGACTATGGTATCAAATTGCCGTTATGAAAGTTTGAACATCGAAAGTATCCTTCCTGTTTAGAAGGGACTCTTCTGGCCCAAGGTTTCTAGTGGATTTTATATTTTTTTTCGTTGTATTTTTAATGTTGCGTGTGTCTTACACATAATATATTTCATTTTTGTGATATTTTTAACTATAAAGTACTGTTATAATAAATCCAAGTGGAATAATGATGACCTAATTAAATATTCAAGAATTTATTTGTAAATCACAAAAAAAATGTAAAACTGTAAATATATTAACAAAAAAATGAACTGCAACAATAATTGATTATTATATCTCTCATCAAATACACTGTAAGTTCTTAAAGTACCTTATTAATGGTATCTTATTATGTAGTACAGTCTACTTAAAGGTAAACCGGTCCAGTGAACAAATATTGATAATATTGTGAACATTTTTTATTCACGAACAATCACAGAAAGTACATGACATTGTAATATTATTTATGAAATTACTATGTGATGTGATCTCCGGATCAATTTTGAGTACAGTATAGATAATAAACAACTGAATATGTGATTTGACAGTTTTATTTCTTCACATTCCAAATGCATATTTAACTCAATAGCTCATTTCTTGTTTACAATAACTTACCATGTTAGTACCCTGTTCTTTTAATGCCAATCAATTTCCTACGGCTGTATGAACACGGCAGGCACTTTTCCCACCTCTGGCGAGGAAGCGATAGTCTATTTTCTCGCTCAAGAAACGATCAACAGTGGACTCGTGTCAATAAAAGAGACATATATTAAAAGTTGATTGCTGGTTCTACTCACTTTCCGCTCATCGGCGATGGGACAAGTGCCTAAAGCCCGATTTATATTGGTCAAGGTCAGTGGCCAATGACAGTGGACAGTACAGTAGTGTAAACCGATCGGACAGTGGCGAGTCAAGATCCCTTGCCAGTGGATCCAAATGGAATTGGCTTATATTTTTTCGCTCCACTTTCCTTAACACTGTCGTTGACTAATGATCGGGCTTTAAAGAGACAATGTACTAAAGTGTATAGGGTAAAACACCCAATTATTGGCATCCAAATTACCAGTCGATAGATTGAACCGAGTGATTGTAAAATTATCGCCAATAACTCTAAATACAGTTTATGGCGCAAATCATCGGAAGGGTTGTGTAAAGGCAGTTTCCCCGTTATTTATGAATTATGATCCTAGTGTACAAACAGTTCCGAAAGTTCATCAAAGATTTCGTAAATGTGTGGATTGTAACATATTTTTTGGAAAATAACTACTACTACTACCTTAATGTGAAGGTGACTGTCATCAAGCTAACACAACGTACGGGGACAACCTATACCTACTCTATAACTAGGATTGCTTTCTTTTTCGTCATATTCGACGCCTTAAGTTGTCATCGAATTGTCAACGTTACATAAAGTTAAGTTAGTTAAACAATAAGCACAGTGCGATAGCTCTTACAAATTGTTTCGGATTTGTACTTTTCTCTCACTCGCTCTCATACGCTCTTATTAAGAGCGACTGAGAGAGAAGTCCAAACCTGAAGCACCTAAGTGCTCAAATAATATATTTTTTTAAACATCATAAACCAAGACTGGAATACGTTTCTAATAAAAATTTCGGGGCTTAACAAAATGTGTCGTAGCTAGAATATGACGAAATAATAATCAATCATAACTAGTCGCTCCAGTAGCAGTAGGCGAAAGTGGGTCTGGGTTCAAAACCAAGCTGCGTTGCATTTTTTATTTATTTATTGTAGTTTTAAAGGCTTCGGAAAACCAAACGCGTGTTAGCGTGGGGCATTAGCAGCACGTGACGGCACACTGCTGGCAACCGGCAGCTGCAACGCCCGGTGCTGCACTGCACTGCTCGCGGTGTACCGGTAAACATGACGGCCACATTAGGCCCTACTTTCCCTTGCCAGGCCCTTTCTCTCGATTCAGTCTAATGACAGGTGGCAGTTATAGAGCTAACATAATTTTGAACTTCGATTTTCAAAGCCTCGGCTCACGCCAAGCGCAACCACAGATTAAATAAGAGTGACTAAGACGCAAGGCTGTTGGTTTTTCGGCCGGCAGCACGAGGTCCTACTGCGTTGTACTACTGACCAAAATTAGTATCACAAATATGAGGCAGGTTTAGGTTAAGATACTTCTTCAGCTGGCCCGAAGGTCCATTTGGACCTTCGGGCCAGCTGAAGAAATAGCGCTCCACGAAAGCGGATCTCCGTCGACTCTAGCTTTGATTTTGAAATAGAAACCATTGGTCAATATAGATAAAACTACTACTTAAGCAGTACGACAGCAGGCAAAGAACTGTGCTGCGTAGTTGTGTCGTGGGGAAGTCACTAAGTAAAAGACGCAAATTGGGTCAAGGGTGTGTTGGTGTGATGTGACTACGGATGAATAAAATTACCCATAGTCACACTACTGAGGCAGTTTGGTGCGACTACGGATCGGTTGGCGCTAATCGTAACTTATTGTTAATTTCGTTTTCGTTACTTGACGCTGTTGTTATATCAGGGTTCTATGGTAGCTGAACTGCTAACAATTGAAGTTGTTGAATGTATGCACAAACATTATATAATTTCTGTGAATGTATGTTAAGAATGGGAGTGTCTTTTATAAAAAGGTGGTAAAATTAAGCACAGTCACATTAGTGTGGCAGTAGTAATTTGGTGTGAATACGGATCAGTTGGTCAATTAGCTAGCAATTAGCTTCCGATAAGACCCTTTGGGGAGGGAAGATAGCCGATTAAAAGATCATCACCGTCTGGCTTTGAATACTTTGATTCATTCTGTTTATAATCTACTCTCACTTACTTGACGTTTGCGAAATCAGTGCGGAATACTATGGTGCACTATATTATTTAAAAAAACCGGTCAAGTGCGGGTCAGGCTCACGCGCCGTGGGTTCCATATTTAAGATAATATGGTTGGAAAACGGAAAAGAAAATACTAATTTTGTTATAAACTTTTTATCTATGCAATAAAGTCCATTTTGACTAGCCTAAATTTTAATACAGATTTTTAAAGTTTTTTCATATTTTTTCCAGAACTGTGTAAAATAGCGGGTATATCGTTAAATCAGGATTTTTATGCTATTAATCAAAAACTAAATACGTCATGAAAAATTGCATTTTTCAACTCCCATTCTAGACACCTTTTCAAATATTTAGATTTTTTTTATTTATTTTTTCTAGAAATAGATCCGGGCTAGCATTGTTAACAACTATGCCACAAGTTGATAGCTCCTATAGTTTCTAAGAAATACTCCTGTGCCTTACAGACAGACAGACACCGAAGTCTCATCATAATGGTTCCTTTTTACCATTTTGATACGGAACCCTAAAAACAACAAGTATGCACTAATTCTCGATCTATAGTTATTTGTTAGTCTTAGGTGATTTTAGTAATAGGTATAGTCGCCTGTATCTCGGGAACCAATCGAGTCTACTTAGTCGTGATCGGTTCTTTTAAATTTATTATAATGTGCTCAGATTTAAGATATTTTTAGATTTTTATTATTTGTAGTTTTGGCCCTACAGCCAGTGAGGACACTTGACTCTTTCAAAAATTATTAACTTTAAATCTTAATATTTCACAAACGGATCCCTTATTCTGAATAATCAACAGTGATCCGATCAAGGATGCAATTTAGGTCCGTTATTTTAACAAGGATATGAATATGACTTACAATCCCGCGAGTCTTTTTGTTTGTTATCTTACTTTTATAAAAAGGTAAACCTTTGAATTTTAATAGTAACTATGAAATTAACAAAATATCTACCTAATAATAACGTGACACGTATTATGTTGGTAAAAGTAATAATAATTATTACTATTTTGTTAACCTTATCACCAGGGCTCGAACTTTTAGTGCCGATGACGTTGCACCGCACATAGGATGACTTCAAATGGTCTTTTCGTAAACAATTACCTCTTATCAACCTCCTTTATGAAATGATATGGCCACTAGAAATGAGCAGTACAGTACCCACTATGATCCCGAGTCACATCCATGTTAAGCATAACTTTTTTTATTTTTTATTATGGCTTAGAAAAACAAACACAAACAAGCACACAGGCCACCATGGTATGTGGAAACTGTGACCCATAGACATTCGCATTCACAAGACTGCAAGCCTAAGACTGCAAATGCATTGCCAACCCTGAGGACTAAGATGGAATGCCTCTATGATAGTCATTACACCGACTGTCTTATCCCCAAACCGGTACGCAGCAATGCGAACACTGCTGTTTGGCGGTAGGTTAAAGGATGGATGGTATGGATGGTGGTGGCTGGTAGTGGATGGATTTTTGAGGTCGTTGTCCCCAAATTGCATCCTAGATCCGATCACAGATAATGAACTACGAATGTCCACGAATTAACAGTTCTACGAGGGGCGTTTAACTAATTCTCGGTATGAGAAGGTAAACAAAAGCATACGACTCGTGCTTTGTTTTTATTTGTCTATATACTTATTCCCCTTTATGTTTATACACTTTTAAGATCTGTCAATTAGTTTTTTTAACCCGTCATAAAAATATTTTCTGTCTTTGGTAAAAATGCTCCACCACCGCTGCGTTGCCTTCAATGCTTCATCAGTAGAATATCAATGTCCACGAAGATCCTTTTTAAGGTTGGGAAACAAAAAGTAGTCCCTGGGGACCAAGTCTGGACTGTACGGCAGGTGAGTAATAGTTTCGAACCGAACAGATTCAAGAACAGCAGCAGCCTTGGCAACATGAGCAGTATGCACATGGGCGTTGTCATGAAGAAGCAGCACTCCTCTGGTCAATTTTCCCCTCCTCTTCTCTTTGATTTATTCCCGTAATTGGCGTAAAATCTTAGCGTAGTACTCTCCTGTAATATTAAAACCCTTTTATTTATAACCTATTAATAATATCCCATCACAATCCCAGAATATTGTCGCCATGATCTTGCCAGCTGAAAGGACGACTTTGAATTTGTTGGGATTAGGTGTTCCTTTAACGTGCCACTGCATCGACTCTTGTTTGCTCTCAGGGTCATAATGATGAACCCAAGTTTCATTTCCGGTAACAATTTTTTGGAGCAAACCATCAGGGTTTTCACCACACAGCTCGATGAAGTCGGAACAACAAGCAACGCGCGTATGCTTCTGAAACGGTTTCAACATTCGTGGTACCCATCTCGCACTAACTTTGGTCATGTTAAGATGATCGTGGATAATATCATGTATTGTACCAATAGAAATATTGTTTTCTTGTGCTATAGACCTAAACTCCACGCGACCATCTTCCAGTATAATTTTCTCCACTTTTTAAATGTTTTCTGGTGAAATAGCTTCAACGGGCCGACCAGGTCTAGGGTCATCTTCTATGCTCTCCCTTCCACTCTTAAATTCATTTGGCCACTTTTGGACAAGAGATAATAAAGGAGCGGACTTACGGTAAACTAAATACATTTCTTCTTTAATAGACTTTTGTTTTTTCCCTGTTTAGTCAAGAATTTTATCACTGCTCGATGCTCCAATTTAATTAACATTGTAAAATCGCTCTCGGTGATCACGTTTGTTCAGCAGTAGCAGAAAAACAAAAAAAACGTGTGGGCTTCAAATTTACTTTTTTTTTACTGTCTATGAATAATTATAATGACTCTTAGCGGCCAGTATTAAGAAGTTTACTAAAAAGGTTTGCAAGATACCAATACCGAGAATTTATTGAACGCCTCTCGTACCTAGGTACTTATCTACCTAATTGTTCCCTAGGCCTAAAGCAACTTGTATGATATAAAAACATGGCGAAACTTTTCGGATCCGACTCGCTGCGAACGATCATTAAATTTTACGACGCATGAGGAAAGGCCCCTTATATTACCATGACCATAAAAAATACTTTGCGATCAATTGCCGGCGTCAAGGGGACCGTATACAATGCGTAAATGTAGAGTAACAATTACTTAACTGGGTCAGGGATTTCGTTCCCTCTAACAATTGTTCATTGAATATCTACCTACCTGCAGACTAGTTCCTGCTTTAGCGTTGTAACATTGATATTTTTTGTTAAACTGTGCCTGTTTGATTTCTAGTTAAAATAAAACCCAAAAAATAGTTCCTTTTATAGATAACCCGGTTTACAGACAGGGTTTATTTCTTTGTAGGCTACCGTGGAACACAAATTGATTAGTTGCAGACTGCCTCTACCTTGACAGTGGTAAACACGCTACAAGAAAGAAATACTGTCTATTAAAAAAGATCTAGTTACCTATGTAGCAAAAAATATTTTTGCCTATTCTTTAGGTATGTAGCAAAGTGCGAGGAACAATATCCGCATATTTTTAATTCAATGTGATTCTACATGGTGAAAACCTTAGGCCCTACTTTGAAAATCGATGTTCGAACTGAAAGGGATGCAGCTAACGTAACTTCGAACTTGGGCTTTTAAAGTAGGGCCTCTTATTGTTTTTGTTAGTAATGGTGACCGAGTTAAAAACAATTAGTACAAATTTGAATTAAAAAATGCTTTAGTAAGTCCCGCCCTCGTACTTTTTCTTTTTATAATTTACGCAAACGTGCAACGTCAATTTGAAAAGAGGGGCGGATAGGTTGGAAATATTGTATTTGGCCTTATAAAAATACCGAATTTATCGATAAAGCGCGCACATCACGGCTGCACACTGATACACTGACACACTTACAAAATTAATAATACAGTACACTATTGAAAGCGGTTATATAAAATCGTCTCTTTTTACCGAATGGCATCTCTAACAAGTGCGAAGAGTATGATTCTATTAGCCGTTTTTGTACTCCGTCTATTATATTCTATGGTTTATACCTACAAAATCATCTAAGTAACTTTAAATAGAAAATAGACATAGTTCATACTCATCATGAAAGAATTTAATTTGTTGATAGTTAAAGTTAAAACTAAACTTATTTAAAATAAAATAAAATAAAACTAAGCTACTCAAATTATAAAAATTAAACATAAACACCACTATAAAAAGAACACCCCCTCTAGCAGGTCCGCTCGCGGCATGGTCCCTAAGACACTGGCTGCATTACCTCTCTGGATGGCTAGCCCAATCCTTTGGGAAAGGTAAGCGCCAGCTCTAGGGTCTCCGGAGGTGTCGATGAGCCGGGATGACAGGGCCTTAATAAAACTTTTCATGTCAGCTGACCAAGGTCCCATTGTTTCCACCGCAAGCGCCACAAATACTCATTGTTTTTCGAGATAGTTTTTTATATTTGTAACGAACACTATATTGAGCATGACCCAACAAGCTTTTGATCGGTTTTTATGTATACATAGATAGATAGATAGATAGATAGTTGGAATATTCCCTGTGGCAGAATGATTCTAGAACTAGAGGCTGATCGTAGTAGAGAAAAGTAGCTGTCAATGTCAGGTGTCAGGTCATGTCAAGTGTCAGTGTCAGTCGAGTTGGGTTGAGTCGGTCGTTTTCGAGTAAATTCGCGATTTGCGAAGGATTTTCTGTGTTTTAGGTCTTTTAGGTGTATGATCAACGTGTAAATAGAATATTTTTTATCCATACGTTCTGTGAAATGATTTGGTAAGTATAACTCCGATGATCCTACTATTTCCCTGACCTATAATTACCAATTTTCACGAAACACTGCAGCCTTATTTATTAGACGTTATCAGTCTAATTTGCAAACAGGTTTTTTATCCTTATCTTTTTGAAACCTAGTTAACTGGCAACTTAGTTTGTTTGCCTGAAACGAAATAAGGTACTTATTTACTTAACTCATTTACAATTCCAGTATCAGCTTCAGCTAGTCACCATGTTTGCAAGCCTTAAAAGTAAAATAAAGGAGGAGACTGGAAGTGACATAAGTAAATTGACAAGCAGTTGGCGCACTGGTGATTTTTTGGGTCGAATTACATTAAGAGATGACTCTGTAAGTGTTATTCACCTTGACATAAATAATAATTGTGCCATGACATGAAAACTTGAAGTGAAATGTTTTTGATGTTCAGGTTACTGAAATTTACCCTTTATATAGTCCTAAAATCTGAAAACTGGTCTTAACATGATGAAACATATTTATAAAGGTATGTAAATATTGTCTACCTATGACTAAGGCAGATGCAACTACTCCATATTATATTTAAGCAACAATATGGGGTAAGGAGCAAATAGCTGGTCCATAGTTAAGTTTAGTTAACCATACAAACAATGAAGGCGAAAAAAGTTCCATTGCGCGATCCCTACAATTGTATGGCTAATTTTCGCGACATAACGGAACTTTTATAGAACATTTAAATTGCATGAGTTAGCATGCCCAACTTTTTGGACCTTACCCTGTGGTGTTTGTTTAATATCTTTTATTGTGTTAAGATACATTTAAACAGAAACTAATAGTGTAAAGTTGTTAGTTTTTTATTAGCAATTAATCAGATTTTAAGTGTGATAGCAAAAGTGAGTCACGAAAATTAACTATACTGCTGTAAGACAAATATTATATCTCAGACAAAACTTTTGTAGCAAGTGTAACCGTATTACTAATGGCTGAGAATTGACATATGAGGGCACTATATAAATGTATGACTCACCTGACTAAAGCTACTGTTTCTTAATTTTTGTCTTTAACTATGTAGAAAACCACCCTATTTAGATGCTCAAGGTACTGTACAAAGATGCTTACAGCAGGTGTAACATTTATCAAATAAAGATAGAATTTGGTCAGGTAACAACTTACAATAGATATGAGTTCTTTGGATTTTTTCTAGTGCTATTGAAACCAAGGATTGTATACCAGAATTATTTTCATACAACAATACCGGTATTCAATTTTGGTATCTCGCTTATTATTGAACATTTTTGAACTTCAGTGAATTTATATATTAAGAAGTGGTCTGGTTAAAAAGTAGCAAGTCATTTAAGTAGTGTTTTAATAAATTGAAGGTAATTTTGTAAATATTTATTTTATATGAAAAATGGTTGAATTAAACATGAAAATTATCTACATTGCTATAAATTTTATTTTAACCATGCCAAAATTTGCATACTTTAGCTTTTGTTCCTTCCATCAACTTGGTTTCTCCACTTTTTCTTAAAATCTTGAATATTTCCAGCTTTTTTCATATGAGCCCAGTAACGCTCAATTGGGCGAAGTTCAGGGCAATTAGGTGGGTTCGCCTCTTTTGGGACAACATGGTCATTATTCGCAAAATAAAAGTCTAGCTTTTTTTCCATAATGGCAAGAAGCTGGATCAGGCCAAAAGAACACAGATGAATTGTGTTTACGTATCAGTGGTAATAACTGCTTAGCCAGACATTCTTCTACGTAAATATCGCCATTAACTGTGCCCGTAGTAATAAATTCATCACTTTTTAGACCGCAAGTGCATATGGCTTGCCAGATCATGTACTTTTGGGGGTATTTGCTGGCCATTTTACATTTATGTTGAAAAAATTCTTGGCCCGGAATTTGTTTGAAGTCTGCAACCACATACGTCTCGTCTTCCATCACGCAGCAATCGTACTTTGAGAAGAAATTGTGTTTAACTTTCTTGCCCTTGATTTAGCCACTTTCTCTTTTTCAGGCGTCCTGTCTGGAACTTTTTGGACTTTAAATGTTTTCAACCCACTATTTAGGTAGTTTTACTCGATGAACCCATAGACTTAGTTGTACTTAACTTTTTGGCTAGTCTTCGTTCGGAAATGTTAGGGTTAGTCTTAAAAGCAGCTTTGATTTTTTTAGCAAGATTTTTGTTCCGAAACCCTCTTTTTCGACCAGAACCTGGTTTCCTCTCGATGGTCAACCTCCCATTGTAGCATCTTAAAACCTTTCCGACAGAAGATCGAGGCAGATTTAAATGTTTTGCTACTCTAACCTGACTCCAACTGGGATTTTCTAAGTGAGTGTTCACTATTAGTTTACGACGACTAATTTCAGATGACGACATTATTGTAAATATAAAATGTAATCACACGTTTGCAGCTAAAATGTATTCTTGGATTACCTATTTCACGTCTGCCAAAGGATAGTCGTTTGTTTTACTATGTTTCTTTTTTTTATTAAAAGTTTGTATAGCTACATTTTTTCCGAACCACTCTTTAGTATAGTGTTATTACCTAAAATACGAAAATATCAAGGAAATGTTGCAAAGTAAGGAAGATATATCAATTTTATTTAATACCTGTATTGATCCCTGATCAAAACTTTACACATACAACCTTCTTGCCATTTTTCCCATTACTTTTTATGTTTACTAATACAATTGAAAATAATTTGTTACCCCATTTGTGCTGCACTTGCATTCAATATATGTACCTCAAAACGCATGACTGTGGGTTATGGATACTAAATAGGACATTTAATTCATTATAATTAAATGGGATTTTTGCCCAACCTGCACAAATCGTTATGAAATTAAATTTGCTTAGATTCTGAGAATTTGATAACAGAATTAATTACATGTTTGTGATTTAACATAAATTAAAATATTATGTATGTACAGTCAACAGCCAGCCCCTCCAGTTCCACTGGTCAAGGAGACACAACATCAGATGTGAGTTTGGTTTAGCATATGGTATACTAAACAGAACATGTTACATTCATTACGTCTGCTCCATATTCCATTTGGTATCTGAATTTTGAATCAAGTTCATGTAGTATTATGAACTTCAATCTTGAACTCTGGACAAAATGAATGCAACTCATATGTGTGAGTGAACATACATGTGCTAGTGTGTCTGTACTGTCAGTGTGTGTGTGTGTGTGTGTGTGTGTGTGTGTGTGTGTGTGTGTCTGTGTGTATGTATATATGTGTAAGTACGACTGCTTATGGATTTATATTATTCTGATTGTGTTATATTCCAATAACGTAAATTGTAAGAGTCGTGAAACTGCTTTCTGTAACTGTTTATTCTGTTGTTTAGTCGATATCCCCGCAATTGGAGTCCTACCTGTCGGACCGCACTGGCGGACGCGTGGACCAAGCGGCCCTACAGCAGCAGTACACATTGCAGCTAGAAGCCAAGCTCAAGGAGCGGGATACATACTGGGAACAGAAAATAGAGGAACTCAAATTGTCCCTTGCTTCTGTTCAAGGTATGTATTGCAATGACATAGATTGGCTGCTATCTCTTTCTAGCAAAACAGAATTTAACATGGAGTTTATATGGCCGACCTGTTACATAACGTTACAGTGCATATCGGATCTCTCAGTCTAATCCCTGACTATCTTACCCTATGGGATCGTTTGTGTAATTACCCCTCTTTTAGCGCTTAATCCAATGCAGCCTCCACCCCTTCCAAAAAGCGGATAGTGGAGTGCAATCGCTGACTAACTAGCAGTTTAAAATGCTTGTATCATCCGTATATCTTAGCCAATTTTAATTTTAATCTCATTTTTCGCGATCTCTTTTACGGTATTTTCACATTTTGTTGAGAAAATTGATTACAAAAAATCCATGCATATTCGCTATTAATATTAATGGAGCAGTGACTGGCGTCCTGAGCTTATTATCCAGCGTCCATTGCATATTGGAACATAAGTGTAGTGGTAGGTGGATGCTGATGTCTCTTTCTGTCTGATCTGATCTGGCTACATTGTTTTTAGGGTTCCGTAGTTACTTATGGCATTGAGAAGGCCAACGAATTCGCTGGCCACCCGGTGTTAAGTGTACCCTAAAGCCCATAAACATTTGTAATCTCGTGCAGGGCTCCTCATAATGTTTTTCTCACTGACCTAAATAACAATATTAACCACTGCCCGCTGTTCATGTACTCAAGTTAACCTCATTGTTACACAACAACCGTCGGTGTTTGAACTTGAAATGTTGCGATCGATACGCTAAGCCCTTGGTCTCCCGTAAAAACACGTGACGTCCAACGTCGTCGGCGTATCGCCAGCTAAAACGTATTGGTCGGTTTCGGTGTCGTGAGAAGAAAGGAAGCCTATGAGTAAAGGGGCTTCTAAACGAGCAACATTTTCACGGCAATGTGTGGCCGGCAACTATACGCATCTTGTTCTAACATACGATGTACGAGTAAGATAGCACTAGTTGCCGGCCACAAATTGCAGCAAAATATAGCCCGTTTAGAAGCCCCTTTAAACTAATGTAGTTCAATAAAAACGACAAATAACTTAAACAATGAATTAAAAAAGGAAACAAATAAATTCACTATTCTAAAGCCGAGAAGCTAACCAGCTCAGCTTGTGGCTAGGCAGAACCTCAGTGCTGGTGTAGTTAGAGGAAGGAGAAGATCATCCATATAGTACTTTTTATACTAAATATCCTGACGCAGCGAACAGTAAGGAGCTCAAGGTTAAGACCTTAAGACATTAGGCTTTCTCTGATGTTATTAACAATAGCGGTCGTGCAGGGGAGGAGGCGCTGGCAGCGCAGACGGTAGCTCGCACGGCGCAGGCCGAGGCCGCGCGGGCCGCCTCGGAGCGCGACGCCGCCGAGAGGCAGCTGGCGGACTGCCGCGCCAGGCTGTCCGCGGCGGAGCGCGCGCAGGACAGGCTCGACACGCTCACGGTTAGTGACAACTACTACTCGTAGTCCAGCCCACAATAGTATCCAAAGTAATAGGGTAATAACGAAAGTGCTTTTGGCAGTATCCGTAAGATTCATAAGTTAAGACTTCCCGCACACGGGCTACTGACCACAACCACCAAACGCCACTGTCGACCTATATGCTGTCGGTGGCCCGTGTGTTGACAGTCTTAGGGAATTGATAATTCTAATTACACCTAACTGCTTTGCGAGTTGGACTGACAATAGGCTCAGAAGCTACATGATGAAAAAAAACTAAAAAAAAAAAAAAAAAAAAAAAAAAAAAAAAAAAAAAAAAAAAAAAAAAAAAAAAAACTACTACTCTCTTTATTTTTTTTAGTTAATTACAAATAACTACACACTAATTTATTTGTATTATACTGTCGATGATGATGGGTGCGACGCTCGACCGGAGCAGGGCGGGTGGTCGATCGGTCTCCCGATCATTTCGAACGGTATTATATCGTTAAGTGGTGGCGTTAAAGTGAAGCATGTTTACCAAAGCTGGTGCTGGGCTGAGCATCATCGATGTGTTTGCAGGAGGAGCTGGAGCAGTCCCGGCGGGAGTGGGCGCGCGAGCGGGGCTCGCTGGCCGCGCGGCTGGGCTCGGCGGAGGCGCGCGCGCGCGACGCGGCCGACGACCTGGCCGTGCTGCGAGCTGCTGTGGCACCTGCCGACCCTCACCACCACATGACGCACCCGGGTAAGGCCAACACTCTACTAACACCACCACTCTCAACTGAACACTACTGAGGCTTATTGTAACGTGACAGGATTCACTAATGGTCACTTAACCGCGTTGCTCTCGGACATTGATTGTTAAGAGGGTTATGAAGCGCCACTAAAATCGCGTTGCTGTCAAAAAAAAAGATTGTCGCATTTTGTATGGAGATTTTTAGGTTCACAATCCTCTTAAACAATCATAAAAACCTGTCATTAGCGTCATGTCTTAACAAGAACTTAAGTAGAAATGAAATATTGGCATTCTACTTCAGGATTCCAAAATGACCACATCAGTGGGATTTGTATCTAAACTAATTTTCATTTTGAACGACCTCTTAATTTCTTTTCTGCCAAATTATTTTATACATATTTTCTTAGCTAACTTTTTACACTCGCTTAGAACTTAGAATAGAATAGAAATACATTTATTGGAAAAAAAATACACAGGGCATATAACACAAAAAATATTATTTATATTAATTATTTATATATTTTTTGTTATCCTTTAGACGACGTGACTCCAACGGGGTGCGAGGACTTTGACCGCGTGTGCCGGGAGCGCGCCGTGCTGGCGCGGCAGCTCACCGAGGCCAAGATGGCGCTCGCCGATGTCAAGACCTCCTGGAGCGGGCAGATCGCCTCTCTAGAGACACAGGTTTACTGCTTACCACTGAACCTTACCTTATGTAACTAAAAGATAACCGCGACTGTTGAAGAGTCAAGCCGCTCTAAATGTCTTTCGCAGGTTGCGGCCGATGCAACTGATGCGCGCGACTAATCTTGTATTTAAGCAGTTTTCGTTACTAGCCACCGAAAATTGCACATGCCGCGCGCAGCTGAGATGTTGACTATGGAAGTTGCGCCATACAAGTTCATGGTATTTGTACTAGTTGTAAACTCTAGGCTTGTACTATGGGTACTACGCAACGCCAAACATATATTTAAAGAGAAAAAAAAAATTACATACGTAGAAAACATCCAAGACTCAGGAAGAAATACTCTCGCCTATCACACAACACAAATACCTGCTCTTACCGTGATTTGCATCGGCCGTGACCCACGGTAGTCTACCATCAAAAAAGGGGATCCAGTTGTTTTTAATTAACAAAATCGTGCTTACGTAGTTTGACGTTTCACGATTGCGTAAATAGACTTAAATATAAATAGTGGCACGTCATCCTAGATTAAAAACATCATCGTTAAATTTGTGTTAGTAAGCGCCATCACTCCCACAAACGAGTGATGCTAGCTTGGCTAACTTGTGTATACATAATAATCACCCGAGTGCGATCATCCCTAGTCTTAAAATGAACAGTGAGGTTATGCAGGGTACGGTGTAAGCGTTAGAGTACCGGAGCGTCGCTCATCACCGTACAGACCCCGGCTATAACTGTACAAATGTTGATGTGCTCGGTTTTATCACCTATTAGTTCCGAAAAGTAGGCTTTGTTTTGGTTTGGTTATGTATTTTCTGATTTGGTGAATAGTTTTGCATGTCGTTTGTTTGTACGAACCTGCATGATTTTTCAGTATCAAAAAGACAAAATAATAAGTATGACTACTGTATTGCGTGCAGTTGCGCAGAGCGTTTATCGTGAATTCGTTTCTCACATTTGTTCTGCTTAAAAATGATTTTTTTTTTTTTTAATACGCAATTAATCATTCACATTATACGCTGTGTCGGTGTGTGATTTACATGTTGTCTGTAAAAGGATATTTAGAAAAAAAACAGTTATTCCTGACAAATATAAATAAGAACAGATAAAAACATACAACAAAAAACTAGCCACCAAATGTTCCAAACTCAGCGTAATGCTACACAAACAACACATACACACACATACATACATATACACTCACAGCCCCATTTTTATGAAATTGTGAAAGTGGGTCAAACGAAATTCCATCAAGTATTGTCATATGAGAATTTTTCGCTAGGTGGCGCGATTGTCCCGCCAGGCCGGAGAGGAGGGGGCTGAAAGGAGAAGAGTAGAAATAGAGAAAAAAGAGATGGAAGAGAAACTTCACGACATGGCAGCTGAGATGGAGAAAACGAAGCAGAATTTAATCAATAGTGAGGCGAAGGTAAGATTACGTTCCTGTTTTACTGTCAATAAAAACCATCAGATTTTTTAATGTTTTGTTACTCGAGCCGTTAAGTTTGACAATCAATTATTCCGGCTTAAACAAATAACTCCCTCCACATCAACAATCAATTCTAATGCATTGTAAATTTCTCGTCTTCGGCAAACCTAAACTAAGCAGTGTCTATTTTCTTTCGCTTCTTTCATCTATGCATGTTCTATTGCTAGCGATGTGCAAGCGCTAAGACTAATTGTAACCTAAAAATTGACAAATCATGAACAGCTAGAACTGAAATTTTCTAATTTAATTAGCCAAATGCAGACGAAAGTTAGGCGAGATTCATTAGGTAAATAACAGTGGGCCAAGACAAGTTGCATACTGCGAACGCTACTAATTTTAAATCTGTCAATATGTATGGAATTTACATTGACGCGAACGAATGGCGGCTTATATTAATTCTTTAAATTTCCTTTGATTTGGAATGTCTTCATCGTTCGCAGAACGCATCTCGTCTAGGCGCACACTAGTAGTTTTACGAGGTAAGCAGGTTTATTAATGACTAAATAACGATATGGCAAGGATGTTCGAACGGAGTATATTTAAAGGCCACATCCGTAGCATCGGTAGGAACTCGGAGTGTAGTGGTGTTGCGGTGTTGCGAGCGTAGGTGTGTGGTGTGCGGGCGGAGGCAGCGGACTGATGTGTCGGTTGGCAGGTGGCGCGGCTGGGCGGCGAGGCGCGCGCGCTGGCGCACGAGCTGCGCGGGCTGCGCGGCGCCGCCAGCCTCGCGGCCGTGAGTGCCAGCCTCTACACCATTTAGTAGTTCCACGTAGACGCCCAGCGCCGGGCACGCAGCGGCCCGTATTGTGACCTCCCGGGCTTAAACCCTCGTATGCGGGAGGGTGATACGAAGCTCTAGTCTCTCTCAAATTTCATTTGCATATAAATTATACAAGAAAACATACGGCGTAGATCCGTCCGTAACCATACGAGGGGTAAGTGATCCATTGGCGATTGGCGCTAGCGCACCAGTCCTAAGGTATAAACGCCAACGCCAATTAAGGTCTTAAAAGGACTATGGTTTTAATAGCGCGTTGTCGCTTGCTGGTATTGTGTGTTTGAAATCCTAGGGCCGTGGACGAGTCAAGCGTATAACTCGCCAATGGATCACCAGCTAGAGTCGGCGAGCCAACGAGTACAACTGTTAGCTGGCTGGCTCGTTAATGTATCTATACCTTTACATCTTAAGAAAGATTCCGAGTGCCGTCGGCGAAAAAAGGGGTTTTTCGCTTTTGACAAAACTACCTGAAAAATAGCGCATGCTTGATTCTTTGTTCCTTGTTGGAAGACAAATCCCTTTTTTCGTCAACCGTGCATCTTAGCAGAGATTATATTAGTTTGTTGTATATGTGCCTGGTCTATATTAAGTTTAAACCTTTAATTTTGTCCATGCGTTTGCAAAATACAATAGATATTGGTTTGGATATAAACGCATTCATTTTGATTTCACCTGTACCCGTACCATGAGTTACAATACCGTACTCGCTAGACTGTCTAATGCTCTGTCTCTCATAGTATTCATTATTGAGTGCGAGGGACAGAGCATGTGAAGTAAGTGGGTAAGGGTACAGGTAGCTTATGTTGGTGTATAGCTTAACGTACGAAATAACGTAGTGTTAAGGGCTTTTACACACTTGCGATTTGCGGGCGAGTCGAAAGCGATGAAAATCCCAACTCTAGACTCTAGAAATTTTTACACACTCGCGACGAACTCGTTGCGTGCTCGCCTCGCTTTCAACTCGCTCGCAAATCGCAATTTTGATAAGGCCCTAAAAGACATTTAGATTTGCATTCATTCTATAACGTCAACGCCACGCTTCTGCGTACAAGCGATTATTGATTTAAGGTCGCGGATGTATGGTTAAGTGTGTCGTTGACTGTATGTAATCGGAGTAATCGACGATTATCTCTATGCCGTCCTAGTTTGATTTGAACACTATGTATTGCACACGCAGTGGCGCACTTCTGTTTTTAAGAATACAAAACGATCCGAAATAATTGAACAAACTATCATGATATTTTACATTTTGAGGTATGAAACCTAAAATAAGATTATGCATTACAAGAATTAATGTCCCAACTTTAGAATAAATTGGTGATTTTTATGAATTATACTGCAGTTGCTTTAGGTAAATACGAAAGCTATGGTTTCTTGTATTTTATGAGTGGTATGTACTGAGTGACTAACATACACAAATTGCTTAACACTGCGTGGCAATATTCACTGTTCACTTTCTTATTGATTCTTACTGGTGTGAAATATTTTGCGTATCATTGTTGTCTCTTAGATTGTATTATTTGGGTATGCATTTACTTATTCTCATATTAAGTTATTTAGATAATGTTATGAGATAGATTACTTCTTGGCGTTTTCATAATATACATGTGTCATTGTAATCAGGCCATCAGATATTCACTTGTTTTTTAGGGTTTTATACCGTTTGCGTTTGATCAGCAATTTCAGTCATCTAAATTGTGTATGGTCTATCGACTACATAATTGTTGAAGAATATCATGGCATAAATATTATGGCAATCATGATAGCGAATTTAGAATAGTTACTAAGGCGAGCCGCGTATACTTAATGACGTTACAATGGATTAGAGTAAAATATACTGAATTTTAATGCATTTACCTATTGCTTTGTTTCCCTTGCCACTCTCATTCGTTGTTATTTAGGAGTAAGTTTAAGTACATCCATTGACATGTGATTTTATGGCAACTAAATGTTAATATGAATTGCAATATTTTGTGCAATTTTATGGGAAAGTGTGTAAAGAAAGTAGTTTTCACACGTCTTTTAAATCATTAAATTCACTATTAAAAATATCTGTTATCACATTGTAATGTTAAATGACGGAGAAAGAGTAATAGAAGCACCGTATACCTTTTAAGAATTGTGTGTGATGCATCACGCAGCACACCTAATATGACACTGATGATCTGAGTGTTAGAATAATGTACCGTTTTGATTCCGTAGATTAGCGTTGTTATCGTCTCAGTTTGAGATAAGCCGGCATTGTAAACTGTCACGTGACTGCGATAGCGATGTATTGACTCGCAGGCGTGCGTGTGTGCTTGTGTCGTCATTGGCGGGATGACACAGGTGTGAACGCTAACCAAAACTGTTGTTAGAGGCTTACACTTAAATAAATTATTTTTAATGTGTGATACTTATTTACAACCCAAGTAAGTTCCATTCTTTTAATAAAATTTATTTTTATATGAATACCTATTTGTTATTTTATAGATTGTGATTTAAAAACTGTTGTGTCGATTTTAAAGGTATAATTTTGTTACGCACTGATTTTTTGACATCAATAAATATTATTTATGACCATTTCCTTTTTAATTTCATTTGCATGCGGTTGCGGGTCTTGTGGGACGTATTCATGTTGTCTGGTGTAATTTGCATGATTGTTTTTTCATTTCAACACACTAACCCGTTTTTCACAAAGGTGAGTTTAAAGTGGCGATTAAATTAAAAGAAAATAAACTGGTTATTTTTTATTGTAATTATTCAATGATCCTACCACATTATGTTAAATTTAATTACATCTAAATTAATGAGTTTCAACTGGTAAATCAACGTTTGGTGACTGCAATTACTGGCATGAAAATGTTTTTTTGATCGAGAAACCTATTAAGCATTGGTCGTCTTCCGTTTTGCCCTACTGTCACCTAAAATATGATTACCTAGCCCATTACAACTCAACATTGGGTATTTTTCTAGCTTCAAACACGATTAGACGATTGCAAAAGATATTATAAATTTCATCACCAATTTAAACGTCGCATTCGTCTCTCGATTTATAAAATACACTTTAGAGTGGTTCAAGAGTAATTCCTTAACAAGAATCGTTTGAGTTATAACAACTACCTATACAGTTACGTCAATGTTATACAAATACAGTTGTAAGCCGCATTGTCTGCTTCTAGTAGGTAATGTCTAGACACACTGTTATAAGGTTTGTCATGTTTTCTACCACTTTCAGCGCCCATGATAACCATTTGTAAGGATTTATGACTCACCGTATGCATCATGCGCTGAAACGGCTAAACAAGTGTTTATTACCGTCTAAAGCCAGCCTAGCAATTGGCAAATAATATATCATTTAAATTTATTTTTATCGACTTTTAAAACCAACTTTATTAGGTACTCTAGTATCCGACTGTTTATAACGTTGTGAATAGTTGATAATGATGCGGAAAGTAGGTAGAGTAGCAGTATTGTCGTCGTAATGCGTAGCGGACATAACGCCAAACCGGCTGGCCGGGTGAATGTTGATGTTTGGCCACTCGCCGCCTGATTGCGCTGCCAGTCGCACGTCTGATTTCCGTGTTGTTAAATACGTTCTTGTTTTTATACGTCGGCAGATGTTAGCATGTTTATAGAAATTGTCTAAGTAGTGTGGTAATCGGGAGGTAATGTTCAATGAATTGGTCTGCTTTCTACGTAAGCAGTGCATACGGTGATTAAGTAGATTTTATATCATTGCAGTGTTTAAAGTATACAATCTTTTCACCAAGCTTTTAAAACGGTATATAGTCATTATAATGTGTCGTACGGCGGGCGCACGGGGCCTCTTGGTCTGAACAACATTGTTCCTAATCGTTTTTAGTCTCGATGTTTTATTTCACTGATGCTTTACCAAAAAACGGGAAAGGGAAAAGATGCAAAACTCGACAACGTGGAAATAAATCGGAAACAATGTTGTTTAGGTTGTGCTAATTATGATCGTGGAACAAATTACCATCTGGGAGCTAATTATTAAACAAATATTTCCAGGACAAAATGATGGAGCTGGAAAGCCGCATCGAAGCTCTGACCGAGCAGAACAGAGAGTTGACGGAGGTGTTAGAATTCGAGCGGACTTTAGTCAAGATCCTGCAAGAGAAGGTCGACAAATATAACAGACTTTACGACGAGTCGAAAGTCGAAGTGAACCACCTTAATTCGATAGTGACGGATATGCAACATGACTTTGTAGATATGCAAAGGAAGTACGATAAGTGAGTACGGCATTTCCACTTTATTATGAAAGCTTATGTTTATTTTTAATATATTCATGCTAGCGATTCGTGATCCTGACACGATCACAGTCGAGAAGGTTTTAACGACACAACTGTATCTTTAATTGAACGTAATTGGAACCTAAATGCCTATGCCGGTGGGGCTCCGAAAAACCGCAAAATATACCGTATTTACCTAAACTTCTGTTACATCTGGAGCATTGAACAGTTAATAGTTTTGATGGGATTGATTCTAGATAGCAAATTATTTGTTTTATAGGAAATAATTCTACATTAAAACGTTAGATTTTAATGTATCGATAAAAAACTTTAACTTAATAATATTTTACATACTGTCACGACACTTGTTATTTTATTCTATTGAGGTTCCAGCACAACAAATTTAGCTGAAATTTCTCAACTTTTATGGTGAATTGTTATTGGTGTGTACATGTATAGGGATTTCTTATACCCAGAGAGAGGCGCGAAAAGGACGAGGCGCTACTCCGCAACGCGCACATGTCGCAGACGATAGAGATGGGCCAATGCGACGTGCGCTACCAGGAGGCGGAGATGGCCGAGCTCAAGGCGAAGATTACCGAACTCGAGGCGCTCTTAGCGCAGCATAAAGAGGTACAGCTAGAATTCGACGGGCGTAAGCTTGCATGTCCAAGAAAACCGGTCAAGTGCGAGTCGGACTCGCACATGGAGGGTACCGTATCTTTCTTTGGATATGTTACAGAACCCTAAAATTACAATCGGAATAGATATTTAAACAAAGTGACCCACGGGTTTGAAAATGTTTGTTCTGAATCTGGCGAACCACTACACGTAAAGACTACTTAAAGACTACCAAGTTAACCTTAAAAGTAATCGGGGTCCAGTATTGTAATGGCGAAAGTACGTTTGTTTGTCTGTTTTTCACGCTCAAAAATGTAACAGAGTGACGTGAGTAATTGTACAAAGATAATTAGATATTAACAGAAATAGAAGCTTCTAGTTATCTCTAACAATGGTAGCATTCCTGAGAGAATGGCTTTGCAATCTACGCCGAAGGAATCACGAGTAAAACATGTAGTGCGTGTCCACTTCTCCCACTGCTATTGCGTTTGTGACTTTTTATTAGCTGTTACAGTACGCGTCGATGTGCGATGAATTATTGATTACTTACCTCTGATACTTATAAAGATAAAAACTAGAATTTCTCTCTCGCAGTCGCAGTAATAACTCTAGGTACTAGAATAGTCTTGCATGACATGTAAGGATGCACTAGAAGCACTTACGACTCTAATAAAAAACCCGACAAATTGAGAACCTCCGCCTTTTATTGAAGTCTGTTAAAAACTAAGGTTTGGTTTGGGTACAATATAATTATGGCAGCTTTTTTATTGTTTTCAGAATCAAGCAGCGTGTATGATAATAAAAGAAAACGAGGAGTCTCGTAAATTGGAAATTGATCAGCTGAACAAAAGAATAGATGCCCTGGCGGAGAGCGAAAATACATTCAAAAAAACTATTCAAGACTTAGAAACTGAAATCTGTGATAAAAATAAGGTAAGAAAGTACAAAATATGAATGCATTCTAATGCATTCCCGACTGACATACGAAGGAATTAATCATAGAAGCAAGCCCTGAATGTGAGGAAACCGAAGGTTCTGTTGACCAAGGTGATATCAAGAGATTTCTCTCAGTTTAATTTACTATCGGTTATACTATCGTTCAGAAAATGTTTAGTTCTAAAGTCGTATGATGAGCTGTTTTAACTTGCCAAGTTCCAGCCATACAGACGACAGAGATTTATGAAAACGGACCTCTTCTACCTCGGTACTCGATAAACCAATGGTATTGCCGACTCTGCAATACATATAGAGTGATCGTATCTGGACTTATGTTAAACTCTAACGAAGTTCAATTGATACGAGGACTTATATCGTTCGGGATAGTGTTAAACATATTAAAGTAATATAGAACAGTGTTGATGCATGCAAATAACGTAAGACACCTCTTCATGGAGTAGAAAACCATAATTACAAGCTCGTATACTGATTTTGAAATCCATGCGTGTAATTTTATCCTCCGTCTTTTTTTACAGAAAATTAAGACTTTAGACAACCGGATATCTGACATGAAGAAGACGTTGCAGCGGGAACTACAAAGCAGCAAGCCTGATCTGAACGCGATCGAGGAACAAGATATTAGTAGACGGTACGTTAAGTTTACACAAAGAAATTAAACCCTTAAAGATAAGAGAGTATTGAAACTGAACTTATTTTTGCGTTTTAAATTATTTAACAATAGAAGTTTGTCTTGTATTTTCATATAAATGTTCGTTGTGTGTTACAACCTGTTACAAGTGAACGTGTCTGGTCTGCCTGTCAGTGATTATCTCTGTGGTACTTGCACTTCAGATATCTGAAGCACGTGGTGCTCCGGTTCCTGACGGCGCGCGAGCTGGAGGCGCGGCAGCTGACGCGCGCGCTGGCCACGCTGCTGCGGCTGGAGGCGCACGAGGAGGCGCTGCTGCGCGCCGCGCTGCCGCCGCGCTCCGGCCTCTCCGCCTGGTTCCCCTCGCTCAACACCTCATAGCGAGCTGCCGCTCCAGCCACCTACCTCGCCTCGGGGATCTCTCACATATCCCACGATCACAGCCGTACACAATCATGCGATACGTTACAGTGAGATACGAGTAGGCACACGAGGAAGTGCAATCACGTGGTTTATTTACAATTGGGAAAATGTAGGTAGGTACAAAGTTATAAAAATGTCAGAAATATCTACACGCACCTATGCCATTGACAATAAGGTCTATGTATATATATTTGACACATTGGACGTACAGATATTCGAGACTGTATTTACTGATTTAAATAGGCTGAATGATGTTATTAGTTTTTCAGCTTCATTTTGTTACACGCAACATGTAGCATACAAAAAGGGTAACGGGGCTAACGGTTATTAAAAAGAACAGGAATAATTTGTGAAAAGATTATGATATGTTTCTTTTACTCATATCAAAAATAACCCAATAGTTCCCAGATCTCAGATGAATTGATGTAGTATTAAAGGCTCGTCCGTATTCAACTATACTTTAAGACCGGTCAGGTCTAAAAGTGAACACCTTGGAAATGTGAAAAGGATGAAGCGTACGAATTTAGTTCTTGCATTCCATATAGACCTTAGCATTATGAACTTTAATGTCGAGAAACGAGGTCGTTCTAGCTATCAGTGAGATTTGACTGTGCAATTTAAGTTCCCAACACAGGGCCTCTATTCAACACGGTAAAATACACGGTCACCGTTTTGATAGCTCTTATTTACTTAACAGTAATGGCGACTGACGTCAGAACATGCCATAACAGATCAAAGGCGATATGTTTTCTACCGTCGGGAATAGAGGTCCTGTTGGTGCGTTGTGAACAGGCTTCAGACTGTATTTGTAAGAGGGGGTCATGACGCCATGTCGATAGTAGTTTTATGTCTCAAAGTGCCGTAAACTATCTTGGTAATATGGGTGTTTTAATAGATTTATGTATTTTGCTTTACTAGTCAGAAGTTGCTGCAAGTTGAAAAAAACCGGGTTTTGTACTAACGGAACATTGATATGAAATTGAATATATAACTTTACACGTGAGTGCTTTGGGACTGATTATAACTGATTGAACAGTATTATTTATTATATAAAATAAGCAATAAATACGCTACTCTTTAGGGCTAGTGTAATGTACTTAATTGCTAAGTTAACGTTTATTTTATATTTCATATTGGAACGTGAGTCAAAATATAAGTTTTATTACACTCGAATGTTCTCGTTTATCATAACTTAATTATATTATATTTCTTTGAGTACACTTACGGACGTCGCTAATTAGACTCGCCTTAAAACTAGTCACTAATTGAAATAAATTGTTAATAATAACTCGTGAACAAATGCACACGAAATTTTTAATACCCATAATAATAACTCAGGCGCCTAGTCGTTGGTAATATATTTTTGTATTCAAATATTTTTTTAAACATAAAACCATACATAGTGACGTTATAGGAAATAATTGTGATCAATGTAAGAAGTCACTTTAATCGTCAGTAAATGAGCGAAAATGAAACTATTTTAATCAGTATTTAACATAGCTACTTTAACAAACGATTTTATTTGATTTCCTTCGTAGTTAGTGAATGAGTTTTTTTTCAGTTCTGACTTGCAATGATCGCAATATTGTACTACCTACCTGTCTAAGTAAACTTGATAGCTAGCCTAATTGTACGAGGGTGATAACTTACTGCATCTTCTTAAACTGGGTTAAGATCTTACTGTATTTATAAAGGAAACAATTGCAACAACGATTTATAAAGATTTACGATGTGTTTCAGTTAAAACATGATAGTATATTAATACTTATTATATTAATATTACTATATTAATATTACAGATGTAATAAATCGATTATAAATCGGTTCGAGTAACCTGAAATTGTAAATGCCATTCATTGCCCGTTAAGTATTTTGAATATTCACGACTTTTTTAATATGCCATGGTGCTGCAGTAGATACTAGATACTAAGAGTAGGCGTTAGTGTTGCTAAATAAATGAATTCAATGTTCATTTCGAATCGCGTCTACTGAATAGAACATGTTATTGTATTGAAAAGGATGACTGTTAGTTTTTTTTTGTGTTAGTTACATTTTATGAAGCTTGAGGAAAGACAAAACGGATTTGAGTAAATCTTATTATGATAACAGATCCCAAAGGAATATCGATAATTGTGCATCTAAAACGTGGATACTTGTTATTGTTGTGCATGGTTCTCTTGATTTTGGTTCAATTAATATTTACACTATTAAGAAATTATTTTGCAGTGTATAAAACATAAATGGGGCATTATGTGATTAAGCGTAAAAAAATTCTTCATATTTGATGTAAAGGAGAATGGGCAGAAATGTATGAACACTGGCCTAGATCAGATATCCTTTTTAAGTCTACAACGATTTTGTGTAGCGGGAATCCTCGAATAACTGTGAGAAATATTTAAATTATCTGGAACATCGGGACGCCGACATAGACGACGTTAGCACGTAATTACTTTAAAACACCGCTGTCTTTGTATGGCGATAACTTTTTTAACACAAACATTTTGAACTACTTGCCATAGTAATAGTTTTACAACTTGGAATTACCTATCCGGTGACATCGCTTTTCCTCATTGGTCATATAATATAATATAATATAATAATAATAGATTTCATTTATTCAGACATTTTCATCCATTATAAGCCAATTAGCTCCAACTCCAATGAGGGTGGGCTATTATAAGCCAATTAGCCCACCCTCCTTTTGATTATGTGATAACAATCTTTCTTTCTTTAAAAACATGCAACATGGACACATTTGAACCCTGAAATGGATACCGTTTTCATGAGGTACAGTACCTTGCAGTAGACGTTCTTGATATAAATTTCGATTGAACATCACAGCATGTCTCACGTAAAGGAGCGAGAGTATTCGCGTGTTTAAGCTTTGTAACGCTCGGCTCAGCGTCCACACCACTCGAATATTCACGCGAATGCTCTCAGTGAGGACGCTCCTATGCAAATATTTGTTCATATAGGATAGGCCATCCGTATTGTATTAATGACGCGTCTTCGTGGTCTCCTGTTTAATCTAGTCTTAGTTTGTTCGAAAGATTATTGCGGTAGCCGAGAGTTTACAAATGATTAAGTACGTTTTAAAATTATATTTAGAAACAGAACACTTTATTTTCTTTAAGATATTATTCGCTAGGTACGTTTAATTTGAGAAATGTTTTTATTTTGATGCCTGGTGTAAATCGAATATTATTTTTTAATAATTCTTATATTGAATAATTGTTGTATTTGAGCTTGTATTGTGAATAAATGGGAAATAGTGGACGTGTTATTTAATTCTTTACCATCAGTTCCCATGCCCCTGTACAGCGGTGGCGTCATGTACGAATCAGTGCGACAAGTCTTATAAAAAGCGAGCTTTATAACCCCGTATGTCGTATGATGCGTTCGTATATTCAAAACCGTGGAGAGTTGTGACGTCTTGTTAAAATTGGACGCAAGCAAATTTTTATTTTTAACGTAACGTCACTACTCTATCCAGTTTTTAATATAGGAGCGAACCATAAGTTGCTGGTGGTAAACTGGTGGTAATTTAACCTGGGGCTAACCTAGGGTCAAATTTACGTGCAAGCGCGCCTTACAGTCGTCGATTTGAAATTAAAACTGCATTGCAGTACTAGGCAGGGACGACCTTCTTCCACCAGATCCTGACAAACTATACGAGGGCGACACTGAAAGTTTTTAGATCTGGCCACTTGTAAACAACTTGTAAATAAAAAATAAGTTTAAATTTTGAAAATGGAACTCTGCCAATATTATTGAGTACGTATTTTATTCATTTGTCATTTGTTTTACGATTTGGCGGCAAATTGAAAGTTGTCTGTGTCACGTCAGCATGAATTTAACGCGAGTAAATTTTGGTGTAATGATTTTTTATGATTTTTGATGTCATTTAAGTCAACCAGAAAGTTATGATAGACTACGATTGGCCTTTCACCATGAAGCCCCATCTCGTGCCACTGTTTACAATTGGTTTAATGAGTTTAAACGTGGTCGCAATAATCTCACCGATGATCTGCGTGAGGGCCGGCCTTCTACGATAACGACTGAAGGTAACATCAGTATTGTGCGGCGTATGATAGAGACAGATAAAAGAGTGACCTATCAGCAGATTCGTACAAGCTTGGGCATCGGTATAAGTCAAGTGCACAAAATCCTCCATGAACATGTGGAGCGGGACTTGAGGGGACGAGTAATAAACACGAATGCTGACAAAAGACTAACTTTATTCAATGTAATCACACAATATAATATTAGAAAAATATGCATGATGCGCACTTATGATTAACTCCTTACATCTCCCACGGAGCGAGAAAAGAAAAATACATCCTTAGCTGTATTTTTGTTTATATTGGTATATATACTAAAACTTAGTTCTATTTTTATGAACTATCATTGATTTTCCATTACATTCTATTTCTACGTTAGGTGAAAGATCTTTCAATACTCTATATGGGCCCAAGTATATACTATCTAACTTATTACCTAGGGTAAGAGCACCAAAAGATGAACGATTAAGCGACTACACCAACTTTAGACAGTTTATATTCAGTGAAAGTAACAAATTTCACCCTATTTAATTTTTTTATATGGTACAGTATATGGTCTAGATTGAAAATTACTATTATAAAGCTTGTTATTATATCTCCGTATTTTTCTAAAAATCATTGAAACCAAAAATGTACCGATTTGCCCAAAAGATGAACAGCGTGCCCTAATTCTGAACGGTTGGGGCCCAAAAGTTGAACTAACATAATAAAATACTTATGTAATTTAAATTCTTTTCATTTTTAGCAATAAAATGCGAGTTAACGAAATATTCTTTATTTTTTAATTGTTAACATTTATTTAATATTACTTACGTACATAAGGTTTCTATTTTTTATGTTATTTGTGTCATAAAAACAACGAATTAGTATTTTTTATCAATAATCATTAGCAAAACTACTTAGTTACTTATCTTTTTAAACAGATAAACCGACAAAAAGTGTTACTTTAACATTTATAATATTAGTAAACATTTCCATAAATACTACTAGTAAACTACTACTAGTGTTCATATTATAAAACTATGCCTAAAAGTTGAACGACTGAATTTACTTAGTTCAATTTTAGGACACAGAATTTATGAAATGAACAAACAAAATCAATTAGGTGTTCACATATTGGAATAGAATCCAAAACATGAACTAGTAAATTTAATTCGTTCAAGTATTAGGCACACATTTTTTATTGAACAGTGATAGTTTTCATAGTATTTAAAACTCCAAAATCATTGGATTAGACATCAAAAGCTATGTTCATCTTTTGGTTTAAAGATACAAGAGCATTTAACGATCATTTTAAGTTTTAAATTTTCCATCTGTCATTTTGGTACGATTTATTAAGAAGCTTTAAAAAAAGTACGCCTTGCCTAGTAGCTGAACACCGTTCAAGTATTGGCTTAGGTATATATTTTTGAAACCATTACTTGAACGGCATATTTCTCGTTAACTAACAAGAAAAAAGAAATATCGTATAACTCCAATAAAAGAGTGATTAATCAAGAATACATACCAAGCAAATCCTTCTAAGACTGACAATTATTGAATTTTATACGTAATTAAAAGCTTAAATTTGGAGAGCACTGTCCTTAGCTATTTTCCCATACTATCGACGTTTTCGGCGGGAAGCTCCACAACAACGACCGATCACGGCCAAAAAGAATATAATACTATGTTAAGATTTAATGGAGGTGTAAGCAAAGAGTTGCTGTTTAAGAAAAATAAATTCCGAACTATGTAATATTTGTCACGATTTAGTTATATATATACTAAAACTTAGTTCTATTTTTATGAACTATCATTGATTTTCCATTACATTCTATTTCTACGTTAGGTGAAAGATCTTTCAATACTCTATATGGGCCCAAGTATATACTATCTAACTTATTACCTAGGGTAAGAGCACCAAAAGATGAACGATTAAGCGACTACACCAACTTTAGACAGTTTATATTCAGTGAAAGTAACAAATTTCACCCTATTTAATTTTTTTATATGGTACAGTATATGGTCTAGATTGAAAATTACTATTATAAAGCTTGTTATTATATCTCCGTATTTTTCTAAAAATCATTGAAACCAAAAATGTACCGATTTGCCCAAAAGATGAACAGCGTGCCCTAATTCTGAACGGTTGGGGCCCAAAAGTTGAACTAACATAATAAAATACTTATGTAATTTAAATTCTTTTCATTTTTAGCAATAAAATGCGAGTTAACGAAATATTCTTTATTTTTTAATTGTTAACATTTATTTAATATTACTTACGTACATAAGGTTTCTATTTTTTATGTTATTTGTGTCATAAAAACAACGAATTAGTATTTTTTATCAATAATCATTAGCAAAACTACTTAGTTACTTATCTTTTTAAACAGATAAACCGACAAAAAGTGTTACTTTAACATTTATAATATTAGTAAACATTTCCATAAATACTACTAGTAAACTACTACTAGTGTTCATATTATAAAACTATGCCTAAAAGTTGAACGACTGAATTTACTTAGTTCAATTTTAGGACACAGAATTTATGAAATGAACAAACAAAATCAATTAGGTGTTCACATATTGGAATAGAATCCAAAACATGAACTAGTAAATTTAATTCGTTCAAGTATTAGGCACACATTTTTTATTGAACAGTGATAGTTTTCATAGTATTTAAAACTCCAAAATCATTGGATTAGACATCAAAAGCTATGTTCATCTTTTGGTTTAAAGATACAAGAGCATTTAACGATCATTTTAAGTTTTAAATTTTCCATCTGTCATTTTGGTACGATTTATTAAGAAGCTTTAAAAAAAGTACGCCTTGCCTAGTAGCTGAACACCGTTCAAGTATTGGCTTAGGTATATATTTTTGAAACCATTACTTGAACGGCATATTTCTCGTTAACTAACAAGAAAAAAGAAATATCGTATAACTCCAATAAAAGAGTGATTAATCAAGAATACATACCAAGCAAATCCTTCTAAGACTGACAATTATTGAATTTTATACGTAATTAAAAGCTTAAATTTGGAGAGCACTGTCCTTAGCTATTTTCCCATACTATCGACGTTTTCGGCGGGAAGCTCCACAACAACGACCGATCACGGCCAAAAAGAAAATAATACTATGTTAAGATTTAATGGAGGTGTAAGCAAAGAGTTGCTGTTTAAGAAAAATAAATTCCGAACTATGTAATATTTGTCACGATTTAGTTATGTGATTATTTCGATCGAGTGTTCAGCTTTTGGG
Source organism: Acleris sparsana (assembly GCA_923062465.1). Taxonomy (NCBI): domain Eukaryota; kingdom Metazoa; phylum Arthropoda; class Insecta; order Lepidoptera; family Tortricidae; genus Acleris; species Acleris sparsana. The sequence continues at coordinate 14,553,824 of OV281286.1, forward strand.
TGTCGTTCATCTTTTGGTGCCCCTACCCTACTTCATTTTTAAAAAAAAACTAAATCATTGCATTTGTATGTAATTGGATTTTTCGTCCTATCATAATTTTCTTTCCTTTTCATTTTTGAATTTATTAAGGTGTTTCTTGCTTCCCTTTGAGCCAACTGAGGTCTATATTTCAATTCTTTAGGATAGCTCTCATGATTGTACAATGGTTCTACAATATCATTTCTTAAATTACTAGGAAGTGAGCATTTTCTACCAAATACAAGCTCAAATGGCGTAAATTGCGTTTCGGTATGTACTGTAGTGTTAAAGGAAAAACTCCAAAATGGTAACCAAGAGCTCCATGTATCTGGATGTCTTTCAGTTTGAATGCGTAAAAAGGCAGCCATGTGTTTATGCATATTTTCCAAGGAACCTATACTTTGATGATGGTAGGATGGTACTTTGGTGGTGGAGTTTAACTGGTCTATATTCAGAAGTTTACTTACCTCTTTGAAGGTTGCTAAAAGGAACTCTGCCCCCCTGTCTGTAGCCATCTGCTTTGGAACTCCATACCTGAGTATAAAGTTGTTGACCAATGCTCGTGCTACTTCGTCACTTTTCTTGGAAAACAATGGGTATTTCAGTCTTTGTTGGCCAAACTTAATAATAAGTTCGCTGGTGTAATCAATAAACTCGATTGTTATATCATTTTAAAATTTCCATTAACCAGGCCAATTTTTAGGAAAGCAGCACTACAAGTCTTGGTACATTTTTTTTACACCGTGCGATGTTAAACTTGCCGCAAGTTAAACTCAGATTCCTAAACTGTAAATTTGATTTGAAAAATTAAAAAAACTGCTAAACTTTTATTAATTCCGTTAATAAGGTCTTATAGAAAATTTAATCAGCAATCTCTCACAGTAAACGAAACTGAAAAATACTAATAAATGTGGCCACGGCATCGAAAATGGTGAACCAGGGTACCGCATTTCCAAAATTTTGAAAAGTTGAGATATCTCGTTTTTGGTGCGACTTTTACTAAACATGATTTATCATATTTTGGCCAGTCCTGAGCTGAGCTATCCAGCCCTGTAAGGAAGTCCACTATTTACCGGACACCATGTATATGGTACTTTTCTTAGCATCGTAGAAAAATATTTTATTTTCAATGCCTGTGGTTTTTTGTTTTATTTTATTAACTAATTCTTGCTGAGATATAAATTTTAATTCCACTAACTCCTTAGGTTTACTATGTGTTTCCACGATTTTTGGTTGATCAGACCAATTATTTGTGGAATCAATAGTCTTCCTAGAAATAATAGTTGCTTTCTTTGACTGTGACCGCGTCACGACATTTATATTGTCACATATCTCTCTTAACTCATTACTCGTTATGTTAACTCTTGACAAAGCATCAGCTGGTGCGTTATCCGATCCTCTCACGTACTCGACATTGTAATCGTACTCTTCGAGCGCTAATCTAAATTTTAATAACCGGCTTGATGGATCGCGCATACCAAACAAATAAATTAACGGTTTATGGTCTGTCCGAATAATAAAATTACGTCCATATAAATAGGGTCTGAAATGTTTTGTCGCCCAAACAATTGCGAGAAGCTCTTTTTCTATAGTGGGGTAATTTTTTTCGGCTTTATTCAAGGTTCTGCTTGCAAATGCAATTGGTCTATTATCTCCATTACTTAACACTGCTCCTAATGCATACCCTGAAGCATCAGTTTGTAGTATAAAAGTATTTTGCTCGGATAAATTGGGATATTGTAGTACAGGTGGTGTGGAAATTCTTTCTTTAAGTAGTTCGAACGATTTTTGACAATTGTCATCCCAGTCAAAGGCTACATTTTTTCGTGATAAATGATTTAATGGTATTGTTATTTCTGCGAAGTTGCGAATGAATTTTCTATAATAATTTGCAAATGTTACAAATCTTTTAACTTCGTCGGAATTGTTTGGTATCGGATAATTTGAAAGTGCAGTTATTTTTTCCGGATCGGGTAACACACCATCGCAGGATACGATAGATAGATAGATAGATAGATAGATTTATTTATTCGGCTATTAAATAAAACAAAGAAAAAAAACACATGCATACGACGTGTCCTAAATACAATATTTCCTTTTTTTAAGAAATCACACTTGTTTGGGTTCAACTTAAGGTTGACTTTACGTAATCTTTTAAAAACTTCCATTAAATTCTTGTTGTGGTCTTGGAGGTTTTTTCCAAAAACTATTAAATCGTCTAAATAAATTAAACATTTTTCATATGTTAGCCCGGACATGGCTAAGTTCATCATCCTGGAAAACGAGTTGGGGCTTGTTTTTAGACCCATTGGCATGCGAGTCATTTGGTATTGACCGCAAGCAAAAGCAGTGTACTTCCTGCTATCTATGTCTAGGTCACACTGATAGTAACCATTTGCCAAATCTAAATGTGTGAAATATATACACCCTGACAAAGAATCAATCAATGATTTCCGTAATATTTGGGAGTGGGAATTTATCGTCTTGTATACAATTATTTAATTTTCTGTAATCTATAACAACGCGCCATTTTTTGTCATTATGTTTATCTGATTTTTTAGGGACTATCAATAGTGGACTTGACCACTCACTTGAACACTTTTCTATTATACCTTGTTTTAACATATTATCTAATTGGGTTTTTACTATATCGGACTGAGCATGTGGTAAGCTAAGTATATGGTTTTGTGTAGATGGGATCGGTGTTATCTTTCAATGTTATTTTGTGTTTGTATATACCTACTTGTTGTTGTTAATTTATCTCCTGGCAAATAGAAAACATCTGAAAATTTTGCACATAAGTTTTCTATGGATATTTGTTCTTCTTTGTTAAGTTTTCCTAATTGTAAATGTGATAATAAGGTTTTTACACGTTCCACGTTTAGTGAATTGTTCTGTTCGAAGGAACAAATGTTATAATCGCTTGCTTTATGTATGACTAGACTAGCTTGAAGTCATCTAACCTTATTTCTTTCTCCGTCGCATTTAATATTCTAATCGGCAATTGACCATTAATGGGACTAACAAGTGAACTAGCTAGAAAAATACCCTCTTGTAACTCAGACGAACATATTATGCAATCTTCTTGTTATATTCGTGTTAACGAAATGTACTGATTCTGTCCTAGGGGGAACAACAAAATTTATTTTTCCACCCTGTAGTTGTAAGGTTATTAACTCATTCCTATTAGAGATTAGCATTAAAGTTTTACTTTTTAAATTAATTAATGCTTGATATTTTAAAAGAAAATCTTGGCCTATGATGCCATCACATTGACATGGTAATTCATTAAAAATGTAAAACTTATGTCGAAACATGTGGTCACGTTCCGCTAATTCTAAGTAAGCATATCCGATAGCTCGAGTACTTCCACCTATTCCGTTTATAATTAATTGTTGTTTATAAATTGGAATATCTAATTTCAAAGCTGTCGCTAGCTTCAAAGCGCATATGGATGCTCCGGTGTCAACTAACCATAAACGTGCCTGGTTATTGATGTTAAAATAAACGGTACATGTATTACTACTAACAAATATGAATTCGTTATTCACGAAAAAACTGATTTGGGGTTTCCTTTTCATCTGTTTCAGTGACGTAAATTTGCCTTTTAGCATATCCATTGTTTTTATGAAAAGTATTGAACTTACCTCGATTGCCTTGGCCTCTTCGGTAATTAGGGGCTTGGTAGTGCCTCTAGCCGTATCGTTGTATGAGCGCTGTTGATACTGCGGCGCCCTCGTGCCTTGAGAGTAATACGTTCGGCCTCTATAAGACCCACGTCCGCGAGCGAATCCCCTGCTAAAATTGTTATTATAGCGACGATTAAAAGAAAATACCTCACTAGATGTGCTTGCTAGTGCAGTCTCCTCGTCCTTTGCTCCTTGTATCGAATCTTTCAAGGATCCGTAATCCCGTGCTGCGATAATTGTGCTGATTCGGCGATTGCGCAATCCGTCAGCAAATTTTTTAATTGCTTGTTTTTCGTTAATAGTTTTTAAAATGTTAAATGCGTTAGAATCGCCGTCTGACTGCGCGATCGTTAAGTCAACGAACATGCTAGATAATTGTTGTCCAAAATTGTCCAACGAAGAATCACCTTGCTTGAGTGTTTGCATTTTATTTTGAATAGCTGCGGCTGATTTTTTAGGCAACAACTGTTTTTGCATATCCGTTATTAATTCTTGTACAGTTTTGTACGACGAGCATAATTTAAGCTTCGCTATTTGAGTAAGTCTATTTTTTAAAACAAAGTTGATGAGGCTTTGTTTCGCGTCTGTTTTTAAGGTAGATTCATAGTATTCTATGGAATCGATAAGTTGTTTTATCACAACTTCGTCGTCTGTCATAGACGGTACCTATTAAAGAAAGTGCGATTTTCAAATTGAATTCTGCCATTGTGGACTTACGATCCACTTCAATACTTCCACCGCTATTTGAACTTGTATAGGTTTTACTACAAAACTCCTCTATTTGCTTATAAAGACCGTTAATATGATCACAATAATGTTTAACAGCTAACAAACCTTCACCTCTTAATACCTTACTATCTACTTCATTCTTAATAACTATCCTAATTTGAAGATAATCAGCATATACTAAAGAAGCTTCTTCTAATTTTGTTTTAAGTAACTCGGGTGTTCGCCTTTCGTAATTCAGTTTTACTAAATATTCCTTAAATAGTTTTAAGCTTTTGGAAAATTTCTTGAACTCTACTAGACATAATCATATCAAACGTAGGTATATTAATCTGTCAATAAATCAGCTGTCCTGATATTCCTAGTCTTAATAATACATAGTAGCATTATTGCCCTTCTTAATATTTAAGAAACAACGCAGATTAATAAGAATATTAACTAACTTACAGATGTAGTGCATAATTGCTTTCCTTCGTATTTTCACGGAAACTTACGAACGTGTCTTGCTATTTCAGTCGGTCACAGTACAAAAAGTACTGAGGTTGACTGAAGTAGCATGACACGTTCGTACGTTTCCGTGAAAATACGAAGGAAAGCAATTATACACTACACCTGTACACATATATGCACTTATACCTGTACTGGAAAAAAAAAACTCAATATTATTTTTCACTCACGACACAATATTTAACTTCTTACACTTGTATCTTCATGTTAGTACGACGCACCATTGACGTAGCGTTCAGCAGCACACCTTTGACCTCTGGTTTACTGGTCCATGGAGTCTCCAACGTGGTAGGATCCAGCCTGCTTGGGAGCGTCACAATTGCGGCAGTGGCTGCTTGGAATGCGTCGATTAATGGAACGACGAATATTGTACCGAACAATCATATCTGATGACCATTTATCGTGACATTTTTTGTAAAGCTTGTAGCAGCCATACAATATTCCAAGTGCCAAAAATGCACAAATTATTATCATCACAATACTTATCGAAGACAAGTGATACTTCATTTCGTGATAATCAGCATCGTTGCTTGATTTTCCAGCGGCGTTTTGGTTGATGAATACATTTTCCTTGTCTACTTTAGAGTTGCACATGGTTGATGACGGTAATGTCTGAATCGGTGATCGGATATCTTTAAAGTAAAGCAGCGGTGCCCGAACCCGACACCTCACGTTGCAAGGTCGCCATGTGGAGCGGGACTTGAGGGGACGAGTAATAAACACGAATGCTGACAAAAGACTAACTTTATTCAATGTAATCACACAATATAATATTAGAAAAATATGCATGATGCGCACTTATGATTAACTCCTTACAAGCGGTCAGGAAACTTTGTGCCCGGTGGATACCTCATAATTTGACCGAGGCCCAAAAACTCCGTCGTGTTGATTGGTGCCGTGAAATGGTTTTAAGATTTAACGGAGGTGACTCAAATGCTGTGTTCGACATACTTACGGGTGACGAAAGCTGGATTTACTGTTATGATCCCGAAACCAAAAGACAGTCTACTCAGTGGGTGTTTCCTTCCGAGGAGTTGCCAACTAAAGTGAAGAGAGGTCGAAGCGTGGGAAAAAAGATGGTATCCTCGTTCTTCGGAAGGACAGGTCATTACGCGACAATTCTTTAAGAGGATCGAAAAACAGTAACTGCAGAGTGGTACACTAACAATTGTTTGCCACTTGTCTTGGAAAAAGTTCGGGAGAAACGACCTCGCAGTAGGATCCTCCTTCGCCACGACAACGCCTCGTCACACACCGCCAGGCGAACGGTCGACTGACTATTTGGCGACGTCAGACGTGGAATTACTGGGTCACCCGCTGTATAGCCCGGACCTCGCACCCTGTGATTTTTATTTATTCCCGAAAATAAAAGAAAAACTTCAATGAAAACGTTTTATGGACGCCGAGGAAGCTGTGGCTGCGTTTCAAAAGGCCCTCGAAGAGACCCCTAAGGACGAGTGGGTAAAGTGCTTTTGTCAGTGGTTCCATCGGATGCAGCGATGTATTGACGTCAATGGACACTATTTTGAAAAGATGTAATAAAGCTAACTTGCTAGTTTAATCAGTTTTTGATTTTTTAAGAACTTTCAGTTTGACCTTCTTAGTACATAGAAAACGTTAAGATATCATTTCCTAAAATGCCCACTTTTTCTGACAATGTAAATATGGAAAGCAACTTTGCAGCAGGCCCGGAGGGCCAAACCACCCAGTAATAGGAGCTCCGTCGATACTCTTATTTCAAATCAATTAAACGTACGCTTTTCAATATTGATTCATCATTAATGTAACTGAATGTACCTTTTGTGTTAGACAATACGAATTTCAGACATTCAAAAACGAGGACTTTTAGAAAATCAGTCATTTTGGGAAAAAAGTATTTTAAGTAAGGATCGGTGTATTTTGGCATTCAGACTAATGCGGAACAGAGCATTTTGGCGTTCAGACCTACCCCGCCGGAAGGTATGGTATGTTACGTAGGGTGATGTATGTTCTTTAGGCGACTTTTGACGCAAGGACAAACCGATATGGGCTTACAAAGGGGCTTTTGTAATTGCAATATACAAGAACTAGTAACAGGACTTTTGCGGGTGGTAGGACCCTGTGCAGGGTTCGACCGGATCGCTACCACCATCTTATCCATTAACCTACCGCCAAACAGCAGTGTTCGCATTGTTGTGTTCCGGTTTGGGGATAAGACAGCCGGTGTAATGACTAGCATAGAGGCATTCCATCTTAGTCCTCTGGGTTGGCAACGCATTTGCAGTCTTATGCTAATGTCTATGGGTTACAGTTTCCACTTACCATCAGGTGGCCTGTTTGCTCGGTTGCCTTCTCTATGCCATAAAAAAAAAAAAGAATAATAGTTGGATCACGACCCCAGCTAGACTATCTGGTTCCCTGTCCCGCAGCAGTGTGCAGCGTGCTTTCGGCACGTCCCCATAGTAATAATAGAATTTAATTTGGTATTTTTTCGTATAAGACACGTCATTGCCTTGAAGTATTTCATAGTAATAAATAGATAGGTAGGTATACATAAGTATATATATTTAAAGATAAAGAAATATGCATTATCTTTATCTCTGGGCAGAAGGCGTATGTGCCTCATGAACGTATCAGTAAGACCACCCATGAGGCACATGTGCCTCATGGGACAGGGAACCCATTATGAGGTAGCTTATCCCTACCGTGCTATCTCTACTGTTAGGGATAAGTGCACGTGTTCGTAGATTTATTTCTACCGGTAGGGATTGGGTGCACTGTCCATTTCAACAATTGGCTACTATATTACTAATTAACCAAAGTTAGTATCATAAATAGAAATCATTGGCCAGTAGTACAACTCAGTAGGACCACAGCCCAGTATTTATCAGTTAGTTCGTTCACGAATCCGGAATCACAATTACCTTCCAATAATTTAATTCTACCACCGTCGGAATAAGAAGCAATTTGGTTTTATTTACGTATTTATTTACAACTTATACATTTAACAAATTCGGAGCCATGTTCGACGGCGTACTAGGTACGTGCTCTACAGTGCAACTTGTTGCAAGGCACAGATATCTAACTGGAATGTCCATACAAAGTTCGCTTGTACAATTTCCTTTTTGATTTGCTCCACAACTTTATACTATGACTTGTAAGCAACGGTGTGTCAACTCAAACAATTACAAACAATATAATAGACGTTCCATCGAAATAACTGTCTTAAACAGAGAAAAACCTTAAATTTAAAACAGGAACTTAAACTATCAAAGAATGCTGGGTGCTCATTGAACCTCACCTCACAAAACAGCTTATAAGACTAGATGGTGGAATGTTATCTACAATATTATAATTTATCTACAATATATATTTCAACTAAATAGTTTTCGTATTTTAGGTAACGAGAATGCCGGTTAATATTTTTAGCTTTACATACGTATACTATTATTGCTTGATGTCGATTAAAATGATGATTTTATTAGGTAAGGTAATCCACTAAACTCGTGAATAAGCTTGAATATATTTTTACGTCATAACGACACTTTGGTTTTTCATTATTTTTATCTATTTATTCAATTAAAAAGCTCTTGGATACCAAAATATCAGCCCTCTGCTTTTAGATATCAATATATACACAATGAGTTGCACCTACATGATAGTTAGACAAGGATCTTTATGAACGTGGTCGAAATCGGAACTTAGTACCAATTTCACCAAACGATGTTAACCACTTAACAGACGATTAGAGCGTTAACCGCTGTCAAAATGTATGAACTAACAGTCCATTCAGTTTAACATTGTTCGGTGAAATTGGTACTAAATGCAGTGTTCACCAACAATTAAACGGACGGTTAGCGGTGTAGCACGTTCACCGTCTCCATACAAAACGATCTGATAATGTCACCAGTCCAACTGTGCATTCAGTATGGGTATGTGACTCCATAGTGGACGCACGGACTCCTGAAAAAAGCTTCATGACCCCCCCATATTAGGGGCACCCAGTCAGGGAACGTGTTAACGGTTGTCAAATGTATTGACTAACGGCTGATCAAGACTTAACTGTCTGTTAAATTGGTTGGTGAACTCGGCCCTTAGTGTATCAAATTCAGACTTTTTGACAATTAAACGTTAACCTTATATATATTTTTGCAAGTCATCCGCAAGAATCTTTAGTATAATACTATATACGGTTTTTTTCGTAGATGCATTTTGTATCACCGTTGCCAAAACCAGCCGGGACTACTAGTGACGATAGTTATTCTATTTTTCTCTCAGGAATAAGGTACACTCTTGAACAAGCAAACTTGGATACATTCGCTGCCGTCTCTTTCCTTGGTTACGCATTTTTAGTTTCATACGATGCACATACGCGTTTAAGGCACTGGATGAAAGTCAGAAAACGCTATCGGTTGAAGGCAGTGAATGTGCATCCTCGCGCTTATGTCACTCGTTATCATAAAGAGCCTTGTTGTACTAGGTATAGGCTTGATTAAGAAATATTCTAATTTAGGTAATATAAGAATTCAATCAACGCAGATGGGTCTGGCCCTAAATAGATAAATAGATGATCATTCAACAAAGCCTACGTGTCTAATTGACTATGCGTTTGCATCGCATCACATAACACGTCTTTCTGCAAACATTCACAAAACAACAGTAAAGTACTGCACCAATTAAGTACCTACCGAAATAATCCTATTACCGGCTTTTACTTACGTAACGCACAAAACAGAATTCACATTTTTGCCTCAGGTTTAATGAAATTTAACATATTTTTACAAAATAAGACAACATAAAAGTGCGAGTTCACCAACAATGATTCAGAAGTTATATTTTTTTATTAATCGTTCACTGCTGGATCTGTCATCCGTAAACAAAATTGTTTTACGCTTAAACGTCTCTTTCAACTGTTGGTAAACTTAGCACCAAGATTACTTCCTAGTAGTAGTAAATAGTGAAGGTGTGTAGTGTAATAGGTAGGTATAATAATTATTATATAACAGTAAAGCGTCAATCGATCGTATGAGTAATTTCACGAGAGCTGGCACGAATGGTACGAATAAAACTGTCGTTGCCGTTATTGTGTGAGCCGACCTTATACTGAGGCCGTTATAGTAGGACTTCGCGCAGGCTCCGCCCATCACCCGCCAGCCTGCCGCCAAGCAGCAGTAGGTACTCGCAGTGTTGTGTGAAATAACTCTGTTAGCGGTATTCCACCCGCATTTGCAACCGTAAGATTGCGGTCTATATCTATGGGTCTTAGAAGTCTCATATCGGCTTGGATACAAAAACGTGCTTGTGGTGCTATCCCAATAGGAATACGTGTACGAGTGCATAATAATACACACGTACAAATGATTGCTTACTCATTCTCTCCATTCGGTCCAACTATCAAACGGCCTATAGGTATACTTCGGCAAACCCCTTTTTTCACGGACCAGTTTCAACAACACCCTTACTTGAGACACCGAATTTATCTACTAATTCTCTCTCGTGAAATCGAATAAATAATAACGGTCGAAAAAAAATATCCCTACACCTTCTTAGGCGAAGTCTATTAAAGGAAATATGGAGTAGAATTTAGATTTAGGCCGACAACCACACGCGCATGAGACTTGAGATTTTGAGTGCGGTGCAGCCGTCACAGGTGCTCGCGGGTGTCAGTGCTTCGCCGCGAGAGATTACAACAACGACCGAGAGCGCGCCCGCTGCGGCTGTCAACGTACTCTTGGTGGCGATCGCCCGCCGTCGAGGGACGCGAGCGGGCAGCGGCGGCGCTCTGTAGCGGGTTTCCCAGGAGCGGTTCCAGAATGTCTTACCAGTTGCCAAGGCCCGTTAGACTACCAATATGAAAATATACGGATATCTTACATGATACTGTCATACGCATCAATATTTCTGTGATACGTATTGCGATATGCATGTATCGCGTAATAATATTAAATAATCTAATCCGCCCCTATGACCTCTAACCCAGTCCTCAGGTTATGTCTTGTTTTCAGTATTCAGAGTAAGCCTCCCCTGGATCCGCCCATGGTCCCCGGGCCGGAGCCGTGGTCCCGGCGAGCTCCGGCGCGCCTAGAGCTTGACGCGGCCGGCGCAGATGTCGTGGAACAGCGCGGAGGTGAGCGGCACGAACTCCGCGCCCGACCGGAAGTACAGCGGCTCGTGGATCACGTCCGGGTCGAAGCCCTCCTTCTGGTACTGGATTTTCTTGAGCTTAAATGTACCTGGACAAAGATTTATTTAAACTTAAGAACATGACTAACCCGTCCACTTCATGATTATGTACGTAATCGTTGTCATTTCGTTCGTAAAGTAATTTCGTTAAATAATTTTTAAATAATTTACATTAACAGAGAGAGAGAGACGAGTACTATTAATACTCTGGTTTTACTGTACATGGTTGGTGAAATATGTAGAATATATTTCGGTAGTCTAAAGTCGATTCAGATCAGGATTAAATTAGCTCGATCTAAATTTTCTTCAAAATTCTAATTAAAAATGAAAAAGATCAGATGTAGAATTCTCACACGATAAGCGTATGAAGCATGGGACGGCTCCCTAACAATCATCTATCAAAAGCCGCAAGAACTTGTTGCTGCCTTCTTTAGGTTCCTTTTGGCTGACATGAGGGCTGTCAATTCGGTATTGTAAACGGCATCCCTTCATCTGGCATAACTTTTTTTGGCACAATTCATCATTTCGCACAATCATCATTTGGCATAAAGTCTTTTTTTCTGAAACCGTGTACTTTTCAGGATTATTTAAAATACCATTACATAGAACCCAATAGGTTAGGTTTGGTTTATTTTATGTCAATCCTGAAAAGTACACGGTTTCAGAAAAAAAGACTAAGCCAAATGATGATTGTGCGAAATGATGAATTATGCCAAAAAAAATTGTGCAATACATTAGTAACCCATTGTAAACTTCACGATAACCGACTTTGCTAGACCTCATATTGGCCATGAAATGTACAACGAAGAGTCACCGCCACGTGTGATTGTGACGGTAGTCAAGGAGGCGTGACTCACTGGTGATGTCGATGTCCTTGACGATGCGCAGGAACAGCGGGCGCGCGTACGACGGCAGCGAGTCGTCCAGGTCGCGCGCCAGCCGCGCCAGGTCCAGCGTGCGCGCAGGGTCCGCGACGGCCGCCATGCCCGCCCTACCCTCGTTCTGCGGGATCTGAAATTATATTTGTCACTAGCTTCTACGAGGCTTGTACTCTACTATACGTTCTGTCAATTAGCGCCCGACACGCCTCACACGCCCTCGGTGCGGAGCAAAAAGCCGTAAACTTAACCTTCATTTGATTTGATATTTGATTATAATTCGTCAATTTTAGTCAAGTTTGACCCTAAGTCCAAGAGATTATCTGTCGCAACAAATACTTAACGTTGAAGTAGTTTGGATTCATTAGGTCCTCACCTAATGAATCCAAAAGTATATTGGCAATATCAGCTTGTACATTTTTGATATAAGCTTTTTATTTGCACTTTTATTTGTAACTTTAACTTCGAAATGGTCTTGTTGTCGTAATACGATATTACTAGATAAATAAATTCTCAATACTTAAAAATAAAAACACATCATGAATAAAAAATGCTCATGCTTCTTACACAAACAATCGTCCATATCGAGCCCAGATCCACCAGCTTCGGAGGCAGGGTCACTATCAGCACACTTGTCCCATCGCCGACGAGGAAGCATTATCCCCCGCATAGGTACCGTTTTGAGTCGTCCCATTCGTTTTTTAACAAGTTCTTAATTCGTCTCATTCTGATTTAGTCATCCATTCTTTATTCGTCACTTTCGGTGGTAGTCTTTGTCGTCTTTGGTCATATTCGTTGTTTCTTTTTCTTATTCCGGATCATTCCGCTATTCGTTATTCGTCCTATCGTCTTTGGTCTTATTCTAAGTTCGTATTATTCTTATTGGGTCTCTTTAGAAATTGATCTCATTCTTTATAGCACACATTCACTATTCATCTCGTTTGATATTAGCAATTTGACTTGTTTTCTTTCAAGCGACCAGAGTCGCAAAAATCACGGAAAGAGAAATTACGAAAATTTCAAGTATAAAATTGACTACTTAGTCCGGGGGTTCCACTCCTTTGTACGAGCAAATTTGGCTCCTAGGTAAATTGACAATTCATAACCACTTGACACCTTAAGCATTAATGTCGTTGAGTGACCAGACCAGTAACGTAATAAAGTGGGAATTGAGACGAAAACCGAATAAGACGAATTAAAAAACGAAATTGATTTACTGCTAAAGAAACCAGCAGCGAACGTGTTGAAAAAAATGTAACAAGTAACGAATGAGACTAAAAAATAATGACTAACACCGAACATGTCAAAAAAAGAAGAGAGACGAACATCGAATGAACCTTAATAAGAACAAGACAAACAACAACTATGAAATGACGAATGAAGAATGGATGACGAAAGCAGAATGAGACGAATTAAGAACTTGACAAAAAACGAATGGGACGACCCACGACGATACGGCTGTGAGACAAGTGCGTGCGGTCGGCGACGTCCCGCGCGGCACTCACCGAGACGCCGTAGACGACGGCCTCGCGCTGGCCCACGGCGGGCGCGAGCGCGTTCTCCACCTCGCCCGTGGACACGTTCTCGCCCTTCCAGCGGTACGTGTCGCCCGTGCGGTCGCGGAAGTACAGGTAGCCCAGCTCGTCGCCCACCAGGATGTCGCCGCTCACGAACGCCGCGTCGCCCTTCGCGAACACGTCGCGCTCCAGCTTCTTGTTGCTGTCCGACTAGAATCACGTCGTTATTTCTCTATTAGTACCTATATTGAGTGGGAAAAGTCTACAGATGTAGGGAATAATCAAACGACATCGTGATTTTTCAGATAAGTTCATATTTATCTTATTTTTTTCAATTATCTTTAGTACTCACAATTAGTTGAGAAATTAAGATAATTACGAAGTTATCGAACGATGTAACTAAGCATCAGTTCAGCAGCCTACTTAATGAACAGTGGTGGCTCTAGAATTTCTTTTAGGGAGGAGTTATCCTTACACGTACATTACAAAGGTCTCTTATTTTTCGGGTTCAAGGGAAGTTATGACCCTGCGGGTCTCCACTTTCTCAACACTATGTAATAGCGTATATGTAATTAGTATAGGCCTTACTAAACTATTTAAAAAATTCCGTAAAAATACCTTATCGACGTATCCATAGTACTCCCTCGAGGCGTTTCCCTGTGATATTAGCCCGATGAACATGCCCGGCTCACCTGCCAGCCGAACAGAAAAAAAACCGTCAGTTATGATAATGATGTTATTTATACAGTTTATGTTAAACGCGCATCTCGGCATGGTCAACAAGCGCAAAGTACGTAAAGTCATGGTCGTAGAAAAACCCAAGCTCAGCTAGAAATGAATAGGTACAGTTACCAATAATAATATATTATTCAACATAACACACTAAAGTATTTTTTTACATATCTTTAGTAATAGAAGAGTGTTAAATATTTTCGAGCCCCATGTTTGACAATAAATATATTGACGACTCTATTAGTAAGGTCAACGAAAATGTAAACGTACCAGTATTCAATTTTCGTCGTAAAGAACTTTTTTTTCCTCTGGTAGATACAGTTTCATCGCCAAATTTGACGGTTCCCAAAAATAGGATTAGAAAGTTGGATTAGTGTAGTGTATCTCACCGGGCGCGCACCGGGTGCAGTACCCGCCGGGCCCGCGCAGCAGCGCGCCGGTCTCGTCGGCGCGCACGAGCGCGATGGGCAGCGCGCGCGTCGGCAGCAGCTGCGGCAGGAACCCCACCGCGCCCACCGTGTTGTCCACGTTTACTGCACCACACAACACACACATCAACACACGCACACACACACGACCAACAATAATACCCTGGGGGCTACCATCACATACTAAACCACAACACTACGTTCAGAGAAAGGGACAGAGCTATAGCAGTTTTACTGCTCTGGCCCGTTCTCTCAATCTAAATTAGTATGTGTAAACTGGTTCAGTCATCATCATCATCATCATCATCATCATCATCATCATCATCATCATCATCATCATCATCATCATCATCATCATCACAGCCTATACTAGTCCACTGCTGGACATAGGCCTCTCCCATTGCACGCCAACGAGCACGATTCGTGGGCACGCTCATCCAGCTCTTGCCAGCCACTTTGCGTAGATCGTCGCTCCACCTAGTCATGGTTCAGTAGAGTTCACAAATATGTGAACGCTTTTGTACCTTGTCACTTAGGGCTGTGTCAATTCATACGTGGCATGACATTAACCACATGTTTCACAATCGACAAGTAAAGCGTATTTGACAGATAAATTTAGCACTTTCTCTGTCTTACACTTGAAAATAGACAAGCACCAGAGCCAACTTTAAATGACAGATAAATTTACTAGTCGATTGTGAAACAGGCCCTAAATAGACAAGGTACCTACTAAAGTGTACACATATTTATAAACTCGACTGTAACCCCCATGTTTATGGAGTTGACCAACTGAATTAGGACATCAGGAGGCATGTTGTCAAGATACATCATGCTATGTTAGAGTTTTTGAAATTCTTCAAAATGTATTATGGTAGACGTAAGCTGACAGCACCGACTGAATATGTCAACAAACAAACATACTTGTTATGTAAACAAACCAGCAGCGTTTGCATTTTGGCTAGGCCTACTGACTGTGACTTATTAAGTTCGCCTTTGAACATCAATCACATCCCCATAGAAGAAGAAGAACTATCGGCTACGTGTGCCAAGTATAAATCTATTTAAAAAATGCATTAAGTTTCTCAGGTTGTTAGAATTCTAAATGAAACAACAGTAATCTGGACGGTAATCTACCACTTTTTTAGAAGTTTCTTAACACTTTAACCTCACTATCATCAAATTAAATAATTAAATATCACAATCAGAGCTAATGAACTTTGCGATCTTCCTTAACTCTGCACACTCATTATATTTAATTTACCAAGTGCTCCAAGTACAAGAATAGACATAATAAAAGTGCATTAAACTCACTTATGTTCGCGTTGCCCTCGGTGGCGCCGTATATTTCATTTATCTGCGGCACTTTGAACCTGCAAACATGTCACAATATACATTAGCTCATCCGCGCATCCATTAACTCAACAATGCCCGAGTGTCGTGACGCGACCTCTGGAACCCAACAGTTTCTTTCATACAAATGACTATTAATTAGTACACCTTTAAATAGGGCACAGAATTTAAATGCTCTATTGTAATAGCTCAGCGATGTATCGATTATCTAGTCACGTGACCTTTTAATATTAGTTAATCTGTCTTCTCCTTGATGTCTGATTTTATAGAAGTTCTACCCAAGTAAAATAAGTATGCATTCCTAGTGATGGCACGCAATACAATCGTAAGCAAATATTTAATCATATTTAAGATATTTGTCTTAACCAGTTTGTGGTTAGTTTTTTATTTGCTTTGTTTAGAAAGTTTTGGCTGTGTAAAGTAAACAAACGGGTTTGTAAGTAGGAGTCTGTTTCAAGTGAAGTTATTATATTTTAACAATTACTCATATTAGAGACCCGCTCAGGCTTCGGTTGGGTAAGATCTACATGTATTTGATAAATACTGTCCTTTTATAAGTAACAATGAAAACTGCATCAAAACTTGTTGCGTAAATAACAACAACTAAACGGAAGTGACTTACTTCGCTTAATAATATTTATATACTTAGTTTTTTGACTACTGAAGGGAGGCGCAACAGTCGCATTAATAAAAGGTGAAAGTATATTTCGAAAAAAATATGTTTTCATTGTATTGTAGATTGTAGATCTGTCATAACGTTAAAGTTGTTGCCGGGGCGATGTACGTGGTACCGACCTGTCTACGATGCTCTGCCAGATGGCGGGGCGCATGCCGTTGCCCACCATGATGCGCACGCGGTGCTGCGCGTCGGCCGCGCGCGCCGGCTGCGCCAGCAGGTAGCGGCACATCTCGCCGATGTACGTGGTACCGACCTGTCTACGATGCTCTGCCAGATGGCGGGGCGCATGCCGTTGCCCACCATGATGCGCACGCGGTGCTGCGCGTCGGCCGCGCGCGCCGGCTGCGCCAGCAGGTAGCGGCACATCTCGCCGATGTACGTGGTACCGACCTGTCTACGATGCTCTGCCAGATGGCGGGGCGCATGCCGTTGCCCACCATGATGCGCACGCGGTGCTGCGCGTCGGCCGCGCGCGCCGGCTGCGCCAGCAGGTAGCGGCACATCTCGCCGATGTACGTGGTACCGACCTGTCTACGATGCTCTGCCAGATGGCGGGGCGCATGCCGTTGCCCACCATGATGCGCACGCGGTGCTGCGCGTCGGCCGCGCGCGCCGGCTGCGCCAGCAGGTAGCGGCACATCTCGCCGATGTATGTGGTACCGACCTGTCTACGATGCTCTGCCAGATGGCGGGGCGCATGCCGTTGCCCACCATGATGCGCACGCGGTGCTGCGCGTCGGCCGCGCGCGCCGGCTGCGCCAGCAGGTAGCGGCACATCTCGCCGATGTATGTGGTACCGACCTGTCTACGATGCTCTGCCAGATGGCGGGGCGCATGCCGTTGCCCACCATGATGCGCACGCGGTGCTGCGCGTCGGCCGCGCGCGCCGGCTGCGCCAGCAGGTAGCGGCACATCTCGCCGATGTACGTGGTACCGACCTGTCTACGATGCTCTGCCAGATGGCGGGGCGCATGCCGTTGCCCACCATGATGCGCACGCGGTGCTGCGCGTCGGCCGCGCGCGCCGGCTGCGCCAGCAGGTAGCGGCACATCTCGCCGATGTACGTGGTACCGACCTGTCTACGATGCTCTGCCAGATGGCGGGGCGCATGCCGTTGCCCACCATGATGCGCACGCGGTGCTGCGCGTCGGCCGCGCGCGCCGGCTGCGCCAGCAGGTAGCGGCACATCTCGCCGATGTACGTGGTACCGACCTGTCTACGATGCTCTGCCAGATGGCGGGGCGCATGCCGTTGCCCACCATGATGCGCACGCGGTGCTGCGCGTCGGCCGCGCGCGCCGGCTGCGCCAGCAGGTAGCGGCACATCTCGCCGATGTACGTGGTACCGACCTGTCTACGATGCTCTGCCAGATGGCGGGGCGCATGCCGTTGCCCACCATGATGCGCACGCGGTGCTGCGCGTCGGCCGCGCGCGCCGGCTGCGCCAGCAGGTAGCGGCACATCTCGCCGATGTATGTGGTACCGACCTGTCTACGATGCTCTGCCAGATGGCGGGGCGCATGCCGTTGCCCACCATGATGCGCACGCGGTGCTGCGCGTCGGCCGCGCGCGCCGGCTGCGCCAGCAGGTAGCGGCACATCTCGCCGATGTACGTGGTACCGACCTGTCTACGATGCTCTGCCAGATGGCGGGGCGCATGCCGTTGCCCACCATGATGCGCACGCGGTGCTGCGCGTCGGCCGCGCGCGCCGGCTGCGCCAGCAGGTAGCGGCACATCTCGCCGATGTATGTGGTACCGACCTGTCTACGATGCTCTGCCAGATGGCGGGGCGCATGCCGTTGCCCACCATGATGCGCACGCGGTGCTGCGCGTCGGCCGCGCGCGCCGGCTGCGCCAGCAGGTAGCGGCACATCTCGCCGATGTATGTGGTACCGACCTGTCTACGATGCTCTGCCAGATGGCGGGGCGCATGCCGTTGCCCACCATGATGCGCACGCGGTGCTGCGCGTCGGCCGCGCGCGCCGGCTGCGCCAGCAGGTAGCGGCACATCTCGCCGATGTATGTGGTACCGACCTGTCTACGATGCTCTGCCAGATGGCGGGGCGCATGCCGTTGCCCACCATGATGCGCACGCGGTGCTGCGCGTCGGCCGCGCGCGCCGGCTGCGCCAGCAGGTAGCGGCACATCTCGCCGATGTATGTGGTACCGACCTGTCTACGATGCTCTGCCAGATGGCGGGGCGCATGCCGTTGCCCACCATGATGCGCACGCGGTGCTGCGCGTCGGCCGCGCGCGCCGGCTGCGCCAGCAGGTAGCGGCACATCTCGCCGATGTATGTGGTACCGACCTGTCTACGATGCTCTGCCAGATGGCGGGGCGCATGCCGTTGCCCACCATGATGCGCACGCGGTGCTGCGCGTCGGCCGCGCGCGCCGGCTGCGCCAGCAGGTAGCGGCACATCTCGCCGATGTATGTGGTACCGACCTGTCTACGATGCTCTGCCAGATGGCGGGGCGCATGCCGTTGCCCACCATGATGCGCACGCGGTGCTGCGCGTCGGCCGCGCGCGCCGGCTGCGCCAGCAGGTAGCGGCACATCTCGCCGATGTACGTGGTACCGACCTGTCTACGATGCTCTGCCAGATGGCGGGGCGCATGCCGTTGCCCACCATGATGCGCACGCGGTGCTGCGCGTCGGCCGCGCGCGCCGGCTGCGCCAGCAGGTAGCGGCACATCTCGCCGATGTATGTGGTACCGACCTGTCTACGATGCTCTGCCAGATGGCGGGGCGCATGCCGTTGCCCACCATGATGCGCACGCGGTGCTGCGCGTCGGCCGCGCGCGCCGGCTGCGCCAGCAGGTAGCGGCACATCTCGCCGATGTACGTGGTACCGACCTGTCTACGATGCTCTGCCAGATGGCGGGGCGCATGCCGTTGCCCACCATGATGCGCACGCGGTGCTGCGCGTCGGCCGCGCGCGCCGGCTGCGCCAGCAGGTAGCGGCACATCTCGCCGATGTATGTGGTACCGACCTGTCTACGATGCTCTGCCAGATGGCGGGGCGCATGCCGTTGCCCACCATGATGCGCACGCGGTGCTGCGCGTCGGCCGCGCGCGCCGGCTGCGCCAGCAGGTAGCGGCACATCTCGCCGATGTACGTGGTACCGACCTGTCTACGATGCTCTGCCAGATGGCGGGGCGCATGCCGTTGCCCACCATGATGCGCACGCGGTGCTGCGCGTCGGCCGCGCGCGCCGGCTGCGCCAGCAGGTAGCGGCACATCTCGCCGATGTACGTGGTACCGACCTGTCTACGATGCTCTGCCAGATGGCGGGGCGCATGCCGTTGCCCACCATGATGCGCACGCGGTGCTGCGCGTCGGCCGCGCGCGCCGGCTGCGCCAGCAGGTAGCGGCACATCTCGCCGATGTACGTGGTACCGACCTGTCTACGATGCTCTGCCAGATGGCGGGGCGCATGCCGTTGCCCACCATGATGCGCACGCGGTGCTGCGCGTCGGCCGCGCGCGCCGGCTGCGCCAGCAGGTAGCGGCACATCTCGCCGATGTACGTGGTACCGACCTGTCTACGATGCTCTGCCAGATGGCGGGGCGCATGCCGTTGCCCACCATGATGCGCACGCGGTGCTGCGCGTCGGCCGCGCGCGCCGGCTGCGCCAGCAGGTAGCGGCACATCTCGCCGATGTACGTGGTACCGACCTGTCTACGATGCTCTGCCAGATGGCGGGGCGCATGCCGTTGCCCACCATGATGCGCACGCGGTGCTGCGCGTCGGCCGCGCGCGCCGGCTGCGCCAGCAGGTAGCGGCACATCTCGCCGATGTACGTGGTACCGACCTGTCTACGATGCTCTGCCAGATGGCGGGGCGCATGCCGTTGCCCACCATGATGCGCACGCGGTGCTGCGCGTCGGCCGCGCGCGCCGGCTGCGCCAGCAGGTAGCGGCACATCTCGCCGATGTACGTGGTACCGACCTGTCTACGATGCTCTGCCAGATGGCGGGGCGCATGCCGTTGCCCACCATGATGCGCACGCGGTGCTGCGCGTCGGCCGCGCGCGCCGGCTGCGCCAGCAGGTAGCGGCACATCTCGCCGATGTACGTGGTACCGACCTGTCTACGATGCTCTGCCAGATGGCGGGGCGCATGCCGTTGCCCACCATGATGCGCACGCGGTGCTGCGCGTCGGCCGCGCGCGCCGGCTGCGCCAGCAGGTAGCGGCACATCTCGCCGATGTACGTGGTACCGACCTGTCTACGATGCTCTGCCAGATGGCGGGGCGCATGCCGTTGCCCACCATGATGCGCACGCGGTGCTGCGCGTCGGCCGCGCGCGCCGGCTGCGCCAGCAGGTAGCGGCACATCTCGCCGATGTACGTGGTACCGACCTGTCTACGATGCTCTGCCAGATGGCGGGGCGCATGCCGTTGCCCACCATGATGCGCACGCGGTGCTGCGCGTCGGCCGCGCGCGCCGGCTGCGCCAGCAGGTAGCGGCACATCTCGCCGATGTACGTGGTACCGACCTGTCTACGATGCTCTGCCAGATGGCGGGGCGCATGCCGTTGCCCACCATGATGCGCACGCGGTGCTGCGCGTCGGCCGCGCGCGCCGGCTGCGCCAGCAGGTAGCGGCACATCTCGCCGATGTACGTGGTACCGACCTGTCTACGATGCTCTGCCAGATGGCGGGGCGCATGCCGTTGCCCACCATGATGCGCACGCGGTGCTGCGCGTCGGCCGCGCGCGCCGGCTGCGCCAGCAGGTAGCGGCACATCTCGCCGATGTACTGCGCCACCTGCACACGAATGTTGTTGGCGCTTTAGCGATAACTACCTGTCAGTTAGGTGCCATGAACTTTGGGATCATGATCATTCTACAATCATTAGGTACAGTCAACAACTTAGGGCCAAAGTCAATCTGAGTTGAGACAAGCATATTTTTAAGCCCGCATAGAGCATAAAGACAATTAAATCATTTTCAAACTCGAAAGCTGTAGGCTATGATGAAATACGCACTGACGTAATCAAAAACTGTGTCTTTGTAATAGCGTATCCCTTAACTTGTCTTTGTTGCAGGGCATTTTCCCCGGCGTTTTAAAGAAGTCTGTCTTAAAACCCTTATACAAAAAAGGTGATAAGAGCAAAATGGAAAACTACAGACCGATTTCTCATATACCCATCCTGTCTAAAATTCTGGAAAAAGTAATGTATAAAACGCTGTTGAATTTCTTGAGAATTAAAAGGAATCATTAAAGATGAACAAAATGGATTTAGAAGGGGTAGAAGCACTTCTCTTGCAGCGTTTAAATTGATGAAACAAATCTTAAGTTATGTTGATGTAAAAATACTAGTTACTGCATTATTGATGGACGTGAACAAAGCGTTTGACTTTTTATGTCACAAACGTTTGCTTTTAAAATTGGTTAGATATGGAATCCGCGGACATAGATTCAATCATACTTAACTAACAGAATTCAATGTGTAGAAATTTCAAGATACTACCTCTAAACTAAAAGTATTGTAACGTATAGATCTGATTATACTGATAATGACTTTGGTGTACCACAAGGCAGTATTCTGGGCCCTCTACTTTTTTTTATTTTATATAAATGATCTGCCAAATGCCCTTCAAAAAAATTGCATCATGTTCGCAGATGATACTACTATAATCATAGATGGAAAGGAACGTTCAACTTATAACGAAAGAATAAATACGGCTTTAAACAATGTAATCAATGGTTGACAAGAAATAATCTAAAAGTAAACTTAAGTAAAACTAAATACATACAATTTCATACTAATAAAGGCGAATCACACAAACTAGACGTGAACTATAACGGGGAACCAATTGAAGAAGTGGCACAGACAACTTTTTTGGGCATAAATTTAGATACTACATGTAACTGGAAGGAGCATGCACATGGTTTATGTTCTAAAATTAACAGATTTACTTATGCTCTGAGGAGAGTTCGTCAATTGGTTTCCATGAAAGCAGCATTAACGGCTTACAGCGGTTATATAGATTCAGCCCTACGTTACGGTATTGTTTTGTGGGGTAATTCCTCAGATAAAAATTACGTATTTTTAATACAAAAGCGCTGCATTCGAGCTATATTTGGACTCAAACCCGATGACTCATGCCGACCATATTTTATAAGACATATTCTAAATGTACCGTGCCTTTACATCATGGAAGTGTGTATGTTCGTGTTCAAAAACAAACAATGCTTCCAAAAAGTGCAGGCATTATCTGCTAAAACTGTACGGCCACAATACTTGCACAAATTGTACAAGCCTGGTGCTAAACTAAAACTAACAACAAAAAATGGGTACTTTATGTGTATTAGCACTTTCAATAATTTGCCGGATAGTTTTAAGTCAAATAAAGTAGTAAATAGGTTTAAGAATCAACTAAAAATGTGGCTCGTAAAAAAATGTTTCTACAGTGTAAAAGAATATATGGAATATAAACCTGACTAGATTTTTATCATTATTATTAGTCACTGACTAAAATGGACTTAAAGTAAATTTTATTTCATATTTAATTTTCTAGAATTATTAGGACTAAGTACTATAATTATTTTGCTTATTTGTTAATATGAGTAAGTGAATTGTGTATACATCTGTAAAGATAGAACTTGGTGATACTAATAGTTAACTGTGTGTAACAACTAACAACCCATGTATAATACCCAATTTCCATACACAATAAAGATTTTATGATTTATGACATTCTACAATAATATGGTTGAGTTTCCTATAAGATACAAAAGAAATGAGTTGGTAGGTCTCTAATGACATTGACGACTTCAATTTTTTTTTTTAATGGACACAAATTAACTTTTTGGCCATAGCAATTAGTGGTATTTTGGATGCCAAATTGTTATTTGGCGTTTTTTCCTATACCTACAAAGTTACTACCAACAAAAGACGCCACGCCACGCAGTATAGGACAATTACATGATAGTTTAGCATTATCTGCATCAAAAGTTCTCTAATGTCAAAATGCTGATTCGGCTTGTTCAAATCCAATCCTATCATACTTTTGTAATCAATGAAATAGGTCAATAAATCAATGTTACATTTCTTCTCAATCTGGTTTATTCCCAAAAACGGGACAAGCAATCACTTTCCAATAACTCGCATTGAAGAGACTCAATTGTAATATAAGTTACTAGCTTTCATGAGGGCCCTAGGCCCTAGGCTAAACAGCGACAATAGTTTTAAAAACATAATGAGGATGAAGACTTATAAAAGATCGAAAATGATTCCTATCGGTTTAACGTTTACTCGCAATTTTGGTTGCAAGGTTAGCACAGTTACGTACCGTGCATTGGTAGTTGAGGCAGTCGGTCCAGTAGTTGGAGGCGGAGAACTTGGGGCGGATGACAGAGGGGATGCCGTCCACCAGCGCCGCGCCCGTGCCCACCACGCCGCCAGCCGTGTGGTACATGGGCAGCGCGTTATACAACCGGTCCGAGCCGCGCAGCCCCAGCATGTGCACCGTGGCCAGCGTGATCAGCAGGTACCTGGGGACAGCAGATTTATCAAGTGACAAACCATACCGAACTCCAGGGAGCCTATTTTGCTCGCGTTTATGGCTGTGGATAATGTAGAGAAAACGTCAGTCGCTTTTAGACAAGTATGTAAGTGCAATATACGAATACTAAAGTAGTAAAAGGACTGATGAGACTGTTGGAGTCGCATAGCTCTGTCCTGTTAACTGTCTAAAACTTTGTAGGTTTTATACACCTCCTGAGTCTGTTCTAGGCCCTCAGAAAAAGCTGCTAGCTGCAGCAAATGTATATTGCGAACCATGCATTGCGTTCTCTTCTTACTTATGTCGGATCTCACAAACTAACTAAATAGTCTGTGAAATCTTATAGATTGAATGTCAATTTTCACATTTCGGCTTTTCAAAGCCATTATAACTCAAAACGTAGGTTTCTTGATGAGCTTTGTCCTCACAATAACAAATTACCAGTACTTCAACTGGTTTATATTTTTTGCCAGGATTCTATTGCGATTTATTGGACTTTTTATATTATTATTTAATTAGTCTTCAATAGGTATGCTTATTTCCTGTTACTTCTATAGTTTTTATTTGTGATGAATTTGTATTTTTTTTAATTGCCAGTTATCTAGTAAGATAAGTGGATTTTCCGTTGGGCGTCATGATGTTCGTGCTAGTCAAGTTCTGATTTAAGTAGGTAGTCATGTCCATGTATGTTGATAATCCAGTACTACTGAGGGCTAAAATAGAGGGCTTCATCGAGCTTATAAAATAAATCATAATATATGTCATCTTTTACTTTTACAGAGTAAAATATCTCTACTGAGAAAAAAATACTCGTAACGTTCTGGTTCGAAACCTATAAAAGGCTCTAGGGAATAAAAATGTTGCAAATCGATTTAAACGTATTTTTTTCTAATCATGTCGGAAGTTAGATGAGCTATTTGATAAACATTAGATATTGACGTACTTGGAGTTAGGCAGCACGGCCGCCTTGGGCATGCCGGTGGTGCCGGAGGTGTAGATGTAGAGCAGGGTATCTTTGTAGTGGGGCCGGTCGGTCAGCAGTGGGTAGAGGGGGGGGTGGCGCGCCATCTCCGCGCCGAAGTCCAGGACCCCTGGGGCGCAGGTCCCGTACAGCTGGAACAGCTTCATGTCGTTGGGCAGCTGCGGGCGGATCTCTGACACGGCTGCAATAGAATGGTAAGGTCTATTACTAAAGTCATGTAGTAAAAGAGTAGACGAAGGCTTTCTTAAAAAAGTTTTTATAATTTGACGTTACTGTCGTCTTTTTACGCATAATCTTTCCCCAGGTGCTAACATTGTATGTTTTATATAAAGCTCACTGTAAAAACGCTCATACACGTCCCAGGTATTGGGTTAAAGCTGGCATTTAATGCGTTAAGTGAACACCACACCATCGGAATATAAAGCCGAAGCAGTCTAGTCAAATGTAAGTATAACGAGTAATGATGATGAAACATAGGTGTGCATACTAGGCAGGTGCGTGATGCTGTGTCACGAATTCATAATTTATGTTTTTAAGTTGCACGTTATCCGTACTAACTACGCAGGTACTTGGTTTCATTTTAACGAGAAATTAACATGATTTCCAACTTTTAACTAGTTTTAGATTGCCTATTATTACTCTGCAATCAAATTCGTATTTTTTGGAATTACGAAGGAAAAAAATAGAAAGGTTTTCTTGATGGATGTGTTTTGGCGTTGGCGGTATATTAACTGGCGCCCTTTAGCTACCAGTAATCTAGTTGGTGTAACAAACAGGATCAACAGACATCATTATATTCATACCATCAGCTAACTGGTCAGAGAACACAATCGCCTTGGCCTTGGCGACCTGGATGCAGTGTAGCAGCGGCTTGTGGCGCAGGTTGCTGTTGATCAGCGCAGAGACGGCGCCCAGCTTGGCTGCGCCCATCCAGGTGCACACGTACTCCGCGCAGTTGGGCATGAACACGCAGACCACGTCGCCCCGCTTCAGCTGCACGTGCTCCTGCATCACCCGCGACACCTGGTTCGACTTATCCGCAATCTGTAAATAAAGCGTTATCATATCGTTAACGGCTTCATTCTACCGTCGCACTTTTCGTCAGAAGGATGTTCGTTCATTCCCGTTCTTGAGTTACTGCGATCAAGTAGGTACGCGCCGGTGTGACAATGACAACTTATACAGTTTTTTAAAAAAAAGGGCGTAATTACAGACTCCGTTTATGGATTGAAAACTTTTGAATGGAACAACAGATATCCATCAAATGGCTTTTTACACGTCAAAATTCTACCAGCGCTTCCCAATTAATGAATAATATTTATATAGCTATTTTCGACCTAAACCTGTCTCTCTTGAAGATGTCTCTAAAATAGCTCGGTAAGACAAAACGTTTAATCAACTAAAAATAAAATAAAAAAGCCTTTATTTGAGCAAGCTACAAGCTACATTTTCATCTTACTTTCTAAATTGATTACTTACTAAACTAATTGCTAGGTATATGTACTTAAAGGGTATAGCCGGGTAAGCATGGTAGGCGAAACTGCCCTTAGCGAAAAATAGTACATTGTGCATCAAGGGTAGTATGAAGGGAATTACTAACGAGAGTGTTAGAAGCCCGACGCCGAAGGCGGAGGGCTTTTAATGACTCGAGTTAGTAATCCCCTTACTGCCTGTGATACACACAATGGTTTTCATCACATTTGCGAGGAAAAACACTTTAACTCTGCAAAATATAAAGAAATAACTTTTGACGAACGGGAACGTAAATGGAAACGATATTTTTTTTGTGACCTCTACCACAGATAATAACTGCGTTTAGTTTCGACCTGGATTCGAGCCAGATTTAGCCAATTTGATAAAATTGTATAATTACTAAAATGAATGATAAATGTTGATATAAACTTGAAATAGGTATAAAAATAATGAAGTTTAATGAAGCGTATAGGTTTTGTGTAATGTAAGTTAGTCTATAGCTAATTTTTAAAGATGAAATTAGGAACCGATTTAATTTTTGGCTGAAAATTAAACCTCCTTAGTCAGAAATGATGTACGAAAGAGTTGCAAATTTTAAAAAGAAAGTCATTACTCCCTAGGGATGACAAACTCGCCATAATTCCCGCGGGAACAATTTAGGCCATTGTCCTTCTGTATACAGGCATGGAATAACACCATTTACGAGCAAGTGTGATGAAAAATAATTTCCTTTTACTGGGTTATTAACCTTTACATATGTAGTGCTTTCACCAAAAATTAAGCCTCAAATCCTTCAGGTTTAAAAAAAAACCGCATAAAGAGAAATAACATTTTTATTTTATTTTAGCCGAAGTACTAATCCGATTTCTTTGTAATTTGGATATGTTGTATATACAATTAAGGTCGCTTTCTAAAAAAAATATTATTGAATTATCTCTTGAAAAAAATAGAAAAAAATCTAGTTAACAATTTTCAAAAAAATGAAAAAAATACGTGCGAAATTGCGACAGTTACCTAATTTACATATTTTATGTAGAATTTAATAATGTTTAACATTTTTTTTTTAATAACTAAAATCGGGATTAACAGTGTGAAAAACTTGAATTTGTAACATCCCATACATTATTTTCAAACAAAATAACTTCTACGTATTACACTATGAAGTTATATTACCAACGCATTTTGAATTTGGAACGAGACTTATTTTACTGACAAGGAAAGGTACCCAACTGTCGGGCTCCGATTTTGTTGATTTTGATATATGTTAGAGAGTAGTTTAAAATAACAGTCACGTATTTTTTTTTAGCGGCCCAAACTCAACCTGTTGGGAGAAATTGACCTCCAAAGTACTGAAAAGTGACTAAACCCTCTAACTTATATAGAGATATTTAAAAAAGAAAATGCAAGCTTAGCGGTTTGATTATAAATGTTTAAGAAGATGAAAAAATAATGAGCACACGTTTTGTTATATCGGCTAAAACTCATATTTAATAAAAAAAATCCCTTCAAAGATCATTGAAGATACACTTCCTGTGGTATTTTTTTATAATATTAGTTTTCAGTGCATTATTTTTTCATCTTCATTTTTTCTTAGTAAAATAAGTCGTGTTCCAAATTCAAAATGCGTTGGAAATATAACTTCATAGTGTAATACGTAGAAGTTATTTTGTTTGAAAACAATGTATGGGATGTTACAAATTCAAGTTTTTCACACTGTTAATCCCGATTTTAGTTATTAAAAAAATTATATGTAAACATTATTAAATTCTACATAAAATATGTAAATTTGGAAATTGTCGCAATCTCGCACGTATTTTTTTTATTTTTTTGAAAATTGTTAACTCGTTTTTTTTTTGTTTTTTTCAAGAGATAATTCATTTTTTTTTTTAGAAAGCGACCTTAATTGTATATACAACATATCCAAATTACAAAGAAATCGGATTAGTACTTTGCCTAAAATAAAATAAAAAAAATATTTCTTTTTACGCGGTTTTTTTTTAAACCTGAAGGATTTGAGGCTTAAATTTTGGTGAAAGCACTACATATGTAAAGGTTAATAACCCAGTAAAAGGAAATTATTTTTTTCGCTAAGGGCAGTTTCGCCATGCTTACCCGGCTGTACCCTTGCTGTTTCTTTTAATACTAAATGACTTATTTTTTCTATATAGTGCGTTATCTATATCTATATAGTGCGTTAAGCTAGGTCCCCAGGTTGGGTAAAGGCCTCCTCCAAAGATTCCCACCTCTCTATCCTGCGCTATTTGCCACCAGTTAGGGCCAGCGACTTTTTTGATCTCGTCGCCCCATCGAGTAGAGGGTCTTCCTCTCCGTCTTTTCCCTTGAGGTCCTCTTCACATGGTGGTATTGAAGGTCCATCTATTGTCTCTGAGCCTCGCTATGTGACCGGCCCACCTCCATTTTAACTTTTGTGCGTAGCTCAAAGCGTCAATGACTTTAGTTATTGCTCTTATTTTTGTGTGACGGATCTTACCTATTTTTTTTAGCTTAAGCATGCTTCTCTCCATTGCTCGCTGACAGGTCGTAATTTTTTGCATGGCTTTAGGTGTAAATTTCCATGTTTGGCACCCATATGTCAAGCATATGTCAAGCATATGTCAAGCATGGTAGGATGCTAGAGTTCATTGTCCTAGTTTTCAGCACGAAAAAGGCCATGTTACTTTTGAAAACATCTTTCAATTCAAACTCCAGTATTTATTCCATGTACGCTGTACTCTTCTTTCAATCTCTAATTCGTTGTTCTCTTTTTCAAAGCTGATTGTTTTTCCTAAGTAAATAATATTTTTCTGTGTATTCTAGTGGATTCCCATTGACTTTTACCTGTTTTTTGTGACTGTTAGTCATTGCCATGGTCTTAGTGAGATTGATTTCAAGTCCCACATTGGTGCTAGCTGTTTGTAGATCTTCAATCATGAGCTGCAGTTGTGAGCTTGACTCGGATAATATTACTAAGTCGTCGGCGAAACGTAAATGACTCAGAAAGGCATCCCGCATGTGAATTCCACGTTTGCTCCAATTCAGTTTGTTGATGACGACTTCGAGTATAGCTATAAATAAAAGTGGCGACAAAGGGTCGCCCTGTCTCACACCTCTCTTTATGGGGAAGCAAGAGCCCAGTGTATCTAGCTTTATTCTACCTATTTATGATGTTATTATATGTCTCTGATGACTCTTATATACACTTCGCTAACTCCCAGGTCTTTCAAGCTTTGCCAAATGATGTCGTGAGTTACTGTGTCGAAGGCCTTTTGGTAGTCAATGAATCCGAGATATGGTGGTCTCTGTTTTTCACGATACTTCTCTATAATTAACTCAAGGGTATGTATATGATCCATCGTGGAGAAACCCTTTCTAAAGCCGGCCTGCTCCACGGGTTGTCTTGCTTCGATTACGGGGCTGATTCTTGAATTAATAATAGCGGAGAACAGCTTGTACAGGGTTGGTAGCAGGCTTATAGGTCTATAGTTACCTATATCTTTTGGGTCTCCCTTTTTATAAATTAAGATAATATTAGATTCGGACCATTGTGTGGGTGTTCCAGATTTCTGTAATATCAAATTGAATAGAGCGGCAAGCGGTGTTGCCAGTATAAGCTTCGTTTAGTATGTTGTCTGATCCAGGGGCTTTTTCTAATTTTAGCCTTTTTATTGCTTCTATGACTTCATTATTATTAATTGATTCGATGTCCACTTCTCTGTCATGATCTGTGGGGCCGACATTTCCATCTAAGTTAGTGTTATTGTTTTGAGGTGTATTTGATTGATTTTTAACGTTGTATAGGTTTTTGTAGAAATCATATGTCTTTGCCAGACTCCTTTAGCCCTTCTATCCAGGTTTTGCTCGATCTGAGTTCTTTGTAGGCCTTTTTCGTGCTGCCGGTGAGGTTAAGATGTTTTTCTATATAGTATGTCTATATCTTGCATAGTCGTTTCTAATATATTTATTTACTAGCTTGTAGAGTGCGGAGAGTTCATTTTTCATTGAACGCGTTTTGTATGTGGTTTTTTGTAATTCTTTCCTTCTTTGTAAAAGAGATATTGTTCGTTCCGATAGCAACTTGTGACTTTTGTGTTCCTTACTCGTTGTTTGGACCTCTCTTAAACTCGTGGTAATTGCCTTTGTAATGTTATCGTAATGAGTTATAGTAATGGCACAATGGCTAGAAGATAGCAATTCTGATAAGGTTTCCCTGTACTTAGAGATTTCTTCTTCATCTTTTAGTTGGTTTATATGATTGTTAGTGTATTTAACTCTACTTTCCTTAAGGTTCGTTAGTTTCACTTTAGCTCTGATTATCCTATGATCTGACTGGTAGTTTAAGTTCATAGTTCCAATATCATGAAATATTTTCGGTTGGTTTGATAATATATAATCTATTTCATTTTTATTATTCCCGTCAGGAGATCTCCATGTCCATTTTTTGTTTGGCTTCTTTTTAAAACATGAATTTATTATAGTTAGTTTATGCTCTAATGCGACGTCCACCAATCTCTGGCCTCTTTCGTTCCTTATTCCGTAACCAAATTGTTTTGTCACTAGATGTTCGTCTTTCTTAGGGAATCCGATCTTCGCATTGAAGTCTCCCATTAATATAATATTCTTATGTGCGGTATCCAGAGCTTTGTCGACAGTTTTATAAAATTCGTCTATCTCAGCTTCACTTGCCGCTTCCGTTGGTGCGTAAACTTGTATGATGGAGACCATGAAGCCCTGAATGTTCATATTTAGTATGCCAACCCGTTCCGTCAGGCCAGTAAAGCTCTCTATATTATTGTTTCTATGTATTTTATTTACTATGAATCCTACTCCGTATAGGCCGGGCGTGTGACCCACGTGACAGAATATAAAGCTTTCGTGTTCTTCTATCTTGGTACCGAGCCGTCTCGTTTCGGATAATCCTATAACGTCGTACTTAATTTCTTGTATTGCTTCCTCTAATAAGTATTCATATGACGATAGGGTTCTAACATTGTACGTTGCTATATGTATTTGTTGGATTTTATTTTTGTTCTTGATTTTTGGTACTGCGGTGATTAACTTTGGAGGGTTGTGGTCGTACTCTTCCACGGTGACCAGCCGGGTTGGAAGATCATGTATGTTCCTTGTTTTTATTTGTTTGTTTGTTTTCTCTATGTCGGAGGAGGAGGCGTTTAGTTGCTATGCTTGATTGTTCTGAATATTATTCTTATTCGTTTTATTTTTGACTACATAGTTTAGTATTCCCTGTTTTATTACTCCCTCTGAAAAGCTGCTAGACCTCTTGACCGATTCACCTATTTGTTGTGTTTTGTTCTTCTTATTTATTTGTGAATTCTTCTTTGTATTGGTTGCAGTGGCGTTTTCGGGTGAGGTGGGTAATTTTCTTTTAGTGTTGTTTCTCGACATTATCAGTTTGTCGTATATAATTTTGGCTATATTTCCCTTTTCTCTTTCCAATTGTAGTTGCTCTTGTAGTTCCTTTCTCTTCTCCAGTACGTATTTTGGATAGTCTTCTTTAATGTAATAACTTGTATCCTTTAGCGCTCTTTTTTTGTTTATAAATTTTAATTTTTGTGCCCCGAGTTGAGAAAGTCACCACTATTGGGCGTATTTTTTTTTCTTCTTTCTTCCGTATTATTTTTATTTCTTGGATGTCGCTGTAGTTTATTTTTACAGAGAGATATTGTTCCACCCAAATAATAAAGTTTCCTTCCAAGCTCGCGTACGACTTTTCATTCTCCTCTATTCCAAAAAATACTAGGTTATTTTTTCTTGCCTGTCTTTCTAAAACATGTAGCCTTTTTTCTTGGTTTTCCACTTTTTCTTTCAATTTTTCGTGATTTTTCTCTATTGCTAGGAACTTTTCTTCAAACATCCTGCTAATGTTTTGTGTGACTTGCTCTGTAACATTCTTTCCTGTTTCATGATTTCTTGTCTTTGATTATCCAAGTTAGTTTTTATTGTATTAAGCGCGTTCAAAATTTCATCCATGATTAATCAACTAAATTAATGCAAATATTTTTTTATTTTTCTAATCCCATACTTATCATAAGAATGACCAGAACAAGACGGTTCTCTATTGGATGGCATAAAATTATTTGTAATAATAGTGTTACGCATAATTACTTTTAGCCGAAATAATGATGTGCATAATCATCTTTACGCATATATTATTACGTATAACATTAAAAAGCATAAATACAATAAGCATAATTGTCATCAAGACTAACTTCAAATAGCATAATAGCAAAAAGTCATAATAATGAATTGGCATCATTACAAAATACATAAAAGTATTGTCCTAAAAAAAATATGTAGGAACTAAAACGAGGTCGACGGACATCCGCTTCGCGGACCTCCTATTCTGCGTTGCTTGGGCGCTTCGCGCCTAGATATCATACTAACATAACCTAACCTAATGTACCTAACGTGACCTAATTTATAAAATCATTTCAAATGAAATCCAAATGCATGGTAACAAAAATACTATGTTTTATTCATTTAGAAAACTAATATTATGGTTAAAGATAATGACAAATAATTATTAGCCCAAACAATAATATGCATAATGTGTATTAGTCAAATACAAATTAGTCCAACTAAAATTATTCTAATAGCGTAATATGCTAAAAAAGGAGTATGCTAAAGTATTTATTATGCGTCAGTACTATTATGCCAATACAAATTATGCGAAAACAATTATGCGAAACAATATTAGTCTAAAACACATTATGCGATCCAAGGGGATCCCGAACAAGACATCATGGAAAATCGATTACTTTATTCAGGTGCACGTCCAATGCGGAACAGTTACGCAAGTATCTAAGAACAGACAGCAACTGTATCCCTTGCATAAACTATCCTTCTCTTTGACGAGACGTTTAGTGCGTATTGCTATTTTTGAAAGGTCGCGCCGGCGGTTCGGATATTTTCGTACTCAGTTATTCAATACGACTTTGCACTCACTAGAACTCTGCACGTGTAGCGATAATTATGGCCCTTGCGAAGGGGAATCGAGAAAAGTTGACGTTTATGAACTTCGTTCTTTTTATTAGTTTTCATTATAGGAATAGTACACGCGTCCTATGGTATCATTAGTGCCCGATATTAAAGTAAAGTATTAATTTATGTCATACTTACCGGAAAATATTCCTCTTAAATACTTACATTAGACTAATTAATCTTTGTAGTAATGTTTTTCTGTATTTGTTACTTTGTGCGTGTAAAGCCTTTTACCGACTGTAAAATAAAAGTACTATAGGTATCTACTCTGATAATTTTTAGACTTACTACTATACTGATTAAGCCTAAATTTGCAAAACTTGGTTTGATAACACATAATTATGACAAGATTTAAATTGCTACCAAATAGGTTCTGAAGACTAGGCATGTAGTGTAAGGATAGTTATATTTCAGACGAACTCAAAGGCGCAGCAATTGAGTTACTAGGAACAACGCAGTAACAGACGAAGTCTATAATAAAACACAAGTGCTCGTCTAAACCCCTTATTATGGGGTTAGCGTATAATAGTGAGAAACTCGCAGTAGGCTCCGCGACCTTGGGCCGGCTATAATCAGCGAGGCGATTGATTACAACGACGCCATCGAGCCGACGTATAAGCCTTCATACTTAAACCTGACCAATTCTCGAAAAATGACTAAGCGGTGTTTAGGTAAGTATCATTAAATATACCTTTTCCTGATTCT
This sequence comes from Acleris sparsana, assembly GCA_923062465.1. NCBI lineage: Eukaryota > Metazoa > Arthropoda > Insecta > Lepidoptera > Tortricidae > Acleris > Acleris sparsana. Next base: position 14,588,184 of record OV281286.1, read on the forward strand.
ATTTCGTGACAGTGTTTGGATTTTGACACGTGTAGTTTTTTGAAGGTAACTAGGTAGGTACTACATTTTTATTTTATGTGATAATTACTGACTAAAACTGTCATTCAGAAACGCACTATAAACCTATTTTAGTTAAAATATGCGTTGTATCTTTCAGTCCAATGGTAATTTCACCATAACAGATCCGATAATGAAATAAGTAAAAGGGGAGTTTACTTACCAATAAGTTAGAGCAGAGGAAATAATTACAAAAAAGTACTTGGATTACTAGAGATTTAGATAGCCCCGAAAAAAAGTACCCATTTCAGTCATGAAAATCATATTTTTATCAGTACGTATGGCAGTGAAGTGGCCAACGAGCCCCTGGGTGGTACCGCAGTGGGTTCTGAAGACCCAAACGTTTGCAATTTCATGACTGCATACGCGCTGCAACCCTGAAGGCCTATTTCCAACGGTTGATAGCCCGCATGCTTGTACAAATCCATTAGCGAGTTGTTTTAACATTATTGCGCTGGAAGGTACTGTAGCGACGCAATGTACTACTACAAGCATGCGGACTATTGACCAATGACACTGAGCCGTCAGGACTAGGACGGAGTGTCCTAAGCTATAAGCTAATCATATTTTTTTTATGGCAATGAGCGGGCACGCGAGCGCTCAGGCCACCTGATGGTAAGTGGGATCTGAGACCCAAAGACATTTGAAATCTCAAGACTAAAATCTCAAAATGAAAGATGAAATGCCTCTATGCTAGTAATTTCACCGGTTGTATTATCCCCCCCCCCCCCCCCCCGAACACAGCAATGCGAACACTGCTGCTTGGCGGTGGGTTAATGGATAAGATGGTGGTAGCGATCCGGACGGACCCAAAACGGTTCAACGATTATTTTTGACCAAAGCCGGAATGCAACAATGCAATGAACTGAGTGCTTACTGTTTAAGTTTATTGCCTAGCAAGTAGCAACACTACCAGCTGTCCTTCTCAGGGCACACAATGGAAGTATTATTGACAGCTCCACCGTCAATGAACTAGTCTGTTTCGTGTGAGAATTATAGAAAACATTTAGTATTAATAAAATAATTAGAAGGAAAGAATAGATGTATAAAATAACATTGGATTATTTATTTAATGTACATTACATACAAATACTAGAGTGAAAAGGTTGAATAGCTGTTTAAAAAACCAAACTTCCTGACTGACATATTGTACTTTGTGAACAATTATGAATCTCGTCATCGTCATTTAATAGCAACCATTTAATCTAATGGTTTTCTTCGTTTTTTATTCTTTAGATGTTTCCATGCAAAATTACACAAACTGCTCAAAAACTTAAATCAGTTTTTGAGTGATGATAGCACCTATGTTTTGTATGTTTTTTATGGCTAAACTCACCAATCTTTTTTATGGCTCCGTATTAAGTATTTGTATATTTACAGACGATTAAGACCAAAGTAGCGAGACCAAATTCGGATTAGTCTACCTTTAATACGGCTTCACTTTTAGACACCTTAAATTGGCATTGTCAGGTTTACACATGAATTTCAAATTTCAGCCCATTCCAATAACGGGAATGCACCAGGCAAAATAATAAGCTCGTATCAACGCGGTTAGTAACACCGATTATCTCCCACTCCCATATAAAACAGCTAATTGTGCGTACTACTAGTGTGGTAGGTCGTACCTCTTTGTAGGTCCAGGTGCGGTCGCCGACGACGATGAAGCAGGGCGCGTCGGGCGTGCGCTCCGCGCGCTGGGTGAACAGCCCCGCCACCGTGGCGTCCTGCCGCCCCCACAGCTTCTGCCGCACCATACTGTTGCCATAGCGCCATAGAAACCTGGACAGGACAAAACACAAAGTCAACCCTCGATCTACTGAAAACTTACGATGATACAAGTGCTCATCTATCCACTCACTCATAGACAGTCCAGCTCGCAAAGGAATGAGTTTAGAAATTCTTGAAATTTGAATTGAAATTACTGACATTGCCAGTCTGACAATAAAATACTGTCAAACCGGGAACTTTGAATACTCGTGTAGCATTGAACGGCCTTATCTTATCTTATCGGTGGAATCTTTACGGATACACTTCGACCTTATAGGATCTTCTGTGTTTAACCCCTCTTTTCTTAAGCACTTACTCCAATGCTGTCTCCAGACCCTCAGAAAGCGGATGGTGGCATTTCTTTGAAATCGCTTGTTCCGGGAAGCCACAGCCAAAAAAAATCATTTTTACTCCGGCGAGGGCAGCACATTCACACAGTATGTGTTTGACTGTCGCCACCTCTTCGCCGTACATTCTACAATAAGTGGTTGTCATATACCTTTGCTAAAAGATGTTTAACCCCAAAATGTCCAGTGAAAACACCAATAATGCATCCTCGTCAAGAGACTGAGCGCGGCCGCAAGTCAATTAGCACTAGCAGTAAGTAAGTAATGTAACCCGTAGACTTATAATTAACATTACAGACAGGTTGAGGTGGTGGAGTTGTAGAAAATGAACTTTAGTAATAAAATCAAATGATTTGAAGCTTGAGAATAATATGATAATTGATACTATAGTGTCACGAAGTCCCGCCCCACTACTTAATATTCCGCACATCGACGAAACCGTGCAACGTCAATTTGAGTGGCAGGGCTATGCGTCTTAGATTTTGAAAACAATAAAAATACTCGAGGACTTTAAATTATTTCAAAGCAACCAAGAACAATGAGGTATGAAATAGCTATTATACTTATTCCGCAGTGGAATCACAGGTTGGTTCTACAACGAAGTTGATTTTGGAAACCTACCCGGGTACTGAGTCCTAAATGTATGTCTGTAAACGCCAATTTAATAACGGATCACGAAGATACTCCCCTAGTCTAAGGCAATTCAGATTTAGAGGTTCAGTTTTAACAATGTTCTCTGATATTTGACTAGTTAAGAGGAGGATTTTATATTTCTTATTCCACGAACACTGTTTGTCAATGAAACATTTTCCTTTTATTCTAATAAATAAATGACTGTTTGTGTTCCAAATAAACAAATGTTCTTACATAATGCAATTAGGTAATACGTACTTTAAGACTCTTCAAAACTCACCACACTCTTTGAAACCCCTGACCAACACTGAGGAATGGTTTTGTAAGTTTGAAGCCTTTGACTATTTGTCTGTGGCTTGTGCTGTCAATGTGAGAGAACCAATTCCAATGCAAAGCTAGTTTCATCGTGATGATTATTTCCTAGAAGGAATTCGGCTAGGATGTCAAAGAGTATTAGCTGTTATTTTATTAACTAACTCTAAAATTAAGTCGTGTGTTTCATAATGATAAAGTGCTTTCTGAATTGTATATCACATGGCGTCACCTGGCAATGTTCAACCATTTCTCATCGACACACGTGCCGTCAGAACATATGTCAGCCGATCATTTTAAAAATTAACTTGCCCTATGCTTTATATCGATTTCTTGCACCTATTCGTAGATACCTACCAACATCTGGTCGCTGTTTTGTCTATATTTACTGGTGTAAGAATGTATCGTTTTGTAGATTAATTAATTCCGTTGTATCACATGAATCAAAATGGTTAGGTACAGTCAGCTGCAGAGAAAACTAACCCCCCCTGCATACAAGTTGCCTTGCAAAGGGGGTTACATTTCTCTGCAGCTGACCGTACTATAGACTAAAATGGATAAGTTCAGTCAATAATAAATGCACATACCTCAGCATCAAAAGTAGCTACGCAAACGAAAACGTCAAAAGCTCTTATTCCCTTGTTACAAAAGACTTTTGACGTCTTCGTTAGCGTAGCTAGGTACTTTTGATGCTGACTGTAATATGGTGCATGAATAACTATGGTCAACAAAATTTATATAGTGGTAAGCAGTAATTTAAAACCAATTTGCAACTGAACTATTTATAGTAGGTACCTACCTACCTATTTATTGCGTTCACCTAAAAGTGATGAAATCGACAGAGTTGTATTAAAACCGGGAGCCCAACCCATTAAAACCACAATCATTGTAAGGAATAAGATTTTCAAAAACTTCTCAGACAATTCGTATAGTAAAAAAAAACGCGGGAAGAGGAGGAATTTCCCCTCTGTCTAAACCTGACTCTGTAAAGCAGCTTATTTTTTGGCAGAGGCAGGCTTCGATCAAGTCACAGGTTTAACCTAACCTAACCGCAGGGCCGGATTATCCATAAAGGTTCACTTACCAATAAACCGTACCACACCATGACCGTACTACGAACGTATCAGGCCCGAAAGGTAATTAGTATTAAAATGTTGGTCGGTGACGGAACGGTCTAGTGGGCATCTCATACTTTTCAATACAAAGAATACTTTTTGCCTGACAAGTTCCTATTACGATCATAGTATAATACGGTGTAATGGAAAGACACTTTAAGGCGGGTTAGGCAATTGCCTAGGGGCCCCACGCACCGGATAAATGTGTTTTTGGGAACAAGAAGAGTGGAAGAAAGGAGCCCCCAGAATGCCATTGCCTACGGGACCCTGACATAGGTAATCCGGCCCTGCCTAACATAAGTAACACCTGCTGAAGATAATCTGAAAACAATAAGGTTTCAGCAGAAATTAGCTTTCTATGAAATGAAAAACTCTGCGAAGTGATACGATCTGCGTAATAATTGTCGGCGAATCATTAGGTCACGTCTTATAACACAACGGTCATGACCATGGTCACTGGAACACCATTTCTATCCTCACCTACCAGTTCTAGAAAAGTATGCCTCGCGTAACTTTTCTGATTCAAGATCGACCTTCCAGCCAGAAAGTTGGCGACCATCGGTCGGGTTTAAATATTGTATTCCGCAGCGAAAACTTTTCGGCATAAGTGAAATATTCTGTATTTATGTTTTGCCCTCCTTGTCACCTTAAGTTGTCTTCGATCGACTTCACGTTAAATACAATTTAACACCATTTCCGAGGGCAGGTTGTGTCAGTAAAGTGTAAACTAGTGTAAAGTAGTCCTCTATTGCGTCAACGCCTACGGTCTGTTTGTTGCATGCATGAATACTTAGCGAGAGAAGCCGTATCAGTGCAATGCGGAGCTGTCCGGGAGTCACGCGACGCGACGGCGTGGCTTGACGCAACGTGCGAATAATCCAATAAATTCAATGAAGACATAACCTTGCGCCTTGCGCCTAGGTGGGTCCTAACACACTAAACCCTGCTCATATTATCAGTACAATTTATTAAAATATCCGATACTGTAAAATATGTAATGGTTAAACGGGTGTTTAGTAAATGTCAAGTCATACAAACGGTACCTAGTTAACAACAGTGCGGCGGTACGGGACCCTGGGTGCGCGAGCCCGACTCGCACTTAACCGGTTTTGTCCCAACTCTTTTCCCCATGTTACATAAACTATTGGTAACATAGACCGATACACTATTCTATTAATTGCTGCTCTTGCCTTATCAGATTAAATTTATTGCGTAGGTTATATTTACTTGTTTGACTATTCATCGATCGAGCCATTGTATTAGCGGCATTTCTAATTACGTTGTCTGTTCAAGTATGTCTATCGCATTGCCGAAGTGTTTGTTACATTGTTGGTACGACGCGGATGGCTATTCTACGCACGGCACACGGGTTCGGTGCAGTCAGAAATAGCTCAGTCGGATAAACAGTGGATAGGTCGCCCGACCACGCCACTCGCTCTATGTACTCAACTTGGCACAACACTCTGTCTTTACTAATTTTTGGCCGCGACTCCGTCCGCGTGGAAGTCGTTTATCGTTGTTCATAATCTTCCGGAATAAAAAGGAATCTATGTCTGTCTACAGTGTAGACAGACATAGTGACCTAGAGTAGACTCTACACACTCTCCGAGATAGGTATAATTTACCGTCAAATTTCACGTCATTCAGTTGAGGCGTCGGACCGTAAAGGCGGAACAAAGAAACACATTATTATATTAGTAAGGATTAGTAACCGATTTACTTTCCAGCTTTATTTCAGATCATTTTACAGCAAAAGCATTTCTAAAAACATCTACAAGTAACGATCCATCCCGTTTCAGTGACCGTAAATAAAAGTCATGCCCTTTGACAATGGAGCCAGCTTTTAATTAAATTCCTCAAGGTGGATGTGAGTAAATGTCAATCAAATTGAATGAATTGTACGTGAATAAATCTCATCAAACCTTACCCTGCGCTACCTTAAAATTGGAATGTTCTAAAAAAAAAAAACAACATCTTCCGCCATTCCTGACTCTTGTGGATTCGCATATCATTAAAAGGCTTGGTCTAAACCACTCCACTCGCTTATCGCCGGAGGTTTAAATTTCCATGTGTATGTATTAATCATCTCGGAACATTGTTCGTCTAAATAGTTTATTATGATAGGTTAGGTTCGGGTTGTACAAAATCGATCAAAATAGAAAAGAATGTTAGGTATGTTTTACGACGGCGCTATTTTATGGCTCGAGGAAGGCGAACAAAGCTCAGATGCCAACTGGTGGTAAGTCTTACCACAAGGTTGCAATTGCTTTGCTAATCCTGAGGACTAAGATGGAAAGCATCCATAGTCCTTTCAACGAACAACTTACCATTATTTTTCAACGTTAAAAAAAAACCTGGTAAATGTTCATATTATGAGAATTATTTATGAAGTTCATAAAATTGGGCCGTAATGCTTATCAGAGCCAAGAAGCGAAGCAGTATGCCAAGGTTACCGTCCCACGACCTAATTACAACAATACTGAGACAGGCCGCTCGAGGGAAGTGGACACGTCAAACGGCGGACAATGTTGATATACACAATCAATACTTTCGTCCTAGCAGGTCCTAGGCTGTTCGTTTCGAGATATCCGACGACGCAACGGTTAATAGAGAAAAACCGTTAAAAAAAAATTCATAAATAAATCAATATGGAATCCCAAAACACTGTTGTTTAAACTGCTGTTTTTTGAAACTATTTTGGCCACAGGCCACAGCGGTGCCCCTTCTTGGAAAGTGCTAGGGGGTGATTATTCGGTGTTTTAACCGCCGTCATTATTGCCTTCGCATATTATGCAAGATAAACTTTTTAATTGTCTTATGATTTTAAATGGAATTAATACTACCCCCGGGTCCGTTGACTTTGACATCAAAAGTTGCTGGTAATTATCATTGTTTTCGTCAATATATTGAAGACAACAATGACGGCGGTTGAAACGCTCAAATATTCACCCTAGGATAAAAGTTAATTTATATTATATTGGCGTAGACGATCATGGACGTTTAATTATAGATATTAGAGTTCCATATAGCATGTAGGTCAATGTTAATTTAGTTTATTAATAGCGTTTACAAACATCCAACCGTGCAGCTAGTAAAGATATTAAAATAACTAATTCAATCAAAGGACGCCTGTGTTATATGTAGAGCAGCCGTTCAGATAAATCCTTCCTCTGGTTAAACGATAAAGGACCGCCATCGGTTAAACATGGACTTATAATGGCATTAAATTAACATTATTATTATAGGTATTCCTTTTACGTATAGCAACGCCGTGATCACGAGTTTCTTTTCATGTGCCAATCGCGAGACTAAGGTATTTAAAAAATGTTACAGTAGGACTTTTTTGTTTACTGTCACTGTCACTACTCACTACAGTATCGTCGGTATTCAAACTCCGGTTAATGAACAGGCGAATAACAAACGTTATAATCTTATCACAAACTATGTTTGCAATTCTAAACACAGCGCTACAGTTAACTATACATAGCTACAAAGCTGTCTCGCACCTACACAATACGAAGGTTGTAATATTTAATATGGGTACCAGTTTCATATTAACCAAATAACTAAGTGAAGTAAGTAAATAAACAGACGCAGACCCGTCGTCGCATAGCGCCGGCCGGTGGCACGGTGTGCTGGGCGTAGGGTGCGATCGATTAGGCGGTAGGTCGCATGTACTGGAGCTTACACGTCATCAATGTACATGCGGAAACGTTCAGGGTCACGTTTCACAGGACAAGCTGGAAAACAGCGCGATAGCCGGGAACAAGATAAAGGTTTGTTTTTGCAAACGTGGCGGCGGATATCGACGCATTTGTTAACCAAATGCAGCACAAGCGCGTAACCTGGGAGATAACGCCGCTTTAACAATGGAGGTTATAAAGATCAATGATAAATTAAATAATCGATAACAGATTGCGAAGATATGCTGTTTTAGAAAAAGACAATTGTTTTTATTATTAGTTATGAATTATGATGAATATTAACTATACCTACTGATAACATTGTAAGCGACTAAGTAGTATACTGTTAAATTGTATGATATTACCTACTTAATCTTGTTTGTTTTGAGCATATTAAGCTGTTGTCATCGTTAACGATAGTGTTTACATTCATTAGCAGCCCTTAAGCGAGGTTAATACTAACCTCAAACCTCAATTTAAAAAAAACGCTGCCGTACTCTAACTTTTAAGTTAGAAAATGACAGCAAAATTATGCTTGAAGTGAGACTGCAGTCAACTTCTGCAATGTTTATTGCATGTCTCAACTAGAGCATGAATACCGGTTCTCGATAATATCGAAAAACCGGAATATCGGACCATAATTCCGATATTGGCAAAACCGATATTGAACTCTTACAATACCGGTATTTCGATAATTTCGATATTAAAACCTCCAGAAGAAATTAATTTTCAAAGAGTAGAGTATTGCTGTCTTAATGCAGTCTCAAGTTTCAACTCAACAGTCGCAAATGTCACAAGTAATAATACGTTTCTCATGTAGTTATTGTTTTTATTTATTTTAAATTACATACAATATTACAATTTATAAAGATAACGAACAATTTTTTTTTGGTTAAAGATCTTAAATGCTATGATTAATAATAATACTTTGTTTTAGTTTTATATACTTAACGAGAATGTTTAGTTCTTTAACGTTATTTTTCATTTGAATTTTGGAAGAATATTAAGTTTAAATGATAATAGTACATATAAAGTACATTATTGAGTTGAGAGTGATTATTTCTTAATAAATGTTGATTTTTACATATCCTGCCTGTTGTTTCCAATAAATTTCTGTTTCTGTTTCTGTTCACTGTAATATTCAATAATTCTTGCAGTTTAATTTTGGCTGAAGAATCCGTAATAGTTATTGATTCACTCGGTGGATAGCAATCTAGTTTAGCTTTTTGTACTCTGTAGTATGACGGATACACAATTTCTGCACCTTCTCTAATAGTGCCCTCTCGCAGGATCATATATTGCCATTTAGACAACTTGAGTGAAATAAAAAGACTTAGTGCTTTTTCAGGTGTATAAGTATATCATAGATGTTACGGGTTTCTTCGTAGAGATTGTCACTTCTCTTAATTTAGATGCTGCTTCTGGGTTTTTCAGCATAATTATATTCAATTACGGCCGCAATATCAGCGCGGCCATCCTGCTTAAAACGTTCTGCTGCAGCATATGCCAATTCATCAGCGTTTTCGGATTGTAAGTCACTCGATATTTTTTTCTTCTGTTTGGTTCCCAGATCTTCGAACGACTTACGTTTTATTGTAGTCATTGTTCCAACCGATAAGGTCGAAGGTCCTTCATAGTTTAAATCACCTGATTCTTGGGTGGGTGAATCGGTTCGCCAAACTACAAAGCTTGGCCATTGATTTAATATACACTAGATACACAATCTCGAACAAAATGTCGTAACAATCGGTGCCAAAATGACATTTACAGATAATATAAGAATTCCGATACGAAGCTAACATCGCTAATTTTTAACCCTGTAATACGAAAAAAAAACATGCTGAAATGAACTCAATGTTCTAGCTGTCAAGTGTCAAATTTACAAACTAAGGTTTCAAAATATTGAAATCTTTTTAGTTAAGTGGCCATTATCGTAATATTAACGTCAAAATTGAACAACGGAGAATGGAGTCGCATTTCTCAATTTTATATTAATAAATTAATAATTATGTTTGGACAATTACACAGTAATTGACCTAACCCCAAATTAAGCTCGAAACTTGTGCTATGGGTGCTAGACAACGATATACATACTTATTTAGGAACAAAAATACTAATACATGGTGTTTGCCAGTAGAGTGTAGTGGTTTTAAGGGATGATAGGTAGAGTCATTCTGAACATTTTTGACCACATTTACTATTATGCGAAGTTTCACGGATTTTGAGATATTGCCATTTTTTTAATTAAAAAAAAAAACGCTATGTTCGCCAGAGTTTTTTTATAAAACACCTTGTATAGCCTGTATCAAAGCCTGTATTTTGTTTTGTGTTTTACCTTTGCATTATCTTGGTTCTTTAAAATAAATTCAAATAAACGCATTAATTAGACTGATAAAAAATAACTTTTATAGGTTAAAAGTCTAACCTAGGTCTAACTTTGCGTGTCTACGAAAAAAAAGTAACAGCGATTTACCAGTACAAATAACTTAATAAACTTCTTTGATCTACGGGCTTACTCAACATTTCATTTTCTTTCCGCCATTTTTCTCGCTCAATTTCGTTTTTTGGAAATCTCGAATAATAATACAGTTTTATTTAATTTACAATATAAAGAGCATTTACGAGGTATTTTTTATTCTTAGATCTATGTATTTATAGTAATTTATAAGAAGTTTAATTAATATTATAGACCGCAAAATAAGTAGGCGTAAAACATTGTAAAATAAAAATCAATAAGCGACTCTATTCATTCAATTTTTAACCATGTTCCACTTTTTACATACATCATCACCTTTATTAATTAGAAGGCGAATTTGGCCACAAATACATTAAATTATAAAACTATTAACGGGTACTTAGCGAAAATAAGATATGCCATCCTTTTTCGACTTTCTTACAAAGCTATTTCTACACTTCTTCACAGAGCATTTAGGCATGTTGACCCGTCAACGCATCGCGTGCGACTGACAGCCCAACTGATCTCGGAAGGAATTCGAGAGCAGTTGCTCCGTCACTCCGTTTAAGCATTGACGTTAAATCTAGTGTATATTAAATCAATGAGCTTGGCCAATCAACATTTTACATAAGCCAATGTTCATAAGTACTTCTAAACTTTTTCGTATCTCTTCGGCACTTCTGCCATCTTTCCAAAGCAGCTCTTGAACATCTTTGGCAAAATTCCTTGAGGGTATCATAGTATTCTTCAGATAGTTGTCCATTGATTTTAGTAACCACTTCTTCCATCAAGGCTTTGTAGTTAAATGAAGGTTCCGGATTTCTCGAAATCACGTACAAATCTAATTTGCTCGTTAAACCCTCCATTGCTTGCAGTTAGTGATGTTAGCAGTTGAAATGTTCCAGAAGGAATAAACAATAAAATTAAACTGCAACCTAGTTATTGCACATTGCTAATGAAATCTGGGTAATCATCATATCCTTAATGATAATAAGATAATATTTAATTTATACTTTTACTTAATGCCAACTCATTAAGAATAATTAGGAGTAATTTAGTTAATTTTTACTTTTAATCATACACTTAGTGAGCACCGAATGTGCGAGAGAGAGATAAAGGGCCAAAAAGTGAGATATGTCATTATTCCAATGAACTCATTTTTGAAAATCCATCTCATCTAAAGCCATTATTTAATTTTATTCCATGATTAAACGTGTCTTGAAAACTTACATACCTACTAAAAACCAAGTTTTCCCTGTATTAAATATATAGGTTTTTGATAAAAAAAAAAGTGCACCTGCCCGGGAAATTTTGAGTACGCTGAAAATCATAAATAATTGGTACTAAATTCGTGCGGAAGGATATTACGGGAAATTGTGCACTTTCTGAGATATTCCGTTTTTTCATATACGCTTAATACAAAATTTTCGTAAAAAATTATTACTCGGCGGTTTTCCAGCCAAATTGACCCATATTTCTTTTTACCTAATCATGAGGAGTAGATTCGATTTCAATTAAAAAAATGGCATTTAAAAAAAAAAATTAAGTCCCTATTTCTATGGAGAGGCCATTTTCGTTCCACAGTGTAACGGGAAAATCGATATTTTACTATTTAAATAACGAATATCGAAAAAATATCGAAATACCGGCAAACCGGTATTTGAATTTCCGATATCGAAACAATACCGGTATTAGAAAAAACCTCCGATATTAGATGCTCTAGTCTCAACCCTGCTTTAGATTAAAACATTATAGGACCGAAGGAATACCTAATGTACCCACCTAATCGTACTAATACACCTATTGAAGAGTTGAAACCGCCATTTAAGTACTCAACTGCCTGTTGAGTAGGTAGGTACTAAAATAGTTTTTCTTGTCAACAGTGGTCTCCTCTTGAGAAGCGATGGTAGATTTTTGACGTGTAAAAGTGACTGTGCGGCCTACTTACTGAATAAACATGTTATATATTTGTATCTTTTAAGTAGGCTATAGTGTGTTTGTTAGTATGTCCTTTCGACTCTCGATATATCGGAGCTAAAGTTAACTTTTATCCCGAATAAATACCTTCTCACAGTGGCCGAGATTAACAATATTACGTGAACAGAGTCACAGCCAATACCACCATTATTTGTTAACATAGTTTTCACAAGGAACTAATACGTAATAAATCTAATAATATACCTACCTACCTCGTTATCTCGCTTGTCCAACGATTAAATCGGTCAAAGTTCAACATTACAAATATATTTCCAAATAGGTAGGTATATAAATTAATTGTATTTATGCCGAGGCATGCACGCAGACCTGCCCTGCTAAGACAAACAGCGGTATCTCAGACAAAACTCCTGAGTCCTGTAGCAAGTCTAAACTTAGTCTTGTTTACTAACAGGAGAGAATTGAATCTGCTTTGGCTATTGAATTGAATTTGAGATATCGCCTATTGGCTTATGAGGGTAGAGACGTGCACGTGCGCGTGCGCGTTCCACTGTGTTGTATAGTATGAATCCTTATACAATATGTCACACCGCTTGCGTGATGTACACGTGTGTGTGTCGCACGTAGGATTCATACTAGGTACACCTAAAACGCAGTGGAACGCGTGCACGTGCACGTCTACGCTTACGCATCCGGTGTGGCTCGGCCTTTAACAGTTCAAGCGTTTTATAAAAATCGATTGCCTTATTCCAGTGTAGCATCGATCGATGGTGAACACTATCGTCCTTCCGATTTTGGAACACCGTCAGAAGCAAAATAAACCGCGGACACTTCAATAATTAACAACATCCATGTACACGCACCCAATGAAAATGTTGAGCATACTTAGAACCTTGTCGTTGTCATTTGATGTTCCGTTTGAAGTTGACTATGACAACGCACTAAAGTGCTTATCGTTTTCGTTGCAGTACTGTACAAACAAACTAACACTCACCGGCAAAAAAAACCGCCCACCAGGCACGTTGTTCATACCATACAGTTGTTTACAATATTTAATGTCATGTTTAAACTGTCATATATGAATTGTCACAACGGATTAAAGTGACAAGGTACTAAATAAAGTGTACCTACAAATATTTATGAACTCGACTGTACCTATTAAAATTACTATTATGACTATTATGAGAAAAAACCATAGGGGCTTTTCCGCATATAGAAGTACAACGAACATTTTAAGAGCATAATTGTGAAGGTAAAATAATAATAAATTGCACCGCTTATTTCAACTGCGGCTGTAGGTACTCATGTGGGGAAGTCCAAAACCATAGGAATTAAACTTTTCCTCCTATATACGTTTTTTATAAATATACATTTGCATTAATAACTTGCACCTGACCGATGTTTTATGCATATTTTTTCGACGATATAGAAAATATCTTAAATAGTTCTAGTAACATTTCTTCCTATGAAACGTTGCGTAGGTGGATAGGTATAGTTAGCGTTAAAAGTGAATACGAACTTCTGTACCCTTACCATGAGTTACAAAATTAACGAAAGCTCTGTCCCTCGCAGACCTCGCAAGTATTCTTATAGAGTGCGACGGACAGAGCATTCGACTCGCTAGCGAGTACGGTAATTGTAATTCATGGTAAGGAAGGGTACAGTACCGTGTCGCTTTACAGTCCCGTAAATGTCAAACAAGATTATCAAATGTGTTCATGCGATAAAGTACGAATCGTACTTTTGACGCTGATTGTACATCGTCATTTGCTGGTGCATTGGAGGTTCTTATTAACAATGCATAGGTAGTTCTAGCTCTTAAAAAGTCCTTCTGGTTTCTATTTCTCTCTCACTCGTGTCCATAGGTACGTTCCTAAGTTAGTCTAACCCTCTTTACTTTACCCAAATTCGGAAGACTTTAAAGATCTCTCGCACAGTCGCACTTTACTTATTGACGACAAAAAATCGGGGTTCCAACAGTTTAAACGCTGCCTACCTGCAGTGGACTTCCTTCGACCCTTCAATCGTTGATAGTTACATAGGTACGTTTTTCTCCATGCCATAAAAAATATTGTTCAAATACTTCAAATATTGCGTAGAAGTATTTTCATTCAACTAACCCTGTTCTATGTTAGAGGCAAATCTGTTTAGGTAGCAATGAGAATAACTGTGCATAACACGATAACGACCAACCTATTACCTATATAAAACTCAAAAATACCTACAAATCAAAATCCCAGGAGAACTAATGAACTTCCAATATTTCTCATCCCGATGGAAATTATTTACAAACTTTAATATAAAACACTTTAGATGACTGATTTACCAACCTATGTTTATAAACAAACCGAGGAGCAAATACCTCGCAATAACCATGCCGCACAATGAGGGGTATTCGTCACACTAACAAAGGGCCAAGATCAGTGCAGCGAAGCAAGTCTGCGATGCACTGCAGGCCGTTACCATAGAATAATTTAGTTATTTGTTACGCCAAACCGTTACATTGCGGTTTTTAAAGTAGGTAGGTACCTACGTAAGCCAACCATCAATGCCGTAAAGAAAACTGAAAATAGGCATGTAAGTATGTAGATATGGAATATTTATACATGCCTTTGAATATACCAAGCAGTTTAACGGTTCGATCAGAATAAAAAGCAGTAATGTAATTTTTTATCGTGCCCTAGCCTTACCGCTGTCTTTGAATTGATTGAGAGTTGACAGGTTATAGACCCATAGCAAACCCCGTTTGCACTGTCGAGCCAATTATTTATGCAAAAGACGTGTTGATGAGCAAACAAAGCACCCAAGCCACGTACGAGCGACCAAACTACAGAGAACAGGCGATCCAGACGACGGCGTACGAATTTGGTTACAACAGGTACTGTGACCATGTTATGAATGACTTCATGAATTAAACTAGTATCTGTCTACATTTTGATTAGATCTACCGGCTCGGTATGGAATGAAAATTAATATTTCCGTCGGAACTTCAAAGTAGGTATGTCACACACGATCATGATATTGTACGGAACGATTTTCAATTTTGACAACATTAAGTGTTCTACGTCTGCGATAGAGGCATCCTTGCAAACATAGGTACACAAGAATATTTGTTACCATCTACATGCGGAAAAGCATAACAATATTATTCAAAGGCTCAAAGCCATCCACACGTAAGGTACCTACCATGTACCTAGGTATTATTGTGTAACCTCATTTCTAGCTTCATTTAAACGCGTCTTTTGCGCAGTGATTAACAGCATTTTCCTTTAAGGGTGATTTTGACCTTCCGCGAATCATGACGTGCTTGTTTGACTTTCGGCCGCGTTAGTTACAATTACAATCAATAACCGTTCAAATATAAGATAGGTCATATGCAGAAGTAGGTATTCAAAAGGGTGCTTACTTGAGATCCCGGGGTAGTGTCTTGACGATTACGTAAATGAATTTCCTGTAGCGGTAGACGCAGGGCGCGATCGCTAGGAGAGCGAAAATCGCGGCTTTAGAGAGCGTACTGAGCACGGCGGCCATCGCGGCGGCCAGTGCCATGAGCGCCACGAGCGCTGCCAGCAGCGCGTCCATGCTGGCGCCTTTCCCAGTGGGCCGCGACTAACTTTACACTAGTTCCGCGCCGGAGCGAGAGCACACTGCCTATCGCGCGTCCATCGACAGCCCTCGCCGGTCGAGTAATGCGCCGAATGCGCGGCGCGCGTCCCGAGCGAGCGAGCGGCCGCGCGTTAATGGCTGCCGAAGCGCCCGAGCGGCAGCTGCACATGCGCGCCCAACAGCTGATCCCGAACCGGAGCCTGGCGCGACAACAATACCGGCGACCACTCTAAACCTTTTACAAAATAAATTTTAAAAAATCTGCTAGACGTGGAACATATTATGTCAACCGATGACACATTTCATTTCTAATGTTTTACCGGGTTGGAGTTCGGAAAATAAATTCTGCGTTTTTAATTTTGCAAGCAGGTTACATACTGGGGCGACCTTTTTGCGACTTTGCCTGGTATTGGTATTGGTATTGGTATTGGTACTGGTATCAATCTAGTTTGCAAACAAACTCTAATAGTAAATCCTAGCTTTATATTTAAGCTAATTTTAAAGCTAACATTTAATGTAGGTACTGCAGTTTGCACTGAAAATGCACAAGAAACAAATGCATAGAAACCACCACATTGCTACCGTACCGCGCGTTTGGCGCGCGGTTCATTAATGTCTATAGATTTGTTAAAGGGAAGGAGTCTATGCCTTGTCGCAGTCATGAAAAAAGGTACTTACCTATATTGTTGAAACTTGCACCCTACTCTTATAGCACATGAGTTAAGCTTTAATCTTAAGTTTACGTCATTTTCTGGAACACGTCATGTTCGAACTTGCTCGAATTAACGTATTGCGACGAGCAAGCTTGAACGTGGAGAATAAGCATAGGACTGCACAATACATCCAAAAACCGATTAGGCTAGGCGTAAACTAGCAGAAGTTTGGTCTTAGGGCCGTTTTATAAACTGGTCTTGGCTGTAAGCCTTGGTCAAGACACAAAAGTAAACGTCAAGTCTTAGAAAGAAACCTGTCGTTTCAGGGGGGTTATTATGACATAGCTATGCAGTTCCGTTTCCCTTAGAGACAAAGGCAGACAAAATAACTTGCAGTCATGTCACAAAAACCCCCTGACGTGTCTTGAGAGTAGCATCTCAACCAAGATAATTTATTGATACCTTATTTGACTTTTCTAATGATAATAACACCCTACAGGGCCTCTTTTCAACACAGTAAAAAGCATATCGTATTTGAGCTGTTATGGTATTGTCACCGTTTTGATAGCTCTTACTTACTTGACAGTAATGGCGACTGACGTCAGAACAATACTATAACAGACCAATAGCGATAATGATGTTTTTACCGTCGGAAATAGAAGCCCTGATGTAATGAGTTTAATATACTTTACAGATATTTGTTGCGGACCAAATAGAACACTTATACTATCTACAGTAAATACCTTTGTTGAATCCTCTTGAGTTTCCTTTTCTTGACTTTTATATCTATAAGTAATTGTTTTACTAGAAGAGATTGGCGTAATGACACTTCTGTCAATAAATAATGTACAAAAAAACTGCTGAAAGTAAAAAAAAACAAAATAACTGTATCAATATTATAGCAATATTATAGTGTCTCGCACCTGTCACGTTTGTGAAATAGGTCTGGACCAGAAGGGGCCGGGGCAATAACCCCGCTCGTATAGGTCGCAGCCGCCGGGACGTTAGCAGCTATAATGCAAAAATTGCATTATTACCATGATGGAACTATAAAAACATAATAGAGGGTCTAGCCAAGTCACCCTATTAGTCGAACGACCTTAGTGATCTAGCTCTGTGAACGCAAGCCATAATATTTGAACCAGGAAGTAACTAACTACGGTTTTTTTTTATAATTTACTGTTTATTTGCTTATAAAAATACACAAAAACAAGTCTTGGTATTATTTATTTGTCACTGTCTTGCAAAGAATCATTTTTTTTAGGGTAAGTAATTCATTAATGTAATTTAATTTGTTTAATTAAAGTCTTTGAGTCATGTCCAAATTATTGCGAGTGATGACGCCCATTTGTCCGATCTGTGGGCATCACCCACTGACACTATAAACCATCAAAAGTGAAATAATAAAGAGAGAGAGAGAAAGTGTAATAGGAGCCAAATCCCGGTTTTTAATAGTAGGTAAACGCCAACGAGGCAAAATTAACACGAGACCTTTTAAAACAGCATTACTTGCGAATGGCACCAAATGTTACAATAACTTTCAACAAAAACATTAACCATTTATAAAGCAGAGGGAATATATTTCCCACCATGATAGGTAAATGTAACATGAATCTTAAGAATGTACAGATTGGTTGTATTTGCGAACACTATGACAGTTGTCAATAACCGATATAGGGTTTAATGACTTTGTTGTATTGTATTAATGACTTTATCTACATCCATATCATAACTTCCCTATTATATGTTTAGAAACGATAAGCAAACAGCCTATATTAAGAAACCTGTATCTGTGGTTGCACTTTAATGTTAACATTAAAGTATTACATGTCATTAAAGTATCGGTTATTGATGTAGTTGCATCTTAATGTTCACTTTAAAGTTTCGGTGACCGAAACTTTAAAGTGAACATTAAGATGCAGGTTCTTTAAGATACAAGGCAACATGGTACAATTTTCTCACATATTGTAGAAAACTTATGATATGCATGTAGATAAAGTTATGTATGCGACTGTACGCATAATTAGGCATTAAAACACTCGTGTGATCTTATTATGAAACTCGCCTATCGGCTCGTTTCATAAAACCACACTCGTGTATTAATGCCTCTCATTATGCACCAGTCACATAAATAACTATTACGTAACATTTTTTTTAGGGGATTTGTTTTAAGCGTATATGCTTGTTAAACATGTAAGATACAAGCATGTCTTAGGGCGGGATGTGGTGGTAAATAATCTTAAAAATATAAAAATGTATTATCTATTTTAGATATTAGACCGGTCTTTAGGGTAGGCATTTGCTTTAGAAAATTGGGGCCTAATAAAAATCCAAGTTTTCGACCTTAAGGCGTATAGACTTGAAGCAGACTTGATTTGTGCGCGTTTATGAATAAGAAGATATATTTATAACAACTAAATAAGTTTGCGTTACACGATGGTTTAGTTATACTCAAGTATTACCGTCTTCCCGGGTAACTAATTCCCAACCACATGCCAGCGTAGCTATATATAGCCTACTACTTTAGTACCGATAGTCGGGTACTTGGCGGTGAATATGTTAATTGATAACACTATTTTATTTATTTATTTATTCATTTGCCTTAAATTGTATGTACATATACATGAGGTGGTATAATTTTTAGATATAAAATAGACTCAATACAATTTTACCAGTTCGGTGTAGCATGTTAAGGTACCTAATACTTAAATAATTAAAGAAAAAACATTATTAACATTAGTAATCAATTTCAGCCATAATATTTTGCGTTATAAAATTCACTAAAACTATATGGACTTAATTTAATAAGGTACCTTTTCAAGGAAACCAGGAATTTAGTATTCTGTAAGGACTTAATTTCAAATGGTAGCGCATTATATACCTTCACAGCGTCATGCCTGTGACATCTCAGAAACGCTGCAGTTTTACTAGAAGGGGCTCTAACGTCACGTGCAAATAGGGTATTCAGTCTATGACTGTTAAAATTGGTTTTTGGGGGATATATATCCGGATTTCGTCGAACGAGCTTACATAATTCTATAATATAAAGTGCGCACAGAGTAGGCAAACCTAATTCTTTGAAGGACTCTCTGCACGACTCACGGCTAGACTTTAATCCATTTAATATACGCACACGCTTCTTTTGCAATATAAACAGTCGCTCGAAATCCACACAGCTACCCCAGATGGCCAGACCAAACAGGATTTGGGACTGGAAAAAAGCATAATAAGATTGTATCGCCGCCTTTTTAGTGGATATTTTTCTTAAAGCTCGTAGCGCAAAAGTGAAACTACTAAGCTTAGAAAAAGCTTAGAAAACTGCTTACTGCAGAGATAATCTACGTGATTTTTCCAGTTAAGGTTATCATCGACTAATATACTTACCTAAAAACTTGGTCTCCTTTACAGGCACAACGGGTACATTGTTCAAGATTATGTTTACATTTACTGCATTAGTTTTACTATTTCTAAAATTAACCATTTTGGTTTTACTTATGTTAGTAGTTAAATTAATAATTTTAAACCAATTTACAATTTTCCTCAGAGACTCCATGATCAACAGACTAAGATTTTCAGTCTCCTTTCTTTTAAATTTAAAAAGAACAGACACGTCGTCTGCTAACATAATGACGCGGTTAGATGAAATGTTTGGTAGAAAATTTACATACAATATAAATAAAATAGGGCCTAGTATACTCCCTTGTCGTACACCAAAAGTAGCACAAGTAGTATCTGATTTCAAATCAACAATTGTACAGGTGTAGTGCATAATTGCTTTCCTTCGTATTTTCACGGAAACGTACGAAGGTGTCATGCTATTTCAGTCAACCTCAGTACTTTTTGTACTGTGACCGACTGAAATAGCAAGACGCGTTCGTACGTTTCCGTGAAAATACGAAGGAAAACAATTATGCACTACATCTGTATGGGTTTTGGCTTCCAAGGAGGACACTGTGATACACCAGTGATACACTATACACCAGACAAGTTCCTATTTAGCCCTGATATAGTGTCGCTACAAACAGCTTACATATGGCAATAATACGTGTACGTCATGAATAGTCGGGACAGTGTGTATTGGCATTGTGCAAGAACGAGTGAGATATACAATTATGTACTTGTAGATTGTGAAACTATGTTTTCATGTATTCGGAAGAGCATGTCTAGTTGATAATTAAATATGAATAATTACCTATATGTCAAAATCCGATTCTAAATATTCGACATCCATATATTTATCAGATTCTGGCTCCGATGTACTTCACTTCGTCAGTTGATGAGTCACTTTCAGGACCACCAACCTCAATTATAAATCTTTCGGTCTGTGATTCGATTATAGGAGCGATTGTCCTATATCAACTAATAACAAAGTGTAAAAGTAAGCTATATTTTTAACTATTCAATAAAATTCTAAACATTGATAAATGTAAATACCTGAAAACTATCTTCAACGAGCTTTAGGAAGACATCATTCGTGATGGAAACATTTTTAGTTACCACTTTTGCTTTCATGATGCCCCACATCATCTCGATGGGTTACCGCCCTATCACTGTGATTTAATCACAGTGATAGGGCGGTAACCTTCTCACTTTGTGACCATGATTTGAGAGAATCGTAACTATTTCGTATACTGGCTCGGATTTATGACGTCTCAAAATTGTGACCAATCTGTGTCATTAAATAGTGACATTTTGGGGAAATGAGATGTTATTTAAACGCAGCCACTCAGCACTGACGTGTTTTCTATCCCCAGATGTTGGAGCTTTGTTAAATTAACAAGGAAAGAAAGGTACCGGGCATTATCCATTATAATACACGTGGGTTAACTGAGATTGGAAATTAATCTCTGCAATACCCATTTCTTAAAATTGATCCTGTTCGATCGGCTTTTTTTTCCGTATCATCATATCCCGGAACAAATCCCGATGGTCAACCGGCATGAACATAATATATCGTTTGCCGGTTGAAACGGATTTCGACACACCGGGCTCATTTTCGCTTTGCCAGCATTTTGCGTGGTTAAGAGAAGTATGGATGTAAGTCTCATCTAAATAAACAAGAGATATATTTTTGTCCCTAGCTTCTTTTATTTCGTCTCAATATATTTCCCGCCAAACCTCAATATCCGAACGCTCCTTCAATATGGACCGTTGGTTTCTGCACTTTTAGTATTTGAACCCCGCAAATAGAATTTAGTATTTGAATAGCAATCGCAAGTACCGGTATAACTCTACTACCGGTAAAACCAACATCTTTTTAGGGTTCCGTAGCCAAATGGAAAAAAACGGAACCCTTATAGATTCGTCATGTCTGTCCGTCCGTCTGTCCGTCCGTATGTCACAGCCACTTTATTCCGTAACTATAAGAGCTATACTATGGAAACTTTGTAAGTAGATGTATTCGGTGAACCGCATTAAGATTTTCATACAAAAATAGAAAAAAAACAATAAATTTTTGGGGTTCCCCATACTTAGAACTGAAACTCATTTTATTTTTTTTCATCAAACCCATACGTGTGGGGTATCTATGGATAGGTCTTCAAAAATAATATTGAGGTTTCTAATAGGTATACATTTTTTCTAAACTGAATAGTTTGCGCGAGAGACGCTTCCAAAGTGAAAAAATGTGTGTCCCCCCCCCCGTAACTTCTAAAATAAGGGAATGATAAATGTAAAAATAATATATGATGTACATTACCATGCAAACTTCCACCGAAAATTGGTTTGAACGAGATCTAATAATTAGTTTTTTTTTAATACGTTATAAATCGTAAACCGCATTTTACCTTTCATTCAATCAACTCCAATATAATAAAGAATAAAGAAAAACATTAATTTCGATGTATAGTGGTACGGAACCCTACGTGCGCGAGTCCGACTCGCACTTGGCCGGTTTTTTTCAATTTGCTTTCGCACATCCATGTATTTTGTGCCTTATGGCACATTTGTCGAAGTCGTCTATTTGTATTATTTTCTTTTTGGTATCGATGGCAATGGCGGTTACATCTCATTCATTTTGTATATATTTTTGATTGTAGCACTACTGACGCCTTGAATGAAATTTCATTTTATTTTTAATGATTAATATAAATATACCAAGCACACCAAGCAGCACCAATCTAACCAGTTCATTACAACCGCACTATAGATATCATACCCGTCATGTCAACATCTAATTTCAAAACATTGTTTGAATGCTGCTGAATCCTTCGACCTTTTTCTGCCGCAAACATTTGAATGTATTTAAAATTATTATTTTTGCATCGGGGTGAAATTTTTTGGGCATTTTAATTGCAAAATAGATTTGTTTACATCGGTGACATTCAATGACTTCCAACGACTGTTGTCAAAAGAACAATGCCATTAAAATAAATTAGTTCCACTGAAAATCCGCAACATAACGAGGGCTAAATAGGGTTTTATCAGGCTTTACATATATTAATAGGCTGGCATTTATTTGAGAATCACAGCCAATGTGAACCTACATAAAACAGACTTTGAGTTCCAACATTAATATTTGCACATCTTTTAACTTAACTATGTCACTATCAGTTATCAGAGGTCCAGCTACTAATTTGGAAGCGCTAATAGCTCTGTTTGTTCCCTATATCATTATTTAAATAGTAAATATAACTAGGGTAGTTAGTAGATAAACAGGAAAAACAGTACTCTTATAAAAAATAACTTTATTTTCAGTCATAGTGATTTAAACATTGTTATTGTATTGATTTCGTTAATAACATAAATCTGTACAAAACAGTTAAGAAAAATACGAAAGAGTAAAATAAATAGAAAAGTCGTCAGTCTTATGCCCGCATTAACATTTAACTAGTAGACTTGTCTAGACTGATACAGATGCCGCACTTAAGCCGAGTTCTTAATTTAATTGCAAACACATAAGAGTGTTTATTAGTTATTTATTGTGCCAAACAGGGCAATGGCTGGATGCGAACTGGATGGTTACTATGAAGCACAAAATTCTAAACTTCAGCTGCTCTGTCCCTTTCATTTGTCATTCGCGACTAATTAGGCAGAAAGGGATGGAGAGAATGTAAATTCAAATTTCGATTTTCAAAGTACCCCTCCGGGCGGCTAGCACGACTTGTCCGCGACCCTTTTGTCGCTCGGCAATTTCCCTCTACCTGCTCTATTCCAAATAACATACTAAAATGACCGTCAAATACAAATTTATACAGAGGAAAACGATTACAGAAGTGGTAAAACATGTCTGATATCATCAGCAAAATATTTACTAATAACTGACGCCTTGAATGAAATTTCATTTTATTTTTAATGATTAATACAAATATACCAAGCACACCAAGCAGCACCAATCTAACCAGTTCATTACAACCGCACTATAGATATCATACCCGTCATGTCAACATCTAATTTCAAAACATTGAATGCTGCTGAATCCTTCGACCTTTTTCTGCCGCAACCATTTGAATGTATTTAAAATTATTATTTTTGCATCGGGGTGAAATTTTTTGGGCATTTTAATTGCAAAATAGATTTGTTTACATCGGTGACATTCAATGACTTCCAACGACTGTTGTCAAAAAAACAATGCCATTAAAATAAATTAGTTCCACTGAAAATCCGCAACATAACGAGGGCTAAATAGGGTTTTATCAGGCTTTACATATATTAATAGGCTGGCATTTATTTGAGAATCACAGCCAATGTGAACCTACATAAAACATACTTTGAGTTCCAACATTAATATTTGCACATCTTTTAACTTAACTATGTCACTATCAGTTATCAGAGGTCCAGCTACTAATTTGGAAGCGCTAATAGCTCTGTTTGTTCCCTATATCATTATTTAAATAGTAAATATAACTAGGGTAGTTAGTAGATAAACAGGAAAAACAGTACTCTTATAAAAAATAACTTTATTTTCAGTCATAGTGATTTAAACATTGTTATTGTATTGATTTCGTTAATAACATAAATCTGTACAAAACAGTTAAGAAAAATACGAAAGAGTAAAATAAATAGAAAGGTCGTCAGTCTTATGCCCGCATTAACATTTAACTAGTAGACTTGTCTAGACTGATACAGATGCCGCACTTAAGCCGAGTTCTTAATTTAATTGCAAACACAAAAGAGTGTTTATTAGTTATTTATTGTGCCAAACAGGGCAATGGCTGGATGCGAACGGGATGGTTACTATGAAGCACAAAATTCTAAACTTCAGATGCTCTGTCCCTTTCATTTGTCATTCGCGACTAATTAGGCAGAAAGGGATGGAGAGAATGTAAATTCAAATTTCGATTTTCAAAGTACCCCTCCGGGCGGCTAGCACGACTTGTCCGCGACCCTTTTGTCGCTCGGCAATTTCCCTCTACCTGCTCTATTCCAAATAACATACTAAAATGACCGTCAAATACAAATTTATACAGAGGAAAACGATAACAGAAGTGGTAAAACATGTCTGATATCATCAGCAAAATATTTACTAATAATACCGTCGAGATACTACAAAGCATTCACGAACTCAATCGTGACTAGCTATTTGGAATAAAGTATAATCTAAAACTAAAAAGATACACAGAGCGATTGGCACAAACTAGGAAAATAATTTATTTTTTATGTAAAACAAATGCTTAAGAGCGTTATCAGTATACTGCGGGCATTGCAAATGTAACTGGAATAATTTAAATGCATTGTAAACAAGAATAGGAAACTATAAATAAACAGCACATACCAACCTAATTGAACAAAAGACGAAGTCCGCGTCTAATAGTGTAACTGAATTGATAAGCCATAATTATGCCACTGACAGAGTTCTTACGTGTTTTTTAATATACCTAGTTGTTCAGACTCTTAAACAACAGTACTGTCTATTACCTTGTCGCTTAAACTATCATTATTTAATTTATAGCATTATTGGCATTAAACCGAATAACTGCTATATTGTTTAGCATTTTTTCGCATTTTTATTGTGAATTATTGACCTTGCTTGGAGCTTCAATCTTCTTTTATATCGGTTCGTCACAATATTTAATGCAGTCAGAATAATTTAATAATGAGGGCTTAAGCATAATATCACAATACATAGATTACAAAGTATAGTAAAATAAAGAGGCTCTGTATTCGAAACAACTATTGCTATAAAATATTATGACCATGTTATCCATCTACCTGTTCCAAATTTATTGAATAAACAATTAGATACACGGTTTTTTGTTCAAAAGCGAACGTAAACTCAAATACCTCAACCCAATTACTTTAAAACAGATTTAATTCTTAAGTACAAAACATTTAGCATAAATCTTATATATTCATCACCATATCACAACAAAACTTGAAACCTACTAGAGTCATATTCAATAGGCCCATCAAATAATAGAAGGTATCATTGATTATAAATAGACTTAAAAATATATGTAACTGCCGTCGCGAGCCACCAATTATCAGTTATTTTGACATCACAGAGGCAATGTACAGTATTTAAATAAGTTGATGTACTAGGGACTTTATTATTGTTTTATATCTTCGATCATTTCTTAAATTCATTACCCTACTTCCAGACAAAGCACTATCTCGACGTCTGACGGTACATGTCATCTGTGACCTTTATTTCAAGACCTAGATGTTTCAAATTTAAAATGACAGTGATAGATCTTCGATAAAACTCACAGATAGCCAATCTTGTGCTTGATACAATCCTCCTTAAACGATTATGCAACACACTTAGAATATTAACGCAAATCATAGTCTTATCCGGCCGCTAATGATGGTTTGGTACTCCTCGGGCCCTAGAGGCAGGTACTGGTTCAGTTTGGCGTCCAAATAGTACAGCTTGTCTTTTTTCACCAAACTAGGGTCGAAACCCTCCTTCTGTAAATCTGTTTTCTTCATTTTAAATGTACCTAGAACAATGAGATTAAATGTAAATAAATGTAAATATAACAAAAGTTGACCTGTTTTGACTCCGCTCGTCCGATTTATTGGGTACATTGGGAACTACTTTGCAATTTAAACAGCTACGCCATAACTTAGGCTAGCTATGCGGCTGAGGATTTTATTAAAATAGTTTCTGAGGGCTTTCACAACGCCTTATTTGTTCAATAATATAATAAGTATAATAAAGAAAAAATATTTGTGTTTATGTTTAATTTAATGGTAAAAATACATGATTATTTTACAAAAAACAATCGAAAGAACTTACAAACTTACTTAAAACTACATTAATCTAACAAACCGCTACCAGTAGGCATTGTTCCCAAAATGCTGGCAGCATTGCCACGTAGAATGGCAATGCTTAACTTTTGTGCCAAGTACAGGCCAGCATTTTGGTCACGAGTTGTGTCGATCTGGCGCTTTGATAAATCCTTAGAAATACGGTGTGCTCCTGGTCCTAAAATTTCGACCCCGGTCCTAATGTTGATTTTGTTTGATTAGCTCACTCTTTAAACTCATTTTTTTACTGAGTAAGATGTACTAAACTTTATTTCTCTACGCAGAGGGCTAGTGTAAAATATAATAGGAAGAATGAAAAATATAATATATATAATATAAATGACAACAAATATTTTTTCCTTAGCGTGAAATACAGTACCTACGTTACTTTTTCGTAATATAATTCATTTAAATTGTAATTTCCCCACCGAGCGAATTCTGAGAGAGCTAAAAGGAAAATGGTTCAATAACTCGCCAATTTTCATTTTATTACATACTACTTTTAAAATTAATCGTCTAATCATGTCATAACCTCAGACAGAGATTTAAAAAAATAACAAGAAGTGTTGAGAATAAAAACAATGCTCTTTATCAGTAGACAATGTAAACATATTTATAACCTTTAATGTTGATAATAAATGAACTTTGACACTGAAGTTACACATGTCAACAAAATGTCGAACGAATATCTTGTTGTGTTTTCACCAAAACTTCTTTACTACTGGTTTTTTTTAAACTATCTATCCGGCCGTACACTCAAAAAAGGAATTGCTTCCTTCGCACATCAACTAAGATGTTCATTAAATCAGGAATGAACTGGCTGTTGTTACTATTAACTTCAGTTGATATTAATTTATTAAGCCATTTTACCTTAGCTATCTAATTGATGTTTACTAAGATACAATCTTCCTTATTTGGTTTATATTAGTGTAATGTCGTGAGGTTTTACTTGTTCGGTTAAGCAAGTCCCCCCCCCCCCCTCCCGCGGCCTATTAAGAAGGCCGGCCTTATGGCGGTTGAACTATATAATAACTGTCTTACAGAAACCATCATCAACGTAAATGAAACGAAGTCAATTCAACGATCTAATTTTACAAAGGCAGGGAACATATTTAGGATGTTTCATTAGATTATAGTAGGAAACGCCTACGAAGCTGGCGGTCCTGGGTTCAAATCCCGGTAAGGGCATATATTTGTGTGATAAGCGCGAATACTTGTTCCTGAGTTATGGATGTTTTCTATATATTTAAGTATACATTTATCTATATAAGTATTTATATTGTTGTCTAGTACCCATAGTACAAGCATAAGAGCTTAGTTTGGGACTAGGTCAATTGGTGTGACATTGTCCCCTGATATTTTTTTTTCTATTCTTATCGTCAATTTACAAAGTGCGTTCGGTACTGATTCTTCATATTTATACAACATCTAAAGGTCTTACAGAAAGGACAGCGTGAACTAAGGCTTCTTTTCCACAGAAAAAAAGTTAAGAAAGAGTAACCTAATAAAAGTTAGTGCCAATTGTCGGAAACTTACTTTAGTTTTTGTTTTCATCTTCCTAAAATAAACAATAAAATGGAATTACGCAGGACGCATTACCGCTGTGCATTTTTTTTACAAAGTACGTTCATTGGAATAAAGATCGATCACTAAGCAATAAGGTGCAAAACTCGACTTTGTTTATGATTCACAATAGATTTATACTGCATCGATAAAAATCTTTGTATGGGCCTTAGGAGCGTAGGTTTACGAAACAAGTAGCTTATCGTAAACCGCTCGAGTTACCCCCTTTCCACCACATCTACAGGCGTTACAAAAGAACTGATCAAGCGCGAACCGAGGTGTGGAACCAACACGCCCTCACACAATAGGAATGCTAATTAAATTGTAAATAGTACGGTAAATATAAAATCAATAATGTTCAACCAGCCAAGTTAAGCGACTACGAGAGCATACCAAACCAGATCAGGTGACTTATTAGAAAAATCGAGGTAATTCGATTTAATGTTTCGTAATTATAGCACCTTTGTGGTTGATTGGCATTCATTGTTCGACTAGGTAAAACCTACAGCGTCTCTATTCTAGGCGGTAAAATCCAAATCGTATGTAACTTGTTATCGTTTCGTTTTATCTCGGCCGCCGTTACTGTCAAGTATTAAAAGATACAGTGATTCTAAATTTAGGACGAACAGACGGACAGTTGGGTACACAGTTTCACCGTTCTTGGAAATAAATGCCTAGAGAAATGTAGATGGAAGGCGCTTCATCACATCAGGTTAATGTTGATGGAACTTGTACCTTCAATCTAGCGGTAAAATGGTGGAACTCTACGGGTGGTAATAATTTAAACAGTTCTCCAGAACACTCCCCATAATAAAGTTTATACGGCACGGAAAGTGAACTGGCGCCCTGCGGTCATCGAATCGAATCCGACATACAGAGATCACTGGGTCGTTGACCTTTCGACCCAGTGATCTCCGTCTGTCGGACGTGACGCTCCGTGTTCAGGGGTCCTGGATTACCTGTCATGTCCATGGTCGGCATGACGCGAAGGAACATGGGCTTGGCGTAGGCCGGCAGGTCCTTGGCGAGGTCGCGCGCCAGCCGCGCCAGGTCTAACGAGCCCGCCGCGTCCACGATGCCGCACATGCCCGCGCGCCCTTCCGTGTTCGGCACCTGCGTCAATAGGTAGCCATATGCATCCGGAATTCCGTTTCGGAATATCGATTTGGAATTCTAAAGGCAGCTAATCCATACAAAATCAATGATCCTACCAAACACATACAGTAGTTTTCCGTTCGATTTTTTTTCCGATTCGGATTTTCTCGTGCGTTCGGAATTCCGCACGGCAAAAAACCGTTCCGAATGCAAGTCATCCATAGATTTTGTATGGGTCGCATCACACATTCGTAAATTCCGTACGGAACGATTTACATTGGTCAATGACAGTGGACAGTACAGTAGTGTAAACCGAGCGGACAGTAGCGAGCCAGTGGAATCGCTTTTTTTTTTTACTTCACTGACCTTGACCAATCTAAATCAGGTTTAGACACGAACTCATTATCCATCGTTATTGTCTAGTTAAATAAACGTAAACTAAGAAAAACACGGACTAAGAGCGAGCTCCCACTTGTCGGAAATAATCGGGTGTTCTGGTGGGATTACATTTTGTATGAGGCTGTTCACACCTATCCTACACGGATTAACGTGAACAACCTCATGTGAAATGTATTGCCACTAGAACACCGACAAGTAGGAACCAGATCTTAGCATCCTAAACAATCAAGACAGACAGCTGCGGAATATACCTAATAGAACAATAAAGCAAATCATTGATTCATTAGCATCTGCAGTCTGTCTTGTTTGGATATTATTATCACGTTATTTTTGTTTACATTTCTTAATGACCTACTCAGACAAAGTAAAGACAGTACAGAAGCTTTAGTAACTTGGTGAGATAAGATAATAACAATGAACGATAGGCACAGATATCTCGTGTGTTCTTGAGGGCTACAACACTCGAAGGTTATCATCTTGTAAAGATATAGTGATAATTAACCGACATTGATTTTTCGGCGGATAAGTTCGTATGTGTGTCGATTTTGTACTAAGTACCTACAAAATCGGATGGAACAAACTGACATTCTTTTCATTTATTTTTTATTGATAATGGGTTTGCTCTTAACTAACTCTTGGCCTTGGAGGAAGAAGATTTTGTCTATGATGAAGCGAGCTCACCCAGAAGATGCCTACACCTTAGCTAAGATAAATACGAACTCATCCGGATAAATACTATGTCGTTTGATTATTCACTACATTTGTATTTTTGTATGCTATTGGGTTATAGTTTTTAACTGACAGCCTTTACGGTCAAGTTAATTAGAGCTCTTATCATAGTTATCATAACGTTGAACATCACTGGCTGCATGTATGTTACTGTTATTTTAATTAAGTTCCGCATTGTTAACAGTGCTTAAGAATAAAACAAGGAGGAGAATCGGTCTTAGAAAGTTCGCATGTAACTGGACCTCAAACAATTCTACATATAACTTATGACTACAAAGGCAAGAAGTATTATTGAAAGTCCTAAAACTCGAAAATATCATCCCCGGTGTCTTTATTTCTATGTGTTCCTGCTTGTTACTCATTTAAAACTCTATAGTTATCTAAGGAGGGATATGAAGTACTGACCGTGACCCCGTAGACGACGGCGTCCCGGTGGTCGGCGACGCGCGAGACGGCGGCCTCGACCTCGGTGGTGGAGACGTTCTCGCCGCGCCAGCGGAACGTGTCGCCCGTGCGGTCGCGGAAGTACAGGTAGCCCAGCTCGTCCGAGATCAGGATGTCGCCTGGTATAACAGTACATGTTAAACAAGGAATCAATTAGTTTTCTTTATGTTACAGGAAGGAAAAGAACTGGTCTCCCCATGGACACTTCTAACTCCAGAAGAAAAAATGGCCGTTGCCGATTTTTTTGATGAGTATGCTCGTCTCTTACAGATCCAGCAATAAGCACCTTTGTCGAATACTTATTTCGACACAATCGCATTTTTATGTAGGAATGTCTCTTTCTGAACACAATGCCGGCCTTCGTTCAGTGTTGTTGTTGGCACATAAATAATAAATGATTTCTGTATGTACTGTTATTTATGCGAGTTTCATAACATTTAAAAGTTTGTACGCAAAATAATACCAACTTATGGGCAGAAGTAGGTTTAATGCTAAATTATCTTGCTAAATTGTCGTTAAGCTTTGAACTTGCTTCTTCATGTAAAATTAAAAGTCAAAAATTCAAAAAGCCCGCCATTTTTAGGTCCGTAGTTTTACAGCTCACGGTGTCGCTAGTAGTATAAGTGAAAGTGATTTTTTTGTAGTATGGAGTTCTCCTTCTCTTTATGGGTAATTATATAATATTCTTTAGACCTGCCGCACATTAGTCCACCCTTCGCAGCCAGTAAACGCGACCACTAGTGGTTTAGCTAAGCTACGAGACGCTGCGACTAACTGTGGCCACTGGTGGCTGAGTGTGCGGCTGAGCGCACGAGACGAGCGACAAAACGCCGCCACTAGTAGCGAGCGCGGACGACTCCCGCAGCTTGTGGCTTGGACGCTTGGTCCGCGCCTATGCCATACAAAATGTATGAGAAATCGTCCGCAGTTGTGGCTGACACAAGTACCTTCGCAGTTTTTAGAGTCTAACTCGAAATCGTCGAAACTCACCGGAGATGAAGGCAGAGTCTCCCTTGGAGAAGACGTCACGCACGACCTTCTTGTCGGACGCGGACTTGTCGACGTACCCGAGGAAGGCGCGCGCCGGGTTGCTCTCCGCGATCTTACCGATGAACACGCCCGGCTCTTCTGGTTGCGCCAACTTTACAAAAGATTACTATAGAAGTGACAGATCATGATTGAAGTTTTACGTTTCAGGCGAACGTTGTTCCAACCTTTAAAAATACGTATCTATAGTAAATTAGTTCCAAAAAGCAATAATTATTTTGTATAAGTAAAAAACTTAAATAAAGCTACTCTTGCATGTAGTTGTAACACATCTGTATAGACCGTTCGACATTCTATAATGGAATTTTGACGTAAATCACATATTAGCAGAGCCCGGATTTTTCATGGCAAAACAAAACACTATCGTAATCTGGCTAGTGATAGAAACATCATTTTATCGATATCGAGTATTATTTATAAAGCTGTGCTCGAACGAAATCCTGAATATGAAAGTTTACGAGATATATCTGAAAATTGTACTCAAACTGAAAATTATACCAATTACAATTAATTTTATAAATTTGCTCCCTTGACGTCAAGTGAAGTTGAACGTACATTTAGTATATAGAAACGGCGTTATAGTGATAAAATTTGTTTATCTACTCCTATCACCATTACACGAATAAAACGCCATGTGCTGCTGTGTATACTAACGTGGATTACGACGAAGAAATTGAATATGTTTGTATATAACTTCATACAATGTAAGTCCTCAAGACATTGTTTATATAAATAAATAAATAAATAAACAAACTATGTATGTTTTTTTATGTTGTATAGGTATGCTATTTTATATGGTCACGTTTTTTATTCTATTACACAATTATCGATATCGATAAAATTATGTTTCTATCAGTAGCCAGATTACGATAGTGTTTTGTTTTGCCATGAATAATCCGGTCTCTGCATATTAATTTTGTACACAACACTACACGCAAGAGGAGTTTTACTTAAGTCTTTTTACCTATAACGCATTTTTATAATAAATTATGATTATCAAACACTGCACATATATCGTGGAACTAAAACTTCCTATAAGCGTTAAACAAACCGTTAATAGTCTTTAAAAATAACCTCGTTCTTCGACCAAATCGATTCGCTGAAACGATTTTAATTATTTAATGTCACTGCGATTGATTTTACCGCATGAAAACACATAATATGTATATATATAATGTGTTTATCCTACACAGCACGATAGGAGATTTTTATCGACGCATATCGGCCTGAGCACGACTTTGTGCGTTATTGCATTTATTTGTTTATTTACACTAACTAGTGGCCGAAAACGTCCAGCACAATACAGTCGAACACAATAAGCATGCTACGGCGTCTGCGCTAGAAACATTGTGTTTTGGCATATGACGACGACACGGAGACTAACGCAAGTAATATTTATTTTATTACTGGCATTCATATATTTATGTAGTTGAGCACACAGAACATGTATTATTTCGCAATTATTCTTTTTTTCAATTAATAAACGCCAAAAACTCAATACTAGCATATCTTTAGTAACTTAGCTAACGGCTTTTTTTGTGTTTCGTATCAAGGCGAGTTCGAGTGGGATAGCGTATTTATTAGATTAGCGTGTTCATAGTATTGTTTACCTGACAGAGTCCACTAGAGTCCCGGATGGGCTCGCCGGTCTCCTGGTCCACCTTGATGATCGCGATGGGATACACCTGCGGGATGATCCTCGACACGAAGCCGATCGCTCCTGGCTTGCCGTCAATATTCACTGGAGGGAACACAAATTCTCGTTGTGACTTTTGTTAAGATGTTGGTGAAGCTAAAAATGTCCATACAAAATTCGAAAACGTTTCTCTCCCCTTAAACCTTGTCCGATTTTTACGATTTTTAAATAAGTTGTAGATATCATGAAAAATATGTCTGTACGTTTTCCAAGAAAATATTTATTTGAACGAAACAGATTTAAAAAACAAAAAGCATTAACGTACATGCGACGTAATAGTAATGAGGGCGCCAGTGAACATCCGGCGTCCGCTCGGCGCAGTCGCAACGAACTAAATATTTTATTAGGGCCCGTTCACATAGACCGGCCCGAAGAAGAGAGCAGATTTTTATCACGTCAATGACAAAAGTGCGCATGCAAAAATAAACCTTATCACAAAACTCAAAACTCTGTTTTCAACGTGATAAAAAATCTACTCTCCTCTCCGAGCCGGTCTATGTGAACGGACCCTAATAAAATAATTAGTCTGCGATGACTGCGCCGAGCGTACATGCGACGTTCAAGCAATCTCATTACTATTATTGTGTTTTCTGATAAACTGAAGTATTTTCTTGAAATCGAAATGTGCTTTTTTGTACTACAAATTAAAACACAACTTATGTATGTAGGCTTTTCAATATAGATTCATCATTAATGTAACTGAATGTACCTTTTGTGTTAGACATTACGGATTTTCGAAATTCAATAAAACAAAGACTTATCAGTTATTTTGGTAAAAAGGTATTTTGAGTTTTATATATAGTGCGGATCGGTGCATTTTGGCATTCAGACTAATGCGGAACAGAGCATTTTGGCATTCAGACCTACCCCGCCGTACAGGTTAACTTCCTACACTGACGTTAGCATATAAATATGACGATGACCTAAATAACCGCTAGCTAGCGAGCTAACATAATCATTGTTCCAGACACAATAACAAATGAAAATGTTTGCAAATTGTATCGCCTTTATTTATAAGCAAGTAAGGGCCTTTACATCCAACTAAAGCTAAACAAAGCACGTGATTAGGTAACAAGCTTCTAGGGAAGAACAATATAAACAATACATAAAATTGTTCAGTGCAGAGTGTGAGAACCCGGATTTTAATATTATTGAGGTAGAGAAGCTCGTTATCGTCAAGACAAGGATACAAAATTATTTAACGATTCGCGATTGTAAACTTAGAATACAAGCACTTGATTTTGAAGATTAATAAATAATAAAATACTAACAAGCCTTAGTAGCGGTTTTTTTTTAAATAACAGCCTAGTTCGAGTCCAACTCGCATACGATCATACAAAGGTACCCATACCACGGTAAAATATTAAGATCACAGAAAAGAATACATTTTTATTATTTGTTATTATAGAGGCGATACAAATCTGAGAAAATTTGAAGTAAATATTTAGTATCTATTACGGTTCAAAAGATACAACCCTGTGACAGTCGGACGGACGGACACCGGAGGTTTAGTAAAAGGGACCCGTTGTCACCCTAAGGGTAGTGAACCCTAAAAATACCTGCCAATTAAGAGTCCGACTCGCGCACGAAGGGTTGCCGTTTTTAATATCGAGCAAAAACCGGCAAATAAATCACGTTAGTTGTATGGAAGCCCCACTTAAATATTTATTTTATTCTGTTTTTAGTATTTGTTGTTATAGCAGCAACAGAAATACATTATCTATGAATATTTCAACTGTCTAGCTATCACGGTTCATGAGATACAGCCTGGTGACATACAGACCGAGGGAAAGTGGAGTTTTAGTAATACGGTCGCGTTTTTACCCTTTGGGTTCTGAACCCTATAAATCGGCAACTAGTGAGTAATATCGAGACTTACCTATATTTGCATTTCCTTCGGTGGCTCCATAAAATTCAGCAACGTGTTTGATATTGAACCTCTTTACAAATTCATCCCAGATCTGTAACGGAAGAAAATTGACATTGATAAATGGTAACTAAGTTCAACGGCAGCGAGAATAATCTCAGTTTCATCAAAACAAGGATATGTTTTATAATGTGCCATTACAGTCATTAATCGCAGTTAGGTACGGTCGGCCAAGAAAGTGGTCTACCAGTTTCGTTAAAATTTCTGTGAGATCTAATTATCGCTGAATAACTCAGTTGCGTACCTAGATTAAACGATCTATCGATTGAGGGACAGATGGCAGGAAGTGACTTTGTTTTATACTATGTAAAGACACACGTATGCAAACGCCAGGCTGAAGAAAATCCGCTATACTCACTTGCGGTCTCATCCCGTTGCCGAAGATCGTCCGCACCTTGTGCTGCGTGTCCGCGACCGCTGGCGGCGTGGCGAGCACATATCGACACATCTCGCCGATGTAGTGGGCTACCTGCACACAACATAAGGGACACGTCACTTTCTAGAGTTCAGCAGGCCTGGGCAAGTTGCATCTCACTCGCCGTGCTCAGTATTGAGAACAGGCATGGCATGGCATGGCAGGCAAGGCATACTCGGCTGTATTTGCCGATCATCGTCTATGATCGCCGATGATCGCCTGCGATCCGTGATTTGTTTGGTTTTTCGGGCAAGGAATCGCCGCGTGGTGCGTTGAGCAGCCAACACTATGTCGATCATTCATTCCCCGGTGGACAAGTAATTAAATATTAAATTGTATTATATAGTTATTGTATCTACATACTTCGCTTTATTATGATTAATGCTCAAGCACAACCATCTTATTTTCCTCCATTTATTAAATAAATAAATTAATAAGGCAGCAACACAATCCACGTCCATCTTACGCCTGCCGTTCGACAAACAAATACGAGCGATCGTGTGGATGCTCGCACGAGGATCGTGCCGATTATAGACGAGGAGCCAGAAACTCGTAATAATACAAAAAAAAAACATAAAATTTCGTTATATATTAATTTCCAAAGTTCTCGTTTAGATTACGTCACCTTAATGTTTACCTACGGTTTATAAACATGAACGACTTCACTAAAGTAAAATCATTTCTAATTGTGTCCAAAATATTTTGTTGAGACTACTTTGGAGTCGCGTATACTGTTTAGACGAAAGTGGTCGAAACTGTGTCAGCACTCATCGCGTTCCACACAAGTGACCTCCCGTCAAGTCAGTGTCCAGAAAATAACCGTCAATCCGCCTGTTCCGAAAACCGTAATACGCGAATTATTATTTCATACCAGTCTTTAAAGTACTATCACACAAATTGCTTAAAATATCTTAAAACTCTCTAAATATTTAAAATGTGCTTGTGTTTGTTTGTCTGTACGGTAAAAGCATTTGATGTTAAATTTGGCACAGCAATATTTACAGCCCGGAGACAAGCATAGCAAATCGAACATAACATTACCTAATTTTTTACAGTTAGATAAAATGCATGCCGATGTTTTAACTTAGCTCTTAAGGCGAATAGCTCACATAAGCAGTGTAAAAGGTATAGGCTTAACCAATACTTAGATTTTTGTTATTTTATTCTAAATATGTAAGTATTGGTATATTTTATTTTATCTTCATTGAGGGGAGGGTGTTGTAGTTTATGTTTTTTACTTCAATGTCAATTTGAAAATGTTCGTACATAGGGCGATCATCTGTTTTATTACTTCAATAAAATTCTTTACAACACCTAAACATCAAATATTATTATTGACTGGTTTCTTACCACAGTTCCAAACATAACGACTGATCACAGCGCAGGGGCTCCGTTCATTATCTTATTGTAAATAAGCAAGTCAAGTAAATAAGAGCTATCGTAACATTGTCAATACGACAGCATGTCAAGAGTAACATGGTTTCGCCGAGTAGAACAGAGCATCAGGTATTATCTTTGTATCGTGTTACCTATACCTAACTACCGAGTTGTAATTAAGCTATTGTATTGTATTGTAGGCGGAGTTGCCTATAGAAACAAGTTTTACCAAGATAATGTGAATTTCCTTATTGTTCTTTTTGCAGCCGGTTTCTGCAAATCGACGTCAATCTCCATTTATTTCGTGTCGATAAAATCATAGAGGTTATTTTAGGTTATGTACTTACAGTGGCTTTATGTTTGATGCAGTCAGGGAAATATTGTGACGCGGAGAACTTCGTTTTGACGGCGACTGTGGAGCCGAATATAAGAGCCTGGCCCACGCTGATCACCCCGCCCGCCGTGTGGTAGAGGGGCAGGGGGCAGTACACGGTGTCGTCCTCGCTTATAGCGGCGAGGTAGTGGAGCCCTGCCGCCATAAACACGAATCTAAAACAATAATAACAGATGTTATCGTCAAGCGATTTTGGTGTGTACGTATTTTGTTATAAGGGTGCTAGAATGATCCCAACGACGTGACCACGTGAGGATCCGTTCCACATTGTTTCAGATATTAGAGCACTAACGAACTATTGCAAGAAACGAACTATTCCGACCAAATACGATGACGAATGATTAATCACTAACATCCGTGCAACGCTGAGCGATTATTTACATTTTTTTATACGTCTCGCTAGCAAGTATAGCACGTTTCATAAATCACGTCACAGGGATATTTATATTCCTATAGGGACATATTTATAGTAAACATCGTCGTTTACTTTGTGTGTGATCTCATACTAAACGGAATAATCACTTGTTCGAAGAGCTAGGTAGGCACGTTCCTCGTACGCACCGATATCTTCAACCTTGATTGAACTCAGTCGAAGTGCGACCAAGATCGATCCACGCACAAACATTCAGTTTATACACATTGAGGGACGCCACTTCGTCATCGAGCTCGCCGACAAGTTATTTGGGAAAGTACACGGCCGGTTGTTTGTTTTACTACATTTAAACTGTTAGTGTTAAATTCCAGTTAAGCAATAACGAGTCTAAAATAATCCAATTGATATCTAAGATGTGGTTAAGTTTTTATTTGTCTTGTCTAGCGTAAGGCATTACGCTATCGTAGGCGGGCGCCTTCTATATTGCTAAGTTATGTATCTTTCATGTCTCTTGTCAATGCAAGACTAGGGCAGTGACATTCAAAACGATAATTCCAATCTATCAAATACCTTTAAGCGAGCAATTCTTGGTCGCCTAGAGATATTACTACTAATATTTCGGGCAAGTTTTGCCTGGGGTATAATACCAGAACCATGGACACGAGTCAAGGTACGTTTCATACCAAAAGTAGGGAAAAAGGACTACTCTCAGCCTAAATCCTTCAGACCGATCAGTCTCACATCCTTCCTACTCAAGGCTATGGAAAGGACTATAGACCAGCACATTAGAGCTAGATACCTAATAGCTAAACCCCTCAGCTCAACACGCTTACCAAAAAGGGAAATCCACAGAAACTAATCAAAGGGTGTGGACGGTACCACCATCAACTGGGTTCAGAATATGCTCTCTAACTGAGTGGCATCACTGACTCTCAATGCGGTTTCGCATGAATTTCACACCACAAGAGGCTGTCTTTATTGTGGACCCTAGCGGTGGATCAACTACTTGCATTAATGACGGACAAGGACTATGACGTACAGGGATATGCCGACGACCTTGTAGTCATAATCAAAGGCCCCAGCCTCCACACAATTTCATGTCTAATGCAAGGGGCTTTTAACACCATTAATAAATTTTGTACGAAAATAAAACGAATTGTCCAGAAGAAAAGGAAGCTCGAAAAGCTACTGAATCTTAAGCTTAACGAACAAACAATACCGTTCTCAAGTGAAGTGAAGTACCTAGGGGTCACGTTAGACCAGAAGTTAACTTGGAACTCGCACATAAAAAACATAACCGAAAAACCCAAAATGGCTATGTGGACTAGTTGTCGAATGGCGGGGCCAAGGTGGGGTCTAAAACCCAACATCGCCCTCTGGCTATAATTACATACGCCTCCGCTGTCTGGTATAGCAAAACGAACCAAAAGGCAACAATAAAAACTCTGAGTAGTCTGCAACGTACAGCCTGCGTAATCGCAACAGGAGCTCTATCCTCAACACCGGGAGCAGCCCTGGATGCGCTGCTAGACCTAACACCATTGCACCTACAAGTGCAAAAAGAGGCGCGCAGTGCATATACAGAATCTGCACCACGACAAGGACAAAATGGAGCTCTCAAGCACTGACCAAGCTCAAGGCATCGATGTTTGAACATAAAATCTTATGCATGGCCCATTGATGACATGCATACTGAATATAACTTTAAAAAACTATACTCAGTGGAGATACCCTCCAGACACGAATGGCTGAAAGGCCAGTTGAACTACAAAGACGGTTGCCACATTTGGTATACATATGGTTCCAAAAAAGGGAACGATGTGGGGTGCGGTGTCTATGGTGAGAGACCAAGACTCAAAGTCAGCGTCAACTTGGGTACGGAAGCCTCAATCTTCCAAGCGGAAATCTTCGCCATTAACAAATGCGCGGAAATCAACCTTGAGAGAAACCGTAGACACCAGCACACCTACATCAACTCGGACAGCCAAGCTGCCCTTTTGGCACTAGACGCTTTTGAAATAAATTCTAAACTAGTCCAAAACTGTAAAGAAAACCTAAATGCCCTAGGAAAATCCAACAAAGTTATACTTAGATGGGTACCAGGGCACGATTGATGGAAACGAAATAGCAGATGAATTGGCTAGGAACGGTGCTGACAACCCCCTGGTCGGCCCGGAGTCGTTTTGTGGCATCTGGAAATTCCTAGACGCAACGGGCCTTTGCGGTGAACTCTAAATAAAGGGCTGCCACAAAAGATCAGCAATGGTCGAAGCGGCACACAAGGCCCACCTCAACCCCCCCAATAATAAGACAACTAGGTACTTATTTCCGTGGAACGATATAATAGTTTCTTCGGGTCAAAGTTACTCAATTGTTTTACGATTGCGCGACTGATCTGAGTGGATGAACTTTGACCTCGTCAGATCGTAAATAATGGTGTAAATAAATATGTTTGTAATGAAGATACTCATAAATAATGAAAACTTGTCACTGTGTCCTTCACCTTAAAGTCGCCGCCAATAGAACTTGTGAACGATGTAAACAAATTAGTATTGTTTGACACAACCTCAAAAATTCACCAAGCGTGTTTTTATTAATAATAACGAATAATGAATAGTTATTTCATCTTGAACTTAATATAAAAATTATCATCTATTTTATAAATCGTTGCAAAGCCCTCACATTATCTTTAAAAGTACGTGATTATGGAGTAATCATCGTGGATTGTTTCGTTTGGTTTTGTTTACATCTTTTGCAAGGTCTATTAAAGGCGAACTTAGGTGTCCTTTTTCGTACCGAAAGGCCAAAAGGAATCTTGTTGCTAACGGCTATAGAACACCGCCGAAGCGCACCGGAACCGATCGAACCCGGATATTTTAATTAAAATAAACTTTGTCGCAATGCAGTGTTCCGGTTTCGGTCCGGTTCATGACAAAACTAAAATAAAAAGTGAGGGGTGACGTCAGTAAATCCGACCAAGTGTTAGTCGGGCGGTATTAAACCAAGGAATAGGGAGCAAGAAACACGAACGGAAAAGCGTTTTTTATAAAGATCTTAAATAATGTTATAGTATAGCCCTGCGCTAAATTTCGTCATGCTACTTATATTAAGGGACGCACCGACTCATACATAATTATATCGGATGTATATAGCATGGGACACAGGTGACATAAGATTATAA
Source organism: Acleris sparsana (assembly GCA_923062465.1). Lineage (NCBI taxonomy): Eukaryota > Metazoa > Arthropoda > Insecta > Lepidoptera > Tortricidae > Acleris > Acleris sparsana. The sequence goes on from OV281286.1 coordinate 14,629,578, forward strand.
TGTGATCAGCATTTTAGTAATAATCATAATAGTCGTAATTAGTATCTGAAAGATTTCTCCTAATAATTAAATTGGATGCCTGATATTCAATCATGAATAAACGGCTCAGCGGATTTGGACTAAATTCAACACGCAGATAAGTCATTACTAATCAGTGTTATGTTTTAGACAATAGCAAAGTTGCAGGAGGAAAAGCGGTAACAGAGTTCTAAGCTGACGATGTCATAGGCAGAGGCTAGTAGGTATACCGATTTATCTAATACCTACGGTGCTTAGTTGTTAGTGGGCCTACGATGCTAACGATCCCAGAATCGATTTCAGGTATGGGCAAATACATGTGTCATGAGCGTGAGTATTTAATCCTGAGTCTTAGTTGTTTTCTGTGTATATAAATATGTATTCCTCCGTTTAACTATGTTTATCATACCAAAAGCACCAGCCTGAGTTTAGAATGGGACTAGGTTAATTTGTGTGAGATAGTGTTAACAATCCACGACGGCTCGCCCCGCGTCACGTATTGACGGTCGCGTCAACTTACCTACGTAGAATTAAGTAAGTGAAAAGACTTCACGTTTCGATACATGACTAAGGATTTGTATTTAATTTTAATTTAATTTGAGTCACAAAATTATGCTAATCGATTTTTTTGTAAATGTGTCAGTGTAAAGCAAATTGTTAAACACTCAATAACTCGATTAGGTAATAACAATATGATGATGTCATCCTGTTATCATTCTCACCGGACATAACGCCGCAGAAGGGAATTCAACAATAAGCAAAACAATAGAACCAGAGATATTGATATCATAAAAGCGGTGGGTCTCACAAAAAGTAATCGTAGATTTTTCAGCAAAACCGGTGCAATGACGTCACAATGGCATACAACAGTGACCTAATCTTATGGCTGTCGAGGTGTGATTGACGTTTAAAATAATGTAATATCATGTTGTCGTTGAAAATGAAACAGTACACTTTTTACTTAATCAGTTAACCCTTTAATAAATAATAAATAAATGAACCCTTCATTTCATTATGCATATTGGGCTTTACATAGAATATTTATTGTATTTTCGATTTGTTTAAAGTTTTCAATAATTTTATGCACTAGTGCATAAAGTGTTGTTGTCATCTAGACTAAGACAATTAAGCTCTACAGCCAGGTAGACGAGGTGACTGAATTAAATTAACTTGTTATTTGAATGAATTTTTAGTAATTACTTTAATTTATTTCCCTTTTATGTTGCATCTAACAAAGAAGTAACATAAAACCATTAAAAACTACTATTATTAACAAAAACATTACAAAATCAACGTATGACATGGCAGTATTGCCATCAACCTAAGTTAAAAATCTCAAGCAGAAAAGAAATACAGTGGCGGGAAAAAGGGTTAAGGTTTTTGTCTCGTTTTGGACTATTAATTAGTCGTTTTGTTTGCAAAACTTATTGTGTTACGGAGTTTACATTATCACTGTTTTATTTCCTCGTAATCGAAGTGAAAAGCAGAGTGTATAACTCGGTCTTAAAACCCATTTTATCCTCGACTTAATTACCTATCCACCCTCGCGAGGTCTTCAAGAAGAGACTTCAATCGGGTTTTTTTGTGAAATTGTTATTTAATTACCAACAATATGTACATTATTACTTAGCTCCATATGGCTTTGATTTTATTTGATTCTTGGTTGAAACAATTTCATATTTGCTACTACTGTCAACCCTAGCACTGCACCAAAAATGCTGGAAAATCTACGATCACTGCTCATAAACATACATAAGAAATTAAGTAGAATATGCGCGCTTGGTGAAAGTATTTTGCCTCGATTGAGATCACGAGTGAAAGTGGCTAGCGTGCTTATATTACACTAGCTTTTGCTACGAGTTCATCCGCGTCCAAATCCCTTGGTAAACCCCATCGGTATCTCCATATTAAACTTCATCTAAATCGGTATGACAGTTTAACCAGAGACCGACAGGCCAGAGTTAATTTCGCATCTATAACATAACTAGCTGTTTCCCGCGACTCCGTCCACTGAGACGACGTTTATGGCGGGTACGTACCCTATTTCCTTAAGTTTAAGTTATCTATACATACCAAATTTCATAGAAATGGTTTCAGCGGTTTACCCATGAAAACGTACCAGTTACTTTCGCATTTATAATATTAGTATGGATAGTATGGAAGTATCTATGATGCATATACCTGGAGTTAGAGATGACAGCTGCTTTGGGTAACCCAGTAGTTCCAGATGTGTAAATGTATAGAAGTTTTCCATGAAACCCGTCGGCGTCGGCCAGGTGCCAAGGAGCAGGCGGTGTGGTCTCCAGCATTGAAGTCAGGTCGATCACGTGGTCGCCGCTGGCTCTGACCTCAGCCACCGCGGTGTTCAGGGGCCGATGAACGAACTTTAGTAATTTAATCGATGGACTTAGCTGACCCGCTACTTCTTCGATTACTACAAAAATTAAATCCAACGCATTAGTTTACTCATTATGGTACGAGTTCTCCACCTGCTATTTAATCATTTAAGTCAACCATTGTATGTAAAAAAATACGTAATTGTGCGTGCGTTGTCAGGTTGGTAAAATGTTCTATTTTTGAACATCGAGTCGAACTTCTTGCCAAGCGAGGATTTCGTTATGATTGACGTCGTGCCTTATATTGCTATTTTCTGCTGAATAATAAAGTACAAAACACACAGCAGCACACGGTAAGTCTATGAAAGTGGACTCAAATTATCATTACGTCAAAATGTGGGGAGATACTCCTACAGGACAATGCAACGCACGGAATAACTGATACAAACGTGGCTCGGTCTGAAGTGTCGTCCACGCACATATCAACTCTTGTTCTTAAGACAGCCAGGGAAAATGGCTCGTGTTAGTAGACAGATATAGGAAAGAGATACAGGTAGTCTCTTTGAAAAAAGTTCAGCGCAATTTCGTACTTAGTATCTACCTACTTTTAGGGTGGTCCAAAAACTAGCGTTTAATATTGTTTCTCCACTAGTTTCTTTTTATTTCAAAATACATTACAATAGGGTATACCAAGTTTTATTGCAATTGGATAAACTTGTCAGGTCGCCTATACATACCAACTGTTAAAATTATGTCATATAAAAATGTATAGAGCTTAAATGGAGAGAGAGAAAGGCTTTGGACAGATCATGACACTATTCTGTGTTGCAGCAGAGAATATTGTAATTTTGTTTTTAATCCTTGCTAAGTTTACTATGTGTAATTTTGTATGAGAGTGTGACGCTTTTGGCATAAATTAGGCGACAAGTAATCGACTACTTAACAAGTTAAATTTTGTAATAAATAAGCAACTAATTTATAGTGAACAAAAATAAGCTATGTGGAGGAATAATTTGATATACTTTATTTTTCTTCATAGTACATGGGACCCTAACAATTGAGCTAAAAGCACGTAGGCAAACAAATTATCTCATCAGCCGAAAAACTACGGCTTAATAATAGCTTTTGAATGTTTTTCACACAAGCCCGCAGTTAATGACTCAGACCGTCAATATCGTCGTCTATGTAGTTCAAAGGTTATCTATCATTACAAACAAAATGTAGACGGCATAGACGAAAAACAAATGACTAACTTAATACTTGAAGCAAGTGCTCAAATTCCACAAATTAAAATTAACAGGAAATTTAATGATTAGCAAACTTCACATTGGAAACTCACCTGTTTGATATTCTTCAGAGAATATGACGACATCACACTGAGCTACGTTGATGGAATGTAAGAGCGCGTTGCCACGTTGGTTGGTGTTGATGAGCGGCGAGATGGCTCCCAGCCGGCCCGCGCCCATCCAGATCGCAGGGAACTGCGGGCAGTTGTTGACCAGCATGCCCACTATACTGCCCTTCTTCAGACCCTGAGCTCTGAGGACTGCAGTCACTCGTAAACTAAAATCTTCTACCTTGAAACAAAACACATTTATTTACTAACTATTATTTCAAAGCCAACCAGGACTTAATTATTATTATACTTTCATAATATTTTTTATACGATTTTATCTTAATCTATTGTTAGATTTCGGGAACAAAATGGATTGCGTTCATTTAGGCGGGCTTATGTCCAGTAATAGGCAGCAATAAGCTGATTCACTGTTCTTGGATAATACTGGATACTAATAACATTAAGTCAATTTTAAGTCTTTATTATCCTATCCTATACTATAAACAAACAATATTTGATTTGAGACTTTATATTAGATACAATTCATTTAAGCAGGTATAGTGGAGCTCATTTGGAGCAAATTAGGTCATGTAGTACCTACTGTCACTTAAACTTAACAATGTCTGAACACATCCATCGGCCAAATTTGAATTTACTGGTTTTCACTTCTGATGTTTCAGACTATTCCACAAAAATACTTTTCTCCACTCATTATGCATATTATTAATGACATTACTTTAACTTTTGATTGTTATAAATTTAATCATTTAGTTAAGTGTTTCATCTGCCTAATGTAAACCAATTGTCAGGGTCCCAAGAGACAGGCCCAGCCTACTTGTAGTTTGGGGTCCACAGGTTATCTTTGTATTCATTTTATAATTACCCAAAAAATAAAATTCAATTATATTATTGAATGCATTTTAAAAATAGATATTCTTTTTGGTTTTTGTTTCACCTTAAGTTTGTGCTAGTAGAGAATGCTTGTAGCGTTAAGTCAGTCTTTTGTACATTATTTTTTTATTTCAATAAAGTAATTAATTGATTAAATAATTAAATAAATAAATATTCTACTATCAATCTAGTTACCACTTTTGATTTATAAAAACAAGGCATGAAGACTTAATTATAAGTTAATAAGTTATAATAAGGCTGTCAGTTAATAATCAACCAGGGGCAAGTTATAATCATAACCATTGTACTACGGACATGAGATTAACTATGTCTAAAGAGTCTAAGTGGAGTAAGTGGTTAATAAACTGCTATTGTCTTACCTGTTTGAATGTCCACACTTCATCTTGGTGCAAAAAGCAAGGCTTGTCAGGATGCCGGCTCACTGTCTCATGAAACATGTCCGGAATCGTCCAATTCTTTTTTGTGAATTGCCTTGTTAGCCATAGCAATTTCGCATAGCATATTAACGCTCTAAAATTAAATAGAATTAACTTTATTAATTATATTGTTATGCATCAAGAATAAACAATAATACAGAGGATCTATTCTACTTGGGAAAAACCTAATTACTTTTTCCATGTTATTTATTGTATAACCATATTTATTAACACCTTCAGGTTCAGACACATACTGTGTATTAAAAAAAAAACATTAGGATTCTGAAGTTTGATAGCAGAGTAAGACTTGGGAGTAATAAAATCCTGCCCAAATTCATACTCAATAATTTAATTGCAAACAACAATCAAGTTATAATTATAACCCGTTGAGTGCTTGACATAATTAAAGTCAATCAATTGTCAACTCTATACAGGTTGGAAAGTTGAGATGGGGCAGTAAGGGCAGCTACTAGATCCCTTGCTGCTACACGAAAATGCTCTGAGGACACCTATACTAACTTTTAAAGAGTGTTTTAATCCTTGAAATAAATAGGACCGATTGGCATTAAAAAATAATTAGCTCATATTTGACGATATTCTCACTTACGTTAAATTTTATCAAAAATCTGTGAATGTCGATTTTCATCACTTAAAAAGGTAGTAAAGGTCTTCTCAGAGCATTTTCGTGTAGCAGCAAGGGATCTAGTAGCTGCCCTTACTGCCCCATCTCAACTTTCCACCCTGTATAATATGTTGTTATTGTTGGTGCTATCCTATGGCACCCCAACGGTGCACAGGGCCTTCACTCTCTCAGCATTCTAATCCAGCTTCATCCAACAGTCCAAACACAATTGTAAGATTAATAAAGTAAAGGTCAAGTAACAATATTATAAAATGCCATAAATAATGGAGTATGCCATATCAAATTTAATATTAAAGTTGACTCCTTATCTTCTTTTAGTCTAATGATGCTATGAAAGAAACCTTATTTATCATTTTTAGAGATAGGTATGGTTTCTCAGTTTAACATGGTTCAATGTACATTATGTGCAATAGAACACCTGAACTATAGTTAGATCCTGAGTTGTGATCAGGTTTTTGTGTGCTCAATAATATGATTTCCTTTTATTTTAAAAGCTCATGGGTCGGTATCTACTCTTAACAAGTAGGTAGTTCTCAATCATAACAAGTCCTATAAAATAAATTAAGTACAAAGGTCAAAACCAAATAATAACTCAACTAGGAACTATGGGTAAGAAGTATTTTTAAGACCTTTGAACACGCACAAAGTGTTACTGATAGGTATTTGAATTAAATCATTTATGATGACGTGAACGTGAAACTCACAGAATATCCCGAGGGGCAGTCCTTAGAGCAATATAACACCATCTCCTATGGAAAATAACACCGTACAACAGCACTATAGTCAAAGAAATGGGTATAGTAGAGAGAAAGCCGTAATAGAGCCATAGAACCGCGAAAGCTGCGGCGACACCGGCTGCTACGAACAACATCGCGACTCTTCTGCGCCACGAATAGCGGCTTACTGCTGAACGTCGACCCACTGCCACTACTACAGTCAGGCCTTGGTCGGCCCCTTCTTTTGCAACTGATAAGTGGTTAGCGGTCAGTCTTCGCTAAAACAGTGAGTGCAGCGAATTAAATACCATAATATGGTCAGCGAGTTTAATACTATAAAGAAGTCATAAACTAAATACGAAGAATATCTCAATAGGTGTCAAGTTAACTGTAATTACAAAGTAGATCCAAAACTGGTTTTTGTGCCTGACGATGCAATGACGTTCAATTTGATTTGTTTATTTGACATTATTGTGTTACGTTCAGAATACAATCGTTCTCAATGGAGCGAGGAAAATTAAATGTATTATGAAAATAAAATGAATTACAAATTTAGAACTAGCTTTTTTTTAATTACTGTTTACGTCTTAAATTAAAAAAGGAATATACTAATAACAAAACGGTGTAAAAGATCTGGTTTCTGATCGTATCTGTCATTACTGACAGATTGGCGGAAACATACTTGAACATCTGTTTTCATACAGCGCCAAAAATCAAATTGTTTTTTTTAAATGATACTTTTGAATATTATTTACACTTTGTAATCTTGAGATAGTCATAATCAAATTGCAATCCTGAGATTGTAAATGTCTATGGACTTTAGAATTCTGTTCCTGCCAGGTGGCTTGTGTGCTCGTTTGCTTCACCCATGCCATAAAAATATATACGTAGAAAATACAGTAAGTATACCGGTTATCGTAGGTACGTAGGTAATAGTAATGAATGACTGGCTGAAAACGCACAGCTGAATCAGTGGGCCTTGTTATACATCTTGACTTAATATTAGTTGATATAATTATAAGTATATAAATTTACCTCAATGATTCCCGATATACTTATACCTACCTGAAAGTGAACTAACAAGGTCTTTAAGTTTTAGGGCCCACAGGATATCGTACCTTCTCTGTAAGCCGTTTATTATTTCTTAATATGTGAGGTTATTTTTATTCTTTAACCCATAAAAGGGAAAAAAATTGAAATAAAGGAAAAATAATAATTTACCCTTAAAGTATTAGTACCTAGTACCTATTAACGAGTATTGCACTTATAAGTAACTAAACACTTTTGTACCATGTCGCATTAACGACTTTGACAGATTATTCATTTATAGTTGCAATAATGACGTTAAACCATTGAGGTATCGTTAAAGTGACTCGGTCGACTGTATATTGTTTAAAAACTGTTTATAAGAAGTAGGTATGGAAACGGTAAAAATAAAAATACTTTTAGGGATTGATGTTTTCTTTATTTTATAATTCAAAAATAAGGTCAAATTCGAAAACTCGACACTCAATGTATTCTCATTTAGCTACTTAAGTTATAATATAACTAAAAAATAGATAAAAACTCCCGATACAGTGGCCACCCTCTTACACAGCTATTATATCTATTAAGAGGCCCAACCGATTTTCATGAAGGTACCAACATAGTTTAGAACCATCCCAATTACAAGTGTTTTTCGGTGTCCCCTTGTTTTACAGACAGAAAAATTACAGAATTTTGTTTCACAGAAAATGTTTCATATACTATTTGGTCCTTGTATTTTTGCTTCGAATATTATTATTTTTTAAACTATTTACTTGAAAGAAACACATTCCACAGAAAATCAATTCAATGAATTTTATAATTTTATTTTTTCATTACACAAACTTATCAAACAAAATATTTGTTTAATAGCGAATATTGTTTGGTACAACCCATATTATCTTTAAGTATAAGGGTTATATGATAAATACTATATTATGATATAAATATGAGTGAGCGAGAGAGCGAAGCGAGCGACCAAGACCTCTCTGGGCAGAACCGACTTGAATAGGTTAGGTTAGAAGGCTATGGCGGGAGCGAAGCGAAGCAAGCTCCCGCCTTAGTCTTCGAGGTTATTTTTTATATCCTTGAATAAGCTATATTAGAACAAAGAATATTTAATTTGCTATTCTATGATATGAAAAAAGAAACATTGATTTTTATTTGAAATAAAAAACGATGATTTAAATGTCTTCAAAGTAATTATTCTACATATTGATTATTCTATGAAATGATAATACGAGAAAAATTTTATATGAAATGAAATTCTAAACAAATTCAGTCTGTAAAATAACGTACAACCGTGTTTTTCAGCTACGATGTTCTGTGCCAGCTCATACAGGGTTATTGGTAAGTCGACCTATTCCCGTTAGGAGGTGATAGGGGTGACTATTTGCGATAATTTTGACCCCCATATGCATTATGCAAAAGTGAACCATTTTTGAGTTATCGCGTTTATTAGTTTTTTTTTAAATTAGTCGAAAATTCAACTTGAAAAATTTATTACAAAAAAAGTATCAATTTAAATCTTTTTTTTTCTTCTGATTTACAAAACCGATTAAACACTGGTTATTTCTCAATATTAAAACAATAATTATCGGTCCAAATTTAAAAATGCGAGACGGAAAACGAAATTTTTTCAATATTTTTTGCGATCGCTTTCCACTAAAATGCCTTAAAAACAAAAAAAAACGTTATGAAACTTGGCTTGCAGATTATTTTAAAAACTTAACTGTTTTCTTAGCTCTCCAAAAATGCATAACAAGTAGGAAATTATTTGAAAAAAACCTGAAAAAAAAGTTATCACAAAGGAAGCGGGCGGAAACTAAAGTCACAAATGCCACTTCAAAAATAAAAATTAAAAAACATACCGAATTTAAATCAACTTTTTTATTTGCTTTTGTACAAGATGAACTTGTTTTTCTTATGCAATATTAAAAAAAATATTATCTGTACACGTTTGAGAATGCGAGGCGGAAAACTAAAAAATACTTACATGGTTTTTTATCAAACTCCAACATAAATTACACGAAAACAGAAAAAATTACCAATACATTTGGCTGACTGAAATTAGTCTAATTTAAAATAAAACTAAAAATCGCTCACTTTTTCCATAAGTTAATGTTGTTATTTGTGTTTACGAGTATAACAGTTAGTTTTAATAGCTCGTTAGAAAGCTGGAAAAACGTCAATGTTTTATGTGTAATCTGCACGCCAAATGTATTGGTAAATTTTTCTGTTTTCGTGTAATTTATGTTGGAGTTTGATAAAAAAACATGTATTTTTTAGTTTTCGGCCTCGCATTCTCAAACGTGTACAGATAATATTTTTTAATATTGCATAAGAAAAACAAGTTCATCTTGTACAAAAGAAAATAAAAAAAAGTTGATTTAAGTTCGGTATGTTTTTTAATTTTTATTTTTGAAGTGGCATTTGTGACTTTAGTTTCCGCCCGCTTCCTTTGTGATAACTTTTTTTTCAGGTTTTTTTCAAATAATTTCCTACTTGTTATGCATTTTTGGAGAGCTAAGAAAACAGTTAAGTTTTTAAAATAATCTGCAAGCCAAGTTGCATAACGTTTTTTTTTGTTTTTAAGGCATTTTAGTGGAAAGCGATCGCAAAAAATATTGAAAAAATTTCGTTTTCCGTCTCGCATTTTTAAATTTGGACCGATAATTATTGTTTTAATATTGAGAAATAACTAGTGTTTAATCGGTTTTGTAAATCAGAAGAAAAAAAAAGATTTAAATTGATACTTTTTTTGTAATAAATTTTTCAAGTTGAATTTCTGACTAATTTAAAAAAAAACTAATAAAAGCGATAACTCAAAAATGGTTCACTTTTGCATAATGCATATGGGGGTCAAACTTATCTCAAATAGTCACCCCTATCACCTCCTAACGGGAATAGGTCGACTTACCAATAACCCTGTATAAACACGTATTACACTTGTTTCTTTAACTTTACACAAAAACTATTCTGGTATACACCTAGCGACGCCGTTCAGAAACTTAAATAATAATCGCCTATTTTTAAATACCTCGCATATGACATATGAGTATAGTAAGTGATTGAAATTATGAAATACCTACTGCTGTCACAGAACTTATCGTAGCTGAAAAACACCGTAATAACAGCTTTTCTAATTGCGTCCACATCGGTCCATCCGTTTGGGACATTGGGACTCAATAGACAAGCTTTAGACATACCTACCTTATAATGAAGTCCTACTTTGAAAATCGAAGTTCGAAGTAACGTTAGCTCCATCCCTGTCACTTGTCATTCGAGACTACATCGAGAGAAAGGGATGGAGCTAACGTAACTTCGAACTTCGAATTTCAAAGTAGGGCCTCTGTGATTGGGACGACACCACAGATAGGATACAGATAAAATGAGTCACAGATATACAGAGGCACAGATATACTCACACGTTAAACTTACAACGTATAACACCCCTCTTTTTTGTCAGGGGATTTAAAAACATTTATAACTGATTTTTTCATATATATTTAAACATCTTTTATTGCTCACCAAGTTACATGAACCTTAATCTTAATCGTCATTAGCTGAGTCTGAGTGCGGCCGTTATACGTCTTTTGGGTTCGAGCATAAAGTCGGTAAGGCTAGCTAGTATTGAGCGTATGAGAACAAGTGAAAGGGTGGCACAAACAAACCAGAAAGTTGTGTGTGAAAAACTGAAGTAAATGACCCCTTTCATGTACCTAGTTGTGTACAACACTAATATGGAATTTACGTCAAATGACAAACAGAATGTCGAACGGTCTAATATATAATGAGGTATACTTACAGATAACCCGCCATATGTTACATCTACATGCAAGAGAGGTCATTTAGGTACTTGAGTTTTTGGAGTTTTTCACCTATAATATAAGAGAACAGCTTTTGCTATTCGTCGATGGTGTGAGCTGTGCTGACTCTGTTGTTAAGCTTTTTCCAAAAAGGTTATTTACCACAAGCGAGCACCACACGATCGACGCATTTCACGGAGTTAAAGCAGCCGCCTTGGTTTGTTATAATCGGCTGGATAGCATCGTCATCATCATCATCATCATCATCATCATCATAATCAGGTACTTACTATTATAATTGGTGATATGATAACTTATCATTGAAAAGTAATTTAAAATACTGAACGTCGTCGTTGTAAAGTTTATATCAACGTAGTAGGTATTTATGAAAAATCAAAGAAAACAGTATAATTCTTGTTTATTTGAGCTGTCACATGATCATCCTATTGGACCTAACCTACTTAACCTAGTCACAGATGCATATTTTAAATCCCAATGCCTTTCTTCAAATCAAGTTACCGCTTCAATAGTTTTATTTTATTGTTTTGGCCTAAGTAATTATTGTCTAGTTAGGAATAGGACGTAATTTTAAGTTTGCATTTATTTTTTCAAAGCGTATAACCCGTTTTAAGTGTTACATAGATACCCATTTCAAAATGAAGAAGAAGAAGGGCAAGAAATACATTTATTCACTACACAGAAGACACACAACTAGACAAATAAATAAAAGAACACAAACAATGTGACAGAAACCGCACGGTGTGTCCCAAAGACTACTATTGTACAATTACAATGTATATAATGGTATGCTCGCGGTAGCGAATCGGACACTGGCCACAACACAGATAGGTAACCTATCTATTTTGAGCATTGGCTCAGCATTATGCTGAGGTTTCAGACACCTACAGCGCTGATTTTCAGCTAGTACCATATTGGTGACTCACGGAACGCTGTACAAACATACTAAGCTGTTCTATACTGTATGCTATAGGCGCTCAAACATACTAACATACGTGTAAAATACTTATATAATTTAGTGACAAAAGTATTATAAAGTAAACCGCATACATAAATACTGATAATTATACAGCTTTTATAAAAAGATTAAAACAAAAAGAACAATTTGTGATTTTAAAACCAACAGGTGTGCTCGCCCGCCTTATGGCCCGGCTACACGCACCAGTAACATGCATGCGCAAACGGTTTGTGCAAAAAAATAGAATTGGATTGCCGTATTAACGTACATTCTTGCTTGTGCAAATTGGAATTTGCGCAAGTATCTATGATTGAGCGTGGGCCCTTATAAGTAGCTGCACACTTTTGTACCTTGTCGCTTTAACGCTTCTTTTAAAGCCTTTGACGCTTTGACGGCGTAGTGCAGCACTTCAAAATGACGTTAAAGTAACAAAGCACTAAAGTCTGTGACTTAAGTGTTAAGGAAGTACAGATAAGAAATTGTTGTCAATCGGAAAACAAGACCAAAAAAAGAAAAATCAACCTGCTTTGTGCCAACTTTTTACCGAATTCTACAGTCATAAAAAATGATTCTTAAAAGCCTAATAATATCATATCACGCTACTAATTGACCAATAGCACTAGTTGTTTCTATTTATTCACAAGTAGAAATAATCCCAATATAGAAAGTACTAATAAATTGGTCTTTTAAAATATACAACTTGCTTCAAGACATGTTTACAGCAAGTTGTATATTTTAAAAGACCAAATTATTAGTATAGGTGTACGTTGACACACACCATACAGGTCTACCTACAACAAAAGCAAAATATGGTGTTAGATAATGTATGTATCTAAATACTTTATTGTACGAAAGGAAAAGCAAAACAATACAATGAATATAAAAAAAAATGTACAAAGGCGAATTTAACTCTTTAAGGGGTATCTTCCACCTAACCCTTAATACCTAATTACCGTAAAATGGGGTGAATAGAAATACAGGCTAAAACAAAGCATAACTTATTACTAATAAGAACAAGTATTACAATGACGAGAGTTTTGGAAAATGAAGTAAATATCTCAGTCTTATTATTAGTAGAATAGGTATGCTTGGTTTTAAGCCGTATACATCCAGTGAAACTCAATTTACCCCATTTTACGGTATAGTCTTTTTTATGCCCAAACCTCCTGCTACTTTAAAAAAAAAGTAACTTTAAATATAACACAACATCTGCAATACATATGTAAATACCCTAATAACTGATTAATTAAATACCTGATCTAATACATTTAATTTTTGATTTTTACGGTTTTCCTTACCTTTATATTTACAAGCTTATTTATACAATGCGATACGGCAACTGGAACTCAAACCCGTCTCCCTTCTTTTCACCGTTGGAAGTAATATTCCACTTAGAAGATTTCCAATATTTATGCGGGTTTCAAACAGATCGTTAGCGCCATCTAGTAGTGGGTAACGACTGCGGTTACTTCTTGTAACAAATTAAAACACTTACACATTTTTTAAATTGTTAGTTCTTAGGAACGCTGATTATATGGTTGTAGCCTTCGCCTCTATTACCTATTTACAGACATTAGTTATTATCTAGACATAAGTTAGTTAGTAATTGTTATTTTAATTGAATTTCCTATTTAACTTATAGATTCAATAACTATTATCCTTATAGTAATCGTAATCACAGTCTTATTTGTCCCGACACTATTTTCTGGTACTCTTCAGGACCCATGGGAATATACTTTCCTAATTTTAAATCTAGATAGTATAGTTTATCTTTAATAACTGCTGGGTTGAATCCTTCCTTTTGCAAATCTACTTTCTTCATTTTAAATGTACCTGTAAAAAAAGTAAACAGTTGTACATTTTTTTAATTTAACAATAGTAGGGGAAAATTGGGGCAGCTGGATCACCCGAGATCCAGCTCCCCCAGTTTTCCTATTCAAAAACTTAGTTTAACCTCACTTATCAAAAATGATTTATTCAAGAACCCATAAAATGTTCTATTCAAGAAGTAATTTTAAACCTTGTTTATCAAAATCCTCTATTCAAGAAGTAATATGATGGTCTATTCGAAAACTCGATCTAATCTCACTTATAAAAGATTATTTATTCAAGAAGCTATAATTTTTTTTCGAAAATTTCGATATTATTCAAGACCATCTTGACTATTATCTATTCATGATAATAGTTTAACCTCACTTATCAAAATTATCTATTCAAGACAAAATAATCTGTTCAAGAAGTCTTTAAATATTATGCTTAAGAAGACATAATAAAACCTTAACAAATCTACTTATTAGTCCACTTATTCGAAAACTTGTAGTGTATGAAAGATTCGTAGACATCAACTTTTTAAACAACTTGATGTTAGACCATCATAGTTATCATATCACCGTTGACATTATTTGCTTAGTAGTACATAATTTTAACCTCACCGCGGCTTGTATTGTAGCTCACTTATTAGTTTTGCTACCTATTATTAATTAATTGGACTCGAGAATCAGGAGCGTGTCCCCCCTGAATATGGAAGTTGTCAACATTCCTGCTTTCGTTCGACAATGTGACACCGTGCAATAATTAATAATCTAATATTTTTATTAGATTTTAAAGACAGGTATTTTTTAGTAGGTAATGAAAAAAAAACATCACTTATTATATAATTAGGTATATTTTATAATTATAATATTTTTAATACATATATTTAAACTACAAATAGAATTATATCAACTCTTATGTGCACCTTGTTAAAATATCTTCAGTATTCAAATCCAGAACCCAGAAAGATTACAATTCAGCCTCCATGTTATCTTGGATTTTTCTGACAATATCTCTAACATTATTGAGAATTTCATCAAACATGAGGTTTTTTACAACATGCTGTATGCATAAGCCTGCGCTGCATTTACAGAAAATCTCTTCCTGATTTTCTAAGTCCTTGGCATCGTATATTTCTATTCTGATTATTTTAGAGCCATGGCAAGATTTTTTAATGAATGAGTAATTTGGTGAGCTGTTATCGGGTGCTGGTCTTTTACGCGCGGCGCTCAGCCCTAGAACTTTCCTCGTACATCGTGGGACTTCTGACGGCACGAAGTTAAAAAGATCTTCAGTATCCTGAAAGAGAATAAAAAACAAAAAATAAAATATTAGAACACGAAGTCACTATCTCTTGGATTTTTCGCACGTTTGGCTTTTTAAATCGATTTTAATGAAGTACCTACTATTAAAATGATACATTTCTTATCAATATGTGAAAAAAAACAAAAAAAAAAAAACAAAATCGAAATAATGTGTTTATTCACTTACCGACATTATAAGTCGAGGACTCGGAGTTGAATAATGGTGTACCGGGTTACTTTCGTCGCGTGACATAGCAGCTCAGCTGTTTACAGATTACTAAACATATAATTCTGTTTTTTTTCTTCTTCTATATACCCCCTTCCCCAGATATTTAGAAAACATATGAAATAAAGTTCAAATTAGAGGCTAAAAATTATTAGTACCGCATCATCGCCATCTACGGTAGTATGTCATCTTACACCCGCGACGAAGTGGCGCCTTCGACATTGTGTTTACATCTATTTGATACGATTAATTGATTTTGCAGTGTATGTTTGTTTGTTGAGATTTTTTCTTATACATATTGTCCCAGTCACTAATACTAAATACACAGGCAAAACCATGCGGTTAAGCCTAGTACTTTTTTGCTATTTTGGTGCGGAAGTTTTGCCAGTGGATATCGATCTTTGTTTATAATGTTTTAAGCTGTTTATTAATTGAATCATATATGATGACAATGCATAACACGGTAACAAGTTTGGTGAAATTGCCATGCTGGCATTTCGTATTCACACATACATTTTTTTTATACACACATACGTATAATTTATAAAATATTTAATGGCCTCTCCCAGCCAAACATTCACCATTTGTCATCTTGAGGACGTGGATCCCGCATGCTGGCTCCGGTAATTTCAAGTATCAAGTTCAGTGCATCACTACTCTGGATAATGTAAGTACTCATTTAATGCTTTTATATTGTGTTCTAATCGTATGAAAACTCATTTTATGCTTTTGTATTGCTGTCTAATCGTATGAAAAAACTGTATTTTCAGAGTTAATAATTATATAGATTTATTCATTAATATGCAAAAAAAAAAAAATTAACGCTAGTAAATATAGCATCATATTCATCGTTCTCATGTGACGACGTGTTAGTATAGCTGGCAGTTACTCTGCCTACGAAGCTAGCGGCCCCCCCGGGTTCGATTCCCGGTATGGGCAATTTATTCGTGTGATAAACGAACGCGAGTATTGTTTCTGAATCTTGGATGTTTTCTACATAGAAAACATATTTATCGTTGTCTAGTACCCATAGTACAATCCTATAGTTAGGACAAGGTCAATTATTGTGAGATTTATTTATTTATTATTTTTGAATGAAAATATTATTAAGTTTTTAAATAGTAATAGTGTTTATAAAATTGTAATATGTCTATCTTTTTACATTTTATTTTTTCAGATCTCCAGATTCTCCATCCACAATTCATCATCCTGAGGGCCTCGATCTAGTAGCCGACTCCGATAACGTGCTTGCTTAGTGTCGAGTCGAGAGCGATACCATTTCGATTAATGTGAGTATTCACTGAGGAGTTTTTGCGTACATATTATATCGTTGAGTTCTAGATATAAAAACGTCGAATGAAAACTGTAGTGTCCGGTATTTCATTTCATTTATTTATTCACTAACCATAGTGAATTTAATGTATATTATATTATGATAGTAGGTGCATACTACTTTCCGATATATTAAATATCGTAAAATATTATTAATGTTAGGTAATTTAAGAAACAATATGTAATGCGTGATAGTTTATAAAACAGGTTTTATAATGATTACCCTTTAATATTTCCAGGTCTGAACACGCTGATAATCTGTTCCCGTCAGATGACGAGATGGCTTCTTCACGCTCCGTGAAGAAATCATCATCATCATCATCATCATTAAAGAAAAGATCGCGGGCGGACGCCAGCGTCGGCGCCGGTTCCAGTTCCAAGAAACCGTTATGTGAGAAGAAGGTCACAGCTAAAGATCTCTTTGGGACGGATAGCGAAGACGAACTGCAGGCTTCGGATGCAATCGGTAAAAAATCTTCACCGTTGGTTAGCTACATAACTAGAAGGGTTGCAAATGGATGTGCGCGTCAATCTGCCGAAGCAAAACCAGGGACTCACTATATAGAACTAAAAATCTATAAATGTGAGGAAATAGAACGAGTCCCTGCAATGAATAGGTGGCGCCAGGCTGTTGTTACTGTAAAAAACAGAAGTGATATAGATACAGAAGCCTGGCGCCACCTCACCTGTTATGTGAGCGCGGTGAAAAAAGAATTTAAAAACTGTCCTCCGGCATTCATTAATTCCTATTTTTAAATATAAGTAATTAACTATTACCGATATTAATATATAAATAATACCCGATAATCAATATATCCCTTGTGTTTAATAATTGTATTGGTTCTTAGTTAGTGTTAATTATTCAAATAAAGTTCATGTATAGCAGCTGCAATGTATTTAATTTTCAGCTCCAACATCACCACCTCTCGACGCAAGCTTTAGGAGTGAAGCGAGTAAACACGTCACTCTATGTCACAAGTGTCATATAAATATTCCAACTAACAAATTTAAATATCATTTGAGAACTAATGCTCATAAATCACAGTGTTTATTAAAAACAGAATTTAAAAACATAGACGTTGTGGCCACAGCATTCAACAATCGAATTGTAACATATCGATTAAATGCTCCACAGGAAGACGAACACCTTACTTTAGAAACTTTCCTGTGTAGTAATAAAAGTAATGTAATTAAACTATTAGAAAAATCTTTATCAGAAAATAATTGTATTAAAGTTAATTTTGAACTATTCGCATTATTTTCTTTACCAAAATCCAATAAAGAAGAACTGAAGTCATTTAATTTAAAATATCGGTCGATTTTTAATAACACACAGTTATCTGATATTTATACAGATTTAGTTAACACCTTCAAAAGTGAGGTATCTGAATTTGAACACTGCGAATCTGGGTGGTCACTTGAGTCGATTAGTCACTTAGAAATTAATATTAATAAATACTGTCCTTTAAGAGGTGGTGCCTATATAGATTTACCATCTGTTATCAAAAATACCAAAAGTTGTTTAAATATAAAAAATACTGATGAGCATTGTTTTCTGTGGAGCATTGTTGCTGCATTGTTCCCATCAGACTGTAATCCATGCAGAACAAGTTCTTATCCACATTATTCAAATATTTTTAATACTGATGAAATGTCATTCCCACCTACATTTAAAGATATTAAGATGTTTGAAAACAACAACAGTAATATAAGTATAAATATTTACGGGTTAGATAGTAAAAGTAATGTAACTGGACCGCTATATGTGACGCAGAGCAGAAAGATCAATCATGTCAATTTATTGTATTACGAGAAGAATTGTAATACTCATTTTTGTTTAATTAAAGATCTTGCTCGTTTAGTTGGCAAACAAATTTCAAATCATAAAGGTAAAAAATACTTCTGTGAAGACTGTTTGCTATTCTTTTCATGTCAGCTGAAATATGCAAGACATAATTGTTCTAAAGTAGTAACAGAATTGCCAAAGAAAAATAGTACATTGCAATTTAAGCACTTTGAAAGAAAACAAAAAATGAATTTCGTGATTTATGCAGATTTCGAAAGTTTACTGCTAGATTGCGATGAGAATGAACATTGTACAGAAAATTACACGCAAAATTTAAAATTGCATCAACCATCATGTTTTGGATATTACGTATGTTGTTCACATGATGAAAACCTTTGCAAATACGTTTCATATAGAGGAGCAGATTGTACGAAAAAGTTTATCGAGTGTTTAATAGAAGACGTGGCTAAAATAGATAAAATATTATCTGACAAAAAGCCAATGCTACCTTTAACTAAGAAACAAGAGCTTGAATATCGTGATTGTGTGAATTGCCATATTTGCAACCAGTTATTATTCGATGATCGAGTTAGAGATCATGATCATGTAACTGGTGAATTTAGTGGCGCTGCTCACGCTCAGTGTAATTTAATATTCAGAGTTACTCCTTTCATTCCTGTTGTTTTTCACAATTTGTCAGCCTATGATAGTCATTTGTTTATTAAAGAATTGTCGAATTTTAGCAGCAAAATTGATATCATACCGAAAACAAAAGAAAAATATCTGTCAGTTATGTTTAAAAATGAAGATACAAAAATTCGAATTAAATTTATTGATTCCTTTCAGTTCCTTAGCTCTAGTTTAGACGCGCTCAGTAAAATTTTACGTGATGAAGAGTTAGTTCATTTTTCAAAACAATTTAATGATACAGAGCAGTTAAAATTAATGAGATCTAAAGGAGTTTACCCATATGATTATATTAACTCATGGGATAGATATGAGGAAAAACAACTTCCTAAAAAAGTTTTTTTCTATAATAGTTTAAAATTAGAGAACATTAGTGATGAAGACTATGAACGAGCAGGTAAAATATGGCAAATCTTCAAAATCCATTCGCTTGGAGAGTATACGGATTTATATTTAAAATGCGATGTTTTATTACTGTGCGATATTTTTGAAAATTTTAGAAAAAACAGCTTGTGTTATTATAAATTAGACCCGGCATATTACATAACTTCACCTGGGTTAAGCTGGGATGCGATGCTTTTATACACCGGTGTTCAGTTAGAGTTACTCGATGATTTAGAAATGTATCAGATGTTTGAAAAAGGTATTCGCGGTGGTTTAGCGCAGTGCTCACTGCGACATGCTACGGCGAATAATAAGTATCTCGAGAATTACAATGAATCATTACCCTCTACTTACTTACTGAATCTCGATTGCAACAATTTATACGGTTATGCACTGACAAAGAAAATGCCGGTTTCAGAATTTATATTCTTAAATAAGGAAGAAGTCAATAAATTTGATGTACAAAGTATAGCAGATGACTCCGATTACGGATATCTATTGGAGGTGGATATGTCTTACCCTGATCACTTGCATGATGCGCATAGTGACTTACCATTTGCAGCAGAAAAGTTTACTCCTCCGGGAGGTAAAACTCCTAAATTAATTGCCAATCTATACGATAAATTCAACTATATTATACACTATGTACATTTAAAAGAATGTTTAAAAAACGGCTTGATACTTAGAAAAATTCACCGCGTACTGTCTTTTCATCAAAATGATTTTTTGCGAAAATATATAGATTTGAATACCTACTTAAGACAAAAAGCAACATCGGATGTGGAAAAAGATTTTTTTAAATTACAAAATAATGCGTTTTTTGGAAAAACGCTTGAGAATAAACGCAAACAAGTAGATGTAAAATTAGTTACAAGATGGAGCGACAATCGGAATACCACAAACAAATTTATAGGTGCTGAGAAATTAATTGCACGTCCTAATTTAAAAAGTATAACAATATTTTCGGAAAATTTGGTAGCTATTCAACTCAATAAGGAAAAAATTATTCTAGACAGGCCAATCTACATAGGATTTACGGTATTAGAGTATGCTAAAAAACATTTGTATCAATTTCATTACGATTTCATTAAAAAACAATACTCAGACAAAGCTAAATTATGTTACACTGACACAGATAGCTTACTTTATTTAATTACTACTGATGACGCATATAGAGATATTGGGGATAATCTTTCTCTGTTTGATACGAGTAACTATCCTCTTAACAATAAGTTTGATTTGCCTCGAGTTAACGCCAAAATCCCCGGACTTTTCAAAGACGAATTAGGAGGCGATATCGTAACAGAATTTATTGGCTTAAGAGCCAAACTTTACTGTATAAGAAGTAAAAAAGTTGAAATCAAAAAGGCGAAAGGTATTTCTAAGTCTGTAACAAAAATATTAAATCTATCTAACTATAATAAAGCATTATATGGTGGCAAGATTTTGAGGTGTAAAATGAATACAATTAAATCAATTAAGCATGTGTTATATACACAAGAAGTAAATAAAGTAACTTTAAGTAATAATGATGATAAGCGTCAAATTGCAATAGATCGAATCCACACATTACCGTGGGGTCATACAAATACTGTATTTTAATCTATCTATAATTAAGCATGTGTTATAACGCAAGAAGTAAATAAAGTAACTTTAAGTAATAATGATGATAATCGTCAAATTGCAATAGAACAAATACTGTATTTTTAAGGTTAGTAAATATAGTAAAAGAATATGTACAAATGTTTATTAGATGAATATGACAAAATAAATAGTATTTACAAACCAGATTAGAGTTTTTATTTTACATTAGCTCACCGTTCAAACCGATGGATAGGGGTACCTATATAAAGAATAGCGATGTTCAGTTTTTTTCACATTTGACCATGAAGTTCGTGAAGCAAGCTGAAACTTTAGAAGTAAATATCATAAAGGTTAAAGATGGACCACGAAAAATTAAACATAGCATGTTGTTTCCTAATACAATTCGATGCATAGTATGTGGTCCTTCTAACTGTGGTAAAACCAATGTTATGCTTAATTTACTCTTACATGAAAATGGTCTAAAGTTCAAGCATATTTATTTATATTCTAAAACAACCTTCCAGTCAAAGTATCAATTTCTAAAACAAGTAATGCAAAGCGTTCCTGGAGCAAAATTATTTGTTTTTGAAGCTAATAAAGAAGTTATTCATCCGAATAATAGTTTACCAAATTCTATTATGATATTTGATGACGTTGTCTGTGAAAATCAAATGAACATTCGAAACTATTTTGCAATGGGTAGACACAGAGAGATAGACTGTTTTTATTTATCGCAAACTTATTCGAAGATACCTAAACAATTGATAAGAGATAATGCTAATGTTTTAATTGTATTTAAACAAGATGATACGAACTTAAGGCATATTTATAATGAGCATGTTAGTAGTGACCTGAATTGGATTAAATTTAAACAGCTGTGTTCTTCTATATGGCAAGATAAATTCAACTTTTTAGTCATAAACAAAGATTGTGCAATAAACAAAGGAAGATATAGAAAAGGATTTGACACGTTTATTTACCTTTAAGTTCCTGATATATACAAATTATGCTATGAATTGTGTCACTTGAAGTAGAGTGTCAGTATAAAACGGTACACATTTATCCTACTACAATGGAAATAAATTTAAAAGAACAACTCATAAAATCAGTGGACACGATAAAAAATAAAATAAAAAGGATTAAAGATGAAGAAGATGAAGCTAGTCAGAAGTTCAGAAAAGTTTTTAAACCGATTACAGACCCCTTAGAAACCCTGATCAGAATAAATGAAAAAGCTAACCCTACTTTTAACATGTCAACAAAGTTAGAGAATGATAATACACACGAGAATTTTAACTCGTCTGCCGAATACGAGAAGTTTAAAGATTTAATAAATTCTGATCAACACTCAGAATACTATGAATATACTGACGAAGATGATAAAAAATCGGAACAGCTAACTAACGATACACTTTTGTCTTTAAAAAAAGAAGATATGTTTGATGTGTACGAAAATATTTGCGTACCATTCGGAATCCGAAGTAAAAACAAGAAACTTATGATGGGAAATACCGCTGTAAATTTGTCGTTTGTAAATAATGCTACTAACAACCAAAAAAAATACGTGGTTACCATCAATAATAAAAATTACGAATTAACCGCAGGTTTGAAAGAGCTTTTAATGCGTAACAAACCTGATCTTAAGCTCGTAACTGAAAAAGACCAAGCGGAGTACAAAGAAATGTTAATTATTACAAATGCACACAAAAAGGACTTTGTGCCAAATGGTAGAATAATGGGTGACAAAGGATTAAAATACTGTACCATCATTAAGCCATTGTTTTCACAGTTAAATGACAACTCAAATAAAAATGTTCCCGAACATTTGCCGAAATTAAAAATCGGAGGACATCTACCTGATTTAAAACGATATAAGAGTGATACAGATTATATTTATTGGGATGATCCAAACGAACTGATTGAAAGACTGAAACTTTTAATCGCATCTAAAAGTGCTGGTAACAGTAACCATGATAATGAAATTATGTCAATAATTGAAGAATTAAAGGAAGCTGGTATTATAAAAGAATAAAATTGGTTAAACAATCTGCATTCTGATTAGTAGTCTAAAGCATACTAGACATGAATATCGAAAACAATATTGAAAATAGTAACGTCGGTAATTGCGAAAAAGCGCGAAATAAAATCTCAACTACGAAAGTGCCTTCATTGATCTATAGCGTTGGTCAGGAATACGTTGATAAAAAAGTAAATGACTGTTTGAAAAAGGTGTCTTGTCTTAACAAACTAGTTATTACTTTAATGGAGAAAATAAAACGTGTTGAAAAAGATATTATGTATCAAGAGATCGAAGGAAAACTTAGCAAGCATTTTGAGCGAAGCAGTCGTTATAAATAAAGATTTGACATCAATTTTACAGGTACTATGAGTAAAGCAAGCGTTGTAAATGAAATTCACAAAAATGCTAGAGTGAACTTTCCGCGGAGAAGTGTGATACTTAAAGACATAGATGACCTTTGGCAAGCAGATTTGATAGATATGCAGACTTTATCAAAATGGAACGCTGGATATAAATACATATTGGTCATTATTGATTGTTTCTCAAAGTATGCTTGGGCATTTCCAGTGAAGCGTAAGACTAAAGAAGTCGTATCTGAACTGTTCCGAATATTGTGTGCAAAGGGACGCTTTCCAAAAAATTTACAAACAGATAACGGTACAGAATTTTATAATGATAAGTTTAGAAAGGTTACTGGCACATACAATATTAATCATTACTCTACATTTTCTACAAAAAAAGCTTCCATCGTAGAAAGATTTATAAGAACACTCAAAAATAAGTTGTACAAGGAATTTAGTTTAAAAGGTAATTATAAGTGGATAAACGGAAACCTTGATAAGAAAGTTTATGAATACAATCACACTTTTCATAGAACTCTAGGGAAACCACCGGCTGAAATTAATGATGATAATAAAAACATGATATTAGAGAGATACATTAACAATTCACGATCCAAGAAAATACCGAAGGGCAAAAAATTTCGCGTTGGAGATTTCGTAAGAATCAGTAAATTCAAAGGATGTTTTGAAAAAGGATTCACGCCTAATTGGTCAACAGAAATATTCAAAATTACTAAAGTGCAACATACTAATCCCACTACATTTTTATTAGAAGACGCAAAGTCAAGACCTATTTTAGGAGCCTTCTATTCGCAAGAAATCCAGAAAACTGCGCATCCTGAAGTATATCTAGTAGAAAAAGTTTTGAAATGTAAAGGAAACAAAGTATACGTTAAATGGTTAGGTCTACCTTCAAGTGAAAACAGCTGGATAGATAAAAAAAATCGTTTATAGATTTAAGTAAAAATTCGTGTTTAAATATGCTAATGTTTTATTTTTAAAGTCATTCGTCTTTAGTTCTTTACGGTATCAAGACCACTTTATAGCAAGAATTATTGTGATTTCTTTCTCGAAATGAAGCGCAAACAAAATAAACCTGATAACGGAAATAAAAAGCAAAAGTTATCGACAATCAGTCAGAAAAATGGAGCAGGACTGAAAAAAACGTTCAATAATATTGTCTCACATACTAAAAAACATATCCGAAACTTGAAGCCCAAATGCAAGAAAATGTTAATGGAATTAGCATACGCAGCCGCTCAAGACATAGCTTCTGACTTACCTATACAGTTACCGCGAGTGATACCCGTGCCTAAAACTGGTGGATTCCTACCATTAATACCTATTTTTGCCGGCTTATCTGCTGCTGGCAATTTAGTCGGCGGCGTTGCCGGAATCACAAAAGCTATCGATTATTATAAATTAGCTAAAAAGCAGATCGTACAATCAAAACGAGATAATATCAAAATGGATTCAATGTGTATTGGAAAAGGATTGCACCTTAAACCGTACAAGGATGGTTTAGGAATTTATGTTTCAAATAAAAAAAACTGATCAGTAGGCTACCCGATAGAGCATTGAGTAACATCGATATAATAAAGTACTCAAAAAATATTCCTCATTTTCGTGGTGTATTTATGAGAGATGAATTACCAAAAGTGCCTTGGTTGATAGAATGCGGTGTTATCAATTTAGATTCATCTGAAAATTCTGGGACTCATTGGGTAGCCTATGGAAAGGTTAATAATTATATTGAATACTTTGATAGTTATGGTAATTTAAAACCTCCAAAAGAATTTATAGCATATATGGGATCAAATATTCAGTATAATTATGAAAATTTACAAAGAGCGCATTTATATAATTGTGGGCATCTTTGCTTGAAATTTCTTAAATCATTTTGGGAATTGAAAAATAATAACAAATAATAATAACTTCATCTACAATAAAAAGGGAAGATAGGTTAACAAAGAACATTCCTCCACGGACAGCGATCAGCATCGGTGTTGTCAGTGTTAAGTAATATTATAACGCCACTTATAAATATAAATTGCTTGAACGTTGATAATGTATGTTTACAATAAAACCTCGGTCAATAACGAAAAATCTAATATTCAACTACCAGCGTTCAAAGAGAGAAGACGATTAAGCACGTCAAAGAATATTACTAAAAGTAATAAAAAGTTTCTCAACTCCCTTGGTTTTAAAGTATAAAAATGCTACAAATTACCGATCCACCTCAACAAGACAACTCTATTGAAAGTTATGAGATCCACACTTACAATCCCTACAATCACAGTTTTAAAGAAAATGACGAGATCAGAATACCTATTCATCAGCAAAATGTTTATGTACTACCATCTGCAAGTTCCATTTACATCGAGGGGCACGCGAATGTGTTCGAATTAGATGCAACAGGAAAAAAGATATCTAAGGATATTAATTTTACAAACAATCCAATATTGTTTTTATTTCAAGACATATCATACGAGCTGAATGGTGTTGAAATAGATCGTATTAAAAATGCCGGTATTACAACCACGATAAAGTCTTACGTATCAATGAATGATGCAGATAGCAAAAATGCAGCGTTGTGGGGCTGGAATTTAAGTGGATCATCGTGTAAAAATGGTAATTTCTCAGTTATTATACCCCTAAACAAAGTATTAGGGTTTGCAGAAGATTATAACAAAATTCTCGTCAATTGTAAACATGAACTTATACTTCATAGAAGTAATTCTGCTCATAATAGCGTTTCGATGGGTAATAATGAAGATATTAAAATAGACATACAAAAAGTTCAATGGCGTGTACCACATATTAGAGTTTCAGATCGTAATCGAATATCATTACTCAAGTATTTGGAAAAAGATCGAGCCATACAAGTAGCATTCCGAAATTGGGATTTATATGAGTATCCTCTTTTACCTCAAACCACAAAACATTCATGGTCTGTGAAAACTGCTTCTCAGCTAGAAAAACCAAGATATGTTATATTTGGTTTGCAAACCGATAGAAAGTTGAACAAAACAAAAAGTTCATCCCAATTTGACCATTGTAATATTACAAATGTCAAGTTGTTTTTAAATTCACAGTATTTTCCTTATGATTCACTCAATTTAAAATTCGACGAAGGAAAATGTAGTATATTATATGAGATGTACGCTAATTTTCGTCAGTCGTATTATAACGCTAGTAACGATCCCTTGCTTAATTTGAATACATTCATTAAAACTCCGCTATTTGTCATTGATTGCTCAAGACAAAATGACTCGCTGAAAACCGGGCCAGTTGACGTGCGGTTAGAAATCGAGTCTTCAAGTGATATACCGAAGGGGACAGCAGCTTACTGTTTGATCATAAACGATCGTCTTATTGAGTACAAGCCGTTGAGTAACATAGTTCGAAAAATATCATGAATGTGATTATGGATGTTCAAGGTTTTAAAAATGAGAACAATGAATTTATACCAAAAGAAATAGCGATCTTTTGCAAGAAGAGCTTTCTTTTGTTATTGATTAAACCACCATATCCATTTTACGAATTAACAAAGAAAGAACGTTTACAAGTTGGATGGATAGAAAGAAACAAAGGAATTTTATGGAATGAAGGATATGTTCCGTATTTTACATATAGGAGTATAATATTAGACTATTGTAAGAATAAATGTATTTATACTAAGGGTTACGAAAAAGTGAGGTGGTTGAAAAAAATAACTGAAAGTGATAATGTTTATAATTTAGAAGATGTTAACTGTCCTAATTTAGAAACACTTCATAAAAAATATTTAATGGCATCTGATATTCAAAATTGTATTTATCATTCGAATATATGTGCGTTCAAAAATGTATCCTGTATGAATAAGTGGTGCTTAGATAATAATATTTTTATATAAATAAACGGAATTTAATGTATGAATATGTGTTTGATTTCTTTTTAAAACAGCGTATTACTTTGGTTAAGTACAGCGAGGAGTCATTATCATAATTTTATCAATCTTAAATCGAATTTAATAATGAATATCAATATAGGAGATACCGTTGAGGTTATTATCGACAAATGGCAACTTTGCAGACATCACCAACTTAAAATAGTCAACGGTGATATGATAACTATGATGGTCTAACATCAAGTTGTTTAAAAAGTTGATGTCTACAAATCTTTCATACACTACAAGTTTTCGAATAAGTGGACTAATAAGTAGATTACTTCTTGGATGGAAGATTTGTTAAGGTTTTATTATGTCTTCTTAAGCATAATATTTAAAGACTTCTTGAACAGATTATTTTGTCTTGAATAGATAATTTTGATAAGTGAGGTTAAACTATTATCATGAATAGATAATAGTCAAGGTGGTCTTGAATATATATCGAAATTTTCGAAAAAAAATTATAGCTTCTTGAATAAATAATCTTTTATAAGTGAGATTAGATCGAGTTTTCGAATAGACCATCATATTACTTCTTGAATAGAGGATTTTGATAAACAAGGTTTAAAATTACTTCTTGAAATCGAGTTTTCGAATAGACCATCATATTACTTCTTGAATAGAGGATTTTGATAAACAAGGTTTAAAATTACTTCTTGAATAGAACATTTTATGGGTTCTTGAATAAATCATTTTTGATAAGTGAGGTTAAACTAAGTTTTTGAATAGGAAAACTGGGGGAGCTGGATCTCGGGTGATCCAGCTGCCCCAATTTTCCCCTACTAACAATGATACTAATCATGCCTCTGGGCAGCAGGCAACTATACCACGACGTTTTTTTTTTCATTTCCCCGTGGCGGCGGCTTGATTTGGAAAAAAAAATTGATTTGAATTTTACCGCAGGGATATGGCGTTTCCACAATGAAGTGATTTCGGCAGTGTCAAGTATACATATATAAGTTTAAATCAGTATAGCAATAAAACACAATCCAATCTTCTCTAGGAAGATTGGGGGCAACGTTGTTCGGTAATGTGTAGGACAGAGGTCAAGATAGTTTTAACCTCTGTACCACTGCGAGTCCACTTGAAACGTGAAGTAAGATGCCAGATACACGAAATAAGTCCAAGTCTTCTATCACTGCGCATCACAAAGGCATTAAAAGTACAAATCGCTAACAGAAAAGAACTTTGAACACCTAAATACACAAAAACATGAACTAAAACAAATTACACATCCGCCATCTTTTGACGTTGCCATGGCCTCCTTCTACGACGTTAAATTATATTGTAATTGACGTGTTATCGTATTGTTAACGTTTTAATTAGATACAAAACCATAATATACGTCAAAGACAATGAGTAGGTATATGGTTTTTTTATCGTGTAGAATAGAGTCTCACTGCACTGATATGCGTAACGTGATTAGAACAGCTGGGAACACCTTAAGTATGTACATGTATTTTGCACATTACTGTCGAATTTTTTGTCTGCCCCTGCTCAAATACTAATGGCCTCTTGAGAATATTGTAGTTCTACCTGTCACCACCAGTAGCGTCAGATTAGCCAATATAGCAATATGCAAATGCCACAGGGGCTGCGCACACCCACATCTCCCGGTTTTGTTTTATTTAGCACCCTAAACTTAAGAAATAATCTATCACAAACCAAAATGTAGAATTGGCTAAGGGTCTCGCGCTGGCTTAATCCGATAGTAATCACGACGTTAACCTCTAGTTTGCCAAACTAGACGAACACGAACCATCCATTAGCTCAGTGAGATACAGTAATCGTTCATACCGTCCCATGCTGTCTAAGACATATACAAAGGGTCTTACGCCATCAGAAATATAGGAACTTGTTATGTTATGCATGGCTGCAAAGTAGTAAGTTCTTGAACTCATAGCAAGCGAAGGATTTTGAGGATCCAGAGCAAGCGTAGGTATATTCCTTGAGGTACGGTCACGGACTTTAATTGATGAGCCACTATATAATTTAAAGTCCCAGAGGTAATGCTTTAAAGAAACGCACCCGCACCTATCTTAATTTCCTCATCGACGAAACTGGTATCTCGTACGTCCCTTATACCGTTTTTTACATTTATGTTTTTGGGATACGTCGCACTATGTTGCTATAAAGTATATTATTTGAACACCTACCCGTCATATCCACTGAGTCCATGACCCTCATGAACATGGGTCTCGCGTAGACCGGCAGGTCCTTCGCAATCCGCTTCGCTAGCTGCTCCAGGTCCAGCGTTCCCTGTTCGTCCACTATGCCGCACATTCCCGCACGACCTTCTACGTTAGGGACCTTAAAGAACAAAAGCCAGCTGTAAAGTTTCGCGCACACCGGGCGACTTTACAATTCAGTTAATTTCATAAGATGCGAATAAAGTCAAGTTTTCGACTTTTTCGAGCGACTTCTGGGCCATGTTTTTTTATACCAAGTAACATTTGAGATATAAACTGCAATTGTGTACTTAGTTTATATCATTCTTAGCATGCGAGGGTAGCGTGAGGTAGGTATTACGCAAAAGCCTCCTAAATACTTGCCTTATTTTGCCGTCACGTATGTATGACAGACAAATATCTCTTATCCCATCAACAATTTTAGCAAGTGTATAGGTACAGTCGAAGAATTATATTGTATATCTCTAGAGTATTATGTATATATATGTAGATATATCCATCGTGATAAATATAATTGATACACAGACCTTATTCTCAGTGACATAGAGTCATGTTCATGTATATTTTTGACGTCTTGATGGGAACATTTTATGAATTTGACTGTACAAGCCAATTTTTTTTTTACTTTGTGCTCTTGTATGGTTTAGGGGGCTGATTCTGATTCGAAGTAGGTAATGGATTTAGTTGTTTAAAGTAGAACCGTACCTCCACTCCATAAACAACCGCATCCCGATTATCTGCGACGCGCGAGACGGCGGCCTCGACCTCGGTAGTGGAGACGTTCTCGCCGCGCCAGCGGAACGTGTCGCCCGTGCGGTCGCGGAAGTACAGGTAGCCCAGCTCGTCCGAGATCAGGATGTCGCCTGGAAATCAATGAGGAGACATTTTGATCACAAAGCTGTCTAAGTCTGCTTAAGGACGCCGCCATCGGCAGTTTAACTAATCCAGGATTTATCAACTATTGGTTTTAATTTCCTCAACTTAATCGTTAGGTTTATTGTTTTATGAATTAAGAAACAGAAAAGCCTTAGGTCTATAGTCATCTTAGACGACAGGGTATTTTAACCCAATCCCGTCCAGTGTTAGGTTAGCATGGCGCTTATAGGGAAATTTTTGGCTGTCTTTCCTTTTGTGTGCTTTTTTACCTAAACTGTTTAAATCAGTAGGTATAGTAAAATTTTAAACATTATTGATTTACCTGATATGAAAGCAGAGTCCCCATGAGTAAACACGTCTCGCACAACCTTCTTGTCAGAGGCTGCTTTGTCTGCATAACCGAGGAAAGCACGCGAAGGATTGTTAGGTTGAATTTTCCCGATAAAAACCCCAGGTTCATTTGGTTTCGCCAACTTTAAATCAATAGAAAAATAACAGATTTATTTCGATGCTTTGTTGCTACTTGTAATTGCTTAGGAGTTCTATTGAAAAATATGAATTACCTGGCACAGTCCTCGTGAATTCCTAATAGGCTCGCCAGTTTCTTGGTTAACTTTCAAAATGGCGATAGGGTATACTTTTGGTATAATTCTTGATACGAATCCAATTGCACCAGTTTTGTTGTTGATATTTACTATGAACAAAACGTTATATTAGAGTAGGTACATAAGTTTCACGATTATTATAAACTTCTTGCGGCATAAGTCAAAATATACCTATGTTAGCGTTTCCTTCAGTTGCACCATAAAATTCTACAACCTTCTTGATGTTAAACCGCGTTACAAATTCCGTCCATATCTGTAAAGACAACGTAATTACTTGTTAACTCTCTACGTAAGTAAGTACCTATTTGGAAAACATTGAGATGACTTAAAATTTTAAAATAATTGGAACGTATACTTACAGTAGGTCTCATTCCATTTCCGTATACCCTCTTCACTTTATGTTGTTTGTCCGCGGCAGATGGAGGGGTGGCCAATATGTAACGGCACATCTCCCCAATGTAATGAGCCGCCTAAAACCAACAGTTTCGATTACTTAGACACTTATATATTGCCAATTAATTAAGCAAACCCTAATGAAGGTAATATTTAATAAAATACTCACAGTAGCGTTATATTTAGCGCAGTCTGTAAAGTAAGCAGATGCTGAGAACTTGGTCCTCAATATGACCGTGCATCCGAATATAAAGGCCTGTCCTACTGTGATGCAACCCCCAGCCGAATGGTACAGCGGCATTGGGCAATAAACTACGTCTTTTTTGCTCAAACCACCGAGGTAGTGGACCCCTGACGCCATGAACACCATCCTAAAAATAAAAATAAATTAAAAATTGCCGAAACTATTTAAGTGTTAATTACTCAATTTCATAAACAATACACATTGAGGTTATACCTGGAAGAGGATATAACAGCTGCTTTGGGCAGTCCTGTAGTTCCCGAAGTGTAGATGTATAGCATCTTCCCGTTGAAACCGTTGCCTTCGGTTAGGGTCCACGGCGCCGGTGGAGTAGTCTCTAACATTGATGTGAAGTCGTTAGCAGATTCTGCGACCTTCACGCTGTCATCAGACGTGTTCAGTGGACGGCGTGTGTATTTCAAGAGTTTTATTGATGGCTTAATATCTTTGGCTACCTCTTGAATTGCTGCAAAAAAAAGGTAGTTAGTAAGTATTGTACATTTTAACTATTAAAAGGACGTACGAAGAGTAAGCCAATAAAATTTCGTGAATCGACTTTGAATCAATTTTACTGAAAATACTGATTTTGATATGATACTTTTTGCTCGTATGTAAATGAGGATGGTACATATATTTTCATTTGTCGACAGATTTGATTAAGCACGGAAGGCCTCCAGGAGGCTATCTTACCAGCATCAAACTCGCTTCCATAAATAACGACGTTGCAGTCGGCAATGTTGATGGAGTGTATCAACGCGGCCCCGGTCTGGTTGGTATTGATGAGGGGGGCCACAGCCCCCAGCCGGCAGGCGCCCAGCCACGTGGCGGGCATCTCGGGGCAGTTGAGCATCATCACCGCCACCGTGGTGCCCGGCTTCACACCCTGGGCCTTGAGGACAGCTGACACGCGTAAGCTGTACTCCTCGACCTATAACATAAACACATAATTATATTAGGTAAAAGACGTCCACTGCTGCAGACCTTGTGTGGTCGCCTTTATCGGAAAAGTGATCTGACAACTATGTAAGTTCGAGAGTGACGGATACTTCTTTAGCCAACCCTCACTACAATGGCCACACTACAATTCTAGTTTAAACGTGCCTAACGTTGCGATACGCGATCGCCAATCGTAAACTCCTTGGCTCCTTGGTTATTTCTAACCTGCACATTATCAGTAGATTCTAGAAAGTATTTGGACAGTGTCAGTTATCTGAAATGTTCTGTGAATATAATATTTTTTCATTCCGATATGTCATTAAGTACCTATAGCCGATTGAAACAAAAAATAATAAACACCGATTAAGGACTGCTCTCGTCAAATCATCACCAATGTTTTCATGATTTCTCAAAATCTGTGCTAAATAAAATACAGCGCATTATTCTGTTCCATTTCATTATCGTTCTATTTTTCCTGTCAATATCCACATGAACTTATCATAAGGGGAAAGTGGTTTCTAGTAATTGTTCATCATCAGCGTACAAAAATTCTTCTTGTATGTCATACATTTCTGAATTATCGTGTTTTTTACGTTTTTACCTTGAAACAGCATTGTTGCAACGCGTTTAAAAGTCTCAAAACACACTCGCTCACGTTACTTTGTCATGTTCACCATATCTTCGAGCAATTATTACATTTGCGGTCGGGTCAAGGCTGGTTGGCAATAAATATGTGCAATAAGTACCTGCTGGAACGTCCACGTCTCTTCCTCGAAGAGGAAGCATGCTTTGTGCGGGTGTTTCTTCACGAACTGGTGGAAGATGTCGGGCATTACCCAATCTCGCTTAGTAAACTTTCTCGTGAGTATTAAAATTTTGATGTAACAGTACAACGCTCTGGAAAATAAAACAGAATTATAGAGTAACTTCTATGTTTTTCAACCAGTTAACTTATCAGTTGTCATCCTAAGCCATTAATGCAGTTAATTGTCTATATTGTGGAAGAAGCGAAAGAGATTTGTCAGGATCGCAGCAGGTGGAAAGAAATGGTCTCAACCTATGAACATACCCCTCTGAGAAACAGGCGTGATTTAATGTATGTATGTAATTGTCCTTATTCACCACACTAGGTACCAATAAAAATATAACAATAGTACCAGCATAGCTATATATTTAGTTAAACATTTGATTACTCTTGTATGATTTACTGATATTATAATATTTATAATAATAATGATTGGACAGAACCAAGGACGGAGAGTTCGTTGGGATGGAACTAATGTTTTTTTACGCCGTCGTAAATTATTGCTATGCATAGGGTATTAATTTCTGTTTAGTTACATCGTGAATTGTACGATGATCGTCAAATAGGCCTCAAAAAATCGAATAGTTAAACCCGCAAACACAAAGAGCGAAGTAGCACGTTACAGCACGCTCCCATACTAAGAACGCCTCCACCACAATTTCATTTATAAGAATGTTCCTCTCCAACGAGTCGCTTGGTTGTTTGTTTGGCCTAATTCAACTTATTTTCCACTTCTTCCTCTTTATTTACTGAAAGTTTGACCTCACACACTTGAGTAAGCCTGGACAGCTCTTTAACTGTTAAGATACCAGTCAACTCCCAGGTAAGTATTCTTAATTAATATCAAGCATCTCTATGTCCCCGCCATAAGTATGTTTTTAAAAATACTTACGAGAAATCTCTCGGCGCTGTTACTATGGCAACATAAATCCATCTCCAGTGGAACGCGATAACGTACACCACGACGAGTATGGCGAAGACCTGGAGACTCGTCTGCCAGTCCTGGAAGACCCAAGTCACTGAGCAGGCGGCTATCAGAACACCAATCGCAAGAATTATTGCTATTATCCGACCCCAATGCCTAGGTTCGTCCGATATTTGACCATTTTCTAAATCTTTAGGGTCCTTTTTCACCTGAAATAAAGAAACCAATCTTGACATTATAAAATTTCAAACATTCAATTTTTGTTTTCATAAGAAGTCTTTAGTATAAATTAATTATGAATTTATAATTCTGTTTTGTATTTTTTTACTATCGCAGTAGGTACCTGACATGTTCTAAGGATAATAAGAATTAAAAGTATAGTGTGGTGGTAGTGGTAGGATGGAAGGTACAAAGTAGATCGCGAGAAAAAAAACGCGTCATATTAATGTAACTACTGGAGTTAGGTATTGACTCGTACAATAATTATTTTTTTATCGCTATTTGATCTTTAGACGTACACAATAAACATTACAAATTACAATGTAGAGTTTGGTTCCCTGTTTAATACGATGTCAATTACTGTTTGGATAACAAATGGCATTTAAAATTAAGTTGGTGTAGATCTGCGAGTCATATCACATACCTACGTAGCTTTGATGAGTGTAATAAATCGCCAATACGTCGAATTATAATTCAAAGCCCGTATAAGATAGTAGATCTATGGCACTCCCGATCAATACACGTAGTCAATACAAAATAGGGACACCGTTTATTTAAAGAATTTGAAATGGCGCCTGTCGTGACGTCTGGGAATAGTAGGTATAGGTAAAAAACTTAAGTAAAGCTCCTCTTGCATGTAATAAATAGGCTATTTGACAACATTGAAAATATACTACAAATTGTGGTCATCCTATCTGATACTAGCGTAAAATAACGTATTTCACTTTATTTCACATTAAATTATGTCATTTTTTTTGGAAATTATACACGAAATAATAAGGATTTTTTTTTGAAATTTAATCTGTGGCAAAAACTCTAGATGTGATGTTAGAAATACTTTATAATCTGTGATGTGAAGATTGTGAAGTCACATGCAAGTAAACAAAACAAACCCCAAATTCACTTCATATGCTAAGCTGTCAAATGAACTTGTTTGTTTACTTGCGTGTGACGTCACACTAGTCCGCCATAGATAGAAACAGCGTTTTTCGCGTTGTTTTTAAAATTTAAACTTTAACTTACATTTTTATTGATAATACAGTAGAGTCTCAAGGAAATATCAATGTAGTGTGCTTGTTATGTGATAAAGAATCATTTAAAAACGTTTTCTAAAATTAGTCAAATAGCCTATTGTAACACATCTGTATAGACCGTTCGACATTCTACATTATATTTGAAATTTGACGTAAATCCCATCAGTTTTGTACACAACTACACGCAAGAGAAGCTTTACTTAAGTTTTTTACCTATACAAGGGCTCGAAATATTTTACTTCTTGACAAATTTATTTTATTTGCTTAATTTTAATTTATTTGCTTGACTAGATAGAAAAAAAAAAACAACCATGTCGGACCAAGCAGCTCAATGTAGAGTTCCATTGCCGTTACTAAGAATACAAAAAAAAAAAACCACGAGTGCACAAGCTAGAGTCATTATCTTTTTAAAGTAGGTATCTTAGAAATCGTCTAAAACCCAGAATCAAAAATGGCTGCTTAGTGATCCTAGGTTTCCTTTTAAATTGGTTTTAATATCTATTAAGTAAAGTTACGAAGGACGGACAACGAAATATTAATATAAAAATAGAGTCCCGTATGGCACCTTTTTGGCACGGAACCCTGAACACGCTCTACACAAAATAAATACGAATTAGGATTCTTAATACATACGTCCCGGGCATTGGTGACATAGATAGATAATGCAATATTGATCTGTACCTACCTTATATTATACCTACAGATAGGTAAGAGTTCCTAATTGGACTACAGAATCCTAAAATTGTAGTGTTTCGTCGTTTTACTGACAATACAGAGTTAGCGCCTGCATTTGAGTTGAGCTGAAGAGTACCTAGAGGTCATGGTCTGCCGTTTGTGTTGCCTATTGTGTTGTTTTGACTAGGTACTATTGACGTGTGGCATTGTTTTTGGTTATCGATCAGTCTTTAGAAACACATAATATTATGTATTTAATTTTGGTGGGGATGCCTAAAATTAATAAGCATAATGTATCATAAATCATAATCCCTAAACTTCATAAACTTATCAGGTATTTTTAAAAGGCCATTGTTTAGAAGTCATTAGGTTAGGTTAGGTTAGTTTGATAACAGTCCTGAAAAGCTTACGGTTTCCAAAAAAACCCAGTACGTATTGTTATGGCTTTACCATACAGTTGTATTTTTAAGGGACCTCAGGGACCGTGCCAAAAACTGATAAACTGAACCTTTAAATAAATTACTTGTTAGAGAACATACCCGAAGGGCGCCCAATGGGACCCTATTACCTATTACTTAAACCTTAGCTGTCCGTCTGTCCGTCCGTCTGCGTATTTGTCCTAGCTTTAAAGAGCTCTATCCTTTGAACCGTAACTGATAGCGGGTTGATTATTTTTTCTGAATATTTGTTTTATATCGACGGATTTACTAAAATAAAAAAACGGTCACGTGCCAACTCGCACTCCGAACCGACTCCGCACAACGAACTTAATTCTCTAAGCAATAAGGTCCATTTTGAATAGCCTAATTTTAATACAAAATAATATATCAGGTTTTTTTCGGATTTTTTTGGTCCATTAACTTCGATTTAGGGGGAGAAGGTCATTTTTTGTACATTTTTGACTTTAAATCAAAAAGTAAGTCACGGAAAACTATAAAATAATTTTAGTAATAATCAAATCACTCTCATTTTTCAACACCCCATTATAGACGTCTTTTCAAATATTTAGAAAAATCATATTGATTTTACAAAAAACAGATGCCGATGGCAAGAAAAGTTATGCAAAGAACTACCTATGCAAAATTTAAAGTTGATAGCTTCTATAGTTTCAGAGAAAAAATGGTGTGACATACAAACAGACAGAAAGACACAAAAATCTCACTATAAGGGTTCTGTTTTTACCATTTTGGTACGAAACTCAAAAAAGGGAAATAATAAAAGAGGTCCCCATACAAGAAACGTTTTCTTATTGCTATCGTGAAAACCGAAAACATTAGGGTCTTTGGTTTGATTATAGTGCAAACCCTGAAGAAAAACAATAAAAACTAACAAAATATGAAATCGAATTCAAATCGGAATATAATAATTCCTAGCGTGCGTGGTAGGAGCGCTCTTGGCCGGTTTTTATTTTGTTTTTAATGACTGAGCCTTCACTTTATTTCAGAAACTACGGAAGATAAAAAAATTAAACCATTACATGTCTTACGTGTAAAAAAAACCGGGCAAGAGCATGTTGCACGCTGAGTACTACAAATATAAAAACAAAAGTAATAAATAACTTTCAATACTCATTTGATGCCGTTTTACATGATTTAAGTAGGTATAAACACTTAATCGCCTGTATCCCAAAAACCAATGATGTCTGATTAGTCGTGATAGTTTTTCTTTTAAATTCGATATACTCGTATGCGCTTTAATTGAAGATATTTTACAGATTTTTAGTATTTGTAGTTTTGGCTGTCACCGTTGACTCCAACAAACATTTGCGCTTTAAAGCTTAATATTTCAGAAAGGAATGCCTTAATCGGAAAACTGTTGGGACAAACCCGCAATATTTTTGAAAGTCCTATCCAACGACATCCCACACTATGCGGAACAAAAGAAAAAAAATTAACATCCCCACGTCACGAGCCTAGGGGAGGAACACTTTCTTTTTTTTTTATCCCAGCTTTTATTTTACCACTTTTTTGCTGCGGACGGACGGACGGACATGGTGAAACTTATAAGGGTTCCTAGTTTGACTACGGAACCATAAAAAGCAGCAAATGACCATGGCTTCTGAAAAAAATACACTAAGAATAAGTAAGCACCTCCAGGACTAAAGTCAGTTAGGTTGGGTTTTTTAATATTTCATACAAATAAGACGTATCTACTAAGTATATTCGATTTTATAATGCTTGTTTCTACTATGACGCACGATTCGCACGAAACATCGCTTACGTAGTCGTCGTTCTCTCCGAGCTTTTTCGTGGTAAACAATAATGCCTGAACTCGTATTTATTTGTATAACTCATTT
Source organism: Acleris sparsana (assembly GCA_923062465.1). Lineage (NCBI taxonomy): Eukaryota > Metazoa > Arthropoda > Insecta > Lepidoptera > Tortricidae > Acleris > Acleris sparsana. The sequence continues at coordinate 14,668,361 of OV281286.1, forward strand.
GATTCATAAAAGTCATAAAATTAACCGCTGCATAAGGATAACCAATAACCACAGAAACAAACATGCCGCAAATCACGTACGTACCTACACGGAAGTATCTGAAGGTAGTTTATAACCATTAATGAAAAATACAGGTCATCAAGACACATAATTTTAAAACTTCATTCCGCGTATATATATAGTCGTAAGTTGTCTATTCCTTTTACGGGTAAAAAACATTGTTCGTCTCTCTCTGCTAGCTACAAATTATCTGAGGGACCCTGCCAAGATGCATTACGCTAACTAGCGTTTCTATTCGTTTCGTTTTTAAACCAATCGCGTCACTGGTAGATCACGTGACTTTTCGTATCACGTCATCTACCAGTGGCGCGATTGGTTAAAAAACGAAACGAATAGAAACGCTAGTTAGCGTAATGCATCTTGGCAGGGCCCCCTGGGCTTCTTTTCTACTGAGCAAAACTGAAGCAAAGTAAGCAACATCCAATTTTTTTTAATATATCAACTTTGAATGTAGTAGTATAGTTAAAATAATCGCTAAGTAAAAAATATTTTCTATTCGATTTTAAACCATAAAGAATTTGCTTCTACAGGGTGTCCAGTAAATAATGGATAACCTTCTACCCATCCATGGGGCATCTCAGGCTGGTCCCTAAAAAGGACTTACAGGTTTGGTAAAAGTTGCATGGTTTTCGAGATAATCGAACTTTTCTATTTTCTTAATAATTAGCACCTTGCTTCACTGTAATGACTGCCAAGGTCACAAATAAAGAGATTATGTCGTTCTGTTTGCTGTTAAATATTCTTTAATAGTGATGCTAACGGATGTGTCTTAGAGCATTATGGTAGCGACACTAATTTCTTGTTAAACGTATCTTAATTTATAACTTCACATTTTGCTTTAAAGTTTGCAACAACTTTGACTGCTTGTGGTGAAAAAAAATTGTATGAAGACCAGAGTGGCCAATATGTTGAAAAATAGTGTATCTAATACTGATTCTAAACTGGTATAACACATGGTGTTTACGTCTTTACAGATAAAGTTATTGCTGTTAGTATTCACTTAGAGCGAATTTTACCAAAACACCAAGTTATCGAAAAGTAACTCTTTACTTGATTGGGTTAGTCATATCATAAAAAACGCTTCTCTTATGAAAACCAACGTCTAATTACTGCAAAATAATGAATCACAGAATACTTGAAACCTACATCAACAATAATATTTGTAAATAAAAACCGAATCTGTTTTTAGGATTACATTGACGACGTTATCTAAATTCGGTTTAAGTATTCTGTGATTCATTATTTTGCAGTAATTAGACGTTGGTTTTCATAAGAGAAGCGTTTTTTTATGATATGACTAACCCAATCAAGTAAAGAGTTACTTTTCGATAACTTGGTGTTTTGGTAAAATTCGCTCTAAGTGAATACTAACAGCAATAACTTTATCTGTAAAGACGTAAACACCATGTGTTATACCAGTTTAGAATCAGTATTAGATACACTATTTTTCAACATATTGGCCACTCTGGTCTTCATACAATTTTTTTTCACCACAAGCAGTCAAAGTTGTTGCAAACTTTAAAGCAAAATGTGAAGTTATAAATTAAGATATGTTTAACAAGAAATTAGTGTCGCTACCATAATGCTCTAAGACACATCCGTTAGCATCACTATTAAAGAATATTTAACAGCAAACAGAACGACAAAATCTCTTTATTTGTGACCTTGGCAGTCATTACAGTGAAGCAAGGTGCTAATTATTAAGAAAATAGAAAAGTTCGATTATCTCGAAAACCATGCAACTTTTACCAAACCTGTAAGTCCTTTTTAGGGACCAGCCTGAGGTGCCCCATGGATGGGTAGAAGGTTATCCATTATTTACTGGACACCCTGTATATGACTCTATGGTATTGTTTTTAGGCCGGCCGCCATTACTGTTCAGTAAATAAGAGCTATCGTTACGTTGACAAAACGATAACATGCCAAACGCAATATATACATATATGTTTTACCGTGTAGAATGGAGGCTCTGTAATGAGCATGAGTGATGAGTTGCAAATGTTCCAATTACCGTAGTCGCTTGCGTGTCGAATAAATGCTCTATAAATGTAATTGGAACTCATGGTAAGGCTAAAGTGCCACATTTCACATCGATAGGTTGAGGCACTTGAAGTGTTGATCCGTGAAGACGGAACAAGGAAACAAACACACATATACTTATAATATTAGTAACAATAGGTACTTATGCATTTTATGAGTATTAATTAGATCGTATTACAACATACAAGCGTTAAAAAATAATTAAGAAGTAAGGGCACGAGATAAATAAATATCGGGCCTCTTCTGTGTAAAGACGAGCCGTGGCTTTAACAGCCGGCACTTGCTGACTTGGGACTTTGGGACCGTTCCGCAACAACTGTACTGCCCAAATTTGTGTAGTTTTAATATTATATTTTATTTTTACTTTATTTATGTGTTGTTTTACGCTGTCTCCGGTTGTTGTGAATAAATGTAGTTGCTTTCTTACTTTCTTTCTTTCTTCCACCTCCGACGCGGAAAGAGGGGTGATATAAGTTTAACGTGTGTAAGTGTGGAAACGGAAACGCCCCAAACGTGTACGTGCCGTTTTTTTCCGGGATGGTTTAAGGCTAGGTTTGTTGAAAATCCGAATTATCAGCAGGAAAGTGGTGGTATCGTGGGTTTTTATCTACATACTAGATTCTGCCCGCCGATTTCGATTATACTTATTCCTTCGGGGACTTTTAAATAAAAAGTAGCCTATGTGTTAATCCAGTTTATAAGCTATCTCCATTCAAAATTTCATCCAAATCCGTCCAGACGTTGCAGCGTGAAGGAGTAACAAACTAAAACACACACACACACACAAACTTTCGCTTTTATATTACTAGTAGGATTTAATAGGTGGTTATTTACATTTCATTACCTAGCCTATCTTGGTTCTAGTAGGTATATCGTCATCATATTGTTCAATTCACCATAGTCAAGTGCTGGTTTTCAATATGATAACGATGTAGGAGCTAGATGCGCGATGCAATGTAGTAATATAGGGACAAAACGAAATATTTAGACTCAAATATTTTAGATAAGAACTGTTAACTGTAAACTGTGCAAGAAAATATAATTCGTAAGCGATAACAACTTTAAATCTTGAAGAAGACAAGCAACGGAAAACTAAAATCAAAGAATTTGCAAAGTACTTAATCCCCCCCCTAACTCGTGTTGTTTGAAACTGTAAAACTCGGGTTTTCATTTGCCAACTCGTTAAGTATTTATTACATTTTCACGCACTTTTATGCATAAAACTAAGCAATAAATATTTTACGTAAGTTTCAACGGCACCGGAACCATATAAGCTACGTAAGTAACTATACAAATAGGTATGTAGGTAAGTACAGGCACGTGTGCAACGTACTAATCGCATAGCGGGGTAGCCGTGGCTGTGTTTGGATGTGTACCTACATGTTTTCTTTTCATTTTAATTATTCACTTTAATTTTCGGAAAGTCTTTTATTTATTTATGGCCTCGTGCAATATTGTAATAGTCTTCAATCGAGTGTATTTTTAACCGACTTCAAAAAAGGAGGAGGTTCTCAATTCGTCGGGATATTATTTTTTATGTATGTTCCCCGATTACTCGAAGACCACAGGATCGGTTTGAAAATTGTTTTCGTTGTTTGATTGGGTATACTTTCTATTTGGTCCCATTGTCAACATGTCAGGATCTGATGATGGGATCTTGGAGAAATCAAAGGAACTTCTCAAATATTATAGGCACACCTATAGCGATTTCGGTATTTTTCATTGTTACTCGTGCATTTACTTTTGAAAAGTACAATATGGTGAAGTGGAACTGATGATGAAGACCACAGATGGCCACCGAAACTCCTTAACGGTCCCTATTTGAAGGGTAGCGATAAGATAGCTCGATTAATGTATTTGAGCGACTGTGACGAAGCATATTTAATTGTTTAAATAATTACTATGACCTTCCCGCGGCGTTGCTTGCGGCGAGCTTGAAATGTAATACATCGGATCATTAAAAAGTATAAAATAAAATAAAAGTAAAAAAATCAAAAACCCGCCTTCAAAAATGCAAGAAATAACTTCTTATAATGGTAGGTAGGGCAGTCCAACTGAAGTCGGTGTCCAACAATGCCGGATAAAGTTGGACTGACCTAACTTAACATTATACTAATATGTATAAAAACTAATAAACCACTACCAAGCAATAACGACTGACGACGCAGATAACCTAGTTGGCAGTGAGTGACCCTGCTGCGTACGAAGCTGACGGTCCGGGGACCGATTCCCGGTCTGTACCCTTACAATGAGTGTACCATAGTAAGTATACGTTTGTAGCTCATGGTACCGGTAGGTACAGATCAAATATTTGTGTGATGGCCGTATTTGTTTCTCTATAAGTAGTATGTTTATCGTTCCCTAGTTCCCATAATAGGTAGGTACAAGCCTAGAGCTTAATTTGGGACCATATCAATTTGTGTAACATCGTTCCCGCTATAATTATTTATTTATTGCGGTAAGCATTTTGACGAGACCCCAGTAGCGGTTTTAATAAACCATCTAATGATGCGTGCTAGTTCTTTTAGGTTGTTATTATTTTATTTTATACGTTTAAGAAGATTGTGAAGTTAAAAATTTCCATACACAATGCGATAACGTTTCTGTCCCCTTAAACCTGACGATTTCATTTTGACGATTTTTGAATATGTTGCAGATATTATCATGAAAAACGATGTCTGTACGTTTTCTTTTCTAAGAAAATATTTCTTAGAATGAAGCAAATTAAAAAAACAAAAGACTGAAACGTTCAGACCCAGTTCTTTGTAATGAGACGTTAACGCCCGGAGCTAAATTAGTATGGATTTTTTTGGCAGCTACGCCATTTTAGCGGCGCGTCACAATCCTGTTAATGCAAGTTGATTTTTATTTTTGTTCCACACATTGCTGGTCAGCTGCTATGGGACTTGGAAAATTACCAGCTGACACAGCGCTGTTTTTTTGTATGCACCTTCATTTTGCCTCATTCAAGGTTTAACGAGAAATATATCAAAACCCTACTCGGGCGTAAATAATTCGGGCTACCCGTGTAGGTAGTAGGTTGGTACGCACTTCTTTCATCTGGGTTGCGTCGGTCTTGTTCATGTTGTCGTCTACAGTCGCCGGTGCCGCGGCGTTCGACATTTTGGCTAGCGTGGACCTTTCCAACTATTCGATTAAGTATTCATTGACTACTCGGAGAAATTCATTTTCTGCACCTGAAACAAAAGAAAAACATAAATAAATGAAATTATTCGTTTTTCACACTCAAATTAAATATATAGGTATGCGCCTTCTAGAAGTCTTCTCCCTAGCGCTTACCTCAGAGACTCTTAGTTTAGTTGTAGAAAGATACATATAAGTCACGCCGACAATGTAGTAAAAAAAAAACTTGAAAAAAAAACATTTTTGCACCTAACTTGGGTAAGTATGTTTTATTCTCGTTTTCGAAAAATATTGCGCGTAAAACTGTTTCTCGATTAAGGGATTTTTTTGTGTAATATTAAAGCGATAATTTTTCTAAAAGTCTATTCCTAATTTGTCCTAATTTATTTCCTTATTTTTCTTATCGTGAAGGTGACAATATTTTTGCCCTTTGACGTAAGCGTTGTCGTACCTACCGTATAATAATACTGAACGACAAAAAAGCAAGAACTTTAGCCTTAACTCGCTAATGCTCTTAAACGGTGAGAGCAAAAAACCAAACGTGATGAGTTAATTCAATGTAGTTAAATTTAAATAAGTAATTGATACAAACTTGCATACACTCCATGTATCTTCAACCGACGAGGCTTCGTCATTTAGGTGCTTTAAAAAAAGCATCGTGTGTTGATGCTTTTAAATATGAGTACATTATTATGACGAGATCGTTAAAAAAATATTATGACATCTCACGAGGAAGTTGAGCCACGATTAAAATGGGCATTCATTCAATCAATCAAGATTATATAATCTCAGAGCTTGATTGCGCATTTCATTGTATAAATAAGTAAGTAATGTGTAAAGTTCATGAATCAGGTGAGAAAGTTTTAACCATGCAATGCGGTATTCAACCTCCATTCAGTTTGACGGCCTTTTTATTGAAGGTCACGGCAAATCAAGCGGGGACTCCATGACGTAGATGGAATTGAACAGAGGTGTAAGAATCGAAAACGACGACCAACTCTAGCTATAACGTGCGATAACTACACACCTCGCGAATAAAGACGCCAACTTTCTCTTTTGATATCAATCTAGCCACTTAAGAACATAAAAGCCTGTGAGTAGTTTTATCTCCTTAGCATATTAGTATCTATCTAGACGTTGTGTATACGAGGAATTAGAAACTTATTCTCTTGTCTCCTACACCTTATTGTCTTCAGTTAATTAATCAAGTACCATAATAAAGCCATTATGCTAAATATTTTTTGAAGTGATAACTTCTTATGGGAGGGTTAAACGTTATGTAAGGCGTAACAGGCGTATTTTAAGCACTCTACTGCTGCAGCACAAAGCAGCAGCGATATGGTTCACGAGTCCTGAAAAACGCCCGCCAAAAACCGTCTATAAGAAAGGGCTGCTGGCGCTGGCCCGACCTTGAATATCGATATCTCAGGTCACAATTATCAGAATTAAAACAAATGGACGCCATATTGAACTTTTTGTTACTGGTCCTATTGCCCTGAATATCGATATCTGTAGAGACTAAAAAAGATATGCCTAGGGACTAAAAATACGGACCCGTAATCAGAAATGAAATTTGACGCCTTTTTGAACGAACGCTTCGTTACGTAGATAAAGGTAGGAAAGCATAAAGGGAGTATAAAAACAGCTAATAGAATAGTACTCTTCGCACCTGTTACAAATGCCCTTCGTAAAAAATTATGTAAAGAATAACCATCAATACAAAATAAGCCTTACCGTAATAATATTACGTTTAATTATCTTTTTGAAATTTTAATGCAATATGACTTTTTGTACGATACAAATAAAACAAAATTATCATTTTCGAATTCTTCCATCGTTAATTTAAATAGAAAACACCCCGCCTTCACACATTACTTTAGTTTCGAAGTAGGTACCTATAAGGAGTTGCATACCCACCTGTGGATTCTTAGAAAGTGCGTTTATATATTATAATTTTTAATGTACTTTTCGAAATCCCCTATTCTTCTATAACACGGTCTTGAACTTTATTAAAAACATTACAATCAACACTTTTCTTAAAACTTTCAGCTTCTTTAAAAATAATTTGTATAGGTAGGTACATTATAAACAATTTCCCGTGATTAGCTATTTACAGAAATACGTGTACGAATACGTGTTTAAGTTGACTCTCCATGGAAATACACATAAGTATGTGTATTTCCATTTCTCGATTTCGGCGATCTCGGCGTCAGTTTTTTGTATATGTAAGTAAATATACAAAAAACTGATGCCTTCGTTCCCAGAGCTACAGGATCATCTACAACCTTGTTGATAATTCTGTAACTACCTAAATTTTGCACAATTAGGGTAAGATGTTTACCAGCGTAATAGTGGCAGAAATCGATTTCCGAAAATAACAAACTAAATAAAAAGGTCAGTGGCAGTTTTACTGCTCTATATAAATCAAAGAAAACACAACGAGTGCACTGTCATTTTCTACAACACGAAGCCTTCCGATTGCCCCCGAAACCCGAAGGTTTTTCTAAGAGCTCACGGACTGTACTTAATTTAATACAAATTAGGACAAATTTATGAAAGAACTTAAAAAATTATCAAATACCCACTCAGCATTAATTGTAATTTTGATTAGTTTATTACGTTAAACTCTTCGAGACGTCAGTCAGGGTTCAGTCAGGGTCATGTCAGGTCACTTAAATTATTTACTAGGTCATAGTGTCATAGCGTGTCAATAATTGACAATTAACGACTTCAAAAGGGATTGAAGAGTTTTTTACGTGTTTGAGTTCAATGAACCTCGCGTGCAATACTTTTGGACTTGTAGCATAGACCAAATTGCCCTAGCAAGCAAACCCCAACGACTATTTGTTTTATACAAGTCAATTACAGTCAAACTGTTTGACAGTTTTGCAGACTATTTGTTTAAGAACAATATGTAATTTTTGGTTAATAAATAAACAATAAAAAAAAAAAATCATAACTCAATCTCAATAGCCATTCAAAAATAAATCGGAATCAAAACATCTAAGGTATTGCTAAGCACGAAACGTTCAAGTTAGTACAGGATATATTACCAAAAAATCGTTTCTGGTTTCCATACACTTTATCAATATTGTCTTAGTCCGGATGTGGTATGTCTTCCTAAATTGTTTGTTCCTTCGTTTCGCAAAATATGAGCGTTAAATTGTTATTGAGACATCAGTCAATAATAAGAGCTAATTTGCTTGTTCTTAAAACTTTAGTATATTGAAAAATTTGGTTACTATACTTTTGTTGACATTATTAAAAGGTTTTTTAATTTTTTTATTAGTTACGGTAAATCATAGCCTGAAGGGAAATATGATTACCTATAATGTAAGACAACGTTTGTTCTAAACAGTCTTTAGAACTTGTCTGTCTTAACAAGTTTTATACTGAGTTAAGTATGTTTTATTAGCATTTAAATTGACTTAAGAACCGCCATAAAAGTTTGCTGAATCAATTTGTTTAATTGAAGTTTGCTGCTTGTAACTCAATCAACTTAATCAAGTAGTGTTTGCTTGTTAGTTGTGGACGCTAGCAACTCGCAAATAGTGGTTAAAAGCTACAAATATGCTAATATTACGTAAATAACTTCCGTTAACCATACTTCCACGGTAGAGGCAACCGTCCACCTTATCTCTAACCTAACCCAAGCGTTGGACATCCATCGATAAAGAAGCTTAATTCACGAACAAAGTGACTCTTATTTAGTGTGTGCTCAAAACCTTAGTGTCTACGTAAAGTAAAGACACAATTAAGAGGATGCTGACGCGAACCTTGATTGAAGCGAAGCTTAAATCACGTAGCTGTCAAAAAACAACCACACAAATTTAGCTCCTGGCGGTATCCTCTCCCATAGCCTAAATTGAGTGAAAGTCACGATTTTTGAATATTTTGTACATTTTGGAAAGAAAAACGTAAGTACAGACATTTTTTTAATAATATCTACAATACAGTATTCAAACATAGTAAAAATCAGGCAAGGTTTAAGGGGAGACAATTTACAGCATCACAATCCTCTTAAATGGTCACCTTAATCTAAGAACGAAGATAACTTTAAGTAGGTAATTCAATATTTGAGTCCTCGAGAAACCTCGTGTATCATTATTAGCATGCTAAGGAATTTTCTTTGTTTAGACACACCAACACACGCCCTTTATTGGAGGTTCGCCAAACATCTTGATGCCAGGTGTGATTAAATATTGAATTTAAACGATTTTGCGGTAAAAAAATTCACACAAAGCATTGTTGTCCAAGATGCGACTCAGAGGTCAATGAAATTACACCTCGCAGACCACGCGCTCAGCCTCAACCGCTGGACCTAGGGACTTGAAAATTGGAGGGAGTTCTACTTGTATACCCTAGGGGTGCAATAAGAAAAGATTTTCCGAAAATCGAGCCCCAACAAGAAGCTAAATGGGAAGTAGCGGAAAACTGATTCTACGCGTACCAAGTCGCGGGCGTGCGTCCTGAATATATAGTTATTGTGTTTATATTGAAATCTTCCAAAAAAACATTATAATTATGTAAGTATTTGACAACTTTTGATCATAATAATGTTTAGTAACGGACATTTTGGGTAGTGTACCTACTCTGTTTTTCCTTTTAGTGTTAATTTTCCTGTTTTCCCCACAGGTCTACAAACTCACTGCACATAACATTAATGAACTTCCTGTAATACTACATTACTTCACCAGGTTACATAATCGGATATATTAATCATCTTAATAAAGTTATTATTGTAAGTCGCGTAATATTTACTTTCACTAAGAATTTGAATAGGTATAATGATGTCAAATGATATTGTCAGGTGAAAGTCGAGGTTTCTCATAAATAACGTTTTGGTAACCTAACCTTTGCACTAAAACCTGTGGCAAAATACTCGTATATGTATATCACTCTTTAACTACCACTTGTAATTCGTAGTGACTCTGCCTACGAAGCTAGCGGTCCTAGGCTCAAATCACAGTAGATAAAAGCAGATATTTGTGTGATGAGCGCGAATATTTGCTCAGGTCATGGATATATTTAAGTATATATTTGTCGATTTAAGTATTCATAGAGCTTAGTTTAGGAGTAGGCTCTCTATTTAAAGTTATTTGGTGCTATCTTAGATAAAATGATATTAGTACCTAGGTATAAACACATTTAGTCGCTTATATCACTGGAAACAATCCAGTCTATTCAAGTCATGATAGTTTTCCTTTAAAATTCGTTGTATGTGTGACGTAATATTTTTGAAAGAGCTATCTAACGACACCATACACCATGGGGTAGACGGGGAAAAAAAATACATTCCCACGTTATGTGTAGGTAGGTACCCTCAATATTAATATTATCAAGATTATACTTTACCACTTTGTCAGCATGGCGGTGTTAACTATTTCAATATCGATACGAACGGCACTGTACCTGTAGGTATACTATATGTACCACACAGTACATAAGTAAGTACTCGTATAAGTCCCGTCTCGCAAAAAGAGCGCTGACCTTGGATGTAGTTGTTTCGTAACCCGATTAGAATAGAGACTACAATTGCGTGAACGCATCCAAGATCAGCGTTCTTTTTACGTGACGGGCAGTTTATGTATATCGAAGTTGTGTTTCCATTGTGACTATCCCTCCTCTGTTTCATGGTTAGTGAGCCTGCTAAGTGCCAGGAGTTGATGGCTGACGATTGCTAAACCTCATATTAGTCACACGCGGCCGATGATTAGCTAATTAGTATTCTCCTGGTGCTTAGGTTAAAGGCACTCTGATAGCGCCTTTGTCGAAGAAAGACAATGGTTTTTAGTATTTTTTTCTTCAAGCCGTGCTTATATTATTTAGAGATAATCGGTATTGACAACATGTAGCTTAGTTGGTTGGTGGTGAAGCTGCCTACGAAACTAGCGGTCCCGGGTTCAAATCTGCAAGGGCAGATATTTTTTTGATGAGCACTAAGTAGTATTTGTTCCTGATTTTGGATGTTTTCGATGTATTTAACTGTTTTCTCTAAAGAAGTAGTTTATCCGTGTTTAGTAAGTACATTGTTTTTCATCAGGGTTTGTAATAATCGTAACTGACACTTGTATATTTTACAGTTTACACGATACACCAAAAATAAAATTCCGTACGTTAAAAAAAACCTTTTTTGTAAGAGGACCTGTATCCGTGGTTCCTACAAGCCTAGAGCTTAGTTTGGGACTAGGTCAATTTGTGTGAAATTCTCCCCTGATATTTATTGTTTATTTTATTACTCGCTTTTATTTTACTTCACTGGTTTTTGGATTCCATACCCGAAGGGAGCCCAACGGGACCTTATCGACGCCGTCCGTCCGTCCGTCCTAACTTTAACGAGCTGTATCTTTGGAACCGTAATAGATAGCGGGCTGTTTTTTTCCAGAATATGTGTTGTTACGGCGGATCAATTAATAAATAAATAAAAAAAGTATTAAGTGAAATAATAAATGATCCCCTTTATTCGTTTGCAAACGCTAAATATTGCAAGTAAATGTTGTACCATTTTCCTTTTATTGAAGTAGGCCGATATTCGGAATAGGTAGTTATTTAATTTAAACAATATTGAATGCCGTATTATGGTATCGGCCACAATGTAGCAACAGGATCTCTCTGTATGAGATGTAGACCCACTAAACTTAACTTCGTTGGTTTTGTCTCGCTCGATAGGCAGATGATTATAATATTGATAACGTTCAAAAAGGACAGTTGGGCAACAAAAGCTTCTGGGACATACGGGTATAACCACCAAACGTAAAAATGACGTAAAGTTGGATACTTTTTAGATGGTTTTATCTTAATCCTACAAAATCCCGTTAAATTCAATAGATTTTTCTATTATCAAATTAAATTATCAATATTATCATCTACGTGAACATGAATCATTATTCTTTATCATTATAAAGGTTCACTATTGTAACAATTTTTTTTTTTTAGCCTGTGTTAGTGTCTGCAGAGCAAAGGCCTCCCCTCTTTTTCGCTATTCTTCCCTACTGATTGCCTACTCCCGCCAGTCGCTTTAAACATGTCCAAATCATCCCACCACCTCCTTTTTGGCCTGCCTCTGATCCGGTGGCCATCCTGGGGGACCATCCGGTGACAAATCTGGATTTCTGGCCCACCCGTTCCGGATGCATATTCCATAAACATATAAAGTCCCACTTGAGTTTAGCGGTGTTGACACTCACATCCGCAATACCGGTCTTGGAGCGCAGACCAGTGTTTCTGATTCTATCAGCTATGCGAACACCTAGTAAGCTGCGCTCCATCGCTCGCTGACAAATCTTTAGTCAGGACTTTTGGGCTTTGGTGAGTGACCAAGCCTGGGCACAGGTTAGAATGGGAAGAATTTAAATCTCGACGAGTTTGCGCTTCAGTGACAATGAAAAGTACCTAGTTATTAGCGTTTTCAATCCGTCGATTGGTTTCTTTGAAATGCCTGTTTTGGAAGGCCCTATCTGGCCCAAGCAGATATACTCGTAGACACACTGTAAAATCCTTCCTTCCTTACTTACACAGTTAAAATTACTTCACTTTTTTTTTATCAATTACAAATTGATATCCCGCTAAAGTTACCGAATAAAGCCGTCTAATTATGCACTTGTTTTTTTGATCTCGTTTGTTTTAATCTGCCAATAAATATTGAAATAATAGTGTTTGTGCCATCAGCTGGTTCACTTCTCGTAACCTGTTTCAACCGGTTTGCAAAGTTTAAGGTCACACTGTCGAAAATTGTTTGTGTAAATAAGTTTCCTGAAAGAAACGTGTATATTTTATTGTTGTCTAGGTACGTGCATCAACCACACTGTCAATATTGTTTTTGTTTAGTTATTTTACACTTAACCTTACTGACTTTCAATTGTTTCCAAAATTATAGGTTGACATTGTCTTTCTCCTTCTTCTTTGTCCTTATATTTACGTATTGTTTTATTTTAATCATCAATTGCTAATATCGATTTAATATTGCTAATTTCAGTAATATTAGTATGTAGGTACCTACCTAACTAAGCCATGAAAACTAAATAAATAAAATTAACTTACTATCACGTTTTTTATCACAATTTACTAAGTTTTCATCGGTATCTATAATAAAACTGGCAACAGCGGGAGAAAAGGGCATGCCGTTTTAGTAAATAAGTAGATACCTGCGAGGCCGAGCGTTGCTCGGGTTAAGAGTGTTAAAACCCGAGTTAGCCCGAAGACAACTGGAACGGTCGATTTCTTCTCGCCCCAATAAACACCAATACCGTTATTTTCAACAAAACTATTAGAGCCGTTTCCTACACAATGCGAACGTAATTAAATATCTGTATAGCGTACACTTACACTTAAAGTAAATACCTATAGGATAAGCTTGGTTCTTGCTGCTACACGTGTTGTCATTTTCGAATCACCAACTATGGAAGTTGATTCATCATATTTGTATATATTTCGGGGGCAGGATGTTTTGTATACGCTCTGGGGCCCGACTTCCTCTGCCAAAGCAGAGGAAGTCGTTAGTAAAGCAAAGACCCGAAAATTTACCGATTAGTTAAGGAGCACAAACACAGCCAATGAAAACAGTTGAGCATGTTTCGTAAACTCAAGTTACATCCGTTGCGGTGCACGGACTGCAATTTGGTAAGTAGGTCCATATTCATTACCTAAGTATACGAGTAGTTCATAGCAGTGATTTCGACGCCTTTCGAGGTTAACGCTGCTTAGAGCCGAGAGGGTACATAGGTATTTAAAGGGACTTGAAGTTGCTTTAAAACTGTGTATTGATGGCATAGAGAAGGCTGACTTTTGACTTTTGATTCGTGTGGCAGTTCAAACATGACATAACGTTGAAGTGACCCCGGTACTTAAGTTTATAGCTTTTAATGATGCTAACTAACTGCACCAACAACAGCCAGGTACTTTACCTACGATTATAAACTCCCGTCAAAAAGCATGACGTTATGAACATTTGTTATTGTTAACTTTAGCCCGATTATGACGTTCGTAGTTACAACATGTTACACAACACTTTCCGAAACACAGCACACGCAGCCTCAGCTATCTTTATACGTACTAGAGTGGAGGCAAGTCTTGAGATAGGTAGGTCAAAAAAATATATCTGTACATAGAAAAAATAATGTTACGCCTTGAGATGGGCATCTAAGTCATATAACTCAAGATACGGTTAGTAAATATGGCCTTTAGGTAGGTAATGAAACTTTCTTTATAACTTTATCTTGGCACTAGAAATGAGGGCCGAGTCCTACCAAAATTTAGGCGTCCTACCCCCATCGCTGGCTGGGGGGAAATTTTACTTGGCGAGATCATTTTTTGTATGTAATTTTTTGCGCTGAATCGAATGAGACCCAATCAATAGTTTGCGAGATAGAGAAGTATTCTTGTTGGAAACTTAATGAAAATAGAAATATTTAAAGTCAAATGTATGATCAATCAGCAAAAATATTGTAAAAAACGTAGTGTAAAAAATATATACTGTTTTCCTGATAAGCTGGTGCTGACGTTGATCTTTAACCGACTCGTCATCAAGGACAACAGAGGTTTTATTTCTTAAACGAGTTGTTTCGTCGATGATCTTTTAACCTGCGAGCTTTTAATGTTAGCCAAGCTGCCTCATAAACCAAACCAGTGACAAAAGTCAGAATAAACGCGTAATGTGTTATTAATGTGCTGACAACACAAGACAACAACTTACATTATTAGGATTGTGTGTGAAGCGAAGCGACGCTCTAATCACGTTGCCGTCAAAAATTCATACAAATTTAGCTTCGGGCGATAACGTTTCTCATGTATGATTTCCATGATTTCTGAATATGTTGTAGTTACGATGAAAAACTAGGTTTCTATACGTTTCCATTTTTTTTGGTATTTCATATTCCAAATTTTCTAGGAAAGGAACACGTACATATGTAGTTTTTCATAATATCTATAACAGTATAAGGGGAGAGTAACGTTATCGCATATTATATGGAAATTTTCAGCTTCACAATCCTCTTAAGTTCTTCGGTTGGTTGATCCAACGTTTGGTTGTTGTTGCCCCATTTTTTTTATTGACATGCTACCTGACGTTACTGCGACCATAACCCGGTTCATGTTATCGGTTCCCTTTCTTTTTGTGATTTGCATAATATATAGGTAAGTACCTAACGTAAAAAACAACACACACAGAACACTTTAAAAAAGCACTTAAACGAATTACCAAATAACAAAAATCCCGATCGCGATAAAAAATATCAACATAAAAGCGAAAAACAAGCTGTTTATATATAGAAAATAAATAGGAAATATAGTTTATTTCAAACTTTTCAGTTAGGGTTAATTTATCTAACATTTACGTACTTTTTGATTTTCCTGACAAAATCGTAGCGACAAAGTTATATAATATACATAAGGTATGTATATATATTTGGAATGGGCTATTTATTAGCTTTCATTTAAGACCCTATAGTATTGTTATGATAAAAAGTAGATTGTTCAACAAGGAATTTGAATAATAAACAAAGTAATTGTCTTAATGCTTTTAAATCTATACTGGGCCAAAAAACCAAGTATCACACTTTTTATGACATGTTCTTTAAAAGTGTAATACTTAGTTTTGCGGTCCAGCGTGAGTGTAGATATGTTATATTCCTAATGGTGTAATCACCCTGGCCCCGCAGTCACCCTGTATACATAGATACTCGTACACATCAAACGCTCGAATAAGTATTAGATATAGCTAAAACCCCCGATATAATTAATGGTGATCCCTTCTTTCAGAGCTTATTATTATCTCTTAAACGGCCCTGTGCTTTACACAGATACAGCCGTCAAACTTATAATATAACAAACACCCTTTTTTGCGTCGAGGGTTAAAAATACAACGCACCGTCTGCCAGTCGGGTAAAAATTAAAATTGTCCGGTATGCTAACTATATGGGTATAGTATGTTTTTTTTTTAAACGTATTTTTATCTTTATTTTATCTTTATCTTTAACTTAAAGTAATGACGATGTCTTAAAAAAGTCGTTGCTATGATCAATTACATCAAATTAACGGGCGACACGGCAATTAAATTTCGGCATGATTTAAACTGAGGATAATTAAGGCACAGGATAGATAATAAAGCACATGCTTATATGGCCGGCAACTATTTTGATGGTTAAAATCACAAGTTGAAGTGTATTTTTTGTTTACAACTGGTTTTTTGTATTTGAAAACGTTATGTCTTGCTACATCCGCAAGTGAAGTCAATGTTAAGCCAAGGTAAAGTTCTTAGACCAAGAAGAATTGGTGCCTTTAAGGTAAGTACGAGTATTGTTTGAGAGCCTATAGGTATGCTATCACAGGTAATATAACGAAAAACTTAAATCAGGGCCTCTATTCTACTGGGTGAAACCTCATTGTCTTTGATTGAGCTGTTATCATATTGCATGTGGTGCAAAATCGATCTTGACTCCATCGCGTTATACTTTTGAGCATCTAATATTTATGATGGCGACTAACTTCCTTTCCTTCTCTGTATTCATTCACCAATAAACACTGTACATACATATAATATATACATATACATTAATATGGGTAATAGTTGCCACATGTATTATTATTTGTGGATGACATGATAAGATTAATGATGTAATTAGTCAAGTGGCATTTAGATCAGATGACATTAAGCTCTGATAAGCCGAATTTTAGTTTATTAGCATCGTAGATGGGTTCTACGTTGTGGTTATTTTTATTCATCATGCAGTTATTAAGTACCTAAGTAAGTAGCTGTGTTGTTGGATTCCGAAGCCGCAAAGTACTACAAACAAAAAATAACAACAAGTAATAATAAATCTTCTATTTAAAGTCAGTGCCGTTCTAGGTGATTTTAGTAGGTATAAACACTTTAATTGCCTGTATGTCAAAAAGCAATGATGTCTACTTAGACGTGATAGGTTTCCTTTTAAATTCATTATATGTGCTTTCATTGAAGATATTTTTCATATTTTAGTATTTGTAGTTTTGGCTGTAGGGGCGGCGGGGGGGGCGTGAGGGCGTGACTAATAAGTAAATTCATGCTAAATTACAGCTTTCTAGTAGGGGAAACTGTTGTACCCCGGACATAGTTTTACCTCGGACAGTTGACAATATTTAAAGTAACCCGCATTCTTCAAAAATAAATATATATGTCATTTGAACCATTATCTATTAAAATGAAAGTAAAGTTAGCACGAAACTCGAGAGCGGCGTGTGCGTCGAGAAAATTACAAAAATATAAAATTTGTTACAGAAAATGAGTTTTTAGAACTTTATTACAAATTCGTTTATTTAGTGTTTCGTATATATATGATAAAACTGAATAATGCATGCTAAAACTATATTAAATAGCTATCAGATAGTGCAGTCGTTTCATCCTAACTTTTAGACGAAGTGCGTTTACAAAGGTTACTTTAAAAAAAACTTGCTTTGTTGTACCTTGGACACCGAACTTACGTTGTACCTTGGACTACGGACTAAGGTAGAAAAGTTCCAAAGTGTTCTAATTCTTACATTATTTTGCATTTTTTATGACAAGTTAAATATTTTTTACTATTTTAATTGTTGATTACATTTTTGTTTATGTTTTTAATTGTTCTCAGTGAGATTTTCAATTTGTTTTAGGAGAGTGGGAAAATATGGCCTTTTCTTGTAAATTTTATTAAGGAACCTATGAAAAGGTATAAAAAGTCTTCGTCCGAGTTGCCTTTTGTATCCTTAATAACTAAATACTAGATGATTATTTTCTGTTTTCTTGGCAAAAATGGTATTTGTCCAAGGTACAACACCGAGTGTCCAAGGTAAATCAGGGGTGTTGTACCATGGACACTTTTCCCTTTTTTTTCTATCAGCCTGTCCCGTCTAAACTAACTAAAGGATCGTTTAATATCATATCCCGGAATGTAGTACAATAGTACAACTTTACATATTTGCACATTTGGCAATTCTGAAGCATCTCGTTTTTTTTCTAAAAATCAAAGAAATGTAAACTGTCCGGGGTACAACAGCTTCCCCTACCTAAGTCTCTGAGCTAGGCTGCGGACGGATGGACATGGCGAAACTATAAGGGTTCTAAACCTTCTTTGGTGAGCCATCATTCAACCTGTGAGGATTATTCAAAATCAAATAAAATCACGTCAAAATTAAGAATTGACTTTGCGACAAAGACTGACAACGCAAAGTTAGAAGTCCGTGACCGTGCGTGAGTACGAGTAATTCAAAGCCCCCCGAAGTGTGATTGTTGTTTTGTCATTTTTTAATCATTGCTGATAAAGTTACTGATTAAGGCGATTACCTCTTTGAAATATACTAATTATATTCTACTTTTGTTTCCCCTATCCCATAAATCGTTGGTTTTTGACTGTTCGCGACGAAATCAGTGATAGTCAATGTCATAGGTACTCTGGGGCATTAGCATAAGTAGATTTTTGCACACATTGGAAAGTTATCTACTTTATTATTGCATGGTTGTATGAATCCTGCTTATAATGCATTACTTCATACGTAAAGTTATGTCCCCAAAATAATTGTCCAACGCCAGAACCAAGACTGCGCGCCATATTACTTTTGATTAAATTTTTGTTTCGTCGGCTTTTGGTTTAAAATATTGTAGGACACCGACTTAGTTATTTTTTGCGTTGTTGAAAGTGTTTTATTTTTATTAATTTTTATTTTATACTTTTTGTGACCATAATTTGCTGTTTTGTAGTCCAATCGGAATCCAACTTCTCAATTATCAACAAACTATAGGATATTCCAAGTTCGCGCAACGCCGTGGGATAGTCATTGTGCATATAAACCATTTAAATTTGCTTCGTCATAGTCGCTCAACTATCTTAATCTAGATATCTTATCGCCACCCTTAAAACTGGTACGTTGGAGGAGTTCCGGGTGGCCATCTGGGGTCTTCATCGATAGTTCCACTTCACCAAATAGGCCAGTCTATAACGACATCAAACATCGCAAACGCGCGTGTAACTAAGATTTTTTTAATATGTTGTTAGGTCCCTTGAGAGTAGTTAACACCCAAGTTAGCAACCCTGAAAGCCCTGTGCTACCCCCATGGTACTCGGTTTCTTCAAAAAACTCCCCTAAGGAAGCGTCTTTCAAATATCTTTGCTGATTCTTAAATAAAGATAGCTAAATTTACTACAATTTGATCATAATTTAAGCACACAATGTTCATTGGTTGCGGAGATCAAGTCAATTGCTTTTATTAAGTCAATGATGAGCGTTTTTTTCAAAAAGTGAATATGTCGTGGTAGGGTCATTTTACAAGACTCGTAGCGGCTGAAGTAATTGCTCCTAGGTAAAATCATGGGAAACAATTTGTAGGGAATTTAATCCGCTTCAATTGAATACCAAAGTGGTGCATCTAGCTTACATAATTTCTTCAAAAATACAAAAATAGTAAAATATCGGGGTTTGGTTAAATGATAAAAACATTGTACTGAATAATGTATGTATGTATTGCTTAAAAAAGGAGTGTAAATTTGATTTTTAGGATGTAACACATGGTTTCAAAACAAATAAACGTAAACATAAAAAAAAACACATTAACATAAATTTAAACTATAAAGCAAAAACAGTTTAGACTATCTTGGAGGAGTTGGGGAGGTGGGATAATGTTTTCTGGAGATGGAGCCGGTTCGGCATATGGTGTTGGGTCATCCTCCTCGTTGAGGATGATAGGGAAGGCGTTGTTGCCATTTCTCTTGTGGCAAAAGGACCAATATTCCTTTTGAACACTTGAGCCCAGGCCTTCTGCAAGTGCAAGATCCTAAGCTACCTCTTTTTGTATTTGCAGCTCACCATTTTAAGCAGGGTTTGAGGAGCGGGCTCTGCGCACATTGCCCATCTTTGGCTTACTGTATCTCCGCCACCAATGGACGGGTGCGCCAAAGTTGAACTAAATTTTTAATGTCGATTATCGGAAATCCGAAAATGTTGTTCCTAATAATTTACATCCTAATAATCACTACTCATAACTACTTTGTTCCTAACGCTCTGAATTCCTAATCATTCAACTTCATAATGTCCGTTGCAATAAACATCGATCATACTACTATTTGTTTTCCTATATTTTCTCAACATAACCATCTTTTACACTATTGTTCATTGTTATATTTGTTTTATGTAGAATGGTTTTTATTCCTAAAATTGCACATTATTATAAGTACATTAAACTTATTTATAATTGTAAAAATGTTATTTTTTCTATTATTTTTATGCTAATACCGTAAAAATAATCTAAAAAATAACAACTTTAACCTTTAACCTTAAAATATGATTGTACAAATATTAAACAAACAATAGGGTAACTTTTATTTGATATATTACTAAAACTTTTCTCAAAAATTAAGAATTACTGAGACATGATACATATAAAAAAATAGGACTTAGAAAAATTTCGGTGTGGTTTTGTATGGAGCCAGACTTTAAATTTTCATAAATGCGATGTCTTATTGACACTATTTTTTTATAATTCTACCACATAGAATACGTTAAAATAAGCACATTTTACTTGAAAAACTTTTCTCTAAAGTTAATAGTGACTGAGATCCTAAGGGTCCGTCATTACGTAGGCAGTAGGGAATAGGGACTTAGTGGCAAAACCGACTCGGATCGCGGATAGGTTAGAAGACGAAAGCGGGAGCTTCGCTCCCGCTTTCGTCTTCGAGGTTATTTTTTTTTATAAAAGAGCAGATCATCTTTAACTTTAAAATAATCCTGCGTAAAGTCCTGTACTCGGAAAGTAGGTTGAGCCAATATAGACCCAAAAAAAATATGATTAAGAATGTTATTTAAAAAAAAAATAGGAGTTTACAAAAAGTTACATCAGTGACATTAGCACTTAAAATTTTAAGAGATATGAGTTTTATGAGCTACGTTAATAGTAAAATAAATTGTAGGAACGAAATTTTATTTTATTGGTAAACGAGCGGCCCATAATTTCACAAATTGCACTGGGATGGGATGACAAACAATACATTGTTCACTCCAAAGTAGCAATGGACGTGCGGTTGAACCTAAACATATTTGTAACATATTTTGCTAACATGCTTTGTTAGTTTTTAGGCGCAGCGGACACGCCTTCAGTTAAAGGAAAAGATGGTAGTAGCGATCCGGACGGACCTCTCGCGTTATATAATCGCATCGCATAGAGAATTAATTTGGGTAATAGAGTCGAAAATCAAAAGCGATATTTAATGACGCCACGTGCTTTGCGGTAAAGGAAAACACAGGGGGAATCCAGCGAAGCCGTTCGAGGGTTATTTACGATGATTAGGAATAATTTTATAAAACCAAATTGACGTGTTGACGAGCGACGTGATAGCTTAATTGGTATTGAACCCGCCTTCGAACTGAGCGGTCACGGGTTCAAATCCCAGTAAGGGCAGATTTTTTTTTTATGTGATAAGCGCGAATAATTTCTCCCGAGTCATGGATAAGTTAGTCATTGTAAGGTAGGTAATAATTGTCTAGTACCCCTTTGCCGAGGGCTTACTTTGGGACAAGATTAATTTGTGGGAGATCCCCGCCTTTAATTTGTGCGTTGGATGATTTGGTGACCGTATAACATACTCGTATAAGTAGTCAAAAACTCAAAACTCTATCTCTATTTGATGTTATGCATTTATGTACTTAATTGGATTTAACTCATCATGATAACATTCTCAATGCCGATTTAATGAAGATATTGTACTAACTTATTACCCTTATCAATGAGGATGTTCATTAATGATGATAAGATTTGTTATTGACCATGGTTATTGATAGGTTTGCTATGTGGACTAAGACTGCGAAATTAAATCTTAATATTTTTTTGTAGATAATTAGCCACATTCGGGGTCTTTCCTCGTACGGCTCGTACCTATATCCTTCCTTTGGAAAGGAACTAAGATACCTAAACAATATGATAATATATAAATTATAAACATATTTTCCACAAAAAAGTAGTCACTGTCACTGGTATAAAATAAAATATGCATTATTGATTATAACTATTACTAACGATCAAAATAGATAAGTACTTAGTGCAATTTAAGGTTAATGACCTTAAACAATGTGATAGTATGGATACGTCTTCCCGGGGTGCCATAGTCCAGGTCTGTATATTGGAGGGTAGCTATCGTTAGTCAAATATTTTACACCTGTAGCCGACTTTAGTTCGACCGTCGTGGGAAATAACTGGTAAATACTTTAAACAGGTGTTATTTCTATACTTTTTTTGGATGTTCAACCAGATTCTAATTATTATTTTTTTATTCCCTTTTATAACAATAATAACTTGGTAAATGTTGAGATTAAACATAAGTTATTGTCGTAATTTTAAAAAAAGTCGCCTGTATTACACTGCTTTTATTAACTCACAACAGGCTGTAGGTACAATTTTTGTATAATTTTCACAAAACGCTTTCTAATAAATATTTTTAGAACAATAAAATGGGAACACTAAAATTAAATTAATTTTCCGATTATTCATTTTTCCGAAATGCTATGTTACGCTGGAGCTAATTTAGATTAAATGCATAATTTTATTGCTATACCTACGTACGTAGGTTAGGTTAGGTTTATAATCTATATCAAAAAATAGTCTTAAATTGCATTCGGAATTATGAAAATTCGGGATTTTGATCAATTCTGAACTATGGCTTTTTGGAATTATGTAGTGTATTTAAATAATATGGGGGTATTTTTGAGCATTGGACATTTTGATGTGTGTACCTAGGTTGTAGTACCTTGACAACACGAGATCGCGAATTGTATCGCGTGTATAAATTGCACGACCTATTTGACCACAGACACATTCAGTCACAGGCATTGTGTAAGAATCGTGCAGGTTCATTCAGTCGTCGTTAGTTCTCATGATTTCTGCGAGCTCAATTTGCAATGCATCCGCAAGGTACCTACTTGATACTGAGAAGTTACTGATTGTAGTGGGGGTTTTATACTAGTTATATGGTTTTACAACTATGACGGTATGTAAAATATATTGTATCAAATTGCATTTAATTTCTAAGCAGTAAGGGAGGCCGATTGAAAAATGTCCGGCCTTTATTTTTGATTTATTTTATTTACTTATTTAACGACTTCGCTTCGCTTCGGTTTATGTGAGTCTTCTGTAATACCCGTAAATAAACCTGCATTTAATATACATAAAACCTTCCTCCTGAATCCCTATCGATGAAAAAAAACGCATTAAAATCCATTGCGTAGCTGTACGACGGGAAGCGACTTTGTCTTATACCGTGTAAAGATAAAGCCAGATTATACTCTCACTTAATTGACATTGGCGAAATCACTACGGAACCGCCTTAATAACAATAAGAGGAATTAATTACGTTTATAATTGCCTATATGTAGGTACTTAGGTTATGAGCACCGATAAAAACTTCATAACAAATCCGCTAAGTAAAACCTTAGATATTAGAGTTTGTTCCTTCGTAAAGACGGTGAAGCAATGAAGCAATAATACTGCCATAGGCTCGTGAGTGTGCAGATAATATTCATCATTGTGTAATGTTTAAGCAATACATTAGTATAGAAGATCTGACTGCTAGAACAACAATTTGTTTACTGTCACAGCAAATCGAATTGTACCTATTTATCAACCATCATACACGTGTAACTATGTATCTACTAAGTTTACGTAGTCCTCTCTATTTTCGATAGATAACTAAGCAAAATCTATACTTGGCTGCCAATTGGTGTAAAATTCGTTGACTTTCAAATCTTTGGAAGTAACTTTTTAAGGTTTAACGCCTTTATCACTTTTAAAGTTTTATTAACCGACAGTTATAATACGCGTAATAAACTTACCAAAATATTCCAAAAATTAAACTTGGTATTACTTCGAAACTGATTCGAAATTCGAATTTTGAGTTCACAGTCGCGTATAAGTCGACAGTACGGGTGCGTGGACGCAGCCTGCGTTCGGAGCGGCTCGCGAGTTTGTGAGCTCGGCGGAAACGCGCGAGCCGGTGGGGTGCGTTGCGTGGTGATTGTGCGATAATGCTCCTTGATAATAGTAGGTACGTCGTACAGATTATCGACAGTACGAATGGCTTAACACGCGTACCTAAGCAGTTGTACCAGTATCCTATCCAACGATGAGTACGATGGAAGTTTCTTAACATTTGGGTCTTTAAATCCTGCGTGTATAGGGCAGTCAATTAATGTTTTTTAAGCAGAAAATAAAACATTTTTTGACGGAATCCTTTGAATTACAAACCCCTTCTGATTCCTTTAACGTGCCTACTACTGCTCAGTTATTTGAACAACTTTCAATTTTACTGAGAACGATTTTAAATCTGGCCTATCCGAAGGGTACTTAAAAGCGCTATGTACATTAGTGTTTATACATATACTTAAAATACTGACACTACTTCAACTGCTTATTGGACAGCTACTTGTATTTTTCCTTTAAAATAATATTGTCTGACCTCGAGCTTCTTTTTAAAGCTTCATGCTTCGAAACTATGCCAAAACAGCCAACATTGTTAATAGTTTTTTTTTTCTTTGCCCCGCGGCGACTTGAACAGCTACTACAGCGGGCGTTTCCACAATGAAGTGATTTCGCCAGTGTCAAGTATATATAAGTATAAATCAATATAGCAATAAATCACAATCCAATCTTCTCTAGGGAAGATTGGTGGCAACGTTGTACGGTGATATGTAGGACAGAGGCCAAGATAGTTTTAACCTCTGTACCACAGCGAGTGCACTTGAAACGAGAAGTAAGATGCCAGGATACACGAAATAAGTCAAAGTCTTCTATCACTGTGCAACACAAAGGCATTAAAAGTACAAATCTATAACAAAAAAGAACTTTGAACACCTAAATACACAAAAATTCAAACAAAAACAAATGACACATCCGCCATCTTTTGACGTTGCAAATGGCCTCCATCGTTAATAGTTGATCCTCCAAAGAAATTTGCCATTATGACAACGTCAACTTATGAAAAATAAACTACTTACGTCAAAATTAATTATAGACTTTCTGTGACAGGGTGTTATAGTGACTCAACAATTAAAGTAGTTGATCGTATCCCTACTCATACTTATATCCATTGGGTCATTGACTGACTCGTTGCATTTGGAATGCTCCTAGCGCTTATACTCTGTGTACTGTGGCACCGTGGGAGATAGAAACAAGCGGTTCTCTCCATTGACACGTGCGCTTGCGGAGAAAATGGCAAATCGCATAACTAACTTTCTCAAGCTCGAATCTCGCAAACGCTTTAACGTGAAAAGTAATCTTTAGCGTAATCAAATCAAAGTTATATTTGCAACATCACGTTTGAATTAGATATGAATTTGAGAAAGTAAAGATGCGATCGACGCGGCGACTAGAAAGTCTCATCGCTAAATGCAGGTGATAGCATGATGATAGACGATAGTCAATCTCTCGAGAAGCTGCAAAAAGTAATAGCTTGCAATGACTTTGCGAAACTATGGTTATTCATCACTCGTGTTGACGTAATGTTCGATCGCGAATTACCTATGTGTAATTCGAATTCGATTATGTTTATTGCAATTTAATATTGTTTGCCAATACGGTAATGGTACAAGTATATATAAAGTAAGACTACCAGTCGCCTAATATTCAAAGGCAATTCAATTCATGTTCTTTAGTGATTCTATTCCTTCCTGTCTAGGAATTTTGAATAGAGAGATGAGTTTACACGTTTTACCTCACCATCTCCTTAATAACTAACACAACGTTTTTTTTGTAGCTATCTTTTACCGGCTTCCAAAAGCAAAAGAAGTTGCTTATAAAGTTATAAATCCTATATAGAACTTGTTAATTTCTTTCGATTATTTCCGAAATGGCTACATTTTCCTGAGTAGTTACTCCGGAAAATACAGTATTTCTACCTATCTAGTCGTAGTATCAAGTTAGATAGGTCTCAGATTGCGTTTATAATAGTAAAAAGGAAACAATACCAGAAGTAAAATATTTACTAACTAATTATGGACTTAAATTAAACCTTTTTCAGAGAATACTGGCGATGGAATATAAACCATATATCAATCCATACATTCGTTCGGATTGGATATCTCAATAATATCTTCTCTTAGAACACAATAACGTACCAGTTAAGCGGTATTACCACCAATTAAGTGTAATGTCTCAGGGGGCACGAAACGTGACGCTAGCACTAGCCGCGATATGTACCTACCTACTCTTAAATAACTCGCCAGCGATCCCGCTAACGAAGAAACACTACCCAGCGTAATTTGACCCATTTAAAGTGCATACGTATACATAGATTCCACCTCTCCGAAAGTCCTTTTGTCCCAATAACATTACTGGAAGGTGCTCGTACGTGTTAAGACCAACCTACCAAAGAAATGTCACATTATTAAAGGACGAAAGGTGGAATAAATATGTAGATTACATACTTCGTAATAAGGGGAAAAAAAAGATACAGCCGCTTTCCTTTCAAGAAACCTTATTTCGATTAAATTTCGTAGCTATCCCAAAATGCTCAAACTTTTAATTAGGGTTCTGGTCGATATAAAAGAGAAGTCATTTGATGAAATTTGACAAGACAGGAAATTATTGCATAATTGCATCAGACGGTGCACACTGGAAGTCCTTGGGTACTCAGGCAGGTATAGACAAAAACGCACAAAAATAATTATTATTATTGGCCATAAAAATGAATGAATAATTTTGTGCATTTGAACTTAAGATATTATCTGTCTGTTCTGGGACATGTTGTATATGCATATATGGTTACATTATAATATTTCTATAAACCTTGATTTTTAATTCCGTAGAATTCTGACTTCTGACACATTCAAACTTTTTAGGATTTTCAATAGTACCTATTTAACATGATCTAAGTAAGTACATAAAATACATAACATGGATTGTAACAAAAAAAAAAATTCAAAGATTTGTAATAACAATGATCAGAATCATCAATCAATTAAACAAGACCAAGAAACGTCACAATTCTATGGAATTAAGAATGAAGGTTCAAGGTATTTGCAAATATGGGCCTCGTAGACCGGATAAAATAAGGCCTTTCTAGTCTAATTTGAGCTCGTGGGTCTAATTACGATTGCTCGCCGAATTCCCAACGATGTTTTCCTGGAGAATACCGACGTAGTGGTACGTCTACGAGTACTAGCCGCGCGGTTATGTTTGGTCTAACGACCGCCCTTGTCAGTCCATCTATATCAACTGAATGGGTGGCAGTAACGCGATGAGTGGTGACCTCCAGGACCTATTGTAGCAGTTATTTTTGTGTCGCCTCGCGTGTATAGAATAGATTTGATTTCACTTGATGAATAGCTAGTTTACTAGTATACGAGCAACGGCGAGAACATCTAGATATGATTTATATTCTCCATTGTTTCAGGCTCTCTCCTTAGTCTCCTTACCTAATGATCCTAGGACCTGGTCAGTGTCCGTCCGGATCGCTACAACTCTCTTATCTACTTTCTCATCTTATCTTCTTTAACCTACCGCCAACCAGCAATATTCGCATTGTTGTGTTCCGGTGTGGAAATAAGACAACCGGTTAAATTACTTTCATTAGGCATTCCATCTTGGTCCTCAGGGTTGGCAACGCATTTGCGGTATAAGGATTGCAGTATTTAGATTAAAGTCTTGAGAATAAAAATGGATATGGATCACAGATCCTACTTACCATATCTGGTGGCCGTGTGCTCGTTTGCCTTCTCTGTGCCAAGTTTTGTTCAAATTCAAATTTCAAATTCAAATTCATTTATTTGTCAGACAGAATACAGTAAAATACATGGTCTCATAAATATTGTCATTATTGTTCTTGTATTCAGCATGCAGAGCAAGCGTACAAATATCTGGTCGCGCAATCTAACTTACTTATCACCAACTATATACTATTTACATTTTTGTCAACATTAAAAACTAATAACTAAGAGTGCCTGTCATTCAAATATTCCTTGACGCTGTAAAAACATTTCTCCATTAACCATTTTGTTACTTTGCTTTTATAGTACATTATGATACAAGTGTGCTAAGTTGACCATTGTATACAAGGCGCTATTGTGTGCGCACGAGCGATAGCGAGTGCGCCACAAGAAAGCCGCGTATATTATGGTCACAGGCACACGTGTTACATACGACGTTTTTCAACACACTTGCGAAAAAAACAAGACTCTTCATTTTCTTTACTTAAAGAAGACATTTTCGTTAATATTAAACTTCACAATAATTAATCCAAACTATCTTCGTCACTGCCGTCAATTATTTACGAAAAATGGCGGCTGGCGCGTTGTTTTTTTTTCTTGCCGCGATACCGATGCGCGCGCAAGGCTAAGGCGCGAACGAGATCGGCCAACAGCCAAATTTAAAATGTAATAATTCATGTTTAAAATACAAATTACAGAAAAATTTAAATGATTTTAATGAAATTGATTTATTTTTTAGTAATAAAGCTGATTTCACCAATTTATTGAAATAAATAGATAATGTTATTTGCCGCATAAAAACTGTTTGTTGCTAAGAAAAAAAAAGGTATATAACCCGACTAAATTATATCGCTTCTTCTTCGTACTTACAACTTGGTACTAGGCTACAAATGTAAATTGTTTGGGTTAATAAACTAAAGGCACTTGTGCGTAATATACTGAAAAAGCACGCGTGTTTAATATCTAGGTTTATGAGCCAAAAATCGGTGGAATAAAAAGGTCGTTTTGAGCAAGTGTGTTGAAAAATATATTTCCTGATAACCTTCTTAAATCTAACGGTAAATGATTAAAAATTTCAATGCTCATATTAACTATATTTCTTTTATACATGTCTTTGCGACAAGGCGGTTTGTACAAAAGGGACATGATATGCGTTCTTGTCTGCCTCTGTATGACTTCACTGCGTTTTTTAAAGTATTCAGGGTGCGACTTGACAAAAACACACACGTCTCTTATATACAAACATGGTAGTGGCAATATCCTTAATTTTCTAAATAACGGGACACAGGTCTCATCCATCCAAGCATTACTTAAAATTCTTATTCATTTTTTTTGAATTTTAAACACTCTATCAATTTGTACAGAGTGTTTTTACAAGAGGCCCTACAAAAATCAAAAATTGAAGTTACGTTAGCTGCATCCCTGTCACTCGTTATTCGAGATTAATTTGAGAGAAAAAGATGGGCTAACGTAACTTCAAACTTCGATTTTCAAAATAAGGCATAATTTACTGAAAATTCGTAAAACTTACAACACCTTTAATTTTTTTTAAAGCGGTCACGCCCTACTCACCCTAAAAACAGATAACAGTTAAAAGGTTCAAATATTTTATAAACCCTAAATATAAATCAAAGCTCAAGAGATATTTGCTACAGGTTCATCTATTTATCGGTAATCTCTTTGACGTCAATTGGATGGATAATTGATTGTAGGAGTTTTGAGATTATGATTATTTAACGATAAATAACTACAGGTATGTTGTTTACATAGCAACTATTTACATACCTTTATATGAAAACAAATCGAACAACATAAAGGGCAACGCAGACTAACAGCCCGCTGGCCATAATTGGTCTGACCACAGTACATCCGTTTGTCAGTTTTAGTGGTGGAAGGACCTCGTCTAGGGTCCATCTGGATAATTACCATGTTGCTGCCAAATATCAGTGTTCTTATTGTTGAGTTCCGGTGCAGCCCTCCGTCCACTAGGATCCATTGATAGGATCCATTAAAAAGTTCAAGTTCACTTTTTGTACATCCAAATCCGTTAATGTACACTTAAATCCGTTTGGAATGGTTTACACTTTATAAGACGCTGGGATCCTTCAATGGAGTTAAATATACTATGAAGTCTACACACATCCATTAATGGATTCTATTGAACTTTTTATATACCGGGATCCATCAATGGATACTATAATAAATGTCCACGAGTATCCGAGTATATAAAGTTGAATAAAATCTATTGATGGATCGAAGTATGATTAAGAGTGCAACAGAATCCATTGATGGATTCCAGAGTGTTAAAAATTGTAAACGAATCCAAATGGATTTAAGTATACAATAAAGCCCACTACTCCATTAATGGATTTTAATGTACAAAAAGTCCACTTGTCCCCTTTAATGGATCCTATGCTATCAATGGATCCTAGTGGATGGAGGGCGGTTGGGGTAAGTGCGTTTATGGAGCAAATGCAACGAATCATATATTTTTAGGAGATATTATTGGTAGAGGTAAGACAACCGGTGAAATCGTTAGCATAGAGGCATATTCCATAGAGGCATTTCCAGTCTAAAGATTGTCATCGTAAGATAGCAAATGCCTAGAGTAGGCTTCAGAGTCCAGTTACTATCCCTGAGATCCCTTAAACTGATAAGCCTTTGTACATATTTTTAAATCAATTTGTTATTTAAAAATACTTACAAGTTACGGAGAAAGTGGCGCCCTCATTTAGTTTCTACTCTTTTTTGTCGCACTATATCAGGTGGCGCACACAAGCCATCTGATTGTGAAATGGACTGGAGCCCATAACATTTGCAATCTTAAAGACGATGACAATCTCAAGACTACAGATACGTTGGCAACCCTGAGGACATAGTGTAATAGTTTGCCATTTACCGGATTCATTCATGTTCTTTACAGTTTTTGAGCTGTCAGGCTGCTGGATGCTGGACGGACTTGGAATTTTAGGTTAACTTTGAGTTTGTAAGGTCCTTAGCAGAAAAAAAAAGTCATACAATTTTGTAACCAATACAACCATATGATATATGATATTTGAATTAACAGTTATGTTTATTATTGGTGCCTATCATCTAAAAGTTTTGTACACTGGTGCCATTATTTAAATGATCGTTATAATTTAAAACTGAGTTCCGTCCAATCAATTAATAATATGTAGTTTTAAATAGATTTCCATCAAAACTGGGGTTTTCTTTTAGATTTAAAAATTAACAGTTAGCTACCATCCCAACCCATAAAACCTAACAGTCAATCATAACGGTGAAATAAAATATTTAATAAGATACGTGCCATTGAGCATGCTCGCTGCTTAAATATTTTGCTGTCTTTATGGCATTAAAATCAAACAAGTTCTTAAAAAAATGTTCTAACCATGGAATATGCATAAAGTAAGTAAATACGTAGATAAGTACACATTCTTAGAAAGTGAAAGTAAGGGCCTGCATGAGTACTTTAGAACCCTCTTGGTGGCGGCCCTTCCGCGGTTTAGTTTCTCGACATCGTTTTATGTATTGTATTTATTTGTTGTATATGTTTCAAAGTTTGAAAGCGTTATATTCAGCTAAAGTTACAATCACAAAACTAAAATGTATCTCAAAAAACAACATGTCTAAACTACTCTTCTAACTATTTAAAGCTATTGATGCTGCTTTACGATGAATAGGTACGGGTCTCTTTCTATGGTGATTCAATACACAGTGACCCGTTTTCATTGCTCTTGACTATATATTCCCTTTCAAGTTCGTTATTAGTACCTAATAAGATACCCTTAATTTTCTGATTTTTAGTATTTGCAGTTTTGGCTGTAGGCGGAGGGGGGCACGTAGCTCTGGCGAATATTCCATTTTTAGAGTTCAATATTTCCTAAACGGTCTCCACATGCATCCGATTTAACATGTACTTACGTAATTATTTTTATGAGTTATTTGATATCACAATTTAATAAGTTACCTTTGCTTTACTTTTATGAACCAGACCGATATTTTTTTCAAATTTATATTTCATAACTTTTTTGGCGTACCTAATATCAATATATAACTATGCCAAATTATAGCTTGTTAGTAGGTACCAAGAGTCTGAGTTACCAGACAGCTGACAGACGGACATGGCGAAACTCTAATGGTTCCTTGTTTACTTCGGAACCCTAAAAATATATCCCCCTAACGTGCGACGTAGGCTTAACAGAGTTCTCGATTCAATGATATATTTCCGAATTCCAAGTACCTAGGTAACGACAGCTTAGTAGCCGAAAGAAAATGCTTTTACCTAAGCATTTTAGAATCTTGCCACTAACTTACTGCTAACTTCAAACTATCTACCAACCATGATGAAAAGGTTTAAACATTTTCCTTGCAATTTCTACAATTGGCATAGACCAAAACAAAAGTCATGATTTTTACATTCTAATTCCAAATAATAGGTTTTTTTAAGAGACCAATTTCGTTAATTTTTTATTTGACCCAATTAGTTTTGTTTTATAGTACATTGTTGCCTAGGCGCGGAAAGTAAGGGTTTTCCTGACGAGGTGGTTAGCAGGCCGAGCAATAGCGAGGCCTGCTAAAATACGAGTCAGGAAATCCTTGTTTCCGCCGAGGCATACATAATGCTTTTCTCAAACATGTGAGGAAATAATACAAATACATTTTTAAAAAGCAAGTAATTTAATTATGCAGCATGAACGAATGTTACCGACTGTCAATTGTTTTTATATACTAACCATAGAAATTGGAATGAAAATTAAAAAAGAAACACACGCACTGTGCTAAAAAAGCGAGCAGTTACCTTGGCTGTTTGGAATTTTTGTCTTGGTCCTTTTGATTTTGTATGAAAATTGACAGCATTTTTAAGAAAAATATAGACATGGACGGAAAGTGTTTTCATATGGTTTTTTCACTCCTAGGAGTAAAATGAGGCTCTTTCCGTCCTTGTCTTTCAATCGGAAAACCGTTTTTTCCGAGCATGTTTGAGAAAAATATCTATCCTTAATTATTTAGAAGACATTTTATGGTTGACATGATTATTTTAAATTTGGAATGGCATTTTCTAGTAAATAACAACAATTCAATGATATGATAAAAAGTGATTGTAATAGTGCATTAAAACATACTATTTCAAGCGGTTTTTGTCTAACCCGTAAGATACATCTAGGAGGGCTTCAAGCTAAAAACGAAAGTCAAACAAAGGTTATAATATAACATGGTATGGTCAGGATGGAGCTATGTAGCTTTGAACTTCGATTTTCAAAGTTGGGCCATGGGCACACAGATTAATAACCAGTATACTGTTGGGCCTTTCTTTAATCATTGATTGGGCCCAAAGGGTGGGCCTCAGGTTTGGCTGGCTGACATTCACGAGGTTACACAATACGCGAAAGCGTGAAAGTATGAATGTAGACTGCGTTCGCGGGTTCGCTCCTTTTTAACGCCCTGTTGTCGGTATTTTGGCCCGCCCGCGTCAAAGAGCCTGCGAACACGCGAACGTAACAAGGTCCATATTCACGCGCAACTTTTATAAAATATTAGCCCAATACCACTAATACTGGACAAAATATTACAAACATTCTATTATGATGAATACTCGTGTCATCCATCATCTTCGTTTCCTCCATTTCATTTTAATTGGTTTTTTACTTTTAATGTACACCTAGTTACATCGTCGAGCACGCGAACTATACTGCGAACACAATTGTGAACAATGCGAATGTGGAGCCTAGAAGAATTCATGGGCAATTCGCACCGTGAACTTAGACCGCAAATTGCGCGTGAATGTTACGCGCGCATTAGATCTTCTTGTAACTCACTGCATTTTAATAATTTTGTCTGTAATGTTTGATGATCTGTGGCATTCTGTGCTGTCACGTACGTACCGGTGTGTGTGTCCACTCACGATCTTTTGTGTTGTTGCTGAATTTTGCAACCTAATTTTGGTAATATACTCTTTCGAGTATGTCTCATTTCAAACTTATATCAACCACAAGAGCCTCCGATGTGGTTCCCGTTAACAAATACGTATCAGAAAAAACTGGACTAACAGTAATAATAGCTAACGTAGAGGGCCCATTAGTGAACGGATTTTTCTGTCTCGGTAAGTTATTTGTTATCTGATTACTTTAAATAAACATATCGTTGTCTTACTAAAATTTTTTTTTATAGCCACTGAAGCTCACGACGACGATGGATTACCGCATACTTTGGAACATCTAATTTTCCTTGGATCACAAAACTATCCTTATAAGGGTATTCTAGATTTACTAGCCAATCGTTGTATGGCTCAAGGCACTAATGCTTGGACGGATACGGACCATACATGCTACACTATTTACACTGCGGGTGATTCTGGGATGTTAACATTGCTCCCAATATACTTGGACCACATTCTTAATCCGACTTTAACAGATCAGGGCTTCCTGACAGAGGTTCATCATGTTGACGGCGAGGGCGACGATGCGGGGGTCGTGTATTGTGAAATGCAGGGGCGTGAGAACAGTGCTGATAGTCGGTAAGGAAAATTAGATATCTCTCTCACTTGAGTCATTCTACTGTATCATTTTTGGGTTCATATAATTATGTCCCTAGATATTTTTTCTCTTTTTTTTTGTTACTCCAGTTGATATTACAATTTATCATCAGCCATTACCCGATTACAAGCCAATGAATACTTAAAAAATGAAGTATTTTATTAATGATAAATTAATGTTGTTTTGATAAGAGATAAAAATAACATTCATTGTGTTTTATTTCACAAAACGCTCAGAGTAGGTACCTATTTTAAGAACTATTTAGTTATTAGTTTATTTGTTTTATTACTTTTACCTTTATAGTTTTCTATTCATTGCGTTATCACTAGGGTCTGGAATTTTGGGCATAGGCATTTAAAAACGTAGTGCTGATGCGTCCTTACATACTTTTACAACTTTGTATGAAAGTCAAACTTTTTTTTTTCAAAACCCTATACAATAAAAGATTTGTTTTCAACAGAGGTAAATAGTACATACATTTGAACCTTATTTCAGTACTTAACACCTAAAAATAAAATTAGTTAAGAACTTTCTGATTGGTTGTCAAATTTGAAAAGTCGTATTTGTAGGAAATTGTATGTAAAAATTAAAAGCAGGCTTCCCTAATTATGTGTATTATAAAAAATATATTATGGATTGATATTTATCCGACATACATATGTATATCGAATATATCAAATAATAGGCTAGAACGCACATCATTAAAATTTTGATGAGTTAAATGGTGATCTACTTACATGTCCAATAATAAAATGCCCAACAAAAGGTACTATCACTTTTTCATAATCTATGTTCAAGGAAGTTATGTATTTTGTAGCTTCTTTATGCCTCTTTTTCTTATAAAATAGTGAATGAATATGGTATTTACCTGTGAGTAAATGTGCATTATAAATAGAATAATAGATGTGGTATTCTAATGGTTTATTTATTGTTAACAGATGTGACTTGCGCTTGTTACGGGCTGCTTACCCCAACAGCGGCTACTCAGCTGAAACTGGAGGTATCACAAAGAACTTGAGGGAATCTACCAATAATACGAAAGTGAGATCACAATACATTATTAAGTCTCTTAAGTAGGAGTAATCAAATTTTAAGCTATGGCTGTAATTTCTTTTTAAAAAAATTCAAAGTACACTATTATTTACATTTATTCTTGCACATAACATTATCATTTATTTTAATTTTGTTTGAGCTAAATGGGCAAAAATTTGTTGTAAACATATACTATACAACCACATTATGTTCCCATAAGCACAACTGATGAAATTATACTAACATAGAGGCATTCCATCTTAGTCCTCAGGGTTGCACTTGCAATCTTGAGGATTTAAATGTCAATGGGTCTCAGATCCCACTTATCATGAGGTGGTCTGAGTGCTTGTGTGCCTTCTGGCCATAAAAAAAACACCTACCTACATTGCAATTCAGTTTATCAACATAATATTACAGTATACCTGACTTTTAACTATTATTTCAGGTAAGGAACTTCCACAAGAAATTCTATAGGCCTGAGAACTTGACGATCATACTAACTGGTCAAATTGAAGCGGATAACGTGTTCAAAGCTCTGGAGCCAGTGGAGGAAGACATTATTGCCAAGGTCAGTGTCAATTGGTCTCTGACTCACCCAATTACATTCTCGTTGACTAGCCAAAATGTGCCTCAACAGCGAATGTATCTATAGCCCGCATTCACTAGGGGTCAAACGTCCCGCGACTTGTGCACTAACATGTCAAGCGCAGTCCTGCGACTTCACTCGACATATCTGGCGTTTCTTATGTCGTGCGTAGTTCGATAACGTTGCGCTACTACACCGATGTCGCTGGCGTCACGTTT
Organism: Acleris sparsana; assembly: GCA_923062465.1. Taxonomy (NCBI): domain Eukaryota; kingdom Metazoa; phylum Arthropoda; class Insecta; order Lepidoptera; family Tortricidae; genus Acleris; species Acleris sparsana. The sequence continues at coordinate 14,704,666 of OV281286.1, forward strand.
CGCGGGACATTTGTCCCCTAGTAAATTGTGAATCCCTGGCTTTAGTCCTTGGTATAAACTGTCCAATTTTATGAATGTTAAAAATAGATTCAATAACAAAATCAAATCGGTTCGATTTATACAATGTCCGGGTAAAAACATCTGTCAGTTAAAGTTATTATATCACTCTTTTTTTCTCTGTCATAAGAAAGAAATGGGAAGAGCTAAAACATATCTGTCAGATTTTGTTACCTTGTGAAGGATGAAGTCTTAATTATTGAAAAATAGTACATTGTGCATCAAGGGTAGTATGAAGGGAATTACTAACGAGAGTGTTAGAAGCCCGACGCCGAAGGCGGAGGGCTTTTAATGACTCGAGTTAGTAATCCCCTTACTGCCTCTGATACACACAATGGTTTTCATCATATTTGCGAGGAAAAAAAACAAAGAGAAAACACTTAACTCTGCAAAATATAAAGAAATAACTTTTGACCAACGGGAACGTAAATGGAAACGATATTTTTTTTGTGACAGGTAATAACTGCGTTTAGTTTCGACCTGGATTCGAGCCAGATTTAGCCAATTTGATAAAAAATTATAATTACTAAAATTAATGATAAATGTTGATATAAACTTGAAATAGGTATAAAAATAATGAAGTTTAATGAAGCGTATAGGTTTTGTGTAATGTAAGTTAGTCTATAGCTAATTTTTAAAGATGAAATTAGAAACCGATTTAATTTTTGGCTGAAAATTAAACCTCCTTAGTCAGAAATGATGTACGAAAGAGTTGCAAATTTTAAAAAGAAAGTCATTACTCCCTAGGGATGACAAACTCGCCATAATTCCCGCGGGAACAATTTAGGCCATTGTCCTTCTGTATACAGGCATGGAATAACACCATTTACGAGCAAGTGTGATGAAAATTAAGTTGTATGGTCACAGAAGTTCATTTGTTTCCCATTTCAAAGAAAATCTGCTTGAAGATGTCATTGTGATTAGAGATGCCAAGTCATTTGAAATTTATAGGAAACTCAACCTTATTGCTGTAGAATGTCAGATTGACATTGGAACTAAGATTGATTTCCTGGACTGTATCATTAAATAAATAAATGTATGATGTGCCCCATTCTATGCACATAAAACAAAAGTGTGCAACCCTGTTACAAGTGCAACATGAACCCATCAACCAATCGTGTTACGTTAACTACCTATGTAAAAAACGATTTCTATGTTTCACCCCATATCATAAGCGTTAAGAGTTAGTTTTTAAAGATGTTAGAGACTTGGCTTTATTTAAATTCAATAACAAATATTTTTGTCGTTTACAGAGAGCAAAAGAAGTTCTAGAACCGTGGGTAAGGCCTTGGCAGACCGTCCCCCCGATGCCCCGTTACGGCGAGTACACGGAGCAGTGGCCGGCGGACACGGAAGATTGTGGACAGGTTGGTGATTTCATTTGATAGATTATGAATAATCAATCTTGTTGTTTTTACGTCTAGCCAGTTGGCACAAAATAAACCGGTTAAATCTAAGTCGGATTCGCGCACCGAAAGTCCCGTACCGCCTGACTACAATTACCCGGTTTTTATTATATCGTTGGCTAATTTTGGTTAGGGTTTGCTATATAATAACAACAAATTTGATGTATTTACGTATTAATGTCCTTCTAGACGTATCCTATAACTGCGTACCCAGCTAATTCCAGATGTGTGAACAACAACATCAAGGGTTAGATTAGAATAGTACGTTACTGCCAGAGACCGAGCAAAAGCCCGTTGTGGGACGGGTATGAGCTAGCACGGCTGTCCCTCTTCAGAGACTTCGACTTAATGGAGAAAGTAACGTAACGTTCGAAGTTGTATTTTGAAGTCGTCGCCTCAGGTGTCTCGTGAACGTTGCAGGTGCAGTTCGGGTGGCGCGGGCCGCTGCTGACGGAGCCCGCGGGCACGCGCGAGCTGACGGCGTGCGCGGTGGTGCTGCGCTACCTGTGCGACACGGCCGCCGCGCCGCTGCAGCGCTGCCTCGTCGAGCGGGAGGACGCGCTCGCCGGCGACGTCAGTACACCTTACCTCTGCTGTTTCATTCACGGGACCGACCGTTTCCTTACACCTCATATACCTACATTGTGAATCTCTTTTTGTATACGTATTTTTTTAAGTTTCAGAGGAAAGCTTGGTATCAAGTAACAATTGATATTTGAAATTGTCTCTGTTTCTGCCACAATTGTATTGGCTGGTTCAGAAAGAGGTATTTTAATTAAAACAAAGTTGAGAGTGAGAGAAGAACCAACGCCAATATGTGGAATAAAGACGTCATGTTTAATGTAATACAGAGGTTTTGAATATTCAAAAGCAGCATTGCATGGTATTAATCAAAAAGCTTTCAAACGCAACGGATTTTAATGCTGTGTTTATTAATACATATAGTGATTCAAGGGGGTTTTTGTGTATGATAAATTCTGTATTTTGTACGGGTGTTACAGATAATTCGCAAAAACCGAAGCGAAACAAACTCGAATCGCTAGTTGTACATAATTCATTACAAGAAATAATTTACCGAACTCGATATTATCTAGTCGCGATTAGAAAGAGATTAGAGGTGACAGTTTTACCATATACTTACGTCAAAATGCATATGAATTGACAGCTATGCCAATCCCTAACTAATCTCGGTTTCATAATACCGTTCAACATAATTAAACTACAAGGCTAATTAATGATGCGTTTAGATTCGCCATATACTATATATATGACTATGTTCCAACATTCAACAAAAATGTAAATTATCTTATATTATAACCCACAGGTATCATACAACCTAACGGAAAACATAGCTACTCTAATCAAGATCCAACTCGACAACGTGCCGATGGACAAGCTGGAGATCGCTCATGACGAAGCCACGCGGTGCCTCAAGTGCGTGCGCGACGGCAACGAAGTGTTCAACATGGACCGCATGGCGCGGCTGCTGAAGAAACAGCTGAGGGAGTGCTACGCGGGCCTGGAGTCCGACCCCCACCACGCTATCGCGTTCCGGTGCATAGGAGACGCCCTTTACTCCCAGAACGAACAAGATGTAAGTGTGAAGCTGTAGTAACTGAAGCTAGCAAAATTAAATATAGGTAAGAGCGGTTCTTTGAGTCTTAAGTACAATTCTGAGCGTTGAAAGTTTATGTGGTATCCCCCGAGATAATAATAATTTGTTGTGTCATACACTGCGTTTTTAGAATAGAAAACATTTACTCCGCTTAAATTTGACATATTTTTACATTGTGTAAATAACAGTGCTGCGAAAATGGTATGTATCTACTCAGGTGTTTTCGTGCCACCTATTGGGAGTACGACCCATTACTCTACCTATGATAAAATGCTAAGTATGGTATTTTTATAGCAAGGCAAGATTAATATATTTAAAAAACCACACAAAATGTTTGACTGATATCGACCACTCCCATCCTTCTTATTTGCCTGTCTAAAGTATTCTGAATAGGTGGGCTGACAAAAATTGTAATTCATCATGTGTGATTGACACTTTAACGTTACCCGATGATCTGTTTTCAGTTTATTTTGAGGTTGAACCCCCAACAACACCTGGAGGAGCTGTTGAAAGAGGGTCCGCAGTTTTGGCTCGCGTTGATGCAGAAATACTTCACTGATGGCATCATCACGATAGTTGGATCTCCAAGCATAGCGCTTCAGGATAAGTTAGTGTCTAATTTTTAACGGTTATAGGATTTTTTATTATTTTTTAGAGAAATTGTGGGTAGGTTACTTTAACCCATCTTTAATTTAAAAAAATAAGATTATAAACAAAAAAAGAAGCCAACTTATTTGTCGAAAAGTAAGTACCTAGTCGCTAGAAACTAAGGACCAGATGAAAATACTGACAAAGGCTCCTTTTCCGAGCGCCATAATCAGGTAAATGTCAGAATAGATAAACTTGCGGTATTATTTTAACTTGTGCTGTGAAGTAACGTTTTTTTTCATGCACTAAGGTTGGTTTTAGGATGGCAGAAGAAGAGAGGAACAGAATAGAAGCACAAAGGAAGCGGCTGGGACCGGAGGGGCTCAAGAAAAAGCAAGAGATTTTAGAGCAGGCCATGCAGTTTAATGAGGTAATCCGTTGCATCAGCTCGAATTCTGGATTAACCGGTCGAAGATCCTACCTATCAGTGGCGAAGCGTCACGTAAATAAATAGACAAGCCGGAGCAATAAAAGGTGTATGGCGTGTGTCGGTTTTACGTTTTGTTTGTATACCTACTCTATGCATAGGAATTTTTGGTAAAGCCGTAAATAATCGGCTTGTACGAACGCCTCGCGACTGCTACCTATATGTGTATTACAATATTTACTATTTAATATCGATCTTGGTTCGAAACACACCGAGTTCCTAATTTAAATATACTCATCCACAGGACGCGCCACGGGTTAAGGTACCTACTTATCGTGTTTCCATAGTTAAGCTCAGTATTATTTAAATATATAACTTGTCATAGATTTAGATGGAATGGCTTGATGATAGTCATTTCACCGGTTGTCTTATCACTGCACCGGACCACGACAAGCAAATACTGCTGTTTGACGGCAGGTTAAGAGGACAGTGAATATGAAATTTTTCATACAAAATGCGATAAGGTTTCTCTATCATTAAACCTGCTGGCCTATTGCCTAACGCACTCGTAATCGACGATATGCCGACTCGCCTTCAGACTGTCAAATTGAAAACGATTGCGATTGCGAGTACATGTAGATATTATGAATAAGTACAGTCAAGGAATTAAATTTGTCACCCACCTTAGTACCCAAGTCAGTCTGACATTCTACAGCAATAAGGTTGAGTTTCATATCAATTATGAATGACTTGGCATCTCTAATGACAATGACATCTTCAAGCAGATTTTCTCTGAAATGGGAAGCAAATTAAGTTCCGTGACCGTAAGTCTGTAATTTTTTCATTCCAAGAAAATATTTCTTTAAAAAAGATTTAACGCATAAACCTAGTTTTTCATAAAAACTACCACAATATATTCAAAAATCGTGGAAATCTGAATGGGTTTAGTGGGTGAGAAACGTTATCGTCTGGAGCTAAATTTGCGATCGGGAGAGATCCGGACGAACCTATAAGAGGTACTTTAATTACTAAAAATTCCGGTAGATATAATGTGTATGATCCTCGCTCCCCCAGCGGCCGCCGCCGGCGGGAACGCTGGGCGCGGTGCCGGTGCCGGGCTGCGAGCGGCTGCGCTGCCACCGCGTGGCCACCTGGAGCTCCGACACCGAGCCCTGCCCGCACTTCGACCTTGAGCGCCTGCCCATGTACGCCCGCGTTCACAGCCTCAAGTCGCATTTCGTTTATGTTAGTATCCTTTACTTTACATCACTATACAGAAAGGAAGATAGGAGAAACATTCCCTGCTGAAAACAAAATCATGAATAGAAAATTACTCTTAATTAATTCTCATTTATTCGAGGTTTCTATTCCTTTGCTTCTTTTTTTGCTATACTTGGATTTGCTTTTTGTATATTTTTAATAATGTTAGTTAAAAAGAACAAAATACATTTAAATATAGTTTGGTGGTTTACACGGAAGTGAAATAGTAGTAGCAATATTCCAGATGAACCTAATCTTCGACACGACGTCGGCGGAGCAGGCGACGCGCAAGTGGCTGCCGCTGCTGCTGAACTCGCTGGCGGAGTGCCCGGTGCGGCGCGCCGGCGCGCTGGTCCCGCACGAGCAGGTGGTGTCCGCCACCGAGCAGCTGACCGTCGTCTTCAACGCGCACATGGGCTTCGGCCGCCCCGGCAACTTCAGCGTCGGCCAGTTCGGGAACTTCGTGCATGTCGAGGCCAGGGTACTTATCTTATCTATTTCTGTCCCATTGTCCTTACAGAACTGGTCCAGTTCGTCCTGCGATCTCCTTGGTCTGCCTCTTTGTCTCATGTAGGGTATCCATATTCATATGTATTTGTTAGCTTTCTTGATATTTGTTACGTTAGATACGTGAGGATACGTGAAAAAGATTGCATAACGGTGACCAGAAGTGTAACGGCACATTGTGTAATGAATGAAGGACATATCTATATAAGCAGGCTTTAAAAAGCCAACTGCTATAGCAGCCATTTTTGGCATTGGAAGGTATTTTTTCAATCGCACTTGTATAAGTTTTAAATTTACAATTTTGAAATTACCTACCGCCGGTCACACGGGCTTGCTAGGACTAATGTCACAAAATTGTCCAGTTTTAGTCGTCGTGTCGTCTGATCACCCTTTATAAAAGAAATAAAGGCCATATAACTCAAAAACATTCGATAAAGACATAGTATCTTGAAAACCCACTACATCGTTTTCTTTAAGCAAAAACCAAAACCATTTCCTATTTTAGTACTATTAATGGTTTGTACAGTGTGAGCCAGCCGACTACGAGAGCGTCGTGAACCACCTCTACGAGGTGTTGTACGCAGCTGAAATAACCAAGGAGAGGCTGCTAGTGTTCGCGCAGAGACTCATCAACGACGTCTCCCAGGTGACTACTGATTATTTATTTATTTGGTTTAATTGGATGGCCACTAACTGCATTACCTAGGACTTTATTCCAATTTATTTTAGCTTTTTAAACTTCAATATCGTAATCATATTTTCGTCGTCGTCTGGAGCAGTGGCGAGCATTGAGACTTTGTGCAGCAGTGGACTAATACAGACTGAGAACGATGATGATGATGAAATTGTTGTCGTTTTAGTACCACTTACTGTCTAACAAATACGAATTAACCCAACGTCAGCAATATAATTACGATAAATAAAGCAAGGTAGGCTACAACATAGTGGAATAAAGCCCCTACAATACTTACTAATACTGCGATAATCTACGCTGTTATGACGATTTTCGTCAAAATCCCACCTGATTTAAAAAACCTCAAATATTTTTAAAACGCATCCAAGCCTTCTTTAAACTTTTAACATGGTTAAGCTGATTCATAATTTGTAGAAACTAACTAAGTGTCTCGTCTACAGGTCCGAAGAAGCGGCCACAAGATGGTATACGGCATCCTGCGTGACTTTTTGTACAGCCAAGACAGTAACATGCACTGGAGCTCAGTGCTGCGCCAACAGAAGTTCCTCAAAGACCTCATAGAGCAGCTCAACGCTGGTGGGGACTCCGCCGAGGCCGCTCTTAAAGAGGCCAAGGAAGCGTTCAAGAAGATGACAGAGAACGTCTGGCTCCATCTAGCGACGGACTTCAACAGATACCCGCTTAGCACGGATCCTTGGAAGCGGTTCCCGAAGAAGGGTGAAGGGAAATTTGTTACGTGAGTACCGCAATGTCGAGGTTACCTAGTTAGGGGATATGTTAATTGTGCCATAAACGTAATTGATAGAATATAGCGATCCATTCATAGGTACAGTTCGTTCGTTCAAATAGTTTGCATGCTTTGATGTGCCGCTGTAACTGCTACAAAGAAGCAGCCGTCGCGCGCACAATGCGGTGGCGGCACCTACAAACATGTCCTGCACACTATTTGAATGAACGAATTGTTCTTTATTAATTCTATGTAGTCTACGCGCTCTATTAATTTTTCACGCCACTGCTCGGAAATATGGCCAAAGAAGGATCGAAATCAGAATAGAAAGTTGCTCTTAGTAGTACAACACAAAAACAGTCCAACAATGTTGAGTTGCAAAGTAAAATGGAGTGTTTGTAGACCAGTTTACTTTCTACTCTGCTATTGGTCGGTTATTTATGACATTAGTAACTCGTTCGGAAATAAATAAAAAAATGTTTGACAAATATGACATTAGAACGTTTAATTAAAAAATTAAAACGTCAAATCCGCTCAGTGAAAGTGTATTTTTGCGATTGTAAACGTGTTTTTATGTAAGTTTTTAAGGCGTACGTGAAAAACGCCTTTGCATCTTTAAATAAGGTAAAAATTAAAAAAGTTAAAAAGGCGGGAATGACAATTACTTCTGTTCTTTTAATTGGAAACAAACGCTAAACTTTTGAACTTTTGATTGGAAATTTGTACGATATTCAACAAAAATGAGTGATACAAGTACAGGTACTGAAATTCAGGATACGGCAAAGTCGGTAATTCGGAATTTACTGCCAATAAAATCCCGTCGCAAATATCAGAAAGTGTATGAAAATTTCAAAGCATGGCAAATAAATAAAAAACATTTCCTTGTCATTCAGCAACTGTCCTAATGCTAATATCAATATTACTTTTAATTAAACTGTGTATTATGTCCTAACCTGTTTTATTTCCTTACATTAGGCGTGAAAAGCACATAGTATTGCCTCGGTAGAAAGTGCAATAGATGGACTCGTATCTTCGCGGTCCTCACCTGCGGCTCGGCCCGCGAACTAACTCGTCCATCTATTGCTTACTTTCTGTACCTGGGCTACAATGTACTATTCTACATCCAATTTAACATTGCTCGCTGACCAACTACGCTTTAGTGATGCAAATGTTGAAACACTGTGGTTTCCATTTTCCTTTGGATAGGCCACCTGCTCGTGTCCTATTGTCCGTCCTCGTGAAGGCCGGTGTGGCATGAGGTATGATCTGTTTGTCCGCGGGCAGCCCCTCGCGGTACTGGGACGCGGAGCTGCTGGTGGGCGAGGGCGGCGGCTGCGTGACGGGCGTGGGCGGGCTGGAGTCCTCGTTCCTGGCCGCGCTGAGCCCGGGGCCCACGGGCTTCGCTCCCGGCGACCTGGCGCCGCTGCTCGTGGCGCTCAACTACTTCACGCAGCTGGAGGTACAATACTTCTACATTCATACTGCCAAGATGGGCAACACTTAAATACCCAATATGTCTACAAATTATGTAAATATTTGGGTATGGTCGTCTACTCAAAGATCGACATAATCTGCTACGGTTGGTCTACACTGAAATTTAATTGCTACCAACTTTACTGCCTTTGAACGAAATGTTTGCTTGAAATCTAAGAGTCCTCTCTCTCTCTCTCTCTATCTCTCTCTGTTTAAGTTGCGATGGTAGCATAGACCGTCTCCTGAACTTCTGTCGGATGCAAAAAGTTCTATCCTAATTGAGTTAATCTTTGCAGATTTGTTGAATCAGTCAACGACGATACGGACCACTTAAATAAAAGGTCTTTTTCATCTCTCCTGTTCGGAAAGTTTAATTTGAATGGGTGGATAGCCGGGTGGAAAATTGCGCTTTCATCTCTAGGGTGGAAAGTAATTTTTTTTTAATTGTTACGATTGGCCACGGAGTCTAAGATAATTGAGCTACGTCATATTATTAAAATAAAAGATTTTCATATATCTAAACTCGGCTATACGTTAAACGATGTATTTATTACGGCCTATAGGTTCATATGAAAATCATTTTAAGACTGGTCTATTTTTTTCGCAATTACAGAAAATCAACATTTAAAATTATTCCTCTATTCTGCTGCCCGCCATAATGCCGTGATAGCATAGCATGACACTTTTTCTTTCACGTTTCGGCATGGCCATCTTGAAAATACACTACTGCCAACATTAGAAAAGTTTAATCGAGCTGGTCACGACCAAGGAGCTTATTATACAAAAAGGAGGTTGAACACCGAACATCCGTTCGAAACAAGAAATTTGACCTTTATTACGTCACGAATATATTCCATCTCTTTCTTTAGTTAGGGTAAGAATGAGATGGAAGTCATGCTCCTTGGCCGTGGCCAACTCGATTTAACTTTTCTAATGTTGGCAGCATGTGTATTTTAACTTTTTTATGAATCTAGAAAAAAAAAGTTTTCAATAGATAAAGCGGGAAACGAGATTAAATATATTTTCCTCACAGTCGAAATGAAAAGTAGAGTGTCTAACTCGGGTGAAATTACCCATTTCCCCTCGAACTATTGGCGCTCGAACAAATATCTCGGGTGAAATGGGCCACTTTCAACCCTTGGTTATCAATCTACTATTGCGTTTTGATCGCAGTTTTTTGGGGCAGTCTCTACGTCCATCGTAATATAAAGTGAATGATTCCTGTAAGACTACAAGTTATTCTACAGGGTTCAATGTGGCAGCCTATTATGGCCACAATATTTTAATATTCTTGCGTGAACGATTATTGGCATCATGAATTTCATTCAAAACTTAGGTGAAATCCAGCTATCACTTGGTTATCAGTATATCTGGTATGCGGAGTAAATGATGTATTGAAGAGTGATGTAGTGGAAGTGGGTAGAGCCGGTAGCTTGACGTGGTGTGGTGTGGTGGTCGTGGTGTGCAGGGCCCGATGTGGCGGCTGATCCGCGGCAGCGGGCTGTCGTACGGGTACGGCGCGTCGGCGGCGCCGGCCGAGGGCCGCGTCGTGTTCTCGCTCTACCGCGCCAGCAACGCCGTCGCCGCCTACACCAAGGCCAAGGCTATCGTGGTGAGTCGCAAGGGACCTTACTCGCTCTCATATTTGTTAACGTAATCATGATATGCATTATTACACTATTAAAAGTTGTCCTCGATTGCGAGGCACTGAACCGTGAAGACGAAACAAATAAACAGACAGAAACACTTTCGCATTTATAATATTAGTCAGACACAAGGATCCCTAAGAGGAGGTGCTTTGTAAGAGGCTGGAAGCGGACAGTTGCGCACACTGTCGGCTGAAATTTTCACCCCGCTAAAAATTATGCAACTCTGTTAACGTATTTGCATAAAATGTCGACTTAAAAAAAAAGGAGGAAGTCCTCGATTTATCGGCTTTTTAAATGTATGTTTCCCGATACTCGAAGACCACAAAAACGAATAGTTTTTTTTTCGTTGTTTGATTAGGTATACTTATAGTTGGTCCCATTGTCAACATGTCAGAATCTGATGATGGGATCTTGGAGAAATCAAAGGAACTTCTCAAGTATTATAAACACACGGCACACCTATAGCGATTTCGGTTCACTGTTACTCGTGCATTTGCTTTTGAAAAGTACTATATGGTGAAGTGGAACTGATGATGAAGACCACAGATGGCCATCGAATCTTTTGAACGGTATCTATTTGAAGGGTGGCGATAAGATATCTCGATTAAGGTACTTGAGCGACTATGACAAACACATTTAATTGTTTAATTATGACTATGACTATTGTTGTTTGCGGCGAGTTTGAAATATTCTAAAGTTTCTCATTAGTTGAGAAGTGGGACTACATAAATAGGATCACTAAAAAGTATAAAATAAAATAAACGTTTAAAAAAACAAAAACCGGACTGACCTACGATTCATTTTATAAGAAGTTATTTTTTGCATTTATTGAAGGCGGGTTTTTGTTTTTTTATACTTTTATTTAGTAAAACGAGGCAAGCTAGTTACAAAACAAAAATTAAGACAATAAAACGTCAACCTTGTTTTTTGACAATGCGATGCCTTGGTGTTTTTTTACAGGAAGAGTACCTAGCCGCGGATGAATTCGATGAAGACCTGTTCGAGTCGGCGAAGAGCACCGCGCTGTTCGAGGTGGTCGAGAACGAGAAGTGTACTGCCGATGTGGTGTCGCAGTCGCTCATTAACTTCTTCAAACAAGTCGGCGATGATTACAACAGGTATGGGATAGCTTTCAAAATGCCTTCTTATAAAAGATAAGAACCTAGAATAAGGCTGACCAAGTGACTAATTTATTTTGGTTAATGTGAACTCCGTTTAGTCCTTTGTTATTTATTGTTTGATTTATTTTACCTACACACATATCATAAACCATCTATGATGCGTGCAAAAACCGAAAATTATGAGTAGCATAAAGATAAACTGTTTTGTTAGAACAAATTTCTTATCTGTGAAAATGTAATATTTTGCACTTTTTGCGGCGGTTCCGGAGAGAGCCAGTGACAAAAAGTATTTGAATTCTGTCTAAGTACATTAATGACTGTTTTGTTTTTTCGCTATATTATTATGTATCAGGTTTCGAAAGGGAAAAACGTCGAATTCGATTTTAATATCACATTCAAATTTCGAACATCGAATATTATCTGATCTTATTTCTAATATCAGTGGAGATGAGATGATATTTTATTCGAAATGATATATCAATTGCATACAATTTTGATAAATGTCGCATGTTACTTGATATCTAACGACTTATCGTTAACGTTATCGTTCGTACTATCATAATAGTAGAGGCTGACTCTAGAGATAGATCTTTGTTTTGTGGCATATGTCATTTGTGTTGCCACTATGATTTCGCCAATGTCAGGTTTAAGGAACGCACACGTTTTAACGGAGAGTTCTTCTTTTTAAAAAGGTGAATGAAATATAAATAATGTTTCGGTTTCATAAACTAACAAACAAAACAAATATTTACATGTTTACAACTTAATTCTATTTTTATGATTGAAACTAACTAAATGTACAGTTAGTAGTACTACAAACAAAACACAAAAGAGAGACACAAGAGACAACCAGAGTTAAAAAGTTTTTCATATTTACAGGACGATTTCAGATTTACATATGAACATAGTAACATAGGGCACGAAAAGAAAATATGATCAGGAGAGCCTTCGTCCAAACCGCACTCATAGAGAAAGCTATCCTTGATCCTGATCTCAGCTAAGCGGACTGGGGTACAAGCATGACCAAAGCGAAGGCGCCAAAGGGTGGTGGTCACAAATCTATCAGCATGACGATTACGTAAAAACCAAGGCTTAATTGGCATATTTGGTTGGATAGACGCATAAGGACGACCTTTCTGAATACTGGAAGAGATGTCTTTCCAGGACTTTGCTAGCGAGGGCTTAGCCATGGAAACTAAGTCAAAAAAATATTTTTTGTAATTTACAAGAGTGCGAGACTGAATCACCTCCTTCGCACACGAGTCAACCATTTCGTTACCAGCAAGACCAGAATGGCTTGGGATTCATGCAAAAACTAATTTTATATTTTTATTAAAACGCGCATAAAGAACTTCCTTGAATTTATAAATAACAGGAGACGTTGATGACTGCCTAAACAAATTTGAAGAGATAGCTTGCAGGCAGTTGAGATAGTCAGAGAAAATTATTGAATTATTTAAAGAGTGAGATTCTATATACACCGTGGGCCCGAATAACCCGACCAATTTTAACAATCGATACTAGAGCCTATTTGTAGAATATAATGGGTATAATATGTAGTCCAATAACGCATAATTTCCGAGATTTTCATTATTTAAAAAACAATTCCATAGTTAATTAAATTTGAACTCTGTCACCTTAACCTAAAGCATTATTTAATAAGAAATTGATTAATTAATTTATGTTGTATGTGGATGATATTGCTACTTACAACATCAATCTTTCTTAGTAAATAATGCTTTAGGTTAAGGTGACAGAGTTCAAATTTAATTAACTATGGAATTGATTTTTAAATAATAAAAATCTCGGAAATTATGCGTTATTGGACTACATATTATACCCATTATATTCTACAAATAGGCTCAAGTATCGATTGTTAAAATTGGTCGGGTTATTCGGGCCCACGGTGTATAATACGGCCTCTACAACAGCAATAGCCTCACCAGTGAAGACCGATGAAAAGGGGGGTAATTTATAGTTCAAAATTATGCTAAACTTTGGAATCCAGACAGTAGAAGCGACACAACCATCTCCAGATAGTTTTGAGGCAACAGAGAACAAACATAACCAGTCCTGCCTCCTCTGTGCAAAGCACCTATCTCCAGAACCAGATTTTTTGTCAATACCAACATTAATAATTTGTGTATTAAACACAAGAAATTCAAAGTCAATCACAAACAAAGGGTTCAAAGGGAACTGCGATAAAGGGCAAACTAAGACTTTAACTCTGTTGAAACTTTTCAATATGGGAGGAATTACTTTATGAGACCTATACCGTGAAGTGAAAACAATATCTGAAAGACTGTAATTTTAAGCAAAGGTTGAGAGGAATATTGCGAAATTTTATACAAAAACAGGTCACAAAGGTATTTTCTTCGAAGGATAAGTGGAGGATCCACACACACTCTACTTGAAGAGCGTTGATGGGAGTGGATTTCATAGCCCCACATATGGTCCAGTAGAGACAACGCCTTTTTATTGCAAGGTTCTAGTAGAAATGACGCGTAGTCGAAATGACTACGAACAATAGAATTATAAAGAAGTTTCAAAGCGTAAGGATGAGACCCAACGCCAGCGAGAGCGCGCAGAACGTTAACGCCCTTTTCACATTTACCAGCTACGTAAGACAAATGAGCTACGCCAGTCAATTTTGAGTCAAGAAACACACCTAAAAATTTAACTAAAAATTTAATGAAAAACCGGGATAGCCTGGCCAGCAATCTTTATTTCTACTGCAGGGGTGGACCTCTTCCTATAGAACACCACTACACTACCGGCAGCAGACAAAGACAGCCCGTGATCATTGAGCCAGAGGGATAAATAATATAAAGCGGAATTCAGGCGCAAACATGCTACTGACACAGAAGTGGATGGGAGATATGAAGCAATATCATCAGCGTACAGTAGTATACTGCAAAAAGAATCAACTGATCTATGCAAATCTATGGTATAACTGCTGTAAAGAATGGGACTTAGGACAGAACCTTGGGGTAACCCTTTAAAAAGGTGTCTGGGAGGGATAGAGCCTTGTAAACGAATTACAAATGACCTATCCATAAAAAGATATAGAATACCCAAGTGGATCATTTTCTGCACAAGGGTAGGGAGAAGAACACTGTCATATGCAGCATAAAAATCTAGAACACCACCAACCAAATAATGATTTCTGGAAAAAGCCAAACGTATATCAGTACATAAAATGCCAAGACTATCTACAGTGCTTTTACCCTTACGAAAAGCGTAATGGGAAGGAGCCAAGATACCTTTACTTTCCATCAACCATTTCAGCATGTTTTTAATTAAATGTTCTAGCAGCTTGCAGAGAATTGAGGACAGAGCTATAGGTCTATAACTAGACGGATCAGAATAATTCTTTCTAGGCTTTAGTGAGGGTAAAACAAGATTCCGGAAAAAATCCAGTAGAAAAGAAATTGTTTAAAAGACTCAAAAAAAATGGCTTAGCCTCAGACGATACATTTTGAATAAAATAGTATGGAATGCCATCTTCACCTGGGGCAGAATCCCGAATGCCAATTAGCACGCACTCACACTCCGAAATTGAGAAATCAAGTTCCATCGCATTCGAGATCGTAGGAGAAAACGAATGGAAACGGAATGGAATATTATCCTTATAAGGAACAAATGGAGGAGCTAGCTTGTCACAAAGGCCATCCAACCACTTCGACGGATGCTGGATGAGAGCGACCCACGGAATCTCCTTAAACCTTGCCAAACAATAGAACTAGGAGACCTTGGAGAAAGAGACTAGCAGAAGTTTTTCCAAGCTTTATTTTTCTTTGATAATAACCGTTTAGTACGAGCGTTTACCTTTTTTAAAAAGGAAGTTGTCCATCGTAATATTTAAAGAATAAGCATCTTCTCTGGCATTACGCTCACGGACCATAGCCGTACAATCTGCGTCCCACCATGGCGGAGATGAAACAATACTTTTTGCAGAATTTTTGAAGGGAAAACAATCGTCAGCCGAAGATAAAAGTGAAGAAAGAAATAGAGAACATAGTGAAAGAGAATTTTAGATAAAACCGGCTGCACATGTAGGAGCCTTTAATCGACTAAGGACCGGAATCGATCCCAGTCGACTTTATGCAGTTTGTATTTTAGTAGACGGCTAAGTGATTTTTAGCAGTGTTCGCATTGTTGTGTTCCGGTTTGGGGATAAGACAGCCGGTGTAATGACTAGCATAGAGGCATTCCATCTTAGTCCTCAGGGTTGGCAACGCGTTTGCAGTCTTGTGAATGCGAGTGTCTATGGGTCACAGTTACCACTTACCATCAGGTGGCCTGTGTGCTCGTTTGCCTTCCCTATGCCATAAAAAAAAAAAGAAAAAAAAAAGGAACAACACGTTTATTAAGGGAAATTAAAATAGGGAAATGATCGCTACCAAAAGAACGAGTTAGAATTTTCCAAGACAAAAGATAAAGCAAGATTAGAAGAATAACAAGAAAGATTACTGCATTTCTCGGGTCTTGGGTCGGAGAAACTCTACGAGTAGGAGAGCCATCATTCATCAAACGTCAAGCAAAGAGCTACCAAAAGAATCTCTCGTTGAAGAGCCCCATGACGGGTGATGAACGTTGAAATCACCTAAAATAAATACCGGAGAAGGAAGGACAGGAAATAAGTGATGTAAAACAGAAATTAGTGAAGAGTTAGCATGAGCTACATACAGTGATAGAATGAAATACCAAATAGTGAAACGGCAACGGAATTAATCTCATCCCCGCAGGTCCCCATTTTCAGGTTTCTGTATTCTCAAATCCCTCTCGATTTGAGATTACAACGTTTAATTAAAAGAGCAGCCCGACCATAACCATCATTCCGGTCACACCAGAGAAAAGAAAATCCCTGGATTCGGAAACGAGACCCAGGAACTAACCAAGTCTCCGACACGGCCACTACAAGTGGACTGTACCTATCTATTAATTACATGAATAAGATATGCTTTTCTCCGCCTTTTACTTTTGGCATTCCACTGAAGAAGATTTACCGCCATTGTGAGATAAGATGGAAATTTGTGACAATTTTTTTGCAACGTTGGGCGGTAAACAATAATTATATTTAGACAGGATATTCAATAACATGGACAAAATGAGGTCCAGGAGATTATCATTCGGGGAAAGAGATTCTTGGGTAGACTGACCAATGGCGCAACCATTGGGAGATGTAGACAGAGGGCAAGAAATATTTTTCCGGGCAACTTGGGTCCGTGGCACAATGTGGGTCAGACCAAAATACACAACAGGCCTTACTGGTTTCGACCACACATGATGAACCAGAATGCTCCTGAGCGCATTTGTAGCATCGGGGTTTAGACCTACACAGCGTAGCAATGTGGCCGTATCTACAGCAGGACCTACAATTAATAGTTGGTAGTTGGTACAGTTCTTCAACAATTGAGCTTTTGTCCTCTAAAAGATAGCACAACAGATTGGGTGGGGATCCATTTTGGCGAACCTACTTCTTCGAATACTTTTCGGTTTAACCTAGGCGCCTTTAGGACCTTCCCGCAATTGTCCGGTAACGAAAGGGACTCCACTAGCTGATCCATAGACCACTCTATTGGAACGACACGAATAAAACCCATGCGGGTCACATTAAATGACGGAATAATCACCTTATATTTGTTTTTCCCCCAAGTCCAATTCAAAAAACGCATTCGCTGATTCCGCCGATTAAAATACAATAGAAATGCGGTTGCGAACAACACTCTTAATGCCATCCTTCACTTTTTTTAAAAAATATCCGATTTGGAAATACATTTACCGAATTTAATTGGACGAATGTATTTAGAGCCTCGCGTCTAAATCCGGCCCCATACGGGAAACATGCACAATGAATGGAACACGACAGCCTAACGTCTATTTTCGTCCGCTAAGTCAGGATCAGTATAGACTGTCTGCATGGAGGAAGAAGGTAGGGGGTCCGACGTCAACGCAACTTTCCTAATGCTAGGCTCAGATGTCATTTCCACATTACGACGTTTGCGTGAATTTTGACTAGACTCGAAAATAGAGGCCTGAGTCGAATTAGTTTCAGAACAGGGAGGAGAACCAACTGCATCCATTAATCCGGAATTATCCGGACTGCCCTGTGAAGCATGGCCGCTCAAAGCTTCCATATTGGAGCAATGAGCGACCCGCAACGCCGTTACAGTTTAAAATCAACTACCTACATTTACCAATAATCTACAAAAATATACAACTATTACTACAACTAGCTACAAATTATGAAACCTAAACAGACAAAATGCCTTTAAAAGGCGAAAAATTAAAAAAATCACCAAATAATCACGTGTGTCAACCGCGCCTCTTGACGGCGAAAAAACAGGCTGACTCTAGTTTTTCTCAGAATTAACAAAAAACGGCGGTTGCCATGATATGCGTGAGAAAAAGAGAAAAGTTTTCATTTACCGCCATTTTTCTCGTTCTGTTTGTCGTGTCGCGAAAATTATTTTGTTTTGTTGTTTATAAATGAGCTATCGCACCACTTTCGTGAAAAACTTGTGTAGACAAACTAGTATTAGTTAATATTGGTGATGGGTATAGTAAAAGTGTGTTAATACCGCGGCAGGGAGCTGGTGTGCGCAGTGGCGAGCGTAACGCCGGCGCAGGCGCGGGGCGCGGCGCGCGCGTGGCTGCCGGCGCTGTTCGACCCCGCGCGCACCGCCACCTCCGTCGTCTGCCACCCCAGCAAGGTGCAGGGCCTGCAGGCCGCCTTCTCCAAGTACGTTCAGCACCCACCAGGTTATACTTCGTTCCTGCACATACTGTGCACTGCAACGCTCGGCGCGGCGCGCGCGTGGCTGCCGGCGCTGTTCGACCCCGCGCGCACCGCCACCTCCGTCGTCTGCCACCCCAGCAAGGTGCAGGGCCTGCAGGCCGCCTTCTCCAAGTACGTTCAGCACCCACCAGGTTATACTTCGTTCCTGCACATACTGTGCACTGCAACGCTCGGCGCGGCGCGCGCGTGGCTGCCGGCGCTGTTCGACCCCGCGCGCACCGCCACCTCCGTCGTCTGCCACCCCAGCAAGGTGCAGGGCCTGCAGGCCGCCTTCTCCAAGTACGTTCAGCACCCACCAGTTTATACTTCGTTCCTGCACATACTGTGCACTGCAACGCTCGGCGCGGCGCGCGCGTGGCTGCCGGCGCTGTTCGACCCCGCGCGCACCGCCACCTCCGTCGTCTGCCACCCCAGCAAGGTGCAGGGCCTGCAGGCCGCCTTCTCCAAGTACGTTCAGCACCCACCAGTTTATACTTCGTTCCTGCACATACTGTGCACTGCAACGCTCGGCGCGGCGCGCGCGTGGCTGCCGGCGCTGTTCGACCCCGCGCGCACCGCCACCTCCGTCGTCTGCCACCCCAGCAAGGTGCAGGGCCTGCAGGCCGCCTTCTCCAAGTACGTTCAGCACCCACCAGTTTATACTTCGTTCCTGCACATACTGTGCACTGCAACGCTCGGCGCGGCGCGCGCGTGGCTGCCGGCGCTGTTCGACCCCGCGCGCACCGCCACCTCCGTCGTCTGCCACCCCAGCAAGGTGCAGGGCCTGCAGGCCGCCTTCTCCAAGTACGTTCAGCACCCACCAGTTTATACTTCGTTCCTGCACATACTGTGCACTGCAACGCTCGGCGCGGCGCGCGCGTGGCTGCCGGCGCTGTTCGACCCCGCGCGCACCGCCACCTCCGTCGTCTGCCACCCCAGCAAGGTGCAGGGCCTGCAGGCCGCCTTCTCCAAGTACGTTCAGCACCCACCAGTTTATACTTCGTTCCTGCACATACTGTGCACTGCAACGCTCGGCGCGGCGCGCGCGTGGCTGCCGGCGCTGTTCGACCCCGCGCGCACCGCCACCTCCGTCGTCTGCCACCCCAGCAAGGTGCAGGGCCTGCAGGCCGCCTTCTCCAAGTACGTTCAGCACCCACCAGTTTATACTTCGTTCCTGCACATACTGTGCACTGCAACGCTCGGCGCGGCGCGCGCGTGGCTGCCGGCGCTGTTCGACCCCGCGCGCACCGCCACCTCCGTCGTCTGCCACCCCAGCAAGGTGCAGGGCCTGCAGGCCGCCTTCTCCAAGTACGTTCAGCACCCACCAGTTTATACTTCGTTCCTGCACATACTGTGCACTGCAACGCTCGGCGCGGCGCGCGCGTGGCTGCCGGCGCTGTTCGACCCCGCGCGCACCGCCACCTCCGTCGTCTGCCACCCCAGCAAGGTGCAGGGCCTGCAGGCCGCCTTCTCCAAGTACGTTCAGCACCCACCAGTTTATACTTCGTTCCTGCACATACTGTGCACTGCAACGCTCGGCGCGGCGCGCGCGTGGCTGCCGGCGCTGTTCGACCCCGCGCGCACCGCCACCTCCGTCGTCTGCCACCCCAGCAAGGTGCAGGGCCTGCAGGCCGCCTTCTCCAAGTACGTTCAGCACCCACCAGTTTATACTTCGTTCCTGCACATACTGTGCACTGCAACGCTCGGCGCGGCGCGCGCGTGGCTGCCGGCGCTGTTCGACCCCGCGCGCACCGCCACCTCCGTCGTCTGCCACCCCAGCAAGGTGCAGGGCCTGCAGGCCGCCTTCTCCAAGTACGTTCAGCACCCACCAGTTTATACTTCGTTCCTGCACATACTGTGCACTGCAACGCTCGGCGCGGCGCGCGCGTGGCTGCCGGCGCTGTTCGACCCCGCGCGCACCGCCACCTCCGTCGTCTGCCACCCCAGCAAGGTGCAGGGCCTGCAGGCCGCCTTCTCCAAGTACGTTCAGCACCCACCAGTTTATACTTCGTTCCTGCACATACTGTGCACTGCAACGCTCGGCGCGGCGCGCGCGTGGCTGCCGGCGCTGTTCGACCCCGCGCGCACCGCCACCTCCGTCGTCTGCCACCCCAGCAAGGTGCAGGGCCTGCAGGCCGCCTTCTCCAAGTACGTTCAGCACCCACCAGTTTATACTTCGTTCCTGCACATACTGTGCACTGCAACGCTCGGCGCGGCGCGCGCGTGGCTGCCGGCGCTGTTCGACCCCGCGCGCACCGCCACCTCCGTCGTCTGCCACCCCAGCAAGGTGCAGGGCCTGCAGGCCGCCTTCTCCAAGTACGTTCAGCACCCACCAGTTTATACTTCGTTCCTGCACATACTGTGCACTGCAACGCTCGGCGCGGCGCGCGCGTGGCTGCCGGCGCTGTTCGACCCCGCGCGCACCGCCACCTCCGTCGTCTGCCACCCCAGCAAGGTGCAGGGCCTGCAGGCCG
Organism: Acleris sparsana; assembly: GCA_923062465.1. Classification (NCBI taxonomy): domain Eukaryota; kingdom Metazoa; phylum Arthropoda; class Insecta; order Lepidoptera; family Tortricidae; genus Acleris; species Acleris sparsana. The sequence continues at coordinate 14,725,445 of OV281286.1, forward strand.
CCTTCTCCAAGTACGTTCAGCACCCACCAGGTTATACTTCGTTCCTGCACATACTGTGCACTGCAACGCTCGGCGCGGCGCGCGCGTGGCTGCCGGCGCTGTTCGACCCCGCGCGCACCGCCACCTCCGTCGTCTGCCACCCCAGCAAGGTGCAGGGCCTGCAGGCCGCCTTCTCCAAGTACGTTCAGCACCCACCAGTTTATACTTCGTTCCTGCACATACTGTGCACTGCAACGCTCGGCGCGGCGCGCGCGTGGCTGCCGGCGCTGTTCGACCCCGCGCGCACCGCCACCTCCGTCGTCTGCCACCCCAGCAAGGTGCAGGGCCTGCAGGCCGCCTTCTCCAAGTACGTTCAGCACCCACCAGTTTATACTTCGTTCCTGCACATACTGTGCACTGCAACGCTCGGCGCGGCGCGCGCGTGGCTGCCGGCGCTGTTCGACCCCGCGCGCACCGCCACCTCCGTCGTCTGCCACCCCAGCAAGGTGCAGGGCCTGCAGGCCGCCTTCTCCAAGTACGTTCAGCACCCACCAGTTTATACTTCGTTCCTGCACATACTGTGCACTGCAACGCTCGGCGCGGCGCGCGCGTGGCTGCCGGCGCTGTTCGACCCCGCGCGCACCGCCACCTCCGTCGTCTGCCACCCCAGCAAGGTGCAGGGCCTGCAGGCCGCCTTCTCCAAGTACGTTCAGCACCCACCAGTTTATACTTCGTTCCTGCACATACTGTGCACTGCAACGCTCGGCGCGGCGCGCGCGTGGCTGCCGGCGCTGTTCGACCCCGCGCGCACCGCCACCTCCGTCGTCTGCCACCCCAGCAAGGTGCAGGGCCTGCAGGCCGCCTTCTCCAAGTACGTTCAGCACCCACCAGTTTATACTTCGTTCCTGCACATACTGTGCACTGCAACGCTCGGCGCGGCGCGCGCGTGGCTGCCGGCGCTGTTCGACCCCGCGCGCACCGCCACCTCCGTCGTCTGCCACCCCAGCAAGGTGCAGGGCCTGCAGGCCGCCTTCTCCAAGTACGTTCAGCACCCACCAGGTTATACTTCGTTCCTGCACATACTGTGCACTGCAACGCTCGGCGCGGCGCGCGCGTGGCTGCCGGCGCTGTTCGACCCCGCGCGCACCGCCACCTCCGTCGTCTGCCACCCCAGCAAGGTGCAGGGCCTGCAGGCCGCCTTCTCCAAGTACGTTCAGCACCCACCAGTTTATACTTCGTTCCTGCACATACTGTGCACTGCAACGCTCGGCGCGGCGCGCGCGTGGCTGCCGGCGCTGTTCGACCCCGCGCGCACCGCCACCTCCGTCGTCTGCCACCCCAGCAAGGTGCAGGGCCTGCAGGCCGCCTTCTCCAAGTACGTTCAGCACCCACCAGGTTATACTTCGTTCCTGCACATACTGTGCACTGCAACGCTCGGCGCGGCGGCTTCTCTGTACCAATTGTAGCGGCACATCAAAGCATTCTAACTATTTGAACGGACGAACTATACCAAGGTCGGGCGCGGCCATCCCGACCAAGAGGAAATGGGTCTTTTAAACATTTTATAGAAATACAATGGCGTGGAAGTGCGAAAGAGAAACGTATATGAGTAAAAAAAAGAGGTAAACAAGCGGGCAACGGAAGGGCCTATCTCAATTATTTATACATCTTCGAATAACAGACAAGTGATTTAATATTGCATTTCTAATATATATGCAGCACATACACAGGCATAATGTAGAATAGACTTCCATTTACAGGTTCACTTAATTTCATTCAGTTTAATATCCTGCCTGTGTGGTTGCCGGGTTAGAATAGTGCCACTCCGTGTCTTCCCGCGGATGTCGTAAGAGACGACTAAGGGAATAAAGGCTTGTAGTACTGTTAGGCGATGGGCTTGCAACCTGTCACTAATACACTGGTAAACATCTTAGCCTGTTTGTGCAAAATGTGGTTACAGAATTATCAACAAGTTTTTAGGGTTGTTGGAAATTCTGTAGCTCTGCCCACCCCACTCTGGGAATGAAGGCGTGAGTTTATGTATGTGTATGTTTAATATCCGAAAAACACGTAAAATCATAAAATTTCCAGGTTAGCTTTTCCAAAAAAATGATAAATTTTGGTCTTTTTAATGGTACCTGCTGGGAAGATAAACATAAGATTAAATTGATGTCGTTATTTTATTCCAGGATCAACGTCAAATTGAAAGCGTACGAGTCGATGGAAGCTTCGCCATTCAACATATAAGTACAGGCCACTTACTGCCAGATTACCGCGCAAATATTTAAATAATTATAAAATGTATGCTTATTCCCAAAGGCGGCAAAGACGTAATTGTTAGCAATAGTAAAAAACAATTTATCATTTTTCTGCCGTCCATATAGCAGTAAGTTTAAACGTTTACATATCTTGCATTTTCTACCCGAAAGCTTTATGTCCTGATATGACGCGATATATCGTTTTAAGTGTAACGTTGTGTGGTCGGTATGTTTATTTTAAATACTCTGACTTGTTAATTTAACGCTTGTTGAATGTCATAACTATAAAGATTTCCGAATGCAGTTAACAGTCCGGGACTACCCCAATTGTATCTGGCTGTGACAGTTAATGTAATTAGGTGGAAATAAATGAACATGTTGTATTTTTATCGGTATTGCTTTATGTATATTAATGTTATTTAACCTTTTCAGCGCTATGTCTAATACAAAAGTTACTCACATGCCATTGACAGGTATGGTGCGGATATATCCTTCAATTTCGTCAAACAGGTTATGGCCTTTTAAGCTGTTTCTATAAAATCAATGTCACATGTCGATGCATAAATCTCTCCATGAATATTGTTCGAGGTTGAAATAGGGAATAAACTTAATTTTAAGGACTGGAAAGTAAAATGGCAGTATATAATGTGATAATGATAAAGTTTAATCACCTTCGTCTTAAAGCTATGTCTATACAAAAAAATATAACTTACATTTAGTCAGATATTTAGTGAACATCATTATAAATCATCTCACAACCGCTGCAACACCTCCAACATAGAATTCATACCCAACCATAGAATAATATCAACTTTACAACACCAATGCAGTTATTACATAATTCCATAATTTTCAACAGCAATACAATGTTATAACAAATGATAGCATATAGTGAAAGATCTAACTTTTTTTTACCAAATATATAGTTTGAGTCAAACATGTTTAACTCTTCTCCTGTTTTGCGAGTAATCTACGTGAGCTTGCCGTCAAACATTTCGTTACGAGCTAAACGTTTACTAGAGACATCACATTTATTAATAACTACCATCAATTTTACGCCAGATTGTATATTCTTGTAACATCTATTGATCAATTGATTTGGACAAAGTCTTTTAGTTTTAATACTGGTTAGTTGTTAGTCAACCATCGCCTTTGGGGTATTAGAACTTTTCAAATCAACCGAGCGACGATAGTTCAGCACGCGTTCTAAATTGATTTAAGTTCTCAATACGGCCCCAGGTTGGCGAAATGAGCTTAAAGTATGTGTGAGGTACAAAAATAAACTGGCCTTTCTGAGGATGTTAGTAGCCACTATAATCGCTTGCATAGGCCACACTAATCAGTATCCCAACCGTAAAAGATGAAATATCTATAAATATTACTATGAATACAAATAACTCTATCGAGTACTCGTAGCATGTCACATACATTTAATATTTACAACTAAACATAACGTTGAATAAGGAAATAAAAACATTTTCTAAAACAATTCAAGATTACTAATTTTTGCACATTCATTTTGCATATTTAAAGCACCAACATATGTACGGAAACACTTATAGCATTTACACATATGCGTTATATGTAAAGTAATGATGCATGCCGTGCGTCCTCTACAACATAGTAACAAGGTGACTCAAATCTTTTGGAAATCGTAATGCTACGACTTCTGGTACTGGAGTGTACAAAGTTCTTGCTTTAATGAGAGATTTGGTAAATGTTACATCTATCTACGCGTAACAGTCTAAATATTATATTACTTCACTACGGACATCTAGTTACTCGACGAAAGAATTATCCTAGTTAGCTGAACGCCTTAACTACACGTTAATAATATTACTATTACGTAATAATAAAGAGGCGGCCTCATTTTCTCTACCTAACATCTGTAACACTCATCAGACGAATGTCCCTTACAAGCTACGACGCGTGCATTTGTACACTTCGTCTGCTGAGGCGGGCGTCAGCGCCGAGGATCACGGGATTTGTCATAAAACAGTTGACTCACTTTATTTTTGGTTTATTCTAATAACCTGCTTTTATTTCTTCAACGCTGTTTGAACAATCAAGAAATATAAACAGTCCTATTAAAGCTAAGCAAGTCATCTCTTTTCTTTATCCGCGTCGCAGGCAAGCAAACTCCACCATTTATAAACCGGTATAAACCAGATCTGTAGTGCACGAATCTCACCGTTCGCGTTCTCTAAGGACTTCTGTTCAGTCCCGTCAGGGGCTCCGACTCGCGGAGCGCCGTCACCAACATACCGCCTCACTCGTTATTTATTTGGATCGTTTATATGCAAAAGGAATTACTGAAGCATAGAAGTAAATATTAATCAGCCTCGCTATATCTTTACGACAGTCGACCTACGGTTCGGGTGAGGATGTGAAGCGAGACTACGCTTGGAATTGTTCACGCGTATCGTCGAAGTCGTAACGATTACAGCTTCTATTAAACTAATAAACTGCCATAGATTAGATCGACAGGATCGAAGGTAAATCCTTACTATACAATGAAAACATCTAGCGGACGATACGACGCATCGATCGCTTAACGATAACTCAACATTCGAAACGTAATTAACACAGTGGACCAGCCAACGCGGAGAAAAGTTTAGCTATCGTCGAACACCCCGTATATAAGAGGTCGCCTCGGAGAATGCGGCCACGGGTGCGCGGAGCTAGATGAGCGAGTTGGTGTCGATGGGCGGCGCGTGGCTGCGCAGCGCGTCGCGGATGTACCCGCCGATGGAGCCGTCGGCCACGAGGTGGAAGAAGTACAGGTGCTCGAAGCCCTTCAGCGAGATGGAGCGCAGCGCCGGCAGCCGCAGCAGCAGCGACGCGAACCGGCCCTCCTCCGCGCCGCGCGCGCGCCGGCAGTACTCGTCCAGGCACGTGAACAGCTGCAACCAACACGAAACACGATCATACGTTGAGCCGTTTTCTTCCTGCGGGTAAACTAAACATTGTTTTTAATTCTGTAAAATGCACAAATTCGAAGAAAAAAACCGTACAGCCAAAGGCGGCGAGCTTCGGCGGGCAATGGTTCATAGTGCGTTAAATTATCTTAATTCCTAAAAGACTTCAAAAAGAATGAGGTTCTTGATTCGTCGGAATCTTCTTTACAAATATGTTTGTGTCATTTCCTCACATTGTTAGAGATAATCATTATATATGCCTCTAAAGTCGGGGGTTCCCTGACTCACGTTTTAGCAAACCTCGCTAACCGCCTCGTCAGTATCTCCTATTTTCAGTTTAAAGCGTTGTGTAATCATAATATTTAGTTAAAATTTCAACTTTAGTACTTTTAAGCTTCGAAGCTCTGGAATACGAGAGAAATATTTCTTGCACTTTAATTGATTTTCAGTATGTTATCTTAAATATTATGTATTATATTTTTAGTTGAAACGTCTAGACTGGTGCGACCTGTCAGAGGGTCTGGATACCCGATAACCACCTAAAGAGCCGGTGTCGAAACCTACTTGATGTCATTAGGAATAAAAATGTTTTTTGTATGGCCGTTTAAAAACAATGTTCAAAATTCGATTTTGCTGCGAGCGTGAGACAAGTAACTAAATGGGAATGTAGCATGCAATGGGAGGGTAGCTTGGTGGGTAAATATAGCTATATCGCTGCTGAGGTGAGAAGTTGTATGGTACAACACGAGACCAAAGTTACTTGCATCTCTTGTTTTTTGGTCAGGGTTTAGGACGCTTACTCGGGATTCAAAATCAACACTCGCAGGAAATAACAGCTTTGTTTTCTGTTTTCACAAATAATTATTCAATTTTCCTGTGTTCCACATCAAAACTGCCACGTTTCAGACTTACTTTTTCTCGCAGACCTCCAACATCCTCCCGCTTTGTCAGTCCTTTGACATCTGAAATGAAAAAAAAAAGCAAATTAATTGTATGAACACGACAGTTCATATAATATAAGCACACTTTTGTGCAGAACTTTTGCCTTCTCCGCCATAATATTGTATTTATGTATATATTTAATAAAATAATTAGAACCTTGAATAAGAAGTTATATGAAATGAGTTCTTTTTGATACACCCTTTGATATGGCCCTGTAGGATTGTGCAATTTACTCATCTTACACACTCAGTAGGTTTCGTTACAATGTTTTTCCTTCACTGTAAGGGCATCGGGTAATTTACTAAAGTTAGAAAAATCCTCAATACATGGAAACCGCTGGAGTTTGAACTCAAGACCACGAAAAGAGACTCTTAGGTTAGAAAGGAAATTATATTAGACTTTTAATTTATCATAATTTGCATTGCTGACAGATCCCTCTAAAATTCTAAAGCGTCCCACAGTCTGATTGACTCGTCGTATCGGACTAGGTATAAGGGAAGAGAAACGTTATCGCATTTTGTATAGAGTTTTTTAGCTTCACAATCCTCATAAGAAGATTGCTGCGAATCTGTCGGGCTGTCAGTCCGACCGTTGGTATTGTTGGTAGCCTTAGGTCATTCGAGTCGGAGTCCAAACCAGCTGCGCCGTGGCTCATGGTCCGTGTACTGACCCGGGTTGAGCAGCACGATGGCCTTGAGCGCGACGTACTCGGCCTGGTCGATGCGCAGCGTGCGCATACGCAGGCTCAGCTCCGAGAGCACGCGGTCGAAGATCGTGCCCACGCCCGCCTGCATCGCCGAGTTGCGGTGCAGCGTCATGCCTGGAACGATTATTTATGTTTGAAATTGTGTCCTTCGAGCATTTCCATACTTTATATCCGCACACCTAAGGTTTATTTCATGGCACGGAGTTGGTACACATTTTCCTTCTCCAGACTAAAATGTACAGACTACAATCCTAAGACCGCAAATGCGTTGCCAACCCTGCTGAGGACGAAGATGGAATGTCTATGCTGGTAATTGCATGGATTTTCTTATCCCCACACCGGACCACAACAATGCGAACATGCCTACCGCTGTCTATCGGTACACTTATGGTGCGTTCCTATAATTAAAACCGTGGATAGAGTTGTGAGGTCTCGTTCAAATTTGACATTCACTACGTACCGACATAAATGTGTCAAATTTATATTAAAGATTAATAGCAATGAATGATATAAAATATAAAATCTATAACGCGACCCTACCAGGCATCAGACACATGAGTTGCGGCTGCGTGGTGCTCCGCGTGCCGTCCCCGTTCTCCCGCTCATCTTCCAAATACTGAAACATTTCAATTAAAACATTATTAACGAGAATTCGCGTCGCCGCAAACAAACATAAAACGCTATTTGGAAAGAAAACAACTTTAAAAGCCTCGAAAGATAAACACGCTCTTGTTTATTTTTTTGCAAAGAATTTCGCCGACGCAAAAAGTGCTGCGCTAAATTTTGTCCTTGAGACAAAGGCACTTTTTGGCGCAGTGCGCTCACGCTCGGGAATAGCTTAAGGACTGGTTCAAAACTTCGTGACTTTTATAACATTCGTATTCTATTGAAGCCGTATGAATGTTGATCACAGTTCTAAAACAATTCATTCAAAATAATAATTTCTCAAGGTGACAATGGGTTTATTTACTTCACAATTGTAACCGTGATTGAGAAACTCTTGCACTGTTTCAATTCGAGAGACATTAATCCATTTCAATTACGTTATTGATGCTATGTATGAGCATTGAGCACATAGTATTGTAAAACGACTACAAAACACAGTAACAGTAAGCCAATGATTATTTCCACCGAGTCTGTATATCTGTTTATTGCGGACGTACCTCCATGGAGCGCCAGGCGATTGCGAAGAGTAGGAGCTCGTTCCATGAGGCCTTGATGAGCGTCACCTGGTCGTCGAGCGTGAGCTGTGAGAAGTGCGGGATGTCGCGCGCCCACACAACCAGCGCCGCTATCTGTTTGTTGCCTGCAAAAACAATCGCAGCTTATTAAAAAAAGAGTTCCGAAAAAAGTAATGACAACATTGTCAAATTCTGACCCAATCGCTGCATCTGGGCGTTGAACGCAGCAGCCAATGGCATTCTTAGGTGCGCTAAACAACAGTGTGTCACATGCCGGCGCAAAATGTCGAAGTTGAGCGTTATTTTATTTATCATCAGTAACCAGATCAAAAGTACGACACCAAATGCAGTAAAAAAAATTGATTTTATTTAAAAACTTTCATTGAATTTATGGCATTTATTGACTTTGCTTTTGTTGCAGAGAGATTGCCATTAAGAGTTTTATGTTACAAATGAAAAATTGCCAAACGCCCTTTTAAAACATCATTATATGATTTAAGTAATGTTAACGTTATTTACGACATTAGCTACTAAACTTAAGAAACGATTATAATTTAATCCTGTGTGGTTTGCGTGATTATTAAACAATCAAATAATTCATTTTGCTTAAAAAGGGTTGGTAAATGGAACCAGTTCTAGAATTATATCGCATGTTACATTAGTTACAGGTTAAATGGAGGAGTTCCGTGCCCTTTTTAGTTTCATGGTCATTGCTAGGCTAGAGCTGAACTCGAAATGTCGAGATTATGTATTTTTTTATACATATCAATAATGGGTTTGCGTTTGATTTGACCTCAGTCTCACCTGATGCTAAGTGACGACGAGCTCGAAGGTGGTACACGCTTACCCAGAAAATGCCTATTCACAATTGCCTTGAAAACACCAAGGTTATGATTCGGGGAATACAGACGCGGGGAGAGCGTTCTACTCCTTGGCAGTGCGAATAAGAAACGACGCAGTAAACCGCTGCGTGCGAACCATTAGGTACTCTACTACATGTGGATGGAAGCCCTCCCGGCATCTAGAAGACCAATGTGAGAAAGTGGAGGGTGGGATGAGGCCATGTGGCACACTCTCCATAATACAGCATACATTTTCAATTACTACACGCGGTAGCGCTCGATTAGTGTTATTATTTCCCCTTTTTATTCCTTAGTAGTCATGTTTTTAATAATCCCTCGTTAGTGGGTGTTTGCGTCAAAAAATAATGTTAAGGATGATGTTTTTGATTTCATGTTTCTAGCTCCGGTTCGGGCTTTGCGTTGATATCATATCAGTCAGTTTCTTTGTTTTTATGTAGACACAGCGCATTTCTTGTTTTAGCACAGCAGTTCAAATATTTATAAAATACGTAATTCAATGGCACACCCATCAATTCCCAGTGTAGTCTATATTAGCAGTACACACACAAATTTACGCTAATTTAATTAAGACATTCTCCTTTTGATGTGTGGACCGTGCTTAAAATTGAAGTCCCAAGTGTAAAAACTAACAAATCAAACTGTATGTTCATTAGCAAAGTGCAAGCCCGTGGTAAATATCGCTTTTGTAAATTTACAATGTAGTTTTTTATACCTACTAAAATAATAAACAGTATATAAACTCGTCTACCTATTCATAAGATATGTGGCTTTATCTCACAATACGTAAAGATACGAGAGGCTCCCGTTTTAAGTTAAGTAAAAGTAAATGATTCTCTTATAAAGCAATCCCAATCGATGCAATCCATTAAGGATATTTTGTCATGGCAAATTTATTACGATCTCATTAATTTATGGGTATACCCGTAGGTATCTGATGCTTCCTGCGCCGTCCCTATCGGTACTTAAAACTTAAATTCCAAGAATCCTGAATACTAAAACATTATTCAGAATAACAAACACCAACTTTTCCGTTGCTTCTTGACAAAGATAAGGAAAAAACCCTTGAAAATAACGCATTTTTTGCCAGCGCTGAATTGATCTACATTTTTTGTCCGCATTCACACTTTTTTGTGCAGTTGTGCGAAATGTTTTATAAATATTTATGAAGTCTCGAATACCGGCTAATTATTGAATGTGACATTACTAATTAAAAAACGATATATAGAAGTTTGACATAGTAAGCAATAACAAGTCTAGAATGAAGTTACCAGAATTGTTTTGATCGTTTACAATGGTTTGTTCAATCACGAATTACGCCCATGCACAGCTTTTTTCGCGATATGAAATGATTCAATTGATTCTTTAATTTTAAATTTAATTTCCTTTTCCTCAGAAACTAGAATGTTCAACTCGTGTCATAATAGCTCAATAACTTCTATTTTTAATAAAGCATAGCCGGACAAACTCTTTTTTGTAGAAAGATTGACCCAGTTGCCTACAACGGGTGAATGGGTAATCCGGGACTTACCTATCTGGCAGAGGGAGGAGACGGGCGCGCGGTACCGCGCCGGCACGTTACTGTCGGGCCCCACGCGCAGGAACTGGAACTCCTCGCTGGGGTCCGCCACCAGCGACTCCATCTCCAGCAGCCGCTCGATCGACAGTTCCTGACAATATACAATTTCAAGATTCAAGCTAGATCATCATCAATTGATTAGAGTTACTGATGCAGGGTCAAACTAACGTACAGGACATTTTCAAATTCTTTGGGACACGTCGGAAATTGCTAAATTGTCGAGGGAGTATACCTACCTGATATTGAAATCGGCAGTGATGCGAAAAAGACGTATTTTTTTAGGATTCCGTAACCAAAGGGGTAAAAAATTTAACCCTATTACGAAGACTCCGTCTGTCTGTCACGAGGCTATATACCATGAACCGTGACAGCTAGACAGTTGAAATTTCCACATATGATGTATTTCTGTTGCCGCTATAACGATAAATTTTAAAAACAGAATAAATAGTTAAATAAAGTTCCATACAATAACCTAATTTAGTGTCTAATGTTGTATAAAAATGGTACGGAATCCTTTGTGCGCGAGTCCGACAAGCACTTGGCCGGTTTTTGTAAAATGCCCTCAAATCAAAATGTTTATAAGAAAGAAATTTCTTTCTTCTGCTCCGAACCAAAATTTTATTTTCTAGTAATAATAATAATTATCATTCCCGAGTTCAAAGCAATTTGAATTAAGGCATATTGTTAGATTGTCAACGTCCTAAAATAGTGTCTCGCAATATGCTTTTGAGAATAATTCCAATTAGGAAAGTCACTTTAATTAATGTACGAAACTTTAAAACGAGATTTCTGTTTTGAATCTCAGTAGAAAATTATCATTATAATTCAAATATCATTTAAAATAAGAATTTTAATTACAAGGAATTAATTTTAATAAGGTTTTTTTAATATATATTTTTTTTTTATGGCATAGGGAAGGCTGACGAGCACAAAGGCCACCTGATGGTAAGTGGAAACTGTGACCCATAGACATTCGCATTCACAAGACTGCAAGCCTAAGACTGCAAATGCGCTGCCAACCCTGAGGACTAAGATGTAATGCCTCTATGCTAGTCATTACACCGGCTGTCTTATCCCCAAACCGGAACACAACAATGCGAACACTGCTGTTTGGCGGTAGGTTAATGGAAGATGGTGGTAGCGATCCGGACGGACCCCGCACAAGGTCCTACCACCCGCAAAATAACGCAATTCACTTGGAAAGTTCCTAAGTAGATTCCGACATTAAAAAAATATCTTACTATAACATTAATTATATACGGTACTTATGTTGTATCTGATGTCCAGCATTGGTTCAGGGGTTCCTTTCATGATGTAAGTGAGCACCAAGAAAGGATTTTCCCAAAAGGAAGAAATAGGGGGTATATAGTAAACTAATTCTACGCGTAAGAAGTCGCAGGCGTCCTCTAGTGTAAAATATACCAGCCATATATTAACCAGCACTAGTAAATCATATTTTCTGATATAGAAAAACGAGTACGCAATTTCTTCGAGCTCAAATCAAGTATAACACACACACAAGCAGAAGTAAATAAAAGTTTTAGTAAAAGATGTTTCAACGTTGGATTTCTATATCGAAAAATTCAATTTCAGTCATCTAAAAATAGTTCTGTAATAAAAAGGAGCTGAAATGCTGAGCTAGTTGGGCTTTTTATAGGATTCATACTTAAGGGCTTGTTCACATCACCAAAGCGCGGCGCCGTGGAGAGGCACTTTGCCATGTCCGCACCGGGCGCCGCACTGTGGTGATGTGAACAGGCCCTAAGGGCTCCAGTCAAGGCAAACACGGAGGCGGAATCGCGATACCGCGATATTAAACGCCCGACCGCTTGCAACGCTTATCTTAAAGCTCAGTCTTACAAGAAAACCCAAGACGAAATATATTTACTAGTGTGACGTCTCTAAGTATTTTTATTGTATGCAGAATGTATCCTTTCAAATAACTCGCAAATTAAATTGGACGTTGATGGCGTTGGACGATGGTCAAACTTTTTGCCATATTATTGGCGTAATTCGAAGCAATATATGATTACCTATGCTAATTCCATTTTACGCGTGCATACAAAATTATCTTGTTATTTTTAAAACGAACAGCATTAGGTATGTAAAACAGAACAAAAACCAGTATTGGGTAAATCATTTAATTATTATTTTGCTAAAATGCACAGATGAACAGAAATGATAAACCCAGTTCAATTGCAGATTTCTGCAGGATGGAGTAGATCCATCCTGTAAAGATGCAGAAACAGAAAGAAATTATCACTGCATCTTTTAGCTTTGAAACAATTACTGTCTACCCTTACTATATATGCTAGAACAAGATGAGTAGGTATAGAAAAGCAGCTTTGAATTGGCGTCAAAATTTGCATTATTCATTAAGGCATGATTCTGATGGTGGTGACCATGACCGGCGACGGAGACCGGGATTCGGATTAGTATGAATTAGGGTGATGGAACCAATAATGGACTTAATTCTTATTTTACAGAAGGGTTATTCATTTGTTTTGCTACAATAAATTTAGGTCCGTATGAAATTTGAATTAAGAGTGAAGTGTCCATTACTGGTGACTGTCAGCTAAAAGTGTCCATCATTGGTGCTGTCACCGTATATGGAGCGCTGACTAACCCAAGCGACTGCGACCTTGCATTGGTCGGTGCGCCAACATCATACCTTAAAGCACTTGTCCCACCGCCGACGATGAGCGGGAAGCGAGTAGAGCCATCGACGAACTATTAATACGTGTCTCTTTTACTGACACGGGCTCTATATCTGGCATTGGGACAAGTGCCTAATGCTCAGTTACCAGGGTACTGTCCGGAAGACTGAGCCACAGATTAAATACAAAGCACCACGTAAATCGGCGCTGCAAATGAGCGACTAATCATCGCGGTGAACAATCGAGTGAGCGACTTAATGTTGCTAAAATGTTGCTGCAAATAAGCCACGATTTACTGCGTACTGTGACTTTTGTTGTATTTTTTTTATAAGTTGGTTGCTAAGTGATAGTTAACAAAAACCTCTAACCCTATTGTGACGCAACCTGAAGGGGCTGATGAATGTGGAACGTAGCCACGTGCATGTAGCCGTCCGAAGCAAAAAGGCAGTATGCGATGTTGACTTAATACTCTTATACTGCCGTATTAGGGTTTCGTAACCAACTGGACCCTATTACTAAGCCTCCGTTGTCAGTCTGTCTGCTAGCAGGCTGTATCCAATGAACCGTAATAGAGAGACAGTTGACAATGTCAGTGTGTATTTTTATTGTCGCCATAACAACAAATAACAAAAATGAAATAAAGCTACAAATTACACGAAAAACGTGACTTTTCGTTGTTTTTCGCTTGACTATAATAATAGCTCTATCTCTTTAACTGTAACAGGTAGATTTTTACAGAGTGTATATTACAATGGCCGCTATAATAACAAATAATAGAAACAAAATAAAGTGTATTTTGTTCGTTCTTAATTTAAAGGTGGTACGGGAACCCTACTACTAGTTAAATATCACTTAAATGATATCTAACTTACAATTTCGTTACAAAAATGTATGTGTTTGACTTTAATCGACAGTTTCGTTACGGTGACAAAACTCTTCTTCAATTGGACATTTATTTTTGTTTATACCCATTTATAAATCATTGTCCAGTGCCTCTATAAATGACAAGGTACATTGAGGGTACTTACATCGCTGACCTGCACCGAGCTGCTCGGGTGCGCGTCTTCGGCGCCGCGCGCGGCGCGCTGTCGCTCCTCCTGTACCGCCTCGCGTTTCATCCCGCACGCCAGACACTTCTGGTAGCGGCAGTACTGGCACCGGTTCCGCTGCCGCTTGTCGATGATGCAGTTCCGCTCCTCGCGGCACGCGTATGTCAGGTCTTTCCGCACGGTCCGCTTGAAGAAGCCCTTGCATCCTTCGCAACTGCAAAATAGTATTCAGTGAGACATATGTGTAGTAGTGGTTATTGTTGTCATCTTAGGTACAGTCGACGTCAAAGATATGTTTACATTTTGGGACCTTATTTCAAAGGAATAAGATGAAAAAGTGTAAACATATGTTTGATGACGACTTTACCAATAGGAATATTCTATCCCCTATCTCTTTGACCTTTTACCTTTTTTGTAATATTACTTTACATTACTAGAAACAGAAAAATAGCCTATTGAAATTTAAAAAAAAACATGACAAGATTCTCAAAATAAAATATTGCTGTCATAAAATTAAGGTGAGAAATTAATTTTGTTTAACCTTTTTTTAACCCTAACACTATTTTTTAGTGGAATTTAATTTATGTGTTCCAGGTTATATGCGGTTGATTTCCCTTTTTTCAAACACCTTTGAAATTCTTTCTCTTTCTTTTAATTGAAACTTATTCAATCTCGTCTATAGTGAGGATAATGGATATATTACCCCTCACTCCCTATAGTTGATACTGAATAAGTGTTGAAAGCGGTTCAGAGTCTAAGGATGATTAATCGTATCGAGCCTACAAACAAGAAGACCGAAAAAAATATAAACCGCGCTGAATTCTGTACAAATAAATAGTCCCTCAAAAACCTTTTAACAACTAAGCATCTGCGAAGAGGGTTGCTTCTGGGACTGATTGTGTACGCTGCATCCGTCACGTAATCGCTCCCAAAGCTCTCGGGAAAAACCCATCTTATCCGTAATTGGTCAAGATAAAAAGATAAAAGTAAGAACGAAATAAGTGAGCAACAACGCAAAACGAAGCAAATGCTTCCAAGGGTTCCGAGCAGAAAGGAGCCAATCGGAACCGCATTATTATGCTTACGCTGTCCATCCTAGCTTTTAAGAGCTGTATCTTTTGAACCCTAATAGATTACAGCGATTTTACTAACAAAAAAAATATTACAGAAAGTGATATAATAAAAGGGGGCAAGAAACATATTTTTTCAACGTATTTTTATTATTGTTGTATTGTTGGTGAAACATACAAGCGTCAAATTTGGTATGATTATAGCACAAACCCTGAACAAAAACCATAAACGCTAAAAATGGTCAAGTGTGACTTGGGCTCCGGTGGTTTCCGACTCGGCCTTGACTGGTTTTTTAGTGCCGTGCATACTGCGAACTGGATGCAGGTTGTAATTGTAGGCTGTTATAATATCTGCTGATTCAATTTGAAATGGAGGAAAACTCATCGCGTCGTTAGTGTCCTGATCCCTTTTGCGAGAGAGCATAATTCGCCCAGACTGGATATCATTAAAGCCATACGACGCGAGTTTCGCAACGACGTTGATGATTAACAGGAAAACTTTCACTTCTGAGAATTAAAGTGACTTAACGTCTTGGCTACACATATACTCGTAATAACCATCAGAGAGTAAGTGTAATGTGGTTGCCCTCGAAATGAACCGCCATACCACATAGTATTCATTCTTGAAATTTAACGTTACTTAGTACAAAGAAGATTTGAACGGGTATTTATACATTAGCATGCCCATAAAATGTGGTATAAGCCCACTTTATGGGGTAACTAGCACAGTCTAATTAAAAATATTATGTAAATGAATTTAACTGAGTATAAAAATTGTTTAATAGCTAATTCTTTGGGAAATAAACACACAGTCAACCACCAAACTTTATAACGAATACCTTTCGGGAAAAATTCTGCGAAACCTGTTCGTTTGATTAATTCATCGAGCACCTAATTTGAGATGATGGCAAATATTGAACTTTAATTAATAAGTATTTAACAGAACCACACGGTTAACATTCATAATCTTTTTTTTATTTTTATTTAATAGCCGAATAAATGAATCTGTCTATCTATCTAATACGGAATTCGGTTATAAGTGATTTATATCAGCTATGTGTAAAAAATGCGATAAAAATAGACGCAGACACGCTTTATGTAAGAGTGCCATTGAAATAAAAACCGGATGGTATAAAGCAATAGGCCTTTTCTACTATCCGTTAAACTATTCTTCTTAACCTCTTATTTTGAAAATGGTGACAATATTTGTATGTTTCCAACTCCCTGAGAAAAAATATCAGTTCAACAATACTAGTCGACTAATACTAGACTCCCGGGACTAGGGAGGGCTTCGTCTACACCCCCGCACTGTAAAGAAATTCCCAATCACAATCTCAACAACACCCAACAAGTCCCTTCCCCGCACGCGCCCTGCCCGCGCCTCAACTAAGCTTTCTCTTATCAATTACATTTTCCTCGACTTGTTTACCGAGATATTTGCGAATCAAATATTTAGTCTTCGAGATATATGAAAGGCTTGGGACGCGACGTGAGAAGAATATACATTAGATACTGGTATCAGAATAACATGCTAATGTTATTCTGATTCATCATCGTTTTATCAATGAATTGATAGATTGTGATATGAGACTATTCATAAGGTCATAGCAACATCTTGCCTGTCATCAATATATGTGTATGAACAATCAGCGAATTATAGGCATTTTCGGAATATCAGCCGCGCACGTAAGAAAGAAATTGCTACTTATAGAAGCTATTTTCAGATCATTGAGCAGTGGGTAACGCGATTATTGGTCCTTGTTCAGTGTTTCGTTGATATTAGTGCGTCGATAGAACGTTAAGTCTTACCTTTTATTTTTGTATGTCTACACATATATCTACTCGTAATAAGTGTTTGACATCTTTAATTGAATAAATTGATTGCATTATTATTGCATCACTTGTTGTAAAACTCGGTTTGAATGTTTTTGTTATTGTGTTGGGAATTATCACTTGATTTATTACCACCGCTTTGATGATGAAACAGTTGAACTGCTTTAAAAGCATCGTTTTATTTTACTGCAAACCTTTAAAAGAAGAATTTGAAATATAGATTCATCAAAACTTTACTACCTGCCTTCGCCGGCATACAAAAATGTCGAGGTAAAATAAAATGTCCCATGCATGGCATTACGGGCGGGCGGCGATCGATAGAATTGTAAATCACTTAAATAATGTATAGGTTGAAATTCTATAGAGTAGCTAAATTGTTCGAAACAAACGTGTACGTACGTATTGCGTGGCAAAGGCTCCCCGCGAGCGATTCGATTAAAGCGTTAAAAGAACAATAACAAGGTGTTAAATCTTTAATTTTGCGCATGCTGGGTGTAACCCATTACCATTTTACACGCCAGACCTACAATATTGCAATTTATCTGTTTAGATACATGTACGCAGCTGTCTGAGGTGCCTGAAGTCTAGACGCTGCTATGGATAGCTCTCTTTATTTACTCTTTCTGTTGACTCTATGTAAAAGCCATTATTACCCAGACTGTCAATATCTGAATCATAAATTTGGAACCAAGTAGATACAATAAAACGAATAGAAGTCAATTGCTGGAAATTACGTTTCATGCGAAGTGAAGGTAATGCAGATAACGCTTTCTATAAAAATAATACGTTTACGCGTACCGAACCAAATAGTACGGATGATTCGCGATCATGGCGCGTGACAATAGCGAGTGTAGCGCGCGCCGGCCGGGATGTTATTTCGATTCTGGCTCTGTTCTGCGAGAGGAGGCGGCGGTGGGTGATTACTAATTACATGCCTAAGTTTTTTAGTTCACCCATTCGCTATAAATGCCAATCAGCTTACGGATTGCGTTTAACTTTAAGTCCATTTCGAAATTCTTGGTGATAAATGTGAAAACAAATCTATTGGTCTGACATATATGTTGGATATTATATAAAATAAATCGGGAAACAGTAACACAAATATTCTACTATTACGGGTACTATGTAGACACGATAAACTTACTTGTATAGAGAAAATATAACTTAAATATATAGAAAAAGTCCAAGACTCAGGAACAAATACCCGCTCTCATTACACAAATACCTGCCCTTATCGGGATTTGTACCCAGGATCGCTAGCTTCGTAGGCAGGGCCACACCAACTAATGTGTCATGTCGTATATGCCAGTAGACTTTTCCATTAACAAATTCCTTGTTGAAGAAACAGACACTTATGATTATTACAGAGACTATAGAAATAATTTACAAGTTAAATCTAACTCTACATTCCAGATTCGCTTTCTGAGGAATAGCGTGGGCAAAAAAAATCTACGCGTTGATTGAGATAGGTATGCGGGTTTAAAATGGATATCTATATCGATTTGGATAAAACATGTCACTTTATGACCAGAATGTAGGTGCAAGAGTGACGGATGCTTTATCCAGCGCGATAAAAGCCACCATAATACGGGCCATGATGAGTATAAAATAGATAAACCCACCTATATAATAGCGACGCCTACATTCAGTGCTAGTAATTCTATAACGGCCATTTTTTATCAAACCTAGCTAAGAACCGTCACGATTAAACTTGCTTCTCTTAGCATTCATCATTCATTTCATATGTTATGAGACTTATGAGTAGGGTTCGGGGTTTTCATAGCACGGGAACATGAAGGGAGCTGTGAAGTCGACATTAACATTAAAATTCAACTCTTACTCATACTTATTCGTTTATTTAATTGCAAATTTGTATTTTTATTATGAATATAGGTAATAAGTTTCACTTATAATACTCATTACATTATTAAATAATTTGTATATGTAAATTATTTTTTTACAATCGTAATTTCATTGCGTAGGCTTAGCAGCTTTACTCATGGGCTCAGGGCAAACATAAAAGCAGTTTGGAATTAAATAAACAAATTAGTATGAGTAAGAGTTGAATTTTAATGTTAATGTCGACTCCACAGGTCCCTTCTTCCTACCGTGCTATGAAAACTCCGAACCCTAGTTATAAGCCTCAATCAAACATAACAAGAGTATTCAGGTCCTCTATTCAAGGCGGTAGAAACCATCGTCCTTGACCTCTTATAGGATTGTTTGTAACTCGGCCGCCATTACTGTAAAGTAAATAAGAGCTATCAACTTGTTGGTAATACGATAAAGGGTCAAAGACGATATGGTTTTCACCGCCTAGAATCTCGCCACAATATAAATTCAGAGTATCTGAACTTAGCTGACGATATTTTGCCAAACGGCCCACCTCGTTCGCGTCGCTGCGTTTTAATGATGCGTCGTTTTCCTTATGTAATGTTTCGTCTAGCTGCTAATGACTCTCATCAAAGTCTGCGATATGACATAACTGTCTATGTCATGTTTGTATTTTCACTGTTGTTCTGTACCTAATGACACATTTATTGATTGATAAAAGCAGTGTTAAAGACTTTTTTAAAAGAGTACAAAGTAGAATTGTTTTAATTTCTCAAAATAATTGCGTTGTATTCTGAGATTTTATTTTAAACACCTTAGTATACCTTTTTGTTGGATGTTTTAAGGCCGAAGAGACGCAAGAATAATCTCACCAAACAATTAATAACTATTACAAACAACGTTTCTGCAAAGGATTTGTAAAACGGTACTTTAAACCCTCAAATAAAGAATTATATACAAATAAAGTTTTAAAAACAATGAACTGACTAAAAAAAGCCAATCACACCTTTTTAAAATCGAAGATACATATAAATAAGCGTCGAACAGGGAAGATTTTTTTTAAAGCGTTTAGTTGCATCACATTCACATGACATCGTGTTCAAATGATTATAATAAGTCTATTCGCCTAAACCTTCTTAAGACTTGGTTTTTCCGTAGCTCAGCCAAGCTTACATACGGTATGTTAATTTAATCATTTTTTGTCCATTACATCACTAGGATGTTTATGACATGCATAATTAAATTAAGAAACACGATCATAACCGAAACTCCTACAACAGAGATTCTTTTAGCAATAAAATGCATATTAATGTTTTGTTATTCAGTGTGGTTTTAGTGGATAGACCCTTATAGATAATGCTCTAGCAATATTGTATCGACCTACGGTAATGCACGCGCAATTGTGAGAATCGCATTTCACGTTATCGATAGATAACCGCGATAAGTGAAATTGACATTCATGATTATGCATGAAAAGATAATAATCATCCTTCTAGCTCGAAGTTTTAAAGTTTTCTAGAAAGGATGCGGCCAAAGTAAATAAGTTTTTTTTTTCATGTATATCGTGCGGAAAGTTCGATTTTGCAAACTAGTGCTTCTTACTTTTTCTGTAGCTGCATATCGTGCGGAAAGTTGGATGTTTTGCATTACATAGTGTTTTCTTACTTTTCAATATTTTTTCCCTCAATTGTTCAAATTGCACTACGAATATTATCAGAGTAGGTACCTAAGAATTAAGTAAAATTGACTTTTTTTATTTACTGTTTAATTTTTGTTCCATTGTGGTTTTTTTTGCAAATGTATTAATCTATCGTTTGATACACGTGCGGAACTGTCATTGTCACTCAATCCGAGTCACCTCGGGTCGGGACTGGTGTAAAATGACATTATTTCCGCAGTTGCATCGAAATGTACTATTTAATTCCGCTTACCTGTACACTCCATAGTGTTTTCCAGACGCCCTGTCACCACATATTGAGCACAGATGCTTGGACCCGCTCAGCGGGTGATTGGGGGGATAGTTCTTGAAGGTAGGTGGTGAAGTAGCGTCGTCCCGGAGGCCGTCCAACATGGCCGTGTCGGGCTTCATCTCGGGGGGAGACATGGGAGACATGAACCCAGGATCAAGGTTAAGCCCTGAAACAAAACAATACTTTAAAACATCGATAGGTATAAGTTATTTTTTGTTACATATTTATATCTATTTACTTCAGACAGACGACCTTATAACTACTTATTTTAAAATGTATAAATATGTAAAGCATAAAGTATTTTTTGTTTGTAAACAATCATATATATACAGCCATCTCGCGTAATATATTTTTATACATAGACCTTATTATTATTATCAGTGGCGAAGGGGCGTACGGATATTTTTGATGTATATGTAAATATGTATTTATAACTTTGGCTGTGCCAAAGTAATATCCCTATTAAACGAACCTTCTGTTAATATGATCACCTCTCTTGATATAGGGTTTAAATTTAGCGCCTAATTACTTAAGTTCTGTTATGCTTATCGATACAGTTTCTGAAACAGCGGTGTCTTTTGAAGTGCAGATATGAAAAAAATAAAAAATAAAAGCGACTAAGACGTGCTTTTTGATCACTGGTTTGGTACTTCAGGCTAATAGGCTCTACTCCTACTATTGTCAATTAAACAAGCAATTGGGTAAAAACCAAAATAAATGTACATAAAGACGATATTTAAATGGCACTTAAATGATATCTAATTTACAATTTCGTTACAGACATGTGTTTGACGTTAATCGACAATTTCGTTACGGTGACAAAACTCTTCTCAGACCGGACATTAATTTATATGACATTGCAATTAAAAAAACAATTCTTTTTTAATTTTTCTATTAAGTAGTAGTATATAAGTAGGTAATGGACTGATTTTTTCAGCCTTTTATCGATTAAACAGCTCGGTGTAGGTCGTCTCCTATTCGGATCTTAAACTATTTAAAGGACAATGCGAATCTTACTTCAACCGAATTTTACTCGTACTTAGATAGTCAAAAGATTTACAAATTTTCAATATTTATTGGTAGATTATATTATGTTATGTTATGATGGATGACTGTTAAAATATAAAAGCGAAAGTAGTAGAGTAAATAATATCAGTTATAAAATGTACGCAGCGATCACTAAGAAGGCGGCAGCGCAGGTAGATATATGTGCAAAACAAATTCGATTTAGAAAACAAGTAAAAAATTTACCGGCCCCGGCAAAAGAACCGTCAAAACTGGTCCATATGTCTGAGGGCCACAGAATGGGACACAAAAAGGGAATAAACACACACCCCTCGTTCCGACGCGCATTAGAAAGGAAACCATAATACAAATAAAGACCTTTTATCATAACGCTTTGTTGTTCAAAAAAAGGTTTCCAAACCGTATAGGATTACTTATTACAAGCCGTTTCATCTAAACTCGGTGGCGAATGTGTAGATTTATTTAAAGATTACGCTACCTACTGACATTTAAATAAATATATCTTTCAAGCTATTGTTATTAAAAGCAGAATGAGATGTCGCATGTATGTGTGTTTTGACGACACGTTAGCTTAGTTGGTTTGGTAGTAAGCGGTCCCCGGTTCAAATCCCGGTAAGGGCGGATATTTTTGTGATGACCGCGAGCATTTGTTTCTGAGTCTTGGATATTTTCTATGTACTCCAAGTCTCCAACTGAATTATAAAAAGCCAAAAGTTTACGAAGAGCGTTGCCGTGTTTGCATGAAAAATTACAAGTATTAGGTATTTCCTCTAAGATTCAGCTTATCATTGTTATTTTTCGAGATATGACATATATTTTTTACTAAGAACATTTTTTTTCCCACATTGGCTAATGCCATTTCCGTAAACTTTTCGTAGAATATCCTACATATGAGACTCACAAATACTAAGTAAGTATACCTAAATAAATGCAGGAAATAAGACTTAGTTTTTTTTTATTGCATTCTAGAAGAGCGACCCCAACAGGTTTTTGTTAGATCGTTGCTGTAAACATGTATACATGAATTGTCACAGCGATTAACGTGATAAAGTACTAAAGTGTATACATATTTATTAACACGACTGTACCAACTAGATTATTTTGAAAAACTACTTTACACAAAACCCGGACACGGCCGCGCGCCCTAGTGAAAGGGATTTAATACTTAAAAATTGTGTTTCTTAAAACATTTGTAATCTACTCGTTATAGTGGTAGATAGAGTCGATATATAATTGATTGTAGGTAGTTACAGTATTTCGTTACTAAGTACACTCCTGTGGAGTGGCGCGTGCCACATCGCAATGGAGTTGTTTACACACAATATATTAAATTAAGTCGATGCGGCCAACCAAAACCTTAATTAACCACCAATTATAGGAATACCACTAATTAAAGGAAATTTTATGTGCGAAATCTCCTGAGAATTCCTTTTAAATTAGATATTAAACATAAAAGTACCTACGAGTACCATCATTTCAAAAGGCAGTCAAGTGTTAGCGCTGAAAATAAGTATTCATGGAAACGTTAATAAAAGGCAGAGGTAGAAATTAATAGAGCGACTCAAATGATTCCGTTTCGTTGAAAATTAGAATATCGCCAACTGTAAGACGCCGTCCCACGCCAAGGGGGGGGGATATAATTTGTTTATTCGCGGCAGGGCGGGCTTGGGGAAATCTTGTACCAAACGATGTTATGAAAAATAAGAGACACGTTCATGATAATCATAGTATAATAAGTATATTAAATGCGAAATACTTAAAAAGATGATTTTGATCTTTACTTATTCGCAAATTATTAAGCAAAAAATCCAAATGAATTCCAGTCTTTAAAGGTCTATAAAATTTATTTTTGAGACGAAAATAAACGAATAGGAAAAACACTTGATGTTATATTCATTTGTACATTTTAATAAAAAAATATTATATACGGCCTTTTTTTTAAGGTGCTATTATACCTCGCATTGCGTAATAGACCTTTAAAGATCTATTCCTCCTGACATGATGGGGCAAATACCTATTATGGAAAAAAAATGTTACCTGTAGTCATTAATAAAAATCATAGCTTTTTCTACTAAAGCTAATATTGAGGAAATAAAACCAACAATCCCTAAATTTTATTCCAAAAACCTCTTACTTCGTCCAGGCTATTCCTTTCGTATTAAAAAACCAAACTTGATTCGATATTCTTTCGTCCGTTAGTAGGTAATGAGGTTGCAAATACTATGGATGTTACATAGGACATACTTACCACATTTTGGCAGCCATATGCACAGCGCCGTTAGAGACGAGTCAAATGAAATACCTTTAGCATGATAAGTCAATTAAGAAAAACATGAAATAGCATCAAAAAGATTTTAACACGTTTTCTGTGTATGTCCCATGATGCATTTTGTGGTACAGTCGAGTTCATAAATATGCGTAAATATACTTTAGTACCTTGTCACTTTAATCGCTGAGACTATTCATATATCGCAGTTTAAACATGACATTAAATAGACAGGGTACTGAAGTATACACATGTTTATGAACTCGACTGATCAAACGACTCGTGATTCGAGTGCATCACATGTAAGTCACAGCCCCTTGCAAACTTGAAGGGTTATATAAAAATACGCTCATGTGAGCTAAATAAAGCATTCTAATATGATTCCACGTGTTAATTAATATACTACTTCAAAAAAAAAAGTTTGCATGTATGAGCATCAATATTTAATTTCAGTTAGTTGATATATCAAGTAATTTCTCTACAACAAGACCCTGAAATGAGGCAGATATAAACCAAAACTCCATATCATGAAATCGCATTGTTATCGGAGAGGAATAACCACAAAGAGGTTATTCCTCATGAATATGAAAAGCTAGTCTAATGTGACAACATACGTATATGTTTAAATAGCTTCTGCCTGCGAACTCGTCTGTTAGAGATTAGTTATTTGGCCATCCCATGTTGCGAGGAATTTCTATTATCGTTATTCCTTCAGGAACTTTAAAAAGTAGCATATGTGTCAATTTAGGATATAAGCTATCTGCATTCGAAATAATCAAACTCTGGAATAACGGCAAGAAAAAGCGGGATTAGGATAAACCTAATTATATAAATAGGAGAGCGCAGCTGAGCGACCGGGCATTCGTTTGTTCTTCCGATTTGCAGTTTCCAGGGGAATGGGGTAAACGTAAGCGTAAGTCGATGCGCCGGCAAAGTCACACAAAAACTATTACTCTGTTAAATAAAACGGTGTTAAACTATACTACGTTTCCTGTGGAATAAAACGGTGTTAATTCAGGGTAACTACAATGTTCAAACTCCATAATAATATTCATTTTGTGAGGACAGTAACATAGCTAGTAACATACACACACACAAACGCACAAACATTTTTTTTATGGCACGGAGAGAGCAAACGAGCACACAGCCCACCACAAGACTACAATCTTAAGACTGCAATCCTAAGACCGCAAGTGCGCCAACCTTAAGGACTAAGATGGAATGCCTCTGTGCTTGTAATTTTACCGGTTGTCTTAATTAACTAAGCGACCTGCCCTCGCTTCGTATCGGTTCTTGTGTGTTTTCTGTAACACTGGTACAAAACCAGAATTTATTTCTAAACTTTCGTGAAGAATCATCTTACTGATGGCGAAAACCGCATGAAAATCCGTTCGTTGTCACGAGATCATCGCGAACATATACAGACAGACAGACGCGTCGGTGGACTTTGTTTTACTACATAGTGATATTAGTGTGATATTAATGTTGATTTTATTTAAATTCATCATTACTTCTAATCTTCTCGCGTTTGATATGGTATTAACTGTATGCTTTCGGTTCGGTTCGAGAGTATGACTGTAAAATCAGCACTAAAGGAAGCTTGATTTCATATTCGATATAGTGTATAGTGATAGGTAGCCATGGGGTAAGGAATGCATTTTGTCAACAGACACCATAATACGACCGTGCGCGCACACGTATTCTAAATATTTTTTGCAGCGGTCGAATCTGGAAAACTCATTCAGAATGAATAAAAAATAATTAAAAAATAAAAATCGGTTATAAGTGTAAAAGTTTGAACACATTTCGGTAAAATCTAAAATAATGTAATTTGTCACGTACTTACTTCAAAACTGATTCAGATGCCAGTTATCTTTTCAAGAGCGAAAACAACTCAAATTAACTTTGTAATGGAGTTTTAGTTGAAAGAGATTTGCACAAACCCAATTACAATTTTCTCTCCCGTGAAGCGATTATTGCGTGTAAATGTTACCTACACGTATCTCTAATTAGCTGAGTCGAGAACGAGAAACATTCCACCGCCCATTAAACTGTCATTTAATTGCCAATAACAAAGAGACTGTATAGTAAAATTAGATACTTTATGTAGGTAGAGTTGGAAATATCTAGCCCCGTTCTCTCCCTCCCTCCTTTAGTAATTCAACTTCAAGGGCCACGGGTTTAAAAAAAAGAAAGTAGATACCTAATTGCTTCGAGCCATTGGATCTATTATTAACATTATGATATGAATTATTAAAGATTCACAGAGAAACCTAGAGGAGTCTCAGAATAGCTAAATCTACGAATACATTCAAATTAATCAATGTTAAGTACGTACCTATTAAGATTATACTGTTGATAAATGGAGGTCGTTAACTACTTTAAGACGTGTGTCGATGAATATTAAACTTGGTCAAATCTATATGAATCGGCTTTGAAATTTGAATTGAAGTTTATAATTAAGCTCAAATTAAATTTTCATGTAAGGGTTTGGCTACGAGACCGTTCAATATTTTCCGACATTCATGTCACGTGGCTTTATTGATTTCTTGAGCTTACCTATTCACTGGGCTGTTTGTATTGTTCACACTAGCGTTAACATGTTTTCAAAGCTCGTGTTCATGACAAAGATTTTAGGCACCGATTTATTCGATTTAAACAGCGGGCTTATCTATTTAATTAATTATTTTATTTACAATAACCCGCAGATTAATTAGTTATATTTGGTACCATAAAAATTAACATTGATATTTTCAATAAAGCACCTATATTTTTCAATGCAGTTAACGTTCTACAATATGTACCTAGTGACTGCCAATACGACTGACAGGAAGGTTATTGAGCGACCTGAAACCTGATGATAAAGAGAAAACCCATGAAAAGAATTACATTGCATATCAAGCGAGCAGTCGACGGTCGGGAACTGATGCGTCGTCTGCATGGAGGGCGACGGCAGTTGCTGCAGCATAGCGGCGGGCGCCGGCGACGCGGACTGCGGCTGCGGCGGGCCCGGCGGCGCCGGCCGCGCCCAGTTGATCAGCGCCGTCACCGACATAGTCGGCTTGTCTTTCTTCGCCACACTTGACATGACCACGAACTACCATACTCGCATCACTATCACCGCACTGCACTACCGACACGTTACAAATTCCAAATAATTTACACGTCACAACAAACGGCCCCGCGTCGCGCGACATAAATTTGACCGAGACTCGTGAATTATGACGTCTAGAATTCCAAATAATACATGCGAAAGCGAGCGACGATTGAGATATGGGACACGGCGCATCACGGCGCTCGGGGACAAAGCAAAAGTCGTTGTGACATTGTGATAGCGATTGTTATTGCACACTCCGCGCTACGATAACATCGCTGCAGCCGCGTCAACAATGTGCGTTCGTATTCGTATCGCACGCCATCAATGCTCAACCGGTGACTAAGTAAGTAGTGCGAGCTAAAACTCAACAGCGAAAAACTGACAAAAAATGTACCCGTCAACTTCCGCGCGGTTACCGGCGTGAAGGTCTCACCGGGCCCGCTCAAGGTCCGCATACAATCATACGTGAATAAATCTGATTTAATGTCGGAAAACGAGTTGTATAATCGCATTTTTTACTATTAACCTGCAAATGATACCAAATTAAGTTAAATAATATGAAATATTTTATAGTTATGTGTGTTGAATAGGAATCATCTAAATAATTGTAGTTGTTAGCGGTTGGCCTTCGTGAGCGTGGCTGCTGCGTGCTTCTGTAATTAAGTTTTACGTCACTCGTGGCCCGAGCTCCCTGCGTTAGCCTCTATCATACACAAATTTGCGCTATGTCACTCACAGATAGAATCCAATCAAAGTCGATTCACAGCTAGCCATCCCTATTCGTACAAAAACAAGGCATTACGAATTCAAACTTATTCTATAATCGAAGCGCTAGACTGGTGATTCTACATGTCTGGTAGAAAAACAAGACGTGGCGTCGTTGAATTGGCGCGCATTGGGTATTATGTTTTGTAAGAGTCCATTTATAACATAATAACTAATAACACTAATATTTTAGAAGTAAAGGGGTCCGTTTTTTCTATTGCCATGTTATGAAAGAATAATTTCGTTCTAAATTCAAGAACCCTACGTAGGCCTACAACGATTGCCTTGTTTGCTCCAAGCGACCTTGACGATGCGCATATTATATCCGAATCCACGTGTCCTCACAGTTTTTTTTGTGTATAGTACATACATCTGGCATCCGGCGAGGAAAAGGGAGGGTGCCGGTATTATTTAACGCGGGTACGGTTTATAAATAAAACTCAGTCTAAATAAAATAGGTAAGTAAATATCTACTGATATTAATGTAGTTGAGTATTCACAAAAACAAATAAGTATGAACAAAATACAATTTTCTATGCCGGTTTCAAAACGCAATTCACTTAGTTAAAGTTATTAGATTACAAACGCATTTGTAAATCCTTAAAAATATAAAAATGTTTACCAAATAGGTACTAGGTTTTAAACAAAACATAAGTTAAGAACAAAGATGTAAGAAAAACCTTTTCGAAAGACATCTCATCAGTCATAGATATGAGAGACTGCTTCATAGGAAGATTGTTTTTTTTTGACGAAATGCAACTTACGAGTAATAGGGTATATAATGGACTTTTTAAATCGCATTTCTCAACAAAATCTATAAATACCGTTAAAACACCAAAAGTTAAATTAAATTTTAAATCAGCCTAAATTACGGATGATACAAGCATTTCAAACTGCTTATTAGACAGCGATTAGATTGCAAGGGCCGCCGATACGCCGTGTGACTTCATGTAACTCGTCGGCCATATAAACTCCATGTTAAAATCTCTTTTGACTTAAGGTACGTTTATAGCTATTCAAAAAACGATTTTTCTCTGTTTGTTACATGAATTAGTTTTGATTAAAGCTGTGAAAAAAGGACATGAATTGAATATTCCCTATAATTGCTAGGTACTACTAGGTAATAGACGCGTAAGTACTTGATGAGAAAAGCCAGGTAGGCGTGTAAAATAACTATTATAAAATAATCAAATCACATCAAATCAAATATAATTAATTTCAACCGTCTTTGGATCGTAATAATGCTGAACGTCTCCAAAATTCGGTTTACTTATATCATACGAGGGTGTCAATGGAGTGCGAAGATCACTGTTTCGTAAATAGAGCCATCTGAACATAATTAACGCTTACGGCTATACTGGCTATAAGTCTATCCGAGCGCAAATCCTTTCGTCACGGCGGCGGCGATATTGATACTTGGGCCGGGACATACATTAACCGAACCTGTCAATCAAGCTGGGTATCCTTGACGACCACGATCCTATGAAATAGATGCTCGAGTGAGAGGCAATTTCTTTACGAGCAAAAGTATACGTGGGCGAACACATACTTACATATTAACGTGTATACGTAGCTTTGTGAAAAATCAATAGCTCCAGTAAAAGCAAGCACGCTCTTATGTGATTGATTGATTAGCTACTTTAAATGAAACTGCAATACGTATTAAGGCCTTCTACCTGGATGATCTTTATAGTAAAGTTGTATGTTTATACCGGTGCATCGGGCGTTCCTTATTCTCTGTTTACCCCATTGGGAGACAGGCGTGAAGGTATACATATGTATATTCGTAATTAAATGTTTGACTTGTTTATTTTCTTCCGTTTGACAAAATATTTAATGTTTTATAACTTACGCACTAAGCGTCTATATAACTATTTTAACATATTAAAGCCAGTGAGTTAATAAAATAAAAAGAAAGCAAACAAGGTTTTACCTGGACCAGGATGCAGTGTCTTCCTAAGCAAAGCAGTAATAAAAAAAAGACACCAGGATACAATATGTAAAGTAGAATCGATTCTATCCCGTTATGAATATTGAGAAGCTGCTATTTTGTTCAGTTGGGCATAAGCCACCGCTATTATCGCCTGAATGCGGCAAAAGCCGTAGTTGATTGCTTCTCCATCACTTCCACGCACGAAACCAAATGTACGCATATGTAATGTAACCCATTATTATACTGCTTGTATTAATGTGCCACACAAAGGAAATCGCCGCAGTAATGACTAAGCGACTGTCTAACAACCAGTACCTATGTAGTACTAAAAAAACAACAAAGAAATATCAACAAACCATCGAAACATCGTGAAATAGTTTTTTAAGGCTATGATCATGACTTTCATTACATTTTTACCGATCTAAAGGATAACGATGTCAATATATCTGACGACACTAAATATCTACTATTTCAATAGTTAGGACGGCGATATTTATAAATCCGCACATATAGATCACTAAAGAAAGATATTTGCTACATTGCTTTATAAAACGTGCTCTGAACGAAGAGTAATTTACGGCGTGCTCACGGAATGTTTCCACTTTCCTACACTTTCGTTGATGCGCGCAAAGTGCATACGTGCATGTGGTGTGGACACGCCTGCCGCCCCACTCCTGCGAGTGTCGGTGCATGGCTGCATACGATCGATCCACGGCGACCTTGAGTTGACGCGCGCCCGCCAGTTACAATTAACATTGTCAATTCCGTCGTGAGCGCCCCGCCTATCGGACTTTACACTCGGTCACTTTCCTTTTCACTTTCAATAACCTATCCTGTATGCCATTGATAAGTACTTAAATACTCGACGGGGTTTAAATGCGGCACATGCGACATGATTGGATGTAACACGTTACATGTTTAAAAGTAGGTCAATTGTTAGGCTAGGTCTGAATTTACGAAAGGTTACATTTGCCATGGCTGCGGTGCGGCCATTACGTGTTGTATGTATGTATTACATGTAATGCGCGGCACTGCCGATATGCGAACATAGTACCTACGCAGAGAAACAAAGTCAAACGTTCGTCCTAGAGTTGACCTGAGGAGATAGATGATATTCAGTGATCGGCGCAGCGGCAGCGGTGTGCGCGGGTGTACGGGCCCGGTGAGTAAGCCGCGGCCCGCGGGGGCGGGCGCCGCGTGCACTCGCGACTCGCCGCGAGATATGGGTAAGCGGAACGCAGAGAATCGCGCCGCGGGCCGGAGGGGGCCCGTGACCTTGGCGATTCACTGACGACTACAGGTGGTTTTTTATTTGCACTCTGTTAATACGAGATCGCAGAGCCATGGCTGCTTGCCGCTGCGCCGGGGAGCGCAACCGGAACTCGCTCCGAAACAATGCTTCGACCAATAATCTCACGTTATCGAATGGTACGCTATATGTTTGATAATTTCGAGGTGACGCAGCAATCTAACCCGCGCAGGTCAAAAAATTGTAAACATTCTTGACCGACCAATTTAAAACAACGATCTATTGTTTGCACGAGATCGGCATCTCGATCTGTTTGCTCACCTCCCAATCAGTCCCCCATTTATATTTGCATTGCAAAACATTGAAGAGTCGAAAAACAAGAGTCGTTGAGTACCTATACAATAGGGCCAACAGGGGTCAATCGCTGGTCAGTATGTTTATATCACGAAATTGTATTCCTCAAGCAGGTACTTTAGATGTTGGCACGTACCGCGTAGTGTCAGTACGTTCTGTTTTTGTTTTAACTATAACCTATTTTTCGTCCGACAATTATGTAACGTTGATCGCGAGCGCTGGCGGAAGGCCTTGGCCGTGACCATGCTGACGAGCAACACCGCGCCGTGACGCCACTCACGCTATAAACGAGCAAGTTCACGATTTCCCAGATACCGATAACTAACTAACAGCGCGATACGGAACTTGGAGAACAGGAGTCAATTTTAAAGTAAAAAAATGCATTTTTCACTTCTCATGCTCGTAAAGTCCTTCTTTATGCTGGGTATAGGCTGCATAAAATCGCATTTTATGCACTAGTGCATAAAGTAATTTCTTCTTTTAAGACTAAGGCAATCAGGCCTTACAGCCTTCACACAATACACCGTCATTTAATTGATATATTTTTATGAGAGTTTGGTTACATCTTAATTTAATTACGACATTTGTATAACTATCTAAATACAAATTTACGAATAATACCTACGGCGTGCATTTACGGTAAAAAAATACAACGCAAATATTTATAATAACTTGGCATTAAGCATCAGACCATAGTCAAACCTGTCAAACGTCACATAGTCGAAAATTAAAAAAAAAGTTAAGAAGGTAATCAGGCCTTACAGCCACATACACAATTCAATTAATTTTACATTTTTATGCGCAAACATAACATTTTAATTACTTACATTAAATATAAAAATGTAATAAATTATCCTGTAAGTATGTGCTTCTTGTTTTATTTCCTTGCAATCGAAGTGAAAAGCAGAGTGTAAAATTCGAGCATAAAACCCATTTTACCCTCGACGTGACTATCCACACTCGCCGTTCCGGCTCGTGTGGCTATATGCACATCTTGGGTAAAATGGCTCGTTTTATGCACTTGTTGTACAATCTACTATTTTTAAACCACCCGCCAAAAAGTTTGAATACAGTCACATCCACATGAAACATCCGAAAAACGTTTAGTGTTGTTTAGCAAGACACATTAAAAAGGAAACGGCATGTCTAGCTAAACTAAATTAGTATTCCAAAAGTGACTCTCATGAGGGCGGCAATGAATTCTAATAAAGCAGAAGGCCTTGACAATGATACAATCTAATCGTCGTTGAACAACTGCTCTACAAAATTTTAAACAAAACGTCGAGAACACGTATATAATATATATCGTGTAATGTAATAATATTCAGCAACCATGTCACAGTTGGGGTTGAGTTTTATGAACCTAGAAAGAAGATCAAAGGATCTTAACCTTAGCTAATGATGTTTTCATTGTTTGTATGTTCTATTTTTTCTGTATTTATGAGTTTTTGCGTAATGTTAAGAAGTATTTTGAAGGGGTAAGTGAATTTGGTGATCCAATCTCGCCCTGAAGGCCCACTTGCCATCAGGGAGCCTCCAGGCCAGTACCTACCAATTAGTAACATAAATAATGAAATGAGCACTGACTCTGACCACAGGTTATAAATATTGTTCGGGGTGTCCATAAATTAAGTGAAGCGTACTTGGCGATTTTCGGGCCCCCGCTCCCCACTTGGTGAGATGTCCCCCATCCCCCAAATCTCACGTGAGATTTTTCAAAACTTAAATGCGTAGGAATTATTATTTAAAAAAAATGTATATTTTATTGAAGGATCATGTTTTACTTAATTTAAACCAACTTACTTGCTATATTACTGTTTTTTTTTACGAAAAAGGTATTATAGGATATTTGCCGAGACCCCGCCCCCTCTCCCCAAAGTAAGATTAGATTAGATGAGATTCGGCTCGAACCCCCTCTCCCCCTGAACGACTGACATAATTCGGGCGTTCACGTAATTATAAAAACACAAACAACAGAGGGAAATTAACCATAGATAAAATATGACAATGTTTAAACCCACCCCAAATATAGTTAAAGGTATCCCTTCAAAAGGGTTAGCCACAACAAGAATCGTATACTAATGGTAAAATATAAATGTTAGTGCCATACATTCTCGCCACGGTGGTAATGACCCTTAAGACCGCCTTCTGGACATGAATTTAATACAACGTGCGTAGTAAAGTTTTGTGATTTGTGTTGTGGTATTATAAAAAAAACTATACAGCGCTAGTTATAGGGAATTTTTGACTCGCATGAGTATGATTCTAGAAATGAGTCGAGTGTAGTAGGACAATTTCGATTTTTTCAATTAATTTAAACATACTGTAACTAAATGAGATTGAATGCTACGAAATGTAACTAATATTAATATTTTAACTATTATTTCTCTTTGTAAAATGTGCATTCTTTATTTCCTAGCCAAAATCCCATTTAGTATTTAAACATCTTAAATCGTAAGTGCTCGTTTTCTCTGCAACATCACAAGATTCACACGTAAGTATTTTCTTATCCTATTCAAGGCAGAAGGTTTAATTACTTGTCAGAAATATAAAATAAATATATTTACATTATAAACATTATCTTTTGCGTTTTCATAACTTATTGTGTTTCCTTCGTCTATTCTTAAATTTCCCTCATGTTTCAATGTGAACGCTTGAATTATTAAGGTTTCTTTTGTGCCGCGATATTGTTGATCGAAGGCCGCGATTGTTTGTTTTAATAACCGTTTTAGTTTAAACGGCTATTAATTACTTTGTTTGTGTTCCAACTTCCAACAGTTCCAACTACTTAACGATTATAATAGATACCTTACGTGTGTACGAAGGTACCGTGCGTACTTTAAAATCAGTAAAAAAACGGTCAAGTGCGAGTCGGACTCGCGCACCGAGGTTTTCGTATTTAAGATAACATGCTTGGTAACCACAAAAGTAAATACTAATTTTGTTGTGAACTATACTTTGTTTTCTATGCAATATAATAAGGCCCCTTATTGCATAATAATGAAAATATTAAAACTAGCCTAAATTTTAATACAGTTTTTTTATTTTATTATTTCTTAATAACTGTAAACAATGAACACTTCATTTAATTTTCCATAAAATATACGTAATCTATATACGTCAGGATTTTTTCAGATTTATCGATTAATAAACTTCGGGGATAACGTGTTACGGTAATTTTTTGTACATTTTTGGCTGTAAATCAAAAATTACACAATAGTTTTTTTTAAATACTTTTGAAATGTGCGAATTGAGCCCTTTCATATGATACCCTATTTGCTAAAATCAAACTACTTTCATTTTCAACCCCCCATTCTAGACCTTTTCAATTATTTATAAAATAATTTCATATTTATTTTACTCAAAACAGATGCGCGCAGAAAGTTGTATAACTATGCCAAATTTCAAGTTGATAGCATTTGTAGTTGCTGAGAAAACCTGCTGTGACATACATACAGACAACGAACTCTATAAGGGTTCCTTTTTTACCATTTTGGTACGGAACCCTAAAAATACGCACAGAAATATTACTAGTAATTTCCTCTCCATAATGTAGTTAACCTTAAAATAGTATTCTGTAACTTTATTTAGGTTTTATACTCAAACATCTTTTTTTAAACACGATTTTATTACAAAGATGAGAAAAAGTTACAGTTAGACAAAATACTTCAAAGCTTTCAGTAATAAATAGTCGCTAACGAAAGTAATTAAATATGCTTTATTCGCGTTAAGTAATATTAAGTCAGAAGATAATTATTTCACAACATGAACAGCGTTTATCAGGAACGCCCTTCGCTTTATTCTGAATAGCGAAAATAAAGAGTAAGACGATTTGAACTTACTGATAGGATGAAGCATGTAGATATATCACGAAGGAAACCATTGAATATCATATCCATATTAATTTAGGTTTAGTAACACAAACGTGATGCGGGGGACCCATCAGACTTTGTTTTGGCACGGTTCTGGTTGTCTATTACATCACCCTTACGTCAGGCCATCGGAACGACTCTTCGACCGATCCCCGCAACAACGTGGCACGATGGAAACCG
This sequence comes from Acleris sparsana, assembly GCA_923062465.1. NCBI lineage: Eukaryota > Metazoa > Arthropoda > Insecta > Lepidoptera > Tortricidae > Acleris > Acleris sparsana. Next base: position 14,761,022 of record OV281286.1, read on the forward strand.
ACCGCCTAGAACGATAGAGCAGAGATAAACGCATTCAAAACACAAGTGTCAACACACTTGCAACCTTCCAATGTTCTCTACGAGTGATGGCAGATAGTGTCATAAAGACTAGCTATAGCTGATAAAATTCGCAACAATATGATATATCGCGAAACGTTTTGATATAATCAATGTAAAAATACGAAAGGATTATTTATTACCTACCTAGCTCCTGGGGACACCTACTTCCACTTTAACGCTGTTATTGAGGAAGGTACGACAATGAGTTCGTTTAGGGCGTTACGTATTTACCGATACATTTACAATCGGTGATCGATAACAAGCACTATACGAGCCATAGGTAATTTGCTTCGATGTTATTTTTAACTCCTGACACAGAGGGGTGTTATTGGCTTGAAAATGTTGTGCCTTTCGGTTTACCTGTCTAGATGTCTGTAGCGTCAATTAGGTTAATTACAATAATCTTTAAAACAAAGTTCACATGGATTGTTTTAAGTTTCTATAGTTTTAGGCCTTTGTTTACTCAATTGGATAAAACACAAACCCACGTATGATACGATATAGAACAATAGGGTACTGCTATTTTTTTTAAACGTAGTAAATCAAATGATTTTAGACATCCGAAGTTCTCGATTTCACGAAATACCTGTGTCGTGACGTCAATGTTTTTATATCATTACCAACATATAGTAAGTGCGTAGCTACGTAATTACAAAGTTAAGTAATTTGACAGTTGGCCTGAGATCTTGATAGTATTTATCGTGTTCTGACAACGCATTCTTATATTCCAGTGACCAGAAATACTTACTTACTTACTTAGGTATATGCATTGTACACTAATATTATAAAAGTTTCGATGAAATTTGATCCGGAGATAGCTTGAGTCCCGGGGAAGGACATAGAATACTTTTTATCCCGAAACGTATAATAGTTCTCGAAGGAATAACGATACAAAACATCTACGTGGACACCTAGTAAGTAATATTTCTTCAAGCATGTATCTTAGCTTAAATTACTAATTAAACTTAGGCCAACATAATTCAACTAAGTAATTAGATGTGTACTTATTGCGAGTACTGCCCTATACCAATTATTTTACTCGCCCCGCACCTTGGTAGGTTGGTATATCACAATCGTAAGCCATAAATATTCAAGATTATTTCACACTCTTAGCTCGGCGTCACAACATCACTACTTTTATGGTTAAGATTATGGTAAAATAACCGTATGTATAAAAATGCGACTAAACCGGTATTTACAAATCATAATTTTGATAGGAACATGATCAAACGCAAATTTCTTAATGTCGGGGGGCAAGAGAGCTGGTTCCGCCGGCTGACATGATGCATCACAATCACGAGTGCTGAAGGCGCAAAGGGGGCCGCCGTGACGTCACACGTGTAGGGTTACCATCGAAATTACATAGTATGATCTGACGTCGTATGCCGGTTGCGGATCGTGCATCGATTTTACAGTGCGTCGCTCGCGACGGCGGGGCGCGCGGCCGGAGCGGGCGGCGGCGCTGGTCTGACTGCGTTCTCCGCGCCGGCCCCGCGCCGCCGCCGTTTGTTTTGCTGTATTTTCGTTGTTAATCATTCTCCTTGACCTTGTGCGACGTCGAGTGGTCCACTGCACACGACTGCTCACCCCTCGCCACCCGCCCGCCGCAACCTCTTGCAACGCATCACACGTGTTCATCCTTTAACTGCACCCTCCGATTGATTTAATGCAATCACGGCGCGTCAAAGCTTCCTGTGTCAAGTACTGTTGACAAATTTAACGACAAGTCTTCAGGAGTAGGTATGTTTTTGAAACCATGGTTCCTAGATAGCTTAGAGATCCAGTTAACTGCTAAGCTCAGCAGAGTATAAGCCTTCGGGCATACTTTAAGAGGAATAAAGCATCGAATGCAATGCAATATTAGTTCAAGTACGCATAAGTAGGTTTGTAACTACCTAAATTTAATATGGCTCTTTATTTGATTTAAATAATTGTAACTTTTGATAATAAACATTGATTAGGTACGTACCAATTAACACTATTTTAATTAATGATATGTAAAAAACATGGACTGTTTAAAACTTAAGTATTTTACTTACTTACTTACTTACAAGTGCAAAGAGATTTAACTTTATGCTACTTTTGGGAGTAGAATTTATTTTGTAAATTGAACTATTGAATACAATCCAAGTGCTTTCCGTTTTAGTGAAAGCAGGCAACAGGCTTGGTTTGGAACCTTGTCAGTTTTACGATGTCCGTCTGTATGTCCATCTGTTTCTGCATATGTCTTTTTGTCTGAGCCATTGCGGTTAATATGCTACAAAAGTTTTATTTCAAGATGTACAATACACTCTTAATAAGCGTGTAGGTAATACCCTTAGTAGATTTGGGAGAAAGGGACCCTATATGTAATGTGTAAACTACGCAGCAATACTGTTTACTAACGCCCTCTAGTAAGATCAGCCAGTACTAATACAGCGCCATCTAGGTGAAATTTAAGAAATTATGTTTGGAACTGTGAAGCGATAACAAGAAACATTAAACCGCCGTATTCACTCAGCGACATTTTAGATCGGTCATTCCCGAAATTATTTTATAAGTATAAAATATAATTATAAAAATAAGGTTATCTCGAGTATACTAGAATCCTGAAACAAAACAGTCCAATTAAGGTATGGTTTATTATATAGTTCCAGATAATTCGAATCTGGTATTTCGGGAATGAGCTTTTTATAAACAATTAGGTAACTTGTTCCTTTTTCAAACTTGTGTACGAAAAATCGTCATTAAAAACGACTTATCGTCACTAACTGAGTCTGAATGTGGTAATTAATTAAAGACCTAACTTTTAATCACTATTCAAACTTAAACTATCAGTTCAAGAGTCAACAAGACATTAATTATTTTCAAAATAGGTATGTACTTATAGGTTATATGTAGGTTTCATCACCGTTTTTTACTACATGTCTTTGTGTTGCAGTGATCGGATTAGGTAGTGCAATTTCACGGAACTTCAGTGTGTAAGATTAATATATAGCTTTTAACCTCCGGATTTCACATGAAAAGTTTAATGACATGTCGAGAAAAAAATATGTGAAAAAATACGAGTCCCGGAATCCCAAGTCTCATCCATGTTATGTACAATGGTTTCAGGGCATTCACCTATTCCGATCACTGTTTATGACATTATGACTAGTTATTGTATTGTCAACATGTTGATAGCTGTTACAGTTTGGCAGCCAAGTTAAATACAATATGATAACATGTTGAAAGCAATACTGCTTAACAACATAGATAGAGGCCCTGACCATTTGTAAATGACAAAAAGGTTCACAGGTGGTTACTTAACAGTGATGCCGGGAGTACACAATTTTATTAAAGTTAAAAAATTAAAGTTAAATTGATATTTACATCTGGAACTGTAATTAAATTCAATGTAAATACTACACATTGAGATTAAAATCTCATTTAACAAAAATGTTAAATATGTATTCCCTTCAAATACATATGCATTAACACTTTGTGTAGGTATTTAGTAGAAATAACTTTTATATAGGTCAATCGTAATAAAATCATGTGTAAAATTTAAAAAAAACATAATTATGAAAATGGATTGAACCCCGGTCCGCCCAATGTACATCACATTGTATAAAGTTACACTTAGCATAACCACCCTGACATAAAAATTGAAAATTTGATCTAAACGCCCAGTGAACATTACACTGTATTCATGGGAAGACTTGGACATAAAAATGTTTTGGCTTATATATTGGCTCTCACGTTTTATTCTTGGGCGGCAAGAGGGTAAACTTTTTATGACAAGCTGATGTCATTTAGTTGTGTATCATATCATTTTAAAATAGATACATTGTTAAACACTAAATGTAGGGGGATCAGACCATAGTAGCATTTGGCTCACAAAATAATTGGTGTTAAGCCTTGTCTGCAGTGAGTCAGGCTTAGTACAATGTAGAGACAAGTGCCTTACCCACACTTTTTTTTATGACAAGGGGGGAAGGTGCACAAGCATACAGGCCAGCTAATAGTAAGTAGGTAGACCCATAGACATTTAAATTCTCAAGACCAAATCCTAAGACTTCAAATGACCATGATGGAATGCCTCTGTGCTAGTAATTTCACGAGTTGTCTTATTCCCATGAAGGAACACAACAATGAGAAGCTTGTTGCCAGGCAGTAGGTTAAAGGATAAGAAGGTGGTAGTGCCCCGATGAATTTCTTTAAAGTACAGCTGTTATTATTTATAATACAAAAGGTTGAACTGTTTATCATTTCTTTTATCTCTTCAAAGAAAATATTTTTTGCTATTGTTGTTTTGATGACTGATTGTGATTCTTAAAAGCTTATACGTAAAACATGTCCTTGAGATCTTCATGATAACATTTATGAAAATAAATTCAGAATGTGGGATACCATTTTGATGGCACTGCTGACAAAATCAAACGGAAGGGAAACAGGCAAGTATGTTTTTACAGTATAATACATGGATATTTACCATGTGGCCTAAGGGACAGTTAAATGAACTAACTGGTTAATTAATAAACTCAAGATGGTCCTAATTAATGTTTGTGAACGTATGACCAAGAAGATATAACAAATAGACAGAATAACACATTAGGTGAGGCAATTGGTTAGTCAACTGTAGTGTTCAATACAAAGCAATGTTTATTGCATTTTGTTAGAGATTTATTGTTTACATTAGTCTATATCTGACGGTACTTGCCTGGATCTCTCGAGGACTCCATCTTTCTTCACGCACCAGCAATTTATTTATCGTTTATAATACCACTTTCATGTATCAGTTCAGTCGCAAAGATGAACCTGTCAGTAACAAGGTCGTTGAACTAAATATACCTATAGATGAATTTATACCCGCTTGTGACACTCACACCTATGCGTATTCCATGAAATATATTTGACACAACACTTATTTCTTTATTTAATGACCCCAAATAACACTACTTAATAGTAAATCATCACGTTTCCTTCACAAAATCCCAATATTTCCGTACGTAAGTGACATAAAATAAAATACCTAACGAGCGTCCGTCACGTCACAAAAGTTTCGTTCAAAAACTAACTAGTGTAGTGTGTTTTTTTTTTCAAGCGGTATTATTGAACTGATGAAGATTGTAAAGACGTATGTATTAATTTACCTTTCATTCAGTACAGTTACATTCAGTGTCTTTCAAAAACATGCAAAACTATCAGTTTTCTGTATTGAACATACTCCATTAGTAATGAAGCATGTGATTTAAAAAAGGATAAAGGAGGTTAATGTGACGCTTGAGACGCTTCTCGCTGGACGCTTTTTGCAAACTTTGGATGCTCCATGTATTTCACGCACTTATTTCGTTGTGCTTAATTTATTTATATCCCTTTAAACAATTTTAAAATATTTTAAATTACTACTTCTGTTTATAACAAACAGATAAATTTCAGTTCAATTACTAAATGCTCTATTCACAAAAAAACGAAACGTTTTGAAAAAACAAAAGTCCACCACAGCAAAAAATTTCAATGACAAATAAATGTCATCAGAAGTCATGCAGTAAGCGTGTTCTTTTTGCTAGAAATATTTTGATTCGCGATCGTTACTTTTGCCTCATTGGTTGTTAGAGTAGTATTCTGTATTGTCATTTATATTTTAACTAATCAGTACAAATACCATCCACTGAACGTAAAATTTGTTTGTTAAAACCTTACTGAAAACTTGACGGAGTTGCCGAACGATTGTATTGTACCGGAAACTTTTGCACTAATCTAATATAAAGTGTGGTGTTGTGTAGTGTGGAAGATAACAACTTTAATAAAACGCAAACTCATTGTGATAAAGTGACATTGTCAGCCCTAGTGCAAGCAGTTGACTTTAAATCGCCGGAGGTCACAGTCATCTACAATGGAGAACAAGACCGATTTCCGCTATCCTCACACCTTCATACTCTTAGGAGCTTCAGGAGATTTGGCAAAAAAAAAGATATACCCTACAATATGGTATCTGTACCGTGACAATCTTCTGCCAGAGAATACTAAATTTGTTGGTTATGCCCGGACTAAACAAACCATCGCTGAAGTCAGAGAAAAATCCAAGAAATATATAAAAGTACGAGTTGGCGAAGAAAAAAAGTTTGAACAATTTTGGGAGGCTAATGATTACCTTGCTGGATCCTATGATAAACGGGTGGACTATGAGTTACTCAATCAACAAATAAGTAAGTTTGAGAAAGGACCTGTTGCTAATAGGATATTTTACTTAGCGGTGCCCCCAACAGTTTTTGAGGATGTTACTGTAAATATAAGAAATGCATGCATAGCCATTAAAGGTTACACAAGGGTTATAATTGAAAAACCATTTGGTCGGGATGATGTGTCTTCTGATAAATTAAGCAATCATGTGGCTAGCTTGTTTAAAGAAGAGCAAATATACAGAATTGACCATTACTTGGGAAAAGAAATGGTTCAGAACCTGTTGACTACCAGATTTGCAAATCAAATATTTAGTCCTTCATGGAACAGGGAAAACATTGCTTCTGTTTTGATTTCATTTAAGGAACCATTTGGAACTGAAGGTAGAGGAGGTTACTTTGATGATTTTGGTATTGTAAGAGATGTAATGCAAAATCACCTGCTTCAAATACTCTCCCTTGTTGCAATGGAAAAACCAGTGACTCTGAACCCAAATGACATTAGAGATGAAAAGGTGAAAGTACTTAGACACATTAAACCAATTACAATGGATGATATCTTGGTTGGTCAGTATGTTGGGAACCCAGACGGCCAAGGAGAAGAGACCATGGGTTACCTTGATGACCCCACGGTGCCCAAAGATTCTATCACTCCAACATATGCCATGGTTGGCCTCTGGATCAACAATTCAAGGTGGCAGGGTGTTCCATTTATCCTTCGCTCTGGAAAAGCACTTAACGAAAGAAAAGCTGAAGTGAGGATCCAATTCAAAGATGTCCCAGGAGATATCTTTGGTAGTCAATCCAAGAGAAATGAACTGGTCATCAGGGTTCAGCCAGGGGAAGCATTGTATCTGAAAATGATGGGCAAGTCTCCTGGAATGAAGTTTGACTTGGTGGAAACTGAACTTGACCTCACTTACAGCACCCGCTACAGGGAAACTGATGTTCCTGATGCATACGAAAGATTGATCCTGGATGTGTTTACAGGAACTCAGATGCATTTTGTGCGAAATGATGAACTTAAGGAAGCTTGGCGTATATTTACGCCCATCTTGAAGCAGTTGGAAGAGCAGCATGTTAAACCTGCCGCGTATGTGTATGGTTCTAGAGGTCCACCTGAGGCAGATGCTAAGTTGGGTCATTACAATTTTAAATACTCCGGTTCCTACAAGTGGCAAAAACCTGCTCTACTTTAGGATTCTCATGACATAAATTTTATACTCTTGGTGGTGGTTAAAGTTGTGGTTGGAGATTTTTTTATTGAACTATATTTATAAGATTAACATTAAGTAATACGTAAATTGTGATTTAATTAGTTAACATTCCATTGTAATTATTTATTTCAAAGGTCATTTAAAGGTTATTTTTCACTGTCATTGTTATTCTGCTTTACAATTCTGACATTCCAATTTATATATCCCACAATTTTGTAGCATTTTAATAGTAAAGAAATAAGTGCCTTGATATAAAACTATAATACTTATGTTAAGTACCTTGTGTTTGTAAAACTTCAAAGTATGTTTATCTAAGCCACTCAACAAGAAGTAATTAAATGTAGTGTTCTTACCATGCTAGAGGAAAAGTTAAATTACCTAAAAGGTAAAATAGCATATTATTTACTCATTCAATCCTAGGTAAGTAAAATTACGCTTGATATTATATTATATAGTGTTGGTAACAGCAGTCTGAAATTGTTTTAACTTTCAATGTTTATTTATTCAAGAGGTCAAATGCCACTTCACCTTGGAAACTTGCATTCATATGTCACATGCTTGTCATGCGATGATGTCAATAATATTTAAAAAGGAAGTTTATTAGCGCAGCTATAATCTTGCTATTATTATATTTTTACTAGATTTTCTAATTGAAGTAGTTTTAAGTGATCCATTTTCCTCTTGGTCAATCATACACAGCCTTAGTTCTGCAAAGTAACCAATGATTTTATAATTATTTGAAATGAGCTTTTTCGTGTGACACTGTATGTGGAGAAGTCGTTTATCGCAATTCCCTTTGAAACTGTCCAAGTTCGAGCAATGGAGCCCTTTTGCTATTAGAGATCCCTAACACTATGGAACTATATAAATAGAAAATGTAATACTTATAATCATTGATGTGGTATTATGACGAAGATAATTCATCATAATTGTTGAGCTTCAGTCTAGATCATATCAAACTCTTGACTACTTAATTCAAGTTTCTGACAACATTGATAAGATAAACAAGGTACATTTATCTAGTAGCCATTTTCTACAGTCCCAAGGCCCATTCACACTTTCTTACTTACTGAGATCTTAGAAATAAAATAATGCATCACATGCAGTTATTTAATATTATTGTGATATACAAAAGTTATGTGATGTGATGAATCATATATTTTTTGATTACCTTTATACAACTTTTTGATACATATTTGTTATTGTTGATCATAATTATATCACAGTACAACCAGTTTCTTAATATAGATATACTGTCAGTTGCGAGTGTAAGGGTGATGGCAATAGCCAGCCGAACTCTATTAAGAAGTTGGGAGTACTGTATATGTATGTTTAAGTATTTGTGCGACTATAAATAATTGCTTAGGTATTGGATCTGTTTGAACCTTTGCTATTTTGAAATAAATGGTTTGCAAAACTGTCCTTGTTTGTTTTACACAACTGATCCAAAAAAGGATTGTATTATTTTCAGTGTATGTATAATAGACGCCCAAACGCGGAGCCGTCTGAGGATCCAGCTTTACTCCATAAGAAGCCATTTTTTATTTTGCAAAAAGGTAAAAGGTATGGGCTAAATAATATGACTCATACCAGATGACCTCCAGTGGTTTATACATATACAACTTTAACCCATTATAGGTTAAGTAGTGGTGCCGTTTGGCATTCTATGTCGTGGTTAGAATTTGTGCTTTCTTGTTCTAAAACTTAAGTAATCAAACGTTCTGCGCAATGATACCTAGTTCGTTAAATATCGTTGGTTATACGTACACTACAAACCTTAATAAGTACACCAAAGTCACCAATACACCACAAAGTCTCAAAAGTATGTACACAGACCTTATAACTACAACAATGAGGTACATATTTTTGCGGATGACTTTGACTGTACCTATCTAGTATACAATACTCTGATCCTGAAAGTCAAAAGTGTCTTTATTTCCTTCAATTAAGGATTAACATTAAATAGTCTTTAAGCATTTTCTTCGCTATAGCTGTTACCTACAGCGCGGGTGGTAGAACCTACAGTCTCGGGTGGTAGGACCTTGTGCAGGGTCCGACCGGATCGCTACCACCATCTTATCCATTAGCCTACCGCCAAACAGCTGTGTTCGGATTGGTGTGTTCCAATGACTAGCATAGAGGCATTCCATCATATTCGTCAGGACTGGCAACGCATTTGCAGTCTTGTGAATGCGAATGTCTATGGGTCACAGTTTCCACTTACCATTACGTGGCCTGTGTGCTCGATTGCCTTCACTATGCCACTTAAAAAAAACACTCAGGAGCATTGAACACGGGTCATTTTCTACGGTAATTCAATCCAAAGTGACCCGTTTCATTGATAAAGACCATTTCAAGGATGGCGTTAAGGTATCTCGATTAAGATAGTCGAGCGACTATGACGAAGCATGTTTAAATTATTTAAATCTTTACCTTTTCTTTATCTTTATCACTACATAGTATAAAACAAAGTCGCTTTCCCTGTCCCTATGTCCCTTTGTATGCTTAAATCTTTAAAACTACGCAACAGATTTTGATGTGGGTTTTTTTAATAGATAGAGTGATTCAAGAGGAAGGTTTATATGTATAATAAGTTCTGGATCATGAACGGGTTTTACAGAAAACTCACATTAACCGAAGCGAAGCTAGGGCGGGTCGCTAGTCTATACAGGGTTATTGGTAAGTCAACCTATTCCCATTAGGAGGTGATAGGGGTGACTATTTGCAATAATTTTGACCCCCATATGCATTATGCAAAAGTGAACCATTTTTGAGTTATCGCAATTTTTCGTTTTTTTTTAAATTAGTCGGAAATTCAACTTGAAAAATTTATGACAAAAAAAGTATCAATTTAAATCTTTTTTTTTCTTCTGATTTACAAAAACGATTAAACACTGGTTATTTCTCAATATTAAAACAATAAATATCGGCCCAAATTTAAAAAAGCGAGACGGAATTCGATTTTTTTTCAATATTTTTTGCGATCGCTTTCCACTAAAATGCCTTAAAAACAAAAAAAAACGTTATGAAACTTGGCTTGCAGATTATTTTAAAAACTTAACTGTTTTCTTAGCTCTCCAAATATGCATAACAAATAGGAAATTATTAGAAAAAAACTGAAAAAAAAATCATCACAAAGGAAGCGGGCGGAAACTAAAGTCACAAATGCCACTACAAAAATAAAAATTAATAAACATACCGAATTTAAATCAACTTTTTTTATTTGCTTTTGTACAAGATGAACTTGTTGTTCTTATGCAATATTAAAAAAAATATTATCTGTGCACGTTTGAGAATGAGAGGCCGAAAACTAAAAAATACATGTTTTTTTATCAAACTCCAACATAAATTACACGAAAACAGAAAAATTTACCAATACATTTGGCGTGCAGATTACACATAAAACATTGACGTTTTTCCAGCTTTCTAACGAGCTATTAAAACTAACTGTTATACTCGTAAACACAAATAACAACATTAACGTATGGAAAAAGTAAGCGATTTTTTAGTTTTATTTTAAGTTAGTCAGACTAATTTCAGTCAGCCAAATGTGATCAATTGTGATCAATTTTTTCCAGCAATCTTTAACAAAATTCATATGAATTTTAATAGCTCGTTAGAAAGCTGGAAAAACGTCAATGTTTTATGTGTAATCTGCACGCCAGAAGTATTGGTAAATTTTTCTGTTTTCGTGTAATTTATGTTGGAGTTTGATAAAAAAACATGTATTTTTTAGTTTTCGGCCTCGCATTCTCAAACGTGTACAGATAAATTTTTTTTAATATTGCATAAGAAAAACAAGTTCATCTTGTACAAAAACAAATAAAAAAAGTTGATGTAAATTCGGTATGTTTTTAATTTTTATTTTTGAAGTGGCATTTGTGACTTTAGTTTCCGCCCGCTTCCTTTGTGATGATTTCTTTTTCAGTTTTTTCCCAAATAATTTCCTACTTGTTATGCATTTTTGGAGAGCTAAGAAAACAGTTAAGTTTTTAAAAGAATCTGCAAGCCAAGTTTCATAACGTTTTTTTTTGTTTTTAAGGCATTTTAGTGGAAAGCGATCGCAAAAAATATTGAAAAAAATTCGTATTCCGTCTCGCTTTTTTAAATTTGGGCCGATAATTATTGTTTTAATATTGAGAAATAACCAGTGTTTAATCGTTTTTGTAAATCAGAAGAAAAAAAAAGATTTAAATTAATACTTTTCTTGTAATAAATTTTTCAAGTTGAATTTCCGACTAGGTAATTTAAAAAAAAACTAAAAATCGCGATAACTCAAAAATGGTTCACTTTTGCATAATGCATATGGGGGTCAAAATTATTGCAAATAGTCACCCCTATCACCTCCTAACGGGAATAGGTCGACTTACCAATAACCCTGTATATATAAAAATGAATTGCTGTTCGTTAGTCTCACTAAAACTCGAGAACGGCTGAACCGATTTGGCTGATTCCTTTTCGGTTGTATTCGTTATTGTCAGGGCAAGGTTTATATGAAAGAAAAAAAAACCACCGGGAAAGTCGGAAATTTGCAGCGGGCGAAGCCGCTGGCGGGTCACTAGTATAGTATAAATTAAAGTCGCTTCCGCTGTCTGTTCGCTTAGATCTTTTAAACTACTCAACGGATTTTTATGCAGTTCACAGCAATAGACAGAGTGATTCAAGAGGGAGGTTTTTATATGTATAATAAAATATGGTTAGTGTACAGGTGAAACAGAAACCTCACATACCCCGAATCGAAGCGAGAGTGGGTCGCTAGTATATTTATAATAAATACAAAGACTCGCACGCGGCGTTGTATGGGGTGATCTTGAAATATCCTTTAGTTACTTGTTTATTGAGGAGTAGAAAACACATAGGTAATAGGTAGCATATTATAATCTGTATTGGAAGATCGAGCGTCGCTCGGGTCAAAAACTAATTTTCCCGAAGATAACAATTTCGCAAATTTCATTGAAATTGCTATACTTAGCAGTTTTCGAGAACGTTATTCATTTCGAATATAAATAATCAAACTAGGGGACACCCACGAATTTGTAAACGTTGAAGTAGTTTCTCGGCACTCCCCGTAAGTCAGTCACTCACTCACGGTACTGTTATATATATTTAGAATATTGCTCGTTGAATTGTATAGGATAGGAAAGGATAGACCTATTTTTACAGTATGCTTTCACTTGCAGATAAGTGGGAAATATTAGTTTGGCATCATTTATTTGCAGATATCGCCTCTATTGTAGGCAGTAAAAGCCAAATCGTACCTGTTATGGTATAGTTTTTACCTCGGCCGCCATTACTTTCAAGTAAATAAGAGCTACCAAAACGTTGACAATACGATAACCGACGATTTTTTAATGCCATCCGGTGACAAACACTCACCAAAATACTTTGGTTCATTAGCTCCTACAAATATTTTTTAGCAAAAAAACTCTCAATAAACCAATTGCATAACATAAGTATCTTTCGTTATCCAATGCTTGGTGTTCAACATTGTTATGGTAGGTATAACATCATACCTCCTTTTTTTACCTAATTAATACTTATATTAAGTGAAAAATATAAAACGCGCAATAGAAATAACAATGCGGATCACTGCTTGTGTGTCGTTTTTAGGGTTCCGTACCTCAAAAGGAAAAACCCCTTATTATACTAAGTACTTTACCTAGGATCACTATGTAGTCCGTCCGTACGTCCGTCTGTCTGTCAAGGCCTGTCAAGGTACCTACGGTTGGAAGGTATCGAGTTGAAATTGAAACCATATACCTACTCAGGTCTACGTCTCTAGAAGCTGTAAAAAAAACAAACTAAAAAAGGTCGTTTATGCCGCAAAAACATATATTTCGACACTCTCAAGGGAATCAAAATGTACCTATAGGGTAATTTTACGTTGACCTAGAACTATGAAATTTGAAAAGTATAGGGAAAAATATAAATCACAAAAATCGGTCCAAATTTTGAATTGAGTTAACCGTGTCATATGGGGTATCGTATAAAAATCTTAAATACGGAGCTCTCGGTGCGTGAGTCCGACCCACACTTGACCGGTTTTTTTATTTACACAAACTGCTCTACGGGCTAATTGTATAGTAGGGAACTGAGTAGACCCCAGAGTGGGGATAGAATAGAGATCGGCTGATTTAAAAATGATTTCGTATCTATGTTCTATCTGAAAGCCCTTTGGAATGCCCCACGTCTTCCCCACGTGCACTATGCGTGAAATACAAACTGCAAGTAGCAAGTAGTAGTACGCCAAAAATCCGTAAGATGTTGATAGCGGCCTAAAAAGTTGTTCATCGTAGTACATTTACTTCATACTAGATGGCGTTACGAAAAGCGAGGGTGGCATGGCAATAGCGCATATTTATACGTAAACTTGCAAAGGTGAGGAAAGAAAGTGAAGAGGGAAGAAGTTGAAATGCGCGAGGTCATCGAGACGGGGTACGCCCTAAAACACAAAAAAAAGAGGTAACATTTAAAGGGAATTTCAAGTGGAAATAAATGGACTTGTGGTCCATACAGTTCATAGTTTCTCATTATGATTAGTGCTAGAATAGTCATAATTTTGAAAGTGAAAATAACACAAAGTCTAACTTGCAGTTCTAATTTTATAAATTTAAAATATATATTTTTATATATTTTGTTGCGTATTACATTACATATTGTTAAAAGTTGTAAAATTACTTGTCATAGCAACTTTATAGACTAAAGTTGTACTAACTAAGTACCTAAAGTTGGCAAGGACGTTATAGAGGGATCCGGTCAGTTACGGCCACTTCCTTGGACGGCCACCACCCAAATTCACACTTCTCCGCAACTTTAGAGTTAGACAATTGAAGGGTATGAATAAAAACAATACCTAACTTATGACTTAAGAATATAGTTATGCCCTAAAATTATAGATATCAAATGTGTACCTTAAGAATATTATAATGTTTGGCATTATTAATAATTAACGTCAGAATTATTAAACGTTATGCTTTCCAATTTTTAGACTACCAATACTTATTGTAGCCAACATTAATAATATGAAATCAAGTTTATGCGTGACAAAGGGACCCCGTATAAATACATTTTTTTGAAGCCAGATATTTTATTTTATATTATAATATTACTCTCTTGCCGCTGTATTGTGTAGTCTTAGACCTCCACATTTTTAAATATTGGCGGTTAATAGACGGAAGCCGGAATTATAATATTTGCTTTTTCAAGTCATATCACTAAACGCTGCATTCAATGGCATTAAGTTGAAAGTAAGTGTACTTCAAATCGAAATGTGATAAAATATGTAAGTGAACTGGGGCCAAGCGTGTTTTTTTTTCTTTTTGTTGAATTATATTTTTAAGTATCATTTCTTTCTTTCTTTTCATATTACCTTTTTGAATTGGAATGCTATTTCGATGATAATCATTTTGTGATAATGAAACGTTCGCCACGGTAGACTTTTGGTAGCGGGGTTACCGAGCTAATAAATTTACCATGGTATGGTACAATGTTTTGTTATTTTAAGTTTTGAATACAAAACAATATAACTAATATGTGTTCAAAAGAAATCATTTTTGTCTTTCTATAATTAATCATTATTCTTTAGCATTTGGTCTTAGTTTAGTCTCCCGCCATGTTCTCATTGGTTGGACTATCACGGCCTCGACACCGTGCTGTGTTTTTTTTTTATGTTCTAAAAATGGAGCGCTGTTTGATATATTTCAAAATGGGTTGATGCTCACCCAAAATCTACCCATCGTCACTACGACAAACTCTTTTTGATAAGCTAAGTATTTAGTACATAGTAGTAATATTCTACCACAACACACTTTTCGACCGTTTTCCAATTTAGTTTGTAGCAACACTGGAACTGTCAGCTGAGTTTTTGATTATTGCGATTATCGAGCAATGGTGGTTGCTGTTGACCTCAGGAGCTTGGATTATAGTCAGTGCGTTTTAGTGTAATTAATTTGAACTTTATTCAATAATACTGAATTACAGTGTACTATGTCGGTTTACACATCGTAAATCAAACAATGTAAAACAATTAGTGTACCCTGAAGCCCGGATTGTCGATTACGAGTATGTGTTTGTGTAAGTAAAGAATCTTTGTTGTTCAAACGCAAAAAATAACACGATCTGGAGCGTTGATATCTTAATTTTAATTCAGTTCTGGTTTATACTGCTAGTGACAATTGTTAATATTTGAATGTGAGTTGAAAATTGTCATAATAATAATGACGTTGTTTATTTTCGGAGAGCATTGGTGTTATTTATTTTGCGCATGGCCTTTATTTGGACGGATTATAGTAGGAGCGCGCGACTGTTTAAATATTCATTATTATAAATTCATACTGAACTCTTTAGATCTAATATCCGCGTTCATATGGCGTCTGGCACGTTTAATTTTCTCTATTTGAGGTCAGCGAGATAAAGGGGACTATTTAAGGTAAATTTGCGCGCAGATATCGCAACACGCATTGATTTCATGCTTCACATAAATTAGGTACACTCAAGTAAGAGATGTTAGTTACTGTTCCTAGTTATATTATGATCTTGAAGTACTTGTTTTAGATGTCAATTTAAGTACTTTCAAAGTCTAGTAGAGTATCAAAATCACAGGGTTTTGATTTATTATTGAAGTACACTAAAATAAAAGATGTTTGAATAATTTCCAGTTTTCAAATTTGTACCAGTTAGTTTATAGCTAATGGTCTAATTATGTTATTTACACATTTTTCAAGATTATCTATCATTTTATTTAGTTTTCGAGGTCACAATGATTCAACTAAAGTAACTGGACAACTATTGGTTAAATCTAATCAGGCAGATTTATTCTAAGATAACAATTGGTGTTTTGTTTATTGTTTTTCCCAACAAGTTGAGTGTTGTGTTGTTGCAAGCAAGTTGAGTGACAGATTGTGCTGATGTTGACATGATGATGAATATGCTGCTACTAATTTTATGCTTTAGGTGAAGCATAAAGCACCCAGTCAATAGTGCTTACTTGTCGTCTATGCTTATATTTTTTGGAAAAACAAGACTATTAGTGTTTTAGTATTTTGATGTATTTTTAGCCATTTGGGGGTTAGATAACAGAGTATAAACCGTCAGGGAGGGGACATGGCTGGTTGAAAAATGTCCAGGCTTTTATGTTTGATATATTTGATTTACTGTTTTCACTTCACATTGGTGATTAAAAGATTAAAAAAATTAAAGTATAACTGACATATTAATGACGAAGCATGACATGGAAATCGACTATATTATAATAAATATAATAATATAAGGTGTCAAATCATAACATGTAAGTTCATGTAATTCAGCATATAAAGGCTTGAAAAAAAGTACTTTCCCACATCTACTTTTATCAACATAATGATTATATTTTATAAAACTGATTGTCCAAGAAACAGCCCCCTATTTCACAAACCTGTCAATAATAGGTGATATATAACAATTTGGTATACATTGCAATATCAACCAGTTTCGTCACTGAGATTGCGCCATGTTTACTGACATCGCACAATGGCAAAACAGTGTTTTTGGTTAAATATACTTTGTTGAAACATCTTCAAAAACCCTATAGTAATAAATTACTCCTAGTAATTTTACAAATGACATAGTTAGTAACTAGTGAGAACTAATAGAGCCTGAACTTTAACTCATTCATGTTGAAATTTAATTTTATCTGCTGCAAGTGTATCAACTAACTTATTTATTTGTTACAGATGAAGACATGCCACAAGTGTAAGCAGTAAGCAAGAGTTACACTGAACTGATTTTTGTTTCAAGCTATATTTAACTGCCAAGATGTTGTATGTTTTCCATGTGGATGCTGGTCAAATGACCACATATGACATGAATCTCACGCTGCAGAGGTAAATATTGAAAAATCTGTTTATTTATATTTTTAGCCAAAGGATGCAATGGTATACCACAAGGTAGTGTTGTTTGCCAGAATAAGTAAAACCTTAATAACTGCTAAACATATACAAAACTTAAAGAAGGTGCTTTCTTATGCCGTAACATTTACATCAAGTTCTGGGACACAAGTTGTTAAGTTAAAGTTGAAAAGAGATTTTCCTCTTTTAATTTCTTCAGTGGTAGGGAGTTACATAAATATGTAATACATAGAATGTGTGCTGAAAAGTAATAAAAAGTTATTTGCAAGCATCATGTCCTGAAGGGGTTAATGTTTTTTGAAACATACTTTTCTTGGAAATACGCAATTCACTATAGTATATCTGTCTCAAGACTGATAAATAATTAAGCAATGTGCTGTGCCTGGCCAGTTCCTTTTCTTAACTCAATCAATTCTTATCTGTTTTAACAGAGTATGCTAAATAATAGCAGATTATTCATGACCACACATGGACACATGAGTGACACAACATTATCTATTATTATTATTATTTTATTTATTCACAGGCTAAGCTGATAAGTCTGATCTATATTCTTGTGATTTCATTTCCTTATATTAGTAGCACCAATCAAAGCAATATTTTTATAACTATGTTAACTATAATTGTCAATATAATAGCTAAAGTAAGGGAGGTCACACCTGGCTATTCTTTGCAGCGATGCAGTTAATCGTGTTTACGACCAGTGACAGGATTGTGACTGTATCGCAGCCATTTGGAGAATGTATAAGGGCTCCAAAGGGCTTGGGTGGTACGATGTTAGTATTATTATTTTGTTTTAGTGTGTCAAGCTTAAAAGCAGCAATAGAAAGAAAGACAAAAATAGCAGCAAGTTCTTTAGTTCTCCTTATAAGCGGAGGAGAAGTGCTGCAGGCGGATCACATGGTGTCATCGTATGGTGCTGGCACTGACACCAACCCCATATACATGTTTAGTAAACCATCGGAGAAGGAAAGCCATTTGAAGCAGTCCAGTAAGTATATTATTAAGGTATAGCGTCATACAGCTGGAGTCAGATTACAGCAATGATTTGTACATAGGACATAGTTACTAGGTGTTCTATGGGTATTTGTTGCGGATAAAATTAAATGCGTAAATGTTTTATACATAATCTTTATGAAGTTCAATTTTATTTCATAAAACAGTTAGCTATCAAGGGTTGTTTGTTTATTTCATAAAACTGTTAGGTAGCACAATAATATTACTACGACAAAAAAAAAAAACCTATTAAGAGTTTTATGGTCATTTGCTACATGAGCGCGGCGAGTACATACGCACTTAAACATGCAGAATTCAATTACATTTTTTTTTACCACAACCTCTTTTTTTGATTGTAAAATAGTATTCAAGAGATTAAGAAAGGCAAATAAATTACGTGCACCGAGGGTGGCCGAGGGTTCCGTTTACATAGGAGTGCGTGCATGAAAAAAAACTCTTTTTATTTCACTGCACAGCACCTTGTATTACCATAGACCGATTTCCACCGCCTAATTTTTGCCTTGGCTAAATTTTTAGCACCCCACGTTTTCCTTTGTAACGTATAATTCTTCTAAATAAAGTATTAATTTTCAATTTAATAAATACACAGACGTAAAATATACAAAAGCGTTTGAACATGTGCAAATCATTAGTCGATATCGTTTTGAAGCAACTATTTGCGTGAGAAAACTGAAGCTAGAAAAAGTCGGATTTTACAATGAAATGATTAATTGTTCCTTTTTGTCTTCCCGAAATTCCCCTTAACGTCAATAAATAAGATTAATCTTTCCGATAGATGTACAACTTTCTATAATAAAATATATAAATTCACCTTTTAAAGCTTGTCTTTTATATGAAAAACGCATGGTTGCCTACCTTTGGCCAAGGCTGTACAGCGACAACAACAACCTCATTCAGTGCAAGGAATATGTACCAATTCCATGGGCACATTTAGTGTGGCCTACTATCATCTATATAAAATTGATATTCAACGTCACGTCAATTTTGAGAAAGAATCTGCTTCGGGTTTTCCTAAAGCACATACAGGAATCAAGTTAAGAACATGCACAAAAACCTAACGACACATAATCGGTCGCTGTATGCCATTGGGTAATCGCGCGATGTTATTCGGCCTGATCCGTATGCGAGCGGTGGACCTGCGGAGAACCGCCCTGATTGTGTTGCTAAAGTTGAGCGGCGCATTATGACGACATTTGAGAGTAGACCTAGCTTTTTAAGTTCGATGGATAGGACAACTCGTTAGTTCCACTTATCTCATAAACCCTTGCAACTGACACTTGGTTTTTAACAGCCCGACGAAAATGTTAAACACTTTAGTGCACTGTCATAATAAACTTAAAACTGATCATCAAATTACAAGTATGACAATAACAATGGCAGTCACAATGACAAGGTTCTAAGAATGCTCAACATTTTTCTCTCGATATCCACCTAATTGACAAGTATACCGCTTTAGTGTACAGCGACCTTAGCCCGATAGTCGAGCTAAGCACGGGAGAGTTCCGCAGTGACACTCGTAGTGGGTTCGAGGGCAAGTCCGTGGCGGAGCTGAAGGCCGACGTGGACATGTGCTGCTCGCTACAACCCACCGTCAACACTGTGATAACCTGCGCTGCCCTGGCGCAGCAGTTCAGTGACCTCTCGCACGATGTCTCTAAGAGCTGCGATCAGCTGGTCCTTGAGCAGCATTTGCAGCATCAGGTCAGTTTTTAGCAAGAGTATTTTTTTCTCTGTGATAGACGGTGAACATTAGCTGTCAATGTGATTACTTCCTTATTCAAATTGAGTTTTTTTGCACATGTTTGTTTGTAGAGCGAGGACGATGGAAAATATTTATCTATTTGTTTTTCGTTAAAAATAACTTATTATGAGAAAAATTGAAATATATTTTCCAAAACGTGTCTAAAATAATAATCTTTATAAAATAATGACGGAGTTATCATTAAAAAATGCAATAAGTATTTCAATTAATTATGCCTTAGATCAATCATATCTATAATGTAAATTAAACATCTTGGTAAGAATCAAACGATTCAAGATACCGACCACCATACCTATTAATAAATGAAGGAAGTAAATAAATGAAATTGGCGTAGAATCGAGATAAGAGGCGCGATATGTTGTCGTAGGCCAAGATTGACTTCGTGTCGCTAAGCCAACGGAGAACATAAATGGACGGCAAGATACATTTACTATAAAGTACTACTTTTTTTATTAAAATATACATGTCGAGATGTAATTAGTACATTATATTATAGCTTTTGTCTTTTGCGGCTTTTACTTTAAGTGTATTTTAAGAGGTGTTTAATAAAATCTTACTCGTTTTACATTGCTAGGGTACTTTTAGAGGCTGTATTCTACTCGAAAAAACCATATCAGCTTTTACTTTTACGTGCGGGCGAGATAAAAACAATATCATAACATGTCAATAGCAATATTGGTTTTACCATGTCGTTAGAGCCCCACGGGTCACGTTTTGCTTTTTATTATTTAATATGTAGATATGGGGCGACCGCGTGGTCTATCGCAACGCGCGGAATGTCATCTCATACATTTTGTGCGAAAGAAATTAAAACGTTAGCATCTAGGCTAGCGCCTCTGGTCGTTTTATGTTGTCTACTACTATGCAACTTGACTTTTCTAATTTTCAACGGATTTAGGCCATAATATGAGGAATATGCTAGTCATTTTGAAAGCGATAATGCGTTTCGAGTACAAATTCTCGCAACGAAACCGCTGTTTGTTAATTAGGGCCCTCGTTTCTATTTTCAAAAGTATGCAAAGTATAAACAAGAAATGCTAAATAAAAAGCGTTTGTTCTTTGTACAGCTTGTTTTATTTATGCAAACTGGTGATTGATGATTTATAAAGTCACGTTGAGCCTTGTGCCGAACACATAGGAGCGTTGACCTCAATCTATATGGTCATGAAAGTTACATTATTTTTAAGCCGCAATATCGCATAGATATATATAATTTTTAGTTACTGTCACTTTAGAGTCAAGTTTGTTATTTAACAGGGATGGGCGGCAGTTGTCGCCAATCTGGAGGACATATTCAACGAATTCTGTGAAAGATCAAGAAATTTTAAAGAATCATTCAAGAAACATCGGCTAAAAAAAGACGAGTATCACGAACAATTGACCGCGTAAGTTAAAATACTGTTTTACTTGTATTATCTAATGAATTAACAATAGACGGGCTAAATGCTGATTAGCATACAAAGATATCACGCGGTAAATTTGTGCTCGATGTTATTTAATCAACTTTAATGGTTCAGTTTGGTATCGGTGAATTAGCAGCTGTGTATACGTCATTACCCTTTTGCCTACTTTTTATATGGATGACTTGATTATGGTGTTATGGACGTACGGTGTCTTAAAAACAAAAACTTTAGGTACACTTGTGTCATTATTTATTCCATGGTTGCTCATGAGATGGCCGACTCAGAGCAGTTTCTGACATTGACCTTAGACGTCGCCAAGTAGTCCACGAGTCTTGTTTATAATTAAGTTTAAGCGGCTATTATTACTAACGTGATAACATTCTTTAAATAAATACTGTATCATATTCAGAAAAAACATGCTAATGCTTTAGTGGATTCGTGTCTTGATAAAGTATCACGTTGACAGTTCAAATCTATTGATTAGACTCGTCGGCAGACATGTAATCATTGTGACCTCGATGAGTCGACATTTGTTAGTCTCTAGTCGTGGACTCGTGGTGCATTTTCCTTATGAACTACATATTATTTTAACTTATATTCGGCATCAAACCAGGAATCATATAAAACACTCATTAGTATTTAATTGAACGCACTTCTTTGTGGTGCTAGCGAATATTGTAACAAAAAACAAATCGGTAACAAGTTCTTATTTAAGCTTGCGGAATAAATTGAATATCGCTAGTCCAACCGGAAATGTGTCATGGCGGAGCATTCTTAAAAGCTGAATTAATTTTAAATAGTGCTATTGTTGAAAATATGAGGCTTATTTGTAGCATTTTTTCTTGGCTGTCCGTTCAGAGTATGAGAAAACATAATTTAACTTTGTACGGACGGTTTCTAGTTTCTAGACAATCGAGGCTACAATATGCCAGTCACGTAATGGACGTAGTGATATCTAACAGTAATGTAGCAATAACTACGTGATCCACTAACTCCGTTCTATAAACGGATAATGAAAGCCATTACCGTAAATCGCGTAGCTTCAATCTTCGGGCGGGTTTGCCAACGTCTATAAATATCTCGTGTCGTTTTAACTTGCCCAAATGAATCTTAGAGCACGAGGCTGTAGATGGCATTTAAAATAGGACTTTTAACGCGACTATGACCTGTGACGTCAGAGTATTAGTACACTTTGCTCTCTTCGTAGAATTATGTATTATCTGCCCACTTACATAGCTTTTAATATGGGGTTTTAAGAGGTCATTGGGAAAACAAATATTTAATTAAATCATCATTATCAGCCGCTAGAATATATCAATCATGGGACAATCTCACACAAATTGACCTAGTTTCAAACTTAACTCTAGGTTTGTACTATGGGTACCTACTAGGAAACGATATAAATACTTGAAATTTACTAACTTAATAGAGAAATTAAAACTAGAATGCATAAAAAACATCGAATAATCAGAAAAAAAAAACTCGTGCTCATCACACATATATTGGTAAGGAATCGAAACCGGGACCGCTAGCTTCGTAGGCAAGGTCAGTACCAACTAGGCCAACACATTGTCGTTTACACTGCAGCACTTGGTTACAATATGAAAAATATTGCTAATATACTCCGAATTGCGCCATCTATCTTTCCATATGCTATAGTTAAAGTTAAACTCTAAACCTTTGTGATACTAGGTTAGGTTTCACGATGCAACATTATGTATATTATCTTACGTGAAACGGCACCGAATTGTCTCCCGTTTTCGTGTAAATGATGCAATTGTTTCGTCAGAAAATTGGCTCAATCAGCATTTCACTTTCAGTCTCAACGAGGTGTTAGAATCTTTAGGCAAGATTCCAATACTGCCGGCTCTCCAACTAAACGCGGAGGCGCATCGGTTCTCGGCGTTTGACGTGTTCGAAGAAACTGACTTCGAAGGCCAATACTATAGGATAACTCAGCCCCTGGACGGATCGGAGAAGACGAATCAGGACTTTGGCGTAGAGGCGTTTAAAATGTCCGAGGAAGATGGTAAGACTTATTGATTGTTAAACCAAGTTGGTTTGGGTTACTTACCTTTCATCCAATGTCAGTTAATAAGTTGCTCTTTTTATGAGTGTTATTATTAAGACGAATAACCAATTTTAATTAGATTCTTCACACGTAGTCGTTTTTTATTAACGTTAAATAAAGTGACAGGTTCCAATTCTTATTTGTAGAATTATCATGCCATGTTCAATAATGAGGTGATGATATTTAGTATTCGACCAGAGCTCACTGAAACAGAGTTAAAAAGAAAGTTTGATTAAAACCGTTCTCTAAATTTAATAACGTATTACTGTAAAGTGCATTACTTCGAATACAGAATATTTAGAAATTCTAAATAATTTATCACTACATAACTAGGTATAGGTATACGAGACATCCATTAAATAAAATAAATGAACGCTCGACTTCACTCGACGTTAAGGAAACAAATTAATAAAAAATATTGAATTCACACCTAACATGATCGAATACCTTTGGAATTATATGACACTGATTTATAGTCGATTTAATACAAGTGTCTTTAATTTTATAGCGGGCATTACGTACCGGCTTTGACTTATGTGTAATTAATTGTCTTGAGTCATTGCCTCATTGCTTAGTTACACTGCTCATAAACAGTAGCAAGTGACAAAGGCTTATGTCTCGGTTCATAGCCGCGTGTTAATACTCTTCTATGGGTATTTAAATAATTGTGTACACATGTACTACCTACACAAAAACTAAAAGTGAGATCACCTTAACTTTGTGATTAACGAAAGATGTACGAGATTGCGTCAGTCCGTATTCGGACATAAATGAAGCTCGTTATAGTGATATAAGGAGTTCCAATCACCAGTTTTCTTTATACTGGACTTGCACCTGTGCTGCCAAACAAACGTACATTGCTAAATGGTTTTTTAGAGCTATCGTATTATGATAGGTTAGTTGACTGTCGAGTCAAATCAGTTAATTGTGTTAAAACCATAATCAACATAATTTTGTATGAAATAACACGCCGTGACATCACTGATAAATTCCCTACCTACGCTTTTAAGTTTTCGATAGGTACGCTAAAACTCGTAACGTAAAGATTTTTTAGTCTATTAGCGATAACTTTATTTCGTGTTTGTACGAAATAATGAATCTTTATTATAGTCAGCATCCGTATTGTAGAAATAAGTAAGCTATAAAATATTGCTGGTTTTTCGTTTGGACATGTTTATGTATAAACGTGAATTCGTTATCAATTTATCGGTTGTGGCTGCTTGACCAATTGGCCTTGGAAGACGGATTAAAAAGTTATTAAAAATATTGCGAGTTACGTTTCCGTGCCCGGTCCCGGTTCCATTTTTGTTTTTGAATGCGTGCTGATTTTTTCTCGTGCCTAACGTATTTTCGCCAAAGAGCACTCTGCGTATTGTCAAAGCTTGGAACTTTGATAAAAATCACATCACAGTTATACTCCATATTTAGTGAATCACTTTTTTAAAAAGTAAGAAGTTTATGTTGTACAGATTCTTCAGCACTTTATTTATTAAATTCAATATTTATATTTGTACGCTCTGATTGTTCTTTCTACAATTATAATGATGTTCCTTCAAATGTTTCAGTATTTGGTCACAAGGAGGCTTCTACAAGTAAAGATGCTCAAGAGCAGGTGCCAGAGGCAGCTGAGCCGATCGAGGAGTCTGACGAAGGCGTCACGTTCAAAGCGCACTCCTTCGAGAGCAAAGAGGAACCCACATTACTACACTGGATACTAGCGCAAGGCAATAAAGCATCTCTACAAGACATACTAGACTACTGCCAAAAAGGACTAGCACTGGTAAGAAGAAGTTCGTTGAAGTTTATTCGAATTTTGATTCAGGTTTGATTCGCATGAGCAGCAGTGCATTTAGGTTTATCGCCGCAGCTATTAGTCCTTATCAAAGTGTGTTTGTAGGTTACGATTCTTATTTAATCCAACCTATTGACTGAGTTTACATTTTAAATGAATATATTCGTGCGTTAATGACGGATTTTATCAAAAAAAAATATTCATAACGCTGACGGCCCGTAAGGAAAACGATTGGTTTCTTGAATTTAGGAACCGGGCATAAATGCCTCGTCCCCGGCAACCTCTCGTCAACGTCAACGGCGAACTATTTATGTTCCCCTATAGTTCTAAATTCGATTTATATCTTTTCAGATTGACGCAGAGCCTCTCAAAGAGCTAGAAGAACAGCTCTGCAACGTTCTAGAATATGCCAATGTGCGCGGCCTGAAGCAGATCAAAGGCATCGAGGACCGCCTTTACAAACTCGACCAGCTGCTTAGCGAAGTGAAGAAGTTGGAACGCGATCAACACGACCAAGCCGCGTCGCTAATACAGGTGAGAAAATTACAACCCTTTCCCTTAACAAGATAGGGGATAAGCGTTTGGGTTGTTGAAGTGGACTTGTAATATACGGAGATGTCGGGTTTCTTTGCTTAAGTTACTATTTTCTATTGTTAAAAATGGTGTCTTATCTTAATCATCCAGGAGCCCTATTTTACACGGAAGATTTGCCGATTTTTTAACGGGAGGACGCCCGCGACTTTGTACGCGTAGAATTCGTTCCCCGCTACTCCCCCTACTTAGGGGTGAATTTCCAAAAATCCCTTCTTAGTGCTCACTTACATCATGAATGGAACTCCTGTACCAAATTTCAAGTTTCTAGGTACAGTAGTTTCGGTTGTGCGTTGATATATAAATCAGTTAGGTTTGCCTTTGATATATATAGATTTAACATATAATTGTTTTGCATCGGAGTTAAAAACAACACGATAACATTTTTAAATCAATTAGGATTTACAATAGAGTTCCAGATGGACTTATCCCTGGGTTCCATTTATATTTTATTTATTTGTTTACAGTATAGAGAACGTTTGAACTTAGCGTGCGACCCGTCAGTATTGCCAACACTGGTGCAGTCCCATTGGTGCCAGTTGGAGAAACTGCTCAAAGGACACCAGACGCTCGTCGATATTAGGAGACGAATTGCGAAGTCGAAAGACGAACTCTCACACATATTAAAGGCGAGATTAAAGTGAGTTAAAATTTGTCGTTGGTTGTGTATAGGAGATCATCTAAAGTCAATGTGGTTTTTAAAATTTATGTGAACTAAGAAATAGTTACAGGACCGTGTTGAGCCATTAATTATTAGTATTGTAACAGACGAAATAAATTAAAATTAAAAAGGTCCGCGCGACTGTGGCAGATGTAAAAATACCCCGTGGAGGACCTTGAGGAGATTTGCTCGTTAATAGTGCTCCCACAGGGTTACATGGTACCGTAAACTCAAGGCCACCTTGTTTTCCAGGGCAGTGCTAATGATCGAGAACTCGATGTCGGTGCAAGACGCGCACGCGATGCTGAGCTTCCAGTGCTTCAACCGGCTGGCGCGCTACTTCGACATCGTGGCCCAGCTGCACCGCGCGCCCGGCGTGTACGTGCGCGCCGTGCACGAGGTCGCGCGCCGCCGCACCTTCAGCCGGGCGCACCTGAAGGTACTGCCGCTGGACCTAGCAGCCACGGCCACCAGCCCGGTGCTATCCAGGGATCGAACCGGTTTCCTTCAAAATACGCTTTTGATCGGGTATTCGGTAGGCTTGTTTTTTTAAAACTATCAGTGCGGCAAGCGTATCGTCGGATAGCTACAATAAAGGAGTAATGAATCGATACGATTGAATCAGCTTTACGGTTGGTTGACCGTCAGGTGGCCTGTAAGGTGTGCTCGTTTACCTATTCCATATCATAAATAATAGGGATGCTGGATTAGGGCCTGCTCTTGCTTTATCCATTAGTATTGGCTTTCCTGACATACGGCCACTAAATATGTGTTAACAAATTCAGTTACTAGTCTCATTCGTCGGTTCTTCGGCTGCTGTGACTTTATTTTGAGATCTGGTTAACCGCTGTTTTATGCCTGTTATAACTTCAGCTTTCACAGTTCTACTTATTACTATTATTAAGCTTGCTAAGTTTCACACTGCAAAAATGCTTCATTTATTTTTCAGTGGGCAACGGACCTCGCGGCGAAACTAATCAAAATCCACGAGGAAGAGATCATACGGCGGCAAGACTTCAACTGTCTCTTCGAAGGTCACTTCCTCAAAAGCTTGTTCCCGGGCATGGCGGAGCTCCCACCGGCCTTCGCCACGCAGTCGCCGCCGGTGTTCGACGCGCGCCTGCCGCAAGTCACGGACGAAGACGTCGAGCTGATATCTACCACCTTCCCGCAGTTGGCCAAACATGTTCCTAGCTTTGATATGGAGATGACGGTCAAGTTCTTCCAGCAAAGGTGTGTCTTACAGTTTATTGTTAATGATGAGATATAAATTGGTTTAGTACTATAATTGTTCAGAGTAATTTTTGGCCAATACAGATTGTGTAGTTTGTTATAATAAAATACATAGTGCTAAAAAATCTAAAGTTACATAAAAAAAACATTTCTCTGCTTTAGAGGTGCTTGCCAAACCCTTACTACTGCTTCAATTTGGAATTGTAGCGTACTATAATATAATCTTTTTCAGAATAAGTGCCTCAGATCACCAGGAAAGAGATATAGACGTTCAAGTAGATTTTGAGAAGTAAGTTTTACGATCAATATTATATTTTATCGAGATACCATTGACTTGATTTATTTCTAAGATATGACAAATAAATCTTACAGGGACTTTGAATCGGAAACTGACGCTGGAGATTTTGAGCGTCTCAGCCGACAGAGCACATCGCAGAAGCAGAGAGTGGACACGTCAACGCTATGCGTCCCCGACACAACGGCCGCGTCGACCGTGACCGAGGTGCGCCCCGCGCGGAGCGAGTTCGAACCCTCCGAGTTTTACATCGACGAGTCGCTACCGTCCAGCTTGGAATGGGGTCGGGACCAGCGACAGGTCAATCTTAACCCCGTGGTAGAATACACTCCGATCCGCAGCGGCAATAACATATTAGACAAAACATTTCTAAGTACTACATTAAAAAAAAGCTAAACACGCAATTACACATGTCAGCATACCCTGCGTTAGTCACTTTTTTGGAGATGTGTTTTTTAGTTTAAAAATTATACCTGAATATGTTTGTTGTTTAGTCGGAGAAATAAGCGTTGCGGAAACACCGGCTTAACACTCTCGTGGGACCTCTCTGTTTATAAACCTTACTTGATTATTATAACCGTTTTAGTTTCTGTCTGGGTTATAGTTGTAGATACAAAATCTTTGTTTTGTCACCAGCAGGGGTCAAGGTTTATTGGGTATGTACGAGAGGTCTTGGAAGAGTGGTTACGTTATAGTTGTTTTTGTTGCTCCTGTCTTCACCGGCCCCATACCAGCTGTACTGTAGCGCTATGTTATGATTTTGGCTTGTACCATCATGGGTTTTCATTGTTGAGCCTCTAAATAACAGAGTCATAAGGACGAAACGAAAAGCACAATAAATAAGTAAAGTATCAAGTTTCATTGGATAACAGTACTACGAGTTTCTTAGCTATAGTGATCGGCAATCTTCATGTTTCTAGGAAGGTACTGAGGAACTGGTGGTATTGATCTGGGATGTTTTAAAGTGGCTCCCCAATTAAAGCCCTTAACTGTACTTCATTCGTCCTATAACAATTGGGTAACTAAAGTTTTTTCAAGAGGTGTATTTTTTGTGATAGTCTGGTCTATGGCAACCTACAGTTGTTTATACTTTACTCATACTGCCTCCTAAAAAAAATATGACTGTTCTCTCAGTTCTCTGGGCTTTACTCGCCTTTAAATAGCATGGAGGTAAACAAACGAAAGCGAAACCATTATACGTTTGACAAATTTGACAACTAACAAAGAGCTGTCCTATCCCTTTTTTTATAATTCTTTAGGCAGAGATAACACTTATAGTGCCGTAAAACCCAGATGACTGAGAGAACTGTTATAAAAAAGTCATATTATTTTTACAAGGGCAGAGGTAAAAAACAAATAATCAGATTCTAGATTTATAGACCAAAGACTATCAGAAAAATATATATTATACACCCCTTCAAAAACCTTTACTTACCGGTATAGATATGGTAGCATAAAACTGTATCATTGACTAGACATCATGCTATTTCCATCGTTGCTAAATAATCTTAATGACAAAATAATGTTAGCCTATTTTGTTTTAGGATAATATGGACACACACAAAATAAATATGGAAAAGCTACAAGAATTTCTCATAAAACTATACGGTATATGTAGAGTAAATATTCTTCTGATAAGAGAAGAACTCGCTAGATTTAAAGGAGAAATGGAGGAACAGAAAAAGTTTATAAAAGTAAAATATTTAGAAATATTAGATGCATGGCGGAAAAGTACCGAAGAAAATGCCTTGAATTTCCGCGAGCAAACGCAACGGCTAACGGTCGACCACGAATTAGAATTAAGTGACATGAAAGCGGCTCTTAATGATAAAGATGATATTATTGAATCTATAAAGAAAGAAAAAGAGGAACTTAAAACGCTACATCAAAAGGAGATGGAGAGGTTAAATAAAGAACATGACAGTACAAAGGAATTACTACAAACAACTAGAGATGAAATCAAAGCTTTTGAAAAGAAGCTGGAAGAGGCCGAAGTTCAAAAGCAAAAAGAGCTTAAAGAATCACAGGAGAAAATGCACTTGGAATATAAAGCTGAAATAGAGTCATTACGGTCAAGGTAAATAATCATAGGAATTATTTAGAAACGATAAAAAATGCAATATTTGTGAATTATTAACATATACATTTTTCATAATTTTACAGGTTCCGACTTGTAGCTTTAACAAATATGGATAGATCACCATCAGAATCAAGTCTGGAGAAAATAGAACGGACAGACGTGATAGAAATAACGAGCCATAACGCCATCGTGATGCAGACCAAGGAAAACGCAGAAGTAGAGAAAGAAGAAGCCGTGAAACAGGCAGTTGCCACGGTAGAAGCGGAGCTGCAGCAAAAGATGTCTGAGGAGATCAGTGCTTGTAAAGCAAAGTACGAGGCTGAGAAGCAGGTTAGTTCTTCATTTAACCACAGCTGCTGATATTTTAGTACCGTATTGCTACTGTGATAGACCTAATTTTTAGCCAATCCAGTTGATTTTCTTTAGAAACAAATAAAGTATGTTTCACTTACCCAACCTGACCTTAATTTAATTGGGATGGTTCTTAGTTAGCTTACATGAAAACTGGTTGGACTTGTTTAAGAGATATCACCTCTGATTTGTTGTTTTTAGTTTTTTTTTGTGATGTATCTTTTATTATGCAATAAAGAGTTTGTTTACTTGCTTACTTCTTCTATAAACTCATGCCTTAAACGTTTGTCAGGTAACCGTAAACGATGTAACCCGCCGCCTGCTGTCAGAGAAGGACCGACAGCTGGACTTGCTGCGAGAGAGGGAGCACGTGCTGAGCCGGGAGTGCGCTAAATACAGGGACACTATTCAGCAGCTAGCCGACCCCGAGACCAACGAATGTGACCCGCTTCTTAGGGCACAGGTATGTAGGACTCATTGCAAGCATTTATTTAACTTGCTCTGTTCGTATGTATGAAAAAATGTATGTAAGTTACCCGCTTCTAAAGCAAGTCAATTTTGAACCAGTTTCCGTTAATGGAATTTGAACCATATATGTAAACCCGATGACAATGCAATATATCTAAGAGGAGGTATCTAAGAGCTGATCTGATGATGGAGTCCGAAGATGGTGACAGGATCTCCGCTATACTTAACGTAGACCCACCGTGTTGGGACTCGTTAGTTTGGTCTTGATAAGCAGATAATGACTTTACAAAAAATAGTACAGTCGGCAACAAAATCTTGACCCAAAAACGGTTTTTATGACATAAACTTATATGCTATAATGTTTTACCTGGAGGGTTATGTATTATGTCAGTTGAAAAACGTTCACAGCTGGCTGGATTCTGTTATCGTATTATGGAAGCTCTTATTTACTTGACAGTAACAATAAGATAACATGTCAAAAGCAAAAGTTTTAGTAACTACTGCACCGCACTACTGTACTGGGTAGTAGTACTGATAAGTGGTAAGTATTACGTAGTAAGCCATCACAACTTGTATTTTCTCGCCGGTCGTTCCATACGTGTCTTTCGTTATGAACTAGATAGAGCGGGATTAGGTAGCGACAAGTAACTAACCACTGTGGTATAAATTAAAATATTTTTGAGGTGAATATTGCTTGATAGCTGGACGGTATTATAAGGAAGAAAATAACATTTATTACTTATTATTATCAATTTTACTCATTGAATATGGCTCCTAAATTGTTGACTTACGCCACCATTATCTTGACATTCTTTGTTTTTCATAGTTGGCAACATTTGAAAACGAGAAGGCACTGCTTGAACAACAAGTACAGGATCTAAAGAAGGAGTTGGAGAAGAAAGCCGAGGAAGTGGACAAAGCTAAGGAAGAAGACAGCGAAGGAAGGCAAGTTAAATATACTTAACTGAACGGCCCAACCTTAATTATGCTAAGTTCTAAGGTCACGGAAATCACGCATTCCCAAATACAAGCATTTAAAAATTAGTTACTACTCTTTTTACCATAATCCCAAAACAACAGATTCGAATTATTCGGTAAGGATAATAAATAGTACTCCAGAGGCCGGCCGAAGTTACGTTAGCTCCATCATTATCACTCGTCATTCGACACTAAATCGAGAGAAAGGGATGAAGCTAACGTATTTTCGAACTTCAATTTTCAAAGTAGGGCCTCAGCTAAAGGCATTAACTTTGTTTGTAACTTTTTTTAGATCGTCATCCCCGTCCGGGAGAGAGACTAGCGGCAAGCGGCGCGTGCGCTGCCACACGCCGTTCGGGCTGAGCGCCGGCACGCTGAGCCTGTCCTCGTGCCTGCCCGGGCACACCGTGCTCGTCATGTGGGACCCCGACCACCACAACTACACTGTCATGCAGGTACTCCATCGATCGATCTATCGAGCGAGCGGACGAAACAAAAAACGGCCTCGCGAGGCTGCTCGGCCTGTCAGCACCCAGCCATCGATGCACGTCGATCAATCGAAATTCTCCATTGTCTACGTCCTACCTAAATTTTCTTATTTGCTTCAATTGATCTGGCTGAAATGACGCGTAGCACTGGCGTCGCGTCAGGGAGATCGTCACGTGACTCGACGCGAAGGCCACGCCGGTTGGCCGCGAGCGGAGAGCGATCTGTATGACCTCTCATTCACGGCCATCAATCAATTTGAACTTGCCAGACGTGTTGCTGGCTCGGACCCTTTAGTAATTTATAGAGT
Organism: Acleris sparsana; assembly: GCA_923062465.1. NCBI lineage: Eukaryota > Metazoa > Arthropoda > Insecta > Lepidoptera > Tortricidae > Acleris > Acleris sparsana. The sequence goes on from OV281286.1 coordinate 14,793,824, forward strand.
TTCCCGTTGGTAGTGGTCTTCAGTTCGTTTTCCGTGCCGCAGGTTTTACTTAGACCGTCGTTGTTCGGTTTCGGGGCAGCCTTGGCAGCAAGCACCACGCTGTTTTGTCATCTCGATAAGTCTCAAGTTTAAAACGGAATTTCGTCATGTCTGTCCATCCGTCCGTATGTAAAAGCTACAAGATGAAATTTGAAGTATAGTTGTCTTCAGTCGCTACTTGGTTTGGTAGTTAAATAACAAAAATAAATATTTCTAAGGGGGCGCATAGTTTAAATTAATTTCAACACTCTTTTGCTGGTAGTTTTCTTTGTTACCGCTCCGGAAACCTACACAGCTGTTGCCCTGTTATTATCTTACTATCTACTTTAGCCCATAACGTACGATATGTAAATGTCGTCCTCGTTAGCTGAAATAAAGTTTTCGAAATTGATTATTGCAGGAAGCTTCTTTGATGTACTTCGTGCACAGCGACTGCCTGCCGGCGCTGGAGCTGAGCATCAATGTGCGGCACGAGGCCGAGCGTCGGCTCTACGCCGTCGCCGTCGTCGAGTCCAAGGAGTATTGCTACGCGAAGAAGGTTCGTCGTTGTCCACGACACAGTATAAACAGTAGTTCGTCGTTAAACAAACATATATCGCGACGCTTGCATGTGTGCGTGCTGAGGCCGTACGCGCCGCGAGCCACCACAAGCAAAGTCTACAGGGCAGACCGAGACCGGTTTAGTCGAAGCCGCGCATCATCGCCGCGTTTGCTTACGTGCGTATTATGTATCGACCGACGCGCATGGTCCCAGCTCCGCCGCCTGAGTGGCTATAGGTAACAGAAACTCCTATTATAGACAGATCACCTGGTAGAATTCCGTAATGATTTGAATTTGAATTCTCTGTTAGTGAAACGTGACAGGTGAGGAATGTTTACATTGCAAAGTGATGTTTAGGGTGTTTATGGGTCGCGATGATCACTTACCATCAGGTGGCTCGCTTGCTCTTCTGCCTCCTTTTTCACATAAAAAAGTTAGCGAGATCCTACATCAATGGGTCAGGATGGAGAAATAGGGGGCATACGATCTCGGTGGATGTATACTTACCCTCTTATTCATAAACGCGCAATAACTTCAGTTTGCTTGAAATATGATCTATCATTATAACGTTTGAGAGAATGGGACAAATAATAGTTTATGAATTAGGAGGTTAATTGTAAGATCTAGAAAGTATCCTGCGCGCTAGTTTACACTCTAATCTAAATTAAATTAGTTTTATCGTTTATGCGAAACTAAAATGTCGAATGTCTAAATGTCTAAAGGTGCGGTCCCACCGCTGCGTAAAATAGGTGTCGTTGGGTAAACAGGTCGAGGTCATAGTAACAGCATGACGACGTTTTTGACGCACCTTTAAGAGCGGTGCGATCGCACTTTTAACTTCGCGCTTTTAGATCTAAACTTCGTGGACGCGTACCTTGAAATAATTTTGATTTTGTTTTAAATAGGAAATAGAAGATTTAAAAATGCGAAACATCAAGCAAAAATAATAAAATCAGTTGGTTTGCAGCTGCAGTAGTATAAAACTGTGTCGCAGCTAGTTACGCCCACCCGGGATACATAGGTTTCTAATACATATTGAATGTAATGAACGTTCACAAATGTTTTCTCATTCCAACCAATAGTGGTGTTATTGTGTTGCAGAGCGGTAACCGCTACCACATGCCGCGCGCGTCGCGCTTCTACCGCGTGCGCGTGCGGCCGCTGCGCCCGCACCTCGCGCCGCCGCCCTGCTGCGACCACAAGCACAAGCCAGGTACTCCCACAATGAGCACCAACACCATACACGCCGCTAAATATTTCTGATACTTTGTTCTTAGGTCGATTCACAAGAGCAGCGCGAATAGAATGAATGGATGAATAAAAGCATACCGATTTCGTTCCACGAAGTCCCGTTTAACTACTTAACGTAACGTACTGACAAGATTATAAATATACACGTTTTCACGACGCCAAAAATATCTACACGCCGCTATGTCATTAACAATAAGTGCTTGTTTACGGAAGCGTCGCGCGTAGCGTTGCAACATATGGCGTTTATAAAAGCGTTTACGGCGAAGCGGTTTTACACGCGTTTGCTTCAAATACAGCGTTACTTGCGGTAGAGCCGTCGCACAGCACAGCGGAACCTTTTGCCAGTGTTGTGGTCCGCCGCGCGCTCCGCTTCTCGCTCGAGATTCCGCCGCGGACGCAGCGGCAGAGCTACTCTATCCGCCCCGTACCCCGCGCCGCATCACGCCGCGCTTCTTCATAAACAACACCGTACATTGCCATATGTTTGTGTTTGCGCGTGTGATGACGCGGTCCGCTGCACGCGCCGCCTCCTGTAAACCGAAAAACGCGCGACGCGCCGCGCTACGCCAAGCCGCACGCCACGCGCGACGCTCCGCGTCTCCGTAATCAAGCCCTATGTCTAGTTGCTAACATATTTGACGCGATGTGCTTTCTACTTTACAGTCACCCAATTAATATGTTAAGCATATTTAGAACGTTGTCATTCTGATTGCCATTGTCATTGCCATACTTTTAATTTGATAATCGGTTTGATGTGTGTTATGACAACGCACTAAAGTGCTTGTTTCGGCGAATAATATGACAAAGATTTAATTTAGTATAAACGTGTCATGCTACTTCAGTCACCCTCAGTACTTTTTGTACTGTGACCGACTGAAATAGCAAGACACGTTCGTACGTTTCCGTGAAAATACGAAGGAAAACAATTATGCATTACATCTGTACGTACGATTAGTTAACAGGTTGGTGGGCGGGACAAAATGGTGGGTAGGCTTAGACTAAGTATACCCTAGATCTGATAAGTGCGTGCTACAGTAAGGGATAGAGATAAGAGTACATAGAATAGAGCACACACGAGATTACCAGAATGGTAATCAATCAATTACCCCAATTTAGAAAATTCCAGATAGGTCATATGAATATATTTTTTATTTCAATAATTTGATACAGCCCGTCAAAAGATAACAAACTGCGTTTAAATAACTGCTCTACGAGCTTAAAATGATTTAAAAATTGACGGTGAAGCTACCTCGCGAGGCCTTGCGGTTACGTTACTGGTTCTACGATATCGCACGAAATGTATGAGCGTAATCACAAAATCACACAATCACACAATCACACTTATTTTTTATTTAAAGTTCGTTATTTTTACGAGTTTTTTTTTAATGGTATTGTATTATTTTACACATGAGATTAGCTGTGTTTTTCTCGCGATTAAAACACAAAAATCACTTTGAGAATAGGCTAAATACTGGATTTATGTATGTAAAGTCATCACGTTCTCCGATTTTCGCTCACAGCAGCTTTTACAGCTGACCACAGAACAATACTCCATTTTATAAATAAAAAAAATACAAACATAATACAAGCTTACTATCATAAAACATATCGTTCTAAACAAACATTCATTTCTTGCCTCCAACACATATGTTCCCGAAAACAATTTGAAATGACAGCGGTTTGTGTGGGGATAAACCCGTTTGTGCCCAGTAAAAAAAGGCGCGTCTATAACAGAGACAAAAATAAATATCTCCTCTGTCTCTCTTATTGAGAACTTCATTGTTGGTATTGTTATTTGCGTGCCACGTCTACGGCATACTCAGTCTAAGCGGGAAGGTGAGCTGACATGGGTTCTTATGGTACGGAACAAGCGACATATACCTTAGCGATCGAAGGCTGAGAATATGTGAATACGTGTCTTTATAGCGGACCTCCAGGAAAAAATAATAATTTTATTGGAAGCTAAAATTGTACAAGATGATTGTGTATAAAACAAAAACTGGTTTTTCGGTTTGAAATTCGTACCAATCATGGGTGAGATTAATTTTGTTCGCTCCATTCATCGCAGTTCTTGTGAAACTACCTATACGAGGCAAATCGAGCTTATACAAGAACGAAGCTCCTATTACGACTCTACGGAGTGTTCGTCTGAATCTTGCCATCTGCCAAAAGTGTACACTTTTATACACGATACGTTCTTCTTAGCGCATCGAGTCGATTGTAAGTACATGTATAAACTTATATAAATATATGCCCCATTGAATGGGCGGACATAAGGTGGTAATAATCCTTTCCATTGTTTAGGCAGTATTCACACCAATATTCATGTATGGTAGTGTATCACCGAGGCACTCTTGTAGGGAACTCTTCAAAAAATATGGTATTATGACGCATTATTCACAATATGTTTTCGACATTATAATGTACACACGACACAATATACACCAGTTCAAACGTGTTAACATCCCGGGCAGGGTCACCCGGCAAACGGGCCGCCTCCAGCGCGTGCCGCGGCGGCTGGCGCTGCTCGACAAAAACCCGCGCGTAATAGGCCCCGCCTTCTATGAGCGTCTACCCGCAGACCTAAAAAACGTATCTTCCGATGGAATATTTGGTCGCCGACTTAAAGATCTTTTATTGACGCAATCACTATATTCTGTAAAAGAGTATAGTGACAACTAGGTTTAATGATTTGTTGTTTTTGTATTTTTTGTTTTACATATTATTATTACTTATATTATTACCTCTTGACATGATGGTTTTAATTTGATTTGTTCTTTTTACCCAATGAATTTTTTGACATTTTGTGACTGTAGCTAATTAGCTATATTTTTATTTTGTTTAATTTAATTCTTATTTCTACATTTTGACTGCGTTTGTTTATTTCATTTCATTATTATTTTTATTTCATATTTTTACATTTTGACGATCTTATTGTGAATTCATTATGATTATGTGACATAGAATAATGTAATTTTCAATATGAAATAAATGCCTACCTACCTATCATGGGTAGTGCAGAAGAAGGATGAAAGCAGGATTAATACTGTTGACATTTGAGCTCTGAGAAGTATGTGTGGTTGTGTGGAGTTAGGATCATGGATGGGTAAGAAATAGCGAGATCCGAGAACGAAGTGGATTGAAAGAGGATGTAGTGACGAAGATAGAAATTGGTATGCTAATATGCAGGGGTCGTACTTGTCATGCCGATGACGTCAAAATGACGAAATTTTGTACACAGGGTGCTTTGTTTTCATGTGGCAGGTGTTTAGGTATGTATAAACTGGTACAAATAAAAAAGTGTAAAATAAGAAGAATTAAAATGATTATACATAGTTTAATACAGTTTAATCGCAATCAAAATACAGATCACGGCAGCATCATATATTTTTTCACCACTCATGGCTCAAAAATGGCAAATTGAGACAATTTTCTTTTAAATGTCAATGCCATAATTGTATTTATGACTATTTAATTATATTAATATTTATTAACTAACTATGAATTAACTATGATCCCAGTTGGTCAAAATAAATGTTTTTGAATTTGAATTTGATTACAACATAAAAACTGTTTTTTTTTATTATTTTGTGACTCGATGATTTTTGCCACTGTCCTTCTCAATCAAGTAGTTTCATTTACGTTTGAGATATGAAGTAGATATTTATTTTCTACGCGTCAATAGATTACTAACTCATTTGTACATGATTAAATGATTAACGACTAATGATTAATAATTACAATAAAACCATTTGGAATCATACTATATGTCGCCTGACGTCATTTTTGCGTCAACGGCGTGAAAAGTGCGGGACCTGCTAATATGGTTTGGTAATTTAGAAACGATGCATAAAATAAGATTTACGAAAGAGATGGCGAGCGAGAGTGAGTGGAGATGTCGGTAGCGGCCGCCCTAGACGCCTATACAGTGATCAGATTCGCGATGTACTGAATAAGTGCCAAATTAAAATCATCCGAATCCGACGTACCTGCATGGTGAATGTAGAGGAAGTGATAGTTGAATGTTTAGACAGTCGCTGCTGGCTTTCCATAACGTTCATTGAGAGTCAGGCGTGAAGGTATGTATGTATGTAATAATGTTTTGCAAATACAAGTAGCTATTTGTTGAATTTAACTAATAACGTCGCGGAATGATACCAGCAAACTATTGTTGTTGTGTGTATTATACAATGCAATAAATAAACTAAAAATATTAATTTGCAATTAATCAATTAAATCGAATGAATTCAAACTAGAATTCAGTTTCTGACTACACTTGAATACACTTTTGGCAGACTGCTAATGGTATACTCATAGTCAACCATTTTTGTTGTTCATCTGTGATTGTGTACTTACATACCACTATGGTGTAGCAAGCAGAAGCTTTTGTAGATACAATACCTTAGTTTGGTTCCCCTTTACCTACAAAGCACATTTTTCTTACTTAAATTTTAAAATCAGATTTCCATTTAATGGAATAGTTATGTGGAAAAATGGTATATTTAGATTTAATGTGCTTCAGTGTCTTTCCACGTAAGCTTGCCCGTGTTATTTAAATCTTAGCTTTATACCTCGCTTTTCAGTGGTCGTCAACCTTTTTTTACCTAGTTTATACGGTACACAATTGAGGTGTATTTCTCATCTGGTAAAAAAGGTTTGGCGCAACTGGCGGCGGTTGTCTAACACGTGCGCACGCGCCTTGCCTTGCAGATGTAATGCATCGCAGCGCTCTGCCCGTGTTCGGCGAGCATCGCCCGCTCAAGAAATGGTTGACCTACATGCATGCACCAGGTCTTTGCTTTTGTTTCATCCTTCACCCGGCTTGTCCTTGTTTCTGTTAGATTTGCAAATAACCCATTGATTTTTAACTATGCGGAAGTTAAATTGCAGTAATTTGTTTTAAGTGTTCACTTTAGTCCTTCATTATACAATGTCCCACATATTATCATCTGTGGAGTTGTTTCGTTACAATTATGAGTAAACTTAAATTTGATTGAAACCCTAATTTTCGTTGAATAACGTATCTGTCTCGTAAACCTTATTTTTTTACCATCAAAAATGTTTTACCAAACCCACACTAATAACTTTGGCTTAAATTCTTTACCAACCTCCAAATAAAAACTTACTTCCATAGACATGTCAAAATCGGTGGATACCAGCCAGTCTACTAGCTCAAATACAGACGAGGCAATCAAAGAGGTCGTGACGGGCACGCTCATTAACCTGGAGTCGCCCGTGGCGGCCGGCGACGTGCCTTCGGAGGACCAGCTCGACTCCATCGAGACCAGCGAGCAGTGGCACAATGCCCGAATGCAGGCTTCTACTGCTAGTGCTGTGTAAGTAAAGACTTCACTTTTTTTACAGTCATTAAGACTACTTAGGATATCATGAATGGTAAAAAAGGTAGGTGACAACTGTATAGATATTCTGGAGCTCTGTCACGTTTGTCTATTTTTATGGTATTCAAGAAGTATATTTTTATCCAAAATGTATAAAAGTAGTATGTCCCGCAGGACGGAGATGGAATGCAGCGTAGGCCGGTGCTCCGGGCCGGAGCCCCTGGAGCTGTCGGTGAGCGCCGTGGCCGTGGTCGCGCGCGGCGCGCCGGCGCCGGGCGAGGAGCTGGCCGAGGAGGCCGCGCCCTGACGCCGCGGGCGCGCGCGCCGCCCGCCCCGCCTCTAGCGCCCGCCCCCGCCCGCCCCCGCCCGCACCCGCCCGCACCCGCCCAGGGGAACGCGCGTAACAACTATACAGTTGGTGTCGCGAGACGACTCATTTTCTTCCTGTTTAGCTTTCGTCAGACTGCTCGCTGGTCGTGATACGACGATAAGGTGTCATCGTACACGGTTCACGTTCTGCTGCCGATTGTGATGAAGGTGTCGTTGTGCGGGGCTCCCTATTGATCTAGTGACGAAGCTTAGTGTTGTGAATGTGATGTGTTGGGGGTTAATATGCTTTCGCGAGAAACGAACGGTATCAACGATTCGGACGCTCCGATTGGTCGATCGGAATGGAAGACCTAGCTACTAATTTCCTAAGCACAATCGATGATGTTAGTGTTGTCAATATGAACTGAATAAGGAGCAAATAGTGTTTTGGAATTGTGTGCGATAAATTCTGATAATATAATTACATACATATTTAAAAATTACGATATGGAAAAGTATTGTCGACAGCAATAATAAGTGGTTTGACACTATTTTAATAATTTTTGTGCACGTAAATAGAGTTACAAGATGAGAGAGAGATTCATGATAGTCAACCTTGGGGCTTCATTGGTATTATATTTAAACTGAACAACAAAAAAAACTTAACAATATTAAATGCCTTGCCTTTTGCAAAATAGCGTGAATTGTAACCAAAGTATTATATTACAACATTGCTAATACGCGATGATGATATAATATTTTATGACGACTATTATGAACACTATTTTAATTTCTAAACATTTTACATTCATGATCCAATATAATAAATAATATATTCAAAAACTACAGTTAACAAGCTCTTCATTGTTGTTCCAAGGTGGTTATTACGTGGTTTTGCAAAGTTTGAGGCATGTCCACCTATTTGATGTCTTCCAAGGCTGCGCGGGGTATTTGCTCTCGGAAGTTTTTCTACAAATTGCTCTCGGAAGTTTTTCTACAAATGGCCGTGTTTCGTAATTATGAATTTAATCAAACTTGATAAACAATATGACCTTATGTGTATAGCGATTCGTCAGTAATGACCATTTAACAATGTTTTCCCTTGATTTGTTTATTGACACGTTTGATCGTCAAAGCGGATGACAGGCAGCTCCTTCTCGAATTATTATTTAGACTTTGGTAAAAGTGATTACATCTCAGTAGTACAAATTTTATTATTTAGTCGCCTTAATAGCTTTACATGAATTATTTTATTCTGCGATACGATTATTATTTTTAATGCTTAAATATATTGGTTTATTTTTATATCTATGTTTTGTTGTGTTATATTTAGTTCCTTTGACATGATAATTGATGTGATGTCAATCTTAAATTATTAGTTTATTTTTTATAGTAATTTTAATAGATTTACTATAAAAATACTTATTGGTGATATGACGATGATGTATTATTGCACAAAATTAAGACACGGTATTTTTTTCGACCATTGCTTTAGAACCTAGATTCAATAAAAAGTTCATAGTTTGTTATAGATGTGTCTAACTAATTGCGGTTGTATTGAAGGTTTTAGCCATATTCATCTTTAAGATTCTCTTCTTCGTAAGGCTAATTACTATCTTGCTACCTAAGTCATAGTGATTATCTAGAAGGACTATCCTTTACATTTAGAATTCAACTAACAAGTGTTAGGCTTCGCAATGAAAAAGCTTTGGACACTCGATCTCGCTACAACTTGAACTCCTGAATATGAATAGGTTTTGACACTCTAGCTATAGTTCTACCGAAATAGATTTAGATGTTCACGTCGAAGTATTTTACCGAGACGCTACTGAACGAGGCACAGGCACTTGCGTCCAATAATTAATTTAGCGTTTCTAATAATAATGTAGTTGGAATCGAAGTGCAGATCTTTAATGTCGTGTCGTTTAGGGATGCTTCGTGTTAAATTGGTTTGTGGCCTTATTATATGTGGCGCCCACCGTGGGGCTACGGGTGTCTCGGGCCGGCCGACCGTCGCGCGGCGGCCGCCCGGAGACGCCGTCCTCGGCTTTAGCCGACTGCTGTGATAGTGTGTGCTGTGCTCTCCCCGATCCCTCAAACGTACAGTTTTACTAATATAACACGCGACATTCGTCAGGGTTTTACATTTTTGAGCCGCTTGCTGAACACATTCATTTTAATCGGCAAAGTTATGGGCTAAGTTCAAGTACGTTTTGTATTAGTAAAGCTGAAATTACGGCTCCTGGAAGCAATACTATGGAATAAATTTCATGTTGTTATTAAATACTTTATAGTCCAAGAGCTGTTAAGCTTTTGTAAGTAGGTGTTTGAGGCACCTTGGAAATACATTTCCAATGATATATAAATATAAAGAAGCCGTCTTGGCTGAGGGGTATTAGGGCTAAACCGAGTTATGTTTTTTGTAAGTAGCGTTTTTTTGAGCAGTGTAACGAACTTACAAATACAATTTTATAAAAAAAGTCTTATCGAAATCATTTGTCTTCTTGAGAATATTTATTTTTAGTTGTTAAAACTTCAACGGGCCTCAATACTTATTTTGTAATTTTTGAAGGCTCTACGAAATAATGTGGGCCTTTCATTTTTTTACTATTCTCAAATATTCAATGTCGTCGTCGTCGTCTCGTAAACATATTAGAATTTCTGTACAAGTCAAGTTCCCACGGTGCCTCAAACACTTCCTCAAAAATGCTTCCCAGCTCTCTTACTATTATGTAACTTATTGATCGCCTGCTACCCAAGCGCACTGCGCGTTGGCGTTGTATTGTATAGCTAGCATTCGATAAGTTGATGGGATGTGTGGCGTACATTGTGTACGGGAAAGTTGTACGCGTCATTATCATTACAATGTTGCAACCGCCTGTGAACGACTTTAGCGTTCGTGATTGTTTTATGTCGAGCCCATGTTAACGAGGTTTCATGTATTAGAAGCTAAAGTATTTTTAATCACATTGTTATTGTACATACTTGTTCTTGAGATAAATCATTAAGATTGGGTCGAAATCAAACGGTTATAAATAGGTGTTAAGTTAGCGTCGGAAACAGCCAAAAGTATACCGTGTGTGCTGGACACAAATGAAATAACCCGACGAGGCGGGCGGTGGAAGGCTGCAGGGTTGCGAGCAATGCCAGGTCACAGTGTCATTTCATTATGTCATGCGGAATGTTTTGCGACTGTAATTGCATAATAAATCTTATCGTGTGATCGCTTTATGAACTATTTTGTAGTGACCAATTTTATTGTTAGAAAATAAACAAAATGTAAAATTGACAATTTTAAATGTAATTTTTATATACAATAAATAGAAGTTTTTGTACAAATTGCGTTTTATTTTTCATTTGAAAATCGAAAACAAACAAAATCTCAAGCTATTAAATGTTTATTTACAAAATAATTTGTACTGATTCAGTATTTCATTATCATAATTCAATAAAAATAATCTAACGGGAAATCAAGTTTTTATTCAACTATTTAACTTTATTTACAAAATATACATCTATAATAAACATATATACTATTTATTTATAATGTCTCCATTTCCTAGTTATATGAGAGGGCACTAAACGCGTTGACCGCTTGCTGATGCTGCGCGTCAAAGTACTGTTTGCACTCGGAGGGGTCATTCGTCGCGAACGCACAATCTGTATAGTTCCACTGTTGCACTTCGGTGTTGGTCTGCGCGCAGTCTTCGCCGTACCTGTAGTACCGCTGGTCCTGCATGTCCACGATAGGGGACGTTCTCGTACTTTCCGTCGGATAATATTGAGCCTCTTCAGGGTAATAGATTTGCGGTGGATACGTTTGTTCGCAGTACGCCTCCGCCTGCTGGTAACCACCGAACAGTTCAGGCGAGGGCGTCTCACTGGACTCCGAGCCGCCGGCCGCGCGCTGCCATTCCAACCAGTACGCGTCTTCCGGTCTTGAGTTTTCGTTGTTCAGTTCTGCGAAAGTGGGAGGTGATTCTAAGGTGTTTTCCTCCATAGGAAAGTCCATTCGAATAGGGTGGTCTAGTTGGAAGATCTCTTCGGGGTGGAAGATGTCGTCGGCGGGGAGCGCCGTGGGGTCGTAGGGTTGCGGGGCGGGGGGCGCGGGCGGCGCGTACGTCGCGTACGGCGCCTCCACGGGCGACCACGCGGCAGGCGCGTACATCTCAGGAGTTGGCTCCGACCGCCAGCGGCACGAACACTCGAATGGTCCGCAGGTGCATGTTAAGGCTGCAAAAAGATATGAAAATTAGTTTAGAAGAAAAGGAGTTTCCTTGTACTTTTACGTCAAGATTCAAGGTTCAACATTCTCGATCACCTAGCAGAAAAAAAAGGCCCAGCAAAAAGATCTGTCATTTCGAGAATATTTATTTTTAGTTATCAACATTGCTCTGAAAGAATTTCAAGCTGCCACAAATACTTATTTTTGCTTTCAGAAGACGAAAAAAAGAGGAATCATTTCGCTAGGATCAGGTTAGGAACATTTTATAAAAAAAAAAAAGGCGGTAACATTGCTCTGTTAAAATTTCAACGTGCCTCAAATACTTTTTTTCGTTCTAAACACTTTTGCAATCAGCTGGCTTTATTTTAGGTGAAATGATCTGGCTCTTTGATTTTAAACTACTTAGATATTCTCAATTTAACCTCTTAAATGTAAAAAATAGTCTCGAGATCATAACATGACTTAAAAGCTATTTTTGAACTTATCGGCATACAACAAATGTTGCAAAATGACTAGAACTTACTTCTTTGGTGATCAGGGATTAGGGGTGGTGGTTGCGGCGGCGGGTTGCTGACTTTCTGGGGCATCTGTTTGTCTGGCTTCAACGTAAGAATCTTGTCCGTGAGCGCCGTCTCCCTCGCCAACAATAGTGCCAATCCTCGGACCCTCCTTCCAGCGCCCAGGGACCGCCGGACCTCACTGGCTCCTTTCGCCTCTGGCCGTGGGTGGTCGTGCGCCCCTTTCGCTTGGAAGAAGATAGCGTGTTCCGTATGTCGCCAGAAGTGTGTGACTGGATATCCGCAGTGCCCTCTGCATGGCTGCACCTCTAGCCGGCCGCCGTTGCAGAGTCTGTTCGGACATTGTTTACCTGTTGGACAAAGAAAATATTTACTACCTACATAGAAGAGTGGAAAACCTGTTTGTCTTTCCAAGAAAGTAAATAGAGCTTACCTTGCTGTTTTTTCCGCGCTTTGTCACATATAGCTGGCCTCAAATGGACCCTGGAGCCATCGGGCAGTCGACACCTCGCGGAGCACACGAGCACGCCAAGGCAGCTCTTCTTGAGTATGTGCACGTTGTGGTTGTTGGTGTTCCTCATGGCCCAGCCCGAGGCGTGGCGGCGCGCCTCCTCGCAGCCGGGAGGGTAGACCCGGCGGACGTGCCCGTCGCACCACTCGCTGAACCCATCGAAGGAGGAGACGCGGGGGACCACGGCGTCGTTTATGTCCCACTCAGTGGAAGCTCCGTCTGACATGTCCGGATGGCCGCTGGAAAGACAGTTTGGTGAGGTTTACTGTTCCATGTAAGTATCACTCGTAGTTTTATTCAAGCTTCTAGCTCCTGGTGCCTATCGTCATCTTGATCGATTATATTCTGGTTCGGTTTGTAGAGTTGGACCAAATATTTAATTGTGAGTAGGTAAGTACATGATAAAAATGACGCATGACAACAAAATGTTAATTATTATTTAGTAGTAGGTATACCTACTACTAAATAATAAATTGGAACTAGTAAAATGGGACTGACCGCTGGATCACAAGCGACTAGGTCCCAAGTAAGTAAGTTCGTAAATATGTGTACACTTTAGTACCTTGTCTATTTAATGTCATGTTTAAATTGAAATATATGGATTGTCACAGCGATTAAATTGACAAGGTAGTAAAGTGTTTACATATTTATGAACTCGACTGTACCTAAGGCAGCCGGAGTAGAAGCAGACCAATAAAAAGATGGCGGGGCGATATGGATAAATTCAATCCAGGCAGGCAAACATTGGCTTGACTAGATCTAGATCTAGTCTTATCTTTGCCCTGCAGTGGGATACTAAATAAATAACCTATTTAAATTAGATTAAATTAGACCACTAATAAAAGCATTAAACACGCCTTAAACTGAAGTATAGAAGTGTATGTTTGGTTCCTTTACGTGCCTTGTTCGAAGCGCAGGGAAAGCTCCCCTCGGCAAGTGCTATTGAGCCAATTGCTTCCACATCGTCTGAAGGGCCTTAATTGGTTAAACAACTCTGTATTCCGAGACGGATAATGCAAGGTAAATAGACACGACATCAACTATACCTACACAATAAGTGTTTTTTTTTGTTTACTTATAGTGGAAAAAGTTCAAATTGCTGACAATAAGCTTTGCTGAATGCTCGTGAGCTGAGCTGAAATATGTATTCTGTGGTGTACTTATAAATGGGCGGTTTATAAGTAACTTGTTACTGTACACGTATCGCATACGCAACTATTTTTTTTTTTTTTTTTTATGGCATAGAGAAGGCAACCGAGCACACAGGCCACCTGATGGTAAGTGGAAACTGTGACCCATAGACATTAGCATAAGACTGCAAATGCGTTGCCAACCCTGAGGACTAAGATGGAATGCCTCTATGCTAGTCATTACACCGGCTGTCTTATCCCCAAACCGGAACACAACAATGCGAACACTGCTGTTTGGCGGTAGGTTAATGGATAAGATGGTGGTAGCGATCCGGACGGACCCTGCACAGGGTCCTACCACCCGCAAAACTTAACTAACTAAAACTATGCTTATAAAAACCCTGGAAATATACTGGTTATACCTATACATTATTTTCAACTTTCCTAACCACATACTATGGTGTGAATAATAGTGAAAACCGAATCATGATAGTTATACTTAGAACATACATAAAGATAGATGCTGCGGTGGAAGTTCGTTTATCTGATAGAGGCGATTATAGTCAACTTACCTAGTACCTTATACCCAATGTACCATACTATTGAGCATGACTTATTCAGCTGTTTATTTATGTAATATACATAATATCTTGGCATCAGTTCAAATTTAAATATTTTTGGACACAGTCGATCATAACTCTAATAATAGCATTCCCTTCCGGATCATCTTAAGGCAAAGCAGGAATTTGTCGAGGGGAGCTTGTGTGAGTTTAGGATAGACTACACATAGGTACACAGCTTCATATAAACTACCTCTAAACGAATATGCATTTGGATAATATAGGTAAATATATAACGCGCTTAAAATGGGTAGCGGTAGGTACTATTTGGAAATCAGTAAGCTGGAGCTTCACTTCATCCACACAATTAAACCGCTTTTTGCAGGTTCTTAGATACACCTTTGTGTATGTACCGACGATGAGGCAAAGGTTGCAAGAAACCGATGGATAGTGGCAAACCTGAGGGCCTATGTCCAACAGTGAACATCATTCGGTTCCAATGATGATTTCTAGATATTTTATACGATGGAAACTATTCTCCAAAGAAATCTAACATGCAATTTACCACAGTAAACAAACACCCTGAAACATGCTCTATTTTGTTGACAGAAACATATTTATATCCCCACACTAACGCAGTGGTCCCTGAGCCCCAATGAGTTTCAATTAGGACCAATTGACGCGGCACCTTCCACAACCCACCCCAACGGCACTTTGTTACGCTGGTACTGTCGGCATTATACTCGTAAGTAGCTGCACTCTTTTGTACCTTGTCGCTTTAACGCCGTCGAGAGATTAGTACAGCTGTTCAAAACATTACGTTAAAGTGACGGATAGTTAGATCGGTTCCTCAAACTGATTAATTTCGCGTAGCAAAATTTCCAGTCGCATTTTTCCCTAATATTTTTTTTCTCCGATCGCATTGTTTCGCATTTTGATTTTTTAACAATCGCATAGTTTCCATTTACGATTTTCCCCACTCGTATAATTTCCCATTGTAAATAAGTTGAAATAGGTCGAAAAGGTAGATAGCTTTAGGTTATGTTAGTTTTGCAAAAAGCCCGAAGGGCCACAGCACCCAGAAATAGGAGCTCCGCGCGGAATTAGCCAGATAGGGTAACTGATCTTTGTTCTCGTTGTATCACTTTAAATGGAATAAACCAATACCCGTTGACATAGCAGTTAGGTACACACTGTTCGATTTTTATAATTTCTGTATTCTTATTTTATACGTTTTATATATAACAATTGGTATTAATCATAGAAAACTCTCGCTTTGTTCTAGAACGCGAATCAGTTAATTCTGATCATGACGTTGTTTCCCTCTTTTCAAGATGACTTGTTGTCCGTCTGCCTGTTTAATCTTAGCTTAAATTTCCTGATACTGATAGATACCTGTAGGTATACGACCACTATTTTTTATTCCGCCTGTATTAAGATTTTGTTGTTGTACAGTCACCAGCAAAAATACATTTTCTAACAATGGGCTTGTAACAAATCTTCTATAAATAAAAAAGATAAAAAATGGCCTTAAAAATATGACTCTATTAGGAACGTAGGGCGTGTCAGATATTTATGAGCGTAATTTTGGATATATATTTTTGTGGTGACTTTAACTTGACATTGATATTCTTAAATAACTTTTTTTAATACTTATATACTCACTGACTTGCTTGTTATTAGCGAATATGAGTACATATTAGCTAGAAACTTTACTTTGAGTGAATACCTAATACACATTTTATTCACTTAATATGGGTACCTAGAGATAACTAATTCTAATTGGATATTAATCTAACAAGTGCAGAATAGCCTGGCAATTACTTACTTGCAGCTTGCGCTCATCCTCAAAATATATATATATTTTTTACTATATATTTAAAATTACGTAACCAATATTTATTTCGTACGACTTTATTAATCTAGAACTAACCCATAGATAATACTGATTTGGAATAAATAGTCAAAAAGGGATATTAAAATATACTTACAGAATCACCATCTCCGTAAAGCAATCTGAACCACTGTCACAATTGGGTCTCTAAAGATAGTCCGGCACCGACCACTCACTGCACTGTTTTATCGTCCCTATTTGTTCCTCATTTGTTTGTGTACCAACGCACACCTTGAAAGCTCGTAGCTCACTAAACTCGATCGAGAAAAATAAACAGAGGGTTGCTTCCCCCCACCATCGACAAACGACTGGTAAACTATCCAGCCAATGAGGTACCGCTATTAATTTAACGCCGCCTACCCACCAATCGTAGCGCTGCGTGTCCGCCAATAGTAGATCTGGGACTTTAGTGTTTGATTTTCAGGAAAAAAAATGTTGGGAAATTTCAGTGATGGTATTTGAGATGTCTTTTTGGAGTCGGGGAAGGCCGAACACAGAATTGTTTGTTACTCATGTCGAACAGTAAATGTTGAACGGAGTTCCTCGTATAAAGCGTTTTAAAAGTTAAATTTAGTCCAGTCAAGGAATTTAATTCCTATACCACCTATAATTTTATTTACAATGTCACTTTGACATAGTCCAAAGTGGTATAGGAATTAAATTCCTTGACTGTACAAGTAAAGTAGGTTAGTTTTAGTTCTTATTCTTATAGTGCCTCTCCAACTAGTAAAGGTTACTATTAGGTTTAGTTCGTTGCTGCAATTACGTTTAAGATTTGTCTCATCTGTATTGTACAACATTTTTACAGCAGGTTTATCCTGTATTTGTGAAACATAAGAGATGCAAGCCAACTACTTAAAAAGAGGACTATATTTAAATTTCAAAAATCAAAGGTTCCTACTCTGTGGCCACTTCTTAACCACGTCTAATGTAGGTAAAATATATCTATACGAAAAACAAAGTTTCCTATTGTTAGGTCCTTAAGTTTTGTCTAATAGGTACTAAAGTTCAGCTTTTGTGATACTGTCAGTTTTTTTGGATTTCTTCCCAGTTTTATAAATACGTAGAAAACAAATAGGTAATTTAATGTTTGTTTTTTAAAACTCCTTTCGTACTGCTGTACGATTGGTCTCTTTTTTCCCCACGTCGTGGCTTCTTACCTACTTATCGTCTTTCGTCACCTTTATTCAGTTTAGATTTGTTCCAAGCGGCTAAAAATATAAAAACAATAATAATATTCATATAAATTGAAGGGTATACGGAAATAACAAAATAACATGCCTAGTTAGTAGTTAGTTTAGCCATGCTTTTGAGATCTGGTACCTATCGCGTTTTTAAAGTGAGGAACCATGACGTAATTTCGTATGTATATAACATTAACAGGTGTTTTTAAAAATGAAAAATTGTGATGTTATGGTTTAGTAACTGAGTGATAAGTTAAAAACTATTTTATTTAAATGACTAACATGTTCTGCCTATGTACCCTTGAAATGCAAAATTGTTTATAAACCTCATTAAAATGAATTTTCTGAAGCGGTTGCACATTGAACATTAAACGCTAAACATTGAACAATAAACGCTAAGAACTCTTAGATTTTTCTTGCGCCGTTCAATCCTGACAAGTTATAAAAATAACTTAACTCAAAGAATTTTACTGAATATCGGAAGGTCTTTCTGTCTATTACAATAGCAAACACAGCAAAACAAAGCAAAAAATGTAAGCCTTTCCAAGCAATAAAATATGCTCTTTCCATTTTCCCACCGGAAGGGCAGCTGCTGATTGGCATATAATATGCTATATTGCTATGTGAAGTGAATAAGGTTGAGGGGTGCGCGATGCGGGCGAACGTTAAACCGTCGCGTGCGCAGCTTAATGCGCTACTTGTTCGTGTTCTTAGGCAACTAGCGAAAAAACATTTCAAGTTTGAAACTTTGTTATTCTTCTTTCCGTCTGAGTTTGAAAATTACAGAGAGTACCTACTCTGCGAATCGCAAACGTCTAGTGGGCGGGGCACTCTGTAGAAAAAAAAACACCTAGGTATCGAATGTGTGTTAAGTCATCAGCTGCGTGCGTTTGTTTTTAAAATATAATCGCTAGCTTTGACGATGCTTTTAGCCTAGTTGGTAGTGACCTTGCCTACAAAGCTAGCAGACTTGGGTTCTACTCTTGGTATGGGCAAATATTTTTCTGATGAGCGCGGGGTTTGTTTCTCAGTCTTGGAGGTTTTCCACCGAGAAACACGTAAGTACCGTACGTATTTCTCTATATAAATAACTAGCTGTTGCCCGCGACTCCTTACGCGCAGAAGACATAAGGAATAATGTAGTTCTAAAGGTGAAAGAATTTTTGAAATCAGCCAGAAGTTTTTGAGTTAGGTACTTTAATCTTCACAAACCTTACAAACATACAAATCTATCCTCTTTAATATTAAGTAGTATCTCTCTACCTCTTTAATAGTAATATAGCTCAGTTTGGGACTAGGTCGATTTGTGTGAGATTTCCTATGATATTTACTATTAATTATTAAGCTATGCGTTAGATTTCGTAAGAATTGCCGTTTTTAGCTATGTTGGTAGAGCCAACATATCAAGGATTCAGAACAAAGCGTGGCCGTGGTTGTGCAAAATTGTGAATCACACTTGGACTCTATCTTCTCAAAGTATATTCGTCACTCGGATTTCATGGAAATATGCATAAAGAATAAAGCTACTAAGGAAAAGTACTACAAGAATGTACATGGATAAATTTCAAGTCTAAAGCGGGTTTTAAAAAGTTATTTTTTTTAGCAGAAGAAACATCGAGCAGACACTAAGTTGTGACTTTTTTGCAATTATAAAAGAAACCGAACTGTAAATCACTCTGGAATTTAGTCCCCCGAATCTGTTTACACAACAAAAGCGGTGTTTTTAATTTTTTATCCTTTCAGGTTTGTTTTCGATTAGGAACTTTAATCTGTCTTTTGTCGCATCTTTTTGACAAAACCAGTCTTGTTTTTGTTATTATTTGGAGCAAGTTAAGACTTAAGAATGGCCTTAATTCTAACGGCATTTGACAAACATGCTCTTTTCATATATAAGGTAGCGTCTCGATAGCTACACGCGTTAAAAACATATAGGTCAAGAAATATTTAAGAATCAGCTAAGAAGTTAAAAATTAACTTTATCTATGCTCTTCACGCAATTTTTATTGGTGTGCAATGCGACATGTTATTCTCATACCATTGAGTTAAATGATATCCATCATCATGATCATCATCATGTCAGTCGAAAGACGTCCACTGCTGGACATAGGCCTCACCCAAGGCTCTCCACTCAGACCGGTCTTGTGCTTTCGCATCCACCGCGCTCCCGCGATCCTTACGAGGTCGTCACTCCATCTTCTTGGAGGCCTACCTACAGCTCGTCTCCCGGTCCGCGGACGCTACTCCAGAACCTTCTGACCCCATCGGCAATCAGTCCTGCGAGCAACGAGCCCCGCCCTCTGCCACTTCAGTTTAGCCATTCTTCAGTCTATATCGGTAACCTTAGTTCTACTGCGGGTATCATCATTTCTGATTCTATCACGCATAGAAACCCCGAGCATAGCCCTCTCCATAGCCCTCTGAGTGACTTTGAGCTTCCTTATGAGGCCCATTGTTAGCGCCCATGTCTCAGATCCGTAAGTCATCACTGGCAACACACACTGGTCAAAGACTTTTGAATTCAAAAGTCTTTGACACTGCGGTAATTCGGACGAAAAGGTGCTGCGAAGCTTCCCGAACGCTGCCCAGCCGAGTCGGATTCAGAACTCTTTCTCAAATGATATTCAGGTGCCTTCTACTCGTATTGCCAGAGATTTCAGGATATTTTGTATTCTAGGCCTACATTGAAAACCAGCAGTATTCATTTGAGCTATTATTGGGGGGAAGGGGTTTTGAATTAATGAAGGAGCATGAAAATGGAGAATTCCTCAAATTGTTCTTTGTTATACCGAATCAATAATACAGGCTACAGATTATAATTTATAAATTAGTTCATAATAGAATTGAGGTATGTGCAGAGAAAACATATTTCCTTGCACGGCACGATAAATTTACGTCCATTTTCAACGCTAAAATCACCACATTTATATTATTTGTGCCTTTCAAAGTTCTGACTTAAATACATAATATGAAAAATATTTAGTTCTTTAATTTATAAAATCAACGCCTATTTCTAGAATAAATAATTGTGAATTTCAGACAGTTTTTCTAGTTCCGCCAACTGCGCGCGACCCCGCACCTTAGCCCTCCCTTTCGATATTCAAATACTCATAACCGTGATTATTGTTTGTCATATTAAATTATATTAATGAAATGGGTGTAGCTATTTCAAGTGTTTGGCTGGAAACCTTATTGTAAATAGGTACATTTCACTCAGCCTCTACCTCATGCTACAAAGAACCATTGATATAATAGTTTGTAAAGAACTCATAACTTAGTAATAATATATTTAAACCTGTCGTAACAAGCATCGCTAAAACAAGAGATTTTCCAAAAAGATCGTCGGCGGCGCAGTTAGATGATATAATCCGATTTCCTACGACGTTCTGATAATTTGAGACCAAATTTTAATCTCCACCTTTCTCATCCTTTGTCCATTTGCCAAATTTGTACCAGTAGCAATAAACAACAGGTACAAATAAATTCTGTAACAGATTTGCTAATTGTTCATTTTTAATCCGATTGACGGTTGGTTAATTTTAATCCGTTATGTTTGGATTTTTGGCAGTGTTTTGTTTGTCTTCAACGGTTTCTTAGTTGGTCTGTTAGTAAGATTAACCGGGCTTGTACGTCGGTGGACTTTCGAGTCGCAGCGATTAGGCGCGTCGGCATCGGGTGGAGGCAGGATTATAAGGAGTAGAAGGTAGATTCTGCCGGCCTCGGATGGTTTGATGAGTTAAAGCTATAATCCGGGAGTCCAAGGTGTGTTACGTTGCGACAAAAGGGAACAGGTCTAGTTTGTAGGGATAAGCGATATCTTTTAAAACTGGTGGTTGGTGGCTTTCTTGGCACATTTAACGTGAAGTAACTAAATGTAAAAGTTTAGTAATTTTCGGTTGGCCTAGTCTGCGCGAAATGCTGTTCCAACTTGGCCAATTAAGAGTATGGCTAAGTCGACTTTCTGAGTAAACAATTGCATTTTTAATGAATGAAGTTGATAATGGAATACTCGTACTCTTGATTCTGATCCCTTTTCAATTAGGTAGAGCTCCGTAAGATCTGTGTAAATCGTAACACTGATTCGTTTGAACTCTACACTGGAGAGGTATTGTAGGTTTAAGTAGTGGGTAGTAGGGTCGAGACAAGTCCCCTCCTTTATAACCAATTGTCGCCCAAACAGAAGCAGCGGAGTCCCACCAATTTGCGACCCTCAGCCGCCCCGCGGAAGCCGCCAATTTGCTAAATTGACAAGTATCCCGTTTTTGAATTAAGACGCTTAGATCAGACTACCTACTGCTGGGAGACAAATCTGCGTCAGAGCAAAGTACAATGTACGAGGGCGTTCAATAAATTCTCGGTATAGGTATCTTGCAAACCGTTTTAGTAAACTTCTTAATACTGGCCGCTGAGAGTCATTCATTGACAGTAAAAAAAAGTAAATTTGAAGCCCACACGCTCTTTTGTTTTTCTGCTACTGCTGAAAAACGTGATCACCATGAGCGATTTTACAATATTAATTAAATTGGAGCATCGAGCAGTGATACAATTCTTGGCTAAACAGGGAAAAAATCAAAAGTCTAGTCAAAAGAAGAAATGGATTTAGTTTACCGTGAGTCCGCTCCTTCATTATCTACTGTCCAAAAGTGGTCAAACGAATTTAAGCGTGGGAGGGAGAGCATAGAAGATGACCCTAGACCTGGTCGGCCTGTTGAAGCTTCTTCACCAGAAAACATTAAAAAAATTGAGAAAATTATACTGGAAGATGGTCGAGTGAAGGTTAGGTCTATAGCACAAAAAAACAATATTTCTATTGGTACAATACATGATATTATCCACGATCATCTTAACATGTCCAAAGTTAGTGCGAGATGGGTACCACAAGTGTTGACACCGTTTCAGCAGCATACGCGCGTTGCTTGTTGTTCCGACTTCATTGAGCTGTGTGGAGAAAAACCTGATGGTTGGCTCCAAAATAATATTACCGGAGATGAAACTTGGGTTCATCATTATGACTCTGAGATCAAACAAGAGTCGATGCAGTGGCACGTTAAAGGAACACCTCATCCCAAGTTTTTAAACCTATCGGTATAATACAAACTAATCTAGCAACATAGCATCTCTCACCCAATGCCCTCGACTTAACTAACTACTTGCGTAAGACAAGCAACCCGCAAAGTCAAGTCCCAAGTCCGGCCTACGACCGCAGTCTGACACTTTGTTGAACTCAAACCGCACATGAAGATCTAATATACAAACTTATTTAAACGTAGGAAGCTACATATTTTTTCGTTAAATTGCTAGGTTTCACGCTGTGTCAGGTAAAATTATTGAAAAAAAATGTCTTTGTTTAATTAGTGAAGACCCTTTTCTCGCTTGCAAGTGTGATGTGATGAATGATACATAATAGGAAGATACCTGCGTAGAAGTTTTATATCGCAGGAATCGACTAATTTTCGTTATCTGTATTAAGTATTTATTTCTAGATATAGGTATTATATATTGTTGTCGGGTAGCACAAGTTGTATTTTCTCGCTTGTCGCTCAGTGAGTCACTCTCGTTACTGACTAGATAGAAAGGGAGATACGAGCGATAAACAAGTCGCGGGCGACTTGTGCTAGCCGCACTGTTTTTTTTTTGGGACAACAGGTACCCTATGTTCGTCTCCAAAATGTCGTATCGTCGTGTCGTTAGTCGTATGTTATTTGGCTATTGGCTATCTGTAGAAAATTTCACGTCATTCGCTGGAGGTGTTAGATCGGTAAGGCGGAACAAACACACTGTCATATTTTTAATATCAGTAAGGATACTATGTAGTGACGGATATAAAATATCAAGAATTGAAACATGACTTTGCTCATTTCAAGTTCTCCAAAGAATGTTCGAGTAGGTACATAAAAATCTCTATTAGTTATCGTACAAAATTATCCCGTTTTAAGTTCTACGACAGCAATTTAAAAAGTGATACGTATCTCCAAAGGCCATTCAAATATAGTATTTAATAAGAATAAAGATACTAATCTAGTTTAAGATTTGCTTTACTTTTTAGATTGATATTATGATCAAGAGTGCATTCCCACTAAGAACTGGTCCACCCTCAATGTTTTACACTCATGACCTATACTAAACATATGTTGTCAATTTAAAATCGCTATCATTGTCATCGCATTCAGTTTTGGAACACGAGGTCTATCTGGCGCTGACAACAACCCTTCACGTGTCACCGATACCGAATCTCCATACCCATCTGGACTATCTGAAGCCCCCTCCCCCGCAGACCCCTAACCCTAAGCCTTTACACAACCGCTCAAACAAAGGATCAAATTAAACAAATCCGCACACAATCGCGTTCCAGCGAACATGAAAGAGAGCTAATCAAACAACTATCCCGCCCAGATCGAAGCAGCCACGGCGCATATGTTTAAAACAGTATCTCGCGCTCACACTATAGAGCATCATGATTTGAATAAATGTTGCGTTGGTCTAGATCATTTTGAAAATAATTAATTCGTGGTTGATTACTAATAAATAGATCTGTTATGCATAATTGTATTACTGATCTCTAAATGATAATACATCCACTTCCGTAGAGTCAGTACCTACCTAACTAGAAGCTCAGTACTTTAGTATATAACATTTGGTCCTAAGGACAGAAGGGACCTGAGCCCTGATATATCTTTTTAAAAGTATAAAAATAAGGGTCGATGATTTAAAAGTTTTGCTGAAGCTACGAAAATAAGTGCTGCAAACGGCCTACGTGTAAACTTTAATATATAGCTAACCAAACAAGAAAGTATTGTAGGGTCACTTAGCATAGTTTACCCGGCTATTCGCACTGCTGGCGTTCTGTGCGCTGCGCAAACGCAAACACGCCCCCGCGTATCTCGACATTCTCGACTGTCACGGCAACAAACGCGCGTATGATTGACTCCGCGTCGCGCACAATGCGCGCACGCCTAATGCCTCTGCGCAACTCATTGTAATATAGATCAGCTTGCCCAGATGGCTGGTTGATTGAGTTTTTGGTAAAGTCACCCGTTTATTAACTAACCTATTGAATATTGAGTCATTTGGATTAGGTGTCAACTGGTTGTACAGCAGTTGAAATCATCTAATGGCTTGCAGCTTTTGCCACTATTAGAACGGCTACGCATTCGTAGCACGTAATCTTTATAGTAATTTTCTACGCCATCGAATGAAGCACACGATCTCGAGTTCAAACTTTGTGTAAACTTAGAACTTCCAAGTTGAATCAAAGCTCTGAGAAACAGTTTATGATAGATGTTACATACTCACGTTTACGTGAAGTACTAAAGAGAACTTGATCGCAAAATCATTACTTCAATTCGTCGGCTATCGTTTATTTGTTCTAGGGTAAAAAAGATGACTTCCACTTATTTTCATGATCATGTTTATATGTAAAACAAATGAGATAACTATATGTCAAGAACAAATGACTCAAACCTTCCAACCTATCACGGCGGGAAAAAACACCGATGATTATCGATTCCATAAAGTCACAAGGTGAAAACTGTCATTAGAAATAGCTCAGTTGTGAAAGGCTGCAATTTATCGTCGCCCGTTATCTGTGGATGCGGGTGCGCGTGCGCCGGTGCCTACCGTTCGTTAACTTAACATGCAGCACGTGACTCTTGCCTACTGTTTTTCAGCCGTATTAAGTTTTATCCATGTTTTACCAGTGTTTTTAATTAATTACTGGGGGTTGCCATCTTTAAGTAGGTAAATTTTTGGTGGAAGTGGTGGCGGGACCTTGTGATCTGCTACCAAGCAGGGAGTTGTACTCCGAGTGGGGGTAAGACATCCGGTAAAATTACTAGCATAGAGACATTCCATATTTATTCTCAGGCAGTCTTAAGATTACAGTCGTCACAGTGCAAATATGTATGGGCCTTAGAACAGTCAGAAAATATACAATGCAAAAATTATTTAGAGCTTTATTGGATACACATAATGTCACGTGCTCACGTGAAAATCGATTGCTGTACTTATTTAAAACGTAGACCCACTGAATTTTAACTCGTACGTTGATTGATAGTGAGATGATCAGTGTGTAAAAACAACAGTTGGCAGTAATAGCGTGTCTCAAAAAAAAATATTCAAAATCTGGTTTTGCGACGTCGATCCCATTATTTCCAGTGATGATTTTGGACACAAATATTAAATGACTGTGTGGATAATGCGTCGTGATTTCATACGCATGTAGTTGAAGTACAAAGGAACTGGCCGCTGTACGTCTTAGTAGACACTATTTTTGCAAACTCAATTTTTGCGTATAATCACATAGCATAGGGTTGATTTCGATTTTTTACAAAACGGCTATAGTAAAACTTACACACTCAATCATTTCTACTCACGGTTAATGACTTAACTGATTATATTATAGACGATAAATCGCGCCTCCTCCCTTTGAATTTGTTAATCATTTGAATTTCGCACAAAAGACGTGTTTTGCATAAACATAGGCACGGGCGGCACATCCGTATTAATATGTTTTCGCTTCTATGGCGTGCATTGATTTACAGTTCGTTTATACAAATTGCTTCATGTTACGAAAAGAGAAATTATGATAGCGTGTAATTTATATTTATTGTTGGAATTAAGAAATTGTCTTTACAACGGCGGATGCGCACATCGATCGCTGCGCGAGTCGCTGTTTAAAATATTTAGCTGACATTTTAGGGACATGCTCAAGCAGTTAGTTAGATACCTATACAAAGATTTTCAAGCACATTGCAAAACGTCATTTTTGTACCTACGACTAGATGTTGCCCCCGACTTCATCCGCGTAGATGTCTATGGTCGTTATTCGCTCGGGAACTTTTTTGGGATGAAAAGTGGCCTATGAGTTAATCCAGGGTATAAACTATTTCCATTTTGAAGAATCATCCAAAGACTTCTAGGAGTTGCAGCGAGGAATAACAAACTAACACTCAAACTTTCGCATTCATAACATTAGTAGGGTTTACAGGGACTCGTTTAAGTACTTACAGCAACTGTTATATGAACTGCTATATATTATAATCTTGACGGCCTTCTTTTGAATCAGATGGACGAAATAATCACCGGCAAGTTTAAGGCGTCCCGTCAGAGCGTACGAGCAACATTTAACGAGTGAATTCTTAATTAGGTAGATTAACCATCGCTTGACATATCGACAAGAAGCCGTTTTTAGGGTTATGTAGTCAAACTAGGCCCCCTTGTAGTTTCGCCATTACCACCCGTCCGTCCGCAGCCTAGCTCAGAGACTCTTAGTACTAGAAAGCTCTAATTTGGCATGAATAAGTTATACACATTAGTCACGCCAAAAAAGGGGTAAAATAAAATTTTGTTTTATTTTTATTAGTGTACCTCCCCTACTCGTAACGTAGAGTCTACGTTACGAGTCGTTTCTTTCAAAAATATTGCGGGTTTGTAAAAACATTTTTTCGACTAAACGATCCGTTTGTGAAATATTAAGCTTTAAAGCGCTAATTCTTGTTAGAGTCAAGCCCCCCGACCGCCAAAACTACAATTACTAAAAATCTGTAAAATATCTTTAATCAAAGCGCATGTAACGAATTTTAAAGAAAAACTATCACGACTTAGTAGACATCTTGTTTTTGAGATACAGGCGATTAAAGTGAACCTACTAAAACCACCTAAAACGGCACCAAATAACTTTAAATTGAAAATTAGTTATTACTTGTTGTTTTTATGTTTGTTGTACTTAGCGGCTTCGGAACCCTGCACTGAGCATGGACCGACATGCTCTTGCCCAGTTTATTAAGAGAATAAGTAGAATAACACCACTGTTTACAATGAGTCACATTAAAAATGATTCCCAGCTCGAACCGCAGATGCTACAGCTCATAACAGCCTCGGCGGTCAGTCCGTTTCACGCGCACCCCATAAAACAAAGCGCGGGGTAGCTCCAGGGTTCCGTAATCTAATAATCGTATAGAGATGTTGCGTGATTGCGGGTTATCATAACGTGGGAACACCTTGATTGGCGGCCTTAATTAATTGACGCTAATAGTTCTGTGGGGAAGCGTGGGAAACTGCTTTATGATGATTTGATTTCTGTTACATTTATGTGATTAGTTTGGGATGTAGATACAAAGTTTAGGTTATCATGAAAACCTGATTTGGTTCTGATTCTCAGTGCTTTTAAAGAATTGCATAGTAATTAGATTATTTGTTTAACTGCCCCATCCAGAGCCAATTAATGACGGTTAAGTCATTCTTTAGTGACGGTTATTCATACGCAAGTTTGAAAAGGAACGAGTTAATAAGTCTTTAAAATGTCTCTGAGTTCACTGATTAATTACAGTTATATATATATTACTTTTCTCTAGTACTGTATTCGTATTATGTATCGTATTTGTAACACTTAAGAGAGATTTGAGCAAAAAGTCACAAACATTTAAGTTAATTTAGCCAGAGCTTCTCTAAAATTATTGCGCCCTCTATTTTGTTGAACTTTATTTAAAAAAATGTGGTTGATCATTTAATTTTTCACATCACACAAAACCCGGAAATCGGATATTCGCGATGTCGAAATAAAGCTAGAGTTGAATGGAGCCGGTAGACCATTAAATTTTATTTGGTTATTTGAATCCCGGTGAAGGGTGGCCAAACGGCGGGGCGTTAGACATAAATAATGGCAAAAAACATATTGCGTTTGTTGGTCGCTCATTATGCGCAATTAGCTACGATTGTGGCGCGGGCGCATGTGAACGGATTTCATACGAATGTTATGGATGATTCGGAACGCGTGCCCTATTGTAAAAGCACTATTCTGGACTTAGTATTTTCGTGTCTGTACACTACTATCAGGCGCATTAGTTAGTAATATAACAAATGCAATAATAGGTGTTTTTCTTCTGGCACCCGTTGAAAGTTTTTACTTAACCGTCCGCTGGAAAACAGCTGCAACAAGAAATTCAATCTGCTACTTACAGATACCGAACAAATATATAAAACTCAATATTTACCTGTGCCAACACTGTTTAATCTAATTTGTAAGCTAATGTTAATATTTTGAACGCGTTCACTCAATACTCTGACCCCTCTGTTAAGCGAACGCATTAGTAAAATTAGAGCGGTGGGAAAGGGTTGAACTGCGCATTATGTTTATTGTTATTAGAACAATATTTGTACTTGAGAGATGTACGGTTATGGTTATTGCTGAGAGTGCCGTATATTAGCGGCAACGTTTCACAAATAACGAAACTTCAATTTAAAAAATTGCAGTAAATATTGTTAGCCATTTTGTTGATATTTTATTTAAAATTAGCGGTGTATTCTTCTAAATCAATGATCGATCAATATCCCCCGTGGTCATTCCAACGTGTCCGGTATTGTTGTCTCCGTCCGTCGGCATTGTCCGCGTGGTCAAGCGCCTTTGTCACCGGAGTCAGGACACGCGCGCATTGTCCGCCGTCCCTGTAATTTATATATTTATAATAAACAAACTGGTTAATTCTAATGCGCTTTTAACGAATGTTAATAATGGTTAAATTTACCATGGTACTAGTTAAGGTAAATAAATTATAATCATATTGATAGTTAGGCTTAATCAGTATGTTTTGTTATCGTGAAACTATGAATGATTTTTACTAATATTTTGTAGTTAAAAGTAATATGTTTGAATTTAATAGAAAGTAGGTATATATGCGTGTAGAATCATGTTTGAAGTATAACACATAATATTGTATTTATATTCTAGAAACGGTAAGTGTTGTTAAGGGTAATAAAAGCATTACATTTGAAACGTTTTCATGTTCAACAATGCGTTACCTACAGCGTCATCCGGTCATCAACATGCACCATTCGTATGGTACATTACATGACCATACTCACCTAAACACCTAATTCTTAACTTTGCGCACCTATCCCTCTTGCTCGCTCGCGGTTCTAGAGTAGAGCGATAGAGACAGGAGTTTCGGGGAAATGGCTCAGGTGTGCGGAGACGCGCGCCGGCGCATCCGCACGTGCGGCTCGGACACGCGCCGCGCACGCGCAGGTAACGCCGACAGATAACACACGGAAATGTATTTCGACTTACAACTTGTCACTTACGGTTATCATTTTGAAAACAATATTTTAAACGTATGTGAAGTCAGCATAGACGAATATTATTAACGGATAGCTTAGAATTAGCTATGCCAATAAGAGCTGTCCAGGTTTTTTGAAAAGGAATATAATTTTCCGCTTCTTTAACGTCTACGTCCAAAAAATATTTTTTCCCTATATAAGCTTGTATTGTATCTTATATACAAAGCACAATTATCAATTATCATGTTCCTAATATCTAAGGATCAACATCTAAGGGCCGCCGTAGTAATAAACTGATCTTGGCTGGGATACCAGTCTCAAGATACGTCATGAATAAATAATATTATAATATAGTTAGAATATATAATATTGTTTTCAATATTGCATGCCTAAAATAGGTAGAACATAAGCACATCCTGTAACACTAAGAACTGTCTGTACCTTCTGTGTTCTTGCAATAAACGCCTTTTTTTTTGTCTTGTCAAAGTAAAGTCAAAGAAAACTCATTTTTGACGTCTTCAGACGGGCATCTCAGCCAAGATAAGTAAATTATTAAGATTGCCGCACATTGGTTGTTACATTAGTCATTCATTACAGCGGTTATTCGCAACTTAAGCCGCTGTAGTTTTCTTATTTACGTGTTGAAGCATTATAGTGTTAAAAATCGCATCTTTATTTTTTAGCAGCTGTGTCGGCTCGTGCCGGAATGAGTTTACAAATGGAAAGTAATGAGTGTTTACGGCGTTGTCATTAGCTGCATTAGCGGCAGTCACCAGTAATCGCGCTGTCAGCCGTGCACTTTATCACCGCGACCAATCCGCCCTTGCGCTTCTTGTTCATCACTGTCAATGCAAAAGCTTATACGTCATGTTGTATTGGAACCGATAAGCATATTAACTAAATCTAAAATCTTTTTTATTCGTTTGCTTTCACTGCTAAGTCTGTTCTTTTTGTCTAATCGTCGTAGCTTGGTCAGTTGATCAGGTAGGATCTTTAAATGCTTATCTGCTAATCTGTTTATGCATTTGTTGGAAGGTACACTTATTTTTTTCTTTCACGTATCTGTGTTGTGTAAGTCTTGAAGATTTCTACATACGATGCCTTTGGAGTAACAACAACGAATTAAATTAACTATATTCAACTTTAATGTAAAGTTGAATAATATATCTGTGGTAGGTAGAATTAAAGAGTCAGAAAGTCTAATCCGCCTTAGGTACTCATCGGTTGTGGGATTTTGCGAAACGTCACTCAAGTTAAAAGCGCTTACAAAGGCGTGAATGGCGGCGCACAAAAGCCGAAATCGGTTCGGATGCGCTGGAGCACAATATTGGACATCAAACCGATGCGTTTACGTTAATATAGACCGCCTTTTATTATCTGCGAGGTTCGATTGTGGTCGGAGCGGCGCTCACCCCCTGACTGTTCATTCAGCAAGGATGATTGATCTACAACGGATTGACAGATTTTTTACCACCAGTCGAGGGTCGATGGCGAGCGAATATTAAAGGCAATTGTTGTTTAATTTTTACATTTGAAGGGCGCGGGCGAGCTCGAGTGTTGTAATAATGTTTTGATAATAGTAGTATCCGTTCAGCTCATGTTTCTTATTCAGAGTGCGTGGGACCGCGGCTGCCCGCGCGGCCCGAGCGGAGCGATGAATTTAAAGTTAATTTGCTTTTGAACGCACCTTTAATTTTAAATAAGAATGTTTATATTACTTTATTGATTAAAAGGGTAAAAAGGGAGATATACAGAAACCGCTCTGTGTAATTTTAAAGTAAATAAATAAATAAAAACTAGACATTGCTCCGCTTTTGTTTTTAAATTACAAACATATTTTTTTGTTCACTTCAATCCCGTTGGTTTTTTTAATATAAGAACTGTCGTGTTACAGCTGCTTGCCACTGATTTGACACCGGACGGGTGCCCGGCTTAATTTTTTTACCATTTTTTTATTGACATTCGTACAAAAGTTCGGCTATTCGATACTGTGCACAATGTGCCCACTGATCCTCATTGATCGCCAATTACTGGACATTAAGTACCTTAAATGCTTTTCATGTCCGCTATTTGTAGTAACAAATCAAATGTGTATGTAAAAAACCGACAATGGTCCGTTCAAGATTTGTATTGAGTCCCGCTATTGGGGAGTTTTTATGAAGCTTTTAAGCTTGTTTTTTCGGACATTACAACAATGGCCGGTGGGAGCCGAGTTCACTTCTTGCACAATGGCGATTAAACACAACGATCAAGCTGAGGTCAAAAATCGTATTAACGAGAATTACTATTATGGAACCTATTGTTTATTATAAAATATGCTAATGATACAAATAAGTAATATAAAACTAGTTGCGATTAAACAGCATTGAGATCTGTAGCCTATGGAGACGTTTTATTTCGTAGGTTGACGTTAGCCTAGTTGGTAGTGACCCTGCCTACAAAGCTAGCGGTTCCGGGTTCGATTCCCGATATGGGCAAATACACTCAGGAGCAAAAATACCGGGTCAAAGTGCGTTTTTCATACAAACGAGACTAATTCGAAGCCTTGGTTCCTCGCCAGGGGATGTTTTGAGTGAGGTTTAATGGTAGATAGTCCAAGGTTCAATAGAGGAGGTCAAAAGTTCGTAAGATACCTAACTGATCGCACAATCAGTTTACACCACAGCGGGAGAGCTTGGGTCAACATTTGGATTTCCTTACATTTTATTGCCATTTTAGATGTTTTTCTGAACAGGCGCTATTCCGGCGTTAACCGCAGATTCATTCAGTTGGGTATCCTAGGCACTCTGGAAGTCCTGTATCGATGCTTGGGGTATTCAGCATCAGATTTCACTTAAAGAATTCCCTGGCGAGGGATCAAGGCCTCGAAATAGCCTCTTTAGTATGAAAAACGCACTCTGACCCGGTATTTTTGCTCCTGAGTGTATATGTGTGATGACCGCGAGTATTTGTTTCTGAGTTTTGGATGTTTTCTATGTATTTAAGTATTTATTTCTCTATATGTATAAGTGTGTATATCGTCGTCTATTACGCATAGTACAAACCTAGAGCTTAGTTTGGGACTAGGTCACTTATGTGAGATGGTCCCCTACCCCTAATATTATATTTGTACTAGCTACTATAACACCTCTCCGTGGCATCTTAGTACGGGATCCGGAACATCTGTAGCCTAAAACAAGATTCCGTTGCGTTATCGTTATCGAGAATTGCCCGATTGACATAAGTTGCCGGCGTGTCGAGCGGTTATCTATATATATCAATTCCATAAAAAAATAGCATTAACAACTATGGTGCATATGGTGTGGTGGTAAATATGACGGTGTGTTCATAATTTTGTACTGTTTGAAAATCGTTTATGTCATCGTTAAGCTTTTTGTCATAATGATCAAAGTTTGTACGGTTGTTTAATATCTTGTTTGTTTCTTCACATTTTTATAATTAGTTCTGTGGTTTTAACCTCTTAATTTGGTTTTATTGATTTGCCACATCTGCGGTGTCCTACGAGGGGCGCGCTACGAGCTACGTGCGCGTAGCGTCAAGGTGTGCGCACGCGCCGGTGGCTCCATTGTCACGCTCGTCACGCTTGCGCACCACAAGCACATTATTGCGTTTTTATTGCGCATCTTCAAAGCTTTGTTAGCTTTGTTACATCTATTATTTGTATTTTAGCGATAAAAAAATCAGCACTACGATGTATGTTTTAACGCTATAATCCGTGTTTTTTTTATTTTGTCCGTTTTTTGTGTGCATTGAACTTGTTCTTATAAAATACAGCCAATAAGTAACGAATAAAATATCAAATTCCTATTTAAACGCAATTTCACAAAATAAAACATGTACTTTTAAAACTCTGCGTGTATGAAACTTTTTTTGCTCTGTTATTCACATAGTAAACTTAAATTACTCATCCGCTACTTGAAAAGTTAACTGCGTTAAACGTTAAATCATTTACGTTTCGGAGGAATTAACGGGAGTTAACGTTAATCGATAGTCGTGATAGAAACTGCATTGTACATGTCGTTGCGTTAGTAAATTTCTGACAAAGAAACATGGTATGGGCAATGGAAATTTAAGCCAGACGTAAAAATTAATAAAAGAAGAGTGGATCATTACAATTTGTTATTAGTTAGGCAATTATTATTATTAAGGCACGCACTTGCACAATGCACTTGTTTCAGTACGTGTTTTTCTGCGGCGCGGCGCGGTCCGTGCGATGTTCTTTTGGCATACAGTAAGTACTAAATAAACGATTAACAGAACTATGAAAAGTTAACGGAAGTTAATGGGTATGTTAACAGTTTTTGAAATTAACTAAAAAGTTGATTCACTATCCGAAATGTTACCTTCGTTAAACTTAACGGATTTCCTTGCATATGGCAACAACTGACTAAGATTCTTTCCATTTAACGGTAAGACCCATAGAGTTAATAATCTCGGCCTGTGTTGATTCTATGAATCACGACCGCCACGCCGTCTGGTGCTGTCTGCCGTCCATGCGGGTATATGACGTGGTTATGAAGTGATTCCCAAGATCCGACCGGGTCTCAGCTCGGATTGGTCCCATCGTGGTCCTATCACAACTGCACTGAGGATACGACCAATTAGAAGAGTGTCTTAATGAGGTTAGTAGTGTGGATGAGGAAAGCCTTGGCCGTGCGGGAGTATCCTGTAGTTTGATACATGCAGGTATGACGTTATATGAAGGATGTGCCTCAAAAAATAATAGTTAAGGTATACTATAGAAGCACATTCATTTGGATTTTTATCTAAATTGACCTATACTAATATCATTAAGAGAGAGTGCGAATTTTTTGACATTGCATCTCCGGAACCTCGGAATATATTGAAAAAAGCTTTCTTAATTTGAAAGGTACATTATTCCGGAGTTTTATTTCTTTATTTAAACCAGAGTGAAGCGAGGGCGGGACGCTAGTAATAATATATACAAATGCAGTCGAAATTTATCATGATTGGTTTTGTGTAATTTGATAAGGCTTTTTTACAAGTTTAGTAATAATGACATACGTTTTTGGTAGTCAAGTCTAACCTAACCTAACCTACGTAATGAGTGTTTAAGATACCCTGAAACCATTATGCATTCAGCAGAAAATAGCGTTCGGTGAAATGAAATTCGATAAACTGATAAGTACAATCGATGAAGTAGGTACCTACAATTCCAATAGCCACCGGAACTCTTCAATGTTACCTATTTCAAGGGTGGCAATAAGGTATCTGGATTAAGATAGATAAGTGACTATGACGAAGCACATTTAAAGATATAAAATACTTGTGGCGAGTTTGAAATATACTATGTTTTCTTAATCATTGAGAAGTGGGAGACTACATAACAGCATTTTACGATCACTAAAAAAGTAGGTTTAAAATAAAATTGAAATGTTTAATACAACGTAAACCACCTTAAAAAAACATAGAAATTATTTTCAAATGATAATAGGTACGTCAGTCAAACTGAAGTCGGCTTTAGCCCAACAACACTTTCAACCAAAGGCTTCTGGTTTTAGACTCCACTTTGACTGACCTACTTATTATTTATGAACACGATAAAAAAAAACAAAAAACACAGGAAATATAACAAAAAAAAACCAGGACAAAGATTTTTAATTCTTTGATTGGTATTTATTAGTTTATTACTAAATTCAGTAAAACCTTAACATAAACGTTAAAAGTAGTCAGTGGTTTAAAATTGAACAATCTGTTAAATCGTACGGAAAATCTGACATTATGTTTAAACCGCCGTTTACTAGTCAACAATTACTCGTACAATCAGTAAGATCAAAGCTTTTGC
The DNA here is from genome assembly GCA_923062465.1 of Acleris sparsana. Classification (NCBI taxonomy): domain Eukaryota; kingdom Metazoa; phylum Arthropoda; class Insecta; order Lepidoptera; family Tortricidae; genus Acleris; species Acleris sparsana. Next base: position 14,829,182 of record OV281286.1, read on the forward strand.
TTGAAAGCTCTGCACCGTCGCCCCTCTCGACACAAATTAAATTAGCATCTCGAGACAGTGGGGAGTCCTCTTGAGAGTGGTCAGTGCCGGTGAGTCACCGGAGGATGCGGGCCGACCTGGGCCGACCGCCACTGGGTCACTCCCACTCGCACCTCCAATTGTGGACGTTACCACGTCACTATAGGTGGTGTCATGGTTAGATGACCATGATTTACCTGTGGTTCATGGTGAGGGTAAATCTTCTATTGATTGATTTAACGCTCTTTTAGCGGCGATAATGTCTATAGATATTTTTCCTTCAATCGAGTAAGTACCAAGGTAACGTCATCGAGAAACTGTATAGCGATTGGAATCACCACCCCGTGTTCGTATTTAGTATCTACAAAATTTTGATGGCACGTTGACTTTGACGTTAACTTTCATACGAATATTCAGATTTGTTTTCAGCATTTTTTTGGATTCAACCATAAGTCTACGCATAATATTATGTCCTTCCTTATCTTTATAATGGTACCGCCATTTATTTTGAACATATTGTTACTAACTATTGTTTAATCGGCTCTGCTTTTTACGGTCTTTGGTATTTATGCGTGATCACATTGTTGAAATGATAGTGGTTTACCGCCGTCAAACGAAAAAGCGCTAAAATAACGTTAACAATATGATTACGATATAGAATCAAATCAAACAAAAACAAAGTGAGAGGCCCATTAGAGGAGGCAAGCGAGCCAGCGGGTCACCTGACGGAATGACAACACAGGAGAGGAATCGCACATGCTTGGCCTTTAAGAAAGGAGTGCCGCCTACCTATGCTCGTCTCGTGGAGGGCCCCTAGTAATTAAGTATATCAATGTTCTAATGTGTTATTAGATACATACTACTGATTGTTGCATTGTTAGACCACAAGGAAGTACTAGACAGATAAGAAGTCAATCCTGACACATTGCAGAACTATGAAGTTTCTGAATATTGATAATGTTGACAGCAGTAACAAAAAGTTATTTTGGTTGCGACTGAAGGAATAGTGTTATTTACTGCTGTCAACATCATCAATATTCAAAATCTTCATAGTTCTGCTATGTGTAAGGATTGACTTCTTGGAGTGATGGAACCAGTAATGGACAAGGACCACTGATGGACACTTGATTTTATGTTACAGAAGTTATTCATGGGTTATTCATTTATTTTGAGACCTTTGAGTTAAGAGTTAAGTTTCCATTATTGGTGCTTTCAGATAAAAATGTCCAATATTGGTACTGTCACCCTATCTGCCTAGTACTGTAGTACGAAGTTCTACATAACTGTAGAAGAACATAATAACAGCCTAGTTAAGAGTTAATCACATGACTAAACACGTTTATTATCCTAAACATCAATTTATCTCCGCTTTGTTCAAACCGCAAGCGGTGTCAATTTTCAGGGCTGGCACACGACCGCGGCAAATATTGTGATAATCCGTCCGAGCGCCATTGTCGCTCGATGACTTGATAAAAAACTACAACGAGCCACGGCGTCCCCCAGGACCACTCCACGGCGGAAAACGGACTTATTCCCATAATCTATTCCAATTAACTGACAGTACCATATTGTGATGTAGCACAATGCACTCGGCACCCCTGCATGAGTGGTATACGTAATTTTGCTACTGGAATATGGATCTTCTTACTTATAGTTTTGGTTGTAATTTTTGATAATTTGCTTTCAAGGTTGAAATATTTAACTTAATGTTGCTATAATGAATTAGGTCTAACTTTACGGATTTCTGTAACTATAACTATATAATGGTGTTGAAATCAGTTTTATTCTGAATTTCTAGAAATGTCGACTTTATTTGTAAAAATCATCATGCCTGAAAGAATAATAGTTTTTGATTGTTAAATATCTGGCAGATAACTTGATAACTGTAGGCACGGTTTGTGTTATTTAATCCATAGTAAAGCTGTTTGGGTACGTACCCATAGGGGATTAGGTATATTTTAATCCGTGCATAAAACTACCGGTTTATTTCTCAGAATATCTCCTTGATTTTAATGAGCCAGATCAAAACAAAACAAGTCGATATTAACACACCATTCCGAAGGGATTGCCCGTGTTATCTGACGTCATTATCAGGTATCAGGCCTATCAGGCTACCTTTACTTAACTTTCCGCCAACTAATCCCGATAGATAAGTTAGGCCGCTACCCCCGGCTCCGTCCCCTTTCAGATACTTGATGGGAGCTATTAACTGTGATATAATCTCCATTGTCTTTGCCCTTTCCCACAATCACTCGAGTTAGGGTGGATCCTCGATGCGTACGCGGTGCACAGATATGTGAAGTGGGTTGTCAGTAACACGGATACCAGGTTTTTGAAAATAACTTTAAATTAGAAGTCTCACTGGGCTCATCTGTGTCCGACGGCTACTTATCTAGCGACAGCTATTGGCTAATTACAATTACGTCCATATTTTGGCTTTTGATACACAGTGGGTACGGGTGTGGCCGCTTGTTACTTGGCTTAGAAATTTGAATTAGAAAAATCATTCGGAAACCCGACATTTTTTTTAATACTGTCGTCAATGTAGATAGGAATATATTAAAACAATTCATTTTTTGGAACTTATGACAGTCAAGCAAATTGCCTGATGTAACCACCACTTATTGCCGAACGGTCATTACTCATTATGTGTACGATGTGCTATTAAATTTACTTACGGCAGCTGTATTAAAAAAATAGAAATAATTACACCGAGAAAATAGCAAGTATCAAGCGGTTCCCACAGAAACCGCAAGTGGTACGATAGTATCGATACGCCAATTTAGATCGATAATTTGAACGTCACTCGATATCAATAATTACTCGATTCTTAATGAGCAAGGTTCGCAGTCAGCGGGGTCCGGGGGCGGCGTATCTTCGTGTGAGATCTTAAATTTTACGAGTCAATACACTAAAGTTGCACGGGGTTGTTACAAGTAGGGACGTAATTGAGATTATTGTTTACGGCAGTTTGGTTTGCAATGGCGGCATTGTGCTTAATCGCTATTTTATGAACCCTTCGAAACTTTAGTTTGTCCTTTACAGTTTGTAAATGAAACTCATTTTGGAAACTAGCGTATTCTGATACATTTTGCTTTTTGTTGTGTTAACAAAATGGCAAGTAAGAGTTTTAAAACAGTATTTTTTGCTTGTTACTCTAACTAATCAAAAAAATGTGTGTCACGGTATTGGTATGTGCTTTTGACTCCATCTTTGCGTCGTTTTAACTTTCAGTAGGTAGGCTGGAGAAGAAAGAGGGAAATAAACGGAAAAGCGAGTAGAGATAAACCAAGATATGCCAAAAGCGTACTTATCTGAACAACGTACACGATCCAAAATTCTGTCGTGTGTTCGTGTGTCGTGTTTGTATAGGAACAAAGATAGGCTAAAAAACATTTAATTAAAAAATAAGTGACAACAAGGAAATCTCTTTGTTTCTTTGATTAAAAAACAATGTCTTACCTGTACCGCTGTAGACCTATTGACGTACTAACATCCTACTTATGCAGCAACGCATACTGCACGGCTGAGTCCCGCAGGTGGCCGAAACACGATACCCCATTCACGGAGCTCGCCCAGGGCCTCATTTATCTCGTCTGAAAAGAATTCCTGGCAGACAACGCTCACTCCGCTACTAATTACGCGGGGTAGCGTGTTTCGCTGATGATGAGGTGATGCAGAGGGGTCTGAAGCATAAATGCGGTACCAGTGGCGTGTTTTACTAGACTTAGGGTTCCAGAGCGAGATATAAAAACCTCGCCACATTCCGAAATATAATACTTTCTTTTCCTAAAATTAATAATTTTAAAATAGAAGGCTGCTTTGCTTATGATTTAGCTAGGCGTTTATGAAATGATGTATCGTTTAAATATTACACCCGGTTGCACAAACGTGCATTGACATAGATGCCTCATTACATCATAAATCTTAATTACCATTTTTACCACCGGGCAAGAGATGCTGCACATACATGTATTATACTTTTTACAATTAGTGCTTCAACAATTTGGGGAATGATAGCGAAGTTATTTTATCGTCAAAATGAAGACCCCTGATAAATCTTGACTAAGTTGTTTGTCACACGGATAATTTTAAATGACGTACAGTCTGCATCAAAGTATATAATTATGAAATTTTGTATCTTGTCTCTTTACACTTACACGCACGTAAGAAATGCCAGATTGTCAAATGTGTTAATGCAACGTTTGACGCTAGAACCCTAAATAAAGTCGTATCTGCCGTATTAATATTCTTTGCAGCCACTTCTGACTCATCTTGCGCGAGCGCAAAATGCGAGGGCTTCAGACGAAATGAAAAGCGTTTTGTGCGCACTCAATGAGCGCATGTGCGCATCCACAAAGGCGCACGACCCTGTTTTGCGCTGATTTGCTCTATTTTGATTTATTGATGGTTATCATGAATTGACTTATAGGTAGGTACATATTAATAAATTCATATTGCACAAAAGAAAAATTTATGAATGTCATATTTTGGTACCTATTATGAAGCGCAAGAAAAATATTGTAGGTCCTTTAAATAAAACGTCTAAATGAGTGTAAAACATTGTTATAATTATAAATAATTTTACATTAAACTAATAAAAAGTAGCTACGGATGACATCGCACACGTGTCGCCCGTATCATTTGCGTGTTGTTCGCTGCGATCTAACGTCTACCTATTTAATTGCTCCGTGTTAGACCAAACGCTTAGCGCATTTCCATTTTGTCATTAGCAATTGGCCATTAATTCCTAGATTATGAGTAGACGGGGGTATAGGGGCCGGCAATTTTCGCGGCAGCTGCCAGCGGGCATATCTGTGCAAAAACCTTTCTGCAAGAAAGCCACCTGCGCTGATTCACGCCGTGTATCTATTTCTAATCGCGGTGCCACCGGCTTTGTTATTGGCCATCATTTTATAAATAAGGAGTAAAGTGCTTTTTGCGACGAGCAAAATGGATTAATCGCCGATCATTAACTAGGTTGGAGTAATTGCCACAAAAAATCTTAATGTCGAATTAGAAAAAAGTCCCCTGAGAAAATAATAGTCCGTCGCCAAGATAAGGGTATCTTGGCGACGGACGTTAGAAAAATCACAAAGCTATAATTGACAAACCACTCTATCTTGTTTACAGCAAGCTTCCTCTATTGCTTCATAATTTACTTAAGCACCCAGCAGACTTTAAAAAGGGATATGATTGAAGCTCGGTAAGTCCTGACAATTAAGCGCTTCCTAGCTATTAAGTCAGAGGACCCGTTTAGCACTTACCTACGCGTAAGGCATATTATTTATGGGCCACCTGGCAGAAACCAATCCCGCATTATGCAATGCCCATTCTCAATCAAATCGCAACAACCGGTCATACTAGTCGCGACGCGTATCATTCGAAGTGCAAATTCGTAGGGATGCCACAACTGATTTTTATCTATTGTGTTATTTAGCCGAGAATGCATTAAACCAAAACTAAAGTTTTAATCGAATGCCTTCATGCCTTGAGGACTCACACGGAATTTAGTATTATGGTGAAATCCTGAGCTTATTTTTTCATGGCAACTATCACAAAAAGTGTGGCTCTCGTAGTTGGAAAGTAAGCAAGGTCGTCAAACCGTACACACGTCACACATACCGTCTTTCTGTAATCCCACTTAGAGCCGAAAACCTAGATCTGCCAACCCTACCCCACGTGGTATGACCACACGACACCTGTTAGCTAAATATACCGAGAGCAATCAGCTTGAACATCTGCCTACTAGATTATTACGCAATAAGTCCCCGGCAAGTAATGGAGTGTCCACACAAACAGATGCGCGGGACAGTCCGTTGAACTTGTGATGATTTTTATGCGCAGTGACAGGATTACTGGAAGGATACTATTTAAGGAGAGTCATAAACGATCAGGTTTTTCTTCGGACTTGTATAAACGATCTACCTTGTTATTGTTAGAGTTGCGATCGGTACCTATAGCTTACATTACTTTAATTTGATTGTTGGTTTTTATTTGCGAGGAAACCTTTACATGATAATAACAAATAACCTGACCTTCGAAATATGGGCGTTGTAAGGATACCGAACAATATTATCGGAACGGAAAAAAATCTATGATGATGGACGACATATCGTATTGAAGAGCAATATTTTAGAAAATCCGGTGAGTAAGTTGATAAATACATTATTCTGGATGGGCGTACGCATTTTTTTTTTTCATTACATTTGTCTACGAATAGAGGGACAGTTTAATATTGCATGCATACTTCATGAGAATAATGCAGGGGTACGAACATAATTATCTGAACTAGCATTAAACCAAGTCGGGAGCTACTTCTAAATTACGCACTTAATGAACTAGCTAGAAACACTTTGCAAGATCTATCTGGCCAAGCACGAAGCCCGTTACACATTCAAGGTGTTCCAGTGAGTAGATGTTAATTTATAAACTTACTAGCGTCCCGCCCTAGCAATAAAATAGCCTATGTCCATCCGGAACAATGTACCTTTCAAATGGTTAAAAAAAACACGAATTTTTCGTAGTCCCGGTGATTACTTATTGAATAGATTCGATATCGTGTCGCATACAAAAGAGTAGAAATCAAAAGATTGGCGCCACTTTACACGTAACTGTCAAATTTTTGACGTCAAATGTTTAAACATGGCAACAATCATGCAACAATTTAGTATGGATTTTTTTAGTTCCATGTTATTTAATTTCTACTCTTTTATGTCGCACTGTACAAACTCACAAAATTCTTACTCTCTCTTGATGATATTGTGTATAATTATTAGTCAATTTCCTATTACGACATTTTTTTTTAACCTCATTACAATTATAATCCATGACGTAACTAAGTACATACTTTATTTTTTAACTACCCACCTTTTAAGGATTGGGGGGAGGAGGAGGGTAGACTTCTATGTTCATAAGTAGTCAAATAATTCCAACCCTGGTTTTCGTGTTTTCAGTGTGTGCGGAGTACCTATTCGTAATGGCGCAGCCTGTGGAATTCTGAAACATTGTTAATTCAAACAAACTCCACGGAGGTGGTCTCAGGTCGTGAGTAAAAATGGAACAACCTGTTATTATATTAGCACGATCGCTAATTTGTGCGTGTGCGCATAATATCTTAATAAAAGGTATTTGCTTTAGCATTTTACTTAGCGGCGCAAGATGCGCTGTGTGGGGTAATTATGTCTAAGGCAATTTGAGGAAATTACAATGTTTGTAAGTTCTAAGTATTTACATCTACTCACATCGAAAGTGTCTAAGGTTATTATTGTATTTATTTTTCTTTTAAACATTAAAATAATATTTTAAAAAAAACTCATACGCTTTGGTTTTTGTTTTCATAATTGCGTATGTACCTTTACATAACTAAGTCTTGAATTATAATTACTCGGTATATTATACTCGTATTTTGGCATATCTATGGGCGTGCGTTTTATGTCAAATAAAAGTTTATATATACCATATAAATATCGGGTCTTTCTATTATCCCTGGAATTATATAAATCATAAAAAAATCGGGTCTTTCCATTATTGAAGTCGCAAATAGTAGACATTTTTTCGTATACGTACATGTGTATTTCTCTTTCTTAGTAAGATTTAATAATATAGGTACATAAAAAAATACATTCGTTTTTTATTTCCTCGCAATCTACGTGAAAACCAACGTTGTTGGTACAATCTACTACTTGTTGTTTTTAAAGAGTATGAAACACCACAGACAAAAATAAAAACAAACAAAGCGCAAAATAATCACGTTTCCAAAACCGTTGCTAAATTGATTGACGTCGAGTAATATTTTTAAATGATCATAAAGTGTTTATTATATTGGAATGAAGTTTCCCATCGCGGCGCGTGCGACTAATCGCGCACCCGCATCCCTGATTGACGGAGTTTAGTGCACAATGCCGTTACACTTTCTACTGACACCCTAACCTAATGCAATAGTGCTTAATTAACTGTAAAAGATGGTAATCGGTTTGAAGGGTATTATGAAGAATGCTCTACGAAATGGTGGTAAAGAAAGATCCTGTAGCGTTTTAACAGGAACAATTCAATACGTTTCTTTCATTTTCATTTCTGTCAAACTTTTGTTGCCGACTTAAAATTTAAATTAAGAGGCCAAACTCTGTGCGTCTATGTTAAGTACAACAGAGAACAATATTAAAAAAAAGGAAGGAATCACTCATCACATAATCGCAATTTAATATCAAAGCTTTTTAGGTAGATATGTCGGTACTTAGTGTAACCATTATGATTTACTAGGCAAACGAACCAAATATGTACATTACATTATACATAACGCATAACATTATCGCTTAAATTCATTTAACGATTTTGTATGTCAGTTCAAGTGGATATCGTGCGGTCAACTCGCTTGAGGTTGTTTTCCTCATGAAAATCCATTAAACCAAATGGTTTACTAATTTGGTAGAAACGGCAGAGCTTTGATTTAGTTCATATCACGCTTCGGACTCGGATACCGAGGGATCCGTACCCCGCCACATAGTAATTATTATATTCCAATTTGAATTCGATTTCATTTTAATAAATAGGTACTAATGTACCTATTTGTTGTTTTCTTGGGTTTGTACTGTGGTAATACCGTTTTTATGATACAACTAAAATAAAAATACGATGAAAAAAAATGGTTATTTTCATAATCGTGTTATAATAGAGAGCTTTTTAGTCGAGTACCGTGTTTAGGCCACTCAGCAAGCTTCGTGGCCTAAGTAAGGTACGAGATTAAAAAGCTTGATTGAACAATACTTTTTGTACGAGTTCATTAAAATTAATAATTTAAGTCATTAATACAATCACCACCACATCGACATTTGTATCAAACCACGTCGTCCGTAATTGTTGCAGTACTGTGCTGTTCTGTTGGCTAAAAACTAGCCAATCACAAACCGTAGTTTTTTTATTTTTTTTATGCTCTGGATACAGAAGCAGGTTTAAATAGATTTTTGACAGATGACGCGACGCTGCTACGTTCCGAATCGCCATAGATTGGAAATTTTGTATCGGATTGAGTCTCTTTAAACAAGGACACATATTATTATTATGATGAGAGTCGGCGCACACTTAGAGATCTAATTTTATTGCATAAAATTATTTCATGTGAGACTGATTCCCCGTACTTGCTAGGTAAAATTGGCCTTAGGGCTCCTCGTATTAATGCTCGAGGTAATACCAATTTATTTCATGTTCCCTTTACTCGTAACAAATATGCATCGAATTCATTTTTATGTAGAACTTTTAAAAACTATAATAGTACGTTTTCTCACTTAGATATATTTAGTCTTTCCCTTCTTAGATTTAAGATAGCGTTGTCTAAACATTAAGTGTTGTCTGTTTTTAAATTAAATATTTGTACTTGAATTTAATACTAAGTAAAACATACAACACACATTTTTAACGTGTTACTCTGTATTGTATTAGTTAACTGTGGCAACTTCACTGGTCAATGTATTATGTAAGTTTTTCTGTAATAATTTTTCCTTATTTGTACCGTTTGTGCCCAAATAAACATTAAACATTAAACATTAAACATAATTTAATAACACATATTCTGAAAAAAATAACTCTATTACGGTTCAAAAGATACTACTGTTTAAAGTTAGGCCGGACAGACGGACGGATGGACAGCGTAGGCAGCGAGAAAGTAGTCGATAGCTAATCGCTTGATCGCCGGGGGTGGGACTAGTGCCTTATTCAAGAAAAAGGTTAGAACATTTTGAAGTTTTATTTGCCAATTATTTAATTGGCTGCGATCCCCTGTTTCCACGAAAACGTGATTGTTTCGCTGCCCAGGTGGTCCGGCGTGACACCTCGCACCGGGTGCTGTCCCTACGTGGAGCCCGATCCCGCTTATTTTGATCTTTGAACCTGGCGTCATTTGTGATCAACGTCACTTGTGACGAAACGGCACATGTCATGTTCGATTCTGATCAAGGCAACGATTTGCGTTGACGAAATTGACAACAGGATTTTGTTTGAAAGGTGTTCTGCATAAAATCACGCCTATGCTGCTGCTGTTGTTGCTGTCTCAAAACATACTTTTTTTTTGTTTTTTTTTGTTCATTATTTACTACGAAAACAAGTAAACATATTTCTACTAACTGCTAAAGAACTCAAACGTCACCATGGTCTTTTCTACGTCACAGCTGGTGCTAGACTTAAATAAACAAATCGCAGTTACAAATAAAATGACGTCATTCTGACCACTAGGCCAAAGACGTACCTAGCAGACACTAAATATTATTACTTTTGAAAAAAGAAGCCTGATTTTTATCAGAAAACCTTTAAAAAAAATCCTAATGTCAAAAAGCACACGCTTAATAGCCAGAGGCCAGATAAGTGTATTGGCTTGGTTTTAAAATAACTTTACAAATACAAAGTGTTATTTGCATAAATGTATACAATAATCCTCAGCGTCGAAAATCAGCGTCGTGGCTTGCCTCGGAGTAGTACTGAGTGGGTCCCTTATTGACGCAACGTACGGCACAGATGAAAAAGGATATCGTTTTAATTCCTTGTTATTCAAAATTCCAAATTCCAAATTCAAAATATTTATTCAGTAAGGGCTCTTTTACACGTCGGTAGACCGTGTCGTTGTTGTGTCAATATTTTCTTTCTTTCTTTTTTTTTCTTTGTAAAATTTTGTTTTCAGTTAGTTTTTACGTAGCTATATTTTATTCCACCCTTGAATAGAAGGACATAGAAATTATGAAAATTGGAAAATGTATTGTTCGTGCCTTGACGACTTGTTCATCTATTTGCATCACTTGAGTATCAGTGTCACGTATGAAGGTATGAAAATTTTAGCAAATGAAAACTTTACTTAAAATAAGCATCATAACCATGATCACTACCGCAAAATGAAAGGTTTAACGGCGAGTAGGTACACAAAAAGAGCGGTGGAACAAGAGTGCCAAGAAACGGTGCGGATTTAAACATGTGTGGAACATTAGCTAAATATGTTTCCAGTCGTCATAAATTAATGTGCATTTCTTTATAAACCACACAAAGACGTAAAGGCTGGCTGTGGTCACCAGCTCGTAAATACCTCGCACCTTTCGCTCTCCTAAAACAATTCCTTTGTCTATTTTTATGATGCACAATTCACTTTCTTTTCTTTTACCTTCTATTATGTAAGTAATGTTTTATGGCAGTGTTGACGCGCTTTATGGCTTCATAAGCACATGAGGTGATATTAAATGCACGAGTATCACTAAAATTAGATTCTAAGTTTTTAACACTGTCAAGTCAATAATATGAAACTTATTAAATTTAAAAAAACATTAAGATTTGATTTCGTCGTCGTAGAGTGAAAACTACTTTAGTACGTTTCACGATAGACAAAATGTCCTGAATTAAATTCTGATAAATATAATTTTAGCAATTGAAGGTTTTGAATTGATAGTGACATTTTGTAAATGTAGTTGTTTTGTGAAATGCCAAGTTAACTTAAACATCTCAAATCCTGTACAGTTTAATGTTCATGATTGATCACTGATCAGATGTAAAAGTCTTAGGTCTAAATGTCCACATATACGAGGGATAAATACAGAAGTCATACCAAATTCAGTACTTACGGTATCTGGAAAAGGCTTTTCCTAATTACTTGGGGTGTGTTTTGTTTGCGGCTATCAGCGTGTAACGAGCCGCAAATGGGTCGTCGGTGATCGCGCGATCATGCGGGCCCGCCCGCCCCCGCCCGCCCCGCTCCGGACGCGTCAAAGGCCTTTGTACGTGTGTTCGGGAGATCCGGCTGTGAAAAGAGACCGCGGAGAAGTAAATAGTGTGTAAAGTTGGAATTTTGTATTATTTACTATCAAACCAATGGATCCCTGACCCACCATAGAACGGTGTCACAGTGACTTTATAAAACCATTTGTTTGACCTGAATCGTAATGTCACTGTGACACAGTTCTATAGTGGGTCAGCGTTCCATTGGGCTCATAGTACATGCCAAAGTTTGTGGCTTAAACTTGATTATGATTTGTATGCGTCATCATCATCATCATCATCATCATCATCATTATCAGCCGCAAGACGTCCACTGCTGGACAAAGGCCTTCCCCAAGGTTTTCCACAACGATCGGTCCTCTGCTGCTGTCATCCAGCGGTTTCCCGCAACCTTTATCAGATCGTCAGTCCACCTTGTGGAAGGTCTGCCAACACTTCGTCTCCCGGTTCGCGGTCGCCACTCTAGAACCTTTCCGCTCCAACGGCCATCAGTTCTACGAGCAATGTGCACCGCCCACTGCCACTTAAGGTTTGCAATCCGGTGAGCTATATCGGTTACTTTAGTTCTCCTGCGAATGAATTTAGTTGTATGCGTATTAGATTAAAAATTACTGCTATCTAAATAATAATATATAAAACTAGCGTGTCTGAGTGACCGACTGACACACAAAGCACAGCCTAAACCGCTGGACCTAGGGACTTGAAACTTGGGAGTTTTTCTTGGGTACCATAGAGGTGCACTAAGAAAGGATTTTCCTAAGGTAAAATGCCTTATGCACGGGGTCTTTAAAAATGCGTACTTATTTTCTACAGATTTGCGTTCAAGTCGCACAAAATCGTTTGCTACTCAATATGTTTCCGCTCGCTCGCGTTCTCAGTCGCCGCCCCGGCAGATAAGCTCGCTAGTAGAATCGCGCGTCTATCCTCGGTAATGAGTTTATCTCATATGTGCAATTAGCCCATTTAATCTGAATCTGGCGCAAGGACTGCGGAGGTGCAGAGCGGCTCGTTCTTTGAATAAGTGGAAACAAAGGTTCTGATATTCTTTTGTTACATCGAGATTGTTTTGCTTCACTTACATTTAAGGTCTTTCCGCCGTACTCGAGAGACATTTTAGAGGCGATTTACTTACTGGTTTCTTTTTTAAACGTGTGTATGAAAAATCGTTACTAGGGACGTCGATTTAATCGTCATTAACTGACTGTTTAACCGCGGCCGTTAAATACATTATAAAGGTAATTTAGTTTATAATGAGTAATCAGTTCCTAATACTTATATTATAAATAAATTTGAGAAAGTCTGTCAATTGTTTGAGCTTTAAGAGCTGAGATTCAAGAGATACATAAGTCGATGCTGCCTAAAGTCTACGAGTACGTTAGCGAGTTCAGGGTATCTTTTTACACTATTTTTATGTATTCTTAGAGCCTTTGGACGATGAAATGAAGGATTACGATTTATATTTATGTATATTCTTGTGATGATGCCTGAATTTTGTGTATGCGGAATAGGTTCAGGCGTGGCATATTTTTGGAATAGTAGAAGTAGAAGGTACTGGTATTGAAGAGCTTGTGGGCGTTCCAGTAACTATCGCTGGTAATGATCCGATAAACACGTATCGGGTGCGAGCGAGCCACCTGCCAATCGATAGGTTTGTTGGGTTAGCGCCCGCGGGGGGATCGATTTTCAGCAGGTTGTTGCCTCTACCTAAGTATACAACACATTACAAATAGACCGACTTATGGACTGGTAATATAGTTGAATCGAGGACTATAGGTTGAATCGATAGTGCGTTGCTACTAAACGTTAGGAATTGGTTTTTTTTATGTACTGCATATATTACATACGCACTTATACCTAGTAATTGATTCTATTGTAATCGATAATCATAGTCTAAATGATCCCAACAATCGAAACGGTAATTATTACTGGCACAATATACAGTTTAAGTTTGCGGAAAAATTTAACTGTCTTTACTGTAAATTGAAATGTGTATAGCGTTGTAAATATTGTAAATTAAATAGTCATGTGTTTCTTGCTATATGGGTCACTTGAACAGAAAATGTGTTTATTTATTTTAGAGTTTATTAATATTGAAATTTAATTGAAGTTACATTTAATTATAATTTTAATTTGACGTGTAATGTTTGATGTAATTGATATTTATTTAGATCTATTTACTTGAAGATGTCTGAAATAGGAGATAACAAAAAATAAGTTTTAATTTTTTATAGTAAAATCGTTCGCTTTTCGTACGTCAATACACCAATAAATCGATACGCAGTCACCTCATCATAATAATTATTAAATAGTGTTATTATACTTAATTAAGTTAGTGGAGCATCTCTTACCCTATCGTAGAGTCGGCATATTGTAACAATTATGTAAATGACATGGCCGCAATATGGCCTGTGAATTGACTTATCGGTCCATCGACACGCGACGCTTTACTATTGTTATTTTTAAACGTTTTGGCATTTTAGGCTCATCATTATTAAGTCTTAATTCTTGATTGCCTTAATAAGTATAGAAGTCCGCTATAAATATAGAATGTTTCTTATTGTTAAAATGCGTTCTTTTTATGAATTCTGGTCATGTATATTTAAACATTTTTTTTCTATAAATAGGTACACAGTAGGTAATAATTGTATGTCTACAGAAAACAACAACATTTTGATGTATGTCTGTACCTAAAAACTTCATTGTACAAGAACAATACAATTAATTGAAATACGGATGTGCGAAGTCGAATATTCAGACTATTTTCAGTTTAGACGTTTATTTTTTCTGCTTTTACGATTTCTACTTTCTAGCACTCCATCGAAGCTTTGAAAAAATAATATTTTAGTTTGGCGAATATAACGACAAAAAATAAATTAAGCATGTAATGAACTAAACCGCTAAACGACTTAAGAAAATAAATCTCGTCAAGTGTACAAAGGGCATCATCAATTGTAAATATTCGGGCTGACGCCGTCTCCGGTGAGAGGCAAGTTGGAGACCACAGGAACCGCGGCGAGACCTTGACGGGCCAAGGAGCAGCCCGGCCCAGGGGTCTTTGCTCCTGATTTATGCCTCCCCAAACCGCATCCAATAGGCCTTTGTTGCAAAACACTTTTATTGAATAATAAAATACTGTGTAAAATGGAGCGGAGCTACTTTATAGGTCATAATTTCCTTTTAACGTGTGTTGTTACAGTTGAAAATGTTATGAGAGTTATCATTTAAATTACAAAAATATCCTATCCCCATACATAAAATGTTATGGTGTTATTACAAAAACTAATACAACCACCGAACACTTGTTTAGTTCATAAATGTCAATCCATAGAAAACTGTCATTTTATACCTGTCTTAGGCGTGTCTAAGTTTTTTCTAGTAGCACCGTTGTTAGTGTTTAGTGTAAATATTAAAAAAATTAAACACATACTTTGTTAAAATTTCATGGAGTTTCGTAAATGGTGTGTCACTATACCGGGTACCTACACTCTTTTTCTGCTACTATGAGTCCTGTGACAGCCGTATTTCGTAATTTCAATCACTCACATGCGTGGGTTCGCTAGGTGTGTACCAGTGCATTTTTTTTATGCTAAGTTAAAGAAACAAGTGTAATAATTGTTTATATGAGCTGTCGCAGGACTCATCTTAGTTAAGTGAAAAAGAGTGTAGCAAGCGATGAAAATAATAGGTACGGTTTTTTTTCTGATTAAATAACAACTTCTTCATCTTTAACTTTACGTATAGAAGGTCCTATAAGTAGTATAGCAAACACAAATATTAGTTTAAAAATCATCAGCCTAAGTTAGTGGCGTGACATTAAAAACATAAAGGTAAAAACACATTCGTGCTAGATACGATCGCTCGGCGAAACGCGAACACGGAGATAATGGCTCGATGAATAATAATGAGGTTGGTAAGTGTGAATCATCAAATATATTTAAATTGTTATCAATTAAAAGCAATATAATAGCGATTTGAGTCGGAGGTCCCGGCCATATGGTGTTGCGCACGGGGCGGCTGGGGTGGCCACGAAGTAGGCTTATATCGGTACTATAAGCGCGAGCGTACGTGTTGCCATGTCACGAAAATGTAAATAGATTTTTTAGCGTTAGGTACCTAGCAATCTATGAATAAGTAAATATCTATGTTTATTTGAAAGCATGACCTGAATTTAAGTAGGTAGGGTTATGTTTTTTACAATACATTACTTAGTATTACTTATGTTAACAGTCACTTTATAAGTTCTGCAGTTTTGACAGCTGTCAACTCATTATAAAATAAGTGGTCATGACATGTTTGTCATAAAAAAAATATGCATGTTTGAGGCTATTTTTTATACTGCTTTGACAGCTTTCAACTCGGTCCTTTTAGAATTGCGTCAGTATACTTCAATTATTATTATAGCAATTGTAAACCACTTGACAGCTCATCACGTGCGTCTGTTAAACCCAATCAAAACTACAACAACTACTACATAACTTTAATATCAAGACTTTATGCTCCCGCTGGTTCCCTAGCCTGCTAGTTCATGTAAATTTGTCGGGCTCAATTGAAGTTAATAGAACGTTCGGAGGGGAGGTTCGCAGCTGACGCGAGGTGTGAGGGAATGTGCCCTCCCGACGACGGCCCGCAATTGATGGTCAAATAAAAAATATAACCATAGACAACTATTGTTCGAGTAAATTGAGTTCATGATCAATGGTGTCTGGAGTGCCATGTTTTATTTTGAATGGAAACGTATATGGAAGAAGTAATTAAAAGTACATCGTACCTACATGATAAAAAAAGTTTCTTGCGGTAGGTACTCAGAGAGCTCAGTCAGACACAAAAAACTAAGGGGTTACTTAATTATTCAAAACTAGAGTTGTTTCTGGCGCCCTTCTCTAGGATGATGGTTTTGTAGCGGCGCGAGGTAATATCGAAGACGTCGTTTTCGACGTCATTATCAATCGCATTTCGTGGAAAGAGATGTCAACCAATCAATCAGCTACAGTCTTGTTTAAAAGCACTGATATTAATATTGGCCAAATGACAAAAATAAAATCATTTCATTTTATTTCAAAACATACGGTAAGTAAATTGCAATAGCTCTTAAAAAGTCTTTCGAGTTTGAGTAAAGTCGGTTCTACCAGCAAAGGAGCGTATTAAACCGAGTAAATGAGAAGTCCCGAAGGTCCTTTGAAGAGCTATTGTAAATATTGCATTGAAGTTATTGATAGTAAAACTTCCCAGCGAAAAACGCAAAATGCGACCTTACTTCTTAAGTTGTAAAAATATCGAGATGAAAAACTTAAATACAGAAACAAAAACCATGCGTAACACGTCATAATAAGATTAAATGTCTGTACAGGACTTAATTAAACGTTCAAACAGACGGTTCGAGCACCGGGACGGCCCAAAGCCGAGGGTAGGTATGAATGTTGAACAAATAGATAAGGACGGGCTGAGCTCCCCTCGCGATGTTGACGCCTCTCGCGAACATACGTTTTGTATTACTTTTAAAAGAACTAAAAGCAAATATTTGTATAAGTAATTTAATTGTTAGGTTCTTAAAAAGCGTTCCCGAATGGTGTATTATGACTTAAGACTACGCCGAGCGTCCAGTGGCGCCCTCATCACCATTATTGTGTTTTCTAATAAATTAAAGTATTGTCTTGAAATCGATGGATGTGTTTTTGTTGTCTAAATTAATACACAATTTATAGGGTATATGACTCAACTTAATAACTATTGGACTATGAGTGAGTAACTTAACGGAAAAAAGTGGCCACCTTCTCCCGTTAAGTTGATGACGTGAAGGTTAAAGGTTATTAAACGTTGTGTTATATGCTATACATTGTGTTTTCATTTGTACAACATAAATACATCCTTCGATTTCAAGACATTACTTTAGTTTATTAGAAAACAAAATAATCGTCATGAGGGCGCCACTGGACGCTCGGCGTAGTCTTAACAAATCTATCGTTACGAAATTATGCACGTAGTAGGTTTATTTAATGGTTCAGATATCTTTAAAAAAAATGCAAAAAAAGGACCCACCTTGTCAACCTCTGCCCAAAACAAAAGGGATTTTACATCAATTTGTTGAACGAGAAAAAGGAGTCGCGTGGCGTGGCCATGACAGCTGTTCTGCGTTGATCTGCCGATTATAATCTAGTTGGGGATGTCATTGGTAGCACACGTGTGCTTTTAAACTGTGGTAGACCGAAATACACCTTTAATCTTTTTGTTTAAATTCATAAATCTTGAATTTATGGCCTAGTCAAATCAAGTTACTTGATACATTCATTAAATCATTACTCACCAAAGCGCAAAGTTAATTTGAAAGCACTGCTGCCGGTCTTCTAAGATCTACTCGATTAAAATTTTTAAAAATACCTACTTATACAAGAATAAAGTTATGCATAAATACCACAGTTCAAAAACGCCTTAACCAAAAAAGTTTTTCTTAAATAAACCATAAACAATGAATCCAAATGAAAACTCATTACAAAGGGCATGTTTGTTTTTTTATTACTGGCACAAATTAAAATAAAACAATTTAAAAATAAAGGCGCTCGAGTTTTGTTCTAAATTCAAACTGACCGAGTGGGAACGCATCGAAAGCAAGTAGTAAAGTTGAAACCAGCAAAAATACGGAAATAATTTTTATATTATTGTGCGATATAGTTGCAACGTATTATTTTATCCTGTGAATATTAAGTGTATGTGTCTAAATATAGCTTTAAAACATTATTATAAAAATAATAAAGTGGTAAGTATGTGTCATGAATAATTTTGCATCATTTATTATGACTTCAAAACAATATTGAATTAAACATATTTAGTTTATAACTAAGTATTACTTGGTTTTGCGTCTATTATAATTTATAAGTCATAAAAACGTAGAAGGTATTGCGAAAAAACTGACTTGTAGATAAAACAAGCAAGTAGGTACCTTCTTGGATTTATTTATTCAGGACATTTAATGCGAGGAATAATCTAGCCTTGTTTGTAGCGGCGCCGGCCCGCGCACCTGTTCGCCGTGATCGGACTGGTAACTGCTCAGATAACCATCATGTTAATGGACATTAAGTAGAATATGTTATGTTAAAGCCTTTGCGACGTTAGTATTACAAATAGGTACTTTCGAATTTAATTTGCATAACAAGATACGAGTAGGTACCTATAGGTTTTCGATAAGCTTGGAAGTTTTACTAATAATAGGGTTTTTGGTTTTCGCTCGTCATTGCCTAAGTGGCAGAGCCACAGCGCATAGCTTACTTGAATGAATCAAATCAAGTGCTATTTATTTGACGTGATCATGAGATATATCGTATTCAACAATGGTATTCAAGCTAAAATTTATATTAATTATATTATTTAGAAAAAAACAATACTAGTTTACTACACTCAGGAGCAAAAATAACGGGTCATAGTGAAAAACGCACTACATACTAAAGAGGCTATTTCGAAGCCTTTGTTCCTCGCCAGGGAATGCTTTTAGTGAAATCTGATGATGAATACCCCGAGCATCGATACAAGACTTCCAGAGTGCCTAGGATACCCAACTGAATGAATCTGCGGTTAACTCTGGAATAGTGCATGTTCAGAAAAACATCTAAAATGGAAATAAAATGTAAGGAAATCCAAATGCTGACCCAAACTCTACCGCTGAGGTGTTAGTTGATTGTGTGAGGTATCTTAAGAACTTTTGACCTTCTCTATTGAACCTCGCAGTATCCACCATTTAAACTCACTCAAAACAACCCCTGGCGAGGAACCAAGGCTTCGAAATAGTCTCGTTTGTATGAAAAACGCACTCTGACCAGGTATTTTTGCTCCTGAGTGTATTTATGTTATAATGGAGATCATAAAAGACTATTATCCTAGTGATTTTATTACCGCAGGTTCGGTATTAGGTATGTTTTTTTATGGCAATTGCGTCCATGTTTTTTTTTTTTTATATATATAGAACTCCTCATCGGGACTATGTCATTTAACAATTTCGAACTTTATGGGTCTTCGTTAAGTACACCTGTACAACGAACCTATTTCATTTTTAACGGTAGATAACCGTTCTAAATTGCATTGTAGAACTTGGGTTATAAACTTGATAAATTGTCTTAATACATATAAAGCAAGGACAACGGAATTCCTTGGCACAACACAATACACAGCAGCGCGTTTATATTTACTGCGTACAGTGTTTACACAAGTAGGTACAGTCAGCGTCATATAGTTGGTAGCATCCAAAGTAGCCAAATAGTACGTTACACGTCATTATTACCGTAGTAACAAGGGCGTGTATCGAACTATTTGGCTACTTTGGATGCTACAAAGGTATGTTAGATTTCTCGTTTATATCACTCTTTAACATTTATTACTACACTGATACTGCATTTACCAAATATACATATGTTAGCGGCGTAGTGAAATTGATCATTTTAGCCATTTCACTATGTGCCAGCCAATAGACGACCAATAGTTAGAGCTAACGCAGTGTTTACTTACTTAAATTTAACATCAAGTGGAAAATTGTGTGTGTCTGGTTTAATTAACATTACCTTCATAGCGTTATGAAGCACGGTGTAGTTATAATATTTATACGTATCTTATTATTTATTTGTATCGTCCATAACTCATACATAAGCTATCTTAATTTCAATAAATCATAGGCAAGTGAACCATCAACACGCGCCGCCGTTCGGAATTGTTGAGCAAAAACAAAAACAACTCGGATAAATAAAAGGCCACATAATTTACGGCATTTTTTAAATCAACAGAAGCATTTTTAATTGCTTTGGATTATGAGAACTTTTGTATTAATTACCCTTTAAATGAGCAGCGCGTTTCGGCGCTCACTTTTGTGCGCGAAACAAAAAGGGTTGAATAGGCACTTGAGGGTTATTGTTTTTGTGCTATAAATCTAGTGGATAGTATAATTATAGTGTTTAATGTGTGACAGTCGCTTTGTTAGCATGTAAATGTTAGGAGGGATTGCGCGAGAGGGGTGGGAACCGCCGGGACAATATGGAGACGCGATGGGACGCCACTTCACCGCTGAGGTTGGTGCTAAAGGGTTGGTTACTTCGACAAAGCTTTAGGCTTATGCACAATGTTTCCATGGTATTTTTTTTTATTTGAACTTTATCTGGCAATCAGATTAAAAGAACCTATATAAAAGTAATTAAGTTTTTTAGTAATTGAGGTGTTAGATATGTTATATACTTAAATTAATGAAAATCGTAGTACCTATTTACATTAAAACTGTGTCTGTCTCACAGATTCTGGGTAATATTAATTAAATGTTTCAACAAATCGGTTAAGTAGGTACCTAATTGTACGGTTATTTTATTACCGCGTCACGGCATTCAACAACTCAGAACCCGATCATATCCCATTAAGGAAACCGAATAATTAACAATGTACATACAAGTGGCCCGTACGCTCTCAAGTTGCAATACAATCATACTTAGACGCCTGATGCTAACCTGGGATTGTTCGCATTGTTCGCGCACAATGCGTAAGTAGCCTCTCCTTGTGAGAAACTGTTTCGATTTCGCCACTCGTGTGGGAATGTGGGCTCGTTCAGGGTGTATGAGTGTTTTGAGGAATTCGCTGAGATTCAAAATCGTTAAAAACGTACTAAAAGTTTCTATAGTCAACATAATCCAGAGAAATATTTTTCGTCTAAACCTTGCTTTCAAAGATTTTTGTTATATATCTTATGAAGTACAATTTCTTGTGTTTCTTGATAATGATTTAATGTCCCCCTGTTAGTCTTCAAATGCAACTTCGAGCACAATGGCTCCAATCTGATAACATCGTTAAGTTAACAGCTTTTACAATAAAAGTAGCTCCCAATCATTGAATTTTAATATTACCAAAATCCGCATTCAATAACAAAGTATTAAAATAACGTTTGAGCAGTCAATTAGGTGGAACCTATCGTCCATCGAGATAGCGCGATGGTGGTCCATTGTGGGCCGGCGCCCCGCGGCTCGCGCGCCGCCGCCGCCGGCCCGGCACAATGCAGCTCCCGTGTTATTTCCTATTTTCATAACTGTTGCATATTGCCGGTCCACTGACCACTCGAGGGCCGAACTTTGTGGGAAGTTGTTGACGGCAAAAAATACGCTAAGTACTTCAGTAAAACACAAACTGAACCAAAAACTACCACTACAATGTCTTTTACATCGCAAAAGTTACGACTAACAGATGCATTTTATCAGATGGTAACACTCTTGAAGAGTTTATGCGAATGTTTAATAATGTCGTTAAACATTTTATGCGACGGCCAAGTCGTTAATCAAAATAAGAAAACGGCAGTCTTATCACGTCGATATCGGTGTTAAGATCGCGACAAAAAATAATGCGGATAACCGGGTGCCGTCCTGGGGCGACCTCCCAATCGCTCCCGGATTGTTGGTTCACACTGACGTCAAAGAGTTGGGTCGCGATCGAGCTAGCAGATAAGTGCGTTCTCACCTCCCCGCGGTCGCGGCGTCGCGAAAGGGTTCGCCGAATAATTGCGACAATCAATTTGGAGGAGCTATCGAGCAATTTGTATGGTATTTGTGCGGGCTGTCACCCGCTGATGCTATCGCCGCACCTCGGGGAGCCGCGGCCGCCGGCAATGGGAAATCCCTTCGTCTGTTACTTCTCACACCTCAAGTGCTCATTAACAAATAAGTTTGTACAAGCGAATATCCTACTTGAATTTAGGTAAAAGTAAGTGAGGGTGGTTCGACGCCCTTGATTACTCATCATCGACTGAAAAAATTACGCTGTAATGACAGCTCTAAATTTTTTGACCATTTAGTTTAGCTTAGTAGGCTCCCACAGCCAAAACTACACACAACTCTAGCGAAAATGACACTTTTCGAGTTCATACATACGTACATAATGTGCCTACATTGAATCGCGCCTGTTTTCCGCAGAGGGGTAGTGGTCTAAGATCCGAATAAGTAGGAGACGATTTGCACCGGGCTATTTATTCGATGAAAAGTATTTTATAAAATTAAAATTTCAATCCAGTACTAATATCATAAAAAAAAGAACTTTAAAAAAAATGCATATGCTTGTTAAATAGACAAATTACATACTAATCGAAAGTAATGTACCCTATAGAATATGTAAATGTTAAGTTAGGTGCAAATGATTAGTACCGAGTTACCTGTTTATAGCTGACTACCCCATAGTATGACGGGAAAAAATAGTCAACCTAACCTTTGCATATTTTATAGGCTTCATACTTTCGATTGGTACGTAATTTTTTCTAATAAACACGCAATTGCATTTTATTAAAACAAAGTCAGAGACCACTTCTTTCCACCTACAACGATCCTCGATCGTACAATCGAGTTCAATGTACCTATAAAAAAAAATTACTTGCACCTACTCATTATGATTTTTTAAGAGCTATCTAATTGTACCTCACTCGATAGTATAAAGTAAATAACAAAATTTTGCCTTTGCTTTACCTGAATGGGAGTAACCGAAATAATATTTTTTTCAACTTTTATTTCATTACTTTGTCGGCACAAATGTAAATGTATGATAACTATGACAAATTATCAAGAATCTCTGAGTTAAATCAAGGACGGACAGAAGGACATAGCGAAACTATAAGGGTTTCTTGTTGACTATGTATAAATCATACATGGGCAAAATATAGTAGGTAAATAGTGCATAAATTGTCAAAAATGTTTCAAATTGATTTTTATAGAGTTTTTAAATTCACAATTAATAAGTAAATTTTACAGGTGTTTCATTTTATAGTATCTCCGATGTAACAAATAATAATAATAATGGATATGTTTAGTCTAAAATTATTTTAACGGTAAAATTTACTTAATTCCCATAACAATTTTCTAAAAACACATTTCATAATTTATTTATTTATTTATAATAATATACATATAGGTTATTGTGTTAATACACATTTCTGTGCTCAAAGAGACCAATGTAATAATCTCTAGATTACCGATAGAATAATCAAAATTACAATGTAGATTGGTTTAGGAGCAGCCAACCACATTTCAAGCTTAAAAAATCGAAATCACTTTCCAAATCCATCTAACACTTAGTGTTGCGGTTTACCAAGAATTCTGGGGCTATACCATAATTTATCTCAGAGCCCATAATAAGACGTAAACATCGCCTCTTTGCAATATGTCACGTATAACAAAGGCTGCGGTAACGGTCCGCATCATTTGTCTGCCGGAGCTCTATTATTTATGATCTTCTGCCGAAGAAGCAGGACAAAAACGGGGCTGCTGTTAAATATTTGCTTGAGACAAGAGGGGGCGATAATTCGAGGCTATTATGACGTCATTTCACGCCCTTTGTGAGGTCGTCACGCCGTGTCATCTGCTCCTCGAGACGCCTGCCTCGACTATCTCTCGATTAAATCTATTGTGTCATTTTTTCAGTGCAAGCAAGTCGGATGCGCCACCGACGATGATTTCGTCCCGTTCGCCTGTTCGCTCGCCTTCGCAGTAAAACACTAGAGGAGCTGTGCCATTGTCTCGAGGCCCTTTTACGAGCTCGGTTTTGTGACGCTGTTATTGTTTGCGGTCGATAAACATCTCGCCACTAGGTAGGTAGGGATCATCATCACTTTTACCGGTAGTCTATTTAAATAGAGCTCTATTGGATTTGTTTGTCAATTATCCTTGCTTTGAAGGTTCGACGTGAATGAGAACATCTCGCTTTAAGCATAATGGAGCTTATGAACAAGGACTTGTTGATACAGACAAATGATTTGCTGTTGGGCCCCGTGGCGGTGTTTAGGCAGGATCCAAAGCTAGCCGCTGCTATTGATAAGTTGTTTAGGAGTAGACACCAAACAACAATAAATCAAAATGAACGCGGCTTGCTATTACCGGAAAGAAAACTTGAATTTAGTGAGGTGCAGCGACTATTGTCGCAGTCGATTCATGACAAAGGTAGGTAATATTTATATATTAATGGTATCAATTGAGTAGATACAAATATGTTTTACTTCATAAGTTCTAGGATATGTTTATTCGTTCGACCCGATGTAATTAAAATCGTAAAACTTGGTTTGTTTTGAAGGTGTTGATAAGTCTGTAGACATAACAATAAAGGAATCACTCGACGTGAAAAAATCAATAATAAAGAAAGTTGAAGATATTTTAGGTGAAATTAACCGAACTGCAGTAGGTGGGGAAACTCCTAAACTCATTATTAGAAACCAAAGATTATGGGGAAACTGCATTTACGACCTTGACCGGTAACTACTCAAATAATAACTAGTTCAATTTAATGTACATTCTAGCACATTGGCCGAAAGTTTAGATTACCGTTTTGTTTAATTAAACTTTTTCAGCGTAACATTAAAATCCTTCCCGGATGCCAAAAAGACGACACTTATTTATTCCAGCACGGAAGACAAAACCAGGTTCAACAGGATAGTTTTTGTGCTGACTAAAGTCCATGAATTACTTTCGAAAAATGTAATCGTTACTAGACGGTGAGCCATACCTACACTTGAACCATGATTGATGTTTTAAAGGGGTTTACTTTATTAGCGTAATTTCGTTGACCGGTAGGATGTCTTAGCTCTATCCTCACATTTCATAGGAATAGATTCATCATACAAGATTTAAAAAAGTTTATCCCAGCCGTGTTATATTTTCTGACATGATTTTTTTATATTTTTTATATTATGGCTTATGGCATAGAGAAGGCAAACGAGCACTCAGGCCACCTGATGGTAAGTGGAAACTGTGACCCATAGACATTCGCATTCACAAGACTGCAAGCCTAAGACTGCAAATACGTTGCCAACCCTGAGGACTAAGGTGGAATGCCTCTTTGCTAGTCATTACACCGGCTGTCTTATCCCCAAACCGGAACACAACAATGCGAACACTCCTGTTTGACGGTAGGTTAATGGATAAGATGGTTGTAGCTATCCGGACGGACCCTGCAGATGGCCCTACCACCCGCAAATGTCTTTGAGCTTCACAGTGTAACTAGCTTAGAAGTAAATAATTATTTGTTTCAAACTATTTCTGTTTAGTATTTGTTTATAACAACAAACTGCAAAATTAATGGTTATTGCTTATCAACAGGGAACTTTTTTACCAAAATGTGTCGAGATTGCGTAACCAAGCCAATCTAGATGTGGCTGTTCGGGACGTTTGCTGCCTGCTCGAGAGTCCGCCATGGGACCTGGGTATCGTAGCCACTTCCAAAGGACTCATAGCTGGACCTTTGACGATCCACGCCAGAGATGGTAGCAGTATAGATTGTATGGCGTCAAATGGTAGGAATAGTTTCCTTAACCCAAATGGAAGTTTAATGCTAAATATTGTGAAAAGTACAACTCCAATATTTTTTTATAATTTTATAGGGACTTTAATCATGCAAGACATAAATGGTATAAAGGAATTCAAGTCAACAGCTAAATACATCTTGGTTGTGGAGAAAGACGCAGTGTTCCAGAAGTTGTTGGATGAAGGCGCTTTGGTTCGATTAGGGCCCGTCATCATCATGACAGTGAGTACAAGTATTTCCAAAGTCAGTTTTTAAAAAAAATTGGTATATATGCTATATTCTCTGAAATAAGTTGACCTTTTGCGCACGCATAGGTACGGTCACGGACGTTAATTTGTTACCCATTTCAAAGAAAATCTGCTTGAAGATGTTATTGTCATTAGTGATGCCAAGTCCTTTGTAATTGATAGGAAACTCAATCTTATTGCTGTAGAATGATTGACTTTGGAACTAAGGTGGGTCACAAATTTAATTCTTTAACTGTACTGTCCCAACAAGGGAATGTTAAGCCACTTGCTACTCTTGGTAATTTAGTCGAATAATACATACTGGATACACGAGTAATAACCGACTAAACGGCCAAATCCCGTGTTGCGACTGTACCTACTTTCGTTATACTTAATTCTTAAATTGAACAACACACTCAAAAGCAGTGAAAATGGGTCACTTTCTATGGAAATTCTATACAAAATGATCCGCTTTCATTGCTCTTGCATATATATAGTTCAATTTAACGATGTCGGCCTGGTTTTGCCTCGCCTCGCCGGTGAAAAAGCATCTAAAGACCCAGTGTTTTCGATTACCACCTTGTACTTATTTATATGAAAAGAACGCAGATTACGGTCACTGTAGGTATAGCCGCGCTGCAAAACGCTACGTTAGCTCACTCTATGTAATCTAGGCATTAGAGATGCGTCTAGTACATAATGTTATCATTTACACTATCGTGGGTCACGGTCGTGGGTCACGTGGGTGGGTGTGGTGTCACGTTTAGCTAGGGCCAACTTTGGAGTCAGATTTATTTTGAATTGGAATTTTGAGTATTTTCTATCATTAAAGAAACTAATAGGTGATATATTGGTGGTGTGCAGGGTAAAGGGTACCCAGACGTGTGCACTCGTCAGCTGCTGTGCCGGCTGTGCTCGGAGCTGCGGCTGCCGGCGCTGGCGCTGGTGGACGCAGACCCTCACGGCTTCGAGATATTCCTCACCTACAAATATGGCTCTCTGGTATGATGTTAATTATTATGAAGCGACCCTGCGAGGCTTCGAATCAGTAGGTATTTCAAAAGGTTTTAACTTTATTTTTTTCGGCCTACTAATCCAATCTGTAGGGAAAAACTTAATTGCAAAATGTACCTAAGTAAGTGGTTTTTCACATTGAATTCCTCAGCTTGGATATTCTTGGGAATTTCTTCGAATTAAAAATATTGTCAGCTTACTTATTTCATTGGTTGTTCCTCGCATTTAAGAAAGTTTCGTTTATTTAAACATCAAACCGCTATCTAAATATCATCATACCTAATTATCAGCATTTAGTCGAACAACGAAATTTAATCAAGCTTTGTTTGAGCCGTATTTTATGCTTACCCAACCTAACCTTAGGATGGTATTCCACTTGTCCAAGATCTTTGTCCAATGTGCATTGCATCTCATATTTTTTTAAGCAAACTGTCAGAAGCAAATACAACGTGTACTTGCGTCTGACAGTTTGGACAAAGAACTTGGAGAAGTGGAATACCAGCCTTACCTACGGAACCTATGGTAGTTACCTAAGTTACCTTGCTACCGTAACCCATTATGAATCTACTATTTACAGGCTCAGTCCCACCTCTCGTCATCCCTGGCTTGTGGCTCCTTGTCACTGCTCGGAGCCCGGCACCATGACGTGATGACCCTGGCTCCAAAGGAAGCCCGTCTCAACCTCACGGATCTGGATAAACGCAAACTAGCGTCACTCTTGAGAAGACCTTATTTGGACACGCCTTCTGGTAAAACAATTTTCTTTACGACATGGAAAAAGCACGACGAGGAAACAGGCCACCTGGGGCCTTTTTTATAAAGCTACAAATTACAATTTACAGGTTACAAGTTTACATTTGGCAAAACCTGGACCAATGACGTCCAGCCATTTGAGCAGTGTTGCCAGTTTAGACCTATAAAATTGTGACTTGTAGCTTTATAAAACGTGCCCCAGTACCCTTACCATGAGTTACAATTACCGTGCTCGCTAGCGAATCGAATGCTCTGTCCCTCGCACTCTACAAGAATACTGCGAGGGACAGATCATTGGACTCGCTAGCGAGTACGGTAATATTTTGGTAACGCTATGACCGTTTACAAACACTCTACACACAAGTCAAATGTAACCTAACCTAAATTTGTAATTAATGTTTAATATATCATAAACACATCACGTTCAGCAGAAGATAGCGTTCGATGTTAATGTTACAACCGATAGGTTGCCAACTAACCTAACCTAACCTAACCTTTTTTTCAGGGTCTCGATTTAAAGAAGAGTTTAACGCCATGTTAGTGTCTGGAGTGAAGGCGGAAATAGAAGCTTTGGCACCAACCACTGCTGCTCTTTGCGATGCGTATTTACCCTCCAAGCTTATACAGGCTGAATATCTAAATTAAAGTATTACTAAACGGAAACATTTTATTAAATTCTGCGGTTATTTTTTAAGTACTGAAACTACTTTATAGTGTTTTTAATCTACCCTCTATTCGACGTTGTACAAAAATTCAAGTAGGTACTTAGGCACATTAAAGTGTTCTCAAATTTACGACGTCTTGTTCCACTATTTTAATTTTCATACATATAAGCAACTCTACAACTGAGATTGAGAACATTTTTTCGTTTAAAAACATTCTACAGCTGTGTTTCAACATTTTAGTTTTTTGTATTGGTACAGTCAACAGCATAAATAAGTGATTATTGGCACTTTATCGTCGTGTTTGAAATGTCATACAAAATTGTGAAACGATTTAAAGCGACAAGGTACATAAATGATCACTTATTTATGACGTTGACTGTACCTACCTAGGTAGTTGATTATCTATGAAGATTGGCATGGGCTCGTAACAGATTTCTAGTCTATCCACCAACCACACTTACTGTAAGATAAATGAAAGCTGATTTTCAGAGATCTTTTTTATCAAAGTTAAAAATGTTAGTACCCATAGCGCCACCTAGAATTTAAAAATAGAAAGTCATGCGAAAGAGGTGCCGATAAACTTCTTAGTACAATCATTCATTGTTAGATGGCAGTAAACTCGGCTTGCGAACAGCGACATCTAGTTATAAATTGTTTAATTGTTACGTTAGGGGTGGGTCTGACTCGCCTTGAATTTAACTGCGTTATGTGGCCGTCGCCAATAGAGGGAGAAGTTTCCACAAATTGATTCAAACTATTATACAACACGGATTGTTTCACGGTTGTTTACTGGTGAGTATAACATGGTATAACCACGGAATAAAAAGGTTCGTCATTTTGGACCTTAACAGCGTTGAAATAGAGTTGAAAACGATATAGTTTTTGTATAATGGTAATGGTACTGAGACGCCTTAGTTCAGTAGGCCTAGCTAAGATGCAACTGCTGCTAATGTTTCTGTTTTCAAATCGAAATGTCAAGTTAAGTCAATTCTATACATTTAGCCGATTTTCGAAAATCGCTAATTTAGCGTTATAAATATGCATATACAGGCATGTTCATGCGTAGCCAAGTTAGATGAAATAACAACGGCGTGTTCGAATTTGCTAGTCGATTTAAGATCAATGTAGGGCATTGTAGGGGTTAGCGTAGCCACCGCTTAAACAAACAAGTCAGTGGCATACTGTACCTCTCGCCGATGAGAAAGTTGAGCGTGCTTAGACAGAATTCTGTCAATTTGTGTGTCATCAAGTCATTCAAGGCACTAAAATGCTCAAAATATTTCCTTTAGGTTACTTACTGTAAGTGAATTCTGTATTTTAGATGAAATAGTGACTGTTTTCTGACACACTTTTAATTGCTTAGAAATATTTTTGATAAAAAAATGCCTATGAGCATTCTATCAACTTTGATGTTAGGTCAAAACATTGTTATTGGAGATACAGTGTTTGGGGTAGGGATTACTAGTCCCTAGTTCAGGAAATATGAATTGGCCGACTCTGCAATCTTCACTAAGATTTTTTTGTTAATTTCGAACAAAAGGTAATCGTAAAACTGCCCTCGTTCTTTAAACAGCACAGTGTGTTGAAAGGGTTTAACGCAGAAAAAAATATCGCAAAGTATTAACAGACGAGCAATTGATATTTCCTGAACTACATATACTTCTGTTACTACTTTACCATTTGGCCAGTAATTGGAGAAATCTGTGTTTATTTAAGGCAAGGAGAAAGAAAACCAGCATACAGGCCGCTTGATATAAGTAGTAGTGGCATAAGTTGGATCTGAGAAACATAGGTAGACATTTACTTACATTCTCCAAACTACGACTATAAGCCTGCAAAATTTTAAAATTGTATCCTTTGTCTTGAGGAGTAGAGGACAGAGTTGGAATAACTCTATGCTAGTCATGTCACTGGTTATCTTATCCCCACACCGAAACACAACAATGCGAACACTACTACTAGGCGTTAGTTAATATAAAGGATAAGATAGTGGTAGAGATCCGCACGGGTCCTGTACAAGTCCTACCACCAGTAAAGTTATTATTGTTTTGGTTTTATTTTAATTATACAATTTAAAATCGTGCGATTGGTGTCAACCGATGAACCGACCTATTTCTTTCTGACGTCTCCTGATAACGCCTGCTTGAACAATGACTTTGACAGCACATTTCAAAATGTAATACGTAGTCTCAGTTTTGATTTTTATCGTGGATAAATTGATCGAATTGACGCAAAATGCGATTCAAAATATTAATTGATAAATAATTTCGAAGAAATCTTCAAATTATCTAGTGTCTGGGGAAGTATAATATGGAACATAATGGTGTAACAACTTGCGATAAGAAATTCACGTCGCGAGCCAGGCCGAGCAACAACACCGGCGCGCCGTTGAGGCTGCGGGCCGACCGCCGGTCCTTCAGCGTCAACGAGGCGGTGAAGTCGCTCGACCTGGCTCTGTGCAGATTGCAGAAAGGAAAGTTGGCTTCCGAGTACAGTGTGGCCAGTGCCGCCCGCAAGAGTCCGATAAGGCGCGGCATGACGATGGCTGACATGTTCGTCGACAGCAAGAGCGTCGGGTCGACCTACGGTCAAGGGACGGAAAACGCTTCCCTCGTGTCCATGAACTTCTCCCACTACGAGTTGATGCGTAACCTGTCGCGCTCCAACTGCAACTCGGAGGGCGCGTTCAGCGGCTCCACGAGTACTTTCCCTCGGCCCACGGACACCAGCGTCACCGACGAGCACCTGGAGCGGTACTTCCGCAGCGCCGAGATGTGGACCCGGCGCTGCAGAGACGGCCCCAGTGGTATACGTTACAATTTACCAGAAAAATAATAGCCTCACGTACTAGCTTACTATGATTTTATGAAATAAAACTTCCCAATGAACGATTATGTAAATTTCAAAATTTTATTTATTTAAAGAAAATTTACAATAATAACATAATAATCTCAGAATTTACAAATAAAACGTACCGATCTATACAACACTGTAACTCTTAAACGTGACGATAAGATTTATAACACTGATTAACAACAACGTGATTCCTGATGCTTTACCTAGGGTTTACACCATCAAGGGTGCGATACTGAATACAACAATTTATGCGAGTACGAGACCTACTCAATCTTAAATTACCTATCTTTCCCTGTTACAAAATAGTTACCTTTATTTATTAATATGAGAAGGCGTCCTGGCTTTGTTGAGTTTTTTGGTATAAACTATCGTTGTATTTATTGCTGTATTCAGTATCACGCACGTCATCAATCTAACCACTAAGAAAGTTGACCCGCGTCACTCTAAAGTTTCGAAGGCGGACACTACACTGCATCTTGATTGCACTCCACTAAAACATTTTATTCGACCGACGGCCGTCAACTTTAAACGAACGACTTGCGTTCGTATTCCAACATTTCGTTTGAGTTGCTTAGGGTATTTATTTGAAGTTCTGCAGTCAGTTTGCTAATAATTGGCCCTGGCACGGCACTAGGGCTTATGGCATACCTACTTTTATTAGGACATTGACCATGGCATGAAATGCCGTGCTGGTGCTCGGCGGATGCCGTAGTGTACATAATAATGTTGGTAATAAACTTGAGGCTCTAGCTAAGATGCAAACGCTACTAACGTTTTTCTTTCTATTACTCAAATTTATGGGATGACATTCCGAGCGTTACGATACACCACGTGGTCGACTGTCACCCCATATCTACGTTTTGAATGATATGAAAATAAACACGTTAGTAGCGTTTGCAGCTTGGGTAGGGCCCCAGTAGGAGAAAATATTTCTCGTGGAGTACATTCAAGACCAATTTGCAAAGGGATCCTAAGAACACAGCATTACTGATATACATTTATACCACATCCATTTATTGAACCTGCTTTAACTGAACAAATTGATCTTATTTAAGTAAGTATCTAAGGACACGGCGACGACGAAACTAAACGGCTACGTCCTCGTGGTAGCTGAATCAATGGGAATGAGGAAATAATTGACATAGTCATCACATAACCACCTTACCTATTAATAATATTTAATCATTGTATACAACTTCAATAATGTTGTTGTCGCCATAGCTCACTCATTATTGATTATACTTGTACAATTATTGCATCATCGAGTAATTGCTTAGCAACGTTTACAGGTAAATCGTTTGGTTCCTTACTTTAGATCCTTTGACGATTTTAAGTCGTCAATTTACGGAAGCGTTCGTCATGATGGAAGACTAAGGGACTAATAATGTATAAAAGGAAGTAGACTTATACTGAAAGCGGTGTGCAATTTAAGATCATGCTAAAGAACAACCCGTTACTGATCACTTGCTTTACAAAATACAACACACGAATTAAATTGGTGTTATCGGCCGCAATTTTCGTATAACTTATTATCTAAGCAAAATCTCAAAATATTTTAAAACTAATTTCAAGTATTGCTATCATTACTTTGGATGAATCGGCGGCGCCGGCGCGCGCGCGCCCTACGACGGGAGACGGACCCGCTAATGAAACCAATACATACAACAGATGTAAAATTTAAAGCACCCGGTTTCCAAACTCTCTCATATTTAATCTAACTATAAAACCTCGTATGGTGTGTGATATACACGTAGTCCGTATATATTGTCTCTTTGTTTAATCAATCTGGAGAACAAAGCAATATCATTACAATAATTATAATGGAAGTATTTCAAAATATCTAAAATTAATATTAACCTTATCATTAATTAATAATTATACTTTAATAATTACAACGAAATCGATTTCGCTAGGCCTACACAATATCAGATGGAGACATTAAAATTATTTAATATAATTATGTTATTCAATATCGTTAAAATTACGCAATAGAAGAATCACAGCATCCTTAAGACCATAATTGCAATTGAAATTAATCTCTTCGACGTACCGTTATTTAATAATACAATGATTTTAAAATTTAGACCAAATTGGCAGTCTTCACAAACATGGAATGTACGATATGCGTCTATGTAGGTTCCCGAGAACGCTAACTACATCGGCCGATATCTATAATATAACAACGATGAAGTGGCTAGCTCTGGTGAAACCAATAACAACGGTATATTACTAACAAACCAACTCGGCGACTGCCCACATTAGGTACTCAGTTATCTATCGAAAGGCAAATTGTACTGGTGTCCAGTTCTACGGTGAACGACATTCACCGACTACAAAATATTAATATTTAGATTACGTACTGTTTATTTATATTTGAATCTATTTTATTTATAACTATTACCCGCATTGGCCTGATCTACGGTTTCTCCTCGGCGTCTTGACACGATATAGTTACTAAGAAAGGTTTAGGCTAAATATTACTACATGTAGTTTTTGTACTAGCTAGTATGATAGGTGAGATGCATAATTACGTTTAGTCGCTTAGTCTAGAAAGGAGTAACTGGTGTGGAGCAAAAGCAGCTAAGTTTAGTGAGTAATCAAGGTCACTTCATTTGTAATTATTATGAATCACTATAAAATGCGTTTTTTCAACCATATGATTCATATTTTATGAATATATTTTCTATCTACATAACGTACTCGCATTCATGAGGTATTTCAACAGCGCTATATAATTTAAAAACTCTCGATTTCTCAGTATTCTGTCTTTCTTGTTCAAATGAAATCTGAATAATGCTTAGTTGGTATTGATAAGCTCCTTAAGTAAGCACTTAAATAGTTCAACAACAAATCAGGGGTTATATTGCGACTCTGATTAACTAATAGATTAACCAGATATGTAAATAAAAGAACAGTTTTAATATCATTTTGGGTAACAATACATATAACAATAGAAGGAGTTCGATAAATTCTCTTTAAGCTAGTCATTTATAAGACTTTAAAAAGGAGTAGATAATGTAGAAAAGCTTTGGTATAGTAAAGGTGGCCGTAGAAAATAGTAGATAGTAAAAGCCTAATGTGACAAGCTCGAAATTGTTTGAATAAACATGATCACAATATTATAATTATATGAAGGGAGGCGACCGCGTCGCGCCGCCGGCGCTGAGGGAGTTATAAAAGTACAGGTCAAAAGGTAACTCGACTAGAATTTAATCTCTATCTAGGCATTAAGAGTTAGCAAAGACACAATATGTCAGTTTAGCCGAAGGTGCTAGAGTAGAGTGTTTATGGTCTTACTGCTTTATAATCGATTAAAGAAGTTTTAATCTAACCGTTTAACCCGCTGTATGCTTCTATTAATTACGTATCGTTCTAATGAATTTTCTATTGCTAATAGCTTTGTTAGATATTATGCAACTGTGCAGGGCGAACCGACTCGTAATAGCGGTACCTACCGTCTAATCTAATCACAAGAAGCTTCGCATTCACATCGTCGTCACATAAGACATCGTCAATGTACCCAACAAAAGGCGTTACTTAACCAAATGGGGGAACACATTTCATTAAAGCACTATTTCGTGTTTACATATTTACAAGGAGAAATATGATAACAATAGCCCCGGAAGTGGTCTGGTTCAAGTCGTTGCTGGTTGAGGGTTACGAGAAGGGGTGGGAGGGGGTGCCACCCTTATCTATCCGGGGGAGGAAGCTTGGTGTCCTCAGGATCGAGGGAGAGGCACACGCGCAGGTAGTCCTCCATGGAGCGGTACACGTGCTCAATCACGCCCTTCAGCTCGTGCCCTTCGTCAGCGTAGGCCTGGAAACATGTCATTAGTTAAACGGCTAGGTATATAACAGCAACCCAGTTCCAGTAGAGCGGGTAGAGCGCTTCGATTATTTGCACAGTTTTCAGTCAGTATCACATGGAGCCCAAAACGCGCCCAAATTCTGGTGTTGTAAAAGCGTTATTGTGAAAATTATAATTTCTTGAACTTATTAAGGGAGTAACGTCAATTATCACATTTTGTATGGGGATTTGCAGTTTTTGAATATGTTGTTAGATATTTTGAAAAACTAGGTCTGTTTTCCTACAACGTTTTCCTTCCCAAGAAAATATTTCTTGAAAAGAAACAAATAAGCGCAATGAAAAATGGAAACATACAAACCGAGCCTATCATAACAACTACCTATATCGGACTTTATTTACGGGTGATAAATGTTATAGCCCGAAGCTAAAGTATGGAAAAAAATTGACAGCTACGCGATTTCTCTTGTTATGTGCAGGTAACCGGGATTAGGTAACCAGTGATTTGTGAAGTCTTTTTTTCCTCCCAAGCCATTTGAAGGAAAATTGAGTCCTGGGCGGCCTGGGAGGAACTGTTTTTCTTTACACCAAACTATCGCAAATATCAGTTTAGTACAAGAAAAATGGAATCCTTGCAATTAATTAGTGGCCTGGGAGGAAAAAAAAACTTACCAGGTCACTGGTTACCTACACGGAACAAGGGCGCAAGCGTCGGTTCACAATCCACTTAAGAAGTGTGAGGGTTTACCTGATACCGGAACAGCACTCCAGCCTCCGTCAGCGCTCTAGCCAGCTGCAGCGCGTGCGGATACGGCGCGCTCATATCGGCCATGCCGTGCAGCAAGTAGAGCGCATGCGGCGGCACGTGGTGCACGCGCTGGGACGCATCCGCCTCCACGTAGCCTTTGAAGTTAACGGACGGCGAGCCCAAGATCCGCTCCGTGAACGCTGCATCTGTGGGAACAATAGTTAGATTTTGGTAAACGAAAGCGCATTTGCTGTAAGTATTCTCATATCACATATACTTTAATATAGGGATTTGTCTAGAAATTTTTCACCTAGGTTCATGGAATATAGCAGTTATTTTTATGCAGTCGGAACCAAAAAATATTTTCACAAAATGATTTGTCCAGTCGCATTTCTTCCGAACAAGATTTCTCATTTCAACATCGAAACATCCAGATATATAGGAGCTTCGTCGATACTATGGGGTCAGGGGAAAACACCACTGTGTGTAAACTTTTATTCGCGAAAAACTGTAAAATGGAAATGTTTCTACTAAGAAATAACGATTAAAGCGAAATAGCGACACTTACTATAGTAGAGCCAGTCGGTGATCGGCGATACGGCGATCCCGCACTTAAGCGTATCTTGCTGGGACCCCAGCAGCATGGACGTCACGTAGCCGCCGTAGCCCCAGCCCCACACCGCCACGCGAGTCACGTCCAGAAACTTGAACGTCTCCAATAAATATCTAAAATCAAGATATAAATGAGTATAGTTTTATTTCAGTTTAATATCGCAGGTTTAAAATGACCTTAATTACCACTTATTACACTCAGGAGCAAAAATGTCGGGTCAGAGTGCGTTTTTCATACAAAAGAGACTATTTCGAAGTCTTGGCTCGTCGCCAGGGGTTGTTTTGAGTGAGTTTTAATGGTGTGTACTGCGAGGTTCAACAGAGGAGGTCAAAAGTTCTTAAGATACCTAACTGATCGCACAATCAGTTAACACCACAGCGGAAGAGTTTGGGTCAGCAGTTGGATTTCCTTACATTTTATTGCCATTTTAGATGTTTTTCTGAACATGCACAATTCCGGCGTTAACCGCGAATTTATTCAGTTGGGTATCCTAGACACTCTGGAAGTCCTATATCTATAGTCGGGGTATTCATCATCAGATTTCACTAAAAGCATTCCCTGGCGAGGAACCAAGGCTTCGAAATAGCCTCTTTAGTATGAAAAACGCACTCTGACCCATTATTTTTGCTCCTGAGTGTATTAGTGAAACATTTATCAGCGCCTCTATTTTACTGGGCAAAACAATATTACCTTTACAGTTAAGTAAACAAGAGCTATGGTAACGTTGACAATATGGTAACATGTCAAAAGCCATGCCATATGGTTTTAGCCAGTAGAATAGAGCCCCAGGTCAACGTTAAAATAGTTACATTACCATCTAACTACCACACAACATCCAAAGACTCAGATCTAACGAATTGTTGTTACATACCTATACCAGGATTATAGAAAATTAAGGAACATATCTTCCCATGAAAGGGTAAAAGTAGAACTAATTTGCCATAGATTTCGTCATATTGTTTTACCCTAGTCAAAATTCATTTGTTTTCTGTAAAGTTTATACACATTTACAATGAAGCTGCATTACATTACAAATGTAATTATCTCAGAAACCAATCACTTTCGAGTATCATCTGAACAAATGAGCTCTACTTTTACCTCTTAAAGGGAATGTTTCGAATTTCCTCTTACCTGAGTTAATAGGTATTTAGTTTAGCCACTCATACACTGCGATAGCTCTTAAAAGTCCCGTACGGTCTTATGCGAGTCTTACCGAAATAACTTGAATATGAAAGACTTTTTAAGCGTTCTTTCACTGTACTTAAGTATTATCTAAAACGTACCTAATAACAGCTAACTGGTCGGCGACCTCGACCCCGCCGAGGCGCCCGCGCAGCAGCGCGCGCGGCAGCCCCCGCGCGCCCGCCACGTCCAGCTTCACGTACACGACGTCGTTGCGCGACGACATGTACGTGCCCCAGTCCACCATGAACTCCTCCGTCACCTGCTGACTGCCTGGCCTGCCGTTCCTGAAATACAAGCACAGAGACAATTGATCACTGCGCTCGAGATTAGGAAAGCACTTCGAAGTATTATCATCATCAAACGCGTCAAATCAGACACTCCATTGCTGCAGCAGTGCAATCTACTTTCTTACTATATGATTAAAAGGCACCACTATACATCTACGTAGTAAATCCTTCAGACGCCTTAGGTACATGGAGAGATGGAACTCTAATGGCTGCCCGCCCTCAACAGTCAGTAAATGACGATTAAGTTGTTTCTTGGTGATGATTTTTAATCCAAAAGTTTAAAAAGGAACGAGTTAATTTGTGCTAAAACCAATAAACCAACTCTGTTAAGAGTTTGCATTTGTTGTATTAACCTGAGTTGTAGACGATTTTATTATTTGGCGGCATAGGCTCGAGGGTCAAGTTTGTTTCGTCGACCAATGTCAGACGACACATTGCTGATTGATTTCTGCAATCAGTAGAATCCATATATTAAAGGCGGGTATACGTACACTTGCACAAGGACCGGGAAAGCAGCGTCACGAAGTTCCTCACGCCACGAGGGAGGCAGCAGCAGTTGCACTCGGGCTTTGGACCCGCTGCCGAGCTGCACGTCGAACGACCGACGAGTCGGCAGAGCTAACTCTCGTAACCGTACAGATCTGTAAAACAAAACACACATCATCTCTTTACATAGTATAAAAAAAAGTCGCCGTCTGCCCTCCTTTTATACGCTTCGATATTTCAAGCTTAATTATTTAAATGGTGCTTGATAATTTAAATGCAGTTTTCATCAATAGAATTCTGATTCGAATGGAATTTAAGGTTTAATAAAAGTAATAAATTCTGGATTATGTAACGGGGTTAGTATTTTATATATGTTTGCTGACTGTTGACTGAAGATGAGGGAAAGAACATGTTACTTACTTATAAGGCCGCGTGTCATACAATATTCTCTCTAGCTTATGAGTTTGTGCATCGTGTAGACCAGCTAGTGGAGGTCCTGGCCCGCGGCACTCGAGCACGTAGTGCGAGATCCCCACGCTGGGCTTGGGCGGGGAGAAGGTAGCCGACCAGTAGGAGCAGTTGGCGTAGTGTAGCCGCACTGGCCACACGGATAGTTCGCAGGTCAGGCAGCGGGGCTCCTCGCGCTCGGCGCGCGCTCTCACCGAGTTACTACCTCCATTGTAACTTGGATCCTGGACCACATATACGTGCCTCTGACCAGGTCTTTCTGCGCTACCTGTACGACACAAATAACCGAATAAAAAAATGGAAAAGTACTTATTAAAAACGCTCACTCGGCACACTCGCTACGAAGGAAATCTATTCCGTAAAACTTCCAACATGCTTGAGTTCCTCTTGGAAGCTGATGAAGGGGACAGGCGTTTTAGTACAGTTATGTCAATTGGGTTAATAAAGTAGGGTAATGCACGCGGTAAACTCGTCACTTCACTCAGTAATAATACTTAATTTGATTTTTTTCCATCAGCATATCAAGGTGCAGTCTAGGTATGAATGACCTTTCTTTGCCTGAACCTAGCAAAAAACATTCGAGTTAAATTATTATAAATTTATCCTTTTCACCAACTTAGGGTTTCAGTCAATTTATCAGCATGCACCTCATGTTTAACGATTAATCCAGTCAGTTATACGTGTACGTAAATCTAATTAAAACATCAAAATGTGACGATCTAATTTTAAAATATAAACCAGATAATATCCAGCGATAGCTAAGAAAACAGTTACTTGTGAAGGATTATGTTTACCTAAATAATAAACTAAGTGGTTGATCTCGTCCCAGGCCAGGATCTCGGTGACCTCGACCTTGCCGTGGGACAGCACGGCCAGTCTCTGCCGCACCACATCCACGTGCTTGATGTGCGTGTAGTACTGCCCTCCCCCCTCCTGCACGGCAGCTAGGAGGAGGAACGCACTGCCGTCTTCTGAGTACACTGGCTGCTGGTGCACTTCCAGCCACGGCTCGTCAGTGGCCTTTTCTGAATGTGTCTAAACAAATGGGCATGATGATTATCCTCGTGAGGCCGACCATACTACAAACATGGAGATTTTTGTGAGAGGGAATTTGAATCTACCAAAAACAAAGAAATAAAGTTAAATTACCTTTGCTCTTAAATGCCATTTTTAAATATAGTTTAAACTAGGCAATTGATTATGTACGGCACACCGGATCCCACGAGGTTAAAATAGACTCGTTGTCCCACTTTACAATGTTGCTTCACTAATTTAAATTTAACAGCCTAAACTTTAAGATTTGAGTTTAAGGATAAATATTGTTTGTACGAATCAGTAATACCTCTGTACAAGTCCAGTTGGGTGCGTAGCAGCTGCTATAAACGGTTAAGTTCTGCGCTCTGTTTATCCATACTACCCCTACGTGAGAGTTGTCCTGGCCCACCCACTGGGCTGATATGAGATAATATTCCCTGTAAATAATACAGTTCAGTAGAGTCTAAAGTCATGTTAGCAGGAACAGACAATGATTCTAAGACAGATACATACATTCCATCTAACGTGTTTGGTGGGTTGATCTCCCATCTCGGCGGCGACGTCGAATTTTGAACTGCTACTATTGATAATTGTACTTTCGGTATTGAACTGCCAGGCTGAAAGAACAACAACAATTGCGTATTTAGATAATGGTCATATATTTAAATTAAATTCTGCTTGATTTTGTCGTAATAAGGATACGACACTACAACTTTAAAGTTAGCTAGTTAAGTAATTTTTACCGAAAAAAATGTGATACAAAACAAAAATGTTTTGTCGTAAGGAGTAACCTAACTGGACATACATTCATGAGCCTACTTC
Source organism: Acleris sparsana (assembly GCA_923062465.1). Lineage (NCBI taxonomy): Eukaryota > Metazoa > Arthropoda > Insecta > Lepidoptera > Tortricidae > Acleris > Acleris sparsana. Next base: position 14,870,198 of record OV281286.1, read on the forward strand.
CATTCGATCGATCAAAGCTGTAGCCACTTGGTGACCTGTAAGATTAGTGATCACAACTTTACAGCCTTAAGGGTTTAAACATAACGTACCGTGGGATATCTGATAGTGACGAGGTCCGGGAAGGAAGAGGGCGAGGAGCTGTTGAACGCCGGCTGCAAGAAGCCGGAGCGCGCGGCGCCGGCGCCGCCGATGCCCTGCGCGATGCTGGGGAAGCGCAGCTGCGATACTGCGCTGTCGTCGTACTGCACGTACAGTACTAGCGAGCCATCGGCGGCGCCCCACGCCGAGGATGGGGCTTTCGTCACCTCCTCTGAAATTTTAAAGGAGTTAAATCAATCCATATAAATGTAACTTTACAAGATTTTCAGACTAAGCTTTTACACTACATTTTTTGTGTTTCACCTATGACGCTCTCGAACTTTGCATAAGCTTGGCAGATATCTTACGAGGGTTCAACATTAAAAATTCTACCTTACGACAGTTAGGAAACATAAGCCCGAAACCATGTTAGTCTTAGATATGTACAGGCGAATTCATAAACATGTGTACACTTTAATACCTCGTCACTTTAATCGCTGTGACCATTCATATTATGGCTGCTTAAACATGACTTTAAATAGAAAAGGTACTAAAGTGTACACATAACAGTACAAAGCATTCTTCCAAAGATTGCGTAATGCATATTAAGACAAGAAATCACTTATCATTCAACAGCACTCGAAATTAGCACCCCGTATGCCCTATGATTTCGATAGCCTGGTGACGGTCGCCGAAATTCGCTAGGTGCGGGCAGCCCGGGAGCTGTCAGTGTACATAGCTTTCTTCATGAGAAGCAATAACTTGCAGTGGTGTCTTTCACAAATGATAGTGATACCTTGATAGAGCCAATCGGAAACCCCATTGTAGACCCGGCCGGGGCTGGCGTCCGTGGTGAGCCGCAGCAGCGGCGCGATCTTGGCTGGCGGGCCGGGCCGCGCCAGCACCTCGTTGTCGGCCGCCAGCAGTAAGGCACCCTCGGTTCCCAGCCACGCGGCGTGCTGCCAGTCCCAACTCCTCTGGCCGTCGCCGAAGAGTGGCATGTGGTGGCTGTTAACAAAACCCTACTGATGATCCTTTGCTCAAAAATACTATGTATGAATGAAACTATTTTATTAATGTAATGTTTTTTACTTCATTGTCCAAACAGGAGAATAACTAAAGTAGGTGAACTTTTCCTTTCAAGAGATTTCTTCCTAGTTGACCTTTGACCGATTGTAAAACAGTACAGTTGAGTTGGCTTTGGTTTATTTAGTGAGGAAAAGCGAATATTGCTGAAGAGCAGTTGGTACACGGTAATAAACAACCCCGTCGCTACAATTTTTATTTTTTAAATGGCGGTACGAGTAATTCCCCAGAATAAGTTATTAATTACTTATCTTTTTTATATTGCGCATTGCGCTTTATAAAATTCCATTTCCTGGTTAAAACCTCCAATCGGTTTAATTTCAGTAAATCGTATTTTCATGTTATAAATCCCCAGAAGCGCTGTAAGTTTTCGCCGGCCACTAACAACGTATTGCCTCACAACTCCATTCCGAGCCCGGGCGTCTCGAACCAAACTACATTAAAATTCTACTCGCAAATTTTCGAATAAATTGAGAATCGTATTCACGTATCCATCGTCAAATCGATTTCTTCACCCGCAGAAAAGAAAGGAGGAAATTCACAAAGTTGACATGATTTGCCAAAAAGAAAATAACACGGCGAACTTGCAAATCAGTTTACTAAGTCTCGTTGAAAGGATTTATTTAATATTCGTACGACCGAATTCGATTAAAAGCAGAACGCGAAATTATATTCTCTTTGAACGCGAATAAAAAAGTAACATCTTTAGAAATAAAAATACAGTAACTAGTTTTTCTACTACTGCTCAGGCTAATTACTTAGTCGTTATTCTATTTAACCAAATCAGCAAATAAACTGTCTTTACTAGCATACTCGTATGGTCAATAAAACGTTGTTGGTTGAACATAATTCCTCCGATTTATCTGGCTGTTAACACCATAACACTGGCCTGGTGTGTAAGCGGGAAATTAAAAATTAAACACACGCGTGTGAAGATTCCCCGCAGCTGCCATTAAAATTCCACGCGTACCTGAGAGAAAAATGTATAAAGGGAACGAATTCAGATCGTGCAAATATTTTAAAATTCCTTGACGGGAAACAGAATCGTGCCCTGCCCGGACGGCCCAAAATATTTGTAAAATGAAACTTTCTTTACAGAACTAAAATAAGTAGTATACATAAAAACGTTACTCATATGTAGACGGTTTTTTCGATAAACGTATCAAATAGGGTTGTGAGTGAAAATTTGGGAAAGCGAAATTGAGTTTACTGCATCGCAATGTAACCGTAAACTCCACGAGCGGGTCTCTAATAACAATAATACGCGTAACACGTCAAATACTCGACGAGGAATAGAAAAAATATGACTTACTCATTGGTGACGTCATAAATGGTGTAGTGAGCAGTAAACGTCCGTCGATAAACCTGATAAAAAAGATATTGTTGTAGCGTTCGAGTCACTGAAGTTTGTAACGAGCGTCTTGTTTATTTTATAAAAAACCAATTAAAAGTTTACGAGCCGCCGCCGTACCTCCTTGATATTGTGTTGGAAGAGCACGAAACGCAAGTTCGGCGAGCACTGATACCCGCGCACATTCAGCTGCCTCTGTAAAAGAAGGTTAAAAGACTTCAAGAAACATTCAGTTTGAAACGGGGAGTTTTTATTAAAGTTGGCTCAAAGTCTGCCCTTCGATCGCAGCGATAACTTGATGGTCTTTTGAGATTATTTACCAAAGTTAAACTTTGGTCGTATTCGTATACTTAATTATAATTACCTTATGCTACGGTTGCATTAGTGTTAGCAGCTTTATTTATTTAAGTCGTTGAGAGTTTTCGTGCGGGAGCGGTAAAGCATTCCCGGTCAGTAAAGTGGCAAGTTGTGGTCACTCGGCCATATAGAGCGGCTTAAGCAGAGGCTTTCAGACGGTCGTGTTCATAATAACAATATGGCGGCGAGGCATCTACGCAATTGGAGTTGTGTAACAGGTACATTCACTTGACAACGCCTGTTCTATTAAAAGAGTATAGTATGAAATTTAAATTTAAAGAGGTCTGATAAGTGGATATCCTACCATATCAATAACACAAAACAATTTCCGCAGTTCCCATTTATTTAAGGTTACATACATAAGTTACATTTTCTCCAACATGCTCGGAAATGTTAACCTGTTGCAAAAACAGCCCGCGAAGTTCTGCGTTCTAGGCCAACGCAAAATTAAAGACTGGACAAGAGCATGTCGGACCATGCTCAGTGTAGGGTTCCTCGACCAATTGTTTTCACTAACCCGAATTTTATTTTACCACTTTGTTGACGTGACTAATATGTATATTCATGCCAAAGTACAGCTTTCTAGTACTAAGTCTTTGAGCTAGGCTGCGGATGGACGGACGGACGGACGTGGCGAAACTATAAGGGTTCCTAGTTTGACTACGGAATCCTAAAAAACAGGAGGGACTGCGAAAAAAAAAAATTTCATTATATCCCGCGTTTTTCACTTTTAATACCATGTTTTGACTGAACAAAACTTTGCAAACTTCGAACAGACAAACTCGTACAGTCAAAGTTCTCCCATGTTTATCCTACTTTTTAAAATGTCATAGTCTAAAAAGATAACGAACGGCGTTTGTAGTGTATTTAAATATAGTGTATCAAATGGCTTTAAACTTTCAAAACATATTGCGTTTTGAAACAGAGTATATTGTTATAATTTAAACACTCATTTCTTCATTTTTAGAATTTTGCGATTTAATTTAATGATATTTATTACCCTAAATGTTGCACCTATTTTGAATACAAATGACACTGTGAGTGATGTCGACTATTATGGCGGCGATGTTTTTTATGTTTTCGCATTGTTGGAGAAACGCAACAAGCCTTGAGCCTTGGCCGGGAAGGGCGGTTGCCGGACTCTTATATATCGCGGCCCTGACTACCCATTACCAGGATTTTTCAGAAATGTACCTTTACATACGAGTATTATGCTTTTAACTCTTACTGCCCTTTAATTTACATTCTAGCAGTATTGATAAATGCCCTGCCTTCAGGTGTGTTCAGCGACCATGACAAGTGAGCTCACCAGTGTGTGGTTGGTGACCAGCACCGTAAGGCTGTTGTTGAAGGTGTCCAGCGCCAGCAGGCCGCCGTCGTCGCTCTGGTACACCAGCTGGTGCGAGTTGACCCAGGTCGTGGGCAGCCGCTCCCCCGTCAGGTCCCCGCGCAGGAACTGCTCCAGCCGCATGCGCCGCCCCGACCAGTATAATAATTCGTCCACATACCTGCAATGACGGGATTTTAATTCTAAATTCAGTGCCTAACTACTCAATGTGTTATAAGCAATCTTTCTAATTGGCAGCATAATCAAACACTTTTTGTTTTTCATTCGTGCATAATTAAGAGTTTCATTGCAACGTAATAATACCTACATAGAATTAATGAACTTGTGCCGAAATGGTGGTAGGTAATTATATACGAATATTTTAGTATACTCGAATGCGATGTAGAAATAAATTATAAGAGCGTACATTTAAACTTAGTTAAGGCTTACCCTAGTAAATAAATCGCTGTAACGATGCCAGCTATTACACAACCAATGACCATCAAAGAAAATATTATGCTTTTCCAGTTGTGCCCATCTCCCGGGTACAACTCCTGAAATAAAAGTAATTACGAGATTTAGTTTAATTATCCACACCATGGTGTTAATGATCACAAAAATCTTCATCATACATTGATACAGTCGGGGACAAAGATATGCATACACCGTTGCATCGTATTTTTATTTTATTTTATTATTAAATTCGTATTGTCAAATTACATTAATATGGAACAAAGATAATTCTGACTGTTCGGTGGCGTGCAGAGTAATGTAACCCCCCGTGTATACAAGTTACCTACGCGGGTGGAGTTACTTTTCTCTGCAGTTCATTGTACCTAAGTATAAGACAAAATAAGTTTGTGGATATTGAGATATTCAGTCATACAAAAATGTGTTTGTATAGGCACAGTGTATAGGACTGTTAAGTGAGGACCGTTTAGATCATATAATTATATTTTGTGTTTACTAAGTAGGTCCATTAAGCGTGGCATGTTCCTCAGCCGATGGAAATGCGGAACTTACGTCTTCTTTGGACTTGGGGTCGGCGACCTGTAAGGTCTCGTCGGGCGGCAAGCGCCAGGAGCCACCGCCGCCGCCGCCGCCCGAGCGGTCCGTGTGGCCGGTGGCGTGCATGCGCCGCCCCCGCCGCGGCCGCCGCGCGCGCACCCGCCACCGCGCCGCGCTACGCGCCCGCGCCCGCTGCCGCGCCCTCGTCCGCTCCGCCGCTCACGAGAGCCCACTTTGTCGCCCTCCCGCCTCTGCGCCGACTACAATCGCTACGCTCCATCACTGAAACAAGAAATAATTATTACATTATTATGTTGCAAAAGCAGTAAATTAAACAAACAAGAACCTGGAAAGATAAAGTGATTTTCTTGCGGCGGATATTTATGCTAATTTTTTTTCCAGTAGATAAACCACGAGTCTATGGCAACATAAGTTATAATTATAGATATGTCATGTAACACGCTTTGAATAAAAAAGGCCAAGGGACCTTGGCAAGCACAAAAGCGGTTGTTTCGGGTCATTTTTTTTTATCTTATAACGAAGTTTATAACTGTCGTAGCTGGAAACTGAACGAAAGGAAGCGACCGCAAAGCTTACCGTACCCGTGTATCGTTCGTACGTCGGCGAGTTTTCAACCGCTCTACTTTGTGGGCGAGTTTTAAGCGGTCAAAGTTGAGGTTTCGTTAGTCGTAGATTTTTTCTGAGATTCGGCTTTTCACTGGTTAAAATTATCTTCGATACGGCTATACATATAATAAAATGGTTTTGGTACTAAATTTATATTTATATATTTTATTAGATGCTGATGTGTTTAAGATTTTAATATTTTAAATTCACTTTCAGCCGAATAATGTATCTATAATGACGCCTGATGCACACGGGCCACGAAACCGAAACGGAACCGGACCAATACTACATATTTTAATCAAAATTGAACTTTATCGCAATGCGATGTTCCGGTTTCGCTTCTGTTTCGTGGCAGTGTCCTACAAGCGTGATTGTTATAGTTATTGGAAGTTTGCGTCAAGTAGAGTAGCAAATTAGTTAATAGTAGAGCAGACGCCTTGTCGATGCGACGACGCGTTGGACGTTGGACCGCGGCCAACGCGGCGCACGCCGCATCAGTTTATATATTCGCTCCGGGCGAACTTTACGACTCCGGAAAACTTATTCCGGCTGCTCTCTCGAACCAATTTTTTAGATAGCCGTTTTATTGCAAGCATATTCAGATCTCCTAGTCATGACGTTTCAACAAGCCGTACATAGGTATATTATAAATAATAAATAAATAAACGATACCATCGAATAAAGGTATCAAACTGTATGCATTGCGATTTGGGCAGCATGCCCGTAGGCCGTCTGGCGACAAAAGGAAATCGGAACAGTTTGGCAAGAATTCTGCTGACATTTATTACTTTTTTAGGAGCAGCAAGTCGAGAACGTTAATTGTGGTTCACGGCCAGGGGACGCGGCGAGAAAGCTTTTACAGATTTTATCGCGGCCGCAAATGTTGCCGCCGCTGAAATGATTTCCACAGACCATTTGCGGCGAACTGGAAAAATGATTATTTAAATATTTAATTAAGAACCTTCCTTCAACCATGAACATGCAAAAATCGTAATGCTCCGTTACAATTTTTCGAAATTGGGACGGGTTTCTTCTGCTCTTTTATCGAGCTGCATATTAGGTAGTATTTTGTGAGTTCTAGTAAAATAAATATTTGTAGGGTAAACCATACATTTCTTAGAGACTGCAACAAAAGAAAAAAAAAGATTTACGCAGGAACTTTGTTTTGTTACTGCTTATCACACGTATGTGTAGCAAATATCTTTTTAGTGATTGCAGGCTCTAAATAATGTATTAGTCACGGGCAATAACATAATGGTTGACCCTATTATTCCTGACCTATAAAATCGTCGGTACAGAAAGGTGCCTTGACATCCTGTAATTAGTTCCGCAGAGGCGAGGCTGTTTGCCTCGGTGATTAGTCTTCAGAACGTAGCCTTACTTAGTATTCTAGGCTTAAAATTATTATCGTGCAGTGCGACAAACAGCGAGGCGAGTGGTCGCCGGACGTGGCCAATTAGGGATTAGCTATGTGTCTTTTTCTTACATTTGCTTTGGGCTGTGTAGTTGTTTTATGACTCTTTTATAGCCCGGGCCGGGCCGAGGGCTCCGACGAATTAGCCAATCCGCTGCAATGCGGATGAATCGAATCTCTTTGCAACGGGGACTAGGTAATTGCTTAATATCTTCAAAGGAAAAGATTGACGTCGTCTTAGATTACAAATAACACAAGAAAGTCAGTTTCATATTAAGAATTGCATTGATTGCTAACTCTTTCGTTTCTACTTCCATATTATACTATTGATTTTTAACTGACTTTAAAAAGGGAAGATCCTCAATTAGACTAAGTTTTTTTTTGCGATTATGCAGGCGGTTTTTTAGACTTCCGTAGTCAAACTAGGAACCCTTATAGTTTCGCCATGTCAGTACGTCCGTCCGTCTGCAGCCTAGCTCAGAGACCCTTAGCACACCCTTAGTACTAGAAAGCTGTAATTTGTCGTGAATATACACATACGTCGAGCTAACAAACAGGTAAAATAAAAATTGATTTTTTTTGTGTATTTCCCCTAGACGTAACGTGGTGTTGTATTTTTTTTCTCGTTTACCCCATAGTGTGAGATGTCGTTGGATAGGTCCTTTAAAAATATTGCGGGTTTGTGAAAACAATGTTTGGATTATGGGATCCGTTTAGAGTCAAGTGCCCAACCCCCGCAGCCAAAACTAGAAATACTAAAAAAACTGAAAAATATCTTAAATGAAAGCACATTATAATGATTTTTATAGTAAAACTATCACGATTAAGTAGACTTCATTGTTATTGATTTACAAACGGTTAAAACTTATTTGAGGCGTTGGTAAACTGACCGCGTTTAGTCGATGTATGGGGATAACAGTTTTCCAACGGCATAGTTAAGTTTGTAGCGAGGTCTAATTTGATTGTAGTAACGGCTTCGGAACCCTACACTGAGCATGGTCCGACATGCTCTTGCCCGGGTTTTGCTTAACTGTTCCCTACTTCCTTAAAAATAGGTACCTGACACAACGACCCTTAAACATTGTCAAATAGCTATTTACGTATATTTCTGTAGATTAAATGGTTATTTATATTTCTGTAATAATTAAAGATATAGGTAAATAATATCATTTACTTAAAAAAATAGGGTTCACTACCAATAACTACTGAAAACTGAACCCCTACAGTCCCACTGTGCATTGGTCTATCAACAGTATCAACACCCTTTATCACTCAAATGGCTGAAGTAGTCGGACTGAAATTTATAATAGGGCAACATAAAATTCGGTATCCAAATTTGATCACGTTTAATTCATTATCGTATCAGACCAGGGATACAACAGCGTTCATGAGTCATATGTGTTCGTGGGACAGGGAACAGGTAGTTATTTAAGCACTTAATTTAGTAAGTTAATAATCATCGGTATTAAAAAACTCAACTCTGCGAAAATTACACTTTTCGAGTTCAATATCTCCTAAACGGTCCAGCATATCTAAAAATTGTTAATACCTAACATACATACTATATACAATGTTTTTAAGAGCTATTCAATGATACCTTACTCGATGATTATAATGTAATAAAAAAGTATGGGAGACAAACAAAAAAAATATTTATTATTTTATTTTACAATTTTGTCCGACAGACGGACATGAACATGGCGAAACTATAAGAGTTTCTTGTTGCCTAATTTTTTCTTCTATTTCATACAAATAAGACGTACGTACAGAACCCTCGGTGCTCGAGTCTTATTTGACTACTTTTTTGTAGAGAGCACCAACTTCACACGGTGAACTAACTATTTATTATTGGCAATTCAAATTGTTTAGGGATTTACTATAAACTCTATTCTCAAATCAGCGTTTCCGCAGCGCGCCCGATTCCGATCTGAGAAAAGAGGGCATGAACATTTTGAATACCATCCCATCTCTTAATAACACATATGCGCATCTCCACTGCGGTCACTTCGCGGAATTATATTCAAAAATTCTTGTATACTGCGTTTACTGTGGTTCGATGTAGAAGCGCCGCCAATGTGTCGACGGAACGCTCTGTGATTGCGAGAGTTGAACAAGCATTTAGTTATTTTTTTATGAACGAGGCTACTTAGAGCCATTGTTTTTATATCGGCTAGAAATATTGGCCTTTGTCAATGTGTGCCGTCAACACCGAGCGCGGCGCTGGCCGCGCGCCAGGCCTTAATTCAATTTGTAAGCCTAGGGCTCGCTGCTTCATGCAATCCCACTCGTTTTTATCACCGATAAAACTATTAACGCTTGTTTTTACAATAAACATAATAAGTAATCAACTGAATAACTCCGCATGATTAAAAGGATTATTAAGCCTATAGTGGTTTGAATACTAAGAATGAGCGATAATCTCGCGCATTTAAATTTCTTCTCTTGTTGTTAAGAATTTATTAATGGGATAGAGAAGTGACGATAAATAGCTAAAGTATTTTGCTAAGTATTGGTTTATGTAACAAGGAAATTATTTTGGCTTAATGTTTCGTTTCAAGACGTGAGTTTATTACGATGCTTCGGATACTGTCGTTAAAATATAAACACGTTTCTTTTTATTACCAGAATAAAATATACATTAAAATAATAATGTTCATTGAATCAGTACTATGATGCGCCTAAAAATAGCATGGAAACATCGGTGGGATGACGTCGCTGAACGCTACGAAATAAAAATACAGAATTATTATGTTACACACAAGTACATGAAAGATGTATAAATTGCTAAAGTGAGTGCAATTTCAAAATAGTAGAGTAATTAAGTTAGCTCTGGCTTAACGCCAGTGTGTAAACGTTTTACGGAAGCTCTATTTATATATTTTACGGCTTTATAACTTTTATCGCACATTTTTTAGAGTCGGAAAGCATTAAAGTTTTAATGGCATTCTCCCATTCAGAATGAATTATATTCGCGATGGTACCATTAAATGTGTTAGTAACTGGAACGGAACGTTTTTGGAGCCACACCATCACACCTCACCATCGGATATTAACTAATAATGCTAGATGACATGATTGTCTCCTTAAGTACACATGCTAGCGCTACAACACTCTCTCTCTTCCCTCGAAGCTTTACAATTTAAATAGCTTCCACAAACAAAACGCCGCGCTAGTCCTTTACCACGATCGCATATTGCGCGCCGCATCTGAAACACATCCATCGTCTGAAGAACAGTAATAAAACATTTACATCGTCATGTTTCATTGCGAAATACCAACATAAGTCGAACTTTCATCGTGTCAGCAATCGTAAAATATCGGCAATAATCAGCTTTTACAAAGTTATTGCGCTCGAGCCCGTCACACCCAATTTGCGCGAGTCGCTCCATGAAACCGTTCGGTCGGTCAGAGTCAGAAGTCCGTTGGAAATAGAGGAAAAAGTGAAAAGCGTAGTAAAATGGCGTGAAGCTGGGCGGCCCGGACGCGGCGCTTAATCTCTTCATTGTCTAACGCGATCTAACCTGCAATTGTTCCGCCGCGGCCGTGTAAAAACATTCTTTTTGGGTTTCTCTTCAAAAGTTTTTTAATTCTAGTGCATTTAAGGCATACAATTGCTGGGAAATTAATCTGTAGTAAGTTGCTTCTATTCCAAAAACGGCGAAAGCTCGGCGACACCGGCTTCATATTCAATTCAATTTCGGAAATATCCTGACGTTTGAATTCCATCAGGATAGTTGCGAAATCTCTGTTCATACCAGCTAACGATCGACACGAATGTGCAATTCGACTGAGGACAACAATGTAAATCTCGTATGAACACTAATTGCGTGCATTTTACCTACGTATGTATTTTCTCTTTATGCATCTGAATTATTTACGTTATACTGAGTGCTTAACGATGGTTCTAATGTGTGAAATGGCAGTAAAATATAACGCATTATTTTAAGTAAGTAGGTCAATGTGTTAGTTGTATTTGCTGTGAGGGTATTACTATTAAGTGCAATCCCTAGTCACTTCGCTCACCTTTTGGTTAAGATGGTGAGATTATTGAGCTGAGCACTTAGTTATTCTCGAGTAAGTAAGCATCATCAAGGAATTGAGTTACTCGCGGCTCCATTTTGTGGAGGGCATGGAGGGGCTATTACTCGAGTTGAATTGGCTGGCGGGCGAGAGCTGCTCGGGCTAATAATTTAATTTCAGTTGGCGAGCGGCCCGGCCGGCTGCACCGCGACGGCGATACCTACCGCCAAGGAACTTTCTTCAACCAAATGTGCAGGTCCAATCACGATACTAGAATTTTTTACTTAACTATGTCTTCAGACATTTAAATTTAAGTAAATAAAAAAAAGGCAGTTTTGACTGGCTTATGTTACAAATATTTTGCACATGACTTTCTAACTACCTGTGCTATGGAAGGTTTTTGTATTTTTTATGTTTTCGCTTGCTTCTCGTGTGTGAACAATGCGAATGATATTTTGAATTAATGTAATATCAATATGTGTCTATTGATATTACATTAATTCATAGCTTTCCAGATACCACTAAGGCAGATACAAACTCCGTCGTACAAACTCTGTTTTGTCGACGTCCAATTAAAGTCATTTTTGTGTAAAAATATGACATGCTATATCCTGTTAGGAAATAGCGCAAACAATATGTAGTAGAGCCGGGTCGGCTCCATAAATCTCGCCCGCTTGGGATTCACCTGCTGGCGACTTCGTAACGAGGAAATCCCGCGCCATAAACTACCTCGCGGATCGGTTGTACCGGGAAACAAAGAAAATACGAGCCTTATCGCGTTAACTTTACCTATTAGGAATAGCGGGTGAGCTATGAAAAAATAAATTGCGTTGGCAACGCATTTGCAGACATGAAAGTGCAAATGTTTATGGGTCTCAGGTTCCACTTACTACCAGCCCCCAATTTCACCATCTTGACAATGACATGTGACAGGTGACAATTCGGTATACATTGCAAAGTTAACACGATGACAATCACTGGAATTCACATACGCTGCGCCGTGTACACTGAAATGACACCTGTCACCTGTCTTTGTCAGGTAGTTGAAATAGGGGTCGCCTGAGTGATCGTTTACCTTCTCTGTGGTAGGTATACACGTAAAAAACATAATGTGCAACGACATTTTACTATTTTCAAATTAGAAATATCGAAAGAGTTTTATGGTTTGTGTAGATTTAAAGTTAGATCTTCCCACACTTAGGTTGACCAATAATTATTTGTCTCGATCTATGACTAGAGGAAACGCTGAAGCATATATAACTCTTCTACAATAATTAGAGATCGCTTAAGATTTGACAATGATTACACCATTCCCTGCTCTAGGTGCGGTTACGCACACATCAGATCCTATAAAATTTACACAGTTCGTAGTTAGTATTATTAATCGGCGCGTAACCACAAATTTGGAGTGAGTCCGAGTACTTAGTGGAATTCAATAGTGTCGGACAAGAACCGAGTAGGCCAGCGACAACAAAGTTTGGCGCCATCTATTTTCCCTAGTTAGTCTCTGAACCGGGGTCTCCCGGATTTTGCTCCATGCATAAAGAGCGAGCCAACACTATTTTATTCTAAACTTGCTTTACGAGAAAGCTTCTCTTTTAAAGTGAAATGAGAAAGCGACAAACTTGTTATTGAAATCTAAAGACTAGAACGAAGTTGGAAAGGGAATTTTTATTTAAAATGCACTTCGAGGTGTTGTGGAATTCCATTTATCACTGTATACATAGAGGACGCCCGCGACTTTGTATATTTCCTGTTAGGTTATTTTCAAGTTTTTCTTGATGAGTGCATTTGGAGCATTTGTAAATCAAGGCACCACCAATGTTTAATGAATGAAAGCATTTTTCACTTGTTTAAATTACACTATATTTCGTTTACTATTCAAAAATATACGTGTTGTGCAAGCTGGCCACAAATAGGTACAAATCAAGTTCAAGCGGCAGTCGGAAAAACCCTCACATATAGGTAGGAGGGTTTTTAGGTTGTTCGTCATCTGAACGTTCATCTTGCCTCTTCGAACCTTTTTTACTTTTAATGTTTTGTTCGTACTTCGCGGACTCATTTGAATCTCTTGAATTTGAAGCACATAAACGCCGAGGACGGGACTCAGCCGGAGGATTACCGGGCCCTCAATCCCTCTATATACAAAATAAACAGAGGGCTGGTATCCCAGACACCAGAGATTTGGGTGCAGTATTTAAATACTGATCCTTTGTAGTCGACTCGATTTCCACTAAGTTATGCTAATCTGTTTCAGAAATATTATTATAAGGTTCCTTTAAATCATGTCGCTGCCGCTTCCGTTTGCCTCCGTTTTGCGTATTGTACGTCCTCTGTTATGACGAATCCCATACAGCAGTGCGTATATGTATAAGAAAAAAAATGTGGGTTAATCACTTTCTATTTAAGTTTTCGTTTTGAACCTTACGCCGTTATTTTAAATCGCCGAAAACATTTTGGTTCTTTTTACACTGCCGTTTTTTTACGCTTAGATTTTAAATTGCCGATTTTAACTTCCCTACATTTTATCCGGGTAAAAGGACCGTTCTCTTCTTTTACAAGATAGTTTAAGAAGTTTAAACAGCGTACGCGAAAAATATTAGCTCTTCGTGGTCTTCTAACGCAAACTGTGAATGTCACCCGGGGCTATATTTTTCAATCTTATTCAAGCCTCTCAGATAAATTGAACTAACAGAAAAATCCAGAGCCGTTTGTGGATGAATTCTTTTACGTAGATATGCAAATGTTTAACATTCAATCAGAGCGCTCTCGGGCTTGGTCGCGGCTTCCTCGCAAGATCACGTTTACGTATGCTCTAAACCATCACGATGGCGGCCAAAGATAAGAAAATTACGGGTCCTCGGGGCGCTAGTACGGGAACTTTGTTTTGAGAGGGAGTTAGGAGCAGACAAGAGGTAATTTTGAGGCGAAACGCTATTTGTAGCTAAGTAAACGTACGTACCTGACGTGAATTGTGTACATAGCTTTTCCCGGTGGTTCAGCATAACTATATAAAATAAATTAATGATTAAACGTGCTTTGAGCCACCACCTACTTTAAAATTTAAAAGGTATATTAATTTACATGGGCTTCGCGGCTTCACATACATTTACTTTCTTATATTTACCTTATTGCATTATCTAACTATCTATTCATCTATCTATTTAATTCAGTCTATATATATATATATATATATATATATATATATCGATCATCCAGGTACGTACCTACTGATATTTAATGTACCTAGTTGCGTAATCTACAATTTATAAAAAGTAACTTACTTATATGTATGAGTAGGTCCTTGTCCAAAGATGCTCCTAAAAGATTTATTTATGTGTTAAATAGGCGCTGCTGACGTTTCTTATTTAAATAAGGCAGGTTTAATTTAACACGAGTGCGCCGTAATTACGGGCTCAGACTGCTCAAGTGGGCGAAATGCAACTTCATATCAAGATATTTTTCATTAAAATATTACCGTCGACTTATGAATTTATGCTGCTTTGATATAAAATATATCTACTACTTATGTTTAGGTACGTTATTTTTACAACTATTGACATTCTCAATTAGTTAAAATATGTACCTATCTCTCAAATCCGAAATTATTGCAGGTGAACCGTCGATAATTGTCCGAAAAAAATATAAAAGAAATACAAACGCCCGCCATAGTGCACTAAAAGAGCCGGTTCGGGTCCGGGGGCACTTCGCTAACATGTTTGTTTATACTCCGACGACAGACGTTCCATCCAGAGCACAGCGGACATTTTATCTTAAATATCTTGCGCTCCGTTCAAATATTTTCTTTAAATGCATGGAGAACAAGGGACCTTTTCACGAATACATTTATTCCGTTGAAATGAACACGTTTACCAAGGTCGGTTTTATAACTGATAAAAATTTTCATCTGAAACACAAGACAGCTTATGTGTTTATTCTGAAAAGGTACTGTACCCGTACCATGAGTTGTACAAGTAAGGTACTCGCTAGCGAGTCGAATGTTCTGTCCCTCGCAGATCTCGCGGTATTCTTATGGAGTGTGAGGGACCCTGCTAAGATGGTGGATGGTTCCGTTTCTAAACCAATGGCGTCACAGGGAGATCACGTGTCTTTTATTATCACATCATCTACCAGTGACGTGATTGGTTTAAAAACGAAACGAATAGAAACGCTAGTTAGCGTAATGCATCTTGGCAGGGCCCTCAGAGCATTCGACTCGCTAGCAAGTACGGTAATTGTAACTCATGGTAAGGGTCTGCTGGGAGTTGCGGTACTCACGAGTCGTTTGCGTCTGCGACGGAATAATCCGACCAGCGAGCGTAATAGTCAGCCGTCTGGCTCGTAAGCCACCGATGTTCATTGTAGGTTCATTGTTTTTTCCGTAATTTCGAAGCGACTGGAACTTTTGTAACAGTATTGTCTTTCGAATGGGTTTTTAGTTGCCTTCGTATGGTTTTCTCGTGATGGTCGCCCGTTAATTTCATTGTTGCAATTAAGTTTTGAAATCCATTAGCGGCACAAACCACCATCGGCCAAAATACAATACAATCTGCAACTCTAATTTGAATTGTCATCTAGATAATACCCATATTGTTCCGTAATTTCGCCTCAGTTCAGGCATAACCAATATTGTTACGGCCAACTATCAAATTGATAACAAACACGAACGAATTAT
The DNA here is from genome assembly GCA_923062465.1 of Acleris sparsana. Taxonomy (NCBI): domain Eukaryota; kingdom Metazoa; phylum Arthropoda; class Insecta; order Lepidoptera; family Tortricidae; genus Acleris; species Acleris sparsana. The sequence goes on from OV281286.1 coordinate 14,886,141, forward strand.
AGGATTAATTAAATTTGCAGATAGATAATCTTTATGAAATAGGTGCACAAAGACGAACTATCTTATCTAAATAAATAATATTTGAATGAAAGTCGATCGCTGGATCGTCGCTAGAGCTGGGATACCTAGAAAGACAACTGTAGACCGAATTTAAGCGTTTCCGATAGCTATTAAAACTAACTGGGTATCGTTTCCATAGTCCATTTGGGATTACGCTCGTTCACGGCGTCAGTATCTCGAATACATAGCCTATATAGCCTATTGTCTGTCCACATGTACGGCAGGCCAACCGCTTCCTCGCCACAGCCACCTCGACACGTGTCAGATAGATGCGTACACAAATTAGACTATCTATAAACCTCTGCATCGAGATATAAAGTGCAGTGTAAAGATATAAAGTGTATAGGCGGGATATGTCGCAGGAGTTCCTACAAACGACAAAAACATAAATCGATGATCAAAACATCATTTATATTAACGCTTTACTCATTTTATTATCACTTAAAAATGAGGGCACGTTTGACGCAACAAAGAAATTTGGGCTCAACAGATAAGAACAAGAATTCCAGGCTTGTCGGCAAAAACGAGAGCACTCAAGTCATATTTCTACTCCGTTTGGCAAGAGCGACCGCCAGTATTTAGATTAATAAGCACTTTGTGTTTATAATGTCGCAGCGTTCTCTCGTAGTGGTCAATTCATCACTTGCCGTATGAAAGTTTTTACCAAGTTTGGAGTAAAAAGGAATAAATCACGCCACCTCATCAATTAAAGTCAGGAAACTTCCCCGTTTGCAGTTTTAGTTCATTGTGCGAACTAATTAAGAAGAGGAATCGTTACTCAAGGTGCTTGGTACAATCGAGGAGACCGAATACTTGCAGATAAATTGTTAAAAAGCACGTAGCGAGGGTTGTATTTTATGTAACAGATAATCTATTGCTGACGGTAGGTATGGAGACTTTTTTATTCCAGTTACTTGAAAATGTAATATGTAATAAATAACGAGCTGAAACACTTTTGTTCTCTTTGATCATTTCGACAAATAAAAATAGAATAGAAAAAAATATATATATATAAACACTGCGACTCGCCCTCGCTTCGATTCGGTTTATATGTCTTTTGTAACACTCGTACATACTCGCAAACCATAACTTATTAGACATAAAAACCTTCTGTGAGGAATTATCTATCTGATGGTGATAGCCGCATCAAAATGCTTTGCGTTGTTTAGAGTTGACAGAAAGTCAGACAGACGCGGAAAGCTACTTTGTTGTATATTACTACGTAAGTACTATGTAATAAAATAAAAATAATAAAGAAATCACATAATTACAAATACACAAATATTCCGTCTTATGACCGGTGCAATGCCCGCAGTAACGAGCTCGTTAGACGTTGCACTCGTCTGGTCTTATCTCGTTCCTCCACCGGCGCAGCACGACGATGGGAATAAGAACCGGGATTGTTTCATCAAGGTCTCACTAACATAAGTAGTTAGGTACTTTGGTTTCGGATCCAAAATTAATCTTGGATGGTTCTAATTCTTACAGTTAACAATGACGCAAAATCTAGTCAAACCAGGGCGTCGCTCTACAGGGGTACAATAACTTTGCTTCGAACATGTGATCGTATGTCATCGTTATGGTAACTCTTATTTACTTGCCCGTAATGGCGGCCGAGCCTTGGAGGAGGCTTTCACCGCAGGAGACCGTAACATTTTCTACATTTACGAGTACCATTACTAATCTTATTTAAGTAGGTACAAAACTAACATCACTAACTAATATATAAATAAGAACAAAAAAGTAATAATTTAAAAAAAATGAGGCAAAGTCAAAGACAAAACAATTACATGTTTAAATATTGTTTTATAGAGTAAAACAGAGGCACTGTCCGTAATGCCGAATTTTAGCCTCTATAAATAAACAAATAATTTTCATGATGATACACCATCAAAGTGGGAATGGGTGCCTTATAGCAAGTAACAATGAAACAGCAAAAAATCTGTATCCCTCACTGTTTATACCGCATATTAGCTGAGTGAATAAATAATTACTCGTACAGTGAGTAGGGGGTGGCTACCAGCTGGCCGATCGTCGAGCTCAAATTAGTTAATTAGCCGAGCGAGCTAGTGAACAGTGTCAATAGATTGGCCATGCATCACAGGACGTTGTGTAACCCCGAAGGCTGTTGCACTGATTTGTTGGGTACAGCGCGCCTTCTGAATTAGGTGAAACACTCCAGGGCTCGTATTATGGTCGCCTTTATAGCGGTGGATAAAGTATTCGTCACTCTCGAACCTACAAAGTTGCCAGTAAGTGACAGATAATTTATCCACGTTTGGCCACATCGATAAACACGACCATATAGGCTCGCAGGAGACGACGCAGCATCGTCTAAGTAAAAGAAAAACGCCATATTTACTCGAATGAAGTTATTACACAAAAGATGCCATAATGTTCAAAGTCATAGGACCACAAAAGATTATAATATATATGGCAAGATATCTCGATATAAGTGTATGGCTTGCTGACAGGAACACTTCATTATCTATACACTTAAGAACAATGAAAACAAAACTTAAGCACGTGTACGTAATGTATTTGGCCTTTAGACGAGATGATTTAGTTAGATTTCCTGTAACACCTAGACCAACTGCGTTTCAATAGTTGCCCTGGTTTAATTCAGATTTCATCTCCCAATTTCTATGTTACGTAAACTACTTAAGTTAAATAGACGCCCGACCGCATAGAGGTGTATCCTGACAAATGATTGAAGAGATAATTAATATAAGTATACCGTGCACTAAAAAAACTACGCAGGTAACGTATACATACATTATTATGGATACGATATTATTAGGATTTATTTAGGTCTCTCAACTTTCGTCCTGTATTTTTTTTGTTATTATTAAGATTAAGAGTGTTTAATCTGTTTCCCACACTTGATTATTTCTCGTAGCAATTTTTCAAGTAGCGTTTTTTGGCATTTGTAATTTTACCCAATCGTATTTTTCCATATTTTTAATTTTTCGTGGTCATTTATTTACGATTTTGGCTTTTTCCCAGCCGCAAATTTCCCTACTGAAATTAGGCCTTAATAGGTAGGTAGGTTTAGGTTATGTAGTGTATTGACTAAAGTGTTGGTTGTCTCATGCGCCTACGTCACGGGCAGTGATGCTCCGGCAGCCGGGCGGAGTGGTTGTGGAGTACGATTGTATACGTGTTGTGGTGTTGGTGAGCCGTAAAATACTCCAAAAGAGCGGACAGTACATGTGGCGACGAGGACAAAAGTGAGTACACAACAATAATAACCATTAAAAAAAAAAACAAAAAAAAAAAAAAAGGGAAAGATAGGTGATAAAATGAAGTAAACAAGCTACGTCACTCTCAGCGGCGTACTTATAAAATATTATGGGCCGGTGGTGGTTTTAAACGTTGAGTTAGTTATTCGTACCAAAACAATTGCATATCGGCTTACCTAACGATTGTACAATACGTTACCAACATTTTAGCTAGAAGGTATTACACAATTATTTGGATAATAACAACAATAACTATATACCTATTTCAAGTGTATAAATGGAGATTAAGGGAAAACAAAATTCACTACCTACCTTAATTCGATACTATATATACTGCTAGGTATAGAATGTCCGACTTATTGGTTTAGTTGTATCGTTACAAAGATGATTTTGCTTGTGTTTCAATTACCTACCCAGGTAATTAGCCAAAAGTTTACTGTCTAATCGGTACCTAGCTAACTTACGTAGATTAAAACTGACCTGTTTCAATAAATTTATACAAAACTGTGTGTGTGTGTGTGTGTGACTAATGTTGTATGAGGGTTTAAATACCTAAAAGCAGTTAGTACTCAACTGATCATTAAATTGATATAAATTGAAGAAAATAAAATAGTACCCAACAGTAAAAAGAGTACCTAATAAGTTTATGAGGTACCTACATACATTAAGCAGATTAAAATCTGATCATTAAATTGATATAATGAAACTAGTACCTAACTAACAGTAAAAAGAGTACCTAAAAGTTTATGAGGTACATACATTAAGCAGATTAAAATCTGATCATTAAATTGATATCATGAAACTAGTAATACTGTTGACAAGCTCTGAGCGAAATTAGTTTTATATTACGAGTGTATAATATTAAACTAATACATTTGTTGATATAAAAAAAAGCGGATAAAAGTAATCCGATCATTAAATTGACACAAAAAAAAAATGTGTTTGAAAAAAAAAACACATTAGCAGATAACATTTATCTGAATCATTAAATTGATTATTCCAGGTCGCCCCAAAGATGTCACTCCTTACATTGGAAAATTTTGATTGTAACGGTGAATCTACCTCGGTGGGTGCACGATGGGAGCGATGGAAACGAGCATTGTTTATATATTTGGAAGCTTCCAATATTGATAAAGATATAAAGAAAAGAGCCTCCCTTTTACATTTCGGCGGTTTGGATTTGCAAGAAGTGTTTTACAACATTCCTGGAGCCAATATCGAACCAAAAGAAGGCGTGGACGTATTTAAAGTAGCCATATCTAAACTAGATTCTTACTTTGCACCGAAACAGAGCAAAGTTTACGAGCGACATACATTCAGGCTTCTCAAACAAGAACCTGACGAGAAGTTCGAAAAGTTCCTAGTGAGACTGAGAAAACAAGCTGATAAGTGTCAGTTTGCTAATCGAGATGAAAGCATCCTCGACCAAATTACGGAAAAATGTCACCTACCCGAATTAAGGAAAAAGATACTACGTATTGGAGATGAAATTACATTAGACCAAGTAATCACAGAAGCAAACACACTTGAAGTTATAAATAAACAGTTAGAAGAATTTAAAAACCCCACAACATCAAATGGAAATCAGGAAATAAATAAAGTGGATAGCAGATATAAAAGAAATTTTGACAAATCAAAGAATGTACAATATGGATGCGGTAGATGTGGTAATCCCAGTCATGCTGCATATGATGCTAAATGCCCAGCAAGAGATAAAGAATGTCTAAAGTGTGGTCTCAAGGGACATTTTAGGCAATATTGCAGAACTAGACAAACTTTTAAGAGAAAAGGCGGAAAAGAATATCATAGTCACGAACAAAAGAAAATTCGAATTGATAAAGAGAAGAGTGGAGTAAATGAAGTGCGTGATTCCTCAAACAGGATGGTACAAGAAGAGGAAGAAACCGAGTATGTCTTCCATATTGATGATGATGTCGAGATTGACTGCACTATTGGAGGAGTAGGAACCAAGATGTTGATTGACTCGGGCTGCAAACAAAATTTGATTACAGAAGCAACTTGGAAAACATTGAAGGAAAATAAAGTTAATGTGTATAATCAACATCCAAATCCTAATGTAACATTTATGGCCTATGGTAGTACTACACCACTAAAGATAAAAGGATCATTTGAAGCTCGGATACAAATAGGACTGAAGTCCGAAAAATCAACTTTCTATGTCGTTATTGATGGCACAAGAAATCTCTTGGGGAAGACTACTGCAATAACATTAGGAGTACTGAAAATCGGATTAAATGCGGAAGTCAATCAAGTAGATATAGAACATTTCCCCAAATTCAAAGATGTGATAATCCATTTACCGATTGATAATTCAATTTCACCCGTTTCACAACCTTACAGGTACTGATTTCATTGTTAAAATATAATAATTAAATTCATATGATTATTCATTAAAGCGTTATTAATCACTAGTTATTTTTGGTCCTTTTTATTTTTAGGAGGGTCCCTATACCTTTAGAAGCTAAAATTGAAAACAAAATTGAAGAGCTGAAACAAAGGGATATTATAGAACCAGTTTTAGGTTCTTCTAAATGGGTATCCCCTCTTGTACCGGTGTTGAAAGAAAATGGAGAAGTGCGTCTTTGTGTTGACATGCGTCGAGCTAATGAAGCCATTATACGTGAAAATCACCCATTGCCGACAATGGATAAATTGTTACCCAAAATGAAAAATGCAAAAGTTTTCACAAAATTAGACATAAAAGACGCATTTCACCAAATTGAAATACATCCGGGTTCGAGACATATAACCACCTTCATCACCAGTAAAGGCTTATTCAGGTATAAGAGACTTATGTTTGGCATATCGTGTGCTCCAGAAATCTTTCAGAAAACATTAGAGTACATGCTTTCAGGCTGTGAAGGAGTAGTAAATTACATTGATGACATTTTAATTTATGGAAAGGACTTGCATGAACATGACTCGCGACTACAGAAAGTAATGTCTGTTCTGAAAGATAATAACGTAGTAATAAGAAATGACAAATGTGCTTTCAGGATGGAGAAAGTCAGTTTTTTAGGACATGCGTTGTCAGCAGAAGGGGTAAGGCCATTGGAAAAATACATGTCCACGGTAAAAGAATTTAGGGCTCCCAAAACAACCGGAGAGCTACAAAGTTTCTTAGGCCTGGTTAATTTCGTAAGTAAATGGATTCCTAACTATGCAACAGTCACAGAACCTCTTAAAACACTGCTACGAAACAAACACGGAGATCGAACCGATATTGCAGAACACTGGGGACCAGAACAACAGCGATGCTTTGAATCATTAAAAGATATTATGACAAATATATCTAGCTTAGGATATTACGACGTAAATGATCATACGATTGTCATAGCAGACGCAAGTCCTGTGGGTTTGGGTGGAGTATTAGTCCAAACTAATTCTGAAGGCGATCCCAGGATTATTGCATATGGTCACAAAACCCTGACTGACTGTGAACGCCGCTACTGCCAGACAGAAAAAGAGGCATTGGCTCTCGTATGGGCAGTGGAACACTTTCACATATTCCTTTATGGTAAAAAGTTTGAACTTATAACAGACCACAAACCGTTGGAGGTTATATTTGGTACTAAATCTAAACCATGTGCCAGGATAGAGAGATGGGTTATGCGCCTGCAATCGTACGACTATAAAGTAGTTTATCAATCAGGAAAAACCAATATCGCAGATTCGTTGTCTAGACTCAGTAAAGGTGCAGAAAAATCCCTAATACAATTGAAAGACAACCATATTTGCCAAATCGTAAATCTTGCCCGACCTCAAGCTGTTTCCCTCAAAGAAATAATAGATAGTTCAATTAAAGATCAGGAAATTTTAAATGTGAAAGAAGGTTTGTATCACAACATGTGGAACGATGACGTAAAATTATACAAAATCTTTCAAAATGAACTGTGTTTCCATGAGGGAATATTATTGAGAGGGACAAGAATTGTGATTCCCTCGGCACTCCGTAAAAGAGTTTTAGATGCAGCCCATGAGGGACATCCCGGTATCGTGTCTATGAAGGCAAGACTTCGAACAAAAGTTTGGTGGCCTAGATGCGACAAAGATGCCGAAAATATCGTAAAAGTGTGTAAAGGATGCACTCTTGTATCTGCACCATGTCCACCAAATCCTATGAAACGGCGTGAGTTACCAGAGGGGCCTTGGGTTGATATCGCGATCGATTTGATGGGCCCCCTTCCAAGCGGTGACCACTTATTTGTTGTAGTAGACTATTACAGCAGATATAAAGAAGTGAAGATTTGTCGCAAAATCACATCTACAGAAATCGTAACAAAACTTAAAGAAATATTCAGTCGATTAGGAAACCCAACTTCAATAACTGCAGATAATGGAAGACAATTCATCAGCGAAGAATTTAAATCATTTCTTACAGAAAGAAACATCACTCTTTTTAATACAGTGCCATATTGGCCACAACAAAATGGTGAGGTCGAACGCCAGAATCGTGACATCCTGAAACGATTAAAAATATGTACAGCTGAAAATAAAGACTGGAAAGAGAGTTTGCTAGATTATTTAACTATGTACAATAGCACACCACATTCTGTTACTGGGAGAACCCCATCAGAACTTTTCTTTCATAGAAGATTTAGGGATAAATTACCTATGGTAAGTGATACAATGGAAAGGATATCACAGGATACTGAGGTTAAGGATAGGGATCAAGAAAGAAAAGAAAAAGGAAAGGAAAATGGAGATAGGAAACGGAAGGCCGAGGAATGTAATTTAACACCAGGAGATAAGGTGTATATCAAAAACATGAATAGAGAAAATAAATTAAGCTTAGACTACAATCCTGAAACACACACAGTCGAAAATAAGAAAGGAGGAGATATCACGGTTCGAAATGATGAGACTGGTCAAATCCGAAGAAGGAATATTGTGCACTTGAAAAAGATTCAAGGAGAATGGAGCGTGTGCCAAAATCAAAATGAAATCAACGACGAAAGAATGAATGTTGAAACCTAACTCTACTTCACCTAAAAAAAAAAATGTTTTAAATTTGATTTACCCGTTGATTTACTAATTTGAATTTGATTAATATATGAAACAAATAAAAATGAAGTAATTTAGATTTATTGATGAATATTTCATTAATTAAATAAATAAAACAAAAAAGGGATGTAGTGTATTGACTAAAGTGTTGGTTGTCTCATGCGCCTACGTCACGGGCAGTGATGCTCCGGCAGCCGGGCGGAGTGGTTGTGGAGTACGATTGTATACGTGTTGTGGTGTTGGTGAGCCGTAAAATACTCCAAAAGAGCGGACAGTACAGGTTATATAAGTTTTGCCGGAAGGGCTAAACGACCTAGAAGCAGGAGCTCGGCCACGAAGGAGCTCTGTTGACTGTGGAAATGATTTAACTATTCAGATAATAACAGGTTGGGAAATTATGATAGTGGAATTATTTCTGCTGAGAAAAAATCTTCGGAGAGATAAGGTAACGAAAAAAATGATTAGTCAATTTTGCGAGTAGTGGAGAGATTGCTACCAGAAAAAGAAGATAAGGGAAAAATATCATCATACCTCATAGGTAGATTACTATTCCAAAGTAGTGCACCAGCTGGCAAACGTTGAGTATTAACCGTTTATTGGTCATACCAGCCGTCGACGCAGAATTAGTTGATCCAAGTCCCAGCTCATTAGTTCCAGTGGCCTAGTACGCAGACAATGGATCGAGGAACTTCCCGAATGGAAGATACTTCGACCAACCTTCCGGGACCAAGTGGGCGTATCTCCGAGCACTATTACATAACTTGAATGACTAAAGCCATATGAGATATGAAAATTAGGGAATATAATTATAGAACTTTGCGACGAGGTTTTCTTTGTACAAATGTACAAATAGGTACTGCAATTTGGAACAAGTTGCATATTTTGCAACTTAATGTTTACATTTTGAAATATATTTAAAATGAAAACATTAATTTTATTATTGTTTCAAAATGGTTTCCAGTTTAAATATTAAATGTATGTGTGAAGGTCGATGTGTTATCCAAAAGAAAGGAAAATAAAATGTTTTTTTCGTCTGATAGAAAAGTGAAAGTAACTCGAGGACGGTTTTTGCAATAGAGATATGATTCATTAAAAATATTCTACCTACATGACATAATGTGTTTCTCAGAAAAAAAAAAGTTAATTAACTTTGATTCTGTGGTTTTAAAAGTTCAATTTACATTAAAACTGGGTCCGCTTAAAAACGAGAATCCCGTCACGTCCTGTTGGTAACGCTATATTCGGTATAAATGGTTTACTTGGTAATTGGTAACACTCTTTCCATAGATTAGTTCACTGCGAATTGTGATACAAATCGGTCAGTTGTGGACCTCGCAGCGTGCTGCACCGTGTACAAGTGAGTTTTAACGAAGTTTTATTCCAGTTGGTTCAACTTTTTACACAGTCTTACAGGGCGTAAGCAAAGTGTTAGTTATAGCAAATTAAACAGTGTTTCGGGTAGTTTTTTGTTGTGTAAACAAGTTGGATGTTACGGTTAACATAATGTGCTGACTATCTTTTTAAGATTTGCTTAGAAAAATCGTTATGTCTTGCTTGTTACATTTTATAGCGTAACATATAGCCTGACCTGAAAATGTCACCAAATAGACACAATAAAGTCGCATACACATTGAACGCAACTAACTTTTATCATTGTCTACCAATTTGTTATTGTTGAGTGCACGAATCCATTATGTTTAATAAATTAAAACCATTTTTTGTCCTTTACCCGTCGAATTATTAAGTTTTTAATAAAGTAACTTAAAATTGTAAGATATTAGTATAAGTAAAGAGTTATGCTGGTTATACTATAAAAATATCATCATTATTTCAGCTGAAAGATATCCACTGCTGGACATACAGGACTAAATACATTGGTAGCCACATATTTATCAACGCTTGCGTTTTTGCCATACAATCGCCTATAAAAAGTAAAATGTTTTAAAACAATTCTGGCAATACAATATCAAAACTGGGACGATGCGATTGTTCACCAATCGTCCTTATTAAATCAGTAATGAGCGTGATCATGATAATAACAGTGCTGTAATGGGTATGTATGGGTACTGTTACTACTACGGTAAGTCAACTAAGTATGTACGAAATGCCCAAACAGTGTTTAATTACTAAACAAATTCAAACACGATCCATATTCATTCAGCCAGTGCTTGTGATTATGGAATCCGATTGCGCGGCGTTGTAGTTTCACGTCGGCACTGATTGGCTCACCGCTGATCCTCTCAGGCCCTCGCTGTTGGTTAGTTCGCTCGTTGATCCTTTCAACTGTGTGTATTTGTCAAAACATATGAATACCACCACTAAAGTACCAATAAATTGGAAAATTCAAAATCTGTTTTTAATATTTTGGACAGTCTATCTATCTCTTGCAGGTTTTGCAATCCATCTGAAATAATGATGCGTAATTAGTGCGGTAATAAGCAAAAGCGCATTTTCTTTGATGAGACTTGCGCGGGACCCTACCAACAGCCTCCTACTACTAATTTAGACCACATTTACCTGCGTACTAATGAAGTGCTTGAACTCCATTTTACATCAAAGATTGCCCTATTGCGCAGTAATGCACTAAGTATGCCCCTCCGGGAGCATTCCAGATACTCTCCAAAGGCTGCAAAGCGTGGCAGTCCATTATTATACTGGAGACGCCGGGCCCAGATCAAATACGATCGCCCACAGGCCGCACGTGTAAAAGTCTGGCAAAACGCCGAAAACAAAAGAATAAGCAGTTTTACTCGTAACAGGCCGAACACAGAATGCAAATCTACGAGACAACATGTTGCAAAACAACCATTATGCTTTAAGCGTTTTTAAATTGTATTAAAATATTATTAAGTACAAGCGACGCAAGCAAGCCGTAATTGTAACCACCTGTATATTTATTCACTTATTAGAAAGTTGAACTGAAAATTTTCAGTTGTTTAACGATTATGTTGGAGAGTAACTAGCGCCTCTATTTCCGACGGTAAAAAACGTATCGTTTTCGATCTGTTATGGTATTGTTCTGACGTCAGTCGTTATTAGTGTCAAGTAAATAAGAGCTATCAGAACGGTGACAATACGATAACAGATCAAACGCGATATGGCCTTTACCGTGTTGAAAAGAGGTCCTAGTACGGTTAAAAATGTTCCTAAACGATAACGTGTAAGTGTATGCACCTGCACCTTGATGCTTGAAGTACGTATCAACTTCGTTCGTATATGAAACCGCTGCAGACGGTTGCCCAAGGGATTCGTTATGTTAAAAAGAGATGTACAACATTCGCTGATTGCACAGAATTAGTTACATGATACTACCTATGGACCCTATAATAAAAAGATTGAACCAGATAATGAACGGCATAAAAACGTTACGACCGTAGTTAACAATGGTGGAGGTACTAATAATTGTAGAGGTAATAATGAATTTATTACAAGTAATCTACAAACTTAAAGATACTGTGAAAATACTCGCATAAAGCCGGGGTTTACGACCCCATTCGGTTTATGACCTGGTTCATTTTCGCGGAAGAATTAGGAGATAATTAGAGTAAGAGTAGCCTCAAACTTGATACTTCATTTCGCTTGTTAAACAACATTTGAATGTTTAATGAGCAAAATATTTTAGGTACGGCCTCCACCATAAATAAAGTCATGACTCGACAACTGTAACATGAAATACAGATCTTTAGAACATCATAAAACAATCACGAAGAAGCTTACCCGTCAGACGATGCTATTAGGATTTGGAGTATAAATCCCAAGGTTATAAACCGCCCGGGTCCATGAGAAGCTCGTAACGTTTCCTAATTTACAGCTTTGTCAAACCGAACGATTCCACTCTCAGCTCAATCGGCGATAAAGTCGGAGTTTAGGTTTAGAACAGTGGGTCCTGGCAACATGCATTACGCTTACTAGCATTTTTATTCGCTAGCTTTTTAAACGCGTAAGCAGCAGTGAGGCGATTGGGTTAAAAACGAAACGAATAGAAACGCTACGTAGCGTAGTGCATCTTAGCAGGGCCCTCAGGACCGACAGTGCGCTTCTGGTTGATCGCCGCCGCGAGGAACCACTGCGCTCACCACCGACCAGCTCCCTATTTCACGATCCCGACAGTGACAGGTGACAATTTAGTTTATATTGCAGAGTTAACATCAATCACTGGGACTCATCACTGAGACGACGCCTATAGGCTATAGTTGGTAGTGACCCTGCCTACTAAGCTAGTCGCCCCGGGTTCAAATCCCGGTAAGGGCCGATATTTGTGTGACTGTGATGAGCGCGAGTATTAGTTCCTGATTCTTGGATGTTTTCTATGTATTGAAGTATGTATCTATATATATATATATACTACTCAAAACAAAATAGGGGCCACCTATATATTTCTGCTCAATCTTAATTTATAAACACAAACTATTGATAACTATTTCCAATTATTGATATTACGCATCCTTCGCTATTTAAGCCTCTTTAGTGCTAGTGTTTAAATTTAAATACTGTCCTTAAATACAAGTAAAATTTGGATTTAAAAAAAACCGAGTTCAGGTTAAGAATTCTTTGACATTAAATGATCTTGTATTCTCTAAAATGTCACTTAAGGAGTAATTTATTTTTGTAGAGTTGCCTAGTTTATTCTGTTGTGTTAATAATGCCACGATTACGAAGACATATGGACCCGATAACTTGTACCAGGGCCGTCACAATGATAGCTGAAGGTCATTCGCAGCGGTTTGTGGCTTCCTCGCTAGGGTTTTCTCGGAGAGCCATCCAAAATGCATGGCATCGCTTCCAAGAGACTGGTAGTGTTGCAAGAAGACCTGGTTCAGGCAGAGTTCGTGTGACTACGGCCCAAGAGGATCGTTACATCCGGTTAAGTTCACGACGGGAACGCTCAGTAACGGCTCGCAAGTTACAAAATCGCTTACGGCTTACGACGGGTACTCGTGTTAGTGACCAAACAATACGAAATCGGCTGCATGAAGACCAGCAATGGTCTAAACGACGTGTTGTACGAATTCTTTTGACTAGGGTTCATCGTGCAAGTCGCCTAAGTTTCTGTCGGCAATATTTGAATTGGGACATAAATCAGTGGGATCGGTGCTTTTCACAGATGAGTGTAAAGTTAATTTTTTTAGTGACGATCGACGGATTCGAGTATGGAGACGACGCGGCGAGCGATTTTCGGAAGCTTGCATCCACGAAAGTGATCGTTTTGGTGGTCCCAGTGTTATGATTTGGGGTGGCATTAGCGTACACGGCAAAACTGAGCTCGCCATCTTAAATCAGGGCACCGTAACTACCCAAAGTTACATCGAGGAAGTCGTCAGGCCTCATGTGGTTCCTTTTGCACAGCGAGTGGGTCCTGACTTCATCCTGATGCAAGACAATGCCCGTCCACACACAGCTCGGGTTACTCGGACTGAACTTGAAAACTCTGGTATCTCGGTGCTACCGTGGCCAGCCAACAGTCCGGATTTTAATCCGATAGAACACCTGTGGGACCAATTAAAACGAAGGATTAGAGAGAGAGAGCGAGAGGTTTACAACCAACAGCAGCTCATTAACGCTCTGAAACGTGCATGGGAAGAGATACCACCTGAAAACGTGAGGAACTTGATTGAGAGCATGCATTCTAGGCTTCAGGAGTGCCTAAACAAGCGACTAGGACATACACGTTATTAAAGATTTAAAAAAATATGCAATTATCTTTCCTTTTTTATTTTTTGTGAAGTGTTTTTATTTGGTGCTATGTTGATGATGGACTAATTTAATTTAATCTGAAATAATCAAAACAAATGCTAACTTAATTAAACGAATAATTTGCCTAAACGAAAAGAAAAGCTTTGTTTTATTGGCACCTTATAAAAAAATAACACTAACTATTGTTATTTTCATGTTACATATAAAATACTAAATTTTGTTTTGAGTAGTATATATATATATATATATATATATATATATATATATATATATATATATATATATATATATATATATATTATATATATATATAATATATAATATAATATATATATATATATATATATATATATATATATATATATATAGATATATAGATATTTCTTTATTATTTATTATTTACATCAGTTACGCCACGGAGATACGCTAAAATGTCACCTGTTATTGTCAGAATAGTGAAATAGAGGGCTGTTAACGCGTCATTTGATGATAGCGTGGTGGTTATGGGCACGCGACTATGTTTTGCTTAATTCAACTGTTTTGATTCTTCTAAGGTTAACATTTAATAACAGTTAACATTAATTACATGTACGCCAAATGGCGTCATGTTCACGTGTAGGTAGGAATGTATCGGGGAAGCTGCGTCCGTGGCAGCGGGTGTGCATAACGGCGAGCCGGGTCCTGCCCCGGACCCTCGCCCACGAACCTTCTGTGTGTGTAGGCCCGATCCCAATTTATTGCCACTGTACATTGCAGCAATCATTTATAATCCAACATTGCGTAAAAAATATCTGACACGCTCATATGCCTCTAGTAATAGAGTATAATTTTTAAGCAAAATGTGGAATAACACATTATACCTGGCGACTGTACACTAGAGCAGTAAAAAATGTATATACATCAACGCGACTGTCTCCCAGGCCGCGATTTATTAGGCTTGCAACCTGTCATATTGGAACGGGTGACACCGTAATTTTGGTTTTATGGTGTAATCGCACCAGTAAAAATTCTGCCTGAAATTGGATTCTCGATAATGTTCGGTATCACCACGTTCAAGTATACTTATAGTCTCCTTAAAATGGTATTTGAAGGAGATCTTTTTAAACTAGTGTTGGTAAATAACATTGCAATCAACTGACACTCAGATCATGATGAACCTATTTAGCTTAGTATATAACACATACTAACAAACTACCAATCATGCCCCGAACAGTGGGAACCGCGCTCAGAAGATGAGGATGACCACAAACATAATTTAAGCTGCTGGCTTAGCTGTTTGGCATATTTCTTAGTACCCACTCGATCAAGAGCTGAAATAGGAGCAATTCGAAGGAGCTTTGCTTTCTAATATGCTTGCATCCCAACGTAAGTATGCTTGTACCTACCTAACTGTTGTTTACTTTAGGTGAAACGGCAGTATATATGTAAAATAAAAACAATTGAACCTCAAGAGCACAAAGAATTCGTGACAATATTTTGTCTGGACTCTGGGAGAAAATGAATGCAGCACCGAAGGGACGAGAATTAAGAGATAAATATACGAAAGCATTTCGGAACCATGCCTGCGCTCTGCAGTCCACACAACGGGTATGCTTAGTCGGTCTCTACGGCATTATACTCAGTTTGCCATATTTCATGAACATGTCCTGCGTGGGTTCTATTTGTGGATGACTTTTATTGGCCTATCCAAAATGCCCAAACAACTGTATAATTTATGTGTTATTATTGGCTGTTGTTATCCTAAATACAATAAATAAAAACAAATAAAATAAACATTAAAACATTTTTCTCTTTTTATGACTTTATTCTCGATTCTATAGCTGTCAAGGATAATAACGCAAACGTTAAATCAGGTTTCTGGTTACGATAAAAAATACCGCAAGTTCCGAAAGCCTGAAAACACTTCAACATTAAGTTCGAAATTGTGAAACTGTTCTCAAGTTTAGTGTTTGTTTTAATCCTTTGTTTCAAACTGCTGCATGAAGCTATGAAATTACAAACTCTTTTATAAATCAACGCCATTAGAGCTGGGTTCATGCAAATTGAATGCTACGTGCAAAAACTTAATTCCGGCATTGTTAAAAACAGCCAGGTGTTCTGTATAACATCCTGAGGCTCCTATGAATGGACGTTAGCTTGTATAATTCTGGAATTCAACAATGCTACTCCAACTTTATGGTTTCAAACTTTCTGTTCGTAAATAAACTTTTAACCGTTTTGTTGTTTAAATTATGAATAAGAGAGGAACAACGCTGAAATGGGATCATGTAGTGCTCCAGTTTTTTATTCAAAAAAGTAAATTGGAATGGGTCTTTGCGCATACATGTAAAGATCATTTCCAATGACGCAACAGGCGGGGTTAGTGACCTTTCCCGCGGCCGGGACGCGTCCTCGCGAAATGCGAAGGCCGCAAGAGGTCGCAGCTTGCGCAAAAAACGATTTGTGATCTAAAAAGGAAATTCCTGCTTTGACTGGCTTTTACCTAAACTACGAGTACGTCAAGTTGTTATCGTTAGATGGATCTGTATAAAGGAGAATTTCAAGTTGATTTCTAAATATAGGTAGGTTTTATGCGTTGTTATAATTTATGCCGGCTGAAGACATGTCAGGGGCCGGTCAGTCCAAAATCAGTGAAGAAAAGTATGAAAACTTTAGAGAGTGGTCTACTTAATACGTGAAAAAAAGACGAATATCAGCTGACGAACTTCAATACGATGTCGGTACATAATCAAGGCAATTAAATTTGAACTGTTTTGCAATAATAATAAGGTTCATTTTCCTACATTGTATATATTGTATTGTATATATTTCCTACTTCATACACTGGGAATGGAATTATCGAACCAACGTAATTTAACTTTATTGTCTTGATGGTAGATTCAAAGTCCTATTTACAAAAAACTCTTTGTTTGTGGTGTGGTGGGCCTTACTAGGTTGTAACAGCGTGGCCTTGACCGGCAACAAACTAATGCAAAGATATGTTATTTTTTTAATTTCATACGAGACGTTTGTTTCGTTGTGTTCCGCCCGCCGCCGCTCACCGCTACCGCAGTCGCCGCCGCGCTAAATCGTGGCCGTAGGCCGGAATTCCGCTGCGGTGCACGCTATGTACGCACGCACACGTGAATATAAATTCACTTCGTGTACATATATATAATATTCTTATCTAGAGAATACCTTGAGTGATTCTTTACATGAGTTTATCTTGTATTGCCATCAGTAGTCTCTAAAGCAGCAGTTGTGGTGAGAGTTTACGAAAGTTGAGTGTTGAACTAGAATTTTCCGTTAGCGGTAATATATTAGAAAAATCAATTTTCCTGGCTTTAATATATTCTACAGTCGACTAGATTCTAAACCCCGCCTAGATATAATCTATTCGATGTAGCAGCAAACTCATGATAACGTAAAGAACTTATATTAAACACAAAATTGACGTTTTTGAAAATAGGCGTTCGATGTTGCGAATTATTTTGACGCGTGTATGTGACAAAACGTTAACAAAATATTTAACTTAACGTTTCATCATTGAAAAGTAAATTGTCCCGGATATGGAATAGGGTCGCGTATAGTTATATTTCTGTCCGGATATCGGATGCCATGGCAATTTTGGAGAAATTCCTGCTTATTGCTGGCTCTACTAGGCCGTGAAATAAACCAGCTCTATTTAAATGGCACGACCCACCACTTCCACTTCTTTTTATCGCAGAACGGGTTGTTATCTGTATGATACAAGAATCAAGATACAACATAATTGTAACTTGAGAGTACAAGACATTTTATTTTTTATTTTTGGGAAAATGTATAAGTACATAGCTAGGTTTGTTTCGGCGAAATATGTTTGCCAAATGTATCGTTTCCCAACCGTTTCATTGGCCAACCAGCTTTGTTTTCTGTGACCGTAAATATATCAGGATTTTATAAAAGTACTTCTACACGATGGTACTTAAATAAGTCCTGAAAAAAAATGGGTTGGCAAATTAAAAAGTTGGGAAACCATACATTTGGCTAACATATTTTTGCCACAAGGCAGGCTCCCAAATAGCTACTAAATAAAACTTGAAAACTGATACATTCCATATAATATTACACAATCTCTACCGCGATCTATATATTTAACCTAAGCCGCTGAATGTAGGGACTTGAAACTTGAAAGAAATGTTCCTTGCGATTCTCTATGGGTGCAGTAATAGGATTTATGGAAAATCGGCCCCTGACGGGAAGAAATAGGGAAACTATTTCTACACGTACGAAGTGGCAATAATCCTTTACTCTTTAATAGTAGTTTATGCAACTGATGCGTAATGAGAGGCCTTAAAATATGTGTGTGGTTTTTATCATAATAGGATCACACGAGTTTCTTAAGGCCTAATTATGTACAGTTGCATACACTATTTATCTTCACACATATCATAAGCCCTCTAAGATGTGTTCAGAAGCCGACGACTTGACGACAAAAATGGCGGAAAAACAAACATGTGCTGTGTCAGTGTCACGAATATAAAGAGTATTTTTTAAATCATAGACAAACGAATGAAGTCCCTATTCTCATGTCACTCGAGGTCAAATGTCGTGTGGTTTATATTTAAAAAACATACTGAATTGACGTTTCGTTTGCATAACTGTTTTAATATTTATGGATACTAGAATAGAGACCCCTCTCGAGTTTTGACAGCTGTTCCAAATTTTTTAGAGGGCTTATGATATTATGTGCGTAGATAAAATATCTTTATACCATTACATAGGTACTTTTGCTATAGCAAAAGTCGTAATTCAAAACCTACATAAGAAAAAGAGTTCTGAAAATATAACAAAGGGCAAAACCACCAGGGGTTGGTGCGTCGCAGGTCGATGCTCATTGGGCGGAATAACTGGCCGCGTGATTTGGGAGGAAGCGTCATTGTAGTCAAGGTGACAAGCAACCTTTTTATTTTTAGCATCTTTTATGACTGGGTTCATCAGCGCTGATTCATGATGGCTCAAACAAATAAGCCGGTAAAAGTTGTTACGACGGCAGAAAATGCTTTTCAGTGAACTAACATAATAATTTACGTTCTTTTGTGTTTCTGTAATTTGTATCAATACGTAGTTAGGTAGGATTAAAACAAAACAATGCGGTCAAATTAAAATAATTGCAAGCCTACTAAAATTATATAATTGTAGGTCACTAGCTAGTTCTAACCCGCGACTCCGTTCGCATAGAAGTATTTTATCGCGTTTTCTTTTGTAACAGAGTTCCCTCCCAAGATGCTCTACGCTAACTAGCGTTTCTATTCGTTTCGTTTCTAACCGATCGCGTCACTGGTAGATCACGTGAATTTTCGTACCACTACCAATGACGCGTTTTGTCTTAATAACGAAACGAATAGAAACGCTATTTAGCGTACTGCGTAGTGCATCTTGGCAGGGCCCTCTGTTCGATACGGATTCGTTACAGAATAAAAACCAGGCAAGAGAATGACGGACCATGCTCAGAGCACGTTTCCGCCGCTGTTACTACAAACGCAAAAAAAAACTCGACAAACAACAAGTATGAACAAATTTACTACTATAAGTTTTTTGGTATGATTGTTAGTAGGTATAAAGACTTTAATCGCCTGTACCTCAAGAACCAATCAAACCTACGTGATAGTTTTCGTTTTAAATGCGGCTTTCTTTTAAGATATTTTCCAGATTTTTAGTATTTGTAGTTTTGGCTGTAGGGGGTGGGGGACGCGCGACATCGAAAACAGTACTAGGTACAATAGAGTTTTAGAGTTCAATATTATCCTAAAAGAAACCCTACGTCTTAAAATTGAATACTCTTGTTATATATATGTAATATAATAATTCTTTTTTTTAATTATTTAGTCAGTGATCTTAGTGCTCGGTATAAATATCTATATTTGTAGGTAGCTACTTAATATCAGTATTGTAACTTTGATAAAGGTTCCTAATTTGACTTCGGAACTCTAAAAAGTGCCCCGTATCCGTCTCTGCCGCTGGTAGAACTAAAAGTGCCTTTGTACCAAATTTAACATTAGGTTTGGGCGTTAAACCGGAAAAACGAAGTAAATGAACAAACATACTTTCGCATTCATAATATTAATAGGGTGAGGATAAAGTAACGTATCCAACCCTACCATATCGTTAAGTAATAGCTATATTAACCCAATTAAATAATGAAAACATGAGTGGTAATTGAATTATGCATTACATCAATAAATGCGAATATGGCGCGGTTATCACTATGTTACAATAGCAACATAATTCGCATCGGGCTATGGCCACGAATAAAACCAATTTAATAAATGTTCCACTGTCCACGCTACAATACCAGCATTAATCATATTCGCTAACAGCTCTCTCCATAAAATATGAATAAATTTCATAATTTGCATGTGAATTGTGACTGTACTGAATGTCGCACATGCTGTCTTCCTGTCATAATTTTCACGGGACCCGGAGGTTGACATGCAGAAAGGACAATCGAGGGGGAGCGGGGGTGGGACGGCTTTGATCCGGTTGTACGGTGAGGCTAAATGTCTACACGAATATCGTTTGACGTGAAGTGGCAGGAATACGAACAAACTACAGCGTTGAAAACGCTAGATACAAGTAAATAATATAAACGTTTGGAATGTTTTCAAGTCATTAACTGTCTATTTTGCTAGCTTTGGTTTCGTGACAATGTAATGTTTAGTAATGTGATTGGCACCGTCACACAGGCGAAAGAGCATACATTAATCTTTTTTCCCAATTAAGTTAATTTACATCCAGTACAAAAATGAAATCATTAAATGGATATCTATCCAAATTATATCCGACGTCGCTATTCGTCTTATCGAGAGGCCAGGGCGCTCGGCACTCAGCTAATGATGACTCAGGCTGTTGATGTTGCCGAAAAAAGCGGGTAACGACCCAAACGGGCCACTTTGTTTAACGACCAGCTACGCTTAGCGTATAGAGCCACTCAATTTTCAGTGAGTTAACGCTCCACTCATATATTCCCGCTCGTGGATTGTTTACTTTGAGAGGAAATATACGAGCACGGTGATAATAAGCATTGGTTTTGGAGCTTTCAAATACGCTTCGACTAAGGGCCCGTTGTTTGATAAGTAGTTAACAAAACTAATTGTTAAAAATTTCTAGAGATTTAACCATTACTTACAATTTTTAACGAGTTGTTAGTTTAACTACTGATCAAATAACAGGCCCTTAAAGTCAGGGTTATTCAGGGTACGCTGGCGCTGTTCCTTTGATAATCGTGTGGAGACGTCTAAAAAAGATACCTTGGCAGGTAGTGCACAGTAAATAAAAGTAAATAATACTACTATCAAAAGTAGTCTGTACTGTAATGGTAATTATAGAACTATTATTACCTCGGAAATGCTCATTTCAGAACTGTTATTCCCATGCCTTTGGTCATGTTGTAATGATCTATCAATTGGTGTGGTAAGTTAGTAACGGATTAAATTGCTGTTGGTGTACCTGTGCTAAAGAAAAAACTCATGAGTAAAATTATATCTTTAGCCCAGTTAAACAAAGTTTAAATAACATTGGAATTTTATATGCATTTAAGCTCTGAAAAGTGCTTCTACTTCATATTCGACGATGCCTAGGAAGATTTATTTCAAGCGAATATTATGCTTCGGGGGCATTTGCCGGAAAAATAAGTTTGCTTAGAAAAAATAAAGGCTAGACCTATCATTAATACGGTTGAGTCTCTGCTGTTATTTTTATAGGTTTATATTGCTATATTTGTTTATATGTATATGTCTGCCTAATTATATTTATTTGGAATATTACAAAACATAATAAAAAATCTTGACCCGTTGAAACCATATGTTTTTTTACTAAGTATCCTGTACGATTTTTTTTTTCTAATAACCTACTGTGTGTATTTCCGGTCTAATTTGATCCAATGAGAATGCTTTTAGGCATTAAGTCCACCATTCGTACTTGTTTTTGAGTAATAAACATTTAATTATAATAAAGTAACATTGAACTAAGGCGAGAAAAGACTGGAAAAAAAAACTACTTTTCAGAATCATAGCATTTAACAATAGTAAACACCCTTTTGTTATTTATTCAAGCGACCGACAGGAAAACGAATGAAATATTATCACCGTTTCCTTTGGTTCCCGTTTACGACGCTCGTAAAAAATAACGCGGGATATTGCATACAGTTGTCACGTGAGAGGATGACCGGGCGGCCGCTCACGAATATACAAACATAATAAATGTATGCTATAACTGAAATAGCTGGTCAATCTCTTTAAACGTGTTTATGAACATTTTAGCAGTTTCCTGTTCCTTAGAATAATATTTTCCTTTCGGACGATTTCAGATGAATCAATTGAGTTGGTACACGTTTCCATCATTTCTTATTTAAGACGCCAACTTTGTCCGCCTTACTCTGGTTGGTTTATGGTTTTGCTACTTCTATTTGAATGCTTGTAGGAATTAATTTCTATACCCCTTTTAGATCAGCAGCGTAATAACCTAATAACCATAGGATTACATAACTATTCAAACTTAACTGCAGACTGACAAAAAAATACCTAAGGCGAACTTAATTTCTGGCCGAACAGAGACAAGTCAAGGTATAAAATAAAAATTTGGAAAATTTCAGTTCCGATAACGATAAACGAAATACGTGGACGAAGTCGCAGGCAGAAGCTGGTCTATATCTATACTAATATTGTAAAGAGGAAAGATTTGATTGTTTGTTTGCATTGAAGGCTCCAAAACTACTGGACCTATTTAAAAGTTGCACCATTAGGATCCCACGTTATCCCTGATAACCATGGGCTATATTTTACTTTTCTGCACAGACGGAGTCGCGGGCAACAGCTATAAATAAATAAATGCGATAAATCCTTCATTAAAGAAATGCTCGCGCAACATAAACTTAAAGGAATGTTTGCACTGAGCTTGCGTTAAAAGACGCTGTAGTACGTTCCGCAGACGGATCGCCTCAAGGGAGAAAGAATTAGAAATGAAACCGGTGCGATGAGGGGGAATGGTGAGCTCGCGGCTCCAGGAGGAATGGAGTTCCATCCCGGACGAGGAGTAAGTAATAAATTTAAATTTACACAGAACAGAAAAAGAGGTGAATATTTTAGCTACTATAACTGGCGAAGAAAAGCATAAGGCTGCCTTTACACTGAGACGGAGACGAGCAGAGCTGTGCCAATATTAACCATTAGAATCTAAATTAACGTGCGCAAGGCGCGCTGGGCGAGAGTGCATGCGCCTTCTATTGGTTAAAATTGGCACAGCTCCGCTTGTCTACGCATCAGTGGAAAGGAAGCCTAAACGTAGTCGTACTGTAAAAGGCCATAGAATACCTATAGAATCCTACCTTCTGTCTGATACAGCCAGGTAAACGAATACAATTGTTAATGACACTTATAGCCTGTTCAGATAAATAATAACTAATCATAAAACGATTGACGACCTAGTTAACTAGTTGGTTTGGTAGTGACCCTGCCTACGAGGCTAGAGGTCCTAGACTATTTATATGATGAGCGCGAGTATTTGTTTATGACTCTTGGGTGTTTTCTATGTATATAAGTAGGTATTTCTCAATAAGTATGTTTAACGTCGCGCAGCACCCATATTTAGTACAAGCCTACGGCTTAATTTGGCACTAGGCAAAAAGCGAACAACCTAACCTATCCGAGTTGCGTCTGCCCCGACCCATGTTGCTAGAGCGCTTCGCTCGGTCCTACACGATAATATGCAATATGAGCAATGAAATTATGTGTGTGATTGTCTACCGATATTTATATATTTAAAACTCGTGTAATAAGCCAAGAAGATGACTAAATAATCCATATTTTAAATTGTGTCATCCTTGTATTGAAAGGTCAACGACAAAGGGCACGGGATTGCGAATTAGGCAATAAGTCCCCTGTCTCACGGTCCATCGGAGTCATTTGTTAAAATCGCAGCCTGCCGCGCCGCGCCACGGAGCGTGATATAAAAACTCTGCAATGTCGCTCTTTTAAATTAATCGAAGCCCGTGAACATTTAACATTTAAACATTACTGGAAATAGTTTAATTACAATATCGGTTGAAATTGGAACTTTTAATACAAAAGCCGAATGCTAAATGGGCAATGTTTGTGTGCCAAGGGCAAATATTAGTGTGATGCGCAGGAGTTTTAATCCTAAGTCTTGGATTTTATATTAGCCTAAGAGCTAAGTTTGTTAGGTCAATTTGTGTGGGATTGTCCCCAAAACCTGATAGTTATTCATTCAAACGTAGGTACTTTCTAACATGTTTTACAAATTCTTTCAAAAGCAGAGCCAGACATAAGTTTCAGCAGTAAAATTGTCCGTCGACAAAAACAGCATCATCTTCCATTTGTACGTGTGACTTTGAGAAATGCCAAGAATGTACGAGTCATGAGTAATAGATATTTCAGCGAGCACTATGTATGGCCGACGCCCGGGATCGCGTCAAACTAATGGTTCCCACAAAACTACACTAGGACATACCTATTTAGTATAGGCACCTACATCAGTTTCGTTCCACTTAAGACAACTTAAAAAATAACTTTATATCCAGTTATTGACAAGCGATATACATCATATTTGCACCATAAAGATCTATCATTATACCACATTGAACGTTTCTAAGATCTTTAGTTTTTGAAAAATACCTCTGTAGCAGAAAGTGATCTTATAAGGGTCCCATTTTTCCTTTTAACTTAGGTAAATTGGCTTTTTAAGTATGTTCATAGGTACCATTTTCCTGTCTTTGATAAAAATAACCATCATTCTTTACAAAATATAATACATATGTACTATCAGCCCTATAGAACCCTGACCCACCCATTGAACTTTGTCACAGTGACGTTATAATTCAAGTCGTAACTAGTGGCAACATTCTTTTTTTATAATGACGCACGGACACCGGTCTTCGGTGGGTCAGGTCACCATTGGGCTGATGGGACTACTTACCTAGTTACCTAACTAGTAATATGCTCCAGGGTAAAATAATATTGTTCCAAAAAGAAGTTCTAAAAATAAAGCAACAAAACGTTTGTAAAATATTCTTGATCTATTAGCGAAATTGTATCTAAAAAACTACTTTCCGATGGAACCAAAGTATGGCTATAATTTCCCCCGGGGATATCGTATACGCTACAAAAGGCATAAATGTAATACATGAAAATATACGATTAGTTATGACCTAACCCGCGCGAATAAATACGAATATATGTATGTATAACAAATAGAAAATGTTATTTTATTTGTAATCTCATTATAGGTGAGCAGTTATTTTGCTATTACTATCTTTAGATATATTAAAAAGTATTTAATCAATCTTACACACAGCATCGTCACCCAATTAAACATTTAACTTAATTATTATTTAATCTTAACATTTAGGGTGCGGTGGTGTGAATGGCTCTTCACGCAGCATTGTGTGGAGACACTTGTAATTGCCGCAACGCTGGTATTCTCTGAAGCCCAGATCGTTTGCGACAGCAAAAAATACGCCTGTTCTACTATTTTGTAAAAATAAAATAAAACCTGATGTTGACTCGACGATCATTGTACCGATAGTTGTTTCGGCAAACAGTCTTATAGCGATGAGTCTCGACCAACACCTCAAGACTCTCCTACTATATTTTTTATTTCACAAATTTCACAATTAAATAATTTTGATATAGCCTGACATGACACTCTAGTGGTTAAGACGAATCTAACCACGTATAGTTTATTAAAATCGGTGTAGCCATATTTTCAACCCAAACACATAACTCTGCTTTTGGACTTTGCCGCAGTCGGGAAAAAAACCTAATGTACATAACTTTCAATAAATATTTACATAATAATCTTACAACTATACTGCAGTCTAAGTCTTTTTGCCGAATTAATACTGACATACAATACTAATATATATCGTATTAGACTCTCTCGACTAATAATAAAAATAAGGTTTTAAAGTCAGCCTGTGCATGTCCCTCTGGGGCTTTGCGGTGCCCATACAAATGTCCAATTTCCATGCGGTTTTAAGTAAATTTAAGAGGATTGTGAAGCTCTGAATTTCACAAGCAACATGCTATGCTATAACGTTTCTCTCCCCTTAAGGCACTGGTCCCACCGCCAGCGAGTAAGCGATGAACTATCAGCGGTTTTCTCGCCCAAGAAACAAACAAAAGATAATCGCTCCCGTGTGAATAAAAGAGAGAGAAATATACATTTATAGTTCATCGCTGAGCTTGGATGTAGTAGTAGCTGAGCTTGGATGTAGTAGTAGCTCAGCGATGAACTATAAATATATATCTCTCTCTTTTGTTTACACGGGAGCGATAATATTTTGTTCGTTTCTTGGGCGAGATAATCGCCGAAAGTTCATCGCTTACTCGCTCGCGGTGGCACTAGTGCCTTAACCTAGTCCGGTTTTAACGATGCAGATATTATCAAAAACTATTTCTGTACGTTTTTCTTTCCAAGAAAATATTTCTTAGAATGAAACAAATTTATAAAAAAAACCAGACCCAGTTCTTTATAATAACTACAACATATTGAAAAATCGTCGAAATCGGATTTGATGGTGAGAAACGTTTTCGCCCGGAGCTAAATTTGAATAGTTTTTTTTGACAGCCACGCGTGTTTAGCGGCGCTTTTCAATCTTCTTAATCGAAATGGTTCTAAATAACCGCAGTTGGATGGCAATGCGTCGGGCCGGGAAAGAGTTATCACCACCTTACAAAGTTTTATTAGGTTCGCATGACGGGTGTTAATAGTAGTATTAGTTAGTAGTCAAGCTAAACTTATATTTGTATTTACAATTTTTTTAATGAACCAAATCCATAAATGGTCAAAACAGAGTAATGTTCATTTCCGCTTGTAAATATGTACCGTCGGGCACTACCTACGTTCTACTAGCCTTCATCTCCAGCGGCAAATCTACAAAAGTAGCGTGAATCAAACCATATAGATTTATTTATTTATTTACAGAGAGATATATTAAGTGTATAGATAAAGTGCAATACCGCGTTTTTTTAAACAAAATTGCTCTTCTCGTTCTACCGTTTGTACACAATCATTTAACTGTACGTATAGTTTACTACCTATATTTGTCCGCTGTATGTTCTCTAAGTAGCACATTGGCGGTGCAAATTCTGTTCAGTTGATCCGGCAGTGCAGCCCCGGGGACCGCGTTATCTGCCACAAGCTACCGACTTCAGAGAAAAATTTACATACGGAAAATAGATTCCCTGTTTGTGTTCGCAATAATGTTCCTTGCCTATTCGCATCTGATGCTACCAAACAACCCTTTGCAGACTCATTCAGTTATCTATGAGGAGGCTATTCAGATTCGTATGATCTCTGCGTCACTGGATTACCATTTCTGATCAAAACTGATGTTTTGGGACGTATCAAACACACTATATTCAACTAAATTGGAAAATGTTAAAATATACAGCATACGGGTTACGCTTTTTTATTAAACAACCCAAGAAACTTTTGTAATATAATAACTCGAACCACATATAAAAATGTTAAATGTTTCAGCTCCATCATATCGCTGTTAGTTCAACTTACTTTGTATCGAGTTAGAAGGTGTGAGGTTTCGCTGTCTAAAATTCAGTTAAATAATGCAATGAATGAACTATTAAAAAAGTTAAATATCTTTTTATGCTTTTACGTTATACACAGCTCATATAAAACTAAGCGAATCTTTTAGTTGAGTGGAGATGCAGTCAGTAGTTGAAGAGGTCGATGCAATACAATTATTCGAGCAATGAAAAGAAATATCTCCTAGTTGGAAGCGATTGCAAAAGCCGTCCGGCGTCCTTACCACTCAAAGTAGTTGTTTCATAATGAAAATTTATGTCTGTGGCGCAATAAACGATACTGCTTTGTTCTAGCTATTGGATGGAAAAGTAGCGAGGGAGAGGGGAAGGGGGTGCGGTAACAGCTCAGTGAACACCCGCCGGGGATGCGCTGCTGAAGAGGCTTTGGACAATATTTCATGCGTCAGCAAATTTACCATTTTTAGGGTTCCGTACCCAAAGGGTAAAAAAGTGACCCCAATTTTAAGACTCCGCTCTCCGCCCGTCTTTCCTTTTGTCCGTCTGTCTGTCTATCGCCAGGCTGTATCTCATGAACCGTGATAGCTGGACAGTTGAAATATCCCTAGCAAATGTATTTCTGTTGCCGCTATAACAACAAATACTAAAAACAGAAAAATTAAATATTTTAGCGGAAACCCATACAACGAACGTGATTTTTGTTCGATATTAATGACGGCAACAGGTAGACTCTTGAAATATTCACAGAGTATTTAGATGTTAATTCACTTAAAATATATATATAATAAATATGGGGGCCCCCATATAACAAATTCTGATTGATGGTACGGAACCCTTCGAGCGCGAGTCCGACTCGCACTTGGCTGGTTTTTTAGTATCCGATCACCGTTAAGATCAAATATATACGAAGATCAAATGATATCCTTTCTTCTTTTGATACATGCGGACCGTATTTTTTTGTGTCGCAACATTTTGCAGTACACGGTACACAATGCGGGTTCGCTAGGCTAGCCCAGAGGCCCGCGTATTGCGGTTTTTGTTTCAAAAACAAAAGCACTCGTCTGATTCCCGGAGTGAATGCACTGCCCTAATGGAAGCGGCCTTATCTCGCGGTGACGTTCACCTGGCGTTAAGAACACTTGATGAAGCCTTTTGTTCTGGAGAGTTAGAGGTCTAGTAAGTACTTACTAGGCGATTATTTCTCCTACATGTACGCTATGTAGTTACCTGCAACAAAAAAATATACATCATAAATATTCACGAAAATTTAAACACGTTTCTAGGTTGATCTCTACAGCAGAGTGCCCGTTGCCCCTAGCAAAGCAGCGATGAGGTCGAATGAATTTTTGGTCGTGTAGAAGCTGCATGGGCTCGTAATTTAATTAGGCGGCAATTTGCGCCGCGGACGTGCGCCGCATGCCGCGTTTGGGCGAATTTCATTACACGCCATTGTTTTACGCGCAGCACCCGTCAGCCAGCCCCGCAACATAGGCGTGCCAAACCAAGGTCAAGCTGTCCTTGATCAAGTTAAATAAAAAAAGGTTAAGGCGTAGACGTCAGTTGGACAACCAAATTGAATGAGTTGGAGTGGAATGTTCTCCCTGCGTCTGTGTTCCCGGAATCGTGTAACCTTGGTGTTTTCAAGACAAGAATACCTTTTTTCTGATTAAGCCTGTATCCTCGATGTCATCGTCAGTTAACATCAGAGACTGGGGTCAAATGCAAACCCATTTTGAATGAAAAAAAGAAGGCAACTTGGGTTTACTTCCGTGGGTGTTTCGACCGTGTAAGTAGACGGTTTTAAAAGCTACCTGCAACCTTGTTGAATACTGATAACCCAAGACTGCAAGCACACTACATTTTATTCACATTTTACCTTAAGGCTTTTACTTTACCTGCCCACTTTACTAGCGGTAATGAAACAGAGTAATCGTTTAGAAAGGTAAATTGAAAATGCTACCGGCTAAGTAATTGATTCAACCGTAACACTTTGTCGTAGCTCACCGTCTCAGGGAACGGAGTTGAGATAACGCCCATAAATCAGAGTGATAAAAAGTGGAACAATCGAGCGAAGCGCCGATGATAACGAACTTCGCTCAATAAGAAACGTCAAATTCAACCTTCGGACATCGAAAGTCTTATTCATTCCAGAATTCCCAAAAGTTGTACTTGACTCTTGGCTATTGAAAAACATTTTAGGTTAGTT
This sequence comes from Acleris sparsana, assembly GCA_923062465.1. Lineage (NCBI taxonomy): Eukaryota > Metazoa > Arthropoda > Insecta > Lepidoptera > Tortricidae > Acleris > Acleris sparsana. The sequence continues at coordinate 14,915,906 of OV281286.1, forward strand.
AAGTCTAGGGAGATTAGAATTGCAGGTTTAATCAAAATGCATGAAAAGCTTTGCATTCATCTACAGGCTTAACAATGCGGGAGTTATTATGAAGTTGGCAGCGAATATCTGGTAATATTAACTCTGCAAACACAGATAATGCTATCCCTGTTATGTAACGAGAAAGAAACGAGAGCAAGGGAAATATTGCATCAAAGAGATTTTGAAATATTGCCAGCTCCATACGTCACGGCGAAATAAAATTGATTCCGTCGCCTTTTGTGGCTTTGCTCTCTTTGGCGGTTATAACGTGATTTTCTAACGCCAACAAATGTTACATTGAATAACAAGTCTAACGAAAAACAAGGTTTAAAAAAACCCAACTGCCGCTTGGATAATGTCGTCAAGGTAATGTCACCTATCATGTATTTATTTTTTATTTCGCCAATTTCACATTTAAATAATTTTTATATAGCCTACGACACTCTCGTGGTTAGGACGAATCTAACCACGTATAAATTATTACAATCGTTTTATCCATTTAGCAGTTACAAGCCGACTTTGAGTCGGTCATGTATACAACCCATACACATGACCCTCTTTCTGGGCTTTGCCGCAGTCGGGTAAAAAGCAGAATAGAAAAGTCCACATGATTTGAGATATAATTTATGATGCTATGACATAGAATTGGCGTTTCTATTTTATTATGTATGTAGGTTAAGTATACTACTTTAGAAAGTTTCTTAATATGAAAAGGGTCATGTTTTTTTTTAAATAGACAAAGTAATATCAAGCTCCTATACACCCAGTTTATTGATTGTATTTAAAATACATTGACATTGATCATTCTTTAATCAAATTATCAAAAAAAAAAAAAAATTACCGACTGCTGCGCTTTAACCGCATTCAATGAATGTGATAAATAAGCGCTGTAATCACGCTGCTTCAGCCGCTTATAGCGCGGTCCAATAAATTGGACCCGTAAGCACGTTAATTACGGTGTATTGAATTAAAGCCGCTCGAAGCGCACGAGGCGATCGGCCCCGGCGACAAAACCGCCGCCGCCACGGGACTTATGCTAATGCGCCCGACTCAAAAATATTTTCGGTTTAACGTAGAAAGGGAAAAAAGCCGAGCTCATCCGCTGTCAGCTCACTATATTAGGGCCGGTACAGACGAACTGCACTTGAACTGCAACGCAGCTGAAAAATGGCAATTCTGATGCAGTTAATGTAACTGCATCAAAACTGCAAACCAGCTGTGTAGTCCGCTTGCAGTTGGGGTGCAGTCTACCTAAGCCGGCAGCGTAGTTAGTTTGCTGCTACATCAACTGCATCAGAACTGTTCCCGTCCGTGTGTGTCGGCCCTAAGCACGGTAATCGAGGGCCGACGTGAAACCATTTTGGTTTGGCGGAGAATATAATGTTTACACATACCTATTACGGGTAACCCCTCATTTTACCGAATTTCACTTCAGCGATAGTATCCTTTCATCGAAGGCTATTTTCTGCAGAAACCACGATATTTTCAGGACATCTTTAACATAAATTACATAGATTGGGTTAGGTTAGACTTGTGACATTAAAAAGAAATAGCTCATGCAATAAAAATGCCTAAGGCACTGGTCCCACCGCTGGCTACTGACTATAAGCTAGTAGAATTATGAACTACAAAAGACTGGGCGAGCGGCGAGAAGCGAGTAATGTTTTGATAGTTTTGACGCTCGGCAGGTATCGGCGAGTACCGCTGAGCTAGTTTTATAGTCGATAGCTGTTATCGCTGCGGCCAGATATCGGCGAGCTCGGCGAGCAGCTAGTAAAATTCTGTACTAGAAACAGTTGACAATCGGCGGGAGGCTAGTAAAAATTATATGGAATTATAGCTTACTCGCCGGGCGTTGGGAGAGTGTCCTCGCCGGCAGTGTGAACAGCGAGCGATGAACTATAAATATATATCTCACTCTTTTATTTACACGGAAGCGATTATCTTTTGTTCGTTTCTTGGACTAGAAAAAAAGTCGATAGTTCATATGTCACTCGCCGGCGGTGGGACCAGTGCCTTACGATTGAATTAACGTGTAGAAAGGTGTTCCGATAAAGTAAAAGTGTACCCCCTATTATGATATGAGCATAAAGTTGTTACCAATTTTCTAGTTTTTTCCAAGTAGTTTGCAAACGTACTAGGAAAATATATTTTCTCAAATATGAAATGAAGTGTCAGCGTTATGTTAGTTTTAGGCTTCAAAGTACTACGGTTCGGGCGGAACAACTCGAGAGAACTGTGACGGAATTTCATACAAAACTGACGGGCAAGTTTTTTTTTAATTTTTAATGTAAACATGGCGGCTGTGTTAATGGACAGGCTGAAGCTGTTTTTTTTTAAATATATTAAACCGTGCATCCGACCAAAGCGTTTGCATGTTTATTTAAAGCACCAGGAGAGCAGAGGTAATTAGGGGTGCGTAGTGCAACTTAGATCGCAGGCGATGTACTTCGGTGCGGCGCAGCGGCGGCGCACCCGACACAGCGCGGATGACTGAGAACTGTAGGTTACTTTTAATGTTTATGCATGCACTCCTAGTATTTGATATTGTATTTGTTTTTCTTTTTAATGAAGTTGTTTGAGAAAAGCACTATACATACTTCGCCGTGAAAAGGGGTTGCCAGCGTCGTAACTATGTCTATATGAACTCGGCCGGCAATTCCCTACTTCCCGGCCTCTGTAGTAATGTACTATTATGACTACATTTTAATACTTAGTTAAATGGAACTTAATTGCGTGAGATAAATACACTGGACCGCAAAACTAAGTATCACAATTTTAAAGAACATGTCAAATAAAGTGTGATACTTAGTTTTGCGGTCCAGTATATTATTAATTATTACCTCAACGGTTGTGGTCACGAGAAGACTGAAGAGTCGGCCATCAATGGTCGCGGGTGGTTCGAGTTTGTGGAACTACACGCACCTGCTCTTGTTATTGTACAACCGACGATTTTGTCCCACGATTTTTCCCGAGGGTAACATTAGTTGACCGCGGAATGCCCCGATGTCGATAGCTTAAATACGTCTTCCCGGTTGAAATTTCAAGTCCATTTAACTACAAATAATTATGTGTCAATATCGTAAAAAGTTTAAGAAAATCTAAACTGACAACTGCTTTGTTATGGTAATGCATGCACCTAAGTAAGTAAGTAAGTAAAATGTATTAAACGCATCTATTCATTCAAAGTAGATACATACACTCGCGATGGTAGTATGGGATTGACGTAGTATTTTAAATTCAACGAGTAATTAAACCAAATTTAGATCTGAGCGCGTTCCCTTCAAAGTTCGTAAAATCGGTGATAAAACGTTGAACTTATCTGAGCTAATATTAGATTATGATATTTGTTTTATCGATGACCTTTATGACGGCTGCGCGAGTTTGAGGGGTTTTTCATTGGGCTATTTAGCGCGGATCATAAAGTTTATCTGCTACATGGCGAGGCGGTTGGCAGTGCGCAATAAAACCACTTTAACGAGACGGAAGCTATAATCGCGCTGTAATGTAGCGGCGTGTGCGAGCCGATCAATCGCCGGCGCGTTGGCTCTAATTACTCAATCGCTCTCTAGTTAGTCTCGCAGGTAAATTCGTTACGCCGGTACTTAATTGCCAGGGAAAATATTTGTACACGAGGCTGTTGAAATAGTCGCAGAGTAAAACGAGTCCCGGGCCTGCTTTTACATATATTTCAGTAGATTCTGCGTGTTATCAAGCCGCTGCGAAATTACAACCGTGTAGCACGAAGCCGCCCGCAATTGGAACGCTTTTGTGGAAATGTCCGCACTTCCCCGATAATCTCCCCTTTTACACCTCGCGCACGATAATCCTAATTTTGCATACTACTGAAAAAAATATCATACCAGGTTAGGGTAAGGTATAAATTTGGGCGCTCTGTTTTATCACATGTACATATTTCCGTGTTCTGCGAGCGTTTGACTGGGTCGAATGCTTTGAAGGCAGGTTCATTATCGCTCTCGACACCGTTAATGGGGGTAAAATGAAAAAAAAACTTATCGGGCTGAGGTGCTCGCGCCGCCGCCCGGGAGAATTCTAAAGGATATGAATCGGAAAATCCGGCCTAGCGTTTTAGCTGACTGCGAGTAGGGGCCCCGAGGAAATGATTCAGGTGCCTTGAGTGGGTCCGTGTGTATTTTCCCTCGAGATTGCCTTCATAAAAATCAATCGAGTATTATGAATGTAGGACTAATGTTTAATGGGTCATTGCGTTTCGTAGTAAGTACTTCATGCACTTAGGAACTGTAGAGGCGTCTTACATTCAAGATTTCAGAGGGTGTTTTGTGTTACTTGTATTTTTACTTCGTATGGCGTTACTTGGCAGTATATGTTTTCATTCGTGATATTTAAGATTGTTTAAACTGATCGGATTAAAAGTATTCTACATTTAGTTCCCGCCCGCAAAAAGTTTTATATGCTGTTTAGAAGCAGGTTAAATATCAATTATTAACCGGAGTAATAAAACACAAACTCAGTTGAGCATTCGTTATGAGTATTAGTAGAACAAACAAGTAACTATTAACATAAGCAATTAGAAAGTGCACCGTGGGCGCCAGGATTAAAGCCAGCGTAGAGTGACAAAGTTCCGTTGTCCGGTCGGCAGCGAGGGCCCGCGCTCGCCGCAGCTCTACCGACATGTTCATTTATCGCGAAATATAAACTAACGCCAAACAATGCAGCTTCATCAAACACGACGTTCAGTCCTCATTCCTGAATATCAGAACAACTATTTGTAACTTGCGAACTGAGTAAAGTGAGACGAAGTTCTTTATGCGTTTAGGACGTGCCTCAGGGAAGTACGGTTGGACCCAACTGTATCTTGTAGGTATGTCGTAAAAAATGTCAACGGTTTTATCTAACCCAATATAACGCATTTCATTATGCATTTTATGGGTTCATTGATGAGCAGAGAGAAGAAAACTCAACTTTATATCACAGCCTGTACAAGGTCGATGGATCAAATTTTATTTCAATCACCCTTACTCTAAGAGTCTGGGAGAAGAAAACACGATTCGAATTTCAAATGTTTCGATTAAAGTAATAGGTATTTGAAAAGAGACGAGAAAGGAAATCGTGCATGGATTGTAAGTCAAGACGGGTCGTGCAAACATTGGTAGGATATTGACTCCTCGCGGCTGGCGGCTGGAACAATATTATGCTCAGCCAGACCGACGAGACGCAGCCTCAACTGTGCAACTCAACTAGTTGCTTGGATAAGTTTGGAGATAGTTAAGTTTCTATTCGTTTAAATTAAATAGTTTTCTCATCTTTAATAGTAATTTTTAATCAAAATGCTGCGAATGGAATTGAACTTCCCTCTTTCCTACATCAGAATGAAAAAAAGTATATTCAGGGTGAAAGGGGACGGGGGACCTTCCCGGAACTATAGCATTAATTAAGAGGTACACAGTCGATTTGTGATGGTAATAATGATGAATTAGCTAATTAAAACCAAAACCAAATTAACTAATTTTTCATTGCGGTGACAACCCTGTTACACCTGCCCATTACGACTTGAATATGAAAACTCGGAAACTACGCTTATTTCCGAACGTTGACGTTGCCATAGTGATAAGGTGATAACTTATGATTGCTAGACGTCAAATAATCCATTTCAATTTATTCAATTAAATCAAATTCAATTTTAATTTACTAGCTAAAACCTATTTATCAATTTAGGGAAACTAAGATACGATGAAAGAAGGTTCTAATTATCATCTTTAATTGTTTATGAAGATTGAGTATACTTCATTGTCTGTCAATGTCGCTATTTCAGAAATGTGTCAAGTTAGTAGGCTGTTAGTAGGTCGTTATTATGTTATTTTATTCATAATTTTAGGAAAAAATAAATAAAGTTGTTCAAGATGTACCTACAAAGAGACTCACAAACCCTGCAATATTTCTTACCGCATTGGAAGCAGGTCTAAGTATGCATCCACGACAAAAAAAACGTAATAATATCCTGTATGAAAAAATATTGTTTACAATTAAGTTCACTGACCCAATCATATGTTTAGGGTTGAAACAAGTAGTTTTTTGTGTGAATGTTTAACCGGCTGTAATTTGAAAACGGCTGCTTAAATTCACATAGTTTGTATGGGGGAAATAAAGTGTTAAGGCTAAACTATCTCCCATTATCGGGAAGGTCCACGGTCCTCTTCCACCCTGTATAACGTAGGTTAAAGTATTAATTTTATTTTTAAGTTAAATAAATAATGATCAGTTAAATACATGTGTAGGTATAATTTACGCTACAGTCGAATCATATCCGAGGTCCGGGCTCGCCCGGGGATTTAAACGATCCGCTTTGACGCGGCGCGGTTGACCACAATTTTAAAAACAAGCTTCAGATAAAGTATTTATATCGACATATATTATGATATGATGAACTCGTACATATATTTAGGGTATATTACACGCCATATAAGGATACATAGACATTATATAATATAACCTTTTCCAGATTTAAACTGTGGTTACGATTTGACTTAACTTGACCTTAACACAAGAGACGTGTTAATATTTTGCATATCTTATACCTACAGTTTTCTTTGTCAGGGAAAAGGTCAAAATAAGGTGATCTCCAAACGAACCAATTGCTACCAATATTACTTGGATATTTTCGAATAGCTGTTCGTTGTAAAATTTATAATATTTTTTAATGGGCCCCAAAATCATTATTTGGCGAGAGCCGGCGCGTGAAGGCTCTAATTACGGCGTGTCGCCTCCATCTTCCTGTTTGTCCCTCTCAAATAACTGTCATACGAACTCGCTTTTATTTCCCTTCACATTGTTCAACTGAGTTGTGTCCGATTGAACTGGGATAAGGGAGCTATGTTTTTATTTGATTCTGATATATCATTCGTTAGTGGTTAAACTACACTGGAGCGCAAAACTAAGTATCACACTTTTAAAGAACATGTCATATAAAGTGTGATACTTAGTTTTGCGGTCCAGTATATATCAAAATTGTTGTTAAATCGTTCCACATATCCAGCAAAAGAAATAAAAATCTTTTACTCAAGTAAACTGTATTAACTCAAAAGTAATGTATTCATCAGCTTATTTGCTTCAGACTATACTCGTTCCAATCATACAAATGCATGGTAACCATAAAGCGCTGTAACCGTAGATAAACGGAGCCAAGTTTGCGTTTGCTCCGCGGTCAATCGCGTAGAGTAGCGGTGGCATGCGCAGCCGTTACGTGTGACATTACACGGACAAGGGCTAAGCCTGCCAGTGTACATCAAACTGTCGATTATAGTCGCAGCTTGAATAATACAAGTAACTGTAATTCTTCATCGTCATTCTGCTATCATGCTGGAAATGAATACAGATCAGTAGGTACATTCACAATAGAAACTATAACAATCGAAATACTTCATCTTACGTACAGGTGAAACACTATTTAAATATAGCTTTCTTAAATGTAACTTAAATTTATTATTTACTTTAATTTATTAAATGTAGCATTGCGAAGGCGATTATCCCTATAGTGCAGAGGTCAACGCGAATGCAATAGGACTGTGAGTGATGACTTCGTGGGATTGATAGGTGTCGAGTCCGGCCCACCGAGTATCAAACACCCACGGTCGAGCTATAATTAACCTAAGTATTTGTATACATTTATTAATATAATTGTTTTCAACGGTTTATATTATTATTACTTTCATTAATACAATAGAGATTAAAACTGCAAAATATCAAATGCGGTGTAAATTAGTATATGTTTATTTATCACATACTGAACTTAAAATAAAACTGTTTTCAGGATACAATATAGTCCTGACCTGATCAATATTTGACTCTGCAGTGAAGTCACGTACTTACGGCTCCTAAAACTATCTGCAAATTTTAAACCTTGAATGCATTATGCATGGACTTACGAGTGTACTATGATGTGAAATATGCAGTTGTGATTTGAAATGTTCACCATAACCGAGCATGGTGCGAGCTGGAGCGAGACTCGCTTACCTATTTGAAAGTGACAGCAATACTCTGGGATTAAAACGAGATAAATTGTCATCATCTCACTTATTTATTTTTGTAATTACTCTCAGTAAGTTGCTTGGAAAATAAAGCGGCAAATGCGCGCCGCGTGAATAAATATTTAATCATGAATTACGTTGGATGTGAAATAAAAATAATAACAGAAAATTATATTTTTTTCAAATATTAAAACGAAGATATTTAGTTTGAAAATTTAGTAATTGTAGGAAGCCAAGGCCTCTATTCCCGATGGTAAAAAACATGTCGTCTTTGATCTGTTATGATATTGTTCTGACGTCAGTCGCCATTACTGGCAAGTAAATAAGAGCTATCAAAACGGTGACAAAACGATAATAGCTCAAAAACGATATTGTTTTCACCGACTTAAATAGAGGGCCTCTATTCCGACGGTAAAAAACATATCGTCTTTGACCTTGTTATGGTATTGTTTTGGCGTCAAAAAAATACTATAACTGGTCAAAGATATGGCTTTTACCGCCTAGGCCATGATCACGGTTGCAAATAATAATGAGGTTTTTAGTATTTCAACGGCATTTATCACCTAATGACCTGAAGGTAATTTGGCACGTTTCCGCAGCAGTTCCACTCTGTAATTAACACTCTTTTCAACCCGCCATCGCGTGCGTTTCGGAGCCATAACCCGGAAACGGCATTCTGCGGGAACCAAGCCCAAACTTACACTAATTTAAATATCACGCCCATAATTCCCTGAGTTTAGACGCTACTATACCATTTCATAAATCATATAGTTACGTACGCTGTTTCCGAAAATGGTCTCTGTTCTTTATTCTGCTGTTACGTACTATATTTTACTGTCTTTTGACTTAGACATGGAGAATTAATGTGATTTTTGTGGACTTCTTCAGTCACGAGACATTTTTGAACAATTTATGGATCTGTCTCTCGCGGCTTCTAGCTTTAAGATACTGATACTAGTCCCGTATATTTAAACACGAAACGGTTATAACTTTCAACGGAGTATTTTATACACGAGATGGCACAAAAAGATCGTTTTCGTAAAAGTCCGTTTCGCTCTCAACCCTTGAGCATTATGCGCTGCTGTTACACGTTGTTTTAACAACGTTTATTAATTAACGGCATGTAGATTAATTAAAACCCCGTTAAGTTCCGCATTTGTCTAAGCCGTGCCGCATATTAATTAGTCTGACTGTGGTGTATTAAAAATAATTAGCATACTAAACGGTAGGTAGCTTTAAATATTATTAGCTGCGGATTTGCACGTGGGTAGTTTAATACCAAAATGTGTGATTTGCCAATTTATGCTGAACAAAATACCTAAATGCATAATTTCTGTTTTGCTTACGCCCGCAAATTCGTCAGTGTTGGACTCGGTAGCGTTTATACATTGTTAGTTACAAAAAAGAATTCATTATTTACTCCATTCCCAAATTTTAGAATAAATAATAAAAATAAATAATTAGTTTGTTCAGCGTTTTAATAATATAAACTTTTTGTGAGGTTTTACCCATCTCTTTACGTAGATATAGCCTTTGCCGCGACTTCGTCCTCCTAGAATAAGTTATTCGGCCAACCCATGTTGCGGGAGATTTTGATATCGTTATTCCCTCGGGGAATTTTAAATTTTCCGGGATTAAATGTGTGGTAATCCAGGGTATAAGTTATTCTATTCCAAATCCGTGCAGCCGTTGCCGGGTGAATAAGTAACAAACTAACACACAAACTCTCTCATTTATAATAGTAATAGTCATTTAGATATACTGTTTATCATTTTTCATACTGTATCTGTTTTCTATTGTATCACTCGTACAAATATTAGTTCCAAATCTTGGACTAAGAATTATTAAAGGTTTAATTATTCACAGAGATCGCGTGTCGGAGTCCAATTCAGCAGACATTTGAGTGCCAACGAATTGAGCGATAATGTCACAATTTCTTTCTTTGTCTAACCCTGGTAGTTTTGCGAGCGAGACGGTCGACTGATTGTGATTCGGTTACTGTCGACGGGAATCGTCGAGGTTTGCCGTAATTTACCGACGTACAATGGCCCCGCTGCAGCGATAGGGCTCGGGCTCAATTAGAATTGCTAAAGATCTAAATGTGCGGCGGCGTGCCCTTTCCAAAGGCGCTTATCTGTCTACGTACTTTTATGTCTATACAGCCCGCCTTTTATGATACGGCAGTGTACATAAAGATATCACGCAACAGTATTATTTACAGCGAAGCATTAAAAGAAATTTCTGCGCACCAAATAAATGTTGTTTGCATTTTCTCGCGCTGCGTGCCAAAGATTAAGCCGAAGAAAGCTTTGAAATCCCTTTCTGTGCGGCACTGCGGGTTTCGTAGCGTCTCCTTTGCTACGAGTGCTACGCCGTAGAGCCCGTCATATTAGACGATTTAACTTTATTTGGTTTATATTAAAATGGCGCTGACGTTAAAAAAATAAGCCCAGGGCCTCTATTCTACTCGGTAGAACGATATTGCCTTTGACGTGATATTGTATAATTGTCAACGTTGATTTATAGCTCTTATTTACTTGACATTAATGGCTTCCGAGTTAAAAACAATATGATAACATGTCAAATGCAATATAATTGCACCCAGTAGGTACAATCACGGACGTTAATTTGCTACCCATTTCAAAGAAAATCTGCTTGAAGATGCCATTGTCATTAGAGATGCCAAGTCATTTGTAATTGATAGGAAACTCAACCTTATTGCTGTAGAGCGTCAGATTGACTTTGGACCAAAGGTGGGTAGCTTTAATTCCTTGACTGTACACTAGAGGCCGATCAGATCCAAAACATAAAGAGCCTGATAGCAATAACGTTTTACAGACTGAAACTTTAACTCTCGATTGCGTTTTGATATGGCTATGAATACGAAAGTGGGTGCAGATATTGGAGTGCGGGTTAATCAAGATATCCATCTTCTCGCTATTCATCATGCGACGTCTCGGTGATCGATTGTTCAGCCATTACGGGAGTTGAACCGCCTCGACCTCTGAGTCTTATTAATATAATTTACATGCTATGAATAATGCACGGTGCTTGTTGAATTTTTAACGCCGCCATTTAGGTAATGTTATATTTTAAGGTGGACTAACGGTGTCGGTTTGACAACACAGCACAAGTTGTCTTTATCGTTACAGACTAGATAAAAAGAAAGATCCGAGTGACAAACGAATCGCGGACAACTTGTGCTAGCCCTCCTGGGCCTCTATTTGACGAATGATTTCTTTTGACGTGTTATTTGTATTATCAATGTTTTGATAGCTCTCATTATTTTGACAGTAATAGGGTTTTTTTTAAAGTTGACGTATTTACTACACTACGTCACGTAGTAAAAAAATTATACACTGAAATCATACGCCCATTGGCGTTATCTCACATTTGATAACCGAAGCAGTTTCAATCCTCACTCGTCAGTAAAATGGCTGCATTTGCTATAGGAGTTTTGTCCGAGATGCCACTATATGTCTTATATGTGGGTAATTAATGTAACGTAATGGAAAAGTTACCGTTATTAATTTTAGTCCTTAACTATGAGCACTTTTTTCGAATAACGTCCTATAGTGGCGGTGTTAATAACAATAGGAACTTATGACATCTAAAAAATAATTTTGTTTTGCCCAGTACGTATTGTACTGGGCAAAACAAGGCCTGAGACTTCATGTGCAACGAATTTGTTCTCGCTGCTCGCCGTAATTTTTCCCATTGGTTAGGGGATGATTTCACAAACAAAAAACCATTTTAGTTTACTTCTAAGGTACACATGTAATATTCCCTTTAAATTTACAGTTTAGGTTTAGCAGTTCACGCTGTGCGGTTTTGCTATCGTCTATAAAATTTGGCGTCTTGATCGTGTTAGTTATATCAACAGGGTGATGACTGACGAAAGCCCAAAAAAAAATCGAGTCATCGTTCCACTAATAGCTTTCACAGTGGATCCGTAAATAGATTTAATTTTAATATAGTGCTCCACATCGGAGATTATTGCCGCCGCCCACGCCGACAGCCGGATATTGTCGTGGCAATGTCCTCGTGCCAAGTATCTATCTCGCTGTCTCTGCCCCCCCTGCCGCGACCCTGTCGCGACCCTACCGCGACCCAACTACGATTTAGTACCTACGATATACCTAGAACCTTAGTTACTTATGTGCTAGGGTCTTATAATTACGTGACATTTACGGGGTGTAGCGGTACAGTGAGGGTCTAGATAATAATTGACGATCAACGCTTCACTACGTTGGTCCAAATTATGTAAACTATTTAGGTAAGTTTTTGGGTCTGTATCTAAACTCGACTACTACACATATCAAAAATGTCCAGAGATAAAAATTATCCCTACAATATTCTGATATTTTAAAGTACATTGCAAAATATCAAACTTTTAGATGACTAGACATTTCCAATGTGTGTAATTAAAAATGTACATTTTCAACGGGTTTCTTTTTTAAAAGGAGCTCGGGCTCTATTTCATTTTGTTTGGCCCATCTCGCTTCTACTATAGCGATAACGTTATAGTAGTTCTTACGCTCAAGTGAATGAAAGCTGTCATAGCGTCAACAATATTACCATGTAGAAACAAGTTGGGACGAAACAATATGAACTGAGGCCCTGAACGCCGGAAGTAGCGCGTCGCGCCGCGTCGGTGGCGCGTCGTATCGCTACTCTTTACGTGTTTGCGCAGTCCTTCGCACCGATTAACCCGTCCTTCGTACCGATGTCTATCATCGCGCAAACGCTCGCGTGACGCGTTTCATTAGCTAGATTTCTTTCTACTCCCATTTTAATTATCTGCGCCGTTACAGAGATAGCTATCAAAACGTGTAAAATATAACCATAATAAATTAAGTACCGCACGAAACTTTCGTGGAAAGCTCGTTGAATGGAATTTATTTTAGGAAGTTTTCACTATATGAAACTATAATGAGCGATATGGGGTTGCCGTTTCCGTCTCTTGAATTGTTTGCTCGTAAATAGCTCGTTGATTGTTCGGGACGGAAAACGCCGCGGCGCACGCGACGGGCCTGACATCCCTCCAGTCATTTTGTATCATCCTGTATATTCTGTAAATTAACTGGGCGTTTCGCGGCTATCTCATTCCCTAAGTGCATTCTGCCAGTAAATAGCGGGGGAACGTGACTTATTGTGGCGCCAGTCGCACGACTCATTTCTGCCGCTGATGTCGATTCCTATATCCTCCGCATAACTATCTCATTTTATGTTTCCTTATGTGCGATATTAGGAGTCCCTTCCTCTTACTGCGTAAACTACGACGTTTCGCAGAATGTGTTTATTTATGTCATTCTTTCCGTGTCAACAGTTGAAAATTGTAAAGTATCTACTTTTCCTAATTTTTTTATATCAACATACGACACGTCATAAAACACAAAGGATTTGACTTATTCTCGAAGTATATTTATTTTATGCGCACTGTAATACAATTTTCTTTTAATGGCTACTTTATTTGTTAAAATACCGTAAAGCTATGAAGCCTAAGTGCTCCATATCCACCAGATTACGACGCATTTACCACCGATACTGCTGTTGTTTTTTTGTATCGACATTATTACTCCGTGTGTAATAATTTATCGGAATTGTTGGGCCGGAGTTATGATTTATACCGAGTTGGTCTGCGGTGCAAACCAATTTCGTCTCAGCTCCCCTCCCATACTTTCATTGAAACCTGAACATTTTCCGAAAGTACGATGTTTATTTATTTCTGTAACACCCTGTGCCAAGTTGGCGCGGCGTTTTTGCTAAATAACAGCACTATTCCCGGGATAAGAAAAAGAATGGAAAGAGCTTCTAACGTGCTCAGCTCTATTACGTCAGTAGCGCCCGGAGTGAAAATAAAAACTTCGCCTTTTCAAAGGTGAAATAAAGCTGGATACAGAATAACAGACTAATAAGTCCAAAATGGCCTTAATTAAGGCTGTTAATGTCACTCTCGGGACCGTGTTTTTTAAAGAAAACTTTATCGGGTTGCGCAGCCGCTTCCGTTTATTAAAATCGAGCCCTAAGTTCGGAAGTTCGACACGGCCAAATGAGACATTTCCCTTAAAGAGTACCCACTGGAAACTTCGCTAGCTTACGATTTAGCCCCAAAAGGCAAATTTTTACGACGAAACTTTTCTGATAAAACACCCAGAATCCGAAGCCTGTTTGAAGGGAGGTGATTAAACATGAAATTTGCATTTACACCAATAGGTGCTTGTGAGAGTCGTAAGCGCGTGTTTATTTTGTAACACTTTGATATGTTTTTCGTTAATGAACTACTACGTGCTCAAACTCATTCTAGGAATGCAACAGATCTTTGTGCAGTCAATGGAGAGACTCGGCAAAAAAAAAAGAATGGTCGTCTGATTGCGGCTGCAGCGCGAGGTGCTACAAAGGAACGAGGCCTCCTCGTTACGGAGGACCGAGATTATCCGGGACACTCGCTCCTGGCTGCTTATGTACGGAGCGGGAACTACTGCAACATAATGGGAAACTACATAGCGGTGCCTGTGCCTTAAAAAACCTTAGCATAGTTCTAGTTAAAACTATACGTTTGTGTAAAGAGTAACTAACTAAAAAATATAGACAGTGCAAGAGGTCTCAGAAAGTAGTTCGGGTTCAGCTAAACTCGGTTAGCCTCGCATTAGAGCATACGAGAGCGAATGAGAGAAAAAATCAAACTCAAAGCTATCACACTGTAGTCACCTACTTTATTTTTATTTAATGTCGTTGTATAATTTTGAGGCGACTCATTCTAGAGATACTTTAGAGCGTTACCTAAGGCTGTGAGGTAATTAATTAGGTAACCTTTGGGAGCAAAGCTCAATTAGGGGATTTAATATGGTTGGAATAAATTGCTACCACACCAACAGATAACTTATGAATATGTACGATAACACGACTTTGAAACACAAAGCTTTTGACCCATCTTAAGCTTATCTTAGATTTACAGTATAAACAGTAGTTCGTCGTTAAACAAAGGTATGTCGCGCGGCTTGCATGTGTGCGTGCCTAGGCCGTACGTGCCAAAAGCCACCACAAGCATATTCAACTGGCCCCATTAAGCAGGTTTAGTCGGGCGCGTGCCGGCGTGCCTATTAGTCGCATCCCTAGCGCACAAGCGGCAATAGGTAACAGAAACACCTAAAGGGCCGGAGACGAATTACTTTTCTATTTATACTATGATAGCCTGCCAAAATCTTAATTAGATAACTCAATCTGTATATTTTTTCGTTTGGGAAAGCCTTAGATGACGTGACTTTTACTTATTACGAGTTTTTATACTTTTCCAGGTGAAGGTGAGAACTTAAGTCGGAATTTAATTAATTTTAACGTTTCAGCTCAGCTATCCGTCCTCGAGTGGAACCCGTAAAACCTAATGGACTTTCCCTGTCTAGTGGTAATTTTGTTTGAGGTTCTCGGGCAGGGCCTGCAATCTTACTGAATTTGTAGTTGGTTCATCCCCCTCGTGACTTTCAAATGAAATGTTTACATTAAAACATTTTTCGCGAAACTACACAAACAAATATATTTAAATGGATTTAGTTTCGAGTGCGCAAAATGAATATTTTAATTTACCTCGGCCGATTTGTTTACTGTAGCGATATAATACCGTATTAATTACTGTTAATCGGCGTTTAATTTAATTCGTTGCCAATAATTTATTTTCATTTGGTGTTCCAAATAAATAGCAAATTAATATCAGCAAGCACGAACAAATAAGTAGTAACACGAAACTGATTTACAGCGAGCGTTCGAGTACAATACACGAACAAGTGTAGTACGGCAGCGATTGTGCCGCCGAGCTAATTAGCCAGTGGTGTAATTGTGGCGTAGGAAAGTATTGGGGAAATTATAAAAAACATACAAATAGCTAATGGGGACTATAATTATCGTTTCGACTTCTAGCTTTAACGGTTTGACTTCAGAGCCGTTGAAAATATTAAGATACGTTCACAAAAATGACTCTTCAACACCCATTAAATGAATAAATATTAAAGTCAGTGTTGAAAAACTCTATTACACGCTTAAAATTATCAAGCGTGCTAGTTTATGTACTCAAAAACAGTGAAGAATAATTGTCCACAAGTTACACTGATATTCCTTTGCCTTGCATAATACAAGTGTGTCGTTGGTTAATTTTCCAGCTTTCAGATATAACTTAAATTGAAAACGTATCTTGTAGCCTTCTTCGAAAGTCAATTCAGCCTTCCCGATAAAGCTTCGATAAAGAACACGACAGACGGAGAACGCTGCGTCAACTTCTAGCGATTACGTCATCTCTATTCAAAGTAGACATTCGGAGGCTTTTACGCAGGGTTGTACAGAAACGTCAGCCGGGAGCATCCGACAAAGCAGCCGCACCGGCGGGGCGCTCTCTCAGGAAATTCAACTTTAAAGGAAACTCAAAGAAAAATGCAAACTCGAAGTAGATAGTTTAAATCGTTTTTACACATGATACGAGTAATATGTACTCCTAGAGAGTTTGCGGAAATGATTAGTTTATCTGGAAGGAGAATCCGTAGTTATATAATATAATACCAACTAGAATATCATTCGACTGTTAAAGACCGTAACAATACTTAATAGTTACGGAATCCAATGGAGTTTAAGTTTGTTTACATTGACACGTTTAACGGTCAATAAAAGAGGTATTTCTACATCAAAACATAAAAATCAAAATGACAGCAAGCAAGACATTAAATAGTAACAAAAACAAAAGAACAACATTTAAAATAAAATGAAACATGTAACAGTGATATCCAATATTTCAAATGTGTAAGTTACCACACAGTCTATTTATCATGAGTTTGACTTCACCACTCTCGTATAACCTCCATATGCTCGAATGTTATGTGCCTTGTTTCTCCACAACAACCCTTACAATTGCTGTCGCGTAATTTGTTGAGGCATTAGACATTCTTAGTTAATTTCATCAGACGAAACGTCGGGCGCGGCGTCGCGTGAGCGCGCGCACTTCATACACGGATATGCCTTTCATGTGCGGACTTTACCGCCCGCGCTAATAAGCACGCCTGTAAGCCATAAAAATACTTAGGAGTGTCTTTGATAAGTTACCTATATTTGACATAATAAATGGTCAGTCAACAAAATTTGTTGTTGAAGTCATAGAGGTACGATGTTAAATGATTAGTGACTTCAAAATGAACTGAAAGATTCACCTTTATTTGGAGACTTTTGTTGGCGAATCTAACCGACCTAGACCAGTTTTTACTAAACAATGTATACTAAATTGCGAAGCTCACAAACAGTGAATGTCGTACAAACGATGCATACATTGAGGCGTTCCATATTGACATACTGAATTGATTGCGAATTGTGCTTGTTTTCCGAAACCAATGGCTGGTGCAGTTGCATTGCATTGTGTTTCCAAGGAACGAGTATCGGATAATAATTAAATAAAGAAGAAATACTACCTGCTTGTAAGTACAGAAACTCCGCAGATATATTGCCGGCACGCTTCGGCAGTGGGGGAAAACTACCAGCTCTTTCTTGTTTTTAATATTGTGAGCTTTAAATAATAAACCTTTTAAGTTGTTTTAAGTCAAATAAGGAAGTGAATAATTAATTAATGGCATGGATTGGATTGTTTGTAGCTGTCTGTATTCTTTAAGATAGTTAGCTACACTACTAAAGTCCCAAGAAGAATAAATTTATGTGACACATGCACTTAGTAGTCCATCTCTCGTGCCATGTCTTTCGCCAAGAGATTGGTCAAAAGCGTACGTGGCAGGCGTACCGATGGCACTAAACGGCCTCATAAATGGCAGAGATATACCTACTTGTAATTAGATGTGCAGCGGAGTTTGCGACTTCAGCTTCACGAGTGGTTTCCGTGGGGGCCACGTAAAACCCGCCGGCGTGATATACTTGTGTTATACATGAACTTGCAGACCGCATTGCTGCGACCGTGTCTTGGAGCCGGAAGATATACATTATACCTATATAAGCCTAACGGAGCATGTACGCGTTAGCTTTCATGCTTCTTGTTAACTTCTTCTTGCTTACGGGAGCTCTTTTGTTGATGTTAAAAGATGCTAAAAACAGCGCAAGTTTAAAATAATGACGACGGCATGTACCGACTGTCGGCAACTCGTACATTCAATCTCGTATTCATATACAACATAACAAGGCCAAAAGGGGAATGTTGAACGCCAACAAATAAATTCAAACGTTCGAGATCTCTCATTGTCGCGAGTTCGCGGAGAAAACTTTTAAGGGGTCGCTACTACAATCTCTTTATTTCAGTGTAGCGGGCGCGCGGAGTTCATTTCAAAGGTAAAAGTTTGTTGAGTTAAGTATGGCGTTAGCGTTTGCGTCGGCTAATTAGAGAGCGCGTCATTGATCAGTATAAATTACGGGGACAATTTACGGATTGACGATGGTTATAAAACTTGTACCTCGCATATTTCTTTCCACTGTTCTAAACATTCGAAAAAATACCTGTATAAGTGCAGATTTTTGTAAAGTATTAATTTATTGAAAGTTTATTGCACCATGAATTCATAAGCAGACATATTGGCATACGTGTGCTAGGGTACTTGAGGGATAACCGATAAAATGTTAATGGATCTTATCCTTGTTCCTCCTAAATCAATCACGGGCCATCATTGCCGACAGATGTTTGGTAACCTGATCGTAATCACACATAAACACAAGCACAATATTGAATCATCATAGCGAGACTTGTATCACTATCTAAGTAGGCATACTGTTTGCTTTCTCGGCAATACGTATCGATTGCGATTATCACAGCAAATACTGCTAAGCGGGATGCCACACGAGCGTTGCCTGTGCGTTGCGTCGTCGCCGTTGCGTTGTTTTACATATAAATTAGAATGATATGCCACACGAAGCGCTGAAATACTTGCGTCGCCTTTGCGTGGGCCTTATTAATTGCCTAATATAAAGTTATTCTATTCTATAAAGCTAAGTTTTATTATACACTAAAATATGTATACATTTTGCTGGTTAGTATTATCTTATATGAAACATCTATCGTACCTGTAATTCAATCGCTTTCTCATTCATTGAGTAGTTTGCAAGTGCCTTTAACTCTCCAGCAAGTTGGAGCAAGTATTTAGTTACTTGCTCTTCCATTCAATAGCCACTGCAGTGCGCCTACGACGTGGCTCGTCGACTGAACTTTCGGAACATAGTGTTTTGCGACGTAACTTTCCACTGTTTTGTTCTCTAAGCGGCTGCGGTCATAGATAATGTTAAAATACGTTAGATTACAAAAACCGAGGCTTAAAAGTATACCACTCCGTTTCCTTAATCTGCCGAGTGACACAATCTCATTCCGCGTCTGCAGCGTCGGTGAATAGGCGGACGGCGTGTTGTCTCATTGCCTTGTCTGGTTTGCAAGTTTGAAATGTATTTATGGTCGCATATTATAATAGGAATTCATAACCATGGAAATTTAATTACTTTAGCCGTGAACCTATAGGCCAGATTGATCTTAGATCAAACTTAAAATGCATAATATGTAAGAGATAAGTCACATAATCCACAGTCTGTTTGTTGATTCCCGTACCACAACTGATTATCAACGTTAAAAATTCCAAGGGTAGATTTTAGGAACACTAAATTAGTTACCCATTAAAATCAAACGACTAGAATTATATGTTTTGTTCTAAATTGTAGTAGGCAATACGAAACAACTAAGTAGCAATCATAGCAAGTCATAAAAGGACATTACCGAGCTTTAACAATCGTACGATTCGCAAAATTCAACATTACCGGCCTTTAATCACAGCACGGAAACTCTAATAATAATCCCCCCCCTCCTAGAAAATTGTGGTGGAGGTTTCTGTGCAATATTAACGTTGGTTTTATAAGTGAGGGCTGCGTTTCGGAGCTTTGGCGTGTTTATCTCGCCGTTTAAACACGCCTGCGGGCTATTTAGATGCAATCTAGCGGTAGTTGCGCCGACGAGCATTCTATTAACTACAACACGCGACTTCCAGGTAATTATCACTTACCATGCCCAGGTTTGGGCGGTGGATATAATCGCAAAGCGCGGCAGAGTTTAGGCCGAGTTGAAATAGAGCTGCACGCACGGGTTGTGCACCAGCGACCGATCAAATAACTGATAAGGATAATTTATCCATAAGTGCAATCTTGTGTCAGCCATTTTAGGGCGGCAGGTCTCCCGCCCCAGCGACGCGTGATTTGGTTTTAGTATTGAATTCACACCCACGCGTAAACCCAAACCTAACCTAAACCTAAACGTAAACCTTCTTCAAGAGAATCACTGTTTATCACTTGAAAGTAGTCCATTCATCATTTTTAACGTAGCGGAACTGATAGATCTAGAACCTCTACAAGTACCTATTTCTATAAATATGAATAATATCTGCTTAAATGTATTTCTTAAGTGCTATATACGGCAGAATACTCTAGAAACCGTATCCAAACTGTAATATATCTATTATTTAAAATGTAGCTACTTTAATACTTGAACTACAGCTGCAGCGGTTGCTACTTGTTGAAGATTTCCGCAGGAACAACATTGCTACAAACAATATTCAGAACTTTAAAATTATTCCATTTTTCGCAACATTGAACAAACCGGGTTGTTGCAAAACGTCCTTTTAAAATAGATAATTGTGAAATAAAGGCATAAGTTTCCTGAGATGTTCTTTATATTGCTTACTAGCTTCAGCCCGTGAATTCGTCCGCGTAGATTACGATTATCGTTTATCCGGAATGAAATGTAGCTAATGTGTTAATCTAGGGTATAAGCCAGTATAAGCTACCGATATCAAATTTCATCCAAATTCAAAAAATCCACACAAGAACTTACGCATTTAAAGTATTGTTGTAATGATAAAAAAATAGTAAAAGATGTTTAGCAAAGGTCCTTAGATAAAAGTACTAATACTTATCCATATCATTTTGCGGTGTCTGGCTTGACGCAGTTAAAACATTTTCCAGGACTAAGTTTTAGCCTCTGGTATTAAAATAGGGCGCCATGTTATCTAAAACAATCGCCGACGCATATCCATTTTTTTTAAAGTGGGGCCGTTTACCTTGACCTTGAGACATATTTATCCGATCCGATATCAGGCTATCTCGGGGTCCTTGGTAAGTATTTATCTTTGGACCTTGATAGCTCGATTGAAACCAAGGCCAAGAAATGGATCCATTTTGTGCCTTTATCTTTTTAAGTTCT
This sequence comes from Acleris sparsana, assembly GCA_923062465.1. Classification (NCBI taxonomy): domain Eukaryota; kingdom Metazoa; phylum Arthropoda; class Insecta; order Lepidoptera; family Tortricidae; genus Acleris; species Acleris sparsana. Next base: position 14,937,137 of record OV281286.1, read on the forward strand.
AGGTAAAAGATAAGAAAGGACGAAAGGGATAGAACAAGACGATATAGAAACAGTTTAAGAAAACTTAAAAATAGAAAAATATAAGCCCATAAGGTAAGGATTTAGCTCAAAGATATGTCTTAAAAATCCCTTTGCATTCAATGTCTGTGATTGTGTATCCTCGCTCTTAGCAATAAGGGTGTTTGTTGTACTGCCTCTAGGGGTGATCGCGCTTTATCTACTATTTGCATAACTAGACACTTTATCCCGGTTTACTTACCTCGAAAGGAAACACCGTATCGTGTGTTTTGGTAATCTCTGTATAACTACTGTCTATCTATAGAAAGACAAAGTAGTTTTTTTGTCTGTTCGTGACACGAATCTGACTTGAAATTTAAGGACCCGTAAAACTTGACGTTATTTATTGCGCGTAATTAACCTAGTTTTAAAAGAAACATTCGATTCATGAATGCTAATTTATTAGTCCCATTCTCATTATGAAGTACCTACGGGACCGCACTTTGAGTCGCAGATTAGCAGACGTTTCATAAGTTTCCCTTCATATAGTAAAGTTTGTAATTTAGTGTTGGAGTTTGGGCGCATTAACCGCTCCCGTTAATGCGGGGCGCTACACACGTATTGCTTCGACAAACAACTCTTACGCCGAAGTGGACTCCTTCTATTCACAGCTTACAAAGACTGAGCGGCGAATTTACAGAAAAAGTGACTAAGAACGGTGCATGGAGCCCTCTCACGTTTTTGGAAAATTCGGCTCGAGATCCGAACAAATCGGATTTGCGTTCAATTTTCCTAGACTTTCGGAAGCGCGCCCGCATTTGGCTGAGCCAAACCCGACCCAAATACGGAGCAGGGAAATTCTTCAATTCCCTACTGTGCCTTCCTGACTTAGAATTTAAAGGATATAAATTTCGCTGACTTGCAGGGATTGACCTAAATTGCCAGTGGGTACTTCGGTAAGTTAAGAATATTGGAGGAGATTTTACATTGTAACGTTTTACCCAAATACCCAATGTAAGTTAACTCAAACGAAAAAAACGAGCATTGGTGCATTGTAACATAGAATAAATGCGGACGAAATGAATATATTTATACAGAATTGAAGAAAAATAAATCCAAAAACTTTGCAGAGAAAGTCTACTGCCGCCGCACAGACTACAGACAGTACAGACTGCCGATAAAGAACAACTGCAACACTAAAGGAAAGATCCTAGCATTTAAACAAATAGGAGACAAAACATAGGAGGCTGAGGCCACAGGGTACATCAAAAAACTCCAACAGCGTCTCAATGTACATTCGACAGACTTTTATTTGTCCTAGAAAAGAAAAAATATTCAAATGTGTGCTGCCATTGAACGGCAGGAAGGAAAGAGTCGCGCAGGTGGATATCACCTGTCGTAGAGGCGAAGGTTCCGGCGCGAGGGAGGCTGTAGGGCTGCTATTTTGTGCAGCCGCCGACGCGGTGCGGGGGCTTAAACGGTTGGAGCGGTTTGTACATTGTGAACCCTACTCTACCTACTCTTTTGATTGTCTTGTGTTGGTATACATTTTTAGGTCCCGGCGCAGAAAGAGGGCTGTTATAAGTTAGACGGCTATATGTGTGTGTGCGTCTATCTGTGGCACTGTAGCTCTTAAATAGCGGTGGTTTTTAGCCAGTTTTCATGAAAATCAGTTGAGCCGTTTAAGAGATATCAGCTCTGAAAGAAGGGATCACTATTATGTCTAATAGTTATTGTGGTTTTGATTCTAGACCCTACTTAACTTTTATTTCGCAGAGTAGGAAAACTAAACGATTTGAATTACGCTTTCCTATTCATATTCAATCAAAAAAGGAAGCGAAATGGCCGTGTACAGTGCTCATAAATGGTTCAATAGTTGTTTCTTGAATTTAGAACACACTTAACTTGTTCGTAGGCTGTGAAACCGGGACAAATCCGGGCAAAGCCTAGCACGGCGGCCCTGTTGCCGGCGCACATTTGTTACCTTTACGGCCAACATTTATTACCGTACCCGGCAACCGGCGCTCGTCCCGGTAAATATACTTAATTAAAATTACCACACGCGACTCCAGAGGATTCGCCTGCGAACATGAAGACGATGAGATAAAGTTTTATGTGCCGACACGCGCGCGCTCGATTTTTACGCTCGTGAAAAATTATATAGGATGTACTAAATGTCGGATGAATTATGATTGGCTGATCAGCCTTTAATGTTCTGCGTCATATCAGCCTGCGACAAATAAAAAAAATAATTTCTGATTTTGTGTAGTCTACTACAGAGAGATGTTTCAACTTTTTACCTCATGACATTGTCATAAGGTCCAACAGTGGATACATCTCGAGTTGACTGTACTTGGAGCAAAGACTCCTTATCTTTGGTTCATGTTGAATGAACTGTCTTTTAATGAAGAAAACAATAATTAATGCCAAAAGAAGAAAGTTATGAATAAATTTATCTGTGTTCACCTTGTCATAATGAATTATTTCCTTAAAAATTCATGAAAAGCGGAATGTTAGTCTTACAAAGGTATATTATTATTTTTAAACAGAATATTATTTATTGAGTAGTTATTATATTATATTCCTAGGTACTTAGATGGTTAATTCCATTTTAATATGCTTTTTTATAAATAATTTGCAATATCTAAATGTGCCTATGAATTTATTGGGTAATAAGATGGCCTCTGAACTCACTGATTTGTACGCGTACCTACGTGTATTACATGTGTGTGTATTTAAGCAAATCGGGCTCTATTCAACTCAGTAAAAAAAAATTCATTTTTGATCTGCTATCGTATTGTCAACGTTGTCATAGCTCATATTTTCTTGACAGTAATGGCGGCTTACTTAAAAACAATACCGTAACAGGTCAAATACGAGTTGAATTAACGGCCTAGAATAGAGGCGCGTCAGGACCACGCTGTTCTGTCAGTTCTGTGTTATCTAGTTTCACGTTTTATATTGTTACTAGCTGTTTTCCGCGACTCCATTCGCGTCGAACTCGTCATTCGCGGGTAAAAGTACTCCATGTCCCCTCGGAGCTTTAGCTATCTCCAATACTAAATTTGATCGAAATCTGTTCAACGGTTAAGTAACAGACAGGCAGAGTTACTTTCGCATATATAATATTAATACAGATGTTTGTTAGTTTAGTTCCATAGTTACAAATACCTTATATTTGTAATTATGGGACTTGTGACTCGAAATAAAAAAAAACTTATTCTTATTCTCATGCATCTAAAAGGAAGACGGTTTGAAAGCGTGTATGTGTACCGCAGGTTGCAAAGGCAACGTTTTGCTAACAAAAGAAGCAGATATAAGTAAACTTGGCCACAAGTGTATATACTAAAGACGGAGGACTTGGGAGAGAGTTGTAGGTACAATAAGCAACAATGTTGTCACTTGTGTAGTTAACTTTCTGCGAAGGCTGCGGTTTCGCATGTTGCCGGGAACTCATCACAATCTTGTAAGCTTTTGGTGCACATGCTGTCAGCATAAAATAATTTAAGTGTTTGCAGATGTGTGTAATTGTTTAACACATCTCATTAATGGTTTCTGAGGTTAAGATGTCGATTATAAATGTAGTTACCGAATAAGAAAGTGGAATGTAAGTTGAGTACTACTTACTGTCGTAATTAATTTTAAAGTAAACATACAATGATAAGTATAGTTTAGTCTATGTCATTTATTAACAATGATATTGTTATAAGTATGCTAATAATTTTGATTGGTATACCTACTGGCACTTTTTTGGTTTATTGCAGGGGCTGACTCCTAATCGGTAAAACCTTATGACATAGCTTTGCTTTGAACATAGTATCGTATTGTGAACGTTATGGTGGCCCTTATTTTCTTTCCAGTAATTACCGAGTAGAATAAAGCCTCAGTCTCATCTAACGGATCTCTATGTAAGCCGGCAACACTAGTAAATGTAACGGCAACTACAAAGGTGTGGCGAGGATGAACCTCCCCGCAACACCCTGTGTGCGGGAGGGGGCAAGTTTGTTCTAAGTGGTAGCACCTTTTATTATGACGTCATCTGCCGATGAAGCCGCTAATTGGTTCCTGATGCCGGTTGCGCTAATTTGCTAACAGTACTACCAAGAAAAAGTATTGTAGCGTACATTTTTAACACCTGGCAAGAAAAGAGGGGTGTTATAAACTTTACGTGTGTATCTGTGTATCTACGACATGCTTAGCCAAGTTGATGTTGATGGTTCGATTCCCGGTCTGGGCAAATTTTTGTGTGATGAGCGCGAGTATTTTTTCCCGAGTCTTGGATCGGCTCGAGAATGGCGGGACCGATTTGATTATTTTTTTTTGCGGTGATCGTAATTATCAGGGCACAGTTCGTATGAAAAAGATATTACACCCCGGCGGCGCTGGGCACGGACAGCTATAATAGTTTTATATAAAGCTCGATCTCCAAAATCTACGTAAATTTGAAATAATTGTTAAATACTATAATCATACTTATTTTATTAACTTTCACATGTATCAGACAGTATCTAAAACTTATGTTAGTAAGTTATTAAACTTCTAACTTAAAACACGTAATTTTATGAAATTCAACTTGACAATTATAAACATCTTCATGTACACATTTACACCATCCTTAAATACTAACAACACCATGACGCAGCTCTCAGATTCTCAGTCGTGCAAACTACCGGAGTTTCACTTTGCCTTATCAACTATTCTGCTTGAGCGTTTAGCTGAAACACTCTGAAAGATAATTACAATTGACTCGCACTCATGTCCAGTTTAAGCTCCAGTTGAAATTAGTTTTAGATTATCTACCGCAATGTTTAGCGACTAGATAACGAGAACGACATATTCTCAGCTTATGATATTTAGCATATGTTATTTTTTAGAAGAACTAGGTTCTTTAAAATGGAACAGGACCGAGATTCTAGGCGGTAAAAACCATATCGTATTTGACCTGTTATCGTATTGTCTACTTAATTGACAGTAATGGTGTCCGAAGTTAAAAACAATACCATAACAAGTCAAAGACGATACCGATTTTACTGCCTAGAATCTATGTAAGATAGTGAATAACTAATGAGTTCATAAACACACGGGTTTGTGTGTACTAAAATTCCTTACAAAGAGCAGGTTGAACATAGCCGTGTTCTTTTGCATCATCTCACATTATTCCAGTATTGTTTGTTTCATAAAGCCACCGATAGGAGGTTAACTTCTAGATCATCATTCTGCTAACACAATATAGCTCATTGTGGTGCTTTAAGTAACCATCAATTTAAATATGCGCTGAATTGCGATTAACTCCAAATTAGTTGCATTGGATTCGGTCATCCGCAAATTCTACCACGCATATGGCCACCCGACAAACCGGCGTAATTAGAGAGGTCGAAGCTAACCTCCTTCTTCGTTTTAAACATGGTTTAAAATATAATTTGAGTCGTCAGTCCTGAAATCTAATCAGTTTTTGCAACACACGGCGCGCGATGTTGGGCGAAATGGCGTTATCGCGTGTAACCTTAATGTGAAAACTCTCCTCTTGTCTACAAAGTGGAAAAAGCATCAGCAAATTCGCATGTAGAACACTTTTCCAATTTACTTTTTAACGAAATTCTCACGGGGTTCGGCAAAACTTATTTATGGAGTATAGTAAATATTAATGGAGTATATCTCTATAGCAATAAATGTCAATATGGCGATGACCTCTGCGTCGTGGCAGATTTACTTGAGCCCTAGAGGCAAAAACGACGGATACAGAGACTCAGTACATTTCAATACGAATATGTATATCTACTACAATCGGTGCAAATATGTTTTGTTAAAGAGTTACATACATAATTATATACTGTTAGAAAATGTGTTTTGAACCTCCGTAGATGAACTCCTAAAATAAAGTTACGTTTTCATAATTAATTTTATGTATATTTTACCTAACGTTTTGATCGATGACGTCAATCAAGTCAGTGCAGAAAGTGGACACTTCAATTAAACGGCTCTAACTTGACCCTAAGTCGGCCATGTTACGACAAAACAGCGTAATTAAATTCAAATTACCTTTTTTCCTTAACAGTAAAGTACTCGTCAAGCTCAAATACACATAATTAACGTAGATTGTGTAGCAATTTAAAAATATCTTAATTTACCACGCAAAACTTTGCGCTTGCAAGGGCTTGAACACCACCTCTGGCACAGTTAACATTGGCTACCACCACGCTACCACTGAGCCATAGAGTAGGATGTAGCTCGTCGCTTGGTAAAATATTTAAGCGAAATGAAACTGCTTTTCCGGGAAGTGTTTAATTGAAACAGCTTTTCTCGAGAAGTGTTAATTGATTCCCTGGCCCGCCACTGGTGTCCGGCCGATTAAGTTTGAAACTGTTCACAAGTTCATAATTGACTGAGAATCTCTGAACGTCTTAACGTTTGACTATTTAGCTTGACGTATTGTTCTGTTCTGATAAGTATAAAAAATAATTTAAAGTAAACCAATAAAGGGCGTTTTTTAATAAAGTGTATGTAGTTAAGGACTTAAATTAACAACGGTAACTTTTTCATTACGACACGACAATTAGTCATACATTACAACACTGCCCTATACGCCAATAGAAACAGAAGAACTTTCAATCCTCGCTCGTTAGTAAAAATTTTGTTTTTGCTGCAGGAGTTTTGTCCGAAACGGCACTATTTATTGTACCTACAGCAGTATTGTTAATTATCGTGACGTAATGGAAAAGTTACCGTTGTTAATTTTAATCCATAACTATAAGCACTTTTTGTAAAACGCCCTAAACACAACTTTGTAAGTAATGTTTAAAAAACGTTCGGTCTAGAATCACATCAATGTCACAAGCCTAGGACCTCTATTCGAGGCGGTCTAAACCATACCATATAATAACTAGAGGCCCTGAGTATAAAGCAATACACTACGTATACCTTCGTACTATTCACAATGAATAAATACTTGATCTATGGTGCATTATTGAAATTGCCTTTAAGCCTTTAAGCCTTTGGCCATAAGTCGCCCAATGCAAAGTGGCGGAGATTTTGTAAAATGATAAAATTCTAGCTAAATATTCTATTTCGGAAGCTTTCGAGCTTCAGTTAAGTAAGGTACCCGAATGTTTGTGTTACGGGAACTGTTTGTTTTACGATGGTTTAATTGGGGAAGCCGTTTGCATTAACGAACGAGACAAAAGGTCCGAGTTTAAAACGGTGCTACGCGAGTTTTTGCTTTATTGTTGTGTGTAAAGTTTTTAAAGAGCTATTTATAATATTACCTAGGCTAAATACCTACTTTAGGTATGCTATAGAGTTAACATTATTTTAAGCAAAGCCTTAGATGAGTAATCTTAGCTAAGATACAAACTTTAAATGTATGGATTTGACAAACGGTCAACTCAATCTTTCATCAGATTACGACGATCAGAGTACGTTAATAATAAATAATCTAAGCACCAGGCTTATACTATTGGTACACCAGGATATAAATACTTATGTAACGAAATAAATACATAGCAAATATAAACATAGACTCAGAAGGACAGAGGGCAGTCATCACACAAATATTTGGAATCCTACCCGGGACCGCTAGCTTCGGAGCGAGTCACTACCAACTAGCGCAACGCGTCATCATTATAAAGTAATTTAGCATTATACATCTTGACTATAATGTATAGGCTCACTGATTATGAGTCTAGTTAAACCCATAATTCTATTACGTTTTAAGGTATTTAACTGCATATAAACATGCAGGTGCATTCTCATGAATGAAGCCACAGGTCTTCTGCTCGAACGCTCTGTTATGGATTTGCATCTGCGATCGGCCTGCGGACTCGCCCGCCTGCATAGACGTAACTTATAGATATTGATACAACTCGCTTGTACAGACCGAACAGAAGTCAACATTCCGGCACGAACGTTCAAAATTTAATTAACTCTCACGTAGCTAGTTTTATTTTGGTTTTGTTCGCGAAACGGTCGCGTTGCGGTTTTTTGTTAGTCAACACGAGTAGATAGGTACACAGGAAGGTCTAATTTAATTTGAATTTGTATGAGTACAAATTGGTCTAGACACAGAATGTAGTAAGTAACAAATACGTGTAGAGTTATATGTTTTTAGGTACTCGCCATTGAAGAAAGCTTAATTCTTTGGTGAAATCCATTACTTAAATATACTTTAGCAGTTAAACAATGCATTGTACTCCATTAAATATATTGCTTGTATTCTCAGCAAACATCCCCCTTTCAAATTATACCGAGCACTACAAGCAAACTATTCGCTACGCTGCAGCACTGAGTCGTAGCGCCGTAGCACCGTAACTCGTGACGTCACTCGTGACGTAACGGCCGCACCCCCGCCCTGGCGGGTGCGTGCGTCATCCTATGAAGCCGCGATACGCAAATATATTTGACGAAAACAACCTTCGAATCTATTTTTGGATTCGCGTACATTCAGGGGAGCATCGGCATTATAAAACTCTTTAGATTATTATTATTTTGGGTATTAATCGTCCCTTTATTTTATAACTTTACCGTCGGTCGATTCGTTAAATTTAATATTTAGACGGCTCTCATTACTATTATGTGTTTTGTAAAAAACTGCTCTCGTATTTCCCCGACGATTTGCTCCCAACTCACTATAATCGCACCGTCACTAGTGGCGTGTCATCGAACCGCCCGATCCACGCCCGGGAATTATAGCTAACGTTGAACGTCACCCGCAGCACGCTTCGGGTGCATTACACTCTAAAATCATCTTCAAAACCACCGGGCGTGAGTAACAGTTCTTTCGAGAGCACCAATTAACACATACCTACAGTTCGTTCACGTTTATCGTAATGCGATATTCTCGTACGTCGAAATGTGTGGTTTCGACGCGTCAGCGTTTTAAATCAGGACGTAACCTAAATAAATATTAATTTTGACTTCGGGAGGGCAGCGCTGGGGGACTATTCGGACGAATTTAAAATACTTTATTGTCCGAGCTGACGCTTTATAGAGCTAAATCAAAATTAAACTCTGGGGATACTTCTGGACGGTTTGTCGCTGAAGTCAATACCATCAGGCAGGTTTGAATTTATATCCGAATGAATCTTAAAAGGGTATTGTTAAACTGCTTAAATAGTCCGGGTCCCGTCTCAATACCTTTCACTTAATTAAAACTTGACGTCGGTAATCCTGTTCGATAGTGGAAAGATTAATTGGCCTCATAAATCTCCTATTCAAATAGGTGATTACTCACAGTCGATTAAGCGCACCAGGCACGTAACTTGAAAGTGTGTGGCGTGACAACTTGAATTTTGAGCAGTATGTTCATGCCCGATTGATTTAAATATTATAATGCCGCGGTTGGGTCATCTTGTCACGCGTAATGGTATGACTAAGCCCAAAGTTATTATGTTAATTCGATATACTGTAAATCATTTTACAAATGATCGGATTATGGTAAAAATAAGACACCAGTAGAGATTAAAATAATAGTAGTAGGTATAGTCGCGCCACTTGAAGCGGCCATCGACGGCATTAAACGCAAGCGTATTGTTTTCGTCATCGATGAAGCTAGTGTGGAATCACGTGACAAAAGCAGGCAACCATGACCATGACCTGATGGCAGAATGACGAAAGAGCGCTGTGTAAATCTTGTTTGCTCGGCCTGCGCCTAACTCTGCAAATGCAGAAACATCCGGGCAGAATCGATGCCTTTCCAATTTCATCTCGCTCTAGTAAATCAACGTGAAAAACGTTACCTGCCTCTTTGTGCAATGGAATGGACGTGCCCACATCCAACAATACGCTCCGTATTTTTCCCTGTTATTTGTAAAGTGATCATAAAAAGCTACATGAATCCACATCCATGCGCGCAACACGAGAGCTTGGAAAATAGCTATGAATAAACAATGACCGTTGAACAAATTTTATCAGAGTGTTAGATCAATGTTTCCATTGCTTTTACTTGTTGTTGATCTCATAAAACAAATGCCTAAAAAAGAAATGCTTCGTTGCGTTCCCGAAGTGGTACAAACAAGTCTGCTAGTCCAGTCAAGGTGCAAAAGCTGCTAAAGTTTGTATGGACTCGAAATGTATGGAGTTGACATATGGGGTCGACGCGGTGAACCGGCACTTCATATTGTCGATTTTTGACAATCGCTAACTTACCTTTATTCGTCTAGCCTTGCTTCTAGTCTGCTGACGGATTTTCAACTATTATATTATAAATCACTCATACAGATACATATACCGTTGAATTAAGTTGAACTTCTTTATGAAGAACACGACTACGCTACGTGCGGATTATTTTCATCTTGGCCGCCGTGTGTAATGCGTTTTAAGATTAATTTCGTTAGTAGCAGAAACACCAGATGTCACACCTTTGCAGTGTGAACAGCGCCAAACGTATCGTAAACATCGAATTATTTTATGCTACATGGTTATTCTCTTGTTGCAAAGGTAATAAGCGAATTAAAAAGTGGCTGATTGAGAACAAAGGAATCTATCCGAGCATCCGAGCAAATAAATATGGTCTGGTTTTTCACGTAGCGAATGTATTGGAACCCCAAGCATAAACTTTTGCCTTCAATCAAGTACCTAAGTAACGTTAAAATATCGCCATAGAGTATTTGGTATACGTGTCCAGTGTCCGTATTTGGTCTTAACATTTTGTTAGTATCGTCATATGTATGTAAACGTGAGTCTTTTAGAGATTTGTGCTATGAATAGGTTAAGAACACGATTAGGTGTTACACGAATAGTTAAGGTGATTCGAATCCGTGACGTATAATTCAAATGTTAGTGCTCAAGCTACTGTAACTTATACTCAAAAATCTAATTAAAGACCAAAATTCTAACGTCAACGGGCGCACATTCGCTGTGAATACTGCATTTTGTTTTAGGTATAGGTATTTTTATCAATGAAACTTACCCTAATATTACTAATTACACGAGTTCTCATTCATGTTTTTATGAAATAATATTAAAATAACGAAATAATCAAGATGGGATTACTCAGATTTTAATCTCTAATTAGATTCTCGAGTATAGTAAGTTGGGTAAAATACCCAATTATTGGTATCTAAAATACCAGTTATACGTTATACCTAATGATTGAAGACCTCTATTGATTTGAAATTAAGTTAATAGGGCAGTTCCCCTTCCTACGATTTGTATGACAGGCAGTCATTGTCGTACAACATTCTTAGATCCAAATAGGTGCTCTTCTCTCAGTTGACCTTAAACCCGATATCCCTGGCTGTATTCTACTACACGACGTTATCGATATCATCTTAAAAGCATAGATCTAGTGTGTGTGATTAGTGCATGTTATAGTATAAATATAAACGAACGCGTTTTTTTCAGCACACCTCTTCAACAATGTTGGCTGACGGGAGAGTTTGATAGTCCAGATTTAATTAATTCTGAGAGCCGCATAAAGTTATAATTACAATTACGACTTTTGGTGGCAAACCGTGGTTCTAGAATCCATGGAGTTATTATTTCCTATTTAATGTAATACATACCACTTTGATTTTGACCTTCAGTATTTTAATATTTCAAAATTCCTTAATTCATTAAACCGCTAAACCAATTTAAATTTATTTTGGTATGGAGGATATCTCTGCTGTGAAAGCGTTACAAGCAAGCAAACATTAGTAGGTATGGAATAACCGAACTAAAAACGTATTTAGTTCATTTTGAAATATTACCATACTGAAGGTCAAAATCAAAGTGTCATGTATTATAATAATTAGGAAATAGTGACTCCATGGATTTTAGAAGCACGATATGTCACCAAAATCCTAACCCTAGTTATAATAGCGCTCCGCCTCGCTTTGAGTGCAATTTGAAAATCTTACAAACATTTGGTAGGTTAAGTTTTAGTTCGAATAACGATTATATTTTATTACTCTACCTCAGAAATATCGTAATCGTATAATAAGTGACAAAAACCGGGCAATTGACTAAAATTTTCTGAAAACATTTTAATAGATTCAATAAATCATTAAACGTTCATCCATTCTTCTTATTTCTTCATTCACGAACCTTTTGGCATGTAAAATAGCCGGCGACTTCAATAAGTATTATAATCGAACGGCTTCAGGCGCTCCATTGTAGTGTCTGAGGCATTGTTATGCGGAATACCGTTCGGTGCGCAAACTTTAGCAGTTACTGGCTAGAAAGAAAAGTCTTGCATCCACAATTCCATACTCCTTTAACACAAACATTGTTAGCAACTGTAAGGCTGCAGCTCCACTGAGGCGGAGATGGGCGGGGTGGAGCGGAGTGGAGCGGAGCTGTGCCAATATTAACAAATAGAATCTAAAGTAACGTGCGCAAGGCGCGCTTGACGTGGCCGCATGCGCCTTCTATCGGTTAATTTAATATTGGCAGAGCTCCGCTCCGCTCAGCTCGTCTCCGCCTCAGTGGAGCCGCAAACTTAGCGTTGGCAACACTGGTCCCTCTGAAATGTAAAATTACCCAACATATGGGTACAATACCAATATTGGTATTAAGCCAAGAGGATAGACCCATACTTCAGGGTTTCAAACCTTATCAGCTTTCAGCTTTCACCTAATAAGAGCTTTCAAACCTTAACAATACGACAACACATCAAGGCAATAAGTTTTTATCTAGAAGAATAGTTGCGTTTATCGCGTGATAAAATGTGGATAAATCATCCGTCACTCTCGTACTTATAACGGCCCGGGCATACCGGATGAGTGCGCGTAGACGTGATGTGCGCGTTCGCTTTCCACTGCGATGTTAGTGATATGTCGTATGAGAATTTATACTATACACCGCACAGTCGAAACCGCTGGCCCTAAAACGGACTAGAAATTTGTAAGGAATATTCCTTGGATATCTAAGGGATACACTAAAAACTTTTTTTTTTTAATTCATCCCCTAAGGGGTTAAAATAAGGAGAGTAGCGGTAAACTAATTCTACGCGTCCAGAGTCGCCGGCGTCATCCAGTAACTAACAAACCAACGGTAGGTATTAAAATGGAAGTACTATATTGCCGTTTTTCTGTGCTTGGTGAGTAAAATGTTCACCGCAATTTTATTTCCGACCGCTTCGTCTATTTTTGTGTTTCAGGTAACTTTTAATACCTGAAGCAGAAATCGTTTTATTGAACACCTTCCACACTCGGAAATGCGTTCGCAGCGCGGCGCTGGAGTGGGCATGTGACATTCGCAGAATGGATCGGCTCCGGGAATTCCTTTTATGGCGGGACAAAGCCAGGTTAAGGTTTATAAACAGGGGAGCTCTAATACACACTTGACTTTTTAAAAAACGGTAAAACTTTCATATAAATAGGTAGACACTTGTGATAGTGACGCCACAGTTTATAGTGGGGTAAGGGGAAAGTTGAACCTTTAATAATGAATTATACGTTTTAAAAACATTTGATTGGAGCTGTCAGTCAACATCTCTTTTATTTAATTAGACATTTACTTGTATATATTTCAAAACTGTTTTTTTTATACGCTTTCGGGAAGGCAAACGAGCATACAGGCCACCTGATGGTAAGTGGAAACGGTGACTCAAAGACATTCGCATTCACAAGACTGCAAGCCTAAGACTGCAAATACGTTGCCAACCCTGAGGACTAAGATGGAATACCTCAATGCTAGTCATTACACCGACTATCTTTTCCCCAAACCGGAACACAACAATGCGAACACTGCTATTTGGCGGTAGGATAAGATGCTGGTAGCGATCCGGACGGACTCTGCACAAGGTCCTACCACCCGCAAAATTCTATATTGTATCTAATAATGTAGACAGGAGATCAGTATTTAGTAGTGTTTTTAGTCCACGACGTCTCGCCCCACTTCTTTTTTCTTACATTACATACGTATCAGGGCAACATCAAATCATCATCATCATCAGCGGGGTGCGCCGTCGTCGTGGATTAAAAACAGTAACGATATATGTATGTTGCAGGTGGAGCTGTCGCGATAAACTCGTGTGGAACGATACAAGCTCCGCTCGTCAAGTTGACGAGCGCTTGTGTCAAGTGCATACTCGTACTGTTACGCGATGCATGTCAACCTAGTCGATAGCTACTTATGACTCTTATGACACAGACCGCCCTAGCTAAATTAAAATTAACCTGGGAAATAAAACCATCTTGACCTTTACGACAGGAGTTCCCTAATTGTGGGCGCCGCGTACCGGTGTGCTCACGTCACCGTCACGTGACTTTATAAATACACGCGGGTATCTTCTTTTACAAGAGAGCCGCGAGAAATTACAACATGTATAGGGTAGGCAGTCACTGTATAAAAAAGCTTGGGAACCCCTGTTTTTCGAGGAAGCCGTATTAGAACTGAGGGTACTTAGTACAGTCCAGGAATTCTAAAGCAATAAGGTTGAGTTTCCTATCAATTACAAATGACTCGGTATCTCTAATGACAATGACATCTCCAAGCAGATTTTCTTTGAAATGGATAGCAAATTAACGTTCGTGACCGTACCTAGAAAGCCTTTTGCGTTACGAGGTTATATGATTAAAGGTCTAAATAATGACAAATTTGATTAAAAGTGCCTATTAATCAAATTCAAATATCGAATTCGACGCGGGCGTTACTTATTTTGCACATAATCAAAACATTTGTACAACTCCCTACAACTAACTGGCTCTTTCGTGCGGCATTAGTGGAAGTTTTCAGGTACAATGGAAATTACTTTTCATTTCCGTCGGTTGATTGAAGTCTACTGCCGCGCCCCCTCGCGGACAATAAAACATTGTGTTACGGGGCTTATGGAGAACGGTGTCTGCCAGCACAATGGCTTATGAAGCTATACCTACGTCTAGGAGCTGCACTGTTTTAATGGAACAGCCCTATTTAATTTGCCTGCTGTTGATATAGACTTGGATAAGGTAATGTTGGCACAGTCGGTGTGTATTTGTATTATTAATACTTTAACGTCTTGAATCAGTAATTAAAAAAAAACAGATTTCAAAAGATATTTTAAAATGATTGATCAAATTACATCCCCGATCCACAACATAATATGTATCTCTTCTCTTAACCTGTACAACAATATGAAATTAGTGTGTAGAAGATGAAGATGCATAATGGCATAAAAAGGTTGCTTCATATATTCACAATGATCGCTTTCTAAATTAAAAGACTCTTTCTTTTTGAAACAAAGACTCGTATTCATAAAACAAGATTTTCAAATGCAGTCGAGTCAAGTTAAAACAAAGCTAAATTCTAAACAATAAGGTACCGTTTGTAGAATCTAATTAAATTCACTGTCTTAGAGCAAGTTGATGGTGAATTACTGAAACACTAGACGAACAGCTTTCATTTGTTATTCATGTATGCATCCGGAATGGCTCTTGGTTCGAGCAATCAGGCGCATTCTATGGCTGCATTAATACTACAAGTTAATTTAGAAGATTACTTTTGTAGTCGCGGTAACGTTCGAGTCCGATTTCAGTTGGGATACACCGCATGTTACTAACTTTTGAACTCGAAAGACGAGTTTTTTACCGGCAAGTTTAAGTTTTTCCGTTCAGTTATAGTGCTTTAATTTAACAGTAAGGTTAGGCAAATTGAGAGAGATTAATATGCGGTCGTAGGTACATGTAACATAACACACAAAGAATAATTATGTGTAAATAAATATCGGACGACATTCACACACAGCTTGAACTAAGCTCAAACTAAGCTATATGCATATATACTCCTACTAACCAAAATCGATATCTTAAGATTGCCATACATTCAAAAAAATGCTATAATTGATAGAATATATTTTTATAGGTGTATCTTAATATTGCCAATTCTCCATTTTAACATAGTGACATGAGTATTCCTCCTAGACTATAAAGAAATAACAACTTTAGAGTAATGTTATCGACGTTTCGTCTGATGGGCTACGTTCGTTTGTTTTTATTGTTTCTTTTCCACTAATAGATAATTTTTAATTTTTAATTCTCTAGTAAAACCGCTTAGTCGTTCAAGCAAGCAAGCTGAATAATCTTAGGCTGTATTTAATCGGAACTGAATGGGCCGTAGTGTGAAAATCACAAATCTCAATTCAAATGACACGAGATTATCTAGATCTCTAAATTCAACCTATTCATCGCATTCCTTGGTGCATTCTGCTCTAGTGCGTAGGTACTCCATTCTTGCATTGTCTGTGTATAAACAATAACGGGCCGTATCACCACATGTACGCGTTATTACCTGCAATTCGTTTTGTTTACACGACTCTTTAATATCATTATTAATCGCAAAAACATGTTTTATAGGACACAACCCGTGCTCAGGAAAGTGGAACATTTATAAATCTGCCGCAGACAAGGATGAATATTTCGGTTTTGTCAAAGTTCCAAGAATGCTAAGATTGGCCAGCAAAAATGTTATTATCAATGTTTACAATACGCGCCAGACGTTTATAGTGACTACTTGTCTTAAGCATTCGTGATAAGGCGCGAGTACACTCGAAAGATTTACCAACGCGTATGTACAGAACACACTGAAACACACAGTACATACAAGTACACCAGTACAGTCTGAGAACTACTGACGCAACCGATATAAGGTCGCCGTCAATAGAACTTGCAAAAGATGTCAACAAAACCAAACTAACCAATTCACCATGATTACTCGATAATCACGTACTTTTAAAGATCAAGTGAGGTCCTTGCAATGATTTATACATACACTAGATCATTATTTTCATATTAAGTTTAAGATGAAAAAATGTTTTTTGAGGTTATGTGTCAAACAGTACTAATTTGTTTAAATCGTTCACAGAACTTGTGAACGTTGAGGGCGATTTTAGGTAAATAATCGTTTTTACAAATTAATAGTACATTAGGTACTGCAAAGACCAGTGAGCCATGTATAGTGCCTGTTCTCAAAAATAAAACAAGTAGAATGCATAGAAAATAAAAATAGCTGTAGGTACACTGTATAACCTTTTTGCAGCTATTGATACTGGTATACTTATTCACCATTTTCACTTTAAAACGTTTGGTACTGCTTGCTACAGGGTACTTAAATGTAGCTACAGGTGCTTCTGAGTTCAACTATACCTATATCGCCCATTGCTGGCGTAGAATAATAGTAGACTACGTTTATTAAGCTTTGAAAATGAACATAAGGCTACTAGGCCTTGCAAGCACTTTCGCATGTCAGAGTCTGCCACTTTGTACCTAGTCTTAGTACTTAAACAATACAGTAGACATAGCTATTCTCGTTAGCACAACGCGATGTTGCAAAGCTACGTCGGATTATCCTCCAGAGATAGCGCAAATAACATGAATCTAATACAAACATGTCGGTCATTATAAGTTCTAACAATAACGGGCAGAGGCTGGCCCGGTGTATTGCGGTCTGTGGTCATATTCAATAGAGTAACGATGTAGTTTGTTTTAAACTTAAAACCTTTGTCATTACTTTTAAGTTTAACGCGCTTCGTCGTTAAGCACAACGGTAAGATTGATTCGTCTGCACGTAAGTAGGTACCTATTCGTCATTGCCAAGGTCGCAGGTACCTAACGCTGTATAATGCATATGCAGGCAGTCCAAGTCATAATTTTTGGTAAATTTAGCGTCGAACGAGCGTCAGATTCCAAATATGACGAAAAGGTCAATGGTCTCTAAAATAGAGTTCTCATGTTCAAATGCTTTGTGTTTGGAGTTAGCTCGGGTGCGCAAATATTTAAGTACTGATAGATTTTTAAGGCCTGGCAACGACCCACATCGCCAGCGTGGCGGGAACTGCGGCAGCAGTGAGCAGCAGAAACAAATGCACGCTGCAACGACACGTCGCATGCTTCGTGGCATTTTTTTGTTACCGTTTGCTTCCGCTGCACGCCGTCACGTAAAACTCGAATACTTTTCTTTAGGTTGGAATAAATTACTACAATTATTCTGCAAACGTTGGACTTTAACGTTGTCAATATTTGAAATTTGTAATTAAAATCTGTTCTATGAATAATAAATAACAAGAATTAGAATTTTAAACCAATATTTTTCTGTGTAATTTAAATTAGTAAAGAAAATAATTACGAGTATTATTCAACTGTGGTACGGTGAAAAAAATATGATAAGCGGCAACGTAAAGTAGATTTTAAAACCAGTTTTTTAAAGTGTACTTTTTCTATAATGTTCTCGAGATTAAAAAGAAAAAAGTACAGAAAAGCTTACCGATGCGTTATTTAGCATAGAAATAAAATAACGCACATTTTCGTATAGGTTTCCTTTAACAACGCTATTAATACTGAAAAAAAATTATGTAAGTAAATTATTAATAGTGTATTTTATTCCTGTTATTTATTAGCTCTAAAAGAAACGGTAATTCATTGCGATCTGAAAAAATAACGAAGTAGGTATAGATATTGATAACTCGATGAAAAACTCAACGCCGTGATTTTAGAGAATAGTCCACAGGTCCTATTGATATATAATTGGGCCTGGCGGCAGCCGGGGATTTGGCGGCGACCGATGACAAGTAATTAGTGAAACCTAGACTATCCAACTGTATTGTACCTTGAAATAAACATAATATCATGAACACGCTCTAACTGAACCAGCTAACTCTACCCTCCACTTCGTCGTCACTCATCATCAGGCAAGATACCTCTCAAGAGATCACCGGTCAGACTTTTAAAAACTAAAATAGCCATGTACAAATCGGACTCGCCTTCTTTACCCTTTGTTATATTATTTTTTTTCCTAGCCTGTATGAGTGTCCCACTGCTGGGCAAAGGCCTCTCCCCTTGATCTCCATGAGTCCCTATTTGGTGCCTCTTCCGGCCAGTTGTTGAGGAATGCGTCCAAGTCGTCCCGCCATCTCCGTCTAGGCCTGCCCCGTTTACGCCGCCCATTTTGCGGCACCCACTTGGTGGCTACGCTAGCCCACCGGTCCGGGTGCATGCGGCAGACGTGACCGGCCCAATCCCACTTAAGCCTGGCGGTTTTTTCTCCTACGTCAGCTATGCGTGTTTTGGAGCGTAGTGTGGTGTTCCGGATGCGATCTGTCCTTTTGACACCTAACATACTGCGCTCCATTGCTCGTTGGCAAACCTTCAATTTAGACTTTTGACTCTCTGTAAGTGACCATGTTTGGGCACCGTAGGTTAGGACAGGTAGAATGCACATGTTGACGAGTTTTCGCTTGAGTGATAGTGGAAGGTTGCCCTTCATATATTCCTTCATGGACCAGTAGCTCTTCCAGGCGTTCTCGACACGGCGTTCGACTTCTTTGTCTTGCCTGTTGCTGAAAGAGACTAGCTGGCCCAAGTATATGTACTCGTCAACATAGTGTATTGTCTGCCCGTCTACCTCGACCCTACGTTTCGTGCTGTTGGTCATCACTTGAGTCTTGGTGCGGTTCATTTTAAGTCCAACTTGAAGGCTCGCCAAGCTCAGATCCTTGAGCATGGACTGGAGCTCTGCTGCTGAAGACGCGAAGAGAACAATATCGTCGGCGAAGCGAAGGTTTGACAACCTTCTGCCACCGACAACTATTCCTCTCGCCTCCCAGGAGACCGCCAGGCTCTTGAAAACTTCTTCAAGTACACTGGTGAATAATTTCGGAGATAACGGGTCTCCCTGTTTAACGCCTCGCTGTATTTGGAACGACTGGCCGGAAGACTGAAGCTTAACGTCTGCTGTACTATTGTCGTATATGTTTTTGATTAAATTGATGTAGGTGGGATTGATATTTTGGTTTTTGAGTGCAGTTAATATGGCTAGATGGATGATACTATCGAAGGCTTTGGTGTAATCGACAAATGCTAGATAATTATAAAGGAAGTTAAATTCAGTGAACTTTTCTATTATTAGATTAAGCGTGTGGAGGTGATCGGTGGTGGAGAACCCGGGGCGGAAACCAGCTTGGTTTAGAGGTTGATGTTGGTCGAGCTGCCCTGCAATGCGACACTCAATAACTTTAATAAATGCCTTGTAGATGTGAGACACCAGGCTAATTGGTCGATAGTTATTGACGTCGCTTCTATCACCTTTCTTGTGCAGAAGAATTATATTTGAATGAAGTAGTTTTTGGGGGATTTGGCCTGTTTTAATTATATTGTTAAATAATTTGGCTAGCGGAAGTAATAGGTTTTATTTACCGAATACGAGTGCTTCTGCGCTTATCCCATCCGGTCCAGGGCTTCTGTCAAATTTTAGCGTGGACAGAGCTTTAGACACTTCTTCGACTGTAATGGGGGTGATAGTGTCAGCGCAGAACCACGCCTCGGTTACCGGTGTTTTAAGAGGGTCAGAATAAAGGGAGGTAAAAAATTGTGTACATATTTCCATTATTTTATTTCTTTTACTATGTCTCTCACCATCTTCATCTTTCAAGTTGGTGATCCAAAATTTTCCTTTTGTGATTCCTTGTTTAGCTACTCTAAGAGATTTGTTATTCACTATAGCTATTTTAATTAAATTGGTGTTTTGATTTCGTATGTCAGTTCGAATGCTGCGTTTGGTTTCTTTGTCTATTGTACGATATTCTGCTGAGCCTATTACTAAAGCACATCGCTTTTCTAATAAGTGTTTGGTCCCGGTCGTGAATTTAGAACTCTTATTAATTTTGACTTTGAATTTGTTACTTGTCGACTTTATGGAGTCTAGAATATTCTTGTATTGTGTTTCTGTATCTTCAACATCAAAGTTTAAGGTGCTAAATGTATTTTTTAATTCTAAATTGAATTGGTCGTAATTTGAAATTAATGCAGCTCTATCTAGTTTCATGGCTTTTTTTGAAAATAAGTTGATGCGGTGTATTTTAAAATTAAAATTTAGAGTAGTCCGAAGTGGTCTGTGGTCTGAACTGAATTTGATTTTGTTTAAAATACTGACATTTTTTACTACATCGATATTTGATGCTAATACAAAATCTATCTCGTTTTTTGTCTGTCCGTCTGGTGACACCCAAGTCCAGCGACGTTGTGGTTTTTTAGGAAAGAAGCTATTACAGACCTTAAAGCTCTGTCCAAACGCAAACTGGATCAAACTAGAACCACGTGTATTTCGGTCTCCCAAGCCATATGGTCCTAGAATTTGTTATATATTTTTTATTATTTCAATATTAATTATTATTTTATTTCTGTTAACAGTAATAGAAATAAGTACACACTTTTTACGGTTCATGAGTTAACGCCCGCTGTCAGACAGACGGATAGCGGAGGCCTAATAATAGTATCCCGCTGACACCGTTTGGGTAGGGAATCCCAAAAACCACCTAAGTTTAGTTAAGTACTTAGTTCACGTGTACTTCCCATAATTTTGTACCACGTGACGTTTTGTTAGGGAATCATATTTTTTTAGAAATAAATATTCCTCGAGTTATGTGACTTGATCTCTATCAGCTTAGGTGTATGTATGTAAGAAACGGTTTAAACAATTTTATTTCTCATCGTATTAGTTAATCTCAAATTAACTAGGTACCTATTAAGTATAAGTGCTTTATTTGCCATATACGCTCATACTCATTATTCTGAATAAAACAAAAAAATAAAAAATGGAAGTGGAACAAAATCTCGGATCATGTGAAAGTGAATATTGCCCAGGGCTAGAGAGGGAGGTGCAGTCTACTCAGCCTAATCCAAATTCTGCAGCTAAACTACAATTATAATGCATAATTATGATGAACAATTTACGATTCAGCATCCTGTTATTTTTAATATTTTACTAATCTAAGCAAACAGCCTACTTATAGTCCTACAGCTGGTCCAAAATAACTCCGGTAAAACTAATTATTTGATGATGTTTATAGTACTCGATGTATTTGTAAACGCCATTCATGTTTTGATCTTGGTCCTTGTTTTTCTTTGAAACGTCATAAAACAAACATTAAATACAATCATATAAATATTTACCATCGATATAAAATGTGTGTTGTCTTGTGATACCTACACAAATATACAAAAATAACAATTCTTTGATGTTCCTTATTAAATCTGAACAAAATACATTTTATACTAGTAATAAAGGTTATTGGTGCTGTAAACAGCATTTATCTATTATTTATGACCTAGGTATATCACAACTACAATTGATAATACAAATATAATAATTAAATAATAATTGTATTACTATGCTTGTTAAAATTCTACTTTTAATTGTATACTCGTTGTCAACATTTCTGCAAGGACTGCTTCGTTTGACATACCTACTAACTAACAAATTGAAGGTCGGACTTGGAGAGAGATTCGACGGTTAGGGGTATTCTACTTTATTTCAAACCATACTATTTGTCTTAATCCATTAAGGGCGGAATTATTTAGTTAGTAAATTTTCATTTTGACTTTTAATGTAACAATAAAGCATAAATTCTAAGCACGACATAGGGTGCCAAACGCTCGCAAATAATGGGTGTTAAAGTTCTGGTTACTCTTATCGACTTGGCAATAAAAACGCCCGTATATAGTCCATAATCATACGACATCGTATTTTATCCTAAGAGTTCCTTTGCATCCTGTTTTCGCAATTAGCTCATCGACGGGTACTAAAACTGACTGAGAAAGCCAGATCAATACGAATATTTCCGACCAAAAACGATGGCGTATGTTTATTTACTACATCTGCAATGTTGTTAATTATTTATGGCACATGTAAAGAGTCGCCGCAATAGCGTAGCTTCTACAAAGATATATAATAATTGGATTCGATTTTTTGGGTTGTCTCCAAGTAGTTACCGATTATCCGACTTACCAACCATTACAATATCATATTCCTGTTTCAGGCACTTGTCCTACCCACCGCCGGCGAGTAAACTATTAGCTTAACTAGAAACGAACAAAAGATATAGATACCGTGTCAATAAAAGAGACACATATATTAATAGTTGATCGCTGGCTGTTCACACTGACGGCGAGAACTCTCTCCAGTTGTTGTCGAAACGAAAGACATCCCATGTCTATAAAAGTATATATATAGTTATTCTCTGGCTCTACTCACTTCCCGCTCATCGTTGGTGGCGGGACCAGGCCTCAAGGACGAAGTATTTAGCTCAACCCTAGTAGTGTCAAGTCAACTTTACTCGACGCAAGCTATTACATTTGACCCCGCGTTAGCTGTTGCTACATACACGCACCGATGTATTTTCATTTAGTCCAATTTAATACCCTGTCAATTAGGCATATAATACAAGCAATAAAAATACTCTCAGTTGTCAGATTGGTTGGTCGAACGGGTAATTTATAAATTCTGGCTGCTTTGATTAACAAATGCTGAAAAAAATATTTATAGCAAAAATAACGAGTAGCTTATCGAGAGAATGTAGTGTACTAATAGGTTGGTACAACCCATGGCCGTACCGACATCAAAGCCAAAATTATATTAGATCGCTATCAGCGGTAGTAAATTATAGTAGGAAATAATGTAACACCTGTTCGTTACAGTTACCGGTATTTTCTTGGTGGCTTGCCAGTTAGTCGCACCAGCGGCAGTGACAAAAGGATTACCAACATAACGGACTGCGTTTTTGTTCATTTGCAGAAAAAATACCTTTCGTGGTTTAGACAAGAGAGATACCTAGTTTTATTTTATTTTAGAAAAAAATCTTTAGGGTTCATTGAAACAATTTTGGCGATAGTTTTAATTATTTAGGAAATTTATGATTTATTTCTCATATTAAAGTCTCAAACTTTTTGAGAATGAAAAGTACTTGACAAAAAATATTTAAGAAAACATATAATATTAACCTTAGCGTACCAATTGGTTGGCTAATGATAAACTGTTTTTTTAACTCAAGCAAAACGAGGGTTATTATGTGTTTGAAGCTCTTGTGGTTTTTACGTATGTCTATATGGGAGACTATTCGTCTGGAGGTGCTTTTTAGTAAAAAGGTTACTTGCATACACGATTAAGACAATCAAGAGCTATCAGATGTGATCATCAGATCACGTGGGGGGATCTCAAATATAAGTCTATTCTCTCTTTTAATTGATAATTTCGTAAATACTTTCAGAAACAATCACAATCGATTGGTTGTGGATCAATTTACAGTGTCAACTCACTAATGTCCGGTAGGATTTTATCGATCCTAACATAACTAACATAAGTAGAGTTAGGACTTTTGGTGGCAAATTGTGGTTCTAGAATCCATGGAGTCGCTATTTCCTATTCATTGTAATAAAACGACTTAAGTAATACCCAATGTATAATAACGAATCCGTAAGTAAGCTTGTGTAAAGTTCAGTTTTGTGACACAATAAAAAAAAAAAAAACACTTTAATTTTGACCATCAGTATTTTAATATTTCCAAATTAATTTATTCATTAAACCGCTAAACCAATTTAAATGAATTTTGATATGGAGGATATCTCTGCTGAAAGCCTTACAAACAAGCAAATATTAGTAGGTATGGAATAACCGAACCAAAAAAGTATTTAGTTCATTTAGAAATCTTACCATACTGCAGGTCATGTCATGTATTATATAATTAGGAAATATCGACTCCATGGATTCTAGAACTACGATATGCCACCAAAATCCTAACCCTAGTCATAAGGTAGATTTACGTTTCTAGCAAACCCATTGCACACACATCCCGTTGTATGCGCACGTGTCTACCGACCGCACGGAAGCGAAGTAGCGACAGTGCGGTTGTGCTCCACGTCGAGCCCGTGTGTTTGCGTTCGGTGATTGTGGACAAACAGAATGCCACCCTGTTTACGATTAGTGCAGCAAATAACGAGCCAGCCCGAAACACTCCGCGAGTCCATTCTCAGATCACGAATAACACCGTTTAGACTATTAAGTGTTATTTATAACACTATACTCGACAGATGCGTGCCTACGGGACACATTGTTGAGAATATGTGTGTATATTTTGTTTGATAATATTGTTTTTGTTGGTTTATTAAATCATATTCAGTTGGTCCCTTGTGTGATTTGATAGAAACTAAGTTATCTGCTTAACAAATATTTATATTATTTCTGTAGAGCCACCTAACAAAATCTGTTTCACAAACGCCGCATTTTAAATCTTTTGTTGTCTATTACAGTTTAATTAAGTGGACTTCTCAAATTCAGTCAGGGTTGATAGACTATATTTTATTTCTTTTACTTTTCTTTAAGTACTTAAATAATGAAGAAAAATGAAAAATGCACCGCTGCCTGCAGAGATTTTGTAAGAGGCATCGTTTAAAACATAATTAAAATTAAATACTTTTCGATTTACTTTAAGATTAATCTACCTAAATTATTTTGTTCTCTTGGACAACGGTGCCAAAAAAGGCATTTTGATCGCTACATTAATAACGAATAAAATAAACCATGGAGTAAAATAAACGTTACTCCTGTTACTATCCTCTATATAAGTCATAACTTCCTGTCCGCCGCGTTAATGGCGGAAGATAAGACGTTAGTGGCAATAATAGCGGCGCGAACACCTCCCCAATTAAAATAATATATTAACCTTGCAAGGCCACGGCGAGTGTCGGCAGTGTCGCGCCGCTGGATTACCGCCAGTGTAATTATAGGTCATGGCTCGGACATGCGACGGCGATTGCCTTCCGTGTACGCTCATTATTTACTCGTATGCGTTAATAAACACTTTTACTATGTCGCAAGTTAATCCAACAGTGGCCCTATGCAAAAAGGAATTCATACAAGATTTTTTTTACAATACAAACAGTTTTGTTCGTAATTTAGTGCCTTTGTAATGTTGGATCTAACGTGCGATGGGTTCGTGATAGATCACGAACATAAGTAAGTTAAGTTTAACGGAAATGTTATTCCTTTAATATAACCGAACTTTAAACAGTTTCTATGTTGTCTGTAGATTAATTAATACGTTAATCTTGCTATGGCTACGATATGTAACCGTCGTAAAAATACAGTCTCCACAAACTTTTCGAGTGAAATAAAGTTGTGACGATACGTTCTACTTCTGACATGTGTGTAGCTAATTAACCTATTTTCTGGTGCCCTTTATTTTTAAATGTTACTTCTGAAATACAATCACTAGTCATAGCTACAGCTCGAAAAACAAAACAACGAGATACCGAGCCTTAATTTGTACAAGTAATTGGAGGACACTTCAATCAGTATCAGAGGACGAGAACAAAAACAAAATAAATTGGCTTACCTTTATGACATTATTGGAGATTATTCAAGCCGCGCTGGAAAATATGTGCTGTCACCAATCTTTACATAAAATATCTGCGCACTGTCCACTCCGCCACCAATAATTAGCATATGTCCACCACACTAACTCCGATTTTATTTTTGGTAAAATTATTCTTATTTTTAGATTATTATATTAGTATCTAGAACGCGGTGAGGCACTTTAAATATTCAACATTAACAATTACCTATAGATATTAGAAAGCACTAGCGTTGCGCAGTATATTAATGTCTACTATAGCCGCGGTGTTCATAGGGGAGTCCGGAGGAGTCCGGAGGAAGCGCGTGCGCCGCGCGCGGGAGCATTCAGCGTCTGAAACAAACACGCATCTTATTAAAAAGAAAATCGTCATTTAGCTCTTATAGGCGCGAAAGATTACGCGTGGTACGAGAGAAGACGTTTACCGCTCATAACCAGAATACAAGAATTATCAAATAGGGAATGCACACTTTTAAGAAATAAATGTTTATTTTAAATGTGATAATTATGATGACATGAATAAACATGTAAATATTTTAAAATGACTTTGTTATCTCACGCGTAATTTTAATTCATTAGTATTTAGTAATAGTTACCTACTTTTACACAATAAAATAAGTAAGAATGTTTTGATGAATAGGTAAGTGTTTCCACTCTCAAACCGTCTCGTAGAAGCAATAATATCTTATTCTCAAACAATCTTCACGGGAATGACGGACACAATCCAATGAGTTGTGATCATCAATCCACTTGACTACCGAGTATCCGCAAAAGTTATTTGTGCCTATCTATTGTTTGCCATCAATCGGGCACCGACATGGGCCGCGGACGTGACTCTGTAAGTTTTCAGAGGAAATATATTATTACGATGTTCTTCCAGAAACATCATTCGAATCACAAAAGCGGTTTTTGTGTAATAAGCGAAGGGGCATTAAGGAATTTTGCAACAAATCCTCCATCAATCTTGCCCGTGCAAAAAGCTGGCAGCTAGGTATTTGATTTATCTATTTGAATATTAGTAGCCGCAAACTGGGTCATACTCGGACCCGCTTGACGGGACTCCCTTCATGTACTTCATCACGGAAGAACATAAAGGTTCAGTCGACGTCAAAGATATGTTTAATTTTGTTGGACCTTATTACAATGGAATAAGGTGAAAAAAATTAAACATACGACGATCAACGTACAATTATTTAGGTATTCTTACGAGGTAGTAAAATTGCCGTCGTATAATTGATAAAGGACTTAATTTTAGACTTCTGAGAACCATCTATGTAGGATATAAACCCTGAATTCTTTTGAATGTATTAAATTAACGAAATAAAATGTTTTTAACCTATGACAACGCCTAAATGAGAAGTGTAAGGTTTCAGAAGCCCAAAGCGTCCTAATCTGGTTATTTAAATCAGATTTACTAATGTGATTGTTATGTCTAGATTATGTTCGGCTGGGACAGTGGATCTCTTTTGTGAATAACTGTCTTTCTAATTATAATTATAATGGTCGAGATATCCCACCAAACCATCATGGTGTTTTTGTGCGAATTCAGAAGTGTTCTTGACGTTTAGTATAGTTTTATACCGAAATCGGAACCTGAGACATTGCATTGGTTTGTTTTAGAAAATTATTTATTTATAAACGGTTGTAACATTAATGAAAACACAGTACCCACCCAATAATCTAATTTTGTCGCTATGTAATCACTAATCATGCTAACACAGGCAAGTTCAACCTACACTAGTAGCCACTAACTACCGCTCAGGAATGAACGCTAATCACTTATAAATAGTTCATCCAAGCGACAAATCGAGACAGAACAAACGTGGAAAAAGTTCAAAGCTTTCGAGCTTTCTCATTCCACCGCCAACGTATTTCCACAACTTGTAGAAAAAAGTACAGTTTTCATTTGCAATTCCGTTGAAGTATGTTTAAGTCGGAGATCTGATTCTTATTGCTTTAACAACAACTAACGAGTACACAATAGGTGCAATACTTAACTCTTAAAGTCTTTTGGGTTCGTTTGGTTAGACTGGCATAAGAGCATATACCTAATCATGGGAGCGAGTGAGAGACCAGTACAAACAAAAATTTGTTTTAAAAGTTATCGTAGGTACTAAAGGTATTAGGAGATATTTATTTTTTACTTATATTTTTATAAATACACCTTTATCTTTTTGTTTAATTTATAATTTTAATAATGATACTATCAAAAATTCTAGTATAGTTACTAGAATTTTTTTTACAGTTCGCCCAAATCGACTATGATACCTATAATAAGTAGCATGCCTTTTTTCATCAACGTTAAGTTACTTTAATACAAAATAAAAAGGACTTTTTGATGAATCACCTTTTTACTAGCTATTTGAAATCGTAACCGTAGCTAATGAAAGTATCAGTCGAGCAGTCAAGATGCATAACGCCTAAGTTAGCAATTTTCGACAATCGACAAAATATATAGGATTGACGTCAGCTGATGACCAGAGATCGGACAAACGGGCGTCATTATGTTACTCGCAATAATGTGGACATGACTCCAAAGCATTTAATTAAACAAATTAATTTACATTAATTTATTACTTACCTACGCTAAAAATAATGTTGATCCTTTGCAAGACAGTAATAAGTACATAATACAAAAACTTAATGATTTGATCCGTCGTTCGCTTGCCACTGCCTCTGTACCAGCTATCGCGTCGACGATGACGACGCTTATTTCAACTCCATACATTTCGAGTCGTTAGAAAACAGAACTGTTAGCAGCAGCATTAGCGTCTTGGCTACACTCAATGGAAACTTAAGAGCAAGTCTAGCAAGCATTACCCGACTACCTTTGTAGAATGTGGATGCCCCGCAGCATGAGAAGGAAGGAGTTGAGTATGTGAAGTAAATTAAAATTAACAAACTATGACACCGTGTTTTAGTAAGTAGCCTTCGTTTTAAACATGGTGTATGTAGTCTATAGGTGCAATGGTCTAGTTCTTACATCTCATAAGTGCGGGTGCATCAATTAAAAGTGGTTTGGGTATAAGTGTTGACATTTGTAAAAGTCATGCATTCTTAAGGAGAGTCGCCATTCGTAAAAGTGCCGAATTTATCTTTTTTTTCTACGATATTATTTAAGGCATTGTATTTAGAGGTTCTCCAATGGTTTTGATGATTTTCTTATAATTGTTTATAAGAAAATAATCCGTGGCCGTTGAAGAAAAATATGTCAATAATGTTCATACAACCCAATGCCCTTTCAACTTTAATTATTTGTAATAGAAACACTTACAAGCGCGTTCGTGAAATAATTAAACTAACACAAAGAATCAGATATGGATAGGCATACGCTTTAAAAACAAAACCATTATTTTTGAAAAGTCGAATCATTTTAGTTCAATTATACCTACTTGTCTAGTAAATGTTTTATTGTTCAATTTAACATGCGGCTAAAATGAAAGGGCATTCATAGAGAAATAAAATAATGATTAAAGTAAAACTAAATGATAATTTCTACGTATTAGCACAATTCACGCCCTATAAAAGTCGGGTCAAAAGTTTAGTTTAGTTTAAATGCTCCATTTGTTCTTATAAAATTAAACAAATTTGCGATGAATTGCAATCCCAGCTGTTTGTTTGGCTAGAAATGGAATGGTGTCGATTGGTAAAATCCCGTTTGGATTATTGATTGATACATGCAAAAAACCCGAGCAAAGCTTCGTTAAAATTCCGCGTGACAGTCGAACGGACGGTGCTGAAGCGCGACTGAATAAATGATCGATTTACACTGACCAATACATCTGCCAATGGACCGTGTACTGCATAATGACCCTTAACAAATGCAAGTTTTAATCAACAAAGTTGCTTACAAACTTCTTTTTTGCTTTAAATAGAAACTTACATTCCAGCACGCGGAGAGTTGCATAACCAAGCAATAAATTCAAGCGATACGACAAAAGAACGATAAACAGGAAGCAAAAATGTGGAATATTTTAACCGGGTCTCGGCGCCGTGCAAATGTCTACTATCGGAATGCACCAGAAAACTAAAAGTTCCGTGTCAAGTACTTCTTAACGGCTGATATTAAAATCGCTCGCTTTTCCATTTTCACTTCTGAAACCTTTAAAAAATATGCCCATTCATACATTTAATAAAGGATAAACCTAGCCATGGTGGGCGGCAGCACACTGTGTGTATTTCATTTTAATGATGCTTCCTCTGATTCCTATTATCTTACGTTAAACTATTTAGAATAGGAAAACATCGCCGAACAACAGAAATTGCGGTTTGAGTGGTGAGATCCTTTTCATCAGGGAAGTGCTTATCTCAGCATCAGTCGTAGGCTGCGACATAATTGATTGGGCCCGGCGAGAGCCCGGGCGACACAAGTGGGACGAGTGGCAGTTTCCTAACTAGCTTTGTAGTAGTAGCAAGCCTCGGGAGCAATTAGGCGGAAGGGGAAATTGCACCTCTTGGGGATAACTCACAAATTGCCCCAAACGTCAGCAACACTCCGACTGAAATGGCAATTTGCTGTTCGAACTGAAAAGTTTTCGGGAATTTACAAGTGTTATGAGTGTTATGACCAGGTACTGAGTCTGCGAGCGGCGTACCGCGCCTGCTGTATGCCGGCACACCGACTGTAAAATCGTTTCAACTCAGGTTCGGTTCGCTAGAGAAAAATCCAATCGGAATCCGGTGTACATGCCATGTTGAGGAACACTAAAAAGTATAGAAGATTTTGAAGGTGTAATTTAATCTTTTACAAAATAGCTTGCAGAGTTCAATATTTAAAACGTTTCGTTAAGGGTTACAAGACAAGATAAAAACATTTTAAAACTGCGGTCAACTGTTTTGTTGAAATTGGTTGCGCGATTGCGTATTGTTTAATATCATTAAGTTTTAACTCCACCCTTTGCTGTAATGTAATTAAGCCTTTATGGGCTTCCAAACATCTCCCGAAAACATTGATCGACGCACCGTGGCAGTGGAGAGGCGAGCCTAAGCGGGGCGGTTGACCCCGATCAAATATTAGGGGGTCCTGCGAGCCGGGACCGCGCCGGTAACGTCTTGATAGCTCATTCGTGCTACACTAAACTCTTTATTGCGCCCCCGCATCCCGTGACACGTGCTACGTCACTTCGCACTTACTAGTGCTGTCAACATATTGTAACGACTGTTGATTCATGTCTCAGTTTATGACTAACATTTAGTTTACGATTCTTGATCCGCTTATCTTTGTGTTCAAAATCGTAAGTAACGTGTGGCACATGGCATACGATAAAACTAACCGTTTATTTATTTTTTAATAAAGCAAACAACATGGTACATTTTTTATCAAAAGCCCTGCAAAATTATAAGAACAAGTGGACTGAAAAAAAGGTCTCTGTTTCTCTCGTGTTTACTTCAATCAGCCATCTGATGAAAATACCTACTTATGAGTTCCCAATCCAGGATATCTGACGGGCACCTTTTCAGTAAGTACAAATAACAATCCTGAGATTACTTAAATGAACTCAAACATCATCACAAAACGTCTAAACAAGAAGACTCGTTGAAAATATGGCAGACATATTTACTAACTCATGTTCATGTAACCAAAATTGCCTAAATAATTGTTTCTTTTAGCTAAAGGTGATTACGTTTTGCGTTTACCTTTATTTATACATAAATAATATGATTCATAAAAACAGGCTTGACCAGGTACCTACCTACAATATGAACACGTTACCGAGCCGAAACGTTACTCTTGTCACATGGAGGCAGTCTTCGTATTTTTCTGTTTGTTAGCCACGTCCTGCGCTGAAATGGCTTTAATTTAAAAGAATCGCGATAACAACATCGTCACGAGTCCCCAAATGAAGAAATACGGGCTCATCGCACACACGCCCGGCTCCCCTACCAACCAACACACCTACTTAGTGTCCAACAACGTCTAATATATCTCAAATAAAAGTTTGATATTTATTTTCCAGTGGAAGACGCGGCATGATCGACATTTGGCATCAGGCCAGGGTACAGTTCTTTCTACCTCATGACATATTCAATAAAATAAAACGAAGCATATCTCTAGAACTAGTTAAACCAAATAAAATACTAAATGTAATAAAGTCTAAAAAGGCAGGACATAATGCGAACCCAGTTTTCTACATTTTGCAAATTAGATACGATGAAATTGTGTGTGAAATAATATTTACGGATTTTCAAAGTATACACTACGCAACAAAAGTTAATTCGCAAATTGAGGAAAATTACAAAAATAATATTTAGATTCTCTCACCAATTTCGCTCAATTAACTTCACCTCGGCGTTCGCGACAGATGAATTGCGAATTATTTGTTAAAAAGCTATGAACAATGATCATGCTTTCAACTGAGATGACATTGACGCTGACGTTCGCAGCGGGCGAGAGAAGACATGCATGCGTTCGAGCGGTCACGTGTGCAATGAGCAGAGCAGCGGCGGCGTGTACCTGGTCGCGATCGCAGTTCTGCAAGGATGCACTTAGCGCGGGCGACGCGCGCCCCCGCCTGCCTCCGAGCGACTGCCGCCCGGGCCGCGGTCCGCGCGCGCACTCGCCACGCCGCGCCACAAACGCCAGCACGCGCCACGCCACGCCAGTCGGCCACGACCACCACCGCGCGCAACCCTCGGGCGCGAGTCGTCGCGGGCTCACGCACGACGCCGGTATCGATGTGTTTTGTGAGGATAAGGCGCCGCGGGCGGACACGCACCGCGCGGAGCGGGGGGCTGGTCCTGCGCGCTGCGTCACGCATTTGTCTCGGTGTTTTCTTGCGTGCTCCCGCACCCGCCATCTGCAGAGACGTGCCCGGAGCGCGCCCGCCCGGCGGCGCCCCGCGCGCCGCCCTACTCGCTCCCGCCACCGCTCAGTTTACGTTACGATACGCATTTTTGGAACTACCTTCAATACTTTAACAAAATGAATATGTAATTTTTGTATTCTAAAAATGTAGCCTTTTTAGTTTGATTTTAATTAAGTTCCTACCTGGAAGGGCTGGAAGACGGAACATCGCTCGGATTGAAAACGAATTTTCCCAAAGATGACAGCTTGAGAGATCGAGTTTTCGCCCCCGTAAACCCCTATTTCGTAAATTTCATCGAGACCGATAGAACCGTTTTCGAGAACGTGATAACAAATATTTTCATAAACATTGTTCGCAACATGTCCCTACTTTGCTCCCCCACGGGTAATTAATAATTATGCTCCATGGTTATATTGAGGTGATATGTAATATAAATAATTCTATTGCTTACATTCGCTTCGTGGCTGGTTGTATTTTTTTATTTTTTTTTAGCAAATTTGTCATCGACCATGATTTATAAGTACGAGTAACAAACGAAATAGTCACTATGGAGCATAGTCAGTAGTCACCCATATGGAGGAGCAAAGTAGGAACATTTTACGGATAGGATTGGAGTTTAAAAAAACTCCTACATTATCATAAAAAGCAATTTCACTACATTTTTGGTAGGTATGTATGTCATTGACGAAATTTAAAATAACAATTTATTTTTATAATAAACTGTATTAAAGTAATCAAAATCCTGTCGAGTCATAGTTAGCGGCTTAGGAGAATATTTGTCTCATTATTATATTTGTAGAAATCAACTGTTTATACAGGGTGTCCCAGAACTAGACGAAAATATTAAGGGATATGAAATATTCAATATGTTATTTAGTTCAGAAATTATTACGTTTTAATGATACTGGCAAAGATCGCTACCTTGCGGTAGGTAACTACACATTTGCTTCCCTTGGCTAAAAATACCTATAATTTGTGATTCTAATCGGAACTTGATATCTCATCCTCTATAGCGTAGCAATAAATGGATGTACACCATAAGTCAAAATATCGACGTATTAAAAAAAAAAACTTTCTAAGATAAGTATTAAACGTTTTTTCATTTTTCGTTTAAATACTTTGACTTTTCGTACTGTTTTTTTTATCTCTAGACTGTGTGGCGTGTTGTCCTAAAAAATGACGCAGATAATCAAGATTTTCAAATCGTGCAACACGTATTGAAGGAAATTAAACCTTTTCTGGGCCGGTATACAAGGGGCTTTCATATTCCTTATTAATACAGCCTGTGTATGCAGCATATACAGGGATATGCTTAGGTATGTTATACAGGATATATAGACAACTTTCAATTTACAACTCATAAAAGTCATGTCACGTACGACTTGTTCGACGCAAAGTCAAATTCCAGAACTCCGCTCGTAACTCATTATTGAAAGATTTTAGGAGTTCACATGTCTTTACATGCCATGCATGCGAAATAAATATTTTATTGCTTCAATATGTGTACGTATAAATGGCATACATAGTCGAGCAACGAGTGCTTGACATCAATCATTCCTAAAATACCAGTTTTTCAAAATACCAGATTTCTCTTTGTCAGATTCCAAAGAAAAAATAATTAACAACACCTTTTTAAGTAATACGTTTTAAAATTCTAGTAGGTATATGTATTAAGAAACCGGTATTTAAAAATTAAGCGAGGCTAATCTGTTTCAAGAACACAATGTTTATCAGAGTATCATTGATTGATAAAAACCGACATGTCTTAACTCATTCATTTATTTACACCGTGTAAATAACTTTGTGAGAACAAATGTTCCGCAGCTCTCACAGCACGTGGCGGGGAGAGATATGGGTCTCATTAATCTCTGTAACAATCAATCCGAGGCGTTTTAGTTGTAACGAAACTATGAAATAACAAATATTCTCTCGCAAGACCTTAGGACTCCGGCACATTGACTACATTTTACATCAACGACCCCGGATTTCACGGATAAACTAAACGGACGCGAGATTGATGAAGTAGGAAGTCGATGCGTCTGCATTGCATACTGCCTTTATAAAATGTAGCTAGTCAGTCTTTAGCGTATAAATTTAATGTCTTTTGCATGCGCATACATACACATACATAAACTCACGCTTTCATTTCCAGAGTGGAGTTGGCAGAGCTACAGAATTACCGTAACCGCATTTCGCACAAGATGTTTAACTATGTATTAGGTAGTGACAGGTTGCAAACCCATCGCCTAACAGTAGGTACTACAACCCTTGATTCCCATAGTCGCCTCTTACGACATCCACGGGAAGACATGGAGTGTCACTATTCTAACCCAGCAACCACACGGGACATTACATGATGCGCATTAATTATTAAATGATACGTGCCACTGTCAAAAGAAGCCTACACTTGGGTAAAATAAACTCAGGGTCTATAAAAGGTAGGTACAGAGGACGAAAATGATAATCACTTTAGTGCATTTTCATACTAAGCGTCAAATTGAATATGAAATGACAACTATGAAAACGACCGACACTAAACATTCAGTGACAAGGTTTTACGTATGCTTAACATTTTTGTGAGGTGAGTGTACTAAATTTATTATGAAATAAGTACATTAGTAAGTACCTACTTGAATATAATGAGCATTGCTCAAAAATCTTAGTTACAAAGCAGATGAAGCCTTATAGAGGAACAGCCAAACGGTATGAATAAATTTTCCAATTCAGACCTAGATCTTTGACTACGTGCTCCAGCTTGGTCTGAATTTGAGCTAGGTTTGAATAAACGATCACTTTTCTTCGAATATATATTCAAAGCCGCGCCGCCCAGCTGCGAAGTTACCACGTTAGGATATAAATCTTAGCATTGCATAAAACGAACCAACAAATTTCCGAGGGAAATTCCAGAATATCTTACGAAAAATGCAGATGATCAGTGGGCTACAAGATAAACGTGGCGTATGAGCCGCGGCCCGGCGCCGGCGCTGGAGCCGCGTCGTATTGAAATTAATGTTGCCGCTGCAACCAGTGATCTGGTGAAAAATGGCTGCGGGCGATCCGAGCGGGCTCTGCTTCCCCGCCCACGCAGAACAACCCAACCAGTTCGCACACTGGGAAAACGCTTCAACTTTAACCCCTTTATACATAAACGCACAGAAAACAATTTTTTGTTAAAGTATTCTTTGTCTCTTTCATATTCAAATGTCACAATGAAGGATAAGGACAGAGCATGTTTTTACCCGACTTCAAAAAAGGAGGATGTTCTAAATTCTTCGGTATAATTGTTTTTTTTATGTATGGATATTTTATGTAAAAATATTATATAGTTTATTAATTGACTCACTAAAAAGTATAAAATAAATAAATGTTTAAAAAACTATAGCGAGAATATGTGAGCGCGAATGATATATTAAGTTTTACTCTGAATAACCAGATTCAATTGCAATTAACAATTTAATAATTCGATCGCGACATGAAAATTCATCTGCCGACACAGCCGTGTTTCTTCGTTAATATGGCGACGCTAGTGATGCGCGTTGCTCGAAGTGAGGCGCCATAAAACAAACACCCGCCTTCAAAAATGCAAAACATAACTTCCTTTAAAAATGGTTTTTAATAGGTCAGTCTGACTGAAGTCAGCGTCCCACAATATTTTAGTCGAAAGCCGACTCCAGTCGACTACCGTATTAAAAGAAGAGTACCTACCTAGTTATCAAATCAACGGGTAGGCACTTATTTGTTGAATATAACGTTGCTTTAATACAAAAGCGACGCAAAACAAAATGTGTCTGTGTTGCATTTGAAATCGGAATGCTATATACTTTCAGTTTTAAATCAAACTATATTTGTTTTTGATTTGTGGCGCTTTTGTATTTAAGCAGCGATAAATCCTATCCTACTTTTTTTGTTTGTATATTTTTAATTTGTTTAAGTTGTTATTAAACAAGTTTAGTTATCCTATTAAGATTATTGAATTATCCTTAAAGAAGAAGAAAGAACGTAAAGCCATTTTAAAATAAATATTATTTTTTAAGGGAATATAGTGAAAATCCGTTTTGACAACCCTATAACATTTATTTCTATTAACCCCCCATCTGTTATTTTTCACCCCCCTCTCGTATCTTCCATCCCCGTACGGCGTGTTTAGTAACCCCGTATAGCGTATCTATGTCCTGTAAATTTAACTCCATTTTTAAGTCAAAACGGCAATGGATTTATTTTTCCACATTTAACGCCTAAGATTTAAGAAACCCGAGGTTAATTTTTGGTATATTAACACTGCAGATACAGGATAACTGGATAAATACGTTACAAGAGTATAAAAAGCACTGAAATCAATATTATAACAAAGTTGCACTAGGGTCTGTACATTTGACCAAAAGTACGTTTATGAAACTGTATGTGCATAAACCGGTTCACTAATGTTTGGCCAAATCATCATTTGACAAACGTATCATTTTACAAACTTTCATTTCACAAACAGATACTTCCCACCGTATTAATTTTAAGTTTTTTGTGGTCGATATTGTAACCTAACCTAACTTATTTAATAAGCTCATTTAGCCTATGCAACATGTAATGGTGTAAGCACAAACACGTTTTTGCGAAATGAAAGTTTGCAAAATGATACGTTTGTCAAACGTTTGTCAAAAGTATATATTTCTTACCTTGGTGACGTCTGTTTTTGCACTATAGTAGATTGTACAACACGTGCATAAAACGAGCCATTTTACCCAAGATGTGCATATAGCATGTGGATAGTCACGTCGAGGGTAAAATGGGTTTTATGCTCGAATTTTACACTCTGCTTTTCACTTCGATTGCAAGGAAATAAAACAAGAAGCACATACTGAGATAGATTTTCTTCGATTTAGGCGGCAATATCTTCTCAATTACATCTTTCGCACTTCTTTCCATTAAAGTCTCAGGCGAAATCATTATTTGATTGTCACTATCACTACTCGAGGACATTGTTTAACTACTTATTGAATTTTCAAACGCGACACAACAAAATTTTCTAGTTTCTAGTTTTGTTTAACGAAAAATTTGCTTCGCGCCTCACAATTTTTCTTAAACTTTTTTTTTATTTTTGACTATGTGACGTTTGACTATGGTCTGTGCCTTAATGCCAAGTTATTATAAATATTTGCGTTATATTTTTTTACTTAAATGCACGCCCGTATTATTCGTAAATTTGAATTTAGATAGTTATATATATGTCGTAATTAAATTAAGAAATAACCTATTTCTCATAAAAACAAATGAATTAAAATATGGTGTATTGTGTATGTGGCTGTAAGGCCTGATTACCTTCTTAACTTTTTTTTTTAATTTTCGACTATGTGACGTTTGACAGGTTTGACTATGGTCTGATGCTTAATGCCAAGTTATTATAAATATTTGCGTTGTATTTTTTTACCGTAAATGCACGCCGTAGGTATTATTCGTAAATTTGTATTTAGATAGTTATACAAATGTCGTAATTAAATTAAGATGTAACCAAAATCTCATAAAAATATATCAATTAAATGAAGGTGTATTGTGTGAAGGCTATAAGGCCTGATTGCCTTAGTCTTAAAAGAAGAAATTACTTTATGCACTAGTGCATAAAATGCGATTTTATGCAGCCTATACCCAGCATAAAGAAGGACTTTACGAGCATGAGAAGTGAAAAAATATTTTTCACTTGTGACCAACTTCAAGTTTATCGAGTGTTACCAGAGTAAAGAACAAATATTGCACCTTAATTTAAAAACCAATAAGAAAGTTATCTTTTTTTTTTAGCCATATGAGAAAAACCGCGAAAATATTTCTAGTCACCCCACGTTTTCTATTCACCCCGGTTTATGGTATTAAAAAAATACTATCAATGTTATTATTTAACCTACTAGTAGTATATAAATTAATATTTACTATACAAATTGTAAATATTTAATGAATACGGTCGGGTTTCCGTCAGGTTATTAAATCGTATTATGTATATCTTCGTCCTGCCCAAGAATTGTAAGAAATTTCCGATTCCTGCCCAATGCCCTAAGAACCGTTTTGTATGGATAATTTGAATTAACGGGCAGAACGTAAAGTCGGCCAAAAACGTCTACCACCCTACGGTTGAAGTTCATTTGCACGATACAACAAGTTCCATTTTCATTGCAATAATATTATGACTCTGACAAGTTAGCGGTAATTATATCTCACACAAACTTTTGTCAAAACTATGTAGTAGACCACTTTCATGGCCGACCGTACTACTAAGTTATATTGTTTCTTATTAAAGAAAATTGTGGCAGGACGACGATATAATAGTCACCATCATTTGTATATGTGTAGTATTTTAAGTTCTTGGTGAAAGGGAAATGTGGTTACGTTTGTATATTAAGTTTTTAAATAGGATTTACAGAAGCGTATTAATAGTACTCGGCAGTCCATCGCGTTCACGCTCTTTCTCTGGTATAACAAATATACTGACTGACAGATGCCCGAGAATCGGACAGCGATAGACGTTAAATACTGTGGTTTAACAGTACATTCTTTCATAAGTTTTCTTCATTAGTAATAAAACTAAAACATAATCACAAGACATCGTATTTTTCGGAAAAGTACCCGTTGAAGAAATGACTAACAAATCAAGATAAACGACCTTATCCAAAAAAACAGTACCTATCCTTTGATACCTAGGTACCTAATTTTTATACCTACTTTACTACATCTTTTCCGTGCATCGTCATGACTGATGGTAACGTTACTGAGTATAACGCATATGTGCCTAGAGTAGGTACGAGTACTTACCTAAAACAAAAAACGAACGTTTGTTGCGTGAGTAAACCCTTTCGATTGATATTCTGTGTCCCCAGCAAATCTCTCCCCCTGCACCCCCTATCGTTCAGCTAAGCCTTAATTGAGTTACAGGTATGAACGTGTTTTTGTAGCACCCTCCTCCACTGCCTGGGATATAAGTTCACCTTTATCAGGTTGATACAACTTTTCTCAAAAACCGATGCATCTAATATACGCTTAGGTACTTTGTCTACCTTCTGTCTTTGCGTACCTGCTCGTTTATATATACTTTTTAGGGTTCCGTAGTCAAACTAGAAACCTTGATAGTCTCGACATGTCCATCCGTCTTAGCTTCTCTTAGTTCTAAACAGCTGTTATTTGCCATGAATGTATCTACATACTCCTATTAGTCATGCCGACAAAGTGGTAAAATATGTTTCAAGATTTAAACATTGTTTTTTTACTCGTCTTCCCCATCGTGTTGTGTGTCGTTGGATAAGTCCTTTTAATATATTGCGGGTTTGTAAATACATTAGATATAATCCGGATCCATTTGTGACATATTAAGATTTAAATTGCTAATGATTGTTAGAGTCAAATGTTTGTCCCCTCCCCCCCTCCCCCTACAGCCGAAACTATAAATACTAAAAATCTGAAAAATATCTTAAATTAAAGCTCATATACTTATTGTAAAGGAAAACTATCACGACTAAGTAGACTCGATTCGTTTCCTTCTACGGAAACAAAAAGAAAACGGATAAGAATAATGACAACAATGTTCGCTCTGACAACAAAGGCCTGTACCGCGGAGGACGACAGGAAACCAGAAAGATCGCCAACTATGACCCTCTATTGAGCGCCCTCTGACTTGAAGGAAACTGTATTACATCCATTATACTGCATGAAAATATTTACAAAGTTCAGATCATTATTAGGATTATTTAAAGTACGTTACAGTTCCTCGTAATTCGTAATGTGCAATTTTTTATCATCTCGAATTGACTTTGTACGGCTGCTGTACGGTTGTGTCAATAAGTAAAATTAAGTACTTACCTACCTAGAGCGGAATGAGCATATATGAAATGAAAGCGCAATAATAGCCTGTTACAGTAAAACCTCAGTCTTAAGTTAAGTACTCGATGTGTCTCCGGCACCCGTACTTAGTATAAGTTAGTATATATATATTTGTGATTCCTTTGAATTAAGATCCGTTATTTTAACAATGATATGAATATGACTTACAATCCCGCGAGTCTTTTTGTAGTTATACCTTTATAAAAAGGTAAATACCTAAGCTTTAAGTAGTAACTATTAAATTAACAATATATGTAATAACAACAACAAAAAAATACAGTATTGCATAGAAGAACTGAACGTAACTTGCACGTATTATTGGTATTTTTAATTTTTTATCTGTTGGTACTATATTGTTAATCTTATCACCAGAGATTGAAATTTTAGTGCCGATGAGGTTACACCACACATAGTATGACTTTAAATAGTCTTTTCGTAAACAATAATCACTTATACGGACACTTGAAATGAGCAGTAGGTACCTACTATAATCCCGAGTCACTTCCATGTTAGGTATAACGTTTGAGGTCGTTCACCCCAAATTACACCCCAGATCCGATCACTGATCATCATCACTCATCATGGAGGACAAGCTTATGTTATGTGCAGGATGTTAAGCAAATATACCATTCCTGTATTGATAAGATACAACCTTTTGGACCAAAAACTTTATATTTTTATTACAATACAACATGTGCTCATGAATAAGTATCATTCGAGTTACTAAACTAACAACAGGAAGTCTTGTGAAAGTTCCTCGAGATAAATAGGTAGTTGCGGAGACATGACGAGCTCTGGAACAAATTATTAAAACGGGGAAACAAGTACAAATACATTGACAAACTTTTCCAAGAGTATTTCTCGCACGCTGTTACTCTTTGACAACACACAACGTAACCAAACAATTATGAGTCATATTAACTGTGAAATAACGCTAAAAGTTATGTAGACGTTAATCTGCCGCCTTCTTTCGTTTCTTCTTTCCTTTTCCTTTTTCTTTCTTATGTTCCTTTTCAGGTAGAGGTGGGCCTTTAAATTGAAGGGTCAGTTGAACTACCCTCTCGGCTTCTCTTACTCCACTTAATCGCGCTCCGGCAATAGTAGCGAAGTGCCCGGGCACAGTCGCTTCACCCGCGAACAGGAGGATCGGAGGTATAGGCTCGCTCGGTCCGGGAAGCGGAGTAGCGAGAGCTTTTTGACATGTACCATCCATACAGTTTCCGGAATACGAATAAGCCCCTAAAAAGTAGGGGTCACTTACCCATTGTGACCTTAGAATTGACATGGGATAAGGTATACAAGGGTTTCCAGTACAATTTCGCAGCAAACATGTCATACCCTCTGCTATGTCTTTTTCACATAATAACTCCATTGTAAGAGCTTGCGGTCCAAGTACCCACGCCTGGAGCACATGATGGCTGAAGGGTGCCACCTCAATAGTTGTAACTCCTTGAATCCAATCAGAACCACAGCCACAACAACAACAACCACTATTTGGAAACCTAAAATTCAAAGAGCCCATATGCCAAAACCAAAACGGGCGACAATATTCCAAATAAATTTTATTGCAATATCCGAACCCGAGATTTCTCACTGCGTCGATTTTTGTTGCTGGCAATCCAGGGCAAAACATTCTTGAATGTCTCTCATGCAACACTCCTAGTGAGACTGTTATTATGACGTAGTCGCAAGGATATTCTTCACCGTCGGTCGTTGTGACAATAGCACGGTGGCCTTCTTTATGCGAGGTACCCCAATAGATACAGTTGACCGGTTTACAGTAACGGATGAGACCTTCAGGTATATGTTGCAACATCGGCGCCAGAGAGCCGGCCTGCCCAAGCGGAACGCGCGCGTCGGCGCCCGGCAGGTTCATGAAGTAGCCGCAGTGGTCGTGGCACAGCATGTGGGTGTCGTCACTGCAGCGCGCGCTGAGGATGTGCGCCAGCCCGTACATGACGCGCGCCGCGTCGTGCTGATGCTCTTCCGGAAAATCATGCAGCTCCTGCGTGATCCTCAAGCTGAAGAAATTCATCAAAGACCCTTGTTGCTTGCTTCCACCCAGACAATACAAGGCATTGGCTTCCTGCTCGATTTGGCGAAAT
Organism: Acleris sparsana; assembly: GCA_923062465.1. Classification (NCBI taxonomy): domain Eukaryota; kingdom Metazoa; phylum Arthropoda; class Insecta; order Lepidoptera; family Tortricidae; genus Acleris; species Acleris sparsana. The sequence continues at coordinate 14,979,970 of OV281286.1, forward strand.
TTATGGTAAGCCATAATAGTAGGTGGGAACTCCATTCTCCCAGGGATGACTCGATTGAACATTCCGCGCGTGTTTACGGTAGCCGGAGGACCGGGCTGCGCAGGGTCCTCTCTGGCTGATATATCGTAAACGGGATGGTTGGTACAATTGAGGGCTGTCGATGAGGCTCCTAGCTCTGCGACCACGTCCCCGATGAAGCATGAACGTATGCGTCCTCCGGGCCTGTAAATCATCAATTGTTTAGACATTGCCTCAAATTGAATGTCATAACATGCCGAATGGACTGGATTGCAATAGAACAGTCATATAACCTTTCATACGCCTCCAGAACCAAGAAGTTGGTGATACCGCGCTGCGTAAGGCGAGCGGCGGCCGACAGCCCCGCCATGCCGGCGCCGACGATGATGACGCGCGGCGCCGGGAACGCCTTGTGCGCTTCGCATGGGTCGACGGCGTAGATTCCCCGGTCCAGCATGAATGGATCACACTCTACTACAGTAGATGGATATCCTGGCATTCTGGAATCACATGCAATAAGTAGCTGTGTCGGTTATCTGTAAATTTACAATAAAACTGATGGATAAAGTAATATATTCATTGACATACTTGTTGAGTCCAGTGCACCATCTAATAGATCCTGTCCATTTTGCCAATAAGGCAAGTTTTTTACTAAAGATTATCATGAATACCTAAGAATTTAAGAATTTTTAATTGCCAAAAAATTACATTTCTGGTAGTTATAGATTTAATTGAAATATTATCATGTTTTTGTTTGTCTAATAGGTGGTCCAGTAATTATGACAGTGTTGACACTGGTTGACACTGTTAAAAAAATAGAAATGTTACCATGATGTTACTGATGTTGACTTTCTTATTTTTTAAAGCTGCATATTTATGAAGAATTACAAATTATAATAAATCAAAACAAGGCCTGACCACTGAAAAAAAGGTTTTGTTACTCAAAACAATCTATGCTTTGATTAAACATAGAAGGAGTCAAAAAAGTAAGTCAAAACGAAGACTAAGCTCCCCCGTGGCCGAGTCTGAGGTACAAACTTGCACAGACTAGCATGAAGTTATAATTTAAAGTCCTCAGATTAGGCTTCCGCCTAAATTTGAATTACAAAGAGATAAATGGGTTGGTAATAAAATAATTGCGGAGGTGATAAGGGTGACATTTATTTATTCCCAAGTAACAAGCGGCAACACAGCAATACATCGGACAGCAGTAAACGTTGGATTATTTGCCAATCAATAAAGTCCTTTTTTTAAGCTTTATTTCTGTTATGTAAAAAATAGATAGATCTGTCTCGCTCCGCTGATGTCATCAAGAGTTTCATTGAAAGCAATCGTTTTAACGAAGTGCTAGCAGTACCAAGCTCCTTAATATCGTGCGGCTGGCCATCTCAGTCTATCACACTTGCCCTTACAACTGACAGGTGTATTTATCACTCGTGTCTCATACAAAAACGAAGATTGCCGATCGCTATTAAGGAATTGATTGATAATTGTTAGTATAGCTCTTGCAAATTCACGATGGCGGGTAGGCTTTGTTAGTGGTTGAACGTGTATAGGTACATGGACATTGCGTTAGTGTGGGTGTCTGACGGAGCGATCAGTCTCGCGCAAGCGCGCCGTCGCTCAAGTCAGTTGTGCATATTGTTTCCACGACGCTAAGTACCGTCAGCATGTCGTCATTTTATTCATAGTGTGGTATAATAAAGTATTTTTATTTTGAAACATGCTAAAATAAAACAAGTAAATTTATTTAGAACTGTAGAGCCTATCCGTGTTTATCGCGTGACTAAACGTGGATAAAACATTCGTCACTTTCTGACTGCTACATAAGTGCGAGAGTGACAGATGTCTTATCCACGTTTAGTCACGCGATAAACACGGCCTTAATAAGCCCTCTGTAATAAAGACAAAAACTACAGATAGGTTTTAATTAACATAAAATTGTACGTAATTTAAGGACATGATCGTATTTCGGGACATGATACCTAGAGTTACATTAATTTCGTAGAAGATGCAACCAAGAAGGGCGCTACTACATGCATGACTAAATAATTCGCATATCAAGTCAGGAACATAAATAGTTTGTTGTTTTCTGTTTTATTTTATTTTAGATTGTTTGTAGGGACGAGCAATGGTCGCCAAAGTCTTTCACTTTCAACAAAAAGAATAGTATTTTCTCTTCTTTTTTTTATGCTTACCATACCCACTTTCACTCTCACGCACACTTTGACATGTATACAGGTATGTGCTTACCACAAGTAACGCCCACTCGCCATCGTAAATTGCTAGAGCTATACTATAATACACTCTCAGCCCAATGGAATCCTTACCAACCATAGAACGGTGTCCCGCGATATTATAAAACAATTTGTTTGATACTTCTTTCGACTTGAATCGTAACGTCACTGTGACACAGTTCTATGCTGGGTCAGGGTTCCATTGGGCTGATAGTAATTGGATTTTAGTTAAAAATACGTACCTCATATGGCATCGTTCAACATGGCGCTCACCTGGTAAGACAAGTGTTGGTACTTGCTGACTAAACAGAGGTCCTTCTCAGCCTTTACGACAAACTGTCCAGCGTTGGATTGGGATTTTTTAGGGTTCCGTGCCCGAAGGTAACCTAATGGGACCGTATTGATATTCCTACTTGATCCGTCCGTCCGTCCGCCCGCCTGTCCGTACGTCCTAACTTTCAAGAGCTTTATCTTTTGAACCGTAACAGATATCGGATTTTACTAACAAATAAAATAATATTAAGAAATAGAAACAGAAATTCCCATTCTAAAAAAAAACTTATTTAACTTATTTTTATTTTGGTTGTATCATAAAAACGGTAAAACATATAAGCGTCAAAAATATGGTTATCGAACAAACCCTGAAGAAGAACAAAAAAAACTGAAAATTGGTCCAGGGGGGTTGTGCTCGCGCGGGTTCGATTGGAAATCGAATTAAAATTGGAATGTAATCATTCCTACAGTGCAGCGTTACGGCTTCCTCGGTGCCGAGTCCGACTAGTACTAGACGAGTTTTTTTATACAATAGAGGGAGGCAAATGAGCATGCGGGTTACCTGAGGCAAGCACCATATCAGCGCCTCTATTCTAGGCGGTATAAACGATATCTTTTTTTTTCTTTGCCCCGCGGCGACTTGAACAGCTTCTACCACGGGAATATGGCGTTTCCAAAATGAAGTGATTTCGCCAGTGTCAAGTATATATAAGTATAAATCAATATAGCAATAAAACACAATCTAATCTTCTCTAGGAAGATTGGGGGCAACGTTGTTCGGTGATACGTAGGACCATAAGCGATATCGTAGTTTACCTGTTAAGGTATTGTTTATTGTTATGACGTTTGCCGTCATTACCAGTACTGTCAAGAAAATAAGAGCGTTGACAATACGATAACAGATCAAAAACGATATTGTATTTACCGTGTTGAATAGAGGCGCAGTTCGTGCGGACAATAGTCCTGTCCGTGATGGATGCCATGATGATAGTCATTCATCGCCAATGGTTAAAAATGAAAAAAATGCAATAATAAAACTAGGAACATATTTCTTAAACAGTTTATTATGCATTTACAAATTCCTTATTATAATAAATACAAATTAAAGAGCTGATCCTGTGTGTTTCTGGAGATCAAAACGTTACAATATTGCTAAACACAATCTCAACGACGTAATAATCTATTTTAGACTTAATAATAATACTTTAATAAATATATAGTTAACGGTCAAAACAGCTAGTCCAGAAGCGATCCAGCGTGTGGTAGAAGTGGCGACTCACTCCGCGGAGAGAGTGCTTCTCGTCCGTGTAGCTCTGCAAACGATACATTACAGTCAACATCATGCCCAACCAAACAAGAAACAAGGCAAAAATAATACGTTTTGCTAACGGGTATAAAAGGACTAGTTTAGTTTAGATAGGTTTATTAATTTCTTGAAAAGAATTATTTACGATGTAAGTTAGCATTAGGTACATGTCAAAATTAAAAGTATTCTCATTATGATTGTGAAAAACGAATAAATAAAATAAGCGAAACCCATATGGTCCGCCATTATTATTTTTGGTCAAAATGTGTTTCAAGTCATAAATATCGCAAGTCTAACCTAACCTAGCTTATCCTTATCTACTTACACGTTAGATATCAAAAAAAAAACTGAAACGTTTACGGCTCCCATATAAAAGAAGGAATTAAGAAACTTTAGGAAAGGGTCTATGCATAACTGTGCAAAAAAATCGTTAAAAAGACACTCTTAGGTACTGTAAAGTCACTTAAAACTAGGTATTCATAAAATTGATGATGCATTTCCAGAATTCCCTTCTTAGTGCACCCCTAGGATATCCAAGGAATATTCCCTCCGAATGTCAAGTCCCAAGGTTCAGCGGTTTCGGTTGTGCGTCGATATGTTATTAAGTCACTCAGTCAGTGTCTTCTTTTATATACCTACTAGAGGACGCCCGCGACTTCGTACGCGTAGAATTAGTTTCCCGCTACTCCTTCTACTTCTTTCCGTTGGGGGTCGATTTTCGGGAAATCCTCTCTTACTGCACCCCTAGACCTCAAAATAACTTGCACCTCTTTTTTCAACCCCTTGGGGGGGGGGAGGGGGTGAATTTCAATAAAATATGCGAAATTCGAAGTAGATTGGACCAAGGAATCACGTTGTCCCATACAAACCTTGGCCCCCTTTTTCACCCTCTGAGGAGTAGAATTTCGGAAAATCCTTTCTTATCGGATCCCTACGTCATACTAACAACACACCCATCCAAGTTCCAGGTCTCTACGATCAGCGGTTTATGCTGTGCGTTAATCCGTCAGTAAGTCATTCAGGTCAAAGCATTTAATATGTATGTATAGATAGCTAATTAGATTAGCACAAAGATAAACTCACCACTTGTTCGAAGGCTATGTCGGCATGCTGCAACTGCTTTGCCAGCTGCAAGCTGTGCTGGAAGTGCACGTTGTCGTCGCCGCTGCCGTGCACCAGCAGGTACCGCCGGCCGCGCAGCGCCTCCGCCTGCAGCATCAGGTCCGAGTTGTGGTAGCCCGCCGGGTTCGCCTGTGGCGTGTCCAGGTAACGTTCCGTGTAGATTGAATCTGGAATTGGGGTTTTATCACCTTGTTATGGTACAGGGATTGATTACTAACTGACAGATACTGTAAATAAATTCACGGAAATAGGGAATATCCATGGATTTTTAAATCTTTCTCAACAAATATGAAAATACCGTAAAAGAGATCATCAAACGTGAAATTTAAAATTTAAAATCGACCAATAAATACGGTTGATACAAGCATTCAAACTGCTAATAATAAGACAGCGATTTCACAAAGATCTTCGATACTTATGCACTGTGACGTCATGTTACATTTCGGCCATATAAAGTCCATGTTAAATTCTGTTTCACTAGAAAGAGATCGGAACAAATATTTGTTATGGCTTCTCTTCATCTTATATTTTTTTATATCTACCCAAAAAAATATTTTTCTCAATTGTATGTTACATGAATCAGCTTTATTGAAGCTGTGAAAAAAGTTATGAATATTCCCTATTATCTATTTCCTTAATCTAATTAACGCGTTGTATTTCTTATTCGCCCGTCGCTCAAATGCAAATAATTCTAATTAACCATTCGCTTTTCTAAGTAACGCAGAACACAGGTATTCACCTTGCGGTCACCTTTCTTGTTAATTAACCGCTGAAACTAATTAAGTAAGTACCCAATAAACGTTAAAGTTTGAATGGTCGATCTATAGGGTACACAATTTATCGAAAAGCTATTAGCGGAAAAAAAGCGATGCGTTAATTAGACTGAGAACACAAATCTGGAGAAAGACCGTGACATTATGTGAAACATACCATAATAAAGCCATGAGGTAACAGGGGCGACGGCGGCGCCACAGGCGAGGGTCTTCTGCGTGTCCTTGGCCAGCATCATAGTGGTGGCGAACCCCCCGTAGCTCCAGCCCCACACGCCGACGCGCGCCCCGTCGATAAATGGGTACAGAGACTGCAGGCGCCTGGAAGAGGAATCCAAGTTCAATTATTCAAGTTTTTACACATAGGTATATAATCCTAAGCGTGTTCCCCTTTGAACGGCATCAAGAAAGAGGAGCACCGATAGTAAGGTCGAGTTTGAGGCCTTGTGTCATTTTTAAGGTTCAGGGTTAAATTATATTTTGGCAACGTCCGTCCGTTTGTTTGCATGTCACATTTATATACACCACGCACAATTATTCTTCTTCGTCTTCAAGTGCCTCTCGAACTAGTGAAGATCGGCTACTAACTTCTGGAATTGTTGTCTGTCCTTAGCGAGTCAAAACAATTCAGATGCGCTCGCTATTCCAATGCACTTTCGGGTGTTGCGGAGCCATGACTTCTTTCTCCGACCAACTCGCCGTTTACCGGCAACCTAGGTCCTAAAAAAAATGCTCTATACCACGAACGAACCACCTTCTTTTTGCATCCCAAGTCCAGAGTCCTTTAAGTCCTAGCGAAAGGTACAGAGTGATGTTAGTCATATGGCTCTGTCCCTTTCGTTGCCTAGTACTTGTCAGTTTTAAGAGTTTGTAATACGGCCTCCAGGGTTTCATCTTTTTAATAACACGCCGGCAGGCAAGGTGCAGGCCAAACTGTCAGGCCAAGTAGGTGGTTTCCGGCACACAATATCTTTTTTCTTTTAACTTTTTTCCGCTTGTTTTACAGAGATTGAATTAACTCTAGGGAATGCAAACCGGTTAATCGGTTAACCGATTAACCGATTTTAATCGAAAATTTATGCCAAAAAACGTAACCGGTTAAAATATGAAATTAACCGATTAACCGGTTAATAGAAGTGATCTGCAAAAAGCTTCATTTGTTAAGTTTTTATTAGAAAGACGACATAAATTAAACTAAATATACATATATTAAAATTACACAAATATCGCAATATACGCAATTATGCATAATATCAATTAAAAAACTCTTAGTGAGCTGTAAAATTATTAAGATTTTCACAAATGAAACAAATAACGTTGGTGTCGCTTTTATTATTTTGTTTCTAACAAAAGAAGATATGTTGCACTGCACTGCACTGCACCGGCCGGTTACACGTTTATGAGTGAAAGAGAGAATGCTCTACGCGCTACAACAAACAAGGCTAACCGATTAATGGTCTCTTTCTAAAACACCGGTATAATTTTGACACTATGCCTCGGACGTTATCATCTGAGCTCTGGGACCATATATTATATTAAAGATAATTTTATTTAGATGTTACGAGGAAACCTATTTTTTATATTATACAACTCCATAAGTAACATTCTATTATACAGTTGTTGTTTTTTTTAAGATACTGAATGTCCTAAATGTGTAGAAATGAAACTAGTATACTGGTGGTCTAAATACTGATCTCTAATCTAACATTTAAGAAATAATTATATCACTAATTAAAACGAAAAATCAATCGGTTAATAACCGGTTATTAATCGGTTAATCGATAAATTTCGTCTTAACCGGTAAATTAACCGATGCTACATTTAATCGGTTAATTGCATTCCCTAATTAACTCACGTGTAATGATTAATTATTTAATGATTTTGTGTGTGTGTGTGTGTGTGTGTGTGTGTGTGTGTGTGTGTGTGCGTGCGTGCGTGCGTGCGGGCGTGCGTGCGTGCGTGCGTGCGTGCGTGCGTGCGTGCGTGCGTGCGTGCGTGCGTGCGTGCGTGCGTGCGTGTGTGTGTGTGTGTGTGTCATCGTCAGGCTGAGTACTTATATTATTTGTGAAGCAAATATAGTTAGTCTTATCTATATTTAATGTTAACAGATTACATTTTAACCACTGAGCAATCCTTACAAGTCCCTCCTCTGCAAGTTCCCGAACCTCATCCCAAGTATCTCCAAAAAAGACTACAGCAGTATCATCTGCATATGCGATGATGGTTCCCTGTTCCATTTGCATGTTACATAAACTATTGATGTAGATTAGAAACAGGGTGGGCCCAAGGACACTCCCTTGAGGGACGCCATAATTTGTGCTACACTCATCACTCAGGTGACTTCCTACTTTGACTCTTTGTATCCTTTCCGAGAGATAGTCTTTGAGTAAAGAAAGAGGAGTTCCTCTGATACCGGTGCTTTCAAGGGTCTGTACAAGGGTGGGAACAGAGACGGTATCAAAGGCCTTTTTCAGGTCTAAGAATACGGTTAGACATTTTTTATTTGAGTCTATTTTGTCAACTTTGACCGATGATAGGGCTGAAACTGCATCCTCAGTGGAGCGCCCCTGCCTAAATCCAAATTGAGCGTTAGATAGTAAGTCGAATTTATTTAGATACTTTATCAATCTGGTGTTTATTAGTTTTTCCAAGATTTTAGAGATCGCTGGTAATACAGAAATTGGTCTGTAATTAGATACGTCATCTCTGGCTCCACCCTTGTACACCGGAGTAATGATAGCTTGCTTTAGAGCACAAGGAAAGATCCCTCTGCCGAAACAAATATTAGCCAGATATGTAACTACGGGGACAATAATATGGCTTGCAAGTTTTAGGAAATTAGTTGGTATGTTATCAACTCCAGGAGCACTTACTGGTTTTTAAGTTAGTTAAGATAGTAGATACCTCGTGAGGATCTACATCAAAGAGAACAAAGGATGATATATGAGAGGTTGGGCAGTTGCCGATGTTTGCGCAATGTGGTACACTGCTAGATAAGATTTTTTCTGCAAGGGATTTACCAATATTACAAAAGTAGCTGTTTACCGCATTAACAGAGTCCAGTGGTGTACTTTCAACATCTAGCAATTCTAAATTGTCATTATTTTTTATCTTGCGATGTGTTATCCTGTTGATTGTTTGCCAAAGGGTTTTCGAGTTTTTACTTGACTTAGCCAATTGTTCCTTATCATATTTATATTTGAGTTTTTTGATAAGGCCATTACAATAGTTTCTGTACCTTCTATATGTGATGCGTAATATAATGTTTTCAGGGTCATATTGTAGCTTTTTCTGCATGTTATTTCTAGTTCTAATACATCGGAGCATTCCTATGGTTATCCATGGTTTGATTATACGATTGCTGGATCTTTGAATCGAAACATGTTATTCACCTACCCCGAATATTTACAAAAAACCTTGTAGATGACACCCGCACAACGCAATAACTATCCGCCGATAAAAAATATATCCAAGTTTTGAAAACCTACAACGTACCTGATGGCCGCAAGGGTGTCCGTGACCTCTACAGTGCCGAGAGCGTTATTGACGGCGTGCAGAGCTTCAACACCCATGACTTTTGAACCCCTCACGTCAATCGAAGCTATTATAAAACTTCTATTAGTAGCTAAATATGCATTGTAATATTCTGAAAAGAAAATTAACAGCTATACAGAAACGATCAAAGTGTCACATTTATTGCCTTGATAAGTTATTGGACTTAAAATATGTGCTACCAGTCGATTCAGTTCTTTGTGTGAATCAAAAGGACCTACATATAGGATCAACTGCAATCCGAAATGGAGCACTGCAGTCAGAAATGGGAGTCAACGACCGACATTCCTACTAAGCGTTGAAAACGTCCCATACATCTGTGCCTCCTGTGACAAGTGATACAACTCGAGTTGTAGCAATTTGCGGTTTTTTTCATGAATCAACTTGAAAAAAAATTACGCATCTTTTGCTCCAACTCCCGTGTTCCTAGGCCTTCTAGTTTCTAAGATACTTTCGTGTAAAATGATACAATTAACCTTTTTTTTTTCAATTTTGAGTGATTAATGCTATTTCTCTAGTTAAAACACTCCAAAAAAACAAAAAATAAAAAAATTCTTCGTGCCTGGTGATATATCTAAAATTGTATTATTAATCACGATTTTAATTTACCTTTAAAAAGTCGTGTTTTTTGATATAACTTGAGTTGTATCATTTATCACCAGACTTTTGCGTATTTCGAAAGTTACAAATTGAGTTAGACCAAAAATTAAACCTATATTTGCTTTTTTTGGTTTATGTTAAGTGATACAACTCGATTTATATCAAATGTCACCAAACATTTCCTAATTTTTGCAATTATGTCTTATGGCACAAGTCAGTTGTATCAAAAATGTAAGAATATTACGAACATTTAGAACCTGTAAAGTTTGATGCATAGTGATACAATTACTATCCAAACAAATCTATTGATACTTTCTATAGAAAGAAACGTGTCATAATAAAGTGTAATATTTATGTATTAATATTTAGTAAGGTCTAATAATATTACTTTGTTGTGACAGAGTTTTGTAAAGGTTCAGAATAAAATGGTTTGTCTCTGGTCGGGTGCTGAGGTATAAAGTGCGAGGGGAAGTTAGATAAGGCTTGATATTTGCTTATACAAAATGTGTCTATTTTTAATCCAAAATATCCAAATAGCCCATCTGTCCTCGTTTTGAATATAGGGTTCGGCCTTTAGGGTATTACCCAAACTAGCAGTACCCCGTCATATGAGTGAGCTTGCTTGTGTATACCTCTCCTGTTGGTTTCTTTAATGAGCGAATCTAGTAGGAGACACCATGAGTGGTGACAGGCAACCCTCTTGCGGGAAGCCTCTACATGTCTTTATCCTTTTTGAGTCTCCAGTCCAGAACCTTAACATCGTCCTCCAATGCAGCGGTGAACAGCTTCGGAGAGATCACAAGATCTCCTTGTCTGACTCCCCGCTGCAGAGGAATAGGCTTCGTGCTCTGGTCCTGTAGTCGGACGTCGGACGTCGGACGGATAGTGGCGTTTTCGTACAGACACTTCAACACTTTGATATATCGTTAGTCAACTTGGCACCGCTGGAGAGACTGCAACACAGCCCAGGTCTCGATCGAATCGAAGGCTTTCTCGTAGTCCAGAAATGCAAGGCAAAGGAGGAGGTTATACTCTTCGGTCTTCTGTATAACCTACCGCAGCGCATGTATGTGGTCTACGGTACTATAACCTTTTCGGAAACCGGCTTGTTCGGAAGGCTGGAAATCGTCAAACCTGCGTGCGAGACGATTTGTGATAAACCTCGAAAACAATTTGTAAACATGGCTCATAAGTGAGATGGGTCTATAATTCTTCAGCAAGGATTTATCACCTTTCTTGAAGAAGAGAACCACCACACTTCTTCCCGTGATAGTCGGAGGCTCAGCGCTCGAAGTTGTTGATGACAATATTTACCTGGGACAAAGGGTCCAGCTAGGTAGGTCTAACTTTGAGAAAGAGGTCACTCGTCGAATCCGACTCGGCTGGGCAGCGTTCGGGAAGCGTCGCAGCATCTTTTCGTCCAAATTACTGCAGTGTTTGAAGTCAAAAGTCTTTAAGCAGTGTGTGTTGCCAGTGATGACTTACGGATCTGAGACGTGGGCGCTAACAATGGCCCTCATAAGAAAGCTCAAAGTCACTCAGAGGGCTAAGGAGAGGGCTATGCTCGGGGTTTATCTGCGTGATAGAATCAGGAATGATGATATCCGCAGGTAGAACTAAGGTTATCGATATAGCCCGAACGGGGCACATTGCTCACAGGACTGCTGGCCGATGGGGTCAGAAGGTTCTTGAGTGGCGTCCGCGGACCGGAAGACGAGCTGTAGGTACGCTTCCAATAAGATGGAGTGACGACCTTGTAAGGATCGTGGGAATGCGGTGGATGCGAAAAGCACAAGACTGGTCTGAGTGGAGAGCCTTTGGGGAGGCCTATGTCCAGCAGTGGACGTCTTTCGGCATTCGGAAATAAAAAATACAATAAAAACGATTTCGTCCTTAAATCACATAGACCGTTGTTCTATTTACCCGTCAATTTCATGTTTAGTTCCTTTATTCCATAGTATATAAAAAAATTAAGTTATCATGATTGCAATCGTTTGTTCGTTTGTTTGTTTGTTATTGTGGAACGCAATAAATATTTGAGTATTTGAGTATTTTTTAAATACTTGTATTATTTGACACAAGTTTTTTCGTAATCAGACCTAGGAATAACTCTATTATATAACATTACTCACGGTTTATTTTACGTTTTTTTTTTGTGAAAAGTGATACAGCTCACTAAATATCCGTATTATTATGTCCGTTCGTCTTAAGAAATATTACTTATTCAATTCCCTACAACTTATATATATAAGTTAAACCTCTAACTCTAGAAATAATAGAAAAAAGTAGCTTTTAAAATAAGTTGTATCAATCATGACCAGAGCTCCTTGATTACACTTTTATGTGTTAAATAATACAATTCGAGTTGTATCATCTTACACGAGTTAAATGGAGCTCAATCTGAAATATAAAATGATACATAAAATACGTTTCTTCGAATATCTCAAAAACTATAACTAGTATCAATATTTTTGTAAAACCAGGTAATAAAGTGATATTATATGATATAAAAATCAATAGCAATGCTTAAAAAAATATATTCATTTAAGAGCAGTATTTTTTTAAAACTTGTTTTCGCTCTCCTGTAAAATCGTGTTTTTCGAGTTGTATCACTTGTCACAGGAGGCACAGACATGACGTCACAAATCGTTTAACACTAAACGTATGGTAAAAACTGGTAATTTATAATATTGCTCGTGAAAAACTGCTTTTAAGTACATAGTGGCCATACAATATATTTTTCATATTTTTAATATACAGGGTGTCTTGAAACTCTTGTGAGAAATTTGGCGGGGTAATAGTTCGCACGATTCTGATCACGGGGGTATGGTTCATTTTTGTTTCAGTTAGTAAAAAAAAAAAAAAAAAATTCATTATGTTCATTTTGTTTCTTGATGTGTCGCAGCCGATATCTTGACCTTGACATTTTGACGTTGATACTATACTACTCCAAACGTTCGTAGTAACTAACGTCAAAATTCCAAGTTCGAGGTCAATGACCTGAGACCATTCGTTGTTTACATGGTATGTAAACAGTTCGCTCCATGTAAATTAAAATTAAGTTAACATTATAAAAAAAGATTAATTTAAATGCAACGTACCAACTGTATTTTCGTTTTTGCAACTGAACATTTTAGCGGGTTATGAAATGATCACTAGATCTCTTGGAATAGGTATGCACTGCCGAGACCTGATTGTATCATTCGTTTCATAGGGATGTTGAGATCTGAACATTTACCATTTCTTTCTACTCTAAAATATACCACATAATTGTTTTTAAGCAAAAATAATTCAGACTTGGAAATCTGAAATTTAGTTTAACATGACATCTGATGAAATGACAACCATAAATCATAGACTTCATGGTCAAGTTCAAGTTCAACTCTTTGTTAAATAGCTACTGTCATATACTTCAAAAAGTTCGGATGGACATGAAATAAACGATCCGTTTATTGCCGTCCGTATTGATCTCTATGGTCATTCATGGCGGTACATAGCTAACAGTCGGGATATAAAGGCTGTCGCATATTTGATTATAATTTGTATGTGATCCCAGGCCATGGAACCGATATGCGTAAGTAGTACATATTCAATCTATCCATGTTCCAGGCTTAGAGCAATAAATAACAGTTACCAGCCGCCTAGTCGCTTGTTAGTCGCCTTAGGCTTCTTACAGACGAGCGGCATGTTGCCAACGGCAGAGGCTACTGTAGCCGTCACCACCTGTCGGCCTAAATGCCGCTTGTCTGTAAGAAGCCTTACACAAACTTTCCCCTGTGCCAAAGTATACGATCAAAATTAAATTATCTTACACATTTACAAATAAAATCCTCATAAATCAATAAATAAACTGACAAGAAGAAAAAAATGTCTTGCTATAGCCATAGCCAGCCGTGTGTGTTCAAAAATCCAACTTTTTTTTTGCGAACTTGATGTGCTTATGTCATTAAAGACTCCCATTTTAAACCCCGCTTTTCTGATAGACTTAAATCAACGTGGTAGGTACATACCCCATAGAATTAGTACCTACTAACATAGAACCTGGACTATAAGAACCGGTACAGATGGACAGCATTGAACTGCAACCTAGCTGCAAAATGGCAGTTCAAGTGCAGTCGACGTACGTACGTTTTGATGCAGTTACGTCATCTGCATCAGAACTGCCTCAAACTGACAGTTTGCAGTCCGTCTGTACCGGCCCTTAGTTAAAATTTGCACCAGCTATCTTTCTCTGCGTTTTAGATTACGGATTCTGAAGAGGAAATGAAACAGAAACTACGCTGTTTTTTCTCCTTCAAATGTCACGGTCACAACGTCAAATTGAAGGTCGAGAATGGACCTGTTGGAAGTCTGGGCTTTACAGACACAGACCAAAGACAATCTATCCAAACCTTATGACGTCCTACGTATGGCGTAAGAATGAAAGAATACCATAGATGCCCTTATGGTATTCTTTCATTCTTACGCCATATATCTCTATTATGAATTTCATAAATAAAAAGGCCAAACATAAGTCTTTTAATAGTTTAATAGCACTTTTTCTGTGGCACCTTGTGTTCTAATCTGTGGACTGATCATCACAAATAAATGCCTTAAGAACATCTTAAGCACAATATCTTGAACTCATTAGTACGGCCAGGAAACTAAAAAGGGTCAGATTATTCGCGGTAGTTCCTTTGAATGTTCCTTCGAAGGAACTTTAGATATGTCATGCTTCTTGGACACCCTACCGTCTGTTATAAATTATTTTAAAGCATAACGCTAATGTACACAATATGTAATGAAACTTCTACCTATTAAAAAGAAATGTACCTCAATAGATCCTTGTCTGATCCGTAGTCCCACCAATTTACCACACCGGTGTGACTATGGTTCATTTTATTCACCCGTATTCACACCACGACTGATTTTGAGTATAATTCTCTTTCAAAATCAAACTCACGGGAACAGAGCCCGAGCCCGAGCGTCGACGGAGCTCCTGTTTTTGAGTGTTTTTAGACCTTCGGGCCTGATATAAAAACGGGTCTAATTGCAGTAGTCCGGTTGACCAAACTAGTGCAACTTTTCAGTAGCAGAAGTTCGATCAAGTAGATCATGCGAGAGTACACATTGTTTGAGTTTGGGATTGCTGTGGAGCATGTCCCCAGCAGCTACAAATATTAATTTAAGAATTTGTTATTTATTAATACGTCACGCTGTTGTACCCAATATTTACTGAATTAATATGCACTATATTTAAATGTAGCTCCATAGATCGAGAGTAAAAATGATCTGAATTTGGGGTTTCCGTGGACAATCTCCCCAGCAACCTTGAATTTAAGAAATTATGATTAATTAAAATATTACGCTGTTGTATCCAACATGTACTGAATTAGTACACACTTCGTTTTAAATGTACCTCCGTAGCTCGAGAGCACAAATGAACTAAAACACTTGTGCATTTTATTGTTTTGCGAGCGTATGCTGTACTTTATCAAGAGAATAAAGCTTTTGCTCAACATGTCGACAGAATAAATTTGACTTTTTCCATGTTGGTTATAGTACCTAACCTAAATTCGGTGTTCAGGGTTTTTATGTTTAAACAAATAACAAATTCTTAAATTAATCTTTGGGGTTGCTAGGGAGAGTCAATAGCAACCCCAAACTGGTTCATTTCTTTGTAAGTATGTAGAAAATGGATACGTATTTTGTGTATGTTATTACTAAGCATACTATACTTTATTTTATCTAAAGGAGCGACTTTGAGTGGTGTGTAATATAACAAATAATAGATGATAAGTTTTTTTTTAAATTTACTTATTAATATTATTTAATATTAACATAACCTAATAATGACCTAATCGAGGAGATTCACCATATGTCCCGCTGCCTGGGGCGGTGTCGACGGGGCTCCGCGAAGCGGAGACCCTATTCCGCGTAGTTTGGCGCTTCGCGTCTGGAGTGGAGACAACTCTAACCTATTTTCTTTTCAAATTGACCTAACCTACACCTACTTAACGTACACGTAACAACGCAAAATTCAGTTATTTTACTTTAACAATAATCAAGAAATAGTGTTGTTTCAGACATAAATTCGGACAAGATTTCGGGCTATCAAAGTTCCGCTAAATTACAGATATGCTAAACAACATTATGCATAATGAAATTCTTGCGTACCAATATTATGCGAACATATCATCCGCGTAAACAATCATTCGAATAATATAGATTTATGCCAAATAAAATTTCAGCAAATTTAAGATTCGGCGTAAATAAATTATGCAAAACTTGTTATTCCTAATACGTTTCGGACATTAAAAATTATGCCAAATAGATGGCATCCTACGATAACACGTGTAAAGAAATTTTGTTATACAGTGTTGTATGCAGTTCCAGTAAAAAAATATAAGAATAAGAATATTTATAGAGGAGCATCTCCATTGAGAGCATTCGCGTGAATATTCGAGTGGTATGGACGTTGAGCCGACCGTTAAAAAGCTTACACACCACTCAAAGTTCGCACCGAATGCTCATTGCATGCGAATACTCTGTGGGGATGGGGACGCTCGTTTAGATAAAATAAAGAATAGTATGCTTAGTAATACACAGTACACTTATAGATAACAGAGGTTGTAGAAAGTCATAAACATTGCCAACCAAACCAAATCGGACTCGTATCACAGGACGTGACGCTGAATGGAATAGTTTGTCTACGTTGATAGAAACTTATGAACAACTAGCTTTTCGACTCCGTCCGCATTCAAGTCGTGTATCGCTATTCCCTCGGGAACTATCCATCTACGGATACCGAAGAATCTCACGTAGCGTTATCATCAGCCGAAGTCTGGCCGCTTTACGTTCCCTGCGTGTTCAGACGACCACTTGGTACGACGTAGTAACTATTATTGCATCTGTGGTACGACGTAAAACCTAACCTAACCTAACTTTTGTGCGTTAAACGGGCTTTACATCATGCTATCTACAGTATGTCTAAATATCTCTGTCAGTTCAGCATTGTGGAAGTAAAATATGTATACATTTCCAATGGTAGAGTTCGTTTGTTACATACACCGACGTAGCTGCCTGGAACAGAAACATAATATAAATAAGGACCAAACTAGAAAGCGAGTTTGCAAACATCTCTGCTTGCTTGTTGAAATTATGGTGGATTAAAGAAACTAACGAACATATTAAAAGAAGTTCACGCTACTTCAAACTCAGTGAGCTACCTACCATTAAGAACCTTGTATATTCTGCACCCACCTTCTGACTCCATCATCAGTCATCAGATTAGCCTCAATAATTATTATTAGGTAATTGTTACATTGTCAACTGGTTAACATGTAATAAATAAACACGGGAGCGGTTAAGCGATTTAAATCTGATATTTTCCGCCCCCTCCGCCTTCTCCGGCCGGGCGTCTCGTTCCTACCCATCATCATCATCATCACCATCATCATCATCGTCATCATCATCATCATCATCATCATCATCATCATCATATTATACTAAAAGTCCCGACACGGTGGATCTACGTTAAATATAGCGGAAATCCTATCGCCAATTTCCGACTCCATCATCAGATCAGCTCTTAGATACCATAATATTGCATTGTCAAACCCGATGGTTTACATATTATGAGGTCCAAGTTTCAGCCCATTCCATTAACGGGAACTGGCTCAAAATTGATTTGCAAATTTTAACGGACAACTTACATACATACCAACAATGCAAGTTAAAATAAAAGCTGAAAAAAAGCAAACTTTCGGATTCTGAGCTACGTATTTATAATGTTAGTATGAAATAAGAACTTAATGTTACTATTCTCTTCTCTTGAATTTTGAGATTTAGCTTCCGTTTCCTTCAATATTTGTTTTCGTTCTTCTGTTTCCTTTTTAAAATATAAAAGTAGTGTTGCACGCCTTAATTTACCTAAAAAAAGAAAATATTACTATTATCTGCATCTGTATAATAAAATGCCACAACGTACGTAATATTGGCCACCATTCAACTTCATCATCAGACCAGCTGTTAAACGTTGCATGTTATCGGCTGCACATTATGTTTTCTTACAGATACAGAGTAAAAACATTTTATATTTTACCACTTATTAGCGCTTTTTTTAATAACCGTAACTGGTTTAAAATTGGCATGCTAGATGCGACCCAATCATACATATGAACAAACAAAAAAAGTAAAATAAAGCTTATAAAATAGGTTGTGGCGGGCTCTTTTCCGCAACTTGACGACTTAGGTATGCGCCTATTTTGCGTGCAGCTTATAAAATACTATAACGACTGTAGCTACACATATTAACGTAAAGCCCAGCATAAAATTCATCATGCTACCGTTTTGTTTTCTCTTGCCTTTGCGCTTTTGTAAACAAAATTTTCTTCCGACGCTAGTATCTGAATATAAAAAAACATTATATTCACAAACTGTGCACAATTTCCTTTTCTTTATTCTTCTCATATACTTACACATTTTTTTCGTAGGAGCAACTGTTGAGGAATTATTAGAAAACGAACTAATTTAGGCCCATCAACTCAAGATGACGGCTCGCGCTTCAACAGTCGAAAGTTTGGATTTATTAGGACCCCATAGCTTATGAACAAGGATCAAAATTAACTACCTATGCTCCACCAATTAACACCAATTAACTCCATGCATTTTGTAAAGCAAAGGCTTTGGCATGCAGACTGTTCTGAATTAGCTTCTGCAAGTCGGAACGCGTAGAATTAATTATCGCAATTACCTAGGTACTAAAAACCGCCTACAAAAGACAAAAAATTACGTCTTTTAAAATGGTATGTATTTATAGGTCAGTCCAACTGAAGTCGACTCACAATATTAACCAAAAGCCGACTTCAGTTGGACTTACCTATACATACAATTTTTAATTTTATTTTTTGTGGTTGAAGGCAGTTTTTTTTTAAACACTTATTATACTTTTTAGTGATCATATTAAGATATTATGTAGTCCTACTTCTTAGTTAATATGAAACTGTAAGACATTCGAGCACCACGCAAGCAACGCCGCTGGAACATAGTCATATTAAACGTTCTTCGCTATAGTCGCTCAACTATCTTAATAGAGATATCTTATCGCCAGCCTTAAAATAGGTACCGTTGAGGAATCTGTGGTCTTCATCATCAGTTCCACTTCACTAAATGACACTTTCTGAATGCAAATAATGCTGCATTACTAACTAAAAATACTAAAATCGCCATATGTAAGCCTATAATATTTGACCATTTCCCTCAATTCTTGTGGGATCATTCATTAGATTCAGATTTCGTGACAATGGGACCACCTCGTAAGTATACCTACTGTATAAAACAATTTATTTTTTTAATCGGTCCATAATTGAAGGCGAAACCGGTGAACATACAATGGAACCTCCACCTTTATTGAAGTATAATTTGTGTGCCCAGTTTCTCCCCGATCCGTTCAGTGGTTGAAACCTCATTGAGTAACATAACATACATACACCCAAACATGCAAACATACCAACTTTATAATTTACTAGCTTCTGCCCGCGACTTCGTCCGCGTCAAATTCGGTTATCGAAATTCCCACGGGAATGCTTAACTTATCCAAGGTATAACTTATGTGCATCCTGATTTTCATCCAAATCTGTCGAGCCGATGTAGCGTCAAGGAATAACAAACTAACACACGCACACACAATATTATAGTAGGATAATATTATTAAGTAAGATACCTCGGGTACTGCTGTAAATTATATTCCTCAACATCTCATTCACCTTCCTTCGTCAACGGCATGCATGCCGCCTTTATGCTAAAACAATAACAGCAATACCTTATTTAAATAATTGTTAAGTACTTTGAATACATTTTTGGCAGTTCAGAAAAGTGCAACATACTTACTGCATTTATTATTTCAATACTTCATAGAATTTTATTTAACGAACCACGATTTTATGACATTTATTTTTCACCATAGAGCAACTATTTTTATGTCTGTCACTAAAAATTGTAGGGCAGTCAATATGGATCGAAAAAGGTTAATAAGAAAAATACTCACACCTTGACTAAAAAGTCATACCTTAAAACCCGGTTTTATTTATTATATTCGGTTTAAAAAACGAGTATAGGTACCAACTTATTTCATTAATATATTTGTTTAAGTATGTTTTTAGCGTGACTTTGCACTATGAGTTTTGTAGTAGGACCGTAGGTAGTTCGAAGAAAAAGTTGAGCGACACTGCAGTGTTTATATTTACTCGAAGCAATTGGGATACAATACACGTTACCTGTTTTCAACAATGTTTGAAAATATAGCTATATCAACCTCTTTACATACAACATATAAAACCTCAATATTTTACGTTATAAGTAGGTACCATGTAGGTACATAGATTTTAGATATCTAGCTGACACCTACGTTCGAAGACAGCTGTGGTCATGTAAAATGTATTTGTTTACAAACTGACCATATTTTTATGATTAAATTAAAATATTAATGAGACCATTTCACTTTCGAGTTATGTGTGATAAATATCACACATATATGTGTGGTGAGATTTTCCAGGAGGTTGATCAGGGGGCGGCACAATCATTTATTGTAGAAACTCATTATTGGAAGTGTGGAAGCCCTTATCAATAATTTTAATGTGATTGTGTTCAGCAAATCTACTCTAGAAACAAGGGTCATGCAGGAAGTTGCTGTATTACTTGAAGTCTAGGTAATAAGGAAAAGGTCGAATGCTTAAAATACTCTGTAATATAATAATAAATGTATTATATTGTGATGTTTGTTTACATTGTTTGAATGACGTCCGTCTATTATGACTTTAAAAACCGATCACAGATAATAAAAAAATGTCTCCGTATATTTTTTTATTTTCTTAATAACTATAATCCTTTTAATCATGAAATGCTTTAAATAGATCCTTAAACAAGGCTATTCTTTCGCATGTGCATGCGTGTGTCCATTTTCTTAAGTTCAGTACTTAAATCTATTACTAGGATTTACAGCCACGCTATGCTATGCGAATGGAACCTATACGGGAGAGTAGCATGACCAATTCACCAACGCACACGAACACTCAAGGTAAATCTACAGACTTGGCCCAACGTTATGCAGTTATAAGCAAGGTAGAGGAAGCCATCAATATGCTTAAATGTTTTCACAAAGGGACAAAACCCAGCAGCATAATAGCTGCGCTAGTCAGGCACGGGCTGAACTTGATGCCAGACATGCCAGTTGAGTAGAGGGGCCTTGCATTTCAGCAATAGCATCAGACAATGTAGATCATCAAGCACTGGTGGCAAAGGTATAGCAAGTCGGTAACTTAGGTTTGTAAAAAATGAGGGTGTTTGTTGGAGTGGAATTTTGGTAACATCATCCAATATTTACCCAAAACCTTCTGACTAATAAACTATTACTCCCAACTAAATGACCACCATTAAATGATGGTTGCTTCTTAAGAATACTGTAGTGTCACCACGTCGACCTCTTCTTACGAAGCAATTTTATGTTTTCTCTTTCTTCTGGGATCCGAATATCTTTCAACAACGTATATGACACCAGCTTTAAATGTAATTCTGATAAAACGTTACGTGTAGGGACAATTTTATTTTAATAAAAGAAACCTAAACCTCTTTTCATAAAGAGTTTTAATGGTACAAGATTTAAAAAAATACTATGTCAAATTGTCAAACCACAGTCTCAACGTAGTGATTCGTTTTAATTGTTCTGTTTTTTATTCGTAATTATCCCTGATAGTGGTACAAATGAATAAAATAAATCCATGATTCGTGATCTCGTAAAAGAAGTTTAAAGTAAAAGTGCTATTTTAGCTGTGTGAGTGTGATTAAAAATCGCAATCGTAAGTTTCATATTTAAATTATTTACATATTAGGCCCCTATCCTTAATAGAGACCCTCTTTTCGTTCATATTACAGAATAAAGTCTTAGTTTTATGAACCCCATGGAAGCTTTGACCATGATCACAATCATTTTTCAGAGTGAACAGTTTGTTTATTTACAATACGTTGTGACACATAATTATGAATGAATTAGTTAAGATGGGGCACACTAAGAGCATCGTCAGGAAAGGCGATGATAAATCAGTCTGTAACTCGGTCAAATATTAACTTTAAAAAAAATTACCAATGTAGGGATGATCCAAATAATCCACCCTATCTACTGTTAAAATTAATCACAAGAGTTTCAAGACACCCTGTATATTGTAGTAATACTATAAAAATTTCCATTCGATAGACTAACACAAACTTATTGAAACTTTAGATCTCTCATGATTATAAATTATTCTTTTTTTTGGTTATCTTCATATTGGTATTAAAGTTTCTAGTTTTTCTATCCATATTACCTACTAGATTATTCATATAGTAAAGTTTAACATGAGTCAGCATCCCCATTGTTTTTAGTTTCATACTGACCTAAGTCAAAATAGTCCTTAACTCGAGTAGTCCCCGGGCCGGCGTAGACCCTGACCACCATCGGGTACTGCCGCCCCTTCTCGATCTCCGGTGGAAGCATTAACCTTATATTTGCCGATACACCACTTCCTAAACTTATCGTGTTAAATAAAGTCATTGGCAAATTATACTGACTTAATTTTTTATTCAGTTTCGAATTATCATTTAGCAATTGGAAACTATCGTCCTGAAAACAAAGTATATGTTAAGCGAGACATTTCAGTTTAGGTACTTAGTTTATTAAAGTGTAGTATTTTTAATTTACCTGCGCACTGTAAATGTATACTTTAGGTGGCACGTTAGTGGAACTACAGGTTAGGATACCAAAACTGGCATCTGTTGAGAATGACGACTCCACGAAGTGGCAAGACGGCTGCTGGCACGTCACGCACCGCAGAGCGCCGCCGGCCGACGACCACAGCTGCCTTTGCCACGGCACGTCACTAGGGGCCACTACAAAATAAACCGTGTTCATTGCTTCGTTCCATCCCACGATCTTTGTGACAGTCGAATTTCCGGGACTCATGTCAACTAAGGTATGAGTATTCAAATTAAAAATCGTAGCATGACTAAACCTTCGGGCACCAAAGTACATGTTGCGAATTTCCAGCATTTGTGTTCCAGTACTGTCAAAGATTGGTTCTTCAATATCGATCCATCCATTAGGCTCGCTTAGGTTTTCCATAATATCGCATTTGTTTTCAGGCAAATAACAGCTGGCTAAAATGCTTATATTCTGCCTTCTGTTTAGCCACAGGACGAGAAGGTTTTGGTCGGAAGCCCAAGAGACTCGTCCTAGGATGTGGTCTGTTCCAATGACACTGACCGGTGCAGGGATGTTCCACACTTTGCCCGTGGGATTTCTTAAGTCGAAAACTCTTACTCCCACCATTGGATTGACACGACCTGCCTGGTAATAATATATGTATATAATACTAGTATAATATCAATATCGTTATGTATTACCTCTATATATACAGGATGGAAAAAACGAATGCCACATGGACAGTATCTTCCTTGACTATTGGCAATAGCAAATTCTACGCGAAAGAGACTACATACATTAGGTACATTTATTTTTGAAAACAATGGATACTGCATTTATGTTTTTTTTTAAATTCGTCTGCTTTAATTGGTAAAGTTGAGTTTGTGACACGGAAGCGTCATTTTTAATCGGTGATCAGGAGTTGAAAAATATAAATATACTACCCAAATTTGCATTTAATAGGTGAGGTCTCACACAATTACCTCATTTTTTAAATATTTACAATTAAAGATACTTATTGTTAAAACCAATAACCACTGGATAACATAATGGTCATCCTACATTATTTATTCATGTGAAATTGATACGACACATCAAGTGCCATCGCTTTGGCGGGGAATTTGACTGATCTTACGTCAATAAACTGAGATTCAGGTCTACTAACCTGACATTACAACAGAGCGACTTCCCCCAAAGTCAACCAATTGCAGGTCTTGACACCGTAACCTAGCGACAATTGTTAGCGAACGAACAAATTATGATTGGTAATTTTGACATCGGAAAAACGTAACATCCAAGATCTTATCCGAACGCTGATAGTTTCTATGGCTACGTTTAAACAACAGCTACTATTGGTCATACAACGCCGAATCAGCTATTCTTACTTAACACAATAGTTATTGGTCGTTTTAATAGGGTTGCTATGGCCACGTTTCAACAAAACTACCCATAGAACAGAAAAAAATCTATTCCGTGAAACTAGCAAATCACGTTGTCGTTTCCGTTCAAAAAATATTTACTTATTTTATAGATTAAATATCATCGTCTGTCTGGTAGAATATTCTGCCAGTGTCAATTTCATAAAATAATGTCAAAGAACCTAATTGGTTTAACCTTCATGTTGTGCACATGAAAGAAGTTAGAATCTCCTTACCAAAGTATAGACTAAACAATTAGTATGATGATAGTATGGAGATAATTAATTTCGGTTAAGTATTATCGAGTAAATAAAAAATATTAAGTACAAAAAAGAATTGGTTCCTTTTAAATGCAAGTTTAACGTGACCAAAATCAATAATTGAATAGGAAAATATGGTACCCGATCACCAATTTATTGTGTATCTTACTAAAACCAACCTTTAAACTAAATAAAGACCGTGAAAAAACACGACTTTATTGGTTTGTCATATTTTACCAGTTCTATTCCCGATTAGGCAGACGAATTTTCTAGAATCGATAAATATTTTATTTATTGTATTCAAAAATAAAAGTCTCCTTTGCTATTTCCATGCTTCAAGTAATTTCTGTCCATGTGGCGTTCGTTTTGTATATGTTATGTTTATTTAATTAGTGGCGAGCCCGCAATGATTACTAACCTTTGGATATTTAAAAGTCATCGTGGCAGGATATTGATAATTCAAATCAAAGGGGTTCCCATAAATAGGGTACGACGTGGACTCGACATTGGTGTCGTTGAATAACGCCACGGCCAGTGACGCTCCGTCCGGCGAAAACCACAGTGCTTCAGCAGCATTTAAGATTTCCTCTGAAAACATTTAAGACAAACGGTTTAAAATTACGATCGATTACGCTTTCGATAAGTTTCAGCTTCTTCAACTTACAACTAACGAGCACCATAAACGTTTAGAGCTCATGAATTTGAAGACATTAATGGTAGTGGTATTGTAAAATGCATATGTAATGTATGTCGACTACGAGGTGTATCCTCTTTTTCACCTTATTGCATTGTAATAAAGCCCATTGTAGTCGATTGTACCTGTATCGAACGTAACAATTCGCGATACTATGATAATTTCTCAATTTACATGCATAATTATAGTAAGCCATGGATACATATCTGTTTACTGCAGCTGGCGTATTCAAAAACCTCTGTATTTCTAGTGTTGTTAATGTTAAGCGAATTATTGCACCACTCAAGCGCTAAATGTTTATGGTACGCGACTGATTTACCTAACTTTACTACAGTTTATCGACTAACCTACTCATTACAAAACGTTTGACGCAGTGATAGTTGCCTATGGCGCTGTTTGTCGTTAATTGCCCCCGCCTTATTAGCTCTACGCCTATAAAATCCAAATTTTAGTGAGGCCGTTGTCGTAAAAGCCTGGCAAATATTTACCTGTAAATTACACCACAACGTCTAAGTAATGTTAGACAGAAAATTGGCGAAAAATATAGGTAGTTTATTTAGAATTATGGTTCTACCGTGGCATCGAACATACCGTAGCTGAGTAAATTGAGCCGAGTCAAAATTGTAAAAAGTAATAATCGTGGGTGATACTGCAATTACGCGTATCGAAAAATTAAATACACTTTAGCAAGTAAGACAGTGAGGTTTATTTTGCAATTATTGAATTTGTTAGGTATTAGGTTATTACGCGGTATTTGACGACGCGCTAGATGATAGTGACCCTGCCTACAAAGCTGGCAGTCCTGGGTACAAATCCCGGTAAAGGCAGATATTTATATGATGAGCACGAATATTTGTTCCAAAGTCATGGATATTTTCTATGTATTATATATTATATCGTTGTCTTTAGTACCCATAGTACAAGCCTAGAGCTTAATTTGGGGCTAGATGGTGTGACATTATCCCCTGATATTTATTTATTTCAGTATCCTATAAAAAGTACCCTCTGTCGTTTCTTGGATCCATACCAAATTGAATTAAAATCAGTTTATCGGTTTAGCTTTGACAGCGTAGTAAACAAACAAGGAAATAAGTACATAAAATTTAATATTTTTACATTTACGAGTTAACACGCTTACTTGTGGAGGACTGTCTACGTGAGCAAGAAATTTGATACAATCAGATGTAGATACTTCGTATTCTATTGTTATGCTGTTAGTTTTGTGGCCATATTCTCACACGTCCTATTATACCACTAGCTGTACTCGTAACGTTAGTTGGTCTAGACGTATTAGAATATTGCACCTACAGAATACTACTTGGTACTTTAAAGTTTGAGTTAGGTAAGTATAACTTTAGGGGGCTTCTAAACGAGCAACATTTTCACGGCAATGTGTGGCCGGCAACTATACTCATCTTGCTCTAACATACGAAGTAAGAGTAAGATAGCACTAGTTGCCGGCCACAAATTGCAGCAAAACATGGCCCGTTTAGAAGCCCCTTAAAGAAAACTGCATTAACACCGACATGCATAGATGCATAAATTTTATTGATTTGGTCTACCTTCATAAATCCAGTCAGCGTTTCCGAAGTAGACCTCCCCGGGTACCCCTTCGGTGGTGAGGAGGAGGATAGTGTCAGGGTTGGCCACATCGGGCACATAGTACACGTTGTTGTCCTGGACAAAGGCCAGGGCCTGGTTCTCGCCCCACTGCACTACTTGCAGGGGACCGTTGCCCACTTTAGTGATTGATCTGAAAACAAAAAACACTTGGTAAGTTTTTTGACGACGCGTTTGGCCTGGTTGGTAGTGACCCTGCCTAAGAAGCTAGGGGTCCCAGGTTGGTTTCCAGTATGGGGAAATATTGGTGTCATGAGCGTGAGTATTTCGTCGGGGTATAGGTGAAACCGTAAAACTCACTAAGTACATAATTATAAATTACTAAGGACTGCACTTCTTGTAATTTGGCCTATCCTCGTACAGTTTCCACATTCAAAGTCAGGTTAACTTATTTTTTATGGCATAGGGAACGAGCCAACGAGCTCACAGGGCACCTAATGGTAAGTGGAAACTGTGACCCATAGACATTGGCATTCACAAGACTGCAAGCATAAGACTGCAAATGCGTTGCCAACCCTGAGGACTAAGATGGAATGCCTCTATGCTAGTCATCACACCGGCTGTCTTATCCCCAAACCGGAACAGAACAATGCGAAAACTGCTGTTTGGCTGTAACTGGAAGAAATCCCTTAAAGGGATAGGTTCGCTATTGAAGTATCAACAAGTTTTTAGAGTTGTTGGTAATTCTGTAGCTCTGCCTACCCAACTCTGGGAATGAAGGCGTGATTTTAGGTATATATGGTTGGTCTGTTCGGTACTTGCCCCCTTTCTGCTTTTGCCTACTAAGCGTGAGGCCCATACTGTTTGTAGATGTTTGCCCCCTTTTTGGAACCCCCTTCTTTTTATTCTTAATTCGCCCCCTTTTTTGTACAAAATCGACGGAGGTCCGCTCACGCGGACCTCCTATTTATGCGTGGGTTTTCCCTCCGGGCCTGCTGCAAAACTAACATAACCTAAACCTACCCAATTTTCATATGTTTGTACAAAAAAAGATGGCGAATTAAGAATAAAAAGAAGGGGGTTCCAAAAAGGGGGCAAATCTCTACAAATAGTATAGGCCTCACACTTAGTAGGCAAAAGCCGAAAGGGGGCAAGTACCGAACAGACGATATGGTTATTGTTATGTAGTACCAATAGTACAAGCCTTGAGCTTAGTTTGGGACCAGTTCAGTACGTGTGAGATTGTCTCGTTATAATTAATATTTGATTTGTGCCCTAAAGGAACAAGGCAATGTACGCATATGGATTTTATACCCTTATACTGCGCTTTTCTTTTGAACGGCAGAGGAGAACTTCATCTACCGACAAGTAAGATTACGCACGCCTTAATAAATAAAGTAAAATTGTATAAAAAACCGCAAAAGTAATATGAGTTACCATGGTGCCGCTCTCTTAACAAACTGGCGTGCGTACATTTAGCACATTTCGATTTAATACGATCATAAATTACTCTATCTGACTTTACTTTTTCAATAACGTATTAAGCAATCCTTTCACTTACTTGTTCTGAAGGTTATAGACCGAGTACTCGGCGATGCGCGAATACCTGTAAACCTTAAACATAATACATTTAATTACCATCACATGTTCAACAAACCTACTTTCTAAAAACAGTTTTATAAAAATTGTAAAATGACACCTTTCGCTTAGTTAACAAACCACGATTAGAATACGATTCAAAAGTAGGTACCGTTAGCATCATAGTAGGTACTTATAATTAATAAAGATAATTGATGGAATTGACTTTTGGCTTTAACTTTTATAAATAACAGATCCACAAAGAATGCTTTACCATAAACAGTCATTACATATTTCAACTCTATATTCTTGGCCAATATTGTGTTATTTTCTTATAAAACGTTTATGAATATCATAGTTGAACAAATTTGACATGATTTTTCCTTTAACTTTCACGTTATCGAATCGCTGTACCTATCAAAACATACCAGTTTATAAATATGAATCGTGGTTAAGTATCTATAGAAAATTACAATACTTATCATTATGAATATTTTAACGGTATTTCTAAAAGTAATTAAAGCATTTGAATGTTATTTAAGTAATATAATTAGGTTTATTTTTCTTATTTTTAGAACTTCATTATACATAAATAAGTATTTTTATTTATCTGCACACTACCGTTGACAATGTAATTTCATTTACTAATTCAAGAATGACATATTATAATGGGCTCAATTCTATTCTATTCGCGGTTTGATCATATGTAGGTATTTAATGAATTAATTATAATAACTATCATTGGTAGCTTAACTTAGTATTATTTTAAACAGACATATAAGACAAAAAAACTCTGTAAAATGTTTTTTACGAGTATTTAACTGAAATAAAGTAGGCTTTTCTGCGATAATGCAACACAACACGACATGTGCAAACCACAGCTGTTTCAGGTTGTCAACCCGCAGCTACCTAGGCATATTTACGTGTAGAGATCTATTGTTCAACATACACCATTTTGAATGTAAACTATATTATTTAAAAAAAGGCAATAGCTACTTAAAATAATATAGAATTTATTTAAGTAGGTATACCATTATGTTTACTTATACTGAAAAAAACATATATATATCCGAGAAAACATGAACCTACACTGCTTCGCAGCATACTATATGACCCTAACGATCAATACGTTTGTCGTTACCGGTCCAAAAACAGTCAAAGCATGCGTGAAAGTTATACCGCTTTGACATTAAATTGAAATGTGTACTATAGCATTGTAAATATCGTCAATTTATTAAACAGTAATGCCAAATCACTAAACGGAAATGTTTTGAATTTTACTGTGTTTCAAGCACTTGTTGATACATTTCGTGAACACCAACTTTAAATATTTTTGCTCCAATTTCTTTTCAGTCTAACATAATGCTCGCAAAAATATTTAGAGAGATCTAAAATCAGTTTCCCTTGTTTGCATACTTGTCCAGTGGAGCACACAGCCAACCGTCATGGAACATAAAGCACCTGAATACTGAGAGTAATATCCGTCGCAAGAGTCCACACCTA
This sequence comes from Acleris sparsana, assembly GCA_923062465.1. Classification (NCBI taxonomy): domain Eukaryota; kingdom Metazoa; phylum Arthropoda; class Insecta; order Lepidoptera; family Tortricidae; genus Acleris; species Acleris sparsana. Next base: position 15,009,573 of record OV281286.1, read on the forward strand.
GAACTACCTACACATAACAGTATTCATAGTTATGTAGGTCGGCGCGTACAACCTCTTAGCCATTAATTATACCAAAAGGTAAGTTGGGGACAATAAGGGAGCTGCTACAAATTGTCCAACCCAAGATTTATGTAACATAATATTATGGGAGCTAACTGTTCTCTCATGTTAGCGATTTTTCATATAAAATCCAATGACTCACCTTCTTTTCATTGGAAGTCAGCAGCACATATTTCAAGCCCTTGGAGAATTCGGAAACCGAGTAACGGGTTAGATTTACCTGAAACATAAAGAATATATTTTAAATTATGAAAGGGTTATGCATGTAAGGCATATGCATTTACACCAAACTGCTATAAAGCCAGTTAGATTATACGATAGCGTAAAATAAACGTAGAAAGATAAAATAATACTTTGCGCTACTTTGCGAATGTAATTGGCGTGTAAAAGACGATATTTTTGACAAGAGGTTTCGTTTTTAATGTAACAAAGATAATCGAACATCGATTACCTTTGAGCCCTTGCATGTTTAATAGTAAAAGTGTAAAACGTGTGCTTAAAACACGGAATAGAAGTTGAGGTAGCGCAGCATGAGCTAGAGCTCGAACAAATTGTAATGATAACAGTAATACAAAAAAATGGAAGAATACACCGACAAAACTCGCACACCTCGAGCAATATTTGGGTACGAACGAGTCACAAGTGTCACAATTCACACATTGACACGATAGGGTATCATCTCTTTCACGGGTTCCCTTCATCTGGCATAACTTTTTTTGGCATAATTCATCATTTCGCACAATCATCATTTGGCATAAAGTCTTTTTTTCTGAAACCGTGTACTTTTCAGGATTATTTAAAATACTGTTACGTACGTGGGGGTAGGTAACTGATAGAAATGCACGAAAACACCGATAATCAAAAGTAGACTTTAATAACGCACTCACTTAAACCGTTACAAAACAATTAACGCACAAAAACTTCGAAGACTTAGACTTAGATCGCTCGGGTCGCTCTAGATTGCACTGTTCGCTTTCCAAGTAAAGACTGCCTGCCCACAACCGCGGTCCGCCTTTTATAGCTCCCAAGTTATTCCAGAACGTCTTCCATCCACCAAATCTTCCGGAAAGATCGACGTAGTTTGCTCCGCCGAGGACGACCGAGACTATTCGTTTCTGTATTGTTCTACGCCTTGCTACCTGCTCGCTCCGTTAACAATGGCGACGTCCTTGGCGCAAGGGTCTAGAATGTCCTGCGTATCGCTGTCTCATTCCCAATAGTGTTGTCTCCTTCGCTCTTAGTGGGTAATGAAACGCCTTACCACATCGGCGTAACACTACCCCCTCCCAAGACATGCTCGTCCCGAGCATTATTCGTTCCGTAATATCTCGCCAGTCGGTCAACATGGACAACCTTGCAGGGGCTTCGCTGGCTCCGCTGTATCCGATACGTGACGTCGTTGATTCTAGTGACCACTTTGTACGGCCCTTCCCAATTCGGCGATAGTTTCGGGGATTTCCCTTTTCTTCGCATGGGGTTATGCAGCCACACCAATGAACCTTCCTCGAACCCCACTTGGTTAGTTTTTCGGTCATATCGTGTTTTCATCTTCGCACTGGCTTGAAGTCCATGTTCGCGGACGTGACTGTGAACATCGTCTATCCGGTTTCTCAAGTCGCTGGCATACTCGGTGATCGTTTTAGGTGAATCTGGAGGACGTCCGGTTAAAAGGTCTGCAGGTAAACGAAGTTCTCTTCCGAAGTTCACGTAAGCCGGAGTGACAGCCGTAGTTTCGTGAGTAGCTGATCTATATGACATCAGGAAGAGAGGGATATGCCTATCCCAATCCTTTTGGTGACTTTCAACAACCTTTGCCAAATGTCTTTCCAGCGTCTGGTTGAATCTCTCGACCATTCCGTCCGATTGTGGGTGATATGGCGTAGTTCTGGTCTTATGAATTCCCATGATTCGGCAAGTCTCCTGGAACACCTAGGACTCAAAGTTTCTGCCTTGATCACTGTGAATTTCGAGTGGCACCCCAAATCGAGAACACACTTCCATCACTAATTTCTCCGCTACAGTGACTGCTTCTTGGTTAGGGATGGCAAATGCTTCAGGCCATTTGGTGAAGCAATCCATTATAACGAGGATGTACTTGTTTCCCGAGTTGGATGTCGGAAACGGGCCAGCGACGTCTAGAGCGATTCTTTCCCAAGGAGCTCCAACATTGTACAACTTGAGCGCTCCTCTACTGCGTGTTTGCGGCCCTTTGACTGAAGAGCAGTTTGTACACTTCCTGCACCAATCTTCCACATCTTCTCGACAGTGAATCCAGTAGAAGCGTTGCCGAATTTTCATTAGGGTCCTCTTCACTCCAAGGTGCCCACCGGAAATTCCGTCATGGAAGGATCTCAAAACATCACTCACTCTTTTTCTTGGAACAACCACTTGTAGGTGAGCATCCTTTCCATTTGCAGACTCCCATTTTCTGCACAGTACGCCATTATGCATAACCAAACTTTCCCATTGGGCCCAGTAGCTTTTAGTTTCGGTACTCATCGGAGCTACTTCACACCATTTCGGTTTGGGAACGCCTGCTTTGATCCAATCGAAAATGGGTTTAATGTCCTGGTCTTCTTGCTGCGCTTGTTTCATGACTTCATTGCTCCATTCTTCACTCACAGTATCAGTCCTCAACATCCTCACGCAATCTTTGCCCTCTTGCCTTAAACAATGCTTACAGTCATCCGGACATGGTCTTCGGGAAAGGGCATCCGCGTTGCCGTGTGATCTTCCACTGCGATGTTCAATAATGAAGTCATATTCCTGTAGTTGTTCAATCCAGCGCGCTACTTGACCCTCAGGATTTTTAAACTCCAATAACCATTTTAAAGCAGCATGGTCAGTTCTGATACGAAATCTGCGCCCAAGCAGATATTTACTGAAATGCTGCAACGTCTTAACAACTGCCAGCAATTCTCTCCGAGTGACGCAGTAATTTCTCTCCGGCTTCGATAGTGACTTACTGAAATAGGCGATTACAACTTCTTGATCTCCTTTCTTTTGTGACAAAACTCCTCCAACACCAGTGTTACTTGCATCTGTGTCAACAATAAAATCATTTTCAGGGTCTGGGTATCCCAATATGGGAGTTTCGCAAAGCCTCCGTTTGAGATCGGCAAAAGCTGATGCACACTGATCATCCCAGTCAAATCGTCGTTTTTCTTCCGTAAGCTGGTGCAAGGGCTTCGCTATGTCTGAGAAGTTTTTCACGAATCGTCGATAGTACGAGCACAGTCCCAAAAAAGCACGAACTGCGGTCTTGTCCTTCGGTGTTGGCCAATCCTTAACAGCGCTTATCTTCTCAGGATCTGTCTGGATACCGTCTGTTGACACCACGTGTCCTAAATAATTCACCTTACTATTGAAAAGTGAGCATTTTTTCGGACTGAGTTTCAGGTTCGCATCTCGCAGCTTAACCAAAACTTGCTCCAACTTTCTAAGGTGATCGTCGAAGTCTCTTCCAACAATTATAATGTCATCCAGGTATACTAGGCAAGTGTCTCCCAGAAGACCAGCAAGTATTTGTTCCATCAATCTTTCAAAGGTTGCCGGTGCATTACACAATCCGAACGGCATAACGTTGAACTGCCACAGTCCCTTTCCGGTTGAGAAGGCCGTTTTCTCCTTATCTTTGTCCTTGATTTCTACTTGCCAGTAGCCACTTTTTAAATCTAACGTGGAAAACCATTTCATTCCCTTTAACGTGTCCAACGTGTCGTCGATTCGTGGCAGTGGATAACAATCCTTTTTGGTGACATCGTTAAGTCGGCGATAGTCAACACAAAACCTCATGGTGCCGTCCTTCTTCTTTACCAAAACTACCGGTGAACACCAAGGACTTGTTGATGGCTCGATAACTTGGTTCCTCTTCATCTCTTCGATCATATCTTCCACTTCTTTTTCGCGAGCAACTGGAACTCGCCGTGGACGTTGTCGGATAGGCATGGTTCCACCAGTGTCGATCTCATGTTGTACAACTCCAGTTCGTCCAATATCACCGTCGTGCGCAGAGAAAACATTGCTGTAACGCAGCAGTAAATTACGAGCCTTCAGGAGTTCTTCCTTTGTGAGATTGTTCTGGCAACCATTCAATAATCCTGTAATGTCCACTCCTGTACTTGCAGGTTGTCCGCTTCCATTCGATCCCTGGCAACTTCGTATCCAAGAAATTTCTTCGCAAGTCCCGATAAGGCTTCCTTTATTAAGGGTGTATTTAGTGTCGCTTGGGTTTAGAACCCTTATAAATGCTGCAGATGACGTTGTCACAACCGTGCGAGCTGTTATCCACGGTTGACTACCATCCATTTTTTCTACTAGAACGCAGCGATGAGATCCTCGTCCCGCATAGTGTGGTAATTTCACAGGAACTAGGGCTTGCGATCTTGGTTGCAGAATGGTCCTTCTAGCGCAGTAGACTTGTCCACTCACGCCACCTTCCATGGGGACTTCATCAACCCCGAATTTCAGAACTCCACCTTTCAAGTCGATTTTGCAGCCATGTTTTCTCATAAAATCCAATCCAATGATGCAATCGTCAATGATGTTAGCAACGATGACTTTGTGCCAGTAGTTCTTTTCCCCAATTTGCACCTCCACTTCTTGCTCCCCCAGGACGGAAATGTACTGGCCGGTAGCCGTTTGCAGCTGAAGATGCTTGGGTCGTACTAGACGATCTCTAGTTAAATGTATCAGTAGCCGAGAACTGATCACAGTCCGAGAAGCTCCGGTGTCGATAGTAAGGTGACATGGTATTCCACCAATTTCTCCTTTGACGACCAGACTGTTCCCATCGTTCACCTGTGAGATCGTAACTGGGACATTTTGACCACCAGCCAGCACTCGTCCCTTAGTCCTGGCTTCTACTCGTTTCCCTGATGCGGGCTCTACTGCATCAGAGCATGCTGACCTCTCCGTTGAGCCTGCATCTCGTTGTGTCCTATTTCGTTTTGGGCAACAAGATTGTAAGTGCCCGCGTTCTCCACACCAATAACACCTTGGTCCAAATTCACGGCGAGGAGCAGTTGGCTCCCTGGCCGAAACTTCTCGCACCCTAAAAGGCCTCGAGTCCTGGCGTACCGCTTCCACTTCTAAGGCGTGGGCAACTGCATCCTTCAGGCTCCCATGATGTCCTAGTCGCACAGCAGCTCTGACTTCCAAATCACGGATTCCGTCAATGAAGGCCTGTACTAGCATGCTGTCCACAAATGAAGCCGATGCACTTTGGTACGCTTTTCTGACCAATTTTTCTATTTCAAGGGCCCACTGTTGTATTGACTCACTACGTCCCTGGGCTCGATCCTTCAGTTGAGCTCTGAATACATGCTCTAGATGACTGTCCCCGTAACGGGCTTCCAAAGCTTCAAGAAGGCGGTCGTATGTCTTATTCTCTCCGAGAGCTTCCAGCACGGTGAGGGCTTCATCTCGTAGCGCCAAGGTTAAGGCCGTCTTCGCTTGGTCTTTGTTCCAGCCATTCGCCTGAGAGACTGACTCAAATTGTAGTTTATAGGCTGTCCATGACGAAGTCCCATCAAATGGAGGGACTTTAAATCTTCCAGCTACCGGGATAGATGTCTCAGGTCCACACGTACCGTTGACCACTTTGATTTCCAGCTTTTTCACTTCATTTCTTATCGTCTGGAGGCGATTTTCGTGGTCCTCAACTTTTTCCTTGAAGTCATGTAGGTGATTTTCGACCTTTTCATTAATTCCCTGGAGACGGTTCTCGAACTTAATGTCCATGTCAACAAGTTTTCCTTGAACCTCAGTTATTTCCTTCTTCCATTCTGAAGTAGCCTCTCGTACCTGTTCTAGGAGAATTTTCGATTGTTCCTCTTGAGATTTCTTCTGACTGCGTAGCTCGTCATGGATAATTCTCGATTGTTCCTCTGAGATTGCTTTTGACTGAGTATCTCATTCCGGAGGTTTCTAGTTTGTTCTTCTTGGGCTCTAGATTGTTCCTTTTGAGCCCTGGATTGTTCTTTCAACAGGAGAAAGATCGCGTTCAGATCAATTTCCGGCTTAGGTGACGCAGCTGTAGTGGCCGATGCTGTAGCGGTGGACGTACTCGTGCCGGCTGCAGCCGCAGAGGCGTCAGCTGCAGTTTGGCTCCGGGTTTTGACCCCCTCCTGCTCTTGATCTCGCGGAGTTACTGGCATTTTCTATCCCACTTCTGACACCAAATGTTACGTACGTGGGGGTAGGTAACTGATAGAAATGCACGAAAACACCGATAATCAAAAGTAGACTTTAATAACGCACTCACTGCTTAAACCGTTACAAAACAATTAACGCACAAAAACTTCGAAGACTTAGACTTAGATCGCTCGGGTCGCTCTAGATTGCACTGTTCGCTTTCCAAGTAAAGACTGCCTGCCCACAACCGCGGTCCGCCTTTTATAGCTCCCAAGTTATTCCAGAACGTCTTCCATCCACCAAATCTTCCGGAAAGATCGACGTAGTTTGCTCCGCCGAGGACGACCGAGACTATTCGTTTCTGTATTGTTCTACGCCTTGCTACCTGCTCGCTCCGTTAACAATGGCGACGTCCTTGGCGCAAGGGTCTAGAATGTCCTGCGTATCGCTGTCTCATTCCCAATAGTGTTGTCTCCTTCGCTCTTAGTGGGTAATGAAACGCCTTACCACATCGGCGTAACAATACCATTGCATAGAACCCAATACGGGTTAGGTTAGGTTTATTTTATGTCAATCCTGAAAAGTATACGGTTTCAGAAAAAAAGACTTTATGCCAAATGATGATTGTGCGAAATGATGAATTATGCCAAAAAAAATTGTGCATGACATTAGTAACCCCTCTTTCACACATTGACACGATAGGGTATCTTCTCTTTCACACATTAACACGATAGGCTTTTTTCTCTTTCGCACATTCACATTAGCGATACAGCAATATCGATAGATTTCGAAATTTATCGTATTAAGGGGAAAGGAGTATGAAATAAAATTAACTTAATAATTAATTGTCGGCAATACTCAAACTATCGTAAAATCAACACGCCACCGTGAAAAATGTTTTTTGTGCGGCTATCGTTTTTAATAGTAGATTGTTCAACAAGGGACTAAAGTAAGCCATTATGACACGAGATAAAGTTCGAGTGTCATTATGGCGTTTTAGTCTCGAGTTAAACACTCTACTTTTCACTTCGAATGCGAGAAAAAAAAAAGTCTTTTTGTAATAATTTTGCACCGTTGGCATTTTGAGGTTATTTCCACGGCCTAAAAATGGTCCATACACAATCTCTGAAAATGGCGATAATCCTCCATTCATTAACAACGTGATGTTTAAATGCTTGCATATTTAGCCAACAGATACAAACATGAAAATTATTTGGACCATGCCTAATAAAATAGAACTATCCCTAATATATTTAAATATATTTATATTAGTAATCATTAATCGTGTTTCACGAAATTAAATCTTTTTTTTAATAATTTTGCACAGTTGGCATTTTGAGGTTATTTCCACGGCCTAAAAATGGTCCATACACAATCTCTGAAAATGGCGATAATCCTCCATTCATTAACACCGTGATGTTTAAATGCTTGCATATTTAGCCAACAGATACAAACTTGAAAACTATTTGGACCATGCCTAATAAAATAGATTTTATCCCTTATATATTTAAATAGATTCATATTTGTAATCATTAATCGTGAAATTAAATCGATTAATTTATATTTTTTGCAAGAAAAATGATCCATATACAATCACTGGAAAAGGCGATGATTGGCAGTTTAAGGGTTTCCAAAGTAAATTAAAAAGAAAAAGTACTTTAGTCCCTAGGGAGTAAAGTGTAGTTTTATTCCCTAGAGATTAAATACATCACTTTAGTCCGGCTATACAAGCCAATTGTGAGTCATTTTAGAGCCTGAGAAGTGAAAATTCTAAAATAGCACAATAAGGCATGCTTTTAGATTTATTTCCTATTTTAGAAATATTATTCGCACAACTGTCACGCACAAAAGCGGACGCGGCAAAACTATGGCAGGTTGCGCGGAACTCCGCTTAACCATGCCACACGTTACACGCACACTTGGCACATCTACTGTTTTTTCTATTCCGTGTTTGTGGCTTAAAATATGATTTATCCTTATCTCTCATAATTACATTTGAATTTGACAAAAAGTGACAAAGAATACGAATAATGGTGGTGCTGGCGTCAAACTACGACATTTTAAACATTTCACGCGTTGTCTATGTTGCTTTGGGCTCGTCGTTAAAAGAAACTAGAATCGTTAAAAATCTGTATTTAATACAGTCTCAGTCTCAGTGTAGTTCATTATATTTTTAACGCATCATAGTAAATACTCACCAGTTCAGTGTCACCCAAAATAATTTCTTTAGTTTTTGTTTTCGCATTATACTTGACTTTACCAACCCCAACTTCTTTGTATACCAACTCGGTACCTGAAAAAAATAATTATTTAAAGACCGATCGTAGATTGTAGGTCATTCCAATACAAAGGCTTTAAATGGGCTCATAAGGTTTAAATTAACATATAAACAAAAAACCGGTCAAGTGCGAGTTGGACTCGTGCACCGAGGGTTCCGTTTTTAAGATGATATTATTGGTAACCGCAAAAGAATATACTCATTTTGTTATGAACTTTATTTTCTGTGCAATAAGGTCCATTTTGACTAGCCTAAATTTTAAATACATATTTTTAATGTTATTTCTTAAAAACTATAAATAATTAACAGTCCGTTTTATTTTTCCCATAAAATATAAATAATTGTCTATATGGCAGGATTTTTTCAGATTTTTTGATTAATAAACTTCGGAGATAAGGGTAAATTTTTGCACATTTTTGGCTATAAATCAAAAACTACATCACATAAAAAATAGTTTCGAAATGTGCAGATTTAATTCTTAAATATGACACCCCATTTGCTTTAGAATCTATAAACAACTTCTTTCATTTTTCAAACCCCTAGACCTTTTTTCAATATACTGAAAGCAAATGCGGGCAAGCAAGTTGTATAACTATGCCAAATTTCAAGTTGATAGCATTTGTAATTGCTGAGAAAACCTGCTGTGACATACAGACAGACAACGCAGTCTATAAGGGTTCCTCTTTTACCGTTTTGGTACGGAACCCTAAACAACCCGTGAAGATAATATACAGGGTTATTGGTAAGTCGACCTATTCCCGTTAGGAGGTGATAGGGGTGACTATTTGCGATAATTTTGACCCCCATATGCATTATGCAAAAGTGAACCATTTTTGAGTTATCGCGATTATTCGTTTTTTTTTAAATTAGTCGGAAATTCAACTTGAAAAATTTATTACAAAAAAAGTATCAATTTAAATCTTTTTTTTTCTTCTGATTTACAAAACCGATTAAACACTGGTTATTTTTCAATACTAAAACAATAATTATCGGTCCAAATTTAAAAAAGCGAGACGAAAAACGATTTTTTTTCAATATTTTTTGCGATCGCTTTCCACTAAAATGCCTTAAAAACAAAAAAAAACGTTATGAAACTTGGCTTGCAGATTATTTTAAAAACTTAACTGTTTTCTTAGCTCTCCAAAAACGCATAACAAGTAGAAAATTATCTTAAAAAAACCTGAAAAAATAATCATCACAAAGGAAGCGGGCGGAAACAAAAGTCACAAATGCAACTTCAAAAATTAAAATTAAAAAACATACCAAATTTAAATCATACATTTTTTTATTTGCTTTTGCACAAGATGAATTTGTTGTTCCTATGCAAAATTTAAAAAAAAAAATCTGTACACGTTTGAGAATGCGAGGCCGAAAACTAAAAAATACATGTTTTTTTATCAAACTCCAACATAAATTACACGAAAACAGAAAAATTACCAATACATTTGGCGTGCAGATTACACATAAAACATTGACGTTTTTCCAGCTTTCTAACGAGCTATTATAACTAAAATGAGTTTTGTTAAAGATTGCTGGAAAAAGTTGATCACAAAGGAAGCAACAAGGAAGTCACGTCCGAACATAACTTAAAATTAACTAACTAAATCAATGAAAACTAACTGTTATACTCGTAAACACAAATAACAACATTAACTTATGTGAGAATAAGAAATGGAGGTAGCCATTTTGAAAAAGAACTATAAAAATCCTGATTATTTTAATTTTATTGTTTATTAGTTTTAATTTTGTAACTTTTTACATAAGTTAATGTTGTTATTTGTGTTTACGAGTATAACAGTTAGTTTTGATAGATTTAGTTAGTTAATTTTAAGTTTTGGTCGGACGTGACTTCCTTGTTGCTTCCTTTGTGATCAATTTTTCCAGCAATCTTTAACAAAACTCATTTTAGTTTTAATAGCTCGTTAGAAAGCTGGAAAAACGTCAATGTTTTATGTGTAATCTGCACGCCAAATGTATTGGTAAATATTTCTGTTTTCGTTTAATTTATGTTGGAGTTTGATAAAAAAAACATGTATTTTTTAGTTTTCGGCCTCGCATTCTCAAACGTGTACAGATTTTTTTTTTTAATTTTGCATAGGAACAAAAAATTCATCTTGTACAAAAGCAAATAAAAAATGTATGATTTAAATTTGGTATGTTTTTTAATTTTAATTTTTGAAGTTGCATTTGTGACTTTTGTTTCCGCCCGCTTCCTTTGTGATGATTATTTTTTCAGGTTTGTTTAAAATAATTTTCTACTTGTTATGCGTTTTTGGAGAGCTAAAAAAACAGTTAAGTTTTTAAAATAATCTGCAAGCCAAGTTTCATAACGTTTTTTTTTGTTTTTAAAACATTTTAGTGGAAAGCGATCGCAAAAAATATTAAAAAAAATTCGTTTTCCGTCTCGCTTTTTCAAATTTGGACCGATAATTATTGTTTTAATATTGAGAAATAACCAATGTTTAATCGGATTTGTAAATCAGAAGAAAAAAAAAGATTTAAATTGATACTTTTTTTGTAATAAATTTTTCAAGTTGAATATCCGACTAATTTAAAAAAAAACGAATAATCGCGATAACTCAAAAATGGTTCACTTTTGCATAATGCATATGGGGGTCAAAATTATCGCAAATAGTCACCCCTATCACCTCCTAACGGGAATAGGTCGACTTACCAATAACCCTGTATTATAGTGAAGGTAATTACGTTGGGTTTACATTGATGACTTACCTACTTTAAGACTTTATGATGAAAACCTCATTAAAGTCCATTGCGTAGTTTGAAAGGTCTAACCGTACATACAGTAGTTGTATACTATTAATGTATTTATCTACAACGTATAATGCAATAAATAATTTGAATTTCAATATAATTTGCTTGTAAACGAAGCCGCAGGCAAATAACTACACTTATTTTAGAGAAGATCATAAGTTTTACTCAGGCTTAACTTAAAGGTCATATTTGATTACAGCAAGTGCGTTAGACTTTAGACTCGGTACGGGACGGGTAATTTCGTCGAGTTAAGTACTGGGGTCTTAGTAAAAAAAGGTATGTCTTGTGAATATCTAGTGAAAAAGGGTTTAAGTCTAGTATTTAGTTTACGTATTACGCTTTTTTATTAAGAGTTATGTCGACTTACACCCTTTTTCACTAGGTCCCAAGAGTTCTGCACCGCGGCCCGGGGCAAGCGACCTCGGGTTGCAGCCAGGGCCCAAACTTTAGCTTACGTGTTCAGATTATCCCCGCGGGATTCTAGCACCGAGTTTGAAGCATCTCTACAAAATTTTAATATCGTCGAGCAAATATATTCAACTCCAGAGCATATTTTAATCTGAAGATGGTTTATTAGTTGGTGTTTCCTCGCTTCAACGGCTACATAACCTTGTCTATGATTTAAATTTATTATTTTCTTGTTAGTAGTGAGTTTCATGTAATCTACAAGCAAACGTGACGTCTTTTGACGATCCTTATACTTAATGGTTTTGAACGTTTGAAGTGTTTGAACCAGTATATTTACATTACTGGGCGTGTAATATCATTCGAAATCTGAGTACATAATGATGATGGTTCTATAGTACTAAAACTATTTTTTCATATCACCTACTCGGAAAGGGGACTTTTCTTCCCTGCTAGGAGGGATCAAAGTGGCACTTTTCTGTTCAAGGACATTTTGTTGCTAAATTTGATAATTGTTGTTAAGTGCGATAATTTCCTGTTGTTAAATTTGATAATTTCAGCATTACTAGAATGTGTGAATAATTAAATTTGTTTCATCACTAAGATCTTTTATTTTCCTCAAAGGTGATGTGAAAAGCAGTATGTGTCACACGGTAGCAAAATTATTTCCACCTTGGGCGTTAACACTTGAATCCCTCACTACGCTCAGGATTCTATTTTAGAATCCCTCGCTACGCTCGGGATTCAATTGTAGAATCCTTCGCTTCGTTCAGGATTCAATGTACGCCCTCGCCTTAAATATGTAATTTTGCTCCCTTGTGACACAATCTACTATTTCACTTACCTAACAAATACTGTGCAAACTTTGATAGGTAATGTATAAAAAGGGTGTATATCGGAATCCATAATGGTTTTTTCGCATAATGTATCATATGGCATAAAATCGTTTGACCTAAAATGGTTTTTACAACAGAAATGGTTTTATTATAAAAAACTAACCTAACCTAATCTACACAATAGACGTTTATTAAATTCTGCGATGTCAGACTTTAGTAGACGGGTGTTATGCGAAAATATCATTAAGCGATAAAAAATTATGCGTTTCGAATGCCACACGTATAAAACCTAAAAATTCAATTACATCTTAGAAAGCAAAACTTAGTAATCTTAACTTTATGATTATGGCATTTATGACATTGCAAAAATATGGTGGGTGTATTCCAACTGTGCACATCATACAGGGTCTGAACTAAAGCATATCGCATCCGATTAATACCACTTAAATTATGAATTCATACCTGAAATCCAGGTTCCATAAATACTTTCCGGGTAGAACTCCGGTCGGAAGGGCACCAGCTCCTCGATTGTGAACGTCTTCCGAATCGCCTGCGGAGAGGACTCAGTGGGATACCCCAGGAACAGGCATCCCAGCAGGAAGGTGAGTAAACGAACCATCTGAAAGGAAATTGAATCACGTTGAAATATTCGTATCTGTTGTTTGTAATTGGGAAACGTAAAACTGCACTTAAGTGAATTAATGAATAAGTTTATTTGTCAAAAGTGGGTGTACAACAGGGTCTAAGTTATATTTGGACTGTAAATGTAACTGGATGCACGGACAACAATTATAAAATGAGATTTAGACTTATATTAAAGGTTGTATCCTAAAAACAGGTTCAAAGCCGCTATAGTCCACTTATTATAGTCGTGATCAGTGGTCTTTACCTACACTCGGTAGCTAAAATGACTCGATAACGTTAGATAATGGTCGAAACTAACATAATATTCGACGATACTAGTGTATACAATTCTAGGAAATAAAGAAGACAAAAAACATGTACCTACAATCAGCTCATTGTTTGAGCATACTGAGAACCTTGTCGTTGTGATCGATCATCACACTTGTTTTTTTTTAGTTTGAGGTTTAGTACGAAAAGCGGTCAACATTTTCATTGGGTTACCATACAATAACAAAACACGTGAAGATAAAAAAATATAAAGCTGATAATTATTTATCCCCACACATTATGAAGGCGCATCTTACCATCTAGTTTATATATTGTCATATCATAATTGAGTGTGTACTATTAACATATATTATAATGTTAGTGATCTTTATTACCCGTAGGTACAATCACTAACTTGAGCATGTGCAGTGTGCAATTTACGTACAACAAGTAATAAGTACGCTTAGTGCATTAGTAAAAGACGACGCTCATTCCCGCGATATCAAAATTAATAATTACTCTCTGTACCAGATTTCCAAAACACTACATTCGAAATTTGAAAAATATACATCGTTTGTTAAAACAATTCCCTATTTTAAATGTTGAGTAGGGTAAAGTCACCAGTAGTCAGCCAGATACCTGTAGTCGGCCTGTGCCTATACTTTGTATGAGTGGAAAGAGTACGAAAGATATATCTCCCACTCTTCGCACTCATATAAGGTCGACTACTGGTGTCTGGCTGACTACTGGTGAATTTACCCTAGGACTCAGTAGGTACATTGAGAAAATGGTATTTTAACATTATGGTAAGTATTTCGAAAATGAGCGAAAGACACGAGTATTTTACGTTTTGTGACGATGGTTTTTCTTCCTTTTAAGTACAAATACTACCAGTTTCTTGGTATTGATGAATAGTAGGTGGCAGCGATAGGCAGCCGCAGGCTATAAGAAGCTGGAAGTACCATACCATAATCGCATACCGATATAATTCAATCTCACGGAGCAGGTTATCAAAGCTATGTATACTACCTATTTAATTTACGTATAATCTGAATGATTAAAGCCACAATGGGACCGGTTTTCTCCACTATAAAATTGACGATATTATGGTCCTTAAGAACTTACAATATCTCTGACGGTTTAAAATTTCATTTTACGGAAACATTTGGATTGCTTACCCAGTTGGTTGCATTGCTGAACATTCATCAGTGTGTCACATATTTGAAACAAATTTCTATGATATTTTTTTACTGGTGACTGTACAATACAATACAATACAAAACACTTTATTGAAAAACCACAAATTCCAAGTAACGGTTATACTTACAAGAACATAATGTTACGCCGGCGTGGTAAGGCGTTTCATTACCCACTAAGAGCGAAGGAGATAACACTATTGGGAATGAGACAGCGATGCGCAGGTCATTCCAAACCCTTGAGCCAAGGACGTCGCCATTGTTAACGGAGCGAGCAGGTAGCAAGGCGTAGAACAATACAGAAACGAATAGTCTCGGTCGTACTCGGCGGAGCAAACAACGTCGATCTTTCCGGAAGATTTGGTGGATGGAAGACGTTCTGGAATAACGTGGGAGCTATAAAAGGCGGACCACGGTTGTGGGCAGTCAGTCTTTACTTGGAAAGCGAACAGTGCGATCAAGAGCGACCCGAGCGATCTAAGTCTAAGTCTTCGAAGTTTATTGTGCTATAATTGTTTTGTAACGGTTTAAGTGAGTGCGTAATTAAAGTCTACTTTTGATTATCGGTGTTTTAGTGCATTTCTATCAGTTACCTACCCCCGCGTACGTAACATTTGGTGTCAGAAGTGGGATAGAAAATGCCAGTAACTCCGCGAGATCAAGAGCAGGAGGGGGTCAAAACCCGGAGCCAAACTGCAGCTGACGACTCTGCGGCTGCCGCTGGCACGAGTACGTCCACCGCTACAGCATCGGCTACTACATCTGCGTCACCTAAGCCGGATATTGATCTCAACGCGATCTTTGTCCTGTTGAAGGAACAATCGAGAGTTATTCAAGAACAATCCAGGGCCCAAAAGGAACAATCAAGAGCACATGAGGAACAGTCGAGGGCTATCCGTGACGAGCTACGCAGTCAGAAGAAATTCCAGGAAGAACAATGCAAAACTCAAGAAGAACAAACTAGGAACCTCCGGAATGAGATACTCAGTCAGAAGAAATTTCAAGAAGAACAATCCAGAGCACAAGAGGAACATTCGAGAATTCTCCTAGAAGAGGTACGAGAGGCCACTTCGGAATGGAAGAAGGAAATAACTGAGGTTCAAGGAAAACTTGTTGACATGGACATTAAGTTCGAGAACCGTCTCCAGGGAATTAATGAAAAGGTCGAAAATCACCTACATGACTTCAAGGAAAAAGTTGAGGACCACGAAAATCGCCTCCAGACGATAAGAAATGAAGTGAAAAAGCTGGAAATCAAAGTGGTCAACGGTACGTGTGGACCTGAGACATCTATCCCGGTAGCTGGAAGATTTAAAGTCCCTCCATTTGATGGAACTTCATCATGGACGGCCTACAAATTGCAGTTTGAGTCGGTCTCTCAGGCGAATGGCTGGAACAAAGACCAAGCGAAGACGGCCTTAACCTTGGCGCTACGAGATGAAGCCCTCACCGTGCTGGAAGCCCTGGGAGAGAATAAGACATACGACCGCCTTCTTGAAGCTTTGGAAGCCCGTTACGGGGACAGTCATCTAGAGCATGTATTCAGAGCTCAACTGAAGGATCGAGCCCAGGGACGTGGTGAGTCAATACAACAGTGGGCCCTCGAAATAGAAAAATTGGTCAGAAAAGCGTACCAAAGTGCATCGGCTTCATTTGTGGACAGCATGCTAGTACAGGCCTTCATTGACGGAATCCGTGATTTGGAAGTCAGAGCTGCTGTGCGACTAGGACATCATGGGAGCCTGAAGGATGCAGTTGCCCACGCCTTAGAAGTGGAAGCGGTACGCCAGGACTCGAGGCCTTTTAGGGTGCGAGAAGTTTCGGCCAGGGAGCCAACTGCTCCTCGCCGTGAATTTGGACCAAGGTGTTATTGGTGTGGAGAACGCGGGCACTTACAATCTTGTTGCCCAAAACGAAATAGGACACAACGAGATGCAGGCTCAACGGAGAGGTCAGCATGCTCTGATGCAGTAGAGCCGCATCAGGGAAACGAGTAGAAGCCAGGACTAAGGGACGAGTGCTGGCTGGTGGTCAAAATGTCCCAGTTACGATCTCACAGGTGAACGATGGGAACAGTCTGGTCGTCAAAGGAGAAATTGGTGGAATACCATGTCACCTTACTATCGACACCAGAGCTTCTCGGACTGTGATCAGTTCTCGACTACTGATACATTTAACTAGAGATCGTCTAATACGACCCAAGCATCTTCAGCTGCAAACGGCTACCGGCCAGTACATTTCCGTCCTGGGGGAGCAAGAAGTGGAGGTGCAAATTGGGGAAAAGAACTACTGGCACAAAGTCATCGTTGCTAACATCATTGACGATTGCATCATTGGATTGGATTTTATGAGAAAACATGGCTGAAAATTGACTTGAAAGGTGGAGTTCTGAAATTCGGGGTTGATGAAGTCCCTATGGAAGGCGGCGTGAGTGGACAAGTCTACTGCGCTAGAAGGACCATTCTGCAACCAAGATCGCAAGCCCTAGTTCCTGTAAAATTACCACACTATGCGGGACGAGGATCTCATCGCTGCGTTATAGTAGAAAAAATTGATGGTAGTCAACCGTGGATAACAGCTCGCACGGTTGTGACAACGTCATCTGCAGCATTTATAAGGGTTCTAAACCCAAGCGACACTAAATTCGCCCTTAATAAAGGAAGCCTTATCGGGACTTGCGAAGAAATTTCTTGGATACGAAGTTGCCAGGGATCGAATGGAAGCGGACAACCTGCAAGTACAGGAGTGGACATTACGGGATTATTGGATGGTTGCAAGAACAATCTCACAAAAGAAGAACTCCTGAGGGCGCGTAATTTACTGCTGCGTTACAGCAATGTTTTCTCTGCGCACGACGGCGATATTGGACGAACTGCAGTTGTACAACATGAGATCGACACTGGTGGAACCATGCCTATCCGACAACGTCCACGGTGAGTTCCAGTAGCTCGCGAAAAAGAAGTGGAAGATATGATTGAAGAGATGAAGAGGAACCAAGTTATCGAGCCATCAACAAGTCCTTGGTGTTCACCGGTAGTTTTGGTAAAGAAGAAGGACGGCACCATGAGGTTTTGTGTTGACTATCGCCGACTTAACGATGTCACCAAAAAGGATT
The DNA here is from genome assembly GCA_923062465.1 of Acleris sparsana. NCBI lineage: Eukaryota > Metazoa > Arthropoda > Insecta > Lepidoptera > Tortricidae > Acleris > Acleris sparsana. The sequence continues at coordinate 15,027,261 of OV281286.1, forward strand.
GTTATCCACTGCCACGAATCGACGACACGTTGGACACGTTAAAGGGAATGAAATGGTTTTCCACGTTAGATTTAAAAAGTGGCTACTGGCAAGTAGAAATCAAGGACAAAGATAAGGAGAAAACGGCCTTCTCAACCGGAAAGGGACTGTGGCAGTTCAACGTTATGCCGTTCGGATTGTGTAATGCACCGGCAACCTTTGAAAGATTGATGGAACAAATACTTGCTGGTCTTCTGGGAGACACTTGCCTAGTATACCTGGATGACATTATAATTGTTGGAAGAGACTTCGACGATCACCTTAGAAAGTTGGAGCAAGTTTTGGTTAAGCTGCGAGATGCGAACCTGAAACTCAGTCCGAAAAAATGCTCACTTTTCAATAGTAAGGTGAATTATTTAGGACACGTGGTGTCAACAGACGGTATCCAGACAGATCCTGAGAAGATAAGCGCTGTTAAGGATTGGCCAACACCGAAGGACAAGACCGCAGTTCGTGCTTTTTTGGGACTGTGCTCGTACTATCGACGATTCGTGAAAAACTTCTCAGACATAGCGAAGCCCTTGCACCAGCTTACGGAAGAAAAACGACGATTTGACTGGGATGATCAGTGTGCATCAGCTTTTGCCGATCTCAAACGGAGGCTTTGCGAAACTCCCATATTGGGATACCCAGACCCTGAAAATGATTTTATTGTTGACACAGATGCAAGTAACACTGGTGTTGGAGGAGTTTTGTCACAAAAGAAAGGAGATCAAGAAGTTGTAATCGCCTATTTCAGTAAGTCACTATCGAAGCCGGAGAGAAATTACTGCGTCACTCGGAGAGAATTGCTGGCAGTTGTCAAGACGTTGCAGCATTTCAGTAAATATCTGCTTGGGCGCAGATTTCGTATCAGAACTGACCATGCTGCTTTAAAATGGTTATTGGAGTTTAAAAATCCTGAGGGTCAAGTAGCGCGCTGGATTGAACAACTACAGGAATATGACTTCATTATTGAACATCGCAGTGGAAGATCACACGGCAACGCGGATGCCCTTTCCCGAAGACCATGTCCGGATGACTGTAAGCATTGTTTAAGGCAAGAGGGCAAAGATTGCGTGAGGATGTTGAGGACTGATACTGTGAGTGAAGAATGGAGCAATGAAGTCATGAAACAAGCGCAGCAAGAAGACCAGGACATTAAACCCATTTTCGATTGGATCAAAGCAGGCGTTCCCAAACCGAAATGGTGTGAAGTAGCTCCGATGAGTACCGAAACTAAAAGCTACTGGGCCCAATGGGAAAGTTTGGTTATGCATAATGGCGTACTGTGCAGAAAATGGGAGTCTGCAAATGGAAAGGATGCTCACCTACAAGTGGTTGTTCCAAGAAAAAGAGTGAGTGATGTTTTGAGATCCTTCCATGACGGAATTTCCGGTGGGCACCTTGGAGTGAAGAGGACCCTAATGAAAATTCGGCAACGCTTCTACTGGATTCACTGTCGAGAAGATGTGGAAGATTGGTGCAGGAAGTGTACAAACTGCTCTTCAGTCAAAGGGCCGCAAACACGCAGTAGAGGAGCGCTCAAGTTGTACAATGTTGGAGCTCCTTGGGAAAGAATCGCTCTAGACGTCGCTGGCCCGTTTCCGACATCCAACTCGGGAAACAAGTACATCCTCGTTATAATGGATTGCTTCACCAAATGGCCTGAAGCATTTGCCATCCCTAACCAAGAAGCAGTCACTGTAGCGGAGAAATTAGTGATGGAAGTGTGTTCTCGATTTGGGGTGCCACTCGAAATTCACAGTGATCAAGGCAGAAACTTTGAGTCCCAGGTGTTCCAGGAGACTTGCCGAATCATGGGAATTCATAAGACCAGAACTACACCATATCACCCACAATCGGACGGAATGGTCGAGAGATTCAACCAGACGCTGGAAAGACATTTGGCAAAGGTTGTTGAAAGTCACCAAAAGGATTGGGATAGGCATATCCCTCTCTTCCTGATGTCATATAGATCAGCTACTCACGAAACTACGGCTGTCACTCCGGCTTACGTGAACTTCGGAAGAGAACTTCGTTTACCTGCAGACCTTTTAACCGGACGTCCTCCAGATTCACCTAAACCAATCACCGAGTATGTCAGCGACTTGAGAAACCGGATAGACGATGTTCACAGTCACGTCCGCGAACATGGACTTCAAGCCAGTGCGAAGATGAAAACACGATATGACCGAAACACTAACCAAGTGGGGTTCGAGGAAGGTTCATTGGTGTGGCTGCATAACCCCATGCGAAGAAAAGGGAAATCCCCGAAACTATCCCCGAATTGGGAAGGGCCGTATAAAGTGGTCACTAGAATCAACGACGTCACGTATCGGATACAGCGGAGCCAGCGAAGCCCCTGCAAGGTTGTCCATGTTGACCGACTGGCGAGATATTACGGAACGAATAATGCTCGGGACGAGCATGTCTTGGGAGGGGGTAGTGTTACGCCGGCGTGGTAAGGCGTTTCATTACCCACTAAGAGCGAAGGAGATAACACTATTGGGAATGAGACAGCGATGCGCAGGTCATTCCAAACCCTTGAGCCAAGGACGTCGCCATTGTTAACGGAGCGAGCAGGTAGCAAGGCGTAGAACAATACAGAAACGAATAGTCTCGGTCGTCCTCGGCGGAGCAAACAACGTCGATCTTTCCGGAAGATTTGGTGGATGGAAGACGTTCTGGAATAACGTGGGAGCTATAAAAGGCGGACCACGGTTGTGGGCAGTCAGTCTTTACTTGGAAAGCGAACAGTGCGATCAAGAGCGACCCGAGCGATCTAAGTCTAAGTCTTCGAAGTTTATTGTGCTATAATTGTTTTGTAACGGTTTAAGTGAGTGCGTAATTAAAGTCTACTTTTGATTATCGGTGTTTTAGTGCATTTCTATCAGTTACCTACCCCCGCGTACGTAACAATAAAATACATTACATAGTGAGACAACAGGCAACTGGAGGTACCTACAAGCGGGGTCTGGAAGGCAAAGACCTCAATTCACAAGGGTTGCCTTACTTCAATACGATTCCCTAAAGCAATGGAAGCTTGTTCGTTGATGAGGTTTACGTTGCCAGCCTCGGGTCAAGTTATGCAGGTCAGTGACGTGAGTGGACAAAGACAAAAACAAACGTTTCTTTTTGTATGTACTTGTGAGTGTGCCTACTGTTTGCCACTTTTCACTTTTCCTATTTTCTCCAAGCACCCAAGGTTTAGCTAGAAAAATCTTAATGGCATACCACTACTAAAAGATGTGCTTAATATGCTCTACGTACCTTAGGTATGCATTTTTTTATTTAAGACAATACATTCACTATTCTCATATTAATATTAGTCTAGTCTAGCCACCTAAAAATATCACACTTTTAAAGAACATGTCATTAAAGTGTGATACTTAGTTTTGCGGTTCAGTTTATAAGCATAATACAATAGACAAACCGTAACGGTCACGTAATTTCTGCTCACACGGCGGCGACGCAGAATCAGTTGAACTGTATGAAGAATACATTACGCGATCCAAAATATGCGACTCACAAGTCATAAAATCACGATTTATCTCGCAACGTCTTAATACCCTCTTCATCCACTCAGCCGTTATTTTCCATTTCGGTTATTTATATGAAAATTAATAGGTACGAGTACAAACGTTTCTTCAAAATCTTTGAATACATTGCCTACCTACTTGATATAATCATATACTTACGATACGCATTTTATGAAATAAAGCTGCTTATTTATATTCGCTATATGTTAATTTGAACACCAAAGCAAATAAGAATGGTTCATTTTAGAAGCAGGTATTATCAAAAATGAAGAAAGAAGGTTGCGGATTACGAGATCCGAGCACTATAGCTAATCAAGCTGGCATTAAAGCACGATCTATAATTAATTGCAGGTGGGCTTTCATCCACGTAGAGCTCGTTTTCGCTATTCCCTGAGGAACTATTCAAAATTTTGGCATAGGTACTCTGTCGCTCCCCAGGGTTGACCCTACCCGTACCAAGTTTTAGTAAAATCGATTCAGCGGTTTAATTGAAAAAGTGTGACAGATAAACGGACGAGCTGAATTAATTTAGCATCTTTACATAGTATAAACAAAGTCGCTTTCCACCGACTGTCCTTCTGTACTTAGGTACGCTTAGATCGTTGAAACTACACAACGGATTTTAATACGGTTTTCATTAATCCTGGAATATACAAGTGGTACAGAAACCTCACATTATCCGAAGTGAAGCGAGCAGGGATCGCTAGTTTATGATAAAGTACGGATTCATACTAACGTAATACATCCATGATTAAGAACAAGTGACGCATAGGTACACGTGGAAGATTGATGTCAATGTAAAATGCATGAAGCGAGGGTGCACTGACTAGCAATAGTGTGTCATAAAAGTAATCTTTTAAGTTTTAAGTCACGGTCAGATTTTGACAAAGCGCTAGGAGTAACAACGGACTGTGCCGTGCATACATAATTCATAAAGAAACCAGAAAAGGCCACTGGTTAAGCAGGTGAGCATACAAGTATAATTTTTAAAAAATAAGAATACATTTGCATTTTAAGTGGTTTATGGCATGTGTGCTATTTGACGTACATTCGTCGTTCGGCCAATTAAATGTTGAGCATGCTTAGAACATTATCATTATAAACGTCATTGAATAAACCGTACTTAGGCTTAGGTGTAATTTTTTTAAATAACCAGTATGCCGTACTGCCGGGCACAGTAGTATATTATATTCCGATTTCGAAACGAATCAGCGCAAGTCCAACAAACCGGCGTCACGCTTGACCATGTTTTAGTATTTGTTGCTTTTCTTCAATAATCATATTAATCATACCTACTAAATTTAACTCCTATGTTTTACCGTTGTAATGAATGATACCACAAAAATAAAATAGTAGATTGTTCAACAAGGGACTAAAACAAGCCATAATGACACGAGATGTTTAGCCACGCGAGCGAGCTTGCGAGCGAGGGTGGCTGTAGTTCGAGTGTCATTATGGTTGTTTAGTCTTGCGTTAAACACTCTACTTTTCACTTTGAATGCGAGGAAAAAATCGACGTTCTAAACAAAATTACAACATTTATTATAAAAAAGTTTCTAACAATTAAAACTAACAATTAGGTATCTTAACAACGTACACTCAATACAAGTTATGAACATCTATTCAAAATACAAATAGGAAAAAAAAGTTCCGCGGTTTTCTTTGTAAAGTGATGTTTTAAATGCTTGCATATTTAGCCAACAGATTCAAACTTGAAAACCATTTTAAAAGTAATTGGACCACGCATAATAAAAGAGTTCGGCCTTAATATCATTAAATAGATTCATACTCACCCTCGTTATTTCGACACCCAAAAATATGGTCCATACACAATCACTGAAAATGGCGATAATGCTCCAAAACGGAGTCCTGTGTGCAATTGTTGTTAAAAAAATGTACAAATTTTAATTTTTCATACGAATTCAAATCTCATTATTAAGCAGCAGGTTATAATGAGATTCAGTACATATTATAACCCGCCGGGTCATAATATGGAACTGAATTTCATTATAACTCCCTGGTTAGCCGATGGCTATGACTTACTTTAGGTGAGGTTTGCATGATACATAATTGGGCAATTTCGATCATGAGGAGTTAAAATGTATTTTTAAGCTCTAACGGGACAACTTCAACTCATCGGTTAATTGGAGTACTGAACCTAGTGTAATGAACTAAATTTTATTAAATCGTTTTATCTTTGACTTTGTTTGGTACTCACGCACTCAGCGAGCACTCCTCATGTCAAAGGAATTCACACGAGGTTTCAATCGTTGTCCATAAGACATTATTATATCGCGGCATTATGCAGTCCACTGCGGCACAATGCTGAGAGGGGTCCTATTCAACGTAATGTCTTCCTTTATACTTTTGTTTCTATTGTTTTTCTTCTGTGCGATGAATAAATATTGTCTATTCTATTCTAGTCCAGGTTCAATAAAAGCTGATTCATGAGTGTGTCATTAACATAAAATAAAAATAAAATCATTATTGCATAAAAAGGCACATCCTGTTAATCGGTACCTACCTATAAAAACAAATGGTCTAATTTTCATTTAGCATAACACTAATTACATTATTCTGATTTATATAATGATTAAAATGCATAAAAACTAAATTAACAATACCTCGAATTATAATTATGAGTGTTTATAATAACTGACTGTCGGGTCAACGCACAGCCTAAACCGCTGATCGTAGAGACCTGAAACTTGGAAGTGTTCTTTGTATGACGTAGGCATCCGATAACAAAAAGGATTTTTCGAAATTGTACCCCTAAGGAGATGAAAAAGGGGCGCAAAGTTTGTATGGGACAACGTGATTCCTTGGGCCAATCTACTTCAAATTTTGCATTAACATTCTTTTAAAAAATCGATGGAAGACGTGTTTCGTATAATAATGAAATTCATCCCCTAAGGGGGTGAAAAAGGGGTAGAAAGTTATTTTGGGGTGCTTTGCTTCGAAGTTGATATAAATACTCCTTAGTGCTTTTAATTTAGGTACATTACATTTTATTATGACACGTGTTTAAATTAAAAACTCAATCCGTTTATTCAAAATAGGTAGAACTCACATAAAAGCTTGGTGCAATGCAAGTACCCAAACCGCTGTCTTAAAATTCCAAATTTGCTACATAGGTTCCTTATAAGGTGCAGTAAGAAAGGATTTTCCGAAAACCAACCACCACCGACGACAACGGGAAGAAGTAGGAGGAGTAGCGGTAAACTAATTGTACGCGTAAGAAGTCGCGGGCGTCGTCTAGTTTTGTATAATATTTAAATACATAACGTATGTTTAATATAATACTTACTCAATAAATAGTATAATAGTAACTTAAAAAGAAGTATACGAACAAGTCGACGGAGCTGCGCTGGGCGGGGCTCCTATTCCGCGTATTTATGGCGCTTCGCGCCTTGACAATATTCTAACCTAACCTAACAATAATCAGTAAAAGCGAGATTGACCTAATTTAGCAGATTGGTTTACATGAACTTGATTTAACCATGTTATAATTTATAATTAGATATATCAAACTTATTATATGATTGCAAATGTACCTATTTATAGTTTATAATAATTATACTTAATGTATAGTATATCAAATGGCATTATTGCACATGAGCGTTAAACTAAAGATTGTTATGCTAAATAAGTGTGACTGTTATTCTACAAAAAAATGTACATTTTAAATTTTACTGGACGTTTGTTATTCTTTTCGTAGTTAGTCAAACGAAATTATGCAAATAGTTTGTATACCGATTGAAGCACACCCCTACAAAAATAACCAAGATTTGTTCCTATCTCTTTCTATCAAAACAGAATTTAACATGGAGTTTATATGGCCCACGTGTTACATGACGTCACACGGCGGATCTCTCTGTCTAATTAGCAGTTTAATATGCTCGTATCATCCGTATTTCTTGGCCGATTTTAATTAGAATTTGACATTTGGTGATCTCTTTTACGGTATTTTAATTTTGTGTTGAGAAATGCGATTTATTATTAATTGCATTTAAAAATTTAATTTATGGGACAAGTTTAAATAGCCAACTGTACTTTTTTTTGCACAGTTGTCATCTACTCGTCTAGACAATTCTAACGAGCCCTAACAGGAGGGGTTTATCATGTGTAATTTCAGTAGTTCACCGGACGACCCGTCTAGCGGTCCCGGTCCCCGGTCCCTAGTCCTAAACTAAGCTCTAGGCTTGTAGGTATAGGTACTATCAGCCCACCGGAACCATGACCCACCATAGAACTGTGTCACAGTGACGTTATGATTAAAGTCGTAAGAAGTGCCAAACAAATTGTTTCATAATGTCACTGTGACAATGTTTTACAAGCCTAGAGCTTAGTTTAGGACTAGGCCAATTTGCATGCGATTCATTGTTGCCCCAGAATCATTGTTGTGTTGGGTTTGTCAGTAGGTAGGTGTCTACGTCCAAAGACCGCATATTTATTTATTTTAAATACGTTTAGCAGATGAATTTCCTTATTGTTTGCCTCGTTTATCCTTATACGTAGTCGTATTCGTATATCATTATATCAATCAGCTAATTGTTGTTGGTTGATGTGCAATACAATTTAATATTTATTTACTTTTAGTTTCATTTTACGGCTATGAGAAGGATGACGAGCAAACGGGCCACGAGATGGTGAGTAAGTGGGTCAGGCTTCCAATGGGCTGATAATACCTACCTACTAAAGTCCATTTTTTTCATTCCGAAGACTAAAATGATAGGTACAAATGTCAAACGTAAAAACAATGAGACCAGCAGGAAGAAATTTAGAAACAGTGCTGTTCTTTGTTTCGTTTCGTGGTGTAATTATTAAAAAACGCGCCGCCGCGAGAGGTTTTAATGTGATTCTGAGAGCGAGATAGACATACTGTATGGTTATATGGGCTTGCTTCAAAAGCATAATTCGAACGTTACGCTTGCTCCGTCACTTTCCCTCGCCTTCGGTACGATTAACGAGCGAAAGAAACGGAGTATCCATTAGCACTACTGTAGTGTTTAGGAGTAAGATCCCGGAGGTGCATCACCATGTTTGACACTCTTGTCTCTAGACTTTGGTCGAGAGACTGGGTCGTAACTCATGGTACGCCGTGAGCGTAAGTTTTCCATCTGGCCTTGGCTCCACGTGTCCTGAGGAACGACTTCAGGGAGGGTTTCTTATTAAGTGCCTGTATTTTGATAATTGAACGAAAATTTGTGAATCATCTAGAAAAGGCTTTTAGTTCTACTTGCCCAAATTTCCTCGCCTACACCTAAGTTCAACCATCATGACGTTCCCTTTACGTAACAGTGGGGCGGAGCTCACAGATAAGTAGGTATAATAAAACCAGCCAAGTCCGAGTCGGACTCGCGCACGAAGGGTTCCGTACCATCATATTGTATAAAAAAACGTTGCCGTTTTTAGTATCGACTAAAAATCAGCTACAAAATCACGTTTGTTATGTGGGAGCACCCTTACATATGTTTCTACTCGGGTTGCAACTAACGATATCGCTACCGGTAATCTAATGAGGTGCATTGTGTGATCGCAACGTTGACATTTCATTATGAAACGTTTCACAATGTTCTTTTTCGCACTGCAAATGGCGGGACTTACGAGTCCTGCAATCCCTGTTCCAGCCGAGGATTGTATACCTAGTGCTTTTCTCATGCAATGTGAGGAAATATTAAATAGTACATTACTGCAATATTACAATGGCAATCTAAAGACTGCAATAGATAAACTTTACTTTATATTGTAAGTACATGTTTTATTTTGCAGGTCCAAAAGATTCCGCTGATTTGTACCTGGGCAGAAAATTTTGTACAAGGTACTTGTAGATATCCCTTTCAGCTAATAGAAAAAGTAATTTATGCAACTATTAATAATCAGCCATTGATCACTCATGCGTTTCTATTATAGACATTCGGGTTCGCCTCTAGTCATAAACTCACACTCGTGTCTCAATGGCCCTTATTATGATACAGTTGCATAAACAACTATTATTTTATTCTGTTTTTATTAGTTTTTATAACGGCAACAGAAATACTATCATATTTGAAAATTTCAACTGTCTAGCTATCGCGGTTCATGAGATACAGCCTGGTGGTAGACAGACAGACAGACAGACAGAAAGACAGACAGACAGACCAACGGACAGTGGAGTCTTAAAAAGATAAAAGATAAAAAAAATAAAAGAAATTTATTTAGTAAGTAGGCCGCTCGGGCACTTTTACACGTCAAGATACTACCAGCGCTTCCCAAGAGGAGACCACTGCTGAGAAGAAACGCCGCAAGAAACTCAGCAGTCAGTCATTTTTTAAACTTATTTCATATTGCATATTACAATGGTATGTACAACTTAATCTAGCATTATATAAAGCTACAAGTATTAAGTAATAGGGTCCCGTTTCTACCCTTACGGTACGGACCCCTAAAAAGTACTACATAAGTTAAAAAATATACTTTTAGGTACCTATCGAAAATTAATAACCAATAAACTCTACATAGTCTTCAACCAAGTGCTAAAATAAATAAATGACACTGACGTGACGCCAACGCTTCGCCATTTGTTTTTCGTAACCCTAGTCAAGTTTTATGAGTTTTTTTGGAGCTGGTTAAAAAAAACTGGATTCCGAGCCCTGATACCAACCAGGGATCGCTAACTTTGTAGGAAATGTCACCAGGCTCACCGTGACGTCATTCACTTAAATATAATAGGTATAGTTATATTATGTTACGAATCCGTCGTTCTCGGAAACCGATAACTCAGGAAGAAGACGCACTGATAGTGTGTGTTTTACTGCCATCGTTGTTATTCTATAGCTCTAGACGCTATTATTAACTTGTACTTACTTAAACCATATCGTTTATCGTGTGTCTGTTGACCTTTCGTTTTTTTTTAAATCGGTAACTTGAGGACTGACTTCACTCAATAACCAGCATACTGACAATGAAAATGTGACGCACCATACTTTTTACCTGACTGCGGCGGAGCCCAAAAGGTGGGTGAGGTAATTGACCTGTAATGTATGTATGTAAACTCTTTATTGCATGTAAATAAAAATGATACGTCATTAGATTAGTGTCAAATACCTATTATAAATGTTGAAAAATCAATTAATCTGATTTAATGTGTTTTAATGTTTTTATCACTTATCGACGACAATATCAAAAATGCAGTTGGGTTTTTAAAGCTTGTTTTTATTTTTAATAAATGCAATGTCATAAAAAAGGTATATATGGTTTGCTGACCCACACACATACTCGTACAATTAAAAATATTAAGTATCATTTACTGTCAAGTTTCTCATGTTTTAGTCTTTAACAATTGCCCTTCATAGCGCATTAACATTTATTTTTCGGTTTATCCGTATTCGCCCCCAGCCAGTTCTCGGTGCCTAGTGTAGACGGTTTTTTTTATAGTAAATAACGAATTCAGTTAAACCGAGTGCGGTGGACACCATTAGTCACTACCGATCTTATGGGTATGTAAACGCGCCATAGGTTAACTCGTATAAAAATCATCCACGGGTAAACACTGCAAATTATTTTATAGGCAAAAAAACGGTCGATTAAGAGTCGGACTCGTGTACCTGACAAGGCTCCGTACTTATTTAAATTTTCTAATCAATTTATGTGACCTTGACCAACCGATAACCTACGTGACTAGGTAAGTATTTATGTCTTTAGACAAGCGATACATTTTATTAAGTGGTTTAATAAAAATGGTTCATAAACTGGAACAACTTTTCGATAGTTTATTTAAAATATTAATAATGATGTATTATAAATTCGAATCGGTAACATAGAAGTTGGTAAACTGAAAGTTCGGCTTGCCGACCAATTCAGAAACCACGTGAGCAACAAAGGTTCCGCATTAATTATCTCATTGTAGGTGAGTAGAACTCTTTATAAAATTGCCAATAATGGCTCCCTTGACTACTTAACCTAGTTGATAAAGCCTCCAGTGTTGAGGTAAACCAGCTACACTTTGTTTACATGTTTAATTTCCTCTAGTGTACTCGTATGTAAGTATTACATTTTATATGAGTCCCTGATTGGTTTACCCTCGTTTTGTCGACACTTCACTCCACTTATTACAGGAAGGTCACGACAAAACTGGTAACGATCTGAGAAGTCAACATTTTGGTTAAGTTATGGCGCTATACCCATTCAATGATACTTTTTTAACTAAAAAACACACTGGGAAACGCCTGAATGTTGTATTTAAAGTACCTTATCTCCTCCTAGTTTATTTGATCGAACTTATCACTTCGCAGAATTTTTATTTCATCGACAGGATTTTGGTACGGAACTCTTCGTGCACGAGAACGACTCGCACTTGTCCAGTTTTTTTCCTTGACTTCCCATAAATTTCTGGACGACTTAAGGTCATTAAAAATCAAACTACGCTTAAAATCATTTCTCTTTGAGTTAGTCACTAGCACTGTTTTTAATTACCTAATGTTTATTAACGCATAAAGGTAATATTGGGTATTATTGGTAACGCGTACTTATTTAATTAGCACGTTCTTAAGCACGTTTCTCAAAACGGAAAATAAACAAGTTAAGGTATTATACTTTATTACAAAACAGTGTAACACAAGCTAAATTTAATAGGTTTGAATACTTTTCAATAAACGAGTCAATAGGTAAGTTATTTTTTTACTTAACTAAAGTCTGTTGACAAGATAAGAATTGGACCTTAATTCTAAATTTAAATTTAAATATGACACTGAATGGGGCCCCGACCTCTCTATAAAAAGTCATTCAAACTATAACCCTATCTTTGATAACATTAGGGCTACTTACCGTTGCGAGCAGGATTTGATGCGGCGAATATCCTCAATGAGTTAAGTGGTCCTATAACATGGTGCGCGGGCGTCGGCGGGGCCGCGCGGTCAGCGACTGCGCTCTCGCACCACAAAACAATCGCGGCCTAATAACGAATAGACCGGTTTGATTAGCCGACATAAGGACTCGGGATGACCAGATCATGCCTCTTTCTGTTATGATATAAATATGACATCATCTGTTTTACCGACTGTCAAAGGAGAGTAATGCTTTTGACATAACATAAAAGAATGTGCAAGGATGCGGTCCCATTTGGCAAACGGTTTACGGCTTACTGTCTGTCCCCCCATAGTGTACGGTTTGCCAATTTGTAGAAATGTTTTGTTTGTATAAATGTTACATTGTACATTTTACACTATTCGTTACCAAGATATTTTCTTAAAGTTATAATTTATATGACTGTCCGCTGGTATTGTCGTTGTTTTACAAATATGGGAAACAATAGGCTGTCATTTGTTTGTAAGTACACTTAACAAAAGGCGAGATATACCTACCTACTCGTATTTGATTACCTACCGAGATGGCTTTCTCACGGATGTTGTTGTTCGTAACGATAAGTAACCAATCAGCTGATTTGGTAAGTTCCATGGGCTGTGAGCTATTACCATTTCGAACTTTAACCTTGAAATGCTAGTGCACAAACTAAGACTCACAAGGAAAGGTACCCAACTGTCCGGCTCCGATTTTATTGATCTTGATATATGTTAGAGAGTAGTTTAAAATAACAGACACGTATTTTTTTTTAGCGGCCCAAACTCAAACTGTTGGGAGAAATTGACCTCCAAAGTACTGAAAAGTGACTAAACCCTCTAACTTATACATATAGAGATATTTAAAAAAAAATGCAAGTTTCATAGCGGTTTGATTACAAATATTTAAGAAGATAAAAAAATAATGAGCACGTGTTTTGTTATATCGGCTAAAACTAATATTATAAAAAAATACCGCAGGAAGATCTTCAATGATCTTTGAAGGGATTTTTTTAATTAAATATGAGTACATATAAGTTAGAGGGTTTAGTCACTTTTCAGTACTTTGGAGGTCAATTTCTCCCAACAGGTTGAGTTTGGGCCGCTAAAAAAACAAAGTGTCTGTTATTTTAAACTACTCTCTAACATATATCAAAATCAACAAAATCGGAGCCGGACAGTGTTGGGTACCTTTCCTTGTCAGTTTTAGATGTATGTCACCTTATCAATGTTTTAATGATTCTACTAATTTCGAGTTTGGATAGTGCACTGCCATTCGACATTATAGTCTTGTTGGAATAAAAAAAAACACATGACATTAATCTGTCTACCCTCATTCTTGCGTGTCGACTCCCCCCCTACTTCCGACTGTAACTTGTGCATAATCTATGCTTCCGTTTATTCCGGTTCCATAGATTTCTTCTCACTATTTAATGAAAAAATATCGTAATTAACCGTGAATCATTTAATAAGGTATATTACGTAACACGTAAATCAACTAGACAGGGTAATAAAATAGTAGTACTGAGTTGCTACTTCTGCGATTCGTTCGGTTCACCGTGTTTATAGGCAGTTCTATTCTGGCAGCTGTTGCCTATCTTTTATTATTACTTGCTTTATTGATACCTAATTTACATCTGACGTCATTAACATTAGGTATACGATATAAAGTGGTTAACCCGTCTAGTAACTCATTTAAACTTGAATTTTGTGATGACAGGGATATGTTCACGTTTCCTTATTTTATCGATGAGTTGGTTCTGTTTTTAGAATTTGACCTCTACTTTTTTCAGTTAAGTTGTTATTGCATCTTCACTCGTAAGTGAGATATGACTTGAGTTTGTGAAAGTGCCCAGTCGATAGGCTGCATTGCTGTCGGATTTGCCTCCGTGACATAATGGCCGATTGCGAGTGGATGCAATTATGTGAGCGCTTGCGCAACGGCGGAGACCTTTCCGACGCAGCCTCCCGTACAAAGGAGTCGGCCCGGATGCTTATTAGTGCGAAGATTCGGGTGAATCAAGTAGCAAAATGACCGAAATGTGGGTTTGTTTTGATTTTAATAAGGTAAATAATGTTTTTCTGGTGCCTACAGTCAGAGCCAAAAGTGGTAAGTAAAAATAGCACATTTGACAATCTTGTTTGACATTCATTAGTTACGCGACTATAGAGCGACAAGGTACAATAGTTTGTACGAGCAGAGCTATAATGGCTCAACATCACTCGGTATGACTATTCGTCTTGAAAATGTTTAGGTACTCGGAAAAACCCAAGCCAGCGTGTAACTGTAGATATGGTAATTTGTAAACATCTATTCCATTTCTTGGCTTTTTATGTCTGTAAATCATTAGGGTACCTAGGGCGTCACAGGGTTGTCTGAAAAATGAGTCAAATATATTTTTACAGTACCTATTTGGTACCTACCTACCTATTTAACAAACAGCCTACCTACAATGTAAAATGTGCCACTGCAGAGAGTTGTAACCCATCTGGCCAGGTCACTGCTATGAAGCTGATTGTACAAATAAATTACCATCGCCTACTAGGTACCTAAGTTAAAGGTAGTAACATGCAATCTCACGCAAGCGACTTGCAGTTTGTTTTAAATCATTGATTGATATGTTTTAAAACTAATTTTAAAAAAATATATCTCTTAAGTAATAATGGAACCACAACACTCCAAGGGCGAATTTACTTATTACGTTATTGCACAAGCCTTATTTATGTTTTCATTCTTCATCGTGTTTATTCCGTGAGATTCTGAACTTAAGTCACTTGCGGTGGAAGGTCAATAAATGTCTTGTTATTGAAATAAACGATTACTAAATAAACTTGCCAACAGACAATATTTCGACAAGTTGCATTATAATTACTTAGATACATGATTACATACCATGGGCAGGTCCAGGGGTGCCTGGGACCCGTTTAGACCTCGACTAACCATAAAGAAAGTAACCCAGACCTAACCTAACATGAGGAGCTGAGGTTTAAGGAAGCATTTTGTGTCTAACGTGTTAATTTATATACTGACCACACCGACGCAAGCGACGCTGTAGGTAAGCAGCAGCCATTAAGTGCTTGTGCATATAATCCTTTCACTATCGTTAACTCCTAACGTAAGCTCTCATAGTAAAGTCACATCCTCGTATATATTACTAGCGACTGACCCGCGCTTACTTCGATTTATGAAAGCTTTCTGTAACACCAAAACAGAAACCCAAGAATATCTCGCTTGTTTCTGGAAATTTTACCAAGACTACTTTTTTTTCAATGGTTTCGGGGTCGATATAGGCACGTGCAATAAGCATTTACGATTCCTCATAAACGCTACTAAAGGATTGAATTTTCAGAAGGAATTTATTGCTAGTGTATAGAGGTTGTGGGTATGGTTAACATCCTAAATAGGCTTAAGCAATAGGTATAAGTTTTACAAAGATAGATGTAAAGAACCCTCAGGGCGCCTAGTCAAGATGCATAACTTTAAGTTAACGATTTACGAAAATCGACAAAATGTATAGGATTGGCGTATTATTTCTAATGCAAACACGCATGTCCAATGCTATTTCGAATGTTCGTCTTATTTATGGTAGTTACAAGCATTTAAATCGTTTCTTCGTGACTTATATCTTTTCACAAGGTCTTGACATTTTAACCCCTTCACCACGATTGATATTATGAAAAATACACCTCTTCAACGTTATATTTAGAAGAATACCTTATACGTAAAAGTTATAGAATTACAAATTCCTTGTTTTGATATTGCCTGTAATTAGCTTTATTAGCTAGCTATATTGACGTCCCTAGTCGTCTATCGTCATTTGTCCTAATGCATAAATTGTCCGTTTTTTTTTGTTTATCCTAAAGTCATTTCCGCCTGATTTTGTTTTTTTTTCGCGTTGTTATAATACAACCCTAACTTCCCTAACCTCACCGCAGTTATTTTGGAAAAATTAAAAGTTGTCTGACCCAGCTGAAAACCAGTTTATGACAAACAATAATTCGGACAAACGATGCGTTAGGACAAGCGTTAAATTAGCGTCAGTCGTCACGTATTAAATTCAATTATACCATAGTATTTGTTACGGTGTTTACCTACACGTAATACTAACGACACCAAAAAGATAAGCAAGTAAATATAAATAAAACCAAGAATAATGTAGAAAACTTTAATGTATTTATCTTATAAATTAAATCTTACAGACAACCTAATGTCAACAATAACACAGAACGAAATGCGTAGAAACAAAACAACCTTTGGGGAAGTATAAAATGTTAGAGCGTTGGTTGTAAGGAACTTTAAGGTTTACAAAATTAAGTTACGGTTGTATCTCCTTCCAGAAGCAATAAATAAGCTGGCTTTATGTTACTCTTTCTTCGTATTTTAGAGCAAGACGCCCAAAAGTTAAAATATACGTCGTTTCAGCGTTGTTACAATATTCCGCCATCATATGGATATGAGACTACCATCAAAGACTCCGAAACTAATCCCATTTGCGCCATCAAAATTGATTTATAAAACAACGGAGTTCACGCTGTCACGCTTGCTGAGCTTATGATAACAGTGTAGGTATAAAACAGATATTATTACAGTCGGAGACACTTAGCCCAGTAACGGTTCATAGCGTTGTAGCGGTGCATGTTCACTCCGACCAAGCTGTGCGCCTCATCAGGGTAGGACTGCGAAGGACAAACAATATCAAAAACATTTTCATATACATATCAGTGACTAAACGACCAACTGTGTCAATAATGTTGTTCTGAATAAAAGGTAAGAATTACTTAAACGGATTGAAATCCGTCACGGACGTCGTCAGGTGCGTCACTTAAGCGGTGTAATGATTTTATTCTTACAGGGTTTAGCCACACTAGAATATTCTGATCCACACCGAATTGTGCATAGTGCGATTACGTCAATGAGATTCAATTCAACGTAATATTTTCAAAAAAATAATTAAATTTGGAATTATTGCCAATAATCCAGTAGCTATTGTTTTATTATTATTTCGTATAATCAGTTTTCTGTTAAGCTAGCTCTAAAATTGTTTGTTTGTGTACAGTGGTATCCTCTTGGGAAGCGCTGGTAGACTCAAACGTGAAAGTACCGTTTGCCTGTCTTTAAAATTGGCCAGGCATTAGGTACGTGTTTTAATAGAAGAGATTGCGGTAAAGGTATATCATTTTTTAGCGGTTAGTGTGTAACCTGACCAATATCTTGGATTACCATAAGTAAAATTTGGAATAACACGGTCTTGAATTAACATATTTGACAATCTTGACATTGCTTACCACGTGACTGTAAAGCGGCAAGGTACAAAAGTGTACACGTACTTCTGATGCTGACTATAACTGATACGTTCATTAAGTTTTGATGAGCGAATGAACAAGTTCACCCTAATAACGATCAAATGGTAAAGTGTGTTTATATGTTTGGTTGTTATCCCTCACGGCCAACCAATTTCTTTGGGTATAAACTCACCATTTGGTCAAAGGGTATGTCCCGCTCCTGAAGCGCTCGCATCAGCTTGGCAGCATTCTGGAAGTGCACGTTGTCATCGGCATTCCCGTGCATCAGGTAGAAATCGTGGCCGCGCAGCTTTTCCACTAATAGTGTTACATCGCCGGCCTCGTAGCCCGCCAGATTGTCTTCTTCGGTAGGAAGACCCATGTAGCGCTCAGTGTACATCGTGTCTGTGTAAAAAAACGCCAGTTCTCAATGTCAACGCTGAGGTAATCGTTTCATTTTAGCTTTCGTACAACCTGCTCAAAGAATATTGCTAGAAAGGAAGTATTTATATACTCCGTGTTATCATTTGTTAGAAATTCTAGCAAGGTACAGTCGGCCTAGAAAGTTGTCTACCAGTTATGACAAAAGATTCTGTGAGATCTAATTATCGCCTAAAACTCATTACAGAAATACGAGCATTTGCTGGGAATTGACCGCTGCCTTCGTAGGCAGGGTTACTACTTACTATACACACACTTACTGTAATAGAGCCAGGAAGTGACGGGCGCGCCGGAGACGCCGCACTGGAACATATGGTCGTCGTCGTGCACGAGCGTCAGGAGCGTCGCGTAGCCGCCGTAGCTGTGGCCCCACATGCCGACGCGGGTGTCGTCGATGAACGGGTAGCGCGCCAACACCTCCCTGCACAAAAACAGGGAAACCTTGAACCATCATCATCAGCCGAAACATGTACATTGCTGGATATTTTCCCCAGAAATCTCCATAAGCATTGGTCTCCTGACGACCCCATCTATTGCATCGTGATACATTACGTCGCTACAATCGCCCTCGGCTTATAAATGTTAAAACAACCCGTCAATGGATTGCTACAAACACGCGGGCTATCGACCAATGGAATGGAACTGAGCCAATGTTTTCAATCCACGAATTCGCGGTTAATACTACGTAATCCTATTAATATTACAAATGCTAAAGTTTGTTCTTTCACGCTGCAACGGCTGGACGAATTTGGTTAAAAAAATTGATGGAGATATCTTATACCCTGGAACATAGGTTACTTTTCATCCCAAAAACGTTATAAGTTTCTGAGGGAATAACGATAATCGATTTCTACGCGGATGAAGTCGCGGGCAGGATCTAGTTTTTAATACATTAACGCATCCGTGCAACGGTATACTGCCCGTCGCGTAAAAAGACCGCTGATCTTGGATGCGTTCACTCAATTGTAGACTCTACTCTAATCAAGTTACGAAACAAATATATCCAAGGTCTTTTTACGTGACGGGATCTATAATTTTACTGTAGGATCGCACCGTCGCGGATTCAAAAAAACGATTGTAGATGTGTTATTTGGAATGGAGTATAACCGACTGCAAAAATAACTTCTTCCGCACCCGACCGACATGAACAACAGGAACATTTATTTTAATGATTACAACCTTGAATTCGTCTCGAACAAGTGCGGAATTTAAACGAAGAAACATTTAAGTCTTTGTTTAACTTATACCTTATCGTTTTTCCGCAATAATTCTCTACCTACTATTTTAAAACCGTTTCTTAACTTCTGAAGGCCTTAAAATTTAAACACTTTGAAATTGCAAATGCAAAATCAAGTGATGCTGATGACTTAAATCGTTAATGTTGTTAACCCATATGTCTATCCTGCCATACTAATATTATAGATTGTAAGTTATAGTAATTTACCTGTTGGCAACCCTAAAGTAATTAATTAAATTAATAAATATCAGCTCTGCTTTGTATGAAACTTATACAATTGCAGAGGAATTTAGATAATTGTAAACAGAATTATTGAATGCCGATTAACACTAACCGTGGAATAAGCTTGGAATAGTTTATGCCATGCTTTGCCACAATTACAGATAAGGACAAAGCATGGCATAAACTATTCCAAGTTTGTTCCACGTTTATAAGGGGGTAAAACTTTTGAAGAGCGTCGGTGGCCTTGTTCGTGGCTTAGGAGTTCACTTGTGATAATAAGGTACCGACCCAGCGGTCACCATGTACCGAGTTTTTCCACGTTAAGTACATACCCCAATGCTCTTACGGCGAAGGGAAAACATCGTTAGGAAACCCGCACGTTCGAACAGCTGAGCGTGTAAGAGGGTAATAGCTCAAAAGAACCTAAAGGAGTCGCAGTGTATTCGAAAGGGCACGTCTGTAAGATAAGTTAACATACATCGCGTCTCTATGTGACCTGGAATTGCTAAATTCCAATGGGCACAGTTACCTAAAAGTTAACTTCGTTAATCGTTAATTCGTTAATTAATAGTTAACTTCGTTAATCGTTAAAGTGTTAAAATTTTAAGGATTTAACGCACGTTAAGTTAACCGTTAAAAGTCCGGTGGTCTGTCTGCTTGTTTGCCTTTTATGACTAGAAAAAAAACAACCTGGGCCTAGTGTACACTGACCTGAGGATGACAAAGTGGTCTTCGATCTCGACGGTTCCCAGAGCGTTGTTGAGCGAGTAGAGAATCTCCTGCCCCTTCAGACCCGAGCCGCGGCCGTCCGCGAGCATGTAGATAATGTTCTCGCTCGTCGTCAAGTATGAATGATAACCTGAAAATTACCATAATGTCATCCAGACGCGTCCACTGTTAACCCCCAGTGCATGTAGGTTTTAAAAAATATATTGGGTAAATTAAAATCAAAGGGTTTGGGTAAAAGTGTTGTCCTTTGTACAACTCACATTTTTAGGGTGGGCGACCATTCTTCAAGTGGTAAATTATAATAAAATTATTCAAAATAAAGATATTTTGTTAGGTAATGTAACCGTAAGTGCATCGGAGCCGAGATATTTAAATATTCATACCGGGCGTACTTTTAGTACCAAAAATTTTATACTTAAATATTTAATATCTCGCTCCGATGTTATTTAGGGCATTAAATTGTATACATTTATTTGTATGTAGTCCTCTAAACCATTACAAAAATAAAACATCCGTAGCAACTGAAAAATAAAATGACAATAATGTTCGTACAAACTTAGACAATGCCCTTTTGCATTTTATTCAGTAAACAGCATACTGATGTGATAAGATAACTTATGCCCGTTGCAAACCGAGTGTTAAGTGGGGTCTATGACCCATAGACATTAACATTCTCAAGACTAAGTACAATCCTAAGAGCTTTATTAATAAACTCATCTCGGCTGAGAGGCCCGTCACAAGATACGTCAAAATAACAGCCAATCATAAAACTCGCAATTTGACGCACATTGAGATATGCATTAACCTGGTTCGCGCGGCGGCCGAAGAGACGGGGTAAACCTCGTCTCCCCTCTCCCCGGCCGCCGTACGAGCCAATGTTCGAGGGTTTGCCGCGAGTAATGTGGACCCAGCTTTAGAGTCGAGATCACAAATGCGTTGCCAACCCTGAGGACTAAGATGGAATGCCTCTGTGCTAGTAATTTCACCGGTTGCCTTATCCCATCAGAACACTGCTGTTTGGCGGTAAGTTATTGGATAAGATGGTGGTAGCGATCCAGACGAACCTAGCATAAGGTCCTTCCACCACTTTAAAAAAATATGTAAGGAGGCGGACTCAATTTTTATTTAATTATTAATAAAATTCCCGGCATTTCATAATAGGTAAATAAATTACGCCAGCATAAATACATAAGTAAAATAATACAAATTTAACTACAGCAGCTTACTTACCAACAGTAAACGTATCGTACACAGTGTTGGTGTTAGGGCCGGAGTAGACGTAGAACACCATGGGGTACTTGGTGTCGGCGTCGTTGACGTCGAGCCCCGGCGGCAGGAACAGCCGCACGGGCGCCGGGAACCCGTTCTCGAGCGGCACGGTGGTGATGATGCTGCCGGGCCGGTTCTTGCCGATCAGCCGGCTGCGCACGATGGCGTTGTCCTCCCAGACAGTCAGCACGGCGCCGGTCTGAGGGTTGAAAGGTTAGGGTAGCTTCATTTGTTTTTGCCCGCCACTCCGTCCACGCAGTAGTTAATCGCTATTCCCGCGAAACATGTGCAATTTCTAGAGATAATATGCAGTCTAAGTCACTCTCTGGCTCTCCAGCTATTTTTGTGCGAAAACTCACGTTGCGTTGTTAGTCAGTTTCTATGTGAATAAAGGATAGACCAACCAACCTGAAATAGTCAGCCAATTGTTATACGGGCTCCTAATTAGTACTTTATACTTCAATTTTCAATTAATCCATACAAGTTGTCATCATTATTTCCATGAAATATACAATCATTTAATGAGATCGGTTTCAATAATATACGTACGTAAAATGGTCCTAACACCGGATACACTTGAAAGTGGTCGATGGCAGGGTCTCTATTCTATTGGGTAAACCATGTCGCCTTTGACGTGTTATCGTATTGTTAATGTTACAACAGCTCTTATTTACTTGACATGAAACCATATTTATACGTTAACATGTCAAAAGCAATACTGTTTTATCAAGCAGAATAGGGGCCCCGTGCTCTTAAAGATCCCTTTAAATTGAATGTTCCTCAATCCAATCGACGGGGACAGACAGATCAATCGTTCGCCACGTGGCCAGGAGCTAGTGTGAACCTTGTTCAACAGGCCACCATGATGCAAATCGTCGCCAGTGTTGAAAGATCGTGCGCGGAAGTAACCTGTGGGTTGACGATGAAGGTGGCGCTGGGCTCGTCGGGCGAGGAGCAGGTGACGGTGAGGAAGGAGCCGCGCAGGCTGGCCGTGGCGGCGGCCCAGGCGCACGGCCCGCCGTCCGGCAGCACCAGCGCGCAGCTCAGGCAGCGCGCGCGCGCGCCCACCGCGTGCAGCTGCGACTGCCACGGCGAGTCCGTTACCGTGCGCGTGAAGTAGCTGCAAATGTTACAGCTCATGCTTCACGCCTGACACAGCTTGGATAGCGCACGATAAGCAGACCCTCGAGAACCTGAAGGTTGCTCATGCAATGCTAAGTCTGATGACTAAGGTATAGACACATCTATACTAGTAATTTCACTAGCAGCTTTTGTTTTTAGTGGGAGTACCACTAAAAACAAAAGCTTGGCGGCAGGTTGCCGGTAAATGGTGGGAAGCATCACAACGACCAGCGCCAGCCAATCACCGCAGCCACTGCTGGGAGCAGTATTACAGAAACACTAAACTGGCATCAATAACCATTACGTGTTATAAAATTCAATAATGCCTAACTAAAAAAAAATATATATGTAAAAACAGAATGTCGATTGCCACCCTCTCTCTTACGTCATCCTACAGTCAAACAAAACAACTTTACACTCACTATGAGAGCGTCGACTCATCCATCCCAACGTAATTGTTGACCGTGAAAGCGCCAGGCGTGATGGAGCTGGAGATGATCTCGCCATTGACTCTCATGCTGAGGTACAAGTGCTGCCACACGTTCCCGTCGGCCTGCTCCATCGACCAGCGCGTGGACACGTAGAAGTCCCCGTTGCTGCTGAACCGGGGGAGGGCGATGGGCACCCAGCCGTTAGGTTGCTGGCGGTGCTCTTCTTCCTGCCAACGATATAAATATGCAAAATATAAATATACACCTAAAACTAAAACCCATCGTACAACGAAATTTGTGAATGGAATGTGAATCTATTGTGAATGAAATAAACTCAATTATCTATTTTGATCATAAGAGTTAAAAACAAAAGGAATTCCACTTCACTTTGCAAAAGATCTTCATTTCCAATGTACTATTTTCTAGTCCAAAGAGCCTCAGGAGACTAAAGTACATGAGCTTTTAGAAGAGGCCGGATCTTGCTCAGCCGCCATAACGAGGGCATTCCCATGGCCTGCAGCTAAGTTTCACGTCATCGTGCTGTCAATTGCAGATGACAGGACACGGATGTGCGGTCAAGATTGTGCTTTTATGCGCACTAATTTCAAAGGTCATATTGTAGGTAAAACAGATCGTTTAGGGTCCCGAGACACGTCGGTGTTTAAGAATATCTAAGCACCCCTGTACGGTCCCGAACGTTAATTTTTGACCCATTTAAAAAAAAAATGGCTTTAAAGTAGTCATTAGAGATGCACAATCAGAGGAAACTCAACCTTAGTGTTGTACAATGTCAGATTGGTTCCAAATTTCAATTCTGCACTATACGTCTTAATCAATAAGCATTGAGGTCAGATTAATGGCGACTATACCTCGCCTAGGCTAAAGGCTGTTTGCATACACTACATGATAAGGATCTAAAAATATAACTTAAACATAAAAAAGTGCGCCTTAAATACAAATTATATTTCAGCCAGCCATTACGGTGGAATGGTGTTTATGTCTAGATAACAACCATTAAAAATGAATCACTCAACACAGCGATAAGACGCAATATGCATGAAAAATCACATGTAAAACTACATATGCAGTTCGTTTTATCACTCACGGGGCACAGCCTAGTGACGACATTGCAGAACCTCAGTACGGTGTAATTCTGTCTCCTGTTCAGCCAGTGTGCTGCTAATTCGTAGGTGGTGGGCCAGATCACTCCTCCCAGGATGTGGTCATCTGTGACCGCCTCCGGGGCCTCCAGGGTCTGCCACTCCCAAGTTCCGGTCTCCACTAAAGCATTCAGGTTGATGACGCGGAGATGCACTGTTGGGTTCGTGCGGCCGACCTGGCACGAGAAAAAACTTGACTCAACAAGTTGGCAATGATTAGTGTATTCAGAGAAATTGATAGGAATACTAAAACCAGAGTATTAATACTACGAGTACTCTGCTTTCTATCGCTTTCCCACTCTCTCTGGCATAACGACTGATGCCAGAGAGTGACAGCGATAGAAAGCAGAGTAGGTACTATTAATATTCTAGTACTAGAGGACGCCCACTTTGTACGCGTAGAATTATTTTCCTGCTACGCCCCCTATTTTAACCTATTAGGGGTTAAATTTCCGAAAATCCCTTCCTAGTGCACCCCTAGACCTCATAAGGAACCTACGTGCCAAGTTTGGCATCACTAGACCCAGCGGTTTGAGCTGTTTTTTTTTATATATTTACATTACTTTATCCACTTAGATACCTTTTAATTCTCGAGAAAAAACGAAGCAGTTACATGTTTTGCATTAGTTTTTAGATTGGTAATTTATGGACAAAATAAATCCATAACCAACAAACTATCCCCAAACCATACCAACAGCTAGCACTACTTATATTTACCATCGTCTCGCTCAGTTTCTTTCGTTAAAGACTGCTGAGAATAGGATATCAATCATATTTTTGAATTTGTTGTAGTTATTATAAAGACCCAGGACGTTTCTGTTCTTTGTTTTTTTTTGTTGTAATAAATTATTTATTGGAAAGGAAAACGTCAAGACATAGTTTTTCATGATATCTACAACGTATTCAAAAATCGGAAAAATCGGAAGAGAATAGTTTTCGCATTTTAGTGATTTTTAGCATCACAATCCTCTTAAACAACTCGTTATTGAACTCCACGCACCCAATATGAACCGGCGAGCACGGACCTAAAAAAAAACACGGTCGTAACCTCGTCTAATCATGAGTGAAGCATGAAAAATGGCTGTCTGTGTGCGTGCACAAGCACACATGTAAACTGTCACTCATGCGTTATCTCACCTAGTGTATCTGTGTGCGTGCGGTAAGTCGTGTACCGAACCAAAGTACCGAACTTGCATGCTTCACACCTTTTTAGTGCAACGGTACGTCCCTATTTTTATTAGGTCCGTGCCGGCGAGTTGATCGGCGGTCAGGGCGTAAAAACCACTTTTAAGGGCGTGCATTCTCAGCTTACCCGCTTTCCCCATCGAGTGAGCGAGCTCGTATGACTCCGCTCACTCGATCGACCATTCGAAAAAGAGCAGGTTTTAGGAGAAAAACCCTTCAGCTGGTAGACAAGCTAAATTTAAACTTACTTTAGGGTACTTAAGGTCAACGAGTTCAGGGTACAAGTCGTCGGGATCAGTCTTGTCCACGAAGTAGTAATACGAGTAGCTCTCCACTTCCGTGTCGTTGTAGGAGGCGAACGCCAGATACGAGCCGTCAGGGTTGAACCACGTGGCCTGCCCGGTGTACATCACATCCTCTGAAATTATGTAGTTATGAGGATTAAACACGCACTATTACTTGTATAAAATTCACACATATATTTATTCTCGTAAATAATAAACTACAAAATTGTTTAATATTTTTGATAAAGCATGATTCGTTTTGTAGTTGACAAAAAAACTGGAATATAGGTACAGTGAAAAAGTCATGACGAAAAAATATTACAGATATCCCACCACTCAGTTATACAAGCATTGTTCAGTCCTGACAGTGAGACAACTCTTTGTGCTCCAAACGATTGCAAGGAAGCACTCGACACTCCCGTACGACAGCACGGTGTACTCTAGACGCAGAGCTGACAAGGTCTGTCCTCGTAAACCGTCCAGGACTGTCCTGGCTAGATGAAACTTTTACTTTATTAGCTCTCTTCTTTATAATCTAATTAATAAACAGCTGCATATCTATCCGATACCACTGAAATCATGTCAGAGTACTGTGAAGGAATGGTTGCAGAAAAAAACATATAACGAGACTGAGGATTTAATTAAAGTGTTAAGATCGCAGACGCTAACACGTCGTTGCCATGACCTGTTAACTAAAATGGAAGGCGCCGGTACCTGTGATACAGTTTACACTAGTACAGGTACCAACGTTTTAACTAATCGCTGTAAGACAACCATGCGTTGATTGCTTAGATTTAAGAAACCGTAACGAGCTTGTTTGTGTTCAATAAAGTATTTATTATTATTATTATAGTGAAGAACTAAAATTTGGGACCCACCTTAGGACAACAATATGGTTGAGTTTCCTATAAGTTACAAATGATTTGGCATCGCATGACATTGACGACATTATGCCTATTTTTTTTGGAAATGAGTCATAATTTAACGTAAGTGACCATATATATATATATATTCGTAGTTTCAGGGTTACGCATTTTAAAATGGCAACCCGAATTTTAAAACGGCGATAAATAATTGATTGACTAACCCGTCGTCACACCAAGATTATTACACCATTCTCGTCTCCAATCTTTATATTACAACGATGTGACAAAAAAACGGCACTTGCACACGTTCAAAAATCTACAAGCGCATCCCGAGGAGGAGACCACTGCTGAGAAGAAACGCCGCAAGAAAGTCAACAGACACTCAATTTTTATTTTTTTCTTAAGACAATGATGATGGCTGTCATGTCCCTACACGATTTCCCTAGACATGACTGATTTAAATCCTCAAAAAGAAGACCAGGTGCGGGTAGCTAGAAAAACATACAATGATGCCCGCTTCTTCAGTCTTGTCGTGACCAAGATCGTTGCAATACGTAGAATTAATAATAAAATAATGATTTAAGCAATAAGTCCTGTTTAACTACAAATATTAGTGTAGTGTTATAATTCAATCGCGTCTAATTAAGCACCTCTTCATGCGATCCTATCGCTCTGCTCTCCGTGCGTTTAAGGATTTTACAAAGACGTCCTCGACGTCTGGCTATCGAAATAAGGATTATCGTACCTTCGTAAACCCAGTCCGCGTGTCCATTGTAGATGACGCCGGGGATGCCGTCGTCCGTGAGCTGGATGGCTTGCGATGTGTTCTCTGGGAGGTAGTACACGTTGTTGTCCAGCACGTAGGCCAGCGAGTGCCCGCCGCCGAAAATGCACAGCTGCAGGCGCTGGTGGTTCGCCACTAGCGTCACATCTCTGAAATATTCAACGTGACATTATACTAGTCTCAAAGCGCAGCAATGAAGCTTCATAGAGCCTCTGTTAGGGCGCCGCCAAAAAATCAACCTAGCTAACAATGTTATGTCCCAGGGGCCGATTGCATAATAAAGTACAAGCTAATAATTATATTTCCACTTTGACACTAGGGACCTCTTGATTTTAATCGTAAAGGTTCGTGTTTTCACATGTATAAAAAATCCTAGGATTTACTCACATAAAATATTCAAACCTATTTAACTAGTATAATTAATAATAAAACATCAACCTCAGTACAGAAACTTTATTAAAATTCTAAGTATACAAAAATACTAAATAAATAAATAATAATAAGACTATAAGCAATTTATTATGACAAATGTGGGCTTTCAAAATCAAAGAAATTTGCTTCGAATTAAATTATCTGTATTTTACATTTAATAAATATAATATTTGTGTTTATAGTAAAATGCGATGTAATAATTGAATCAAGCTATATTTGTATTATTCATAGGTCTACTATAAAAAAAAGTCACTGTGACAGGTGATCTACATTACTGTTTTAGATTGTTAAGTGCACACTATGATATTATGAATTTGCAGCAATGTGTCTCGTGTCATTTGCACTTCCGATCTCTCCCGATGAATATCGAGAATTGCCGAGTGTCATAGTCCAATTAATCGTACTGTATGGGGTTGTACTTTATTATGCAATAGGCCCCAGGTGTTGTATATTATAGAGCTACCTAAAATATTTAGTATTACACAAGGATTTGGCTGGCTAAAAAGTTTGAAAACAGTTGCATTCCAACATCCCCCTTCCCTTACATCTGTCACTCGCAGGGAGGGTCGCGTTCAAACTTGTCGGATTATACCTAGTCGCTCTGTAATACTATAACCAAACAATACAGCACAAGAAGCACGAGTTTCATTCATTCACCCAGTCGCCACTACAAAACTCTTTGGCCCCTTCGGCCACCCCTTTATTTTGTTGTCAAGGTGTACATTATTAGAAGGTTGTTGAACTCATAAGTAGCTGTACGTTTTAGTACTTGTCTCTGCTATTTATATACAAAATTCAAACCATTATCTCTTTAAGAGGATTTTGAAACGCCGCTAAAATACGTAACTGTAAAAAAAAAACAAACAAGTTTAGCTCCGGGCGAAAACGTTTCTCACCTCCTGACTGAATCAAGTCCGACTTCCACGATTTTTGAATATGTTGTAGTTATTATAAGGACCTATGTCTGTACGTTTCCGTTTATTGTTTTTTTAATTTGTTTTGTTGTAAGAAATATTTTTTTGGGAAGGAAAACGTAGACATAGTTTTTTATGATATCTACAACATATTCAAAAATCGTCAAAACCGGACGAGTTAAGGGGAGACAAACGTTTTCGCATTTTGTATGGAGATTATTAGCTTCACAATCCTTTCGTTACTGCGACAAGGTACTAAAATATACAGCTACTTCTGAGTTCGACTGTAAGTACTTATTACTCACCCAGTAGCGATCTCGTAAAGAGCAAATCTGGCTGTTGTGGAATATCTGTATACCTGTAAAATATTTTAATAATTCGCATCGAATAATCTGAAAATGTTACATTATTATTACTGTCCTCAATTATAGTAGAATTTCATTTGCTGTAAACATTAGGCATGGTAGTGCATATTTAATTAATCACGTTCAGTAATCCGCATATCGTTTACAATAAATAGATATTTCTTATCGCTAATTTTATCATCATATTACGTAGATAATATTTTACTGTAGTAATTTCAATTTATTATTAGCTCGTTAATATTTCGACAGAGGCAGTAAACAGCATTTAAAGTCGATTTGGAATAAACTTACAATAGTGCATGTTAAATAAGTACCTACCTATTAAAACCTGTACTGTACAGCCATATTTAATATTTCGTATCCATCACAAAGATTATAAACAAATTTTTACATAGTACAATGAGATTGATTAAATAAAAAAATACCCGAACCGTTTGTTTTTACATTTAGGTTACTTGGATGAAAAATATTTAGAAGACGTTAACATAGCTATTCTTAAAGCATAATGTCTTGGCCTAGTTTATAATTAAAGCTATGAAGACTATAATTCATTAGTAGAAAGTCGGCTACACGCACTTCATACGCAAAAACACACTTTTACTAAGTGGTCTGTTAAGTATACTGCCTATTCGTACTAGCTTCACAAAGTCTTAAGAGGTTGGGTAGCTAAAATCTTCAATGCAAAAGGCGAAAGTTTTTTCGTTTTTTGAATATGTTGTACATATTATGAAAATCTCCTACATTCCAAGAAAATATATCTTGGATAGAAAAAAAAATGGAACAAAGTTTTTCATATTATTTAACTACAGTATATTAAAAATTCGTCAAAATAGGATTTGATTTAGGGCCCGGAGCCAAGTTTTATGATAGCGTCGCATTCAAGTGTCGCTTCACAATCCTCTTAACATGTCCCAAGACGGTACATAGGTACTCACCTGTTCGACTTCACTCGGAGCCAGGATGTACGCTCGGTCCGCTGACAGAATAGGGTTGGAAGTGTTAAGGAATTCCTGTAAGTAAATTGTTAAGTGAAAGTATCTTTTTGGTTTCTTTCGTTTATGATATAAATTGAATAAAAGTGCAGTTATAATCACTACAATGTCTCAAGTCTCAATGTAGAACCTTGACGCAACAAAGTTGCAATGAATTTGAAGGAAGTCGTAGACTTGAACATGAAGGGAAATAAATTTCATGCTATGCTAAGCTATTGAAAATTAAAATTATGGAAACCATCGATAGATACTTCCTTAAGAATGCTTATAATAAGACTCAAAATATATTAGTCACGGTAAAAAAAAACAATCTCGTATATCGGCTGCAGAGTTGAAGAAAGTTATTGTTAACGGACAGATAGAATGCTTTCTATATACATCTTTATAAGTATTTATTTATTCCTCATGTGGTTGCCGTTTAGAAGAATAGTGCCACTCCATGTCTTACCGTGGATGTCGTAAGAGGAATAAAGTCACTAATAAACTGGTAAACATCTTGGCCTGATTGTGCAAAACGTGGTTATAAAATTTATCAGCAAGTTTTAAGTGGTTGGTAATTCTGTAGCTCTGCCTACCCCACACTGGGAATGAAGGCGTTTTTGTATGTATGTAGGTATGTATTTATATATGTGTAGGTACCTATTAGTATGTTTACATACCTACATACTACTACCATACCTTTATAACCATAGTACAAGCCTAGAGAGCGGCTAGAGAGCTTGGGGCTAGGCTAGGTCAATTTTGAGCGAGATTGTCCCGTATTTCTATTATTTGGAAACATTTACCATAAGTTCGCCAGACACAAGCACCCTGCTATCGAGGATGGAGGCATCGTAAACATAAATTCCAGCTTCTCCGGGTATAACATAGGTAAACTCCGTGTCTGAAATCACATATCAAGGGATGATCAAAGGCCTGGATGTGTGAGAGTTAGTGCTCGTTTGTGGCCCTTCACATTAAAAGTAATGGACGGGTTTGAATATAATTTGAAATAGCATAGATCCAATAATTGAATCTTGTTGTAGGTTAGAATTTTGATTCAATTTTTTTTATTTTCGGTGAAAGAAATCATCGCGAGGTAGTTTGCACACATTTGCGAAGCAATTAAATGTGAGTCATTCGACTCTTAGCGAGAGGCCTGAAGGTACCTGAGGCGACTCGTTAATTGTAAGTGGTATACAGTGTGTGGCCCAAAACCGGGGATAATATTGAAAACAGGGGCTCTATAGATCACCGGTAATTACATTATAATGGTCTTACCTAATTAAAATCAAAACTTAACTTTCAGTTTTTTTCTAATAAACTTAATCGCAAATTCAATGTAATGCAAACACCGCTAAATCTACCGCGTGTTGTCAATGGCACCCTGTACTCAGACATACCGCGTACCAAGTGACCAAGCGACGATATCGCGACGGGAAAATACATTACCTACGATTTTTAACTTTGTAAGCTGTTTTCTCCAAAATTATAGACTTTGTAATATTAGATTCTTGTGATAGTTAATGGAAATGTTCTAAAGAATCCCCATTTACTTTTTTCGCCTCGGTTTTGGGCCACACACTGTAGAGAGAGAGTGTACAAACTATCAGTCTTATTTATCAATATAAGTATGTATAATCGTTATAGTGAAAGCTTACACAGCTTAGTTTTAGTCTAGGTCAGTTGGTATAAGATTATCCTCAATATTCGGTGTTTGGTTTGTTCTTTTTTGCAGTTTTAACTGGTTTGGCGCCTACAGAAAAATAATAGCTACAAATTACCAGATATCCATGTCCCAGTGAACCCTCTCTGGGCAAATTGGCCAGAGACGAACTCCTCAAGCGTGAACGGGTTCTGAGCTGCAGCAGTGGCCAGCAGCGCCGCCACTATCCACCACGACACTCGGTCCTTTACAATTATTTTAATTTAAGGTCAAAGTACCGTAATAAGAATCTGACCCTTTATAACAGTACCTACTAGATTTGAACATGTTCGTACCAAATACAGTGCAGGAAGTCTTAAAAAGTGTTTCGGATTAGGATAAAGTAGGTTAAGAGCGTACGAGAGCAAGCGAGAGAGAAGTACCTACAACTCCAAAGGACGTTTAGAGCAGAGCTATCGTTGGTAGTGTACTAGGTTTTAGCAAGCCTTACCCTGCAATTCATTCGGTATCCAAAGACGGTATCAGGTAAGTGTAGTCACAATATTCTTCTCGATGTCAGTGAAGATGTTAATGGAGCTATATTGGATTTACCATTTATTTAAC
Organism: Acleris sparsana; assembly: GCA_923062465.1. Taxonomy (NCBI): domain Eukaryota; kingdom Metazoa; phylum Arthropoda; class Insecta; order Lepidoptera; family Tortricidae; genus Acleris; species Acleris sparsana. The sequence goes on from OV281286.1 coordinate 15,059,601, forward strand.
TATTGGGAAAAATGAGGTAACACGAGCCTTCCTTTAGTGGAAGTACACAAGATCTCTTGCTGTGGTATTTAAAAATTAGTACTTACCATGGTGTTTGATGTAAAACTATTAAAAATTAAAATATAAGCAGCGGCTGACGATTCTATTCCGCCAGCACGACTGCTTTAATTTTATCACTCAGAATTACAATTCTTATCCCAGTGATAAGGGAAATATCACCAGATATAGATAATTTAAATAATTGAGGTGATAATCCTCATTATAAAACATTGTATGCATGCATTGTACAAATGTGGATCAAAAACTATTACACAATAAGGGTCAGACACACTTATTATTTTTACACTGCCAGTTAGTTGCCTTTTGATTGAGTTTACTCTCTTACAATTTAAATTTCAATATTTAGCCTTTTGAACGCCAAGCAGCGAAGTAGCACGACGCGTCTGACGCCAATATTGTGGCGTATGACATTTGACCGCAATTGCCGACGTCTGGCGTCATGCCACGAATTTCCGATGGCGGAATTTGCGGGCTTTGGCGCTCAAAAGTTTAAAGTACTTGTATTTTTTATCATAAGTGAATTCTGCGAAAGTTATAAAAATATGTCAAAATATATGCAATTGAGAATTGACGCTTTTTAAAAGTTTTGTTTCATTTCTGCAGTCTTTAACATTTGTAAGGCATTTTTACAGAAACCGCACAGGAAACCTTATTCTTGACTTAAGTCTGAATAAAAATAAAAATACATGATGAATGTAAATTATACTTGTTTATTGAACATTGAATAATGGAAGTCTTTGTTGAAATAGTTTTTCGCATTGGGTACCACACGATTCTCTTATTTTTCATACTAATTCTATTACAGGCGGACAGTGGAAGCTAAATTTATAATTCACCCTGGTCCACTTCCTTCTAAATACGAATCGACGGGCCGAGTTTCTTGTACACATCATTTTTGAGAGTCATCCATTATTTTATTTTCGAATGGCGAAAAGTTCATATTCTGGAACCACGCGGAGTCATAATAAAGTTCGGATTGTTCATTTGTCATTTCTTCTGTCATTTACGTCATACATAACGATAATTCGTAGAATCAGTTGAGCCGAGTAGCGCACGTTTATGATGGTACTTCGTGAGACCAACGCGATGCACCACGCGCCGAGTTCAATAATTGAAGACTTTGGTGAGAGAGTATATCGGCATCGCATAGCATTTCTTAGCGTGCATCATTCCCTCAGCGGAGTCCCGAGAACGTCCGGCAGGACGCTCCTCTACCAACCCGCGCGTCAGCGACGACGAATTAAATCATAGGATTCCCTCCAAGCGTGCCTTTCTATAACATTTCGTAGAAAATAAAATCAAACGTCTCCTTTCCAATCATATTGTATGCGTCTTCATCGAACCTACACATTTAAAGACTTACAGTCAACAACTTAAAAGTGTTTCTCTAACAAATGTAATTTTAAAAGGACAACATTTTCTTGAAATTAATAAGAATCTGGAAAGAAAGTCGTCTGGGCGACGAAGGATTAATCGGAATGATCAGGAATAGAGTGTTCATGTTAGAGTGATGGTGGTGTGTGGAGTGCGTGTGTGTAGTGTGCGAGATGAATGAGCGTGCGTGGGACGGACCATGCTAGTGGCGGCGGTGCGTGCGCCGCAGCTCCTGCAGCCGGCGCTCGTGCTCAGCCATGTGTTGGCGCCGCTGTTCCTCTTTTATAGCAATCTGCAAACAACATAAAACCAATTTAAAACAATTATTACTACTTCAAAAGAAAATTAATGAAGTTCTAAATGTTTACCATTTCTGCAGACAGCGGCAGCCAATATATACAGGGAGTAGTTTTTGTCTTCCTGAACAGATCATCCAAAAGCTTGGCAGGGGCCTCCTCTTCCTTTTTCTTGAATTTCTTTGCTGCAAAAAAAACAATCGTCTATAATATAATCTAAATATGCAGGTTTAAAGTGCTGGTTGACTTACCACATCTCAAATATCAGTAAAGTAAAATATTATAGTTTGAAAGTAGTAAAGGGCATCCTTTGTTAGGAAATTTAAGAGCCTGATTCATTATACCTGGTTCCGGGCTTCTTTCAGGCGTACGATGTCGTCTCTTGTCCAGAATACGTTCATCTCTTTTAGGTCGTTCTTTCTCCTTATCTTTACCGTCCTTCCCGAAGTCCCATTCCCGCACCAATGCCGTGTTGCGCTCCCATGGCTTCTCCTGTAAGTTTCACAATTATTATCTATATTTTGAGGACAGAAGGTGGTAGACCGTTTTTTTCTTTAGTCAAGGGTACTCAAAGTAGGATGTAGTGTCTGATGGAACTAAAATATTTTGAAGTATTGCCAATTTCACTCCAAACAAACTCTTTTCTAAACTCTCTTTTGCCCAGCTATTAAAAACAATAATTCATTTTATTATTTTTAGGAACTTTACAGCTTAATAACTTTGATGAATATGGAGATGGCACAAAGCACGACAAACGAATATTGTATTTATAAAAAAGCCGGGCCCGCGTAAAATGCGCGTATAACGTTAATATAATTATAATAATATTAATAATAGGTTTTTTATGATGCTTATTTTTTGTATTAAACCTTGATTTTTAATTCCATAGAATTCTGACATTTCTTGGTCTCGATTAATTGATTGATGATTTTGATCATTGTTATTACAAACTTGTTTTTAACTATGGGGCATAGTTAAAAACAAGTTTGTAATAACAATGATCTAAACTCAACGCCGTATTTAGATTCCAAAATAACTACTCATGTGTTGCCAATAAAATGAAAAAGTCTTCCATCAATAAAGTTTTAACTTTTCTAAATAATGTAGGTACATATGTAATTTATTTATATATAATTGTAAAGTTAAAATTAAATGCAACCCCATAAATAAATAATTTAATGTAAATATTAATTTCACCTACAGATATTTAGTTGAAACTGTTTTGTAGAAGAAAAGCTCATATTACAGTGGTAACACTTCAGGGTTTAACAACATTTGGATACATCTTATAATTTGCGTTTATACTAATCATAAATATACGTATACAATACTTTTATCCCTAAAGTAATTCCCAAAGGATTTACTTATCTGGTATTTCTCGACATATTGTGTGTAACCTAATTAACGCAAACGAAATCGCTAGCAAAAGTTAGTATTTGGGTACGTAATTAAGTTATTTGGGGGTAGTGTTTTGTATATAGATATATAGAAAACATCAAAAACTTAGGATAATCTTGACACTTAAATAACAACAAAATATTATTTGACTACCTATTTTTATAAATGTGCATGAGTTGGTTACATCTGGAACGTCACAATGACAATGACACTTGTGACAGTGACGTTCGGCCATCTTTGGTAACTTTTTTGGAATCTATATACGGCGTTGAGTTTAGTAATAGATATGTTAGGGTATTGTTCAACCTAATGTTGAATAATATATTAATGCTGGTGACATACTTAGGTGGTTGCATAATTAGGACAGCTTGCGTTTTTCACATACAATTGCCAATAAATGTAACATTTCAATTCCTACAACCAATCAAAAATTATTAACAAATTGTTAGTTACAGTTATTTTTAACTAATAATCTAAAGTTTAAAATTAAATATAATTTAATTTAAAATAATTTGAAAAAATAAGGCATGACATCAGTTTCAAATTTTATAGGCACAAGTCAGCAACTTTAGTTTTTAATTGTAGGTATAGGTAAAAAACCCAATTAAAGCCTCTCTGGAATGCAGCTGTACGTGGAAGTGTTAAAAAAAAAAATACTACCAATAGATAAGAGTGCTCCTTGGTTAGAGAAAAAGGAGGGATTTTAACTTTCATATCTACCCTTTATTTTCATATTTCTTTCCTTGTTTTTTTTTTGTGTATTATAGAATTAAGTAATTAGGCTCACCATGGTGAAAACTTGAAAATTGCAGAAAAGGATGTTATAATTTCACATGCATCACATTACTTTTTTAACTTTACAAACAATTATATCATTTGTTATGTGTTTAAAGACAAAAATACTTACAATAATGCTATAACTAACATTAAGAAAGAGAAGCATTAGTCAAAATCATATTTATAAATCAATCAAGGGTCTCCATGATGAAGGTAATAAATTCATTAGTAAATAGGCAAGTTTTTTTTTATTGAGCTAATTATTTATTTAATAGTTAACTTACAAGTCCTTGTTCTCTTTTCATATCCTGCTCACGCAGCCAGTCTTCAACAGTGCCAGGAATTGTTGTAGCTTGGGCATTTTCTGTGTCTTCATTTGCCTTGGCCTTATCAAATGCCTCCTGAGATGAGAAATCCACTTGGAGAGCCTTGGGATTAGACACTGGCCAAGTAACACCATGTAAGGCATGCCTGGTCTCTACTGCTTGACTGTAACAATTTAATTAAAGTTTCAGTAAATTCAATTTGCTAAGTAACTGATAGCAATTGATAATCACTCTTAAAGAAGTACTTACTCTTCAGTTTCATATTTGACAAAGCATTTTGATTTAATTTTGTCAATCCAAAAACCATTCTCTGAAATTCTTCCTGTTCGTTGCAGCAAGTTTTTTAACTGTGGCAAAGTAAAAGGTCTAACTAGGTTGGTAATGTACAGAATACAAGATGGTTTGTTCCTTGGTGGGCTTGGAGGCCGAGCTATAATACTGTCATTTTCCTTGACAATAGATATCCTTCTGTTGGCCGACAAAGGTTCTCTTGATTTAAAGTTTTCTGCTTCCCTTCCTTCATATTCTTTTTTATGGTGTTCAACATGGTCTGTGTTGTCAATAACAATCTTGGGAAGCACAGGTCTTTCTATCTTCTCATTGGATTGTACTCTCTTGTGTTGCTTTTTCTCTTCAATAACTTCTTCAAATTCTGCAGGTTTCACATCTGGAATAATTTCTTTGAGTATGTCAGTAGAAATAGTTATTGACTTTTGTGTAGTAAGTTTGGTTGACCTCGAGCCCCATCTTCGTTTCCGGCTGACTACTATGGGAGCTGCTTGGCCATTCTGTATAGGTTCCTCATTTGTTGATTTTGTTGAATCTGAGCGCTCAAGCTCCCTACTTCTACGTCTCTGGCTGGACTCTGTACTTCTCTGGGTCTTTGTTGATTCAGAGTGATCCACCTCCTTGCTCCTACGTCTATCCTTGCTTCGCTCCGCTTTCCTGTCCTTTATTGAGTCTGAGCACTCAGATTTCTCTTCTCTGCGCATGGCAGTTTCCTCCTTTACAGAATTGGAGGAGATGGATTTCTCCATACTCCTTGCCCGCTCCTTGTTAACGTGTTCAGAGCTATCTACAACATCATTGTCATTAATAGCCTTTACACTCTCAGTTTGAGAGGGCTCTGCTGCCTCAGTCTTACTATTATTATGGTTATCTTCAGATTTACTTACCTCTTGTTCAGTTGTCACCTCCTCCGTGTCCTTGGACCCACCAGACTGTTGTTTGTTTGATTCCTCCTTTTCAAGATTGCTATCAGCGGCTGATTTACTTTTATTATCACCTTCATGCAACTCCTGTGAATCTTGAGCTGCCTTATGAGATTCACTTTTAGTTGAACTGGATTTTTCAGTTACTTTACTTTGATCAGGCTCATCTCCTTTGGCTTCAGCTTCAGGTGATGCAACAGTAGTATCAGCATCCGATGACTTGCTTTGATTTTCTGATTCCTTTCCCTCATCACCACTTTGTTTTTGGTCGGTTGACTTTTCTGCACTTTCTGTTTTAGTTTCTTCACTGGTGGTAGACATAGGAGTCTCTTCTGTAGACGTTTTGACTACAGCCTCCGTACTCTGAGATATTTTATCATCTTTCAGGTCTAATGCCATCTCAGAATCTGCCTCGGCTTCATCAGCCAGTGTATCCTGTGTTATATCAGGCTCATCCTTGGACTCACGCGCAGCGCGCTTAGAGCGATGCTTGCTCTTCTTACGATCCTCAACAGCCTCGACACTGGGAGTATCACTTGAACTAGTTGCGCGGGAATGCTTCCTTCGACTGCGTGGAGACCTATCGACTCTCTCGGGCGTCGAGGGGGGCCTTGTCAAGCATATCTTAAGCTTCTGAATCTCCCCCGTATCACCTGGGACTTCAGCAGCCTTTACCGTCCACACTTCGTGCGCGTCTTCAGCCGAGACTTCTTTTTCTTTAGTAGGCGTCTGAGGCGGTTTCTTTTCCGGCTCTACAGTGCTGACTTCTGGTTCCCGAACAGGGCTCGATTCTTCAGGTGAGTCATCAGACGAAGTGGAGTGCTTTCGACGTCTAGAAGTTCGAGTACGCTTAGCCTTTTCAGCTAGTTTTTTTTCCGGAGATGGCTTTGCTTTCTTACTAGCCGTGCGTTCACTTTTGCGACGCATCTTAACAAAAATAATAAACTTGTGACACTGTAAACCCCTTAGAATTAGTCAATATTGAATATTTAAGTAAACTAAGATAAATCCCGGCGGCCCACGCGACACAAACTTACAACTTACAATCAGTTCTCCTAGTAGGTACTAAACTCGTATAACCCAACCCAACGAACGAATGGCTACCACCGGAAATTGGAATTCACGCCATTTTGTTTTGATGTCTTTGATAAGTAATGTTGCCACAAATATTACATCAAATGGTATAATGCAAATAATATTTTTTTTATCATAATAAGAGATAGACGCATATTTCCAAAAACTTTAAATTTGATGCCTTTTATAGGATAACCTTTATCTACTATTATGAGATTGGGGATCTTATCTTTTGACGGATCTACCTAAGGGCCCGGACACACGGAGAGCTTTTTCCTCTATAACCACCTTGAAAAAATAACCAGGCAACATAAATGACGTCCGTACTCGTACTACACACACTGTCAAATGGGTTGATTGAATCGAACCTCGGCTCTGATAAAGTGAATGAAATATTTTCTCTTCTATTACCTACTTTACCTTAAACATTTCAGTGAAATGTGACTAATAGTGATTTCGACTAAAAAGGTACCTTTTGTTTTACTATGCTTCAATGTATGTAGTGCATTATAATCTGAATATTCATTTCATTAGGACGTATAGAACTGATGTTATTTGTTTCAGATACTATGGGCCATTTATGTGATTGTAGTGACTCGGCAAGCTATTCACGTGTTTTCAGTATTCATTACACTCTAGCAGTGCTCGTAGAATGATAACGACTTGTAAGTAGCGCTCCGCATAAGCATTCGAAGATGGGTAACCAAAACAGTTGCTGTTGCTACCGGAGCCCTTCGCCGATCAGAAAGGATATCGTAAAGCTCGAGGACTACCTGCCGGAGGGTGAGGTGAGCTCCAATAATATCCAGCACATCAGCGAGCGCGAGCCCGACGACGGTGATTTGGACCCGTCTCAAGACCCAGTTGCCAAGACCATTTTCATGGAGAGATCAAAAGCGTCATTAGAGAATGGGATGACTAGGAAGCGCAGCCAGCACCAAATTGCTGATAACAAGCTCAAGAAAAGCAGTTCCTGTTCCACTATCTACCTGGATGATAGCACAGTGTCTCAACCTAACCTAAAAAACACAGTCAAGTGTGTGGCCCTTGCCATCTACTATCACATAAAGAACAGAACATCTGAACGCCGGCTTGACATTTTCGATGAAAAGCTACACCCACTGAGCAAGGAAGGAGTAAGTGATGATTATGATAGATATAATCCTGAGCACAAACAGATATACAAGTTTGTGAGAACTTTGTTTAATGCTGCTCAACTGACAGCAGAATGCGCCATCATCACACTGGTGTACTTGGAGCGACTGCTTATTTGTGCTGAATTAGATATAGCTCCATCAAATTGGAAGAGAATAGTTTTGGGAGCCATATTGCTGGCTAGCAAGGTGTGGGATGACCAGGCTGTCTGGAATGTAGATTACTGCCAAATTCTTAAAGACATAACTGTAGAAGACATGAACGAGTTGGAGAGGCAATTCTTAGAAATGCTGCAATTCAACATTAATGTTCCATCTAGTGTGTATGCCAAATACTACTTTGATTTACGCACACTCGCTGAAGCCAATGATCTGGCCTTTCCCAGTGAACCCTTGAGTAAGGAGAGAGCACAAAAACTAGAAGCAATGTCTCGAGTCATGGAAGATAAAATCTCTGCTGAAATTGCCAAAAATGGTATCAAGAAGTGGTCTAGTTTAGACAATGTCAATGCAGGTGGTAATGTAAGGCGAAGTGTGGCCATATTGTCTTAATTCAGTAGTCATGACATGAGTCATGAGCCAAAATGTGTATGCAAATTGATAAGGAAATTCCTTTGAAGTATGTATTTTGTATGAATATTTCAATTTAGAATTTTTGCACCAGATCAATTATTTAAATTATTGCTTCGATTTGCTCAACTACAGGGAGTAAATCCAACTCAACAGCACCAATTTTACAAGATCTGAGTTGATTTTTTACAGCATACGAAACATTCACAATAATTGATTTATGGAAAGCCAATTAATAAGTGCATTTCTAAGGCTGCAGATGTAGCAAACAATACCTATAGCATGTCTTTGAATATAATTATTATATTGATATAGTCATAAAATTTAAAGACTTAAAAGTGGTCCAATAAACTGTTCTTTTTCCATCATGATTGCTAATTTGCCACTTAATTACAATAGTTTAATCATACTATATTGGCTTCCAATTAACTTTATTTTTATAATAATTGAATAATTCACTAGAAGCACTTCTATACAGATAGGTTGCTTCCTAACTATGCTTTTAGTGTAATAAATAGATTTTATTAGAATGTGCATCTGCATTTTGACTGAAAAGAAATAAATCTTGTGATTGTGGAATGAGTGTTGTAGTCAGAAGTTGTGCTTTTATAATTATTTTACATTGAAATGTAATGATGATGCATTTAGAAATTCAAGCTAGTTCATAAACAAAAATATGCCAAATTGTTATTTTGTATATCAAATTATATAAGTAGACAGACATTATTTGAACAGTTATGTTATGACTAAAAATGATCTTTGTATTGAAATTGTAATGTTACACTAATATTTAATTTGGAGTATGTAAAATCAATTGCTGTATTATAATTTCTCAAATACAATCAGTACTACATGTATCTTTAAGTAATTAAGCGAAAATAAACATTTTATATGAGACTTTTAATGGACCACTTATTTTAATTTCTGGTGCTGGATCCCAAGATGATATTGTTTTTTTATTCAACTCAATATTGTGAACTGACGCTTAAATAGCGTAGTTGTCAAAAAAACCATGCATTTCTCACCCCCAAATTAAGTTCGATTTGTACGGTTTTTATTTAATTTTATGTTGTAATTATTATGAAAAAATAGGGCTCTGAGTTTTGCACTTTTTTATTTTTTTGTTTCCTTCTTTTTTGGAGAGGAAAACATACGGACCTAGTTTTTCATAGTATCTACAAAATATTCAAAGAAAGTAAAAACCAGACTAGGTTTAAGGGGAAACAAACATTATCACATTTTGTATGTAAAATTTCAGCTTTTCAATCCTCTTAATTTGACAGAGTGCATTCCAGAGTTTACATAGGTACTTTAGGATTGTATTTCATTTATGTTTATTTGAAATTATTAGTATATGAGGAATAAAATTACTCTTAATCAAGTTTTTATTTATTTTTGTTGATTTAACGAGTTATCAATGCTAATAGCCTGCCAATTATTGTTGAAAAATTGTAAACATTGTAATGCCGACTCTACAATTATATGGAACATAAGGAAATATAATTATATTTATAATTATGGTATTTTAAAATGAAATCTCTTAGTGGAATAAAGTGAACTAGAGTCCATGGCTATTATTGGTAGTCCCTCTGCAATAGGGTTCTGTGACAATGAGTAATGAAAAGACTGGACTAACATCCAAGTTCACATAAGGGGATGCTAAAACAAATGCTTTATTTACCTAATTAGATGCAAAAACTATGCACACGGTTACCCATACCATATATAAACCCCACAAACACTACACTGCTTTAACCTTTTCAACACCACAGCAGCAAGGCCTTATGTAAATACTAAATGTGTCACTCGCACACCAAACATGTTTGCTATGCTATGGATATTCTAAGTCTCTTTTAATCTTTAACTTGTGTCAGTGGTGGCCATCCCATCACTTTCAGTTATCGACCAGAGCTGACTGGTGGTTTACCCCTCATATGGTTAGACGTGTGACTGCGCCAGTTCATGAACAGCCGAGCTGTTCCAATCCCTTGCGTGCCTAACTACATTTTATTTTGGATCTTCTTACATAGCAGTTTAAAATTGATCGAAGGGTCAAAAGAGTATTAATATATACAAAAAACCACTCCTTATATAAAAATATTCAGTATGGCCGAAATTCCTGTGGGTGACCGCGTGACCGCACTGGGCCGTCAAATCTTGAAATGGCTCCCGCTTATGAGGGGTTAATAGTAGTTGTGTAAGAATAATCAGTATACTATTACCTTTGTTGATGATGATAAGCGTTCGATTTATATCAGTTACGATCTAAAAAAAATGAAACAATGGCATAAATATGTCTTAATCTTTTATATTTTAGGCTTGTTAGGATCATGACAGTGGTTTCAAGTCTTGCAAGTATGAACTATAGTTCTGGAAAATATCAGCAACTTCATGCTTTTTCTTCATTTGCTCATCATACTCTGGTCCCACTGCCCATAAGGTTTCCAAATCATAGATTTTTCGAGCTTTCTCAGAGAAAATATGTAATGCAATATTACCTGCAAATAAACACATGTCATTAAAGGTTACACGTTACACAATATACTCAGTGGTAACATTAATACATAAAGAACATTGAGCAACCTAAGTCTAGAGCCATCCACTCTTCTGATGTTTTTCCTTCAATTCTGGGTATTGAATCTGATTTATAGCACTTTTTCTTATAAACTTTTCTAACAAATTCAGCTAAAGCTAAAATATGTCTTTTACTGCGAGCACTGACAACACAAATATAATCAACATAGTTGATGTTCTGGGGCACAGTTGCTACAAATATGTCCTTGGAATTTTCTCTTTGAAGCAGACCCACAAGGTCTTCAATTTCAAAAACCCCATTTTTTCCTCCTGTAAAATAACATGTAAGAGTAAATTACTGCTGCTCCACCTTATTGTAACACGATTTCAAAGATCTCGCTTACTTTCTAAATTAACCCCATCGAATTCGTCACTGAATATGGGGTACTTATACTGTTCCTGGTAGAGTTCCTCATCTGCAGTATTCCCGATCACTGTGGCGTTGCTTTCTGTTATGACCTGGTATTTGCTAGCTATTGCTGGAGAGGCTTGGTTGTTTGGCTTTGGTGTTTGTCTAGGATTTCTTAAGCAAACCCCACAGTGTATTTGTTTTACATTATCAACCGAACCTTTCAACAAGGTAATAGACCTACTAAATGTGGTCTTCGTCAAAATACTTTTATACATCTTACAATACTCAAGCCTCAAGCTTTAATTAAAAGTTATGAATGTATTTTGTTGTTTATTTCAGAACTATAACACTCACATAACGCGTGAACTTATTTTTGTGCTAATAATGCTAATAATACGTGCCTGACATGCGTGTGAGTGAATGTCATATTATGTCAAGTGTCAGTCAATGTCAATTTGACAAATTAAGTAGCTTCAAACATATTCCAGATAAGTTTAAAACCTACTCTCGATCAAATATTATGTAATTTAGATTTATTTAATGTTCACCTCAAACAGCGTTTAGGGTTTCGTACACCCGAAGTGAGACCAACGGGACCCGGTTCATATGCCTTCGCTGCCCGTTGGGCATTACTATCATTTAAAAAATAAAAGAAAAAATGTGGGCTCCCACACAAGGAACGTCTTTTCGTTGAAAAAAGTCGTTCCTTGTGTTTAATTTTGTTCCATCGTAAAAACAGTATAACATAAAAGTGTCGAATTAGTTATTATTATATACCTAACAAACCCTGAAGAAAAACCACAAATACCCACAAAAGGTCAAGTAAGAGTTGGGCTCGCGCTGATTTGATTCGAAATCAATTTCAAATTGGAATATAATAATAATACGTTACGGCAGGGGTACGGAACCCTGATCCATCGCTTGCACTCAAGAGTCCCGAGCTGGAAGGCACCCAATTGTTCCGGAGCGACTTAACAGGAGGGGTAAAAAACAAAAAAAAAACCTATTGTAGACGGGCCCGTAAGGGCAAACGCTGATAGACGAGTTAGCGGATGGAATACCACTCCCGCGACCTCGTCCAAGGTGGGAGAAGGAACAACTCAGGGGTTTTAGTCGGTGCGAGTCCGACATAACCGCTCGCCCCCCCCCGGGTCGCTTTGTATCCGTAATGGATTTCCCCAGAGGACAAAAAAAGAAAATAAAAGGGGTACGGAACCCTCGGAACGCGAGTCCGTTTCGCACTTGAGCTGTTTCTTTGTTATTATGTGTATGCGAAATAATCGGGTATATGTTTATGTACGAGGGGCGTTCAATCAACTGGCCGTCATCACTTGCAACGATCCAACAGGAAATGGTTGTGTTGTTCTGGAGTTGTCACACAAAAAGTTCATTAGTATTTTTTAAGGGTTTTAAGCTTAAAACAAATATTAATTTATTATATTTTTATTTATTCATCTATGTATACCTACTGTATAAAATTGTCGCTAGTGTTTGTAATGTTACCTGTTACCTGTTTACTGTTACCCGTTTTTATGTCTAATTTAGGTTAGTTTTAAGTCAGGGTCCCTCTGAAAATCAACGCCGCAGTTTAACTGCGGCACAATGCTGAGACGGACCTATTCAACATATTATTATTGTCTTCCTTTCTCCTTTAATTTTTTCCATTGTTTTTCTTGTGTGTTGAATAAATATTTTCTATTCTATTCTATTCTATTCTATTCTATTCAATAAATTCTCGGTATTGGTATCTTGCAAACCTTTTTAGTAAACTTCTTAATACTGGCCACTAAGAGTCATTGATTGACATAAAAAAAAGTAAATTTAAAGTCCACACGTTCTTTTGTTTTTCTGCTACTGCTGAACAAACGTGATCACCATGAGCAATTTTACAATGTTAATTAAATTGGAGCATCGAGCAGTGATAAAATTCTTGACTATCCAGGGAGAACATTAAAGGTCTATTAAAGAAGAAATGGGTTTAGTTTACCGTGAGTCCGCTCCTTCATTATCTACTGTCCAAAAGTGATCAAATGAATTTAAGCGTGGCAGGGAGAGCATAGAAGATGACTCTAGACCTGGTCCGCCCGTTGAAGCTACTTCACCAGAAAACATTCAAAAAGTATGGAAAATTACGAGGGCTGTTCCGAAAATTTCTAGCTACTCAAAAAAACGAAGAGATATCTTTATTATTTATTTACAGTTTTTCGAAGTATTCGCCTGCAGCTTCGATGAACTTTTGCATTCTTCGAAACCAACTTTCGAAACAAGAAAAAAATCGATCTTGCGGAAGGTCGAAAAATACACGATTAAATTCATTAACTGCATCATTGGAGTCGTTAAAAGTTCGTCCTCGCAAGGTTTTCTTTATTGTGGGAAACAGGAAAAAGTCGCACGGAGCGAGATCTGGGCTATATGGTGGGTGAGGCAATAGTTGTACACCGGAAATGGCCAAAAATTCGAGGGTCCGAGCAGCAGTGTGCATCTCACATCTCGCGTTATCCTGGTGCAAAAGAATGCCGCGGGTACAGCTCTTCGGACGATCCTCGCCGAGCTGTTCGAAGGCTTGAGGTTAGCACACTTCGGTATACCGTTGACTAGTGACAGTTCTTCGGTCTTCTAGAGGAATAACTGTCATAGGACCACTACGTCGAAAAAACAAAAATATTTGAAACTGTTCTGATCCAATCTTCAGTTCATCTTGTATCTCCCTATGTGTAATATTTCTGTTTTCTTTAATAAGCCACTCCACTTTGATGACATTCTCGTGAGTCACTGCAGTCGGCGGCCTCCCCGGTCTAGCTTCATCTTTGACGCACTCCCTGCCTCGTTTAAACTCACGGAACCAAAAGGAAATGGTGGCTAATGAAGAGCAGATTCTCCAAAAGCTGTGTTTAAGTTTTCATGTGACTCCTTAAACGTTAAACCTCTTTTGTAGTCGTAATAAATCATCACACGAAATTCCTCTCTTGTAACGTTCATGTTGAAATCGAAACAATGTAGGTATGACACATATTTTTAAAATCATTTTTTTAATGTCTTTGAAAAATATTTATAATTATTTTCGGCCAGTGTTTTGAAGGCAATAAAAAAAGGTTTTAATCGGTAGTATAAAAAGTATAGTTTTGTTAATAGGTTCGGGACAGCTAGAAACTTTCAGAACGGCCCTCGTATACTCGAAAATGGTCGAGTGAAGGCACACAAGGTCTATAGCACAAAAAAACAATATTTCAATTGGTACAATACATGATATTATCCTCGATCATCTTAACATGGCCAAAGTTACTGCGAGATGGGTACCACGAATGTTGACACCGTTTCATAAGCATACGCGAGTTGCTTGTTGTTTCGACTCCATTGAGCTGTGAGGTGAAAACCCTGATGGTTGCTCCAAAACATTGTTACCGGAGATGAAACTTGGGTTCATCATTATGACCCTGAGAGCAAACAAGACTTGATGCAGTGTCACGTTAAAGGAACACCTCATCCCAAGAAATCCAAAGTCGTCCCTTCAGCTGGCAAGATCATGGCGACAATATTCTGGGATTGTGAAGGGATATTATTAATAGATTATAAACAAGGGTTTAAATATTACAGGAGAGTACTATACGCTAACATTTTCCGCCAATTACGGGAAGCAATCAAAGAGAAGAGAAGGGGAAAATTTACCAGAGGAATGCTGCTTCTTCATGACAACGCCCCTGTGCATACTGCTCATGTTGCTAAGGCTGCTGTTCTTGAATCTGGGTTCGAAACTATTACTCACCCGCCGTACAGACTTGGCCCCCAGCGACGACTTTTTGTTTCCCAACCTTACAATGTATCTTCGAGGACATCGATTTTCTAATGATGAAGCGTTGAAGGCAGCGGTGGTGGAGCATTTTGACACGAAAGTATTTTTTTTTATAAATGGTTAAATACTATTTGACAGATCTTATAAGTGTATAAACATAGGAGGGGAATATATTGAAAGACAAAGACAAAATAACGTTATTCCATACACATGTCGAAAGTACAAAAAAAAATATGATATGACAATATTATGCAAAACCATTTCGATCAAACAATTTTCGACCTTTTATAATTCGACGAAACTTTGGTATACAAAAAATATGTAGCAAAACAAAAATAGACCAAACAATTTTCGACTTTCCGATATAGGTACGAGTACACCTCGAGTGCGAGTTTGCCTCGCGCAGGTTTTCTTTGGATACATACACAACTGTTGTTTTGTTTTGGTCACAACTTACTAATTTCATTGTAAATTAACATTTTCTATATTTGCTGTAACCATTTCGTATGGTTTATACTTATTATATATAGAAAGCAGTAATTCCAACCGAGATTAGTTTTTAAATTAGATTCGTAACAAAAATGATCTAAAACTGCCAACTTTTATTAGGTACAATTCTTGATTTATAAATTTAAAAAACCTGACAAGTGCGAGTCTGACTCGCCCACCGAGGGTTCCGCACATGACACGGTTAACTCAATTCAAAATTTGGACCGCCGTTCCTTGCATAAAGACCCTGTTTTTTTGTTCTTTTATATAAAAGTACAAATTTTTCCCTATACCTACCTACTTGTATGTAATGTTTTTATTCCGATATTCTAAAAGAATTTTCAAAATCTTATAAATGCAGGAAATATTACAAAAATGGTACTCGACGGGAGATGGCGCTTTTGAGTATTCCTACCACATACTTAATCCGTTAGATGTCACTGTTCAAACCGAAAACGTGCTAGAACTTTTCATTCGTAGGTGGATTGTTACCTATTCCGTCTGAACAAATTGGAAATTTTTATCCATAATAGACGGTATAGATAGGTACCGGTATCATATATTTTTCGGGTGTGTTTGTATGTGTGTATTCATATTTCTGTAGGCTATTAAAGTGAGGTATCGTTGGACTGGCCAAGGATTTTCATACACTATATTAGAACCTCCTCAGTCCTAATGCTTTTGTTTCTAGGATTCGTTACCCAAGGGGTACCAACGGAACCCTAACACTAAGCCTCCGCCCTCCGTTTGTACGTCCATCTGTCTCATGAACCGAAGTAGGTAGGTAGGTAGACAGTTGAAATTTTCACCGAGTGTGTATTAATATTGCCCCTATAACAACAAATAATAATAATAAAATATAAAAAATATTTAAAGGGTAAGTAAACGTTAAACGTTATTTGTTCGAGCTTGACAATTGCTTTATCTCCTGAACCGTAATGGTAGACTTGAAATTTTTACAGAGTCTATAACAACTAATAAGTAATAATAAAATAAAATAAAGCCTACAAATTTAAGCACCCATACAAATTTCATTCATTCGCTCGATGTCAATAAATTGTACAATCAAATGCACCTATGTATATCTAGTATAAGGGCCATGCGCCAAACAAAAACGAAAAAACGTATAAAAATCTTTTTTACTTAGTGTTAACGCTAGGAAATCAGGCCAACACGTCATGCAGTTATCTCTTGCCCTCCACCGATGTTATCTTATCATCTTTATCAATAAGGCGTGTTGATTCTGTTTCATTTGCTTTTTAAAGCATAGAAACAAAACAGTTTTGCGAATAACTACACTTTTTTACCTAAACAGAGACAAACTGAGTAACTTGTGGTAAAAAGTGATGTGAAATATGAAGAAAAGTTTAGGAACTTATGTCCGCAGTTCGTTTTTAGACTATTAACCGTTGGTAATGGTTCGAAATGGTGACATGCAAGTTCGACAACGAGGTGTCGGGTGAGATCCTCGGTTGGGAGCTGCCAACATGGCAAGCCCTGCTGCTGCACCGAGTGCTGCCTTCCTGCGGTGGCCTCATGGTCTACCTCACTCTGATCTGCTTCGACGTTGCACTTATCTGTAAACACTTTCTTAATGGCGACAATGGGTGAGTCATTAAATATCTACCTATCAATATAATGCTCAGTTACTACTAACCGAAAATTAAAAGTACAGTTTTTTTCAGCCTCGGGATTTTCTGCCTTATCCTGATGGTATTGCCGGCCTTGATATCACTTTTGTTTACTCTGGCGTCGCCACCGCCCGGACTACAAACAGAGACATCAGCCTTTACTATCCAGATAGAGAAAAATGACTTGAAATGGATCTTTATGCAAATTGGAAACTTTTTCTTCTTTCCTGTAGCTGCGATTGGCCGGTATAAAAAAACAGTGCCTATTAATTTGTTTCCTTTTTTCGATTAGATTTAAGTACCTTCAATGATACATTACAGGTACTGTCATCAAGTGTTTTGGTGGGTGGAAGCAGTTTGCGCCGCTCGCGTCGAGGACGAGAAGCGTATTGGGGAGGCTGTGGTGACCGCTAAAGCCCATTCCCCGGTGGAGCTTTACTTGTTCCTTCAGGCTTTTATTCATTCAGCGCCACACGTCATCGTTAACGTCCTCGACATGATAGCACGCTACTCTGATCCAGATTTTGAAAAATGTGAGTTTCTGTCTAAATAAATCCCAAATAAAATTAGCGAAATCTCAATTATCAAGGGTTGCGCCCAAGTTCTATATTAATATTTTCTTGTCAAGTAAATAACTTCAACGCGTTTACACCTCCTCTCATTTTTACAGTTTCATTGCAGTGGGTAAGCATAGTGACGTCAGCTCTTCGGATGGCTAGCACGGCAACAGTTTACAGGAGGTTCGAAAGAGAAAAGATTTGCGGTCGCCAATACCCCTGGAAAACTGATTCTCAAATTCTTATTGAGAACTCTAAAAATGAAGACGCCGAATCAGCAAATAAAGTTGAAGAAAACGAGGAAGAGAATGATCATATTTACGAAACGATACCACTGCATAGAGCATCTGTAGTTTCGCAAAAGTCTGTCGAAGTTAGAAGTAAGGTTAATAGTCATTTGATACAGTTTTCTCCGAGATCAAATGTGACGGAACCATTTTTTGATGATGAAGGATGTTGCTCAGATGCTAGTTCTGAATACTTACCTCCATTATCTGTGAGTCGAGGATCGCATCCAACGACAGCATTAGATAGCGATGACGAATACATGAGGCCGGTATCGATCATTGACAGAGTAGCACCTCGTCGGCGGGAAACGCAGTATACTATACAGGAAGTATATATACCACCTCCACCCGCAGTGCATGCTCCAAGACCGGGTACCCTGTCTATTTGGGCCGAGAAGTTAGTAGAGAACGCGGAGTCCATACCGTATTGGCTCTCCGCTCCTCAAAGGCGGAGGTACGTGGAAGAGGTTATCAAGGACGAACCGGACATGCCACGATATGTCCCAGGTGCTGCCAGAGTAGGCGGGCTCGAGCCTCAAGACGCATCGGCTGCCCTCGTCCATTTCTTAGGCTGGTATATGTTTTTCGTGTCTCGTTTGCTCTCTATCGCAGCTTTCATCAACTTCTTCCCTTATGCTGCAATAATAATTCTCTTTTCGCATTATCAGATAATGCTACTCCTTTTAATAGTACCTCAAGCAAGTTCAGTTAAAAGGGGCTTTTATATATTCCTTGCATTCATTTATCTATTCTGTTTAATGGAGTTCAAAGTACGCTTTCGCCATGTAAGAGTGTGGCATGTATTTTGGATAATAGTGTGTACGATTGAAATTGTTGTTTTTACAGGATTGTGGGCAGGTATCAATAATAATTTAGGAGATTGGTGGAAATTCTTTATACTTAAAGTAATATTTGGAAGTATGTTGCTAAGCTACATGTGTTTTCTTGTATATTATGTATTATTAAAACCCAGGGAGACTGTAGTTTACATTCATAACAAAAATAGTATTAAGTCGTAAGAAGATACTCCATGAGAGTACCAACGACAAGCTTCCTTTGTGCATCGTGGTTATTGACACTAGAGCAAGCAATTTAATCTCTTTCAATGCCCCCGTGTAAAGTACAGGAAATTAAAGTCTACGTGCGCCAGCCGGCCACATCCGCCACTACGTACTCAGTTTGTAAAACGAAAATAAACATTCTCCCGAATCAAATAATTTCAGGGTTCACACGACGATTGTTTGGACCAAGACTTGACCTTGAATTTATTCTTTGAATTGAACATCCCAGGAAATAATAACACCAAATGGCTAACTGAAACATTACATTTCATTATCTGTTGAATACCTACGTGTCCATATCATCACACTTTTGGGGAATTGTTCAAAATACCTTTATTATAATTGTAATCCTCTCCATATAATTTAAACAGTTGGGCAATAACCAAATTTTCAATTATATTTGGAACAAATTTTAATGCATTAGGTGTCAAATGATTGGAGCATATGGCGGGCAACCATCAAGAATCGGAATAAATAATTGAACCCGAAATCCAATATTACGGATGGTGAGAACTTTTTTTATTCTACACATCTACATCTCTTTTTATAATAATGTTACATAATAATTTAATAATATAAAAAATGTATGATGTATTCATTTTGACAACAGGAACATTTATTAAAGGTTTTTTGAAAAAAAAAACATGCTTACACCGGTCATTACAGGGTGCCCCATAAACCGACTTCGACCCGCCAAGGGCTGATAGAGCAGCTAAAAAGCTAACGATAAACCACTATGTATGTTCAGCGATTCTTACTAGTTACCGAGATATTGATCATTTTAATCTGATTTTTTGTAACTTTCTTTTATGTCGGTGGAAAAATCATTAATGAAGATGTTTAATTTCATCATTAATTTCATGTTTTTCAGTGGAATCTTTACGAATCAGCGAAGTTTTTAAACCTATTTTCTGTTTTTTTTAATATAAGTATTTTTTAAGTAATCAAATTAAGTTGGTTTCTCCCTACTAGGTGTTCCAGTGTTTGCTTTTCACAATGTATGGCAAAAACAACTTTATGTAATTCCCTAATTAATTTAAAAAAGAAACGGGCAAATACTTCGGTATCACTGAAAAACTTGGTTGGCATTGATGGTCAAAATTGGAAAGTCATATTAGCAAGCGACCCTAATTATGAGTATATATCTAGTATGATTTTAAGACACGTATTAAAAACGTTCCTGTTTGTAATAAATGTATTATTTGCTTGCACGATAAATGTTCACGCAATGTCTTAATTACAATTATCCCAACGCTACATGACAAGCCATAGCATTGTATTTAATGTCTCTCTGCCACTCAGTATTACTGTACTCACTATGAGATTATCTTTTATACGATCATAATTTATACCCACCAAATTGAAAATAAACTTTTACTGCAATGAATTGCGTTTTAATCGATTGCACCGTTCATTTCTTATCCAAGACATATTGCCTTGCAGTCCCTTTAAGTATTTTAAAACGTGTTTTTAGGGTTCCGTAGTTAAACTAGGAACCCTTATAGTTTCGCCATATCCGTCCGTCTGTCCGTCCGTCCGTCCGTCCCCAGCCTACCTCAGAGACCCTTAGTACTAGAAAGCTGTGATTTGGCATGAATATATATATGTCACGCCAACAAAGTGGTAAAATAAAATATTGAAATATATATTTTTTACCCCCTTCTCGTCACGTGGGGATGTAAATTTTTTTTCTCGTTTACCCCATAGTGTTGGGTGTCGTTGGATAGGTCTTTCTAAAATATTGCGCGTTTATAATGAAACACATTTTCGATTAAGGGATCCGTTTACGAAATATTAAGCTTTAAAGCGCTAATTTTTGTTAGAGTCAATTGTCACCCACATACAGCCAAAACTACAAATACAAAAAATCTGAAAATATCTTCAATGAAAGCACATATAATGAATTTTACAGGAAAACTATCACGACTAAGTAGACTTCATTGGTTCTTGAGTTACAAACGGTTAAATGTTTATACCTACCGGGAACTTATTTGCGCTGTTGGTAAACTGACCGTGACCTATGCCGATGTATGGGGATAACAGTTTTTCAACGGCATAGTTAAGTTGTCGCGAGGTCTAATTTGTTTGTACTAACAGCTTCGGACCCCTACACTGAGCATGGGCCGACATGCTCTTGCCCGGTTTGTTTTTTCTAACTGCGTTTAAATCATATACTTAAGTATTAGGTAGGTTGGCCTACAAATTGTTATCTCTATATCTTTACTAATAATAATATAAAAAGAGAGCGGATTTTGAAAGTTTATTCATATTTGAAGGGTAATCTCTGAAACAACTGGACCATAAACACTAGACCATGAACTGGATCCATAGTTCCATACTTAATATTAAATGTTAAGCGGTGGATGCGAAAAGCACAAGACAGACCGGTCTGAGTGGAAAGCCTTGGGGGAGGCCTATGTCCAGCAGTGGACTTCTTTCGGCTGACATGATGATGATGATGAAGTAATTCTGCTGTTTGTTCCTCTTTCACGGCTGAACCGGTGAATCGATTTCGTTGCAATTTGACATGGAGATGGCATGATTCCCCGTAAAGGATGTAAGATACCGAAACATTATAATTGATAAAGGTGTTGAAGTTCTAAGGAACTCTATTTCAATAAATTACTTTTGGTATACTTTACTGACCGCAACTTTGAGACAGAGGTTTCCTACAGAGACGGTAAAAATGTATATGTGTATGTATTCTACAGTTTTGAGTTAAATTAGACTTTGCCTACGTCAAGCTGAGTCAACGTTATCTTAACAAAGCGTTGGCAAATACAAGGAATTTTAACAATAGTTTAGTTTATTTTTACGAATAGCATGAAGTCACTGCACTTTCCAGTATTGTTACAACAGTGGCAGGTTGTTTACAGCACGTTTCACGGTTTCGGGAAAGCGTTCCGATTCTTTTCCTTACCCAGCTGGTGTGAGTGCATGGCGCAATAGGCGATTAGTAAACACAATGCTTTACCGCTACATCAAAGAGGTGTCTAGTGATGAAGTGTTGCTGTGGGATTGTATTGAACCTAAGTACCATTCAATCCACCGGCAACACAGTTTACACAGTTCTGTGACGAAATTGTAGGTATCTAGAAATTCGGAATTCGGTTAGCTATAAAAATTGCAGAAGTTGATTGCTGTCTTACTTTAGCTGTAGTTCTAGGACAAGAAGCACAATTTTGCCATCCTTTTCTAACTTTAACGTTACAGCAAGACAGCAGTCAACTTTTGCAATGTTTATTTCTAGTTTAAACCTTGCTTAATGGTAAAAAAGGTAAGTAGGTTTACAAAGTGACAGTAGGTAATGTATGTTGGTATGAAATACTTCATTGTACAACACGTAAAAAATATATAGGTACACTCTTTAGTTACACTCTAATAGGGATGTAAAAAGGCGAAATAATCCTTTTAATCACCGACACACATTTCATTGAATGTATCATTTCAGCGAAAGCTAATTTCTACTGAAACCTTATTGTTTTTAGGTTATCTTAAGCATGTGTTACGTAGGTTAGGTTGGGTTAGACCTGTGACCACGAAAAAATTATAACTCCTACAAATGTAAATGCCTGTCGATGAAATGAAAGTCCGGCGAAGTAAGCTTAGTAGTTTTACTTTTGCGCTACGAGCTTTAAGAAAAATATCCACTAAAAAGTCGGCGATACAATCTTATTATGCTTTTTTCCAGTCCCAAATCCTGTTTGGTCTGGCCATCTGGGGTAGCTGTGTGGATTTCGAGCGACTGTTTATATTGCAAAAGAAGTGTGTGCGTATATTAAATGGGTTAAAGTCTAGCCGTGAGTCGTGCAGAGAGTCCTTCAAAGAATTAGGTTTGCCTACTCTGTGCGCACTTTATATTATAGAATTGTGTAAGCTCGTTCGACGAAATCCGGATATATATCCCCCAAAAACCAATTTTAACAGTCATAGACTGAATACCCTATTTGCACGTGACGTAAGAGCCCCTTGTAGTAAAACTGCAGCGTTTCTGAGATGCCACAGGCATGTCGCTGTGAAGGTATATAATGCGCTACCATTTGAAATTAAGTCCTTACAGAATACTAAATTCCTGGTTTCCTTGAAAAGGTACCTTATTAAATTAAGTCCATATAGTTTAAGCGAATTTTATAACGCAAAATATTATGGCTGAAATTGATTTACTAATTTTAATAATGTTTTTTTCTTTAATTATTTAAGTATTAGGTACCTTAACATGCTACACCGAACTGGTAAAATTGTATTGAGTCTATTTTATATCTAAAAATTATACCACCTCATGTATATGTACATACAATTTAAGGCAAATGAATAAATAAATAAATAAATAAGTAAAACATTATACGGAATTATTTTCGATGATTCAAGGGTAAACAGAAAAATAACCAATCATTCATCTACGTATACTTTAACCAAATCGATTAAGCATATATACGTATATACAGTGTGTAAATGGAATACGAGCAAACATTTAAACTAGACGTAGGTTATAGCTCTACAAGTCATGTAAATGTGGAATTTCGTTAATAACTCTAATACATAGAGCGCAATTAATTTTTAAAGGTCCCATCGAGCAGCAATGTATAATGCATAACTTTTTCAGACCTTTCGTATATCGGCAGCCAAACTAGCGTAATTATGGCATTTAACGTGAAAAATTAGAATTGTTCTCTAAACAAAAACGTTTTATTTTGTATTATTATTGATTTTAACGTGAAACGATCATAATTTAATGCACCCATGCACGTAAATTGTCGTACATACTACTTACTTATCTTTACTAGGTATCCAGTGTGTCATCTATCACACACATACATTATTCACACATTATTGACATGATCTTTTTTAATTATGTATTAATTTAGCGGATTTAATGTGGTATTTATCAACAAAGAACTGTAACTGTCAAAAGAGTCATGACCTGTGGTAATGACAATTTCATAATCAATTCAGATGACCATAGACGAAGAAGTTGTATTGTACCTACCTACATACTTCTTTATTATGAAAACAGTTTAGATATGAGGAATTGCACTACTGCATACAGAAAACCCATCATGTAGTAAAAAAGGATAACTATGACATAAAATATGCTGGAAAACAGTTACATAAATCTAAAATGCCGCGACCATCTAATTTTAGTGCTCAGGAATTGAGTGATATGATTTTAGCATATGGTGAAGCTCAACAAAATGGAAACAGAGCGTTAAGTTTGTACAGAGAGCGGTTCCCGAATCGCAGAGTTCCGAGTAGCGCTCGAGTGATTGTGAACGCATTACAGCGAGTTCGAGAGGATTTGCCTGTGACCGGAAGAACTGATGGTGCAGCAGCGAATCGAGAGGTTCCCGTTCAAACAGAAGATCGAATACTGCTCCATTTTTCGTCTAACCCAGAGGATAGTACCAGGAATGCTGGGCGACGCTTTAATGTGAGTCAAACGGTGGTGCACAATATCCTCAAGCGCGACAAGCAACATCCTTACAAATTTTTAAAGGCTCACGCTTTGCTCTCCAGGGACTTGCCGCCACGAATTGCACTTTGTGGCGGCGATTTTTTGGCCAAGATAATCTGGACTGATGAGAGTACATTCACACGGAATGGGGTCTGGAACCAGCGTAACAGTCATTACTGGTCACGGGTAAATCCTCACAATTTAAAAGAAACTGGGCACCAGTATCGTTGGGCTGTAAACGTTTGGGCTGCGATTCATGGCAATCGTATTATCGGGCCTATTTTTATCGACGGTAACCTAAACACAGACAAGTTTATACAGCTTCTGAATGGGCCTTTAGCAGACTACGTTAATACGCTGCCCGAAGAAGAACGCCGGCAGACATGGCTGCAGCTGGATGGTGCTCCGGCTCACTCGGCAATTCGCGTGCGAAATGTCCTCAATTCAATGTTTGAGGACAGGTGGCTCGGGAGGTTTGGCCCACGTCGCTGGGCGGCTCGTTCTCCCGATTTAACGCCACTCGATTTTTTTCTTTGGGGGGCAGTTAAGAACGAGGTGTACTCGGAACCTAGGACGTGGGTGGAACAGCTCAAAAACAAAATAACCGAAGTTTTTGAAAAACTGAGACAAACGACCGATCTCAGCCATGTCATAGACTCCATTAAACGACGCTGTGAAGCCTGTATTGAAGTACACGGTCGACACGTGGAGAACAGCTATCTCAGGCATGTACACCGGCGGCAGTGAAAATTTCAACAGTATCTTTTTTAGAGTACCAGTACCTATGTTTGTAAATAAAATTAAATTTGATATTCGCGTTATTGTCCAGTTCGCCATTTACTCATTAAAGGTCTTAATGTCCCTTAGGAAGATCACCCATAGCATCTTTTTCAGCGATGAAATCACCATACAGTTGCAAAACCCGCGATACAGTCGCTGGTCGTAACCTTTGCACTGGTAAAGAACTACGCTTGTGTATAGCTAATAACACAATACAGCAGTGTCACGATTTATTCAATCATCGTTACTGATCGAAAATAGTATCATAAATATGAGGTACCTAGGTTTAAGCTATGTTAGTTTTGCAGCTGGCCTGAAGGGCTAAAACGCCCAGAAATAGGAGCTCCGCGCCAGCGGAGATCCGTCAACCCTGTCAATTTGATATTGAAATAGAAATCATTGGTCAGTAGGACTACGCAGTAGAACCACGGGCAAAGAATGAGAATTTTTTACATTTATTAGTGGGATTAGTGGGATTAAGTACTTAAATGTTATTATTGTAGTATGCAAAACTTTGAATTAAGTAGGTGTCTAACTTCCTTCGGTACAATTATTCTGTAGAATAAAGATTAGATTAAAAGAAATGAAAGAAGTTACAAAGTTAACTCGGGCAAAGTACCGTGGATGTTTGTGTTTCAATCACGCAAAAACGGTTTAACGGTTTTGTAGGAATTCGACACCCACGGATCGACTTATTATGACTCATGACACATAGGACAGTTTTTATCCCGATATAAGCGATAAACAATTTCTACGTGGACAGACTCGCGGGCAAAAGCTAGTAAAAATTCTGCTTGAAACGAAAATATTGTTCATAGTGCCAATAAGATAGAAAACTCTTTTGGCAGGGCAGGTGAGTATAGCCAATGTTGACCTTATGTCATTACGAGTGGCCGTCAGTCACATAACCTAAAGTATCAATCAATGCTGTGTGCCTTGGTTGTTTGTTGATAGATTTTTATTAAGAAAAACGTTATAATTTTGCATTATTATGGAGAACAGGTATCTACATTGTCTTGTGATTTTACAATGGTTTCCCCTGATTTACATCGCTGAGTTTGGAACATCGTGGATCAACTAAGGATTAAACGAAGATATTTTTTTTTAATTTCTGTAAGTGTGAAGGAATCAGTATGTGCATGAACTAAGTGTTTTTTATTAAATTAACAACAAAATAAAAAGCATTTCCACTGCTTTTCATTCTAAATAAGTTTTAAATACACATAACTACGACTGTGACCCGAGTCTAACCGAGTTTTCCCGAACCACTTGAAACCTTGTCAGTTGAAACGAAGATTTAAGTCGCAGTTAATTGCAGGTTAATTGAGTTATTTGTAATACATTGCGTGGCGAATTAATTAGTATGAAAAAAAAAATTACAACTTAGGTTAACGATACACATGTTTTTATGTTAATTAGGATGCATATTAACCGTCGTTAAAATATTTGCTCGTATTGGATTTACACACTGTATACATTTGATTGTTGTAGTTAGAATTTAGTTCGTAAGGGGTCTGTTAAATCCGTAATCTTTTCACTAGTTTAGGTTCCTGCTCAATCACCATGATGTTAGCTGGAAAATATCCCTTAACGTTTAATCGAGTGGGTATACGTAGATGAACGTTCGATTACTTTTCATGCTGCACGCTAAATATGCCCACTTGTGGCTTAATTTTACACTTAACCGCAATACGAGGTACACGCGCAAACCGTTGCTTGTGTGGAACCACCCGAGCGACATCAAAGCGCGCCGCGTACCGATTATTTTTTGCTAATTTACCATGTACCGATGGAAGTCCGGAGATGATGATACCGGGTAACAGTCATTACTATCGGGCGAAAGGAAAAGGATATTATTATTGCGCAAAGTATGGAGTATGATCGAAATTACTGTGTGTAAATCTCGCGGGGATACGCCAATGGTCTCATGAAATTGATAATTGATTAGCGAGTACTCGTCTTGGAATTAATGAAGACGCATCCCAAACGACTGTCATTAAGGATAGAAAATCACTGGCTATACGTAGAGGATCCTATCTTAAAACAAACGCATAACGTTAACGTTAGCGATTTACGATGATGATAGGCTTACTGATATCTTTTGTCAGTTTTTGATATAATCGCTTACGTTACGTTTACGTCCCCTGGTCATTTCTACAGTCTATCGTTTTAGACTACAATTAACGCCTTATCATAGCATTCTATTTGTACAGCAAGTCCTGAATGAATCGTGCCCTTCCCTTAGACGTCATTGACATTTAATTGTTAGTGGGAACTACAAAGCAAGAGGCTCGGAGGCTGGGCCAAGACTCGTCAGACACGAGTAATCCGACACCTCTTGTATCCAATCTCTACTAATTTGCGGCTGCACATAACAGGGTTGCCACATTCCCGATAGCTTCGTGATTCAATAGGGCTATCCTATGAGGGGGCCACTTCGATCGATACTGCTATAGGATTAGGCAGTTTGTTGCAATACGTTAGATGATCTGAGTTAAGGCTATACTAACATCGTAGATACGACTCTCCCTCCAATCGATCCCGTGAATCTCATCCGGTGACTAGCTCACCAAAATAGCAGATTAATATCAAATACTTATTACCTTAACCTACTCGTTATTACGTACTAATACTTAATGAGATTAAAAAAATAACTGTACCTACTTACAGGGGTCAAGTTTGAACAGTTCTTTCAAGCTCAAATAAAAAAGAAAGATAAAAAGTAAGGGGACAGTCTCACACCGATCGACCTAGTCCCAAACTTAACTCTTGGCTTGTGCTATGTGCTATGGGTACTAGACAACGATAAACATATTTGTATAGATAAATACATATCCAACGGTTGCAACGGAAGATCAGTGCTGGCTTTACGGCTAGTTGCTGAGTTGGGACCGTTTCGCAACAATTTCTCTGTCTTGTTCTTTTTGGATTTATTTGATGTAATATTGTATTGTTGCGAATAAACGTATCTTTATCTTTATCTGATCTTTAAAATATCTACTTAAATACATACAAAACACCCAGACTTAGGAGCGCACAAATATCTGCCTTTACAGGGATTTGAACCCGAGACTTCTTCTTCGAGATTCGTAGGCATGGTCACTACCTACCTAGTAGGCTAACGTGTCGTCGTTTGCTTCTATACCTAGTTCACTCGTTCACTGCACATTGTTTCGGCTCTCTATATTATTCCTATGACTCGTCCATTTAGAGGGAAAACAATACTACTCTTCTTATGAGGTTTTTGTAAGTTTGATTGTGATGTTAATAAATCTAGAGGTACGCCAGGTAACGGGATGTATTTGTAAAGAATCAATCAAAAAGTAGCAAAATTTTATAAAAGTTAATTTACTTCGGTAAAAGTCTAATTTAACTTTATGGTACAGTCACGAGATTTAATTTGGTACCCACCTTAGGTCAAAAGTCAATCTGACATTATACAACAATAAGGTTGAGTTTCCTAAAAGTTACAGTCACCACACGGGATTGTTGAGCCTCATAATTTAGCCATGTAATGCAAATCGGGCGTACTCGTGTGACATCGTCGTGAACGACTGATAACGAATGATGACACGTCTATATTCATTCATAATGCAATAAGGTCGAAACTTCAGTTCGATAGGGTTGAAATGTCAAGTTAAGACATTTAAATGTCTTATCGAATCGACCCTTGAAAATCTTGAAATGATATATATCAACGTGACGTGGTGGGTCCCAAATTAAAGCTCGTGGCCCTGACCAATCATGATATATTATGATTTTTCCGCAGCTATCGTTACGTTATGTTATAACAATCGTCGCTAGGTTACTGTTTCTAGACCTGTAATTGGTTGGCTTTGGGTGTAATCACTCTATTGTCAGGTTGGCAGGCTTGGTCTTCGGGTTAGCCAACAGTTAAATAGGAAGTCAAGAGCCAATAACGTTCACCATGGTGTTGACCAATGAATAGGTTGATTAATTCGTTGATAAATCACCCATAGCAACAGCCAATAACGTTCGTCATAGTGTTGACCAATAATAATAATAATAATAATTTATTTATTCAGACAACAATGAATGAATAGGTTGATTCATTCGTTGCTAATCGGACAAAGTCGGCTATATTCGATTGTGGTAAGAAAAATGCTACTACTGTCTTCGTCATACGTATTCGTGATTAATCGTGTAATCTCGTAAATGCTCGTGAATGTCATTATACTGCAAATTTAAATAATTTCACGATGTCATAACAAATAACTTGACATCTCTAATGACATTGATGACTTCAAGCATATTTTTCTTGAAATGGGTCCCAAATTAAAGCTCGTGACTGTACCACTGAGAAACTTCGTTTTCCGATTTGCAAGCGGAGTGCGAGTAGGTTTGACCAAGATCTTAAATTGAATCGAAAAAAAAGTAAAATAAGACCAACGCCCAAGGCCAGCCTTTTGAAACGTGTTTTTTCAGATGAAAGTATTTTCCGTTCGTAAAGGACCAAAATGTAGCTAGAAGTATATAACCGTTGGGTGGCCGTTTATCAACCTAAATAAATGCGTGAACCCAACTGCTAGAAGTCGCGCATGTCAAATTATTTACTTTTCTAGGAAATTCCTATATTATCAAAGCCACAGCACAGGAGCTAGGGAATCCACGTGAACGCTACCTATAGTCCTATAGTCTTAAAAGGCATTCGTCCCACCGCCGAAGATGAGCGATAAGCGAGCTAGAGCCAGCGATCAACTATTCATAGTTGTGTCTTATTGACACGGGATCAATATCTTTTGTTCGTTTCTTGAGCGAGAAAATAGTCTCTATAGCTAATCGCTTTCTAGTCGGCGGTGGTACAAGTGGCTAAGAGTTATGCAAGGGCTTCATATAAATCAAGCTTGGAATAAATTGAAATGTCGACGTAAAAACAAGACTGATGATGCAGTCAATAAAGTCCACCCTATGTTTAAGTAAGTAAACGGGTTCGTTAGCGGAGTAGCGACAGATCGCGTGCCGATAGCCCTGATGCGCGGGCGCAGGACAACGCCGCGTTGTGCCTGCGCGGCGATAAATCGAATTCCGCCGACGACAGCGCCGTTGTCCGACGAGATCGACGTCCGCGATTCGATAAACTTATGGTTATATTCCGTGAGGAATCTCGCACTGACTCTCGCGAGGCAATTTGTTGCTCCAACAATAGGAATACGGCTTGGCTAGGTAGTGGTTTCACTAAGAAATTGATTGCTTAAACATAAATTGCGAAATAAACCACCATCAAGATCGAGAATCAACATTACGACGGGACCACGCGAGTTAATGTGTGTCTGTAACCAAAGTTCCTTTCCCGTAACCATGTATTTGTTCGGGAGTAAGTTCCTGTTAAGTACTTTTGTAATGACTTCCCAAATTAAAATGATAACTAGACGATTGTAACTCCTAATGGATAAACAACGCAAACATCCGCTTGACTTAATTGTTTCCGGATAAAGACCTTTAAACGATTAACGGTTTAATCATAATAATATTATTTCTAACGGGATCACAATACACCAAAAGTTAGTCGCGGTCAATATACCTATATTATCTACAGTTGATACATTAAAAAAGTTATCTCGTGGAGTCAGCGCCCAGTGTTTACTCACAAGGAGAATGTTAATTAATAAATACATTAATTGTTCCCAAGACAACGAGTTGTTGATAAGCGAAGTGTCCCCAATACGTCCCAAGTCCACTTCCCTACGGACACCTACCACTGATAGCGTAATGACTCTTAGATTGACTCACGTCTTAAAAGCATGTAAACATATAGAGTAAACTAATGTACTTATACCTAATTTAAGTTCTGTGAACCGTAGACAAGAAGATACCGCATTCATGTCATGAGTTATCGGGAATGAATTTTGTAATCGCAAGCGTTTTCCTGTGCGCAAGAGTGCGTAAATCACTGAGAGGCTATTGTGGTGGATCTTAGCAGTGGTTCTGCCAATTAATATTAATATGCCACGTCTGACTTATTTATTAATATTATATCCTACTTGCTAGAGGTAGGTACTAACAGTTAGAATGTTTTTAAACGAAAGAAAAAAATGGGGGGTCTGGTTTTTCATTTGTCAAAAAAAACGATGCTTGTCTTTGCACTTAAATAATCATGAAATGATGTTCGTTGATAATCCCATGACTTAAAACAGCTGGACAGATTTGTTTTTTTTATTTAACCCTTAAAGTTGCAAAATTAAAAAAAACTGAAATCTAGCCCCATTCGATTTCACCTATTTACACAATTTTATTAAAATAAAAAATACAAAAAGTGCACCTTAAGAAAACAGTGGTATACTATGCAAAATAACTTTTAGGGTTAAACGTAAGTACATAATGGTCTGAAAAAGTTTACAGCAATTGATTTTTTTTTGTAAAGTATTAGTCTGCAAAAAAATAATACTTATTCATATCAGTATCAGGACAACTTCTGTCAAGTAAGCAACCTACCTTTTTTAAACTAAAATAGAATTCCTTTTATACCTACGTCCCAATCAAAGTTCCCTAAAAAGGCTTCTTTTTTAAAGGGTGATGGGCAATTTTGTATGGACCCCGTCCCCCCCCCTCCAACAGTAACGGGCTGCAGGTCTATATGTTCATTAGGACCCAATAAAAGACAAAATACTTATCTTCGTAGCAAAATCAATGGGATTTTTTTAATGAAAACAAAGGGCCAGGCAAGGCAAATCATCTACATACGTGTTCATTTTCAAACAAATTCCATAGTTCCATACGATAAGATTATGATTTTTCAAGAAAACCCCATAGATATGGTGATCGTCGCCATAGAAAAAATACATCATATTGCCAAGATCTATAAACTGGCACATGTTTCATCACTGTTGGTGGGTGGGGACATTTTTACCCATCGTCCTTTGTGCATGTAGGTTTGTAAGTACACTTTTTCGTCTTGTTTTTTGAATTATCGATTATATGAATAAAGCGTATGTTTTAATCAAAAATATATTTATGAGTAGGAACTCATAAATATATTTTTGATTAAAACATACGCAACCAGGAGGTTGCATTGAGATTGCGGTATCTACCTATTTATAAGAGTTATGTCTTTCGTCCTCCAAATGACCACATAACTAATATATTTCATGTGACAACATTCTGTATGTCCATTGCCGTCGTAGTGTAACATACATTTGTCTCACGGCTAATTTGTAGCGTTTCCAACACCTAGCCATAGGTACGTCACGTGGACGTCGTGTGTGGTCGAAGCACCGACTAGCCGCTAACATTTGATTGCGACACCTCCCAAGAATGGTTTGCTAATCTCTTACCGTGTCAACTTGCGTCATAGTGCCTAAACACGACAAAGCACCATACCGTCAAAGGCCGTTTCAAATAATAATTTTAATAATTATGTACGCCGTCAAAATCTTATTTACGTGCACCGTAACAAGCAAACCCGATTCAAGCCCGCGCGGTCGATGAATATATGTGATAGAACCCGACCATAGCGAGTGGTGACACAAAAAAAGGCGGCAAATTCAAAATATCACACGAAATACATAGCGACTGGATAGAAACTAGCACGTTAATTTATTTTTCATCACACTTGCTCGTAAATGGTGTTATTCCATGCCTGTATACAGAAGGACAATGGCCTAAATTGTTCCCGCGGGAATTATGGCGAGTTTGTCATCCCTAGGGAGTAATGACTTTCTTTTTAAAATTTGCAACTCTTTCGTACAGAATTTCTGACTAAGGAGGTTTAATTTTCAGCCAAAAATTAAATCGGTTTCTAATTTCATCTTTAAAAATTAGCTATAGACTAACTTACATTACACAAAACCTATATGCTTCATTAAACTTCATTATTTTTATACCTATTTCAAGTTTATATCAACATTTATCATTAATTTTAGTAATTATACATTTTTATCAAATTGGCTAAATCTGGCTCGAATCCAGGTCGAAACTAAACGCAGTATCTGTGGTCACAAAAAAAATATCGTTTCCATTTACGTTCCCGTCCGTCAAAAGTTATTTCTTTATATTTTGCAGAGTTAAAAAAGTGTTTTCTCTTTGTTTTTTTCCTCGCAAATGTGATGAAAACCATTGTGTGTATCACAGGCAGTAAGGGGATTACTAACTCGAGTCATTAAAAGACTCTCGTTAGTAATTCCCTTCATACTACCCTTGATGCACAATGTACTATTATGACCCATTTCAAGAAAAATATGCTTGAAGTCGTCAATGTCATTAGAGATGTCAAGCCATTTGTAACTTTTAGAAAACTGAACCTTATTGTTGTAGAATGTCAGATTGACTTTGGACCTAAGGTGCAATGGGTCCCAAATTTAAGTTCTCAACTCTACATAATGCGACAGTTTGTTTCATAGGTAAAATTGTTGCCATAATGAAGAATTTGAGAAAAATGCTTGTCACCACTCGCTGTTAGGAGTCTATTTCGCACATTTGCCATGAGCCGCCCTTGAATGACCGACCGCCGCCGTGTCATCTCGGTCGTTGACGGCCCTCGGGTGACCTGAATCCCAACAACGCTCCGTTGTCCGCCGCAGCCGGCTCTAATTACCGGTAATCTCCTCAATCTCTGCAACATCTCTCTCACAAATTGATACATTTTTTTATCGACGTCAATCAAAACGAAGCTTACGTTATAACGACACTTGTTGTTAGTCATAAATATTTTATGAGTCTATATCTGCTTGGGAAATCTTTAATTTCGTCTTATGGCAGAGTTGCTAGATATTACAGCTATTTGATAGACGTATATTATTTATAATATACATATACAAACACTGCCAGTAGGACTCGTTAATATAACCTGGACTAATCGCGATTTCTTACAATGCACACTCTTCTTACGTTTTCACTTTGAAAATGTAAGTGGAACAGGGACAGAGCGGAGTCAACCTATTGGTTATTTGTTTTATCGACCGTATGCGGCCGACAAAAGTAGCGAGATGGCTATGGTCGGAAACAAAGCGCAGTGAGAACAATCGAAACACACGCAGCGCCGCGAGTGAAGATATCCCTTCGTAAAAGGCGTGCGTGCGTGACGCTGTCGACCTACATCCCTACGTGGACCAAGGCACTTGCCTATTCAAATCGCGGTACACTTCGGCATCTAATTACCATTATTTACCTACTTGATGCTGCACGGTTGCGGGATTCCGACTCAATGGCGCAGTTGAGTTATTATGGTCTTTAGCGGAAACTTCCAAGTGTGTTTCTTGCGATGTTTTCTTCTCAGATAGCTATAGATATGGTTTTTTTACGGTTTTATTTTGGTACAATTATATTCTAAAGTTTTAACGAAGTATCTAGATAATAATAGCAAATGTATGGAGTGGATTGATTAAGAGGACAAAACATTACAAGTATTTTAGTGACATCTTTGGGTGTAATGTAATGCAGGTTCCTTTGTAATCGATCTCTGTGAACTTTTTTGAACTACATAATACGCACACGCACATAGTACATTAAGAGGATTGTTAAGCTAAAAATTTCCATACAAGTTGCGATAACGTTTTGTCTCCCCTAATCCGACTCTCACGATTTTTTTATATGTTGTAGATATTATGATAAACTACGGATGTACGTTTTCCTTTTTAAGAAAATATTTCTTGATAAATAAACAAATGAAGTCGTACAGACCTAGGTTTTCATAATACTACTTATAACGTATTAAAAAATCGTGAAAATAGTTCTTAATTTAGGGGGAGAGAAACGTTATGAACCGGAGCTAAATTAGTATGGATTTTTTTAGACAGCTACGCTATTTAAGCGTAGCTCACAAAACTCTTGCTTATAAACTTTAACGTTTGTCGTTGACTTTACGTTGATAGAAAGTAGAAACCTTTTATCGCTTTTTCATCGGAAAATACTCTCCATTACGAGGACTAACGTTGAATTATAGCTCTACTATAAATCATCGAAACTGCATGCATAATTAAAGTGCGACTACGGTAGAAAAATTACAAATTGTATGTACCTACCGTGGGAATTGGATTACGAAAATGGAAGCAAATTCGGCTATTCCCAGCTGTTGGTTCTTTTTATCCGCTGTGTACATAACTGGGAATAACCCCAATAAAATAAACACAGGCAATAAAGTTTAATCTAACACCCAAGCCATAGTTATAGTTTTGTCTGTCAATCCACGACGGCGCGCCCCTCCAATCCAATTTACATTGAACGGTTCCGACAATGTATGAAAATTTAAGTACCTACTAAGTACACGCACACCTTACAAGCCGCACGACACGACGTAGGTAAGGTACCTTTGTTTGACGTTGATCATTGTTGTGTTTATACTGTGACCGAGGTTGCGGGTACGACCGATTCCTTTATAAGGGTATTGAAGCTTGCACCACATTACCAACTATTATATTATATTAGCATAACAAACACTTGTAATTGTTTTGTTTTCTCGTAATTGATATATTCTCTTCGTTACTCAGGTTAGGTTATTTCTAGGATGAGCCATTGTCATTCATGATATTTATTTAAATTTCTCATTAATGTTAAATAATTACGAGTTCAAGTAGCGTAATAACTTGCCTGAAATTACAAAGCTACGATCTCTTCAATCGTATGCTCAAAAATATTTTTGTACCTAACTAACTAAGGTAAACATGTGAACTTTTCATAAACTGAAACACCTTTTTTGTACCATGTTTTTAGCAAATAAATGATTATTATTATTATTAAATATTTTAACAGCGAATTGACAGTGTACTAGGTAATAAAAAGTCACCGTCAGCACTCCTTTCAAACCTTTGCAACCTTGCAAACTTTTGTTTTCATTTTAATAATATTAAATTTTACGTTTATAGGGTTTTATGATTCCGTACCCAAAGGGTGCCGGGACTCTTAAACTAAGGCTCTACTGTCCGTCAATCGGCACCTAAGTACCTAGGTACTCGGGTTCCGGTATGGGTATAAACAGCATAGAGGCATTCCAACTTGGTCCTCACGGTTGGCTACTCATACGGAGTCGTAGAATTACAGTATAAAGAAAGCAAGTGTAAGTAAGTAAGTAAAAAACCCTTTATTGCACAAAAAAGAATTTATTATACGAAAATGCACTCATATGAAGATAAGAGAGATATTATCTCTGAGACTGTGGCAAGCGAACCAGATCTCTCGTTTATATCGTAAAGATTTAATGCATGGCACAGATATCAGGAGAAGAGACGATGTCCTGCAATGTACTTCTGGCAAATAACAAAGACGGTTCCTTTGGGGGCAATGCAAACCAATTAAAAAGCGGCAGCTTCTTCAAATTTATTCAATTTACATTCAACGTCAAAGTTTAAAGGGGGTGATTCATTGGCGAGCAAAACCGCCAGTACGCCGCAAGTTTGCTTGTCAAAGCTCTAAGGCCAAGTGGAGCACTTAAAAGTTCGCGATGTGAAAAGAGGTAGATTAGCTCGCTGGTTCTCAGCGAGAAGCAGTGACGTTCTGCCTTGAACCAAGAGTAAAGATCATATCAAAAAATATATCGCTAACTCTTTGTGCGTACTTGAAGTCCGAACAATCCGCGGTTTATGCGGTTGGCACTTTGACTCGACGGTTTTCCTCTCCAGTGGATCACCCCCTTAAGGGGGGGAAATATCCTGTGCAGTAGCCGGCGATAGCAAATTGGAATAAAGCTAGAATAGTCGCCGCCGAGCGCAAATACAGCGCGGCAGTAATTACTTCCGGAGCCTTTATAAGTCGCCAGAACAACAAAACAAAGGAGAAATTGTACCTAATTAGGGGTTGTTTCTAGTTTAGATCTAAGAGCCGTTTTTAATCAAAAATATCAAAATGCGATGATCTTTAGCAAATATCACTAAGTTTTTCTCGCGGTTTCTTCCACGGTGAACTCGTTTGTTGCTATTATCTCGGTAACTATATTTTTTCAACAAAAATAAATATAGTCACTTATGTATTGATAACATTAGTATTATGTAAATTATTACTAATAGAGGAATGGTAGAACGACCGTACCTACGTAATGTAGTTAAATGTAGTGTACGGTGGACTGTTGAATAGAAAGAGGTGGCAGTGGCAGGCAGTGGGTTTAGTGATTGTGGATTTTTGAATCTCATCGGGTGACTACGGCCGAAAATGGCCGAAATTACTGAGTTCTACAAATTTGTATTTTTAAATCTCATTTTACCGCCGCATAACTTAATCTTAAAGTTACTCATCTATCATTAGTGAGATTCAAAAACCGACCCAATGACCGCGGTGATGGGCGCTCAATTGGGGAGGCTAAGCCTCTAGAGATATTTCGATAGGTATCAAGGCAGAAACGCATTTATCGACAAATAATTAAGTACTTATCATTAAAAAGCAAATGGATATACAAATCATGTAGGTCGGCTCTTAGATTAGTAGGGTAGGCGAGTGTGGAAAACAGGGCAATCGACGAAGCGTACCTATAGGTAAGATTTTTATTTGTGCTGATATGATCAGGATGATGTTTTTTCATACACATATTTTTATTATTTGCTTTTCACGGGTACAGTACATGGAGTCCTTAACCCCACAAAAAGGTCAGCCATGTAATTCTGTAGTCACCGCATTCTTGGCAATCTCATGGGGGTTTATGGGTCGCGATGATCACTTACTTAAGTCAAGCAGTCTTGTTTTATAACATTGGT
This sequence comes from Acleris sparsana, assembly GCA_923062465.1. Lineage (NCBI taxonomy): Eukaryota > Metazoa > Arthropoda > Insecta > Lepidoptera > Tortricidae > Acleris > Acleris sparsana. The sequence continues at coordinate 15,097,449 of OV281286.1, forward strand.
AGACACGTACTATGCAACAAGCGTACAGCAGAGCAGCACCTCTCTTCCACATTGTATTTTAGCAAGGAGTAGGTATCACAAATTCATAAGCGTTGTATGGGGGTGTCCTTCGCAATGAACAAAACTCTTTGTTCCAACCTAACGAGATCTGCAAGTCTGAATAATTAATTATCACTTGCCATAAACTGGTTTACAACTTCCTAAGTTTTTCAAAATACCTGCGGTTATGTAAGGTAAGGGATGATAGTATTATAGCAACACTAAAAAAAAATATAATTCAGGTGGAAGTGGTTTTAGTAGATATAAACGAAAATTAGGACTAACGATGCATTAGACCTAATGACTTTTAGTATTCCTATTATTGACTCATAGACACGAAGCAAATACAAAGACTTAATGATTGAGAGCTTGTATGGTCGTTGTATTGTGACTGCACCCATCAAAGGTAATGAATGATTCAAATTAGTATTTTGAGCCTAAGGGGGTGATTAGGCGGGCAACATTTTAGATGTCAAAATACCACTTTCCTATGTGTTTGTATCCAACTAGGAATAAGTACGGTATGAGGCCATTTGCAACGTCAAAAGATGGCGGATGTGTAATTTGTTTTAGTTTTTATTTTTGTGTATTTAGGTGTTCAAAGTTCTTTTTTGTTAGTGATTTGTACTTTTAATGCCTTTGTGTTGCGCAGTGATAGAAGACTTGGACTTATTTCGTGTATCCTGGCAGATTACTTCTCGTTTCAAGTGGACTCGCAGTGGTACAGAGGTTAAAACTATCTTGGCCTCTGTCCTACATATCACCGTACATCGTTGCCACCAATCTTCCTAAAGAAGATTGGGTTGTGTTTTAGTACTATATTGATTTATACTTATATATACTTGACACTGGCGAAATCACTTCATAGTGGAAAAGCTGTACTGGTCGCCGCGGGGCAAAGAAAAAAAAAGTACGGTATGTGTAAGGTGACTTGCCTCAGGCGAGCGACGATGTGCGTGCCAAACTACAAATCGCAGTAATTTTTGAATCTTTTTAGTTGATTCTATACTACAGCCATATTTACATTTACACGTTATAGTAGATTTTTTCTACAGGCGAACCAGTGTGACAACTGAAAATGTACAAATATTGTAACAGTAAGGAAAATGATGTTCATTTCGATATTTAATTACCATGCTCTAACGTAAGAAGTAAGCGTAAGACTGTAAAAAAAATAGGCTACCTACCTATCCTGCCTATCATTTACCAACCCCCTAACAAATTTAATTACCGATCAATTGTATATGATTAATTCAAATAGTTACTGTATAAGTACTTACTGCTTTTGCCAGCGTTACACTCTTAGTTACTCGCGAACTATAAATTCATAACGGGCTTGGTGCAAGAATGTCATCCAAAACCATACGGATGTTCTAAATACGTGATTAAAAGACAAACACGAATCCATTCGTCCAACTCTTACACTAATAATTGAGTCACTTGACCTAATAACAAATAGCTTTGTTCTAAGACCATGTAAGTACTAACTCTGTCTAGTTTTCTAGGTAAGTACTTAGGTACCTTAAACTGCCCGTATGTTTTCCACTTTCCCCCTAAGCTCACTACAGTCAATCCCTCGCGAACGCATCTAGGTCACTGCTTCCTTGAACTTGAGAGACATATACTTTCTAAGTAAGTATATATCACTGCTTTTCATTTGACTTATGTCGTTATTCTCTTTTTTTTATTGTTAAGTATGTTATTTTTATTTATTTAATCTTTATTCCACATAAAAAAAACACCAATAGCGGACTTAATGCCTAAGGAATTAAGAATCTACCAGTCGATCACATAATTAAATAGAAACTAGCACAGTTGGGGCACAGAAAAAAAACCGGTCAAGTGCGAATCGGGCTCGCGCACCGAGAGTTCCGTATAACGACACTTTTTTGTTAGGCTTGGTTATGAAGACTTTACTTTTTTAAACTGGTACCGGATAGAAAATTATTCGGTTTTATTTAACGAACTTTTCTAAAGTACACAAAGAAAACATACAATCGAAGTCAAAAACGACATTACGATTAACTGTCTACAAAAATACAATTAGTGATGGGGACTCACTCAGTAAAAATAAATATCCTGGGCCCACACTTTGCGCCAAATTATGATAAATTTATTAATTACCTTATTTGCAAAGTAAAGCATAGGTACCAAACACCAATTAAATACAAACACCCAAATTACAACATGTCGGTGATTAGGTCGCTCTTAACCATCGCGTTCACGAGACCATATTTCAATTAATTAAATCAAAGATGAAACATCTAAGACCTAATTATTTAGTTTATTTTTGCTTTGATAACATATTACCGTACGACAATTTAATTAAATAATGACCTTCACAAAACCTAGTGTCGAAGCATAAATGGAAAAGCAATTCATCTCCACCCGTTTAGGAGTTTCTGTTACTTATAGGCGCTAGGGTTGCGTCGATGCCCGTCTCGCTCGACACTAAATACACACACAACCAAACGCGGCGACCCTGACTAAACCGGCTCATGCCGTCCTGTTGAGATTGCTTGTGTGGGGCCGCGCCGCGGCACGTACGGTCGAGGCACGCACACAAACAAGCCGCGCTATGTATGCTATTTTGGAAGTTTAAACTCTATACAGTGATTTCGTGTTGAATTCTGCCATTTTTTAATTAAAAGTTTATTGGCACGGAAAAAGTAAACTAGCACCAAGCCACCAGATGGTACAAACCTACGTAGGCTTTGAGGCTATTATAAGTTTATCCGGAATTTAAAGATTTTACCCTAATTATTTATAATAAAAGTACACCAACTAAAGAATGCTTCATTATATGCCTTGTCCTTATCTTTCATAGTGGCATTTGAATTTGACAGAAAGAGACAAAGCATACTTGAACTAAAATAGGTTTATTGTACGTTCGTGAATAAGGGTTAGACTACCCGTTGCGAACCAACTCAACCTAGCCCTAAGGACTAAATGCCTTGATGCTACTTAGTTATTTTATCATCGGATGCCACGCTTAACGGAGCGAAAAGGTACCTACCTACTTCTGCTTGGTGGAATAGTTAAAGGCTAAGATAAAAAAACGTGTACCCCACAATGACACATTATTTAAGATAAGCCTGCACAAGATTCTAAAACAAATTAAGGCTCTCGCAAAACAAATTAACAATTCGGCCATCCTGTAAGTATATTTAGATAGATCCAACTTCAAGGCTCCCACTTTTTTTGACATTATTAAAAAAACATTACAGCTACAAATAATAAATTCGTAAGATCTCTGTTCGACTCTCATTTATATTATTTCTTGGAATAATCTTAAAACGAGACACCCTCCAAGAATCAAGATGCCTAAGATTAATTTCAATTCGTTTCAGCCTCAGTCTCCAATATACAAAGTTAATAATAATTTTCTAAACCGATTCAAGTAAATACTCATATAAATCTAGAATATTTAAATAACTCAATAAGTCTTATTTTATAAAATTGGCGCAATAAGCAGGGCTAAGCGACTAACGGCCGAATCCTATATTCAAACCGCGGACAGATAAGGCTTATTTCTGATTATAATTTGACCCTTATCTGTCTGCGGTTTTTAATGCGGGTTTCACCATCAGTCGGATAATTTTTCACAAAAAGTTTTTATGTATAATAAATTCTGGTTTATGTATGGGTGGAAAACACAAGTAAAGCGAGTGTGTTTGCTCGCTGGCTTTTTCCGAGTTTTTTACGGTTCGGAGGTAAAATTTGGCACAGAGATAGTTAGCCCGGAGTCATAGCTAACTACTTTTTATCCCGGAAAAATTGACAGTTCCGAGGGAACAACGGTAAAATTCTACGCGGACGGAGCCACGGGCCAAAGCTAGAAAAAAATATTCTAGCAAAGTAGCTGAATCCCTGTTTATGCAGCTACTAAAAGCACGCACGATTAGTATGCAGTGCCGACGCGCGGCGACGTTTATTGCAAGCTCAGTGCTCAAGGGTCATTAAGTATTAGCTTCTGCTAAGAACGATGAATATTGACGGTCCTACGGTTCACTTCTAATAACAAACATAAACATCGAAACTATTGCTTCCCAATCTTGATCGGACTATTATTAATTCAGACTGAGACTTCAAACAACTATTTATTTATTCATAAAAATCAGGGGACAATAAGGGGATAATGTGTCACCAATTGACCTAGTCCCAAAATGAGCTCTAGGCTTGTACTTAAATAGAGAAATATATACTTAAATGCATAAAAAACATCCATTACTCAGGAACAAATATTCGTAAATAAATTAAATTATTATTTTGTCATTAGTTTCTAAAATCTGTATTTTTCGAGCCCGATAATTGTAAATTAGAATAATGAATTCTAAATTGAATGAAAAAATATATGGATAGTCGTGAATAGGTAAGGTTTGTAAAGATCGTTAAATACAAAACTGATCCTCCTTCTCCTCTACTATCGACCTATGAAAAATTCATCCACAAGAAGCACACGTGGTAAACAAATAGGGCGGTCAGTTTAAAGTTAGACAATCTCTACTGTATTACGTAACGTTCAATTAATTACGTACAGTCAAGGAATTAAATTTGTCACCCACCTTAGTTCCAAAGTCAATCTGATATTCTACAGCAATAACGTTGAGCTTCCTATCAATTACAAAGGACTTGGCATCTCTAATGACAATGACATCTTCAAGCAGATTTTCTTTGAAATGGGTAGCAGATTAACGTCCTCGACCGTACATTCAATTTATAAAAAACCGAAAAGACATCTAACCTAGCGTGTATTAATGTGGTTATTAAGATAAAGAAACAAAGAAGGTATAGAAATTATTAAGATTTTTATTTTGGCTCGCACATCGTCAATCATCGTACAATCTATACGGTAATAACGGGCTATTGAACGGCAAATGTGGACATGTATACAGCTAAATAAATAAGTAAGTTGTATTTTGAGAAATTCACAACTTATGCTGCATGTCAAATAAAAATATCCCTAGGGTCCAATACTTCAACATGTCACATATTATTTTACTACTGACCTTTTTTATTTAAAAACCGACCCCCTTAGAGCCCTTGGAGATCACAACATTTCATGTTGACTGTAAGTAAATAATGTTAGTTTATATCTTGAAAGGTAAAACATAGAATTAACTATTTTGGTCTTTTTCTGCTGTGAATCTGTGTTCTTGCTGTTTTCCTATTAGAAGGCTTCTTATTTCTCATTTATATTTCCTACGAGTACCTACCCCCGCCCGTAGGCGTGGCAGCGGAATATGTGCTAAAAGAGTCGTAGGTACTTAAGCGTTGTTTTTTTATTATTATTATCATAATAGGCTGAACAATTCTTTATTTTTATCGTCACCAAAAACAATGGATTTTTATTGAAGTTTTCTTATTTCAATTTTGTTTTCCAATTACATTCGCGAGTGAAAAATAAATCTGTATCGCTCTACCTCTGACTAATGCATACGAAATTTTGGCGACAAATAAATGGCGATTAAGGATTCAATAGAGGAACCCTCCTCCTACCAAGTCTTACTATCGAGTGTCGCTACAGGTTAAAAAGAAACAAGAAACCATCAATATAGTAGAAAGTCTGATGTGCGCGGGGGCGACGCAAACCCTGAGGGCGTCATTGCTCATCTTCATTTATTCTACTAGCGACCCGCCCTCGCTTTGCGTCGGTTAATGTTTTATCACACATAAAAACATTCAGTGAAAAATTATCTGGGTGAAAACCCCACGAAATTCCTTCGCGAACATACACAAACAGACAGACACGGCGGGGACTTGTTTTATAATATTAAGTGATGTTCCTCGCCGTGCCCGCAACGAACACGTAGTCGATCTGCCTTACTCTGGTAACAATGGCTCCTAATTTATCGCAGCCAAAGGATTTTCGTCGCAAACTCTAACGCTGTTTAAGTATTCAATTACTTTATTGGTTTGCCGGATTTAGTTTCTAGGCTGCGGAGGACCGTGTTGTAACTAGCAAAAAACTTAATTTAACTTCAAACTTACTCAGAAACATTGAAGTGATATTTAGCTCGTTACTTTTTCAAAGTTGTGTATAAATAAAATTTAAGGTTTAAATAGCAAATAAAACCGGTCACCTGCCGGAGTCGCGCAACGAGGGTTCCGTATTAAGGATACCTATATGCTGTTTTACCGCAAAAGAAAATTATTATTCTGTAATGAACTTAATTTTTATGCAATAAGGTCCTCAATTTTGACTAGCCTAAATGATAATACATATTTTCTAAGTTTTTTTATTTCTCAAAAACTGTAAATAATGAACACTTCATTTTATTCTTCGAATAAAAATAAAATATAATAAATTATGTACAGGTACTTACGTCAGGATTTTTCATTTTTTTTGGTTAATATACTTCGGAAATAAAGTGCGTGAACGGTATATTTGTATTTGTACACTTTAGGCTAAAATCAAAAAGTACATCACAAAAAATTCAAACTAAGTTTTGAAATGTGCAGATTAATTAAGACCTTTCATATGACACCCCATTTGCTATAATCAAACCACTTTCATTTTTCAACCCCCCATTCTAGGCCCCTTTTCAATTATTTATAAAATAAAACTCATTTCTTTTTACTAAAAACAGATGCATTCAAGTTGATAGCATTTGCAGTATTTTATTTAATTGCTTCTCAATTAATATCGCGGCAAGCAAAGCTGCGGGAAGGTCATAGTCATAATTATTTACCTATAAACCATTTAAATGTGCTTCGTCATAGTCGCTCAACTATCCTAATAATACCATTAAGGAGTTCCGGTCTTCACCATCAATTCCACTTCACCAAACTAACTTTCTGGATGCAAATGCTGGACTTGTTACTCAAAATATCAAAATCGCTATAATTTATGAGGATTTCCCTCAATTCCGCACGCATCCCCTCATCAGATACATAGAAACATGGTTACAATGGGATCACTTCAAACTAAAATAGTTTTCAACATCGGTGCACAATCATTGAATTCAAAATCAATCAATTGAGACCTTCCTCCTATTTGAAATCGGTTAAAAATCGTCAAAGGAAACACTTAAACGTCATTAACTGGCTTAGATTGTGGCTACTAATTATTGTGACAAAATTAAATATCAAAAACCCCAGTTACCTACTTAAAAAATCCTGAAGTTTCCTCAAGTGGCATTTATCGGAAGGTGAATTTGTTAAACAATCAGCCAATAACTACTAAGCTATTAAATTAATTATACGCTAATTCGGTTTCTATTACCTGAAAAAAGCGTGCCTACAATCCAGAACTAACATAGGTAATTTAATTTTAACATGTAACTTATTAACATGTACCGAATTCCCGAATTTACTAAACGCGCGCGCTCATAAATACAGATGACAACAACAAACAAAAGAGCATCGTGCTAGATTTTATTGTTGTTTTCATAACGACCCCTTAATCATAAGCGGGGTGAGAGATTTAATTGGAGATGCTTGACGGGGCGCGGGCGGCGCTGGGCCGGAGGCGGCGGCGTCAGGATGCCACTGAGCCACTCGTCGGCAAGCTGGAATCGCCGCGGGACGCCTGCTGCGTCACGCCGCCGAAACTCCGATACAACAATACCTACACTCGACTGGTGAAAAAAAATAGTGCACCCAAACTTTAAACAGTTTCACAGTTCAACAACCAAGTGCTTCGAATTTATGAAACAACTTTTAAGACTTTTCTACACAAACATTAATTAATTTCCACGCTAAAATGCGTATGCCAATTTACGCCGTATGGATCAGTGATTGTGGTGTTCCAGTGTTTTTTCGTCAATCTCATTTTGTGGAGAACTTCCGTGGCGTTTAATTGGATTTTGCAATGGCTCCCGCCACCATGGGGAAAAAGGATCAACAAGTAGAAAATTCGAAAGGGAAAAAACGGGTGAGTAATTTAATTAAACATTTCATACTACATTTTAATCGTAAAATTCATAATAAGGCCGAAACAAAATTAAATTTCATCAACAGCATAATTTGGAAGCGAGTTATTTTGTTCTTAGGTATAGATAATGGTAATGATTTTTAACAACAAAAACCAAGAATTATTTAATTTATTCGTATGTACCTTTATCATTGACTGAGCATTGTTTTCAGTGAACTTATTTTTTTTCAAAAGTTTGCGTCTCTACAATATTGCATTCAAAGTAAAACGTGGTAACTTATTAGTTATATAGGTACCTTACCTATGTAGGTACATAAAGTCTGTTCCTATTCAGTTCGTCACTCTTATAAACAAATCAATTTACCATTATAACTCTATATTCGTGTACTTTTGAAGGTTGGCATTGTCATATTATTTATTTATACGCTTAATCGTTGTCTTCATGTCCATTTTAAGGTAGTTAACTCTATTTAACATTGTATTTTTTGATAACAAGCACTTACGGTTCTAACAACCAGTAGGCTGACAGACACTTGTCAAAAAGTTTTTTTTTTCAATCTATTTTTGACATTGAAAATGTAGAGGTTTTGATAGATTTGATTGATAAGAGAGGTTTTCGTCTCTGTCGCACCCAGCATAATAATACGATGATGATGATGAATATACAGGGTGTCCAGTAAATAATGGATAACCTTCTACCCATCCATGGGGCATCTCAGGCTGGTCCCTAAAAAGGACTTACAGGTTTGGTAAAAGTTGCATGGTTTTCGAGATAATCGAACTTTTCTATTTTCTTAATAATTAGCACCTTGCTTCACTGTAATGACTGCCAAGGTCACAAATAAAGAGATTATGTCGTTCTGTTTGCTGTTAAATATTCTTTAATAGTGATGCTAACGGATGTGTCTTAGAGCATTATGGTAGCGACACTAATTTCTTGTTAAACGTATCTTAATTTATAACTTCACATTTTGCTTTAAAGTTTGCAACAACTTTGACTGCTTGTGGTGAAAAAAAATTGTATGAAGACCAGAGTGGCCAATATGTTGAAAAATAGTGTATCTAATACTGATTCTAAACTGGTATAACACATGGTGTTTACGTCTTTACAGATAAAGTTATTGCTGTTAGTATTCACTTAGAGCGAATTTTACCAAAACACCAAGTTATCGAAAAGTAACTCTTTACTTGATTGGGTTAGTCATATCATAAAAAACGCTTCTCTTATGAAAACCAACGTCTAATTACTGCAAAATAATGAATCACAGAATACTTGAAACCTACATCAACAATAATATTTGTAAATAAAAACCGAATCTGTTTTTAGGATTACATTGACGACGTTATCTAAATTCGGTTTAAGTATTCTGTGATTCATTATTTTGCAGTAATTAGACGTTGGTTTTCATAAGAGAAGCGTTTTTTTATGATATGACTAACCCAATCAAGTAAAGAGTTACTTTTCGATAACTTGGTGTTTTGGTAAAATTCGCTCTAAGTGAATACTAACAGCAATAACTTTATCTGTAAAGACGTAAACACCATGTGTTATACCAGTTTAGAATCAGTATTAGATACACTATTTTTCAACATATTGGCCACTCTGGTCTTCATACAATTTTTTTTCACCACAAGCAGTCAAAGTTGTTGCAAACTTTAAAGCAAAATGTGAAGTTATAAATTAAGATATGTTTAACAAGAAATTAGTGTCGCTACCATAATGCTCTAAGACACATCCGTTAGCATCACTATTAAAGAATATTTAACAGCAAACAGAACGACAAAATCTCTTTATTTGTGACCTTGGCAGTCATTACAGTGAAGCAAGGTGCTAATTATTAAGAAAATAGAAAAGTTCGATTATCTCGAAAACCATGCAACTTTTACCAAACCTGTAAGTCCTTTTTAGGGACCAGCCTGAGGTGCCCCATGGATGGGTAGAAGGTTATCCATTATTTACTGGACACCCTGTATAATCAACCTTTTTAAACTAATTAGAGATAACATTATATTCTCATTACTATTTCATCCTCTATCTAAAGACAATATTACAGTCGGGTATACTTGTTATTGTCATTGGCAGTCTGTTCCTATTCGAACAGACTTTATGTACCTATATGATGAAGTCTGAATTTGTACAAGATATTATTAGCATGTGTGTGTGCACATTTAAAGTTTTTTGGCCCACGAATCAAATCAATAATAATGCAATATATTAAAATCTTGGCTTATGAAATATTAAAAAAAGAAGGTAGGAATTATACATGAAGCCTCGGTAATCTGAGTACCTAATTGCAACAACACGAAGTACAAAACATGCATCTTTCCAGCGTAAGTATATTAATAAAAAAACAGGTGAAGAACGATTATTATATTCAGAATAAGCGCGAGCCAAACTCACACTTGGGCATTTTTAGTATTTGTGTTTTTTTTACACGGTTTATTCTATATCATTAATCGTTTTACCAGTTTTACGATACAAGAAAAACAAAAATACACACACATACACATACCTACACACCGTCACGCCTTCATCCCAGAGTGGGGTAGGCAGAGTTAGTAAACCCGCCGTAATAACACATAAGTACTTATTTAAATTTAAATTCAACCCGCTGTCTATACGAGTCAAAAGATACAGCTGTTTTAAGTTAAGACGGACTGACGGACGGACGGACAGCGGGGGCTTATTCCCGTGGGGCTCCCTTCGGGCACGGACCCCTAAAAAGAAGTAATTGAATAAAGTACCTATATTTATATTTACTTAATTAATAGTTTTATTTATCAAGTTTTAATTTTTAGGAATAGGTAATAAACGTTTTTTTTGTTAAATAGTACGGTCAAGGACTTTAATTGTTATGCCTATGGAACCCTGTCATAATGACAGCGTCAAGTAACGGGATAGAAATTACATGGGAAGTAACGGTAGGTTTATAGGACAAGGCTCAATAGTGGTATATCAAGTAAAGTCCGTGACCGAACTATTTAATAAAAAAAGTTCGTTTATTTACCTATTCCTAAAAATTAAAACTTAATAGCAACAGGCTTGATCATGACATTATGTGGTAAGTGAAGAATAGTGTCGATGTCGTTTATCGCTATTCCCACGCGAACCAGTGTATTCCCCGTGGCACAACTATTTGGCACTACTGGTCAATATTAGTATCATTAATAGGAGGTAGGTTTAGGTTATGTTAGTTCTTTAGCAGGCCCGGAGGGCCAAACTACCCAGAAATAGGAGCTCTGCGATAGCAGAGCTCCGTCGACTCTATTAAATTTGATTTTGAAATAGAAATCATTGGTCAGTTGTGCCACGGAGTAGTACCACGGGCAAGAAAGGCGCGAACCGTGTAAACTGTACACATCCTTTATACCACATTTTTTATTTCAAAATCGTTACATACATAGGTACCAACAGAGTTAGTTTCTAAGTTATAATAATAATATGAATTAATAGTATGGATGATCATCGGCAAACCAGCCTCATCAAAATTACGAAACATTTTTTTTATCAATGAGTAGAACCGAATGAATCCGACCCTACATCTTGGTTCTCGCAAATGTTCCTATTATACCGACGCGATTGGTTATTCGAATCGCTTTTGTAAAACAGCTTTGACGATTTAAATAAAAAAATCGGAAACGGTAACATCTTTGGAACAACGTCTTTTAGCCAAGTTACCCTTGCTCTCATCAGTACTTTCCAATATCACCAATCAGCAAAGAAAAGTGAATTATAAATATTATATCATAGCATTTATAGCCAGCTTATAAGGACCGGCGCATATCTAACGAACGAGGCGAAGCGCAAAGATTTTTTTTTACCAATACCAACGAATATTGTTCGTCGAATCGAAAATGTTTTTAGGCATCCACCAGCATTGTCGCTATTTAAAAGCAAATTATGATTTGGCAGTAAAAAGCTTGCGCTACGTCTCGTCTTATGTGCGTGGCCTTTAAGGTCTAGACGGTATATAATTCCATAAATCTGTTAAGTGGCCCTAAATTGCGAGATCGTTATCGTTATCGAAAATGTGTAGGTACGTAGGATTCACTTGAGCTGCCAGATGGTCGCGTCAAGCGCTTATGCCAATTCCGTTCATTTTGATAGTTTTCGAAAATCGTTTACGATAGTATCAGATTTACATTAAAATACCCGCGTTCGCGTAGATTTCGATCAATGTTATTCTCTCAGGTAAAAAAGGCCTCAATCGCGCTTTTGGAACACATTTAAGTCTGGAAACGCGCCGCAAAGCCACCTATCCGCTCTCAGTGTATTGCGGCTTTATACTTAAGTAGGTACATAGGCGTAAACAAATTATATGACCAGTGACGACAAACATTTTATGCACAAACATGTTTAGGTGCCACAAATCAAAATAAGTACCCGGTTGATGGCGACATTACATTACCGTACTTGGGTACTCGATTGTTTTCTAAATAGGATATAAACACGCACTTCTGAGAAAGTAACGACATATACCATGTTATAGGTATATATGTTACTTTCTTAAAGGCTACAAACCAAGGCAATATAATGCACATTGTACTAACAATTAAAAGTATCTCCTAGATTCAGATTTATTTATTTATTACATTGCACACAAGTCAATAAAAAAAAGTATTAACTACGATCTACAAAACACAAACAAATACTAAAATATATTATATACAAATTATATACGATAAAAATGCTTAGCACTAATCGATGACAAAAAAATATTGATTATGCCTTGATGATACATTAAATCCTTCTTTTTAAAATCTTTCATTAATATTTATACATATAATATTTTAACTACATATTTATAATTTTTCTTGCGAAGAAGAAGAAATAACCATTTCACTTTGTAATATAAAAAGCAATGAGTACACGTTTTTATGGAGTGTAAGACGATAAGTACCTAACAATTCCAATGAATTCCCAATAAAGTGAAGTGTTCAGCTTAAATGCATCCTAATAAATAATAGACGGCACTGCACAGCGTAAGGAAGGACAGTAAAATATGGAGATGTTTTTGTAAACGTGAGACCCGAACCTCGATAAAATACAGATAAATTCACGCTCACAGATATGCAAACTGCAACAATAATGCTCAATACGAAAATTTCCCATAAAAATGTAAGTTTATCTCCTACCTCTAGAAATCGGCATTGCGTCGGTGAATGTAAATGTACGTTCAGAGATCGGTGCGTTATCAATGGCTTAACTTTCTTGTGTCGTTAAGATATTTTGCCTCTGACGAAGTATAAAAATAAAATCGTGTATTTATCCCAAAAGGAATATCGAACAAATTGTACCTTTTTATTACTTCATATTCGGTTAAAAAAACGCTTCAGATACTGATTATAGGTAATATCGTCATCGTACCGTTGCTTCAGTTATAATAAAAAAACTCGTGAGTGTAATTATATATTCACGTTAAAACTGGTATAATGTTACTGATATTTAACTTATACTATGTAAGAGAGAAGATTAGCATTAGGAGTGTCAGTTTATAACGTTGATCCTTATAAGTAACACAGCTGCCTTTTTATTCGCGGCGTCGTTATTTTGCATCCCGTTCTATAATCAATGGTCCTTTGTATAATGTGGCATTCATTACCAAGGAACCGCTCGCTTAGTAGCTAATTATAAAATAATTATATTGTGGTCTTATTTGTTACATAAAACCTTATCGATTCTTTCTTGGAACCGAAATTAGTAAAACCCGGGTTCGCTATCTATCGATAACAGCAAACAATACGTAGGTAAGTCAACTTGCTCGATAATTATTGAACGTAATAACGGTTATTTAAATTTAGTTTACAATAACAACAGTTCTGACCTCTGTCCTAGGCGGCGATATCGGGAAATTGTAACGAAATTTTAAAAGTTTATTTGAATAGAGCGATACGAACTTAATTATAACATTATTTATTGCAGCGAGCAACTAATGAGCAGCATCTGCATCTGTTAAAGACAAACACTGTTTAATGACATGTTTAAATTTATTTATTTATTTATCAAGGGAAACAAACAGCCATTTATTATACAGTACCTGGATGACCGATCTTTGTTCGGTTTTTTTTTGGTAAGTTTTCTAAAACTGATAACTAGGTAGCTAGCTTTATCGCCCCCGAAACCCTCCGCATACTTAATTTCATGAAAATCGTTGGAGCCTTTTCCGAGATTCATAATTGATCGTTTAAAGGTATTATATAGATAGATAGATATATTATAGTTAATCCATTGTAGCAAGAAGATCGGCCAAAGCACTGGATAAATACAGTTGTTGCTCAAGCTGAACTTTTAAACTAAGGAACTTTGGTTAATTGTTTCAGCTTTTGGTCATGCTTTATGTGGAACACTTATAATAAGTACATAAATATGTAGCATTCTTCCAAAATAATGAATCTTACAATACTTAGATACACAAATGTTTTCATTTTTATCCTAGGATATTCTATTACTATTTCTTAATCTTATTCAATGTTTTTTTTTATACTGCTTTAACAAATTTATGTAGATACATGTCAGTGTCTATGAACCTCTAACACGCTCCGATTAGAAATTTATTCTTATATGCAATTCTTAAATAATAAAATATCGGAAAAATTCCTTGAATACACTTCAATTTAAGATTAAGGATGAAAACTGGTTAATTACCAGGCTGGGTAGGTACGGTCAGCCAAGAAAGAGGTCTACCATTTTTGACAAAAGATTCTGTGATATCTAATTATAACTAAGGTTGACACTTGTCATTGTCTTGTCTTGTAAAATCGAACTAGTTTTATCATGACATTCATGACGTGCAGGGTGGTAGACCACATTTTTGGCCGACTGTATTGAATAAGTAGATATGAAATAAAAGACATCGCTTTCTTTTTCACGTTTAAAAAATTAGTCGTGACCGTGTTTTAAATCCCATAACTCGTCAAATCTGAGGCATTTATTAGCACTTATTTTTAAAGTTAAGCCTCAACGTCCCAAAATAGTTTCCTTATAAAAAACTTAAGGCTACGAAGCTGCGATATACAAACGGAAAGATCTATAAGGCTTCCTTTTGTGGTTATAGCTACCCAATACCCATGCCTATTTAAAAGTATCGTGCGGTTAAAACGCCTTTGGCTTCTACCGCACGGGAGCCATTCGCTCATATTTGGCTACAATCTGATTATACACGTACATCTGAAACCGCCAATTTTAGTTTTATTTTGTTCCCTCTGCTGAACGGACGGATTATTAAACTGCTCTTGACTGTAATGCTGGTCTTAAGACTCGTCAATAATGACAGTTTTCTATGGCTTGACGTTTACTTTGATGTATCTTGTTACGGGCATCTTAGCCAATATGAGTTTAAATACGACCCTAAGTCAAAAAAAACACCAAATATCTTCCACACCACCCGATTGGACACAATCTAATCGAGTGAGTCGACCTTCGATTTCATATTTCTATCCACACTACACAATACGATTGCCAGTCTAGTCAATGGTCGTAAAATTGTATCGTGTGGAAGGGTTTTAAGTAGTGAACCATCTGAAGAGACAGTAGGTAATTCTGCGTTTGAGAAAGTTCTCCCGAGTAGGTAGGTTATGGAATACGCAACTTGCCTAAAGCCGCCAACCCACCAAGAGTGGCAGTGGCGTGTGCTGCGCGTTTTCATGCTAGAAACGCCCCCGCCTCGCTTTATAGATTTCCGTAGACATCAAGGAACCATTACAGTTTCACCATGTCTGTCCGTGGTTTAACTTAATTTTTTGGTATTAATATTGACACGACAGTAACGGCGGCCGAGTAAAAACAATACGCGTAGAGACAAAGTAGAAATAAGACCCCAGCTCTCGACCGAGGATAGCATATGTTATTCTACACGACACTATTTTTCTACTTGCATGAAAGAAGTTACTTAGTGTGGATTTGGCTTAAATCTAATCGACATTTATAGAACACTGACAACTAACAAGACATTACACGGCAAAATATCCCCGTAAATTTAACAAACGTTAATTTGAAATTCTTTCCCACGCAAACATTAACTAGGTTATATTATTAAACGTTGATTTAATTCTATATAGCTTAACCTCTACCCACACCAAGTCACTACATAATTTGCCATGGGGTGGGGTGTCGAATGAGTTACGTAGAGTGTTCGATCGAATATTTAGAGTGTAAAGGGTCCCACAGACTCAGTAAATATCGGCTGACGAACTGATATGAAGTATATGGGACCCTTTACATTCTAAAAATTTATAAAGTTTTTCCGACTCACGTTTTTTTGCGAATTGCATGTGACTGTAGGGTACCTGTTAGTCTGTCGGACCCTTAATCATGGCAGCATTCATGCTGCCATGATTAAGGGTCCGACAGACCCAATTTTTTTTTTATTGTTCAGCTATTCCTAGCGGACACAGTAAAAAAAAAGTCAGGGGACAATGTCACACCAATTGACCTAGTCCCAAATTAAGCTCCAGGCTTGTACTATGGGACAACGATATAAATCCTTATATAGAGAAATATATACTAAATATATAGAAAACATCCATGACTCAGAAACAAATATTCGTGTTCATCACACAAATATCTGCCCTTATATGTATCTCAGTGGGACCTTAAACTGATTAAAACGCCCAATGTAATTAATTGACAAAAGGTTTTTTTTTAATCAAGCTTAGGTATATATACAAGTCTCTCTAACTAAAGCATGCCTACTTAAAAAAATATCTTATTTACTTAAAATAATAATGAATATAAAAAATATTAAATATTATCACTATTATCAGTGTTTGCTACGGCCACTTTAGACTAGTGGTCGGAATGACGTCATTTTGTTTGTAAACGCATTTTGTTTATTTTAAGTATCTAGCTGTTCTAGCTGTGACTAGAGGTGCGCGCCGAGCAACAACTTGCCAGCGGCGGCGCGCCGACCCATCGAGGTCGGCGTGGCCGGGCCACGCCGGCGTGACCATATTTTGCCAACTTTATAAGCAAAAGTTACGTACATACTCGTACATACATTAAAACTGCTACGATCCTGCTCTTCTCTCTTCTCTTCTCTCGCTTCTTCCACATTCATACATCGAGTCATGCATGCTCGTCGGTTTCGGGTAGGTACTTAAGATTCGGCCCTTTTCCAGTACTTCTCCGATTTCATTCGATAAAGTACGCCTAGAGTGGCCCTTCCGACAGTTCCGACCCTTCCTTTCACTTTCGCTCTGTATATCTCTTTCGTCAACCTTCTTTCATCCATCCTTTCCAAAAATTCCAAATAACCGAACCATTGAAGCATGCCCTTTTCAATCTTAGTTACTAAATGGACTAAACCACATTTTTCTCTAATCTTTCCATTCCTTACTCTATCAATCAGTTTCACACGACACATACTTCGTGAAGAGCGCGTTTCAACTGCATTTAAATACGACTTTCTTGCTTGTCCTTCCGCACCCAAAATTCACTACCATAATAAATAAATAAATATAATAGAAGTACAGGTTCCTATTAATCTGATTGCCCGTATTCAACCTCCTCTCAACAACGTCTTACATTTACCATCTCTTGTAAACATACTTCCCCGGTACACAAATTCACTCACTTGCTCTACTAAATAACCATGTATATTTATTGCGCACTCAGTGATCTCTTCGTCCTTCTCTATCACCATGAGCATAGTCTTAGCAACATTTACTTTCATCTCCATTTACTTAAATCGCTCATTCATCGCTGTCACCATCTCCTGCAACTCAAGTACAGATTAAACTGATCAGTGAACATGTTCACTGTCCCCATACAAAACAATCGGCCAATGTCACATGTCCAACTGTGCATTCAGTATGGGGATGTGACCCCATAGTGGAAGCACGGACTCCTGAAAAAAAGGTTCATGACCCCACATTGGGGGCACCCGGACAGGGAACGTGTTAATTAAGAGCTGAAAATGCCGATGCTGTGTTTTCTTGATAACTTTGACTCAGGTTAATTTGAGGAAGTAGCACCAACAGCAGGAGCTACCGCGAATGTGGATATTGTAGGTGTACCTAAAATATCGGCCTGTTTTTTATGTACTCTCGGACTCTGCGCGGAATGCAGCACGGGTAGTACTTTTTCGTTCGAGATATGACTATGCTCGTGGCGTATAAGGGAAGAGTGTATGCAGCAGTGAACATATTTTTAGGAGAAGACTTACCATCTGAACTTCTCGAAATAATTACAAGCAAAAAAGGAAAATAATCATCAATACTAATACAAAAACCAAACTGTTACTTTTTTTACTGTAACCCAATTAGCCGTAGCTTTAAAAAAACCGGTAGCCCCAATGCATATATATGTGGTTAATCTAATTTGTCGGTATTCGTGTGCGGCCCCCACGTGTTGCGCCCGCGCCGGGACCCTCGGCGCATGTCCGGTGTCTACACATCGCTTTACTATCACTCCATTTATTTATAGTGTTCCGGTTATCCGCTCATGGTTTACACGCAAATTACCTGCGATATTCTTACTTTACCTTGGTTTGATGAACTTGAAGATGAAGAGGAAGACTAAAACTAAAAAGCGAATGTAAGTATCATTAACAGGGACTGTCACGGCTAAGATCGAAGAGATCCCTTAAAGGGATAAGTTCGCCTTTGTAATTTTTTTTTTTATCAATCGTATTGTTCTGGATTTTGCCTTTGTACAATCAATTGTTTACATGATTACATACTATGTCATAAATTGACCTTGCCCTAAACTGAGCTCAAGGAATGTACAGTCAACTACAAAAAGAAGTACCGTAAAACCATACGACTAGGTGCTCCTAGCTAACAATAGTTTAATGTTTCTCAATACAATATTCTTAAAATATGGTACCTTATAGGTAGAATTCAGAGAAAATGATTTTACCCCCAAAAATATCCCCAGCAATAATAGCAGTACGCTATTATATTTTAAGGATAAGTACCTGGATGACCGAGCTTTGCTGTGAAATAAAACCTAGCTAGATCCCTTCATCGCCCCCGAAACCCCCTGCATACTACATATCATGAAAATCGTTGGAGCCGTTTCCGAGATTCAGATTATAACTAATCGCCCGGGCGCCAGTCATGAAGGGGCGCCGGCGCCTGGGTATTTCATTATATCCCTTGCCTTTTTCGTATGGGATTGAATAGCAGCATGGGGGTACAGGTGAAATCTCGCCCATGGCCTGGTAGTGCTAATACCGGCACTGCATGTAAATAGAAACAGATAGAAAATATCCAGAACTCAGGAACAATTACAATTGCAATTTTGTTTTATACTATGTACCTACCGATGTTGTGATAACGTATCATTCGGACTTTTATTTTTATATCTTCAACTTTTTTTAATTGGCACTGGGTACTTTGTGAAGGACAACATTTTGAATAATTTCAACTTGCCATTCATGGAGCAAGGTTTCAAACACAAGCAATTATAACTTCACATGTAAGCCTTTTGTTTTTACATGACATAGATTTAAGAAAGGTAATTGTAGCATACCGCCAAAAACGTACGTTACCATGTTATTAAGAATATTTTCACACACCACGGGCACAGTGATAATTCGCTTATAACCAGTTCCACTCACTTAGGTATGTTTGTAGGTAGATCCTAGAGTACCTAATTCTAATACGTTATCAAATGCGGTAAACTATGCGGGTAAAATACAGTTTTTAATTGGCACTATTTATTTGTGTAATTATGTTCTACCTTATATAACGAACCTATTCGTATAGTTAAACTGTAAGGATTAACAACAAGGAAAATTAAATAAGTAAGACTCGTACAAATAGCTTTTGAAAATTTATTTAATTTAGAGGCTTATTAAAAACACGCCTTTTTAAAAGTTAAATGAATGAAGATACTCACAGACACTTTATTTTCTTGGCAATAAAACAATTTAAATCGATCGTTTATTTAATGCTCTACAATACTTGCGTTTTGTTTTTAAAGAGGAGGAGTTCTGATTTATTTATTTAACTCGTATCCTTCAAGATCGTTTACGGACAGGATAAAGCTTATCGGAATCACTCGATCAATTAATAACACGGACAAGGTGGTCCGGCTCGTGCGCCGTAAACAATCGAGCGACAGATCGGCATTTCTAAATTAATGGCTTTCGTTCCGTAATATACACTTGGGTGTATTTATTTGAGTTGGCCGAGAAGTCGGAGATGGGCGGGCGGCGCGCGCGCAGATAGTGGGGTCACGTTCTTCAGATAAAACCGGAGATAACGCTGCGCAGCGTCTTCACTGCGAGCTTGTCTCTGCGCCGAGTCTCAGCTCTATAATATGGTGTGTAGCCGTTGTAACCCTGATAAACGACGTCTGAACATGCGCTAATAACATGGTAACACCAACACGCTCCTAGCCCCTGTCATTATGCGTCACATAGGATGGGAGAAGAACATAGAAGTGTGGGCTTTTAATGTGCTAGTGTCAAATTACGATACATAGTCTCAGTCCGAGCATGTAAATATACGTGTCTAAAAAGTCATCAGTCTTGTGACGAAATCATTATATTTGAGGCACTTAGCCATAACTAATTATTAATGGACACTGGACAGGCTCTATCATAGATTAATTTACTATCATCGATCAACGTACGGTGGCTACGGAGCAGGAAGTTAAATCGTATTCAAATATATAATTAAAACCAATTTGTGTGATTTATACACAAAAGTCCGGCTTATAAGTTGCGAGGACTGTTAACAAGATAATTTTTCGAAGAGAGAGGTATTGAATCATTTCGACCTCGGGGTCAATATGATTTATATGTGGTAGACAAAGCGACCTGGGTATCGAGAAAACGATATTTCTTACAATATTATAGTGTTTACTAGAAACTGTACGACACAATTTACTTTAGAGAGAGACCGATGGAACACCGAGAGAGATGGAATTAATATAAGCAATTAGGTACTTGTAAATTAACGAAGTTAAACACGTTGTCAGTAAAAGCTTCTTACTATTGAACCACTTGCTCGTACTTAAATCAAATTGTTATGTCAAACATGTTGGAAAGTGACATTTTGTAAAAATCGCACGTTACTAAATCACCTATATTATAGATTTAATGGATTTACATGACACAGTTTTAATTAAGTACCTTAAGTATGTTTTGTTTTCTGTCGTAATAATTGTATTGAAAAAAAAGTACCTTATAGCATCTTGTTTCTAAACAAGTGATTTGAATTTTTTATTCAAACTTATGAATATGATTGAAATATTTAAATAACTACGGCGAAATAGTACCTACTAGTAAAACATATCAAACTTACTTACAAGAAAACTTAAGTGCAACCAAATAAACATACGAAGAAGTGATATGCATAGTGAACTAGATACCCAAGTAGAAATAAGATAAGTAAGCTGGTATGTAAGTTGTTCATTTTGCATGTGTTTTAATTTGAGTATGATTGAAAGGCAAATATACCCTTTGGGAATGAAGCCTGAGGTAATGCACAAAGACAAGTAAAGTAACAAGGGTTATTCCCACCTGTTGCCACCAATTTGTTACCACTGGTAACAGCTGGGTTTTTTTTTCCCACCTGTTACCACTAAAGTACTCGGTTGTATAGTTGACGAAATATAATTTGCACTGAATCGTCTTAGAAGCGCTACGTCGAATTGAAATTATATTTCGTCAACTATAACAAGTGGGAATATTTTTCCCATTTGTTAACGCTAAAGTATTTGGTGATAACTACTGGGAAAAAAAACCCAGTAGTTAGTGGTAACAGCTGGGAATTTTTATTCAGTGGTAGATTTTTTATTTAGTAGTAACAGGTGGGAAAAAAAATCCCAGCTGTTAGCAGTGGTAACAAATCGGTGATACCAGGTGGGAATAACCTAGTAACAAGGTAGAAAACCGGGCACTAGCATGTCGGACCATGCTCAGTGTAGGGTTCCGAAAACGTTACTACCAAAACCAACACAAAAAAATATCTCAAAAAGCTTTCTCAAAAGTATTTAGGTGTTTTTAGTAGGTATAACACTTAGTCGCCTGTATTTCAGGGACCAATGAAGTCCATAGCTATAATATCTCCCTTGATGTTGTAGTAGTATAGTATAGTGTAAAAATATTTATTTTACCTTTGCTTTATATATATAAAGCAAGCTTATATAAGGGAGGTAAAAAATGTTTTCGACATTTTATTTTACAACTTTGTCGGCTTAATATTAATATATAACTTTGCCAAATTACAGCTTTGTAGTACCAAGAGTCTCCAAGTTAAACCGCGACCCGACGGACAGACAGACAGGTCAAAACTACATATAAGGGTTCCTTGTTGACTGCGGAACCCTAAATTGTAACATAATTTTGAACTTTTGGCGGGAGGTAGGAGCTTATGCAGGGTCCGTCCGGATCGCTACCACCATCTTATCCATTAACCTACCGCCAAACAGCAGTGTTCACATTTTTATATTCCGGTTTGGGGATAATACAGCCGGTTTAATGACTAGTATAGAGGCATTCCATCTTGGTCTTCTGGTTTGGCAAAGTCTTGTGAATGCGAATGTCCATGGGTCACAGTTCCCACTTACCATCAGGTGGTCTGTGTTCGTTTGCCTTCTCGATGTCATAAAAAAAAAGTTTAAACATAATTTAAATCGAATGAATTCTAAGTATTATAAATACCTATAGATAGAAATACTCATCAATTAACGACCCATGTAAAATAATATTCACACCTTAACATTGTTACTGCATTCTCGTGTGTAGGTACGAGTAATGACCGCAAGGCTAGCGCAAGCTGTTAATGGAAAAACTGCGGAATGCTACAACACTGATTGCAGTAACATATGGTACATAAAGGACGCCATTAAGCTATTATAGCCTTTATGCCGATTACATAAAGCTCAACAATTACGCTTAATACTCTTTACTTACATCAATACAAACTTTATCTCCTAATGTTGGCACTTTTAGATAAACTGTTACGTTGCCAAAAGTAAGGATTACATATCATACGTGTATCAATATTTAGAATTTTATTTGTGATGTGTCAAATTAAGTGTAGTTTCATATTAGGGGGAGCCGTAGTAACATTGGGGTAGATCCTGGAATGAAAACTTTTAAGGTCTCCCCCCACATCTATCTACGCGGAATCGGCGTTCGGCTTTTCCAGTTCACCTTTGGGCGATTGGAAAATGTTTGAAGTGATAAATAGCCAAACGTATAACAGTGAAAGGGACTATTCCTTAGCAAGGTATCATTGCATCATCATGCCAGCAGAAAAACTCCCCCTGCTGGACCAAGGCCTTTCCCAAAGATCGAATAAAGAATACTCCACGAAGACGATCGATCCCTTGGAATCATTGACAAGTTGCTTTTGCAAACGTTAATGCCGATTAGCGGCATCTACGAAACAATTGGCAGCCTACATAATAACGACAGACAATCGAATCTGTTTTAGTCGTTGAGAATCCTTTTGGCTTAGGGAGAGGGGTCAGTCCATCCGGATGCCGGAGAATCCATGCTGCCGGAACAGATTTTTTTTGTTAGTACTAGTAATAGTATTTAGTACGCGAAGAATTCGTTTCCCGCTATTCAATAAACTTTCAAAAATCATTTTTTTATAGCACCCCTACTTGATAGGTTCATCCTGTTGTGGCATAATCTTGTACGTAAGTAATAATCTATATAGGTAGCCATATTAGGCTTTACGCATACCTAGACTGGTGTCGCAGAATCTACATTCCCATAGGTTTTTCCCATCAGTCATATTTTTCATACTCCGAATCATGTCTATAGATGCATAAATTAAATGAGTATAAAATTGTTTTTCCGAAAACTGTCGTTGCAGAAGCATGTTTTGTCATAACATTATTTCATTTAACGTAGCAGTTAGTTTTTAATAAGGACGAATTCTTTTTAGTAGTTTAAGTAAGTATAATGGTGTTATCCGTATACCGTGCCTTCAATTATGAAAGTGTGGAATTATCTATGAAATTGAATGATCTGCCTAAACCAGCTAAACGTTTGCCCACAAGCAAAAACCGGCCACGCCCGTAAAAGCTGGCTTATATTTATCATTCCATGCGCAATAAAATTATAAACAATGTTTGGATCGTATAACCCATGCGTAAAAGTGGAAATGGCTTATAATTTCGCGGAGTGGATGTTTCTTCGGTGTTGTATCGCGCAAAAATAGCCAATATCGACGTCGGCGTTAAGTGCTAGACGACAGTCGAATAAACAGTGCGGCCGGCTCAAGGGCGCTCGCGTTATGTAGCCACGGCAACATCCCACGCTGCCGCTCGCGACCGCGTCCGCTAGCCGCTAGCCGGGACGGGATACGCGCGGCACCCGGCACCCCTAGGGAAAATAGCCAAGATGCAAACGCTGCTAATGTTTTTCTTTTCTATCACTCAAAATGTATGGGATGACTTTCTCGTGCGTACAATTTGACCGATAGAATAGAAAAATGTTAGTACCGTTTTCGAACACGTAGATTTTCGAAAACTATCAAAGTGTATGGAACTGACTTGCACTTGACATGACCACCTGGCAGCTAACATCAATTCTATACTTTCGATAACGATAAAGATCTCGCCACGCATCTCGTCTAGGGACACTGCTCGTTAGCGCGAGCGAACACAACTACACAACACAAACAACTCGTTTAGCCATACGTGATTCACAAATTCTATAATTGGCTAAGTATTCTGCGACACCCAACGAATGCTAATGATTATCATCCTCCCGTAAAAACGAGTTATCATAAACAATGTAAAAGCGCTCGTTAACACGTGCTCAGTCGGGACGCCCGGTGTCGTCGACACAGTTTCAGCGTCTACTAAGTTGTATCTACCCAAAGTCGTTACCCCGATAGCGCGGTGAACGACCGTCCTTTGTCACTAAGCTTCCTCTTTACTAAGACAATGGTCTTCTAGAAATATCTAAGCGCTATAACTAGCTCTCGGTGGTGAATCGTCATCCAGATAGATAAAGACGAAGTCAAGGGCAACATCCTAATCACCCTGACCCGAGACAAATAGGTGGACATATTTATTTGAACCCACAGCGTTATTTACAAAGCTAGGACAATGGAGTTTCTGACCTTTTGCTAAGTACCGTTACACACAAAACTATTTAAGTAACTAATTAAAGGCTCTTCAGATGTTTAATTATTATTTTAAATAAAAAAAAAAATATTATAACAAAACTGCTTACACAATTTGACTGTGGGATCAGCGAGTCTCAGCATGCATAAGTATATATCACAAATATTTATCTACATCTAATAAAAATCAGTCATTTTAAATTTAAGTAATATTAAGGCTCCAGTGTCAGAGCCAGTCTCAGGTAAGCTGTTGAGGATGTATGGCAAGCGCTTCTCAATAAGCCTGTCCACATCATCATCATCATCTAGCCATATAGCAAATAACTAGTAATGTGTGTGTTAGTTAGGTATAACTTTTATTATAAAATGAAAGTATTTTACTTCTTTTGGCCAGGGTTATGATAGAACTTTTCAAAAGTTCCAGTGTTACTCGTATTTGTATTTGAACCCTATTTAAAGTACCTACGACTTTTGTCGTTTTCGTTTTATGAGAGAATTTTATGTAGTTCTGTATCTAGAGAATTTTATTTATGGTCTAAGAGCCGAATAGGAGACGACCTTCACCCATCTGTTTATTCGATAAAAAGTATTTTATATCAAACTTAATATATGGCTAATAGGTAGGCTGAAAATCTTCAGTCCAGTTTAGAAATTCGTGTATCTTAACCATATTAAAGTGAAAAAAGCACGTGTCATGACTTGGAATGTGTTTAAGTACCAAAATCACACTCTAAATATGTTCACATATTTTTTGTTAGTTGTTTGTTAGGTCATAATAGCATCGTGACTGACATATAAATCTTGATGTTTGTCATTTCTTCACAAAAGTCGTATATCCATATAATATATTTAAGGAGGATATATTTTCCATTGAATTCACATAGTGGGGTTACCAACATTTAAAGGTAAGTAACCTCTCATATTTAGTACCTTCCTCTATCCTGCTCTATGCGCTGGTTTCAAATTGAGCTCAAAGGTTTTTAACGGACGTGAGTAAAATAAAATTTGACAACTTTGGCGAACTAACACTACAGAATACAGTAGGTACTTACTGAATGGTTTTGAATTAACTCGGTACTTTGACATTCGGTTAGCTATAAAAAGGCAGTTTATATCCAAATACCTACTCATTAAACATTTTTTTTTACTCTACCCGCGACCCGCCCTTGCTTCGCTTCGGTTTATGTGAGTTTTATGTAACACCCGTACATAATCAAAAATTATCAATAGATAAAAAACTTTCTCTTAATTCACTCTGTACTCGTAGCTAACCGCATTAACTTCCGTTGCGGAATTTGACAGATGCGTAGGTACAGACAGATGAACAGACGGCGGAAAGCGACTTTATTTATACTAGGTATGGAAAGATATTTGATCACCAACGGCCATACGGTCATTAAACCATATCATATCATTGTATGCTTAGAGCTTTTCATTACATACAACGAGTTGCCCATGCAACGTCAATTTAAGAGGCTGGGCGCGCCCTCGCGGGTGGAAAACACTATAATGTGCAAACAAACGTGACTTAACAGCTTGCTAATGACACAAAGATAAGCTAAAACAACATCATAGCAACTCTACTTTCTCACGCTCTTCATCTCTTAAATACTTAGTAAACTTAACCACGTGATTAAGTTTAATAACTCATTAAGCTAAGTAAGCCACAAAAATGAAATCTCAATATACCCGATTCGGGAGCATTACCGGCGCGTGGATCATCTCCAAACGTCACGTATTATATTACGATCATGTTATAGCGATCAATCAAGTGGAATCAATCACATAAAGCTCGAGCCCGGGCGCAATCTGTCCGTACATTAAACATCGACGCCATATCAAGGCAGAGTACTTATACTTACAAGAAAGGTGAGTTAGTCTATGAGCTCTATGACTATACTTTAACAAAAGTTACAACTGTTACAAGACTAGTGTCGAATTTCATCAACCACTTAACTGAAGATTAGATTGTTGTTGACTATACTTGTTGACGAATTCTCAACGTAGAAGGATTGAAGCGAAAAATCACACAAATATGGTGTTGTCAAAATCATATTAGTACTAAAGTTACAAACATGACTCCAAAAACTTTCAGAATTTACAAAACAATACCTTTTTCATGCTATCAATGTATCAATTACAACTAAAGTCATTGATTCTCGAACATGATAACAACTTTAGTACTGTAAACTCGGATTGATTTAAGTCGAAACCATTAATGATAGTAAATATTTGGCAGCGTACATTGTTTAAAACTTAATTTAAAATTACCATACATTTTCATAAAGCCATTACAAATGTGCCTGTGCAGAGCGTGAGCATGCAATGCGATGCGAGGTAACGACCAAAATATCGGTTCGTTAGTGTCAGTTTTATTTCAGAAAAAAATAGGATGCAGTGCCATACTACGCCCCGCTGGAAAGGATTTTTAAATATTTCTATCGACTGGTGGATCGTCACTTTTTATTTAAATAATGCCAAAAATGTCTATACAGGGTGTCCCATAAATAGCACGTCACAGTGACACCCGAGATTCCCCAGCCTCAGACGAACCGAACCAACCTAACATGACCTCAGTAAAAGTTGCACCGTTTCCGAGTTATACCAATTTAAAGATTTTTCCAATTTCTCTCCTCTTTTAACATTGCAAGTGCCCGCATTTACTGGGATAGCTCTAGAATTTAGTTTTTTTTATTTGTACGCTTTCATGAATAGTTGATTAAGATGATAGAGGCATTATTATGTCAATAACTAATGTAAAAGTTGGAAAAATACTGTAATGACTTAAATTATCATCAACATATTAATTAATTTCCTTTCGACAAAATAAAGTTTTGAGACAATTTGTTTATCCACACAATCCACCTGGAAATCCTGGAATGTGAGAACAAACCTGAGACCAGCTTTGCAACATTACTAATCGACGCCTTGGCATTTAATAAGTCTTTAGGTTTTGTTTTATATCACCTGCGACACTTTTGTATATAGGTAGTAGCGGAACTATACCTTTGGTACTGTGTTACGATCACTGCAAACCAGCTGCATAAGAGTATATTGGCCGTCTAATTAAAGTTCGACGAAGTATGTGGGTCGGGCAAGTGGGACGCAGTTCCGATCCGGCGTAGAACGCCAGCAATTCGCGTGCCCCAAATGCGAATTTCCGTATTACGCGTGACAGCTACCGCGCAGCACTGTGTCAAGTTCAGGAAACTGGGTGTCGAGTGACTACCGCTGTATGCGTAGTTAACATCACCAATCCAAATCACAAAGTTTGTGAAGAACCTTGAACGATTTAAAAAAAAACCGACCAGTTGCGACTCGGGCTCGCACACGCAGGGTTAATTTAATTTATAAATTTATTTTGTCTTTGTTATATGAAATAGTTATTAAATGTTGTTATATTTCCGTTTTTGAAAACACAGAAATGAGTAAAAATACATTCCATTCTTGTACAGGTGAACTATTTTTTTTTACTTATTTGTTGGCAGGTATCGCGGCAATAGAAAAACTGTTTTTTCAACTGTCTGAGTAATTATTACATTTCGTGAGATACATCCCTCTGACAGTCAGACGAGACAGCGGACTCTTAATAATAGGGTCCCGGGCCCCGGCACCATTTGGGTACGGATCCCTAATAAAAAGGGTTACGGGATCTTAGTCACACATGTAAATGTGAAGGGAATCTTGGGAGACAACGACACTATCGGCTAAATCTTAAGGATATATAAGTGTGACGTTAAAACATAAATGTGTTCGATAAGTTTTTGTTTTTTCTCGTTTAACGTACGCAAACCAGTACCTAATCAGCAACGTTGAATGCCTTGAAATATAACTACGCCGTATCATTACACATGCCTTTGCGATCCGCGACTAAAAAGTCAGAGCAAAAAATCTATCGAATTTGTTCCGTCTACTTGCCCTATCCCGATATGGGTGCACCGGTTCCTCATTATGGACGCGATTGGCCAATTTAGTCTCCATGCGACTGTGGGAATAATTCTCGCTCATGGACAATCACAGTCACATTACATTCCTGCGCATACGCATCTAAAGACTGGCTTTCTCGAATCTGACGGATCGCGTGAAAGTAAAAACCTTTTACGTACATAAGTTACGACTTTTTACTCGTACTAACGTGGTTCACTCTTAAAGTGACTTGTTATCATACGAGGGCTGTTTGATAAGTCTGGTACTTATCAAACAGCCCTTTTCTTAATATATTAATATCACTGGCTGAAAATAAGTATACCACCTTTTTAAGCCAGTTTTCAGAGGCAGGAAAATTAAAAAAAAGGAGTTATTTTGTTTTTTTTCTCATTTGACAGCGAATCAGTAAAAGCGTGAACTTAAAATTGTTAAAATGGAGAAAGAACAGTATCGGTCTGTAATTAGATTCTTGTTTTTGGATGGAAAACATGTGATGAAATAAAAGTAAAAATGCAAGCGGTGTACCATGAATGTGCGGCTTCTATGACAACCGTCAGATATTGGTATAACGAGTTTAAGCGGGGGAGAACAACCGTCTTTGATGAGGATCGCCCAGGCCGGCCAATTGAGGTGACTACAGGTGATATGGTTAGGAAAATTGAAAATATCGTGTTAGCCGACCGCCGAATTAAACTTCGAGAAATCGTTGATTCTGTAAACGTTTCAATCGAGAGGGTTCAACACATATTAGAAGTAAAATTGGGTATGAAGAAAGTATCGGCGAGGTGGGTGCCGCGTTTACTCACGGATGAGCAAAAACGGAACCGACTGACTACTTCGGAGCAGAGTTTGGCCGTGTTCAAACGTAACCCGAAGGAGTTTCTGCGTCGTTTCGTGACCGTGGACGAAACGTGGGTTCACCACTACACCCCGGAAATGAAAGAGCAGTCGAAGCAGTGGATTTTACCGGGTGAACCTGCTCCAAAGAAAGCAAAAACCGTCCCATCGGCTGGAAAGGTCATGGCGACTGTTTTTTGGGATTCCCAGGGTATTATACATATTGACTACTTAGAGAGGGGGAAAACGATAACAAGGCAGTACTATGCCAATTTATTGGACGAATTTGACACCGTGTTGAAGGAAAAACGACGCCATTTAAAAAAGAAAAAAGTACTGTTTCATCACGACAACGCCCCGGCTCATTCGTCCAGAGTTGTGATGGCTAAATTAACACAGTTACGCTACGAACTATTGCCTCACCCCCCCATATTCTTCGGATTTGGCCCCATGTGATTTCTTTTTGTTTCCCAACCTAAAAAAATGGCTCGGTGGTAAGCGATTTGGATCAAATGACGAAGTCATTGCCGCCACAGAGGCCTATTTTAATGACTTTCCAAAATCATACTTTTTGGATGGTTTATTGAAGCTTGAGTATAGGTGGAAGAAATGTATAGACTTAAAAGGTGACTACGTAGAAAATAAATGCATTATATACAAAAAAAAGTTTTTTTTTCCAAAAACTGGTACTTATCAAACAGCCCTCGTATTGTTCTAACTCGGCTGCTATTACTATCAAGTAAATAAGAGCTATCGTAACGTTGGCAATACGATAACATGTGAAAAGCAATATAGTTTTGCGGAGTAGAATAGTGCCCCTGCAAAGCAATGCCCATGATGTCTTTCTTTAATACCCTTTTAAATTGATTAACTGCCGGCGATTAAATTAATGCTGCAATATTTTTCGTTAAAGCAAACATCATTAATTTCATACGGATTACGTTTCTTCATTTAGGTACTTAAATGGGTTTTTTTTGTGTTTTACGGCAAGTGATTATTTACGTTGGCGGTTATATTTATTTATTTCTAAATTTAAAAATAACTTAAATAATTTAGCATCCTGTTAATGTCTCCGCATAAAACTCAATTTCGTTATAGTGTAGGTAGTGATCCGAATAGTTTTAGCGCAGCAATTGAGCTTACAGAAAAAACATTAAGCAAATTCAGGGCAACTGAAATGTTCACGACGCAGGTTTATTGAGACATAAACCTAATAAACCATTCCAAAAACCACAACACAATTGCAACTAGCAATGCATTAGAATAATTTACAACAATCAAAGCAACATAAAACTTCGATAGTTAGATCAAAGCCCGCTCGACCTTCGCGGAAGATTTATTAAAAATAAACAGTTGGTGTGCGTGGAATCGAGGGTTTACGGGTAGATGGGATAATAAAATGCGTTCATTTTGACACCAATCTGGTGTTTATTATTGAGTACGAATGTGACCCGCCGACCGAAACCCGACACCGGCCCGCCTGAAGACCGCCAACTCTCGTTTTGTTTGATCTACTGAGAGCTTTTTAAACTTTTTATGTCTTAGTTTAGTGCGCTCTAGGCGCCTTTATTGCTGAGTAAACATCTAAGGATTATTCAGTCGGTACTCAGCCATCTTTTTGACACTTTCATTCATCTCCGTTATTTTGGAACTTTAATGAGGCTTGGGAGTATTTAATTTTTAGAAACATGCTGTAGATGGGATAGGGGTGCCGTACGGAATACAACTATGACTTCACGTAGTGTTTTCCTAACGTATTTTTCGGATGGTAATGAACAATTTTAATTAAAAGAATTTAATTTTATACAGGCTTCAGTCAGAATGCATCCAATTTTACCATTTTCATGCATACACAAACCAATAAAGTACCTGCTTTACGAAGATAATGGTAACACAAATAAATAAGTGTTTGTTTTGTAAACGCATATCTAAGCCGTTAACGCGTATAATCGTTGAAATGTTGTTGATGTTTTGTTAAAAAGCGCAGCCCGATCCGTCGAGCGCCTGATGCCCGACACTTTAGGAAAATAGACAGGCCTTAACGTTTGTAGGAATCGGATGGCTTTATACAGTATGTTGCATTCACGATTTATAATATTCTTTGCATGTAACCTTTTTCAGAAGTAGAATAGGTATTTATACTTAACGAAAAAGTTAATTTTAAGATGACACCATACAAAATGTATTTCAAATTGTATTAAAACTATATACGTTTACTTGAAACCCTTACTAGGAATTATATTGTGCATACCAATGTTTTTATCTAATTAAATCGCACTTTTGTAGTTCAATCCAACTACCTAGACAGTCTAAGTATTAAACTAAAAACAACACATGAACTACTGTAATATTTGTATTTATAAAATATTTATTTATTTTTCTAATGTAGACACTAAATGCTGCTGTAAAATTGAGTGGATCTGTTCAACTTATTTCTCGTATTATGTAAAAAAACGGCTAAGTGTCAAAACAAAACTGTTTTTGATCCCGGATGGTTCCCTCTAACAGTGCACTAACGGGCGTTAAGCGGTCGGATTTTTAAATAAACATTTTTAATGATCGGCCCGCGCCTGCGCCAGGTGCGCCCAGGCTGTGCCCGCGCCGGTCTCTTGTTCCTAAAACAGTAACCTATTTATTTGAACCATTGGTATATATGTGGAGCAGTTGTAATAACCATAATACTATCTAAATGGATATTACGCAACGCTGTTTCAGGTTACTGTAATATAGCTTTTACATTACGGTACGTATGATGTAAATATACACTAAAAGCTTCTTCTGCGCATTTATACACAAGCGTCTCTCTTCCACCGTGAAAGTGCGTATTGTAACTCTCACAGTGTATGAACTCGGTACTAAGATGTATTTGAACTCTTGAGTAACGTAATATACTATTATAGTCAGCCTGTTAGATATAATTTAATATGTTTATGCACTCATAACATTACATTATCGCTACAAAATGTAATTAAATACGAGGGTTTGGTTACAAAAATGTATATGTATAGCTTTCCTCCGCAAGGGTAAAACCAGTCATTTACTATCATATCTTTAGAACCACTTATCGCATTATAATAACGACCAAGTTAATCTTGAGGTCAGACTCCATCCGTGACCTCTGGAGTCGGCATGGTAAATGCTATACCTATTAGTTTTTGTGTAATAGGTATAAATTAATTTCCGTTTTTAACCCTTTGCGAGTGTCTACCGAGTGACGACGCGACGGTCAAAATTAATTAAATTTATATGGTAGAAAATTATATAGGGGATTGAGTCCGCTATTTCTACTTAACTATGTTTAGCGGAATTAAGTTTAAATAATTAAATAAATAATGAATCATCTTTTTTCCGAAAATTAATGTATTTTGGAACGAACTTTTTGGTGGATTTATTATTCTAGTGGTGGAGATCGGCCTTGATTTAGGGGATGTGAAACGTTATCACCCGGAGCTAAATTTGGATGACAATTTTCTGAAAGAGCTATGAGATTTAAGCACCGGTTCGCAGTCCTATTGATTAACAATAATAAATAACTTATACATGAACAAATAGTTAAACGATTAAAAGTAGCTAAAGTAACGCTATCAATTGAGAACATATTCTCACAAATGAACTGATTAAGTACGACACGGTCTGCAATTATGTATGTTTTCTGTATGATGCACTTACACGAATAAATTATTTTACGAACCTATTAACATGCTGTTGATCTGCCAACCGGCTTTAAACTAATACCAGCTAGGCCAAGGTTTATTGCAATATTTATTACATGATGCATCCTAACTCGAATAAAATCTATAATTACTAATCATTATTGTAAAATAAATTCTTATCTCACCCTGTACATATGGTGATTTCTCTGGCGGTAAGACTTGTCTATTAAAATTCCTAATTGACTATTAAAAAGTTACTAATGGCAATTATAGGTAGTTCATATCCTTATTAAAACCTCAATTTCTATCATAAAAAATATTATGTCACGTACTTACACCTGAGCGATACCGTTGCGTTTATTTATTAAGCCTGGGTCTTACGCTCTATACATTTATTAGTTTGCATTCTCGCTTAATTCTGTTAACAGACCCGAGATTAAGTGACCTATTTAAAGCAAAGCCATTAAAGTCATTAACACAAATTTATACAGTATACAGCGTTAAATTAATGGTTTATTAAATAAATAAATAAATAATGCAAAATAAAAGTTCACCCTGTATCTTAGTCGTTCTTAATACCTACTTGGATCGTACCAGATATTTTCACCATTGTTTTATTTAGGTATGTTAGTATGGTATTTTCCGCATACCCGCTAAAGTGGATTTTCACAGGATTAACAGTAAAATGGATTTTACTCTTAAGATTTACGATTTGACAGTAAATTAAATTGTTAAAATAGAATTTAAATGGGCATCATTTATAACTAAAATGGTAACCAATTAACAAGTTTAGTCAACAATTCAACATCCAAACAGTTCCTGTGTAGTGTTGCAAGCCTCTAACAATGTGTTAAGTAATTCGTATTGTTGCCTCGTCCTCCGGCAGTCGGTGCCTAGGTGTGTAACACAATCCCCGGGCTAGAACTTGTTAGACGATTGTTTCAACCGTAATCTATCAATCCGCGCCCGTCACGTGGGTGCACCAAAGCCGACGGACCAAAGGCTCCTCTACAATGAAGCTAATTCATAATGTTTAAATTACTTAATAACCTACAGTTGCGTAGCGAATGTTACGTATGTTGGAATAGGTTTACGACTACGTATAGACTCCGAATATTACAACGATATAGGTAGAGTTGCGGAATGAAAAGTTCTGTCACATTTCAAGTCTATTTAAATGCTGGTATAGTCCAAAAGTGTATTAAATAATTAAAAGCCCCATTATTCATCCGATTTATTTCAGGCAGATCAAAAGGTTACATGAGCCTTTATACTCCTACGTGGTTTACGTTAAAAGTGCGATAAATAAAAAGTATACGCGAAATAGAGGTTACACGCTTGAATAAATTAAGGTATGAAAGCGAATTAAACTTTATTTTAAACTTTAAAATAACTGTTCTGTACTAGCACAAATCCCAGGATAACAATGTTGGCGCTGTGAGTTTATTTTATTATGTTACTCGGATTTCCAGTCTGCGTGGAGACAAGAATAATTTCAGCATTTCTCGAATTTTCTCACGAACATGGAATACCTACTTTGTTTATTGTTTACGTTTCCGTACCTGAGAGAAAGAGCATCGGTCGGGTTAAAAAAAAAGATTTTCCTTGAAAATAAAACCATGGCGGTCAAGCTAAATACGTCTCGCATAATTTATGACATTTATGAGACCTCAGCTTATATTATAGGTAGTCAGAGTTTTTATTGAAATACTAGATATTTACAGATTGCGAAAACGCTTCGGCAATTTGATAAATATTATATTTAAGTCGAGTTAATACTCAATACCCGACGATGATGAAATGGTTCCATTGATAAAATCGTAGCGAATATGTGGACTGAATAAAGAAACTCCTGTCGGGAGTTTCAAATATGTGGCCTCGCACTTTCACGCAAAGGTAACGCGGCTTTGGAGTTGACGTAATAAAATTGTCCGACAATTTTAGAACAGTGACTATGTGTTTACACATTCACGAAAACTCCTAACATATTGAAGTCGGGTAATAAATATCGGCCCACCTCTTTAATCTGGCCTCTTTTCCTATAGGAAGCTTGTCGCTGGAAGTTGTACACTTCAGTCCCCTCGAGTTCCGGATAGCTCACGTTTCACTCCGACCACAATACCGCGGCTATTAACAAACAGTATCCTTACCATGAGTTACAACTACCGTACTCTAGCGAGTCGAATGCTCTGTCCCTCGCACTCTAAGTATAAGAATACTTGCGAGGTCTGCGAGCTTCCACTCGCTAGCGAGTACGGTAATTGTAACTCATGGTAAGGGTACAGAGCCCGTTAGATGAATGCCCAATGCCCACTGATTGTGCAATGTTCCCCGCCATCTAAGAAGACGGATATTGTTACACACAACAATATTTGATCGTAAATCCATATTATCGTGTGGCTTAATGTTACTTTATAACGATATTTACGGTTTATGATCGGTAGCCATTACATTCTAGACCACCTCCTTGCGTCCGATATGATATGGTTAATGGCAGTAAGTACCTAAACTAACTGTTTTTAAGGGTTGTCCAATTATTGTGCCTATCACACATAAGTCCTTTTTTTTCAACAAATGTTATCAAAGTAAATGTATCTGTCTGTCTAAATATTTTTTGTTTTCGGCTTAACCACTGACAGAATGTTGATGAAGTAATAATTAATGGTATCGAAATTGGTCGAGTTCTGGAGAATGATGTTTTCTTTTTATTTGTTCCCAATGATAAAACGGTAAACGACTTTTACGTGTGCGAAGTTGCTAGTGAAATCGAATGCTAAATAAACCAAAAAGCATTATTTTATTCTCTCCAACGGACCGCGTTGCTATTTAAAATATGAACAGTTTCTGTAGCGAATTCCAAAACACCTGTATGTATGACTCACGTAACAAATTTTACTATTTACAATTGCCTATTTCTAACTTCTGCAGTTTCTGCTTTGCCTATTAGAAATTCGTAACAAATACGCGGATCATGGATGGAAACAGAGCGTTGTTTAGTTAGCCCCGCAGCCGGACACGTGTGATGTAAGGCGTGCTGCGCGGGAAAACAAACCAAATGAGCATTCAGCCGAATAAACAATATGTCATCCAATTATTGTTCCACTACGACACACAGGATAGAGCGACGATATCATCGAGCCTTACCTATTTATATATGAGCGCTTTATGTTTACACTATCTACACACTCGCTCTTGCACAACGCTTCATCCGCGCAAAGTCTACTTATTGCATTGTTTTTAATACTAAATAGCAACAGAATAATAGCATAGCACACATGCCATCTGTTAGGAAGTGAGCTTTGGGGTTCATGGATATTTGTCATGGTCAAGTGAAAATTTCCTTTAATCATCACTCGATATCGAGTCTATACGTAGGCTCCAAATGGCGAAGGACTTAGTTTTCCAACTAACTGCGTCAAAATGAAAACCATCAGACATCTTTTCCCATTTATAATGTTAGACAAGATATTTATTCTTTGTAAATATTTTACAGTTAAGTGGATACAATTTTTCTACGTCAAAAACGTTTACCAATAAATAAAGTCTAGTGAAAGAAAGTTAGTGTTGATAAGTACTTTATGATTATTTGTATAAAGAGCTTTTCCCAACGGAATAAGTACTTGATCAAGTGGAATAAAACCATTATGTTTATTTTTCCTTTGTGCTTGCGACAGGTTGTCAGTTATATTATAATTTGATAGCAATTATACTTTATCTGCTCACTTTTCTACAAAATATAATAGATTAGGATCAGACCCAAGACACGGAGCATTAACTTAAGACACGTTACTGATAGCGGTCATTGTCTTAAGTTAAGGCTGAAGGCTGTTTTAATGTATATTGAATTTACTTTTCAATTTAGTAGGTACATTACACTGTACTTAATGTTTTAAAAGTAGTTTTTCGTCAAAGACAAATTAAGAATTCCATTAGTTGGACCGAACTGTAGTATTTGACATTTCACTGCTAAAAAACTACCTAGTACTGAATGTGTTTATAGTCCGACAAGGCTCTTTAATGAAAATGTCCGAAATTGAAACACCACACATACACACATGTATACCTACATCATTAATCGGTGTCAGTCCACAGTTGGACATTGGTTCTCGCAATGCACTTAACCCAAACTAGGTTCGTCATCATCTACTTTGTGACAAATAATATACATACATGACATGTATTTTTTGATTTTTTAAAGTATTTTGCATAAAAATATTAAAATATGTAAGCAGGCAACAGTGTTCGCATTGTTGTTTTCTGGTGTGAGGATAAGACAACCGGTGAAATTAGGTAATAACATAGAGGTAATTTTCTTCCGGCCTCAGCGTCTGCAATGCATTTGCAGTTTGATGATTGCAGTCTGTTACTGTACTTATTGTGTCGTACCTATGTATGTAAGTATGTAAACACTTTATTGGAAAAAACATTGCTTTCTTCTTGCCGTAAATTAGAATAAATAAATAGTTATATTCTATTTTATAGTATATTTTATTGCGGTATTTTTCCATGAAGTAAGGTATACTTACTCTGTTGAAATAGCAACACGAGTGCCCTCGAGCTTATGTCACCCGCATTCATAGAGAGCCTTGTGAAACTATATTTGGATGAAACCACATCTCAAATTGAAAGAACTTTAATAGAAAAAACTTGACGAACTTTACTTGATCAAATCAGATCATACCAAATACATACATCGTATCCGTATATCATTCACTACGAGATTAAAGCGAACCATATTTACAGTTTAATGGACCTACTGAATAGTGCCCATTTACCTACAGATTCTCAACAATAATTGTAGAAAGGAGAAGCACATTTAAGTGCAAAAGCCCCCTTCACACTCGATCGCTCTAGGCGGCCATTATTCTCAGGAGTAAGGTGGTTGTTATGTTTGTAATTGCGCAGAGAGATCGCCTAGAATGTGTTATTATTAACGTAAATAAACATAATTCACTTATTGATATTATTGATTTATCGCAGCCCCGGGCGCGGCGGAGTGCGCCTCTCTCACGATAAGGTGGCCAAAATAACTCCAAGTCGAGCATCTCGTACGTTCCTTAGATAACGCAGCGCTGCCCAATCGCCTTATTTTTATCCAATTACCTACCTATAGGTAACGAGTGCTCATAATAGGTAGACACTCAACGGTGATACTTCAGGTGTCAGTGGAAAATATTCGTAAGTCAATAACTACTTGAAAACTTATATGTTAATTGTACCAATACTATTTAACGACTACGTATTTGGTAAACACGAACGGTGAGAAGCTATAGGATAGTATGTGAAGCTAGTTAATTTGTCATTCTGCACAGCGTAGCTTTGATATATGTCCAGTCACGACAGGAATGAGAATCAATCTGTAAGTAATTACTTGTTCGAAATAAAACGGTACTTTACCCTTGGTAGGATTTATGGCACCTACTTGTACTAGCTTTCCCACGGCATTAATGGAAGGTCGTGTGGTTGTATTAGGAATAATGAGGCTTTCTTTACGGGAGATTTTACAAAAAAAATTGTAAAGTTACTCTACTTGTGATGGTACTGGCTATATTATTGGTGTATTGCCCGAGGTCCTACTGCGTTGTACTACTTACCTAAATTAGTATCATAAATATGAGGTAGGTTTAGGTTATGTTAGTTTGCAGCAAGCCCGGGGGGCCAAACCACCCAGAAATAGATAGGAGCTCCATCGACCCTGTTAATTTAATATTCAAATAGAAATCAATGGTCAGTAGTACACGCAGTAGGACCAAGAATAATTATAATTGGCTTATAATGGAATTTAGTACCTGGATATTAGCTATATTAGCCTTTTATTTCCAGGTGTAGTTGGACCTAGGAACTAATGACCCATTTTTAGTTTTGATAGTTTTCTTTTTAGGGTTCCGTACCTAGTGTAGTAGAGCTGTATGTTTTCCCACAAATACCCATACCGAGAATCGACGCCAGCCAGGATGGCTAGATAATGGGGGCTCGGAAGGCAAAGCCCCCCGCATTAAAAGCCCCCTAAAATGATCCTCACATTATACAGGTAGGTTCGTTAGTTACCTTGTATATCCCTCAGGGCGGAACGTAGATATAGCGGGGATTCGTTGAGTTGCTGACAGGTACTCCTCTCCTTTAACCCCCACACTTTCGCTCTCAACTCCCTCCCCCCTCAACCCCTCAGTAGGTCAAGCTAGGTTAGGTTAGGTATAATATACGCTATACGCGTTTTCAAAATGAAGATAGATAGAAGAATGTAGGTACTATTCCACATAGCAAAATGATAACTGTTTTTAATTAATAACGGAACCCTAAGATAAAACTTTTAAGTCCGATTAAATTGCACTCACTGGAAGTATCCGGGAAATACCTTAAATAGCTCTTTCTTTATTTTAAACAGCGCTGTTTCGAAAAGAAAATGGTTAAAATACACTCGGTTTTAAAAGCGCATTTTGTAAACTTTACCCCCAGCATAAATGCACAATAAACCTATTTTAGAGTAATCTTTGTCCCTTTCTGGCGAATTCAAACGTCACAATGACAGATGATGACAAAACATATTTAAAACACACTTTAGCCATTGCGCGTCTATGAATAACCAAACCAAACCCTAACCTAAAACCAACTCCTGTAACAACTCAGCTCCAACTTGTCGAAGCAATTAATATGAAAGCGTATTTAAATGTTCTACGACTGGAGTTTAATTAGTTATCTAACGCTGCTTTGGCATGCACAACAGGCAGCATGCTATGAAGGCCCTACATCCTAATGAATCGCGCTCATTAGATTTCACATTAATTAAGTGGTTTTCTCGGTAATTAGGTCTCGACATTAATGTTTCTTAATTCATAGGGATAAGTGCGCCTTTGCGCTTCCCTATTATTAGGGTTCCGTACCCAAACGAGGCCTAACGGGACTTACGGGACTTGCAGGACTTAATATGCCTACGCTGTCCATTCGTCCGGCCGTCCGTCCGAACTTTAAAGAGCTGTACCTTTTAAACCGGTTTGGCTATTTTTAGATTGCTTTTGCTGTTTAAACAAGAATAGTAAATATTTGTTTGTTTTATCGTAAAAACGGTAAAACATGCAAGCATCGGTGTCATTACGAGTAGGTATATTACAAAACCTGATGAAAAACAACAAATACAAGTTTGAGTTTGGCACACGATGTCCGTTTCAAATGAAATTCAAATTAAAATAATGCATATTCGTACGAGTCCGACTCGCACTTGTAAAAAAATTTTTTCATTTTACGTTTTGTGCAATAAATTGTTCGTACACATTCCTC
Organism: Acleris sparsana; assembly: GCA_923062465.1. Classification (NCBI taxonomy): domain Eukaryota; kingdom Metazoa; phylum Arthropoda; class Insecta; order Lepidoptera; family Tortricidae; genus Acleris; species Acleris sparsana. The sequence goes on from OV281286.1 coordinate 15,138,099, forward strand.
TGAGATGCTCCCTTCTAATATAGCTGAATTACTTCATCAAAAATATACCTATAGGTATTTATAGAACTTCGAACATGTAAGTACATACGAATAGATGCAAGTTGCAGTTGACATTCTATCTTGTACAGTCAACAACTAGAATCCACTATAAAACCAATTGAAGCCACTATAAAACCCTGTGGCAGAAAGTTTGTTGATAATTTTGACGAACGTAACGTAATTGATGCTCTGTTTTTTTTTTAAATTTATTTGTTTCTGACATAGAGAGGGCAAACGACACTCTTATTGAGACAGGGTTCTATGATTATAGGTCAGGGAAACGTGCGAATTTGCGTGCGAATCTTCAAAATTAATTTTCATTCAGCGTTCTCTAGACGTGACCTCTTGAAATGAGCTTTTAGCTTTGACTGCTCGTCTTTTTATTAACATAGAGTTTTAATACATTACGTTCCTTATCCTTGTTATATTTTTTCGCGTTTCATTCCTTCATATTGCTATATCGGTCTGTTTGTCTGTCGGTGTGGTACAAATTGTAATCGACTTCTAACGTACCGATGACCTGAAGACTTCAAACTAAACATAGATCTGAATAACAGTACAATACGAAACCAAATTAAAAACGCGTTAAAGTATTTGTTTGGAGGTTATTATTTATGTTTAAGAATCAGTGTTTGAATTGTCGTACTTAACAAAGATATTGTTACAGAGACTCCGGGATTACGCTGAGAAGCTGGGACGAGTAGCGCGCCAAGAGCCGACGGAAAAAAAGACGGAAAATAATTTTACAAGTGAGTCATTATTTTTTCCATTAAGAACTATATTATGGCTATTCTCCCCGGAACGTATCAACATTTTTACATAGAATAAAAAGTATTTCACGTGTACCTAACACTACTTCTCCCTCCGTGGCTTTCCTTACCAAATTTCGTCAGCAGCGGTTAAGCCGTAAGTCTAACAGACAGACAGACATACTTCAGCATTTATTATACTAATTTAAATAATGTAACTCTACTTACTTAATTATTTTTTAGTTATAAAATATGCAATTCCTCGTTTTAAATAAAAAACTCTATCGTACATAGTAAATAGATATGAAAATATTACATATTATTATTGTCTTCCTTTCTCCTTTAATTTTTTCCATTGTTTTCTTATGTGTGTTGAATAAATATTTTCTATTCTATTCTATTCTATTCTAAAATCCTTTGAATGATTTTAAACATACATAGGCAGGTAGTTGTAACGGATTTGAATAAGTTGAGGTACATAATCTGCCCCTGATCTGGATTAAGCAGAATACTTCAGCATCCTTCAAAATGTGACCCGATCAGTTACCGAGAGACTAGCCACACAAATTTTACGTTAATGAATTTGCATGCAAAATCCAGTTTGAGGTACGCAGTACGCTCTTTAGAAAATGGCGCATCGTTTATTTTAAAAATTCCCTTTACGTTTTTTACGCCTACTCTAAAACGGAATGACGCAAACCAACCATGGGTTTTACCGCAGCAGCAATGAAAACCGATTTATAAGCGGCACTGACGACTTCGGCTTTCGGCCTGACCACGACGCTAGGCGTCGGCGCGGCGGCGACAACGAACAAATACATAGAGATGTAAATAAGATGCGACGAGTCGACGATTTCTTTCCGTTGCCGCAGCAATCAATGCTGATCGAAGTCGTGGCCTGGCCATTAATCGTATAATCCATAGGCTTCATACTTTTGATTAGTATGTAATTGGTCTATTAAATAAGCAATAGCAATGTAAAAAAAATCATTTTCATTTTTTTTTAATCATAAAAGGACTGGCTGGACTGAAATTTCCCAGTCAACCTATTACAAATATATGAATTAGCATATTCAATTTAATATTCAAAATACTTTTTATAGAATAAACAGCCCGGTGAAGGTCGTCTCCTATTCGAATCTTAAACCATAAATTAAACTTGCCTCCAAGTTAGTGTAGTCAGGTCAAAATATCAGTAATCGCTCAACCAGTCGGAAATCACTAATCGCTCATTAATAAATAAATACTGAAGTACCTATTGGCTTTGGTAAAGTGAAAACCTCACTCAAACGGCAACCGAGTTCAACATAGACGTAAATTATAGCGAGATAGCATGCAGGTATGATTGAAAATGATCATGTAAATTAACGGAGCAGTGTACTGCACAATGAAAAAATAAAACTTTTTATAAATAATTAGGTTTTATAAAATATGTTATTAAATATATATGTGACTTTAAATGAGCTATATTTTGATATTCTATAGAAGGGTACATGTCTCTGTCACCTTATGTACCTTAAGTATCGCGATTTGAAACTAAGGTACCATGAAGTTTATTGTAGCGTGTAGGTTTTTTAGAAGAAAAAAATAAGTAATATTTCGATTCGTATCTGTAAGTGGTAAGTAATAGTTCATTGTGAACTCTACATTCGGATTCAAATCTCAAAAATTAAATAAAGTGACTAGGTATTTACGTTTTTACTATTTTGTTACCTAGTTAATACTTTGTCGCCATCATTCTGTACTAAAATTTTGCGGCTGCTTCAGCACACCGAAAGATATTGTTGTTTTTCGTATTTCTGGTAATAAAACTAAAAACAACTGCGATTATCATTTTTTGTAAGTGGAACATCCATGTATATACGCATTCAACCAAACAAACGTAGACTTCTAGAATCGTAACACGAAGTAACTAGTAGGTATATAATCCGTGTCGTAATCGTAACTTCCTTTTCGTCTTGCCGTAAACTGATAATTTTAAATTAGGACAATCTTTAATTGCCTGTTTTCTATTAAGTAAATCCTGGAGAATGCCAGACTCACTCCTGCGGGGATGAAGCCGCCTGCATCCCACACAACGGCAACCAGCACTACTGCCTGTGTACCAATGAGGGCGAACCTCCCACTAAGGACTTCAAATGCCTACGAAGCACAGGTATCAATGGTTGAACAATTTTAAACAAGAGTGATAGTGATGAGTTCTAATAACGTGTTAAAACACTTAAATACTCACGTTATGTAGCATGCAAGAGTAATGGAAATATTATAAACCAACCTCTGCAGCGCTCTCCTAAGTGCAGAATATAAAGATACTTATAAAATTGTGAAAGTTAAAGTGCTTGGTAAGTACATATCAAAAAAAACAAAGCATATTTAACACCCACTTTTGAAATTTCTGCTATGTATCTGTACATTATGATGGCGCTATCATGTTGATTTTAAATTTCTTAGTTTGAGATTCGGGAGCGTGTCGTTTGGTCAAAACATTTTCATTGTTCAAATGTTAATTTCCCAAGAATATTTTTGTATTATTTTTTATTTATATCCGGGACATCGAAACTACTTGTTACGTCTAGGTGTTAGGTTAGGCTACATTTGTGACTGTATAAAAAATATCAACAAGTGCGTCGGGAAACCAATCTTTGGGACACAAATTTGGGAAATGACACATTTGGCCAAAAACATTTTAGCCAAACGGAAGAGACCCCACCCTCAGATTCACATCCATGATAACCTTATAAATTGCGGTTGATCTAAAGTTCCATTCAATAATCTATATAAGATTAATTTGTGTTTGTGTTGCAGTGCCGCTGACGCCGAAGCCGATCTACAACGTGTTGCCCCCGCGCACGTGGAACACCTCCGACGAGGCGCGCTACTCGCCCTCGCCGCCCACGGCCCAAGTGAGCCATCCATCTTCATTACCTTGCTTATCTCTCTAATTAGCTCAACTGTGTAGAACGTAGCGAGCAAACTAATTACAAACAAACAGAACTGTTTTTTAATAAACCATTGTTAATCTACACATCACCGGCACCAAAGTAGCGTCTACTATGCCTAATGTAGTTAAGTAAACTCTCCTTGTCATTATCGAGTATATCTTTAATACTGGATATTTTTATAACACAACGCGCTTAATATCTTTAATCAAAGGCTGTATACAACCAAATCAGATAATTAATTTATCAATAGTATTATCGATTTTACGCGAGACCGCCTCCCACGCAATAATCCTTTTATTTTAGATAGAAATGCGTAGTGCTTTTCCATCGTAACTGATAAATATTCATAGATAGGTCAGCTATGACAATGTTTGTCGTGTAACCAAATTCAGAGTGATGTCAAAGTGGGGGCTATATTGATAAAGTATAGGTGAACTCAACTATACCTACGCTAACCCTAGATTAGAATGTACAAAAAAAAGGCAACATTACTCAGTAGTACTTATAGCTTTATACTAATTATCAGTTTTGATTATGCATACGTTTGTCAACAGGCACCTAATTCATTAGTTAGCGAAGTCCTTCCTGAAGCAACCGCGGCAAGTGAGACCACGGTGTCGAGCGGAGCCGTGGGACATTCTGGAGCTGTCTTAGCGGCTAGCGCGGTCGTCGGAGCCCTCTTCTTGGTCATCATACTAGCCCTAGTAGTCATGTGTTACCTTAAAAGACGAATATGTATAGTAGCAGGAAAAGGGCAGCTGGTAAGTGTTCTTGCAACAACGTCCTTCAAAGATAACATTTGCTTGCTTACTTATCGGTTTTTCCTAAATAATAATTTGCTTACCTAGTTTCCTGTTGTACAGCTACATGAAATACGATTTGTTCCGTTATTGTAGCGTGTGCGACCAGGGGAACCGCTGCTTGCTGAACGATATATAACGAACCCGCAGTACGGAGTCTGCGGAACGGGGGCTGCGGCAGTGCCGTCGGTGCCAACTTCGGGACCGGGGCTCATCAGCACCGAAGCCAGCAATGACAAAGTCCCACTGTTGGACAGAAACGCGCTGACGTTCCTCGAAGAAGTCGGTGAAGGGTGTTTTGGAAAAGTGCACAAAGGTAATAAATAACATACAGAAATACTGATTTATGCTACTTATTTATTCAACAATCCATGATTCATTTCAATCTCCTGTGTTTCGTAGGACTATTGCGGCTTCAAAACGATGAGCAAGTTGTAGCCATTAAAGTTCTCAAGGAAAGTGCAGGTCGAAGTGCTGAAGAAGACTTCGTAAGAGAAGTTTCGATCATGTCCGCTTTCAAACATTCAAACATTTTGAGTTTGATTGGAGTTGTCCATAGAGGTAAGTAACATACAAGCTAGATAAAACCCTCGACTAAAATTTGAAGATAGTTTTGACCGAGGAAGATCAAAAGTATTAGGTACCTACTGTAATTTGTAAATATGCGTTCACAGAGGATATCAATGCGAGTCCATGGATGGTATTCGAGTACATGGAGTGGGGTGACCTGACGGGCGTGCTGCGCGGTGGCCGCGGCGGCGGTCGGCCCGGGCCCGCGTTGGACGAACCGGCCCTCCTGCACGTGGCGCTGCAGGTTGCACGTGGCATGCAGTACCTCGCCGCGCGTCGCTTCGTGCACCGCGACCTCGCCGCGCGCAATTGCCTGGTCGGAGCCAACCTCACCGTCAAAATCGCCGACTTCGGAATGTCACGCGACGTATACACTAGCGACTACTACAAAATGGGCGGCGAGCGACCCATGCCGGTCAGGTGGATGTCCCCCGAAAGCATTGCTTATGCACGGTTCACTCACGAGTCTGACGTTTGGTCTTACGGGGTAGTACTCTGGGAGATATACAGCCGAGGTAAACAACCATTCTATGGACACAATAACAACGACACTTCAAAACTCATCGTCCAAGGCATAGTTTTAGTCCCGCCGGAAGATTGCCCACGTTTCGCGTGCGAATTAATGCGCGGATGTTGGAGATCTGATCCTCGAGACAGGATAGGATTTGATGAGATATGTACAAAATTGGAGATAGCGGCTGCTGCTGGCGGAGCGTGCTTACAGATACGGTTGCCGAGGCCACCGCCCCCGCCGCAGGATTCAGCCGGATACTTGATTCCTGCACCCAGGACTCCGGTAGACTATTTAGCGGCGATACCCGACCCTGATCCGGAGTCTGACTCAAGTGAGGACGAAGAGGAGGAGGATGAGTACACGTGACGAGCAGCGGCGGCCGCGGCGGCCCCGGCGGCCCCGGCGGCAGCCCGGGCCCCGGTGCCCGCCTCGCACTACGTGCCACGCACCTCGCCGCCGCCCGCCGCCTCTCTGCTTCACTTCTCATTCCTACCCTTAGGAGCCGTGACAAATTTAGAATGTTAAATTAAAGTGTCGCTGGAATGCCTAATATGAGAGTAAATAAGGACGCTTGAAGAAATACTCATTTATATAGTGTGATACTTTCATAGTATAAAAAGTACATTATATCGATTGTACATGATTGAATATACTTATTGTAGAAAACAAAAGTATGTTACCCATTACAACATCATCAGTGTACTGGTAGGTTATACCCATTTAGAGAGAACTATCTTAACAAATCCTCTCTACAGCCTATTTATGGAAAATTAACTAAACCTATAACTTGGAAAGAACGTCGGGTTATTTTTTTTTCAATAAAAACTAATCCTAACAGCTTGACCATACAATAAACAATTTCTACGTTAACGCCAAAATTGGTACGTCATTTCAGTTGCCGCACTGAGAGACGATAGTCTTCTACAACTTCAACCTGAACGTTAATCAAACACTGGTGTATTTAGTGGTAAAAATTATGTACCTCTCTGTGGAACATTCCAGAAAATTTGAAATGTAATTATATCATCTAATCGCGAAGTATAAACAACCGTCAAATTCCAGTATTTGGTCTATGTGCCTTATGAATATTTGCCTGGACTTATTTGAAAAGCGACTTCGTACCCGCGGAACTAGTTTCCCGCTCTTCCCCTATTTTAACGCCTTAGGGGATGTATTTCCAAAAATCCCTTCTTAGTGCACCACTACGATATTTCCTCCATCAAGTCACTAGGTCCAGCGGTTTCGGCTGTGCATTGATCGACCAGCCAGTAAGTTTCTTCATTTCGTTATGGTTATTTGAAGGTCAATTTAATTGTGTAGTGATGTGTGATACTTAGTGTAATGGCTGTCAAGATTCCTAAAATTCCCTGATGGTTCACTCTGAATACGTCCAGGCAATAAGACACATTATCTAGACGGAGTTATTGTTTTTGCAATTCCCGAAGTTGCGACCTGCATCTCAAGTTTCGTCGGTATGGGCAGTTGCTTCAATGTTCTGTAAAATTAAGACATAAGGCGCGACTTCATGGATTGAAAACACTGTAGATATAGGAGGACGGGACTAAAATGTTTATAAGAGCAAGAATTTACTTGTTGTGCCATATATACTTATCCCCCTTTAGAAGCAAATGTAATTAGTATGATTAAGCAAAGTTCTCTTATCTCCAATATGTCGATTAGAAAATAAGTTTGGTCATAATATAAAAAAAAAACAAGAAAGTACGAAGCGGAACAAGAATCAGGAAGGAATGAACATTATTTAGACCAAAATAACAAAATATATACTACAGACATAGGTAATGGTACGGTCACGGACTTAAATTGACATACCACTACAGAACCTTGTCGTATAAAACCAACAATTAATTCCCATGTAATTTCTATCTCGACACTTGACGCTGTCATTATGACAGGGTTCCATAGTGGCATAACAATCAAAGTCCGTGACCGTACGTATGTGAGTTAAGCCACAGTTAAGCGTAGTAAATGATAATAGGTTTCTAACTAAGTTGTAACTAAATTATTATGTCCAATTTGTACATAGAGTGTCATTCGATTCATTCGATCTTTGGCATATTTTTATGGTTGTTGTTTTATGTGTAAATTTGTCTACCAACGTTAAGACTTCCTAAATTACTAATATTTCTACAAAATGCAATGGCCCTCGATGAGAGCATGTAATATATTTTATAAAATTGTAAGATGTTGCAGTTAAACTGAAAAACAACTGCATTTACACTGAAAATATCGTATTTTATACAACTTAGTAGTTAAGGAAAAACTGTTTCCTTAAAAGTACTTGTGTTACTTATAATATAATTTTAAATGTCTTTTTGAAAAATAGATGATAAGAATGATTGTGGAGCGTGTACCTCAAGTTTATTTATATAATATTTAGCCAAACATAAACATAGGTAGGTACCTAATGTAAATATAGGGCGCATACCATACAATGTGCAATTTATACAATATTTATAAGTAAATAAAAAATACCTCTTATATCCTGCCTGAGAAATACATTTCTGCATTAACATGCTTCCACAATATCCATAATATGTATATGTTTACTTAGTAAAACCATTTTAACGCCAAAGACATGCATACATATAAATTATTGCATTTAAATGATAAAAAAATACATGTTGGTACTCTTCCCATGTGAAAATTAATGTGTATGAAAGAACTCGTAAATTTAATATCATTAACTTCGCATAATAAGCCATATCTTCGTAAAGGAGGAAACCCCCGACATACTAAGCAGTTCAGTTTAGGTCGAGAGAAAGGGACAAAGCTATACCAATTATACCGCTCTGCCCCTTTCTCTAAACCCATACGAAACTGTTTTAGTTTATCATGGTAACCCACCTGATCTTTTAAGAAAAATAGAGATCCATGCAAAGTTGGTCACACGGCGTACGTTAAATGCCAAGTTACTGGACTTTGCGGCACCAAAGCTAATGCAAGAGTGTGAAAAATGCAGCATAAATTAGTGCAAAAGTGAATTTACTGCCTATTCTCGAAATGCAAATCAGTGGCCTTAGACAAGATGCATTACAAGATCATTATAGTTATCGAAAATATAAGACAGGATTGACGTAAGCTGCCCGATGATCGTGTCAGATTATTCGCCGTATAGTTCCTTTGGATGTTCCATCGAAGGAACTATTGCGTTTTTTTTTTTTTGCAGAAGTGCCTTCACAAGAGATAAACGAAGTACTGCGACTTTTTTTCGCCTTTGTTCCTTTGAAAAAACTGAAGTGCTGCTGCCACTTTTCCTTCGCTTTTGTTCCTTTACAAGAGCTGAAGGAACAGCCGTGAACTTTTGTTCGCATTACTTCCTTTGCAAAAATGTTTCTTCTGGTGATTTTAAGGTAAGTACTAGTGCGAATAAAAAAAGCAATAGTTCCTTCGAAGGAACATCCAAAGGAACTACCGCGAATAATTGATCGTGCCAAGCGCATAAGCGACATAAGTCAATTCCACATACTTAAGTTTTCGAAAATCGTTTACAATAGCCTTAAGCACCTTGTTAGGACCATAGGTTGGGCACTAAATAATATAACTATGATTATTGAATAATAACTACCACTATTATTGTGAAACAGTGAACACAAGTCATGATTATTTCAGTTCACACTATACTACTGACACAAGTCAAAAAAAAATCTATCAGTGTATCTTAATATATGAAATCACGTCTAAAACTGAGTTTTATTTGACCAATTAAAAAGTACCCGGTGTAAATTACCTATTATATTTGCCTCAACAACGATCAAATAGATAAAAACCCGACATTATCGCCTGCACACGAAAAGTTCGGAAAGAAGATTGAAACGGCGCGTGGTGTTTTGCGCGGTCCGAACTTTACGTGTGCACTGGTCCCACCGCCAGCGAGTAAGCGATGAACTATCGGCGATTTTCTCGCCCAAGAAACGAACAAAAGATAATCGCTTCCGTGAATAAATCGCTCGGTGGCTGTTCAGCTCAGCGATGAACTATAAATATATATCTCTCTCTTTTATTTACACGGGAGCGATTATCTTTTGTTCGTTTCTTAGTAGCTATAGTTCATCGCTTACTCGCCGGCGGTGGGACCAGTGCCTAAAGGCCGCTATTAGATCCCTTAAAGAGCCTAACCGATTTTCATGAAACCTAGTTAAGCTAAGACCCACCCCGATTATCTAGCTAGGGACCTTCGAGGTCATAGACAGACAAACATATTCAGAGCCACACACATACTTACACAAAGATATACACGCAAAATGGCAACGTATGCAGAACGTTCTGTTAGTAAAACGATTAGGTACTCGTAGACATATCGACAAAATATAATTACTTTCCTCTAAGTGGCATAACGACTAGGTGATGATTGAATGACAAGGAAATCACAAACTAGTTTGTAAATAAACTCTTTAGTCTTTATACAAAGTCTATTTTTTTTTGAACATTGGTGTGCGCATTTGCTACCTTTTAGTGCCGGTCCCAGGGTTCTAGGGGCTGCGGGTATGGAGATAAGTTTAAAAAACTCAGGTCCCCCAAAATCCCGCCTACAAACGCTCATAACTTTTTAAATTGTGGTCATAAGAGCAAGTTTTTTTAGTTTAACCTGTAGTGTGTATGTGTGCCACTAAAAGGAACATATCTATGAGCTTTTTTAATCAGCAAAATTAGTAAAAGTATGAAAAATATACAAGTTCTAAATACAATTTGAACACAAAAAAAAATTCAAAACATTTTAAGAACAAAATATGTAATAATAGTCTCTAAAAAAATTACAAAATATTGACTTTTGAGGTTCGCATAAAGCAAAGGGCGTGCTCAAAATACTTCGCACGCTCCATGTGAGCAAGGCCATGGTCCGGATGGGATTCCCGCAGCGTTGCTGGGCATTGCGCGCCTGAGTTGTCTCCTGTGCTGACACGCCTGTACCGCCTCTCTCTAGAAACGGGACAAGTGGAAATGGAGTGGAAAACTTGCTAACGTGCAACCTGTGCCCATAAAAGGAAGTCGAGCTGACCATACCAACTAAAGACCCATAGCAATCACCTCCTTACTATGTAAATGTATGGAGCGTGTGCTAAATAGCAAGCTCCTGGCGCACCTCGAAGGTAGTCTACTCAGCGATCAACAGTACGGATTTCGCCGTGGACGATTAACTGGTGACCTTCTTGCGTATGCCACTCACTTGTGGGGCGAAGCCATCGAGAACCACGGTGAGGCCCTTGCCGTGTCTATTGACATTCGACAGGGTTTGGCACGATAGCCTTAAAAGCAAGCCTTCGTCATTCGGGATAACCACTGCTCTGTGCGATTGGATATCTGACTTCCTAAATGAAATGTCAATAATGGTCATGGATACCTGCTCTTCCGACCTATTGGCTATAAATTCCGGCGTACTTCAGGGGTCTATTCTTTCCGCAACGCTTTTCCTGCTGCACATCAACGATCTATTGTGCCCAGGTATCTTCGGATACGCAGATGTACCGTTGCGCCATTGCGGTAAGATACCTGTCCACTGCGCGCGCGCGTGGTTCTGAGGCTGAGTCATCTAGACAGGCCAGGGTTGGGCGGATGAACTTGCAAATGGGGGTGGTGTCCGATTGGGGCGAAGCCTGCTACGTGCTATTCACCAGCAACAAAACGCAGGCGTGTCGGTTTTCTGCAAAAATTAGTAGTTTCAACAGGACTCCTAGTTTAAAGAATACACCTTTACCGATGACTGACCACCTCGAGCTATGTATGGATCTTTCATCCACCTGTGGGATGGCTTTGCCAAATATCAGTTGGACGCACTGAACTCGGTGGACCGACGAGCTAGGAGACTCATCGGTGACGACTCACTCACCAATATCAAGCTTCAGAGTTTCGAGCTTCAGCGTAAAGTCGCTTGTCTCTCGGTATTTTACAAGGTGTATTATGGAGGGTGTACCCAGGAACTACATGACCTCATGCCACCCTCCACTTTCTCACATCGGTCTACTAGACGCCGGGAAGGCTTCCATCCACATGTAGTAGTACCCAATGGTTCGCACGCAGCGGTTTGCTGCGTCGTTTCTTATTCGCACTGACAAGGAGAGAAACGCTCCCCTGCGTCTGTATTCCCAGAATCATATAAACTTGGTGTTTTCAAGGCAAGAGTGAATAGGCATTTTCTGGGTAAGCGTGTACCTACCACCTTCGACCTCAAACGCAAACTCATTATTGATTTTTAAAAAACTTGTGTTTTTCATACTTTTACCAATTTTGTTGATTAAAAAAGCTGATATCATGTCCTTTTAGTGTTGTTGACTAGAACAAAAGTTATTATTAGCGACCCGGGGTTCGATTTCCGGTAAGAACATTGCACAAATACATAGGTATTTGTGCAATGGATGACGGGTAGAGTGAACTAGAGTGTAAAAAAAGAGTCGCTCGTTCTAAACATCTTATGTCATTCTGGTCTATTTTATAAGTAGGTACCTATCTTGATAAAAAATCTGCTGTTATTTCGTATTATGAAACCAAATACTATGACTTGTCTCGTCGTCTCATGGAATTAGTAGCGCCATCTGTAATATTTTGTTGGTAATGGGTTAGATCGATTAAGAGATTAGTTCGGCTGTTTGTAAATGCAGCAGACATAAACGCGAGGGCGCTGTTGTAGATTTGTGTTAATATATTACACAGATTATAATATGTCTATTATGCTATAGTCTGTTGTTTCGTTTAAGCTAATGGCCTAGTTGCCAAAGGTTCAAAATAAAAAATAAAAAAACCACGGTACAACCATAAAAACCGAAATATAAAATGTTTTAAAAACACATATGTATGACCTTTTTAAACGACTGCCCAAAAAAGGAGTGTAATGTTTTCAGTGTTCATATAACGATATGTTTGTAAGGATTCTTTATCCCACCATAACTTCTAGACGGCTGAGCCGATTTGAATGTGTGTGGTATCGTAGAATGTCTTCACCATCCCTGGTAACATAGGATTCCTAAACTGTTAAAATTTAAACAACAACAATGGCAAAATGTCAATTATTTATGTCAACAAATAAAAAGTTGTCTAATTATTAAAATATCGACGGTTCTGTGACTTAACCTCATACATAGAAAATTGTCCAGTATAGACACTCACTAAGTAAGCGAGTGCATGCTCAGTGCGTGTCAGTTTATAGGTACTGGACATTATTCAATATACGAGTCGCAGAATCGTCGATATGCGTATGTAGGTATCATTTGAAAGGTCTTAATGTCACCATCTCAAATATATACGAATATATTAGCATTAATAATAAACGGGTTTAAAATATCAAAAAATGCAGTCGGGGTTTTAAAGTTGGCTTTTCATTTAGTTATTTTATTACTTAGAGCACTCATAATGAATGAGACAGAGATATGCTTTTAGGTATTCTTCGGGTGTTTGTTAGAGTGCATTGCCTACCTCTATGAATAGATCTGTCCACCATAGAATATTTCATCATTCTCATCGCCTCGTCTGTTTAATTTCTTTGTGTAAACCATGTGTAAACTAATATTCCCTCTCCCCTCCCCGCCTCCCAAACCCAAACCTCCCAAACCTCCCTCCTCATCATCAAACGTTTAAGTGTGATGCCCTGAAGCGCAGCAAAAAGATATCACGTTTAAATTTAGCATAGTTGCATGCATGCACACATACCTAACAATAATCATAGGCATAAATAACATGAAAGAATAGTTACTGGAAATAAAACTAATAGACTGCCTAGAATTATATGACTTCAAATTTTAACTATTTGAATAATCAAATTGAAAATTCTTACTTGCCTTAATTTTTGGCTAATAATAGCCAAAATTTAAGACAGGTAAGAATTTTCAATTCCTCCTTATTTGAGAAGTACTTGGGCCTAAAGTCTATTTTTTTTTGTAATAAAATAAGTTAGCTTTGGTGCGGACTCGGCCGAGATTTTATTTTAACTTTAGACTAAAGTAAACTGTCTCCCGCAGAATTTTTGTTGTTTGGTCAGCCTAATAAAAAGGGATAAAATATTCACGGTTGGGTTCTCTGACGGTTACACTTTTTCTAATACGAGCTCCACATTCACGTGCGAACGCGCGAAAACTATGCGCGAACGCGTGAAAGTGTGAATTTGGAGCCGATTCTCGCGCCTTGTTAACCACTTTAAATTGTGTCGGTTCAAAGAGCCTGCAAACGCCCGAAAGCTGCGTAGACACAACAAGACGCCAAATTCGCGCGTTACTTTTAGAAAACATTGGCCCTATACCACTAACACTAAACTAAATATTTCAAACCTTGTTTTATTACGAAGAATACTCATCATCCAACATCTTCGTTTCCTCCATTTCTTTTAATTTGATTTTAATTTTTAATGTAAACCTAATTAAATCTTCGAGGCGCGAACTGTGAAACTCAATTGTAAACACTGCGAATATGGAGCCAAGAAGAGTTTACGGACAAGTCCCCAAGTAACGCGCCCATAACAGTACCTACTTAACCAGTTCAGTATAAGTAAAATGTCTTTGCTGTCAACACTGCACTGCACTGCAACATTGAGACTAACTACTGCACAGACAGCTACTGTTCAAGAAACCAACAGAATATTTACCATAATGGGCGATGAATATGCGTCTTGGCTCCTCATTTTTCGTTTGTACACTTTTTGCGGTTTTCGAGCACAACAAGAGTACAACGCATTTTAATATCGTAAAAGGATTTATATTCTGACAAATTGTTCGAGTGAAGTGTCTCTGTGGCACATGGCACAGCAACTGTCACTCTGTCCGGCTCTACTTCATCTGTGGTCTACTTGGTTTTCATTGGGGACGGTCGTTGTTTTCTGACTGCTATTTTCAGCTTATAAGTGTATTTTGAAATCGATCATTTTAATCAAGATGTAAACAATAGTAATGAAGAACTGTAAATAAAATGCTACTTTAATTAATATTGTACTGTGTATTGCTGCTTTCTGTTTACAATGCCTCCTATAAACTCTAAAGGAAAGAGTGGCGCAGAATACGAGGTAAATATTGAAATAATAATCACATAATCAATAATTAATTGCTTAGAAAGGCTTTTTTTTATGTTTTACATAAGTAAGTTATATTTTAGACAATATTACATGATTAATTAGTGTTCTTAATTTTCCCATGATAGTAGGGTGTGTTATGTCGGTGAAAGTGGAGCCGGGTTTGTCCTCAAATTTAAATATTTTGTTTATATTTGTTAATTTGTTTAACAAATCGAACCGACGTAAGCTTAGTATATTATAGCTTAGTATACTTTTTTTATAGGTATTGGTCTAACGAAAGTCGTCATCTGGGTTTTGATTTGCGTGTGAATTCAATTCAATTTTATGAAAATGTTTTGATGACTCTGCCAATGTCGTATTTTGCGTCTCAAACTGATAAACAAGTTGTCTCACTCTTTGCAGCTGCAGTATGCTCTTAAATATTTACATAATAAATTGTAAATTAGATTAGAGAATATTTAATCTGAGAAACCTGTTCTGTGCTATGTGTAGAGTCATTTGTTTTTATGTTTATCTTGTAAAAAGATTTCTTAATTGTCTAGAAATTTATAAACAATTAATCTTAAGCTGGGTCCTTATCTAATTTTCCCTCAACTTGTTGGATTTTGTGTTTTGATGCCATAATTGGAAACTGTTCTAGGATATATTATTTATTAGGTTTGAGATGTCCATAGTGTACTTTGTGATTGATTTAAGAACAATTTTGTTAACAGAATATCATAGCAAAAAAATGCACTGCCTTGGATTTTGAAAATTACATTCAAGAGAACAAAACATTGCTGCTCAATGACCCTCTCAGAGATATCCTTTTGTACCCATCTGACGATGTGTCTGTAAGTATTTCTATGCCAGTTTATTTTCCATTCACCTTTAAAGAGTGTTTGTCTCATTACACCTCAACACTAAAAAATATTAGAAGTGTCAGGGATGTTGTGGAGCCCTTTTCTTTTATCTGGGGATGTGGATGCAGTTGCAAATATTATAAGGCTTATATTCCCAGATGCAGATGCTTATTTTATGGAAAATTACATTTAGGTAAAATTTATTATAGGGAAATTACATAAAAATAAATAATAATTATTGTAAACCATAAGTATAAATCAATAATAGTAAGATAAGATAAGATAAGATTTCTTTATTTGTAATAACCATACATAGTCAGTTTTACATTAATATAGATATAATAATATCAGTACTGAACTAACATGATCACACACAATGCATGTAATCCTGCTGAGCCTCATTCTTACAGCAACTTGTACAGATCCACATTCCCCAAAACCATGCATCGATTTTAGTTGTGTATGCGGATTCTCAAATTATTGCAGCAGTTCCAAAGTCACGTACATACAGTGGTGGACATATAATTAGAAACAGTACATAAAACTTAGGTAAACAGAGAATGAACTATCGCTTCTTACCAAGCAACACCGAGAGAAGCGATTATTATTTGCAAAGAAATATCTTAACTGGACCGTATGAGAATGGAAAATAGTGTTATTCTCGGATGAAACAAAAATAAATATGGTGAATTCTGACGGCAAACGCTACGTTAGACCATGCGTCCAATAAACCATGCTTTTGATTATAAATACACGAGGAGCATAGTCAAACACGGCGGTGGTAATATTAAAGTATGGGGATGTTTTTCTGGTTGCGGAATTGGACCCGTCCGTAAGATTGAAGGTATAATGGATCAATTTCAATACAAAAACATCTTAGAAGAGACAATAATTCCCTACACCGACAACCATTTGCCTGTGACCTGGATCTTTCAGCACAATAACGACCCAAAACACACAGCCCGCAGTGTTAAATCCTTTCTTAGTGAGCAACGTGTTACCATGTTAGACTGGCCTGCAAATAGTCCCGATTTAAATCCTATTGAAAATTTGTGATACGTCGTTAAAAAAAAAGTCTCCGTTAAACGTAATTCCTGTCAATATGAACTTTACAAAGCCTTTGTTGAAGCATGGAACTCGATCCCACTCGATAAATGTATGAAATTACTTGAATCAATGCCACGTCGTTGCAGAACCGTCATTAATAACAAAGGCTATGCAACTAAAAATTAATTTTTAAGAAATTTTGTAAACCAAACATTATTTTACATAAATAATTTGAAATTGTTGACGTTAACACGTAAATAACTTTGATTTTTACCTCATTTCTTTAGTGTTTCTAATTACTTGTCCATGACGGATGGTACTGCGAATGTCGTTTAGTTGTTTGTACGTAACTAAATATCTAAATGGTAGTTGTAAACTCAGATATTTATTTGTTTTTTAATTAATCATAAGTTGTTGGACGTATTCTATGCATTTTGTTGTTTTATTTCCAGAAACAAAAGTTTTACGGCAATGTGCCTTGTATAATGTGAAATACGTCGCAAGTGTTTCTAATTATATGTCCACCACTCTATATGGCTGTAAATATTGGTAACATCCCTGACATGTACTATTAAAAAATATTTCTGCCAAATATGATAGACCTGCCTTTTTACAGAGTGTTGTCCTACCTCGCCGTTGGAGGACAGTTACCACAGCCGTGCCTGACGTGAGGACAGCCGCCACTTGCCCCTTGCTAACCCGGCAAGCCTTACTTAGCTATGCTTCCAGTTGGAACCTTATACACTTCAAATACAATAGTTACTCTGGCACTTACTTCAATCTTCCCAGGTAAATACTATAGTAAATAATAATTAAATCTGACTAAATGTTTAAATAGTTTAAACATTGAATATTGATTGTGTAATGCAAATCAAATAATATTTACCCATGGGGTATCCTGTGGTCTGGCATGGTCCATAAGAATATTCGAACTTGGAACTCAGGGTGGCTGGAACTTAGATTCATATGGTAATACATAATTGTTTGTATATTCTACAGGTTAAGTCTAAGTCTAACCACCATAGTCAGAGACATATACCTAAAGACAGTTAACTTGTTCCCTTTTCAGACTTTAAAAATTGTCTATAAAGGAACAACTTAATCGTCATTAACTGAGTCCGAGTGCTGCCGTTAAGTGAAAATGCATGTATGCATTTTTTTATTTATTATCACTCGAAACTAGTTTTAGCGTCCGAAACTGAAAATTCCAAATAAGGTCATGTTTTCCCGAGAAAAATAAATAATCTCAGTATTATCATTCACTTATCATATAAAACTAGCTGTCCGTGCCCGGCGCCGCCCATGAGTTTTTTCTGGTACAAATCTTGTCCTGATAAATAACAAACAACAAAAACCATCATTTATTCAAATTGGTCGAGCCATTCTCCAGTTATGGCGTGATCAATGGAAACAGGGATTCATTTTTTGACCCGCCCTCGCTTCGCTTCGTTTTATTTAAGTTTTCTGTAACTCGTACATAATTCAGAGCTTTACATATACAGGCTGTAATCATTAAGTGAAGCCAGGGGATTATTCCGGAAACAACAGATATCAGAAAACTTTAAACTGATATCAAAAGTAGGTATGTGACCCAATGAGTAAAATCACATCAATAACTTGTTTTTATAAAACCATGGGATCTTTTAAAGGTTAGAAAGCCATAAAATAATAGTTGTTTATGTGGACCGCTTACCTTCTTAAAATTCAAGTTCGTAAACTATGTCTGTACTTTTAACAGAAGTACTGACTTTCCGCAGACGAAGTCGCGGGCGCGAAGGTATTATACATAATAACCTTCCTCTTGATTCACTCTATGAACTCTATCTATTGCTGAATATCCGTTGCGTAGTTGAAAAGATCTAAGCGTACAGGGAGCAACTTTGTTTTGCTAATATGTAAAGATACAATTAAAGTCTTAATTTTTAAATCACATTCTAATCATTTCAGTCTCTGTCCTTCTGACGTTTTAGGTAATTATCAACTTATCAAAATATTCATATCACCCCTTATTTCAAAAACCGTGCATCGAACATGCTCGTTCGCAGCGCAATATCTTACAAACTTAGTTATGGCTTTGGCCGGATTGCAGCCGGAACCGAAACTCGGCCAAAACCGAGCCGAAACGAATCCGGAAGTTCGATCGGTAACTATTTAAATATTTTGATTACCGTTTAATGAACACCTTTATTTTATTAGCCTGTTTTTGTGTCCCACCGCTGGGCAAAGGCTGCGTAAAAGGTCCTTTCTTATTTATCTCATTACATGCTTGCCAAACTGTTACCCAGTTTATTGGCGAGTAAAGCACTTAGAAAATCATGCACCTTGGCATAGTAACTAAGTAAAACAACTCTTTTATCAACTACTTAATTAAATAAATAATATAAAACATTCATATTTTTAAAAGGCACTTTTATACAAGTCATGGTAGGGCTAGCCGATTTGATTGTGTTAACATTAAATTTATCCTTATTGGTTTTAAATTAAATTTAAATTAAATAAAAAAATAAAAAATAATGGAATTTTATATGACATATCTAGCATATTTTCTCATTCCCATCCTGTAATCTAGGCTTTATTATGATATGACGTTCTTGTATGACTAGAGTTATTAATTATTATGACTGCATTGCACTGCTCTGTATTGTTACACTGGGTATTATGATACAAAATCAATGCAACTCCAAGGCAAGTCTCTAAGTGGAACAGAGTTTGGTTGCATGTAATGTGCTATAATTGAATAAGACTACAAATGAAGAGCTCATTAGCAGCACAATCAACACAGATTTCATGGCCGCAAGAGTAGACAACGCTTCCAACTCTGGTTTATATAATGTTAACCAAGGTCACCTGTCTATCTGATTTGTGACTCATATCCTCGCCATCGCACATATGAAAAAAATGCTTATTGTCTTCTGAAAACAATCAGTATAAACAACAAGGGTATTAATGTGATGTGATAAGACAGGTAGTTCACAATGTTCAACTGTTCTTCTCAACACATTTACAAGTATTTGTAGTGCAACTTCGCTTGGTTTTGCCTCATTGATAATAATGTTACTGTTCGTATTTGTAACATATACACAATATAAACTATATGAGGGACATTTATTGTTTATCTAACTTTACAGTTTACGTTTTACATAGATGGGGATTTCCCCTTAGGGAATAACCCGGTTTTAAAACCCATTCAATGCCGTTGACGCCGATGATTTTTCCGGGTTCCGTAGTCAAACTAACAGTCAAACGGAACCCTTATAGTTTCGCCATGTCCGTCCGTAATCTAACCTAACCCAGAGACTCTTAGTACTAGAAAGCTGTAATTTGGCATGAATACACATATTACTCACGCTAACAAAGTGGTAAAATAAAATCGTAAATAAATTATTTTTTGGTGTACCTTTTCTGCACGTAACGTGGGGATGTATTTTTTTTCTCTCGTCTACCTATAGTGGGGTCCGTCGTTGGATAGGCCTTTCAAAAATATTGCGGGTTAGTGAAACGATTTTTCGATTAAGGGATCCGTTTATAATATATTAAGCTTTAAAGCGCTAATTTTTGTGAGAGCCAAGTGTGTTGGTAAACTGACCGCGACCTATGTCAATGTATGGGGATAACAGTTTTCCAACGGCCAAGTTAAGTTTGTTGTAAGGTCTAATTTGACTGTAGTAACGGCTTCGGAACCCTACGCTGAGCATGGTCCGACATGCTCTTGTCCGGTTTTTACCATAACACAATGACGTGGACGCCGGTTAGCGTCATATTTTCACTAACGATTCCATGGAATATGTTTCGTAAATAAATATCGTGTTTCCATTTGATCTCGGTTTTAATTAAAGATTAATGGACGCCGGTCGGTGTTACATTTAGCTTTAGCTACGTGCCGCTGACGCCAATCGGCGTCGCATTTGGCTTAAGCTGGGTGCCGCACCCGCTGATCAGCGTTGCGATTTAAAAGATACTGATCGCCTTTACATACCGATATTTATTTAGCTTAGCTTGAATGCCGCAGACACCGAATGGCGCCATGTTTGAGAAAGTGGCGACACCAGGGCATAGTGCGATTGAGGCCACTTGGTATTTGGGCTTAGGCATGTCATATAACTAGTTCTAAATAGTTAACTTGTACGAATGGTTTTAGTACGTTAAGCTCCTTAACTTATTCCTAACACAAAAAAGCAAAATCTGTAATCTATTTGAAGCCTTTGTCCATCTGTCTGACTTCATCTACGGTCTCAAATAATTGAAATGGTTTTGGATTACGTGGGTCTATTTTGGTCGCATTTATCGCTGTGGATGAATGTTGATAAAACATCCGTTACTTTTTGATAAGTGTCTAAATGCGAGAGTAACTGATGCTTTATCCACATAAACTCGACCATTATGGACCTACTCTGAAAATTCCAATGGTGATATCTGGGTTTTGATGAGAATTGTGTGTTGACCTATATTTTTTTATTTATAGACCAATAAACAATAAATTCATAGAGGAAGTATACGACATAGATGCCGAAACAGAAAGTGATAATGAAGCTCAAGCTGCAAAGGATGTTGGTACCAAAGAAGGATACCTGCTCAAAGGGCCGGAAATCGGTTCCGAAAGCATATTCAGTAATCTTGCCTCAAAATCATTTAAGAAACGATACTGCTCAATGGTCAGGGAAGCTGACGGTGCTTACGTTCTGGAAGTTTATAAAGATGATAAGAAAACTGATACCAAACTTACAATTGTCATGGATTTTTGTTCCGATGTCGTTAAAGTAAGTACTACCGTTGATGGTTTTTATTTGTTTTTTATTTAAACAATAATACTGTATTTATTTATGTTTTTTTATTTAGAATCCGAAGCGTGGACGTTATTGCTTCGAACTGCGAATGTCTGGCGGAAAGGGTTACACTTTTTCTACTGACAATGAGGAAGATATGAATGAATGGATTACCGCATTCAATGCTGCTCTGAAGAAGAATCATGATTGCCAAGAAATAAACCAAAGTGACTTTGTGCTGGATAAAGGTACGTTTTACTATTTTATCGCTCTTTCCGCTACCCTACTTGAAATTCTTGGAGGTAAAGGTATTACGTGTCCTTTCGCAGGGTTTAAGCTATCTCGTAGATTTCATCAAAACCGCTCTAAAATAAATTGTGAAAGCGTAACATAAAGAAATACTTTCGTATTTGTTTACTTAATAAAACTTTATACTTAATATAAATATTATATAGTTTGAAAATATGCATGTTTATCTTATCGCGTTATGGTAGCGTACAGGCATAGTTTCCTCGTATTGATACATTAAAAATGTGTGTTATCTAAATGCTTTATTATAGATGCGGACGTGGCTCTGCCAGCGGAGCCGCCGCCTCCGACGTACGGAACCCTGAAGGGGCTGGAGCACAGCATGAACCCTCTGCTAATGCGGTACTCGCGCGAGACGGACCTGTCCATCGCTGCAGCTCGTAACGAGCATCGCACTAACGTGTTTAGCATGCCATACAAACGGGCTTCTTCGCCCGAACCTCAGTTAGAGCCATTCAAGTAAGATGCACCACAAACCATGATCATTTCGCCACTATAAGACCCTGTCAGAAGGGCGTAACATCGAATACTTTAAGGAAAAATACGTCACCATTAATTATTCTCTTTTTGCGAAAAGGTTCAATTGCGGCTAAAGATTATAACTCTATACTATTCCTCTCATTATTATTGTGTTTATCAACCCACATTAATTGATTTAAACATAAAATGTTGTGGTTTTCAGAGAACACTTCGGCCAAAAAATACTGCTCAAATGTGAAAGCTTAAAATTTAGGTTACAAGCGCCCATAGATGGCGATAAAGAACTTTTGTGTCAAGTTGAGCCTTACTTCACGTACCTGGCTCTATATGATGCGAGAAGTGGCAAAAAAGTGACTGAAAACTTCCACTTTGACCTTAATCACGCCGCAGTGTCGGATCTAGTCAAGGACGAGGAGAGTACTAGCTCACTGGTCGAAAACTTTAGCTACGATGTTAAGTTAGATGTTAAACTGATCCCAGATCAGTGGTTCAAATCTAAGAGACAGGTATTTACTTGTTTGTGTCTATTACTGTTGTAAACAATCTGCAATGTTATCTCTGTTTATATAACATTAAAACATTTTATGCATGTAGGTGGTGCTGTCTATAAACAATCCCCATCCAGACTTGTTCCTCGTAGTCAAGATAGACAAAATCCTCCAGGGACATGTGAGCCAAGTAATGGAACCATACCTCAAGGCAACTAAAGACCCTCGGTTGGGTCTTAAGGTACACAAAGCTGTGCAATCCTACGCCCACCGCGTTGGCACGTATAGGATGCCATTCGCGTGGACTGCTAAACCTTTGTTTAAGTGAGTATTAATCATGTTATCTCCTCGAAGTTGCTACGAACGTATGTCAATCTTTCTGGGCTATAATTATAATCCAAATATTAACTAAGCATATCATACAAAATTTAACTATAATCGCTCTCAATAGAGTTGAAAACGAAAAACAATCTTTTTAGGTTATACAGCAATGATCTGGATACGTCACACGAATTTCCCGCCATCTACCGCCAAGAACCGAACAAAATGTCTGACGATGATTTATTAAAAATCTTGTCAGACTTTCGAAAACCGGAAAAGATAGCGAAATTAACTGTGGTACCTGGCTGGCTCAACATCAGCATTCAGCCAAGTAACGAGCAAATACCAAGTAAGTCGTTGTTTGCTTTAGCCTCGTAAGTTCTATGCTTTAATAATAGCGGCAGCCCTAACTACCGAGTGTACTATGTAACGTATAACTGCGAAAGTTCACTCATTTTGACTAAATATCAATATGAAAACGTAACTGAAAAACGAATTAAGAAAAGTTTTTTGTTTCAGATTGTATGACAACAGCTTATGCAGCTTTAAAACCATTTCCACTACCGCCACCATCTCCGCTCACGCTCGAACTGGCTACTTTAAACATAGAACCGGAGCAGCCGTATGCAGCGTACATACACCATTTATACGTCCGGCCTCTATCACTGAACTTTGAGTCGCAGAAAATGTTTGCCCGGGCGAGGAACATCGCTTGCACTGTTGAATTAAGGGACAGTGATACAGGGGAAAAGAAGCCTTTACAGGTATGTGAATAACAGTTGTTCTACTGGATCTGCTTGAATCCTATTCATAAATTCAACACAGGCTCATAATTGGTTTTCGATGGCAATAAATACTTTAAATGAATGCGCAAGCAAGCAATGAAGTATTAAAAAGATGTTTTTTTTTTTTTTAATTAACTTGTTGCGAAGCGTTTTTTTCAATTTGAATAGAAAAATATAGAGAAACCAACATTAAAAATGGGATGTAATAAAGAAACTGTAATTCTTTAAACAATCTCTCTGGGTTTCCAAACTGCCCTGAAATCTAATTGTGATGGTTTTCTACATTCCAGGTTGTATACGGCCGATGCGGCATGACCTCGCAATACCGCTGCTCGGTGTTGCACCACAACGCCAATCCCACGTGGAGTGACGAGGTCAAGATCCGTCTGCCGGCCACCATCACACCACAGCACCATCTGCTGTTCACATTTTACCACATATCCTGCGACTTGACTAAGAAAAATGACGCCAACGTTGAGACTTGTATTGGGTAAGATCATTTTTATTCTTAGTTAATTCTTGGACAATTATAATCTTATAGACACTTGAAAGCATTTGTTTTTGCCTTAAAGGTACGCGTGGGTGCCACTCCTAAGAAACAGCAAGTTCATTGACGAGATAGTCAATTTGTCTATAGCTACGCATTTGCCATCGGGGTACCTTTCTATTCAGCCGCTTGGACTTGGAAAAGGGGTAAGTAACCAATATTTTGTACATTCTCAATCTATTCAACTCGATCGTAGACTAAGTTCATGTCATGGGCAACTTTAGACTTGTATCCAACAACACACATAACACATTAAATTGGGCAAGTCAACCCCGCTGAATTTCGTGCCGTCGCCTAACTGACAGTGAGTTATTTGATTTGAAGCGTCATACATTTAGCGCCGGCAAACGTCGTCATGACGTTCCTGGTGCAAAAATGCTGTTGGCTGTGGCTTGTCTTATTACATTTATAATAGTTTAAAGCAAAACCCGAACGGATCGTTTTACGACTATTAATAAATCCGTTTGATGCATTTTAGATGCCTGTCTTTTCTAGCCAATATAATGGTCGATTACAATTACTTTTGGCGATATATCTGCAAATTATTTCTTAGAACGCTGGCCCCGAAGTGATCTGGGTGGAAGGCGAGAAGCAGCTGTTCCGCTGCCAGCTCGTCCTGGACTCGACGGTGGCGACGCGCGACGCGCACCTGCACAACCTGTTCGCGCAGGCCGAGCGGCTGCGCTGCAGCTCGCCGCCCACGTCGCCGTCGCCGCCGCCCTGGCACGACGTCTGTAACGCGCTCAAAGCAGCGCACGCGATCAAACTGAGCGCGCTGGTTGCGTTCTTGCCGACGATATTGAATCAGTTGTTCGAGTTGATGGTGAGTGGAAACGCCAATATCAACAATAAAAACTTACTCGTATAAAATTTAAAATATTGATTCAACTAATTGACCACATGCTCATTTACACGTCGGTAATATGGTGTGAATCTACTACCAGCGCTTTAGACAAGATCAGAATTGCGAAGAAACGCCGCAACAAACTCAGTACTGTGTAAAAAATAATTATTTACGTTTGTTTTCCAGACGGTTGAGAAAAGTTACACTCATGACATGGGCTATCAAATTGTGAAGTTGATTGTGCACTTCATTCACATGATCCATGATTATGGAAGGAAGGATTTGCTCGACAGCTACGTCAAGGTAAACTAATAGTAGATTGTACAACAAGGGCATAAAACAAGCCATTTTATCCAAGATATTTGTGGTGGGATACTGAAGTCAAAATTAGTTTTATATTATAACCAATTTTACACTCAGTTTTTCACTTCGATTGGAAGAAAAACAATTCAGTATTTGCCAAGACATGACAGAAACTCTTATACTTTTAGTGATGTTTGTGTACATGGACGCTGACTTTATTAAATATTATATTTGACTTATCAAAAGGTTTAAAACCGACATTCTTATGGTTTTCAGTATGTGTTCAACTGCGTCGAATTCAAACTGCATACGGTATTGACGGCGCCTCTGCATATGTTCGTCGATCAGAACCAACAAGACTTCTTGCTTGGACACAAGTTCATGCAATATTCCAGCTTCTTCTTTGATGTAATCATAAAGAGCATGGCCCAGTATCTGATTAATACTGGAAGGATAAAGGTGAGGATGGGAATGAGGAACATGTCAATTTGCAATCCTAAATATAATATTTTAACTGATTTGTGGTCTCACTTGAATTGCAGATGTCTCGAAATGAAAGATTTCATGCTGATCTCTTAGACAACATTGAGAAATTAGTAACGACTGTAGAACCGTCTTATATTTTGCAACAACCCATGCAGACGCACATATTTAACAAGAATCTTGCCGTATTTCTTAAGGTAGGGAAGTAAACTTAAATATGAAATTCATCATATTCAGCATAATAATTTTAGCATTGTAATTCGTTTATTTTACATTACAGTCGTGTCTGTCGTTCATGGACCGCGGGTTCATATTCCGCCAAATACAGAAATATCTCGATAAGTTCAAAGCGTGCGAGCCGAAAGCACTGTTTGATTTTAAGTTCACGTTCCTACAAACGATATGCTCTCACGAACATTACGTCCCATTCAACTTGCCGTTACAAGCAAACAAACTGGGAAAAGACATGAGTGAAGGTAAAAGTATAAAATTATTTCGACCTTGTATTCTTTTGTAATGTTTTTATGTCTAAAGTGCGTATGTTTTTCAGATCCAGCTAAATTGAAACTGTCCGAAGATTTTATAATGAAACATTTTCTTTCTGGAACTCTACTGAAACAAGTAAGCGGCACACATATTACCATTTTGACAGTAGCCCTTTGTATTCGAACGATTATCGAAGTTTACAACTTACCTAGAAATAAAAACGGCCATTAGTTATTCATTCGATTATGGGAGTTATTCGATATTACATTTGACACAGATAAATCGCGCGCAAAGTTTAATGAACAATTTTGGTAATCACAGGTAGAGCAATCTCTCCGCGAAGCGCCCCAGAAGCGTCGCATCGCGCTCGGGGTGCTGCGCGCTCTGCTCACCAAGCACGAGCATGACGACCGCTACCGATCGCGGCAGTGCCGCGTGCGACTGGCGCAGCTCTATGCGCCTTGGCTCACAGTTACGCTAGGTGAGCGGCGCCCACCGTGGGGCCAAGTATATTACGACCCCGTTACACATTTGCCATCGTGCTCGGCGTGGTGCGCCCGCTGCTAGCCAAGAACGAGCTTGCGCCAGTAGTGCCGCATGCGCCTTGGGCATCTTCACGCACCCCGGCCTACTGTCGCGCTAGGTAAGTGGCGCCCACCATGGGGCTATAGTACATTGTGCATCAAGGGTAGTATGAAGGGAATTACTAACGAGAGTGTTAGAAGCCCGACGCCGAAGGCGGAGGGCTTTTAATGACTCGAGTTAGTAATCCCCTTACTGCCTGTGATACACACAATGGTTTTCATCACATTTGCGAGGAAAAAAAACAAAGAGAAAACACTTTAACTCTGCAAAATATAAAGAAATAACTTTTGACGAACGGGAACGTAAATGGAAACGATATTTTTTTTGTGACCTCTACCACAGATAATAACTGCGTTTAGTTTCGACCTGGATTCGAGCCAGATTTAGCCAATTTGATAAAAATTTATAATTTACTAAAATTAATGATAAATGTTGATATAAAGTTGAAATAGGTATAAAAATAATGAAGTTTAATAAAGCGTATAGGTTTTGTGTAATGTAAGTTAGTCTATAGCTAATTTTTAAAGATGAAATTAGAAACCGATTTAATTTTTGGCTGAAAATTAAACCTCCTTAGTCAGAAATGATGTACGAAAGAGTTGCAAATTTTAAAAAGAAAGTCATTACTCCCTAGGGATGACAAACTCGCCATAATTCCCGCGGGAACAATTTAGGCCATTGTCCTTCTGTATACAGGCATGGAATAACACCATTTACGAGCAAGTGTGATGAAAAGTCTATTACGACCCTGCGCCACACATAAGCCATGGCGTTGCACGCCCTGCTCACCAAGCGTTCACTGCTGCTCGCACCAGTGTCGGTGCCTGCCGTAGAGACCAGTGTATTTTGGCAGAGCCACATATTGGGCCATCTTAAAGAAGATGTTGGTATAGTGGCGACTATAATGTTCCAGTGTTGGTGCGCTATTGCAGTATTGCCAGGGCACATGGTAAAGAGAATTGTGTTAATCAATTGCGATCCGCACAACTCTCCTTTTAACTTCCAGATCAATTTGTACTAAAACTGAACCGAAGCACGGCTAGCACAAGTTGCCCGTGACTTGGTTGTCCCTCGCATCTCCCTTTTTATCTCGTCAGTAACGATAGAGGCGCACTGAGCGACAAGCGAGAAAATACAACTGTTAGAAGTTTCTCATTTTAAGGAGTGTCTCTCAGTGGGGACGCTCCTTAATTGTAATAATGTAATTATTTGGTTAACTACGAGACAGGCTGTACCTAGTGTAGATCTGTCTAACCATGATAAATACAAAAATAAGTATGAACCAAAGAATATTTTTCTAATTTAACAGACAACGCCCATCGTCTAGTGACAAAAACGCTCGCCAGCCCAGTTTTAGAGAACGGACATGACAAAGTGGATGGCGACGCGACTGTTAACCCTATCCTCAACAATACAGCGAAGGATGTCGCGTCAGCAAACAGTACTCCACGAAGAAACCGCCTTACGTTGCATTTTGAACACACGCCTGCGAGGAATTCAGCACATTTCAAAGACCCACCGGTCGTCCTGAGCAATAACATGCTCGGCAAAGGTTAGTTGTTATGTATCGTAGTTAACAATGCACTTGTGTCGTTTAAAGTTTTAGTAAACTGGTTTCGGATTTGAGTCTCTGTCTAATGCACACATATTTCAGCAAGATACATTATTATTATGCACATTTTATTTATACCACCTTTTAAAACCAAATTCAGCTCTACGTCAGTCCCAAATACAGCTAAAATGCATTAAAGTATTTGAAAGTTGAAATAAAATTCTTATGTCTAAATAGGCCCAGGAAACTGTCTGTTACATGACACTATTAAAATAATACGGGTCTATTTCTTGCAAAGTACATGTACAGCACGTGTGTTTGTAGATTACACGAACACTGCGTCCCAAAGCTCGCTTGAGTCGGTATCGACCATGTCTGGGGGAGATTCACTCCCGAGGAACGCCGGCCGGCTTGACTTGACCGATATCGGCGACCAAGTCAATAGGTAACCACTACACATTACACTAAACAGGGGTTGTGGTTGAATGATAATATGTTGCGTCAGCGAATTTGTTTCTTTATAATTCTCTCAATTCTCGAATCTTTGGCCGCATCAAAGATTACCTTGCAAAAACGTTAAATGTCACAAATAAATGAGATGACTTTGTGTAAATAAACAACTGACGCAGAAAAGAGTAAACTGTACAATATGTAAGAATGAAACCTGATTTTTTTCACATCCAAATTGCGTGTGAAAATGATTTTAAGATACCTACTGAATATATAACAAATGAAATCACGTAACGCAACCTGAAGAAGACGACTAAATTAATGATTGTTTTGTGCCACGTGGTTTAGTTTCGGTAGATAACAGTGTATCTAAAGAATTCTCTAAATAAAACCACAACCCCACAACACACTTTCATGAACCAAACCTTATGTGCCGTCGCCTAATATGTACATTCGTCCGGATTGTCTAGATTTGGCGTGATGTCCGCGGAGGAAGTACGTGACGTGCTTTTGTGTTTCCTGTTTGTTTTGAAGTACTTAGACGAGGAACGGTTGGTGGAATGGTGGAAGACGCACACTTCGGCCCAACAACACTCGTTTTTCAATGTTTTAGAGTAAGTTTTACCAGTTTACGCATGTTTGTTTATGTATGCTTTGATGTTTATGTGGGTTGGGGGATTGAGAAAAGTATTCTGCAATTCTGTAATTTTATATAATGTTAACTAGATGTTATAGAACTGTGTTACATGAAAAGAGGATCTGGAGTGCGCTCATGTACTCGACTTTAAACCGTATTCTATCTTTAACTTTATGAAAACGCAGCATAAGTTATCAATCTTTTTCCGAGCTAGACATAATGTTTACTTGGAAAAACGCATACCCATGACCACACAGTCATAAATTTAATATCGGAAGGAAGTCCCTATTAATTGACGTTTTTGCCACAAAAACTCCTATGTCTGCCCATGACTGCATTGACAATAAATGTAGGTACACTAAATAACTATCTTTGGTAAGCTTCTTTTGTACGGTAGTTTTTATAAAGAACGAGAGAGAACAATAGCGAACAATGGCGTTACATTATATAATAAATAACATTATATTGCAATATTTTATTAATTTACATTAGAAATAGGATGAGCTGTAAAACTGAATTTCCTTTGTAGAATATGCGCCGAACAATTCCAGTACATCGGTAGAAAGCGTATACTATCAGAGTTAAAAGCAACTACACCCGATTGTAACGGCAAACCCAAACCCATCAAAGCGAGGACGCTGCCCGCGCGCATGACTCCGCCGGACTTCTCTAAGGAACCGCCTATGATTGTAGAGAAGAACAACACGGTTAACAGAGAAAACCTTGCTGCTGCGACGACTGTGACAACAGGTAGGTGTCAAATAAGTAAACAAAATGATATGTTGTATTACTTACAAACTTTGCAACAGGAGATTACATTCTGTGCACTGGCACTCTTATTTTTTTTTTTAATTTGATGTGTGTTTTGCTTTTCTTATAATTGTATCAATTGATTGGGGCAAGGCTCGCCAACTACCGGCCCCTGCGGGCCAGGAACGGCTTGCAAACATTATCAATGCGGCAAACTCTGGCTTTATGCCATCTGATGAAACAAAAACGACATACTAGTAAAAATTGGGCTTTGACCCGCAGTTATTTCGGTGCGCAGTATAAGAATAATACATTTACAGAGCCTTCTCTTAATATAAATAAAGAGTTAAAACAGGAATTATACCTATCTAAAATATTGGATATGAAAAAAACGCTTTTATTCCCCATTTGTTGTTATACAGAGTTGGAAACGATAGCAGAACACGCCGTATTATCGGCTAGTTGCCTAGCAACGGAGATTGGTCTTACCGTCATAGACCGCACTTGCCTATTCACCAAGAACCTCGGTGCTGCCGAGGGAGCCGCCGCCAGGCCTTACCTTAGGCTACTGCAGTTCCCGCAAAGCGAGTCTTTGTATAAACACCTGTTTGCAGCTTTGAGGGCGTATATAAATCAGTTCTCCGAAACCCTATTTGAAGGTAAATATGAGCATTGTATAAATTTCATTCGACCCATGTCCTACCCGCTTCGCAGCGTAAGGAAATGAGTCCAGTATAGTATGTCAATTTGGCCTATTTGTATCGCCCCAACAGGAGGCAGCACGTTATGCGCGGGCGTGGTGAGCGCGGTGGTGAAGCTGTGCGAGGCGCGCGCGGCGTGGCTGCGGCGCGAGGCCGCGGCCGCGCTGTACCTGCTCATGCGGGCCAACTTCCAGCACTCCGCGGGCAGCCTCACCCGGGTGCACCTGCAGGTAGGTGCCAGTGGGCGATTTGTATGTGCGAGTGCTGCGGATCCTAGGCTCGCAGTGCCTAGTAACCATCCGAGATCGATGACCTACACCGTCCTACACTTTAAGGACCACTTTACTTTCAAAAAGCAGATAAAAATGCACTGAATGCCTTATCTTATCTTATCTTTTTGGTGGGGTCCTTACGGATACACTTCGACCCTATGGGATCTTTTGTGTAATTACCCCTCTTTAAGCGCTTAATCCAATGCAGCGTCCACCCCTTCCAAAAACGGATAGTGGAGTGCAATGGCAGAGCCTTGAAATCGTTCGGTTCTGGGTAGCCACAACCGAGGATTTTCATTCTTACTCCGGCGAGGGCATCACATTCACACAACAAGTGTTTCACTGTCTCAGCCTCTTCGCCGCACATTCTACAACAATCAGTGTTGTCATAAAGGCCCATCTTTGCTAGGAGATGTTTAACACCAAAGTGCCCGGTAAACACTCCAATAATGTATCTAAGTTGTCTTCTGCTGAGTTTCCAAAGATTTTTGGTCCAGCTCTGGTCAACTCTTTCTATGAAGAGTTTTGCGTGCCCTAAGCCTACCGTAGTTTTCCACTCTTTTTGGTGGTTTTCTAGGGCGTTGTTGGTCAGGGCTGCATTTGTAGTGCCCGGTAAGGGTGCCACAAATAGTTCAGGTCCGACGTATGCGCCCTTGGACCCTTCCCTTGCCAGCTCGTCCGCAGCTTCATTTCCGGGAAAGCCATCTTGTCCTGGAATACACACCAGTTTCACTTTGTTGTGCCTACCAAGCCTGTTTAAGGCTTACTAAATGCCTTACGCTTTTATTCTAGAAAATCGAGCTCCACCCATAATATATCCTACAGTAGGTATATGTTTGCTTGTAATCGCGTTTTAGACAGCTGGTAAATAATTTCAAGCGACCCTCGTCTAGTCTTTATGTAACAAGACGTAGAAAAGAACCATAAACACTTGAGCTAAAGAGCTGTCCATCGACCCTGAGGAAATCATATAACTATTCAGATAAATTCAGATTGGGAAATTATGAAAATGGAAATATTGCGACTAGAAAAAGAAGATTTTGCAACAAATACCGCCGTACTCAACTGTCAAAATTATCTTAGAATATTTTCTTTTTCAATAGGTTATCATGGCAGTTTCAAAGCTACAGGACACTTCGACAGCCCTGAGCTGCAAGCGCTTCCAAGAATCTTTGTCTGTGATAAATTGTTTCGCAACCGGCGATAAAGCGATGAAGGGGACCGGTAAGTTTTGAATATTCTTATCATGTAATTCATGTACAATATTAATATAATATTGGATTTGATTAAGGCCACGGTTTAATACGATCAAACCAAAACCATGACTTTGTTTTGTGTTTTTAGTTTACATAAAGAGAGTATTTTTAATAGGTCCCTGCGATTATAATGAAAATATTTGTACAGATGTAGTTGATAAACATACTACGTCGGGAAAACTCTGAAACCACTGTCTGTGTCATTTTTATAGAGATATTATTGGTTTTTAAAGAAATTGATAAATCAATGAAATTTCAGCAATATTTAAATAAGGTAAAATGGTTATAGGGTAAATAAATATTTAGTGTAAATATCCATAAGAGCTGTGCGAGATAGCGGGTCGGTGTGCGAGGGAAAAATCTACCGATAGGAGTGCTGCGCTGAGCGACGCTAAGAAAATGTAAATATTCCTATTGGTGCATGGTTTTTTTATCACCGCACACTGCTCCGCTATTTCGCAGAGCCCTGGTGGATATTCACCCTGAATATACATTTTTCACTGCGACCTACCTCTTCGTAGTGTGGCTGGGTACTAAAGCTAATTGAGAAAGCAAGATTAATCCGAACCTATCCGACTAATTACGAAATCGTATTTTATTTACTTTATCTGTATTTGAATATACTCATTGGTAATTCACTCTTTGATTGAGTGATGAAGTCAACACGATGATGCAGAACTACACACAGGTCTCGGTGATGGTGTATGATGAAGCGAAGTTTTCAATTCGATTTTCCTAATAGGTGAAAAGCAGTAGTAATGTGTGTGTAATTTGGTAACAACATTATTTTCGTCTTGCTGCGCTTTAGATTCGATAAACAGTCCTTGCCTTAACCCGTTGAGTGTCCTGTAGACAACACAGTACAGGATTATTTGAATTTGGAACTAAGTGGTTCGAACTAAGATTGATATTGCAATACATATGTATATGACAACATTCCAGAGGGGGCATAATTTTAGTCACAGAATCGTCTATGTACACGCTCACACACACTTACGGCCCCGTTGTTTGATCACTAGTTAACTCAACGAAATGTTAAAATTCAAAAAAGGAATCGAAAATTTGACACATTTCCTTGAGATTTAACCATTAGTTACGATTTTTGTCAATTATTTAGTTTAACTACTGATCAAATAACAGGTCCTAAGTGATTTAACAATTTAGGGTTGTCAACGGAGGTGGCGGAGTTGATGCGGCGCGTGCGCACCGTGGTGGGGGCGCGCGCGCGCCTCGCCGGCGTCGGCGGCAGCGGGGGCGCAGGTGAGTGACGACAATACTGCCTTGCTAAGCTAAATCGCAGCATCTTAAATAAACTCCTGCGGCAATAACAACCTCATTACTAACAGGAGAGGATTGAATTTACTTTCGAATCGAATCTGACATAATGATTATTGGCTTAGCAGGACAACATAGCCTTACTGACACAACGCAATCGGACATAGTGATTGAAGCTGACGAGGACACTCACCTCTTATATTGTTATCTGGCATATGCTGCTACGTGGCATGCGTAGAATTAGATTCCCATTATTTCCCCTTTCCATACATTCCTAGATTACAGCTAGAGATAGTTTAAATAACAAGTTTCAGGTCTCTCGTTCTAGCGGTTTAGACTGGGCGTCGTGTCCAGCGGCAGTCATAAAAGTTTTAGAAAACTCATTGACATTAGTAATTATTATTTTTACTTTACTACCACCTGAAATAACTAAGTGTCACTGTCGACACTTCCAATAGGGCAAACATCTCACCCACCTTATTGTTTCATATCGTGCTAACGAAATGCAACCTTAGAACCAGACCTCATATTTTACTCTTCAAAAAGTTGTAACTAAGTATTTTTCTCATAGGAGCGGGCAGTGTCCATTTGGCTGAGCTTCAGCATGCCTTGGCGGCGTCGTGTCGCGCGACGCCGCGGCTCAGGCACGCGTGGCTCGCCACCTTGGCCGACCACAATGCGAGGCAGGGAGACCACGATGAGGTAAATAGCCTTCGCATGTTTAACCCCTCACTGTTACGATTTGTAGACGTTTTTTATAGCCCATTAGGGATAGGAATAGGAATACGCGTGCAACTGTTACTTCGCCTCTCCCGACTTCCGTCAGTCCGCAGGAGAGTCGATCTTGAACTGGTCGGACATAGTGATCTCCACTACACTACTACTTGCGTAGCTTTAGACTCGGCGATTGAAAGAAATTATAAAAGATCCTACAGCGTAAGGCACTTGTCTCACCGCCGATGATGAGCGGAGAGTTTATAGACACGGGATCTATATTTTTTTGTTTCGAGAAACTAGTGGATCTGGACAAGTGACCAGATCTCACCTTTTAATTAGACTAATATGCCTCGCACAACTACATGTTTAATATTCCAGAGTCCAGAGGCATATAATCGTAAACAGTATTTATAATCATTGATAATTTGACCAGGCAATGTGCTGCCAGCTGCACATCGCAGCTCTAATAGCGGAATATTTGAAGCTGCGCGGAAACAACGCGTGGGGTGCCGACGCTTTCGCCGAGATCTCCACGAACATCCCGCGCGACGAGTCTGGCCTCAAGATTGATGAAGGTACGTCAAAAAACGTACTGTAAGGGCATCACAGCGCCTGTCAGTTAACCGTATTAGAACACAGACTATTAGTTTCTCTTAAGGTTTCATACACTTCTATACAGATTTTTGACTATCAGGCCACTATGACGGACTTGAGACTGCAGGTGTCCTGTTAGTCTGTCGTCCTAGCATATCCGAAAGTGGCCCTCGAGAAGCCAGGAAGTCGGGCGAAGGATTTGCTTGCTCTTTTAATGGCATTATAAGACTTAAATATGTACATATTTTATTTGAGTGCAAAAAATAAGAGATACTACTGAATATTTTATACAATGGAAAATAAAAATAATAATAATTCAAAGTACTTATATCAAAATTTTCTTTAGTAAATAATGATACAATTTATGAGTTTATTAAATAATGAATCGTCTATTTACATATATTACAACATAACACTCAATATAATGTTTTTTTCGTATTAGATCACGGAATTGTAATCATATCCATATTAAGGAAAATCTCGGAATCCCGCTATGTGAACGAACAGTGCCGGTCACTGGTCATGTCATGACATTAGGGATGAATAAAATTATATCAACCGTTGGTATGTCTAATGAAATTAGCTTTTAGGATATTTGGTCTCGTGGGGGTCAACCATTGAAAACTCTATACACGGGTTGCGATTGCCAACACTAAATACTAACGACAGCCTAATTACATTTCCACACTCTCTCATCTCGTGCGACGAAACCGTCTATAACATTGACAAAGAAGGTAAGCCAAACAAACGCTTCAAACAAAGTGCTTTATTACTTGGGTCGTGATTCCCAACACTAAATAAAAACCACAGCCTAAATACATTGCAACACTATGCCTATTGTACATGATATCTTTATGTAGGCGGAACCAGTTCGCATTCTTTGTCATAGTCGTCTGGCACTATGTGTTTGGTTATCTCTTTAAATGTGTTTAGTGGACACAACAAGGTGCAGCCCGGAACCTCCATCAATCGCGGCTCAGCTGAATCGTCGTCCCAGTAATAGATCTGATAAAGTAAAATAAAAGAATATCGTACAACACATTTAAACAGTACAGATGTTGTGCATAATTG
Source organism: Acleris sparsana (assembly GCA_923062465.1). NCBI lineage: Eukaryota > Metazoa > Arthropoda > Insecta > Lepidoptera > Tortricidae > Acleris > Acleris sparsana. The sequence continues at coordinate 15,174,281 of OV281286.1, forward strand.
TTTTCCTTCGTATTTTCACGGAAACATACGAACGTGTCATGGCACTTCAGTCAACCTCAGTACTTTTTGTACCGTGACCGACTAAAATATCAAGACACGTTCGTACGTTTCCGTTTATAAGTATTTGTCTCTGGGGACATAAAAGCATTTGGTTGGCAAACAGAGGTTGGAAATTAACGATCTTGATGGATGACTGTTGGTCTTCTAAATCAATTAGGTACCGTATCGACTATCACTGTAGCTACTTTCTAACCATTCGGCGGTGAAGATAAAACAAAGAAATAATTACATTCGCATCTTCCACAAAATATGTCACCCCGAGATGGCGCGCAACTTACCGGTTTGTTCTTCTTTTTCATTCGCTCTTATACACTGTTATTGAATTCTATGGAACTTTACCCAGATCTGAAAGACTTTCTATGAGCTATATTGTACAGTAACTCAACCGAGTTCAGAAACGGTTGAGTAGACTTTATTTAACAGCAAAATCTTCATGAGAACTATGTAATTTGTAGTTCGCGGTTTTTCTTTAACATAGAACCGAAATTCCACTGCGTGAGTCTCACGTATTATTTGTTCAAGGTTTGTGTCACTGACATCATTATTTGCATGTGGTGCTGTATATATCTTCACACATTTTGACACGAAGCGAATTTATAATCATATGTGCGTGCTTAGTGTGCGCAGATATGGAATTCAGCTGTTTTTACAATATCAATACAAAGCAAATAGTACCTTGAAACCGAACCTCTGTTCATACGGCAAGGTGTCTTTGACTTGCGCAGAGGGCAGCCTCTCGTGTAGTTCAAAAAGCAGCGCGGCCCCGGGGTCGGGCAGGCGCGGCGGCGGCGCCACGCACGCCGCGAGCAGCGCCGCGACGGTCACCGGCGTGCCCGTGCGCACGATCACGCGCCAACTCGAGTTGGAAGCCTCGCGGATTATTTGTTTCAGGAGCGCTCCTAGGAAACAAAACAATTGTATCACAAGTCTACTTTTAAAACCTGACTGCATGTTTTGATAATTACGGTAAACTAGCTTTTGTCCGTGACTTTGTCCGCGTTAATTTAGACTATCCATATTCACTCGGGAACTTTTAAAAAATCCGGGGTGAAAAGTAGTTTGTTATCCAGGGCATAAACTATCGCCATTTAAAATTTCATGCAAATCCATCCAGCCGCTGCAGCGTAACAAACTTTCGCATTTATAATTATTATTATTATTTATCAGGATTATAAACATTAAAAATCCGCCTTTTCGACTTTTTTCAAGTATCAAATGACACTCGCGACGCTAAGACGGATCTTAAGACAACCCGTTTGACAATCGATTCGTCTTTTCAACATCTACAAGGGAACGAAGAATCTCGCATGCAGACGCAAATACCTACAAGCAACCATACATACATGTCAAAATCATTACCTTCATTATTTGGCAGTCGGATAAAAGACCTAGATTAGTATAGCCATGACAGTAATATCCTATTATACTGCCGTACTCAGAGACATTGTTGCTTTTCCAAACTTTTGTATGAAATATCCTTATCAAGGAACGACTTAGCGCCCGTTGTTTTATCAGAAGTTAACTGAACCACAGATAAAATAACGGGTCCTTAATCGTTATTAATTGACTCGAATGCGGCCGTTATTGTTGCAAAAAAGTTTATTGTGAGCAATTCGCGAGATAGTATGTAACTTTAACAATAACACGCGGAAGACCAATTCTAGCCTGAAAAACCAGTAACATGCTGAGCTGGAACCATTTTACATCGTCTGCCAAAAGCTTTTGTGTTTATGTTTGTGTTTGTTTGTTCTCGTAATTTGGTAAGGCGTAATTAAATTAACGTTATTTTCTTTCTTGCTTTTCTTTCTATATCGTATAATAATTCTTTATTCTTTGTTATAGTAGTAGTGACGTAAGAAAATCGACGTGCGTCAACGTAACTTACCACCGCTCAGTTTCCGTAACAAATTATTATAAAACATCATCAAGTACTCCATTCGCGCTGCGTCCATCAATTTTCGCTTCACGTGTTTCGCCCATTTAGGATTTGCTACTTTAATGTCGTCCTGGAAATTTGAATATTGAATATTTTTAATTATTGAATATTCATGCTTTATTTACATCGCCCACTTTGTGCTTTCTATTAGTCGAAATTGTCACACTTGCATCTATAAATCTAGTACGTTTTTCTGCTACCACAAACAGACACACAAATCCCTGTTATTGGTCGGGAGTTGTTATTTTAAATTAATATTATAATAATTACTAAAGGCAAAACAAATGCACAAAGATGAAATCCTTGTGTAAGTAGTCCGTCCGTAAAACTTCAGAGAAAGATAGACCAAGTCACTCTAGTTGCCGGTATTCAGATGTTATATTATGTAATCGTAGTGTTAATATGTACCTGAATAAGGAACAAGTTGCTTAAATAGTAAGCATCCTGCGGGGTGCTGTAGTTTATATTCGTCATTTGCGCTATCTTGTGAAATAGGTTGTTGTAGGGCGACAACATGCCTTCGTCCACGAACGCGTTCAGGACTCTGTCCTTCTCTTGATTATACCTCGGACAGTTCTCTTCATAAAGGAGCTGTAAAACATATTCAACCAATAAATATAATAAAATTAGCTGTTGCCCGCGACTCCGTCCGCGTAGAACTCGTTTATCGCTACTCGCGGAAAAGGTACCCTATGTCCTTCCTCGGGGTTCAAGCTATCTCCGTACTAAATTTCTTTAAAATCGGTTCAGTGGTTTAGCCTTGAAAGCGTCACAAATAGACAAAGTTACTTTCATATTTATATTATTAGTATGTATGGACTATCTATTTTATTCGGTGTTGTCAAAATGGATTATTTATAATTTTCCTGCTCCCTGGGTTTTATTGACACGAACGCGCGAGAGTATTTCTTGGTTATAAAGGTTGAGGTCATTAAAATTTGTGTAAAGCAGATCTTACGAAATCCTTATCCCGTGGTGGATATGTGTAGGGCACTGGTTGCCAGTTGATCGTCTCATTCCACGTCTGCTCGGGCGGGGGCGGCCACAGCCCTGCCGAAATTAGCAGCGCTGTCATCTTACTCAGGTCCGTATTTGACGCTATAACAATGCTCCTATCTATAAAATTAAGTACATGAGTATACTTTTAATTTGAAACTTAGCTAGCAATCCATGTATCTTTCAGAGTTTTAACTTACCTGGTTCGTAAAGAGGTCCTACGAAGTCGTTATATCTTTTCCTAAGTAATGCGCCCATCTCGTAAGTTAACATCTTTCCCTCCTGAAAATATTTATTTCAATTGTAATTGAACTAAGAAATGAAGCTGTATAGAATATTATTATGTGTTATGAGTTAATCGATCCCAATGCCATTTCGTTCGACACATTCCGTATACGCGAACGCTTTTAACACGCGCGGGCTCCGAGCGGGTCATAAATCATTATTAGCGTCGACGGTAATCTGCGTCTTCACCGGGAGCTATCACGTTCCTGTCCGGAGCGACCTTCGACGCGTCCCTCCCGGACCGGGAAGTTGACACTTCGTTACAATGTCATTTGTACCGTTTTGTCTCGCGTCGACCCTTCCCTATCGCCCCGTGAGTACAACGGCCTTTTCAATAATCGCTGTCTAAGGCTATTCGAGTAGATAGATGTTTGTCAAAGTTGACAGAAAATATACTGAGATGTTCCCATTGCGCTTCTAGTGTTTCTAATGCCAATAGGTAGGCTGTTTGCTTGGCTGTCTTTGGTAATAAAAAAGTTTTACCGGAAGCACCAGAGTGGCATCAGGTCCTGCATCATCATTATATGGTAGATTCGAACGTTGACATCACGTAAAGTAATCAAAAGGTGTACATAATAATGCATTCTCGTTGTAAATGCACTGAGACGGCCAGCCTCCACAAGGTCGCTACTCACTGTCCCATTTGTTCGACCGTGAATAGCATAACGTCAGCTCATGACAGAAGCGCACCCAGTGCATAAGCCGAAAACTCATTCATAATATATCCACGAAGCCCCTGGTTTTGTATAATTCGAGCAATTGGTTACGGCCAACGAATAACCAATTTTATTAATCGAGGAACTACGCTCATAAAAACCTATTGTCAAATGACGCTATACCGGTGAATCCCACGAGCGCTTTAATTGAATTAGGTTCTGACGTGTGATACTAACTTTGACCTAGCTGTTATACAGCAATATCTGGTTCGGCTGCTCTTTATGTTTTGATATGTTGATCCTATGCAATTAACTCACGTTAGTGATAGCGCCGGCTCCGTAGGGTGCGAAGACGTGGTCCGGCGGCGGCGTCCCCAGCATCGCTAACTCTCGTTCATTGGGTGTGCGCTCCCCGTGAGACATTAGCTTGAAAATACAAACATTCACAACTTTTGATTGAATGGTAATTATATGAATTGTTAAATCCAAACACACAAGGTATACCATACCTTACTTATATGTTACTGTACCTTACGTATTATAAGGATGAGAGTAGTAGTGTTGTAACCATATGAGTATGACTTATGTATACATAATTATATTGAACGCAGTGACCATAAACTTAAAGTTATGTCAGTTGTTTCTACTAAGTATACTTAATTATTATAAATAGACCAAGACTAGTCCGTGAGTGTATGCTTTAACGACCCGTATAATGTTCGTCAATTTCCTTGAACAATGTGGTAATGTACGTGTCGGTAAACACAGAAAATATAATATGCAAAGTAAAAATGGCCGTAACGCTTACCACGTGCACTTGTCGTAAAACGGTTACTTCGACGGCGGTATCCTTCGTCAGGATCACGGCTACGAGGGCTGAATAACACAAACAATATTTACACTAGAGGTTATTTATTTGTTGTACTATCTTATCTCTGGAGTGATTAACTGCTTTAGGAACGACTGCTTTTTATTATTACCTTTCGGACTTCGCTATCATTTTTTGGGAGAAAGCAGTAAAGGTAAGACTGGCCTTCTTCCCAAATCTACTATTAATCTGCCTGCTGTGTTGTTAATTAATTTATCGCCATTTACATGTCCGGTGTGTCAACTACCCATACAATTGACAGCTGCCGGTAGCGTATGTGTTAAATCTTACCGGCGATGAGCGAGACGCCTACCAACACGCCGAGGCAGCAGCAGGTGTGTTCGGAGCGCATACCCGGTGCCTCTTCCGCCGCGTTGGTGGGCTCCTCCTCGCGACCGCCCTCTTTCCTGCGCAAATGCATCTACTTATATCTCGACACTATCATTTTTTTCATATATAATGAAATTCCTATTTGGGTCCAAGTTAATGTAATCACTTAGCTAGTTTAGACAGTTAAGTTGATGTCTCGTAAAATTAATCACAGATTATCAATACTTGCAGGGTTACTATTTTTCTTGTAGCCTTGTGCTTGGATCGTACAGTCACCAGCAATAATATAGTATCCAACATTTAGCAATATCTGACACGTCTTTATTCCTAGAGGTATAAGGGCGTGTCTGATATTTTCGCGTCCAATGTTGGATAATATATTATTGCTGGTGACTACCTAATTGAAATGCAGTTAACTAATACATTGGGTGTCAATTCTAAACCATAATAACCTAATAACTCGTAATAGATTGCAGTTCAAAACATTAACACGTGCCCCTATGTTTCCGATGACCATAAAGGATATGCAAAGTGTATAGAGGCGACGTCGTCACTCACATTTTCCTCCGCCGAGTCGGCAGTTCTACATTGTAATCTGGTGTTGGAATCAATGTTTCCGGTGAATGTTTTTGGACATTCACAATAAAGTCACTAACACTGTCCGTAGCAGTGTTCGTTTCGTTGATGGAGGTAATGTTGTAGGCGCGGCACAGGAAGTGCACGGAACGCGACGCGGGATCCCACTGAGACGAACGCGGGACGCCCGGCCAGATTCACGGTCGCCGCGACCTGTCCGCTCAGATGATTAACTTTGTCCAATCGATTGTGCCGCAGCACCGCATTTGACACATGCGCGCATTTGACCTATACAGTTACAGTTGAGCGATTCACCCATGTACCACATCTAATTATCTACGTCATTTCTGGGTGACGGATGGACATGGTATTGCAAAAAATCTATACAAGAATCCATACATATGTTGTCCTAGTATCCATAATAATCATGTCAATTGCCATTGAGCTACAATGTTTGACGTTGTAATGCGGTAGTAAACCAATATATCTATCATTAGTATTGTCGTAAGCAAGGACTTGATGTCGGAACTTGGAAGCGCTCCGCAGTAGGGTGCTATGATTTGTTTGATAGTGTGAATTAAAAGATTGCGCCTGCTTGTTCCGTGCGAATGCGCGGTACCTTCCGCATGCTCATTGCTGCTTAATAAACTAGCATTAGGATACACGACATTAAGAGATTGAGATTGAGAGGGTTAATCAATACACACACTTTATGAATTCCTTTCAGTTTAAACTAGGTTAATTCAGTTGTTTTTTTACAACACCGACAAGTTAAATTTTCTTACCTGATACATAATACACTTGTCAAACGTACCATTTTCGACCTCACTTATCACTGCATACTACAATATATATATACTGTATTTAAGTTTATTCAATATTTAAAATAAAAAGAGGGATAAGTTTCCACACTTCCTTATTTTGTTTTGATATTTGTTTGTTCTGTTGTTTGTTACTGAAGAACACTTCAACGGTAGTGGCTCAATGATGCTATTAAGTTGTGATTATGATCTTGGCAGATGTATTCCGACGCGTCAGGTACATGCTATTATATCTAATCAAGATGTAATTAAACTAGGTATCATTACACAGGAAGATAACTCAGTTCTTAATTTCATGAACAAATATAGTGATACTTGTCTCTATGCTTAGCGAGTCAATTTCGAAACAGCTCTGTTAAAATAAAGGGTTATGTATGAGTCGTCGTTTTTTTAACATTGACTTGAGCCGGTGAAATTACTCGACACCGTTACTACAAACAAAAAACTATCTCTAAAAATAACAAGAATGAACGAATTTACTATTTAAAGAGTTTTGGTGCCATTTTAGATGATTTTTAGTAGGTATAAGCAATTTAGTTGCCTAGATCTCAAGAACCAACCAAAAAGTCTAACTATAGTCGTGATAGTTTTCCTTTTTAATTCGTTATATATGCTTCCTTGTATTTTATTGTATTTTCTAGATATTTATAGTTTTAACGTAACTTTAGCTAAAATGGCACTTTTGATGTTCAATATATCTGAATCGGTCCCCCAAATCTAAAAAATAATGAGACATTCACATAATGTTTTTTAATAGCTATCAAACAATATATGTATCACATGATGTAAAGTAACACAAGAACAATAAACCCTTGCTTTACATTTGCCAGAGATACCCTAAAAATGTGCGCGCCACAAACTTTCAGTTTTATTACTTTGATGGTTTATGAGAAAAAATGAGTGTTTGCAACGTGTAATATAATCTACAGACTTGTTATTTTGCTTTAAATGGATGAATAAAAATCCTGAAATAATTTTTTCTGCACTTTTGCAATTCTGTTAAAATTATTAATTCCGTTTTTTTATATATATCTTTTTAAGAAAAATGGTGTCATGACATCACTACAAAATTGGTTTGTTTGAAATATGCTTTAAAACTATTGAATTCGTTTGAGAGTTTCTTTAATACGTTATTCATGGTTTTTGCCAGGCAGTACCTGACAGAACTGCGTTTTTGTCAGATCGCATCAAGTTTGACAATTTGACCTACAGACGGGTTGAGGGTCCAAAACGGACTTATATTTTGATCATTAATTTTTTTTAAAGATCTTACTTTGTCATGTTTATGTACAGTTAAAAATTGTCTTGATTTTAATAAGCGTTAAAATAAAACGGAAATAAATAAGACAAATTCGATATACATTATTTGTATATTACTGCAATTCGGACTCCATATTATTATTTGCAGTATTGTGATTGATCAGATACCACTTACCAATCAAGACCTTGACGTGACGTTTAGAGTTCAAATAACTATTTCATACTAATTTTGTAAAATAATCTGATAACAGGGAATGGTTATACAACCCTTATTCTCGAAATGGTCTTTGAATCACCAAACATTATAAAATTAAGGGAGAACCCAATTTAATTATAATAATTTAATAATATCAATAAAAAGTCTAGGATAAATCACAGCCCATTTATTTCTCACTCGGCATTCTTTGACTATATTTCTAATAAATAACAAAAAATATTACTTATATTATTTTATAAACATTGAACTACTTACACATCGACTTAAATCTGTTTCCAAATATATATAGATATATATATATATATATATATACAATTGTCTTTTAATACAAAAACATTATGTTGTTGCAACTTAATCAGATTTAAAATAAATTATTTCAACCACCATTCATGTCTAATAAATAAGTGACAACTGGTGGCGTGTGTTTTAGGCAAAAATAAGTTTTATTTCTACATACTCTTCCTTAACTTGTACCGATAGACTATTTTCTCACTTATTTTGCTAATATTTTTTCGGGCACTGCATTTTGAAGGCGTTTTGCGACAACATTACGTCTTCGGTAAGTCTAAGGAAAGAGTCGTGGTCGCAGAAGAGTCCGCCACCGCAGCCGCGTATGCTGAGAACCTTCTCCGGTTGATCTGTGCTAGGAGCGTACACCGCCTGTGAAACAAACAGTCATATTAAAAGGCATATTTGCTGCCACGCCCACACATGAATAAAAAATGATGGCTTTGTGTGCTTCCGCACGAAGAACGTGAGATAGATGGTGGATGGATTGCGCACCTGGATTGCAGTGTCAAATGCTATTTACTACAAAACGACAACATTTATAAAAATACACTATAATTGATGATTACCAAGATTAAGAAGCTGTGCTCTTCGTGCGGCTATGTGCTTTCGATGATTTAAGTGCGAGTGCAAGGGGTCTTATTTCAAAAGTTAAACCGTCGTATTTGTTTCTAATCGTGTTTTGACGTTAAACAGTTTCAAGGAAAAACTGACAAGTTTATTAATACCAAAGAACAGACACATAGGCATTATGGTTACTGAGATCCAGATCGTCGAACACCACTGACTTTATGTAGCCTCTTAAATACGGCGAAGTGCGGACTAAATTCTTGAAATTACAAGAAAAATATCCTAACAAGTCGGTGGTATTCTCGATTCATTATACTCATTTGCATTGCATAGGCTGTTTATGCATTCGCTTCCTCTTTCTCTCGACTCACAATTCCTTGGAGCTATAGAAAATTCTTTTGTGATTTTGTTTTAACACACAGCAGACAGCAGTCTTTGTTATGAAACCCATTTATAGATTAGTCTTTAAGGAGAATTTATAAAAAGAAATGCGATGCACTCTGACTTTGCCTTGTTGAGATCGACGTGTATTATGCACATAAACCTTCCGGAAGTCATTCTCTGAATATTGGTAAAAACCGCATCAAAATCTCTTGCCTAGTTTAAAATAACTAAGCGGACCAGCAGACAGAAATAGCGACTTTATTTTCAGCTATTATGGTACTATTTTCGTAATCATATATTTACAAAAAACTTTTCAAATTAAAAACGCATGTTCTTTTAACATACCGTTATTCCGTATCGCCCGGTTATGCGATGTTTTCTCAGTTCGAGCGAAAAGGTCGCTCCATAGTTGGGTTGGTGCGCTTCGAAGACCCTGGCAGCAGCCATCACGGTAGCTACGTTGTTCTCGTGCGCTGAGTAGAGTCGCACTTTGGGCTGGTCCAGGTCTCCGGCCACCGCTGCGTTGGTCGCGTTCACTATTTCAGTCATCAGCACTCCTAGGAAAAGGCAAATTAGATGTGGGATTGGTAAATAATTTAATTTATCCGACATTTTTTGTATTTCCTAATATTTATTACATCAAAAAATATTGTCATTGCACATTCATTTATAAAGGCTGTAATTCAAAAAGGCAAGCTTTAAAATTCCGACGGCAGCTTGATATTTTCACGTAAGTATTAACGTTAACCCTACATACCATGGAGCAGCTTAAATTCGTTCAGTGGAACCCGCGAACGAAACAGATTCAAATTAAAGAACTCGCTAGTTACTGTTTGGATGACCAATAAATTGAATAATTCTTACCAGTTGCTAAACGTATCAACTCAGAATTGAAGGTTTCAATAGCATATTCAATCTTTGTCATCTGTTTGATCTGAGGCATCACGTCTTGTGCCCATTTCGGTGGCCTAATTTTAACATTTTCCTAAAACGTAAGTTAGTTAATAACTGTGTCAATTTAAAAATGCACTTATAAATTATGTCACGTAAAAACCAAAAATGTTTACCAAGGTTTGAAAAAGGCTGTCCAAAAAGAACACCGATTCAGGTGTCGTGATATTCGAGCCCGTCTTCTGGCTTAAGTATTTGAAAAGACCCTGATAGGGATGCAACGTTGCTTCAACTTCAGGCACTTCGTAGATTCTGTCTCGTAACCAGAGGTAACGAGGGCAATTGTACCAGTAAAGGAGCTGAAAATTTAAATAGTCATTTGTATGTGTAAATTAAAGTGACTAAAACATTAAGAACATTAGACTGATAGCAATGTAAGTAACCTGAAAAACATGTTTTCAGTAATCGGCTACAACTATAAGTTACGAGTAGATACTGCCACAGACACTGTTAAATTCTGAACTGTTTTAATTTAATCACGATGCTTAATAAAAAAAAAATAGACCTATCTCATACCTATCATGAGTACTAATCATGAGATTGTCTTCGCTATTATATTTACGAAATTGTTAAGTTGGGTATATTTTTTATAAAACGGATACCAATCAATTGCAAAGTCTATCGTGGAGGACTAACTAAAGTGAAATACGTCACTTTTTGAGATAATTCATTATTATGATATTTGCCGAAAGACGTCCACTGCTGGAGAAAGTCCTTGTTCCGCCATCCAGTGAATTCCCGCGACCTGGGATAATTGCTTAAATTAAATTATTTGAGTTATTTGAGTGTTGCATAAATAAGAGTGTGGTCCAAGCTCAATCAACTTCATGACATTCTGCGATTTAACCCGTCAATTGTAATTTTTCAAGCTGATAAGGTTAGAACGTATAACAAATAAATTATTATTTACTTGATCTAAAAGCGGTAGTTTACGAAAACAATACTAAAAACTTAAAATACGTCTATAAGAAGTTCATGCAATTTAAGCCGGTTGAAGAGTAGTTTTTTTTTTTTGAACTTTGCACAATACCTACTAATAAATGTAAAATGTCAAGTGTTTCAATCAAGTAAACAACTAAAGTCACAGACAAATTCACATCTTGAAAATTATGAATCGGATATTGATAAAAACAACCTAAAAAAATATGTGAAAAATCCTAGATTAACTAAAATGACGTAGGCCATTTGATTGATTCCTTTTTCGTCCTATTCCTCAGATATCCTGATTGGACATATTCTTGTTTCGGCACATTCCTGTTTGGACGTATTCCGTTTTCGGCATATTCTTGTTTTGGCACATTCCGTTTTTGGCATAAATCATTATATACAACAAATGAAATCAATCCTAGGTATCGTTATTTTTATTTTCAGGAAGTTATTCTTACCTATAGGACCAACCAAAAACATTATTACCTAAGCTGTAACGATTGCTTTTTAATCCGGAATACTGAATTATAAGATTCAGGTGGTTTAATCCTTTTAACTTAGTCGTCATTATAAAGAACTCAGTGAGGGAACTTCGAGCGTCGGTTTTAGAAGTAGAACCCTATAGTCTATTTTGTGTCTTTTAAGGTTGCATACATTTGTTCACTGATTTTTGGACTGTGAAACGGTCTAACAGACTTGGGACTGCGGGTAAACCGTTACTCTGTGGGAACCTTTAGTTGTTGTTATACTCACGTCGTCAACGTCATAAGGCAGCGTGTCATAGGGCACAGGTTGCCAGTCCAGCAGCGGATTCCATCGCTGCGCCGCCGGTGGCGGGTAGATCGCCGCAAGAGCTGCTAGCGCCGTCATTTTCGTTCGATCGTAATCCGTAGTTCGGACCTTTATCTCCTCAGGAAGATACAGCCTCGATAGCAGACCATCGTAGCGTCTTCTAATATACTGCCCGACTTTATAGGCCCGCTGCTTACCTTTCTGAACAATCAAACATACTGAATTCAATATTTAATTTAGACTTCAAGAGATTTGTACATTTCTGTTTTACTTTCTTGAGCAAAGCTTTTCCATCTCCTTTGAGGACTAGTCTTACCCTGATTTACGAATACAACCAATCATAACAATAAGCCGCTATACCGCACTACGCTTTAGGTTATCGCGGCCTATGTCTATTCGGGTCATTTGTCATCACAATATCATATATTATAATATTACAAATATAGATCGGTTCATTAAGTGGAAAAATCTGTGATTAAAAAATATAATAAGAAGCGTTGGTCATGTTTTTGTTACTCCTTCAAATTGTGCGTGTCTCAACGTGGTGGCGCAGTGGTTACGGTAAATAAATAAAATGTTTGACCAGTTAACAAAACCGGAAACAGGTGCATTATAAATTAAGTATAATATGGCAAGAGAACATTGAGCACCAATAAACTGTTTTATAAAATATACATATATTCAGTCAGACGTTGCCCGTGTCCATTCTGTCTAATGGACTTTATTAAGCCATTATAGTATTAAAATCGAGCCGATAATATATTTCCTATTATATTTAACAGTAAAAAAATAACGGCATATTGTTGGAACGCTTTCAAATAAAAAAAATGTAAATTGTTTTCCTCTGTAAATATTACTTACATTTGTCAGCGCTTTCATGCCGTAAGGGAAGAAAATGTTCTTGTTTCTATAATCAGCAGCGTATAGTTCTAGCTCCTCATAATCAGGTGTGCGGTCACCGTGCCGGAATATCTGTACACATTTCAAGTATCAATGGTAAATATAACAAGTAAAAAACCGGTCAAATGAGAGTCGGACTCGCGCACCGAGGATTCCGCATTAAGGATAATGGGGTTTTAAAACCGAAGAGAAAATACTCATTTGGTTAGGACAATTTTTTTATGCATTAAGATTCATTGTGACCATGCCATCAAACTTAGGGTAAGTTTTAATACAGACTTTTAATATTTTTTTACTGCTGTTCCAAAACTATACAAATTTAGCTAATTAGACAATAGTCAATTATTTTCAATTCATATTTTACTATGTTAAGTAAACTCATACTTTGCCGTCGTCATTCTCACGTTAAATAGTTCAAAGTTAGTTCGTAGTTCATTTTATTTATATTAATAATTACAGGTCAAGTAAGTAAACGTTTTTGTTATTATGTGTATAAAAAAAATGGCCTGCCTGCTCGGAAATGTAAATTTTACTGTTGCAAAATCAGTCCGCAAAATTCTGAGTTCCTGGTACAGGAAAAAAAAAAAAAGAGTAATTATTTACCAACGGCAGCGGCCGTGAAAATTTATGAAATTTCATTACATACCTGGTGTTTTACTTTTTAAAACCAAGTTTTGACTAGGATAACTAACTTCAAATAGCCAAACACTGGTGAAATCAAAATTCTTCTTTGTATATTTTATTTTTTAAATGTCATATAAGATAAAGTTATTCAAACAGCGTTTCCATTGTCATAAACAAAATAAATTGCCCAAATAACATAAACGCGTAATAAATGTTATAATTTAAACTGTATTTTATTCAAATTGAATTTATTACGTTTAAATTTGTGACTTCATTTAATTATTTATTTTATACCTAGTCGGTTACTAAGTTCTGTTACTGAGATTAATTACAATTTAAAAAAAAATTAAAGCTGTTTTGCATAAACCTGTATATTAATCAAAACTTTGATTTATATAGAATAATAATAAAAATAATGTATTCTAAACTATTGCAATTATTTGATGTACGAGCTTGAAGTATTCCCATTTCGGACGATAAAATCATAGTTAAAATCACGCACGACGATGATACTGATAACGGCCCCAACTTTTGTAAGAGTTCCTGTAGAGAGTTCAAATTTGCGTGACATATTGAACAGACTTCTAGCTTTAAATTCTGATACGAATGTATTCAAAGCAACTAAAGATCCGCTTGGACTACTAGAGCTACCATTTTGCACCTCCGAATCCTCCGATAGCTGGGTCTATTGATTACTTTGTTCTAAATAGCTTCGTGATTCCCAAATAGCTCCGTTTTACGGTATATTTTATAGTTGATAGATTACTAGCAGCGTTAAATATGGTCACGAAGGTGATTATATATCTTAGGGCTCACGACGTGTGTAAAGGTGCTTTTTCACCGGCATGGCTAGGCGTAAATTGTATTGCAAGAATTCAAAACTCTCCTCGCGCAGTTTTTTTGGGCGATATAAACAATCGTACCTACGGCACGCTTTTAAGACGGAAGACTCGCTCGCATCCACTCGCCCTACAGCACAACTCTACGCCTTACAGCAAGTGTGTGTGAGTGTGTACCGAGGCGCAGCAGCATGTGCGTACCATCTCACGAGGCACTACACGAGCTAGTCGTCTCAAAGCAAAGCAAGCCGCGGAAAGCTTGCCGCATACTTTGTCGATATAAGCCGCGCAAACAAGGTCTATCTTATTCGAAACCGAGGAAGGCCGTGTTCGTTATTTGGTCAATCTTGGTCAATATGCAACTACAGGTGGACACCTTACTTGTTGGCCAACTGTATAACCTGTTTTTTTTTGGGCGTAATTTATGAGACCATTGCTTCTAAACCAGTCATCAGGCTCACAGCTGTCGCATTGAGCTGCATTTCGAGCGCATCATAGGCTGGCGCGCTGACCACTATCATCACGTCAGCTTACATAAAGGTGTGCGGAAGATCATTTAAAAAGAGGGAGAATAAAATATAGATTAGATACCGATGAGCCCTGCGCGACGCCCATGCTTGTGTAATCGGCAGGGATCAGAATAGATAGAGCTAATTTGCCCTAACGATGCATCTTCATTCAATAATGTATTCCCATCTGACTCATTCATGAATGAGTATGCGTCAAGTTTAGACAAATTAGCTCTGCCTATTCCGATCTCTGGTAATTTAATCGAACTCTATCGTTGTCTGCGACTACCATATGTGGGCCTAGTATGGCTGCGTCTATATCGCGTGTCAAATGTGGATAAAGCACCCGTCACTGTCGTACTTATTTATGTGTCAGAAGGCGACGGATGCCTTATCCAAACTTTGTCACGCGGTAAACGCAGCCATTTGAGGGCCCCTGAGGTCTATGTTGCTGCAGGTCGACAAACATACTCAGGGCGGAATCTGCAATACCATAGTGGTATCATTTGTCCTGTACGACTCCATGGTCGATCACGTCGAATGCTTTGAATACATTCGACATACGACCATGTTCATGTGTTCGATAATTAAAGGTCAAAATTATGTCCTAAATGTAGGCCCTCCGACAGTACGAAGTTATGTTGGGTAACTATTTTTTGTCATCGTACCTTTTTAAGGGCATATTGATTAACATTGCCGTTTTTAGTATGGCTTGGCGTTATATTTGGAGAAGTGGCTTTACACGTATTCAAATTAATATTTAATGGAACTAAAATTCGTGTAGATTTTACTCCTGATTTAATACTTACCTTTACTCTTGTTTTTTTTAACATGGAAAAGAAGGTATTTTTTAAATATAAAATGCAATACTATACCTAAATAATAGTCCATAATGTCATTGAGTTAAATGAAATAACTTTACAACTTCGAAATTATAGTAGCATCAATCAGCCAAAGAGTCAAAAATGTGTCTGCTGGAATCTGCGGTCTAGGATTTGATAACGCGTGTACGTATATTTGAGAACGTGTCTCTGTCCCAAAATAACTAGATTCTGGTGATGGAATTAAAGCTATAGGAGGATAATATTGATATAAAAACTAGACACAAACGTACATGTGAGAAATACAAAATTGTCTAAACGACTATGCTACTGACTGTTTAAATATTAGTGATTTCGACTGTACAACACGATCTCCATTAATTTATTTAAGTATATACATTATGTAACCATGTAGGTATAGTAAATATTTCATAACTTTAATGTTGGTGTTATTAAGCCGAAAGCAATTGCAATCGCTATTAATTCAGCCTTATGTTAGCTAATCGTGTAAACAAATCCTGAATAATTAGGCACAAAGTAAGATTGCCGATCTTACGATTTTATATTTACGATATAAAAAAACGTGTCAATTGTAAAAAACAGTTTACGACCAAACAATACATTAAGATAAAAATGAATATGCCACTCTATATGGACCCCTCAAAATCATTAAGACAAGTAATAATCTTGGTCACCATTCAAGACAAGTTAAATGAATCGAGTACCTTCAGTTGATTAAAGATGGAAGTTGCTCACTTGAAAGAAAAACGAACTTAATAATTCATTATGTCTACGCGAAACGTCCAAGTAAAACTTAGAATTATTTAGTCTAAGTCAATTTCTGACCGTTACCTAATGATGAACTAGCAATTTTTAAATTTAAATTATAGAAATTTTACCGAAAAAACTGCCTACGTCTGTTTGAAAAGGTGCTTATTTCAACTCGCAAAACAGCATGTACATATACGCTTCCTGGACACTAGATCACGTACGAAGAGCGTGAACAATAACGTTTCCGTGTACGTACGTGTAACGTACCACAAAAGCGAGCACCAAGTCCGTGTTGGCCAGGTCGTGCTCCGGCTGCAGCACCAGCTCCTGCGCCGCCTCCTGCCCGCACGCGGCCGCCAACATAAACAACGCCACCACAGCCGCGCGCACCATCTTTCCCAATCAAATTTCCCGCCAAATGCTACTATCGGCAGTGCGCGCCCGCGAGCTGGTTTCGACTGCAACTCGGCGAGCCTCTGCTCCATTTATATACAGATAGAATAGTTTATTCAAGTGCGATTAGGATCGCTCCGCTCCTACAGCCGTGCGAAATAATAGCGGAACAAAATTGTCCAAACTTATACGATTGATGTGTCTCTTTTCTTTGACTCTTATTAGACAGAGATCGATATAATCTTAACTGAGTAGTTTTTCATTGTAATGAAATTTAACGCCTGGAAAATACTGTCAATTGTTGGTGCCAGTAACATGTTTTTGGTTCTGTAATTTGTTTTTCAGTTTAAACTTATTCATTTCAAACCTGCTGAATGTATAAACTTATGAATATTCTTTATTAACATTATGACGCAATTATTAAATTTAATGCTGAAGTTTGAGTTAACTGAAATTTACTATAGAGTTGTCAACAAAGTGTTCAAGTTAAACGCAAAATATAACTAGTATCAGTTTTTTCATTTGTTGGCGTGTTTGTAAATATTTAATAATTGATTTAACTGAAAAACTTGAGAACGCATCTTGGTGATAACTGTTTGATCTAAGAATACTAATTTATAAAGATTTAAAAAAAAATGTTTCTTTGTGCTTTGGGGGTTTTTTGTGCGTTTAATATCATGGTGTGATGGATTAGGTGTTCAACTTAGTTTAATAAAAAATAATCTGGAAAATATAAACAAATAAACAAATATTTTCTAGTGGGATCAAACCTCAAACCTCACACAAATTGATCTAACCCCAAACTAAGCTCTAGGCTTGCACTAGAGGAACTAGGCAACGTTTTCCATACTTATATAGACAAAATAATACGTAAATAAATATAAAAATACATCCAACATTCAAAACCAAATATTCGTACTTATCACACAATTATTGGCCCCCAACCGAGAATGGACTCCTGGGGCCGTAGCCAAGATGCATTACGCTAAAAAGCGTTTCTATTTGTTTCATGTTTAAGCCAATCGCGTCATTGGTAGTTCACGTCCCTTGTTCGGTATATGGCAGATTCTGTATTGGACAGATTCTGCGATTGGGCAGATTCTGTATTGGACAGATTCTGCGATTGGGCAGATTCTGTATTGGACAGGTTCGCGATTAGGCAGCTTCTGTATTGGACAGATTCGTGACTGGACAGATTCTGTATTGGACAGATTCGTGACTGGACAGATTCTGTATTGGGCTGATTCGCGACTAGGCAGATTCGCTACTCGGCATAATCTTGGATAGGACAGATTCTGAATTCGATGGAAATGAGATTGGCCAGAAGTACAGTTAAGATGATAATAAAATGTAGGTATGTTAAAAAAACAACTTATAGTAAACTTTCCATATTTAATGTCAGTAATTAATCCATCACCACGGGAAAATAAAAACACAACCATAGGTACTTAATTTTTAAATAAATTTTTAATTATAAACAATTATTACTTATATGATCTACTTTTTGTATATTATGCAGTTTATTTTGCATAATCGTTCCAGACATTCTGACACGCTTTATTTCGTTATTTAAAATTGCTTGAACAATTATGTCTACCTGTTTATTTTTTCTATCAATTTCGAGTTACGTCGCTTTCCTTTGCAATAAATTAGATTTAATAACACAACACAACTTTTACAAGTTTTGAATCGTCATATCTCCGAAACGGTGGCTCATAGGAGAAAAAATGTACGACAATTTAGATAGATAATTGCATGATCTTCAATCAATCCTTTATTACATACTTTTATCATAAAACTTACCGTTTGGATGGAAAATGCAAAAAACCTATATTCGAAGCGAACTTTGAACCTGAACTTTTTTCGCAAACGATCGATGGGGACTTTTGACATTTTATTTATAATGATGGTCAGAACATTCGTACTAATATTCAGCTATATGCGTAATAATGTAACCTTTCCCGTACATTTTAGGCTAACTCGACCAGGCTATAAGCTCATATAGTAGGCTTGGTGGTATATATAATTAGGTGCATAAGACTATTGTTCCTTACTGTACTACTTCTGCCAAATGGCGAATCTGCCAAACGGCGATTCTGTCCAATAGAGAATCTGTCGAGTAGTGAATCTGCCTAGTCGCGAATCAGCCCAATACATAATCTGTCCAGTCACGAATCTGTCCAATACAGAATCTGTCCAGTCACGAATCTGTCCAATACAGAAGCTGCCTAATCGCGAACCTGTCCAATACAGAATCTGCCCAATCGCAGAATCTGTCCAATACAGAATCTGCCATATACCGAACAAGGGGTTCACGTGACTTTTCATATCACGTCATCTACCAGTGACGCAATTGGTTTAAAAACTAAACGAATAGAAACGCTAGCTAGCGTAGTGAATCTTGGCAAGGGCCTCTGGACCGTTTACTTCGTAGGTAGGGCGGCACTACCATACCTACTAGACTTACCGCGTCGCCTATGATAGCCTTTTTAACAACTGTGCTTATGGTAATTTTTTTACCGTCAGGAGTATAAAACAAACAAACATCATAAATGTGTAACATCTAGGTATAATAACTTAAGGTTACCATTATGAAGACAGTGTCCACCATGCGCCGGAAGTTCAGTGACGCTTCTACTATCCTGTTTTGAGGAATAAAATTATTTTAAACTGGTGTCAAAATAACACGTGACAAAAAAACTGACTGAAAATTAGCAGAATATTCATTTGTCGTAACGATTGATAACATAATTCAGTTTAGCTAAAAAAAAACCGGCCAAGTGCGAGTTGGACTCGCGCACGTAGGGTTCCGTACCACTATACATCTAAATAAAAGTTTTTCTTTATTCTTTATTATATTGGAGTTGATGGAATGAAAGGTAAAATGCGGTTTACGATTTATAACGTATTAAAAAAAAACTAATTATTAGATCTCGTTCAAACCAATTTTCGGTGGAAGTTTGCATGGTAATGTACATCATATATTATTTTTACGTTTATCATTCCCTTATTTTAGAAGTTACGGGGGGGGGGACACACATTTTTCCACTTTGGAAGCGTCTCTCGCGCAAACTATTCAGTTTAGAAAAAAATTATATTAGTAACCTCAATATCATTTTTGAAGACCATTTATGGGTTTGATGAAAAAAATTAAATTGAGTTTCAGTTCTAAGTATGGGGAACCCCAAAAATTTATTGTTTTTTTTCTATTTTTGTATGAAAATCTTAATGCGGTTCACCGAATACATCTACTTACAAAGTTTCCATAGTATAGCTCTTATAGTTACGGAATAAAGTGGCTGTGACATACGGACGGACAGACGGACGGACAGACATGACGAATCTATAAGGGTTCCGTTTTTGCCATTTGGCTACGGAACCCTAAAAACGTTCTGCTGCGAACTCTACCTATGTCAAATAGTTGCAGTTGGTATCGTTTCCCAAAATTCAAATTGAATTTTAATTCTGAATCGTTGTGTATAGTAAAGGCCAATTGAATAGAGGTCGATTGCCACCGTTTTGATAGCTCTTATTTACGTCTTAGTTATGGCTGACGTCAAAAAAAATACCATAACAGGTCAAAGACGATATGTTCTTTACCGTCGGGAATAGGGGCCCAGTTCGCTCACGAGTTGATTCTACTATACAGGGTGTCCCCACGACTTAGCCACATGGAAGGAAAGTACCTTAAATAGTGTACTTAACTTGTAATTCGCCATGTAATTAAAAATCAAGAAATATTATTATTTACTCGAATCACTAATCGTACCTACAAGTTAAGTGTAATTCGATACTTATTAAAGTCTCGTCTAAAACTCATTATTGGCGCACTTTTTTAGCAATTAAACTTGTATTAGGCTATAGCCAATAAATTTTTTATTGCATATGGAGCAGCAAAACAAATTATAAAAAACATTACCTGATTGCTCAAGAAGGAGGGCATTATCTTTTATTGATGGCACGTGCCTTCACATGACGATTAACCATTTTAATAAACGCCCAGTCCTTAGCGTTCTTTTGATCTTGAATAAAAATTAACCTTGGTATTTTCAAACTAATACCTTATTTAGGAACGTTTATAATATTCCTCTGAGATCTTAAAGATGGGATTTTACATTTATATTATTATTTGCTGTTGCCCGCGAATTCGTCCGCGTAGAAGTCGTTTCGTTTATCCCGGGTAAAAAGTACCCTATGTACCTACTTCCAGAAACACGGATCAACGGTGTAGCCGTGAAAGCCTAACAGACAGACACAGTTAATTTCGCATTTATAATATTACTTAGTGGGTTTATAAGTCCTGTTACTGCCATTATTTACAATTTAAAAAAACATATGTATGTATGTTTTTTGTCACGTCTGTAATCCCAGAGTGGGGTCAGCAGAGCTACAGTAACCACAATGCACAATTAGGCTAAGATGTTTATCAGCTTATTACTGACTGTATTCAATAAAATCGAACATAATGTACGAGCTTTAAGCATTTCGATTTGGGACTAGGAGGAAATCCTGGTTTTTGAACCAGGATTTCCTCCTAGTCCCAAATCGAAATGCTTAAAGCTCGTACATTATCACGCACGACGATGATACTGATAACGGCATCAACTCTAGTTATAGTTCTCGTAGAGAGTCCAAATTTGCGTGACATAATAAACAGTTAAATTCTAAAACAAATGTATTTCAAATAACTAAAGTTCCCCTTGTACACGGGCCAATGAAGACATGAAGCATGACTTTTTAAATTGACTTTACGATTTCACTTAAATTTGCGAAAACGCACCAAATTTCTTGTTTCATAAGCTGGAATTAAGTCTCGTTGAGAAAGAGTTCCTTGGTAAACAAAGACTTAACATTCAAGCGTTTCCAAAGTGAAATTTGCAAAAAAGACGTGCATGATTTTATCGATTCTGGCCGTGAATATTAAAAAATCATCGTACCGGAATTAGCGGCGACTATGTGTAACGATAATTTGTGGTTTTACCCTTAAAATATCGGAACTCATTTCATAGAACGTTGTACTTGGTCGAATTTTCATTCCTTCGAAAAGCATTTCCACGTGCAGGAGCTTTTTTTTTGTTGTCACATGTCTGTCCTAACCTACGTAACGAATGCTTAAGATATATCCGGAAAACCATAAGGTTTCAGCAGAAATTAGCTTTCGATGTAATGAAAAATGACACATTCGATGAAATGTTTGTCGATATTTCAAGGGGATCCTAATTAGGCTTTTATTTTTGATGAATTTTTAAATTTCATAATAATTAAGGGTAGTTTTATTTGACTAAACCTTTGTAACAAAACTTATTTACCGACTAGGTAGTTGATATAGCGATCCAATTTTCCTAAACGCGAAACAAAAGACAATGAGTATATATGTCTATAACGTACCAACCCTCGAAATGTTATAATATAATGCTATATATATATTCATTTCAGGTATGACCGACGTCCATTACAACGAGCAAGCTCTCCTGGACCAACTGCTGGTCTGCACGGAGTACGTCGACAAAGCGGAGCGCTACGAGCTCCTCGGGCCGCTCTACCGCCTCATCATACCCATCTACGAGCGCAAGAAGGACTACCAGGCCCTCCTCACTTGCTACCAACACCTAACCAAAGCATATGCCAAAGTTATCGAAGTCACAAATTCTGGAAAGCGACTGCTCGGCAGGTTCTACCGGGTAGCGTTTTTCGGCAAACAACATTTTGGCGAAGACGAAGAAGGTGTAGAGTTTATCTATAAGGAACCAAAACTGACCTCGTTGAGCGAAATCTCAGAAAAACTACAAAACTATTACGAACATAAGTATGGCGCGGAGAACGTTAAAATGATTATGGATTCTGCACCGGTGAGGATATTATTGTTCACTAGCTTCTGCCTTGGACTCCGTCCGCGTTGATTTTGACTATCGATATTCCCTCGGGAACTGTCTATTTTTTCGGCATAAAAAGTAGCCTGTGTCCTATGCCAGACTAGAATTCTATCTCTGTGTCATATTTGATCAGGTTCTGTTCAGCCATTCTGGTGTGATTGAGTAACAAACATCCAAACATCCAAACTTTCTCAATATAATATTAGTAAGATAAGATACTTAAGGCGAACCATGCCCACTCTTTACAGTAGTTAGTAATAGCCACTTGTGGTCAGGCAAAGCAACTAACCTCGTATTAATCGTGGTTAATACACATCTATCTATTTTCGAGAGCACAATAATTCTATAACATAGAGCGGGTAGATAGATACACGGTGACATTTTTGGAGCGATTTAGTCTCGATGCAATAGCGATAGTCACTACCGACGACACCTGGTAGAAGCGTTCACATGTTCCCGCCAGCGATACACGGTGCGGGGGCTGCAGAGGCAATGATACTGATTAGTTTGAATCTTGTACCGTATGCAGAGTCGTCTGCTAAGCGCCGCGCGGCTAAGTGAACACTTAGCCTTATTCTCATCCGGAAAACAACCATAGATGAGATGAAAAATTATGATCCATTGTTATTATAATTTAACGTTTATAAATCACTTGTTTTATTGTTGCCGTAACAAATACAAGAAGAATCTGTCGATAACGTTAAAGTAGTTAATTTAACACGGCTTCTGTCGTTTTAAAATGATTTGTCGTAGTAGTAAATTCATTTTTAATGCATGGTTCAAGCGGAGACTAAATAAATGATTTAAAGGAATTAAAACTGGTTGCATTACTATATTACTAATAACCTCTTACATGAACAAGTCACTAAATCTAAACATGCCTGTCGTGAATCTTCAATTTTCAAGTGTGATATTTGCTACATAATATGAAAACGATGGCGTTCTTTTTTAAGTTATGCATCCCGCATTTCTTTTGTTTTTGTCAGGTTTTTTTATTTTTACAGCTACTTCATCTCTGGACACAACTCGTACTTATAGTTTTGTGAATGTTTGGTCTAGTTTGACATTAGAACGCTCGACTGTCTCAGGTGAATCGTTCGGAGCTGGACAGCAAGCTGGCCTACATCCAAGTGACGTGGGTGCGCACGGCGGCCCCGGGCGCGGGCGGGCCGGGCGCGTTCGAGCGCGCGCACAACGTGCGCCGGTTCGTGTTCGAGACGCCCTTCACCCGCGACGGCGCCGCGCGCGGGCCCGTGCACCACCAGCGGCTCCGGCTCACCAACCTCACAGGTCACTGCCATGCTCTACACCAGGGCTAACAATTTCACCCATATCCACATGGCTTGCCGCAAACACTGCGGGACGCGACCATACATTACACTGAGCACGATGTATTTCTGATGTATAGTTGCGACCTGCAGTTTTTGTGGCATCACCGAGGATGTAGATACGGTATAAGAGTGGAGAGTACAAGCGACTTACATAAAGCTAGCAATATGTTCTTGTATCTAACTGAATAGTATTTACTATCCACAAAGCTTTATAGTATTTACAATCCAACGTGACGTTAAACGAATGCGTCAATGTAATTAAAAACCAATTAGTGGGATGGGCGCAATTTAAGTGATAAAAAAAAAGATAAAAGAAATTTATTCAGTAAGTAGGCCGCTCGGGCACTTTTACACGTCAAGATACTACCAGCGCTTCCCAAGAGGAGACCACTGCTGAGAAGAAACGCCGCAAGAAACTCAGCAGTCAGTCATTTTCTAAACTTATTTCATATTTCATATAACAATATTGGTATGTACAACTTAATCTAGCATTATATAAAGCTACAAGTATTAAATTAAATATAATATCAAATAACAGTAGTTCAGCAGGAAAACATGCCAAAAATCTTACGGGAGAGAAAGATAGAAAAGAATAAAATAAAATAACTACAACTACCTACTTATATATGTGTATATGAGATGGTGCAAGATTACCACATAAAAGTTTCGATATGTTTTCCTGCATCAACGGTGTCCCCCAGACAAGAAAAAGCAGGATAAAGCCTTAGCATTTGAACAAATTACTATTGACTAAGTTTCGGGTGTAGGCCATGCATTTTTGTCTGTTAGATAGTCCTCGACCCTATAATACGCTTTAGACATTAACGACCTTTTCAAATATTTTTTAAGTGCTGGAAAGGGTAACTTTAAAACTACTTCAGGTAATTTATTATAGAAATGAATGCATTGACCAACAAATGATTTATATACTTTACGGACACGGAATTTTCGAATAGCTATTTTATTTTTATTTCTAGTATTTAAATTATGTATATCTGAGTTTTTGGTGAAAGAATCTAAATTCTTAATAACATAAATAATATTCTCGTAAATAAATTGAGACGCTACAGTTAAGATATTAATTTCTTTAAAAAGTTCTCTTAAGGAGTCACGGGAATTTAAATTATAAATAGAACGAATGGCCCTTTTTTGTAACACAAATATAGTTTGTATGTCAGCTGCCTTACCCCAAACCAGAATACCATAAGTGGAATAAAAAGTGGATTTAAAACACCATAATATATGTATGTACATAACTTCATCACTGACTCAAAATAGCTAATGTAGGCCCTACGGTAGCACTAATTCAATCCTTCCAATGGCTGACAGAAGAATAAGTAAAATAATAGGATTATTTTAGCAAATCAGAAGTTTGATCATTTGGTTTCTCTCTAGCTCGGAGGTTATTTATTGTTTTAGGTCACAACTATTCATATTTAATGTCAATTTACAGCTGAAAACTGGTTTCCATACGTGAAGCGACGCGTCCCGGTGATCGAGACGCATGTCGAAGAGAAGAGTCCTATAGAGGTTGCTGTGTCTGAAATGGAGAGCCAAGTGGTCGAGCTGACCGAAATTGTCAACGCTAAGGCGCCAGACTTGAAGAAACTGCAACTAAGGTAGCTATTATTTTTGTTTATGGATTGTTATAAAGCAAAACCCAGGTCTTGTAAAAAATAATTAAAAGTAAAATAATTGGCTGTGACTACTGTAGGTACTGGTGTATTTTGTGTTAAAGTTGGTGTTGCTATAGCGCTCCTTATCTAAATCTAACAAATATATCTATCGGCAGACATCGGTCTGATTATCTTAATAAAATGAATAATGTTAGTTAGAAACATTTATATCCCCATATATGTGTTCATACATTTTCTCGTATGGCAGTTTTTAAATCGCACTTGTATGCAAAAATTTCCTTATAATCTCGTGCCTGCCCTTGATTAAAAATAAAGTTATCTTAGGATGTCTGGCACGCCTCTGTACCTTGTAGGAGTGTGTCATTGTTAGATAGGAATATAGGTTTAAAAATGTAATATAGCCAAGGATTGATTGATTACTCATGCAGAGCTCGAAACGCGGAACTATGCTGCGTTTGCTGCCGGTCCAGAAACTGATAATCCTCAAAATTTACCCAATTGTATCGACGTTACTATTTCAACTTAACTAACTCTAAATCTCTTTATTTGTACACTTTCAGATTACAAGGAAGCGTATGCGTTCAGGTCAACGCCGGTCCATTGGCATATGCCAACGCGTTTTTAGACCCGACTTTAGCGCCCATGTATCCTGATGATTTGGTCGAAAAATTAAAAGCAACCTTCAAGTACGTATTTACAAATTAAACCTTATCTGAATAGCACATGGTTGTGTAAATTATCTTAATCTAAAAAATATTTACAGAGAATTTCTTACGGTGTGCCATGCGGCGCTACAACTGAACGCGAAGCTCATCAGCTCCGACCAAACGACATATCACGAGGCGCTGGAAGCGAACTACTTCAAACTGAGCGACTCCCTCGCCAACGTGCTCGGACAACCCCTTCACGATATACTCGTCAACGGGAACCTTAGTACCACCGTTACTGGAGTTGAATTAGAGTCCAGCAACGCTTAAAATTGTTACTTGCCATTTTCCTGGGTCTGTTATTCTAAAATTTTAAAATAGTCAAAGAGTCACTAGTAAAAATTAATACTGATCGTTGAGTGTCTATGAATGAAGGCAATTTGAGCAATGGAAGTTGGACGTGCGGTGGTAGCGCGTTGACGAGTGATGTATTTCTGGTCAGGAGGAAGAACGAATCTTGTGTTTTGATGTATTGAATTTGATTTATTTATTAATATATTCTAGAGATGGCATTGTCGACGGTCATCTTTCTAAGATAAATAAATATTTCATTATGCCATTCGTGACGAAAGTTTATATTTTATATTAATTACATTATTATATTGTTTGTATTTATCATTGTCGTGTTAATGATCATATATTTATTATTTATTTTGAGTAACGAAATATGCGTGTGTTTATTTTAAGTATTTAAAATGACAATTAATTTCCAAGTTTAACGAAAAACGAACGTAGATAATATGTGCTTTTTTGTACGTTCCTTATTTTTACACCTTTTTCCGAGTACGTTTGTATTAAAAGTCTTTTTGTATCGGGTGCGGTACAAAAAATTGCATTTCGTATTATTAGTAAATTTTTATAACTCAATTTGTACTAAGACCCTATATATTTCGAGATATAAATGTCTATCCCATAGGTTAAGTTAGGTTCGGTTAATTGTAAACCTTGATTAGTAATGTTTTCGTAAATTAATTCATTATATCGAATGATTAATGATACTAAATTATTTTGTGTGATCTAAATTTATTTAACCGGCTCCGCATCGAATTGTTTCGTGCCCGTTTGTAACTTCCATTATTACCAGTTGTAGTTTGTAGTCAATTAAAAGTTCCATCCAGTTGAACATTTCAATTAAGGTCTGCTGAGAGCAACAATTAAATAAATTCCAAGTCTGTCCAGGCAACTCGATGAGGTTAGAAATATTTAGAACTAGGTAAGACGTCACAAAAACATCGCCATCGCGGTTCGAACTATCTCGTTAAATAAACGCCTTCGCGGCAACTTACGCATTTATAGGCTTTCTTAGTTTCTCTCAGTGCCGAGTACAACTGTGCAGGTCTGTGCGTGTCACCCTTTACTTAAGAAGACAACTAGGGGCAAAGGGTAACAGTGAACTCATAGAAGAACCTAATTTAGTATTTTTTATCACTTGTAATATGTTGCTGTCAATATTCATGTCGCACAATCGCCATTAAAATATATCGGAGTAAATAGTTCTATAAAATCTCACCTCTACTGCATTGGTAAGGGTATTCGAGTGCGTTCAGATATTTTAAATACTTTTATGATCCGTTATATTTGATGGTGGCTGTACGTGCATTTTGTTTGTCATTTTCCTTCTACATCACGTTAAATTAAGTTTATAAAAGTGCCATGATACCATTCCATACTCAGCCGATCAAATTTTACCAATAATACGTGTAATTAAGACTACTTACCAGGTTAAGATAATACTGCTTCCTAAAAAGGGCGCGTTTAAGATCTTCTCTTGTAACTGAATCCATGCTTTGGTGATGGAAAGCTGAATTGGCCTTAGCAATTTAATTTCTCATGCGTCCTTTTAACGAGGCAGGATAAAACTTTCATATTTTTAGCAAAGTTAAGTGCTAGAAAATGGTTATCATAATTCTTAACTTACCCCTTTCAGTCGCAACTAAGTATCAAGTGATGATTGTTTAATTATCTTTTAATTAAACAATTATATGACTCTTATTTGTATGTCTTTATGATTCACCTTAATTATTTTTTGACACTCTAAATGTCTATTGTTAACAACCCGCTGCCCGCTGGTTCTGAAAGGGTTATTGTACTATGCTAAAATATAACTCTGCGCGATAGCCTCTAAGACCATTCAGTAGTCTTCAACTGGGTCTGAACTGCTCGCTACGATATACGACCATGGTTGTATTGATTATAAGAAAAAAAAAAAATCCGTGCGAAATCAGAGCGGTTCGTTAGTTTACATTGAAAAGAATTAATTTTGTGTTAGTTTATCTTCGCCTATATTAGCTTCTCTGCGTTATAAATAATACGAGCGCACAAATGTAGACTAACGTTTTAGAAACGTCATTTCTACTCTTAATTAGGTAATAATAAATATATCTTTATCATTAATACAATTGGCCGCCCTAGCCCTTGCGTAATCTGCCGACCCACCAACGTTTTAGACAATAAATACCTAGCAGCGGTGATTATCGAATATAATTCTATCTAGAACGACTATTTGTTAAATATGTACTGTCAAGGAAATTGTTTCCTAGACCACTTTGGACTATGTCAAAGTGACACTGTAAATAAAATCGTAGAAGTCTCTCACGTTTTGATAAATTACGTCACTATGACATAGTTTAGAATCAGTTTCCCTTATTGTACGTAGTAATGAAAACTTGAAAACCTGTTCGCTCAAATTCTAAAAGTACTTGTGATATTTATTTGTATAAGTAATTGAATCGAACGATGAAGAAACAGTGCTAAAATCTGTTTGCATTTTGGATCAACACTATTTCTGAACATCGCATTTTACTATTTTCTTTGTATTTTTTTAATGATCGGTTAATTATTTTTCGTAATCGCACTCTCAACTCTCGTGTGTCTCAAACAAGAGGTGTGAAATAGACGGGTATACATTCTTAAATAAATTTGGAAAGTTGAAATCATCATCGTAAATCCACTGCGTAACTTGCAAAACTTGTGACCGCCAAAATATAAGTATACTATGAACTCCTATTCCATTTACATTAGTATCAAACTTATACAATAATCATCAATTTATAAGTCGTGTTGGATTTTGATAATAATCTTACTATAACCTATGATCATAGCCTAAGCGGGTTATTCCCACACTTATTACAAATTAGTTAAGTTCAGAGTGGCAATAAAAAACGCTGGGTGTTCACACTAAGGCTCAGGAGAGTTTGATCGCCCCTCCCGTGTTACAAAAAAAAAGTGGTAGACAATAATGCGTTAGATTACTGCTCTGTAAGTAGTTGAGAAAAGGTTCTAACATAATTTCTCGATATTCTTATATTGTTACTTGTCATCCGGTATTTTTTGTAACACCGAGTGAGCGGGTGAAACGCTCGTGTGCCTCAGCCAAATATGTCATTCGGAGGGCCTATGTTTTAGGACTAAAGTGTTAAATCAACAATCGTGACAGTGGAACGTGATTACAGCTCACCGTCGGTGATACCACAATACCGCGTAACGAACAAATTAAATAAGGTGTAAAATACACCTTAGCAAGTTAGTCAATAAAGTAAATTTTAACTTGAGTTCTTTAACTTACTTAATTTGGTCGAAACGCGGTAGGTATTGAATGTCAAGTTTGAAGTGTCAATGTTAGCACTGCCTTTTATACATAGGACCCATTGATGTCATACACTCAATGTAGTGGTTATTATCTTTGATACCCCTCGTTCCTAATATTGACTTGGTTACTTCAGGTTAAAATGTCTCTTGTATTATGTGTCAAACTTCAATCCGAAGAAGTAACATGTCTAACGAAAAGCAAGCCTTATAAAAACCCAACTGCGGTTTGGATAATGTCGTCAAAGTAATGTTACTTATCATGTATACATTTTTTATTTCGCCAATTTCACATTTAAATAATTTTAATATAGCCTATGACAATCTAGTGGTTAAGACGAAACTAACCACGCATAGTAGTTACTAGTAGACATTGAGTCAGACATATATATACAAGTCAAACACATAACTCTCCTTTTGGGATTTGCCGCAGTTGGGTAAAAATATATATTCACTTTCGATTATTGAGGTCACGCAATAATAGTTTTATTGTGGAGTATTTTTAGTTCACTATAACAAATGTGAGCGTGGAGGCAATGCTGCTGTAATCAAATAACCTTATAAAGATTTACGATAAACGATAGGTTTTTGGCTTAATTTTACACAAAGATTTATTAATGTTTATTTATTTTTTATAGCTGAAGGATGATCAGTTAAATGATAAATTTTAGAATATTGTTTATGGCAATCGGTAAATGTGCCATATTAAGGTGCGACCCCACCGCTGCTTAAAATACGGAGACGGCACGGAATCCCAGTGACGCATCGTATCCGTACCGTTTTTATCGCATGCCCTCCACACTGGTGCTTAAAATACAGTGTCGTTTCGTTTTGCGGGTGGTAGGACCTTGTGCGGGGTCCGTCCGGATCGCTACCACCATCTTATCCATTAACCTACCGCCAAACAGCAGTGTTCGCATTGTTGTGTTCCAGTTTGGGGATAAGACAGCCGGTGTAATGACTAGCATAGAGGCATTCCATCTTAGTCCTCAGGGTTGGCAGCGCATTTGCAGTCTTTAGGCTTGCAGTCTTGTGAATGCGAATGTCTATGGGTCACAGTTTCCACTTACCATCAGGTGGCCTGTGTGCTCGTCAGCCTTCCCAATGCCATAAAAAAAAAAAGACGCGGTCATAGTAACAACATGGCGCGTTAATGTCGCACCGTAATATACGCACCATTAAGCAGTGATGTGGAGCGCATGCGTTAAAAACGGTACGGATACGATGCGTCACTCCGATTCCGTGCCGTCACCGTTTTTTAAGCATTGGTGGGGGCGTACCTTTAAGCATTAATTAACTCGTCAGACAGGCGCCGGCCGTTTCATTCCATATTTTCTAAAATACCACTAGCTACGTTAAGTTTTAATAAATTGTATTAAATGTAATCAAACCAACACAATGTATCTCAACAAAGTTTTACCTACTTGTCCTTGCGAATTTAATCCATTTTTATGTTATACGTATTAGTAAGATTTGTTGCTATGCTGAAAGGGATATTTTCTTGTTATTATTAAGTATTTTCAGTACCTACCTACAAAGTTATCCCTCCGCACCATGCGATACTTGTAAGCATGATTTATTTAAGTAACGTTTGTCTATTAGATAATCTCTTGACAATCAATACTACTATTACAATTATGCACAATATAGATATGACTTGTATCTTCGTAAAATATCTAAATTTACTGTTTTAATACATTTTATAAAATTAAGATTTGATTTATTTATTATTATTATGAGATTTATTTGAAATTACACGTACCTAAACCACGTAGAGGGTCATAGCATTTGAAGGTGATTCGGGTTCTCTTCGGGGGAATTCGGATAGATTGGTACGTAAAAAAACAATGCTATATTTTGTGTAGTAAAAGTGATTACCATTAAGTAGTTATACCAGTTTTAGGGTTCCGTAGTCAAACTAGGAACCCTTATAGTTTCGCCATGTCCGTCCGTCCGTCCGTCCGCAGTCTAACTCAGAGACTCTCAGTACTAGAAAGCTGTAATTTGGCATGAATATACATATTAAATAGTCATGCCAACAAAGTAGTAAAATAAAATCATGAAAAAAAATTTTTTTGTGTTCCTCCCCTACACGTAACGTGGGGATGTATTTTTTTCTCGTCTTCTCCATAGCGTGGGATGTCGTTGGAGAGGTCTTTAAAAAAATGCGGGTTAGTAAATCAATTTTTGGATAAAGGGATCCGTTCATGAAATATTAAGCTTTAAAGCGCTCATTTTTGTTGACAGTCAAGTCCCCCCAGCCAGCAACAACTACAAATACAAAAATCTAAAAAAATATCTTAAATGAAAACACATATAAGTAATATAAATAAATATTACCACTTAGTAGACTTCATTGGTTCTTGAGTTACAAACGGTTTAAATGTTTATACCTACCGTAAATTTATTTGCGTTGTTAGTCAACTAACCGCGACCTATGTCGATATATAAGGATAACAGTTTTCCAACGGCAAAGTTAAGTTTGTTGCGAAGTCTTATTTCATTGTAGTAACGGCTTCGGATCGGAACCCTGCACTAAGCATGGTCCGACATGCTCTTGCCCGGTTTTGCTTATATCACAGTTAAAATATCAAAAATCAGTATTCATTCCATCAAATTAATCTTAAAGTTTGATAAATGTAAAGTAGTAGTAGTAGTATAAGTGAAAAATAGAATTTGTATTGATGACCCATGTGGAACCTCGATACACGTATTTAATTACGTGAAAACTTTAGAAAAAAAAGACAGTATTCAGGTTACCCACTGTCTTTCAAAGGGATTGTATTTAAAAAATAATTTTCAATATTTATTTTTTATTTTTATATATGTATGAGAAAATAGGCTAAAGAAACCCTAAAACACTTTGGCCCGTATTAATAAACTGATCTCAACTCAAATGCTCGTGTCGAGCTTGTGACGGGCCAAGATGAGTTTATTAATACGGCCCTAAGACACCTAAACAACTCAGTGATAAATAACTTACGAAATATTGAAATCACTAATGTGTCCCATGCCTTTGAGTATCAAAGTGCCGTTCATATTTGTAAATCGTAATTAAATGCTGCAACCTTAGGCTGCAACAATGAATAGATGGAGAATATTTTTTAGTTAGCTACACTAAAAACAGTTTCTTACTCGTGTAATGACAAAGAACAACAACCTAGCGATGCGTTTACAGCTGTTAAGCCCGCCCGATTAACATCTGTTTTAACGTAATAGTACTGGTGTCTTGTGGCCCTTGCATGAATCTGCCGCCCTTCCCCCTACTTGTCTTTTACTCGCTCTCATACGCTCTTATTAAGAGCATAGCGAGAGAAAAGTACAAACCCGAATCACCTTAAGCGCTCACAGACTACTTACAAAATAAACACGAAAGAAAGACACGAGTAGGTATGGTATTAATAATAATAAGTAGCTTCGTTATCCATGGTACGTGACGTCACTTAAAGGGGCTTCTAAACGGGCCATATTTTTACTGCAATGTGTGGCCGGCAACTATTGGTGTCCCTCTCTTACTCGTATGTTAGAGAAAGACACCAATAGTGGCCGGCCACATATTGCAGTGAAAATATGGCCCGTTTAGAAGCCCCTTAACGAACAGTCCGGCTATTGGCGACGCGACGAATATAGTTGGTTGACCCTGCCTGTCTGCCTACGAAGCTAGCGGTCCCAGTTCGACTCACAGTATGAATAAAAATGTATATGATGAGCGGCAGTATTCGTTCCTGGCTCTTGGATGATTTCAATGTATGTAAGTGGGTAGTATTTCCCATCTTAACTTAATATTGAAATACAACAAGATAAACTCTGGTTGTTGTGGTTTTACACATTTAGAAATCGCAAACAAGTTACCGCGAAAATATTAAGTTTGGCTCGGCAACGCATTCATGCGCGACTGATCACGTAGCACGTCACGTACCTACGATACTTCTGAGGCGCGCAACGCGCTGTTTACTATCACGAACGTCTAACGTTTAATTTGTGACCCATTTCAAGAAAGTAGTCCAATGTCACTAGAGATGTCAGGTCATTTGTAACTTATAGGAAACTCCACCTTATTGTTGTAGAATGTCAGATTGACTTTGGACCTAAGTTCTCGATTGTAGGTGTTATTTTCGCGGCGCATCGCGTTTGCGCGCGAATTACTTACGTAGGAGACTGCATATTGTCGGAACTAGTTGGGAAGACGGAAGCAGCGCATATATGTTCTTCTACTTTCATACAATCGACTAATGAAGATTAACTGACAGTGTCACTAAAATTCTAGCTGGTTATGCTGATAAGAGATTTTCTGTAAATTACAGTCTCACTTTTCATTAATTGAAAATAATAATAATTTGGCACTGGATTGGCAACACTGGATTTTCAGCGGAAATTTTACACAATCTGTCAAGCTCAAGACTCGTCTGTCGAGTGTCGGTGTCAGTTGCAGTCAGTTGTCAATTTCACACTCTATAATCTGTGGTGACTTTGTTGTCAATGGCAATTGGCAAATCACTAAATCAGTCAAAGCAAAATCATGTAGATGTAAGTTGATTACCAGTACGAACGTGAACGTAAAAATATATCGTTAAATAAAAAGTGCTGAGATTGTGGTAATTCTTTTGTTACGAAAGTTTTACACTCGTCGAGGTCATGGAAGACGAGTTGGAGGATAAGGTTTTGCATCAAACTTATCTTTCTTTTATGAAAATCGTGACGCGTTTCACTAGCAGTGCTCCGTTTGATACTCCGGTGAGCTATTTATGGAAAATGGTGCGACTTTATTTGCTGCGGTCGGAAGTCGCAGTAATCACTCTAGGCATCATATTGTTTATTATGTACATCCAAACCATTGAACTATGGAGCCGCACATTATTAAGTAGACTGTCTCAAGCCCTGAGTCCTATCAATGCTGTTCAGAGAATGAAGTACATGGAATTTTCGGAAGCAGACAAACAAAGTTGGGAACTCAAGGGGTCTCTCAGTGCAGCTTATGCGATAAAAGGCAGGAGACAGCACATGGAAGATAGATTCATCATAAATGAAGATATCAACAACACAGGCATCTCTCTGTTTGCCATATTTGATGGACATGGTGGTGAATTTGCTGCTAATTATGCTAGAGATCATCTGATTCAAAACCTTTACAACAAAATAGTGGAATTAAATGCATTTAAGGATGGAAAGACTGTCAGCACTCCCACAAAAGATAACATGGATGAGGATAAGGCTCAAGAACCTGAAAGTACTACAAATGTTGAAAGAAAAACCAGCTTTAAAAAATCAGCGAGCACTGCAGATGATACATCAAGAAAGGAAATAACTGATCCACAGTTGCTAGCTCAACTTTCAAAGGCTAGACCAATGATTACCAGAGAAGTGAGACCAACTAAGCCAATGAAAAATGTGATTATACCATTGAGCAGCTACTTACACAAAGGAAAAATTAATTTTGGCAAGTTGCTGACAGATGAGGTCCTGGCCGCAGATAGGTTGCTGGTGGAGGCAGCCAAGCGCTCAATGGATGTAGCAGGAACAACTGCCCTTCTGGCTATTATGGAAGGGAATCACCTGATAGTGGCTAATGTAGGTGACTCCAGAGGTGTTATGTGTGACTCCAGAGGAAACGCCATTCCTGTGTCCTTTGACCACAAACCACAACAGGTAAAAAGTACTTAAAATTACAGCTGTTGAAATCACAGTAATGTCAGTGAAATGAGAAAATAATATTCTTTATAAATATTAATTTACAGGTGCGAGAACAAAAGAGGATTGAAGCTGCAGGAGGGTACATAGCTTTTAATGGTGTCTGGCGTGTAGCAGGAATTTTAGCAACATCTCGCGCAATGGGGGACTACCCACTGAAGGACAAGAAATTTGTTATTGCTGATCCTGATATTCTCACATTCAACCTCGATGACCACAAACCCATGTTTCTAGTTCTTGCATCAGATGGCTTATGGGACACTTTCTCTAATGAAGAAGCAGTTAAATTTATTAAAGAAAGATTAGATGAACCTGACTATGGGGCAAAAAGCTTGACTCTTCAGGCCTATTACAGGGGGTCAGTGGATAATATAACAGTGTTAGTACTCAATTTCTTGGACAACAAAATTGCCCAATCTGTAAGCCAGCAAGGTCCTTAAATAGTAGGGTCCAAAAATTGGGGGTGATTTAGTGTCTCAAAGATGTGCGAGAATAAGAAAAACATGTACAAAATGCAAACAGTTATTTATCATTGAATAAACAAATGAAAAAATAATTTAGTAGCTTCGGGCCTAAAATTTTGGTTGAGAATTTTCAAGTTCAATTGTGTATAATATAAAAAGATATCTCTAACTTATAACTAAATAATATATAAGCAAGACATATTTTTCTAAAAGATAATCTCTAAATTTTAGCAATATTTGAAATTGCATTGATTTTTCGACAAATATAACTCTTCATGAGCAAGTTTGGTACAGCCTTAATGGATTTCTGGAATGGAGAATGCATTTTTATTGTCTTATTGATCGTTTGAAATTCCATGAAGGTTAGCTGTTCAAAGACAATTTCTATTAACCCTTTTTTGGCAAAAATAAAAAGTCATTGATTCAAGCCTCAATAAAGTATCAATAATGATATAAAAAGTGAATGTTATGGTATGTAGGTATATTATAATATACATCGCCAAATAAAGGGTTTAGATTGTGTAGGTCTTATTATGAACTTGTTGTATTCATCTATTCTAAAAGTTCAAGTGTATAGTAGTAAATTTACTTACATTACCAGTTTAATAATATTCATGTAATATTTTGTCCACTAATTTCATGCTATCAAAGAATTTACTGTATATTTGAATGTTAAATCTTTATTGTTATGAAAAAAATGTTAAATTTTGAATTTATGCATGGTTGTGATTGTGACAAGATTGAATGTTACCATTTGGTGAGGAGATATTATCTAACACCTTTTTGCTGGATGTTTTTTTGTCAGAGACATTACTCTTTTATATTGCACTTATAAAACGAACTTTGTACAATTTAGCTATAATATAGATGTGCTGGTTACATATTTTCCTCCAAAAGTTGTAAATGCAGAGTATTTTTTTTATTTTGGAAAACTTTTAATTATTCTAGGTTCAGCTTATGATATTCTAATAATGATACATTTTTATGCGGGGGCTAATATAACTGGTCGCAACTGCTCTGTCTATAAATAGTCGTGTCCGTAAAGCGGCTCTGAGCGATAAGTACGGTCAGCATCTTATGTAGCTGTACACTTTAACGTCACTTTTGAACTGCTTGCTGCACTCATCTGTCCACGGCGTTAAAGCGACCTACTTTGCAAGCGTCAAGTAGTTGTTGCCAGCCTGGTTATTGATAAAGTTTTGTTTTAAATTTGCTTTTAGCGTTAATACAACTGCTTTGTACACCGTTTTTTTTAAATTTGCTTTACCAGTTTGTTCATGTTTAACCAATTTTCGTGTCCTCACAGTTGTATGGTAAAACGTACTTTATCGCATAATGCGTAGTCGAAAGTAACATTCAAAAGTGCGAATTAAAACCTTAAAACCCAATTTTTGTAAACAGTAACATTTCTGCAAATGCAGCGTAACATTTTACATAAATAGTATTAACAACGTTTCATAATTAATCATTCGTATTCGTTGTATTTAGACTAAAATTGGTATTTTTAAACATTTGTGCAATAATAATAATATGAAATACAATGTATGTATAGATCTACTAAATATTTTTGTATGTAAATATTTTTTTAACCTAAAATATTTTCTTATCAACAAGATAGCCTTTATTCTACTGCGTAAAAGCATATTGTATTGTATTTGACCTGTTATCGTATCATCAACGTTACAGTAGCTACTTCTTACTTGACAGTATTAGCGGCCGAGTAAGAAAATACGATCACATGTCAAATGTATTATGGTTTTACTGATTTATAGACTAACAAGTAACATTTTTTGTTGCCATTCGAGTCGTGTGAAAGCTTTAGAGCGACCACGTTAATAGGGTCCAAAGTTTACGCAAAACTATTATTGTAAATCGTTAAAACGTGAAATCCACCGAATTAATCTGGATCTAAATGAAAAAAAAAATTGGTGCCAAAAAATGTCATGAACGTCCATGTTAACGTATGTTTATTCAAATTAAATTAATTGTAAGGAGCGCCTACATATCTACACGGGTCGGCTAAATTCTGCGTAATGGTATCTCATACAATAACATTTCCAGTATAGATGATTCGAGACTATGACGTAACCCGGCGCTTATTTGTATACCAAGTCTTTCGATTCCGCTATGCGCACCTCCATCAAATATTTAAAAAAAAAGTACTTGTCAAGGCTGTGGTAATACAACATTAGTTATTAGTTTAATGAACGTTTCCGCAATCGTCAACGTAAAATGAAGTGAAGGGGCGCGTCGTTATGGGTTAGAAGGTATTTGAAAATGAACATACTTAGAGGTTGGTCACAAAGACATATATTCATTATTTACTGAGAATAAACAAATTTCTGATCTTAATCCATTATAAGGCCCCAGTTAATCAGTTATGTTACGTTAAGTTCAAATAAAGTTTCATGTTTGACACATCGTGGGGAATAATGTAAAAGCAAGTCATTTTTCGTGCAAATACAAAGGAATACGTACTTATCTAAATAAACAGATGTGGTCGCAAAATGGCCTCTACCTGATCAAGGGTTAAACGCGACATGGTCTTTTTTACGTCACATCTAGTGCTAGACTAAAATCAACAACAAGCGGTTACAAACAAAATGACCTCATTCCAAGCAAAAGTCCAAAGCGGGCGTAGAGAACACTGATAATAGTGATAATATTCAGTTCTTTTTTTTTAAATACTTTTGATATAAACCTCTATTAGCATAATTTTTAACAGACTTCTTTTAAAAATTGATTATCAAATAGTAAGGGCCATATTAGTAAAATTATCTTGGCTGTAATAAGCGTCTCAAGACCCATCAGAAAACTCAGCCAAGATCAGTTTATTAATACGGCCATACTGCTCTGCTAAGCCAATAAAACGTTCAGATTCGATCGTCAATGTAGATTCAATCCCCTCCTGTTAGTAATGAAGTTATGATTGGTACAAGAGTTTTATTTGAGATGCTTGTGTTTATGTTAGCAGTGCAGCATGTTTTAATTCACGACGACATGCGCTTTACAATTATTTTACATGGACCCGATCGAGCAACTCCAATTGCGACGTGCAGTCGTGTGCATCATCGTTAATAAACACAAGTTACATTATACCTGGGTTTTGTGATAAGGTTAGCGATATCAATATTTCGTCTTTATATTGTACGCGAATATATAAATGTTTTCTATATAAACTTAGAATCAGTGTTTCATTACATAGATCCATCTGTGCCTGCTATTGCAAAACGACTTATACGCGCGGCTCTTCGTGCTTATACGTACCTTTTACCCGCTTGTGTACCTAGTTATCCGACCGCCGCCAATAAGGTCTGTGATGTTTTGTGATGTCTTCGCCAGTGTTTAATTAATTCCGCCGGTCCGGTCTTTTTGTCTAATGTATTTTGACCTGAATCGGGGGCGACCTTGTAGATTATTAACACTATAGGAAATAATAGGAATGTTCTTGCCACATGCCTATTCTATTGATTATGTTCATTAGGTTATTAAATTAAGTGATGAGTGTTCTCACTCTGATCTACCAAAGTGTAATTATTGTACGAAAATATATATATGTATAAATCACTCCATTTCGTTTTATTACTAGGTATATACAGTCAGCGGAAAAAGTACCTAGCTGATCATTTTAGTACTTTATCGCGCTAACACATTTTGTTAATTTTGTTTGACATTACTTACTGTAAAGCGACGAGGTGCATAAGTACCTACCAACTATTTTTTATTAGACCTAAAACCGCGACTTTTTTATTTACAATATTTCTCTACTGAAAAATGAACCGATTGTACACTCGCGAGCAAAAGTATCGAATCACTTTGCATTTTTTCATGTGCACCCAATATCTTTGTAAATCGGTTTATTTTTCTAAATTACTTAAATGTAATTACGTTTCTTGAAATATTACCTTAATAAAAAGCTATGAAACGTAAAAATTGGCCCAGAATTTTACAAATTATGGGCAATTTCCTGGTTTGTGAGCCTTTACTCGTTACGACGTGCACGAGTTGCACTACCCTTGACCCCTATATAACGGGGGTAGAGGGGGGGTTCCTTATCAGTCCCTTATCAGAAGTCGACCGGTACACATCTCCGCATATTATCCTGTGAAGAACATCTGGAAAAAATGGAAGCCACTGAAGCTCAAGTCGCCGTAGTCGTCTACCTTCTGCAAGAAGGGCGTAGTCAGCGTTCAGTAGCTGCCGAGGTGAATCTGAGCCAATCTACTGTTTGTAAACTTTACCAGAGGTTCCACCAAACTGGGTCTTTTACTTCAAGACCAAGAAGCGGCCGTAAAAGGTGCTCATCAGAGAGGGACGACCGCTTCATCGTCTCAACATCTCTCCGAGATCGTCACCTTACTGGAGTTACCATCCAGAAGCGTCTTCGTGAGGTGCGAGGAGTAGCTGCCAGCGAGTGGACAATTAGAAGAAGACTCAAGGCAGCGAATTTGACACCCAGGAGGCCTGCGACGGGGCCCAGGTTGCTGGCGCGGCACCGTGCAGCCCGAAGAGCATTTGCGGAAATTCATAAGAATTGGACGCTCGAGCAATGGACCCCAATTCTATTCTCGGACGAGTGCAGAATATGTCTAAATGGCTGCGACCGAAGGGGAAGAGTCTACAGGAGATCAGAAGAGCGATATGCTCAGTGCTGCTTCTCCGAAAGAGTCGCCTACGGAGGTGGCTCTGTTATGTTTTGGGGCGGCATCTCGTACGACGCGCGGACTGAGCTGGTTTTCGTGCCTAGCGGTGGTCGTGGGGGTGGATTGACTGCTGCCAGGTACATAACGGAAATTCTGGAAGAGCATGTCGTCCCTTATGCTGGTATTTTTGACGAGGGGTTCATGCTAATGCAGGATAATGCCCCTTGTCATACCGCAAGGGTCACCACTGCCTACCTCCACGAGGTGGGCATCGAGACCATGAACTGGCCAGCGATGAGTCCGGACCTTAACCCCATTGAACACATGTGGGACTATCTGAAGAGAAAGGTTCGGGCTCGGGATCCTGCTCCTGCCGCTGTTGAAGAGTTGAAGATAGCTTTGCAGGAGGAATGGGACGCCGTTCCTCAAGACTACATTAGAAAATTAATT
The DNA here is from genome assembly GCA_923062465.1 of Acleris sparsana. Taxonomy (NCBI): domain Eukaryota; kingdom Metazoa; phylum Arthropoda; class Insecta; order Lepidoptera; family Tortricidae; genus Acleris; species Acleris sparsana. The sequence goes on from OV281286.1 coordinate 15,215,433, forward strand.
AGATCGATGAAAAATCGCTTAAACTGTGTTAGCAGAGCTAGGGGTGGCAATACCCGATACTAATTTAATAATAATAAAGAGTATTGTATGATAAATAAGCCTTTTATTCCAAGTTTGCCTTGTTTATTTTTACCGTATTTTCAGGCTACTTCCGTTATTCGGTTTTTTTTGTCCAGCCTTTAGGCCTTGAATATTAAATTAGCACATTTTTCAATGCGTTACATTATTAGCTTTTATTTGGTACCATAATTTTCAGATTCGGGTGGGAAATTACAAAGATATTGGGTGCACATGAAAAAATGCAAAGTGATTCGATACTTTTGCGCGCGAGTGTATTGTGTCTAGTTACTTATTCCAAGGAAATTGCAACAACAACAACAACAACGTCGACAATATGACCATTTATGCCGCAGTACAGCCTTATGTATGTATTTAACTTTTAATCAGTACCATACACACCACCACGCAGAGTTTCACAATTTTAATTAGTGATACTTTTCCAAAAGATTTAGTTCCTGTAGAGGGGTAAAGAGGGCAATAAAAAGTTACTTCTTGTAATATGCGTTTATTTAAAAAAATATTCGAGGCTTTGGCTATTCCTTTCAACTTTGTATGTTTGTGAGTTATTCGTACGCGTACCTACTAGGTAATTCAGTCACTAACATTGCAATTAGGTGCATCGAGTCATAAAAGTTGTTAAGACGCTACGTATGCAGCCATGCCCACACAAAAATTAAAAGGGTTTATGTGCTTCCGCGCGAAGAACGGATAGGAGATACTTTGGAGATGGTAGCGTCAAATTCAAATAGGTAATTAATGTTAACTTTTAAACCAAAACATTAACTAAAAAAACAAAAATCTTTTTTGAACAGGTTAAGAACTGGTTTACCAGGATTAAGAAATTATGAATACTCAACTGTCGAAGATTCAACGATACAAAACGAAACATTGAAAAATACAACTAGGTATCGAGGTTTTTGACCCTAACCTTGTTTTCGCGTTTAACACTCAACTAAATATAATCAAGTTTAATATTATCCGAAGAACAGACACGTAGGCGTTATTAGATCGCGGAATATTACGTACATTATCATAATAAATATCTAAACTCGACCCTATTGTGAAAGGCGATAGGGAGTATTCATATATTTCTAAACACCCTGGCTGCTCTGACCAACTTTATGGTGCAACTTTGCACTTCTACTTTATTCTTGATGACGATTCATAATAATCACGAATACCTATTATTATATAGGTATAACTTCCCTGAATCGCTTACTTGAATGTGTATCAAATAAATAACGTTATCTGAAGGTCAAAACATGAGGTGAATTTTATTTACCATTGTTGTTTTACAAAATGCAATAATGCCGCTTGTTTGGCTATAAATGTTAGCCGATCAACCATCCAGTAGGTAGATATAGATATTGCATCTAGGCCAATAGGACCCACGTGGTTCGCGCGAAACTGCGTAAATAGTACCTACCATAAAATATTAAAGGTATTCAGGCCAGTTCAGCCGAATTATTAATAACAAAATATAGTTATTTATGTTAGTAGATATTTAAAATCATCGCGGCTCAACTGTACAATATGTGTCACCGAGTTCGAGGCTCAATTTTTTTTTGGAGAGAGATCTGATGATAAGAAACATTTTCACAAAGTTTCAAGTTGCGGAAACGCATAGTTACCGAGAAAAAAAATGATAAAGTTTAGTCTAAATTAATACAAGTATGTAATCGGAATGACATTTGTCGGCAATAGAAACGGTGCGTTCCATTTTTCGCATTATGATTATAACAAAAGTGAGGTTTTTATTTCAAGGTGTATTCTGCTTCATCTGTTCTATACTCAAACTTGATGCTTATAAATTTACAAACGTCATCAAAAATTAATATTTCGCGTTTTTGGTCGGTAATTATGCGAAAGTTGTAATTATTATTTGTAAAACACGTGAAACGAAACGCAAACGCCAATTTACTTTGACTTTTTCACTTCGTCCGCCAGGCGTCAGTCAGTAATTGTTTGTTTGTACTCGCAGTTGAGAGCGTTTCCGTACTCCTGTTGATACTCAGTGACTACAATGGTGTTCCCGAAGCCCCAGGCCTCTTCTTCCACCGCCCCGCCGTCCGAAGAGTTGAGTGTAGTGCAAGTGTTGGACTCTGATGAGCCGCTTGGTACGAAATCCTCTTCGGCATCCCCGTATGTGCAAGTTTTGGAATCTAGTGAGCCGCTTTTGCCTACGGTTTCTGTGTCTCCGTTTGTGCAAGTGTTGGAGTCAAGTGAGCCGCTTGTACACGCAGTCCCGTCTTAGTCGAGCGTCCATGACGCTTGCGTAGGGCTCGAGGCTACAGTCTCCCCAACCTACACCGAGTCGGTGGCATTTACGATGCCACCATCCCCTGTGCCTGGCTATTCTACTGCTACGGATGATGATGCTGATGTAAGTACTTATTTCATTTTCATCTATATTGTTTATGAAGTTAGGTTAAATAAGGTTAGGTTTGAAAATGTTAGGTTTGAAAGAGTTAGGTTTAAAATAGTTAGGTTTGAAATAGTTAGGTTTGAAATAGTTAGGTTTGAAATAGTTAGGTTTGAAAAAGTTAGGTTCGAAAGGTTAGGTTTAATATGGTTACGCTAGGTTTTCTTGATTTTCCTTGAATCCACATCATTATGGGGCTTGAAAGCAACAGGTTTGTGCTTAATTAGCTGTAGTTAATATCTGAAATACTAAATTTTCTAAATACTAGTTTGAAACACTAAAACCCAACAACTTCTGGGCAGAACCGACTCGGATAGGTTAGGTTAGAAGGCTAAGGTGGGAGCTCGCTCCCGCCTTAGCCTTCGAGGGTTTTTTTTTTACATCCCTTGAAAAAAGTATGCGAAACAATTTGATTGTAAAATTAAAAAGGCCACATATACATTTTATTTATTTATTTATTATTTATATTATCCGTGCATTATATTTTTTGATTTATATATGTTTTATATCTTAGGTGTCATGTACATTATACACTTTAATTGTCATATCAATTGATATTATATATTAATAACGTTATACTTTATGGAAATAGTGTTACTGAAGGGCCGGAGCAGTTGCAAATCACTTCCTGTCCCTGAGCCACTGTCTGTCCCGGAGTCACTTTCTGTTACGGAGTCACTTTCTGTCCCGGAGTCCGACGCTGAGGTCGAAGGTTTGCGGAGTAGGCCCGTAGGCCAGCGAGCGCAAAGAGGCCTGGAGCGACGCGAGTGGGGGGAGGTGGCGAGCGTAGCGAGCCGGCGACGTCCCGAGCTAGCGTAGGGACTCGTGCGTGAGCGGCCGGAGGGCCGACGAAGCAAGCCTTCGGGCGAAGCCCGCGCCTCCCCCCCCTCCCCCCTCCCCCTACCCCGCACCTCACCCCCTTTCATCCCCTTCTCCCCCTTTCTCTCCTCTATGCCCAGGTGAAAAAGTAATTTTTTCCTGCTTGTTTCAGTTAGTTGATGGTTACATTCACAGAAAAGTGAATCACAGTGATCCTGAAAACAGGTTTGTGGCACCAGATGGGGGACACACACACACAGCGGATTGAGAGTCACTGGAGAGGGTTAAAAAGGGCCTTCCACAAAGATAATTATAAACGTGATTTCACAAATTGGCTCATCGAATTTTCATGGAGGAGACGAGTTACATTTAACCATTTAGACCCGTTTAAGGAATTAATTAAAAGTATAAAATATATCTATAATGTAAATACAACACAAACATAATAGGTTTATTTAGGTTAGGTTTTTATATATATATATATATATATATATATATATATATATAAAATGTATATGTACCTAACCTAACCTAACCGAACCTAACCTAACCTAACCTAACCTAACCTAACCTAACTTAACTTATTATGTTTGTGTTGTATATTAGATATGTGTATATAATAAAGTGTTAAAAAGTATATTCTGTTGTTTTTTTTGACATTTTATGACCTTGACCACCAATTTATGACCTTGACCCCCACTTTTTGTCATTTTACGACATTGACCAGTTTTTTTTGTCATTTTATGACCTTGACCATAACTTTTTGACCTTGACCACCAATTTATGACCTTGACCCCCACTTTTTGACTTTTTTATGACCTTGACTACCCTTTTCCGCGTTCATTTTTCCCCACCCTAATACTCCCACATCCCACCGGGTCCCGAATGTTTGTAATGGCGTAGCTTTTTTTGTATGCTTTTCCGCATATTCTCGTTTTCAAAATTACATTATAGACACTATTCTACATCCAAAAAAAAATAGTAGGTACTTATAATCAATGACACATATTGTACAGTCCTTCCCTACAAATAAAATAAAACGTATTATTTGTACTAAAATAACCTATTTATTAACACAACATAACTAATAATGTGACATAACGAAGTAACAGTAGGTATAGCTATTCACTTTCGGAAGAAATTAAAACACAAGAAGTAGATAATTTCCTTCGAGAGTTGATCAGTAACAAGATTTTTTTATCAATTAATTGATTTCAAAATCCTTTCTTTATTTTGTTGCCTGTAAACATTATTTCATTAGTATAACCCGTCGCAGCTGGATACCTACTTGTAAAGTCTCTAAACGTTCAGTAGGAAAGACAACCCACAGAATCCAATGAGGAAAAAACCGATTAAATAACACCTGTACATGTGTATCAGATGTATTCCCAGAGAAATATAACTTAGGTGTCGCCAATACTAGAATGAACAGACCACTATTGGATCAACGAACTCCACCCTCGACCTCAATTTGACCTACCATCAGGTGAGAGGTGAACCACTGGTCAGTCTTATATATAAAAAATCTATGTGCTCGCAACTTAACGGCCTGGGCCTGGATCTAGACAAAAAAATAATGGCGAATAAACCTTTTGTGCCCAACATATTTTACGACAAAACTTAATTCAGAAATTAACTCGCCATCTACAGTACCTCTACACATGACTAGAACATAACTGAAGCCTTACAAAAAACATATTGGCGAGTCAACAGACTCATGCTAAAAACTTGAAATGCATATTTTAAATAATTCAAATTACTGGCAGTTACCAGGACAGTTGCCAAAAACGTCAGAAAAGTCTGTATCAAGGCACTGCAATATGCTAATCCAAAGAATCTTAAATATAAAGCTGCTAACAATTCGTAGGCACTATACATAGTTCTGTATACAGATACAGAACTATAAGTCAATACAGATTATAAATCAGGTAAAGCGGAACTTGTAACTCGGTATTTAAAAAACAAAGTACTTCGTGGCGGTATTCAGGTGTAACTGCCCATTTCGAAACGAAACATTTTGACCATTACTATTTTTTCTCTACATGTACACTTGTTTTTAAAAATACTTATTCCATAAAATAAAATAAATGTTTATAAGCCATTAGACACTAATAATTGCGTATTAAAATCGCATCATCCAATCCTTTCTATTGATGAGTGACACAAAATAATTATTCCCTTAACTACACTTCACTCATAGAATTTCGAATTCCTCATCAGAATCATCAAATTGTCTATCCACATCTTCAAATTCTGAAACAAAGACCAAAAAAGTAAAAATTAGGTACTAAGTACATAAGGAATACAAAAACGCAGAAGTAAAGGAATATTATATTATGCCTTTTAGTTTTATTGTGCAAGGAATGTACTTCTTACCAGTAAACAAGCTTGTATTTTGTAAATCTATATCAGCTGTGTTGGGACCCCAGTGTGATGGTCTTTTCTCACATATTTCGAACAGAGGCTGCGTCTCCTTCATAAGACTTTGTTGTATAGTGTTGCATAACTCATTAAAATCATTTTTTGTTCGACACAGGAAGCACTAAAACAATTAAGAATATATCAAGGGACTGAAGGGGCAATCTCACACAGACTGCCCTAGACAAATAAATAGAAAACAACCAAGATTCAGAAGCAAATACTTGTCATGCTCATCATTAAAATATTTGCCGCTACCGGGATCGCTAGCTTCGTAGGCATTGTCACTACCAACTAGGCCAACGCGACGTCAATATAAATTTTATTATTAGGATTTTAAAGGAGATTATTTTGATTATATTATGTACGTACCACTGCAACCGAAGGATCCATAGCTAGCATTGGTATGCGGGAGGCATATTTGCAGTGATATGAACAGTCCATCTCTTTTTGGTCATCAGTCAATTTGTTCTAGAAACAAGATCATATTGAAACACTACTTATGATTGATTGTGGTTTTCAGAAAAAATCTTGAAATGCAGGGACTTGCTTCTAAATTAATCACACAAATCTCTTCAGTTTAAAACATTAAATGAATGTAGACTTACTTCAACTAATCCTGAACGTTGTGTAGTGTGTGGGTCCAAGTATATGACTTCATCACCAACACAGCCTATCAGGTACAAAGCTTGGTTCGGCTTGCCTCCTATTACACCAATGGATTGGGGTGATTGGAAGCATATCTAAAAGTAAAGTGTGAATACTAATGGTTACACATCTCCATATTGTTTCCAAATGTTATAAACTCATGACCATAATATACTCTCATGTTACAAGAATGTACTAGTAAAGACATAATATTTCAAGTTTATATTTTAGAGTGTGGTAAAACTACCTTTCCGCTGACTGTTCTTTACTCATGATAATTGTCATTGATCTGTTTGTAAAAGTAAGTAAAAAGTTAACTTGAAGGTTTACTTATTTATTTTATTAGGAGAAAAAGATAAAACCTAAGAGGTAAATTTTAAAAAAAAACATGAAAATTTATATGGGTCACGAATGGCACATAAGAATTCACAGCAGATGAAGGCAATACTGGACAGACAAACTTGATGATTTTAGTTTTAATAAAGACTGGTAGGGTACTCCCTAAGACAGGGAAGCATTAGTGAAATAACTGGAGCCTGGGAGGGTGGAACCTTTCAAGTTGGTAAATAAAGAACTTATTAAATTTAAATAAATGACAGAGTGCCAGGACCCTGTCATACCTGCTAACCAGTGTAACCAGTGTAATGTGTTCCAGTATAGACTGGTTTCCGGTATAGCCATTAGAATAATCAGCATTGAGGCATTTTGTCTTGGTCCTCAGGGCAATTTTGAGATGTCGATGGGTTTCAGATCCCACTTAAGATAAGATGGTTTGCTTGCCTTCCTCATTCCATAAAAATTAAAACAAAAGAAAATACCTTCACTCCATCCATGTACACGGGATTTATTTCACCGAGTCCGAGCCTAAGAGGCACAATCAGCAACAGAGGCATCCAATCAGTTACCACAACATTAGCTGAAGTGGTTGAGGAATCCCCTCTGTCATTTTTAACTATACATTTTTGTACTGAAATAGAACAAAGGAAAATCATCAGTGTACAACTTCGTAGTAAATAAATACATGAGTCAGTAAAACCAACTAAGCAATTGCAAAAACATGCTTAACAATAGATAAAATACAAGAGAACTTAATAATAATTCAGGAGATAATGATTGCAAAATAGTCACTGTACAATACAATTAGGTCACAAGATAAAGTGGCAGGGTCATTTTAATTAATTAGTAATAGGGAACTATCTCTTTGTTGCAAAGAGGGCATTTTGACTAACTCCAAATTTTTAGTGATGATACCCCTTTACTTACATATATCTTCCATTACAACAGTATTATCCAATGCCACATGTATTGCCAGTGAGCTCCATTTGTCATACACCACCAGTTTCCTAGAAAAATAATAATATTAAAAACATCCAATTAAATAGTTTAACAGTATGTTGAGGTTGTAAATTCTTAGCATACTTTAAAACTTGTGCGACAGTGTTAGGTCCAAACCACTGGCCAACCTCTTTGCCTTCTGAGGCCCCCATCAGTGCCACCTGGTGAATCGAGTATGGGGCTTGCTTTCTTTCCTCAAATCTTTGGACTATCTTCAGGTATGTGGGATCTCTGGAAATGAGAAATGTTAAATATATTCTTACTGATTTGATTTTATCTTGTTATGATTTTAAGTGATGTCTACAAATTCAAAAAATTCACCTTGTTTCTGGAGTCCATACCCAATCTGAAGACAAGTGTATTCTAAGAAGGGCCACCCCAAGTACCATCTGTCCGCAGCGCAGCATGCAACCCCAGCCTTTATCCGACGTGAGCCCTTCATCGCCTATCGATACAAATCCTTTTCTGTAGGTACACCATATAACCGATGTTATGTCGCGCCTTATCCTATCCAAGTCTGAAAGACAAAATATACACGTTGGTTTGATTCCGATTCTGTGACCTTCTTGTAGGAATACTTTTAGAGAATTGAAACTTTATTACGTACCTTGAATAGCGCTGTATTTTTTACCTAGCACCCAAACGTTATCCTTTGTCTTGGGAATATCATCGGGCTCAATATTGTTACCATCAGAAGACAAATAACAAATATCAAACATAGCATCCATGATGGAGCATAATATTTAGAAATTAACTATTAGATAAAAAATGTTTAAGCGCATCAAAGACTGGTGAGTACACAATAAATGAAAACACCGAAAACAAACACTGACAGCCAGCAGACAAATGACAACTCAGCTTAACCAACCATAACTCAACTCAACTCACTCACGAGACGAATGAAACGGATTCTGTACGAGTAATACAGAATATGCGATGGGATTATCTAACGGCAAGATAATAAAAGATAATTTAAAGTTTTCCTATTCGTGAAATACAAATGTAAATGCAAACTACAGTAGGATTAAATGAACTAAAGTTTATTCCAGTGGTCTAGACGATTAGTTTGAAAGTTTTGAAACATATCATTAAATACTTCGAATGCTCTGTTTCGACGACGTTTCTTCTTCTTGAAGTAAAGGGATACGGGATAATTTTGACAATAAAAATACCCTAATAATCTGTGGACAGTAAGAATGAAACATGTCAGTGTCACTAAACTAAATGTTTGTTTTTTTACTTCATATATAGCTTCGGATTTTACAGCTGCAATATAAAATTTCGGCATTAATGTTATTGTAGCTGCATTGGTTACATGGTCACAATGGAATCAAGCCAACTGGACTACGTGGCTCAGGCCTGCATGGACCTTACAGAAGCAATGGCAGCGGCGAAAACTGAAGCAGACCGGGACGCTCTTATTACTAATCATATAAAAACAGTGTGGGCAGTTGTTCCTCCCGTTGAAGATTTCAAGAAAAGTATTTTCATGGCTCTAATATATTTACTGAGTGCCAGTATGTTTTTTTTTTAATTTGTTTTGTATTATATTGTAATTAATTTTTTAGACCTGGAGTGGGTGAACGTATCCGAGCCTATTTCTCTATCCCAGCATTGTTCAGACAAGATAGTGATCTTGGACTTTTGGAGTTACTGCTGCATAAATTGCTATCATATCTTACCTGACCTGGCACATATTGAGAAGTTGCACAAAGTTGAAAGTGGACTAGTTGTGGTAAGATTATTTTGTTCGCTGATTATTAAAACATCTTCTTTTAATTTTACAGTTAACTATGAATTATTATCATGAATTTTATATTGTAAAAATTTGTTTTAGAAAATTTGCATAGTCATAGGCTGGGCCGGTCAGGGGACAATGTCACACCAATTGACCTAGTCCCAAACCAAGCTCTAAGCTTGTTCTATGGGTACTAGACAGTGATACATACCAAATACATACCAAACAAATGACTTTAACTTGAATTGACTCAGAAACAAATATAACAAATATAGCTTCATAGGCAGGTTCACTACCTGCATACCTTTACCTTTTTTGATTACCTTATATAATACAATAATGTTGTAATACTTTTAGTTATGATATGAGATTTAAACATTTGAAATTTGATTTGATGTACAGATTGGTGTCCACTGTGCCAAGTTCAACAATGAGAAGGAGTCAGCAAACATACTGTCGGCAGTCCAGAGGTACAATGTACATCACCCAGTGGTAAACGACTCCGAGAGTGTAGTTTGGGAGGCTCTCGGGATACAATGCTGGCCAACACTCCTTATACTTGGTATATCATCTTCTATTGTTGTCATGTATATTTGACAGTCATTATAATTATGTTAGCAAAGACTTCTTCAAAGTATTTTGTTTGATCTCTCTCAACCCAATTACGTTAAATACTAATATAGTTTTTAAATATAGCATTTCTGGCTATTTTTAAAGGGTTTTCATTTCACTTGTCTTTTATTTTCTTTTAGGAAAGTTAAATTTTTGTTCAGGAAAGATGCATTTTTTTAATTTGAATCTCACTGTCATGTTATTTCTCATTCTTTAAACAGAATTATTTTCTAATGTTAAAACCAGGCAAATTATGATAGTTTATAATATAGTTTTAGATTCACCATAATTTAGGGAAGTTAAATTTTTATTCAGGAAAGGTGCATTTTTTGTATTTGAATCTCATTGTCATGTTATTTCTCATCCTATAAATAGATTGATTTTCTAATGTTAAAACCAGGCAAATTATGATTGTTTATAATAGTTTTAGATCTGCCATCATTTAGGGAAGTTGTGAATGAGTTATAGCAAGCCAGTGAAGACTGTTTAACACTGTCTAATATGACGAACAGGGTTCAGAGTTTTCATAGCAGGGTAAACCTTAAGCAAGATATGGATGGACTCAATCATTTATATCACTCCACAGTTTATCCATATTATTAACAAAGAAAGTAACAAATAAACAATAATAATATCTAGAATGCAATAAATAATTGAGTATGAGTATGATTATGACGCAAGTTTTAATTTTAATGTCGACTCCATATCTCGCTTTAGTATTACCATGCTATGAAAACTCCGAAGCCTGATGATGAAGAAGTTTATTAGTTATTTATTTATTTATTTACAGCCTCCTTTTTCATAAAATATACAAAAAAATCTTAAAACTACAGTAGCCACATGTTATTTATATTTCTGTGTGCCTTCTGGCAAAGGCCTCCCCCAGTCTTCTCCACTCCTACCTGTCTGTGACCACTCTGGTCCTGGTCCTTCCAACCATGTGTACTATTTCGTCCTCCCATCTTTTAAATTGTCTACCTCTATTTCGCTTACAGCCTCTTGGGTACCATGTTGTTAGTATTTTACTCCATGATGATCAAGAAGTATTATTTGTGAATTAATTTATATTGCCCAATTGGCAGGTCCTGGCAACAAGCCGCTGTTCGTGCTGACGGGCGAGGGGCACCGCGACGAGCTGGTGTGGTTTGTTGGCGCCGCGTTGCGACACTTCGGCACCAGGATATCCAGCGCGGCGCTGCCCACGTCCCCCACCAAGCACCTGAAGGCTAAAACTGAGGAATTCCTACGGTTTCCTAGTAAGGTTAGTATTGAGATTTATTTAAAAGAACGAAGGGACTATCTTAAACAAATTGACTTAGTTTCAAACTAAGCTCTAAACTTGTGCTATGGCAAAAGTACTGGGTTACCGCAATTCAACATTTAATGTATTTTATAAAAAATATATCTATGTATGTGCATATGCTATGTTAAAATCTACTATAGTTGGGTTAATCAAGGATAATCCCAGTTGCAGCTCATATAAGCAGGTGTGACAATTGGTGATGTGAACTTTCATAAATAATACATTGATAAAATCCAAATCGATCAACCTCATTGACCGAATTATAGTTTACTGTACAGTTTTGTATTTTAGTTTTTATATCCCAGGTTGCAATTAATCCCTTCTATAAGGGCCGTCCAGAGGAACCATTCCTGGCCATCGCTGACACGGGAAATCACCGCGTATTGATTACTGATTGTTCTGGAGTGGTGCTAAGGATTATTGGAGGGAATGAGCCTGGGTTTAAGGATGGAAGTAAGTGTTAAAAAATGTACTGAATTGAAAATAAACTGTCACTCACTAATCTTCAAATCTTTGACCTTCGTTTTACTGCGGGTTCGTTCTTTTGTAATGAAAAACTTGCTTCAGTGCTTAAAATGGCCTTCAGCCTTACTGAGCGTAGTGTACCCAGGATACCCAGTTATCAATTTCGCAATGCCATAGATCGTAATCAGACTTATCAATCTCAACCATCGCTACATCACTGCTGGCCTCAGTGCATACAGTAACCATATTTGTCCAGAATTCCACGAGGCGCAGTTTAACTGCCCGCAAGGCATGTGCTGGTTGCTGGGCAGTGTGCTGGCCGTGTGTGACACCAACAACCATGCGTTGCGCGCCTTACACCTGGATGAGGGCACAGTGGAAATTCTCGCAGGCAGCGGCCAGCAGGCGGCGCACGGCGACCTAGGCAAGTACTGCTGCCGACAGCTCTAATAGTACACATCTATTCCTTTATACAGGCTAATAACAAGAGCTGAGCTCTACACCTGGATGAAGGCATTAGTCACGCAACTGGTCCAATGCGCCTTTCATCAGGTTATCGAGTTTAGCCGGTTTTGTATTCGGCCTGCATTATCGAATTCTTTGGCATTGTTGGTTTCGTTGGTCATTCATTCTACGAGCAATTTGCCCTACCACAAAATATTTTTGGGCAAGTCGGTGGTTTTGGATCTTTTGCTGATAGCGAGATGATAGCGATGATCGAGAATATTTTATTAAAATTGGTGAACGACGTTTTAAGTCATTCATTGTAACATAGTTTCATGGGCACAGGTGGTAAATGCTTGGGCTTCCAAGCCCTGTCGTCCCCGTGGGACGCGGTGCTGTACAAGACGCCCGACATGGACATGTCGGTGCGCGCGCCGCCGCCCGGCCCGCCGCCGCCGCCCGGCGCGCCGCCCCCGCCGCCGCCGCCCGACAAAGTAGAAGAAAAGGGTAAGTGGTCCTCTCTCGAGCTTGCTATCACGATAAAGGTGTAGCAGGATAGCCCTTCAAAAATTGCCCCCAAAGCTTCGAGTTTGGAACTATTATCAGATGATGCCCCGTGAGGAGAAAATACATCATACCAATTTTTAACCCTAGAGGGAGACTGAACCCTGGGACCCCACGGCATCCATTTAAAACAATATTTTTTTCTCAATAATTATGAAACGTACAAATACCAAATTTTATATACCATAAATATTGCGTTAACCAATAGGAACTATCAAAAAAAAATACCAGCTCTCTGCTTACTTCTTTCCTGGAAAACAATAAAAAATTAAACACCCTGTATAACAGCTAAGGGTCGTCGTACCAACACATTTTTTTTTTAAATATGCACCAACAACTTATCTACATAATATGTAAGTTTCATATAATTAATTAGCAAAGGTACACTATGGAATAAATGTAAATGTACTGTTTAGTACATACTATGTAAGCGTAACGCAGGAGACATTATTACGTATGAGTAAAAGACAACAGCCTGCAGCCGGGAATTTTATTGTTTCATGCGTTCTTCGAGTTCTTTGGTCTATTCATATCAATTTACGGTGCATTTTCTCCTGTCCAAAAGAGAAGAAAGACGAGACGCGGCGCGTGTTGCTGGTGGCCTGCGCGGGCTCGCACCAGATCTGGGCGCTCTTCCTCGACACCACTATCTGGTGGAAGTACAAGACCTTCACGGAAGGTAACCTACCACAGATTATCGATTTGTTGTGTATTTTCAGCCTCGGATTTTCCGAGCAGGGGAAATATAGGATGTCATGGATATAAGGTGCTTGTGCATAACTTTCAATTGGCAAGATATTTCTTATGCTCCTTTCATCATTTATGTTCCATTATAATCAGTGATCGGATCTCGGATGCAATTTGGGGTGAACGACCTCAAACGTTATGCTTAACATGGATGTGACACGGGATTTCCCGGGATTTTGGGAAATGGATTATTTTATTATTAATAACTTTTGTCGAGGGTTAAACTAAATAAACAAAATGAAAATGTTCGCTATCTATCTATAATAGGTCATTTATTTGACACATACTTTTAAAACATATTTAAGATATAAAATAACTCTACTTTTTGAAACAAAATTTAAAAATAAACATCTTAATAACATGCAACACAATAGCATACTAATTATATCCCTTACAATAATACCTAGACAAAAGAAATAGTAACATGACAAAAACTTAACCTAAAAATAAAATGAAATTGTTATTATTTGTCGTTAATGAGAATGTGATATGATAAGCAGAACTCGATCTGAAATGAAATGAAATGAAATGAAATGAAATGAAATGAAATATTTTATATCTTGAATGACAATGTCAGTCCAGACATTGTCATTCAGATCGAGTGCTTATTTCAAGTAGCCATATCATTTAATAAAAGAGGTTGATAAGTGGTAATTGTTTATGAAAAGACTATTAAGATAAGACGTACAAGTTACGTTCAGTTCTTCTATGCAGTACTGTAAAAATGTTGTTATTAACTTATTAACTACATATTATTTTATTACTTTTATAGTGTAAACTACTTACAATTAAAAGTTATTCACCTTTTTATAAATGTAGGTATCAAAGAGACTCGCGGGATTGTAAGTCATATCCATGTTAAGATAACGGACTTAAATCCCGGGAAATTGCATCCGAGATCCGATCACTGATTATAATATAATAATTAAAAACAAAGACTGTTGCGTCCTTGAACTTTTACATGTTGTAATCAGTAACTTCTATTGCGCTGGAACCAATGTTGCTTCTTTTACGTCATGCGCGTTTGCGATGAGTTCTCAATTGTTATTGCCCCGATGACGTATTTTAGAATATTACAGGTACTTGCGTTTGTATTGCGGGGTCGGGAGCAGAAGCGGCCCGCAACAGCTCGTACCCTAACACCGCGGCTTTTGCCCAGCCTTCGGGACTCTCTCTCAGGATGGGTAAGGTCTATCTATACTGTTTTTTTTAAGGTTTTTAGTTAAAACTCATTCAAAATACTTTTAAATTTCTAGGAACAAATCCTGAAATATTTATCGCGGATTCCGAAAGTTCCTCCATAAGGAGGCTTGCGCTATCTGCAGGACAAGTTTCAACGTTGTGCGGTGGCGATCGGAATCCTTTGGTAAGTATACTACGTGGTCTTATATGAATGGTCTATACATAGGTTTGAGTGATTCTGATTACAGTTTGTTTTTCAGAACCTGTTCGCTTATGGAGACGTGGATGACATAGGACAGGAAGCCAAATTTCAACACCCCCTAGGAGTCACTTACTGCGAATCTAATAAAACCCTCTATGTGGCAGATTCGTACAATCACAAAATTAAAAAAGTGGATATCGGCCTCCAAAAGGTGGCCACTCTGTACCCTAACATGCTCGAGACCATGGATCCGGCCAAGTTCAACGAACCGTCGGGGCTCTCGGTTAGCGCCGACGGAAAGTACCTCTACATAGCAGATACTAACAACCACAGCATCAAACTCCTCAACCTAGCGAAGAACGTCTGCCAAGAGTTCAAAGTTCGACTTCCAGAACCCCAATTTACAGAGCCCGATAACTTGATACTTTACAAAAACGATCTATTCGTTAACAGAAAATTCGGAAATCTGATTATTTACTTTAATGTTAGTTTAGACGCGGACACCAAGAACGTAACGTTCACGCCGGGCGCGCCTCAGAACTGGCACGTGTGCGTGCGCGACGACCGCAACCGCGACGTCACGCTCGACGACTTCGAGTTCATAGGGTGCCCGCACAAGGGGACCAAGCTGCCCGGCAGAGTAGAAATGAAACTGAAACACAGAACTGACAAAACTCATTACCGTTTGTACCTGAGCTTCCAGACCGCGCTCTGCGACTCCACAGTGTGTTTCTCGCACTCCTTTACTATCAGATCGACGATCTTGGTGCGGGATTCCGTGAAAATGGTCGAGTCCTACAAGATCACCTGCAAGGTGAATCCGGTAAATCGACCCGGCGAAAAGGTCGATTTGAAAAAATGTGATTCTAATAAATCGCTGTAATTTAGGTAAAAGAGAGATATATTTTAAGAAAGTCGACAAGTTTATGTTGTTAATATTATTAAGCGTAAGTTTACATTCGTACCTAATTAGAATACTTTTGTACGCTTATGAATTTTACCATATCTCTGGTTGTTATCTTAATTTCGATTACATTTTGTATAAAATATTTTATTTTATTTAGTGTTTCAGTTATTGATCAACTTGCTCGCCAAAATTTGATTTTGCAAACACGGTCAATAAAAATACTTCAACAAAGCGAAGGAAAGTAACCATGACATTTCAGAAACTTAGCCAACTGAATTTAAATTCGATTCGTTTTATGCTTACTGTAGAGTAAATTAGGATACTATAATGTTGGAGCTCACGACTCGGCTGACCTCCGACAAGGACTTTTATCAAATTGCGCTTGAAGCCTCCGAGATATCGTTCGCGAATTAGCCGCGAGTCTCATAGGCCCGAGTGCTCCCATGGCGGAGTGATAGCTCCGACGGCAAGGTCGGTATATAAGTCACGGCGCATCCGAGCCGACCCTGGCCACAGCCACGCATCCGTCTCCTCTCATTTGCATCACTGACTGCAGCATAGGATAGGCAGCGGCCTTAATGTCTACATTTAGCCACAGAATAAATAATAGTATTTGGAGATCGACCTCATTTTCGATTCGTTTTTTTTGTTTTGTTTCGCATTTATTCTTTAAATAAACATAGCAGCTGGTCAAGAACATTGGTACCTATCTAACATTAAATCAGTCAGTTTTTTAGGGTTCTGTACCAAATTCGGAAAAGTCCGTTAGTCTATCAAGACCACTTTTATGTGAAATGACTGAATTTGCTATATGGTGTAGACCAGTATTTAATGCCCCGCACAAAACCTCACATTAGAATTTATTTTGTTATTTTTTTATTTTTTTTTATGAGATTGGGTGTCCGTCGTCGCCGCCCGGGAGTTGGTATTCTTTTCAAGCAAACCAAGGTACATAAATAAACTTACGCCTTCGTTTCCAGAGTTTGGTAGGCAAGAGCTACAGAATTACCTACAACTCTAAAAACTTAGAGATAATTAAATAACCACATTTTGCACAATTAGGCTAAGATGTTTACCAGCGTATAGGTGACAGTTTGCAAGCCCATCGCCAACCCTACTACAAGGTTTTATTCCCTCGCCTCGTACAACATCCACGGAAAGACATGGAGTGGCGTGGCACGATCCTAATCCGGCAACCACACGGGAGCCTGGGAGTCATACAAACCTTATCGTGATAATTACGATCATAACAAAAATAAAAAAGCGACCAAGTGCGAGTCGGACTCGCGCACGTAGGGTTCCGTACCACTATACATCTAAATAAATGTTTTTCTTTATTCTTTATTATATTGGAGTTGATTGAATGAAAGGTAAAATGCGGTTTACGATTTGTAACGAATTAAAAAAAAACTAATTATTAGATCTTGTTCAAACCAATTTTCGGTTGAAGTTTGCATAGTAATGTACATCATACACATATATTATTTTTACATTTATCATTCCCTTATTTTAGAAGTTACGGGGGGGGGGACACATTTTTCCACTTTGGAAGCGTCTCTCGCGCAAACTATTCAGTTTAGAAAAAAAAAATTAGAAACCTCAATATCATTTTTGAAGACCTATCCATAGATACCCCACACGTATGAATTTGATGAAAAAAAATAATGAGTTTCAGTTCTAAGTATGGGGAACCCCAAAAATTTATTGTTTTTTTCCTATTTTTGTATGAAAATCTTAATGCGGTTCACCGAATACATCTACTTACAAAGTTTCCATAGTACCTATAGCTCTTATAGTTACGGAATAAAGTGGCTGTGACATACGGACGGACAGACATGACGAATCTATAAGGGTTCCGTTTTTTGCCATTTGGCTACGGAACCCTAAAAACCGGGCAAGAGCAGGTCGGACCATGCTCAGTGTAGGGTTCTGAAGCCGTTACTTGAAACAAATTAGAGCTCGCGACAATCTTAACTTTGCCGTTGGGACGCAGTCAGTTTACCAACACCCGCAAAAAAGTTTTCGGTAGGTATAAAAATTATGTAGGTATATAAGCTTAATATTTCATATACGGATACCTTAATCAAAAAAAAGTTTTTAACAAAGCCAGCAATACCTATCCAACGACACCTCAAACTACGGGGTAGACGAGTAAAAAAAATACATACCCAAGTTATGTGTAGGGGAGGTATACATTTTTTTTCTTTTTATTGTTTCATTTTACCATTTTTTGGCGAGACTAATATGTATGTTTATGCCAAGCTAGGCTGCGGACGGACGGACGGACATGGCGATACTATAAGGGTTCCTAGTTTGACTACGGAACCCTAAAAACGGTCAAGTGCGAGTCGGACTTGCGCACCGAGGGTTCCGTATTTAAGATAATATGCTTTGTAACCGCAAAAGAAAATACTGACTTTGTTATGAACTTTATACGATTATACCGTTTGTACAAATATGCCAAATTATAACTTGATAGCATTTATAGTTGCTGCGAAAAACTGCTGTTACATACAGACAGACAGACGGACAACGAGTCTCACCATAAGGTTTCCTTTTTACCATTTTGGTACGGAACCCTAAAAACCGAGAAAGAGCATGAGAGCAGAGCAGAGCAGAGTCTGTCTCCTGTCTTACATGATTTTAGTAGGTAATGTTTTAAATTACCTATACTACCTAACTATAGCCACAAAAAATATAATTTTAAAAGATTTTATTTTACCACTTTGTCGGCGTGACTAATATGCATATTCATGCCAAACAACAACTTTCTAGAACTAAGAGTCACTGACGACAGAGACAAAGCGAAACTATATGGGCTCCTATCCTAGTTTGACTACGGAACCCTAAAACACACATTCAGCGCGATGCAGATCCCTTGGTGCTCGAGTCCGACTCGCAATTTTAATTAGGGCATTGTTCTTTAAACGTATTTGTTCTTGTTAATATTTCCAAGCTCAGGCCTTGTTCAGAGCATGAGGACTGCAAATATTACTACCGAGATACACAGAGCACCAACAATAATTTCTGTATATGCCTACGCTAGTATTCAATATTAATGAAGTACGGACAGCCAGCATAGTACAATACTAAATATTATATATAGTACGGATGGCAACCCTAGTACCAATAGTCAGATAAATATTTTACAAATCATAAGGTAAAAGAGAATCGATAACCTTTGAAACTATGCCACATTTTATATCGGCATTTTAAAAGGCGTGAATTCCGCAAAGAAACAAGTTTTCTATTAACAGTACAGTCTAAAAAGGAAAAGGATTTATAATTACCTTTTTATCAACAAGTATCACACCATCGTGCCGACGGAGACCTCGCCGAGCTGGTGATACCATCGTGCCACATTAAGTGGTTCCACTTGTCCAGGAGACTGTTAAAAGTGCAAATTGAAAACGTGCTTCACTTACTTCACTGAGACTATAATATAATAATATGCCAACGATTTATGGCCCATTCCAAAGATACCATTTTTGATAAGTGATGTGAGAACACACGACCGATGCACCTAGGTGTTTCCATTTTTGCATCACGTGTATTTTGATGATGTGTGAAGTGTATAGTGGAAGCAGGTAAAAATATTTTATTCGATGCGAAAGCCGTTATTAGCTTTAGCCATATAGGAGGAAATAACGACCTTGATCCGACGTAAACCAAATACAAGTAGGCACAGTGCAAGATCTTAAAGGTCATTCGGGTTCAGAAAAAAACAGACTAGTATTAGAGCGATGAGAGCGAGTGAGAGAGAAGTGCAAACCTGAAGGTCGTTTTAAGAGCTGTCTTGGAAAAATGGGGCGTCTCTCATCAGAGGGCATAGACCAGGGTTTCCCAACCAGTAGCATCCCTAAGGGGCCGTAGAAAGATTGCAAAAGGGGCGCGGAATGCTTTAAATTTTCGAATATAACATAAATAATATACTTACCTACTTATTAAATACCACATTCATTGTGATACATTCAGTCTCTCATCCCAACGCGACGTCGTCGGTCGATGTTGTTAAATTAATGTAGGGTTTGTTTTTCAATCAAAGGGGGGGCATGAAAGCATTATTTATCCGGAGAGGCTCGACGCAAAAAAGGTTGGGTACCCTGGCAGTCTTGATTACTCTTCATAAATTTCCTGAGGCATCTACATACAGAACCCACAACGGGATTCATAAGTTCAACAGATATAAAGTTGGTTGAGTTTTATGTCCACCTATATGAAAACCACAGGTCGTGTCGTAAGCAACGGTCTACCTAATACGAAACGTGAATTTGTCAATAACGTGTGTAAAGTTAAAGTGTAGTGAATAAAACCATAATTATTTGAGCACGACGCTGTTCCCGCCGCCCTTCGTTATTGTAGCATCTAAGTATTTGCTTTAGTCGTAGGTAGATGGCTGAACGTACCTAAAGACGGCAATAAGAAACACATAAACAGCTTCAAGCTGTTGAAAGATGACCAACCAATGGCAATATTTAAATCTGTTTGTTTCTCCAATGAGGTAAATAAATAAATAATAATATATAAAAGACAAAGTCCGCTATAATACTTTATTTTTAAAAACAATATAATTTTGAAATTCGTGACGTAATATTTGGTTTCTAAAGACAAACATTCACTAAAAGAGTTTTTTCAGATATTAATGCAAAGTGGCGGGACGAACGTAACAAAGCCTCGATAAACCTCATTAAAAATGAGTTATTGATATTTTTTGATATAGCAGTACCCTGTCTCCAGGCCATGGATATTTTGAAACAAGACAAAATGTTATTAAGAGAAGCGAATTCGAACAAAAGATAGGTCGTTAAAAAAATATAAAAAATTTACTATATTTTTGCTGTGTGTGTACTATATTTTTTGGCCCTATTACCCACCATATACTATATATCGTGATAACAAAGGTGGCAACCCTAATTGGTACCTATTACGAGTACTATACCCATATTACTGAAAAATCAATTAAGATCGAGAATTCATACAGTCATACACAAAAGTACTCTTACCAAAAAAAACAAATTACTTCAGTAGGTTACCTACGTACTGAAGTAATTATATATTTTTATTATTCCATAAAACACCACCGTAGTATTAAGTAAAATATTATATACTAGATGCCGCCATATTACCAATTTAAAGTAATTTATACGCATGTACAACGTAGCATACTTAAGCAATGCTACCTACAAGTGTAAAGCTGCACATACACAGTACACACATAGTTAAACTGGTAAAATTAACAATGAAAACTAATACAATTTAAATCAGACTCTACGGACTCTATGAACAGGAAAATAAACTGTAACGTGAAAATGGGGACCCCGGGACCCAATGTATAGTTACGCCGAACTTTGTTTTCGCATAATTTTTCTCCAGCTTAAACAGAAAATATTTTTTTAAATGTTTTGTG
Source organism: Acleris sparsana (assembly GCA_923062465.1). Taxonomy (NCBI): domain Eukaryota; kingdom Metazoa; phylum Arthropoda; class Insecta; order Lepidoptera; family Tortricidae; genus Acleris; species Acleris sparsana. Next base: position 15,236,706 of record OV281286.1, read on the forward strand.
TTATACTGGTAGATATATACTATAGAGTATAACTTTTCAAAAAAGTCAAAGGTATCAGTAGAAGAACAATTATGGGCAATTAGTATTTTGCGAAATCATACATCCTGACAATTCATGATTATGCGTAAACAAGGGGAACCCGTGAAAACAAACAAGGGTGACCTTTCCTGAAACCGCAAACGACTTGCCAAAAGATCGGCGACCGCGCCTGCTGCCAGGCCGCAGTCGCTGACAGACGCGAAGCAGGCTAAGGTCGACCCAATGATTACCCGGACCGGCCTAAAACAATCACATCGTGGTTTCTCAATTAAACCCTTCGCGATCGTGGGTTTAAGAGCTGTTTTTTTTTATGGCATTGAGAAGGTAATCGAGCACACAGGCCACCTGATGGTAAGTGGAAACTGTGACCCATAGACATTCGCATTCACAAGACTGCAATCCTAAGACTGCAAATGCGTTGCCTATCCTAAGGACTAAGATGGAATGCCCCTATGCTAGTCATTACACCGGCTGTCTTATCCCCAAACCGGAACACAACAATGCGAACACCGCTGTTTGGCGGTAGGTCAATGGATAAGATGGTGGTAGAGATCCGGACGGACCCTGCACAAGGTCCTACCACCCTGTTTTCTTTAACCTGATGTTTTCTGGAATAGATGCCTTTAAAGGTGAACAAATGAAACATGAGTCTACTTTTTTATTGGGTTGCTTAGCTGGATTAGAAATAGCTGGAGGTGAGGTCGGGAATTACGACACGTCATTTTATGAAATTGAATGCACGTATATTGTTATTATTATACCATAAATCATATCAGTGTCTTTCAAAATCCCTAAATTGACTGTGACAAGATGTCGGATTAACGAACTAAGGCAGCAAGTTATTAAAACTAAATTAAACATTATGGTGATTTCTACTCGTATAAAAATCACTATGTTTTAAAAAGTTACATGACCAGAAATATTTCCATCCTTTGGCTGGCTGGCCTGAGCTTAAAAGCGATTCCGTAGGTCGCACCGTGTAATAACATTGTTTTTAATGAAGTTGCCCTTACTGTCAAGTAAAGAAGAACTAACGTAAGGTTGACAAAACTATAACATGTCGAAGACAATATGGTTTTACAGAGTTGAATAAAGGCCTAGGTATGCAACCTCATAACCTTGGTCTTTTCCCGTAAATCCTGCCAAGTGTTGGAAATAATTTGCTTGCCAATCATGGCAGCTTAACAATCCTAGAGCTATATGTTTTTTTTCCTATGACTGAATATTTGAGACCGGTAGAGTTTAAAAATAATCAAATCCGTAAAAATATAAACTTAAAGATGCGCTTCATAGGCTGGGAAAGGTTAAGCAATATATATATACTCGCTTAAATAGGTATTTAATTAATCCCTTAGTTTTTTGTATGCATTAATGCCCAACTGCTTATAATATATTATAATTCATCTACCTAATCACCTTACAATCTGGTCACCCGACATGATTGATTATTGCACGTCATCGCAACATATTGATGGTTTATAAAAAAGGGCAGAGAAATGAGTCGTGATTCACTACATAGTGCAGCTGTTAGCGGACTCCATATGTCACAACATGTCGGTTTAATATTATCCCGGTGTCAGCTCAGTAGGTACGCGATGCGTGTGCTCTTCGTTATTTTTCCACACGCGCTTGGCATTCAGAGCTCGCAGTCTGACCACGCGCATTGAAATGCAACGCGATTATCGCGCATTCTAGGCAAATTGGCATAAACGCTCAGTTTCCTTTTCAGTTTCGCAATCTGTTTGTTTTGCTGGGACTATAAAAATCTTTGTTAGAGCAACTATTCATTACTAAGAGGAATAGTAGGCACGTGACGCGAGAAGGCCGGCGCGGCGCGAGCGCAGTCGTGACGATGAACCCGTAAATTAGTGAGATTACCCATATTAATTGAGTAATCATCGAGTGCTCTGCCACTCGATCTGGATAAATACAGTATTTTAGGGCTTTATTGCACGAACAGACTAGACCATAGACCTTAGACCGTAAGATGCGGTAGGCACTTAAAAACATATATACTATATTGCGTCTGAGCTTTAAATACATGCAGAGTCATGGGTCTCGTATGACTATTAAAACTTTTTAGCATCCGTGGTGCCTTCCGGAGCGCGTGACATAAAGGCTCTAGCGATGGCGAATCTTGGATTAAAATTCTGCATTCGTCGATCTGCACGAGACCTATTGTTGCGGGCTGCAGCAATGTATTTTGTCGATGCAAACAATGGCTTTCCCATGGTGCGTTATTTTTAACAGAGACAATGGCGTTTGGCAATTGTTACAGGCACGCAGGCACTCACTTATGTTGATGCACATGCAAACACAAAGCTCTGCGCGACGCTAAGTGATGGTGATCGTTAATAACCTATCTCCACCTTTATTTTAACGTTTGGTGTTTTTTAATTCTGAGGTTAAGTTCTTATATAGTTTTATGTAGCAAGAGGTACTGTCATTAAAAATCCGATTATTTTTTGTGTAACATTGAGGGTCGGGTCATTTTATTTGAGGGTCAGCTTAGAAGCTGATTCACCTGCTGAAAATAGGAAATTAGGAACCAGCTCGGTGCTTTGATTGAAAAAAAACTATCGGGCGAGTTCGGCGAAGAATTATTTACATTTATATCATACCAAGGATAAATGATGTGACCCGAGCAAACATTTTATTATTAATGAGCACTGATGAGAGAACTTTATCTTGCCGTTTATGTGGTCGACGAATTTGCAAGTATTTTTTTATGGTAGTAATCCTGTACTGACCAAGCTACGGTTAAGGTTTTTTAATAATTCTAAGACCAAGTTGCTAATTCTGAAAATCGCATTGATATTTTCCATTATAATATAATGCTAAGATTATTTTGTGTCAAAGTAGGTATCAGATAAAATCGGGGTCAGTCAGTATTCGAGAAACATTTTCTAAGAATTTAAAACAACTTTCACATACCTATTATTATATCGATGAATACCTTCTGACTTAGCGTAAAATTCTGTAGGTAGGTTTGGTTTGTTGATAGAAGGGTAGGTAAATATAATTTAGTCAAAAGTATTATAATGAAACACTTTAACAATGCATGGTGCCGTCAATGTACATGGGCTACATGGTCATACGTCAATGTTTACATGTCTAATGAATTCGTGACGGTGTCGCAGCCATGGGCGAGCATGATTGATCGGGCTGAAGCCATTTTTTTAGCTGTGTTTCCCTCATGCGCTTACACAATGCCGCATAACATTACTCGGAGACCTCCGAGACCATTTAAGCATGCGATCTGCTCGGCATAAATTAGCAGAAATAGGCAAGCTGGTGTATCCAAGCATATCTTAGCTCGATGATTAGTTTTTATTTACAGTACCTAAGAAGTAAATGCATGAAGTTCTGATAAGGCCCCCAACGTGCCTATCCTTTTTATTATTTCCTGTAGGTACCTGGCTGATCCTTTGAGGTGATTTTAGTGGACATCTCTAGTAAATTTGAAAGGTAGTGGCAGTTTTAGGCAATTTTAAATATCCTGTTTAGGTGTATTTCACCACTGTCGAGTTATTTAGACTCCCATGCACTGAATTATTAGAGAATTAAACACACCCGCACAGCGCCTCTATTCCTGACGGTAAAAAACATATCGTATTTGACCTGTTATGGTATTGTTTTGACGTTAGCCGCCATTATTGTCAAGAAAATAAGTGCTATCAAAACGTTGACAATACGATAACAGATCAAAAACGATATTGTTTTTACCTTCTTGAATAGAGGCGCTGCACGCACACACGCGAGACAATTTTTCGGTAAAATAATATTTTCTCTAATGGACTAGGTACCTACACAAAAGCACAGGGGTTATCTCCACGCACTTCTGTGAACTCGACGTATTGTTAACCAGCAAGTTTAAGTGGGCCCATCAGAACGTTAATTTGTGACCCATTTCAGGAAAAATATGCTTCAAGTTGTCAATGTCATTATGGAGACGTCAAGTCAGTTTTTGCTCATTTAGGTAGCTTCATTTTTCGTATGCGCTCGCTCGCTAGATAAACTGATTGACTAGGGCTGTTTCCAAGAGAACACGTTTTGTCGCCTTGACTGCACGCCATATTTGATGTCTTAAGCACGGTAGTATGACATCTATTTTGCATAATTAGAGACATTGTAATGATGTTTAATAACAATTGGTTAAACCGGAGATCCGTTAAGCATGTAGGTATGTTAGATTGAAAGAGGTGCCTGCTATTTGGACCCGGATAAACCATGAAGACGCGCCCCACTACTATAATTTTTTCCCTTATGTATACAATTGTGCAATTATTTATGCTTGCGTAATATAGTGTGTACATACATACTACATACTTGGCGTGTAATTATAGTCAAGCCCTGCAAATACCTGTTTAAATCAGAGAGTTAGGCCGCTATCATATTAATGCCGTCGACTGTACACTATGGGCCTACTGTTGTTTGTTTGTTGTTGGTTGTCTGTTACTTATCTCAACTAATTGTTAAAATTCGAAAAAGAGATCGAGAATTAAACACATTTCCTTGAGAATTAACCATATTTAACGATTAGTTAGTTTAACTAAAAACCTACTGATCAAACAACAGGCCCTGAACAACGAAACCCAAAGTTTAACATTGAATACACACACAACACTGAATTGTTTCACACTTCCGTGCAGGTTTCCTCGCGATGCTTCCCTTCACAAAAGTGCATGTGGTTCATGTGGTAAATACTTAACTAATTAAATTTTAAAAACCGATGGACTGAACTCGAATCGAACTCACAAACCTAACTCTTTCAAAAACTAATGATTAAATATAACATTTTGATATTTATGTATCTTGAAGGTTTGAGACCTAGAATAGAAGGCTAGCCTAGGCGATGATATTTAGAGAGGCTACCTTAATACCGGATAGGTCAGGTTCACTGTCCTTTGGGACCGGCCGTGTCGTCGTACGATCGTGTTTTTGTGTAGAAAAATGTCTGATCGTTCAAAAAACCTTTAGAACGTGATATAATCGGTATGATACTTTATTAACACCGTTTCCTTGGAATTGATAATATATGTTAAAATAATCATTGGAATTAAAGTTATTTGGAGCCGTCTTAGATGATTTTTAGTAGGTATAAACACTTTAGCCGCCTTTATCTTCGAAACCAATGAAGTCGAATCTACTTAAATTCGTTTTACGGTTCAAAAATACAGCGAGTGGTATGGTTTCTAGTGGTATGCAAAAACCAAGTAGAAAATCGTATTTTAAATTTATTTTTGGTTTTAGCGGCAATAGAAACACGCTCTCTGTAAAAATTTCAACTGTCTCCCTGTACCTATTACGGTTGATGAGATCCAGCCCGCTGACATTAAGATAGACAGACATACAGACGGACAACTGAGGCTTAGTAATAGGTTTCCGTTGACACCCTTTGGGTACGGTAAAAAGCGTTTTATAAAACGCTACGCTGCCAACGGTTGTTTACCACATTTACTAAAGCAATTAAGTTAAATCAGTTTAATTTCACATTAAAAGCATATGAGTTTTAATTACTTGGCACAAATAATTTCAGCGGGCCCTAAAAGGCGAGAGGAGCCAGCCGGTTCTCCCTGAACTTACAATCTCTTCCTCGTATGGAAGCTTAAGATAAAACTAATAAAATAATAAGGTAATGTTCGGTACTCACCAGTACCATTACTGGTCTGATTTTCCGGGGTGACTTCACAGCAGGTTACGTTAAATACTTTACAACAATGGATCAATGGATAGTCTCAAAGACATACGTACGAGTAAATCGTCAGATAAACTAATTTAGGGCTAAATAATTTCACGGTTTCACTATGATATCATTAGGAGTACCCTAATAACTACATACTACAAAGAACTAAAGCTCAAATATACAATAAGTGCTAAACAGTGTTCAAATATTTGATTAAAGAGCTGATGAGCGGCGTCGACACAGATACTGAGCGCACCGCATCGCATGTTATTTTTTTATACAAACTTATACAGTGCAAAAGTTCTTGCAGTTAAAAAGTGATTAGGGTTCGATAAAAGTATATGAGACCGAGTGAGAGAGAAATTGGTACTAATTCGAAGGTTGTTTTATGTGGCATTGGTTGGACACTGTATTAGGTTTTCCCTGTGACTCTATCTTTGTGTTATTGCCATTCTCTTATTTTTCTGAGAGATGATACAATATTTTGACAAATTAACAATATATCCGTTCTAGATTGCTCATATAGGGCATATATTCCACCTGACGATATGCGGGATCCGAAACTCAGCAGATTGGATTACAATCTCAAGACTGCAATCATAAGACTCACTCAATGTACACATCAAGTTAGGATTTTGTCTTTGCAACTGGTACTAACTATTTATAGGTACCTACTCGTTACTGTAAAGGTAAGGCATGAGTGTATAATAACTAGACATTCTGTTGTCTATACAGGGAGCAGACCACTTGGAAGAAGACATAGATGTCTTTCTAGATTATTTTCCTTATGGATAATCATAAACTTATAAATAATATAAATATTCATACGCGTAAATATGAATCCTCCACGCATGCGATCAGCCATTACGTTTTACGTTTTCTGCGAATCTCGAATCCTTGATTTTAGTTTCTCGTACATCGAATGCGCGTGACTCACAAACTTTTGTAAATATAGATATACCGGGTTTTTTTTAAATTAAAAGGATGTTATTGGAAATGGATAATGAAATTAAACAAACTGGTTTACCCTTGAAATATCGAAACTCACTTCATAGAACGTTTCACTTCGCCGAATTTTCATTTCATCGACAAGTATTTCCACGTGCAGGAGCTTTATTTTTATGTGGTCACAAGTCTAACCTAACCTAACCTACGAAACGAATGCTCAAGATAAAATGAAAACTATAAGTTACAGCAGAAATTAGCTTTCGAGGAAATGAAATTCGGTGAAATGACACATTCGATGAAACGTTCGTCGATGTTTCAAGGGGATCCCAAAAAAACCATACACATACTTTTTTTTTTCTGTTTTTCTTGAATTGCCATAGAAATGACAGTTCATATAATTTCGCCGTATGGCGATGTTTTTTATTTTTCTGCGCCTCTATTCTAGGCGGTAAAACCAAACATATTGGGCCTGTTATCGTATGTTAACTTTTTTATAGCTCTTAATACCATAACCCGTCAAATAAGATATCGTTTTTACCGCCTAGATTACCGGCCCTGAGGCCCCAGACAAAATGCAAACGCTTCCAGGCGTTATCCTTTCTATAAAAAATAACACCTAAGCGTTGCGTTCCTCTAAAGCCTGAGGGCCCTGCCAAGATGCACTACGCTAACTAGCGGTTCTATTCGTTTCGTTTTTAACCGATAGCGTCACTGGTAGATCACGTGACTTTTCGTATCACGTCATCTACCAGTGACGCGATTGGTTTAGAAACGAAACGAATAGAAACGCATCTTGGCAGGGCCCTCTGATCAGTCGTTAGAATTGTAGTTTGTCTATGGAACCCTAAAAACCGGGCAAGGGCATATCGGACCCTGCTTAGTGTCCGATGCCATTACTAAAAATATAAACTCTTAGAAAACAGCATGTACTTAGGTATCAACAAGCGTTCTGTTTAAAGTTATTTGGTGCCGTCTTAGATGACACACTAATATTCTTTTTATCTGTGTTTCGTGAAATGCAATAGAAAATAAATGACAATACAAATATTTTGATTCCATTGCACCCTATTTAACTGACTGTTGAGTTTCTTGCGGCGGCGGCTCAGCAGTGGTTTCCTCTCTTGGGAAACGCTGGTAGTTTTTGACGTGTAAAAGTGACCCGGTACGCTGGTGGCGTAGTGGCTGGCAGTGGTACGTGGGGATGTACTACATGCATATCACACAAGTATACGTTTGAGAATCTTATTGTTCTACTGCAACGATGTTAATTATTTAATATAAGTACTTAAAATTACGACTTGCTTTGTTGCGGCAGTCCGCAGCGCAGATAACTGAAGAACTACAGTTAGTTATCCGCAGCATTGTGTTAAGATATAACCATGTGATTGAGACCAAACATGCCTTTTGTGTTTTATTAAGGCATTTAATGACTAATCTTCCATGCATGCTAAGCATTAAGATACGTCTCTGTAACGTGTTTAAAAAAAACAGGGTCTCTATTCTACTCGGTAAAACCACATTGCTTTTATCGTATTATAATATTGTTTTTAGCTCGGCCGCTATCAATGTCAAGTAATTAAGAGCTTTAGTAACATGGACAGTGCAATAGCATGTCAAAGGTAACTTGGTTCGACAGACTTTAATAGGGGCCTGGTGGTCGTTCCGCTTTGTTTTACCATATCGTTATCATGTTGCTAACTTTGCTCTTATCAACTTTACAGTAAACGCGGCCGTATCGTAAAAAGCTATATAGTTTCACATGAGAAACATTTCAAACAATCAGTCAACAGAACGCGGTTGTTACATCCACTCAGTCGCACCCCACTCTTATATTACTTACGTACATTGACTTGTGTCAAACGTGTGCCTCCGTGGATTGACAAATACTATAAAAGAACAAGTGGTTATATAAAATCAGATTGTTGTGCCGATATACTTCAATAAAATTTTGTAGAACAGCGATCTCTTGACAAATTTAATTCTAATATGCGGACCGCTCTATAGATTTTAATCCGATAGCAACAGCAATGAAAAAACTAGAGACTCCCGGTCTAGATTCCCCGCGGTATATTTATACAAAAAGTTTCCTTAAGAATCAAGCTAAGTGTGAGAAAACCGGTCAAATACTTCTTGCGTTAGTCGCGAACGGACAAACAGATGGAGTGTCAGAACTTTGTTTGCATATCATGTTTGTAAGTTTGAAAAACTACTCACGTTCAATATTACACATGCACTGTAATGACGGTGCGCGAATTTTGTTCTGAATCATTATTTTTTAGGGTATAGAGAAGGAAAATTAGCACACAAATGGCCACCTGGCCCTATAGAATCTGAGATCCATAGACATTTGCATTCCCAAAATACAATTTTAAAACTGCAATCCCAAGACTACAAATGCTACCCTGAGGACTAAGATGGAATGCCTCTAAGCTAGTATTTTCACCGGTTTTCTTCCCACAACGGATAACAGCAAACCAAACAGTACTGTTTGGCGGTAGGTTAAATGATAAGAGGGTGGTAGCGATCCGGGCGGTCCCCGCACAAGGTCCTACCACCATTAAAACGTACAAGATTCCCCCAGCAAAACGCCAAACGGCGTCTGCAGCATCCAGCTAAAGCTCATTTGGACGCATTCTAGAAGAAACCTTAGTGATAATAAAATGATTAAAAACTGACCCAAAAGGTTAATTAGAGATTACCGTCCAAAACAGGAGATTAATCTTTAAGGTATAATAAACGTTAAAAATAACGGCGTCATCGGCATTGAATGCACCTAGGTACCTAAGGAAAGAGATTATCCATAAGTTTTACGTAACAAACTTTACATGTAAGTTTAGGTGCGTGGGGAATAAGGCCTTTTACAATAAAGAAGTTCTGGGCTACAGTTTCTACTCAAACCCTTTTTGTACATCATATTATTGCTTCGCAGATACGAGTATGTGCAACTTTCCCCGCAAGGTTTTCAAAGCGATCTTGGCTACCACAGGTCACTCAAAACACAACTGCTAGGCTAAAGTTGAGTCACTTGAGCTTTGCGATATCTTTTGCATACGTGTGTGAAAGCATGTAGTAAAGATAGATGACAATCGCAACTAACCTTTAATCTTACACTAGTGGAGCGTGCGTGCATGCGTTAAATTTTAACCAACTATTGTGTTCTGTTGGCTTAACCATTACAATCCAAAAGAGCAACCCTTACCATTATACTAACTTTAGACCACCGACCTAAAATAAGGATTTTTGTGTTTGGCACCATTGAGCGTTTATATGCCTTAACTGGGTGAGAGTATTTCATAAAAATCTGTTGAGCCAATAAGAGGCTCTTAAAAGAAATCACCTGGGTGGCTCGTAAGAGATTTGAAATTTTCTAAATTGGGAATTTATTTGACGTGCGTGCGTGTTTTGTTGTTTTTGTTGGGCGTGCAGCATTTTTGGGCGTTCAATTGTAATACTGAGTCCGGAAGATGACACGATCATCCGGTCCGATGCTGGTATGATTGTTGCAGCTGCCAAGCTTGAATGGGATTGGGCTGATCAAGTGTGCCGCATGTGAGCTTTAGTTCAAAATATCCAGTAAGTGAAAACCGATCCACTAGAGGAGGACACGCAGACCATGAAGGAAATGACATTCATTACGAACTGATCGTTTCTGTAAAGGTTCAAAAGTCGCTGGATATTGAATTGTGGAGAAGCCCGAGGACTTTTCTTCAGCATTAGGACTGAGAGAAGATATAGGATAAGATAGATTTATCATAACGTAAAATACCTAGCCAAGGGTTATTATTGACGCTTTCATAAAAAGGTCGCGTGTCTCGACTCAGCGCCGCCCAAAGCCCCCCAATGATGTGTAATTCAATATTAAGGGCCGTGTCAATTTCGCAACGACCGGATTCCTCGGCGGCCCGCTAAATCACCTATTGCATGTCACGTGCACCCTGCACAAAGGTTTAAGGTCCTCCTTCACGCAAGTCGAAAAAATGTAAGTAACTACATTTGTTTATATATTTAAGTAATTCTTATAAGAGTTATATTATAAGTTAGGAAATTAAAATAAAATGGGAGCAACAATTTAAAATAAGATAGTTAGTTGCGACTCCAGCGAATTTTTATCTTTATTTATTAAATGTCAAAAGTATCACATAATAGTAGATTGTTCAACAAGGGACTAAAACAAGCCATAATGACACGAGATGTTTAGCCACGCGAGCGAGCTTGCGAGCGAGGGTGGCTGTAGTTCGAGTGTCATTATGGTTGTTTAGTCTCGCGTTAAACACTCTACTTTTCACTTTGAATGCGAGTATTAAAACGACGTTCTAAACCAAATTACAACATTTATTATAAAAAAGTTTCTAACAATTAAAACTAACAATTAGGTATCTTATTATTACTATCGTTAATCTAACATTAATGATGTTATTTGTTTCCCACAATCCCACATTTCCAATCAATAAAAGTTTGGTATGTTTTTGAATAAATGCCACTAGATTTTGGCGGCAAAAGATTTCGTATCACCTCTTGTGCTTTCTTCTCCATTCTGGAGTTAGGTGTTAATTCTTTTTCACTGGATGATGATATGATGTTGACATTTCCGGTCCGTATTTTCTAAAGTTGCACAATTAATTGGTGAATTTTTTTAACAACGTACGCTCAATACAAGTTATGAACATCTACTCAAAAAACAAATGGGGAAAAAAAGTTCCGCGGTTTTTTTGTAAAGTGATGTTTTAAATGCTTGCATATTTAGCCAACAGATTCAAACTTGGAAACCATTTTAAAAGTAATTGGACCACGCATAATAAAAGAGTTCGGCCTTAATATGATTAAATAGATTTATATTCGTAATAATTAATCGTGTTTCACGAAATTAAATCCTTTTTTTTTTTATATATTTGCACAGTTGTCATTTTGACGTTATTTCGACGTCCAAAAATATGGTCCATACACAATCACTGAAAATGGCGATAATCCTCCATTCACAAACACCGTGATTGGTTGTTTAGGGGTTTCCAAAGTAAATTTAAAAAAAAAAACTTTAATCCCTAGAGATTAATAAGGAGCTTTAGTCCCGATTCGCAGAGATTTAAGTAGCATTTTAAGAGCACGAGAAGTGAAAAAAAAAAAAATCTTGAAAAAATACATCTCAATTGACACAGGGTCTGACCCCGTAGAATATCAAAGTCATGACATTTCCTGCAATGGAAGCATACCTACTGTTATTTTCACGGTGACCGGTGAAGGTTAATACTCAGTGTAATCTTAATCTATTTAACATAATTTTGCGGCTAAGTGCCAAATTATCTGAAACGGACGTAATATTACAAACCTTTACGATACGAGTGTGTGATTAGATTCAAATAAATATAATTTTAAAACCCTTTTTAATGGCAACCGGAGCTATACACGGAGTAATTGGTTGGACATTAATGCAACGACATCTTATATAGATTTAATTACAATTTAGTTAGGATTCGATTATTAATAGGTATACTGTACATACTTAGTTATTAGGTACATTTCTCATGGACTGCTAGAATAGAAGTGGCTAGTTGACCTCTGGCAAGAGAACTCCTTAACGAAACAAGTATGTTTGTGTTTTTTGATTGTTTCCTTCAATTGTTTATTATAATCGCAATATAACAAAAGAACAAAATGTTTTCCGACAATTTTTGCAACGGAAACGGACAATTTTTAAGGCCGTAAAGCATCGGTGGAAATTATACCTTTGAAGAGTTCTATAGCCATTTTTTTATGGTACCTATAGAAGAGGCAAGCGAGCACACAGGCCACCTGATGGTAAGTGGAAACTGTGACCCATAGACATTCGCATATTTCTCCGTATTTGTTACTAAATTGGGGATAGGTTAAATGATGAACCTAGCATTACATATTAACAGAAATAAATGACATAATCGTGTTAAAAAAAAAACCGTTTCCACTATACATGTACGTATAGTGTTTCCGACAATGCTCTCCAGAGTTAAGATTGAATTTCGATATAATGAATTAAAATATATTAAAGTTAAATATTTTCTAACTGATATTTCTTTCTTAACTGTTTTGAATATTATTTTTAATATTACAGTGTTTTTGACACTAATTTTAACCTTAAGTGGCCAAAAATAGTACAGTGGCCAGAAACGGTAGGAACTTCTACCCTAAATACCGTATTATCTACGGAGTGGAGATTAAAATTTAACGAATTTAACAACGCGGAGATGTTAACTCGACGGCACGCCCTTCATATGACAGACACGTGTAAAATAAGTCCCTATGAAAATTCTCAGTATTGGCACATTTTCCTGCTGAAGCTACGCTTGAATATATTTTATTTTTTATTTTATGTTAGATTCATTGTTTTATATAATGCTAGGTTAAGCTTTATATATGTATAGTATCATACGTAGTATTTAAAAAAAACGACGGACTGTTGAGTTTCTTGCGGCGTTTCTTCTCAGCAGTGGTCTCTTGCGAAGCGCTGGTAGATTAATGACGTGTAAAAGTGCCCGTGCGGCCTACTTACTGAATAAACATCTTTTATCTTTTGAACTATGTAGTTTAAAAGATAAAATATGTTTACTCCTTAAGAAACTAGATGAGACCCAAAAAGAAACGAACAAATATAATTTTTTATTTGATCCGTCACATCACAACCGTCATGAGTATTTTTTAAACAAATAAAGAACATTGTAACGCTGACGACCCGATGCGTGATCTAGAGCGGTCCGCCCGTGACCCTGCCGGTTTTCAATCCAACATGCATCATGTATCACTAGACCTTAGGAAACTTATATTTCCGTGCTGAGGGAAGTAATAAAATCAGACGAGGTTCAATCAATTAATTGATTTGGTGTATCAAAACAATGTAAACGTTACATGCCCGGTCACATGACTCCGTAAAGGTCAAGGCCAGCCGTCGTCCTCTATTACTATGCAACTGAGAATCGTTTAAATCTTTAAAGCCACTTATTTTCTATAAACTTTCTTTTATTTTTTTATAATTGCTTAAATATCATGCTTTATTATTCTAGTCAAAAGCACTAGATTTATTTTTATATACATATATCTTAAGATTAACTACAACGGTGATTTAAAATTAAGTACAAATTAGTAGGTATAATATTTCAATGTTTGGTAGGGTCCCAGGGCTCCCATGCCCGCGGCGCGCGCGCCGTCCCCCCATGCGCCGCCGCATCCCCGCTACAGCCGCTATATAAGCCGCCGCCCAAACCAGCCGCGCGCTATTACGACAGTGTCTTGTGTTTTTTCCCGCCGTCACATATAATTTAATTCATCAATAAAGGTAAGTGAACTTGGGATTGAGGGATAGTAGGATCGTCCGGGATAAGAACTTACTTAGCTTCCTTTTTGATGGATAATATAGTACTTAAACTTACTCGCTTAATTACTTCAGTGACATTCATTAACGGATGGTAATCAAAATTTTAATTAGGGGCACACCCCTGACCTGCCATGTTGATCGGAGATGTTGCGTCAAGGCTCCACAGCATGCGAATGTCTCGTCAATCTCGATGACAGCACTGACACTAAAATTACTAAAGCTGTACATTGGGGCTTATCAGCGTCCTTAGCTTATGCAGACAGTACCGCGAACAAGCGCCCTCCGCAGTTTGCAGAACATCTTGTATGTGTGTCAAGCCAGAATTGCAACACGGACTGACAATTTGCAGATTGTGCCCTAGAGCCCTTTTCTAAAGGGTCGTTTCGACACTGACAAGCTAGCCGAAGAGCGCAGGTCGCAGCGGGGCCTAGGCAACATAGGAATGTCTCTGCGTGGTTTTCGGTTTTTAAGTTTCTATTTAAAGAAACAATTGTGATATATTTGTGTCAAAATTGTGAAATAATATGGTAGACAAACAATATTTAGTAGTTTATAATTAAAATTGTATACGATGATACGATGGTAAAAAACCATTATTAAATACCTAAAAAGTCGGCTCCAAAACAAGATTTGAAACGGTGATATTGTCATACAATCTAGGCTTTCGATTAATTCGGGCCATTCGAATATGAGTTAAGTAAGACATAAGTGGTTGAAATCTCAATAACCTGTTGTTGTTCATCACGTCTTGTCTTAATATCGATAGCATCCGGCTGTTTCATTTCATTTATTAAAGGATCTAATTAACAAAAATAAGGTTGTAATCAATCGGTACCTAACCGAGTTAATCTCGGAATCTGATATGATCATTAGTATCATTACACTTTCCGTTTCAATTACTTTGCTCTCTTATAGAATTACGTTACAGACTCATATTTGACCTTTGCCACTAAATGCAATACAAGATGGTTGAAATTAAATATTTGGTGGATTTTTTTATAAGATTATGCTGCGAGCTATGACATACGATATATTAAGTTTATCTTCATCTTAAGCACCCGCACACATGGGAGCGCTGACAGATTAATGCTGTATTAGGTAATATTACAAACATTATATCATCCCACCTTTTAAATAGCTTAACGTTTGGTTACCGGTTTTCTGTTAAAAGTATCTTTGACATTTGAGCGGAGGCGGGTGGCAATAAATATTAAAATACAAGCGCGTGAGACCTGAGGTCGTAGACTCCAGCAGTTGTTTTTTAAAGTTTTTATAAATTGCCGATTTCTCTAATAAAACACGTCTCACCTCATCTCTTTAGAACTTACGTGATATCAAAAGTCTCTATGTTTTTGAATCTTTACAGTATTCGAGTATTTTTCGCAGAATAACATGTACATGTCAATTTCGAAAAGAGATTCTGATTTGACAATGCAACGGTTAACATTTTGTAGTTTATAGTTAAAAAAAACGAATTTCTTAAGATATCATGAACGACAAATGAACAATTTGACTATGTTTGCCTTAAAACGATAGTTAATTGCCTACTAACATGAATAATTATCCAAGATTTCCCATTAAGTATACTTTACGACGGATTAAATTTTAACGACATTTGGTTATGAGCCTTTTGAACATATATTTTTTAATGACTATCCATAAAAACATTTTTGTTGATATGTTCCGATCGACGTGTACTCGACGTGTGTCAATCGATAAGCGACCATGCGACTCCATTTCAGACGAAAAATGTTATTGTTGCTAATCGTTAAAAATGACTTTGTTTATTTACAAAAAAATAGTTAAATATTACTTTGTTTATTTCTAAGTAAAGTAAATATAAGCATATACCCGTAGTAATCTTAATGTCTGCTGAATTTCGCTTATGGGCATACTTTTGAATAGGCGTATGATAAAATAAGTAGACCAGGAACTAGTACCTTCCTATCAGTTTACGGAAGAATTTACACCAAACACAACATTGTTTACAGAAGTCTATTGTAATCTAATAAATACCAAGTCCAACGTCTTGTACAGTCGAGTTCATAAATATGTTTACACTTTAGTACCTTGTCACTTTAAACGCTGTGACAATTCATGGCAGTTTAAACATGACATTAAACAGACAAAGTAATTAAGTTTACACATATTTAAGAACACAATTATGAATCTATGGCTCTGTTGTACTCGGTAAAACCATATTGTATACGACATACCATCGTATTGTTTTTAACTCGACCGCCATTACTGTTTAGGAATAAGTAAGAGCAATCGTAAGGTTGCCGATATGATAACCTGTCAATAGCCATATGGCTTTACCGAGTAGAATAGAGCCCCGCGCGCCAATTACGGTCGTGTTCATCGGTGTTGATAAAACATCTGTCACTTTCTGACCCGTATTTAAGTGCGAGAGTAACGGATGCTTTATCCATCGAGATAAAGGCCACCATAATACGGGTTCTGCAAGCAGTTTTAGCATATAAAATAAAATATATCTCTAAATATAGGTACGCATATGAACATTCCCCAATAATTAAAATTTAATTGAATTATTATCCTTTTAGACTGAGATGAGATAACTTTATCTTCTCAAAATTGATCTCCGACGATGAAAACTTAAACCGAAAAGATGAAGTTATCTTTCGGCGAGTGTCAGTCGTTTTCCCCCGCGTTACGCATGCGTGTCGGCGCTGACAGTTGTCAGCTTGCAACAGAGGCGCCGGCGCATCGACATGTATCTGTGTCAGCTGCTGGGCATACCGATCATTGTCTCTGCATTTCACTTAGTTTTGTTACACATATTACGTGTCTGTCACTGAGTAAAGGTTTTAGCATCAGTTTTAAACCTCCGTAAGGCTGCGGCTCCACTGAGGCGGAGATGAGCGAAGCGGAGCTGTGCTAATATTAACCAATAGAAGGCGCATGCGGTCATGTCGAGCGCGCCATGCGCACGTTAGTTTAGGTTTAGATTCTATTGGTTAATATTGGCACAGCTCCGCTCCACTCCACTCATCTCCGCCTCAGTGGAGCCGCAGCCTAAACGGTAAAAAATCGGTGAAATGTGAGTCGGTCTCGCGGACCGGTCGTTACAAACGACAAACAATTGGTTTTGAAAGTACATAAAACACAATACGATAGCGAAAAGTGGTTCAATATTGCCTTGCAAGAGTTGCAACTAAATGACAGAAAGACAAATATATTAAATTAAATAAAAGCTGTAAAAACCAATTCAGTCAAATTAGTAAATTGCTTTAAGTGTACGTTTATCGTCATTGGCAAAAAACTAATATAATTGACATGACTCATACGAAATGATGATTATGTTTCTGCAGATATGATCTCCAAAAAAACTTTAATCTGAGAACAGGTTTATATACTAGTAATAGGTATTAGTTAATTAACTTAAAACATGTGTAGGTACATAAATTAAAAATAATTTAGTTTAAATACTAAACTGTAAATTAGGAGCTAATAATATAAAATATGTCCTACAACACACAAATATTCTCTGTGATAATGACAAACATATATTTTAGCCTACCAGTACTCCGTATATTTTAATATAAAGTTTGTTTTTTTTCTGTAAGACCTTATTTTATTAATCATTAATAAAGTAATGATGCGTAATTTGGTGCCTAGAACTAAGTAATATGGTTAATGCTTAAATAATATCATGCAAATAAGCGTCGTAAGATATAAAAAACATAACTTTGAATTAAAAATGCCAAAAAAAGTAGGTAGACGCATTAGTTATTATTTATTAGTTACGATTTGTATTTTACCAAATTTAAACTAAATGAAAAAAAAATTTTTTTTCTGTACTAGGATCTTGAAAGCGTTCTCCTTCGTGCCCTTATGCCAATTTGCAGTCCATTGTTTTCAATTACAAATTATAAATAAAGTCTTGAATTATGAGGTACGCAATGTGCGAGGTAATATCACTTTTTCTTATCTTGCCTTTGTTTTGATAACCATGACGGCCACCGAAACAGATGCACTGTTGTATAGGCCTTTCCTTAAGTTTCTATTTTCTATCTACACTCAGAAGCAGTGGACTCGGGTCACTTTCTATGGTAATTAGACACAAAGTGACCTGTTTTCATTGCTCTTAACTATAGATAACCTACGACTATTATTATTTAGTCGTCAATACCGTCGGTATGCTTTTACGGCCCTGACAACATACGATAAATGTTAAAAGAAATAAGGTTTTATCGACTAAATTTGTTCCGCTTTCTTGTTTGATGACGCTGTCATTGTTGTCTTCTGTTATGTATTTTTGTATATACAATGTGTGGCCCAAAACCGGGGCGAAAAATTAAAACGTAGATTCTACTCCTCAAACTAGACAACTTTTGTTTAGCAACTTTTTAAAATCATAAAGTTTTTAGATTGTTCATTTTTCAAACAAAGTAAATAGTATAATCAATGTACTTAAAACTCCGTCTAATTGACATCGCCTGTCAGTCTAGTCACTCTACAGACATAACCAATTTCATAGTACATTGCGTGTTCGAATTAACTTTATAATGTAATAAAATTCAAACCGCAAGTTTTTTTTCAAAGTCGTCAAACAAACGTTGCGTAGTTTGAGGAGTAGAATCTACGTTTTAATTTTTCGCCCCGGTTTTGGGCCACACATTGTAGAAACGCATTGTCGCCTTGCGTTTTCTCGTATATTATCACGTATATGGGCCCGCATTATGGCTCTGTAAGTATAACATTTCTCTCATCGTTGAGAAACCTTGTCTTCTATCATGTTTTTGCAATCTCAAACGTAAGGTCGGGTGGGGCAAATGGTGTTATGGGGTAGTTGCGTCAAACCAACAGTGTTTTCTAAAAAAACATAGGGTTAGTCGCACTTGTCCCATCTTAATTGATCAAAAATTGGTGAATAAACTATTCTCTCGAGATATCTCGTTTCGTTTGTCTCGTTCTTTAACTCGTAGAGCAATGCCGCGTATACATTCCCCGCGTAAGTAACCACCTAGTTAAGCCCGTGTAAAACAAAACGATCCCACGTTAACAATGATAATTAATCGAGTAAGGACGAGTTGGGCAACTGAATCAGTTCGGCGATAGTATCGCGATCGCTATCTGTCGCGATTACAAGATTCTGACGATTGCGAAGTCGCCTGCTGAACGGGATTATAGTTTGTAGATACACCCGAGCAATCGAGGATAATGTAATATGACACTTATCTATTGCGAGTATAAGGTTAACAATAGTAAGATTCACCTTTTTGCTCTTAAAAAATCTATAGTAAAGAATGTTCTTACACGAACGTCGGATTTCATTTAAAAAAACCGCTTTGAATATGATTCGGAGATGCACAGTTATAAAAAAAGAACACTGTTGGACATACCTGTATGATAAGGTTTAAAAAGACTCGGCTCTACCTACGTGAATTCAGAGTTTCAGACTCGTTTCGTTAGTACACACAATAAATCAGTGCATTTCCGAATTAAAGGCGAAACAGGGCCTATTTTAAACTCGAATATTGCGAATATTTATATGTGTAGGTACGGTCGGCCAAGAAAGTGGTCTACCAGTTTTGACAAAGTTTCTGTGAGATCTAATTATCGCTAAGGGACACTAGTCACTATCAGAATATTATTGCAAGGGAAAATCGAAATTGTTTAATCATGACGTGCAAATGATCTTCAACCACAGAAAAGCAAATAATAGAATGGAGACAACAGGTGAACAGGCCTGATTTGATTTGCTTCTTTGCCCTAATGCGACCTTGTTATGGTTTTTATGGCCTGCCACCACAAGACCCTAACAGATGAAGTACAAAATGGCGTCATAAATCAAAGAATGTGCACTTATTCGATGCGTCGTTAAGGCGTTGCGACAGGTAAGCTTGATGTTTACGCGCCTGCGCCTGCGTCGGACAAATGTCAAAGAGTTGCGCAACCGTTCAAGGCTACACCGCGGCGTTGTAGCGAAACCTCTTGGATCAACGACGTTATTATTATGATTTTAGGTAATAATGGAAGTGGATGTTTGACCTTACCAACTAATGTCCGGTACGTAATTGAATTTATTAGTCTCCTTGTAAATTATAGCTTTGATGCTTATTGAGTTACCGCCCGTTGATGTCTTTTGTATGTGAATAGTCACTTCATGAAAATTTACATTTTAAGTATGATTACTTCTATCTTAAAGGTGATGATATCATCAAAGATCAAGTCCTTAATAGTCCTCGAAGTACTTATATTAATGACTAATAATTTGACGGCGTTTTACAGGACGAAATTGGTAAATATTTAGATAAACTCTTTGTCTTACAAAATGAATACCGAGAAAAGCTAATTGGCAATAATGGATTTTTTAAAACGTTATAGAGTGGACCTGTCGCTTGTCCATATCTATTATCTACGTGATCCCCATTAGGTTTTGCAACGCGAGCGATCGGCCGCGGTCGCTTTCTTCATCGATAAAAGGTTCTATTATCCCCCATTGTTTTACTTACGCAAATTGATGATTGAGATTAAATGTCAAAATGGGATTAGTGCGGCCTTGGTTTGTTGACTCAAACTAAGTATCATTGGAAAAACAATGGAAGTTCTGCAGAAGGACTTTAGGACAGAATTATTTATTTATTAAAGGTTTGATTCTCAATTTGTTACAGAAAAATTGTAAAGATCATAACTGACGACAGGAACTTTTTTTAAACGTGTTCCAAAAATAATAATGCTTATAGAGGTTTGTCTTAAAACCAATAGAAACTACTATTTAGAGAGAAAAAAATACTGAATATTATCAGTGTTTGTTACGCCCGCTTTGGGCTAGTGTTCAGAATGACCTCAATTCAGTGCAACCATTTTCTTAATAGCGATCGGCATCGTGGATCTTCGTTTTTCTATGACACACGAGTGACAAATATACTGTCAGTTGCGAGTGGAAGTGGGACAGCGATAGCCAGCCGAGCTCTGTTAAGAAGCTGGGCGTACTGTATTTTGTAACTGCGTTTTGCTAGCACTAGATGTGCCGTGGAAAAAATCAAGTGGCGTGTAACCTCTTTACCCATAAGCAGAAACTAGTGTATTTATTTTCTCAGTGAGTAATGAACAAAAATTAATTTGCCTTTGAGACAAACCTCTATAATAACCTGTTTATTTTTTTTAACACTTGTAAAAATGTTTTTGTTATCAATTGCCTTAAAATGCTGAACTACGGAGAAAACCTTCATGTACTGGCAAATGTAGTGGCATTGAACTTGGTAACGTTATGCCATCGATTAACGGCAATTACTGCGGCAACACTTGCCAAACCATTGACTACATGCCAACTGTCTGGTCTGCAAATTAGACGTTCGCGGAGGAAATAGTGTTATTATCGTGGTAGTATAATATGATAAATAGAGTTTATGTAGGTCGTGTCTCCGAAAGTCCGAAGTATTTGGTATTAAGAGGATTGCGAAGCAAAACATTTTCATAGTAAAAGCGATAACGTTTGGCTCCCCTTAAACCTAGTCCGATTGTTACGATTTTTGAACATGTTGTAGATATTATGAAAGACTACGTCTGTACGTTTTTATTTCTAAATATTTATTATAAAGCAGTAAATAAAAATAATGTTTTTTTTAATATCTACTATGCTTACAACATATTCAATAATAGTGGAAATTTAGTGAGTGAGAAACGTTATCGCCCAGAGCTAAATTTGTATAGATTTTTTTTTACAGCTTCGCGATTTATACGTCACCTCACAATAGTCGAAATCCTCTTAACTTACTGAGCCCAGCACTTTAGCCATTTTCTTTAGAAACGTTCAGTTGTAAATGTATAATATTATTATGTGGCCTAATTTGCAATCCTATATTATTTTCCTATATTATTATTTACTACTGGGGCGCGGTCTCGGAATCATCATCGCAATCATTTCATTGCTCAGTTTTATTTTAACTTAAAATAAGAAAGCAAGCAAACCCACTTCAGCAATAATTAGGTTTGTAGAAAATTTTTGCATCGTAAATGATTCTCGAGTGATATGATATACCTAACCATTCCGTAATTCGCAAAATGATATATTCCCGAACCTACTCACGTATATGGATATGTCTAGTCTATGTTACGTAGATACAATTTGACTAGAATTAACAAATAGGTACTTATGACTAGGATCTATGAGGTTGTCTGTAGAGGCACCACCTACAGTACCGGCCAATAGGTAATATATCACCTTTATACACATCTCATAAGATTCTCTACAAATTGACAACCAATCAATTCAATTCGTTAGTTAATTAAATAAGGTTCAAAATGGTATATAATAAATTATTATGGGTACATATCGAAGTTTTCACGGAGAAAGTATTTAAAAAACCATCGCCATTCATACTAAATTTACCAAATTTGTGATGTCAGGAGTGAGTTTTGTATGAGCAAGTTTTCACGCGGCGCCGTCTACCCATATATAAAGTCGCGCCTGCGCCGTGTCCTCGCCTTACGTTGCTTCTGTGTAATTAACGCCTAAGACAACTATTTGTTGACAGGCATTGTTGCTCAAAAACATTCCCATGTAAGTGCATCGTTACGAAAGCAAGATTTTCAATTAAAATCAGATTTAAAACCCTGCCGATGCTGCCCTCGCGCATCGTGACCGACGCGGCAACCTCGAGCGTTGCGAAACGCCCGCAGAACACATTGTCTAAACTGAACCTCGCACTGAATTCGCGATTAGCCCATTCGCGAACCATTGAGCTTACCTTATACCTTTGTTGCTCCGGCGCCGATTGAATTGCGAGCGTGAGAAGTAGTAACTAGTGTTAGTTAGCAAAAGGGCGACGTATCGGGTTCACAGGGTCAACGCTTTTATTTAACTTCGCCGACTGAGTTCTAAATAACCTAACAATAGAGAATTCAAATTTGTGTCTAGTTAAAATTATTACTCTGAATAAAGTGACATAAACTTATTTTTAAGGTCCCATACAAAAATACGCTACAATGGCATCCCTATACTATGCCATGCGACTGTGTTCGTCTTTTTATGTATTACAGCAACTACTTGATCATAAAACGTTATAACTTAATCAACATTCTGGATTCGTTATCTCTTATTAATGATTGTTTATAAAGAAGCAAATTAAAAAAATTACTATGCGTGACATGATGATCGAGTCGAGCGCCGATCGTTTCGAAGTCAATCAACGGAACTAAGCGATTGAGTCGGCACTTATGCCCATATCGAGGATCGGAAGTCAATTATCGGTGGCCCTGAATCACAGATCGAAGCGAGATGAGGATGAGAACGAGATAGGCCCGCAATTATCCGGTCGCGTCTCTGCGTATCGGTGTCAAGGTCGCCGCGGTTCCGCCTGGCGACGAACCGCTTCCGGGTCCGGTACCCGTGTACACGACTTTGCTAATCCCGTTTTTTTTCCAAAAACATCTACACACACCGTTGTCGTGACACTTTTTACAGAACAGATTTTTTGCTTCGCAAATTAGCGGCGAGCGTACATGGAGCTCGAGTTAAAGTTTTATCGAGTAATTTGTTTCACTTATAAAAACCAAAAACTAGTTATAAGCTTTAACAAATTCTCTTCGGTCATAATTCCGCTAGTTTTAACCCATGTTGCTAAGACATTGTTAACATTATGGTAGCTCTTATTAACTTAAAAGAAACAACCGTATCGTTAAAATGCAATACGTTTAAGTTACGAGACGTACGCACTAATAAACAAATCTGTCTTAAATGTAAAAAAATCGTAAATCGCTCTTCGAAGAATAGAAATACCTACACAAAGTTCTTAAGGAAATTTATTTCCTTACCTATATTTATTGCTACTGACTGATACAAGTTAAGACATTGAGGTTTGAGCTAGGTTATTACGTGGCAGGTATGGCACAGTTTACGGCTATTAGGTCGAGTTTGGGCCACTTTGTTCGTCGTGTCACGTGTCGCCCGCGGCGGAGGCTTACGTAACAGAACCGTCGACCAACGGACGGGTGACCTGCAAACTGATACAATCGACCTGCAACTTACTCGTCCAGGTGACCCACAGACTAGGTATATATTCGATAATCTAAGAAGTCAGCAGCTATACTTTTGTTTCCTTAAATTCCCTTTTTTGGCAAAGCAAGAGATAAGATGTCTGGTTACTGACTGTTGGACGAAGTCGAATACTTATGAGCTACGAAGGCCGCTGAGGTCGTTCGGGGTTATGATGACAGGTTAGAAAAATATGTTGTTTTATGATACGTCGAACATGTTTCAGATATATATATATTTCGGTGTAGAATCCGGAAAGAATTGCACAATTTCTTGGATTTTTGATTAATTAAGTATAGCCTAGAGGCCGAAAAATCAAGCTCTGTTTTTAAGATGAACCTACATTTATTGTTACGTTTATTGTTTATACTTGTGCGTTGGATAAATCGACCAAGAACAATTTATCAGTGACATTACTCGACTTAAGATTCCATTGCATATGCACCTTGCAATCATCGATAAAACCAGTTTATATATCGATTAGGTAAATCTCTTTCCCAAAAAAGGTGAGATTACCCAATCCCGACCGTAACAACCGAGTGCCCCAGTCAGTCACTCGCCCACATTCTCACCACTTTCGACTGCAGCTTGTAAAACTTTTGGAAATAATTCAGGCTCTGGGTGGCGCAAGTTTTGCATCAACAGACGTATAAGGCGCTGCCACTTGTATCGTACGCAATTATGCAACTCCGAGTGATGAATTAGTAAATTGGATAAATACAATCTTGAAATGATTAAAATTATGTGCGTAATTTATCATTTTTGAAGAGTTGAAAACGCACGACACAACTGTCTACTGTAGCAGGCAGCATAAAATGTAAAGGCTGTTAACACATCATAATCACATACCGAGTGAGAAACACTTAATTTGGTGGAGGTAGGTCGTTAGCAAACTCCACATCACATGACGCAGGACGAGGTTGCGAGACTTGCATCACACGCGGCGCTCCGCCATGTCGTGAGACCCGCGATTGCGACCCGCCACCACCAACTTCCATCTGTCTATTAAATAACTATTAACCCTGCTGGCATTTCGAACAACGGCTTCAAAAGGCACATGCACGATAATTTGCAAATCCTCAACTATACAAAATTACCATTCCAAATTGTGCATTCCTAAAGTGTAATGAGTGTCACTGTGAGTACTTTATAAGCTGAATTGTGTGTCATTTTATGCAAATTAAGTGATAGGTTGAATAGATCGTGCTCTCGCATAACGTTGTGTCATTCATGTTACGTGACAATTAGCATATGGAAAGATAACAGTTGGTTTCGATTACATTGTCGATTGTTGGTCACAAACCCGGAATCTCGGAGAGGCTCAACGATAGCGATGGGAAGCCTGCGCTGCGACGTGGAGGGGATTGTGTGAACATATGGGATGTAAAGAATGAAAGTTCACAAGAATACTCTTAATAAATGAATAAATATAAAGAGAATGAATTTAGGATTTAAACATTATCATTTGTCAAAAGTCTAATTTTACCGTAAATTGTGGTTTAGGTATTCTGAATTTTTTTTTTGGGTAATATTCACATTCAACCAAAATCATGTTGCCTACAGAACAGGCACCGCGTCCCACCATAGATTTTTAAGTCTTATAATTGCGAAAATTTACCACCCATTGTTGCCTTAATCAGGCACCTACTGGGATTGTAAATTCCGTAAATAAAAAAATCCAGCTAATAGGTTGGTATGAGCCATTTGCCAACTCCTACCTAATAGCAACTACGTATTTCTTTAGTCTTTAATTATAACACGTGTTCCAATTTTTTTATTAAATCCGTGTTGTCCACAGATGCAAGCGTGGCTGGTGGTGGCGTTCGCGGCGGCGCTGGCGTGCGTTGCGCAGGCGCAGAAGCCCGGCCGCTTCCTCTCGCTGCCCGTGCCAGAGAAGTGCGCTAACAGTGAGTATCACGTTAACTATTGCAGTTCTAACACATCCAGTAATCCACAAAGTATGTACTGTCGGTTGGGAGCTAGACTTTATACACGGCCCATGGTTTTTAGCGTCTCATAGTTTTTGGAAGAGTAGATAAATACCTATATATCGTTATAAATTACAGTCAAACGCTCATTTTTGGGAAATACCATAACGGAAATGGATCATTAATATGAAATCGATACCTACTAAATAATGTATTTTTATAATTAGAGACATTACTTACAGTTAGTTAAATAAATTAAAAAATAAATTTATAAATAGGTTCTTATAAGTTCTTACCGAGATTTGACCTATTTAATGAGTTTATGTGGTCAGAGCAAAATACGCTTTCGGTAACAGCCCGATTTTTTGCCTCTCCAAAGCTTTGGATTCAAATGTGTTGTTCTATTATAAACTCAACGCCGTATATAGATTCCAAAAAAGTTACCAAAGATGGCCGAACGTCACTGTCACAAGTGTCATTGTCATTGTGAAGTTCCAGATGTAACCAACTCATGTACATTTATAAAAATAGGTAGTCAAATAATATTTTGTTGTTATTTAAGTGTCAAGATTATCCTAAGTTTTTGATGTTTTCTATATACCTATATACAAAACACTACCCCCAAATAACTTAATTACGTACCCAAATACTAACTTTTGCTAGCGATTTCGTTTGCGTTAATTAGGTTACACACAATATGTCGAGAAATACCAGACATGTAAATCCTTTGGGAATGACTTTAGGCATAAAAGTATTGTATACGTATATTTATGAATAGTATAAACGCAAATTATAAGATGAATCCAAATGTTGTTAAACCCTGAAGTGTTACCACTGTAATATGAGCTTTTCTTCTTCAAAACAGTTTCAACTAAATATCTGTAGGTGAAATTAATATTTACATTATATTATTTATTTATGGGGTTGCATTTAATTTTAACTTTACAATTATATATAAATAAATTACATACGTACATTATTTAGAAAAGTTAAAACTTTATCGATGGAAGACTTTTTCATTTTATTGGCAACACATGAGTAGTTATTTTGGAATCTAAATACGGCGTTGAGTATAGTAAGGTTCAGGATACTTTACTAATTGCATAAGTTAAACTATCGTGAGATTTATTGATGTATAAAGACATTTAACGACCGACATTGAAAAACCAAATGAATAAAGATGATACATCTTCAATTCTAGAGAACAAGTTAGTTGCCGGGCGGACCCGGCCAGCAGTCATGTAAACGGATCTACTCGAAGTATAACTTGATACTATGTCTGATGATAAGATACAATTAATAAATTCACAGTAAATATACATGTGATTTAAGGAGAGGATAGTATATAAATAATTTAGTAATTTTGATTTATAAACTCCTAGCCACGCCGTATGTATTTACTACACAATGATGATTTCAATTAGATGAATAAATTAAATAAATATCAGTGGACAATCTCACACAAATTTACTTAGTCCCAAACTAAGCTCTAGGATTGTACTATAGGTACTAGACAACGATATACTTATATACTACATACATACATACATAGTAAACATCCAAGACTCAGAACCAAATACTCTACTACTAGGACTATTCCCAGTTGTTCGCACCTGAGTTCGTTTTTATTCCCTGTGGCCCGTTTCACGAAGCTACAAAGTTACAAATTACAAGCGAAAGTCTCTGTCTAGCAAAAGGAGTTAGAAAGGGCCTGCCGCTTGTAATTTGTAACTTGTAACCTCATGAAACGGGCCTCTGTTGTCCACACTGCGGACAATTGGTAATAGCCGAAATACTCGTACGTACCTAGTCACCATACAAATATTTCCCATAAGCGACCGCTAGTTTCGTTGGCAGGGTGGGCAGTACTAACTAGGACGATATTTATTTATTTATTATTTATTGGTACCTGAATTAGGGATAGACATAGTCATTTATAAGTTCGCCTTTGTATATTCTTGCTTTAGATATATTTTTGTAATTGTTACCTATTTTGTTTGTACAACAGTGTCTACGTGCACACGTACAAAAATAAACGTTCAGTTGTGTTTACATTGTTAGGTACTATTTATTATAAGCAGCCAATAAAGAAATCTAGTCAAGTTAAGTAGTAACATAATTAATTACCATTTATGATTAATGATTGGAATAGTAAACATTTTTTAATAATCGTTATGGATGTTTAATCTTAGCCGTAGTTATTTCTACTTATAAGGAAGCGTGGCTCCAGGAACTACTTAGCATGGACTGAACTTGAACTTCATTTAGTTAACACGTAACCTTGTAAGGACGGTGTTATGCGAAACGATGATCACCGATTATTAGATCATCGCTTTAACATACCTAATGAGCATGTCGTGTTCGCGAAACGATAATATCTTTTTATATCAACATGTACAGTCGAGGAATTTGATGTTTAGCCGTTTGCCGTCGACAATTTGCCGGGTTATACGTTTTTCACGTGTCACGTGTCATTACTCGTGTGACTCACAAAATTTATAACACGGCTAATTTGTGTAAACAATCAATTTCCTTGACTTTACTTAGGTACATTGTTTTTAGTATAGACATTATATGTCGAAGAAAAGGTTATAAAGTTGTTAATGTTCATTTTACACGAACACGCGATCAGTTTAAGATTACCGACGGTACAATGATGCGATCTGCCCACGAGGAGACATCAGGAAACGCATTAAACAGCAAGCTAAGCGGCATGTAACCGCAGGTTTTAATGTGTATGTCTGCAAAAGTAAAAGTTATGGGCTTTCGCCGGTCGATGACCGGAAGGTCACGGGCGAGGCCGCCCGCCCCGCGCCCCTGTGTGACGCGTCCCCCCCGCCATGCCTTTAAGACTACTATTGATACAATGTTGGGGGTGCGAACAAAAGGTACTGATGCTTTAGAACATAACAACAAAAATCTAGCTTTATAAAACCCGACTGTAGTTGCTGACCAACTTTAAATCGTTATAAATCGTAAATGATCGTTTAAAATTAAAAATCATTAAAGAAACCTGTTTTTTAAATACCTAT
Source organism: Acleris sparsana (assembly GCA_923062465.1). Classification (NCBI taxonomy): domain Eukaryota; kingdom Metazoa; phylum Arthropoda; class Insecta; order Lepidoptera; family Tortricidae; genus Acleris; species Acleris sparsana. The sequence goes on from OV281286.1 coordinate 15,265,681, forward strand.
TGAAAGATACCCCATTTTTCACAGCCCGTCGACTTTTTATTTTTTATTATTACAATATGGCGTCTAGCCCGATCTAGCTGCCACCATATTGAATTTAATTACTGTCATATCTTTAGTGGCACTCACAAGATTAACAAAAATCGATTGCCATAAGAATCATCAATATCGGTACAGGCGTTTAGTTTCTAAAGCGCCACAAAGGAATTTACATATACGTACATACATTATATCACGCCTGTTTCCCAAAGGGTAGGCAGAGACTACTTCTTTCCACCTGCTACGTTCCTGACAAATCCCTTTCGCTTTTTCCACATTCATAAATCGAGTCATGCACATACATAGTATATAGACTGACAAACCATTACCCTCCTCGGCACTCAGGTAAAAATTGACACACTACGCTACTTGTCGTTGTGTGAGGTTGAATGGCGGGTGCGACGTCCGATTACCCGTACAAATAATATTACAAACAATATAAATGTGAAAGTAACTTTTTCCGTTTCTTTGTTACATTTACGGTTAAACCGCTAAACCGATTTAAAAGAATTTTGGCATGTCGGTAACTTGAGTTTCAGGGAGGAGCATAGAATACTTTTTATCCCGGAATAGGACAGTTTCCGAGGGAGGAACGATTAATGGCTTCCACTCGGACGGAGCAATAGTTAGTCATCTATATAGGTATGCCTATTTGTTCTTTTACGCACGTATGCAAAGCTGAGCCGAAGCGATTCGGCTTTACGTGACTATCAGGGTATTATTTTTGTAAACAACTCACTTTTTTATTCATCGACATTAACCTGAGTTTAAGTTGCAAACTATGGTTGCAAACCACGCTAGTATGCACGTAAGGCTAAGTTAGTGTACTATAACATTAGCCCTAGCTGCTTGCTTCGTTGTCAAAACCTGCGAGCCCGCGACCAAATTAAAAATATTAAGAGGATTGTGATATCATGAAATATTTGAAAATTCCGTACAAAATTCCGTAACGTTTCTCTTCCCTTAAACTTAGTCCGAATTTTACAATTAATCAATATGTTGTAGATATTGTGAAAAACTAGGCCTGTACCTTTTCCTTTCCTATAAAATATTTCCTGGGAAGAAACGAATAAAATAACAAAATGGAGAAACGTGCAAACCTGGTTTTTAATTTTCATAACAACTACAACATATCAAAAATAGAGAAAATCTTGATTCAGGGGTTGAGAAACGTTTTCACGCGGACCTAAATTTGTACGTTTTTTTACATATACGCTATTTAAGCGTCGCGTCCTCGCGTTGGTTCAACTTAAGCTCGCTCGGGCCTATTATGGTCGTGTTTATCGATGTAGATAAAACATCTGTCACTTTCTGACCAGAATATAAGTGCGAAGGCGACGGATGCCTTATCCACTGCGATAAAGGCGACCATATCGGACCCAGGTTAATTTAAGTTATTAAAAGCGTCGCCAAATTGAGAAGCAATATGTTTAAGAATCACCTCGTTGAATGCCGGAAAAGCGCTTTTCGTCACACTCGCTTGCAACCAACGAAGTTTTCGTTACGGGGAGCTAGTTTATTGCGTAGAGTTATTTGAAAATATAAATTACGACCGGCATTTACGATTATGAGGTTGCGTCGCAAGATTTTATAACTTTAAATTTAAATAAAAGGTATTTTTCCGTGTCGCTTTCGCGTCTAATATTAAATTTGTAGCAAGTCTAATGAGTTTATATACAAATAGGCGCTATATTGCATAAATGTCTGGTCGGTAAAACCATTAACGCTGAAAAAAAATAATTATGAGCTCATTGAAGCACCCATTTTAAATGCGAAGCTTTGTGTGTGTGTGTTAGTTTGTTACTCCTTCACGCTGCAATGGCTAGACGGATTTAGATGAAATTTGGAATGGAGATAGCTTATACACTGGTTTAACACATAGGCTACTTGTTTCCCCGGAAAGTTTAAAATCCCGAGGGAATAACGATTAAAGAAATCTACGTGGACGAAGTCGCGTGCAGAAGCTAGTATAAAATGTAACACTTAATGAATTAGTGCAGACAACCTAAGTTTTTCATTATAAAGTGTAAAGTAAGAAAGGTTGGAAATGTTGGAATTAATGGTGTTACCCAACTTAATGATTATCGTGCTTCATGATGCAAATTGTTTCATTAATACGTAGGTACGTTAGCAAGTTCACGACTTGTATTACCATGTTGGTCTCATTTTAATTCATTTAATTATGTTAATGAACTTTATAATTACTTTCATCTGACGGGTTAGGCAACGGACCCGATGTTATCCGAACACATTAGTGTTACGTAGGTAACAACATTATATAACCGCTATTTACCGTACCTTTAGCAACTTAATTGGCCGTTTAATAATAGCATCCTTGTGTATATGTATACAAATGTTTGTATAACATATTGTTACAAAACAAAAAAATACAGATTAAGTATAACGTTAAAGCTAAATCGAGGTCTCTTTGCTACTCGACAAAACCATATTACTTTTGGCATGCTATCATATTGTCACCGTTATGATAGCTCTTATTTACTTGACAGTAATGGCGGCCCAGAAATATAGTTTTACCGAATAGAATAGAGCCCCTGAATAATTGTGTCGCTGCTTAATACACTTACCTACGTTTGATCACTATCCTACCACATTTTCCATTATTGTTTTAGGTGGGTAAGAATCTTTTGACACACTGTTGTCTTGTAGTTAAAGCAATGTTTACACGGCAAAATTATGATATAACATAATTCTATAGACAGATTAAACACTCAGTATGTTGGCCGACTTAGCTTGTTTGTACAACGTGGATATTTGTCTATTACATACCAAAGTACCCACCGCCCAGTGCTGTCTTCACTTTTGTTGTCGACCTGACCCAATGTTAGTTCAATTAAACTGGTAATGTTTTTTTTGCATAGCTTATTCAACAAATTCCTAACATACCCCCGGTATTATCTTTATTATATTAGAGCTCATTTGCACCAGATACTCATTTAGTGTCGATCATCTTTCAATGTCCTACCACTGATGGTCTAAAAATTAATGGTTGATATCTAGCGTAGCGAACATAATGCCTCTTCATTGTTTTACCAGATTAAGCGTTATTTGTGGAAACTTTTGGAAAATTCATTTTTTTACAAAAAAAATATTTTTTACCTACTCGCTCCAAAGGAATGTATTATATATAACCCATCGCCCTAACTATTTCGTTTATCGCTGTAGAGTTAAAACATTCGCTAATCTCCCACTCTCTCGTACTATCATATTTGTCAGATAATGACAGATCTATGCTTGCGAAAAACACGAAGTTCGGAATTTAGGATAGTAACTTGGTGGTAGCGTTTGTTTGTAACATTTTTGATCCAGTAATTAGACGAGTCAGAATAGTATACCGACATATTAAGTACACCTATGTTCTAAAGTCAGTAACCAGTAACAAGTATTCATCGCAAATAGAAGTGCATAAAGGCAGCAACCTGTCATATTTTTCATATTCACCTTGACAGCACAGCATCACTGGCTTCTGTATGTTTAATGGGGATCGTTAAGTCGGAATTAATTCTGGTGGCTCAGGGCCGGCGGGTGCGTCTCGTGAGTCCTCGATACCTCGATATTAATGAAGCCGTCGGCTTTTATTGTGTGACCCTTTGTAAGGCTTCATGTACGCTATAATCACACCAATTGGTTGCTGATGTTAATAGTACACGTCTTTATTTTATTTAGCTAAATATTAATTAGGATGTCCAGTCTCTTAAGAAGCTGTCAGCCGCAAAGCTTTAAAACGCTACCATTTATGATATAAAATAATAGGAATTGTGTAACCGGCACTGTGATCTTGTTAGACGTATTTAAAATTATTCATAAAGATAATCCTTATTCCATAAATTTTTAAAACCTTGTTGATTTTTTTTCTATCGAGTTGATTACGTAACTCTGATTATTCTAAGATTACCTGTGACAGGTTATATAAAAACACTTAATACCCTGATTTTTTAACTTTACATAAATATACGGTAGGTACAACCCTAGCGACGCCGTTCAGGAATTTCAATAATTAATCGCCTATTTTAAGCACATCGCTTGTGAGTATACCTAGTAAGTGATTGAAATTACGAAATACGGCTGTACAGGCATCATCTTAGAATAATCAGAGTATACACGATATAAACAAACGTATAAGTTAGTTGCTATTTTAGTAACGTTTCCACAGTTAGCAGTTTTACCGAGATATTCACTCGACTGCTCGCCCGTAATTAAGGTGTAACCTCCAAGAAGACTTACCATTGAGTTAATATCGATTTAGGGAATCTTTCGTCACTCAGTAAAGGTTGTCGGCTACAATCAATGGGCCATCAAATTACAAAGCTTTCATCATCCTGCACAAGGTGGTTAATTGGTTTCTATGGTGCTACTCACGTTCTGGCCAATCAACACAGCAAACACTCAAACTCGTATTAATGTTACTTAAGTGACAGTGTTAAGTATAGGTAGGTATGTTAGTCAGCTTGTAAGTATTAAACAGTGAAAAGTGAATACCACGACTAAACTTCGGCTTGTCTCCTCTAGATTCACTTTTAAAACATGGTAGGCAATTTGAAATTCAACTAATTCAAGGTGTCAATATGCCAAGGTGATTAATTCGCCTGAATTAGACACATTTGATGTGTCGATCTTTAACTTACTTTGATAAAGACTACATGGAAACGAATGAACCGATACAGGTCATGCAAGTAATTTGCGGGTGGAAGTGCATTGTTTATTTCAGTTAGGGACAAGTACCCTTACCATGAGTTACAAATACCGTATTCGCTAGCGAGTCGAATGCTCTGTCCCTCGCACTCTATAAACATAATGTGTGAAACGTAAGCATTTATTTCAAAAATCGATACACGAGCTACTTAGACGGAACACTATACAATCACATACCCCGGTGTTTCGCAATCTAGCCCTCGTCCATATACGTCTCTTCAATATAAATTGCTAATGTGCAACTTATGTATTAGATATTGCCTTGTCTGTGTTAGAATCTTCTGTTTTAGATGAAACGTGTGTGTGTGGCGTTGGGCGTTTTTGCATCTCTATTTAAATAGCAAGTAACGTACTAGGTAAGTAGTGTGTGAAAATAACAAGATAGCTTTGTAGTGTCAAAGTAGCGTGCTTGATCGTCGAACAATCGCACATCCGTCTGTCTGTCACCGCACAAGGTCTCCAGAATAATTGCCGCCGTGCGACTCTTAACACATTCCCGCCACAATCACGGCTCATAACTAATATTTGTGCAATTCAATGCAAGTAATTATCTTTGCATAGTGTGTTCTATTGTACCGGTATTGCGCAGTGAAAAGGGTAGAGGTAAACTCTCAAAAGCCCGTCCTCAATGCATCCGCCAAGTAACAGTAAGCGCTAGCCGGTCCAGCAAATGCAATGTAGCTTGCAAAATAATCTACTACCGTATAAATTCTAGGATTTCTAGGGTGGTTTATGTGGGCCTATCGCTAAACAGCCATCAAACAAGAGGCTTAAATAAACATCAGGGGACAATGTCACACCCTTGTCACACCAATTGACAGTCCCAACCTTAGCTCTAGGCTTATAGAGGCTAGGCTAGACATTCTTAAATACATAGATAACATTCTTGACTCAAGAAGAAATATTCGCGTTCGTCACACAAATATCTGCCCTTACCGGGATATGAGCTCAGATCTGCTAGCTTCGTAAGCAGGTTCACTACAACTAGGCCAACGCGTCGGCGTCGTAGGTTTGCATACCTACATGGCACCTTTTGAAACGTATGAATTCGTATTAGGCTGTGCTCGTGAAGATTTTTGAGGTTTATCGTAGCTGTACTGGCCGCTTCGGGGCATTGTATTGTTTGTAAATAGTTGGTCGTACACAATGCGCCGGCGATCCTTGACCCAGTTTGCACCTCGTGACCGACGCATCTGCCGGCTTGAGCGACACACCACGTACTAATCGTGCCAAAATTCAACCGCCGACGTGACGATAGAACCTTAGTTATGAAATAACCCGCCGTATGAAACCAATCAGTCATTCGTTGAACTCGCATCAAGGTTTATTATGTGGATGTCATCATGAATTTCAAAATTATCTTAATATGAAAGTGAATTGAATTCTCGAGTTGTTAAATCGAATAAAATGTGTAATTTAGTATTATCTAAGGTACAATAAAATAATAAAATCGTTGACTAATGTTAGTAAGTAATTTGGTTTTTAAGTTATTTCGGTTTGAAGAAATTGTCAATTGAAGATAAAACAGATCATTAGAAACATCCACAAAAGTACTCCTACTCTAATTCTGACAGCTTTGGAAAACTATACATTCTTATACGCACCATACCTCTCTACTTCCCTATTTTCATTTCAAGCTTCTATATTTAACTACACATGTTAATTTGTCAGTAGGTATCTTCATATCTATGTTTATAGCTAATATCTTTCAAGCCAATTTAAAAAACACTTTCTACATGTAAACCCGTCTAGAACGGAACTGTATAAAACCGGCTACAACGAAAGAGTACCTACTCTTTCGTTGAAAAAAATCATCTCGAAATCTTCTTCGTTTTAGAGTGTAGGCAACACTCGATGAAGTATGCCGTCACCTGCTGTACTCCACGCCGTTAAATAAATCTAGGTCACAACCAGAACACTTGTTGTCGTAAAAACACACCATAAGTACATTGCCAATTTCGGTTAGCTTTTTGTCCAATGCATAACGCGAAGCTAGTGAATAATTATGCTCCATTAGAGCTCGTCGTTTAAAAACCCGGTCAAGTCTAGTCGGACTCACGCACCGGACTTCCGTACCACCGCACAGTCTTTAAAGTTTGTACTAGGTACAATCATACGAAATGTGACGCTTGTATATTTTACAGATTTTACGATACAACAAAAATAAAAAAATCGTACTAAAACGTCTACCTTGTATTATCTCAGTTATTATTTATTTTTATTTATTAGTAAATCCGCCGTAAAAACACATTCTGGGAAAAAAACCCGCTATCTATTACGGTTCAAAAGATACACCTCTTTAAACTTAGAACGGACGGACCGTAGGCATACGAATAGGGTCCCGTTGGGCTTCCCTTCGGGTACGGAACCCTAAAAATAACAATAGCGGAAAGGTCGGTACGGTATTGTTTATACGCGGTCGTTATGTAACTACCTGGCCTTGCTCAGCTGAGATACTGAGCATTTAGCACATTTGACTCCAATCACGGGAACAATGTCACGACCGTGGTGGCGCAATTTGGGTGCACGACCCGGTCCTCGACTCGTGAAGCGAGGGTCGTCGCCATTATCACTGAGTATGTAAATTATTATTCACTGATATTTATTCATTGATGCGGCATCTGTTACGTGAGGTTAGAACATAACTCGACCTCGCAACAATGTATATTATTTATTTACAAGTAGGCAACATCGACGTTTAAGGACAAAAGTAAGTGTGTACCTACCGATGGATTGACTTGACATTTTTTAAATAATAACTCAATCTAAGGAAGCAGGATATTACGTAATTGTGAAACATGTAGCAAGAAAATAATAATAATAATAATTTTTTTTTGTCTTGCGAGTGTTTTTTATTTAGTGCGACGCTCCAGTTTTCCATAGCAAGTATCTCTTTATCGAGTACTTGACACCAGCAATGGTTTATGCTAATATTAAACTCATAACCGCTATTGTCCCCAGGACCAAAGGAGTTCTCGTACCGAGGACACAACTACTTCTTCAGTGGCCACGTGCCAGCGCTAGCCAACAAGAAGATGGACTGGCTGGACGGCCGCAACCTCTGCCGCGAGTACTGCATGGACCTGGTCTCCATGGAAACGCAGGAGGAAAACAACCTCATCTTCAAGCTCATCCAGCAAAGTAAGACCTTGCCTAAATAATCGATTCGATATTGAAACTCACTTTAACCATCGGCTACAACAAGACATATCTGTCAGAACCTATAGACATGTTGTCGCACTAACTTTAACGTTTCCGATTTAATCGAGGTATTTAATGAATATTATGAATTTAGAATATATTTAATATTTAATTAGATAGAGGTATTTAATATTTTATAAATTATTTAAATAGAGAGGTATTTAATGAATTTAGAATATTTGGACAAATTTTTATAACGCATTATGTTGGTTTTTTTAAGATACTTGATCGTACTAATTCACACAAATTTGCTATTAGTCTCACCTGATAAAAAATTCTAAAACCAATAGTTGCTTTTAATGCCGGAAACCATCTAAAACTTCTTTTTGCAGATGACGTGCCCTACATCTGGACGTCGGGTCGCCTCTGCGACTTCAAAGGCTGCGAGTCGCGCAAGGACCTTGAGCCCAAGAACATCTTCGGATGGTTCTGGTCCGCCAACCGCGAAAAGATCTCCGCTACCAACCAGGCAAGCATCTTCTTTTTTATGGCAAAGACGAGCAAACCAGATGGTTGATGGTGGGCAGGATCTGAGAGCTAAGACATTTGCATTTTCAAGACTAAAATCTTGAAACTGCAAATGCGTTACCAACCCTGAGGAAGGGGTACATATCTGAATATCTAAAGTTAAAATATCGAATTCCAAAATATCTAAAGTTACAACATCGGACGGTCAAAACCTCTACAGTCATAATATCTACGTCTGAAAGACCTATGATCAAAATGCCCCCCGTTTAAAATACAGAATGATCCAAAAATCAAGTTATTTGAATTGTTTGTTAAAATATCGAAACTCGTAATATAATATATCTTAATTTAAAGTATCGAAGTCCAAAATATCGAAGATTATAAAATCGAACGGTCGACTTATCTACAATCGTAATAGTATAAAAACATTTTCTCTATACTACAACCATACCATTACTTCCCTTCAATATGTTCAGAAACGATAAGCCAGTGGCCTATATTAAGAAACCTGTATCTGTGGTTGTACTTTAATGTTAACATTAAAGTATTGCATATAATTAAAGTATCGGTGACCGATACTTTAATGTGGACAACTGGACATTAAGATACAGGGCAACCACAGATACAGGTTTCTGACATATTTTAGGAAACTTATGATATGCATTATGCGTGTAGAATGTAGATAAAGTTATGTATGCGACTGTACACATAATTAGGCATTATGCACCAGGCACATAAACTACTATTAAGTGAGTAGGTGCGAGTAAAATGCGGCTTATACACCTTAAACGTTAGCCTTAACCACAACATCAATCCGGTACACGGGTATATAATTTAAAAACCATTTTTGTACAAACACTTGATCAGCGTACCTTGACCCTACCCTTACCCTGACATTTATTTTGATCGCGTACGTCAACATTCCAGATCCCGAACGGGTGGGGCTACAACCCGTGGTCGCAGACCGGACACAAGAAGCAGCGACAGCCCGATAACGCAGAGTTCGACATCAACCAGACTGCCGAGTCGTGCCTGAGCGTGCTCAACAATGTCTACAACGACGGCATCGCGTGGCACGACGTGGCCTGCTACCACGAGAAGCCCGTCGTCTGCGAGGACTCCGAGGAACTCCTCAACTACGTCGGGAGCACCAACCCCGGCCTCCGCCTGTGATAAACTCAACACCACTCGATTCGTTATATTTAATTGTAATGTTGATTTGTGAAGGCAAAATTTCAATCCGATGCATTTGCATGCAGATTAATTTAAATACTCAAACCTGACCGATTTTTTTATATTTTCCAAAATATAATATAATTCTTAAAAGCCGTTTAAATCGGGACTAAACGGAGCGCGATTTACTAATTTGTAATTCAATTATGCACCACACTAAGCACTTGGAACTGGGGTGTTACTATTACAATCAAAAATATTTGGCAAACTAAAAAGACATAAGTTTAATTGATCTTAGCCCTAGTGGTAAAAGGAAGGTCAAAAATCTCAAGAGTTTTTTTTATATAAAACATTTAGTAAAAGTACATTTCGATATTAAAAATATTCCCAGCCAAGAACACTGCCCGTAATAGCGTACAAATATTGTACAGAAACTTAATATAAGCTCTAGATAGGAAGTATTAGGTTTATTGCTAGAGGGACGAATTTTTATTTGTACATAAAATAAATATAAAAAAACAATAATCAAATGGTTTTATTATACATTTCTTCTAACAATACCTCAAGTTTGCTCAACCTATACGCCTGCCTTACTTATCCCAGGCAGTTTACAAACTTTGCGAGGCTGTATGAGGAATTCTATGATTTTTATAAACCGTAAGCTATGATGAAACAAAACTATAAAATAATGATTACTTACAACTTCTATAAGTGCAATAATATACTTAGTTTTCTTAATTAACAGGCAGAAATATATCAATCTGTCTACTCCCTAGTAGTAACCAAAAGTATATTCTATAAAATAAAAAAAAATGTAACAGAGAACATGCCATTCACATATCAGAATCGAGCAACATAACAACAACTTAAACTAATAGGAACATTACTTCAAAACAAGCTTAGATTTTATTTATCATTAAGTAGTAAGTATACTTATAAAATATAAAAAAAAAACTGTTGCTACAGTGGAAAAAAACAAATACTCAGTCACCTTAGTCAGTCAATGTTCAGTCTTTACAGTACATTTCTCTACTACTTAAGAGGCACGGAACTAAACAATATTTTTCAGGTCCGTGTTAAAAGGATTGCGAAGCTTCAAGCGACGCTTAAAGCGTAAGTAGCTGTCAAAAAAATCCATACAAATTTAGAACCGGGCCATTACGTTTCTCCACCCCCTAAGCCAAGTCCACAATTTTAATATGTTGTAGTTATTATAAAAACTAGGTTTTAACGGGTTTTTTTCCTTCGTACAGACTTAGTATTTCATAATATTAACAACATATTAAAAATAACAAACCTGACTAGGTATAAAGGGACGGAAACGTTATCGCATCTTGCATGAAAAATGTTAGCTTCACAATCCTCCTATTTTGCACTCTCACCATGAACTTAGTTACTACCTTTATTTTAATTTATCTTCGTTAGTTATCGGAGCTTATTCGCAGTAGGTATAGAAACGTCCATGTACAATTACATCAATATATCAATTAATCTAAAACACAATTTCAAACACAATACTTACAAATAGATACTAAGAAATTAATAGCGTTATACAGCGTGATCTAATTTCGACACCAATAAGGGGAAGTTAGGTAGGGATACGATTTTTTGAGAGTCATGTCGTCGACTTATATTGTAGATGCGTAAGACTTGTGCTTTACGCGAATTGCAATTTAACCCGTCAAGCGATATTTCAAAGTTGTTGTACATCAAAATTAAACTTTATGTCAAATTAATAAGTCACGTAATGTCAAAAATCTACGCACACATGTTGTGCGTAGGACACCTGAGGGGTTGTATTATCTTTCGATGACAAAACACTAGACGAAGAGATAAACTTCATACGGCCAAAGAACATACCTGGTTCTTAAGAACAAGTTTCCCATATCTCTACTTGTCTTGGATTTCCCCACACTGACCCAGTCGGATCACCCACGGTATAACGTGAATACCTTGAAACTAGTTGAATCATATATTATGCCGTGAACAAATCATGACCGACGAGTTCGACCATAACAAGGTGATTGCGCGGTTCTTCTGAAATTAAGTACCTTTTACCAAAGCCTATTATTAGCCTTCCTGGTATTTAGTTCTTAAAGGCACAAAAATAATTATTACACTAAATTGTAATGATCCAACTCCTTCATTTGCCACCGTGAAACCCCTCTCCCAACCGAGGCACTATCTTTATATTTCTCACACATAACCAGATCACGCGTTTTATTAATTATAACATTAAGAACATTGTACTCCCTTCCATTAACTTTGATGTACATGTTGGCGTATTTCTCTATTTCCGCTGGTGTGAGGTGGACTTTTTTTTTGCTAACGACGTCGACAATAGAGCGGACATCTTCTTCCGAGCTAGTACTGCTTTCAAACTCTAACTTGGGCGCTTTATCCACTAAGGTGGTATACGCTTTGGGGGACAATGTCGTGTCTGTTAAAGGAAGCTCCGGAATGTTCGGCCTCAGCAGGCAGGCATGGTGCTTGCGTCTAGTAGTATAAAATCTTTTCATACCTAAAAATACAGTAAAATTCGGTGAACGTTGCTAAGTGTAAAAAATCTCTATGGAAATGTGTTAAGTTGAGACGCCAATTTAATTTTGCAATCTTTTGACACAATAAAAAATGTGGTACTTAATACCACTAACATTATAAATTAAGGTTTGTAAGTGGTTGTCACTTTCATGCTGATACGGCGGGATGGATTTTGATTATATTTGGATACTATAGCTTATAAGTACTCGCACCATTAAACGACGACGACGACGTGTTCTCACGAGATGGACAACGCGGACGAAGTCGCAGGCAGAAGCTAAGTATTAGATGATTTACTTAATGATTATGAATATTTTTTAATAACCTGTCAGCCTAAGAAGTAACGTAGGACGGTTTTTCACAGAAGATTCACAATTAATGAAATTTAACAACGTCGTAATGAATATTAAACAGTCATATTATAATTAAGAATGTCGGAAACTGAAATTATGATTAATCAAAAATATGCCAAATAATTATTAGCCAAAACAATAATATGCACAATGTATATTAGTCGAATACAAATTAGTCCGACTTCAATTATTCTCAAAAGCGTAATACGGACCGACCGGTCGGACGGACGGATAGACGGACAGGCGGACAGACGGAGAGACGGACAGGCGGACAGACGGACAGGCGGACAGACGGACAGACGGACAGACGGACAGACGGACAGACGGACCGACGGACCGACGGACCCACGGACCGACAGACAGACAGACGAACAACAAAGTGATCCTATAAGGGTTCCGTTTTTTCCTTTTGAGGTGCGGTACCCTAATAATACCCGAACCAACAGTTAAGATTTTTGAATTACAGCAAGGTACTTTATTCAAGAAAAAAGTGTAATCATTGAAAAATATATGCCAAATAATTATTAGCCTAAACAATAATATGCATAATGTATATTATTAGTCGAATACAAATTAGTCCGACTTCAATTATTCTAAAAGCGTAATATGCCAATCAAAATAGTAGGCCAAGGCATTAGGTACTATGCGAATGTACCATTATGCCAGTACAAATTATGCGAAAACAATAATGCCAAATTAAAACATGCTAAAAAAATATAGGCGAATGAAAGGGATCCCAACCTACCACCCCAGTAGATGGAAAGTGCGATAGTTGAGGTTGCAAGCATTAGTCTATTACCTATAGAAACAACTACTAATTTAATTAAGCCTCCCATTGTCACTGCAGGAGTGTCAAGGCCTATATTTAACTATGCTATAGCGCAGCTTGCTTCAATATTGTTATCATATTATGGACATTATAATACAGCTCTTGCCCGTAAAAAATACTACAACTGCAACAACATAATCATTATATTAAAGCACTTTGGGCTAAAGCGAATTGGAATTAAACCCCACATACAAACTCGTACAAAATATTACATTTTGTACTATATGTGCGTGCTCACTGCTATGCATAGTTCTGGTAACTTATAATACTAATTCATTCATTATTAATTATTATAATTTCTGAAAATGTCAATGTACGTGGAACACCAGTAATATTTGTGCGTGTTTAATCAACTTGATGCCTTCCGTCGGGGCGCTGGTGGGAGACTGCCCAAGATAGGGCTACATGGAAAGAAGGGTGGGAGTCCTTTGCCCTGCAGTGGGACATTATAAGCTCTTAAATAAATAAACAAATAACTTTAATCAACTAAATTATATTCTTAAAATTTAAATAAGGCCTTCTGTTGGTATGTCTCAATAGGTACACCATTTATTGGTAATTAATGGTAAATTTATTGGTAGGCCTTTGTAACCGAAGAATAATTTCTGGTAAGTTAAGTTATTTCAAATTGATTTTTTTGCATTTTGTGAAGGGCGGAAAAACATATATGTACATACCTTCTAAGTACGCTGTTGGATTCTTCTGCAGAAAAACAGGCCATGTCTCCATTTTATCAATGAAATTTACAACACCTTCACCGGGAATATCTAGATACAGGTCACCAAGAACCTGGAAGATTGTACACCAAGGGTCAGAAGTCATTAGAGAATAGCATACATGCACTGGTCTGCTTAGTTCAAAAATATTTTCTGTATGTTGTTGATCCTCATCCTTGTTTAGGAGATTTTTCAATAAATACATTTCAGTGCTAGTACTTTTATTGGGAGCGCGTTGTTTCCCATAATACGGCCAAATATGGTCATAATGCATTTGTTTTCATAATTATTAAGTTATGATTTTCTTGTCCGAATATCTTAAATATCTAGGCTGTTGATAAGGTTAGGTTAGGTAAGATTTGAATTAAGATTGAAAAAAAAACCCGGTCCGGTCCGAGTCAGACTAGCGTACCGAGGGTTCCGTGTTTAGGATAGTATGGTTGGAAAACGAAAAAATACTTATTTTGTTATGAACTTTATTTTCTATGAAATAAGGTGCATTTTGACTAGCGTTAATTTTAAAACGGATTTTTTATCATAAACTTCGGAGATATGAGGAGAGGAATGATAATATTTTTTCTTTTTTTGGCTATATATAAAAAAGGATGTAAAGGAAAATTATAAAAAAATACATTGCAGATATTTCATATGACAACCTGTTTGCTTTAATCAAATAACTTTCATTATAAATCTTACGATTCAAGGCCCCTTTTCAAATATTTGTATTTAGAAAAATTATTTCATATTGTTTTTACCAAAAACACAACTATGCCAAATTTCATGTTGATAGATTCTATAGCGTAAGAGAGAAACTGCTGTGACATACAGACACCAAAGTCTCATGCACTATAAGGGTTCCTTGTTTGCCATTTTGTATGGTACCCTAAAAACAGTGTAGTTAAAAAAAGCACTTCAAATGACAATAATTATGACCTAAACACATTGTGTCTAAAAATAAATAAATAAATATCAGAGAACTATCTTAAACAAATACTTAGATAGGTATATTTATTGCAGCCTTACAAAAACTTTTAAGGATATTAAACAACTTTCTCTAAGCAAGTTTTACTTTACCTATAGTGGGATCTGTCGCAGATAATGATCAAATTACACGCTACCTGCCTACATGTGAACTGCGCAGAGAAGTCTGCTGTTGCCTATTTCATGCTAAGACTAGTTGCCAAATTCTTACCACATCATTTCCCTTGGTGGATAGAAGGGCTAGAGGCACAAAGTATTTCACTCTGCTTGAATTTATTAAATTTTGCCCTGTATTAATAGCACCACTATTCCATGAATTAGAGATCTCATCTTCAATTTCACAGTCACTATTAACAGTCTGAAACACAATACACAATGTTAAATTGATGAATTGATGATGTAGGTATCATCTAAATCATGTCCAAATAATCCACACATGTACAATCATAATAAATCAAAATAAAGTGTTTGCAAATGGTAGATAAGGCGGTTTTCGAAGGCATAACAATAGATAAAAATTTGCAATGGAGTCCCCACATAGCTGTACTGGCAGGTAAACTAAGTTCGGCAGCTTATGCGGTTAGGAAAATTAGACAACTAACTAATGTTGAGACAGCTCACATAGTTTATTATAGTTATTTTCATAGTGTTATGTCTTACGGTATTCTGGTCCAACACTTAAAAAAAAATACTTGAAAAGGTCGCTAATGTATGTCTAAAGCATATTATAGGGTCCAGGACTAGCTAACAGACAAAAATGCATGGCCTAAACCTGAAAACCTTAGTCAATAATAAATTGTTCAAATGCAAAAGCTTTTATCCTGCTTTGTCTTGTCTAGGGGACACCATTGATGCAGGAAAACATATCAAAACTTTTATGTGGTCATCATCTTATTTATATACACATAAGTAGTTGATTCTATTTTTTCTTTTTCTTTTTCTCTCTCTATCTCTACCGTAAGATTTTTGCATGTGTTCCTGCTGAACTACACATGTTATTTGATATTATATTTAATTTAATATTTGTAGCATTATATAATGCTAGACTAAGTGTTAGTTTAGTTTAATAAGTTAGCTAGTACCTTTGTAATCTATATATATAAAAATGAATTGCTGTTCGTTAGTCTCACTAAAACTCGAGAACGGCTGAACCGATTTGGCTGATTCCTTCTCGGTTGTATTCGTTATTGTCAGGGCAAGGTTTGTATGAAAGAAAAAAAAACCACCGGGAATGTCGGAAATTTGCAGCGGGCGAAGCCGCTGGCGGATCTCTAGTATGAAATATGTTTAAAAAATGACTGACTGCTGAGTTTCTTACAGTGTTTCTTCTCAGCAGTGGTCTACTGAATAAATTTCTTTTGCTTTTATCTTTATCTTTTATTAAACTGTTCCAAGTGTTGGTTCCTAAACTTCAAAGGGTAACAAAACAGTCAACAAATCCCTTATTTTTATGGAACCCCATATTAAATACCTACTTTTGTCTACATGCAAGTATTTTTATCCCAGATGTAGTTTTTGTTATCATTGTTCACAAAACCCTAGTGACTTTTTTACGGAACCCATAGGTTCCCCAGAATAGACTTTGGGAATTGCTGCCCTACCTTGTCAACTGGCACCACACCATGAATGCTAGCTTCAAAAACTTTAGAAGGCAACTTCTTGTACTCTGCAGACAGTTCAACATAAATTGTGTTTTCTTCTGGTCTCAGGTAATAACCACCATCAACCAGCCAAATGAGAACTTGAGATTCCATGCTGATCACACCTCTAGTCCACTTATTGTTACGCCACACAGCAATGTACTGAAAGTAGTCACAACAGACAAAATAGGTAGGTAAAAACTTCAAATAAAATGAATAAATACTTATCAGGTAACAATGTCACCAAATTTGACCTAGACCCAAACATAAAGCTCTAAGTTTGTACCTACTATAGGTACGCACTTACTAAATAGACAAAGATAAACATACTATCTACATAAGTGTTATAAACAATACCAATTGCCATTTGATTATGAAGTATAAATAATTATCTTTTCATACCAACAAAATAAAATACATACTTGTCCATGATTCACATCAGACCACTCTGTCTTTGATTGCATGCTCACGCTGCCACTTGCATTAGATTGTTCAGGATTAATTAGGGTATTATCAGTTTCCTTTAATAAACAATGAAATGAGAATGGATTTGTAAAAGTGGTTATAGTAACATTCATTTTGATTAGGATCACGAATTTATTTTTAAAGTACTGTGTTCACCTATCTAAAATGAACCTAATCTGTCGTAATTAAATAACAATTAACTTTTCTCGTAACTTGATTATTTCTGTCTGTCAATGTCAAGCAACGAAATTAAATACCTACCGTAAACGGTAAAATGGGGTAGGGGTACTGCCTGCGTTCGAAAGTTTGCAGTGCAACGTATCGTAAATTGGCGGGAATGCAACAGTTTTTTTTATGAATGACATGCCTGACAACGCCATCTGTATGCTTAACGTAGCGGTAGCATGGAGTATACAGTAAACCTACAAGGACTCGAACAACTAGTTCAATAATTCCCAGATTACTAACAAGATGGCGCAGCTAGCGCGTGGAATGAAAATGAGAATCGTTTTTTGCTCGCAATATTAATCCAAAATCAGTGGAAGTGGTAAAAAGAGTAAGGTCGGATATTTTTTTTAGCACAATCCGTAATTAAATTATACCTAAGAAAGCAAGAGAATAACGTTAAACGTCATCTACGCCGTTGGAATAGCGGGCAACAGCTGCTAGTCAACTTTGTTTCTGATTACACATTCACTAATAGTTTAACTTGTTAATGATAGGTGGAGCAGTCGTCAAAAAAGTTCTCGTTAACAAAATACGTAGTTTTGTATTCTTTTGTTGTGTAGCCGTTTTCGTTTCATTTCCTACCGAAGTACCTACCTACTTATTCAAGCAAAAATTTTATTAATAAATATCTAGTTCCCTGTCAATCTTAGAAAATAAATACATAATACCTAAGTAGGTAGGTCCATAATTATAATAAATAGGTAATAACGATGTTACGGAATACCTAGGTAGTTATCTACCGTCTTCGATCTACCTACTACCTATCGTTGTTTCGCAGCTAAGAGTACATGGGAACTGACTGTTGAAACTGAAACATTGCTAAAACTTGTTTAAAACAAAATATCCCTTAGTTCTCAATAATGCTTACTGACATCAACCGGGCAAAGGTAGGAAAGCGACCGAGGTCGTCGCAAATAGGTAGGTAGGCTGGGTCGGGAGGGTCACGCAGAGGTGACAGCGGCGTGCGTGAGATACGGGGAGGCGTCGGCGGGCTGATGTCAGTGGAAGCGAGCGGCGGCGGCGCTCCCGACGGCGGCCGGCGGGGGCGCGGGGCGCGGTCTGCTGCGCGTGCTGCCCGCGCCAGTCCGCCGCGCGCCACCGACTCGAGCGCCGACCGACCCGCCGCCGCCGCGCCGACCACTACGCCGCGAGCTGCAGGTATGTGTACACCCACGTGACATTCGCATACCTATTTCGAAGGCGAGTCTCTGCAGCTGCCCGACCGCCGTGCTATTTCGGCGCTGTCCTGTTGCCTAGCGACCGGAAATAGCCGGTGGCGGTCCTCGCCGGCATCACCCTCGATCCCGATGGCCTCGGCTGCGGGGGCGCGATGACCCGCGCATGTTTATTCGCCGACCGACAGATTCCCTAAATACTTGCCGGTCATCGCTTCTGCGGCTTTATCAGTGTTGTTACATATTTATTAGTTGCCGACACAGGCGGCGCGGTGAGGTCAGCGGGCGCGCGCAGCGTTGTGCGCCTTATCGCGTGGGCCGTAGGGTCGCTGCGGGAGCCGCCTTGGCCGGCGACCGGGACCGGCCTCGGGCTTTGCTCTGCTCTTGCGTCGTCCCTACCCGACTACCCGTTATATTATACACGCGAACCAGGCCAGGCGCTCGCACGCCTATGACTATGGCCAGGCCCCAATATGCATTGTGGTTTGCTGCATCGCAACACTTCCTCCCGCAAACGATTGGTCCCTAGATAGGTAATTGTATCAATTAATTGACGCAAGCTGTATTTCCCACTAGTGCTGAAGACTCCTTTACGATTAGTAACTACATACTAATCCTAAAGGAATTTTATTTTGAAGTCATTTCAAAGAATTGTTACGTTGCCGGCCTACCATTCAGGTACCTAGGTACGTCCTACGTGTAACATTTCCATATAGCGGACATAAGTCCGTACTAGGAGACGATTTAGGGATGTTGCACTACCATGTTTGCAATGTTCGGTAATGCATCATCAATCATCATGAATGGTACAGTAACAAATGCAACGAAGGATACCTATGTTAAGAATGCACAAGCAACAAGCGACCTATCTATGGCGAATCACATTACGTAAGCGTGCAGTTGATAAAAGCAGCTCAAGTTTGTGTTTACCGGCCGGCCGCGCGGCCGCTCGACTCAACACAGATTATTAGCTTGATATGTTTAGTGTACCTATCCTAACATTCCTAACATCATCGTTCACACGTACTGACCAGTACCTGACTACTATACTTGCATGGCGATGTAGGTAAGTACCTACCTACCTAATTCTGTGCAACTGACCGAAATGTTCCAGAACTTCTAGACTAAACCAAAGGCCCTTGGCCTGTCCTTTTTGATTTAGACACGAACGTCACGACATTTACGCTATATTATTAGTCCATGTGTAGTCTAAGTACCTATGTACCTCTAGCTAAATTTTAGCCGAGTGCGCAAGTCGCCGTATCGGCTCGTGGTGAAGCGTTATCATTTTTATTTGTCATCATTTATTTCATTAAGAACGAGTCAGGTACCTAGTTGAATGTACTCACGTTATGTTTCGTGAACGTTGTTTACACATTTTAATGTTGCATCTGCTTAAATTTACACGAGTTCATCACGGCCGCAATCGTGAATTGATACAATTTTTAGTACTTATATTATAATATAACCCGTCGCAACGCCATGAATGTTTGACTCGGCATCCCAGTCGCCGGCCTCTTATGCTAGGTATATGAAATATTTGTAAGCGTGTGCGCGTCGCCTGGTGACGAGGGATCTGGTACACGGCGCGTCTCTTCGGACGCGGAGTACCTTGCTCGGTACGCGACCTCGGCGATCCAATCCCGCTCTTACATTAACGATATAAGAGTTGAAACCCTGCGCAGACGCGTCGACTCTTATTATACCCTAGACGCATCGCTTAAAATGATTCCGGCCTCGCACCATTTAAGTTCTTGCTAATCTCGAGCGTAAGTCTGTTGAGGTAGGGCGATAACCGCGTGGTGGTTGGTGGGTGGTAACGGCGTTTCGGAGCCGCGCCGGGCGAGGTCCCGACGCACGCGAGAGTGAAAGTCGGGGGTGGGTGGCGTCGGGGGCGCACCCCACAGGAGTGGTCGACCCGGGACTTCCAACTAGGATTTGCTAAATCTGCTGCTTTTGCTCGAGGTCGTAGAAAAAGAAAAACCCAATAAGTAGATAAAAGTGTTACACCTTCTCCGGTAATCGTCTAGTTTCGTATTTCACACAAGCAGCAGTAAACAACGTAAATGAGTTCATAAACCTAATTAGTGTTCGCAATGCCCGCCAGCACCAATGATTCACAGTTTCATACCTATCAACGCACAAGAGCTAACTAACCAACAACCAGCAAACAACGTAGGTATAGCTACTCGCTCGCTATTGTGGTTGTGGTTTAGCAATATTGAAAATATCCGCACTAGGAATTAAATGTAAAGGGACTTGAGCCCCATACGGTAATTTTAATCTCATTGCAGAAAATTCACATTATAAAGGATGATCGCGATTTTCTGTTGTAAATGCACGCGCGACTCGCGCGAGGCTGCCTAGGCCGCTGAATTGCTCTCTAAGTGAGTTAACGCTGCTGACGCTGCTGTATAGTAATTATACAGCAACTATACCAACCGGTAAACTCGCAAAGAACTCTTGACACGTCACACGGGGCTTTATAACAATTTGTATGAGCCTGTCTTGCTTGTAATTAAGTAGGTATATCCAAAGATACTTATTTAATCTCTTTGCGTATATCGTAATCATAATGGTGACTTTATACGCGAGCGTACCTGCTAACAAATAAGAGCTCTAAGAGCTCCCATAGCGTTAATAATACGATATGATTACCATCGAAGCAAGATAGGGTTAAAACGAAGTGAAATAGAGGCCATGTAGCTCTTATAATTGCTTTGTAGTAAAAGCGCCCGTACCGTAAACACCCCATACATACTTACCACACATAAATATTGAATGTTAGGTAAAATATCATTGCATTGCCATCCAGTTCTGTGATGTGTTTAAACTATCAAGTTTCTAGCTCATCGGAAAGGACGGAAAGTTACATTCAAAAGCTTTATGTTGTCACTCTCTTGTTTTGTCAAAATACAGAACGTCAGGAACGTCGGGTCGGATTCGCACATGAAGGTTCCGTACCATTCTGTTATGGAAATCCCCTTTATTTTTTAAGGCCGTACGCCATGTCCGTCCGTCCGTCCGCCCGCAGCCTAGCTCAAAGACTCTTAGTACTAGAAAGCTGTAATTTGGCATGAATATACATATTAGTTACCGCAACAACGTGGTAATTTTTTTTTGGTGCTGCTTCACCTCGTTACGGGGCCTTATTTATTTTCGTCTACGACCCCATAGTGTGGGGTGTCGTTGGATAGGGATCCGTTTATGAATTATTAAACTTTAAATCGTCAATTTTTGTTAGAGTCTAGTGTCGTCGTTGTCGCCCCCCCCTTCCCCCACCAGCCGAAACTACAAATACTAAAGATCTGAAAAATATCTTCAATGAAATGAAAATAACGAATTTAAAAGAAAAACTATCACAACTTAGTAGTCATCATTGGTTTTTGAGATACGGGAGATTAAAGTGTTTATACCTACTAAAATCATCGAAAACGGCAACAAATGACTTTAAATAGAAAATAAAAGGTATTAGGTACTTGTTGTTTTTATATTGGTACTACTTAGCGGCTTCGGAACCCTACACTGAGCATAGTCCGACATGCAATTGCCCAGTTTTTTTAATTCAACTAAATCTCAAAAACCTTTTTCCTTTTTAGAATGGTTGTCAATGTTGTGTGTGAATTTAGCCGTTCTCTCACCGTCCTTAAATGCGCCCGCGTCAGCCTGGGCGGGTCAACTAGTCTACAGTGATTTGTTACGACTCGCCGAGTCGTCGGCCGCCCGCCCGACCGCCGCGCCGACGGCACCGAGGGTTCTTTCATCTTCAATTATTTCTCGAATCCGTCGCAGCCTTGAGTATGGCTTAATGTCGAAAACAATCCAATATCCTGAGGCATGGATTCCCCAATGTGTCTGTGTAAGCGTTAACCTAAATGAATGTGTTGGCAATGGGCATTTAAGCTACAAACAAGTGTCTCTTGCTTTTGGGATTCAATAATAAAATGAAGTATTTAAGAGATTGGCAAGGTCAAGGTCATAAAATTAGTAGTCTAATAAAAAATGTAAGAAAGTTACCTACTTTAAGATAGGGATTGATGTACAAAAGGAACCAAATGGCACCATTCTCGTGTGAGCGTCCGCTGCACCATTGAGCAGCAATAAATTCCGGGATCTTTTCTTGCCGCGGGATACGATACGATACGACTTAACAAGAACGCTAAGTGTCGCGTCGCTCTCATGCAGCAACGATTCAGTTCGATCTTTACAAACATGGCAACTGTTAGTAAATAAAGATCAAACATGATGGTTCGATCTTCAAGCGACAGATGAATGATGATTTGATGATTTTTAATTTGAAAGGGTATTTTTGTTATATTATAGATTAAATCCAGACAAATCTAGATGTTTGTAACTATTTGAACCAAAAATAAACAGCACGAATTCAATTACGTATAAATCATTCAAGTTCCGTGAAAAGTTTTTATGGTGGCTTAAGTACCAACCGGTAATTAAGTAGGTACTAATAATTTTACCAAACCTCAGACATTCTGGATTTTAATAAATAAAACACAATTTACGTTTCCAAATTATTGAAATATAACTGCTTATTAAATTATTATGCACTAGCTTCTGCCAGCGACTTCGTCCGCGTAGAATTCGTATTTTGGTCATCCCACGAGAAGAAACCGTTAATTTTTCCGGGATAAAAAGTAGCCTTTGTTACTCTGTCTGTTCCGTTTCGAAATCCTAAATTATATTCAATTTATTAGCCGTTGTTACTGTCTCTTCCGTTTCAAAATCCTAAATTATATTAAATTTATTATTCTTCCTTTGGAAAAAGCAGTTGGCCCTACCTACAGTTTTCTGTGGAAGTCTCTTTAGTAGAATAGCGCCTCGGAATGCTGTCGCCGCCGCTTCCGAGGCGGGAATAAATGTAGCTAGAAGTCCTTCTCGAGATTTAGGAACTACTACTTACAGCCACGATTTCATTATTGTTACGACCCTTCAATTTCATGGTACAGGTTCTTAAACAGTATGGCAGATACGATACGACGTAAGCTTGCATCTGAGGTCTGTGAAAACGCTATTGTTATTTTAGTGGAGTGGGCGGACACATTATCGTGATGAGAGACTCATGATACGAGGTTTTTTCGTGAACTTTTTTAAGAAGCACTCCTAATTAATTTCCCAATTTCGAGATTTCGTTCATTAGTGTAAAAAGATACTCTGCCGGTTTTTTGTTTAATAATCGCCTTTTCTTTATTTATGTTATAATTATTATGAACCGAAAATATACGGAAAAAGTTTATTTTTTGGCGCGAAGGATACAAAAGGATTGTTAATAGTAGGTACATTACTGCAGAGGCCGTGAAGTAAGGTATTTAATCCCTGTTCCGTCCTAGCATTGTATAGTGCTTTTATCAAGCAACGCGAAGAAACATAGAGTAGATTATTGCAATCTTACGATGGCAATCTCAAGACTGCAATATTACGATGGTGATCTCAAGACTGCTACGATGGCGATCTCAAGACTGCAATCGTACGATGTCAATCTCAAGACTGCAATCTTACGATGGCAATCTCAAGACTGCAATCTTAGAATGGCAATCTCAAGACTGCACATAAATATAGTACTTGCCATAGCTTTTGTTTGAGAGTCTAGTAGTAGGGGAGCTCACGACACTAAACCTAGTCTGATAAAACTACCGAATTTAGTCTCGTCATTAATGGGGGAACACCACGAAATGGCAATACTGTAGCTGCTGATTTCTAATTGCAGCAGTGGTTTTATTACACAGAAATTGATGATCTTTCAGATGAGCGTTGGTTTTTGTAGTAGACGATCATGAAAGATACTTAAGCACGAGGCGTCGCTAATCATGCTGCTGCCACTGATTAGGCCAGTCAGGGGGGCTTGCAGGACTGCATTGTAGTATATTCTTACCCCTCCCGTGTTCCGAAAAATAAACGAAACTTAAGTCTTATTATATTATCACATTAGACATCGGAGTTCCAACTTTAAAAGAAATTGCTTACCCAGGTTTTTTGAATTGCAGCATCACCATTTCCTGTTCTCTCATTAATGACGAGATGATATATATATATATATATATATATATATATATATATATATATATATATATATGTCATCCGGTAGTCATATCGTACTAGGTTTAGTGTCGCGGGCTCTTAGAATATAGTGATGGTTGGCAGTAGGTATTGTAATTTTCCCTTTTGTCAGTTTAATGTTAAGCAATTTTAGATGAGCAGATAGAGCAGCTGTAGATGTTTATTCTTAGGTTTTTATACAAGAAATTTCATGTCTTCATTTTGTGACATTAATATATCCGAGCATGTTTGAGTTTTTTTTTTAAACTAACGTTACATATTTACCCTAAAGCATTACACGTTCCACCCTACCGCTATCAAACCTCACGTTAATCATCATCAAAGATGAATTCTTCAACGTAACGTTCGGTGCAATGTTTTTGATTGTGCCTAAGGTCAACTACACTCGACAGTCGGCTTCATTATCGAACGCTATTGTTAATCTGCGATAACTTATCATAGGCCAAAAATGTACTTAATAACGAAGTTTCTTCCCCGAGTATTTTTAAAACCCTTCACGTCGGAAAAACCAAAAACGAAACTACTTTTAATTTATTTTGCAAGTCGCCAAATCTTTTGACAAAATATCGTATTATTTTTAAATTGACTATACGATAACATGTCATAAGCAATATTGTTTTACCGAGTAGAATGGAGACCAGTTAGCATTACCCGAAATTGCAATTCCTTTATGAGCTTTACCACAATTTTTACTTATCTCAATGGCGAATCAGAATACCTATCATGTTCATATAGCTTCGTATGCTACCAAATTACGTAACGTATTTAACATTATGAAATTTACCAAGTTTGTATGTACATTGTACATATCTATATCTAAGTCAAGATTATCTGAATTCTGGGATTGAACGACAAAATACATTGTCAAAAGCACACTATACAAAGTTTATGTTAAGTTAGTTTTAAAACCTGGTAACAATATGTACGTCTACAATAATTAAAGGCGTCGGCAAAACCATCACCGTGGGTCAGACCGAGATATCCAAAAAACAGAACTTTATGTTATTGCTCTTTGTATTATTAGTTCATGTAACTTGAACTACTTAAGGTAAGCTGCGATATTTTCCTTCGCAGAACTTCAGCCAATATGTACCTTTATTTTTGTATATATATAGGTTTCAATAATCTCGTAAGACAGACGTCAAAGACACGCCGATTGAAAAACTTTGCACTCTACAACTTCATTGTCTTTCTTAATTTCAATACAAAATCTCAGATACCTACCGCCATAGATAAAATCAGATTTTGGGAATATCAGGGACTTTCAGGGTAAACCATGGTTAAATTAGATACTACAAAGATAGTTAGGAAGGCGGATTTGGAGGTTGAATAATTCGCGTGTGGAGACGCGGCGGCCGTGGCAGCTGCATTGCAGCTGGCGCCGCTCTTGCTCGTTTTGCTGTTGGCGGTGCATCCCGCCCGTTGCACCTCGCAGCTAGCTGTCTCGCGCAACTATTCTTGCTTCGGTGAATCCTAAATACACGCCGAATCGACCAAATAGAGCAGCTGAGGTGCAAGAATGGTAGCAGAATGCTTAAGTATTAGGCCTTATTAATTTCCTTAATAACAAAGTTAAACGAATCCTTCATCAGCTTCCTTTAGTATCGTCGTATTATTCGGGAATCTCTCCAAGTATTGATGTGCCTAACATTTAATTCAGTGTACAGTTTCTCATATTGAATTAAATGTTAGGCATATCAAATCCATCATAGCCAACATAGCCAACGTCGCGTTAATAATAAAATCATGTGAAACATTAATAAAGTCTACCATCCAGAATCAATAATGTGAAAAAAGTTGGTGTACGAGGAAGATGGGTCACGCGCGGTAGGATAGGTGTAGAGAGGAGTATTCCCAAGGAGGTTGGGTGGCCCCCCGCAGCCAGGGGCGCGGGGGCGGAAGCAAGCCGTGGGCTCGCTGGGTTTTCTCAACACGCACCAAAATGGGCAGAATTACTGTGATCGAGATCGTCGTATAGTCGAGGATAGATTAATGTAAACTAACGCGTGAGACTTCTGGCAAATAATACACTGACGCGACTGGGAGTGCGATCGTATAGTTGGCATCGCGGATGATGCGTGTTAAAGTATGTATATCCATCGAGTAAACATTGTTTACGTCTGAATAAATGGGTGGTAAAATAAGTAAATAGCCGCTGCTAGCCGTAGTCGCGTACCCTGTAGCTGTAACCTTGGCACGCAGCTCCGGGCCTGCTGCGTCTGCGTCCTACCAACAATTAGGTCAGTTTCACGCGACCAAGTGATAACTGCAAATACTTTGATTACGTATTATTAGATTGTTGATATGTATGGTCCGCGCGAAGCATCCAGTCTTGGTTCTTACTTTGATGTTGTTACAAATTAGGTACGTGTGCGAATATTATGGAACAAAAACCTCATTATTTAGGTATTTTTAACGAAAGAAAGAAAGCTTAACAAAGTTACACGTAATTTTCCGCAGTGGTCCT
This sequence comes from Acleris sparsana, assembly GCA_923062465.1. Taxonomy (NCBI): domain Eukaryota; kingdom Metazoa; phylum Arthropoda; class Insecta; order Lepidoptera; family Tortricidae; genus Acleris; species Acleris sparsana. The sequence goes on from OV281286.1 coordinate 15,292,736, forward strand.
TTGTTAGCAGATTTAGGCAGCCGTAGCTAAGTCCTTATATTCTCGCCACGTTTTGCAATAAGTGGAGTCACGGAGAGCGTTTTCGCGGCTTACAGACCGAGAATTTCGCGAGAAATATCATGAACTAAGGCAACCACGAATTTCACTGCGGCTTTTCCCAGCGGCGGAAAACCGTGTGTTGAACAAAGGTCCTATAATTTGGAACGACCGAGACGCTGTCACGCCGAAGCGCCGCTGCGGCGAGATAACGTTATCAGTTAGCCTTGCGAGGATTCTGCGCGCCGTGTGCTCACATGCCTTTCTCTTTGCGCTAGTCTGTTTGCCGCACACGTCCGACTGTCCACCGAGTTACATATCATATCGCTATTATGTAAACCGCACCTTTAATCTTTAGTAAAGTACAAGTACCCAAGTGCTGTAAAATAAACAATGTGTTGAAAATTTAGATGCTACGCCGCCGCCGATACGACTACTCGCTCGAAGAGTGGTAGTGATTTAGCATTCGCTAGTGACATTGCACAGCCATACGAGGTTATCTGTTTCTGATATAAAACCGGATATGATGTTTAGCAGTAATACAGTAGCATTTATCGGTTTTTATTCAATACTTCTTATGCTGACTGTAACTATACGAAATAGCAAGTTATTAAAATAGAGCTATAGTCGAACGAAGCGCAAAACTGTATTCGGAACGAACCGTCAGACTTTCAGTAAAATATTTGTCATGTTTATTCCTATCTAATCAAACGCCGACCACTCGCTTTTGGCGTGTCGCCTAGTAGTTAAATGGTGAAATGTAGTCATGACCGCCGGGTTCGTTGTAATAATATTATGGGAGTCGCAGTGGCAGGATGTTTAATGCGCCCCCTCTGGAGTGTGATGCCCGCAGTCACTGAAACGAAAAGAGGTCGGTCGTGTTCTCGCCAGCCGCCTGCCATCCGCCGACAACGCTATACCGAGTATACTTGTACCTCAACACGCACACTGCCGCGCCCGGCGCCGCGCACACAACACCCTGCTCGTACCACGTTATATACGCGTCTGCGTTCTTATGTGTTCTCTACACTCTCTAGTACCTACGCTAAATCTCTGTAACTTCATTACACACTGATTTTAATTTGTACTTTTCGTGACACCACATACCTATGAAGTGAGAAATTTGGTACAGAGTGGTCTTGTTTCGGTTTTAGATTTTAGACTAATGCTTATTGCTTTTCGATTTGAATGTGTCGTACTGTAATAAGCACGACTGAGTTCCTATCTCGGTCGGTGCTAATTCTAGAAATACAATAGAATTCGATCCAAAATATAACAGTTCAACGGAGAAATTTTGTCACTCGTGCTTGTGAGAGACTAGCTATGCAGCTGCATGGAATGCGCCTCGACCATAGTGCACAAGCCCCGGCTACTCGGGGCTTCTTTGACCTCCCAACCGCGCAAGCGCCAACTAGCTACGCAGCCTAAACACCTAAATAATTGAAAAAAAGTATTTCCAATTTGTCAATTTCCTGTATCATGCTAAAGGTTAACCGCAGACTTTCTTATCTCACGCTTGCCCTCTAAACCGTGTAACAATGCAGTTGTTACGCTCCTTACCTGTGTGCATTTTATAGACAAACTAGCCTTAATATCACTTTATTTTCACTTAAAATCACTTTCACATCTTGTATTTGTTTATCAACATCTGTAACTGTCAAACAGACAGCACGTCACCATAGATAAGCGATGATGTGACACTCCTATATTGACATTGTCAAATGTTAGCGACGCTTAGCCAACAGATGGCGGCACGAGCTATTCTCTATTACCTCTTGTAATTTTCAATTCTTTATTAATTATTAAATTAAAAGTCAATGTAAATGTAAATAATCTTTTAAAATCAAGTATAATAATAATTAAATCAATTAAATATTGATCATCGTTCTTTTTACTTTATTAACATTCAGCGCATGAGAAAATAATTGAGGGTAAGCTGGTGTCTTTCTACATGACCAGTTATTTTCCACTCATGACGCGCAGTAGTTTGCTAGGATTCCTTTGTTCGCCCTGCTAACATTCAAAATTAACCGAAAAGGGCGAAAGGTTATAAATAGGCCACGCTCACTTCATTCGGCCTCTTTGCTGCTCAACCTTAACGTGAAACAGTTAGTTATACACGTCATACTTTAACTATCTTTTAGAATCGGTGCAATTCCCCAAATCGGGTAAGTTAGTGCAACGAACCTATTTATCTATTTTATTTGCTATCTTGCTGTGTACCTACTGTATTTGTGTTTTACCTTTTTATAACGTGTTCTTCTAGATTCTTCCAAATTGTTCTTCCAACCTTTTTGTCCTAAATATCTGACCGTTACTTCATAACGGTCATTAGTAATTATTAAATTGTTCTTTTGGCTTCGCTTCATTTTGTAATTGTAACTCCGTTCCGATAGTTCTTGCCACCGCCAATAATTAAAAAACTACGCACTATTCCCTCGGGCTTCACCCCTCAACGGCGGCTGGCACGGACTATCCCAATGCTGGACACCAGGCTCACACAGCCAATGCTTGGGTTTTCCAGGGTCCACCGCTAGGAGTACGAGCTACGCTAACTCCACCGCTAGGAGTACGAGCTACGCTAACTCCACCGCTAGGGGTACGAGCTACGCTAACTCCACCGCTAGGAGTACGAGCTACGCTAACTCCACCGCTAGGAGTACGAGCTACGCTAACTCCACCGCTAGGAGTACGAGCTACGCTAACTCCACCGCTAGGAGTACGAGCTACGCTAACTGCAACGCTAGGGGTACAGCTCCGCTAGGACTTACCTTTCTGAGTCGGGTTCTACACCCAGTCTACCTACGACACACTACTTGGCCGGAGCGGCCTCTACTCTGGTGATCAGGATCGTCGTGTGGGTTCCGGTGCTACACACCGGGTGCTACCCCCGACGCCAGGGTCCAGTCACCGCGCACCGTCGGGCTGCCGACGGTTTCCTCACTGCCGCTCCACGTCACCAAACTGCGAGGGAAGTGCTAGCTCGCTTCGCAGAACCAGACCACCCCTACGAACCTACCCTACCTCTTCTGTTCACACTACCGGCGTACTTTTAAAAATAAACCTTTTAAACCACTTAGTGTTTTTACTTGCCACCCGGTAGGACGTGACAGTGGCGCCCTTTACGTGGTCTAAGTCTGGTTCTGTGTAGTGTTTAATTGTTGGTGTGTGTGTTTTTATTGTGTTTTTTTTTTAGTATTTTTGTATTTCGTGTTTTGTTTTGCAATTCGCAGCAAGCTCTTATTACCCGTGTGGTGTCCGGGTCTAGAGTAGTGCCACCCTCTTTCTATCCGAGGTGTCGTAAAAGGCGACTAAGGAATTTTCGGGGCCGTTTCTTCTAAACGGTCCACGCTAAGCTCACATCATTACACCCGGTGTGAGCTGACGCGCCGCCTTCTGCGGAACCTTTTCTTTGGGTGTCGCCTTCCGCGCACTACTACCTACCTACCTAACGTTTTTTTTTTGCCCTTCTGGTTTTTTTTTTCATTACATTACTTGCTGCGGGTTACAATTATTTTTATTCATCTGCTTATTCTTCATACTTTGTAACGGAACGGAGAGTAGTTATTCTAGTCGGTTCGTTGCACTATCTACCTACAAATTTTTTGGTTTTTTTACTATCTACCTACATTTTTTTAATTTTTTTTTTGACTATCTACCCAAATTTATCCGTACAGTAAAATCATGTCTGAGGTTAAATTGCTCTCTTTACAAAAGGATGAGCTCACCTATGAGGTGATCATCCGCGGTTCTACACCGGCTGATTTTAATGTAGGTGATGTAGTCTGGAAGAGAACCTATTTCTTGAGTGACAAGTCACAACATTTTAGTAAAAAACTAGCACCAAAATTTGTAAAATGCCGTGTGATTTCTAAAAAATCACCGTTAGTCTATGTATTGCAGGATATGTCCGGCAAGGATTTAGGCACGTGGCATATCAAGGACCTAAAACTTGTAAATTCTAAATAATCTATTTCTACTATACTATTACTACATTCTAAAATGATTTCTGTGCTGGCAGAATTATTTGTGACTTGTGGATTCTTTGTTTTTTTTTTAACATAATTGTCTTTTTGTTTTTTTTTAATTTGCATTACACCACCTAGTTGTTAAACTTTAAAATCTCTTTACTAGTCGAACTACAAAGCCTTTCACTCAAGCGGTTGGTAACTTGGAAAATAAGCCCTACCTTGACCACTACTTAAGATTGCAGCTATGCTTTCTTCATCTAACATACGTGCCCCGAGCGGATAGTGACTCGTTAAATAAGCCCTTGCCCTGCATGTATCGTTAGGTGATCTATATATAGGACGGGTGGTGATCCTATGACGATGTTTAGAGGAAGGTTTAACAGTTTTTCATCCAGTTCCATCTAGCCATTTTATTTTGCGTCAGGGTCAACTAAATTGCCTAAATAGTTTACTCACTTTGAAAGGATATTCTGCTAGTTATTTGTATGTGTGATGAATGAAAGAAGTTTGAATGTGTAGACGTAAAAGTTTTTCTTAGGCGGATTTTTATCTTAGGATCAAAATCCTTACTGGAGAAGGGGGGGTACTGTAACAATGCAGTTGTTACGCTCCTTACCTGTGTGCATTTTATAGACAAACTAGCCTTAATATCACTTTATTTTCACTTAAAATCACTTTCACATCTTGTATTTGTTTATCAACATCTGTAACTGTCAAACAGACAGCACGTCACCATAGATAAGCGATGATGTGACACTCCTATATTGACATTGTCAAATGTTAGCGACGCTTAGCCAACAGATGGCGGCACGAGCTATTCTCTATTACCTCTTGTAATTTTCAATTCTTTATTAATTATTAAATTAAAAGTCAATGTAAATGTAAATAATCTTTTAAAATCAAGTATAATAATAATTAAATCAATTAAATATTGATCATCGTTCTTTTTACTTTATTAACATTCAGCGCATGAGAAAATAATTGAGGGTAAGCTGGTGTCTTTCTACATGACCAGTTATTTTCCACTCATGACGCGCAGTAGTTTGCTAGGATTCCTTTGTTCGCCCTGCTAACATTCAAAATTAACCGAAAAGGGCGAAAGGTTATAAATAGGCCACGCTCACTTCATTCGGCCTCTTTGCTGCTCAACCTTAACGTGAAACAGTTAGTTATACACGTCATACTTTAACTATCTTTTAGAATCGGTGCAATTCCCCAAATCGGGTAAGTTAGTGCAACGAACCTATTTATCTATTTTATTTGCTATCTTGCTGTGTACCTACTGTATTTGTGTTTTACCTTTTTATAACGTGTTCTTCTAGATTCTTCCAAATTGTTCTTCCAACCTTTTTGTCCTAAATATCTGACCGTTACTTCATAACGGTCATTAGTAATTATTAAATTGTTCTTTTGGCTTCGCTTCATTTTGTAATTGTAACTCCGTTCCGATAGTTCTTGCCACCGCCAATAATTAAAAAACTACGCACTATTCCCTCGGGCTTCACCCCTCAACGGCGGCTGGCACGGACTATCCCAATGCTGGACACCAGGCTCACACAGCCAATGCTTGGGTTTTCCAGGGTCCACCGCTAGGAGTACGAGCTACGCTAACTCCACCGCTAGGAGTACGAGCTACGCTAACTCCACCGCTAGGGGTACGAGCTACGCTAACTCCACCGCTAGGAGTACGAGCTACGCTAACTCCACCGCTAGGAGTACGAGCTACGCTAACTCCACCGCTAGGAGTACGAGCTACGCTAACTCCACCGCTAGGAGTACGAGCTACGCTAACTGCAACGCTAGGGGTACAGCTCCGCTAGGACTTACCTTTCTGAGTCGGGTTCTACACCCAGTCTACCTACGACACACTACTTGGCCGGAGCGGCCTCTACTCTGGTGATCAGGATCGTCGTGTGGGTTCCGGTGCTACACACCGGGTGCTACCCCCGACGCCAGGGTCCAGTCACCGCGCACCGTCGGGCTGCCGACGGTTTCCTCACTGCCGCTCCACGTCACCAAACTGCGAGGGAAGTGCTAGCTCGCTTCGCAGAACCAGACCACCCCTACGAACCTACCCTACCTCTTCTGTTCACACTACCGGCGTACTTTTAAAAATAAACCTTTTAAACCACTTAGTGTTTTTACTTGCCACCCGGTAGGACGTGACAACCGCCCATATTGTTTTTATAGGTTTGTCTTTTTGATATAGGTAATTTTTTTTAACCCGGATAGCCAAACACCTAGCTATATATACATATAATAAATAACCTATAGAATACATTGGAGGTTAGAATACAATACAACTAATACCTTCTTAGGTACATTTTGTTATGCAGTTGAGTATTGATTGACTAATTAATGCATTAGCATAGAAACCAACTCATTAACCGACTATTAGTCTAATCTGGAGAGGGCTAGTTAAGATGGACGAAGCCGCTAGCCGGTTTATTAAAGCTACGATTCACTTTAGAAAAAGGTACTAGGCGTCAGGTATAAAGACCGATAGGTAGCATTTATTTTTCGATACGAATAACAATTTATTTAGCAGTTTCATGCGCAAAACAAAACAATCCGTTTTCATATATAGGTACATACATATTACAAAGTTTCGTGCCAGTGAACTGGCGACGTGACTCCATCGGCCGCCGGTGGCATGTTAGCAACAGCGGCGCGGCGTCACCTAATTGACTCCACTCTGCACCTTAATTAGTGTTTGTCTGCGACCGCTGCGGCCCGAGCACCAGTCTTATTATACGTTCGTTGTATGGAGAGCGCGAGGCCACGCACCACCTGACACGAAAGCAGCTGGCGGCCGGCTGCCTGCGCCTGCGCGCAAAACTTGTTTCCAGGCAGACGCTCCAATATGGCCGACTAAGACCAACCAAACGTTCAACAAGAATCAGGATTCTCTTTACATTATGGTGACCTTTGATGCTACCTGGAGATGCAGCGTCCGTGTCATCGCGAAACGTAGAACAATAGATGGCTACTCTTCAGGCACAAGCCGACCGTTTCTCAGAAGCGGCCGCGCGAGTCTGTTGAGTCTCTTTGTTGTCGGCAGGCATTGTGGAGCGGTTGTCCTTTGCCGCGTCCATGATCGTGTTTTTCCGCCGGAGTTGCGAGCAAGCAGCGCGCCTTCGCGTCGAATTGTTTACACGAGTGGCTAGAGTACATAGTACGTATACAGCTAGCTATGCGGGCTCGTGTGGCGGCGCGCGGCGCGTAGGCCGCGCCGTGAGCCCGCGGCGGCGTCGTCGCACGACCCTGATAATTTGCTGCGGCGTTGCGCTTATGTTACTTCAACGGCTTCTTGCGACACGTTGCGACCGCTTTGCTGGGTTTCTTTCCACTCCCTACACCGCAACTACTTGGTTATGTAGGTGAGTAACAGATACGAGCACAGTTTTGTTAAATCCCTCTTTTAAAGGTTTTCAGCGTTAAGTCGCTAACGCCTGCTACCTATTTCCATGAAGTGCGACATTTTATTCACCGACGTCCAAATTTGTTTATGTCACGAATACCGCGCCTCGTCAACAACACGACGATAAACGACAACGTCATGGAGGTGTGAAGAGTCGGAAGGAAGGGAAACATAATAATCATAACGTGGTGTACCTACCTACCTATGTTTTTTAAGTTGAAAAGTTACACTGAATCCTGTAAAGATATAAAAACTATATAGGTACCTCATATGCACACTTAGTGGCATTGGCATCTGCGCGTGAACGTGTGACGCACTGTAATGATTGAACTGAAGACTAATGAACTTTAGTGTTTTCAGACATCCGAACAGAAGCTTTGATGAGCTGACTCTACTAGTAGTTTCAGTGTATAGTTTTTATATCTAACATAGCATATTCTGATGGATGATGCGTATAATGTTTTTAAATAATGATTAGGAGGTACTAGGTAGGTAAGTACTTGGAGTAGGGATTGATTTTACAGTACTATTAAGCAGAACTAAGACTACCTAGGAATGTTATGTTCTTAATCTGATAACTGGAATTATTTCTAAATGCTTGACGATATTCGGTTTGATGAAGGAATGCAACTAACATAAACCAACATACATCGGTATAGGCAGGTACTCTGTTGTAATCCTGAGTTGGCTGTGGCATTTTAAAATGCAGGCTCGAAGGTACGCATCCGACCGGAGGAGCGGAATGAGGTACGGCGGGGCTCGCCCTCGCTATGCCGTGACCACCGCCTCTAGAATGTTACGGATATTGCGGATGTCCACTGCAGCTGCATGTAACGCTAGCATCGGTCGAGACTTGTCGTATAGGTACAAACTATATATACTTATACAACAGCAAGCAGATTTGTTTGTTCGTCGTAGATTGTATCTGCGAGTAGTACTTACATCATGTACATACATACTCGTACTTACAAGCTATTTACAAGTAATTACATAGTTAAGTAGTGATGAGACAGTCTGATGTGTTATTACTTGTATTATTGGTTTGTATTTGTTACTCGCATCTAACTGACTCATGATGAATATATGGCTCGGATGGCACAAACAAGTCGAGAGCATTAGCGATATGATGCGGCTGCGGCGTCCGTGACACCTACACGAGCGCACACCACCTCTGCTATCTAGTGGTTTGATAAGGCATTATCAGCGGGGGTCGCGCGGGAGGCGGCGGCACGGCGCGCTGCGGTCGGGTGTTGGCCGCGCACGGCCGGTCGGCGCAGTCGGCGGCTCTGACACATGTTGCGGAACGTGCAGGCCGCGGGGCGCGGGCGGGCGCGCGGCGGGAGCGCCAGGGACGGCGGCGGCGGCTCACCGCCTCACCGGCACGCACACAGCCGCGCCGCCAACACGACGGCGAGGCGTCCGCGCCCGGTGCCCGCGAGGAGCGTCACAACTGCGCCTTATCGCAGCCATCTTTAAACGAGCGCAGAGCACGCCACCCGCCCGCGCCACTCGGTACGAATTCCATTCTAGATCACGTTAATGCGACTACCATCATCTGCCGCTGCACTCCTTTCGATGCTAGTCTAAAACGATACCCCGCCACGCCACCTCTTTGCTTTTTCAAGGTGAAATCAAAAGCTGATTCCGAGTGGCCTGTTGGACAAGGCACGTGAAATGCTGGTTAACAGGAATTGGCTCACTTGCATTCTTGTTACAATAACACGTTTTACTTGGTAGGTAGAGTCGTTTGGCATTGTTGATGCCTCTGCCTATTGCTAATATTGGTATAGCATTGTTTTTGTCGTTCTTTAGCGAGCCGCACAGTAAATCTTGTAAAATGCAGTTAACCAGGTTTGTCATCCTTGTAACAGGTCTTGGAGTTGGCAACGAAAGCCGTGAGGCGGTTGTACATTCAGTTAAGTTCCTTTCGCTTGGGCGCGGCGGTCGCCTACGGTGTACACCTACATCTCCGCACTAGGGTGTTCTTGCGGCGACCATCTGTATCGATCTCGGAGGGAGGCGTGGGTCGGCACTCGGCATCCCATCGCCTACGTCTCCACAGCGGTGGCTGAAGCGTCGCTTCCGTAAAATCCAGGCTAGAGGCTGTCGGGTGGGTGATAAAGGCAAACTGCCTACGTAGCCGGCCCCAGGCGGGTTCGCTCGTGGCGTGTTGTCGCGAAGCTATATATAGCGCGTGTTGGTGAGCGTTGCGACCGCACCCGCCGCCGCGCCGCTCCGGCGGCGACGTCCGATGAAAGGTCAATTGGCGCGCAAATTATTTGCGTCGCAAAATCCGCAGCGTCGCTGCACCATCGGCGGCCCAACGCGCTCGGCGTTTTAACACTCATAACGCAATCACGGGGGGATTCGAACGTTATTGCTTCTAATGGTTTGGTCGGCATCGTTCTACGTCATACGCCAATTAGGACGTGACTATCAAAGAACCTACTCACGACTTTTCAGTTGACAGCTTATAGCTACCTACCTACTGCTGAGTGCCATATTATGTAATGATGACTAGCTGTTACGCGCCGTAGAATGAATCTGTATCTTATAGGTAACTACTCTATTATTTCGTGGACACATTGGTTAAATTTAAATAGCCGATAGTATCAACCAATCCCGAGTTCATTTCACAGGATAAAATAATATATGTTCTCTTCTTTACCCGATTTTTTTTTGTAGGTTTCGTACGTACCTTCTACTCCTACCTATACTGCTATACCCAGGTATAATAAATGCCACAAACACTCGTAGACAAGGATGTTTGTTTAATGGACACACTCTAAACAATTTACAGAAATTGAAGCTCGGGGTAGAGTAGAGCGCTTACATGTAGCCAAGTAATCTGTGATGAAACTAAGACTCATATCGCTCATAGTACCTACGCCTTATACCGTTTTCTGCTAAATAGAAACCCGTACGTATGTATAGGTACATGAAGGTGTATACAAGCGTTGGCCAGGCGAAGCTATTGATCGCGCATGTTGTGTTGCCTATATCTGTGAATAATTCCACGATACTCGCCAGAACTAGTTTTAAATGCAAGAAGTGTTCAGTTGGTGCGGAGGCCGCGCCGAGGTGAAGCACCATTACCACGGCACTGCGAGCGGGTTAGTCACGCGCGGAATGTCCACTGGCCCACGCCATCTGCGGATCGCAGCCCGCTGCAAACGACGCAGACGGCCACGATTGTTATAAATAATATGCTTCGCATATAGGTACACACTTCCTTCGCCCACCGCTATAAGCTAAACCTTATATGTGGCGACGCACGTGTCCGCCGGAGCGTCGCCGAGTGAGCCCTCGATGACGCCTTCTTCGACACGGCTCGAATCTTTTGTACTAGAAGCGTGCTCGTAACTAAACGAACCGACTAAGATCACCATGGATCATTTACATACGTTACCATTTACCCCCGACAATGCAAACAATGATGTTGATGTCGCCGTAGAACGCTCGGAACGTGAAGCAAACATTTAATATCGCTGCGAATTGCGTACATTGCCGCTTTACATCACAGACGCGACAATTCCTCTAAGCGGTGAGAGCTATAGTAAGCGCTCAATTAAATACTATCGTTTGCAGAATATTTTTATTCGCATTATAATGATGAAGCAAAGTGACGACAATGAAGTAGGTATACCTATACGAGTACACCTGGCCAACAACGGTTCATTGCACCAAATTATTTATTTATTTATTTATTTATTTATTAAAAATATGAAATAACATCATAAATAGGAACATATGTCCCACAAAACCGTTTGCACAGTTTAAAATGAAGTTTAGTGTTCGGCTGAAATGCAACAAAGAATGCTTTAACAAACAATTTATGTTTGCGGGTTTGCAGGTATAGGTATAGCTTTTTTTGAATACTTTAATCAGTTTTATATTTACTTTTTTAAATATATCTTTCTGTATTTATTTCCCAGATACTTATACTAGTACTACTACTACTACTGCTAGATACCTAATAACACCAACACGATTCGAGAATCGGTAATAGAGCAATGTGGTCGGTCAGTTGAAAGCAAAAGTTAGTATGCGCGTCCTCGATAACTCCAAATGACTCGTGTCTCGGGAATCGGAGTCAGCCATACGAAAGTGAAAGGATTAAGTATTCATGGTTTTATGGACCGTTTTTTCGACTATTTACTGTAGGAATACTAGGAGTTCATTCGATGTTGTAGTGTACATATCTATTAATTAACGTTATAATATTAGGTATGTACCTATTATGTGTAGGGTTTGAAGTTATGAGATTACCTACTAAGTAGGTACGAGTATGTTAGGGTTATAATTTAAGAGAGGGTTCTTGTCTCGTCTGTTTTCGGTTTACTAAGTTATGTGAATCGAGCGAACCTACTAGTGTTGCCTGGTTCGAGGTCCCCATTAAAATGTTTTTTTTTTGTAGATGCTTTACTTGGTACATAAGTATACTCTGCTTCCCTTTTACAAAAAAGTGATTGTTACACTTTGTATACTTGCGACATCTAAAAGCAAAATATACGGCGGCGGCGTTCTCGGCATGGAATCATTTCACCGCGACGAACTCGCTCTTAAACACATGAGTATGTCTACGTAAGTATCTACATGGGCACGGCGCATCTACTGACGACATCGAGTTACTTCCACTCCATACCAAGTAAAAATAGATAGCTTGTTGAAACGTTAGTCGCATCCATGCGGAGTGTTAATGCTATTGCGGCATAATACTACACCATCGCGACCGATCTGGATCCGATGCGGGCAATTGGCTCGTATTGCTATAGCCACCACGTGCAAGACGCTCATTGCAAACACGCGGCTTGGCTCTTAGTAAACGCGTGATATTTTTACTTTGATTGTGACAAATAAACAACGGGCGTCACCCGCGTCGGTCGGTGGTCTGCGTGCTGCGCGTACGTGCGACAGATCGGCGAGGGCCGTGGTGCGGCATCCCTGCATCCCCGGGCTCTATAAATACACCGCAGGTGTGGCGGGCGAGCAGGCGCGCGCGGGGGGCGAGGGCATCCGCCTCTGCAGAGCGCTCCAAACCGCTCGCAGCGGCCAACGGACCTTAGCGACGCCATATCGATTGCGAGGGCTCCCCCTGCGGCGCGCCGCCTCCATTGTGCTCGGCTGGGATGCCTCTCCGGCCGCTTCCTGCCCGGCCGCCGGGCAACAGCGCGTCCGGCAGCTGCCGCCGCCATAACTGCACCTCACTCACTTGCCCGAACGTTGCTCTTTACATTTTAGGCAACATGTTATAGTGTCTTGGTGTTGTCGGTTAACAGCCAATCAGACCCTAACTAAAGTTTTCAAGATACTTCCACCAGTAAAAGCGAAAAGTTTTAAAGAATGCTAGCACTGTCATTACACTAGATAAAGTAAACATATAAGTGACTTCTGCATTTTTTATAAATTCAAGTCTTATTTTAATTAAAACTTGCGAATTACAGCGGACAGAACATTAAAGCCATAATTATACCTCTATCAATCAATTACGTCTATCAAAACATATTAATGATATTAATGTTGATGCACAGTATAAAAAATAATTAACTATTTACTCTTGAACAATATGTACCAAGGCTTAGAAAAATCAGTAAAGAAGGGAGTTCTCGTCTTATTGGCCTAACTATGTGTAACATAAACACAAACCCTTTGAACTACCCGACGAGCTCACTAGAGTGCAGCGTTTCACCGTATTATAATACGCCTGCCGTTGGTCAACAAGACCACGGTGAGTCAGTACGATCGGAACCCATACTCTTTCACGAGTTGTGTCGTCCGATCCGCACCGATAACGTGGCTTAGTAATACTTATTCTTTAAAGACGAAAGATAACGCCTTTTGTAAAGGCATTGTGGTTTACTGCAAGATACGTTTGCCAATATTTCGAGATCGACATTCATAATGGCACCTTCATTAGTACTACTTGTACTAATGTACTTGTATGTACCTACCACGAAGCGCATTACTCTAGCCAGGCGGGCTTGCTCCTGACAGGCAAGCTGTCTGTTGCGGACTAATGCTAGGTACATGAGAGAGGCTGGACAAAATTTTACAAGTTAACATTTCCGTAAGGTTTGAAGTAGTATACTCATAGTAGTAAAACGATACATAAAAGGTGAAACAAATATTTACTTAGTGAAGCACAACAATTTTTAAATTTTTTTCGTCTTTGTAAATTTTATTGTATTTTTACTGTAAAATGTTAACCTAACATATGAATACATAACTATATTAAATGTACGGTTACGAAAGTAATTTTGTGACCCATTTACAAAATACGTTTGAAGTCGTCAATGTAATAAGAGATGCCGAGTCATTTGTAACTTTTAGTAAACTCCACCTTATTGTTGTGGAATGTCAGGTTGACTTCGGACCTAAGGTGGGACACAAATTTAAGTGTTTGACTGTATCTATCTACACATATCTAAGGTCGTTTGCCGGCTTTCTCAGACTCCGAAGCTAAAGTTGTGCTAATGACGTGATAATAAGTCCAAGTAAAAATAAAATTAGTAATTATCTCTACTAAAAAACTTGTCTAGTACTACTACTCGGTTGTCAAGACTTTCGTAAACTACAATCAAGCTAGGCGATCTATCTTATGAGCTTTTGTGCCTAGTTCTCGACATAATTTTACCCAAGTCGTTCTAATCGAGAGGCCGTGGGAACGGAAATTTGTCATTTTATGATGATAACAAGACCCACTGTCTTGCTATGGGTGGGTACAGAACTACAGATGGTATTTTTCCCAACTTTTCCCAGTGGGGACCAGAATCCATTATTTTTATCTATGACAATAGTCCAACAATATTTTTTTTAACCGCTTGCCTATATTCTTAGGGTGTGTTTTGGACCTGTTTGTATATTTCTTTGTTTCCATGTATACGCTAAACGGAGGTTCCTATTTTGAGGTGTGTTAAGATTCGTCTCATCGTCGCGGGTGCCACTGCGTATTTTAATTTTAAAAAACCTTTCAAATCCGAACCCGATCGGGCTCAGGGTACTCGTAGGGTGTCGAAGCCGTTACTACAAACACAACTAGGTATCTTGAAGAACCACAAGTGTGACCGATCGTTTTATTTAAAGCTGATGTGCTGTCTTAGAAGGTAATATTAACAGTTTAGTCGCCGTGTCTCGGTACCAATCAAGTCCATTAGTCGTGTTGGTTTTTCGTTGGAGTTCGTTATATGTGCTTTCATTAAGGATACTTTTCAGGGGAGGGAGGACACGCAATTCTAGCAAAAATTACACGTTCAATATTTCCTAAACGGTCTCCCAAATCTAATTCATTTGATGTTATAATGTAATTTAACAAAATAAAATATGATGTGCTTGGAATGTAATGTATATGTACCCGAAAAAAAAAAAAATCTTGTAATTTTATTTTACGTCTTAGTCGGCATTATTTAAATGTATAACTGTGCCAAATTACAGTATTTTGTAGTACCAAGAGTCTCTGAACCAGACCGACATGGTGAAACTATAAAAGGGTTCCCAGTTTGACTTTGAAACCATAAAATACACTTTTTTAGTTGAAAACAGACTGTTTTATTCCTCATGTCGTGGTGTTGCTGCCTATTAGATATTATGGTATTCTAAGACCTAGACCTAAACACGCCGCCGTCGAGGTTTAAGCGTGCAATTTGATAGACTTGTAGTAAGATTATTACTAGTCTCATGGTAGCTACCCGATCGAATGTCACCTTGAAAATAAACCCATATACAGATATAACCCTTACTAGATCTCAGGAGATATTGCCTAACGCACTCGCAATCGTTTTCATTTTGAAAAACGAAGGATAAAATAAAAACAATTGTTTCACTTTGAAGTCGATTGTGATGTGGTGATACGCAGGTCATGATATCTTGTAAAAGCAAAAAAAATGGTTCGTAGAGATGTAGCAGTTAATTACCCCTGGCGGCGTAGCGAACGCGTAGCACGTAGCCACGTAGCACTGATTTGTGTAATAATTAATATTAATATATACCATTGCGAGCAAAGAGATATATCTAAGTAGGGAGTATAGCGTATAGCCCCGGGTAGAGGACGCCGGTCGGTCGGCCGCGGCTGTCTTTCGCCCCCCGCAAGCGCGCCCTGTGGCCGTGCGCTGAGACTCGTCCTCGCATAATAAAACAAACTGAACATCGCAGAGACCACGACTTGATGATCATACTTTAGGTATATTAAATTTAAAATCATCAGTGATTACATTATGTGTGTTATTTACTTTTATTTATTGCGATAATTAGCACGTTTAGAACCACGGATTTAATCAAAAACTTTAAACCGTTTGTTGAAATTACACCACAAAAAATTCGCATGCTCTGTACCTTACCTTACCTTCGCGATAACTGACAAAGTTTGAAAAAGCAAAATGGAAAAGAAACATACTTGTTTACGTAAAACATGTAACATCTTTTTGCCGTTCTTTCGTCTCTTAAAAAACAGTTATAATTGAATACTACAGTCACTGAAGATCTGTGATTCTCACGCAATAGGGCGCCTATGGCGGCCGCGAGTTCGCCAACGTAGGAACCATTATACATTGATTGCGTCACGTGTACGGCACATGTATGGTGTCACTGTGTATCCGTCGCGGCAACATGGTAAAGGGGCTCTAAATATACTGGGCGGTGATATGTCAGGATTGTCAGGAGAAGTACGAAGCGCGTATATGTAACTCCGTTTGCGTTGTTAAGGGTCTGGAGGTTAAAATAGTGGTTTGAACAAAAATTCGCCGGGATGAAATTTCTGAAATAGAGTTTTAAAAACTTTCGATTTGGATGGTTTGAAGTTGCTTAGACCCGCTGGCATGTGTTCTAAATTCTATACCAAATTCACTCCCCTATTTCACCCCCTTTAACGTTTGTATTTCTTAAAAACCTTCTTGGCAAGCACATGGAGCCAAGGGGAATATACAAACGTGCCAAATTTTCAGTTTGTTAGTTGAGGGAGACTTCGTGATGAGTTAGTGAGTGCGAGTGTGTTTCACTGCGTCTGTTTGGGCGCGGATAGCCGAAGTTCTGGATGGTTACAGATTCGGTTTTTACAATTACACCGGTTTTCGGGGAAATTCATGGAAGACGTCGGTAATAGTGTAACAAGCATAAAGGGACAAAGACTTGGAATAGGGGCACCACACATAACACGTGTTATTTCGGTACCTACAGAGTACTGGCGGTATTGTTAAACCGACTTATTGATTTAATTAGCATTCAAAAATAAAAAATACTTTTTGCATCGCTATTGTTAAAAAACCGATTATTTTTAAAAGAAAGGACATCAACGCGCAACCTACAGCTTTAAAAGTAATGTTTAGTGTATTGTCTACTCTTCGATGACTTACGGTTTCTGCTTGATCGTGTCTTCGCTGCGTGCCTTATCGCGATCGTAGGATCTGAGCTTGATGCATGAAAGAACATCATGTTGAATGGGTTCGTTACGTCCGCCATCTTGTATGTGGAGGCATGTCGTTTTTCTGTGAAAGTAAGATCCCTGGCCCAGATGTTATGGTAATTGCTATAAATATTTTGCTGCAATACCTTACGCGATTTTAAAAGTTAATAACGTTTGAAAAAAATACATATAGGTAGGTAGGTATATACTAATATTTAGTTACTGTTATATTTGGTTCTTTTAGGCCAGATTTGATTACAGTAGTTAAACGTAGTTAGTTAATCGCCACAATCTTTGACGGTAAGTATCTATTGATTTGGCGTGTGGTTTAATGGATCTTCATGAAGTCGTGGCTTAGTTAAGTAGATAGCTGCGATACGGTTTTAGTGGGAATATTGAGTCGAAACTCCAGCGGCTTTAACGCTTAACTTTTTTGTAGCAGGTTACTAATTAATTCGGGTCACATTGCATGTCACTCTTGCTCTCATAACTCAATGCTTTCTTTTAATGCAATCGGATGAAACGTAGGTAATGAAAGACATTCGGGTGATGAGGCCGGTTCCCGTGATCTCATTAGGCCGGTCGTCGAGTGCTGCGCCCGGCGGCTCCCCTAGCCACCGACAAGGAGGATGAAAAACATAGGAGCATCGCATCCGACCCTCCGCCCGTCCCGCGCCCACGCGCCCTCGGCCCGGCCGCCGCCGGGGCGCTGTCGGCCGCCTGCCGAGCCGCCGAGGGCCGCCGCCTCACTCTGCCGGCGACGCTCTCGCGCTCCGCACACGTGCCGCGCCCGCCGCGACCGCGCCGCGCCCCCCGCGCCCCTCGCGCCGCCCGGCCCGTCTAACCGCCGCACGTTGTTATGTTCCAGCGGACTATGCTGCAGCCGATGTCCTCGCCGCCGAGCGCTCACATCGGCGAGGTCGCCTCCCAGTCGCGGCTCGAGGGCCGCTTGTACGGCGACGCTTCCTCTGAGGCCTCCTCCGATGCCGCCGAAGATTTTGAACTACCACAGTGCAAAATACGAAGGAACTATAACTGTACCAAGTGCACGTTCTACACGCAGAACCCGCGAGTGTATTTACTGCATTCGCGAGATATCCACTTTGAAAAAATTAAAATATATGATTGTCCACATTGTGTTTACGCATCGAGACACCATCAGAAACTTGTGCGACATATAAAGATGGTGCATGCGGCACCATCTCCTGCGGCCAAGGTCGAACCGGAACCCCGACATCAACCTTCCGCACCGGCGGAGCCGATGGAGAGGATCGAAGATTTAGTCGAAGAAGTCGAGGATAACTCTGAAGATGTTCAGATTGACATGGAGGATTGCATTGAGGAATGTCCAGAGCAGTCACCAGACATGGATGTCGACGCCGACAGAAGTGCGACTGAAGATGTCACTTCCGATCTGCCAAAGGACAAGACGAGATTTTTCTCTTGCACCAAATGCAACTATGTGACTCACATCCGCGCAAGATTCACGAAACATGTCAAGTACCATTCAATGCCGATGATTAAATGTACGATGTGCGACTTCCGCACTCCTTACAAGTGGAATTTGGATCGCCACATGAAGAATCACGGGGGAAACGGGAGCTTCAATTGTTCCATGTGCAACTTTACCGCGGACATCAAGCAGAGCCTGACGGTGCACGAGATGAATCACCACACGCCGCCCGTGGGGCACTCGATCGTGAGCCGGCGCCGCAACCGGGTGGGCGCCAGCGACATGGCCGACGCCTTCACTGTGGTCGTCGTCAAGGAGGAAGAAGGGAGCGGCGACTCGCGCTCTTCGCACGCCTCGGTGAGTGTCCCGGCTCCCGGCCGGCGCGGCGCGAGGGGCCGCCGGTGACGTCACGCGCTGCTCGCGCTGCTGTTATCACCGCTCCTCGCGACCCCTCGCGCGCTCTTGCATCACACTTTCAAATAACTACCTATGTATGCATGTCGTCCTATCGCTTTGCTTGAGGGGATTGCTATGTTCTCCGTTAAATAGGAAATACGTACGATAATAGCAAACTGTAGATAAGAATTACTGCTGATAAGTGCCTACTTTCTTAATTTTTTCTTGTAAATCCATTAGGGGTTATATTCCTGACGGTAAAAAACATCGCCGTTGAGCTGTTATGGTATTGCTCTGACGCCACCATTACTGTCAAAATAAGTGAAAATATGAGCTATGACAACGTTGACAATACGATATCAGATCAAAAACGATATTGTTTTTACCGTGTAGAATAGAGCCCCTGCCTGGTCAGTGTAAGCTGTGAAAGTACCAAGTTCATTGCCAAGGCCCCAGATTTTCATACAAAATGGACCCGCCTAGCGGGTCGGCGGCAATGAAAGTGCACTATGATGACAATAATAATTAATAACCACCAATCCAATCCAGTTTTTTTATAATAATATGCTAGGTCTTACTGTCACAGGCACATGCCTCCATACTAATTAAGATCTCGTCAGGTTTAGGGAGGTATGTAAGTACGGTCGGCCTTATAAGTAGCTGAACGGTCGCACAAGTTGTACTTTCTCGCTCGTCGCTCAGTGCGTCTCTGTTGTTACTGACTAGATTGAAAGGGAGATCCGAGCGACAACCAAGTAGCGGGCAACGTGTGCTAACCGCGCTGCACACTTTAAGTACTGCAATAATCTGTCAAAGGTGTTAAAGCGACAAGGTACTAAAGAGTTAGTAGCTGGGTGATTACTCGGCGTTTTAACCGCCGCCATTATTGTCTTCGCATATTATTCAAGATAAACTATTAGTTTATTGTTCTTTTAAATTGAATGGATACCTACTACCTCCGGGTCCGTTGATTTTGATATCAAGAGAACAATGACGGCGGTTGAAACGCCCGAGTATTCACCCAGCTAGTTAACTATAACGCCGACTGTACCAACCTAAAAGAAATTTCATTCAAATTTCCAATTTAATTTAACTGTAGCTGGAGCTCATCGAACTGTTGGCTCGTGCATTATTATTAGGTACCTATCTCTCTCTTAAGTATATCTTACAGCTGATTATCATTTCTAGTTATTACTAAATAGGACTTCTGCATCTTTGATCTTTAAGTTAATGCTCCTCGGGTATAGATTTCCGGGCTTCCGGGAGGTTAATGATTCGGGCTTACACTTAAGTACTAGAGTTTCGATAGGTTACTTCAAATAGTCGGTTGATACGGAGATTGCGGTTAAGAAAAACGTTGGTAAACCAGCCTACTTACTGCGTGCCTAGTGGTTAAATACGACTGAGCTGAAATAAATCCCTAATCCGCCCGAGCCTGCGCCATCCTGCGCTGTGTGGTGTACCGCATAGGTCTTATACAGCCATGATGAATCATTATTCTTAATCTCGTAAAATCTTGAGCTTCTAATAAAGCTTTATTTGGCAGTGCCGTTATCACTATTATCAGTGGGAACAACCTTTTTTTGTCTTGTAAATTAGGTACCTAGCTAGGTATTTACTTGAGTAAAAAAAAAATGCATACTTAACTACTAGATATTGTTTGCAAAATTGCGATCTAAGAGTTGTTTTTTTTTTAAATGTTATCATTTATCATCATGGAAGTCCAACTTGAAATTTCAATGTAAAAGGGTCTTTTTGTCGTTAATTTCGATTCATATTTCGTTCACTTGTAACATTAGGGTACTTGTTATAGGTGGTATGCATACCTAGGTAGGTACCTGTTTACGCCCCGACAGACCGCCCTCTCCTCTCGGAGCCTCAAGGTCGACCGTCGTCCGACCACTGTCTTTGTTATTATCGCGGTGAGGCCTCTTCGTATAAAGTAACATTAGGGTGATTAAGTGTGTACAATTCATTAAATAGGTACCTACGTAATCGTTACCAGATCTGACAACATTTAAATCATTTTTAGGAATTTAAAATAGGTATACGTAGGTACCTAGTATATAGGGAGGTACTTACTCGTAATAGCTTCTATGAGGAAGTTTACTATTATTCGCTTAAATAACATACCTAATTAAAACTAGTAGATAACACTAGGTACTTGCTGAAAAACAATTGTCTAAACATTATAATTCTTGTTATTAATTAGGTCTTACTTTAAGAAGAAGGTATAGATACCTACCTACAATCGTATTTAAATTCTGATTATGATTTCGTTTAGGGCGCAAACGAATCCAAAATCACGGGTACCTCTGTACTTATTCTAATCAGAATTTTACATTAAAGTATCTTACAAAAAAAAAATACGCCGCGTTAACAAGCTAGAGGTTCCCCGCGACTTCGAGGTTTCGCACGCATGGTATTTCTTTATGGCATTTACACAATTTCTTGTCGTAAGGCGTTTCATGAGTAAAAGTTTGGTATAAACGCGGCTTTAATTATTGTAGTCTAAAAAAGGTGTATCGCTTGCTATCCTTATATCCCCTACATTTCAACGGCATGTACCTACGTAGGTACATTGGGACCCATAACTTCCAAACTAGGGTCAAAATGTTGTCGGTGAATTTGCCGCCGAAGCTCGTCGCTCTTGCGTTAGAATAACACCGGGTACCTAATAAAGTAACCCCAGTAGGCCGCGGCTCCCCGCCGGCGCGCCCCTGCTCGCGTGAACCTACCAAATATCGTTTTTTCATAGAACGCCGACGTTCTTTTACGCACGAACCAGCATAGCGTGGAACTGCTGTTTTTAAATAAATAAATTTAATCAAAGAAACCTCCTGAGACATAGCAAAGATGTTTTATTAGGAAAATAGTAAGTACGTTACAGATGTCGTGAAAAATCATACGCACCTTATTTCATCGCATAAGTTCGTTCATTTCATATAAGTAATTGAGAAATCCAATTGACAAAGCAATACAAATAACAGATTTTGCGACCGAATACAATTTCGTATGTTTATTCACTATAAATCTGTAAGTACTAGATTTTAATTTTTTTAGGTAACTATACCTTTATACATCTTTATTTTGTAAAAGGGCATGACGGTCCCACAAGAACCCGCAAAACAAGTACGACCCTTCGCGCGTTGAAAAAGTTTTTGTACCTGCGGCGAGGGTCTTACCAGTTTGTTATGGGCCCGGCGGTAACCACTTACAACTGCTCGTTACGACGTTCCCGAGGCAGTTTAGATGTTTTAAAGCAAACGAGAAAGAAGTGAATATATATATATATATATATATATATATATATATTCGAATTTAACACGTCAGACGTAATATAGTGGCAAATCAAACTTAACTGTGCGTACGAAGTTGTGGGCAACCTCTAGTCACCATAAATGTACACTCAGGAGCAAAAATTCCGGGTCAGAGTGCGTTTTTCATACTAAAGATTCGAAGCCTTGGTTCCTCGCCAGGGGATGGTTTTAGTGAAATCTGATGATGTATATGCCGAGCATCGATACAGGACTTCCAGAGTGCCTAGGGTACCCAACTGAATGAATCTGCGGTTAACGCCGGAATAGTGGCTGTTCAGAAAAACATTTGAAATGGCCATAAAATGTAAAGAAATCCAAATGTTGACCCAAACTCTCTCGCTGTGGTGTAAACTGATTGTTCGATCAGTTAGGTATCTTAAGAACTTTTGACCTCCTCTATTGAACCTCGCAGTATCCACCATTAAACCTCACTCAAAACAACCCCTGGCGAGGAACCAAGGCTTCGAAATAGTCTCGTTTGTATGAAAAACACACCCTGACCCGGTGTTTTTGCTCCTGAGTGTATTTTTTGTTAATTGTCTCCTATAAAGAGGACAGGAAACAGAGACATATGCTTCGATATGACTTATGGTCAAAAACGCGTTGTGTGTATTACGCGTTAGTTGTAAAACACCTTCGTTGTGTGTAGGTATCAGCACGTGTTTGCAATGTTTGCATTACATATATCTACCTAATATTTAGTATTTCTCACATGAACCTACATAATATCAAATCAAGTCATCAGTCAAATACCTATTTATCGTTACAAAGTGTAAGTACATATTTTTATACAACGATAACATTCTAATGTATCCCCTTGCTTTGATTTCAGGATATGGGTCTCCAATACGCAGATATAGAAATGGTCAGTTGCAATAGTGACAATGAAACAAGTACCGAACCCGTAAACAAGAAGGACGATTCAGAATTAATAACACAAGAACTACATGACCAATACTCATCTAGTAGCGCGTCTGAAGAGGGGAAGGCAAACAAGCAAATCAGAAAAATTCCAAGGCCAATACCGCAATTGATACCTTTAAATACATCCACGCCAACTCAAAACAAATCACCACCAGGGGAGCCGCCAATCAAAAAGTTCAAGGAGGAGCCTAGTTTTGATGCGACCACCACAGATGCAGTCGATCACGTTGATGAAGAATCAGCTGAAATAGCTTTAACACCCGACAATAATGCCACTCCTACTTCGACAAAAGAACCAGTGAAAAAGAAAAATGAATCATTTTTCGATAGATTGAAAGAAAGGTTACTAACAGCAACTGGAGAAGAAGGGACTTTAACCTGCAAGAACTGTGGGTTTGAAAGCAAGTGTTTATCGGAACAATCTGTGCATGAAAAAACTTGTACAGCACCCACTAATAGAGTTTTGGCAAATAACTCTCACACTAGTCTCGGCTCCACTCGCTGTCAAAATTGTAGACATAGGTGTAAATCGAGTGCTGACCTATACATCCATATGCAAACATGCGGTAAGCAAGATAAAGTAATAAACGAAAAGACAAACCATAACGAAAACAACAATGAAGCTACTACATCAACACAACAGTCTGTTGTTATCAAAGAAGAGCCGCATCCAATGGAAAACGTAGTGTTCGTATGGAATAACATAAACCAAGATTCAGTTAAGTTTGAAACACCGTTAGATATAAATATTAACGACGATTCTACACTACCTGAACTGAGCAAAAATTATGATTCTGAAATTGTGGACGAAAACGAAGGTATGAATTTGTCCCCCAGCCAGGCTGCCGGGAAGAAAGTTTTTAAGTGCCCCCATTGCACATTTTGGGCATCTACAGCATCTAGATTTCATGTTCATATTGTTGGGCACTTAAACAAGAAACCGTTTGAATGTTCACTTTGCAAATACAAATCCAATTGGCGATGGGATATCACTAAACACATTAAATTGAAGTCCGCAAGGGATCCAGAACACAATGAAGCTAAGGTGTTAATGACCGATGAAACTGGAAGAAGAAACTACAGCAAGTACAATAAATTCTTAGCCGTGCCGGTTGTAAACGAATATGGAGAAACTGAGTTCGACTACATTGATCCGAGTGTGATGGCCAACGGTAACATGGATTTCGATGAATCATTCAACGATACGAATGATAATGTCAATATCTCACTTGAAATGCAGCCGCTTAACTTGCAAGCCCAACACGGCGAACACACTTTTGATACAATGAATGATAAAAATGAAGAATCCAAAAAACCTAAGAAAACCATGTGGAAATGCAAAAAATGCAATTACAAGTGAGTATGTTTGTGCTTATGTTTTGTCTAATACCAAGTAATCAACAAGACAGTGAGTCCTGTAAATTGACAAGATTTGTCCTGTTTTTAATCATATACTTAATTTCAGAGACCCATCAAAGGACGCGTTACTACTGCACGTTCGTGAGCATTCCAAACCTGAAGGTAGCCAAGAAGCGATTAAACCAATAACCTTCAACAAGAAGCCTGAGAATAGCCCTGATCCGGCAGATTTAGCTTATCGATGTGGACATTGCAACCAATTGTCGAATTGGAAGCACGTTATACAGGTACATACAATTACTACTTTCAAGAAGTCTGGTATAGGCATCTAAAGCTTACAAATTAAATTTAACGTTTTCATTTCTTTTACTTTCAGAGACACTGCCGCTTGAAGCACGACGGAGTGATTAAAGTAATCACTACAGTTAAACCAAAACCTGATACATTGATATCATTAAACGAATTTAATGACACATGTACGAAATGTCCATTCAAAGCAACAGATAGAAAACAACTCTTTAATCACATACAACAACACCAACCTTCACCGCAGTCAATATTTAAATGTTACTTCTGTCCGTACTTCGTGAAAACTGAGCACGACTTAATGCAACACCTCGCTTTACATGGAGTGACTGATCCAGAAGAATATATTAACAAGGCAATGGGTTGCAAGTCGCCTCTTCAAGAACCACAGCCAGGCACCTCAAACTCGACAAAACGTCATAAATGCACGGAATGTCCATATGAAACCAACAGCAAATCCCAGTTTATGTATCACGAGCAATTCCACCGACTTCCAGCTGACACGCCATACAAATGCAAGGTATGCAATTATAGTGTATCTAAAAGGCACTTGCTCCATCAGCATATGAGAGTTCACGGAATTATGACAAAGAAGTCCGAAATGGAATTGGAAATGGAAGCGTTTGCATCCTCCTGCAAAGTATACAGCAAAACGGACATCCCTATAGACCTTAATGAAATACCTTTCGTGTGGGTATCAGCGAAGAATGAATTTCATAAAATGTATAAGTGCCGTTATTGCTCGTATGTTAATTCTCAGAAATGTAAGATACCAAATCATGAAAAAATTCACTGTGTTGTTTTTGAGAACAGTGAACTCACTGTATACAAATGCTTGGAATGTAAATTCACTTGCGACAACGCGGGAAGGTTAGCCGAACATTCAAAATCACACGGAGAAATTTATGGTCGCATCTACTGCCCAGTAGAAACTGATATTCCGGATGAAGAACAGATCGCCAAGTTACGCAAAGTAATAGAAACTGAAAAACTAAATAATCCTGAAGGACCTAGTCAAGGGATGATTTCAAAGGAATGTGAAGAAATTAAAATATTATATTTTTGTCACAAATGTCCGGCTAGATTCTTTATTGACAGCGATCTAAGGGTTCACGATAAATTCCACGATCTAATGTTTGCGAACAAATGTAAATTCTGCGAATTTTCAGTTCCTCATGAAAGTGAGTTTAATACTCATATTGCATGCCATTCAGATGAATACCAGACGAAAACTAAAATGCTGAAATTCATGCATCGATCTCACCCTGCACACAAAGAACCTAAGCTGGAGCTAGTACATTGCCCAGTTACTTCAGATGTAAATTGGATAGTTTCGCATTCAAGTAAAAATTATGACTTAATGGATTCTTCAAAGAAGAGCAATGAGAATCGGAGTGTTCCCAAACAATATTTTTGTAAAGAATGTCCTGCTAAATTCTTTAAAACTTCGGCACTCAGTTACCATGCCGGATTGCATGGAGGGGAGGGTGACCACAAGTGCAGAAAATGTAGCTATACTGTTAAAAACTTAGGAAATTTGGCCAAGCATGAATTATTACACGAAAATCAGGGTAAAACGACAACATGTGATTACGAATCCGGTGAGGACAATGACTACAAAAACATTCCACTGTCTGGCACTGATTTATTTCAACGAAAAACTGAAGCGCAAAAAAGGGTAGTCTCTGACAAAAATAAACTAGTTAAACCAAATGATCATTTTCCTCCTGTACTTCAAGCTGATCCTCAATTTGGTTACCTAATGCATGGGAATCCAGAGTTCATATACCCGACATATTTAAAAAATGGTCGTCAAAAAGAGAAACGATACAAATGCCACAAATGTCCATCAGCTTTCGAAAAAAGGGAACAATACAAAATACATTTGTCGTTACACGGATCAAAACAAAGATACAAGTGCGAGGTCTGTGATTATTCAGTCAAATATTATGCAAACTACGTGCAACACATGAGGAAACATCAAATGAATGACGACGCTCAAGAAGAAAGGAAAAAAAGTTATGAAGAAACAAATGAAGCCGGAAATGAAACACCAGATGACAAAGTGGCAAAAGGCAACGATAAACTAGCAATTAAAACAATGCCAAAGGGACCGACCAGGCCAAAAAGTGATTTTCAGCAGTTCTCCGTCAGTGACCAGCAGACTCTTAGGCTGCTACAGATGAGACGCACTATAAACATAGCTGATAACGAAAAGAAACCAGATCCGTCCGCTTTAAAAGAAAGAAAGCTGCACATGTGTTTATTATGCCCTTACAGCAACCAGCGACAAGACGCTCTCGGAAACCACTATAAGCGGCACGAGGACAACACCAATTCCAGTAATACGACGCACAAATGTGATCATTGTGACCTGGTTGTCGTACAGTCACACTTCCTGCGAGAGCACTTAAAGTCTCATTTTAACTTTCAGAAGCATCTCATCCCTGAATGTTTCGCAGCTAGCGAAGGCGTAACATTTGTCATAACAAAACTAGAAGATGAAGACATCATAGGTAATAATACAGCAGATGTCCCAGCTGAAGCTAAAAACGATGAAACCACTGACTGGCAAATCCAAATTGAAAAGGAGAGCGATGAAATAAATGAACCGAAGAGTGAAGACGTAAGTGAAGAGAAAACTCAAGACACAAGCGGCAAGAACGCTAGTGACACAACTGAAAAAACATTTGACTCAAAATACAAAAAATTGCTGAAACTTCATCCGAATATATTTAAATCCCCAAACGAAACAATAATCGAGTTCGATAAAAAAATATCATATGAGACAAATGAAAACAAGACATTTGTTAGACTTAAAACAGGGCATGTTGTTGAAGAGAATATATCTATTTAATTAAGTATAAGTTTTGATGATGTTTGTTTAGACTAATTAATCTTCACGAAGTGTTGCAATATTATAAGACAAAATCAGAAGAATTGTTAATATATTCAATAACCAAAGTGTAGCTTGCCATATTAGAATATAGCGATTTCGGCCAATTCACCAGCAATCAGTATGGGGCTAGATTTACTTTGTTTTTAGATTAAAAATTGCCTATAATTTAGTTACTTACTTAATGCAATAGATGTAAAATAATGATCTAACCTGAACAGATAACGTTAGATATAAATACCTATTATACATATAAGGGAAACTTTTTATCTTATTTATTTCCCAACAATATTTCCCATCCCTATGTCTACTCTGAATCATTGATCTCCCAGGGTCTATTAACGTAAGCTGGCGCGAAACACACAAGTGTTGGGTTATGGTACCGTCGGCAAACTAAGCATGAGGTCTGCTACCCCTCAATTAAATAACGTTTGCACGTCATAGAATAATAAGGTCTATACTTTGTAGCTATCAATTCTATGGTTCGACTTTAGTGATATTTTCATATCATGGGAAGTTGGGTCAAAATTGAAAGGCCATTTACTTGGCCGACTGTACGCTTTATTTCTGAAATTATTGCCATTGCATGTGTGGCGTCAATTGTAGCGAAAGACCTCCTTACACAGTTACACCAAACATTTATTTTTATTTTTATGGTTTTGATAGAACCTTGTCGCACAGCACAAAGCTTACAATTATCTTGACAGGAGTTATTTATAGTGTGCGAGCACAGGAAAAAGAACTAGTGGTTCAAATTGGAACTATTTTCTTACACAACTGTGACCATTTTACGTAAATTATTACATGTGATGGCATCCACATGATGACACGCTGTCATAATGATAATGCATCTTTCATTCGCTAGCGTACTACACCTTATAATGTAAGGACAAATGTTCCATGATGGCCAAACAATTAACTCTTGTTGCAACATAAATTACTTATACAGCGCGTTGCTTTTTACGCGGTTGCTTTTATCGCGTCAAACGTGGATAAAACATGCGTCACTCTTGTAAGTACTATATACGTGTCAGAAAGTGACGGATGTTTTATCCACATTTTGTCACACGATAGACGCAGCCATGTTATGCCCCCAGGGGCATTTTACTCGGTAAAACCACAACGCATTTGATATGTTATCAATATACCTATAGGGTCCACGGAAAGAACATGTCTAGTCACTTTTTTTTAAAATGAATCTCTAAATGTAGAGGACGAGATGAACTATTACCATTCAGTTTCAGATATAAATATTCATATAACTTGTTTTTTTTTTACTCTTATAAAACCTCTACACGAAAATTACGTACAAAATGACATGGTTCCTAACTTTCAAATCGCGATATCCCAAAAAGTTACTAATGTGAATAGACATGTTTTTTCCGTGGACCCAATAAAGTGGAGTAAATAAGAGCTATAGTAACGCTGACAAAAGCAATATGGTTTACCGGGTTAACTAAATGACTTGTCTATTATCAGACAGAGCATTTTTGCACTACGTCCGATCCGAATCCGATTTTTTGTAATCTCGTATCCAAAGATGTCCAAAGCGGCCGTAGGTGTGTACCTACTACTATTTATACATAAATATGCTATAAGCTCATCTCTGAATATGAGCTTATCTACCTACAACTACCGAAGCGGAATTTGCCTACCTACCTCCTCCTCCTCCTCTTCAGCGCATATGCCTCTCCAATTTTCCTCCACTGGGCCCGATTTGCGGCGGAGCCTACCTACCTAAGCTGGTCAAAAAAGTTTTATATCCAAGATGTTTTGAAATTAAATCTTTTTAAGGAAGGGTAAACCGCTTCGTTACGTAACGCGTTACGGCGCCAGCATAAAGGTAGGAAAGCATAGAGGGAGTATTAAAACAGCTAATATAATAGTAGGTACTCTTCGCACCTGTTACAAATGCCCTTCGTTAAAAAGAGACGTCTATATATGACCTCTTTGTCACTCACTCTGCATTAGTGTGCGTAAGTTTGCAGGCAGTTAAACAATTTCAATAATTAGGTTTGTTAGTGTGTGTCACTCTGCATTAGTGTGCGTACGTTTGCAGGCAGTTAAACAATTTAAATATTAAATAGTTCAACTTAGATTAGTTTAAGTTATCGCTTCGGTCGGGCGTCACGAGACGCACACGTTTTTTTAATATTTTTATGAATCTGTACCCAAAGGGTGAAATATCTACTTAGCGTGTCGAACTGTCGACGGCCAAGCGAACGACATTACTAAGCCTCCGCTGTTTGTCCGTCTGTCCTGTGAGCGAGCTGTATCTCATGAAATTTATAAGGGGAGTTGTTTTTCACCGAGTGTGTTTTTCTGTTGCCGTTATAACAACAAATAATTAAGATGAATAAAAACAAATATACATTAGATAGGTCCCCATACAAAACATTTTTTCTTCCTTTTTGCTCTTCTCTTCTTCTTTAAGTATATATCTTAATATTGAAGGGTGCTGGGTGGTACCTATAGAATCCACGCATCGTGTGCTAGTCCGACTCGCACTTGACCGGTTAATTCTGATTCACCGTTTATAGATGATGTTAGGCGAGACCCTAAAGTACATACTTACTTACTATCTAGTGCCTGCCATACAAAATGTATGCTTGTCCTTAGGTCTAGATATTATTTAAAGTATTAATTAAGAATACCAGTAAAACTCGAATATCAATAATAAAGGCGAAATTGGAACTATCCTCACAATTACCCTTAGTTTTTACGTAAGTAGTTAAATGAGTACTTATTTAAATTAAATAAAAGAAAAATTGTGCCAAGTGCTGACGACCTAACTATTAGATAAGAGGTATTAAGCGTAACATTTACCTCCATGTTAATGTCCAATATCTGGCTTACCCGTTGTTTTAATGGACACTCATTTCATAGAACGATGTCACTTTGCAGAACTTTCATTTCATTGGCAGGCTTTTCTAGCTGCAGGAATTCAGATTATTTGATAGTCACATCACCAGTCTAACAAAACTTAACATACGTAATCAATATTTAAGAAAGGTACCTGAAAACAACTGGTCTGCTTCAGCTTTCAATCACGCGAACTTCGGTGAAATTAACCATTTCATTTTTAAAAAATCGCCGATATACATATTGTGCTGATGTAATTAAATTCATAAACTATTATTTATTTAAGTAATTCTATAGTTATTTAACGAACCGTACCGTTGTCAGTAATATTTGTATAATAATGATAAATTTAATTCAGTACAATGTTTCAAGTAGGTACCTAATTGACTTCCCCGTTTCTTCCAAGGAGTGGTCGTGCCTGTCCGTCGGTCGTGATGTTAATCATTTACAATTTGCACATGACGGTCAGGAGTGATGAGTCAAGGCCGTTACAAAACAAATGCTTTATTTTATAACCCAAGTCACTGTCGAACGACAACCACAACGACTACCTAGCCCGCAGCATGCGGCGACCGCAATGGTAGATATAAAGACGACAGTAAATTGCACTCTGCGAACATTAAGACTACAGAAATCAATAAACGTATTTAGGTAGGTTTTATTCTAAGAGCAGACACTAAACCTAGTTCGATACTCTATATATAACTAGATTATATATATAGTCATGTCTCATTAATGAGGGATACACGAAATGGCAATGCTGCAATGCGAAAAACCTGCCACAGCTTTTTTTGTAGTTAAATAAATGCAGCAGTGGTTTTTCTTACACAGAAATTGATGAAATGATGATCTTTCAGATGAGCTTTGGGTTTTTTGAGGAGATCGATCATACTAGCTATATAGATACTTAAGTACGAGGCGACGCTTATAAGCTGCCACTGATTAGGCCAACGGCTTGCAGCACTGCATTGTCGTATAGTCTTACCCCTCCCCAGTTCCGTAGAATCAAAGAAACTTAGGAGTCTTGTTATACTACTAGACATCGGACTTATAAGTAAAAAAAAATACTTTGCCAGGTTTTTGGAAATTGCGATTGCCATTTCGTGTTCCCCCATCAATAACGTGACTAATTAGTAATTTTATTATAGGTATTATCATCCGGTAATCTTATCGAACTAGGTTTAGTGGCGTGGGCTCCCTTACTATATACGATTGAGGTAATCTGTCACTTAATACGTACGAGTATTTATCATTATTCCATCATTCCCTCACACTATAGATTTACCCTATAGTTAACTTCAGAATGCAATTTACCTGCCATTTTGACGACCTTTTCGCCTGGCTAGTAGCGACCCTGCCTATACATAGCTAGTGGTCCCGGGTTGAAGAACCGGTGATGGTAAGAGAGGCAGACCCACGGTTCATTTTAAGCTATTGACAGAGGGAATGCAGTGTCTCATCTCAAACATACATCCTCCTAAGTACTATGCTCATATGAGCCTGAAAGGCCTATATAGCCCGGGACAGGCCTCCCCCTGAATGTCCTGTACCAGGGCAGCGATTTCTAAAGTACGCCCGTAACAAGCGCACTGTAGTCTAAATTTACGAAACTACACAGTCTCCGTCTGTGTGTCCGTGTCTCATCTCATCATCGGTCTTGTAACCTTTCATAATGCAAGAGAACTAGATAATTCATATGACTCACCAATCAACGCAGTACTTGCCACACAATTTTCTCCACGCACCTCAAAGCGAGCCGTTGGCACTTATTTAAATTCCGCTCCTCCCTTGACCACTAGTCCAGTTATTCTTTTCTTCGGGAGTATATTGCCATACTGTCATTGTAAAGGTGCACACACCTACCAACTAAAATATTCAATCGCGCTAAATCGCGACAGAAAATCTGGATCCGGGCCTGCGGTGATTAAAAAGCGAAGTACTTGGTTATTTATCACCATGCTGCCGTGATACCAAAAAAGGCGCCTAACTGCAATGTAGTAGTCGAAGCACAATTTACAATAAAAAGTGAGACCTGGTTAACACTTAACGTGGGACTCTGGGAAATACTACACAAATATTTTTGCCCATACCGGGAATTGAACCCGGGACCGCAAACTTCGTAGGCAGGGTCACTACCAAACCAACAGTATCAACTCGGCCAACGCGTCGTCTACCGACATGAGCGAACGCACGACTACACCACTACACCTAACATTAACCTGTATCGTTTAATTTAAAACGCCACTCCTCTAATGACCCATCTAAGAAACATGCATCCACACGTGAGTATTGACATGAGGGGCGCTCAGTTTAAAATAAGACATTCTGTATACATAAGGGCTCTCTGGAGAACTGATGACATAATTTAGAGATAGTTAAAAAAAGAGTAGATAGTAGGTATAGATAGCACTTTAAAATAAAAATGTTACAAAAAATCGGTTTGTAATTGACGGAGAAATTGGTGAACACAAAAAAAAAAACATGTGGAACATAGAAACTCCTCATTTTTTGAAGTCAGGTAATAAAATAACCATGCAATGACTGTTGTAGACTTGTAGATATATGCTGCAAAATATCCACAAACCGCACGCCAGGCCCTCAATTCCTCCATTGGTTGGTAGATACTTTTTTTATTACTTAATAGTGCCTGAAATAAATCCTCTAAGTTATTACTAACCTTTGGACCATACTTATTGGGCTGGAATGATTTCTTTATCAACTGATATTTTACTCGATTTGGGTAGGCAATAATTAATTAAATGTCTAGGAACATTGTGTCCCAATGTAATTTGTAATTAATTTAGTAATAATATACTATTGTACATATTAAATAAAAATCATACAATTCACATACATAAGCACATTAATTTATTAGTATTAACCTAAGAATGCCTTATCTACTGAACGCGATTCATTTTCAATCTTAGTTTAAGGTCACTGGAAAATAAAAAAAACCCAATATTACAATTCATAGTAAAATGTAGTATGATAACCTCATACAATGCACATCATACAGACATCATCAAATCAACATAAATATACTTGAATGGCCAGTGTTTCTGGGCCATTTAATATATTTGATGGTGAGTGTATATTGATGGACACTATTTTCTACTACAGATTTAAAAGCAGTCTTAACAGAACTTCCAGCGGTTGCCACACTCATTACAGAGTACAAAGGTAGTCATAGGTTCATCAGAGCTCCTGGTCTGCAGTTGGTTGTAGGTGCAATTCTTCTTTTTGCATTTCCCACACTTGAGCAAATCAGTTTTGGTGCCTTGTACCGTTGTCAGCTGAGCATCATCAATGGCCTCTTTGATAAACTTTTCACGGAGTTTTTTCATCTCATCACTGGCCATCTCCTCCGGGGTCATCTTAGCCAGCCGAGAAGCAGAGATCACACCGTTGAGAAAATTTGTGCGCAGTGTGGGATTTTTAGGGTCCTTCAGATTGGCAACTCTTGATCGAACCCTGTTCTTGTATCTCATATCTGTATTCTTAAATTCATTGTAAATGCATTCTTCAAGCTCCTCTGCCAACTCCTCGGGGGATCCGCAGGAATTGGGACTGTCTCCATCAGTCTTGAGGGCACTAGTGAGGAGTTCTCTGCACTTGAGTCTCACAGCATCAGTCGTGTTTGATTGTGGTGGGAATGAGGCAGGCAACTTCCGGTCCTTTTCCCTGTCATCTTTCTTATCCTTATCCTTAGAGTCTTTTTTAGATTTGGATGAACTTCCTTCCTTAGAAGGAGTATTAGGTGCAGACAGAAACTTTTTCCAGTTCTTGATTAATGTCTTGCATAGAGAAATTACCTCCTCATCCTTACTTGATTTACGCAGGGCATTGACAGTCATGCCTATTCGTGTTTTGGTTAGAACATCCAAGTTTATTGCCATGGTTTGAAGAGTTTTTAACAGCTCCAGCGCTTCTTCTTGGCCCTGAAAACAATAATTTATTTAATTTTGTCACAATGCTTATAAGATATGTAAACGGCAACCACCGGTTGTACTCCCACGGTGTATCGTAAGTGTTTAAGGTTTGTCTTTTAAACCGCAATACATTTCGAGAATGCCGAAACATAAAAGCGGCGTTTGAGGCACATTGTAAGACAAGCTTCACACACAAATCTATACCGATTTAGTAGTGAAACTAACCGTGCCATCGTCCGATGTCATTTTAGTTAATTTCTTCTGTATTTTCATAACATCCTCTTCTACGCTCATTGTTGCGGCTTTTAATTAAGAAATAATCGTTCCCGCCTAATTTCAGTACACAATTAAAAGAAAATACTGATAAATCGACCACCACACCGATTTTGAGACTAAGCCATAGACAAACAAGAAAAGACGCTGTCAAACAAAAGTCTAGTAAAAGTTTGATGGCTATTGTTTGTGGGCAGGCAGCGTCGCGTGTGTCGATGGCTCTGGGTAAAGTTAGATTCACGATGAGGATATTAAAATAAATATTAAATAGCGTTATGCGTAAAATAAAGACTGACCAGAAAAATAAAAACCTCGCTATATTGCGGAATAGTACATTACTGCAGAGACCGGAAAAACGGTTGTTCCAAAATGCATTTTATTTATTTGGCAACTTACATTACTCATTCATTTTATTTACATACGAAACAGGGGCGCACTACTTTGAAATTCGACGCTCGCAACGAAGGCCGCAACGCACAATACATCATCATAATACGCTGTAAACCACCAGTAAACATTGTTTGAAAAGGATACCTTTTTAAAAAGTAAAATACACATGGAAGAATTTTGGATGCACACGAGTGTTTGGCTGTTTGGAGTTAGTATCCTAGTCCAAACATGGTTTTAAAAAGTAAAACACCGGGTGTTAGGCCTCATTCCCACGAGCCGTTTTCCACGCGCGTTAAAAAAACGACGGTTTAGTACAAAATTATTTCTGTGGATGCATTCACACGTGAATGATTTTTAACGCGTTGCTTTTTTATCGATTTTCAATCCTAAGCGGTACTCATAGAGTGTAAATTTTCCCATTTGTATTTAAAAACGCATTATAATGCGCGTTGAAAAAGCGCTCGCGTAAATGTGATCTTAAGTATTCCATCTTAGTCCTCAGGGTTGGCAACGCATTGCAGTCTTAGGATTGCAGTCTGAAGATTT
Organism: Acleris sparsana; assembly: GCA_923062465.1. Taxonomy (NCBI): domain Eukaryota; kingdom Metazoa; phylum Arthropoda; class Insecta; order Lepidoptera; family Tortricidae; genus Acleris; species Acleris sparsana. The sequence continues at coordinate 15,328,212 of OV281286.1, forward strand.
TAGTCACAGATCCCACTTACCATCAAGGCCCAGATAGACGGACGAGCAAGTACGCCATAATTATGGCTCGGGGACCTTACTTACTCGCCCGTGTGTCTCCCTAAGTAGGTACGCGAAGTTCTAAAGGTTAAACATGGGCGAAAAAGGTCGTCGAGCGGTCGGCACCCAAAGTTTCGAATTTAGTGTTTCGTGGTTAGCATCTAGACTCTAGAGGCCCAACTTTTAAAATTGAAGTTCCAGTTTACGTTAGAGTCTGGCCAGCGTAACTTGTCACAAGCAATGTAAAGCAAACCTCGTTTTGGCAACCCTATAAATCAGATCGGCATGCAGCAATGTAAATTAAATTAAATTGTAGCAACATTTTTATTCCGTCAAAAATCGCCATTGCTACTGTAGACACTGTTTGTTTTTGTTCGGAATTTTGTGAATAAAACGTTTTATCATGCCCAAAATAGTCAAAAGCAGTGCGAGGGAAATCTTGCACACTATGATCAATAAGTATCAACATGTGAAAAGTGAAATTGAATCTGAATTTGAGTTGAAAACGCGATACTTAGATACGATCATCGCATCTGCAGGTAGGTTCTTTAGCAAATTGGTTTTGATACTTTGATTATCGATCGACACTATTTATTTTACATTACATTATTTTTGAAGTACCGTGTGTTTCATATTTTATGTGATTGTTTCAGCTAACTTGGAGAATTGTGAAGTGATCACAGCAGCAGTTGGAAAACTTAAAGAAAAATGAATTAGAGCCATTCATTATTAATGTACGTTATGAAAGTGATAGTGATGATGATGACACAGATTTTTATGAAGACATCGAATACTTGGAATCTGACTTAGAATAAGTAAAAGTATTTAAAACTGAGGTGTTTTTTTCTTGGCCTTAAACATTACGGTATTGTGATTTGTTTGTCCTAAAAAATATTATTCTATGGACGGTCAGTTCCCTAACATAACTATCCACTTCTCTATACACCTAGAGTTCTATACAAGGTGGAAAAAAACGAACGCCACATGGACGGCAAATACCTTAAATAAAATAATATAATGCAGTATTTTTTTATTTTCAAAAATGTTTTCAAGGGTATGTGTCAAATTTTCGATTCCTTTATCGAATTTTAACAATTAGTTGAGTTAACTATAGATCAAACAACAGGCCCTTAAAATTAGATTTAACGGTCAATCTTGCACAAGTTTTAAGTATACAGAATACATAGCCGCAGTGAATTATTCTAACGTAACACTCATTAATATTTCTTATCGTAATAAGAAATATATAAATAATTCAATGTGGAAGATGACACAATTTTCAAAGTTGTCATCAAAGCACTCGGAAACATGTGCAAGTTTGACTGCTAATCTGAAAAGAAAAATGTACTAATAAAAAGTATAACAAGTATCAAATTTATTTATTCCATTAATTCACAGGGTTACCAGTGCAAAACGTCATTGTGACAGGTTTTCTTTTTGCCAAAAAATGGGTTGCCAATCCTATTTTTTTAAAATTTGCCGCTATTTTCCATTGCCAACTTATACTGGCCAGACTCTAGCTCCGTCCCTGTCACTGGTCATTCAAGACTATATCGAAAGAAAGGGATAGAGCTAACGTAACATCGAACTTCGATTTTCAATGTAGAGTAGGAGGGGCCTCCATTCTAGCCGGGAAAAGGATATCGTCATTGACCAGTTGTCGTAGTGTCAACGTTTTGATAGCTTTTGTTCACTTGACTGTAATTGCGTTCGAGTTACAAACAATACCATAAGTACAGTCACGGACTTTAATTGTTATGTCACTATGGAACCCTGTCATATTGATAGCGTCTAGTAACGAGATAGAAATTACATGGAATTAATCGTAGGTTTTGTATGGTTTTATGCGACAAGGTTCTATAGTGGTCTATCAATTAAAGTCCGTGACCCATAACAGATCACACTTTTTTATTTATTAATAATGGGTTCGGGTTTTTCCCGCCAAGAATAGAGGCCCGGCCTGTATGCTCGCAACGATGGATGGCTGGATGGATGCCGTAATAGTACATTGTGCATCAAGGGTAGTATGAAGGGAATTACTAACGAGAGTGTTAGAAGCCCGACGCCGAAGGCGGAGGGCTTTTAATGACTCGAGTTAGTAATCCCCTGACTGCCTGTGATACACACAATGGTTTTCATCACATTTGCGAGAAAAAAAAACAAAGAGAAAACACTTTAACTCTGCAAAATATAAAGAAATAGCTTTTGACGAACGGGAACGTAAATGGAAACGATATTTTTTTTGTGACCTCTACCACAGATAATAACTGCGTTTAGTTTCGACCTGGATTCGAGCCAGATTTAGCCAATTTGATAAAAATGTATAATTACTAAGATTAATGATAAATGTTGATAAAAACTTGAAATAGGTATAAAAATAATGAAGTTTAAAGAAGCTATAGGTTTTGTGTAATGTAAGTTAGTCTATAGCTAATTTTTAAAGATGATTTTATAAACCGATTTAATTTTTGGCTGAAAATTAAACCTCCTTAGTCAGAAATGATGTACGAAAGAGTTGCAAATTTTAAAAAGAAAGTCATTACTCCCTAGGGATGACAAACTCGCCATAATTCCCGCGGGAACAATTTAGGCCATTGTCCTTCTGTATACAGGCATGGAATAACACCATTTACGAGCAAGTGCGATGAAAAAAAAGTTAAATGAATGCATTTTTAACCGACTTCTAAAAAAGGAGAAGGTTCTCAACGTCAGAATGTTTTTTTTTTCATTTAGTACCCCGATTACTCAAAGACCGCTACTGATTTGAATATATATTTTTTGTACAAGGTTCACTTTCTAGTTGGTCCCATTGATTGTCAACACGTCAGGATCTGATGATGGAATCTTAGATAAATCGAGGGAACTCCTCAAATATTATAGGCACGCCTATAACGATTTGGGTATATTTCATAGTAACTCGTACATTTGCTCGAGGAAAGCACTACGAGTATTGGGTGAAGTGGAACTAATGATGACGACCACAGATAGCCACCGGAACTCTTCCACGGTACCTATTTCGAGGGTGGCGATAAGATATCTCGAGTAAGATAGTTGAGCGACTATAATGGAGCACATTGAAATGGTTTAAATATATGCACAATTTCTTTCCCGCGGCGTTGCTTGCGGCAAGTTTCTTATGAATGTCCTATAGTTTCATATTAATTGTGAAGTGGGATTACATGATAACAATAATACTATAAGTACTAATAAGTGTAAATTAAAATAATTGTTAAAAAATGTTATAAAATAAACATCAAACTATTCTAAGTAGTATGTTACTTAAATTTTTCAGACTAACTTAACTGAAATGACCGTTATTTTTACAAAGGTTTTCACTTTAAACGGAATTAAAATTAGAAATAGATAAAATTGTTTCTTCTGTAAGATTATAACTAAGTAATAACAAGAAAAAGAAGATTTAGACAAATTATGATCAATCTACGTTATCATAATTATCAAAACGGAAACGTGTGCAAATATAAATACCAAATAATACCAAGGAACTATCTCACACCTAGTTAGTCCCAAACTAAAATCCAGGCTTGTACAGTACTATAGGTATTAGACAACGATAAAGTTACTAGAGATAGAGAAATATATATATATTTTTCTCCATGTATTTAGGTAGAAAACATCCAAGGCTCAGGCCTCGAGGATCTGCCCTTACCGGGATTTGAACCCAGACCGTTAACTTCGGCAGGCAGGGTCACTACCAACTAGGCTAACCTGTAGTCAACCGTTATTATAATAATATGAAGAAAAAAAACGAATAATAGAAGATACAAAGTTGAGGAAAATTTGAATCTAAATATCCCAAATGTTGATTTTAAGTATATTTATTATTCACTACCCGCATAGGAAGCAGTCGAATATTTACCCGAATTCCGATAGATGAAATAACTAGTGCATTTCCCTAACAATTTCCTAAGGGGAAAACCGACGCGCTGATGAATGTGTATTAATTTGCAGGTGGTGGATGACTGTAGGTGTAACTCTATGTCCTCCTAGGGACTAAAGCTTCAGCTTCCTCATTCTCGATGAATAATTGTACCGTCGAGTTCACCATTATAATTGCACGAGTTTTAGTAACGACGCAGTTGCGATGCAGTCGTTTTAATCCTTGCTAGAACTATTCACGCGCGACGACTTCTTGCAGCGATTGAGAGACCCAACTTTGAAAATCGAATTTTGAAGTTACGTTAGCTCTATCCCTTTCTCTCGATTTAGTTTCAAATGAGTATAAGTAGTACAGGCATGGAGATAACGTAACTTCGAACTTCGAATTTCAAAGTAGGGCCTAAGGGTTTACCGCTGTTTAATTCAAATACTATAAGGCCATTGTCGTATTAATTAACCCAGGTTCTAATTACACGTGTACTTTAATTTTATGTATGTCCTGCGACATAACCATCGGTGTAAGCTAAATACTGCTTTTCGATGGTTCTAATCCGTAGAGAGATGAGATGACGTCTATCCTAGTATTTGTCTGCGAATCCTTTTGCTTATTTATTTATTTATTTATTTATTTATTTATTTATTATAAAAATACAATTATAGGCTTACAGTTGGGACCAAGGCACCTACAATGTTAATTATAATTAAGATTACCTTACATACTATATGGCAAATGAATTACAAAAATAGCATATTTTAAGTAATAATGACTGCCAGCTATCGGCGAACACATCGGCATCTTGGAACTGAGAAAGAAATACATTTAAAAGCATCTGTGCTCGAATGGTCGGTGCATTGCCGGCGCGCTGTGAACGCAACTCTGGCAACGCGAAGAGCCGGCGCAGGCGGCGCCCCGCGCGCCTGTAGTTCATCGGCACAGACAACCTAATTTGCTCAAGGGCATTTGGGTTATCAATTTTGTTCCTTAATAGGAGACAGTAGTGGACTAAAAGGTGCATTTTACGCCTGGAGATCAGAGTGTCAAAACCCACCATACCCACTACATAGAGAGACGGGTAAAGGAAGGGATAATATCCGAATTGTCTTTTGTAAACGTACCTAGCAAATTTACGTTGAACTCGCTCTATTAGGGTTTGGTACTTCACCTCCAGTGGATCCCAAATAATGGAGCAATACTCTAATTTGCTTCGCACAAACGCATTGAATAAAATTACACTTACGTTCGTGCCAGCAAACCGAGACGCCGCGCGCATTATGAATCCAAGTGCTTTATGCGCATTCTTCACTGTGGAAATGATATGATCACGGAAGTCTAATCTAGTGTCCAGGTTGAGACCCAAATCACGAATATTTGGCACCCGCTTGAGTGCCCCACTTCCCAGATGGTAAAGATACTCTTGTGCGCTTTTTGATCTGCTGAAAGTGATCACTTTACACTTATCCACATTAAAATCTAATTTATTCTCCTGGCTCCATTGCGCTACCGCATTTATATCGTGCTGTAGTAAATCTCTATCTGAGAGCGAATTGATGGCGAAGAACAATTTTAAGTCGTCAGCGAACAACAAGCATCTCACGTGTGTAATTACTGAAGGGAGGTCATTCACCATTATGAGAAATTGGGACGGTCCGAGAGTGCTGCCCTGACTGACCCCAGATCTGGTGTAATACTCCGAAGACTGATAGCCATGCAGCTGGACAAACTGCCTTCGATCTTTCATATAGCTCCCAAAGAGCTTTAGTAGCCCTGGGGAAAATCCAAAGTCCGAGAACTTGCGTAACAGTGTAACGTTACAGTTCCATGATTGTATGTTACAATAAATTTTAACCTTAATTTATAATTTTTTAACAAATTAATAACAAAATCTGTAGTAAAATATATATATTATCTTAAATAATTAACTATTTTACACTGAAATATAAGTACTTATCTAATATAATATAGGTACTACAATTAAAAGTTAAAACTAAACTTATTTAAATTAAAATTAAACTTAGCTAATCAAATATTAAAGATATAGAATAATAGGCTGAATGAATTAACATTTTAACATTTTATTAGTCTAGGTTACAACTAATTAATCAACTAATAGTAATTTATCAAATTATTAATTGTTGTTTTAATACGGCTTTTATAATCATACGTAATTTCAATTAAAATTAATTCTAGTCATAAATTATTCAATACATTTACATTCTTAGTCATGCTAGCGTAATGTTATGAATTTAACGCATCTAACTGTACCAGTGCAGCGCTTGGGTGGTCCGCCTTTGTTCTCGCTTGCATAGCGACAGGCGGGAGTGTGCGCTGGCGTCGCCATTCCGCTTCGAGGAGCTGTTGACGCTGGACGTATGTCGGTGCGCTCGCGACTCATTTAGTTCGCGACATCTCGCGCGCTGACGTGTTGCGTGCGCTCGTTAGTCAAAGTTGTTCTAAACTAGACTTACAAATTATAATATAACAACGTTCATCTCGCACCCCGATTTGGGTAAGTGTTGGAAGTTACCCATTTATAGGAGCGTAGTTTTATATAGTGTTAATTTTAAAATGTGTTGTGAATTGGTACCTATTCCATCTTTAACTTCATAAGTTTTCCGCTTTAACGCAAGTCACTGTAGTGCTTTTGGGCCTGCTTACGATTGTCTTTCTTACATTCATAATTCTTAGTTTCCGCTTAATTTCATTGTACCTCCGTTCTGATTGTGAGCACCATCACCAACTACTGACCGGTCCCCTTTTTGCTATCGCTTCGCTGTAACCGGGTGCTCATCATCAACGGTATTAGGAGCGCACTCTAATGCGAGTCATTAATTCCCAGGGTGTTACGTTTATGCTGGAGAAGCCGCAACTGCCACCGAAATTCCCCGGAGCGGCCATTTTGTGTTCACCGTTCTGCCTGCGTCACCACCAGCTGCCAACTGCCACCGCAATTCCCGGGGGCGGCCATTTTGTGAACACCGTTCTGCCTGCGTCACCACCAGCTGCCGACCACCTTCGCAGCGATCAGCCAACCAGGGGAGTACCGGACTGCATAGGTGGAACTAGACGGGCTATTTTATAAATCCACGCAATAAATTCGTGTCGGCAATTTTGGTTGGTTTAATTTCTGCTACTCGCAAACCCCAAAGGTCACACTGGCGCCATCAACGTGGTATTTAAGGTCTGGTTCCGCTTTTGCAGTTTAGTTGTGTGTTGTGTGTGTTTTTTTTTTTTTTTTTTTAGTTCATGTAAAACGTTTTAAAGTTGATTTTAATTTTTGGTTGCCGGTAACTGGCGTGTATCAAGCATAATTTTAGTTTTTTTTAATAATATTTTTTTTTAACAACTGACATTTATGTTTTAAAATTTTAATAATTTATTTTAATTTGCTTGAGACTTATATCCCCGTGCATATTGGCTTAAGTTTACCTTTTCCTCAATGACTTTTATAAATAGAATCGCTTATCGCCTTAGTTGCTTGTACAGTCAGTCGCGATAAATTGTGTGAACGTTTTATTCAATTTTATTTTATGACATTGTGTTGCAATTTATAATGGCTTGGTACGCGCTAGTTGCAATTTAACGCTTGTTTGATTTTAATTTTAAATATTGCGTTTATTATTTTTTTTTTTTGGAATATGATTTGATTATTAATTATTTTTAATTTTGCATCAACCATAACGTTAATCACCGTAGTTAACCTTGTAACAGACGGAGTAGTTAGCTAGTAGTTAGTCTGGAGGATTTTCAACACTACTCAACATCGGTTTTTTTTTTTTTTTTAATAATTATTTAAAGATATTTTATTTTGTTATATATTTCAATTAAGGCAAATGGCATTTCCAGTGAAATTTTTATCTCTCCAAAAGTCGGAGCTTGAATACGAGGTTGAGATTCGAGGATCCACACCAGCAGCTACCGTACAAGATTTACGGAAGCAAATTGCAAAGATAGGGCCCCAATTTCCTTCAGAGGACATTTTGGATAGTCCATTTTCGGTAACGGATGACCTTGGAGGCGTTAGTGACGTACTCACTAAAATAAAAAGTAACCTCGATGCCAAACTCGATTCAAATAATTTGCTTCGCACACAGAACTTGTTTAACCATCTGTATCATAGGTTTAACCGCATTATATTTGATGATAGATCGCGGACATTGTTTGAGGCCTGCATTTCGGAGTACAAAGTGTTGCAAGAGAGATATAAATCCGTTAAGGATAAGGGCGTAGATATTTTGGCAAATACTTGTAGCATGGAACCGTCAACATCCGTTTCTCCTTTAAATGTCACTGTTCATTGTGATCGCAGTAATACCAGCGACCTTGTCAAAATCAAGTATGATGGCAAATCATGTGTCAGGGCGTTCATACAACGCATCACAGAATTTTGCGAAGCGCGAAACATTAGTGGACCAAAGATTTTGTCATGTGCGACAGAGATCTTTGTAGGTGATGCACTGCACTGGTACAGGAGTATTAGGGACAAGATTTCTGAATGGAACGAACTTGTTTCCTTATTAAAACAAGATTTCGATCGGTCGGACTACGATTATAGGCTGCTTGCAGAAATACGTTCTAGGACTCAAGGAGAAACCGAGAACATTACAATTTATTTGTCAATAATGGCAGGGTTGTTTTCCCGTCTTTCAAGACCATTGTCTCAGGATGAAAGACTGGAAATCATCCTTCATAACATTAGGCCTTGTTATGCAAGCACATTGGCATCAGTTACATCAATAACTGACATTGAAACCCTGAGGACTCTGTGCCGAAATTATGAAAGCATACAAACACGTCTTGTAAACTTTAAAGAGCCACCTAAACAGTCACAGGATACCTTAGCTCCAGAATTTGTGTATCGTAGTAACACTATTAATAAATTTAATAATAATAATGATGAGTACAGTAATCAAAATCGCAATAATTGTAACCAACAGTCAAGATATTGTTCAAATTTTAATAATAATGTTTATCCAAATTTCAATAATAAGAACAAATACCAATACAGATCAAACAAGAGTCAGATACATGCTATTCAGAGTGATCATTCTAATAATACTAAGTCTTATTACTGCCCCAGATGTCGTGTCAATACTCATAACTTGAGGCAATGCACAGCAAACAAGGACGACGTGCGTTGTTTCGTTTGTGGGCTTCCCAATTTTAAAACACCGGATTGTCCAAATTGCAATAAAAATAATCCTTCAAAGTCAAAAAACTAAGTACGCAGAATTGTGTTCAACCCCATAGTCCCAAATTCGAACAGGAAGACTGGGAAAAGTGGTTAAAGTCATTAAATATCTATTTTAGCTCTTATAGACTTGACACAATTCTGCAAACTAAGCCAATTGACGATTGTAGACCATATTGTACAGTACATATAAATGGTTTAAAGGTTATGGGTCTCTTGGATTCAGGCGCTGCCGTAACATTATTAGGTAAGAACGTGCACAAGGTTTTTGAGGAACAGGGACTTAATGTGAACCTTGACCACTCCATCTCTCTTTCAGCGGCAGGCGGTCAAACACTTAAAAGTATCGGGTACATTAACTTGCCCATTGCCTTCGAAAATCAGTTTCACATCATTAAGGCTCATGTAGTTCCAGATGTGAATACAGACCTTATTCTAGGCATTGATTTTTGGCGTCAATTTAATTTATTTCCAAAGCATCTCGATGGCATTACTATCACTAATACTAAATTACATGTAGACAGCTTGAATCCCACTGGGACTTCACATATTCAAGCCTATGATAATCTCAATCTTTCGGAAAAATCATTGGCTGACGACGTTATTGCACAATTCCAACAGATCTCTGCCGAGTGCAGGGGATTGGGTGAAACCAGCTTAGCAACTCATCGAATTGATACCGGCGATGCTCAGCCTGTCCGGCAGCGTTATTACAGGATGTCGCCGGAAAAACAACGTATTTTGGTAGAACAGGTCGATGAAATGTTAGCAATGGACGTTATCGAGCCTTGTGAAAGTGCATGGTCTTCACCGGTTCTTATAGTAAATAAAAAGGATGGTCAACCACGCTTTTGTCTCGATAGTCGAAAATTAAACTCCGTGACTAAACGAGACGCGTACAATTTACCTTATGTATCTGAGATTTTAGATAATCTCCGTGACGCTCGTTATTTGACCAGCATTGATTTGTCTAAGGCGTTTTGGCAAATTCCGATTGCGATTGAGGATCGTGACAAGACTGCATTCTACGTACCGGGCCGTGGAACCTTTCGTTTTAAGCGTACCGCATTTGGGCTAACCAATGCGCCAGCTACACAACAGCGTCTTGTCGATTTTCTGTTCCGCGAGTTCGAACTCAAGGTATTTGCCTATCTTGATGACATCATCATCGTATCTGAGGACTTAAATTCTCACGTGTCACTACTTCTTCGCGTCTTGGACAAGTTAAAACAGGCTAATCTTACTATAAATTTGAAAAAGTGTAGTTTTTTCCGGAGTCAGCTTAAATACCTTGGTTACGTGGTAGATTCTGGCGGCTTGCGAACAGATCCCGAAAAAGTAGAAGCCATCCTGAATTACCCAACACCTAATAGTCGTAGGGATATTAAGCGTTTTCTCGGAACAGCTACTTGGTACCGTCGATTTGTTCCGGGTTTCAGTACCATAGCAGGTCCCCTAAATAAATTGACCTCAAATAAGAAAGGCGGCCCTCCATTTAAGTGGACTCCTGAGGCCGATGCTGCCTTTCATAAATTAAAAGAGTGCCTTGTTTCTGCTCCAGTTCTTTCCTGCCCTGATTATAGCAAGCCTTTTGAGGTGCACACCGATGCGAGCAATTATGGGGTCGGTGCTATGCTTACCCAGACCATCGATGGCAAAGAGCATCCAATCGCGTATATGAGTAAGTCCTTATCACCGGCAGAGAAGAATTATAGCATAACGGAGCGGGAGACACTGGCAGTCGTGATTGCTCTCGAACACTGGAGGTGTTATGTAGAAAACGGACAACCTTTTACCGTTTTCACAGATCATAGTGCTTTAAAATGGTTCCTTTCCATAAACAATCCTACTGGAAGATTGGCTCGCTGGGGCGTGCGGCTGTCTGCATTTAACTTCGAACTAAAGCATCGTCGCGGTATAGACAATGTCATCCCGGACGCATTATCAAGAGCTGTTCCTATCTCAACTATAAACTCGTCCATGTGCCATCTCAATACAACTGATCCATGGTATAAAAAGATTTTTAATTCATGCTTAACTAGGCCTCAAAATTTTCCAAATTTTCTTATAAAAAACAATACACTATTTAGATTATGTAAAAATAAACACGAAAAAATTAACGAATTTTCTTGGAAAGAAGTTATTCCTTGTGAATTAAGGCAAGAGGTAATTAATGAAAATCACTCGGAACCTACAGCAGGGCATTTAGGTGTTTTCAAAACATATCGCAGACTCGCATTACGTTATTTTTGGCCAGGGATGCATCAAGACGTTGTAAAGTTTGTTAGTTCTTGTGCAAAGTGTCTTTCATACAAGCCTCAAAATCACTCAACTTTAGGAGAAATGGGCCGGCCAAAACAATGCTCGCGGCCATTTCAAATGGTATCCGTTGATTTAATGGGTCCACTTCCAGTTAGTCGTAAACAAAATAGCTACATATTAGTTATTACCTGCTGCTTCTCAAAATTTTGTTTAATCTTCCCTATAAAAAGTGCAACATCTACCATTGTTGCGAAAATTATAGAAGACTCACTCATTTTAGTGCATGGTGTCCCTCAGACAGTCTTCATGGATAACGGTAGTCAATTTATTAGCAAAATCACACAGGACCTGTTTAAGAAATATAACATACCTAATATCTATTTTACACCTAAGTACACACCACAAATCAATACTGTCGAGCGTTATAATCGTACTATTATCACCTGTATATCAACATTTGTTGACGAAGACCATCGCAATTGGGATCTTTTTATCCCAAAGGTTCAATTCGCAATGAATAATTCTGTCAGCGAGGCAACTGGTTTTACCCCATCCTTCCTGGTATTTGGCAGGGAACTCGTGAATTGTGGTACGCATTACGTTGACACGGATCTAGGTGAAGAGGTCTTGTTCCTTCCACGCGAAATTTACGCAGAGAATCTCGGTTGCATGTCTGAGGTTTTCGATCAGGTTCAAACCAAACTGTGGCATGCACACGTAAAAAATACTTCACACTACAATTTGCGGCGCAAACCAGTCGAATTTAAGATAGGCGATATAGTAATGAAACGTGCATATGTACTTAGCGACAAGGACAAGTATTTCAGTAAAAAATTAGCCCCAAAATACTTAAAATGTAAAATAATACATAAGAAATCTCCACTTGTCTATGTCCTAGAAAATATGTCAGGGAAGAATATAGGGACATGGCATATAAAAGACCTTAAATTGGCTGGTCTTAATAAATAAACTTAACCTTTTCCACAATTAACATATACTAACATTTAGAATATATAACATACACTACCCGTTGTCACATTTCCACCTTAAAGAGTTAATAGTATTTGTGTGGTCAACAGTCTAGTTTTTAAGCTGCTAGTGACCTTTTGTAATACCAGGTCGCGTCAGTTTTTTTTTTTTTTATTTAAACACTGCCGCTCATTTAAATGTTGATTAATAAAAGGGAAGTACGAATTGAAAAGTATAAAAGAGAGATAGTATATTAGGAAGACACAAATACAAAAAACGTATTTGTATGGATTTTATTTTTAATAGGAATAAAATCCTTAGTGACGCGCGGGGTAATGTAACGTTACAGTTCCATGATTGTATGTTACAATAAATTTTAACCTTAATTTATAATTTTTTAACAAATTAATAACAAAATCTGTAGTAAAATATATATATTATCTTAAATAATTAACTATTTTACACTGAAATATAAGTACTTATCTAATATAATATAGGTACTACAATTAAAAGTTAAAACTAAACTTATTTAAATTAAAATTAAACTTAGCTAATCAAATATTAAAGATATAGAATAATAGGCTGAATGAATTAACATTTTAACATTTTATTAGTCTAGGTTACAACTAATTAATCAACTAATAGTAATTTATCAAATTATTAATTGTTGTTTTAATACGGCTTTTATAATCATACGTAATTTCAATTAAAATTAATTCTAGTCATAAATTATTCAATACATTTACATTCTTAGTCATGCTAGCGTAATGTTATGAATTTAACGCATCTAACTGTACCAGTGCAGCGCTTGGGTGGTCCGCCTTTGTTCTCGCTTGCATAGCGACAGGCGGGAGTGTGCGCTGGCGTCGCCATTCCGCTTCGAGGAGCTGTTGACGCTGGACGTATGTCGGTGCGCTCGCGACTCATTTAGTTCGCGACATCTCGCGCGCTGACGTGTTGCGTGCGCTCGTTAGTCAAAGTTGTTCTAAACTAGACTTACAAATTATAATATAACAACGTTCATCTCGCACCCCGATTTGGGTAAGTGTTGGAAGTTACCCATTTATAGGAGCGTAGTTTTATATAGTGTTAATTTTAAAATGTGTTGTGAATTGGTACCTATTCCATCTTTAACTTCATAAGTTTTCCGCTTTAACGCAAGTCACTGTAGTGCTTTTGGGCCTGCTTACGATTGTCTTTCTTACATTCATAATTCTTAGTTTCCGCTTAATTTCATTGTACCTCCGTTCTGATTGTGAGCACCATCACCAACTACTGACCGGTCCCCTTTTTGCTATCGCTTCGCTGTAACCGGGTGCTCATCATCAACGGTATTAGGAGCGCACTCTAATGCGAGTCATTAATTCCCAGGGTGTTACGTTTATGCTGGAGAAGCCGCAACTGCCACCGAAATTCCCCGGAGCGGCCATTTTGTGTTCACCGTTCTGCCTGCGTCACCACCAGCTGCCAACTGCCACCGCAATTCCCGGGGGCGGCCATTTTGTGAACACCGTTCTGCCTGCGTCACCACCAGCTGCCGACCACCTTCGCAGCGATCAGCCAACCAGGGGAGTACCGGACTGCATAGGTGGAACTAGACGGGCTATTTTATAAATCCACGCAATAAATTCGTGTCGGCAATTTTGGTTGGTTTAATTTCTGCTACTCGCAAACCCCAAAGGTCACAACAGAAGGTCGTTATCCACTAAGTCGAAAGCCTTTTTAAAATCGAAGACGGCAGCATCCACCTGCCGGGCTTCATCCATGTGGTGCAGTGCGTAGTCCACGAAACAACTCATATTTGTAGCCGTCGACCTGCCAGCACGAAAACCGTGCTGGACGTCGACCAGTTGTCTAGAGATGATAGGAGTGAGTCGATTGTTAATAACGCTTTCGAAGATTTTACCAAAGACTGATAATATGGCGATTGGTCTGAAATTAGCAACATCTGCCGACGAAGCGACTTTGGGAACAGGGGTAACTCTGGATACCTTCCAGGCAGTGGGAAAGATTCCTTCCCTAAGCGCTAAGTTATAAATATAAAGTAAAGGTTGCTCAAACACCGATCGGCAGTCCTTTACCAAAAATGCAGGAATGCCGTCAGGACCTGGCGAAGAGCTCGATTTAAGTTTACGAACTACCTTACGAAATTCAGTTGGGGAAATCTTATCAATAGTTATGAAAGTGGAAATGTTTGCAGTACTCGCACAACGTACGGCAGCATCAACATCAAGAACAGGAGAGTCTGCGTGGAATATAGAGCTAAAGTGCTCGGCAAAAGCTTCTACTGCATCCTGCCCCGTCAGGTGGGCGTTGTTCTGCGTATAACAGTTTCCCATCCTTCGGGATTTGCGAATGTCTTTGATGTGTTTCCAAAAGACGGCTGGGTCAAGAGAAATGCTCTGCTCAAGTGCATTAAGGTGTTGCTTAAACGCGGCATCTCTAAGCTCTTTTACCTGAGTCCGATAATACCGAAACAGTTCCCTATTTACCATTGACCCTTGGGACTTAAATTTAACTAGATGGATGTGCTTTAACTGTATATAATGAATTATCTCTGGGGTATACCAATCAGGATAGTTATATCGACCTGGTCCTCCGCCAGAGCGCTTTCTAATTGGGACGTCATGGTCCAAGACACTCTCCACAGCTTCATATAGCACGTCCACTGCCCTATCAACATCTTTTTGACTAAATAGGGGTGACCAATCGATACTACTTATATCATTGTATAGAGTAATTAAATTAGCCTTTTTAAAGATCCAACGAAGACTTCTCGGGATTGACGCAGACAGACTAGGAGATTGTTCGACACTAAAGCGACTGCTATAGGGGAATGAAAGGGTAACCTGCAATGCGGGGTGGAATGAATCCAATGGCACAAACGGATCGTCCCATTCTTGCACGCTCATACAATCGGCCTTTAAATTTGATAAAACCAGATCCAGGATGCCTCCATGTAGATTAATGACATTATTGTATTGTCGCAACTTACAAAAAAGAGTAAAAGAGTCGAATTGACTCTGTACATGGTTATTAAAAGATTTGAGATTGAAATCGCCTAATATAACAGTTTCCAGATCATTAAATTTGGTTAAAGCATTTTCAATAGTGTCTAGGACATCTAAGTACAGTTGCTCGCTATAGCTTGGCGGCAGATATACAACACATATAACTAACTTAATATTTTTCCCTGTCATAGATACAAATAACAATTCCTTTCCATCGGAAAGTCCATCAATATCATCAATAATTCTCGCATCCTTACCTCGCTACCTTATATGTAGGTAAGTACAAACTCGTATTTACTTATCAATGTATTTTTTTTCCAATCAACAGTACGGCACCACTGGCACATCGCGACCAAAACTGCCGGTCTCAGTTTCCGATTCTATTAGCTAATCATGTTTTCGTTGATTCACAAAAATGCAACTCGTACAAGCCCATGCACTTGAACTAAGTACTTACTTATCAATTAATTGGAATTGTGTTACTGTGTTTGACTGTACCAATAAAACATTAGCTACAATTATATGCAATAAGTTTCTTTGTAAGTAAGCACTACTTGCTAGTAGCAGATGGTGCGTCACAGAGTGACCTATGTATATTAGTCAGAAAACAAAGAGACTCCGCGAACTTACCGGGAGTCACATTTTGTGGTCATACTCTTAGGGGAGATCCTTGAAACCATATTTTTTATGACTTATGAGTTATGCCGCAAGCTACGTCGAAAACTATAATAATTATGATGCGCGCAGTGTACATAATATAACATAACATACCTAAACAGTTCTAACAGTCGACTACAAAGAGTTGTGTCCACTTTGTCACTTTTATTGCATTTAGAAGGTTCAAAACTGAATACCTCTCTTTGTAATTGACGGTACCTACTGTAATTTGTTCTTTTTCTCTTTACAATGATAACCGTCAAATTTAAAAACATTTCGATTATATATAAGTTGTTTATTTATCTATGAAAATACAGAAATGTATTTGTATCAAGATTAAAAGTTACCAACTACTTAAGACTAGCTTTTACCAGCAGCTTCGCATGTTAATAGCGTTCATGAAAAAGTTCGTAATTAAGGTAAACTTAGTTTTTAGTCGTACCCATGCAGCCCATCGGAGCCCTGACGCACCATAGAACTGTGTCACAGTGACGTATAATATAATAAAAGTCGTAAGAAGTGCCAAGCAAATTGTTTTATAATGTCACTGTGATAACATTCTATGGTGGGTCTGATGGGCTGATAGTACCTACAGTCGAAGTTATTTTAGTACATTGTGCATCAAGGGTAGTATGAAGGGAATTACTAACGAGAGTGTTAGAAGCCCGACGCCGGAGGCGGAGGGCTTTTAATGACTCGAGTTAGTAATCCCCTTACTGCCTGTGATACACACAATGGTTTTCATCACATTTGCGAGGAAAAAAAACAAAGGGAAAACACTTTAACTCTGCAAAATATAAAGAAATAACTTTTGACGAACGGGAACGTAAATGGAAACGATATTTTTTTTGTGACCTCTACCACAGATAATAACTGCGTTTAGTTTCGACCTGGATTCGAGCCACATTTAGCCAATTTGATAAAAATGTATAATTACTAAAATTAATGATAAATGTTGATATAAACTTGAAATAGGTATAAAAATAATGAAGTTTAATGAAGCGTATAGGTTTTGTGTAATGTAAGTTAGTCTATAGCTAATTTTTAAAGATGAAATTAGAAACCGATTTAATTTTTGGCTGAAAATTAAACCTCCTTAGTCAGAAATGATGTACGAAAGAGTTGCCAATTTTAAAAAGAGAGTCATTACTCCCTAGGGATGACAAACTCGCCATAATTCCCGCGGGAACAATTTAGGCCATTGTCCTTCTGTATACAGGCATGGAATAACACCATTTACGAGCAAGTGTGATGAAAAAATATTTACACGTTCTCAAGACATCTCTGTCAACATGGTATTCGACGCGTTGGTAGTACATAATATAACTAATGTTAGCGCTTTTGACTGTACCTATTACCACCTATTACATAATAAATAAATAATGTACGAGAGATAAATTATAGTCTAGCAGGTTTGTAGGTTTGTACAGCGACATCTAACAAATTATATGGTAAAAGAAAACGCCACCTGTTGCCGAGTAGCATTTCTAATGATGGAAAGTTTAAAAAACAGCATTTTTATTACTTACGTTTACGAAAAACAATGTATGTTTTTTGGATACCAAAATCCAATACTTATTTAGGTAACGGAAGGGACATCTCCATATTTTGTTGGAGGCATATCGAGAATGCTTTTTAGGGTTCCGTAGCCAACAAGGAACTTATCTCTCTATCCCTCATTCCAGCGGTTTAACTCAGAGACTTTTGGTAAGTACTACAAAGCTGTAATTTGGCATAGTTAAAATAAAATAAATAAATAAAAATAAAATAAAATAAAAATTCGAACAAATTATCCGTTGGTCCCACACTAGGCTATGCCTGTCACGTGGTAACCGGATTCGGATCAACATTTTAAAAGAGAGTACAGTTTAATGTCTACATATTGGAAAAAGGAAACTTAAAGACTAACATAAACTAATCAAATAATTTTAAGCCCGATTATGATTTATGGCACAACAATAATTATTCTAAATTGCTAAAATATTTGAGGTATGAGTTGAGCATGTGTGCGAGTTAGTGTGTGTGTGTGTGTGTTCAGTTATACATGTTAATTACGCCGAACACGTTGTACATAATCTGAAAAAGTATTTTGTTATTTAAAAAAAACATTACTGGGTCATCAAATCATTTGAGACAGCACCAAATAACTTTAAATAGAAGAATTGTTTATACTTCCATGTTGTTATTTGGTATAGTCTTTGTGTTTGCAGTAACGGCTTCGGAACCCTACACTGAGATGGTCCGTCATGCTCTTGCCCGTAGTTCTAGTCTAGGTTTCCATACCTGAAGGCTGGCTCAACGGGTAATGAATTAACATGCCCACGCTGTCCGTCCTAACTTAAAAGAGTTGTATTTTTTGAACCGCGTCTTTATCTACTACCTACACAAGTAAAAATAAATTAAGAAAGTAAAATAATAAAGATAAAGAAGAAAGGTTTTTTTTCAAGATATTTTTATGTTTGTTGCATCAGAAAACGGTAAAACATACCTACAAGCGTAAGATTTGGTATGATTACAGTAGGGACCCTAAAGAAAAACAACACATATTAAAAAGTGGGAGTTGGGCTTGATTCGGTTAGAACGGATTCGGACGAATAAAAAATGTTGAGCAACTTAGAACCTGTCATTAACTAAATCGTCAATCTATGTTCAAGTTTATTATAACAAGGCATGCCTATGGCACAATTTTGATATCATTTATAGGTCCTATGTTTGTACATCGCTACACGTCAATATTACTGATTCACCTAAAAGCCTGAAAAACTCTGATAGTGAAGCACCTCAAAGAAAATTATCTGCACATTATAGGTGAAAAAATGAAATACTAAGTAATTTATACAAAGTTGCATATAAAATCGCCCATAAACTATTTTCCGATTACTGTTACTGTGTTTTTTTTTAACAACTCTTCCATGCCTGTATATCTTCAGACATTTGAATGATATCTGAGAAGGTGGTTCGATTCTCGCCATAATAGTGATGTCATTAAATAGATGGCTTGTGCTTAACGTTTTTTCGTCGTCGATTGTTTTTGACCTAAGTTCCCCCAGACCTATCAACGCGGAATCGGCTTGAGCCGGTAAGAAAAAGTTTTATGTCCGTGCAGTAAGAGTGGAAAAAGCATCGCTCGGCTCGATTCGGCGTTGCGATCGGAACGACGTCGTTTTCGCTCTTATCGCATGGACATAAAGCTTTTTCTTACCGACTCAAGCCGATTACGCGTCGATAGGTCTGGGGAAACCCTTAGTCCGATGGCAGTGATGTGGCATAATAGTAATACCTAATATGTACTTAAATTACTATTTTAAATTATTATTATTTTGTACTTAAATATTAGGTGCTAAGCAAGACACGATTTTTCGGCAAACGTCGTCACCCAGGTTTGTCAATTTTCGTGTCATGCTGACGTACAAAATATAACTGTTTTGTGACGTGTGAATGATAAAAAATGTGTCATTGTTGAAAACAATTCTTTATTCGAGCAGATTTTCC
Source organism: Acleris sparsana (assembly GCA_923062465.1). Classification (NCBI taxonomy): domain Eukaryota; kingdom Metazoa; phylum Arthropoda; class Insecta; order Lepidoptera; family Tortricidae; genus Acleris; species Acleris sparsana. The sequence goes on from OV281286.1 coordinate 15,347,728, forward strand.
TAGAAATTAACACCTTCTTTGTTGGGTATAATGACTGTACTGATTTATATGGGTATCAGGTAAACTATAAAAACTGGGTATAGGTAATTCAACAGCTTCCAGCTCCTAGCTACCTACTTAGGTAGGTACTAAGATGACAAAGCCTCAACTTAAGACGTAGATGCGTGTTGCAATTTTGTATTACAGAAGATTTTTCCTATTCTTTTACCGCTATAAGTCATTCGCTGTATGTACGAGTGTACCGATGACATATAGGAGGTAAATACTCGTACCTCCTAGAATTATAATGTCTCAATAAGTACCTATACAGCGCCATTTAGAAAATTAAGCTTTGCTAAATAAGATCCGAGAACATTTTTCACATTTGATGTACCTAAACAATGAAACTATGAAAGAGATGCAATACCAACTGGAAAATATCTGTCAAAGTTTATGAAACGTTATGAGTACCTAAAAGCAAGATTTAAAACTCCGCTTTCCTCTGGCTGTGAAATCACGTGACCTTAGGTACTCTACCTTGATGATTTAACTAGTCGACTGACTACCAAATCGCACTTTTAGTCCTATGATGCCCGTTTTCCATATTTATGTCCAAGCCCACTAAGTAAAGTATCCGAATTTAATTTTTGCTAACCGCTCACGAGAGACCTCACAAATTGGCCTATTCCACATTTTTACCCCTGATGCAAATATTGCAATTGTGTTGTTGACAACTCGGTCGCCATTACTGTGACGAGCTATTAAAGTGTTTAAAATACCTACTAAAACAATAGAGGAAAAGACAAAGTAGAATAAGGCCCCAGGGACTTAGCAGTTTAAAGACACAATGCGCTTTATAATATTTTACAGACATTCATTAAAAGTTAAAAAGCTTTTTCAAACTCGCTTGGAGCGAGTCGCTTTTTTACCGGACTCTCTCTTCTGAGGGTTAACAACTTAAACGTACCTATGTTTTTGCATTAGATAACTTGTATACGTATATTGCCTTTGCCCTCACTTCGCTATAGTTTATATGAGTTCTCTGTATCACCTGCACATAATCCAGGAGGGCTAGCAAAAGTTGTCCGCAACTTGGTTGTCGCTCGGATCTCCTGTCCTATCGCTAACTATCTAGTCAGTAACTATAGAGACGGGCTGAGCGACAAGCGAGAATATACAACTTGGGCTAGTCGTACATAATTTACTATAGCTACACTATAGCGAGCAGCGACTACCTAGCCCTCGTTGCCCTTTGGTTTATGTGGACACTCGTACATAAACCAGAATGATTAATTATGCATACATAAAAACCTTAAATAAAAAATTATCTAACTGATGGTGAAAACGCGTTCTTTTTTTGAGATTATCGCGAACTTACAGACACCGAAAACCTCATTTAATCCGTTGCCTAGTTTGAAAGCATTTAGCATTACATAGAGAGGGACAGACGACGGCGACTGTTTTATACTACGTAAAGATAAAGATACTGGTCAAATCGGACTAGAGCACCGAGGGTCCCGTCTCTAAGTCATATTGGCGTGAAATATATGTTATGAGTTATCTTAGAAACTTCAATAAAAAAAGTCCGGCTCCTGCTTAGTGTGATTATTAGGGTTCGGTTTCCATATGACGGCAAATGGTACAGGTAAAAAAATCAATGAGAAAAACCCGACAGTTGCCACCAACTTTAAATCGTTCTAAATGATCATTCAAAATGAAAAATAATGAAAGAAACTTAAAGAATAAGTATTTAAAATCTTAAATACTTATTCATTGATACCTAATTTGACATAGTTCGTAGTTTTTATTTTCATTTTTCTATATGGCGTCTGGTTGCCGCCTTATTGACTTTTGATATGGGATATCTTGACACTCCCAAGATTAAGACCAATTGCGATAAATTTGCGAAAAAATTACATCGAAACCAAAATAAAACAGTAATTCAAATAGACAATTTTACTAAAAAAAATACTCTTAGTTAAAAATTTAAAAGTACAAAACACTAGTGCGACAATCTAAATTTCCGCACTACAGGGTGTTAGGTATATAGTGGATAATCCTTGAAATAAGGATAGAGGGCACTTAGGACGTTATGAAAAAGCTAAAATAGGTTTAGTAAAAGTCACACGGTTTTCGAAATTTTTGGACTTTTTTGATTTTTTTGAAAATTGACACCTACTCGAATTTTTGGTCATGCTTAGTGTACGAAGATATTTTTTTTTAATTTTCTTTTTACCTTAATAATGTTTAATAGTGGTGCTATCAGGTAAACATTACCAATATGGCGTCACTACCGTGCTTTAATAAAAAAATATATCGTAATCTTGAATTTAGCATCATCGATCGAACATTTACCAAACTTTGAGCTGTTGCAGTGAAAAAAAAATACGCTACCACAAGGTAGCCCATTAGCTTAAAAACGTGCCCATTTAATAGAGATTTTAAAAATACTAAATATTGTTTTATTTAAATATTAGAATTAAAAAATAACTTCAGTTTTCCGCAATCGAGTCGAATATTTCATATTAAATTTGTGCTCTAGAATTCCAGATAGAGTACCTAATGATGACAAACTTTTCTTTGCTAAAATGTGAATACCTACTGGCCACTAAATTTGTGAAGCATTATATTTAAAACTATTTACGTTCTGGGCAAAGCACTACAACCTTTTTGTTTCAATAATAACAATACTGGCCACTAAAATTTTAAATGCCATTTATTCGAAATTTAAAACACTCGATCGCTTTTTGTTTTCTCTGCATTTTCTTTGGTGTCACTGCATAATGTGAATTGATCGTTGACTTTTTTTTTTAATTTACGGTGTCAAGAACACAATACACACAGCGTGAATATGCTCAAATGCATTTCATTTATGGTGAGTGTCAAGGTAACGCCAGTGCTGCTGCGGATTTGTACGCCGAACGCTACCCTGTCAGAGGCCATAGACTACCGGATTTTTAATAGAGTACATAATGCGTTCACTGAAGGCAGAATTCTTGGTCAGGGTGTAGGTGGAACAAGTGAAGGAAGACCCACCCGAGGAGATGAAGATAATATTTTGGACCTAGTTGGGGCAGATCCTTCTCTATCCGTGCGTGATATGGCAAATTACCTGGGTTTATCTGTATGGAAAGTGTACGCTACATTAAAAGTCAACCAGTTACACCCATTTCACGTCCAACGTGTGCAAGTTTTATTGCCTAGAGATTATGCCTTAAGGGTAACTTTTTGACAATTGATGCTGCGTCGGATGCGTGGAGACCCAGATTTTTTTAAAACGTCAGATCAATTCACATTATGCAGTGACACCAAAGTTTGACATAAAATGCTGAGAAAACAAAAAACGATCGAGTATTTTAAATTTCGAATAAATGGCATTTAAAATTTTAGTGGCCAGTATTGTTATTATTGAAACAAAAAGGTTGTAATGCTTTGTCCAGAACGTAAATCGTTTTAAATAAAATGCTTCACAAAATTAGTGGCCAGTATTCTTATTTTAGCAAAGAAAAGTTTGTCATCATTAGGTACTCTATCTGGAATTGTAGAGCACAAATTTAATATGAAATAATCTACTCAATTGCGGAAAACTGAAGTTATTTTTTAATTCTAATATTCAAATAAAACAATATTTAGTGTTTTTAAAATCTCTATTAAATGGCCATGTTTTTAAGCTAATGGGCTACCTTGTGGTGGTGTATTTTTTTTTCACTGCAACAGCTCAAAGTTTGGTAAATGTTCGATCGAAAATGCAAAATTCAAGTTTGCGATTATTATTTTTATTAAAGCACGGTAGTGACGCCATATTGGTAAGGTTTATCTGATAGCACCACTATTAAACATTACTAAGGTAAAAAGAAAATTAAAAAATATATCTTCGTACACTAACCATGACCAAAAATTCGAGTAAGGGTGTAAATTTAAAAAAAAACAAAAAAGTCCAAAAATCTAGAAAACCGTGCGACTTTTACTAAACCTATTTTAGCTTTTTCATAACGTCCTAAGTTCCCTCTATCCGTAGCTCAAGGATTATCCACTATATACCTAACACCCTGTATATGCAGCTACAAAAAGTAAAACGCGCACTAGTTCGAAAAATCCAACTTTCCGTAAATATATATTTGTGCGATGAGCGCGATTTTTTTTTTTGGTGTTTTCCGTGTATAGTATTTATTTATCTGTATAAGTATGTTTATCGTTATCTAGTATCCATAATATTAACAAGTCTAGATTTGGGGCTACGTCAACTCCTATGAGATTTTCAGCCGATATTTATGTATTGTTTTATTTATGGGGTAGAGAGAAACAACACTGTGAAGTTGAAGCCACTTGTCTAACAAATACCTTCCATACGAGCAGTAAAGTAATTTCGTTGATTGTACGTACAGGGTAGTTTGGCATGTGCAGTGTGATCGTGAGCTCGTCCAGAAAACCCGCGGCGGTTGGGATTTGCTTTGTTGTGATGCGTAAAATTGAGAGTCGGAATTGATTTGCCAGTGCTTTATTGTTATTGATATATGGTATTTCTGCAATGAGTGTCATCTGCGGCCTTTCGCCCTACCCGCCGCGAGCCGATATATAGTCCGGCGGAGGCGAGGTCGCCTCACTCGACTACTCCGCTCGCTCCTCGCGCCCGTTCTCTACTCAAACAAACTCGAGGTAAACAAACCATTCTAACCAGTTTCAAATTTTTATTTTTGAACTTGGAATACAATTTTTTTAATTGATTAGGCACTAGTTAAAATCGAGGACATTCATGTTTCGCCACAATTTAATAAAACAATGTTTTCTTTTAAAAAGCCGATTGATAGATAAAAAGACAGTAATTTAAATAATATTTATTTAATAATTTTATTTATCAGTTGATTTGATGTGCAATAGTAATTAATAATATTACTTAGCGTTAATATTTTAAATTTTTAATGGTCGTTCGTATGTTTTTAGCTTAGTATAAATTACTTTTTTATTTATATAGGACGTGTAAGGCTGCTCATGTTTTAATGCACTCGTATTGATCATGCAGTAGCCCTGACGTCTAGTTAAGGTGATCTAGTGGACACTTCCTATCACGATTATATGTACAAATAATACTTACCTACCAAGGAATCAAACTAATTTCCAACTGCGGTTCGATGTGCTTTTTCCAAGTCCCTAACCCATAGATGTGGTGCAGTAATTCCATTAAACATATTTCGCGTCCGTGTGCAACAGTTTGTCAACGAGTTGAATTACAACACCCATGTTGAACCAGTCCCCTAAACGAGTAAGCTTTGCAAGAACTTAAGATCTGAAGAACAGAAAGGACCGTGACCCGCTTTCGTTCAAATAAAATGATTGCTTATAAATTCGATTATTGTCGGTAGTGCCTTAGCCTTAGCCTTAAGCTGTGTGTGGTACTGTCATCAAATGTGTAAAACACTACATCAATGCGGATAAAGATCCAAATCAATTCATATCTTGAAGGTGCTTTGTCAACCTATATTGTCGCTTAGTTCGATTACTCCTCGTTGACTAATCAATAATATTCATGATCATCACCAAACAGTGACAGATATTAGTGCCCAGTCATTCATTGTAAGTGTTAACTATATGGTAGGAAGTTGCTTACGAAAATTATAAGACTTCTTCGTAAGGCACATGTCTCACCGCCGGCGAGGAAGCGATAGCCTTAGACTATTTTCTCGCTTAAGAAACGGACAAAAGATAGAGATCCTGTGTCAATAAAAGATACACATATATTCATAGTTGATCGCTGGCTGTTCCCACTGCCGGCGAAAACTCTCTCTCCAACAAAATATTAGGTAGATCCCATCTCAATAAAGGAGACATAAATCGCACCTTCGGTAGGACAAGGGCATAATTGCCCCTTTAGTCATATTGTTCATTTTGCCCTTGTTCTACCGAAAAGGTGCGAAATATATTAATAGTTGATCGCTTCTCGCTCATCGTCGGCGGTGGGACAAGTGCCTATACTGCCTATAGCACGCAGTTAGTGTAGTTGGCTAGTTTCTGCCTGCAAAGTTAGCGATCCCGGGTTTGAACCCCAGAAAGGGTTAAACATTTGTGACTAATCTCTAATTCAAATTTGTGTGAAATTCTCCCATGTTACGTATTTATTATTTTTATTTATGTATTTATTTCTTTGTGTATGTCGTTGTCGTACAAGCCAAGATTTTAGTATGTAGGTATATATGTAAACTTTTTATTGTTAGTTGGTACATTGAGTACTACACTAACTAAAGTGCGACACAAAAATGTAGAAATAAAATGAGGGCGCAACTTTCTACGTAACTGTCACCATTTTGACGTAAAATGCGTAAACATGGCAACAATTTTTGTATGTTCTTTTTTTTATTTCCGTTTATTTAATGTCTACTCTTTTGTGTCGCACTGTACGGGAACAGTCACCTACTAATTGAATCTATAAAATTATAGTTCAAAAATATCTGACACACTAAGAGCTACGTCTATAAAGACAATCATGTCAGATTTTTTTCAGCGCAGTCCTTACCAGTCACGTTCTCGGAAATGGCTCTAAAGTTTTCGGTGAAATTTGCAGAATAAAGGTTAACCCAAATGACGCTCGGTCTTCCATCTACTGTTGAATAATAGATAATATAATAGCCTGACAGTTGGCACTACATATATGAATGTGTCAAAAGAGTACGCTGATGAAAAAATGATTACAGCTTTAGCCGAAGATGTGGTTCTCGTACGTTTTGGTCGCGGCGGCGGCGGTGGCGCTCGCGCAGGGCTACTCCAGCGGCGCGCCCGAGAGTACCTGCCAGGACATGATCCCGCGCCACCCCGTGTCCCCCCAGAAGACTCCTCCCCCGTACACCATCACTACAAGCACTAAGGTAAGTTCCGTTACTTAATGATTATTTTTAGGGCTCCTTACCAAACGTATATAATAAGATAACTTGGTTCCCAGGTTATGATAAAACTAGGAACAGTACCACTATGACATGCCTATGACATAAACATAGTTACTACCTATGAAAATATTAAGCATTTTAGTGCATTGTTAAATAAACTTCAAACTGATATCGAAGCAAGCAAGTAAGTAAACTCATTGCACAAAAAGAAAACTTATCTTTGAATATTAATTATATACAAACTTACCCCTTTAATGGATCTTTTCCAGCTAACCGACTTGAATAAAAATTCTCAATGTAATTTCGTATTTTTTGACATGCAATGCAATTTATATTGTTATATTAGGTACATTGATGAATAAATTAATTAATTTAAACAAAATAATGACAACAATGATAATCGTAATAACATTCACTATGACAAGGTTCTATGTGTGCTCAAGATTTTTATTTAGTGATTGTTCACTAGGTAATAAAAATTCTGCTTTCCTAGATTACTCAATACTCAATACCTACTTTATTGCAATTCAAAATGAGCACAGGTTGGAATACAGGTGAATTAAATAGTGTGCATTATGAATATGAACCCTATCGGGAACAGCAATGCGAGTTTACTTATAGATATGTATAGTTAGATTATTAAAGATCTTGGTTCACCTAAACTAGTAGGTATCGTAAAATTACCTCTTATCACTTCCATTGATTTCCAATCAATTAATGGCACGTGTAGAACTAAAAAAAACTTAATTAGAATTATTGTTTTTGATTATTGATTATGTGAGCTGTAAAGTACTATGATGAAGTTTTAACTGAGCTGTGTTAATTAAGACGTAACAAGGTTGTTACAACCTCTTGTTTTGATTTCGTTCCTGGACACTCTTACGTTTCTCAAGATCTTCCTTCAAAATTAAAAACTATTATCATCAATTCAGGTATTGATTGATTTTGTCATTCTCTTGCAACTTTTAGAAAAAACAGACAGGGATCGCAGGTTTCATGCTAACAAAATGTATTATTAAATTTATTAGTGTGTCTTGTACTATTATTGACTAAGAGATTAATTAATTTACAACTACACAACAAGCCGTCCCACATCACCATCGCCGTCATCGCGGTGGTGGGTGGGAGGCTCTGAAACACTTACGCTATACCTACTGTCTGAAAGAGAATCGAATCTGTAACAACTTTGCACCAACTTGTCGCTCAAATTCAATAAATACTTACCTATTTTTTTCGCGGTTCGTCGTTCTTTCGATATTGCGTTAATATGTAAACCTAATATTGTACATATTATATCTGTTATTATTGTTTAATTTGACAAGAATTACCTAATATAGGTAAAGGTAATGTTTTGTTTTCGACATCATAGATGACTTAATTAAAATCCAAAGATCCATATTATTTTACTAAAAATGTCAAATTAAGACTATATTAGTATAGTAAATTTATAATTACTAATATAATAATGTTTTTTTAACCGAGTACGCCGAGCCAAAAGAAGAATTTCAATAGACTATGTACCTATGTTATAGTCGAAGCATTCTATACTCTATTAGTAACAACATTCAAATTAAAAATGCAAATACCATTAGTTACTATATAGTTAGCCGCCTTCTTTCTTCGGTATAAAGACAGCGTACAAAAACTGTAAGGTAGCTTTGACTACCGGGTAACATATTATTAAACGACATTAAAAAAAAAACTTTTGTTACTTAAATGATAAAATTATTTTGCGACAAGATCAAAGAAGAAGTGAGATAAATAAAGTTATTCATACAAACATCCTACTAATATTATAAATTCGAAAGTGTGTGTGTGTGTGTGTGTGTGTGTGTATGTGTGTTTGTTACTCCTTCACGCTGCAACGACTTAACTTGACTATTTTGGCCGTTTAACGTGACCCGAGCATAAAAAGTTAACCGGTTTGAATGTCGCCAGTCTGGTATTAGTTTTAACTTTTGAATTGTTTGGCAGGTCGTGAAGGCGGGTACTCCGATGGAGGTGGTGATCACGGGCAAGGGCCCAAAGAACACGATGCGGGGACTGCTGCTGCAGGCCCGGGCTGGCTCCAAGATCGTGGGCACGTTCACCGTGCCACCCAACGACATCTTTGCCCAGGCCATTAACTGCGGCGAGCCTGCGGTGAGTTAAGATTGAGAATTTGGTTAATTTGTCGACTAAATAATGGATGCCCGATGATGGCGGCACTTTTTAAAATTCTCACCCGAAGGGAGCTCGACGGGACCCTGACCCTAGTAATGCATACACTTATACACTCTTCTCTTGGTGTGTCCCAGTTGGTAGCAAAAAGTTCACGGTTGTTTTTAATACAGATTGAGGTGTTTAGTTATCTATGTGTTTTTATATCTGTGGCCCGTACGTCCGTCCGTCCTCACTTCAAAGAGCTGTATCTTTTGAACCGCAGTAGATAGAGGGTTGATTTTTATTACGGCGGATTTATTAACAAATATAACATTTTAAAGAAAGTAATTAATAAATAAATAATAATACATATCAGGGGATGTCACACCAATTGACCTGGTCACAAACTAAGCTCTAGGCTTGTACTATGGATAATAGACAGCGATATAAATACTTATATACAAAGATAAATAAACAAATACATAGAAAACAACCATGACTCAGGAACAAATATTCGCGCTCATCACACAAACATCTGCCCTTACCGGGATTTGAACCCAGGACCGCTAGCTTCGTAGGCAGTCACTACCAACTAGGCCAGCGCGTCGTCAAATAATAAAGGGGGTCCCCATACATGAAACGTTTCTTTCAACGTATTTTTATTTCTGCTGTATCGTAAAAACGGTAATACATAGAAGCGTCAAATTTGATATGATAATATTACAAAACGAGATTTTTTTTTACTTCGAAATCGATTTTAAATCAGAATATAACAATACCCACTGTGCGGTACGAAGTTTACGGACCCTTGGTGCGTAAGTCCGACTCGCACGTTTTTTCATGTTCACGAAACGGAAAAAAGACCAGATGCTTTCTACTTTTAAGATACCTAATAACCTTAGAATAAATAGGTCGATGACACGAACATACTTACATTTACACGGCTGCTCTATTTACTATTATATGTGTTAGAACTAATACGAACCTTTTGAATTAAAGAGTGTGAGTCTCTATTCCACTCGGTAAAACCACATTGCTTTTGACATGTTATCGTAATGTTTTTAATTCGATCGCCATTTCTGTTAAGAGCTATCGCAACGTTGAAAATACGATAACACGTCAAAGGCAATATAGTTTTACCGAATAAAATAGAGCCCCTGGAACAAAATAGCTCAATCACAATATTTACCCTAAACGGTTAGAGTAGCCGAGACGCTTGCTTCATAGGCGGGTCACCCTACATCTTTTAAATTGAACTGGGGTTATATTCTAGGCGGGAAAAACATATCGTCTTTGATCGGTTATGGTTTAACTCCACCGTCATTACTGTCAAGGAAATAAGGACTATCAAAACGTTGACAATACGATAACAGATCAAAGTTATAGATTTTACCGCCTCGAATATAGGTCCTATTCTCATCAAAATCTGGCATCAGCAGCATGGGGTCTTAGCGTGTAGCGGTTCCGCAGCTAAGCCTTATCGGCAATGTCGAGCACGTTTGAAGGCTGTCGTAGAAAGCATGTTACAAATCCATCGTAAACTAATCATTGAAATAAGTAGCCACTCAAGGTATCATACCCGTCGCCGTTTTCAATGTGAACCGTAACGTCCAGGCACAGTCACACCAAGTGAGTGCTGAGCCATTTGCAGTCAAGTAGGGTTAGGCTCGTAAATACGAGTATATTATACAGGGTCGAAAAACGAATGCCACATGGACGGCTACCAACCTTAAATATTTGAAATAGCAAGTTCTACGTAAAGGAGACTTACTTTTATTTTTAAAAAATACCGCTTTCTTAACCGGGAATCCAACTGGCCCAATATGACAAAATAATAAAGTCGTGTTTTATGATACAGTTCGACGGGCCATTGATAGTTATCATTTATGTCAATGACATGTGTCACCACCCTTAAATTAAATAAAGACCGTAAAAAACCCTTCTTTATTATTTCATCATATTCGATCAGACAGAGTTACTTTCGCATTTTTATTTTATATTATAAAAAAACGTTGCATATTTTGTAACCGCACTAAAAACAACGGCTAATAATTACCTAAGTCGCTTTGGCTGTACATAGTGTAGGTACATACAAATTTGATTTGTCGGAAGTTATTCTAAGGAACCTAACAAGATGTATCCACTATCTACAACGCCTAGCTTTATATTATAACTAAGTGAATGGATTTCCTTGTAACTGCGCTATAATATGATCATTGATCATTGCGCTCTTGACTCGAGCGCGAGCCTAATTCAGGAACTTCCTTAAAAAAGAGCTATTGTATAGCCACGGCAAAAAATACATTTGTTAACAACAATTATTACGTACCCAGAAGTTGTGTTCGTGGTACTTGTAATGCCTTGTCAAAAAAGCCGCATGACAAAGGTCGACTTTGTTTGGAAATGTTCAAGTTGCACCGAGGACAAAGTTAATGTTAAATAACGTCGTACAACAGTCCTTAGGTGTGGCATTTGGCATTTCGATAGGTAATGTAAACGGTTTATAATTTATAACGCATCCATAACTTAAGTAATGCTACCTTAAGGTCACAAATCCCTAAACAAAATTTATCAACGGATACCTACACTCAGGAGCAAAAATACCGGGTCAGAGTGCGTTTTTCATACAAACGAGACTATTTCGAAGCCTTCATTCCTTGCCTGGGGTTGTTTTGAGTGTGGTTTAATGGTGGATATTATAAGGTTCAATAGAAGAGGTCAAAAGTTCTTTAGATACCTAACTGATCGCACAATCAGTTAAAACCACAGCGGGAGAGTTTGGGTCAGCACTTGGATTTCCTTACATTTTAATGCCATTTTAGATGTTTTTCTGAACATGCTCAATTCCGGCGTTAACCGCAGATTTATTCAGTTGGGTATCCTAGGCACTCTGGAAGTCCTGTATCGATGCTCGAGGTATTCATCATCAGATTTCACTAAAAGCATTCCCTAGCGAGGAACCAATGCTTCGAAATAGCCTCTTTAGTATGAAAAACGCACTCTGATCCGTTATTTTTGCTCCTGAGTGTAGTAGATTGATTACATTACACTTAACACTAGAGAAGCCCGACTTCGTTCGCGAAGAATTAAGTATCCCGCTACCACTATTGCTTCTCGTTGGTGTTCCATTTTTACCCAAATGCGTCAGAAGGAGGGTTATCCTAAGATACCCCGAGGAATCCCTCTAAATTGCAAGTCCCTAGGCCCAAAGGTTTTGGCTGTGCGTTGTCACTGTTGTCAGTCAGTAAATTAGTCAGTCACAGAAGGTAAGGAAGGTAGGTGTTTGGGTAATTGGACATTGACGGCTCATAGCGTACGAGTAAGTTGGTAGGTATACATATTTATGGCGTCAACAAACTCCCGAAGTCAAATTATTATTATCCCTAAAATAGCCAAGTGCATGATTGATTTAACAACACACACAAGTGATTATGACACCTATAGTGTAAGTATAATTTGTAACTAGGTATACGTTAGTAAGCATTTGGACATTGTATAAGAATCATATTTGTGCGAGGCGACATGTTAGTTGCTTTTGGCGGCGGGTAAAGTATAACAAATATATTGTACGGTCAGCATCATAGTTGATAGCTATATACTTACTGGAATTTAGTCGTGTTTACGACTTTGAAAGAAGCTTGACATTAAAGTCACAAGGAACTAAAAAGTTTTGATGCTAACCGTACAGGAGCTTACCTTAAGTCCGCCAATAGTCATTTTTCATTGTGCAATTAAGTTTAAATTAATTAATTAATTCCTCAGATAATAATGCAGCGTAAGTTATAAACCTAGGATGTGTTTAATGAATATAAGATACATCTAGAACTCTGGATGGTCGATTAGACGTAAGATGGATTTCGTAACCAGCTATTTAACTCAAGGTTTGTATTGCAAGAGGTCGCATCGCCGTGATTAATGATGGTAGGTCCAAGTGCCGGCCCACGCTCGGATATGTTGGCTCGTGTTTCATTAATCGTATTAAATAAAAATATACCGAAAGTGTCCAACAGACTTACCAGTACGAAACTTTTCCTAAGGGTTTTTGCTCCACGTTGCTATAGAACAAAAAGCGTACATAGCGTCCAAACAGCAAAAAGTGACCTTACGAGTCCAAGTTTTTACATATTCAGATACCAATTATTTGTATGGTAGTTTCAATATGTTTGATGACAAAGGCTAAAAGACACTGTGATCAGATCATACATCCATAAAACAAGTGGGTAAATAGGTAGTAAACGATGACGGAACAGATAAACATGCTCAACTGGTAAAATCGAAACCTTCACCTTGTTTAGGTTGTAGTGGGAAAATTACATGCACAATCTTAGTTTTCCTCCCATGTTTAAAGAACTTATATACACTGCCTAAATAGCTCCTATAATAACTCAAATTAAACATCGATATAATAAGCAGCAAATGACTTGAACTGTGACGGACAGCCATCTTAAGGTCTCATAATAATGGTTCGTGAAACCGCATATTTACGTATACAATTTTATGCCTAATGCAGCAAACCATAACATAGACGCTAGTTACAAAAGCCTTGACCAGAGTAAGGAACTGTGCCTAGCATTGAAACCAGCATTCACTTTGTAGCGACTGCATTGAAACCCCTATATAGCACGTCCAGATAGAGATTAAGCATATAAGAACCTAATTAAGATGGTCTTCCAAAATCCATATTTCACTTCGGAAATTGCGCTATTGTTGACACTTGGCTTCCTTCCAATGATTGGCGCCGTGAACTTTATTTCAAGGTAATAACTAGAGACGATATTTCTACAATCATTAGGTTGCATTTTATTCGTGTCTTTGATGCCAATAATGCAATTGCAATGGGTGTTTTACCCTACATGATTTGTTTTCTAAATATTCTGTCATTTGTTACTAAACTTACCTAAGTACCTGTATAATTTGCCTGTAACTATGTAAGTGATCTCGTTTAGGTACGCAGTAATTATACCTGCGAGCACCGACGAGGTGATTTCGTATCAGCTTGCATGCCTCCTAATTGTCGCCGTATATTCCAGAACGCTGTGACCCACAAGAAGCATGACGAGAAGGACGACAAACAAACCGTAGCCTACACCTGGACGCCGCCGGCCGGCTTTAACGACGAGATCAAATTCAGGTGGGACACACAATAAACTTGCTCAGCTCTGTCTCATTTTTTGTCGATATAAAGAGACGGACAGTCTCTTTATCATAATGTCACTGTCACTGCCTTACATAGGCTTTCCCCAAAGACCTCCACCACTATCGGCCCTGAGCTGTCCACATTTAGCCATTTCCAACGACTTTAAGGCAATCGTAGGTCCATCTTGTGGGAGGGCTGCCAACAATGCGTTTTCAGTAAGTAGGTACATAGTTGCCACTCCAGAACCTTTTCCCCCCAACGGCCTTCGCTTCTAAGTCTTTACTTTTAATGTAGAAGTAGACCTCTTAGTAAAATGCCCTAAGAATAGAATACAGGATAGTTAATGGCAAAAAAATAGTAGCGTGAATTTAGCGTCGCTTTTCGTTTCGATTATACACACTTGCGACTTTAGCAGATAACTAACATACCTAGGCTTTACGGGCAGAGAAAACTTTATGAAATACTTGCACATATCAAATGATGGTAAGATCCTCGTGGGGAAATGGGCTCATGTCACACTATAGATTTTTTCTTAAACCTAATGTGCGAGAACAAGTATTATTTATTGTATTAAAAATATTATGCTAAGGAAAGATTCAAGATTATGTACACCTATAATCTTAAATCTTTGCTGAGCATAATATTTTAAACTAGTATGCCTACCTAACTTGAAAGTTTTTAATACTACGTAATATTAAACTTAATCCGTTATTTTTTTTAATATATGCATATTTGCTACATTACATTACTACACTGATAATTTACAAGTATGATAAATTAAAGATTGGCAATAACAAGCCAATAAATGAGTTAACAAAAAATGAAAAAAGAAACCGCCAGTAACTACTACTAAACTAGTTGTTTAGTTGTTTGTTTGAGTTCTCTTGTGCAACTCAATACTAACAAGCAATTAGGAATGTTTGTAATGTTTGTGTTGCTGATAGGCGAAGTGAAGCTCTAGAACAATACAAGTAGGTACTTACATATTACTATTAAAAGTTAGTTAGAAAAGTGCCCAAATAACCGAATGTAGGTACGTGGATTCAGAAATATGATGTTGTATATGTCCGTCTATTCAACAAATACTTATTCAATTTTATCCTCTTAGATTGATATCAGTGTCAGATTACAGAGGCAACTGCTTGGCCTTGACCACTTGCTCGTAGGTGTACTGTACACCATTACAGTTTGTTTGTATGTATTGTTTTTTGCGGCGTTTCTTCTTAGCAATGTTACAGAAGCGCTTGTAGATTCACTCCGAATCACCGATTACTTAAAGTGCTTTTCCGCTGGTATCGGCAAAGCGCGGAGAGGATCGGACTAGAACGAGTTGAAATTTGTATGGCATCATTTCAATTCTGTTCTAGCGCTTTTTCGGTGGAAACGGTCTGTATGTGCGAGGCGAGTTTTTTTTTTTGTTGTAATCTTGGACCGCATTACTTATAAGTACGTAGTGTTTGAGACTTAGGAACATAATCACAATTTTCACGATGGCTCGCGTGGTATTGCGCGAGCTAGCTTGTGATATCTATTGGTATTAATTATGTTCATGACATCGTAGCAAATTTTGGTGGAACATCGCCGGCGATATTTAAATTAAGGCGGTGAAAAAACACCTTAAGAACCGTACTGAGGCCAATTGACTGAATGACTTTGTGGTTTATAATTTCTATCTTTCTTTTCCCAGGGCCACCATTGCATTAAACGGCGCCGTATTCTGGGTGGGTGTGGAATCTGCACCTGTCAAAGTAACTGCTTAAGTTTAATATTTAATATTTTTTAATATTATCTATACCTATATTATAAGTTTTTAAATGTACTATCTTACACCATCACAGTTTAGTGCCGAAGCAATACTTTAATTTTTATTGTTTTGTCATCATTTTCTTACACAGTAAAATAGATCTGAATTGTAATATATTTCCAAGCTTTTTTATCAAATAAATATACAAAACAAACCGTTGTTCTCTGCATTTTATTGTCCCCAAGACTTACAAATAACAAAACTATTATAAAAAATCCTTTATTAAAAAAATTTCGTCTTCAATATCTTTGCTGCATACAAATTTAGAGTCTCGATGGTTAAGGTAGGAACCAAAACTTACATTTAAATGAGCATGACATGGCTACAGTAAAAGGCAGTGACATAGCCAGTGTGACCGCATACAAGGTGGCAATTACGAAAAAAAAGAATTGAAAGTTGAAACATAAGCTATTATAAGATTTATAAGGCATTCACCTTTGTGGCAGTCATTATTATGAGTCCACCCCCTGGCTACACCTCTGCAGATATGATATGCAATGATATTCATTCCTACCACCACACCTACAAATTACTTGGACAGACTTAATTAATTAGCAATTCACATTCAGACAACCTTTATATGTTGGTAACAGTTAATAAAAGAAGTAATACTCCTAGATGCAAGCATATTTTAAGTTTGTATGAAGTTGTACTAGCTATACTTTTTACCTTGTAAATAAAGTAAAATAAACTTCATGGAAATTCGTTTTTAACTACAGACATCAAATATGTCCAAGGATAAAAATTGTCTGTCCATTATGTTGATGTTTTGCAATGTAAATAATGTAGGGATATCTTTGATCCTTGGACATTTATGATATATGTATTATTATCATTTCATGGATGATTTTTACTGGAATTATACTTAATCATGTATGTTTATATGAAGATGTTTAAGACACTACAGACAGATCCATTAATATATAAGCACTGTGCATGCACATCTAATGAGCATTACATTAATAAAATGTTGAACACTACAATATATTGATTCCTTTATAGCACACATCACAACAATGATTTCATATCAATACACTTAACACAGAAGACTGCATCCAGTGCAGCAATATTCAAGTGATCAGTACAGTCTTAAACATTAATGATGTAAAGGACCAACAACTCCACTGTCATCACTAGTATCATTTATTATATTTTTATTTTATTGTAACTTCTTATCATTATTTAATATAAATGACTAAAAAATTGTTGAACCATCATCAAAACCAGATGAAAAAATGGAAGTATTAGGCAGTACATGTTTTGTTAGGCACAACCTACATCAAATACATCAATCCTTAGTTCTATCTATAAACAAAAGTTTAATTGTGCTATTTGCATCATACACAAATAAACAAATATTAATAAACTAATATTGCATCACTTTGCGCAAGAAATAGTATAATGTAAAAAGGAACCTTAATAAAAATAAAGGCAAGAAAATAAAGCATTTAAATATAACAATAATAAGAAATTAAACATATGATTTGGTCTAACTTAAATGCACCTCAATTTAAGATATTTCATACCTAAACATTTAACATCACAGTTAATACTGAGTAAAATGATAAATAATTTATAGTAAATTTAGTAATAGTAATGGTATCACTGGCTCTGTATGAAGTAGTCCTGTCTCTTGAGCTGTCTGTACAGCGAGATGTACTTGCCTGCCGCAGACGTTCTTGGGACTACATACTGTTTACAGAAAAGTTTTGGGTCTCTAGCTTTCTCAGAAAGCTCCCCACATTCAAGAGCCCTTAAACAAGCCAGCACAAACGTGAAGCAATTGTGCCGCTCCTCATTATATCTATCTGCTTCCCAGAGTGGACTGAGGCTGACCTACGAGAAAAAAAACCCAGTAAATATTGTAAAAATTATGAATGGTTAGAAAATAGGTTCAGATTCAACATTAATGTTACCTTTAGGAGAACACTGTCCCATATCTCATTCCACAGTTCATCAAACTGCTCTAGTAGCAAGCATTGGTCCCAATCAGAGTTAGAATCACAAGTGCTCCATTTCTTAGTTAAAGAATCCACACCCTGAATACCTCCTTCATTAAACTCCACTACACAACCATGCGAATTTGTGACCCCTATATGCAAGTCTTTGGAGTTATAATAATCGCTGAAAAATGACGACAACGTAAGCAATGTTTAACGGATATAATGACTCACTTTAACTACCCTTGGGTTGAAATTGACACTTGAGTACACAAAGAACAATGCATTCTTTACTCACTTAAGAAAGTCTCCATGAGTGGGCTTCATTACTATGGCTCGGGGATGTTGTGACGCTTTTACGAAGGGGTACGGCACCCTAGAAGTGAAAAATAGGTGCTTAGCAACCGATTCTAATTAGTCATCGATTTCCTCATTTACCGAACTCTAAGTTAACTTACCTGAATGGTAGTAAATTGTAGTCGTATCTGTCTAGTTTCTGTTCGCAGACAGGGCATTGTTCGGGGATAATAGTGCAGAATACTTTGTGACCACAATGGTGGAAACAAAGGATCCCTGGATCCATATTTTCACTTGAAAATGCACTAGTATTATTAATGAAACCCTAACTAATTATAGTCACTGGTTGACCGTTACTTAGTTAAGCACCCGTTAGCAAAACAAAACTACGAAATATAGCCGACCAAATAATCAAGGAAGCCAAACACTAAGTGTAACACTTTCCCACAATTCACATTTTGCACTTTTCCTTCCCGTCATTATTGTTACAGATAACGAAGAGTTTTCGAATATTTTGACGTTTCATTGGCAGATGTAAAGCTCCATTTGACGGCAAGTAATGGTAACGGTTCTAAATGTTACATTATGTTGATAGTACAGTTTATATGGGCCTATGGTGGATTCACAATGTACACTAAATTACGAGCGTTTTTATTTCATGTTTATGTACTACCTAACGCTGCCGACACATCAACGGGTTTCGGTGGGGATTCGTGTTGGCATCACAATTAGTAGTCTAGTCTGTCAAAAAAGTCTTTAAATTAAAAAGTGGCAACACTGTAGGATCGTCTCTTTTTCCTTACATTCATTTGAAAGGGTCGAAACTACAGTGTTGCCACTTTCGAATTTCAAGACTTTATTGACAGACTAGACCAAGAGACATACTATAGAAGCTTGTATGATCTTATATTAGTTTTTCTCACACACATGAAATATTTTTGTTAGGTACCTAATTATTTAAATTCACATACTTTTTTACACTTTCCATGTGGTGTAGTCCATTCTTAGCACATAGGTATATAGTTTCTGACCTGG
The DNA here is from genome assembly GCA_923062465.1 of Acleris sparsana. NCBI lineage: Eukaryota > Metazoa > Arthropoda > Insecta > Lepidoptera > Tortricidae > Acleris > Acleris sparsana. The sequence continues at coordinate 15,366,937 of OV281286.1, forward strand.
ACTACAAAATATTTTTATTTTTATTTTGTAGGTAATGTAGGTTTATTTATTCGAGTATATTTTAAATCCCGTATGAACACGACACGAGTTTTAGTTAGACGAAATTGCGTGTGAAACGGAACAATACGTACTTATGATGGAACAATACCAAAACAATACTGTGAAAACTGTGAATAGGCGTCTTAAGCGTTGTTGCAATAATTGGGTACTGGCTAGAACTATATTGCTCAATTGCTCATCAAAAATTTAGCGCGAGAAAACCGTCCAATGCCATCCATTTTCGTGATTTTTTCGTATCAATGTTCTTTAATATTTATCTATTTTACACTTTATTATCAGTAAATATTTTAAAAAGTTTGGAGAGACATAAGCCCAACAGTAGGCAATAAAATAGGTAATTCGCTGTAGTAAAATGAGGAGATATATTTTAAAGATATTTCGATGTTGCTACTTGTGTGTTACAACGCATTTGAATTACCTACCTATGTTTACTTGCATGATCTCTGATAGCGCGATCTCATTATTTTGCTTCTTCTTGCTCATTATTTCGCTATGTATGAATACTACCATTTCGAGAAGACTTTATTTATAGTTAGGCACTTTTACAAACTTGTATTAATATAAGTACCTATTATTAACAATAATACCTGGTGGTTAATGTCCATTGCGGGTAATTATTGCTTTCACGCGGGAGTACCCTCGTACTTACCTAGGTACTCCCAAATAAAAAATCATTCCCGATCATTTATCGAAATAATTTACAAATACGATAAGTAAATGATCAACCTGTTACTAACCTACTAATAGTTTGTCAACCGTGACACATTGTTAGAATTTTGTCAATAATTGAGTTGAGCGAGGTAACAACCATTGTATGTACCGGTCGCTATGGCTACAACGCTATCGTATCGCGAGACCCAGTTTTGACTCCTCGTTCTAAATGCTATTATTTCCAGTGCTACTTTATTAAATTAAAATAGGGCATGTACGCGTTTTAGTTAATCGTCTTTAGTAAAAAGTTTCATTAAAGCTTGAAGACGATGTCGTTGGGCTTAGTTTGAATCAGTGGGGGCATAATGTTTGGGGTCTCGGGCAGGGCGTTGCAAGTCGTGTCGTTTTTCTTAGCTACCACCCACTTGGTGACTGGTGGTATCGCCTGCCTCGGCAATCCGTGCTCACACGGAATATGTATCGATGACGTCAATAGGTAAGTGGGTTATCAGGAAAGTTCTTTTTAGGGCAAACTGGGGCAAACTGCATTTCATGCAACTTTGTCTGCGAGACAATTTATTTTTTATTTTAAGTTGCTGTGTAATACTTGCTAGTAGTTAAAACAGGTCAGTAATAAGCAGCCGTAAACTATAAGAGATTGAGGAATTCGTTTTCAAAAACCCAAGTCGATTTTAGAATAAAGACAACTATACTTACTTAAAAATACAGGGTGAGCGACCGTAGTTCTGATTCTTTATTTTCGTTATTTGCTGAAGAGAAAGTAACTCCATTTCTAAAACAATTTGTTGGCTGTATTCTTAGTACTTACTCGTGCTATTGCGTGGACGGCTACACGGGCGTGCAGTGCCAGACCAACTGGGACGAGTGCTGGTCAGCGCCCTGCCTCAACGGCGGCACGTGCCTCGACGGGATAGCCTCCTACAACTGCTCATGTCCTGATGGCTTTATCGGTAGGATATCACCGAATAATATGTTACTTAAGCTAGCTTTCCAAGATGGGCTGCAGACCGCAACCGCAGGCGAAACTGTGGCTGGCGGCACTACTCATTACTGCGGGCTGCAGGCCGCAATCGATTCAATGGGAATCCATTTCATAAGAGATTCATAGAAACCAGTGGTGTCGCTTGTAGTTTGCTGTTGCAGTTTGCGGTCTGCAGCCCATCGCGGAAGGCTAGCTTTATGATCATCGATTTTAGCAACACATATTTATAACCAGTATACTCTTAGCACTCTTTAAGATGGGCTAACGTAATGGACGCATTACCTACAGCCCAAAGCGACCAACAGCCCCCTTACCTTAACTCACACATTCGTAGTTCGTCGTTTAAATTGGCCTATAATGTGATGACTGATAAGTTCCATTTGGAAATCTTCGTTTTAATTTATAAAGCTATGAAAATAAAACATCAGGAATAGCAAACACAACGCCTTTATTTTTTCTGAACTCTTTCAAGATAACTGTAGTACACGCTATTTTCTTGCTAGACGTGTAAGTACACTTCAACCAATAAAACTTTCAGGTGACAATTGCGAGACGAACTACAACGAATGCGAATCGAACCCATGCCTCAACAACGGCACTTGCATCGACATGGACAACGGTTACATGTGTGCGTGCGTCCCGGGCTTCGCCGGGGAGCACTGCGAGCTCGACGTAGCCGTGTGCAACTCCACTGAGGAGGCTCGGTGCTATAACGGAGGACACTGTATCGAAGGGCCCGGCTTTAAGTTTTACTGCAAATGTTTGGCAGGTATTATCTTTTATCTTTTTATCTTATCTTTTTACCTTCTCCTTTACTCTGAAGCTATGGAGTACTTAGTCAGCCACTGTGATTTGCGGCAGCAAGCTGAGACAGGTCGCGCCATGGGGAAAATTTTGTCGCCCGTGTGCCTAGCGTTTTTAACTGGTTTAAGGTAAATTAATATTTTATATTTATACCCGACTAATGATGAAGATAGAAATAAGTTCAAGTCAAATATCTAGTTTTTGAAGCATCCTTTTTTGCTGGCTATAACGTTTTTGCACAGTTACGCATGGTGGATCATGTTGCCACGTTCCGAGTCCATCGTCACCTCTTAAACTCCACTATATTGCGTTGTCATCAAGTAGAGACTAAAATAAATAATTGCAATATTATTATTAAAGTTTAATTGATATATCGTGTTATAGGTAAGTAATCAGTGGCTTTAGCTGTCTAATGCGAAATGTCTGGTTAACGATCTGATGCATCGTAAACATACTCGCTCCTTGTCAGTCTTTCGTTGTATGTAGTTCCTTTTCTTATTGATAAGAAGCATTTAATTGTGTTTAGGTTGGGCGGGACCTAAATGCGAACAGCAAATAGACGAGTGCGAGTCGAACCCATGTCAGAACGGCGGCGTGTGCATAGATGCTCACGCCGATTACATGTGCGCATGTACTTATGGTAAGTATGAAGTCTTTTTAGTGTCCACAGTGTTGTTTTGTCACGTCGACCAACCGTCGATCAATCGATCGTCTAGGTTATCGCCTCGATAATGAGCGTAGAGTATTTCGTGTCTTTCAATACCTAAATAAGTACGTACAAATCTATATGTTAAATATTATTAAATTCCTTAAGACAATTATTTATAAACAGGATTCACGGGCAAAAGCTGCGAGGTTCAGATAGAGTTCTGCGACGAGAATTCGTGCAGTAACGACGCTCTGTGCGTCGTGGAGGACGGATACAGGGTGTGCTACTGCGTGCCGGACTACCATGGCGAGCGGTGTGAACTGCAATACGACGAGTGCTTACTGGGACCTCGGTGGGTATTTCTAGTGATAAACAGGATCTAATATACTCTACGGATATTTTAGTGTGACGCTGCAAAAAGAAAAAATCATTGCTTAAATATGTCTAAACATCGTTGACTAATTCCAGGTGTATGAATGGAGGAACCTGTATAGACGGCGTAGACAACTTTACCTGCTCCTGTCCTCCACGTCTCACTGGAGTTCTATGTGAATGCCTCATTCTAAATAACGATACCTATGACTGCGAATATGTTAGTCCCACTCCACTACCTCAATCTACATTTTTATCTACAACCGATACTACAACTGATTTTGTTTCAACGACGAACTTTATCGAATATAATGATACTCGAACAACTTTGCCACCGATACTTACTACAGTAGGTGATATGATAAATACTGAAAATGTAGACGTTACATTTACGACAGAAGTAACGGAAATTGATAATACATATGAGCCAACTGAAACTGACATATATGTCACAGCATCAACAGAAATTAAGGAAACTTTAGTACCTGTGGATACGAAAACTGATGCAACCACCGTTGGAACGACTGAGAGTGATATCAGTTCAACGGGAGATACGATTCCAGTATCAACTACCGAAGAAACTACGAAAGGTGTGACAGATTTAGCCACATTACCGGAAACGGATAATGAACCTGCGGTTACTGAAAGTACAGTAGTAACAACGATAGAAATGGATACAACTACTGTGAGAATGTTTACTGACACACCTAGCGATCATCCTGTAGCAGAAACAGCAACTACCTCCTCATCTACCTCGCCAACTGAAGCAACAGAGTTCACTACACCTTTTGATAATACTACATTTGCATACACAACTGTTCAATCTGAATGTAGTAACTCAGCTTGCAATAATTTTGGAACTTGTTTGAATACTCCTCAAGGTATTATGGTTAGTAATATCTAAACTAAATTTCAAGTTCGACTGTTTCCAGACCAATAGTTTAAGTAGTCTGACAAGTTCTGTCTTATTTCAGTGTCAATGTGCTTTCAACTACGCGGGAAGATTTTGCGAGGAAAAAATATCAGTATCATCTGCAGCTTTTAATGGAAATTCATTCGTGGCTCATAGGTTGCGAAACGCCACATCGATCAGTATTGAATTCAATTCTAAGACGCTAATAACTGATGGCCAGCTTATGCATGTGAATATAGCAAAAGGAGTTTACGTGCAGTTGTACATGAATTCCGGAATTATGAAATTTAAGTTTTCCTGCGGGTATCAAACGATGCTGTTGAGTGAATTAAAAACTTATGTCAACAAAGGATACCCCATGAAGATTGAAGCCAGGTAGCAGAAACTATTATTATTTTTCTAAATAAAATGAATAGGCTCAGCTCAGAATCAGTATCATAGGTTCAGCTGGTTAGTCTTTTAATTTCTTCCAAAGCTCGTTTCTCTCAATTGTCAGGTTTGGATTGTTATATATTTTTTACCCTTGTAGACTCGACTTATTCCCGTCCGAGCACCACTGTAACGCGACGCTTCGTCTAAACGATACTGTGGCCATGAGTGGCGGCCAAGTGGCAAATGTTACTACCCTGGACACCAATACTTTACTGTACTTCGGCAACATGCCCAATAGCAATGAAACTGAGAACATGCCATTCGTTGGATGCATATGGGATTTGACGGTACGTTGAAAAAAAATATGCATGTTATCATTCATTACCTAATTATGTAGGTATGGTTAGAAGTGTCATCAAGTATCTATACAATATGTTGTAAATTGGTACTGTAAAATTATTCACTTAATTGTTCCTGCAACACATTTCAACCGTAGAAGGGAACATGGAGTCCAAACATAAAATAATTCGTCATCCTATAACCAGGTGAACGGTGAGAAACGCGAGGTGTTTGGCGAAGCAACGGACGCGAGCGAGGTCTCGGAGTGTTCCTCGCTGGCGTGTCTGTCTCGGCCCTGCCGCAACGGGGGCTCCTGCAGCGACCTCGGAGAAGGCTACACATGCTCCTGCGCTAATGGGTAAGAGATATTATTTGTTGAAGCTGCTTCGAGAGAAGTGTATCAGGGTTTCGCTATAAGTAAGTATAGTCTAAAGGAAAAGTTCGAGGTGGCGGCGCTTTCGTTACTGGCATCACCATCAGCCTGCCTCGACGGTGGCTTCGGGAACTACCTCTAAAATGGCTTTGCCAGCTCGTCTGTTAAGTAATCGGTAAGATTTATTTCGGCTCTATTGAAACTGATCAATAGTGTCTCAAGGCTTCGCTATCGGCTAGTCAGAAATAGGCGAGCTGTCGAAGTGCTTTAAGGTAAAATCGGGCGACCACACAGGACTTCCTCGAAAGATAAGGTCATCGTTAATCTTGGCTGAATAAGCTATCTATCATAGAGGAAACTTGGGCATAGGTGCTTGTAACACCCCATACGGGTACACTACATAATTCTCGAAAATTCCGAATTTTATAAACACGAATTTCAGAGTTCTGATTTTAAAATTTCCGAATCATGACTATTCCGAATTTTAATATCAAGAAGCATCAACATCACGAGTTTTTTTAATACCCAATGTTCACATTTCCGAATTATCAAAATTCCGAAAAATATTTTTCGAATATCGTAATTCCGAATATTCCTATTACGAATCCCGAAAATTTAGCAGCCCGAATTTTCTAAGACATTTTATTTCAAATAAGCGCCTGATAAAATAATGTATAATCCCGTGTATAATGTTTAACATGCTTAATGTTCAAAAACTGTAGGAAATGTTCGCTAAAGTCGACGGAGCTCCGCTAGGCGGAGCTCCTGTTCCGCGTAGCTATGGCGCTTCGCGCCTTGATGCAACTTTAACCTAACCTAACCTAACCTATAAAGGTGGGATTGACCTAATTAAGTAATGTGCTCGTCATCTCAACTTACTTTTGTTTTAAATAGAATAGTTCAATTCAATTCAAGTGGTTAGTTTCATAATTCCAAATTTTACATTACCGAATGTCAACGTTCGTAAATATAATATTTGGAAAAAAGTTTTCATGATTTTCGGTAATGTAAAAGGGATCGAGATTTTAGGGTGTTCCCTACCCTATACAGTGAAAACCTTGTAAAGCCACATTTTTTTAAGGCGTGGTGCCTTATATGAGTTGTTATTGCAGCTGGGTGGGCGAGCATTGCAACACGTCGGTATGCGAGCATAACCCTTGTCACTCGGGTGGCAGCTGCGTCAAGCACCCGGGCAGCGGATTCCTCTGCCTCTGCCCTTATGGAAAACATGGGATCTTCTGTGAATACAGTCAGTATTAAACACTTAAAAACAATACATTTTTCTAAAATTAAGTATTGCCGTGTGTAATGTCCAAGTTTTTTTTTTCTAGACGTTGAAATAACCCGCCCGTCGTTAGCCCCAATTAGCAATGAGATTTCCTCCTACCTCATCTACCCCCTGTCGCAAGCGGCCAACTCCGACCGGTTTGACCTGCGGCTGAGGTTCCAGACCACGGACATGGATCAGATCTCGCTACTCGCATTCGCCGGCCAGACCGGCCGCCACGATTCCCATAGCCAGCACTTGGCGTTGACGTTTGTGAAGGGATATGTCATGCTTACTTGGAATATGGGAGCTGGTAATATGTTTCCCTGTTTTCATTCAAATACTTATACATTAACTGTATCTGTAGTTATTCTTAACTTTTCGTGAGGTATATAATTTTCTCAAGTCTAAATATACAGTAGGTCACAATACGAGTAAGTAAGTATCTAACAAGGAAAGTACCCAACTGTCCGGATCCGATTTGGTTTATTTTGATATATGTTAGGGAGTAGTCTAAAATGTATTTTTTTAAACGGATCCGGTCAGTTGGGTATCTTTCCTTGTAAGTAAGGACACACACTCCGTACTGTTCTTGTCACTTGTGTGTCTTCTGTGTAGTGAATACTTAAATATAACGTGTTTCTTCTTGTGTTCTGTTTAGATGAAAATTTCCTTCAGGAAATACAAGTAGCTCAAAAAACGAAATCTGTGAGATAGGTATTTATTGTGTGTGCAGGTCCGCGGCGCGTGTTCACGGCGCGCGCGCTGGGCGGGCGGCGCGGCGGGCACGCGGTGCGCGTGTGGCGGCGCGGGCGCAGCGCCGGGCTCAGCGTCGACGGCCGGCACAACGCCACGGGCAACGCGCCCGCGCGCGACGCCCGCCTCACGCTCGCGCCCTACCTCTATATTGGTCAGGACCTTCTAAATCTTCTAATTATTATTGTGGCCCGCGATTGTTATTATATTTGTAGATTTGTGAAATCTATTTTTGCCTAGCAAGGCAAAAATACATTTCACAAATCTACAAATCTCTCTCCGTTAATTGCAACCTTAAGGCAATGTTTAAGATTGCGTCCAATTAAGTTATTCCACCATCTCTATTATAATGGTACAGACGTCCTAATATTATAGGTAAATGTGAAAATTTGTGTGTTAGTTTGTTACTCCTTAACGCTGCAACACGGCTAGACGGATGTCGATGAAATTAAAATGGTGATAGCTTTTACCCTGGATTAACGCTTTCCCTAGAAAATTTAAAAGTCCCGAGAAAATAACGATGAAGTCGCGGACGTAAACCATGCAGTTGTAAATAAAACCGTTTTGAACCGTGTGGCATTAATATAATAATCAGCATTTCCAAAGCAATCTTCTCTTCTTACTGTGAATTCTGTAATATTTTCAAAGATGTTTCACTCTCAGTCACATAAACCTTCCTACCAAAAAGTCTATCTGCATAATGATGCTTAATACAAGGCTCTGAGAATCTTCGAAGCGATCCTGTTAACTGACTAGCACGTACGTCCAGGCGGGCACCCGTCCCCCGGGTTCCGCGAGCTGCCGCACGACCTGCCGCTGCACGGCGGCTGGCGCGGCTGCGTGTGGGAGCTGGGCGGCGTGGCGCTGGGCTCGGCGCGCGCGGCGGCCGGCCGCGGCGTCGGCCAGTGCGGCGTCACCCAGTGCACGCCCAAGTCCTGCAACGCGCCACGAGGGGTCTGCATACACTCGCCGGCTACCTACGGGTAAGTGGAACGGTACAGGGGTTACTACAAAACACGAACATTCGAAACTTCGGGGTGGGGTCGGGAGTGATACTTAACTAGATCCGCTAGATCGAGAGAAAGGGACACTAACGTCACTTGAAATTTATCTTTATTGCATCTATAGAGAAAACAATCGAGCATAAAAGCCACCATAAGGTGAACGTTTTGACCAAGGTTTACCCTAAATAAGATTTACGATTCCTGATCTTAGGAGTGCTTTGCTTTGGAGGTCATAGGGTCCCCCCGGACCCCTGTTTGACATCCACGAAGATCGCTCCTTAAGAATTTGTGAGACAGCTTAATTAACATAGCGCTGCTTAAATACAAAAGCGCCACAAATCAAAAACAAATATAGTTTGATTTAAAACTGAAAGTATATAGCATTCCGATTTCAAATGCAACACAGACACATTTTGTTTTGCGTCGCTTTTGTATTGAAGCAACGAATTAGGGTAAAGTCACCAGTTGTCAGCCAGTGACCTGTATTCGACTTTATATGAGTGCAAAGAGTGGAAAATATATCTTTCATACTCTTCCCACTCATACAAAGTATAGACAGAGACCGACTACAGGTCTCTGGCTGACCACTGGTGACTTTACCCTATTACAATCTTGCCATGGATAACCACGAGTTTTTTTAGTCTGATCGAGGCGACGGATTACTTTCTTTTTGGATAAAAAATAAATAAATAAATCATTTTATACCATATTTTTGTATGGTAGTTGTATCTGCAACGAGGGCTGGTTCGGTGCTACGTGCGCGACGACTCGCAGTCCGTGCGACCGCGAGTTGTCGCAATGCCGCGGGCGTTGCGTCCTCACCGCTGATCGCGCGCAGTGCGACTGTCCCTACGGAAAGACCGGCACCGATTGTGATGAAGGTCAGTAGTACATCATAGCGACTGCCGCGATACCTGCGACCAAGTCCGGTTTGACTTAGGTCTAGATAAGGTCTCGCAGAGATCTCGCTATAATGTCGGGCTTAGAACCATGCTCATTCTTATTTGCAGACCTAATTCCAACGGACGTGTTCTTCACCGGCACCCGGTCGTTTGTGAAGCTCCACGCCCAGCCGATATCCAGCGTGAGCCTTGCTCTGGAGGCGGAGTTGAAGCCGAGCAAGGAGCGGGGGCTCGTGGCGTTCGTGCAGACCCCGCACTTCTACACCGCGCTGTCGCTGCAAGGAGGACTGCTGGAGTATAGATGGACAGGTCAGGGCCAAGCTACACCAGGCTGATGAGCTGTCAAAAACAGATCAAGTACAGTGAAGACTGCAGAGATATATAACTCCTACAGATCTATCCCTTTCACTAAGTGAATCTTGGGAACCACCTTAATTTTTTGTTGCATTTACTCGGTGCCGAGAAAGAGAAGGCTTTTGACTGGTCTGTTCATTAAAATCTTTCAGATAAATAAGATATAAAATAAAAATACATTATTAAGATTTAAATATACCTACTTGTATCTCTAGGCTTTCGATCGTAGAAATAATGTTTGTGTTTAATCCTAGGGAAAGGCATGTTTAGTAGGTAGTGACCAACGGCTGACCGTGTCTCTTATGTACCCTTATATGTAGATCGGCTGTCGGGCGTGACGTCTCTGGTACGCAGCGGCGTTGTAGTGTCTATGGGCCAGTGGCACAGCGTGAAGGCGGGCCGCTACGGCTCTCGCCTGTACGTGTGGGTGGACGGCGCGATCAGCACCGAGGGTATGCTGGCTCACGCCTACCCGCATACTGCTACCACCACACATATCTTGCTGGGTAAGTTTTGGCTTTCGGTAATGAATTGTGTAATTTGACAAAATGTGTAGCAACTTAATTGAAGCCCACTTTGAGTTCTGTGGGACATAATCAGGACGTCGCGATGCTAACAAAAATCTGTGACAAATAGAAGACAACGATCTACATCTGTGTTTCCAGTGTCAGAGAGCGCAACTAAATGTAACTAAAAGCTTACTTAATATAATAACCGTTCAAAATCGTTTTCCCCATTATCCCTATTGTAATAGTAGGATTTATCGTCACCATCCATCATCGTCGTATTCCAGTCCACTGCTTGACATGTCTTTGTCATGGATTTTAACATAGCTCGCCAACGGGCTAGAGCTAAATATATCAGTTAGCTGTTCTATCTATATTGAATTATTTTGGTTCGCAGGAGGTGCAGCAGATTTGGCATCGTTGCCGTTTGACGTGATGTCTGGACCTCCGGAATCGTTCACCGGTTGCATCAGGAACCTTCATGTTAACAATATTCTTCTGCCACTCGAAAAACAGAACATATTAGGTGAGAGCTGAGGTTCATGAAATTTGCTTCATTCGTTTTTAATGTCTTTTAATGCTAGGTACGGAACATACAATCATCGTAACAAATATCTGTATTGGATTTAATGGCAAGCGGTTTCTCGTTGTCTGTTATATCTGAACATTTTATACTCGAGATGACATCGAACACACAGTATGACATCGAACACACAGTAGGTTTGTCTGTTTTACATATATTCTGGAAGTCTTTCGCTAGATTTTATCAAGATCGTGTGTCTGTGTGAGGTCGGGCGGTCGGGTCGCTGTCGCATTTGGTAAGGACAAAGCGACAGATATTTAAATTAACTATTTGTCATTCGTGTTTTTAGGGTTCCATACTGAAACGGAAAAAACGATCAAAAACCAATCTAGATGAGATTCCGATATTTGTTTGCATTGTGTGTAATAGCTGTTATTTAGCCACGACCTAAAGAAGTAAAGGCAGGTTTAGACAGGGTCAATCACCGACTCCAAATTCGAGGCAGGGCTGACTCGATATTGACATAGTGTAAATTAATTTTATAGTCAGTACAGCGCCGTCGTGTAAGACTTCATCAAATCAATTTGCACTACGTCAGTATGGGTCAGCACTGACTCGCCTCGAATTAGGAGGAGGTTATGGACCCTGTCACGCCCTGTAGTCGTGGAGCCCCCCACAGAGGCGGCGAACGTGGGCGACTGCGACGGCACGGCGTGCGGCGCGGAGGCGTGCGGCGGCGGCGCGTGCGCGGTGGTGGCGGGGCGCGCGCGCTGCGCCTGCGCCGAGCCGGGCTGCGCCTGCGTCGGGCCCCGCTGCCGCCGCGCCGCCTGCGGGCCCGCCTGCCGCCGCCCGCGCGGCCGCTGCCGCGCGCAGCGCTGCGTGTGCGCCGCCGGACACGCCGGGGCCGACTGTCAACTCGGTAAGCCAAACCGAACTATTCATACAAAACTACTTCGCCTCCGCGGCCCTTTACAATTTCCTGTTAGCTATTGCCTCTTGGGTGCTATAGTTGCTTCTATGCGCGTCGCTCGATCCTTAAGGCTGATATAGTCATGTCGACCATCGGACTGCTGACAGGCCAATATGTATGAACGATTGCTATCGAAGCGTTTTAGGATAACCAATTAAGTAAATAAATAAATAACGCTGGCAACTCGGCGCTGACAGGTACACGACTGTGCTTGCCGCGCGTTCGCTCCGCTAAATCACGAGCCGACCTAGCTCTGCACCGACCTCTGCACTCGTGTACGACACTGAAACTACCCTAATACGCACAGAACCATTGGCACTTAGTTAGGCTAGCTAGTTGAGTTTGCAGGCACACATACCAACCACGCGATACAACTTCGTTTTTTAAAACGAAACGAACTACAGTTTTACTATGACCATACGCCTTCAAAGTCTAAGTAGGTACTGTCAGCTGCAAAAACATGGAAGAATCCATGATTCCGAAAATATGTAATAATTATGTGTAGAGTCAAAGACTTAAATTTGTAACCTTAGGTCCAAAGTCAATCTGACATTCTACAACAAAAAGGTTCAGTTTCCTATAAGTTACTAATGACTTAACATCTCTAATGAAGTAATGACCTACTGACGACTTCAAGCAATTTTTTTAAAAATGGGTCTCAAAGTACAGGTGTAGTGCATAATTGCTTTCCTTCGTATTTTCACGGAAACGTACGAATGTGTCATGCTACTTCAGTCAACCTCAGTACTTTTTTACTGTGACCGACTGAAATAGCAAGACACGTTCGTACGTTTCCGTGAAAATACGAAGGAAAACAATTATGCACAACATCTGTAACGGTCGTGACCATACATATAATTGTATTATGCTTGAGCAAGATACCCAATTTTACTACCTTGGCTATCTTGAAGTTTAGGACATCACTCATCTTCCGCAATTTTTACGATTAGCATCTATGTACTAACCATACCGAACCTTAACGGTGATAACTCTAGTTTTGTATTGTTATTTTTATTTTTATTTTGACTTCTTATTTATATTTTTGATTATATTAATTTTGTGTATATTTTTTGACGATTCCAATGAAATTTCTTGTACTTTTGACATACTAACATGCAATGTACATTGTGACTTACTTTGGAAAATAAATACCATTCATTCATTCATTCATTCATTCATTCATTCATTCATTCATATAAATTGCTATTCAGCGGTTTCTAAGACAAATTTAAATTATTATGAAGAATCTAAAATCAAAAATGTTAATAACCTCAAAAAAATACAATTAGAAACTACTTATAGACATTATAACCGTAACAATACAATACAATAATTTGCACACTTAAAAACTTTTCATCAATTACCCTATGGCTAGGTAGTGACTAATCAGCATTATCCTCAATTCATAGTGTTCATTACATATCATCTTGACCTCGATTATCCTGAATCACAATTTACTTATGAGTAAATATTCAGGACAATGTACGTTTGTGGAAAATACGATGACCATTTCAGGGAAGCCGTAACTCTTAATTAAGAGAATTGGACCAGATACGAGCAGTTGAGTAAGACAAAGACAAAGACAAAGACATTTATTGCCAGAACATAGTAATTTACAGATCTTCGTGGAACAGGATGTGCTTATGTTCTACCTTAACTAGGCATGCAATGTTATAATTCAAATCGCTTTTCATCAAGGAACTCCCGAACGGAGTAAAAACATTTTCCCAATAGCCAACTTGTGATTAACTGGTCAAATTTATTAAAGGGGCATAAGGGGAAGGTCAGAGTCACTGGTACACGGGGTGTTTTTTTAATATCAGTTTTATATCCGCGACTTCGTTTGTGTAGAACTTGTTTATCCCTGTAGGAGAAATTTGTTAAAATAAAACGTAGGTCTGTCATGAAAGCTCCAAAAAAGAAATATTTCTAAATCCGTTGTTATGATTGAAAAGAGCGACTTGAAAGCTGCATTAGAATTGAAAAAGACGTTCAACAACTGCATATACATTACATCTTTAACGATAGGTTCGCTGGAAGAGATCCCTCAAAGGGTTAAGGGTCTTGGTACTAAGGTTGTCTGTATGATACCTGTCTTACGCGTACTTACGACGTAGCAGGATGTTACAGGATTTGAAAAGTACCTACCACACTTACCTACCTACGATACCAAAACTGAACGCCACGTTTACACTGGCTGTCAACATTATCCATAACTTCATGGTTGTGCAATGTGTCAGGATTGACTTTTTCGGGCAATATAGTAAGTTTTTGAAATTATGTAAAATTGCACTTGGCCGAATTTTTTAGTGTTCCGTGTTTTTGTTGTCGCAGACGTCAACGTTACCATCCCCCAATTCGGCGGGGATTCCCTGCTGTCCCTCGGGAGGAAAGCGGTTTTCCAACAAGTCAGCCAGAGATTAGGCACCGCTGCGGGGGCGCCGGAGTACATCTCGCTCAACTTCACCACTGCCGAACCGATGGGGCTGCTTATGGCTCTCATAATGGTAGGAAAAACGATAGTTTGTTACTATATATGGTTTAATAGTGACATCTACTTTGCTCTTGTGCGCTTCGGTGGACGCCTTTTAGTAGGGCGATTGTCAATGTATTTCGTCGATGGTAAAACGGAGTTTATAGCTAGGTACAGGTGTAGTGCATAATTGCTTTCCTTCGTATTTTCACGGAAACGTACGAAGGTGTTATGCTACTTCATTCAACCTTAGTACTTTTTGTATTGTGACCGACTGAAATAGCAAGACACGTTCGTACGTTTCCGTTAAAATACGAAGGAAAATAATTATGCACTACATCTGTATATGTGTAAGAAAGAGTGGCTGATAGAGATATCTCACCCGTGGGTGTTAAGTATGTCTGGGGACCGAAGTCCGTCCTGGGGATGTATAGCAATTTACTGGAGAAACTTCGATGGTGCGATGATTGCGCTAACAGATAATACTGACGTTGGAGGGGCTGTCAGTTATGTTATGGCTGTTGGTTGTTGTCTACTTGTCACAAGATGACGCTAATGTCACAGTAGATGCATGCTAAACCCGATATTTTCTTTATTGCTTGTCCACAGGAATTTGAGTTCTTTGGTATAGGACTCGAAAACGGTTTCCTCAAACTAGCTTGGTCCAGCCCTCGCGACAACGTATCGCAGTCTGTTACCGAGAGAGAATGGAGACTCCCGAAGTCTACACAGACCCAGTCCAAGTTGTTGCCGAAGGCAGGGTTCCTTGCTGACGGGGAATGGCACATCATCGTGTTCAGATTGGAGAAGGCGAACGTTTCAGTAATGGTAGATCGGAACCTGGTTTATGCCGAAGAATCGGGCTTGACCGAAACCAATTATGATGACATGTATTTGTTTATTGGTAAGTTAGAAAAAAATGTATGACAATCTGAAAGTAGATACCTATCCTATGTCTCTTAATCACGCAGTTCACACTTAAACGGTTTTATGAAGTTAGATTAAATTTGAAAAATGAAATTACACATGAACTTAGTTCATTTTCTGGATTAAATCATATGATACATTTTGTCCCGGAAAAAACCTTACTGTACGTGCGTATTTACGCCGACGTAGTCACGAAAAATCAAACTTCCCGTTTCAGGTGGAATTAACGAAGAGGACAGTGCGATAGCTAAGCGTGAGTTTCCATCCAATTTTAAAGGCTGCATAGACCACATCGCCACGCAGGAGGACGCCTACGTCACGGACTACAATGAAGTTTACAGTGAAAATGTGAGATCGTGCCAATTATTCCCCTCTACCTAACATTTAGTTAAATCGAGGATTTCGCTTAGGATAGAGCGGGCCT
Organism: Acleris sparsana; assembly: GCA_923062465.1. Taxonomy (NCBI): domain Eukaryota; kingdom Metazoa; phylum Arthropoda; class Insecta; order Lepidoptera; family Tortricidae; genus Acleris; species Acleris sparsana. The sequence goes on from OV281286.1 coordinate 15,382,579, forward strand.
TTTTTGTTAATCCTGTTATTTACTTATGAAGAAAGTGGAATAAGATGATAGATTTCTCGCTCAGACGACGTTTGCAGTTTTTTGACTTACGGAGGAACATTAGGTCGGAACGGAAGTTCCACGTTGGTATATCCTGCAATTTTATAGATAGTTTACTTTTATACGAATATTCATGTTTTTTTACCTTTTTAGCCGAAGCTAATTATAATATTACCAACTCATACTATGTACATTTTAATTGTCGTTCAACTAGCCCCCAAGTTACCGAGGTGTTCATTATTACGTCGGCAGGTGCAGCCGATACATTTATCCTGGGGCCCGTTTCTCAAAAAGTATTAGTCTAATAATATTAGTGTTTTGTCTCATTTTGTAGTGTTATATACGAGACAAAACACTAATATTATTAGACTAATACGGTTTGAGAAACAGGCCCCTGGAAGAGTATCATCACGTTGAGTGCATTAGTGGCGTAGATGTAGAGTAGAGACATTATTCAATACTCATTATAGTACAAAACTTTCTAGTCTTCGAAATGGACCAAGAGTCTCTCTTACTATTTGTTATCTAACTATGGTTTAGTATAAGTAGGTATAATGTAATATTAGTAGTTTTATATCTACAATGTGGGTAAGTAATTAATATGAGATATAAGAACTTATCATATAACAGTCATAATATATACGATCACTTTGTATAACCTTGTTTAGTATTACGCTCACTGGATATAATGAACGAAAGATATAATCTCAAAATATCTATTTTCGTAAAGTATAACGTTATAAACATATAATACCAATCGATATAACGAATAAAGCGTATAATGTTCATACCACATACGATTTAAAACATATATGTTGTTTAAAATAAATAAAAAGTATGTATACATAAGGCCAGTTTTTTTTTTAAAGGATGCATAAAAAATAACATCGAAGACTAAGGCAGGAGCTTCGCTAAGCTTCGCTCCCGCCTTAGCCTTCTTACCTAACCTATCAGAATCGCTCTGCCCATGACCCACTGACCCATCTTGCTCGCTCGCCTCAACATGTTATTATTCCCATAACTCCTATATTTGTCTTTATAATTTTTGTCAGACCTTACTTATGTTAAAATATTTTATGTATTATCATCGTTATTTATATGTTATGTATGTTATACGAACTGAAATTAGTCGTTTTGAGTGTTATATAAAAACACATTATAGAAATTAATATTATGTCAATTATAGCTATCGTTCCTTATATCTTGTCAACGTTATTGACTTGAAATTATGTATAATGTAGTTATATCTCGTGAGACGCACCCCTACAATGCGACCAAAAATTTTAATGTTAAAGTATAACTAATTATAGCTGTCTCTGAATAAATGAGTTTTCAATAGGCAATTAGAACATTATTTAATGTAACGATGGATTAGATAATAAAATAAAAATTAAATTTCTTCGTACACAAAATATAGTTTTATTGATAATATTCATGTTTAATAAATTGTATACATAACGTCATCAAATATTATATTATAAACATATACATTTCGTTACACGTCACTAATTCAAACACAAATACAGTATGAGATGTTATCTCCGTAATTTAATTTAATATAATTCATTATTTTAAAACGGTTAGTCTTAATACAGTGTAGTAATTTCCATTGGCATGCATGTTCAGTACCTAAACATGCCTCACGCGAAGCTCGTGATTCATAACATCTGATTTATTTACATTTCATTAATTAAAGCGAGATGTACAATCATACAAGTCGTAGAAATCAATAGGCCTATTTACAAGTGGAATTAACTGGAATGATTATCTGTAGTACCTACACAATTTAGCTTGTAATTCATGTCTTGTGCATAGTGTTAATTATTTAGGAACATCGATTCCTCCCTTCGTAATTAGACCACACTATATATAGAACTTCGATATAATTTTCTAAAAAATAAATAGTATATTAAGCGATACAGAATAAATAAATATTTAATTGCACACTATTATGATAAACATTTCAAAAATTAATATTTTTATAATGTCGTAAGCTGTGCTTACACTTTCAAGCAATGCCTTACAAAATGAGGCACCCAGTGAACATCCTTCGCCGCAGACATCGCTTCATGGAGTGAAAAGTATAATATTATAGGAATGTATCGGATAACAATAACGAAGATATAACAAGAACAGATACGTTAATCACAGAAGAGGTAAATATTATATATTTACGAAATATAATATATTTTAAGCCTATTGGTGCGCCACGGTATACATCCTACATACAAACGAATGTGGATGAATCGGCATTTGTAACATGCAACACACAGACGCTAACAATTGTCATGTATAAGAATAGAGTAGAGTAGACACCTAGTCCATAGAGAACTTCAAATTTCTGATACCATCAAATAGGTAGTGAACAATGATACTAAGAAACATCCAAGTACAAACATGTAAATCCCATATAATGCGTTATTTAATACTAATGTTTCCGAACCATTGAATACAATACAAGATATATTTCGCTTATCTACAAGAAAGTCATCGTTCAAGAAGACGTCAGTAAAACAGCTTAAAACCTCTAATACTGTAACGAACAACTAGCCGCGAGAACACCAATGTTTTTTGATAATGATTACATTTTTACTTTCTTTTGTCATATTTGAACTTAAACTCCTATAAATTAGGTCGAATCAAACGTTTTTTTATACCGGTTGGTAACAATCTCAATAATTCGTAATCTCTAAATTTAAAATTAATAATTCTATGTTACATAATATAGTGATTAATAAAAGTTCACGTACTATGAATTAAAATGTTAAAATGAACTATCGTCGATACAATACGATTACATAAAGTTATCTAGTGATAGTCGGGCCGCGGCGGACGCGGCCGGCGACGAACTATTGTTACCCAGCCATTATCCAACGTGTCCATAGAAACAAAGCATTTATTTAAAATCAGTCTCATTCGCATAAGGAAGTGATCACAGCACACACACTGGAAACTCGTTGCAGAGCGAGGGGCCTCGTCCCTCTCGACAGAATGTTAATAATAATAGAGCACCTTGGTCGCTATACTTAAATCTGATAAAACATGCAACAGACCGATTTAATATTTTATAAAAATATCATTAAATATTTAGAAAACATAATTACAGTCAGAAGACTAGTAAATATTGGAAGTACATTTAATTCGCTATTTAAAAGAATATTTCACTATATATGTATTGAAATATGACAATATAGATAATAATCATTTAGAACACTGCATTTCCGAATGGAACGACGAACGAAAATAGCAAGTCACAAGCATAGACTAGATAAAAAGTTTTGTGAAAGTTTACGATTACAACACTCAAGAGACATAATAATGATACAATCATGTTACGCTGCCACATTAAAAGAAGACATGTCACCGATGGATGGCAATTCCACATTAACGTATAAATAATGTTATACACTCGTGAAGCCGCGTACGGAGCCGAGGGACCGGGCGGGGCGCGGCGGGAGGCCCGGGCGAGTCGGCCTCTGGACCGCAAACAATTCGGAACATTTTACTATACAACGTCTCTGGATAAAAATATAGTCGAATATAGTTAACGGGCGATCGTTCGGGCCTCTCGGGGCGGTCAGAGGGTGGCCAGCGCGCGCGGGGCGGGCGCCGAGAGCGCGCGTCACGGCCGCGGCTCCACCAGGCGCTGGACCAGCACGGCCACCAGGATGGCCAGCAGCAGGAACGCGCCCGCCATCAGCAGGGCCAGCTGTCGCGGGGACACGCTGCGCGGCGTGCGCGCGCGCACCCGGCCCGGCCGCGCCGCCGGCGCCGGCGGGACCAGCAGGCGCGCCGGCGCCGACCACGCGCCCGCCAGCCCGCCGCGGACCGCGCACACGCGCAGCGAGTACTCGCCGCCCCACTCCAGCTCCGTCAGCTGGAACTGCGCGGACCCGCCGCCGTACACCTGCACAGCGATCACGTTACACTCTCAATCACCGTTTACAGCTATATATTCTCGCGTAGCGCTTCGAAAACAACACATATTGCTATATTGTCATACTGGATATTCAAATTGAAATCAGAAATTTTGAACGGATATAGGTTGAGTATTTCGTAACTAAACTTTTGAATATATATTTTTATTCATATATGGAAGAAATCGTACCTGTTTGAAAATGGCATCCTTTCCGCGCGCACACTGCAGCACGTACTCGGCGTCGTCGAGCGGCTCCCAGGCGACGAGCGCCTGGCGCGGCGCGAGCACGGTGAGCGCCAGCGAGCGCGGCGCGGGCGGCGGCGCGGCGGGCGTGCGCGCGCGCACCGGCGCGCCCCACTCGCCGCGCCCGCCGCGCTCGTCGCCCGCGCGGATCCGGAACCAGTACTCGCCCGCCTCCTTCAACTTCTTCACCTTGCACGAGCGCGCGCAGCCGCGGTACACCGGGCGGAACTCGCGCGCGTCCGCCGCGCGCATCTCCACGCAGTAGGTCGCGCCCTCGCCGCCGCTCGGCGCCCACTCGAGCCGCAGGTGGTTGTGCTGCGCCTGCGCCACGCGCAGCGCGGGCGGGTCCGGCGGCGGCGGCCGCGTGGCCGCGCGCGTCTCCTCCGACCAGTCGCCGGCGCCCAGCTCGCTGACGGCCTGCACGCGCACGCGGTACACCGTGTCCGGCGCGAGGCCCTCCACCAGGCGCTCCGGGGCCGCGTCCTCGGTCTCGAGCTCGGCCGAGTCCACCCGCAGGCGGTAGCGCAGCACGGGCGCGCCGTGGTCGGCGGGCGCGCGCCACTGCAGACGCAGCCAGTCGGCGCCGGCCTCGTGTCGCGGCGAGCCCGGCGCGGCCGGCGGCGCGCGCGGCGTCAGCACGTCGCGCAGCGCCGACCACGCGCCGCGCCCGGCCGCGTTGCTCGCGCACACGCGGAAGAAGTACGGCGAGAACGGCAGCAGGGACTCCACCACGTAGGCCGTGTCGGGCCCGCGGTACACCTCCGCGAACGCGTCGTCGGCGCTCGTGGCGCTCATCTCCAGCCGGTAGTCCAGCACGGGCGCGCCGTTGTCCCGCGGCGCGCGCCATTCCAGCCGCGCCGTGCGCGCCGACTGCAGCTCCGCCGAAGGCGCGTCGGGTGCGTCCGGCGGGGCCGCCGCGGTGGTGAAGGCCAGCGGCGCGGACGACGGCCCGCAGCCCACCCGGTTGACGGCGGTGACGGTGAGCCGGTACCGGCGGCCCGGCACGAGGTCGCGCAGCTCGCACTCGGGCCGCGGGCCGCTGTAGGCGCGGCGCGCGCCCGCGTCGTCGGCGAGGTCGGCGCGGTACTCGGTGAGCGGCGCGCCGCCCGAGCAGTCCGGCGCGCGCCACCGCACGGCCAGCGCCGTCGCGCGCGGCGCGGACGCGGGCTCGGGCGCCGCGCAGGCCGCGGGCACGGCGGCCTCGGTGGTGACGGTCTCGGCGGCCGACCACTCGCTCTCGCCGGCCTCGTTGGCGGCGCACACGCGCGCGCGGTAGGGCGTGCCGGGCCGCAGACGGTCGCAGTGCGCCTCGCGCTCGGGCCCGCAGTAGGCGCGTCGGTAGCCCTCGCCGGCGTCCAGCTCCAGCGTGTAGGAGGCGACGGGCGCGCCGCCGTCGTCCGCGGGCGGCTCCCAGCGCAGGCGGAAGGCGCGCGGCAGCACCTTGCCCCGCGCGGCGGGCCGGCCGGGCGCGCCGGGCCGCTCGGCCAGCGTGCGGTACGCCACCTCGGGCGACCAGGGCCCCTGGCCGTCGTCGGTCTGCGCGCACAGCCGGAAGCGGTACTCGGTCGCGCGGCGCAGGTCGCCGCAGGTGTGCGCGGCGCCGTCCCCGACGTAGGCGGGCCGGAAGCCGTAGCCCTGCGCGGGGTCGTCGATCTGCAGCGTGAAGGTCTCGTCGGCCCGGCGCGGCTCCCAGGCGAGCGCGAGCGCCTGCGCGGCGGCGCGCGCCAGGGCGGGCGGCGCGGGCGCGGCGGGCGGCGCGCCCGTGGTCCAGGCCACGCACTCGTCGCTGTAGTCGCCGCGGCCGCACTCGTTGACGGCGGCGACGCGGAAGGCGTAGCGCGTCTGCGGGCGCAGGTTGCCCGCGGTGTGCTGGCGCGTGCGCGGGCGCGCGAGCTCGCGGAAGCCGGCGCCGTCGCCCGCGTCGACCTCGAGCACGTAGTGCGTGAGCCGCGCGCCGTTGTCGTGCGCGGCGGGCCAGCGCAGCAGCAGCGACGTGCGCGCGCGCTGCGTGGCCCGCGGCGCCGGCGCCCGCTCGGGAGGGGCGGCGGGCGCGCGGAACGTGACGGCGTCGCTGGCGCCGCCCGTGTGCTCGCCCGCGCGGATCTGCAGGCACACCGAGTACTCGCAGCCCGGCCGCAGGTCGCGCACTCTGTAACGGCAACAGTATTATTATTATTCGCTCGCCTAGTCGAAGACCACCCTGACTGATCAATAGTAACAACACGCACCGGCAGGAAAGCGAGGGCCCGCTGTAGATGGCCTTGTACCGGCCGCGGTCGCCGAGCAGCAGGTCGTAGGTGAGCTCCACGCTGGGCAGCGTCACGCCTTCCGGCAGCTGGGAGTTCCATTGCACCAGCGCACTCGTCGGCGTCATGTCACTGACCTGTCACAACCATCCTAAATTAAGTCAAGTTCTTATTTGTTAAAAACAGATTAAGCATTACTCTGACAAAATAATGAAAATAGTTGCCCGTAACTTGTTTAATATCTTGTGAGGTCGTCCCCTTTTCCTTCTGATGATGGCTTGATATTCATTTTGTATATCAATTGTTTATGTTTGTTCATTTTGTTTTTCCTCTAAAAATGACATGTTATTTGATTGAAATAGACCGACCATGTTGTGGATTATTTTTGTATCACAATAAAACCGGCAACGGATCAGCGAATTGATAACTGATAATAGTTAACTGAAGGTCAGGACACACCTGTGGTGTACGCGTAGCGGAGAGCAAATCGAGCAGCGCCTGGGTGTCGGCGTCGTCGTCAGCGTCGCCGTGCACGGAGGCGCCGGCGGAGCCCGAGCCCTCCGACCAGGCGCCCGACGAAGCGCCGCCGCTGCCGCCGGAGCCTGCCCCGCGCCCGTTCAGCTCCTTGCGCGGGGACAGCGACGGCGTGCTCGACCCGGAGTGCGCTTCTGACAACATCACAATAACACACTTTTAATGACTCAAAACAATCCTAGGGGGTGCGGCTCCTTTTATCAAGGAAGCTACTTGATTTTACTTATCATACAAATGTAGTTTCCTATTATTCAATGGTGAGCATGTCTATGTTTGATATGTTATGTTTGGTAGTCAAATGCAAAATCTGCATGGACCTTATTTAAATTAACGTTCAAAAAACCTACCTTACCTATCTGTACCAAGAATTTTGGGAGTGTCATCTTACGGAAAAAGTGCGAATATTTACAATGAAATGGGCAATATCTCAAGAAACATAAGGTTATGCAAATAAATACGGCCGACAAAGTCTGCATTCCTAAAACTGCAAATTTTGTGCCAATCCTAAGACCTAGAGGAATGCCCTATGGTAGTCATTTCTCTGGTTGTCTCATCCCACACTGGAATACAACAATGAATATACTGCTAGGCGGTAGGTTATAGGATAAGACGGGGTTTTGGATGTATTTGAACACTTGCAGTGATTAGTTTTTAAGCAGTAAAAAGGTTCAGTTGCGAAACAACAATACTATTATAATACTATTATTTTAACAATGTACCTAAAGGACATTTTTATAATGTTTTCTACTAATCCTACTATCTTACTTCTAAGGCGATTGTGCACTACAAGGAATTTTACCGTCCGGCAGTCCGATTTTTTACGGTTAACGCCATAAATACTCAGCTATAAGCACTAGTTTGTGCAAAATGGGAGTGCCGGGTGCCGGGCAGTAAAATTCTTTGTAGTGCAACTTTACTTTTTGTACGCAAGATGTTTTGTCTTTCAATCATGCAGGAACTGGTTGGATAAAATTTGGTATGTCCTAGATGACAACATAGAAATAAGCAACTTACCTATGCCATTATTCCTATTGGTCTGTTTGCGCTCCAACTTCTGTTTGAGTTTGGAGTACTGTCTCTGGGTTCTCTCATCTTTCTGGTAAACTGGGGGAGGCGGAGAGTGTTGCATGTGGTGCGGAGGTACGTGGTGGAAGTGGGTGGGGTAGCCGGGCCCGTAGAAGTGTTGGGGACCCCCTGCGCCATTTGCTGGACCCTGCAATAAGAATTATTTTTATTATTAAATTGTTAATCATACATAATACATCCATTGCTAAGCGTTTCTTTTCTGAAAGATGTAAATTCTTAGTAAATATACAATTCATCAAAAGTGTGCCATAATATTATAAAACTATATGTATACATTATACCTACTAGTGCCCAAAACGTAATAAATTGCGTTATTATTATGTTAAGGGATCGGAAATTCGGTTCGATATTTACCTAAAGTTGGCAAAATCCCAGAAAAAGTTAAGCGAATATGGTGTTGGCTTCTTAAAAATATTATTTTAATAAGATAAGTTCTGGGATTCTGGTATTCTACAAACCATTTAAATTGATTATTTTACATGTAGCATAAATTCCGTCAATTTGCTCCCCAATCTTCGTTAGGTTAGGTTAGATGAGTTACTGGTAAATTACATAACATTTGGTAAATCTATACATAGAAATAATTAATAATGGACTTATGCTGGCATAATTTAATTATTCAGAATATAAAATCCTGGGATTTTTATTAATAAATTAAAATTGTGTCTGCCTCCATACAACTGAACAACAATGCTGCTGCCAAAGATTAGGTAAATATCATACCATATTTCCAATCCCTGATTATGTATTAAAGTTGTGACAGTTACCAAATAACAGAGACCCTATACTTCATTGTTTTTACCACTATTAAAACAGTATTGTTTATAATGACTCTGCCAATTACTGTTAAGTTAATAAGAGCTACAATAAAATTAACAATAATAATAATAGTGGTAAATCCAAAGTTGCAGGGGTAATCCAAAAGTAATGATAATGAGTAATTAAAAATACTGGAGGAGATTCCTAACAAGTTGAGACACTTCAACAGTTTTTTTCCTACCCAGTAATTCCATTTGAAGAAGACCATAACAAAAAAAAAGACTCAATATTTTTTATTTTCATGTAAGAGGTGAATGGTGTGTTTTAAGCTTTAAAACATATTAATGTATGTAGGTATATATTTCATTTCTATTATCTAGCATGGCTAAATTAAATTACCATTATAAATCACAAAGTTTAGGGAACAGTACTTTATTGCTTTTAATAATTCTAAATTCCAAAGATGGGATCCTTTACCCTACATTTCAATGATGAATAAAGTTTCGAATTGGTACCCTAACTTGAACTGCAACCGGAACCATCAAAGCATCTGGCTGCCAAGAGTAATACAATGGCAGCTCAAATTTATATTTACAATTGTGTATTAAAAAGTGTAATGACTTATTGATATGAGCCTACCCTACCTAACTCCCCTCTGCGGGCCGTCATTTCGGAATAAATTGCATGTACCAACAGTCCGAAAACTTAGATCACTTGTGGAAGTTAATAGCAACTCTTTCAAAAGTTCAATTAGAAAACACACTTTATAAGCAAATATTCATTAAAATTTACCTAGGAACATGTATATTTGAGACTTAATCTTATCAAATGCAATAACATAACACAAATTTAATATCTTTTACCAACTTTGACATATGTTATTGAATCCAATATCTAAACAATGTAAACACTGACCTTAGATGTGTCTGTATTGCAGGGATCTTTGGTTTCTTCTGAATTAGTCATATTATCTAAGGTTTACGTATTTGATATTTAGAATGGACGTCAGCGCCACGTACCACCAACACGTTCGGCGCCCGTCGCCGATAACGTTCAAGTTCCACTACTATCGCAAATCGCAAACGGTATAACACTGCCACGATTACTTTATCACTGAATAACCTACCGAAGTATACACAGTAGATTACATTAAAAAATAGTCGGATTATTCGTACGTAATTGCAATGCATGTGCAGAATTCAACACAACACTGCCACGCCGGTGAGTTCGTGTTTGAATTACACGCGAAACGATAAATGAACTGAAATTGTTTACACAGAAGGTGAACACGTATTCATTTTGTGCGCTTCGTCTTCCAGATTCTTCCACTTATTATGATGTGCATTGATAACAACTATACAGTTTTTTTTAACCTTAACGAAAATATCAAAATAAATCGAATTTTTAAACAAGCCAATTTCCGAAAAGGTAATCATACTAATCATAATATTATTCACAACACAATTCTTCTTCTTCGATGAACTCTATCTAAAAAACTCTTCTGCCGTTCTGTCAAAATGACAACTATCAAGTGTATTTCTCTGTTATATTATAAAAATATGTAGAAACTTAGTTATTTTAAAGCGTAAAAAAATGGTATATGGTCTAACACCAAAAAACGGATGAATTCAGTGTAGGTTTTTATAGTTAGACAATTATACGGTTACAAATAGAGGAAAATCACTGCTATTTTGTTATTTTATTTTACCCTGCGCATGATTTCAATGAACAATTAATATCATTATATTTTGTGACAACTCCAAATAATAGGAATAGAAAATAATGAAACTAGTATCCGACCGAAACATGTTTTTAGCCGAAACCGAAACCGAAGGTTCGGTTTGATTATAGTTGCGGCCGAAACCGAAAGCGAAACCGAACCTTTTATAAACGTGATGATAACGTTGAATAAAAATGTCATCGGGCCTTTCTTTCGAGATATTTGATTAATGAAACATCTCGCTAGTTTCTACGTTCAATTTTTTCGAATTGAAATTTCAACATTGTTATAGTTAATTTTAATACTGAGGCAGCATGACCGTATCATAAGTACTATCTATTAATCGAAATTATCCGACTAACCGTAAGCGTACAAAATCGTCAAAATCTCTACTCAAATTGACTGGCCCCTTTTATATGACTTCCAAAATTGGACCAAAACAAAACAATAAAATGAAATTACGTTACACGTACAAACATACACATACATACCGTCACGCCTTCATCCCAGAGTGGGGTAGGCAGAGCTACAGAATTACTAACAACTCTAACAACTTGTTGTTAATTCTATAACCACATTTTGCACATATAGGCCAAGATGTTTACCAGTGTATAGAGTGGCACTATTCTAAGCCGGTAACCACACGGCACGTCCATAGTTAATTAAAAGAAATGCTTTAAGTTATTCACTCATAATTTTATTACATAGATAGGTAATTTCAATAATTATTAGTAATAACTTATTAAATTACATACACGCAACTAAGACGAATTCTAAAGTCGTTTAATGAAATAAGTAAATTTTCGCACTTATATCCTAAATAACTAATATAGTTATCCGTCAATCTCTTTGTAAATTATGAAGATAAGCGTTAAGAATTAACTATGAAATTATGAATTCATAACCAAATCAAAATAAAATGCTTAATTAAATTACTTAGGTCCCATTACTCGGAACAAACACAAGCGGCACTACACGAGTAAAGAGCACTGATTATTATTATTATTCAGTCAGTGGCCGGCGCGGAGTCAGGCGAGCGTCACCATATTGCCAGCCGTGCCGAGCGCACCCGACGTTAGCCGAATGCGACCCGAAAGTACGATGTTGTAAGTTTCGGCGCGGCCAAAAGATTCGGCTGTTTTTTGGCCGAAACCGAACCTCTGGCCGAAACATGATTTTTAATGAAAAAGTTACCTACACCTGGGCGGCGCCGGGCGCGGATAGATATAATATTATAATATTAACCAGCAATTCTCATGCTAGTTATTTTGCTGCTTGTGATTGGTCGAAACAAAATCATGCTAACAACCTATTTTGGCATGGACACTTCGTTTCGAATCCATATCATACTCGTTCAGGTGTAAGCCAGGGATCCATATTGGGCCCCCTTTTGTTTGGATTATTGGTTAATGACCTGGAAACAGCTGTAGGGTCATGTGGTATACGGTGGCACACTTTTTTTCCAAGGACCACAGCTCCGAAATAAATAATCATAGGATGTTGCTATTAAGAACCGTTATAGTAAATTTAATCCATTTCACATATGTGTCATTAGTTTTTTGAAGTAAGCTATAGGTAAGAAGATAAAAGTACTTTTTTGAAAAGTTAGAAATGTTCCACTGTGTACGATGGGGTCGAAACAGTGGCTCGGCCTCATTTAAACAGTGGTACGGGGTGGTACACACTGGATAATTTCGGGATAATGAACAGAAATGAAACTATTCAATTCGTAAATCAGTTTTTATTTATCATTGTACTTTTATTACTTAATAGTTAAAAACTTAACCAATTATTTTAACCAGTCACTTATAGCAAAAAACTCAATGTAAATAAGTAGGTACCATTTCTTTTTGGTTTTAGAAACAAAAACATCATATAATCTTGTGATAACAAAATAAGATTATTATAATTAAGAGATCAAATGGTTCGTCACCATTAACTATTATTAATTAAGAGATGAAATGGTTCAGCACCATTAACTATTATTAATTAAGAGATCAAAATGGTTCAGCACCATGTTCAACTAAGATAGGTCGATATAGTCACATTCATAAAAAAACTCAACGAAAATAAACTTTTTCTTTTTAGTTTTAGCAACAAACATTCACATCCTTTGTGAAAACAAATAACTACCCAGTATTATTCAACAAAAAGTTCAAGTTAGTTCAGCACATGTTCAACTGAGATAGGTCGATAGGAAAGCAATAATATGATTGCTGCCGTGTTGTACTGCGACCAACTTCAGGCTTAGGCAAAATCAACTTAATATCATCCTCATTTACATTCGAGAGATCTGGGACGGCAGGCATATGATATTTATTACCACTTTTCTGCCTCAGGAAACTGATGTAATATTCTAAATTTTTGTTTCTTCTCTCCAGAATCTTACCGATGTAATAAATGAGCTTTTTTTTGTCGAAAATCTTACTAAAACGTATTCCCCTACCCTCGGCAATCTAGTTAATGACTTCTTTATGTCATTTTCAGTTACAACTTTATTTTGATTTTCTATCATATCTTCTTCTATACACTCATCTTCGTCAGATTCTTGATATGGAACATTAAATTCTGAGTCTTCTTCATCTGAATCACTTTGAAATACCCGTTTAACTGCTTTAGTTTTCTTAGTAGCTTTCTTTTTAGACGATGAAGCTTTAGCGGCTACTATCTATTTTTTATAAGGCAAAACAACGTTTGCCGGGTCAGCTAGTTAAATTATATAATCGAAATTTGTTTAACTATATCTTTCGCGATTTCAACTGAAACCGGCCATACATGCTCATCACGTGAATAATTGCATGTTTAGTAGGTACACAGTGAAACATACTGTAGACTCAGTACAGACCACAGTGGTTCATGTTCCATTGTGAACCTTTGCGAGTTGTGCCACTGTAAATGAACACCGCCATTTTGAATACATTTAAATGCTTCGAGAAATGTAATGCCTATTGTCCATTGGATTTCACGCCTCTACCTCCCCAGTTAACCACATATTGCGAAAAAAAATACACTGAGCATAAATGGTGAACACTATAGTTACTGGAACACATATAAAACTCACCTTAAAGTACTAATTTGCACCACTAAAATCAAAAACTCCTCCTCAACCAACAACCTTGCGGCGCAGACGCCACCCGACTAGTTCGTTCGTGCCCGTTCGCCGAGAGCTTGCGTAATATGACGAAACTGATAAAATATAGCTATCCTTTGCTCGCAATTTGCTTCTGTGCCACTGTTCCTGCCTGTGCCACCGTATAACACATGACCCTAAAGCATGCAAGGTGTCTGTGGTACGCTGACGATCTCAAGCTGGTTTATGGTGTGGAGCAGCAGGCGGACTGCGACACATTGCAGGAGGATATTGACTCTGTCTTTGACTGGAGCATTCAAAACAAACTGCTTTTTAATACAGATAAGTGCTTTGTTTGTACATTTAGTCGTGCTCTTACGCCCATTAAGGCGCAGTATTCTCTCGGTGGGAAAGTCATGAGCCGCGTTTCCTCGGTGAAGGATCTTGGAGTCGTGTTCGACACACGTCTTACTACCATGATCACATAAGAACCCTTGTCAGTAGTTGTTTTAAGAGGTTAGGATTCGTACTTCGTAATGTTTAGAGATTTTCGTGACCTTGGAGCTATTAAAGTTTTATTTAACGCTTGTGCGTAGTAAACTGGAAGCATCGTCCATCACATGGAATCCATACGAGTCTACTTATGCGCTACTTCTAGAGAAGATACAGAAAGCCTTTCTCAGATTTATGTACAAAAAAGCCTATGGGTATTATCCATACTTATATCCCACGAAGTTTTTACTCGGCTGTTTAACTCTCTTGAGGTAAGGCGTAACGAAAAGTTGCTGACTACTTTTTGTAGTATTTTGCGCGGTAAGTCCGATTGTCCTGAGCTAGTAGGGCGGGTTGTGAGGCTTTATGTCCCGCAAGTTCCCACTATATGTCTTCGCCCGAAGCCGGGGCCGCTACTGGCGGTCCCGGCGGCGCGTACCGTGGCCCGCAACAGTGCGCCACTACTCCGCGCAATGACGCTCCTTAACGCGCTCCTGGCGTCGGCACCCGAATGCGACTTGTTTGATTGGAGATGGAATGCTGTGTGTCGAGTATGTTTGCGATTCTGTGAGAAGATGGATGATAGGCAACAGAGTGTACTGATATAAGTTATTTGTTACATATCTTGTTCTATATTTGCGACTATTGTATTTTAGTTAAGTAAATTGTATCAATCTGGTTTTCTCGGCGCAATAGAATTCTGTAATGCCGTGTAAAATGTGTTAATAATAAAATAAAAAAAAATGGGTGAGTGGATATTAGCGTTTTAAAGGGGACACAATTTAAATCTTAAATTAAATTAAGTACCTATATTATTTTGAGCAATAAAGGTTTTTACGAAATGTATATGTACATGTATGTATGTATATACAGTGGCGTTCATAAATATTTTCTTTGGTGCCTTGTCACTTTAATCGCTATGATAATTCGTACATAACAGTTTGAACATGACATTAAATAATAATGGGTATTAAAATATTTTTAACAATTAATTATAAAAATTAGGATCTCATGTGTTCACACAACGCCAAGACTGATATCCGAAATGACCGTAGCGATGGTAATAACAATGCTATAATAATAATAATTATAGAACTGTTATTACTATGGCAACGCTTATTATTGAATTGTTTTCCCTCTTGGGTTACCCTATAGGTGGTATGCCGATACCGTTAACGATACCACGCTATAGTACGCGAGTAGAAAATAATAATAATAAAACAAGCAAGCAAGTTATAAAAAAAACCGGTCAAGTGAGAGTCAGACTCGCGCACCGAGGGCTCCGTTTTTACGATATGCTATCTATACTACTAAAAAGAGAGAACCGGAATGCGCGCCACTCATCAACGCGCTGCCGAAACTACTGAAATTAGAAAGATGAAACTTTAACAGTACGTATGCTTATTGACGAAAGCAAGTAATAAGAAGGGATTTTTCGGAATTCAACCCCAAAAATAGGTTATTTTTAAAGCTACGAAGGCTTATAAATATGAGGCTGTAAATGTACAATATTATTTTTTTCAAATTTTATCTCTAAAGGGTCGAAATAGTGCATTAAAGTTTTACGTATTTTTGAAGGAAATTACATCGAATTTAAAATGTAGGCCCCGAAATATAATTATACCGTTTATGGAAATTCAACCTTTAAGGGAATAAACAAGGGGTTGAACATTTGTACGGGATTCCCGTTGCTTCAAAGCTGCTGACACGATAAATTATGTTTTTAACCTCGTAAGGCCTAACGTCTTAAATTTAGGACATAATTTGTCAAAGTGACTTTTGTCTTTAGTTGAACGTAAGATATTTTTTCGAACTAACGAAATTTTACTTGGGCCTTACGAGATAAATAAGATTTAAATTGGTTCAATTTATTTAACCGTTTAATATTCCAACAGACGTACCTTTTTAATTTAAAACACTCCAATTTCCTGTAAATCATGTGCCGTAACCATTAATAAATGTCAGGGTCAAACATACAAATGTGTTGACGTTGGCCTGAGGCAGGAATGTTTTTCGCACGGGCAATCGTATGTTGGCCTATCAAGATCAGGTAACGCAGAAAACCAATACATTTTGAACCCATTAAGGAGTAGTACGAAAAATGTGGTGTACCCTTGTTTTGTCGACAACCTTTTCATCGAATATTATTTCATCGACAACGATCCATCGAAACTTTAGTACTAGTAATATTGTTTGGCGTTATCTTATTTCAACTACTATTTATTTAAATTTATCTTACTACGTGGACATACTAATCAACGAATACTACTTAATCGCAGATTTGTTTCAAAATATCTTAATTGGTACAACTACAAAACATTGCAATTAATTTCTTCGACGTATTACTTTAATACAATTTTATATGTCCAATTGCACATTTATACATTTTTAATTATGTAGTGTGACATACAAATATGTATAATAAAACTAAGATTCATTCGTGTATCAAAGTAGGTTAGGTTAAGTTAGGACTGCGACCCCCAAGAAAACGAACTGTTGACAGAAGTGGGTTAGGTTAGGTTAGAACTGCGACCCCCAAGAACACAAAAACATGACACATTACTATTATTACAGTAACTTTTATTATTATTATCATAACATTATATGTATAAATTAGGAACATAGCTATAATATAATCGCGCAGAGTGAGTGATTGCGTTTAGTTTTGATAGCAAAATATTACCAACTCAAATAACTTTATGCGGAATAAATATTATTACAAGTAAAAAAAAACAAATTAAAAAGACCCGAAATGATTAGTCATGACATGCATTTTATTGAAATATGTCAACTACTAAATTAAAAGACCTCGGTTCAAATTACCTAGTATCGAGTCCACGACGCAATGACTTGTCGATGAAATGAAAATGCATGAAACGTTGTCTTTGAAATAATATTCGATTAAAAGTCTGTCGGCAATTCAATGGTAAACCGAAAAATGTTGTATATTCTGAAATATTACATTAAGTAATAAGAGGTCATTCATCCATTCATTTATTTATTAGCCATAAATGGTGTTAGAACCTATTGTTTAAATAATATGAAAGGTAGTGCTATGATTATTAATAAACAGTTAATTTTGAGTCATACGTGTTCTATTATTGCAACAAAATAAATTACCTAAACAATCTAGTAAAATAAACGAAAGGTCTGGGGTTATGGGGTTATAATGATGACAATATCATATTTTGATATGATGATAACTAGGATTAACTTTAATCTAGAATGAACATACTCAACCACACCCGAGCGAAGCCGGGGCGGGCCGCTATAGTATTTAATATATGCTTTGTAACCGCAAAAGAAAATACTAATTTTGTTATGAACTTTATTTTCTATGCATGCAATAAGGTCAATTTTGACTAGCCTAAATTTTAAACGGATTTTTAAAGTTTTAATGATATTTTTCAAAAATTGTAAATAATTAACACTACATTTAATTTTTCCCGTAAAATATAAATAATTATCTATACTTTTTCAGTATTTTTCAGTTTTTTCGATTAATAAACTTCGGAGATAATTGAACATTTTTGTGCATTATTGGCTATAAATCAAAAAGTACACAACAGACATTTTTGAAACATTAGTTTTGAAACGTGCAGATTGAGCAGAAAATTAATTTCACATTTTTTTACTAAAAACAGATGTGGGCAAGCAAGTTGTAGGTACCTACAACTATGCCAAATTTCAAGTTGATACCATTTATGGTTACTGAGAAAACCTGCTGTGACATACAGACACACAGACAACGAAGTCTCATCATAAGGGTTCCTTTTTTTATAATTTTGGGTATATACGGAATCCTAAAAATGGTACTTAAAGTACAGTCGAGTCCATAAATATGTGTACACTTTAGTACCTTGTCACTTTATTCGCTGTGACAATTCATATATGGCAATTACATGACATTAAATAGACAAGGTACCTACTAAAGTGTACACATATTTATGAACTCGACTGTTCTATAAATAAACTATAATTAACCACCTCCAACGCCCCTTTCGCAAAAGTCTTACTGCAACATGTCCCTTTCGCAAAACGGCCTGTCTTAATTTTCCCTTCTCTAATCAAGTTTTATTACGTCGCCCTCTTCATATTTACATAAACATCTTTACGGACTAAATACAGAAACAAGTCGCGTAAGTTACGAGCGCCTGCCTACCATTCTTCGCTCTTACGGATAAGACCATGATTAGACCTGTTTTTAGCATTAATCCTTTCACGATGGTATCCGTTGCTGGCTTTCAAAAGATTAAGAAAAATATATACATTAAGCTAATGGATAATCATGCGACGGAAACGTATTTCCCAAAAGCGACGTTCCGTTTGCGATACACACAATAAGCGCAGTCCTTTCTAAGATCGTGGCTTCGTCTGCCAAACGAGAACCACTCAAGTGAGAGGTTGGAGTTTCAAAGCAGGATAGAGCTACGTATGTTATTTCTTTATTCGTATCATTACACAAAGAAGGCGTTGTTACGAGCCCTATAAACTAGGCTCCCAGCGTCTGGTGCTATAAATTTGACTAAGATAATTAACGTTAGTTAGTTTCGGAGCCACAGTCCTGTGATTATCGTCTATATACCAAGCTGATCTCTGTTATCAGGACAAAGTGAATGGATGGTATAAAAATATTAATCTACCCCGACCTTGGCGGGCCTGTGAACTTAGGCAGCGTCGAGAATATCCGCTGCCAACTCGGGAGCCGGCTGCCGGCGCGACTAAATGACAGCTTTAGGGTTCTACGCTGCCGATAACATGCCTCGCTAAGCAGCTTTAACTTTAGAAATCCACTCCTAGGCTTTACAATCTAAGCCGACTGCAATCTATATAAAGAATTCTATAGTCGTATCTTCACTATTCATAGCTGCGGTCATGGGAATTAATTAATGTGGTAAGTTCAATCACCGCACCGCGCTATTTATTTCAGATAGCACCTATTAAAACTACTTTTAACCAAAATTAGAACCAGTTCTTAGTAAATTACTTGTCTAGACAGTGCCCACCACGTATTACGGACGTTTTGTTATTATGAAAGCACATACATATTTGCATGTTCTTGCGACCGTCCATTACGTATTACCAGCGGTGATGATGAATGATGCACGAGAGAAACACTGAAAGGCATACAAATGAGCTGCTCGATCAAACTCCTGCGATGCGCAGACGTACGAATAACCGCTACTCTTAATGTGATTGAAAACTTCAAAGAGTTCCTGATAGAATAGTGATGAGAACATTAAGTAATTATTCTAATTTATTGATTTTGATACTGAAGGCACACGAGCTGGCGGCCATGAGAGCTCCGCAATCGCGGGTGCGTAGCCGGTCGTTGCAAATAAAGGGTAGAATTGTCTTTTGAAGGTCCTGAAATACCGCCGCAAGACCTTAAAGAAAGTCATTACTATGTTCTGGACCGGTATAGACCTGGCGATGGAATTTACATCCTCGAAGACCGCGAGCGTCACTCAGGTTAAAACGAATTTTCCCGAAAATTACAATTTGGCAGATCGATTTTTCGACCCCGCAAACCCTTATATTGCCATCGTAATCGTAAGATCCGTTTTTGAGAACGTGATTACAAATATATAAATATATTAATCAATACATATAGGACAAAATGTATAGGCAACGGATTTGGGTAGATAAGATACATCACGCCAATTTTCACGGTTAGTAGTATCAGCCCAATGGAACCCTGACCCACCATAGAACTATGTCACATTGACGTTATGATTCAAGTCTATAGTAGTGTCAAACAAATTGTTTTATAATGCCACTGTGACACCGTTCTATCGTGGGTCAGGGTTCCATTGGGCTGATAGGACCTATAAAGTTGTGATAATAAAAGATGGTTATGTAGTGTCTTCATTTGGTACTACTAAAATTATAATCCTAGGTATGAACCGTTTTCTCAACTACAATATTATAATCCTGCACAAAAGCAAGGTTTTTCTTATATTGCTGTACCTACCCAAACTAAACTTTGATTTTCTATGCAAATATAACTCCGGGTGAAATGAAAACGTTTCTTGCCCCCTAAATTAAGTCCATTTCCTAGATGATTGAATATGTTTTAATAGGCTATTTGACTAATTTTAGAAAACGTTTTTAAATGATTCTTTATCACATAACAAGCACACTACTTTGATATTTCCTTGAGATTCTACTGTATTATCAATAAAAATGTAAGTTAAGGTTTAAATTTTCAAAACAACGCGACTAACGCTGTTTCTATCTATGGCGGACTAGTGTGACGTCACACGCAAATAAACAAACAAGTTCATTTGACAGCTTAGCATATGAAGTGAATTTCGGGTTTGTTTTGTTTACTTGCATGTGACTTCACATCACAGATTATAAAGTATTTCTAACATCACATAGCGTTCTTGCCACAAATTAAATTTAAAAAAAAATCCTTATTATTTCGTGTAATTTCCAAAAAAATAGACATAATTTAATGTGAAATAAAGTGAAATACGTTATTTTACGCTAGTATCAGATAGGATGACCACAATTTGTAGTACAGATGTAGTGCATAATTGTTTTCCTTCGTATTTTCACGGAAACCAAGGACGGAAACGTACGAACGCGTCTTGCTATTTCAGTCGGTCACAGTACAAAAAGTACTGAGGTTGACTGAAATAGCATTACACCTTCGTTCGTACGTTTCCGTGAAAATACGAAGGAAAGCAATTATGCACTACACCTGTATATTTTCAATGTTGTCAAATAGCCTATTGTTACGAAAAACTAGGTTAAATTTATAGATACGTTTCCGTTTTGTTTTTTATTTGATTCTTTTTATAATTTCATAGTTTTCATAATTTCTACAACATATTCAAAAAAAGTAAAAGTCGGACCAGGTTTAATTTATGGGGAGGAAAAGGTCATCGCATTTTATATGGATTTTTTTAATTTTACTATCGTCTTAACCTTAACTGTCTATGTATTTATTTATTTAGGTATGTGATTGAAAATCCGATGTCCCCGTAGCTCCTCTGAACATCGGTTATTGAACTCATTTTTCATAAGTTTCCAGTCTGGTTGTAAGTAGCTTTTAATTAAAAAAATATACGAACTGGTTTTTTGTCAAGTTATTATCCAAAATCTATAACCATGAGTCTTCAGAATAAGAACTCACGTAATGCGGAGGCGGCTGGTGGTGGGGCTGGTGGTGGGGCTGGTGGTGCGCGTGGTGCGCGTGGTGGTGGGGCAGCTGGTGCTGCGGCGGAACCAGGTAGTGCCGCATGCTCTCGTCCAGCACCGGCGGCATCATCTGCGGCATCATGGCCGCTGATGTTACCACTGGCATGCCGCCTGCAACACCAAAAGATTACGTTTACATAACCTGGAATCTTGAGAAGATAATCAAATGAACGATTTTATAGGATGGATAAAAAAATAATCCATTTGATCCCGAAAGAAAATGTAATTATGATAAATTAATGACGGTTAGACAAAGTAACTGTAATAACGGTATTGTCTTCATGAGTTAATCTGTAATTTGTCTTGTTATTTAACCATTTAGGTACTATCAGCCCATTGGAACCCTGACCCACCATAGAACGGTGTCACAGTGACATTATAAAACAATTTCTTTGACACTTCTTATGACTTCAGTCATAACGTCACTGTGACAGAGTTCTATGGTGGGTCAAGGTTCCAATGGGCTGATAGTACATAGTACCTAGGTACATTCTTGTAGTTCACAACCTTGATTTTTAATTAAATTCAAGAACAATTTTAGGACTTTACGTTCAAAAAGGCCTTTTCGTCTGTTACAGACGATGTTTATAAATAGTAAGTAAAGAACGTTAACCCAAGGTTATTAAGATTGGAGATAAAGAATGGAAATCTACCATAATATTAAAAATGGTTAATACAGATGTAGTGCATAATTATTTTCCTTCGTATTTTCACGGAAACGTCCGAACGTGTCTTGCTATTTCAGTCGGTCACAGTACAAAAACTACTGAGGTTGACTGAAGTAGCATGACACGTTCGTACGTTTCCGTGAAAATACGAAGGAAAACCATTATGCACTACATCTGTAAAGCATTATTGGTAGCTCATTTGCTTTTTTCAGTAGTTCAGTACCTACAGCCAGCCAGCGACGTTGGAAATAAGTGATAATGACTTCAGTAGGTACCTTGTCATTTTAAAGTTATTATTAAAATACCATACGAAATTGTTTAATGGGCTAAGGCAACAAGGTACGAAAGTGAACAATATATAACTCATGATGTTTGGTTATACCACAGCATAACAAATAATACTAACGTGTTTGTTATGCTGTGTTAGTATCAGTAAATTTGCGAATCACGATTACGCATGTGTACGCATTGCTACATCTCTGAAGTGCTTATACTTACATACACATACTCGTAAATTGGTAAGTATCTTATTAAATTTTCCACCTGGTATTGGTTAACCCTTAAAGTCGTAAAGTTAAAAAGTACTGAGATCTTAAGGCCGATTAGGTATTCAAAAAAAATTAAAATCGGCCCATTTTTAAAAGGGTATGATAATTTCAAGTGTCCAAGATTTTTTTAATAGCTTATCTGAATAATAGTAAATTTGGTAAAGTTATAACGTAACTACTTACTTTATAGCCCGGAAACGAAAATAGTAGTTTTTATCTCGGGAAAATGGACACTGAGCAAAAAAACTTACCTACTTGTAACAAATCTTACACTCTCGAAAATTGTGAACCGCTTAAAATGCGTAAAATTCACTTCGGTCTATAAACTTTTCTCACCCCCTAAATCAAGTCCGATTTCCACGTTTTAGAATACCTATATATATATATATATTTTATGTGACAATGGAGGCAGACGAGCAAGTGAGCCACCGATGGCTCAGAATAAGTAATAGTACAACTGATAGTAAGTGATCGTCGCGAGCCATAAACAACGCAACCCGCAACACCAGTCCAGAGGAATCGCAGGTGCGCTGCCGGCGTTTGTGAAAACGGCTCGTTTTTTGAAGATTCCCAACTTCCCAAGTCGTATTGGTTCGGAAATAAAGGACGCCGAAAGCAGATTCCACATAGATAAGGTGCGTGGCAAGAAGTCTCTCGAAAAACGCCAATGGTGGATTTCCAACTATCAAGATGGTGTTGATGAAATGATACTCGTAGTTGTAGGTATGTTTGCTGTTGTAGTAGTATGTTGTAGTTATTGTGAAAAACCACGTTAAGTTTAATACAAGAAATAATTTCTTGGAAGGTTAAAGGTTGGCTATATTCAACATGTTAAAAACCAAATCGTTTTAAACCTGTTATTGTATTATCAGCGTTCTGATAGGTCTTAATATATTAACTTGACAGTACCTACCTACCTAATGGCGCACAAATTAAAAACAATACCATAACCATATTAACTAACAGGTCAAATAAGATTTGAATTTTATAATTCAGAGAATATGAATTGGCCATTTGTTATCATCGCTAAGATTTATTTGTTAATATAAAAAAAAAGTAAACGTATAAACTGCCCCCGTTCTTCTAACAATACAGTGGTTTAAGGTTAAGTCTTAACGCAGAAAAAAAGATCACAAAGTAGTATAACAGACGGCCTAATCATTTTTCTAGAACTATACCGCCTAGAATAGAGGCGCAGACCTAGTTTTTCACAACAATCCAAAATAGAAAAAATCGGACTAGGTGTAAGGGGAAAAAAAAGAGGGGGGGAAAAGCGAGAAGCTGCCAGGTTTAATGGACTTTTAAGGATAAAAACAGAACACAACAACCAGAGTGTCTTGTCATTCATCGCTACGTACTATGTACACAGGTATATGTATACAGGTGTCGGCGAATTAAGTAGCACTTAGCGCAGTGCTAAGTGCCAGACTAATGCTCTTTATAATACTTCAATTATCAATCACGAATACATCTTCTTTGAAATACGCTAGACGCCGTGTATACGGCCAATTTTCATTAACTAAATAAAAAAATACATTTTAGACTAAAAAACTTATATATAATATACAGTAGAACCCGCTTAAGACGATTCTGAGGGGACCTAGCAAAAAAAGTGTCTTAAACGGGAAATCGTATTAAACGTGAAAATTAAACTAGTATTATTTCATGTACACACATTTACATGTAATTTGTTTATTTTAAATGGAAGATACAAAAAAATATGTTTATGTAAAAGTACATATTTATAGCCGATCGCTTAGTCGCAACACACAAACTTACCTGGAGGTGTCGCTAGAATCGCGTCCCCTTGCGTAATATTAGTACGATATGCTTAGTTGCAACTCTTTTTGACCCGCGTTCATAACTTGGTATTTTGGTTTAGAAGACGTATTAAGCGGGACGCGAGTCTTATTAACCGTGAAAAAATGTATGAAAACAGGCCTTAAGTTGCAGGGACCGGCAGAAAATGGCGTATTATGCGGGAAATCGTATTAAACGTGATCGTATTAAGCGGGTTCTACTGTATATACAAGACGTGGTAGGACCTTGTGTAGGGTTCGTCTACGATGCTTCGTACCAGCATTCGTGACTAGTTCATCTGCCAAGCAGTAGTCTTGTGTTCCGGACGTTCCGGTGTAAAGTCGGGGACTATAGAAATGATAACATTGATAAAAAATGTAAACAAATCAGTTCTGTGTCAAAGTCATATAACCTCAATATTTCTGCAAACGAGTTCAAAACGTATAGTTAATAGTTATTTAATCTTAAACAGCATGTAAAAGCAACAATCAAGAAAGCGTGTACATTATTAAATATACCTCACGCGATGTCCAAAAAGTACGTGATTATGGTGTAATAATGGTACATAGTTCCGTTTGGTTTTGTTTACATCTTTTGTCATTTCTATTGACCCCGACTTTAAGGGGGAACGACTACCGCTAAAATGACTTGGATAAGGGTATTCCATCTTTGTCCTCAGGGTTTCTCACGCATTTGCTGAGACTGTGGGCCTTTTGGAGCCCACTTCCCATCAGGTAACTTGTGTTTTTTTATGGCATGGCGAATTTCAACGAGCACACAGGCCACCTGATGTTTAGTGGGATCTGTGACCCATCATCATCATCATCATCATCGTCATCAGCCCACTTCCGTCCACTGCTGAACATACGCCTCTCCCATGGCATGCCACTGAGCTTGGTCTAGAGATTTCCCAGCTTTTTTTGTATGTCATCGTTCCACGTAGCTAAGGGCGTCCTACACTACGTTTGCCAAGCCGTGGTCTCCACTCCAGAACACGTCTACCCAAACGGTTGTCGGTTCTGCGACAGATTTGACAGACTCACTGCCATTTCAGCTTGTTTGTCGATATCTTTGGTTTTCTGTCGGATCACATAGTTTCGGATTCGATCCTTCAGAGCGACTACGAGCATAGCCGGCTGAGTCACCTTAAATTAGTGAACCAGTCGCATCGTCAAAAAAGTGACCCTCCATTTCGAGCTTTTACGACGAAGTCTTATTCGAATGGCCATTGTTGGTTATATGCCTATCCAAGGCCTCCATAATGGCATTTACTCCACCTGTGGTCATTTCTACGGAATAGGTGGCCTGCCCATATCCATTTAAGTCTGGTGACACGATGCCCCCCGTCAGTGACATTTGTGCATGTAATTTTCGTTGTATTTTCCGCTGGGTAACATTGAGCTTCTGGATTAGCCCGGCGCGGCGGCCAGATTACGTGTTTCCCACCCATGCGTCATAACCGGCGAGACACATTGGTCGAACTCTCTCGTCTTCAACTAAATAATATTTTTCTTAATTGAAACCGAAGGTTAAGTCATTATAACCTCTAGGTGTTACCCAATGTTGATAAACTCTGCACTATATTATGTCGGATTTCAATGACTAATTTGATGTGTATTGTTTGTTAGTGAGTAAATTTAGATAAAGCTGTCAAACCTTTCATCGATTGTTTATTTGTTGGTGAACTTCGCGCTAAATACGAATACAATGTCATTGGTACAGTCAAGGAATTAAATTTGTCACCTACCTTAGGTCCAAAGTCAATCTGACATTCTACAGCAATAAGGTTGAGTTTCCTATCAATTACAAATGAAGGCATCTCTAATGTTAATGACATTTTCAAGCAGATTATCTTTGAACTGGGTAGCAAATTAACTTCCGTGACCGTACTTCAGACGTTATGCGATTTAAGTTATGGGCTTAACATTTTCATCAGTTATTTGAATGAATAGGCTACCGACGCCAATTCAATAATAACAATTTAATAACCAATGATGGAGTCGGAAAGCGATGATAACAGGATCGCCGACGTACCTATTTAGTCCTAGTTTGGTGTAGTGAAAATGAACCTAACCAAATAAGTTAGATAGAGCTCACGTTTGCTTCAACGTATGATTCGTTAAGAATGCGAGGATACTTACAGACGATTATGTATGAGTACTTAGGTATACTTATGTTAAATTATAACAACACTGCACCTTTGACGGCCTTGCTTGACCATGGAGTAATAAATATAACAAATTGCAAAATGGTTAATAATGGGGTTTTGCGAAAATACCTACTTCCCGAAGTTATTAATGGAATTTGTCAATGGAACTAGTGAGTTGTACCGGAAAATAATATATGGCGTGCAGTCACAAAACAAACACGATATTTTATGATTCACGTTGTGTTCACGGCTCGGCGTGCGTGGCAGGACCCCTACCATGAGCTACAATTACCGTACTCGCCAGCGGGTCGAATGCTCTGTCCCTCGCACTCTACAAGTATACTGCGAGGTCTGCGCTGCGAGGGACAGAGCGTTCGACTCGCTAGCGAGTAACGTATTTTTATTGTAACCATGGTAAGGGTACAGATAGGTATTTGCGTCACGGTGGTTGGTTTCTGGGTCCTCTGTTCATTCAGAATTAACTTTACATTGTGTCGGAGCCCACATATTGTCTAAAGATACCTTTTGTTCCTGTACATTCAACCGTGGTTCAATCTAGACACATTAGTGGTTATTTAATTATAAACTTCATATTTAGCCGCAGATAAAAGCGCCGCGCCAAATAACGGAACCCGTTCTCGAATTTGCATTCATCCAATTAACTTTTTTTTGACATTGACACGGCGACGCCCCCGTTCCGCCCGGTGGCGTTGCGCTTTATGTTATGAATGAACGTGTTTCGGGTGTTCGCAGAATTCCGTCTGCGGGCGCCGGATAATACTCTCTTTGTGGGATCATCCGCTTTTGTCCGCTGCCTGCCTCCCGTCGGCGCCCGCTCGGCGCTCGGCGGTGCGCCGCATAGTTTAGGTACATCAGCATGCCACTCAACCGCAGGCTTCTTGAGCAACTGCACTGGGAATCCCACGGCAGCCTTGATGCGCATTGTTTCCACTCTAAGTAAAAGGAAAGTTTTTTCCTCCGTCATCAATTTCAATGCACGTAGTCAGCTCAGTTCGGTATCTAAGTCCCGCCATTCCCTGTCGTGCATCAGTTCAGTGCGAAGCCTATTGCGCACATCGTAAAATAATCGAGGTCACAATAATAATACGTCACATTTAGTCCATACGTAAACCATTTGTCACAATCAACCCGTCCATATTATTTAGTGGATCAAATATAATATTGACATCGCTAAAAAGTAGAGCTATTTAAGTAAGTTTTCCAATACGTTGCTATTGTCATTGATAAGCAGTGCGTGCACGAACTTCAATTACGCGTAGCCTCTTCGACCGAAAACGGGTTTCTCTTTGGAATTTGACCTACATGGAAGTAAATCTATGGCTCCGGACACAGGATACCATGTTTTTTAGGTTCCTTAATTTTGATTCAAGTTCCTGTGTAACGAATATGTCGCTTAAGTCGACACTTTAAACCTGTGCTTCAAACCAACCATTTCCATAAGTTATGTGACATGTTATGTTATAGAAAATGTGTGGATTGCCGTAAGCTGCCGGACGGACGCGTAGACGGCTTATGTCAATTAAATACATTTTGTCATGTTTAGGGTTCCGTAACAAAAAAGGAAAAAATAACCCTTATAGGATCACTTCGTTGTCCATCAATCTGTCTTTCTAAATTTTTCTCAGGAACGCGTGGAATTATCAAATTACAATTAATATCAAATACACAAATCAGCAATCCCTTGAAGATGTGAAAAAATCAAACTTCTACGTCTACGCAATCAAGAGATAATTACAGCTGTTATGCCGCATAAATATTATACATGTCTCCTGCTCGGAAAGTTTTATTTGAATGCCGGGTGGAAAATTGCGTTTTCACCTCTAGGGTGAAAGGTATTTTTTTTAATAGTTATGATTGGCCACGGAGCAAGATAATTGAGCTACGTCATATTCTTAAAATAAAAGCTTTTCATATATCTAAATTCGGCTATACGTTAAACGACGTATTTATTATTATAGGTTCATATTAAAATAATTTTACGACTGGTCTATGTATTTTCTTCTCAATTACATAAAATCATCATTCTTCTTGTTAAAATTAATGGCGGCGGTCCACCGTGTGATTTCGCTAGTGCCAATGTCAGTAAAGTAAAAGCCGGATTTTTTTTCAATCGGTCATCTTGGGAATCAAAACCCAAAAGGCTTGCTGACCTAAAATCATGAAAGTTATCAAGAAACAATGTCTTATAAGTAAGTAGGTGCAAGTAAAGGAAAAATCCTTTAACCGTAAATTTATAGTTACATTACAAAAATAATTATAAGGAAGAGATTCCCGTGATGATAACTATTTTGGAGACTGTGGGTCAGACCAGCGTCCTTTCTTTTTTTACCTCGGAGTCGGAGTGATCTAGCTGCCTTAATTATTCACCTACTTTGCCGCTTGTTAAGCTATAGTGACAGATCATTTTAATCACCAATTAAGCAAAAACAATAGCATTTTTCAAAATTCGGCGAGCAGACAGACTTCCCGTGTGGTTTAAGATAAGGCCGTCTAGTAATGATATCAGCCATACCATGGCCTCCCAACTCAAACAACGTGTAATTATTACTTTAATATACTCGAATTCTTTGATCTGTGATGATACTAAGCATTTAGTGTCATTTAGGCATTTAAGTGGAACTTACTCGTGTATGTTTTAACTACATGTATTTTTTTACTGATGTTAAGCCTAGCCATGAGATGACAAACAAATATTAATAATAATGGATCATAAATCATAACAAAACATAACAAAAACGTTAACTTAGAAGTAGTTTTTAACAAAAGCGTTAGATAGTTATTAGTGTCGAAGTTTTAAATATCTCCTTAAAATAGCTATGTTTATTGCGAAAGCCATAAAACCCAACGGTGGAACAATTAGTGGAATACCTAGTCAGAAATAAATACCGCGCTGCATGTTCAATTACGCGAACAATCTGCGCGACGCTAAACCATGTTATCCATATAATTGCGAACGTGTGCATTTCAGTGAATCATTAATTTGTAGGTAAAACATAAATATGTATGCATGCAAAACTTTATTCCATCAAGTCTCTAGAAGCTTCATAACGTAACAAACCTGTGAAAAGAACAAAAACTGGAGTCGCCAAAAACAAACCGGAGGGCCCCAATTTTTAATTAGCTTTATATTTATTTGTGACTCTTGACTCTAATAAAAAAGAGCAATTTAAAACAACGACACTCCACACCATGGGATAATAGAGA
The DNA here is from genome assembly GCA_923062465.1 of Acleris sparsana. Taxonomy (NCBI): domain Eukaryota; kingdom Metazoa; phylum Arthropoda; class Insecta; order Lepidoptera; family Tortricidae; genus Acleris; species Acleris sparsana. The sequence continues at coordinate 15,412,286 of OV281286.1, forward strand.
GAAAAAAACCCAATCCAATTAAATTGTTATTTAACGTAAAAAAAAAAACACCATTTTATTTAGAAACTTTTACGGTGTGACTAATATTAAGTATGCCAAATAACAGCAGAACATTAATAACAGGTCATTATACGGAACGACTTGATCGTCAACTGAATCTCAGTCCGGCCGTTATGTTCTGTAATCCTTGTTTACGCCGATTTGACACTTTTTGTCTAGGGACAAAAGTAATTCATTTTGTTGCGCCTACCTAAATCCATACATACGCTTATGTCAAAGAACGTGGTAGAGGGCAGGTTGCTCGTGCAGTGTCGAAAGGCAAAAGCTACTAAAATTACTTTGTTCGTATTTGTATTCCAATGAAGTTTAAAATGAGTTATCATCTGGGCACTCTGTTACTAGAACGCCGCAAACCGCAAAACAATTTATCCCGATGAAAGCTTTTCCAACAGTCGCCTAGCCCGCGCTGTCAATTGCAGAACACAGTTGGCTCATTCGCTTGCTTAATTATTTTAGTTTTGCCTTTATTATTTATGTATCTTGCTCCGACTTGTGTCTTATACGCGAATGTATACATATTAATCAACATACGACAATATTGTTGAACTTTTATATATAGACTCTAGTAAGGCAGGAGCATTAATAGTGATAGCAATATAACAGATCATTACTTGAAGGTAATCTTAAGCCTTAGTTTAATAGCACATTGATCTAAGTCACATAGAACATCCGAATAAAGCGAGATCTTACAGTTAACATATAATTATAATAGCTAGTTGAAGCGACGACCGCCCCCGTTAACACGATCGTCAATGTAAATATACCCGTCGAAGAGACCCAGATAGGTTAATTATGCTTTTAAACCACTCAATTAACTCTATTTAACCGGCGACGTTATATTATTTACTAAATTAAAACAATAAAAAAATTAAATACGTAAATTATTTATTATGCAATTAGGAGTTTACATACATACATTTACTTGCCTTGTGTACGAGCGCACGAATAAATATGCAAAATGTGGCAATTATAATTGGTGATATTAATCTATAGGTACTATATTATAAAGCGAGAGAAAGCTGATTTTGTACCTATATTTGAAAAACCTTTCACCGTTTGAAAGGTAGGTACATTATTCCAGATGGACATAGGCCATAATTATGTCTTATAATTCAACCCAGGCGTCGGGACGAGCCGCTAGTTAAGTATAATTACACAACAATGTATTTTAATATACCTAGCACTCAAGTGTCGTCAATAACTATTGAGTCTCGCGCGGTAATAAAGATACCTATAAAACCAAGCTAAAGCCTCATTAATTAAAACTTCGAGAGAATATTGCAGCCCTGGGATCAAATAATTTTAAAACAACCGTTGTCCACCAATAATCGTATAGACGTTTTAAAAATCCATTTAACCCAACCGACGGTAATCTGTCACGGTCGACTACGCAAAATATACGCAGGAAGAGTCTGGCCATCAAAACGTGATATGTATGTACTGAACATGACCGCGAAATTTCAAATTGTAGTGATGGTATGCCTGTATGGGCTAGAGTTAACCAATGGTTAAGTATTAAATTGATTAAGTTATACTTATAAGTTAATGAAAAAAGAATTACATTTGTTTAATTATAGCTCATTCAGGCTCATAGCATACTATAGCTACTTTTTAAATTTCGCGGTAATTTTCAGTATCACGTTTTGATGGCCAGACTGAACGAGTATGTGTCCGCCTGTCATTGGCGTGTGGGTGTTGCCTTTTGTATTTCACATATAGAGATCAAAAGGTTAAATCCTTTGTGTCAGAATAGCGTTGGCTAATTATATTTTTATATTATATGTTATAAATATTTTCTTACGATCAAAAGGTAAATAATTCAACCTAAGCTACTTACGAAAAAATATCATGAATTTAAGCATGCTCCAAAATACATTTTGTGATATATGTATTGATAGGCAACTTTTCGGCTTTTCGATCAGACAGAACCTAGCGAGGGAGTTAAGTGTCAAATAGAGAACCTCTTGCCTATTTCTGTCATAGCTACCCAAGTTACAGTCCAAAGCTGCAAGCTTATAAACAAGTAATTATGCTGCAGCTGATACCAAGTAAATATTTAAAGCAAATACGCTTATGTCAAACTTAGACGAGTTCGTGCCACGAAGAATATCGCCATTCGCCACAAGGCCGGCAGCGTCGGCTATCAGAAGAACCTAACGTATTAGTTTCACAAAACAATTGTATTGGGTGAGTCAACAAAAGTAGTGTATCTAGATGCGCATAATAAGAATAGTTGGTACGCGTAGGTACTATCTATACTATCAGATTCTTAATAGCGATCTTTGTTTCTCTATGAAGCACGAGTCACAAAATATCAACAAATTATACTTTCTGTTGCGAGTGCAAGTATTAAGAAACTGTACTTAACTTGAAAATCGACCTACGCTTTAAAATCGGCGTACACGGACGATCTTGTATACATTTATTTTGTGCTAGCTTTTACTAGGATGAAACTGCTTTACACTACTACTCTATGTTTGAAAGACGTGGCGCGTCGCGCATTGCGTCTTCATGAGCGGTGTTATTCCATACATCGCGGTATAGGTACCTTATTTGACTTTTATTACTAGTTACGGTTTGGAAGCTGCATTTTGTGATGGATGCAAGCCACTTTGCAAAGTGTTAGTAGGGATCAAAATAAGTGATTTACCCGCAGCAGCAAACCTTTCAACTCTTCACACGGACACATAGAAAAAGAAAAAAAACTACAAGTTAAATTGATGGATCGATTTCAATATGTAGTTGGGTGATTATTCGGCGTTTTAACCGCCGTCATTATTGTCTTCGCATATTATTCAAGATACATTTTTTAATTGTCTTATGATTTTAAATGGAATTAATACTACCCCCGGGTCCGTTGACTTTGACATCAAAAGTTGCTGGTAATTATCAGTGTTTTCGTCAACATATTGAAGACAACAATGACGGCGGTTGAAACGCCCAAATATTCACCCAGTTAGGGTGTCAATCGAAAGTAAATTAGACAGTGTAATATAAAAAAAATTGAGGAAGGGAAAACAAAACATAATTCCTACCAAAAACCCAGTTTTTTTTTTTTAGCGATTCAATCTTGATTTTATTTATTTACATTAAACAGTGCAAGAAACGGGTACTATTTTACTAACACTCATTTAATTTAAAAAAAACTACATGTCAAATTATACCTTTAATATTTAAAGAGATATTTATATATTTATATTTAGATATTTATATAAATTATTATATGTGATGCGGCGACGGGGTCAGGACGACCTCGAATCCGTGCGCCACTCCAATTTTGGCCAGTAATTGAAAAAAATTGTTACCATGACAATATCAAAACCTTGAAAAATTACGTCAAGGATACTTCCAATCATGGTGCATGGTAGTTAATGATCACATTTATTGACTAAATAGGTAAATTTGTTGTTGTTTTTTTGCTAGAAAACTAGCCTAACTAAAGTCAAGTAAAGTTAAGTAGTTTTTAAAATATTAGTACCTAGTTTTTCAAGATCTCTTCTAATAGTTCTAATACCGTGAAACCGTCCAAGATTGCCCATATTTTTACCATTATCTTGATTTTCTTTAAATGCTTCGCCATGCTTTTAGTTTCAAGTGTGGTGTTTCAGTTGTTAATTCAGTCTTATTTATGTAAGATCACAAGCAATTTATGGTTTTCATGGCGGGTAAACTTACCTTTACTTGCGTCCATGTTTGCCCCTGCCCATTATCTGTCTCTTATGGCGTTCTTGTTTAAGAAGGAGTAAAAATGTAAGGTCAATATTGTCGTTCTATCATAACATCTAATGCGTACTAATAGTGGATTCCCCGAGAAAGTTTTGCCGCCGCTGGTAAAATCACTTATTTCGATCCCTACTATGTACAAAGCGGCTTGCTTCCATCACAAAATGCAGCCGAAAATTCGCCATAACTAATATAATATGACTATACGGGTCGCACCGCACAACGCGCAGTGTTCCATTAAGGATTAAGCCTTTTAAGGAGGCGACTGATTTGTAAAATTATCTAATTGTATTACATAAGGACCAAGGAAACACAAGTCAGTCGGCACCTTTAGAGAACGATAGGCATAGATGCGTGTTCGCGGCGGAAGTGTTTGTGAATGTGTAGTGAGTTTTGACTGACCGTAATCGGCGTGCACGGTGCACATGTGTGCGTGCTGCGGGTGCTGCGGGTGCGGACACAGCTCAGGCACGAAGTACGGCTCTGGGTAGTACTCGCCGTAGTACGCGTCGGCGGGGCCGGGCCCGGGGCCGCCGCCGCCGTCCGCGACGCCCACGCCCACCATCGCGCCCTCTAGCAGCGCATCGCGCGCCACCGCATCCGATGCGCCTGGCACCGACACGGCCACGCGCTAACGTCCTGCTGACAATACAAACAACCATCATCATCACCGTCATCATCACCATCATCACCATCACCATCATCATCAGCATCATCATCGTCATCATCATCATAGTCATCTTAAGCAATCTATCCATCGCAGTAATAGACATATTGCATGACCGAATAATAATTCCTCCGTTAATTTCTACACAGATCTCTTTTCTTCTCCACTTCCTCTCAGGAAATTGCAACAATTGTCATCGGACCATCAAGAACAAAATCCGAAATTGGACTAAGTACCTACACAAACAATTCAGGCTAAATATTACATTCATAGATTTATCCAACAAATTTAATAGGCACCTACGAGACGTGGGGGGGGGGGGGGGGGGGGGGTATGTTAATGTATAAGGACTTTTGTGACTATTGATGTTTACAGGTATATAGGCATCTCTACATATACTTAACACAAAACGAACTAGTTGATCTCTTTAAATTGTACATAAAACGTAGAGAGCTCGAAACGAAAACTTTTGTAGAGTTTGCAAAACTTTATCTTGTTTGTAATTTCATACCGCAAGTTCTCCAGACGGCTTCATTGTTGCGCAACTTCAACTCTTAAAGTCGTACCGCACGGTATCGATTCTGAATATTTTACGACGCAGTTAGGATAGGTACTTGCTTTGACCTCCAATGAGTCGTGGGGGATACCCGAAGTAAAGAAACCACAGCTAACAGACGAGCATTGACGCTGTGTAAGATATTTAAAAAAAAATCTAAGACGAGCGAGCTCAACCGAGCCATGCAAAGGCGTATTCTCTGATCTCCGAATCACCCTACGAGCGTACGGTTTCGTTAACTTTCGTAACGCTAGCTAGCCGAGCTCTCTGGCGTTTCTTCCGCATACTCTTATGCATTATATAATAACACGGGGAATACCTACGTAACGAAACCAACCCGCTTTGAATTTGACATCGATATGATTGCTAAATCATTTTATTTTACGTCTCATACTAGCACCTGTTAATACTGGTCGACCGGACAGATTGCTGTTGAGAGCATTATGTCCACGACGGCTAACTACGGAACGGGAAGGGGGGTGGGGGAGTGCTACACTTAGTCAACAGGTGGGGAATAAGCGCAATATCGGGAGCGGCGCGCCGCGCAGTATTGCTTCACGCGATCACATAGTTTGTCGGTGAACATTTCGAACCTACCAGCTTAAAAGGTCTACTGATCTGGTACCAACTGGACTGATACATCCGCGTCAACGCATCGTGACCGCATTTGCCTTTTAAATAGGGTGCTGTCATGGCGGCTCACGAGTTCTGCGTGGATGAGCCCGAAATCCGTGTCAGCCACACGCCTTGACAGTCACAGGAGCATGCTCTCGGCTACTTGTTATAAGAGCGTACCTGGCGCGCAGCATTACGAAAATAGCAGCGCTCGACAAAAATGTTAATAGCATGAGATTGTAAAGGTCAGGGTCCGTCCTAGAGACAGATACCGGTTGCTTCGAGAAGCTAAAACTAATTGTGTTACGTTTTATCCGCCCTACATTTGGTTTCATGCCAACGTTTACTTTCATAAATCTTCCTTTGTTTTGCTTTCGGCTACCTAAAAATTACAATGTTTATGGAGTTAGACGTACGGTTTCATATCACCATAAGTACTTGGGAAATTCCCATACGTGAACTGTTAGTAGTTGTTAAGTCGATACCACATAAGTAAACAACCTGCAGAATTATGCAGAATCGACGTAAGTAGGTATACTATGCGTCAGTTGCAAACACATTATTTGTAGAATGAGTAATAAAAATATGGTTTTGTAAAATGGAGCGCATAAATAACGGTAAGAGACACATAGCGATAGCTAACTGTAGGTACCCATAACCACCTTAGGCAAATCGCAAGCCATGTACGGTGTCGTGTCGTTAAACCTGCAAACTAAATACCAAGTATGCTTACTTCGTGTAATTGAAGCTCGTTTAGGCAGGCGCATTATTAGAGCCTTTCTTGTGAGTACCTGCAGAGCATTATCTCTGAGCCAACAATAAGCACTTTAAAACGTCCGCAAATAGGTCTTAATGCAGTATTTAAAAACCACAAGATGTGGTTAATAAGACACTGATTGATGGCATGCCATTCTTATATACCTACTTTCGCTTTCGCTTTATTATGCAGATTTATCTCATCAAAGCAAATAGATATTTATGTTTTGGACTGGATGACTCTAGCTGTATTAAAAAAACTGGCCAAGTGCGTGTTGGACTCGCGCACCGAGGATTCCGTGACAGGTATTATTATGTTTAGATTTTAAATAGATTTGGAATCGAAGACCAACTCACACTTTTTTCATTTGTGGGTTTTCTTTAGGGTTTGTATGTAATCACCGTAATACCTTTGAAAAAAAAACGTTTCTTGTATAGGAACCCCGTTTAATATTTAAATTTCTTTAAAAAAAATGTTATTAAATCCGCCGCAATAATCTAATAAAATAACACATTCTGAAAAATATCAACCCGCTATAGTTATATTACAGTTTAATACAGCTCAATGAAGTTTTTTTTTTTTTTTTTATCTAATTTTTAGGAGCTTGGTCGTTGTAACGATCATGTCGCTCTTGCTCAATGAAGTTATGACGGACGGACGGACAGCGTAGGCATATTTAAGGTGCCGTTGGGCTGCCTTCGGGTACGGAACCCTAAAAAGAGATTTTCCGAATTACTACGGAAATTAAATTAACGCAGTCGCCAGATTTCAAAAAACGCTACTTATCCGTATAATATTTGAATTAGGCAGAAACAAAATATGACAGTGTCGAAATTTGTGTAGAAGTTTTTAACATTCGTCATGGCTAAGACTCTGTATCGAGCCGCGCCGCGCCCGTGATATTTGAATCTAAATGTCACTCAGCGTTATAAATGGTCAACATCGGTTTTTAAACATAAATGATTTAGATAAGCCTAATTTACTGTTCGGATTGCTACCATTTGAAATAAATTACGTATGTAAATGTAGCAAAAATGAGAATGATCGTAGGAGCCTAGGAGGAAAGGAAACCGAAACGTTTGTAAGATTGCTGCGGTGGTGATAACTCGTAGCGTCTAGCGGCGCGCGCGGCGCGGCGTGGACCCTCGAGATCATTATTCATCGCTCTCGATCATGTTCAATTGAATAACCACGGCACTGCTGGCGTGGAGATCGCTATTAGAGCCGGATTCTGTGCGTTGTTATGTAAATGGGACTTTATATCTGCTGAAATATGTCTAGTTTCTGCGTCGCTAACTTATTCTTACCGAAACTTCTGGAGAAGTGTTGAATGTACTCTAAATTTTGGCATTTAGTGAAGTTTCGCATAAACACCTATTTTATCCTTTTAGTTATTAAATCGGGCTAACATAATGGGCGTCATTGGGCCTACGCAAACACTACAAAATTAATCGATTAAATCTCACGTTACACGCCCACTGCTTGGCGTCATCTCTCTCAACTATGCCTATCGAAAGATGCCCGTCGTCCGCAGTTAGTCGGTTTATTGATTTCCCGAAGCGAAGTCAATTAAAAGAATATGTTTTTATGATTTTCCTATCGGCGGGCGGGTAATTGAAACGAAACATAATCTCGTTGCTGACGCACGTGCGCCCGAACTCACGTCAGTTAACTTTTCGATAGCGCATGGCGCGCATATTTATTATGCACCGATAAAGTAAATCTGCGTCACCAAAAGCGATTCGTTTCGGGTAGACTTTCTCATTGGATTCTGTGCTTTCTGTGATTGCGCAACCTGCGCACGACGCACAGTAGGTACAATGTCTTGAATTACTGCTCATTTTGTCTCATCTGTCTGCATCCCCGCTTAAGCGACGAGATCATTGTCGTAAAGATGGGAATACTGCGTTGAAACTAATAAGATTAAGAAGATACAAGCCCGAAATAAAAAAAAACCTGGTATTATTTACGTCGTGCACCTTCATATAAGCGGCTTTTGATAAATGGGTCATAAAAAATGTAAAACTATGCGAGCGGTAAAAACTGTAAGAAGCACTTTGTGGATAATAAATAGAGTGCCTACGCGTTACAAAAATAGAATGCTCCCGACTATCAATAAAGTGCACGAATGCAGCAGAACCCTATTGGTGAGAATATTTTGGAGTGGTTTTCTGATGTATTCGATTTTATTTTCTCCTTGACTCTGCTACTCTGCGTGTTTCCCAAACGGTCACAATCACTATCGCTATCAGAACAACATGACACCGGGCAGATATACCTAGCATTAAATTGGAAGGCCCAAAAACATCGCACGTCGTCACTGGGATTCCCAGCCCGAGGCCGAGAAGAGAACGCAAAAGGAAGATCGCTCGAGCACGCTCGCCGAGACGATTTCCGAGAACTAATTTGCAAGGGCAAAGCGTGGAGGTTGTCTTGTCAACGACGAAACACCTATGATCGAACATCGAGACGAAGCCAAACTTGAAATAATTTAGTCGTCAAATGTATTTGAAAGTGTGTAGATTAAAGAATTTTATTATCTCAGTACATAGTACGGAAAGTTCCTGCGGGAATAGCAAAAAACGAATTGAACAGAAGTGATACTTAAGTAGGTCCGTATTAATAAACTCATCATGGCCGAGATGCTCAAAGTAAATGTCAGTCCCAGTAAACTATCTTTCTTGACGTGTCTCTTGAGTCGGGGATCACATTCACAGTCAACATCAGTTTATTAATTCTGCCCTAAGTCTTCTTAGATCATTTAGGTATGAAGGTGTTTTCGAATTAACAATAATGCATTAAACAAATCCAGGGATTAAAAACCCGACCGGAAAACTAAAAGATGATTTATTAAATTAAGAACTTTTACGTACATACTTCCTTATTTAATTTCAAACCGCAAGGGTGGTTTGCGGTTCGTATGCAGATTATAAGTAAATGTTGTTTTACTGCACTATAACATTTATAACCCGCAGTACCTTACATTGTAGATAGATATTTTTTTCGTTGCCGCTTCGCTTTTGCATCGTTAATAATTATTGCACAAAAATGCATTGGTTTCGTTTTTTTCCTATTTTGGAATGTTTGATGGGAACCTCGGCGGCGAAAAATCGTCGGGAGATGGCTCGGGTTGGCCGAGCTCCAGGAATAGGCCATCCACAGTTCAAGTGTACGCCATTTCCGGTTTCCACAGTTTTATGCCGCCGCGCCCGCTCCCATTGTAGTAATAGATATTTCATTCTGAATAGTCGCGAGTAACCACTTAACATGCGAATAACTTAACTTTTATAATAAGTTGAGCTTTAGGCGATCATTATACATTGGAACAAAACGGGTTGGAGTAAAATTCGTTAGACCCCCGGCCGGTGACTCATTGTGAATTAATTTTGTATGAGATTTATCCTTAACCTTACTTATATTATAAGTGTGAAAGTGTTTGTTTATTCCCTCTTCACGATTTAACGCCTCAATTTAACTTAATGACGCTAAATTTGGTAAAATAATACGTCGGCTTAATGTGCAAACCTGCTAAATCCATTGTTAGGTTTCCTGCCCTAAAATTTAGAGTGTGAATTATTATTGTGACACTAAATAGGTGAAATAAAGTGCAATTTATCTGATTCTTAAAATGGTATTAGCTGGTCGAACTTAAGATACATTTTATCTCAGAAAAATTGGACAGTTATCGAGTAAAAAGTGATAAATGACTTCCATGCAGAGTTGCGAGCTTGAGAGGATTGTAAACCGCCGCTAAAATCGCGTAGCTGTCTAAATCAAGTCCTATTTTCACGATTTTTGAATATGTTGTAGTTTTTATAAAGAATGAGATCTGGACAATCACCAGCAATAATATATCGCTCTTATACCTCTAGTAATAGACCCTTGTCAGATATTTTTGCGCCAAATGTTGGATATTATATTATTCCTGATGACTGTACGCATCTGTTAAATATTTCCGTGTAAAGAAGAACGTGCATACATAGTTTTTTATGATACCTACAACATATTCAAAAATCTTGAAAATCGGACTAGGTTTAAGGGGAGACAAACGTTATCGCATTTGAAACTTTTAGTTTCATCATCCTCTTAAGCTGGTTCGTGTTTTCGTTGTTTGGTTGGATTGATTGGGAAGAACAGCTCAATATATACAGCATAGACGGACGGAGAAGAGATGAATCCGGCAAAGAGTCGTCACAATGAAGAGACCTTTAGGCTGCGCGAGTAAGGTTAATTTTTTCCTCTTTCTCTAATAAGAATATATATCGTTGTCTAGTATAAAAATCAGTTTTAAATGATACGTAATCAAACGTTCATCTACTGTTGAAGAATGAACGGAAGGCCCCCTGTCAACTTCACTATTAGGTGACTATTACCTGTGCTATTATTGCCTACACAATAAGTTCCATGGAAGCCATCCGCTTATTCCCCAACTCGGTGTTCATCATTTTGCGTTGACATAATTACTTGCTAAATTATTGAAGGTAGGCACATTATTGCGTAACAATAGGTTCGTTTACATAGAACACTGAGCCTGTAAGTTGATGCCAACATTATCGGGAGAAGATAAGTACTGAAATTAATAAAAAAACTTCCCCCTCGTCGCAGGCTTAATACGCCTGCCTAACGTCCGGTCTAAAGATAGCCTGAAACGCTTTGAATTCGATACAGTTATCGTAAATGAACTTTATACAGGCGGGCGGCTGCGTCAATGCGTGGGCGCCGGGGTGCCTCACCCCCGCCCACGGCCTCCGTGCCTCCTCCGGGTCTCCACCGCGCAGCTAGCCTCGCCTCGACGTTGCCGTGACAACGCTCCCTTGCCGCCTGACTGGTGTGAAATGAAATGAAATAATTTCAGGGCCCTTTTACACGTCAGTGTGCCCACGCGTGTTGACCGATTTTCGTAAACCGTTGACTTTTTAATGTGCAGATGCACTTTATAGAAAAAGATCGCGTTACTATCATTATTTCAATATATGTAGTTAAGGTTATGGAACGGAAAGAAAACCAAGTTTGACCTAAATATGAAACAAAAGAAACCAATTAGCGGCGTCTCGAATGTACTAACAATAACCAAATGTTTTTCCGCAAAAAATAGGTGATTAAGCTGCTTTTAAATGTCCCTGGACATAATTTTAAGTGTTATTTGTCTAACAATGCCTGGTTACTCACTTCTCGTAAAGCCAAGCTGCATTACGGCGAGGCGCTTCGGGTTTCCCACCGAGCAACTTCGCTATTGGTCGCCACGGGTGCAGCTTATATTATCGTACATCAGATTCCATTTATTATAAAACTGCTTTAGTTTTCCTGACTGCTTAACAGTGGAAGATTCCTGGGATTTTTTTATTCCGGTCACAAGCTACTCACAAATCACAATAATATAATGTAACTGTCTGCTACAAAATCGTCAGTTTTTAGTCTATAGGTATGTCATTTGTCGGTGTTCCGTTCAATTCTCTTGGAACAAGCAGTGGAACAAGCATTTAACGGCTATACAACTATCTCGACTGTACTTTTTTGCATAGTCACAGTTGCTTGCCAAGAGCAATCTAGTGGGTCTTGTTTAGTAACTACAGCGGAGACCCTGTCGCCTGCGTCCTCTCGATACGACTCCATCATAACAGTTTTTAGTCACCACAATATTGTTTTGTAACGCTGTGTAAATTTCATGCCACATTTTTAACAGGAAATTGGGTCGCAAGTCGCAAAATAAATTAAACACGTGAAGTTCAATAAAAGCTTAATTGGAGTATACTTAAACAAAAACAAGCATTTCGTTACCGTTTACGTAAAGCGACAGGTGTAGGATATTCTTTCATTATGTATGACTCCGGCTGTTTTTGTAAGATTTCTATTAGGTACCTTTACCCTTTGACGATTACGTTACGTGACAAAATGTTTATAGCTATAATAAATGTCAGCCGGATGCGCCGTAACCCCAAGTGTTATTATATTACACTTGATGATACTTGACTTATTGAGTTTGAAAAACCCGGAATAACGATGTCGCTCATGGAAATACCAAGTTGATGTCAACTCCGTTCTAATAATAATAGGTAAACAGATAACAAGAATGTGAAACTGTGAATGAACGCGCAGGTCAGTAGGGCGGCATCGATAACGCATAACAGGGCAAGCGGAACCTGCGACGTTACTGAAAACATGACTAACGCATAGGAATCCACTGTCTATACAACTATGAGTCAGTGCAGTATAAGTTGAAGGCAGGTAAGGGCCTTTCTTTGTTCGCGGGACTTTGCGGACGAAATCGCGATAGAATGAGCGTGGGTAACAAGTGTTATTGTTATGCCTAATCATATCAAAGCTCGTTCCAGTGGTTAGGCATGAGGCGATAGCGAGGGGTCGTACGTCGACCTCCGAATCGGCGCGAGAGTCGCGGACCTCGCGAGCCTGCGCGGAATACAAACAAGCGCCACATCAGCCAGCGCTCACCTTCAGACGCCGTAACGGTCGCCGATGATTCATTAAGCAGCTAATTAGCGCACCTACCTAGACGACCAATAACACTAATAACAATACACGCATGCCAGTACTAACAAAGTTTTTGTTAGGTCTCAAACTAGGATCTTCCGAACGAGATGGCACCGTCTAAGGTGGATCAGTCAGGAAGTATATCATTGGGCTGGCAAAGGTAAATATTGGTTTTATTATATTATTATTGTTTCCAGTACATTTATAGATTGAGATTTGTGTTGTAGTAGGTATTCGTAATAACTAGATCAATATTTAAACCTAACATTATAAAAAGTTCACCTTCGGGCGGCGCCACCGGCAGTGGGGCAAGGCTTAAGCTGCAGAGAGAGGAACCTCCTGACAATACATACCTAGGTACCTACGTGCCGTGCCGTCTTCTGTGTCTAACCCTTGACCCAGCCATTTATTAACAACAGTGCAGTTTTAGCCACGGACCAAACAACTCATAAAATCGGGTAGGAAAAAAACACGAGCAGATAATGATTGCCCTAAATACATTGATTATCGCGGTGAAATCGTGGGTCTATTACAATAATTGCACCATCCCAGGCGTTATCGTACATGTCATGTATTTTAGTAACCATCGTGATAAATGAAATAGAGCGCGAACTAGCGCTTGTACCAATCTACAAAGCGCGGCGCGGAATGCGCACACGCAACATGGAGTTAATATTTATAAAAAATGTCATTAGCATTAAACCTAGTTCTACAAGTAACGAGCTCCATGTACAAGTTTTGAAATAGGTAAGTTGGTTTCATTTTGTATTATAACATTGATAACTGCGTGCAAACACACCTAATAGAGGTTTAAAATAAAACAAGAGATGTGTTTTTACAATGCTATATTGCCTAAATTTGCAATAAGTTCAAGTTAATCAGATTTCTAAACACGATTTTTCGACAAGTTATTCGTATCGCATTAACGTATCTGACATTTATTCGACCTTAAGGTTTTTGCAAGCAAAAGACATCAACGCATGCGGGCTTTTTGAATAACTAATAACAAGGACAGCACATATACTAAATGGATGTCATTGAAATGCCAAATAAAGTGGTTTATTAGTGGCATTAATATTCGAAGTTTAAAGTAAAAAAGTTCTCGAAGAATGGCGTCGCATTATAAAGCAGGCCACAAAATCAACGTGACGACCACGATCACCCTGGCAGTGTTACGCCAAAGAAAATAAAAAAAACATTTTCGCATCTAGGCAGTTTTTTATTTATTTCTGGATTAATCGCAATTACTTATTTCTACCCTCACAGACAAAACTATCTGAAAGCATGCAGCTGCTCTTTGCCTCGTCAATTCGTCGTGACAGCGAATACACGTCAATCCAACGATATCGAGTAGACGCTCTTTGTGATTATGCATTTCGCAATAAAACGAAAAGGGTACAAGTAAAATGGCGGACGGTTGATGCCGAGATGAGCTTATCTCCAGGATACGGCGCCTCTTCCGCCGCGATAGCGCCACCTACGCCCCGTACCCTTACCATGAGTTACAATTACGGTACTCGCTAGCGAGTCGATTGCTCAGTCCCTCGCAGTATTCTTATAGAGTGCGAGGGACAGAGCATTCGACTCGCTAGCGAGTACGGTAATCTATAACTCATGGTAAGGGTACTGCGCTCGCTAACGTCAACAGCGTCGAGTTTTACATAACCGTTCGCAAAGTGGAGCACCTTCATCTAATTTATGATTAGCGATTGCAGAAAGATCTACCTCTTATTTAAGTATATATCTATTGTTTTCTATATTTGCTTTGCCAGCAACCACATACGGATCAAAATTATTTTATTATCAGTAGCGACTCGACCGGGCTTCGCTCCAGTTTAAACAAAATAAAATAAGAAGCCTATAGATAAGGAACAAAAACGGTTTAATAGATTGAGATTACCCCCAATATAACCAAAGACCGTAGATATCTAGATAACTTTCTACATACTTATCATTTAAAGCAAAACAAAATAAAGCTTCGTGAATATGATTGCATAAAGTAGTACTAGTAGTAATTAATATCTAATAGTAAAAACCGGCCAAGAGCAGGTTGAAATGAACTATATTTTGTATCTTTTTCATAATTTTAGGTTCAGTAGTTTCAGACATTAGGAGGAAATGGAAATTTTTCGTCTTCTTTCATGAATAAAATCAATACTATTTATTTTACAATAATAATAAAAAAAAAATTGAGATCCTCATAATGCGCCCTTTCATTTGATGACACAGGTATGCAAAATTCATTTTCTAATTTATTTACCTTGCACATCTATGTTTGGGTCATCAATTTACATATGTGCACCAAATTTCAACTCAATCGGTCCAGTATTTTCGGAGCAAATGGCAGTGACAGACAGACGAACAGACAGGTTCCGTTTTTTCATTTTTTGTACGGAACCCTAAAAAACAAACAAAATCGCACAGCGGACAACGAACTCTTACTGTTCCTGTATTCTAGGCGGTAAAATCCAAATCGTATTTGACCGATTAGGTTATGGTGAAATAAATAAGCGCTATCAAAACGTTGACAATACGATAACATATCAAAAAAGATTTGGTTTTTACAGTGTTAATTAGAGGCCTGCTTTTTTTATCGACATCAAGCATTTGCCCATCATAGGTGCAAATTCATTAATATTCATTACCCACAGCAAATTCAAATGTCAAATAGTGACAGATTTATGGAACAATTAATTATTAGTATTCCGGAGTGACAGCTAGGTGACCGGCGAAATGGTAATAACCAGGAACTGTTTGCGGCGCATGCGCCCGTAAGGTTCGCGGCGCGCGTGCCGGCTCATTGTGACGCGCTCAATTAGCAGCCCTTAATGGTGCCCATTCACGCGACCGACATGAATGGAGCCGGAATCAACGATTATAATACCCACGCGATTGTGTTATTCCCTAACGTGACAGAGTTCGTAATGGCCCCGCTACACGATGGCTCATCATAGGCCATGGGACAGAGTAATGCAATGCGTAAGAGCGAGATACAAGAATGTGTTGCACGCTCTTAGGTGTAAATGCGTCTTTTACGCTAGCCCATGATGGAGTATCGTGTAAGGTCTACAACGGACAGTCGGCAAAATGGGTCCATTCTGACACATTGTATGGCAGGTACCATCGAAGTGTCACATTATAAATAAAATCGTACGAATTGCAAAACAAAATGACACTAACAGTTCTACAGGGAGGGCAGGGTGCAATTTTGCCGAGTCTACAAAGTAAACCTTAAAGTTAGAAGCTCACAAGGTGCATTTAATTGTTTGAATTAGTAAAGCTGGGCGGCCAAGTAATACCAGCATGTGGTGGGCCTCATCGAAGATCGGCTTAGCAGTTCCTTTATAGAATAACAGCAGACAAATCGAGTTATCACAGACGCGTACAACAGTGGGCAGATGACGGCAGTTGTGTTATTGGCCATCCGCTGGAAAAAACATATATTGAAACAGACGTATCCGTATATATGTTCGTTTTTTTTTAATAATTGCTTATGTAAGTACCTAGTTTGAGTATCTGCTCGAGGTGTGAGAGGACACAAGTCATATAAACCAATAAATACGTTCCATTAAAGAAATCCGCGAATGAATTATAAATAATTTTGCCTTAACAAGAATCGAACCAACCATTTTACCCACGTATAACCGCACGATACTAATTAATTAATAACAAGTCCGGTTCGTTGTGGTTTTCCTTAAAGCTACATCAGAAAGCGGCGTATATGTTCAATATGACTAATAATATACTGATAATATGTTGATCCTACTGACCATATCCACTTATGTGTCAACATACGGGACAACGCAACAATAATGGTGTTGATTAAATATTGTTTTTTCTTTTACAAAAGATGCTGAGCTGATGGTGCCGCCACCAGGACTATTTAATTGGGCTTATGTCATCAGCGTTGAAATATTAAAAGAATGCAAAGCTCTTCTTCAAAAATCTTCTTACTATATTCTGCTTTGGATAAAGTTCATTAAATGGCTTCTCGTGTCCTAATTATTCGACACATTAAAATTGAATAGCAGTTACTAATTGTGCCTAATTTCTTATTAAGACATAAATTGAACGCGACAAAACAGCTGGCCAAAAAACCACACCTACTCTGCCTTCGGATGGACCTAGCCGTGCATATGCGTAGGCAGCAAGAAAGCAACATCAGAATGACTTGCGTTTAAAGTTGGAAGGTATAGTGTGGGCAATCGGGGGGCTAATTACACGGAGCGGGGCGGAGGGTCGTGCCCACGGCGCGGGACCCCGGCCATGACCTTACACGCCTAGACGCCTGATGCAACTGTCTGACAACGATCCCGATGTTAAATATTTACTTCTTACTCACTTTTCAAACAGTAATTGTTTATGTTGATAGCACTCCAGTATCTTTTATTTACATAGTATAAAACAAAGTGTCTTTCCGCGTCCGTCTGTCTGTAATCTGTAACTCTTAGCCACGCAACGAATTTTGATGCGGTTTTCACTACAGTTAGATAATTTTTCACGGAAGGTTTTTGTGTGACCTATAATAAATTCTGGTTTATTTTGTTATAGTAAAATGAAGGAAGAGTTAAGTCTGTCAATATGCATGCTTCAAAAACCCTCCTATAGAATCAGCAATCGCTGACAATCGTTGGGTTTGTGCCAATAGCGGCCTTTACACGTAAAAGTTCGGACCGCGGGAAACGCCACGCGCCGTTCCAATCTTCGTTCCGAACCGTACATTTTTTACTATTTTACCTACAGTTGCATTTACACACGTACGGCGTTTCCCGCGGTCCGAACTTTACGTGTAAAGGCCGCTATTTTAACGATACCCCGCACTTCAAAATCCGTCAAATGGATACATACGCACCTGAAAAACTCTTTGGGTAGTTGGGTAAAAAGATACTCTCAACGAATATAAGATTAACATAAGACTTAATACGTACAATACACGTAGGTATTACATCCAGTTGCTTTCAACAGAGCCTGCGAAAGATGAAGTGATAAAACTCACCGCCAGCAGCACAAATAAGGCAGCTAATGTTGCCCGCCGCGGGCCGAAACTCATTTGAATTTTACACATAGCATAATAGATGGCTATCCGAGTAGTCTACTGTTTTATTCAAAAACTTCAGATCATTATGTCATCGCTGTTTCCTAGAGAGGAGCATTTTCTAACTTTTATGCAACGAGATTTTATTGTCTTTCTAGGTTTTACCGCCTATATTATTTTAATGAAACAGGGCAAGTGGCGAGAATTAAGATTCATCTCAACTAGCCGGCGGCACTGAATGTCAGTAAACCAGTCGGCGCGGGCGGCGGCCGGCCAGTTTGATTTAACGCGACATAACGACAATTAATAGCGTCTCCATCGAATACGCACGAATATTACAGTGATTCGTAGGTATAACGCATCATGCGGAAGCGTTTTGTTACTGATTTAAATCGCATGAACTTTTTACTAAGGGCTAATAAATTTATGGTGCTACGTATTAAGCATGACCAAATTGTTGAATAGCCAATAACTTATATGATACCTTCTTACATAATAGAAAAGTGAAAATGTATTTTAAAAGCAAAGTTTATTTACGACAAGAATTAACATTTTTGGTGGGTTCAAGCCTTTTTTCCGCAACATTCTTGCTGAGTGAGTTAACCGCTAGCCTTCCACCACTACAGAGTTCTATCGCCATTATACAACCTGACGCTCATAGCCGTTTCCATACAGTTGGCCCAGTGCAAAGTACTCATGTTACGAAACAAACTCGGGAAGTTTTTCGTCACGTGAGGTCAAAGCAAAACCCTTTAACGAATAGTCCCATTCTTTACCCAATTTAGTTCCCCTACGTAGGTACGTACCTACCTACCTACATTTTCTAAACTATATGAGCAAACAGTTATGGAGGCCACATATCCGGCAAAAATTGGACCGCTTTTGAAAAAACCAACGAAGAAGGACATGTGTAGGTTTACCCTGTGGGTTTACCAAACGGTAGGCGGTAAACGGTTACGCATTTCTATATATATTTACAGGGTGTCCCAGGCTTTCCTATGACGTAATGTTTACGTCAAGTTTTGGGACACCATGTGTGCTAGCGTCAACACACAATTTTTCTTTCATTAATTACGAACTTAGGTATAAAATTAATTGGGTACAATTTTCTACATTGCATTTCCAAGACGACATGACATCGAAAGTGAGAACAACTGTAGCACAATAAATTGGTAGTTTCGCACGAGAAGATTGTACCTACTTATTCGAACCTAGCCAACAGATCAGCCACGATCGGAGCTGCATTGTTGCATCACTGTACTTTCTAACTGACGACGTGCCACAGGATTTATATCGACGTCGGCGCTAATTACAGTGTCCGTCCAACGGGAGCAGCGAGTGCCGACGAGCGCGCCGCTCATGTGGGAGCCGACTATGGTGAGGACAATGGCGTTGCGTAATGCGCTACAACGCCGTACTTTCCATTTCATTTTATACAGTTATGCAGATATTACATTTACCAATCCCAGACAGTCGGAAGTCAATATCTTCTTTTAGTCGGCCTTCAAGCGGAAGACATCTAACCGCAGTGAACACACACTTGAATTGAGTTCTTATACCGTCGCATCGAAGTACAATCGCGGATGACGCACCGCAAACGGAATGTTGATGTAAAATGCAGTCGCAGCGCACATCAGTTCTAGATAATTAGACCGCGCTTAGAGGGTTTAACATCCGCGTGGAAAAAACACCCATGCAGAGCGCGACACTCGAGAAGCTGCGAGTGAAAATTGAGAATGTCGCTAAGTAAAGCGTGAAGGGAAGACAAGGAAATGCAATCTATCGATGTATTAAGTTATGATAGGTATAGAAAGTACATTAGAAAGGAATCGAAGGTGCGCGTGACCCGCAGACGGCGAGGTGAGCGGCCGCGCGGCGCGGGCGCTGGTTGCGAAACCGCGGAACTGGCGGCCTTCGTTGTCAACCTTTTAATTACCCACTTTTTCGCATGCGTCACTCACATACCGACATAGTCAAGTGCTCTTACGACATTTCATAATATACCTATGTGTTCACTTCACAAGAACTTCATACCACAAATTTTATATACCTAGTCGTGCATATATTAACTACTTGTAAAACTCAATTTTGCTTCTGTAATAACCTAAGTTAGTTATGTTAAAAAACCCGAAATACACTCGTAGCCATTTTAACCCATAAACAAATTTGATAGCATTAATACAGTACTAACATAGTCCTTGGACGGCTATAAAAATAAATAACGTTCCCACGGTCTGATGGCATCACCACCGCAGCTCGCCGAGGACTATAGATTTATACAGTGATCTAGTCATGCACATGCTCGTGAGTTATGTTTTCATTTATATCATAATTTTGCATCATGTCATGTCGATAGAGGTAATGCAGCTCATCTTATTTAATTGAAAATCCAAAACATTTTTTTTGAATACAGTCAATTGGTGCGATTAACAAATCATTTCTTAGGTTGTGCTTGTGCGCAATAACAAAACGTTACAAAGGCGATGCTTACTCGGTGTGGCCCCTCAATTGTCGTGAGTGCGCGCACGCCGCGCCGGAGCAGCCCGGGGAGCGCCGATGTGGCCACCACAGCGCACTGCGCTGCGCTCGCTGCTCGGATCGTTTAGACGATCGACTCACGCGACGCAACGTGGCGACTGCGATATCTATATAGCCACCAGCTGACGCTCAGCTGTTACTCTCATCAGCGCAGCCCCGTGTTTTGACAGCCACATGAACACTTCACAATGAGTGCGACATTGTAGCTTAATAATAACACAGACGATGCAAAACGGTTCCCAAGTCAAAGCAACAGAGGTATTAAGAGTACATTGGTCACAATTATTACTGTAGCGAAATTGTCTCTATTATTTGTATTATGGGGAGCCTTAAAACATTTTACTGGAATACAAACGCGATAGAGGTATATATATACCTACTGAGGTCATTGGACGAGGAGATAATTTCATTCGTACGTTGTCACAACTGAGAACGGCCGTGATCAATAAACGAGAACGCGGGTCGGTGAGGCACAAAAAGAATAGTTCAAATCTCACTGTCGATCCATTGATTAAAATTGCACTGGCAAGTGAATGACAGTTTAATAAACAGAAACAACTTTAAGTGAAGAACTGATGACAGTAAAATCGTTTGCGTTAAACAAATGAGATGAAAAGAAATTGAATAAATGAAGAATAATAACAAATAATAAATGCAGCATTAGAACCGCCAGTCAGAAAAGTGTCCCGACCGCCGTCGACGAGTCACGATCTCCTCGGACCCGGCGCAATAAGAACGAGCCTATTTGCAACAATGTGCGTTAATTCCACCACTTTATCTTATAATGCAATCTTAATTAAGCTTCCATAAGAAGAAGCTGAATCAAGACGTTGAAGTTAAACTAATTCGAATTTTAGAAACAAAATGTCCATTATAATAGGTATGAATAGGGACATTACCGTGTCATGTAACCTGCAAACGGACGATAACAGCTATAACTAGACAAACCTACTGGTCGGTACGAAGGTAAGAGAGAAAGTGGTGAGAAAAACTGCTGTCAACGATCAGCAAACCCAGATTTTCCAGAGAGTACCGGTTACAAATTAGAAACCGCAGAGCGTTGCAGCGACGCGAGTGTTCACGAATCCTCATCAAGTCACGCATTCATTCATTCAATGGCTCGGCTCTCGCCCGATACAATGTACCACGCACCACCCACGCCGCGGACGCTGCAGCGCTCACTGATAACAATGAGCAATGTATACACTGCCCGGGTACGAATGGTATCGGGTGATCATAGCCATAATTAACAGCAACATCCTTGATAAAACTAAAATAAACATTATCGAATAACTCTGCAAATCCCAAGTGGGTTTGCGGGGTGTCCCCTTGTTTTACAGACAGAAAAATTACAGAATTTTGTTTCACAGAAAATGTTTCATATACTATTTGGTCCTTGTATTTTTGCTTCGAATATTATTATTTTTTAAACTATTTACTTGAAAGAAACACATTCCACAGAAAATCAATTCAATGAATTTTATAATTTTATTTTTTCATTACACAAACTTATCAAACAAAATATTTGTTTTTTAGCGAATAGCGACCAAGACCTCTCTGGGCAGAACCGACTTGAATAGGTTAGGTTAGAAGGCTATGGCGGGAGCGAAGCGAAGCAAGCTCCCGCCTTAGTCTTCGAGGTTATTTTTTTTATATTTTAAATAAATAATATTAGAACAAAGAATATTTAATTTGCTATTCTATGATATGAAAAAAAAAACATTGATTTTTATTTGAAAT
Source organism: Acleris sparsana (assembly GCA_923062465.1). NCBI lineage: Eukaryota > Metazoa > Arthropoda > Insecta > Lepidoptera > Tortricidae > Acleris > Acleris sparsana. The sequence goes on from OV281286.1 coordinate 15,434,466, forward strand.
AAAAAACGATGATTTAAATGTCTTCAAAGTAATTATTCTACATATTGATTATTCTATGAAATGATAATACGAGAAAAAATTTATATGAAATGAAATTCTAAACAAATTCAGTCTGTAAAATAACGTACAACCGGGTTTGCGGACATCGTAATGATAATAGGTCGCGCAACGCGCATCGCGCAACACGTGGCCTGCACATGACCATTATCAGCCGTTACGGATATGTGTACAATGTAAGTTCTATCATAAATGCCTGTATAATAGGGTGATTCATTATTTTGCTATCATATGTATTTACGTAAATGGATAGTCCGAAGAACACCTACAGATACAAACGGATGTCAACAAATTCATAGGTACGTACTCGCACAATACAGTTGCTTACATTATTAATTTCAGAGTTGAATTGTTCTGGGTATCAAAGATCGATCATATTACCAGAACAATGATTAATTTTATAACACAAAGTCTTAATTGTTAAACTGATACAAAAGGAACAGGTTTTTCCGGGATATTTTTGTTTATGCCGCGAAAAATAACCATTTAATATTTACTTTATCACTATAATGTTTGATAACACTGGCGGTGTCGCAACAAGATAAAGTCTAATCTGAACTCGTACACCATGTTTACAAGAAAAATATTTCTAAGATAGTCCGTCAACGTATAATATTCTGCGTAGAAGAAAGGGGAAAGGAGCTTTAATGAAAAAAAAACGCATACCTACTAATAGACTGCAAATATTTATGGGTGATATCCTTATTAAGAAGGTTCCATTGATACCTTCTACACGGTGTTATAATGTAAAATGAAAAAATACCTTTGCTAAATTAAAGCTTCGTAGTACTAAGAGTCTGTGAGTTAACGCTGACACTGACAGACGATGGCGAAACTATAAAAGTTCCTTATTGACTACGGTACCCTAAAGTTCGGCAAAATTAGAACAAAGTCACTGAACATTGTTCTTGAACAATCATTCATAAAGGCTGTTGGAATAATAAACATGAAAAAATGGATCTGGAACTTCACGTGAAAAATTCCTGATTAGACCATGTTGGCATGTTGTAATTATCCCAGGCAAACATATTAAGCCTCAACTATACTTTGTTAAAAGTAAAATTAACGAAGACTTATTAGTAACGAAGGATTTGATGGACGACAGCGGGCGTCAGGTCGCCAGGGAGGTGAAGCCGGCGGGCCCGCGTGGGCTGCGCCGCCGCCCGCCCAGCCTCCCTTATTGATCGCAATACTCGAGCCGCATCCTCGCATTCCCGATGCACTTGTAACTCTAGCTAATTCCGATCTTAGAAATAGGATTATCAATATAAAGTCACAGAATAAATAATATGTGCTCAAATATTGATCGCAAATCAAATGATTTACTTTTAGGACAACAACCAATCTAAATATTATAATACCTATTCGGTCCGCAGCTGTGTTCAAAAAACAAAGCGTTCTACTAAAGACTCTCAGACTATAAGTTAAGATCGGTGACTCTTCAAGGTCGTATCGTGGACGGTCAATGGCATTTACTGTAAGGATGTTAATTTTAAATGTAATTCTCAAATTCTCAGAGAGCGAAACTTTTGCTAGAAATATTAGAAAGATTTCGCTGTGCATATTCCAAATCTGCAGCTCTTAAGGCATTCTGATGGAGTCGGAAAACTTGTTTTTAAATGGCATCTGATTTGATAAACGAAAGTGGTTGGTGTAATCTGGCGGCGTCCAGCTTATCTGCGCGATAAGGCCTGCTCCCGCGCGGCCGCGAGTTTACATTACACTTCGCACGTAAATTGCGTAATGTTGATTGTTTGCAAGAGCGAGGTCGAGTTGAAAACGATAAAGAAGCAGGTCGCGACGGCAATAAGCAGCGGATAGTCACCCTTCCAAAATGACTTGTCTGGTTTCCCAAATTCACTCGAGACGTTAGCATGTTGTAATATCGTATCGGTAACGATATTAGTTATTACTTAACTGTAAAGTTTATCAAAAGAACGTACAGTACTATAAAGGTATGTACGGCGGATTGTAGGATACATTTCTTTTTGTAAGGGAGTTGTGAGATTTGATTGCGACTGTGCACCGAGGGAAAGCGCTTCTCGATAAAGTTTGATGTCTAATTGCGTGACTACTTACTCGTTTAGTCAATCAAATTAGTCGAAGTATGATGTCGGATAAATTTTCATATTTAATAATTAATAAAGCATTAAATTTTCATTATTGTATTATTACACGACCTTATTTAATAAGCGGATGAAGTTATTTAACGAGACTATACAGAATGAGTAGTCAAAAATTACCTTTCTGTGTTATGTGTCTTAAATAGAGATAAAAAATAATTAGAAATTATCAGAATATAAAAACATACCTAATTGTACTGCCATCTAAGTAAGATACCTACGTACCTATACTCATACAAGATTTAGGTATTTTAAAAATAAAATCAGGTTTCTTTAGCAGGTGCGAGTGACGAAGGTGACTCATATACAAGTGGGTACGAATACCCAACATTTAAATTTATTTTGTATATATTACATCAATTTTTTTAGTGCAATGGAGATCTACAGACCAACGTCAACTAAAGTTTTATTAAAAATGTGTCCGTCCAATTTTTTTGCTTTCTACTGGCCAGGGCACTAAGTTAATAAAGAATAATATCGTCAATTATGAAAGCCAGTTTGATTTCCTCTTATAATTATAATTTCCTGACCTTATTGCCATTTTCAAAACAGCAGACAAGAATTGCGCATAGCATACACATATTTAAATATTTTGCTAATAACGTAGATAAAAATAACCGCAAACAGCACGGCACGTATCGCTTACAAGCAAGAGATAGGTATACGCCTGCCATTAATAATGTACGTGAGTGTCGTGTCAGCGCTGCGAGGGACAAGGAAAATCCTTTACCATCTTGTTTGCATGCAGATCTCTCGTGTTTCAAAGGAAAGGTAACCTCTAGATAAACAAACAACAATGAATGATCGAACATAATCATAATTCCATCCTGTTGTTATGACCAGAATGACATCATGCGTTTATTTGTTCGGACTTTTATTTGGACAGTAGGCTCCTCTGAGTACCAGACAGTGGACCATCAGAAGATGCAATATTTCTGTGTATTCGTGTTTATGACGTAGTTTTACGATACGGTGTGCGGTCATTGGTCGCGGCGGCGCAGGCGCCGGCCGCCCGCGCGGCCCCAGGTAGGTACCTACCCGCTATGGCGAAAATAAATAATGCACGCATATCACACACCGCTCGCATCTCTTAGAAAAAACTCTGACCGTTTAAAGAAAATACTGCCCTTTTAAGACAGTCAAATATTTAAAATAGGCTTCAAATATGGGAGTGAAATAAACGGGAAATTAAATTTTATACACCGCGTTGCGTGATTAAACTTGTTCTCCACCCACGCACGTCTCGTATCGATAACAATAATTAAGCCTATGTAGACCGTCCTTGGTTAAATACGTTGTCACCAATACCTTGCAAATATTCGTATAGGTACTAGTTCGTATTTTCCTCTGCCTACAATTTTTTTTACACCCACATGAGCTGTATCTGAAATCTTGCTCAGTTATTTTGTAATTTAATAATGGTATGCTTTATTATCACAAATTAATTTTCACCAATGAATTTATTTAGACGCGCCGCGCGTACATTCGAGAACGATCGTTTTTATGAATCGCTATTCAAGTCAACATCGATATCGTTTTAAACGTATCGACCATCTAATCCGAGGATGAGTCACGGGTACCTACAAGTAATGCGTTGAAAACAAAGAGCATGCAAGGTTCAGAGAATGCGCTTATTTCTATTTCAATTAAGAATGATCGAGAGGCAAACGAGTTGAGGTGGCGAGCATGGTGGAAAGAGCTCGGGGTGGCGGGGGCGCGCGTTCAACGAACGTCCGCGGGCCGGCCAGGCCCAAGGTCGCCACGTTCACTCGCCGCTGCACCAACTTAAACCTTTACTCCAATTATATCCCTTAATCACTTCGACTAATGTCACTCGCCGTTCCCATTAAACCAAATTACAGGTAACCTAGTCCAACAAGATCCTCGAGCACAACAGCGTGGCATTAGAACTCTTCAAAATGTCGACTGTCATCTCATTCATTGGTCTTTCAAGCCGGATATTTGTGCAACATGCAACTCATGCGGTGTCGAAACTCTGAAAGTGAACGCTAGGTGACGCAACCTTTTATTATTAATAAAATTTAATAGGTAATGGCGCGAAAGTATTAAATATCAACTTGGGCAATAGTGGTAATAGGTAAGTATCGTATTATTTATTTCAGACACGAGTAACGAGAAGCTCCGCGAAGTCTGGTTGATATTAACATAAATTAATATTAAAATATCTTGTAGACGCGATATTTTTTGGCAAAGTATTCGTTTATTTAATATGGTAAAATGTAATTGAGTGTCCTTATTTTTAAGCGAATTGAAAATGTTATTGTATCTAAATTTAACAATAAATTCTGAATTTTGTATTCTATTGTACACTTCTACAGGGTAAAACTATATTGCCTTTTTAGGGTTCCGTAGCCAAATGGCAAAAAGTTCCGTAGCCAAATGGCAAAAAACGGAACCCTTATAGATTCGTCATGTCTGTCCGTCTGTCCGTCCGTATGTCACAGCCACTTTATTCCGTAACTATAAGAGCTATACTGTGGAAACTTGGTAAGTAGATGTATTCGGTGAACCGCATTAAGATTTTCATACAAAAATAGAAAAAAAACAATAAATTTTTGGGGTTCCCCATACTTAGAACTGAAACTCAAAAATTTTTTTTTCATCAAACTCATACGTGTGGGGTATCTATGGATAGGTATTCAAAAATGATATTGAGGTTTCTATTATAATTTTTTTCTAAACTGAATAGTTTGCGCGAGAGACGCTTCCAAAGTGGAAAAATGTGTGTCCCCCCCCCCCGTAACTTCTAAAATAAGGGAATGATAAATGTAAAAATAATATATGATGTACATTACCATGCAAACTTCCACCGAAAATTGGTTTGAACGAGATCTAATAATTAGTTTTTTTTTAATACGTTATAAATCGTAAACCGCATTTTACCTTTCATTCAATCAACTCCAATATAATAAAGAATAAAGAAAAACATTTATTTAGATGTATAGTGGTACGGAACCCTACGTGCGCGAGTCCGACTCGCACTTGGCCGGTTTTCATGTTATTGTATTGTCAACGTTAGCTCTTATTGACTCTACAGTAATCCTGGCCGAGATAATAGCCATACTTGAACATGTCAAAGGCTGTTTTTACCCAGTATACCTACTTATTAGAAAAAAATATTCAAAATTCAGAATATTTATTCAGTAAATTGGCCAGATGAGGGCTCTTTTACACGTCCGTAATATGGAGTGAATCTACTAGCGCTTCGGATAAGACCATCATTGCGGACAAGCAGTGCCGCAAGAAACTCCAGCAGAAGGTCATTTTTTCCAATAATAAAATACAATAATACTTAAAAGTAACATAACAATAGAGGCCCATGTGTAGTAAATAAACATGTACGTTATCGTTTTTGGTCTGAAAAGTTCGTATTTTTCTTGCTTTCACAGCTTATCGATCAGCTAATGAGGAAGTAGGTACGATGAATGTGAAATACACTATCCGACAAAATACAATTATGTCCTTTGATTATGCACTGCCTACAGCTGGGGCTCTATTCTACTCGGTAAATCCTTTTGACGTCTTATCGTATTGTCAATATTATGATAGCTCTTACTAAGTTGACAGTGATAGCGGCCGAGTTAAAAATAATACGAACCCATGTCAAAATCGATTTGGTTTTTCCGAGTAGAGACCCGCCGCCTGTATTTAGTATTAAAATATAATGTAACAAATTAAATGGAGAAAAACTGGCAAAGAATTAACATGAAAACAAGATGCGAGAGGTAATTACAATAATCATTAAGAATTGACGTCATATTGATTATATAGGTAATATGATAAACAAGATACACGAGAAAGTCGTAAAAGTCATAAATATTAATTGACATCAGTAGACCAAGGCGATTTAATACCTAATTTGAACATTCGAACCCGCCCTGCACTAGTATGCGGGCATTGCGAAATCTTTGGCACACGTGGCTGCGACAAATCATAGGCACACACTAAGTTACAAAACTAATTTTAACATTTAATGATCGCTATCGCTCATACGAACTCACGCATGTCATGCACTAATCCTCGGAAGGTCTGACAGCCTCCCAACAGCCGTAATTTCCTTCTTCATCTACAAACAAAACGAGCGTTGGAGAAATTCCTCAAGTATTCGGTTCAACGGCCGAGCTATGGCGGCGTGATCGCTTTGCGTCTGTGTTTAGGCGTGAGTAGCGCGCACGCACACACGGACCTACACTAGTGCCTCTGCAAACACGAGGAAACCGTTACTCCACTATGCTTTGGTTCATAGCTACTTCATCAACCGCCCTGCTGGCACCCAATACTCACGTTATAAGTATTTATCACAAGAATTTACAACGATCCCAATTGTATTTAAATACAGAAAGAAGTAAAGGCAATTTAATCTGCGATGATTACTAAGAACCAGTTGCATTGTATAACATACCTATTCTAAAGAGACGCTGCTTTAAATGTTTCCTTTCCATTATAAGTGCTTGTCTCTCTCTTGTACATTCAAACATATTATACCTATAGCAGGTATGAGCATAAGTTGCGGTTAGAATCCCGGTGTGTGCGGATTCAGTTTTCTGTGAAACAGGTATCTTCGTTATTTCGGAAACGAAGTATAACTAGACAATAATGCACCTGCACCTCAGAGAAGGTAAGTTCAAAACCCAGTTAAAGAGCCATTCGGCCGCGCGGCAGCATCGGCACGCAATAGACGCGCCGCAAGAAAGGGGGGAGGCAAACCGCGGAATGCGATTATATCTCTTTAGATTTCATCACTAGAACAGACGAGCATCTCGTCATTCACTTTACAAAATGTCTAACGCAATGCCTATTAGCAAACTTACTGAAGAAACCATCTCGAAACGCCTGTCAAAAATCCCTACTATTAATCATAAGTAGACTGAGGTGAGAGGCGTAATAAAGAAGATAGACGACGAACCATCAAATAGATTTTCCTTATAAAAAAAGCTATTTAAAAGTAATCGATTCTATTTTAACTTTCAACACTAAAATAAAGGTTTTACATTATTTTTGCTCGCGATTTCGTCCACACGTAGAACTCGTTTATCGCTATTCTTTTCTTTTTTGGGATGAAAGTATTCTATGTCCTCCTCCGGGGTTCAAACTATCTCTATATTCATAACAAATTTCACATACACCTGTATAATAATCTTTTATCCGTTTAATCATTCTATTATTTATTAAACATTTTAGTAGGTATTTATTTTCCTTACAGCTTTTGAGAAAATAATAAAGGGTATCACCTACAATGGTATCTTCCATGGCCCGTTATTTTCATTTTATGACGCGAAATACAAGGAGTAGCTTTCTAACATTTCTTTGTTCGTCAGACTAACTTTGAAATTACTTAAATGGCACAAGGCTATGTATAAGCTCTAGGCGGGGTAAGAGCGTCAACGGGCTTTTAGGAGATATTGTTGGTTAGACGGACTTACGCCGTAGACGCAATTGCCCAACCTTACTAAGGCCATGACATGTTCGATTCATCTCGGCTAAAATCGGAGCAACTTGTGTTACCACTGTATTTTATACATTCATTGAAATCACAGTCATTCCCCAAATCGGGGAGCACGGTTTGGAGCACGATTCGGGTTGCGAGGATTATTATAATACCTACATCACACTCCCTGCTTACTACTCGGTTACTTAATTGCTAGTAATGGGGTATGGGGTACTTACTCAGAGACTAAGGAACACCAGGTACACCAAATTTCGATAAAATCGAAATAGCGGTTTAGCTGTGAAAGCGTAACACACAAAGTAACAGAGTGACTTTCTCATTTGTAATATAAATGTGGTTAATATTTATGGGTGTTAGTATATTTTTATGAAGTATGGATGTTTGCAATTTTTTCTCAGTGTGCGACTTTAGTTTAGGTAGGTAGATACTCATCACCTATGAATACAACGGGAGGGTTAAATGTTGTATTATAGAAATGAAAGACCTGTAAATACAATAAAACCACAACTAAAATTTCAATTTGCGTAGAAATACAAACTAATTAAACTTACAGTAAATAGTTTTCGTAATTACTGAAGCTTCATTTATTGGTGTAAGTAGTATAAAAGGCAAAAAACACAGTCGAATTGTGAACTTCCTCCTTTTTGAATTTGGTAAATAAATAAATAACCATGGCTGGTATTAAACACTCACGTGAAGTTAATAAAGAAACAGGGTCAATTATGTACCTATAGAAATCCTGGGAAGATAGGAAAATACAGAATTCTGAGAACTGTTTTCGTATTTTACTCTTAAACAACATACTCGTATAATACTGAGGACATTAACACTCACTGATTTGATTAAAGTTGACACTTATCAAAGCTGTGAAACAAACAATGAGATATGCTTCTAGTTCTGAGAATGAATACAAAGGAATATCTGAAACAAGATTAAAGGTCGCTGAGATTGTGTAAGTTTGACCTAAAACCCGGATCCCAATAGATAAAAAGTTTTGACAAGAATGTGCTCACGATAACTTGTTGATTGTTAATTGGGTGGCAGCAGCCTGGCTCTGAAACGGTTTCTGCATCGTAATAAAATGTGGACGCGCGGCGGAAATGGCGACGGACGAGTGTCGAAATATGGCACGCACTATCGACTCACAAATACTATACTGGGTAGGTTATCGGAAGTTCGGCCCATCCTAAACGAAACACATGATACTTACGCACAGCGTAGGTATTACGGGAGCTCAAGGTGAAGGAAACATACAGTAAAAATCGTATTGTTATATGGGGTAACTTAAGAAACACAAAAAGTTATTGTAAAACAAAACAAACCACAAGACTCATGTAAAGCTATTTTCAAAAGCTTCTGTGATTACCTTCCTTGTATCTTTATAAAGTACCTAACCATATTTGTATTTGTTGACAAGCACCTACTCGTATTTTCACGAAATTGTAATGTCAAAGCTTATAACCACTTAGGTATCAAGGTAGCGGAACTTACGGTTCACGCTAAAATGTCGCCCAAAATAAACGTTACACAGTCCATACTAAACTTCATGAGCCCTTAAATATAATAATAAATTATAGGGACATAAAAGAACTACCTACCGTTAAAAATGTTTAAAGTATATATTTGGCTCTCTGAACTGAGTGTCTACACTATGAATTTTTTAAATATTAAAGCTGTTAGCAGATTAGGATTCAGAATATCCTTTTGTTCGTAATATTTAAATATTCATATCTCATAATAATATGAGAGATAAAATATGTGCAACTAAATATATATAATTTTGCATTCTAATCCGAGCAGAATGTGGCAGAAAACAAGAAAAAAATTACCTTTCATAACCGATGTTCAGATAATAAACTAAGTATTTAAATTAATTTCATTTTAAATTCCAATCTTTCAAAGAACACAAACCAATCTTAGAATTACTGGCTCTGTAGGTACTAAGATAATCATCGTAATATGATTTCAAATACAAAGTAAGCGAGCAAAAAATCCCTGCGGTAGGCTTCTTACCAATAAGGCTAAATTGCTGATTGCATGGTGACGAATTGTGATCTATTTCGAAGCTATTCTATACCGAGATCGTATTATGATATGGGATGCCATCTGAGGGGATGCCCTTATTAAGTGTTTAGGACGTATATTCTTTAAAATTAAATGACGACGACGACGTTTCAAGGAGAGGGTAACGTATGCTAAGTGAAATCTGGACAAAGTTTGAACCTCGGTTTAAAATACGAAATTCCTTAAAAAAGTAGAAAGTTAAATAGTATTTTGTTTAAAAAATCATGTGTTAATAATTACAATGACAAATTTCATCGACGTAGGATTTCTTTCACAATAAGTAATTATCGCAAAAAGAGAAATAATGCGTCGTGAAACTGATCGAAATTTCTTCGATACACATACCCTTTGGTCGAATGCTGGGGCGTGGAGTATTTTACACAAAAGGTTTACTACTCATTCAGAAAAACGACTACAAGAAATCCCGGTTCTGGAAGACTATCCATAGTTTAAGTCATTCTACTGAGAGCAGTCGTTTAATGAAAATGACTGCCGGACGTGTCGCAAAATTATATAAAGAGCTCGGAAGTAAATTCAAATGTGACGGCAAATTCATTAAAAAGTAACTTAAAGATATGGGTATTGAAAAACAATCAAGAAAAGTCAACACGACTGTCTGAAAATCAAAAATTTACTTACTCAAATAGTCCGACTTTGCAATTTGGTCAAAGATAGATTCTACGCAAAAACGACGTCTTGTGCGTAATGAACGACGAATCATATTTCACATTAGACGGAAATGAATGGCAAGGGAATTATTATTCTAAAAACACTGATGGCCCAACGGCCCAACTGAAGTTTTCTCATAAAAGTTTTACTGTGGCTTGCGATCAGCCCCCGTGGTATGTCGACGGCAGTTTTTTTAAATCTGTGTTAGCCCTTAATGCTGAACGATACATAGAGCGAAGTTTGCCGACTCAAAAAAATCCTCCTCTTTAGAAAGTCGGTTAAAAAAAACTGAACATATGTTTTTGGTATTGTTAACTTGTCTTATAGTAGTCGTAGGATCTTGTGCAAGGTCCGTCCGGATCGCAACCACGCCTATCACCATGTTATCCTACCCATAGATAATGTAATCATAATTAAAAATCTGTCGTCTAGTTGACCAAAATATACCTATGTAACATACAATGTCATCACTGTCATCAGGATATAGAAGCAATATGAGCTAAAAAACATTTGAATTATTTCCCAGACAATGTGCACAGAATAAATAACCCAAGATAATACCTAACATCAAAAATTCCAATGAATGGCTTTCACTCCTGTTTACGCTGTATTCCGCCATTATTGGGTCATTTATAGACAAACGCCAATACCGCCATGGACTTATTACAGAAATAAGTCCATAGATATGACATGCGAGGACCATTGTTAGGTTAAAGAGTATTTTCTCTTGTGTAGGTACCTAACAGAAGAACATAGGGTTACTTCAACGGTCTTCTTTAAGTCTTACATGTTTGTAGTCACGTTCTATAAAATGTCGATGAATTTGTAGTTAGCTGTCGGGGTTTATTAACTGGGGCGAAAAATCGATCTGTCAAGTTGTCATCTTCGGGAATATTCGTTTTCAACCCGAGCGACGTTCGGATTTACAGGTATTGAATTTAAATACGACAGACAGCAGCAGGTGCTTGGTTGGCTACCTACCCTACAATCTGTTCAATTAATTTATTGGATCATGCTGATCATTTGTCAAATTATAGTAAACTTGATGATAACTAACTACATACAAAACGTTGAAAGACTCGTAAGTTCTACTTTGTACGACGTTCCACTTGTTTATGTTTTGAATACATTCTATATGAAGGCACATTCTCAGTGCATAAATTGTTTTTTATTCACGTCGTCACGGTCACGCATAAAGTAAGAAGTTTTGTTTACATAGGTAATAAGAGTGTAAATGTAATTGATATAATTATAAGTGCTACTTAAATCGCTGCCGCGACCAGAATTAGAAGCCCTTAATGTAACAAAATATGTTAATATCTCTTATTTCCAAAACAGTTCTAAGTTTACTTTGTTAAAATGTTAATGTCTAATATGAACACCTGCTTGGTCGCAACAAAAATATGATACGAGAAGGTTAGGAGTCGGTGCCCTGTAGTCCTTCGGTACATTGTTGCAGTTTTGCAATGGTCAGTGCATGCTGCAGCCGCGGCAGCCCCGTCACACTGACATTGCGTTTAATCCGGCATTCGGAATGCGGTCGCCGGCCGCGCACCTCCCCGCGCCGACGCCACCTCTCTCCTCCATGTTTTCTTATCCATTGGCTTCCGGCCACCATATGGGATAGTGGGATAGGACCGAATCTAATAAGATTCTTATCAGAGCACTGTTTTGAACCCAAGTTTCGCATCTTGTGTCACGCAGCGATCAATTGATTGGATGACGTCATAATGTATACAACTACCTCAGACTAAAAATTTAATTGTCTCGAGCAGAAAACCGACAAGACTGGTTTTGAATCTACAATAAAACAAATACCCGAAGCATGTAACTAGTTGGATGGTGCAGGTACATTTAGCTTTGCTTATACTTAAACACAGCTTGGAAACGTTTCCCTTGCCACGTCGCGGCGAAATTGCGTTGTCGGTAAGACGTAAACAAGTTTTCAACTCACCTTTGTAAAAGTGCCACTGATCGTCAGAAATATCCACAAACTATTGCACTTACAATACGGTTTTAGTCCGTATAACACAATATTCACCACACCAAAACGACAACATAAATAAACGCAGGAGCCACAGATCCGTGTGCCGATCGGTTTCGAGCAGCGCACTCTTTCGTGATTAAAATGCACTGCGTTTCGGGAATATGCACAGGCACAGGGCGGGGTTGTCGAATGTCATAAACGGTCGGTTACAGTGGTCAGGAGCGCTCGCAGCGCGGTGCGGTGGGATGCGACACGGTCGCTCTGGTCGCTGCCGCGGACGGGACTGGTGCGGGCGGGCGCGCGGGCCGCGGGACCGCCGCGCGCTATATCGGCCGCGGGCGGGAGCGACAACGACGTGGCTGCCTGGCCCGCGACATACCAACTACGAGACGTTACAAATTCGTGGACACTTCAAAAGAAAAACTTAGCAAGAACAAGGCATTAGACGTGCCGAGATTGATAACAAAACTGTGTACCCTTTGCCGTCGTGACGTTAGAAGAAACGAAGCTTCGAGAGAGGCCCTGAGACTTGAAGATTTTTCCACAATGCACGCGCGAAGCAATGACTATAATGTATTTTGCTGTAATGCAATTTAAACAGCAATTGCAAAACAGTAAAAGTACCTTACTAAGTTCCTGGCAATCTCGCAATTAATACTTTCTATTCCATTGTTAGTGGTTAAATCAGTTATCTGCAGTGATCGAGCGAGATTGGCGCTCCGCCATGTGGCGCTGCACTTGCCGGTACTTTCACCTGTCGCACTCCGCCGCTGCAGTCTGCACATGCACCTTCGGCTCGCTCACACGCGTCACACCAAGAGATAACTCTACACCTACCCACATTAAGAAATATTAGGAAAGGGAATGAAAAAAACATTGCACTTTTATCACTTTTATTCCTCTTGAATGCAAGAGAGTTTTTCGTCGTTATTTGCGTCACATACCAATAAGTTTTTAATCTATCTAATTTAGTCAGCTTAATTTTGTTGTTTTTTCTTACACGTATAAATGAGACCTTACAATAATAAATTAAAAAGACCATTTCCTAATAAGTACGGACTGTAGAGTTTTGCACTTTCTCTAAACAATATTATAACGCATCGACAATTAAAAATTGTTCTACCTCATTTGTTTATTTTTGAACTTTTAACAGAGTTAAGAAGCTGTTTATCAGGTAACAACATAAAAAATAGCAATATAACCTATATTTCTTTATATGTTCTAAGTTAAGCTGTTTTTCATGTATTGTACTTACTAAACTCAATTTTATACACTATACATAACTAGTCATCAATGTCATTATAACAATAACGATCGTGTTAAATCAACTGATATTACTCGATCTTCGGGGATGTATTCGGCTCTAGAGGCTGAATAGTTAATATAAACAATCAAACAATGAGATCGTATAAAACCAATTAATTTGACCCGATCTATAACAATGCGACTCGAAGGACCAGCGTACGTCTCATCACAACCGAGGAAGACAGTGCGGCTCGAAGGACCAGCATGGCCCCGTTACAACCAAGGGTGCCAGGCGGGGTCCATGCGGCACAGGTTGTCGTGGCTGTTGGCGGCCGTGACCAGGGTGGCCACCTTGCTGTCCGGGCCGTCGAACTGGGCCAACGCGGTGAGACGATTCGTTATGACTGTCACGGCTTTAGTCACCATGCTAATGATCGTATCATTGTCAACTTCCAAGGGTTTGTTTTCAACGGAGACCCCCGCGGCTGCGAGACCCGATTTGTCCTCCAAACGCTTTCTGTAGCCAGTCACCATTTCGTCCTTCAGGATCGTGCGGAGGATGGATTGGATCTGAGGATACAGTTAAGAATTGTATTTAAAATTTGAAGCCGGTTTACAGATAGGTACAGTAAAATAAGGTATATACTTTGAAATTGGGTGTGACGAGGCAGCGCGCTATAGAGATGGCAGACGCGGTCAGCGGCCCCGTGATGCCGATGCTGGTGAGCAGCTCGGATATGTTGGGCGTCAGCCGGAACGGCACCGGCCGGTTGCCGTCGAGCTCTCCTGCGCAGTACAACCACACCGGTCAAATATTGAAGCCAAACAGGACATGAGGTAAACAATAAACAAGAGCGAGTTGAGCAATACGATAAGAAGGACTCGGGCACATGGGTTATTTTAATAGCTATCACTATTAAATTGCAAAACTATTGAAATAGACTGTTTACTTGAGCCCTGAAATTAGTTAATGGCAGGCTACTAACTACTAAGCATATAAAGGGCAAGTGTCATGATGTTAATCAATAAATAAAAAAGGAAATTAAAAAACTATGCAAAACTTACCAGTGTGTTATCACAAGAGCAAAACGAAAAATAATAACACATCCTACCCATACGAGAATATTAGTAGTAATAAGATTAAATATAAACAATTACATGCATACTCTGTAGCAATACTAGCAATGCCTTTGACTTAATTCATTAATTTAAGCTCGTTAACATCGTTATTTCAAAACTCTCGGTAAAATAAAGAAAAAAATATGCAAAGTAATTTAACTATACAAAAATAAAATATAGAGTTAAAACGCGACCAGCGACTAGTGTAAGGCACCCTTATAATTTTTATAAATCGAGAACTCGTTGGGGTTACTGAGGGCAGCGTGAGGATGCAGGAGGAAGTCACATCACAGATATGTATGATCAAAGACATTCTTTGGGTGATAGCATTTATACATGTTAGGTAGATGCTGAGACAAGTAATATGCGTTTATGTTACAGTAAACTATTGTGTTACTGTACAACACTGATAGTGGCCAATTGCCATGCTTCATTAATTCCCATTTATTCCATGGAACTTCGCATTTTGTATTAAGCTATGGCGTAATACTCAATACAAATTCGTAGTTCCATGGAACCAATGGGATTTAACATGGTTCTTGACGGATTATATGACAGCCCATTTAATAAATTCGGTCCAATAGTTCAGGGAGCTAATGAATGAAACATCCGAATTTTATTCTATTGCATACATAAGACTTTTAAACCATAACCCTACTTTTGGCATCGCGCAGACGGGTAGAAAAGGGCGTTTTAGCTCGCTAGATGTGGTACCTGTGGTGTCGTCGACATCGAACTTGAAGTAGGAGACGTTGAGCAGGCCCGAGTCCTGGTGCACGTAGAGCATGTCGGGGTTGAGCCGCGTGAGGTGCAGCACGTACTCGGCGAAGCCGGAGAGCGCCAGCTGCAGCGTGAGCATCTTCCTGAACGTCCAGTAGTCCGTGGGGGCGCTGAACGTCGCCGCCGCCCACTCGCGCAGCATGCCTTTTGGCACCATCGTAGATTGCACCTGAGGCACAATTTAAAACTTACATTGTTTTGCCTATTTAGTTTCGCTACGTTGGTGAATCTGTGTACATCGCATACTGGACTTGAATAGGGGTTTTGGCACTATTCCTAAGCTGCAAACGAACATAGAGCGAAGGCGATCCGTTCTCTTAGTAATAACGCGTCCCCCACGCTTTGCAACGTGACACCTCTGACTCTGCTCTACAGAGAGCAGTTTGCGCTTATATACTGAATGCGGGACTAGTACAAGTAAACTGTAATTCTATGGAACTTGCTAACTATGTAAACAAACAATATATTGAAATTGACATCTAATGTCAATTTTACTATGGCGGCTTGTTTACATAGTTAGCAAGTTCCATAGAATTACAGTTTAGATCTAAATACTGTGGCTCTAAAATGTGTCAAATCATTATGACTCCTTTGAATTGATCGTATGACTTGCCAGCAGTGGCGAAGCGTCACGTAAATAAATAGACAAGCCGGAGCAAAAAAAGGTGTATGGCGTGTGTCGGTTTTACGTTTTGTTTGTATACCTACTCTATGCATAGGAATTTTTGGTAAAGCCGTAAATAATCGGCTTGTACGAATGCCTCGCGACTGCTTGCCAGATGTCCAAAAATACCAGGTTAGAAGTATTAGGTAAGACAATCAACGGTACCGTTATTTAACTGTTAAGTTTTGGAACCCCAGTATATAAAACAATCTCACGTTAAATCTCACAGCGACACTAAAGCGAACGATAAAAACTATTTGAATTATACATTATTGCGGTTAAAAAGATTCAACTCGAGTATGAATTCCTTATAACCAGGGACCGGACCCGCTTACCCTAACCCGGGGTTTTTAAAGGGTTTTTATAGCGCTGATTTTTATAAACCCGAACATTTCGGTAAGCGCTTAATCGGTTCACACATTAAACGGATAATCCATTCGATCGAGTTAATTTGGCTTACCGCTTACCAGTATCAAAACCTCCGAATGTGTTACCGCTTAAAAATACCTTCAAGCAAATTTAGTTCTTTGACAAACTACGTACGACATATTATTGGACCGTTTAAAGAAACCTAAACTCGGGCGGCGCGCGCTCTTCAAAGCCGTGCCAATACCAATACACGTAAAAATAGCGGCGCGCGCGGCGCGCGGGAAGGGAGCGAAAGGGTTACCCTAACCCGAACGGTAAGCGCTTATTGAAATAAATATCAAACCCAACGACATTCGGTAATCGGTTACAAAAGGGTTACGGTTAGGGTATCCCGGCTTAATAGGGCTATCTAATCGTTGGGTAAGCCGGTGAAGCGGTTACCGAAACGATTGGCTTACCGTATAAACGGGTAAGCCGTTCGAACGGCTTAAGCAAAGGAACGGGTTTTCCGGTCCCTGCTTATAACATAGAAAAAGTAAACGTGCGTCTGGTATTTTTAAAATATAGTACTACGGGAATGAACGTCGTTAATGTATAAAATGGACGCTAAAACAGAACAGTGAGTTTTCAGTACTTGTTAAAAACCACTCGAGAGTACGAGTTTCTAGTAACAGATTCCATGGTCAATGTAAACCGGCAGACTAGACTAACCTCCCGTAGAATATCGCGGAGCACCTGGTGGGAGGCCTGCGAGCCGCGCGCCTGCACGGCCGCCAGCCGCTCGTAGTAGCGCGCCACCGGCGCGTCGTACTCGACGCCCCTGCGCAACCATACAACATTAACTATGCTCAATGCACGTAAAGTTTATAAGTACGTGAGTAAATAATAGTACATTGTGCATCAAGGGTAGTATGAAGGGAATTACTAACGAGAGTGTTAGAAGCCCGACGCCGAAGGCGGAGGGCTTTTAATGACTCGAGTTAGTAATCCCCTTACTGCCTGTGATACACACAATGGTTTTCATCACATTTGCGAGGAAAAAAACAAAGAGAAAACACTTTAACTCTGCAAAATATAAAGAAATAACTTTTGACGGACGGGAACGTCAATGGAAACGATTTTTTTTTTGTGACCACAGACACTGCGTTTAGTTTCGACCTGGATTCGAGCCAGATTTAGCCAATTTGATAAAAATGTATAATTACTAAAATTAATGATAAATGTTGATATAAACTTGAAATAGGTATAAAAATAATGAAGTTTAATGAAGCATATTATAGGTTTTGTGTAATGAAAGTTAGTCTATAGCTAATTTTTAAAGATGAAATTAGAAACCGATTTAATTTTTGGCTGAAAATTAAACCTCCTTAGTCAGAAATTATGTACAGTCACGAACCGGGATTGTTGAGCCACTAGCTTATCATCATAACTTGGTTGTGTTACACGAATGCCGCTGTTTTTCATTACTTAAATGTGACCATAGCAACCCTTGTAACTACCAATAAAGACAGTTCAGTTTGAACCAATAGTGGCTGTTGTTTAAACGTAACCATAGTAATCATCAAAACAATATTCCCTCTCTCCAGCTCTATTTCGGTGAAATGATCGTTAATTTAAGCGAATATATCCGACTTTGGCCGATCCGTGTAAGTAGGTAACACAACCAAGCTGTGACTGCAACACGGGAATGTTAAGTCACTCACGTCAATATTCTTCATAATTTAGCAGAGTAATACATACTGGACATACGAGTATAAACGACTAAACCCGATTTGCATTACACGGCCAAAATACGAACAGTGGCAAGTGGCTCAACAATCCCGGTTCGTGACTGTACGAAAGAGTTGCAAATTTTAAAAAGAAAGTCATTACTCCCTAGGGATGACAAACTCGCCATAATTCCCGCGGGAACAATTTAGGCCATTGTCCTTCTGTATACAGACATGGAATAACACCATTTACGAGCAAGTGTGATGAAAAAGAATTAGTCCTTCGCGCATCCGTTATGAAGTAAAGCAAGCAAAGCAGAACAAGACTAAGAATCGAAGGTGGAATAATAAATAAATACTTAGTTGATTTGCATTTTTTTTGCGCTATTCAATTACCTGTTGGCGCACTCGGTGCGATAGATGTCAAGCAGCGATATTGAACTGGGGTTATCTTCTACGAGACGCATCTGCGGTGAGACCGAAACGACACGCGGTACTGTGAAGTGCAGGAATCGTCTGGATGTTTCCTTCTGCTTGCCCAGGTAGTGGTTGAGCATCCTGAGTAGCTGCAGCACGCGCTCTTCGCGGCGCGCGTCGCCGAGCCCCGAGTCGTTGACTACGAGGTACGGGTAGATCTTGCCGTTGTGCCCGCGGATGTACAGCCGCCGCGCAGACGTGTTGTGTTTCTGCACGATCTCTACGCGCGGCATGAACCGCGCTATCCGCACATGGTAGTGAGTATGCTTGGGGAGTAGGAACTCGCCCGGTAATTCCACCTCCGCTGTTTTGAGACTGAAGTTTGAAAGGAATCTGCATTTTTCTTCTATGAGGAAAGATCTGAAAATAAAGTTACAGGTAGAAGAATATGCTGTAGGAAGTCCCAACTCTAAGTAACCTTGGCAAAGCCATCGTATACATACTTGGGTAGGACTTTGGTCTTGGCCTCGAGGATCTTGACCCACTTGCGCAGCTTTTGGATGAGGTTCTGTAGTTTCATAGCATTTGGCTGCGTGAAGTCGAAGTCGGACGTAAACTGAGTTTTCATCTTCTGGAACACTGGGTCCTGCACCGTGGCCTGCGCGCGGCGCGCTAGGCTCTCGGAAGCTGATGATTAAATGTAATTAATTAACACCAAGAAGCGGTGTTACGGATCGCGAACAACTAATCTAGCATCGGCCAAACTATGCTCAGTCATCGGACAGACTCAGCCGAACCAAAAATATAGTCAATCACTAAAGGACGCCCGTGACTTCGTACGCGTAGAATTAGTTTCCCGCTACTCCCACTAATTTAACCTTTAGGGGGTGAATTTCCAAAAATCCTTTCTTAGTGCTCACTTACATCATGAGGAACCCCTGTAACAAATTTCATTACGGCTGTGCGTTGATAACTAAGTCAGTGAGTCAGGTTTGCCTTTTCTAGTCAATAATTTCTAACTCGGCAACCATGCTTTTAACTGAGGATATTATAGGCCAGTCTATAACGACATCAGACAAAGCAAACGCGCATGTAACTATGATTTTATTATATGTTGTTTGGTCCCTTGAGAATAGTTACCACCCAATTTTGCAACCCTGAAAACCCTGTGCTTGAAATACTACGAAATTTTGGCACCTGTTTCAGTTTCTTCAAAAAACTAACCTAAGGAAGCGTTTTTCAAATATCTATGGTAGTTTATTACAAATAACTAAATTTGATACAATGTGAGCGTATTTGAGCACACAATATTATTTGGTCGCGGAGATACAGCAAGTCAAAGATGAGCATTTTTTCAAAAAGTGAATGTTTTGTGGTAGGGTCATATTCCGTATTCGTACCGGCTGAACTAATTGCTCCTAGGTAAAATCGTAGGAAAGAATTTGTAGGGAATTTATTCAGCTTTAATTTAATACCAAAGTGGTGCCTCGAGCTTTCATAATTTCTTCAAAAATATGTAAAATAGTAAAATATCGGATTTAGGTTAAATGATGAAACATTGTACTGAATAATGTATAATGTTGCTTAAAAAACCGAGAGAGTAAAATTGAGTTTTAAGGAAACAAATAAACGTAAACACAAAAAACATAAAAAACAATAATACTATTTCCACAGTCCAGCAAAAACAGTTTAGACTATCGCCTTGTTTGTCTCATCCAGTCTAGATCAGTGGCGGGAGTTGAGGAGGAGGGATAATGTTTTCTGAAGGTGGAGCTGGGTCGGCGCATCGTCGTCCTCTTCGTCCAGGACGATAGGGATGGCGTTGTTGCAATTTCGCTCGTGGCAAATGGAAAATTGGTTAGAGCACCTTGAGCTCAGGGGGCAAGTGCACGACCCTAAGCAACCTTTTTTTGCATTTGCAAGCCACCATTTGAATTTTTTTTTAGGTTTGAGGAGCAGGTTCTGCGCACATTGATCATCTTTGACTTACTGTATCTCCTCAACCAATGGACATAGGGTGCTCCGGTTACGCTCAAACTGTAGACAATTTAGTTATCTTTTTTAAAGCATCAAGTATACTTGAAAAACGTTTCCTTACGGTAGTTTTTTCGAAAATACTGAAACCAGTGCCTAAATTTCCCAGTTTCTCGAACGCATTAGCCGTAGTACAGGGTTTTCAGGGTTGCAAACTTTGATGTTAACTACTCCCAAGGGACCTAACAATATATTAAAAGAAAGTACGTGTAGTTACATGCGGGTTTGCGACGTTTGCCTTTTTTTGTGTTGATATAGACTGGCCTATTAGAGAATTTATACTCATTGATCTGTTTCCAAAAACATGGAACTGTTATTTCGTTAAAGTTTTGTTCTCGCGATAGCAGAATTTGGTTTTTATTCAAATAATACCAAAAAAATAATATTTGATCTTGTAATACTGACTGCCTTGGCTCAGTCATACCTTGGAGTAAAAAACGGGTTAATAATAATAAATGTCGCATTGCAAAAACACAGTTAGTTAACATTTACTATAATTAATATATTGTCAATCCAATAAATTAATCGTATTATGCAGTAATACTCGGGTAGGAGGCCATGCAAATCATTACCCTAGTGTTGTAAATTATTGAAGGGATTTAGATAAAATTCAGCATACAGCTTATTTATGACCTGAAATAGCGCATAGAATCCTTTTATTTCGGGAAACTTTACAGACCAACAAAATTAAATAACTATAATAGAGTTCTAAGGACAAATGGCGTGAAAGTAAAGAAGCCTTTACTCTGCAATGGATGTGGGCTGAAATGATGATCATGATGATGATGATGATGATAAAGATAATTGATGTTGAATACTGACTGATCCCGATGCCGACGCCGAAGGTGGAGACGACCTTCTTGACGAAGTTGAGCGTGTGCGGCGTGACGGTGGCGTCGGCCACGGCGGCGCGGTGGTGGAAGGCCACCACGTGGCACTTGGCCAGCCCCGCGCGCAGCTGGCGCAGCACCTCCTCGTACCAGTTCTCGCGGAACCAGACCATCTACACGCATTAGACATTACATTCAGTTAATGGGTGAATCAACTTACCTACACCATTTTTGTCTCCTGCTTTCCAGTGCCATCAACTTTCAGATTAATTTATACTATTGTGAGTCCTAAGTATAATAAGAGTATTACAACAGATCTTTTTTACCAAAACATGATCTTCTATCTCCCGACATTTGAACAAGCTATTCGAGCACCATGTTTAACCGCACATAAATATAGTACAATCGTTTTTTTTTAATGTCGCAAGTATGGTTACAGACTGAAGCAGTGGTTGGCAGTATGTAACTTTCCTTTTTGCAGTTTAATGTTAGTGAGAAAATTCAAAAAGTAGACAATAATGGATTTTCTTAGGTTTTTCATAATAACAAGAAACTAAACAATAAACCATAGCCATAAACAAGAAACTTCATGTCATCGTTTCGTGATATTAACGCATACATTTCCGAGCATGTTTAAGATCTTGCAAAATCAGATCTTTAACAAAAATGTTACATATACGAACACATGGTAAACACAGTCTACGTACACAGTTCGTTTCAAACAATTCACATGACTATCATTTAACCTATCAAGAAAGTTGTTGATGAGCTGTCGGAGAGCAGAGGGGTAGTTCTCCCTCTGCAGCTGTATGATTAAGATCATACAAGGAACACACAACACAGCAAGGAGCAGTGTCGGAACGCAGTGAGGTAGATCTGCAGATGTATGATCATAGAACAGCGGCGAAGAGCATAATGGTGACCTCCCTCTGCACGTATAATCTTCGAGCAGCGTTACATGGACACTTGGGCAGCGTGACCTCGGCGGGCTTGCCTGTGTGTGTCTGTGTGTGTAATAAAACTCGCCTGGTCGACGATGCCCTCAAGCGAGGACAATACAGTGGGATGGATCTCTCTCTGCAGCTGCATGATCTTCGAGCAGCGCCACATGGGCAACGTGGCCTTGATCGGGCCTGTCTCGCTTCCCGTGGGGCCGCCGCTCGCGGACGATGCGCTCTCGCCTGCTGCTCTGCCCGACTGAAAGAAAGCATAGCCACAATATAATACCACTACTCGTCGGAATAATGGCTTTTGACCGCTTTTATTGCAAGTCTTTTTAAGTGAATCAACTTTTGTATCAGTTTACTTACAGTAGTAGCAATAGCAGCAGACTGGTGTGGTAAATTTTCCGCGGTTTTATGCCTCTCCCGTTGTTCTATTTTGAGTGTTAGGTATAAGGTCCTGATGGGGAAGTACACCGCCTGCGGATACAGACGTCCAACCTGCGACGGCAAGTCAATGATTACAGCCTCGGTATTTTTAAATCGACCTTTAAATACACATATAATTTGCAACTTATACATACGTGACTAAGGAGGTTCAGTATGACGTTGCCATCATACTGCACGAGACAGGCCAGTAGCTGCGGGATCCAAGGTAGCCACTGCACGGGCGGGACACCTACTGAGTATTTGTCTAACGCGTCCGCTAGGCTGTTCTTTTCATCGTAGCTTAGCATCCAAAGCACCTAAAACCAACGCAATTCATAATATCACTATAGTCAGTTTCTGAGCTCAAATAAATGACAAAGTATAGCCTTGTTTTTCTTATTGTTAGTTGAACTTACTTTAGCGCAGTACTTCCTAGACTTTGATTCGTTGGTGTGCCGGCAAGCGTGCAGGAAGCACGTCATGGCCGACACCCCCACGGCGATCTGCCGCGGGTCTCTTATAAATATCTGCTCCAGATAATCTCCCCACAGTGCCCACGCTTTCACAAGAGTGTCGTGTAGTTGCACCGCCGCGGCGAACGCTTTGTTCGCATCTTCGGAACGTCCTAACTGAGCTAATAACAGTCCTTTAAACGCATAGAACTCTGCCGTCATTTCTTTAGTAAAATATTTGAAGTTGGTTGACTCTATCATGTCCAGGCCTTCTTGGAGCTCATCCTTGCCCTCGGTCCAGGACATCTGGATGTGGCACTTGACCTGCTGCCGGATCTTTTGGAAGCAGTCGACGATGGGTACGCTGGGGATTGTATAGATACGATGCAGCGAGTCCAAGCACACGCCGGACAGGCTATGTTTTCTTGCTATTTTCGCGAAGTGGATTATCGCCTGAAAGAAAAAAGGAGTATTTTTTATATTATTTGGTAGCAAACTAAATTTTAGTCATGGCGTGTATTCGAATTTTGATTAGTGTAAACGCTCTATTCTTATTTAAAGTATGTTGTGCTCTAACTAATGCCGTGTGCCCTGTGCAGTAGTCGGTGCGCGTGTGTTACCTGCGCGCTGGCATGCACGCCGAGCATGCTGTGGTTGGAGGCGTGGTCGGTCTGCGAGTCGTAGTGTGACGCGATGAACTGGTAGTGGTGCTGGCGCCACGTGAAGATGGCGCCCCAGTGCGACAGCGGGTCGGCCACCACGGGCAGCCGGTTGCGCCACGTCTTCACGATTGCTTTCATGTCGTGTAGAGATGTCGGACGGCTGTGCAGGAGACCCTAGAAATCAGATAAGTAGTGATAGGGGATAGTCCAACACCGCGTAACAAATTCAATAAATGCAAAATGCAACTTACTGAGTCAGTGCACCTTACATTTATTACCTTGTAGATTTGTTAGTCATAATACGCGATATTGTCCTGGAAATCTACAAAGTAACACAGCTGCGTTAATAACTAACGATAATAGCCAAGGCCATGGAGTCTTAATGATTTCAGGGTGATAGACTATGACGGAGAAGTGGAGTCAGCGGGAGCGGGCTGTGGAGCGAAAAGAAACGAGCGCTAATGGTGGTACCTTTTGCAGGGTCCGTCCGGCATTGTACCCTTTAACACGTCGCCAAACAATAGTATTCGCATTGTTATGTTCGAGTGCAGGCAACCGGTAAAATGACTAGCATAGAGGTTTTTCATTGAAGTCCTCACAACGTATTCGCAGCTTTGAAATTGTCGTCATAAGATTTTAAATGTCCTGGGACAAGCCCACACACCATTGTGTGGCCTGTGTGCTTCGCATTCATTATCAGGCCCTCCGCTCCCCCAAGAAGAGTCACCCCGTGAGGCGACCACGCGCGAACATACTGTCCAGATTACGTGAATGAGTAGCTTCTCAAGGTGTACGCGTGTGAAGACTCACGGCACAGTGTAAAGAATACAGGGTCCACTGTTCACGCCTTCGATGTTTGCGTAATTTCCGACACCGCAAATGGCCACAGCACTTATCTAGGGTTGTCACAGACATTGCACAACTACCCAAAATGTTTATATCGTCCTAGTGACGCTGGTTATTTTTTTGCATGGCTGTCTTGTATTTATGTCCGCTATCTTGAATTTGTAACTTAATGTCATTTTTTCGTAATCGGCACCCCGAGGAACCTCGAAGATACCCCTATATCG
The DNA here is from genome assembly GCA_923062465.1 of Acleris sparsana. Taxonomy (NCBI): domain Eukaryota; kingdom Metazoa; phylum Arthropoda; class Insecta; order Lepidoptera; family Tortricidae; genus Acleris; species Acleris sparsana. The sequence goes on from OV281286.1 coordinate 15,459,557, forward strand.
ATTTTTAAGAAAAATAACGTCCACCATCTTGAAATCCAACGTGGATATCTTTTTCGCACTCAGCACCCCCAAAAACCTACATAATGAAAACCATAATATCATTATTTAAAAAAATCATGTCCGTCATTTTGAATTTGATAATGGATGTTTTTTTTTTATGTCACAGTGAAGGCAACCGAGCACACAGGCCACCTGATGGTAAGTGGAAACTGTGACCCATAGACATTAGCATAAGACTGCAAATGCGTTGCTAACCCTAACCCTGAGGACTAAGATGGAATGCCTCTATGCTAGTCATTACACCGGCTGTCTTATCCCCAAACCGGAACACAACAATGCGAACACTGCTGTTTGGCGGTAGGTTAATGGATAAGATGGTGGTAGCGATCCGGACGGACCCTGCACAGGGTCCTACCACCTGCAAACACTCACTCACTCACTCAGAAACAAAAAATAAGCGAAGGTTTAATAGTGTAAATATAAAAATAATTAAAACAAGACACGCGTTAGCCCTGAAAGTCATGTCCTGAGGTACTAACAATGGCGACGTATGCAGGTCGGGCTCGCCCACCCGCCCCTCGGCCCCCGCGGCCGCACGACTGCCCCGCCCGGAGTGTTCGTGTTTATAGAGCGTGCTTACGGTGTGTATCTGCGCGGCCTCGCTCAGCTCCATGAGCTGCTGCGCGGCCCGCAGCAGCGGCAGGTGCACGTGCGACACGACGCGCGGCAGGCGGCGCCACTCGCGCAGGCACTGCGCCGCCGCCGCCTCGGCGTGCCGCTCCACGCCGCTCAGCTGCTGTTCGCCGCCCGCGCAGATACAGAGGTACCCGCGGTACAGGTTCACCAGCCACGCTGCAAAGTGTATACAACTAAAGCCCAGTGTGCAATACCTTCTACATAATCGAGACAATGTCACTTGAACTGTGTTACAGTAGGAATAAGGTTTATTTTTCTATCTTCATAAACTGAAAATAGCATTATCGAATAAACATAATAGAACTTTATTGTCTTGCTGGTAGGTTCAGTATACAACGTGTTACAAAATACCCCGTACAATAGTAGTTTACGTGACGGTTGCGTAATGACAGGCATTACAACATGAGTGTGGTTTATGAAACGAGCCGCAAGGCGAGTTTCATAATAGATGACACGAGTGTTGTAATGCCAATTACGCAGAGTCGCGTACAATACTTTATCTACGCACATATCGTAAGTCCTCTTTTATGCGTTCAAAACCCGTAGGAAATGACCAGCATTATTGCAACTAATTTTACTATGAAAAGTTTCTTGTCTGTGGTAGTAGGTAAAATTTGTACAGTCACGAGCTTTAATTTGGGACCCATTTCAAGAAAAATATGCTTGAAGTCATCAATGTCATTAGAGATGTCAAGTTATTTGTTATGCCATCGTGAAGTTATTTAAATTTGCAGTATAATGGCATTCACGAGCATTTACGAGATTACACGATTAATCACGAATACGTATGACGAAGACAGTAGTAGCATTTTTCTTACCACAATCGAATATAGCCGACTTTGTCCGATTAGCAACGAATGAATCAACCTATTCATTGGTCAACACCATGACGAACGTTATTGGCTGTTGCTATGGGTAATTTATCAACGAATTAATCAACCTATTCATTGGTCAACACCATGGTGAACGTTATTGGCTGTTGACTTCCTATTTAACTGTTGGCTAACCCGAAGACCAAGCCTGCCAACCTGACAATAGAGTGATTACACCTAAAGCCAACCAATTACAGGTCTAGAAACAGTAACCTAGCGACGATTGTTATAACATAACGTAACGATAGCTGCGGAAAAATCGTAATATATCATGATTGGTCAGGGCCACGAGCTTTAATTTGGGACCCACCACGCCACGTTGATATATATCATTTCAAGGGTCGATTCGATAAGACATTTAAATGTCTTAATTTGACATTTCAACCCTATCGAACTGAAGTTTCGACCTTATTGCATTATGAATGAATATAGACGTGTCATCATTCGTTATCAGTCGTTCACGACGATGTCACACGAGTACGCCCGATTTGCATTACATGGCTAAATTATGAGGCTCAACAATCCCGTGTGGTGACTGTAACTTTTAGGAAACTCAACCTTATTGTTGTAGAATGTCAGATTGACTTTTGACCTAAGGTGGGTACCAAATTAAATCCCGTGACTGTACTGTAATGGTTATAACAGTATAGATTTTGGTAAGGTTTTGAGTTTCAAATTTGGAACATGTTCCAAAATTAACACAATTTAAATAGGTCCAATTCTAGTATCAATTGGAACGTCAACTCGGTATATTTTTTACTACAATATCGTGGGATATTTGAATTTCGAACGACATGAGAATAGGGACTTTATTAGTATGTCTATCATATGATTTAAAAAAAAAAAACCATTCATATTTGTGACACATGACAGGTTTCTTTTGCCGCCATTTTTGTTGTCAATTCGTCGTATCGTAAGTCGTAAATTGATTTCATTAAGTTCATTTCTTTGTAGAGTTTATTGTGCCACTTGAAAATTCTGCTTATCCAAGTAGACAACAATTGATTAACATTGATTAAATTTAACATCGTTTGGTGAAATTGGTAGGTACTTAGATATGTTACAGGTAGCGCTGGTAGCAATGCAGGTCATTTGCCTTTCGGTTTCTGAACCCATCTTAGAGTACTTACGAGTATAATATGTGTGTAGATAAAGTATTGTACGCGACTCTGCGTAATTGGCATTACAACACTCGTGTCATCTATTATGAAACTCGCCTTGCGGCTCGTTTCATAAACCACACTCATGTTGTAATGCCTGTCATTACGCAACCGTCACGTAAACTACTATTATCTACACACATATTATAAGTACTCTAAGATGGGATAACATATTATAAGTACTCGCCTTGCGGCTCGTTTCATAATAGATGACACGAGTGTTGTAATGCCAATTACGCAGAGTCGCGTACAATACTTTATCTACACACATATTATACTCGTAAGTACTCTAAGATGGGTTCAGAAGCCGAAAGGCAAATGACCTGCATTGCTACCAGCGCTACCTGTAACATATCTAAGTACCTACCAATTTCACCAAACGATGTTAAATTTAATCAATGTTAATCAATTGTTGTCTACTTGGATAAGCAGAATTTTAAAGTGGCACAATAAACTCTACAAAGAAATGAACTTAATGAAATCAATTTACGACTTACGATACGACGAATTGACAACAAAAATGGCGGCAAAAGAAACCTGTCATGTGTCACAAATATGAATGGTTTTTTTTTTAAATCATATTATAGACATACTAATAAAGTCCCTATTCTCATGTCGTTCGAAATTCAAATATCCCACGATATTGTACTAAAAATATACCGAGTTGACGTTCCAATTGATACTAGAATTGGACCTATTTAAATTGTGTTAATTTTGGAACATGTTCCAAATTTGAAACTCATAACCTTACCAAAATCTATACTGTTATAACCATTACAGTACAAATTTTACCTACTACCACAGACAAGAAACTTTTCATAGTAAAATTAGTTGCAATAATGCTGGTCATTTCCTACGGGTTTTGAACGCATAAAAGAGGACTTACGATATGTGCGTAGATAAAATATAATAAATTATCAAACCCAAAAATTTTACAGAGCCGACTGCGGTGTTTGGGGTCATTGTCCTCTTGCAGGATCCAAGAAGCATTATAGCTTGGGAACATCGTTTTAGCAGAGGGCAACAATGCCTTTTCATAGATTTTATTCATTTTTTGAGCGTCGAGTGTGCCAGTGAACATGTGCAAACGACCAAAACCCAGTTTTGAGAAGCATCCCCAAACATGCACCTTGACTGGGTGTTTAACGGTCCGTACGAGCACTCTATTCTCCCCCGTAGACCAGGCCCGAGTCGAGTAGTTGGCTGCCCAAAAAGAAGCTTCATCAGAAAAAAATACCTTGTTCCAATCCCGGTCTTTATTTTCACTTGCCCATGACAACCTTTTATTCATATGTTTTTCAGTAAGGAGAGGTTTCTTCACTGTACTTCGATATTTTAATCCATTTTCAATCAAACGCTGTCTAATTGTGGCTAGAGATATATTTAAGCCTTTATTCTTTTTTTTTTTTTGCCCTGCACGCAATGATAATAGAGAATTTTTCGAGAATAATTGCAAAATCCGTTTATCCTGTACAGAGGAGGTCACTCTAGTTATCCCGCGTTCTGGTAAGTCGTCGACGTTTTTTGTTTCGGAATATCACGTCACAAACGCCTTCGACTTATTCATATACTTGGCGGCCTGATCACGTGATATTTTGGGTCCCTTCGGGTGTGAACAAAGGAACACTACGTGAAGCAGACGCGGCACTCATTTTGGAAAATGAACTAATATTGGCGGGAAACTGTCAAAAGTTTTGTTTTTTTTACAAAGCATTGTACTTAGTTAGATGACCACTCTATTCAGCCAGTACTTTTTCTTTCTGTGCCACATTCATAAAATAAAAATTATACCGGTCACGTTCTTGTCAAACAGACTGTATCTATCTAATCGAATTCTGTACATTTTGTTATTATGTCTCTTTATCGTTTCGCGAATTAGGTAAAAATGTTCATGAACATTCTGCGTAATTCGCTCTGCGGAATATGGTTTGCACATAAATGAAAAAACAATGTTTTTTTTTGACGTTAAGTCATATATTGACATTACGATTCTCAAATATTGTAAATCGACTCGTTATAAGGCACCATTTAACCCCCTTCCGGCTTTACGGGTATTTTGTAACATCCTGTATACAAGTGAGGGACTGTTCTTTGTTGGGTTGTAGCGCGCGTAGAATCGTGTCTATTACTTAAAAAAACAATTATCATGCTCATAAAGTCCTTCTTAATGCACTAGTGCATAAAGTGTTGTCGTTATCTAGACTAAGGCAATGACGGCCTACAGCCAGACAGACGAGGTGACTGCATTAAATAAACTTGTTATTTAAATACATTTACTTTAAATAATTCGCCTTCGATGTTGCATCTAACAAAAAAGAAATTTAAAACTATTAAAAACAAGCATTATTAACAAAAACATAACAAAATCAACGTATGACTTGGCAGTATTGCGTTCGTTAAAAATCTTGTTCAGAAAATTAAAACAAGATTTTTAAAGAAATACAGTGGCGGGAAAGAGGTTTTTGTCTATAGTTTTGGACTATTAAATAGTACCTAGGTAGTTGTATTTCTTAGATAAACTTGTGTTTTTACGGAATTTAGTGAAGAGGAATAAGTAATGCTCACACCTAACACACTAAAAGAAAAAAATGCAAAAGAACTTATTGAACAGATATTTTATTGCCGCCTAAATATTTTAAAACGTATGAAAATTTCAAAGTCTGGAAAAGCGGCAAAAAATACCGTACATGTAAGTTTTATACATTATCAGTATTGTCACTGTTTTATTTCCTCGTAATCGAAGTGAAAAGCAGATTGACGCGGTCTTAAAATCCATTTTCTTCTCGACTTAATTATCCAACCTCGCCTGCCAGATAAAATAAGTCTTAGATAAAATTGTTTATTTTATGCCCTTTTTGTACAATCTACCATTGTTTGTGATTTTTATGAGAATTTCTATGAAATAAACCTATTTATCTACGCATATATCATAAGCCCTCTAATATGCGTTCAGAAACCGTAGGAAATGACCAGCATTATTACAACCAATTTTACTAAAGGAACTTTCTTATCTGTGGTAGTAGGTAAAATCTGTATTGTAATGTTATAACAGTATAAAATTTTGTGACGTTATGAGTTTAAATTTGGAACAGCTGTCAAAACCCAATAGGGTCTCTATTCTAGTATCTATAGATATTGCAACAGTAATCGATACGAAACGTCAATTCAGTTTTTTTTTAAATATAAGTCGCACGATATTTGATCTGTAGTGACATGAGAACAGGAGCTTGATTTGTTTGTCTGTGATTTAAAAAAATCCTTCATATTCGTCACACTGACAAAGCTCGAGTTTGTTTTGCCGCTATTTTTGTCGTCAACGACTTCTGAACCCACCTTAGAGTACTTATGATAAAGATATGTGTGTAGATAAAGTAGTGTATGCAAATGTACATAATTTGGCCTTAAAAAACTCGTGTGATCCTATTATAAAACGAGCGTCTCGTATTTTAAGGCCTCTCATTATGCAACAGTTGCATAAACTACTATTAAAATACGTTTTTCATTTCATTGTTTAATTGAAGTATAGTCGACCAAAAAAGTCACTCAACATTTTTGAAACTTAAGGTCATACAAAGTGAGTCGAAAATTAGTAAGTTAAAATGTATAAGCGTAAGAAGTGGTTTCCTATAATTGGATTAACGTTTCTCTATATTTTTAAATAGATAACGATAATGCATCTTGCATTATCTGTTGGAAATCCTCAATAATTAAATAAATAAAGCAGTTTCATGGTCGACTATTAGTATAAATAGAAAACCTTATATTTTTTGCTTATCGCTCAGTGCGTCTATAGTTATTTACTAGAAAGAGAGAAATTACCAAAGCCGCGGGCAAGATGTACTAGCCTACACTTATCTACAAAATGTAATTTACCTAATTCCTTAGGACAGTTGTATTCCACTTCAGCCAGAGCATCTTTCATAGTGGGCCAGTTTGGGTTCCGCCAGGAGCTCTCAAGTATGAGGAAGGGGTCGCGGACGCTGCGAGTGAGCCCTAGCTCCAGAAGCGAGTCCCACTGGTTCAATTCCTTGGCGCATTTGATCCAGTGTTGGGTCCACAGTGTGCACTCTTTGTGCATGCTGTAAGACGTCGGGTTCACTGTGTATTCTTGCTTCAGTTTACCCATAGCGACGTCATATGCAGCCTAAAACAAACACAATGAACATAACTACCTAAGCCAAGACCATAACCAACTCAGTTTACCACTTGACGGTTCAGCTTGCAAGAATTTACTTAAAATTATTTAACTTCAATAAAACAAAGTTGTCAGAATAAAATTAAATCGAAATTATTTATTTTTTCAACATTATTTTTATGGCCTAGAGAAGGCAAGCGAGCACACAGGCTATGATGATAAGTGGAAACTGTGACCCATAGACATTCGCATTCACAAGACTGAATGGCAAATGCGTTGCCAACCCTGAGGGCTAAGGTGGAATGCCTCTATGCTAGTCATTATACCGGATGTCGTATCCCCAAACCGGAACACAACAATGCGAAAACTGCTGTTTGGCGATAGGTTAATGGATAAGATGGTGGTACCGATCCGGGCCACCCGCGAAAGGTACGAACACAAGGTATTAGATTATAAAATGTTTAATTACGTTAATGTTGCACCACAAGGCATACAAATTTAAGATGCTAGACGCAGTCAGTTAGATACCAACCGCATCCCTGCGTATACTCTGTTAGGGCTCCTAAACACTATGCCGGGTTTTTGCCGCTAACAAACATGACGGCATTCCCGGCGGTTATTTGAACCGACGGGCTTGCAGCACAAACAGCTGCTAGCACGGCCTGACTTCGCCGGCGGCATACCCGCGCGGCAAAAACCCGCCGACTGTGCCGCCGGTATAGTGTGAAGGAGCCTTTATCCAAAGACTGTCAAGGACTTAACGTCAACAAGACAATGTTTTTAATCGCTAATGTAACAGAGAGCGAGCATCTGCATCATAATCCAAACACTGTTAATTGCAGTTCTGATTATATGCATTTGTATAGCGGATTTGGTAAGTTTCTCAACTCGTTACTTTTATATTCAAATGTTAGACCCATACGAATATGAGTGAAAATTATACAAAAACGACGCGCTTACCTGTGCTTGTTCATAAAATCCTTGCTGCTCGTAGGCAATCGCAAGATTTGTATCGCGATACCGGGCATGCTTCTGCCACAACCCAGACCACATATCTTCCTCTTGCAACAGCTCGTACATATCACTTAGAGAGTCCAGCATTTCCTAGAAAACAAATAACATTGTAACTACAGTCAGACCCAATTAAATGCAGTGTTGTAGACTGAAATATAGTAAAGTTACTTACGGTAGGTGTGGTGGATTCAACGTCATAGTCGTAGAAATCAACTTGTTCTAAAACCGGGCGACCGGCCGCCTGGTCTATAGCCATCTGCTCTAAGTTGAGAGTCATTCGGTGCCACAGGTTGTGCGTCTTTCCCAGGTATTTCATCATTGGCCTGCGATGACCAAAGGTTCAATATTAATATCAAGAAATAAAAAATAATTCAATGATTTTTAAGTTTTTACTTACGGTTTGATACTAATAGGTGGATTGCACCTCGCGAGGGCTTCTATGAATGTGTTTAGCGCGCTAAGCGGCTGATCTCTCTGTATGACATGGACTCCGGAGATTATAAATGGTACGATCTCGTTCATTATTGTCTGAAAGAAAGACTTGTGTTAAATAATATAAGAGAGAGACACACAATAACGCGGTGTCATAACTCAAAAGACATTCAAATATTCAGAGTAGAAGTCAGTCTACAGGGCCGAGCTTTAATGCTCCGATGCCAACGAGCGTTTTTGAAATGCGCGATTGCAGCGAGATAAAGTTGATTTTTTGAACGCCACAGTCGGCTCTGGCCGTCAACTGAAAGTCGTGCCACTGACGCAACCGCGGCTACAGCCGTTCACAAGTACAAAATTAAAAGAGACTTTATTTCGTATGAATTAAGTTGTAATTTGCATATCATAACATACGTATTGGGCGTGTGAGTTACACGTTTTGTATTTGACGTAAGGCGTTCAAAGGCGACTGCATATTGAATTGCTGCAAAAAGTAGCGGTATGTAATCGGCCTAAGGGAACCCACTTCTTTGCCTGTGTATTCGTTCACCACAACCCAGAAATGTCAAGCAAAGCAAAGAGAAATGGTTATACTGACGGGCAGCTGCGCCGAGTCGAGGCTGGCCCAGAGCGCGGGGAAGAGCCGCAGCCAGGTGTGGTGCGCGAGCGCGTCGTCCATGTGGCACAGCTGCGCGCACGCCACCACCAGCTGCTCCGTGCGCACGCGCCGCGCCAGCTCCAGGAACTCCGCTTGCTTAGCTACTATCTGGTTCAGGGACCGTTGTCTGGAACAATTATTTATTAGTCACAATATCGGCTGAATACAAGATTATCCATAGCAGTGAGCGGCTCCCTATTATCATAAACACAGTTTTCAACATATAACTAAACACCCAAAACGAGCACTCACTCGCATATTCATAACTAATGCTCACGAAGAGGCAATCTTTGCTTAATTACCTCTCAAATTCCACTTGTACCATAACTTCGTTTTTCCTACTCTACTTTTTTATTCATCCTATGGCCTACCGCCTGAGCCAAGCTCATTTCACTGTACTCACGAACAAAAAAAACGAGGGCATGATTTATTAAAACTCTTTACAAAGCGACCCTATTTTTTTAATCGCCAGGGTATTTATATACACTAAAATTGCTTCTGCACATACAGACCAGTAATCTCGTACTGTACGGAATATCCAACACCCGCCTTACCTGTTGGGCACGTTCTTGACGTCTTCTTTCTGGTTGGAACTAGAATCCAGATCCATATCAAGAACATCCTCTTTGTCAGGGTCCAGGGAAGAGTCCCCGAAGCTGTCAGAGCTCTCATCCTTTTCAGCGCTGAGGATTACGAACGACTTGCGCTCTTCACTATCAGCCCAGTTAATCACGGCCGAAATACTAGGCAACAGGTATTTTGAGTTCGACAGGTGAATTTGAGTGGCTAGAGGAAGAAAAATGGGTTAGAATTAACCGACCAGGGCTGCGATAAAAAACGTTCCAAGCAATATTATTAGGTCATTACTTTAAATAATGATAAAAATGCACTAATTCTCATATAAATTCCACCCCTTTAGCGATAAGCGATAATCCAATATTTTTTGTGAATGATTAATCTGACGTACTTATGTCGAACAATTCATGAACACGCCTATATTTATTTACTCACTGGACACGCAGGTAACGAGTAGCAGCTCCAAACACTGCTTGATCCAAAAGTGTTGTCCGATGTGTTCCCAGTTCTGGGAGCAGATGATGTAGAGCAGGCGGTCGAAGATACGGCGCCGCACGCTCTGGTCGTACACCTCGAAGAACTTCGCGCGGATGTGGGGCTGCGGGCAGCGGAGCCCCGCGAGGAACGCTGGCTCCAGCTTCATAGAGAGCTCTGTCATTTTTAGCTGGTCGTCTCTAAGGAGAAAAAGGTTGTAAATGTATTAAATCTTTGTAGCTGTCCAGGATTGGACGTCAATAACAAAATCGTACTGGATTGTTTCTAAAATGTAATTAATATAAAACAATAATTATAACAAATTCGGCTTGTCACGCAAAGGAACCGTTAAGTAGATTTTTAGGTTATTGAGTTCAAAACTCTAGCGGACGAGAGGTGTGCTTTTTTTGACAGTCGTCGTACACGTCCGGTGTCGTAGTAAAGACGTTCCGTTTTGCGTTAACAGTAGTAATAATTGAAATCTGGTTATTGAAAGATATGCTGTGATAACTGCGCATAGCAATAGGGTACAGGGCAATTTGGCCTGTAATGGTTTGAAAGGATTTCTTGTTTTTTTTACATCTGTTAGTCCTGGTTTTAATTATTTACAATAAATTATTTACCACCAAATTAAGTATACAGATAGGCTACTATAATTACGCACATAAAATCTTACAAACGTGAACACTAACCTGTACACATAATTGATCAGATCCAAGAAGTGTCCGTTCAGCTCTAAGTCGTCAGGGAACCTCTTCTCCACGTACTGCATGAGCTTGACGAGCAGGATGGACTTCTCTCGGAGGGAGGGCGCGGCGCCCACCGGGCCCGTGCTGGAACCCGCGACGGGCACGCGCCACTTTACCCACTCCTCTACCATTCGGGTTATGGCTTTCATCACCTAAGTAATAACACATGAAATGAATAAATAAAGTGAATAATAATATGCTTCATTGATCTTCTAAACACCGCGCATAGTACACCGAATAATTGATCTGCCACCTTAAGGTTTAACCCGTGGTGCGCTCTATGTGCACCATGTGCACATAATTCAATTATTATACACAACTCTAATTCTCCTTACATAGATGACAATGTCACGTCACTTTAAATAAACTGGTCATATTAAGGTACGAAATTAACAGTGTATAATGTTATCAATCCACCAAAACATACTTGATAATTAAGATTAACGTAGCATGATTGCGTATAGTTCAGGAAATATGAATCGGCCGTCTGTAATCTTCACTAAGATCTTTTTGTTAATATCAAACAAAGGTAACCGTAAAACTGCCCTCTTTCTTCAAACAGCAGTGGGTTAAGGTTAAGGTTAGGTCCGGTAAGCTTAACGCAGAAAAAAAGATCGTAAAGTGCATAACAGAAGGCCAAATTATATTTCCTGAACTATAAATGCACTTGAACTTTAACAGTGGGTGTATTTTTTAGGTTTGTTCCATACCTTGGCATCGGTGGTTTTCTCAATGAGTCCAACCAAAACAGTACCGATGAATGTTTTTCTAGTGTCAACTGGCATCACGGAAACACGAGCCTTGAGAAGGTCCAATGCTAATATCTGTAAAAAAAATCAAAATTATATAAAAAATACTAAGAGTCAACACACACCCAGCGCAACAAGTCAAATTTTTCATCATAAAAACCACAAACTTATATTGGCGGTAGTGAAGCCGCGTGAAAGGATGCGGCAACTGCATTTTTAATAGGGAATACCGTTTATGTCTCGCATTGGAAAAGGCGCGTCAGAAGCGGTTTTTGTAGTGGATCGCGCCGCACCGATCCCCCTACGCCATCTGTGCGTTTGCAGCTAAAACATATTTGATCACCAATAAGTCCGAAGTGGAGGCATCAGGGGTCGGCGCCACGTGGTCCCTCGCCATCCTCTGCAGCACCCTCATGAGCGGCAGCAGCAGCCGGTCGATGTACGAGGGGCTGGACGCGCAGCACGCCTTCAGCATCATCAGCGGCCCGAGCAGCGCGCTGGCGCCGCCGCCCGGGGCAGACTTCTCGTAGTTGGCGAGCCCTTCGAACGCGTATTTGCTCACACACGCGTATAGGGTTTCTAGTTCTTCGTACTGTGAAAGACAGTACCCACATTGTAAAAGATATTTGGAGTCTTCACTAATGGGAAAAGCAAACGAAACTAAAAACAATACTTAAGGATTTCACTGGGCTAATATCGTCTAATAAAACAATTAAGCAAGCCTCGTAAGGCAATTAAATTTGAACTGTGTTGCAACAAGAATAAAGTTTATTTACCTGTCTTCATAAAACAAAAATGGCGTTATCGAACAAACTTAATTGAACTTTATTGCCTTGAAGCTAAATTCAAAGTCCTACTCACAGAAAAGTCAATGTTTGTAGTAAGGTGGGTTACGACCCTAAACGAATTTCGCAAAAAAATATAACCAACATCACATGAATTAATTAAAGAAGCGCAGTTAATTTCATTTTTAATTCACTATACAGCTTCAACAAAAACTGTTTCATGTAACAAACAGTTGAGAAAAATGTTTTATTTAATAGCTATAAAATAACCAATATATAAACCGACAAAGATCTAGTTCTAGCAAAACAGAATTTAACACGGCGTTTATATCGCCGATCGGTTACATGACCTCACAGTGCATATCGGATCTCTCTGAAACACTTGTATCATTTGTACTTCTTGTCCGATTTAAATTTTAATTCCATCTTAGTGATCCGATCTATACTGGACCGCAAAACTAAGTATCACACTAAATGACATGTTCTTTAAAAGTGTGATACTTACATTTAGTTTTGCGGTCCAGTGTATTTTACGGTAGGTATTTTGATATTTCGTTGAGAAATGAGATTTAAAAAATCCATGCATATTTCCTATTTACCTTAGAAGCCTGCGCCGCGCCGGTCGGTTCAGTGGGGAAGAGCGCCGTCAGCTTAGCCAGCAGGTTGTGCGTGAGTCGCACTATCTTCGCGTTGCTGGACGCCACGCACGCCGCCAAGCCTCGCTGCAGCGGTTTCAGCGCGGCCAGGGTCTGCTCCCTCCGCAGGACTCCGAGGAGGAAGGCCAGGAGTTCGAGGGCCGTGCACGCATTCGCGCAAGCGGCAGCATTGCTATCGGCTGTTGAGAACACCTGCGAATAGATTAGAATAAGACTGAAGTCAATGTGTCATTTAAGATTAAGTTTATAAGTACAAGAGTAGTTCACTTTTTTTTTATGGATTACATGATATTAATACACCACGTAAATTATGATCTTTATTCAGGAAGTGGTAGCGAAGTAAGCCGCGTACAGATATCGCCAGGCATACGCAGCTAATGAATACTAATGAAATAATTAATCCTCTAGGTTGGTAACGCATTTGCAGTTATAAGAGCTTTTTTTTTTTTTTTCATATAAGTAAGTAAATTTATGTAAATTCTTTTTGACAAATAAATATCTTTAACCGAAGATTGCAGTCATAAGATTGTAGTCTTCAGAACGCAAATATCTATGGGTCACTGATCTCACTTACCATCAGGTGGCCTGTGTGCACGTTCGCCTTCTCCATCCTACATATAAAGCCTGGTGGTGTGTGCGTGCAGTATTCGCTGATATGGGTGGGCGTACCTTGTCGAGCCAGGTGAGCTTGGGCTCGGTGTGGTGCGGCCACACGTCGGGCTTGAGCGCCGCCTTGAGCAGCTGCACGCAGCGCCGCGAGAGCTGCTCGCCCGGCGACCCGCCGGCCGCGCCCGCCGCCACGCTGCCTTCGTTCACCTGCAATAATCATTACATTTTATCCCAACCACTTCATGTTCTTACTTGATGTGTATGCAAGAAAATGTCTAAAATATTTTATATCTGAACAGCATTTAGATGAAATACTAAAGAGACCAGCCCGCGGTCTCGCAAATCTTTAGTCTATAATTTTTCAATTTGTGTGAGTCTCAGGTTGGCCAAAGTACTTCACCCCTTTTTATATGGAAAACCCAACCATTTTATATATTTTTAGCTGTACCGGCATTGCAATACCTCGTAAAATAAAAAAAATGCTCATTATCGCCGGATTTTTGGTTGAGGAAACCTCGCAAGCATGCACAGAAGATCCAACCAATATTTCATCACAATCGGAACAATGGTTTAGGTCCTAAACCTAAACTTTAGAAACACAGAGATAATAAACAAACAAACATTCATTTTAATTTATTTCGATTTCTAGCCAACTTACGAAAAGCTTTATTTTCGTGTACAGTCAACAGCATAAATAAGTGATCATTTATGTACCTTGTCACTTTTAATCGTTTACAATTTTGTATGACATTTCAAACATGACAAAGCGACAAGGTACATAAATGATCACTTATTTATGCTGTTGACTGTACATACCTACTATAAATACAAAGCCAATATAAACAAGTCTGTTTCGGTGGCAAGCCGGAAACGAAACCTGTGGAATGTCATGTCATATACTCATGTATTACAATATCAATCTTACTGCCACACTCAGAGACGTCAATTAAATTTAATGCTTGTTTAGTGACGTGTATTTCTTACTCTATTTCTCTTTCTATTGAAAAGAAAGTGACAGCAGCAACTTCAATCAACCATGAAATTTAATTGACGTCTCTGAGTGCGGCAGTTATTTCGAACCACTGTAGTTTCAAATTTAAATAAAAATACCAGTTGACTAACCTGGCAAGCGAGCCGCAGCAGCAAGTTGACGACGACGTCGACGTGCTGCCGGTCGAGCGGCTTGGCGGCGTCGGGCTCCAGGCGCGTGGTGCTGGCCTGCGGGCTCGCCCACCCGGTGTTCAGCGCCTTGCGCGGCTCGCCCGCGCTGTCCTCCGACGAGGTGCGCTTCACGCCGCCGCTGGGCGACGTCGCCACCTGGTGGACACACTTCCATTAACAAGGGCAATCTTCATACATTTGAGACACTTTCTGTATTGGGATTTAATACCTACGATATGCAAACATACATTAATGGACCTTTAATGATGAGACATTATGGAACCCTATCACAAACAGCCAATGATTAAGAGGATTGTGAAGCGACGCTTAAATCGTGTGCCTGTCAAAACTTTTCCAGACAAATTTAGCTCCGGGCGAGAACGTATCTCACCCTAAATCACGTCAAATTTTCAGGACCTTTGAATATGTTGCGGTTATTATAAAAAACAAGGTTTGTACAGTGCAGTAGGTACAGTCGGCCCTTTAACTACCTTGTCGCTTTAAAAATGACGTTAAAGTGACAAAGCACTAAAGTGCGCAGCGCTCGTTTATTTACAAAATAAACCTAAGAAAAAAAGAGACTTACTTCCGTTTTTTTATTTTATTCCAAAGGAAAACACACAGACTTTGTTTTTCATACATAATATCTAAGACATTCAAAAACCGTACAAATCAGACTATGGTTAAAGGGGAGTGAAACTTTATCGCATTTTGTATGATTTTTTTTAGCTTCACAGTTCTCATGTAGGTCATTCATTTATTTTGGTGACCTGATGATGTTTATGGTGGCCTAACATTTAAAAGTCCGTGTTTGTGTAACACGAAAAATACCATGCCGCAGACATGAGTAATGGAAAAGTCTCTAGAACAGCATATATCTAAAGATTGGATTAGATCACAATAGCTATTGTAAGTACATTGTCTTCTAAGTGGTTCAGGAAGCCGTCACTTACTACACGTTGTCGGCACTCTTCCAATTGTGGGCACATGTAATCTTATTTCAAGGCCATAGTAGTGACAATCCTGCAACAACTAGGTAAGAAAAAACGATAAATATACGAGTAGTACCAGATAAATACCGGAAATCCGGATTTCAATAAAGATATAATTAATATTTTACTCGGTTGTAACCATAACCACTCTACTATATTATGTCCTTTTGCGAACTTTAGGTAAATTCGCTCTGCCTACTCCGGTCACTGTTAATTACTCGTATGCAACCATCCATGAATATCTACACTGGTCGTTCTGTCTTAAGCAGGCTACATTTTATGTATAGTCAAGTGCAAAAATAAATATGTATAAGAAGAATCCTCTCATAAATACGTTACGAAGTTCTTATTAAACTGCAATTCGGTGCATTGGGATATATTTTTGAGATGTTGCCTTCTTCCATATTCACTCCCTATGGCTGTACCTTCAGTTTTATCTGTGCGATGTGACCTAACTCAATACGCCAAAACTGACGTAACTGCGCATTTCTTTCCCTTTTTTTTGTACAGTTTTATCTAATGAATTTTTGATTACATTTGCCTACACACTATGTGATTTAATACTGAATTGTTAATCTGTGAAATAATATCACTAGTAGAAATACTGCTGTCTCCTTTTTACCATCGGACTTCCAGACGCACCGAGAGTACTGTACGTACCTATTAGAAATTACACCTTTTCGAACAAAGCGCTTTCCATCATTCTTCATAATGGTCCAAAAGAGTGGATTGCGATTCCGGCGTCTGGTTTTCCGAGTGCATACAATTTGAATTCTCTTCATCCTCCAAGGGAAGAGTTAGTCAAAAGCAAACTCATTATCAATTGAAATATAAGCCCGGTTTAATAGGACAGGTCCCACTCACCACGTCGTCGTGCGAGTGGTCGCGGATGCGCTGCAGCTCCCACTTGAGCGCCACCTCGGCCAGGTCGACGGCCAGCCGCCGGTGCTCCAGCGAGGCCGTGGCCGAGAACCCGAGCCGCTGCATGGCGCCCACCATGTGCACCACCAGCGCGTGCCGCACCGGGTAGTACACCTGCACACACCACCACCTTTACCTCCTCAACGCTAACGACCAATACAGCTTACAGTTAACGACAATCTGCGATGGGGAAAGGTGTGGTACCCACCCCAATGGACATAATTTGGGTTTTTTTAGTCGTAATGTCATTATTATCGCCAACCATAACTTTTTTTTTAAACTGTTACTTCTTCCGGATGGAAATAAATCAAACCTAACCTAACCTAGCCTTGCAATTTTCATCAATTTTCAATATCTAACGTATAGAACGTTAGATATTGAAAATTTGAAAAGTTTATGGTTCCCGCGATATAAAAAATATGACTATCAATAATATGTCAACAATTACATCATGACTATTAAAAAAGAGAAACCACAGGCTCCCACATAATTTATATATCAATGGAATAGTACATTATTCCCTAGGCCCGGAAAGTAGGGAATTGCCAGGCGAGGTTGTTGGCGGGCCGAGCCTCGGCAAGGCCTAATAAAATCCGAGTCAGGCTTTTCTCATCATTGTGGAAAAATAATACAAATGCATAATTAAAAGTATTTGTAAAAAGTTTTTGACAAATTCACAAGAACCTTTTTTTTGTAAAACTAAATACGGTATGTAGTTAGTTGTTTTACCAAAAGCCCACCCACAGCGAAGATGACATTACTGACACCGTCGTCGACAATCGTCGGATTAATACCGAGGTATGTGTATACTATTACCCGACGTTAGTCTTAATCGCGTCAAGACCTGATTTTTTGTCAAATATTAGTTTTAAACGTGTAAGTATTACAAATATCTAACAATCATGGGTTCGATTCCTGGTATGAGCATTCGAGCAAATATTTTTGTGATGGACACGAGTTTTTGATCAGAGTTTTGAATGTTTTCTATGTATTTATATCTCTATATGAGTATGTTTATTGTTTAAATTTGAACCTACTTCCACTAACTGGATAAGATTTGTGGTACATTCTTTGCAATTAACATTTTGGAAATCAGTTTAATTCTTAACTAAGCCCCACCTTATAATGTCTCACAACCAACTGAAGTATATGGAACAGCTGCTGCACAGAATGGCCGTCTTCGACAATGATCTTTTTCGTCCAGTGTGTTAGCATGGTATTGCCATCTTCCATACGCTGTGGCATCGCCGGGGTCAGTATCTCTAGCGCCTGCCGTACAACTGACCTTGCTTCTACAGCATGAGCTTTTAATAAGCTGTGGAACACTGTGGAGTAATGTTAGTATTTAGAATACGGAGTATCTTGTCAATTACATAGTTGGAGCACTCGAGATTACAACTTTACTAACCTTGCAGTACAATACGTTTATGTATTGCAAATTTGGCTATGATGTGGCTGAGCAATAGGTGGCCATGGTACCTGTAATAAATTAGTAAGATAAATACTAGGTGGAGTAAAACAAATATATTTTTAGTAAAAAGCTTGAGGTAGCAGGACTTACCTTGATCACTAAACACAGATGCAAAATTTTAATTGTTGCATTGGATATCAAAGAATACATTATTGTAGAGACCAGGAAGTTAGTGGTTGCTGGACTAGTATGAGTTAGTATGACCGTATGAGTAGCAATGCCATGGTAATATACAAGTCCAGTCTCAAAAAACGAAATTCTTATCCTTTCATGGACGTATTCGTCCTGTATATATTTGGAGTTAAGATAAGCGGTAAGAATTTTACAGTAATTTTACCTAGTTGCTGGATCGACGTAGTTCTTGCCCAAGAGACAGGGCCAGGCAAAAGTCATGAGCCGGCGCAGCTTGTTGCCCTGCTTCTTGTTGTTGGCGTCGTGGATGTGCGCGGACGCCTGCTCCAGCAGCAGGCACGCGAACTGCAGCAGTGAGATGCGCACGGCGTCCGAACACGCGAACGGGTTCTCGGGGTCTATGACCTGTTGAGTACAATGAGTGTGATGAAAATATGCAAAGCTTTGGTAACCGACATTGCTAGTGTTCATTCCCCTCGATTCGAGTTGATTCCAATGTACAGCATATTATCAAATTAAAATGCAATCAACAGCCCACTTTACGCTAGTATTTGGTCACTACTCAAAATGATTGCAAGTCATAATAGAGCTGTGACTTCCATTTCCCGTGAAAGCTAACCTAAGAGAAATATCATCTTTAAATTATACTCACATTATTGATAAACACAGACACCACATTGTCCGGATTGTCCTGATAAGGCGCTGGCGGGCCGCCAACAATCTTTTGTCCTTTATCGAAACTGACGGCAAAGCATGGGATGAGAATCATCTGCAGCACTTTGGCCTTCAGCTCTTGGGACATAGCGTCGCTGGCGAAATGCTCCACGAATCGGAAGAAGGCCGAACGCTTCCACTCCAGGGTGTAGTTCTGAGCTACCGTGTTTTCCAGGAAATCACGGAGAAACTGTGGGGGAAGAATAAAACATTAAGTCAAAAAAGAGTGAGAAGACCCTTTTTAAAATAAAACATCTTCCCTCTAAGACTGGATAGTCAAAGTTTCATAATAAACCTCAAGAAGCATACCTGGAAATCAGGTATGAACCGATCGCACAACGCTCTAAGGAGTTGGAATAACAGATCGATGCTGGAAGGATGGTGGCAAAAGTAATGGAGCAGTATCTTCACAATCAATTTCGGCTCTTTCCAGTGGGTACAGTCTACGTTTTCTACTTTCTTGTGAATTTCCTGCAACAGATAAATCAATAATAGTCTTTACGACTTGTGACAAGACTAATTATTATAGGAAGTGGAAAAATACTTACGTGATATTGATCACTGCACCAAATCCGCTTGAGCAACTCAATCAAATCATGTTGCGTTGATAGCCACTGTTCATCAAACTTAATCAGCAGCGATATTACTCGTATAGCTTGGAACTGCATTTCCGCTTTGTCAGCTTGAGGCATATTGGTGGAAGCGCCTCCGGTGTTAGCTGCTAAAAGCTGCATAAGACGAGCCTTCTTGGTAGTTTGGAGAGCTTCCCGGTAGGCTGCGCCCGCGTCCGGGTGCTTTACAAGGTACGTGAAGAAACGACTCCATTGCTGGTCTTTTATGTTGTTGTCGCTCATAACCAGGTCGAGTGTTTCTTTTGGGTATCTTTAACAGAAAGTCAAGTATATAGCCAAGGTATTTTTTTTTACGATTAATCGAATATTGGGTAGCTTCTAAGGTAAGAAATTACCTCAAAAGAAATTTAACAAGCGGTTCTCTGAAAGGCGAGCCGGCCTCGATCATGAGCGACTTCTCCGTGTGGAATATGAGGCGGCACAGCACGTCGATGAACCGCGGAGACGCGGCCGGTATTTGGTGAAAAATTCCGATCAGAATTATAATTTTTTGCTCGTTCTCCATGTTTTTGGAGACGCTTTGCAGGAAATTACCACCTATAAAAAATGTTGTAATTAATGAAAATCATTTTGTTTCGCTATAACCGGGTAAAAAGTAGCACTTACCTCTATTTGTTTGTATTGAATAGTCCAATAGTTTTTTCAGCAATTGCAGTAACTGTTCGCACAGTTTTTCACTAAACGTAGATGGGAACAGTTGCGTTAGGTACGAAAGTCGCTTGGCGCCGTTAACACTAAGGTTGCGGTGGTCACCAAGCGTGAGAAGTAACGGCCTCATCACTGGATGTACCATTTCCATATCAATTTGAAAGCCAGACAGGAACTTCTGCATGCATTCAAAACCAGCCTAGAAAAAAAGCAATGGAGTAAGTAAACGAGAACCTAATAGAAAGTGGGCTTGGAGACCCATGGACTATGGTGAAATGTCTCTATGCTAGTAATTTAAGAGAGCCGGTGAAAAAAAAAACCGCGATTCGGTGCTTGCAAACAGTTTTCTGTTTGGTGGCAAGGCAGTGGTTAAGGTATTGGTAACTATCTAGGTGAACCCCGAAGTCCTCGTGTTACTATCCACTATTGCAATGTACTTCGTCATGATGTTGGCCTCCAAAGTACCTGTTGCAACTCCTGATCACTCTTCTCAAGTGACTTGTATAGCACTTGGAATATCTTCTCGCGGCAGTGCTTCTCTTGTATGTAGTGGCAGGCGGCCAGCGCCCTAAGGGCTGAAGCTCGGAGCGGCACCAGGTTCACGCCCTTATAGCACGGCAGCTTGCCTAGGACCGTGTCCTCCGCCTCACACAGAGAGAGTAGTTCGCGAAAGAATACTTTGTGCTCGTTTATATTTAGATCTACAAATTGAAAATACATTGTTATTAAAATGATAACAATGTATAGAATATCTTAATGCCAAATGTTCAGGACAGGTTAACTACTTACCTATAGTGAACAGTCTTGGTTTTAATGTGGTGCAGAACGTGGTCCCGTCCATTAGACCCATTTGTGCATTAGCGGGTTGATGTCTAAGAAGATGCTTCTTTGGAGGAATAATATCAGCCAAAACCTCTCTGTGCGGGTCCATCACGTCCGTCACTGTCTTGCCTTGGAGATCGGCTATTAACTCTAATGATTTCATCGCCTAAAATCGAAATGAGTACTTATATTCAATATTAATACCTTATTAAAAATAAATGAATAAGACGTATTTTTTTACATACATTACAATACAAATACAAACACACTTTATTGAACACCACACAAAGAAAAATAAACAAGGAAGGAAAAATACCTGAACTACAATATATATGTACGTATTACATACCTGTTGTCTAACAAGTAGATGCGGACTGGTGACTTGCAACACAAGTTCCTGCAAGACGTCGTGCAGCGCGCGTGCCTTGGCCGCGGCCACCTCGCCCTCGGGCTCCACGCCCGCGCCGCCCGGGCCCACCACGCACACGCGCACCAAGCGCTCCAGGTTCATCGTCGCCATGTCTATAGCCCCCGAGGATACCTCCCCGGTGAGGTCCATCATTACGAATAGCACGGCTTTGAGGAACGTAAAAACGTGCTTGAATACCCACTCGGGAGCCATCTTCTCGAACATAAACTTGACAGCGATACATCCACCCAGCTTTGCGTACCAAGCGCGCTCGTAACACAAAGCTGACATGCGTTCCGCCAAATATTCCATAAGGGGTAAGCGGCAGGCACGCTCTTTACTGCCGAGTACGGTGGCCGCCGTTTCAATCATCAAAACGAGGGCCAAATGTCCCGGTTTGCAAAGTTCTTTCTCTTCGTGGCCCATCACAACTGCTATAGCGTCGACAAGCACCAACGCATCGAGACCCTCCCTGGGGTGGCTGGAACCTGCGAACGGCCCGGCCTCCTGAGCTATGGCCACCAAAGTATAATGTCGCACAAGCGATACCATCGTTGGTAAGACATGGTGACGTAACTCCTTAATGGCCGCAGCTACAAACATTCCCGTCAGAGCGGTACGATGCGTGCTCCTCACTATGGAGTTGGTGCATTTGTAGTAGGGTCCGTTCTGACTTTGTATTTTACCGTCAAGGAAGCCGGGGTGGTTGAACAGCTTCTGCAGCGTCGGCCGATCGTCGTCCAGGTTGAGCGACGCCGCCAGGTAGCACCGCAGCACTTCCCAGCACTGGCGGCGGTAGAAGGGGTCCGTAGTACTCGATTTCAAAGCGGCAAAGGCCGTTTCGATGACTTTGTCGACTTCGAAATCTATCGGTTTTGGTTGGTCCTGGAAGTAGGCCAGCACGGCGGGCGGAGGCGCGTCGGTCTCGCGGTACTCGAGGCGCTGCGGCTCGACCATCATCTTGCGGTTGCCGCCGCCGAACTTGCCCAGCACGCGGAAGGCGATGCGCGCCACTTCGTTGTTTTGCAGCGTGCGCCACAGCGCTTGCATCAGATCTGCTCTCACGGGCTGGATGTGTTCGTACAAAAAGTCTGGTTGCAAATTGTCCACACAGAGTTCCAGAGTTCGCAAACCCTGGGATATCAAGGTGTGTGAACCGTTCAGAGCGGAGACCAACGGATCCATCAACATTGGTAAATAAGGCAATAGACTGCTCAATCTTACGGGGACAGTTAAACACAATTCTACGAAAAGATCTTTCATATGCTGTTTGTGAAGACCACTTTGGAGGCGGTTGAGGCCCTCTAACAGGTTTGGCAGTAATGGAAGGAACTCTTGGTAAAGCAGGTCGTGACTGCCGCCACCGATGGAGCGGAAAAGGGCTCGCAGGAGCAGGAAGTAGTTGTAGGGTTCCTTTGCGGTCATGGCGTAATCCATCGCCTTATTAACGATACTATGCAGATGCGGTCGTAACATTTGTTCATTCTCCGTCGGAAATAAGCTAACAGAACCGAACACCAGCTTAAAAAGTCTTAAATATAAGTTGGACCTCTCTATATTTGTCCCCATTTCTTCCATTCGCTTCAGAAGGTACTCGACTAGAACCGTCGCAAATATCGGCGACGTGGCCGGATTAGACAGGAAAGTGTTCGCGATTATCTGCAAAGTCATGTTCTTATTGATTCTTTCGACCATATGGGAGATTGTTGCGGTAAATATCTCTTGGAAAGTTTGCGGGTTCATCATTGAAAACTGAAAAAAAATACTAATTAGGTCTTAATATTCTTAAGCGACACTCCCACTTTTAAACTGTCGTGGCTGTGACTCACCACTCCACTGAAATGCTCCAAGACTTCCTTCTCCTCCTTGGAGCGCACGTGCGGCTGCGCGGGCGGCTGCGCTGGCAGGCGCGGCGCCGCCAACGTGTAGATGTCGAGCGACTGCAGGCCCCAGCGCACCAGCCGGATAAACACCAGCGTCTCGCGCGCATTGAACTGCTTCTGCCCTGCGATCGCCGTTGTCGCCGCGCCTTCCGTGTTCGTCGTTGCCTGTTGACACCCAAAAATCCAAAGGGATTTATGAAAAAAGATCAAGTTTCAGTGACATAACCCCCTCTTCAAAGCCAAAAATTATAACACTGACCTTGCAAGAAGCGCATCCCCACGTAATTGTCTTAACACCACACACAAGAGTCTTGACCAATGTCCTGTAGTCCCCCACATTCAAGTTATTCATTTGAGAGCTGGGAAAGCCTATTTTGGACTTCTCCTCTGGCTTTGACAGGCTGTCCAAGAAGTCTGGAAGTGGTTTTTCCTCTTCGACCCTGATTTCCGTGGTGGTGGCAGGTGTGGTTGCGGTGGGAGTGCTAGGTGTGGTGCTGTTCGCGCCGTTAACTGGGGTTACTTGTTTGCTAGATATTTACATTAAAAACATTATGTTAGATCTTATTGCGCCTGATGTTTCGTCAGATAATTCGATCAATAATTCGGTCAGTGTATGCCTTACCATTTAGTCATCAGCGCTGGTAACTGCAGCTTAGAGATGGTCTTGAATTTCAAAACAAACACTTCCAGAATACGCATGAGCAGTTGACGGCCCTGAGGCTGCGCGCCCGCTCCCGGGGCCGCCTCGCTCTCCGACCGTTGCCGAATGCAGTCCACCAGATTTAGCAGCAACTTGCAGGACATCGTTTGGATGCTGAAAACCCAGGTTTATAATCATTATGACAGCATAACAAGTCTGTCAGGTATATGGAGCTGTAAGCACCTTGGACAGATCATAATTTAATGATTAATTATGCCAACCAAGTACGAACTTAATTTAATGGTAACTTAAACTTGTGCTTGACAAATTTACTTTACAATACAAAAAAAAATTGACCTAGAATCATACTAAGACAGACACTTACGCACACCTATTCGCGGCTATTTCACTTTCACATTCTTAATCGAAAAATGTGCAGTGATGGTATGATAAGTAAGCGAGGGGAACTTCCCCGCCCCAAGTGGTGTACCGGAGCAAGCGTGAAGAAAGCCAGTGAGTGCAATGATCCATAGACCATTTTCCCTAAAATATCTACAACTTACCTAGTGGGCAGCGACTCATCATGCACATTCTTAGAGAACAGATGTGCGGCAATGGCGAGATCAGTGAGCGGCAAATGTTGCCTCACGTGGTGCACCAGGTCGGCCAGCGTGGAGTACGCCAGCGGGCGCAGGGACTCGTGCACTGTCCAGCCGCCACCAAGGAGCACGTCCTCGTCAAACAGACGCTCCATGTAGGGGACAAATTCTAAAGGATTTTTGAGAATTTAGAATGAGTCAATTGAACTATGCAGAGTGAAGGTTATGGGTTTTGCATGCATTATAGCTTATAAGGACAGTTTGTTTCTGGAATCAATAAGACTTATTTTGATTCAGTCAGACCTTGCATAGAAAAATAAAATAACTCCAATTGAATCGCCATTGACTTACAGTTACAGACTCCATATTATAACCCATAAATAAGACTATTTTCCTGATTTCGATAATATTACAAGTGCCTATGTAAAATTTGATGTTCAACAAATTGACTTACTGAGCCTTAAATCCGTTGCGAGTATATGTCTCGTTGCTATCACCAACTCCTTCCTAAGGTGCGCGACTTCGGGTGGACAGAGGGTTAACAAGCCAATTATGCCCTTAACCATCAGATTAGCATGATTAGCTATGGTGTCCTGGTAGATTCTTATGATATAAGCCAGAAATGCCAGAGTTTTTATTTGTGCTCCCATAAAGTCAACAAATACCTCTTTGTTGAATGATGCTGATTGTCTGCAACAATAAATTAAGTAAGAATTGCGAGAGGCTAATTAAAAAAGTATAAATACATACCTAGAAGATCACAAGGGATAGGATTATGGAGATCCAAATAAAAAATACATACCTATGTGTAGCAGCAGGTTGTAACGTGATAGTCTCCATTATAAGAGGAATGAAATTACTGACTTCCTGGTGAACATTTTGTTTGTACAACTGATACATGAGGACCACTATGATCGGCAGCTCTTGAATTACTTTGAGCGATAACACTGATCTTGGAATAAGGTTGTACTGAAAATTAAAACATATTTAAAACACAAACAAATAATGACAAAAGTGTAAGTGCTACAGGTTAAACCGAGGACTTAAATAATAAACATATGTTAATATCATTTCTTACCGTCACAACACTACCATCAAGCAGTTTCTTTTCAGTGTGAATAGGAGTAGTGGTGTAAGTTTCTTGTAATAGTTGTTCAATGTTGACCTCTGACAAGTCCTTTACCCTGATAGTGGGCTTAGGCTCAAATATCTTGGGCAAGTGATTGGGCAAGTCTGAATAGATACCTTTTACCCATTGAAGAAATTTATGGATCTAAAATAAGAATATATGATTAGCTAATTAAATAAAAAAAACAAGCTATGTTTTCATTGCATATAATCCATAAATGCAAGTTTTAATATTTTTATTTCAATGGCTAACATATCCGTTATTTTATTAATTGTGTTGTGCTCAAAGCAGGACACATTATTTATCATAAACATAGTAAAGTTGGGATAAGGGTAGGAGCATGATGATGATGAAACAGACAGTATAAATAATAATTGTGTTTTTGAAAAACAACACTTTTCATCAATGCTTTTATATTCTATGATTAGTGCAGAATAGAAGAGAATGGGTGTTCCAAAAAAATGTGCGTCTAAATTAGTACATAGGTAGAGTAAAACTATGATATTAAAAAAAATCGCAATGTGTCTCAGAATCTTTTTGTACTTACTATTCCCATAATTAAAAAATATTATACAAACTCACATGCAACAGGAAAAAAATACAGAGTTGTAGTCTCTTTATTGTTACATACACATACATTCCGAAAATGAAGCTTTTTTGGATGACTAGATGGGGTTTTATGGCTATAAATATTTAACTTGAATGACATCATTTATTACACTTACATCAACTTCTGTACTATATGCAGGTCTGTATTGTTTATGCAATTCCATAAAAATCTTCAAGCACACCAGAACATTCTCCTCATTCTCAATCTCCATCAATTTCAACATGAGTATGAGAATGCTTTTGACATATGGCCTTAGTGTTTCACTGATAGGCAGCCTGTGTATCATCTCCAGGATTAATTTCCTGACTTGCTGGATGTTATACTCAGCTATAAAGTGCGGCTCCCCTTCTTGTAGTATTTTAAGGAATATTTTCAACGAATGGTCAAGGAACTGAGGGTACTGTGGTGAACTCAGTATCACCTAAAACAAATTAATATCATAGAAACATATTTTATAATTTATAATTCTTTATTCCAGATTATATATTGTCATTCATGTTCAGTGCATAATTACATTGAAAATAAATCATAAAAATATAATGTCAACAATTACAAAATAAATACAATCATTACAATGTTTTTCTACTCGCATACTAAGAACCGCTAAAATTGATATTGTTTACGGTGTTTGAATTGTGTAATCGAAGCAGGAAAACAATTCTATAATGAGTGTTGCCATGGTAATAACAGTTCTATAATTATTTTTACACCATTGTTACTGCCATGGTTACGGTCATTCCAGATATCAGTGTTGGCGTTTAGAGAAGACTTGGAATCCTAATTTGTATAATGAACCGTTGAAAATAAATATTTTAAACGCCTATTAAAATTACGTATATAAAAAAGAAAATTAATTTTGAAACTCATTGCGCGTTTTGAATTCCATTCTTATTAAATTACTAAAAATAGATGGTTAATATCCATCCATTTGTTATTTGCTTACTCACATTCCAACTTTTATGATAAATTGTCAGAGCTGTTAATTATTAAAATTTGCATGAAATTTGTTAACATTTAACAATGAAATTCACTAACTATTAACACCAATTGGAATAATAAAAATGACTGCTGACAAGTAATTTGTCAGCAGAAATTGAAAGGAAAGTATAAGAGAAAAGTTAGCGGTTGTTTATTTTTGTCATTATCAGTGATTGGGGAAAATAATGCAAAACTTTAACAAAACTTACATTACAGCCATGAAACTATCAATGTTTTTCTTGGTTGCAAGTTGTCCTTTATGTCAGCTTTACAAGCTTTGTTAAAGTTTTGCACCATTTTCCCCGATCACTGGTCATTATCATTTTAAGCTTGTAGAAAAAGTTATGTATGCAACCCTACATAATTAAATCTTAAGGTACTCATGCCTATAATTAAAACCATACCATCACCTTAACCTCAGCACTCATACCTTAAAAAACTTCATTATGTTCCAGTAACATAAAAAATAATTATAAATAATGTGTTATAAATTAAATAATCATAGGTCAATGTCATCAAGGAACTCATTGATGGAATAGTAAACCTTCTGTGTCAGCCACTTTCTAAATTTACTGTCAAAACAATGTGTAGATGTAGGCCTGCAATCCCTAATTTGGTGTAAATTAAATATTAACAGAACCAAGATGTGCAGCTACTTATTGCGCTTTTTAAGGCCTTGTTGAGTAATAGCTAAATGCTGCTCCCTTCAGTTACATTTCCGCTGCCCCATCCATTGTTTTTCCAGGAATTCTCCAGCTTCACCTTACATACTTACTGATCTCAAATATGTATCATCTCGACACTTCCATAATGTGGAAGTCAATAAAATATTGTTTAGCCATTTATATTTAACAAATTCTACCTACATTCTTTGGCTGCATTAGTGCCTGTTTAGTGTGAGCTGAATACGTAACAGGTATTTGTGATAATAGATACTCTACTTACATTAATATTTTTCCTAAACCCATCCCATTAGAGTAAGACGAAGGAAAACCATAAAAACATATTTTATACTTATAAAAACCCTCAAATACTATGAGTCTTCATTTAAAGATACACCTTCAGCTATTTAAGGAAATAATTGTTAAATATAAGTTCTTAACACCCATGTAACGCAGCACCAACCTCGAAATTTTCGCTAAGCTCCTGCGCAGCTTTTAGCTTAATCTCATCCTTGGCGCCAGGGTCCGCGAGCATGGTCACATAGCTCCTGTACGTGTTCATTTGTGTGTGCGGGTCCCCCGGCCCTCCGGTCGACATTGAAGCCATCATATTGAAGCTTTTGTAACGCGAGACAATTAAAATCTTCCTAGAAACTATTTGAAATCGGCATGGTGTTTGTACCGCATGAGCACAACTCTTCAATGTTCTCTGTTTACATTCTACATCTCGCTTTTAACTTTGCTTCCCTGTCGCTCATATTCGAAAAATGTTTAGTCAGATCTAACGTATTCTAGCACTTTTTTCAGTCTTTTACTTTATATATTTTTATGAACTAAATAAAAACAATACATTTCCCGAGTCGAGTCTAGCAGCAATTTTTTTTTTACTACTACAGTGTCCACAGAGTGTATAATATAAGTACTACGTATTTAATTATTCTCACAGAATATGTATTTTGATTTATTCGTAATTATTCATCGTTGAACGAATAATGGTGATGGTGTATTAATGATGTCTTTAGAAGTTTAGCCTGGATTCGGCGCTTTGTTTTGAGACCAAAAGTATATATATTGTTAGTCTGGTAATTGTCACGTTTAAAATAGATATCACATTTTTTGTACTCGCTCAAGTCGCATGAAGTGGATGATCCGATTTATACCGTGGATAAAAAAAAAACTACTTGGTACCGCAGTCCGTACGGTAACCGTGCCTCGGTTGATTAACTGGCCTTGCTTTAAGCCTTAACTATCTTTTTTTGGATATAAATCGTAAAAAAATAATACATGAAGTATAAATAAACCTGACAAAAAATATCACCCGGCAACATTGGATTGTGCTATCATCTCTATGACAAGTTCTACATATTGTTTATTCCATGTCATCGGCATCGATGGATGCATTTACATTATTTTTGTAAAGATAAATAAAATGGGTTGAAGATGATATGAAAACAAAGTAGTGATCGTGACAAAGTGCAATATATTGTTAGAATAACAGCATAAAATGTAATCATGGCTACCTTCAGGACAGTGTTAGTCATAATATTCTGGCTCTGGAGCACAATAGTTTACGGATACGACTTCATATCACAATACCCGAATCAACAAAATGAGACATTCCAGTTTTATCACCTCGCTATAGACAAAGTGAGCGGGCAAGTGTACGCTGGTTCACTCAATGCGCTGCATCAGCTGAGTCCCGACTTGAAACTTATCCATTTAATACGGACTGGGCCAAGGCTCGATAATCCTATGTGCCATGCCAGCGGTTGCCCTTCTGACGACATAATAAAAACAACGAAGATAGACAACGTGAATAAGATTTTAGTGATCGATCAGGAATCCCGAGTTGTGATCGCGTGTGGATCCGTCGCCCAGGGTTCCTGCTACAAGTACAAGCTGGGTGACGTAGCCGCGGAACCGGAGTTCCTGGCAGAGAGCGTCGCAGCCAACGACGCCGAAGCATCCACCTATGCCTTCATCGGCCCCGAGAGGTACAAGTGGGATAGGTCCAATGTGCTCTATGTTGGCACAACATTTACTAACATTGGCGACTACAGGCACGATGTTCCTGCTATATCCAGTCGCAATCTCATGACTCTTGGACTAGCCCAGTCGACATTTTCCACACAGAGCTCCATTCAAATAGATGTAAAGTACAGGGACAATTTTCTAGTGCAATATGTGTATGGGTTTAATACCAGTGACTATGCTTATTTCTTGTTAATTCAGAAACATTCCCACCTTGCGGGTAATGAGGAACTGGGTTATGTGTCACGGCTGGCCCGGACATGTGTCAATGATGATAATTACAACAGTTATACTGAAGTTACCCTTGAGTGTAATGTACGTGAAGAAAGTAATGGTAAGAGTGAAGATGTCAATTACAATTTAGTCCAAGATGCTAAAATAACTAGAGCTGGCACTAACCTCGCATCTCAACTGGGTATTGAACCAGGTGACTCCATCCTTGTTACATCTTTCAGTCCATCTAAAGGAATAACTAATGAACCCTTAGCGAAGTCAGCAATTTGTGTGTTTTCATTACAAGAGATAGAAATTAAGTTTAATGAGAATGTTCATATGTGTTTCAACGGTAGTACTAAATCCCGTAACATGGGTTACATATCAGGCATGATATCAGATGGTAGGTGCCCCAGTGTGGGATCTACAGGAAATATATTAAATTTTTGTGAAGTTGGTCTTAAGATAAGTGGTTTATATCCTATAAGAACAATGCCTGTTATATTTTGGAATGATACTTTAGTGAGTT
The DNA here is from genome assembly GCA_923062465.1 of Acleris sparsana. Lineage (NCBI taxonomy): Eukaryota > Metazoa > Arthropoda > Insecta > Lepidoptera > Tortricidae > Acleris > Acleris sparsana. Next base: position 15,490,298 of record OV281286.1, read on the forward strand.
CAGTTACAATGTCAGTAACAGGTTTACACACAGTTGCATTTTTGGGAACTAATGATGGTAAGCTGAAAAAAGTTCTCATTGATGCAGAAAGGGCATTACAATATTCAAGTGTTGAGCTGTTGCCTGGACAGAGAATCTTGCCTGATACAACTTTATCACCATTTCAGAGAACACTGTATATATTAGCAAGAAATAGAATAGTACAAATCCCCACAGAGAAGTGTGCAGTACATGGTGACTGCTCTTCTTGCCTGGAATCAAATGACCCTCATTGTGGATGGTGTTCATTGGAAAAACGTTGCACTGTTCAAAGCATTTGTCAGAAAGGTACACAAAGTGCTCCTAGGTGGTTGTCCCGCTATACAGGTCAACAGTGCATTGATTTTGAACAAATTATGCCTGATCGAATATCCATAAATGAAGTTACTACAGTGCAACTTGTTATTAGGACTTTACCCGAACTTCCCTTTGAAGCAACATACAAATGTGTGTTTGGAAATGCCCCTCCCATAGATGCTGCAGTCACATCTAACGGCCTAGCCTGTCCCACACCCGATGTTAAACACAGGCCTAAAATCATACAGAACCAAGACCATGTTTATGTACCACTCTCAGTCCATTCATCAGAAACCAATAAAGATTTTGTTTCAAGGAACTTTGCTTTCTATGATTGCTCTAAGCACACAACTTGTCATTCTTGTATAATGAGTGAGTGGGCGTGCAATTGGTGTATCTATGATAATAGATGCACTCATGACACCTCAGTATGTCAGAGAACAATTATTAGTGGAGAAAATAACCCAACAAAATTACTGAACCATGGTATTGGACACTGTCCACGAATAAGGCAATATAAACGACAAATTCTTTTACCAAATAATGTACCCAAGGAATTAGAGTTGGAGGTTGAAAATTTACCACATTTACAGCCTGGACATACAGGTTTTCAATGCATTGTAAGCATTGAGTTGGCCAACATGATTTTACCTGCAAGAGTAGAATCTAACCATTTTATTGTTTGTGACAAGACTACTTATTCCTATGAAGAAGATGTTGGAGAGTACAATGTTAGTGTGAAGGTGGTTTGGAATCATAAGCATTACATAGACACTATTAACATTACTTTGTACAAGTGTGAAATACTTGGATCTCACAGGGAGCATGCAGATTGTTCCCTTTGTATAACACGGAACTCTGTGTATCAATGCACATGGTGTGGAAATTCTTGTTCCTACAGTGATACATGCCTTGAAAATCCAGTAACTGAATGTCCTAAGCCACGCATAGATATGATTAAACCTCTAAGTGGACCCATAGAGGGTGGCACTATAGTAACTATAGAAGGTAGTAATCTAGGATTAAGAGTTGAGGAAGTAACTGGGAAAATCCGTATTGGCGATGTGCCATGTGAAATAGTAAATTTTGAAGTATCTGTGAGTATAACATGTCGTACTGGTCCATCAAATGGATCATCAGTAGCACCCGTTATTGTAGAAAACGACGCTGGATATACAGAGTCATCAGTCTTATTCAGTTATAAGAACATTAACCTTCAAGGAATTTACCCTGCCCTTGGCCCAGTGTCAGGTGGAACACAGTTAGCCATTGGAGGGCAACATTTAAATATTGGATCAGCAATATCGGCATATTTAGATGAATTACCTTGCTCTGTAAATAAAACACAGACTTCTAACAGCAGACTAATATGCATAACTCCAAAAGCAAATATGCCTCGTGTAATTCACTCGATTACAGTTGCTATCGATAATGCTAATCGCACTCTAAATGGCGACCTTTATAATTATACAGCAGATCCAACTATAATGGAAATTAAACCGTTAAAAAGTTTCGTATCAGGAGGCAGAATGATTACTGTACATGGGACGAATTTACACACTATTCAGAAACCGTTAATGAAATTATATCACGCCGATGAGTTAGTTCCTGTTAATTATACAGCATGTCTTGTACTAAACTCAAACCAAATGGAATGTCCTAGTCCTGCAATCAATAAAAAGTATTTCGAAATTTTACAAGCAACTGCATCTCAAACAAGTACACCTCAAATAGCAATGAAGGTCGGCTTCGTAATGGATAACGTTGAAACAATGCATGACTTAGAAAAGTACTTCAATCCGCCACGAACACATATGGTTTTTGTTGAAGACCCTCATGTTTATCAATTCCCAAACAAAATTAAGTCATATAAAGGAGATCCTCTTGTCATTGAAGGAGAAAATCTTATAAGAGCAAGTGATGAATCGGATGTGGTTGTAACAATCGGAACTCAACCCTGCAATGTTACCAGCCTTACTATGCAACAGCTTCTTTGTACTCCACCAGAGATTCAACCAGTCAATACAGATGAAAACGGTGTACAAATATCAGATATCAATTTACCCATGGTAGTAGTCAAAGTAGGGAAGAACTTGAGGTTTCCCATTGGATATCTGCATTATGAATTACTGAGAAATTATAATTTTCCACCCGAGGCGATAGCCGGAATCGCAGCCGGTACCTTTTTCTTGGTGCTGATTTTTATGATCGTCTTAGTGATGTATCGACGTAGAAGTACAAAAGCGGAAAGAGAATACAAACGAATCCAAATACAAATGGATACTTTGGAGAGTAATGTTAGGTTGGAATGTAAGTTGGCTTTTGCAGAATTACAGACTGATATGTCAGACTTGGCAGCTGATTTGGAACATTCAGGTATCCCAACACTTGATCATGTCAATTACGTTATGAAAGTATTTTTCCCAGGTGTATCTGACCATCCAATTTTAAATGTACAGCGTCAATTCATAAACACACCACGAACTAATTACGATGCAGCTATGATTCAATTTGAGCAACTTCTTAATAATAAATGTTTCCTTTTGTCATTTATAGACACTTTAGAAGCGCAAAAATCTTTCAACATTCGAGATAAAGTGAATGTTGCGTCCTTGTTGATGATAATATTAATGGGGAAAATGGAATACGCTACTGATATCTTAAAGTCGCTTCTGTTGCGTCTTATTGACAAATCTGTCTGTAACAAACATCCCCAACTTATGCTTAGAAGAACCGAGAGCGTTGTCGAGAAAATGCTTACAAATTGGATGGCATTGTGTATGTATTATTACCTCAAAGATTATGCTGGTTCATCACTTTTCTTGTTGTTCAAAGCGATTAAACACCAGATAGAAAAGGGTGTGGTTGATGCTATCACCCATGAAGCTCGATATTCCTTATCGGAAGAAAAGCTTTTGAAAGAGCAGATTGATTACCAAATCGTGACTCTACATATTGTACAAGATGATTTTGACGAAAAAGTACAATGCAAAGTTTTAGATTGCGACAGTATATCGCAAGTGAAATCTAAAATACTTGACGCCTTGTTTAAAAACACTCCATTTTCATTACGACCGTCTGTCCATGAAGTTGATCTCGAATGGCGACACGGGAGAGGAGGGCATGTGACACTCCAAGATGAAGACGTAACTACAAAAACAGTCAACAGCTGGCGGAAGCTAAATACGTTAGCACATTATGGTGTTAAGGAGTCTGCTATAATGTCTCTAATATCCCGACAAAACGACAGTTTCAATACCCCTTACAAAATTCCTTGCAAGAATTGTACCGGCATTTACTGCTCAAATTCCCATATAAGAGTCTACAACAGCGATGTAGGCGACCAAAATGTACATTTCTATCACTTGGTTAGGCCTATTGAATACCAACACATAATTAACAAAAACTCCGAACACAGTCACAAGGCTATACCTGAAATATTCCTTACGAGGCTGCTGTCGACAAAAGGCACAGTGCATAAGTTTGTTGACGATTTCTTCAGCACGATTCTAACAGTGAATGAAGTACTTCCTCCCGCTGTTAAATGGCTTTTTGATCTTTTCGACGAGGCAGCCAGAACTCACGGAATTATGAACCCAGAAGTGGTTCACGCATGGAAATCCAACAGTTTACCTTTGAGATTTTGGGTTAACCTCATTAAGAACCCAGACTTCATTTTCGATATCAACAAAACGGCTACAGTGGATTCGTCACTGTCTGTCATCGCCCAAACGTTCATGGATGCCTGCGCATTAACTGAACACCGCCTGTGTAAAGACTCTCCGTCAAATAAACTGTTGTTTGCAAAAGACCTTCCTACATACAGAGATATGGTGATTCAGTTCTATCAAGCAGTTTCGCAACTACCTCAGGTAACAGATCAGGAACTTAGCACCTCGATGCAACAGCTCTCCGTACAGCAATTAAATGAATTCGATACACTTTCTGCCCTAAAAGAGTTATACATTTATGTCAGTAAATATAGAGAACAAATTATATTAGGGCTAGAAATGGATCCACTTTGTAATAAAATGCACTTAGCTCATAAATTAGATAACGTAGCGTGCACAATGGAAGGCGACCCTACTTCCATATGCTGACTATATGACAATTTAAGTAACGATTTAATTGCATTTACATAATTTTATTTATACATACCTGTTTTGTAAAAAGCTTTAATTTATTCTAAAAATACTCAGATCTTAAACAGATGTGTAAAAAGACTGTAAAATATCAGTTTGATTAATCTAGTTAGGAACGTTTATATAAAAATATTTTTTTCAGTGAATAATATAAAATACTTAATTGAATGTAAGGATATCTATTATAATAATTACATTCTTAATGTTTTGTAAGGAAAAACCTCATATTTTAGTTATTCGTGAATCTTATGAAACCATGTCCTCTCCCAGTGGCCATATTTCAGTGTCCATGCTATTTTTATTATTTAAGTACTCTGAATACTCGAAATTATATATTTACGGCTCTCTTAAAAAAATGTACAATATTGTTTCCTTATGTAGATCTGGGTCTGTAACTCGAATAATTTGGTATAACTGAGTGTGTATGTATCACAAGATATTTGACGTATTACGCTAAGGTGTATTTGTAAAGAGAGTTAAGTTATAAGTTAGGAAAATGTTGTGATATTTGTATTTGGAATATTGATAAAGCATTATCAGTTACCTCTTCGTAAAGTGTGTTACAACTACATATTTTCTTATCGTCAACCTCCTTAACAACGATAAGTTATTATACTTAGAGCAAAGTTTATTAGCAAAATAGCACAATAAACTTAACTATATTATATAGTTGGGTATACAGGCAGCGAATCCGCAGAGCGGGGCGATTGCTGTCAGGGGTCATTCAGCGTCGTTTGCGTTGTACGCCCCGCCGTTGCCCCCGGTACCTAAGGCGCGGCCAGCTGTTGTAAAACATTCGCCAGTTCACTCATGAGATCTCATTTGCATTTGTAACTAAAAAGTTATAAATCCAGCACAACATTTAAAAAAATCGAACCATCGATCGGTCCCACTCAAAGGAACACGGTTTCCATGTTGTTTTGCTTCAACGCTTTTCGTACTAACAATATAATACTTTTACATTACGGTAAAAAAGACACGATGGGCTTAAAACCAAATTAAAATAGATGCCCAGGGTTCGAAACCTTTGTATATAGGTACTATCGAACCAACGGAACCCTGACCCACCATAGAACCTTGTCACAGTGATTGATGTTAGGACTGTCATACGACGCTATACGACAATCGTACGTCAATCATTGTGACAAGGTTCCATGGTGGGTCAGGGTTCCGTTGGTTCGATAGTACCTATCAATAGTTTTTCATAGCAAAGCAATGAAGATTTCGAAACTTACAACACGCGATAGTCATTTTCATATACCTATTCGTCACAACATAACCATAACATAAGTTAGGTTGTGTCAATTTGTTATAATTATGCTTGATCTCACTTTTGTTTATTGCTCAATTTATGTATTACACACGACTTTTCGGCAGTCATTTAAGAATTAAGCAGATGACGTAATTATAATATTCCATTTACAAAATATTTTAAGATAGAATTATTATCTAGATGTAACGTATTAGAAGCGTAAGGCAGCGTAAATTCACCCGTCTCTTAAAATTTTATATTATTGACCTAGAAATATACTTATTTATCAAACTTGTCTTTTTACTCGAACCCTTTAAGTATTTGTTATTGGCAGATCAAAATGGATTTGTAATATTTTTAAATATATTATATTTTCAACAAATTATTTTCGAACTATTGTAAGTTTGTACGGCAGTGATTTGACGATCGAACCTACGCGCACAGGCGCGAAACGGAATTTAAATGCAAACATGGAACCCTGTCACAAACACTTTCGCGTGAAGTTTCAAGAAAATAGAACAAATTTTTGATTTAAATTTAAATAAAATTGAAACTTTGATTACGACTAGGCTTTTATTGTTGATTAAAAAAAATAATCCTTTTTATAAAAAATTAAGTACTTAACAGCAAAAAAATGTATTTACATTTTGGCAGAAACATCGAGAATTCTGTGGATGGTAACAACCAAACATGCAAAAAATCTATCTTTCAATTTATATCCCAATACGTAACTTATTATTTATTATTATTATTTATTTATTAAAAACAAACAACACAGTACAATAATATATCATGCCCTGCAAAACTGTTGGAACAGTTTGACTGCAGGATTGTGTCCATTAATTAAATCTGTTTTACCTTACAGTATGTCTAAATCTAAATTATCTAATATGGAAGTGACTCTAATAAAAAATTCTTGACTAGCCTCTTAAATCTACGAATATTTGGCTCCTGTCGGATATCCTCGGGCAAACTATTCAGCACATATGGCACACGTTTCCTTAAAGTTCTATCCCCAAAGTAATTATTTACTCTAGGTACTTCAAATTTGCCCGCAGATACCGACCTTGTGCCATAATTATGACCAATCTGAGACAGGTTATGCTCTTGACTATCACGGTTATTTAAGACTAAAAGGTATTTATGTTTTACACTGACTGGAAGAATTTTACAGATTTTAAACAATTTCCGATAATCTTTATTACAGCTTTCTCTAGTTTTTTTATTTACAAGTAATTTTAAAAACCTAATTTGTAGAGATTCTAGTTTATCTATGTGGGTTTTAAACGTGAGACCATAACTATCAAGAGCATATCCCAATATGGAATCTACTAGCGAGAAATATAAACACTTTAAGGTACTAATAGGAACTCTATAACTTAAATGATAAAATTTTCCCAATAAAGTTCTTAACTTAACACAAATATAGTCTACATGATGAGCCCATGAAAAACTAACATCTATTTTCACACCTAGATACGTTACACAATTTACTTTTTCAATTGGTTTACACTGACAGTTGCCGAGGGCATCGTGAATACATTGATAGCTGTGTGTAAATAACGATGGAGCTTGATCGTCTACTCTCAAATATGGTGAATGTATTATAAGGAGTTGAGTTTTTTTAGAATTTAATAGGATACCGTTATCATGAGACCATTTAACTATTGAATCTATATCTAACTGAATCGTGCGACACATATCGGCGAGGTTGGTCCCGGCACTCACGGTACAGAGGTCGTCTGCGAACATGTAGGGTGTGCTGTGACGTATAACTCCACCTAAGCTGTTAACATGCATCAGATAGCTAACTGGCCCGCATCCAGAACCTTGCGGAACACCGCAATGAACCGCAGTCTCCTCACTGAGTGCACCACTCACTTGAACACGATAGGCGCGTGACGTTAGGTAGTCGCGGAACCATTCGTTCAGCGGCTGCCCAACACCACATTCGCCCATGCCGTGTAAAAGTGTTTCTGTATCAAGCGTATCGAATGCTTTTTTATAATCATAAAAGATCGCAATCACTATTCTCTTATTTTCTAAATGTGTATTAATCTCATTTGTGAATTTTGCTAAAAGAGTATGCGTTCCCTTACCTTTTTGAAACCCATGTTGACATCTATGTATTATATTATTACGTTGTAGGTAAGATCCAATTTGGTTCACTATACATTTTTCCATTATTTTATCTATACTGGACAAAATCGCTATAGGTCTATAATTACAAAAAACTTTGCGGTCACCCCCTTTATGTATAGGACGAATAAGTGTCTCTTTTAATTTTTCCGGAAAACTATGATTAATTACAGATAAATTTACTAAATTCGCTATGACTGGGCTCACCTTATCAACTATTAGTTTGAGGTCGGACATGCGCACGAGGTCACTCCCAGGAGCCTTTTTCATACTCATATTATTAATAATTTTTTTCACAGTTTTAGCATCAACCGGCTGCCACCTCATACTCACGTCCGATCTCTTAACATAGGTGTCTCTTTCTAGCCATTTCTCATTACAGATGTGTTTAAGTTGGCATATCTCATTAGAAAAATTAGACGCAAACTTATCACAAATTTGCTTTATGCTACCCTCTTTTTCCATGTTATTAAGTATTACACTATCTATTGATTGCTTTTTGTTTCCTAATAAATTATTAATCTTATCCCAAATTTTTTTAATATTACCATTACACTCTAAAATACTTTGCTTGTCATACTCGTTGTTACATTTATTGATAGCTTTGCTACACTTATTCCTATATTTAGTATAATCTAGTCTCTTTATCATATTTCTAGAATCATTACACCACCTTGTGTACAATTTATCTCTTTGTAAAATCATTTTCTTTAAATTATTATTTATCCAACTTTTATTGTGTCTATCACTGAAACTCCCTGAAACTTTTTGAATTTTATAACATGTATTATAAATGTTTGTAAAAATATTAGTGAAAGCCTTATACATCTCAATAGGGCACTGAATATTCAATAACTCATCAAAATTGGTTTCTAATAACTTGTCTCTTACCAAACGATTATCCAGCACCCTACGTGAGGCCGGCAGTTGAGACCGAGGCAGCTGCGATTGCGAGCCCCCAGGCGGAGTGTCATTCCAATGTAATGAGGCCGAAACATAGTAATGATCTGATACTTTATGTTTAATAACTGCAGAATCAATGTGCACCGAGGGTGCTCGGACATAAATATGATCCAAACATGACTCCACCACACTACCCATGACCACCTCTCTTCGTGTTATGTCATGTATGCATTTAGTGAAACCATGCTCTGCTAATATATTTTCATACTTTGCAACACATCTGTCATTACTATTCATAAGATTTAAATTTATATCACCGCAAAAAATTACTTTTGATTTTATGGGTAATGAATCTATAACACTTGATAATTCGACAAAGAATTCTTGTATTCTATCTTGGTTCTTAAATCGCGGAGGCCTGTACATAGAAACTATGTAAATTTGCTCACCGCCTTGTTGAAGAACGACGGAGACACACTCCGCCGAGCGCATGACACTTAAGTAACTTAATTATGGTAAACCGGTATATTAATTAGTAAAAGGCCGTCTATCGTTTTTACACTCGGGTACAACCAATTTACCTACTGGCAGATCTGCCGGAGAGATTTCGACAGAAAAGATTTAGTCGGCAGAGTAGGTTGGTTTTGTGTTTTACTGTAAATACTTATGTTTTTGTAAACTTTCCCTTATGATTTTTCTTTGCTTATAAAAACATTTACTCGTAAGAAAAGAAACAGATTTAGACATGTGCACCTACAATACATAAATACTTTTTGAGAGAATATTTAGGTAGGTATACAAACTTTTAGACTTAGAGGGTTGCACGTGTTATTGGAGAAGCTGGTATTTTTAGAGTACCTCTTAACATTGTGTCGATACTCTAATTGAATCGATGGTAGACGACATAACCAAAGGATTTGCTTTATAAGTGGCAATGGGCATAGGTGTATTACCCGTAGTTCTTCTATGCAGATTACGGAGAGTAGAATGGCCAAAATCAACAGGTTTCGGTTATGTAAGTTATGTTAGTTCTTCAGAAGGCCCGAAGGGCCAAAATAACCTAAAACTAGGAGCTCCGTCGAATTCGTTAAAGTTTTCTAAAACGACCCAGTTGAACTAATCAGGTGCACCACGGGCAACAGAGGGTGAGCATGGTGTATTACTTACTCTAGAACAAATGGTCTACGGAGAAAATGAGTTTTTAAATTATGACTGACCCCCAAGTATGGCCATTTTTAGGGTCAAAGTAGGAACTCCTATAGTTTCGCCAAGTCCGTCCTTTCGTCCGTCCGTCCGCAGCTTAGCTCAGAGACTCTTAGTACTAGAAAGCTTTTATGTAGCATGAATATACATATTAGTCACGCCAACAAAGTGGTAAAACAATTTTTGGATTAAGGTATAGGCTTATAAAATATTAAGCTTTAAGGCGCAAATTTTTGTTAAGAGTCAAGTGTAACAGCCAAAACTTCAAATACTAAAAATCAGAAAGATATCTTAAATGAAAGCACATTAGACTTAATTGGTTCTTGAGTTACAAACGGTATATTGATACTTAACGAAAACTTATTTGCGGTGTTGGTAAACTGACCGCGACCTATATCGATGTATGGGGATAACATTTATCCATTCGCAAAATTAAGTTTGTCGCGAGGTCTAATTTGTTCGTAGTAATGGATTCGGAACCCTACACTGAGCATGGGCCGACATGCTGTTGCCCGATTTTATTTTTTAATTAGTTCCAACGACCACCGAGGTTACTATTCTAATTTGTTTCACCCATGTTGCTTTTCAATATTATACCTACTCGTATTGTTACGTTATATTAGCCCTTCCTGTTAATGAAATTTCGAGCTAGCGTAAACCGTTCTCGGTGAGCTTAAGTATGTTAACACTTTGATATGTATACAAAACGCAAACAAATGTACACTGTTAACAAGGGATGTACTGACAAACATATTCGTTTAAGTCGTTTCTCCCAACTACCCTTATCAATGAGTACTAAAGCTGAGAAAGCAAGATTGATTCGAACGTAACAACATACTGAATAAGACGACGCTTTTAACTGGGGGTAGATCTCACTATTCCCATTTTCCATTGCAGTGGTAATACTGAGACTGCACTTTTTTTTCAAATCAGTCCCACTATTCCCATTGAATTACGAAACGCCGAATGGTAATAGCGAGACTTATGTTCTCCTACAAAATGTCTCATTATTCCCATTTTCAGCGGTTTTTTTTAAACGTCGGGTGTAAAATAATATACTACCGTACAGAAAAAAACAGGGGCTGACTCGTTGTCACACCACTGCTATTCGCTTTAGTCGGTTATTCGTCAGAAATCATTTTTATTCTGCAAAAGTAGGTAGGTTAGGTTCGTTAGCCATCTTAAGATGCCCGAAGGGCAAATCGCTCAGAAATAGGAGCCCTGCCGTAGGCAGGGCTCCGTCGAAAGGTACTGGTGTGACAACCTGGTGTGACGACGAGTCTGCACCCAAAAAAACAAATATACGCATAATATCCGAGCGTTTTATTGGTCGCGAATAGTAGCGGTTATATAAACGCAATGGGGATAGTGATACAAGTAGTATCACTATTACCATCACTGGGAAAGCTCAATGGGAATAGTGAGATCTACCCTAACTGGGTATGGGCACATATGTGAGTGATGAATGCGAGAAGTGGTTCCCTGCGTCTTGAAGCTTTCTATTCTAGAACCCGTCACAGACCCTCCATATATCTAGCCTAGGGGTAGGGTGGGACTGAACCATACCACCTTAGTGCTTTCAGGTTTTGTTTATCGAAATCGTACTTGGTGTTAATAGCCGTTTTTCCCGACCAACTAAACTAGGGACACGTACCTAGTGAAAATAACACTGATAATAGCATATATATAATTGTTCTCTCTGTCATATAACACGATGATGTATATGTCATAATTTCAAACTTCCTTTTATGAGATGTACATTTGATGAAAAAGTGAGTCTGGCGTCCATACAGATCGACGGACAGCGCAACTATAAGGCTTTATAGTTTGTCTATAGAACCCTAAAAACAAGAGGATGACCATTAATATAGGAATAAAAAACCGCACTACTCTTCGTACCGTTATTTATTTTGTTTATATGGACATTCAACACACAAATAAATAAACAATTATTACAAAAGATTTACGCAATTAACACAGTAAGCTCTATCAGTTTGACTATGTCTAAGGCAACATATAAAGCGACGTTTCAATTTTCTCACTTGTGCGGGGTACAGGTTGTTAATTATTTATCACCCGTGTATTGGCGTCGATCCATATTGCCGTTAAAAAATTGACATTTATGATTTCCTTTAATCTCTAACTTCTCTTCTCTTTCTCTCACAAATATGTATAAATTTGGGTACTTCACGTGTTTGGTAAGTGTGTAAAAATGTTCAAGGATGTTAAATGGTCAGTTTGGACATTTTTGGTTAAATCTACTATTGTACAAAAACAATTTATAAATTGGTATTTGAATTCTGTCAGACAGTCCAAATGACGTTGAAAGCTTCTACAATCGCCCTCCAAACACACAAAATATTTACAAAAAACGATCTAACCTTTCTTATCGAAAATATGTACAGTCACCCAATAAAAATGTTGACCATACTTAGATACTTAGAACATTGTTACTGCCATTGTTATTGTCATACTTGTCATTTGATGTTCAGTTTGAAATTATTATGACAGTACACTGTGCTTAACATTTTCGTTGGGGTACTGTACCTACATATCTTAATTAACGAAAAAAATGTTATCAATGAATGTTCATATAAAACAACAGTTGCTTATTATTGAATAATTTTGTTTTTATAAAACTGTCCTTATTTGATGGACTACGGATTTTTTAAATTCGCATAAATAAGAAGCCGCAGGCGACCTGTATTCTTTGTAATGATATCACTATGATACTGACTCGTATTGATCCAAGGAAAGATCATTGCAGCAAGACTCAAGGGTTAACAGTTTTCAAGTTATATATATTTTAATGGAGGACCCTACCAGATACATCTCGAATATTTACGTAATGAGACACACCAGTCATAAGTCATAAGGTAGTGTAATCCGCAGTCAATACAGTCAACCTATGTAATGCACACACTTTCAGATCAAGTTTAATATTTTCGACGTCAGTGACGAAATAGTTAGCATCAACAACAAGTTAACCGAAAAAAGGCATAAAATAAACTATGTAAACCTGTAAATTAATAATAGCAGAATTGATCAAAACAGTGGTATGCGATCGATTACAGATATATCGATCACGGATTTCAATTGTGTCCCACATAACGTCAAAAGGGTTGATTTAATGGGTGAGAGTAGAGTAAGCGATATTTTTATTGCGCGTACATTTTAATGACAAATTATAAGCAATTAATACTGTTGTTCCTGAGATTATAATATATATTTTATATATACATGGATTACTAATAAGAAACGCAACTCTATACAGTGCTACCATTTTCTTAATAGCGATCGGCAATCTTTGTTTTTCTATGAAACACAAGTGACAGACTGATATACTCTCAGTTGCGAGTGCAAGTGTGATAGCGATAGCCGGCCGGATTAAGAAGCTGGGGGCTACTGTAATTTAAATGAACCTTTTATGAAATATTTTTTGGACCCATCTGTGTGATTGTGCGGAGGCCGAGTCGACGATACATGGAGCCAGAATCAATGACTATTCCCTTAAATATAAGAAAAGTTCGAAATATGTAATAAAGGTCGCAACAACTCGAACACGTTGGAACGGCGTCGCTTCGCTTTTACAGTTGTGTTAATGCCGTCTTTGTCTCTCTAAATACTCTAACAACAGGCCAAGATTTCATCTGCTGATGAAGCCACACTATTAAATTTAAACTGATTGCGTATGCGTAACTATCTAGCATTTATCAATCATAGGAGACTAAGGGCCGTATTAATAAACTCATCTTGACTGTGAGGCCCGTCACAAGATACGTCAAAGTAAACGCCAAACCATAGAACACTGTCATTTTTGACGCATCTCGAGACGAGCGTTAGAGTTGAGATCAGTTTATTAATACAGGCCTAAATATTTCTGGTGGCTGGGTTTTACATACTCATCACGATTACATATTCACCAACAATGTCATCATATATTCCATACTATTATAAATGTGTGTGTTTGTATGGATCGGGATGAAACGTGATACACATAGTGGTCCTGGAATGGGACATAGGCTACTTTTTATCTCGGGAATATGAATTATTCCCGAGGGAATAGCGATAACCGACTTCTACGCCGACGGAGTAGCGGGCACCAGCTAGAGTCATCATAAAATTAAATTAATTAAGAAAGAGTACCTCAACTTGACTTTTCCAATGTACCGAATCAGATCCCTGACTTTCTTTTTTTATTTGTATGTACAGTCGTCTACAAACAGATGTATCCAGTTTTGGATCTTATTACAATGCAATAGAGGTAAGATTAAAAAATCTCTTTGTAGTCGACTGTACAGTCAATGTTTTGTATCATTTTAATTCTTAAAGTTCGACGCAGACCATTAATTAATAATTAGTTTCTATTGAAAAAAGAAAAAGCGCTCAGAAAAACGCTATAAGGTGGGTTCACTGTGAAATCTGCTAGCGATACAATTACGCGTAATTTTAGCTCGGCCGATCAGAAGCAGCGATATGACTAGACTAAAGCTTCCTATTTATTGGTCGAGACAAATTCACGCGCGATTTCCATAAGAGTGTGTTTACGGTGTGGATCCACTTTATTTCCGGGTATTAATCTAAGAGTAAAAACTCCTAAAACATAATATTACTCATCATATTCGTTCTTTCCTAGCCAGATTGCCAAACAGTATAATAGTCTTACAGATGTAATGAACGAATGAATATTATGGTATTTGGTCGACAAAAAGACGTATTTATCTCGTTTCCTCAGTGGGCATCAGTGTCCAATCGATAATTGCGAAAGTAAGTTGAATATGAAATTCGTCTGATGCAGCGCTACTACTTCGACTAATGATTGATTATGTTGTCATCAATATAAACAAAACATCCGAACGATAACTAAAAATAAACGGCTGTTCTAGTAGGGTATTTTTATTCCCAATTCGTTTTTATTGCGGACAACTGGGAAAAAAACCCAGTTGTCCGGCGGGGAAAAAGCCGTACGGACAACTGGGAAGAGCCGAAAATAAACATTACTAAAAAATTAAATAAATAAACCTACATTCGTTATTACAGTTCTCAATTGTACTTTACCACTTGAGTTTTGTATTGTCAACTCAAACTTTTTTATTTTATTAAAATATAATTTAAAAAAAATCATTTAAGGCTTTCACTTTAGTAGTAATACATATATTATAATAACTAAAGATTTATGCAATTAACACAGTAAGCTCTACCATTACGACTATGTATAAGGCAAAATATAAAGCAGCGTTTCAATTTACTATTTTTGCTTCTCTTTTGTCCATATAATTTGATGTATTTTAATTTATACATGGGAATGCATACAATAAATAACAATACATATACAAAAAACTAATAGCTCATGAAAATAGGTTACTTCCCAAACATTTACTTAAGCGAAACATTGTTAGTTAATTTTAAACTCTGCAAGAAAACGTTGAAGGGTGAATATTTGGGCGTTTCAACCGCCGTCATTGTTGTCTTCAATATATTGACGAAAACAATGATAATTACCAGCAACAATTGATGTCAAAAACAACGGACCCGGGGGTAGTATTAATTCCATTTAAAATCAGAGACAATTAAAAAGTTGATCTTGAGTAATATTTTTTTTTGTCATCCTGTTGAGTGTCCCACTGCTGGGCCTCAAAGCCAAAGGCCTCCCCCCTTAATTTCCACAAATCCCTATCAGTGGCAACGTCCGGCCAGTTGTCAAGAAATGCGTCCAGGTCGTCCCGCCATCTCCTTGAATAATATGCGAAGAAAATAATGACGGCGGTTAAAACGCCGAATAATCACCCTGAAATGATATACAATACTTATGATAAATATAATCTCATAAATAACATAGCCAAGTACAACACACCACTATCTCAACATTTTTGCCAACCTGGGGTGGAATGTTGATGATAAACATTGAATTCACTATTTGTTGTATTAAATTCGGCCTACGGCAGCTACTGTTTCTTATAAAATGGTATTCAAACGTAATCACAGTCTTCCTACAGTCCAAATTCGTGCTTTATTTTTTGAAAGCGAGTGCGTTTGTGCTGTTCTATAGAACTAAACCCTTTGCGAAGAAAACGGACACATGATTTTTTTTGGTAGTGTATATATATAGTGTAAGGAAATTCGATTTTATGCTATGAAGCTAAGATAATATATTATTTTCTTATATATACTCTGCATTTTATGGCATAAAAACTCATTAAATTACGACAAATTTATACAACGAAGTAAAATCGAAAGTGCCCGTTTTTCTTGCAAGAAGGTGTGTATTATTTATTACACGCTCAACTTCATTTACAACTAAAGTTGTAAGCCGAGCGATGACTGGCAGTCCGATTAAAGAAAATAATTATCCTTCGGTTTCGATGACTAAATAAGTACATAGTGAACACACAAATAACTGCGCTGCGGTTTATATAGAAGAAATATGAAAGAAAAACCGCAGCACATAAACATTTTATTGTAGCAGTTTGGACATAAAATTGCCCTATCTATATTATTTCAATAATGCACGAGCAAGATTTAAACATCTAAATCTATGTATAAAATATCACAATGTGTAAAATCAAGAAGGCCGTTGTTATTCGTTACATATTGGAATGGGCGTTTGAGATTATTTCGCATAATGCTGCATTGGAATTTTTTAATACTATCGACAAATTCACGCACCTTTATTTCGGTGAGAAGTCGTATACGAGCGCTACGAATTCCGTAAACAGTAAAGGCGCCGGGGCCGGCCAGGCCGCGTATATCAATTACAAAATTAGAAATCGAACTAGCTCACTAAGTCAGTGGCGAATTTGACGGGTCGCGTTCGTCGTTTCGCCCTGACGGTTTAATTCTGGGAGTTCAACTGGATCTTTGTGGTTGTTTGTCCAAGGGGTCGCGGTAGACGATGGTGGCGGACTTGATGAGGTCGGGCTCGTCGTCCTCGCCGCGGTCGGCGGCGGGCTCGGCGTCCTTGCGCGCGCACTTGTCGTGCGCCATCAGCAGCCCGCCCGCCAGGCCCACCAGCGCGCGGTCCAGCCACGTCACGGGGTTGGCATACACCAGGCCGCCCTCGTAGAAGCCCAGGTGCCCGCCGTGTGCGATCTCTAGGAACATCGTTTTGTCGTGCGAACCTGGTTTCAAACGAATACGACTATTATATTATTGTATATCTTAATTTTCGTGTTGAGGCTCATATCATATCTATCACGCAATGTATAGTGTAGGTTCAATCCGCCCCATACCCGTCCCCACCCTTCCGCCCTGTATTTGAGTAATAAACGATAGGGATGCCAAAAAATGTTGTAAAACAATGCATTATATAATAGTAGATTGATAACCAAGGGCCCATTTCACCCGCGATATTTCTGGCGCTCGAACGAAGTGTGAGTGCCAATCGTTCGAGGGGAAATGGGTAATTTCACCCGAGTTAGACAATCTACTTTTCATTTCGACTGCGAGGAAAGTAAACTAAAGAAAGAGATGGAATATATTCGTGACGTAATAAAGGTTAAATTTCTTGTTTCGAACGGATGTTCGGCGTTCAACCTCCAGTGTTGTATATAAGCTCCTTGGTCGTGATCAACTCGATTAACTTTTCTAATGTTGGCAGTTTTCTAGATGGTCATTCATTCATTCTTCAGTCTGTCTAATACTAATATATATTACTTTTTTAGTAAATAATGGGGCCAATTAGAATCAGATTTCTCTAATTGTATATATCCGAAAACGTAAAATAAACGTAAAGGTCGATTCTTATCTATAATAGAATAGCCACATTGTTCTGCTCGGAACTATAGTGTATAATTTATGTTGGGTTATGTGGCGCCTCATAAGGTATTTTAAAGAAAACACTATAATTATTCTACGGTCGAGTTCATAAATATGTATACCCTTTAGTACCTTGTCACTTTAAACGGTATGACAATTCATATATGGTAGTTTAAACATGGCATTAAATAGACAAGGCACTAGTGCACACATATTTATGAACTCGACTTTACTAAAAAATGTAATTAATATGAAGGTGATACAATAAAACCTGACTTTGACATTCACCAACATATAATTATGTACAACTTCAACACTTAATCTCAACTTGGAATAATTTCGCAGTAATCTGCCATACGCATTATTTGCACTCTAATAGCGTTAATCATTTTCAAGGTCTCTCCCGCGTGCACAAAACCATTTGCTACTAAGTTTGCTCCCACGCGAATTTTATTTAATTATAAAAGAAAATCCAAATTCAAAGTAATGCTTAAACCTTGTTGATGTTTAGACTAGTAAAACAAAGCCATTTTTATACCATGTCGAAGACAAACTGCACACGCCAAAGTTGAGTATTAAAATTTGCTACAATAAATATTTCAAATAGGTCTATCACATTATAGCAACATTAGGGATTTAAATTTACGACAGCAGCGCCCTGTTTCACTTGATAGGCTGCGGAGCGGAGCGACCTCGTGGGTTGAAAACGAAACACAATAATGAATTAGTGTTGGTACTCACTGGCAAATTCCCTGATAATAGGCAAGAGCGGCTCAGGTACTATGGGGTCGTCGCGAGCGTTGATAAAGACCATGGGCGTCTTGATATTATGCAGGTAAAAGGCAGATGAACTCCACTTGTAGAGTTCCGCTACTGACTCGAACCCGAGTACTTTCCTGGAAAATATTAAGGCATACTTAGTCAAATGACATCTTATTGTTAACCTTTTGTACTCGGAAATATCCGTAAGCGGGTTTGTGTACCTCGCGACACGGACTATAGGTACCCTGATATAATTGTTCTATTGGGGCAGGGCAGGGTTTGAACCAGCTAAAATTCAGGTGAAAGTGATAGGTAGCCTGTGTGTATGAGATATTACCGAAAATCAATCTCGGAGATCTTTGCACGTTTTTGCAAAGGGTGGTGTTTCACAATTTCGAAAAGGATCTAATATCGTGACATTTAGCAGTAATAATTATATTGTTCGTATCATCTAACGGAAGTTGACGCGATTATCAGTTAGATAGGTACGCGAAAGAGTAAAAGTTTTTTCTGTAATAGAGGTAGGTATTGAGTAAACTTGGTATTCAATATTGAAATATCTGATCGATTTATGGCAATCCGAATCAAACGCAATTTTTAGCAATTCTGACGCAGAAAATTGTTCAATTAATTAGGGTTGGTAAGAAGATGCTTTTAAAACTGCTCTTCATATTCGTCAAGAAGTGCTCTACTCAAATTCCAAAATCAAATTGCAATACTCCAAGTTCCGACATATTGTTTCCGCAAACAGCGTGCTATATTAATTTACACAATTACGTCACACTATCTGATATCGATTCATTTCATTAGTCACACGATCGCAATGAGTGAACTAGCGAATTGCTGTTGATATCCCTGTAACGACTGCAGAAAAACCTCTACAGCAAATTACTAGCACGGGAAATCAGATCCGTTGATATGCGCACTTTCACCGCTATCCACGCGATAGTGTTTACTGTATGCTCTCTCTGATGCGCTTGCCGAGATAAACCCTTTAGTTAGAAAGGGTCAGCAGTAGTAAGTCTACAATCTTTAATATTAGGTGCCCAGTTAAACCTTTTTTCGTTTTATTTAGGTTGCCATTGGAAATGTATGTGGTGTTATATTATTGAAAAGGACGTAAAAGGACGTATGTATTTAAAACGTAGTAAGTGCTAAATTATTTTCTTGATGCAATGACCCTTTGAGCTTAAACTATTAGTAATTGGTTTTCACATCATTAGTACCATTACCGTAATAGTTTTATCGAGTAGCTGCTCGTGTAAGCAATCAAATATTCGATAAAATGTATTTAACCTAAATTAATTTTCGAATTTTATATTCTACTATTGTGCTACTTTTTTAATGATCGAATGAATGGGTTATCAATTTACATAATGATCAAAAACATTCATGTTACATAAAAATCTGCTCTAGTGAAGGTTTTAAGTACCACATTTTACTAATTATCTCAGTTGTTAACGAGGACCTTGCAGGTCCCTGGTATTGCAGAAGTTCCAGGGACCGAAGAAAGGGCCCAAAATGTATTTACAGTATCACTACAATTGAATATAATTTCATAGCTATAGAAAAACCAGCTTTCTGAGGAAGTCATGCCACTTTCTTTGCACTTACAGTTATATTTCCCACAGTCGTGACAAGTAAGGAGTTGCACTACTACGAAGTAAAATAATGCAATTCCTATTAGTTATTAATGTTATTATACACTCAGAACTTATGCATAATTTTCTTCGAAATGAGTGTAAAAGTGTCATTGTAATTATCTTGCTATCTAAGGGCCGGTTTTATAAAGCTGATACCAAATTTACGACAGTAAGTATAATTTTAACGAACGGCTTTCAAATAGCAGTAAGTTTTACTGGTATGCGTTTTATAAATCAAATAATCGTAAACTTTGACATTCGTTATGAAACCATAGGACTGCCACAAAAGAGACTTCGATACTTAAAAATACCACCCTTTATTGCTTGATATTGTCTGTAGTTCGCCTAATTGTCTATTGTGTACCTATATATTTTTCATATATTTTTATTCTGTTGACTGTTGACATTTTCAAATTAACTTTCAACGTCAAAGTTCAGCGATAAGGATTAGTAAATAAAAATAAAATAAAAAAGAACATTTGTGTGATGGAAAGCCAAACAAAGGTACGTAACTTATGCGTTTTGGAAACTAAGAATCATTAGGGATAGCAATTAGGGCATACAATATCGGACGGTTCTCAATTCCGGAATTGATTTTCGAGATTAGCCTTTAATTCCGGAATTCCGGAACTAGTTCCGGAATTGAGGATTTCATTACTTTTTTGCGATTCTTTCAATGTAGGGCAAAATAAAACAAAAAATTGGAATCAACATTTATGTACTAATAATTAACAGACGCAATTAGTCGTTTTTTCCTTGAACCAAATTAATAATCACAGTAAACATTATTACTCAAACAAAACATATGGTTATTATAATAATTTACAAAAGTGTTAATATTTGGCAAAAGTAATCGACATAAGATTACATATTAAATAAAATACACACTAAACATTTTAAAAATCACAACAAAATGCAACTTAATTAAATTAATAGGTAAACTCAGAGTCTTAGCAATAACCAAAAAAACTAATAATTCTAAACCTTTTTTGTCATGTGCATTTGGCAGAACGGTTCAAACCATATTTTGAGCTAAAAAATGTTTGGTTATTATGGATAAGGTATCGATACTCTAAGTTAACATAAAATACACACTTAAAAAATCTCAGAGATCATATGCTTTAAAAAATCAACATTGTAAAAATAAAAGAATAAATGGTTAAACACAATTTTAGCAATCGTGTTGCCCGATAAATAGTATCCACTCTTTTTAAATAATTTTCGTAGATCTTGACTTTCACTAAAAAGTCTAAAAGTAACACCATCTAAGACCGTCATTCTGGACACGATCGTTTCCAAGGATTCATTCCCAGCCGACTTGTAAAAATCTGTCACAAGTTTTCGTTTTTTGCCTTGTTTTGTCGGCTGGTATTCTGTTGACATAGGTGTCGAAGCAGAAATACCTGTAGATGTTCCAGGCGTTTCACTATTCACTTCGAGATCTGTAAGGAAGGCGATATCTGGATGTTTAGAGCGTAGGTGTGTGGGTAAGCCAGTTGTGGCCCCGCCTGCAGTTTTGAGTATTTTGTGACATGTCTTGCACTGAGCCGAGTGTCCGTCACTAGCACGCAGATAGTGTTTCCATATTTTTAATGTGCTCTTTGAAAATTCCACGTACATCACCTTTTTTCCTGTAGAAGACCTGAAATATAATAGACATTTAATATACCTAACTTGATTTGTAATCTTTTTAGTACGGTTTTTTAAATATGCAAAAAACGAAACTTAACATGACGACTATACTTTAAAAAAAAAATTCAATAACAAACATGGGTGTTCATGTTAATGGTTTGTTCTTTTCATGTATACAGAGTGTGTGCAACACATTCAATTCAACTTAGATTGACTACAGAAATTGTCAGTTAAGAAATCTTTTAAATGCCATATCATACCTCACGTGCTTTACATACCCCTGGGTGAGCCAGCTCGATTGCTGTGTTTTATGTTACACAGTGTTTTAAATTCTTAGGTTTATTTTGTGCTTGTGTTAGTGAGATTAAATTATGTATCACGGGACTGACATAGTCGTCAAGCGACTCAAAGACCCTAATTTTGTAAACGAGAATAAAAAAAAAACATTAAGGTTTGGAAATAATACTTACATTGTTCTTTGATGCCGCACGCATGTCACACACACTTAAAATAAGGAATACTCTCGCAACGGTCACGAAGCCACAGTCAAGTCACAACATAACGTTCATCAACAGGTTTGCAATAGGAACTGATTGTATTTATTATTGTTTAGGTGAAAGAACAATGTGAGACAGACATAGGATTTTAACGGGTTTTAGTCTCGCTCTGACGCTCGGTCGCAAACCCTTAGGGCCATAAAACATTACCTGAACTGAATATTACCTGCGGAGCCGAAGGTAACATTGATTGCAATTGAACTAATTTTTGCCGTGGTTATTTCGTAAAATAATAATTTTAAAATAAACATCTAATACAATTAAAACTGTATTTGTTCAATTCCGGAATTTCGATATTGAGTGTACCTCAATTCCGGAATTGAAATATCGGAAAAAGCTCCGAAATTCCGGAATTTCGAAATTCCGGAATTCCGGAATTCAAGCCCTAATAGCAATCACTAAGAATCATGTCGCGTACTTAGTTTTTCTCAAAATGTATTCCTTCACCATTATGGCAAGTGGTTATTAATGATTTACTATGCACATCCTAATCCTAATAAACATTTAGGGTGCAGGCCCCGGGATCGAACCCACAGCCTCCTGTATGGGAGGCCAGCGTTTTACCAACTAGGCTACCAGTACTTATTTACTTTTGTATTTTCTTTAATTGACTTAAATTCACGCTTGTCTTGCAGAGGAAACGGAGCCGACAATTTTCCCACGACGAGACAACTCGTCTGCTATGTTTCGTAGAAGACGAACAAATATTAACGTCCAAAAAAACGGATGTAGCGACGAACTCTGCAAAAGACGAAGCATGGAAAAGGCTGTGCACAAAGTTTAATGCCGTCGGCACATATCCTAGAGAACTAAATGCGTTACGTCTGAAATGGGACAATTTGAAAAAGGCAGCAAAAAAAGGAGCACTGCCATTACAATTAATAATAGGTTTGTACTTATAAATATAGTATGGCTATGGGACAAAAAAATCCAAAATTCCAGTAGTAATCAAGTTCTACTCAGGCGAGCCAGAGAATAACAGTTGGTAGTAGCAGTTTGATCTACCCTCTATTTTACCTTAATATAATATATCTAAAATATTGATTTCCACATACATACTTAAAACAAAACTACTTATATTCTTTTTAGGGCGACGGGCGGTGGTCCCTCAGAAATCGTGCCAGATGCTGTTCTGGACAAAGTTATTGGTCTGACGTCAGTAAGTTGTTTCGGAGTGCCCAACGATTTTGACGATGATGCCGAAATAGTAACTAATCCGGTGCTGGACAATATAGTTATAGAAATGGCAACTGAAGAAGGGCAAAACTCAACAAGTGCAGACAGAAGTGTAGTTTTGGAGGGTGAGCCAAGCCGCTGGAAGAATTGGACTCCAGCTGAACTAAGAACACCTGTAACGAAACAGTTACACTCGACAAGCAATAAATATAAAAACAATAGAGATAAATTAATACAGTCAAAAATAGAGCGGAACAACGCAATAGCCAAATACTTTAAATTTAAGTTACAAACACTAAAAAATAAACACAATGATATCAGTGATTCCGATTGATCAGGCCACCTGGATTTTTTAGTCCCAGCCGCAGTCATACTATATAATAGTACTAACCTATGGCAGTGTTTTTTTTTTTGGAGCAACTCACATATTGTGGCATTTAGTTCTTTAGGATATGTGGCGACGGCATTAATTTGTGCACAGCCTTGTCCATGTCTGGTGTTTTGCAGCGTTCGTCGCTAGTCGCTACATCAGTTTATTGTATATTAAATAAAACAAAATTTATATAATCTGACTTTTAATATATATCTAATAAATCACAAAAAGACAATGAAGATATGTATCGCCGGCCAAGAACTTTCAAGCTGAGACCTAATCACGCCTTTGAACGACGCGAGTTTAAATGCCGCGATCGATTGTTGAAGGAGAGCGTAGAGACGAACTTTACGTTCTCCTTGCAGAAGATTGGAGCCTATTCTAGCGACTTCCCAATGGCACAACTAAACGGCACAACTGACCAAAATCTGTATCATAAATATGAGGTAGGTTTAGGTTATGTTCGTTCTTCAGCAGGCCCGGAGGGCCAAAACACTCAGAAATAGGAGCTCTGCGGTAGCAGAGCTCCGTCGACTCTATTAAATTTGATTTTGAAATAGAAATCATTGGTCAGTTGTGCCACGGAGTTGTGCCTAAAGGAAAACCCGCCTATTCTTGTCTAGCTCTCATTTTGTAAACATGTGTCCATGTATTTTTTTGCTTTATCGTTTATTTTGGTTCGCAAATGCAGGGCAACTCTGTGAAGTAACCTCCAACACAGCCTTCTCTTTGACATAAAAAAAACCTTTTCTGCAATGCAGGCTTGCATCGTTCGGCAGGCATCGATGCAGGAATCGATTTCGCAGCATAGTATTGACTAGATATCGAACCTCCCGTGCCGTTGTACACCTGAGTCGGCCTCCTCCTGGTCGGCGTAAGTTCGAACCAGTTTCTAGAAACCGCTGAAGAACACGCTGTACTGTTATAGAAGCTGCCTGAAATAATTATCAATTAAGTCTCTCCTGTAACGGTCATTTGACAATGTATTACTGTCCGTATTTGCGTTAGACTCATCATTGGAAGTTTCATTCAACCTAGGATCATCCATAGCATCCATAGCGTCCAAAGGGAGTTGGTCTTGTGAGAGTCTACATATGTTATGCAGTACAGCTGCTGCTACGATAACAGCTTGTGCTCTGTTCACTGACAAGCGGATTGGCAGATACAGTATTGGGAACCTTCTTTTTAAAACACCAAAACAACGTTCTATCACATTCCTCGTACGAATTTGCGACTCATTGTACAATACCTCTTCTGGAGTCCGTGGGTCGCTTAGCGGAGTCATTAAATATTTTTTTAGAGGATACCCACTATCTCCAACCAGCATGCATGATCCGAATGTGTTTTCTTCAAACTGAGATTTTATGATGCTTGCATTAAATATCATTGCATCGTGTGAGGACCCTGGCCACTTAACAACAATATTGTTTATAATCAAATCGGCATTACAGATACACTGCACGTTGAGGGAAAAATACCCTTTTCGATTGCGAAAAACTTCCGCTTGTGGTCCACCTGGGGATTGCAATCGAATGTGCGTACAGTCAATTGCACCTATAACAGATGGAAACTTAGCGATGTTATAAAATTTTTCCTGCATACAGTTGGAACTGCTCATTTTTATAAATTCTCCTCTTAAAGAGGTTAAAATCCTTGAGACTCGCCATACAGTTACACATGCAGTTGCTTTAGACACTCCTACAAAATCTCCAGCGGCGAGCAGCACCACGCCTATTGCATAAAATCTAAGCGTTAGCAACAGCTGAGTGATCGGCAATAAAGCTTTGTTTCTTGATGTTGCTGGCGCTAATCGGGCTCCAATTTTCTGCAATACGAACTCTACGCTCTCCTTCGACAATCGAAAGCGGCATTTAAACTCAGCGTCGTTCAAAAGGCTGCAGTAATTGGGTCTCGGCTTGAAATTTCTTGGCCGGCGATACATATTTTCACTGTCACTTGAATCAGATGTATCCAAATTATGTAACAAAAAATCATCATCACTGCTATCACTTCCCGAAGAACCAAGCATTGTTAATTATTATTTTTATTTATTCACAAATTAAACAGCTGTTCTGTCGGCGGTGATACAATACATAGGTAGCATGTCAAAAATGACGGTTCGTAAGTTTAACCCCCGTCACCGAGCTCAGTAACCGGCGGCAGGTAAAATTTACTAAAAATTAACTAACGAATCTTTATAAAACGGAAAAGATGACCGGTAGACTAAATTTACGTCAAAAAGATACGAAAATAAACGAACGGATGGTTATAAAACCGGCCCTAAGAGTATTTATTATATCTACACAAATAATAATTATAAATACAGAAACACAAATGATTGACTAATCCACCCGATACAACAAGTACTAGAATGGAAGTCAAAATGTGATATTTTTATCAAATGCTGTTAGTTTAGTTGCAAGTGGTACCTACGCAACAATATTCTTAATGCAATAGAATTTCATAAAACGAAATCATATTTAAATACGTTAAGAAAAAAACAAATGTAATATTTGTCTTGTTAATTATTCATATACTTATTTATAACAATGTTTATAACCATTTTACCATACTATTCTGGCATGCAAACGTACGTTTACGTTCACGTATACGTTTGCAGGAAACCATAAAATATGTACTTTCGGCAGGTGTTATTAGGATTTGTGGCTATTACACTTTGTAGGTAATTATCTCATGTACTTTGTGGTTTCGAATGGTAGTTAAATATCTGTTAGTAAGCAATTCTTAATTAATCTGTGCCCCCGCTAACACCTATATGTGTTGTTCCCGCCATTATCTGTCACCCCTTGGAACGGTCACGCCCGAACTTGTTATGAGCGCCCGAGACTAAGGGCTTTATTTAGCATAATAGCGATTTGTGAACGGTTAGCAGTGCATGAGAAAGTTTCGAATTTCTCCGGACACACTGCCGTGTGTCTATATATATATATATGTTCTCCCCATAATAACAGTTTGACCGACAGGCCGAAAGGGACGCAGTTATCTGTTACAACGAGAAAGTTATATACGTCTATGTTCTAGTACGACCAAATAAAATAACAAGCAATACTCGGCCGGTGGTTTTCTGTGGTGCCCATTAGAATATATAAGAGGGAATTTGTTATTAAATAAAGTAGCTTACCTAGAGTAAGCATCGTCTAAATCCGGCAGGGTCCCGGCCGAGACGATCATGTTGTCGTCCAGCCCGTACTTGGCCTTGATGTCGGGACTCAGGAGCATCCGCTTGTGCCTCGTGATAATGTTCCGGTAGTTGTCAGTCATGATGTACAGGTAAAACCGCCGGAAGTTCTGCCATTGTAGTAAGTAAACTAAAGTGCTGGAAGTAAAGGTTAATTTGTTTAAATTAAATATATATTGAGGTTTTTTTTTCATCAGGGGACAATTTTACACATATACGAGGGTCAAACTGAAAGTTTCGGGAATAGAAAAAAATATGCAGTTAAATCGAATAAAAGTATTTTTATCGTTTTTCAAAGTATTCTCCTTTATATTTTATGCACTTTTCCATGCGATCAAACCAGTCATTAAAGCACTTATTGAAGTCTGAAGTAGGGGTCGACAAAATGGCCATTTTAAAAGCCTCTACTACTGCTTCCGGCGTCTGAAACCGCTGACCACGCAACTTATCCTTAATTTTGGGTAATGTGAAAAAGTCATTGGGGCTTAAGTCGAGGCTGTATGGAGGATGGTCCAGTAATTCGACTTTTTTACCATCCAGGTACTCAGTTGTTTTCCGAGCGGTGTGAGGGCTGGCATTGTCGTGGTGAAGGATAATGCGGCGACTAGGGTTTTTTTTTCGGAGTTCAGCAAAGATACTCGGCAAACAAATAGTGCTGTACCAATCGGCATTGACCGTTCTACGATCTTCAAGAGGAATAGTAGCCACGTGACCCGATTTGGAGACAAACGTAGCCACCATCTTTTTGGCCATGCTGCGAGAACGAATAACTTTTGTCGGCTTGAGCTCATCTTCGTAGACCCATACTCGAGATTGGTTTTTATTTTCAGGCTCATATGCATATATCCAACACTCGTCACCGGATACAATGCTAAAAACTGCAGTTGAGCTTCCTCCGTTGAATTTATTCAAAGTTCTGAGGCACCAATTGACAGGAGTCGTTTTCTGCTCCTCAGACAATTAGTGAGGGATCCAACGGGAAAACAACTTTCGCACGCCTAATTGTTCCTGTAAAATGATTTGTATCTGACTCATTCCAATGCCCAAACACTCTTGAATCTCCCGATATGACACATGTCGGTCTTCCTTTATCAGCTGACGCACAGCATCGACGTTTTCTTGCGTGACTGCCGATTTTGGTCGACCTTCACGCACGTCGTCCGTGAGGGATAGACGGCCACGTTGAAATTCTGCATACCACCGGTATATTGTCGTCTTTGAAGGTGCTTCATTACTAAAAGCAACAATCATCCGGTCTCCACATTGTTTTTGTGATAATCCACTTTTAAAGTCGTAATAAATCATAGCTCTTAAATTTTCACGGGACAATTCCATTTTCAGCAGCGACTCGACGACTTCAAAAAACAATTGAAACCGAACCATCGCTTTTTTTTTCTATGTGGCCAGTGTGTTAAAATAATGAAACTTTAGAGATTATAAAAAGGTATGATATGTGTCAAAAATATGTTTCTAAGTATTAGATTCCCGAAACTTTCAGTGCAGCCCTCGTACAATGAACTAGTTGGGTAGTGTTTTTAACCTGTCTTTATATATGTTTGTATGTATTTGTACTTCCTTCCATCGTAGATGCTGAACGGATGGCCCGATTTCTACAACTAACTACTTCGCGTCGCTTGTGCCACTGGGTATAAAATACCAAAATGGCGGACATAAAAGACATGCACATCGGGATTTTAAAGCTTTAAAGGTTTTAGAAAGACAACATAAAGAAAGAGATTCTACGTTATATAAAAAGTTAAATAATATAAATCCACTAAAAAAATCGAGTGATGAATCGTCGAAGGATTGTAGGTTTTTTTTAATGAAGCAGATATATTTAATTTTCAAAGAATAAATAAATATACAATAATAATATGTTTCTATTTTCACCGAATTCTAATTTTACGATATTTCTAAAAAAGGCTAGTTTATTTGCGCACCGTACCATTCATATCAGTAATTTCTTATCATCATCATTTCAGCCGAAACTACCGAAAGACTTCTACTGTTGTATATTTGCCTCCCCGAAAGTTTGCCATAAGGACCAGGAGGTTCTCACCATTTTATATACCTATTTTCGTCAAATTAACATCTTATCTCCATTCCCATTAAAAGGGGGTCGATTTATGAACCTTATTCGGTGACTAAACTTTCTGATGTCTAGAAATATGTATTTTTGAATCTCACTTGTATCAAAGTTCTCACGCCGCCTATGATACTTATTAAAATAAAAGTACCGAACCACTCGCAAATCACCACGTAAATTAGATTGAATTTTACTCACCATATATCAGTGAGATTCTTAAGCCAACTCTGATCACGAATTGATAATAATACGAAATAAAAAGACAATACCTATGCATTTAAGAAAATATTATTTCGAAAGGACAAACAAAAAGTGAAATTAACTGCAGTGAATCAATTTTCAATGATCTCATGCTGGCATAGACTATTAAAAAGATCATAAAACCATACTCGTACAAGAGACAGCAAATTCTGCGATTGTTAAGTTCGTAAAAGGAAATTACCATTGACTACCTCACGATTTTATTACAGTTCAGGTTATCCTCTTACAACATCAAACGTTATCTCGCAACGTAACACATTATATTGAGTACAATATTATGAGACAGTAATTACAGTCTTTGATTGCAGGGTCACATTGGAACCCTAACAAAACAACTGCAGAGCTCACGAACAATTGAACAGAGGATTAGAGGATGAGATGAGAGATGAATCACCAAACTACATTTTGCGAAATCATTTATAATGATCGCTTGTAGGTTCTAACCTGGACACTGGTACATACTCACTAGACAGTAGCCAGGTAGCCATATAACAAAGAATTGAACTTGACTAACAGCCAAATAAGATTTACAAGGGCCTTTGACACGACCCTCCGGCAGAACGATATCATTCGTTCTTAGAATGCGTCTTATCCAGACGACCAGTCTGTTAAATCGGCTGATATAAAATGCCACATTACAGGGTCAGTCAAATTAATCATTGGGCAGGAGTCTCAACAATTAAAGTCCGTGACCGTACATAAATGAATGCGGTTCAATGTTAGGCGCAATGTTACAACGGATAATGATCGACGCAAGGTCTTGACAGTTAATCGAATCACAAATCGATACAAGGGCCACCTGGCAGGTCACAAGTAATTGATGCCATCGTTTCAGGTTCTGTACCAAAAATATAAAAGAGAAACTTGTGTTGAGAGTGTTGAGACTGTCCATCTGTCTGTCAATATGTCACAGCGGTTTATTTGAGCAAAATCTTACGCTATGGATTTGAAATTAGAAATAGTTTTAGGTATTGCTTACCCAAGTTTACTGTAAATGAAAAAATAGGAAATTTATTTTCTTCTCAAACGTGGCGAAGGGAGTCCGAATTTCAAAGTGAGGTTTCTTGTCCAAGGCGGTGGACATTTATAAAGGTGTGGATTTGCACTTATCAAAATCGGTCTTAATTATTTTCATGCCGTATAGTTTGATACTTCATGGGAAAATAGATGTGCTTTCCAAGTAAATATTGTTTATACAAAATAAACAAAAACCCTTAAAGTTTACTCCAATTAATATATGAGAGAGGAAAAAAATAATTACTTTTAACATGGGAAAAATAATCAATAACAGCGCCTTTTGAGAATAACTACATTGATCGCTGTGAGAATGTAACACTTGTGTATGAATTTCTGTTAGTAAATTTATTACTCAATGTCAAGGAAATGATGAATTCATTTAAGGTCGTTTCTGCCGCACGCGCACGGTGATCCTCATTGTTCCGATACTTACTCAATAGCGTTGTATCCCTGGCATATGGAAATTCCTCCTATTATGTTTGTGGGCCTTTTCCGCTCCTCGCCCACGTATTTTGTAATCAAGTTGCCTCCAAGACTGAACCCGACTAGTATAAACTTAGAACTAGGATAACGTTCAGTCAAATTGTCAATCATGTAAGCGTAATCGTCGGTGTGACCTGAAAGTAAAGGAATTAATTAGAATTACCTACGTAATTAACATCATCTTGCTTGTCTAACCTAAGTAGAAACGAAATGTGGTAATAAATCATTTTTTATTCATTTAAATTAGTATAATCCGTTACTCTTCAACTAGCTTCGCGTACTCAGTGTAATTTTTAAAATATTGTGCCATTGCCTTTATCTCCTTAACTTAGTATGTAAGATTGTGTGTACATATTTTTAGCACTTGGATGCCACCGTGTTTTTGCAACTGACTGTTCATGGCGTAATGATAACTAAATATTATCAGTAAGTTGACATGTCTTCTGGTGTACGTTATGATTCTATAAATCTTAAATGTAATCAATAAAAATGACACAGCGCCATTTTAACATGTATGTATTTTTTTAACTCGTCACAGGTCGGCATGCGTGGTATGTAATAGGTATGTAGAGGTTACAGTCACAACACGAAATGGTTCAGCCACTTGCTACCGTTCGTTTTGGCTGTGTAATGCAATTCGGGTTTAGTCATTTGGTACTTACATTTGTATATCCTGTAAGTATTTCTCGGCTAGATTATGAAGAGAGTGGCTTAACATTCCGGTTAACTTTAACAAATCAAAAATTGTTACGTGTGAGGTCTTTGTTGGTTTATACCCAAGTATTTTTATTTTTATGTTTTAGATAGTTTTTTATGGTATTTGCACTTTCTGAGTTATACCTACAGATCTAAGACAGATGTCAGTGACAGATTAGCCACGTAGGTAAGCAAGAGCAGCAAATTCTACGGACCCAGCGCGTGCGCCGACGTCCCATCCCTTGACGTGTATTTCTTAAAGTTGTGTTTTATTTCGCACAAACTTGCGAAAGAAGCTTAAACGAAACCAAAGACTAAAGAAAGAAGAACAAAATAAAAGCAACAAAGTTAACTGACCACTAGTGAGCCTTATTGTAAGGTGACAAGATAGTAGGTACCATCAGATCACCAATGATCAGTTACTGCGATGCTGTTTGTAGATTAGTATATTTTACGATATTTATTTTGTTGTAGATTAGATTTCGGGACGAAAGTGCGAAACCCTTAGAGCATTTAATTTACTGCACGAGTCTGATCCGAATACTATAAATTAACCGAGGATAAGGTAAATCCTGACCATAAAAATAAAAATTTCGCCACATTGCGGAAATTATATTACATTACATATTACATTTCTATTACAATTCACGAGACAGATAAAAAAAAGTATTAGTGGCGACCCAGTTAGAGGTTTTTTATTTTTCTGATCAGGGTTTAGGTATGTTTTATTAACCCAACCTGATGCTAAACTTTACAATGGGTGGTCAATCATATCTCATTTAGTTTAAATGTCACTAATCCTCATCAAGTCACCTTAAACCTACTTATGAAGTGCAAAAATTCTAACACTCACATAGTACAACGGTGCTCTAAAAGTAGGCAATTAAAAATATCGTATGATTCGCCGCATTAAAAATGTTCAGTTTAACGAAATATGTTATGACTTAGCAATGATAATGAAATGGTCTGTTTTACGACTTTTAAGATAAGTTGTATGATAGCGAAATCCAAATGCGATTTTTGTTAAAATGTATCCGTATACTGATTTATAGTTCTACGGGCATTATCGCATTAGTTAGATAAAACACTACTGTTTTACATTTTCACCAAATTGCGAAACATCTTTTAAATAGGAATAGCTGCCGTTAGTTAGTTACTAAACCTTTTTCTCTTTTTTTGGCCTGGAATAGGCAAACGAGCGCACAGACCACCTGATGGTGAGTGGGATCTGTGACCTGAGACATTTACATTCTCAAGACTACAATCCTAAGACAGCAAATGCGTTGCCAACCCTGAGGACTTAGGTGGAATGCCTCTATGCTATTCATTTTACCGTCTATCTTACCTTTCTCGCGGACACAACATGCCAATACCAATGTTTGATAGCAGGTTAGGTTAGTTGGTAAGATGGTGATATTGATATTATGGCCTATCAGTCCGATACCTATTCTTAGAGATCCGGATGAGCCCTGCATGCGGTCGGTTCTATCACCACGCATTACCGATATTTATTTCATTTACAATATACCTTGTTATTTGATGAAAAATACCTTCTTACATAATGATGTAAGCAGCCAAGTTTAAATGGGATTGGGCTGTTAACGTCTGCCGCATGCCAAGTGAGCTTTGGTCCCAAATATTCACCCAATGGAAACCAAGCCACAAGAGAAGATGCAGACAGATAACAGGACTTATGGATCAGTTGTGTAAAGACTACGGTCAGGAGTCACTGGATAGGGAATTCTGGAGAGGCCTGAGAGGGGCTTTTTCCCAGCAGTGAGACTGAGATAGCTAGAAACATACCCAACGATTTTATTTAAATATGCATGTTAAACAATGACTACTTACTACTTGTTAACACTCTTCATTTAAATTTAAAAAAAGGCAAATTACAGGGTGTGCATATATTTTATGTCATTAATAAAGATACCACGTGGATGTCTATGCCGTCATCACCTAAAGTGGTATTGAGTAATTAGCATACGATATAAGGCGGGTGACTAAACTGACCTTGTATCTACATTTCGGTTGAT
The DNA here is from genome assembly GCA_923062465.1 of Acleris sparsana. Lineage (NCBI taxonomy): Eukaryota > Metazoa > Arthropoda > Insecta > Lepidoptera > Tortricidae > Acleris > Acleris sparsana. Next base: position 15,523,946 of record OV281286.1, read on the forward strand.
CACAATCTTGACTCAGGTTAATCATGTCTATTAGGTATATAATGTATTCTGACATTCTACTTAATATTTTCTGATAGTATTATAATCTTATTTTCACTTGTCTGACATTTTCGTTATTTTTAACAGACATGCGTACAACCAAGTCAGAATGATTTTTTTATTTATTTATAGTGATATATGAATCGATTACCTACTAATAAGCTCGACCAATTAGTCAACAGATTTAATTCTTATGCCGATATGGAAATTTGTACAGCCACGTCATTAATTGAACGTCTCTAACGTTCCTTGGACCGTCGTCATAGTGGCCTAGTAACCAAATTTTAATGTGTTGACTCAACGTAATAAGTCATACATGTTCAATTCCCAGCCGCGCACGGTCAGATCAAAACTAAAAAACTAACCTCATAATGATAACATAATTGCCAGGGGAGAACCCAACAAAACACCGCGTTTAAGTAGACAAACCACATAATTTGAGTCTTTGTTCGAAAAACATCCAACCTTTGTTTTGAGTAATTTGTACTCATTAATACTTCGTTGCATACTTAACAGTCCGGTCGGATTTTTTACAGCTGAGTTACCTAACTCGCGACTGAAATCGTCTAGGTATGCAAAACCAACGTACGTTCTAACACCATCGATACTAATATATACTTACGCTTACTGTTATGCTTGAAGAATAAACCAATATTGATGAAATTTATTATGAAGGTTGATTATGTCCGGAGAGGTTAGGATATCTGCTTTACATTTTTTTTAAGTTCCCTAGGGTAAATCTAGTATCTAAGTAATTATAAGTGCCTTGATAAATGTATCTAACATCTATGGTCATTGTCAGATTAGAGGTACCTAACTACTAATTGATAAAAATCATTCACGGAGAGAAGACGATGAAGTCAACCATTTCGCCAGTTCAACATCCTTCGTTTATAAACGTATATTTAGATAAGAATATTGGAACTTTTTATATTTAATATATAACAAACTCGCTTCCCGCCGTCTGTCCCTCTGTATGTACGCTTAGATCTATCAAGCTACACATTGGATTTTAAAGCACTTTTCATCAATAAATACAGTGATTTAAGAAGGAGGTTTATATAAACAGGGATTGCGAAAGATTTTAACCACGCATTCCTGAGGTCATAATGAGTAATAAATGTTATATGAACCTAGGTCGATTTATGCATTTTAACTTTTTTAATTTTTCCATACACAAAAAATACATAATATTTGCTTCTCTAGTAAAACGCGCTTTAGGACGAGCAGACAACGTTTGGTAGGTTGCTATCTCTTTTTATTTGTACAAGAGACAATGTCATTCTTCTTTTGGGGATAGATTATTTAAAGCATGGTTTAGTTTCTTCTTTGAAATAAATCGGAACAAGTTAGTCATACCACATTTAATTAAAGAAAATGGTTGGTTACACAAAATACGTCGAGAGCAATTGTGTCGTGTCTACCTATCGCTCTCTGATTGGCAAGAAGAGTTGAAACACGAATCGATTATCGACTTGATGAATCGCCTTATGTTAATACCAACTTTTAAGAGGCCTAGATTAAAGGGTTTGTACAAATTTAGGTGTTAGGTTTAATTTAGCATAGGTACTCCTTAGAATAGTTCCAATAACTGACTGGCCACTAAGAAATTTCCTACTTCATTCCTCCTTCATAAATTTTATAATGACATCAATGACTTTCGTATTATTATGCGAGCGATTTTGTTGTTATTGATTTTAGCGCTGCAACTGTAATCTACGAATATTAATCATTCTAATCACATTTAATTCTCCTAAAGTGTCATCGAAACCAAAAACATTGAGGGCTATCTAATCTATCTAGTTCAATGAGACGACCGGCCTTCAAAAACGGAAGCTGAAAGAAATGTTCTGTTGAGGTCCACGGTGCATCTTATGACGACATCAGTGTGCCTGTGCCTTGAGGATTGAAACACTGCAGAAGGGAATAGCATCGACTTATCCGCAACGGATTAAACGAACTTCAAATTACTAGTGCAAAGAATATTGGCGTTAGTGGAAATAATCGTTCGACTGTAAAGTTGTTAACTGAAATTTAAGGTAGCTCTTTAATATTTTTGGTTGACTGTACCTACCTATGTAATTCAACACTTTATTGTACAAAATAAAAACAAAACAATTAAGATGGTATTGTTTTTACTGGTATATATATTACACTTGTAGCACATTAGGATAATTCCTAAAGGCGCGGGCAAATTTTCGAGTGATGATTGAAGATCTCATTTTATTACGACTAAATTAGAGTAAAACGAATATGGTTGACGGGCAACTATTGCTCAAAAAAATTCCCGTGTAAGTGCACCGTAAAACAAGCAGGAACATAATAGTTACACACATACATGCGTGTCGGTCGACAACCCACCGTGACCATCAACGACAGAGAATGGAGGAAACCCGCGCTCGGCCTACACCCATAACATAACCGGGTGTTACTACGATCTCTAGCGATCATAGGCCCAGCAGTAAGATAGCTTCATAATTTCCTTTAACCTAGGTTACCAATATGCGTATAAGTTTATTTGTAATGATTTTATGTTACAGTTTATGGCCCGGAGACGATCATAGGTACTTTTTGTTCCGGAAAATCGGACAGGTCGAGAGTGGACAGCGATAAAGAATTTATAAGAATAAGAATAAGAATAAGAAGTATTTATTGTCACCCAAAAAACCAGTAAAATACTAAATAACAAAATTTTATACATAAAAAAAGGTGTGACAAAAGGCACAGACTCAGCATGTGCTGCACAAGTGGACGACGTCGCGGGTAAACGCTACTAGGCCTTAGTATTATACTCGTAATAATGTAGTATACTTTAGAGGACAGTCCGTCCGACTGACCAACTTATTTCGGTTGAACCATTAAATTGGGTAATGAAAAATGAAACAGTTTATTTGCTGAACATGGGTTTTGACAGGTATTTAAAATTTAAAATATAACAGTATTCCGCTACATCCTGCTCTGATGAGCATGCAAAATTATATACTTTCCTTTATTTTTATATTTATTATTTGTTTTAGGCGATATTTAGGCGTGAACAGTAAGCTCCGCTGCCTTGAAGTTCTTGAAGTGAGTAAAGGACGATTTTCACACGACCAGCCAGCTAAATTTAAACCTATTCATTATTTAAACATGTTCCGATATAAACTAAATTTTATCCGCATAACATCGAGTTCGTTGGTTACATAGCGTTCTGTTCCGTTGACTCACCGTATGAGAATATCCTCGCGCCGGTGACGGGCACGCTGTTGAGAGCACCGATGTGGTTAAGCACAGCGCAGCGGTACCCGTGGCACTGCGAGTAGTGGACATACGTCCTTATGTACACGCTCTCGGATGTGTTGCCTATCCCCGGGCATATCGCTACTGTCACGTCATCTGCGAACAAGGTTGGCAACTGTGATCCTCAGCTAACGATAGTTTGATATTATAACGACATATTTTAACACATCATTCCCTTTGACCCTTCAGGAGGGCACTCCACACGAGACGGAAAATGTTCACATATACTAACTTTGAACCGTAATAAAAAGCTTTTTTTTTTCAGAATATGTTATTTGTTATTACGGCGGATTTGATTTTATTTTAAGAAAGTGAAATGATAAATGGGTTGCAAAGTGTTTTTATAGTTCAGTCAATTTTGATACTACAAGCCCATGACAAGCTCGTAAGAAAAACAACAAAGACAAAAAAAAAGTCTAAAATTGAATTCAAATCGGAATATAGTTAATAATACCTACAGTTTTTTTTTTTAAGGCATAGGGAAGGCAACCGAGCACACAGGCCACCTGATGGTAAATGGAAACTGTGACCCATAGACATTAGCATAAGACTACAAATGCGTTGCCAACCCTGAGGACTAAGATGGAATGCCTCTATGCTAGTGAGCGAGTCCAACTCACACTTGACCGATTTTTTATACATTTAAAAAAATAAGATAATATATGAAGAGACAATCATTGTACTGATAAGAAACTCTAAAGCTTCTAATAAACATTAATATTCATCATAATTCCCTCACACGAGAAATTTTAGTCTGATATACTATACATCTAACCAAGACATTAGTTGACGCCTTTATTTTGCAGTGTAGTTGCAGGTGTACGGTGTGCATTATGTGCAGCAAAATGAGAATGTAAAAAGTGTTTTTCTTTTTTTAATATAAAATAAAACCATGTCATTCCTTGTACTGAACCGAGATGCCGCACCGATACGAAGCATGACTGCATCGAATACATTATTATTTTAATCGTATTGCACGGTTACTACCTAATGTAAGTATAGGCAAGGTTACCGTAACCATTAAACTAAAAATACACAGCAGATTTTAAACAAAATTGATTTATGTACGCAACCTAGCATATTTTTTACCGAAAATTCTGGACACATCTGTTTTTAGAAGAGTCCAGGATTTCACTACGGGAAAAGCAACTGTCACCTACACTACCTATACACAAATGGGGACTGAGTGAGTCACCACAATCCGACTGCGGGGAATCTGTTTAGACCCTGTCTCACGTGGCGTGATAAATCAGGGGTCACGCTCGCTGTTTTCCCAGTGGCATGACGGAGTTGCGTAAATCGCCTGCCGCAGTACAGTGGCGGAAGACTTAGAAATTTGATCCATGCAGGCAGGTTGACTGCTGTTAGCAATAATGATGATGACCTTTAAAGCAACCAAACCACGCAAGAATCGCGACTTCGAAATTTGTTTAGATAATTTTATGCAGGGGAATTGGTATAAATCGGTTTGAACACTTTGAACTCACTTCCTATGTTTGTTTTATATTGGTTGGTGTAATATGCGGATGAGACGGTTATTTACAGAATTCATAACCGTGAGAGCAAAACGTAAGAAGTGTAGAAACTTACCATACCACAAACAATCGTCATTTTTTGAACGAAGAAAATGCAAAACCATGTTTAAATTAGGTATTCTAAAGTAAAAACTTGAAAATGAGCGCATCGTCGTTAACATTGCGGTTTCCTAAATAGACCGGCCTAAATGCCTATTCCGTCATCACAGCTGTCCGTGCTTTCGGACCCAATGGACGCTAGCTTATTTATGCTAATTATAGCGGGATCCTATTAGACCTAGGGGGAACTGTGTGTGTCTACCAGTACATCACGTTACTACGGGTACAAGGCCGAAATGTTACTAATCAAAAAGTTAGTCTGCTTAGACGGAACGTGCCAGGTGTTTTGCTGGACCTCAGCTAGCCTGGCAGACCTTAGTTTTTCTATAAGGCCAATATCATTTTAGTTTAATATGGTATATAGGTATAGAAATAAAATCGGACTGTTAAAAAGAACTATGAGCAGCGCTGCGGCGGGTCGACTTTTGAAAATCGCGACAGCTTTAAACGACGCGACTGCTTCAGGAATCTTAAGAGAACACATTATAATACATTTACGGCCACGCCCACACAAAATAATGTTATGTGCTCCCGCAAGAAGAACGTGAGGTAGAGATAGTTTGCGCGCGCCTTGATGGCACCGTCAAATTCAAATATTTTTTTGATGTTTTCTTTAATCCACAACATTTCTTTTATAAAAATCGTTACCAAGATTAAGAATTTATATTATGAACTCTCAACTATTTAATAAAAAAACATCGTTAAAGATTGTAACGTTTAGAAGATTCAATGAAAACATGCGAAAAAGGTGTATTTAAAAAAAATTAAACAATCGAGGATATTGTTTCTAATCGTGTTTTCACGTTTAACAACAACCGTAACCGTAGGTTAGGTTTAACAATTGATTATAATTCCTTATAATCAATTGTATTATGTCCAAAGAACAGACACATAAGTGTTAAGGTTATTGATATACAGATCGCGGAACACTACCGATATAATAATAAATAAATAAACATTTGAAAAACCTAACCTACGGGCGCCGCGTATTATTATTATTAAGAGCCAGATGTGTCCCACAGCTGACCAAAAGCCTCCCCCCACTTTGTAACGAAATAAAAAGGAAAAATCTTGAGCAGGGAGATCATTGAGCCAATTTAACCCACTAGGTATGTCATGCCACAGCACAGATATACCTAAGAATCTAGGATTACTCATTTCGCGATGAATCAACCGTGAAGTAATGGCCAATACCACGGGGTTAAATTGTGTACTGGCTCTGTCAAAACTAAATTTAAAAGTAATTTACAAATAAGTTGAAAATAAAAGTTTACTCTGTTTGATTTAGAGTTCAATCATTTGGTAGCTAACTAGCTAGCATGTGGCTAGGTTAGGCTAGGCTTGTATTAATGTTATTAAATTGCAGACTAGTCATCACCTTTACATTTGTCTTATATCGCCAGGGGGAGCATAACTTGACCAGTTAGATAGGTAATCAATGGACCGTGTCTTGCAAATCAACATCTATGTACGAAAACCTCTAGCTTCTTCATTGCACAGCGCCCATGATATTGACGATATATAATACTGAAGCATCTAGGAAATAGATGCTTATGGAAATAAAAGCTAACAATGGGGCAAATTCAGTTTAGAGTTCACTAATGAAAAAAAATTGGAAACCTTAGTTTATAAAGGTCTGATTATTATTTTTATTAGATAAAGTATTCTATCAGGCAGCCTTTTTAAATGCATTCATTCCTAACTTTACAATAGTTAACATTACATACATCATGTCAGTAGGTAGGCATTTTTTATTTTATAGACTTATGTAACAGTTTTAAACGGGTTGTATTACAATAATACCAGAACATAAAAAAAACAGTATAGTATCTGTATAAATCCCATTATTGGGCAAAGGCATCAACAAACACCATCTAAGACATACCTTCATGCTCTGATCCAACTGGCTCATAGAGGTCATAGGTGAGTGTCGATTTATCAGGCAGGACTAGTGATATCCGAGCTCCAATGGGCCAAGGGCAGCGGACACGTCCAATGAGGCTGTGCAGGATGGTCTGAACATGCCCGCTAAAGCCCCAAAGGCGAGTTGGGATGTATCTACAATTTAACAGTAAAGTTAATACAAAATAATAATACAAATAAACCACTAAAACATCAGTTGTGCAATTATCATAGCAACTCATGCCCTAACTAAACATAGTACCTGGAACTATGATGATGAAAAGGAATTATTGCTTTCAATTAATAATCTTTATAGTTTATTATCACAGAAGGTTCATTGACAATTCAATAGGTAATGTTAAAAGTAAACAACAAGCGTGTAAGAAATTGTCTTCAAACAGATCATATGGTTGTTACCATGGCCAGCAGGTCAAATGTCACCACTATCATTTTACATACATACTGTTGAAAATGAGTCTCACTGTGTTGGTTGCCATTCACTGCCATGGTGGTTAATGTATTAGGAATAATTTAATTGTCAGTTACTCTAAATCTAAATTATCTAGAATTAACAACACACTAAGCAACAAGCAAGAAAAAGTTAAAATTGTATCAACTGTATCAAGGTCTCTAACTTGTTCAGTTTGTTTACTTTTGAATGACAAGTGAAACTGTTTACATTACCAATTAACTAGAGATAACTTGTTGTTTTAGATACAACCATTCTTAGATAATAATATTACAATGCAAAAATAAGCCTAGTTGATTGTTTATCATTCAAAAGCTTTAAGAAAATAGATTAAGGTGATTTTTTGCAGTTTTAGATGGCTAGTTGAGGAGTGAATAGACTACCGTTTATGGTTTTTAAAAGAATAGGACAATTCCTCGGAAACAGAAAGAGAAATATATGCACAGGTTAAGAAATTAAACAAAAAGGCATTCACAGAACACTCAAAAGGCAAACAAAAAATAATGCCCATGGCCTTGAAAGTGCAAGATGAATCATTGTCAATGAAAATTAAGTTCAATGAAAATGTTTTTCTTTAGACAAAAACTGTTCTAGGTCACTGTAATACTACAAGCATATTGACTTAGCGAAATGATTGCTTTCATGTCAGATTTAAAGTAATACCGGGATAATTCAATAGCAACCAACCTATCTCTCTTTACCTATGCTTCCGCCATACATGTGCGTATGACACTCAATACTAATAAAAGTACAAGAAAGGAGATGATGCATTTGCATCATAATTAAGTATTGAAATGATCTATATAATAAATACTCAAGTAAAGTTATTTCTCCCTAACTAAAAGACTAAACCTCTAACGCGTTCACTTCAAAAATATTATGACATCACCACGCATGCTACAAACGCATGAAAGCGTATCCTCAAATGTTCATATATAGTAAAACTTATTAACAATTTACTTACGGTTCATGAAGGAAAGGTGAAACAAATAAGATATTCTCAATAAAATTTCGATCCCTCCCATAAATCACAGGTTTCTGAGGTTGGCTGTTAACATTTAGTATACGAAAAAGTATACACAATATTACAGCTACTACAGCTAGAAGAACTGTGGACATTTTACAATTCGTTCGTTATCCAGTGCTTTTTAATTTAGAACATACTTTTAGCAAATTCACTACTGTTTAGAAATGAAAACAGCGGTTATCGGCCATATAGATGTCCGCCACCGTCACGATAAAAATGACAACTGACTGAACTGACTGACTGATTGAACTCATCATGACAGACACAGGCAGTTTTTTTAAATATATTTATGGCCTGAATTCCAAGTCTTTTAAGCCATCAGATACACCGACGTCCACAGGTGTTACACATTTAAGGGTGACATGGATGGATCGGAATGAATGGACTGTAGAGAAATCGCTGCGTTGCAAGCGATGTCGATCCATCCAGTGTTTTTAGGGTTCCATAGTCAAACTAGGAACCCTTATAGTTTCGCCATGTCCGTTCGTCCGTCCGCAGCCTAGCTCAGAGATTATTAGTACTAGAAAGCTTTAATTTGGCATGAATATACATTTTAGTCACGCCAACAAAGTGATAAAGTAAAATATTGAATTTAAAACAAAAATCTGTACCGCCCCTACACGTAAGGCAATGGTCCCACCGTGAGCGAGTATGCGATGAACTATCGGCGATATTCTCGCCCAAGAAACGAACAAAAGATAATCGCTCCCGTGTAAACAAAAGAGAGAGATATACATTTATAGTTCATCGCTGAGCGATATAATCGCCGATAGTTCATCGCTTACTCGCTCGCGGTGTGACCAGTGCCTAACGTGGGTATGTATTTCTCGTCTACCATAGTGTGGGGTGTCGTTGGATAAGTCTTTCAAAAATATTGCGATATTCGACTAAAGGATCCGTTTATGCCATATTTAAAGCGTAAAGCGCAAATTTTTGTTAGAGTCAAGAAATTACAAATACAAAAAATCTGAAAAATATCTTCAATGAAAGCGCATGGCATGGCAGGGCGTGTTGATAGTATTTATATAAATACGGCTAAAAACGAATTTCACAGCACACTAGATGAGGTTTTTTTTACTTAAATTGTACGGTACATTGATAGCAGAACGGATGTTTAGTGGGGTCGAAGAGTTCTCTAATGATAACTGCATATTTAAGGGGAAGCTTGTGTAAGCCCCCCACGATATGAAACCGACAATTAGTGAAGTGAAAGTGTTCGCAGGTTGCACGAGAACGGTCATAACGGTGACCAAGCGAGCCCTAGGGAGGCCGAGTCTCATTAGGTAGATATCAGCTCTAAAAGTAGGGATCGACATTAGATCGGGGGATGTTATCTGTATTCACCAAGTACCCTATACTATAGGGTGTTGGATAATGGTACCCAATAGGGTACTATAGTACCATTTGTCGCTACGCTGGCGTGTGGTTGGGAATTTGTTACATGGGCTGTTAGTGAATACATCATTGTTACATCTCAATTTCCTAAGTAGCCTAGTTTCAGTAAGTACAGTCGAAATACTTTCTCTGTTTAATGTCCGAATTGACCACACTTTTTTCTTCAACTAGCTACAAGTTAAAATAAATAACACAGATTTAGAACATAATTTTATTCGAGAAGAACATTCATGTCTAAAAGAATTATGTATTTACCAATAGAAAACAATTCGAATGTCTCGTCGTAACTAAGTAAATTCAATCATAAGTTAAAGATATAGTGAATAAACCTACACATTGTATTTTGTCGGGATAGCTTGTATAGCTAAGCTAATTGAGAAAGCAAGACGAATACAAGCTTATCTGACAAAATGTACAATGTCGTATGACTGCTCACTACATCTGTACATAAATAGCTGTTTTGAAATATAAATATAAAAATGAAAAGGAAATAGCAAGATGTAAACGCAAATGGGAACAAAATATAAAAATATGTACATTGTTTTCAATAATTCCAACATTGCTATTAATTTCTTTAATTTTATATAAGATGGTTTTAGCAGCAACATAGTTTTTGCGAACGGGATATAATAGTGATAACTATTACAAAAGCTTGCCAGAATATATTTAAAACATCTGCCCATTGCGCCATTGTTAACCAAATTAAATGGTGTTAAAATTATAGTAATAGTCAAGGAGACCAACATAAACGGCAAAATATTAAAATATGTAAAAATTGGTGCCGCGGACAAATGTTCTAGTCAATGTGACTTAGACTTAAGACAGATTTCTGAACATAAATGTAAAAAAAATTAAAGGGCACACTTGTGTATATCTCTTCACAAATAAGAGTCTCGGCTTTGTTTATTTTTGAAGAGGTAATCACAAAATGGTAGTAACAGGTATATATTCAAACTTATTTCCGAAATCTGCCTTTTATAAAAGTATGTTAAGTGTTATGCAAAGTTAATCACCTATGAGCAGTAGTGATGGTATAATTGCCAATATTTTATTTACGAGGAATTTGATAACATCTAAATAATCATATTTTGTGACACTATGTATACATGTAAAACAGTATTAACAGATAATAATGTATGATATATTGTACATACCTACATATTTTCTGATCGAAACAGAGTGAGCAATACTTGTTATATTAATTGCCTATATTATAAATGTTAAGATTGCTTATTATTATAATTGTAACATCTTTTGATGTGATCGAGCGTCTAGAAATCATCAGTTAAGGCATTTCTATGTGAACAAACTAGGCATAGCCATTATATGGTAGCTTTATAATTAACATAATTATATTCAATCAGTTACTTTGTCATTAATCGGGACCTCGTTATATCATCATTAGTGCGTTATCATTATCATTGTTACAAGCTAACAGGTTCGCACTTACAGCCATGTACAACCAAGAGATCGGTCAGAGATACATGGATATTCATTTCAATCATGTCTTAAATTGCCAAAAGTAATAATCATTTTGTAAAATATCCTTATAAAAATATGATAGACGTCAGCTATAAATATATTGCATAACTTAGTATCATATTAGTGTACACGCCATAATGAAAAACTTAAATATAACAAGTGTAATTTTCTATATTAAATACTAATACAAATGTATAGAACCCTCCATAGTCAAATCACAACTCCACCGGATGTTGCAACCATTAGCGTCCATCAATAAATATCTGTACAGGCCCTTATTACTACATACATACAACTAGAAGGGAATCCGCCCGGCGCCCTCGAGAAGCAGCCTTTGCGCCGACGCAAGGGTCTGGCTCAACTATACTAACTAAAAACAATACTACCCTTGTGATGATATTCAGAATTAAAAATATAATGGCAAAAACATATTTCTAGCTTAAAAATAATTGTCCACGATGTACTCTTAAAAACAACTACTTTTCTTACTTGTGATTAGAAGTATCAAAAGAATACTAAATGAAAGCATCAGAAATTCCGGGTAGAAAATATAAACAAATAAACTGCTAGTAGCAATACCTTAATTACGAAATAAATAGCATTAAAAACCTTTATAGAAATGGCCTCACGTGCAATGATGTATTAATAATAATAAAGCAAAAGATGTAGAAACGTGTCACATTATTTTCAATCATGACACTTACATGGGTGTAAAAATATTTATATTGTTGATAAATAACAAATACCAATAGAAATATTTAAGCTGCACCATGACGACTTCAATAATAGTAAAACTATAACTAGTCCTTCATACATAGGCATTTGTATGAGTATACAGTGTTCTGCACAAGTACTGGTGTCAATACCTGAACGCGTGATCTACGACCGAGAATAAATTCTTGAAACAGATAGCACCACCATACTGACAAATTCCACACTTCACTTCGCATTCCACATGGTAGTTGGTACACTTCACAGACAAGTGTTAGGGGCCCCTCAGGCGACAGGGGGGGGTGCGTCAGCGTATGAGGCAGGTGAGGCAGAGCTCGGCCGAGCCGATGCAGTCGTCGTGGCAGAAGGCGCCGCATTTCTTGCACAGGATCATGGCGCGCAGGTTGCACACGCACGCATCGTCCGCGCCCACGCTGCGGCACCGCGTCACGCTCTGCAAAAAATACCGACTGGTTTAAAACATACTTACCACGACTAACATGGGTACAAAAAGATAGACTTTTTCGAAGATTCATCCAAAAAACATACGAATAAAATGGTGTTTGAAAAATAAAAGTATCGCGCATTTGTTTACTAATCGTGATTTCACGTTTAACAGGTTCAAGAATATCATGTCAGCTTTTATATATCTAATACCCCATTTACATTGTCCCAACCATTACTCCTGCAATGGCTTTTTTTTTCATGTCAATGAGAAGGCACTCGAGCCCTCAGACCACCTGATCCTGATGGTAAGTGGGGTCTGAGACTCATGCACATTTTAAATCTCAAGACTACAATCTCAAAAATGCAATCCTAAGACTTCAAATGCGTTGCCAACCCTGAGGACCGAGATGGAATGCCTATATGCTAGTAATTTCACAGGTTGTCTTATACCCACACCGGAACACAGCAATGCGAACACTACTGCTTGGTGGTGGGTTAATGGAATGGCAGCAGCATAAGAAATGAGGGCACGAGTGATATATTTACATCCTTGCGTTGCTCACTTCCCCTCCCTGCTCAACAGGGCTAAGTTGAGTGTAAATGGGGCACATAGAACAGACACATAGTCGTTTTGGTTAATAAGATCCAGAACGCCGAACATTGCAGACGCCAGCATAATAATGTGCCTTGTTAAGTGTAACCTAATTTTATATGAGCTTTCCTCGTCCGCAGCGTTGCCAATGTTTTTTAGCCATGTCGAGATTTTAAAGCTTTTTGATTGTAAAAAGCGGGATTATTTCGTCGAAAACGGGACATAGAAAAAAATCCTATTATAATCAGAAGTTTTTAAATATAGCCTTTAATTTGAGTTTTTAAATTACGTTTACGTGACGGATAGAAAATGTATTTTCTTCGTCTTATACGTCTCTTGAATAAAAAAAAATCGCACGCACGGTCGAGTTATCCCCGAAAAGGTGGACTGAGTCTGTCCCGCGCGGGACATTTAATTTTGATTTGAAAATCGGGACATCCCGTCAAAATCGGGACGTCTGGCAACGCTGGTAGTCCGCCGCAGTCAACGCAGTTGGATCAATCTGCCTTCATTTAAAGTTCAGATTTGGACCAAATGCGTTGGCTGCATGCGGCGGACTACACGGTGTAATTATGCCATAACTCGGCCGCCATTAGGTACTGTACTGTCATGTCTGTGTGTCAAGTAAATAAGAGCTATCAAAACATTGACAATACTATAACAAACCAAAAGCAATATTGTTTGTCGTCGAGAATCAGTGTCAAGTTGTCATTTTCGGGAAAATTCGTTTTAAACCCGTGCAACCCACAGTATCTTGAGATTCTCAAGTGCTTAGCGTAATAAGTTACTTAAGTTACTTAAGTTTGTAAAACTATCTAGTTTCATTGAGGTCCTGTGTAATGAAACTTTCATTGAGTTCCTGTGTAATGTTTCATTTTCGTTGGAGAATTAGGACAAATACTTACAACATTTGTGTTCTGATTCGCCGGCGGAGCACTAGACGCTCTTGGTGCTACATTTGGAGTCCGTTGTACTAAAATATATTGCCCAACATTATTGGGTCGGTTCTCATTAATCTGCAAATGACAAAAAAGTAATGAACTGTACCTATCTTCGAAAAATCCAGGACTTCAATAACAAAAAAACTGTGTTAACGTAGCGACGGTCATCGCGGATATTATAACTTTACTAGGCATCGCGTCAGTGCGTACACAGGACGACGTAGTGCGAGAAATATCACTGAAGCGCCTCGGAGTTACTATCCTTCACTCGGCTCCAGTTTACTAGAACATACATACGTACAGGACCGGCCAATACTATATCACCTTTGTAGTTACGAGTACATCTCGTAAGGTCGTTAATGTCTAAAGCGTATTATAGGGTCGAGGACTATCTAACAGACAAAAATGCATGGCTTACACCCGAAACTTAGTCAATAGTAATTTGTTCAAATGCAAAGGCTTTATCCTGCTTTTTCTTGTCTGGAGGACACCGTTGATGCAGGAAAACATATCGAAACTTTTATGTGGTCATCTTGCACCATCTCATATACACATATATAAGTAGGTAGTTATTTTATTTTATTCTTTTCTATCTTTCTCTCCCGTAAGATTTTTGGCATGTTTTCCTGCTGAACTACTGTTATTTGATATTATATTTAATTTAAAGATAAGATTAAGTTGTACATACCATTGTAATATAAAATATGAAATAAGTTTAAAAAATGACTGACTGCTGAGTTTCTTGCGGCGTTTCTTCTCAGCAGTGGTCTCCTCTTGGGAAGCGCTGGTAGTATCTTGACGTGTAAAAGTGCCCGAGCGGCCTACTTACTGAATAAATTTCTTTTATCTTTTTTATCTCATACGAATGCCTAGAAATATGATTTACGAAAATTGACATCCAATCAAGAACTAAGTAGTTGACCAATTGTATTGTTATAAGGGCGGTGTTTAAAAAAAGCGTACATAATTAAGGACTAAAATTAAGAGACGGTTATATTAGTCAGTTGAGTCACGAAAATTAACTACGAGTAAACCATTATAAAACAAATGGTGGTATCTCAGACAAAACTCCTGTAGCAAGTGCGTTTATATTACTTACGGGTGAAGGTTGAATGTGCTTCGTATATTGAATTTGAGATACCGCCTATTGACAGACAATGAGGCCCTACAGCCAGACAGACGAGGTGACTGCATTAAATAAACTTTTTAATAAGAAAACGAGGGCTGCTTGATAAGGTAAACGTGGTCGGTCAAGCAAATCTGATGCTCCACGCTCTGGTCGCCCAATCGAAGTCACTACTAAGGATGTTGTTGAAGAAGTCCATAATATTGTACTCGACGACCGCTGAGTGAAGATGCGTGAAATAGCTGAGAACACAGGCATCTCTACTGAGCGAGTACATAAAATCCTGCATGAAGATTTGGGTATGACAAAGCTGTCTGCACGCTGGGTGCAAAACTGCGTTTGGATATGATGAAGCGTAAACCTCGGATTTTTTTGAGTCGATTTGTCTCTGTGGACGAAACTTGGGTCCATCATTATACACCTGAATCAAAACAATGGATGGCGACTGGTGAACGTGCCCCAAAGAAGGCCAAGACTGTTTTGTCGGCTGGGAAGGTGATGGCGATAGTCTTCTGGGATGGCGAAGGAATCATTATGATTGATTACATGTAAAAGGGAATGACTATCACTGGCCGTTATTACGCAGAGTTATTGGACCGTTTTAATGCCGAATTGTTGGAAAAACGACCAAAATTGTCCCCTAAGAAAGTCCTCTTTCATCAAGACAATGCCCCAGTGCACACGTCAACTATTGCAATGGCCAAAATCCACGAGTTGGGCTTCGAGCTGGTTCCGCATGCTCTGTATTCGCCGGATCTAGCTCCGTGCGATTATTACCTATTCCCAAATCAGAAAAGATGGCTTGGAGGGCAAACATTTTTGACAAATGAGGACTGCATCGCACGTGTAAACGCCTATTTTGAAGAACTTGACAAAATGTATTTTTCGGAGCTGATAAAAAAAATTGAAACTCCCTGGAACAAGTGTTTCGCCCTCAATGTTGCGAAATAAATGTAAAATGGTAAAAAAAAAAAAAACTTTTTAAAACGACTTATCAAACAGCCCTCCTACGTTTACTTTAATTTATTTGCCTTTTATGTTGCATCTAACAAATAAGAAATTTAAAACTATTAAAAACAACCATTAACAAAACCATTACCTACAAAATCAAAGTATGACTTGGCAGTATTCCGTTCAACCTAAGTTAAAAATCCCACGCAGGAATTATAAAGAAATAAAGTGGTGGGCGGAAATGAGGTTTTCGTCTATAGTTTTGGATTATTAATTACGACTAACTAATTAATAATTAGTTAGTCGTTTTCTTTGCAAAACTTGTGGAGTTAGGGAATTTAGTGAAGAGGAAACAATGCTCATACCTAACACACTAATAGAAAAAAATGCATAAGAACTAAATCCAAGAATTTTAATTTTAAATGTATGAAAATGTCAAAGTCTGCAGAAGCGGCAAACAATTCAATACAGAATGTATTGCTTCCGCTTCATTCATGTAAGTTTTTTTACATTATCACTGTTTTATTTCCTCGTAATCCAAGTGAAAAGCAGAGTGTATAACTGCGTCAAAAACCCATTTTAACCTCGACTTAATTATCCAACCTCGCCTTCAGGCTCAGATGGATACCACGTCTTGGGTAAAATATTTTGTTTTATGCCTTTGTTGTACAATCTACTATTGTTCACTTTCTTTCTCTCTTTCTCTTAAAATGAAAAGTACCTAAAGAGTTTTCACTTGGATAAAGACTCAAACTCGTTGGGAATATCTCTGGAACTAAATTCATTATTTTCATCCCTGCATGCACAGAAACGCGACGAGTAGCCGCCGATCAGGAACTTATTCTGTACACTAGCTTATCCTCAAGCAAGATCTGATGCCATAACGGAGCTGAGCTGGGCCTCTATTCAACACGGTAAAAACCATATCGTTTTTGAGCTGTTATCGTATTGTCATCGTTTTGATAGCTCTTATTCACTTGACACTAATGGCGACTGACGTCAGGACAATACTATAAGAGATCAAAGACGATATGGTTTTTACCGTGTTGAATAGAGGCCCTGAGTAGTGTATATTTAGGAATGTAATTCATTTAGTGTACTGGGCTTAATAAAGGGGATGTTTATTCATACAGGGCGCAATTCGGGTTTATACCCGATTCTAGTCTACGAAGAATAGAGTTTGACGTTTAAAAACATAGGGTCTCAAATATTTTTTCTCAAACATGCTCGAAAAGGACGGCTCTTCTTTTGAAAAACGAACACTGAATTTATCCTAATTTTCTTCCTAGAAGTAAAATAAACGTATGAAAACCCATTCCTGTCGGCTCCGATATTTTATTTAATATCGCATATAAAGTCGAAAGGACCATTTAAAAAAAAAACATATACCCCATGTGGTCTTATTCTTTTCTCTTCCGTGTCCTACTTTCTACGTCATCAGTCATCACAACGTTGCCACTTGATTAACCACTACCCAAAAATATGGACAAATTTGATTTTAGATTAGTGTAAGACTTTAAATCATGAGCATAATTTACATATTTACTTTAATCAAATTAGGTTACTGTAAAAAAGTAGTTAGGTTAGGTAAATAAATAAATACTACAGGTATCACCGGATTCCCCACATCAAACTGGCCAGGTACAAATCTGTCAATTTAATGTTTCTCGTCACACTATTTGAACCTATGGGAATATCATATACCGCTCTCGCTCGGTATTATAACGCTAATGAAGCGCCAATGATTTTCAAATCGTCGCGGTAAAAGCTTTTTGTAAAATGGTTAAATGCTGTATTAAAAGCTGTACGAGCAAATTTTCAATGGCGGCACAGTCGGTTTCTATACTTTTCCACCATAAGTTCTCATAATCCGTAGCCCTAATATTGAAAACCTATTATTTACAAAATAAAGAGTAGAAAATACCATTAAGCGTTCAACATTTAAGTGTCAGTGGCAAAGGCACATTGCTCGTAGAACTTATACGTCAGCATGGAGCAAGACGTAATCACGTTATTTTTTTAAATTCGGAACAGTAAATAGTCAGTACGTAAATACCTATATACAATGATAGTCTTAAGTTAATATATACAAGGAAATATTTAAAAATTACCCTGTTTTTAATGTTTGGAAATCTTTGGTTGCCGGATATGTCGTAGTACGTGTCCACTCACGTGACCAGTGCGTCTCGGAAGAGAATACGGCGGCGTTTCATTGTGCGTGAAACTATCTTACTACTCGTAGTTTACAAAAAATCATTCTCTCTGAATTTGTCAAAAGCTTTTTACAAACACTTCTAATTATGTATTAGTATAAATTTCTCGCATTGTTTGAGAAAAACACTAAATATGCCTCGGCAGATACGGGATTGCCTTACTTGGATTTATCAGGTCTCGCCAAGGCTCGGTCCGCCAACCACCTCGTCAGGCAATTTCCTACTTTCAGGGCCTAGGCAATTATGTCATATACGTATGTATTACAATATCAATCTTATTTCGAACTACTCCGGCTTCCAAATATTGTAGTATCCAAGTTGGATACTGGCACGCGTGTGGCGGTTAAGTGAAGTAAGTGAAGTGAACCTCATTGTGTGGCATGACTGCGACGGGCACCTGCCGCAGCAGCACGGGCGGCGGGGGCGGGGGCGGGGGGCGCGGCGCGCGCGCGGGCCGCGTGAGCAGCGCCGGCGGCGGCCGCAGCTGCCCGCGCAGCGCGTCGCGGTTCGGGCTGTTCTGGATCACCGCCTGGCAGATCTGGTAGCTCCTCTCGAGGTTCACAGCTCCCGGCGGCACTTTGTTCGAGCTGCGACTTCTGGAAACGTTATGAACACAGGTTAAAGTTGACATGATAAATGATAATGTACACGTCTAAACCTACAGGCATAATATTATTATTATGAATATATTTATATCCTTGATTAAATATATAACTTAAGAACCTTCCACTTTTCTTTGGATCTACTGATTAAGATAAATCATAATTATTTATTATTCTCGAGCATAGGTATATTATTATCTGACTTTAAGTAAGTGTATATTTTCGTCTATTAGGAAATGTCTTATATAATAATTAATGTAAAGTATATGTATCAGTCAACAACTCTTCAAAAAATAAATAGTAGAGCTTGGCATAGTTTGAGCTTGCCTAAAATTGTTAGTGCAATAAGTTTACAGAAGTAACTACCACAATCAGGCCAATACAAGTCAAACAGAACACATGTTACATTATAATTACCTATTGGAATCTTTTCCAAACTTTGATTTTTTCCCTGATGGCCGACTAATATGTGCCATAGTTGTTGCGCTAACAGGTTGGTTAGTGACAGTAGTACTAGAGACTAAGGTGGTTGCAGGCTCTAAGTCTTGCTTTACAGATGCGTCCTTCATAGACTGACAACTTTCTGAAGAATTGGAAGACTCCATATTAAAATTTGCATCTCTGTCCTCTTTGTACATACAGTTATCATCATGCATATTTGTGTCTTCCATGCTAGTTTTGGAATCCTCACTCAAATATCTTGAACTTTCCATATTTGTACTTGCAAAGTTGTGCAGTGTTATAACATCATTTGCAATATTATTCTCTGTTTTCCATGATACTGCTGAAGTTTTAGGTTTTGCTGGATCTTGCATGTTATCATCCGGGTAAGACACCATCTAAAAAATTGCGTATTCATTAATATCCCTAGGTAACATGAAATAATAATATATGCAGTTACACCAACTTTTAGAGGGTTACTTACAGATGTGTTAGTTACTTCCATTATTGGTATAGATGAGTTCTGTGACATAGGCATGGTGACAACTGCAGTGACATCTAAGAAGGAAAACAATATGTATTTATTTAATGTCCTCCACTTCAATTTGAGAGAATTAGGGTACTTTTATGTTTAGAGAAAAACTTTGACATCATTGATGTCTACCCTCATATAAAACAACAAGGTAGATGACCCAGCAATAACTTAATTTAGCAAGAAAAATTATTAATATATTTAATATAATTAAATTATTCTTACTTGTTTCACTCATGTATGAAGACAATTCCATTAAATTTGGATGTGATGCATACTTTATATCTTCACTTTCTGAAATACATTAAATAAATATAAGAACAAAAGTATATTTTTAAAAAGCAAATATCTTATTGTGACAAAACTAACCAGATGTCAGAATTGATAATCCTCCTGTCTCCAAAATAAATGACTCTGCATCCTTAAAATGTTCATCATAATAATTGTGAACTGTATTATCTGTAGTCCTGATTTTGTCAAACTTGTCACCACTGTCCTCATTCTTCTTTAAATTTGCATGATCACTAGCCAGAACACTTGCACCGTCATTATCTTGATCAACATTGTGATATGAAGCTTCCTTTTTAACTTGCACAATATCGCATTGTTTGGAGGTTATATTAAAATTAGAAACATTCTTATCATCTTGTGGAAACTCCTCAGACTCATAGGCAGGAGGTGAAACGCCTGTAGAATCCTCTTTATCATTAATTGGACTTTGTGCCATCTCCATTCCAGGATTTTCACATGGTAGAGTTTCATGATTAACAATAGTTTCCTCTATTGTAGCTACATTACCAACATTGCTATCAATTTTTAGACTTGATAATGAGGATACACTTCTTTCATCATACTCATACACTGAAGCAGTTGCCTTACTGTCTTCACTGTTTGTGTCTACCTGATCTTGTTCTGGGTATGTATGTTCATCACTAGGGCAAATCTGATCACTTGGATCATTTGCTTCTATATCAGAACAATTGTTGCTACCTGATCCTTCAGCATTCTGTCCTAAAAAACCTAGATAACCTAAAACTTCTTCTTCTTCAAACCTTATTCTCTTTGCTATACTACAATTTTCATTATCATCACTAAGTCTTTTAGCACTTTCAGCAAATAATCTTTCAGACTGTGTTCTATTTGTATCACCCTCTTTAGAGGTATTTGACTCTTCAATGGTCACAACAGTAATGTCTAATTCCTGTTTGACTTCACTTCTCTCAGACTCTGCATCTGGCAGCAGTAAGGGATCAACAGGTGTTGTCGGAATCAAATCATCCAACCTCTGAGCTGATGAGGAGTCAGAAAAATTGAAATCAACTTGGCATTCCACATAACCCCTGTTGTGATTTTTAACATGTTTTAAAGGAAGCAAGTCTGGTACTGGTGCTGAAGATTTGGTGTTGATGATTGATGGGTCTTCTACAATTTCATCAACTTTAGCTGAAGATCTTGTCACAGCTCCAACTGATCTCATTCTTTTACTACTGCTTGATGATTTACTCTTTTTAATCTTTGGCACAGTACTGGTGCTGGTGATGGAAGCTGTAGGTCTCAGTTTTATTGTTGTTTTCAGAGATGGTCTTTCTGAATTCAAGTTAAGGGATGATTTTTCTCGTCTTGATTTCTCACCCCAGAAAGGTTCAAAATATTTTATCTTCCAAGGATCCACCTTGCTTTTTTCTTTCTCAGCTTCAGATTTCATTTTTTGTTGATTTTCAGGGGTAAATTCACCCCCTGAAAGGCTCTCTTGCCACTCTAAGCAAGCACGAGCAAAGAATTCATTGTTTAGACTAGAAGAACTCAAACGTCCAGAAGGGCTAGGGCGGTCAACACTGGGCAGTAGCTGCCCAAGCTTGTACTGGTACAAAGGCGGAAGAAGGGAGAATGTGTGTTTATTCAGCAGAGCTCTAATGTTAGTGTTTACTAATATTGAATCAGGGGTTTCTAGATCTATACAGCCTTCTCTAGTTTGCTGTAGTTGAGCAGCAGTAGAAAGTTTCTTCCCACTCCGTTTACGCGGTTTGAGACAAAATCCTGGTATGCTGGCTAATACTTCTCGCATTGTGGACAATTTATTGGGGTTAGTATTTATTTCCGAGTAAGTGGTAGCTGCTGTCCATTCTCGAGTTTCTGGAGGAGGTGGAGGCGGCAAGGGTTTCACTATGATCCTTGGCAGAGGTCTTGAATGATTTGAACTCTTTTTTCTTCGTTTTGATTGTTTTCTTGAAGAGTGCTTGCTTGATTTCGATTCCGTTACCTCGCCGTCTTCTGGAATGCGTATGACAGAATATTGCTCGTTGATATTGCACGACAGGTATTTACTTTCTGACGAATTGTCGGAGTAATCCATTTCGTTGTCGATGACACTGGTAGGGGACACGTCTAGTTCCATAGCGACGGTAGCTATCTCGTCTTTATTTATAAGATATAGTGTGAGCAACCCTGAATTAAAATTGATGTATTTAAGCCGACAACAGCCCAGTCACAATTTCAACCCATCGTTCATTTGGTAACACAAATAACCGTTCTTATACCCTTATTATTTTAGTACATTTAGTACAAACACAATTAAACATAACACAGTAAAGATCGATTTCGTTAGATGAATAAAACCCTATTCACTAGTTTCCCTTTCTTAAATTCGACCACAGAAGAGAAGTAAAATGTCACAACAACACCAAGGAAAATGGATTCCATCCGATAAGTCGCGTTCACAAATATCATTGTCTGATTCTTGAATCGTACGCAACACTGCATTCAGAATTTCAGAATCATGTAGAAATTTGCACAACGAAGTCCTAGTAAAATTATATGACCTTTCCCTGAAAACATAAGAAAAAATGTGTTCGGAAGGAAAAAGGCAACATGTTCGTTATTACAATAAAATTGTGGTTACCAAATCGTAGTAGTTTTTAGTTTACCAAGAAGCGGCACATTCTGGGCAAAGGTCAAGGTCCTTTGTTCTACCCGGAAATGATACCGCTTGTGAAAATTAAAATTAATCTTGTGTCATTAAAAGGCGATCAAGTGCAGAGGCCCTACTTTGAAAATGGAAGTTCCAAGTTAAGTTAACTCCATCCCTGTAACTCGTCATTCGAAACTAAATCGAGAGAATAAAATGGAGCTAAAGTAACTTCGAACTTCCATTTTCATAGTATGACCTCTGTACGTATAAGTTTTTGGCCCTCATAGAGTCGGAAGTTTTGTCCAAAGACTACTATTGTTTAATGGTTTGGTCAAGACACGTTAAATAAAGATAGGTAGATAAACAAATGGGCAATTATCGGCCAATTGCGAGTCGAGATGGCGCACCGAGGGTTCTGTACCGTCGCACAGTATGTTTTACTATATTCCGATTTAAATTCGATTATGAATAGAATCATTGCAAGCCCAACCCAGACAACCATTTTTTAACACCACAAAAAACAAGCCACCCTTGAAAGAACGTCCGTGTTATGAGGGCTAATACCATCTAATACCAACAATACCAATAACTTATGAAAATGGTCATCCATAGGTACCTTTATAATCGGTGCTTATAATCTGTGGCATGCACGCCGCGCCGCTTGCTATGCAGCATTTGCAGTAACTCGTTAATTTCCGCCATCTTGTTCCCTTCATGGTGTAAGAAGTGCTGTAGTGTTAGAAACTAAAATATTTTCAAGAAATCTTGCTGTAATATCAAGCGTGTTTTAGTATTAACATACCATATCAGTATTTTTAGAGTTTGATTCGTTAATTATTATGGGACGTGGAAGGTAAGCGGCTTGATAATGCCTTTTTTGTCGTTATGCCGTTCGTGCACAGATATATTTTATGCCTAAATTGACTTGTTTCCATTTTAGGGATCGTAGTCGTGACAGGCGTCGCAGCCGAACTAGGAGCAGAAGTAGGAGTCGCAGTCGGAGCCCTCGTTATGGTTTAGGCTCAGGCGGCGGCGGCGGAGGCGGCGGCGGCGGTGGCGGTGGCGGTGGCTATGGCGGAGGTGGCGGCGGTGGAGGCGGTCGCCGAAACAACCCCGGAGCGAATTTGCGCAAACCTAAATGGGATTTAAACAGACTGAAACCTTTCAAGAAAGATTTCTATGTACCACACAATGACGTTGAAAACAGAACGGATTCAGAAGTGGAGGCATGGAGGAGCGAAAATGAGATTACTTTGAAAGGTCGTAATATCCCGAAACCGACGCTGACGTTCGATGAAGCTGGATTTCCGGACTATGTTATGGATGAGATAGATAAAATGGGCTTTTCTCGGCCCACTCCCATTCAGGCCCAGGGTTGGCCCATTGCTCTTAGTGGCTACGACATGGTCGGAATTGCGTCCACAGGCTCTGGCAAAACACTTTCATATATTTTACCAGCGATTGTACACATCAATAATCAACCTAAATCTAGCAGGGGTGATGGTCCGATGGCTCTAGTACTAGCTCCTACCAGAGAACTGGCTCAACAGATCCAAGAAGTTTGTGATAAATTTGCAAACACCTCCAAAATCCATAATACTTGCCTATTTGGTGGAGCACCCAAAGGACCTCAAGCACGGGACTTAGATGCTGGTGTAGAAATAGTTATTGCTACACCAGGACGTTTACTTGACTTCTTAGAGAGTGGAAGAACTAATTTAAAAAGATGTACTTATTTAGTCCTGGATGAAGCAGACAGGATGTTGGATATGGGTTTTGAGCCCCAGATAAGGAAAATTATTGAACAAATCAGACCAGACAGACAGACCCTCATGTGGTCGGCTACTTGGCCTAGGGAAGTGCAAACATTAGCATCTGAATTTTTAAAGGACTATTTGCAGATCAATGTGGGGTCTCTGTCCTTGGCAGCTAATCACAATATTCTCCAAATTATTGATGTTTGCATGGAATATGAGAAAGAGACAAAACTAAGTACTTTACTCAAAGAAATTATGGCTGAAAAAGAAAACAAAACCATTATATTCATAGAAACTAAGCGAAGAGTTGATGATATAACCAGAAAGATGAAACGAGATGGGTAAGTTTCAATTTTATTGATTATATTGGACAGTAATGTCCCTATATCCCTTTCAATTTACATAAGTACTGATGTGTTTATGCTTACATACGTTTTAAATTGGCATTTCATATGTAGCCCTCAAGAGGGTTGACAATGAAGTAGTAGACATTTAATTGATCCTTAATATTTTTAATTATAAAATGTGCAATTCTGTACAGATGGCCTGCTGTTTGCATTCATGGTGATAAATCTCAAAGCGAGCGCGACTGGGTATTGCAAGGTAAGATCTAGGCATAGGTCCTTTATTATTCAATGAATATAAAGTTTGTTTAGTCCTAACGACTCAATAAGAGACTAGTGTTTTTAATTAATATATTTGATTAGTCTAATACATAGTATGAATTGAGAAATGTGTCCAATATATAAAAAGTAAATTGATGGAGTCGAGAAGCGGTGTCGGATTGAGATCCTCAGCGTCGTGTGGACGTGGCATCGCCGCGCCGGCGGGTGCAGGCGCGGGGTGGGGAGCGCCGGTCCGCGGTTCCGTATCTGACACGTGTCTGCATGTGCAGGCTGTGGCGCAGCGGCCGGGCGGCGCAGGCGGCGGCCCGCGCTGTCACGGGGCACGCGCTGTCTCGGGCCGTGTCCGCTCGCGCCCTGCCGTGTGGCCGCTAGTTGTCGGGGCTAGTAGCTAGCCCCCGCGGTAGCACGCGCTGCCCGCTGTCGCACCGCGCACCCCCGGCGCCGCGGCTAGTCTGAGCCGCTTCTCGAGCGTCCGCGGGGCTCGGTGCCCGCGCCGCCACTCGACGCTCCGAGAGGCGCCGAGTGGCACGGCGGCTCGAGACGCCGAGCGGCCTCGAGCGGCGCCACGGTGCCGGTCGAGACGATCTGCTCGCTTGTCGCCAGCCCGCCTCTTGTTCTCGTTTATTCTTTTGTGTATTGTCCACTATAATAATCAACGAAGACAGTACCATTTGTAAGTTTATACGAGAATTTATAAAAAATATTTACAAAACATGTTTGTTTGATAATGAGTTGTTCCATTATAGGTAACATTATTTCGTGGTCTCATGACATATGCGTTTACACTTTTCTATTTACATTTTAAGATATTTTCTTCTGTCTTATTTTTACTTTTTTACAATTCCTAGTAGACGGCTTGTGCGTACATTATAGGTACTCTGGACCTTTTCGTTTCGTCACTCATGCGCCGTTATGTAACGGTAATAATCTCAGTTTAATAATGTCTATTTTGATAAAAATCACTTTCTTTGAAAATACAATGAAGGCTGACACAGATGGTTCCATAATATAGATCATATATATTTTTTAAAATAATTTATTGAATCAATAATTAAGAAAGGAGGCCAGCAGTGGGACAGATCCGAAATAAAGTTTTAATAATAAATGGCGCAAAATTTCGAAAGGCTTCGTTTTAATGACTCAAAAACATTAAGATCGCGATACGAGAGGATCGCGCCGCCTGATTAATCCCCAATTAGAAATCATGTCATGTTAACCTTTCTGTCCCTTTCTTTCCATCACGTCATAACTGCTGTAAAAGGGGTAGCTTTTAAAGTTTTGCTATTAATATTGCGGAGTAACCACCAGGGTGCGTGCGTGTGACGGAAGCCCGATATACGATGACGAATTGGTTGGCTAGTCATTTCGAAATTATGACTTGGCTACGTGGTTTAAGTAAGAACTTTGTATTTTCTGATGAAACTACCAAGGCTTACTAAATAATAAATGACTAGGTTTAGAACGAGCCGAATCGCCGCGCGCGTGGGCCGTCAGGCGACTCTTTGCAAACTTATACGCCGAAAAATGCCTTCAAAATTACCATTCGGACATATAATATTATTATTATGATGATAATAATAATGATGATGATGATGTTGAATAGTTTGGTATACATCTATTGAACCTTTTTAATTAATTTTATTTAATAGGTTACATTATTCCCATTACAGTTGGGTATACTTGTTATTATCATTGCCAGTGCGTATAGGACCCAACTAGAATTTATTATATTAATATCAACCACACATGCCTTAATGCCCAGACTGCCTGCTAATAAGTTTTTGTCTTAAACTTTAAGCAACTATCTCCAACCTCTGGCTCAGAAGCTCCGTGGCTCAGAAGACTGAAAGTAAATTTTAAATAAAAAGGCATACCATCACAGGGATTAAAAAATCCCAATCATTAAGTGTGGGGCGCTGTGTATATAATTTTCTGATCGGCGTACATTGCAACCCATAGGCAAAGCTGATGCTTTTAAAAATAATTAACTGATTGCAGAGTAGGTTAACTTCGTGTGCTAGCTCTGTAATTGGTGGCCGCATGACGGTATCGGTACTGAGGAGTTAAATGTGCCTAAACTATCCGAGCTTGCACACGAAGTATTCTACCTTCTTTAATTAATATTTAAAACTTTTTTGCAGATTTTCGAAGTGGCAAAGCTCCTATACTTGTAGCTACAGATGTTGCAGCTAGAGGCTTAGGTATGTATTAATTACTATTGATTTGACGTAAAATTGAAGAATCTAAAAAAATAATCATACAAAGGTTAGTCGAGTGAAAAAGGCAAGCCGTAGCTGTAGGTTGTAGGCCTCGTGAGATTCCTAGCATTAGTAGTAGCTAACCGGTTTATATTAATTCCTTCTGTTTCCAGATGTTGACGACGTCAAGTTCGTTATAAATTTCGATTACCCCAGCAACTCTGAAGATTATGTACACCGCATCGGAAGGACAGGGCGAACTAATAAGACCGGAACAGCGTATACGTTCTTTACGCCTTCTAACGCGGCTAAGGCAGGCGACCTCGTGTCCGTGCTAAAAGAGGCGAAGCAAGTGGTCAACCCGAAGTTACAGGAGCTATCCGAACGCGGTGGTGGAGGCGGCCGACGTTAGTATCACTCCATATTCACATATTTTATTGCATTAAAAAAAACGTGTTCCTTACAATCTATTTCCATACAAAATTGCAAGGTATGCATATGAAAACCCCTCTTGGGCACAGCAATAGTAGGTAGGAGCATAGGAATAAATATTAACTACTTACGTAGAAATGAAACTCTGCTAGATACCTACCGTCTAGCGACGCCAGTGGTTTCTAGTCAGGCCGTGCAGCACGGCGCGGCGCGGTCGTTGCATGTTTCACCGCGCGTGTGTAAGTACTAAGTACCAATTAAATTTGCCATGGAAAACATTGCAGTATTTTTGGCTGTAAAAGTAAAAGTGTCAAAAATATGCCAGATCTGTTTTTTTTAGTTTGCCCAAAGATGAGCAAAACGTAAAAAGTAACTCCAGATCCCCGGCTATATAACTTTGAAATGTGCAGGCAGCACTTTCATTTTTAAACCCCCGTTCTAGACCTACTTGTATTTAGAAAAATAAGTTTTTTTTTTTACTAATAGCAGATGTGGCCAAGAAAGTTATACAACTATGTCAAATTTCAAGTCTATAGCTTCTATAGTTTCCGAGAAAAACTGTTGTGACGCCTGTGACATACGGACAGACAAACAGACACCAAAGTCTCATTGTATGCTTTTGGGACAATACCCTTTGGGTATGGAACCCTAAAAAACAATTGGATTGAGAACCTCGTCATTTACTTAATTTAATTTAAATTATTCGTGATAAATTTGTTATAAATTTTCAATCGATAGGTTGGCAAATAGCTGAGATTCATTCGCTTTTACATAGTTATTATTTATTCTTACTACAGGAGAGAGACTGACACCCGTATACACAAACAATACTTAAGGGATCCGTCCCTAACACCCGTATTCACAAACAATACTTAAGGGATCCTTCACTGAGCACTGTGTTCAAAACAGCTTTGTGATTGTTCCTTTTTTTGATTTTGAATTGACCTTTTGTTTATGAGACGATTTGAACCACCCTGTGCGTTAGTCAGCACTGAGACCTCATAGTGACGCTTGTGAGTAAACGCACTGTGTTCAATATAGCTTTGAGATCGGTCCCTTTTTGATCGACCTTTTGTTTATGAGACGATTTGAACCACCTTGTGCGTTCGTGAGCACTGTGAGAGCACTTCTGAACACGTGTGTGAGGTTTACATTGTTTTATCAAATTTTATCAAATAATATTTTGAGTAATGTTAGTTCCAAAACAGTTGTACATTATTATTGACATATCATTGGAGCTTGTGCTATAATTTTAAAGTTGTACTATTGCCGAGATATTTTTGTACCTTGATTTTTTCCAAGATTTATTGTTTCCTTGAACCTTCCAAGCCTTCTTGGTTGGTGTTAATTTTTTTACTTTCAGTCAGGATATTTTCGTTTTTTTTTTGTTATTATGGGACAAACTTGGTGGTCACATACCACAGATAATTAGGAACACTTGCGTTTTTTCCACACAATTGCCTACAAAGTATATCGCTTATCACATTTGAGCACCAATCAAAAAGTATACTTGATTACTAATAGTTATAGTTATTTATTACTAATAGGCATTAACATAGGATTGTGGTTTTCATACGACATACGAGTCTATTATTGCCTAATTAAGCGTACAGTTGCATACATAACTTTATCTACATGCATATAGTTTACTACAATATGTGAGAAACCTGTATCTGTTCTTACCCTGTATATTAATCCTGTATGTTAATGTTCATATTAAGTATCGGACACTGATACTTTACTAATACATTAAGATGCAACTACAGTGATAACTGATACTTTAATTTTAACTACAGGTTACTTAATATAGGTCATTTGCTTATCGTTTCTGAGCATATTTTATTGAAGTTATGATATGGATGTAGGTAAGTAAGTAATATATTTCGAGGCTCAGCTGGTTCTTGTGCTGAAATATGTATTTTAGAGGTATGAAGTTAAAAGGTGTTTTTTTGATGGTACAGGTCACCGCGGGCGCGGAGGTAGATATAGGCGTGGAGGGCGGCGCTCGCGCTCCAGGTCGCGCTCGCGCTCGCGCGACCGCCGCCGCCGCACGCGCTCCCGCTCCCGCGACCGCCGCCGCCGCCGCCACAGCTCCTCGCGCTCGTCCCGCAGCAAGTCCTCGAGGTCCTCCCGCAGCCGCTCGCGCTCCCGCTCCCGCTCGCGTAGCCGCTCTCGCTCAGGCAAGTGCAGCCCCCCAAAGAACACCGTTACCGCGGCCACCGCTTGCGTCGCTGGCGCCGCTGGCGCCGCTGGCACCGCTGGCACCGCGAGCGCCGCGAGCGCCGCGGCCGCGCCGCCCGCGCCTCAGGCTCTGCTGCCGACGCCGAAACCTCTCCTCCCCACTCCTATCGGCCCGCAATTACCGACTACACACGCCGACAAACTTAACGGGAAAGGCCCGTCGACTCCCTCCGTTCGCAAGGATGATCTCCGTCCTAATAATGAATTTGCTAATACAAATAATACTAGTAAAACTAATTACATGCAGCAGATGCAGGTGCCTACGACCCAAGTGCCGCCGTTGATGGGCATTAATCCTATGAATATGTGTCTTCCCCCTATGAACGGTCAAGGGTTTGTCATGCCCCCCTTCTTTCCCCCGGAGCAGTACGGCATGATGATGCCGCCGCAGTTCGCTCCCCCGGCTATGATGCCCGGCGCCTGGGGCGCGCCCCCGCCACCGCCCCCTCCGCCCCCCCCCTCGGCCGGGCAGCCTGCCGGCGGCGCTAACGACGACTTTAATTACGGATCACGTGGCTCGGGAGAAAGCAACCTAGAGTCAGATTCCAGGAAGCGAGGACCTCGCAAAGGCGGGTTTGCCGGCGCGGACGCAGGCGGGCTCGGCTCTGGCGGCGGCCTCGGTGCCGACGACGCTGACGAAGCGCGGCCTCGAGGAGGCCGCGATAGGCCTCGGCGTCGCGGAAGAGGACGCGATAGCGACGATTATAACTGTGAATCTTCGGGTTTCGGCGGACTCGGTTCTGGCGAATCCGAATCCGCTGGTTCCGGCGGCCTCGGCGGGGGTCCGGGTCCCGCCCTCGGCTACGGGTACGCCTCTGGCGGTCCTAACGTACCTCATGGGGGCCTATTGCCGCGCATGCTTCCTCAGAATAGCGGCGAGTGTATCGGGCCCCAAGCAAATTTTACAGCGTTTGGGTCATACGGGCAGAAATCTAACAAAAGACAACAATACAACCAACACCAAAACGAATCTAACGATACATTCAATGAAGGTGGATTCAACAATGGTCTAGGATATGGCCCCCACAACATGGGGCCCGGGAGGCCACAAGGTTTTGGTTTGTTACACAATCAAAACGGACCAAACAATGCGCTGGCAAATGGTTCCATGGGGTACAATAATGACCGCCAGAGGAATCGCCAACGACGGTGAAACTCTCGAGGTTTGTTACATTCGAACCAAATGCAAAATCTCCTCCATAACACTCACACTCACTTGTCTCGATGTACTACCCATAATGGTACCAACTGATATACAACATAATTAATAAGAAATGCTTGCGTTTGGCCTGCAATGTCTGCATATTACAACTTATCAATTTTGACAACCAATTAAAAAACCTCGACCAATTTTATTATTACTTTCAGTAATAGTAACAGATAAATTAAGGTCTACTACGACAGCTTTCAGGATATCTGTAAAATAAACTGTATTCAATCTAAAAAAAAAATGCGCGTTACAGCACTACTTCAGCAGCAACAAACGACCTGCTTGTCGTGTCCGTTTTGTATGAAATTCAGAGAGCTTGGCGTTCGTGTTCAAGAGAAATTAATTGTACATATCAGTTTGAACCTTATTTAATGGTTTAAAGTTAATTTTAAATAGTATTCATATTGGTCAAGTGATTGTTGGTCAGATTCGATAACTCATTTTTGTAGGCAATTGTATGTGAAAAACTAAAGCGTTTGTACTTATGTGGCTACTGTGTGTATTGCCGCATAACAGTCATTTCGTTCTAAACTAAATTTTAGGAATCGAAATGCACAGGTTTATTAATTGATGTTGGGTGCGTGTAATTACCATTATAGAAAAAGCAAAAACATTTTTTATGGTTGGTATATCCTTTAACACCTGTATGTTAATGTTTTGCGCTTTTATAAGAGTACGATTATAATAATATTAATTCGTATTTTTTTACAGAAAACGGATACAACGGTGATTCTCGGCGCCGCAGAAGAAGATAAAAGTCGGTGGGCGAACACGTGGGAAGTAAAGAAAACTTCCTAAACATTACAGATCTTTTTTGTGACTTAGAAAAGTAATGCCGTCTATAAACATTTTTTTTAATAGGCTTAACCTTACATTTCGTGTAGTAAATTAAGGACTTGAGAACAATATTATTTATAATTTCCAATAACAATTCCCTTTATTTTTAGATATCCATTCCATGATTAACTGTAACGATTAAGTATCACTTCACTTGTCATACTTTTAAACATGATGTAACAGTGTTAATAATAAGTTCTTCATTTTAAATATACTTAGTATTTTTGATAAGAGCAACGAGCCTTGTTAATTATAGATAGTTACTTTTATTAAAAGTAATTGTTTGACCTTGATTAAATAGGAATAGAATAAATGCATAATGGTACTATTAATGCACTACATTTTTTTACCATTTTGCTTACCATATGAATTATAGGGAAGCTGTTAGGCTAAGTTTGACCTTATTTAGTTGTCCTGGTAACTTGAGACATCAATTTTGAAGGTTATTCACTATTTGAGTAGTACATTTGACTATTTATCTAATATAATACGATCCATGAACAGTGCCCTAACGAGTGAAAGACGCTCGGTGGTTCAAATTGGAAATAACTTCTTAAGCAAGATCGACACTTTTACTTACATGGTAGCGCCGCTGTCATGTCTTTCAAACGTTCGCATACTGTAATATAAGAAGTTTATAGATAAGGTAGGCAACGTTGTAAACAAAGTATGAGAGTAAGTTCTCAAACAGGCCTCTAAATTACTACTAGACAGCAGCTAATGAAATGACTAATGAATGTAATGTCCGTTCCTGATTTTCAAACTATTTTCTCTACACACATAAATCCTCTATTATGCGTTCATAACCCGTGGGGTTTGACCGGCAGGCAATTACCTGTGGTAGTAGGCGACAGTGATGACAGCTGTTTTGAAAAATGTTCCAAATTTGGATCTCATTACTTTACAATATTCAATAACGTAATTTCATTACGTTACAGCTGTCATCGCTGGCACCACTAACACAGGTAATGCTGGTCATTTGCCTTTCGGCTTCTGAACCCATCTTAGAGTACTTATAATATGTGTGTATATAAAGTATTGTACTCGACTTTACGTAATATTGGCTGTAATTACGCAGAGTGATCACTCGTGTGATCTATTATGAAACCACGCTCTTGATGTAATGCCTGCCATTACGCAACCGTCACATAAACTACTTTAACCATCGATAGAATAGATTAGGTTGCTAAAATTTGACATTTGCCACCAGAGATGTACGACGAGTACCCAACATACCTGGGTGACTTTCGAAATTGTACGTAGTTAAAGCCTAATAGAGACAACTTTTTTCCCAATGGACACAATTAACGTAACTTAGTCATACAATCGTATGATTCATTTCGTTACACAAAGTAAAATAATCTAATCAGGTCTTTTTAATTCTGTCCTTAACTACGTACAATATTTTTGGAATTCACCAACGTACCAGGTGTATTATACCCGAAATGAATACCCGCTTCTGGGTTTTTATCCAATGTATATTTTTCACGTAAAAAAGTTTTAATGTATGTTTTTACACCAAGTACTTTATGCATTGTATAAAATTGGGAACGGAACATATATTCGTATAGGCATCTTATACGCTCTTGTAGTTACAAATGATGGAATAAAAAAGCGTACATATAAAGTACATTATATCTTTTTAAAATAATGGCTGTATAATTTAGGCTATATTCCTTTAATACTGTAATTCCATTTTTCATATAAATCTCTGTATAATGATTACGTGAGCGTAAATATAAATATTCGCACTGAAACATAGTTTTATTTAAACAGCGCCGGCAATCCTCGGGCCTATGACTTGGTTGAAGACTTATTTAGCGAAGTCAAAGAAAGAATCCCCGGCAAGAGCATGTACGAGTACCTATTTATTGACTCCATGGGGAAGCTGCTTGTCCTTTAGGGTGATGCTGATAAACCAACAATGACTATAGTCAGTAGCACAGTAGTCTTACCATAGAGTACAGACCTCTCTCTCTCTCTCTACGATATTGAATCGTCCCCTTATTCGCATGTCATAAGATTCGCAATTCTACAGAAGGCCTAGTCAACCGTCCCTGATTGGTCGGTCTTGACGGTATTACGTCCATAGAGTTAGAAAACTTAAGAAAATCTAATTTGATAGTCGAAGCTCCTATTTTTAGGTTGTTTGGGCCTCGTACAAAAACGAACCTCACCTACCTACGACTCTGTGACATTTATTATTTGTTATACACATGCCAAATTTGAAGTCATTCCGCTGCGCTGATGGGACGTGGAAAGTGAAATGATTGAATTCTTTTAGAAGGGACGTTCTGCAAAAAGGACTTTTACAGTAGGAAAAGGATGGGAACTTTTGGGAATGGGACATCTTGCAGAAGGGACCTTATGCACCCTAACCGCCATGATAACGCTACACGTCTTTATTTATCTGTGTGACCTTTGCATGACAGTTTGACACAGTTGCTATGGATATTAGTTTATTGACAAGTACATAAAAACGTAAATAATTAAATAATGTTACGCTATTATCTAAATTTTTAATATTTTCAAGTGATCAGTTACTTTTATCAAAATGAGTTTTTGTGTTGAATTAGTATCAGAGGATTCTTTTTACGAAAATATTACATTGGGCGTAACTAAACTCTTAGGTTAGTAAGGAAGTACACTATTTATTGTTAGAATAAATACTCTATATTCATACTAACTTATATAATATTAAACAAAACAATTATCCTAATAAGAGTTAGTTTTATGCTTAGGTAGAAACTGAAATCCTTCTGGTACTGGACCTAGAAACATTTCACTTATTTTGATCCAGTCTAAGCAGCTTCCAGAAGCCATTAGGGTTTCCAAATCATTTCTACCAAAATAAGTTGGAGGTCTTTCGTTAATTTTTTGTGGAGGTCTCTCTAGTAGCCCTACAGGGACATAGCGATATAAAAATGATAACCATTCCAGTAGGAAGCGTCGTGTATTTTCAACACCCTGAGTATCGGAGCCCCAGTGCTCCAGACCATAATTGGCATATTTTTTTATTATTTCAAATCTTTCACTACTACTAATATCCCAAAGTTTCTGCTCTTTAATTTCAGTGAATACCCAAGGTTTAATTAAAGCTCCCCTTCCTATCATAACTCCTTTTACAGATGGTGCCATTTCTCTTCTTTGAACATAATCTTCATAGCTCATAATATCACCATTCCCATACACTGGGCATGGCGCTGCTGCCTGGGCACAAGTCTCAATATATTCCCAGTCAGCTGATCTTGTATATCTTCCTTCTCTGGATCTTCCATGCAAAGTGATGAGTGAGGCTCCCCAATGAGCCATTTTAGGTACAATATTGTGAGCAATTTTCTTATCCTGGTAGACTCCTGTCCTCATTTTTACTGTGAATGGTATGCTTAATAGTTTTGATGCACATCTGACTGAAGCTCCTAGTGAAGGCAACCTGTGCATCATCCCACTGCCACCTCCTTTCTTGTAGATTAAATCTATTGGACATCCTAAATTTAAGTCTATAAAGTCAAGTTTTGTGTTCTCCTGAAGCAGTTGAGCTACTTTGGTGATTTGGTAAACATTGTTTCCACATATTTGAGCCCCAAACAAGTCTTCAGTTTCATGTCTTTTAACTAACGCCCACTCTTGTTTCATTCCTTTGAGCAATGACTCGCAAAGAGCCATTTCCCCACAAGTGATGTCTGCACCATATTCCTTACATATTCTTCTAAATGGTAAGTTTCCTACAGTTGTGAGGGGGCTGAGATACAATTTATCTTGCCAATCAATGGTCTTTGTCTCACTTGGTAAGAGCTTGATCAAATCCTCATCAGTGATTGCACCACTATTTAAAACTTCCTTTGCATCTTTACATTCTTCATCAGTTTTCACTGAGTCTGATGATAGTTTAGATTCTGAATGATCTTTTCTGTTGTCCATGGCCTTGACTAATTTCTCAGAAAAGTCAAAATTATATTTTTTCTTTTGCAAGCTGATCTGGAGCTCGCTTTGAAGAGTGTTTAATGTATCCTCTTTCCATTCCTTTACTTTACTTTCGTTTACTACATTATAGCCCTCTGGCGTGAGATGGCTCGCGCCGAACCGGCAGGCGAGGCCCCGCTGGCACTCGCCGCGTAACTCGAACAAATGACATCGTCCTGCTAAGTCCTGAGGTTTATTCTTCAAATATTCAAGGGGACTGTGAATGTACTTACAATTGTTATATTTACAAGATCTCAGTTCGGACTCAGACTTCACATTAATAATACTGGGGCATGGCTTGTTTTGTTTATCATCTTGATACGTCTTTGGTCTAGCTTTATTTTGGCCACGTTTTCTTTCTTTTGGTTTATAACCCTGTTTATCGTTTTCGTCAGTCCTAACTTTTTTATTATCTATTCCGCTGCTGTCTGTGTTACTTTCGTCAAGTTTTCGCTTTTCAAGATTTGTATTGTCATTAGGGTTATTAGTTTTCTCCGGCTTCTTTACTACGTACTCTTCTTTGATGGCGCACACGCCAGCTGCCGAGTTGGACATGATGAAACTTAGCGACTGATTATTTTTGGAGAATTGAATACCGCATTCGCTGAAATAATAAGGCTCGGCTATTGAATGAGGTTAGGTTACGTTATATTAGAAATGACAACGCTAAATAATCTGTCAACGTCAAAACCACGTGTTGTCTGTTTGAGAAGACCTATTTAATATAAATAAATAAAACAACAAGGGCATAAAACAAACCATTTTATGCAAGACTTATGGTATCCATCCGAGCCGGCAGGCGAAGTTGCATAATGAAGTCGAGGATAAAATTGGTTTTAAGACCGAGATATATACTCGGCTTTTCACTTCGATTACGAGGAAATAAAACCTTGATAATGTAAAAAAACTTACATGAATGAGAATGTAATGAACTATTGACTTGTTTGCCGCTTCTCCAGACTCAAAATTTCATACGATTAAAATGAAATTTTCTTGGATTAATGGCAATTTTCGGTGTGAGAATCATTTCTTCTTCACTAAATACCGTAACACCACAAGTTTTGCTTAGAATTTACCTAACCTAACCTAGTCCAAAACTATAGACAGAACGACTTTCCCGCCACTTTTTTATTTTTTATTTTCTGCATTCGATTTTCAACTTGGGTCGAACTCGAACGCAATACTGGTGTCATACGTTGATTTTCTAATATTTTTGTAAATAAGGCTTGTGTTTAATAGTTTTAAAGTTCATTTAAGTAAGATGCAACATAGAAGGCAAACAAAGTAAAGTAAAATGTATTCAAATAACAAGTTTATTTAATGCTGTCACTTCGTCTGTCTGGCTGTAGGGCTTAGTTGTCTTAGTCTAGATGACGACAACACTTTATGCACTAGTGCATAAAATGCGATTTTATGCACCCTATTCCCAGCATAAAAAAAGACTACGAGCATGAGAAGTGGAAAAGCATTTAGTATCTACCAAAATTTAGCTCTTTAAACTTTTACTTTTACTTAAGCGTGAATTAGACTGGCAATAAAATTTGCAGAAGAAGTTTCTCTTTCTTCAACTTCAGTTCTGACCAAGAAGCACAATTTTGCTATCTTTTTCCCATTTAAAAGTTAGAGTGAGACAGCAGTCAACTTCTGCATTGTTTATTACTAGGTAGTCTAAATCTCGCTTTACTCTTTATTAAAATAAAAAAATAAACTTGAAGACAAGCCCGTAACATAGCTTGTACTATTCAGTCGACTTAAAACTATTTTCAAATAACAACCACAACAATAAATTCACTTAATAAATTGCTGAGATGGAGTAAAAGTTGCATTATGTCACTTAGGTTAAGTTTATCTCCTAAAGGTTTCGCACCGGAAATTTCAATTCCAGAATCTGACCCTCGAATATGCAATGTGAACGTGGAACGTAGAATCCCATGCGACCGAGTGGCCCTCTCAACTTGGGAGCAACGCCACTCAGCAATACTGCCTGAAGATCTCCGAAATTTCTACGCGTCCAGTGATGGGTTTCGTTTAACTTGGTACTACAAGTACTCAGGTGAGTGTGCGTTTCTCTGGACTGATGGCAAATCTCGATAGATGGATAAATAAAAGTAATCGGGCCGGGCAAAAGCATAGAGAGTCGGCCCCAGATGTAAAAATGTTTTCTAATAAACCGATTTATATGTAATAGATGAGATGACTTGTTAAAAAAAACAGACATCATTTTTTTTCAAGTGGTATGTAATTTTATTTTTTTAATGATTCTTACATGGGGGTTTTACCCCCGTATCCGATAGAGTACGTATATACCTTGTTCCCGTATCAAACTTGTCACCTGTGTATGAAAAATAGTCTCCAAGGATAGACAATCGCCATTAACTGACTTATATAATATGTATATATAAATAAAATTGTAATCACATTTTCAAAATCGGCTCTAACGATTTCGATGTAGTTTCCAATTCCAATATAGCGGTTAATGGGAGCGAAAAATCTATCTATAAAGTTGTCATGTTCGAAAAGATTCCGTTTTCAACCCTAACAGCGCTCGGTCTTCCAGGGGCCTGTTTTATTAAGCTACAACTTACAAGGTTCCATTCGACACAACCTCGACCAACGAAGACAATAAAATTATAAAACAGGCTCCAGGTATGTACTGTACATACTACATAAAATAGTTCTATGCACAAGCAGATAAATGAAATTGTTACAACGGGTTACGGGATTGGCCCAAATAGTTATATGTATTATTTTGTCTCGTTCTTATCTTGTTTACTTACATTCGCAGCTGATCAAACACTTCCCGTGGGTTCGATCCGAGTAAACTCTTTAAATGAGCTGTTCCTTTCGCCTGCTTTGAAGGATCTACTGGATTTTGCGTTAACTAGGCAAAACGGCAGTCCCCGACCGGTATTAAATAACAAGAGCAAGGTTTTCGAGCTAGATTCTTGCAGAACAATTGGCAAGGTAAGGGTTAATTTAATTAAAGCACAGGGCGGCTAGCACAAGTCGCGGGCAACCCCTTCGCCTGTAACAAAAGTGACTAGTTTAAGCTACAAACGAGAAAATACAACTTGCTTGTGGTAGCCGTACTAAACGCATCACCACTGAAGCACAGTAGTGCAAGGCGTGCACAATATTTTTTTTATAGAGCTGTTACGTTTTGATGACAAAGATTATGTAAAATATTCTCAAGTTGTAACCTCCATTTTTAACACCCGCGAAAATCTTGTTGCCAACACGATATTGGCTCGATTTTTGCTCAAACTTTTTTTGCCTAGCTAGATTGACTGGCCTCCTATTTGGCCTTTATTAAGCTTCCTATGGGCTTGATGTCTGACGTGCATAACTTAGGTGGCAAATGAACTGACAGCGGATATTTTTCTGAGTTTCCAAAGCGTAGCGGAGGACATTTTCGTAAAGGAACCCGCCGCCTTCGCTCTGTGCATTTTATGCCTGTCGTAGTTGATCTATAAGAGCGTTTATGTGGGCAAGCTCCGCTCGCGTAACAATTAATGGCCTCTTAGAGTCCAGGACTTAGACGGACGAGTGACGCAGTTATACATATAGTAAATATACTTTAAAAAGGTCATCTACACAATACGGGATTAATGGATTTACACACGATATTACTACCCAGATTTTTGAGGTTTAATGAACGGTCTTCAAGCCATTTCTTAGGGTAGCAATTATACATTTACTAAGAAAGTGTAGTATAAAGAAAATATTTCCTCATTGGGGGTCTGGTAAAGGCATTATGTGACGACTGTTTACAGGTGTGCCTGGTGTTCACCAACGGCGAGTGGTCGGTGTGGCTGGCCACGCGGGAGGGCGCATGGGGCTGGTTGGCGGACTCGTTCACGCACTACTTCCGCATGTCGCTCGTGCACCTCGGACTGCCGGGCTGGCAGGCCGCCTTCGCCAACCTGCCGCTTATGCCTTGGGCCGAGGTGACTGTAGCACATTATCGTAGAGGCGGGGAATAGGGAATATGCATGATTTTTTTTAAACCGCGGTTCTCAACAAAAGTGATCACCAAAAGTGAAATAGAATTGAAATCGGTCAAGAAATACGGATGATACAAGCATTTTAAAATGCTAATTAGACAGAGAAATCCAATGTGCGCCGGTGCCATTATGGTGGAGTTCGGCCATATATACTCCACGTAAAATTCTGTTTTACTAGAAAGAGATAGGAACAAATCTTTGTTGGCTTATATCTTGGTTATTTTTATAGCTGTGCAAAAAAAAAAATCTCACCTGTTTGTTACACGATTCAGCTTTTATTGAAGCTGTAATAAAAAACATTCATATTCCCTATTGCAATGGCAATATGGACAAGTAGTTTCTCCAGCTTCATATACCTACCTAGCTTTTGTCGGCATCGAAATTGTTTATCGCTATGCCATCGGAATCCGATTTTAAAATAAAAGGTCCGTTTCCATGCCATAAACTAGCAAACTTAGTCACCAGCAATACGTTAGCCAACATTGTTTAAAAAAAAAAATAAAAAAAAATTACCGTGCGTTGTTGGTCTCTCAAAAACTCGAGACTGGATCGGCCGATTTGACCATGTTTTTGCTGCGTTCGTAATTGTCAGGACAAGATTTGTATAAAAAAAACACCTGGGCGATGCCGGGCACAAACAGTTAGTACACGATAATTTCCAAAAATTGGCCACGGATACATGCTAGCATGCATGAAGTTAAGAGCGAGTCGAGTCCATTTATTTTGCGTTCTCAACAATAATTATTTGTTACAGCAATTATTCCTGCTACTGGCGCCACATTTATTAGGAAAAGTAGAAAATGATGACTCTTCGGAAACTTCACAGACCGAAGCTGCATTAAACCACATCGACCCCAACATCTTCAAGATATCTGTGCGTCAGCATAAAAACCTCACGCGGCAAACCAACTCGTAAAACATTCCATTCCATCGGAAAAAATATATGAAGTATAAAAAATGCCTTTTTATTTTAGATTATAGCGATAAATAAAAAAGCTAAGCAGTTACATACTGTATATTGAATAAATCTTGATACAATAAAATTTATAGCTAAATAACAAAACAAAAATGGACGGAATGTGAGATTCTAAATGAAGTAACAGCTAGTTTAATAAAATGTAAGCTTAAAAATAATGTGATATAAAAGTAGGTACATATTTTATTATTATCAAATTCTTTTCCTGAACATTGTGTGCCTCCATTTAGTGTCTCATTCATTTGTTTATTTTATAAAGATGACTCGTACTTGTGTGATTGTGTCTTGTGATGTAAATGTCTTTGTATATTCATTAATTACTTCTAAAATGTAAAATGATGTAAAAAGCAATAGAAAAATGTTTTTTCCATGCGAAGAAACTTATTATTAGGACAATTGCAAATACAATTGATATGTAAAACTACATCTAAAACTAAGACTTCAGAGACCTTATAGAAAGGGACGTAAAATTAAAACATGTTGGTTAGGTGGGATATTTAATTTTGAACACTATCAAAGATCAGGAACGGTAAAAGCTGTGAGAAAAACCAAAATAGCAGTTCTCTAAAGCATTTTTCAAATTATTATATTTGCAAAGGAAATATAGGTAAGATTAAAAAGGCGTGGTAACATTGCACGTGGTTTTAAGTTGCAAGTTATGTTGTAAGAAAGATCACTGGCGTGGCTTTCGCCTGGTAGAGTGTAGGTCCAGCAGGTTACAGTGTGGCACATCATCTTAATATTACATTGACCTTAATTCTGCACTAAGCCTGCAGGGCAGATTCAATTATTATTTACTGATAATCGCTTAAAATAAGTACATTCATTCTGACGGTAGAACAATTAAGATTCATTTTATAATATAAATTATAATACAGTTTCACAAAATACTGTAGTAAGTTTTTCAGTTACTTGTGAAATAACTCAAGAGCAATTATACAAAATGTAGGTATCACTTAAAGTATACGAGAATAAAATCGATATTTCCGTTCTTAAAATACAAAACTACATACAACCTGTGATGTAGGTACGTTACAACTTAAAATTAATAAAAGTATCATTTCATATAAATACTTGATAAATTCAAATATTTTGGTTCCGATTAATTCGAAGCAATGGATAAAACATTTCAATAGGCCGAGACTTGCGTTATGGCCGATTCCCACCATCAATAGATATTTAACATTAAGTATATTAATTGAATTTTCATGTGTTGCACGATCACTTCAATGCACGTAAATAAAGTAGTGGGGATTTTATGAACGGCTCACGTACAGCTAAGTTTGTGACGTAGATATTGTAGTAATTTATGTATTTATGTATACCTAGGTGAGAACAGGCAATGGCAAGGTTTAGCACCCCTTGACCGTTACTTAGATGTTGATCAATCTACATCGTTTCAAATAGTGTACAACGAAAGAGATGCACTGAGCCATGTTACAAGTGAGAAAATTCAGAGACCCTAGTCAAGATGCAAACCCAACTAACGTTTTTCTTTTCTATCACTCGAAATGTATGGGGAGAGTAGACCACGTGGTTTATCGCAACGCACGAGAATGTCATCGCATACATTTTGAGTTATAGAAAATAAAAAATGTTAGTAGTGTTTGCATCTTAGCTTCAATAAGATCATCAGGCTTCGATAAGATTCATATCGCTTAC
Source organism: Acleris sparsana (assembly GCA_923062465.1). Lineage (NCBI taxonomy): Eukaryota > Metazoa > Arthropoda > Insecta > Lepidoptera > Tortricidae > Acleris > Acleris sparsana. The sequence continues at coordinate 15,566,543 of OV281286.1, forward strand.
GTAGATGATTTTCGATAACTGTTAAACTGTATAGAATTTACGAGCGTCCGGCAGCTAACGACATTCTTAAACATTTTCGTTAGCGAAAACGTTCGCTGAATGAATCTTATCTCGGTCCACTGGTCCTGGAGACCTTAGTTCTATATAAAGTACACGTTGAACGAAACTTGTGGGTATACAAGTATAGATGAGGCACTTGAACGTCCGAAATAGTGGGAACCGGTTATTACCTAGTGCAGAAAGAGCACGCAGCGTCGTTATACATAACCTAGCAGTCGCTAGTATATCCAGCTGACGGGGACCCACTGGTGGTCCGTGGAGAGCGAGTGCAGTGCGTCCATGATCTTGGAGTACGTGGTGTCGTTGTTGTGGTTGGTGATGACCAGGTCGATGTACTTCTCGTTCTGACGCTGTATCCGGGAGCTGTCTTCTAGAGTTTGCTTCATGTCTTCCTCCTGCATATTATTTGAATTGAGATGGTGAACAATTAACTAAAAATAGACCTTATGATGTGACGAAGTGTAACTATTTTGATGGGAGAGATTTTTTATGCTTTCTCATTCGCTTCTACGGCCGCTAATGGAAGTCCTAAAGCCATATTAATGATGAGTTCAGTATGTTTTTGTTGTTTGCGATATTAGCAACGATATATATTTTTCTTTATGCAAAATACCAGTTATTGTTAAATTGTAATAAAGTTCAGGGTGTATTGACAGTAGGGTGCCAAAAATAAGGTAGCTCTCTAATAAATAAATTTTAAAACTACAGACGCTACACACGTAATCTAATCAGTCCTGCTTTAAAATACAATAGATATATAATTTTCACAAAAAACTCGCATAAATCCATAATAATACGTCAAATGCTATTAAAGAGTAAGGATGACAAGCGGTCCATCTATAAATGGGGTATATAGTTGAGGAATGAACGAAAGAACCTTTGGTTTAAATGAAAATAAAATATGATGGCAAAACTGCAACTCGGCTGTACTAGGCAAAATTCATGAATAATAATATAATGCCTAAGTAAATATAAATTATAAGTAAATTTGGGATATTAAAATATGCAACCGAGCGGTGAGTTTCGCCAATTCCACAACTATATATAGGTAAACATTAACATCAAGAACTTACCTCGTAGAGCGACGCGAGCGACTCGAGCGTGCGCGCGCGCCGCGAGCTGAAGCGGATGGAGCTCTGCCGGTCGAACTAGACATGCGCACAACACGTTGGAAATAAAAACAAAACGGGCATGCTATGGGTTCTATAGCGGACCTTTTCAACGCCAACGACAAAAGAAAAAAAAACTAGATTTATGGACGAGGCGGTGAAAGGGTCAAAATAAAAATAAGTACAGTAATTATGGAATCTCAGCTAATATCTAAAAACACTATGGAAATAGAATGGTCAATTGGATTCTAAAAGTATCAAGCATGTTACCCCTATTTATAATTTTGATTATCCTCGACAAACAAGATAATAGGCAAATAGGAACAGTCAGTACGCATTCCGCAGACAACGGCTCATGATGGGTTAACATGCACATACAAAGGGCATGGAACTTAAATCATATGCAACCACTTTCTTTAGTTCCCTTTACACCTTTCGCGTATTAAGATATTAGTCTGTTGTGAGTAGAAAGTAGCTGAATAATACGTAGGTAATCATTTAATTTTAGAAGGGCAATAGGAAGAATTATTGCCCAGTATGAATCCACTTTGATTTACTCATGGTCACATGATTCCATTTCTACCGGATATATTTCAGCGTTATAGCGTAACGCTTCACTTTCCCGTTCGCTCCTGACGGTGCTGAAATTTTGCGTAGGCACATAGTACCGATTTATATTGCAAAAGTCATTTTAATACACGAAGGGTCTTATTGAACAAAGAAAATCAACCTATGCCTGGGTCGATTTAGGAATAGCAGCCGTATTTCGTGATTTTAAACACCATACTCGCAAGCAAAATAATAGAAGTAGTTCTTGCAACGTTTGTAGTCGAGGAATTTGAATGTGCATTTTAACATAATACGTTAATTTGCCGTTAATTGATTGCCGGTGGGTTAATTTTCCATGTGTTGTTAGTTTTGCCACGCCGGTCGATAAATGTATAACAAGGCTAATGAAAATACGTATTACGTCAAACTGCTAAAATCAAGTCAAATACGTTTTTACACGACCTGTCACAGGGATCATCTTAAATCGAGCCAGTTATAGTTCACCGTACAAAAGGCGTATACAGTAAAGTCCCTGGTCTAGGATAGGTGAGCAGGGATGCGTGTGCGTGTGTGGGTACCGAGAGGTTCCGGTTGGAGGCGAAGGTGAGGTTGCGCAGCTGCTCGAGCCCAGGCGCGGCCAGCATCAGGACGAAAGGCAGGAACTCGCTACTGTTGTGCAGCAGCTTCAGCGACGCCGGCGCGCAGTCCAGGATGCACATCTTGCCTGCACACCAACTCCATATTAGTCCTCTTCACTGACAACGCGGTTAATAGGTTAGTGACCCTGACTACGAAGAGCGGTCGGTCGGAGAGAAAGGTCGCCATGTATGGGTTTTTGTAACGAAGACCTGTACCTCGAAAAGCTCAGCGTGTGTACACTCGCACAAAGAGCCTATAAGCCGAAGCGTAACCAAAATTGCACTGATTTTTTATATGTTAAACATTTATGATGTAGGTTAGGTTAAGTTAGACTTTAGACTACCAAAAAAAATTAACTCATGCGGCGACAAATCCCTTTCGACGAAATAAAAATTAGTTCTTTGTAATGATACGTTCGTTGACAGGTTTTGATAAACCCAATACCCAATGCTCCTAAAGTGAAGGAAACACCTCGCGAGGAAACTTGCATATTCGAACAGCTGAGTGCGTAAGAAGGGTTATTGCACAAAATATCCTACAGGACCAAATTGTGTATATCAGGTTAGATAACAGTTAGGATTCCGCGCTACGTGGGCCTGCCTGTGACGGTCGTAGCTGAATGCGAGAGCAAAACATGCGGCCCTCGCCAACCACGGCGTGGTGAGAGAACCGCTGCGTTTTTAGTGGGTATTCTGGCGACTCTCTGTTGGTGAGTCCCACCTCAGGCCGGGCCCAGGCGGTTTCCGTAAAACCATTTTCCCAACGAATAAAAGGGTAAAATTTAAGAACAGCATATACCTTCTTTGATGACGGCGCGGATGGAGTCGAGGTGCGTCCCGTAGAGGTGCCCGTTGTGCTCGCCGTGCTCCAGGAACCGGCCCGCCAGCGCGTCGCGCTCCATCTCCTCGCGCGACACGAACCAATATGACAGTCCGTTCTCTTCCAGCGGCCGCGGCGGACGCGACGTGTCTGAAACGCCGTTGAACTGTGTAAATGACGCGTTTGTGTTTAAGTTTGTACTTGTAGCTTCAATGGATCGGTTCGTCTGGGTACAGAGAGCACGCTCGAACGGCAAGCTAATTGTTTGCTACTTAGTGCGCGGGGTCATGTGCCGTCACTTGTCGGATCGATGTCGCAGCCAGGCGGCCTAATTGCAGTCGCGGATTACACGTAACACTTGCGAATAGAATTGTAGCAGTCGTTTTTTAACCGACTTCAAGAAAAGGTGGAGGTTCTCAATTTCTGAAATGTTTCTGAATTTGGCGCCCCCTAACAATGCCGCCCGGGGCGGGCACCGCTGTTCGCTTCCTCCCCTCTGGAGCTGGCTGAGATGCCCTTAATAAGACAAATCAAATTAAAAGTAAAGTCATAGAAAGCTGTAATTTCTGAAGTGTCTTAAGTCGAGCATCTCAACCAAGATCAGAGTGAGTAGCTGCAGTGATAGTGAGGTACTGACGGGGCACGACGGCGCCGAACCGGTCGGGCTGGTCCTGGAGCAGCCGGTTCTTGATGGTGCGGCGGCCCACGCCGCGCGTGCCCACGAGCGCCAGCACGCGGCGCAGGAAGGGCGGCGTGCGCGCCACCTCCTCGTACAGCGCCAGCTCCGCGCCTTCCAGCTGGACGCTCGAACGGGACTCGTACACGAACTTCTTTTTTTTCTTTGATATCTGAAATGTAGTAGACGGTTGGATTTATTTTAAAAGCTAAGTCATTATTTCAAAATACCAGTTCTCTAGTGAATAAAAAAGGTTTTAATGGAAAGTGAAAATGTATTGTATTGTGTATTTTTTTCCCGTCATCTGAAAAACGATATAAAGAGCCAGTTTATATAACTCTCCCGCATACTTTCGAAATTCTGTGCCAAGTATGTATATTGACTCCTCATAATCAGTTTCTACTGTTAACACTGCTGCAATTTTTAAAATTATGTTTTGACACGAACTTACCCTCGCTCCACATATGCTAATTTTATGAACGAAGTCGGCCTCCGGCGGCACATAAGCCTTTCTTCTCTCTTCGAGCTCTGGCGAGGGTATCAACCCCACGACGTCGGTGTTTTCAACATGACTCGCTTGCCACCAGTTAGGGTCTTTTCTATCTGACACCTTAAATCAATTAGTTCCATTACACAATTGTTTACGCATAACATCACCAATACATTTTGAGGCATGAATTGTGTATTAAATAAATAAAAAAATTAAAAAAATAAAAATAAAAATAAAAAAGCCTTTTATTTCTTGCCAATAATTTTACAATGTCAATGTTTGTTAGTAGTAGGTATTTGATTTAATTTTGTCAGTAAAAAAATAATTCTAGTCTTGTTTAATAAATTTCGATTACAACATTGTTACTTCAGTTATTTTGCATAATTATCTGTTTTGAAATATTTTTATGATTTTTATAATTGAATTATTTTAATTAATATAACTACATAATGTTCTAAGCAAGAACCCCCTCTCAGGTAAAGGCCTCCTCCAGAGTAAGCCAGTCGGTCCTGTCTTGTGCTTTTTGCGTCCAGTTTGTACCTGCAACTTTTATTATTTCGTCTGACCACCGAGTGTACTGTCTGCCCTGCGTGCGTTTTCCTATTGGCCCCGGCCATGTCGTTACTTTTTTCGTCCATCTCTTGTCTTTCATTCTGGCGACATGTCCTGCCCATCTCCATTTTTGTCTTTTTGCGTAACTAAGTGCGTCTATCACTTTGGTTTGTGATCTAATAATGCTGTGTCTGATTTTTTGAAGTTTTTTAATATTCGTTATACTTCGTTCCATGCTCCTCTGGCAAGTATTTATTTTATTTTTGATACTGGTAGTAAACTTCCAGGTTTGCGCAGCGTATGTGAGCGATGGAAGCAAGCACGAGTCCATGATCTTCTTTTTGAATTTAACAGGTATTTTGCTTTTTAGTATTTCCTTTTGGCTCCAAAATTTGTTCCACGTAATCTTGATTCTCCTGTCAACCTCTATTTCATTGTTATTTCTTTCGAATGAAATTTGTTTGCCAAGGTATATATAATTCTGAACGTATTCCATGTCAATTCCATCGACATTCAGTGGAATATGTATACTATTAGTCATAATTTTTGATTTATTAAAGTTTATTTCGAGTCCTGTGTGTCTACTGGCTGTTTGTAAGGTTTATAAAGCAAGCAAGTTTGTAAAGCATATCATGTATTTTAAGTCTGAAAAGCGTCTAAGGTTTGCCGACGACATTGTGCTCTTTTCGGAATTGTGTATTACTTATATTTAAAACCATATACACCGTGTTTTTTTTGATTTACGATAACTTTAAGGGAACTTTATTAGTTAACTCTAAAGGCCCTTTTAGAATGACCAAAGATAAAAGATTTCATTATTTTGTTCTAAACTGAAAAAAATTTTTTTTTGCATTATTTAAAAATCTAATCTACCAATTAGTTTCTATGGATATACCTAGTAATATGCCGAAGTTATCGTAAATAAAAAAAAACACGGTGTATACGCTATGCAGTATTCAACGAAAGTTAATCGATCAGCAAAATATGATAAACAATTGCATGATTTAGTATATCACTGGAACGAATAACAAAAATATTAACAGATGTATGAATATTTGGCCTAATTCATTCCTAAGCAAAAAAACCTATATATTCCATATACCATTTTATTATTATTTTATTATCACCAAATTAAACAATGGCAAAAATACTTTCTATAAACACTAAAAAACCTTTAATGTATGTATGTAATAATCACAACTTTCTGAAATTATGTATATATATATATATAGAAATAATAAAACGCAAACCTGACTCGCTGACTAATATATCAACACACAGCCAAAACTACTGTACCTAGAAACTTGAAATTCGGTACATGGGTTCCTTTCATGATGTGAGTGAGCTAAGCTAAGAAAGGACTTTTCATAATTCACCCCCTAAGGGGTTAAAATACGGGGAGTAGCGGAACTTATTCCAAGCGTACGAAGTCGCGGGCGTCCTCTAGTTTAGAAATAAAAGTTTCAAATTAAACCCAATATGTTAATAAAACTTACTTGTAATATGTCTCCTTTCTTAAATTCCAAACCAATTTCCTTACATGGCAGTAATGTATCATCTTTGGGATTGTAGTCAAATAGGGCTCTCATGTAGCACTGCAACAAAAAATCTCATTATTTCAATTTAGAATAGTAACTTATTACAAAGTAACCATTATAATTCCAGAAAGCAACATCGTCATAGAAGTTAATGAGAGTAATTAACAAATATGCCTAATTGCTCACTCACACTGAGTTTGTTCGTTAACTGGGAACTCTTCTCCTTGAGGTTGGGCCCCACTTTTAACGTGACTCTGTCGTTAGGTTTAGACACCGCCTCTTTGAGTTGTTCCTCTGTGTCTATTTGGACCCCGTCTACTTCTAGGAGGACATCTCCTACGGACAGGAGGGCCTGTTTTGCTGCACCACTGCCAGCCAAGACCCTGGCAACTATGAGCTGGCCATGCTCATCGGTTGTGACCTGAAATATGTTTTTAATACTGTTTTTGACTTTACTTTATAAAACCACCACATCATCACTATAATAGATATGTCTGATATTTTTTTTTTTTTACCAACTCAATGGTTGGTATTTCAAAATGAGTTCATTTTCCAAGTTTTGATGTAAAATCAAATCATGAGTGGATCACCTATAGCGTGTAACTAATTGAATGTCTATGCCTACTTGTTGGGCGGAATGAATGGAGAGCCACTCGACCGCCCGCCTGCCTCGGCGGCGTCCCCACTCATCATCATGCCTACTTGTCTAGTCATTAATCATTAGCTAAACAAGTAAGAAACTATTATCAAGTTTTGAATGGCAATAATTAATCAATGTACATCTACATCTTGGTACAATTTATTAACAAATGAAGCACAAGACACAATTAGCACTTGCATAATGATCCTTGGACGTGTCAATACCTAATTAATGTGACTTAATATTAAACAATAAGCATTGTTTGTAATTACGTGCAAAAATGTGATAATATCACCATACTGATTTCATAGAATGAAGTGAGTCATAATGTAAAAATATTAGTTGCAGCGGGTGGGATATTATCTAATTAAGTCAATACAAGGGAGATATAGAAAAATGTAACAAAAAATAGCATTATAAATAAAATCTAAAAATAAAATTTCAATTAACTTCATTTTATTCAATAAATGTATGTCAATTATGTAATAAAATTATTTAGGTATAGTCCCATTATGATGTAAAATAAGGATAAACAAACAGCCAGACAGACAAATATAGGCAACAATAAACAAGATGTAATATCTACTGTATTTTTGTTTCTTAATTTGTATCCTACTCTCAGGTTACCAATGTTTATGGCTATTTGGCTAACGATTTTTTTTACAGTGTATTACTGGAAATGAGTCCGGAAAAAAGTAATTTGGTATACAATTATTAAACCAGTAGCCCCAAAGCACTACAAAACCTTTATCTATAACGGAATTTAAAATCTTAATCACGGATCCATGCTCCAAAAAGATATATAAAGCTTTATCATCGAAATATAATAAGTATAGAAGGATAACTGTCACTCAAAAAGTGTTCCACATACTTAGTGCTAAAATGGGCGGAGCTAATACTTAGTGCTCAGCCGGCTTCCAGTAGGCTTTGAGTTATTGTGTCAAATGGTTGTCATTATAGTTTTGTAAAATAATTATAAATAACTGATAAATAAGATAAACTATAGCAACAACGATGCCGACGTGCATCGTAAATTGGTGTAGGAGTCGCACGGACCCTAAAAAGGATGTAATTTCATTCCATTACTAAGTAATTACAATTAAATAATTTCCTTACAAAATGGACATGGCCGATGTTATGCAATATAAGTTCTGAAATATAATATTAAAGATTAATGATTTTTTTTAGTTTTCATAGAAATGAAGAAAAACGTTTTGCTTGGATAGCTGCAGTTCGTTTAGAAAAACGCGATGAAACGTGGCTTCCCAGCAAACATTGTAGGATATGCAGTATCCATTTTGAAGAAACTGACTTTTTAGTTTCAAAAACTGGGAGACATTTTTTGAAATGCTCAGCGGTTCCAAATTGTACAGTACTGTACAGTAACTCCCTACTGCAACGCAGACTAATCAGCACCGTAACCTCATTCATACGAGGCGACGCCGATCCGTTGCCGAGCGGTTATGTCTGCGACAACCCTTAGTAGGTAATACTTAGGTACTGCAACTTGTTTTATTTAAATTAGGTACGATCTAATACCGCCATGCCTCATCTTAAAAAATCTTGATTTACCTATTATAATAATGTACTATTATATTATATCCGTATATAATATCGTTATTTATTGCCTACTAAATAATATATTTTTTAGAATAAATATTTACTAAAACATTATTTATTGCTGTATAAATAAAGTATACACCTTAACTTATTTAAATTACGGATCACTTCTGCATTAAACCATCCAAGTTCAGCAAAATGTCAGTTGTGTCATTTTATAGCGTGTTTGAGTAGCCATAACGAGAATAAATATAGACCAATCAAATCTCTTGTCATAGCAGTTTAACTAATCAAAGTTTTCTTATGGGTGAAAATATATACAACCTCTACACTAATGGCGTCTACTCAAACGTTTCAAGCGTAGAGGAAATGGGACGTATTTCAACGTCAAGTTTGTTCGGTGTTACTCTTCCATACTTATTATATTTCGATGAGCTTTATATATCTTTTTTGCATTTAATTTAGAACTTGGTTTACTTTGCATTTTTTTACCAAACCAAACCAAATTCACAGTAAAACAATTTCAAATTTTATTATTAGTACACTTTTAAAATAATAGTTAAAGCCTTGATTTGACTTTAAATACCAGTGATATAGGATATAAATAGAACTATAGTTTAAGAATTATTAACTAAGTTATGGGTAAGGCCCAAAAAGTTGGGAGTGCTAACTCATGCAATTAAATTTTATACGAAGATTTTCTGTTGTGTGATGAAATTTAGCTATACAATTTGAACAGTGGAACTTTTCTCGTGTTCATTGTTAGTATGGTTAACTAGACTTAATTACGGTTCAACTTTTTGGTTCTCACCCTTATGACTATGATTGGTATTCAAAAGTGTAATGAAAAACTTTACTAGACTTACCGTTAAGCCTAAAGGCTGGCCTGGCACTTTCCTTAGGCCCACTACTTTGACTGTCTCCACAGGCATATCTCCGTTTTCTTCTGTGTTGCCTTCAGCTATGTCCTTATTTTGTGTCGGAGCTTGCTTCTCATCAATGCCCGATCCTCTTTGCAGCCAGAGGGCACCTATTTCATCATGAGCCTCTATTAAAGCCTGAAATAAGGGGTAATAGCATTGTTTTTAATGCTATGAATATTCATTTTTATTTTTAAACACAAATAATTGAGATATTTAAAAAACGATAAATAACTACAGTACTATGCAGATGAATCTTCAGTCTTCACGGTCAGTCATGATGGATAATAAATACAGATGCACATCAATATGTGGAGGGTATATTTATCTCTATTCACCATGATTGCCGCTGTGTCAGTTTTGCAGTACACTTTAAGGGACTTCGATGATTACAAATATCAAAGGAGCAAGGATGATTGTGTAGGTAGTTGCACTATGATTGCAGTGATATTGGCTGAATAGTGCTCACCCATCATGGCCGATCGTGAGGTGGGGCCATGAAGTATCTGAATATTGATAATGTTGATGGCAATAATAAATATCCATCCATACTATTCCATCACACGCAACAAACAAAATAAATTTAGCATTGTTTCACTGCTGTGAACATAATAAATATTCAGAAACTTCATGGTTGTTCTATGTGTCAGTATTAACATCTTATCTATGCATTACATACATTGACAATCAGCCATATAAGGATAACATGTTTTGGGCCGTAATTTATATGAATCAGAAACCAGTTTAGACAAAAGAAAGTTTCATATAAAAAATGTTTGGTTGGTTAAGTTGGTTTGCTGGGCACAATTATGAGTTTTAATAATGAGTTTATAATAACCAATTTACACGATTGAAAATGAAGGGAGAAAACAAAGGCGCATCAAAACATAAACCTATAAGTTCCAATCCAACTGGCCCCAAGTAACCGCTTGTTTATCCTACACTTCATAATATTGCAGCGATACCAAAATAGCGTCAAGGTAATAAAATATTGGTGGCTGAACATACCTTAAAATGTATTCTGGAGAGAAATATAGCGAGCTCCGCTTGTTCAATAGTTCTAATGTTGTTGCCACGATACTCGCTTAGTGACCGTATTATGGTTACGTTATCTAAAGATACGGGCTTTACGACCAAGTCCTCCTCCGATTCGACGGGCTGCAATAATAACACTAACACATTATACTCTTCACTGCGTTAAAATCCAACAAGATTCACAACGGATTAGCCGAAACCGAAACACTACTAGTGAGCGACGTAGGCGTGGCACTTGCATTTAATGAATGAAAACTAATGAATAACAATTAGAATTTAAACACCATCTTAATATAATTAGTAATTAATAGTAATTAATCAAGTTATGACTAAACGAAACATAGTTTATTTATAATTTACGGGAAATCTGTTGCAGAGTCAGGAAAACATACCCGCCCAATCACTTCTCCACACACACATACATAAACTAAACAACACAACACAACTCAGTTCCGCACAGATAATGTAAAAACCGTGCACTTTTGCAACTAATGTTACCAGTTAATAGATTTGCTTCCTGGGATTTTGGTATTTTAAACTATATGAATTCATTAATTAAGTGTTTAAATTACAAACAACAAAAACATTTTACAACTTCTTGGTATGGTACCAAAATATTTAGCAAATATAATAGACTAAAAGACGCCCGAGACCCCCTACGCTTAGAATTAGTTCCCCGCTACTGAGGGGTGAATTTCCAAAAATCCTTTCTTAGTGCATCCCATAGAATATTCCATCCTTTCAAGTACCTAGGTCTAGCGGTTTCAGCTGTGCGTTGATCGATCAGTCAGATTCTTCTTTTACATACTCGTAATATAAAAAGGTACAGCGTAGAGAATTTTCCATGTATATTTTAGTGTAGGAAATTTAACTTTTCTTCAATAATCTTGTTTGATATTACAATATAGGTAGGACAGAATTATTAAATTAAAAGAAATTCTATTACATAGCACCTATCCACTTACCTCACTTTTTCGCCCAAAGTCCGGACTTTCGACTATACTTTTCAAGAATATTTCTTCATGATTTGATAAGTCATCCTCTGGTTTTGGTGCCTCCTTTTCTAAAATATAAATAAAGACGCATTAACGATGCATCTTGAACCCTTACAATAATGTTTATTCAATTCAGGGTAACAGGTTTAGGTAAGTATACGGCGTACAGTGTAATAGCTCTTTAAAGTACCTTCGAGATTGTATATGCTCGTGTAATCGACTTTACTCGAACCAAAAAGACCGAAAATGCGTGGCAAAAGAACAACGTCGCCTACCAAGCTAATATTGTAACTGACCCCTCCTATGTAGCAGTCACGCTCGGTTCTTTTTTAGCCTAGTGATATCATAACATAATCCATTATAAATTATAATAACCATAATCTGTTCATATAGATAAGTAAAATCTTTGATTTTGATACGACTCTCCTCCTCGCCTAATATAAACTAGCTCCGTATGCATAACCTCAATCTAGGCCACCTACGTTAAGTGCAGTTAATTAGTTTGATACCCGCTCTAACGTGGCCGTTAGTGGCTAATTATAGTGTCCATTAGGCCGTGACGTTTGTACACAAACCACAAGGGCAAATCTAACAACCCTGTATTGAAATGAATCCTAATGGCCAAGAGTCAGACAAAAATGAATCCTATTATAAACGCAGTACTGCTAAAGACAGTGGTTTTTCAATCATTCCAAAACTTTGTTTCTGCATTATGTGCCCGTTTTGTGTAGGTGGGTAAGTATTTTCGTGCGCCATCCTCGAATCAATAAAATCGCATGCCTTTTGAGTCCCCAAGTAACTATGTACCTTAATCTGCCATTTTCTGAAATTCAAGGGAATGACCCATTTTTGTATCATGTCTTTGTGTGCACAGGAAGTGAAATTGAATGCTAGAAAATTTGAGCCTTACCCTGAACGCGATAAGATAAATTTAAAGATGCAGAGAATATTATGAAAGATGGGATTATTAAAATCGGCCATCTTTACTTACGTGCTGAGGAAAGGACGCGCACGTGACATTTGCGTGCCAAAAGGATTTGAGGCGTAGTTATCTATACTGAATGCAGGGTTTAATGGAATCAATATCCTTTTACTGGTCGCACTGTATTAAAGTACCTGCGTTTCGGCGCCGAAGGGGTGAAGACAAGATGTAATTAGGTTTTTTTCACTACTTTAAACAGTATGGCGTAGGTACTAAGTGCGTTTCTATGGTAATAGAGGGATATTATCTAGGGGAATATTACTGAACGCTGATTAGTTAATTCATGCATGACATTTCACGTAGGTTCTACCAAGTTCAGTGAACTGGTTTCCATATCAAATACCTAACACGAACTTTCAAATGGTTAATATTAATATATGTAACTTAGTGTGAAATTATGTTGGTACTTACCTAGGCACTAAAAATATTGACTTAATCATGGCATTGTCTGCATGGTGAATAAACTTATGCCAATTAATAAGTAAATACATTATACATTACATTTACACTTTACTACCTTTGTCTATTTAATGTCATCTTTAAACTGCTATATAATATGAATAGTCACAACTATGAAAGCATGAAAGTGACAAGGTACTAAAGTGTATACATATTTATGAATATCGACTGTATCTACTATGGGATTAAAAACAATACCCAATAATCATATTATAAAAGGCGAACGCTCCTTGCATAGAAATACCTATAATCATCTATTCAATATTTTCTGGGAGCCAAAACTATAGTAGGTAATATAGAATAGACTGAAAAGTCTACCTACTTTTGAGACTAATCCTGGGCTTCTAATATATTAACGGCTCTTGAGGTTTCACGTAACTTTGCATAGAGTACAAGTAAATAAGTACCTACATTTGATAAAACCATGATAAAGCAGTAGCTAAGCGACGTCAAAAGATACCAATCACAGCGCCCGTACTCCGTGCCTCTAGCCCGCCCGTAGCACGCAGCTCTTGGACGCAACAAAGCCCTTTTCTATTTACATTTGATTGAAAAAAGAAACGGAAAAAGAAACATTTGAAACGGCATGCGGAAATAATGACCCAGTAAGTGGATATTTGAATGTCACTGAGGATTAGTGACATAATGAACATTTTGTAAGTAGGTAACGCGGTTTTCTCGTTTACGAGTTGACTCTATTTGAAATCATAGGCGTGAGAATTTTCAAATGTTGGTGAGCTGTCACCGGATGAGATTCCAAAATTGACAAGTCAAGTTTAGGCAAATCATTCAGAAGATATAAATAAAAAAAAACATTAAAACATTAACCTATACAATCTACCTATAAAATTCCTTAATACTGTAAAACGCTTTTTCAGTTCGAAGCATTATTAGCCCGCTGACATACAAAGCATAAGAAGATGCATTCTTAATATCTCAATTAGCTCAATTTATTATAAATACGAACACCCACTGCCCGCCGCGCATTTGACACTAGATTAATTTATTTAACTTTTAACTCAAGCTCTCAGAGAAATAGATCAACTTCAAAGTCAAATGTTAGGTGGCGTGGCGCAGACCGGAGGCAAGTACCTACCTATAAAATAATTTCAATATGGTGTAAATATTTGAGACACATATTAGATATTAGATCTAATTTATAATGGTCGTGATAAGGTACTTTGTCTTCAGCAGGAAATGATTTATTACGACATACCTACTACGTTTGTTATTCTCCTTCATGCTGATTGGGCACTAGTTAATATAACATGGGTATCGATAAGTGAACGAATTCCAGGCCACGTCACGTTAAATATGTCATAAGTCATAATGCTGAGAGCCGGAGACAACGTCCCATTTGTGAGCGAGAGCAAATTCGCGGAAAACACAAACTGTGTAGTTTGAGGTTATGCCGTAATTTAGTTTTGCGTGCTGTTAATTACAGGTTTACAGAGGGTTTAGATTTCTTACCTTCTTCAATAGGTTTGTTGCCGAGCGCGAAGTCTTTGAACCCGCGCCAGTTGACGGAGTACCTGCCGCTGCGACGCACCATGATCACTGCGGGAGCGGCACTGCGAGCGGAGCGCCGGGCTCCAAGCCGGGTCGATGCGGCCGGTCGCGCTGCCGGCTCGGCGTCAGCTGAGCGCGCGTCACCGCCCGCCCTCGCGCATGTGCGGCGCGCTCCGCCCGCCCCTCCGCACAGATATTTCGCAACCACACGACTACGTCTGCGTCTACTTACAATACTATCCCATACGCAACATGTTTAGAGATTAGACTGAAGTTTTATCGCTCGTAAAACTCTTAGTACACGTGTTTAGTCATGTTTAACAGTGACTTCATGAAAGGGTTACACGCCGTTCCAGGAATTACGATCAGTTTTTAACGCTATTCAGTACCTATACTCGTAGGTACAGTGTGAATGAGAATTACAAACCGAGCTGCGTAGCTATTAATAAATGGTACATGTTGTCTAATTGCTAGTTTATTATTCATCTAACTGCATGGAACGAGATTACAGTACTATTCACATTAAAGTGGTAGTAACGTCCGGTTATCTCACGGTCAGTCGTTATAATTACCTTGTTTTTGTAAGACATCAAGTTGCTTAATTATTTTATCTTGGTTTTTCGGTATTTTTGTTTTTAGGCCGCCGCGCCTGCGTCAGCGGCCGAGTTGCCGTCCGCGTGCTCGTGCCATCTCTCGCCACTTCTCTTATCTGCCTTTGTTCCAACTGGCTAATTGACGCCAGATAAGTAATAGTTATTAACCGTTTCGCAAACTCTGTTACTACGTTGTGATAAGTTTGAATCTTGCCCTTTGACCTTTTATACGCTTTACCCACTGTGATATATCTCAAAAATTGTGGTCAAACACCCGGAGGCACTCTTAAATTCGTAATCGGAAGTAGGTAAAATACTATCAAGGACTAGGTAAATGAATCAAGTAATTTTGTTTGGCTTTGTTCACGTACCTAGTCATTGTTTTTTGGTTGGAAGCTTTTTTCCGTTTTATATTTTTCTCTGGTCTTAATGGTCTTAATGAATGTCCCTCTCCTCTCTCCCTGCAAACAATCACGTCCATCGGTTGCTACGTTGCTAATGTCAGAGGAGGACAAACAACTTATTTAGGTACCTATTAAGCGCCCTTTTGCATTAATTTGTATGTAGGTTCCAAAGTCTAATAATGCCACTGCGAAAAATAAGTTATCTTCCTCTCCCACGGCTCTTCTACTACCTCCGTACCGCAATATATTAAAAACGTTTATTCGGTAAGCAGCTAAGCTATTTAAAATTTCCTTTGAATGGATATAATAAAATTAATAAAAGACAAGCAACGGGCCAACGTCTAGTGATAGTAGTGATGTGTTATACACGTGTGAGAGCGAGTGAGAGAGAAGAACACGAAGGTCCATTTAAGACCTGTTGCACTAGGTATATTGCAAAGTAGATGATTTCCCACATGACTGGGGTTAATGGTTACGCAATGTCACACGTTATTGTCAGGTTCTTGAAATAACGGAGCAGAAGATGGTTGGGTAATCGGCAGAAATTGGCTTGCCAAACTATATAAATATTTAAGGTAGTCTTGCCAAACAAATATCTAAAATGCAAGAAGTAAATAATTTGGCATTATCAGGAAACGCCCATAGTTGATGTTTGACACGTTCACAAAATACGCAAACACGTTGTTTATGTTAACTACCCTATATTCTAATAATTTAGATAAGATGTCGTATTGTCCATTGGTCGCGTGCCCAGCTTATCTAGGGGCACAGGTCGTCGGTATAAAATGCCTCTGCGCTTCTATCTCGAAACAGTCTCGGGCCCTACTCATGCGTCGACGCAGTTTTTTACACACTCTTAAAATCAAGTGATTATTTTACCCCTCAAAATGCCGTGGACGAGCACTAACAGGTAACCAAAGATGCTAGTGTTCATGAATGTCTAGATATAACAAATTTATTTCAATGTTTCCAAAGGTTTTTATTAGATTAAGTGTGACTTAAGTTTTTTCTTTTTTTCTTGCAGAATTTATGTGAAACCTTCGAACACGAGCGCGGGCGAGGCGCTGGGGGCGGGCAGCGGCGCGGGCGGCGGCGCGGGCGGCGCCGGCGCGCGCGCGGCTCTCACGGCCGCGGCCGATTCGGGAGGCCGGTTTGAGTTCAGCGACCACGGGTACGGCAAGAGCTCCGTCAAACTCCTGCACGTGCACCGCGACGGAGACTTCCACTCCATCCGCGAGTATGAAGTCTCCACTGAGCTGAAACTTTCCTCCGAATCCGCCTACATCGTCGGTGACAACAAGGAAGTCGTCGCCACTGACTCCCAGAAGAACACGGTCTACCTCCTCGCAAAAAAACACGGGGTCAAAACGCCCGAGGAGTTCGGAGCAGTGGTCGTCAACCATTTCCTGTACACCTACCGGCAGATAGTGGAGGCTAGGTGCCGAGTCGTTGAATACCCCTGGGAGAGGCTCCAGGCGGGAGCGCCCCATAATCACGCATTTGTATTTTCACCAACTGCAACAAGATGGTGCCTGGTCTCGCAATCCCGACACGGTAAATAATTAATTTATTGAATGAAAGTTTGCCTATTCATTCATCTTGAAAGTATTGCTAACCGTCTCTTTGATGATACAGAAGCGGTTGTGGTAAAATCCGGCCTGACCGGTCTGCGAGTTTTGAAGACGACGCAGTCAGCTTTTGTGGACTTCGTGCAGGATGAGTACACCACACTCGCGGACGCGGCGGAAAGAATTTTCAGGTGAGAAGAGACCCTTGACATTAAATTAAGGCACTTGTCCCCCTGCCGAAGATGACCTAGAAGCGATTAGAGCTAGAAACTAGATACGAGAAGCGAGTGCGTAGTTTCGATAGTTTTGTCGCTAAGCTTGCGACAGCCGATTACTCGCACCACTCACTCGGGCGGTACTGCTGGTTGGTATCTCGGCGTGAGTTGACCGCCAAGCGAGCATAGCTGAGCGAGTACCGCTGAGCGAGTTTTATCTTTGTAGCGCTTATACGCTGCGCCAAACTACTGAAGAGAGCCTTTCTTGCCCGTGGTACTACTCCGTGGCACAACTGACCAATGATTTCTATTTCAAAATCAAATATAATAGAGTCGACGGAGCTGTGCTATCGCAGAGCTCCTATTTCTGGGTAGTTTGGCCCTCCGGGCCTGCTAAAGAACTAACATAACCTAAACCTACCTCCTATTAATGATACTAATATTGACCAGTAGTGCCAAATAGTTGTGCCACGGGGAATACACTGAAGAGAGCGTTCAGTAGTTGATCGCTGGGAGTATGAACAGCCAACGATCAACTATTAAGTAATATATGTGTCTCTTTTACTGATACGTGATGTATATCATTTATTCGTTTCTTGAGCGAGAAAATAGCCTATAGCTAATCGCTTCCTCGCCGGCGGCGGGACAAGTGCCTAAGGATACAAAGAAGAATTTAACGTGAAATGTATTGCATTCTTAAATTATCTTCATAGTACGGTGGTGGAGGCGGAGTGGACGTACGACAGCATGCGTACGGCGGACTTCGACAACGCTTGGCTGACCGTGAAGGACGCCATCTTGGACAAGTTCGCTGGGCCACCGGACACCGGCGTATACTCGCCCTCGGTGCAACACACCCTGTACCAGGCCGAGAAAACCGTTCTGGAGAAAGTTGTAGAGGTAAGAAACTGTGCCAAAAATACCAAGCTCTACGCTTAGTAGGGGTATCTTGTCGAATTCATGCTATTATTAAGCGGAAATGCGGACAAAGTTTTGAATGAAACTACTTTAACCGAGGACTAAATAGGCTTCTTCCGTAATTATGTATGTTTCTTTAACACATTTGTTTTTATTTTAACGCATTTGGCTTTTGGCCATTTCTCTTTATGATAGCATCCCGTCCAACGGTATTGAATTTGTAATTACGCGGGCGAAAAATCGATCCGTTAAGTCAATCGATCTTCGGGAAAAGTCGTTTTTAACCCGAGCGACGCTCGGTCTTACAGGTACTGTTAATAAAATCGCGTCAATGTTAAAAGTAAAGTCCTTGTTAACATTTATTAAAAGTGCCGCGGCCAGTGCCTCGGGTAGACGTTACTTATCATTATCAATAAGCACATAAATCTTTGCCTTAAATAGTTGCACTGCTTCGTCCGTTAATAACGTTATTGTTATTATTACAACATTATCTAAACGATCCCGGAGTGATCCTTGGTTACGCGTTGCTATCGGCACTAACAATGGCCAGACGAGGATGTGACGTGTTTAGAATGTAAACACATAATTGATATTGAAACTAATTATTTAACTGGTCTGAACTGATTGAGTGTTGTTTGTTTCCACAAATCACGTGCCCTTATGCGTAGATTAAATATTTTTTAAAATAATATGATTTGTCAGTGTTCATTATTCTAATGAACTTTTTTGTGAACTACTATTAAACTAGCACTATTTGCGAGCGAATTGCAATATAGGGGTTTACGCGGGCGAAAAACGATATCAACTTCAGGATCAATAAAACTAAGAGCATCAGAGTTTCGAATACAGGCTTGATAAGCGCATGGCATAAGGCACGTAAACTGAAATCGGAATAGGTAGTAACGGATTTAGTCTATTTCCAACGTAAAGATAACCGATGAAACGAATTTGGTTGTTATGTTGAACTAATTGGCGTCATTGGGTTACATTAAAGGTTATCAAATCAGGATGATTCAACTTGCGAGTGCGATCCGTTGACAATTTCGTCTTGTTTTGCAGATCTCATGGATTAAAATGACGATGCCGAACAAGCATTACCTGAACATTGACATGTCGAAGTTCCCGGCGAACGTGACGAAGGGAGACCCTCGCCACCACATCTACCAGCCCATAGACAAACCAGCAGGGTTGATCTTTGCCCAGCTCCGGCGGAAACCTAAAAGCCATTTGTGACGAAAGCCGTAGCCTAGAAAACGCGTAGCCGCGCCTGTAGCGGCTCTACGGCGTAACTTTATCAATAATGCCTCTCGGCACGCGCGTGCTCTTGCGCAATATGTAGGGGGCACGGCGTGCTACGCATCCGCTGGTTTACCTCACTTACTCGCAACAACTCAACGAGTGATCGTCTACCGGCTGCGAGGCGTCCCACGTTGGGTTATATTTACATTGTGTCAGTTTCGAAATGTTTACAAACAAAGTCGTTACTGTCTGTTTACAAACAACGTTGTTTTCCGGAATTTTGGTATTTTAAAGCATTTTTGCCCAACTGCGTCAGAAGGAAGGTTATATTTTTTGAGTGTGTAATTATGTATGCCTATTTCTTTCGCACGCTCTGAAGCCTAAATGGCTTGATGGGTTTTAAACGTTACATCCATGTTGGTGCTGGAAGTAACATAGGCTACTTGTAGCATTTTTATCAAAGTAATGAGAGGGTGGGTTATTTTTTGACATTTACGGAAGACAATATAAAAATGCGCAGTCGGGTTTTTAAAGCTTGTTTTTTATTTCAATATTTGTATTCATTTTCCGTAGAAACGAACACAAGTTGTTCCTAAAATGTATGGCGAATAAAGTGCAGTGTTGGAATTACTTAGTTGTAAGATTGTTTTAGAATATTACCTGTATTATTGTTAACTATGTTGTAATCATCGAAATATTATACGTTAAGTGAGTAGATTCATAAAGAAGAGGAAGCCATTGAAGATATATTGGATATGACGAGATTTTGGTCGATAAAGCAGATGGCTATCCTAAGGTCACATCTAGTCTTTAGTTGAATTAACAATTTCTTAATTGCATCATTAAGTACAAATAAACGTTCATCAAAGTATTAAATTTACTGTTTTATTGTTTGACCGGTTTTAAATGATGTGATGGTGATGATGATGAGTAGAAGGAATGAAATGACACAACCATGTTAATTTGCTACAATTTAATACAAAATTACATTGTCACTTACATTTACTATTTGTCAGCTTAATGGTCTTTCTCTATTCATTTTTACGAATATTATTATTCTTTGTAACGGTAAAGAGGGTGACTAACGAGTTTACTAAATCTTAACTTTATAAATAATATGTTTTGATAAAATTACTACACACCTACTGAGATAAACTGGTTGGTAAACAAACACCGAAGAGTTTGAACTCTAAGATCGTGAAATCGCTCATACCCGAAATACCAAATTTCAAAATACCGGACTAATCTCTTCACCAGATATCTAAAACACCAGCTATGAAATATTAGGTATAGGGTTTATACCATAAGAATAAATAATAACTTCACGTAGAAGCGAAACTACCGGCTGCCGATGCGCGATCCGACCGCCCTGACACCTGAGCTCTCCAGTCAGTCAGCGGCGTCACACACTGAATATATATTAATATGCGAAAATATAAATTAATCCCTTTCTTGCCCGTGGCACTACTCCGTGGCACTACTGACCAATGATTTCTATTTCAAAATCAAATCTAATAGAGTCGACGGAGCTATGCTATCGCAGAGCTCCTATTTCTGGGTAGTTTGGCCCTCCGGGCCTGCTAAAGAACTAACATAACCTAAACCTACCTCCTATTAATGATACTAATATTGACCAGTAGTGCCAAATAGTTGTGCCACGGGGAATACACTAATTAATCAATGCATCATACGATATATTTTCCGTACTAGTTGAAAGAGTCGACACAAACAGCTATACCTAATCCATATTAATATTTATTTTCACCTTACTGTAAGATATATTTATCTCTGTCCTTCGCCACTATAATGATTGGGATGGATAGGTATATAATTTCATATCTTAGTATTGTGTGCGATATCTTTGCTATAATGTCATATATTCCGGCATATTAATATATATTATAGCTCCGTTTGTGGTGGGCTTTAGGCCGTGCAGCGCGGCGCGGCGCGGTCGTTGTATTGGTTTCACCGCGCGTGTCGCGATTTAAAACGAATTAATAGATAATAGTACTTATTTAGTAATAATCTTTGTCAACTTATTTCAAATTCAAATTAATGGACAGTCCTAACTTTGTGCGCGTAAGACAGAGGGGCGTAGCGGGGTGAAGAGGGAAGTAGGTATAAAAAGCGCGGCATTTTGGACCTGGGTAAAGGAGATTCGCTTCTACGTGTAGTTATTGTTTATTCCTATGGTTATACACAGATTTGGTGCCGTCTTTCCTGTGGATATACCTGAAGTTAACATTTTTAAGGACTTATTTCTGGCTGAACCTATATCCGTATAAACGGCGCCAGGTCTACTTTAGTCCTTTCAGATAAAACATAACTTATGTGCGCACAAGCCTAAAGGCTAAAATAGTAATAGTTAAGACTATTGACCACAGGAAATATTTTTTTTGTTTTTTCCGAACCCAACGAATATTGAATAATTATGAATTTACATTTTTAGGGATTCTAGTCTACTGAGAATCTGGTATTTTAAAACAGTGGTACCTATTCCGGCAACGAGCGCTTGAAATATCAGGACACAATTAATATGTTCATAGGCGCTTCGTGCCAATTATTTTGTCGGCCATGGTGTATAGGTCGTCCACGGTCTGGAAATAAAGATAATATAAACACTGATTATTGTCTGAAAGTTTTTTTTTCAACATTACTACATTATATATTACTCCACACCACCACACACATACACCACATACATTATTATACTATGATTGTTTCGGGTAAGTTTCGACCATGATTCATTCATTCTCTCTTTCTGACAAGGAACATTATAAAATGGAGAGAGTAGAGTAGCGTCGTACAGCGCATTAAAACGAAGCCCTTAAAAAGACTCTCATACATAACAGCGAAAGAGGGCAAGTGAGAGAGAAGTACAAACCCGACTGCCTTTTTAAGACCTATCTAACTATCAGTTGCAACTGCCTAAATGGTTTGGTAAAAATAGGAAGATAATTGCAAAATATCAAAATAATGTAGGGATACTTTCTTTCTTGTTTCGCATTGCCAGCAGTGGTATCCTCATGGGAAGCACTGGTCGATTTTGGACGTGTAAAAGTGCCAGTGCTGAACACTTATCTACTGGATAAACATCTTTTATCTTTTATCTTGGACATTTTTGGGTATCCAAGGCAAGTCCGAAGTTTAGTTTCTCCACTGATTCAATACTTTGAAAATTCATGAGATAAAAAAAACTGTACGCATTAAGCCTTCAAAATGTTAAAAGAGGTACTACAGCTACAGTAACTAGCTAGGGCTAGAGGGCTACAGTAACTGTAGGTTAGGTTGGGTTTGTCTAATAACTATCCAGGAAAATTAGACAGTGTCAGGAATAAAATATTCTCCAACTCACGAAAATTCGGAAAAACGTAACAATTGGTACTTAAAAATGCAATTCGGCCTTGTCATTGGTAACCATTTCTTCAATGTGTATTAGGTTGAACCCTAGGCCTTAGTAAAGTTTGTGAAGACATCCAAATAATTTAGCTAATCGGTGTGCATTCGATGTATCGATGTATATATTTTTTAAAGTCATTATTGCTGTTCGTATACCATTCGAGCTTACTGCCCCAGATTTGATATGCAGATTTATAAGACGGATGCTTTTGGCCAGTTCTTCGTCATCTCAGGGTTATTTTAAAACAAAGTACATCAACGAGCGCAAAGCGCAACGTTGCAAAATATATTTACCTACTGTAAAGAAAAAAAAAGACATTGCAATTTGAAATTATTGAATTTACTTTCCAAAATATAGTTCTCGATTCTTAAATTGGTATGTTCTGGCGTACAGGGCCTCTATTCAACACTATAAAACCATAACGCATAACCATAACTATCCAAACCACACCATATTGCTTTTTTTGTTTTTAAATTGGCTGACATTAATGTCAAGTAAAAAAGATCAAAACGTTGACAATACGACAACACGTCAAAGGCAATATGGTTTTTACCCATACCCAGGCCCAGTACGATTACTTCTGAGTTTGGGACTCGGCATTTCTCGGTTAGTCCCCGTAGTTTTTTCGTAACACACGGTATGGGCGGTAAAAACTCTCCTGAACCTTGCCCAAATATAGGTATTTTTTTCGTTACCAAGAATAAGTTCAGTTTCTAATAATAACGAACCATTGTCAATATTAAGGCATCGTTCACACCAAACTTATTGCCCACTGCCGACTGTGAGCATGCTCATTTTCTATATTGTTTGTTGTAACAGCGTATTGTCGGTTCGGTGTGAACGAGGAGCTAAATATATAAGTAAAGAGCGATAAACTCCGTAACACGCGCTACACAACCGGCGGCGGACAATACGTTTGGTGTGAACGAATATATTACCCTAAACAACGGAGAAGACAGAAAAATATTACATATGACTAATTTGGCTTCCTAGCTAGGTAATCGGATTATACTCGTACTCGTAGCCGACTGACTAGTAGCTCTAATTACCATATCGTAACTAAATACTATTTGTCAATGCTGCATTATATTGCAGTATTTACATCGCTTTCTAATATCCATAGTACACTCAAGGGCATAAATACATATACGTTCCCAAGACGTCAAAAATATCTATACACCATTAAGCCACTGGCAATAAAGTCCGTGTATACACATATTTGACGCAATGGCTGTATAGATATTAATGCCCTTGACTGTACAAGCATTGTCCCCTGAAATTTATTTTATTTTATTTTATTGATATTAAAGACCTAATCTCCCAAGTACCCAAGGAACCTTCTTCCACTACTAATAAATATTTCAATTTGAAAGTCAGATGAACTGATTTTTATTACGGAAGGATCGTTGAGCCATCGTAAACTTTTTGTACTGCAAAATAACATAGTTCCGGAGGGAATTCGCATGAAAAATCTGTCCATATAAGTACCCACATTATTAAGATTTGTTATGTTTTAAATTGCCTATCCACGGAAGCGACATATAGACGTACATGCTTATTACAGTTTATAGCCTGAACCGCACACGGTCGGCATTTAAAAAAATATACAATTCATAATTATTACAATATGTAAACTCATGTCTTTATTCCCAGAGTGGGGCAGGCAGAGATACAGAATAACCAACTACTCTAAAAAATTATAATTCTGTAGCCACATATTGCACAATAAGGCTAAGATGTTTATCAGTGTATTAGTAACAGGTTGCAAGCCCATCGCCTAACAAGCCTTTATTCCCTTAGTCGACTCTTACAACATCCACGGGAGGAAATGGAGTGGCACTATTCTACCCGGCAACCACACGGGACATCCATTCATCCATCAATTTATTTAAGTTTATTTGCAGTTCTTAAATTGATGCAGTTTATTTTTCCGTGATTATTCAAGGAACTCTGGCTCTGAAACTGTTTTACCTTTTTATCTGAGCACATGCTCGAAGTCATAATTCCAGAATTAATTGGTTATATGATTATCTTATCGCTAGAGCTTCTTAGACGTTGCCTTGAGACACGGAACCAGCCCAAACGAAACTTGGTCACAAGAACAGCTAAATACATGAAGTCTCTCACGATTATCAACATCAATTTACCGCATGAGCGTGCGACTATTTCAATGTTACGTGACAAACGCCTTATATTTCGGGACATAATCTTAATAAATACGCCTATTTTATGTTAACAAACATTGATTAAAAAATTGGTAGATAGTATTCTTAACCTGGTGTAAGAGTACCTACTTAAAGTTTATTATTCCAATTGGCTAATGCGTATTTTTTATTATTCCAATTGGCCGTAACTCTGTTAAAGTCTGTTAATGCCGATTTATGCCGCATCCACATGCCACAAACACTGCGGGACTCAACTATATGGTAAAGTGAGCACGATGTATTTCTTTCTATGTCACTCTAGCGCACAGTTGCGTCCTGCAGTGTTTGTGGCACAGTCCAAGCATGTGGATGCAGCTTTACAGGGCATTGTATCACGCAAAGGTGGCACTTTTATGTGGCTTTTATTTGAATATCTTGCTTTAGGTATGTCAAATGTAAGGGATGTAAGATCAATACTTGGCAAACATGGCCTAGAGAAGTGCCACCATAAGATTAGACGGCTTAAGAGATCTTTGAAATTTTTATTAACCAATTGTTTATTTCATTTTTTGATTTGAATACGTATCAATCTCGTTAAAGCCCGACCGCCGCCTTAAGTTTGGGTATAAACTAGATTCGGCTAGTTACGTATAATCGCAGAAGATAAGTGCCGACGGACCGTCTCGTTCCGACAATAACATTATATTTGTGTTTACCTTATTAATGGTCACTTTCAACTTTCAACCCGCCACGATCGGGACACGTGATTGAAATAATTGAAATTGTGTCCACGCACATTACCTGCTTCCAATTGTCAGTGATAAAATCGATTTTAAGTATCTAACATATACTGATGATTGAAGATGTTTAAACTAAGGATAAGAATTTAAGCTATTTTTATACTTTACTTATCCAAAATCCGAATCCAAATATATATTCAAATTATTTATTATTCAGGTACCTCGGATCGAATCACCTCGGAAGGCCAGGCAATCGGGAATTGTAGTTTGAGGGCGTCGGATGATGTTTATTTGTTTGTCTTGTCCTCCAGTTATCAGAAAGATGTCCGTATTCAGTATAATGAGTTATTGAAAAACCCAAGAAACCGACGTCTGGTTATACCCCGTTACGATATGTGGCTACAAAGTAAAAGAGACCTTACGGGGGCTAGCCGGCTACGATATCCTCGTCGTTATTATTGTATGAATCACACAGCAAAGAATTATTAGAACGTCATAAACACCAGCCGCTAAAAGGTTTTTATTAGGGCAGACACAATAATTTCCCGGCTCATATCACTAAGTAGCTACTGTATGAGAGTGATAAGGAGAGTCCACAGAGCGGCTGCCAGAGGTTGCTAGTTAAGCTAGATCCGTTATGTGGCACAGTCCAAGCATGTGGATGCAGCTTTAGTGGGCATTGTATCACGCAAAGGTGGCACTTTTATGTGGCTTTTATTTGAATATTTTTTTGCAGCTCTTGCTTTAGGTATGTCAAATGTAAGGGATGTAAGATCAATACTTGGCAAACATGGCCAAGAGAAGTGCCACCATAAGATTAGACGGCTTAAGAGATCTTTGAAATTTTTATGAACCAACTGTTTATTTCATTTTTTGATTTGAATACGTATCAATCTCGTTAAAGCCCGACCGCCGCCTTAAGTTTGGGTAAAAACTAGATTCGGCTAGTTACGTATAATCGCAGAAGATAAGTGCCGACGGACCGTCTCGTTCCGACAATAACATTATATTTGTGTTTACCTTATTAATGGTCACTTTCAACTTTCAACCCACCACGATCGGGACACGTGATTGAAATAATTGAAATTGTTTCCACGCACATTACCTGCTTCCAATTGTCAGTGGTAAAATCGATTTTAAGTAACATATATTGATGATTGAAGATGTTTAAACTACGGATATGAATTTAAGCTATTTTTATACTTTACTTATCCAAAATCCGAATCCAAATATATATCCAAATTATTTATTATTTAGGTACCTATCTAATCACCTCGGACGGCAAGGCAATCGGGAATTGTAGTTTGAGGGCGTCGGATGATGTTTATTTGTTTATCTTGTCCTCCAGTTATCAGAAAGATTTCCGTATTCAGTATAATGAGTTATTGAAAAACCCAAGGAACCGACGTCTGGTTATACCCCGTTACGATATGTGGCTACAAAGTAAAAGAGACCTTACGGCGGTTAGCCGGCTACGGTATCCTCGTCGTTATTATTGTATGAATCACACAGCAAATAATTATTAGAACGTCATAAACACCAGCCGCTAAAAGGTTTTTATTAGAACACAATAATTACCCGGCTCATATCACTAAGTAGCCACTGTATGAGAGTGATAAGGAGAGTCCACAGAGCGGCTGCCAGAGGTTGCTAGTTAAGCTAGATCCGTTATCCGGTTCAAACCGCATCGACACGAGCTATGATAGTTTGAAAATATAATATTATATCAGCTGATTCGTTCTTAGAACTACATTCGATTGTAGGAAACGTCGAGACGCAACGACACTTTCTTTACTACGACTTAGCTACTTATTAAACATAATCTTTAGTTATGCGTATGTGATGACGCGTATGCCAATCTTACCACGGACTAAATAAATACCTTATGATGATAAATAAAAACCACTAATCTCATATTATTTGCAATTTTAAAACAAGGTGGGATTTAACATCTTTTATACGTAAATACCCTTTGGTACCTACCTACGTTTTTTATTATCACACAAAACTTTTATAAATGCGAAAGTTTGTGAGCGTGTTTGTGTGTGTTTGTGACTCAGTTTTTACGAATATTGATGCTACCTTAGGGCCCTGCCAAGATTCACTACGCTAACTAGCGTTTCTATTATTTTCTTTTTTCACGTGACTTTCCGTATCACGTCATTAAAAACGAAACGAATAGAGACGCTAATTAAAGCAGTGCATCTTGGTAGAGCCCACTTATATGTCGCGTAGCTATTACATAGATAAAAACCCAACCCAAAACGTACACGCACACGCAAACGCACACGCAAAAGCACACACACACACACACACACCCATACCGGTTTAAATTGATAAATATAACACCCCTCTTTTTGAGGCGGGGTTAAAATCCCATCCTCGATTGCACAGCTGCGTCTAAGTGAAACTTATGTACTCTAAACTTACCGAAAGAGTCTTGAGCGTCTTCACGTCGACGGTCTCGTACTTGACAAGCGCGAACTGTTCGTCGGTGAAGCGCACGCCCTTCTCAATGTCTATCGCCTTCTGCTCGTCCAGCTCTAGTTGGCACTTGTCGAGCAGTTCCTGCGGCGTCAGCTGCTCGGCCTCTTCCTCCACCATCTCCTCCGCGCTCTCCTCGTCTATTGCCTGAGAGAATTGATCAGTTTCACATTTATAAGGCTCTTTTCACGTTGCGGCACAGCGTAACTAAGCCTGAGTTAAGGTTGATTCGCCTGGAATGGCCAGCGGTGTGTAAACCATGTAAAAATTACTGGGTTTGGCGCTGTGCCGTTTAGGCATACTGAACCTGTGAACCATGTAGTAGCCTACCAGCGTAAGGCATTTGGGGCTTGGGGCATGAGTGGAAGACGCCTGAGTTAAATAATGAAGGATCACACTGTCTGACCACGCACGTTCTTCACCCGCATTCCAAATACCATGGGAGGGTTCACCTCATACATAGAACTACGAGTATATTACGTAAAGGGAAATATAATAATTACCCCCTCCACCCTCTGCGAAGCCCTGAGTTTCCTGTAGAAGTTGTCGGCCCGCCTTTTAGACGCGGCGCGCACCTCCTTGTTGACCATCCGCCAAAATACGAATACCGGGTGGTAGTACAGCTCTGGAGGACACTCCTTCAGTGGCGTCTTGCCCACGAGGATGAGTCGCTTCAGTCGCTCCATCTCTTCAAGCTGGCAATTGA
Organism: Acleris sparsana; assembly: GCA_923062465.1. Taxonomy (NCBI): domain Eukaryota; kingdom Metazoa; phylum Arthropoda; class Insecta; order Lepidoptera; family Tortricidae; genus Acleris; species Acleris sparsana. The sequence goes on from OV281286.1 coordinate 15,595,486, forward strand.
TAAGTCTTTCGTTAAAAAATAAAATGAAAAGACATAAAATATTTAAAATAGGTACAAGCTTTTTTGCTCTTATCGACTAAAGATGAAACACCTATATTAATACTCGACGTATCCTAACTGCCAGCTCCATGATCAGACCAGCTATATGATATCATGCCATGCCATCCAATTTATGTCTATAGGTATGCCAAATTTACAACCACATCGGATGACAGCAGAGGCCGATAAATGGATTACCAACTAACGAAGTACAGTCGGCCGCAGATAAAAGTACCCCTCTACCTGATAGGTAAGTACTTTATGACCTCAAAAATATTCCCCCCCCCCCTGTGACACTAAAAATAATATTGTTGATATTAATGCTTTCGACTGTTCTTACCCGGCACTTCTCACTGTCAAGCCAAGCAAGTTAAAAGCATCTTGAAAATAAAACAATCCCTACTAATTTTATAAATGCCAGGGTAACTTTGTCACTCTATTTGTTACGGTTTCACAACTAAACCGCTAGACCGATATTAATGAAATTTGGTAAGGACATTAGCTTGAACTCTGAGGGAGGACAAATGGTAAAACTTATCCGCGGGTAGTAATAAACAACTTCTATGCGGACGGAGTCACGGGCAAAAGCTAGTCTATATATGTATACAATTATTGAAAGGGTGGCCGAGTAAACAAGAGGGAAGGGATTGTTTTTCTTGCTCAAGCGCTCAGCACGTCAATGGTCTCATAAGTCTCAATAGTTTATATTAAAATATCCACGTTGTAAGTTCCAGAGCCTCTATTCAACACGGAACAATAATATCCTTTTGCGTGTTTCCGTATTGTCAACGTTTTGATAGCTCTTATTTACTTGACAGTAAACGCGGACGAATTAAAAACAAGACCATAACATGTCAAAGACAATACCGTTTTGCCGAGTTGAATAGACCCCCAGTTGCGGCACTAGGTACATTTTTTCTTGTTTTTATTTGATGTTAATGTAAATCTAGATAAACCTATTGCTAGGTATTATTTAGAACGCCCTCGCACGTCGTTTTATGTTCGGTCTTTCGAAGGAGCTCTCTATTCGGTAAAAAAATGTTGCGCACTGCGCATCCATAAGTTATGTGGAATTTACGGTAACCTATATTAATGGTAGACATTTGTGAACCCGTGTCCAATAAATTGCTATCCCAAAATAAATAGCAGAGGTTTTTATAACGCATCACACAGATAGAGCCTAATAAATGAAGTAGATCTTTTATATAGCAAATAATTTTAATCATAAACTTTGTAAACTTTAATGTTAGGTTCAAGACTAATAAGAAAAAGAATAATAAGAAAAAATCCGGCCAAGTGCGAGTCGGACTCGACGTCTTATCTGCAGCACTGCTGCTGGTTGTTATTGCCTTTTAGAACATCCTTCACACGGGGCTCTGGAGTCCTAGTGAAAAAAGGGTATAAGTAAAGATAAAGAGACATTTACGCAACGATACAAAACTACATTACATAGATAAAAAAAGAACAAGACCCAGAGCAACAGTTGCGAAACAGTCCCAACTCAGCATTCGCCAGCCGTAAAGCCAGCACTACTCTGCCTCTCTACTAAGCATCAAGTGATAAAAGGTTTAAGTCTTGTATACCTACACCATTTATTTACAGTCAGCATCACGTAAATCGTATCAGTCAAAGTGGCCAAAGAGTTCGTCACACCATACAAAATACATGGTGTTACGAATTTTGACAGTTTGGCTGTTACAATATATTTGATGCTGTCTCATTGACCTCGTCGTCAAACCAGACTGTCAGTCCTTAGCGTCGACTACATAAGAGTTCCTTATTAATTGTTGACCACGTAACCCTAAAACAGCATAATACCGCGGCAAAACCAAATACAAGGGTAAAATTGTATTGTTTATAATTTACTTAATGGTAGTTCTCATACCGTTTCACAATCGAGTCGTAGTCTGACTCGAGTTCACAGGATCCGGTAATATCCAGTAGTTACTACTGTTACAACCTAAGCTGACGTTATCTACGGAGTTAGACGACATAAGTTTAGTAGTTAACAGGTCGATGGCTCGGTGATCCCCGCATGATAGAGCATGCATTCGATACACGTGTATAATGGGTGCGTAGGGCATGATTTAGTATAGGTACGTCGCATGAAAATTGCGGTCTTAATAGAAATACTAGAGCGTCATTGTAGACTATCAGATCAGATCATATTAGAGTTCTAACATATCGTCCCTTTTCGAATAGTAAGATAGAAAAAGCACTCATGTTCCCTACAGAATAAGGACTACTTTCCTATCTAACTATTCGATCAGAAACGAGGTTGAGAAAGTAAGTTATTTTAAATTCTTATTGTTTTCACTTGTAACACTGTCTCTGTACGATTATAAGAACTGTATAAGATTAAAAAGCAGGTTTTTTAATTACTAATGCAAGTAAAAAGTGACGCTCAAAAATAGACAACATTTAAATTTTAACAATACAATTCTCATGCGAAACGTTAGGTTTTCAAACTATACATACGAATGTGTGATTGACAGGTAATCGTTTCATGTCAGTGTTCTTTTGATAGAATAATGACCCGGGAATGCAAAGCTAATCAAGATCAATGTCAGCCCGTCAAATAACAGCACTCGCTCGAATGGTAGTTCTGAGCACAACAGTTTCTGTCCGTGACTCACCCGTTACGTGATAGTCTAGGTAAGATAATCTAGTTTCTAGTTTATGGAATAAAGTACAAACTGAAGACAGACACGGCCGGCACGAACTACATTTATACAATCGGTCATCGTCGTTGGCCGACACGAGCGAAAAGTTATGAATTAGGATAAGACAATATAGCATAAATTTATATTACTCTATCCAGTTATTGAATTGAACCTTTGATGATTTTGATATAATTTCTAGCATCTGTGATGTCTATAGACGCCGAGCAGATTCTCTCAACCCGATGAAACTAAATGTACGCTCCTAGATTATTTTATTATTTACCGTAAGAATCAAGAAAGTAGGTATTACTTGTGATGCGTCACAAGGTTTATTAACCATAAATACTTTTAGTTAATTTGATTTTCAAGTGACGTACTCAATCAAATTAGAACAGGTTTCCCGCGTTGCAACATAGCATAGCATAAATATAATTTATAACATTGTTGCAATTTATTACTTAGACGTCTAGCACAAGTTTTCGGTTTCGGTTTGTCGGTTGGATATCCCTTTCTAATTAGTCTGTAATACAAGGGTTGCACTGAAAGTTTCGGGAATTAAAAAAATAGACAAGTGTATAGAGTTAAATTCAAAGTATTCTCCATGCATATTTATACATTTATTCATTCGCTCAAACCAATTATTAAAACAGTTTTTTCACTCCAAAGATGTAGTCTCGGAAATGGCACTTTTGAAGGCGTACACTGCTTCTTCGGGTGACTGGTATAAAAATTGTTAGGACTCGGGTCGGGGCTGTATGGAGGATGAGTCATTAATTCGATGTTATGATGGTCCAAATACTCCTTTGTTTGACGAGCGGTGTTTTGGCTAGCATTGTCGTGATGAAGAATGATGCGTCGGTTGTAGTTTTCTGTTCTGAGTATATTAATGATTTCAGGCAGACAGATTGTAGTATACCACTCAGCATTAACGGTTCTACGATCCTCAAGTGCAATAGTCACAACATGCCCTGATTTTGAGACAAAAGTGGCTACCATCTTTTTCGCCGTGCTTCGGGAGCGAACAACCTTAGTCGGTCGCAGCTCGTTTTCAAACACTCAAACTCTTGATTGGTTTTTATTTTCTGGTTCGTAAGCATGTATCGACGTTTCATCACCCGACACGATATTATATACTGCGTTGGAAGTTCCTGTGTTAAATCAATCTAATTTTTTTCGGCACCAATTGACCCGGGCCCCCATTTGTTCATCGGAGAGTAGGTGTGGGATCCAACGGGAAAATAGCTTTCTCACGCCCAGTTCTGTTTGCAAGATTGTTTGGATTTAACTCATTCCAATCCCTACACATGACTGAATTTCACGATATGTGACATGTCGATCTTTGTTGATAAGGATCTCGCACTGCATTGACGTTTTCTTGAGTAACCGCGGATTTGGGCCGCCCTACACGATCATCATCACTGAGTTTCACACGATCGCGTTGAAATTCGGAAAACCAGCGTTAAACGGTCGTCTTTGTTGTAACTCCCTCCCCAAATGAAGAAGTCATCCGCTCAAGGTATTGTTTTTGAGCGGATGACTTTTAAAATCATAAAAAATCATAGCCATTTTCTCGCGTTAATACCATTTTGGCGGCAACGACTCCGTTTTAAAAACAAATGACTGAAAAGTGTCTACTTTTTTTTCCAAACTGCCAGTCGACAAGACCTCTATGGTTATAAAAAGGTTGAATTTGGACTATTATACAATTAAATAATCGATTCCCGAAACTTTTAGTGCACCCCTCGTAACGAGACGTCGTAACCTCTCTGGAGTACAATAAAATCAACTTTATAGATTAGTTTATTTGCAATAGGATAGGATAAATGTACAGTCACCAGCAATAAAATATTATCCAACATTGGTTTCAAAAAATTCTGACACGTCTTTATCGTTAGAGGTATAAAAGAGTTTTAGATATTTTTGAGCGCAATGTATAATATTGATATTATATATATATTATGATAAATGATAATATTGATAATATATTATTGCTAGCGACTGTACTAATTATCGACACCAAGTGATTGTAAAACTACCATAAACTAAACAGATTGTTTGTTTGATTGTAGAACTATCCCATCATTAACTTGAAATAAGGTTAAAAGTGCCGATCATGGGCAGGGTATCTACAAAGGCTGCTTTCCATATAAGGGTGGATTAAAAAAAATGCCTAGTTAAGGACTTAGATGAAGAAACGGTACCTTTACTCATGTGAGACAAAACCCCTGAAGCAAGTCGAACATATTATTACTAACGGGTGAGTATTGAATTGAATCTGCTTCGTTTATTGAAATTGAGATACCTATGAGGGCATTATTTGTATGACTAATGTTACTCACATGACTAAACTTAACGTTCCTTAATTTCAGTCCTTAACTATGTACTCTTTTTTTTTTAAGTGTGTTAATAAATTGTAAAAATGCACTTACGACTCTGTGGGTGATCCTCTTGTTGAGGTTTTCTTCGCTGACCGCGCGGATGCGGTCCTCCAAGTCGGTCATGTAGGCCTTGTCCGTCAGCTGGACCAGGTTTGTGCCCATGTGCTTCTCCAGCCGCGCGCGCACGTGCGGATGGGAGAAGCTGTACCAAAACACACCTAGTTTGTATGGTTACATTAATATTTAGCATTCAAAGCCAGGTATATATTATGTACTTCACTATCATACGAGATCGTATTTGGTCAGAAAACTTCGTATTTTTCTTGCTTTCTCAATAAGCTTTGATTTGTACTAAAGCTGACTAAACAAGCAAGATAAATATGAACTTTTTCAGCCTAAATCGATGTCGTACATTTACGAGTAGAGGAAGCAGGGGACGATTGGCAGTCGGGAGGTTCGGGCACCACCTTACGTAACGAGTTTCACATATACTTCGCGGCACCAGTTGCGTACAGTTCGTTAAGGACCGAAAGTAAATCCTGCGCAGAAACAAAATGGTGTTATTGGGGGTGCGGTATGTGGGGAGGGACGCGCAGCCATTGTGTTGTGTTGACCTCGCACCTCTAATAAGACCTGATGAGTTAAGAACTTATTTTTAAAAGTGTGCCAATAATAAATATCCTTTTGGGTAACGGTGAACAACATTAATAAAATTATTCGTTCATTATTTTCACTTGTACTGAAGTGAAGCGAAGCGAAAGTGGTGAAGTAAATTGAAACGCAAAAAAAGGGACACTAACTTGGAGAAACTAACTTTATGTGATTACTTGAAAAAAAAAAGAGAAAAAACGGGCGAATAGGTTTAAAAACTTCGCTAATTCGTAATGATTCTAATTATGTAAGATACCACTGAAAAGCTTATGAAATAAATGATTTTTCGTGACATGGACATAAGGGAAAAATAAAAATCGCTGAACTGTTTTGTTAAAAATGTTTATAATTAATAATAGTATTATTAACCATGTTTAATGCAAAAAACATTTTTCTTCTTTGCGAGGTGTTTCGGGACAGTTCCGTGGAACTTTGTGGATGGCTGACGTACGAGGGGCGTTCAATAAATTCTCGGTATGAGAATGAAAACAAAAGCATACGATTAGTGTTTTATTTTATCTTTCTATATATTCCCCTCCTATGTTTATAGACTTATAAGATCTGTCAATTAGTTTTTTAACCCCCGATAAAAATATTTTTTGTCTTTCGTGTCAAAATGCTTCACCACCGCTGCCTTCAACGCTTCATCATTAGAAAATCGATGTCCACGAATATCCTATTTAAGGTTGGGAAACAAAAAGTAGTCGCTGGGGGCCAAGTCTGGATTGCACGGCGGGTGATTAATAGTTTCGAACCGAACGGATTCAAGAACAGCAGCCTTGGCAACATGAGCAGTATGCACAGGGGCGTTGTCATGAAGAAGCAGCACTCCTCTGGTCAATTTTCCCCTACTATTCTCTTTGATTGCTTCCCGTAATTGGCGTAAAATGTTAGCGTAGAATTATCCAGTAATATTCAAACCCTTTTCTTTATAATCTATTAATAATATCCCCCGGATTAAATATATAATGGACCCGGGTATGTCCTTAAACTACGCCCAGAACCACCGGAGGATGGGCAGCAGCGTCCTCTCAGAACACGGTGAAATACTGCGATCGCCAACCCGCCTGCCAAGCGTGGCGATTATGGTAATTTTCTCCCCAAGAGAAAAAACAAAAAACAACCATGGATATTACACAACCAATAAATCGGCCCCCAGTCCCCGGCGGCCCCGCTATTCCTGGCTACGGTAGCGGTCACGGTAACGGCGGGGCAGGGGGTGCTAAGAATCTCCGGCAGAGATATGGCTACCACCACCGACGACCCCTGGCCCTGGCAACTTATAACACACGCACGTTGAGGGCTGACGAGAAGATCGTGGAACTTGAGGAAGAATTGAGCAGGTTACGCTGGGACATAGTGGGTTTATCAGAAGTCCGAAGACAGGGGGAGGACACGATAACTCTTAAGTCGGGTAACCTGTTCTTTTTCCGGGAAGGTGACAAACTGTCCCAGGGAGGTGTCGGGTTTATCGTCCACAGGTCTCTTGTGAACAACGTTGTCAAGATCGAGAGTGTGTCGTCAAGAGTAGCTTACCTTATACTCAGAATCACCAAACGGTATTCGCTGAAGGTCATACAGGTATACGCTCCAACTTCGACGCACTCCGATGATGAGGTGGAGGTAATGTATGAGGATATTTCCAGAGCCATACATTCCACCAAAACTCACTACAACGTTGTCATGGGAGACTTTAACGCAAAGCTGGGTAAACGAAGCGGAAATGAGCTGAGAGTGGGGCAATTTGGAATTGGAAGTCGGAATTCCCGTGGCCAGCTGCTGGCGGGCTTCATGGAGAAAGAGGGACTCTTTATGATGAACTCTTTCTTCAAGAAGAGTGAATGCCGCAAATGGACATGGGTGAGTCCCGACGGTGCGACCAGAAATGAGATAGATTTCATCATGTCAACCAGAAGGCAAATATTCAATGATGTCTCCGTGATCAATGCGGTCAAAACCGGGAGCGATCATCGAATGGTCAGAGGCACATTGAATATCGACGTACGCTTGGAAAGGTCACGCCTGATGAAATCAACGCTCCGTCCAGCACCGATTCATATCCAAAACCCCGAGAACTTTCAGCTCGAACTCAAAAACCGCTTCGAAAGCCTAGGTGAATGCGTAGACGTGGATGATTACTGCAACAGGTTTGTGGAAACTGTCCAAACGGTCGGGTCTAAGTTTTTCAAGACTCGCCGTTCAAAAGGAACCAAGAAAATCTCTGATTCTACCCAAAAGTTAATGGAGAACAGACGTGCTATGGTTCTGCAGTCATCACAAGATGCTTCTCAGTACAGGCAGCTCAATAGACAGATCTCTAAGTCTTTGACCCGCGACATACGCCAATTTAATACTAATAGTATTGAAGAGGCTATTGAGCGACACAAAGGCTCTAAAGTGTTTAAAAAAGATTTGTCTATTGGGCAGAGCCAGCTGATGAGGCTGAAGACCGATGACGGCAGGATCATATCGTCTAAACCTGAGCTTTTGGGAGAGATAGAGAAGTTCTACGGACAGCTGTACACGACAACACGCCCACCTGTCAGAAACCTAGCAGAAGACCCAAGAGCTAGGTTGTCCCGACACTACACCGAAGATATCCCGGACGTTAGCCTGTATGAGATTAGAGTGGCTCTAAAACAGCTTAAGAACAGCAAGGCACCGGGTGATGACGGAATTACGGCTGAGCTTCTGAAAGCAGGTGGATCACCGGTTTTAAAAGCTCTTCAGAAGCTATTTGATTCCGTCATAGCCCAGGGTAAAACGCCGCAAGCATGGCACGCGGGCGTGGTGGTTCTTTTCTTCAAAAAGGGTGATAATACCCAGCTGAAGAATTATAGACCCATCACGCTCCTGAGTCATGTTTATAAGCTGTTCTCTAGAGTCATTACGAATCGTCTCGCTCGCAGGTTTGACGACTTTCAGCCTACCGAACAAGCCGGTTTCCGAAAAGGCTTTAGCACCATAGACCACATCCACACGCTGCGGCAGGTTATACAGAAGACCGAGGAGTATAATCAGCCACTATGCTTAGCGTTTGTGGACTATGAGAAGGCCTTCGATTCGATCGAAACATGGGCTGTGCTGCAGTCTCTTCAGCGGTGCCAAATCGACTATCGGTACATCGAGGTGTTAAAGTGTTTGTATAGAAACGCCACTATGTCAGTTCGCCTTCAGGACCGGAACTCGAAGCCTATCCAATTGCAGCGAGGAGTAAGACAGGGAGATGTAATATCTCCGAAACTGTTTACTGCTGCATTGGAAGACGCTTTCAAGCTTCTGGACTGGGGGAGTTTTGGCATCAGCATAAATGGCGAATACATCACTCACCTTCGATTCGCCGACGATATTGTCATCATGGCTGAGACCCTGGAGGACCTTGGTACAATGCTCGATGGCCTCAGTAGAGTCTCTCAACAAGTGGGTCTTAAAATGAACATGGACAAGACGAAAATCATGTCAAATGTCCATGTCGTACCCACTCCTGTCAAAGTTGGTGACTCTACTCTCGAAGTTGTTGACGACTATGTATACCTAGGACAAAAAATCCAGTTAGGTAAGTCCAACTTCGAAAAAGAGGTCAATCGTCGAATCCAACTCGGATGGGCAGCGTTCGGTAAGCTACGCACTATCTTCTCGTCCCAAATACCACAGTGCCTCAAGACAAAAGTCTTTGATCAGTGTGTGTTGCCAGTGATGTCGTATGGATCCGAGACATGGTCGCTTACAATGGGCCTCATAAGAAGGCTCAAGGTCACTCAAAGGGCGATGGAAAGAGCTATGCTGGGTGTCTCTTTGCGAGATCGAATCAGGAATGAGGAGATTCGCAGGAGAACTAAAGTAACCGATATAGCTCACCGGATTGCAAACCTTAAGTGGCAGTGGGCGGGGCACATTGCTCGTAGAACTGATGGCCGTTGGAGCGGAAAGGTTCTAGAGTGGCGACCGCGAACCGGGAGACGAAGTGTTGGCAGACCTTCCACAAGGTGGACTGACGATCTGATAAAGGTCGCGGGAAACCGCTGGATGACAGCAGCAGAGGACCGATCGTTGTGGAAAACCTTGGGGAAGGCCTTTGTCCAGCAGTGGACGTCTTGCGGCTGATAATGATGATGATGATGAATAATATTCCTTCACAATCCCAGAGTATTGTAGCCATGATCTTGCCAGCTGAAGGGATGACTTTGAATTTCTTCGGATGAGGTGTTCCTTTAACGTGGCACTGCATCGACTCTTGTTTGCTCTCAGGGTCATAATGATGAACTCAAGTTTCATCTCCGGTAACAATTTTTTGGAGCAAACCATCAGGGTTTTCTCCACACAGCTCAATGAAGTCGGCATAACAAGCAACGCGCGTATGCTTCTGAAACGGTGTCAACATTCGCGGTACCCATCTCGCACTAACTTTGGACATGTTAAGATGCTCGTGGATAATATCATGTATTGTACCAATAGAAATATTGTTTTTTTGTGCTATAGACCTAAGCTTCACTCGACCATCTTCCAGTATAATTTTCTCCACTTTTTGAATGTTTTCTGGTGAAGTAGTTTCAACAGGTCGACCAGGTCTAGGGTCAGCTTCCCTCTCCCTCCCATGCTTAAATTATTTTGACCACTTTTGGACAGTAGATAATGAAGGAGCCGACTCACAGTAAACTAAATCCATTTCTTCTTCAATAGACTTGTTTGTTTTTTTCCTTGTTTAGTCAAGAATTTTATCACTGCTCGATGCTCCAATTTAATTAACATTGTAAAATCACTCATGGTGATCACGTTTGTTCAGCAGTAGCAGAAAGACACAAAAGAACGTGTGGGCTTCAAATTTACTTTTTTTTACTGTCAATGAATGATTCTTAGCGGCCAGTATTAAGAAATTTACTAAAACGGTTTGCAAGATACCAATACCGACAATTTAATGAACGCCCCTTCGTAATTTCATCCAATTCTAATATAATCTTTCGAATTTAATTTTGTACATCCATGCGACGAAAACTAATTGAATAGTCAATTAGATTCGTCGTTTCAGATTTGCCCAAAAAATCTTCGAATGGCCCAAGTTCTGGGTCGTTAGGTGGATTTGCTAATTTGGGGACGTACGCAATTTTTAGCGCGTTCATTTTGCTTATTTTATTTTGAGTAGTCAGTGGAGTTAAATCTGGCTAAAGCACCAAATTTGCTCCTTTATGTATTTTATAAAATCTCGCACGATTGGCAAACATTGCTCCATGTATCGGTCGGCATTAACGGCTAACCCAGATTTAAAAAAACTGCCTTAGTCTTACCGCGAGGGCTGATCACATGCCACAGTAAAACTTTTTTGGGAATCTGCATAGGCTCCATGACTCCATCCACACTTTCACGTTTTCTTCAGTTGGGTAATTTGTGTTTTTGAAATAATAATTAATTTCCTTGTAATGTGAAACATGATTCGTCGTTCATTACGCACAAGACGTAACAAAAACTAGAAACTAGGCTTAAACTTTCAGAACTGGGCTTTCTTGTGATCGTTTTTCTGAGTGAGTAGGACGCTAAAATACTATAAACTGTGCTTTGACTCTAAACCTTTTGTGTAAAATGCTCCACGACCTTTTTTCGCATTTGACCAAAGGGGATGTGTATCGAAGAAATTACAAGCAATTTCGCGACGCATTTGTTCTCGTTTGCCATACTTATTGTTAAAAAAATCCTACATCCATGAAATTTGTCATACTTATTTGAAGATGAGTTGTTAAATAAAAGACAATTAATTTTCGTGGCAAACTTACTTTTTAAAAGGAATTTAATATTTTAAACAGAGGTTCAAATTTTGTCCAGATTTCATTCCGCAGACGTTAGCGTGGCCCCTGCCTGCCTGGAATATCTTTTCCAATATTCAAGTTCAACTTAAATGTTGGAAAAGATGACTTGAACATTGCTTTAACAATTTTTTAAACATTAAAGAGCTTGTTTTTCGCTTTTCAGTTGATATTTACTTGCACTCAGGTGTTCTGTTTTTTCAAATAATTTCGTTTTTACAGTTGCGAACTTCGTATGAAACAATAGATGCGGTAGCAAGCGGAAGCCAACAAAAGGAAGGCATCAAACGTAGGACTTTTAGGATGTAATGATTTGTGACAATAAGGTATTAAAGGTGTTTTACTGCAATGTCCCACCACATCACTTAATTTTACGTACGCAAACATCAATTTGAGTTGCAACGCGAGCCATGGTGAATTGAAAACACTATAACGATGGAGAAGTTAAGATAACTCTGAAAACATTGCGCTGTGAGTTCCACGAATAAAAAGCGAACGTTTCTCCAACACTTCCTAAAAAAGGATTGAAACATAAAAACCAGAAAAGTCAGCTATTGTGCTAAAAAACCTAGAGAACACAGAACTCGATCAAATCAAGAGGTGGTTGTAATTGTTTTCGTGCTAAAAATCACTTACCACCCTGAGCGGTTGCCTCTCTTTTCGCGGTTCGTTTTGAATAATACGGTATGTTGTTAGTCTGAGCTCCCGGCCGCGGTCTGCCTTCACCGCACAGTTTTAGTAGTTTTGACGCGAAAGCCAGTGTCATAGTTGAGACCTTGCCCTGAGCCTGGCACGGTACGGCACGGCCCCTCACATACACATACAACTACACCATATTTTCATATAAAGACGTATTCATATTAGTTTTTTATGTGGATGATACGTTTAAAACTTCTTTTGGGTAATTTTTAAATGTGTCGTTCAGTTATAGCAGTTTTTCCCACTCGAATGCTTCTATATAATATAGAGGCGCAGGGATATAAATAAACTAACGAACGGATTTAAAACATGCTTTTGTTTTACCAGCGCCTCTATTCTTCACTGCAGAGGAATATTGCTTTTGACGTGTTTTGGTATTGTTTAACTCGGTCGCCATTACTGTAATATTTTTTTTTTTTTATTTATTATATTATTAGGCACGGTACAAAAGTAAATATGTAACAATATTCCCGCAAAACTGTTTTTACAGTTTGTCTGCAGGCAGGAGTCTCTATTTAGCTAAATAAGTAACAAAATAAATAAGATATGGTTCTAAATATGATACACACCTGAGTGACAATTGCTTATGAAAGCAGTTGTCATTCAAGTGTCTGATAGATAGATAGATATGAGCTACCATGGCGTCGGCGATACGAGGACAAGTCAAAAGCAATATTGTTTTACCGTGTTGAATAGAGGTCCATAATAATCGCAATTGATAGATGTATAAAAAAAATTCAAGTCTTTAATTAACAACTTGAATCATATTTTTTTGGGTTATTATTACTTCAATCTCGTTAAATGATGTTATTTAAATATTAATGACCTGTAATAATATCATTGATAACTTGAAAATGATTGCAATTAAACAATTATATCAATCATATACCTACGAGTAATATGCGTTCCAAAATAAGAATTTACAATTTTGTATTAAATAAAATACTTCGGTTTGTTACAGATAAAAATCCAATCAGGTAATCACATATAAATTTCATCACGCTACGTAGCCATCTAGCCATCTATCTATCATCATCATCATCATCAGCCCGGGGGCGTCCACTGCTGGACAAAGGCCTCCCCCAAAGAGCGCCACAAGTCACGGTCTTGAGCCGCTTGCATCCAGCGGCTCCCCACGATCCTAACCAGGTCGTCAGACCACCGGGTGGGAGGCCGTCCAACACTCCGTCCACCGGTGCGGGGCCGCCACTCGAGAACTTTTCTTCCCCAACGGTTATCAGTTCTCCGAGCTATGTGGCCTGCCCATTGCCACTTCAGCATGCTAACTCTCTGAGCTATGTCGGTGACCTTGGTCGCCATCTATCTATACCTTGAGTAAATAGGTAATATTTAGTCATACCTACACGTATCACCATTAAAGCAATAAAATGACATACGCTTTTCCAAAATAAATGTTACAATACATTAATAAACTATCCAAGAAAGATATTTATACAGAATTTAGCGCTTCAAAATACACTACGAGTATAAGTACATAATTCCGAATTGATCAAAAATCTCAATTTTTCTTAATTCCGAATGCAATGTTATGATAGAAGACGTAAGTTTTTAATAACGCTTATAAATCAAACCTAACCTAACCTACGTAAAGCAATTAAATAAAACATTCAATGTAACATTCTACATATCATTCATAACTGCGGAAAACTTAAAATTAGGACAAATGAATATTCGGAAAAAATATTGTTTAAAAACAATTATGTTCAAAGCCTTTCCCGACTAAGCTGTATCGTCAAACTTGAGAAAGCCACACCACCCTAAGCACCTTTTAATAACACCTACAAATCTATACACACACATATTACACACATATTATATTATATTTATTAAATTATCACAATTTTTAGAAGGCTCAAATTGAGTAATTACATTATTATTAAGTATCCAAAATTATGGAACTTTATTACCTATTAACTACTATTGTTTTTCTTTTAAGTAATAATATATAAAAAAAAAATTACGATTATACAAATAAGCTGACATGTAATATAAAATTTATGAATAAAATATGATTATGATTATGATTATGATTATACATGTAAAATGCTTTGTCCTGAATGACTGACTGACTGACTGACGGATCAACGCACAGTCTAAACCTCTGATTGTACAGACCTGAAACTTGGAGAATGAGTTCTTTGTATGACGTAGGCATCCGATAAGAAAGTATTATCCGAAATTGTTTTGAAAATAAGGGGGTGAAAAGGGGGGGCAAAGTTTGTATGGGACATGTGATTCCTTGGTCCAATCTATTTCAAATTTTGCATAAACATTCTTTAACAGAATTGATGGAAGACGTGTTTCGTGTTTATTGAAATTCATCCCCTAAAGGGGTGAAAAAGGGGAAGAAAGTTTTTTTGGGGGTTATTTTCTTCGAAGTTGATATCAATACTCTTTAGTGCTTTTGATTTACATTACATTTTATTTTGACACATGTTTAAAAACTCAATCCGATTGTAATTAAAAAAGGTTGAACTCACATAAGAGTTTGGTGCAATGCAAATACCCAAACCGCTGAGTCTAAAGATTCTAAATTTGGTACATAGGTTTCTTATGAGGTCTAGGGAAGAAGTAGGGGAGTAGTGGGAAACTAATTCTGCGCGTACGAAGTCGCGAGCGTCCTCTAGTCTATCTATCTAAATATATAAAAGGAGAATATATATATATATATATATATAAAAGGCAAATCTGGCTCACTGACTTAGATATCAACGCACAACCGAAACTACTGTACCTAGCAACTTGAAATTTGGTACATGGGTTAATTTCATGATGTAAGTGAGCACTAAGAAAGGATTTTTGGAAATTCACCCCCTAAGGGGTTAAAATAGGGGGAGTACCGGGAAACTAATTCTACGCGTACAAAGTTGCGGGCGTCCTCTAGTATGTAAATAAGAAACTAAATTCAGGTTACTTAACAGTAAGGTTTGATGAGTCTGCAAGCGTCTCAACCTCACGTGACTATTAAAACTTTGTACGATACGATTTGCCATAACGTGTATTGGTTTATGTGTTTTAGATATAAACGGCGACCCGAGTTAGGGCCCAATTTATTATGTAGCTATTGAGTTAAACTATATTGGAACGGGCTCCAGTGGAACGCGGCATTATGTAATTCAGACCTTGCCGCGCGTAACATACAGGGCGGGCGCCGCGGGCGCTATCACTGAATACTTATTCTGTTTATGCTTTAAAGTAAATGTTAAGCTAACTGAAAAAAAAAAACCCTACTTCACATAACACAGTAGAGCGAAAAAACGAAATGTACCTAACTGATCGTAGTTTTCTGATTTAACTTTACTGTACATATAATTTATTTTTTACAATATTTTACAATGCATCTCACTCTCTCTAACTGTTTTTGGGCCGGTAACTATTACCGTTTCAAACATTACGTTTACATATACTTGGTATGGTGCAAAGTAGTGAAAGATCATGTTTATTCGGTTTTGCATACTGTTTCTTTTCAGTGCTCAGCGTATACTAGATTTTATAATTCCAAATTATATGAATGAGAATATAGGACATGCTGTAAGCTGTCTTCTTAAAGATTTTTTACCAGAGATTAGGTATGTATGCAATTTTTACGCCCGTATGCAAGATCAACAACATCAAACGTGCTTTAATGTTCTTAAGGTAACAAATACAAGAAAAATATTGAAATGTTTTCTCTTTTAAAACCAACTTTTGTTGCCGACTTTGTTGTATTGCTTATGTATCTGGGTCGTACGCTAATCACAGCGCAACATTCCGTCTCCATCATCAGATCAGCTCCCAGATACCACAACATTGCATTGCTACTGTTAGTGGCAGTTTGTGAGTGTGTGGATGATTTATTGTTTATAAAGATAACTAACTCTGGTTGAAGTGCTGAAGAATCACAGTCCGAAATACGAAATATCCGGAATGTACAGTAGGTAATCAATCAAAGGAGGCATAGTCATGGGCAACTGCTAGAGCAACTTTCAATGAGTCAACGTCACAGAATTAGCTTTTACTGCTAACGAAATTAGGAATAAAATCCAAAAATCACGGATAGAGTCGCGGATAACAGATTGCATGGCCTATTCCAGAATAGGGCACCGTTGCTAAGGTACCAATTCGCGTGCACACTCCGCGATACCTGTTGTCTCGACTGCTCCATAACGAGCCCGGGTCACGCCAGCAGCGGGGTGATATTTAGCCATTCCATAAACGTTTGCATTAATTAATATCGCCACTTCTCAAACTAACATAAGACAGAGGTTAAACGGGCACGAAAAACGATAGGGATGAGGAGACAAGGTTTGGGCGTTGGCCGTGATAACACACAAGGCGGCTAGCTATAATGCAATAGTCGAAGCATACTATACTCTATTGGTTACCAAATTTCATTGAAAATCCTTAGACTATTACTGTTCAGTTAGCCGCCTTATTTTGGTATGACGGCAGCGGTTGGCTGTTGTATTGAATATTGACATCAATCGAATATTAAATATAATTCTAGATTGACTAGGGCCAATAAACCATATTTTGAATGACAATAATTAGGTGTTTTACCATATTCAAACGTGCCCAAGGTTTCTTAGAGCAGGGTTTCACTACCTCTGCGTCGAGCCTCCCTAATGCAATGTATGTATGTATGTATACTATAAATTCTACTTAAGTTAATTTATTTCATGCTAATTTCTAGGTCGTCTCATGTCGTTGGTTCCATTCCCGACAGAGTTCGCATTTTGTTTGACGCCTATTAATTTTTGATTCTTGCGAGCGCACCTAAAGCAATTTAAAATGTTAACATATTTTACGATCTTAAAGAGCGACAAAAGCATGTACTTTGATGAAACTATTCTAACAATTGAATGAATTGAAACTGTTTCACTGCAGATTGGTGAATGCTCTGTTTACACCCGTCCCAAATTACGCGTGACGACACATTTACGCTACGATCGTGTGACGCGGCCCGCCTTGGAATGTAAACGTGCCCCAAATACGAGGAGATGAGGATGGACACAAACACACTTTCCCTATATTTCGTTATAGCTTTTGCCACTGTAACGATAAGAAATTATTTATCCTAGGATTTTTATAACATCATTCTCTTGACTGACAATATTTGTCGACGTATCAATCCGTTGGGTTGATGTTAATGAAAGACACGCAAATACAATATTCCTTTCAGAGGTAGAACAAACTAAAAATACCCGTTACTGTTCTCAGGCCCAATACAAGAAAACAAAAAACACAAATTCGAATTTATGAGTCATGGTACAATTAACCCTGGTTCCGACAATGTGCGATATTTCCTCAGCGATAAAGAAAAGCGGGCATGTACGAGTATGTGCCCGGCCTAAAATTAAAAACGCTCACCAAAATTCATCGGAATAAGTGGCAGTGAATCATGCGCAATAAATAACTAAAAGGTTTGTGCACATTTTATCAGCTGTTAGGACGTCTTAAAAATATTGAAGAATTCGGTAAAGCGGACGGCCACGGAGTTGTTTGTTTATTTTCAGACAGCTTCACAAACAATTTGAAAGACCCAATGAGCCGGGTAGCGTGGTCCTATTTAGTCACGTATTTATATTCAATTAAAGGCATTCCAACTTAACTTTCGACTATATTTATTTGTACTCAAGATATATATATTGGAAGACTAGTTTCTGCCCGCGAATTCGTACGCGTAGATTTCAAATATCGTTATTCCTTAGGGAACTTTTAAATTTTCCGGGATGAAATGTAGCTTATGTGTTAATCCAGGGTATAAGCTATCTCCATTTAAAATTGCAGCGTTAAAGAGTAAAAAAAAGCGGCCAAGTGCGAGTCGGACTCGCGCACGTAGGGTTCCGTCCCACTATCAAGTCAGCCGAAAGACGTCCACTGCTGGACACAGGCCTCCCCCAAGGCTTTCCACACAGACCATACCACTATAAGTACATCTAAATAAATGTTTTTCTTTATTCTTTATTATATTGGAGTTGACTAAATGAAAGGTAAAATGCGGTTTACGATTTATAACGTATTAAAAAAAACTAATTATTAGATCTCGTTCAAACCAGTTTTCGGTGGAAGTTTGCATAGTAATGTACATCATATACTATTTTTACATTTATCATTCCCTTATTTTAGAAGTTACGGGGGGGGGGGGGACACACATTTTTCCACTTTGGAAGCGTTTCTCGCGCAAACTATTCAGTTTAGATTTTTTTTTTATTAGAAACCTCAATATCATTTTTGAAGACCTATCCATAGATACCCCACACGTATGGGTTTGATGAAAAATAATAATTGAGTTTCAGTTCTATGTATGAGGAACCCCAAAAATTTATTGTTTTTTTTCTATTTTTGTATGAAAATCTTAATGCGGTTCACCGAATACATCTACTTACAAAGTTTCCATAGTATAGCTCTTATAGTTACGGAATAAAGTGGCTGTGACATACGGACGGACAGACGGACGGATAGACATGACGAATCTATAAGGGTTCCGTTTTTTGCCATTTGGCTACGGAACCCTAAAAACGTCCATACATACATACAAACATTCGCGTTTATAATATTAGTAAGGATGATACCTAACAAAACCAAAAAGGATTTTTCCATATTTTCAATTTCCAAATCAATATTTGGACCCAGTGTGCTACGAGGCAAAACTAATTACTTGTGTTTATGTCTTATTTAATTACCCACCGACTAAGAATCATTGTTTTCGTTAAACAAGTTTTTACTAATAGATTAGAATATTTTTTTTGTATTTCCAGACAACTTGCGTGTCTTCTCGGGGTATTTAATTTAACAACCATGTCAGCCATATCCCCATAATAATCTCGTTTATAACCCTAGACGCCTAAGTTATATAACTATAAAATATTATAAATGAACAGAAACACCTCTACGTTGTTAAAATAATATTATGTTTTTTTTAGCACTAATGTGAGATATCGTTATGAAAGACACACGTAACCATTACATACTGTCACTACTACCTGTTACGACAGAATATGATAAGACTGTACTAACATATAGCGTCATTCTCTATTGTTTATAACGTTTGCATGAGCAGGTGCCATTTAATATAGCGAAGCATTTCCTTTCAATTCGACCCTATCACCTCGTAAATGGCGGCAATGGTGCTCAGTCATGAATCATGAAATGGCATGCGATGACAGCAGGAGGGCAGGATTCCGTGACTTATGTTCAAAGACAGAAAGGTTGAAGACCTTGTGTGGGTGACTATTTGATTGGTTAGATATTGAATTGAATGTGCTAATTTGTGTATACTTGTAATCGGTCTCTAGTCGGGCAATTATTTTTCCTAAGGTTCACTATCGTGACAGTAAAGGCACATTTTTGCCAAATGCGTAGGTACTTCATGTACTCGTACACACAATAAACAAATTTCACACTTTTTAACTCGATTAATTAATTACTTCTAAACATTCAGAATTCACCTGAAAAGTGAATCATCAACCTATTAAACCTGATTTATGCAGCGCGAAAAGCTTTAAAACTGTTATGTATCCGTTTCCTTCGCCACTATTTAGGCTATGGACAGACAGACATCTCTCAGGGTTATGGCTTTAGATGCTGGCGATGTAGAATTATCTAAACACCTATGTAGGTAATAAAATAAAAGCCGTAATGCGAACGTGTGTGTATTTTACGTGAGTAGCGGTATAGCGATCGACGTTCATCGAACAAGTAATAAAATGTTTATGATATATTTTTTGTGAGTGAGTTTTCCTCAAATTCTTAGCGGGAAGTGTGATAAAAATAAACATTGTTGTTATTCAACGAAATTTTATTCGCAGTTGAGCAGAAGTTTTTTAAAAACATAAGACATAATATTTGTTTTGACACGTATACATTATTATCTTGTGACTCGTTAAGGTGATCAGTACATGAGGATAATATTCGTAGCCAGGAGGCAATAATGAAACCCTTATAAGTTTATGTGCATCTGTCTCTTCATATGTGACAGTTGTTAAGTACCTACTGTGAGATTTTTAAGAAGATTAAATTGCAAACTAGAAACAAAAATTCAAAAAAGT
Organism: Acleris sparsana; assembly: GCA_923062465.1. Lineage (NCBI taxonomy): Eukaryota > Metazoa > Arthropoda > Insecta > Lepidoptera > Tortricidae > Acleris > Acleris sparsana. The sequence continues at coordinate 15,615,762 of OV281286.1, forward strand.
TAAAAACTTGAAACTCTACTACTAGCTGATTTAAGACTTAATTATGACTTGAAGCGGTAGGAAAATCGATCTTACATGAGCATCTTGGAACCATCGTCTGAGTTCGATATAACTTCCAGAGACGCATTTAACAAATATTTATCCTAAACGAATATACGATGGTGCGAATGACGCAGAGTGGGTACCTACTACCATATGCCATTACGCATTCGCGATGAATTGTTGTATATTATATTATATCGAGGCCCATTAAACGCGCAACTGAACAAAAGCTGTATCATGTATCATGTAAACAAATGAATTGTAGAAATTTCGTGGTAATTTACAGCACCCGATAAAGTTAGTGATAATTTGATTGGACGTCATCAAAATACAATAGCTTGATAACAGATACATTTCAATTTAATTAATGTAAAAATGTGTCACATGAGACCCACATGAAGGTTGGCTCACAATAGCTTTAAGGATTTCCCCCAAAATTTAATTGTTGAGCCTATAAGGCGGTGGAAACAGCTACCGTAGGATAATGCCGCCGTCAACTGGCCAGACAGGACGAATATCTCTTAAAGTATGAAATAAAAGAAGACCTTCGCGCCCTGCATGCAGAAAACCGCCGAAAACACGTGTTGGAGGTCGAAGCCATACATACAACACATAATGAAAGCACGAGAACTGTTTAAGTGCGAGTTGGTCCCGTGCCATCCAATTCACACTTGGCAGGTTTCTATTAATTGTTGTTTTTTTTAACGTTTGACACCAAAGGAGTCAATTGTTTTTGGGCCCACTTGAAACGGTTACGTTTATTGATTCACATTTGTATTGAGATTCATAATTTAACAGTCATTTTTTTAGCATTCCGATAAGACACAGTTAAAAAAAATTACCTTGGTAATTAGAGGTTAAGAGGTACCAATCGACATATGTTTTATTAATATACGTTGCATTACGTGTTTGGGGGCCCGTTCCCAATACAGAAAAAATGGCTCCTTTGACGCTTGTATTGTATTACCGCTTTGAAGATGGAACAAAAAGTGAAAAACGTTAGAAAAATTTCTTGTATGGGGCACGGGATCCAATTTATTATTTACCTTTGTCTTCTTTCGCTATTATTTGTAAATTCATGATTACGGTCTGTTCATATCTATAACAGTTCAAAATATACAGCTAGTTATAGTTAGGACAGACAGGCGGACTGACAACGAGGCTTAGCGATAGGGTTTAGCGCCCTTTGAGTACGGAACCCTAAAAAGGAACACAAATGTACAAAAATGTGAAACTTTACGGTAGTAGATAGACACGTTGCGGTGTTGTTGGTTTCCCACAAAGGGCCCGGCCACGATTAGTGAACCGCAATACTTCAACTTACAAAGAAAGTTCGACCGCTAATGGTCTGACAGGTTACATACGCTCTACTGTGGAATTTAGGGCGGCCTCCCACAATGATATCATCAAGAAAATGAGTAATGTTGCAATGGTTGAATTTCAAACCAGCTACGACTTTTTATAAACGGATCCATCTTCGAATAAATAATACTAGCATAGAAACATAAAACAGAAATCTGCCTATTAAGCGCTTAAAGGGGTCCGTATTAAGTAAAAAAAGACGGAACCCTTAGGTTACTTTATTGTCTGTCTGTAACATTTTTTTAGGGAAAGGCTGAAGATACAACGCTGAAATTTGGAATAGATTTCAGCCAAAGCCAGAGGTTCAAACAAAGCCTTATTTAAATAATACATTTACTGAATAATTTAAGTACAGGGTAAATTAGAGTTGCTTATAAAGCACCAAACTACCACACACTTACCTATGTTTTTTTATAAAACAGTTAAAAACTATCAAAGCTAAACTATCTAAGCTTTGTATTGCGTTTGGTAAAATAGTCTCTCCACAAAAAGGAAAAAGTACAGAAATGAAAGTTAAAGCTTCGGTTTACTTTAAGGAGCGGTAGATGTTTCGAAAGAAACGAAACGAAATGAATCTTTAGTCGGTACGTAAGTCAGACTCACATTCGAAAGGTCTCTTTTACGCGTACGATGACATGAGACAGCCGCTATAGCCAAAATTTTAAGAGCGCGTGTAAAGCACCTGTGAGCAGAGACGGCCCGGGGCGGGAGGTCGAGCACGCACTCGGCATCGCCGGCGGATCTCCTCCGGCCCCTCCCCGCCAGGAGCTCAATGGTGGTCCAGAAGGAACCCTCGCTTGAAGGCGAGGAGGACGACGCCGTCCGCTGCATGCTCGGTGATCGCTGGTCGCTGGTCGCTCCGCACTAGTGCATGCTGCTGCTCCCACAGCCGAAGGTGCAATGACTGCCACCGGCATTGTCGCCGCCACCCACCCCCCTTTAACACCCCACGTGTTCCACACGCGAACATTAATAACGCCCCGACACCTTTCACGGGTAATTTGCCGCGCATTCACTGAAGCCTGTCGATGGTATCGACACTTAAATATTGAATGGATGGGCTTTGTTCTTTTTAATTGTTGTTGATTAGTTTTTCACACAAATTCTTTATGAGCTACGATACGTTACTACGCCAGAACCAAATAAGTAATAGACATTTATTTTTTGGTTTAGGTAGGTACTTAAGTTTTAAACGAGTGTTTGATTATCCAGTCTAAACTTGCTGCACTTTTCTTAAGTATGCTGTATTGTGTGGCCGGAAGGCAAGGTCTGAACCGCCTCCTGGAGGGGGTGACCTGGATGGCGCCAACGTCGCCGGTCGCGACCGGGTCAGCCGGATGCCATCAACCGACCTTCGTAGTTTGCCAAATGTAATTACGGCGTTTATGCCTTACGGTGTCACTTGTGGCTCCATTTATTTTCTGTACAACATGAGAGTTGTACAGAAGTATGTATGATCCACCTACCATCATAAGTTTGAGGGATTGCCCTTGAGTAGTATTTATTTGAGGACCAAAAGAACTCACGTCAGAAATGTCTTCAAGCTGGATTTTCTATGTAATAATTGTGATAATATAAGACAGATAAGATAAGACTCTGCATAATGTTCAAAAGGGTCATACACAGATTTAGGTTAGCGTTTTTCCTGTGGACATACGGACATACCTGAAGTTAACGTTTTTAAGGCCTAATTTTCTGGGTGGACCCATACCCGCATAAACAGCGTCAGGTCTACCTTAGTCCTATCAGACACAAATAACTTATATGCACATATATTTAACTAGTTTCATTAAAGACAACTCTTGTATTTTCGAGTGTGTATCAACCTAAACTAGATAGGTTTGAGGTTTGCATTTATCGTGTGTAGGGTTACCATCCCTAAAATTTGGCAACCAGGACAAGAGGTGTGAATTCCCCGGATTTCGGAGCCCAGAACCCGGAGGGTCGACGATTGTCCACACCACGGCGCGATGAGCGACGCGACGGCCCAAGACTTTAAATTTCTAAACAAGGTCTACAAATGAAACCTCGCCCGGACGCTCCCCGGTCACCCTCTAAACTAGGGCAATCTTGGGAAACCCGGACGGATGGCAACCCTAATCGTGTGAGTGACCTAAAGGTACTATAGAACAAATATGGAGTGTGCCCCTACGAAGTGCCCGAGCAATCGTAGGTACCTATAGCTGACTAATTTGTGAATTATTTTTGACGCGACATTAAAAAATAGTTTCAATACAAAATTGTATAAGAAATGTTTACGTAACACCGAGTTATATTTAACGTAAATGACAAAAATCGCATTGACCCTTAGGTCACAAAAACATGTGCCATTTAACAGACGGATAACGACATGTCTTAATATAACTAAATATTTGGTTCGATACATGATATAACGTTATGACGTCGTATTGTTTATGAAATGATAAAAACTTGAAGCTCTTATATCCCGTTTAGATGGGCCGAAACTGGCGCGATCGTCATATCGTCATCCAACCTATAAAAGATGATCGTAAAACATACATTAGTAGATTACATTCACCGGCAGATATCTATTTAAGGGGTAAGTAATGCTTTTTAGATCTAATAAATACATACGTTGCCATCTAATTTTGTTATATATAAAATATGCCCAAATAATCGAGTAGGTAGGCGAATAAGTATATTAAAAAAAAAAACCGCCTACTCCAAAATAGTGTTTTTTGATAAACAATCGACGAAAAAACATCACAAAAACTCACAAAAACAGTTGAATTTAGAATCGTTTGTTTCTCGAAATCAGACCAAGTCTTACTTAAGCACACCCATACAGGTTACCGGTAATTGTTACCAAGCGCCCATCAATATAAAAACCTAGTTTTTTTTTGCGTCAAAGTTGCGATAAAAAGTTACATTAGTTGTGCCCCGAGCATTCAATCTAGTCTAGTTATAAATAAGCGACGGGTGAAATCCTAACCGGAAGATATGCGACTGATAAAAAATGAGATAAAAAAAAAACAAATAGAAACTGCGCCAAAGAAGAATATATATATTGGTAAACTATTCTAAAAAGTCGAGAATATTTGTACGGCGAGTGATTTAAGTGCCTAGATGTTCGTATTTAGTACTAGAATTTGCTCGGGGTACTATCCGAACGATACTCAAAAATAGTTATCCCCGAGCGCGTGTCCCTAGTACTCAAAAGCAGTGCTTATTTTACAAATTAATCGTCTTGCGACAGTTCCCTGGCCCTTTTTCCTGTAACAAGACCAAGTTTCTGCCACGCGAACGGTATTACCTACTAGTGGCGTTATTTAGGTCCTGTCGCGGCACGCGGGGCAGCGCAAGTGATCGCATGGGCGCCACAACTACTCGTTCGTGGTTGCCGGCTGTATAACCCGACTTTGACATGTTTCATTTAACATGGACTTCAAAAAATCTTATTTAGAACAGGTACTCACGCATATTGTATGATCTTGGCTTGCCACCAGCGCGGTACGTCGGGCATTGTGAATCGCTTCATTTTCTTGCGCCCCATCTCGCCCTCGCCGGTCTCATCTTCGCCCTCCACCTGCATCCCATTATTGTTACAATGGATTGTTTGCCTATAGTTGCTGGTTATAGTGGTTATACTAAGAAATAATATAAACAAATACCATTTATACAATAACTAGAGTACCTATCTATGAAGGCGACGATACGCCCACGTGTATAATTTGGTTCTCGCTATATTTAGCATTTCGTCCCGTTAATGGTCGATATGCACCTCTAAATCACTACCACGGTAAGCATTTTCGGCGCGCAGCGAGAGAATAAGTTCCAATGCAAACCGATCGACCGCGTTAGTTTAGATTCAGAAGGCTACACCTAACATCGAACCCTTTAGAGAAAAACACTGCCGTAATACCAAAGAAGGCTGCTAACTGCAATGTAGTAGTCAAAGCATTCTATACTCTATTTGCTACCAGTTTAAGTATAAAATGCTTATACTACATATTACTATGCAGTTAGACGTCTTTTTGGCATTACGGCAGAACAGAAAGAGTCAAAATAGTTTATAATTATTAATATTACAATTATACGAAGAAAAGCCACAGCCCATTGGATTTATAATATTATAGTAATGCATAGAGATCTTATTTCACTTGTGACAGTTTCTAAATGCAAAAGCTGTGTTCGTCCCACTACTTTGGGCGTTCAAAAATATGCGTCTTACTCGATATCCCCTGTTATGGGTCATTGAACTCGTGGAATATGGCCAAGTGGTAAGGACTGTGCCCAAGGTCATAGTCAGTCATATAATTTATTGTATTTATGTGTTCCAATACTTCCAATGGTGTTACTTGGTTTTACAATTTAAATTCTAATACTCATGCTGATGCGTTTCACGGTTCACTGGCAAATAACTACCTTGGGCTGTTATCTTCTATACAAAATTATTACACATCAATCATTCATAATAATTACTTACATTGATTTTGACTCTTTTATCCGTGTCATCATTGGTGGCGGTTTGTTCTGCAGCCATTTTTGCACTTTTTAATAACTTAAAATGTTCAAATAATTTTGGAGATCATAAGTACAATAATTTTGTTGATATTTTAAACTAAAAATAACCCGGTAATTTTGAATAAGTAAACTTAAACCTACACGCCTAATACAAATAATTTTGTTCTAATAATTGTGGAATAAATTTAAGCCCAAAACAACATCACCCGGTAATTTTGAACGCGTAGTACCTAAACGAAATATTTTGATTTATGCTGTCATTTTGACACAATAAAAAAACAATAGACAATATTTCCTGACACTATTTCAAATAGGTAGCATAACAAACAGTTCCACCTCAATAACGATTTACCAGTTTATGGTTACCAGGTAACGACGTCTGGATGGGAATTTTTGGGATCTATTAGTGAAGGGAAAGGGCTGGGAAAAATAAGTGTTTATCTACGCACATATCATAAGCCCTCTATTATGGGTTCAGAAACCGTAGGAAATGACCAGTATTATTACAACCAATTTTACTATGAGAACTTTCTCGTCTGTGGTAGTAGGTAAAATATGTACTGTAATGTTATACATTTTTGTAACGTTATAAGATAAGTTTGGAATAGCTGTCAAAACTCAAGAGGGTCTCTATTCTAGTATCCATAGATATTAACCATAGATAGAAACGTCAGTTCAGTATGTTTTTTTAATGTAAACCGCATGACATTTGATCTCCAGTGACATGAGAAGAGGGAATTCATTCGTTTGTCTATGATTTTAAGAAAAACCTTTATATTCGTGACACTGACACAGTAAAAGTTTGATTTGCCGCCATTTTTGTCCTCAAGGCGTCGGCTTCTGAACCCGAGTACTTATGGTATGTGTGTAGATAAAGTAGTGTATGCAACTGTACATAATTAGGCCTTGTGTTTTAAGGCCTCTCATTATGCATCAGTTGCATAAAGTACTATTATACTCAAGAATGCAAACGAAAAATAAATACATACTTACTCTGTGTATAAAGTTGCTTGGGCGTGTAGAGGTCAAGTTGGAGTTGGTTCGTCGGAAGTCGGTTCTGCTGCTTTAAGCGTAGGTCATCGCATAGGTATCGGCCTGATCAGAATCGCCTAAACTTTTACCGTTCTGTACTTATGTTTTGGATTAAACTGAATACTGGAACGCACTTCTCACTTCTCCTTCTATGTTACAAACGCGCATGATGTTTATGAAGATGTTTAGGTGTGTGGAATTTCGCTGTTTGTCTGCTAATCAAGTCTAACATTAACGGCTGTAAGGATTTGGATGAAATTTGAACAGATATGTCTGGATTAGAACATAGGGTATTTTGTTGTAGGTACCCAAAGGAAACAACGGTAAATAGGCTGAATCGCGGGCAACAGTGTGCACATGCTGCGACTACACCTCATGTTGGAAAAAAATATGCGTTCTCCATAATATAATAAGGACTCCATCCAAGTAACCTCGAATCTCTTTTTCAACTGATGTCGGTAACAGCTAAGACCGATTTCTGAATCCCGTCTGGTGAGTCTCTTATCAAAAAGTTTTTTTTTTTCACAAGGTCGTATTTTTTAATCTCACCAGTAAATGAAATTCTCACGCCTATGATATCAGACACTAGTGCGACCCACTCTTCAAAACATAATTTAATTTTTCTAATTTTATCATATCAGTGAGATTCAAAAGCGACCTTAATAATAAAACATGATAAAAGGGCCAAAAGAAAATATCCAATAAAAAATATATTTAGCATATCCATAAGTGCTATAACATCACACGGCCTGCGCATGCCCGAAGCACTCGATGTCGCCGATGGCCTGTATTTTGTGCTGCGCCTGCTTCCGAGCTGCGAGCCACCGGAGCCGGATGTCCGGGTCTGCCGGACCCCACTGTTTATTTGGACGACAGTTTTCATGGATGCGCTGGAAAAAAGTAAAATTTAGTGCACGTTGCTTTATGAGATATGCTAAGTTGGGACTGTGTCGCAACAACAGTGTACGAGTATCATTAATTCATCATCATATAACATTGCTCGGAAATATTGCCAAAGATGGTCGGTTAGGGGGTCACAAAACTAATTTTACGGACAGGGAGATTTTTGTCCAACCATGAGAACAAATTAAAAACAATGTCATGTTTTGTACAAAACAACGAAAACGACCAATTAGAACGCAACATTTCTTCACAACATTGTAATTGCGTTGCCCAACCTAAGGAATAGTATAAAATTCTTATGTTACTATGCTAATAATTTTACCGGCTGTTTTACCCCTTACCGACACAACAACCATGTGATCACCACTGCTTGGTGTCTGGTAAGTTGGTAAGACGATGGTAGCGATCCTTACCACCTCAAAATGTTGCATTACTGACGCCTAAAATATCATTTATACAATGTCGTTTATTAGGTTTGTAAACATTGGAGAGAGTTGTTCATGTTATACGGTTTCCGGCTCAAGAAAAGTTATTTCTGATGATTGGATGTTTTATGGCTTGCCTATGAATAATATACGGCCTTGGGCTGAATTCAGTTATAAATCTCCGCAGAGCACACGCCACTTTCGTCGGTAACGGGGTGAGTAACGGCGTTTTTAAGTGGCACCATTTTTCAGAGGTTTGCTAGTAAAACTGTTGATAATTTTAGGTGATTTACTATCACTATAATTTTATCCTAAATAAGTCTAGTTTCTCTGTGATGTTACAGGTATTTGATTTGTTTAGCGCTGCCGTTATTTCGATTGACACTTTTGTGATCGTGATAAATACTTTTATTTAATTCGTACGAGCTGTTGTCCGTGACTCCGTCCGCGTAGAAGTCGTTTATCGCTCTTCCCTCGGGAACTACCCCATTTTCCGGAATAAAAAGTACTCTATATCCTTTCCCGGGGTTACAGCTAACTTTATACCAAGTTTCATCAAAATCAGTTAAGCGGTTTGGCCGTAAAAGCGTAAAACAGATAATGTTACTTTCATATTTCTAATATTAGTATGGATAAGTAAGAATACTTATGTTTTATGATCCATAATAGCTATCTATACAAGTGCGATAGCGACAGACATCCAAACGCTATAAGGAGCTGGGAGTAGGTCTGTATATACTAGGTATACGAAATCAGGGCCTCATTCTACCAGGTAAAGCAATATTGCTTTTAACGTGTTGTCGTATCGTCAACGTTACGATATAGCTCCTATTTAGTTGCCGTTCAAGTTCAAGTTCAAATGTCACAATGACAGATAAGAACAAGACATTGTGTAGCTATACCACCGTTACTCAACGTTTATTAGTAAGGGGGTAATTGTTTCACCCAGTAGGACAGAGGCCCAGTATGATGAGCACCCCATTAAGAATTCAAAACGGAATTACATTAGCTATACGTCACCTTTGTGATTTGTATTAGTGGCTTAATTTCAAATCCAGCAAGTGAAGTAAGAAAATAGTACAAATTTAATGAGGTGGTAAGAGTCTACCGAATGAATCGTGGCAGTGTCTATTTATTTATATTCTACATGGCAATCTTTACAGGGTTACCTGAATCACAGGTCCTCTTGCCTGACAGATGACTCTGATGGCGTGTATGGGGATGCATGCGACGGAGACCAGGGCGACGCACCAGCCCACCGCGCCTGACGCGCCGCTCATCGTGTATACCGCCATCACCTGGATTTAGAACATCACTTCAGTGATAAATAGGAATAGGTAGAGTCAATTTACCTAAACTGTGCGTACTTCTGTTCACGCGTGACTGTGGTAGGAATAGGGTTGCAAGGTACAAAATTAGAAGAACCGGACACAGATTCATATTTAGCTTGACTTATTTATTTATTTATTTACTTTATTGGAGATAAAACAGAAACAAACAATGCATTACTTATGAACTAATTTACAAAGTAGTTTAGATACAGCCGTTTCCTTAAATATATCTCACTAAGAACATAAAAATATTATAATAAGCAACATGCGACAATACCTACAGGGCTTCGTTTACGTACTAGGATAAAAGACAATTTTATTTTAGTAAACACTCAAAAGAAACGGAAAAAAAACAAATCCTAAAAAACTAAAAAATAATAATAATTACGAGTACATGCAATTATTATTTACCTATTTATTGTGGGTTTTTTTTATATATAGAGTAGTAACAGCGGCTCTAAATCGGGTACGGGAGCAGGAGAACATATCAACATCACATAATAGTTTGTTGTGGTGGTTACAAAGCCTATATAGAGGAGCTCGCTTCCCAGCATTGGTCCTAATTTTAGGAAGAGCAAAAAGGTTTTTGGCCCTCGTGACCTTGCGTGGTGTTCTGAATTGCAGAGTGGTCAGGAGCTGCGGGCAATTGACTTCGCTTACGCAGATATTGCGCAGCATGACTGCGTCCGCGACAGCGCGCCTGTCTTTAAGGGACAACATTTTATAGTTCGCGGGGATTTCAGTTTGTAGTTTAGGTAACGGAGGAATTTCTTTTGTATGATTTCTATTCTGTCGGAATAGACATTGTAATGCGGGTTCCAAGCAACCGAGGCATACTCAAGATTAGGTCTAACTAGTGATTGGTAGAGGTAAACCAAAGCCCGTTTTGTTTTAAATGGTTTAGTGATTCGCATTAAAAAGTCCAACATTTGGTAAGATTTTTGGACTTGTGGCCCTGAAAGCCTAACACACTGGTAAAAAGAGGAGTTTACTCTAAATTATATTTTATTGTGAGTCACATTTGGTGCCCGCGCCGCCTGCGACTCCTGCGAGATCGCGTCGCGAGTCATGCGAGTCTGCATCTTTTGGCGGCTTTGGTCGGGCCAAAGCCGGATACGCCGAACTTGTTACATTTGGCCAGATACGACTGTAAAAATGCGGACAACTGGCAACCCTAAATCTACATTTTCATTGATGTTACCATTGATGAGTACATACACATTAAAGTACATACACATTAAATCAATCCTGTGTTTCTCGGAGGGGTAGGCAGAGACGCTTCTTCCACATTCATTCATCAACTCATGCACGCAGTAGCATAATTAAGTAGTTTAAGGTATTATGCCTTTGTCTATTCCATTCACGGATCATGCTATTCGTAACAACTTAATAAAGACACCATTAGATAAAAGTGAACCGAACCGAATCTTAAGTTAGATGCCCGACAGAAGGTGCGTCATGCGTCACAATAAATGACAGCGTCTTCAGACGGGCATCTCACGCTTTATTCGTTCATGAATACGGCTTTCTCTACTCTTTCAAGGTTAATATGTATTCCACTGTGTACTTTCTCTAGATCCAACTCCTGGTTGGTGAGCCATTGTAACATCCTAGCAAAGAAAATTATTTATATACTAGTTAAGTTTATGGTTTACACAAGTAGAAATAAAGCGAAGATGTAGATAGTTTTGTCATACTCACTATGAGCACCGGCGGCACGACGTACCGCCACACGAGCAGCCAGACCCGTCCCAGCGGGCGGCCCGTCATGAAGCGCACGTCGAAGCGGAACCCCGGGGCTCCGTACGTGAACACTGCGGACACCACCTCCAGCAGGCACACCGCCGGCACCGATGCGATGGCCACGTGGCCGTCCAGCAGTTCCAGCACGTGGAAACCACCCTGGACGTTAATTTAGAACATCGGAAAATGTCAAGAGCTGTGTGTCAATGAAAGGGATTTAAAAAATAGTTGTACTATTCACATCTTTGTGTGTTGCCAGGAACTTGGCAGGTATAAAACCCTCCGAAACTGAGTTACTATATATACGAGTATTTCTTTTTTTTGCAACAGTAACGTTGAATAGCTCTCTAAAAACCATTATGTGTGTTATTATCATTTTCTCGAATCGGTTACCGCTTAGGAAATACTCAAAATTAACAAATATTAACTAATCTAAAAATATCTAAAATGAAAGAACATCATCACGATTAAGTAGGAAGACTTCATACGTTGCCCTTGTACCTGCCGAAGTCATCAAAGTAGGTAACTTTAAATAGAAAATTTGCTTATAACTTCCCAGATTTGTGTTTGTGTTTTGTTTAACGGCGACGGAACCTTACACATTACACTGACCATGGTCTTGCCCGGTTTTATAATAGCGACAACATTACTGCTTCAATTTTAACCAAAACACTATGAAAAATGCCGGTACAAATGTCTCTGGGTATATTAATAAATATTGCATGGTTGAACCCGATTGCCGTAAAATACGCAATAAGAATATCATTAGCATTACATAAACAGTTACAGTTTCAATTTCATGTTACACTAAAGGATGGCTCGTGTTTATCGCGAAACTATGCGAAAGGCTCCAAGTCACGCAACGGTGACATTCCTTAGGTCTATTCCAACTATGCTATGTAGATAAAACTAGGCAACTATTGCGATTGTCTTCTCTTTGTAACCGAGTTTGCATTTGAGTAGGGTAGTAAAGAACTAGGGTAATTGTGCCTTCTTTGCGTAATTACTATGTTCGTTTTTAATTTTTATCCGTCTACAGCAAAGCACAAAAGGAGGGTTATTACGAGAATACTGTACCTACTGAGAGTCGTAAGTTCAAATTGAGGGTTTGAAAATGGGTCATGAACTCATGAACCGCATACGGCGGCAGCGGCGTAGTTAATAGTACATTGTGCATCAAGGGTAGTATGAAGGGAATTACTAACGAGAGTGTTAGAAGCCCGACGCCGAAGGCGGAGGGCTTTTAATGACTCGAGTTAGTAATCCCCTTACTGCCTGTGATACACACAATGGTTTTCATCACATTTGCGAGGAAAAAAACAAAGAGAAAACACTTTAACTCTGCAAAATATAAAGAAATAACTTTTGACGGACGGGAACGTAAATGGAAACGATATTTTTTTTGTGACCACAGGTACTGCGTTTAGTTTCGACCTGGATTCGAGCCAGATTTAGCCAATTTGATAAAAATGCATAATTACTAAAATTAATGATAAATGTTGATATAAACTTGAAATAGGTATAAAAATAATGAAGTTTAATGAAGCATATAGGTTTTGTGTAATGTAAGTTAGTCTATAGCTAATTTTTAAAGATGAAATTAGAAACCGATTTAATTTTTGACTGAAAATTAAACCTCCTTAGTCAGAAATTATGTACGAAAGAGTTGCAAATTTTAAAAAGAAAGTCATTACTCCCTAGGGATGACAAACTCGCCATAATTCCCGCGGGAACAATTTAGGCCATTGTCCTTCTGTATACAGGCATGGAATAACACCATTTACGAGCAAGTGTGATGAAAAATAATAGATCGCATCCGGAACACCGCACTCCGCTCCAAAACATCGTAATAAGGTAATAAAACGGCCAGGGGCACGTTTTATAAAGCTACAAGTTACAATTTTACAGGTCTAAACTGGCAACACTGCTCAAATGGCTGGTCCTCATTGATCGAGGTTGTGCCAAATAGAAACTTGTAACCTGTAAATTGTATTTGCAGCTTTATAAAACAGTCCCCTGGTAGACTTATGTGGGATAAGTCTAGTCAGTAATTCAGTATTCATTCGTCTACCGCATGCTGTGGATGCCGCAAAATCAGCGACACAGCGAAAGCAGGACGACTTGGACGCATTGCTCAGCAACTGGCCGGAAGAGGCATCAAATAGGGCCTCATGGAGATCAAGGGGAACGGTCTTGTTTGACACTTCTTACAACTTGAGTCATAACGTTAATTTGACACCGTTCTATGGTGGGTCAAGGTTCCATTGGACTGATAGTACGAATAGGCGCAGCCAGGGTTCCGTACTGCCAAAAAAAATAAAAAAATGTCTGACAACATATCAACGCAGCCCAAATAACTGGCTTCAAATTTTGAGGAAGTATTCCTTGGGTACCCTAATTTTACGCGAAGTCGCGGGCGTCCTCTAGTATACGAATAATATAATGTCCAAATTTAATTTAATGCTCACCTCAGTATTACATATAATTGACAGGCAGAATAACAGTATACACGTGACGAGCGTCACAAGTTTCTTACGCCGACGTAGATCAGGGAATTCGTCCAGAAATCCTGCTATGACTGCCTCTATGGTCACGAACTGAAAAGGGACAACAATGTTTACACAGTATAGCATCACCGTTTCATATTTATTGTTATCTTGCTCGTATTAGCACTAATTTTGACCCAATACTAGCGACCCCCCGCGAATCCGCGAGTGATTTACTCGGGAACTATATAATTTAACAGGACAATAAAAAAATTAAAATCCGCCTTCAAAAATACAAAAAAGAACTTCTTATAAAATAGCTAGGTCAGTCCAACTGTATTCGGCTTTTGGTTTAAAATATTGTAGAACGCCAAAGTCAGTTGATGTAAGTTTATAGTAGATAAGTTTATAATAAGAGTTTGTTATAAGAAGTTAGTTTTTGTACTTTTGAAGGCGGGTTTTTGTCTTTTTTTACTTTTATTTTATTTTCTACTTTTTAGTGATCCTATTAATGCTGTTATGTAGTCCCACTTTTCAATTAATGTAGAACATTTCAAGCTCGCCGCAAGCAACGCTGCTGGAAAGTAATAGTCATATTTAAACAACTAAATGTGGTTCGTCATAGTCGCTAAACTACCTTAATCGACATATCTTATCGCCACCCTTCAAATAGCTACCGTTGAGGAGTTCCGGTGGCCATCTGTGGTCTTCATCATCAGTTCCGCTATAGTACTTTTCAAAAGCAAATGCACGAGTAAAATACCGGAATCGCTATAGGTGTGCCTATAATATTTGAGGAGTTCCCTTGATTTCTCCAAGATCCAACAAAAAAGTATACCCATTCAAACTACGAAAAAAAATTCAAATCTGTCTAGTGGTTTTCGAGTTCATAATCGGGGATCATACATAAAAAAAAACCCGACGAATTGAGATCCTCTTCAAAAAAAAAATTAAAAATTATTAAGGTTTTAATCCAGTAAGTACTTACACTGACTTGTGTGCCAAAATTTATTCAAATCCGAATGAATGCTGCCGTTACCGAGATTGAGAGACAAGTCTAAACATCCTTGAGATTGGTTAAAAACATCCATATAAACTTAATCTTATAAGTAATTATTATATAGGAAGTAGGAAACAAGACTGGGTGTAGATATACGTGAACTCTTTTGATAGTAAATACGATAACTTATTAATCCAGAAAAATAATCATTTAACTAGAACTGACACAGATATCAGTCTGTGTGGAGTACTCTGACTGTGGTAATTTGTCTGTTCGCTAAAAACAAGTGAGCTAATTATTTGGTACTAAAAAAATTAATTAATTTAGTCACTGTTTAAGCACTTAACTGGATGTAAAAAAAACACGTGGTCCTGTTTTAAACGGCCAATTAAAACTGTTTTGCCGAGCTTTGACGTATCGGTGTTGTGCTTCTATTGGCTGACGATCTATATCACGTGGTCGTACAGTCACAACACGGGAATGTTGACCCACTTGTTACTCTTTACAATTACAGTACACTAGCCGACAAATTCATAGATAACATAACCTTAGCTAGCAGTGGCTTGTGGCTCAATAATCTCGTGTTGTGACTGTTCACAAATGAAGTATAGCAAACCTTATCAACTTACCATAGTGTCAATGCCAAGGAAAAACAGCATAACGAAGAAAGCCAGTGCCCAGAAGTTGGGAGCCGGCATCATGGTGACGGCAGCCGGGTAGGTGATAAAGGCCAGACCTGGGCCTGCCGTGGCCACCTGGCTCACGGGCACTCCGGTGCGCTCCGCGGCGAACCCTAGCACTGAGAACACCACGAACCCAGCCCAGATGCTGGTGCCACTGTTCACCAGCCCGATTATTATGGACGGGCTGAAATCGACACGGAAGTAATGAGGTTGAGAGGTCCTTGGTAACGTAATGAGGATTCTTAGGGCAGTTCGTCCACGCACGATAAACCTCTAAGAATATGAGGATGTATTTTTTGCTAAGTTTACTACATATTCTTCTGTATGAAAGTGAGATCCATTTTACATAAACTGAACAATTCGGGCGACCAGTAAACGACCACTTAAGTTAAAATTTGACAAAGAAGCAACTAATTTATAGTGAACCAAAGTAAGTAAGGTATGAAAAGGAATGATTTGATGTACTTCATACATGGACCACCCTTTGTAAATGATCTGCACACTTTAGTGATTTGTTAATTTTAGGCGATACTTGAACTTTTCTCGATTTAGTTTCGAATGACGAAAGGCAGGGATGGAGCCGTACCGTAACTTCGAACTTCGATTTTCAAAGTAGGGCCCAAGGTACTAACCTAGTGTGCAGCAACTTATAACGCTGACTGTAGTCGATGATACAACAAAGGACACTTCATGATAAAGTTATCCTACCTCGTTATACTAACCGCATGTTGTCGTAGTGGAATCGGTTGAAGCTGGCCATACTGACCAGCCCTCCCCAGCCAGGGCCCAGGGAGTAGAAGATCTGCGTGGCCGCGTCCGCCCACACCTGCGGAGTAGCAAAATCTATATAAAAACCGTCAAGTGCGAGTTGGACTCGCGCGCTAAGGTTTTCGTACCGCCGCCCAATATGTAATCTATGTATCTAATACCTTTAAACTTTTTATATATATATAATCTGAATCTCGGAAACGACTCGAAAAATCGAAACGTCGGAAATTTGCGTGGCGAAACCACTGGCGGGGCGCTAGATAAATGACATTATTAAAGAACTAATTTTGATTTAAAACTAGGTAAAAACGTGAGACTGTAGGTACTAAAAATATATTCTTCCCAGTTTCTTGGCCTTATCCGATTTTTTGAATTAGTTCGATTTCATCAATATTCCTGAATCGGCAGAGTTTGTCAAATTTCCTGTAGATTACAGATTGACTGTAGAATATATACTAAACTGAGAGACAAACCTGACTATAAGTATATTACCAAAAAAAACATAATAACGCGGACCAGCCTAGTTGATGACGCTGCCAACGAAGCTAGCCATCCCGGGTTCAATCACGGTAAGAGCAAATATTTGTATGAATTTCTTCCATAATTTAAGTTTGTTTGTTTAGTACCTACTTAAGCTTAAATTAAACTGGGACTTTTTGGATTATATTTCCTTATTAACGAGTGTTGTTATTGTTACATCGACCCTGTCAAGCAAACCCTATATGAAAAACACTGATAATTTAACTAGTTAAATGGAAACCTAACCTTTGGATTAGCCAACTGTGTCCAATCAGGCCAGACGTAGAACAGTATCCCCTGCCAGGCTCCCGGCAACGTTACCCCGCGGACCAACAGCACGCACAGGACCAGGTACGGGAACAAAACCGTGAAGTACACGATCTGGAGACAAAAACAATTAAAGATACTGACCGCGTGGGAAATTAGTCTTAATACTTTTTCAATTCAGCACCTCAACAAGGAAGGTTTTGCTGTTTAAAGACAGGGGGCAAAATTCAATTTTACTGCGAGCGTGTGACAAAGTAACTTTTCATATAATAAAAAAAATCTGTTCTCACTGCTTAAGGTAGTCGATGGAATTGGTACATTTTGCCTTGCATCAAATAAGTCACTTCTAATTTTTTATATGTTCTGTGTGATTAAGTGGTATGGCAAATCCAAGTTTTAAACCTCGGAAACTAAATTGTTAGAAAGGACAAGATGTACTTCATACATGGACCACATTTCTTAATACTTTATTTTCTGGATATATTGTAAAAATGATGGAATATTTGTACAATCATGACCTTGATCATTTTAAATACTTACTACAAACAATATCGATTCAACCTGCAATATCAGTCATCTTATTCTCCACGACCAAAATAAACATACATAACCTAAATTCATTTTGAGAAAAACTTTGTTTTTCGGTAAAGCGTGTGAGTGGCATTGCGGCAGCGTGCCAGGGCTTAAACGACTCACGCTTGACTCACCTTACCGACGCTCTTGACACCGTTGCAGATGCACAGGTACACGATCACCCACCCGATCAGGTTGCACCAGAAAACCGGCCACACTATGCCCCCAATGTCGTACATGCTCGGAGACATTCGTAACATGCGTATACTGAAAAACAAAGTTCAGGGGCTCTATTCCATTCCTTTTGACATGTTATCGTACTGATTTTAACTCCGCCGCCATTACTGTCAAGTGAATAAGCTATCATAACGTTGACAATACGATACCATGTCAAAAGCAATATGGTTTTACCGAGTAAAATAGACCGTGGACCGGATTAATTGTGGGTAATAATTCAGTCAAACATTAATTAGGTATGTGGAATTAAATCTAACTGAAAGAATTCGTCTTCCGGAGTTGTGATTGATCCATTACTGTTAAAGACACTGGAATTACTCGATATCTGAAAAAAACAATTATTTATAATCAGGTCATTTGTTTTTATATAAAATCAGTGGAATGCGCGAGAGAAATTACTCTGTACCTCGACACATTTTTCGGTGTTCCAGGAATTCCCACAATGCTGCCAAGGTAGCGGAGACGTGAATGAGTGATAAATGTAGAGAATCGGGAGAGCCATTATTGTTGAAAAATAAGTTATCGCTATGACAGTCATCACAACCACAGCATAACCTGCCCCTGTCGGGAAAAATATGCATCTAAAACTGGACAATCATCATATGCAATGAGTAAGTGTTTTTGTATTTTTATTTGTCTTGAACATCGAAACGGAACGGGTTTGGTTCATGTAATTTATTGTACAGAGAAAGTCAGAAGGCCTAAGTAGGTAATACAGGCAACTTTGACTTAACTCATGCCTCAAAGAAACGCGATAAACATAATATATCTAGCTGAAGACACGGACCGGAGGTGTACATTTAGAAATGTGAGGTCTATCCTTATTTATGGAGCTTATATGACTGATGTACTAATCAGCACTTACCTTTGAACAAAGGGTTCATATTGAAGACAGAAATGCATCCTGCACTGGCGAATTGCCCGAGCGTGGTTTCTAGATAAACTAGTGGAATCCCACAAACGACCAGTGTTAAGAAATACGGTACAAGGAAAGCCCCTGCAAAGACACAATGTACAAAAAATTTGACGATCGAGAAATTCAAAAAATGTGAGCCAACCGAGACATTTTTTATTAGTTAACATTAAATGTTGGTTGACAAAAAACAGAAACGTACAGACCTAGTTCTGTATAATAACTACAACATATTAAAAATTGGAAAATTCAGACTTGATTTAGGGGGTGCAAAATGTTTTGGCGACGCTTCACCATTCTCTTAATATATGTATCTAACCTTTTGTCAGGCTCGTTTGGAATCAAGACGCCTATGGATAACAATCACAATCTTGTAAGAAGCGACTTTTTTTTCAGTGGACTTTAGATTATGGTTTCTATTCTTACCTCCGCCATTCCTATAGCACAGGTAAGGGAACCTCCAAACATTGCCGATGCCAACAGCGTAGCCGAGGCATGATAACAAATATTCGACCTGGCTGCCCCAGTGCTCGCGCCGACCCCCCGCCATCTCCGACGGTCAACCACGATAACCAACACTGATAACACAGATTCTAAATTTATTTTTACTTTACTTAAATAACCTAGTTATTTGCAAGAGCTCAGATTAACCAGTCCTTGTGCTACAAACGATAGGGGGTCGGCGACAGTGACTCGTTCAGTGTTTACAATTCAATGGACAAATTGCGTTCAATAGAATAATAAGTCCATACAGGAAATACAAATTGAAGTATCATCGCTTTATTTTCGTTGGGCTTCGTCGTCGACCGTTTAGGACTCTATTCTACTCGGTAAAACAATATCGCTTTTGACATGTTATCGTACTCTTTTTTACTCGGCCGCTAAATATTACAAAAAAATATGGTTTTAACGAGTACATAGAATAGAGCCACTGATAATAGAGACAGAGTCTGGAACGGAGTTTTATGTGGTGTCCTCGAAAACCTTTTTTCCATTCCAGGAAAACTTAAACTTTCGTCCGTCGTCCTTTACCCCGACAGTAAAACTACAAAAAAAGGGTTCTTAAAAAATGTTTCCTGCATTCAAAATAGGTCTTGTTTTGCTATTCATACTTTTCATATTTTTATTAATTTTCATTTGTGATGTATGCTTCAGTAACAACATTGTGTGTAAGAACATTATATTGAAAGGAGGTTAGAAAAAATGCTGTTTTGGGTTGATTCATCTTGGCTTTTGCAACACTCGAGAATTTTGCAGTTGAGTAATTCTCGAGAAGAGAACGTTATCATCGGCACATCACTTATTATTAGACTTCAAGGTTTCAATCCCAAAGCTGAAATGGCACGTCAGGTTCTCGGGAAACGTCTGCCGCATAGATGACGCCGTGTCCGCTTCTTTTGTTTTAGTGACTTTGGCCGCAGTTTGTGCATAAGTAAGGACCTGTCAAAGAATACAATCACTTTCACTTCAGTTCACTACATAGTATAAAACAAATTCGCTTCCCGCTGTCTGTCTGTCCCTACGTATGCTTAGATCTTTAAAACTACGCAAAGGATAGAATGATTCAAGGTTTTTATGCATAATAAGTACGCGTACGTAAGATTTTGTACGCGTGTTGCAGAAAACTCACACTAACCGAAGCCAAGCTATAACTTATAATTCAATGTTGACTAAACTAATACAAACAAGCTTAATAAGGTTTTACAAATAGCCATGTCGCAATAAGTAATTGCTACATACCATTAATTTTATGACAATTAACTACTATCCATTTTTATTGTTTTAACAAAATACAGTATTCCCTTATATTTTGTTTTGTTTTATATTATGCAAGTCCGTTAGGGTTCCGTACCTAAAGGGCACCAACGGGGCCCAATTACTAAGCTTCCGCTGTCCGTCCGTCGTCCGTCTATCCGTCTGTACATACTCTGTGTCTGTATATTTTATATCGAATTTAATACGCTAAGTGATATATTTATAATAGGTTTACTGGAAAAATTCAGTCCAGTCCTTATATGATTTAAATTAAAACTGAAAATGAACTTTTTTTTTTATTGCTCTTGTTTATTTAATATACCAATTACACACTTATCGAAAGTATGAAGCCTATGGAATATGCAAACGTTAGGTATAGTACAAATTATTAGGTACCGACTTCCCCGCCTACCTAATAGTTATGATGGGAAAAAATAGTCAATCTAACGTTTGCATATTCTATAGGCTTCATACTTTCGATTAGTATGAAATAGGTCTATTAAACAAGCACTAGAAATTTAAAAGAAATGTTCGTTTTTTTTATCATGTTAGGACCGAACTGAACCTTTACAGTCAACTTATTATAAATATATCACTTAGCATGTTAAATTTGATACTTTTATCGAATAAACAGCCCGGTGGAGGTCGTCTCCTATTCCGATCGCCTACTATATAGTAGATATATATCAGCTATATAGTAGATAGATATATATCAGCGGGCTGAATCCCATGAACTGAAAAGTAGACAGTCCAAACTTTCACAGAGAGTTTTTTTTTATTGTCGCTATAACAACGAATACGAGTACTAAAAAAAAATAAAAAAATGAAAGGGGGCTCTCATTATGAACATGATTCGGAATCCTACGTGCGAGTCCGACTAGCACTTAGCCGTTTTTTTTTCTGTACCGTACTAATGAGAATGAATGACAGCGTGAGCAAAAATAATGAGTCCCTTTGTAAAAAAATCAGAACAACTTAACGTCGTTTATTTTGCTTGTGAGTATTCTACTATGAGTATTGTATTACATTGCGATGTATAAATATTAAATGAAGATGAAGATGAAACTTTCTCCCTTGATCTTTAACGTGAGGTCTCGATTGCCGCAGCTAACCGCCTTGTTAGTAAAATGAAGATGAATATGCTAAATGAAGTTCAAGACCAAACTTTGTCTCATTCTCTTTACTGCACGGTCTTCAGCGCCCCAGTGAACTGCGTCGATAGTTTAATGAAGAAGAATATGAATATGCTAAGTGAAGATGGACGCACAACTGTGTCCCTTTATATTTACCACGATATCTCCATCGCCCCAGCCGAATGCGTCGTTGTTGAAATGAAGATGAAGATGAAAATGATAAATTAAGGCAAAGCCAAACTTTGTCTCTTTGTCTTTACCGCGAGGTCTCCATCGCCCCAGTGGATCGCGTCATTGGTGCCCAGCGTATCGTCCCAATGGAAGTGCTGTGCGGGCTGGGTCCAGTCCGGGCTCTTCAGAGAGCACCTGATAGTGGCCAGCACTGCCCTGTGCTCGCCAGCCTTTGTCGATAAAGCTGCAGAGCTTTTCTTTTCTTTGGCCGATTTCCCTGACGTAGTCTACGAAGAATCAGGATGTCAAAAACTGGACAAGGCAAACCCTTCCTTTGCTTTTATACATGTTTTCACAGTATGGGTAGTGCGGTTTGTACGGATATTTATGTGCTGGCCTACCTAAACATAACATTGAATATGAATAATTAATAACTTTATACCTTCTGAAATTTTCGGTGGTTTTAGGGGGGTATCATCATCATCAGCCACAAGACTCCACTGCTGGACAAAGGCCTTTCCCGAGATTTCCATAACGATCGGTTCTCTGCTGCTGTCATCCAGCGGTTTCCCGCTACCTTTATCAGATCGTCGGTGTACCTTGTGGAATGCGTGCCGACACTTCGTCTCCGGGGGCACGGTCGCCCCTCTAGAACCTTCCAACGGCCATTGGTTATACGAGCAATGTACTCCGCCCACTGCCACTCAAGGTTTGCGATTTAGTGAGGTATATCCGTTACTTTAGTTCTCTTGCGGATCTCCGCATTCCTGATCCGATCACGCAAGGAGACACCTAGCATAGCTCTTTCCATCGCCCTTTGTGTGATCTTGAGCCTTCTTATGAGGACCACCGTGAGCGACCCTGTCTCAGATCCATACGTCATCACTAGCAACACACTCTGATCAAACACTCTTGTCTTGTGGCACTGCGGTATTTGGGACGAGAAGATAGTGCGTAGTTTAGCGAACGTTACCCAGCCGAGTTGGGTTCGACGATTGACCTCTTTCTCGAAGTTGGACTTACCTAACTGGATTCTTTAGCCTAGGAATACATAGACGTCAACAACTTCGAGAGTGAAGTCTCCAACTTTGACAGGAGTGGGTACGACATGGACATTTGACATGATTTACGTCTTGTTTTGTTCATTTTAAGTGCCACTTGTTGAGAGACTCTGCTGAGGCCATCGAGCATTGTACCGAATGTCCATGTCGTACCCACTCCTGTCAAACTTGAAGACTCTACGAAACGGAGGGGTTCACAATGTAGGAGGATTTTGCCAAAATATTCTAGAGTAGGCTTGAGTCGATCAGGAACTAAGAACTAAAAGTAATGAATTCCCGTCACAGACCGAAAAGAACTAGTTCTTCGTAAACGATCTATGGTCATTTAGGTAAGTAGTATTGTTAAACGTATGAGCGTAACAGAGCGAACGAGTAAAAGAGCACACGGCAGGGCACTCGATGTAAACGAGACAAATACTACCTATTTCAAAGCGTGCCTTGCTTAGATCTCAAAACTTGCTCCGGAGCTAAATGACCTAAAGGAACTAAAAGACCGAACTAGTTTCTTTGACCGAGACCGGAGCGCTCCCTTTAAAGACCGAGTGGGCGCAACTCTATTGTAGAGCTGCCACTGCCATTTAAACGGTGGCGCCACGGTGGTGCGTACTTACAGCGGTATAATATGTACCTACTCGGTATCAACCATTTCCATAGCCATCTGTCAATAACTATCAGGGGGCTACCATCAACCATGAGTGACTACTAAAGCAGTTCAGTTTATGTTTAGAGAAAGGGACAGAGCTGTAACAATTATACAGCGCTGTCCCTTTTTCTCAACCTAAAGTGAATTGCTTTAGTTTGTCATGGTAACCCCCAGATTCTACACTCCTAACGCAATTTATTTCTCACTCGTGTTTCATGGTATTTAAGTGTGTTTATCTATATGGTACAAGCTTAAAGATTATTCCTGTGGGTTTGCCAGGATGGCTTATGATGGCGGGATCTCTTAGACGCCTTGCAAAATGATTAACCGAAGGTTGCAAAGGACAAAGAGTTATGGAAATCCAGGGAGGAGGCATTTGCCTAACCGTGCAGTACTCAAAATATTCTACTTCTGCTATTTTATATAACTATATGTATACATATAGGCAGACGGCACCAGTTTTAAACACTTAAATGATATGCAGCAATAATGGACACTTAACTTCTTAAGAGAATATCATCATCATCCTCCTGCCTATCTCCCACAACTCCCACATTATGTGGAGTCGGCACTTCTTCTACTCTCCTTTATCCGCTGCTACCTTGCACCCGTCCTTGATACAACTACCCTAATCCATTTTCCACATCCGCCGGATGCTGCGTCTACTGGTCACCTAAGTTATGACACAGAAAATCAAAGATATTTTCAAGTTTTTGAAAATGATAGAACACTATCAATTATTGGGTTAACAAACCCAAAACTTGAGCCACTGACAGCCAATCAAGTCACGGAAAGACGAACATATTTAAAGGCTCTTTATTTTTTAAAGACGTCGCTGATATTATACATACAGCTCGGTCGAAACGTCAGAGTAAAATAAAATAAAAAGGTAAATATCCACCTTTTTGTATGTCTTACCATGTTAATACCGGTTCAACTTTATACATAGATTGATTGTCGCAAATAAATTAATGTTGGGTCCTTACATATAAAATTGAAGTTTTGTTGAATTGGCCACTTTGGTTCAAAACATCTGATGTTTGACTAAGAATTTGTGCTTCGAATTTAGCGATTCATTTGTTATCGCGTCATTTGTTTTTTCTTTAACATAATTCTGTGCACAATATGGTGAACTTAAAATATCGCATTTTTTGCGAATACGAGTTTCACAGCGGCACCATTGCTGCAGAAACGGCTCAAAAGGATTAATGATGAGGCAGCTACTGTAAAAGAAAACACGGTACGTTTTTGGTTCCGTTTTCGTTCTGGACATTTTGATCTACAAAACAAGTCCCGAGGATGGCCGGGGACCCAAGTTAATAACTAAGAATTAAAAGTGATTGTGGAAGCGGGTCCATCTCAAACTAGTTTTAATTCACCTGAACCAAATTGGAAAGGTGAAAAAGCTCGAAAATGGGTAGGTATATTATGGGTATATTTTTGCCATATAAAACGCCAATTTCATATGTAAGCACTTAATTTTTTGTATAGTTTATTTATTCATCAATGTAATATTACAATATAAATTAATAACCCATATTTTCTTTAAAACAAGAGACCACTCCGCCGGGTGGATGTGGGCTGATGTGATGATTTTCTCTAAAATAATAATGAAGTATCCATCATTGACTCGTCCATTACTAGTGCCATCGCCCTATAGAAACAAGAAGAACGCCGGTAGTTATTAAGAAAAAATATAATGGGAATGGGAAAGCTTATGATATTATGCACATCAGGTGCTGTAACTGGCATTAACAATACTCCTACCACTGAATAAATAAGCTTGAGCGTGATGACGGTGCGGAAGGTGTCCCGCAGCGCCACCAGGTCGGGGCAGAAGATCTTAATGGTGGGTTCCTGGAAGTTCATCAGCTTGTTCCACGCCACCCGGTTGCTCTCGAACTTCGTGAAGTTGCAGATCTCGCGCGAATTCTTCGCCACCAGGTGTTTGAATACGTCGGACTCGTGGGGGGAAATTTCTCCTTCTCCTGTTGTAAATATGTACCCATAAAGGAAAAAAGTTAAATTTATAATTAGCAATGATTTGCACCATTCATTTTACACCATTGCTAATAAAAAGATAAACCAATGGATAAAAATCTTGGTTGAACTGGAAATATTAGGATAGTCACTATTAGCAAAATAAAAAAAGAAACATCACACTGCATCAAACTAATACTACATGCAGAGCTTTATAAAGTGTGGACCCAAAGAAGACGCGACAGCAAAAGAAGGGAAGCGCGTGCTTTCTAAAAATTCTGAACATCAGGTTTCCGTAAAAATGTTGGATTGAACTAATGTCAATCTAAAAACCAAAATCAATTGGCTGCGACAGACGGACAGACTAACACGGGTGATCCTATAAGGATTCAGTTTTTTCATTCTGAGGTACGGAACCCTAAAAAGGTCATTAATATATCTACGGTTTCTATAATTTGCATCATATGTAAATCTGTAAGTCATGTAAGTATGCGTTTGTATATTGATGACATAGCTAAGGATAGGAATAAGAGCAAATTTTTGCATTTGTATGTAAACGGTTTGTTTATTATAGGCCAGTCTACAATATTTTTATACGTTGAGGGTAGTTAACACCCAAGTTTGCAACCATCCCCAACCCTGTGCTACCCCCATGGTGTTCGAAAAAGTGCAAAATTTTGGCACTTGTTACAGTTTCTTCGAAAAAACTACCCTAGGGAAGCGTTTTTCAAGTGTCTTTGTTGGTACTTTAATAAAGATAACTAATTTGCTATAATTTGAGCGCAATTTGAGTACACTATGTTCATTATTTGCGGAGATACAGCAAGTCAAAGATGAGATTTTTTTTCAAAAAGTGAATTGTTTGTCCCTACAGTCATTTTCCAAGACACGTATTGACTGAACTAATGCTCCTAGGCCCCATAGTTTCACCAAAAATAAAAAAAATAGGATATCGGACTCTAGCTAAATAATAAAAACGGTTCACTAATGTTTTACCAAACACCATTTGGCAAATTATATCATTTTACAAACTTTAATTTCGCAAAGAGATACTTCCCTCCAAATTATTTATATATTTTTTGTGGTCAATAGTGTAACTTATTTAACTTATTAAATAAGCCTATGTAACCTATGTAATATGTATTGGTTTATGCACACGTTTTTGCGAAATTAAAATTTGTAAAATTGGGTTACTAATGTCTTGCACAATTTTTTTTGGCATAATTCATCATTTCGCACAATTATCATTTGGCATAAAGTCTTTTTTTCTGAAACCGTGTACTTTTCAGGATTGACATAAAATAAACCTAACCTAACCTATTGGGTTCTATGCAATGGTATTTTAAATAATCCTGAAAAGTACACGGTTTCAGAAAAAAAGACTATGCCAAATGATGATTGTGCGAAATGATGAATTGTGCCAAAAAAAGTTATGCCAGATGAAGGGAACCCTGTAAAATTATAGTTTGTTAAACGTATTAATGTACGGACCCCAATAAAAACATTGCACACATGTTGGTATGATTTTCTAAAAAAAGTTCAAAAATTAGAATTTACCATTTTAAATGTAGAATATGGCTTCAAATAACATACGTTAAAGAAATATACAGACATTGGAAAACTGCGAAAATGTAGGCACTTGTTTCACTTTTTTCGAAAAAACTACCGCGTTATAGACGATAGTTATTCTTATTTTTTGTTATATTTATTTGTAGTTTTACCATTTCCTCCCTTATTATTATATTATTTATTTATTTTAAAAACCGGTCAAGTGCAAGTCGGACTCGCGCACCGAGGGTTCCATAATTAAGATCATATGCTTGGTAACTGCTACTAATACTAATTTTGTTATGAGCTTTATTTTCTATACAATAAGGTCCATTTTGAGTAGGTAGCCTAAATTTTAATACATATATTCAAAGTTTTTTGTTATTTTCCAAAAAATGTAAATAATGAACGAACACTTCGAAGATAACGGGCCCCCGGCAACGGTAATTTATTGTATATTTTTGGCTATAAAACAAAAAGTAAAGCACAAAATATTACAAATAAATAGTTTTGAATTGTGTCAATTGAGCCCTAGTTCATCACCCCATTTGCTATAAATAACCCACTTTCATTTTTAACCCCCATTATTATTTTTTTACTTACAATAGACGCGGGCTAGTAAGTTGTATAACTATGCCAAATTTCATCGTAATAGCATTTGTAGTTGCTGAGAAAACCTACGGTTATATATATACAGACAGATAGACAAACAACGAAGTCTGACCATAATTTCTTTTTACCATTTTGGTAAGGAACCCTAAAAAGCGACATGCTTGGAATTGATTGAATTGTTCATATACGTGGTCCTGGTGTTGAAGCATACGCGAAAAGGACATGTCTGAGAGCGATTTAAAAATATGAAGTTATGCTATTTCGGACGAAGTAATATTTGTGTAAAGGTTTTTTAAATAAAAAATAAAAAAAATACGAGGGCGACACTGAAAGTTTTTAGATCTGGCCACTTGTAAACAATATAATAAAAAAATAAGTTTAAATTTTGAAAATGGAACTCTTTGCCAATATTATTGAGTATGTATTTTATTCATTTGTCATTTGTTTTACGATTTGGCGGCAAATTGAAAGTTGTCTGTGTCACGTCAGCATGAATTTAACGCGAGAAAATTTTCGTGCAACGATTTTTTATGACTTTCGATGTCATTTAAGTCAACATGAAAGTTATGATAGACTACGATTGGCCTTTCAAGATGAAACCCCATTTCGTGCCACTGTTTACAATTGGTTTAATGAGTTTAAACGTAGTCGCAATAATCTCACCGATGATCTGCGTCAGGGCCGGCCTTCTACGGCAACGACTGAAGATAACATCAGTGTTGTGCGGCGTATGATAGAGACTGATAAAAGAGTGACCTATCAGCAGATTCGTACAAGCTTGGGCATCGGTATGAGTCAAGTGCACAAAATCCTCCGTGAACATTTAGCGGTCAGGAAGGTTCGTGCCCGGTGGATACCTAGTAATTTGACCGAGGCCCAAAAACTCCGTCGTGTTGATTGGTGCCGTGAAATGGTTTTTAGATTTACCGTAGGTGACTCAAATGCTGTGTTCGACTTACTTACCGGTGACGAAAGCTGGATTTACTGTTATGATCCCGAAACCAAAAGACAGTCTGCTAAGTGGGTGTTTCCTTCCGAGGAGTTGCCAACTAAAGTGAAGAGAGGTCGTGCGGGAAAAAAGATGGTAGCCTCGTTCTTCGGAAGGACAGGTCATTCCGCGACAATTGTTTTAGAGGATCGAAAAACAGTTACTGCAGAGTGGTACACTAACAATTGTTTGCCACTTGTCTTGGGAAAAGTTCGGGAGAAACGACCTCGCAGTAGGATCCTCCTTCACCACGACAACGCCTCGTCACACATCGCCACGCGAACGATCGACTGTTTGGCGACGTCAGACGTGGAATTACTGGGTCACCCGCCGTAAAGCCCGGACCTCGCACCTTGCGATTTTTATTTATTCCCGAAAATAAAAGAAAATCTTCGAGGAAAACGTTTTATGGACGCCGAGGAAGCTGTGGCTACGTTTCAAAAGGCCCTCGAAGAGACCCCTAAGGACGAGTGGGCAAAGTGCTTTTGTCAGTGGTTCCATGGGATGCAGCGATGTATGGACGTCAATGGACACTATTTTGAAAAGATGTAATAAAGGTAATAACTTGCTAGTTTAATCAGTTTTTGATTTTCTAAGAACTTTCAGTTTGACCCTCGTATATTAGGATTTTATGCCTGTAACTGAATGTTTACCTAATTTATTGTGCACTTTTAATTTTGAGATAAAAAACGAATATTAAAAAAGTGACGTGACATGTTGTTTCCGTATACCCAATACCCTAATATAGCGAAGATTTAAAGATTGGGATAGACGGTTAAACTTACGTATTTTTTATGTACTAAAATGTGTATTTTCAATGTGATCATTGCGATGATGATTAAACGCATTTCACAAGAGCTGCGATGAATGGAACGAACATAACGAATGCAACCGATCGTTGTGTGAGTGCCGTCCTTTTAAACATAGCTCGAATTAATAAAAACCGGGCTAGAGCATCTCGGACCATGTGCACGGTTCCGAAGCCGTTACCACAATACACAAAAAGTGCACGACCAGAAGAGCGTATCTTCACTGCCCTTTTGTCGAGAGTACATACGATCATATTAAAAAAAAAAACGTTGAAAATACTTATTAAGGTTTATAATTTTTCGTATTTTTTGGACAAACGGTTTTAAAGATAAAGGGACACAATTTATTCATTTTTCGTACTGTGTATTTCCGAAAATATTCAATTTATCAAAAAACTGCTTAGGAACCTTAAATAGTTTTAAAAGAACTGTCGAAATATGTGGCGCACGATGATTCATACTGAATATTTTTTTCATCTTCATTGACCCCCTAGAAATACTTATTTTTGTTATTTAACTACCAATCTTTAGCGGCTTCTACAAGACCTATACTCCTAATTTCGTCAATGTACCTCTTGCAGTTTTGTCGTAAAATACCTGTGACATACGGATGGACGGACGTACATGACTAAACTATAAGGGTTCCGTTTTTGCTATTTTGCTAGTTATGTATATACTTATTTATTATACACGCGTGTATATTTTCATTCAACCTATTCGATCCATTCGTGGCAGTTTTGAAATCACCTTTAATTCGCAGCTGATTAGGATGGACACATTATATCCACTAGCAGGCTTAGTAAAACTCCAAAGGTGTGTGTTTGAGGTTGTTTTTTGATAGTGTTTCCAAAACACTACTCGAATTGATGTTGGAAGGTTGTATAAGTACCTAATAGGAAAAGCTTTACCTGCAGCTGAGAAATCACTGTGACGTGCAGTGGACATGGATTGAAACCAATAGTCATCCTCCGCCAGCGGCATCATTTCCGTGAGAGAGCTATGGTTTCTAAACATCAAGAATTGCCTTCGGGTAGAGTCAAGCAACGGAATTTCTAGTTCCACGTGGAAAGTTGTTACGGCACCCTAAGGATGGGATAAAGAAAAGTAAGTAAAGTGAAAGTTTTTTTTTTCTTTGCCCCGCGGCGTCTTCTACAGCTACTACCGCGGGGATATGGCGTCTCCACATTGAAGTGATTTCGCCAGTGTCAAGTATATATAAATATAAATGAATATAGCAATAAAACATAATCCATCTTCTCTAGGAAGACTGGGGGCAACGTCGTACGGTGATATGTAGGACAGAGGTCAAGATAGTTTTAACCTCTGTACCACTGCGAGTCCACTTGAAACGAGAATTAATATGCCAGATACACGAAATAAGTCTAAGTATTCTATCACAGTGCAACAGAAAGGCATATAAAG
Source organism: Acleris sparsana (assembly GCA_923062465.1). NCBI lineage: Eukaryota > Metazoa > Arthropoda > Insecta > Lepidoptera > Tortricidae > Acleris > Acleris sparsana. The sequence goes on from OV281286.1 coordinate 15,646,653, forward strand.
TACAAATCACTAACAGAAAATAACTTTTGACACCTAAATACACAAAAATAAAAAACTAAAACAAATTACACATCCACCATCTTTTAACGTTGCAAATGGCCTCCCAGTGACGTTGTTATTGACTTTACTAAATTTGGGTGATGGGCTGAAATGTCCACACCCATTAACAGTAATGAAACATTCTGTTAATAGATCTTGACAACGCGATATTTTTTTACTATGACGACGATCGGGCCCATATTTAGATATTCTAGGAAAATCGTAATTGTATCGTATGGAAACGTGTTGAAAAATAAAAAATAATGAATGCCAAAATGCACCGATCTGCACTATGTACAAAACTCAAAATACCTATTTCCCAAAATAACTGATTTTCTAAATCTTTGTTTTTGAATGTCGGATAAAATACCGTCAAATTGGTGTACAGTCAGCATGACTTTATTTTAAAATCCTAAAATAAATTACTCTAGATAGAAAACGTTAAAATATCATTTCCTCTTATGAAAATTTCAACAATGTAAATAAGGAAAAGAGGTAGGTAGGTTTAGGTTCGGTTAGATTTGCAGCGGGCCCGGAGGGCCAAACCACCACCTAATAGGAGCTGGAGCGGAGCTCCGTCGATACTCTTATTTCAAATCAATTAAACGTAGGCATTTCAATATTGATTCATCATTAATGTAACTGAATGTACGTTTTGTGTTAGACATTACGGATTTCAGACATTCAAAAACAGACTTTTAGAAAATCTGTCATTTTGGGAAAAAGGTATTTTGAGTTTTGTACATAGTGCGGACCGGTGCATTTTGGCATTCAGACCTACTCCATCGGAAGCCATATTACAGCTTCCTAGAATTAAGAGTCTCTGAGCTAAGCTGCGGAGGGACGGCCCTGACGAAACTATAAGAGTTCCTAGTTTGACTATAGAACCCTAAAAAAGTAGAAATATTTACCTATATACGAGGAGTTCACCCGGTTTCCTCGTGATATAGTAAGAACTGTAAACTAAAGGTGCTAATTTAGGTATATTTGAGCAGCGTACCAATTGATTCTTCGAACTTAACACCGATAGATATGACTTTTCGTCGATCATTCTACGTAACGATCAAGTAGGTAAGTAAATGCTCAAGTCATCAGCACCTTAGGCGTTTTCGATGATAGATATTAAAGATTTTAGATGATAAAGATCAAAATGTAGGCCGCACTTTTACATGTCAAAAATCGACCAACGTTTCCTAAGAGGAAACCATGCTGAGAAGAAGCGCCGCATGAAACTCAACAGTCTGTCGTTCATTATTTGCATTAAGCATGTAGTGGTAAAGCTATGGCATAATATTTAAGAACAAAATTGCCGCACTTAAGACATACGACATAGTGCTTGTGTAATTGTGAACCTATATAGACCTACATGTTTACATACAGGTAAGACGTAAGAAAACGGATTGCAGAAATGAATAAGTTGTATGAAATAATATCGAATAGATAGATGATCTTTCGTTGGTGTATTTCATGTATTTTTAAATATCTTTAGAACGACCAGCTATGACACTATGACCCCTATCTTAACGGTAAGTGACGATGAGGCCGAGGGTAGAGTTCGCAGGTTCGGTAGCAGCAACTCCTGTTTTTGTAACGCTCCATGCGGTGACCCCTACCTTTTCCGGCTTCGGCGGTTGCGGAACCGACATAATCCTTATCACGGTAAAGATGAAGTACGAGGACTTGAAGTCGCCAGGGTTCGACTCGAACTCTAAAGGTCTGTCCGTATCAAGAATTTTCCGAGAGTCCAGCCACTGGAGACGGGGCAGCCACATGAGAACGTTTCGAGCATAGCCCATACAGACCTGGAAACAGTTCTGTTTTTATCAGATCTGACTTCGAAACGAATAGTTTTTAGAGCCCCGTTGCATGAATTGTAAAAAGATTTCCTTTCTAGTGACTTTCAAGATACATATCTTATTATTATAGGTACTTAATAAACTTGAACAAAGTAAATTCTAAAGCTGTAAAAGTTGGTACCGGAACCTAGAAACATATTTCGTAGATTTTTTTCAGGAAAAAAGAAAGTAAGTTTTCTGCAAGAAAGGATAAAAATTGATACTCGGTCGTAGGGTAGGAAAAAATTGGGTAAGCTAGTGTGTAACCGTTGAACACGTGTCATTTACTAAAGCTTGCTCCTAACGGTTGAGTGCAACTGTGGAGATATGATACAATAATGTCTCTACCCTACTGGGGGATTTCATGTAATTATTTTCTTAGATTAATAAAACGTATTAAAAGGAATTCATAGTTAAGTACCTAATTCCAATCGAATCCTATAACTACATTACAAAATTTGTTAAACACTACAGCCGCGCCATCTATCAACGTACTCCTGAACTTCTAAGTATTACATTTTAGTTATTTACCGCGCACGGGTTTCCAACGAGCGACAGCGCTATGAGATAAGGCAGGTTACTTATTGCCTCTAGTACCAGGTTGATATCGTAGATGTCGTTATCAGACAAATCCAATACTGTGAGTGTATGAGGCAAGTGTGCCAAGCTTTCTAGACATTCTGAAACACACGATTATAATAGATGATAATAGTGATCCATAAAGAAAAATATAGGTATTTTTGCGCATATATTTAATTTGAAATACTATACCATTTCTCAGTAGATTTCTAGCTAACCCAAGTTGCATTAATGAGCTGGGTAGGGTTTTTGCAAACGTAAGTTCGCTTATCCAATTAGATTGAAGTTCAAGCGTCTTCAGCCCCACGGGGAGCACCGTGGAGTCAATGTTCGTGAGGTAATTACCGAATAGATTAAGCGACAGTAACTTCTTAAACTGAGCCAAACCCTTGTCCAATTCAGTCATCTTAAAAAAAAATGCTCTTCATAGGCACTGCCAAAACTATACGAGAAATCTACAAACCATGTTCACAAAGTGTACCTCCGAGTCATTAACCCTTAAAGTCGAAACTTCTTTCAAGTCTCTTCTCAAGGCTTTACGGTCCCCACACCTTACCGTTCTCTTTATTAGTTTGTCCATGTTGTTTGTAATAGAGTTCACGCCGTGGAAACACACTTTTCCTTCCTCATTAGCGAACTTTAAAATGTCCCATATCGTAAGCGTCAAAATAACATTCCATTGGTCATCGAGACTAATCGTTGATTTGTCGTCCATGAATCCACGGAGAATGCTCTTTTTGAGTTTATTTTCAAGTGCTTCAGTGAAAGGTATCGTGAGTACGCCTTTACGTTGCTTTCTCTTATGATGTCTGCTTGCTAGAGCTAGGAGGGTCCAGTCTATTCCTGTTTCAATGCGTTCTTGGTATCCTTGAAAAATAAAAATGATACCTAGATAAGATAGAGGAAGTCTATTTAAATGCCTGAGCCAAAGCAGGAATGTTGTTTATACCCTCAATAGGGTTTTCAGGAATGCGAAGAAGGCTTGATCCGCTTATGGAGGGCCGAACTGTTTGAGGCGTCGGTTTTCTTGATACATCCTTTGGTGGCATGTTTATAGATTATATTTGGTTGAGACTCCTTAGTACTTATAATTCCAAAATAACAAAAAAAATATCCGATGGCCGGATTTAGATTAACGTTGTCAATGTCATTCTCTGTAACGTACTTCAATTCAATATCAGTACTTAATGACAACGACAAAATTTTCAACTAAAGAGATTTTATTCAACTCATTGCAACCATAATTCAATTAGTTTTATTACTAAAACATTAATTAAAACGTCGAATATACTAAAGGAAGGAACCAGAGATGATGAAGTTTTCAGCAATTTTCAGTGTCAATGTTCTCCGTCGGTAAAGCAGTGAGAATCAGAAGTGTGTCTCAACGTAACTAGATGGCGCCCGCGTCGCTGTGTTTATTCGCGACATCAGCGGTCAAAGTGCACGCTTTATAGAAAATTTCTACTATATGAACGACGACCACTCGATTCGATCAGTAGGTGGCCTTCGGCACGCGTCATGCCAACTGTATTCTCCAGTGTCATTATTGTACTATTGCTCTAGAAAATCACGAGTAAAACATTTCATAACACTGATGTCATTTATTCCATGCGGTGCGCACAGTGAGACATTGACGTCTAGTGAGCGGGAAATTTGAGTGTAGTTCTGTGAGGAATGGAAATCCCGCGCTGGATTTGACAGTGTTTCTCCGAGTTTGCTGAGTGAAAGTTGCCTGCGATGCGGTTATGGAGCAGTGATGTTGCCAATACTTCTGTTTGCCCTTGTGTGATTGGCAAGACACAGTATTTATGTGATAGGATTCAGCTTCCGTGCGAGGTTTTGTTATAATTCAAGAATTTACCCAAGTTAAAGGTAATCAAATCAATATTTCATAACATAACTGTCTCTAATTTTCATGTGATTTTGCTAAGTATGCCAACAAGGTAAGTACGAGTACTTCTGGATTCTCTTTCTTGAAAATCAAACAGGTAGTGTTTTCTCGTACCTATGTAATGAAATGAATATGAAGGTAAAAATTCAACATTTAAAGGTATTACTAATTACCTAGAACACTGCCCAATGTAACCAAACCACCTAAATAATGTTAAGTATCACTTAAAAAGATAAAGTTATACATTGGCGCTTATTTATAAATCGGCCACATAACGTTTTATTTCATTGCACTTATACTTACTTCAAACTCATCCATAGGTAAACCACGAATGTTTACATAATAAAAAACTGCACGTTTTCACGTTTGGCCAAAACCCCAACAAATGTATTGGTAAGAACGGTAATGAATAGCTTTTCCATACTAGGTAATTCATCGTGACGAAAATTAAATGGGACCACTATTTAGATATACTTACCCTACTCAATACAAAACACATTTAAATTGGTTGACCATAGACGAAGAAATCGAGTACCAAACACCCAAAAATAAAACAGACGAATTTAAAAGCTCTTCTTTTGAAGTTGGTTAAGTAGATTTAACTTTAATAACACGTCACGGAACATAATTTTTTATTTTTTACTATTTCCAACAGAGCAATAAATAGTACTTAGAATGTAAATCAAGGGATAAAAGTTATCAATTGCCCGGGAGTTCTTCACTTTATGAACGCTAGCGGGAGCGAGGTTCGAGGTTGCAATTGGTACTTTTAACAGAGCTACTCTACTTTTCATTTCGTCTAAGAGGAAAGAAAACAAAAACGTTGTCACGAATTTACACGCGACTTAATTAAGTAATTGTGATACTTAAACTACTTGTGTAAGTTTATTCTTGACAGTTGACACTATTTAAAGACGAGTTTAATAAAAAGCTAGAGATATTTCGTAACAACTAAAAAATGACTTAGTGACTGACGATATTTTTTTCTGAGTCGCTTTTATCCTTAAAGATAAAAATGCCAATCACCCCACTGTTTAGATATGGAAATTAAAGGTTGGTATGTTGTTGATTTAGTATTAGCATAGAGTCACTACGGTAGTGACGCCGAAACGGTTGCTAAGCGATCGTAGGTCGCGTGTTTTACCTTAAAACATATATCAATGAGCCTGTACCTTCTTTATGAAAGACATGGCTTTCAAAGGGTGGAGGTCTGTACCCATCAGTGTAAATGATGTAACTGATACTTATACACTAGATTTAGAAGCATAAACAGGGAACTCATATCTTATGCTTCATTGTTCGTGAGTGTAACATTTAAATATTACCTCGGCTTGATTTACTGTATGTTCATTAACGGAAAGTATTTGTTTGTACAAGTTTTTCCTTTTTTAAGTAAATAGCCTTAGCAAACAATTGATAACTTTAATCGAAAAACATACGTATTGCCTATAAAATTGCACATAAAACCTATTGAATAGGAAATTCAGGTGCCTACGTTGGTGCACCGGTACAGTATGTTGGGTCTTACAATGAATGCATATAATTCGGGGCCAGTCCAGATCGAGTTTATTCAGAATTTAATATAAGGTATTGCACCACAGACACCATCGCCTTTGTATATCTAAGATTTTATGTCAAGTGCAATACGTTATATTGCTCATAACTCATAACTGTAGGTATATATCGATATATCGATATGTATGTATGTATAAAAAAAACCTCTCATAAATATGTTACGAAGTTCTTATTATACTGGAATAAGGTGCAATGGAAAATATTTTTGGAATATTGCATTCTCCCATAGCTTTACACTTTACTGTATCTACCATACTCTATATACTTATAATATGAACATCGTAGTAAAGCAATTTATTCCGGGGTTGATATAAAAATCACTACATAGTATAAAACAAAGTCGCTTCCCGCTTTCTGTCTGTCCCTATGTATGCTTAGATCTTTAAAACTACGCAACGGATTTTGATGCTGTTTGTTTAATAGATTGAGTGATTCAAGAGGAAGGTTTATACTTATGTGATATAGTAGAAAAACTGATAATTTTAAAGGTAATGTGATGTCGTAAATAAACACTTTTTTTGCGCTTACATTGCAAACGCTCGCTGGCTGAATCCTACGAGATAGATCAAAATAATGTACTACTGTATTGTACACCTTAAAAACGTCTACAAAAAAGTTCGCGATGGTATATGTCTATCTCTTAGAGATAACCCACAATAACCATTTTTATCCTTGAATTTTACGAAAAATAATGGCTTGTTTACGTAGCGATTTTAGGCAATACACTGAAAAAAATAATGGTCTCTTTTAACAAGATTGTGTTTGTTGTGCATAAGCGCCTTGATTCCATACGAGCCTAACAAGACGATAGATACCTCAACTAAGACTCTCCATATAACAACTAAGATGTAAGTTAAATCACTAAAAAAATGCTGTTGTTAATATCAGCTTGATTTTATATAACTCATATCGACGGTTCTGTGACTCAACCTCGTATATTTAAATATGTCCACTATAAACTGAAACGCACTACGTATGCACTCGCGTACTTAGTAAGTGTCAGTTTATACTGGACAATATTCTATATACGAGGTTGAGTCACAGAAGCGTCGATATGTTAACTATTGTATTCATTTTTTTCCAATTAAGAGAAAATCTTTCTAACTTGGCTCTCATATTTTTGAACATACAGCAGAAATTCTTATCCAAGTAAGTACCTTTAATACATTGGGAATTTAATATAGATCAATATGGCTTTTTACAGCATGTAATTTAAATGATTATTTTTGAAGATATTACAGATTTTAAATGCAGGGATATAGCGGGGCCGGGGCGGGTAGCTTAATATTATAAAGAGGTAAAGTTTGTGAGGTTTGTAGAGCTTTTTCTTACTATTTCAGTCCATCTTTGAATTAAGTAAGAGATGTTTTGGACCATTTGCGTAACAGTGGGTAAAGTAGTTTAGCAAAGTAGGCCCTTAGTTAAATAAAAAACTGGCCAAGTGCGACCCGCCCTCATCCATTGTTAATTTAATTTAATTTTGATTATTTATCGTTTAGTGGCAACAATATTACTCAAGTTTTGAAAATTTCATGTCCTCCATTTTCGGTTCAAGAGATACAGCAATTGTTAAGGTCGAATTATATTTTAAAAAAAAGACGCGTTTGTTGTCCTTTTTATTTTATTTTTATTGTTTGTAGTTAAAGCAGCAATAGAAATTCACAGTCTTTAAAATGTTCAACTGTCTACCTAGAGCTCGCTGGTTATGAAGTGCGGGTAAGCGACAAAGATTGTTTTTGTGATCCGAGAAAAAGTCGATTGATTTCCACTTGAAAAAAAACATACTCAGATTTTTACCGGTAGATTAGATTTCACGTTCTAATTTCTTACAAATTAATTAATCTTGGAACATTTCAAGGTTTTTTCTAATAATAGCTGATTTGCATATTTTGATCGATCGCGGTGTCATTACATTATTTCCGGCTTGATCGTTCATCGTAGTATAATTAGACATGAAGCGAGTACTCGTATGTGTTCTGTTTTGCCAACATTGGTTTTTGCAACAGTTTTTAAAGGAAACAGTTTAAACGGGGGTCAAGCATTTTTCTTCCTAGTTACTCAACAACATTCTGGAGGTTCAAATTAACGCATGTGTGTAACACGAATGGTTCTGATCAATGGTACGTACCATTGGTTCGCACAGTGATTGTGCTCTAGCATATTATTTTATGATAATGACGAAGTTACATACCAATGAAAGTAAATAACATATATAGTTTTGGTTTAAAATCCGGTGAAGAATATAAACATTCTTATAAATTAATATCCCCTGTTGTCGCGTATCGCGCATCGTGACAATATTTTACATACTTACAGTAATCACCTCAGTGAATAACTGATTTTGATTTTTTGATTTGATTGCTTTTAATGAAACATTAAGTTCGCCATTTGTACTTTTTACATATTGTAGATATTCGTTTTGTGGGAATAAATAAAATGAGGGGTAACTGAATAATGTAATAGGTATTATTCAATTAATTGAAATTGAAATTGAAATTGTGTCTTCCGGATTAAATAATTCCGTATTTAAAAAAATACGGAATTGGTATAAACGACTAAAATATGTAAATAATATCGGTACATATTATATTTTTGAGCTTGGATTAGTTAGATTGTTCAAAGTCACCATAGAAGAAAAAGCGACAGGGTTTTACGGAGATTTGAGAATAAATGAGATTGAGTCATTTTGTTGATGAAATAACATTACCAATACTACTACTACGGATTATACTCCATAACACTAGCTAGTAATCCGTAGCGACTACTACGTTGATTGATTACCCTATGTGTACGGTCACGAGCGTTAACTTGTGACCCATTTCAAGAAAGATATGCTTGAAGTCGTCAATGTGCCAGGGTACCATTCCTGGTAGTGGCAAATATTTGTGTGATTAGAACGAGTTTTTGTACCCGTGTCTTAGGTGGTTTCTACGTATTAAAGTATATAGTGCTCTTATAAGTATGTTTATCGTTGCCTAGTAAGCCTAGAGTTTCGTTTTGGACTTGGTGTATGCAAGCGGCGCAGGACCGGTTCTTGTGGCAAACCTTGGGGGAGGCCTAACTCGTATGTACAGAAATGGATGTCTTTCGGCTGAAATGATGATATAAGATCAATTAATATATGTCAAATAGAGCTGGTTAATTACAAAGCCGATAAATGACCAATCAGACCATGGGTTACCTTATCATAACCATAATAGACTCACCGTTTGACAGCAAAGTGTTGAGAAAATAAAACGATTGCAAATTTTATCTCGCCCCGGATCACCCTTTATACGGAATTTAATTGTACCTACATATACCCGCAATCTGCACGATAAGGTCATCGACTTGCATTGGCAGTAAGTCTACAAGGTCATAAGAAGTCGCAGCTCAATAATCGACTGCTTGAAATACAGATTAAAAAAGACGCCGTGACGTAAAGTAGCTAAAAATGGATTCCGCCAGTCGGTAACAACTCTTAATACTTTTGGTGCCAGGATACAATATCTGCATATAAATTGGATTGAATATTTATTTTTGGCGCTAAAAGCGATAAGAAATGTTTCAGGCTCGAGGTGATTTCTATTACAAATGTGCAATTGGCGTACCAAATCAATCAAAATCACTTTATAGCCTAATAAAATTATACATTTTACCTTGCAAATGATCGGCTATCCTAATTGGGAATGTTTGGGTAGGGTCCATTAAAATTCCAAAGTTTAGAGCTTGTGATGTTGCCACAGGCTCTGTCATGTCCTTAAAAAAACGAAAATTTCGAGGTATTTTTTTCAGTTTTCATTAAATAAGAGACTAAATATGCAACAATTTGGTTTTTGAATAATTTATATAGATCTAACAATTTGGATTAATTGGACAAAAATGTCACCGAAATGACGAATTTGGCACCGAAATAATGATTGACTTTATAATATGCACAAAATGCACTTAATTAATTACATTGTTACCACTGTTAAAAATGTTTTCACTGTCAATAAGTAATAGTACTTACAAGTATTGTCACTGTTAAAAGAAAGGGTCACCATGATATCCAAAACACGTCTAATGCTTGTCATAGCCTTGTTTCATAAATCATAAATTATCACGATTGCTCCTGTGCTGCTAGCACCAAACTATCCCATATGAAAATAAAAGTTGTTTGGTTTTTGTGTCTGTCTGTCTAGTCGCGTCTTAATAACTGTTTAGTACATTATCATAAGGTAAATCAAAATACTTAAATACGGTTAGAATTCATAAAGTTAAATTCTTAAAACTATTTAAACTCGGCTGTAAGGTTAACAGTAAGCAGGTACTTATATCTCTTATTTTGCAATCACGTTTTTCTTAAATTTTGTTAAAGTGTAATCTGATGTAAAATTACTTAAAAATTCGGTAACATACTAGGAAAAATAAGTAGTTTACAGTTAAGCATGTCTTAATTGACATATGACCATTTTCAAAAATGCTCACATAACTTGTAATGTACCTACTGAGTCAATGTACTTCTTTCACTTCTTACATAATATATGCGCGATTATAGTTTTACATCAAGTTGCATATAATTTCACATTGATTTTCTAAGCAGCCATCGTTCTGGCGGCGTGTTTTTTTTCAAATTTTAATAATTATCATGTATTGTCTTGGAATCGATACCTCGTGTACTTAACTATATTTAACATTTTTATTTGAATCCGCAACCTATCAAATAATAAATATCATAAAATCAAAAAAAATGCCACCAAAATAAAGAAAAAAGTGGTCTTTAAAATTAACCCAATTACTGAAGTGTTTATCTGCAAGCGAAAACCGTTATTAATAAAATAGATAATATTAATAAATGTCTATACTAGTTGTGTAGTCCCGAACTAATGTTGTAGGTACTAGGTATTGGTAGATTCAACTTAAATTAAACATGCTAAGGTATATATATAGTATAAATTTTGCTAATATTATAAATGCGAAAGTTCGGTTGTTTGTTACTCAATCACGCCAGAACGGCTGAACGGATTTGGACAAAACTTGGCACCAAAATAGGGTACTTTTTACCCCGGAAAAATGAATAGTAACCGAATAGCGATAACCTAACGCGAACATAAATAAAGTGTAGGTGTTAATTTATGATTTCTGAAAACCGTGTCGCAAAATTAACGTTGCGTTATAAAAATAATATTGTTTTTTGTTATGTATTGCGAGGTAGATAAGGATAAAGATCTCTATCATAAGTCTCCTCGCCATTTTTCTTAGCTTTAATTGGAATATATTTCTTATACTGGCAACGGTAACACTTCATTGTTACACGTCAAAAACCATCGTATGTCAACAAGAGGTAAACAAATTACCGCGGAAAGAAGAACATTTAATGTTTTTTACGATGGCTCTTGGCTAACATGAGACATGTTTTAAAACAATTAAAAAAACTGTTGAATATCTCGATTATAAGCCGGGAGGGTCCGGCATGTTTCGGACTCATTGGGAGTCCCAAGGAGTCCTTCATCAGGGGATGAGTGCGCTCACGTCGGCGCTGCTGCTGAGTCCGACTGATAATTGTGAGTTTAAACCGATTAGCACGTTTAACGCGGCACCGAATATACTTATTTAGTATAAATGTACATATATAACAACTAGGGATCTACGACCCTAGCCACATTTTCATAGATATTTACCACTGAATAACTGTTTTATATAACACACGCATCGCATCTGAATTCATTTAATGCTTTTGGAGACATAAAGCCAAAGTAACGGCATGATTTCATGAGAAGCGTCTTGCCATCCTGCTCTGCGTCAATAAAGCATCTTTACTTGCAGTATTATAGTGCTGGGAAATATTTTGAATCAAAATATCGATAATAACAAGCATTAAGACCAGTCGAGTTCATAAATCTGTGTACAATTTATTACCTTGTTACTTTAATGGCTGTGATAATTCGTATATGGCAGTTTTAACATGACAATAAATAGAGAAGGTACTAAAGTGTACACATATTTATGAACTCTACTGTACGTACTTTTAATTCATGTTACTAATGTTTTAACTATAAAATTGTTCTAGGTAAAAACACTATCCCAGTGACCCCAAAAACTTAGGCAATCTTTAGATACTTGTGCAAAATTTTCTACACATGTAACATGTTTCTAGGATGGTGTTTTTTTTTAAATATACAATTACAAAATCATTCATAAATAAGCATTTGTCTCTTTTGTACTCATGTATCATATAAAAACCGCATCGTAGTAATAACTCAAATTTTGACGCCGCACCTAAGTGAAGGTCACAAGTCACAAATTACCCTTTTGGTCAGGCCACATTGAACGTGTTAATTATTATTTTATTAGGTGTTAACAAACCTGTGCGTTTCGTGATTTTGTATGAATTTTAGACTACTAATGCCAAAAGTATTAAAAACAACGACATAATGATTGTATGTATGACAGCGCAATACTTATATTAAAAACAAATAGTTTGTTGATATGTTTTGCTCAAAATATTTCTTCATTCAGGTTTTTGATACACAGATTCCTGTTGTAATTTCTTAGATGCTCTCATGAACTTCACGAATAGGGCGAATATGCGGTTAATATATAGAAGGAAAAACTACAACGAGAATGTCATTTTTCGAGTTCAATATTTCCGAAACGGTTCCCCAAATCTAAGAATTGATAAATGTAAGTACGTAATGATTTTTAAGAGTTATCCAATGACACCTTAATCGTTGTCTTAATGTACAAAAAAACCATTCCTTTATTTAGGTGCACACAAAAAAAATGTTTTTCAAGATTTTATTTAACACCTTTCGTCGTATTTTAAATGTATAACTGTGCCAAATTACAGCTTTACCAAGAGTCACTGAGTTAAACTGCGGACAGACAGACATGGCGAGAATGTACTTACGGCGATCTCTAAAAACGAAGCCAATACTCAGTAAGCTGACTATACATTTTATTGCCATATGTATATGAACTGATTTCAGCGACGTTTTCCTAGAGCCCGTATACAACTCGTTACGCTACGAGTATAAAAAAAAAACATCCAAGTCGCAGAAACGAATACTTGCGCTGATTACATGGAATATGTCCTAACCAGGCATAGAACGTGAGACCGTCACCTTCATATGCAAGCTAAATACACGCGTCACAAAATAAAACAGCATGACGAACACTACGTTGATTATGAATCCCTTGTATTGTATTATTATAATCGGTAATCAAATTTTGGATATCTTTTTGTATATTTTTGCTTAATTTTTTGAACTAGGTATGTCATTCGAAGAAACTAGGACTTGGTATTTTTTCATCTCCAGCAGAAGTATTAGTTGACACAAACCACGTCGCGGTTCTAGTGGGTGCAGTGCCGGGCCAGATCGAGCGAACTTGCTTGTACTGTTCTCATTATAACACGACTTATGCAGCAGCACCTCTCTAAGAGATCCGAGCTGACAGCTGTTGACACAGTACAGAATATACCCCAAAACATGCCTCAAACACATATTTGGTTTTGGCAACTGTCAAATAAGGCCTCTTAGAGCGGCGCGACTATAATTAGATACTCTGTGTCACAACAAACCTGAACAAGGACACCACTAATAATATATTATATACATTAGCTTCTGCCGGCGGCTTTGTCCGCGTAGATTTCGATTATCATTATTCCCTCTGGTACTTTTCAATATTCTGGGACGAAAAGTAGTTGTGTTTAATCCAGGGTATAAACTATCTCCATTTCAAATTACATCCTAGCCGTTGCAGCTTGAAGGAGTAACATACAAACACAAAAACTTTCGCATTTATAATATTAGTAGGATACGTAAGCTTAAATTACCATTAAATTTTAATTTAACCCTTGTTGCAGCAGAATAATCCAAGATGCCGTTTACGATGAAAGAGGGCGGCTTCGGCACGGGCGACTACGTGGCGTTCGGGATCCTGTGCGCGGCGTCGTGCGCGGGCGGCATGTGGTACAGCGCGGTGGGCTCGCGACGGCGCACGCTCGTCGACATTCGGGACTACCTGCTGGGGGGCAAGTCCATGAGCACAGGGCCTGTTGCCATGTCGCTCATAGCCAGGTAATTTCCAGGTGGCCTAATATGGCTGCGTTTATCGCGAGACAAAATGTGGACAAAACAAGCGGAACTTTTTGACACGTATGTACGAGAATGACGGATGCTTTATCCACATTTTGTCACGCGATAAACGCAATCATACTCGGCACGCTGACGTTCTCTTCACAGACAATAGATGTTCATCTTAGAGTGAGTTCCTGAGCTCATTCAGGAGAACCCTCGTGGACATCCGGGGCTACCTGGTGGCCTCGAGCTGATGGACTTACCTCCATGATCTCCTGGCTTGTCGCCATGTCACTTATAGCTAGCATTTTTTTCTTAAACAGTCTTATCCTCACCGACGAATCATCATGGTGGTTTAAGAGGTTGGTACGAAGGGGTTAGTCAATCTGGGCTTGCGGCGACGAACACTGATGATAGCTGGAATTGTCGCTCACAGTTAATCATCGATTTCCTGATAGTATATAGAAGTCTGCGAATCTTATTAACCGGGGGTGTGGACTACTGTGGACGCCTTGCGCTCACGTGGAGCATTCCGAACATGCCTTGTCGTGTATTTCGCATCCTAAGAAGTAGAACAGCAAATTAGACTAAACACTGGCGTAGTAAATATTTGAGATTGTAAGATATGGAATAAAAGAAAAGAAAACAGGTGTAATTGCTTGAGTACACATTTCATTATAAACACGAAAAAAAAGTTTACTCAACGGTATTGTATGTAACATCTATAGGACCTTGTGCAGGGACCTAGGGCACCCTTTAACTGGTGAAATTACTAGCATAGAGTCATTCCATCTAGGACCTGAGGGTTGGCAACGCATGATTTTTTTATGGCATAGTTAAGGCAAACGAGCACACATGCCACCTGATGGTAAGTAGAAACTGTGATCCATAGACATAATGCATTCAAAAGACTGCAATCATAAGACTGCAAATGCGTTGCCAATCTTGAGGACTAAGATGGAATGCCTGTATGTGAGTCATTACACCGGCTGTCTTATCCCCAAACCGGAACACAACAATGCGATCGCTGTTCTTTGGTCTTGAGACTGTCATCGTAACCATGGGTTTCAGAGTCCACTTACTATCAGGTGGCCTGTGTGCTTGTTTGTCTTCTTCACGCCATAAAATAAAGAATATGCAAATCCTGCGATATAAATCTCGCTCGGCCTTTAACTTACTTAAAAATATAGAAATTTGGCAATTTATAAGTAACGTCAAATTGTGTAAACACATAACATAACCAATATTTTTCTTGATCCTTTTACCTATGCCATTGAAGATACGGAGAAAATATTTTTTAATGAATGAACTCATAATTAACTATATTCGTTTTGTTTTAATTGCATTATGATTGAGGTCAAAACTATGCTTGGAGTTTAGAGTCGGTTAAGCGGATCCCTATGTGATTGTACAAACAGAAGAAACGTTAAGTAATAGTTATTTATGTGACTGGAGCATAATGCCTAATTATGCGTACAGTCGCATACAAAATTTTATCTACATGCATATCATCATAATTTTTCTACAACATGTACTGTCGAACCAACGGAACCCTGACCCACCATAGAACCTTGTCACAGTGATTGACGTTAGGACTGTCATACGACGCTATACGACAATCGTACGTCAATCATTGTGACAAGGTTCCATGGTGGGTCAGGGTTCCGTTGGTTCGATAGTACAATATGGCCTACATTTTTGTATAACTTTATTTTCTGTTCTTCGGAACTATTCGAAAGTTCGAAACAAATGACTAACATTTAATTTAGGCACAATATACGAGTAATGCACCGGTCTATGAATGACAAAAAACATTACCTACCAGCATTATTCGATGATCCCAACCAAATATGATTACTTATTTTTAAAAAGATTTTCGAAATTTTAATGTGATTAAGGTTTTGGCTACCTATACTGTAATTTAAATTTATGCAATGGATGTAGATAAATATTATTATAGCATCTGTAGGAATAAGTACGAATAGGAATAAGTGCGGCACCGCACCGTGCATCTGTATTACGGACGGACACACCAACGAGCCTCTCCACTTCACGGCGCCGCGCCGTGGTGATGTGGACAGGCCCTCATCCAGTTCCTGGTGGGGCGGTTAAAACATTCCACGCGGTACACGGACAAAATAGTTCATAACGTCCTCGTCTACGTAGTTATTTTTTCCATGGAAATATTTACAGTTCGTTATCTTAGTGATAACATTAGCAGAGGTCGCTGTTAATGTTTTTTCACTTCACATGCTCTAAAAATAACTGTTTGTGTCTAAGGATAAAATGACTCAGTTGAGACCTTGGGCTGTTGATTAACCTATATACCGCCAACTAGTAGTGTTCGCATTGTTAAGTTTCGGTGAGCGTATAATTCCACCGGTAAAATTCCTCGCATTGAGACATTCCATCTTGGGATTGCAGTCTTGAGAATTAAAATGTGTATGGGTCTAGTTCTTTTAAATTTCCATGGCCGATTGTTGCTAGGCACCTCTACTACGAGACAAATACTACTACGAGTATAATGTTAGGGGCAGTAACTTTTTGACGGCCATGTGTGGATGGTAACCATGGGCGACTGGGGTTAATTTATTAACGGCCAAACCCTATTTTCAAACCGCGGAAGGCTTACTTCGGATTAAAATTTGAAACATTTTAGTACACCTTCTCTATCCACGGTTTGAATATAGGGTTCGGTGTTAAGTGTATCCCAAAAGTGCTGAAACCGTCGGTAGAAGACGAATGAGGCTCAAGAGGATTGTGAAGCTAAAAAAGAATCCATCCATCTAAGCAACTCAATGTGTAAACTTTTGGTAATAAATATTATCTTATCTTATCTTATCTTATCTTATCTTATACAAAATGCGATAACGTTTCTCTTCCCTTAAACCTAGCCCGATTTTTACAATCTTTGAAATATGTACACATAAATGTTGTAGATATTTTGAAAAACTAGGTCAAACCTTTTTTTAGAAAACATTTAAATAAAATAAAATAGGAAAATATCAACCCTACTTTTTTAGAACAACTACAACATATTCAAAAATCACGGATATAGGACTTGATTTAGGGGGCGCGAATCGGCGTCGTCCGGAGCTAAGATTTGTATGGAACGTTCTTGATAGCTACGCGATCTAAGCGTTGGTTTACAATCCTCTAAGTCAGTATCATAAATATCATGATGATAATCTTTATTGGAATGTGTATCCAACAGTTACGTGTCAGGGGTGACCATCTTGGGCACGCCGGCGGAGATCTACAACTACGGCACGCAGTACTGGATGGTGATCATTGGCGTGTCCTTAAGCTGCGTTATCGTGGCCATCGTCTACTTGCCAGTGTTCTGCACGTTGCGGCTCTCGTCCTCGTATGAAGTAAGCTACTGGTCTAGCTACTCGTGTTTGAAAGAAAAATTAAAATTCTAGTTTCGCAGAAGCGCGGGGAGCTAACCCCATGTGCTTCTGTTTAGTCTACAAAAAAAACTCTTTAACCGAACAATTGTCCTCACGCGTGATATCCATGGACTTATTCCTTTAATAAGTCCATAGAAGTGTCTATATAATAACTCGACATTGGTACCACCGGGGAAATGCAACTGAAGTGAAGCCATTAATAAAAATTAGAATTAGAGTTAGGGTATCCCTTCATATTTCATAATTTCATTTGCACTAGTTTCATTTGCCATAATGGTCACTGGCTATATAGCCTTCATTTTCCCTCCTAATATCACATACCATCATTTTGGAATGCCGTAATACTCTAGTGTCATAATGTTCAAAGTCCCTAATATTAGATACTATAATAACATTTTAAATAATATTTACTTTCTATAACATTCATAATCCCTAATATTATATCCCATAACACTTTATTTGCCATAATTTTGGAAAAAGCAGTACCATACTGTATCAGTGTCTTTCAGTGGGTATAATGAAATACTGGTACAATCTGGATTACTGTACTACTATTATTACCTATTCTCACCTACCTACTGTAGGAAAGGTTAGGTAAAACTGCGACCTTGCAGCGCGCGAGCCGAGCGAGCGAAGCGAGCGTGCCCCGGTAGCGGGCGGCGAAGCGCCAGCTAGGCCCGATTTTTTTTATCGTACTATACTTACTACACAACAATACCAGAAATAATACGGATTCTGAATGTTTTATGAACAATAATTATTATGACGTATAAAATTTATAGAATTCACTTTTATAACATTTGATAATAAGGAAAATGAAAAGTATGGCATACGTATGGTTATGGCTCCTAACAATTATGTCAAGTGAAAATATACCAAATGATCATTATGGCACATGATTCGTTATGTCATATGAAATATGGCGAAATAATATTATTGCATAAGAAATTCGGTCAAACGATAAAGCACCTAGAATTAGAAGATTGCCGATCGCTATTATCGAACTGTTTTTACTTACATACAGTTTTTTTAATGATAGAAAAAGTTTCCCCGTTCAATTCTGGTTTAATTCTTCCAAACCAAGTGAATCCAAATTAAAAACAAGACTTGTCATTTCCGTAAAAAGTTAAAACTTTTAACATCTTTCATCTCTCTATCACTTTTGCGCTGAGATTGCGCCATCATCGACAAAACAAAACAACATAAACGCATGGGTGGTACCTACCTATTTCGTACGGAAAGCAAATGGTCCAGGTGATACTTGCAGAACCGCGTGACGAACAAATTCAATAAGGTGTAAAATATACCGTAGCAAGTAAGTCAGTAAGGTACATTTTGCAACTTTTGCAAAAGCCGAACAGATGGTAAAAAAAGTAATTTTACTGTGATCATCTGTCATTTGGTGAAATCTAAACAACGATTAAATTCCTTGTATGATCTATCTCTCATCCGTTATCGGTGCATTAGGCAATCCGTCATAATCATGTTCGTAGAGAAAGGCCGACAGGTAGCCGTATGCGGAAATTGATATCGAAAGCAAAAACAGTATGACGTCTTGTTGACTTTTTATCATATTTTTACTAAAGATTGTTTCCGTGATGCAGAGTAAAATTTAAAATCTCTACTGCATAATTGACAGTATATTATTTGGAACTGCATTGGATATACTAAATTTTGTTACTTAAAATCATGAAGATGAACTGGTTTGGACGATGGAAGAAAAATATTTGTAGATAAAATACACTAAGTCGGATCCACATTCTTGGTGTTTGCCGCAAATACTGCAATATGCAACTATATATTAGAGTGAGCACGATGTATTTCCATCTCACTCTAACGTATAGATGCGTCCTGCAGTGATTGCGGCAAACATCAAGCATAAGCTTCCGGCATAGTACCTTATCATCCCAGTTTTTTTTTAATATTCCGTAAAAATAGCAATAAAATAAGAACACGCCGTAGTTGTGTTATAAAATTGGTTTTCAACTTGTGTTTTTTGACCTTGTTACTGCATAAGTGTCCAAGTTTAAATATAAATATAGCAACAGGTTTTTTACATCACACTTTTCTTTTTTTTGCAGTATTTAGAGTTAAGATTCAACCGCCACGTTCGCGCTGTAGCATCAATCCTGTTCTTATTAGATGAGGTGAGTAATGGAACTGAATATTATTTATTTGTAAGTCTTCTTATTTTAATATTAATAGTTGTTTGCTCTAATGGGTGCTTGACTCCTCAAAAGGCTGCTGATCAGTCAGCCTAGCCAATTGGCATTTTGAGGACGTTAACGATTGACGAAATCGAATTATCTGTGGAGGATTCTTGTAACCATCGCATGCGTTCGTCAGTGTCATTTCATATAACTTACGTTACAGTTGCTAGCTTCCATAGAATCAACGTATATACGTAATACGTTATTGAAGACCTACCGTCCTTTCCTTTAAGGTCTCTCATTGGATTGCGCGAACACAAAAAGTGTTAATAAGAAACGTGCGGTTTTTAATGTATTTAAGTTAAAATTCAAAGCATTTATATTCATACATTTTTTTAAGAATAATAGTTTGCAGTATGTTGTTAAGAAAGATTACGAGTACATAACCTCTTTCCAGTTGCTTTTATGCATCTTAATGACGTTAGATGATTATTTTTAGACCACTTTCTATTTGAAGAATACAACGTGTTTGACTACTTTGTATGAATGTCGCATAGTCATTGCCAATAACAACATGGATCTATTACAAGTTACAACTAATTGTGACTGATTTGTTTAGGCCTAATTAATAGTCCAAATTGTAGAAAATTTTGTCGTCTGAAACAGTACGTCTTACATAAGTATGTATTTACTTAAATTAGCCTTTCAGAGGTTAAAATTGTAATCTTCTACAGAACTGCAGGATCTGACCCATGCCTTCGCTGTCCGTCGGTCTGTCTGCTGTTTGTCAGCGAGCTGTATCTCATGAACCGTAAAAGCTAGACACAGAGTGTGTTTTGTGTATCACGATAACCGGTATAACAAGACAAAAAATATGATTATTTCAGCATGGTACGGAACCCTTCGCGTGTGAGTCCGACCGATTGACCTCTATCTTACCTGATGGTAAATGATGACTAAAATCAAACTAGCTGATACCGCTTATTGCCCGTCAGATGATATTCATTCGACTGTCTGGCTCATATCATGAACATCATAAAATATTATTTGCTCTTTAGTCTCGCTGATAAGTGAGCAGGCTTCGCGTTTGAAGGTTTCATGAATAATGGTAACCAGTTTTTATAAAACATTTACTATTATAAAATAAAACTATTAATTAAGTCTGGCTTTAGAGTCTAAAGAAATAATTGGACATAAAATAAATTTTGGCCAAAAAAAGTAGCGTACTAACTACGCTAATAATGCAAAAAAAAATGGTCCATTCATACTAATATTATAAATATGAAAGTAACTTTGTCTATTTGTTATGCTTTCACGGCTAAACCGCTGAAGCGATCTCGATGAAATTTGGAATGAATCCCGAGGAAGGACATGTGAGTAGCGATAAACCACTGCTATAAACCACTCGGACGGAGTCGCGGACAACGGCTATAGGTACTCAGATTATTCCAAGATGATGCCTGTGACAGCTCTTATAAACACTTATTCGTTTAACTTTACATAAATATTTACTACATCGGTACAAACCTAGCGACGTCGTTCAGGAATTTAAATAATTAATCGCTGTCACAGGCATCATCATAGAATAATCAGAGCATAATTGATAATAAAACGAGGCAAATCGACACATTTAAGTATTATGATTATAGAATATAGTTAAACTTTTAAACACATCTAATTTAAACAAAACTAAAGTAATTGTATGCATGAGTGTGCCTCTTCACATCGATCCATCGCATCGCATTCGTGCTTTTAATTCCTTATTTTTTTCGAAGCAGGAATAGGTAGTCGCAGTAGAAATTAACTTACTTAAAAATCGTGTTTACCAAATTTAATTAAGGCCCGTACCGAAAAGTTTTTTTACAGAGTATATTTATGATATCAATTAAACTACAATGAACAGCAAGGATGTTTTGTTTTAGTTATATGATGTATAATGTCTATTTACAATTAATGTATACATTTTATGGTTTGAGGGTTTTGCGGCTGAACAAGCGATTTTTTTTCTTCGAGCTTGGCATTAAGTTTTGCACAGTAGTTTCGGTGCCTTTGTTGGCGTGTTTTTTCCACTTATTTTTAAAATCTGTCTCTGATGTTGCTGAAGTACAGTTTTTATGCAACTCAGCTTTAACTAATGCCCATCACCACTCCATGAGTCGTAACTGGGGCCAGTTTGAGGGGTTCATATCTTTGGGCACACATAGCACGTTGTTTGAAGCCAGTCACTCTTGTCTGGCTCGGGCATAATTTGCAGTAGCCAGATCGGACCAAAACAACACTTTCCCTTCATGCTACCTTATACATTGTAAAAACAAACCGTATATACATTTTTGGACATAAGTATCTGCGTTTATGGTACTTTTAGTGATAAATGACCCAGTGCGTTTTCCACAGGAACATATTGCTTGGTAGATTAAATATTTTTCCCCAAACTTTCCATAAAAATATATTTATTTTGATCGCTGATATTCGCCTTATTTTCGGTTGTATAGAATTGGTCACGGGGCGAAGACCTAAATTGTTTTTTCACTATGTCTCATCATCTATGAGAACCCATGTTCTATTCGAATCGCTGAGAAGCTTGTACAATGTTCGTGACCTTATAACAGAACTATTGTATTGCTTTACCGACTTATTTGGGGCTTTTTCTTTTTTGTAGGTCTTTAAATTTTGACTCACTTTCGCTCTCTGGACCATACATGTACTAGTTTTCAATTTTTTGCCACATCCCGCACCGATAAACTACAATTATTCTCGTAAGTAGACACTATTTTCAATTCTATTTTTTTATTTGAAGGACCCGTTGGGCGTCTACTTCGAGCTTTGTTTTGAATTCTTTGTTCTTTTAAGTACCGATTAACAATATTTCGTACCGTTGCATGACTTATATTCACCATCTTTCCAACCGCTGGAAACGTTGAATTAGGATTTTCTATGTACGTTCGCAAAACGGTTTCTCTACGAATTATTTTATCGTCCTGCATTTTAAATAAAAACAATACCTGTCCTGAATAAATTATTCCAATCGATACATTAAGATGACCCAAACTAAAGCTTATAATCAGAAAAAAAATATGTTTCCCATTTCGTATTTTACTAGTATGCAGACTCTGTAAAAAAACTTTTCGGTACGGGCCTTATTATTTCGACTCCGGCTATTACGCCACTTGTATTTTTTATTACCGTCATTAGGCAAACTTTGCACAAGCTTATATTTAATTGCCGAGGTATGTAGCTAGTCGTTGCTAAATTGACACTGAATTTAGTACTATCATTACATTATGTATTTGTATTGCGTAGGAATGCTTATAGTTGGTGTTTTCTTTAGACTAAAATAACTTCATTGCCTAGCAAATATTTAATTACCTTAAAGGTACAGTCATTATTGCATTACAATGCAATAAGATGGAACAGTGCGGATACTGTCTTTTTAGTCGACTATACATAAAAAAACCTTGATATCTAATTATTAATATAGGTAAAAAGAGAAAATAAACTAAAGATAATTAAATTAAATATTCTGCGTTGGCCATGTTTTGACAAAGTTTCATTTGCCTTCGATTGCGATTAGCATAGTCACAAACGCGCAAACGTTTCCATCTACCTAACCAATTAAACGTGTTCAATACGGCATTGTGTATGGCGTGTGACATCACGATGTGTGCACACGCACAAGTCACTTGCTGCCAAAACGAAAAGCAATTTCGCGATACAAAAATTACATAATATATTTTTTACGAGTTATATTTTTTCATGGCATTTATTTAAACTCGATTGGATAATAAAAAAAGGTTTGTGTTCTTTTGATTATTTTGTTCCTGTTACTAATTAAGTTCACTGTAATGAGTACGCACGTCATTTTCAACACTAATCTATTGAAAGAATCAAGTGACGCGCGTTAACTTTACGTCGGTAGTTTCAGCACGCCCTTACCTAAAGAATATATTTAAAACTGGGCAAGAGCATATCGGACACATTAAACTACTTCAAAAACCAACATATATGAACTGATTATCTATTTAAAATTATTTAGTGCTGTGTCAGTTGATTCGATGATTATTAGTACTTAGGTATAAACACCGCCTGCATCTCAGGAACCCGTCAAGACTCGTGACTCGTAACTCTGACGTACGTATATTTTCGCAGTAGTCGATTTGCTGGAAAGAGTAATTTTACTTTAAGTTCGATCCTCTATATTACTCATTCATCATACTATTGTTTTATTTCCACAAGAATATACGCCGTAATCTATTCTATGATTTTAAAAACAGTGTCGCCTATCTAGACGTTTTCTGCCGTAATACCAAAGAAGGTCGCTAAATGCATTTTAAATTTAATGTGGTTACCCATAGAATGCCTCGACTACTATATTGCAATAAGCCGCCTTTTTTGGTATTGTTACGGCAGTTTTTGCACTAAATGGTGCGTTACTCAGTACTAAGTGTACTAACAGAGGTCGTTCGCTTGCACGTAGTGGACTTCGCCCGGCATGGTGTCGATTGGATGCAGAATCAACATCAATTGTCCGCTATTGCTCGTGATTGATGAGAAACTAGATATTGCTGCGACATTAAAGGATTCCCACGTCGGCACGCCATTTGTAACAATGGCATAGCGATGAAACCACAGCTCGTGGAAATCTTTCGTTTAATATTATCGTTTATGTAATGATGCTTATGAACCCGGAATTCACAAAAAAAACAAGTATTTTAAATTATCGCTGTGCTTTTTTCAGTAGGTACTAACAGCCGAATGGAACCATTATGCACCATAGAACGGTGTCACCTGACATTTTAAAATATTTTGACACTCTTGACTTGAATCATAACGCTACTGTGACATGGTTCTACGGTAGGGGTACCTATTCCTTCTAGGGTCTTTATCCTGGAATAGACATGCAAAGAAAGTTGAAAAGTACAAAGTCTATGAGGTCATCGACTAGCCTTGCTTGGCCCGAAAACGCGAAAACCTTGGTAATTCGTCGATTATCACTTAACGACCTTGGCACTGAAATGAGTAACTTGACCGAGTCGTAAACACACCCTGCTGCATAATCCTTACGCCCTACGTTAAGAAGTCTTATCGATCGTGAGCACGTTCGATCCAACAAGCAAGTAGGTAGACTTTCTAAATTTAAAAATCTAAAAGTGTTTTGCAACCTTCTATTTATCTAAACCCTTGACCGTTATCTGGTGCTCTTTAAAATTCATTGGCTGCTCGAAGGTAATCTTAATGAAATGAGAAATAACAAATGAAAATTTCAGCTTATTGGCGGCTTGCAACAAAGATTTTGGTTAAAAGTTGTACAGCAGCGCCTCTATTCTAGGCGGTTAAATCCAAATCGTATTTGACCTGTCATGGTATTGTTTTTAAATCGGCTGACATTACTGTCAAACAAAATAAGAGCTATCAAAACGTTGAAAATATACGATAACAGATCAAGTACGATATTGTTATTACCGCCTAGATAGAGACCTGGGGTGCTTCCGTATTGATAGCTCTTACGCTTTACTTAACAGAAATGGCGGCGGAATTAAAAACAATACCATAACTCGTCAGAGGCAATATGGTTTTACTGAGTAGAATAGAGGCCTGTGTTGTCTCAACACAATTTGCATGAAACTTTAATAAAAACATTTTAATGTATCCATAGCTTTTCTAGATGACTTTGTTCTGTACGCTCTCTAACTACCTAGCTTCAAGGAATCAATCTGTCGTTGTTTTCTTATCATCATGAATCGGCATAATTCAATGTATGAATCAGTTGGACGGCTGATTTACCGTCTATATGTCTGTACAATAATCACTGACTTCGTTCAAGTCCGAGATGACCTTAAATTGGGTTCTTTGAGTCAAATCGGCACAAAATAGCTCAGTTCGAGTAAGTAAAGTGCTAGTAAGTGATAAAGTGGCAGGTTTACCAGCGTGCTTGTACACCTAAGTGTTAGCTTGTATGCTCTAAATTAGTTCACTTGCTGACGCAAATGTTTAATTCTTGGTCAAGGTCGGTCGAAGACGGACTTTGTCCTCTCGTAGCTAGTTAACGTTGTAAACAAAACAATGTCTAATAAAGGCTATTATTACTGGGAAGTAATGTCGTGATATGTGTAGTTAAACGGGATCTATTATATTTTTCTTATCTTATCGGGCCTGTGACAGATTGAAATTTTACATTTTACGCGAACGTTGTTCCAACCGATTGACCTTAAAACAATACATATTCATAACTAGTAATTTTGTTCCTAATACCAATATTTAATATTTTAGTCATTTTTAAAAACATCAACCGCCTCTATACAACTGAACAACAACGGCGCCGCCAAAGATTAGGTAAATATCGTAGGTAACGAATTTCCGATCACTGACTATTATAATTAATCATCATCATTATCAGCTCGTATTAATCCTCTGCTCGACAAAGGCCTCTCCCAATGCACACCATTGCTCTAGACCTTATTAGAAAAAAATAATCCATCACGCATTTTGTTTTTAACTTGAGAAACCAACGACACTCGTGACGCTAAAGCGAATCGGCCAACGGTATCGAAATCGGGCCATCTGTTCCGCCTTCACGATGGAACAATGAACCATGCATACATAAAGATCATAAACAATACCCTACTTTTTGGATATTTAAATGACACGTTGTATGTTTTGTAGTTATAAGTCGCTTAAAACTGCATCATTTCGTTATATTATTAAGCAGATTGTAAAAATATATTGCAGGCAATTGTATACAATGTAGTGTTTAAGTTCGATATTACATAAATAAATATCAGGGGACCATGTCACACCAATTGACAAGCTAAAGGCTTGTACTATAGGTAGACAACGATGTAAATACTTATATAGGGAAATACATACTTAAATAAATAGAAAACATCCATGCGCTTATTACATAAATATCAGTAGTCGTAAAAAAACATCGAATCAAGAAAGAGACTTGATAGACTGTCGGATCCGCGCTACACTAGTAGGTACGCCGAGAAAAAACTATTTAGAAAAGAGTTACCTACTCTTTAAGATTTACTTAGTCTGTTGTTGACTATAAGGCTACAACTACACGATGCCCATTTCATACCGCCGGCCCTCTCAGATACAGCTGGTAGCTCTAGAGAGTATAGAGTTCGCTCTTGAGAAAGAAAAGTATGATAACTTAACCGTCACGTAGTAGACCTAATGCTCTGTACAGACAGGCCATATGGCCATATGGCCATATGGCCCTTGACTATTTGTCAACGTTACGATAGCTCTTATTTACTGAAAAGTAGTGGTGGCCTAGTTGAAAACTATAACTTGTCAAATGCAATATGGGTTTACCAAGTAGATAGAGCCTCCTTGATCAGAAAATTAAATTTCAATTGTTCTTGGGATGTTCCGGAGGATTGTGGACGCAATGGTAATCAATGACTAAAAGTTATATTTTATTGCTATTGTACTCGTAACCGGCTCAAGGTCTAGTTGCTATGAACGCTATTATGTCTTTATAATGATTCTGTGGTTAGAGAAATGAGATAATGAAAAACATCACAACTAACTGGTTGATTCTTGTAAACAACTCGTTTTTGAACTCGACGGATCATATATTAACCGGCGAGTTGTAGTGAGCTCGTATGACTTTGCTCACTCGATCTACCGATTTTAAGAGAATAACACTTTTGTTCAGGTTTCTATTGTAGGTCCGTTAACACGCATGAAACATTAAAACATAAAGATATGCATGGTGGCCTATCACAATATCGAATTTCAGCTACCAACTGTTTAGTTGGTCCGAATTTTCATAGTTACAAAAATAAAATCTGATGCTTTTTAACTCTCCTGGATTTTTATGATACCATCCTAACCTAACAGTTCTGTAGGTATATCTCTTTATACATAAAAAAAATGAAACAGTTGGAAAACAAAAAATCTGACTTGTGATAGGTTACCGGCAAGCATTCATTGCGCGTTGGTCAGGTAAAATTTATCTTAATCCGATTCAATGTAGAAAATCTTGACTTAGCTTTACTTATTCTATGTAAGTATAGGTAAACCACTTAAATAAAGCCCTCTTCCATGTAGTTGTAACACATCTGTATATACCGTTCGACATTCTATATTTGGAATTTGACGTACATTCAATATTAGTTTTGTATACAACTACACGCAAGAGGGGCTTTACGTAAGTTTTTTTACCTATATGCTACTTATCTATTTTTTACTTGTTTGCAGGTATTATTTCTGCCGATGGTCGTATATGTTCCTGCACTAGCATTTAATCAATGTAAGTTTATAAGCTTATAGCTAGTGTCTGTTTTAATAGAAATAAACGTAGTACGTAGTTTTTAGGTATTTTATTATTTTGGTGCCTAATTAGGTTATGTAAAGTCGTCATTTCTTTGTAAAGCTGTCGGTAATGTAAATATGCTCGTATGTTGTATGTTCATATATTCCCGTAAAGTCAAATTGTCAATAAAGTAAACAGGTGTTGTATTTATAAAACATAACTTATTAGCACCTGTCTTGAACATATCGATGCAGAAAAAATATATATATCGCAGAACAAAATGTTTTACGAACAGCCCACATGGCCAAGGATTACAGGCATGTACACGAAGTAGAGATGGGGAGATTGGGGAGCCTTATCAGTTCATACATATCTGGGATTCGCTTTTTTTATTTGCTGAGCAAGCTTTACATTTATGTCTTTCCATTTCAGTGACGGGATTTAATGTTTTCGCTATCGCTGGCGTCATGGTGGCCGTATGTGGCGTTTATACGGCATTAGTAAGTACTTTTTTTTATTTGTGGTAGCACCGCGTGCAGGGTCCGTTCGGATCGCTACAAACATCTTATCCTTTAACCTGCCACCAAGCAGCAGTGTTGCATTATTATGTTCTAGTCAATCCCGTGTGGGACTAACAATAAGACAAAGGGTGGCATTCGAAATCCTTTTTTTTTTTCGAATAATGATCTTTTCGCATAAAATCTTTTCGCATAACATGCATGCAAGTTTATTCTCTCGCTACTCAATATATCCTTATGCTAAGTTTTGTTGGTATTGTATTTTTCTATAGATAAGTAATATGATTTATGCAAGTTGTTAAAATTGTTGCTTATTTTTCACTTAACTGTATTTTGGTTGATATCTTTTATTGGCTTACTGTTTTCTATTACGTTTAATTTGTTTTCATAAAATGTGTTGCTGTTGATGCCCCAAATAAATAAAATTAAAAAAATACTTTTAGGCTGACATTACAGAAATGAATAAACGTCTACTGTGTAGCTTAGGTTAGGTTACGTTAGGTTAGTTTTTTATAATAATAAAAATAAAACCCTTTCTATTGTAAAAATCGTTTGAGGTCAAACGATTTTATGCCATATGATAAATTATGAGAAAAAAACATTATGGATTCCGATATAGACCCCTAAGACAACCGGTGCAATTACTAGCATAGAGGCATTCCATCTTAGTCCTCAGTTTTGGCAACGTATTTGCAGTCTTATTAGCATTGCAGTCTTCAGAATTCAAAGGCCTATGGGTCCCAGAACTCACTCAACATGGTGGCCTGTGTGCTCGTGTGACTTCATCTTACCATTAAACAAATGTTTTTGGCTTTTTGGTGTAGTTAGTTACTTGTGAATTAAAAAGCAAAAGCTTTACGCTTCCTTTTCATTTTGTAATGGTTATTTTAAATAAATAAGACTAATATTGTGTGCGCAGGTATGTAATATCAGGTACGGTTGGTTAGTCCAGTAAGATAAATTTATTAGACTCGCAATATCATTGAAAATAAAGTTAAGATGAAAGAAAGAGAAAGAAAATACATTTATTTCTGCAAAATGATAAATTTTTCTTAAAGCTAACATTTAGTACCTAATTAAGGTAGAAAAAAAATAGTTTAAAAAAAATATCTGAGTAAGATTTCTTGAAGAAACGCGTCTGTAGGGTCACTTTCGCGGTTGTTGATGAATTCAAGTTTTCACTGTGCAGTGCTCATTATGACGATCCAAATATTCATTTAAGAACATCTAGCAAAAAATACTATTTTTCTCAGCGTATGTTTTTCCAATTTTATACTAAAGTGTGAATTAAATGTCAGAAATGATTTTAGCATGATTGTTTTACAAAAATTATACCAAATTAAATTATTATTAAATTATACCAATTTTTGGAGCTAAATAGATATCGGGTAATTTTTGATGATTGAAGAAAAACTAGCTACATCATAAGAAGGCATTTCTTTTTTTAAATCCCTGTATAATAGGATGAGCCCTGAAATCTCATATTCATCAAATGCTGTCGATTGAATTATTGTGTCGTGCATGATCGGCGGGTCGGCCAAGAAAGTGGTCTACCAGTTTTGACAAAAGTTTCTGTGAGATCTAATTCTCGCTAAGGTTGACACTTGTCACTGTCATAATATTATTGCAAGGGAAAAGTGAACTTGTATCATAACGTATAAATGAACTTCAACCGTAGGGTGTTAGACCACAGTTTTAGCCGACTGTACAGATGCCGCCAGAAAACACTCGAAGATTGCGGTGTTTGACTATAGTACACAGTCCACTATTTAAGAAATGGACGATTCTAAATGGGTGCCTATTGTTGTTGGTTGTTTTTAATAAATAAATAAATAATAATATTAATAATCATTATTTTATCGAAACTCCTTCCCACCAACGTACCTATCATTACGCAGAATTTTCATATCATCGAAAGGGACTCACTGCATGAGTTAATTTTCTTTGGTAATCACAAGTCTAAAGAAACCTAACCTACGTATAATATATCCTGCAAACACCATGTTTCAGCAGAAAATAGCGTTCATTGACATGATACAATTGATGAAGTGAAATTCGATAAAATGATGGGTTATACCCACGGAATAGAAAAAACTGTGGAAGTGGCATGAGCTTCGCTTAGTATCAGACCTGTTGTTGCCAATACTCAAACTATCGTAAAACAACACGCCACCATGGATATTTTTATGTGTCGCTATCGTTTTTAGATTCCAAAATAGCACAATAAGGCATGCTTCTGGATTTATTTCCTATATCAGAAATATAATTCGCACAACGTTCACGCATAAGCGATCGCGGCATAACTAAGGTAGGTTGCGCGGAACTCCGCGTAACTATGCCACACGTTACACGACCACTTAATGTTTCTGCGATTTTTTCTGTTCTGTGGGTTATATCATGTTATACCGTTGTAAATATATGCAAAAAACCATTAGGAAGTACAGGTGTAGATGTTTCCGTTTTCCACAGGGTGGTCTTCGGGCGGTGGTGTGGACCGACTCCGTGCAGACGGGGGTGATGTTCATCGGCGTGGTGCTGGTGGCTTCGGCCGGCACCGTCGCCGTCGGCGGGTTCAAGTCCGTGCTGAACACCGCCGCGCTCTCCGGCAGGATAGAGCTGACCAAGTAACACCACACACTCACTTCTATTACTAGTTTCTTAGTTATACACTTAGAAAATTGAATAACCTCTAATTGTGTTTGTGTTTCGTGATTTGCAATAGAAATTACAATTCATATAATTTTCCACAAGCTATGGTGTGTTTCTCGGGATAAATGGTGGTCTACTTGTTAATTCGATCAGCGTGAACAAGTACCTAACAAACAAACTCATACATTTGAGTCTCTTGAATGGTCAAATTTAGTGCCTTCTGTAATAATATAAAAAAGTACTTACACAGAATGTACGAGACTCTAGCTCAAACAAAATAATTCCTCTTACATATTTATGATGTTTGTAATGCACTTATACTTTTGAAATAACTGTTATTGTAACAGTAAGCTGTTTAAATACCTACACTATGATGGCATCTATTTGATTAAACAAACGGTAGTATTTAGCTTCACTGCTATTGTGGTATACGACATGTTTACAACCGTTCAATGCTTGATATGGCTTAGGATAATTTCTACAAGGATAACTTAGGTATTGAAATGTTAAAGATACAGTTCTTGTTACATATTACGCCACAGTCAAGTTACTTGACGATTAGTTCGCCGGGAGTTTTCGCACTAAGTGTAGGGGGAAGTGGGGGGGGGGGGGGGTTTAGATTCGTACGGAAACAATTAATCTTAAATTTTGTGGTTTAAAAATGATTAACATTAAACAACATTTGATTACATCAGTGGAAAATTAACCGTGATAAAGTCAAAGAAAAATAAGTGAATAATGAAATTTGTATCATTGTTCTCCATGTGTGTAAAGTTAAAAAAATATAGCATTCAAAAAATTCATTTGTTTTAAGCTGGTTACAGGCAACCTATTGTGTTTTATAAAGATTTTAATGCATTCTTTTGTTCAGTATTTTTTTACTGATAGACATTTACGACTAATTTAAATTGTAACATGTATTTTTGTGTGTGTTGACACTTACTTTTCATTGGCAGCTGGAGTTTCTCCCCGTACGAGCGGCAGACGGGCTGGGGCGCCGTAGTGGGCGGCATGATGTATTGGACCTGCTTCAACTCCGTCAACCAAACCATGGTGCAGCGTTACATCTCGCTTCCTACTAAGCGTAGCGCCATCTAGTGAGTGTTGCATTGCCAAACATATTTCTTTGAGGCTCTCTCTACAAAGTAGTAAGTAAGTTAGCTCAGTTTCTCCTTATAGGGAGATGAAAAAACTATGAAGTACGCAAAATCCAACATGTTTTTCCACCGACCACCACTGTATTGCGCGTCTTCTGCTCTCTTGAGCACCTTATGGAATCCGTTTTAATCATTCACTACTCTTATATTGCACGAAATACAGTGAGCAACGCGGAAGGTAGCTGATAGCGGTTGATCGCTTTCTGTATGTCGTAAAAGTCAAGCTCGGCCTGCCGCATTCAAACGAAAGGTCTCAACGAGTTGGTGACATGTGAGAACTAAGCATATCATTTATCTGTGGAAAACCTAAAATATGTTATGATTCCTCAGCGCTCTTGGCATCTTCTGCATGGGCGCTATCCTGGCCATCTCGCTGTGCGTGTGGTGCGGGCTGGCGGCGTGGGCGGCGTGGATCCAGGGTGGCTGCGACCCGGGCGGCGTGCCGCTCGTCGACGACCGGCTGCTGCCCGCCTTCGTCACCTACATCAGCAGGGTGCAGCATTTGCCTGGCCTTGCGGGCGTGTTTCTTGCTGGCGTGTTCGGGGCTGGATTGAGGTAAGCTTTGTTGAGCCAAGGAACGGTACTAAAGATAGTATGGGTACGGATTCAGCATCAGCATCAACACAGCATCCAACCACAGCATGCAGCACCGAGTATTTCAACAAGCTGGTTTCGGCACCAAGCAAAGTTAAACTTCGGGCCACTAGGAAAACTGTGTTTTCTTAACCAGGGAGAGGCTCATGCCCACCTATAGACGTCTTTGGGTTGAAACGATATTTTATTTTATATTATCCTGCAGCACCCACTTCGAATACGCGTGCGATTACCCCCTCTTACGCCATCAGCTCAAATGCGTAAGTTTTCTCATGATTCTTTTGTTCCCGTAAGTGCATGAGGTAATCTTCAAGAGTTAGCTAGAAAGACTCGTTTGTACATGGCAACCGATGCATAAACCTTGGGGCATAAACCTTACGCTCACAAGTCGACACCATAAGTGGAGTAACAGACTAAGCGGCGCGCGTGGCGCAGCGCACCTATTGCAAGTCTAAACTATCGTTTCCCAACTGTTTCGTTTTGCATTTTTTCTACAACCGTTAACTTTTTAGAATTTTTAAAGATATCGACTTTGGGCTAAATTAGATTCGCGTTATAGGGTCATTCTTGAAAATTGGATTATTCATCTCATTCCCCTGTCGTTTTTTATTTTAATAAATTTTAAACTAGTTGCAATATAATATGAAATTTTACTTAATTATAAGCGTATTTATCGAATGGGCATCACATTCTGTCAACAAGGTACAGAAATATACCACTTTAAAATTTAGCTGCCAGGGGAATGATAAAAACGACAAGGGAATGATAAAATTTACAAGGGAATGTTAAAAATGACAAGGGAATGATATCTTCAGCAGTATTGAGATCAGATGTTTTATTTAGTAAAATAACATTTTAACAAATTAACAGTCTTCTGGTAGCATTAATTGGTATTTTTTCTATAATCATATAATATTTTTTTTAACAAAATCTACAAAAATAAAAATTGACAGTCTTCTGGTATCATTAATTGGTATTTTTTTCTTAATCATCTAATAGACTATTGTCATAATCATCTATAATGTTCCCATAGCTGCATTATTTGCAAAAATACTTATAAAATATATAATTCTTTCTTTTAATGACAACGTAACAGGGTCGTCATTTCTATGACTTCTTTAACCATAAGTACATACTTAAACTTAAGTTCACAACCTCCAGACGGTGATGATAAGTTTTTTATTCTTAATAATCATAAGCGTAGTATGAAGCACTGAACATTTTTTAACATAATCTGAGATTACAATGATAATAGGTTTGGAAATAAAACATAATAATAAGTACAGTTAAACCAATAACACGAAAATATTTTTGTTGTAATTTGTTTTAGTATGTTACAAGGCAAGTTGTTACGTATTGCCTTTTTTAATTGATTTATTTTTATTATAAAATCATTAACAGTACTTTGATTAAAATTTATGTTCTTATAGAAGAAATACACTGTATACACTTTCGTTTGTAAGCTTTTTTCACGTATGTACACATAAAAAATACATACACCTTAGTGTGTAAGATTTTTATCTTATCTACATATTAAAATTTCATATGTACACCTTAGTTTGTAAGCTTTTTTCAGGTTTATTGCTTTTTTTAGGAATATACACATTAAATTTTAATAATTACAACTTAGTTTGTAAGCGTAAGCTAATATGCACTCAAGTGCTTTGTGCAAACAGAATTGCACAAGATAGCCCTTATTTGTTAATAAATAAGGTCGATCAAATTTGCATCAGCACTCAAGTCGGTAAAAAAGTATATATTAGCAAAGTGGTTTCAAATCAATTTGTCCCAAAATGGCGCTTTAGTCTTTTTACATCGGAAGGGACGATATGCAATGCGAATTAAAGGAAAACTATTGCTTTTTTCTAGGCAACTTAAGAAAACTATCATCACCTTGTTCAAAAAGTCAAGGAAATGGGAACCAGGGGAGTGAGAAAAAGTATGTTTCTTGTCGATTGTACTGAAACTGTTATTTTTACAGGAATAACTATTAAATCAACACATGCAGTCATTCATGAAGTTCTTTTTTCACTAAACACTGTATGCCAATTGCAAGAAATAAAATTTATATTCAAATTCAAGGTAATGATAATCACAGTGAACCAAAGACAGGGAAATGATATATTTACCTTCATAGCTCAGAGCCCCAACCACGAGTCACGTCCTGTTCCCACGGCGTTGGAAGCGCTACTGACGCTTGTCAGGCACGGTGGGCGCAATGCGTCGGAACACGTTTAAGTAGGGATGTGCACATTGTTTAGTGAGGCAACAAGGGAATGATAGGTAAGCTCCGGACAAACCTTTCATGTAGATTTAAAAAAAAACTATGATAAACACAGCAACCATATTTTTTCTTTCAAATCAATAACTTATATGCTAACAATTGAACTAAATACAATAATTAATTTCAATCCATATCTTAGTCTTTTCAGGGTCGTTTGTTCCCAAAATGGTGAATGGACGCAACAAGGGAATGATGTATTAGGGGTTTGATATTTTTTTACGACTTATTCTAATTACTTTAAACACAAAAAAAACCTGCCCTAGGTAGGTTGAGTGGTAATGTAACGAAACATTTTTAGTAAAGTGAATTGTTGTAATTGTACGGGTACTTTTTTCCTCTGGACGTTGAAAATTGACCCTTTCAAGAATCACCCTATAACAACCCTGAAAAGTCAATCAATTCCTTGAAAAAAAAATGGTACGAAAAATTATACGGTTAGGAAACAAAAAATCGGTCTTAAAATAGGTTTCCTCGACACGTTAATAACAAGCAATTTCAAAACTACTTCCAGCATAAGCTAATAAATGTTCTTTTTTTGGTTTCCAGCTCACTTTCGGCGGTGCTGAACGCGTGCGCCCTGGTGGCGGTGGAGGACATCCTGCGCGGCTGGTTGCAGCTGCGCCTGAAGCCGCTCACCGAGGGCGTCATCGCACGGCTGGTCACCATCGTGCTGGCCTTGGTCTCCCTCGTCATGGTCTTGGTCATTGAGAAACTTGGCGGAGTTCTTGGTGAGCACTTACATGTTTTTTATAAGGCCAAAACTCTTTTGAAACTCAATTTACGGAGCCGTGTAAAGTGAAGTAAGTAAAACTTGGTTTTAACCCCGACGCGTGTGTGTGTGTGTGTGTGTGTGTGTGTGTGTGTGTGTGTGTGTATACATATCTTTCAAAGCTTTAAGTCCTTCGTTGAGGCTAAATAAGGCTATAAGCCGCTCGTATATACACTATGACAGAATTCTACAATTGTAAACTTTTGAATTGTAAAATGTAACTCGTTTAGTCTTTTTGTAGTATAAATAGCTATACTGCCAAAACAAACTTTCCCAAAATACAAAGTAGAAACGTGAAAACTCGTTAATATTTCACAGAATTTTAGTAATATCATATTTACATTTACTTACTTAACAATTTTCTAAGAAACATGCCGTGGAAGAAAGTTGAATCATGTCTAAGATAAACATAATGTTATGAACCTTAGGTGCTCGTCAATAATTTCGTATTAATATTTGCATTGCATTAGCGTTCTCGCTACTCATTGACATAATATAGAAGGTACATCTTGTTGGTATGACATCGTTAGAATAAACTGATGAATGATGAATGATGATGGCCTTGGCCTGTAATCAAAATCCACTTCTGCCTCAAATATTATAAGTACGCATGCACGTAGTGATTTCAGTATTTTCAGTAAAAAGTCAAGCATTTGCAAACCAAAAAAATCATTTGGTGGAGTGGAATTGATGAAAATGACCACAGATGGCCGCCGGAACTTCTCAACGATACCAACGATTTCAAGTGTGTGCGATAAGATTTCTCGATTAAGATAACGAAGCGATTATGATGAAGCTAATTTAGCTAATTTAAATGGTTTAAATGTGATTATGTATTTCGGAAGCGTTTCCTGCAGTTTTCCTATATAGGTAACAGCGTAAGATCACTAAAAAGTGTAAAATAGTAATTAAATGTTTTGAATAACAATGAACCACCTTCCAAAAAATATTTTCAAATGATTATAGGCCAGTCAAACTAAAGTCGGCATTACTCGGCACCCCACAATATTTTGCGGCAGTTCATTGATGTTTAATAATTAATGTGATTGGTCGGTTTTGCCCTCGAATTTGACCGCCCAATTTTTTTTTATCATTTCTGTCTGTTGTACCTAGCCTATATCTTCTTACTTCAATATTTTGTTTTGTAGGTTTAGGTTTTAGTCAGTTGGTTTGTCGTTTTAAGCATAACACACGTTTATCACGTATAAGATGATTGTCACTAAATTCGGCACGAACACGATAAAACAACAACATTAGATGAGATTACCTATCTCGGTAGTGTCACTCATGATGATATAAAATAATACAATATAAATCACCTGTCCATTTTGCCTGCGCATTTGGTCTAATACTAATAAAACCTTACTTACAGACTTACTTACAGGTTGTTTTAGATTTAATAACTAATAATGTTATGTAATGCTATGTTTTGTTTTTGTTCATGACTGTTTGTTTGTCATTAGGGCAATTAACCATTTTTCTTTTTTCAACAAGGATTATCTGGAAGAAATCTCTTTGAAACCGATAAGTTCAACTTTGTAAATGCTTGTTTTTTTGGTTATATTGCCTGTAATTAATATTTCATTATTCTATATTAAAGAGTATCCATACATACATAGGTTACACATAATTTCTATCTACACACATATCATAAATCCTCCATCAAAACCCGTAGGCAATGAACAGCATTACCTGTGGTAGTATGTGACAGCGATGACAGCTGTTAATTTAGGAAGAGGTTCCAAATTTGGAGCTCATTACTTTACAATATTCGATAACGTAATTTAATTACGTTACAGCTGTAATCGCTGTCACCTACTAATTGGCCTTTCGGCTTTTGAACCCATCTTAGAGTACTTATGAATATGTGTGTAGGTAAAATATTGTCAACTAAATGGTAAAACGGTGAGTATAATAATATTAGGTACTATTTCTAGAATAAAAACTTTTTCATTTCATTTCATTTAGTAGTGGTCGGGAAATCTTGAAATTTGTTTACTGTCTGTTTTAGATATTTTCATGTGTACAAATCAAAAGAAGTACAACCTATGTCTAACCAATGCGACCCACTGTGTCATGTCAAGAGTTCAAGACCTACCTACGAGTAGAGTAAAGATAATCGCTGATCGCCATTAGGGCACCCTGTGAAGGTAGGTATCAGCGAGATCCGGTTAGCGATAGCATCGAACTCGCTCGAGAGAACGTCAACATTGTCAATTCTCGACGCTTATCAGATTATGGTAACTTGTGGACTTTAGACTTTAAATAGAAACTGTAAGCAGCCTCATGAAAAAAACGCGTTACTAAATGAATCGGTTAAAAAATTTACTGTTGTTCGCACCTTTTTTCACCTAGTACTAAATTCATAAATATTGTTTTGTTGCCTAGGGCGTGGTGTGATTTACAATTATCTTCCTACAGGTCACTGGGTAGATATTTCTGTGCAAATAACCACGTCATTCAACTTTTGAGGTAAAGAGACTTTAAGAGATTAGGAGAGTAGGTAATAATAAGAAACTATATACAATCACAGAGTTATCTTGTTCGAGGCTTGGAAGCATTTACATTACGATTAGGTCCTTGTATTCTTATAGATACCTATAATATGCATTTTATCGTCGTCATTGACTCGCAATAACATGTGAAATTAAAAGAGTAATTAAATACGGTGGAACTCGAAAGCATCTGTAACTTTGGCTTGGCTTCTGACTGACATTATAAATTCGAACAATTCTCACTTTATCACGTTACCGTGACGAGGTACTAAAACGTTCAGCTACTTCTGAATTCGCCTGTATAAATGTGCGTCCGATTGTCCCTAGGGGTCGCCACGGCGCTGTCGGCGATCGCCGCGAGCGCCACGTGCGGCATCTTCACGCTCGGCATGGCGTTCCCGTGGGTGGGGCCCCGCGGCGCCATCGCCGGCGCCGTGGCGGGCGCGCTGGTGGCCGGCACCACCTCCTTGGGCATCCAGGCCGCCGCCGCCGCCGGCCTGCGCGCCCAGCCGCTCAACTTCACCATGGAGTGCGCCGCTAACGCCTCCTATGTGCCGGCCTCTAATGCTTTGGTGAGTTTCATTTATTGGGAATCGTAGTAGCAGTAGTGACGTCATTTTGTATTTCGTTAAGGTCGCTAGGACGCCTGCATATTTCCATCAAATTATCAAATAATTTATCATAAATATTTTAAACAAGCTTCTGCCCGTGACTTCGTCCGCGTAGATTTCGAATATCGTTATTCACTCGGGAACTTTAAAATTTCCCGGAGTGAATTGAAGCCTACGCGTCAATCAAGATTATATTATAAGCTATCTCCATTTCAATTTTCCGTCCAGGCAGCGTGAAAGAGTAAAAAATATCCATCTTTATATACAAACATTCGCGTTTATAATATTCGCGTTAATAGCAAGGAATATGCTTAACCCACTCTACCATTAAACAGTAAACATTAACTTAACAGGACCCGGAAACGATATTCCCCCTGTTCCGCATCTCGTACCACTGGATCGCGCCGCTCGGGCTGCTGACCACGCTGCTAGTCGGATCCATTCTGGGCTACTTCCTGGACAGCAAGGCGTCCATCACGCTGGATGCCGAGCTTTTCACGCCTGTGGTGTGGCGGTGGTTGCCGCGGGAGGCCATAGACCGCGCGGGCGAGGTCCGGCAGTCCGTGCTGGCCAGCAAGTCGGAGTCGCCCCAGCCATCTGTGCCGCTTATAATGACGCCGATTCCTGCTAAGGTATGAATATGCTTATTAGCCAAACAAGCCAGGATAACTAGTCTCAAAACCATATAAAATTGAACATACTATGATAAAGAAATTGGCGACGTGGCGCCGATGCCCATTTGTTTACTTGGTTTAGTTAATTGATCATAAATAATAAAGTATCTTGCTAGAAAATATTCTAGTTCCCCATTACTGATATGAGAATCGTTTATTATTGCTTCTTAAAGTTTTCTCTTAACTCCTGTGCGTATAATGTTATACGTATGAAGATTTACGTATATATATGAAGATTAATATTACTTAAGGGATAATTTATAATGTAAGTGTAATGTGAAGCCCTCCACCCGCCTTCCATTTCCAACAGCGATTTACATCCAAGGAGTGTGAGTGAATGCAAGCAATTAAAATATGTGAGCTATGATTGTAAATGCCGTTAGGTACTATAATGTATCTTGATAAATTGCGAACTGTACCATACTGCTAACAATATATCATGTTAATTGTCTTTAGTTTATAATCATATTAAACCGTCGAATTTTGAATGAACCTGCTTTTACGACAGGGTTCACAATTTGACCGAGTTTATCGGTATCACAATTTATAGACTTTTTACAATCTCGCTCGGTTCACAATCATATAATGACATACAGACGTCCTTATATGTTACTAAGGCGCCTGACAAATAAGACGCAGCAAACCTATTTACCGCCCGCTTAGCTCGACAACGTTGTTGCAGATCGAAATGAACGGCGAAACAAGCAGGTGACCTGTGCGGCCAAGGTTCGCAAACGGAAACAATAGTCTCAAAAGAAGATTTGTGATTGTGATTACCAGTCACATATGGAGGGAGAACCTATTAATTCAAAAGTTTACATTTTAGAACCTACCAAGAGCCTACAGCTTCTAAATTATTTAGTTGTAAAGTATTGTAGTAGCATCTGAAACTTAGGTATTAACAATTTTCACAAACTAAAAGCGTGAAGGTACACACGCTAACACAGGTACAGTAAAGTGTAAAAATATGGAAGAACGCAACATCTCAAAAATATGCCCCAATGCACCTTATTCCAGTGTAATAAGAATTACAAAACATAATTATGAGAGAATTATTTTGCAAGACGCAAGTCTGGACATTAGGGGAACTAGATGGTGACTACGAATCACTAAATTCAAAACTAAGAGAACTTCCAATAGACAATGGAAGCACGCAACACACCGAGAAACAGAGTATTTAGTGTCAAGTTCAGTGTCGCCGTGTATGCACTAACCTTTACCGTTGTGGTATCGTGTACTAGGTATATGGAATTGAAAATGATGAAACGGCACGTGCGTTCGTAGCGTTATTTAGGTACTTAATTCCTTTTGTACGGGGAATTTATTTAATAAAATAGATTTAGTAGATTTTGCGAAGACAATCATAATATTCAAAATTTATATTGATTTTATCGGCTCTTTCTGATGGCAAATATTTGAGTAACGCATCGGAAATACACAGTAGAACAATTAAACCAGGTCACTGCACGCACGAACGAACGCCGTGACCCGGTTTAATTGCTATTATGGTAGTAATAATTTGTACTTATGTAAGGCAAAGAAAAGTTTGTGTAGTCTGCCTATAGGGAATAAATTGAATATGTTAGCTGAAGTCCTTGTTAAGGATTTTGAAATATATTTTTGTGTATCAAGCCATTAAATGGAATGTTTTTTGTACATTATAGGGGCCAACTTATTATAAGTTTTATAATAATCTGGAAGTATTTCGTTGTGAATAAAAAGTATGATGAAATGGTAAAGCCCTCCAATGAATGTATATCTCAAGAGAAATCATAATTGTTCAGTTGTTTTAAAGCCATCGTAAATAATCAAAAGTTTCTCACGTAGATTTATAATAATTTATATAGTATCATATAGAATAACAAACGTGATTTTGTACAGTATATTAAATAGCGTAAATCGTATAGACACTAGATCTTGTGAGGGTGTTAGAGAACTCGAACTTTTACACGCGCTGTGAGAAAAGCAGTAAGTATTATACGTTTAGGTGCTTTAATATAATATATCCATGTATGTTTTATTTTTGAATTTTAATATTTTTTGGAAATGGAGAACTTACCCTAGCTAAAAATAATAGTACAGGGAAATTACGCAAAAAATTAGGCCAACCTTGCGTCATTTAAAGTATTATTTTAAAGAATACAGATAAATAAAAAATATTAACAGGCATGTTTGTAGAAGAGATAAATTATTACCAGTAGGTCAGTAAATTAAACATTTATCGTGCTTGTTTTTTTAAATAATCTTTTGTTTTTATTTGTTTTTGTACGTCAAGCTAAAATACTTACAGACGATGAAAAT
This sequence comes from Acleris sparsana, assembly GCA_923062465.1. NCBI lineage: Eukaryota > Metazoa > Arthropoda > Insecta > Lepidoptera > Tortricidae > Acleris > Acleris sparsana. The sequence continues at coordinate 15,688,495 of OV281286.1, forward strand.
GCTTAATCAATTTTAATTAATATGATCTACTTTTATCAATTAAATTAAAATATACTGTGATTATGGTTTAGCTGAAAGAGATCCCTCTAAAGGGATAAGTTCGCCTTTGTACATATATTTTTTAATTAATTGTATTTTTTTAGTTTTTCTTATGTACAATGTAGATTCATACATACAATATAGGTAACTTCGCACTTCAGAGATATCAAAAAATCTCGTACATCGTCGTCGTGGTTCAGGTAAAAATGTGACAGAACTGAAGTGGTAAAGTATTGAAAGTATATAAACCAAATATATTGTAGGTAATATTAATTTCCCAAATGTTATTTAACGTATTCACTGCCAGTACTGTTTGTCAAACTTAAGCGAGGTGCCACATCTTTTGTTTACCGAGATGCTTAATTTAAGAACGCACATATGCGTTTAAGGCACTAAGTGAAAGTCAGGAGAACGATTATACGCGTTGCCGGCAGTGAATGCGTTCATATATAATGTTTCATTGAAGATTTGCAATAATGCGTTCGTAAAAATGTAAGTTAGATATAGCCAATAAATGAAAGTTAATCTAAATTTAATTATGTCTAATTTAATAGAAGGCTGTATTCTACAAAACTAAATATTATTTAGCGTGAGTCTAATTTTATTTTCTTTCATTTTATTTAATAACGTTTCAAGTATTTATTTTAATTATTACATTTTTAGAATCGTGATTAATATTTTTGGTGGAAGTACAATTCAAAAATACCTACTTATTGGTTTCTTTCTCTTCATTTCCATTGAAGAAAATTTTGAATTATGCTTAAGTATATCCTATAAATCGAGTATACGATATTTTTTACTTTGGCCCGGGTTTGGAAAGAGTTTTTTTAATTATTATTGGAAGAGCTGAGCTTTAATCAATATTGAAGAAAAAAACCCGCTGTTTAATGCAAGGTTAGAGTCTAATACCCTGTACTATAAGTTACTGATTAACTCGTTAGTTAGTTAATGATTAGTTTAAACTGTTTATCATACGGCGTTGTACTTCACCATTACATACGTAAATTTGACGTCTCAGTATCATACAGATTTTTTTGCACGACATAAGTAGGTTCAAAATGTTACTAATTTAAGTTTCAAAATACCAGTATTACATTTCGCCTTGTCCCTGTCATCAAAAAATACCTATTTAAATCAAGTGTAAATTAAAGACTTAATAAAATAGTTAATTATTTTAACTGATTTTTTCTTATTGATATGTTGCAGACATTTATTTTTTATGGTCAGTCACTGGCCACCTACTACTACTACTGCTACTGGCATCTACTTTAACTTTGGGCGTATAAATATCTGACACACTTTTGTAATAAAGACTTACTTAGACAGATTTTAAGTTTGCACCCCATGTTGGTTAAGATATTATTGCTGGTGACTTGTACCTACTTAATTATTAATTTAAAAAAATGCAATCTGTGCAACTAAGTTGAGTGGAGATTGTAGTAAAACATCACGAAACATACATAAGTACCTACTTACGAATGATACTCTTACTATAAACGGTGAAAGAATATTTAAGGAGATAACTATAATTTAATTTCAAACGGGAATTCCTTGTTTTCAAGGTAAACATTACAAATCAGTTTTATTTAAAATAAGGTGGCGGGTTTTTTTACTGTTTGTTTGATGATGCTTTCGTTCAGTTACCTAGACATTGTTCTACTGATCTTTATGTATGATATTAGGCCATACGAGTTATTTAATGCTTCTGACTTTAGTATTACCGTAGGTACTTCGATATTTATTTTGCGCAAAAATCCTTTGGTTTGTGCGAGCACTACTGTGGCGTCAAAGGGCTCGACTAAGGTGTCGGTACTGCCCACCCTCGGCCCGATTTCCCAGTGCTTGGTAGTAGTACTTATGGATAAGTGTTTTTGTGCTTATTTATGAAGGGGTGATCATCGAATTAAGGTTTGTCGAATGTTGAATCACGTATGTAATATTAATATAGTAAGTACTGAAGTTTCAAGGACCAAGGACCTGAGTTTGCGATGTCGGGAAATATATTTTTGTAACAATTTAAATTTGAATTATATGTATAGATTATTACAAAAAATAAACAAGTAAAATGTTATGTTTTATTTAGTATTCCCGTGATGTCGCCGTGGAATTAGAAGAAAGTAAATTGGGGTTGTTAAAAGGCAGTAAAATGAAATTGTTTGCTAAGCGCGGCAATTTGGCCCGTGCTAAAGTTTGGAATCGAAAGTTGTGGAAAATTACAGAGATGAGGCAAATTACATAAATACCCGGGTGTTGTGGATGCGGCGCCTGATTCAGTTGATCCACGTGGGGTGGCAATTTACTTTTCGCGAGTCGATTGCCAAAGCTTAGACAAAATTTCTACTTAAATTATAAGAAATAGTTGCATACGTTGACAACTCGAGGTAGGTATCTATCTATATTATTTTTTTGTGTTTTTCATTTGATAACCTTTTTTGAAGTCGGTTAATAAAGGCGTCAGTACGTACAGAGCTCACGTGATCACCACTGACCAAGCGCCGCACTCAGTCAGTTAACGACGGTTAAATCATTCCTTAGTGTCAAGTTTCCATACACAAGGTTGATCGAATAATAGTTAATAGTCCGTAAAATGTCTCTGAGTACAGCAGTTGGGGTGTTGAAATGTGATAAATATTGATAGTCAAAATATGAAAAGAATTTTTTATCAGATTTACAATCGCACACAAATACTCCCAAACTAAGCTGACAACTTACTCTCATAGGATGTTTTCAAATTAATCTTGCACAACTTTTTTTAAGGTTGGGTAAAAGTTTCATTCGGTTTCGGATGCATCCGAATAGGGATATGACGACGTTCTCAGCTGATTTACATGCGGGGCGGCACGTGCTGTGCTATTAAACTCACGCGCAGCACTGTCTACTTGAGGGATGTTCTGACTTGCAACAAATTATTCCTTCCACAAACATAAATTGGGCAAATTTTCAGTAACCGTGAAAGTTTCAAAATGTGCCGTCAATAAAAATATATTCGTGTACCTTAATAGAAGGCTGTCGTATTGATAGAACTCTCTATTGAATGATGTGGCGTTAAATTCGTCGCCTTACTGGGACAGGGTTCTTTTGTTGACTGTAAATTGGTTCTGTAACTGGAGTACGAACATTTCGATCATACGTCCCGTTTTCGAATGGGTTTTACTATTCGAAAACGTGTTCTGAACGCTAACCCAGAACCTCATCGATTATAACATTTCATCGAACGCTATTTTCTGCGGAAACTATGATGTTTTCAGGATGTCTTGTACATGAATTAGGTAGGTTAGGTTAGGTTAGCCTTATGCCTTTCGATATCAAAAGGTGTTTGGATAAAATAATAGGTACCCGTTCTGAACCCTATCCGTAGCACGAAACCCTAAAAAAGACACGTTTTCATACAGTATTTTAATTTACCTTTACTACTCGATAACGATACGTTACCGTTACTTACTCTGCTCTGGGGCGCTGAATGTTGGACGAACTCGTTGTCAAAATGCGTCTACTTTACAATATTTTGACACGGCACGATGAAGGAGAGTAATATCTGACCACTTGACCAGTACGTATTTAAGTATGCTAGTGGTTAAATTTTATTCCCTCGTAGAATCTGAATGGATGTTTTTTTTTTTAAATAAGACGCGTATAACATACACTTAGACGTCCAGTATTAAAACATACAGTCGGGTTTTAATGGTTGCTTCTTGTTATTTAGGCTATTGAATAGCCTAAGTAAACTCAAGATAAAACTGTTTCTCCGTTGAATTGAACATTCAATTCATGCTCATTGTATCCAGCCGCATTTAATTCGCACCGTAAACTTCTATTCATTCGATAATAAAATTGCTAATTTCTGACAAAAAGCATCGTAAAATCCGCGGCGGAGGAAAGCCTCGGAGGCTGAATCGTAAACCGCATTGGCCTAGAAGTGTTTAATTGCGTACAGAAACGTGTAATGGCACAAGAGTAAAACGGCGGCTTCGCTGTTTGCCCATTTGCGAGCTGTGAGCAAACTCTACCACACAATATGGCCGTCGTTTGAGGTTCTAGGTTATTTTTGTTTTAAATCAAACTGGGAAGAACAAGCGAAATATCAGAGTATGTACGTGTCTCTGCCCCAAAATAAGTAGTTTCTTTTAAATTTGATGTCTTTTAAGCCGTTGACGGTCGAGACTTATAAGGATTTATGGTTTCTTAATTTTGGAATTTTACGTGTAGACACCTGTTTATTTATTATTTCCATAATTATTTTAGTCCAATCGGCTTGATGATGCGTTGCATATGTTACGGAAAGCAAGTTTGTATACTTATTTTGTCTTCGACTAACAGTTATATTTTTCTAGGCTACCTCCGACATCGATAAGATGCTAATTTGCCCGCGATGAGCTTATGCAGTTATAAGTCCTCGTTAACCGTCAAAGTGCCAATTAATTAATAATCTGTGGGGTAACGTAAATAAAGGTTGCGTTTTATTTCCCTACTCCTTGGCACAGTTATCTTGACACTTGTAAAATTTTATAGCATTGTTGTTCATTTTAATTGATTCGTCTCAGTTTTACAGGTTTCTGCCTTACGAGGAGACCGTTAGAAATATTATAATTGTTAATTGGTGACATCGTTTTTCAATTGTCGCGTTTAGAGTGCAACACAAAAGAGTAGAAATTAAATAAATTGGACCTAAAAAAATCAATACTAAATTGTTGCCAGGTTTAAGCAATAAGCATTGTACGTCAAAAATGTGATAGTTAAGTACGTAGAAAGTGGCGCCTTCATTTAATTTCTACTCTTTTGTGTCGCACTATATATCGTGTTTACGTTACGATTCATTTCATTTAATCACATTATATTTTATTACAATTTGAATATACCTACATACAATTTAAAAATATTAAGAAACTAAATAAACAAATATATCGTGCGAGTACACAACAAAATCGACTATGTGGAGTAAGTAAGGGCAGCTCCATCATCGTGTTTACGTTGTTCTGGGCAGAATACTGCAGGGTAAGACAATATTGATTTTGACAATTTATCGGCGTGTCGTATTGTTTTTAACTCGGCCGCCATTATTGTCAAGTAAAAAAGAGCCATCGTTACGTTGACATATCAAAGGCAATATGCTTTCACCCCGTAGACTTTAAGTTCTGATTTGACACAAATAGCAGAATCAGTAGCCACTTACTCGTATAAACTGAAGGCCTAAACTGTAGGCCGGCGTGATTTCGGGTTGCTTGTATGTGTGATAGGGCAAAAGTATCGACACAAGTTGCGTCCCACACCAGAGCCCTACCAAGCTTCCACGGCACCAACGTAGCGTCGGGGCGTTTACCATCGTCTAATCATACCAGCTGGTTCTAAGACAGCAGGTACAGAGGCGGTGGCTAGCGAACGACGGATCAGATCATTGATGGCACCGTGGCGGTACAAGCAGCCGGCACTTCTTGAACAAGAAAGACTATGACTACCAAGCTCATCCACCTCCTTGCCGCAGGTGCAAGAATGAGGCACACAGATCTTGGCACCAAGCCGCAAGTAGATTGATAATCGCAAACAGCTTGAATCCAGGACTGTACCTATGTGGCGAGAGGGAAGGGCGTGGAGCCAATGGCCCGACTCACTAGCAGTGACAGCGAGAAGACGGGCACGATCTAATCTTGTATGGCATCTAGAAGACAATACATTTTCTTTTCTGCCATCATGACAAGATATCTAATAAAGAACTAGTATTTGAAATCTCTAGATTTCAATGCATATGCTAGTAATTTCACCGGCTGTCTTACCTCACTTGACAGGAAATCTTGAATCTGCTTAAGTTAGTAGCGTAAATGAGACTTCCGACGCTTTTGTCATTAGAAAAAGAGACGACGTTGTTATCACGTTATCAGCGGCCACCCCCGCCGGGCATTGGCCAGAGGCGCGCGGGTCACGCCCCATTCTTAAGACCGTGACCACTTACAGCTTTGCTGTTAACTTTTTTTTACGTATTAATTTTATTTATGCATATTAAACATCGTCGTTGGTTTATAATTAAAGCATTTTTGGCACAGTCAATTACTTAAGTGAACTCTTTGGTAAAGAAAACAATTAATATACTTAATTTGAGAAGTTGTGCATCTAAACCATTTAATTATTTATTCATTCGGTTGCATGAAATCGATTATTTCTACATACCTAACAATAAAACACTAAAATCTCGAATAAAACGAAAGTATTATTTTTTTGCAAATGAAAGGGTGATGGGCAATTTTGTATGGACCCCGTCCCCCCCCTCCAACAGTAACGGGCTGCAGGTCTATATGTTCATTAGGACCCAATAAAAGACAAAATACTTATCTGCGTAGCAAAATCAATGGGATTTTTTTAATGAAAACAAAGGGCCAGGCAAGGCAAATCATCTACATACGTGTTCATTTTCAAACAAATTCCATAGTTCCATACGATAAGATTATGATTTTTCAAGAAAACCCCATACATATGGTGATCGTCGCCATAGAAAAAATACATCATATTGCCAAGATCTATAAACTGGCACATGTTTCATCACTGTTGGTGGGGGGGGGACATTTTTACCCATCGTCCTTTAATGAACCTTTTTACTCATATTGGACTTATTGTGTGATGTGTGATTTACTAAATTCACAATTTGGTGTCACTACTTTTATAAATTCCTTTCAAGATAACTGTTTTGATCACTTCTTTTTATGATTATTCTACTTTGTATTCTGTTACTTTTTGTAACCCGGAGCTACGATTAATATAGATAGTCCGATTTCCAAGTTTCTGAATATGTCGGAGTTATTATGAAAAACTAGAGAACATTTTTTTTATTTATTACCTCATGTAATCTACCCATAGAAAACCAATAAGATTTCAACATTATTGGGTTGATGTGGGAGAATAAAAGGGCCTTCAAAGGTTCGGCACATCGAGTGATGATAAAACAACTTACTCTGGGGTGTTATAGGTAACTTTAAATTTCAACTAAGTTTTGTCAAAATAAAGTAACGTCGAGTACTCGAGTAACATAACACAAAAATAATTATTTGGCCGCTGTTTCTCTGCATCAGGCTTCTGTGGCGGCTAAACATGTAATCTATATCATAATAGCAAACATTTTCTCATTTCTCAAAGCCTGCATTAAATGAATACTCGCAAGCCTAATCACCTGGTCCTGTTACCCCGTTGACTCAGCCGTGGTTTCCACAGCTGACACCGAACAGCAGGACAGTTTACTAGTTTATATTACGATCACGTGAACTTATTTGTCACCTATTATAATATAGGGATAGGGTCGAGTTATTTTTTTGGGGTTCCGTAGTCAATCTAGGAACCCTTATAGTTTCGCCATGTCTGTCCGTTCCTCCGCCCGTCCATCCGCAGCTTGGCTCAGCGACTCTTAGTTTTAGAAAGCAGTTATTTGGCATGAATATACATATAAGTCAAGTAAAGTGGTAAAATAAAAGCATGTTTTTTTTAAGGGTAAGTTCCTTCCCTTCACGTAACGTGGGGATGGTTTTTTGTCTTTTATGGTGTGGAATGTCGTTGGAAGTTCTTTCAAAAATATTGCGGGTCGTTAAACAATTTTTCGATAAAAGATCCGTTTGTAAAATATTAAGATTTAAATTATTAATTTTGTTAGAGTTGTGCCAAAATTTTAAATATTAAAAATCTGAATTATAGCCTAATAAAAGCACATATAACGATTTTTTAAGAAAAGCTAAGCTTTCACAATTAAGTAGACTTGCTTGGTTCGTAAGATTAAGGAGTCTATTTATTAAAATAATCTAAGACAGCACCAAATAAATCATGATTCATGTTTGATGCTTATTGTTTTTTGATATAGTTTTTGTGTAGTAACGGCTTCGGAGCCGTAGACTGAGCATGGTCAGACATGCTCTTACCCGGTCTTTATATGTTGCCCTTTGGGCGTTCTTAAAAAACCAACAAGTCTGGGCCAGATACTAAAGTGACGCAACCCCCACTGTACATAGCGTTGACATATATACGAGTATATACCCGATGTCCTTAAATGAACACAACACGGAAACTATGGCATTTAATGTTTACTTTATAACTCTTTGTCTGCTCGCGGATACTGATTGATAATGACTGGACTACCTTGTACTTTATTCAATAGAAAGAACTGATGACGACGCGATATGTCACGATGACTGTACCGAAAATACGGTACATAAAGATTAATTGTAGGAACCCGTATTGTTAATTGGATCAACGGCTGAGTGACATCTTGTTTGTTTACCGCTGATCTAAATAGATTAAATTATAAGTTGTCATCAATTTCAATGAGCACTTGAACGTGAGACGAGGTTTGAAAAAAGGTTCTTAGAAACATTACGACGGTTAATTATAAAAGCGGAATTAGTTCACAATAAATTCAAGTTAGTACAAAAAAGCGCGTCAATCTAATTCATTTTTCATAACGATAACGTTCCCAGAATGCATCTTGTCTAGACCCACGTCAGATTAAGTCTAAATGATTTTCAGACAGGTGTGCAGTTTCCCTACTGTGCTGGATTCAGGTTGTTTTAAATGAGTTGCACTCCCTTTGCACTTAGCGCTCTTTGTGGCTGAGCTCAGGGGTGTTATTCTCTTAAAAACGGCGAATAACACCCCAGTCGCTGAGGGCTGGCCACGGAGTGTGAGACATGGAAAAACAGCGGCAAAGGTGTTAACAGTAAATACTGTTTTTAATGTTGTACCGATCTTCTTTCTACCTACAGATATATAAATATAATCTGCGAAATAAATGGCGTTGTAGACAAGATTTCACAAAAAATGTATGACCACGAAATGAAACTTATTATTATGTCATTAACTTGATCATATTTACTCCACTTCTAGGAAGTGTACGGACTTTCTCATATGTACTACTTTTTTTTTCTTCATGTCCGTCAATGTATTGTTAATGTATTAAACGTTAAGAAAGTAGTCCTAAAGCCAAGGTACTCATATAAAGAATCCTTAAAGAAAAAATAAAATATCTCAAGTAAAAGAACCTCTTTTTTGTCTAAAGTACAATCTCAAACATTACCTATACACCTTTTTCTATTTCAGTACGTTACATATTACGATCCACATGGTTGTTTTTCATGAAAGCAATACCCTGGCAACTCCGTTATGGTTTCAAAGAATTAGGATGGATTTTTTCATGTTTAAAACTACTTTAACAAACGACTTAACATATAAACCCCCTTTCAGTTAATATCGTTGTCCTACGCCCCACGCTTCTCTCGAACATTTCCGTGCCTAAAGCGCGTTGTCGCCTCATTTATTCGCCACATTACATGCAAAGTGCATCTCTTACATGTAAAACAGCCTCGGCTGGTATTTAAATTTTCGCCTTTCCCGTAATTTGTTGAGTGCAGACAAAGGCATCCCGCGGAAACATTGTTAACATATTACCCGATGCATTTTACCTGAGACATCGCGGCCATTAAAACAAGAGAAAACTAATTAATTATGGTGCTATTATTCCAGTGTAGGGGGTTAAATTGCGAAATGGAAATTCGCACGACGTCACGAGTAAGCCCTGAAATAAGATAAAAAAGTCCCGGAATTCCAGCGCAGAGTCAGTAGTCGAATTCCCGACGTGTCAAAGCACCTAACCCTCTGGCCGACAATAAATGGCAATAAAATCCGCACCGAGGGTTTACTCGCGATTGGCGCCTAAGCCCCTCCCTTACTACGGAACTAAAACCAAAGGTGAGCCTGAGGAATGGAAGATAGAAATTAGTATTTTTAGGGAGATTTTTTTTTTTATGTCCCTATATAATAAAGATATTACAATGCAATAAGTTGAAAAAGTAGATACATCTCTTTGTAGTCGACTGTACTTCTGTTGTTGAATTTCAACCAAACCTCAACTTATCCGTAATTATCTAAGCCTGATTTAAACACATTAGGAGATTTGTCATCGAAGTATGTCAGTAGGTACTGTGAAAGTTGAAGAGCAAGAACATATGGATGTTATGTACAGAAGTAGGACAGAACCTCTGGAGATTTTGAATAAAAATGTAGAAATAAACAACCACGAGAACATTTGTATGTAAATAAATGTCTTTAAAGTTTAATTGAACAGCATCCCACCGCTGCCCCTTTATAGTTCCTACTCACTTGCTCATTTTTCATATTTGGTTTACTGATTCATTTCACATAAACTTCTTAGTTTCAAATGTTACAATCGTAGGGGTAGAGTTAAGCTCTACAAAAAGCCAAACTTTTAGCAGTTTTTGAGAAAATGGAGTAATACTGTAATTTCCGAGATAAGCGCCGGTTTACCGTCGCCGCGCGCCACCGCAGATAGCGATCTGCCGGACGCCGGCCGATGCGCGTGCCGACAAATTGAACCGCTTTTTTACCAACAGATAAGAACCCCATTATAGTCACTGAATGAATAAGCCATTAGGACAGGGAAGATGTTTGTATCCCCTTATCTATTGCTACGCTACGCTACATAGGTCCGGCCGTCCGGATGCTGCAGAAATGCGTCTACCATCGCCCAGACTCCTCGGGGCCTTAATTGAAGTCCGTCGCAGCCACTTAATTTTCAATAGTGCAAGCCCGCCGCCCCGCCAGGTGGACGCTTTGTGAAACCTCCTGTTTGCTAAATTCCTCGTATTTATTTTAGTCTCTATTGTACTCCGCTCCGACGCTTTGTCGGGAAATAGCCCTCTCGCGTACCGCCGCTTTGTTAATTTTATTAATACCTGAAACATTTATAAAACGCGACCGCAGAGCGAATTAATGAGTTTTATTGTTGCACAGAGAGTAATGTTCCGAAATGAAGCGCGCCCTAAGCTTAGACGTCTAAATTCATGCGGGAGGGAGCGCAGATTTCAACAAACATTTAATTTATGCAACTTATTTTATAACTGCTCGCTCTCATGCGATAGGTACACGTCTGAGAAGCTCCCCGATGAGATTGGGAGCACCTGCTGCTTGTGCATTACCATATCAAATTGTTAGAAATATTTCCCAAGCCAGCTTCAACATTTTCCTATAATAAGACAAACGTTCGGACCTTAGGGAAAAAACCGCGATGCGAATAATCCTCTTTATCCTTTCATCTACACAAGTTCAAAAGACAAAACGGGTAGGAATATTTACGTTGATCCCGTTGAGTCGGACCGCACGTAAATAACTGGGCATTCCGTGGGTGCGGATCAACAAAAGAATTTAATAACAGCAAGAGCGGGGGAGTCGCCGCTGCTGCGCCGCGGCTTATTATCACGCCGGACTGTGGCCACCTACCTATTTGCCTTGGCAACGTGCGCGCCCGCCCTACCTACAGAAGCAGATTAAAATAGGCTTCATTTGAAATCCAATTTGCGAAGTAGGAAACTGGGAGTTGTTTGATGAGCCCTCTTGCACCTTGCACCTTCAATTAGGTAGGTACGTGTTTATTTTCGAAATTAAATTGGTTCGGTTTACCAATTGCATTGTAAGACTGTACGCCGGCATGGCCATGCTAAAAATCCTACATGTCTGGTAATTTCGTAAAATTGCAATACCTTGTACGATTTAGCTCAGTAAATCCCATATTTTTTTCCAAAAGGCATAATGTACCTGTAATATTTACAATTTTATTTTACATATGAGCGCAGAATTATTTCAAACAATATTATTAAAATCACGAACGTAGGTACCCACCCTCTAAACTTGGTTATACCAAACAAATCACCGTCGCAGGTTCGCAAATACATCCTCATTGCCCCTAATTTCGGGTTAACTCAGCGCTGAGCATTGGAACACAAACAGCACCCTGTTCCCAACTAGCTAACATTAAATGAAACTATATTAAAGATTCAAAGAGGGTTCGTTAAGTTACACCTAACCGCAGGAGCCGCGGAGCCTTTGCTGCTGCTTGAATAAGTCAGCAGCGAGGACGTAGCTTCCTGGATGCGATAAACAAGGTCTTAAAGTTAAATTTAAAACTTAGATTAGTAAAATATCTGTAAAATTGTGAAAAGAAAACCTACCTAACTTTCATTATGTTGTCTATGGTGTACTTGTGGAATGGAGTCGTTAAAGTTGTTTCGTTGATCCCAAATTAATGTAACTGAGAAATGGAAACGGCTTGTTTAGCCCTAAGAATAAGAATTAATTAATTAAGAAAAAATACACGATTTACAACAAAAGGTACAATATCTTGTGAAGCTCAAACTAGGCTGAGCCTGTCTTTTGGGACCCAGATGACCTTCATCGCATCATTGACAATACTACGGTAGGGGCACTTTCATCATCATCTTTTCAGCCAAAAGACTTCCACTGCTGGACATAGGCCTACCCCAAGGCTCTCCAATCAGGCCGGTCTCGTGCTTTTCACATCCACCGCGTACCCGCAATCTTTACAAGGTCATCACTCCATCTTGTTGGAGGCCTACCTACAGCTCGTCTCCTGGTGGTCCGCGGGCGCCACTCAAGAACCGTAGTAGTCAAGTTTTGCAAACTTACCTACTTATATGTATATGCACTATGTATGGGCACATCTCGAACATGTAAATGACTTTTCCCTAGGCTGAATTGGTACTGACTCACATCAGAACAGCCAAAAGGCTTATTAAATTACCTGAAAGACCGCGCGGGTTGTAATCGGGTTAAAAGACTTGTCCCAAAGATGAAACTAGTCGACTATTGGACATACGCTTCTTCCATTGTACGCCACCGAGCATCATTCTCATGCAGCTCCAGGCTCTGCGACGATCGCTACTATACCTATTCTGAGGGTATCCTGCCCTGCGTTTGCTGATCCGCGATCTTTACTCAAGAAAATTATAATTCCAACGTTCTGTGGCTTAAATGGCCAGCTCTGAGTCCATGCTATAGCTGGCTAATTCGACAAGTGGTCGAAGACCGATTTTCCGTTGGTTCACCTCCTCGTTTAGGATCCGATCCTTCAAAGAAAATCCCATAGCCCAATGAGTGACAGTAAATTATAGTCGCCATGATATACCTACATAAGCGGCTACACAGTCGCAAAAATCCAAACAAAGCAATTTTTAACGCGCCATAATCATGGCTCTACTATAAAAAAAAACACGTAATTAAAATATTATCACAATAGGAAATATCACTATCTACTTAACAGATTTCACGTAACAGTCGCATAGCGGTTATTCCAGCTAGGTTAGGTCCGTGTCCGCAGCAGCCCGCGTTTATGCCGCGGTAAGATCACGGATATTTTGATGGATAACATTTATTTGAAACATTCTAGTGTCAGTGTGTCGTAAATAGAACACGTTACCCGCCTCCACTTTAATAAAGTTATACGCTCTATAAACTAGACCAAAATGTGGACCATGATATTCGGTGGCATGTTTATTTGAAATGTATGATGCTAAACATGACGGGTAGGCTGTAACTTTATTATTTTATTGCAGTATTTTATTTGAACAGTTTTTCTTTCTTTTTTTATGGTACTATGTACTTATTAAAAAATATACCTTAATTATTTCAAAGATATCAGACATGAACCGAGAGATATTATTTTCACGCAAATCAGCCTGCGGGAAGAAGTTGTGTTATGAAATGACAGTTTCCCTTTGACAGAGCCCTGTCGGGCAATCGGGTTACCTGACCGCGGCGACCGCGCGCCTCAAAGGCCCGCGAAAAGCCACCCTTTGACTCCATCTTCAAATATTTGCGCTGAACACCGCAACCGCGCATTATTTTCAGTATAAACATTCATAATCCGCCCGTGGGACCTTGTTGTGGGGTCAAGCATGCTTTTGACTATTTCGTTTGACTTACAGAATTAGGTTTATTTGAAACGGGCGTGTCCCGGGACCCCCGGGTCTTGTATTAACTTAATTTTACTTATGTGAATGTATAATGTTTGTTTTTAGTTACTTGAACCAGGCTATAGAAAAAATCATGATAGGTACAGTGCAGTAGCTCGTAATAAGTCGTTTAGGGATTAAAAGTACAAATACCGAATGTCGTTTGAACAGGTAATTGCACTATTTATAAATAAGCGCGTAGCTTTTCTTTGATATTTTTTTTAAACTAAAAACAGAAGAATTCACAAATAACAATATCAATTCTGTTAAGCCGGTCTTGTAGATAATTTTAATGCTAATCAGTTTAATCAAATCCTATTTTGATCCCTAGTACTAGATATAACCACAAGGTTAGAGAGTACCAACAGGGTGTTCCCATGGAGCGGTAAATAACCACCGACAGCAGTGATTGCATTAGCGTGAGTTATCTGGGAGTGATCGAATTCCCGAGTTTGCCGTGTCGCGTCGCCCGGTTATTTGCCTGTCGACTCTAATATTGATAGCTGGTGTCGAACAGTGGTGTGTCAACGGATCGCGCTTCTAGGGATGTAACGCGACTAAAGTTTTAAATGAGAATACAACCGAATAGTTATTTTAAGCGTACCGTAGTACCGTACCCGAAGGGAGCCCAAAGGGCCCTTATTAATATGCCTACGCAGTCCGTCCGTCCGTCCTTACTTAAAAGAGCTGGATCTTTAGAACCATAAAAGATAGTGAGTTTTTTTTTTGGAGGATTTTTAGGGCACAATTACTAAAAAAATAATTGAAGTAATAAAAAGGGTTCCCAAACGAGAAATGTTTATTTAACCTTAATTTTATTTTTTGTTTCAAATACAGAAATACATACAAGCGTCAAATTTGGTATGATTATAGTAGGTACAAAACCTTTAAACCAAATACAAGAAAATGGTCAAGTGTGAGTTTAGCTCGCGCTGATTCCATTCGAAATCGAAGTATAGTAATATCTAATGTGCGACGGTACGGAACTCTCCGTGCGTGAGTTCGACTCGCACTTGACCGGTTCTTTAAACTTGCTTTGTTTGAATGTCTGGTTTGGTCACTCCTGTTCTAATCTTGCAAGTCAATTTGGAATCACTATCCTTTATCTAAATAGGCTGAAAAGGTAAACCAAAGCCTTTCAAAAAGTGGCCTTAAAGCATGAAGTTCAAGACTATGGACCAAACGATGCTATAATATCCCTCTACTACGCCCTAAAGGGCTACACCACAAAATCACTAAATCCAATTTTTCATCTCCAAATGCATCAAATTGACATATTTCATATTTTCCGAAAAATTGTAGTGATTTGGAGTATGTAATTATATAAAAAACGAGAGGTCCCTAAATAATTACTGTTTAAAAAAAATGTTTTAAAAATCTAACTACCTGTATAACGATTTATTTCGGTAGCAAACACTTTTTTTAATGTGTACCAACATTTGACCAACACGAAACTTGTTTTCGTTTATTTTGCGAAAGTGGAACACTGCTAAATAAATCTAAATAAAAAATCTATAACGTTTTAAAATAAACAGTAATGGAAAGTCCACACAAATCTCCGTTTAACGAATAAAAATTTGTTCCCAATTTTAGAGAGTCCTCTAAGTAAAAAAGTCAACGTAAAAATATAAATACCTAGCAGTTTTATAGCACCTCCATACACACAGTTTCAACTGAACAGTTCTGTCAGTTCAGTTTAAAAATCTGTCCACAGAAATCAATCAGTTTTAACTGGTCCAAAATAGTTTTCATCTTACTCACGCTCAGTTTTATTTGAGAGCTAAAACTAAAGCGGTGGATGCGAAAAGCACAAGACCGGTCTGAGTTGAAAGCCTTGGGGGAGGCCTATGTCCAGCAGTGGACGTCTTTCGGCTGACATGATGATGATGATAAAACTGATGGTGGGCTGCCTGCTTAATATCTGGTTGTAACTTTAATATAAACTTATGTGATCATACCGTAGTGTTCCAAGGGGTTCTTGAATGAGGCAAAGTGTCAGCCCTATAGTTGTTTACACCCTAGAATACCTTATTTAGTTGCATCTCGAATTCTCGACGTGCAAGACTGTGAGGTGTTGTAAATGTAACAATTTTGGATTTGTTTATAGCAATTAGTTTCGTTCTGTACGCAAGCCAAATCTCTACAATCATTAAGAAGTAATCTGCACATGTACATGTGTATATGTAGATGACTATATTGTACTGTCAATAAATACTTATAATAATAATATATATGGTAACTTTGGAAATGAAAACCAATGTACAGGTACAATTTATAAAATATTCTATTATATAGTATTGACTCTGCTAAAATCAGTTTACTTCTTCAGATAAAACAAAAAGGTCATGTAATTTTATTTTATTTAAAACAAAAAATGCTATTGAACATTGAGTGATTGACAACTTCATAATTAAAAAGAATAAGATTTTAAGTACTATGTATTTTAAGGAAGTGGAGATATTTTCTTTCGGGACTGCCTAATTGGTATTAATTGACCATATTTTTGCAATGATCCCTTGTTCGAAGACCGTTACAATCGTAATAACTAGAAAGCTATTACTCTAATCTCCCAGATGACAGATTCTGCCGGAAAGATTTTAGCTTTGTCCGTACGTTGGATATTTTTATCCGACGATAAAACTAAAGATATTAAAAGGAAACTACTGGGTCAAATCCAAAACCGACGAAATTATCATAAAATCGCTTTCATAGAAAAATGAAAGTGTAATCATTGTTTGGATCTATTCTATCCCCACTGATTACATCCGTGCCACCGAAAAATTAATGTCAAAAATATGTAATAATATGATGTGTACCAGGACCAAAAAAAGTTTTAATTTGACACAATAACATACTTAACATAACATTTGAATTAAATAATATTTGATTAATTTTAATTTTTGACATAGTATTTGAATTTTTTGGACATATAAGACCGTCTTTCCTCCTTTTTCCTGTAACCCAAAAAATCCTTTCAGCATATTTACAACATTCACATTTCTAAAAACCCTTCACTCAAGACGGCCTGCTTCCATAAATATCAGAGCAGCCGAAAACAATTTCGCGTGAATCCACCGCGGCTAACACAATTTTATTCGCGCATAAAAAAGGGGCTCATCATGCAAACGCCAAGTCCTGCGACGTGGCTCCGCGGTAAAACAATTTATCTGCATCGACGGCATTTGGAGCTGCGACGTGAATAAAATATGTCGCCGGCTGTCACTCTAGTGCCTGAGCGGCGGCTAGGGGCGCGCTTTCCTCTGCTGAAGATACTTAGTTGTTTTGTTAGTTAGTAATGCTGGTTTCACACGGAGGCAGAACAGTAAGGCTGAACAGTGGACAGCAGAGTAATGCTACTGTGTGAACGCACAAAACAGCACTGTTCCGTCCCGGCGTGTGCTTTCACACGGTAGCAGTAAATACTCTTGTTGTCCACTGTTCTGCCTCACTCTTCTGCCTCTGTGTGAACTCAGCATAAGCTAACCTTTTTCTTCTTGATTTTTTTGTAAAGCAGGTATACGTTAACTCCGATGCCGAGATAAAAGTAAAATAGCTTGAATGATTTGTACAACCATTAAAAACACACGAAGGCATTGTTGTACCTTTATTTTGCGTACAATCATAAAAGTATCTTGGCACGTCCGCGTGTGACGTGAATGACTCCCAGACTGCGACTGAGTCAATTAGGTCCACTGGGCCTGATTTATGACATTCGTGCCCTGAAGGTTAGTCACCTATCTTCTATTTTACTTTCATCTAAGGTACACCAAGGTAAGGTAACTACTTACTGACCATTTTTCCACTGATTATAATTGTGTTATTCGCAATGACGCGAGCGGCCTTTTGATATACGTTAGACATTGAATTTATATTCCATATTTTTAACAACCAAAATTTTCCGTTCTGTATGTGGCAATCATATCAATTTAAAGTCCTCATAAATGTGGTAACCCTATTCTCAAGTTTGACGGACAGAGAAGCGGGAGCCTCAGGAATTAAGTCCCAGTTCCCGACAGATATATTCTCGGTGTATTTGCGACTTCACCCGACAATGATGGGTGTCGGACGACCTGACGTGACGTACAGGTAAACCGATAAGGCGAGCCCTAGGGAACTTGGCTTTATGAAAATTAGGGTATGCAATATTCAGAAGATTTTTGTAAATTGCTTGTAGTTTATTCAGTTAGACATGGGTTATCGAATTTAAGGTTGCAGTCCACGTGCGTGTATATTTAGATAAAAGGCCCAATCAAGTTGAAAATAACAAAACAAACTTCCCCGTATCATAAATAATGGACGAAAACGAGAAGAGCTGAATGGTTTCTATACTTTTAAAAATTATAGTAATTTGTAAGTTGTGTTTGCTTGTAAACACTCACGTCGTCCCAATCAACACCCCTGCATATTCTTCCCCTAATCAAGTGCACTCTTAACGTGCGACAAGTGTGTTTTCCAGGCGATTGCGTCGCTCGTCGAATGCCAATGGCGCATTAGAATTCCGCGGGCCGCGGCTTCAACTCGATTTGCAAGCCTTGTTAGCGCATTAGCGGGAACATCGAACAATCGAACAGGGCTGGGAACTGGAAGTTTTCGTAGCATTTAATAATCATCGGCAGCAGTAGAGTAAATTCGGTTTGGCCGCTGAATTATTTACCTTTCCATCATATAACATTACGGATGCTATTCTTAGTTTCTTAAGGACAGGAATCGGAGAGCGAGTCCTCTTTTTGAAGTTGATTAATAGGTACATTTCAAAATGCACTTCTTTAATTATTGCTATATCGAGTCAAATATTTTTGTTTTCAAAATCTAAACGTGTCATCGATAGCTCACGTAAACGTCCTATGTAAAATAAGAAAATGAGACGATTTTTTTGGGATTTTGGGGACTCGTGCTGTTCTAGGAAACATAAAAAAACGTAAGTACGGGAACTGAAGCCGTTCGAGTTAAGAATAGTGCAATAAAGACAGGGTGCACTCACTAGGGCACAAAGAAACAATTGAAGTAGACCTTTTTTGTCATCAACTGTTTACGCATTTGGACCCTGGCTATTCTTAGAAATTGGAGCGCGATGTCTATACTCTAAACTGATTTGCTTCTTTCGCAGGCTGCACAACTCACAACAACCCACCAGCTAACCCACTCGTATCTCGGAAAATCCGGTCTGGTATAATTAATATCCACCATTTTAAAATTAAGTTATGCCGTTCAGGAATATCCTATATCTCGCCTTTTTTTTTTTACTCTTACGTTGTCTCTGAAAAACACATATGGAGATATGGGTCAATTACAAACATATACACAGGCATTTCATGATAACAAAGGCGTGTTGGCGATTTGGGTCGTTTGACAACTGTAACCCAAAAAGTTGGTGCTATTTTTTACCTTACTAGTTACATGATATGAATATGAAAATCTTAATACTTTTACCATTTACGCTTTAAAGTATACCCGACATCATCTGGTGAAGTAAAACAACAAAGACCGACCATTTAAGTTTAACAGACGCGCTTACACTCTGCAAAAACTTCAATAGCGTATTAGCGGACTAAAATTCTCACCCTATTTTCTCTGCTACATTTCCATCCAACCTCCAGCACCTAATCAAAATACACGTCCAATTCGAAGACAAAGGGTGCCGTCCCTGTTGAAACAGAGAAAATGTCACTCGCGCTTAAAGCGGTTGAATATTGATAAAATAAATATTGGAACACGTGACCGACGGGCCGGCTCTGTCTCGTGTTTGCCTTGCCGACTCATTGGAGTTACGCCTTCCATAGCGAGCTAATTTTATTGATAAAGACTTACCTTCGCTGCTTAAATTGTGCTCATTCATTTATGAAAATGATGGAATTCTATGTCGGGAAAAGGGGTTGAAGAATCAGTGGCTTTAGGGCGGGAAATTGAACGAGGGTGGAAATTTGACTTGTCTCTATCCCGCTAATATTATTAAATGTTTTTAATGGATTTGAATTAATATACCTATACCTACGGTACAACTTTGACGCATTTCGGAAATAATATTGGGCACAGGTACAGTCAACGTCAAAAGTAAATGATATAAATCAAGATTTCAAAACATGTTCTAGCATGACGCCCCGGATATAGCAGATTATACCAGTGTCATTTTCAACTGAATATTTAATTAGTCTCAAAAAGGATTTATTTAAAATGTTGCAAAAAAAAACGAAATGAAGTAATTTTATAGGAATTATTTCTTATGACACATTACGAGTTAATTTACTTATGCTAAACTACAATAATCAGAGACATCTGACTTAATGTATCGTATATACACTTAGGAGCAAAAAGACCGGGTCAGAGTGCGTTTTTCATACAAACGACACTATTTCGAAGCCTTGGTTCCTCGCCAGGGGTTGTTTTGAGTGAGGTTTAATGGTGGATACTCCAAGGTTCAATAGAGGAGGTTGGAGGAAAAATTTGTTAAGATACCTAACTGATAGCACAATCAGCCAACAAAACAGCGGGAGAGTTTGGGTCGGCACTTGGATTTCCTTACATTTTATTGCCATTTTAGACGTTTTTCTGAACATCCACAATTCCGGCGTTAACCGCAGATTCATTAAGTTGGGTATCCTAGGCGTTCTGGAAGTCCTGTATCGATGCTCGGGGTATTCATCATCAGATTTCACTAAAAGCATTCCCTGGCGGGGAACCAAGGCTTCGAAATAGCCTCTTTTGTATGAAAAACGCACTCTGACCCGGTATTTTTGCTCCTGAGTGTTTTGAGACCCTATTTCATCAGTTTCTTTTGCTGTTGACTTTACCTCTGTACCGCTCTGAAATGTATAGAATTTTAGATTGAATTTGTTTTTCTTTCACCATTTCTGAGTTAATACCTAAAGGTACTTACTTCTTATCCCGAAAGATAGTAAGTATTGATTCTACATTGAAAAGGACGAATTCATTCGATCGTCAAACGAATATCTAGTTGGATCATTCCGCTTACACAAGTTAGGATACCATTCTCCTCTGAATTTCAGCTTCGGCGAATATCTGCAGGAAACTTGGCATTATTTGAAAATCGCTTAGAAATTTGGAGTGAGACAGACTGTTTACTCAGGCGGGAGGTGTCCGGTGAGCAAACGGCAGCGGGTTCTTATTGGCACCGAGCGGCGAGCGGTGAGCTGTGATCCGGGGGGACAGCGGATTACGTCCACACCAACTCCCCGGCGATATTTGTGCACTCAATGTTTGCCGAAGGATAATCAATTTATTCGCCATAGTTTAGTACTATGTGTAAGGATTACATTTCAAGACGGAGATGTTTACATGCCAGTTAGGTGATGATATTTATTGTGAGACGAATCGTGAATTTAATTTGATTTGATATCATACGGCGAATATGATTCGCCGAGGAGCAGTTGGGGAAGCGTTAGCTGTGTCAACTTTGTCCGCGTTCAATTAGAGCCAGCATGTATTTGAGGGAACAATTATTTAAAAATTTACATTTACATACCAAAACCCATGTAAGACATGTACAATACCCCAACAAAAATGTTCAGCACTTTAGTGCGTTGTCATAGTAAACTTCAAACAGAACATGAAATGACACACATTACACTGACAATGACATTCACCATGACAGGGTTCTAAGTATGCTCAACATTTTTATTGGGTGACTACATGTATGGTCTTAGCCTGCGACAATAGTCAAATTTTCCTTATTACATTGATCTAAATTATGATGGCCCATTGCAATTATTGCTAGGTATACTTAGGTCATACCAGTATTCTGTAGGGACCTCTTCAACGGCTTCTTGGAATGCATTCACCGCCGCTTCTGGGCTTGAGAATCGTAAACCGCTTGATTTCCTCCTACGCTGACATCGGTTGCTGACGTCGGTCGAGCGTACGAATATACCCATGGCAAACCTGCCGTGGACGTCAGCGTCGCTGTGCGGTGTCCCGTAGAACATGGTGTATATTCGTAGACTCGACCGACATCAGCAAGCGGTCAGCGTAGGAGGAAATCAAGCCTAAGTGTATTATTATTCTTCAGAATAAATTGATGTTGCAAGGTGTGGACTGTAATGGCGGATGCGTCATCAGTTCCACATGTGAAGCTTTCAAATACGCATTGGTTCTCTCAGAGGAATGTGCGGACGCGTCATCGTGGTGAAAGATGACATGACTGCGAGAACGCTTTTCACGAACTTTTTCTAAGACGCTAGGCAAGCAATTGTTTACATACATACCCATCTGCAGTGACTTTCGTTTGATTTTCAAGCGACCTCGTTACATAATGTCAAGTTTTCATTAAGAAAGACGCAACCATTTTTACCAGCGCTCTGACTCTTCTTAACTTTTGTTGGCAACTCTTCAAAAGGAAAGACCCAGTCTGCTGACTGGCTTTTTCTTCCCGGTACGAAACAATATCTAGACCTAGGTTTCGTCACCTGTAACTATATTTAAGACAAACATTCACTTACCCCGCCAAATTGAAAAAAAAAAGAGTCAAAAATTAAAAAGTAATATACTCCTAGAGAGTTTCATTTTCAAATTCTGTTCCTACTTTATTATTTCTACTATTTTATGTATTTAAGTGGCCAGTTCCAGAAACTTTCAATATGCCTCACGTTCGGATGGCCTAAAATCATTTTTAATAATTTCAATGAGGAAAATTGGACTATCGTTGTATCTGTGCTACTATTTTCCAAATAGCTATGGGCAATCTTCGTTTCTCTATGACACACGAGTGACAAATATAATGTTAAGATTTTTTGAGACCGACCTCTATACTCGTAAGCATGATTTTTCTCAGAACACCTTTTAAAAAAACGTGCTGTCAGCTGTTAAATGTACCTGAGCTCTTAGAAAAACCTTCAGGTTTCGGAGGAAATCGGGAGGAAACGTGTAGTAGAAAATGACAATTGTCTTTTTGACTTTGTAGCAATCCATCACGCGAAGAATGCACTCGTTGTGTTTTCATTGATTTATACATATAGAGCAGTGAAACCACCACTTATCTACTCTTTTTTTTTTTCGTAAATTGATTTCTATTGGGAGTCAACTTCAACAGGGTATTTCTATAAATAGCCAATCATGAGAAATTGTTTATAATGTTTTTTTTTAAAGAAGCTGAAAGATCCAAGCTGTTTATATACAGTGTGTAAATCCAATACGAGCAAATATTTTAACGACGGTTAATATGCATCCTAATTAACATAAAAACATGTGTATCGTTAACCTAAGTTGTAATTTTTTTTTTCATACTAATTAATTCGCCACGCAATGTATTACAAATAACTCAATTAACCTGCAATTAACTGCGACTTAAATCTTCGTTTCAACTGACAAGGTTTCAAGTGGTTCGGGAAAACTCGGTTAGACTCGGGTCACAGTCGTAGTTATGTGTGTTTAAAACTTATTTAGAATGAAAAGCAGTGGAAATGCTTTTTATTTTGTTGTTAATTTAATAAAAAACACTTAGTTCATGCACATACTGATTCCTTCACACTTACAGAAATTAAAAAAAATTATCTTCGTTTAATCCTTAGTTGATCCACGATGTTCCAAACTCAGCGATGTAAATCAGGGGAAACCGTTGTAAAATCACAAGACAATGTAGATACCTGTTCTCCATAATAATGCAAAATTATAACGTTTTTCTTAATAAAAATCTATCAACAAACAACCAAGGCACACAGCATTGATTGATACTTTAGGTTATGTGACTGACGGCCACTCGTAATGACATAAGGTCAACATTGGCTATACTCACCTGCCCTGCCAAAAGAGTTTTCTATCTTATTGGCACTATGAAAAATATTTTCGTTTCAAGCAGAATTTTTACTAGCTTTTGCCCGCGAGTCTGTCCACGTAGAAATTGTTTATCGCTTATATCGGGATAAAAACTGTCCTATGTGTCATGAGTCATAATAAGTCGATCCGTGGGTGTCGAATTCCTACAAAACCGTTAAACCGTTTTTGCGTGATTGAAACACAAACATCCACGGTACTTTGCCCGAGTTAACTTTGTAACTTCTTTCATTTCTTTTAATCTAATCTTTATTCTACAGAATAATTGTACCGAAGGAAGTTAGACACCTACTTAATTCAAAGTTTTGCATACTACAATAATAACATTTAAGTACTTAATCCCACTAATCCCACTAATAAATGTAAAAAATTCTCATTCTTTGCCCGTGGTTCTACTGCGTAGTCCTACTGACCAATGATTTCTATTTCAATATCAAATTGACAGGGTTGACGGATCTCCGCTGGCGCGGAGCTCCTATTTCTGGGCGTTTTAGCCCTTCAGGCCAGCTGCAAAACTAACATAGCTTAAACCTAGGTACCTCATATTTATGATACTATTTTCGATCAGTAACGATGATTGAATAAATCGTGACACTGCTGTATTGTGTTATTAGCTATACACAAGCGTAGTTCTTTACCAGTGCAAAGGTTACGACCAGCGACTGTATCGCGGGTTTTGCAACTGTATGGTGATTTCATCGCTGAAAAAGATGCTATGGGTGATCTTCCTAAGGGACATTAAGACCTTTAATGAGTAAATGGCGAACTGGACAATAACGCGAATATCAAATTTAATTTTATTTACAAACATAGGTACTGGTACTCTAAAAAAGATACTGTTGAAATTTTCACTGCCGCCGGTGTACATGCCTGAGATAGCTGTTCTCCACGTGTCGACCGTGTACTTCAATACAGGCTTCACAGCGTCGTTTAATGGAGTCTATGACATGGCTGAGATCGGTCGTTTGTCTCAGTTTTTCAAAAACTTCGGTTATTTTGTTTTTGAGCTGTTCCACCGACGTCCTAGGTTCCGAGTACACCTCGTTCTTAACTGCCCCCCAAAGAAAAAAATCGAGTGGCGTTAAATCGGGAGAACGAGCCGCCCAGCGACGTGGGCCAAACCTCCCGAGCCACCTGTCCTCAAACATTGAATTGAGGACATTTCGCACGCGAATTGCCGAGTGAGCCGGAGCACCATCCAGCTGCAGCCATGTCTGCCGGCGTTCTTCTTCGGGCAGCGTATTAACGTAGTCTGCTAAAGGCCCATTCAGAAGCTGTATAAACTTGTCTGTGTTTAGGTTACCGTCGATAAAAATAGGCCCGATAATACGATTGCCATGAATCGCAGCCCAAACGTTTACAGCCCAACGATACTGGTGCCCAGTTTCTTTTAAATTGTGAGGATTTACCCGTGACCAGTAATGACTGTTACGCTGGTTCCAGACCCCATTCCGTGTGAATGTACTCTCATCAGTCCAGATTATCTTGGCCAAAAAATCGCCGCCTTCTCGATGTTGGCTGAGCAACCACTGACAAAGTGCAATTCGTGGCGGCAAGTCCCTGGAGAGCAAAGCGTGAGCCTTTAAAAATTTGTAAGGATGTTGCTTGTCGCGCTTGAGGATATTGTGCACCACCGTTTGACTCACATTAAAGCGTCGCCCAGCATTCCTGGTACTATCCTCTGGGTTAGACGAAAAATGGAGCAGTATTCGATCTTCTGTTTGAACGGGAACCTCTCGATTCACTGCTGCACCATCAGTTCTTCCGTTCACAGGCAAATCCTCTCGAACTCGCTGTAATGCGTTCACAATCACTCGAGCGCTACTCGGAACTCTGCGATTCGGGAACCGCTCTCTGTACAAACTTAACGCTCTGTTTCCATTTTGTTGAGCTTCACCATATGCTAAAATCATATCACTCAATTCCTGAGCACTAAAATTAGATGGTCGCGGCATTTTAGATTTATGTAACTGTTTTCCAGCATATTTTATGTCATAGTTGGATGCTGTTACGCAAAAATGCGTTATCCCACAATTGGTCCCAGTGTGGATTGACACATTATTGCGTAACAGCATCCAGTTATCCTTTTTTACTACATGATGGGTTTTCTGTATGCAGTAGTGCAATTCCTCATATCTAAACTGTTTTCATAATAAAGAAGTATGTAGGTAGGTACAATACAACTTCTTCGTCTATGGTCATCTGAATTGATTATGAAATTGTCATTACCACAGGTCATGACTCTTTTGACAGTTACAGTTCTTTGTTGATAAATACCACATTAAATCCGCTAAATTAATACATAATCTGTAAATGCAATATTATCCATTAATAAAACCAAGCCCACAAAAAAGATCATGTCAATAATGTGTGAATAATGTATGTGTGTGATAGATGACACACTGGATACCTAGTAAAGATAAGTAAGTAGTATGTACGACAATTTACGTGCATGGGTGCATTAAATTATGATCGTTTCACGTTAAAATCAATAATAATACAAAATAAAACGTTTTTGTTTAGAGAACAATTCTAATTTTTCACGTTAAATGCCATAATTACGCTAGTTTGGCTGCCGATATACGAAAGGTCTGAAAAAGTTATGCATTATACATTGCTGCTCGATGGGACCTTTAAAAATTAATTGCGCTCTATGTATTAGAGTTATTAACGAAATTCCACATTTACATGACTTGTAGAGCTATAACCTACGTCTAGTTTAAATGTTTGCTCGTATTCCATTTACACACTGTATAGTTTATAGAAGTAACGGGGATTTCGAAAAGAACATTAAAACAAAGCAATTTCTAAGAATCCAGAGGTGGGTAAAACAGCTCTATACATATACTTTCAAACAAACGTGCGGGGCGTTCTCTATTTAATTTAACGATGGAAGAATTCGAATATGATTATTTTGTTTTATTTGTATTATAAAAAAAGTCATACCTACTGTATAACAAATTGAAAAAGATAAATACGCGTAATATAATAATAAAACGAACACAACAGTGGTTTATTTTGTACTGATGGTTATTGTTTACGTAACTTTTTACTTCGAAAAGATTTGCAAGTTGATAACAGAACAGAACCGCATATCTCGATCGCGTGTCATCGTCAATACCCGGAGTATGCTTCTAAAATCCGAAGGTTTTTTCAGGAGCTTGCCGACTGTAAGTATTTACTTTGTTTTTGGAATAAATCAAAAAATAATAGTATTTTTGCCGGAAAAAACAGGAACTTTATGGGATCACTCGCGGGTCTGACGGTCTGTCCATCTACCATTGCCATTTTACTACGATAATTAGATAAAGATAAAGATAAAGATACGTTTATTCGCAACAATACAATATTACATCACATAAATACAAAAAGAACAAGACAGATAAATTGTTGCGAAACGGTCCCAACTCAGCATTCGCTAGCCGTAAAGCCAGCACTGATCTTCCGTTGGAACCGCTACGTGAAGAGACGGAAAGTGACACACTTAACAAAAAAAAACATGAATTAAGAAACAATCATCGTTCCAAAAATTTGCATCCAGTTATTGCTGGCAACACCAAGGAAACAAAAAAAACAAAAAAGAACTATAGTCTATGGCTAAGTCAATGACGTCAATGTAAACCAAGCAATAGGTTACGTAGTAACGTAACAATAGTAACAAATTATGAACAAAAATGGTAGACTTAGTAGAAATAAGGTAAATGTTTTGTTGGTTCTACATTTAGAAAAACTACACCACTGTGTGAAATTACAATCAAACAGCTTACAAAGTGATAAACGGACAGCAAGAATTACTGAACCAATTGAGTTCAAATTTAGTACACATTACTTAAGTCAGTGATCCAAAAACGGACGTGTAACGGGGTTATATAAAAGAACACCTTTGAGGAAACAATTATTTAAAAATTCACATTTACATACCACCTCAATGAAAATGATCAGCACTTTAGTGCGTTGTCGTAGTAAACTTCAAACAGAACATGAAATGACACAAATGACAATGACAATGACATTCACAATGATAGGGTTCTAAGTATGCTCAACAAGAAATTTAAATAAAAATTGCGAACTACATCGTTTGACATAGCAAATGAAAGGCCTTGTGAAAATCTCAATTATTGTTGTTTAATTTGAATATAAATATTTATGAAGCTATTTATGAAAATAATCGAAAATTTATTTAAAATTTCGAAACAGCACTGTAAAGAGATCTATTACAGTGTGTTTTTAAAGTAACATTTCTAATTTCTAATTTTGAATTTGAACTTTGTCTGGTTTTCTTAATTTACTTTACATTGAAGTGTGCTAATCGTTTCAGGCTTCTGACCGCGATTCTTCCCTAACAATTAGGACTGAACTTAAAAAAAACATTTTCTCAATTCTGGATTCTTCTTCAATCATATCTATTCCGGAACACTCAAAAATTCCGAATAACCTTTTTCCGAATATCCATTTGTATGAATTTTCATTTTTCCGAAGGCTATGTTATACTGGACCTACTTAGTTAATATTAAATGCATAGTTTAATTGCTATATGTTGTTAAAGTGAGGTTTTATTTAGTCATAAAAATAAAGTATAGTAATCTATCAAGATATTGCATTCGGAATTATTAAATATCGGCATTATAATTCTTTGGAATTATGTAGAGTACCCAATATATACACATTAAACTGTTCAGTAACTGACTACCTCCTAAACCAATAACGTAGAATGGATACTTATTTAGAATAGGAATACATAATTCCAAACTGCACAATTTTTCTTTACTTGTATTGTTGTGTATTCATTTTATATTTTTCATGGCACATTTCAGTGAAGACAGTTTTTTCTACTTATTTTATTCCTACGAGTATTGTGATATAGAAATACAGTAAGTAGTAACTGTACAAAAAAATAACCATTAAAGGAAAAAAGAGACGGTGCCTTAAATCAAATTCTATGCATGTGACGTCGCGGGGATCCTCTAGTTTATATTTTGGAAAAGGCCTGACCTCTTTTTCTAGCGATGTAAATATAGGCTGAACAGATGGATCGAGGTGTCATTTCGTCTGAGTGTCACGAGTATTACTGCATTAATAAAAATAAAGCAAAATAGCGGATTTAAAACATAATAATGCAGTAACGTCGTTGAATGGGTCGCTACCTTCCCGAACACATGGTTGAGGGAGGCGATGGCTGAGCCTACTCGTGGAAAGCATGCTGTCTGTAGGGTCTGGTTTGTTCACGCTTGTAAGGATCTGTTTTCCAGGGCAGCCCTTTGTTTTCCATAACTTTATTGATCATAATTATATTGCTGACTTAATTATTGATAACCATAACTTTTAATATCGCTGAAACTATAAACGTTTCAGAATTTCTTAAATGTCTAACGTCACAAGGCTAGGTTTGGTTAGGTTTGATTTAAAAAAATGTGAAGAGTAACATATTCTTAAATAATAATTCATTATTATTTATTTATTAGTAATTGTTTGCTTATGATTATGACCTAAAACACATTGACTAAAAATAATTATGGCACACAATATAGACCCGTTTTCCAAACACTTAGTTATATCGTTCCTGACTTAGAGATTTTGAAAGTGAATTTATTTTTTTTGGGTGGTTTTTGTAGGCCGATAAGTTCCTTTTTGTTATCACACATTTTTAATTTAAATAGCCGAACTTCAAACCCAACTTTGTTTGTTAAACTTTTGTTGTGTGCCTAAAATGAAAGAGTTGGACCAGGAAGTCGTCCCTGTCTCGATATTTTACGGATTCACCGCCGCTCGGCGACCTCCTGCAGCCCAGTTCCAGAGCGGTTCCCTAAACTAACAGTAGGTTCCAACTCGAGCCGGAATGCCACAGTTTTGTTGCGGCTGGCTAATCGACGATGCATCGGCCAATTTAGCCGTGAATGATCCGCTGGCGGACGCTTTTGTGCTTGTCCTCGATTCTAATTGAAATTTGAAACTATTTCGGGCATAGGACAATGCTGCATTGTCCGCGTGTCCGGCGGTGTTTGCTGGCTTTATTAATTCAGGTGGGCGTGGTTGCGAGTGGGCGGGTACTGGGCGTGGTTTGTCGTTAAGACCCGCCCACCGGCGCGGCGCGCACGGCCAACTTTGGCGGCCGCATCGTTCAGTTGGCTTGTCGACGCGACGCGAAATACGCCGCTCAACCTGCGAGCGTTCAGACACGCAACTTTCTTACGTCTTCTCAGTATTCTTGAAACTGAAGATAAACAAATGAATTCATGATAAACTGGTTATAACTGACTTTTATTGGAAAGGGAACTTTGTGTAGAGTTCGTAGTGTTGGTGGTCGACCGGTGGAGGCGCCACGTGTCTTTGACAGTTCCTGTGGTGGCACCCGGCACACACGTCCAAGGTGAGTTACTAATTTTATTGCGACTTAATAATGTAACGGTAATAGTCGATTTGTTTACCGTCGGCACATACGAGTATAAGTATAATAAGCATGGTTAGAGCAAGATATTTATCAGAGTATATTTAGATAGAAATAAAATTTACAAAGAAAGGCGCAGAGTCAATACTCAAATTAGCAATTTTAAAGACGGAAATAGGCTTAGAAAGTAGTCTATATATTTATGTACTTCTGAGCTTCGCAAGAAATTGATTTTGTAAATTGGGTCTTTAAAACCACTTACAAACTAATTATGTCTAACAAAAACAAAACATTTTATTTTGAGTAGCTTTTTAGGACTGAGTATTTATAGGCTTTTGTCAAAATACAGTTTTAGTCTTAAAAAAAAAATCTGTGACGGACATTTTGCAAGAAGGTTATTAGCAGAGAAGACTTTTTAAGTCAGGCTGAAAAACTAAAGAAAACCTGATTGGCTTTATTGAATTGATTTTAATCAATTCGAATGAATGTGTGTTACTTTATATGCAGTTTGCATTACATAGCTTCTTTTGTAAGTAGGACTTTCAAATGGTGCAAGATTTCGGTGTCACATTATTTTCACTATTCGAATACTATCAAAACAAATGAACACGATCGCTAATAGTGTAAAATTACTAAAGGATTAGAGGCAACAACCAAATGGTAAGAGAAACCTCCAACACTGGAAGCGTTATTCTTTCGTCAGCAAGGTCTTCGGCGAATCTAATTTGACCTGTCAGTGCTTATGAACTACGTTTACGTGTCTTTATTAAAAAGTGCTTAATTCGGTAAACGCTTCAATACCCTATTTTCGTAACGTAACAGAAAAAGTCACCATTTGGAATTAGGTTATTTTAACTACCAGCTTACAATATTTTTGAAATCACCCCTGTGTTACCCGAAAACGCATAATTCCTTCCAGCGTGCGGGTCAAGTTATGATGGTCGGTCGATAATAACGACAGAGCAGGGGGCATGGTTAGTTGGTTTATTAATATACTTCTTAAACTTTTAACGACGGACGGAACCCTACGTTAACGCGTGCTTGACACGCTTTCGGGTGGTTGATTAATAACAGGTATTTGAATAAAGGGTGTAACTAAAATTCCCGTCCGAGCTGAAGAATGTCTACATTGATTTATGATGAGTAAATCGGAATAGGTACAGTCGAGTTCATAAATATGTACACATTTTAGTACCTTGTCACTTTAATCGCTGTGATAATTTGTATATGGACGTTTGAATATGACATTAAATAGACAATATACTAAAGTGTATAATATTTATGAAATAGACTGTACCTTTCAGTGGTGAGCTTGTTTGTGCAGGGTCCGTCCGGATTGCTTTCAACATCTTATCAAGCCAAGCAGAAGTGTTCACATTTTTGTGTACAAGAGGTGAAATGAATAGCATAAAAGTATTTTATCTTATTCCTCAGGATTGGCAACGCATTTGCAGACTTGGTATTGCAGTCTTGAGATTGTATTCTTGAGATAGAAAATGGGTCTCAGACCCCATTTGCCATAAGGTAGCCTAGCCTTTGTGTTAGTTTGCCTGTTCCTTGCTATAAAAAAAACGTCAAATTAAAAGTATATGGGAACCTTGTCATTGTAAATGCCATTTGTGTTTGGTTTGAAGATATTTGAAACTTTATTATGACAGGGCATTAATAAAGAAGGGATTTAATTTTTAAGACATTTTACATTGGAAATTACTTACCTACTTAGACTTGAGGAGAGTAAAAAGGAAACTCGGAAAACTGTATTGAATACATCGAATGTATTATTTTCTAATATCCACATTCTAAGTACAATATTAAAAAAACAGACAAGTGCGAGTTGGAGTCGCCCACCGAGGGTTCCGTGCAAATTTGCAGGTACTTTTTTCATACTTCGTCATAAATTGAAAACTATATCATAAAAATAATAAAAAAATCTGTTTAAGCCTGTGCAAATGAAGCCAATTCAAACGATACTCCACATGACACGGTTAACTCAATTCAAAATATGTACCGCCGTTCCTTGCATAGAAACCCATAGTTTTCAGGTTTTTCCCTATACTTGTGGTAAAAGAAGGTATCATTACTAGCCAAATTTCATAGTTAACGGAAAATACCCTATAAATTTTGATTCCCTTTCGATTCGAAATGTTATGTTTTTGCGGAGTAAACGACCGCATAATTTTTAATTTTTTCACAGCTCAAGTGACTGTAGACCTGACTATATGATTATAATTTCAACTTGATACCTCCACTTGTTCTCGAGATAATAAGAGATGGACGGACAGACGGACTGACGGACGGACGGCCAAAAGTGACCCTATAAGGGTTGCGTTTTTTACTTTTGAGGAACGGAACCCTAAAAACCACTTCATAAAGATCAAAAACATCCTAACAATTTACATAATAAAGTTGTCCTCTTACGCATTCGTCTTTCTGAATGACGCAGATATATTTACTTAATGAGGCCGTGGCTCTGAGTAGTTCTTCAAAATCAGTTAATTGGACGATAAAAAAATCTAGTGCTATTTATTATGTTGTTTATTAGTCACTGCGTTAACAAGAGTTTTTGACTCGATTTAAAGGATTTAGGTGTGTTAGTTCTTAAAAGATATTTTTTATATTAAAAAGTGTTTTTTTGTAAATTAGGCCCAACTCAGCGCCACTTATAGTAATAAAATATCACAAACAAAGTAAAATACTTTGAATGAAACTGCACTATCAAGATATAAACAGTGAAATGGAAACCACCATAATGAATGCACTGTTGATGCACTATCAAGGGATCAATAATATAGGATCCGAATAAGTCCACTACGACGGGAAAAACCTATATCACGATTTTTCTAGCTAACTATTACGGTTCAAGAGATACAAGGGAGGTATAAGTAGGGTAGGAGAGACGGACGGACCGACGGGCAAACGGCATACGCTTAGTAATAGGGTCCTTAGTGTGTTGGCATTCGATATTGGGTTCGGAACCTAAAAAATAAAAGTCATTCAAATAAAAAATAAAATGATTTCCCTATCCCCTTACTTCCACCCTACTTTACAAAAGATAATATTTTACAGGAATCTGTATCATAAACAAGCTGCATAACTGAATTCGGAGCTCTGCGGACAGACGATTCTAACCATTTATTAAACTGAAATACCCACATATTTTACCTCAACCGACAGCAAAATAGAACTAGTTGGATCAATAAGAAAAACTATTTTGATGGTATAAAACGTGACTCATAAAATACTCAATAACAGGATAAAGTAAGTTTTGCAGTTTTTAATGAGACAGTTGTGATTGGGCCATAATGATTCTTAAGCAAACGAGGCATTAATGTCAATTTTACTACGCAATGGTTACATTTTCGTTTAATTAATTATGTCTAGTTAAGTGATGTCAATTTAGTGTTTTTTGGATAGCGTTTTCATCATAAATTATTGAAGTGAAGTTGTAAACATTTTTTACGTTGGGGAATAAATGGGATGTGTTTTTTGGAATTAAAATAATAGAAACAGAAAAATAACCATCGATAATGATTGTGGATGGTTATTTTGATTTCTTGGTTCTTTTTCTTGATCTGATCAGCCATGATCTCATTCTCACCTTATGATGTAGTCTAGAATGGAGCTCGCTGGTTTATTTATATTAAAAGTAAATTGGTTAATTTCTTTGGACAATACTGATACTAAACCTTACCTTGTAAACGTCAAACTCGGTTTATTTTTGGTTTACAAATATTTCAAATGATAGAAAACCATCCGAATTGGCCCCACTTTCTGTTGATTTTTAGACCGATACAACCCTGATACTACCTCGACGTATTTTACGTTATTTAATAGATCCACGTGATTTATTTAATGACGAGTATAGTCAACTTTAATTAAAATCTAAAACCAAAAGTGCCTTACCATAGGTATATTTCTATGAAAATTATTCTAAAGTTTTTCCGCCCCCAGTCCAATTTGCCAGAAATAGTGAAGCGATTTATTCGGAACCAATTTGAAGAAACAAATCAGTCGTCATGAGTTGGCGGCGGTTTTTCCACCGCTGGTAAAAATGCGCCGCCCAAACCGTGTCGCTCGCCCGCCTCCGCCCCGCAGGGCTGCCAGGGCGGAAAAAACGAAAATGTATTGATTGTGTATTTAACACGAGAAATTATGATAATTTTTTAAGTGTACGTCTGTTACTAAGTTGTTTTATTTTTCTATTGTGGTTTTCCCTAAAATATATTTTCTGCATTTTAATCAACACTGTGTGCCATAGGTAGTTATGTTGACTAAAAGTTATCCGCAACTAAATGAATTACAAAAATTGGTTATAAATTAAAAAAAATGTTTTTTTAACTTTATCTCTCAGAACAAAGTTAGTTGGTACAGTCAACGTCATAAATAAGTGATCATTTATGTACCTTGTCACTTTAACGTCATGTTTCAAATGTCACACAAAATTGTGAAACGATTGAAAGCGACAAGGTACATAAATGATCACTTATTTATGACGTTGACTGTACCTACTTAATGCAACCAGGACAAACACATTATTTATTTATCTCTGAGCAGTTAGGTACATTGACGCAAACCGTATTTTATGATTACCACACGGATTAAGATTTAAACCACGATACGCATGTTTAATTTAAAAAAACTCGCCTATTGGTAAGTTCGTGACTCGGCAACCCTATTGGAATCATCGCTGACAGCCTGGCGCGTTTTATTGGCCGCGATCTTTTTACGGCGATCGAGGCTCGTTCCGTCTATTGAGTGCTTTGTGGTAGTTTTTGTCTACGCCAACTTGAATCAAGTAGATTTTTATTGAGCTAAGGAAATCTGTTGCTGGATAATGAATTCCGATAGTCAGTTTCAGCATTCCAAGCATTTTTGTATAGAGTGCTGATCAATTTTCAATTGGCCATTT
The DNA here is from genome assembly GCA_923062465.1 of Acleris sparsana. Taxonomy (NCBI): domain Eukaryota; kingdom Metazoa; phylum Arthropoda; class Insecta; order Lepidoptera; family Tortricidae; genus Acleris; species Acleris sparsana. Next base: position 15,723,398 of record OV281286.1, read on the forward strand.
AACTTTTAACACTTTCAGTTGTAAATTAAAGATATGTGGTGATGAGAAAAGAAAAAGAAAGACAGTACGATAACACGTTAAAGGCAATATGGTATTACCGTCAAAGAATCTCTGTCCCGACATAAAACAAGGTGTTAAGGTCCTAAATTCGCTTTCCCTCTTAAAATCATGATATATAATATATCTGTATTATCTTGTTTTGTTCTTCCCGTCCAATTCTTCCATTGGCCTTAAAGACCATAACATCTTCGAGCATATAGCTCCCGCAGGTCCAAACAGACGATCGATCAATAAAAGTACCTTTAGTGGTGGTAGGTAAGACCTTGTGCAGTGTCCCCGTCCGGATCGCCACCACCATGTTATCCTTTAATCTACCGCTAAGGTATGTATTTCTGGCGTGAGGAGATGACAGAAGCATTCCATCTTAGTCCTCGGGGTTGGCAACGCATTTGCGGTCTTAGGATGGTAGTCCTAAGATTATGGTCTTGAGAATGCAAATGTCTATGGGTCACAGATCCCACTTATCATCAGGTGGCCTGTGTGCTCAAATAAGATTTACGTAAGGTGGGGCAGGTCTGTTCCTTGTCATCGTACACTCCTTAAGATCCTACTGGCCGGTATACGCAAGTGGTGAGGAACGAGAAGTCCCTTCGGGAGCGATCAGGTCCGAAATGTCGCTACTGACTGATCGCAACAAGGTGCCCGCTATCCTTAAAATTATTATTATCTTTTTAAAATTTAGGCATCTCTCAGTCAGCTGAACCGATTTGGTTGAAATTGGGATACAAGTAATAAGTAGGTCCTAGATTAATATAATACCTATACTAAATATTGTAAATAAAATGTAATGGGAATAACGTTAAATGAGTTACGCCGTCAAAGACCCGGGCAATCGCTATTTAAAAAATAAAAGATACCGGTTCCACTTTACCAGATATTTCAATTAATTTCGTTAGTTTGCGATTCGACAGTGCACCCTTTGTGCAGTTGACGGTTATCAGCGTTGCGAGCACAACTTGCCCGTGATTGTGTCGCTCAGTACGTCCCTCCCTTGTTAGTCGATAGCGAAAGAGATGCAACGAGCAACTAGCGAGGGAATGTAGTTGTGCTGGTTGTTTTGCGTTTGCGTTGGCACGCTCGTTACGCTTTGTAACGCGATCCCGAAGCGATATGTCACGAGCAAGAGACGTCGTTATGAGCAAGATGTGTTTATTAATAGGTTTTGTTCGCGGCTTCGCTCACGGGAATTCTGGTTACTTCGCGGTCCTTTTGGTAGTTAGAGGTACAAGCTGGCTGATTTTCCACGAGTTAACGACTGAATTGTGACTTGTGACCTTCTCATACAAGAGGGTTTGGAAACTCCAAGATGACTTTAATAATAATTTTGGCACTTATGTAAAATATACATATATATTTGACATCCGCTTGTCAATGTTATTAAAACATAAAATATAAAAAAAAAATGATTTTAGTTACACAACATTACCTACTGTAATTTTATTCACAAAGGCATCACAAATAAACAAGTGCGTATTACCTATACGGTATCAATTAAATATAATGAAAATGCATGGGTAGGTCATTAAATACAGAGTCTAACCATTCTGACAATAAAAATCTACCTGCCTATTTACTTCGTTTTGAATAATTAGCAAGTATAAATTTTCTCAAATTGATCTTTCTCTCACCACGTTAAATAAATGTCACTAATGACATCTGCCAGTCTGCCTATAACACTTAATTGCAACTCGAAGTTTTATAACACGTCACCAGTACACTAGTTATGGCAGTGTGTCCCAGCCCTAGGAATAAAGGTAACCGGTGATACCGCAGCGCGTAACGAGGCGCCGTTGCCGCGCGCTCATTACACCGATTAGGGCGTGCGTTTACACTGATACCTGATACCTCATGTTAGGTTTGTATTGAGATTTACACGCTTGTTGTAACTTCGCTACATTCTAAAATGATCTTAATATCCATAATTACTTATTTCGGTAATTACTGTGTTGCGATGACATTGGAAAACATGGAAGCCTAGGTTGAGTGCAATGGTCTTGATTATCTTCCTAATTTCCTAATTTCACTCAAAACACTGATTGTCAGTGGTCTATGCTTGACCTTTTCTATAGGAATGTAGCTATTTTATGAATTCTGGGATACCTACAAACTCAAAATTCTATTTAATATATCTAATAGGTATATGGGTAAAGTTAAAAACACACATTCCAAATTCTGGAACCAAAATAATACGCCTCTCTCTGCGTCCTAACTAATGAAACTATCCATATGGTAATGTGTCCGCTAAATTACAGCTTAAAACTAAGCCACGTTATGACGCGAGCTGTCGCGCGCAGCGCCATAATCATTTAGAGATGTTTACAAGTTGTTAGCGGGATAGCGGTTGCATTAAAGCTGTTTAAGCTAAATTTAAATGACGTATAAAGGTTGTATATTAACGATGGGATAATTTGTAATTGGGATTATATTCGTGGAATTACTTTGTACGTGTAATAAAAACGTTACATTACATAGCTATACGCAGTTTAGCTCGCTTAATGTTTAAAAACGATTAACTTAAAATTGCCGCAAATTAGAATCATTTCAAATATTTCGAAGAAAGGATAGGACTGGTAGGCAAAAATTACATAAGTTTTACATTTTTATTACAATTCAAACATTTAAGACACCCTTTGTGACTTAATAACTAATGAAAATAAAAATAAATATAACACGATATTTTGTGAAAAAAACAACAATTTTCACTTTCTATTATTGTCTTAGAGCGCGGTATAAATATCTGTGTCTGACTGAGTTAAAGTGAGTGTGATATACAGACAGTTAAACCAACCGTTATCGTGTAGAAAATAACGGTTAGTTTATCTGCGGAACCCTAAAATGCGAATTTTATATTCCAATAAATTAAAACACATCAAAGGGGTCCGTAACTAAAGGCCTTCGTCGATAACGCAATAGACACCGAAACTTACTAAACCTCTGCAAAGGCAACAGTATCGAAGTGCGATTTCTTTCGCAAATGGTTCGAGATAGTGCGCTGTTTCCGAGTAACAAGCGCGGAAGGATTCCGCCCGCATTAAAAACAGATGAATGATGCTAAGTGTCTGCAGCAAACGGGCGGTGCAGACGCCGCGTTTTTTAAAAAAGGGGATGAATAACTTAACGTTTGATGTCAGCAGCTATGAGAGTTTGAAGCGACATTAATGTCGTTGTGGGTATGTTAAGTCGTGCAGAAAATCAGGTGGATGGAGAGGTCCATACACTCATTTATTTTCGATTTGACTTGCTCGTATATGATTTTTACATATTATTAGTATTTTTCTTTGGCCATTTATTGGAATTTTAGTTCTTTATATAAAAAAGAACAGCTTTCAGAAAATTTGATCACATCATTATCTTTTCAGTCGGTCAATCGATCAATCTATCGGTTTCCCGCAACCTTAGCCACGTCGTCTCTCCACCTTTTTGGAGGCTTACCCAAGCTGCGGGCTGATGCTGCTGTGGTAAATTTACTTAGTAATCAATCAGTCGTGAGGCAAAATCGCCCTGCACATATTCTAATAGGATTTTCTAAGAAAAAAACTTGCCGCATTTCAGCCTGTCGCCTTGCGTCTTTTCTGAAGATAGAGAAATGACAGGGCCACAGTTTTAAAATGGTGCTATATTTATATAGCTATATAGTTGATAATAGCATTTATAAATTAAATTAAAATTGTAAAATTATAAAAATAAGAGCTCATGTATAGAAACCATGTCGCTGATATTTACTTAAATCGTGGATTGCCAGTAAAGCGGTACCGACAATTTAATGTAGGGCGGGCGGGCCGCCCGTGGGCGCGTGCGGCGCGGTCGATTGGTTTAGTTAGCAGCCAGCGCGCCGCCTCATTTGCTTGCCGCCGCGACTTTGTTAGCGCTCTTTTCACCCAACACCAGTTCTAACTATCGCTTAAAGCGTGAAGCGGTGTCCCAGGTGCAGCTAAATACGATTTACCTGCAGATTTATTGTGCATTCAATGTATTGTTGTAAGACTGATATACAGCAAAATTGGTGAGGCAGCTACTTCTCTAATTTGGGGCGTTAGTTTCATCGTAATATTAAGGATTATAGTTATGGTTGATTGTCAAAATACTACAATTAAAGCTAAAAGAAGAATGTAGAAAGCCAGCTGATCGCGTCTGCCTATTTTAATTAAACGCTAACGCCTAGTGGATTTTATTTAATTTTACAGGTAGTAAAACATGTTTCAGAAAAGTGCATAGGAAAGTTTTTTTTTTCGTATAATTCTTGCATCGCAACTACGTGTAGTTATTATGTTTAATCTAAAATCCATTAAATATTTACGCACATATCACAACCAATTTTATTATGAGAACTTTCTTGTCCGTGGTAGGTAGTAAGTAAAATCTGTAACTGCAATGTTATTACAGTATCGATTTTTGTAACGTTATGAGTTTAAATTTGGAACATCTATCAAAACTCAAGAGGGTCTCTATTCTAGTATCCATAGATATTAATATAGTTATCGATACGAAACGTCAATTTAGTATGTTTTTTAAATATAAACCGCACGACATTTGATCGCATGACATGAAAATAGAGACATTATTCGATAGTCCCTGATTGAAAAAAAAACCCTTCATATTCATGACACTGACACAGCACAAGGTGGTTTTGCCGCCATTTTTGTCTTCAAGACGTCGGTTTCTTAACCTTTCTTAGAGTACTTATGATATGTGTGTAGATAAAGTAATGCATGCATCTGTATATAGGTAATTAGGCCTTAAAACACTCGTGTGATCCTATTATGAAGCTCGTTTCATAAAACCACACTCGTGTTTCAAGGCCTCTAATTATGCGTCAGTTGCATAAACTACTATTATCGTGTGTACTTGTGTTTTTCTCACATAAAATTTGTTTTTTTTCTCCAGGTTCCCTTGACTTAGTTGAAAGTTTGATTACCGCGCATTAGTTTCAAGATTGATTTTTCAATTGCCGTTTTAATAATCCACGAGAAATATAACGATATTAGAAGGGTCAGATAGATCGGTTATACGCATTGTATTCGCTTTAGGGCTGAACCGGGTGGCGCGTGCGGCCGCGATCCTAATGATTCCTTAATGACAGAGCCCGCGGCAGCACCGCACTTTGAACGCTCGGTCTATCATGTGCTTAGGACCATGGTGTTTTCAGAACTTATCCTCATATTTGAAGTACGCCATCTATGTATTCAGGGCTGAGCTGGAAACGTCACACGCTTTGTTATCCTTGAGTTAATTCAGGTGAAACTCAATAAAAGTTTTCAATCAGCACTGATTGTTCGTTACTTCGTCAGTTTTGCGTATGTATTCGGGTGCAAAGTTTTTTAATATTTAATTCGGCGGTTCATTTGTTTAACAAGTGGAAACAAAACTGGAAAAAGGGCAAACAATAGTTTCAGTAATGTTTTGCCTAAGTAGGTATTTTATGTTATAGTGTAATGAACAACCCGCCATGAGATTTTAAGAAGATTGTGAAGTTGAAAATTTCCATATAAAATGCGATAACGTTACCTACTCTCCCCTTAAACCTAGTCCGATTATTGTGAATTTTGAATATGTTATAGATATTATCAAAATCTAGGTCTGTACGTTTCACTCGTAAAAAAAGCGGACCGTACAACCCTACTTTTTCACCAACTACAACATAGTCAAAAATCTTGATGTAGCGTGGGAAACGTTATCGCCCGGAGCAAAATTTGTAAGGAGACATTTTGACAGCTACGATTGAAGCCTTGGCTTACACTTCTTTTAAGTATTTTTGACCCAAAGGTGCGATCATACGAGTTCGTAGGTGGCGCTAGGTGCGCCCTATGCCGCCGGGGCCCATTAAAAATAATCGATGCTTGCAAAAATATCGAGGGCTTTCCACTAATGACATCGCGCGGGAAAACAAAGCGAACGGGGTCGAATCGTGCCGACACCGTCGAGCGGTAAGGACCGACTAAGCTCTGGGTTTGGACGCAAAAAGCCAGAGTGTGAGATTTGGGCCCGTCTAGTCGAGTATTTGAGTTCTTCTCATTAATTTGCAGCACACTCCTGTACTGGAAGAGCGTGGCCATATTAAATATGTTCGGGTCATGTGCTTAATAATTTCACTTGCATCGATTTATACTGGAGCTAGATTTATATTATGTACAGGTGTTACGAGTGTACTTGCACCGAAATGGTGATAATTTAAATTTGAATCCTTTTTAGAAAGATCACAAGGCTTTATAAAGGCTAAAAATAATTTCGCTGCGCCGCCTACGCCTCATTGCAACGACTCTATACTTACCTTTAGAAATAAACGTATAAAAACCCTGTTTTAGTTATAGTATGCTTTGGCGCTATCTGTTAAATTTAAATGTCACAATGCAGGAGAAGGCCACAGTATATTTAAATCATACTTTAACAATTGTGTGTTTATAAGAGGGTGTCTTTTAACCCACCTGCCAAAGGAGGAGGTTGTATTTTTGACCTGTATGTATGCACGTTTGGTTATTTGTTCCCTCGGGCCTTCGGGCCATCCATTAAGCCTTTATCTTCACGGATGGCCCGATTTCGACAAACGAGGTCTCTTTTTACGTATTCGTCTTAGCGTCGCGGTTGTCATTGGGAACTTCTTTTTTAAATGTGAAATTGGCAAAACAAAATAAATATAAATAAAACCTGCTCAGACTTACTTGTCTTATATGATAAACAACTTTCTAATCTGAAAGTGAAACTATTTTGGCTAAAATAGATCTTTTATCGTAAATTAACTAAACTGAGAAAACATTTTGAACTTCACTTGGCCTATGTATTGTCAGTGATTGCTTTATTTTATTTAAAATAGCTGTTTCATACAAAAAAGTTGCATTTTGAGGTTAGAAAGTTATTTACTACTTAAGGCAAGTAAGTCTGAACAGGGTTTACATGATAACTTCATTCATTCATTACATTGACAGCATAATCCAAGCAGTAGTTGGGTTTTTAAATTGGTTTTTCGTTCTTGTTTCTTAATATTGTTTTTAGCGATGCATCCGATACCGATAGCAATACCGATATATCGGCGATACTTCGGGTTAGCCGATATATCGGTATCGACGATATTTTTATGACCGATTCAACGATACTTTTTAATTTAAAAATGTAGTGTCAACGAGCGATTACTTTGTTTTTTTAAACAAAAATCTTATCAATGTTAATTTTAATTACTAAAATTTTTAATTATCTAATGTTAACCTATGTATCTACTTCTTATATTAATGAAAAGAAATCTGTCTTGTGATTTATTTATTATACCTTCATTTTTGAATTCACAAAAAGCGTATCGGTATCGGTATCGGTATCGCCGATATTTTTATAAGAGTATCGGTATCGGTATCGTATCGGCGAAAAGGCGTATCGATGCATCCCTAATTGTTTTGTTTTATTTAAGATCATCAATAAATTGGTTTTTTGGTTGGGCCAAATATTATGTTACTGTACTTTGTAGCAATTTTGCGTGTTTGAACTGTTTCCACTGCGTATCCAAAGACGTTAAATTTCACCCCGACACTTTACGAGCTCAATAACCGAAGTTTATTTCCCAAATTCAGTGTTTAATAAGTTAATTCACGTGGAAGACGGCGCGCCGCGAGCGCCGCCTTGTTTTTCTTACAAATGAAATTATTGCGCGAATAAAATATTTTACTGTCTGTCAATTCGGCGTGTTCACTTCGCCGAAATGTTCCGCAGATATTAAGCAGAGGTTAAAATTTTATTTGCACGGAGTTATTGCCGAATGCCGGCGTGGTGTGGCGGATTCTCCTCGGTGCCGCCATTATTGCCGTGTAACAATGACTTGGAAATAAAACAATGTTTACTGCAAATAATTATAAAGGGTTCTTATGACTTTTCAGGTATGTATTACTCCCTAACATATTTACTAAATAATTGGTTTTTTTTTATAGACATAAATATCCCGTGATATCTTATTAGATTTACCTATTGGTTTTCGTCATATAAACAGATTATCTGTTTTACCTAACACGTAACTTTGCCATACTAAAAAAGAAATATATTTTCCTGTTGATAAAAGTTAATCAAATTATCAATGAACTTTGTGGACTTGATACAAAAAAAAAGGATAAAGACGAGATATGCTGAGATTAAACTTATTAAATACTTATTATCTAATTTATTATTGAAGAAAACATTTCCTGTGATCTACGCACTAGACTAGGCCTGTCTGCGAACACCACGATGACAAATTGACATATAAGCAGATTACCATACTTGTCTTGCACTAGTGTAGGCTAATTCTAAAGTATTAATAATTTAGTCAAATGACTCATTATCTGCTTTAAAAACATTTCTATAGAGTTTAAACGCAGTGAGACCTCCATCTTCCGACTCCATCATCGACTCAGCTCTTTGTTACCATATAAACATATCTTGTTACACTGGTCTATATTGGTATGTACATCCCATTCCAATGAGAAAAAAAAACAAATTAAAACTATGCTAAGCGGTAAAGACCATATTGTCTATGACTTGTTATCGTATTGTCAACCTTTCGATAGGTCTAATTTACTTGACAGTAATGGCGGCAGGGTTAAAAACAACAACACTTCAAAGACAATAATATGATTTTTACTGTCTAGGATAGTGCCGAGATAGACTAGACGGGCAAACGAGGTAAGTTTTGAAAGTTTGTAAAAATGGTTAATTGTTGCGTATCGTGCAACTTCTTAATGCGACGTTTACCGTAGCTGCGGCTCTCACTACGAGCTTTTCAAGTTCAGCGTCAACTTCAGTGCTGTGGGGCGCCCTCGTGAAAACACTGAATAACCTGTTGAAACATAGTGCGCTAACTGAAAGAATATTCGACGGGCACTTAAGTAAATATTTAAGATATCAGCAGGTACCCCGAGCACAATTCTTACCTAATTTCCAGTAAGTAACGTTAACGTATCGTCGTTGAGACCATTTGTATAGTGAAAGGTGTCAGCGCCCCGTGTCTCTATTTAGTATATTTAATGGTAAGACATGGACACGACAAACACTTCCGTAATGTTATCGAGTAGTAAAGGAAAAGTATACGTATTTAACATAGTGTATAAAAACGTTAGTCTGATTTAGTGGTTCGTGTTAAGCTTCTGGAGCCCTAAGCCCTAACCCAGGTGCAAACGCTACTAACTTTTTCTTTTCCATCGCTCAAAATGTATGGGATGACAGTTGACCACGTGGTTAATCGTAACGCACGATAATGTCATCCCAAACGTTTTGAAAGTAGAAAAGAAAAACGTCTCTGGTTTGATTCAAATTTTACTACTTTTTTTTGCTACTGGTCATATCCTTAAGATTTAGTCAAGTTTTTAAATGTCTGCAAGTCATTTACAACCATACACTGAAGAACAATTGAGAACTAAGAGCCACAAATTGTGGATATTATAACATTGTTCACAAAGATAAAGCATAAAATCAGAAGAGCTATTAGAAGCAAAAATCATTAACGTTTCCATTGTGGGTTGTTACGGTGTATCTGGAATGATCTGCGCTGGAGGGGGCGGGGGGGGGGGAGGGGGTGAGTTGTATGCAACAAAGCTGGCGTATAATTGGTGCGTCGTAGTGGGCCCGGCCCGCGGGCGAGCATCGTTAGCCTTTCTTTCGTAGACGCGGTTTTGTCCGGAACGGCTGCTTGCTAATTAAGTATGAAATTAATTGATGCAGCAAACTTTGCGAGTGAAACTTGAATTAATTGGCACGTCCGGCTTCAGCCTAATTAGGAGCCTGAGGCTTTTCAGTATCGCGCCCATTCAAGCCGTGAAAAACACACAAAAGTGCGAGTAGTGAGCGTTTCTGCGATTCGAATACGGACGCGGTTTTGTTTGTGCGCGGAGGGTTTTGTAGTTTTATTAAATTTTATTTTATTGTTTATATTACATGTTATGCTCTATGTGAATGACGTGCGATTGAACTACCACCCTACGGTGGTAGACCACTTTTTTTGTCCGACTGTACCAAAATGGTAAAAAAGGAGCCCTTATGGTGAGACTTCGGTGTCAGTATTTCTCTGAAACTATAGAAGCTATCAATTCAAATTTTGGCGGAAAGTTTCTTGCACGCATATATTTTTAGTAAATACAATATGGAATTATTTTTGGGTCTAGAGAGGTTTAGAAATGAAACTAATTTGGCTATATATAGCAAACGAGGTGTCATTTGAAAGTGCTCAACCTGCTTGTTTCAAAACATTTTTTTAAATATTTTTTTGTGACGTAGGTACGTTTTAACTCAATAGCCAAAAATGTACAAAACATCGTGATTTAAGAAGAATTATTTATATTATACGCGAAAAAAAAAGGTGGTATCTGCATAAATGCCCTGCTGTAGGTCGCCGTCGGGAATACGACAGGACTCTATCATTTCAGGCTTGTATCCAGCAGTGGCTTAGCGGTTATTATGAAAGCTAATACTGTAGTTCCTTTTCGTTCTAAGGCCTTGCACTAATTACCAATTGTAGCAGTTCAAACATGACGTTAAAACGAAAAGGTACTGGAGTGTATATGCATTATGGATACTGATTGTAAGTGTACAGGCTGATTGTGTGTGTTTCATGTTTACGTGTAATTTTAGTTTCGTAGCTTTCGTTTTATGTTAAAAATACAGGATGTTGCACTATCTAATATAACGTTGATAAAAATCATACATTCGTCATTGGTGTCGCGGCCACATTTAGAAAACAGGTTCAAACTTCACCGGCTAAATTATTAATTGGAACCGAATAATTAATTACCCCTTGACTTTAACAAAGTGTGTGGCAATTACGTTGAAAGCCAACTAATCTCTCATGTTTGCATAAACCAATGATTTAGAACAAGTCACAGTTAAGGACTAATTAAAATCTATATTCGGTAATCAGGCCTCACTAATTAATGTTAAATGCGTCATCATAGTATAGGCTGACAATTGGGTAAGTAAAGTTTTTGGAAGAGATGTAAATTATATTTTTTTTCGATAGTCGTCATCCTGAAGATCATGGAACTGCGGCTCTTTTATTTTTATTTCCTCTAATATTTTAGAAATCTTTTTTTTAGTTATGAAGTTGACATTTGTCAACTTTAATGACCGACAAACTTGTTGCCTTCGTACTTAATGAAAAAGAAAAAAAAAACTGTCACTTCTTTATCTGTCCTCTCATTGTCAGTTTCAATGGAGCCATAACCTATAAAAAATTAATTGAATTGAACTTGAAATCAAAGCAAGTTGCGTTTTGGGCAATTCATGCCCAAAGCATGGCACCAAGTCGCTTGCAAAGACCGTGGTATGCTCAAGTACGCCGAGGTCGGAAAGTCTCATCTGTATTTTTTACAAGAAGGTACGAAGCATCTGAGTAAATCTTTGTAATACTTCATTTCCAAAGTGGGATTGCCGGAATTCATCGCGTGGATTGTACGATTCAAACGTGCTCTCGTGGCTAATTATTTCTAAAACACTGATCACAACGAACGCAAGCAAACAAAAAAGAGACGTTGAATTCAGTCGTTTGTTGATTGATTTGACCACAGATTATAGGATAGAATAGATTTGACTTGACAATGACAGAATTATAGAAGTGACAGTTTTTTTTTCTTTTTCATTAAGTACGAAGGCCACAAGTTTGTCGGTCATTAAAGTTTACCAATGTCAACTTCATAACTAAAAAAAAGATTTCGAAAATATTAGAGGAAATAAAAATAAAAGAGCCGCAGTTCCATGATCTTCAGGATGACGACTATCAAAAAAATATATAATTTACATCTCTTCCAAAAACTTTACTTACCCAATTATACTGTACCTAAACGTTAGTAGGAGGTGAAAATTAACTACTTAATATCCTACTCAACATATAATTTAATGGCCTTCTAGCTTTTTGCTCGGTAACGTAACCGTGTGTCAATAAGATTCTGTACCCTTACTATGAGTTACAATCACCGTGCTCGCTAGCGAATCGAATCCTCTCTCCTTCGCACTCTATAGCAATACTTCCGAGGTCTGCGAGGGATAGAGCTTCCACTCGCTAGAGAGTATGTTAATTGTAACTCATGGTAAGGGAACTGAAGGTTTTTTAGGGTTCCTAACAGGGATCCCGTATAGTTTCGCCACTCGTGTGAGTCCGCAGTTTGACTCGAAGACTCTTGGGGTACCAAGAGTACCAAAAGGGGTACTGGGGTACCAAAAGTTGTTATTTGGCCTAGTTGTACATTTACATTACACTGACAAAGTAGTAAAAAAAAAACTGTTATATTCTTTACATTGGCTATAGGTACGTTTTTTTTTACATAATAGCATCGAGTGGAGTATCATTGCATAGCTTATGCACATGTTATTATATTATTAATTTTTAAATCAAGGGGACAGTTTAGAAAAAAAGTCTCCAAAATTTGTAATTTTCGCTAGAGTTGCTTGTGCGTACCCTCCCTCCCCCACTTACAGCTAAAACACGTCATTCCAATATAGCATTTAAAGCCATTCTTAGGTGATCTCAGCTGGAAATTCAAACTCTAGCATAGCCGCGTGATCGCAAGTGCATTTCAGGCTATTCAAAGTTTATTTCCCAGGGCTTCGCCGGGACGGGATAAAGCTGTACCACGGCAAACATAAGGGCGTGGACGGCGCGAGCGCACGCGTGGGCCGGATGGCGGCCATAACAACTTAATAAGCGGTTGCGCGTGATTTACGCGCGCCCGCGGCCGGCGCCGGCGCAGCGTCACTTTATTCATACTAATTTATGACAATAAACATCAATTCGACTTAGCCTTATGCCTCTAGCTTAGTGTTACATTGTCCCGTAAGTAAACTATATAGTTAAAATTAAATTAAGCGAATTCTCAAGCTCAGCTGTATATAGACTAGATCAATAAATAATTCCAATTAAATCAAATTTAATTAACACCATCCTTATCTCACCGGATGAATACAAACGTTAACGTCGCCCCTATTTAAAATAGTTAAAGGCTTGCTAATTGGAGTCGCCCGCTCGCGGCACCTAATAAATCTCGCTCATAATATACCTCGTAAAGTTACCACAAATATACCATAAATATACAATTCGAGCGTTCAGGCCATAGACCCCACTCGTCGCGCCGAGTTATGGCCCTCGGGCCGTAACAATCGGTGTGAATCGAAAATAACCGGAAAATTTCTACGACTTGTCTAATGGCTTATTGTTGTACGATCGTTAATGTTATTTTTGTTGCGGCCGACAAATCGCTGTGTCGTCAAATCTGTTGTAATGTAATAAAGATTATAATTTAATTTCCTAGGCTCTCAAGTTTCTAAACCTCCTGTATAATTTATGACTAGTGCTATAGTTGTGTTATTATTAAGGTCGATATTCTGCGCAAACTTAAACAAAAGGGTAACGTATATATTTGAATTCTGAACTGGGGACCTTATAATTAGTTGGAAAGAAAAGCATCGAACTCCGCCCTGGCTGGTATGATGCGAACGCGTTTGCATAAATTAGAGCAGGCTGTTGACATAAGGGCGAATGTGAACTATTAACTTGCTCCGTTACTTCAGCCGCCCAAACGTGGGAACCAACCCAACGAAGTAATAATCATGGTTAGGGCCAATGTAATGCTTCAGTTATTATGACTAACAATAACGACGTCGTTATATTGTTAGCAAATAACACGGTGCGTCGCGTCGTTGAACAAAAGCAATTGACATAGCAACGATATCTCTACGAGTGGTTAAACGACAGACAGTGTGACCTTAAAGTGCCTGAAACTGACACAGCAAAAAAACCGGGAGCTCGTTTTTTGTCCTTACACAACGTAGACACAACGTAGTTTCGAAAGACGTGCTAAACGGTTTTCAAAGACATATCCAGTTAAGACAGGTTGAGTAGTACGAGTAATATAACATAAAACCAAACATGTTTTGATTATATTTGGGGCTAAAATTCCTTTAGGATAAACGATAGTTCAGATAAGGATGAATGACGTATAACAATTACTACTTCCAATATGTATCCGAAAATCATACTTAAATTAACAAGATTCAATAAATTTTCCTTCCTACAATTGTTAGCAATATCTTTTAAAACAAAGAGCACAGCCGACAGCAGCTACCCCAATAAGCATCAATCTTCAGAACGCTCCAGAAACGACCAGGAGGCGTTATCGCCGCATCGAGAACTCTTTATCGCGACAATGGGCCCTCGCTGCACTAACGAGGGGATTCTGCAATCCCGCCGTCATTAACGGTCACTTCAGCGTCTTCGGAGGGATAACTATGAGAAAATAACACTATATTAATGGCATGTCTTGCTTTGGGTTTAGGTTACGCTGGTGTATAATGTAAATGTATTTCATATGGGAATATGAATTCGTGGACTTTATTTTTACGTGTTAAAATCGTAACCGTAAAAACTTTACATACCTACTTATAGGGAGCTAAAAAAGCGTAGCTACTAGCTATGCACAGTTAGGTGGATAACATTCGGGTAGTGACAAGAAGACAATAGATGCGATTAATGCAATGCAACACCGATGGAGAGTGGTGGAAAATAAAAAGGGCTGCTATTGCTACAATGATTAGATAGATAAAAACTGGCTTCTAAATATGAATACTCATATTATTATTTTTAACAGTGTCACACTCTAAATGTTTATACCTTTTAACTATACAAAGAATTAGATAAAGCGCATATGTGGCGTTATCTATGAAATGGGACCTTATTGTCGATGGCACGTACGCCGCACTGCGTCACGCGACGTTGTATTTATATTTAATAATGGCGGTGCATTGAGGCGTTGTTTTTCAAATCCATTATTCACGCAAAACACCTTCGAAACATAATTAAATAGTAAATAGACGTCAATAAAATTTAAACCAAGCCTCCCTACAATGAAATGTAACAAAATAAACGCTAGGAAAATTTGCAGGAGGTACAAAACAGCAGGTCCGCATTTAGTGGGTGTTCCGCGGAGTGATATATCCGCCTGTTCAGTTTGTGCGACCGACTAGAAGCGTCTCCGCGCGCCGGGACAGGCTTATTCCACTTTGATTCCCGCCTTTCACGCTTTGAAATATCAAATAAAAATATGATTTAAATATTTTTTATTTAACTTCGATGTAAGAGCAGTGTTGGTATACAAAATATATCTGTGTAATAAATTTAAAACAGGAATACATTTTTACTCTAAATTCCTACATTGTTCGTGACCGAGACCGTTTAAACGAGTTTACGCAATTAATTCATATTTTTGAATTATAAGTTTATAAAACAACACTAAAGGTTAAAACTGCTAAATGAATAATCAAATTAAAATAAAATGAATTAATAACGGGGGACAATGTTATTCAAATTGACCTAATCCCAAACTAAGCTCTAAGCTTGTGTTTTTTTCCCTGACCGGGAATCGAACCCGGAACCGCTAGCTACGTAGACAAGATCTCTACTAACTAGACTAACTAACTGAGTCTTCAAATTAGTCTTATAACAAGAGTCACCTTCTAAAAAAAATAAACAAGTCACGTATAGAAATAATGTATACCTGCAATCTCTAACAAATTACATGAGATACACATCAAATACAACCTGTCTATGTTTAATTATAAAAATAATGTTTATTTTCCAAACTAATTATCTATAATAAGGCCCATAAAACATGATTCCCCCCGGCTAATAATAGTCGGAACCGTGTATTGATAAATACGAGGCTATTCATTACGGGTACACCTCCGATGAGCCATGGTAACGTACAATTAGGGACATTGGAGGCGGTCATTTGGGATAATTCATAATGTATGTTAATTATGGAGGTGCCTTCGCCTCGGGTCCGGTTCCAGCAAGGGTACGTGCCTATGGACGCAAGGGTACGCGTGCAGATTGTTTGCCTCATTGTTCGATATCTTGAGGAATGCACGATCGACCTTGAAAAAAAAACTGCTTAGAGAGATTTATAACATTTTTCATGTCTTTGTGGCCATACTTCTTGCACTAATTATAAATAAACTCGCAATTAAAAAATAATTTAAATGAGTCCGTACTTGACAGATCTACTACAGTCGTTGAAGAGCTCATATGGCCAGAGTTTACGGTCAATTCATTTACACGTGAAGCTAAAGAAGTGTGATCGCCACTTACACTCTTTGTTATGTGAGAGAGTGGATCTAATAGTGAATACTCACAAAGTATTATTATTAAATAATACATTTGTTATAATGTTTAGCCCAGTCAACTGAAGTTCCAACCTTCCTCTTTATCAACCTCAGATTACTTTTTGTTGTTATTTTAATATTTATATTTTAATTTAGTTTATTATAATAAAAAAAAACCGGATAAACGGACGGCACATAAATGGTTCTGCATTATAATATACGCAATAACGTCACCCAATTGAACATAATATTTTTATTATATTTAGGAAATACTCTACTTTACACGAGCAATTTAAAATAGTTCTGTAATAGACGGAAAAAATAAAGACACTACTAAAGTCTCTATGACTTAAACTCATTTTGCAGTTTTGAGTTAGATTTGACCGTCACGCCTTCTTTTAAATATGGCCTGTTTGCGCAAAAATGTGGTTATTGAATTAACAACAAGTTTTAAGAGTTGTTGGTAATTCTGTAGCTTGAAGGTCAATGTTAAAATCAACAATAAATTGCAAATAGCACAGCAATAACCTTAATGCCAAAGATTCAATTAGCATGAGAATCCATAGTGACTCGTGAAACGGTGCGATTATCCAGTTAACTCGAAACTTTGCCGTTTGTACGTCACTGAACATAAAGTTGCTTAGCGGCAACCCTTTGCCATTTTAGCTGTAGTATCCGTATTGTGCAAGCAAGAGCAATATCTGTGAAAGTTGTGTTCCTTTGTATAGACTATAGAGGCAGACAACAATGAGCCATTTCGAATTAGCTATCGATTTATCTGCGAATGGTTTTGGCGGCACTTCGGGTGGTTGCGGGAATGCAGCAAAAAGATGCATTCTTCAATTACGAGCTTTGCATCGCGGAGTGCCCGCAGGCGTTGACAACAATGTTGTGGCGTGTTGAAATTATCGAGGAGAAGTATATTTCAGATACGAAACCATATTAAAAATGATGTAATGATGGTGTTGTCCGAAGCGCTAGGAGATTTAGCCTACATTCGAGATGTGTAAAAGAGCACTCATGTGGCCAGTTTATCAAATAAGGGTGGCCCTCGAAATCCCTAACAACGTTTGTCCTAAATATCGTTAGTCCGAATTTTCACTAGCCCTAAACTAGTTTTCAGATGAGACAGGCCACTTTCTAAGTTTTCCAATTATACCTGCGGTTAGGTTAGGTTAGGGTTGTATTATAACACTAAGAAGTTTTAAATTTTAAGCGGAAATTGCTTTAGGATTAATAAAAATTCTGACAAACGCATTAGGACAAATGACGCTTAGGGATTCCATAGAAGAACCATCAAATAAATATTTGGAATTTAGTATTTTTGCTACCGTGTCGGACACAATAATCATAACAGACATGTACAGTTTGTAGAGTTAAATATGTAAGTAAATAAGACTACAGAATTACTAATTCAAAAGAATATGATTTTTGGTTACAATAAAATGTCCTTAGTCGTGCTTATTGTATAATAAATACCTAAGAAGAAAAATATAACGCGTATAAATATAAAGTGTAGTGGTAACCCATTATATTATCGAATTTCACTTCATCGATTGTAACATTTCATCGAATTTAATTCCATTGAACGCTATTTCCGCTGAAACAATGATGTTGTCGGGATATCACATTAAAAACGTCGGTTAGGCAGGTAAAGCTTATGACAACATAAAAAAAAGCAGTGAGAAATAGTAGATTGTACAACAAGTGCATAAAACGAGCCATTTTACCCAAGATGTGCATATAGCCACACGAGCCGGAACGGCGAGTGTGGATAGTCACGTCGAGGGTAAAATGGGTTTTATGCTCGAATTTTACACTCTGCTTTTCACTTCGATTGCAAGGAAATAAAACAAGAAGCACATACTGAGATAGATTTTCTTCGATTTAGGCGGCAATATCTTCTCAATTACATCTTTCGCACTTCTTTCCATTAAAGTCTCAGGCGAAATCATTATTTGATTGTCACTATCACTACTCGAGGACATTGTTTAACTACTTATTGAATTTTCAAACGCGACACAACAAAATTTTCTAGTTTCTAGTTTTGTTCAACGAAAAATTTGCTTCGCGCCTGACAATTTTTCTTAAACTTTTTTTTTATTTTTGACTATGTGACGTTTGACTATGGTATGTGCCTTAATGCCAAGTTATTATAAATATTTGCGTTATATTTTTTTACTTAAATGCACGCCCGTATTATTCGTAAATTTGTATTTAGATAGTTATATATATTATGTCGTAATTAAATTAAGAAATAACCTAAATCTCATAAAAACAAATGAATTAAAATATGGTGTATTGTGTATGTGGCTGTAAGGCCTGATTACCTTCTTAACTTTTTTTTTTTAATTTTCGACTATGTGACGTTTGACATGTTTGACTATGGTCTGATGCTTAATGCCAAGTTATTATAAATATTTGCGTTGTATTTTTTTACCGTAAATGCACGCCGTAGGTATTATTCGTAAATTTGTATTTAGATAGTTATACAAATGTCGTAATTAAATTAAGATGTAACCAAAATCTCATAAAAATATATCAATTAAATGAAGGTGTATTGTGTGAAGGCTGTAAGGCCTGATTGCCTTAGTCTTAAAAGAAGAAATTACTTTATGCACTAGTGCATAAAATGCGATTTTATGCAGCCTATACCCAGCATAAAGAAGGACTTTACGAGCATGAGAAGTGAAAATACCTTTTGATGAAATGAAAATTCTGCGAAAGAAGACGTTCGTTGAAAGGTGTTTCGATATAATAATAGGTAAGTACCCCGTGTTTATTGCTATTTTTAGAAGAACAGTTTTAGTGCTATATTTTTCACATCGCGATAAATGTTCGGGTGCGTTAAAATAGTTAGTTGCACGCATATTACCCAAACTAAACGAGGAGCGGAAATTTTAATTGGGAGCCGGTTTTTTGTATATTCCAATTCCGGTATTTAAAGTTAAAAATATATGTAGGTGAGTTATTTTAGAATGCTCTTTCAATTAAAATGTATTTACGCCGCGGGACCCTTAATTTTGCACGTTATATTCTTTGCTATAAGGATTTTATATGATCCTAAATGAATGTTCAAGATGTAACAGAGTGAGCTCAGTAACTAAGTACTGAGTTTAACTGAGAACATACAAAAATACAACACTAACAGTTGAAATTGTCGTCATTACATACATAAACTCACATTCCTTCATTCCAAGAGTGGGGTAGGCAGAGCGTAATAATTCTATAACCATATTTTGCAAAATTAGGCTAAGATGTTTACCATTGTATTAGAGACAGTTTGCAAGCCCATCGCCTAACAGTACTAAAAGCCTTTATTCCCTTAGTCGCCTCTTACGACCACTACGGGAAGACATGGAGTGGCACTATTCTAACCCGGCAACCACACTGGACTAACTATATTCAATAAAATGCAAAATAGATGGAATTCGATATGAAGTAGCGATATGTTTTAAGGTATAAGTTAGTACTAAGCAAGTACGATAAGATCTTCTGAAAATTGATACACTGTTTGTATTCAGCATAGTGTTATTTGTACAGTATGTACTTTAAGATTCGAAAATAATCTCGTAAAAAATCCGAATGGTGGTGTAACTAAAACCGCTGTATTCATTTTCCGCACACCGAACGTTACACCCTGTATATGATAGGCTAAGCGAGTCAAACTCGCCCTTGTCCGATAATTTTATTGCTTTTTTGCTTTGACATATAAGAGAAAAGGGCAGAGCTAGAATTAATTTATCTACAGATGGATAGTAATATATCTGGAGACTGCTTCTGTTTAGTCAATTAGAGAAAATACTCTTTTACCCAACAATTGTCCTTGCGTGTCATATCCATGGACTTATTTCTGTAATAAGTCCACGGGAGTGTCTATAAATAACTCCACGTTGGCGAAATACACCTTAACACGTTCACTGCGGGTTGAGGCAAAACCGCCTCAAGCTCGACGATACGTCGGTGCGGGGCAAAAAGTTGTGATATCTCTCTCGTGCGGGAGCTGTCGCCTTTTACTTACAAGGCGTATGATAAAGACAAATATACATTTCTGTATGTTTCTCAAACGCTGACTCTTTTATACAGAAAAAAGGTTGGAGGTCTAAATAAGCCTCGAACGCACTGGGTATATATTTTTTTCACACAGTGCGGGTTGAGGTTAATTTAGCCTCAAGAAAGTTGACCTCAAGACCGCACGGAGCGGGGCGCGGGCGACGCGGGAGTCGACCGCTTGACGTCAGTGCGGTGATAGTTATCGATGTTACATAGTATAATGTTATAAATGAATGGGTTTTATTTACATAAACCAAAATTTATTTTCTTCCTGTTAGAGCATTTATACAAACCTACCTCTAAACTAAGCAAAGCTTGTACTATTGCTACTTAACGGCAATTAACAAACGTATGTACCTATAGATAAATAAATACTTAAATAGATAAGCAACCATGACCCAGGAACACATATTTGCGATAACACACAATTAAACGCCTTTAAAGATGCTCGATAAGATGATCATTCTTTCATCGATAATTTAGCTATAAGTGCCATTCCCTGCTCTAGTCTCAGATAAAATTTAGTGCGTTTTGAGAGCTAAAAGACCTCAAAAATTCTTTAGGTATTTTTTCTTAAGCCTGAGGTCAGAACCAAGGGCGAAGCTAAGTGTATATTAAAACATTTACTGAGCAATGACTACAACACAAAAAAAACCCCTGGTCCTATTCTTGGCAAAGTTATGAAGTATTTAAGTAACTCCTGAAATTTGAGAGCGATTCGGCCTCACCTGCACTGTAAAAGAGTTCCGGTTTGGGCTGATTCGATCTCAACCGCACCATCCAAAAGTCCTTCAAGTTGAGACCCGCAGCGAACGTGTTAACAGGAGTGAAGCCATCAAATAAAAAAAAGAGTTGAGTAGTGTTATCTGGAAATTGAATCAGCCCGTATAGCTTAGTATAAATGGGCGTGGTGCGGACAAGGTTTTAAACCTCTTCCACCTTTTATCTCTGCTCTTGGCTTTCCTCGCAGAACGCACATATACCTACATATACGATTGCTGAAATCAAAGTGGTTCATCAAAATATTATAAAAATTAATTGTTTTTTTTTGCAAACATAGCACTTTTTCAAAAATTGAAAAAAATGTAATATCTGTAAAGACCGTGCAACAACAAGACAAGACAAGTAAATGTGGTTAAAAGTGTTCAGAATGACCCTAACTATCATTCCTTAAAACTTACACCCGACTGCCAAACACCCTGTATACTTTTTAGTGACCATATACGCTATTACGTATTCCCACTTCTTAGTTGATATGAAACTTGAAAACATTTCAAGCTTGCCGCAATCAACGCCGCAGGAAAGTCAAAGTCATATATAAAATTTAAATGTTCTTCGTTATAGTCGCTCAACTATCTTAATCGAGATATCTTATCGCCACCCTTGAGATAGGGACCGTTCAGGAGTTCCGGTGGCCATCTGTGGTCTTCATCATCAGTTCCACTTCACCAAATGATACTTTCTGAATGCAAATGTTGCATTTGTTACTAAAAATACAAAATGGGTATGGGTGTGGGTATGCCTATAATAGTTGAGGTGTTCCCTCATCAGATTCGATTTGGTGACAACGGGACCACCTCGGAAGTGTACCTACTCTATCAAAACATTTTTTTTTTATAAAATCGGTCCGCAATTGAGTGTGTAATTGGTAAAAACACATTAAAAAAAAATACAGTGGAACATAGAAACTGCTCCTTTTTTGAAGTCGGTTAAATAAGGCTTAACATGAAAATCTTAGGTGACCGTAATTTTAGTATTAATAAGGAAAATATATTTTTATTTTAATAAAATGATAAACTGTAATGGTTTCAAAAACACTATACTTATTAATATAATGTCAATCGTTTACATACATACCTTCACACCTTCATTCCCAGAGTGGGGTAGGCAGAGCTACAGAATTACCAACAACTCTAAATACTTGTTGTTAATTCTGTAACCACATTTTGCACAAACAGGCTATGTTGTTTAACAGAAATCAGAAAACAGAAAATATTTATTTGCAGTATATATTAGTAACAGGTTGCAAGCCCATCGCCTGACAATACTACAATTTATTCCCTTAGTCGCCTCTTACGACTTCCACGGGAAGACATGGAGTGGCACTATTCTAAGCTGGCAACCTCAAGGCAAATCGTTTACACAGTTGGAAAAATTAAGTACGCAGTCACGACCCCGCAGTCACCCTGTATATTTCTATAGCATAAAACAGCTCGTCATCTACACCACACTCGCATCAAGCCTAATTATCTAAAAAGCTCCTCCTTACTCCGTACCGTGCTCCCGCCGTCATCGTTTAAAAGGCCTCCTAGCCTTCTACATATACACTATTTCGACTCCATTCGGAGTTCATCTTGTATAGAAATGAGGAAGTATGGCACTAAACGTATTAAAGGGGCTTGATTACGTCCATCACGCTAATGCCATCGTCATTGCCACAATAAGGATACTCATTACGCGCCCTTGACGTAATTAAAAGGGTTTTTTCGCAAATTTGTCAGGAAATTATAATAATTAAAATACTTAAAAAATAACCCTCTCGTTTGAAACAGGGTACAGTTTCGCTTCTATCTAAGTACTTTGTTTACAGGGTGTGCGAAAATAGTGAAGTAAAGTCAATACATTCAGATAAAGAAGGTCGCCCTATTACGGTTTATGACATATAGCCCGTTAACAGACAGACGGTCAGCGGACGTTTAGTAATAGGGTCCCGACGGTCCCGTAGACAGCTTTTTTCAATCAAATCACTTTCATTTTTTCAACCTCCCATTCTAGACCCCTTTTCAAATATTTATAAAATTAATTTTTTTTTTTAGGAAAACAGATACGGGCAAGCGTTGTACAACTATGCCACAAGTTGACAGAATATGTAGTTGCTGAGAAAACCTGCTGTGACATACAGACAGACATACAACTAAGTCTCACCATAAGGGTTCCTTTTTTTACCTCTTTGGTACGGAACCCTAAAAACGAGGTTCAGAAACTGGGAAACAAGAAAGAATGACAAACAAGAAATTAGATGTCAAATTTTCTCATTAGGCACTTCGCTGTGTACAGCGATGCCTCGCAAGCCGTATACAGCCCGTAAACGCCAACTATAAGAATACCTCGTTCATCTGTGAGTTTTAATAAAGCGAAAAGTTTGTTTCATAAAGCAATATTTGTTTCTGCGCTCATTTCGGTGTTTCCACGTAGCGGCCAAGGGCGCGGTGTGCCGCCTGCTTTGCACGTCATCATTTCCTGGGAAGTAATTCAAATGGAATCGTGTGCGCCGTTATTAAATATTTCATAACTTACCCCCGCCCCCTCAGTCTCACGACCCACCCCCCTCGGCGACCGCATATTAAAGTCATAAAAAAGGGTTGTTTGATCTATCCCCTAAAACAATTTACATATCTCCGCTCAGCCCGCTGCTAAATTATTTAATTAAGAGAGGCATAAGTTTTTATTATTTTAATATGTCGGTCATAAAATTGTGTTAATAGAACAATGCTTCTCCCGAGGGCTAAAATACGAGGCGGGATTACGCGCCGCATTGGACACATTTGGATATTAATGAGTCACAATATCATTAACGAATTTTGAAGTAAAAACGTTAACAACGTTCTCATTAAAATTTCAAAGTTTAATGATGTTCGTCTTAGAAATGGTAGGTAGGCGAACTAAGCGTTTAATCTCGTTAGCTCCGAGAGCGTTCATTCTTGGCTTTTACAGTTCTTAATTTGAATATTTGTTATTAAGTAAACACCTTGTATATAATGGAATACTTTGGGCTCTGTTTATCTTGTGTGCAATTACGAGTGCTACAGGCATTACGGGTACAGTCGGGGTGTGCAATAAACCGTGGACAGTGGCGGTAAAAAGTGGACACGTGCCACGGAATGCCGCGCGGTATGTTAAGCAGGCGTAATGAAACGGCGATGGACTCTGTCGCGATCTCGCTGCGATCCTGTAAGCGGGCGCTTGGGGTAACAAGGTGCAAGTGTTTGGCGAGGAGTGTTTACAAAGTAAACGTAGTATCCTTCATATTTTAACGTCTGACCAAAAAATATAGGTGTTATTAGTTTGACGTTTGTCTGCCAGTGGTTTTCGGTTTAATTTTAAACTTGTTCAATAAGGTTGTGTTTTAATTAGGTTTGATGAAAAACGCCTGGGTCGCCAAAGTTATCAGTTCTTAACGGAGTGGTCGCAATCACGTCAGGGTATTTCACTTGTTTAATTAAATTTGTATGTCTGTCTAGAGGACACCCGCGCCTTCGACTGAAGGGAGCATACACCCCAAAATTTCATGTTTTTTATTAATACTTATTTATTTTCCATGATTGTAATCTCAAGATTTCTTGTCAGGTGTATGTAACAGTCAGTAATTTTCTTGGGGAATTTCTAGTGAAACGTTTAGGTACGAGGCAGTATATCTTTGGAATGCCTCTAGAACGTATGTAACAATTTTGTACTTTTAAGTCAACATTTTTGAAGCGCCGGCGGTGGTTGTTTCTGATTATTCAAATAGCTAAGATATAGCCATTAACGACAAAAAAGTCAAAAGTCAAGTCAAGTAACTGCACTTAAAGGATTTTCTTTTTGTTTTGTTTTTGAAGAAAAAGCTTAAAACAATATTGAAATGAATTTTAACTTTTCCCAAAGCGACCAATCGTATCCCATTTGGCTCCACCATCGCCAGTAACACTTTCCCCGCACTAAGCCGCTATAAAATTCAAATTCGTCGCACTGGCGTGCAGCGGGCGGGCATTACCGGACTGTCCACGGGGTTGTTTCAGCCCCAGGTTAATGAGAGCGTTTTTATGTGCTCTCACAATGAGGAATGCAAATTCGCCGGTTACCAGCGCGTTACGGCCACCATTGTTTTAATGCTTTATTCCCTTGGACTCGGCTTAAATTCATTATCACTAGGTATGCGCAAGACATTACAGAGGTTATGGTTTGTTTATTTTTTGGGGAAAATGTTTAGTGTCGCTGGAGCTGTTTGGGGTGGTTTTTAAGCTAGTGTGTACAGGATGTTTATTGTTAACTTTAAATGTATTCCCACGATGGATACGAGTATGTGTTAAATAGTTTGGGGGTATAACTCTGGGCTCCTATTCCACGTTATCGTAAAGAAATGGTTATCGTTATGGTAACCCAAAAGTCCCTATTTAGCTGGAATTGTGACTTAGTATGTTTTTAAAATACAAATGCAATGAATATGTATATATTTTAGTACCTACCTACATATTAATTGTCATTCATCACGCCTCATATTAAAAAAAAATCGTATCGTAACTAAATATTTGTCTACGTTGTAACACAAATATAATAAGACATAGCACACGAAAATTGCGGCTTAAAGCTAGTACTCAATAAAAATATACTTAAAGCGAAAGAATGGCCCTACAACAAACTGCCAAATGCCACTCAATTTGAGCCAACCTTCCTCGATATAACGAGGCTGCATTTAAAATCCAATAGGCACATTTCTGCGTCGGCTTAAATGAAAACCGATTAAGTGAAAGCGAAAGTTAATCCAGGGGAGCAGGGCTGTCATCGGTGGCCTTTTGTTTCCCGTCTTCGAGTGGACAGCCGCCGGCTGGGCGGCCGCTAGTGGCGGGATTAGTCCACGTCTGTAGTTCAGACTGATTTCGGGGAGGCGGCATTTTCGCGTTTCGAATTCGTCCACAGAATTCATTATTGTTAATTATGCTTCGTTCGTTTAAAAACGAGTAATATCCGAAATTAATGCTGGACTTTAAATTGGATTGTAGTATTCGATAGGTAACGCGAATACAACCCAATAAACAAAAATGTTGCTTCTTTATCAGTACGGGATATTAAAATAAATAAAATGTATCCATGTGTTTGTATTTAGGTCACCCTAAATTATTTTACTGTAATCAATCAGCGGAGGGATTGAGTATGCAGTCGCTAAACGATTCTCTACCACATGTCCGTAAAACCCTTCCAGTTAATATTTTATCTCCCATCCTTTACGAACTAGAAGGAAACAAAAAGGGACGCAAGACCAGTTTTATCGAAAGGGTTTATTAGTACCGAGTCGAGATTGCAACGCAGTACACAAACCAGCCAAATTGCGAAGCTTCCGAATGAACCATGGATTCATTCCATTTTTTTCTCGACAACGAATATTGTAAATGGGAACGTGCAATTTATTTCATTCACCGGAGTGATTGCTTATGATGTGATTGTTAACTGTATTTACGGCTTTTCACACGATGCTTTTTACCGACACTGTTTATTTTGGCAATACCAAATACGAATGATACGAAGTTAGAAAATAAAGCGTGTAAAATGTTGTGTAAAAGGTTAAATTTTACCCTCTCATACACCGCTTACAATAAAGTCAATCTTGCAGCTACTTACCACTTTTATAGTCAACCTAACACGGTAAAAACTAAATACAGAACAGCAAGCTACATCAAAGGCCGGGCTTTTTTCAGGTGTGCTGCAGTTCGCCGCCGTGCCGCCTGGGGCAGGCTCAATTACTGCTGCGTCGCACGGCCAATAATTGGCACCCGACTCCGCGACAAAGCGCCCACAATGGTCTGATTAATTTTCCAACTACCCCCGAATCCTAACTAGCAAACATGCCCGGGACTGGATAATTACCCGCCTGCACTTGGGATAGGTTTTTGTCTTCTCAGGTCTGACTGGAATTGATTTCAACGCTGTGTTGCGTATTGAATCGTGATTTTGGGGTATTGGCAGTCAAATTGCTGAAACGTTACACCTTTGTATATTTGTTGTTCTTGCATTTACTTTATGAGTACTTTATGTGTTTGTAAGGGGGTATTTTTGAATTTTAAACAGTATCATAGGTACGTTTACTTTAACGTTTCCTAATTTACCCAATATATTATGCGATAGATAAAGATGGTAATTAGGTTAGTTTATTAGTGAAACTATACTGGGCTTCAAAACTAAGTATCACACTTTTTGTTCTTTAAAAGTGTGATACTTAGTTTTGCGGTCCAGTGAATCTTGGAATAATTAGGTCTAAATGAATAACTACTACCACTTTAACGCCCTATGTCCGGGAAAACAATGTACCTTCCTACGTAATGTCTCTCAGTTTTTCGTTTAATTTAATGGTATTATGTACGTATATAAATCTAACATAGGCGTTTATTGATAGGCAGTAGGTATTCATTAAAAAATGTTCATTATAGTAAGTAGGTGGCAATTTTCACAGCGAAATTACCAGTATCAAACCTTTTTATACTCTTTTTATATGCCTTTACCTTTAAATTCAAATTGTCCAAACAATGCGAGATTTTCGTAAAGTAACCCGCAAAACAACAACCCTTCCAATTTCAATCACAATGTAGGCTAAAGAAATTTAAATTAGACGCACGTTATTGCTAATTTAATTTGTACCAGCTTCGCTAAAGCGGCGATTTGCAAAGATTAGTTAGTTTATAATATAATGCAGGCGAGCTGCATCGTTAATTGAATATGCAATTATCAGATATTGTGCCGGCGCCGCGCAAAAGGAAATTAAACGTCATTCGGCCACTTTCTTCACAATGCAGCACCAGACAAGGAACGTGATGAAACTCCCCACAAGTTCGTAGTTAAGCTGCAAAGTAGTATTTCTTTATTTCAGAAGACTAAATAGTCGGTAATTTAGAGAGTTAAGGCATACAATACACACAATTAACAAAGATATACATGTGTAAAGTTATCAAAGTCAAAATAAAACCAATTCCACCATAATTGAATATCTCTAATTTTCGATAATGTCATGAACTAAACTAATCAATGAATGAAATATGCCATTTAAGCCGGGGACACCCTAAAATCTCGAATTATTTAATTCCGAATTTGAAATACCGAATTTCATAAATCCGAATTTTTACAATACGGAATAAATGTAAGTCCGAATTACCAAAATCTCGAATTTTGTAACACCGAAAATTAAAATCACGAAAACGTTTTTCCAAATATTATATTTACGAATGTTGACAATTCCGATTTTTCTGTTTTACGAAAATTATAATTCCCAATATTTAAATTTCGAAAATTTCTAAACCAGATCGGTAATGTAAAATTCGGAACTATTATACTGACCTCCTGAATTAAATTGAAGTATTCTTACTTGAAATAAAGTTAGGTGAGATGACGAGCACATTACTAAATTGGGTCAATCTCAACTTGATAGGTTAGGTTAGGTTAGAGTTGCATCACGGCGTAACGCGCCTTACCTACACGGAAAAGGAGCTCCGCAAAACGGAGCTCCATCGATTTTGTCGGTCATTTCTTACAGTTTTTGAGCATTATGCATGTTAAACATTATACACGTTATTATACAATATTTCATCAGGGGCTTATTTGAAATAAAAAGTAATAGAGAATTCGGGCTGCTAAAATTTCTGAATATTGAATATTCGGGATTCGGAGTAGGAATATTCGGGATTCGGAATAGGAATATTCGAAATTGCGATATTCGGAAAAAAAAATCGGGACTTCAATAATTCGGAATTGAAAATAATCGTCTTTGTGATGCTTCGTGAAACTAAAATTTGGAAAAGTGACGATTCGGAAATTTTAAAATCGGAATTCTGAAATTCGTGTTTATCAAATTCGGAAAAAAATAATCGAAATTATGTAGTGTACACAATTTTAGCCATTTGAGTAGACTATGTGATATCTAATTATTATTTTTTTACTATAGGTGAATTTAATTGCGCGAAATATATCGATTATATTCTAAAGATTCATTTTGGGTGGTCCATATTTCTAGAAGTGAAAAAGAAAATTAAATACAAGGTGGGGTGCTCCACACCTTGGCCAAAGGTGTGGAGCACCCCACGTTTTCCTTTGTAATTTATAAAGAAAGTATTATTTTTTAATTTAAAAATCATAAATATGTAAAATTGAAAAAAGTGTTTGTAGATGTG
This sequence comes from Acleris sparsana, assembly GCA_923062465.1. Classification (NCBI taxonomy): domain Eukaryota; kingdom Metazoa; phylum Arthropoda; class Insecta; order Lepidoptera; family Tortricidae; genus Acleris; species Acleris sparsana. Next base: position 15,752,515 of record OV281286.1, read on the forward strand.
CAAATCATTAGAGGTATCGTTTCTAAGAAGCTATTTGCGTGTTAAAACTCAAACTAGAAAAAGTACAATACAATACATGTACAATAAAATGATTAGTTAAATGTATTTTTTGACGAAATTTCCCTTAACGTCTTAATGAGTAAAAATTTCGATAGATATACAAGTTTCTCTAACTTTCTTTCTCTTTATTTTTCTTTTTCTTTCTTTCTTTCTTTGTGTCATAATAAAGTTTGATAAAACATATATATATAAAAGATATGCTTATGCACCCTTTAAAGTTTGACTTTTATATAAAAAACACACATTGGCCAAGGCTGTAATACCTTAATAGTTTTAAACTTACCATGAGAAATAGTCTAAATAATAAAATAAAATCTCATGAAATCCAACCAAACCGTTTTTCAGATAAGAGAGAACGTAAGATAAAAGATAAGATAAAAGATGTTTATTCAGTAAGTAGGCCGCACGGGCACTTACACGTCAAAAACAATAGGTAGACGCGGCAGAGGACTTTCATTATTAATATAACTTTAATTGTTTTCCTTTTTTTATCACGGACTTACCTTAACACCTGCTGCCGACTATATTATAGTAAGTACAGTCAGCAACCTAAATTGTTGAGGAACTGTCGCAGAAAGTCAATGGTTACTTTTGATTTAGTTCCTTTTTTGTGAGTTGACGCTGTCATTATGACATAGTCCTACGGTGACTCAAAAATTTAAATGGTTGACTGTACTGAGTGACATAACAACAGTCAAGTGCTTGAGCAATTGGGATACACCGTAAAACATATCCCAGTTAGAAATAAAAAAAAAAAACAAATTATGTCTTTAAATTTTTTGTTTTTCGTTCAATCAAAAACTTGCTCACTAATACAAAAATATGACTTACTTTTCCGAAAATAACATTTTAAGTATCTTTACAAATATGTGCGGAAAATTAAAGTATTTCTTCCTGAAATATCGCTATACGAATAGTTCGAAGTCTGTGCCAATCAAAGTATAATCGAAATTTCCGCCTCCGGGTTTGCATGTTTGGAACAGGCAAACCAACGATGTGATATTAAATAACCAAATGCATTAAAAATGGAATGCTCCTCGTACGACTCAAATATTCAGAATTTCCCAGAATGTTCAAAAGTATATTTCTGTGTAACTTCACAAAATGCTCCTGTAAAACTTCTTTTTTTTTTACCCGACTGCAAACGAGTTTTTTTTAAGAGCCACTGCCACAAAAGCAAAACTTCAAAATGTAAATTTAAGACTAACAGTTCCATATACCATATACTTTAAAAACACAACTAAACTCAAATAAAAACTAAATCTAGATTAACATTTGGTGGCGTGTAGCCCAGTGTTTGTAAGTACCTACCTATATTTACTTTTTACCATTACAATAAATTGCCTTTATTTTACATATTAATGAACAACTATAATTGGAATGTTAAGGGAAATATTTTTCAATGATTATTTACATTACTATGAACCATAAGAAGCCTTACATGTTTTTGCAAACGATATGTACAGGACGCTTTTCCTTACAATCCACACTTAAACTCATGCTACCCACACGAACACCCTCGCGACTTTATTTTATACATATGAGCGACCCAAAAATCTTCCACGCATACCCAATAAGCATGCTCACCCTATATAGTCTTGAACATATCATAATATAATCTTGAATGTTTTGAGGTTAGTTAAACAAATTCTTACTCGAAACGTGTCCTAAACAACCACTACCTTGTTTCTCCACTCTAACACTAGATACCTCGAATACAAACGTCAAACTAAGACTTAAAAACTGCGACATGAAAGCGTTCTCAGCCAGCACTTGGACAATCGGGCGGCGTCATCAGGAAATTAAACGCCTGGACAACGCCGCCGCGTCATTCACGGCTAATGGAGTTTGAGTGAGCGCTGTTTTCTGTGCCTAGACTGCCTAGGTTCTGCTTTATAGCGAAGATGCGGGATTAATGGTAGATCTGAGAATATTAAATATGTTAAATATTAGTTCTGATATGTTTTAAACGCGTCACTAATACGGGTTTTTAAAAGTGTGTTCAGGCATCGAGTTTGGAGACTTTCACTGTATGTTTTATTTACTTCACTTCTAATACAAAAAACGGGGTCATAATAAACAAATAATATTTACTAGTATTAGGTTTGTTAACGACATATAGCGATATATAAATATAAATAATACTACTCGTATAGCGGAGTCCGAAACAGGCTTTATGGTTGATGTATTTAAAAAATGCATGTATATGTATTCTGTTAGTTCGTCCATTATAGTCATCTTCTTTACATAGTATAAGACAAAGTCCCTTTTCGCGTGTTTCGCTCGTCCTTAAACACACAGCGATTGATGCGGTTTTCACCATCAGTTAGATAATTTTTCAAGGAAGGTTTAATGTACAATGAATTCTGTTTTATGCACGGGTGTTACACAAAACTCACGAAAACCGAAGCGAAGCGAGGGCGGGTTGCAAGTAAAGTATGAAAAACTTTTGTCGACAATTACCCTAAAACCAAGGGTACCTACTTCTTTATACACAAACAATGCTGAGCATAAAAACAGAACAGAGCTAATCAATGTGATAAACTTCTATTTCTTTCTTCACTTTAAGTGGAAACACAACCTTACAAACTTTAATGAAGAGTTTTGTAGAGCTACTTAGACGAATAAACCGTCTCAACAGAGAAACAAAAAGATAAGAGCCCCTTTTATCGTTGGTTTATTACTAATAATTGCATGAAAGGAAATTTAAAAAGAGTTTTAATTTTCCATAGTTTCGCATCATTCTTCCTTGGTCTATCAGGAACAAGCCCGAACAGACTAACGCGAGGCCAGTTTGCAGAGCCTGTTCCTGGATGTTGCAGCATCTTAATTGCCTCCAAAATAATGCAAGTGTTAGCGTGCGTAGTATCAGATGGATCTAGCGCGTGCTAGCGCGGCGTGCAGAGTGCAGCGTGCAGCGTGCAGCGCACAACGTGCTCGCGCCAATTAGGGCTCTCCACACCGCCGGCTAATGGCCCATTAACACTCGCTTTACACCCGCGGTCATCGCTGCCTCCATCTATTCCCTGTTACAACACTAACCAAACAACATCGCACTACCTTGCCTCCCCCGCCAATACCAACTGTAAGGCGACAGAGGGGCATATCAGGCAATTGACGCGAAGTCACGTAACTATCAGCCGAATCAGTGTATGGATATTGGCCGGTTAATGTCGAATTAACTCGGTTTAATGTCCAGATTTAAGTAGGCGAGTGTGTCGATTCAGGTTCATGTTACAGTTTTGAGTGTTTTGGGGTTGGATTTATCGTTTTATCCGATAGGAGAAGTCTCGTACTTACTTTTAGCTCTACCAATTATTTTATTGAAAAACTGATTTTGACATTTACGAACAAAACGTTTTCTTAGATCAATTATTATTGTTTTGGGGCCTGTAACAAAGGGTATCCTAGCTCAGTCCCCAGAGCTACTGTTTCGATTTACAAGTTTTTATGTTATAAACATTTTTCATTTTCATTTTTATTGTTACAAGCTGTGCATTTTCGTCAATTTATAACTTTATGGTCTGATCATAACAGTTATTATGTTTAGTAATATGAGCATTGATTAGAGCATTATAGTAGAGCTTCGGCCGCACCAATTACGCGAGACCTCTGGTCCTTTAAATCTCGGAGTGTGTGGATGCCAATTAAATACGAAACCCTCTAATCAATATGTCCAATACTCGGAAATGGTTCAAATTAAGCAGAAATAGAAAGGCTTCGAGCGTTGGTCTAGGTCTGAGCACGCGAGCGAGCGATGCCCCTATCACTAGTGGTGTTATTCTTACTTGCGCCAAGGCTTATTAGCTTGATCGACCCAGCCAAGCTTGATCCGTGACCGCTAAGAACGCGTGAAAACCTTTATCGATGAGCTTGGCATAGCCTAGCCTCAGTCGAACTAAGGTCGTAGATACGGATAGTTTGTGGGGAACCTAACATAATAAATGCGTGTGGCTGAATTCGTTTTTATTTATTTAATGTACCTTATCAGTTTTTTAATAGACCATCTCTTCACACTGAAGATGAAGCAACGGAAGCGGCACCGAGGTTTATTTTATGATCTGACGTCAGTTTGATCAATATTTTTTTAAGGGAAATATTTGTAATATACCTGGCTCCGTTAAGAGGCGAGCTATACGGAGCTATATTTGGAGACATTGGAAATGTACCAATGGTACCCTTGCACCTTGCCATACTTTGGCACATGAGCATTTTAGCGTTATAAGTAGGTATGTTTTGTGACAACTGGGAGCTGCCACGGTTTATTCCAGATAAGTAGCTTTTGGGAGACAGATAGAGTCCTATCATCGCGCTCTTGCGACATCTGGTGCCTTTGCAGTGGGCTGGCTATTAATTGCTTAATCATATTTCATTTTGCCATATAGAAAAACATACAGACATACCTACTAGGCAGTCTTATCTTTGGTTATTTAGAGACGTACGAGAAAAACATAATATTTAAATGAAAATCGAACATTGGGAACGGCATAAAGCCAGTTTGTTCAAGATCGCTCGGCTGCGCTGCGCAAGAGAATACATCCAGAGGTTCGCGTTAATTAATTGGGTATTTTCACACGTCAGCGGCGGGATCGGGCCCAATAGATCGGTGCGCGGGCCCTTAATTAGCTATATCTACGATCGCAGCGCCCGCGCAGCCCGCCACGCCAATTTGGCGCTAGTCGCGCTCCCCACTGGAGATAAACCAACTAGGATACCCTGTAATAACCTCGTTATTAAATAAAAAGGGTTTTCTTTGGATTTTTTTTTTGGATACGCATAGGCGTTTGAAGAAGCCGTGTTCTACGCGAGTTATAGTTTTATTGACGTGCGAAAATGTTATAAACAGGAGCACATAAAGCACCAACGCGGTACAGTCACCAGCAGTCATATTTTTTCCTACATTGGGCTCAATAATATCTGAGACGTCTTTATTGCTAGAGGCATAAGAGTGTGTCTGATATTTTTAAGCGCTATGCTGGATACTATATTATTGCTGGTGACTGTATAAGATATCATATCATTTAAAAGGAACACCTGTGAAGGTGTACAAAGAAGGACACGTGCGTTTTTTTATTGGTTAGTATTCTCATTGAATGGTGGCGATGGTACAATTAGTATTAATATGAGTTGGTCCGAGCGCGATGGTATCGATCCTCGATCGCTGATTAGACGCCCGCGCCGCCGATTGATGCCCGTCAGAAAACAATTACCTTTTTGTCGGCCTCGCGAACACCGCTAATTACAATAAGTGATAATTGACTTTTTTAATTACACCGCCCATTGAGGCGTCCATCATCCCCGCTAATAGTTACCAGTCAGTGCATTTAATTAATCCAGCAACAGGAATGTTCATAGTTTCAATCGCGGAATTTCAATTAAAAACTGAAGCGCTTTTAAACCATTAAGGAAACTTACATTATTATATTCAGGGCAGATTAACTCCGCTTTTAAGTTGAGACACGGTTTTGGTATTCGTCGGTTCTGAGAAAAACTGTAATTTAGCCTGTGATCGTTAAACGTTCCTAACACATTAAGCCTGTAGAGATAGTTATCGAAGCTATTCATCTTTTCGATGGAGTTCGATAGACCACTCACGAGCATGGTTCGACAACTGTTGACATAGTGAATCGCGCATTTTTAACCTATGGTGAAAGCCTTCTTAGCGAGTTAAATGGGCTAGTAGTACTCGGAGATGATTACAAATTAAACATGTAAACAGTGCTGAGTCGGTCGAAGAAAATATTGAACACAATGTGCCTTCATCGAGTTGTAAGTAACCTGTTTTGGTGCTTTGTGTAGTACATGTGTACCTACGCGTTGCATTCCTTTCATAAAATACACACTAAGAATGGTACGGTGCTCGCCGAGGGGAGTGCGTGTGGGTCACGGCCTTAGTGCTTGGTGTTAAGGTGCACGGACACCAGAAAGCGCGGGATGCGCGCGGTATCGCACGGGCCGCGGCCGCCGTGAGAAACGAATGTTCCCGGCCTCTAATTACGTTTTATGCGATATCGCCATTTAATTAGCAACATGTTTTCCATTTCGAAACATTAATTAATATTTTCATCAGAGTTCTCCGCATTTAACTGTGCTTTTATTACTCGTTCGAGATTTTAATAAAGATTCCCGACCACCCTCCGTGGAAGTGTTATTGTTTTTAAAGGCCTTATTAAGTAAAACGTTTTTTCATTGCGTTGTTATTGAGACTGTAACTCAAGGATGAAAGTCCGAAAGAGTTCAATTTAAACGCTGTTAAATTTAGTTCGTTGATCGTCGTAAAAGTAATGCCGTTTAACCAAATTGTAACCTGAATTCAACTACAATTAATTTAAAAATGCTGAGAACGACCGCTACACTCGCCAACGTAATGATAAAAACTGTAAAATGATAATGTATAAACTTTATGTCCTGGCCAATTTATCGGTGAGCGGCTCTCTAAGGCTAAACATATGTTTATCGATATAAATTCAAATAGCTTAGCTACAACTTACTTACTGGTAAAAATAATAATACAGTGAAACTGTCTTAATCCAACGTGTTTATACATTTCAATACAAGACCAATTTAACACGTGCTTTTTGCAGTACACTGACAGCCATCGTTTGTCGCAAAAAGTTAATGTCCCGATAAAGTACAGTCAGGTGAGCGGGCTCGATAAGGGCCACAATTAATTCAAGAGCCGAGTCCATATAATTGTACCAGATTAATACCCGATGCACGTAGCGGCGACAAATTGGCACTCGCCCCGTAATGACATATGACATCTCTTTTACCGACCGCTTGCCTCAATATTAATGAAAAACAATTCATTTGACGTGTGCCATTCGTTTACGGGATCCTTAACACATTCAGCGCTCTTGGACGTCATTTGTATGGATGTATGGGGTACATCTGCGACAAGAGAGCCGGAAAATTTATTTTATTCATCAGATGGTTCTCAAGGTATGGTTCCTATGTCGGCAATCGCGACCGGCTACTAATAAGGACCAGTCGCGCGAGCCACTGTTTATATGAATTTGTATGGAGTATGCAAGCGACATAGACACGTGAGGTCTCGTTTCGATGGAATATACTTACTTAAGTACCAACCCAAGCATACTACGAGTATGAGGGTATTTCTTCGACCGCGACGTCGCGCGATGGAGTCGCTTGCGTTGTCAGAGCTTCGTATGAATTCATACTAAGCAGTGGGTCGCGCGACATGGTCGCCGTCGCCGATCGCCGTCTCCAGGCGCGGTCACCGACATCGGAATTATAACTTTACCAACGCAAGCTATACGGTCGCGCGACCGGTCGCAGTCGCCAATATCGGAATAATACCTTAAACAGTGAGGTGTCGCGACGGGTCGCATGTCTCCGCTTGCGATCGCTAACATCGGAATAATACCTTAAACAGTGAGGTGTCGCGACGGGTCGCATGTCTCCGCTTGCGATCGCTAACATCGGAATAATACCTTAAACAGTGAGGTGTCGCGACGGGTCGCATGTCTCCGCTTGCGATCGCTAACATCGGAATCATACCTTCACACGTAACATTGTAAAGGTACATGTACAAGTGTCGGTATCTCAATTCGATCTCGTAGTTGTCAACGTCGTGTTTCGAGTTTATCGCATCTGTAAGAGAAAGGCGGGAAACTAAATGGCGCTTGCAATTAAGTGATAACCATCTTTACTTGAATGGTTATTCAATGTTTAATTATGTTTATAATGTATAATGTAAAAAAAATGTGGCCATTTTAGAAATGTGTTCAGCTTATTGGCAGTTATTGATTAAATTAGGAAGAAATGTATTTACTATACAATTAAATAGTTTTATCAAAAGAAGTAAGTGCTTGATTACAGTGCAGTGCTTGAATCGTCTAGTATTCTAGTCTATGTGTTTATTGATGGTTGTTTTTCTCGACTTTTTTGGTATTTTAAACTTTATTAGGCACGAGACAGAAACAGAAACAGGAATTACTACAGAAAACGTTTTTTACAAAAAAGTATTTATTCATAATTTAAGCGTTAACGTTCAGTAATTTATTATAATTAACATGCGTCTGTATTTTGCAGTAACAATGTCCTTGTAATATTTACATAATTAAAGTGGGGTACAGTCGCCAGCGTGAGAACGTCCGAAGCTTGTAAGGAAACTAATTACATTGACTGAGGCTGGGCCGGTTAATTAGAGACCACGGCCCTCTTAATTAATACTAGCTTAGCTCAGCCCTCTCTGTTTTGTTTCAATCCTCAACTCGACTCAAAACATGAATGGGGCACCTATTGTTAACATTTTAATCAGACCATTACTTAGTAAATGAAATGTTTGCATATCTTTAGAATAATTACAATCGAGTAGAACATTATGAGCGTTAGTAAAACAAAAGTTAATCATTAAAATGTAATAATAAAATGATAATTAAGTAATTGCTAAATAATGTCAGTAATTTTATGTAACGAACTTTACTTTAGATCCGTTTATTTTTTTACAAAGCGCGAAAAAATATAATTTCGAGTTGTAACGAGTGTTAAAATAAATATTTTTTTGTAAAAATATTGATAGTTATGAAATTACTTTCCTCTATAATTTATAATTCCGAATATCTCATTCCCAAATACATATTCATAAACTGCTAGAGGGGGTGTTCTTTTTATAGTGGTTATTATTAATTATAACTTTATATTTTAGTACTAAGTTTAGTTTTATATTAATTTAAATACGTTCAGTTTTAATTTTCAATTGTATTATTGTTGAATTCTGTAAATTCATAATCTAGATCGGTAATAGGTATGCCAATTCAAAATTCGTAGTTTACGGGTGTTTACAATAAATTATTCTCTTCTTCTTATCCGGTGGACTCCTGACAGAGTGGTCGTGGTCCTCAATTTTTATCACGATGAGCCAGCTTGGTAACGCGACGCCATTCCTCTTGCGCTGCTGACGCCCTAGTGCACCCATTCACGGGGCGATTTATTGTAGCTCTGACTTGGTCTGTCCGCTCATGGGCGATTTTCCGCGTGCTCTGGTTCCTTAAACTTCTCTGTATCACCGCCGCTCAATGCAATCATTATTGCGCCGAGAAAAATGGTCAAAAAAGGTGAGAATGCAGGCTTGAACTATATTCACAAATATGAAATAATTTAAAACCTCACGAATCAATTTAAAAAAAACCATCTATGACCTAAAATGTAGGAACAAATTCTTTAGATCCCTGTCCAGCGTTGAAATGCTCTGAATTTCCGAAGATTAATTTATTTGCACATGTTCAGAAGAAAAATATAAAGCATATTCATTTTCACGTGTCCATATTAACACGTTTGAATTAACCAGTTGGCTCTGCTTACTGTACTTATTAATATTAGATGTCTTATTTAAACGTAAGCTTTGATCGAGTAGGTGTTGCGCGTAGGCGCAATAGAAATATAATGGCCTGTTTATTATAATGTAACATCCACAATTTGGATACGACCACATCTCCGAAGGAATAACTTATTTGTTATGGCTGTTTAAGATATTACCATAATATTTATTACATTATAAATATTTGTTAACTAAATATATTACACGACAGTGCTTGTTAAAGTTTTGACCTATGTTGGCTTTTAAGGTTATTTATGGACGGACTTATATAGGAGGGAATGTCACATTAGAATTATAATAACGATCTTTGGTACCTTGGTACTACACGTATTTGTATTCTATAGCTCCCAATGGGACTTTACCCGCCTAATATGAGGCTAACAGATTTCCGAACAGACCCAATATCCTATATCCATATCGTTATCATCTATAACATTTATTCCTAGCACTAAATAGCCCATTTCTAAATTTTTAATCTAGTCGAAGTGCATTCAAAAAGAACCCCACTAAAGGGATAAGATGAGATACTAAATATATGAACTCCTAAAGAGCAGGTCGGTCGGACTGATACAATGCGTAACATCAAAACTGATTTTCCTTTACTTCGATTGGAGAAATAACTTCGACAAATCACAAACACAGACTGAAATAAAGTACCAGACGTTTGATTGCGATTTTTCATATTTTTACAATTACTCTAACTCGAAAACCATTTCGAGGAAAAGGGGTCAACAACAACAAAATCAGAACGGCTTTTTCGGATATTTCGACAAAAATATTATATTATAATATATTTAACCTAGCAGAGGTAGACCCAGAAGGAGATGGCGAGACTACCTAGAGTCGTTTGCGAAGGATTGGCAGGAGTGCGCTCTGGATAGGGACAACTGGTTGAAAAAGAGGGGAGGGCTTTGCCCAGCAGTGGGACACAAGAACAGGCAAGGAAAAAAAAACCTCCTATACTTATATCTTGCGGGTTAGGCGAAAATCGCTTGAAGAAAAATGTTTTAATACACTATCACAATCACTTTTCGTCATTAGATATCATTTAATTATTGTAATTTATTAGAAAATGCCAACCCTTTCAAATAATCATGCATTAAATGTCTGCTAAATAAATAAGGCTATTAAAACAAAACTATTGGGTCACATACAAAATTAATGAAATTGGTCTCTTAAATTATCTATTCTCTCGAATTAGAATGTAAACCCCGTGAGTTATTTTTTGGTCTAACCCAATTCGTCAACATGTTATTGTGGGTAATGTAATATATTCGATTGTTCAAATTAAGGGTCAAAGTTTTGATGTCAATGTTGTATGAGTACCTACATAGTGCATAAACATTTAGTTGCAACCAAGTAATCTGCTGGAAGACACGACTTTGTATAACTGGCAGAATAAGTTAATATTTTCTCCACCCGAGTTCTAAATGGATTGTGAATATACGCCAGTCAAATGATAGGCAAAAACCTTGCTGTAAAAATCTTTTTACGCACTTAACATGTGCAAACAAGGATGCAATTGTAAATATAAATAAATCCCATTTACGGCCTGGCTCGTAAATGTTAAATTGTTTTCTGTTGTGGGTAATGGCGTATAAGCGTCGTATAAGAGCTATATAAGCGTTCACGCGGAGATGGTATGAGTGGTGTAGTGGTGGTATAAGGACTGTATGAGTGTAGCTGTGACCGGAGATCCCGCAATGCTGTTGTAGCGTGACCGCTGGCCTGTGCCTCGTTGGTACGTTCCACTATGTACACTTGTACAGATAACCCTTTTAAAATAGTTTCTCTTTATTTCCATTTTTTTTGCGCACAGCACTAGTAACTATAAATATTTAGCTTATCTGCGTAAAATCTACGACGGCACACGCACGCACTTGCGTCATTGTATGAAAAATTAAGAAGGTATCGAGCGGGGCTGGACGATGTGGATAGGAACTGGACAATGTGGGAATGAATCATATAGGAAATTGGTCAATTTCGGAATTGGACACTGGGAATTAGTCAATTTGGAACGACGACGACTTTAGACGACCTGTCAAAAGGCGATTTAAATTATTTAAAACACTATAAGGTCATCATAGAAAGTGACAGATTTTACCACTGTCATAGCAACAACTAAAATTATACAGAAAAACATGATATATACAACAAGAGGCCGGTTTGTAGAATTAATTATTAATTCACATACGCTGTGCGTTTTAAATACTTTGGCATTTTTAAGAACCTACCAAATCACTATCTTTAAACTACTGCTCAAGAAGAAAAGTAATGATTTTTTGGATCTGTGGATGGGGGGTAAAAAATTACAATTTGCTATTATCTTATTTTAAAAATAACAAAATACCAGGCAGTCGAATTCTGTTGACTTAGGTCAGCGTATAAGTTGACATTTAGTTACTAAAACTTTCTCCTACTTCCTCGAGTGAGAGCTGACTACGGATTGAAAAGTGCAGGGCAATTAGAGAAAGGATACATTTTTAAATAATATGGATAGGTTCAAGTATTCGGGTTCCAAAGCGAGCGCACCTCGTGTCGGGCGAGGACACGGCTCTTCGATTAACATAAAATCGGCTGCGTGGGCGCAGCATCGCGCGTACTTAATGTAATAATGGCTTTCTCTCCGCGTTGTCACAAAAACATGTTTACTCAAACAAATGAGTTTGCATTAGAAAAATAAGTAATTGTCATGCTGTTATTTTAGGGACCCTGCCAAGATGCAAGTGCTAGGTTTTTCTTATCTATCGCTCAAAATGTTTGGGATTACATTCTCATGCGTTACGATAAACCATAAACCATGAGGTCAAATTAACTGTCATCGCATACATTTTTAGCGATAGAAAATATAAATGTTAGTGTTTCAAACCTGTAATCATCTGTAATCATGATAGAGATTTAAAAAACCAAATTCGTTCGATATTTTAAATACTTAAAAAAATTAGCACCTAGGTACACCTAGCCATGTGCAAGTCGCGGAGCATTGGAAATGTTCTCATGATATTACTCAGGGTTTAAACAATATTCTCAAAAGCCTGAGATTTTTTTATAAGACACTTTTACATTTTGAGTTTTCGGTGTTTGTTGACGAAATTATTATCAAGAACTAAATCTAAAAGCACTGTTTGATAACAGTTTTGCACGCATAAAAAAAACGCTGAGGTTTTTTTCAAGGTAATCTGGGGTCTTTTTTTTTATTGGAGATAATCATGCCGTTATTTTAATAAGTAGGTACCCACGTGAAATAAATATCACTGTTGAAACTTTTTATATTTGTTTTACAAAAACAGGTGTTTATTTCAAGCTAGACCAATTTTTAGTTTGCTTAGCATCTAACCTTAACTAATAAAGATTTTAGTAGTTAAGGGTAGATAATAATACCTATTGCAGATTTATTTCTTATATGTATATAATTTTATATTCATTAAAACTTCTATAAATATTAAAAATGCTAACACTTAAATTAATTTAGTTATCTGGTAGTTTTTACGTAACAATAGTACATTGTTGTAGAGGTTAGAAAGTAAGCAATAGATGGACGAGTTAGTTCGAGGGCCGACGCGTAGCGGAGGCCCTTGAAAGTACGAGTCCATCTATTGCACTTTCGGCCGAGGCTTAACACAGTGCTTTTCACGACTACTGCGAGGAAATAAAAAAAAAACTTTATTTCAGATAATTAAAAGCAGACATATATGGCTGTATGGAATCTGATTCCTTTGCCTATCCGTGAAGGGATGAATATTATTAAAAAAATAAAACGACTTCTCATTGGCCAATTTAATTTCATATGCAGCACAAAGTGTGTTCTGATTGGTCGAATTAGTGATCAGCGGACCGATGTTATTGGTCAATGGAACAGACCAACAATGTTAACATAGTTGGTCTGTTTAAATTCATAGTAGGCCTGCTCATTCAATGTACAACTATCGATTGTTTTGGGGACCAAGAACAGACCATCTTTCGCCACATTTCCGAGCAGTGGCGTGAAAATATATTTTTACGATGTTTTCTGTTTGTTTACATTGTTTGACTACTAGATCGTACGAAAATCTGTTTAAGATACTGGGCAAAATTTGATCCCACATTCTATGGCCGTATTCATGAAATTAAATGTTAATGTTAAATGTTGTAATGAGAAAAAAATGCAATTAGTTTTAAAAACGTATTAGCGAGCACCATAATCACTGCGAACGGTTCAAGAGCCCGGCCGCGCGAGTTAGTCATCTAACTACAGAACACAGATGTCGCAAGTCGGTCGAAAAATAATTATCCGGCGGTGACCTCGCGGGCCCGCGAAGGAAAACCGCACGGCCGGCATTGACCCGCGCTATCATAACTAGCTATTAGTTGTACCGTCTCGCTGCGAAATTATGCCGGTAATCGTAATGAGAATCTCCGATGACCGCTCTAATAACAACTCTTTGAGCCGCTACGTCCATCATACAATTTAAAGAACAAAGTACCTATTGCTCAAACTTTTAAAATAATTTCGTTCAGTTCCGTGATTTTTCTAACCGTCGGTGGTCAAAAGTAAACTTTTATTTTGCTGTTAGCGTTTTATTTAGATACGCCTTCACAAATAAGTACGGATGGACGCAGGTGTGGTTAATCCGGCGACGCAAAAACTGAAGATGTTTAACTACACGCTAGCTTGTTACGTTTCCATCCGGCCCGCAAACCGATCATTAGCACAGGCCAATTATTCATATCCAATTAGTCGATTTCGCAGGATGTAGCGTGTCACCAATTATTACCCAAAGTACGGCCAGTTAATATGGGAACAGAATTCAAATAATGGTTTCCGAATACTGTTACTCGGTCTGACATGTCAGATGCCAACTCCAGATGCGAAGCACTGATAACATTCCGGCTCAGGATTCGAACACGGAATTCTTGGCGTGGTCGCTGGGCCAAGTCGAGGCACCAACAGAACGTAATAGACGTACGTCCGAATGCAAGGAATGTTCAGGTAATTGATTGAGGCGCGTCATCCATCGCGCTCGGTCTGCCAATCTAGTCTTTCGGGAGGTTAGTGCGCGGCGCAATGCTGCATTCCACTAGCGGGCGACGTGGCTGGACGGGATCTCGTCATCGGCCGATTGGATCGTGACAGAGAATTCGTCGGTCGGCCGCCGGTGGAATGCATCGGTAATTGATTTGTCCTGCGTAATCGACGGCTAAACGGGATTGACGGGAATATCGAGAGCGAGACGTTATGCCGCTGCTGGAGATGGCTCTCGCATATGCAATATAACTGTTGCTAGTTTAATACTTATGTTAGCCTAGAATCTTATTTTCGCATTTGTATTTGTTATTCAATTATGTTTACTTACCTTATGTACCGGTTTAGAGAATACACTTTATTTATGTATAAAACTACTTTGCCAAAAACATTGACAGAAGAACACGTGACTCAAACCAAAGGCAATTTAAATTGGATCAATGTACAATATGTGATAGACCGAACTTATTGCATTTTATAACAATGCATCATACATGCGTAGGATCGCCGTAATATCCCTAAAGCAGTGCGGTAACAATAAAAATACAAAAAGGAAAAACTGATATCGCTAAAGGGTAGACCGGATGGTTATTAATTTACTTAAACATAACGCGATACTCGGACAAAATCTGCGTGGTATATGCACGCGTCGTTCATTGACCTTAGGACCTTACCGGTCGTGACAGCAACTCCACGGCATGAAGTTAGCGTCGGTACAATATCGATGTGATTGGCGTTATTTATTGCTGTAACCTCTAGTTCCCTCGCTAATAACAAATATTACAACTAAACTGCTGGTATAAACCGGTAAACAACTTTCTAACTGAAGTTAACCGTCGACAGTCTCCATAAATAGCGCGGTGTTGCTATAAATAAAAATAAAATTAAACTCAGACGATTGGTCGCACGCGAGCGCGGAACTAGTCCGGTTTAGTTAGCGAAGCCAAATAAAATTAATATTCATAGCCGTTGTATTTATTGGCTTTCAATTAGTTGGTATAATCTTAATGGAGCATTAACATACGCGGGCGGACACACTCGTGGTGATACCAGGTTTTATTTTGTACAACCACAGTGGTGGGATTTCTAGACATCGTCGCAAACTAGAGGTTTACTTTATTTACTCCATAAATAAGAAAGTGTGACGACCAACAAGGCTAATTAAACACATCTATAGTCACGTTGAACTATTAGTCAAAAAGCATTTTTTTATAATATGCCCTGGTTATCACAAGCACGTGGCCTGAAATAATACTTGATTCGATATACAATGGCACGTCTTTATTTATACTTAACATTGAACTCTCAACAAGACACGCTCACTAACATTTCGTGTAAGTATTACGAATACTTAGATAATTTGTACTTGAGGTAGCACGAGTTGCCATAAGACAGCCATTCTTATAAACACCATACTCATATTTTGGTGTTTTTCATTTGATGTAGCTTTTTACCTCATATTATCACATCGCCAAAGCTTACATTACAAGCAAGCCCCTAAATACAATTTCATGCGGCTGCATGTGGCCCAAGTAGCCCAATCCTTACTCACTGGGTACCATAAGTAAGTTTTTTGTCTAGCAACACTATTATAATTGGGTAATTCATTAACTTAAACCCAGTCACAGACCTTAACGACATGACGCCAAATACAATGCAGGTCAGATAGCTAAACCTACCACATGTATATGTATGTCGTGGTAACAGTGTTTTAACAATAAAAAGGCTGCATTCTTATTACTGATGCAAGATGGATGGCTTATTGAGCATCATCAACTTAAGTGTGTTACCAGCGTATGTATAATTTCTCAAAAAAGTGGGTCTCTTTCGCGCTGTGGCAACCCAAGCCGCGGAAGGCTCAGGCGATGACCTCCGCCGACCGGTTTCCCTCCCCCGCCCCGCGAGACGTTTCATTACGTTATTATTATATTAAATGCTATAATACACATTGTAGGCATTAGTCCGTCCGTCCTGGAGGGCCTTCGCTGCCTTTATTCGAACCTTGTTCATTCAGCGCCAGTGACACTCCGCGCGCGTTCAAATCTCATTCGATTCCTGATTAGAGGCCCCAAACGTGTTAAAGTCCATGCATTAGCGCGATCTTTATGACTCTCAATGGTGAATTGTTCTGCAGTTTTATTACCTCGTCGTTTTTATGCTTGAGTTATTTCACCCGATTGATAAGTCACGGCAATTAATTCGCGGGAATTCAGTTCTGACTAGTAAAAGTATTGCTAGTTTTAGTTATTAGAGTACAAATATTTTTCTCTTGGCTTCGCGACAAGAGTGAACTCTTGGGGAAAATACAGCATGGTTAGTTACTCATATTGTTAAATACCTAATTAGGCGTTAAATCGGTTTTCCTGATTCAAGACCCCTAACTGATAAGGTTAATTATAACTAACTAGTGGAACTGTTATTTAGAAATACATACTTTACTTACAACTAAGTAGGTAGGTAAAAAATGGGCGCGAATTCGAATGCGTGGGATGCATTTCCTGCTTTGAAGTATTTCTTAGTATGACTATTATTAAAAAATGCTTAGTTTTAAAGTTCGTACACTTACACTTTAATTGTTTTTTTTTGTTAACAATGAATACTGGGGGTCAGTCAACTATTTGACATGTATAGATGAGTAAACAAAAATTTAATAAATTTTGTGAAATTCTAGAACATAGGTAAATAAGAATAAGTTCCAGAATGGGTGATTTAGAATACCACGGTAACATTGAAACTACAAGTTTAATTATACAATGATTTGCGTAAGACTAGCGCGTGCGCACCCTACAGCGCATCGAAGGCTCAGCGTAATTTAATTTGACACTAAACCGATACCGCCTGCCGCCCGCAACCCGCCCGACACTGGACCATCCGGATCCGCCCTCAGCTTGCTTTACAAATAAAGTAAAAAACTAAAATAAAAGTATTTTTGAGTTTCTATACCTACTTATGTACTTAATTTAAATTAAATGAATATTTTACATTTCACGAGTTAAACGGATCCAAATAAAAAAAGCAGCTATCCAATCGAGTTTGATTAAGTATATGTATTAACATCAAGGCTCAGTTTATTTTAAATCTCAATTACAGAATGTCCTCTAGTAATTATAACAATTTCACTGATCTAAATTAGAAAACGACTTTATACTTAGTAATAACCTAGTCCTAGTTTACCCTTGTTAAGATGCCTCTATGATAATGGGTGGAGAACATGGAGAAATTCTATAAGCTGTATCTAATATCAACACCGAGACTTGCGACTTCCTTTTATAAATCAATCCCGGTTGACTTCGCACGATGAGAACTGTTATAGGAATTTATTCTACTAATTAAATTTATAGTACAAATGCTTCCAGAATTTTTACTCTACTCCATTTTGGAGGCCGGTTTGCAAGAATCCCAGAAAAGGACCTCACCAACTCACCATCGATGACTTTTGAGGTATATTCAGTTTCCTGTATGAATTGGAAACACGAAATCTAGCAGTAAAGTATGTTTCTCCTTTCCTTGATACCTATTCGTACTTGATATTGGTCCAGAATCTAATTGGAATAACTTCCCGAAGGATCGGACCTGCGACCGCGGCCGCCCGCGCGCCCGCGCCGGAATCAAGCACACGGGGTATCGCGTTACATCGCCGGCGCACTTGATCATGCCGTTGTCTCGGCTCTTTTATTTGTATGCTTTATGCTTTCCTTTATTTTTAGTAACCGCTTTCAATGGCGACCGCACCGACCGCACCGCTTAGCGCTCGCCGCAGACCGAGCCAGAATTAGTTTTACTAGACCCCTCATTGTAATTTGCGTGAAACTATATTTAAAATCAATAGCCATTCGCAATAAACGTCTCTCGCGGTAAGACCTAATGCGAGCTCGTACATTTTCTTCGGGCAGACATGCCCGGCGCATCACGATTCGCATTACGTCTATTAAATCCTGCCGATAGCGCCTCGGAGCGAACTCGATGTTTGAAACTTATTAGAGCACTCGTTAGCGAACAGTCGGAGATCGCAGATCGAGTTGGCACGTCAAAATATCAGCGGTATTAGAGCGAGTGGAGTGCGTGCCGGGCCGCGCCCGACCGACCAATTTATTCGTCGGAACGTCAGATTTCGAGGGCCTCGTTACGACTAAGCCTCCAATTAGACTTATCCCTAATTAAGAGATGCCAATAAATTACCCTCTATCACGGGCTAACGAAGACGCGCCGCACTAATAACGCTAATTGATTTTGAGTAATGAGCTCGAGTTTTGATGGAGCTGATTGGGACGCGAGGGGGCGCATCGATCGCAGCCGCCGACGCGGCTTCCATTACCGCCGCTACTTACTTCGCTGCAGTCTACTTTTAGCCGCGAAATCGACAAGAAACGAACTAATTTCGAATTTAGTTTCGAGTAGAAATCTGTCGCCAGGAAATAAACAAATAAATAGGAAGGAGGCTGAGTAACAACATTAAACTGCAAGTGTTTAGAACCGCATTGCGCTAGAAATCGTTAACTAGAATCAACAAGTGTGTAACTAAAGCTATTTCTCTTTAATTGAATTTCATTACCATAGCAAGAGCTTGCGTTTAATTACCGATACGGAACGGTTTAAATATATCCTGTACGGAACGAGATAAATAGCACTTAGTATGCAAATATATAATGAAGCATAATTATAATTGGCAATGAATGCGTGGGCACGATAAGTAGATTTTGTTTTTAATGTCACATGGTGTAATTTAAATAACAATTATTTACGACTATAATTTTCCTGGCTTTTAATGGTCTGAAAGTGACCGACGGCGCCATTCCGAGGGACTGTGTGGGGCCAATACTAACGAACTGTGTTCAATAAAATACAGTCATCACTTGGATATAATAACTAATAACGTTCGCGTATCTCTTGTATAGAGTTTCAATCAAGCGTGTATCATGGATCTCTTGATAATGGATGAGCAAAAACAAATTGTAACATTATCTTGTTACATTAAGTAATAAGTCAACGAGGTTTTTATCTGCAATAATTAACAGTAACTATTATAATGCGCGTTAAACCTTCTAACTATGAATTGTAATGGTTTTGTAATGGCGAGAAGCAATTGCAATGATTAGCCAGGAATGAGAATTATTCATTAGCTTTATGCACATAAGCACCATGGACGCTATAAATCAACACGATAATTGCACGCGACTTACTTCGCAGCACCTAATAAGATTGTTGGTAAAGTAAAAAACGCCTCTTCTAGTTAGTAAAGCAAATGTTCGAGAAAACAAATGGAAGCACATTTATCATTTATTTATCTGTTAGGGTCGCCAATAATGAATACCTACGATTGATCTCACTTACGGTTTATTTCGATATCAGGATTAATGTTTCGTAAACGGTCATAGTGTTAATTTCGTGTACTTTATTTTTGAATCCACTGAATTATATCATACGGGAAGTTGCTATAAAAAAGTTAATATTAAAAGTTGTATGTGTGTACTTTATTAAAACGATTAAAAAGTAGTAAAAATTAATTAAATAAATAAAATTACAATACACAAATATTAAAATTACAGAAATAAAAGTAGTTCAAAGGCGAATATATCCCTTTATCCGTCTTCCAGTTAAGTTTTGGGTGAGTGAGAAAAAATAGACAAATACTAAATTACAAAATATATAGACGAGAGAAAACAACAGAAATCAATATTTGTTATTAAAGCAACAAGAAAAAATGTGTAAATAAGCACAAACATATCTAAATGTTTTGATTTGTTTTATAGCTTACATTATTTTTAATTATAATGTTTATTTTTTTTGACATATGCGTGTATGAAACATTGGCAATAGGTACCAAAACTGTACTGATGGTTTATTTCATCCAATAAAAATATTAGAAAGAAAATGAATTGAAATTCAATACTTTTGTAATACTTACTTAGCATTCTTGCTTTATTTCAGAGCTTTTAATACAGTTCATTTTCATTTATTTTTATCTGTAACTCAGCCGTAAATTTAGGTGGGTTAATAAGGATAGTTATGAACTTGGCCACCTATTTTTTAACAAAATAAAATTTATGATATATTTAGTTAGATATATTGTTGTGTATCCATAGAAGGAAATCGTTCCTAACTTTCCTAAGATAAAAAAAACGACGATAAGTTCCCGAGGGAAATGATCGAGTTTATTCAAATTACTAGCTTCTGACCGTGATTTCGTCTGCGTGGATTTCAATTATCGTTATTCCCTCGGAAAAATATAATTTCTCTAGGATGAAAAGTAGACTTTGCGTTAACCCAATTAAAGCCCTCCCGGCAGCAGCGCGAAGGAGTAAGAAACCAACACACAAACTTTTGCATTTATAATATTAGTAGGATAGGATATTCGTAAAATCTCAATTACACCTAGTAGGGTAAAGGCACCAGTGGTCAGCCAGAGATCAATAGAAGTCCTTATATGAGTGCGAAGAGTGGAAAATATATATTCCGTACTCTTCCCACTCATACAAAGTATAGGCAGAGGCCGACTACACATACAAAGTATAGGCAGAGGCCGACCAGTAGTGACTTTACCCTATATTATAAGAACACCGACATGACTAAAACAGTACTTCGAAATCTTATCGAAATTGTAATTCCCGCTAATCCTTACAATTAGAGGTCCCTTTTACGGTTGTTGATGGAGTCGTCCTGCGCGGGCACAGACGCCATCTCTAGATCCTATCGCGTCGGCGCAGATACATCGCAAAGTCGCGGTGCGATACTGGCCAACAACATCATAAAATATTCAGTGGGTAGATACTGATCTACCTTATAACTATGTCGGCGCCTAAAAGACCTACCATACCGAAGCTTAACATACGAGGGTTGATCCCTATGCTCCACCCCTGACCTCTTTGCTGTTACTTGGTTATTAAAACCTTTTTGCTGTAGGTTCATAGACATTTAGAGGTTATTATAAAAAAATAAAAAATAAAAAATGTCAAACTATTATCGAGCTACAGCTTACTGAAATTGTTGAATTGCGATTTTTTATGAATATGGATCCTGTTGAGCAGAGGGCGGTAATAAAATATCTACAAAAAAAGGGTATGACACCAACTCAAATCCATCGAGATATTGTGGCAACTGTAGGGGAGTGTGCAGTATCCTATGACATAGTCAAACGTTTTTGTCGAGAGTTTAAGTGCGGAAGATCAAGTTGTGAAAACCAACATGGCGGTGGACCACCTGTAACGGTCACTACAGACGAAAACATTAAAAAAGTTCACGATATTGTGTTACAAGACCGGCGAATACGTATCAGGCAAATTGTTGAAGAGACTGGCTTGTCATATCATGTAGTGCAACAGATACTTACTAAAGAATTGGGCATGAATAAGATCAGTGCAAGATGGGTGCCACGAATGTTAACCATTGATCAGAAAAGGCATAGAGTATTGATTTGCGAGCGTCTGTTGGACATGTATCAATCAAATAAAGATAATTTTCTCCATAGATACATAACCATGGACGAGTCTTGGGTACATCACTATGATCCCGAAACTAAAGTTCAAAGTAAACAGTGGAAACACAGTGGTTCTCCGCCACCACGTAAATTTAAAGTGGCATCGTCTGCTGGAAAGGTTATGTTGTCTGTATTCTGGGATGCTCAAGGGATAATCCTGACTGACTATTTAAAAAAGGGAGAGACTATTACAGGGGCCTATTATGCAAACCTTATTCTAAAATTGCGAGAGGCTATTAAAGAGAAACGCCGGGGTAAGTTAACAAGTGGCGTACTCTACCACCAAGACAATGCTCCCAGCCATACCTCCTGTGTTGCTAAGGCTGCCATACACCAAGCAGGCTTTGAATTGGTTGAGCACCCACCGTATTCGCCGGACTTGGCCCCCAGCGACTACAGGCTATTCCCAAAATTAAAGGAATTTTTAAGAGGAAAAATTTTTTTGGACAATCAAGAGGTGATATTTGTTGTGGAGGAGTGGTTTTCAGAGGTCGGACAAAAAAATTTTCAGGAGGCTATTGAAATGCTGGAGCACAGATGGAATAAGTGTATTAGTGTACAGGGAGACTACGTAGAAAAATAAAATGTAAATCTTGAATGTAGTTTCATTGTAAGTTGGTTAGGGGTGGAGCATAGGGATCAACCCTCGTAGTTACGTTGAAGCTCCGTAAGTGAGCTGCGTCAAAATCGCAAAATGTTCTTTCTTCTTTTTATTTATTTAAAAGCTTTTTTCAACCTTGAGCATGTCAGCTCCAGCTAGTGTAGTACTACTACAAAAGGTAAATAAACACATGCCGTTCTTTTAGACGTGGTCATACCTACTGGCGTAAAAGACGCGTTAAAAACGTGACGCAGTAGACGCTGCGTCACTGCGTAATTATTGCGTCAGCTTATATTGAGGTTCGGTGTGTTCGATAATGAATGCGTTTTTTTTAATTTGCATCTTGAGTAAGACAAAGCACACGGTGGTTATTTTTTTATTGACAGGTCAGTTGATGCTTTATGTTTGTGTTATAATTATAGTATTATAGTCATAATCAAGAGATTTTATTGAGCTCAAGAATCATTTCCCAAAAATATGTAATTTTACATGGACATAAACTTTAAAGTTAAGGATGGTTTCAGCAAAAGCTGTATAGTTCTTTCTTTTGTGGTTTATTTGTGAAGTTAGGTACTCATTTTATTATCGAAAGTGTTGAAAGTCGTCTAATGCCTCATAAAGATTTCCCCTAGGTGTATGTTCTCCCGCTACACTCGCAAAGTCTTCGGGCCTTTAAGAGGTAGTCATAATCACCACTAAGGGCTGTACTGAAAAAATAATCTAGGCTGAGATGCCCATCGGAAATACATTTTTATATGACTTAACTTGCCAATATCAATTTGATGATCGGATCATAATATTTTGACTCCAGCTCTCTTGCAAGCATCGTGACCCGCTAACTTTCAAATTCAGAAATTCTTCTGAATATAAATAAATAAATATATATCAGGGGACAATGTCACACCAATTGACCTAGTCCCAAACTAAGCTCTTAGGCTTGTACTATCGGTACTAGAAAACTATATTAATACTTTAGAGAAATATAAACTTAAATGTATATAGAAAACATCCATGATTCAGAAATAAATATTCGCGCTCATCACACAAATATCTGCCCTAACCGGAATTTGAACCCAGGACCGCTAGCTAGGCAGGGCACTACCAACTAGGCCTATGCGTCGTCAAAGTCAAATATGAAAGTTACTCGTATCTTGGTCCTTCGTCAGCCCTAACAGCCCTAGCAGCAGTATCAGCCCTGAAGGCAACCCCCAGCGTAGATGTCCTATCCTTATTTATAAAAGCCTTATTTTGTTTCAGGTACTGAACGTTAACAAATAGATTGGGTGAGTGCTATAGTATGGAACACCTAAAAAATAAACACTGCAACTGGACTGGCAAGATGCAATATGCTAAAGTTAACGTGTGGAGAAATCTGCCGAAATGTATCAAATCGACAGAAACGAACGCAAACGCAAAACAGATTCTGTAGTCCGGTACTTATTTTGTTCCAGTAAGTACTTGGCGGACAAGAAGTAAATCCTGACACATTGCACAACCATAAAGTCACTGAACGTTAGATTTCCCGAGGTTTAATGCTTATTTTCCCATGCATCTAATTACTAATATAAAGTAAAACTTTCTTAATTATAACTTTTCTTTTTTTTCTTGGTTTTTGTTGGTTCGTTTTCCTAAATGGTAGTTAAACATTCGTTACCTACTAATAATCAAAGTTATATTACCAAACACCTTGACGCAACGATGCTCAAAAGTAAGCTTTATACATTGACTAACAGAGTCAAAACTCATACGTCATGGTTTTTTTGACAGCACCCGTCGCTGTTTTAAGTGATGGGCACTGTTCCTATCTCTGATAGGTAATAATGAGGCCCAAGCACTCGACTTACAATGCTTCTCGACTTATAATGAGCGTGATAGTCGTAACTCGTTCATAATGCTTTTTAATTGGGTAAACTAATGTCAGTTGATAAGGTGATGGTGCCCATTCGGAGATGGTGTCATAAATAATGATCCACAGAGTGCTTGGACGAGTCGTTCACTGGATCATAGTGATCATATTTTATTACAATAGTATGGTTATTATTAACGTTATTTTCATGGCACAATCATGCATAATATCTTTTGTTAAGTTATTCGCAATTTCGTTATTCGAGATTTATTTCATTTTAAATTTTTGAACACAAAACATATTAACGCTTTGAAAAATATTAAGTAAACCAAGAGGCATTTTAATTCAGAATGGAATTTATTAGGTGAAACGTTTCCCAAAATGAATATAATTAAAAATAATTCCAGTTAGTAGTTAGTACCTATGTAAAACGTGTTCCGTAATTGTTCAACGAGAACGGAATACATACATACCTAGCTAAGCTAATAATGTCTTTTTCTCAGTTCCAAATACTTTTTCAATATTACAAAATAAAAAGCAACAATCACTCTCACACAGGGCAAAATAGCCCAATTGCCATCACACATCCCAACTTTAGTGTCAAATCACCATCGTTAGGCATTGTACTCGAGAAACGATCTGCGCCGAAACTTTCCGACGGGCAAGAAATTCGTGTTGTACTACCCGTTCGTAACGAGGTGAGCTTGTTGTGATTAATTAGTGAGGTGGCTAATTAGCAGCAGGAGTCACCTCATTAGTATACGTAATTGAAACAAGCAGTCTCGGACTTTTCCGAGAAAAATCCTCCATTTACCCACGGAGTCTGAAGCCTTAGTTAGGGTCCTACTCCTATTACTTTAATGCGCTTTTGGAGAACTAAGTTGGCGAGGGTAAATGCATTTCAATTTACACAGTATGAAATTGGATTAAAAAGCGTTAGTTGTAGAATATACGTATTTTTAAAATATATCATTATAACTGGAACTATTATACTAATCTACTTACTAAATTATCATAATCTACAGTCTTATGTAGTTCACTGCTGGACCTGCCTTTCCAACTTTACGCCACCGAGCACGACCCGCGGCCGCGGCCATGCTCATCTACGTCTTGCCAGCTATCTTGCGAAAATCGTTGCTTCACCTAGTCTGAGGGAACGAAAGCATTTCCGATTCCGCGGACTCCACTCAAGAACATGATAATTCCAACTGTGTCAGTTCTGTGGCTTATATGGGCGGCCCATTGCCACTTAAGCTGGATGAGTTACGTCGATGACTTTTGCTATCCATCGATCCACCTCGTTGCGGATTCGATCCTTCAAAGGACCTCCCAAAACAGCCCTTTCGATAGCTCACTGAGCGAGTTTCAATTTGTAAACCAGTCCTACCGTGAGTGTCCATGTTTTGCTCCATATGTCGTGACAGGTCTGGGGAAAAGGTGACGAAAAGGTGAACGCAGGCGAAGTGTCGTCGGGGCAGATCAACTTTTCGTCCATATTGCCATGTTCTTCCCACTCGATCAGTTACAGTTACAAAAGGTGGCCTCTGGGTCTAATAGTGCTGCTGCGGTACAAGGAAATGGCACTTCTTAAGCAAGAAAGGCCTTGTTGACCTAGCTTAAAGCATGAGTTCGTCTTTTGTACACTTGTTTATGTGCAATAAAGTCTTTAAATAAATAAATACATATTCAAAAATAAACTAAGTAAGTTAATTCTTTATGTTATGTAGGTACACTAGTTTTCGTGAACGCATTCAAATAGGGGCCACTGAAAAACCGCGTCGTTGGTCGTGCTTCTCCACGGCACGTCACCATGCTGAGTGGTACCCTATTTGACACTATTTGATACTCGAAACTTTGTTTATACTGTATATTTTTGTTTTAATTTTGTGTTAAATGCATTGTGTCAAATTTTGACAGTAAATTTATTTCTATTCTATTCTATTCTGAACTCAATGCCGGGTCCTAAGTGGGCATGAGTCAACCTGATTACATTATTAGCTCGTGTCTTTACGTGCATGCCGTTTGTAAACGACTGGTAAATGAGTTCTACAAGATGATCAGCTAGACATTGTCTGACATAGCTAGATAGATTTATTTGTAAACAACTCTGTTGCAACAGATATTCTAACTGCAAGGCCAGCTCCGACGAGCGGACTTCGATCCTCCCTGACCCAAAAACCGCAGTGCCGTGTTTCTTTAACGCATTTAACTCAAGCTCTCCGACAAGTGTACAAAATTGAATATCAGCGTTACTGTATACAGTAGCAGTACTACTATATTTTTTTAAATAGCCTTTGCGTTAGATCTGGTGGTTCTGAATTTTTGGGTAGTTGTTTGAAATGTAGGCAAGGATTCATTCAAGTTTTTGACCACCAGCGCCAAACGTGACTTTAACTGTTATTAAGGGTTTACCAGACTTGTTTGCGAGGCGATGGAGGCAGTGTGTAGTGGATGCTTGAGATTCTGTGAGGCGATGGATGCTAGATGCTCAACTATTCCAATATGTTTTATTACCTATTATTGTGAAATTTAATCTTTTAATTGTTCATTTAAGTTTAGTGACGCATTGGTTATACTGTGATGTCATGTAAACGTTTTTATCAATAAATAAATAAATAAACAGGGTCTTGGCCTAATAAAAACGGAAGTGATATTTAAAAACAAAATCCACTATACTCACAAGAAAAGGTACCCAACTCTCCGGCTCCGATTTGATTGGTCTATAATAATAGACACGTTATTTTTAAGGAGAAATTGTACTCCAACGTACTGAAAATTTGCTAAAGCCTCTAACTTTTGTAGAGGTTTTTGTACAAGCACATTGCTAGTTAATGACTGGGTTTATTATACATTTCAAAACATTATAAAATACAGTGCACTTATTTTGTTATAAAAAATATGAAAATAAATACCAAAATGTATCTTCAGCGATGAGAAATATTAATTATAAAGGCAGTTTTTTTAGGAAAATATGAATTTGAGCCGATATAAAAAAACATGTGCTCATTATTATTAATTATGTATATAAATATAAATTATTTGTACCTATATTAGAATAGTAAAATTAAAAAACTCTTATTTTTAATTTTTGTTGATTTCTTTATTATTTGACGTAGTGTTTTACGTTTTACACAACGTTGTTTCGGTTTATTACTCATATGATTTGTTTGCTATGACGATCCTTATGGAAAAAACTACTTACTTCACTCCTTCACTTTTCAGTCCTAATTCGTTGGTTTAATTTTAATTTTCAGTTTATGTTTTATTCTTAATGTATTTTTTGTTATCTTTTTCTATAAATAAGTTGTTCGTTGCTTTTATATTTTTGTTTGTTATTCTGACGACCTCGACGTATTTTATGATAATTTGAAGAGCTGTACAATTTACGCTGCAATATATTAAACAATAGTATTATGCATATCCATCGCCCAAGCGCGGTGCATTCAGGGGGTTTGAACTTTGAACTGGTAGCTTTCAGCACAGCAGGCTGGTTTCACTTCCCCTGAGCCAGGAGCTAGGAATTTAAAACCAGGTCCAATTTAACATTAACGATGTGTTAAGTACGATTTACAATCGCAAAGTGTAAAATCTATTGCTACGATAAAATAAAGTGCCTTCTACTCAAATATATTGCTTTACTAATAGCTGCAGTAAGAAAGAACATTTTAGTCAGCATCGTTTAGTTCTCTGACTTTAATCAATTTCGACTTAATTAATCTATATTAAACCTTCTTAAATAGCTTACACTTCAACATAAATTATTTTCTTGAACAACTTGTAGTTTATTATCAAAAGGACCCTCGGAACTTCTCGGAACTTCACCCTTTGAATAAAGGCCTTTGTCTCCATTCGCTGGTAAGAGTAGCCACCTACTTACTAAGTTTTAGCTCTACATTTAATGCTGTTTATATGTGTGCTATACCGACGTATAAAGGCAGTAAGTGGCTGCGTTTCATACGTAACTCTGAATCTGTTTATAAATAGTTGAATTAATTAAATATCCCCAAAAATATTACGGAACTAGGTATTCGAAGAAATGTAAATCATAAATTGATAAAGTTTTTTTTTAAAAGTAGGTACCTATATGATAAGCTAGCGCATTGCTTATTGAGAAGGGTAACCATTTGTAGATGGAAATTTTGTAAGGATCTTAAATTATATTTTCCACCGTAACTAATATATTTTAATAAACGACCATTTCGTTTTCTAAATTCACAAGATGTTATGGCAATTGTCAAACATGGCGTTATTTAGCCAACTGGTCTATGAGATCAGATATTTTATTATGAATAAGGAAAAGAAAAGCAAATAGCACAATGGGGTGCAGTTTGTAAAGACGCTGCATACCTGTGCAGGCCGGGCCGACGAGGGCTGTCCATAAAGTATCGATAAGACATACACGAATTATTATTAGGAACCCTTATCGCCTATTCATAAATTACTTTTAATACTTACTAAGACCGAAAATGTGCTTATTAATACTAACTTAGAGATAAAATAACAATTGGATTCATACGGGAATCCCCGGACTATAACTTTACAATATAATCGATATCTTGTCACAAACGTATCGTATTAGGACTCAGACCGATTAATCGAATTTAGCCAGGCTATTGAACACGGCTAAAGAGTTCAAATTCGGAACGGTTCAGAATCAATTTAGCGTAGTCGCCCACTTATCGAGCATTGTTGGACTTGCTTTGTGACGTTTCGACGTTTCGCATCCCTACGGCGCCCGGCGGGGGTCTGCGATGATTGATGGCTGGCCGGCTGTGTGTGAGCGAGATGCGGCTATGCAAGCCGGCAGGGTGTCTCCCTCGCACGCCCAGCAGGCTCGCCTCGTAATTGAAAGGCAATTACCTGGGCTGTAAATATGACACAGGCGCGTAATTGTGGGAGTGGAGGCTGGCTGCAGTGCGAGTGTAGCCTTAAGATGATAAATTAAAATCCCGCGCACGTCTTCATATTTTTGGCGGCGCTAATTGCATTCGTTTAATGATGATATACGCGACATTATACTTTTAACCCAGCGCCTTTTTAAACCGGTTATAACAATTGTCACGGACCGACCACCTTGCCGTCAGTGTATTTGGAATTTAAATGTCACGGATTCGTATTAGGTTTCCCTCATTGTTTTAAACAATTAAAAAAAACACATAATGTGAGACGCCGCGTGACGCGTGTCTAGCGACTCGTCGGTGTCAAATTATGCGCTTACAAGGTTCTTCACTTTTTGTCTTCTCAACTGCTGTAGCATTTAAATGAGAAATGGCATATTATTGTCAAAATCTTTCTTGCTGCTAGCCATTTACCAGTTTATATCGTACAGTTGCCCCCTTGTATGGTATAAGCAAATTATTTTTGTACCTATGGGCCGGGACAAAAATAATTTGCTTTAACAAGAAGAAAACACTAGACCAAGAAGTCTTACGCCGGTATTAATAAACTGACCTCAACTCTAATGCTCGTCTCGAGATGCGTCAAAAATGACAGTGTTCTATGGTTTGACGTTTACTTTGAAGTAGGTATCTCGTGACGGGCCTCACAGTCAAGATGAGTTTACTAATACAGTAGTCTTACCTACTTGATTGGCAAAACGAAAAAGAAAAAATTATGGCTACCGTCTATAGTGCGCTTCAATATTACACAACCACAGTCATCCCAAACCCCAATGCAAGATGTCATTATTGATGGTCTCAAGGAAAATATTACCTAAGTTGTCTCAATGAACCCTATGACTATTTTATTGTTATTGGTTAGAACCTTACTGGAATGACCTGAGTTTGCTAAATAACTGACGTCACACAAAGTACTAAACTTACCTTCGACCTTCGCCAAATAACACCCACGGACGGCCCATTCATCAACATGACATAAAGCGTTTAAAAATAAACACATTAATTACCATACTACGTCTAATAGATCGAATCTATATTAAAATCTAATAGAATGTTTTACTTTGAGTTGTTAATTGAATTGTAATTTACATACAAATGGCTGGCACATGGCGAGGTAACCGCTTCGGTTCCGTTGCGCCCCGGGCGCCCGCGACACCTGCCAGTTTCCAAGACCATGCGTGCTATAAGCCTCTGTTATCACAAACTTAAACAGTGCCGGTGTACAAAATTGGAACTAACATTTCCACTTATAACTACGCGTTTGGTAGTCAATCGTTAGCGACGCCTTTAACCGCAATAATAACTTTGTGGCACATATTGTAGCTTGGGTTTCGTTCCAAATTTATATCCTCGTACGTCAGACAACCATAGCTAGCTTTTAGAATTTACTGATAGGTAAGGTACAACGCAGGCGAATATATACATGAAACTATCCGAACGTTTGCATAATATGTATGTGTAAGAATGCAGTAATCTGTGTAATGTTGGCTGATGCAACGTGGTAGGCGTATGTCAACGTTCAAGTTAAAAAACTATTGTTTATTTAAACTTGTCAATATCTTTGCGACAGTTTTAATGTCGTCTGTATGCTTTACCATCGCACCGAAGAAAGCGCTATCGCAAAACAAAAAACCGCCTTCAAAAATGCAAAAAATAACTTCTTATAAAATGATAGGTACCTATAGGTAGGTCAGTCCAACTGAAGTCGGCGTCCCACATTATTTTAAACCAAAAGCCGATTTACAAACAGCAACACAGCTGAGTGACTATTGAAGATGAACAGAGAGAAACTGTCTCTTATGTAAAATCTATATTCATCTCTTTCTACATTTTCTAACTTCGGTCTTTAATGGGCAGTTAAGTGTGTGGTTGTTTGTACCTATCATTAAAATATTGTGGGACGCCGACTTCAGTTGGACTGACCTACCTATAGGTACCTATCATTTTATAAGAAGTTATTTTTTGCATTTTTGAAGGCGGTTTTTTGTTTTTTTAAACATTTATTTTATTTAATACTTTTTAGTGATCCTATTTATGCTGTTATGTAGTTCCACTTTTCAATAAATGAGAAACTATAGAAAATTTCGAGCTCGCCGCAAGCAACGCCACTGGAAAGTTACAGTCATATTTCAACAAGTAAATATTCTTCGTTGTAGTCGCTCAACTATCTTAATCGACATATCTTATCGTTATCGCCACCCTTGAAATAGGTACCGTTGAGGAGTTCCGGTGGCCATCTGTGGTCTTCATCATCAGGTCCACTTCACCAAGTGATACTTTCTGAATGCAAATGCTAGACTTGTTACTAAAAATACTAAAATCGCTTTATGTTTGCCTACAATATTTGAGGAGTTCTCTCAATTCCTCACTGATCCCCTCATCAGATTCCGATTTGGTGGCAATGGGACCACCTCGGAAGTATACCCTATCAAATCAAAAAAGAATTTTCAAAATCGGACCACAATTGACGGAGTAATCGGTGAACATACACAAAAAAAAAAAAAAAAAAAATACATACAGTGGAACGTATAACCTCCTCCTTTTTTTGAAGTCGGTTAAAAAGTCATTTTCACCTCCATTAATAGCTTTCGTCCATCATTGCCATGAGAATAAAAAGGGGTGGTTAGAAGTAGAAGACTAAATCTCAACTCCTTCATTTCAAGCAGTGACTAACTAAAACATGTAATTACCGCAGCAACGATCCCGCGAGCGTCATCTCCTCTCGTCTCTTTTCGACCGACATTAAGTCCCCCCCCCTCCCCCCAGCAACAGGTGGTTGAACTGACTAATTCTCCCAAACAATATAACATCAACACCTCGTTACGATCATGCGATGATTCGCCTCACTATCTTGGTATCTTCTAACAGCGATTACCGAAACAATACGACATAATTCGCGTTAATCTGAGCCACTTGAGCATCAATCCTTCATTAAACGGAGCCCTCGGCACAATCGTTCATTTAGAACGTTCTCACGCCTCATTAAAGTCTTTTTCGTGATTCGGCGACCGCGTCTACCGTTTCCCCGAATACAATGAGCGAGTGATTCGGCGGCGAATAACGAGGGCATTTTGTCGGCCGCCTCTCACGTCCGACGCCTTCCGACGCTCAATGAAAGTTTACCTGCAGCCGTAACGAGCGATTTGTCCCCTGGCACCGACCCCCACCCCCGGGCCCAAATCAAAGCCCATTCACATCTGCATGCCGACACAATGCTGGCAATTAGGCCGCGCCGGGCCCTACAATCGAACGTAATGCGCGTTCGATGATGCTGCGATGCTGCCGCGCCTGCACTCCACACCCATCCTACCGCGTGCAACTCTCAAGCACTCAGCTCAGAAGATTTTAAAGACTTGTCTAACGAACTTTGTTGACTATATTTGTGCACTGATGCATCTACAACTGGCTAGGGTGCAGTTTTGTTTCATAACAATGACGTCTTAATTTAACAAAGTTTTACCAATTAGTAGTTTAAATAATTAAAGCTAAAATGAAACGTATCGTTAAGCACATTCAAGTTCCAAATTACCGCTTAATGCATGTTCCCCTCGCGTGGCAGAGAGTAGTATAAATAAAATTTGTGAACTAAAATGTCGCCAGGTCAGAGCCGGGTCGCGTCTCGCGTCGACGCCTCTTTGTGAAGGCTCAGACAGGGGTCTGGGTCAACTCCGCCGGTAAATCCCTCCAGCTGCGTAATGTACCAGTATTACAGGTGTTTCAAGGGCTTCTTAATTAACTGCTCGTGTTGATTGGTTTCATTAGTGCGGTATCGGACGGTTGCGACTTTATGAACTCGTATTATCGGATTAGCTGTTTCTTATTATAATAGTAGATTGTTCAACAAGGGACTAAAACAAGCCATAATGACACGAGATGTTTAGCCACGCGAGCTTAGCGTGGGTGGCTATAGTTAGTGTAATTGTGGTTGTTTAGTCTCGCTTTAAACACTACTTTTCACTTTGAATGTGAGGAAAAAACCGACGTTCTGTACAAAATTACATTTTTTTTACAAAGTTTATTGACAATTAGTTACGCGGTTTTTTTTCGCTTACATGTTGAGCCAACAGATTCAAGTTTGAAAACGATTTAATCACTAATTGGACCATGCATAATAAAATGAATTCATCCTTAATATAATTAAATAGATTCATATAAGTAATCATTAATCATGTTTCACGAAATTAAAACGTTTTATTTTATTTTGCACAGGAGTCATTTTGAGGTTATGTCCACATTGTACATGCCCAAAATCTTTCTTAAACACCGTGATTGGTTGTTTAGGAGTTTTCAAAGTAAATTAAAAAAGATACTTTGTCTCTAGATACTAATAAATAGCTTTAGTCCCGATGCGCAGAGACTAAAGTTACATTTTCAGAGCATGAGAAGTGAAAATATCATTCTTTATAGATGTTCATAATATATAGTATATATATTTTTACGTACCTATTACTTATAAAGATTTCAATACTTTTCTGTACGTCGCGTCATGCAGTTAAAGATGTGTCTGGTTTCGTCATATTGCATTATTGGTAAAGCATATACGAGAAGGATATTATTGGCTCTTGCTTAAGTTTTTGCACCGACCTCAAATTATGTTTAGCCCAGTGCAGTGGTTACCTGGTAATTAATGTCTTTAGGGATTACTAAATATAGTAGTAGGCAGACGGAACTATAGCAAACCGTCAACACGTGTATCACCTCTTTAGTGAATTAAAGGCAACAACTAGGCCAAAAACTAATATTATAAAAGCGTTCAAAGAAAGCGATAAAAAATCTAGCTACATTCTGCTAATTAATGAACAGAAAAACCACATTCACAACCGCGGCATCTACGTAATGAACTAGTTAGCTAACTAAAGCCGCGTGTTGTCAATTAAAATATGAAAAATGTCGCGTTTGGGAGTTGTGCGTCGCTTGGCACGCGTCCCGGCGTCACCGCCTTCGACATTTGACTGCCCTCGTAACGAACGGCCGCTTGTCTCGCACGCAGCCCACAGCCAAAGTCTGCACAGATAAGTAATTCAACCTCCAGCCCTTTAAAAGTTCAAGTTAAGTACCTACGCACACATACGCCAGCTGCGCAGCCACGAGTGATTCAGTGTTAATCAGCGTTATCAGCGTTAATTCATAAATACAACCCACTCGATGTACACTAGTTTTAAGATGTTCTACTGCTATCTTTATACTGTGCCACAGACTCATATCTGGCTGCAAAGTATGGCACTGCCAAGCCCCCGATTCCCCGATTGTGCCAGATGAGATAAAGTTACATTTACGAATGTCAAGAAGTTGACATTTCATTTCAAATGAAGATTTATCTCTAGGGACACAAAAATTGGAGGCTTAGTTCAGAGCGGGTTGATTGGAAATCGATAGAACTAGGTAATGGGTCAATTTAAATACCTACAGGAAATAAAAAAGATTGGTACACATTACTGGTCATTTCTTCACCATTATATAAGGTGAGCTGGTTTTTTTTCCCTGCGGTGGCATCCATATTTGGCCATAGGAATGAATATTCTCGCATTTTCAATTGAATTCATTTCGACATATTTTGATTACCTTGTTTGACTTGTTGGATAACTAAAATGTAGCTCTAGTATTTTTCCTTCCTTTTAATTTTCATACGAATAACTGCATATGTTTACCAACGCACCCTTCTTAAAATAATGTTATTCTGTATCTTAATTAAAAATAAAAGATTAAGAGTAAGATTCTACATTTCACGACAAAAATGTAAGGAGAAAGTTTTTCATAATAGAAATTTAACAAGGAATATTACCTACACTAAGTATCCATTTACATAGCATTCATCGTCGTAACAAAACCACGCTCCACAATACTATTTTAAGGACTGCACTGTCAGTACACACATGTCAAACAAGTCGTAACGTTGCTTAGATGTAATTTAATTAAACATCCTTCTTCTCCGGCTTGTAAATAGTTCAAATAGAGATGGAGATTATCTGAGACAGCTGACATTTAAATGCATAAATTACACGCGAGCATGTTGCACGAATGCGATAGGAACCACGTGGAATGCATGTAAATAAGTTGCCCACGTGCTGCGTGGTTAACTATACATCTGATTATTTTTTGTTTGTGAATCAAGATTTTATTAATGGCCCGTGTATTGAAAAAACCATTAAGCAACGTGCTATAATTCGGTATTAACATTTGACAATCGCGCAAATGCAGTGTGGGCCGCCGTCTCCTCGGCTGGTGCGTCATTAAGGAGTATTCACGCCGTCCGACAATATTCTTCATTTGCGTACCTACGGGCGGCCGTCATTTGGCGCATTGTGATGGAGACCCGCCCTTAACTGCAGCGGTGCAGTGTGCTACCGCCTTAATTGTACCCTTGTTTCGTCGTACCTTATTCCTAGGCTGAAGCTAGTCTCCGAATATGTGCAAATTGTTCGACGCGCCAATTACCCGGTATATTACTGCCTCAGCAGGAATAACGTAGTCTACCGTCTTAATAACTTCCTATACAATTTAATATTTCTTATTAAATTAGGAACCTATTATGCCTAATTTAAATGTTTAATAGACACACCTTCACCTGTCTGTAATCTTAACTGCCTCTATCTTCTCATTATCTAGTTCTGAAGAAAATCGTCCGTATTACGAGGCTATAAGAGCGTTAATCGATTATAATAAAAGCAATCCAATAAAAAGCATAGGGTAACGAACAGGTTGGGAGAATGCGCGTTCCCATTACTCTTTTTAAAGTAATGAGGCCGGGACGGAATGTATTCGTTTTAGAATATCTACGATGATTCCGTTGTTTTGTAATGTTCAGGAAATTCGGACGTTAAATTATGTTATGAATTCGAATCAAGGCAAATTTGCCAATTTCCTTCGTATTTGGTATTAAATACGTGAATATCCGGCAACGTACCACTTCGAACACAGATCATATTAGAGGGATGCCACACGAGCGTTGTCTGTGCGTTGCGTCGTCGCGTCGCCGCTGCGTTGTTTTACATTTACCTAAATAAGACCGACATGGCAAACGATGCGTTGAAACTCTGTCGTCGCTCTATGTTGAAATCGCGCTCTTGTGGTGTCGCTCTCATTCGTAAACAGTTGAAACTTTGTCGTATAACAACGGACACAAGTCCTAACGGTGCATTTGTTTTCGTAATAAAAGCCTCGATATCTCTGACTCACCGATTGCTACATTATATCCATCAGGACATAATGCCGTGATTAATAAGCCGCATTAACTTTAAACAAAGATTAATTTCGGAGCGCTCGCTTGCGCTTGAGATACCCGGTACCTTGAAACTACTTCGTTCAACTTTCCAATGTATTCTTTGGCATTCACAATAAAGAAAATGTATGTAGACCTATGGTGTAGCCTTGAATATTGGGAGATCTAGGACGTCAAATGACATGACAATGCCGATTTAGGAAAAATATGTATATTTGTAGTTAGAGGTAAATATAAAGATACAGGTCCCGGTAAAATTTAGATGAGCTTATTCCTAGGATTTATATGTACCAGATATTTTCTTTTATTTTCCTCTTTATGGGTTTAAAAATACAAATACACCCAACACAAACCCTACCCAATTTCAACTCGACCCGACCGTAGTAACGTCTTCAAAATATTGTCTATAATTGTTTGAATTATTTGTAATGTGATATTTTCTTACCCACTTGTAATCAGACGGTGATTAGTTAAACGTAAAGGGAACTAAACAGATTCCCCACCGTCTTCTTTGTTATATTTGATGATGGCATTATCACACTTCACTTGTCCATATTTGCCAAACATTGATCTCACATCTCTTGCGTTTATCATACTGAATGAAATGTTTAACAAATAGCAGCCAAGTGAAGTGATACCATTAAAGTGTCAGTCCCTTCAGCTCTCAATACTTTCTTGATGTCAACTGCAATGCTACTTGCATTGGCCCGGCCCCTACAGACGTCCAGTATTGGCAGTGCTAATAACTCGATAGCGAGCCAATTTTGGACAAAAGTCAAAGCAGCTGGCACTGACACCTGCGAAGACCTCATTGTGCAGTGTCATTCCCTTGTATTTCAACACTTTTAGACCAAGGTAGTATTTATAAAAACAGTCACTATAATATAAAATCTAGAACAAGAACATGGCTTTAATCAAGTGCGGTAGGCAATAAATTGTCTTTAATTACGGTTAATGGTATAAATTGTAGATTAACTGACGAAATGGAAGGCGGAAATTTTGTCATAAACGATAATTGGCAGACAATACCAGGCATTCCTTGAAGCCGACTCCGGCCTCGTTCGGGAGTATTAATAACGTTGGTACTTAACACACACTCATAAAATTTAAATAGATTACTATTGGCAATACTAAATATCGAAATCGGTACAATTTTGCAACTGGCAACATTAGTTTGAATTCTAATTTGAACAGTTAGAGTTAAGGCAAGCATTTCTGTTTTATTCCAATAGTTGTTTTTCACGTTTTTAAAAAATATACCTATACTTGGGAGCAAAGAAATCGAGCCACTTTCTATGGAAATTTAGTACTAAGTGGCTCGATTTCTTTGCTCCCAAGTGTATTTAACTTGAAAGTATCATTAGTACTATACTAGCTAGCTAGCTTCTTAGGGTTCCGTGAAAACTAAAAAACGGAACACTTATGAAATTTATTTGTTGTCTGTATATCTGTCTGTCTGTCCTTCTGTCCGTCTGTCCATCAGTTTTTCCGCCCGAGCTCTCGAGCTGAAATTTGAAATAAGGTCTAAACAAAGCCTCATCGTTGTTAAAATTATTTATTTTGGTAACTAATAAAACCGAGTCATGGATCTTTTGCTTTGTTTTTACGTGATACTTATATAATATTAAAACTTTCAACTTAAATAGGACAATCGTTTTTTTAAATTTTGTTGGGTAATTAACGAGAAAAGAAACCCCCCATTTATTGCGTATAGAGATTAATCAAATATTACAGGAAAAATATAAGAATTGCTCTAACATTTACCTGCAGTAAAAAAACAGGGAAAACCTGTCTGAAAACATTAATATCACAGAAATATGACTTAGATGCGGAACCCTCGGTGTTCGAATCCGACTCGTACTTGAACGGTTTAGATAATTTTTTTGTTTATAATTATAAATTATAGCAATCCTTTCTAATTAGTCAAGTGTGATAGTATCAGCTGGATGCAAGCGGCTCAAGACCGTGACTTGTGGCGCTCTTTGGGGGAGGCCTTTGTCCAGCAGTGGACGCCCCCGGGCCGATGATGATGATGATGATGATAGTATCAGTGTGACACTCAGCTGATGGAGTCATTAAAATCTTATCTTGCACTAAACTATCTATGATCTTGTAGTCCTAGTCACGCTATCAGTATAGCTCGGTAGGCGATAGAACGCGGCCTGTATTTATTAGTCATTAAGCTGTTCAAAAATAGATAAGTAGCTTATCACAGCAATACCTACTAATTATTATTTATTATCGTGTAGAAAATCTAGCCTTGAACTATACAGACATTAGTCAGCCTAATATTAAGAAATGTTATAGTGCAATTGATTATTTGATGTTTCTGTTATTAATGAGTTGTAAATTAACAAGGCGCTTGTGCCACTTATTGGCCAAAAGAGATTGAACCGTCTACTGACAGTAATAAGGTGCATACTATAGGATATATTTATAACAGATACTCCCTTTATCCTTAGCGGGCAGTATGGTACAGCTAGCACGCGCAATGGCCACCTGCGCCCGCGCAGCTAGCAGAGCCGAATCAGGCCGGTAATACCCGAATTATTAAATTAACCCGAAATTGAGGCCGGCCTCTTTCTTGTAACCCGACGCGAACGAAACGAGTTCCCGCGGAACCCAACTCGTGGGAAGAATCGCTTCGGGTTCGATACACAGCTAATTATTAGGTAAGTATCCTCAGTCTTAATTGGTAATCTGATATTTATGTGAAGATCTGTTTTTTTTCCTTTTTTGTTCGCTTAATTACGTAACAGGTACCTATTTGTTTATTATGTTGAAGGTAATTTCTTTGAAATAAGGATATTATTTTTGTTGGACTAATTACGTAGGTCTATTAAATAAAAATAAAAGCCTAACCTAGTTCTAAGCCCTTTACAGCAGTCAAGACAGTGGTTCCGCCACGGGACAAAAAGTGCACCATGTTTATTTAATTAATTGACAATTATTGTCCGTCTCTTCTCTTACCCAAATATCTTTTAATACACAGTTTGCAATGTTCAAGCGGACTTAGGCAGAGAGTTATTTCATTTCCCTCCAGCGCCGAGGCAGCAATGCAAATGCACTCCCAATTAGCGGGAATTATGCTTCTCTGGTACTCATTATTTCAACTCGGGATTTTTTCCTGCGAGCCAACCGCGGCGGCTCCGTAATTAACCAAGAACAGGCCGGATCCTTCAACGTTTGCTTATTAACGTCTAATCTTTGTTCGCGTCCATCGATCTTAATTAATTCAATTAAGGTTAAAAGTAGGTGAAGGTTGTGGCCCTCACAATGAAATTTAAAAACTTAACGTCGTCTTAACGACTCACCGAGGATACAAGGGGAGGCGAATTAATCAAATAATACCGCGGAGGCGCGGGGCTCCCCTCTCGCGCCCCACCCCCCGCGCGGCGCTACCGCGTGGCCCGCTCAGTCGCGACCGAAACGCCGTTCGGGGAAGTGTCGACGATCCCCGTCAATATAAGTACTTTTTTCGAAGTTGACAGTACAGTTTTTGTTTTAAAGTTGCCCAAAAAAGTTTATTGTGTCTAGTCTACTATCCTATCGAACTCGGAGGGTACTAGACTGTAATCGGCGGTGTAGTTTATTGAGTTGATGCGTTGATTGTGTTTTTTTTGTTATTGTTGAGTTTTTTTGTTTGGTGCATCGTGCCGGTCCGGAGCTCGGAGCCGGCGGCCCAGCGAGGCACGAAGCCTGGACGCGCGGTTAACAGACCCCAGAGGACAAAGCCTTAAGGTAACTACCTACCGACGTATTTATTGGGATTTAGTGGACGTTCGAAAACCCGGACGCTAGACAGTTCGAACATTTTGCACGACAGTTAAGCCCGAATGTTTGTAAACAAATCTAGGACGTCTATTGGGTTGTCGCAGCCGAGCTTGGTCTGTCCATAACGAACGTGGCAGACGTACGTATTTCCGGTATCTTTACCTATTACACATTTGTGCATATACCTACCTACGAGAACCACGTGGATATCACGACAAAACTTTTATTTGAAACCTAGTGAATAATACCTACCTCTGAAACGCAATGAAATGACATAGTTAAGTTTATCAAGATTTCATAATTTATTCTCCCCGGCTTTATTTTTGGGCGCCAAAAATCAAGCATGTGACATGGAATGTCTAATATACGTAGACAAAAAGGATCCTTGGAGTGAAGCAAACCTTACGCACGAATCGAGAAACAGTAGAAAAAATACTATCACAAATTAACCTATGAAGGAACATCATCACAAATACTACTGAAATGTCGGGTAACCGAAAACGTTAATAAAAAAAAATTACTTCGCTACTTAAACCCGAGCTCAACTAATTAACAGCATTGTATAAAAGCAATTTAGCTAATGAAGAAAACCCTTAAACTTCAGGCACAGTATCTACAAAATCATTAATTAATAAGAACAGTGTGAGCACAATACTAATTTCATCGTCAGGTAAAACTCAATTACAAGAGATAATTAAACCATCAAGGATTTATTTACTTTGAGCATCAATTTTCTTTAAAATAAACCTACTTTTAATTAAAGCTTTAACGAAAAACAAATAGAGGAGGAGAGAAACGTACAACCCTTCCGAAGCTTGCCATCACAATAGGGTGGATGGAGCACGTATATATTAAACCTAATTGTTATTGAAGCTTTTAGCTAATTCATCTATTCAAATTATGTTTATGACGTTAAGATATTATTTTTTCAATCAAAAATGAAGTTGGCGAGTAACCTGTTCTAATTGCAAACCAAGTGTTATAACAATATACCTACCCTCATGGCAATCATGATTACCTAACAGAGAAGTGCTTTTGAACTAGTTTTTTTTTGTGCAAGACTGAATCTTTCATGTTTTGGGACATAATCAAGTCTTCGTATTAAGATGGTTCGAAATTAATTTAAAACATGTCTAAGCAATATTATACGGACCACTTCATTTCATCGCCGGTTTAATTAAAAACGAGTGCCCGTTCCCCTTCCTCCTTTTCGGGTTGGTGTACCCCCTCTCCCCGTGTGGGTGTCTCGCTCCGCTTATATTTAGATAATTGTACAATCATCTAAATTAATGAGTGCTCTCGTCCGGTCCTGGCCTTTATTTATGTTATAACTCGACTCCATGGAAATAATGTCATTTTTTGCATAGAAAATAATGATCTAATTGCGAACATTGTCCAAGGTTGTTGACTCGACGCTAATTAGGTTATTTGCTGTTTATAACCTGTATTGTTATATAAAGGTACATTAACCACATTATAATGCTTTCCAAAGTCATATTTTTTGCTACACGAGAAAAGTCGTAAATCTGCGGTGGTTGTTCAGAATCTGGCGGTTGACGTCGGTGATAGAGCTCAACGCAATTAAAACTTTCGCTACGTGCGTGGACGAGGCGCTCGGATACCTTAATTTATGCCAGTGTTATCACTTTATGAGTCTATTATTCATTTGAGGGAAGATTCCCATTTAGATAAGCTTGGGTTTTAATAACAGTTAACGTTATCTTTGACTTTGAGCATCTTGATATTTTGCGGGGCATTTTAGAATCAATCCGGAATTCTTTCAAATCTTTATATGGTGGAGTTGCAGAAGCGTTTGTTATACTTTTGCACCTGCAGTTGGAAGGAGAATTTGCGACACATCACACATCAGTTACTGAAGGACATCAGCTAAAGTGCACCGAGCACCAGCGGCGGCGGCCGGAGTGGGCAGCCTGCTCCGGAAGGCTGCGGGCGATCTGTCTAATGAACCCGAACCGCCCCCACAGCCTGATTTATTAACAAATTAAACGCATTCTGCTGCACCCTCATGCAAATACCCTATATATTACGTCTAAATACAAATCGTTTAAAACTGGATTAAGGGTTTCATTTTGATATCAAATGACTGATAAGTTTTGAACCGCACATGTGGCTGTAGTGATCAAATTCTTTAGTTTTCGTTTTAACAATCGAGTTAATAATGCTTTAACATCTTTGTATATTTGTTTGGTTTGTTTGTACATACTTAACTTTTTAGGTATGTGGTAATTATTTACGCTAATACGTAATTATTTACGGCAATTTTCAATGTTAAAAACGTTTTGTCTTGTCCGACGACATCTACTTGCTGTGTTCAATTCTTTTTATGGGGATTCCAAAATAAAAAATAGTTTGTTCCTTTTTAGGTCTCTGTGTTGCCATTATAATTATCTACTATCTAAGTACCTTCCTACTATATAGTGCCCAACCGATAAGAAGCCAATCCTGACACATTGCACAACTATAAAGTTTCTGAATATGGATAATGTTGACAGCAGTGAAGCAATGCAATTATTACTATTCCTTCACACGTAACTAATAAGTTTTACTGATGTCAACAATATCAATAACCAGAAACTTCATGGCCGTGCAATGTGTCAGGATTGACTTCTTACCTGCCTGGTGCTGTAAGAATCATTAATTACAAGGTACACTCAGTTGATTCTTGTACCTACCTATATGAACTAAATCCTCGTATCTATCGTGGTTGCTATGCAAATACAACATACGTAGGTAATAACCTACGCCTAACCTGCTAACCTGTTGCTGCTAATAAGCAGATTTGGAAGTACTACTCATCACACCAAGTCAATATCGTCATTTCCGTAATCTTCTACCTATAAGGAGTGTCGCTTCAAACCTACGCTACGGGTTCCTCATCAATTGAAAAAGTCCAATGAACAACAAGTTTTATTCCCCTTATCTATTGTCTGTCATTGGAGAAACATAACGTACCAACCTAATTTGAATATTGATAAGAAATGATTAAAACTGAAAAGTCGATGTAATTTCCTAGAGTAATTTTGTGTCATTGCCATTAAGCCTTGTTGTTATTCATCGATATTGAATATATCGTGTTGTCTAGTCTACTCATATTATTGTAGCATCCATTATTCAGGGTCCTCGCAGGCCGGGCGCGCCGGCGCTGCTAAATTATTAAACAAGCGTTATAAACACGCCACCCCAAAACTCAACTTCTTTCAAATGCCTTTACAACTCGGAGCTTACGAGAAAATCATTGATGTCTACATTTTTGGGATGTTGAAGATCTCTTTTTAATAGAGCTTGGATATCGAATTCATCATGAGCTGACTCTCCGTAATGAACATTATTCAATGTACTGCTAATGATTGGCATGATTAACTTACTGTTGTGCAAAGTAATCTAAAACATCATAGATTCAAGTAGGGTAATTACCTACTGTGCTATAACAATGCTGAATCTCGCAAGAACAAAAAGAACGGCACAGATTTCGAACCATTTTAAATGGCATCAAGCCTGGTGAACTAAATCTCAGTCGAACCGTTTAAGGCAGAGGTTGGAATTCTTAGTGAGGCAGTAGGCACTAGTGGAACACCTGCTTTGATATCGCGCATGCCCTCCCCAGTCCGTAAGTCCACATTGACTAAACCGGTTCCGATTACAGGTTATAGCTGCCTACTTATCCGTTTGGCGGAAACGAACCTCTCACGTACCTTGTTGTGCATATTCGTATTACAAAGTGACCATTTTGAAAATTCGCCGTGGCGAAAACGTTCAATATTCCTAAATAAAATAAGATAACATCGAAATAGGCGCTTCCATTGATTATTTCGTTTCCGATGATTATAAATGTGGACTTAAATGGTTTTTAAATATCTTTGATTAGTTTTCGTTGCGTGTTATGTTCTCTGGCGATATTTACAGAACGATTACTGTGTTACCCTCTATTCTGGGAAGAAGCAATTCAACTTTCATACAAAAATAAACAAAGTCACCCGCCGTTTATTTGTATTGTTGGAAAGATGGTTCCGTTTACAGCAACTAATGAGTCTTTAAGAATTTGGGGGCATTGGAACAGA
Source organism: Acleris sparsana (assembly GCA_923062465.1). Classification (NCBI taxonomy): domain Eukaryota; kingdom Metazoa; phylum Arthropoda; class Insecta; order Lepidoptera; family Tortricidae; genus Acleris; species Acleris sparsana. The sequence goes on from OV281286.1 coordinate 15,796,811, forward strand.
GTTTTGTGTCAACATTTATTTAAACTTTGGTAATTGTTGGCAGGAAATAGCAAAAATAGGTTCCTACTGGTAAATGATCCTAATGCTAATTCATGCCCATTTGTACCTATTGCGTGTTTGTTTAATGGACTTTTGTAACTATTGGTGCAGATGCGGTAAAAGTTACTAGATCACTACAAGCAGTTAAAAAAAAAATGATGCAAGTAACAGATCGTTTCCTAATGTCAGTGTTCAAAAGAACTTGTAGACCTACTTATTTGCAATAGTGTAGGTAACTAACTACCCACCCACCTTAATTATTCATAAAATAATCCTCTCATTCGATTTAAATACGTTTTTCATTGTACTTTACGAGGTATTCATAAAGCCACATTCAAAACTGAAGAGCAGACCAGCTGGTTTATAGCGAGAGTGTCCAGAGAGCGATAGAGACAGTTGTATTTTTATCTCTGTTCAGAAAGAGTAAGAGGATTTCCTTAATTTCTCTCCGCGTGCGGCCACTCAAGTTGTGCCAGTCATCCTATTTGATTTGTAAGGGGAATTTTGTGATGTAATTGGTACTAATTATTGTTTTGAGAGTTATCTCTCATAATGGGATATAAAAGCTATGTAAGCAACGCCTTAATTGTCTTGCATGATGGTTTACTTTTTGTACGGTTCAGATTTTGTTTTATTAAGACAGTACATAAAGTGTTTCGTGTTAATTATGGGTTAGATGAAAAGTAATAACAGAATTTGCAGTTTTCCAAGCGTAAAATACGTAATGATAGCTTTGTTAAAAAAAACAAGTTGGTGAAAGTAAAAAACGGCTAACTTAAGATAATAATGTATTTTCTGTAAGAAGTTTCAACCTTGTGGTACTCAGCAACCAAAGATTAAACAATGCGATTGCATACGTAATGGCTGATTGTGAGTCCAAATTAATAGCTATCCTTAGTTAATACCAGCAATAAGCGATGTAAATACGGGCCTATATTTCACCGGTTGCCGAGGCAACGGGCGCGCCAAACAAGCGAGCCTGCCCGGCCTGCGCCAGACTCGTTTATTGAGTCCTATCCTGATCAACGTGGAAGTGGAAATTAATTTCATCGTAAACACAAGGGTTCCAGCGGGCCAATTATGCGTGGCACCTTTTTATCGTGTGGATATGTATAAATTTTTAACAAAGTCGTCTATTTTATCGAAATCCCTAATATGGTTGACAATGTCGATAAAGTTATTGCGTCGATAAAGCGACGACTATTGTGTTTAAGCCCAGTGTGACAAGAATCACATGAGATTACTACCAATTTGCAAAAAAGTTGCTAGTGTCACGAAATCAATACATTTTTGCACATGTTGGATGTCGAATGGCGGACTTTATATAATGCTTCTAAAATGGGAAGTTATAAATTAGTCATAGAAAGAAGGCGGACGCCATACTATTAAAAATATATGGGTTATGTTGACATCTTGATTCGGTAGTTCTATATTCTATGGTTATTAGTTTATGGTTAGTAGTTTAGTACCTACGAAAGTTTAAAGTTTGTATTGGAATTTTAGTTCGGTCCGAAATTGTTCTTGGATAAACCGAAAATGAGACAAACAACAAAAGTGTAAGTTTAACACTGTGAACTAATATGAGTTTAAGTGCATTGCCAATTTCTTTATTTATTCTTAATGATTAAAACAATCATGTTGTGTTACAGTCGCTGTACAGCAGTACAATAAAGAAAAAATATTGAATATATGGCCAGCCACCCCTTATTCGCAAACTGGGAGTTCAGTGGGCCACTCGGATCTCAAAGACACGAGTCCGAGTGGCAAAATCTGGCTTCGATGTTGCGAGAGTTTAGCCCGGAGAAATCGTCGCATCATGGAAAATCGTAAGTATTTTGTTTATTAACTATACATTCATATTTTTCGGGTAACATTAACGTTTTAGCCTACATCGCCTTATTTACCACATTACATTGCACACAAAGAACAGAAGAAAAAGAAGGGCATACCTAAAAGTTATGAAGGTATTATGACAGAATGATCTATTCAAAATTCTATATATTCTATCTATTAATACTGTCTTTTAGTAATGAAAACTTGAAATGTATATCTTTTTATTTTGGCTCGAATATTATCAAAGACATTTAATGTCATATATTTATATGTAGGTAGAGGTCCTGTAAACTATTTTAAGAAAATTATCCATGTCCGCTGGGAAAAAATATGACCATATTGTCCATACAAACTTACCTAATGCCCTTTGTTTCATAATGACTTTTTTTATATAAAAGTAATGCAATTGTATTTTATGTTACAGAATATAATAGAACAACTAGTAAAACTGAATCAGCTCAAGTCAGAACACAATGACATTCTGAGGGAGCAGAATAAGATTTTAAGGAGAAACCAGCAAGCTTTAATTTTATCCATACTCAAACATAGTAGATCATTTATAATCCACACTAATATGTAGATGCAAGGTAACTCAGTCTGTCTTTTACGTTCTAGCTGCTAAACTGCTGAACCGAACCTTAATCTTAATTCAAGATTGAGTTTGGTACAGATAGCTTGATCCTATTTTTTATACTGTTAAAATATAGTTTTCTACTTTAACTGTTTATATGGGAATGGAATAAAACACAATAGTAAGCAAAATAATTATTTACTATGGTGGCCCTTTTTTCTTGGGCCACTCTTAGTAAAAGCCCATTTGCCGGTAGCTGCTGGGTGGTGAAGATTTCATTGCTGTTTGTGGCAGCCAGCTCCATATCAAGTGTTCTGAAAAATAATATGTAAATAAGAAATTAAATTCTAAACTCTTACAAGTTATATGTATGTACTTAGGTATAGGTAAAAAAAACGGTTCTCTATCGTTATGGCAAATTAATTTACATGTAACAATTAATAATAATGTAATGTAACAATAAAATATAAAATGATATCCTTTTTCTTTTCAGGCTGGAGGACACGCAAATTATAACTGAGGAGCCATGAATCTTTTTTATTTCTTTATTTTTAAAATTATATTAAATGATTGAGGTTGAATGGATTTCAATGCATTTTAATTTAAATTAAAAACTTGTTTTTATAGAACGATAAAATTCTGTTGGGGTATAGGAGCAATTACATGGGGGTTTTGACCTGCTTAATGTTTTTTACTTACCAACTGCACATTCATGGAATGAAACCCCTTTCTATTGAGGTAGTTTATGCTGTGGGGAAGTGGTGGCGGGAAAATTTTGATGTGTGTGCAGTCAATGGTCCCTAACACATTGGGCACTCTGTAAGCTGCGCTAAACTCCCCAGCAACAGCTTGTCTATTGGGGTCTGTTCCAGGGAACTTTGCCCATCTTCTCATGAGCCTGAAAATAATACTTAGTTATACCTACTGTAATTGCATTTGTATTTAACATCAAGTTTGTGAATAATTATAAGTTCATATTTAACTATTTTTATGTTTTATTTAAAAACCAAATTCCCATTTATTGTAGTAATTAAATGATGTTAGTATTAAAACTTGAGTAGGTATATTATTTGTGGTTCCCTTGCAGGGTATCCATTAAATTTTCATTTATATATTAAATGAGTGTAATATAGTGCTAAACATGAACCATATTAATGTATAGCAACCTTGAAAACTAAATAAAAGATAACCCAAATATACAAAAGTTAGTACTATTACACTAAAAAGTTACAAAATATAAAATAAATTAAAAGCAATTTTCCCACGGGATGGTGTGCCTGTTTGTTTTGTTGTTTGGTCTATACTGTTCAAAGCCTTAAAATATACCTATAAAAATTTGATAGGTACAGAGATAGTTATATCCCGGAGGAAGACTTATAACTGATGGACTTTTTAATTAAAAAAATTAAAGCAAGTAGCACATATGAAAATGTTAGTAAGTAAATAAACTTCACTTCAAAACTATAGGTCCATTGGGTCATTAACCATTTAGAAAACGATAATGTTATATATTATTTCAACTTTCATGCCTACCTTCTGATTACAGCGTCCGTAAACTGAGCCAGATAGTTGCTCACAGTGCATTGTGCAATGCACAAACCGTGGTCCTGCCCTGTTCTGCGTTGGTAATTACCATCCGCCAGAAAATGCAACGATGTTAGAACCTGTGAAAGGGTACATTTTTACGAATTGCTTTAACAATAATTTTCTGGCTCTTCACCTTGTGCCTAAAGTAACATTATGTATATGTATGATAAACAATAAATATTACCTTAATATAGACGGGTAAACCGTCATTATTGTGCGGCTGGAGGTCGACGTCGAGTTCGGCACATAAATGGAGAGCCATCTCCTTACAGACTGTAGACGTGCCGGAACTCTTCCTCCGGAAGCTCGAAAGGATTCGACGCGTCTCGAATCGTCCTGCGCTGTAGTTTTCGCCTTTCCTTCTCCGTTTGCAGCGTGAGACTGTAGTAGTAGTATCTAGACATTCTACGAAAAAATACAGCTTAGTTATACCAATTATAATGTAAAACGCCTTTATTATAAGTAACTAAACGGTTTTTAATAAGTAAAAATATTATAAAACCAATACTTACGCTTAAATTTTACATGAGTTGAGTATTTTTCCAAATGAAATGTCTTGTCGTCACCAACCCGGCACTTGTATAAACTTATCGAATTGAGATGTCAAAAGTCGATCCAAAGTGGCCACCCATATTAAGCAAAGTCGATAAAATATGACGTTTGTCGTATATCGTTGTCAAAAGTGGATAATGCAATGTAACCGATGCCACCATATTAGCTTACGTCGACAGTGATATAATGTCGATGATCTTGAGATAAAAACGTTTTATCGCGTCGATAAGTGTCACCATAATCGGCCCGCTGGTGTTTTGATACGGGTTTTGAATGTTGTAAAACGATCTATTGGGAATTAGAAAAGTTTTCGGCCAGATACTCAAGTAAAATGACCCATTGGGGAACTTACGAAAAGAGTGAGTCGTCGACTGTCCTTAATAATAACAGAAGAAGGACCGAAATACATACATCACAATAACTAAATTATGTCAAATTTTTAAGCCGAAAAGCAGTTGATCCGAAAATGCTACATTATCTTAATAAAATCGCAATTTAGCTTCAAAATATGTAACGCCACATTATCAGAACGGGGCGTCCGGAGCGCTAACAGCAACTAAGTAGATAACAATCAGCTAGGACGGCTTGTACGAGACACGAAATTAATTAAAACAAGTTTGTTCGCGGATCCTATGCAGGTCGAACAAAGCCGCGCTGAGTCACTGGGTAATTACACGCGGCAGACGCGACGCCTGCTAGGCGCCTTACGTCTAACATTATCTTTTGGCTCATTATTGTGACGGTGGCGATGTGCTGAACTGAACCAGTGGGGGCTGCGGGGAGTAACCTACGACAGCACGCAGATTTTCTAAAGAATTGGAAAGGTTGCTGGCTGCTGCATCATACCTAATCGAGACATACGGTCAAAGACGAGACAAACTGTGTTTGCTTTCATTTATATTTCAAAGCTTGTCTAGAATTTTGCTATACAACTCTGATTGCCCAGACAGACCCTATATTCACAAAAAAAACGGAAACGCTTTTAAAACGTAAATTAAAAACAAGGGGTGTAACTTTTAAATTACTTGAAGACGACAACTTTCAAAGGGTTGAAAATTGTATTTCGCAGTGTCTCGGTGGACGTTAATGTTCTTTTAACCTTGTCTTGGCTATGATAGCGCCATGTCATCGGGAATTTTAATTATATCGTGGTGATTAATTATTTAAGGAAGGGAAGGGAAAGATCGCTGATTGATCGCGACAAGACAACTCGGTTGCGCTTCTCATCCTATTGTCTGTGCTAATTGCGACTTTTCACGATATACAAGCTGACCCCAACTTTGAATCTTTGGTGGCGGAAATTTTGAGGCTCGACTTTGGCAAAAATATCCTTATGTTTTCTTGGAAATTTAAATAGCTTCATCAGTACTGCAACCTCAACAATTGTACCTATAAGATATCTTACTTGAAACGCCACCTGTCTACAGCTTTACAACTTCGCTGGCCCATAAGTTACAGGGGCACTTGACACGCAGTGAGAAAAACATGCCTTATCTCCAGCTCCAAACAATGAGCCATCTGTTACCGAGGAGACGACTGACGGCATCCGTGACCTGTTGACAGAAATAACTAAATACATGTTATTCAAAACTCATTCCATAGCAGACTGGTGGTAGAGATTTTGTAAGTAAAAAATATCTTGAGCGCTTAATGATTGAACCTTATCAATAGTACTCTTGTAGGATAAATGTTTTGTAGGTTTCTTACTTCCCTGTTCAACTATTTCTCGTTTATTATTATTTGGATCATAACATGATTTATTTCGGAGGCAATCCAATTGATATATATAATCATGTACCAAAATGCTGTTAAGAATATCATCAGTTGCTTATTCTACTCGGAACAAGTGGTAACCTGGGCACTTTGCACAGTTTACTGCTACATTTGAAATAATTAACAATGTAAAGGTTATTCAAATGTAGGTCCCAACACAGCTGCGTTTTAAAATAGATCACATTGATTATTAAACAAACGATTACATCTAAATTTAGTTGTGCATAGATAGTGACCGATCGGGGAATCGGGCCGGCTTCCTGTGAATCCGACGGGTTTCATCAAATTATGCGCATCCGCTTACCTCGGAAACGACTGTACAGTGTTCCAGTTTGCCTATAACTATGCGATAGACAAAGTGTTTTACATGGTTCATGCTAATCTAGAACAAACGCCGAATATTTTGTTTGTACAATTTTGAGGTGCGTGATGGGGCTGACTAGTTTCTATATTGGGCAAACGATGTAGAAAAAAATACGACTTTTTAAATAATAACTGTATATCTGCGAGTGTCTAGTGTTCTTAATCCACGACGCCTCGCCCCCCTACTTCATTTTTCATACATTGACGACAATCATTTGCAACGTCATTTTTGACAACGTCCACTTTGCTATGATTGACATTATGTAGTTTATAATAATAAATAAATATACCCCTCAAAATAAAGATACTAAACCTTTTACACCAGATGTTTACTAGTAAAGGACGATGAAGAACGCAAAGAATCCCTCGTAATTTATCTTTCTGCTTAGACACTCCCCACAAAATCTGCTTTCTAAGATTTGGGGTTCTTTTAGGGTTAAATAGGGTTACAGTTACCGCATCTATCGTCTCCCCATTGAATTATCGTTTCGGCCACCAGCCATAGCAATAATCTCAGTAGAATAGATAGGTCATTCATTTTGCTTATTTAACATTAGGTTTTTGTGTTACATAATTTTAATGGCGAAAAATATGGGCGGCCTTTGTCCTGCGGTGGGAGTGGGACATTAGCACAAGCTAATTTAAAAAAAAACTATGATTTGATAACATTTACGATGTAAACAATTAACACAGTAACAGTCTTCGTATTGCAGTGTAGAGGTTGCAAATGTGGGTATAAACACTACTTTCTCTGATTTTTATTTTTAATCAATCACCTTCTGATACCTATCGCATAAGATGGTGTGTTTAGCAAAGTAATAACTATTATACCATACGAAGAATATTTAATCAAGCCACAAAGAATGCCGTGTGTTTTAATGTTGTTATAACGAACGTGGCTATAACACCTATAGCATCACTTACAACCAGTTAAGCGCGGCAGTTAAGGCGATGCAATCATACAAATAGACACATTAAAGTCATAGTATCTCCAATTTTATACAATTAACGTTTTTGCAAATCGTCAGGTGTGCGTGACTCGGTTCTTTCCCTCATCGCTGAGGAGCCTCGTTGCTTCGGTTTATCTAATCTCGCAGGGCGGGATATTTGCACGGCGATAATGCGGGCAAATGGCCCTTATATGAGTCGCGGTTTGCAATGATGTTTTACTTGCAAGATATTTATTTTGTGTCAAGACATTACCGTTACATTGGTAAATGCAGATTCTGCAGTGTCATAGGACTCATAGGCAGGCATCAACGCTATCAACAGCTTTTAAACCACACTCAATTCCTATGGTTTTTTTGTCTTTACTACTATTCAATTTAAATAGTCGTTTACCCGCCAAAATAGTTTCCATTAATGTCCTAATATCAGATAGATTCTTAAAATGTCGATGGATTCTGTTTGAAGAATAAAAACTATTGTAGAAACCAAAAAACGTAAAGGACAAGGAAAGGTTTTTATAAAAGCTTCTTTGCATGTAGATTTCATTGCTGCCATCTAAAATATATTAAAAAATAATGGCAATAATAGAAACACAATATAAACATACGCCACCCTCCATGGCTGGACGGAGGGTGCTTCCATTCCAAATTGGCTACGGTTCGCAAGGGTTCTTCCCATACGGTAAATACGCAATTTGGTGCTCCATACAATCAGTCAAATGAGCTTGCGCCCGTTGCAATCAATTACGTATTTTTGCAAGTAGGGCGACAATTGAGCACTGGGTCAGTGTAAGAAAATTAACTAACGTACTATAACGTACTTTTATTAGCGTTCAATATGGTATGGGATTTTATTGCGTGTTGAGGATGCCGTGCAGATAAATGATAACTGGTAACAAACTGCACGTGCAAATAGAATTTTGAAGGAAATTTTGTTAGTTGTGTTGTGAACAGAAATAATTTCGGATACGAGTACTTCGCAATCCTCTTTTTGTTAATTTCATTTACATTTATAGATTTATTTTATTAAAAAATTCGTCCTAAAAAATGTGGCGTTGACTACGTATTACATTATCGTTTTAATATCTTTGAGATACAGACAAATATTTTTACCCGCGTGTTCCTACAAGTACAAGTTTTTTTGCGTAGTAAGTTAATTCCAAAACAATGCAGTAGCCATTCCAGATTTCTATTAAAATAAAATGTGAATGCGCACACTATAACTATGCTGCGTGACGGAAGTATGTGTATCACACCTACTCAGTCTCAACTCCTGCAAGGTGCCAAGTCAATACTCGAAATAATTAAACTACTTAGTTTAGTAGATAACTATATAAATAGCGTAACATGTTTTATCGTTAAAACCGATGTACCCACTCGAGTACAATTACCTGCGACTCTTCGAGCCGTGAAATGCGTTTCCGTGTGAGCCTTATCAACACCGATCTTCCGGCGACCCTGTACCACTGAACCTCGGGTTAGCACTTTATCCTATCGCTTTTACGTCCTATACTTGTATCATTTAAGGCACGAAGAACATCACGTACGACTCGTGGTACAGGGTGCATAGTTTTTTGATCTAGAACAGGTTACGTGCCAGTTTGTGTTTTTGTTTAAACAATTTGTACTTAAAATGGTTCACAAGTTTTAAACATGCAAATTAACACTCTTTATCATCTAAGGTCACAAGGAGTTATTTACGAGTTGGCGTTAAAGTTATTCCGATACCTACGTATGAAGTTTTAACGATGTTCGAACAACGTTATCTACTTTCAATTGGAAATAGTGTCCTCAAAACCAGTTCAGTTGTATGAAGCAAGACCTTGTTAAGTGTCTATTTATGCCTTAAAAAATCAGGTGCTATTTACTGATCGTCACAAAGTTATTTCTTGCAATTGTATTTTGTTTTTATTATATATAGGTTTTATAAAAATATCACGTTACTACTAAATCGGCGTCATTTTTCTCCTTCTTTCCTAACTTGTTTAGTTTTACAAAGCTATGTGCCAACAGTTATTAGTCAAACAATAACCTGTCCCTGACGTTTGCCCTTTCGTTTCCGGTGCTCATCTGCGTGAACAATAGTACCTGCGCCCGCGCACTTGCCTGGTTAAGTACTGTGGTTAGTTACAGTTTTATTAACATTTTGTATTTTAACTGCCAGATTTTAACCCGTTTTTATTTCCAGCAAATATAAAAGTTATTTAGAGAGTAGGACCGAGGATGAGTCCCTGTGGAACTACGATTAATATTAAGTTGAAATTATTAAAATAATATGAAGTTATTAAATGTCAATACGATAATAAAATGTTACAATGTCTCCACGTACACATGGAAGGTTGAAGTATGGAATTCATGATAAAAGCAAATAAATGTGACTATAGGTGAAGGGGTACAGTTAAAGCCATAAATATATGCACGTTCCCAATAAGTCAAAAATAATCTACATATATCTATGCCAATGACAATAAGGTCTATGTATGTATACATTTATTTGACGCGATTGTTGAACTGATATTAATGCGTTCGACTAGGTACTTACAGATTAATAGAATATTAATTACTAGGTAGAATGCAATATAAATTCGTAACTATTCGTGGCTTGAAAGAAACTAGAGTCAGAGAGTGCTCTATCTATTTTATTCACGTCACATTTACGTTTCTACATTTATAACATTTCTGTGTAGTCATTAAACCGAGTATGAGAATAATTACCGCAAGCAGTTACGCAAGATAAAGCCAGAAACCCCGTTCTTGTGCCAAAGAATTCCTACACAGCTAATGTATTTGCTTACCAGCCAAATAAATGATCCACTCGCGATTACAATAATAATAGTTATTGGCGTCGTACAGACTGCAGGGGAAACAGCTGGGGTAACTCCCCGCAGCGATCGTTAACTACATATAAAGATAAATTATTTTTATCTGGCAATTTACCCCAATCTACTCTATTGTTGTTCTCCGATGACAGCTATCATTTAGCGACAAATTTAAACGTCCTACTTGAAAATATCAACTTTCATAAATAGTGATTGTAATCTTATCGCAGTATAATTAATTAAATGATTTCCTTTTTGAAGTTGCAATAAAACTGCACGGGGTTCATGCCTTATTATTATTACCCAAGTTGCATTGAACTAAACAGGTTTACAAAAACATTGTGATCACTTCCGTTAAGGACAGTTTTTTCAGAGGTTTATTTTAGTCGTAGAAAAGGGTTTTAGTAAACAAAAATAAAGCTTTTATTTATATAGCGTCATAATAACTAAACTGTACTGCGACTAAACCCACGGCCGTGCAACTTAATGTGTACCAAGGTATGCAGATAATTCCAGCGCTTAGCAATGTTGAGTGATAATGATAACCGAAGCTTTATTAACATTGATAACGTTATTAACCTCAGTTATTTCGTGTGTTATCTAACTCTGAATTGTTATAATATACTCAGTTAAGTTACCTACACTTCGTGATTAAACATAAGTAATCTGATTACGAATCCACATTTATTGAATGTCACAGGCTCATTGTAACTGACCCACAATTTTAAGAGTAAAATCGTGTTTATTGCCCGGTTTTTCATTCGGAACCGGCAGTGCGCGGGCCCACGGGCGACGGGCGTATCTCCGGCGCGGGCCGTTATCTTATCACTCCCCTTCGATGAATTACCATAACTCTCATTTGCATGTACCCACATAGCGCATTGTTTATGGCCGGGAGATGACGGATTTTCTTCCGCTTTCTCCGGCATACCGGAATGACGGGTCGGTTAGGGTTGCCAGATTCATGCGCGGTGTTTGGCTGTAATTGTAATGTTTCGTTTAATTTAATGACTGTACTTGATTTATCGCGTGTGTTCATCGCGTTCATGTAAATTTTTGTTATTTTCTTCGGAAATGGTCTCCTCTGTAGCTTTCCATCACTGACTACTGTCTATAGCCACTCGCATCCAGTTTATGCCGGGTCTGGGATTTGATTTAGGGTAATAAAATTCTCTACTATGAGCCCTAAATTATTATTTTTCCTGGCTTTCATACTATAACAATATCTTGTCCCTTAACAAGTCTAAATATGAACTAAAGTGTCTTTGGATGTACAATGAGGCGTTAGTGTCCTGAGTCTGTTTTGCATAACTTGTCAAATATTTGAGCACTTAAAGTTAAGCGTCAGGCGAGGGCGTACTAAGTATAAGTAAGTACATTTTACTTTGCTTGGGAAATGAGCTAACACAAACTAAGAATTTGCAATCCATTAATTCCGAGTTAAGTGAGTCACTCAGAAACAGCTGGCTCGGAGCTACCAATATACTTCGCTAATATTTTAATGCGCACTCAAATTTAGGGAGAGCTGATAAAATTGGAAGTAAGTCTTAAATTACTCACTTACAGAGTAGTTATCCGAAAGAGCTTTTAAATCATTCACAAAACACTAATGGACGTGGGGGAAGGGCGCGGGGTGGGTGCGGGGCGCGGGGGCAAGGGCAGATGTAGTCCCTGGTGAGCAGTGAAATGGAGATATAACAATATAAAGGTGTGCGTCTAAATTGCCGTGGATTGCAGACGCGGATGCGAACACATCCCGTCTGGGCCACGAACGCAGGACGGGGAAGAATCTAGGGATAAATGCGTTTGGATCCACTGCTCAGTTTTTATAGCCCATATTCGATTCGTCACTAAGAAATAAATAATTGGATTTTATTATTATTCCATTCTTATTATAGCATAAAAATTGCTTAAATCGGAATATAAATGAGATAAAAACTTACTTGTCGCTTCTTTACAGTTCTATATTAAATAATGCACGAGAACAAAACTGCGAATACCTGGAGCATCACAACATCATGAAATTAAATTGCTAAACGCTAAATATTCGCATTGTCGTTTATTAAACGTACTTAGAGTAAAATAAAATTTCAAGTTATTATTACATTCCTTGCGTATCGGGCATTCCCAGGTAGTGTTGGGTACTGGAATAATAAATGGCGAGGGGTCTGCGAGGGGCCCCAAGTGCCATTATTATTGGTGGCAATTTAATTAGATGCCCCTGCGATATTACCACTGATTCGTTTTACAATGCCGCTCTAGCGCTGGGGCACTGGCGCTGCGGCTCGGACGCACACGAGGAATTACAGTGTGAAGAGCGTTTAGGTGCTTAATTATCGGCTAGAAGTTAAAGGCAGTAAATATCATAGCATTAAGTTAAAGTAGGTATGCACAGTATTAACATCTAATCCTCTTCGATGTGATATCTTTCATGATCCCAATTTATTATACCTACAATGTAAAGATGTCAATTAAAAAGCAAATCGATACATCTCGCCGTTTCATGAAACCATCTTAAAATTCAGGTCAAGCTGAAATTAAGTTTAAAAACCATAAAATTACTTTCTGATCGTCGGAATTTGATCACCCGACGCAATCACCCGCGCCGACGGGCTTCCGGCTCATCGATATTCGTGGCGAATCGTCGAAATTCAATAATTATCCCGAACACGACTTCATTGACGAAAAAAGGTCATAAAAAGGTGTGAATGGAGAGAGGAAATTCGTCGGGCATCGGTCAGTTTTTGTAGGGCGCGGGCGCTCGGGCCGGTGCGGGCTCGGCCGGGCGGCGTGGAGCAGATAAGATTAAAAGTGGGCAGGCGGTAATCAGTGCGCGACGAAACTTGTTGAATGGCCGATCGGCATCCATTCATGAATCCTGAGGCTGGATGCCATCACGTGAGGAGCCGCGCGGTAATCACGGCGACGACGTCTATGTATATCACGCACATTTGCGATCTCATCGCGCCTCATTATACGCCGCTATCGGCCGCGACGTGTCATCGCTTCGAGGTGCCGCGATCGTTGCCACCTGTCCGCACTGACGCCCCTCTTAATTATACTGTAATAGATATGTCCGCGTAACACAACAGCGGGCCGATTATGGTGACACTTATCGACGCGATAAAACGTTTTTATCTCAAGATCATCGACATTATATCACTGTCGACGTAAGCTAATATGGTGGCATCGGTTACATTGCATTATCCACTTTTGACAACGATATACGACAAACGTCATATTTTATCGACTTTGCTTAATATGGGTGGCCACTTTGGATCGACTTTTGACATCTCAATTCGATAAGTTTATACAAGTGCCGGGTTGGTGACGACAAGACATTTCATTTGGAAAAATACTCAACTCATGTAAAATTTAAGCGTAAGTATTGGTTTTATAATATTTTTACTTATTATAAACCGTTTAGTTACTTATAATAAAGGCGTTTTACATTATAATTGGTATACCTAAGCTATATTTTTTCGTAGAATGTCTAGATACTACTACTACAGTCTCACGCTGCAAACGGAGAAGGAAAGGCGAAAACTACAGCGCAGGACGATTCGAGACGCGTCGAATCCTTTCGAGCTTCCGGAGGAAGAGTTCCGGCGCGTCTACAGTCTGTAAGGAGATGGCTCTCCATTTATGTGCCGAACTCGACGTCGACCTCCAGCCGCACAATAATGACGGTTTACCCGTCTATATTAAGGTAATATTTATTGTTTATCATACATATACATAATGTTACTTTAGGCACAAGGTGAAGAGCCAGAAAATTATTGTTAAAGCAATTCATAAAAATGTACCCTTTCACAGGTTCTAACATCGTTGCATTTTCTGGCGGATGGTAATTACCAACGCAGAACAGGGCAGGACCACGGTTTGTGCATTGCACAATGCACTGTGAGCAACTATCTGGCTCAGTTTACGGACGCTGTAATCAGAAGGTAGGCATGAAAGTTGAAATAATATATAACATTATTGTTTTCTAAATTGTTAATGACCCAATGGACCTACATAGTCTAGCCATAAGTTCTGTTACTAAGGTTGAGTCAAATAAAACTAACTAATGTTTATTTTTTAATTTCAATTCGTATAAAAATTAAAAGCTCAATTAATGTACCTTGTTAAGAACAAATAATCATTCTATATATTCACCGCAATTTCTGATACGGTCTTTTAGCAATCACAGCCGGGATCGATAAAATTACGCATGACTATTTGTAAATTTCACTTTTTAAAAACGCTTAAAAGTTAGTTTTTGTTAACCACGGAACTTTTTTTGTTTAATATTATAAAACTTCCTATCTCTGTGTATGTTTAGAGACCAACATTATATTTCTCAACAAGACTCAATTCCAGCTTATGAAGCAAGAGATTTGGTGTGTTTTTCGTATTACTGCAAATTGTCGTGAAATCGTAAAGTCATTTTAATGAGACATCAAGATTGACCGGTGTACAAGCGGATCTTTAGTTGCTTGAAATACATTTGTATCAGAATTTAAAGCTAAAAGTCTGTTCAATATGTCACGCAAAGTTGAACTCTCTACAAGAACTCTCACAAAAGTTGTGGCTGTTATCAGTATCATCGTCGTGCGTAAATTAAACTATAATTTTCTAGTCCCGAATGGGTAATACTTCAAGCTCGTACATCAAATAATTGCAATAGTTTTAGAATACCTTATTTTTATTTTTATTCTTTATAAATCAAAGTTTTGATTAATATACAGGTTTACGTAAAACTCCTTTAATTTATTTTTTAAATTGTAATAAACTTTAGTAACAGAACTTATGGCCCGACTAGGTATAGTTTTGAAGTGAAGTTTATTTACTTACTTACTAACATTTTCATATGTGCTACTTGCTTTAATTCTTTTAATTAAAAAGTCCATTAGTTATAAGTCTTCCTCCGGGATATAACTATCTCTGTACCTATCAAATTTTTATAGGTAGGTATATTTTAAGGCTTTGAACAGTATAGACCAAACAACAAAACAAACAGGCACACTTACACAATTATAATATTTGATTTAACCAGTGCACAGTGCTGCAGTGTTATTAACACACCATCCCGTGGGAAAAGTGCTTTTAATTTATTTTATATTTTGTAACTTTTTAGTGTAATAGTACTAACTTTTGTATATTTGGGTTATCTTTTATTTAGTTTTCAAGGTTGCTATACCCTAATATGGTTCATGTTTAGCACTATATTACACTCATTTAATATATAAATGAAAATTTAATTACTGTCCTCACATTATGGCACATATATTTCAGCCAGGAGTTGTTGTCTTAACTTAGCTCCACATGGATACCCTGCAAGGGAACCACAAATAATATACCTACTCAAGTTTTAATACTAACATCATTTAATTACTACAATAAATGGAAATTTGGTTTTTAAATAAAACATAAAAATAGTTGAATATGAACTTATAATTATTCACAAACTTGATGTTAAATACAAATGCAATTACAGTAGGTATAACTAAGTATTATTTTCAGGCTCATGAGAAGATGGGCAAAGTTCCCTGGAACAGACCTGGGGAGTTTAGCGCAGCTTACAGAGTGCCCAATGTGTTAGGGACCATTGACTGCACACACATCAACATTTTCCCGCCACCACTTCCCCACAGCATAAACTACCTCAATAGAAAGGGGTTTCATTCCATGAATGTGCAGTTGGTAAGTAAAAAACATTAAGCAGGTCAAACCCCCATGTAATTGCTCCTATACCCCAACAGAATTTTATCGTTCTATAAAAACAAGTTTTTAATTTAAATTAAAATGCATTGAAATCCATTCAACCTCAATCATTTAATATAATTTAAAAAAATAAAGAAATAAAAAAGATTCATGGCTCCTCCTCAGTTATAATTTGCGTGTCCTCCAGCCTGAAAAGAAAAAGGATATCATTTTATATTTTATTGTTACATTACATTATTATTAATTGTTACATGTAAATTAATTTGCCATAACGATAGAGAACCGTTTTTTTTACCTATACCTAAGTACATACATATAACTTGTAAGAGTTTAGAATTTAATTTCTTATTTACATATTATTTTTCAGAACACTTGATATGGAGCTGGCTGCCACAAACAGCAATGAAATCCTCACCACCCAGCAGCTACCGGCAAATGGGCTTTTACTAAGAGTGGCCCAAGAAAAAAGGGCCACCATAGTAAATAATTATTTTGCTTACTATTGTGTTTTATTCCATTCCCATATAAACAGTTAAAGTAGAAAACTATATTTTAACAGTAAAAAAATAGGATCAAGCTATCTGTACCAAACTCAATCTTGAATTAAGATTAAGGTTCGGTTCAGCAGTTTAGCAGCTAGAACGTAAAAGACAGACTGAGTTACCTTGCATCTACATATTAGTGTGGATTATAAATGATCTACCATATTATGTTTGAGTATGGATAAAATTAAAGCTTGCTGGTTTCTCCTTAAAATCCTATTCTGCTCCCTCAGAATGTCATTGTGTTCTGACTTGAGCTGATTCAGTTTTACTAGTTGTTCTATTATATTCTGTAACATAAAATACAATTGCATTACTTTTATATAAAAAAAGTAATTATGAAACAAAGGGCATTAGGTAAGTTTGTATGGACAATATGGTTATATTTTTTCCCAGTGGACATGGATAATTTTCTTAAAATAGTTTAGAGGACCTCTACCTACATATAAATATATGACATTAAATGTCTTTGATAATATTCGAGCCAAAATATTAAAAAGATATACATTTCAAGTTTTCATTACTAAAAGACAGTATTAATAGATAGAATATATAGAATTTTGAATAGATCATTCTGTCATAATAATACCTTCATAACTTTTAGGTATGCCCTTCTTTTTCTTCTGTTCTTTGTGTGCAATGTAATGTGGTAACTAAGGCGATGTAGGCTAAAACGTTAATGTTACCCGAAAAGTATGAATGTATAGTTAATAAACAAAATACTTACGATTTTCCATGATGCGACGGATTTCTCCGGGCTAAACTCTCGCAACATCGAAGCCAGATTTTGTCACTCGGACTCGTGTCTTTGAGATCCGAGTGGCCCACTGAACTCCCAGTTTGCGAATAAGGGGTGGCTGGCCATATATTCAATATTGTTTCTTTATTGTACTGCTGTACAGCGACTGTAACACAACATGATTGTTTTAATCATTAACAATAAATAAAGAAATTGACAATGCACTTAAACTCATATTAGTTCACAGTGTTAAACTTACACTTTTGTTGTTTGTCTCATTTTCGGTTTATCCAAGAACAATTTCGGACCGAACTAAAATTCCAATACAAAATTACAAACTTTAAACTTTCGTAGGTACTAAACTAAACTACTAACCATAAACTAATAACCATAGAATATAGAACTACCGAATCAAGATGTCAACATAACCCATATATTTTTAATAGTATGGCGTCCGCCTTCTTTCTATGACTAATTTATAACTTCCCATTTTAGAAGCATTATATAAAGTCCGCCATTCAACATCCAACATGTGCAAAAATGTATTGATTTCGTGACACTAGCAACTTTTTTGCAAATTGGTAGTAATCTCATGTGATTCTTGTCACACTGGGCTTAAACACAATAGTCGTCGCTTTATCGACGCAATAACTTTATCGACATTGTCAACCATATTAGGGATTTCGATAAAATAGACGACTTTGTTAAAAATTTATACATATCCACACGATAAAAAGGTGCCACGCATAATTGGCCCGCTGATCTACTTATGCAGCCATTTAAACGCTTCTTTTACACACTTCATCATTCTTAGGGTTCTGCACCTGCAAAGGAAAAAAGGAACCCTTATAGGACACTTGGTTGTCCGTCTGTCTGTCTGCCTATCGACCCTTTTTCTCAGAAACGCGCGGAGGAGATATCAAGCTAAAATTCATATCAAATACTCAAGTCTGCAATCCCTTGGAGCTGTAAGTAATACGGCCGTTTATGCCGCATATTTTCACACTCGCAATGGAATTAAAACCTATAAGAAACTTCCCGTTGACCTAGGATCTTGAAATCTGGTCTGGTTGCCATAGTAAAAGAGGTCGTAAAAGGCATCTGTTAAATAGTAATAATAAACACACCAAGAACTGATAAAATTGGGTTGTTATGAATTCGCCGAATCCCGAAGTTGCGCTTATGATGGGAGATTTGATAAACTTTATTTGATACGGCCTTTGATCTGTGTAAACAGATCGGGGAACGCAGAGAACGTGTTAGTTGCGAGAATTTTTATTGCCAGCCGTAATAAATTTATAGGTTGTACCTATCGTTGTATGCGCCTACGCACGTCCCTCTATAAAATGGTCACTACCGCGCCAGAGCACTAAAATATCGCGAGGACATCTTTTATAAACATTGCCGAGACCAGTCCCGATTTTCTCTATTTAATTTTGATAGGTAACGATTTTATGGAAAGAATACGAAAGTATTTACAAACTATAACTAAATTAATTTTTTTTTAAAGACACTCATTTAATTTCCTCTTCCACTCCACCTCCAAAGAACTGGGTGGTTGTAAGTATTGACTTTGAAAGCAAAGATTAAAGAAACCTAAAATCGATATTTGTTTATCTGACTACGTTATCCTACACTGAGCATTGTGAGCACGTCAATGCTATTGACACGTTTTTTACACATATACCTAAAGCAATAAAATAAAGGCCATAAACTCATGAACTCTTAAATAAGCTTCGAATGAATTCGAATATAGTTGAGCCGTAATTCCAGTCGTAAGCGCATGTTCATATCCTTCCGGTGCGAACCAAACTGACGCTAACTCGAGTTTGATAGCAGCCACCGTTCGATATTAATTGAACACGTATTATCAATATTATTAGTAGCTCAGTAGGATTTAATAACTAAGATTAGTTTACGTATTTGTAATTATTTAAAGGTCGCCGGTCGTTCGTTGGTAGCCACGATTAAGAAAGCTATAGGCATAGTTTATTTTCCAATGCTAAAACTTAGATATTGACGAAATAATATTGGTCACAAGTGAGTGCGGTAGAAATGTAGATAAAGCAAGAAAAAATAATTATTATATACCTATTTTGTGTCCCTGCTTAGTGTTCCCCTTTGTTTGGTTTTAGTATAAGCATTGAAAAGAAATTATTATAATCTACAGGAACTTTATTTTGCTACATACACTCATAGTTCTTACTAACGATATGTTAGAAATTAAAACGGCTAATAATTTAGTACAAGCCTAGAGCTTAGTATGGGCTAGGTCAATTAGTGTGACATTGTCCCCTGCTAAATCTATTTATCTATTTAATTAAAAACACACCAATAAAATAATGTTTATGTATTACTAAGTACAACTAGAATATAAATCATTTAATAGTAACTGATGTACAAAACTGCTTTGTTTCAGGTAAGCGCAGTTTGGCAGCATTCCAAATGACGCAGTAAACTGTTTGATCCTTAACTAATACTGACGCGGACATGAAAATGAACCTTGTCCTAAAATAACCGCGGTACTAAAACTAATGAAAATTCGCCGTTTGTTACACTGTAAGGGCTTATATTTTAACAGTAAGAAGAAGTAAAGAAAATGTTTCACTTTTAATTGCCAGCAATTACGAGAGCGACACGCATTATAACGTAAACTTATGAAAGAACTTTAACTGCTTAAGAAAGTCGCAAAGAGAGTCGCGTTACGTAAACGTGCACGTTCCCGTTTGTCGCAACTAGGTAGGGGACCCAAAGAATACGTACATAGGCACTGTGCATTGAGCTATGCTTTCCAACCTTTATAAGAAAATTACATTATCCTTGGGATTGATCGCGAATTGCTCTTGTCATACTAGGTTTCTGTATAATTTTTATCGCCTTGTCTACTATCAGCTTTAAAACATTATCCAAAGCGAAATTTTGAAATATTTGGAACAGCTTTGGTTGCGTTTTACCGACTGACCATGAAAGTTATGTAGGTATAGATATGTAACTTTGTTATTTGAACAAGTGAATAAAGCCTTCGCTAAGTGACAGTTGCGTCAATAACTATTAGGTAGCTGTTTTTTTAAGAAAAATTGAATAAATATTAGGAAGAGAAACTCACACAAACTGACCTTGTCCAGAGCAATACAGCCTTGTAGGTAGTTACTATGGGTATTCCTACGATAAACCGTAGACTTTAAACAAACAAATTAATAAATAGGAGGAGGTAAATCCAAACGAGTGGATTTCTTGTTGTAGAGTCACAAATTATGGCAACTTTTTACCAAGAAGGGAGGCAAAGGTGTAGGTGTACTTAAGGTAATGTTAATTAATGAACATTAGGAAATTTAAAACTGTATTGTTGACCTGTATAGAAGGGGCTTTCTTATTGTTTAATATTTACGTAAAATTTTGGAACACTAATACCTACTTATCACAAAATATTTACCAGATATTGAACCCGAGACCGCAACAAGTACCTTCGTAAGCAGTGTTAAGTTAATACCAAGTGACAAGTGGGCTGAGTCGTACTTTTTTAAATAAGTAAAATTTTAACTAAATCGCGCTTTTGTGTATTTTAAATTATACAAATAATGCAAGTATAGTTATTCCCTGCTACCTTTTCTAATGATTTGTTCACATTAGAGATTTTTGCACCATTTTCCAAGTAAACTTGTCAACTTAGAAAGTAACTTGTCTGACTGTATACAGGCCAACACTAGCTTATGACAGAGAGAACCGCTAAAGAAAGTTAGAACCGGTGCCGTAGTATCTGTTTGCCGAACAAAAAAAAAGTTACGCACTCCAAAACTATAAGGGTCAAGCAAGCGGGTCCACTACGACAATTACGCTGTTTAAAGGTTTAAAGATATGGATTTTATTTTTATTTCATTTAAGCGCATTACTCTAGTCGGTAGAGTGCCTACCTAAATGCCTATTTTCTATATTCTCAGCCAGCTTTTTCACTTCCTGATACGAAAGAACATTGTCCTCTCTCCTATTTGGCTTAGGTAGGTGAGTAAAATCTTTCCCTTCAAAATGTTCAAAAAGAATCTGTAGTGCCGTGCCGTATAAGGTATATATCATCTTTCCTCTGCTGCATTCCAAAGTATAAATAATCTTTCATCATTTACCATCTTCAAAATCTGCGAGCCTAGTATGGTTGCGTTTATCGCGTGACAAAATGTGGACAAAGCATCCGTCACTTTTGTACTTACATACGTGTCAAATAGTGACGGATGTTTTATCCACATTTTGTCACGGGATAAACGCAGCCATATTAGGGCGCCAGATATCGTATATTTAAAAGGATATTTGGCTTTATCATTTGGGTCTTAGAGGGGTAACTATTATTTTATGGAAACACCTTTCAACGAATTTATGCTTAGGTTAGGTAGGTACTATTCATTAGGCAGAGTTTTCATTTCACCGAAAGGCATTTTTCGCCGAATGATTTTTTTTTTCGTAGTCACAGGTCTAACCGAACTTAACCTACGTAATTATGGTTTAGGCAATATATTGTGAAGTCTGAACACACCACCAGAAAATAGCCTTCGATGAAAGAATGCAATAGATGAATAGAAATTCGATAAAATTATAACTTACCTTAATAGAGCTATTCACAGTTTATGCCATTAAATATGTTGTGTTTGGGAGTGTTTAAAACAAACCAAAAAAAACTACGTAATAACTGGTGCATCAAAATTTTGGATCTAAGACTCGAAACGTAGTCAAACTAGAAATATTTCGGCCCCAATGTTTTGGGGTCGCGTCGTCTATTAGTTAGTCGCGGGAGGGAATCCTGCCCTAAACGGTTTTTACAATGGGACGTGTCCCCGCGATAAGCCAAGAAGTAAACGTAAACGTTCCCGAGGAATGCGGTCTACCTGCGCGGGACCACCGCTAATCAATTTAGCTTTATTATCGCTACAATAACGCTTCATTACCGTCTTTCACATTTTTAGTAACTTTCTTTTCCTCTGGTTTAAAATGCGTTTGTTTTTAAATTTTAATACTTGACTTGATTCGAAGTTTTACTCTAATTATTCCTAACATTATTTACCGTCTAGTTATTTGTTTTCACGCGCTTTTTTGTGGATTGAGCTGCAATATATCGCATTGCAAACGTTAGGTTTTTTTTTATCCCTGAAGATTTTTGGTATGTGTACTACAAAGTAACCAAGTGCTTTTCGTTCTGTGGTTCCTTACTTTCATAGTTTAACTCCTATTAAAATAGCAAGAGTTTTGAGAATTGTATGGGGGATATTCGATATTTGGCGAACTTTAAGCCCGAGCAAACGGAAACCTATAGCAACCATCAGACACAGCTGCGAAGGCGTTCTTGTAAAAAACAAGCTGTCTTAAACGTATCAGTACCAGAACAACATGACATGTTAGCAGTGATATTATATCCCGGCAGCTACATTCCACGCCGCCCGCCGCTCCCGTCCCCTGTCCATCACTGTCACCCAAGAAAAAAAACTCATTCCCATCAACGGTGCATTTGCCCATAAACCTCTCATGTCTTCAACTTTATACCCCATCTAAATCTATAGAAATAATTAAATCTGAAAAAACGGGAGAAAAAATGGTTCGGTACCTAATTTATTTGAAAGTTTTTACGAGGGATTTTACAAAGGTCCACTACAAAACACGACAGCAATTATAATTTACATGAAGTCTGCTTCATCCCCGTAGAAACAACATGAGGCTAATTAATGTAATACGAACATTGTACCTACAAAACCACACTAGTTGAACTTGAGCGGCAATTAAGAACTGTGTAGACAAAAAATAACGTTTATTTTAATAATTCGTACAAACGCAAAGAGAAGCAAAACGAAGGCGGGTAATTGAGCGATGTCAGCGAATCCAAACACCGGACTTTAATTAGTTTAAAAACAAAAAAGACTGTTTTAAGTTAACTGACGTAATGCTGCGGGGCACGGATAAAGGTGGGGGGGCACATGCCCGTTGTTCATTAAAAATAAGGTTAGCAAGTCACTGTTAATGTTATACAGTGAATAGCATAGAGTGTTTCAAGATCATTCGAGGTCGGCCGGGTACCTGATAATTAGCGTCGGGTGTGTGCGCGCGATTTCTATTAGTTCGATCTAGGTGTCGTGACTGGTCGTGAACCCGCCGCAGGACACGGCGAGCCCGCAGTGCCCCGGCTATTAACAACACCAATTGAGTCATTTGTTAAGCGGCGCGCACAAAGCCGGGCCAATGTCAGCTAATTAGTAGTATTATTTGATTGAAATCAGCTACATTAATTATAATCAAATCTTTTATTCATTGCCCGAAGCGATCCTTGGTGATCAAAGAATGTAATTATCCGTTGATTTATTAATAAAATTAAAATGTTATAGAATCAGTGCCGAGTCATTTTAAACGGTTTATGTCGCGGTTGGACATTGCACGGTAACGGTAGATCATCAACGTAACCGCTCAGCTTGGCGGTTGGTTCAAACTAAACATTAACGCGTGTTAAGGTTTAATAACCCCGAAAAGTACAAGAATACTGACAGAATACCAAAAAACTTTAACATTTTAACAGTAATAAAAGGGAATAGCATCAAAGAATTATATTTCTGGAATACAACCAAAGAAAATTTAATGTCATGTGTAGTTTAGATTTAATATTTTCGTTGAGAAGTATGTTTTGACTTAACATTTTGAATTATCATAAATGTCGGCACCGGTCCGATCGTACGTTAAAAAAAACCTTTACATTAAAGTTTTGCGTCTGAATCAAAAGCTGACGGACCCGTCTGTATTTTGATAATCTGTGATTATGTCTAGTAAACTCCGCAGACTATGTATGTTTTTATTCGGCAATGACTTAACATTTTAAAACAATGCTCTGTCTCTCAGTCCAATTGTGAGTAGACTCCAAATCTATTAGTCGACCTATAAAAATGTTAATATAGCTATTGATGTGAGGCCAGTGGGCTATCGTAGAGTACTGCTGTCATTATCGTATTTCAGATTCAGTACGTAAATAACATAAAGAGCGAGGTCATTATTCAACTCGGCAGAGAAAGTGGAGCTATCGGGCATGCTCTCGTAGAGAAATTATTCACAACTTTTGGATTACCGCCAAAGCTTATTCATAGAAGCTATAACTGACTGACGCATCCATTTTGGAACTCAATTGTTTATCACTTAGACTTGTCAGTTTCAGAAATGTAATAAATAAAAACACACTAATTCATATAGTAGGATTTATAGCGGAATAACAAGCCTGTGGCAATAGTTATGTCAAAATGTTGTCAAATGCGGTAACGTAGGTGACATTCGGTAACAGACATGACAAAATACGAAGTTACGACTTCTTATCATGCTTAACATTTTATAATTGTAACCGCTGACCTAATATTAAAAGATACGAGTATTTTTCGTATTTCGTAGAAAGTTACAAGCGTAATCACCTCTGAATACTATAATGACATAATTTAATTTAGTTCGTAGGTTTTGTGAAGTCGAAGTCTTAGTTAATTAGTTGCCTTGCTGTCTCAGACTGAAAAAACCCGGCGAGAGCATAACGGACCATGGTCATTGTAGGGTTCCACCATAAAAAAAGCGTATCTTCAGGGCATTTACGTCCTTTTGTTGAGAAGTGCGGCAAGTGGCTTTTGTTTTCGGCAATAACTCAAAAACGGTGTTTATAACCGGTCATATTGAAAATAATTTTCTTTGAAAGTATTTATTAAGCGTTACCTTTTCCATCTTTTGCGAGCATACGATTTAAAATATAAAGGTACACAATTTATGCTACTTTTGAAGCGATTATTTCCGAAATCATACCCTTAATAAAAAAATACTTATAAACCTTGGTGTTTTAAAAGGATGGTGGGCTAATGCCTATATATGACCACTGAGGACAAGCGATACGTTACCGGATAGGTAATTCTAAGTTGTAAAACTAGTGGCAACGCAGGTAGTTCGAAATCTTTGTGTGGAAAAAGTTCGCCATGCGAAAACAACGGTTTTTCAAAGTAATTATGCTAACGTCTTCTACGTAGGCGTCCCGACGTTCCAGATTTATAAATTGTTTCTCACAGTTATTTGAGGTTCAATATATTTACTTCTCGTAATTTTTGAGTAAAATGCCTGACCACCATCATCAGCCGTCTTAGCACTTAGTTTGTTTTTCTATTTTTATTTTTTTCTCTCTATTTTTTGCCTTCATAATATCTCTGTTCAACGCAGACTATATGGAAGATTACTGTTTTTAGTCTTAAGAGAATTTTAAACTTTGTACCCACGTGTCACGTGTTATGTGTAGGTATTTTTAATTTGTGGTCACTTCAGTGGTTGATGTAATAATATCGTTTCTAGTTATAAGTAAATTGAACCGTTTGTTACCCTAATAAACATTAAAAAGTTAAAACATTAGACATACGGACGGCGGACGATCATGACGAAACTTTAAGGGCTTCGTTTTTAATAATTTACGGAACAATGAATGTTGCGTTCCCCAAGGTAATTCCTAAAACTTAAACAAAATATCAATGCAATTTTCTGCATAATTATATCAGCTACAAAGTCACATTATTAAATAGATAAAAATCTTCGATATAAAGGCAACCCTATCTTTCGGTGCTGATATCCGGCCCAAACAATTATCATAAAGGCTAAGTGAAATTGTCGCGCTGCCACAGATTGATACACAAAGACACAGAAACACAAACACACACTTGAACTTTTAACACGTCTTTTGGAGGGTTAAACACCTTTAATAAACCATATCTCAATAAATAAATTAGACCTAGACCTCCAGATTTAACTCAATATCGAGTTCTCGGCTTCGGTTGAGTTAAACATTCTGACAAAAGCAACACTGGCTAGAAAACAGCGATAAATTATCACAAATCGCTGCGCGGGCGCACGCTGTGATGTGGCATAACGCAAAATGGGAATTATTACTATTAAACCATATGTACGTACAGCTAAATCGTTGACGAAACAATACAATACCTATACATTCCTAATATATCAGAGCGAAAGCTCTCTCACTGGTGTGCACTAAAGTTTAGTCTCAAATTAAATGCGGGCCTAGATGCTTTAGTTTATCGCATGACAAAATGTGGATAAAGCATCCGTCACTTATATACGTGTCAAAAAGCGACGGATGTTTCATCCACATTTTGTCATGCGATAAACGCAGCCATATTAGGCCCACTGGAGCACTATTCTACTCGATAAAACCATATCGCTTTTGACAATGGACTATTAAACGTCATTACCGTCAAGTAAATAGAAGCGACATGTTGGCAATACGATAACATTTACATTATTTTTATATTATCATTGTATTGTTTTTCTTTTTCTTTTGTATAACCATTTATTTACAAAAATAATTATTTTATATTATTAATTAATTAAAAATAAATTATTTATTTTATTATTATTATTTATTTTATTATATCAAAAGTAATATGGTTTTGCCGAGTAGAATGGGACCCCTATTGTTAGGAAGTGGGTAATAGATGTAGCTGTGGTAATTAAATGAAATATATAAATATTATAACTTCATCCACCCACGCGCCACCACTTAATTAGACGTTGCACTATTGCGATCTGTATTTACGTAAAATGAAGTGGTGGGGCGTCGTGGATAGAAAACACATTACTGCAACATCTGTTGCCAACCGAAAAAAACCGGCCAAGTGCGAGTCAGACACGAAGGATTCGGTACTGTTCTTGTATTTTTCTATCACGATTTAAGAGATACAGCGATTGTTTCGGTCGAGCCAAAACGCTGAAAAAACACTTTTTAATATGGTGCCCCCTTTAAATTTTACTTTACCTTTATTACGTGTTGCCTACCCTATTGTATACGCAGCGGTAAATAAAATACACACGCTGTTAAATCTTCAACAATCTACCTATTTACGGTTCAAGAGACAACCACTGACAACAGACGGACGGACAGCGGAGGCTTGCATATAGAGTGCCATTGCATAAGACACTGTTTGGGTACGGAATGTAAAAACTACGAAATAACATTATGATGTGGCGAAGTCTTACAAGTTAGTTGTTTTTTTATTTTAAATAAGTGCATTGGTTTCGAAGGCCCATAGCATAGTACAACCCTTGCTTACTTTTTGTTTAGATCAATTTGTTGCGAGATATTCCATTTTTTATTTTTTAGTCTCCGAAAATATTTAATGGTTAGAGAAGTTAATCATGGAATTTAAACTTTAGTTGTTTATATTGTTATGATCTATGTGCGTATTTAATGCAGTTTTATTATTACAAAATAACAAATAGAACTGTATTTTGTAAAAAAAACATAACATGATCAAGTAATATTAGTTAAGATGATTTGAATAAACATAAATACAATAATATCCCGATAGTTGTTTCGGCCAACGGTCTTATAGCGAAGAGTCTCGACCAACACCTCAGGAGACTCTCGCTAGCAGTCGCGAGGCGTTCGTACAAGCCGATTATTTACGGCTTTACCAAAAATTCCTATGCATAGAGTAGGTATACAAACAAAACGTAAAACCGACACACGCCATACACCTTTTTTGCTCCGGCTTGTCTATTTATTTACGTGACGCTTCGCCACTGCTCGCTAGATGGCTGGATCAAGGGCCAGATACAGAAAGCAGTACTCCTCGACACAGCACGCATTGTGAGGAGGTTCCTCTCTCTGCAGCCCTAACCACCGGTAGCTTGAGCCCTGCCCCGCTGCCGGCGGCACCCGTAGGTTAGGTTTTTTATAATGTATATTTTTTGTATTAGTATTATTATTTTACTTTTATATTTGAATGTTTATTATAAAAAACCTAATTTACAGAAAATTAAATAAATATCTGAGAATAATAATAAGGCCACAGGGCAGCTAGTGGCGAGCTGTTGCGGACCTGAGTGCTCCCGAGGGTAGGTCCTGTTCCTCACCCCACGCTTGCCTTCACCGGCCGGCTGCGGTGTGCATTGAGGAACAGACCCTCACCTCTGGCTTGCCTTTAATGGCCGGTCAGAGTGGAGTCGCAAGAGCTATATGCTGGTGTTGCATAAGTGGTGAGTGGGCACCTTATGGTCGTTTAAAGTCCAGAAGCACCTCTCCACCCTTAGCCCCTCTGGAACTGTTGCCTCCCTGCTGCTATATATATGTGGCTATTTCGGGAGGTCCATTCCATTGAGTTGGCGACTCACCGCCTGCCATTTAAACCAAAGTAATTAGCATTGGCTAGGCAGGCGCCGTAGTTTCATCAATAGCCTAGTTCACCAATCCATATCAGTTCATTCATAGAACCTATTATTAATATTTCCATCATTCTTAAATAGTCTTACACTAACCGGTGGTTGTCCGTGGGAGCATACTTCTTTAGTTTGAACTCAGGGACAATCGCCGGTTGGTGTCCCATAACTTTACTAAATTAAACTTGTCTAAAGGGCCTCTGCGTGTTGGCTTCGGCTCCATGTACGCCTTCCAAAGGTCCGGTACTCCCATAGTCTCGTGATTGGTAAAGACATACCTACACATAATAATAATATTAAACATTTATTTCGAACAAGAATGAATATATGTACAGTTCATAGATGATTAGTAACAATACTCTTAAAACTATGTTAGTAAGCAAGTAAATATTTAAGATAAAATGGCCCCTCTGGACTCCACATGGACTGAGTGCCAGTGGCGAACTATGGGACAGTGCAACCTGTCAAGGAGGCTTGTTTAGGAGGCTGCTGGAACCGCCCCTTATCCGACGCATCATGAACGCAAATCTTTTGCGCATTATGGCTTGAAAGCCATCGGCACGAGCCTCCGCAAACATGCCTGATGCACCCAAAAATCGAGGCAGTCCCAACAACATCCTAAAACCATTGTTATATTGAACGCGAATGGCGTTGACAGATCTCTGAGTACAGCTGACCCACAGACTGCACGTGTAAAAAGTCTGGCAAAATGCGTTACAGCGGTTTTTTTTGACATCCTTCGTACAGCGCGCAAATCTGCGAGCCAGCATGTTGCTCCTCACTACCAACGCCCTACGCTCCCGTTCTACGTCAAGATCATCAAAGAGATCCTCGGTGCTCCAATGTCCCAGATATTTGAACCTAGTAACTACATTCAGTACAGCTCCATCAAGTTTAAGTGGGGGGACCGCCTTGGGCTTATGTTACTAGTTTTGAACACAAGTAGTTCAATCTTTTTAGAGTTATAGCTCGAACCGTGGGACACCGCGTGCCTCTCGCAGATACCTATCAACACCTCAAGGGATCCGATCAATGGGCCCAGCAGTACCATTTCATCGGCGTAACTGATATTATTGACCATCTGGCCGTCAATGGAGCACCCGACAGGGGTTTTGCTGAGCTCAGCGATCAGTGCATTTACATACAGGTTGAAAAGCCGCGGAGAGGTCAAACAACCTTGTCTCACACCGCATTTCAACCTGTATTCATCCGAGTATGCGCCAGCCCATCGAACACTATTGGTTTGGTTATGGTACCAAAAGCGCATAATATTAACAAGCTCTCTGGGCGTACTAGTTTCCCTCAAGAGCTTATCCCATAAAACATTGTACGAAACAATATCGAACGCCTTTGACAGGTCCAAAAAACATTCATATACCGGAGTTTTTTGCAACGTGTAATAGCGAACAGTATGTTTAAGACGAAGGATTGCCGTTTCGGTAGAAAGCCCCGATCTAAACCCATATTGCGCCTCGTTCAGAGATATATGCTGAGCAAGACGATAGTCGAGCAGACCATCGAATACTTTCGCTATCACAGTCGCTAGCGATATTCGGACGGTAGTTTTTCCTGTCAGATATGATTCCGTTCCTGTTTTTCGGGATTGGTACAGTAGTTTTCATAAGCTCATGAGGAAAATAAGCATGCCCAATATACAAATTAAAGACCACAGCGAGGACCTTAGGCAAGTGTGCGCCTGAGGCTGTCGTGGCCAGGTGATTTGCCCCTAGTCATACCCTTTATAACCGCTGCAACTTCTTGGGTGGTAATACGAGCATCACCCCCCGCCACATCCCCTGCATCGAGCACCACGCACCACAAAAGTGCTCTTTAAAGATTTTTGTAATTCGCACTGGATCACACTCTCTCTCAACGCTCACAGTCACGCACGACCCCGCATCCAGCCTCTTTGTGTGTTTCCAGAAACCCTTAGTCTTTTGCTGTATGGCGAGTAGCTAATATGTCCATTTTAATTTGATCTTCGTGGTCCTGGCACCATTTAAGCTTAGACTTAAAGACTTTTCTGGACACACATATCGCATACATAGGTACACTATCGATATCAACAAGAAAACGGGTGTTGTATTCAACGTCCAATTTGAACGCCATTGCATTGACCAAGTGCATTCTAAATATTCTAATAAATTGCACATTGGTTCATAAGTAAATGGAGGCTTGGGTAAAGTGCATTGACTGTGGAGAACAATAGTGGTTATCAGTGTACGTGATCAGCAATCACGGCCACGTGGCGCTGATAACGGCGTATTGACTTAATTGGTGGCTCAGCCGTCATTAATTTATATGTCGAGTATATTAAACCCTTAAGGGTTTTGTTAAATCCTTAAGCGAATTTTATTTATTGCGCTAGTAAAAAAAAAACGAGATAATACATGAATACGTTCTTATTCTGATCGCCGTTACCTAATGACCCTAAATTTGTTAACATAATAAATGCAGGATGTGGTTTTACGCACACCAGAATATCACTATCGTCATTTCTAACGAAAATAAATACGTGTGATATACTTAATAGGCTGACATAGTCACATTCATAAAATGTTAGATTTAAAAACACATACTCACTTAACTAACAACCTTATAAAAGGATGGTGCTCGCATCGCACTAACCTACATGCTTAATCTCCAGTTCTACACAT
The DNA here is from genome assembly GCA_923062465.1 of Acleris sparsana. Lineage (NCBI taxonomy): Eukaryota > Metazoa > Arthropoda > Insecta > Lepidoptera > Tortricidae > Acleris > Acleris sparsana. Next base: position 15,828,141 of record OV281286.1, read on the forward strand.
ATTTCCTCACACATATCCATGTCTTGAATGCAGCAATAAAACAAAACAGCTCAATGTATCCCGTAATCATAGCGAGAGCCGCGGGCGGACATTCTGTAGCGAAACGCTCGAAAATTACACACCGAGCGGCTTTATCACGAATACTTAAATATATTTGTTGGCCACAATCATGGCCGGCCGGCGTGACGAGTCGCTCCGCTGACCGCGCCTGCACGGGTCTATTGGAGAAGGTAGTTTGGGCTGAGATGTTAATAGTTATCTGAGTTGAATGAGTGTACAACTTGTCAGAGCCTAGGACAAGATGCAAACGCTACTAACCTTTTTCTTAAATCTATCGCTCAAAATGTATGGGCTGACATTCTCGTGCGTTACGATAAACTACGTGTTCAACTGAGATAGAAAAGAAAAAATAAATAGGCCCTGGACAAGATGCATACGCTGACGTAAACGTTTTTCGAAAACTGTCAATATGTATGAAATTAACAAAAGTGCGCCCGAAAGAATGAAGAACCAACAAGAAGAATTTTCCTTTACTTGACATATTTTCATAAAATAGTTACTATATTATATTAACAAAAGCTGATAGTACCAACAGCCAGTTCTTTAGTAATTCAACTAACAATTTACCGCCGTACTCAAGACGTTTTACTGCCGCACTCAGAGACGTCAATTAAATGTAATACTTGATTAAAGTTGCTGCTGTCACTTTCTTTGCTATAGCAATAGATTAAGACAACACGTCACTAAACAAGCATTAACTTTAATTGACGTCTCTGAGGTCGGCAGTTAGAGTCAATTAACCCGTTCCTTTTTCAAACTTGTGTACGAAAAAATTAAAAAATCGTCGCATCGGAACGACTTAATCGTCATTAACAGACTCTGAGTGCGGTCTTTAGATGACGTATCTAACGTCTTGCAATGCTCGTATAGAACTTCAAGATGCGCAGTTCGGGTTTTGGCCCGGACTATCTACTGAAAGCGCAATACTCTGTCTCAAGCAGACTGCCCAATACTACTTACACAGACAGGGAAACGCCGATGTATGCGTGTTTCTTAGACTTGTCTAAGGCGTTTGATCTGGTGTGTGTGCTGGGTCTGCCCAGATCGCAACCACTTTGATATTTAACTCGCCACCAAGCAGCATTGTTGTAACCACATAACTACAATTAAACGTACAAATGTCTTAATTTTGAAATATTAGAGATACTTACTGAATTAAGTCTAGTTTTCCCTCACCGCGTGTCCGCTCAACCGCCTCTAATTGCGAGAACGTGCATCTTCCACGGAATCGACTTCTTACACTTACATGCTATTATTACATGCTTTTCGACATGATTCACCCTTTGACAAAGACAGTAAACATGGATGATCAGGCACAAAAACAGAAGATAAAGTGTACGGGGATTACTAATAATAGCAGCTACATTGCAATCACGATTGATATCTTTCGAAACTGATTGCAATTTATTAAAATTCAAGTGTATGCACTCAAAGTGATAATCGATTGATACAGTCATTGACTTTTTGATTAAGCATAAGGTGAACATTTGAAATCAATTACAGCCATTTTGGGTCAATAATATTATTATCCACATACCTTATTTTATTGTCAATGATTTATTGATACTTCTAGTGCTTTTACATGTGTACTTATGATTGCGACTGCAGGTAATGATGCTCTAAGTTAACATAGTAAAATAAATCTCTAATTCAATCGTTGCTGTGTAAAATTGGTCGAGATTTTAGAACGTGTGGAGTAAATACATCGATCAAACGGTTCTCGCGGCCGTTTTGAGGTCGCATTCGGATGAATTATGCGCCGAGTCCATTAGTGGTCATTATATGCAAATAATATTCCACATTACCTCGTAAGTACTCATGTACTCGAATGTTAGAAATTGCTGCGGACTCTTATAAACGATCGTTATTTTGTAAAGTACAATTTCACGGCAACATGAAATGGTGCCGATTTAAATTGTTTAGAAAGGCTGTTCAGGTATGTTGTTCGTGTTCCATATTCAAAAAGTTCATTTAACGTACATAAACACGACAGATGTATCAGATAACTGGAGTTTATCGATGAGGTACCGGTGTGAAAAGTCAGATATTTAATAAAGTATGACAATTAACTCATAAAGAAGTTAAAATCGCAGCTGACTGGATAAAATTAATCAATGGCACGTAGGGACCGTCATTGGAATGGATATTTCATGTTCCCGTGGGCGAGAAGTGGGCTCCAATTTGTCCGCAGTTTTTTAATTAGTATGGATGGGAGAGAAAACGAATTGGTTTTATGCTTGCGTCCAGCGCACGCTCTATACAAGAAAAATGTAACACCATTTAAAGCTTGGATATTTATTTGACGGGTATCAGTTTAACGAGGTAACACTAGTCGTGAATATGGGGAACTATTGTTCTTTCTATTTGGAAAACTGAATATGCATGCCAAAATCAATAATACATGCAAGTTAGCAACTCCTGTTAGGTCTGATCGGTCGAGTTACAAAATAAAAACAATGGCATTCATAATTATCAACCAATCCATACGATTACTGCTGCGAAGATACCCTTGAATTTACGGTGAAAGCCCCTAATTATTAAGCATGCATGATGATTCTAATTAACGGATAGATAGGGTTACTTAAGCCCTTGTGACACAGCCCCGCGTCTGGGGTGTCGGAGCCGGGATGGGACGCTTTCATCGCTCACGTATTTCTACCAAATAGTTATTATATGGTAGGAACCGACCACGGTGTTTTAAAAAAAAATGTTGTACCATTTAAAACCACATATTTGCAATTGCGGTGTCATATAATTAAAAATACCAGTGACCCGACCCGGCTTCACCTTATTATGTATTAATGCAGATGATCATTTCAGAAGATATTTTTAAATGATTGTAAACCGCATACCGTCGCTTAGGTTAAAATAACTGAGCAGACAAATATACAAACGGATAGAAATAGCGATTTTATTCCATATTGTTTACAAACATTTAAACAACCTGATTTTTACTTATGTTGACGGTCATCTGAAGCACACCACACCCAGAAATCCATAAAATACGACGACTACTCAATCACTTTTCACTAGATCAACACAAACATGTACAGGATATCCCAGAAACTGACGTCAATCCGCCTACAGCTGATAGAGCTGCTAAAAACATCAATTTCATGTTTTATTTCATAAGTTTTTGGGTGGTATCTGACATAATTAGAATCATTACGAATCAGCGAAGTTTTTAAACCTATTTAACCCGTCAATTCAAAACATAACATTACTTACGCACTGTGTACTGTTTTGTTTTGTTCTGGTATTGTTTATGAGTTAGCTATCTTATCTACCTAAGTAAATTGCGGGAAAGTTCATTTCATGGGACTTAATGACACAGCTTTTGCAGAAAGAAATTAATAAAAGTATTTATTTATACTATTAATATTTTCAAATTTCGGTTATGTTAATACGTCCCTGTTTTTGTATTAAAGCTGCCACGCATTCTGAGCAGTAATGTTATGTCTGCTAGTTTATGTAATGTAATGTGAAGATACCACTGCAAAACTTATGAAATAACACATGATATTAATGATTTTTCGTGCAAAAATTTAGATTAAAATGATCAATATCTCCGAAACTACTAAAAATCGCTGAATATACATAGGGGTTAAATCGATAGCTTTTTAGCTGCTCTATCAGCCCTGGGTGGGTTGACGTCGGTTACTAGGACACAGGGTAATATATACAGGATATATTACCTATATACAATCGGCGGTTCGATGGCTTCATTAGGTTCCCAGCGTGCACCATTACGACGTGTTTTTAAGTTCATTAGGACACTTTCATTTGACAGCCAGCTAATCCCAATTCAAAAATTCAGGTACATCTTTATACGAATATCTTGACTTCTTCTATCATTTTATTGTGCCGCAAGTGACGTTGCTGAAGGGCGATAAAATACAGTTTTCTGCTGCTGCATTTCCGATTTTTTATTGCTGTTAGATTTAATTATTCCTTGTTTTTGCATTTTAACTTACCTAATAACTAAACCAAGAATGAACTTCGCTAGTTCTGTAAACAAATCCAACCTAGTCTGGCCTGCATACTAAGTTGTAACCTCCCGGATTTACAGACAAATAACTTAAGACAATGCGACAGTTAACTGTGAGTAATTACGACTTGTATACTCTCGCAACTGTAAAAGGTGCATTTTGACATCTATGCCTTAAAAACATATTTATAAATACGTGTTTAAGGCATGTTTGAGGTTATATTCTTTATACTGCAATGACAACTGTCAAATCGGTTCTTAACAGCGGCGGGAGTATAGTATAATGTTGCAGTTCATAATTATTTTGATAGGGGCGTCAAATCCATTTTATTTTAACACTTGTGTTTGAAACCATATTTTACTACGATTTTATTCATCATCATTCATCATTGTCAGCCGCAAGACGTCCACTGCTGGACAAAGGCCTTCCCCAAGGTTTTCCACAACGATCGGTCCTCTGCTGCTGTCATCCAGCGGTTTCCCGCGACCTTTATCAGATCGTCAGTCCACCTTGTGGAAGGTCTGCCAACACTTCGTCTCCCGGTTCGCGGTCGCCACTCTAGAACTTTTCCGCTCCAACGGCCATCAGTTCTACGAGCATTGTGCCCCGCCCACTGCCACTTAAGGTTTGCAATCCGGTGAGCTATATCGGTTACTTTAGTTCTCCTGCGAATCTCCTCATTCCTGATTCGATCTCGCAAAGAGACACCCAGCATAGCTCTTTCCATCGCCCTTTGAGTGACCTTGAGCCTTCTTATGAGGCCCATTGTAAGCGACCATGTCTCGGATCCATACGACATCACTGGCAACACACACTGATCAAAGACTTTTGTCTTCAGGCACTGTGGTATTTGGGACGAGAAGATAGTGCGTAGCTTACCGAACGCTGCCCATCCGAGTTGGATTCGACGATTGACCTCTTTTTCGAAGTTGGACTTACCTAACTGGATTTTTGTCCTAGGTATACATAGTCGTCAACAACTTCGAGAGTAGAGTCACCAACTTTGACAGGAGTGGGTACGACATGGACATTTGACATGATTTTCGTCTTGTCCATGTTCATTTTAAGACCCACTTGTTGAGAGACTCTACTGAGGCCATCGAGCATTGTACCAAGGTCCTCCAGGGTCTCAGCCATGATGACAATATCGTCGGCGAATCGAAGGTGAGAGATGTATTCGCCATTTATGCTGATGCCAAAACCCCCCCCAGTCCAGAAGCTTGAAAGCGTCTTCCAATGCAGCAGTAAACAGTTTCGGAGATATTACATCTCCCTGTCTTACTCCTCGCTGCAATTGGATAGGCTTCGAGTTCCGGTCCTGAAGGCGAACTGACATAGTGGCGTTTCTATACAAACACTTTAACACCTCGATGTACCGATAGTCGATTTGGCACCGCTGAAAAGACTGCAGCACAGCCCATGTTTCGATCGAATCGAAGGCCTTCTCATAGTCCACAAACGCTAAGCATAGTGGCTGATTATACTCCTCGGTCTTCTGTATAATTTATACGATTACGATTTTATTAGCTTGCTTAATTGTCCGTCTGTTTTTTTTTGAAGGTTTCTAGAAAATATGGATTAAAATTGAAGTTAATTAACTTGCCAATGACTTGAACATTTAAATCTTTGTCAAAAATGGATCACGATGCAATCGTAATAGTACCAAATTTAAAAACGTGTTTTAATTACTAATATCAAAGAAACGTCTTTAAGTAAACATCGTAATGTCACGCGCATTGGGTTATGGTGGGTTGGCAGCTCATTTGCAGTCTTAGAATTACTATATAGAGATTGTAGTCTATGGGTCTCAGATGCTACTAACCATGAAGTGGCTTTTGCGCTCGTTTGACTTCGTCATGCCATCATTGTAGTGGTGCTTTGTGCAGGTCCGGGTCCGTCCGGATCGCTACCATCATCTTAGGTATACTTTACGTGCCACCAAGTTAAGTTATTTGCATTATTGTATTCGGTGTGGACGTTAGACAACCGGTGCATTGAGACATTCCTTCTTGACGAATGCACGCGTCTATGCATGGGGCTCAAATTCCACTTACCACCAGGGAAATTATCCAGCAGGTTTCTCGTACGCTAATTTGCCTTACCCACGCCATCAAAAAAAATACAAAATAGAATGACCAATTTTTGACCACGTAAATGTTTATTTGAGTGTCTGCTACGGCGATCGCGTAATCGCCGCCGGCGCAGCGTCTTCCCCCGGCTCTAATTAGGCTCACATTCTCATTCCGTTGCGCGTTTAATTTCCAGCGGTTTCGCCTTAATTACGTTATTCGCGAGCGACGGCTTGTTCAGGTCCTACTTGTTTTTAAACGATACGGTTATTTTACTATGGGCCTGGGTGACCCAAACTTTGGAAGGCCCACAGGCATTCACTAAAGGTAGGTTCTAAGTTTTTTTTGGTAATGGCAAAACTTTTTTAAACCTACAATTATCTGCTTTTCTCGCTTTTTAGGAAGCAATTAAACATTTGTTCGCCTTTTTTGTGTGATAAATTAAATAAATAAATAATACACTTATCTAGGCCTTAAGAAAGTACTTCGTAGTCTCATCATTTGTTATTTAGGTAGGATTATTACTCTTTTAGCCCCAGTTTACAAAAGCTCATTTTGTCAAAATTCCTGTTTACTCATGGTGCCAATTGCCGCTGACAAATAACTTAAACGCGGCAAAAGGAAACCAGGAAATAAAACATGTACTAACGAGATGACTTACACTTTTGAGACCTTACACTCGATTCCGCTGTTCATCGTAGTAATTGAAAAAAATCACTTACCTGGCGAGTAGAGGGCGCTGAGGAGGCTCGTTGCCGCCGCCATTGTTGTCGGATGGTTGCTAATAAGATTTTTAAACGGCAACAAAGTATCCAATCAATGGGGCTTGAATAATGAAAACGCCACCTGCGAAGTTCCCAGCCGCCCTCGCGGGCCTAAACACGCACCACGTTACGCGATGCTGACAGAGAAATGACAAATCACAACCCTCATCCAAATGCAATAGAAAACATTTTCCATTGTCCGCGCTACTGCGATTGGCTTAATAATAGACTAAACATAAGTTTGAGTAATTATGCACAATTGTATTTCGTGTTCTGGAAACTGTCATTTTTTAGGGTTGCGCACACGATTAGTTTACCGGAACTGCTTACGCATTCCCCCATTTTGAGTTGTAACGGTCAGTTTACAATTACTGTCTATTTGCCCTGGCCTCGAGGTTAAATATAATTAAAGTTTTAAATACAGAAAAAACACAACTTTGCAAACCAATTTGATGGTACTTATAAGGGTTATTTACTGGTAACTAAAAAATCTCAACACAGTAATCGCTTTACAAGCGATAAGCAACCCCCAAATCGCCGTCCAACTAATCCAGACGCACCGCCGATAGCATCATACAAATAACACCATTAACAACTAACAAAACGCGTGTTGGCGAAATCAACGAAACAAAGACATTAATACTGGTTCCGTATACCGCGTACTCCGGGTGCGATTTAACGAAGTGCGATAGGTGCGCACGCGACGCCCGCTCATTAGTAGACACGCAATGGGCGCTCACGCCACCAATATCTGGCCCTTATAGCCTTCATTAGACATAGCCGACAAGTAATGGCTTTCTACACGCTCTCGAGACATTCATACACTGTGACGCAATCAGCTATGCCGCTAGTGAGTGCTCGGCCCGCGGCCGCTAGTGCGTGCTCGGCCCGCGAGCCAGTGAGGCTCGGCGCACACCGCCGTGATGACCCTCATGCTACTAATCACGCCAGAGACAGCATCCAGCCATTACGTTACGTACCGCTACGCCCCGACATCATTATGTCCGACATACAAATTAAACAAATTACATCGAACAAAGGAAATCGCTCCAAATGAAAGGGTTACTGAAATAGGTAAATACATTGTCTACTTTACTCGCAGAGAAATAGAATTACAATCTAAATTAATTACGCTTTTAAAGCGTCCGTTATTCTTAATTAGTTTCTGCACCGCAGCGGAAGCTCCGGCGCTCGCACTCTTAATGAAGGGTAGTTTGGAATCAGTGCGTTTGATCAACTCTGTGCAGTCTTAATTACGGGTGCCGTTCCGCGCGGGACAATCCGGTTATTTATGACTACATAAGCTTGATTATTCTTTAATGAATACTTGTTTTAAAACGTTTAATTAAGTTTTATGGCGACAGGGCCTCAGACGGCGTCCCGCCGCTCCGCCGGCCGCGAGCTAATTGGATCGGGTTGACGCGCCCCGCCCCGCGCCCCGCACTCTCCCCCACCCCGCGCACCTCACCCGCTCCTAATTGTATGAAATTGCTAATTGGAAAATTTTATAAACGCGGCCGCCCGCAGGCCTACGTTGTGTTCCGAAGAAAAATTAATTCAAAGGGTCAACCTCTTCGTGTTTCTCTTAAACGAGCCAGAAGTAATCTTGTTTGCCTCAAGGAAATTAATTGCCGGACCTTCTATTGACTCGACATTAAAAATTCAAGCGCCGCTCTGCCGTTTCAAATCAACCTAAGTGGTTCTCCTTAGCGGTAACCTCGTAATTTCAAATCGAGCACTCTCCATGACAACTATTTCCTTCTTAAAATAATAATTGCTCGTTGTTGCAGGGCGTGTAGTTGCGGTGACAAGTGAGCGGTCCCCGCTCCAACCGTCAAGCTGGCTGCGAGTGCGCTGAGCATGAACCCGCACTACCACGGGTACGCGGAGCTGAGCTCGCCACACCCGCCGTCGCCCGAGGCGTTCACGGCGAACGGGCACGACTACCCGCACAACAACAACAACCCCGCGCTTAAGGAGTGCGCGGGCTGCGGCGGCAAGATCATGGAGCGCTTTCTGCTGCACGCGCTCGACCGGTACTGGCACCACGGCTGCCTCAAGTGCACCTGCTGCGGCCAGGCGCTGGCCGACATGGGCCGCTCCTTCTACTACAAAGGCGGGATGATATTATGCAAAAGCGACTACACGAGGTAAGCTACGCTTCCATATTATTTTATTCAGATGAGTCCTGTCGGTCGGTGTGTGTCTGTTCAAAATTATCCTCCTACACACATTAATAAACCGGTTTCCTCGCATTGTTTTCCTGTAGGTACCGTAACAGCATCAGTTACCACGGTAAGTTATAAAAACTCATTGATTTACCAGCCAGTAGGATCGAACTAGGTACCTTGCGATCACATGGCGACACATCGGGCCACTAGGCCACCAACGCTCCGAGCTTAGCTTCCATAAATTTAGGCATCGTCCTCGTTAACCAAACTTGTTCAAATTTAATTGGGTAACTTTTAGAACTTGAATTCTTTAGCAAAAACAGGCAACCGAATAAAGTAGCAAAAATTACGCCCTAAGGTATGCGGTGTGTTCAAACTTCAAATACTAACCGATCTTCTCATTGATCATCGATAAAAGATTCGGTTTTTAGTTCGTCATCTGATAATGACAATAGCGTGTCTGTCAAACGTTCGAACGGCCAAAAAAAGTATACCGAGAAAGCCGCGGGCGCATTGTATGAAAATGCTTTGAACCGTTGCGTTGTGTTTTCTACCTGGGACGAGGGACAAAAAGTACAGCGTGCTCACAACTGCGATGAACGGCATCTCGCCGCTAAATTGGCCTCGTTAGAGACCGCTAAGGACTAATTTAGGACGTTACTGACTTTTTACACGTCCTTAGATATTTCTTGCCGGACTGACTTATGCATTATTTATTCATAAGTTACGTAACGGCTACGTAAACAATTATGGTAATTGTCGGCTCTCCTTGTAAACTAATGACCGGCCGTAAACGTTTTTGTTTTCTTAATAAACAAAGGATTATTTGCAATTCATTAAAGCGTGTTTGGGTACAGATTTGTCTCTTCTTGTGAATAGTTCTCAAAGGAAATACAGCGGTTCTCACCAGTGGAAAGGGACCCTATGGAACAATAAAACGGTATTCGTTACAAAATTAATTAATTTATAAGTAAATTTTAACAATCTTCCATAATGGTATTCATAATGGTTGTGTGTTATATAAATATAAATAAATTAATAATAAATTGCGTCGTTGACGCGGTGTCTAAAACAAAGGTATGACCTAGGAAGCTCTACGTTAATTTAACTACTTAATGCCAAATTATAGTAATTGACATAGCGAAACTCGGCCGCAGTTCACTGGTTTGATTAGTGCGATTACTCTCAAGGACAAGTTGGTTAAGTTTAAAAACCTTATTAGCGGTTTCATTCGGTTCTTCATCATTAACGTTACGTTAACATCTTTGTGGGGCAAGGTTTAAATTTGCATTCACCCTCTATCTTCATTTTCTCCATTAAGGTGAAGTGATTGGCATTAAAGAACGTTATGTTCTTGAAATAAGCTATGTAAAATGCGCGGAGCGTTCCCGCTGAAAGCGTCGCGACGAGCGGCCCACAGGGCACTGAGCGCTGCAGCGTCCCGCAGCGCAAAGCGATGAGCGCTGCAGCGCACGTGGGCCGCAGCCGCGGGCGCCCTCACGCTAATTAACGTTAATTAGCTAAACTCGAGGAATTCGACCCAATTAACTATGTCCCCCATCCTTGCGACGCTTTTTATCGGCACAGCTCCGATTTGGAACTAGATATTTTCACCGCGATCGTCTTATCTCAGTATCTTGTCGCTCACGAAGGAAACATATCTCGGGTTTAGACTGATTCGCTTGTATACCGGTGGTTGAGGCGAACTATGCGGAGCCGGGCGGGCCGACCGCGGCGCGGGCCGTGCGTCGTAGATTCGATAAAGCTCGTCTCACAGTTGACAGAGACGGCGCGGCCTAACGAGCGGGCCGGGCGCCTCGGGGGCGGGGGAGGCTGAAGAAGTGCGGTTCCGTGCATGTCTCTGCTGATTGACCCGCGTCACTCGACAAACAACAACTAACGAGTCGGCCCCCGCGCCTCCAGCCAGGTACGGTAATCCGCTCGAATCGCTCCCGCGGCGGCCGCCCGCCGACTTTACACGTCTTCCCTGATTGAGACGCCTTAATAAAATTAACGCTCTCACGCAAACAACTGCCGTTTACCCGCCGCCGCGCCTTTGTCCCGATATGATGGATTGCGGTCTGGCTCCACAAAGACGCTGATGATGTTCCGTGCTGCTGATTACTGTGTACGAGCGCCGAATTAGTCGCCGATGTGTTACGCCTTCCGATCCGTGTTATGCCGCAGCATAAAGCCAGCGCGGAAGCGCGGGGTAAACATTAGGCTGCCTCAATTTATATTTTGTAATGATTTATAGCGTCTCTATTGTGCAGGGAAGTGTAATTTTATTCATCGACTATAAATGTGGATAAAACAAATTGCAAAGGCTTATTAAATTTATTCGTATTTATTTATTGAATCTGCTCGAATATTTATCGTACGTTTAGGTGGAGGTCGCAGACTAGGTATCCCAGGAGATATTCTATGCTAATTGGCGCAAAACGCTTACCTGTTATGTTTGTCTATCAAAGGAGCTCTAACATTGAGGTTACTTATCAGCCTTACATATTAAAATATCCCGTTTTGCAGAACGTGAAAATTAATAACATTATCAGTTAATTATAAATCTTCATACATCTTCAAATTTTGTCCGTAGATATTCGCTTGTTGGATTAAAATTTCCACATACTGTTCAGTCAGGTGTACAGCACTGCAGTTCTTTACTGTATTTTCCGCGCTTAAAAGCCACTCAAAGTACTCTAAAAATATTTAGCAACATGTTAGGTGGCACGTCCACTGCTGAAGCGGTTCGTTAGGGCGCGCGGGCGCCGTCAATCAGGGCAATTGCCGCTCAATCGGCAATCACCCCCCCCGTCCCGCCGCTAACGAGCCGCACAACTTCTTACCCCGCTCTTACTACTTACGCATTGTTGAGGCGTCTACTTCTGCAATGACTCGGTGCTGTGCTAGGCAAAATTTAGACTCTGGCGTTTTGATTTATAAAACATGAATTTAAAAAGTCTGCTAAAATCCTTGGTCTAGGTCATGTGATCACGGTACACAGTTTATCATTTTTCATAATATGTATTTGCTTTTTGTACCTAACAGGTACGTGTACATGCACACATACATATTTTTTGCCAAGTTTTTCCTAATGAAACCCCGCAGTCTTGGTTTTAACAACGTTTTTTACATACATAAAACCCGACTTAAAACCCGATATTTTAATTATTACTAGCATGTTCATTTGTGACACTTGAAAAATGTACAAACCAAGTTTAGCTCATTATCAGTGTCACCATTTCTGCACCAAGTATTTCCTTATTACAAGGCTTTTAATTACAAAAAACATGTATATTATTGCAGCGCGTGTCAAGGGCAGCCGAGGTGCAATTTGGCCCTCGTTAAGGCAAAAGACGCACCATTTAATTGCACCCGTAGCCTCTAATGAGACCGTGTCCCGGTGTCGGCTGCTTCTCGCAAATTGACATTGTATGTAAATTGATGTGGGTACATCACAATCGGGATCAAAGGGCTCTTAGTAACGCAAGTCCAAAAATACGCTAATAATGGATATTTTTAATGGTTTTTCAGGAATAAAAAAAACTTTACTTTTGTTATATTAGGAATATTCTTCGCGTTCTCAGATTGTAAGAATAATTAAGTATTTATTGTGCTTAAATTTGTTTCGTATACACCGTTAAAATTTAAAGACGTTAGACGAGAGTTGCCTAGTTTAAATATTATGATGAAAATGTGACTTAGCGACACGCCCCTGTGTGTTTTTATCTATACTAATAAATAGAGTACCGGAATGCGCATCGCTCATCAACGCGCAGCCGAAACTACTGAGAAACATGAAGCTTAAACTGTACGTATGTTTTTGATGTAAGCAAGTTTTAAGAAGGGATTTTTCGAAATTCAACCCCTAAAGGGGTGAAATAGGGATAAACCATTGTATGGAAGTCCGTCATTTCTAAAGCTACGAACATGAAATTTGGCATTAAGGTTTATAGATATGATGCTGTAAATGTACCGATTTTTTTTTCTTTTCATGTCTAATGGGTCGAAATAGTGGATTAAAGTTTGTATGGGAGATACGTCATTTTTAAGTAAATTACATCTAATTTAAAATGTAGGCTCCTGGTCTGGATTTAAGAAATATAATTTTACCGTTTATGGGAATTCAACCCTTAAGGGAATAAAAAGGCGTCATAAATTTGTACGAGATTCCCGTTGTTTCAAAGCTGCTGACATTATAAATTTTGATTTCAAAAATCAGATTTAAATTAATTCAATTTATTTATCCGTTTGTGTTTCCAACAGACGTACCTTTTCAATTTAATAAATTCCAATTTCCTGTAAATAAATCATTTATAAATGTCAGCGTCAAACATACAAATGTGTTGACGTTGACCTGAGGCAGGAATGTTTTTCACATGGGCAATTGTATGTTGGCCTATCAAGATCAGGTAACGCAGAAAACCAATACATTTTGAACCCATTAAGGAGTAGTACGAAAAACTTTGTATATACTGAAATATTACATTAAGTAATAAGAGGTCATTCATCCATTCATTTATTTATTAGCCATAAATGGTGTTAGAACATGGTTAGAACCTATTGTTTAAATAATATGAAAGGTAGTGCTATGATTATTAATAAACAATGCTTGTTGAGTCATTAAGGCGTGTTGTTTTATTATTGCAAGAAAATCTATCTTCGCTTACCTAAACAATCTAGGTAAACAAACGATAAGTTTGGGGTGGTAGCCTAGATGACCAACGTTTAGCTTTCGTTTAACGAAATCGACACAATATATGGAGTGACATTCGATGACGCCTGCTAGTCCTGGGTACATAATTTTTTTAATCTATTACAAATTTATAATTATGATGGGTATCATATTTTGATATGATGAGAACTAGGATTAACTTTAACCTAGAATGAACATACTCAACCACACCCGAGCAAACCCGGGGCGGGCCGATATTTACCAATATATATCCGAGTAGGTATTGGTACTTGCAAGTGCTTGATGTCCATTCAAAACGTTTGTTTTCAGTAAATGTTGTATATAAATTATTGTTTCTCTTATTGCCTCTTACAAACCTATTACAAATACATTGGAAAGCCGCTGAAATTGGATTGGATACTTAGCGATATTTATGTCCCAAGCCCACGGGTTAGTCACCATCTAATATCTCGGTCTTAAATAACATAGTGGTGAATTACGATCTCCTTATGAATGAATAAGTAATGTTTCACTAACTCTTGCATAATGTCCGTCTTGTCATAATCGCGACGTATTTATGAATGGTTTCACAATGCTCGTTTATTGTAATTTGTTAGTCGATGTTTCAATATTTCCATTTTGTGACAGATTCAATTATTACTTCATCTTCCGTGGTTAACCTCATTCGTTTAATTAATTGTGACCTTAAATTACCTAAAACAACGGCAGAATATCATGTATTTTTTAAATATTATCCGTCAATTAGAATAGAACAGAAAACATTTATTTCGCTTAATTATAAATAATTACAGTCTGTGAAAATTTACAGTAATAAGTAGTAATTAGAGAACTAAATTGAGTTTGTTACCCTTGAAAAAACTATTTTCTTAAGTATTCTACTTTCACAATCCTAAACACAATGTTACTAAGGCAGAAAAAAAAACAGTTACATGAAATTCATTAAAGTGATAATGGGACACATTTGCCTATACGGTGATGTTTTTAAAATTACTTTAGCCATTCCGATTCAACAATCAACCAGAGAATTTCTGGGCCGCTGTGGAAGTGGTATTTCGAGTGACGCAATATATCAAATCATAATAGTATTAAGTCATTTAAGTACCTATGTTTTGATATTGATTTTCTGCACTCCCATTCTGCTGACTCTATCAAACACAGCATAGACGCAAATCTTAATCGTAAATATGTTATCTTGTGTTTCGTGCTCGATCTTTGAACTCACGATATAAGGGGTGCTCGCCAGCCAACTTACTTAAAACGAGGCGGCCGATCGGCTGCGTGGCCGCAGCCTTCAGCGTAAAGGCTTGTTGCTCCGTAGATTGGATTACGTCGCCAGCGCATGACCTAAATTAATTTCGTTGTCTCTTTGTCGATCCGCAACCGTCGCCGGCGTCTCCGCAGCTAAATTGGAACTAAAGAGCATCCGGCCAACGGATCTTTGTTTAGAATTCGATTATCGATATCCCGCTACACCCTATTTATACTCGGACGTCTATTCAGTCTGCAGTTTCGTACGACCTTTACTTAATTAATTTGGCCGCAGACCAACGTTTATTACGATGTTGTTGCAAATAGGCTAATGAAAAATTAACTCTTGCTAATAATAACATCTAATTACTGAGTATTACGTGGGTTGATATTACGAGTAGGGCCTTGTTGTTTTATATTACCTACCGTTTGTCAACATATTTCACACGTTTTTAACTGTGCGCTAGGGACCTCAATTTTCTATCATTAATAGCTGCTAGCTGACGTCAAATCGTAATGACAAGTAATTAAAGTTTACAAGCTGCAATTAAATTGTACCGTATTGAACCAGTACAGTCGGCAGCAAAACTACAAGTTAATTGAACAATGAATTACTTAAATTTGAAATGCTCCAAATAATGTTTCAATACCTATTATTGTTTCCACAGCCCATACATGAAATTTTGAGCATTATTAAATTATTCAATCAACCTTAAATCAGGTTGTCAATTTATCTGCTTCGATTAACATTTAATTAAATTTATCTGAATCGTACATTTCATTAGAGCCTCGTAGTGGCATTAGTTAGGAACGATTTAGCGAGTCCTGCGGGCGACGTGCGCGCGAGTTTATCACGCGGCGCGGATACCGCTCGACCAATGAACAGCGACGTTTATGCTTATTGAGACGTACACCCCGATAACGTACGATCGTATGAAATATGGCTCGATTCTTTTAACTTTATGTTCCCATCTGGTTAATTGAAGATAACGTAGGCGTAGATAAATTGCGTTATTAAAAGATTAAAAAAACGAGTAAATTATCAGGAGATATTAAGCGAGAATCAGCAATGCGATCGTTAAGGTATAAAACGAGTTACGAAAACGCAATGATTTTCACTTTGCCTATTTACAAATTCATTATCAGATCCAAAGCCTAAGAGATGCTAGTGCTATTGCATGTCGCACTAATTGTATATATGTAGGTGACATCCTTTGCTAAAGATGCCCTTAAAGTATTATACCTATTCTCTGCCAGATTAAAAGTTGAACTGAAAGTCACGTACATTTTTGCTCTTCTATTACACAATAACAGCTATTGTACAGTAACATAGTAATTGTCCATATAGGATTACAAACAACAACATTGCTACCAATCTAGCTCGGCACCACGCATGCACATATGCGTCACAAAGGCTTCAACTTGCAGGTATCTACGATATACGACATTTGTCGTGCGACATGTTGGCGTTATTTGTCGTCGTCAATATACTCTCTGGCCGACATGTCGCCCGTCGTCACAAGTCGTGTTCAGAAAGCCAGGAGAAATTCACGAGATGGACCAATCTTGTCCGCCTGAAGTGTATGTTAGATAAATTGGCGCCGGATTTATCGTTTGTCTTCGGTCGTGTTTGACAGCGGATTGGTGTTTGGTTATCGTGTTGTTTTAGCGGACGATTTGATATTATTTCATAGAGGTATTGGATAAATGATTCATTTTTTTCTACTCTTGATGAACTTACGCTATGTATATGTAGTCGCCTGCACTACGTTGTGCTAGGCCCGTATATGGGATTTATGGCCTAGACTCTGCTTATGGCCTGAAACGATTTTAAGCGGGTTCTGTATTTAAAATGGTAGTTAACCTATCGCAGGTCCAAAGTTTTGTTTGGCGAAATATAGGCCAACTATTTGGCGAAATATTGATTGATTGAAAATGCATCATATTTTCAAAAATATCACCTAAGTACAGAGAGGTTAGGTTTGCGTTATTTATAACAAGACTGAGAGATTTAACGGTTTCAGGTTTCAAAAAAATTGGAAACGAAACAGTTGGGAAACAAAAGTTCATACAAAAGAAATAAAAAAGATGTGCACAATATTCTACCACCCTACCCATTCGTTTCCAAATACTTTTCTGTTTGTTCCTTTGCTCTCAGGAACCGCAACCATCATAAAGCTAGCGTTGATAAGAATAATCTTAGAACCTTGTAAAACCGCGGTGTATCCATAATGAAGACACTGCCAGTACCTTGCAATTAAGCCAATGATATTAATTAAGCTGTGGCGATTATTAAGAACAAATGAAGAGCGTTAGGTGGAGTGAAACTTTATTCAATTAAGAACTGAGCGCCTTCATCACGACTCAAGTCTGCGGGGACGTATGGACTCATGCGAGCGCCCATTATATGGCTTTGGTGGCCCGGCAGCGGGGAGGTACGCTGCTGTTAGCGTATTCTGTATATTATTTGTTAAATAATCGAATTAATCTTTAGGTACCTAATAACAATTGTCTAGAAATTGACTAGGGTGTTTTATACGTCTCTAATGTTAAGGAGTACAGCATTTACAAAAAAATTACCACCTTATAAGCTCTGCACTTTATATAGTGATGATAATTTTAGTGAAACCATATTACAACACTCAAACGCAAAAACTCAGTATCTGTAGACTTAATACTGAAGGATCATAATGTTTTCCTTGCACCGTAGTTCACTTTTTCCATCAATCATCAATTTATTAACCGCCTTAAATCCTAGCCGGTAGGGTGTACATCGATTTTTCGCCTAATATGGAGACGATGGGTAGGTGTCGCGTCACGCATGATTGATGGGATTGACCGGCGCGCGGCGATGGCGTAGATTAGCTTTTAGCGAGACTATTCGAAAATGTCCAAATGGTTTTATAGCTTCGATATTTATGAAAGGCTTTAAGTATTATAACGTATAACGCTTGCTGCCACACACGAAAGGAATCTTTGAGGCATTCATGATTATGGATTATCTAACAATTTAAAAGCTAACGTTAACAGTGCAAAAAAGCTGCTAAGATAAGAAAGTAAACGATATAACACACGGCAGCGCTCGCCAGTTCCTTTTGCCTGAACTTGGCTGGATACGCCGCCGCGTGTCTAGATACAAAAATATCTAGTTCAAACCTGGCTTCAAACATGAGCCAAATATGTGTGTGCAAATTTGGATTCCCAAATATCCAATTATGTTAAAATCGTTAAAATGCATTCGACGCGTTGGCCTAGTTGGTAGTTGGCTTAGTTAGGGTGGCCTACGAAGCTAGCACCCGGGATCAAATCCCGGTAAGGGCAGATATTTGTGTGATGAGCGCGAACATTTGTTCCTGAGTCATGGATGTTTTGTATGTATTTATAAATATTTATTTCTCTATATAAGTATTTATATCGTTATCCATATCACAAGTCTAAACCTTAGTTTGGGACATTGTACCCTAGTATTATAGTATTATTCTAATAACCGAATTCTTTATTACATTATTACCCTTTCGTAATATTCACATACCATTCTGCAACGTGTCGTAAATACACGTTACAAGATAAGCATTACATCTGTTTAGTTCGTTTTGGTAATAGTTGAATTTGTGGTAATATGTTACCTTGCGGCGTCCGGCCGGGCGGGAGGGCCGGTCGGGGATGAGGCCGATGTGATGTTAATTAATAACGTCTGTCTCACGCGCTAACGACGCCGTCACGACTACATTATTTAGCCACCTGATTAGTTCGCAGCACCCTCGCCGCGCTCGCCGCCGCTCTAATTAGCGAACGACTCCCGTACACGACCCGGTTAAATTTGATTTGCAACTGCACTATCGCTAATTGGAAGTAGTTTGTAATTGATGATTGCCCGCATTGATGCGGTCGCGCTGTGCCGTCGCGCTCCAAGCTAATAACTATAACTAGTGTCACGCCGCGGACTCGCCGCGCATCATTGTTTGCTTATGAGCTACGACTGGCTAACTAAACAAACGAATCAAACTGAACAATGTCATTTCATATTTACATATCGAATGCTTCTGTCAGCAATTGAATGGCCGGTTTTATTCTCTATTCTATTATTAAAGCGTTTAATTTAGGGCAACAGTTTTACACACAAAACGATAAACGCAATTTCCCCGTGCCGGCCGAATAGGAAACCTATTCGAAATTGATATGGGTGGACCGGTCGGGCGCAGCGCCCGTCGCGCCTATGCAGCGCGTAAACGACGCCGGCGCGCGCGAAAACGCCTTAAAACTGCCCTAGCTGACCACGCGGGTGTAAGCTCTCGTCCATTGTTATAGGGTGTATAATAGTCCATCAGTGGCCGGGCGATCGAGACGAGTTAGACGGACGAATTTTGTTAATAAATAAACGCAGCTTCTGGCGTCCGGCTGGCCAGCGGAAAATGAAAAAACAAGTCCGGGTGAAAATTTGGCGCAAGTATGACAGCGGAAGCCGGCGTGACGTACACAAATCATTATTCGATAGCCGCCGCTGTCAAAGGAATTTTTAATAATGTTTGGTGGCCGAGATTCGGTTAGAACTGGACTCGGATCGCTGTTGTCATGCGATCGGAATCATTGTTGAAATGCGAAAACTGCGACCAGATCTGGCTTGACAGCTGTTAAATCCTTGTTGTGTATTCTGTTTGTGATTTTTGTTCGAGTCACATTTATTGTCGGGCTCAATAAAACGCGGGTAATGCGTCAAATTAGCGAAACATTAATTTTAATTAGTTTGCGGTAATAGGGGAAGCACTTCGAGAAGCGGAGTCGCTGTCGACGCGCGTTAGCTAGTTATAGGTCCCGCTCTGATCTTAATTAACCTCATGTGTTAACCTCGCCATAACTATGAGAAGCGTGTTTCTGCACTCCAAGTTAGTACGACTTATTAATAATAGAAGTGAGTTAGTGCCGATATGTAAATTTGCGCTTAACTCATTGAAGATGGCTTAATTATGTGCGGGAGCGCCGTAATTTATCTTTAACGAGCTTAATTTGAATCTAAATTACAGGTATTTAGTGCCGTAAATTGTCAATCAAGCCATTAATGCAGAGAACGGGTTATTTTGAATGGTATTGCAAACGTTTGCAACTGTGCTACCGAAATTTTATGAGCGTGTTTGATGATAATGATGTTTCTTTTCTCGTGTAAGTCAATATTTATCTTATCGTTACGATGTTTTTCTTATCTCTTTAATGGGAACTTAAACGTATCGGCCTTATCGTATTTCGTGCCTCCGTCTCGCTCGCACGTGCTCCGGAACAATACGCGCAGTCACCAGACGCGTCTATTTCCTAACTTTCTAATAGTTCATGAACAAATTCATTATGTCGTAAACGAGCATGCGCGAGACCGAAATATCGCGGGGCTCGTAAAAACCGCTCGTAAAGACGTTTGTTTACTAATTCGAGAGGGCAGGTGGGAGGGACCGCAGGACGTCTATAATAGTGCGCTGAAGACGGAGTGATAAGCGAGTGTAAACTCTGGTTGTTAATAAGTAGCGGGCGAAGTCGTCGCGGGCCTCCAAATTGCCTCCTCCTCAGGTCGCAACTTTTAATGAGGCAAAATTCCCCGTCCGACTCGTTATTTGGCGTCGACGTTGCCTTAACGCAACCTGTTCGTTAGCGCAAAAACGAGCCACGCTAACGCTCGATTAGAATACACCCCCAGGGCCGGGGCACACTGGCCAAGTCGGTTTGGAGGAAATATTTCAAGATCTTTGAACCTTTTGTTTGTTTCAAGTGAAAGAGTGTTTTGTGCTATATTGGCCTTACCTCATAAATATCATAGTGTATCTGCTTTTAACAAGCTTTTGTTTTTTTTCCATAGATAATAACAATTATCTTATTGCGGGTGGTAGGACTCTGTGCAGAGTCCGTCCGGATCGCTACCACCATCTTATCCATTAACCTACCGCCAAACAGCAGTGTTCGCACTGTTGTGTTCCGGTTTGGGGATAAGACAGCCGGTGTAATGACTAGCATAGAGGCATTCCATCTTAGTCCTCAGGGTTGGCAACGCATTTGCAGTCTAAGTCTAGTAGTCTTGTGAATGCGAATGTCTATGGGTCACAGTTTCCGCTTACCATCAGGTGGCCTGTGTGCTCGTTTGCCTTCTCTATGTCATAAAAAAAAAAAATATATATATATATAGAAGACAGATTTTTTTTTAATTGACGTTAAGTAACCAAGGACGCACGTTACCTTATTATAAATTATTCTTTAGTTACATTTTTCTGTCCTCTTCAATCGTTTGGTCATCGCGTTACACGTGAATGAACTTTCGTTATAGCCATTGATAGCTATAGAGTTAGAGGTATAGTCACTTTAGTGACTATAATGTTTGTACACTATTAACAATGATAAAAAATTGTACATGGAAATGAACGCGGCTCCACAAAACATTTTTCCAACAAACTTGATTCCAAAACTTCCAATCTCGCTCCTATGCGCACGCCCTAACCCAAAAAGATGGTCCTCATTTGTGGCGGGCTTTCTCTGTGTTGTCACATTAGCGAATAACTGAACCTGGCCGATACGTTAATGATGTCGGTTCCTCTAGGGAAAAAACCCCCCTTTTGTGTATCGTCGCCGGCGCATTGGATGTCACGTGATCAGCTTCATAGATTACGGGACACGTTCGCGAATGTGGCGTTGATTTATTCCTTTCTTTGTTTAGTCTGCTGACATACTTGTATCAAGTGAGTGGCGTGTTGATGTATAAGCTAAGAGGTAGTTCAGTTTTTTGAGGTTTTTACTATACAAACTATTATATTTATAGTTTGGTACCTACTTACAATGTAGTTTTGTGCCCTAGGCCTAGCAGCGAAAGTATTTTTTGTTTCGTTTTATTAATAAAGAATTCGTGAGCGATTGGGATACTCCTGTTTTTAGAAGATAATGGTAATTGGCCATAAAGCCTTTATTTGGAGAAATAGGTATACGTTCTGAACTACTCATCGTTGAATTCGATAATTACGCTTTAATCTATTAGTTATTCTATTATCATTCCATAACTTTAGCACTAGTGTAAATGACGACGTCATTAAAGTTTTAATTAATTGTTAAATAGAGTTGGAATAAAATAATACGAAAACCATTTGGAGGAGTATTCCTAAACAGCCATATCCACTAGCTCCTCGTCATTAGATTTAATTATAAGGTTTAATTTATTTATTTATTGGTAGGAAATCCAACAGTTACAAACACAACATAAGAAACACGAAACCAATTAAAGGATTTATTAATATTTACAATTTATAGTAGTTGCTTATAATTTATAATAGGATTTATTAATATTTACAATTTACAGTAGTTGCTTATAATTTATAATTTATAGATGATAAACAAATAAAAATTGCGTGTATTTTCGAACAAATAACGAAAAAAATTGCTGATATTTTACCAATAAAGTCGATAATTCATAAATTCGTCATGTTTAACGATCAGGACATCAAAAAGAACCTCCTCCGTTTTTTATTTGGTAATAAACTTGATTTGCACACTCTCCACTTTCGCTGTTGTTTTTTTTACACCTTTGGCTTAGTAATTGAATAAAGTAAATTATAGATTTAACACGCTGCTTTGCCAAGAGTCCTTAATCATATTTAGATTAGAAACTCACAGGATATTTTGATCTCCTAATACTGTAACGAGACCGGTGGGATTATCTCACCAGATGTTCACCGTTGCCAACCAAAAGTGAACCGTACTGCTTTTTGTGACTGAAATTATGATTCATCGATAAATACAGAAATTGGGATACACCTTGATTTTTTGAAATATTTAAATTTATACCATTTGGATGGCTACTTGCAGCAACAAGATATAAAAAACTTAAAATTCAATGACAAGTGGTACTCGCACACGAAGGGTTCCGTACCATTCTTGTATGGGGGGCTCCACATTTTTTTTTTTGTTGTAGCGGCAACGGGAATCAACGCTCTGTAAAATTTTCAACTGTCCACATATTACGGTCCATGATGATGAGACACAGCTAGCTGACAGATAGACAGATAGACATACAGACAGACAAACAGACAGACAGACGGACAGAGGAAACGTACTAATAGGGTCCCGTTGCCACCCTTTAGGTACGGATCTCTAAAAGGATCGGATCGGATCCGTATAACCGTACCTCAAAAAGAAAAAAGGAACCATTATAGGATCACTTCATTGTCTGTCTGTCTGTCTGTCTGTCAAGACCCTTTTCATCAGAAACCCGCAGAGGTATCAAGTTGAAATTAATATCATATACCTAGTATAATCAGGTCTCCAATCCTATGGAGCGGTGAAAAATTCAACCTTCTAAGTCATATAGCAATTAGAAGATACGGCCGTTTATGCCGCATATTTCGACACTCGCAACGTCAATAATAATCTTGAAGTTTGGCAAGAAGCAATGTTTTTGTTCTATTTTCAAAACGGCAGTACAACCAAACGTCAAATTTGATGTGATTAGAGTGCCAACCCTATAAAAGAACAGTAAATAATAAAAACAGCCAAAGTGTGAGTCGGGCAATACGGAACCCTTGATACGCGAGACTGACTGAGTTTTTTAAAAGAAATTAGACTATGTAATTCGTGTCACTCGTTAGTTCAGTAGAAGTGCAACATGCCCGAGTGTGCCGAGGGTGGGAAGTTTGGATTCAACTATGGGCAAAGCTAAGAATGTACCTTCCTGAACCATCGTCTATGTATAGGAACCCATTAATATTTGTTCTTTGTTCTGTTGTTCTGGTTTTATGTGCGCATGTCTTTTTTTGTGGCCATTACGAAATGTGGATGACACCTCATAAAATTAACCACTGCAATATAAACAATGTTTTTTTCATAACCTAGCAGTCGAGTTCATAAATATGTGTACATTGCTTAGTACCTTATCTATTGAATGTCATGTTTAAACTAACTCTTTAACTACAACGACAATTTTCTTCAAACACTAGCTTCTGCCCGCGTCTTCGTGCGCGTAGAATTAGTTATTGCGGAGGATTTCGATTATCGTTATTCGAAAAGTACCATATGTTCATCCAGGGTATAAACTATCTTCAGGAGTAACAAACTAATACATTCATCTGTTTGGAAGCTACAAAGCAAACTATACTGACAGCTGCAGCAGGAAAAACGAAAATAGCTTTTTTTCTAGAATTAAAATACGTACACTTGAGGTGCTGCAAAATGATGAGCGCAGTGCATGTCTCGGTGTCCAGTGTCGTTCATTAGGGGCCCGTTGCGCCCCTAATTGGCCGACCGGATGCTGCACAGGTGCGTGGCGCCCCCACGTGGCCGCCGGAAATGAGGGCCAATTTAAATTTTCTCCCGCAACGAATCGATTAATTGGGAATTAAATCGGTGGTATGATTTCTTTGCGGTTTCTCATTAATTTGAGGTAGATTTAGACTAATTGTATTGTGGTTCGTTTCGGATTCATAGGGATTTGTTCCTTTTTAAGAATAGAATGTCTTTTAAACTGATTACTAACTTCATAAGTTGTATGAAATACGCATGCGCGCATGCAGACGCATGATATCTTCTCATAATAAAAAAATATCTGTATAAAGAGGGTAATTTAGAATACAGTTAAGATAATATATTAACTTCAAAGAATAAGGATTAGAATTAACCTTTGACGGTTTAAAATTATTGTATGTCGAAAAGTTTGCCTGCAATAACGGTGTAGAGCTGGCTACGGCGTAGCGTCGTAGCTGTACTACGGAAATATAAAATGCATGTCCTCACAAGTCCTCCCTTAGTTTAAACTTTAATAAACTACCATTTGATATAAATTAAAAGTAATGTTTAATACATAAGTAAAATGTTAAGACAAATAAAAAATACTTTCACAGTGGAATTACAAAACTATTCTCATTTTTCCTGGAGGTTTTTATTTAAGGCAGGAAATACATTTTATTCTTAATATGTTTACGAAGATATCTCATAACATAACACTACTAACCTTACACCTTGACACGTAATTTATTTACAGTATTTTACCTTGTTTTACTTTTACAAGAACAAATCGGCCATTCCTTTAAAATTTAAACCCCCACCGGATCGGAAACGGTATGATTAGGAAACAATCGCCGGTCCGGTTTGGAGCGGCACCGGCACGAACCGGAAGGAAGCCGTCTAATTAGGGAGGAGGGTAATGAGCCGAGATCGCCTCTCCGATATAGCTAGGGTTGCCATCCTCCGCAATTTTCCGGAGGTCTCCGAGAATTCTCGGGTTGGTGCTGATAGTGGAGGATGTTTCTAAGGCGTATGGAATTTTCGTTATTAATTGACAAATAAATATTATACTTTCATTTATTTAAAAAAAACAACTTATTTACTTAAAGATTCCTAAGACAGACAGAGAGAAGTCCGGATTCTTAGGGGAATATTATGTTTTTTCCGGATTTCATTTTTTCGACCTGGTAACCCTGGATATAGCGCCGGCTATTTACGAAGCGGTCGCGCTCAAATTGCCACGTTTTGTTTTAAAACCAGCCGGTTTGAGTTTTGCGATTAAGGAGTTTAATTAGACAGCCTTGTTTACAACCTCATTATTGCAGGTAAAGGGTTACCCTGATATCGGCCGATAATTTTCTAGAGTTGAAAAATGAGTTTCTTGTCTTGTATATTTTGTTTTAGATTGGTATCGGGCTCGTGTTTTGGTTTCGTGGTTATTAGTGGTTTTAAATAGCGACTCAGCTTTTTTGAAGGGACACTGTCCAGTTATTGGAATTTTTCAACAAGGTAATTTTTTATAGTCAAAAACTGCAATTAATTATAATTCTAGCATTAATATTAAAGTTTTGAGGAAAATACTTGTTCTGAAAATGTAATAAATAAGTATTAATAGGGGCTTTGATTATAGTTATGTAAGTAATTATTAAGCTGGTTATTATGTAGGCAAGTACTTTAATTTCAACACATTCATTTGTAAAAATATTCTCCAGATATGTTTACATGCACGTATCGTACATTCTCATTTAACTTGTTGCCTTAATGGCCTATAATAAAGTTGTAATTGTGTTGACTTGATGTGGAATAAGCAACACCTATTAGATGCGGCATTTTACGGGAGCATTAAAACTTTATGTTAATGTACGAGAGATGTGTTTCGCTTACACGCCGTGATAAGATCTGCGCAAGCGATGGCGGCACCTATTCTGCCTCTAAAAGTTAAAAGGGCTCATGCTCTATTTTACAGCTTAAGCAAATTCAACCGTATGACGTATTGCGAAAAAGGTCGCTAATACAATTAAGAGTTATAAAAAATAAAAGCCATTTATCAAAAGGCAGTATTTATTTAATCAGGTGGACAATGTGCCATTGTAATTCCTGATTTATTTGCGACAGGGCATCTCTAATGGACCACTCTTAAAGACAGATGGCGCTGTTTCGTTCATGTGTGTGGTGACATTGACATCGATATCGATCGATATCTTACGTGATAGCTCATTAGACCGTTAAATACTGAAGATAGGATCATTATTTCATTCTTTATCGACTTATTTAATTACTTGTAGTAGTATTTGAAATATAATGTAATAAAATTTAGTTAAATGTAATAAAAGTAACAAACGATCCTATTCACAGCGTTAAAGATACGCCAATCCGGTTATCCGATGTTTAAAATGATTATTCTTTAAGAACTCATAAAGCTAATGAATCAATTAGAGAGTTTATAGTCGTGCTATTGAAAATCAATAACCAATAAAGTGATAATAACGTCTTCTTTGGTATTAAAAATCGCGCAGTATTTATTTAACTCAAAATTAAGAACGGTAAAAACTGTACTCGCGTTACAAAAGCGAAGTTATGGCGTCAGTTCGTACCTCGTTTTGCATTTAAATTAAAACTAGTCACACTATTAGCATAGAAATGGGTTTTGATGGGTAATCGTTGCGGTGTCAAAAATGTTTAATTAAAAAGATTTATGCTTACCGGCGGAGCACCAGAAGTATAGTCGAGTTGCAAACTTATCTAATTAGTTAAAGGGGACGGCGGGTAGAGGGCGCGGGCGGCGCGCAGGCGAGGCGGGGGGCGGCGGGCGCGCGGGGGGGGCGGCAATTAGCGGTGATAGTCGATTAGCTCATCGTGCGAGTGCGGCTTTTGACAAATGTTTTCGTGTAATAAATAATAAATTCACCAAATTCACTCAACCACTAATTAAACTCCCTATAAATTCATCAAAAACGGATGGCTCCGGACAAATTACCTGTTATATCTGATAATTCCTTGCTATCCTGAAAGATTGATAAGTTAAAGTTTAGTAATAAATTAAAGGGACCGTAATTCTGAGATAATTAATTCTTAGCACAATTTAATAGGTATTAACATTAATTGGAAAACTTGGAGCTCACCAGCGCTTCTGAATTAGTTACTGAATCATACTTATGTATAAAAGATGGTTTTAATTTAATTATGAAATGAATGTGGTTGGGGAGTTCTTTACAGTTTAAATGCATGCGCTAATTTTACAATTATATTTGTAGACATACTACGTACTGTTAAATAGTACTCTGTATAATATTTAATTAACATTAACTTAGTTATATTAGCTTCATTGAAGTACCTTTATAATTTTTCTGATATTATAGGCAGCACAAATCACCTAATTATCGCTTACACAGTACTTAAAGGAAATGAAACAGATGTATTTATACTCGTGTTGTGGCTGCTTAAGTAGCCGCCCCTACACTTTTGTAAGACCAACATCTAAGCGGTCATTACAACAGACTAAACAGATCTTACTGAACTTAAACCGTTTATGTCACTAAATTACAGGCTTTTTTAGCGCGACATCTTTGCAAGTGTTCTTTATTTTTGCTTCGTTTTTAAAAGATTTATTGTTTAACTTAAGAATAAGAACGGCTAAGCTTGATGTTTGTTTTGCTCTATGAACTAACAGGGCCGAGATTCTATCCTTGTTGCGTTTGACGTGTTACTGACAGTAATGGCGGCCGACGTAATGGTTTTACCAAGTCAAATAGAGAGATTGGGAAAGTAGTTTTTTTTTACTAACAGTTGTTGGTTGGTTTGTATTAGCTTATCTTGCTCTATATCATAAATGGCAGATTTTATTGTCTAGTAAATAAAAGCTAAAATTCATATGATAAATTATATAAAAGCGAAATTATTTTAACAAATTGGAATAAGATCTAGGTGTCTATACTAGTTTATTTCATTCTCACTCTGATCGTATTGTTTATGATGTAAATGTAGATTTACTGTAAAGATAAAATGAGCTATCATATCGAGGAAAAGACAATATAGACATTAAATTATGAAATAATTGATTAATTAATTAAGTAATAAAATTAATCAAAAGACATCAACATGTGTCACGTTACTCGCGCTTCGTCAGCTGTCACAATCCATTTCCGCGGAAGCCCTGTAGTGTTGCCAGCAGTAATAGCTCCGCTAAGCGGCCGGCACTAGAGCACAAGAGTTAATTACGGGGCACCTCGCGGCTCCGTCGGCCGGTGTCCGCTCATCGTATGCGCCTTAATTAGTTCCATACCGCCCTAACTGGCTTATTTTGTTTTTATAGAATAATTTTTAATTAAACGCTTGATTAAAATGAAAGTTTGCGTAAGTAGCGAGCAACAATCGGGCCGGAGTTTAGGATAATGAATTGATGGTGTTACTTTGCTCGCTCGGCGCTCGCAACGGATTTAATTAAAAATCGCCGATAGAGTGTGTAGAGGGAAGTTTGCAACGAGTTTACGGAACTTAGTCTGGGCTCTGTTGTTTTACTATGTCAATTTGAATACGAGATTGCTCCACGGCCGCGCGATAACGAATGCGCGCCTGTACCTTGCGGCTGCTAACATGGAGGTTTTTTTTACAAGCGATCCTGATATTTTCCCAATTTGTGAGACAGCCTTGAATAATTATAAACTAAAAAAAACCACTTGTGGCCTTCTGCCTGATCACATCTGTTTGAAATTGGATAGCAAAAGTAAACTTTACAAAAAACATGCCAGGTGCGTGTTAATGAATTGTTAATATTAAAAGTAATTTGTTTTCTATTAAGATCCTTAATACTTTTTGCGCTTATTTATTATCAAAGTTAAACACACACCTCTGATACGACTGTGATTTTTATAAATATTTTGGTGTATTGTTACAGCCAACCACAGTTCTAATTTCAAAATTTTCCACCGTTCCAAATTCAAAAATCGCAGCCGTCTAGTTAGCATAGAGCGTGATTCAGCAGCGACACACGTGTCATTAGCAAATTCTTGCCTTGTCGCCGGCACGCGCCGCTAACGAGTTTCTTGCTAACGATACCGACGATGCATTGTGATTACGATGCGAATATCGAGCGGAGATTAAGCCGAGGCAAATCAAAATATGTCGGTAAATATTATCTGGTAGTAAAGTTTGTTACAAGCTGAATATGTTTTGAAGTTTCTTGATATTTTAATGAATCAGCTCATGTGCTATACGCACCTACCCTAAGCTTCCTCGTGACGGATCAGGTTTTGTACCAGTGTCATTTGTCTTAAGATTTCTAAGATAAGGAAAAATATGAAATCGACTATAATATCCTAATTACACACTTATAGAATTGGCCGTGCACAATATTAGGTACCTACCCGTAAAATGTATGATTAATAAACATAGGTACCTATATTTTTTAATAACAGATAGTTTAATTACTTTAATTAATAAATTAGACCTCAAAACTAGTCACTGAATGCCATTCCTGTCAAAAGAAAGCCTACTTATAATTAGATAATAATGTAACTTACCCCAGTTAGCCGTTTACCGTCTTGGAAACAAATAGGATTGGAAGGAAGCAACAAGTTCGAGATCCGCTTCACACCCGCGGACGCATCCCGGCCTTATTGAGAGCCATTCGTCTCCGGGACCCAATCACCCCCCGCCCGGAAAAGGGGGGGACCCCCTCGCCCTATGCTGCTACTTTACTTTTCTCGACAATTTTCATATTAGTTAAAAGCTTATTTTCTCTCTTACTTATGAGATTTGTGAAGTTTGAAAGAGGATTTTCTCGCATAGAACAACGACGCCAGATATAATTACGCCATGCCAGTATTTAATAGGTGTTTTTAATGAGCTCCCCAGATATCACGTTTTTTGAGCGTGACAAAAAGGGTTAATTTTATTTAAAAGCTTTAATTAGATGATAAAATAATTAACAAATTAATTAAGACCCAGCATCAGCCAACATAGCGACCGGCTATGAATTAGCAATGATACTAACCTAACCCAACCTAAGCTATGAAAATAATGCACAATTTTATCACGCTTTTTTAAGCTCGCTTACTTGTCCGTCTGCTTTGTTAGTCTGTTCGATACAAATTTGCAATCAATTTTAATCGTGCCGACAAGCTAGAAACTTGAGATATAACTGAGAATTGAACGACAATGACACAATTGAATTTGAAAATGTGGTAAATTAAAAAATGTATTTACGTTCCATCCTCTCCCTGCACAGTCAGCCTGGTTGATTTCGTACTGTTTCTTCCTCTCACACCTGTAGTAACCGCGAGCTCCTAGCCGATAGCAGTGTTATAAATCGTCTTAAAGAGCGCTAACCGATAAGTTATACGACCAACTGTCCCCATTCCGTTATACCTGATATAAAATCATCGGCACACATACTAAGCACTCACCCGTACTTGTTATTGTGAGCTGTAGGCGTTTAATAACCGTATTTAATAGTTAATGAGTCATTATTGCAGCGCTATTAGCGCGGACGACTCGGTGTTATTTACAACCCCGAATATTAATAAATCGCAATAACAATCCGGCCGAAAGCAATCAAAATTTAATTACCTGCGCTCCTTCGCGTTATTCGTTTTGAAATAATTAAAGGCCGAATGGGAAAGGTTTAAGGATAAATTTTAAAGTTTAAAAGATAAATTCGCTTCAATCATTTAGAGCTATTTGCGTTTCGTTTCATTTGGCGAGGTAAGAGCGATTTCAATTAAGTAGCGCCGACAAACAGTATCGGCGTATGAAGGTAAAATTAATTAAACCGAGCCAAGACAAACATGCACGGTTCTATTCGTTCCCGCGGAACCTCCGCAAGCCCTTGCCCCGGTACAGTCGCCCCCGTATACGGGGCAGGGAGCTCCATAACATCTCAAACGACACAACACCCCTGGAATAAGCGTTGTTTTCAGATTATCAGTTGCTGATCTTCTGTGCAACTTTGCTGTTACCAGGTTTCCCATGAATCTAGAATTGGGAATAGACAATAAAATACTAACCTAATGCGAATACAAAAGCAATTTTTTTTTTTTTCGGAAAAACAATAAAAAACATCGTAATTATTTATCGTCCACCCTTACAAATTGTACCTATAAGTAGAAATTATTATTTTTGAACGAATGTCTGTAAACACGTTATTGTACAAAACACACAAATTCAAATACAATATTTACAGAATAGGAATGCACAAAGGCGAACTTATCCCTAAACGAACTAATCTTACCTACAAAGGGAATATTCCTTTTCAATGTTTCATTGTTGTTCGGGGTACCTTCTATTTTCATGGAGAAATCCTGTCTTAAGTACCCTGACAATATTCTATCAAAGAATATATATTCTCAAAAACCATACCGATGAATTTGCATTTGTACATCAATTCGTGGAGCCGCCTGAACACGGTGCCAAGAACACACGCGTATACGCAGTTTTCATTTATTTTATTTATTCGTCCGGAAATTCTGTTACTTTAATCAACTTTCGTAACTTGTCGAAGGGTTTGCGAATTCGATATGATACACAACGTGAAAGGATCTCATATCTTCGTCCAAAGTTTTAGGTATCCTCTCAATATTGATTAAATGTGTGTTTAACGAGTTTAATGAATTAGGTCCGCGGCGCGGGCGCCGGCTGGAGGGTCGCTCAAAGAAAACTTCGGTGCCTCACACTCGCTCTCAAGTTTGTTTGCCTTCGTTACGTGTAAAATTGAATACGTCACCGTGAATCCTCATTAATTTAAGATGAAGACTGTATCTTGACATGTTATTTTATTCATTAAGGGAACGTCTCGAGTCGCACGGTTGTGTACGCGTACTTTAGATTGTTGTAAGGAACATAATTTAAAACCTCTCGACGAGATCATTAGAGGAGCGCTGGGGGTGGAGGTGACGGAGGGGGGCCTTCCGAAAGGAGAAATCAACGAACTTCACCGAAATGTTGGCACTGGTCAGAATATTGTAGACCATTAGTTGGCACATTTTACATATCTGAAATAAGCGTTCTTGGCATCAACAACAATCATAAGCTCTAAAACGATTTGAAAAGTAATAAAGTACATGATATGGTCATTCGATATTCTATTTGATCGGCCATCACTAGTTTTTATTGCAGCTCTTTCTCTTAATGAGGCATTTGAAACTTGAGTGTGATTTATCGTTTAGGAGTTTATTATCCATTAATCAAAGCTGAATGAGCACTAGGTACTCTTGTGAATAATAAATAAAACCAAAAGTACATACTTTTTAAACTAGCAAATAATTTTCTAAGCGCAACACAAATCTAAAAAGACCCTAGTTTTATTAAATTTCTATACCAGTGCTTTCCCAAATCTCGAGCAGGTGCCTAACAACTACTTGTAAATACTACATCTGATAATCCCTAAAACTCCCAACATGTTCGTTTATATACCCATCCGTACCGCACTCAAATCGAGAGAAACAAATAGGCGCACTCAACTCCACTACCGCTGGCATCTCGCTCGCAATCGGCTGATGGAATCGATAATTGAATAGCTACACAAGCCAGCTAACGTGTTTTAAAGGCTTTTAACTCAAGGTAAAAATATTTAGTTCCGTTTTTCTTATATGCTTTTACCGATGTTTAGTGATGTGAAACCCGGTTTATCGTTAGCCTTACACAACAATAACTTATACCTACGTAAGCTAACTAACTAAATACTAACCTAACCTAACCAGTGTTGTAAGAAAGGGAGACACTGAGAGATACTTCCACTTAAGTTAGCCATGTAGTGCTGCTGATAAATTTAGTATAATAATGTGTACATGATAGCTTACAAAACTTGTGACATTGGAAAAAGTGCAGGAAATATGTTTAAACTAATCGCCGCGGTACTAACAGCCGCACTCAGGGTAGGTTAATGACAATGAATGGCTTACTGCGGGTTAAAATTTGACATATGCCCTCACAAAATGTGTCAAATTTTAACTCGAAGTAAGCCTTATCTATCCGCGGTTTGAATTTAGTGTTCTGCCATAAGTCGTTCCTAAAGGCCGATTTTTTCAACAATAGTTGACTAAATGACAGTTGTTAAATCTGAACCAGATGTTTAGTTTTATAAATGTATTTAACAAGCCTTTGTACCATTTTCACCCTTAGTGTCGATGCTTCCTACACAAGTTTTAAAAAGGAACGACTCAATTGTCCCTAAAATGTGTCTAAGTACGGCGGTTCGCTTTTAGACTTTTACTATACACCTGCTAGCAAAAATGATGGGTCACGTTGTAAACCAGATATTTAAGTGACTAGCCCATACTTTTCTTAAAGTCCATCAACGCATCTGTAATTCATTTTTTGTTTTTTTCGGTGTCCATGGACGGTGATTACGTCCCATCTAGTAACCTGCTGGCTAGTTTGCTTCTTTTTACATGAAAAAAAACCACTTTTGTGCGCATATTGCGGTAAAAAATTCAAAAGCAGTCTTATGTTTGGAATGTATATATACAGGCTTCAGACCCGCTTATTCGTACTATTGGGTGACCTGAGTGCTGTTTTGCCTTCTCAGTGCCGTAAAAAAGCCGAAAACACTTCTACAACGTGTGCTTTCCATTGTTCCAGAATGTTCGGGTCAGGCGGCGCGTGCGCAGCGTGCGGGCAGGCGATACCTGCGAGCGAATTCGTGATGCGAACGAACGCACCGCAACAACCCCTCCACGTATTCCACATAAAGTGCTTCGCGTGCTCCAAGTGCGGCTCACACCTTATGCAGGGAGATAGGTACATCTTTTATGATTTATAAGTTATAACTTTATATCTATTAAAGAAAAAAGTGCGGGCTTAATGCCTAATACCCAATCCCTACTTGCAAGCCTTGCAAACATTAGGACAAAAGAAAATTTTGCGGTGAGCAATCTTAAAATTTAGAACAAACATACAGCTATGTACGAGTATATCCTTAACAATGGAATCTCATAAAGGTATATAAGATTCTAACCATGTCCAACAACGTCACACAGCTCAGTCAGTGACTCAAGTTAAAGCTTGTAATATTGTATCTTATATCCATGAGTGATTCATAAACGGTCAAACTTCAAGATAAGTAAATATGACTTGAGTAAATACGTGACCCTGGCGGAAACCAAACCCACACCCTCTGACGCCATGATCGTCGACACTGCCTGCCATATCTAGACATGACATATTCGGGACCTTTTTGTTTCCCATAATTTTATTGGTTAATGATATTGTTAACATAATGAATGACAGTAATAACTTTTTATATCGCTGAAACTATAAACTTTTCAGAATTTCTGAATTATTGTGTAGACAAGGCTAGGTTAGGTTAGGTATGATTTATAAAAATCATGAAAACGAAACAGTTTCTTAAAAAAATACGTTATGACTTGCGATGATTACGACCTAAAACACATTATGACTAAAAATAATTATGGCAGACAATATCCCCCAATCCCAATGGGGTATTCACGTAAAATTATAAATTCGGCAGACGTGTTCTGCCCAGTACTATTTGCGCATAGCGTTCTTGGAACTCATAGCCGCAATACCGTTTTTGGAGTGCAGTTCGGTACTTCTGATCCTGTTAGTTCTACGAACACCTAGCATACTGCGCCCCTTTGCTCATCATTGGCAAATCTTGAATCGGGACTTTTTGGCTTCAGTCATGACCAAGTCTGGATGCCATACGTTAGGATAGGAAGAATAAAAATTCAGTTTTTACTTATCCAGTACAATTTTATCAACGGGTGGTAATGCTTAGGTATCTGGTGGTAGTTTTATTCATTAATGTTCTTCCTCACACACGAGTTCTAACTCTACTATATCTCGAAAACGAAATCTAGCAATCCTAATTATCCCAATTGTTTCAGGTATTACATGCTCGCGGGCTCATTAGTGTGCGAGCAAGACTGGCAGAAGCTGATGAAGAGTGCGAACGCGGCGACGGGGCCCGGCGCGCCCGTGCGCAAGGGCAAGGTGGGCCGCCCGCGCCGGTCGCGCGAATGAGCCGCGCCGCGCGCGCCCGCGCACTCGAGGGACTATGAGGAGGTGAGTGACATATTGTATTCATTCGACCAATAAAAAAACTTAAATGTTATCACCCTCAGTGCCACCTATGCTACGAGTGCTACGCTGTAGCCTGTAGCACCATCTTATTGCTATTTAGCGAAACTTGCTGGCTTTGAATGTGTCTAATATCAGTTTGAAGTTCATTACGAATTTACGACAAAGCAGTATAGTGATCAATATTTTTTACCTTACTGGTGCCTCATTGCTAGAGCATGATACCCGGTGTAATCTCGTAGAAATTACTTACCGTATAAATGTAGCACGATAAGACGCACCTCAGTGAGGTATAAGCTGAGACTCAATGCTTATGAGATGAGAACATATTGTAAAGCCATAAAATTCTTAAAAGTTTTTTTAAGTTATTTAATTTCTTCTTTTTTTTTCTGCCGTAAAAATATATAAGTAGGTATAAAAGTCTGAATAAAATAGTATAAAATACATGTCTGATCTTTGTAGGATATTTCGGCCAATGAACTTGGCAGGTAACGGGGAACAGTCATATTTTTTTTA
Source organism: Acleris sparsana (assembly GCA_923062465.1). Taxonomy (NCBI): domain Eukaryota; kingdom Metazoa; phylum Arthropoda; class Insecta; order Lepidoptera; family Tortricidae; genus Acleris; species Acleris sparsana. The sequence continues at coordinate 15,863,928 of OV281286.1, forward strand.
AATTTTATTAAAAAAATATTTTCTTTTTAAACCCCTATCTTGGATCCCTTTTTCACTATCTATACTATACTAACTGCTGTATATTTACAAAGAAAAACCGCAGTGACATACAGAAAGACAGTCACCGAAGTCTCACGATAAGGGGTCCTAATAAGGTAATATTTACCCTTATAATGCTACAAACAAGTACGAGTAGGTACCTGTTAAATGCTTTACTTGTCAACACATCACTCGTAACATAATGTTTACCGCTCATATCACACGGTAATTGCAGGCGTTCGACCTTTGTATTATTAGTTATTACCACTCTGTCGTGCTCGTTGATTAGGAAATCCTTTAATTAATAACGTTAATTATACAACCGCCGCGCGTGACTTAGGGATTTTGCTGCACTTTGGCTTAACTACATTCCTCAGCGCACGCGAGGCTCTTGAGGTAGTTTAGTGACATTTTTTACTTAAATAATGTTTAATTGTAGTAACGGAGTCGGTAAATAAATTCGTTTTTTTACTGATTACTGCAATATCTGCCATAAGGTCAAGTTTCATAAATTCATCGATTACCAAAACAAAAACCATCCTTATTTATTTCTACGTACAAGACACCAAATTGTCGAAATAATGATGGCCAAAACTCTCACAGTTCAATAAATTTCAAGCAAGACTATATTCGACTGCACATGCATAAAGTGCATGTTCTTTCAGTGAGTTTAAAAATTCACGAGTCATAAGCGAACCGGCGGGTAAGCCGGCAGGGCGCCCTCGCCAACCATTTGCGCTCCCTCCTGCCGAGGATTACCTGTCTATACCTACTACTATTGGAAATTTACTCAAAGCTTAAAACGAGGTATGAATAAACGTTGACTTAATTAACCATTTGCGCATGATTGATTAATAAACAGCAGGGAGACGAATGCATTTTACGCCGAGCAGTTTTAAATTTGAAACTCGGAATTTTAAAGCATTAATTCGATTATGAGACGCACGGATACCGCAGAGAGAAGTGGCGAAGAAACGCAATTAAGCTGTTCAATGAACACCGCACAAAGACTGGCTTTGTTTATATGAGCGAGTCACCCGCTCGGAACACGCCAACTTCGGACACCGCCGCGGCATAATATACTGCCTTATAAACCCATGCTCATTAAATTTGGCGTCACTAATTTCGTTTGGTGTGAAACATATTGTGCACTAAACTTGGTCTCCTCAAACGGCTTTAATGATATTTATTAGCACCGTAAAGCAAATTTCTAATTGCAGTATGCACGTAGTTGTTTAAAGGGATTGTTCATAGAGTTAATTATCTGGTTGAGGCGACCATGGTCCGCCCGCCCGGGGCGCGTCTCGCTCGCTTCGCTCGGGGCGCTCTCTCACTATTCACTGCCGACCAATTCCAAAGTTTAAACACTGCTGAACTTTATTCGACAACTCATACAACTATTGTCCAGCCTTGTTAATGAACAATTGGAAACCTGTAAACATGCTCATGTTGCCGGCTCTCAAACTGAATTCAAATCTCTATTAAACCCTAATTTAGTCAAAAGCATTCCATAATTTAACTTCCCGTCGTCACTTTTATAATTGCGTTGGCAGAATCAACATTGAAAATTACTGCCAAAGTTATGTATAACTTGGTGTCAATTTAAAGTTTAATGACTTTGCGTTGCGTCCAAAAGGAGACTTATGACCATTAAACAATTAAGATAGCTTTCCAGAACCTTATTTTCAACGAAAATTATTTAACATAACTCTCAGCCAAATTAGTAGAAGTAACATTAAGTACTTTGTGCTTTTGCTTTTATATCTACGAGGCATAGGAACATCCGATATTTGATGATTGCTAAAATAGACGATTAGGTATAATACCCCAACGCATGTCAGTTGAAAGCTGGTTTCAATTACCCGGGCCCTCTGGCAGGAACACGCCTTTAGTACAGAGTTAACTATAATTACAAAGAGGCGCTAGTTGTTATTACTTCGTGCGGACGGCGATGGTCAAAGGCCCGATGTTAATTGGAAAGCACCTGAAAATGACAGCGCCTTTATGCCGCGTTTGTTTGGCGTAAAAATCAAGTTCGGCCGCGTGGCCCCCGGCTCAAAGACTTGACCGTTCACCCGGCGGCTTTGTAATGCGATTACGCCGACTTGTCGAAAGTTAATTAAATAACGTTTTTCCAAATTACCTGCCGGGCTCGACATCAAAGTGGTCTCGCACGCTTTAGGAATCTTTCCACAAAGGCTTGCTGCGGGCGAGGCCGGCTCTGATCTCGGCCCACTAATGTAGTGCGCCCGACAGGTGAGGACTTCAACCGTTTGACAAACTGCTGCTGACGGCTCTTCCCAGGATCGCGCCTCTGTTTGTAGCGAGCTCGACGCGAACTTCCTCTTTTTTTCCTGCAATTCGACATATTGGATATTGACTCCACCTGCAAATTGATGAAACATTCTGCTAAATCTAGTTTCAGTTTGAATGTAAAAAAACCTGTATATTGAACCAGCAATTGGACCGATGCCAATTTCAAAGCTGCTTGATTGGAGCTTTAACAATTGTAGGACTTGGTCGATTTGATTGATGACTTATATCTATTGTCTATCTAATTCAATCGACCTCAACCCGGCACGCGATCTGCGAGGTCGTCTGCAGTGCACGACATACTTCGTTTTACCAACACATTCGTACTCGTAGATACGTATAGCTTACTCGATAGTTAAAACTTCAGAAACTACAGTTTAGGTTCGATTTGTTTAAATTACTTTCACGATGTGTCATTCGACAATAATATAAAGAAGAGTTATGCTATGATATACAGCTTGTTGTTTGAGGAACTGTTTGTTCTATAAAATCAGGTTAAGAACGAAAGTTCGACCTTGTAGATAGGTAGGTAACTAAAATGTATCATTTCACTTTGAGAGTCGCAGATGCAGACACCAAACAATTGTGAAACCCATAAGTTGTAAATTAATAATAAATACTTGACCATTTAAATATTACAGTAGTGACTGATGGTAATTAATCCACATGGTTGTTTAATTCGTGTTAAATTGCGTAAATATTAATATGTATACGAGAACTTAAGATCTATGATTATGTCGTAACACTCGAGTTTACAGTCATCATTCATTGTGCGTATTATATCGTGACAACACAAGGACGCTAGAAATAAAGTTATATTACCTATACATATAATTATACGTTTATTATAGGTAATTGGGTACGTCGATTTCCAAAAATGACTTTCTGGGAGAAACTTATTCCTCTAATCTTTTGATTTTTTTACATAAACTACCAAGTCCGTCTTCACCAAACTGTAGTAAGGCTTGGATAGGTACTCCGTGATTAGTCTAAACAAATTCAAAATATAAAATACGAACTTATTCCAGTTTGGTCGAATGCAACCTAAAAAATAGGTAAATTATGATGACCATTACAATAACTTGGACTTTCCTAACTCGTTAATTACCTAGATACTATAAGTTCAAACGCCATATTATTACTGTATTGCTATTTAATTGGTAGCTAACAAATTCACGAGTCGACGTTTCTATTCCGTAACGCCAATTATGCTGCCAGTAGCAAGTGTACTTGATTAAATCTATAACGCTCATTATTTTCTTGATACACATTCGTTCCGCAACTCTAATTGGCATATTAACAACTCCCAATTAAGGACATTAAAATAATAATATTGAAGCAATTACGTGCAAGGTAATCCGCTCCAGACAAAGTATGTCAAGAAATTAGCGTCTAATTTATTCATAGTTTACCTTTCTACATCGTATAATATAAATCTAACCCTGGGTAGTCGTATATCGAGAGGCTTTTTATACAAAAAATACAAATTGTAGCGCGCAATTAGCCGAACGAACTAATCTCCGGCGTGGACGTGAGTCAGCAAAGTTAAATGGAACCTAAGTCGCCCACATGTGGGAACAATTTACGTCTCGGCCTCTAATTTAAAATTAATACCGTGGGGCTGGTGGAAAATTTGAAAAGTTTCAACGACGCTGGCGCGCCTTCGCCCGCCGATTGCATTTTTATACGAGTAAGACAACCTCTTAGCTTATTAGGGAAGCCGGTTATTAGAGGTCCGAGGGATTTCTCAGCGGACGGCGCATGGCCTCCAAACGACTTCGCCCTACTTAATTAGTTAAATGGATACGTTGTTTTTCCACAACAATAACCGTGCGAAGGCCCTCATTTCGTTCGGCCGTGATACCGAAATCGGGACGGATCACTGTCGTCCGGATTGGAGCCGGTTCCAGCCGTTTGGTTCCGGGCGCGCAATTTGGGGCAGTTGATGCACTTATGCACCGGCACATTTCGCTCGGCCCGGTGGGTCCGCTCCGTACGACAAAGGACATCCGCCCACAATAGCTCCATTAAAATAATGCAAGTAAATGAGGATTTGCGGAGTTCGCCGAATCCGCGTCCGCTCGGAGCCGGCACAATGCTCGGCGACGACGCTTGCACGCTGTACGCGAACATGTTTCATTAGCTAAGTGGGAGGCTTTTGGTGGCTGAATTTGTGTAATGCAGCCAACTAGACGCAGCTTTTACTTAAACGCCGTAATTAAAACGCCCCCCTTCCGCTAAAGGCGCTTTAAAACTATGTCCGACTAGTTTCGAGCGGACAATTTACTTTAAGTGATGCTCTGGAGGCACAGTTTTAGCGCCAGTCTTATAGCCGCGAAAGACTAACCGCAGACATAGAATTTACACCCAAGAGACTTTAGTATTTTTTATAGGTCCGAGCTTTAACAAATAGGTACGATACAGGCAGAGCTATGAGAATACCTTATACATACATATTAAACCTGCTAAAAATATAGAGTGACTTAATTCGTGTTGTCGGAATTAGAAATCGTAAAATTTATGCAAATTTAAATAGCTATCAGGTAATAAATCCGGATGCGATCTTTAAATCATCAAACTAATATAATTAAATAATTATTATGTTTCCTGATCAAAGCCAATAAAACGGCTGTTTGTCAATGCAAGTTAGGGCAATTTATCACAGGATCAGTTATTTCATGTTCTATTAATGACTACGTGACTACTTTATAAGCTACACGCATTTGTTCAAATTGTCTCTTTACGAATTAATTTAAGTTAAGGTTAAATCTGCCAATCGACCCACAGAAAATATTAACTACACTATACTTCTATAATCGTCTCGAACAATCGCAGAAAGTTCTAGAATTTCTAATCAATAAGTTATTTAAAAACTTGTTTCAATGAATATGTATATGCAAAGACACTGCTTTGCCACTGTGTGTGGACACAGCCTGTCCGCTGCATTTGCGCAGGGGTCGCTTTAATAACTTTATTGATCGCTAACGAGTAAAATTGATCGCCACTAACGATCTTAATCGAATCTGCTGGCATCGACTCATTGCGTGTCGATGGCCCGATCTCGACTTAATTTAATTGAAACTGAGTTGGGTAATTAATTAGTGGGAATGAGAGCTCTCAGCCGGATGAAGCGTGCTGCTGTTTACAGCGGCTCATACATATTGGATTGACGGAGACGTCTTTGCGCTGATTACATACGAGTATACGGACGTAATGGCCGCCCTTTGGAAAGATGAATTCTTATTTAGGAAATGGGGACGATAAAATAAGAGGTTTAATTAACTTAGTGGTACTAAAATGTGGCACGTTCAAAGCACGTGTAATGGTCCGTGCTCAACAGAATAACATAATGTATTTTTTTCGACCAAGTTTAAATACAATCCTAGTTGCCGGATAAAAACTATCGTGTTATTTATCTTAACAACGGTATGAACAAACGTGAATAAATCGTTTTTCTCTTATAAACCAATGCAATAAAATAAGTAACTTTCTAAAAAACCGAAGTTTTGTGCACTATCAATTTCGTCACCAGTCACAACTATTTATTAATTGGCCGACTGTACCTACAACTCAAACAAGCGTGTAAAAGAATAATGAATTAAAAGGGTAAATGGTAAATCATATCCCAAGAATTAAAAAATATATCCCGTTTTACTTTTGTAGCTCAATTTTAATGTAAAATGGAATATCTGAAATACACAGATTTCTTATAAATAGCAGAACTCCAAAAACGTGTAACATCAATTAAAGTCACATTTTCCTAATAGTTGAACCACGATATAACTACATAAAGTAATAAAACTAATGGAAGTATTAATATCACGATACATTCAAATTAATTAACGGCTCTCATTTAACATGACTCTAGAATAAGTAATTACGTAAATTTAAACATAAGATGCGCAACTCATTTGACGAGGAACGAGTCGGGTATCATTGGTCTGAAGGTCGTTTATAAATTTGCAAATATTAACATATTAAAACTGTGCAGAAAAAAGTATTCATCTCGTATCAATATGGATGAGGCGTTGTTCGTTTTGGGTGGAGTACTCGAATGATGTAGAACGATCGGTGATTGTAGAGACGACCAACTCACCCAAAACATGATTGCTTCAGTGAAAAACGTCTTTACTTTAACCCTTTCAGCGCGCATGACGCATACGGTGAGTCATGACTTATACAAATAACTATCACGGGCATTGAATATACTATCGGTTAATCCCGCTAAAACGCGAGGCGATCCGTCATAATGAATATTTATCCCCGACAGAAGTCGGCGCATACTTTTATGACACATACATATTTTAGTACCACCGTAATTTCACTGATTACTTTCTTTAATTTTTCCAAAAACGTAATGTACCCTTCGTTATCTTGATAAGTAGCTTCCTACGCAAATGTATTAAAGCTTTGGAGAGAGTAAACATTAAATGAATGAAATTTTAAACATGTACTTACCTATTGCTTCATTACTTACGAATATAACGTTCATTTCACGTGTAGCTTGCGCCTAATGTAATGAACAAGTTGCTCACCGTTGGTTGGAAATGATTTTCTTTTGATAGATGTGTTAGTTATGTTATGTAACAAGTAGTTAACGTTATTTACATTTTTAGATTTTATTTATTAGTTTTGGAAATAAACTTTAAAATTCATATAATGAAATGTGATTAATAAAATTGTAATCATTAAATTTATTTTAAAAAAAGAACAAAAAAAATTGTGAGTTAAACGATTTTTTTCATTGTCAACTTATCCAGTTCTCGCTTTTTATTAACAGTAGGTAAGATAATTGGTTTTTTTTACATTTTATAATGACACACATTTAGCTACTAGGAAGGCTTGACAATGTGAGCTAAGAAAAGCTGAGCGAGTCCTCCTGACATAGGTTAGGTAACTATTTTACAAACGAGAAGAATCCAACTCCGCCTTAACTAAAGTTATGTTACGAAATAACGAAAACGTTTTCCATTTTCATTTATTTAAATTTCTTTGCACAATACACAAATATCAGACTTAATACTTCTCTTCTAGTCTACTGATATGCCAAACAAATAAATAAATAAATGACCCTACCTCGCAAAAGCGTCTCAAACGCAAATCTCCCCATAATATCTATATCTATGTATTGACATTCTGAACTGCATTAAGAAGATGTCGTTTTCGTCCATTAGTCATATGAAACATGTGCCAATATAAATAATATGGAGCTTTATGAATGACAGACGGTTACGGCTACGGCCGGGAGGAGGGCGAGGGAGGGAGCACTAATGGATTACATTCGCGCGAGTGAATTAGGATATTGTCGTACGATCCTGTTCCGGTGCACTCCTTTATGATCCTCCCTCACACATCTGTGTGTACGTATATCTGTAAAAAGAAAATATTGGGGGATATGAACGCAATGCATCTGGAAATTTTCGAGTAATATGACGTCTTTTATTTTTTATCTTTAATGAATTGACTGTAAAATAGATTTTACGTTTATTTTTTGTGATACATGTGAAATAATATCAAGAATGAAACCATTGTACATCTTTTCAGTAACAAATATTTTGCCGTTTCCTTGTGTGTTTCTACATATATTTCAGTACTAGTGTTTTATTAGATGCTTCAAACGAATGACTCACAACATAACTATCCGAGCTTTATCCAGGCCAGTCCAAAGAAATGCGTGACAATGTTTTCCTCAATTTCTCATTTGCTGGTTTTGAATATGTCGCGTAAACAAATGCTTGCCTTGTATTGTGCTGAAAGAAAAGTAAGACACGCCTGGCGTGCGCGGCGCGGGACGCTGCGCCGAACTCTAGCCTTAGCTACAAGGGTTTCAACTTATCAATTACACCGTTCGCTACTTACCGCGCGGAAAGGGCAAATTGATTTAATGTAACCAGCCAGAGTGCTTTGACGAATATTATTAATGTCTTTTTGCACCCTCTTTGTGGAGGCGCTAATGCTCGCTTTGTTCTTTTACGCGGTTTTGTACAACATCGAATCATACTTATCTAAAGCGCGAATGGGTTGAGGCTGATTGTCTTTTCGTGTCGTCTTAGGAGTAAATAAATCTTTGTATGAAAGCACTCTAACCTAAAAGGGTCAAAGGACACAGTAGTCCTTTTCTCTATGAGCAATGTTCAAAAAAAGAAACATTCTGAGTGAAATATGTATACTTAATTTTTTTCTGAAAATCCGCCATAATTCAAAAAGCTAAACACGTGTGGCATTCCAATTGTGCAGCGGCCATCTGATGCGATTTATTAACATTTGTAATTAAGGTTTTGATTTACAATAGCATTTTACCGCTTCCTGGTTTGCATGCGTGGCGGGGCAATACAGTCCCGACCAATGACGCAAACGGTGCGTCAGAAGTCCATACAATGACGACCGTGGGCACAGAACGTGTTAAATACGTCGCGTACAAGTCCTCTCATTAGAGCCATATTTCCTCATTAGTGGGCATGCTAATTAAAGTGACGGGTGCGACGCCGGCGCAGTAACTCACTCGCAAATCTCGCAATACCACTCCGCGTCGTTAGCAACTGTACTTTCGTTTCAAATAAGTTCAATATTGAATAAGTATTACATAAGTCACTATCTTAAATGTTGCTATTTATTTATTTAAGAGAAAAAGAACACAAACAGTCATTAACATTATGATTATTATTTATTACAATATCGTAATTTGCCAATGTCAAGTATATATAAGCAGCGTTGCACGGTGAATCCTGCCTGTCGTCGAAGTCTTCCAGTCATAATCGTTGAAGATGGCGAGCATCCACTTCAATGGCTCGGTGTGATCTTGACCGCTTACTTATTTGGAACCATCTTTCACTGTTATTTTATTCAGAATAACAGCCAGCCATAGACCATTCATTATTAACATAGCTCTGAAAATTACAACGCTGTGACACATTGACAGTGTTCCAAGAAGACCTTCCTAATGGTCATTTCTATTGACTATTTTTCTATTCGTGCCTAAATTGTTATTTGCCTATCCTCGCGCGTTATTCTCACTAATTAATTCCAAGGTTAACTGGAGGACATGCCTTATTGTAAGGGATAAATTAGACTTTTGTCATACATCATCAAATGCAAGTGTAATGTAATACAAATTATTTTTGTTCAATATAGGGTTTACCTACTTACTTAAGACACCTGATTTCTCCAATAAATCGTACGAAATTTACGTGTAAAGGCCGCTATGGTCTTTTCTCCAATGAGGCATGAAAATGGATTAAAACAATTTAACATTAACACATTTTTAATGACACAGTTTTTTATGTGTTTGAAATAACCAGACTGTTGATCAGACCTCTCCTTTATATTTAATGGTTATTATATACAATGAGACCGACGTGTTTGTCTGTAGAATTAACTTTGCATAGCTGGCAGTCAACAAATTATAACGTTGTATTTGTTACATTGCAGAGTGGGACCGTTTGCATAATTTGTCGCTAAACGGCGTAAATAGTGTTCATAAAATTTTAAATCTTCAACTTTTATACCGCGGGCATGTGCATTAAACTGCATTGCAGCGGAGTTTAGTAACCGATGTAGTTTTACGTCCGGCTTTTATTAGCGGCGGGCGATACCGCACTCACGGACGCGGAGTGCGGCCGAATCACGCTCCATCGCCATCGCCGCCATAATTAAAGCTTTAGGGCTAAAGTTGAACGCAAGATTATAATCGCGGGCATAATTTTAAATCAAATTAACACTTCAACTTTAAACCGGGGTCATTAATGCCCTTACACCGAACAATACGGAGTCGTGACCGCCCCGGCCGATATCTAAATAATAAATAAATAGGCGAGCGGCTATCGCGCATCGCATCTCGAGTTAATGTTCCGCGCCAGAGTTTTATAATTAACAATAAATTCGGTATGTTTTTTGTCGAACAGCCGAGAGCTCGCTGCAACAATTTTTCCGACCTCCGATATTGATCTTAATAACGTATGCGCCATTCGCCATAGCAGCGCGGTGGTCTATTACCTTTTAGCGCATCTATTTTCACAGTATAAGAATAGAAATCTTGTTGTACCGAGTTATATCTTTTAATATTAACGCTTAGTCCTTGTATAAAAATAAATCAACAGGATTAGCTGTTTGTGCTTTATAATAGGTATTCAAGGATGAAATAAGTTAGCTCATTCTTTCTCCTCGGGCACTTACAAGTAATAAGAGATCTCGTAAGAATTTCGTTCAAAAACACCAAAAATACAGCAGGGGCTCCCCACTTGAGGGCCGGCTCCGTTATCTCGTTATCCTAATGAAGTCTACGCTAATGACGAGTAGGTAAATAATAGGGCGGCTAATGGGGGCTTTATCATTCTCGAGTGCGCTCCAGGTAAGGGCCAATTAGAGGCCGCCATCGGCCCGTATTGTTCGCGCAGTGCTCGCTTCGATTACGATTATTTCCGAACGACTCTCCGCACTGATAAATTGGACAAACTATTGCAAAATGTCCTCCTGGTCAAGGCACCGGTTTTAACCGATCCATAACCTCAGCTCTTCCCATCAATATCTACATTTATCCAACGCTTGTACCATATTTGTACCTAATAAGAAGGCTTCATCTAAATTCTTAGTTCCCATAAATAAATCAAGCTCCACACGTAACAAAAAGCGGACAACCCAGCTAATTAGCTATAAGCAGTTAATCGCGAATCTCCCGGACAATATTATCGGATCTACCAATTACTTGTCAGTGGGCGGCTAATTATCACATCTCTGGGGGAGACGCGGGCCGACGGTTTTCCTCCTGCCGGCTGTGTGTCACACTGTGCCTCATTCGGGGAACATAGCCTCTTCGATATTTTGCGAAGGAGAAGAAAATAGAAAAAAATGTTAGTTAAAATGTTGCATATAAACACCAAGTACAAGTTTGACTCGAGGGTTCCATATCGTACGTCTTGTTTGTTTTAGTGGTGGAAGGGGTTCACTGCCCTTTGGGATAAATATGTTTGGCCGAATCTATCGTTTCCCAATCGTTTTATTTGCCAACTCGGTTTGTTTCTGTAACTGTAAATATTTCAGATTTTTTTATAATACTAACCTAACCTATCGTAACATATAGGGTCCTAACACGATGGTACTAAAATAAATCCTGAAATATTTACAGTTACAGCAAAAGGCGGGTTGGCAAATGAAACGGTTGGAAAACAATACATTCGGCCAAACATGTTTCTGCCAAAAGACAGGATACCGGTGGAAGGATCTTGTGCACCCCCTTAATCCGCCGCCGTAAAGCAGTGTTTTCATTGTTGTGTTCCGCTGCGGGGGTAAGACAGCCAGTGAATTGACTAGCCCAGAGACATGGCATCTAGGTCGTTAGCGCTGGTAACGCATTTCCAGTCTTGAGTTTGCCATCGTAAGATTCATCCTGATCTCGTAGTTTCCCTGTTTTATGTAATTAAATTCTAATTCACGTATCTGAAAAAAATCCTTGAACTTTCTCGTTAATTACTCGAATATCTCATATTCTTGATTTATTTAGCTGTAATATTTTTTTATTTAATACTATTTTTCCCCACTTGATAACTTCAGCCTTTAAAAAAATGATCTTGATAGACAGACGGATAGACGGAAATCGAACAAGTTGGTTTTTGGAAAACTTATTACAGTATAATGAATATGATCTAAAATTTCACTATTTATACCAGAAGAAAAACAGTCAGAGAAAACTAATCGTTACGTAATGTCCATGCTCTAAACACGATGTTAATCTTACTCGACTACTCGACTGTGAGTTTATCTAGATAGATTTTCAATTCCACGAAATCCTCTGTAATACATATCGATGACTTTGATCAAAGGGCTATTTTCAAGAGAACTAGCACAGGATTCTCTTATGCATAGATTGCGCGTTAAATACTGATGAAGGCTGTCGGGAAATACGTGTACAAATACAAGCATTAATTGCGATTCTCCGAAGTTAAAGGCTGCATTTTCATTTAGGTAGTATCTCCGAGCCCATTTGCGGTTTTTTATGAAACAGTTTCGCCGCACGCGAGTGTGTCGCGAGAAGCAGAGGCAGGCGTCTCCAATCCCCGGGCCGCTGCGAAACTTCCCGCCGCTGTTTTTTATTGCGCGGAATTTAAATGCATTTTTGATGTTAGGAGATGACACGCCGCGGACGTCCGCCCCCCGCGCCGTCCCGTGCCCTATAATTTCCCAGCTTGAAACTTCACTACGGTATTAAAGCCTTGATTGCTTGAAGAAACTTGGGACATTTTGGCGTATTCTTTGGGTTCCCAGAAGATTCTGTGTCGCAAGCACAGACGTTTATTACTAACAGCAATTTGAATTAATTTTGCCTTATTTTCAAGAATTTACGAATTTACATAGAGATGACGAATAATAGAGTCCTCATTTAGATTAGTTATATGTATTTTAAAGTGGTATTAAAGTAATCGAATTACTAAATGAATGTGCGATTCGGTTTTGCTCTTTGATACAATTAGCCGAATTAATGAGTTCGGTGTCACACCTTCCAATATCCGATCGAAAGGGTAACCATGTATTTGGATCGCTATTAAGGTTTTCAATTAAGTAGTTGGGGTTTAGTTTGGCCACACGAGGAGCGGAACACGACAATACATTTAGCGCAGCATCGGCCCGCAGCCGCGAGCGCGGGCGGCGCACGGGCGGGGGCGGGGACGGGAGCGGGAACGGCCGCGGGCCAGGTGCGTGCGGCCCGCGATTGACTTCCTCTGCCGTAGTTTTTAGCGCTTACTAAAAGGATTGTCGTGTATCAGTATCGATATTTAAGGGAAGTGCGAAAGTTCTCAATGGAATCGAATTGTAAGTAGTTTACTTATAGTGAACTACTTAGGTCTATATTATACGAGTATGATTAGATCCTATCATGAGCATCTTTTTAAACATTTATGGCCTAATATATTTATTTACAAGGCCACCTTTCAGAAGCTTATTTGATAAATTAGGTAGTGCAATATTTATAAACTCTGGAAAACCTATAATGCTGATTGGAATATCTTTTTATTTGATGCCTCCTAATGCATTAGCAGCTGCATGCCTCGAAACCCATCCTTGATTTGATTGACCAAACATTTAATTGAACCCGCTCAATTCACGTGCGTCAAGTGGGGGGAGTCCGAGGTTCCCGCGGGCACATTAATTAGGAAGGGGGGTGGGGAAGTTTACCAGTTAATTAGGAGTCTGCCCCTCACCTTTGTAACACGACGAATGAGACCAAGTTAAGGTTTCTCATTAGGGCGTATTTCAAATCACAACTCGCTGCATGCTGCACAAAAGAAGGTTTTATTTGTTTTGTAGCGGACTTTTGTTTCCGGCTTGTTAAAGGAAATATTCTGGGGGTTCCTCGTAGCTTAGCTAATTAAATGGTTAATATAAACGTCGCATTATTAAAGCCTAAGTCTACAGCAGAAAGTTTTAATTACTATAAAGGCTTAGAGAACCAAATCAAAAGCCCACACTTGGAACAAGGCTAATTAGAGTGAAAGTGCATAAAGTTTGCGAGACATCGTCGGCGCAAGTTGACAACAAAGGGTCGTAGGTGGCGCCTCAATTAGGGTAATGGACAGCCCGACCTGGATTCATATTCGAATCCTCCACCAAGCTCCAGCTAATTTTCGCCTTAAACGCCACGTCTGGTTGGGGTACGCGCGCGGCTAGAACGCGGCGGCCTAACCGCTAAATTGTTAACATAGCGAAAAATGTAGACTTTTACATAGATAAAAGGGACTCATCAACATTTTCTCAATTAATACCATAAAATACAGTTGAACAAATCATACCATTCGTTAAGATTTTAATATATAAATAAGGCAGTTGTTATCATTAATTTTCAAGACCTGCAGTAAATTAGAGAATCCATTTATGAAGTAAGAATCATTGGCAAATTGATTTTGATCTGTAAATACCAGTACAACTTCCAATTATAAGCTATACTTTTTTAGTTACTCACCATCTCATTAACCTTCTGTAACTCATAAAATCCCTAAGTAGCAACTAAATAGTCGTAAAATGATAATGGGAAGCAATGAAAGCTGTACGTGGCGTCCGCGCCGCGCGGGGGTCGCGCTCGTCTGCGCTGCACCGCCTCGGAATGCATCGCGACTCATTACTCCACTAATGGAGGCCGTAATGAACCAATCTAACAGATTGCTCTCGAATCTGCACCCACACCGCTGATTTGAAAGCCTCGCCGCACCGCTCTTTTAAATTAAATACTGCCAAAGCAAAACTTCACTTGCAAGTTGCCTCTTAAATTTACAACCTTTAACAAACGTCCCAAAACGCGCGTGCATTAATTAATGGACAAATCTTTTTAATCTGCGGCCTTAACTCATCCAATGATCCGCATTAATTTGGCACCTATTTGAATCAGTTCGACCTCCGCTCACCTTCGGCCGCCAACCGAGCTCGCGACTCGACAAATCCATAGCCCCTTGTGTCACCCTAAAGTTATATTAAAAGGCCCACAGTCATTTTCTTGACAAACACAATGAATAATGAATTGCGCAATATAAAATTCGGATTGAGGAGGGCGCCTCATCATGTGTCCCGACATGTTTGTCTCTCTTAATTCTGTGTGTTTTTGCTAATTGAGTCTCGCTTCGGCACCACCTGAGCGATCGCGCGTCGACATGAGCTCGCTCCATTTATTTATTATTCATTTAGGAATTCATTTAGAAAAGGCTAAAGAAAACTGGGGTAACTGGAAACCGTTCAGAGGCTGGTATGACACGTTTCGCACTTGCGCTGGGCGAATTCAATCAACTCCAAACTCAACATAAGGCGCAAGATTTATGATCGACACAAATCGAATTCTCTAACAAACAATATCGTATTCGAGGCGGTACGTAGGATACGATACAGCACATACAACAATATTGCAGGCGCTATTAATACGTCCGTCTCATAAGCGCGGGGAGGGGGCGGGCGCAGCCCACCCCACAGTCGCCGCTCTTAATTGAATGAGGAGCGGGAATTGTTTCCCAAAATGAAACAATTAATTGTGCAACGGCTATCCCGCCTTACATGGATAATACGTTCGTTTATGGCCTCCTAACGCGGCTGCACGCCGTCCTTTATTGGACCGACTCTAGGAATTTGTGTTCATTGCCGCTCGTATCCAAAATTTAATCGGGAATTTATAAGAACGTCTCATTGTTATCCTAGCGCTGGGGAAGTTTTTGCAGCTGTCCGAGCTAGCTTTGTTCCCAGGGAAAAATATTCTTGTTTTAATCTCTCCCCCAAATAGCGTTTCTCTAAAAAGCTGGTTTACGAGGATGCGGTTCCCGCCGCTCTGCATGGCGATGTTTGGCGCGTGCTTTAGTTTGAAGAGACGTTTAAAATTTTCATGGTCAGGTCATAGCACGTGTAATGCGGCTGGCGCAAACATGTGGCGCATTCAACTTAAAGACGCATCGTAAACCGCCTTTACGCCTCTCCTCGAAACCTCTCAAAACTTTTCATATTCCCCACCCGTAAAACAAGCCAAAAAATACGACCCACGAAAAACATTGTAAATGCTTGGAGGTTATCGGCGGCCCGCCGTCCGGAATTAGTTTTAAAACATAGTTTTAACTGTGCTTGTTGCACCCGAAATTACCCGTTTTTCCGTTTTAGTGCTGCGCGGCGAAACGGTGCCGGCTCTGTCGTGTTGTAAAAATAAATTGAACTAATTTAGCTGGTAGACGCGCGACTTATCGATTCACTTAATTTTGTTCTAACAGGAGAATAAGGTTTTATATCCCATTGTGCTGCGTCCTAGTTAGACAAATGGGGGATCTTTACCAGATACCCATTCCAAGTGATTTAAATTTATATGAAACATACTCGTGGCCTTATATTGTGCCATTTTTCTTCCAAACCGTGCTTTACTAATGTGCAACAAAAACCAACAACGGTTATATGTAAACATAAACACGGTTATCAAATCATTGATACTGTAGCGCTTAATTTCAAGCTTTTAATACGCAATAAAAGTTAGATTGCAATATAAATAGAGTTGTCTATGGGCAGGGCACCGTTGCAGAAAACAGATCCAATTTGCTATTTATCCCGGAATGGAACTCAGTCATTACTTAGCTGAGGGACGCGGTGGAAATTACACAGGCACGCGTAGCATGCAGTATCGAAACTCTACTGCAGCGAGATCGGACCTATTCCGCTTCTACGTCGTAGCACTTGTAGCCTCGTAGTATGTAAAGTGAAATGAAAATTGTCCGTAATTTTATGTAAACGACGTATTTTTATGTTCGGGGCATTGTAAAGAAACTTTTCAGCTTTAACGAGATTGTAGTATAAATAAGGGTTAAAGTTTGTACTAATAATATAAGCTTGTGGACCCTACCCAGTAATTTCTCCAACAATTTAAAGTACATGCATTAACCGTACCTTATTTTTTTTGAAAAATAATCTTAGATGATCGCCGTTCGGTAAAAGAAATGTTTGTTCATTAACAATAATTCATTATTTCATTAACAATACGAAATTATTATTTTATGATGTAAAATACTCAGAAAAATGAACTTCTAGCAGAAATCACATTTTTTCGTCATAATATTTTCTAACGCAATTTTACACCAGAATTGGACTGTCATACTTTCTTACTAAAATGGTTACTTAAATCGGCATTGAAATATTTTATGATTCTTTCATTTTTAATATTTTACTTTATTGGGTTTTCTTACGTTTTATGCAAAATTACACACACGCAAAGACAATATTAAAAAAAAAAAACTACAATAATCACTTTTAAATGATCTTCTTTCATAAAATTGACCTTCCTATGTATTTTTATTCCATACTATTCCAACCCAGCAAATTAAACTAGAATACAGGCCACCTTAGTCTTCAGGGACGGCAACGTTACAATGACTCCACATTTATAACGATATTTTATATTTACATGAAAATTAAATGAATGGTTTCCTTTATTTTAAAGTTATATCATTTGGCTATGTGACGTTGTATTACACAGAGGGTGAGGTAAGGGACTATATGAAACACGTTAATATTTAATTGGAATTTTATGATAATATCAGGGCTGAGCAGTACTTAATGGAATCAGCCGCCCCTGGCAAGTAAACAACATTACTTGATTAAGTTATTTGGGTTATATTTGCCGGATGCACTTTACATACCTCCCTAGGGTTTTGGGCATTCTTGTTTGTGGTGTTTTTATATATATAAAAAATATGAAAAAAGAAAGCAAGAAATAAATAAAATAACAATAATAATAGTCTCAACAAAAGCACAAATTACGTAAAAGAAAGTCCTCGTTTTTTGAAGTCGTTGAAAAATAACGATAAAAAATATATATAATAATAATAAAAAAATAAAGGAAATACAGATTTAGACAGTCAAACTTTAACGATACCGTGCTTTTTCTGGACGTCTTATCTTCTTTTTATTTATGGCTTGTGATCTCGTCCCAGACGTCAATCCGCCTATTTAACCCTGTAAATTTCTCTTCTGTCCATGTCACGAAAAAATATTAATTTCATTTTTTATGTCATAATTTTTTTAGTGGTATCTTACATAATTAGAATCATTACGAATCAGCGAAGTTTTAAACCTATTTTCCCGTTTTTTTTCTATTTTTTTTTAAGTAATCACATTAAGTGGTTTTTTCCATACAAAGTGAAAAGCAAACCCTGAGACACAAACTTAATGTACTTAATGTACTTAGTAGTAAAAATTAAAATAGTGTACAAGAGGCTGCCGTAATGCTACCAGCATTTTCATCAGTCAACCTTAAGGTGAAAGACAAATCAAAAAGTAGGTGCAATAAAATGACAATATGAAAATGGTATTTAAATAATTAGAATACATGAACTATTATTTGATTTGAGTATTATTTAAGTATTTTGATGTTGAACTATAGATTGATGTGAGTAGATATGGGCGAATTTCAAAATTATTTTGCTGATTTTTTTATTTTATGTAATTTAGAAAAATAAACGAAGAGTATTTACTAGGAGGTAGTTACCGTTTGTTTGCCTTAATTCTTTATTTGTATTTAATATTTGACAATCACCCAAATGCAAAACATCAAACGTGTAACATTAATAAATACCGAACGTAAGATTCGTGAAGCAACATTCTTAGCAAGGATCGCGTCAATCAGAGGAAGTGCAACTCATTCCGGAAGTGGTTCTCGTGCTCTCCCTCTCGCACACTGTTTCGCTTGCAGCCTTCTTGCAGCTAATGGATGCGTTCGTCTACTTTATACGTTTCAATTCATTATAACACACATGGAAGCTTGAAGAATAAATGCATTTTTACAAAATGCGCTCGTCTTTTTTTAAATATTACTAAATGGAGAAGAGGCTAAAGGCTGTACAATAAATGCCATGTGGCTTGTGTTGTCATTAGTTTTATAGCCATGGTCATTGTATACATACACATACATAAACTCACGCCTTCATTCCCAGAGTGGGGTAGGCAGAGCTACAGAATTTCCAACAACCCTAAAAACTTGTTGATAATTCTGTAACCACATTTTGCACAAACAGGCTAAGATGTTTACCAGTGTATTAGTGACAGGTTGCAAGCCCATCGCCTAACAGTACTACAAGCCTTTATTCCCTTAGTCGTCTCTTACGACATCCGCGGGAAGACACGGAGTGGCACTATTCTAACCCGGCAACCACACAGGCAATGACCAGCAAGGCATGGTCATTGTTTGGCACCAAAATAAAAATTATTTATATCAGTTTACGAAATTGATACGTTTTTGAATCATACCTACACAGTTTATTTTAGTTTAGTTTTAGGTTTGTGTCTTTTCTGTATCTGATATATTCTAGAACTTTTAAAAATTAAGGCCTAATTTTCCGGCTTAACCCATATCCGCATAAACCACCAGATAAAAATATAACTTATCTAGACTGAAGAGGTACTGGCTTGACTCTTGTTCCTGATCTAAGACTGTATGTCCTTTCTTCCTTTCATACTTATATATATTATTTATATATGTATATTTATATATATATATACACCGTGTTTTTTTTGATTTACGATAACTTCGGCATATTACTAAGTATATCTATAGAAACTAATTGGTAGATTAGATTTTTAAATATTGCAAAAAAATATTTTTTTTCTGTTTAGAACAAAATAATGAAATCTTTTATCTTTGGTCATTCTAAAAGGGCCTTTAGAGTTACCTATCTAATAATCAGTGTCAAATACGTCTATGTTGGCGTGACATACACACACAAGTAAAGATAACACTTGACAGGTACAAGTCACTTTAGATTGACGCGTATACAAACCTAACAATTGGAAACTCTTTACTCATACGTATTAAAAGAAAATTGTTGTTATCAATTAAGAGCCTTTAACACTAGTTTAACGTGATTAACTGATTAAATTTAAAAATTAAATATCTTTAAAACCGTTACACTTATCATTTGTCTGTCTTCGGGAAATTAACTTTGTTTGACCTAAAGAACGTTCCCTTAAAGTTATCGTAAATAAAAAAAAACACGGTGTATATATATATATATATATATACATACAATGTATATATTTATTTATTTATCCTATTTAATATATATATTTATTATACCTACAGATTTATTTGCTAATATTATTTTAATCTTCTGTATCTTTAATACGTTGTACGTTTAGCCATCCGTTGTTTTTATTCTTCTCTCAATCGCTCAAAGGTTAACTGGAAGAGATCCCTTATAGGGATAAGTTCGCCTTTGTACATACCTTTTTTGTTTCTGTTTATTTTTGATTTGTTATTTTCTGTTTGTACAATAAAGAGTTTACATACATACATACATACTTATATGTACAGTCAACCAATTTGAATTGTAGGCCACTATGGAACTATTTAAAAGTGACGTAATGATTCAAATCGCAACAAAATTCAAACAACTGAATTAAAACGTCACGCCGACATAGTCTCATAGTGGCCTACGAATCAAATTGGTTGAATTTTTCGAATGACCGTTTTATCTCATATGATTAGAATTTATTTCGATACACTTTCAAGTTTTATATGATTTATTTATCGAGTCAGCACCATACTTAAGTAAGATCATTAAAATTACCCAAAATACCAAACGGCAGTAATAATGTGAATCCATGTAAATATTACACGATGAGATAACCAGAGCTATTATGCCATTCATCGTCATTTTACTTAAGAGCGCTCTTGTCGGTGGAGTAATTGTCACTTTTCTCTATTATCTGCCAGCTTTCTCACCGGCATTAAAAAAAACCTGCCAAGTGCGAGTCGGAGTCGCGCACGAAGGGTTCCGTACCATTAACTATACAACATTAAGAAAAAAAAACACGTTTGTTGTTTGGGAGCCCCCCTTAAATATTTATTTTATTTTAATAATTTACTTTTAAAGTAAATATACAACTAAATATTCTTCTGCAACTTCATTGAGGAGCAATGACAACGGGTCACTTTCTATGGTAATTCCATACCAAGTTACCCGTATTCATTGCTTTTGACTATATAATCAAATTAAGGCTCCGTTAACACGGTCCTAAACAAATACGGCGAGGGGGGGGGGAGGGGCAGTAGGGCGACCACACACTATCCGTCACACGGTGGCCTATACCCGGCCATTACTCACCTGGCTCATATCGCTCGCTGGGAGCCTAAAGTTCTCAGTTTCAATGCTGGACGTTAAGACTAATACAAATACACTCGCGCCTACGAGAATTAATAATTAAGGCTTAAAACTAAAGTGGACTTTTTCTTATAAAGGGTTTTCCTTTAAATCGACAATATTAAGTTACATTGACCACGCGCTGGCCTAGTTGGTAGTGACCCTACCTACTAAGCTAGCGGTCCTGGGTTGAAATCCCGGTAAGGGCAGAGGGCAGATATTTTATGGATGTTTTCTATGTATTTACGTATATATTTATCTATATAAGTATTAGCATAGCACCCACAAGGGCTCTATTGTTCTCGATAAAATCAAACTGCTTTTGACATAGTTTAGTTTTTTTTATTGACATTAATGGCAGTTAAACCGAGGAAAATAGAATAGAAACCACTGGTAGTTCATCTTTAATAGCCTTGAAGATCCGTCACGTTATTCCGGCAGAGCTCGTTGCTAATTTAAATATGTAAAATTGACACAAGTGAAATACCAGACAAGGTATCAGACATCCTTCAATTGGCCACACGCTACATTTTTTAGGGTTCCGTAGACAAGGGGCAAAACGGAGGTCTATTACTTGTAAACGGATTTAGTTACAAACCTCAAATTGGATCATATGTAAAGATTATTTTGTATAGAAAAACACTTTTGAAATTTAAAAAAAGAAACAAATATCAATATAATTAGATTTTAGAATTAAAGCATTTCCTACGGGAGGTTGAAGTTGTAATCCTACTAAGTTTTAGTTTCTGTAAAAAAGATTATTAGCTACCAATACGGTTATAATATAACATATTGTCTACGGAACGGTCGTTCATACTTATTTTTCTATACGCTTAGTATAACCTATTGTTTGAAATGATATGCATGCAGCACCTGATAAACCAAAGACGACAAACAAACTTTCCTTCCTCTCCTTCATAACTTCCTTTTTATTTTCCATCCGTTCTTTACAACATTAGCAAGTATAGAGACACAGTTACCACCCCGCGCCGCGGAGGGTGCACTGATAAGGGTGCCCGATTAAAATGAATCACGGCGGCGCCGCTAATTGCCCTGGCTGATCCAATTAGCTGGGACTTAGAAACCCACAGCCGCTAATCTACCGCGCCGGGCTAAGGAACTTGCAAGTGTTAGACACTTGGGTGATGGGAAAAAACTTCTACAGGCCTGCAAAGTGCATTGCTGCTTGCCTATGCAGTAGCGGGCCGATTGACGATGTTATGAGTTGCTGACCAGGAATGTCAAGCCCTTTATGTATTAAGCATTTAGGATTCAACGCCACATGGTTATGTATAGCAAACAGTGATAATATTCATTTTTTCCTTTGTATACAATAATAAAGAAAACCTCTATGGTCATGTTTTTTTTCAGAACCCCTTTTTAAAAAGTTTCTTTTGTCAGTTACATTGGTACCTACCCACATAAAATTAATTTCCGTCCTTAATTCATTTTCAATTAACTCATAAAAGCTGGTTACTAAATGAAAGTCTAGTTCTGTAAACATGACTAAAACTAAAAACCATGTTAGTTTAATTATGACGAGTATATGTATTTGAATGTTGTATTTTACGCTACATGGATTTAGTAATTGTATTATGAAAAAAAGCACAAATCAAAGTGTATAGAAGCCGGTTCGTCCGGGAGCGCGCGGACGCGACTGCTTGGATTACCATACTCTGAATAGCGCTCCATTTACCCGGTGACCCACTGCTGCACAAAAGTGTGCCATTGCTGCACTGATTGATTGAAAATTCACCGGGAAAAATGCAATAGTTTCCTTATTTTTGGGTATGTATTTTACATGGGTATTATGGGTATAACCACCAAATTATATAAATAAAAAGCCAGTTATGTTTGTAACAAACAAGCATTGTCTGCCCCTCCAATGTCGACAATCTGCTCCTCATTATACAGCGTATGCTTTGTATTGTTGCCTCGAACACTGGGTACTCTTATTAAATTGTACAGGTAGATATAAATTCATTAGGAAATTTGATGGAAGTTGTTTAGACAAGGCGCGGTAACGACTCGCTCCGAGCCTCCGCGACGCCTTTAATGACATCGAAGTTGGTGGGTCCCGGTTTGCGTGCGCAATTCTTATTATTTCTTTATTACAAAGGAGTGCCTCATTAATTTGGCAGCCCCTCCAGTCTGAGTCAGGGTTGAGGGAGCCGCGAACCCTTGACCTCGTTCGCGAGAGCCCGCGACACTGAACCGCTCCGAATTGAAATGGCAACGCGCCTGCGATACATAATTAACGATCCTCATTACCGCTCGCTGCGTAACTAATAGTACGTGCGGCCGCGCCCGCCGCGCCGGCCAGCAGCGTGCGGGACGCCGTGCACACCCGCCGCCTTCACGACACAATAGATATAAAACTCCAACTTAGATCATTCCAGTCGAACACATAATTCCTGGACTCATCGTGCGAGCTAGACAGTTTCTATTATCCTTAATAGCAGCCGTAAGAGTTTCAAAACGGCTCAGTGAGAAACTTGTTCCGGGGAAGTGTTCGCAGGCCATGCAGAACTGGGCGAAGTTCGATAGAATGTCGCGTTTTATTGGACGAATTCGACTATCGCAAAGCGCAGCGCCGATGTACCGTGCAGTTTGTTGATAGTTAGACCATACAAAGCTACGCTTGATAGATACTAGTCGCCAATTATTGTCTGATATTTGAATAGGACAGCATGCGAACTCGGCTAACAAATTGTAACGCGTTGTCAATCAGCGCTGTGCAGACGTCTGTTGTAGGCGGACACTGATTGGGCGCTGTGTTGGTTTAGCGAGCTCGTAGTTTCTTTCGTCGGCCGTGTTCGAAGCCTTAATAGAGCCGTTGGCGAGCACGGGCCGGAGCCGCCGAGCCGCCGAGCCGCGCGAGTGCGGCTAATGAACGCAGGCGGCGGCCACGGCGGCGTGTCCGCGGACTCGTGCATTTTTAATGGCGCACGCTAGCACACCCACTATTAATATTTACCGAACACGTCAAGAGGGTGCACTTTACCTTTTAGTTAACTAGCGTCCGGCCGTTCATTAAATTTTCACGCGCGTCAGTTTCGGTCGAATTTTCCGCGGCGCTGACCGGCGGGCCGATAACGAGCGCGGTCCGCGACCCGCCCAAATTTTATTAATAATAAACTGTAACTGAAACGGCAGCTTTGAAGTAAGAGAGCGACTCGAACGCTCGTTATCGAGAATTATGCAAAATCCTTTGACGTACAAAGATATTCCGAGCTAAAGTTAATAGTAGCTGCCTTTCCGACTGTGAGAAACTAACTACATGTGGATACTCGTTATAAAATTCAAATAATTCATTCGTAAAACTAAATGGTCTTCCGAATTTCGTTCTTAATATAAATAGGTACCTTATTTATTGTAGCAACAATTCTGTTTTGATATTATTTAACTTCCTTATAACTTTAAGTGTCATTCAAAATCAACAGCAGGAGGTATACCTACTATGACTAACATTGAGACAAATTAGCAAATCAATAAGATTTATTCATGGATGCATCTCGATATGATACGGTGACCGCGAAGGCTCCCGCGGTACGCGTGCGTGCTGCCGCGCATGAATAACGAATGAGCAGCGCCGGCGCACGCGACGGACAAACTGCCGCGGCGCACGCGACCCCCGCCCTTATTTATGGCCACCCTCGCACTATCACTCTTATCTTAGTACCTTTCATATACTATCCTACGTTACGGAACCCACGTAGTCGAAGAACTACGCGCCGTCAATGAACTTTTTATTGAAGAAAAGTTTGAGGATGATTTAGTGTGAAAATCTAGACCTTGATATAGTAGATTGTTCAACAGGGGATTAAACAAGCCATAATAACACGAGATGTTTAGCCACGCGAGCGAGCGAGCGAGCGAAAGTGGCTATAGTTCGAGTGTCATTATGGTGGTTTAGTCTCGCGTTAAACACTCTACTTTTCAAGTTGAATGCAAGAAATAAAATTACTATACAAAATTACTTTTTTTTTTCTTAAGTATTTATTCCAGGTGGCAAGGCAAAGGACATACAGCCCAATATGTAACATAGTTTCTGACGAATTTGTTTCGCGGTTGTTAGTTTTTTGTAAAGCGACACACACTAGATTCATTTTTGGAAGCATTCTTTTCGTAAAAAGCACGAAATTAAATCGTTTTTATTTTATTTTTGCACAGTTGTCATTTGAGATTATTTCCTCGGCCTAGAAATTGTCCGTACACGATCACTGAAAATGGCGATAATCCTCCATTCACAAACACCGTGATTGGTGTTTAAGGGTTTCCAAAGTAATTTTTTAAAAAACCCTAGAGATTAATAAGGAGCTTTAGTCCCGATGTGCATAGACTAAAGTAACATTTTAAGAGCTTGCAAAGTAAAAGTGTTTTTAAGTAATAATTCTGTTTTAACATGGTGTTTGAATGAAAACTATCCTGTTTAGAAGTATGTTATAATGTATTCAATGGAACAAGTAGACGCCCTAATTCAGGCTGGCCCAAAATAACCCACTCAGTATTAATAACTCAGAGCTCCAGACGCAAACAAAATAGTTGTATTACATAACAAGGGTAAGAGCGTTCACGGAATGGGAGGTAAATGTATAAATAGATAATGAGCAGCGAAGGAGTCTGTCCGGAGCTCATAAGCAGGCCCTTCGGTCGCCACGAGTGCAATATCGGCCGAATATCGTTCGTGTTTGCGAACCGCTCGACGGAACGCCGCCTACAACTATTAAATTATTTAGGCCCGGTCTTGTATTGTCTCGCGGATGTCGGGCGGGCCGATTGTCGCCGGATCGGCCGCCGCCAGGATAAACAGTCGTTAGTGTTGTTACAAGTTACAATCCAATGGGAATGTCCCGAGTGCGAGTATCGCTCGCCAGGAATCGTTCTGTATTGAGTTAGTGCCCGGATGCGTCCCGTGTTTGCTCTGCCGGTTAATGGAATGCCGATGGGCTATTGTGCGCGTGGAGGCGTTTTCTATTCAATGCCGATATTAAATTGAGCGGATGTGTACATGCATTTCTTGGAAGGGTTGCTGTTTGATAATTTCGGTGAAATTATTTAGCATAATTGAATTAATAATTCGGGGTATTGTAACGAGCAACAATAGGCGGCCGCGGCTGCGTGAGGAGACCGTAGCCGAGACTCATTATTTTGTAAATTCATTTTGTTGTAAGTATATCTTTCTCGCGTATCATTTATTTTATTATTCATTCTGCGCTAAGATTATGTTTAGCGGCACGCAAACTTTCGCCGGTGGTTCATGCTTTTATATCCATTATTTAATGTCGGGGTCTGAAAATAATACTTTATGCAGTTTTGTTTATTAGATAATATTTCTTAAAAGCAAGACTTCTACCTCATAGAGTTAGTAAACATGCTTTTTATTTACGCGGTTAGATGTTTTAATGATATTTTTACAAGCGATGTAATTAAATAATAAACTGCCCTTAACTGCTACCTTAGTAAGTTGATTGGGGAAGGCAAAGAATACTTATCCACTCCTTTTTTTTCACAAACATTGACTACCCCATCTTTTATTCATCGTAGTAGCCAACGGTTTCTAATTATTACTATGCATGTGTTCAAATCCATCTAATTTTAGTTCAACAGATTATTCATGTTAATACTTTTTTCATGAGGCGTCTTTTCAGCGCCAGACTCTTCGAGTTTTATACAAAATTGACCCGCCTAGCGTGTTCGCGGCACGGAAAATGTAATGGCTCGCTCCCAATATCGGATATCGGTCATTACAGTGCAGCCAGGGTCCAGGGTCGCTGGGGCCGACCTCTACCCGAGCCCAAGCTGTATTTACGCACCGATGCCTCAAGTTTACGACCAGCTGCTTTACTGCGCTTAATTTAGACGTTATAGTCAATATTTTACGTGTATACTTGAGCTAAGCGACGTTTCTCACAGACGTTTCATTTGGTGCGAATTTTCTGCGTGTTTTTGTTGCGGTATATTTGTAGTTCGGAGCGCTAACCTCATTAACCTATTTACCAATATAGTACCGCGCATGAGTGTCTACTATAAAGTGTATTGGTGAATCACTTTTTTTACTACCTAGACAAAATAAAAGTGACAACGCCGAAATATTATGTCAACACCAAATTAGGGAGCAATTCATTTGCCCAAGGCTTTCAGCCGTCGTAGGTATTTCAAAGATATGTATTAAATGATTATTTGAACATACATGTGTATGTTCAGTTAATCATTTACAGCGACATAATTGCATAATTCCCAATGTAAACCGAATGGCGGGCTCTCTCCGCAGAGAATAGGAGCCACTCGGCTGGGTAAGTTTCAATGGCGTACGTATTAGTTTGAAACCTAATTGTTTCGCGGCCGCGACAATAGCGGCGCAGTCGCAACACCCGCAAATATGCATTGTTTAATTAATTCCTAACTCATAATCCGACAGTAATAAATTAGCTACACGGATCCGTCCGTCTGTAATTAGCTACGCAATTATCGCGGGCCGTTATTAATTTCATTAATGCCAAAAGTATGGTCTAGGTGAGTGTGATTTATCACGCAGTCTTGGCGTTAGCGTTAGTAATTAATATCGCATTACACCTGCGTACCGTCCCGCCGACAAGCCGGCGTGTCAATTACTTTGCGGGAACAAATAAATTAATCAAGTACAAGATCCTCATATTGTTCCCCCGTTCCATTATTAGGCAATAAGCGTGTTTTCCGCGCCTGCCGAGCGGACGTAATTGGAAACCCTATACGGCTATTTAATTTACCTAGCCGCCTGAGCGCCACCTGGCTCGATGGCGAAACAATTGCCGCTTGCCTAATTATATTTTAATCGCAACATGCCCCCCGCCTTGCGGCCCCCTCCCGGCCCACAACACTAATTCATTTGTGCCACGAGCCTCGGCCACTCCGCTCGCCTCCGGCCAAACTGTTTATTCTCATAGGAGAGTTTAGGTCTCCTAAAGCATTACCGACGCCTAAACATATTAACCGAAACGTTTACGTTAAGGGTTAATTATGCACTTTACGGTCTAGCGTACAATCGCGTCAACTTAATTAACTCGTGCACATTGTTTAGAGACTTGCCATTTAATTTATGCATTAACTCTCAACTTGTCCTTTTAATCTCGTTTATTATATTAATACGAGTAGGATGAAGGAAACGTCTCATACGCGAACTCGGCTGGAGTTGATCAAGTGCAATAAATATTAAAGTTACAATATCATTGTTGGAACCGTACCGTACCACGCGCTGTTACCGCGAACTATACCAATTGTGCGGGCTCTTTGTTCGTGCATCCAACTATAAAACCGCTTTAACAACTACGAGGGTACACGCTGTACTTACAACTTACTTTATTTTGCCTCCCGACAAACGAATTAGGGATTAGCAGTTCAAGTATATATAGTCGTGGTTGGGTCCGTATTGTGATATAGAGTTATTTCAAAGTAATATAGCATTTAACAAAATACAGTAGTGTTTATAACTTAATGTGCATTCCCGGATGCGACTAAATGCCAATAAAAGGCTACACAGAACCGGTTAATAAAAACTTCTAACGTTTATATTCATAGCACCTTGCGGTTACAACTAGACTACACTTTAAAAAATATACTAAATATACATACGTTATTAATGTTAAATACGTTACGTAAGCTTAAGTAAAAGGCTGAGATGGTTACGACCTGTCGAACAGAGCGTCTTGCAACCTACTTTATAAACGGACTAGAATCGTAGTAAATCTAAGGAAGTTGCGATGCGGCAGCCCGGCGATGCGATTTAGCGCGAACTGCTCTTGCGCCCACTCCGTATTAGCGTGAAAGCCTCCGCGGGGCTGCGCATTGGCCATTAGCGTGATTAGAGAGGCCTCCCGCCCCCCGCGAATTCTTTAGTCCTCTCATCTCATAATAGATACTACATATTTCATTATTTATGTAAGCTCTGTTTTACTTCAATCTACTCTCTCAGTTATTACATACGATATTTATTTTTAGCACATGTGCAGACATTGCTAGAGCTCACTTTCATTTTTGCTTGAGGCAGTACCGGGTCGAGGTCCTTCCTCAGTCTGAGTCTAATCGAAAAGTCTTGTCTCACTTTTGTTAGCCATGAGATTTAACGATTCCAGTTTGGTTTGTCCACCTGAAACATCTCGTTGTGTTTTAATCTGAGAAATAGACAAGATAAATTGTACTGAATATTTAAGGATCAGTTAGTGTACCTACATGGTGTCGTATGCCTGATGAGTGTCTTCCATTGTTCCCAGATGATGGCGTGCTCGTACCTGAGCGCGGGCGGTGCGGGGGAGGCGTGCTGGGCGCCGCCGGGCGCGCTGCTGGCCCCCTCGCTGCCGGCGCACGCGCGCCCGGCGCACTCCCGAGCGGCGCCCGCGCCGCGCATGCCGCGCGCGCCGGCGCCCTGCCTGCCCGTCGCGCTCGACCTCTCCACCGCGCACCTCGTCGCGTCCTCCAGAGACCCCACACAGTGACAGTGCAGTGCCAGACAATCACTAAATTATTACTCAGCGTCTCCTAAAAACGCCATACTTTAAACAAGAGCGGTCAGTAATAATTTTACAAACTGTTAAGTTAAACTTTAGTAACGTACATATTTAATTTCGGTTGTGAAAATGGCAATTTATGTAAAACTTATTCGCTTTAATGGTAATGCCCATTGAACTCTGGTAGTACTTAAGCGTTGGACGATGTGTTAAACACAACGCGTTTCTACTTATAAAAGTGATAATGAGATGTTTATGTGCGAAACGGTGACGACATATCGTATTGTATTTAATGGTACATTGTTTCTCTGCAATTTGGGATGTCAGTAATTAAACTTTTTTCATAGTTAAATAATAGTACTTTTGCGAAGTTGTTCTAAAAATGATTCCTAAGCCTTGATGCTTTCTCTCGTGATGGAAGTTGTACCGGCCGGTGTGTCGAAAACTACTCCGTTCTACGAGTATGTTCAACGACCACAGCCTTGGGTTCCAAATGGACTTATAGACGATGCTTCGTTAAAGTGACAAATCTACCATAAGCTAACAACCAATTATTATTACATTAATAATGATTGAATCATAAGTCAACGCTTAGTATAATTGTATTACAGTATCACTAAAAACTTGCCAATAGCTTATACTTAATATGGTTGTATTTGGTCTTGCATTAAATTCACCATTTTACTCTGGATTAAACCAATCTTCCTAATACGTGTACGTATAGTGTGATTTTATTCACGAAGAGAGATCAACGAAGAACTATGTACACAATGATAAAATAACTACATCTTAAAAATAGGTGATGTGTCGGTTGGGTCTACGTGGATTGAAAGCACTATAACACGATTTACTTGCAAAACTGGCGCAAAAAGATTGCACTTTCCATAGTTGCATAAGGTAATTTAGCTAAACCTGCGTCACGAAAGACTGTTGGTGACCAAAACCGGCACATTTTGATATTATCTCTATGAGGTTGACTTGACGAGAAAATCGTCCGGTTCCAGACGACGTATCCCCGACGGGGTGACTCCCTGGCGGCTATTCTTGCCAGTGGTGAATATTATTTATTTTAATCTTCCGTATATTGAAATCTTGTTTAAGCGCACGCGTCTCTGTGATTTGCTGTCATGCTCTGTAAATAATTACATTAATTCTCGAATAAATTTGTTATTTCGTATATAAAGAACGAGCTGTTACTTAACTTCGATACTAGCCCGTTAATATTATTCTTTGGAATTGTATATAGTAGTATAAACATCTAGGTGTAAGTAGATACATCGTGTACCTAAAAGTTTAGGCGCAGAACTTCGTAGCAATAATTTTGATGCCAACATCTTTGAAGTTAAAATTCGACTTACTAACGTTCTCTGTATATATTGAACTAAGTCTTACCATCGAATAAAGTTTGAATCAAAATTCATAAGTAAACCTACAGTTAATGTTTGTAAGTTATCTTAAACGCTAACATTCCTTTTCGTGTATACTTCGTGGAGCGATCCAAGTTCATACTTAACTTGACCTTGTATGTTATTTTGTTTGAAAGTCATCATTAGGTACTAATGTACTTACTCTATTACATATCTAATTGTGTCTTTAAATGTAAGCAAATGTGAAATTTTCCATTATATTCATTTTGTTGGCAGTTCAATTATAAATCTTGCCTCGAAAACCTCCCAGTGTTAAGCAGGTTAGGTACTAATGTACTTGCTAAGGCTAATCAATACCATGAAGATATATTCAAGCTAATTTTCATAACAGACCCCAAAGAGAAATGAATTACTCTACCGAAAGATCTGAATTCAAGTGACAATATTCTGTATATTTCTACGCATGCGGGGATTTCGACGAACGGTTTATAGGACTTCTAGTACAATTTAAATAAAATTTCTGGTAACTCTCCGAAATTATACCATTTTAACTAATATTAAACAGGCATAAAATTAAAAACAAAATCTCTCTTTTTTCCTACTTTGTGCTTTACAAGTATACCAATGGCACGTTTAAAGACACTTACGTCAACAAGATTAAGCGTATAATACCAAGTATTTGAATGAGATTTTTTTCCTTCCACTAACCACGGGTTATTCCTATGCTGTGAGCAGATTTCAGTGCCCACACTTATAAGGCACTAAGTAAATAAGCCCACACCTACTATGTTTGGTGTATATCGACAAGTTGTTACACGGCTATTTAAAATCTGAGGAACTAGAGAAAAAGGGCGTAAGTGGACTTAAGAGCTGTGCCACACGAGCTTTGCCGCTTACTTAGCTGTGGCATATCGTTCTAATTTATATCTAGAACAACGCAGTGGCGACGACGCAACGCACTGGTTAAGATAGTGCGGCATCGCTCTAACTCGTTGTAAAAAAGGGTACTAGACTAGACTTAATTAAACCATCTTTCACTAGGACCCCAGAATTTATTTCTTGTGCTATCACCAGCGTTATAGTATGTAATATAATTTCATCATTTCATTGGCCATCTTTAGAGCTGTTACCGAAAGGCGTTTCATTGTATAAACTCCTCAATGTTAAAATAATTCAAATCGATATAGTGTCTGGAATTATATGTATGTAATGTTAGCGTTTAGTAAATCTTGCCATTTAACGATACCTTATGTATAAGAAACAGCCCGACTTCAGGCACAGATTTCGGTAAATGAGCCCTATTCTTAATTCAATAAGGTTTATAAGATATCAGATATACTTTTTCTCAGTAAGTGAATTTTGTGTTCTTATGAGAGATAAATATTCTTAAATCTTAGCTGTCAGTTGTAACAAACTTTGACGTCGCGGAGTGTACTTAATGTTTGATGAGACTATTTCATTTGTCCTGAAGTCCAAGGCGGTTTTTCTAGAACAGTTATGGTGTTACCAGTACCTACACAAAGAAAGAACATTGCAACTAGCCTAAGAAAGTCGGCAATGGAAGGAGAAAAATAAAATTTTGTAAATTAATTCCTTGTTTCTCTTGTATACATTTCCTTAATGCTTCCCTCGGAGTCTTGTCCCAGGTTTAACGTGTCGGTGAATATGGGTTGCGAATACAATCATGTAAAAAGAAGTATTACCTGATAATATCTTACGACTCGAACTTCAATAACTATTACTAAATTGTCTTTAGAAGAAACTGAGATAACAACCTCAAGTAACCTTACCTACCAAGCTTAAGAGGTCCTGGGTTCGATTCCCGGATAGGACGAATATTTGAGTGATGAGCATTTGACATGGAGAATATAAACTAGTATACAGACCACCTGATCGTAAGTGTACTTTGAAACCCATACACATGTGCCATCTCAAGATTGGAATCCTTCGATTGCAATCTCAAGGCTGAAAAGGGTGGCCAACCGTATAGATTTAGATGGAATACCTTTATGCTACTCATGTCACCGGTGGTGTTACTCCCGCAATGGACCACTACAATGCGAACATTGCATTTTGTGGTAGCTATCTGGACGGACCCTGCACAGTGCAAATAGAACAGTAAAGTTATCCGGTATCTGTCATTTTACGATGCGTTCTACAAGTAGAGGCCTTGAATAAAAATGCAAGTAATCAACCTGATGCTGGTTCTACGGCCGGCTCTGCCATGTTCATAAAACAACGAACATTTTGAGGTTTTTTAATCCTAAACTTTGGGTTTCACGGCAAAATGATAGATATTAAACAGAAATTAAATGCGCTACGATTTCGTGTTTGAATTATTTCTATATAGGTACCTAATAATTACCGAGATACGACACTTAAAACTATGGATATTTGGACTAATTGCACAAAAGTATTTTTTAAGCGTCTAAGTATACACAGGTTGATTTTTGAAATCGAAATACATGACACCATGCAGAGCTTGTTTTGTGACTACATCAATTTGTTAAGTTTCTCCTCAGATATTAAACCCATCTCGATTAAGGTATGTCTGTACGTTGTGCCTGCCTTCCTCGTATGCTTAACAAACTAAGTACAAAACAACGTTATTCTTGCAAACAGTGCGATTCAGATCGATTCTCTAGCTCTAGTATAGTATTTTTTTGTAGTTAACTAGAAAGGATTACTTAATTATTAAGATCGTAGCTGCTAAGGTACTCAGCTATACTAATAGAATTGATTATCGGCACGCAATAACGATGCACAGCCCACCTGGCATTCAATTAGTTTCAAGCCAGCGGGACAGCTCAACTGGCCGGCGCTTTCTAGTTTAATATACTTACCTACTGTTAAGACTTCTAAAGGCGTAAACCACAAGAGAAACGATTGTAGAAAATAGAAAACGAATGACATTGAGTTAAAACCTAGAAGATATATGTTTGCGTGAACAAACGCAAATTAATCAAAAAATAATCGATAATTTGAAATGGTTTGGCCAACTGGGCTACAGGAAATGTTCTACAAGGTGTAAGTGATATTGTAGACACCATTTTCCATATCACTTAAAACATTCAAAAAACATTATTAAAGCTCCAAAGTGGGTTTGAGAAAGTAATGTTGGTAATGTCTAGGTACCTAACTTTTTTAACTAATAGAACTTTACGATCCCTTCGGTAATTAAAGCTGATATGGCATCATGAATAAAAATGTCTGCTCTATTGAAAAAGACGGAAAAATGTTTGATAATTAAGAAATAAGACTTTTGGAAGTTATGTGAAACAACAGAGGAATATGACATGGCGTCAATTCAGACAGCACCAACCAGACATAGGAACACATTAAGCCTGCCTTAGTATTTTTTTCTTATTCAATTTAAACGAGCGTTGAATGAGAACCTCATAATACCGTTCATATTTAATTTTATAATTATAAATTTAATGAAGCCTGCGTCCGAGTAAACAGGGTGAAAACCTTTTGATGAAAAATCAAAAGTATTATTTTACCAAAACATTATTAATTTTATTGTAATTTATGGGAGACTGCGGAGACCGTGTTCCCACAAAAACACGGTGTATCGGCTTAAAAAGCAAGAAAACAGCTGGTCAATGCTGTTTAACATTGCAAATTGAACGATTATGTAAACAAGCCTTCCGAAGCCTTTTTTGGTGGCGTCATGACAAAATGAGTGGATGCGATACTTAATTAAGTATTGAAAAATATTTCAATTTGAGTCCGCTTGAGAAAAATTTGAATAACACTGGCAGTTCGTGGATTCTGCAGACAGATGAATAAAGATGACAATACTTATAATGGATTAGGCAGTAGTAAAACTGTTCGGAAGACTCTTTTTAAAGCTTCATACTTTAACTGAGAACCTACTAAAAAGAGAACTGAAACTCAATTAGATATACGTACGGTGTTACCAATTCCTTGATCATCACCAAGCTACCGCTGTGATTCTAATTTTAATTTTAATTCGTGGTTTTCACATGGATATCACACGCGAGAACAATTTTTCTGTTTACAGAAACACAGAATTAGTTCTACGGGCTTCTGTCAAGTCGCTCGCAGTCGAATCTAATAGAAAGTGTAACTCAAATTTCATAGAAACAAGAAACACAATACACCTAATTATGTGGCTATTGCGCAGCTCTCAGGGCAATATTTATAATTTACAGATGTTCCAACGAATTTAAAATCATCTCGTTTTGTGTAGGTGGGAGTATTGGACAGGGTACCTACTCTTTCCAAAAGCCTCCAGCATTGTACATGCCCGTGTACACGTATTGTACTAACAACTTCCAGCAAATGACTCGGGACGAAGCCCATGCGAGCGGCCACTGAGTATCAAAATAACGCTCGATAGGCGCGTACCACCATTTTACATTGAGCTCGTTTCAAATAACAAAATGAAATGAATAAGTTTACAAAGTCCATTATATGTATATGTATAATATTCAAGGTTATGAATAGTGTTAGCATAAGTATTGTGAAAGAGATATTCCTATACATAAAACCTAGAGAGCACAATAGGTTTGTTTCACATCAAATAACAATCCTACATTTCTAAAGAACATTTGGATTAATGAACCAGTAGAGTATGAAAATTCAGACTCAACATAGAAGTAAGTCATCCTTTGACGTCACTATTTACTGCATGAAACTTTGCTTGGATTTTGCTTCAGTGTCCACTTATTTTCGGAAGTGTCTGTATTAGGGGAAGTGTAGGTACGTATTCGTGTACATAGTAACGCTCTCGACACAGCCGATCGCTCTTCACGCCTATCGGACACGGGTTTTGGGCAGTCCGACAATTGGATTATCTTCTATATGGTTGGCTGTTGGATATTTTTGTGAACATTAAGTATTTATATAATCCAATGCTCCGTTTAAATCGACTCCAAAAAAGAGAAGGTGTAGGTTTTTTAATAAATCACAACTTAGCAAAGTTATTAGAATTTTGGCATTGTTATTACCCGTCCAATTAATAATTCCATGGTGTCATCTAGTATTACGAAATTTTTGCATTAAAAAAGATAAAAGATAAAAGATAAAAGAAATTTATTCAGTAAGTAGGCCGCTCGGGCACTTTTACACGTCAAGATACTACCAGCGCTTCCCAAGAGGAGACCACTGCTGAGAAGAAACGCCGCAAGAAACTCAGCAGTCAGTCATTTTGTAAACTTATTTCATATTTCATATTACAATGGTATGTACAACTTAATCTAGCATTATATAAAGCTACAAGTATTAAATTAAATATAATATCAAATAACAGTAGTTCAGCAGGAAAAAGCATTGAATAGGTACCTACTTTATTTATGGATATTGCCAAGAGTTTTAACATAACCTGACCTATCGTGCGCATAGCAATTAAATTATGATTTTAATATAATATAGCTTCAGCATAATAAATATCTCAGGAAAAATAATACAACCTCAATCAAACTCAAAATTTTACAGAAATAACTAAAAGGTAAAAGGATAAAATATTGATAGAATTGGGGGTCTCACCCTTATCAGCCCATGTTCCGAATACCTAATATGAATTAGGTAATGTCTGTTCGCGGCCTAGATAGTATTTGCAACTTTGGATTACAAAAAACGTCAAA
Source organism: Acleris sparsana (assembly GCA_923062465.1). Taxonomy (NCBI): domain Eukaryota; kingdom Metazoa; phylum Arthropoda; class Insecta; order Lepidoptera; family Tortricidae; genus Acleris; species Acleris sparsana. The sequence goes on from OV281286.1 coordinate 15,900,377, forward strand.
TCCGCGCACCGAAAGACGGTTGAAAATACAAACAATCAATTGTATGCCAAGAGGTCAGACCATTAGAAAAGCATACAATCACGTTCAAAATTTGTAAACGGTTGAAAGTCCAATTGATATCGCATTAATTGGAGCGAGAATCTACACAGGGCGTATTTGTCCGCGGGCGGCACCAATTACGCAGCGGTGCTTCCTTCCTGCGCCATCAAATATGTACCGCGAAAATGGCGAAAAATGGCGAAAAATGGCGCAAATGGTGAAATGGTGCGAGTCGTGACGGACGCGTGGACTCGCCGATGAATGAATGATGGCCGCGGCTAATCAATAGACCCGCCCGTGGACCTGCAATATGCATGCCCGTAATGGCTGCAGCTCCACTCCGGACGACACCCATTAAAGTAGCGGAGAGAAATAACACCATATTAAATCACGCCACCTTTGGAGACTCCTGTCGTTTATTAGTCTTAGATGGGCCGCATTGGTTTCTAAAAACTTAAATAATGACTTGCTGTATTGAATATAAATGAAATAAAAATACCGTTTCGACAGTTATGACGGTTGATTAAATTACTATAAAGTTATAAACGTGGAAGTTTAGTTCTCCTTTTTAAATGCTACTACTATCTATAAGCTAAACCATTTTTGGTAAGTAATACGATGCTTCAAGGCCTTGAATATTTAATAATATACTCGCTAGTTCTGAAGCCACACGCTCTTTTCTGACTTTACGGTCTAACTCGAAATAGAACAGCCAATTAAAACGAAAAATTAACGAAATTCTAGACTAATTCATTTAATTAAGAAATGTCGATCGCTTTATGGTAGATTTTGTCCGTGAATCTTCTGATGTAAACGACGTAATAACTTTTATCTACACACATATCATAACTCCTCTATTATGCGTTCAAAACCCGTAGGCAATGACCAGCATTACCTGTGGTAGTAGGTGACAGCGATGACAGCTGTTAATTTTCGAAAATGTTCCAAATTTGGATCTCATTACTCATTACTTTACAATATTCGATAACGTAATTTCATTACGTTACAGCTGTCATCGCTGTCACGTCACATTATTATTATTATTATTATTTTATTGAAGCTTTGGCTACTAGGCCATTAGCTTAAACCGAAACAATAAACCAGTTACGATGATATGTAGGACAGAGGCTAAGATAGTTTTAACCTCTGTACCACTGCGAGTCCACTTGAAACGAGAAGTAAGATGCCAGAATACACGAAATAAGTCCAAGTCTTCTATCACTGTGCAACACAAAGGTATTAAAAGTACAAATCACTAACAAAAAAGAACTTTGAACACCTAAATACACAAAAATAAAAAATTAGAACAAATTACACATCCGCCATCTTTTGACGTTGCAAATGGCCCCCCTGTCACGTCACTCTACTACCACAGGTAATGCTGATCTTTTGCCTTTCGGCTTCTAAACCCATCTTAGAGTACTTACTTATATTATTACTCGTATGTGTGTACTTATAAAGTATTGCTCGGCTCGAACTATCATATCGTTCGATATCCTACTTATTTGCAACATTTGTCAAATTTGTATGCAAATTGACTATTCATTTCGAACTAAACGTCATCTCGACTGATATTAGAATAGAGGTTAAATCAAACTTCTTTGTTTTTCAGAGATGTTCGAATTTTGAATGAAATAATATTATCGAAATCGATGTTATTATTTAGCAATAATAACATTTTTACAGATAAGAAATTAGTTCTAACAAAACAGACAATTTTTATGGTGGTCATAATGTGAGGTTCTTGAACGCATCATGGAGGGTTTATGATATTTGGATAGATAAACTACTATTACCTTACAACCTGAACTGGACCAAATATTTTAATAGTCCTTTTACTTTGACAGAGATTTGACGACGCGTTCGCCTAGTAGGTACTTAAATAGTGACCCTACCTAGACGCTAGGGTCTCGGGTTCAATTCCCGGTACTGGTAAATATCTGTGTCGTGGATGTTTTCTATGTATTTAAGTATTTATATCGTTGTCTAGTAGCCATAGCACAAGCCTAGAGATTAGATTCGAGATTAGATTAGATTGAGAGTCGACTTTTGGTCTAATTTATGATTATTATAATAAATTGTTTGTAAGGAAAAGTTGGAGGCGTGTCCGGTTAGATTCAAGGCATGTCATGCGAGGCAGTCGCAGCCCGCAGCAGTCGTAGAGGAATAAGGGTCACTCGGACGAACCGTGTCCCGAATACAGTCTGCATGCAAAGTTTCACTATTTTAATTGTCTATTAAAAACATTCTGACCCCCTGTTTCTATAGTACCATTGATTTGTACCATCAATGGTACAAGTGATACTACTATGTGTCCTTAGTACCATTGAATAAGATACTAGTTTATACCGTGTATTTACTTGTGAAAAAAAATAATAATAATAATAATTTCGTCTTAATTAACTACGTTATTTTCACAAGTAAATACATAATATAGGGTGCAGACTCGTCGCCACACCAGGTTGTTACACCAGTGCCTTTCGACGGAGCCCTGCCCATGGCAGGGCTCCTATTTCTGAGCGATTTGCCCTTCGGGCATCTTAAGATACCTAACGAACCTAACCTACCTACTTTTGCGGAATAAAAATGATTTCTGACGAATAACTATTAAACCCCTGTTATATGTATATATTTTTTGTATGTTTTCGATGCAATGGTACTAGCGACACGTGCTAGTATCGGTAGTACCATTGATGGTACTAAGGACACATAGTAGTATCACTTGTACCATTGATGGTACAAATCAATGGTACTATAGAAACAGGGGGCATTCTGATCTGACTTTTTGATTTGATCTAATTGCACGAAACTGCTAGATAAATGGCTGACAGACTGAGACAATATAATTGTACTATCGAACCAACGGAACCCTGACCCACCATAGAACCTTGTCACAGTGATTGACGTTAGGACTGTCATACGACGCTATACGACAATCGTACGTCAATCATTGTGACAAGGTTCCATGGTGGGTCAGGGTTCCGTTGGTTCGATAGTACACTGAAAAGGAACAGAACAATAATGTACTGATGCTCTTTTTAAGGATTATTGGAAAATATGAGTAAAGTGAGGTATAGATATAGAGATACATTTTTTAAGCGTTAAAAAAAGGGGATGGACATAATTAATGAAGGTTCAATTATTGTCAGGTCTCACACGCCAAGCATGTCCGGTTATGTATCGAGAACCAGTCTATATTGATTTTGAGACGAGCGACAAATCCATGAATGAAATTAGTTCCCGTCCCGAGTAATGCTCAGACTTGGTACGAATATAGCTGTTGATTGAATCACACGGTTGTGAACTACAAAGGTTTGAGTGCATTGCCGGGAGAAACGAGGCAACGATCAGTATTTGTACCCGTTGCGAAACAAGGTAAGTACGGCAGATATCGACAAATGTGAAGCGAAGCGGTAAGCAGTCGGAGTACTCGTCTTAATTATTCCCGAAACAGTCTCCAATGCAGTGAGCCAAAATAGGTATTGGCTACGAACTGAGTTGTCAACCTTAGTAGATTTCTGTTCAAGTCCACCTTGTAAAATATTGCCATTTGCACGTTTTTGTTAAACATTTGCCGTTTTTCTTTAATACACATACATACTTCATTTATCAACCTGCTAAATAATTCTTAAACAGACGGTAAAAATACTTACTCTTATTAAGAAAATGCAAATTAACACATTTCAATTTCACATTACCAAAGACAACCAAGCGCCTAACGAAGAAACACAACAATGAACATTTAGCAACCGAGCTCGCTCCTCATTTTGTAAGCACATTAGAATTTCTAACAGAACTTTTTGCATCACCGTACGTTGTCTTTCAGTCGCGGCTTATTATGATACAAATATAATGTTAGCATGGGTACATCATTTTGCGTGTTCTGGGCAGCTAGCCACGGGTTATCTACATGTCTTGGTAACATCTTTAACGAATCCTTGCTCAAAAACTACCTTTTATCGAAATACTGATAAAATCAGAAGATTTTTACGATTCATTAAAACAGGGTCCATATTGGCTTCGCTAAAGTTTATCACCCGAAATTGATTTTCCTAACGATTTGTACTCCTAATAATAATAATAATAATAATAATAATAATCGTTTAATTCAGAATTAGATTCCATAAATAGGTTAATTACAAAAGTTCATTATTCTATGTTAGTAGGCAATTACATTAAAATTAAATACAATAAATCAAAAATACATTACATTCAATAAAATTACAGTCATGTCATGATAAAATTAAATAACAATAGTAGCAGTAAATAACTTATTAAAATTACAGCAAAACATAATCGAAGTTAGAATTAAAATCATAATCAATATTGGAATGAAAATTAAATCTAAAATTACTACCACTACTGTATCATTTCATTTTATTTAATAACACCAATTCCCGTTCTGACCAGGTGCCATAATAAGGGACTGTCCAAGCGGTTTGCAAGCACTTTCAGGATGGTATTCCGGCTGCCGCGAACACGATGGAGAAGGGAGACGCACTTCTTACGCATTACAGCGTAGAAGTCGTCCATGCGCGCCGCCGCAAACATGCCAGACGCGCTGCAGTGGCGCGGCAGCCCCAATAACATCCTGAAAGCGTTGTTATACTGAACACGCAGGGAGCTATAGGTTCGTTTCGTGTACTGACACCACAAGCTGCTCGAGTAGAATGACGTGCAATATGATTTGAATAGGGTCACTTTCACACTCTCTGAACATCTGGCAAACCTGCGGGTCAGGACATTACTCCTCACTGCTAACGCCCTGCGCTCTCTTTCCACATCAAGGTCGTCCTTTAAATCTTCCGCGATCATGTGACCTAGGTACTTAAATTTGTCAACCACCTGCAATGATGATCACTGCTCCTAAAAAATGTTTTCCTAAAAATTTCGTTCCTACAATTTATTTTACTATTAACGTAGCTCATAAAACTCATATCTCTTAAAATTTTAAGTGCTAATGTCACTGATGTAACTTTTTGTAAACTCCTATTTTTTTTTTAAATAACATTCTTAATCATATTTTTTTTGGGTCTATATTGGCTCACCTAAAAAATTTTACTCCGAATGTATTTTTATCCCTAATCATCGCAAGTCCTAAAGTGTACCTACTTTCCGAGTACAGGACTTTACGCAGGATTATTTTAAAGTTAAAGATGATCTGCTCTTTTATAAAAAAAAATAACCTCGAAGACGAAAGCGGGAGCGAAGCTCCCGCTTTCGTCTTCTAACCTATCCGCGATCCGAGTCGGTTTTGCCACTAAGTCCCTATTCCCTACTGCCTACGTAATGACGGACCCTTAGTAATAAATAAGTTTAATGTACTTATAATAATGTGCAATTTTAGGAATAAAAACCATTCTACATAAAACAAATATAACAATGAACAATAGTGTAAAAGATGGTTATGTTGAGAAAATATAGGAAAACAAATAGTAGTATGATCGATGTTTATTGCAACGGACATTATGAAGTTGAATGATTAGGAATTCAGAGCGTTAGGAACAAAGTAGTTATGAGTAGTGATTATTAGGATGTAAATTATTAGGAACAACATTTTCGGATTTCCGATAATCGACATTAAAAATTTAGTTCAACTTTGGCGCACCCATTAAAACAACCCCTTGGGCTAATGCTTTTAAATATAATAATGCTCAATTTAGTAAAGTAAAATATTCAGTAAAACAACAACAGTTTATCACTTTCCACAGCGGTTTCTTTACATTTTGACGATGATTCTTAATAACTAAAAAAAAGTCTAAGAACAACTAAGAAAATGCCTGGAATAGCACTAAGACCTATATTGACAGTATAGTGTGTGCAATGCCTTATTAATTATGTAGTATTAGGTATGTAGGTAGTTTATGATTATGACCTTTACATGAATGACTTTTCCAAAAAGTGTAATTTATAGGTACCTACCTATTTGTTGTCAAATAATTATGAATACCACTTTGAGCTCCCCCCCACTAGTGATGTAAACTGTAATTTTACCTACCTATAGGTCTACCTAGTCCTCGTGTACGTTCAACGAAAATTCCCGAAACGCACCAATTAAGTTTCCTTCGGGCTTCATTGATAACACGTAACGCAAACAAACTGCGCCGATACGGCAGTGCACCGCAATCTCCATCAAAACACGCCATTACTAAATTATTCCCGGCTTCTAGATTAATCTAGAAGTCGGCTGGCGGGCCGCAGTCCGGCCGCTCTTACATTATTACAGCATTCATTAGAGTTCGCTAATTACTCCTTGCTTTAATGAATAAGCTCTAATGAACCACTTTCTGTTAATTAAAGGCGGCAGGGGGGCAGGGGGAGCGGAGGAACTTTTCTCCGGGCTCTGATTGCAAATGTGAATTTGTGTAAGTCGGAGTGGAAAGAGTGTTCGCACTGAAAAGAGGTAATGAGGCGGTCGAACGAGCATCCTCTGCAGCTGCACCGATTTTTAACTCTTACAAACGTCATTGGTGTTCAGATGGCTTTTAAAAATGTAGATCTTTGTAATAAATTGGGTAATTTAAGTCGAGCCTTAGGAAATCAAAGGCTACAAAGTGAACAACAACAAACAGTTAGTTAACATTCAATTAAATTAACTACTTAAACTATACAGTGTGTGGCCCAAAGCCGGGGCGAAAAAAGTAAATGGGGATTCTTTAGAACATTTCAATTAACTATCACAAGAATCTAATATTATATAGTCTATAATTTTGGAGAAAACAGCCTACAAAGTTAAAAATCGTAGGTAATGTATTTTCCCGTCGCGATATCGTCGCTTGGTCACTTGGTACGCGGTATGTCTGAGTACAGGGTGCCATTGTCAACACGCGGTAGATTTAGCGGTGTTTGCATTACATTGAATTTGCGATTAAGTTTGTTAGAAAAAAACTGAAAGTTAAGTTTTGATTTTAATTAGGTAAGACCATTATAATGTAATTACCGGTGATCTATAGAGCCCCTGCTTTTAATATTATCCCCGGTTTTGGGCCACACACTGTATGTCGTTACTAAACTACCCTTCATCTAGAACATGTTGGTACAGTCGAGTTCATAAATATGTATACACTTTAGTACCTTGTCTATTTAATGTCGTTTTTAAACTGCCATATATGAATTGTCACAACGATTAAAGTAACAAGATACTAAAGTGTATACATATTTATGGACTCTACTGTACTACTGGTGCTTAACGCTAACGTGAACAATTTTCGAAAACTGTTGAATTGTGGTATTGACGCGCTCCACGCGTCGGCTTACGTCAATCCGAGACATTTTCATTTTATAGATAACGTTCTCGTATTGTATCTTGTCTAGGGCCACTGTACCGTATATTGCGTATAAGTTAGTTGTTCATTATGATAATTTTAGTACTGCTTGTATACATTGAAATGTTATTTCCATAGATACATATTTTAGCGTAGTGCATTCTGATAACTCAATTAGAATTGAAACAAATACCAAGATTCTAACGGAATAAAAAACGTTTAATCAATTCCAAACCACTTTGTTAACACGAGTTAAACTCTAAAATGAATATTTATCAGTTTGCGATATGAACAATTATGCATTTAATTGAATAATTTTCTGCGGCATTGTTGGCTCTTTTAGCGTATTCCGTGTAATGTCGATGCGTTTAGCGCTGTTAGTGGTGACCCTGCCTACGAATCTAGAGGTACTGGGTTCGATTTCCGGTATTGGCAAACATTAGTGTGATGAGCGCGAGTATTAATTTCTGAGTCTTGGCTATTTTCTATGTATTTAACAATGTTTTTATTTATTTTTTTAGGTATTCTGTAGGTACATACAAAAAAAATTATCCAAAGCACAAACAATTTACGCCTATAGGTGATCTTCATCTCCTGATATTAAAGGCAAAACACAGTGGAGGTAGCGCACTACAATGTTCTTGCAAATAACGTGTACCTACCTACATACATACATATTTGTGTAGATATTTTAAATGACTGATTCTGACGCAATAAGACGTTTAGGTCCGCTTGCACGTAAATGTTAACCCTAGGTTACCCCAGGTTAACAGTTTAATTTGTTAAAGTTGACAGTTCTTATATGAATCTGACATTCTTTAAAAATGTATTAACCTGGGTTTAAGTACCCCCTATTATCAAGTTCACTAATAGTTAGTTGTTTAGGCTAATGTAGGAAATAGCAGCGTTCATAGGCAGAGACGGAATGGAAGGTTTATTTTTTATGGTATAAACGAAACGAACAAATACCTAAAGTGGACTATCATTTAATCGAATTGTATTTCATCTAATTTCATTTAAGCAAACGCTATTTTCTACTGAGAACATGATGTTTTTAGGATATCTTATACATTTACACTCGCGGACTAATAAAACGGGTCAGAGTGCGTTTTTCATACTAAAGAGGTTATTTCGAAGCCTTGGTATCTCGCCAGGGAATGCTTTTAGTGAAATGTGATGATAAATACCTCGAGCATCGATACAGGACTTCCAGAGTGCCTAGGATACCCAACTGAATGAATCTGCGGTTAACGCCGGAATTGTGCATGTTCAGAAAAACATCTTAAATGGCAATAAAATGTAAGGAAATCCAAGTGCTGACCCAAACTCTCCCGCTGTGGTGTTAACTGGTTGTGCGATCAGTTAGGTATCTTAAGAACTTTTGACCTCCTCTATTGAACCTCGCAGTTTCCACCATTAAACCTCATTCAAAACAACCCCAGGCGAGGAACGAGGGCTTCGAAATAGTCTCGTTAGTATGAAAAACGCACTCTGACCCGTTTTATTAGTCCGCGAGTATATTACGTAGGATAGGTTAGGTTCTTATTATCTTATCTTAATGGTGGGGTCCTTACGGATACACTTCGACCGTATGGGATCTTTTGTGTAATTACCCCTCTTTTAGCGCTTAATCCAACGCAGCCTCCAGTCCTTCCAGAAAGCGGATAGTGGAGTGCAATGGTAGTGCCTTGGAATCACTTGGTTCTGGATATCCACTACCGAGGATTTTCACTCTTACTCCGGCGAGGGCATCACATTCACACAATAAGTGTTTCATTGTTGCCACCTCTTCGCCGCACATTCTACAATCTGTGTTATCATAACGTCCCATCATTGCTAGGAGATGCTTAACCGGATAGGTTAGGTTAGTCTTGTGACCCTCCGCGGGTGCCCGCCTTGTCGTGGCGGTGCTTTGGGGTTTGGGGTTGGCCTGGTCAATCACGGTGAAGCTAAGAGATACCCGTCGAGGTCGCTCCAAGTGGGCTCCTTTGAGCCTGCTTGTGACGTGATGGATGGACTACGGGTGAGTAAAACTTCTTCCCGCATTTGGGGCGAGGCGGCAGACGAAGAGAATTGCCTGTATTAAGGTGCGCCGTAGTCCCAATCCTTTGTGGCCGGTTGCAGGGAGAGCGTCGTGTTGGTATGTAGATCTGCCACTCACCTTTTCTTCGCAATATTGCGGGGCCGCAACTTTGTTGCTTCTCTGAGAGCGGGAAATAATCGTCGACTTACTGGCAGGCACTAGGTCCTTGACACCCTCGTCACTCCTAAATAGGTTAGGTTAAGTTATGACCTGTAAATATTACCTATGTTTTTTGTATATTAGGACATACGTACAATATTAAAATAAAACATTAAAACGATATTGTTGTAGGTATACCAGTAGACTAACAATCATTATTAGACCAGTGGTATTATGAAAAACAAATGAATAGAGCTTTTTTAAAGTGATCATCCTTATTGTGAACCCCTTTGTCAAAGCATAGACCAGAGAATAACATGAAAAAATTGATATGTAAAAATCTGATGAAACAATGATCGCATTTGACTCATGCAAGTGTCGTTACGAAAACTACTTTGCGGCAAGCATATGAATCTATTGGCATAGTCAATAAGCGTGAAGACGGCAGGGTGCTATTGGTTCATACAGGTCGTATATAAACGAACGCTGAAGCACCTGAACATCAAACTGCTGCCTGCTAGTGATCGTGTTAAACAAACAAATTATTACAACCAACATGCTGCGCTACTTTACGGTAAGAACACCTACTCTACTTACTTATTATTATTGTTTATGACTGTATGCTACCCCGTTTCGACCCTTTTATTTTTTGTAAACCTAAAAAAAACAGCGTCCTACAGTTTGGCAAATTATCTCTTTCTAATTCTAATTTCTAACCAAGTTCAAAATGCGTCCAAATAAGTAGGTAGCCTCATCTTCCTATCATTTTAACTACAATACGCTAGTAGTAGTAGTAGTTTAATGGATCACCAGATTTAGTTATAAATAACGTACAAAATACCTTTGATTAAGTACCAAAAATAGTAAGTGACCACCGAAAAATCATAACCCATTTAAATTTAAATGATATCCAAATATCGACCATCACGTGACCGATAAAGTATTATAAAACGCAAAATTAGTAAACCACCCCATTCATATTAAAAGTATAGTCCAAATATTGACCATCACATTATCCTATTAAAGTGAATGAACCCAAAAAAATAAAACACTTCACCAAAACAAGAGGGCGCTCTCGCCAGAACCACAGTTTAAAAACATTATTCATCACTCTGTCGCACTCGACTCTCGCGCACAGGGCTCGCTCATGAGACAAGAACACGTGGAAGTAGGGTAGGTACGTATTCGTTTTTTGGTGCATTAAACCTTAAAGCAAGCATCCAACGCAAGCACTAGCACACGGCGCGTGAGTGACGGATTGCAGACCAGTGGCATTGTTTTTCACTCAGCCGCCATTACTGTCAAATAAGAGCTATCAAAACGTTAACAATACGATAACAGCTCAAACACGATATGGTTTTTACCGTGTTGAATAGAGGCCCAGTGTCAAGGAGTGGAGCTGCAATTTAACCACAAGCCTAACAAAATTTGGCGCTATTAGGTACACTCTATTTAAGTCTACTTGGTATAGGGTAAAGTCACCAGTGGTCAGCCAGAGACAGTAAGCGACTTAATATGAGTGCGAAGAGTGGAAAATATATCTTTCGTATTATTCCCACTCATATAAAGTGTAGACAGAGGCCGACTACAGATCTCTGGCTGACCACTGGTGACTTTGCCCTATATCTACATTTTATAGCAATCCGTAGTTTGTTTAGTTGCCAATAACGACTTAATTTCATCGCTAACATTTGTTTTTAAGAAAGTACAGGCACCACTAAAATATCAACAAAGTACTTATAAAATTTTAAAACTTTCAGTTCTCGTAGTTTTACTCGCTAGGACTTCCTCAATTTTGTCAACCGACGCAATATAATTTGGCGGTCGTTTACTAATTTGACGCTCAAACATAATAAGATAATTTTGGTAATTTTGGATGGTTTTATTTGTTGAATTTTTTGCTCAACAATAATTCACTATTGGCATACACTTATCCTCATGCTCGTTTATGTCAGTCTTATATCGTCATACTCGTATTTGTACCGCATTTGTAAAAAGTATGCTGACAAAAGACGCAATAAACGGTAGCTATAAATAAAAATAAAATGTTTGAAACAACAATGAACCGCGTTCATAATAATTTATTTTCTAATGATGATATGAAAGAAAACTGATATCTGCCTTTTTTTTAATATTGTGGTATGCCCGCTTCAGCGCACTGTCCTATTTATAATTGCTAATAATGTGCTTTTGTTTGAATAACTAAATAGATACTGCTAATATTACAAATTTCAGCCTGATAGCTTTAGCCAATTTGGATAAAAAGGGCTTGACAGACAGATGGACAGACAACACACTTTTCGCCAAATAAGTCAATCCTTTAGAAGTACTATTACAAAGAATCTTATTTCGACAGATTGCTTGCCTGCTTGTAGCAGCGTCCGCTGCGCCCTCCTACGTTGGCCAGGATATCGCCGTTAGCAGTGTGGTAAGTTTTCATTACCTGCCTAAGTAATTTACAGATCAGGGTTGATTTTGACTTACAATTACTATTTATAGGTACCGCATAGTTACTGTTTATTATTTTGTTCGTTCGTTTCATTATTGAGCGTGGTGTGATAGCGTTAGAAAACCGATGACTACGAGTATTGATGACAATAAAATAGAGATACCTACCTTCTCTCCGTACGTTAGACTTTTTCGTTTCGTAAAACTTTATGCAGCTTGGGACAAAAGAAATTAAAACCATGCATTTAATTTAGTCACTAAAGTAAAGCAACACTTGAGAAAAACCACCCAACGCCATCAATCAGCGACACCTGTCGCTTGGGCCCTTGCTCATACAGCAACTGTAAAGTGTTTTCATGCCACGAAGACGCCCCACGCCACTCGAGTTGACGTTGCTCAGTTACCTCGTTGTACGTCAAATTCCTTAGCGGGGCGCCACTTCGAGTTGAAAATAAAATCTCACGACCGCAACACCCTGACATTTACATGTTTGTTGCAGTCGAACCCTAACTACGGGTTTAACTACGCCGTGAGCGACCCGCTGACCGGCGACAACAAGGCGCAGACGGAGCACCGCGAGGGCGGCGTGGTCAAGGGCTCGTACTCGCTGGCCGAGCCCGACGGCACCATCCGCGTCGTCGACTACAACGCCGACCCGGTCACTGGCTTCAACGCCGTTGTGAAGCGCATCGGGCCCGCCGCACACCCCCAGCAGTACTCGATCGCCCTGGCACCCGTAGTCAAAACCGTCGTCGCGGCTCCCATAGACGCACCCATCGTAGCTGCTCCCGTCGCCCTCGACCTCGGCCTCAAAGGAGGATATGCACTTAACGGACTCGACCTCGGGCTTAAGGGCGGGTACGGACTCGGCCTCGACGGTCTCGGTTACGGCGGACTCGGCCTGAAAGGCGGATTCGGTCTCGGCGATCTCGGTTACGGTGGACTCGGCCTGAAAGACGGACTCGGTTACGACGGAATCGGCCTAGGATTAAAGGGCGGACACGACCTCGGCCTAGATTATAGCCTTTTGAAGCACTAGTTTAACATAGTAATTAGAGGCGCTCGTGCTATATTGTTTTCGTGTCTGAATTAACTGTGAAATTCAGAATTCGAATACATTAATAGTGATTACAATACTCAGCAGCATGTGAACAGGATTTAAGTAAAATAAATTGACTGACAGAATAACTTTATTTTCATCTTATACATGCCTCGGGCCCAAAATAGACAATACTTTTAAATAATTTACTACACATTTATTACATAAATAAAATACCACTTAGTAAACATTCATTTCATTACTGTCACTGGGCGTTATTAAATACAGTGAAAAATATATCTCTGGACTGGAAGTGCCAACTTTAAATGCTTTGGTTGACGGTAGGGCCATCCATCCTGGTTTCTCCCAAACTTGTCCTAGTTCGAAGGGTTTCTAGAGGCATCCGGACAGTTTTCTTAAAGGGTCAGTGTAAATACCATACATTACGACATGTCCGGGTTGAGATCAGATTGTAATCGAGCAAATTGAGTTATACTAAATATCGTTCGTTTCCGAACTTGGCAGTTAATGTGACAGTCACTTGCAATTGCAGTTTTATTTATTTAAATACTTTGTTGCAGAAATCAAGGGAACAAAAGGCGGACTTACTGCTTCAAGCAGTAGGGGAATTTTGGATAACTTATTGTTCATGAATTGGGCGGAAATTTTGGACGACTTTGTCCGGTATTAGTGCAAAAGATGGCAACCCTAGTTGAAAGAATGCATCCAAACAAAATAAAACACAACACGTAGGAACTTTTGAACCCCAAAAACTTAATTAATGCAGATGGAATTACACACGGTCTAAGTCGCGGTCAGAAACTAAGTAACATAGGTAGGTTGTGAAGCGTGTATGATAGCGAGCACCATCTACCACGCCGGTTAAAATATTTCTATAAAAATAATACAAAAAAAAACAAGTCAAAAAGTTTTGTTTAAAAATTTATCTTAATTTGTGTCAGAAACTGACCTCGCCGTATTTCCAACCGAATCCCAAATTACATAACCACTGTTGCCAAAAAGACATACTACAATCGTTCCGGTAAAGCCAGTCCACGGATATATAACAAAACTCAGTGCTTATACAGTGGCCCACGTACGTACGTCATCACGAGACCCCACATTCAGGTACAGTAAGTTCGGGTGAGATGCAATACACTTCACGCTCGCTCTGACATATACTTTCTAGTACGAGCCAATGATGGCCCAACACACCTTAATACATTTGAGCGGTATAGGTCCCTATCCCTGAGACTATAGACATAAATTCCAATATTTACATAAAACGTTTCATACAATTACAGAAAGTACAAAATACTTTGAATCCGGTGTGTGGCTGTCTGAGCCGCGCTACGTACAGTAGGACCGACCCTCGCCGAACAGCCAGAGGCAAACGCGGTCAACCACGTAGGCGAACACCATGTCCGCTATCAACACTTGCACAAGGATGAGTCGGTACTGAAAACAAACAGATGCAAATTATTTTTTTGAAGATGTGTTGGTTGGTACATTGACAGTATTACTGGAACTATGGGGTCCTTTCGCGCTAAGCTAAGTACTCTTAGCGCTCCTAAAAAGGGATGAGGTTTTTAGGAACGTACAAAAGTACAGAGGGCATAGTCAAATTTCTTCCCAAAATTCAAACCGCAGATGGCTACTTCGGGTCAAAGACATTTCCCATATACTAAATATGTTAGTTTTTAACTTGGAGAAACCAACTATCCCGGTTTTTTAATTTTGACCCTACCTCATTGGACAACAGCAAAAAACCTGTCCTTCCAACAAAAAAAAATGGTCTGATTCGGCAGAACCTCTGGGCTACTACTTTGTTCAACGTACACTTTTGGAAGTATATTGAGAATTGAACTTAGGTCACGAACACAATTCGGAATTACTATTTCATCGTTGCTACATAGAATATGCTATCGATCACTAAATTAATCGAACTACCAGAATTGATAATTAGCCTTTTCGCTAGTGACACCAAAAAAACTAGCCAGCTTTCCGCCTGATCCAACCGCGCAGTTAACAGCGGCTTGCGGTTTGCTGCTGTACTTGCACACTAAGAAGAGAGAGGAGGATAGTTATGGGGGACTCACGTCGGGCGGGAAGTAGACGATCTCGAACATGGCGGACAGGTCGGGCAGCACGCCGGCCGCCAGCGCCAGCACCACGCCGGCCGAGACCACCACGCTGTACAGGAGCGGCTTGTTGTCCCGGAGACCCTCCATGAACGGCTCTCCCTGCCGATCAACACCACTTAGTCAACTGCCTGATTGTACATTACTGCAGTGACCGGGAAGAAAGCAGTTGCAGAACGAGTATGAGTATGAGACATAGTAGAGTGGACTCTAAGCTCTGCTACACGACATTAATGATGTTTTTTTACTGGATGGACTGCTTTTGCAACAGTAATGTGGACATTTTCGAGCAAAAAAGAAAGAAAAAGTATTTCCGGAACGAGTGGTCCAGACGAATAGGATTGTATTATTTCGTCTGCGAAATATTGGTGGGCCTCTATTCAACACGGTAAAAACCATATCGTATTTGAGCTGTTGTCGTATTGTCACCGATTTTATAGCGCTTATTTACATGACAGTAATGGCGACTGACTTCAAAGCAATACCATAACAGGTCAAACACGATAATGTTTTTTACCGTCGGCAATAGACGTAAAACCAACAAGACAGAAAGACTGAAGATTCGGTCGGTACTCGTCGACTTTGCAATGTTTGCTTACCGAATTTTTGAGTTACATGTCATTTTTAGGGTAAAATGGCTGGCCACGGGTTTGGG
This sequence comes from Acleris sparsana, assembly GCA_923062465.1. Lineage (NCBI taxonomy): Eukaryota > Metazoa > Arthropoda > Insecta > Lepidoptera > Tortricidae > Acleris > Acleris sparsana. The sequence goes on from OV281286.1 coordinate 15,916,146, forward strand.
CTGGCATTGAGTCGCGTGAGACGGCGAACGGCAGAAAAAAAGTTATAAAAATCTCCGAGTAGCAATCTTTATTTTATCTCCAAGCATTTGTTTTTGCCATTCGCCGCCCATCTTAATATAAGTCAAAGAGACAGCAGTGTATTGATTGTTCGAATCTACTCAATTACGAGTATGTTATTTATTGAAAAGACAACAAGAGTTCGTAAATGTTCATAATCTAGTTAGAGCACTCGAAACCGACGTATGTGCATGAAGAGGGTGATGAATGTAGACGAAGCGAAAGTTGTATGTTCAGTGTTCAGACAGTTCAGTGTTCGGTGCACCTGGCGTTCCATAGTCTCTGCCTACCCTATTGGCAGACAAGCATAAAGGTGTATGTATGTCTAGTTAAAGGGTTAAGAATATAAAGGCTTTTTTAAATACCCGGTAGTTGATCGCGAATGTGGATATCTGCAGCGCCATGGAGATGATGTAGACGGTGCTGTTGAGCAGGTCGGGCGCGAACTCGCGCTCCTCATCCTCGCCCAGGTCCATGTCGAGCTTCGGCTTCGAGTCTCTGCACAACAGACCAATTATCGTATGATGTTTCAATAACTTGAACTGAACGATGAACGTGGGCGATGCGAATGTAAGTGCTAAATATTTACTATAGACATGTAGTTATTCATAAAAATATTAATAATAAAATGCTAAAACACAGGGGAAGATGTCACACGGGGCTTGTACGTACAAAGGGTACTAGAAACCGATAAACTTAATTATACATAATAGAGAAATACATACTTAAACATAAAAAACATCCAAAACTCTGGAACAAATACTCGCGTTCATGACATAAATATCTGCGCTTACCGGGATTTGAACCTGGGCCTACTAGCTATGGTAGGTATGGAGGCAGGGTCGCTTCCAAGTACCAGCTAGGCTAACGTGTCATGTTATATGTATAAGCAATTTTTTTTTATTTCTTGTTTCTTTCGTATTCACTCACAGTTCAACGGTTCAACAGATCAATGTGATATTTGGTACAGGACAGGGATAGTTTATAGTTCGGACATAATGTATTTTATACGGGAAAATAGGACAGTTTGCTACTACTGCGTTGATACATTGCAAAATGGGTCATACGCAGATTTAGGTTAGTGTGTTACCTATAGACATACCCGAAGTTAACGTTTTTAAGGCTTAAAGGCGTTTTGATGTGTGTAGCAACAAATGACTTCTGACCAGACGGACTCGTAGGCATAAAGCTAGTATACTGGTACTGGTTATTGTAGGACTCACCGGCCCGGCGAGCGCTCCGTGGCCTCCCGCACCAGGTACACGAGGCAGAGGAAATGCACCGCGAACTGCATCAGCACCGTCATGATCGTGTACACGTTGAAGATGTTCGGCAGAGGGCGCTGCTTCGATAGTTGCTTCAGAGGCTGGACAACATTCACTAATTTAGGTACCCTCTTATGCATTATAACGCGTGTGCTTTAAAATATATCTGTCCTTATCAGTCATTTGACACTTTACTTTGACCGAAAGGGACCAACAATACTTTAACTAAAATAGGTTCATAGTCAGTTTATGAATAAACTCCCCTAGTCTTTAAACTTTAAACCGCCACGACGTTGTCAGATTTCGAGAGATTTATCGGGGCGCCGACACTGAACGGTCAGTTAGATGAGTACTGAATTATTAAAAGTTCTTAGGCTGGGGAATCTCCGGTGTCACAGTGACGTGAAATTTTTGGGACACCCTGTAGATACCCGTGCTACACACGTTAAAACTTAACTGTGACAATTTTAACAGTTAAGTGAACTGATTACAAAGTTGTTTTTTTTTTAAAAATATACACAAAGAACTTAAACGACATGTTAAAAAGGCGTATACATTAAGTCGAGTTGCGGAAAATACCGCTCTAACCTAAAACTAACCTTGGAGCGTGAAATAAACAAGAAGCACGAGGCCAGCAACAGACTCTGCAGCGTCGCCTGCGTGTCGCTGAACTTGATCCCGTCCAGGTACAGCACGGACTGGCTGTAGGCTAGGATGAGCGCGTTGAGCGCCAGGATCTTGAACATCTGGAGCGTCGTCACCAGCGTGCAGCGCCCTTGCTTGATGATGTGGCAAACTGAAGAAAAAAATGACTGCTACCTGTTTCCGTGTCGCATCCCAACGAGAAAGCAGGCAACTTCGATCCCGCTAATGCGTTTCCAAACGAATACTTAGATATAATGTGCCTATACTAGTCAATTTTAAATGACAGTACAAAAGTATAATATAAAAGCTATTAATGCGCGACCCGCGCAAAAATAATGGTGAAAATATCCATATTAAACCTACGCATAAATTCAGCAGTAAATTCTTAAAAAGGTAAAAACTGTATCAAACTAAATTTCGTTGTTTACAATCTTAGTTGTAAGAAACAAACGCAAATCAACACTCAAGACAGAAATAATACTTTGTTTATGCTCGTTAGATTTTAAAGATTTAGTAATTTAATAATTAATGCAGTAATGACGCTGACTATAAAAATCAAGCACAGATGCCGCATCTTAATTATTGTACAATTCAACCGTCGAACCTGCTATCAATCTACGACACTTACTGCACAATATACTTGAAAGTCTGCTGGTGAAGGGCGCAGCCACGCTGGCGTCCCCGAGCCGCACCAGCTGGGGCTGGTCCTCCTCCTCCAGCTTCTTCATGGCGCGGCGCAGGCGCGCGGCGGCCTCGGCCCGCGCCTCGGCGCGCGGGTCCCCGCGGAGCCCGGGCGGCCGCCGCGGCGGCGCGGGCTCCACCGGCGCCGGGGCTTTCTCGCGCAGACGCTCAGGCGCATTCGCTAAGATCGCTACACCCACCTAAAAAAAAAAGATAAAAAAAGATAAAAGAAATTTATTTAGTAAGTAGGCCGCTCGGGCACTTTTACACGTCAAGATACTACCAGCGCTTCCCAAGAGGAGACCACTGCTGAGAAGAAACGCCGCAAGAAACTCAGCAGTCAGTCATTTTTTAAACTTATTTCATATTGCATATTACAATGGTATTTACAACTTAATCTAGCATTATATAAAGCTACAAGTATTAAATTAAATATAATATCAAATAACAGTAGTTCAGCAGGAAAACATGCCAAAAATCTTACGGGAGAGAAAGATAGAAAAGAATAAAATAAAATAACTACAACTACCTACTTATATATGTGTATATGAGATGGTGCAAGATTACCACATAAAAGTTTCGATATGTTTTCCTGCATCAACGGTGTCCCCCAGACAAGAAAAAGCAGGATAAAGCCTTTGCATTTGAACAAATTACTATTGACTAAGTTTCGGGTGTAGGCCATGCATTTTTGTCTGTTAGATAGTCCTCGACCCTATAATACGCTTTAGACATTAACGACCTTTTCAAATATTTTTTAAGTGCTGGAAAGGGTAACTTTGAAACTACTTCAGGTAATTTATTATAGAAATGAATGCATTGACCAACAAATGATTTATATACTTTACGGACACGGAATTTTCGAATAGCTATTTTATTTTTATTTCTAGTATTTAAATTATGTATATCTGAGTTTTTGGTGAACGAATCTAAATTCTTAATAACATAAATAATATTCTCGTAAATAAATTGAGACGCTACAGTTAAGATATTAACTTCTTTAAAAAGTTTTCTTAATGAGTCACGGGAATTTAAATTATAAATAGAACGAATGGCCCTTTTTTGTAACACAAATATAGTTTGTATGTCAGCTGCCTTACCCCAAACCAGAATACCATAAGACATAATACTATGAAAATAACTATAATAAACTAAGCGAGCTGTCTCAACATTAGTTAGTTGTCTAATTTTCATAACGGCGTAAGCTGCCGAACTTAGTATACCTGCCAGTGCAGCTATGTGGGGACTCCATTGCAAATTTTTATCTATTGTTATGCCTAGGAAAACCGCCCTATCTACCATTAGCAAACACTCGTTATTTAGAAAAATACTAGAATCTACAGGTTTAACATTAGGCAAAGCGAACCTAACACATTTAGTTTTCTTGGCATTTAGTAGCAAGTTGTTACTAGTAAACCAATTATGTACTTTAACTAGAGTGGCGTTTATCCTACTGTAGTCTACGGTTTTTCTATCTACCTTGAAAATTAGTGAAGTATCATCAGCAAAAAGTACAATATCGCAAAGTTCATCTACTATTGGTGGTAAGTCATTTATGTAAACCAAAAATAAAAAAGGACCTAAAATAGAGCCTTGAGGCACACCTATTTTCACTGTAGCTCCAACAGATTGCGTTTTGTTTACAACAACTGTTTGAGTTCTATCACTTAGATAAGAAGACATAAGGCTTAAAGCTTTATTGGACAATCCATAATGTTCTAATTTTAAAATAAGGGTCATATGTTCCACGCAATCAAAAGCTTTAGAAAGATCACAAAATATTCCTATTGCGTCGCAAGATGTTTCCCAACTGTTATATATATATTTAATGAGTACCGATGCCGCATCAATTGTTGATCGACCTCTTGTAAAGCCAAACTGGTTATTGCTAAGTAGTTTATTTCTGTTAAAGTGACCTAACATATCCTTCAGCATTAGTTTCTCAAAGACTTTACTTAAAACCGGTAGTATGGAAATGGGACGGAAGTTCGTTATATCACTCATCTCGCCTGATTTAAAAAGAGGTATGACTTTACTATATTTCATGAGATCTGGAAAGATCCCCTCTGATATGCAATTATTGTAAATTAATGCTAGATGGGGTGCAATTACATCTATGATATGAAAGAGCACTTTAACTGATGTGCCCCACAAATCTTCAGTCTTTTTTAAACTAAGCGATTTAAATATCTTTACTATTGAATCTGAATTTACAGGGCTGAATTCAAAGTTTATATTACATTTACTGACATTAGTGCAAAGTAATGATTGAGCTTCACCTAAAGTTTACAATCATCTTTAAGAACAATCGCGGCGCACTCCGCACAGCTCCGCACTATAGTCGCCAAGTTACAAATGATGTGGGAAGGAAAGCAGAGTGTAAGCCAACGCACGTTTTAATATAATATTAGAGGAAAATCTTACACAAATTGACCTAGTCCAAGACTAATTGTAAACCTGTACTATAGGTACTAGACCTCGATAAAAATATGTGTTTTTTACAAAAAAAAAACAGATTATAATGATCAATATCACCGACACTATTAAAAATCGCTGAACATATATAGGGGTTAAATGAATAGCTTTTTAGCTACTCTATCAGTCCTAGGCGGGTTCACGTCGATTTATGGGACACCCTGTATAAAGAAATACCTTTACCTACCTAAAGGCTGTCTTGTTATGAAGGAAGGAAGGTTCTTTACTTTTCCCCGTTACATATTCTGTGTGACAAGACCGCTAGGCAGCTAAGGGGAGGTCCTAAGCATAGGTTTTTGCCATTCTGTTTCGATCCCCTTTTCATGCTACATATTCGACCTAAGCAGCATAGCAAGAAATTAAACCGACACCGCGTAGATCTAATATACATCATGAACAGGGGATCAAAACTGCAACAGAATGGCACACGTGTCAAGAAAGTAACCGAGAATAAGCGGCGCCCGAAAAGCAACCAGCGGTAAGTGTTGAAAGAGGTATAAATTAGGGTGGCGAAAAACCAAACGATTTGGAGAAATATAGCTGACTACAGCGAACATTATAATGATTTAGTTTAGGTCTGAGGATGACAACCAATATTAAGTAATATACTAACAGGTGGCTACCGTCTGATTTTGTTTTGTCATACTTACATCGGCATGCTTTAATGCTCCCACGTCGTTGGTGCCGTCGCCGCACATCAGCGTCGAGTACCCGAGGGCCTTCAGCGTCACCACCACAAACTCCTTCTGCTTCGGTGCGAATCGCGCGAACACCTTTATGTGTGGCATCAAGTCGATCATAAACTTGTAATGATTTTCATTAAGATAGGTCAGGCCCTCTCCAGTTATGCACAGGTCAAATTTAGAAGTTAACTGTACAGTAGTTTTAAACGGCTCTACTGGCAGAAACACTTCCTCGTCTATAGATTTCCAACCCCATTCCCCTTTATCCCGAGTTAGAATGAGCACTTCTTTTTTTTGAGTAAAACTCAATTCTTTGGCTACATGGCACGCGGTCAGCGGATTATCGCCCGTGATCATCACGACGGAATGCGACGCGTGAACTATCTCGGCGATAGCCTTTTTCGAATCCGTTTTCAACGGACACGAAATTATCACGAATCCGACAAACGTCAAATCAGATTCGACATCTTCCCTCGATAAGTCTCTGATTTCTTGGGAGCTTAACTTTCCTAAGTTTCTATAACCTAAGGCTAATACCCTAGCGCCCCTGCGCGATAGGGTTAAATAAACGTGGTCGTAATGACTAGGAACCTCCTTGAGCATGGCTTTGACAGTCTCGGGCGCGCCCTTGACGCTGCTGATGTAGTGCGTCTCGATGAACCCGCGCTCGTTCACCTGGTACCCTGCGATCACTGACATTCTCTTAAGAGCACTTGCGAAGTGATTTCGGTGAACGATCTTCAGCCCCGGCGACTTTCCTTTCTTTGGCACTATAGCATCTCCCTTAGTTAAATTCCACTCAGCGGCCTTCAAAGTGGCCTTCTCTAAAGGATCTCCCACTATCCCGTCCTCCAATTGAACGAGCGAGTGGCAGGATGCCAAAACTTGGATGGTTTCCATGGGAGCTTCACATAGGGGTATGACGGTGGCATCTCTGCGCTCGCCGATACCCGCAACACCTTCCACAACTAAATTGTCACTGGTCAGAGTGCCAGTCTTGTCAAAACAACAAATTTCGACTTTCCCAGCAAACGGTATTCTAAATGGTTCAGTACAAAATACTGCTAGTTTTGATAGAGACAACAAAGACGTATTAACTGCAAGAGACAATTCAATTGGCAGCTCAGGGGGAACTACAGATGTCAGTATTAAAGTGCATTCCAAGAATAGCTTATAACGGTTTCTCTCTGGATCGTCACATCCCTTTATCCAAACGTACGCTGCCGCCGCAATTGCGAATATCAATAAGAAAATTATAAATCCAAATGTCTCAAGGTTGTTGGCTGTAACCCTTTTTACTCCAAACAAAATGGTCCTCAAAAGTTTACCCTGTGAAGTATTAAAGCCTGTACGAATAACGTAACCAATGCATCCATTATCTGGCGCTTTCAGACCTGATGAGCCACTTTTACTTGGTGATGAATGTTGAACAATTTTTGTCCCACCATACAAAACATGCAGTTTTCCTTCACCTTCCGGATCTAGATGTTGCTGTGGGTTCTTCTCGTTTTCTAATGCTTCCTTCATTTGTGGGACACTCTCGCCAGTCAACATAGACTCATCTACAATACAAGAGCCTCTCAAAAGGACAATATCACAAGGGACTAGATTTTCATTCGAGGACCGTGTAATAGACACTACGTCACCTGGCACTAGCTGGTCACTGATTATCTGGCGCCATCTCCTATTTCTGTAAACATTGATGTTATAGGGTTTGTTCCCCATTTTCCTAATCTCAGACATATTCCTAAGCTGTTGTTGGACAAGAGTACATTCAAACATCACCAACATTACAAGGGTGAATATGGAATAGTACCAGTACTTGTCGAGGCACCAGAGGGCTACACAGAACACTTGAAAGACAAAGAATGGTGCAGTTGCCCTTTCTTTAAACAGCTCCATGAATTCAGGCACCACCTGCAACCAATTATTTACAGAATTTATTTAGTAGAATTGGATTGTTTTTCATTGATATTTAATCAATGAAAAACAGAAGAAAGAAAGAAAGATGGGTTATCTAACATAGAGTGGCCATATTGCCCAAGAAAGTAATCAATTCACTCAGCCCATCAGTCTAGCCAGAGCAAACTTATCAAAGATACACACAAGGAACAAAATTTGCATTTAGAAGTCATATTTGGTGATAGCAAAAGGTCAAGGTGGATATAGTGATAATCACAAGACAAAACAACATAATAGGTAAGTAGATTTTTTAAATAATAACCTTACCATGATCATTTCATTTTTTCCAAATTCATTTTCAGCCCCATCTATGGTTTCATCATCCACATATCCCTTGGATTCTAAATATGCCTCATATGTGTTATGGACAGGGAACTCCACTGTGCTAAAGGATTTTTTGTCCCAATCATAGACATATTTACTCTTTTGAAACATGAACCATACTTCTGGGTGAAGACTGCCTTTTTTGGAAGACTGAAAAAAAAAAACTAAACTAAAAAAAACTCTCTCTACTGCATTATTAACCAAAAAAAAATTGAATTTGTTGACCTATCTTGCAGACTGCTATTCAAAAGGTTAATTGTAGAACTCTTTGCAATCAATCCAATAATTACATCACTAACCTGCAAATGTCTTACCTTTGTATGGTGTAACTTAACAATCTCGGAAAATCCATTATTAGGTGTTGGGACTACTTTGACGATTTCAGCTTGTATAGGATCTTTTACCTGGAACATGTTCAAGAAACTAAGCATTATGATTACCATAAATTGCTTCTGATATAAAATTGAATAGAGATCATTTACTTTTAAATGGAATCTATCGAACCGCTTATAACAAAATGAGTAAGAATATATTTTTGATAACATGATAAAACATGGGTGATTAAGATAAAACTTCTGTCATAAAATTTATTGACTGCAGCCAAGTTGTGGTGTTAGTTTAATCGGGTAAATGGTACATGAAATGTTGGTAGCAGTGCCATTTTTAGCACTACCAGCACCCTGGGTGAGCGTTCTACAGCCGTCCCTTTCTGCCATTCAAACTCATATGAACAAAGGCAACCGTCTTCTTCTCCTTTAGTAGGATGATCCTTGTGATAGCCATATTTTATAATTTAAAATACTTACAGTACTTAGAAGCAAGGCTAGGATAATAATAATAACTTTCGACTCTTGTGCAATGTGAAATGTCAATAATTTAATGAAAAAAAGTTTAGGTAAGTATAATTTACACATCAACTTCTTTACTGGAACAGATAGCTTCTTTTAATAAAAACATAATTAATGATGTCGAAAGACTGGACAAGTCTGAAGTTTACATTTCTGAATCTTAGCACAGAGTTGGTATCAATGTAGTATTTATGACAATTCAGAGAAACAAGTGTAATATTTACTCATATGAGCTTTTACAGGGATTATCCTAAATCGAATCAACTATAAAAATGAATAGGTTACAGTGGGCTAGGTAATCTTTTGAGCAGGGAAGAACCGCCTTTAGTTTGGCCTCTTACCATGGAGCACGACAGAAAACATTGGATGTGAACACTCCAATAGCAACATAAACAAGTGAGGATTTGTATCGATGCCACGACAGCGATGGTAACAAAACCAGCCTCGACATTCTCCTCGAAACCGTATACCACTATCCATGTATAAAATATCACCGGATACAATACAATAAAAGGAAGAACTGTTCCTTGCAGAACTGTCGCCAAAGGCTTAAACAGCTGAGTATATTGAATTAAATCATCCAATGACGACTGCATCTTGTTAGACACCATAACATTGAGGTTTATGCAGTTTTTTCCTATTGCAGTCGCAATAAATGCACAATTGATGGTAACGAGTACAGTTTAAACATTATTTGTCATTTTTTAATACAAATCAATTGAAAATTTCACTTGAAAATTCGATTTCGCCGAGTATACAGACTTGACAGAAAAGTCACACGGATCGGGGGTGAAGGAGGGATCAGGAGGGATGACAGCGTGTGTGACACGTTTTCTGCTCCATTCCAAGCATTAAAGTTTCAGTTTTGTTCCTTATATCACTTGTGTTATTTTGATAATTTAGGTACAAACATTAAAACATGTGGCTTTGTAACATATCTCGTACAACTTTAATTTAATATATTAATGCGAGATAAAACGTCCACTACTCATAATTTTGGCATAAACTGAGACTATGTCTAATGTTTCAGGAAAGCACACCGATTGTTGTCACGAAACTTCGGGTTTAGATCGAGAGAAACGGATGGAGCTAACGTAACTTCAAACTTCGATCTCCAATCAAAGTAGAGCTTCTGACTTGGGCTGGCTGCATACATACGGTCTCCGTATTCCTTTCCGAATCCGTTATCCGTATTCGGACATCCGAAGGCATGGAATCAATCAAAAATACATTAACTGAAGCACACATTCACTAATTCCAAATTAGGAAATCGAATACGAAGAACGTATGTATGCGGCCGGCAGTAAGCATACGAATTTTTTTGTTTTGTTGAATAGTTTATTTTTAATGAAGTTATCTTCGCCCTATATGACATAAAAGTATATATAAAATGTCTATGTAACTTTATATTCTTGCCAGTAGTACATTTTTTCTCAAAATTATAACAAATTAATTCCAACGCAATGAGCACTGATTCATTGTTTCATTATCATATTGTAACGACATACTTTCTTTCTCTTATTTTAAATATAATGGGCCACACAGACTTACAGCCGATTTAGGACTGTCAAATTCATCGTAATAAACAGAGACCCTACTTTAAAATTCGATGTTCGAAGTTACGTTAGCTAAGATGAAGATAAAAAATTACTCTATACAATAATAATTAGAATTAAATTAAATTGAACTTTTTGGTATGGCAGCCCGTTTGATTTGACGAGACAAGACCATCGAGACGCGAGAAGTGTCAAACTGTCAATGAAATGTCAAAAAAAAGCGCGAATATGTTAAGATGTTAATGCCAATGGTACCTACCGGAAAACGTGTATGATTTTAAGTTCTTTGTTTGTAGTACGTAAATTGACATAATTAATAGTCAAGTATTGACTGTGTATAAATAGTATAAATCTTCAGTGGAGTAAAAGTGCTAAACACCGCGGTGGGCCGCCATTATTAAAAAAAAAAGGTACAGGTATCAACATGGATTTACAAATAAAGCGTAAATCTTCAAAGGCACCTGTGACCGGGAGCCTCGTTGAAAGCTATCCCCATGACCTTCAGATGTACAAGGTGCCACCAACAGAAAATATTTCTCTACAAGAATTTGAAACCCTTGCACTGGAGAGACTCACGCTTTTGAGAAGTTTAAACGCAGCAACTACGTTAAAAGGGTTTCGAATGTTCTCTGAAGAATGGACAGAGTACGTGTTAAATGATCTTAGAACACAGGGTCTGAAATACTATGTTAAGCTATGTGAGAAGACTGGTTGTGGCACTACAGAAGCTGATCTTCAAGCTAGACGCAAAGACCATATCGGGCATTTTATACTGAGGCTAGCATACTGCCGGACCGAGGAGTTGCGACGGTGGTTCATCGCCAGAGAAATGGAGCTGTTTAAAATGAGATTCATCATCATGAGGGGAGAGACGGTTGATGCATTCTTTAAGATAAACAACTTATGCTATACCAATATTTCTGATGAAGAAAAAAATGGCATCATCAATTATTTACGGGAATCCACCCCACATCAGAACATTGATAATATGAAGTATTATAAGGTGAAGTTCTACGAAGTATTAGACTTAGTCAGAGCTAGAAAAGCATATTTAAGTGGTGGCTATGCTTACATTCCTCACAAGGATTTCATATCAGTTTTATCTGCACAATTCAGAAAACATTTAAAGCATACCTTGGCAGTTGCTTCCCAACATCTTTCTGAGATCGAGCAAGATGAGCGCCTTGTCTGCCTCCTAAAAGGATTGCATCAAACATACACTGGCACTGACTATAGTACAAGTAAATCTGTTGTCCCGATTGAGACTCTAGACTCCTTGTGTGTTAAATCATTCCCACTTTGCATGAGGCAACTTCATGAGCAACTCCGGCAAGCCCACCACCTCAAACATGGAGGACGACTCCAATATGGTCTGTTTCTAAAAGGAATTGGGGTAACTTTGGAGGATTCTCTCAAATTTTGGAGGGATGAATTCACAAAAATAATGGAAATGGATAAATTTGAAAAGCAGTATTCCTATAATGTGAGATATAACTATGGTAAGGAAGGTAGTAAGAGAAATTATTCTCCCTTCAGTTGCATGAAAATAATAAGCAACTCAGTTGGCCCAGGTGACTGTCATGGTTGCCCTTTCAAGCACTGTGATGCAAGTGTATTGAAGAATAAGCTTCAAGGATACGGATTTGACTCTCAAGCTGTTTACAATATTATGGACATGACCAAAAAAGGGCACTTTCAGATTGCCTGCAGCAAATATTTCGATGCAGTTCACAATGTGGACCTCGGTTTGGGTATAAATCACCCCAACCAGTACTTTGAAGAAAGTGAAAAACTGCAGGGTGAAAAGAAAGGAGACAACAAAATCCAGATTAAGAAGGAAATTAAAGTTAAAAAGGAACAAGAAAATAACATTGAAGACATGGATTTTGATGAAATAGCGGAGTGGAAAGATTAAAGAAACTTAATTTATCCTCTTAATTTTAAAAACAGGAAGAGAATAAGTGCTGGTCAGCCTAATGCTGAATATTAAATATTGTTTTGTCTTGTATTTCGCAGACAATAAAATAAAACAACATTTTAAACACTATTATAGTATGTATTTGTTCATAATTTACCTACTTAAAATCTATTTCTTTTTTACATACATAGCCTTTCTAGTTATACGACCTAAATATAAACCAATTATAAAGATTAATCCCGCACTAGAGATGCCTATAACTAGGAAATACTTATTAGCAGGAGATGACGACATTTCATTGAATATGTCACCAACTGTTTCCACCTTTCCCTGAAATAGAAAACCAAATTAAACATTTGATGCAGAGGCGAAGGGATCATCCCCTAATTCTTTTTCTAATAGAGAATGCTCAGTCACAGTTTCCCGGAAAACATGCAGGATTATTAGGTAACCATTGACAATCACGCAGTAGGGACACATTTTGCAATTGAGATAACATAAAATATACATGGATATGTTCAAAATCTCCTGCCCCGCCCTGCCGTCCGCCAGTTTGTCCTGGGCCTTCATCACTTTTAGACCTTAGCACCATTGAAATAACACAGTGTGTGACTTTTGTTTTACATTGTTACTTGTTAGCTGTTTCAGTTCTCAGCTTAGGTAAGGAAACTTTTTAAATATCCTGTGAATATTTGCTATCTATCAGTCGCGAGGCGTTCGTACAAGCCGATTATTTACGGCTTTACCAAAAATTCCTATGCATAGAGTAGGTATACAAACAAAACGTAAAACCGACACACGCCATACACCTTTTTTGCTCCGGCTTGTCTATTTATTTACGTGACGCTTCGCCACTGCATCTATGCTATTTATAAAATAATTTATAAGTATCATTACAAGCAGGGCAGATTTCGAAAAGTTACAAATAAAACTTACAGCATCAACATATTTGTACATCTTCAACCTTTTCGAAAGCTCCTTTTCACATTCTCCCTCTAATTTCCGGTTGCCATCGTTTAGTATTATTTTCAAACACTTTAGCCCTGAAAAAAAAAACTTAAAATAAATACACACACTATGCATTTAACCAATGACTGTTCATGACACATTTTTTTATTTATCAAAGGGTTCTGGGCCGCTATTACTAAGCTTTTGGTGTACGTCTGTCCGAGTGTCCGTCCTATTATATCTGTATCTCCGCCCGCAGCCTAGCTCAGAGACTCTTAGTACTAGAAAGCTGTAATTTGGCATGAATATATTAAGCACGCCCAAAAAGAGGTTAAATTAAATTTATTTTTTTCTCGTCTACGGTCTACCCTTTGTGGGGTGTCGTTGGATAGGTTTCTCAAAAATACTCCGGGTTTGTGCAAACAATTTTTTTATTTAGGGATACGTTTATGAAATATTAAGCTTTAAAGCGGTAATTTTTGGTTAGAGTCAAATGTCAACAGCCAAAACTAATAATACTAAAAATCTGAAAAGTATCTGAAATGAAAGCGCATATAACGAATTCAAAAGAAAAACTATCACGACTAAATAGACATCATTGGTTTTTGAGAAACAGGCGATTAAAGTAAAAAAAAAAACCCACTAAAATCATCTATAACGGCACCAAATGACATTAAATAGAAAATTAGTTTTTCATCTCTCCTGTTCGGAAAGTTTAATTTGAATGGGTGGATAGCCGGGTGGAAAATTGCGTTTTCATCTCTAGGGTGGAAAGTATTTTTTTTTAATAGTTGCCATTGGCCACGGAGTCTAAGATAATTGAGCTACGTCATATTATTAAAATAAAAGATTTTCACATATCTAAACTCGGCTATACGTTAAACGATGTATTTATAACGGCCTATAGGTTCATATGAAAATCATTTTAAGACTGGTCTATTTTTTTCGCAATTACAGAAAATCAACATTTAAAATTATTCCTCTATTCTGCTGCCCGCCATAATGCCGTGATAGCATAGCATGACACTTTTTCTTTCACGTTTCGGCATGGCCATCTAGAAAATACACTACTGCCAACATTAGAAAAATTTAATCGAGTTGGTCACGACCAAGGAGCTTATTATACAACAAGGAGGTTAAACACCGAACATCCGTTCGAAACAAGAAATTTGACCTTTATTACGTCACGAATATATTCCATCTCTTTCTTTAGTTAGGGTAAGAATGAGATGGAAGTCATGCTCCTTGGCCGTGACCGTGACCAACTCGATTTAACTTTTCTAATGTTGGCAGCATATTATGTATTTTAACTTTTTTATGAATCTAGAAAAAAAAGTTTTCAATAGATAAAGCGGGAAACGAGATTAAATATATTTAGGTATACCGTGTCTTTTTTCCTCACAGTCGAAATGAAAAGCAGAGTGTCTAACTCGGGTGAAATTACCCATTTCCCCTCGAACTATTGGCGCTCTCACTTCGTTCGAGCGCCAGAAATATCTCGGGTGAAATGGGTCACTTCCAACCCTTGGTCATCAATCTACTAATTATTACTTGTTGTTTTTATGTTTGCTTACTTAGCGGCTTCGGAACCCTACACTGAGCATGGTCCAACATGCTCTTGCCCGGTTTTATTATATTCATAGAGGGATTTTACAATAATATAAAACCTAAACTGAATAACTACACGTAAGAATTTCTGAATATCGATTGTATAACAAGAAACAATCCAAAACTAACCGACGTTAAAAGCAATTATTTATTAAACTACCTGTAGTCAAGTTGAATCAGTCACAATGTCGTGATCCACGAAATGTAACTGCCCTAGTACCAAGCTAACCGATTCTTGCCCCGCTTTCTAATTAACTAGGATAGCAAACTATTTTTTTTGTATATATACACGTTGTCCTAAAATTAAAAAAACAAGTACCTAAAAAATTATAGCCACTCAAACAAAAATCATCAAACAAGCATGATGGTAAGACCCATAATTATGTACGGCTGCTTGGCCTGGTGGCCAAGAACAACACTAAGGACATGCAAGGACTCTCTAACTAAAGTGCAGAGGGTGGCCTGCATGACTATAACAGGGGCGTTCAGAACGACGCCGACGGTGGCAATGGAGGTCTTACTAAACCTCCCACCACTACATATCGCCATACAGTCTGAGGCGTGCAAGTCACTGCGAAGGCTGAAAGAGGTTGGCCTGTGGAACGACACAGCGCCTAGAACCAGACACACTAAAATGGCACACAATGTTGCTCCAGACAGAATACTGACGATGGGCTGCGATAAAATGCAGCCCAATTATGTATTCCGGAGGAACTTCAATGTCCACATTCCGACAAGGGATGAATGGAAGGATGGGTTGCACCTATCAGAGGAAGACAACGCGATATGGTACACGAATAGTTCAAAGATGAGCTCCGGTACGGGGGCTGGTAATCATGCCAAAGACTACAACAGTAGCATAAGTATGGGCAACTACGCAACGGTCTTCCAGGCGGAGTTGTATGCGATAATTGCCTGCGCGCAGGAGAATATTGATAGGACTCTACAGGAGAGAACTATCTATATCCTAAGCGACAGCCAAGCGGCACTCAAGGCGCTGACGGCGCCTAAAGTAGACTCGAAGCTAGTCTACAATGGAATCCAAGCCTTAAACAGACTTGGTAGACACAACAAAGTGAAACTGATGTGGATTCCAGGACACGAAGGCTATCCCGGAAATGAAGCCGCGGACGAGCTGGCAAGGGAAGGGTCCAAGGGCGCATACGTCGGACCTGAACCATTTGTGGCACCCTCACCGGGCACTATAAAAGTAGCCCTGAACAACAACGCCCTAGAAAACCACCAAAAAGAGTGGAAAACTACGGTAGGCTTAGGGCATGCAAAGCTCTTCATAGGAAGAGTTGACCAGAGCTGGACCAGGAAACTTTGGAAACTCAGCAGAAGACAACTTCGATACATTATCGGAGCGTTTACCGGGCAATTCGGGGTTAAATATCTCCTAGCAAAGATGGGCCTTTATGACAACACAGATTGTAGAATGTGCGGCGAAGAGGCTGAGACAATGAAACACCTATTGTGTGAATGTGATGCCCTCGCTGGAGTAAGAATGAAAATCCTCGGTTGTGGATACCCAGAACCGAACGATTTCAAGGCACTGCCATTGCACTCCACTATCCGTTTTTTGGAAGGGGTGGAGGCTGCATTGGATTAAGTGCGAAAAGAGGGTCAATTACACAAAAGATCCCACACGGTCGAAGTGTATCCGTAAGGACCCCACCATAAAGATAAGATAAGATAAGAACTAATTTTGAGTACATGGTTGGGATAAAAAATAATATTTAATTTAAAATTGAGGTAGTTATAGTTTAATTTTCAACTGTAATTTACAGAAGAGTTATTCAGAGTTACATCACAACAAAGAAAAGTCAAGATTTGCATTCCCAGCACTTAGAAGGTCATCACTATCATCAGTGTGTAAATTGTCTCGATTTTTGCTGACGCTATATTTCTTTAACTGTCACCGCTTGCCCTATCCTCCTTTCAGCTTTACACCGAAAACGTCACGTTTAATAAGTATATTAATTTCATAATTTTTTTACACATTATGAAAAATTATCTAAGTAGTTCATGATACAGCCAGACGAACGGACAGCAGAGGTTTAGTAATAGGGTCCCGTTGGCACCCTAAATAATAAAGTTCAGTTATAGAGTCCGACCAGCGAATTCCTATGATCACATTATGAGTACCTGGCCATTCTACTTTTCGATGCCTAAAATAGAAATGAAAATTCAAGATCCATTAAAATAGTTCGTAAGCAGGTTAGGTCTCACTTTTTACTGTAAATTTACCCGCTTATTTTTTTCTTTTTCTATATAAAACAAGAATTTGTTGCTCAAATTTCCACTGCGTTAAGTCTGTACGTCCCCTTGCAAGTAAGGACCACTGAGTTACTATATTACCCTTTTTTACCCAGCCCCACACAATTTGGTTGGTTTAAAAACATATTCAGGTACGTAGATCAGATTCTGAAAATTGTGTTAATTTCTAATGTCATCTAATTTTGTTGAAAACTATTACTTTAAACAAACGTTCACTTTAAGGGACGTTTTCTTAGGCATCAAAAAGAAGAATGGTCCACCTATCCAATCGTTATGCATTTCGTGTTACCAGCTAGTGATATTTTGAAATTGCCACCTTTTTTTTGTGCCACCATTCGCTGGTCGGACTCTAATACGCGCCTTCCACTGCAAGCGGAACGGTGACTTCAAGTGTTTGCAGCGCAAGCAAACCTGTTGAGGAGACGCCGTTGTAAGCCAAATAGAGTCCTTACGGGGCCCGCTCTGCTCGCATTGGAAGGTGGGCATAATAATTATTCCAGCATCGTCGTGCGTAACTCTCGTCATCATTCAATTATATAAAGCCGGTTTTAAACAGCGATAACGCTTATCCGGTTGTACGCTTTTTATCGACAACATACCGTTTTAATTATAATTTTAATTTAACTTTGGCCGGTGCCTTCATTTTATTTTTAGATGCGATTGATTTTGTGTCAAAGTTTTCTGTTTCGAAATTAATTCCAAACACATAATTTAAACATGTATTTTTTTGTCACAATATCTACACATATACGAGTGAACCTGCGGGCTATTAGCCCTCACTCCTTCGCTCCCTCTCCATGTCGTCATCGTCTTCAAAAGGTCCTTAGTAAGCCAGTGCCCCAGATATTTAAATCGGGACACCGCGTCGCTCAGGCTACGCTGGTAAATTAAATTTTCATACTTAATCATGAAAAAAAAAGCGATGAGTTTTATGCAACTCTCCAGCATGAGACGAATCCAATGACGGACGTATGATTTATCAAAATCGTAAATATGCGAGGATGAGTTTGTATATCAACTTTTTAGGGTTGCGTAGTCATACAAGGAACCCACCGTCCGTCCGCAGCCTAGCTCAGAGACTCTTAGTACTAGAAAACTGTAATTAAGTCACGCCAACAAAGTGCTAACATAAAATCTTGAAAAAAACTTTTTTTTGCTGTCCCCAACATGTAACGTGGGGATGGTTTTTTTTCCTCGTCAACCCCATAGTGTGGGGTGTCGTTGGATAGGTCTTTCAAAAATATTGCGGGTCTGTGGAAACAATTTTTCGATTAAGGGTTCAGTTTATGGAATATTGAGCTTTAAAGCACTAGTTTTGTTAGTTATGTCAAACCCCACAACCATATATCAAACTACTATAACTACGAAAAGTAAAAATCTGAAAAATATCTTCAATGAAAGCGTATATAACAATTTTAAAAGAAAAACTATCACGACTAAGTAGACATCATTGGTTTTAGAGATACAGGCTATTAAAGTATTTCTACCTACTAAACTCATCGAAAACGGCACCAAATGACTAAATAGAAAATTTGTTATTACTTATAGTTTTTTTATGTTTGTAGTACTTAGCGGCTTCGGAACCCTACACTGAGCATGGTCCGACATGCTCTTGCCCGGTTTTTTTTTTAAATAAAAAGACTACAGTGTAATGCATTTGCATAAAATAATATTAGCCCAATAATTAGTACTTAAATTCAAAATTGACACAATGCGTCTGTCATTCATGTAAACATTGCACACACCATTGCTACCGCTTATGTCGTATTTTCACATTTTCGTTTCAAGCAGGGGTTGGGTTACGTGACGTCTCGCGGCCAGTCACTTTTTTTAAATTAAATTTTCAGTACTTTATCTTTAAAAAAATAAAAAACGAAGAGTTTTATGCAACTCTCCAGCATTAGGTGACTCCAATGACATATCATTTATCAAAATCGGACCATAACTGTAGATCTGATGCCATGGACAAAAATCGGCATCGCGTAATATATATATAGATAAATATGTCTAAGCATTAAAAATATCCCTACATTAATTATCTGTACATCTGGAATGTATCGAAACGCAATTCATTGCAAAGTATGAAATACATTTTTGATGCTTTCATTAGCGCGCGTGTAGGTTAGCTTGCCCTGTGTACGGGTAATAAGTACCAAACCAATATTATGTACTCACGTCTTCCAGCACCATGTTCCAACTCCTTGCAATACTTCAGCAAATCAAATGCGCAAGCCCGCTCAAGCAAAGGATCCGCGTCAATATCGGCTTCTGTGTTCTCTATAATCAAAGCCACTTCATTCTCACACGCTACCGATACGATTTTGTGATTCAACAATGCGTTTTTGAGGCACTCCTCAACCTGTAATCAAATAGGCATATAGTAGGACTTCTACTGCGAATCGTTTTGTGCACAAATAAGGCCTTCTCCAGGCGTGTGGCATTTGGTATGGCAGATAATAAATCCTCGTTTCCGACATCGTACCTACGGGTGAATAAAAATATTTAACGTGTACGAAGGCAATGTACAGATATATATATATTTATTACTACTACTTATGAAAATTCTTAGTTTTGACACATTTTCCTGCTCAAGCTACGCTTGAATATTATTTATTTTTTATTTTATGTTAAATTCATTGTTTTATATAATGCTAGGTTAAGCTTTATAATTGTATAATATCTTAAATAAATAGTATTAAAAAAAAACGACTGACTGTTGAGTTTCTTGCGGCGTTTCTTCTCAGCAGTGGTCTCTTGCGAAGCGCTGGTAGATTTTTGACGTGTAAAAGTGCCCGTGCGGCCTACTTACTGAATAAACATCTTTTATCTTTTTTTTAATTGTGTTATTGTCAGGGATCGGAAATTCGGATAGATATTTAGGTTTTAGAGTTGAAAGAGTTGAGTTGAGTTAGTTTGTAGCTCTGCCTACCGCACTCGGATTACAGGCTTGAAGGTATGTACCTAAACTCTCGCCGCGGCCTTGTTGTTGAGTTATATGGAAGCTGACTCAGTTTTAATTTATAAGGAAGTAAATAAAATTTCCAGGATTTCTAAATTAACAAATTACGCCAGCATAAATACATATTTAGGTAAGTATTAAAATTATCTATTTCAAGTTATTGTCCATGTATAGAATTACTAAATGTTATTTAAAATTAAATACCTGTAAATCATTGGAATAACGTAGTTTGAGGATGGAATTGACGGAGTTTTGTTTTTTCTTAATTGTAAAGTAAGTAATTAATAATAAACGTATGTAATCTTTTAAAATTTCAAGAAGCCGACGCCATACTTGCTTAACTTTTCCGGGTTTTTGCCAACTTTAGGTAAATATCCATCCGAATTTCCGATACCTGGTTTTAGTACCTTCGTGCGTGCATATCATATTGATTTCCTCGCTCAACACATAAGTTTAACCAGCGAGGAAATGCTGTCAGTATCTTCGGGACAATGCCGCAGGGCCCTTATTTAGATATAGCTTTTTAATACTAAAATAGAATAAGATTTAAAAAAATAATTTTAGTTTTGTAATTATCAACCCATGTAATTTATTAAATTTAAATCATTTTAAGTACGGTGGGGTTCAGTCAG
Organism: Acleris sparsana; assembly: GCA_923062465.1. NCBI lineage: Eukaryota > Metazoa > Arthropoda > Insecta > Lepidoptera > Tortricidae > Acleris > Acleris sparsana. Next base: position 15,936,988 of record OV281286.1, read on the forward strand.
AATAGCTTCGGCAGAACAGTATAATATTTGAATATAGGATTAATATTTAACATCTGCACCTAATTCCACTTCCACTTTCAACTTTCGGCCACACAGGAACTAGCAGACATTGTGTTTCTGTCACTATCAATAAAGAGCATTTGTTGCCATAAGCATTATCTCGGTATCAAATGGCGTAAGCGCCATATTATTATTTTTCTCCAGAATTGGTAGTTAGTAGTTCAGCCTATTCAATATTTTTCCTCCGATTCATCGATGCGTAACATCAGTTTTATGAACATGTGCCAAGAGGCTTATCTTTGTATCAAGTAACGTAATTAATCTTGCGGTCACTGTTCGTCCTATTACGAAATATTTTGTTGTGTTTACTTTATTCACAGGAGAAAAACTCAGTACCTATGTTAGCTGTTAATGAACACGGTGTAGTTTAAACTAAAAAACAACGCTGCTTAATTTTTTGTTTTACGAAATTAGGCTAATATATCCAAAAAACGCTGTAAACGCTCCAGTTAAATTTTTCCTTGGTGTAATATTTTATAAGTCATGCAAAAGTAACAAAATTTAATTTTGATTCCTTGACTATCTACTAAGTTTATATCTACTAAGTTTATATTAGCTTCATATTAGCTTGATAATGAGTGAACAAAATCACCAATGAGAGGTTTTTACATTTCAGTTGTTGAAATGCAAAACTACTTTTCTTATCAAGGATATGTAATACTTTCATTTTTAATACACTAAACTTTATGGGTCCATAGCCCGCATGCTTCCCCCTCATGATTCTAACTAAGCCACTTATTCATGATTATTAAAAAACCATTATGATACCCTGTTAGGGCATCATTAAATCTATAACGTTTCATTTAGATGCGCTGACATATCGACCAATAAAAAGGATGACTACGATTTTTTTACATAATAGACGTTATTGAGCGTTGTTTGTCAAAAATACATGACAAGTTTAAAATATACTTGACAGTTTAGGGGTGGGGGGAAACCTACCACCGCCAAGTATAGAATCATTAAGAAATTGTAGACGTGTATTAATGTATTAAATATTTAAACGAAATTATGTCAAACTTTAAACATAAACCCGAATCCACTCATGGCTTATCTGGTGAACAAAGGTATTGTCTTCTATTGTTAAGTGATAAGTCCAATAACAAGCTGTCGGCTTGCAATGAAGTGCGTAATAAGCTAAAACAATAATACACTAAAAGTGACTCTATGCCTAAGACGCGAATGTTCAACATCAATGCACTAAAAACATTTTTGTCACTTTAAAAACAGCTCTACGGCCGCGCTGAACGTTTTCTGAACGTCAACATTTAGTTAGTCCATACGGTGTCGCGCCATTTTCCATACATTAATTTGTACAGATTTTATTTGCCATAATGGTCACTGGCCATTTGCCCTAATATCATATACATTATGTTTGAGTGCCATAATACTTAACTGTCATAATGTCCAACTTTCCTAATATAAGATACCATAATAACCATTCTCATAATATTTACTTTGTATAATGTTCATAATCCCTTATATTTTAGGGCATAATAAATTATTACGGAAAAAGCAGGTTCAGACTGTTTCAGTGTGTTCAGGGGGTGCAATCTGGAATACGTACTATTATTACAATAACCTAACTATTCTACCTTAAAGAAGGGGTCCTTTAGGTAAGACGACAAGCGAAGCGACGGGGAGTGTTAGGTAGAACTGCGACCTTAGACCAAGCCAGCGAAGCGAGCACGCCGCGGCAGAGGCCGGCGAAACGCCCGAACCAATTTTTTTATAATACTATACTTGCGACACCACAAAAACAGTTCTAAATGATTTACGGCAAAAAATAAATGGAATTTGAATATTCAGGCATACGATTTTAGTAGACTTCATAATATGGAAAATGAAATGTACCTATAGCAAACGTATTGTTATGGCATTTTAAATTATCGCAAATGAAAATATGGCAAAGTAGTATTATCGCATATAAATCGTCATGGAATATTAAATTATGGCAAATGACATTCAGCAATGAGATTATTGCATACGAAATTCGGGGAAACGGCGGAGAACTGGTCGATACATTCACAATAACATATGGTAGGTACAGTAGGTAGCTTCTTCAAATAGTGTTCAGCCTGCTATCGCTATCACACTTGTTCTTGTAACTGACTGACTGTATAAATATACTCACTATTACTATCACTCCTGTTTCATAGAAAACGAAGATAAATTAATATCAGAGATCAATTTCATACAAATTGACCTTGTCCTAAACTAGGCTCTACAACAATATATACTTATACAGAGAAAGAAAAATAATACACATAGGAAACCATCAAGAATGAGCCACATATACTCGCCCTCATCACATAAATATTTGGCCTGGCGGGGAATCAAACCCAAGACCGCTAGCTTCATAGAAAGGGTTACTAACAACTAGGCCAATTAAGAAACCGGCAGTACCATACAAACACTCCAGAACTACTCTACATTGTGCACAAAGGAATTTTGTAATTGCTAATATACAAATAATACTTGATAATTATCTAAAATTACCTGTCCATCAGATTTTGTAAGTGAATCATTTGGCACCGCACATATTGTCTGGATCTCTGCATTGCACAACTTGCTGAGCAAAGGGTCCAGTCTATAGTTTAAAGCCTGCTCTTTCAGTATGTTAGCCAGTTCATTTTCACAGTTTGTTGTCAGTTTAGATTGTCTAAACTTTTCCTTCAGACAACCTAAAACTTTACCCTGGATCATGTCATCTTGCGGTGACTTAGCTGTAAAATCATTATTCTGTAATAAGTAGGAGGAAAACAAACAATCTAAATTGACATGTCTATTTCGACTTACCAATAACACCTGAACAGTATTTTTTCAAATCTAAATCACAAGCATTCTGTAAATTGATGTTGAAACGATAATCTGTATTCTGTTCTATCATCCTGTTTACTATTACAATTTTACAACTTTCAGAAAAATCTGATTTGTCATGGTGAGCCTGAAAAAATCAAAGGAATGGTTCAAGAATCGATCTAATTTTTTTCATTAATATTAAAATGAAAAATACCATATAACGTTTGGTAAACCGAAGCACTAATTAATGCTCAATTTTCATACATTGTTACATATTTATTATTGAATAAAAAAAAACATATTTTTCACGCTTCAGCACACCAAAGGTTAACAAAGGTCACCATTATTACCTTCAAGCATTCAAAAATATAATTGGGCTCTGTATTGTGACAGAACAAGTCTATCATGTTGTTACAAGTCTTTATCAAATGGTAATCAACTCCATTATCAGTAAATTCCTGCTTTCGAACTAAAAAGATAGCTTTTCTGCAATCATCAGTAAGACCTCCTTTAGCTGTCTGCAGGCATTCTAATGCAGCCGATTCAGCATGGGGCACAGTAGAGCAATATGCTTGCAAGTCTGATTTACAAGCTTCTTTCAGATCTGGATCCAAATCTATACTCTCTTTTTGTTGAAACAATTGGCTCCTTAGTTGTTGTCTGCATTCTTTGAAAATTGTGTGTTTTTTTCTATTAATTGTATCATTCCTAACAATTTCACTAAGACATGTCACAACCTGGATTTTTGTTTGAGCCTTTGGGCAGAATTTAACTACATAAGACTTACAGGCATTCTTAAATTTTCTGGTAAACCTGTAATTTCTTAGAGATATTAACTGTTCATGGTCAATAGCAGCTTTACATTTAATATTACCCTTTATTGCTGGGTCATTCTTGTGCTTGATCAAACATTCTATTACATCATCTTCATGCTTCTTAATATTAAGCTCAGGAGAGCACAGCCTCTCAATAGGATCTTTGCAGCTAATAGTAACAATAACATTGAGCTCTATGTGTCCACTTTGAGTTTCAGTGAAATTTGTAACAGCCTCTTTGCATTTTGGAGCCAACTCCTTCATTCTATTTTGTAAACATTGAATTTCTTCTCCTTTGCCTTTGTTTCCAATGCAAAAGTTTGTGAGGTCATCTATGCAATAATCTTCTATCTCAGGAAGCAGGTCCACACTAATAGCTCTTTGTCTCATTACTCTTCTTACTTGTTGTTCACAGCCTGGCTTTAGTCTACCTCTGAGTTCAGAATCATAAGCATAATTATAAAGACAAGGTAAGACTGAGGGATCTTTCTCTGACTGGTCTTCATTAATATCTGCCCACTGAATCTTGGCTTTGCACTGAGTGACAGCATCATATTTACAAGCATTATATAGTTGAGGGTCCAGTTTAAAATCCCTTGATATGAAATACTGTATCTGCATTAATGCTGCTTCACAATCACTGTTCATGACTTGGGAGCCAAGTTTTTCCATCAGACAGGACATGACTCTTCCATTGCCACCCAAGACCTCCGTGCAAGCTGCATCTACCACAGGTTTACATGCTTTGCGTAATATTGGATCGACTCTCCAATCTTCTCCAGGGTCAGCCTCTTGCACTAGTGACTCTAAAGACTTACGACACGCTGGACTAATTCTTCGTTCCTTCCTTTTTCTTGGTCTTGCATGATCCATCAAACAGTGCAGAGTTCTACCTCCAGCTTCAACTCCCCTACAAAGTGAGTCTATGTCATTGGCACAGCTAAGCATCAATTCAGGTGACAGCCTATAATCATCCATGAGCATTTTTCGGTGTTCAGTCATTTCTAATATACATCCAGCAGATAGTTTGGTAGAATCATTTCGTGATACATTTTCCAAACACAGTAGTATTTGTGCAAGTCTCACTTCTTTCGTTTCCACAACACCTTTGCGGCAATGATATTTTCTAATGTCTTCTTTGCAGGATCTGACAAGGCCTTTGCTGGTTTTGTAGTTCAGTACCATCTTTCTTTGATCATATAACAGTTGGTCGCTACATCTTTTTGTCATGCCTGAAAAATTATATTAATAAATACAAAAATTTTCATGCAATAGAAACAGCAGTAAATAACAAAATCAACCTGCATTTATTTTTTGGTTACCCCTATACCAGCCAGATATAATATCAAGTAAATTTATCTATTTAATTAATATTATTAATATTTGCAATAGAAACTGACTTTTATGTATCAAATTTAAACAATATTTAGCCAAATGTATAATTCTAAAGTGTCAAAGGAAACATAAAAAATACCATTTTCATTTTTGTGCCTCACAAGACATTTGTACAACAACCATGTTCCTGCCAGTTCATCAGGGCAATAAGTTTTATGATCCAAATTGCAGGCAATAAACACTAATTTATCCATTTGAAGTGTAGAGTACTTCATAGTTTTTAGAGCAGTAACTTCTGTGCTGCATTCTGGGCGGAGAGCCTCTTCCTTGGTCTCCAGGCATTTTAATGTTTGACTTTGCGAAAGGCTTTTGGAGTCCTGAGGGATTCTGCCACAGGTGTAAGCTTGAATGTCATCTGAACAGGCTTTTAAAAAGGATTGTGTGGTCTGCCAATCATTAAATACTAATTGCTCAAATTTATTTATCATCCGCCAACAACTTCTGTTTTTTACACTTGGCTTCTTTTTGAGAACACAATCTATAGCGAATTCTGCTTGCATACAGTCTAATATCCGCAGTTCGTCTTGACATGGTTGTGTAAGCTTATAATTAATGTATGTGTTATCAGTAAGCTCTGCCTGGTGAGACCACACTTTGTGCTGACAGGCGGACAACACTTGCGAGTTATTGTTGCGCGCCGTGTCCAGCGCGCAGGACAGGAGCGCGAGATCATCGTCGAATTGAGAACATTGCTGCTCTAATAATACACAGCCAGTGAGATCCAAAGTATACCTTCCTTTAGGGCGGCTTAGATCACCGTGCAGTTGAGCACACCCAGCATTGTTTGTCGCAAAGGCTGCGAGTATCCATAATAGCTTTAATATAACTACATTTGTTAACATTGCGATACCGGCAAAATAATGAGTACGTATTATCAACACAAGTACAGAGTCATCATTTGCTTAGTATCACTAAGATAAGGTACACTTAAACATAATTGATCTTTAGAATATACTTTTTAAAACAAAGTCATTGATATATATAAATACGTGAACAAAGCACTCGAAATTGCAAACACAACACAACACAATCCGACACTTCCGACACCAGTCCAAAGACTACTATTGTATACTGGGATATAGACTGGCAACTCGGCGTTTTTTTAGGTTCGTGTATTGTGCTACCACGCTTGCCATCTAGTTCATGTTAATGGAACTAATAATGTTCGAATGCGTGTGTGTGTAAGCTATTCGCCACCCCTTCTTACAAAATCACAACAGGTACCTACTTAAAGGCTAATAATAGTTATAACGCGTTGTTGGCACATATTAACTATTATGGCTTTACACCGTTTCTTATAACGTTTTATGAAAAAGGAGTTAAAGTTTCATTTCGAGTAAGTACATAGGTACTACATAAAAGAACATACCAGGTGTGATGACAATGTTTTACATTGAGAACTGATAAACTGAAAGTAGGTTTTCGACATTTAATGAAGTCAACGAGATACGTTTTTATGAAATAAATTAGCGCAATTACATTTCGCTTTTAACACATCGTTAACTCACAGAACGATTTTTACTTATATATATATATACATAACAATATAAAATTCAATGACTCATAATAATAAAACGGTTTTTCGCAAGTATCTATTGGTATCTAGGGGCGTCACTCGCCCCGCAAAATTAGAGAAACAAAACTAGTATGCCGCGCGGCCTGATCAGTTCTTATTTGCATATAAACCAGTGAGAAGAAGACATAAGTACCTAATCATTTCAGCCGAAACACATCCACTGAATACATGATTCCTCAAGAACGACAAAATTATAAGTTCACCAAGTTCTAAATAAAACGATTGTACTTTTAATGATCTTTCAATGGGTTTTAAAAAGTTTTTTTTAGTTGCTTATAATTTCTATTACACATAATAGTGTGTTGGTTAGAGGTAAAATAAATCGAGTTTCTATTATGTAGGATAGGATGCATCCTACATCATGCATTTAAGGGTTAAGGGGAGAGAAACGTTGCGAGAGAAACTCTAAATGGGTCTTCCTAATGCTGCGGCCATATCTACTGGCATCCTTTTTTAGGGTTCCGTAGCTAAATGGCAAAAAACGGAACCCTTATAGATTCGTCATGTCTGTCCGTCCGTCTGTCCGTCCGTATGTCACAGCCACTTTATTCCGTAACTATAAGAGCTATACTATGGAAACTTTGTAAGTAGATGTATTCGGTGAACCGCATTAAGATTTTCATACAAAAATAGAAAAAAAAACAATAAATTTTGGGGTTCCCCATACTTAGAACTGAAACTCATTTATTTTTTTCATCCACCCCATACGTGTCGGGTATTTATGGATAGGTCTTCAAAAATGATATTGAGGTTTCTAATGAAAAAAAAACTAAACTGAATAGTTTGCGCGAGAGACGCTTCCAAAGTGGAAAAATGTGTGTCCCCTCCCCCGTAACTTCTAAAATAAGGGAATGATAAATGTAAAAATAATATATGATGTACATTACTATGCAAACTTCCACCGAAAATTGGTTTGAACGAGATCTAATAATTAGTTTTTTTTAATACGTTATAAATCGTAAACTGCATTTTACCTTTCATTCAATCAACTCCAATATAATAAAGAATAAAGAAAAACATTTATTTAGATGTATAGTGGTACGGAACCCTACGTGCGCGAGTCCGACTCGCACTTGGCCGCTTTTTTTAACAAAAAGAAAGAACGATACTGTACTAACTACTTTTAAGACGAATATTTTTCAAATATCATAGTTGTAGCCGCAGCTTAAGTAGTTCTGTCTGGGATCAATAACTGTTTAAGTTTAGGTACTAAGACAAGCTTGGTATCATTTTTAACTAAATCAAAGATGTACAATTTAATTCTGGAATAGAAATTGCATCTATCAATAGTAAAAACCCAAGAAATTTCAAAAAGAGTTCAAAAGAGTTATTGCAGTGTAATTGACCCAGACACCGAGGGACCGTGAACTCCGATAACATGACCTACATGTAGTTGGCTGTAGGTATGTAACTGTCCAAGAAAATTCAAAAGGAAAAGTACTTCAGTCCCTAGAGACAAAACTTATAACTTTATGCCGTCTATAAGTAGCTTTTAAGGCTCACCCCTGCGCATGAGAATTAAATATATGTTTTTGTTTGATATTACCTTAAAATACCTGTTTTTTAAACCAGCGTGACGCTAATTTACGGCAACAACGCTCTCGTTCTGCACCACCATCGGCGCGGTCAAGACAAAATTATGCCATAAAAAAACTAAAATAAAATTTTGTGTGTTTTAAATTGTTTCCGGCCGAATGTTATTAATTCTAAAATAAAAAAAGGTTTAAGTTTTCAAGTCGTCAAATATATCTTACGAAGCCGCTAAAAAGGTACTACAAACATAAAAACAACAATTAATAACTAATTTTCTATTAAAAGTCATTTGGTACCGTTTATGATGATTTTATTTACACTTTAATCACCTGTATCTCAAAAACTTACCTCCCTACCCACCTATATATACCTACCTATGTACGAAATTTCAGCCTTGTAACTTTCATAGGTTCAAATAGACATGGCGAAACTATAAGTTTGACTTCAGAACCCCACTAAGGGTACCTTCTTGAGTAGGTATCTGCTAAACAGTGAAAACAAACAAACAGCCACACCATCATGTTTATAATAATACACAAGACTTTGGACGCTACTCTATCAGAGTGAAACTCCTCTATCGCCTTTGCCTTGGAAACTAAGTACCTATTAATATTCTGCGATAAATATATCCTACGTCTTTCAAAAACTTACGTAATACCAATTTTTATTAGAAATTGCAAAGTGGTAAGTACTATGAAATGAGTGTCGTTGAAGGGGACACCGTAAAATAAACATGCAAAAACTTAATTATACTACGTACGAGTGTTTGGCTCCGTTAGGTATCATACTCCAAACATTGTTTTTTAAAATTTAAAAAGACGATTTAATACATTTTCGCGGCCGCTACCATTGAGGAATAATAACTTTCGCTGTTTAAAAACGGTCAGTGGGACCGCAGTTTAAGATGATAATTTCCGAGCATATCGTAGAACACGTTTATATCGCTATTCCCTTGAAACTTTCTAAATATTTAATATTCTGTAATAAAAGAAAGTAGGTAGTATCTCATGTATGTTCAATATTTTTTATTAAATTGTATACGTCATTGTAGAACACGTATATCGCTGTTATAGGTGTTACGTGTATGTGAAGCATGCAACGCAAGTTAGAACTCGATGGCAGCGCTCTGTGGTGCTCTCTGCCCTAGCTAGGGGATTAGGAATTAAAGTAAAGTCGCCTGGGGTCAATGCTAACTTATGGGGTCATGCCAAATTCCACCAAAACATATTGAGGGTTTTTAGCCTTGAAAGAATTTCATACAAACACAATTACAATTTAATGAACTTATTCATAAATATTGCACTTATCTTCATCCACTTCGATATCGTATATCGATCGCTATTCCCTCTAGATCTATAAAATTATGATTATGAATAAAACAACAGATGATAAAATTGTGCGTCATTTTTTTTCTGAATAAATTTTGAATCTATGTTTGACCCATTAATTTGCAATACCATCTACGGTCCAGTTATAGCAGCCAGGTACACAGCACACCGTAAAAGACATCATGCAAAATTCAATTGTTTTTTCTCGTAATAGAATTTCTCGCTGAAATTGAAAATTTCTTTGAACGATGTCAAAAAACGACAAGATACTACAAACTGTCATAAATTATACATTTTTGCATTTTTATAAAGTATTATATATTTACCAAAATAACGAAACTAATAAATTTGCCATTTTTTATTACCATTACGTTTTTGTTTGGTTCTAAAGAGCGTTTTTTTACTCCATCAGCAACACTGACTTTAAAGCCGGACTAAAACTTTTCCGATACATAATGAAGATGGCGCCACAGCACGACACAATGAATAAGGCGCGCGTCGACGCGCTTACACCGTTGACCAAGAGTCTATTAATGCTTAATCCACGCGCCATATTAGTTGTGTCATAATTTAAAAAAACACAAAATAATTGAACAACCTCAAATGTACTAAGGTGCACTAGTCCGACTTCTGCCCACAGATTCTTCTGTCCGACACCAATACACAATACACCATAGACTACAGAGTATAGGTAGGTAGGCTAACTTCACGTAGATTCCGATCACTGAAATAGAATTCTCATAGAAGGAACTTAATAAGAAGCACACTTGAAAAGTATATCTATCGCATACATTTTAACGCAGATTGATAATGAGTTAGACAAAGACACATGCAGTGCAGTGCAGCAGCGCATTTCGGCTTAAATTGGCGTATCCAACCGGGGTCATACAGAAACCACAGCGCTGTCTAAACCCGACCCGACTATTTAAAAATATATCAATTTATGGACATATTAGACATACCTTAATAATCTGTGATTAGACCAACCTCCAAAGAAACTGCGGTGTATTGTTTTTCGTTGTGTAGGTACACTATCACATTGCTAGGCTTAAACATAATAATCTTAAATGCAATGAATAATTTATTTACATATTCATATGTTTACATGATATGTAATTAGTTGGATTCCTCGAGCTCTGAAAATAACTACTTAAGCTGCGGCTACATCTATGAGATTTGAAGAATATTCGTCTTAAAAGTAGTTAGTACAGTATCGTTCTTTCTTTTTGTTAAAAAAAGGATGCCAGTAGATATATACCCGCAGCATTAGGAAGACCCATTTAGAGTTTCTCTCGCAACGTTTCTCTCCCCTTAACCCTTAAATGCATGATGTAGGATGCATCCTATCCTACATAATAGAAACTCGATTTATTTTACCTCTAACCAACACACTATTATGTGTAATAGAAATTATAAGCAACTAGAAAAAAATACGCAAGGTTCCAATTTTCACGATTTTTGAATGAAAAAAATAGGTCTGTACGTTTTCCTTTCCAAGAAAATATTTATTAGAATTAAACAAACGTACAGACCTAGTTCTTTATAATAACTACAACATATTCAAAAATCGGACTCGATTTTGGGGGTGAAAAACGTTTTCACCCCGAGCTAAATTTATCCGTGGATCGGAGAATCGAGCTCCTTTTCTAAGTGTTCTCAATCTCTTAACTCCGCTCTAGGTTACTTAAACTCGTGGCTCTTGGATCATGGTTTATCTTTGTCTGCCTCTAAGAGTTCTGTTGTGGTTTTTACAAGAAAAAGGCAGGTTCCTGATATCCATATTTTTCTTGAGGGGATATTGCTTCCTGTGTCTAATTCTGTTAAATTTCTAGGTTTAATTTTAGATCATCATTTAACTGGGATCCCTCACTTGAATCACATTAAGGTTAAATGTGAAAAAAGCATTAATGTTATGAGAGCTTTATCTGGTGCTTGGTGGGGTGCTCATCCCTACTCTCAAAAGCTTTTGTATAATGCTATAATCCGGAGCTACTTTGATTATGGTTCTTTTTTGTTGGAGCCCTGCAGCAAACTTGCTTTAGCATCTTTAGATAGGATTCAGTCTAGGTGTTTGCGGATCATTTCTGGGGCAGTGAAATCTTCTCCCATAACGCTCTTCAGATCGAATGCTTGGAGCCTCCTTTAAAGCTTCGCAGACAATTCCTTTCTGATCGCTTTTTCTTTAGAGCCGTGCAGTCGTCTGATCATCCTTTATTGTGTCGTCTTAATCGTCGTTCTGATGTCTTGCCCTCCTCCAAGTATTGGTCTCACAAGGAGACTCCTTGTCTAATTAAAAGCTTTCATAAATTTTGTAATGGTCCCCCGGTTGTCCAGTCTGTTGGCAATCCTTTATTTAGTTTTAGCTATGATTCACTCCTGTTTCACCCTAAGATTATTTGTTCTTTTGGCATTAAAAATAATGTTTTTTTTTTGATGAATTGTAATATTTTATAATATTATAAATAAATGAGTATGAGTATGAGTATGAGTATGATATTCAAGCTAATCGGGTTTTAAATAAAATAATATTTGAAAAATGGGATGGTGGATTCCTGTTTTCACTGATGCTTCCAAGCTATCTTCAGATGGCTGTGTGGGTTCAGCTGTCTGGATTCCTTCTGGAATCTTCTGTTTACTCCGGTGAGACGATTGCCATTTATGAAGCTGTCTCCTACATAGAATCACACAAAATTTCAAAATCTATTGTTTTTCAGATTCTTTGAGTTGTCTCCAGGCCTTGGATAAGGTTCCCCTGCGATCTAGGGATAATCTTTTAATTAATCTTAAGTCGAGAGAGGTTCTCCATCCCTGTCATTCTCTTGGCATTGATGTGGTTTTGGCTTGGATCCCTGGGCATGCGGGCATTGCGGGTAATGAACAAGTTGATTTTTTTGCCAAGCAAGCGATAGATATTGGTTGCTCCTCCCACTCGAAATGTTTTAGTCAAGATTTGCGTGCTACTGCGAGGTCCCATCTGGTTGATCACTGGACTGATCTGTGGAATTGTTCTCGCCTCTCCAAGGGTAGACATTACGGTTGTATTCAACCTAGTCCGCCTGTAAACAGGGACCGGAAAACCCGTTCCTTTGCTTAAGCCGTTCGAACGGCTTACCCGTTCATACGGTAAGCCAATCGTTTCGGTAACCTCTTCACCGGCTTACCCAACGATTAGATAGCCCTATTAAGCCGGGATACCCTAACCGTAACCCTTTTGTAACCGCTTACCGAATGTCGTTGGGTTTGATATTTATTTGAATAAGCGCTTACCGTTCGGGTTAGGGTAACCCTTTCGCTCCCTTCCCGCGCGCCGCGCGTGCCGCTATTATTACGTGTATTGGTATTGGCACGGCTTTGAAGCGCGCGCGCCGCCCGAGTTTAGGTTTCTTTAAACGGTCCAATAATATGTCGTACGTAGTTTGTCAAAGAACTAAATTTGCTTGAAGGTTTTTTAAGCGGTAACACATTCGGAGGTTTTGATACTGGTAAGCGGTAAGCCAAATTAACTCGATCGAATGGATTATCCGTTTAATGTGTGAACCGATTAAGCGCTTACCGAAATGTTCGGGTTTATAAAAATCAGCGCTATAAAAACCCTTTAAAAACCCCGGGTTAGGGTAAGCGGGTCCGGTCCCTGCCTGTAAAACCTTGGTTTTTTAAATTTAATAAAATTAATAAATCTGCCACCTCCACAATAATTCGACTGCGACTTGGCCACATTTGTTCGCCCTCTTTTCTGGCGAAGATCCGAGTTCGGGATCATTCTCTGTGCGAGTGTGGTCTCGAGGAGGTAACCCCAGATCACATTTTTTTCAGTTGTCCCAAAATTCCAGTTTCTTTATATAACTTTCTTCCTGATTTCATCTTTCGCCCAGCTAGCTTTAGTTATGTCCTCACTTTTGTAAATACTTCATTTGTATATATTTTAGTCAAGTTTATAAACGATTTTAATATTAAGTTGTTAGTTGTCATTTTAGTTTTAGTATTATGTAGTTGTAGTTAATGTACATAATTTATTTTATTTTTTAGATTTCCCAACTGATGAATCAGCATCTGTTTCTGGAAAAACATTTCTACCGATCACGTGTAACTTCCAACCTTGACACTGGCAGAATTGTCCCACTGGACAGTAGCCATTTAACAAAGAATTGAATTGAATTGAATTGAATTGAAAAATGTGTTAATTTACCTCCAAAAAAGAAAGAAAACCGTTTACAACCTTACTTTTTCAGAAATATAGTCTTTAGCATACTCAATTTAACTTACGAGTAAAGATGACAGCTATTGTTTTATCGTTCTTTATTTTATAACTCCTTCTATGCTAGTTCTTATTCTGTGATTCCGATTGATCTATTGCGCTCCCGCAGGTAATTTTGCAACTAAACGCTTGGCTATTATCAGAGATGGATTCGGAGCATACCTTATAATTCTTTAGACCGCTTTAGACATACCTTATAATCTGTGATTCGAAGGTTCGGGTGTTGGCAATCTTGGACAATAGTTTTGTTCCAGCCACAGATTATTAAGGTGTTCCAGCGACGCTCGGTTTAAAAATTCAGATATGTCTTTCTGATTAAGGGGGAAGTTAAATATACTTTATTTTTCATTTTATAGTATTCCTAGCAGCGATAATTCAGATTATCACTAATTTAGACTAATTATTTAAAGCCATTGGCTCCTATTCGTTAGCGTTGCGATAACGCCACGCCACCCGAAGTACGTAACGCCTCTTAATCTCAAAACGCCCGTGCATACGAGAGCAGACTCACAGATTATTAAAGCAGACTGCCCTGCCAAAACGTAGTCGTGTGGGATTCGTGATTCTATTTGGATTTCGATTAGATGTGCTATCTGTGAATTTAAATGTCAACTTTTCAATGATATTTTTAATGCCATTTCATTTTATTTTGTTGTGCGATTGAAATCCGCGTATGAAACTCGTATTTCATTATAAGTTTTTAGTATTTTAAACATGGAGGGATTCATCGAAGTTAATGAAATATCTGATTTCGTTTCATATATCAGCAGTGTAAGCATTAAAGTTTATCGTTTACGCCTATTTGTTCTCCACGGCTAATAATCTTAACACTACTACTAATTATTGCGATATTTAATTAAATCCAAAAATAGTGGCTTGACTCTCGTATCTTACCGAAAGCATTTTATGATAAAATTTGGTTTTATGGTTTCTAAGACTGCATTATACATTGTAAGGCTACATTATAGTGAATTTGTAGCTTGTAATTGTTTAATTATATGTGATACATTTATCTATAGTATTAATTCATACTTATTTGCAAAATAGTTTCAAGAACAAGCATTTATAATAATCATATAATTATGTGTTAAATAGAAGCGAAATACATTATGCTTTTTTTTCAGATTGAATGGCGTGATCCTTGGCTAATAGCATTGTTATCTTTTCATGTGCTTGTAACATTTACTTGTTTTTCAACAAGAAATTATGGAAACTTTCAAGTAATGCTCTTTATTACATTATGTAAGTAAACATTTTGTTTTTATACTCATTGCTGTAATACCAGAATGACGAAAAAATAACAAAAGCATTTGCCCTTATATGGCAAATTCCTTGAGACTTGTATGTAAACCTTGCGTTAAGATAGACTTATGTAAAAAAAAAGTTAGTGAATTGTTGTGTTCCGTTATAGGGATAACTAGCATAGAGGCATTCCATCATAGTTCCTCAGTATTGGCAAAGCATTTTCAGTTTTAGGATTGCAGTTTTAAGAATGCACATTTACATCTATGGGTCTTAAATCTCATTTACCATAAGGTTATTTGTCAAAAATATATAATAAAACTGGTACACATTAAGTGTATGTGATTGTTTATTTTTCACAAATTGCATGAATCTTGGTTTTTTTTTTATGGCTTTTCTAGTATCTTAATGAATGTTTTTCTAGCAAACTGTAAGTAGGGACAGTTTTCCTATAATCTGTGAGTGTCAATTGACAGAGATTTAGAAGTTAGGCATGGTCTCATTCTATTTCTCCTAGGGTCATTTTCGCATGGTGCTGAGCTGCCCTTGCTGAAACATCTTATCTTTCCACCCTGTATAAAATTAAGATAAATATTAAATTATCTTACTAATATTGTAAATCAGAAAGTGTGGATGTTTGGATGTTTGTTACTCAATCTTGCTTCAACCACTGAAAATGTATGTGTCTGAATCTAAACCTAAACCAAAACAGTCCGGTGTGAAATAACGACATACAGCAAATCTTACCAGAAAAGACCCATGTTAATGAGCTGCCAAGCAAATTAGAGGGAAGCTAGGAGTGGGACTCACCACAGGCTGAAACATTAAAGGATACAGCTTACTGCCAGGCAGGTTTGAAGACAGTGATTAAGTGGAACTCAATTGAGTATCTCCTAATTAGATGACAATTATGAAATAAACAAAGAAGTGCCTTATTGTGTCATAGCACAGATTGCCATGGAACAGATTATATCAGAGAAAAAAAAAAGCACTGATTGGGCGGGGGTGAAACTTGGCACTCAGAGAAAAAAAAAAGCACTGATTGGGCGGGGATGAAACTTGGCACTCATATAGGTTAGGTCCTGGATTAAGACATAGGATATTATTTAATCTGAAAAAACATCACATTGTTATGGGATCCTGGTAAGAACGAATTCTGAAGTCCACACAGAACAAAGTTGCGGCTAAAATCTAGTTCTAATATAAATCTCAGTAATATACTAGTAAATTCTACTTATGCAATGTTGTAACATCACTGTTTTTTTTATGTTAATAAATGACTAGAGGTATTCAGCTAGTAGACAGCCCATCTCTATATTTAGTCTCCACTGGTAGTGTAACTAAATTGCAGTGTAATACTCATGAAACATAATTTGAGGAAGCAGAAAGTAAAGTGAAAACTTTAATTTGTAATACTTGTGTAATATTAAAACAAACAGCCTAGTATGAGTCAGACTCGCGCAGGAAAGGTTCCGTAACATTATGTATAAAAAAAACATGTTTGTTGTATGGGTGCCCCCTTAAATATTTATTTTTAAATTAAACATACAACTAAATATTCTGTGAATATATCAAAACCTCTACCTGTTGCTGTTATTAATATCGAGCAAAAAACGGAAAAAAGTCACATTTGTTGTATTGGAGCCCCCTTAAATATTTATTTTATTCTGTTTTTAGTATTTGTTGTTATAGCGGCAACAGAAATATATCTTCTGTGAAAATTTCAATTGTCTAGCTATCACGGTTCATGAGACCGGTGACAGACAGACAGACAGTTAGACAGATGGACGGACAGTGGTCTTAGTAATAGGGTCCCATTTTTACCCTTTGGGTATGTAACCCTAAAAATGACACTTTATTTTAATCAAAAGTGTAGTTTTAAGTAATGTTTTGTACTTATTTTTATTTTGTTGATTAGCAAAGCGCAACTGCTTTTAAATGTAATGAGGAACTTGAGGAAATTGTAGTTAAATTGCTGTTTCTAACACATTGTTGATTGAAAGTAACTTATATACCATGTGATTTAATAAAAAGTTATTATTTTACAAGGTTTTGCATATAGAAAACCTGCATGTCATTGGCTATTCAATGAGCTAGTATTGAATAGGTAGTGCTGCTTACATAATTAATTTGTTAAGGCATTTTAATTGCAAATCAAGTTGGTTTAATATTTGAAGTGAGCCAAAATATTTCTACTGTCTCTCATTTTTAAATCACGTAACACTGCGTCAGCAATTTAGCTAATACTTAAAAAGATAAAGATAAAAGATAAAAACCACCTTCGCCTGGGGGATCCTAATGTCCCATTAAAACCCCAGCAATTCTTCCGCCACGCCATTGTTGGTGAGAGCCAAACAACGTTGCAGCACCGCCAAATTGCGGAGGGTATGAAAAGTGGTAGATCTCAATACCAGCACGCCTCTCCTCCAGAAGTCCCTGCCTCATCTGCTGCCCCGCCCCAACTGCGGGAAGAAGTTTACCCATTATTTCACAAGCAGGCTCAAAGAAACCCACTTGGAATGAACTCCACGGGCCAACCGACGCCCCGCTCAGACCGGCCCCGGCTCTTAGATTTACTGTGGGTAACCAGTCCACAGTTACTAAGCTCCACCGCTACGACAAGGCGGGTACCCCCGGGGAGGTCGTAGTTGTAGTTCTAGTGATGGAAGGGATAGAACAAAACGCTGAATTTATCATTTTAGGCCAGTGATCTTCACTGTGACATTTGCCAGTATTAATAGTACCTACGCGATTGAAACGGGTTTAGCTTCAGTCTATTTATAAATTGATTAAAAGTGTATCTACATGTGGATCGTGATGCTAGACTGCTTCGAGGGGGCTTAATACCGGACCGAATTTGGTTCACTTGGGAGTTTCCCCAAGTCACCCAGTTATCATAGCATGACCGTAGTAGGAACGTGTCAGACGAAAAAATATTATTTGTATTGAAAAGTATGAGGCTATTACCACTAGACCGTTCCGTTACCGACCAACATATTAATACTAATTCCCTTCGGGGCCTGATACATTCATAGTACGGTCGTGGTGTTGTACGTTGTAGTGGGAGACCTTTAACATGAAATGTTTGATGCGAGTCCTCGAGGAGTGGAGATGACTTGATTAACCAGTCCCGATTTTTTTGTACCGGGACAGAAACTTCGAGTGTTTGAGATTCTTAACTTTTTTTTCCTATATATTTAATTATGATTTTGGCGCCCCGTGAAACTGCCGCCCGGGGTTTGCTCCTTTAGACCCAGGGCCGTGATTAACATACAAATCGCACACACGTAATTTAAGTGCAGTTCCCCGAAATGCGGAAACCAGCTTGCTAATAAAATGAAATGATACTCATGTGGATAAATAGATAGATATAGAATATTCGTTTTATATTATTGTGTGGCAATCTAGAAATGTGGCATGAGTGTCCAGCATGATAAAACAATGATGAAATATGTATCTTTTTCCATCATAGTCTATACAATAATACAACAGAATGATACCAGGCTGTTAGGTGATTTATTACCCAGGATTAGGAAGATTATTATGGATGCATATTTTTAACAATAAGTTAGGTCTAGTGAATTATTCTATTGAATTTTGCTCTTGGCTTACATGAGTACTAGACAACGATAAACAAACTTAAGTATATAGAAAAATCACAATATTAAGAGGATTGTGAACCGCCACTAAACTCGCGTAGCTGTCAAAAAAATCCATACAAATTTAGCTCCGGGCGAAAACGTTGCTCGCTAGGGGGCGTCAAGAGTCAAGTCCGATTTTCATGTTTTTTGAATATGTTGCAGTTATTATAAAGAACTAGGCCTTTTCGTTTCTGTTTTTGGTTTTTTAAATTTGTTATGTTCTAAGAAGTATTTTCTTGGAAAGGAAAACGTACAGACATAGTTTTTCATGATATCTACAACATAATTCAAAAATCGGAAAAATCGGACTATGGTTTAGAAGAGAAATGTTTTCGCATTTTGTATGGAGATTTTAGCTTCACAATCCTTTTGAACATATTAAAAATACCATAATGGAACACTATTGAGTGCTTGAAAACACAATTGCTATTATCTTTTTTTTCTTCAAGTTTTAATAAATTCATTTTCATTTCAGTACTCCTAGTGTACTTTTCGGAGAGCATAAACGAGGTGGCGGCGAGGAATTGGGCGCTGTTCTCGCGGCAGCAGTACTTTGACAGTAAAGGCCTCTTCATATCAGTGGTGTTCTCAATTCCAATATTGCTGAATTGCATGATTATGGTGGTAAGATCCATTTTATTTCAACCCTTGCAAGTAGTTTCAGCTGCTGGCAAGCAGATTGTAAGAACAGTTCAAATAAAAAAAAAGATTTTGAGTAGAGTAATATATCGTCAATAACTGGCCACTTATAAAATGGTCTTTTGTTACAAGATGTACATTTTATTTATTGACGCCACAGCTGACAGTACTTCGGACAATATTTCTGGATAGGTATTCTAGTGGCACTTGGTGTTCCAAATTTTACTGAAATCTATTTTGCTCGTTTTTGGTCGTTGTATGGGGACCCCTTTATAATTTCACTTTCTATAATTATTTTATTTGTTAGCAAATCCGCCGAAACATACATTTTTAACAAAAAGCAACCCACTATCTATTACGATTCTAAAGATATAGCTCTTAAAAGTTAGGACGGACGGACGGACAGCGTAGGCAATAGTAGGCATATTATTAGGATTCCGTTTGGCTCCCTTGGGGTTCGGCACCCTAAATACCATTAATTGTTTGCTAAACATATCTATCTTACAGGGATCATGGCTGTACCAGTCGACGCAAATAATGACCAACATAAAGAAGGCACAGCTAAGGCAGCGTTTGAAAGAGCTAAACCTGAACAAGGAGCAACAGCAACACATCAAATCGGATTGAATATACACACATTTGTATTGCGAGAGTAAGATCAATATTTTTGCCGTTTTCGCCGTTTAAATTCAACTTTGAATGGAACTAGCTTCAACTCTATTCATAAATGCTGAATGGTAATCTGAGCAAATTTCATAACAACTTAAATTCATGATATCATGTTACAAATACGTCTGGATCTCAAAACTACTTTGTATCATAATGCCGAAATACCTTATGGTTTTTCTCAATACACCGGGTCCTTAAAAAACCAAAATTCGCTACATCTTTTTCCCAAAACGCCTGAAATACAAAATGAACTAATCCCAAAACGCCTAAAATTTGATTAAGTTTATTAACCTACTATGACTCCTGTATTATTTATTCATTTTATATTTTGATACAGACATTCCTTTCAGATGTTTTGTATTTCAGTCATTCTAAGATTCAGTCGTATCAGAATTCAGGCATCTTGGGAGTTTTGGATCCGTCATGTAAAGGACAATGGGCAAATTTGTATGGGCACTGTCCCCCCCCACCAACAGTAACGGGATGCATGTCTATATGTTTATAAGGACCCAAAAAAATACAAAATACTTATTTTAGTAGCAAAATCAATGGGATTTTTTTAATGAACACAAGGGCCAAATAAGGCAAATCATCCATATATGTGTTCATTTTCAAACAAATTCCATACGATACGATTATGGTTTTCCAAGAAAACCCCATACATCTGGTGATCGTCTCCATAGTAAAAATACATAATGTTGCTGAGATCTATTAAATGAGACATGTTTCATTTCTGTTGGTGGGGGGGGACATTTCTGCCCATGGTCCTTTGGATGTTTTTAAAATGATGCAATTTGAAACTTTACAATAATGGGAAAAATTTTTTTTGAGATATAGGTCAATTAAATATCAAGGCATTATGAAATTTAGTTGTAATGAAACTAAGTATTATGAAACCGCAATTAGTTTGGGATTGGAATAGCTGTCAATTCATATGCACTTTGACGTAAGTATATAGTAAAACTGTCACCTCTGATCCCTTTCTAATCGCGGCTAGATAATAATCTCAGGGTGTGTATCTCTTGTATCATAATGACGCTAATAATATTATGATATTATGAATTCTATTTTGAATAGAATTTGGTTTAGACATCGATCTTAACGTGTCTTATGTCTACTGAATTGTGATCAAATGACAATGATTTTTCAGCCCACTTTAGCCTAAACTTATCTTATATTACATTGATCCTGCCAGATACCCCATCGTCCATATTTAGTTGTCTGAATGTGTAGGTTGCCTCACATTTTTCCTTTATCATAAGAGCATCGATTACCACAGAAAGCACTCATTGGTACATGGTGGCCAATGGGAATCGAACTTGGTGGCTTCCCATCACGAGTTGACAACTCAAGCCACAGGCAACCGATGCTCTCTCTACCACTACGGTACCATTCACAAATTAGTAGATCAGATTAGTAGAATACTCACATCACATAAGCAGTAAATGGGTGAATTTCAAAAATATTGTATGTAGTTAAGGCCTTAATTGAGACGTTAACTTTCTTCCATTGTGTAACGAAAATTAGTCGTACAATCTTACGGTAATTTTCGTTGTACAAAGGGAATATGTTTCTGTCAAATATTTCATTTTTGGGACGAGCTTTTGTGGCCGAGTGTACTTTTTTTGCATAATCTTTATCTCCTTATCAAGACCAAAACTATGGAGTCCTAACACGGTGAGTCTATGTTAAGTATAGCGAAGATCCTATCGCCGCTCCATCGTCAGATCACCTCTTAGATACCATAATATTGCATTGTGTATTGGATTTTATATGTTTGGTTAAGTTTAGTTGTTTTTTGATGAGCCATTAATTGTTCATTTTCTTAGCACTTGTAATTAATACATTCATCAATCATTTTTAAGAGTGGGCCATTAATAGTTATAGTAATATTGTGAGAGTGAAATCATTTTGGCCACATCACTTGTATTCCAATTCTGCATTTTTTCCTTTGCAATTCTTGCATTTTATTTGTACTTAAGTGGTTTTTTATCTATAATATTAAACTTTCCCTTTAAACTAAATGTTAACGCCTCTCTTTGCCTCATGGCCGGCGTCACTATTGCCTAACGCACCCGCAATCACAATCGGCTTCAAAGTGGAACCATTGATTTCACATTGTATGCAGACATGCCTTCGATTTTCAAAATGAAAACGATTGCGATTGCGAGTGCGTTAGGCAATACCCCTCAGTATACACGAGGCTAGTTTTTAAAAGCCACGATAGCAAGCTTTGCTAGTAATACTGCACTCACTTGGAAACATGCTTGTGCTGTCTAGTTTTAAGCCAGTCAGGTACCATCGTAGTGACAGTAACATATTCGAGAAAAAAAAGGCAGTTGGTCAGTCAAAATGAATGAATTGCCTCACGAAGCCAGGACAGCGAAATCAGTGGTGGGGGACGATAATAGATCAAAAAATCAAACGGCAAGCTATGTAAAACTTTCCTGGCTTCAGCATTAGCTTACTATAGGTAAAGGACCTGTTGCATGTAGTTGTAACACATCTATAGACCATTTGACATTCAATATTTGAAATTTGACGTAAATTCCATATTAGTTCTGTACACAACTACATGCAATAGGCTTATTCCTATAGCCTGGAATAAGCTAATTTTGTGTACACAATGATAGACGCACTATCTTGCTAGCTCACTAGCACACTAGCTATCCTGGCTTGAAAAACTGGCCTCGTGTATCCCGGCCTGGATTGATTTTCCTAGTTATTAAACCGTAAATGTTGCCATGTATTGATTAAAAACATATTTGTAGGAATTCTGGGAGGTGGTATACTTACAAAGAAAGTTAAATATGTTTTTGTTTTAGTTATACATGGGAGTCGCTAGGTTAGGTTATTTGTTATTGTGAATGTTTGTTTTTGTAATTTCTTTAAGGGCCTCTATTGAAATTTTGTTATTTTACAAGAATGTGTTAATAATATTGTAAATATTTTATCTGATGTGTTTAATTTTAAGTTAAATGGATAGATTGCGTTGTCATAAAATCAAAATGAAAAGTACATTGAATAGCCTTAATAAGGTTTATTTAATTAAGTTGACAATGAGACAACATTTTGTATTGTTTTGTTTTTTTAATTGACAAATTAAACATTCACAATGACTGCTGATATATGTTTGTGATAAAGTTTCTAGTGAATTATGCACAGGTTTTTTTAAATTGTAATATAGTATTGAACATATTAGCTATAAAACAAATTTTATCTGTATGATTACTGCTACAGCGTAATCATTATTTTTACGTATAATTTTATAATGCCAGCGAGTATGTATCGTGCCTCCAACGTATTGTATTGTAGACCAAATAAACTGAAGCCTTGTACGAGCTATTCTAAGAGCCCACGACACTAAGGTCTCGTCATTAATGGCGGAACACGAAATGATAATGCTGCAATGCAAATAACCATGCACATTTTTTTTTTTAGTTTTACGTTCGATGTCTTAATGCAGCAGTGGTTTGTCTTGCACAGAAATAGATAAGCTTTCTTTCCGATGCATTGGTTTTTTGAAGAGATCGTTCATAAAGGATACTAAAGTACGACGCGTCGCTTATCATGCTGCTGCCACTGATTAGGCCAATCATGGGGGCTCACAGCACTGCGTTGTCGTATATTCTCCCTCCCCTGTTCCGAAGAATAAACGAAACTTGGGAGTCGTATTATCATACTAGACATCGGAGTTACAAATATAAAAAAAACTAGCTTAGCTAGGTTTTTGAATTGCAGCATCACCATTTCGTGTTCCCCCATTAATGACGAGACCAAAAAAAAATATATATATATATATATATACATCATCCGGTAGTCTTATCGAACTAGGTTTAGTGTCGTGGACTCCCCTACTAAGCGTGGCGAGACAAGAAGTCGCAGACAAAGCCGCCATCGCCGATCAGTAGAAGTGTATAACTGGACAATATGACAATACCTAAGTAGTTGACAATATTGAGCGATTTCTCGGTCTTGTCTATTTTGTCTAGCAAACAAAAAACTTAAATAGGCATATTCATTATTTTATCCCCATTACCTGGATCTCTATTAGTTAAAAAAATGTCGGGAATTTCTATCTATTTAATAATTATATCACGATTGTAAGATAACTATTTGCTTTGTTTGTGCTTTACGATTAATCACAGCTAATTAGAAAAAAGCCCATTTGTAGTCTTAAATAATCAATTATCTATAACGTCCATATGATATTAATAAGTGTAGCAGAGACGCGACTCCAGCAAGATAAATAATTGAAATGGATTGTGAGAGGAAGATCGTCAACTGACGTGCAATAGTGCATACCGTTGTTTTAATTAATCTAGAACAGGCCCTTAGTAAAGTCTAAAGAAAGTCCCAGTAAGAGTTTCGACTGGAAGTTCTACATACCGTTAATGTTTGTCTTATCAAATAAAGTATGCGTTCCGATTCGGATTTAGACCTTAAGTCATAATAATTAGAGTCACTTTACACTTTGTCGTACGTCATCATACGAGCTGATTTAGGTGGTGATCGGAAGAGGGCGCTAATTTACCTATAGAGCCGTGTTGTTGCTGCTCAACTTGCCTATTTACTTATTTTATTTATGCTTGGTAAATATAAATGTTAACCATATTTTCTATTTACTTGGTAAAATACTTTTAAACTAACGAATTTCATAGGATCGGATGCATTTTTCCTCCGCTTTAAAGTTACTAGTTTTTGGTTATAATTCATTTGATAAAAAAAGAACTTACCATTTAACATAGTTATTTTCTATTATGCAAACTATGAGTCTAAATGGTGAGAATAAATGTGCCCAAAGCAAAGGGGCGAAAGAACATCCTCATGAAAATTTGTACATTTGAAAATCATTAGTGGTGTATAAATGATCAACGATCAATGATTATCGTAAAATGAGAATTGCACGTCAGTTTGTACTTACTACTTTGGGATAGTTCCACCCATTGCTTGTTGGATTAAAGTAATGCTACTTCAAGACGGGTTGTATGAGCTATTATGACACTGTAATAACAATTGAGCATGTCAACGAATGCAGACCTTGTGCAAATATTTTGATTCCTATAAAAGTATAGCAAGTAATGGGTAAATATGAAGACTGAGATGTGTGTGATTCTTTATATTATATTTATCGTTGGCCTAATAAGTAAGAAAGGCATGTGAAGGAAACTATCAATGTCATTTATCAGGCGCTGACACAGGGTCTCACAGAGAGCACCAGTGCCTCTACTGTGTTATACGTTTAAGCTGGAATCTACTGCGGCGCATCCTACGCACACACGCCACACACACACGCTACACACTTGAACCATGTGTATTAATTGTTCGAGGCGTGTGTCACTAACGTTATTTCGTACGGTTGCCGCTGTAAGAGGAATATATAGATAGATTTTGATACAAAGTCTATTATAATTACCCACGTGTGCGTGCGTAGCATGCGCCGCTACTGTGCGTGTTCCATATTTTTTGAATGGATATAGATAGATATAGCATAAGTTCATACAAAAACTTGAAAAGTAAAAACAAATTAAACAGAAAGACAAAACTGTATGCACATTTCAATAAGAATAAGGAAAAAGATGTCAATATATATTTGAGGTAGACAGCAGTACGAATCAGGGCTCGGAATCTTTTCAAGATAGAGGTTAATATCGTTCTTAAAACCAGTATTGTTTCGTTGATCCTTTAACCAGGTAATGAAAGGAACGGTTTAAAGAAAACATTATTTATCTTGCCGGTAATAGGAAGAACGTAATCGATTCAGTTCTGATGACTGAAAACGTTTTCCGAGCCCTGGTATGTACAAGTACATACATACCTTCCAAAAAATCTTGGAGATCTTGGAAATTAGTTTTGCCCCAAATGTGGGGTACTTGCGTATGGACTAGGTATATCTTGAAATACGCCGTATATAGGACACGCAGAGGAAACCAAAACCAATGAAGTCCGTGAAATTCAATAGAATTAGCAAACTTAAAGATTGTTTTTGTTTGGCATGAAACCAGTCTTCTCTATGCATACGTTTAGTAAATTTTCTGGTTGAAATCCTGTGTCCCCGCCTGCATGGGTGACAGGTAAATTGTTCAGATAAAACATCGACTTTTATGAAACGTGTATAGGTTTAGGTACCTTGTTGGAAAGCACTTGTATGATTAGCTTCTTAACTTAGATAAACATGTATGTCGATCAGTAAGTATCATTTGGCGTGTTCAAGTTGAAATAATCATACGTATAAAGTCTTGGGACTAATTAAATAAGAAGCGTCACAATACAAATACGATTATTTACAGTGACGAATACGTACTGTTTTCTTTCAAATTAAAGCAAAAGCGAATTATGTCTTTACATCACCTGTAATGTTGTTGGTTTGAAAATATATTTGTCAAGCAAATTTGTATTTTATTTATCTGGTGTGTATAATATATTTTATATATAATTAGTTAATACTTTCTACTTCGATTGCAACCGCTATAAAAAAACTAATAAGAAGTGTCGAATCAAAATTATTACATAGGTAAAGATGATTAGGTAGATTGAAGTGAAATATTTTTCATCACACTTGCACGTAAACAGCATCTAAACATACAGGTTAACTTGGCCTTTCTTTTTGGATCTTTCATTTTGTCATAAAATCCAAGGTTTTTTTTTAAATTTATAGCACTTCACATAGGTCATGCAAGTTCAAGCAAGGAGTTTACAGGCAATTAAAAATAGTCTTAAAATGTTATCTAAACAGGAATTTCATTTCCATCTCGCTACATGTTACTTAATGAGTGCTGTAAAGGCATTATACGATGCTCTGGTAAGAAGCCACCTGGAGTGTAATGCAGTCATATGGGCTCCACATGAGGCCAAGTACGGCGCGATGCTGGAGCATATACAAAATAAATTCACGCGTTACCTGTATTGGAAATTGTATGGCGTATACCCGTTTTATCCACTAATGTACCCTACTCTATTTGTACTCGGTATGGTTGGCTACAACAAGCTCGAGGTCAGAAGGAACTTCGATTTGGCACAAATAATATTCAAATTAATTAGAGGTAAGGCGCATAATCCAGGTATTCTGGAAATGGTAAGTCTATCTGTGCCTGATGAATATATAATGCGGCGGCGGCGACCTAAGTTGTTCAATGTTTTACACTGCCGGACTAATCTCCTAAATAAGGCCCCTCTCACTCGAGCCTTACTTATTCTAAATGAAGTGGCTGAGAAGACTGATTTGTTCTCATTTTCTTTGTGTAAATTCACCAAAGTGACTTTTTATGTTATAAATTATAATGTACGATATGAATAGACAGTAAGTCAGTTTATACTATGTTGGTATACTATCGCATTGGGTGTCCTGTAATGATATTGTAATGTGTTAATAAATAAATACTCAACTAATGTTCTTAATAGTTTTTTGTATCAAAACGTCGTTTTTTTTTACATTCCGTCATGGCTACCTACTCAAGTATTTGCCCTTAACGTTTCTGAACGAAACATTTGTATAATCTGTGGTGTGGGCAAAAAGCCCGCCATCCGCTTTTTAAAAAAAGTTCACTTATTTGTATTTCGTAATAATAGTTGTGCTGACTTGTGTATTAAACCTATAATTCATAATTATTTAAAAATTGTATTAGAAGACAAGTAAAAAAAGGTATAAAAGATATCGCTGTCGTCGTCCAATGAGTGTGATTTAAATGCAACACCACCAGATATTATCGATGCAGCAAAAACAGTTAGTGAAAATCTTTTACCGGAGAAGTCTTAAGGAGCGGTATGTAGCTGCATACGACCAATTTATAAAAATGGAGAAACGAACAGAAAGCAAGTTCGTGTTCTGAAAATGTTTTGCTGGCGTATTTTGGAGAATTGGCGAATAAATACAAACCGTCTTCACTGTGGTCCACTTACTCTATGCTGAAAACCATTCTTCAATCTAAGGATTGTATCAACAATAAGGAATATACAAAATTGATGGCATTTTTAAAAAGACAATCAGATGGATATAACGTCGAAAAATTTATAAATGAAGCACCGGATGAAAAGTATTTAGCGACAAAGGTAACTTGATGTACTTACCCTGGCAAACATTATTTGCTGTTATATTTGTAGCGTGTACTATTTGAAGACAAAAATAATCGAGGATTTATTTGATTGACATTATGTGCATATTTTTTACATTAATTTCAGGTCCCTCTTATTTTTGGAGTCACTAGGGCTTGTAGGCGCCAAAAACTATATGAAATAACTACCAATGACATAGAAGACCATGGTGATATGCTGTTCATAAAAATTCCGCACACCAAAAATAAGATTCCTAGATCTTTCGTAGTACCTACATGGAAAATATTACAAAATAGTAAAGAAGTAGGGAAAGTTTACGTACTAAAAAAGCAAACAGCAACCGATTTTATCAAAAATTCAGGAACGGTAAATGTACATCTCAGGTTATTGGTAGAAACAAGTTTGGAAACATGCCGAAACATGGCTTAAACTCTTACACGGGTCACACATTCCGTCGAACCTCAGCAACATTGCTCGCCGACTCCGGAGCCGACATTGTTACTCTAAAACGACATGGAGGATGGACGTCCAGTAATGTTGCTGAAGGGTATATTGAAGACTCAAAGCAGAAATTAAATTGGTAATGTAATAGCAAAATCGATCATGAAGTCGTGCGACCCAAAACCGAGCACATCATTTGCAGACTTTGAACCAGAGCCGTGTGCGTCCACGTCGTCTGGGAAGCAACCATGTGCCTCGACAGCAACATTTAAGCTAAAACCAACAGACCCGTGTTCGTCAGATACATGGACAAATATCACAATTTCTAATAATGAAGAAAATATTACTAATAATTTCTCTCAAACAATAAGAATCCCCGAAAAAAACGTTTGTCTTATTTTTTCTTAATTGTACAATTTAGCAGGTTTATTAATTACTTATCCTTTAAAGATCATGGGATTCGTAGATAGCGTACCAGGTACAGCCAAGGACTTTAATTGTTATGCCACTATGTAACCCTGTCATAATGACAGCGTCAAGTGACGACAGAAATTACGTGGGAATTAAGTGTTGGTTTTATACGACACGGTTCTATACTGGTCCATTAATTAAAGTCCATGACCGTACCAGCAGATTTTTTAAATCGTTAATAAATTAAAAAAGTGCATATTTCATTGTTTTTAACAGTACAAACCGTTTTAACTAACCATTGTCTTTCCGTGGATGTCGTAAGAAGCGACTAAGGGAATAAAGGCTTCTATTATTGTAAGGCGATGGGTTTGCAACCTGTCACTAATACACTGGTAAACATCTTAGACTATTTGTGCAGTGTTTTTTAGAGTTGCAGCTCTTCCTACCCCACTCTGGGATTGCAGGCGTGAAGGTATGTATGTATGATGGAAATAATAGTTGGGTTAAGAGTGGAACGTTATTTTGGTTTAATCCACGGGCCTTCACCCGTTTCCATTTATTTACAAACAGTTAATATCGTACATAAAGCGCTTAAGTGTGATCTTACTGATCTTTGACCTGCGTCATAGGTACATTGCAAAAGTGTCTCACATGTAGAAACGGCAAGGTACAATCGTGGAATGAAAAGATTCGTCACTTTTCAAGTACCTATAGACTTGAACATAGGTTAATGCTGTGAACGTGGGGAACCTTTTACCGCGACTTTACAAAAGTGATAACTTTACTTATGATTACTTATGACATTAATGCATCTGCTGTTGTTACCCGAGCCTCCATCCGCGTAGAAGTCCCTAAGTCCTTCCTCAGGGTTAACCATCTCCATACCAAAGTTCATCGAAATCGGTTCAGAACTTTAACCGTGACAGACACAGTTACTTTTGCATTTGTAATGTCATAGTACAGATAGATTAGTATGGAAGTATGGATTGTTAAATCTGAACCAAAAGTATCACATTTTCGATTCTATTTTCGTATCTTATTATAAAACCATTATTTGTACCACTACGGATCGCAACTCGCCCTAAACATACCTTACCTCTAACAGGAATCACTCTTATATTTGATTTCATCGATAACTGCACACAATATGTAAATATTGCAAGTATACATAAAATAAAATGGTATTTATTTGTCGTTCCATCACTCCGTTTTGATTCGATCAGAAGCCGTTTGCGGCTATTTTCTCTTTGACCTCCTTCATCATGAGTGACACGAGGTTGTCCATGTCCACCTCGGGCTGCCAGTTCCAGTCTCGACGGGCTTCGCTGTCGTCGAAAACTTGGGGCCACGAATCCGCTGAAAGTTAAAAATAACACCTTAATGTATCTATACATATAAAATGCTTTGTCCTTGAATGACTGACTGACTGACGGATCAACGCACAGCCTAAACCGCTGATCGTAGAGACCTGAAACTTGGAGGGTGTGTTCTTTGTATGACGTAGGCATCTGATAAGAAAGGATTCCGAAATTGTATCCCTAAGAGGGTGAAAAAGGGGGCCAAAGTTTGTATGAGACAACGTGATTCCTTGGTTCAATCTACTTCAAATTTTGCATTAACATTTAACATAATTGATGGAAGACGTGTTTCGTATTTTATTGAAATTTTTTTTTTTTTTTATGGCATAGGGAAGGCTGACGAGCACACAGGCCACCTGATGGTAAGTGGAAACTGTGACCCATAGACATTCGCATTCACAAGACTGCAAGCCTAAGACTGCAAATACGCTGCCAACCCTGAGTACTAAGAGGGGTTGAAAAAGGGGTAGAAAGTTATTTTGAGGGTAATTTGCTTCGAAGTTGATATCAATACTCCTTAGTGCTTTTGATTTACATTAAAATTTATTGTGACACATGTTTTAAAACTCAATTCGATTTTATTAAATACAGGTTTAACTCACATAAAAGCTTGGTGCAATGCAAATACCCAACCCGATGAGTTTGATACATAGGTTCCTTAGAGGTCTAGGGGTGCAGTAAGAAAGGATTTCCCGAAAATCGAACCCCAACGGGAAGAAGTAGGAGGAGTAGCGTGAAGCGAATTCTACGCGTTTGAAGTCGCGGGCGTCCTGTAGCCCTGGATTAATATCTACAGATGCAGGGCCGGATTAACCATGTCACCTACGGGCCCCCCGTAGGCAATGCAATACTTGGGGCTCCTTTAACTTTCCTTGCTTCCTGCTCCTGCACCTTATGGATAATCTGGCCCTTACAGATGTAGTGAATAAACATAGGTCGGCATCGTATTCAATCGGAAAAGTTAACATTTATCTTTTTTTCTCAGATGGCTGTAGCTACCCAACGTTAGGCTGGTTGAATACAAAATTAACGATGAAATACGATGTCGTATGATAATTCGCTATGTGTATAGCAATCCCAACCCAACCCATTGATAATGTTGAGCATGCTTACAACCATGTAATAAATGTTATTAACTAAATCGAGCATATCACTCTAAACATACTCATCTTCAGTTTGAAGTTCACTATGACCAAATAAGGGATATTCCCAGTTGCCCACACCCCTTTTTCCACAATGGAAAACTGGGAAAAAAATTGCCAGTTGTCTACAGTGTGGACAAATGGGAATAATAATTCCCAGTTGTCCACATCCTCGAAATTAGGTGTGGACAACTACCTTATAACTAAATAGGGTAAGAGCACCAAAAGATGAACGATTAAGCGACTACACCAACTTTAGACAGGTTATATTCAGTGAAAGTAACAAATTTCACCCTATTTAAATTTTTTTTATGGTACAGTATATGGTCTAGATTGAAAATGACTATTATAAAGCCTGTTATTATATCTCCGTATTTTTCTAAAAATCATTGAAACCAAAAATGTACCGATTTGCCCAAAAGATGAACAGCGTGCCCTAATTCTGAACGGTTGGGGCCCAAAAGTTGAACTAACATAATAAAATACCTATGTCATTTTAATTCTTTTAATTTTTAGCAATAAAATGCGAGTTAACAAAATATTCTTTATTTTTTAATTGTTTACATTTATTTAATATTACTTACGTACATAAGGTTCCTATTTTTTATGTTATTTGTGTCATAAAAACAACGAATTAGTATTTTTTATCAATAATCATTAGCAAAACTACTTAGTTACTTATCTTTTTAAACAGATAAACCGACAAAAAGTGTTACTTTAACATTTATAATATTAGTAAACATTTCCATAAATAGGTACTACTAGTATACTACTACTAGTGTTCATATTATAAAACTATGCCTAAAAGTTGAACGACTGAATTTACTTAGTTCAATTTTAGGACACAGAATTTATGAAATGAACAAACAAAATCAATTAGGTGTTCACATATTGGAATAGAATCCAAAACATGAACTAGTAAATTTAATTCGTTCAAGTATTAGGCACACATTTTTTATTGAACAGTGATAGTTTTCATAGTATTTAAAACTCCAAAATCATTGGATTAGACATCAAAAGCTATGTTCATCTTTTGGTTTAAAGATACAAGAGCATTTAACGATCATTTTAAGTTTTAAATTTTCCATCTGTCATTTTGGTACGATTTATTAAGAAGCTTTAAAAAAAGTACGCCTTGCCTAGTAGCTGAACACCGTTCAAGTATTGGCTTAGGTATATATTTTTGAAACCATTACTTGAACGGCATATTTCTCGTTAACTAACAAGAAAAAAGAAATATCGTATAACTCCAATAAAAGAGTGATTAATCAAGAATACATACCAAGCAAATCCTTCTAAGACTGACAATTATTGAATTTTATACGTAATTAAAAGCTTAAATTTGGAGAGCACTGTCCTTAGCTATTTTCCCATACTATCGACGTTTTCGGCGGGAAGCTCCACAACGACGACCGATCACGGCCAAAAAGAATATAATACTATGTTAAGATTTAATGGAGGTGTAAGCAAAGAGTTGCTGTTTAAGAAAAATAAATTCCGAACTATGTAATATTTGTCAGGATTTAGTTATGTGATTATTTCGATCGAGTGTTCAGCTTTTGGGTGTCGTTCATCTTTTGGTGCCCCTACCCTACCTTATAACTTCAACAATAAAAGACATAAAAGTATGATGGTTAAGAATTATGTGGAATAGAGACCCAGTTATAATTCTTTCCTATACGTAGTCAAAGTGGTTTACAGACGACTAACTCCTATAAATCTGATTCAACAATCTTATTACTTCATGGATACGATAAACGTTAAAATTGCTCCTCAATTTCACAGTTCAGTCATAACTAATGTGGTTTCTTAACACACTGACCTATATCTTGCCTGCTGTCGGGTTTATACGTTATTTTCAAGTCCGGTATATATTTGGCGACCTTGTCGGTCAGTTCTTCTGGAGTGAAACTCATGGAGGTGACGTTGTAGACTCTTCTGTTGAGTATCTCATTTGGAGCTTCGAGGTATTCGGAGAGCGCCCGCAAGGCGTCCCGCACGTGCATCATCGGGAGCCTCGTGTCGGGCTTGAGGTAGCATTCGTATTCACCCCTGCGTATGAGGTCATGGAAAATTGCAATGGCGTAATCTGAAAATATAAATAAGTAGTATTGTTAACGAGATTGTAAAGGTAAACCATAATATTGTAATATCAAATGCGATAACGTTTTTCCCTTAAATCTAGTCCGAAATTACGATTTTTAAATATATTGTAGTCATTGAGGATACTATGAAAAACTAGGTCTGTATATTTTCCTTTCCAAGAAAATATAGACTTAGATTTTCATGACATATTCAATCGTTAAAATCGGATTCCATTTAGGGGGGTGAGAAACGGTATCGCCCGGAGCTAAACTTGAATGGATTTTTTTAAAAACTACGCTATTAAAGCGTCGCCTCGCAATCCTCTGAAATTGATAATTAATTAATCCTAACTACACTTTAATCATAATGTTGTGATATGGATATGGTCATTCTTTAAAATTGCCCAGGTTCTCTATTCTACTCGACAAAACCATAATGCTTTAAAAGATAAAAGAAATTTATTCAGTAAGTAGGCCGCTCGGGCACTTTTACACGTCAAGACACTTTTGACATGTTATCGTATTGTCAACGTTACTATAGACTCTTTTTTAATTGACACTAACGAATTAAAAACAACACGATAACATGTCAGAACCAGAAGCAATATGATTATAGCGTGAGCCCCAGGCAGGTATAAAATTTATAATCAAGTAGGTGACTGATAAATCTCATCGAAACGAATGGCGTCAATCTCAATCTCACCTGTGGTGCCACCGCCTGGTGGGTCACTGGATATCACTCCCGGAAACCTGAGGCATCGGAAGTCCAATCCAAATCTATAATAATAATACTCTCCTAACAGTTCAGCGTGCACTTTCGACACGCCATAAATTGTTCTAGGTCTCTGTACAGTAATATTAGGAGTAGGGTTTCTAGGCGAGTCAGGGCCGAAGGCTCCAATAGTGCTAGGCACGAAAATTCTAAGTTTATACTGCTTGGCGAGCTCAATAACGTTGTGCATTCCTTCGATGTTCACGCGCACTGCTAAAGGTACATTTTGCTCGCCGATTGCGCTGAGTAAGGCCGAGAAATGTATGAGCCAGTCCACCCTGTGGCCGACGACTATTTTCTGGAGGCCCTTGAAGTCTAGAATATCGGCGAATATGTAGGGTCCGTCGTTGAACA
The DNA here is from genome assembly GCA_923062465.1 of Acleris sparsana. NCBI lineage: Eukaryota > Metazoa > Arthropoda > Insecta > Lepidoptera > Tortricidae > Acleris > Acleris sparsana. The sequence continues at coordinate 15,971,557 of OV281286.1, forward strand.
CCTCCGGCGTGGGCTTTATGATGTCCGAGAGGATGACGTTTTCTCTGCCGTATTTTCCTCGTAGATACTTGGCGCACTCTACTCCGAGTTGACCTAGGCCTCCTGCGAAACAAGTTTAATGGTTAATAATGCATACATAGGTTCATATTAATGGATATTTATTTTAAATTTATCATCATAATTATTCATTATCATCGTCTGAATAACGTCCACTGCTTCCCCAAGGATATCTACGAGACGGTTTGTAGAATAAATCTATAAATATTGGGGGACAATGTCACACAAATTGATCTATTCCCTTACTAAGCTTGTAGGTACTATGGGTACTAGACAACGATAAACATACTTGAACGCTACTGTCATTCATCTAAGCTGTTTCCCGTGATCATCGGTCCATCATGTAGGTAGTGGAAGGCCTGCGAACACTTCGCTTAACAGCTCACGGTCGCCACTCTAGAACCTTCCCGGCCCAACGGCCATCAGTTTAGTATTCTATATCTAGTTGGTTAAGCAGGTTCATTATGTGCTGTACAACATTGCTTCGCACATTAGAAAACACAACCCTATTTTTATAGGTAAATAAGATATTCGTAGGTACGCAGAACCAGTAATAATTTTGCTGTGGCTGCGTTCAGGATAGGAGATAAGAATACTCACTGGGATCAGTTTTTAATGTTGATGTGTACCTACAGTCCACAAAATTCTTAACCACCATAGGGCTTTGATCCTATACTGCCCTCATAAGCCAATTCATAGCTAAAGCAAACTCTACCTTCTCCTGTTGGTAATTAATGAGAATGCATTTGCCACAGAACTTGGGTTTGAGATGTCGCCATTTGTCTTAGCAGGGCAGTAGGTATACCTACTTACTAAATCGCTTTATTAAAGTTCTTCCGTCACGACTTAATTTACTACGTCACATTGACACATTTCCATGGTACTCTAGGAATCATGTTTGCAGACTACGTACCTACCTACGTCCTTAACACGTTCCCTTTCCGGGTGCCCCCAATGTGGGTCAAGAACCATTTTTCAGCAGTCCGTGCTTCCACTATGGGGTCACATCCCCATACTGAATGCACAGTTAGACTTGTGACATTGGCCGATGGTTTTGTATGAGGACAGTGAACGTGTTATACTCGCACTAGGCAAGTCGCTAGTCGTTATTGTTCGGTCGACTGGCGCTGCGGCTTGCCACAGTGCCTACTTACTTTCACAGCCTACCAAGGTGAATCTTTGTAAAGAATAATTAGATACTTTACCTACCCACATTCTACATATATTATAAATCACAAATAATTGTTTAAAAAAAATGTTGAACATAATAAACCTGATTGATTAGTTCAAGAGATTATTATTGTGGGTGATATTGCAATACTGCATAACTAAGAAATTCAATAAGTTACAAAAACTACCTTACTGGCTTACTTGCTAAGGTGTATTTTGCACCTTATTTAATTTGTTTGTTACGCGCTGTTGCACTATCGCCAACGTACACGTGCTCCCACTTACAAGTATGATTTCCCACTTTTATATTTAATTATGTGCATAACGGAACAGCGTAAACGTATTCAACTGGTTTTCCTCATAACATAACCGCCATAAGGCCTTATAGGAAAATCGCCGGCAGATTCAGCCTTTGAATGGCCTTTAAATCAGACACGCAACATAAATTGAAAATAAATAAACGCACGCACGTCAGGGCGCTTGTGTGATTTTTATAAGTATCATTAATATCTTATTAATTCCTAAAGTAAATCATGATCATCTTGCCCTTATCCCTATCATTTTGGGTCGACGCAGCACGTCTCTTCTTATCAGCAGTCATAGTATTTACTCCTTTGTTTCCCATATAGCTCTCCACACAGTCCATCCATCTCTTCTCTTCTTGGGTCTCCGCTTCCACTATAACCCTCCGCATTCATACTCGTAACTCTTCTGTTAAAATTACTATAATTGCTTCTCATTACAGCCCATATTGCGACACTATTAGACACCACTACTACTATTAGACACCTTCTATTTTTTTCTCTGTCTGGCGCCACTCTTAAACTTCCTTTTAAATCCATCTAAACTAATTAACGTACCTATTTAAATGTTAAAAGTTTCCTTCTGCAAAAATATAAATTCCATATTAGGGCTAAATTCCGTTTCTCACCCCCTAAATCAAGTCCGATTTCCACGATTTTTGAATATGCTGTAGCTATTATGAAAAACTAGGTTTGTACGTTTATATAAAATTAAAACGTACAGATCTAGTATTAAATACAAAATTTAAAAATCGAAAAAATCTGACTAGGTAGCAGAGAAACGTTATCGCGTTTAGTTTGTTTTTCTGCTTCACAATCCTCTTAATCGAAATGGTTGTACCTATACTCTTCGTCTATTGTCTAAGTATGAATTTCAGAAAAGTACCTCATTTACTAATGTAAGTATAGGCGTTTAATATGATTTTTCAACAAGTTAAAACACCGTAGCATAATGGAAATTTAAATCCGTCATTATTGTCATTAAGGAACAACAATCTCAGCGCGTGCGCCGCAAAGCCGCAATGCGTCGCAATTCTTCGCTAAAGACGAGTAAACATGTTTACTTCTTACTGTTTCTAAAACGAAAACAATAATTCCATTTGGAATGGTAAATACTAAGCCACGCGTCAATGTAGGAAATAAGAATAAGCAGTGATGTCAGACAAAAAATGTGCTATATTCAATATACCGCTTGTACATGACTTGTACCTACACGATTCGAGTGACGTGTACGAAATCACAGTCATTCAGTGAGTGTATCAAATAATTCGCAAAAAAAGGTATATTTGCCATTTTGGCAAAAAAAGAAGCTAAAAAACTAGCAAATGGCTCCCTGACCTGCTGCTAGTGTATGCTTTTCAACATTAAACGTAAATGGCTATTTAGCAGGGTGTTTGTTTACAATGTAGGTATTCAAATTTCACAAAATCAATTTGGTAAAATCAAATTGATAAATTTCTTAACCGTTTATTTTTAAAATTACGTGTTTATATTTAAGTAAAAGGTATTCGTAGGGCACTAATGACATTTTTTGTTGCAATTAGGTCAATGTAATCTACGCCACCCTAAAGGAAAGTATCGGCTTTATTGGTTATCCATAACCCTGTAAATATTGCCCGAAAAAAAAAAAAAGTACCTTATTAAAAATTTACTTACGAAACAAAATCGTGGCTAAGTATCGTCTAAGTCCCGAGTACCCAAGTTAGTTACTCACGAACAACATACGAAGGAATCGAAACTGCAACAGTTACGATAACAATATTATCGTCGGCGTAAAACTCTCGGTTTCTCCAACGTAACCTACCATTAAATTAGCATATTTTACTTAGTCAACAACGGTTAAATACTAGCTAAGTAAATATCAAGTAGGTACCTGCTTAAGCTGAATGAGATGCCAATATAATAATCATTTGAATTTTCCAAATGTACCCAAAATTATTTTTATTGCCATTATAGAAACGCCCACGTGGTTTTTGTATTAAGTATCTACCTAGCCAGGTATTACAAACTTACCAGTAATTAAAATTTTCGGTGGTGCTTTTTTCGCTCCATTGACACTGTAACTCCTAAAAATATTAATAGTGTTCGAAGTCCTGCACAACGTTCTCAACAGCATCTTTTCCGGAAAGCAGCACGCTCGTGACACGATAAATCACTGAGTAAGGCAACCGGTGACTGGCTTCAGCAGTATTGGGTCAGATCTCGTGCTAGTTGTAAGAAACTGGTTGTAGTCTCGAGGCTCTACGTAAACACAACTGTAACCTGACAGAAACCAAACTAAAATGGCCCTTAACTCGACAGCAAGCATGCTATTTCGTCTAAACATAAATTCTAAAGGTGCGTGTAGTGGGTGTGTCGCTTTGAGTGTTAATTTTCATCTTCCTCTTGACCTTCGGTTTTCGCACGTCTCACGACTCAGTTATGTAATAACATTAGCATTCGATAACATTTAAATGTATCATCTCATTGTCCATTTTCGGCTCAACTTTTTTCGGGAAGATATTTTTTCTCGCTTTTCCAAGACAGACTATGCCCTCATTCAGTTCAGGTACCAAAATGTAGAGATCATTTTAAACATCTTGAGTGTGACCCCACTCCCCAATAATCGTTATCCTGTCGTATTTATCGTTGAAAACAAAACTTAAGGGGCATTTTGATGCCTCCTTAGCAACCTGCCCCAACCGAATTACCATACCCTAAGTATGTTTTGTTGATCAACCTCAAGGTTAGCGAGTTTTTTGCCGGCGCGCCGCGCTGCTCCGCGAATTCACGTCTAACTATTCCTAATTTAGCAGTAAAACTATTTTTGTTCGAATATTCGTGTTTGTCTATGTAGACGACTGACCACATTCTTCAATCTCGGAAACCTAGTTAAACGATCGGTACCGGGTTTCGTTCCTGGATCCGTTTCCCTGATCAAAGATATTATTTTATTAACTACCTACCTTGAATATGAAAACAACAGAGAACATAACAATATTTAAAAATAGGTGTGACGTTTGTGTTAAATTCTTTGTACTGGCTACAAGCGATAGCATTTAACTGCCAACCTACTTTCTCAAGGCGTAACTTTAAATTGTAACTTTAGGTTCCAAGATAATTCCTCTCGGTTATGTTATTTGAACCAAATAAACGAATATTTATTTTTCCTTTACTTACATACATGTCCCGAGTTAAAAGAAAAAATCGAGTCAAGTGCGAGTCCGACTCGAGCACCGAGAGGTCCGCACCTACGTCGTACTTACTTGTACGAAATACATATTAGAAACCCAATAAAGTCCAGCTAGTGTTTGTTGACTTCTTATTTAGATCCCCCATCAGAACATGTCCCTTTAAAGTAAACATAGAGCGTAACGCTACCAACCCAAGCTTAGAACCTACTAAGTTTACTCTGCGACAGTTTTTACCTTAAAAAACCATAAGTTTTAGGGCAATTCTTTTTTTTTACAGCTTAGGTATTGCTGGGCAAGGCTCTTCGAGACCAGTTTGAGAGGAGCATTTTTGAGTCAATTAGCGTGGCACCGGCATATAGTGACGTTCGGTCGATGGCAATGGGTTCTGATTCTGATACGTAAATCCCGAGCAATAGCATGTCGGACCATGCTCAGTGTAGGGTTCCGAAGCCGCTAAGCACTGCAAAGTGCAAACATAAAAACAACAAGTAATAACTAATTTTTCTATTTAAAGTCATTTGGTATCTCAAAAACCAATGATGTCTTCTTAGAAGTTATAGTTTTTCTTTTAAATTCGTTATATGCGCTTTCATTATAGATATTTTTCAGATTTTTAGTATTTTGGCTGGACTGGGGGGGGGGACACTTGACTCTAGCAAAAATTAGCGCTTTAAAGCTTAATATTTCATAAACGGATCCCTCGAAAAATTATTGACATAAACCCGCAATATTTTTGAAAGACCTATCCAACGAGTAGAGGAGTATCAATAGAGGAGGTACTAAAAAAAATACGTTTTCAAGATTTTATTTTACAACTTTGCTGTCGTGACTAATATGTATATTCATCCTAAATTACAGTACTAGTACTAAGAATCTCTGAGCTAGGCTGCGAATGGATGGACGGACGGACTGACATTGCGAAACTATAAGGGTTCCTAGGTTGTCTACGGAACCCTAAAACACCACGTCGGACGCTTCAAAAATAGACGTGACAAATCACCTAATCATAACGCCTCGATACGAGTAGCTGGTTACTAACTGAAATGTAGGCACGTGTTGAACTTTGCGTTTACGTACATTCCTATACAAACTTAACCTAATCATATTCCGTCCTATTCATGCTTTTATTGTTCTTTTGTGCAATAAACTGTTTAAGTAAATACATACATAAAATAGATATACTTTCTTACTTAGTAGTTATACACAGCAAAGCGTTATGATTTATTTGGTTGGCAGTTGATTCGACCCTCAGTGTCCCGCCTGCACCACTTTGCACCACTCTACCACAGATTAATAAGTTTTACTCTACTACGCCTACGGTAGACATACATACCTACTGGAATAGGTACGTCCGTCAGATCAGAAGGTTAGATGCAGTCACGGTTTTCCAGCCGCGGTTGCCTCGCTACGTGCATTTCATTTGTTTGTAGTGCGCATGCCGCTATATGTATATGCTGAGGAGTTGACGACGGTCGAGCGTCCTGACTTTATGTCCGAAATATAGTGTTCCGACGGTTTCGGGGCAGCCTAGCAGCTGCGACCACGACGCTAGCGGTCCCGGGTTCGATTTCTGGTAAGGCCTATATTCGTATGATCAGTGAAAGTAGTCGTCCGTGGGTCTTTGATGTTTTATATAGGTACATGTTGTTAGATATGTAAGTACTACTTTAAAATATTTTCTAGCTCACCCGCTCAAGCTAAAGAGACGAGAGTAGGGTCTACATACAATATTCAATACCGACAATTATTTATTGTATCCTGTTATGTAGGTTCAGTCAGAGCAATGTCGTCAATAAAAACACATTCCGTACCTACTGCCGCATAGTAACTGTTCTAAAATTACACTAAGTAGTTTAATAACCACTCATTTGTTGCATGTGTTTCAAATTACAAGGCACAATTAAGCGACATGTCAATTGTATTGTCCGCGCACGCCAAACACCTTCCTCGTTACTACATAGTAAGATTTCATCGAGATAGTACCAAAACATTCCTTATTTTGCAATTTTAGAGGCAAAGAACAGATAAATAAACAGATCCTTTTCATACGTATTCACCTGACCCCGGAGAATGGTATATCCATTGTTAATATGCCTACGCGTACGTAAAGATTCTGACAGTTTCTCTGAACCGTAGTTAAAGATTATATAGCCTTTCGCGCTGTTATATGAGGACGGAAAATGTTTAACCGATTTGTTATTATATCTCCATTAGGTCTAAATAGGAAACAAAAAACATAAATAAATAAATATCGCGAGACAATCTCATACGAATCGACCTTGTCCCAAACAAATCTCTAGGCTTGTGCTATGGGTAGAGTTATAGGCGATGATAAACATACATAGAGAAATAAATACCTATATACATAGAAAACAACCCAAAACTCGAAAATATACATAATATTATGTCAATAGAAATTAACCTGGTCACTCTACACTTTTGAGATAATGATAGGTGCCGATCACATGCATCGTATAACTACTTACCTATGAGTTTGATTATCTAAGTTTGTAACGGAACAGATTATAGGCTTAGGCTTCTTTCCGTTTGACTATGGTTTCCCGGACGTGTTATGCTAGCTCCCCTGGAATTAGCCTTTGTAGATCAACTTTAACAACGACATTTGGACACATCACCATCACGTACGTAAAATAACTTGTTTATAGCTAACAGTTTCTACCTAATTACGCATCTGAACTCCATGCTCGCAGGTTACGTGCCGAGGCATGCGCCACAATGGTGAAAGATAAGTTACTTGGTGCGCATCGAGCTGTGAACCGAAAGTCTGGTGTTTACATGCGAAATAGACTTCGCATCCCAGTTTGTGTCTGGCCACCACGAGGCTCGCTCGTCCCGGGATTGCTTACAAGTGTCAATTCGAGTTACGTCATTTATTAGTGTACTGCTAAGGTTTTGCCGCGCTGTTTAACTTTTAACCTTAGTGCCCGGATTGAAAGGATATTAGCTGGTATTGGTTTTTAATAATTCGTCTGTAGACTAGTAGAGCTTTAGTTTGATTTCATATGAACTAGGTTGACAATACAACAAAAGAAGAGAAATCATACTTATTTATACGAGCACAAGTTGTGCAAGTAATGACACTTGTGGACCCATGCGTGCAGCATCTCTGTAGATTTCCCTAACCATTAAAAACTAATAGTTAAGTAGTTTTTGTAGTGGCATATTTCATTAGCAATTACTTCAAATGTACGCAAAAAGTACATTAGGTAGTCAATGTAATTAATAGGTCGCTGTAGAACCTTTTTACAGTAAGACAACTTATGCTTTTTTGAAGTACCGCTGTACTCAGAGACATTTTAGAGAGATTAACTCGTTACTTTTTGAAACTTGTGTATGAAAAATTGTCACTATGAAACTATTTAATCGTCGTTAACTGACTCTGAGTGCGACCGCTATCACTTTAATGGATTATTTACTAGGTACTTCACTTTGACATACCTGTATGGTCAAAGTGACTAAAGAACAAATCGGTTACCTGTATTACCCTATACTTACTGCCAAACGAGCAATATTTAATATCAATCACGTTCTCGAAAACAGCTCTAACAATTTCGATGAAATTTGCAATATAGGGCGTAAACACGCGGGCGAAAAATCGATCTGTCAAGTTGTCATCTTCGGGAAAATTCGTTTTCAACCCGAGCGATGCCCGGTCTTCCATGTACCTATTCTTTTCGGGGACTGCACATGACACTAATAAACCGCACTACTGATCTAAACTTGTATCATAAATATGAGGTAGGTTTAGGTTATGTTATCTGTTCAGTCAACTACAAAGGGATGTATCCAATTTTTCACCTTATTGCATTGTAATAAGGTCCAAAAGTGGATACATCTCTTTGTAGTCGACTGTTCAGCAGGCCCGAAGATCCAAACCACCTAGAAAAAGGAGCTTCGCGATAGCGAAGCTCAAAATTTGAATCGAAATTTGAATTAGAAATAGAAATCATTGGTCAAGAGAAGTGCGGCTTAGTAGTGCCGTGGGGAAGGAGTGCTCTTATCTTACATAAGTAAAGATAGAGTGCGTAGCGTATTTATCTCAATAATACATTTAAAAAAATATGCATGACATTATTGACTAACTTTAACAAAAGCTTTTAGTTAAATCGATGACTCGTCAATTCCCATACATTTCATTCTCTCAACATCGGTCATGTCACATATTAATAACACAAAATTTAAACGCACTCCCAAAGTTATCACTTCCAGTTCAAAGGAACTAAGGAAAAAGACGGAATGTGCTTTAGTTTAAATAAACTAGAAATCGACTCCGGAAAATCTAGTTAATGGGCGATTTCACTACTGACTGAACCAAGCGGCGAACTCATACATTAATTATTTATTTATCATGCAAAGATCTATACCATACACACCGAGTAGAAACGATTTCCCCCTTTCTGCCGGTTAATGGGGGTAAAAACTAGGGATAACTATCTCTGTAGGTATTAAGCAATGGCTTACTAAATCAAGAATGAAAATTGGCTTTCTGATTTGTGCGAAGAACTTTTAAAATCTGGGTAGCAAAGCTTATCACTGCCCCAATATTATAGGGTATATTATAGGGATGTTACATTGTCGGGGTACTTCAATTTAGACCTAGTGTCACTCTGACAAATTTAAATTTCAAGTTGATAAAACTGCAACATAGAACTCTATAATATTGGTTGGTGCAGCGTTATAGTACAGCCACTACAGCTGCTTAAGTGTTGGCGTGTTATAAATGCATGTTCGGGCTTATTTAGGTCTAAGAGGAATCAATCAAACCCATGCGCATTAACGTGTCAAAACTACTACCGCTTAATATTTGGATCCTGTTGTGATTAGAAACTGCAGATACAAGAATTTCCTACGGGGTTGTAGTCCTTTGTAGATGATATTGCATTTTTTTTTCCTCACTCATGATATCCAGCTAGGGAAGGCAGCGCACAGTAACCTGAAGCATATCCTCCAGTTCGACCAAATTTGTCTTACCTACTGAGAGCACAAAGAGCCATGGAGCGAGCTATGGTGGGAATCTCTTTTAGATCGGATTCCAAATTCGGAGATTCGACGTAGGACGAAGGTAGTTGATGTCGGGGAACTAATAACGCACCTTGAGTCACTTGGCGAGGCAGAATGATGGCAGATGGACGAAGTTAGTTACTAAAATGGTGGCCATACGGTATTTTAAAATATCCGTGGGTGGGTATACCACCTGCCTGATCGATGGACGACATCCATTGAATGGCGGGGAGACAATGGATGCGATTAGCGCAGGACCTAGGAGAGTGGCGAGATAATAGGCCTAAACCCAACAGTAGGTGAAGACAGGCTGTTTGGATGGATGGATGGTTATGCGCTAAATTCAAATTCAAATTCAAATCATTTTATTTCATGTAACATGACACATAATATTACAAAAGATAGATTATATATATATAATCAAAGCAAATATCGGGGAATAACCCACGTAACTAATCCAACGCAAAACTAAAACTTGTTGCGCACACGTTTTCAATAGGAACGTTTATCGAATGAGGGGCTTTATTCCACATTGTCTTTATCCCTATTGTTATTGTGTATTGTCAATGTTGTGATAGCTCTTATAAACTAGGCGGCTGGGTTAAAAATAATATGATTACAGTAGTATAAAACCGTGTATAATAAGGCCTCTGCGACCTAAACCTATCCCAATGTAGTTTAATAGAATATCGCTTGCCAACTACGAACCGTTAATTGTAAAGATCAAGTAACATAATGTACAATTTTCCGCTTTGCTCCTTCTGTATGTAGGATGACAGTTGGGACAGTTAGAGATAAGTTGTGTAACTGTACCGTAATGATGACTCGTCTTGCTGGGTGGGTACTATACTTACTTTATGGTTATGGTGAACAAGTATAGCGTTACTTTGGTGCTATTGTTTACAAATAATTTACATATGCTGCCAACTGGTGCAAGAGCTTAAATAAGTACCTACCTACCTTTTGTGTAATGCATTTTACGTAAGTACTAAGATAAACCTTAACATTAGTGGGGTGTTTATTTTAAACTATCGTTTACCTAGTTCTTAAATTAGAAAACATGAAAGTGTTCAATTATTTGTTTATAATTACTTAGACAATTGGATTCGCTTAAACAAAATGTATCTTATGGATTAAAGGAAACATGTGCGGATAAAAGCGTTCACATCGATTTACGTACGTATATATATATATATATATATATATATATATATCAACGTCTCATTCATTGCAAAAACACTCTCTTAAATTAACCAGAGCGCTCCTCGTCTATTATTTAAGTCAAAAAAAACACCTAAAAATTAATGGTACGTTTAAAGATGTCGGGAAGTCGGGATTACGTAGATTGACCTACATCAACAAAGCTAAGCAACCTCCGAATTAGGGACATTGTGTAACCTCCGCTAGAACAATCGTTAAAATAACAATAAAGTGTGTAAACGCCGTAGATCGCCAATAAGAACAATAGCGCCAGTGAAAGTGCAACAACCACCGGACCAGCTCAGCCATTGTTTCCTGCTACTCATTGTGCTAGGGTCCTTGACGCAATCAGTCTATGCTGGAACGTCTTACAAACGTGACTTATTTGACACATTTCTGTACTGTTCCATTTCCGAAACTATGCGGCTAGCAGTCATCAGTAGGTATACAGTATAACGAATAACCAAGCCTTTGCTTACCTTACACAAGCATATTATTGATTCAAAAGTTCGTGCTGTTATCCCTATAGGTAATCCTATTTTGACGAGTTTAGCCACATAATGATTGCAAATTATGAGTTAAAAAACCGGGCAAGACCACGTAGGACCATGCTCGTAGGGTTCCGAAGTAGTTAATAGAAACACAAAAATCTGTCTAAAAAAATACAACGTGGAAAAGTGCACTAGCAAAATAGCGCATCTTCATGGCATGGCACCTATGTCCTTTTGTTGAGAAGCACAGTTTTTCGGCAATAACTCAAAAACGGTATATCCGATCATGTTGAAAGTATTTATTAACCGTTACCTTTGTGTTTTTTTAATATTTTGTGGACATACGGTTTAAAAGATATAGGACGAAACAATTTTTTGCAACTTTCGGAGCGATAAGTTATTTCCGAAAATATTCACCTAATCAAAAAAATTGCTTAGGAACTTTACAGTGTTTTAAAAGAACTGTCGAGTTATGTGCTACGCGATGACTTATGCTGTTTTTTAAAACTTCTGTTACATATATGTATGCAGTGCCTCCCCAAGAAATATTTATATTTGTTATTTAACTACCAAACTAGGAGGCGGGTTCTACAAGACATCTTATAATTTCATCAATGTAACTTGTAGTTTTTGAGTAATAAATAAAATGCTTGTGACATACGTACGGACATGACGAAACTAAGTATAAGGGTTCCGTTCCTGCCGTTTGGCTACGGAACCCTAAAAAGTGGCTTGGCTTACACACACAGCTAGTTAGCACACTTGTTTGTCGCTCGGTAATCCTCCTGTATCTAGTCTATCACGAAAGAAACGCAATACAGGAAGCTAAACGGATTAATACAACATGAGTTCTATTTTTCTTTCAGATGAAACAACGTTGAAATCCTAAAAATCAATGTAGCAAATGTAATAAATATAATGAGTGACACAGAAGACTTAGAGAAATGCTACGTAAGATTGACAGAGCGTGCTTATGGCTGGCATTCCTAATATCAACAGTATCCGGACAGAATGCATGTCCAGCCCCCGAAGCCATTGTTCCATGCATTTGCACTAATCGAAACGAAGATATACAAATATGGTAAGTAAAATTATATGTTAACAATGTGTTAATATGCAACAGTCTAATGACAATAACCACTTAATTGCAGGTGCACGCACAGCGACTTACCGCAAGTCTTGAAAGGCGTCCAGAAAATAGGAGATGCCATCAGAAAACCCATAGATGAATTGATTATAGAAAATAACTATTTACCATCGCTACCGGGAAAGATATTTCAAAATGTACAGATCCTAAGACTTATGCTGCGCCACAATGGATTGGAAAGACTGTCTGTTGCATGGCTAGAAACTCAAGAGACGAACTTAGTCGAAATATTTATAGTAGAAAACGACTTAAAGAATATTCCACCGGAGAGTTTGATGAAACTACAAAACCTTCAAGCTATAACCATTCAGTCGCACAGTCTTAAAAGAATACCGCCATTAACAGGAATGCCTAGATTACGGTATATCAATATTCAATCAGGGAGTTTAAATGCTGTCAATGAACACACATTCGAGAGTTTATCTAACGTTGAGAAACTTTTCATAAAAGGCAGCCCTAATCTACGGGTTATAAAAGAAAATGCAATATATAACTTGCCGAAACTAAAAAAACTAGATATTACAGAGTGTGGCATCAGTGTCATTCATATGAGAGCTCTGTCTCTTTTACCTATGCTGAGCGAGCTCTCGTTCAGCAATAACAGAATTACGGATGCATCGATGGTAGGAAGAGCTACGCGGGATTTGCCAGCGTTGTCTACCTTGAATCTTAACCACAATGCAATCGATAAGTTAAACGAAGGTGCTTTTGTGGACCAGGGAATGTTGGAAAGTATATTCTTATCGAACAATAATATTAATATAATACATCATGGAGCTTTCCATAGAGTTCCTAAACTGAAAATAGTTGATTTAAACTATAACACCATAAATAGAATTCATCCAGAGTCATTTCTACAACAATCGGGTAGTGGCGTTGAAGAGCTAAACCTAATTGGTAATCAAATAACTCACATTTCAGAATTCAGAGCATTGCTTGACGCTTTGCCCCGGCTGAAGTTTCTGGATATGAGTGAAAATTTGCTCCAGGAGATTCCACGAGGTGCATTAAGAGGTCATCCAAGTTTAGAACGGTTGCATTTAAATAAAAATAATATTAAATTTATACAGGCTGATGCGTTTATGGCCATGCCTGCTTTAAGGGAATTGCATCTAAGTAACAACTCCTTAACTGATTTTAATGAAGGACCCTTTTGGAATTTGCCAGCATTGAAAGGGTTGGATTTGTCAAGTAACTTCTTCCAACGTTTACAACCAAAGCTTCTCTACAATTTACCTTCTCTCAGAAGAATTAATTTGTGCAATAACCGACTGACAATGATCGATCCGATTACATTTATGGAGTCTCCTTTATTGGAGTATGTCAATATATCAAGCAACGTCTTGGTATCGATACACCCTGCCACTTTTAGAAACTTAGCCAGTCTTTACGAATTAGACGCTAGTTACAACAGATTAATAGAATTTGTGCCTGGCTTACCAAGAGGTTTGGAGAATTTGTATTTACAACGAAATCAAATAACTAGTCTACCAGTTCCACCCTCCCCTGACTTGGATCTACCTTCACTTAGAACATTAGACATTTCAAACAACGGTATTCAGAAAATGCCTCGAGGCAGCATGAAAATGTTACATAATCTGCGACGACTTTACATGAAGCGTAATGGTTTAAGACAAATAGAAACATCAACATTCGGCGACTTGGAAAAGTTAGAAATACTGGATATTGGAGAAAACCAGATTATAACAGTTCACCCGAAAAGCTTTAGCAACCTACCTCATCTGAAACAAGTAAATTTACACGGTAACACCATAGAGAATTTTGACTTCATGGCAGTCCAGGACAACGCCGTTTTGTCTACTCTTGACTTCAGCAAAAATAAATTGAAAAGTATCAGCCCAAATATAGTCAACAGGGCGCTAGATATAGAGACACTGAATATTTCATCTAACAATCTCGTAGAGTTACCTATTTCGTTGAACATGCTACCTAAATTGAAATTATTGGACGCAAGTTTTAACAATATAAAGTTTTTTGACGGTAATTCAATAAATAGCATACATACTTTGAAGGAAATAAACATGGTGAACAACAAGATAACTGAGTTGCGCTCGGGTAGTTTTGAGGACCTCAGGGACTTGGAGACATTACATTTCGAAAGCAACCATATCGACGTTATTAATTCGAAAGCAATAGTTAATCTTCCGAATTTGATTTCAATATATCTTAGCAGAAACCATATTATAGATTTACCTGACAGGGTTTTTTCAAACCTTCCGAAATTAAGGATAATAGAATTGCAAGGGAATCGATTGCAATATATATCTTTGCGAGCTTTTGAAAACCTGCCTCTGGTTCAATATGTGAACATGAGCAATAACCAGCTAACTAGTATAGACAATTCTGGGCTTCGACAGCTTTTGTCTTTGGAAGTGCTGGACTTGAGCTTTAATAAGCTAAATAAGATTACCAGATCATCCTTTCAGTACATGGAGTGGCTTGTAGAGCTGAATCTAGACAACAACCTGATATGTTACATTGGTGGTCAGCCGTTCGACTTTATGCCGAGACTTAAGGTTCTCTCGCTGCAGCATAACAGATTAACGTCTGTTGGTGAACCTACGTTCGCGAAACTTAGGAACAATATCGCAATTTTGGATATTGATGGTTAGTAAAACGCGAGTATTATATTTGTCTTTTTTTTACATTTACAATGGTAGTTTCTCACTTTTGTTTAACTTTCAGGCAACCCGCTTATTTGCAACTGTAGGATAATTTGGTTAAAATCCTGGTTGTCAGAATCGTCATTTGTTGGGCCGAAATGTGCTGATGGGACCTACGTGAAAGGAATGCCATTCTCAAGAAGCGATTGCGCTAATACTCCAGCCGCGGAGGAAGATTTGAGATCTTGTGTAACGCTCGAAAACGAGGCGCTATTGCCTAACCTTGCGACATCACAAGTATTCTCTACAATGGATAAAACAAAGGATTACACTACTCAAATAAAAAATAACTACCACATAAACAAACTTAACAGACCATCCCCAGAGGAATCAGAATACTTCTACGATGAATATGTCGATTACCCATACAACGAAACTCTTATCGACGGCCTTAACGAGATAAATTCGCCACAAAATAAGAATAAGTCCAATTACACTACTGGTGACACGCCTACTCTTTATGCTGAAATGAAGAACACAACTAATAAAAATACGCCTGCAACTACAAGCGCGCCAAGCGGTGGCTTCACATTTTTCGGAATGCCTCTCCCATCTATCAATATGGGACAATTGCTGAACACAGGACGCAAAATAGACTGGCCAGAAAATAAAAACCAAAATTCTGCCAACAGATATCAAGCACAGGAACCTCCAAAGTTCGAGACAGGGGGATTTTCACCAATGCTTCCAACAACAGCAAGTGGGTTTAAGCCAATAACAAATCCCAGTATGAATATTTCACATGCTGTGATCAATAACATGGATAGTGAAAAATATAGTGCAAAAGGCAGTGTTCAGCAGAGCATACTAGAAACTTCAACAAAACCAACAGTGAGCACAATCCAAAAGAACATAACTCATCAAAAGATGAAGAGTGAAATACATGAGCTTCAAGCCTATCTAAATGATGATAACAGCACACATCTAGCTTACAATAGGACAAAGAATATTGAAGAACAAAAAATAGAACCCAATAATATTAGCAGGTATAATTTGATGGAATCCAATTTAACAGTGAACCATGTGACAGAAAAAGAGGGAATACTGATAACTACAGACATAAGTAATGATATGTCATTACAAGTTTGGTTAGAAACAAGCACTACAGCTTTTCCTGTACCTACAGCTGTGACATCAAAGCCACATTCAAAGAAACACATCGAGAGCAACCAGCCTACAGCTCTCTCAGCTATTTTAATACCAAATAATGAAGAGCTAGCAAGACGCAACTATACTAAAAGGCCAGCTACAGTAACTAAAGTGAACATGCCTCATGCAGACCACTATGAAAACCAGGACAATTACTTACCAGTTATTAATAGAGAAGCTAAAACAAGATTCTCTGAACAATCAAATTTTGGAAACACTAAAACAAGGCAAGCAGAAGACCGTGACTGGTATTACAAAAATTATAATAATTCTAATTTAGAGCCATATGTTGCACCTGGTGTGCATAATTCCAGAGGCAATATTGTATTGATTAAGTTTACTGTAGTGTTAGTTGGAGTATGTTTAGATTTGTCAATTTAGCATGAGGATGTGTAGTTTTAGATTGTAAAAATAAAATGTGCTCAATGGCAAAATAGAATGTGTTTTATTGATGTCTACTCAAGTACCTATAGTACTCTATACTTCTGTGAATTTAAGTTTCCTTTGACGGCTTTTATACACACATACCACCACACTTGGTACACTTGTTTATTTACTTTTCTTTCATTAATGCAAACCTAGCGATGATTTTTAGTAAATTAAATGATGAACCTCTTTTTATAAGCTTTGCTTTAGAGTAAATGTTTAAAATTATGAAATACAGTTATCATAGTAAACATCCTACATTGACCAAATTGTACAGTTACAAGACCAAAGGCTGAGATTGTCTTTGTGTGTTGCTATTTCTTATCATATTTTTTCTTTTTAAATAATGAATTGCAAAAACGGGAAAAGAAATGTGACCCCTTATCTTAAATTACCAAACTTCAATGTATTTATTAGGAATCTGGTAATGATATTTAAATAAATAAACACCATGCTTCAGTATATGAGGAGTTAAAGTACCAAAATCAAAAAAGAACACTAGTTATGCCAATAATGGATATTTTTTGACATGTGTTGCAGTTATTAAGTTGCACCTTATGTAAAATGCACATTATGATTGCATAAATAAATATAAAAAAAAGAAAATAAACATTAATATAATTATATATATTTTATTAATAACTGTAATCATGAAGATAACAAACTTACATTGCAACATTCCTTAAAGTAGTCTCAGCATGTTGGTACTCAGGTCATTAGATTCCAACATTTACAATCAAATAAAACAACATTAGCCAAGCTGTTCAAAATGTTTTCTGAACTTCTCTAGTGCCCTGTACCTATGAGAAATTGTATTTTTTACTTCCTTTGGCAATTCACCATAAGTCTGATCAAAGCCATCTGGTTGAAAGATGCAATCCCAGCCAAAGTCTCTGCTTCCTTTTGGTTCAACTATTTTTCCTTTTGTTCTTCCTTGAAACAAGACAACATCAGCATCAGCACACTCTCCCTCGCAATATGCAAAAGTGCAAACGGCTTCAGCCGATTTGTCTTCCCATCCAGCCAGTAATTTAGTTAAACCTTCTGGTTCTAGTTTATCTAAAAACCACTTGATATACGGTCCGGGGAGGCCTTTCAACGCATTAAAACACAGACTAGTATCCTCAACCAGCACAGGTTTCTTCAGGCGGCGGGCGGCCTCTTGACACTTCTTGATAGAGACTTCGTCGATCTCACCTTGCAGTTCGGGCAAGTCGAGATTATGGCTAATTAGTTCCATCGGAAATGATTTACCAAGAATTGCCCGGAGTTCTTCTAGTTTTTTGGCATTGCCGGTCACAAAGGTTAACGTTCGCTGAGACATAGCGGTTACGTTATTATTGTACGTATGGCGTAATATAAACTCAAAACAGGGACAGTTGGGATATTATGTTGCGCTAAAAACCAAGGCACGTTATTGGTTTCAACAACATCTAAAGTGACGTTTAATTCAAGTTATTTAACATTTTGCTTTAAATATCTAATACCTACATAAGCAGTATGTATTCCTTCTTTGTTTTTAGGTTATGTTGATTGATTTAATTGAAGTCTATTTGACTTGACACTTGACAGAAGACTACACTGACATTTCACAACATAACATTTTATTAATCATGTTGCCATAAGATAACCAATCAATTTTGCCATAAAGAAAGTAAATTGAGGACAGTGATTATTCGTGGATTATTCTAAGTAACGGTTACGGTATACTCTTAAACTGTGGCTTGAGTCGGCCAGGAACTAATGTATTACAATAAATACTCTTTGGGAACTAAAGACTAAAAGAAAAGAATTGAACCGAAAGGAACTAGTTCCTCGTAAACATACCCTTAAAACTAAAGGATCTAAATCGGTCTTCGGTCCTTAGCTTAACCGGTGAACGTATGAGGTATGAGCCAAACGGAGCCTTATATTTCAATGTGTGAACAAGACAAATGGTACTATTTGTAAGCGTGACCTGCTGAAGTGAGAGCACGCACGGCGGGGCCCACCACGGTTCGGCGCTGTGTGAATACGACGACCCGCGCAGCTCCCGCAATGAAAACGACATGCTCGGCGCCCGACCCGCACCCGCTCGCTGAATTGCGCTTAAATGGAGCGAAGCGACTTGCTGCCATCATTTCAAAAATCTCAGTACGTAAACATGGTAACGCTCACTCACTTAGCTTAAGCCTTTAGACATACCATATGGACATACCTTAATAATCTGTGGCTTAAGCCATAGAAGTATCGTCAATTTTCCTATTAAAATTCTATGGGAACAGATTTCCGGTGACTATTTCTCCGTTTTATGTCCGATTTTCAATTTTATTTTTTCTAAAACATCTACGGCCAGATGTCATATTACTAAAATAAATTGATCCGATATCTCTAATATATATATATTAGTTTGGGAGGAGTATACGGACCAGACAGGAGTTTTTGTGGGAGTGGCACGAAAAAAAGTATGTCTATGAACTACTAGTATATTACCTATCATTATACAGGGTATTTTTTTTATCAGTGCATAAATTATAACATATGATTTTGTATCGTAAGTATAATATATTACGACAGTAAAATGAATTTAAAAATAAAATGTTTCCAAAATAATCTCTCCTTTACCTTCTCGTGTGGACACAAAGTCACACTAGAAAATCACTTTTTACAAACCTCAACAATTAAAACTTTTTACAATTCAAATAGTTTTTTTTTAAATAGCGAAACTTCAGCTGACAGCTTCATGTCACTACATTTTTTGCAGTAAAGACAATTTTCAACTGGGATAAAGTCTCTCGAGATGTCTTCCGAATAGTGTAATGTTGAGTATTACGAAATGGTCCGTCTGTACATTCTGAGCGGTGAAAGTTTAAGAGAGACTCAGAGGATGTACCGAGACGAAAGTTTACCTCGACTTCATAGTCAAGGATACGTAAATCCACCAGTACCAAACATGCGAACAATTTTGGCCGCCAATAGCAGACTATTGGCATACGGCCAATTTACTACCCCCCGGCAGGCTGATGGACGTGGTAGACCTCATTTGGCGTTAGAAACTGAAGATGAGATCTTCGAATTTTTCGATCGTGACCCGAGAGCCAGTACTTATGACGCGGCACGTCGTTTCGGTGTCAGCCAGTACGCAGTCTGCACCCTTAAAATTAATTAAAAATTTGACACATTTTGTACGTAGTAAATGTCATAACGCTACGGCCCGTAAGGAAAACGATTCGTTTCTTGAATATAGGAACCCGGCATGAATCGGCAATAGCTCTAATATGTTTTATTTAGAGTAAAAATAACACAACATAATATTATTGATTAACAATAGCGGAGCAAATATTAAAATTTGTGCACCTATTAATGAATTACCTTGTATAACATCGATGTTTATCCGAAGAACTTAATACAGTCAGCGTCATATAGTTGGTAGCAGCCAAAGTAGCCAAATAGTACGTTACACGTCATTATTACCGTAGTAACAAGGGCGTGTAACGAACTATTTGGCTACTTTGGATGCTACCAACTATATGACGCTGAATGTACCTATCTACTATGAAATGTCACTTTGAAATATAGTATCGGAAGGAAGTCCCTAGTTAATTGACGTTTTTGCCACAAAACTATGTCTAATGCGGAGAAACGAAAGTCCGAAGGGAATATCAGTGCTGGCTTTACGACTAGCGAATGCTAAGTTGGGACCTTTTCGCAACAATTTCTCTATTAATATTTCTTTATTTTTTGTATTTATGTGATGTAATATTGTATTGTTGCGAATAAACGTATCTTTATCTTTATCTTTATCTTTAAGAATGTAGCTTAGCACAAATAAAAAAAGAGCTATAGTCCCTAGAGGTTAATAAGGAGCTTTAGGCCCGATGTGCAGACACTAAAGTAACAGTTTACGAGCATGAGAATTGAAATTATATAAGGCCTTGGGCGGGGCTTCTTTTTCTGGGTGGTTGCCCTTCGAGCATTTGAAAATACCTAACAAACCTAACCTACCTACTTTTACAACTACAATTAGTATTTGGTGATCAAATCTAGGTGCACTTTTTGTGCAATAGGATGCTGGTAGTCGGGTAAAATATCTTTAAAACCCTTGTTTTCTCTATTTTGTAACACGTATGAGGTTAATTAAAATAAGCTTCCGTTATAATACGCGCTGCAACGACAACCACTGACGATAATTAAAGATAATCTCAGCATGTCAGCAACCGTTAAGCTAACTTCACAATGAGGCTTTACACGCGATCATATAGCTAGAGCAAACAAAACGCGAGGCACATCTCATAGAGCTGCTCCTGATTGGCCGAGACGATTATGGACGCGAATAGTATGTAGTTGCTATAATTATCGTGTGCAATTCTCACAACGAATTTAGCTTTGTTCGAGACTAATTTATACAACTAAAACAACATTAGCCAAGCTGTTGAAAGTGTTTTCTTAACTTTTGTAGTGCCCCGTACCTATTAGAAATTGTATTTTTTACTTTCTTATGCATTTCACCATAAGTCTGTTCAAAGCCATCTGGTTGAAAGATGCAATCCCAGCCAAAGTCCCTGCTTCCTCTTGGTGCAACAATTTTTCCTTTAGATCTTTCTTGGAATAATACAACATCAGCGTGACCGCACTCTCCTTCGCAAAATGCAAAAGTGCAGACGGCCTCAGCGGATTTGTCTTCCCATCCAGCTATTAATTTGGTTAAACCTTCTGGTTTTAGTTTGTGTAAAAACCACTTAATGTACGGTCCGGGGAGACCTTTCAACGCATTGAAACACAAACTAGTATCTTCAACCAACACAGGTTTCTTTAGGCGGCGGGCGGCCTCTTGACACTTCTTTATAGAGATTTCGTCAATTTCACCTTGTAGTTCGGGGAGGTCCATATTATGGCTAATCACGTCTATGGGGAATGATTTACCAAGAATAGCCCAGAGTTCTTCTAGTTTTTTGGCATTGCCGGTTACAAAGGTTAACGTCCGCCGAGACATAAATAGTTGGTGGTTTTTGTTGTACATGTGGCGCAAAGAACGGAATGATGGGTCTATGCACAGATTATTAAGGTATGTCTGGTCTATGTTGCACTAAAAACCATGACACGTTCAAGTTCAAGTTCAATTCTTTGATATATGGCTACTGTCCAGTGGGATAATTCTGCCAGTGTTAAGGTTGGAAGTTAAACGTGATTGATGAAAATACTTTTCCAGAAACAGGTGCTGATTCATCAGTTCGGGACCAAGACACGTTATTTGCTTCAACAGCATATAAACACAATAGGTGTTTGTTTTGAATGTGAAATTTCAATTTAAGTTACTCTATATGTTGCTGAGAATATCGAATACAATAAATATTTGTGTAACCTAGGTAAGGTTACCCTAGTAGTAGTTAAACAGTAATCTTTGGTTTAAGCATAGAAGAAGAAAAACCTTTGTTTTTAAAACCGATTCAGGTTCTTAAACTAGACAGTTACGTGACAGATGCTTTCTCCGCGTTTAGAATCGTTTTACCACACTTATCCACATCCATAAACACGACCATATGCCTGTGGATCACGGCGCGATTTCGCGTCGCGAGGATGCCAATACATCCCGGTGTGATAAACCTTGACTGCACACTCGCAGTAGGTAGTTTCACGGTAATTTCATAGTGAAGTTCGCGGTCTCTCTCTTTGACGTTGGGCAAAATACGGGAACAAAATGCGAAATTCCGCGTAGAATTTGCGACATCACTCCACACTTATGGCTCGCGCCGTTCGCGGCTTACGCGCTTGATCAGCGAGCTCAGCCATTACCATTGCCAGATTGAGTGCTTTTAGAGCTTTAAATTGAGCGCGTGTTGACGAGGGGAACTCATCGTAATAGAACAAGGCTTTTTATATTTTTTTCAGTATTTTGCTAATATTTTGTTTTGTTTAAAAAAGCATGTTAAAGATGATGTTAAAGTAAGTTTCACAGCGCTCGCTAGCTCTTTGACGCGGGCCAAAAAACCTGACAAAAAGTGGTAGTGGTAAGTGGTGGTAAAAGTGGTAAACTGACTAAGCCCCCGAAAAATAGGTGAATCGGAATAACATTCACAATTTCACGCGTTCGCGTATAGTTTTCGAGCGTTCGCGCGTGAATGTGGAACGCCAACTGAAAACCATAGTGAACAATTTATACATTCGTACTTGTATTTTTTTTATTTCCATCGGAAAAGACAGACAATGATGACTGTCAAATTTTAGTTTTGATTAGCGAATTTGGCTGCTTTGTTGTGTTGGAGAATCGATTTACTGTCGTAGTTTTATTGATTTGTCGTTTATAAATTGTGATCGGCAATAATTTCCGTTCAAGTTTATATTTTAGTAAAGCAGATCCCGTCAGTGTAAAGATGCCTAGTCAGGAAGTAGTAACCACGAAAGTGGTGGTTCACCCGTTAGTTCTGCTCAGCGTCGTGGATCATTTCAATCGTATGGGAAAAATTGGTAACCAGAAGCGTGTCGTCGGTGTTCTTCTTGGTTGTTGGCGAGCTAAAGGCGTTCTTGATGTTTCCAACAGCTTTGCAGGTTAGTAATCTAAATAATAGTTATTGGTGTTTATTCTGTTCTGTATTATCTACCTTTTACAAAACCAGTTGCTCCTTTAAACTACTAAAAACTTGGAACTTAAGGAACATCTTTAGTTCCAATTAATGTAAATCAACACTAAAAACGCTTTGTCAATTTGATACATGAAATGTTAAAAAAGACTGCGACTAGTAATTTAGGTAAATTTCTAATGTTGCTTTTCCTCCTCATGTTGCTTTTCATATACTTGTCATATATTATTATAATATAACAAAGATTTATACAAAAGAAAATATTTTTAAAAGAAGTGTTTAAATGTATAGCTATTCTCACCTGACCTGATATGATATAAGGGTTATAATAATATTATGATTGAATTTGATCCTTTAATAAAAATGCAGCTCTTATTTGCAAAAGTTCAAGATCACAGACAAAAAATATATACCAGCTTCCAGTTTTAAAAAAAATAAAATTCAACAAATATTTTTAAATATTTTTGTACTTCTAATTGTTTTCCTGAATTTATCCCTCAGCATTATGAAAGTTAATATGGTTTTAATATTAACTGTCACTTAATTCTATGTTATTTATGTTTGAGTGGAAAGAGATACATTAGATTGATACTTAATTTAGTGTTTAATTAAGTCAAAACATAAGATAACTGAAACTTAGTGGTACTGAATAGTTAGATTTGTAAGCAAACAATGCTAAATTTGGATATCCCCCAAGAAAATACTTAGTTTAGCACATTACTGAAGTTATAGATATATTTATTTATAAAATGTTCATTATTCCAGTTCCATTTGATGAAGACGATAAGGACAAGTCGGTCTGGTTCCTGGACCATGATTACCTAGAGAACATGTATGGTATGTTCAAAAAAGTCAATGCCCGAGAGAAAGTAGTGGGCTGGTACCACACTGGACCTAAATTGCACCAAAATGATGTTGCCATCAATGAATTAATCAGGCGCTACTGTCCCAACTCAGTCCTTGTTATAATTGATGCTAAGCCGAAAGACCTTGGCTTGCCTACTGAAGCCTATAGAGCTGTAGAAGAAGTTCATGATGATGGAAGCCCTACAACTCGCACCTTTGAGCATGTTCCCAGTGAAATTGGAGCAGAAGAGGCCGAGGAAGTTGGAGTGGAACATCTGCTACGAGACATCAAGGATACCACTGTTGGAAGTCTTTCTCAAAGAATTACTAATCAACTTCTCGGTTTACGTGGCCTCCACTCACAGCTGACTGACATTAGAGACTATTTACTTCAAGTGGGTCAAGGTTCCCTGCCCATGAACCACCAAATTATTTACCAGTTGCAAGACATATTTAATCTCTTGCCCGACATAGCCAATGACAACTTCATTGACAATCTCTACATTAAGACTAATGATCAGTCCCTCGTGGTGTACCTTGCTGCTCTTGTAAGATCAATAATAGCATTACACAACCTCATTAATAATAAAATCACTAATAGAGATGCAGAAGAAGGTAAAAAGGAAGAAGGAAAGAAGGAAAAGAAAGAGAAAGATGACAAAGATGAGAAGAAAAATGAAGAGAAAGCGAAAGGGGACAAGAAAGATGACAAGAAGAAGTAATTTAGAAGCACTAGATTAAGAAGTTTGTAATGCTGAATTATTTTAAAATAAATTGTATTTACTAATTCTAACTATATTTTTCTTGTATATCCACACCACTAGAACAGAATGCCTAATTTTTTGCATCCAAAATACCACTTATTTAGCACCTAGTGATTGTACTATTATCAACTCTAAACCTTGAAATAAAGTTACTGGTGCCAATAATTGATAGGATACCAACATTAGAGCAGTTTTCCCTATGTATTTATTTATTTATTTAATCTTTTTTGCACAAGAGTATGTACAATCGTCGATACACGTTTTCTCGTGGTCCTACTAATTTGTCCTACTAGTCAAAAAGTGAACCTAGATTTGATCACTAAATACTAATTGTGGTTGTAAAAGTAGGTAGGTTAGGTTCGTTAGGTATCTTTAAACGCCCGAAGGGCAAACCGCCCAGAAATAGGAGCCCTGCCGCAAGGCAGGGCTCCGTCGAAAGTCAGTAGGACAAAAATAGTAGGACCACGAGAAAACGGCCGACCTAATCCCTAAAGGCCTTTTTTACATAGCGGGTGCAGAAAAAAAGAAGACAGACTGAGGTAAAAATTAAAAACTTAAACATAACTTAAACATAATTATCCTAATTATCTTATGTACCTATCTTGTTTTGTGCCAAATGAAAAGCATCCACTGCTGAACATTAGGCGGACTTAAAAAGATAGCTACCACATCAAACATTTTTGTTTATTATTCTTTTTTACAAAGGGGTTCATATCCGACATCTATGTAGGTATATCAGATCTGATTAATCAAAGTAATAATGGAATTTTGTTTTAACTTCTTACAAATGTCAACACAATTCTACCTATTTGCATACACTAATCAATACGTTTCAAATGATGGTGAAGTGTTAACATATCTCAAAATATGTGTGATAAGGGTAGAATTATCAGTGTGATTGTGTGATAACACTGGAACATTGATAAATGGACAGTCTTCACTAGAACCTAATATTAGTAAGGTAGTGCAATGGGTTTTAAGTGTTTATGAGGAGAATCTCAGAGATCTAAAATGGCCGACAGGATCCAACTATCAGTAAGTAATTGTCAGAAAAGTTAGTATTTTGTCTGAAGAAGCAAGATATTTTTATCTGTAGGTAAATAACAGTCAAAAAGCAAGGCTGAGTTAGTAGAATAGTAAATTACTCCACTGAAAAGAACGCACTAAGTCTTAAAGTAAAGATAACTAATGATAATTCGTAAGCTTGCATATTATTGATCATAACCTTGAGGCCTTAGTACGTTACTTCCTGTCTTTTTTTCTTAATCGCCTAATAGCCATAAAATAAAAGGGGCAGATATATTCCGAAGTTTGTTTGTGATCAACTTATTAGGACTATAGAAATTTAGTCTGCCAACAGAACCTAACCCTAATCTAAAAAGTGATGTCTTTGGAACTACCACTTCTGAACGGCAGTATTGGTGAATCAAACCAAACAGTTGTTTTTTCCAGGATCAAGTATGGCTGAAGCCAGAAGGCGGGACGGAGTTTGACATCCCCGTAGCAGTTAAAATATTGAACAGTTCTGGCGATAAGATCCAAGTGAGAGATGATGATGGCAAGGTGTTCTCCACATCCACGCATAATGTTCTCAAGCCGCTGCACGCGACGTCGATTGTGGGAGTGGAAGACATGATCACCCTGGGGGAGCTCCAGGAGCACACCATTCTGAGGAACTTGCATTTGCGGTACAATAAGCAGCTGATTTATGTAAGTTAATTGTCATCTTGGCGCGGTAATCATTGGGAACCTTATATGTGTGAGTTATATGTGTTTTTTATGTAAACATGCATATATGTATGTTTTGAACAAGAATAAAAAAAAAACATAGTAGTAACACAGGCAATATGAACAATTACAAAGCTTTTAAGAGATTTCTTCCAGCAAACCACTGAAAAAGAAGACGGGTAAATGAAGTAGGTAGGTAGGTAGGTAATAAAAACAATAATAATAAATAAACTTTGTCACAGTTATAATTGTAATTATAATTAGAATTCGCTAAAAATGTTTGAAGTACGTGATAACTGATAACTGATATGTTTGCATAGGTATTAATTGAAAAATAGAAATCAGCCCGCTATTGGTGATTAATGAATAATGATTATCGTTCTTATCGCATTATTTAATGCAAGTAGGTACAGTCATCTAGTAAAAATGTTGAGCATTCGAATCTTATCACCGTCATGCTTGTCATTTTGATGTTCAATTTGAAGACACTAAAATTCTTTACTTTTTCGTAGGCTTACTGTACGTACGAGGGCTGTTTGATAAGTCGTTTTAAAAATAAAAAAAAGGTTTTTTTTAAACAATTTATATTTATTTCTCAACATAGTCTCCTTTGAGCGCCAAGCACTTGTTCCAGCGAGTTCCCAATTTTTTTATCCCCTCCAAAATATACGTTTTGTCAAGGTCTTCAAAATAGGCGTTAACACCTGCGATGCAGTCCTCATTTGTCAAAAATGTTTGCCCTCTAAGCCATGTTTTCAGATTTGGGAATAGTTAATAATCGCACGGAGCTAGATCTGGCGAATACGGAGCATGCGGAACCATCTCGTGGATTTTGGCCATTGCAATAGTTGACGTGTGCACTGGGGCATTGTCTTGATGAAAGTGGGCTTTCTTGGGGGACAATTTTGGTCGTTTTTCCAACAATTCGGCAATAAAACGGTCCAATAACTCTGCCTAATAACGGCCAGTGATAGTCTTTCCCTTTTCCAAGTAATCAATCATAATGATTCCTTCGCCATCCCAGAATACTGACTGTCGCCAACACCTTCCCAGCCGACAAAACAATCTTGGCCTTCTTTGGGGCACGTTCACCAGTCGCCATCCATTGTTTTGATTCAGCCGTATAATGATGGACCCAAGTTTCGTCCACAGTGACAAATCGACTAAAAATATTCCGAGGATTACGCTTCATCAAATTCACTTTCTTTCGTGTTTGTAACGTGTTTGTCATGTTTATAACGGCACGAAATTCAGATTTTTCCATAGTTGGTGAAAATTTACGAGTGATAACAGTTAAACAATGGTTATACTGACAAAAACTTGTTTTTTATTGCTGAATTTTTGACAGTCTTCATTTGAAAGATTGTGCCTGCCAGTGTTAATACCATTTACCAGAAAAAAGGGTTTATAAATAGTTTTTAAAAGGACTTATCAAACAGCCCTCGTACCTAGATTGGTTTCAAGTGTCTGTACATCGAACTCAGAAGTAGCTATAGGTACATTTTATTATCCTGTCGCAGTAACGTATTAAAGTGAAACATATATTTACAACTTGAATAAAATATTAATTAAGCTCCAACAAAAATATTACATTCTCAGTAGACACAGTACAGTAGAGTATAAGGGAAACTGTGTCTGACAATAGGGAATATTCATGACGCACTTACAGCTTCAATAAAAGCTGATTCATGAAACAGACAGTTGAGAAAAAAAACACATTTTGAATAGCAATAAAAATAACCAAGATTGCCAACAAAGATTTGTTTCTATCTCTGTCTAGCAAAACCGAATATAACATGGAGTTTATATGGCCGACCTGTTACATGACGGCACAGTACATATCGGCTCTCTGTCGTCTGTCTAATCGCTGTTTAATTAGCAGTTTAAAATACTGGTATCATCCGTATTTCTTGGCCAATTTTAATATCAATTTCACTTTTAGTGATCTCTTTTACGGTTTTTTTTTTAAATGCGATTTCAAAAGGTCATGCTTATTCCTTATACCTACCTACCATCATTCTTCAGTTTTTTGAAATACTTAAATAATGTGGATGGTTAGGAATAAGCCGTCTTGTTCGCACGTCAACTTCACACTCATTTAATTAGGAATCAGATTAAATGTGAACTTGTTACTTGGTTTCTTTTCCCCATTATATGAAATGAAAACAAGTGAATTTTTTTCAGTTTACTCAAAGTCATATCTAACTAATTAATTATTATACATTTCCAGACATACACCGGCACTATGTTAATCGCAATCAACCCCTACGAAATCTTACCCATATACACCATGGATCAAATTCACTTCTACCAAGAAAGAGGTATGGGTGAGATGCCACCACACATATTCGCTATAGGAGACAGTTCTTATAGAGAGCTAAAGGATACGTCGACCAACCAGTGCATCGTAATCAGGTATCTACTAGTTACTATCAACCCGCCTTGGCTCCACTCCGGTTTACATAAAAGAAAGAAGCTTTCTTTAAGTAAAAGAGTTTTTCAAAACAGTTTAGTAATTAACTAGTACGTTAAGTGGTTAAATTAATTAATAAATGTATTTCAAGCAAAAACTAAACAAAAAACAATCCTACCTATCCTACTTATTTATAATATTAGTAAAGAGTATAGATTGCCGACTCATAACAGTCATGACCATAACACTTGTCTGTTGATAATTAAGAACATTTAAAACTGCTTTGTCTGTTTCTTCGTAATATAGATTAATAACAATAACGCAGAACACAGTAGGTATAATAATATTTATAGTAGGTAATATAAATAATACTACATAGGTTCGTTCGGACAGTTTCAATTTACATCTCCCTATTCTATTGTCTTCCTCTTTCTCTCCCCTTCATCATTTAAGGACATCATGTGAGGCGGAGATTTGCGTTTATTTCGTGTTTCAATTATTCACGGGCATTGGTGATAGCTAAAATGACGACAATGTGACCTGATTAGCATTTAGTACGGTAGGATATGTATAAATATAATGTAAGTAAAATGTTTTTTCAGTGGTGAAAGTGGTGCAGGAAAAACAGAAAGTACAAAACTATTATTGCAGTATCTAGCTGCAGCTAGCGGAAAACACTCGTGGATCGAGCAACAGATTCAAGAAACAAACCCAATTCTAGAGGCATTTGGCAATGCTAAAACTGTAAGAAACGATAATTCCTCTAGATTTGGCAAATACATTAATATATACTTCAGCAGCAAAGGCGTTATTGAAGGGGCCAATATAGATCAATATTTGTTGGAGAAAACCCGCATTGTTTCTCAAAGTAAAGGTGAAAGAAATTACCATATATTTTACGCATTGGTCTCGGGATTGGCAGCCGACGAGAAAAAGAAATTAGAGCTGGGTCATGCAACGGATTACATCTATCTCAACTCTGGCAACATGATAACTTGCGACGGCCGCAATGATGGCTTGGAATTTTCTGACATACGATCCGCTTTCAAAGTGCTGCATTTTTCTGATACTGAAGTGTGGAGCGTATTTAGTCTACTTGCTGCAATCTTACATTTGGGAAACCTGAAATTCAAATCTTTTAACTTTAACAATATTGAGTCTTCAGAAGTGTCTGATGCTATGAATGCCAATAGAATTGCGTCCCTTTTAGGGGTTAGTAAAACCAAGCTGTGTGACGCTTTGACAAGGAAAACGTTTGTTGCGCATGGAGATAAAGTGGTGTCGACCCTCACAGTAGCCGCCGCGAATGAAGGCAAAGACGCCCTGGTCAAAGCAATATACGGTTATATATTCGAGTACATAGTTGAAATGATTAATCGAACCTTGCATCAAGATCAGCAGCTTTCCAGCAATTCCGTCGGTATATTAGATATTTTCGGTTTTGAAAATTTTGATTCCAACAGTTTTGAGCAATTGTGCATTAACTACGCGAATGAAAATTTGCAACAGTTCTTCGTTAGGCATATATTTAAGTTGGAACAAGAACAGTATGAAAAAGAAGGTATTACATGGACGAATATAAATTACAAGGACAACCAAGAGAACTTGGACATGATAGGGCTTAAACCTATGAACTTGCTCTCGCTTATAGACGAAGAGTCGAAATTCCCAAAGGGAACGGATTTAACACTTTTGTCGAAGCTGAATACCAATCATAGTACCCAAAATTGTTATATTACCCCCAAATCGACTCATGAGCACAGCTTTGGCGTCAAACATTTTGCTGGAGATGTTTCGTATCAAGTTAAGGGTAAGTAAGTAAGTAAGTAATCATTCACACGAGAACAACTAAATTCCCAGTGTATTTTCCCACTCTAACCATATTTATTTTCTTTAGGTTTTTTAGATAAAAATAGGGACATAATGACAACAGATATCAAGGAAATGATTTTGGATTCTAGCAACACGTTCTTGAAGAATTTATTCAGTAACGATGTCGTCACGACTCAGAGCGGAAGTCGCAAAACGGTCTCACTGAGCTACAAGTTCAAGACATCTCTTGACTCTTTGATGAAGACTCTATACGCTTGCCATCCGTTTTTCGTTAGATGCATTAAGCCAAACGAATTTAAGAAACCACGGGTTAGTATTATCCTAGCAGTAATAAGGATTAGTTTCAAATAAAATTGTAGCATTATTATTAAACCTATTTTGCAGGTCTTCGACCGCGCTCTATGCGTCCGCCAGCTCCGTTACGCTGGATTAATGGAGACTGCTAAAATACGGCAAGCTGGTTACCCGATACGCTACTCCTATTCAGAGTTTGTCCATCGATATCGCCTCATTGTGCCAGACATCCCACCCGCTGAGAAAACCGATTGTAAAAATGCTACCAAAAAGATTTGTACTCAAGTTTTGACAGACCAGGAATTCCGACTGGGTCATACAAAAGTTTTCCTTAAAGATATGCATGATGCAATACTCGAGGAGTTGAGACACAAAGTGCTATTAACTGCAGTGATCAAGGTACAAGCAAATGCGAGGAGGTTCATCTGCAGAACGAGATTCTTGAAGATGCGACAAGCTGCTATCATTATCCAGAAACATTATCGCGCTCGTGGCTACAGACACAGGTACTTGGTAATGAGGAGAGGTTACCTGCGAATACAGGCAGCTATAAGATCCAAAGAATTACGAAATACCTTTATAAACATAAGAAAGTTCTTCAGGAAGTTCCAAGCCCACAGCAGGGGTTATCTCGTTAGGAAACTTATAAAAGATAAAGGTAACATTATTAAGGCAAGTTTGGCACAATTCAAAAGGGAGAAAGAGGAGCTGGAACGGTCTGGCAAAGCTGATGGTAAAGGTGCTGAAGATGATTATGAAAGGAAGGTTAATGAAGTAATGCGATCAATTTGGATCGTTAAGGATATGCCAGTAGAAAACAAGACACATAATGCAATTGACGATAGATATGTTGACGATGTATTTGGATTCTTAAAAGATACCACAACACCAGCTGGAACCGTACGCGGAACAGGATTTGGAGTGGTAAGTTACTTATTTACGTAGTTCGAGCTTCAAGTAATGACCTGTAAATAAAAAATGTTTTGTTTCCAGACATCGAAGGCGAAGCCTGTAGCATCGAGTGTAATCCCTCTTCCTCAAGATCAAGAAGAGGAAGAAGTTTTTGATGAATTCAACTTCAGAAAATTTGCTGCTACCTATTTCTTGGGGAACACCAGTCATCAGTATTCCAGAAAACCCTTAAAACAATCGTTGTTAGAATTACCTTCACCTGTAGACAAAATGGCATCTCAGGCTTTGTGGATAACGATTTTGAGGTTCATGGGAGACTTATCCGAGCCGAAATATGTAGATGACAAGATTGACAATGTACCCGTTATGACTAAATTGTCGGATACGATTGGCCGAGCGTTCCAAAAAAGTAAAGAGTTTGAAGTAAGTTATACGACTTAAAATTCCAATCACCTGTATTTATTTAAATATGGTTATTAATCAATTTTTATGTTTGTGTCATCTTCAGGAACTCCTAAATAGGGACAACGGTAACGGTAACAGAAACAAGCTAATTCAGAAGACGCTAAAGCGACAAAACAAATTGAATGATGAGTTAATGATGAATTTATTGAAAGACGAAACAACCAATGAAATGTACAACACTTGGTTGAACGCCAGGAGAAGCACTAACCTTGAAAAACTCCACTTCATAATAGGTCATGGCATTATCAGAAAAGAGCTAAGGTAATTTAGGAATTCCGAATGTTACAAACCGATGTTAAATTCTTGAAATAAATTAGCAACATAATAAATAATAAAAAAAATATTTGTTTCAGAGATGAAATATTCTGTCAATTATGCAAACAACTTACTAATAATCCGTCTAAAGCATCCCATGCTCGCGGATGGATTCTCCTGTCTCTATGCGTCGGTTGCTTCCCTCCGTCGGAAAGATTTGTTAAATATCTGCGCTCATTTATACGTGGCGGTCCTCCGGGCTACGCTCCTTATTGCGAAGGAAGGTTGGTAAGAACATTTAAAAATGGCCCACGTGCCCAACCACCCAGCTGGCTAGAGCTCCAAGCAACAAAGACCAAGAAGCCAATACTTTTAACAGTAACGCTTATGGACGAATCGTCAAAAACCGTACAGTCGGACTCTGCTACAACATCCGAAGAAATATGCCAACAAATAGCTGAAAATATTAAATTACACGACGTGTTCGGATTTTCGCTATACGTAACGCTTTACGATAAAGTTCTATCGTTAGGAAGCGAGGGCGAACACATTATGGATGCGATTTCACAGTGCGAACAATTCGCTAAAGAGCAGGGTACCCCTGAGAAGAGTGCACCTTGGAGATTGTTCTATAGAAAAGAAGTATTTACCCCTTGGCATAATCCTTCTGACGATGCTGTGGCTACCAATCTCATTTACCACCAGGTAGCTAAAGGCGTTAAATTTGGCGAATATAGGTGTGATGCAGAAAAAGATTTGGCGATGATAGCGGCACAGCAACATTATATCGAGTACGGTCCACAAATAGATCCAAACGTCTTAAGAAAAGTAATCGTAAACTATATACCGAATCAGTTCATTCAATCGAATGATGTGGCGTTAACAAAGTGGGAACACCTTGTCACTAAAGCTTTTGAATCCTCGCAAACCGTACAAACAAAAACTGATCCTCTAAGATGCAAAGAGGACATAGTAATATATTCTAAATTAAAGTGGCCCATGCTGTTTTCTCGGTTCTTTGAAGCCATAAAATTAAAAGGCGAAATGATAAATAAGGACGTGGTTATTTTTGCTGTTAACTGGACTGGAATTTACATAGTCGATGAGTTAGAACATATTCTACTCGAAATGTCATTCACAGAAGTGACGTACGTGGCTTACAATGCCGATAAAGATTACGACAACTTAGGGACTTTAACACTAAGAACGATACGACAAGAAGAATTGGTATTCCAAAGTGTTGATGCTAGTGAAATGAGTTCGCTAATCATTTATTTGATCGACGGTTTGAAGAGACGATCGGTTTACGTTGTTGCTCAAAGTGACTCGCAGGGTTACAGTGACGCGTCGTCCTTCTTACAGTACAAAAAAGGCGATCTAATAACATTATTACAAGATTGCACAGGAGAAACATTAATGAATGCAACATGGGGACACGGTTCATGCAACGGCCATGAGGGATTGTTCCCAACCGAACAGGTGTACATCTTACCCACAATGACAGTACCTTCGAATACTACTTTGGATATTTTCAAGAAAGGTAATGTTGGTACAGACAAAAAGACGTCGAAATATAACACAATACAGCGTAAACGTATGTATACACTTGAAAAGTTCGCTAAGGAGTACTTTAGAGAAAACTATGATATCAATACCACTGTTTCAAGAACGTCTACGTTAACTACAGCCAAAAAGGCCGTGGCTGGGGATCTGTGGGCTCACACCAGAGATCCTATTCGAAAACCGTTGCTCAAAAAATTATTAGGCGATGATAAAATCGAAAAATGTGCAATTGCTATGTTCTTTGGTGTACTCAAATACATGGGAGACATGCCAGCACCTAAGGCAAGATCCGTAACTGAATACACTGATGAGATATTCCGGTCTGCTGCGTCCGATCCTGGCTTACGAGATGAAGTCTATTGTCAAATCATGAAACAATTGACAAATAACCGAATACAGCTGAGTGAGGAAAGAGGTTGGGAGTTAATGTGGCTCGCAACGGCCGTCTTCGCACCTGGACAATTGTTGATAAAAGAACTCGTTGAATTTCTGAAGACCAGGCCGCACCCTATTGCTAAAGAGTGCCTTAAGCGCGTATTTAAAATTCAGAAGAGCGGACCAAGAATGTATGCTCCATATGTTGTAGAAATAGAAGCAATACAGCACAGAAGTATGCAGATATACCACAAAGTATACTTCCCCGATGACACTGATGAAGCCTTTGAGGTCGACTCGTCTACTAAAGCGAGGGATCTCTGTGAACAGATAGCGGGACGACTGAATATTAAGAACAGTGACGGATTTAGTTTGTTTGTAAAAATAACAGATAAAGTATTTTCTGTGCCTGAAAATTATTACTTCTTCGATTTTGTACATGAGCTTGTTGAGTGGATGAAGGCCTCACGTCCTGTTCGAGCTGGTAAGTAAACACCAAATAGAAATCAATTTGAAATCTACCTTTGATTTGATTTTACTTTAAATTACTTTTTTCTAGCGGGCGCTCAATTACAACTTAACTATCAAATATTCTTCATGAAAAAACTGTGGATTAACACGGTACCCGGCAGAGACAAAAACGCCGATCAAATTTTCTACTTTCCACAAGAACTTCCTAAATACTTGAGAGGATACCACAAGACATCCAAACAAGACCTCGTTGAATTGGCCAGCTTTATTTATAGAGCACGGTTTGGAAACGACCAGTCACTGCTTCCACAAATCGGCCAAATGCTTGAAGAATTTATTCCCCCAGACATGGTCAGAATTCAGTCAAACTCGCAATGGAAATCGAGCATCAGTGCAGCGTACTTAAGACATGGTATTATGACCGAAAATGAAGCCAAGGAACAATTCCTCAAGAAAATCTATCAACTGCCTACTTTCGGTACTGCCTTCTTTGAGGTTAAACAGACGTCTGACCCGTCTTACCCCGAATTAGTGGTCGTAGGAATCAATAGGAACGGCGTCAGTATCATCCATCCTCAAAGTCGGGTAAGTAAAGCCGCCAAATATGACGTACTTATATACAAATTAAAATCATTTGGAATCTACCTTCTAACATATTCTTTTTTGTAGGACGTCTTGGTGACTCACCCGTTCTCTCAGCTGTCTAACTGGTCATCCGGAAACACGTTTTTCCATATGACAATGGGTAACTTCCTGAGGGGAACGAAGATCCTGTGTGAAACTTCTTTGGGATACAAAATGGATGACCTGATATCTTCTTATATTGCAGTTCTACGGCAATCATTAAAACATAAACATTGAAAGATCATAATGATAAACTATTAATGTTTAAGAAATAATCAATTCAATAAATATAACTTGTGTATATTCTATACTTGACTAAATTGACATTTTTTTTTTATTATTTAGTCCGTAATCGGATAAAGGTAGAATTCACAATTCATATTTTTTAATAAGCGCAAAAACAATAAATAATTAAAAAATCATGTTAAATAAGTATTATTCGACTATAACGATTAAACGACCTAACCGGGTGTTCTTTTTTTACTGATATTATAGATTTTTGGAAAATGACAAATTTCGGCTGACTGAAATTATTTTAAACCAGACAAATAGAGAGGGTTGTTATAAGTCTGTCGTGAGTGGGTCTGTATATCTGTGTTTTGTGCTGTGCTGTGGCATCATAGCCACAGTATATAAATAGTTATTTATCTACAATATATTCAGAAACGATAAGCAAATGGACTATATTAAGAAACCTGTATATGTGGTCTGTGGTTGCATCTTAATGTTCACTTGCGTCGGTCACCGATATTTAATGAATAAAAACATTAACAATTTAAGATACAGGGAAACTACAGATACAGGATTCTCACATAATGTAGTACACTTATGATATTATGCATGTAGATAAAGTTATGTATGCGACTGTACACATAATTAGGCATTAAAACCTCGTGTGCTCTTATTATGAAACTCGCGTATAGCTCGTTTAATAAAACCACACTCGCGTGTTAATGACTCTGACTCATTATGCACCAGTCACATAAACTACTAACTGATTAACAAAATCATAAATAATGAAAGAAACCCAAAGATTTTTAAATACCTATTGAATGATACACCCCCACCGGATACCCCACTTACATTGTCATAATTCTTGTTTTTTTTTTATGTTCCTGAAAAAGGAAAACACGGAACCAACGGTCTGTCTGTCTCTCCGTCTGTCTGTCCGTCTATCTGTCTGTCTGTCTGTCTGTCTGTCTGTCTGTCTGTCTCTCTCGGAAACGCGTGGAGGTATCGAATTGAAATCAAAACCACATACTCCGGTCTATAGTCCCTTATTGAAGCTGTAAAAAATCAAACTTCTACATTGACGTAAAAAAAATATACCGCCGTTTATGCCGCAAAAATCGTGTATTTCGACGCTCTCGAGGGAATCAAAATGTATAGGGTATTTCCAGTTGACCTAGAACTATGAAATTTGGCAAGTAACACCGTCTTTTACTACAAGTATAGGGAAAAATCTTAAATGTGTACATTTTTAATTAAATCCCAAAAAAAGGCAAAAGTGCGAGTAGGACTCGCCTACCGAGGGTTCCGCACATGACACAGTTAACTTAATTCAAAATTTGGACCGCCGTCCCTTGCATAAAGACCCTGTTTTTTGTGATTTAATTACACAGACAGACCAACAGACGTACAACAAAGTATCCTATAGGGTTCCGATTTTTTCCTTTTGAGGTACGGGACCCAAAAAAACAAAAACCCGCCTTCGAAAATGGTTTTTGTTTTTATTTTATGCTTTTCAGTGATCCTATTTATGCTGTTATGTAGTCCCACCTCTAAATTATTAAGAAACTAACATTTCAAGCTCAACGCAAGCAAAGCCGCGGGAAAGTCATACTCATATTTAAACAATTAAATGTGTTTCGTCATAGTCGCTCAACTACTTTAATCGAGTGATCTTATCGCCACCCTTGAAATAGGTACCGTTATGGAGTTCCGGTGGCCATCTGTGGACTATTAATCATCAGTTCCACTTCACCATATTGTACTTTTCAAAAGCAAAAGCTTTGCAATACCGAAATCGCTATAGGTGTGCCTATAATATTTGAGGACTTCACTCGATTTCTCCAAGATCCCATCATCAGATCCTTGACAATCGGACCAACTACAAAGTATACCCATCCAAACAACTATTTTACTACGTTAAATTGGTCTACGAGTAATCGGGGAATATACATTTAAAAAAAATATATCCCGACGAATTGAGAACCTCCTCCTATTTTTGAAGTCGGTTAAAAAAGGGTCTTAATGCAAGGTACGGCAGTCCAAATTTTGAATTGAGACTGTCTTGTGCGAAACCCTCGGTGGGCGAGTCCGACTCGCACTTCTCCGGTTTTTAACATGATTAATGTTTTTTTTTTAAATGTTCAAACTTAAATTACACGATATAGACCTATAGTTTCCTTAAAGATAAACTTAGCAGAAGAAGTGGCTTATCCAAAGAAAGTAGTATTAATATAATCAAATATAAAACTATCTTACTCTTTAAATTATATGAAATAACAACCGCTAGTCAGTAATTTAGCATTTAATCGACCGATTACGATTACGTCGCAGAGATGCAGAAATTTATCTGGACAAGAAAAGGGCCTTATGTGACAGTAACCAATTTTTTGGATGTTTTCTTAATTAAAAGCATTCT
Source organism: Acleris sparsana (assembly GCA_923062465.1). Taxonomy (NCBI): domain Eukaryota; kingdom Metazoa; phylum Arthropoda; class Insecta; order Lepidoptera; family Tortricidae; genus Acleris; species Acleris sparsana. The sequence continues at coordinate 16,010,125 of OV281286.1, forward strand.
TCAATGTTGCAAGTGAACAAATAAAAATACCAACGTCCGTTAAATTCAAATTATTGTTAACAATGTTACATGCACGCCTAATATACATATTTCTAGCATAACATGTCCTACTCCGAGGTATAGAAAAAAGATCTTTTCTACGACACTGGCGCTCTCGTTTACGAGGAACTCTGAAATTGATTTTGTGTAATAGGTTCGGGGCATCCAAATGAGAGTGAATTATTTTAAAAAGTAGAACGGCATCAGTTAAGTCTCGACAGTCACTGAGCATCTGTATATTGAAACGGTTGCAAGTGTCACTATAATTTGTATGCCTTTCTTCAATCCTAAAACACAATGACTTAATAAACTTTCAATCATGTCTATATGAACATTAAAATGGGGTTTCCAGACTGAACAGGAAAATTCTAAGTGACTGTGGACAAAACTATGTAAAGAATTTTGTATGTACGAAGGTTTTTGAATGGTTTACTTACACGCAAAATAAAACCTAGGTAGTTGTTTATAAGTATGACTTAATTTGCATTTTATCGATGTGTGGAATAAAAGATAGCTTGCTATCCAAGGTGTTTTTTTACTACCGTCATATCTTTTAGTGACACGAACTTATCATTAAAATCAACAAACACTATTCATACTTACATATGTACATATAGGCTGATAAACAGATTACTCTACTTTGCGTCGCGCAGTCGTGTAAAAATAGGTCAACATTGAACAAACACACCTCTAAACCACATATAATGCATTATATCATAGTACATTATGATACAAGTGTGCTAAGTTGACCATTGTATACAAGGCGCTATTGTGTGCGCACGAGCGAAAGCGAGTGCGCCACAAGAAAGCCGCGTATATTATGGTCACAGGCACACGTGTTACATACGACGTTTTTCAACACTCGCGAAAAAATAACGACTCTTCATTTAGTCAAATTTTAATTAATTAGGTATTAAAACAGTTGGTAAAAAACTGTTTGATGCTAAGAAAAAAAAAGGTATAACCCGATTAAATTATATCGCTTCTTCTTCGTACTTACAACTTGGTACTAGGCTACAAATGTAAATTGTTTGGGTTAATAAACTAAAGGCACTTGTGCGTAATATACTGAAAAAGCACGCGTGTTTAATATCTAGGTTTATGAGCCAAAAATCGGTGGAATAAAAAGGTCGTTTTGAGCAAGTGTGTTGAAAAGGAATTTACAGTTCGTTCCCCACATGATTATATCATTTTAACCTTACATAATGAGGTCCTACATTCACGCGCAATTCGCGGGCTACGTTCGTGGCGCGAATTGCGCGTGAATGTAGGAGCCCATTATGCTGGTTGAATTTGACAGGAGTTTGACAGATCGTAAACAATCTTAATGTGATCTTAATGTGATCGTAAGATTCGTAAGCCTACCCTACCTACTTATTCTTAATCGAATAATTGAAAACATTTGAACACTTGCCGAAGCCTTGTTTGTGCCTACGATTTAAAGAGTATTTTTACAATATAAGCTATTAACTCTACAATGGAAGGATCTAAATCTAAACGTAGTTCTTCTGTGCCAAGTTTTGCTTTAGAAAATGGTTTAGACTTGAGGTCTGTATTTTTCGAATTTTTAGACTGTTGTTACTTAACATTTGTAATATCGACTTGGATTTTTATTATTAATCTGTACATTTAACCTGTAATAACAGTACTTATTACAATATTATGTTACAGGCAAATCTGCACATCTGGCTCAGTCCTTCATATTAATGAGGATTGTGATGATTATTTCTCACCAGACATGGAACGGGAACACTCTAATACTTCAGACTACATTGGTAAACCAGTAAAAAGTTTCCAATCTCTGGAGAAACAGCTGACACCTGTAGACCCTGATGGCCATGTCAAAAAGAAAATATTTGAAGAAGGTGGCGGCCAACCTTTGCATGAAGGATGCACAGTCCATATCACTTATACAGGGTTTTGGGAAGGGGTTGATGAACCTTTTGATGTCAGGAAGCTTTATAAGCCTTTGGTAAGATGATATTGAACAGTAAATAGAAATGATGTTACAGGAAGCCTTTCAAAAATTAAAGTCTTAAGTTTTTGTGGTATGTTCTTATTGTTAACAATATCAACTCTTGCATATTGGCTATGTTATGCATTTGTTGTTGTTGTTGACTTGGGCATGTTTTAAGGCTGGCATCTCGGTTAAGATTGGTTTATTAATACAGCCCTTAACACATTCAGCGCATCAACAATCTGATAGGAATGCTGTTCATCGCAGATTTTTTTGCTACGTAGTTGTGAAAATTATGCATAGGCTCATTGAATGTGTTAAGATTTTAACCTTAAGATTGTAGTCTTTAGATTGCAACTGCCTTTGGATCTCAGGTTTCACTTACCATTAGGTGCTTGCCTTCCTCCTCCACGCCGCAAAATAAAAAGTGGCCATAGCATCAATAATAGTGCAATACCATATACATAACAAACAAATAACAAATTCTAAAACGTGAAAAGTGCACATTACTTACTTGCTAAAGCCGCTTTTTGCACCTTATTTAATCGGTTAGTTATGTGGTATTAAACTATGAAATTCTTGCTAAGTATGGCAGATGGCAGTAAAAATTCAACCATAGTGTTTCAACTTTCAACCCTATTTATTTCAGGTTGCCGATCTCAAGTGCAATGACCTGCTGCCTGGAATCCAAATGGCTGTCAAATCCATGTTAGTTGGGGAAGTATCACTGTTCCTCCTGTCTTACACAGTGATGTTTGGGGAACTTGGGATCCCTCCACGAATCAAACCAAAAGCAGACTGTGTTTTCTATATCAAACTAATCAAAAGTTATTTCACTCCTGAAGAGGGGTTAGTATTTATAATATTAGTTCTTTTTAACACTACTAATCACAAAAATCATTATATCAAACATATTGGCTATTTATCCATTTAGATGGAATAATATTTTTGATTACAGGGCCAACATCAACTACAGAGAACCCAATATGTTTCAACGTGTTTACACTGAGGTCACAAAACTGTACAGCTCTGGAGTCACACTACACAAATGCCATAATATTATAGCTGCAGTTCAACTATTTAGAAAGTGTATATATATGCTACATAAGTGTCGACTGGCAGATGAAATGGAAGAACAAAAGCAGGAGAAATTTCTTAAAAAACTTTACTTAAATCAGGCTATCTGTTACAATGCTTTGCAACAACCACTTAAGGCATGCATTGCTTGCAACGAGCTAAACCGACTAGATAATCTATGGAATAATAGTAAGGCTTTGTTGCAAAATGCAAAGGCACTACGCATGATTGGTCAATTTGCTGCAGCAGAGAAAAGACTTTCAAGAGCTCAAAAACTATCCCCTGGTAAGAGAGAGATTGAAGAAGAATTGGGTTTACTTGAGAAAACGTCTATTGGTTGTGATCAAAGTAAATTGTTAGCTAAGAGCATAAACATAGATTTGATCAGTGATGATTTTAAGGAAGAAGTAGATATCTTAATCAAAAATTTTAAACAGAATGCTGATTTGTGTAAATTGACAATACCAAGCGGCTTAAATACCATGGAAATGAAATATATTAAGGAAGCTTGTATTAGGGAAAATTTGTATTACAGTAGAATACAGAAGGATTACGCCTTAGACAAGACCAAGGAAGACGAGAATGATGATGATAAAATTAGTAATGATGGCAGTTCCTGCTTGACCTAATTGGAATAAAAATGAAATCGGTACCTTACTGAATTAATATCAGGAAACAATCTCACAAAACTTTCATTTTATTTATTTGTTAAAGATACTACACATGATACAGAATTATTATTAAGCATACAATTTACGCGAGACCTCGCGCGCAATTACATGGCGAGACTTATGTTCCTGTTTTTTTATCCCACTTTCCTTTCTCCAACTCAAAAGATCGAAGTTGAGCTTAAAGAGAACTCAAATGATGCCATACAATATTGTAATTTACCCCGATCTGATTGTCTCCCCTTTCGGTGGAAAAATACCTTGAAATAGGTCATGATTGTCATGAACATTAAGCAAGTTCTACATATATTTGGTTGTATATAATGAAAATAGATTAAAGAATCACTTTTTTTTTTTAATTTACTGTCCAGTTTTTAATAGAACATTTTTTTCGTCCGGTAAATAGGTAACATTTGGCGATCTGGACAGCTGATAGGCGATGTCTTCCGCCGCTTCTATGCGCCGCAGCTCTACCAGGCCTTCTCCAGCGCTCCCGAAGGACTTGGCGAGCAAAACTGCTGCTTGCGAATCCCCTTCTGCCGCTATCACAGCTGCTTTCTTCTTTTGCTCCTCTTTTTCTACTAAAAACCGCGCTCTCTCTGCATCTTGCTGCGCCACTTGCTTGAGCTCCACTGCTCGCGTGAACTCTTTGCCGAAAGACAGGTGCGTGATTGCGATGTCGTCTAATATCAGACCAAACTGCTTGGCTCGTTCTGTCAAGTACTCGTTGACTTTCTGAGAAACAATCTGCAACAAGAAAAACTTAGCATAGGCAGGGCTGGTAGGAGCAACAGGCGCGAAGTTAAGAGGTCGGAATTTTGTTAAAAAATCAGGATACACCAAAGGGAAATTTGGCCTCGACTCTCATGCCTTTTCCTATACAATGTTCATACCCATGCCGCACTATGCTCCTAGCGTTGCACATGGCTCTGCTTCTCCCTCTCCGCTGTCCGAAAATCTGATCCAACAGGGAGCGCTGGGCATGACGAGGAGCAAGACGTGCGGCATGACGACTAAAGTGGCCACACTACGTCTCTGCCTCCTTTCCCCGCTATTTCCCATGCCACTCGACGAGTGTGTGGCAGGGGTATTTGAGATCAAACAGACGAAGAAAAGACAGAGCTATAGATAAAACTTATTCAAGTCCAGATTGCTGTTAGTTGGGTTACCAGAGGGCAAGAAGCTTTGGGTGGTGAATAACCGCTAAAACTTACTTCTCTTTGGGTAATCAGTTCCTCAGCATTGAACTGAGCAACAACGGCCTTCAGCACTTCGGAAGTAATGGAGGGTAGGACCCTATCCTCGTAATCCACCCCCAGCACGGTAAAAATCTTCGGAAGTTCATCCGGCACGGGTCTGAACAGGATGCGTAGGTTTATGTTGACATTTTGTAGATCTGAAATAAAATAAGTTCACATTTTTTAAATCAGCAGTTAACTGGCCCTGTTCTGTCAAACCATTTTTGGGCCACAATGTCTGAACGATTATGTCTTACCTAAGTACTATGGCTTTTCTATATCAAATAAGTGACGTAATCACTCATGTCCTACATAAGCTAACAGAGTTTACAATTTGACTATCATACTGCGTAACTTTGATAGTCCCATAATGAGCCAGAAATCTATTGGTTGACTGCTCAGTTGGTAAATCTAAGAAAATGCCTGTATGCTCGTGGGCCAGGGTACCTAATTAAACAAATGACTATAGGCAATGACGCCCTTATTTACAAATTACCTTACATACAGACTAACAACCATAGCAGTATAAAACAAAACTAACACTAACAATTTTTCGGTGTCAGTTAACAGACGGCCACAAAATTGCAGAAATATTTCACCTCTCTGCCAGAATATAATATATAGCTAGGGCGACAAATATTAGTAGGTACTTACCTCCTCTGATCACAAATAATTTAAAAGTCACCTTGGCTTGTGGCTCCAATCACTGATCAGGCGTTAAAAAGTTTATTTCCTGCTGATATTCCTTTTTTCTTACCTGAAATTCTTTCGCGTTTTCTACAATTGTAAGGGTAAAATAATGATACCTGCCTTTGCTCCCAGTCAACGTTGGGATGTTTCTTGGTCGAGATTTAATATCAAAAATGTATGGAGTCTGCACCCACGGAATAAAGAAGTGGGTACCCTCTCCTACGACGTACTTCTGGACGCCGGCGAACTTGTCCATTATCACAGCCCTCTCACCGCCGTCAACTGAAAAGACCGGACCATAGGCCCTTTCTTCAAAATTGGTACATAACGACTTGGTATCTATCCGTTATAGGCTGATTTTCGAAAATTCTTTTAATAAGGTAATTTTTCCAGCCCTCGGTTATATCCCCTCCACATTTCAAGTCCCTAGGTCCAGCGGGTTGCTGTGCGATCTTTGTCAGTCCGTCAGTCAGTCTAAATGATCTACCTATCTTAAACGATAGCAAAAGTGCTGCAGTAGTTTGTTTGATCAAGAACCGCGAATGCTGAATAGGTGTTTAGTTACAAGTCAATGCTCAGGGCCTAGGTACTTTGTCTTTACCCCTTTTGCGATAGTATTGTTTACATAACGTTAATACATTAATAACAGGCATAGATACTTACCATTAAAAAGCGCAGAGTTCACTACTCCACCAACTAAGGCCATGCCCAGTCCTGTTTGACCGATACGATTAAGTATATTTGCAGGCATTCTTTCTGAATGAACTCTGAATAACCTTAAACTGACACTTGTTCTGCACTACTCGAGCATGCTAATGAATGCCTGATAGCAGGTAAGGTCGCGTTTGTTTACATCATCAATCAAATTTTAGATTTCTAGATAACGTCGTTCTTTAGTAACGATTTTTCACACACAAGTTTGAAAAGGGGACCAGTTAATTGTCTGTAATGTGTACGGCGGTTAGTGAGTTTCGCAGTGTTCGTGCCTGATCAGCACACAGCTCAAACTGAGTTTAGAGCCACGTTGTAATTCACACCATGTACTGCCTACAGAGACCCAAGGCCATAGACCATTTAACGTTATCTCGCCATACCATAGTGTCCATGTGTGGAAAGATTCCGGCAAGTTTAGATACATGTCGTAAATTAAATTTATTAGTTGCTTGGTTTAGACGTCGTGACCCCTTTATTACTGTAGTACCATCAAGGCTACTAGTGACACATTTATGCATCGTTAGTACCTTTGATGGTACTATATTGTTTATTGTCATAATCTATAATTATCATAAATAATCTACGCTCATTGACTTTGAAAAGTGTCAACCTCCCATTTTACCTGTATTATAAATAATAAAATTCAATGAGACATTGACAACATTCTTTGTGTAGGGTATTCTTAATCGTTACTCGATAACATTATTTCATCTCTACTTGTAGTATTACTAAATACGGAAAATAAGATCTTTAAATGGTACTACGATCTCCTAGATTCTTTGATGTATCAATCGTACCAATTGCCATTTGTTTAGCAAGCAAACGCTGAACATTTGAATTAGTATAGTTTGTAATGGTACTAACGATGCATAAATGTGTCACTAGTACCATTGATGGTACTATCCAATGGTACTACAGTAATAAAGGGGTCGTGACATTGTTGAGAGTTGTGGTTGGTAGGAAGTACTTTGCGTGTATTTTAGCAGTGGTTATTTAAACAATACAAGTCAACAATAAAGTTTATTGCGTAATTAAAAAGTTTTCATAAAACTAAAATGTGACTACATCTATTGGCGGAAATATAGCATTCTAGTCTCTTCAAAATGCATAAATCTTACATATATGTCTGTAAATACAAATGCATTGCACAAGAAACAAATCCCTGAAATATTCTGTACATTATTATCAACAGTTAATTCAAAATTGGGTTTTATTCCAAATTCGATTCATGGATTTCCAAATATATTTTTTGTCACATAATACTAACATTAAATTTAACACTGATCTATGCTTTAGAACTTGAGAACAGAAGAGACCCGAGCCGCCTACGTGGATGACATAACCACCAGTAAATCGAATTTGGAATAGAACGCGTCGTATCTAAGACAACTAATTCTGCGTAGGTAAGTTGAGGAGTACGTTCTGTCCGTGCGGTAGGTAGGTGACATTGCGTGATTTGGATAGCTGGTAGGCGATGTCTTCAGCGGCCTCGATACGTCGGAGCTCTACCAGACCTTCGCCGGCATTGCCGAAGGATTTAGCTAGGAGAACGGCCGCCTGGGCATCTCCCTCCGCCGCTATAACAGCTGCCTTCTTCTGCTGCTCCGCTTTCTCCACTAGGAACCGCGCTTTCTCGGCGTCTTGCTGCGCCACCTGCTTCAACTCGACGGCTTGCGTGAACTCCTTGCCGAATGTCAAGTGAGTAATTGAAATGTCGTCTAAGATTAGGCCAAACTGACCTGCCCTTTCAGTCAAACTTTCACTCACTTTTTGTGAGACTACCTGGAAAAAGAAAATTAGTGCTGTTAGTCAAATAATTAGTAAAATTAAATATGATTGAACTATTTTAAATTCCTCATAAGTACCCAATTTTGAATGATATAGTAGTTTACGTGACGGTTGCGTAATGACAGGCATTACAACATGAGTGTGGTTTATGAAACGAGCCGCAAGGCGAGTTTCATAATAGATGACACGAGTGTTGTAATGCCAATTACGCAGAGTCGCGTACAATACTTTATCTACACACATATTATAAGTACTCTAAGATGGGTTCAGAAGCCGAAAGGCAAATGACCTGCATTACTACCAGCGCTACCTGTAACATATCTAAGTACCTACCAATTTCGCCAAACGATGTTAAATTTAATCAATGTTAATCAATTGTTGTCTACTTGGATAAGCAGAATTTTCATAAGTGGCACAATAAACTCAACAAAGATACGACGAATTGACAACAAAAATGGCGGCAAAAGAAACCTGTCATGTGTCACGAATATGAATGGCTTTTTTTTAAAATCATAATATATGATAGACATACCTACTAATAAAGTCCCTATTCTCATGTCGTTCGAAATTCAAATATCCTACGATATTGTACTAAAAAATATAACGAGTTGACGTTCCAATTGATCCTAGAATTGGACCTATTTAAATTGTGTTAATTTTGGAACATGTTCCAAATTTGAAACTCATAACCTTACCAAAATCTATACTGTTATAACCATTACAGTACAAATTTTACCTACTACCACAGACAAGAAACTTTTCATAGTAAAATTAGTTGCAATAATGCTGGTCATTTCCTACGGGTTTTGAACGCATAAAAGAGGACTTACGATATGTGCGTAGATAAAAACATTAAGAGGCTAACAAGTCGTAGCACTGAACTTTTTTTTACTCTATTATTGACTTTCTTGCATTCATTGAATTACTTAATCAACTACTGATTCTTTTGAGAATGTGCAATCTAAGGGGATGCGTTTTCTAATATATTGGCCTGCACCGCGCCTAAGCAAATTATCTTAGATTCCCTGTTTCACTATTATGCTCCTAAAGATGGTGATTGACGGTCAGCTCAATGGGCCAAATCCAACCATAGTCAATGAAACCAACGGACACTAAATTGCATAGCATGGTAATAATATTTTCGCACACATAATTGAACAAAGAATTTACAACATTGTCATTAGTAATAAAAAAAGATTAGTCATTCACGATTAAATTTGGCAAGACACCGCACTAACATATGCAATGAACTGACCATCAATGACCACCTTGGGTGGTTATCACCAACAGTTAGACTTACTTAGTTGTTCAGAATATATGATCTGAATATAGCAAAGGAATATTCTAAATTTCACCTCATTCTAATAAAAGAAACTGGTTTGAACATGACTTGTAAGATAACAAATTACCCAAATATGTAATAGATATGATCACTGTTGAAAAATTGCCAGGTCTTAAAACCGATAAGCAGTACAGACCCGCTAGTCTAGCCAGACATTTGGGTAAAAAGTCCGGATACACATATTTATTGAGGCTTAGTATAATATACTTGAAAAAAATATGTATATAAGAATTAGGGACAGTGATTTTTTATTCTTAAATTCTTAAAATAAAATACAATTGAATGAATCAGTCTTATTAATGTCCTACACATGACAAATGAAAAAAAAAGACAAATTCATAAAGCCTAACAAAAGCCAGACAGGCCGGACACTGTCTAATTTGGTCATACGCACCGCCAAAAAGCCTTAATGTGTCCAGCTTTATCCGGAAACTTGGCAACGCTAGATATAATGATATATTTGGGTAAAACAAGTGAAATTAAACAAAATCTTATATTGTAGTCAAGAAGATAAGTAATAAGCTCTTCAAAGATTATAAAACCAAATGCTGAAAGTCACATTGAATGATTAAAAATTAGGTAACATTAGTTTTATTTTTATTTATCCTCTACATGGTAAAATGCAAGGCATAGTTAGGTTTACCTCTCTCTGTGTGATAAGTTCCCCAGCATCAAACTGAGCAACCACTGATTTAAGGACCTCTCCAGTGATGGAGGGCAGCACCCTCTCATCATAGTCCACACCCAGGATGGTGTAGATCTTTGGAAGCTGGTCAGGCAACGGCCTGAACAGGATACGGAGGGTGATATTTACATTCTGGAGATCTGTAAAAATGAAAATTAAAGTTTTTATTATTATAAAATAAATTACTGTTCCATAGTTTGGTTGATTGTGTTATGGTAAACATTTATTATACTAACATTTTAGTTTAATAAGGCTGTGAGTGAAAGTGCCATAATTGACAGCAAATTATTACTAATATAATTATAACCCCTCGGACATTGGTGGCAACGGCGTCATTGCCGCATGTTCCATTAAATATATGAAAGTATAAAATTTCTGATGCTCCAGGGGACAGTGGAAGTGGAAAACAATTCAATTACAAACAATAAATAATCATGAACTCACCTTTACTTCCAGTGACTGTAGGCACATTCCTGGGTCGTGATCTGATGTCAAATATGATGGGTCTTTGAACCCAGGGAATGAAGAAATGGGTGCCTTCACCAACCACCAGGTTTTTGACACCAGCGAATCTGTCAAAGATAACAGCTCTGTGGCCACCGTCAACTGGAAAATAAATTAAAATATTATTACAAATTAGAACAAGAATTGCATTATTGTATCTTTGTGATAGCTCTTAAAAGTCCCTTGGGATCTAAACTGTAATTCTGTTTCAATCACCTGAACCCAAAAGACACTTTAGGACCTCTTGCACTGCACTTATATTAACACAAAAACATATATGTGTATGTACCAACCGTTGTAGAGTGCAGAGTTGACCACTCCTCCAACAAGAGCCATGCCAAGCCCTACTTGGCCAATGCGGTTGAACAGTTGAGCAGCCATATCTAGAAAAAAACAGTTTTATCTCTTATTTATTGCATAGAATAACTCATATTTGGTCCCGACGGCGTTTGGTTAGGTTTATAATTACAGCAATTTCATAAATATTGAGTTATGTTTAAAATATCAGTATTTCCCATTATGCACTATAAGTTTTAACTGCAACGACTAGGAACACTAGGACAGAAAGTATTTCAGTTTATAATACTGTATTACTGTATTTTATACTGTATTTTTAGTCTGCATTTGATAATGTTACGAGTGTTACGACCATTGCCCATAACCTCAAACTCATTTGTAAGATAACACGATCGGAATAACAAAACTAATCCACCCACTTACCCGGATTATTAGTAAACTTCTAATTTTATAATCCTATCAGTCAAAAATGTAACATAAATACGAAAACAACAATTGAAACCTCTAAATATTCTTCACAATTATTTCGTGAAACAGGCCGACGAACTAACCACAGACTAGAGAGTTTTTTTTAGCCGCCGTATGTACTTGGGTTCTTGCGAGTTAAGCAATTGTATTTCAATCTCCAGTGTGATGTAAAATTAGTTACACATTTTGTGACGTGCCAAATTACTAAGAGCTCTCTAACAAAATAACATTCTTCTAGCTTAAAATTTAAAAATTAAGTTTAGGAAATATTTAACTCGAAAAGCTTTATTTTCGTGACTTACTTTAGTTGCAGGTAAGTTAGTTAAGTTAAAGTTAACGACTAAACGATACCACAAAATCTTTCCTTGTAATATGCTTAATAAGTTTTTCGGGGTAAAATCGGTTAGTGTAGCATAAAATATGAGAGAAGTACAAACCCAAAGGCCGTTTTAAGGACTATTGCACTGTCCCTAATTAGCACTCGAGCGCGCTGACTGGCAATAAAATTTGTGGGAGTTGATCTTACTTTAAGTTCAGTTTTAGAGCAAGAAACACCATTAGCTCGAACAGTGGCAGGTTCGCTACGGGGCATCCGGGACAGGTGCGACAACCAAGAAGTTTTTTACAACTGTGAGAGACGCGAACAGCATATTAAAGAAACTCAAACTCACAAACTTCTTGGTTCAAGCGTTTACTGGTCACGGAGGCTTCGCCGCCTATCTCCACCGTTTTAAGATCAAAGATTCACCTTCGTGTGTCTGCGACCCGACCCTTGATGAGGACATCTGGCACATTGTCTGCGAATGCCCGCGTTTTGGCGTGGAAAGGTTCGACCTTGAACAAAAGACCGGAGTCAAGGTTTCCCCAGATAGCTCAAGCTGGAAAGCCCTGCTGGGAACAGAAGCCAACCGCGAAAGCACGAAGGGTTTTATAGAAAAAGTGGTACGCGTAGCGTGTTTAAGGAACAAATAGTTCGGAGCCCGGACTATTGTGTAAAACGCTACGCTGAAATCTGACACCACGAAAACCCTTCGGCCACAGGACCCGGGCAGGATCCCACGCCGAAACAACCCCCCAGGCCCCTCCCTAAACCTTCGTACTCGTACCCCCCCTTCAAACCTCCCCCCTTCGCCGTATCCTGTTCAACATTCTTCTCCCACATACAAACCAAACCCTGCTGTTACAGGAATGACGCCTACACCTACCAAACGTCGCAACAAACATCAGCCCAGGGAAGTAAAGTTCGTGAGGGAAACGGCCTCCCAGGCAAGCCCAGAGGACCAGTCCGCACCGGAGAACACCAGCCAAGAGGTGGTTAAGGTTCATAGGAGCGGACGGGTTAGAAAGGTCACAAAGAACCCGGAGGCAACCAGGGAGGTTTCTTTCAACGGACAGATGGTCCTGGAGCCGGTTGTGATGAGGTCAACAGGAACCAGCACCCAGGACCAGGAAAAGGAGACCGAAGCCAAAACCCCCCCCGACAGCAAAGGAAACGGAATAGGTTTGGACTATGGCGGCGACTTCGCTGACAGTATAGCAACCAGCCTCCTGTCGAACAGTGGTGTCTACCAGAGGGCAAGACTTCAGCTTGCCTTCTTTAGACACCACAGGGACGCGGCCATAGACTCAAACTCTTATGTGGCAAACAGGATTGTGTTGTCAAACGGCGGACTGCCGGATGACGACCAAGATCTGGAGAGGGTATACATCAGATTCTGCTTGGAGAAGGGACTGGACCGGGAACTGGTAGAGAGAGACCTGGTGAACGCTCGCTCAGAGTTAAACTCGAGGTGGCTAGCGCAGAAAAATGCAACCAGGAGGAACTTCGACGAGTTCCACGGTCTAAGGCAGTCGGTCTCGAGCCCAGGACCACAGGCCGGATGCGATCCTGAGTGCACCATTCTCTAATCAGCGTCTGAGGTAGACCTTTCGGCCCCCCTTCCTTCCAATCCTCAAACCCTCGTACCTGTATCCCCCCTTTAAACCCCCAATTTTCTTCTCCCTCATCCCAATCCCAACCCAACGCACCCCTAATCTTGTAGGATGATGCAATAAGTATTACCATTATAAAATCTTCCAAACCCTTACTCCCATCTCTAACAACCTCTGTTTTATCCTTCTTTGTATTAACGTAATTACATCTATGTTAACCCAGAGCTAGCTCTAACTTTCAGTGTATAACATACACTTAAGGTTAGAGTTAGATATATTCCTGACGCACGCACCTCCCGAACACCTAACGGGTGTCGGTAGGACGGGGGATGGGGAATCCTGCAGCCTCCTAAACGGGAGAATGACTTTCTCTCCCGGCCCTTCAGCACTGGCTGGGGTAAGGTTCCGCGCGCGATTCACTGGTCCCCCGTCAAATTGACACCGGCCCTCCCATTAAAAAATGTATAGGCTAAGTTGCAACGGAAGAGGTCACAAAAGAGGGCAGCGCAAGGAGACCCGCGCAAAAATAGTATCTCCAGGCAAAAGAGAAAGCCTCAAAAAGGGTAGCCCCACCCATAAAGATGGTATCAACAGCCACACAAGTGGTCCTAAAAGATCTCCGACCCAACCCTTCCATTGTCGGGCAAAAGAAAGGAAGCCCGTAGTCTGTAAGCATGCATGCGTCAGGATTTCCACTCCGCGACTCACATAGCTATAAGTCTCCCCCCCATCCCAACCCCCATTCCTATCCCCCCTAACCCCGCGGATAAGTAAACGGAGGAACGACTTTCTCCTCCGGCCTTTCAGCACTGGCTGGGGTAGTATCCGCGGGAGTCTAAATTCTAGTTGGTAATAGGGGCATTGGTGTTTTTAGCCGGTGCGAGCCCGGCAGTACCTGGGCCCTCCATTCCCAGGTCTCCGGAAGGGATTTTCACCTCTGCCCCTTTTTCTTAAAAGCAAACAAAAGCAAGGACTTTTGTCTTTGGCCCCTCAGGCGATTACCAAAAAAAAAAAAAAAAACACCATTAGCGAGTCTTTTTCTCACTTAATAAGTAGAGTAAGACAGCAGTCAACTTCTGCCATTTTGACTGCTAGTCTAAACCTCGCTTTAGGGCCGGCGCACATACCTGCAGTGAAGCGCAGCGCAGATAATTTTTCACTGTTAAGCGTCACGTCTTTGGAAGTGTTGAAATAAGGTCGAAATCAACTAACACCACGCTGATGCAATGAAAGGGAAAAATGTGCACAGGCCCTTACTCAGCAAATGGAGTTAGGTATTTCAGACGCTACCCCACTGGATATACAATCCGAGCTATTATCTCATCAAATTAGTAAACATCGCTAACACGGGTAACGGGAAGCAGACGGTTGAGGGAAAAACAAACAAACTAGCAATGAGGGGATAATCGGCCGGGGGTCGGCCTGGGTGGCGCAATTATGCAATAACTCCCATTAGAGCACGTCGTTGCCTGGCGAAACATCGTAGGTACGTATTTTAAACCGATAATACGCTTCATCAGAACGGCTAACAGCTCTACCTATGCAATATTAGAGGTGGAAATAACGTGTAATAACGTATTTTTGTTGAAAAAATACATTTTTTTTGAATATCCGTTGATTAGGTAGTTTAAAAGATCTAAGCGAACAGTTAGCGGAAGCGACTTCATTTTATACTACTTATGCATATGATCTTTATTTTACACGAACTCCAAGGAAATGACTTTACTAACTAATAACAGTAATAACAAGAGTCAAATTGCTACACAAAATAAAAGTCATATAGAAATAAAAGAAATAAATATCTGACGACAATGTTATTCCCGCGCTACACGCTCGCCCATCATGGGCCAGCATAGGGACGGAGTAATGCGTAAGAGTGAGATGTAATAATATTTTGCTCGCTCTGAGGTGTAAATGCGTCCCTTACGTTACGTTGTTGGCCCCTGATCGTGTAAAGGGCTATTAGGCTATTACACAAATTGACCTAGTCTCTAGGCTAGTATACTACGGGTCTTAGGCAACGATAAAAATACTTACCTATGTAGAGAAATAAATACTTATATACCTACTTATTTATACACCCAAAATTTAGATATAAATACCCACTCTCGCTTATGACACAAATATTTGCTCTGACCGGATATCGTACCCAGGACCGCTAACTTCGTAGGCCACTACACTACTAACTACCTAAATAGCATAACTGCGTCGCCATTTACCATCTATAAACTATTACTATCTTACATAACTTGCACCCAAGAGATCGCATTTGCGAGACTTGCTGCGCCTTGGTTTATTACAACCTAAAGTACCCATAACGCCAAAGAGATTTAATATCATTGGTAAGTACCACTACTAACAAGGAAAGGTACCCAACTGTCCGTCTCAGATTTTGTTGATTTTGGTATATGTTAGAGAGTAGTTTAAAATATCAGACCCGTATTTTTTTTAGCGGCCCAAACTCAGCCTGTTAAGAGAAATTGACCTCCAAAGTACTGAAAAGTGACTAAACCCTCTAACTATTATAGATATATTTAAAAAAAAATTGCAAGTTTCATAGTGGTTTGATTATAAATGTTTAAGAAGATGAAAAAATAATGAGCACGTGTTTTGTTATATCGGCTAAAACTAATATGAAAAAAAAATACCTAAGAAAGTGTATCTTCGATGATCTTTGAAGGGTATTTTTTATTAAATATGAGTTTTAGCCGATATAATAATACACGTGCTCATTATTTTTTTTATCTTCTTAAACATTTATAATCAAACCACTATGAAACTTGCAACAAAAAAAAAAGTCCATATAAGTTAGAGGGTTTAGTCACGTTTCAGTACTTTGGAGGTCCTTTTCTCCCAACAAAATACATGTCTGTTATTTTTTTAAACTACTGTCTAACATATATCAAAATCAACAAAATCGGAGCCGGACAGTTGGATATCTTTCCTTGTAAGTACCTACCTACATTTAATGTCTTTGCATAACGCAAAGCTAATGGTAGAAACTAATAACGCGTCTATAGTTTATATGTAGTTGCCTACCTATAATTAAAAAAAATCAGTAGACGCGGATTTTATCCAAATTGCCTATCATGTTAACAACTATTACATCATTTTATACAGGTACATAAAGGATTACAAATATAAGTTTAGTAGTAGTGGTAAGTAAGCTTACTTTTATATCTGTCTCTGTTACTAGGTATTTGTTCAGTATTTTAGGTCTAAACTTTACTTTCACGCTGTTTCTGTAAACTTAGTTTTTGTACTTATCTCTACCTGTTGGTACTTTTTGCATATCTTATTTTTCCCAATCATCGAAAGGTTAGCTGGAAGATATCCGTTACAGGGATAAGTGCGCCTTTGTTCATTCCTATTCTGCAAATATTTAAATTTCTGTGTTTTGTACAATAAAGTGTTTACATACATTCATACATAACGTTGCCAGTATAAGATAGAACGAAATAAAAAAATAAAAATGGCTCTTTTAAACGTCTCGGTAATATTCAGTGAATCTACCAGCGCTTCTGACAAGACCATCATTGCGAAAAAGAAGCGCCGCCGCAAGTAACTCCAGCAGAAGGACATTTTTTCAATCATAAAATAAAATAATACTTCTTTTTTTCTTTGCCCGTCGGCGACTTCAACAGCTACTACCGCGGGGATATCGCGTTTCCACAATGAAGTGATTTCGCTAGTGTAAAGTATAAATAAGTATAAATCAATATAGCAATAAAATACAATCGGCAACGTTGTACGGTGATATGTAGGACAGAGGTCAAGATAGTTTTAACCTCTGTACCCCTACGAGTCCACTTGAAACGAGAAGTAAGATGCCAGATATACGAAATAAGTCTTTTAGTACCATCGTGTAGAACCCTATTGGTTAGGTTAGGCTAGTTTTTATAAAATCCTGAAATATTTAAGGTTACCGATAACAAAGTCGTTTGGAAAATGAAAATGTGGGACATTTGATCAAAAATATTTTGACGAAACAAAGGTAACCGCTTCTATCACTATGCAACACAAAGGCATAAAAAGGACAAACCACTAACAGAAAAGAACTTTGAACACCTAAATACATAAAAATACAAAACTAAAACAAATAACACATCCGCCATCTTTTAACGTTGCAAATGGCCCCCTACATTAATACTTAATAGTGAGTAACATTACAAGGTAATAAAGTAAGAAGTACACAATTATTTTTTAAACTAACACATATGTAACAGTTATGGTTGTCATCTATCCCAATATGTGTACACACACGTTTGCAAATGCTTGGCCGAAGCGATTTAACTATACCAAATCGGTATCGCTGGAGCGCTGCAGTGAATGAACCCAGCGACATTGTTTAGCAAATGTCATTGTTGACGCGGGTGCATGCACCTTATTTATGTAACTCTGATAACTGCGAAATAATTACGCGGCAGTGCAAACTGGCGTCTAAAATACTTCCAACCGACTTCAAAAAAGGAGGAGGTTCTCAATTCTTCTGTTTTTAGGGCTCCGTAGCCAAAATGGCAAAAGCGGAACCCTTATAATTTCGTCATGTCCGTCCGTACGTCCGTATGTCATAGGCATTTGACTCGAAAACCACAAGAGCTACATTGATTGTGGTATTCGAGTCACTTAGTTTAGTGGCTGAGCTAAATAATAAGAATAAATAATTCTAGGGGGGCACTCCATACATGTCCCTAACAGATTTTTTCCACATAAATCATCACATATTTAGACAGTTCTTTTATTTATTTCAAAAACCCTAATAAACAGTTTTTTTGATTAGGGGATTGTTTTCGGAAATATTGTGTCCGAAAGTTGCATAAATTGTGTCCCCACCCTTTATCTTTTAAAATATACGTCCAAAAAAATTTGGAAAACATCATGATGATGCATAACGCTAAAGTTAGCGATTTTGCTAAACTGACAAAATGTACATGGAATCGAAAAAACCTGCCTACGCGATATATCGTCAGCTTACGTCGATCCCTATACTAATCCCCAGGCATTCCAGACTAGTTTTTATTTATTTACTGAGAATAATAATATCAGTGTTTGCTACGCTCGCTGGTGGTCGGAGTGACGTCATTTTGATTCTCACCGCTTTTTTTTTTAGGTCTAGCAATAACTGTGAGATAGAAAAGACTATGGCGTCTATGCTCTTAAGCCATTAGCAGATATTTGTTTATAGTTATGTATTTTCTCAGTCAATAATGAAAAACAAAATAACCTTTGAGACAAACCTGTATAATGATGTTTTAGAACACCTTTTAAAGGTCCTTTTGTTAATTTGACAACCATTACGCGAATAGAGGCTCCTAGTAAGTCATTAATAAAACCTGGCACCTGAAACACGCGTAAGAATTTATTGCCATTCTATATTCAAACCGCAAATAGATAAGGTTACTTCAAATTCGTCAAATTTTAAAAAGCATCTAGGTACGAACTATTAATAGTGTGTCCGAAACGCCCGTCTACTCTTGTGGAATTTAGATTACGAATATATTTTTTAATAAACAGACCAATGCTTGTGATCACCTTTATTCTTGAGTCATCAGTGTCGCGAGTAATAGATTTAAACAGTTTGTAAGATGCGAGTGCCCGAAATTCGGAAATGTTGTTTTTGCATCCCCTTGCGCCCGGGCATTATTATGTTTGGATACATACACATTGTAAGTTGTTTTTTTATCAAATAAGGCAAAGGTTTTTGTTATTGAATTAGCCATACTGTTTTTAATCACTAATTTAATATGAAAAAGTTTTTATTTAAAGTAATGGACTTTGAGGCTACCATCCTTTTTATGGTTCCGTAGTCAAAACTAGGAACCCTTATAGTTTCACTATGTCGGTCCGTCCGCAGCCTAGCTCAGAGACTCTTAGTACTAGAATGCTAGAATATAAGAAGTGAGGCTATGAATATATATGTATATATATTAGTGATGCCAACAAAGTGGTAAAAAAAAATATTGAAAAAAAATCCGGGTTTGTAAAAACAATTCTTCGATTACGGGATCCATTTATGAAATATTAAGCTATAAAGCGCAATTTTTGGTTAGAGTCAATATGAGATGTTCTAGAACATGACGTAAATAATAAAGAATAAAAAAGCCCATTCTGCCTATACGTTAATCAAAATTCCAAAATAATAACTCGTTTAAAATAAATCCTTACTTTCTAAGCTACTAAAGTATTTCTCGGTTTTCATTCAACAATTAAGGTATAAGGTGGCTCTTGTCTTGTCTCAAAAAACGCAGTTAATGAAGGTTTGAAATCGATCAACAAGCAAGTACTTAATATGGGTATTTAAAAAAAAACTGTTTTATCCAGGTCCTCTCGCTGTTCACGCTGGCTTGCCTCGTGGTCACGGTGGAATATAAAAAAAGAACGATAACAGATGACGCGTCTCTGGAGGTCGTTACTGCCACCGTTCTCTTTTGCGTACTCGGGATGAGCGTGCTCCTGAACGCTTTGCTGCTGGTTGCTGGTATCCAGGTAGGATACTGGGCCTGTTCCACATTGTATTACCCCATCTTGCTTCGATATTGTAATAATACTGTACGTAAAGAAAGGTTAGAGGTTAAGAGTAAGTCTTGTCATAACGTCAACAGTGTGATTACGACATCGAAGCAAGATGTGCTAAACCACAGCAAAATAAAAGCCCTGGGGCTCTATTTTATAAAACCATATTGTTTTTGAGATGTTATAATATTGTTTTTAAATTGTCCGTCATTATTGTCAAGTAAGAAAATAAGATAACATTGAAAATATTATAGTTACGTTGAAATACGATATCATCCCAAAAGCTATATGGCTATAAAAGCCATAAAGCTATATCGCATTTGATAGGGCTAAGTACACCACTGTCAAAACGATATAATGTAACTGGCTGTATCTTTATTTTAATACACAAATTCATTGCATTCGTTGCATTTTTTTTTTTATTCAGGTTATAAATTATTTACATAAAGTATTCCTTGGTTAATATGATCTAACGATAGTCAGATTTCACTGCCAATACCCAAGCATTTGAGACGTGATCCTTACTACATTGGTTATTTACAAGCTACGCTTAGTTCAATGTTTCTTTCACTTTTCCAGAAAGACATTCCGATGCTGCGTCTGTACAACTACTTCGCGTTGGCCACTACGCTGGCGATGCTGGTGCCAGCGCTGGTGCTGCTGTTCCGGCACCGGTTCTTGGAGTGCTGGGCTTCCTTCATCGCAATAGGTGAGGATACACATACGAGTAGGGGAGGTCGGGGACCATCATTGGGCAGTCGGGAGGTTCAGGCACAACCTTACAAGTTATATGGTGGTGGCCGAATCTCCCGACTGCCCAATGGTCCCCTACCTCCCCTAAATGCTAAGAGTATTATATGAAGCTAAGTCCGACCGCAGAGCAAATGCCTCCCTAAAGTGGAACATGTCTTGATCAGGTTTGGGAAAAAAAGAATATATTTATTTAGATTTAAGTATTATAAAACTTGAGGTTGACTTCGATATCCAAACCAAAGTGTTCGTATTTAGTGTTTTGTAGGGTTGAGAGCGCCGCTGGCCTAGTGGCTTAGGGGGCGACTCGTGATCGTACGGTACCGAGTTCGGACACCCGCGGTCAACGTGTGCCAATGGTTCTAACTGAAGTACCTACATTACTCTCTTATGGTGAGGGAAAAACATCGGGAGGAAACCAGAACATTCGAAAAGCAGAGTATGTAAGAGGGTTACTACACAAAAGTTTCTAGAGGGGTCGAAGTTTATCCGGAAGGGCACATCTGTAAGATAAGATGTGAGATTTAGTGGTGGTAGGACTGTGCGCAGGGTCCGTCCGGATCGCTGCCACCGTCGTATACATTAACCCACCGCCAAGCAGCAGTGTTTGAATTGCCGTGTTTCGGTGTGGGGATAAGATAACCGGTGAAATTACTAGCTTAGGGGCATTCCATCTCAGTCCGTTTTTATAAACTGATCTCAACTCTAATGCTCGTCTCGAAGGGCCTCACAGTCAAGATGAGTTTATTAATACGGCCCTTAGGATTGCAGTTTCGAGATTGTAGTCTTGAGATTTCAATGTCTATGGGTCTCAGATCCCACTTAACATCAGGTGGCCTGAGTGCTCGCGTGCTTTCTCATTGCCATATAGATTAGATAAGGGTTAAGCAATAGATATAAGCATTTCTGCTGTCATCGCGATATAAAACAGATGGACCTTATTTATAACCCCTAACAAAGGTACGGGCGTGTATATCTATGTTCCTGTACCATGTTGTGACCTAATAAATTATAAAACAGAAAGCCTTAACAGCAAAACTTCAGTGGGGTCTATCTTCTTACACATGACACAGGCATCATTCCATATTAAGTACTTAATAAGCTTCAAGCCTACGGAATCAGAGGTAAAGCCCATGATTGGATGGAGAGTTACTTAAGGAACAGATTTCAATTCACGGAAATAAGCAAAATAATTGAATAGGACAATAAAATTGTAAAAAAGACATACAGGTTGCAATTTCAGGCAACAAATACTCATAAAACAATTTTATTTCCCGATGAAACAACATTAGTAGTAAAATGTAATAATAAAAATACTTTTGAACGTGACGTAAATAACTCCTTGCAGAATGTAATTGATTGGCTTGTATTAAATAACCTCCGAATTAACATTATTAAAACCAAACTCATCCAGTTTAGGTCTTATTATTCAGAAAGCCTACCACTGAAATTACTTTTCAAAAATGAAAAAGTGGATGAAGTAGAATCGTTTAAATTCCTTGGTGTCACGGTTGAAAAATCCCTTAATTAGAAGGAACGCATTGATAATGTTTGCATTAAAATCAGTCGGTTCGTTTTGCCATAAAACTATTAAGAGACACTATTTCCGCTGAAGCTGCATTAACCGCATACAATGGTTATGTATTAACTATATTTTTATATGGACTGATTTTCTATGGGGTAATGCAGTGGATGTGGAGAGGGTGTTCAAAATTCAGAAAAAATGTGTCAGGGTCCTTTGTAACGCATGGTGGGACGTCAGCTGCGTTCCTCTTTTTAAACGCTTAAATATTCTCCCATCGCCCTGCTTGTATATAAGAGAAATCTGTCTTTTTGTCTCTCATTCATCATATTTTAAGAAGAGAAGTGAAACCTTGCACAGAGAGACTAGGAAAAAGATTATGAACCTTTTATATAAACCTCCAACGCGCAAGTGCCTTTATAAGAGAAATGTTTTTAAAATGTGCATTGTCATATTTAACAAACTACTCACAAACCTGATAACTTTAGAAGGTAACGATTTTAACCGCTCGCTCACAAAATGGCTTCTGGACAAATGTTTTTATAGTGTTAAGATACCTTGAGCATGATAGGAATTAAGTTGACATTTTATTTTAATTTTATATTTCGATTTTATACCTTGTTATTGTATAATTTTTGACTTTATGAATTCATCTGTTATTATAAACATTTTGCACGCCTTCACGCCGGCTGGACACACTGTATTCCAGCAAATAAATGCATTTTGATCTTGATTTTTGATTTTATATCTGTGTATCTGTGTGTCTGTATGTGGCACCGTATAGCTAACAAACGGATGGACCGATTTGAAGAAAGGTAATTCAATCGGATTGGGTCTTGGCTAGGTTTCATGAAAAAAAGTTAGGCCATTTAAGAGATATCCGCTATGAAAGAAGGGGTCGCCATTATATGTACAGTCAAGGAATTTAATTCCTATACCGCTTTGGACTATGTCAAAGTGACACTGTAAATAAAAGTCTCTTACGTTTTGATTGATTACGTCACTTTGACGTAGTCCAAAGTGGAATAGAAATTAAATTACATGACTGTGCCTATATCGCGGGTTTGTATATTTTAAATAGCTATTTCAAATCTGTACCCTCCCGGGCTCCCATTTATTGTACAATTGTGTTAGTTGATTCCCCTTAAAATATACTAAATATTTCTGTTTCAGTTATGCAATGTTACGTGATAATACTGGTTAGAAGCGAAGTGGTCAAACTTGAAGTTGAATTGTATTCCCCCGAAGACAAATGCATGGCTCGCTTTGAGGAGACTGTAGAAGTTCCCGACACTGAAACGTTGTTGTAATTTCCTGAAGCGTGGGAAATATCTCCACCTGTGTTGATAAGTCATCATTTTCATTAAACTTGGAAGACACCTAAAATAATTTCTCGCTTTTTCATTTTTATGATTAAGAATAGCATATTATGAAATATAATTTAAAAATGTCTGCTTTAAACTGATATTGTTATTTAAAATAATGTACTAATTAAAAGAACCTCGCCTACTTAATTTACCAAATGGCCGATCTATTTGGAAAGCCTTTTTTTCATTATCTTTTTTCTGATTTGACAACAGCTGACGTCAAACCGAGTTTCATACGTTTTACCTACAAACACAAAAAGTTGATATAAAAGTTAATAATTCCTTAATTTAAATAAAATTGATTCATAGTAACATACCTATTATTTAAATCTAACTGTAGAAATTGATTAGAGAAGCGTATTCCTCGAAATGGTTTTCAACTTTTCATACATTGTAAAGAACAGGTGTATCCCAATTGGGGTCATTAGTTAAAGAGCGCTTTAATATCAATATTACCCGTAACTCATTCGGTATTCAAAGCTGCCGCCTTTTCGGCAACTCACGATCACGCCGCGGTTACGCCAAAATTAATAAAAAAAATGGTTTTCCTTTTAAATATCTTCGCGGGAAGCTCAGGTGTGCGCCCGCGGGACTGTGCGTCGTGTCTTACTTTCCGGTCAGTATTGTCAGGACTAATAATGATTACTCTTTGTACCAAGAATGCAACAAGATTTAAATAACCCGCCGTTTCAAAACGGCTATTATATAATCTCGAGTGGTTTCGGTGACTAAGGAATGTGCACGAAGTGTCTGAGTAAATGATTGTAAAGAATGCTAGAGTAAACGTATTCAAACACAAATCAAGTTAGGTGCCTGGTAAAATACTCGGCCTCTATTCTATTCAACTCTGTAAAATAGTAGATTGCGTAACAAGGGAGCAAAATTACATATTTACGGCGAGGGCGGACATTGAATTCTGAGCGAGTTTTAACGCCCAAGGTGGAAATAATTTTGCCACCGTATGGCACATACTGCTTTGTTTGGGAAGCAAATTAAATTGATTACACTCTCTAAAAGTGCTGAAAGTACCAAACTTAACAACAGGAAATTATCAAATTGTACAACAATTTTCAAATTTGACAACAAAATGTACTTGAACAGAAAAGTGCCACTTTGATCCCTCCTAGCAGGCAAGAAAAGTCTCCTTTCCGAATAGGTGACGTGAAAACCATTTTGTCTTTGACCTGTTATCGTATTGACTGTTATCTTATTTGCTTGAAATTAATGGCGGCCTAATTTAAAACAGTATCATAACATGACCATAACACATCAAAGACAATATCGTTTTTACAGAGAGAGGCTCTGATCTAATAAAATGAAGAAGAACTTTAGTATATAACAGCTGGAGGTTCTTTGCGACTTTTCTTGATCTATCAATTTGTCTGATTTCTCATTCATCATCGATTTACTATATACGGTACCGCCTTGTTCGCCGCATTAAAAACATCGAGTCAATTGGGATACACCAATAAAATAAAACTACTACTCTTATTATTTGTTATTCACCATGTATTTTATTGATATCTGTTATTATATATAACTTAATACACACATCGAATTATGATAAGCTACTGAATTTAGTCCTCAAAATGGTTTTTGAGTTATCGCAGGTACTATCGAACCAACGGAACCCTGACCCACCATAGAACCTTGTCACAGTGATTGACGTTAGGACTGTCATACGACGCTATACGACAATCGTACGTCAATCATTGTGACAAGGTTCCATGGTGGGTCAGGGTTCCGTTGGTTCGATAGTACATGTTGATGAAATATGGTCACGATAAAGATCATCGAATGCAACTTCGACTCCGACACCACCACCGCCGACGTAGCTCTGCTAAGACAACTCGGTGCAGGTTTCGTGAACTATACCTGTAACAATTCAATGTCTTAATAAATTTTAATTCAAATAAAGTTATTTAGATAAAAAGTATGTAATTTTGGGTAATGATAAAAACTAATTAATTGATAATAAAAACGAAATAATGTACAAGTTATTCAGGAAGTGTATTTCTCCAAATGGTTTTAGAATAAAAAAAATGGTGTAGGTCCTTAATTACTTTTTTTACAAATCCATCTAGAGGCAAGGTATGGGAATGAACAAAAGTAAGTATAGGTATCAAATATAATGTAATAAAAAACTAGGTAATTTATGGTCGTTTAATACCTTGGTTGAAGGGGTTATTATTTTAATTTACTGTTTTACGTAAATAAACGGGATCGCTTGAACAGCTGGTATACGATGAGAAAACCCTGAAAGCCGCAAACTCGATAGGCGGGGCCGCTTCGTGGTTTTAAAAGGATCGAAGGCCAGCCAGGTATGTTAGTTGGGCATTCGGTATTACCTAGCTACTTATATTGTTAACGGTCGGTACATTACTATGTTCGCGTGTTTCTTCCGGCTAAACAAGATTGCCACGAAACAACACGAAATACCACCACACCACCATAGAACTGTGTCACGGTGACATTTTGTTTGACAAGTCTGATGGTTTTATTTCGGTTTAAAGAATCTTTATTTCTCAAAAGAAATACATATTTCACTTAGATGAGAAATATTACTTAACTAAATAATTTATTAGCGAGCAAATTAAAACAAAAATAAATTCAAAAGGTGTGCGTAAGGGCTAAAAAATACATCACAATCATTATATCTAAGTATTTCAATAACGAGTTACCTATACCACTTAAATTGGGTAGTTACCTACACCAAAACACATTATGTAAGTACATACATTATTCTATCTACACAATTAAAAACAAAAACCGAGAACTGATATTTATCTCCCGTTAGCAGAGACATGTATCATCTGTATACAATGTTAGTTGTCCATTAAGCTGTAACTCATCTATGTTATTTATTAATGTAGATTAGAAACAGCAAGGGACCTAATATTGATCCTTGAGGGACACCGCAAGTAATGGGTAGTGAGTCGCTTTGGTATCCGCCGATTTTTACTATTTGTGATCTGTCTTCTAGGTATGACGGAAAAATTCTTAAACCTATCTTTATCACGCCAATACTTTCAAACTTTTTTAAAAGAAGAGTGTGGCTGACATTATCGAACCCCTTTTTTAAATCTTTAAAAACCCCTAACGCTATGTTTTTTTTATCAATATTAGTTTTTATGGTAGTCACTAAATCAGTCGTGGCTGAAAGTGTACTTGATTTGTGTCTAAAGCCGTACTGACGTTCAACGAGCAGATTTATTGAAGTTATATGTAGATTCAGACGGTTATATATTTATTTTTCAAATATCTTGGATATCACAGGAAGGACTGATATAGGACGGTACGGTAGTTGCTGGGTCTGATTTTTATCCTGCTTTAAATATTGGCGATTTCAAGACCCCTAGGAAAAGTGCCATCTACAAGGCAATCATTGATGCAATTGGAAATCGGTGTAGTAATAATATATATTTTATATATGGTATATAATTTAAGTTCACAATCACATTTGCATGCTGGTGTCGCCGGCGAGAGCGCTGACCAAATGTATATTATTTATCAACCACTGTAACCGCATCTCAAGTGAATAAATTTTGATTTGATTTGATTTGTACTAGGCATTGCGTTACTTAAATCATTATGATACTCTGGTGGAATCTTATTTGCTAACTCAGTGCCAATTGTCGCAAAGTCGTTGAAGTATTGACATATCATCACTTCGTCTGTTATTGTGCCTTAGGCAAGGTTTAGTTTCGGTGGCATACATTTTGCCTGTAATTTATTGACTGCAAGTGTGTTTATAAGGTTACACATTTTCTTTGGCTTGTTACAACACTTTTTGAATGCATTTAAATAGTAGGTCTTCTTTATATCACCAATATTTTCCGTTATCTTGTTTCTTTCAGTTATAAAAATGTGTTTAAGTTCTTCATCATTAGGGTTAGCCTTAAGGTTGCACCATAATTTGTTTCTTTTTTTATTCCTTTTAGAATGCTTTTGTTGATCCAGTGCTGTTGAGGTTTCAGTCCTATTTACAACGTCATAACACAGTTCTATATGGTGGGGAAGTGTTCAATTTTGCCGATTGTACGTACAGTAAAATGGAAACTGAAAGACGTACCTTTTTATTATAACATTGTGACAGAGCGAAAAGGGTACCTACCTACGTTTAGGTAGGTAGGTACATACCTACAGTCACAGAAAACCATGTATTAGCTGTGCTAATATTTCATAGGTGGTCGTTTCGTTGATATGAAGAAGAAGAAGAAGAAGAAGAAGAAGAAGAAATAAGCGATTACCTTTTATATTAAGGGATTAGACGAAATTAATGATGCCATCTGGCAACTGACAATCATTTGTAGTTTCACATTTTTGTAGATACATCTCTTATCCCAACATATAAAAGGCAAACCTCTTATTATGCTTAGATTCTCTCAAAAAAAAACGTTGCGCAGTTTGGTAAATAAAAGCAATCATTATCGCAAATAGAGATAATTAAATCGAATGTTCATTTATACTTTCTCCCCAACAGTATTTATAAATATTTTACAGAAGGTTTAGACTTAGCGCCAACATCGAATTAACCACTTTATTAATTAAGCGAAATGAGTTAATAGCGTCTATTATACAACAATGGCATTTTGCAATGTTCGCGCGTAGTGACGGCCATTTTTAAAAACTAGCAGGCACTAAGGAGTCCTGTGAAATGCACTTATTAGCCGACGAGTGCGCCGAGAGCTCGGCTAATGGTGGCCATTCATGCCCTGAATGGAAACGCGAAATTGCCAACAATTATATACTTTCGCAATGATAACCGGTGGATGCCACGGCTTCGGCAAACCGCCTGAAAACGGAGATGTATCTTTCTGTGTATTGCGGGGATTTAACTTGGGATTGCAACCACTTAAATCCGTACAGTGGCGCGTTTGTAGATCCACCTAGCTCGAAAGTACGAATACCCACTAATTTTCCTTTTCATAGGCTTCAAATCATACGTTGTAACAACATAACTCTGGTTTCCCTATGAATTTCCTGCCTTTTCTAATATTCGCATGCCTTTGACATCCAAATAGCGATAAATAAAAACATTTCCACAACTAACACCAAAATCTATTAACAATCTGGCATTGTGTGTGACGTCACAACATGGCGTGCAGGTAGGCAGGAGCGGAGATAGGATCCGGTCATCCTGCCCATTTCCGGTCTTCATGCGGCCGTGACGCGTCCGGCCGCGTCGCAGCCGCCGCCTTCCTTGATGTACGAGCTCTGGAAGGTTTATGGGCGCGCCGTGGCAGCTTCGATAAGCGTAGTTTGAATATAGAACATCTCGGAATTTCGGAAAATGCGAGTATAGGAAAATTAAGGACTTCTTCTTGCGTACTTACGAGTACTTATCTTCACTACAAGTAAGTATATGAAGTAGATCAAGCTAGGGAAGTTCCCTAATAAATATTTTTATATCTGGATGGTTATGAGAGTTATGAGCTAAAAATTTCTTCACATACGTTCAAATGTTTAGAAAATTATAAAGTTGCATTAGGGCCCGCTAATGCTACAGCGCCGTGACAACACCATATTAAGAGCTACTCAAAAATCAATTATGGCGCTACAAACTTACGTGTTCATGTGGTCAAAAACAGAAACCAACTTTGTAACATATAGATATTATTACTTTAAGAATAATTGTTATTGCAGTGGCGCCTGGTTTGTATGCAAACATAAGTTTGTAATGTGTAATGGCCGCAGTAAAGAGCAAAGTTTTGGTTTGATTTCTGTGGCCAGTTGTCACCCGCCGCCGCAAGATGAGTTTTGTGAAATGAATTCGTTCGCGGTGACAATTGAATAACGCTACATTTGCGGTTATCTTGGTGCTGTCCACCGCAAGTTTGAAAGTTGAGTTGGAACGGGGCTGTGTGTGGAGTCCAGCTAATGTGTTTATGGTACTTACTTAGTCGGATATAGAGTTGATATTTGAGAAATTATAGATTAAATTATGACACTATCTATTTTAGAGACAATTAACTTGTTCCTTTTTTAAACTTGTGTATAAAAAATCGTCTCTGGAACGGCACACTTTCATTGCCCAGAGCTCTGATTTTCGTACAAAATGGACTCGCCTAGCGGGTTGGTGGCAGTTAAAGTGTTAATCGTCATTAACTGAATGAGTGCGGCGGAGTGCGGCCGTTTGTGTTATGTTGATCACGTTAATTTATGATTTTGAACTTGAAGGAATTTATACAATTATAAAGAAAGATAGGTACCTATAGTAGTTTTTATCGTCTGTATTACCAGGTTGGACAAAAGTTTTATAAAAAAACAGATGAATAATTCGATGTTCAAAAATATTGTAGGAAAGGGTGGAGCAGAATTTATGTATTATCAATCAATCCATACATTTAGAAGTGTCCATACTAAATATCAGCTTTATATTCAGGTGGCGCATTAGATTTGAAGGTTTGAAAATAGATCTATTATTAGCGTGAATGTCATCTACTAGGAGGCATGGCATGATTCTTGTTTTCAAGACAGGAAAACAGTTGTATTCAACTTAGGTTTCAATGACTTAAAGAACCATTTAGCATTTTCTTATTTCCCTACTAGAATGTAACCGTTACTTGCAGCGCAGCAGAGACGTTGAACGACAGTCGATACCCTATATTGACAGGTGCCAGGGAGCCACCTGACAGCGGTCATGCCCATATGTCGGCTACCCTGCGCACGCGATACTCACCCTATACTTACAACCACCTCCGTTTACAGACAGACAGGCGCTTTTGCCGAGAAATAGGAATCAGGAACATATTGAGACACCGATGAGCCTAATCACACGAAGCAAGTAAGTAAGAGAATAAGGTCCTCAGGTACATTTCATATCAAAACGAGAGTCTATATAGAAACGGAAATCCTAACCGGCCATACCGCTCTGTTACATTTTAGACTTACCTACATAAAATAAATAAATTAATAGACGAAGGTTTACTTATTTATTTAATTAATCTTTATTCCACAAAACCAACCTTAAATATATAAAATAGTCGTCTTAATGTTGATGCATGGCTTTCAGGCAACCAAAGAACAAGGTTGTACAGTCAGTTATATAAGTAGCCCATCTTAAGTGTCAAAAATAATTACGTCCTTCTCTACATATACGAGTATATGTAGAGAAGGACGTAATTACATATACGAGTATATGTACATATATTTATAGATTTGGATGCTTCCATATTTTTGCTATGTCAATACATAATACAACATTGATGAATGCTATCAGCACAGTGCCTAGACAATATCTGATTCCTTTTGTTAGAAACATTAAAAGGACCTGGGTGAGATAATTGTGCTGTTCTCGAACGATTCTAAACAACGGCGCGACTATGAAAGGTGACAGGAGACATTTCAGTGTACACGGCCCAGCTTATATGAATCCAAGAGATGTAAAAAGTAATTATAATTCACTGAATGTGTGAACAAGGTCGCATGATGATGCAATAAATGATGGTCTACCGAATGCACGCTGTAATAAATCTGAATATTTTTTAAATTAAATAAAGCGAATAAATGCATACATCTCTTTGCTCTCGACTGTACAATCTGACAGGACAACTTAAAATCGCCGGTTAATATCAGATGCGTCGAGTTGAAAACTGATACACTGACGAGGTGCCCTTTGCCCAGCAGTGGGACACTATGTAGATAAAGTATAGGTACATTGCTTTTTCTAAATTTGAAACGTTCAGGTTCTACAGGGTTTCGCAATCTTGAATGATTTAACGATAATATTATATTTTAATGCCAACATGGATCATCATCCCGATGTAGTATGTTTTACAAATATAGTTAAACGATGTGAGACAGTGAGAAACAGATACCAAACGATAATTCCCTAGTCTTGTATTATAATTATTATGCAACTTATCTGTACCAGGGCTGAAATAATTCCGCAAGATAAAAATACCAGGAAAACAGTAGTTGCGAAGTGGTACCGTGTAATTAAAGTCGTGTTTAGTTCGACACCCCTTAATTTGCCGCCCTTTTGTACCGCAGGGTCGCGACATGTGCCAAGTGGTTTAATAGTTATTACTTCTGCCCACTTCTTAATCATGTCCAAGGATATCTTTTCACTAACGCAATTACACTTAATTAGTATCAATTATGAAATAACTGAAGCAAAACGACAGACATCTTCGCCAATTTACTTGAAAATATAGCGTATATAGTTATAAAAAGTACTGAACGGAACCAGAATTTCAATTTATAACACAAAACAAGGGTGCGTGTTAACACCAAATTGTTTTTGTGGCCCACATTAGATACGGATTCGTCATTTAAAATTTCGGAGCTAATTTATTACTGACTTCAAAATAAATAGCAGTGTGCTGTCGACAGGCGTGACGAAAAATAATATTTTGTTTTTACGTCACTTCTCGACGTGATCTTACAAAAAAGGGTGACGACGCGATTTGGCAGGCTGAGACAAAGCGGGCGGGCGCGACGAATGCGCTCCTCGCGAGGCGCGGTGTCTTTATTTGCGACCCTCAAGTCCACATGCTAGTGTGCTAGCGACCAACTTCTATACTTTTATCAATCAATATATATATTTGTAAGCCTATTCTATTTGCCCCCGAGGCACATTTAATTTAGATTGCCTACATAGGACGCTCGAACACAAGTGGAGTGAACGCTCCTTGTAGTTGGAAGACATACCCATCAAAGGAGCTGTCGGCACAAAGGCTCAGTTACTACCGAGACTTAATGGAAACCACGTTGGGTTTAATCATTAATCGACTGATTGAAATCGACGTATACGGAAACATGGCAGGCCGTCCTTTCCGTCCTAAATCCCATATCCTTAACATGAGACTAATGAAGAATCCCTTGGGAATTAATGAGATTAATATGTCGAATTACATGTAGATATGAAAGAGACGTGGTCATTCTGAGCAGCCATTGTTCTTTAACAATAACAGTGAATGTGATATTAATGTCAGATGGATCGGTTTTCACATTTTTGAACAGAATGCCGTTTTCGGTGTGAATTCGGTTAAATGTTTGTGTCGTGTGTCGTCCCTGCGGCGTCGCTGCGTGGACGATTAGCGACAGTAATTACTCTAATGACACATAATGACAATAAATAATCGGCACATTACGCGATTGTTTGCGAGCGGCGCCCGCGGCCGCTGCGCTTACGCCTCTCGACGTGCCGCGAATTCTTGTCAAAAATTTCTTAATGATGTATGTTAAGACCCTCATTTTGGTAAAATATCAGTCATGAGGTTCGGTCCGCG
The DNA here is from genome assembly GCA_923062465.1 of Acleris sparsana. Classification (NCBI taxonomy): domain Eukaryota; kingdom Metazoa; phylum Arthropoda; class Insecta; order Lepidoptera; family Tortricidae; genus Acleris; species Acleris sparsana. The sequence continues at coordinate 16,042,912 of OV281286.1, forward strand.
GTCGGGTGGAATGCGTAAGTTCTGATTGTATCAAATGTCGATGAATGGTCTAGTATTTTTCAGTTAAGTGAAGTGGTAGCTTGTAGTTGATGATAGTCATTGAAAGCTGCACTCCTTGTAACCAATTATTTACTACTACCAAATATTGAGAATAACAAATGAAGTTGCTAGCTATAAACCAAGTATATTGTGGCTGGAAACAAAAAATAACCAAACCTGTTAAGCGACTGCTTACCGTGAATATGGCTTTAGCGTCAGAATTATACCTGATTTATCAAAATCATATAATCCATACGTCCATACTAATATTATAAATAAGAAATTAACTTTGTTTGTAACGCTTTCACGACTAAACTAAATTTAGGGTATTTTTTACTGTGGGTAGCGATAATCGACTTCTACGTAGACGGCTTTGCGGGTTTTTTTTTAACCAAACATGTCTAAAAGTCATGTACCGTTTACGTGTTCCCAATGCTCGCTTAAGGCGATTACGATGAAGACCGGGATGTGCCCAAAAGTCGTGATCGACCGAGACATATTTGCGTGTCACTTACTTCAATTTAATGGTCATTCGTGTCAAAATGTACAAACACCAAATTTCAAAACGCAAGCCTTAAGCGCAAGAGCGTAAAACGGTCCACGCTTTTTCTGATCTTGGCTGATGGAATTATTCACTGTCTTGTTGCTATCTTCCTGGAAAGGGAAGTTACTGACAAATACAGCCATATTTACCAATTTGAATCGATTAAAGCCGATCGGCCTACGATATCGCATAGTAGTAAGTAGTAGGAAACGATAGATTTTTCCAAACGTTTTTCGGCTATAAGGCAGGTTACCCTCGCGAAAGTCGCAATCATCTAGTCTAGCTCCACTGGTTGTGTCTAATATGTATTACTTTAATATTACTGGAAAAGACAATGTGCCTGTAATATCTATTATGTAATGGTTCACATTAAAACAAGGGAAGCACTATCCTATTAAGTCTACATGATTCCGTATCCCTCAGCCCATTTGAATAGCAATAAACCGTTTTTATTGAAATTGAGAATCAAATTGAAAACGTGTATTCAAAACTTAAGGCCTGTATTTAACGATTGACTGATTCAATGGTCTAGTGGTAGCGCAGCAATATGCATAGTGAACTGGGGGGCCAAGGGTCAGAAACGAGAAAGATCAGAAGTGTGTACAATGGCCATGGATGTTTCGTTTTGATCATTGTATATATTATGTTTATGTTTACAAGTGATTATAATATAATATACCAACGGGAATAATATCTGCTTAAAAATATTCGAGATTAGTTTTTTTTTTTGCAGATTATAATTATTATCCTTATAGTTTTCGAATTTTACGATTTAATTATTAATTTAATACGGTCTTCCATAACCTATTAAAATAACAAAAAATTGAATATGTAAACAAATATTTTACAGTATTATAGAAAACGTGCGAATCTGACTGTTAGTATTCTATGTGAATAAATACAGTATGGTCCACATATCGAAGCACATATGACTTAAGACAGCGTAGAAAGGGAGCACGTAATGAGTCGGCACAGTGCAGCGTCACGTCTCATAATGAGTGCGTCCGCTGTCTGCTGTGTCGGTATTCTAGGAAGTACCTTTACTCTTGGACACGAAATCGAATCAGATTTGTATGGAAATCAGGTAACAGGGCACTTAATGTGTTGATGAGGCAATATCGGCCGTGATCGGTCCATACTCTATAGTAAATTATTCCTTTTTTCATCGCGCCTACTTTTATTTGCAGAAACATCAGTCTTTCAGATTTTCCAAATATCGCTAAACATATTGTCATCTTTTCAGATCGTAGTCATAAATTTACAATGGTACAGTTGACGAAGAAACTATGAACATAAGTTCAGTTTAAAAAAAAAAAGAAAGAAAGACGGTGTAAAAGAAAGACGAAATCATGATTTTAGTTTGGTCTAGGCCAGAGGTTCCAATTTTTAGGGTTCCGTAGTCAAACTAGGAACCCTTATAGTTTCGCCATGGCCGTCCGTCCGCAGCCTAGCTCAAAGAATCTGTATCAGTACCTACTAGAAAGCTGTAATTTGGCATGAATATAATGTTGAAAATATTTTTTTTTAGTGTACCCCATAGTGTGGTTGTCGTTGGATAGGCCTTGTGCCTAAGTAGACTTCATAGGTTCTTGAGTTACAAACGGTTTAAATGTTTATACCTACCGAAAACTTATCTGCGGTGTTGGTAAACTGACCGTGACCTATGTGGATGTATGGGGATAACAGTTTTCCAGCGGCAAAGTTAAGTTTGTCGCGAGGTCTAATGTGATTGTAGTTGTTAGTTTGTTTGATTGTATTTGATTTGTTTGTTGTTGTGGCTTTGGAACCCTACACTGAGCATGGTCCGACATGCTCTTGCCCGTTTTGTTTTGTTTCGTAGACCACTTAGCATTTTTTTCGGTTTTGGGTAGACCTATGGTTAATATCAAAAACTCTTCAGGGTTTTTTCACGGATAAAGTTTGAAGTCTAGCTGGCTAAAAATTTACACAGCCTACAATTTAAATTTTGCGCGGAAAGTCATTATTAATAAAATAAAAACTTACAATCACAGAAAATAAAAATTTATTTTTTAAAGATAGATATGTATTTATTTATATATAAGTAGATACCTACTATCTGTGCAGGAATTTATGGATTATTCTACTTATTAATGAAAGACGAAAATTAATGATTAAATGGAACCCACTATGGCGGATCCCCGTTTTCATCTCATGGACCCCATTATTTTTTTCCGCTTATATGGACCCCCTCGTAGGTCGTCGTCGACCCCTGGGGGTCGATATAGACTACTTTGGGAAGCACAGGTCTAGCTCCTTATTCGTTTAAAAAGCAAAATGCTAACATTAACGAGCTGCCGCTAACCTAAAATTCTTTCTTATTTTTTTCAAAAGATACTGACGTTAGCTTATTACCTATGTGTATCCTGATGGTAAATTGTCAAAACTATACTCTCAAGACTGCATTGCCAACTCTAAAAACTAAGATGGAATGCAAAGGCATTCCATAAAGATGCTAGTAATTTCACCGATTGTCTTATCTCCACGTCGGAACGGAAATATGACGTCATTTTTGAATTAAATATCTTCTTGACTTGGTGACGTCATGAATCTTGCACAGCCATTAAGCGGGTAAGGTTAAAAATATGTTACAAGTTAAAACTATCTTGGCTAAACATTAATTTTGTTCGTCTATATAAAAGTTACCAGTGTTACCACATGTAAGCAGTAAAAATCCTTACATGGGATCTTATATTTTTAATATATTTCTACATACCAGTGCACCCAATCAGTGGTTACGTTGCTTGACTGTTAAGTCGGAGGTCGCGACTTCGATTCTGACTCGAATAGGGAGTGAATACTGAGGAACTACTGTAAATGAATGCTTGTCTTGAGGTCGGGTTATTGAGGTCTTTATATCGTTAATCACCGATCCAAAGCAAAGAAAATCCTAATTGAATCGAATACGTAACTATATTTTTTATTTTACTAAGAAAATGACAATTCATAGTCACTCGTTTAGTACCTATACGGAGTTGGTATTAATCCAAGTATCAATAAACTACACTCAATAATATGATCAAATATTTAGTAGCAAAACGGTTTTAAAACAAATACACTGATTGTACCCAGTTTACAACGATACCACTGCTATGCATCAATTAACTCTACCAAAGCCATTATTTTCAAGTTTCTCTAAGCAATAATCATTCCGAATACCAATAAAAGAAAAACACGCAGCTCATTTTAGGTTGGTCGTGGCGGCCCACGCCACACTGTCTGCTTCGTCTTGGAATTCAATGGGTTGATTTATTTTTATTATATTAATAAATATATGGTCACGTTCCGATCGCGCTCAATGGGGTCACGGTCATGGGCATGTTATGCTCACAACTATTGACTGAGTTCCCTTGTAACTTCGATGTTTGGCAATATAGTCTTTATGGGGCCAATAAAACTTAAAATATCGCAATGTCGCAAATTGCTGCTTTTTAGGGTTCCGTAGCCAAATGGCAAAAAACGGAACCCTTATAGATTCGTCATGTCTGTCCGTCCGTCTGTCCGTCCGTATGTCACAGCCACTTTATTATTATTTTTCACAAGGTGCAAAACGCTAACGTAAGTAATCGATTTTCAAAAACTGTCAGAATGTATGGAATCAACATAAGCGCTCTCGACGGGAGCGTCTGGCAGCTTGAGATAACACACTGTGCTCAATACAAAAAAAACAATTTACTTACCTTAATCTTTTAAACGCCTTCATTCAAAATTCAAAATTATTTATTCAACAAAAACACGTAAAGTATGATCTAAGGGAATGAGCCTCCCTGTAAGTAAAACAAATGCCTGTGTTGGGAGACTTTATGGTTCGAGGTTTGCTGCCTGTTCTTAAGTGGGAGCTGCCAAGACTGCTTACCTAACTGCGTCATTTAGCACATCACTCCGTTATGGGAGTAGCGCCTAATGTATTAATTGTCTTCAAAAAATCTCCCACACCATAATCGTAATATACAGGGTGTTTTGCAGTTGGGTGTGGGTTTTAAGGGATGATAGTTAGGGTCATTATGAACACTTTTAACCATCTTTACTATTGTGCAAAGTAGCACAATTTTATTTCGTTTTTGAAAAAATGCTAATTTAGCCAGAAAAACAATTAATAATCAGTCAAGCATTATCAGACTTCAATTTGAAGAACCAAGGTAAAACACTAAATATTTATTGAATAATTGCTGTACAGGGTGTTTTTAATTATTTTTCTGGTGCACATAGCGTTTTTTCAAAAAATCCATATCCCTAAGACCGTGCTACTTTGCATAAGTAAATGGTGTCCGAAATGTTCAGAATGACCCTAACTATCATCCCTTAAAACCCACACCCAACTGCAAAACAAAACCCCTAAAACCCCTACACTCGACTGCCAAACAGCCTGTATTTTAAACCCATTATTGGCTAGCTGTGCCGTTTGGCCCCGTATGTGGTGGTTAGGATGTATGCTTTATTGTTCTATACATTATAAGTCAAATTAAAATTAACTAAGCAAACAATCCTACAATTAATGGGTTAAAAGTAATCACAGGAATAATAGAAATACGTTCAAATTTGAAAATATACGTAACCATAGAGAAAAAAAAACATCTTCCTTTTGTTTCCAGCCAGCTACTAACTAATAAATTAAATGCACCTTGGAGTTGGTATAGGTGGAGGAAGGAATCCGCCGCGTCATCCGTCGAGCCGCAGGCCGGCCCGGACGCGTTATTAAGGATGGCGAAATTAAAAAAGTGAGAAACCATTTTAAACTGAAATATAGTTTTTAAAGATGAACCTGTTTTATCTTTTAATTTTGACGGTTTTGAAACAAAGACATTTTGACCGTATGTATTTGAATGGTCTACCAACATTAAGTGTTTCTTTTTTGATGCTTGAGTTTTTTTTACCGACGGTCCTAAGGGCAAACTGATCGTACTCGTATGATGGAAGGAGCTGCATGCCAATGAAACCCGCAGTCATGTCAAGAAAGTAGAATACCATTAACGTTACCGAGCCAACTAAAAAACTCGGGGGCGCGCGATAATAAATATCGCCGAGAAACAATAAAAAGTCACCTGACTAATAACAGTAGGTACAGAGCGAGTTGCATATCGGCGCGGCGCATCTCCGTACCCGCGTCCGTATCGCATTACACATAAAATATTTATTATTTATAGGGTGTAATTAATAAACTCGGGAGCTACAAAAACAAGTAGCCCAACAGGAAGACACTATAACTCAATCGGTGCACAGTTTACGCGGCGATTAGTCCGCGTCGCGATGCGATCTTGTCGCGTACAATGTGGATACTTTGTTTCGTTCGCGGTAGCTTAATGTCTTAAACATGATACGCTATCCGCTGCCTACCGCGGTTACGTGGAACCTGTTTGCTTGTTTAATGCCTGTCAACTGCGAGGAAAAAGACGATCTAGGACTGGAGGATTGCGATTGATCAACTCTTATCGGTTGTTTGTATTGGATTAAGGTAGGACACATGTGAGCGAGCCGAAGTCTGTGGCGTACTGTAGATGTCAATCACTGATAATAAACACGTATCTTAAGCAGATAAATAATTAAATGCAGAAAGAGTTGCAGGTAAATGTAGTAGACTTGAAAGGTAACCTTTAAATTAAAACGACTTTAGTGTCAAGAACTTTATATCAGGTTAGCTTGTGTGGAAACCAGGAAACCTGACCTGAACAAAAAGTAAACACATTGATTTATGAACAAAAAATATATAACTATCGGAGTAAAAATAACATTCAACAAAATAAATTGTCGATCCCAAGCATTCGAGATCGAGCAAGTTACACCCTCGCAAATCACCTTAATCAGGTGGGTGTTTGCATTTCACAAAGTATTTAAAATATAAGATATCCCACAAAACATAATAATCGCAGTTTATTCGCTTGACAGAGAACTTGTGGCGTAGTTAGGCTTTCTCACACGACCGGCAGGCGTGGGCTTCAAGTGAAATACGAGAGTCGTATGTGTGGAAGGACTTTAATAAAGTTCTCGTGAAAACGCAACAATGAGGCGGTGGTCGCAGTAACTTAATGTAAGAGAATGAATCTGCAAATGAAATCTGCTGCGAATGGGAGTTTAATCTTGGTGAGCTTGAGTTAGTGGCGTTTTTCGCGGGCTTTTTGTTTTCTTCTCGGGCTGCGCATTGTGTGTGGTTGATTACGCTGTCTTATCCTAAATGATAGCTTAAGAGAGCTTTGTACTGTTATCCTTATGAGTTTTTGGCTACTGCATCACCATGTACCACAGAAGTATCACTGATGGTCTACACCTTCCAAACCCAATTAATTGAGTTTGGAAGGTGTAGACCATAATTCGTAATTCGTTTGAGATAAATTATAAGCGAGTAATAAACTTTGCTAAGGTAACATTCCGCCCGATCCGATGTACAACTTTATTTTTGATGTTTATTAATTTTTTTGTAGCTTCCATTTGTTACATTTTTTTACAAGGAAGTTCTTGGCGCTTCATTGCAAACAGTCTAAGGTCATCCATGTACAGTCGGAAAAAACTCCGGCCTCTATGAAGTTGATAGCCTAGCCCGGAATCCATGAGCAAGGAACTGAGAGGATTCACGGCTGTCACCTTGGAAGATGCCTCTTTCTATCTTTATCAAGTTAGGCGAATCAGAGGGGTCATTACAACTAAACTAGGCTTATTAGTCTTATTACCACTAAATAACCTCACGTAAGTGTATCATTTCTTTCCGTATCTCGCTATTATTATTCAAAGGCGTCAATTGATGCAAATTAGTAGGCATGATGGTTCAGTTCTGACGTCCACGTACTATCGCGATTCGAGAGCTCTTTGTACGCAGAAGGGTATATTATTGTATTAGTAATCTAATAGGCAGAATATTCCAAGCTACAACCATTTAACTAATTTAAATGCTATAATTTTGGGAAATGTGTGCTAATGATAAGGGCGATAGAGAAAATTCGTTACGAGAACGTTGTCGTTATTGAGAATGTATAGGATTTAGGTAAGGACGGACGGTGCGTCGAGCGCTTTGTTTTCATGGCAAAGTTAAGCCTTCAAGCACCCAGTGTGCTTATTGCCAAACCCTTAAAACCGCAATCGCAATCGGTTTCATTTTGACAGTCCGAAGGCGACTCTGCATACAAAATGTAAACAATTGTTACACTTTGAAGCCGATTGCGGTTGCGAGTGCGTTAGGTAATAGCGAAGCAGGCCATCTGATGGTAAGTGGGATCTGTAGAAATTTTCATTCTCAAGACTACAATGTAAGATTTTAATCCTAGGACTGCAAACCTCTATGCTAGTAATTTCATGGGTCATCCTATCCCCACTGCGGAACACAATAATGCGAACAATGCTGTTTGGTGGTAGGTTCAATGGTTAGATGGTGGTAGTGATCTGGACCCTACACAAGGTCCTACCACCACGAAAGCGCTTATCAGCGCTTATGTCAATTAAATACATTTTAACCGTTTTTGCAAAAACTTTTTAGCGTAAGATTTAAAAATCTGGCCACTTATACAAGTTCCTTGTGTAATCGTTAACAGTTACTATGCCTACATGCATTCAGCCTTTTTAAATGTGACTTGATATTTCCTACGACTAGTAGCAAACAATTGAGAAATTGTTTGCTACTGTTCCCCTGAAAACCTACTCAAAATAAAGATACTTTTTGTATAGTTAATGTAACACTCATAAGTGCATCGGATCCAAGATATATAAATAGGTATTAATACCTAAGCGTACTTTACTTTAAGTACAGTCGACTACAAAGACATGTAACCACATTTGTACCCAATTCCATTGAGATAAGGTGCAAAAGTGGAAAGATGTATTTATAGTCAACCAAAACTTAAACGTAAATCTTTAATATCTCGGTTCCAATATAATTTAACGTATTATTTTTTACATATTTATGTGTTCTTAAAGTTCAGAAAACAAAGCTACGTGGCTGCGGAAAAAAAATACAATTATGTACAAAAAGAATTTAAGGGAATGTATTTTTAGCTTGCCCGCTCGTATGACTTCGCATTCTCTATCGACCGTTCGACAGAGAGCCGTTTTAAAGGGTGTCCCAGAAGTAAAGAGACTTTATTCAAAATCAAACTGGCCACGCAAAGAGTTTTCAATTAAAAAGTAATGGTTGTCATGGTAACCACGGATAACATATCTGTCAAAATAGGTTACTTTTAAAACTATTTTGCAAGTATTTAAAATGAAGCGAGCTGAACAAGACTAGTTTTCAAAGAGGATTATTCAATATTATTTGAACCATGGGAAATCTGAGACAGTGCATCACTTTATTCAAGAGGGAGCAAGAAAAACTAGTCTGTACCGAATAATAAAACGTTACGAAGAAACTAATGCGACAGATTTCAAAAAGATCCCGGTAGACCTCGGACAGTATCTAAATCTAGAAATATGAACCAAGTAAAAAAGGTTTTTGAACAGGCACCTTCAACATCGGTGAGAGTCGCGGCAGATAAATTAAAAATTTCAAAGTCCAGTGTGTCTAGAATAAAATGTAATGATGTAGGATTGAAAGCTTTTGTAAAATTAGCCGCTCCCGAATATGTCAAAGACCAGGAGTCGCGTGCCAAGCGTAAAGTTTACGTAAAAACTTTAAGGAAAATTCTTATAATTGATGAATTGTACCGATTGACCCGAGCGATGTTCCTGGAAAACAATATTTCCACGCAACCAGTCGTGACGTTGTTGATTACAATGAAAAAATCGTACCAAAGGCCAAGTTTTTTAAAAAGTACCTTGTTTGGCAGGCTATGGATCAAAATGGTAATGTTTCTGAACCTTATTATCGTACAGGGTCTATGAACTCCCAGATTTACCTTAGAGAGTGCATTATCAAACGTTTAATACCTTTCATAGATAAGCATCATCAGAGAGAAGATGTTTTATTTTGGCCGGGTTTGGCTTTATGCCATTACGAGTTTAAAGTTACTCAGTATCTACAGACTGCAGGTGTTGAGTTAATAACTAGACAAAATAATGCCCCAAATGTTCCTCAAGCTCGAGATATTGAAATGTTTTGGGCCCTATGCAAAAAAGAGTATAAAATGAACACAGATATACCACAAACATTGACATCTTTCAAACACCGATGGACGAGACTGGCTAAAAGAGTAGCAGCTACTTCTGGAAAAGCGTCATGAAGCATGCTGCAACGAATATGAGAAAAATTGGATACAAAGGCATTGCTGGAGCAAATTTGATATAGATTTGAAATATATATTAGTTTTACTTTCTTTTCATACCAAATTGAAATTATATAAAATTATTTTTAATAAAATTATGTTTAAATTATTTTGTCTCTTTACTTCTGGGACACCCCAGTAACACAGAAACATACTAACTTAGCTCTGGTTCTTGAAAACCATTTTTGGCTTATTTTTATATATTTACATATTAGTAATATTAGTCTAACCTCCACTATTTAGTTGGAGAGACCTAAAAAGAGGAAGAAAATTAGTCTATCATATATATGTATCTATATCTATGTTTTTATTGATATTTAAACGAATATAATTCAGGTCTAATAGGTATAAAGTTTTACTTGTATAAGTATTCGATTACTTTCATTATTTCTAAACAAAATATAGTATCAAGGTGCTGTAGCCACTTCGATTTTCTTAAACCTTCAGCCAAGTTTACCAGAAAATCTGTGCATTAAAGAGAAAATCTACAGAAACACATTAACCTAGCAATAAACTTTTACAAAGAAGGAAAAATTACATCAGCTTCGAAACAGCCCCGCTGAAGACTTACTAGTACCAAGTTGGCGGAAAATAGAAAAAAACAATCACATTCGTGGGCGTAAGTACAGTCATAAAATAAGTTACTTCTAGACGCTAGAATATTAAGACATAATTCCTGTTTAGAAAACCACTCAAACACTACATAGTAGTTAACAATTACGAATACTTACGAATACTTACTAAATAAGGGCAAAACGTTTACTATGTTAACCGCTTGTTTCTAAATCGAAAAGTAAAGCATATGTTACAGATAAATTCAGATAAAATATTATTTAATGTTTATGTTCAATCACTGGGGCGTTTACAATAGTTGTATACTTTTTAGGGTTCCGTAGCCAAATGGCAAAAAACGGAACCCTTATAGATTCGTCATGTCTGTCCGTCCGTCTGTCCGTCCGTATGTCACAGCCACTTTATTCCGTAACTATAAGAGCTATACTATGGAAACTGTGTAAGTAGATGTATTCGGTGAACCGCATTAAGATTTTCATACAAAAATAGAAAAAAAACAATAAATTTTTGGGGTTCCCCATACTTAGAACTGAAAATTATTTTTAAGAAAATCAATTTTTTTTTTCATCAAACCCATACGTGTGGGGTATTTATGGATAGGTCTTCAAAAATGATATTGAGGTTTCTAATAAAAAAAATTTCGAAACTGAATAGTTTGCGCGAGAGACGCTTCCAAAGTGGAAAAATGTGTCCCCCCCCCCCCCCCCCCGTAACTTCTAAAATAAGGGAATGATAAATGTAAAAATAATATATGATGTACATTACTATGCAAACTTCCACCGAAAATTGGTTTGAACGAGATCTAATAATTCGTTTTTTTTTAGTACGTTATAAATCGTAAACCGCATTTTACCTTTCATTCAATCAACTCCAATATAATAAAGAATAAAGAAAAACCTTTATTTAGATGTATAGTGGTACGGAACCCTACGTGCGCGAGTCCGACTCGCACTTGGCCGCTTTTTTACTGTACGCACAGCATTTAGGTATGTTCTCAAACAAAGTCAATTATTTACTTCAGTCATTATATTTCTAAGTTAAATATGTAGGTATTACTTCTGAGAAGCAAAGATTCTTTAAACCGAATTATTTCTTGATTGCTCAGAGGTTTACTGGAGGAGATCACTTAAGGGGTGAGTTATTCTTTGTAGATTCCTGGACTATTTTGCAACTGTATTTTTTTTTTTCAGATACACAATAAAAATAAGTCAATATTATACAATTACATTAATACACTTGTTGGATAATGTTTACACCTAAATAAATTGACCAAACTCTTTGTCATATAATTAGACGCAATGGGAATAAGCATAAACGTAATCGTTTTGTTAATTATATAATGACTGTTTTGTTACAACGCCCTTGTTGTGACCCAAACAAATTTGGGAACTTTTTAAAGGGCTACGTTATTTTTAGCAATATTTCGTAACAAACGCTATTCACGGCGTCGGAATAATGTATTTCTTGAACCAAGTGTGGTAATATTACGTTACGCCTAATAAGGTAATGAACTTGGAGGAGGGTGAGATTATTTAATATAAAATGTTTGCTTTAAGATTCCTATTTATATACAGTTACGTGGGTTGAAAATCCTGAAAAGTATATATTTTGTGCTTGTTTGGTATTTCAAATGAGTCACAAGTATTTGGAAGGTAATTCATGTATAAATAGCGCCCCGCCCCTCCTCGCTGCGGTTTATGTGAGTTTTCTGTTACGCTTGTACATAAACCGGAATGTATTGAAATTATTGATGAAAACCGCATTAAAATCTGTTGCGTAAGTAGTTTGAAAGAACTAAGAATACATACAAAGACGGACAGACGGCGGGAAACGACTTTGTTGAGTTTAGTTAATAAACAAGAGTAGCGTAAAACGGACCGTAACAAGTTATTAAATGGATATATTCAGTTAAAGTTTTTTTTTTTCACTTATTACTCCTCCTAAAAAAATGTGTTTTTAAAACTATGTCGCAGGTACATAGAATATGTGTGTGTAAATAGTAGTGGACTTGTTAATAAAACTTAATGTCTAAACTTTTGTGCGACGTATGTTGGTCTAGTTGAACAGTCGCGAATAAAAAGAATCGTCATTGTTAGGGGTCCGTACAAAAATTGAAAAAATGGAGCCCTTATAGGATCACTCGTGCGTCTGTCTGTCCGTCCGTCTGTCGCAGCCAATTTGCTCCGAAACTACTGGACCGATTGAGTTGAAATTTGGTACACATTATGTAAATTGATGCCCCAAACACAGATATGCCAAGTTTTTTTTTATTTTTAATATTGGTCATAAATAGTCATAATATATGAGTCTAATGTTCAAAATGGTAATTGTTACTACTGGTTCAAAAACAGTTAATAAAGCTTTCTGGAAAATTCTCCGGTCTCGACAGTAAATTGAAACGTAATTAGTAAAGTTCAATCAGGAAACTTGAAAGTTTTGCGTTTTACTTCTTTTCAAGCACTTGAGGATACTTTTCCTGATCAGTAGGTACCCTTACCATGAGTTACAAATTACAGTACTCTCTAACAAGTTGAATGCTATGTCCCTCGCACCTTATAAGGTCGGAGATGTACAGAGAATTCGACTCACTAGCCAGTACGGTAATTGTAACTCATGGTTACAGTTACTCTAAGCGATTTTTGTTCTATTGTGTGTATGAAATTATTATTTTTTGTGTAGAGGTTTCTAATTGATTTTCATAAAAGGAGGCGTGATATACACAAAAATATTTTTTGCCAGCGATTCTAGTATAAAATTGTGAAAGGGTAAGTATTCCATCTTTGTCAAAAAACAGATATATTATGACAATACGACATTGAATTTTAAACGAGCGCCGTAACGTGGGCTTATTTTAGTAAAAAATAGGTCATAGAGTTCTTAACTTTAGGGAACAAGAGACATCTTTTGTTTCTGTGACTGTGTATGACCCTTAAACTGGTCAATTTAATTTGTATCTAAAGCTAGTTACATAAAAATAAATGTCATTCTTCCAATTCCTGCAGCATTTAGACAAGCAAGGTTTCGGCGAGATTTCGGTCCTCATTCTAGCGCAGGGCAACAATAAAAAGCGCGGCTCGCCACATAAATCAGGCCGGGCAGTGGGCCGGCGATAAATAACGCGGCTTAACGTGCGGCTACCGGCGCGCTAAGACCCTAACTGCATATATTTATATGTGCCCGTGAAACAAATATATTCGCGTAAGTCCCACTGCTTGCAAGAGTGCTCACGAGTACGTAGGTTTATAGAGGGTCGAAGGATGTCGGAAACTTGTAAGAGTTACTTTCATACATACTTGAGATTGTAATTTTACATTCAGTGCCAGGATTTTTGATTTGTATACAATATGGATTTGAATTTGAGTTATTGTTACTAACTGTGGTACAGACACAAAGGTAATAGTGCCTTAATTGTTAGTTTACAATTCTATACCGAATCGCAATTAAAGCTATAAAAAATTCGCCTACAAATTGATTGTATAGTTGAATCCATGGCTGTCATACGTTTGTATTAGTGGACATTGCTAAGTTTTGACAAGAATTTGAATTTATCTAGAACCCAACGCTAAAGATTAGTATTTATAGACATATTCGATGGCAACACGAATAAAAATAGATACTTATAAACATTTTTGAAGAACCTGATACCTACTACCGAAAATGATAATATAAAGTAATTGCATCTTTATGTCTTAGGTAATAGCAATAAAAAAGCCAATGAAACCGAAGCCCGAGCGGGCGCGGCGGGCACAGCACAAGTTTAAACGGCCTCAAACATTTTACTTAAAATATATTACGTTAGAATTTCCTTCCTGTCCAATAAAAACCGCGGCGGGTAGCGTCGCAGGAAGCCCGGCAGGTCGTAAGTCTAACAAATAAAATAATTCTCGAGTAAAATACACACACTAATGTGACTAATATTATAATATCTACCGTCCAGGATATCTACTAGCAACGCCGGAAGATTTAGGTGCGGTCTGGTGTTCGAATACCACAAGTAGCCAAGGAATTGAAAAATATAGGTAGGTATAATGTAAAATAAGGAAAACCCTCATATAACGTTTATTTTTAGCAGCGCTTGTAAGTCTTTTGTTACGTTAGGAAAAATATTGTTTAAGTAGAGTGTACTGCGCTGTGCGCAGTGGTTTAACTATGTTATTTTACAGCTATTTATTGAAGACTCTTAATAAGTTTAGATCTATGGCTTTGTGAGAAAGTAAAAATACGCTTAAAAAATCATCGAAACTTACGTCAAATTGTATCCGTGATATTAATTTTTTAACTTCGTATGAGGCGCAAGTTTTAGGAGGCCAGCGCTCACGAATTATGACGTCATCTCTCTGCCGGCGTGGTGATAGGTAGCGAGTTGAACTTTTCGATTACGTCACGCCGCATCCACAGGCCCGCGCTTTGCATTTAAAATTGAGCGGAGTTAAATGTACGTAAAATAAAAACGACCTTTATTTATACTTTTATATGTTTGGACGTACCTAAACTTAACTATAACGAATTTTTATGCGATTTGGCCTACCTATTGACATACTTCATTTTGGTTAAGGAATGGATAGATTAATCATTCCAAAGATTCATAATGCGAATTGATTGAATTCCCGACTTTTAATAATCCGACGTAATTTCTCGGGGTCTATATTGGAATCCATACTATCGTTTGTCCTAATCGTCATTTGTTCTAATTCATCGTTTGTCCTAAAAGCCATTTCCACCCGATGTTTAAAACGTTTTAGTCTTGTTATAACACAACTCTAACCTAAAAAGATTTTTGGAAAGCTTTAAAAGTTGTCAGACAAACGATATTTTGCAAATGAAACCCAATTTTTCGATTTAACTCGACTTTATTTTTTGATATTTTCATTTCTACCCATACCTTTTACTCGTATGGATAGAAATTCAATTATACAGCTCAAAAATAAGCCTTCGGTTTGTTTTCTTAAGAGCAATACTCTTGTCGGTAGAGTAATTTCCGTGTTATCCTATTCTGAGGTTTCTCCTTAACACACTGATACCGGCACAACGCCTACTTTTTTTTTTAAATTGGTCTAGGTAATTTCTGCTCGGTGTCCTTCTTTTCCATTTTCCTTCTATTTTACCAGCGGCCCTAGAAATCTGATTGGCACATTTTATCACGCGATAAACGCACGCGTGATAAAATGTGGATAAAACATCTGTCACTTTTTTACACGTATACGTTGTTTAGTGTGACGTTCGGACCCAGTATGTGGTTAAAAAAAAAACAAACAACCGAAGTCATTTGAATAAAAAATATTTAATAATATATTAAGGTCGGGGTACATTAAAGCCCGTCTGATTTTACTTGATCCGTGATTCGGTACTCCCCTGACGTGGACGGTGGCGGCGGCGAGGTGGGCGACAAAATGGCCGCCGTGAGTTGTACTGGTAGGTCCGGGAGTCGCGGTGGGAGTTGGTGGTCGTCGTGCTCCTCAACCTCTCACCAAGACGTCGTGAGGCAGGTGCTCCTCCACCTCTCACATAAACGTTGGAATTTAAACGATCTGGATCGGCTTTCCTAGCCGTAGTATAGCACCCCTATTGGGGTGCGAAACGAACTTAAACTCAGTAAGTAAATAACTGTGGTCCCTTCCAAGGACGTTGGAAGTACCCGACTATCGTATAGAAAGACGAAAGTCTTTTTCTGTGCGGTAGCGTAAGACGACACGTAGCAGGGCTAGTGAACGCGACCGGCACAGGTTCGTCGCAGAAGAGGCGTCGGTGCAGTCCTGATTCCAAATGTGTATGTGTACATTAGTGAAAACTTCGTTGGCTAGTGAGCTACCCATTTTTGTCTATTGTATGCTGTTTTTTTTCCTTAATAAAGAAAATAAAAATAAAAATAAAATAATATGTATAAGTAGGTAAGAGAGTGACGGATGCTTTATCCAAATATTGTCACGCGATAAACGGAACCATACTAGGCCCGCAGGTGAGCAAACATCTTTCCTCGTCTATTATCTATGGTCTGCAATAGACTTCTCTTTTCCTTCACTATGCCAAGGCTATATTCATTCGTCTTCTTTTCTTTTAAACTTTTTTTTCTATCAGTATCGAGCACCGCATTTGGAAGGCTTCAAGTCTTTCTTGGTCCCGCTGAGTCATTGTCCACGTTTCTCTGCCATATAGAGCTATGCCCAGATGTACACTTTAATAAGACTTTTGTTGATATTCTAGGTTTAAATAGGAGTTTCATGGCATTAAAAGGTTTTAAACCAAGAAAAAGCTTTTTTTAATTTTATTATGCTCCCAACCCAAGTGTTGGTAAGTGGTTATTATTATGAGTACGTGTCGGGTCTTGCGACTATTTTTTTTTTATATTAAGAGATGGCCTGGCTATTTACACCAAGGCGAAGGTGGCGGAAAGCCTTCCTGAATAACTTGCCAGTTGTTCCTATGGATGAAAAAAAAAGGCAAAGGCGTCCTTGGACTTTCATTCCACGGAGGCCTTTGCCCGAAGGAGCAAGAAGTGAGACAAATATAGGCTATTAAAACACCAATCCTTCTACTTCCTAGTAGGTACTAACAGTTTCTAAATAGCGTATTTCTTTATAACACAAGTGACAAATAATACTGTCAGTTGCGAGCGCAAGTGTGATAGCAATAGTCATCCGATCGCTATTAAGAAACATTGCTAGATAGGTAGTTTTTATGATTCACTTTTGTGTTTTTATTTATCCCGAAAATTACAAACATATCACCAGCAGATTTTAGTTACTATGTAATAAATATCCCGTCTCTATTCTAATTGGCTCTAGCCCATATTGCGTATATATCGTAATCGTAATGTTGACGTTATTCCATTGAGAGTAAGAGCTACTGTCAGGTCAAAATTGCACAAAGAAAATGCCAATATGTATGTATGTAAACTCTTTATTGCACAAACAGAAAATAACAAACTAAAAAAAGAAACAGAAACACAAAAGCTATGTACAAAGGCGAACTTATCCCTTTAAGGGATCTCCTCCAGTTAACCTTAATATTTTTGGTGTCTGGTGTTTAACTACCTGTAACGATTCCCTAGAATGACATCTAATTAATAACCGAATGCATGGTCCCTGTTTAATTCACCGGTCATTTCATTCACACCATAAATCGTGCCAATTTCACATGCGCATGCTCCATGCGGCATGAACCGATCCTGCGCGCGCGGCAGTCGTAAACCGCGGACCACACGCGGGCGGAGGTGTGAAGGCAGCGCCTGCGCCGCAGGGGCCGCATAACTCACGGCCCAGGGCGCCACCATTCATGCTTACCTGGACCGAGGCATGCCGCAGACAGACTGTCTAGGATGGCTTTGTTTTAATCTCTTCGTAACACTAGCTTAGGCCCAGTTGGTACTTTGGTTACCCTACGGTTAGCAATACTTCATTTTAACAGGTAATTACTAAATGTAAACAAAAAACCATGTGAAAGCTCAAAGAAATTCCTGCGGCGCTACTTTTAAGCAGTAAATTCCCCAGCTGGGTACAGTTTTTTTTTCAAATGTATGAATGCAGTTTTCCTTTTTATCAAAATCGGTGTCATGGTTCCTAAGAACAAATCTTCGTATGTCTTATAGTTTCAGACTTTCCCATACTGACCGATTTGAATGAGCCACCCTGTTTGTGCCCATGCAGCTTCATCGAATAAACATCTATATTATTTTTATTTAAAAATGAAATGGCGCCCACAGGAAATGAGATGTAATGAATTAGCTTAAGGCATTTTTTTACATTTATTTTTATGGTGTTGCTTGCTTTTTTTCTTTTTTACTAAATATAATGATACTTATACCATAAAAATAATGCTCATTTACTTATCTGGCCTTTGATCCAGCAATCTAGCGAGAGTCTCTCAAGGTGTTGGTCGAGACTCTTCACTATGAGACCGTTCGCCGAAACCACAATCAGGACAATGATCGTCGAGCCAACATTCCACATGGCGGTTACATCGTGAGCTAAGTCAAGGTAATCGTACTTGCTGAGCTTCCTTCCTTCTCAGCTTTCACGAGGTTCTCGTCATGTGGGAAGGTGACAACTAAAAGCACTGCAAGGGCGTTGAGATCGATCTGTTAACTCGATATTAGGCTTATTAGCGACATAGTCGATCCTAAGGGAGAGTAGCACGACCGTTTTAGAGAACTGGCGCTCCTGTGTGTACTTATAGTACGGCACTTGGGACTCAACAAGATTGGATTGCAGAGCAAGTTGCTGATGGATGATTTTGGTTACGAGGTTACGACTATGCAAGTACTAGCCGGGGTGACGGCATGCTCGGTAAATGTTCACTGTACCGTCCCTCGTCCGCCATTGAATATGTTTCCGGGGGATGTTTATCAGTATGACGTCGTCAGCATTTGCACAGACAAAACTTTTGGTTTCCCCAAATAAGTCACCAAGTCTACATCGAGTTTTGGGTCAGAGCCCGGTAGAAGCGCCCGCATACGGTCCTCATTACAGTGCTAAACACCGATGGTTTGCGGTAGTTCACGTTTGCCAAGGAGAGGCGTATGCAACCACACTGCTATGCATCCCATACTCATTGCTAAGAAAATGATCCTTGAAATTGCAAAGGACAATGGGCAAATTTGTATGGGCACTGTCCCCCCCCACCAACAGTAACGGGATGCATGTCTATATGTTTATAAGGACCCAAAAAAAGACAAAATACTTATTTTAGTAGCAAAATCAATGGGATTTTTTTAATGAAAACAAGGGCCAAATAAGGCAAATCATCCATATATGTGTTCATTTTCAAACAAATTCCATACGATACGATTATGGTTTTCCAAGAAAACCCCATACATCTGGTGATCGTCTCCATAGTAAAAATACATAATGTTGCTGAGATCTATTAAATGAGACATGTTTCATTTCTGTTGGTGGGGGGGGGGACATTTCTGCCCATGGTCCTTTGCACAACTCACGGTTGCAGAGATTCATAGCATATAAATAAGACGACCTATATACTTTTGCAGGAAGTGCAATTTCATAAAAGATAGAAGACAAAAGACTGTTAAATAACTTTTATCAAGTGGCAGAAGAAGCGCTCCTTCACTGACTGCTAGACAACGCCGATCGTAATACCCAAGACTGTGATATTAGTATATTTATAGGTTTCAACTTTGGAGAGAGACCTGACGCGTATTGTCTTCTGCACACTTATGTACACCAAATTTTACCTTAATGGCAGTATTGAACTTTTGTGTGCAAACTATTTGAGGTCATCCATGTAAAAAAGAGAGAAATGACTTCAGCCTCTCTACGAAGTCGATAGTCCAGCCCAGAACTGAGAGGATCAAGAAGATCAAAGCTAAGCAAAACCATAAAGGACTCAGACTGTCGCCCTGGAAGATGCCTCCTTCAATCCTTATCAAGTTAGAGGAACCGGAGGGGACATGTCCACCACCTGGCTAACGAAGGACTGTGACTTGCTCGTACTGCTTCATACTCACACCCAAAAAGGACCTCAACGTTGCTTCAACTGTATACAAAGCTCAGATCCTTTCGAGCCATTAGTGAAGCACCGAGAACATTCTTATAGTCAATCCAAGCCACCCAAAGGGCCACCTTATTTCGCCTGACTTGCTGGCGAATGGTGATGTCTATGAGGAGGGGCTCCTTAGTTGAGCGGGACCCAACCTTCCATACTACCGGACTCTTTGAGCAAGGAGGTGGGGAAGGAAGGTTCAGAGCTTTCATAAGCGCTTCATTATGTTTACTTGCGGGCAAACGTGGTAAACGAAGGCTAGAAATGGGCGTGGACCCATACAGCGCAATTGGATCTTCTGAAGCCATCATCAGTTGCATATTTAAGTAGTTGTGGCGTTTTCCAAAAATACAGGAAAACTACTATCGCTTCAGTATAAATATATATAAAAGACTACATCGTAGTGTCTAGGTATGCGCATGCTTATAGGGAGTCTCCGTTTTTTATACTTAATGTTTAGGACACGTAAAATATATTAATCTAGTTCCAAATTAGGTAGTGGACTCGTGGAGTCATGGAAAATTGAAACAATGGATTGTAGTAGGTGGGTTGTTCTGCCACTAGCATTTATAGGCAATTTGACTTCACACTTGTGTGACTTTAGTCTGCAGTATACAAGCACTGCAATGTCGAGTCACTTCTCGGAAAACAAAGTCGACGTCATCGTTGTTACAGATGTTAAAGAGGTCACAGCTGATTGGCTAAAGGTCGAAAAACATTTGTCAACATGTTACAACTATCTATGATTTATTACAGTTATATTGTTACAACACTCAGTAAAAACCGTATCCACAAACGTAACTTGACAACCAGTGTGGGTGCATAAAAACAAACATGATCAAATGATCAAGTTGAATTGGATAACATTTTAAAATAAATAATATTACCCTTAACCCTACATTTAAGCGTGAGCAGAACATTCTGGCATGTAATCATGGGGTGAACAGAGTACACCAACATAATGCTTGTGCCAAGGAAGCCTCTAATGACACATCTCTAATTCGACCACGCGCCAGGCATCCAGCAATTTGCCTGTTACAGAATAGACATAACCCGTTATTTAAGTATCGGTAGCTAGCGTGCCTCATTATTGTAATTTGATTTCCTTTACGATCCGACCGCGCGCCATTTGGCCCCTAATAGGCTGTTCGACTCATCACTTAAAACGCGAGCAATTTCACTAAAAAAGTTCACGCAACCGTAACTTAACACGGTTTTAAGTTAACTCGATCTGAGCATCGCACGGTTGCTAATACATTGCTTATTACCATAATTCGCGGCATTAAAATTTTCAAAGTATTAAGTGAGAAGTTCTCTAAACCGTAAACTTTTGAGTTTGAAGATACCGAGAGGGTAACGTTTGGGAAATTATAGTGTATTACTTGTATAAATTAGTTGTACAGCAAAGGAGTCGGTGTGGTTTGGGAGATGGATGTGCGTGTTGGCGTACAGACGGACGGGTTACGGGTAATTAGATAAACAATGGTGTTTGATTGTTCGGGCATGGGCCGGCTGAAAGCGCCGCGTGGGATGTCCTCTGACGAAATAATTACTGGTGCTCCAATATGTTAAAACTGTTACGAGTCGTAATTGAGCACGAAAATTAACCTCGCAAGTGTCGTCAGCAGGATGTTGCAAATAGAGTTGGTGAAAAAGAAACACATTAACATAAAGTGGGTTTTTCCGATAAACTAAATATATTGAACGATTTCTATTGCCTAGTCCGATCAGAGCCGGTAATGACCAACGGGTACCGTTAAGTGAATTGAGGTGCGCCGGAAGTGACATGGTGGTCATTTTTAAATCGGATACAATCAAATTGATTCACTAGTTTCGGTACAGCGCAGCTAATGCAAAGTAGACAATTTATCGAAAATAGATAAACGTGAAGGTATATGCGATTTACTAAAACTTAGGTGAATAAGAGTTACATAACTTTGATAATATGATAAAATGTCAAAAGCAATATTGTTTTACCGAGCAGAATACAGAGGCCCAGACCTGATCTATGTTGTATAGTCTGTGCGAGTTGAAATGGGCAAAAATGTAAACACAACCAACCGAACCTATTTACCATTATTATTACGTTATAAGATAATCACGTGCTTTTAAATGTCAAGTGAGGTCTTAGCAATGATTTATACACTTGATCTTTACTTTCACATTAAGTTCAAGATTAAATAACTATTAATTATGCGTTATTTTAATTAAACACACGCTTAATGAATATTTGAGGTTATGTGTCAAACAGTACTTGTTTACATCTTTGGCAATTTAAATTAACACAGGATATTTAGTTAGTAGTGCCTACTTGTGATCAGCGCTATGACAACTTATGGCAACTGAATGGGGCGCTGAATAAAGAAGATATAGCTTTTTCAGTCGGCTAAATAAGTGTAGTGGTAAATACATTAAAGATTAATAATATACGACGTTAAATTCTAAAAATCTCGGAGATATTTAGATTTCCAAATTGCGAAAAAAACATAGCACGTCTGGAAATTTAGATTCAGTTATTTTTCAAGTTGCACCGAATGCTTAAAAAATTTCGACATCACTTTGTTAATACTCGTAGCATGAACATCCCACGGTGATATCAGCTCTGGTGGGGCTGGAAAATCACGCCATGACTAATTTATCCGTTTACCTGCGCTTAATTGCCTTTGCTAAATAAATAACAATAAATTGCGATCTAAAATCAGCTCCAAGATCCACATGAAATCGTATGCCAAAGAAAACTGAATCA
Organism: Acleris sparsana; assembly: GCA_923062465.1. Lineage (NCBI taxonomy): Eukaryota > Metazoa > Arthropoda > Insecta > Lepidoptera > Tortricidae > Acleris > Acleris sparsana. The sequence goes on from OV281286.1 coordinate 16,065,509, forward strand.
AAATAATTTAATTAAACAATAAAAGACTAGCAGATCTAATATAAATTATTCATATACAACCTTCTGTTTCGTCTACAAGAGTAGTAGGCATCTTACTTTCGAATCAATTAAGTACCCTGTCACTTTAAACATTTTTAAATTATAACAGAATTTTAAGCGACAAGGTATGAAAGGGCATGTGTATTTACGAGGTGATAAAAACTAAAATCCACCTCCCCATTTCCAATATTTAAAACACGCATTCAACTAATGAGGTCCCCGTCACGCGCAAGCGGCGGAACCCCGCGCGGGCGCAGCTTCCGCTTCCGATCTGACACACATAGCTGGCCAACCTGTGGCAATTGCCGCACCCGCGCACCGTGACCACGTGAGCGTCCTTGCACCAGCTTCCTGAAGATAGTGGAATGTCAAGGACAAAGGCAAGATTTAGGTGCTTTGCTCATTGACAATTTCAGTGTCAACCTAAAGAAAATTCATAAAGTTTGGACTCCAAACGACGTTCCGGGCACGTCGTAGGTGATTTAAGCTCAAATTCAAATTCAAATTCAAATTCATTTATTGGCCAAGTAACAATACATTTGAGCGATTGAGAGATATAAAAACAACGGATGGCTAAACGTACAACAATTAAAGAAACAGAAAATCATAATAAATATAATTAAATATGATAAATAAACGAATATATACTTGTATAATAATAAATAAATACGCATCTAAATAAATAAATAAATAAATATAATATAAGAATGAAAAGTAGAAAGGACAATGCAGTCTTAGATCAGGAACAAGATTCAAGCCAGTACTCCTCCAGCTTAGATTTAAGGGAAGCAACAGATTGAGATTACCTGATATCGGTTGGAAGACTATTCCATCAACGAACAGAATGTACTGAGAAGGATTTAGAATAACATTTGGATTTGCTAGCAGGAAAAGCAAGGAGTAGGTTGGCACTCGAACGTAACCGGTTCTGGGAGCCGGAAGCCAAGAAAGAGAACCGTTCACAAAGGTAGGGAGGGGATTGAGGATTGATATTAAATACTAAATAACATCGACAGACGACAGATAGAGGATATTAAATAACATCGACAGGATATAAACATTTCTCCGTGATCTAATGGGCAACCATTTTAGCTGAGTACGGAAATCAGACACATGGTCAAATTTCCGCAAGCACACGTACCGAATGCACACGTTCTGAAGCCTTTCCAGCTTATTAAGCAGCTCTTTAGTTGCGTCAATATATGCGATGTCACTATAATCGTAAATCGATGTCAAATAAAGGGAGAAGAAGAGACTGCGCAAGAGTAATCTTGGTGGGAAGGGGCATAAAATTAAGCTAACGCCTAAGAGAATGGAGAGATCTAAAGAGCTTCCGACTAACTTCAGAAACATGAGCCGACCAGGAAAGCGTCTGATCCAATGTAAACCCTAATTTTTGACAGTGTCACGCGATAAACGCAGCCATATTAGGACTCCTGCCTACCCCACTCTGGGATGAAGGCGTGACGGTATGTATGTATGTGTATACTTTTAATTTCTTTTTAAAACCATTAAGTGACAACTCAGTTACCTTGCAGGGCAGTAAATTGTACATATTAATTTTAAGTGGAATCACTTGTTAATAATATTTCTTAGTTCTTGTTTTCTGTATGCATAACTTTTGTTTATTTCGTGTGTTATATTTGTGGACCCCTTCGGATATCTCTGATTAACTTTACTCTATGTATATTTTTAGTGAGCCATTGGCATTGCTGTACGGGTAGATCCGTTTTTTAAAACTCGGTAGGAAAACGAAAAGTAGTTGCCACATTAAATAACGCAGTGTTATAACTTAAATATTTTCGTAATCATAAGGCATATAATGTCTTATAGTCTTTAGGATTGGTAATTACAATCTTGAGATTACTTATGTCCAGCCGGCCTATTACCACCCGGCACAGATGTAGTGAATTATACTTACAATAGAACTTGTGAACGATGTAAACAAATTAGTACTGTTTGACACATAACTACCAATATTCACCAAACATGTTTTTATTAAAAATAACGTATAATGAATAGTTATTTCATATTAGGCTTAATATGGAAATAATGAGATAGTGTATAAATCATTGCGAAGACCTCACTTGGTCTTTAAAAGTACGGGATTATCGTGTAATAAATTTGTTTACATCTTTTATGTTCGGAGAAGTTCGTTTTTCTCTTGCTATCTCTAGCTGATTGAGAAGGCAAGACGAATACGAACCTTTCCGACGACACGATATCGTATGATTATGTACTAAATCTGTAGCAGTCGGTAACCTATCGATGTCTCGAAATATTGCTGTCCGCTGTTTCGCTTGTCCGAAAATCAAGTTTCTCAGAACCCATTAACTTTTCAAAATCTTTAAGAGATATACCTACAGAACCTGTAGGTTGGGTTAGCTAGGTTAGTTTTATAGCAATTCAGTAAAGTTAAACGGATGAAAGAAAAATGATAACGTTGTTAAAGTTGACTACACGAGGGTTTAAGGTTATTAAACTTTGTCATATATGCTATATACTTTGTGTTTGTTTGTACAACACAGAACCATAATTGGCTTTCAAGATAATACTTTAGTTTATTACAAAACAATAATAGCAATTAGAGCGCTACTGGACGCTCGGCGTATAGCCTTACCTAACATTAACGCGCAAAACACTTAAATAATTAACTCTACCGAAAGTGAGTAGGTGGTTACTTACTTGTCGTGTATTGTAGGCGTACTGTTCCCTACTTTATCCCCGTCTATATCAAATTTCCACCTGATGTTTCGGCGCCACGGGCCGCTGCCTCACGTGCGTTGACCCCGTAATTGTTCGGCGTGACAGGTAGGTAGTGCGGACGTGTCACGTGAAACAGATAGGATTTATTTGACCTAGTTCTCGATGTGTTCCAAATGCATAGATAGGAGGACAGTTCACCCAGTATTAGTTGGTGGAGGTGGTATCTGGTAGAGAAGGGGACTTAAAATTCTACTTTTGGACCTTCTTTTGGACTCCGCCGTAGTTAAAGTAGACCGCAAGTAAGTAAGAAGTAAACCTCCAATATAAATATTTTTTTGTTGAGAAAAGCTTTTGTTTCGCACGTCCATAAGTTCCCTATGAAACCATATGAACTCAGTCGGCTCACGTTGAGTAATGCGGGATCCTGTTGCCACCCTCCGGCTCCATCATCAACTCTGCTCTTACATATTGTACCTACTATCCAACTGTCATATTTTTTCAAAAATGACACGTGCTGGCAATAGTCACGTGGCAGTGACAAAGGCCCTCCTCTCATTGCCCTACATTTTTTTATTAAAGATGCTTGACATGACGTCTCGGACTCTCGGTAGAGTTTGGACTCATTCTTACGATAAGTAACACAGACCAATATCTGATAGAGGGTCTGCCGCGCATTTTTTAAATATCTCTTCGAGTATAGTATAATATATCTTTTCCATCGTTGGCATCACAAACAAACCTCGTAAGTCGGGCTTACACCGAAAGCTCGCCATAAACAGTCGTAAAACGTATTTTAACATCCACCCGATAATCAATCTAACACGTCATAACTTTGACATCCAGTCTGCCTGAGCCGTTCATGTACATCCAAAACAATCACACAAAAACACACCTTTTAAACAAAAGTTTAGAGTTTACTTTAAACTGACGTTCAGAGAATGCAAAAAGAAATGTCTGGAGAAGACCACTGACCAAATGAGTTTCAATATAAACTTGTTAATTCATAATAAAAATGTGTTTTTTTCATGCATCGAAAATATGATGTTTACGTACAAATTGGTAAGCTGCATCTAACCGTATTAACGGGCGTGTTTTGTCAGAAGGGGATAAACGTGAGGTAAACATTTTTTGTCCTTCAATTTATAAGTTTAGGGACTCTAAATATTTTGTTTGTGTGATTCATTAATAGGAGTCTGTAGTTTAAAAGTTTGATATATAGGTACTATCAATTAAACTGAGTTAGTATCGAACACTTTATCCTTTGATTTAAGTGTATAAATAAATCAAACTCTAGGCATAAGGACATTCTAAATTACTTGTAAACGCGATTAAATTAGCATTACAAGTGGTAGTAGTATTTAGATTTAATAGGGGAGATCAATAATAACACTAGAATAAAATCTTAATTTATTTCGAACTTCAAAGTACCTATAGATTAATATGTAGAACGGCTAGGTCACCGTATATTCTAGACTAGAGTAAAAAGATAGTAGGTATGGGGCAGTGAGATAAACTAACACTGTTAACATGTATGCCAATGGTATGGGGTCACTTGCATGGCATGTGCCGCTGCTAAGCCAGCGCTGGTCGTCCATTGGGCCCGCTCGGTGACAGCACGGAAGGTGGCACCAACAATAATAGTACATTGTGCATCAAGGGTAGTATGAAGGGAATTACTAACGAGAGTGTTAGAAGCCCGACGCCGAAGGCGGAGGGCTTTTAATGACTCGAGTTAGTAATCCCCTTACTGCCTGTGATACACACAATGGTTTTCATCACATTTGCGAGGAAAAAAAACAAAGAGAAAACACTTTAACTCTGCAAAATATAAAGAAATAACTTTTGACGAACGGGAACGTAAATGGAAACGATATTTTTTTTGTGACCTCTACCACAGATAATAACTGCGTTTAGTTTCGACCTGGATTCGAGCCAGATTTAGCCAATTTAATAAAAATTTATAATTACTAAAATTAATGATAAATGTTGATATAAACTTGAAATAGGTATAAAAATAATGAAGTTTAATGAAGCGTATAGGTTTTGTGTAATGTAAGTTAGTCTATAGCTAATTTTTAAAGATGAAATTAGAAACCGATTTAATTTTTGGCCGAAAATTAAACCTCCTTAGTCAGAATTAAATGATGTACGAAAGAGTTGCAAATTTTAAAAAGAAAGTCATTACTCCCTAGGGATGACAAATTCGCCATAATTCCCGCGGGAACAATTTAGGCCATTGTCCTTCTGTATACAGGCATGGAATAACACCATTTACGAGCTAGTGTGATGAAAAATTATTAATAATGTTATAGACCACGATATTTAAAATTATTTGAACAATTATTAAAGCGTGTTATTAGTTTGCATAGGCTGGTTAAGTGAACTCCAAGACACAAGAAGTAATCATTGATGGGGCAGTCACAAGCAAACAAAGGTAGACAAAGGAAGAATGTGCTTGGGTATAAAATATTGTACCTATTGAAAATAAAACCAAGTTATCGTATCTAAAATGTTTTATATCCATACGATACGAATGCTTTGGTCCATACTTATTTATGTCATGGTTAGTTTATACTCTAATTATTAATACGTGTAGACCAATCTGTTAGTTTGTATTTTTTTTATTAGTTATAATTCATTATTGTAAACAGATTATTTCCTTTTTTTTATCAGGTATTGATAATTTTGTTTTTTTTCAAATGCAAGCATGTTTAAAGCCTTAGTCCTGGCAATGAAAAATTGTGGATGTAAAAGTTGAAAGCAGAAAGTTTTAATTCGGAACTTTGTTTAGACTATTTAGGAGATAAACATACTAAAAGTACTCCTAGGAGTTGAGCCCTATGGCACAAAGAAGTTCCGAAGTTTTCCGTTTTTTTGTTTACATCTTGAAAACGATGCGTCATAGGAAAAGTTGTTGTACCTATCGCATTATTAAAGCTGATAAAATTCTCTACAACTTTGATTTAATACATCTCCAAAAAACAGTCGATTATCAAAAATGTATTTTCGACCTCACCTTGCATACTATATATCCTATGAAAGAACAGCCCCCTAAATAGATTGCACGAGGAAGGCAGCTGTCAGAGAAGTGTGGCGGCGAGTTGTGAAGCTTGCCACTAGCGCCTTATACGACGACCACGACCACTCTGTCAAGAGTGAAAACGACAAAGAAGAAGACTTAGCTTGTAGAGGGTCAAACTCTCTTTAAGAATAAAGAAGGTCAAAATCTCTTTTTTGGAGCTCATATCTTGACAACGATTGGAAATAGTTAAAAAATATATATAGAAACAAAGTTGTAGAGAATTTTATGAGCTGTAATAATGCAAACAAATTTCCTATGATGCATCGTTTTCAAGATGTTAACCCAAAACCAAAATTGGGGACTCACCTCCGAGGGGTGGGGACTTCCTGTAAATGAGTGCTTAAAAAGGGGGTGTGGGGGTTTGGACTAGTTAGGAGATAAACATACTAAAATACAAAGTTCCGAAGTCTAACTTTCTGCTTTCAACTTTTCCATAAATATACTAAGCACCCTTCTAAGCACTCATTTACAGGGCTACCTGGTAAAATCTCACTTACAACAGGTCTCAGTACATCAACCTGACCACCCTTACGTGAAAACGTGTCTCATCTGAACACCTAAACTTTTCTCCGGCGCTCACACACCAATTCTACAATCATAACTTACGCAAACATACCTATGACGTGTGATGTGATGTAGGTGGCTCGTCTCGGCTTGATTAATCATAAGGGCGAATGTTTTGATTTATGGAACCGGCCGAGGCGGCGTGCCTTACACATTTAGACTCCTAAGCCGGTTCTAATATTCATGTTTAATGGAGGCCTGACACGAGTTTATTCCTCACCTATACCCGGGAACGCTACGTTCAGATTGCAGACTACATATACAGTGCAATTTAGTCGTATAACTAATTCGACGAGGCACGAAAACGATAGAAACCAAATGATCTTGTAGGCCTCAAATTGCCTGCGCTGTGATCTCAAGAACCTAATCCCGCTATAATTCCCAGCGCGAGGATTTAACGTCGCGACTTCTCGGAACCAGTACATCATCTTGCACATGCAAATATACAGCAACGTCGACGGTAGCTATTGCGTCAGTTGTAAATCTTGGCCGCGGCCGATCTCAAAGGAGCCAATCAAACTTAAATCACTGCCAAGTGTAGCATGGCGAGGTAGACCGTGTTTGATGAGTTCGGGAACATCGTGAGTCGATAATTTGAAAAAGATCCCGACACTAGATTGCGGCCGAGTTTAACCCTTGACTCCGAATACGTAAGCCGAGTCATTTATCAATAATCAGGGTGACCATCGGGCGGGGCAGGCAGTGGTTTCGAGAGACTTCACTCAAAATCTGAACTTAAAAGTTTTCAAGCATATTAATGCACCACATTAACCAAACCTAGTGTTCTCTAAGCATGACCCAATACAAAAAACCTTTAGGTGTGTACCGTTAGACATTTAGTCAAATCCCAAGCACCATCCTAAACGATATGCACACTAACATTAATAAATATAAATCTCTTCATCTGGTACATAACATCACACCTCCGTGGCTGAGTGATGGCGCGGCGCGTTTGTGCGGTACAGGTGCGCGCGCGCCGGCCGACGCGCATTTGTCACTGTTCCCGGCGATTATTCATCTCATTGAAACATTAACTCGAGAACTAATCACGCTGACTAATGGAGCCCCCCGTCGACACTTCCAAAGTTTCACACTCCTCCGTGTGAACGCGACGCCCTCGTCATTCTTGATCCAAGATGACGCGGACGAATGGTCTGTCTTGTTAAAGGCTGAAGATCGCGCATTAAAAAAAATGAAATATTAAAGTGCCTAACTGCTTGGTACTATTAGAAATACCGTTACGCCGTAGCCTGGTTTAAATAAACTTTGTCTTATATACGAACGAAATACCGATGGACCTAATATAGTAATGTAATAGGTACAGTTTCATTGCTTTCTCACAGCAATAGGAGTGCGCAGACTCCGCGGACACGCAAAAAAGTACACCATAAACAGACCGTTTATGACGGCAAATAAAGCTCGCCATCTTCCCCGTAGTGAATTATTGCTTTATTGCTTCAGAAATATTTCACAAACAGAAAATATTTTATGATTCTCCAGTTAAGAGCGGCCATATATCATTTTAAGCCATAGATAATAAAATTCGTAAGTCACCAAGGAGGAGACAAAAGTGAACGGGCAGTCTGGACCTATTTTGAATTAAGAATTAATCCCCGGGTCGCTGATGACTTGTGGCTGCTTTGTGTCGCATTACGCTTAGTCTGGAGATGCCGGGTCACCAGCTACATCGTCCTTTCATTATACTTGGACATGTAGAGCCATGAGCTGCAAATGCTAATTCTGTGTACCTACGTGTGTTTTTGCTCCTGCGATTTTAAATTCTCACTACGTCGCTATTCAAATACACTTAGACGTATAACTCGGCATGGATCTCGCAGGAATGGTACACGCACCAAGAGCTATTTATCAATCAATTATTCCAAGGTGGATTTAAAGTTTCAATGCCCCCTCTGGATCGTTGAACGTTCATTCCGGACGGAACATTAATACATAATTAAATCTCAAATAATGTACTGACTCCAGGAACGGGTCGTTTCGACGGACGCAAACATAAAATTGTAATAGGTAAAGCTCAGCGGAATCGTTAACGTTGAAGGCTGTAATTGGAAGGCATTAAAAATATCCAACGCTGTTATAGCTGACTGTTAAATGTTTTAGCGCTGGCATTAGTCCTCGACATTTGCCAGCTACATTGTCTGTAACTGGTAATATGTATGCTTTACTGTCCGCGGCGACCGTGGAGATGCATCTGCGATCCAATTTCAGCTTTTATAGAGGTCAAGAAACTCCTCGTATAGGTTTTACGAGATGGTCCATAACTATAAAATCTTGTTAAATACCTACTTTGCTAATTAATGATCAGTTATCGTAATTCAATAAACATTGCAGCTAATAAAATAATCAAACACAAGCGACGATAAAATTCAAAGAGCCAACCAAAGAAGTTGGAATTACCCTATACCTACATATTAATTAGCTAGAGTAGTAATAAATTACAGCAGTTTAGACAGAAACAAGAACAACATTTTAATTTATGGTTGCAGCAAAAAGAGCTCAGAAAAAAGTTGTCAAACAAAAAACAAAACGTGTCCGACAACTAACAACAACAAACAGCGTCGCCAACTTGATTTGGCTCGCTCCGGGGAACAGCAGAAACAAAAGAAAGTCCCAGATTTGGCCAACGCTGGCCGACGTTATGGCAACAAAGTTGTAATTGTCGACTTTTTTGACAAATCAGTCATGCGTCATGACTTCTTGGAAGGTCGGAGGACGGCGAAGGTGAGCAGAGAATTGGTAAAAAAAGTTGGTCAAGCGTAAACTGCAGGATAACAGTCAGGACTAAGGACACTTGCGATCCAAGTTAATTTACGAATATTTAATACTTATTCCGATGCAATGCTTCGTCAATCGAAAGCACCACAATAATTTGTTAGAAATGTTAAAACTTTAGCATCGCGCATTCTGCACTTATAAAGCGAGTGCAATGTCATGATCGTATACTTAAATATACTTACGTTCATTCTAAACTTAACATAAGGGAACTCGCTGTTCGAGGTAGAAGACAAAATATTAACTTATGATTCAGTGATGACTTGTAATTTTTTCGGAGGATCTCCAAGATAAGGTGCTACTATTGCAAAAAACATTTGTGATGTGCAAACTCATTAGGGCATTCTGAACATTACTGTGTTGGGTCGACGGGGAATTATTGCCTTCATTGAAAAATTATACAACGTTACTTTTGACAGATATTGCCCTGTAATGAGTTTCCTTGTCGCAATAACATCTTGTGGTCAGTTTTTATTACTTATTCAGAGATTTAAACTATTTACTTAGAAATATAGATATTTCATTATTTAAATTCTGATCGTATTTTTTTACCAACTTCGATACTCGTACTGTTCAATATTCGGTAGATTTTTGTACATATTTTTTTGACTCCTAAGGCATTTCAATACTGTCATGCTAATCGGGACTTGATCACAGGTAGCGATTAGGTGTGGTGGAGCATAAACATCTGAATATTTCATACAATATCAATAATAAGCACTGTAAAATGAACAAACAACAAATAAAACAGAATGATTACTTAAGTCTTTCTATGTTTTAATATCTTTGTGAAAATATTAATGTTAAAAACGATTAAAAAAACAAGTTCAACAACTAAAACCCGACTACAACAACACCATCGACTTCAATATTGTTAACAGAATCCACACGTACATAATAATATATAATTGATAAACATTACCTTCCTACTTGGGCAGTCGGGTAAATGAACAACAACAATACACAGCTCAGAAAACTTTTAGCTCGCTGTACCTTTTACTTTAATCTAGCTTTCTACCCTCATCTTTTTTTTATAGCATTGTCGTGTTCTGTAATCGACTAAAAAAACACTAACAACTCTGCTCCACCAATTCGCAAGCGTAATTCAACTCATTTGCTGAGGCGATTTTTCAGCGCTTGCAATGCAATCGGAAATGCACCGGCGACGGCGACTTTTTGTTTTGCTCCTGTCGCCGACGCGATGGTTTTCGGAAGCCGGGTCGCCACTCGTTCGACTATAAACCAATATTTCAACTCTTGATTTATTAAGTTTTATTACAAAGGCGTTTTTCGAGAGTTGCCAATTTACTGTTTCGCGGACTTTTGTTCTTGTTGCTTCGAGAAATTTGGTTTCAATAGGCAGGCATTTCAAGCCTCAAAGGCTTGAAATTGTAATAAAGGCAAGCGAATATAAATTAACTTTTGAAAGCGTTTGAGAAGAGTGCCTAGTGGCTGTTGTCACCAAGAAGTTCTCATTTTCAAAGTCATTTTGTACTTATGGGCTTTGTGGATTGACCACTGCAGGCAGTAGATGTGCTAAAGAGATGCAGAACGTGCTATTACTTGGAAATAATACAGGTTTTTTACACCCATTGAAATCAGCATCTTTCAACAATAAATCAGAAGGCGTAGACTAACGTAAAATAAGGGTTCTTTTACAGATCGGTTATATGAAATTAATTAAAATATTGCAGAGAGGAAGCGCCGCGGCGAGAAACTTTAACTGTAACGGATGTAAAACAGAAATAACATGTCGAAATAAGCATAAGATTTGAAACAGTATTTTCTGGTCCCTGTCGATATTCGTTGACCCATGCAACTTGTGAATAAATTGTAAAGGCACGACTAGAACCATCGATTTTTAACCGGATTTGTGTAATGTTTTTTTACCATCAGTATTTTCACTAACAATGCAGATTTCTGTTCATTCCGCTCCTGTCAGTCACTGCCGTGGGAACCTACTTTCCATTGACAATATACCTTAAAATGATGATCCATTATTATGCCGAAACACACGTGGGCAGTTGTTTGCCGTGTCATGTAATCAGGGTATATTTTGGAGGCAAACGTCGGTGCGAAGACCATTTATTAAGTTGTCTTAAACGTATAGTAATTGCTGGTTTTAATGACAACAAATCATGTGATATAGCGTTAGTGATTACGAGATGGTTATTTGATTTCCTGCGAGCGTAGATAACTGCAAATTTATTGCGAGGAATGATTAGAAATACCTTTTTTAATAGAAGAGCCACGATAGCGTGAAATAGTCACGTGATGAAGTAATTACGTTTATTGCTTACGTTATAATGCTGTTAAATACTTAAAAGACGATATTTTGTAGCAGAAAAATATTTTCTAAATGTTCACTCATTGTTTGTTTGGATTGTATGACTTTTACAAGTTTACTTTGATCGAACCAATGTTACGTCGAGTTTATGTTCACAAAACAAACAGAACATTTTATATCTTACAATTAATATTTTTATTTATATACACATCATCATTCTTGATCAAAATCATAAACAATTGCCAATAGACACGAGCACAAGTACTTCAAAAATAAACAATTAAATTCTCAAAGACATAAAATCACCGTCGGTTGCAAACAAAAGGCAAATTGAACCACTTCCATTTCTTTCTGAGAACTGTTGAAATAGTTTAACACAAAATTATTGCCTCCCTAATAGCCATAACAGTACCCATAACTCAATTAAAACAAGAGCCCATTTTAAATTACCATCTTAATAACACGCAAGCCCCGGGTACCTGGTCGCAGTTCGCTGGAAGTGGCTTGAGCGTGTTTCGGCAAACGTAGGTTTTAAAGTGTTTTTCTAATTTTTTATTGTTTTGTTACTTATTCTTATTGTAAAAAATAACAAGGTTTTAATTTATTTGATTAGGTATTTCATTATTATTACCATAACTACCTTCTGCCCATGAGTTCGTCCGCGTAGAATTATTTAGTTATTCGGCCATCTCATGTTACGGGGGATTTCGATTACCGTTATTCCTTTGGGAACTTTTAAAGTAGCCTATCTGTTAGTCCAGGGTATCTATCACCAGACTAGGTCCAGGTCGTTTGTTAGTCCTTTACCTCAAAATCATAAATTCCTTGTAGCAATTCACAGAATCGCATTTCACCTCGAATGAACAAAATTTCAATAGAATCTTTTACTTGGAGCATTTTTTCGCGTGGCTTTTTACATTAATATAATTAATATGTAGCATTTAATTTTTCTTGTAGTATTTTACCCTAGACGCATTTCGTCGCGATCGATGTTTGTTTGGGACTCTATTTAATGTGCCGCGTTAATTGATGTTCGCACAAAAATTCTGTAACATTTTTTTTAAAACGCGTTTTATACCTGTAGTTTAATGTCTTAAATGCTTCGATCAACTTAAATGTTATCAAAGTCATTGAAATATTATCTTTGTGACTAATAAATATTAGATGATATTCTGTCATTGCGAAATTGAAGTACAGTGACATTAAAGTAGGATACAATAATAATTATTATAATTATATAATTCATTATTTGTGAGAAAATACGGAGCTTGAACCTGGCTAAAAAAAATGAAAAAAGTACATTGCGACTAAATATATGGTCTAATACTGAATTAGACCATTAGGATATAAAGCGAAAATGTATCTCACGATCGAGGTGAAATGCGACAAAAACTTATATATCAACAAAAATATGACGATTGAGGCACAACGCGATAGTTAAAAGCACGATCAAGGTGAAATGCGACTAAAACTTATAACGACTAAAACAGTAAACGATCGAGACACAACGCGAAAATAAAATATACGTTCGAGGTGAAAAGCGATTCGGTGAACCGCTACAAGGAATTTATGCTTTTGAGGTAAAGGCCTAACAAATGGTCCAGGTCAAGTATCTCCTGACAGAGTCCAGGGGGGTCGGGGTAACTATCTCCATTCCAAATTTGATTCAAATCCGACCAGTCGTTACAGCGTGAAAGACTAATAAACTAACACACACACACACATAAACATTCGCATTTATAATATTATTAGTAGGAATTAGTAGCATAGTAGGATACTTGTAGTGCCTATTATACAATCGCAAAAGCCTCATCCAGTGCATCCCACATCTCCATGTGTAGGTACCATAATAACACCGATTACTGTGCTGTAACTAACGTAACAGGTAAATAATGGAATATCGTAAATAACGACGTTGTAGACAGCTCCGGCCTCGTCATCTATCACCCGGTCGCTTCTTCGTCAGGCCTCTATTCTACTGGCTAAAACCATGTTGCCTTTAAATGTTATCATATTGTCAACGTTACGATAGCTCTCTTATTTACTCGACAGTATGGCGGCCGAGTTAAAACAATACCTACTAGGAAAATGGTTTATTTTCTTATTCACAGCCACAAAATATATATATGTACAAAAAATATTGTAACACATCCTGCACGTACGAGTCCCTTCTTATTTAATGGCTTAAATAAGAAGGGACTATATAAAAAAAATATGAATATCAGGATAAGCAGTCAAATCACTTTGCGTTTCAAACACTCAGTAAGTTTTGGAATTTCCAAACCCATCTCCCTTTTTACTCCTTCCGAATGACCCCGCAAGGCTGGCAACTCAGTTGACATGTCTCTTGTACCGTCAGCATTTTTTTTTCAATTTTTTAATGGCATACAGCAACGAGCACACTGGCCACCTGATAGTTAATGGAAACTGTGACCCATAGACATTCGCATTCACAAGATTGCAAGCCTAAGACTGCAAATGCGTTGCCAACCCTGAGGACTAAGATGGAATGCCTCTATGCTAGTCACTACACTGGCTGTCTTATCCCCAATCCAGAACACAACAATGCGAACACTGCTGTTTGGCGGTAGGTAAATTGATAAGATGGTGGTAACGATCCGGACTGACCCTGCACAAGGTCCTCACCCGCAAATATGTAAACTTTAACAAGTTTCCGAAATATATATACAACCTTATTCCCATGCAGTAGAGTTATGTTTACATATTTTTGAAAGTACAGTCCTCCAGGGGCTTTATTCTACTCAGTAAAACCATATCGCTTTTGACATGGTATCGTTCTGTCAACGGTATAATAGCTCATATTTACTTGACATGACGACCAATTTAAAAACAATACGATATAAAGTCAAAAGCAACTAGATTTTATAGACTTGAAGAAGTATGCTCAGAGTGCTCTCATTATAAGTGTCATTGACTAAACCGTTATTTATCATTGTACGTTCAATTTGGACCTCATAATGACTAAGCAATAAAGAGCTTAGTTTTTTCTTTTTTTTGTGTTTATATATAAGTAAGAGTAGCTGTGACGCACGGACGTTAGCTCGCTTCTTACACAGAAGTTGTGCTCCTGAAAGCTGAGGTTGTATAAGTAGGGGGTGCGTAACGATCGATATAAAAATATTTTCTATAATATCAGTCGATATAACGCTCATTTGATATAATAATTAAATCATATAACAACATTTAATATATTTAAATATGATATAATTATCATTTTATATAACGATCATTTGTTCTAAAAATATTTTATATAACATGCATTAAGTATAATGCATATTTACTATAATCAACTTATGATATAAAGCTAATTTCATATAAAGTACAGTTGGTATAAAAAAATATAGTAACCCCTATTGTCGAAGTTGTTGACCAAAAAAACACCCTGTATAGGTTAGGTTAGGTTAGAATTGTGTCAAGGCGCGAAGCGCCATAACTACGCGGAATAGGAGCTCCGCAAAGCGGAGCTCCGTCGACTTTGCCTCACTGTCAGCGTTGTACCAAAAAAACATGCGACAAAATGATATGATTTTTATACAAAATGATGATTATACCAAATGATGTTTATAATAAATAAACGATATACCAAATGATAATTATAGTAAATAAAAATAGATATTTTGATAATATACCAATCGTTTATTATATAAAATGAGTGATTATATCCTTTAAAATTATATCAAATGTTATTATATTAAATGAAATTATATTAATTATTTTTATACCGATCATTACACACCCATAAGTAGGACGTATTTCACTCTCTTTTATTACGTTTACGATTACGTAATTCCTACAAATTATGTGTAAACTCTATTGCAAATAAACCTTAACAAGACATATTTGCAACAACATACTCGTCATATATATATACATTGCGCACGCACTATACAGTGCGAGAGACTAGACAAGTTGCCTAAGGGTCTCCCCAAACCAGTCGACGCCGTTTCGGCGACTCGCGTACGGAAAAAGCTTTATGTCAACGCAATAAGAGCGAATAAGACGTCAATCGGCTCGGCCGACGCGAAACGACGTCTTTCGACGGGAAAACGGCGTTTTGCCGTAAAGCTTTTCGCATCTGTACGACGCTGTTAGCAGCCTACCGCACACGTTCGCATTCATAAATCTCCGAGTGCCGCCGTTCGGTGCCGGCAAGAGTTGAACAGTTCCGATCACGGCCGAGTACCTACGATAAAGGACCAGTCAGAGAGAGAGAGAGAGAGGATGAGACTGCTGAACGCAGGTGTACAACCGCGGAGACAGCCGATCGGCTAAATGCGAATAGTATGGTGTAAAACCCTCGGCGAAAGCCGACTCCGAGTCGACTGGTTTGGGGAGACCCTAACACTAACGTAAACGATTTTCGAAACCTGACAAAATGCATGGAATTGACGTAGGCGCTCGACACGACCGTCTGACAACTTGTAATATCCAGTGATCGTACTTTTTGTAGCATTTTTGGTGCGATGACGTCAAATGACACACGACAGCGACCTAGGGTTGTCGGCGTGTATAATATGATTGACATAAATAATTATGTAATATTATGTGGTCGTTGAAAATCATTTCAAAATCTACGTAATCTTTTAATAAAGCATGTGAATAAGCAGAATAATTATTAGATTTCTCAATATGCGTGCGGGTTTTCATTTACCTCGTCATAACATGTTTCGATCGTGTAATTTTTTTAGCACAATAGGAACAAAATATTGAAGACCCTTTCCTTAATAAAAAACTATGCTCACTTAACAGTTTCTCCATTGTGTTAATCAGTTACCCCCTTACTAATAAACGTTGAGTAACGGTGGTATAGCTATACAATGTTTTGTCCTTATCTGTTTAATTCAAATGACACAATGACAGATACGGACAAAACATTGTATAGCTATACCACCGTTACTCAACGTTTATTAGTAAGGGGGTTAATAATTATTGCTTATATTCACACACAAAATCAACGCAACTGTTCCTAGCACTTGACGGGACGTCAGTGAAGAAACAAAATGAGTTCTATATTTATGCACTCAATGCACTGCCATTATATTATACTGTCTATGCTAATATATAGTTAGTATATACTACTGACAACCCTAGCACTGCACCGAAAATGCTACAAAAAGTACGATCACTGGCTAATATTGTAGCTGTGATACTTGGTTCCTCGTCCCGTTCAAATCGATTATTATATAAACTGTGGCTCTGACTAGAGCAACTATTCTTCCCTCAGTCTCAAACGTGAAAACTCTAAACTTAGCATTGTGTGGGACCAAGTCGGGCCCGAAGAAGCCGCTATTTTGACTACATCAAAAGTCAACTTTGAGTGGAGCCGAGTCGGTCCCCACGCCTCAAGAATCCTCCTCTAACTACGTGATTCCAGCTTCCTTCGGAGACCTGGGGGGGTTATTGTGATGTGGCCATGCAGTTCATTTTACGTTGAGCAGCAGCAATAGCAGTTATACAGCTCTGTCCTCTTCTCTCAGCGTAAACTGAACTGCATAACTATGTCATAATAATCCCCCTGTATTCTTACTTACGGGTCCCAACTATCGACCACCGTGTACCACTAGGGGCACTGCCTCTAAGGTTACACAGTGCAGCGCAAGCGGTGTCCCTGATCTGGCAAGTCCATGAGCAAAACGAAGTCCCGGAGGAACTACTTTCGTCTTCACCACCATAATCTTGAATTGAACCCTGGTGACCTTAGGGACGTTATTATTTAACTTGTTTTTATTTTAATTCTGTGTGAAGAAGGCTGTAAACCTAGTGCTAAATAAATACCCTGACGTCCCTGACCTTCTATTTCTTTCCTTTTTTCTCCATTTATTATTTCTTAGCTTAGCTTACGTCAATCCGACAATTTGATAACGATAACGAAAGCCTACTGCATCTTATCCAGGGCCACTGTATAGTTCGTCAATGATAAAATGAACTCTTTGAAGGTTTATTTCGTGTAAAAGGTTTATTTTGTGTGAAATTCAGGGACGCCAACACAATACGCAACGTGCTAATAAGGTTCAGAAGAATGTGGGCGATAATCTCCTCAACAGATTTAAGCGTTTTCGGGTCATTAACTCCTCGAGGGTCAGATACGATATGTACTCGTTACACACCTTAAAAACTAATTATATTTTGCCGAAGCTAAGTGAAATCTTAGCGCTGTTTATAGGATCCGACACGACTAGCTACAACTCGCTACGACGCTACGACGTAACGACATGGAGCTCCTGTATCATTCTCCCTGTATTTAGTACCCTTATGCAACTTTATTTATACTTTCATTTGAAAATCCACTTCAGTGGTATAAATAAAAAGCTAGTGCTTATAAGAACTAAGTTAATAACTTCGTTGTAGGGATAGAAAGATTTTAATTTGACATTGTAGCTTGTAAGTTGGTGCCTTTGGCTTACGCCAAAAAACTAGTTGACACTTTATTATTCTACTTCAGAAAAAAACACTTTAGCTCTACTGCTAAAAAATAGTTTCATATGGTAATGGTACATGAACTACAAGGTCTACAAGTAAGCCCAGGGCACTATTTTACTCGTATTGTTTTTCAACACGGTCATCATTACTGTCAAGTAAATAAGGCACAACGTTGAATATACGATGACAAGTTAAAAACAATATGGTGTAAAACCATATCACGAGTACAATCGTGGCTCACTCAGCTTTCTATCAACCAGTGTCGTGTCGTGATGTGTAAAAACGGTCACGCGTGGCGCCAGCGAGGCCGCAGCGATGAGGCAACCGCGAAAAAAGTATAATTAAATCTACCCACGCCGCGTGGCGCAACTGCCACGCCTCCGCGGGCTTTTTAGATTATCTAGCCCCGCTAGATAACGCTTTGACAAAAATTTAATTTTTGAATTTGGAACACCCCGTTTTTCCATTTTACGGAGCGCGTAACGAAGCATTTTTAGGGTACCGTACCAAAATGGTAAAAAATGAACCCCTTATGGTGAGACTTTGTTGTTCATCTCACATCTCTCTGTATGTCACAGCAGGTTTTCTCAGTACCTACAAATGCAACCACTTTAAAATTGGCCTAGTTGTACAACTTGCTTGCCGGAATCTGTTTTTAGTAAAAAAATAAAAAAGTAAATATATATATATATATGTACATATATATATATATATATATATATATATATATATATATATATAATAAAAATATATAGCGTGTGCATTCTCAATTACACAGCCTTATACTTTGGATCGTTCGAAAGAAGCGGGTGGTAGGACCTTGTGCAGGGTCCGTGCGGATCGCTACCACCATCTTATCCATTAACCTGCCGCCAAACAGCAGTGTTCGCATTGTTGGTTTGGGGATATGACAGCCGGTGTAATGACTAGCATAGAGGCATTCCATCTTAGTCCTCAGGGTTGACAACGCATTTGCAGTCTTAGGCTTGCAGTCTTGTAAATGCGAATGTCTATGAGTCACAGTTTCCACTTACCATCAGGTGGCCTGTGTGCTCGTTTGCCTTGTCTATGCATTAAAAAAAAGCCTTGCTTACTTTTATTTATTTATTTCGATCGTTCGATTTTTCATACATCGCATGAGCAGTTATGGCTCTTCCATTCAAACAAATAAAGACGTTTACTTGTTGTGTTATTATTTAGGTGCATACTTTTATTCAAAAGGTTATTTCGGCAGTTATAATGAGGTATTATTTGATTAAATTCTATTTTTACCGACTTTGTTTGTGGCGTTGATTGGCTTCCCCGTTCTTAAATAATGCGCCTGTTGTATGTTACTTTAACGAAAGAATTTTTATTCGGCGAGCTTGAATTACTTGAGAACATACTTATTTATACAATGTTTACTTCGCCTAATCAATAAATCTTATTTCTATATAAAGAAAGAGATTTAGGATCCGAAAAGGGATAAAAGATATTAATAAACTGTTAGCAAGTATCAGTTTTCATTTAAACTTTTTGTGTACATTTTCCTCACTTTATTAAAAAATAAACCCCTTTGCAAAGAAAACATGCTCTTTCGATTGTTTTGAGTAGTTTGAATGTAGTGTAAGATAATAAGATAAGGTTAAAATGAATTTCATATTATCATTATGAATTAACAATTTTTCAGCGAAAAAAGTACTTTCTACAATTTGTAGAATTTATTTACTTACCAACATTTGCAATAAAACCTAAATTCCTGTTTTCTTTGCAAAGGAGTGTGTTTCTTTCGTCTCAAACGGCATTAGAGGTCTACTGTGCCGCCCTCATACTATACTGTTGATGCTATGTTTAATGTTGATCCCTTGTATAGCAATCTACTGTGCGTATTTTGACTGTGGTCGCAGGATACGTCGAAATTTACGAATGTTCGTAAGTAAATATAGCTAGCTCGTAAGCAGTTTCAGACAGCATGAGAGTGACATTTTTTTTTAAAGAAACTAAACAATGAACAAAATCAGGCCTAAATGTTCTGATAAAATGATTATCTGCTTATGTACGGAGAAAAAAATACACTGTACTAAGGCGAACTTATTCCTAAATGGGATCTCTTCCAGCTAACCCTGAAGTAGATGAGTAAGGACAATGCATGGGTTTGGACCCGATACAAGTTGTACATGTGTACACAAATAAGCTCATAGAGGATATCAATTATTTAAACTTATCTTAACATCCGTTACTCTTAAAGACAGCAGCGGCTCTATTCAACAAAGTAAAAACAATATCGTTTCTGATCTGTTATCGTATTGTCACCGTTTTGATAGCTCGTATTTACTTGACAGTAGTGGCGACTGACGTCAAAACAATACCATAACAGGTCAAAGACGATATGCTTTTTTCCGTCGGGAATAGAGGCGCAGACCGGACCGGAACCGCTTACCCTTTTAAGGGTTTTCGTTAGGGTTTTGACTGGTTTTTACAAACTCAAACGATGCGATAAGCATATATTCGAGTTACCCCAATGAAAACCTATCCCCTACGAAACAACTAATTCGACTAAGCGCTTACCAATCCCTTAAAACCCTCATTAGGCTTTCCCTATGAAGTGTTTATTGAATTAAGGCTTCAAGCTATTTAAATCTCTACGTTTCCACACAAATTAATTTTGCATAGGCTTGAAACCAACCAATCACACGAATCTACGAAACAGAGTCAACGGAGAGAGAGAATGGATAGGGTAACACTAACGTAGGTAATGTAAGTGCTTAAATCCGAGTAAATAAATATATTTTTAAAATAAGTGGGATTTTTGGGGAACAAATTAGGAAATTTTTAAAAAAAGTTTTGCAAACCTTGCTGTGTCATATACCTATCAAATGAAAGGGTTTGTTATGAGGATCTCAAATATATTTTTGTTTATTATTGTAAAATAAATAGTTTTGATATTATTCATAAAAAGGCCGAAAATTGACCATTCCCCCTTGATGTCCGAGACTAATGAGCCTAAAATTTCGAAAATAATTCAAAATATTGGTCATTGCTTGAAGATTACAGGAAAACCTATAAGAATTATATAATATTTAAAAAAGAAAAACGTATTGATGCAACCCTATCCATGCGAGTTCAACTCGCATTTGGCCGGTTTTTAGGTCTGAAACGTGTCAGGTTAGATTATAATATGATCGTGCTGTTGCTAAGAGGTCAGTATTTATTTTGACGTTATCGTATTTTCCACATTATGATAGCTTTTATTTACTTGAAAGTAATGGCAGCCGAATTATA
The DNA here is from genome assembly GCA_923062465.1 of Acleris sparsana. Lineage (NCBI taxonomy): Eukaryota > Metazoa > Arthropoda > Insecta > Lepidoptera > Tortricidae > Acleris > Acleris sparsana. The sequence continues at coordinate 16,086,679 of OV281286.1, forward strand.
AAAATACAATAACATGTCGAAAGCAATATGACTTTACCGAGTAGAATAGACCCCCAGGGTTATCATATCAGCTGGAGATATGATATTGCCGCGTTTATATTAGGATTTTGTCTTGCTAGCCAGCGGCATAAAAGCGTTACTCGTCTCATTAAGCGCTTTTCAGCGCTGTTATTTCTAGGAACGGTATTGATACTGGCCATATCGAGTTTCCTCTGAGAAAATGCGATTTCCCGAGTGGCGTGCGCGTAACGAGCGCTCGTCAACACCTCCCGATAGCATCGCTATGACTGGCTGGAAATTATTCCGAATCGTAATTACGGCGATTATTCACGGCCGGCCGGGGGCGGCGGCCATTTTTCAACAGTCACCGTTCTTAATTATGAGCGCTGGACGGCTGTCGAAGCTTTGAGCCGCGCCGTCACCTCGGGCCGACTGCTTCGCTATCCATACACTTCGGACGCCGCGCGGGGGTCTAGCGTCAAAGTCTTCGAGATTTTGACAGGTGGTGGTGACTCTGGCGAGAAGGTGTAAAGAGAGAAGGTTTAGAGGAAGAATACAATAAAATACAATGTTACATTTGTGTGTCAATTTAACAAAAGACTAGATGTTTTATGTTTGTTGAAAATCATAATAGTAATATTAATTATAATTATAATTAGTCATAATTTGAATCAGATGATTTAAAAACAAAATACAACCCAATTAAATTAAATCAAAAACTTTTTACTGTTTTTTTTGATTCAGAAGAAAGTTACGAGACTTCAGAACGCGCGAGAATTGTCGAGTGCTTTGATAATAATATGCCACGAGAATAACTCCACACGAGAGATCGACTAGTGTTTATTTATCGTTTTGGAAGGCTTAGAGAAGACAGATGGAATGTGTTTTTTACTCGAAGATGAGGTGTAAAGTAGAAATAATCTCTTATTTTTAATAAAGTGTGTAAACAACGTGCGTCAAACGGTTTGTGGCTAGTAGATATTATGCGATAAGCGCAAACATTTAAAAACATAATTTAATACTTCAAGTGATGTCAGTTGTGACAATGTGTAGGAAATGGAAAGCGAGGTTAGCCGGGGGGTACTCACAGTTGCGGCGATTCAGGTTCAAATCCAATGCACTGCCTGCACTTGTCACGGGTACACTTCAAGAGTCCGTAGGCCAAAATGTTTCGGTAGCCTTTCGTCCTGTGCACTCTTCGAGCAAGTCTTGGGAAAGCACCAAGTACGTATATGCGCGCGCGACGTGTCTCACACTCGGAAGCACACTCACTCTCCGAGCCGGCTCGAATGTTCGCCAACCCCCCGGATTGCATTAGGAGAATGAGGGTAGGTAGAGACTGCACATTGTCACATCCCCCCCCACTAATCTTGAACAGTATGGTTTTAACTGAGAAATATTCACTTTTTTTATAATATTTGAATTTAGCTTTGTTAACCGAGCTTGGCCATTTGATATACTATTAATAATGTACGGACCTGACCATCTCGGACAGAACGCAGCGCAAACACCTCGATCAACATTAGTCAAAGGGAAACATTTTGCTAATACTTTCTGGTTTACGTAAAAGTTATTAGGTCTTCTTTGTTTATTATAGTAATATTTTTGCCGTTCGTGTGCTTTAGATAGATTTGTTATTACTGTACTATGAGTATGCTTTTCCTCTCCTTCATTATTTTCATTTACGACTTTATCCAGTTCCCATCTATTTTCTACAGGATTCCTTATTTCTCGTCCGATAAATATATATGCAGGTGTATAATTCGAGCTCTCGTGTATCGCGGTATTCAGAGCAAGTTGAAAATTAGGTAAGGAGTCGTCCCATACCGATTTAACTTTCCTACAATAAATATTCAACATTGCACTTAAATTCCTATTTACGCGTTCAACTGCGTTAGCTTGCGGGTAATACGGAGATATTTTTATATCTTTTATTCCCCATACGCGACACATATTCTTATATACGTTGGCCGTGAAATGTGTTGCATTATCAGAAACGATTGCTCGCGGCGGTCCGTACCGCGCCCACACGAGCCGCGACAGCGCGCGCACGGTGTTAGCGGCGGTCGCCGCACGTACCGCTATTAATTCCACCCATTTTGAAAAGGCATCCATAACTACTAAAATGTATTTATTTCCACTTTTTGATGTTGGTAAAGGACCCTTGTAATCGATGTAAACGCGTTCCCATACCTCTTTTGGTACCTCTGACGACATCAAACCGACAGGCTTTTTGTTCAAAGGTTTCGATGTTTGACACAGCTGACATGAATTTACATATTTTTTTACGTCGCTGTGTAAATTTTTCCACCAAAATATTTTCGCTAACCTATTACTCGTTTTTGTTATGCCTAAGTGTCCCGCTATATCTTGGTCATGATAGTAGTTCAAAATTACGTTTTTTAAATGAATTGGTAGTACTACTCTCCATTTGTTCGTCCTTCCTTTTTTTTCGACACAGTAGTTCATTCTTAATTTTATATTTTGAAACCGTCCTGTCGTTGTTTACTTGGATTATTAAATCATTACAAAATTTATCATTTAATTGGTGTCTCTTTAAGGAGTCACTAGTCACTGGATAGTGTTGAAGAGCGGAACACTGGATCTCGTCCATCCCTTCATACATTCTGCTTAAGCAATCCGCTACGCTGTTGCTGGTTCCTTTTATGTGATTAATTTTGAATTTGAATCTAGACAATAGCAGTATCCATCTTCCTAATTTCCCAATCTGTTTCGGATGTTCAAATAGCCATGATAAGGCGGCGTTATCTGTTTGAAGTTCGAAAGGCGCGACTTCAAGGTATTGCTTGAACTTAGTGACGCCGAAAACGGCGGCGGCACACTCCAGCTCGTAGACGGTGCGGCGACGCTCGGCGGGCGCGAGGGCTCGGCTCGCGAAGCTTACGGGCGCGAGCGCGCCGTCCACCTCCTGCTGCAGCACGGCCCCGAGGGCACTGCCCGATGCGTCCGTTTGAAGGATAAACTTCTTATTGAAATCGGGAAATCTCAAAACATTCGGTGAAACTAATTCTTGTTTCAAACGTGTAAACGCGTCGTTCTGATCGGTTCCCCAGATGAACCTAGCTTCCTTTTTTTTTAGTGAATTTAACGGTTCCGCGATTTCCGCATATCGTGGAATAAACTTCGCATAAAAACTCGTCATACCGAGGAATGTTTTGAGCTGTTTTAAATTATTGGGCTGTGGATAATTGACGACGACACTCACTTTATCGGGGTCAACGGATAAACCGCGTGGGCTAATCTTGTAACCTAAGAATTTTACAGACTGTTGACATAGTTTCAGTTTACTTGGATTTACTGTTAACCTTGCCTTTCCGAGTCTCGTTAAAACTTCATCTAGATGGCGGATATGTGATTCTTTATCTTTTGAAAATACACATATATCATCTACGAATGGTATGATAAATTTGTATTTAATATCACCAAACACCGTGTCGACAACCCTGTTCAGAGACTGTGGGCTCACACATAACCCGAATGGCACATATTTGTATTGATATAAACCAAAGGGTGTCACGAAAGCGGTCACCTCTTTTGACTCCTCACTTAAGGGTATCTGGTGAAATGAGCTGTTAAGGTCTATTATTGAAAAAATATTCGCCCCACCCAAATACTGAAATATCGACTCAATTGATGGCATGGGATAACTATCATAGATAATCTTTTTGTTTATTGCCCTATAATCGCAACAGAGTCGTTTCTCACCATTTGCCTTATCTATTAAAAACGCCGGTGATGCGTATGGTGACCTTGACTTTTCTATAATTCCTTTTTCTAAGAGTTGTTTTATATGGGCCTCCATTTCAGCTGCTTTCGGAGGTGACAGAGGATAGAACCGTGAGCGAACGGGTACTTGATCGATAAGTTTAATGTTGTAGTTTAAAATATTCGTTTTACCTAATTTTTCGGTAACCACGTTTTTATGTTTTTCTAACAACTCATTTATTTTTTTATTCATTTTGTCGTCAATTTGTACGCTATTTATTAGTTTTACCTCTTTTTGTTCTTCGTTGTTTATTAACTGTATTTTATTATTCGACATAAATCGGAAGAATACGTGCCCTTCAAATATATTTAAAATGAGCTTAGTTTTACTAATAAAATCGCAACCTAGTATTACGGGCGCTGTTAACTTCGGCGCTACGATAAACTGAAATTTCCAGGTAAATTTCCCTATTGAAATTAATGCTGTTACCATGCCATTTGCTTTAAAACTATCTTGGCATGCTGTAGTGCATACTAAATCACATTGTGAATAATATACTTTTGATCGTCCTTTAATTTTATCGGCTAAGCTTTGAGTGATAAACGATCGCGACGCACCCGAATCGATTAGAGCAGGTACCACACAATGGCTTATTACGATTTCTATACACGGCTTACTATAATACTTATAACTAATTTTGCCATCTTTAACTGCCGCGAGAGTAAGCTGGCGATGGTCCACCGGACTTACTCCCTGTTCGCATTTCCCGAATTATATTGCTGTTCGCGCCTACGACGCTGTTCGCAATCGCGACCGAAATGCCCATAATTATTACACTCATAGCAGCGCGGCCCGCGAGCGGCTGCGGTCTGGTTTAAGTTTGAGGTATTCCCATGCGACGGCATCGACCCGCCCGCTCGTTCGTCTCGCTCACGCACCCGCGCATCTGCGCTTCCGCGCGAGTAGGATTGATATTGCCCACGCGCTGATAAGTTATTCGACCGATAAGTAATAACACCGCTTGCGCGTGCGGCGGGTGTACTACGTTGTTGATAAGGGGGTACTTGTGAATGTAATTTATCCCGCAAAATCGCTCCTTCAATCTCACTACTTATTCGTGTAAGTTGTGAAATTGTTTTAATATCGGTAGGATTACATCTTAAATAATAATATGTCTTTGGGGATATCCTGCTCAAAATAGTTTGAATTAAAGCTTCTTCGGACCAACCTAAATTAAGTGCCTTAACTACGGCATCCACGGAATGCACAAATTCTAATAGAGTCTCCGCTTCGTACTGATAACGCAAACACATTTCATTTTTTAATGTCTCGATGTGAATCGGCGATAACACTTCGTTTAAAATTAGTATTTTAATGTTTTGCCAACTATCTAGCATTGCTGCTCTTCTGAACCACCAGTCTGCGAGGAAACCAGTGGTTCGAGTCATTATCCACGTAACATACTCGGTCTGCGGAACCAGATTTAATTTAATCAATTTATCGACTTCAATAATAAATTTAATAAGATTCTTAGCAACTTTTCCGTCACAAACTGGTATTTCAGACAGCATGTTTTGTAATACTTTTGATTTATTTTTATCTATAGGTGCGTTCGGTTCACCTGCCGGCGGTGCCGGTATCGGCGGCTCGACTTTTTGTTGGCCTACCCCCTCGTCCCGCGATGGTGAATGCGCTGACGCTGATTCTAAATTGTTGATACGATTATTTAACTCTAATATTTGGCTATTTTGCGCTTCAATTTTTTTTTGTAAATTGCTAATAGCTGGACTCAAATTCTCCAAATTCAATGATTTAAAATATTTAAACATGTCAGACACACGCGTGACTGTTTTATCTTCTTTATCTTCCGTAGACATTTTATCTATATTGTAACAAATCCCACTAAAAACTATTCCGAGGCTTTCGCACCTCCACCAATTGTGACAATGTGTAGGAAATGGAAAGCGAGGTTAGCCGGGGGGTACTCACAGTTGCGGCGATTCAGGTTCAAATCCAATGCACTGCCTGCACTTGTCACGGGTACACTTCAAGAGTCCGTAGGCCAAAATGTTTCGGTAGCCTTTCGTCCTGTGCACTCTTCGAGCAAGTCTTGGGAAAGCACCAAGTACGTATATGCGCGCGCGACGTGTCTCACACTCGGAAGCACACTCACTCTCCGAGCCGGCTCGAATGTTCGCCAACCCCCCGGATTGCATTAGGAGAATGAGGGTAGGTAGAGACTGCACATTGTCACACAGTAAAACGTTTTTATAGGATACAGTTAGTCGGAAACTATTCACAGAAACTCAATGGCGTAATTGAGGTGCAATATACATTGACACAACTCTGCAAAGCCATTGGACTCATATCACCCCAGAAAATTTGTGGCTCGCACTAGACTTGTTATATCGCAGGTGTTTTTTACATCTAGATTAAAAAGATCATGCTAACTGTTGTTGTCGAATATCGATGACTCTAAACAAGTTCTTTATCTTATGGTCAGTAGTAAAACTAGGAACTCTTCGTAATTGTTTCGCCATGTCTCTCAGTTCTTCCTTGAGTCATAGACAAATAAAATATTTAGACCGGAATATGGGCCAGCTTGACTGATTTTATGGCATGAAGGAGGGCTCTGATGCTCTGGTTTTATCCTGAACACCTTTAACATGGGTTATTATGTTTGGCTGAGGTATTGCGCGAAGTTCTTGCAAGCGATTGACCAGGTTAGAGTTAAGTACCTCACCTACCATATATCTGGCACGTGTTTGATCAATAATATTATGATACTAATATGAATATAAGTACTTGTAGGAATGATTAAAAGGGTGGTGCGGTGCCAGCCCGTGGAACGACTCCTAGATAATAATTGAAATCGCCGTCTGGTCACGACCGAACAGGGTACAGTCGGCAATGTTAGTGCTCAAGTTTCATACCATTTTACCTGTTAATACTCGATGATTATAATGGGACTAACTTAAAAATTTATGACATCACGAGAAAACAAGATACAAATTCAAGCTTAAAGCATAAAAATACATTCAAGTACCTATCTACTGACAATAACACACGACTTTATTTTGTATATCGAGTCAGAATGTCGCGTTGAACGTCACTCTGTATAGGTATTGAGCCGGGACCAACTGTAGGAAGTGGGTGTTCTTTTGAATCGAAAACAGTGTAATATTTGTTGTGTAATTCATTATTGGTGATATTGTACAAGCATTTTAAATGAAAATTGAACAATTACAATGAATTTATGTTTAAATCAACTTTTTAACTATTTTGAGTTCCTTCTACTTGGAAAACAATCGCAGCTGAGTGCACGAGCGTACAGGGTCGCTCCCGAGCCGTGCTGACGCCGGCGCGTCTAATCGCCGTTTATTGGAGAAAACCGATTACAGTGGCTCTGCCAGCGCCGTAGTCGAGGCGTTTCGACATGTCATCTAACTGCTAAAACATTCGATTCCAATTTTGAAATTTTGATAACCGTTTTGTAACTTTTTCTTATAAATAGCTGGCCGGAAAGCGCAGGTCAAAAATTCACGCGTTGCCTCATTTAAATTTGGAACTCTTCTGCAGTTTCCTTGTCAGTAAAATATATTTCTCATATTCGGTCAATAAAATGTATAATAGTTTTCTCGGTCTGGCCATTTGTGACCTTCGCATTATGTTCTTAACAGGCGTAGTTCTTCGCCTAGAACAAACACCGGGGTGGGCATGTTAGGTAACTTCACAGTATCAATTCCAGTAATGGTGTTCGAGTTAGCCAAAATAGTGATTCATAATATATGTAAATGATGGATTATAGGTTCGACAGAAGGCAGGTACGGTGTATATGTAGTGTAATGCGATGAGTACGGAGGCGTACCTGGCGCAGCGACTTGCGAGTCATGCCCGAGGGCGCTTTAGGGTAAAACTACAAAAAGTAAATTATATTGATGGAATCGAGCCGTTTGATTGATGATGAGTGAGCATTTTTAATTTATTTCGAGTATTCGACCGCGCCGCTGTGACCTCACATCCAAACGATATTAAAGAAAAAATAAATACAAAAACAAACGTCGAGACGTTGATCGCGCAGTTTTTTACAAACTGCATTTCGATTTAGGTGTCTATTAATATTAATTGACGTTAGTGAAATTTTATTTTTAAAATGCTACGTAGAACAATGACTTTGCAGTGTTATAAGTTAATTAATATTAAAAAGCGTTTCGGTCCCGGTGAAATTGATACCTACGTCAATCACCGTGATGTGAGAGTTAATATTTATTTTATTACGTATGTTGGACCTTCCTTTTGATCGCTAAAATTAGTACCTGTCCATTACTAAACGTACTGTTTCGAAGTACTCTATCCTTACTTCATAGTCAAAGATAAGATATAAAATCAATTTACGAATGAAAACAAGTCGTGCAATAACGGCTCACGTTTGCCTATAAATCTAATTACTGCAAGTAATTCCTAGTAAAGCAAAGATTTTTACATCTATCCTTTTATATTTATGTATAAAGCCAAGCCTAACTTGATGTAGAGGGCTGGGTGGAGTCACTCGCGGCAAACACGTATCTGGACCGCACCTGAGCTAACCTACGTCATTTGGAGGACGCTCAAACAACCGCACTGATGTTTATTTTATCACGTTGACGTAGATTTAATTAAAGCAAAGAAATTTTACAGACAGTAGTTACATTTTGTGTTGTATTTCTAATAGTTTATTGACACCATCTTAATTTCAAAATGGTGGAACCGCAACTGTTTATATGTGCATTCAGAACCGTACCTATTAACATAGCATAGATTCGTTTTTTGTGCTGCAATCGTGTTTTTCAAACCTGTTCAATGTTGTTGTGAAATAAGAGGATTGTGAATCCCCTTAAACCTAGTCAGATATTTATGAGTTCTGAATATGATGTAGATATTTTGAAAAACTAGGTCTGTAGGTATGTTTTCCTTTCCAAGACAAATATCTCGGAAAGAAACAAATTAAAAGAGATCAAACAGAAACGTAAAAAGCTAGTTTTTATAACATCGATTAAAAACTAGTGGAAGGCGTACTTGAAGGGGATGAGAAACGTTACCGTCCATTTTGTTTCGATTTTTTTTGACAGTTATGCGATATAAGGTTCGCCTCGCCTCACCTCCTAAACTTAGGCGCTGATTCTAACAAAACGAGCATTCTAACTCGATATCTTAGCCTCTTCTCACGCTAATCGCGACCTAGCGGTTTGCGCAACAAAAAGTGACACTTTCGTCGGCTTTGATAGATAATGACCGTTGAAACTGACCTTCCACTTCGAGAATAGAAGTAATCATTCTTGTGGATTCACATTGTGACCCTATCGAGCACATAATGCTTGCGAATCTAACGCTACCCTTTTAACTCGAGACTACCGGCTGTACAAGGCATTATAGCATATAACAAAGACTATTAACAAGTCGTTTGTCATGTTTCACGACTAGTTTTGATTAGAACTCATACTGGTTTTTGTGATCTATGTCTGTCTAGGGCCCGCAAACTGGTTGCTGTGTCGTTTTAGCAAATGTTATTACGTTTATTATTTTTCAGATTTTATAGGTATCTCCTTAAGTTTATCATATTCGGTTCTAAGAACTTGAGATAAGGTATAATTTATAATAAATAATATTAGTGTGTTTCCTGCTGAAACTGAAAATGAAACTGTATTTCAGAGGTGTCTTAGCCGATTGTGCAAAATGTGGTTGCGGAATTGTCAACTAGTTTTTAGAGTTGTAGTAATTCTGTAGCTCTGTCAACCTCACTCTGGGAACGAAGTCTTGAGTTTATGTATGTACATACATACATACACTCATGTATATGTGTTGAGTTTTTACTACATACTATAAAATGGATTCCTCTCAGAGTGTCCAACCAAGATGCAATCGCTGCTAACGTTTCTATTTTCCATCGACTTGCAATGTTTGGAGTTGACATAAGCGATCGACAAGATCTATCATCAGCTTACGTCAATCCTATACATTTGGTCGATTTTCTTAAATCGCTAACATAGCGTAAAGTATCTTGAGTAGACCCTGGTTAGAATCCACCGTACTAAACTAAATGTCTGCACTCATCAACGCGATCCCTAAAAATGGTTTAGTTTGAAAGCGAGAGTTTAATTTGCATACAACAATGCAACACCTGTTAGCGGCATGTGGGCGCTTGTCCTCACAATGCTCCTCGCAACAGTTGTAGTGTAAACGAACCTTTATTTTATTGTATACCTCAAGGTCGCGTTTGTGGCGTGCTATATTTTCGGTAGTTAAATCGGTAAGCGTCTGTAGAGATACTCTCAAGACTTTATGAATATTTAACCAAAAAAAGCATGCAACGAGAGATATTTTAACACGTAAGATCCTATTTATAAATATACTGAATAACATGACATCAAATTAGGGGCGATCCTTATCAACGTGTAACGATTAGCAAGTTAAACAAGCCTTACAAGACGCGTTATCTACATCTGCAAAATTAAACAGCCGTATAACATGTGATCGCAATCTATCCATTATACCACCATTCTTCGACCGTTTTGTGACTAGATTTACGACGCAAAATATAACTCGGATTTGCAAAGGTAGGTCCGTTACCGGATTCAAAAGAAAGGTATTTGACAAGTGACCAATTGTTGTTTTCGCGACTGGATGGTTCTTTAAGGGTGTCGGACGGGGTTATTAAATTACAATAACTCCTAAGGAAGTCGCTTTTCTTGTTTCGGTCAAGGGGCGAGCCAGCCGTTGTCCACAGGAACCTGTATGGTGGATTATAAATCCTTCTTTAGGTACTTTAAATTATAGCTTCAGGTACAAAAATGTGATATTAAATGGTGTGTGTGAAATTTAACACACTGCGTTCTGATACTTGATATGAGTCATAATGTTGCTTTTAAGTACCATAATGTGTCTTCTTCTTTGAAGTTTCCCCACAAATACATGAAAATAATAATATTAATCAAACAATCTACTTTATTTTTTGCGCTATCAGACAAATCTTACTACACCTCTTACAGCAACTGCGATATCTAATTTGGCCGTTACATTTTTTTCTAGTTCACCGTTACGTTACGACATCCGAATTCCTGGAGAAAAAACAAAAAGTTAACAGCTAGAATACCTAATTTGCGAACGGACGCGACAGACCGTCTCGAAACGGCCACTTTTTGCCGACTCTTATATTAGAGTACATCAATGACTTCTTTTATTCGAATTTGGAATCATTTTCCGTCGCGGTGGTTTCGTTATCGCTTTTCGTTTTCTAACGGCATAACTCGTTAAATTGCAACGCCGCCGTTAGTTATGTAAGGTTGTAGATAAAGTTATTTTAAGTTTGATTTCACGCTTCGCTTGTTTTTAGGTAAGAATGGGATGTATTTAATGTGGCGCTATTTGATTATGATTATGAAATAATAGAGTGTAAGTTCGTTTTAGATTAAAGTTACATCATTCGACTTTTTACATAATGATATAAACTCTCTATCGATAAATCTCCAACATCGCACATACCGGTTCAAACTATAAGATGTCATGTGTCCATTATCACACACAAACATACATTATTAGATGAGTTATTATAATTCATAATCAGAGTATCTATTGTTTTAGGGTATTTAGCTTTAGAATTTTGCTTAAGTACGAGTTTGTAGACAAGCATGAGCAAATGAGACCGGCTAAGAGAAAAGTACAAACCCATGTTTTTAAGAACTATTGCACTGTAAACTAACCACTGTGGGTCAGAAAGTAAGGTGAGCAATAACATAAGTATCTTTTAAATACACATGTCCACAACCGGACATGGCTTTCCTCAAGATACGCTCGGTTATACAGAGCTCGCATGCAGAAAACAAAACGTTCTTTCGCCCAAAAATCTGATTTATAGCGATCTTTTGCTATGTTATTTGATTCGTAAAAAGGCACGCATTAATTAAATCGAATAGTTCCGTGGCCACGAGCATGCCTGAACACCGCGTCACGCAAGCTGGGGTGGCAAGGGGAGCTCTAGTTCCCACGGTGTACTTCATGCGGTCTTCGACTTACGCCATTACAAGTCACTAATTATTGCATCTGTTGCCAAAATATTCATGCCTAAAATATTTTTTAATTACTTTACGAGTACTGCGCGAGGAATTCAGAAATTATTCGACACAAGATCAATGGCTATGGTCACTAATGATTTAATTGCTATAAGCAATATCGATATATGTACCTAACTTTACCTATCTACAAAATTAGCGGTTCTGGGTTCGACTCTCGTAAGGTAAATATGATGTGTATCGTTGACACCCACAACAATTATTTATTTCGTCATTTCACTTTTGCACGCTGCACAAGATGTAACGGTACATAGTTAAGAGCCTGCTAGAGTAATGCCAGAAAAAAAAGTACTTAAATAATATTAAAACTCAGTATGTCACTGATTATTAAGAGAGTACATGCATTGCCAACTCGAATCCCACATGGTTCTTTAATAAATATATAAAAGATTAAGTCCAAAAAAATAAAATCGTTTTGCAGCACGAATGATAATTTATTTAAATTCTACATTCAAATTTCAGACATGGGTAGGTATGTGAGCCTAGAGCTTAGTTTCGGACTAGGTCAATTTATGTAAAATATTTCTCGAATTAAAATATTTTTCGGTCTACTCTGATAATATTTCTTTGTTGGTAAATGTTGTCATATTTATTTGCTATTACCGAATTTAATGTATTACAATTAGCTGAAATCAACCAATTCCAAAACTTAATGCCCCGTGCAATTCAAATCTCTACTTACTATTTTAACGAATTCAAACGGTTCCGGTTCGGTATAATAATAATTGCCCCAAAGCAGCCAGGACGTCCTGTATCGAATCGTGCGCACAACCACTATTACCGACATACAGTTACTAAAATCCCTTGCCATTGGATAGTAAACTTTATAACAGTGTAATAGGGTGTGCTGTGTTTGAAAAGCAGTTGTAGACGTTAAATGCCAATCTTACGAACATCCCTTATCCGCGTGACGGGTCAAAATCGCGATTTTATTTTATTTATAACATGTCGTAGCAGCTGGGGTTTGTCAAGGCGAAAAAAATGTAAGAAAATCCCCCTCGAGACGGGACCAGGACCACCCCTCGAACGGGTTCCGCCGCCATAAATCCCACGTTCGTTTCAAAAGGTTTTAAAACGCGTATAAAATTATACAGGGCACTGCTATGGAATTTATTTATTTGGACCGCCGGTTGCGAATCGGTAATGCTGCACGTGTTTTTTAACATTAAAGTTACCCAGGATTTATGTCAGCCTTGGAATGGATTAAATGTGCCAATTAGACGTACCTGTGGTTATGTTTACCTGGTTATTATTGTACGTTTGTAGATGTTGATGGCGATTGTAAAACATCACTGAACATATAGCTTATCACGTATACCATCTTAACGTTTTTATTGTCTCCAAATTTATTTTTTATACACATATTTTATATTCGTTTTAATTCACTTGTGCCAAATACATTTTAGTTTTGCATCACAAGCCTTCGCCAAACTGTCTAACTTAATGTTATATAACGTCTACTCGAGACAAAACAAGCAACGCGAAGAGCAATCAAGACCGCAACTAAATTATCAATTTCAAACAACAAACTGCGATTGCCGAACAATCAGGAACAAAATCAGATAAAAAATCAATAACGAGCCACGCCCAGTGTCCCACAGAGCTAATAAACGACTTAATTGCAACAATGGTAACATAAAAGCGACGACAATAGCTTTATAACAATATCAATATCACAGTATCACCGTCTTATGATAATCAGCTATAATGGAGTCATATTGTATTTGGCCTCAACAGTTTCCACCGATACAATGCTGCGGTGTTTTTACAATGGCGTGTTTGAAAAGAGCTGTGTTTTATGTACAAACGCACGCGCAAGTGTATATGTGTCAATGACCCTTTGATAATGGATCAAGAGAAGTTAATTAAGCGCAAAAACAGTTCTAATTGTATCAGTTTATTTGGAGAAACTTGGTGAAGCTGTTATGTAACCTGGATTCCTATATTGCTTCAACTTCAGTTTCATTTATGTTCATGTCAAGATAATCGTATACTACTGATGTGAAATACAGGGATTGCTGGACTAAATAAGTATGAGAGTGTACGATAATCGAAAGACCTAGAAATCTCTTAAAGAGATACAAACACAATAGCAACCGATAAAGTTCTATGCAAAAAGACAACAATACACATAGTGAAGATCAACATATTAGATCGCATGCGCATCAATAGCTCATGTGCGTCTTTAATTTGCATTTCTATAAAAAAACAAACACGTGCCTTATGCAATTCAACTGTATTGACAACCAACTTCAACACAATATAGGAAAAAGCATTCTAATGAAAACAACCCCAAACAAATCCACAAAAGGCCAAACTTTATCACCAGTCATTATCATTTTAATTCGCATAAAAACTTGCATTACAAAGCAGATATTTGAATGTTCAAACACCTCTGTGGCCGCCTGTACAACTCCGAGGTTCATCGACCGCTGTTGTACAGCGATGATACATATGAATAGAATCAGGTGCAATATTTTTTGCATATCTATTGGAATTGTTATATTACAAGTGTACATGACACGGGGCCTTAGGAAGCGATTGCTTTGGAACTTGGACCTCGACGGCGTAAGGACGCGTGACCCGAATTTACATAAGTCCCGGTTATTTTATCACTTATTGACATAAGCTATTGCGTGAGCATTCATATTGTAATAGATCTATTCTGCTTTGTGAAAGATTGGATCTGTTGTTAACAAAAGGCATTCTGTTACTGGGTCAATATGTCCTCGTATAATGGTAACAATACTAATCTTAAGTCATAACTTCGGTATAATTGAGCGTTTTGAGGTTTTGAATAAATTTAAGAGGCATTTGATTTCCGATTATTCACTTGGTGTTGACCATATAAAAGACGGTTTACGTAGTGGGTTGTTAATTAATATTAATATTAGTTTAGTTTTAGTCTTTTATGCCATAGAGAAGGTCATAGAGATCGTTAGATCAAACATGCATTTACATTCTCAAGACTACAATCTAAAGACCGCAAATGCGTTGCTAACTCTAAGGACTAAGATCGACTTCTTATACGCTAGTCATTTCGCCGGTTGTCTTATCCGCACACCAGAACACCACAATGCGGACACAGCTGCTTGGTGGTAGTTTAAAGTATTGTTGCTAGTAGGTACCTTAAGATAAATGATACCTTTTTTTATGGCATTGAGAAGGCATGCGCGCACTCAGGCCATCTGATGATAAGTGGGATCTGAGACCCATAGACATTTGAAATCTCAAGACTAAAATCTCAAAACTGCAATCCTAAGACCTCAAATGCGTTGCCAACCCTGAGGACAGATGGAATGCCCTATGTCCTCAGGGTTGGCAACGCATCGCAACCTCAATTTCACCGCTTGTCTTATCCCCACACCGGAACACAGCAATGCGGAGACTGCTGCTTGGCGGTGGGTTAATGGATAAGATGGTGGTAGCGATCCGGACGGACCCTGCACAAGGTCCTACCACCACTAAACCTATAACCTAACCTATTCTATCATTCTCTCTTTTTCTGATGAGGTGAGAATCAATCGATCCCATGCTATTCGTGTACTAGAATGTCTACGAAAATAGTTTCACTTACGAAAAGACTTCAACGGGTCGTTCGTAGTAAACTTCCATCATACAGTTTAGGTTTTTGCTTAAGGGGAAGGGTGGTGGTGGTGGGGGGGTTTTTAAGGTAGTTTACATATTATATTTACTTGAAGGAATACTGTATTTCATTTTCATTAATATTGCAATAAATGCATCGTAGATTTGAGTCACAAGTTTTCTTAAAATGATATTTAATTTTCAGCCGCTTTTTTGAATTGAAAATCTCATTTAAGGTTATGTTAGGTCAATTTCACCAAGCGATGTTAAATATTAATCATTGTCAATCGACTGTTAGTTCATTGATTTAACAGCTGTTAACACTCTTATCCTGTTAAGTGGTTGGTGAAATTCGGCATTAATGTTACAGAAAAATTGTTAATTGGCTGATTAATTTTGTATGCCAATGTATGTAATGCTCATGATGAGTACTTTTACTCAGTTCCTTTAAGAGACTATATAAACTACCGTTTACTAGCTTCTGCTCGCGACTTTGTCCGCGCAGATTTTTATTATCGTTATTTTCTCGGGAACTACTTAATTGTCTGGGATGATAAGTAGCTATTGTTTTAATCCAGGGTATGAGCTATCTCTATTCAAAATTTCATTCAAATCCGTCCATTCGTTGCACCGTGAATAACAAACTAATACACAAACTTTCGCAGTTATAATAGTAGAAATTGGGATTGTCGGGTTATGATCCTAATTAATTTAAAAAATATAACGCTTAAGTCAAGTGGGGCTATTCCGACAGAGGGGTAAATACGTCACTTATTTTATTCAAGGGAATTCATCTTTTTATGTTTTCTTTTATACAAACAAAGGTCTCTTTTATAAAAAAAACTACTATAAAAGGACGCAAAAATAGTTATAAAACGATGAATTGACCTTAATATAGGTAGGACCATGTCTTTATTTAAAATCTCCATGTAAGCCGCAAAAAAGTATATTTTCCCGCGTATTACCATAAAGGTAATCAGGAATAGGATAATTATACCAGATAGTGAATGTAAAACCAAAACAGGTGTGATCTATGATTAAAATTAATCGATGGTTGGACCGAGATGCGCGGGCTCATGTCCGGCCGCCGTAACGTAATGCTATACCGTGCGCACACGACGGGGAGGCCGGGGCGGCGTGATGCATTGGTGCGAAGAGAAAACATGTAAAACACATAAAAGGGAATAAGCTTGGATTTTTAAACATAATTTTTCAACAAAATATGAGATCACCAAAACTGAAATTGGAGTGAAAATGCTAATTAGACACTTAGATAGCGATTAGACGATGAAGTAATAAAGAGCGTTCCCATACCTAAAAATAAGGCTTTTTTGAAAAAAAATAAATTCGACCGTTTTATTTCTATGAATACATGTTATTAATAGTGACAAGGTTCTTGGTAATGAGTGTGCATTTTTACTGCCAAATAAATAAATAAATAATAAATATGTTTTTCACCTACGTGTGTAACGTACTCGTACGTACTTAATATGTATGTTCGTATGTATGATCTTTTTATATAAGAGGCAAACGAGCGCGCGGGTTACCTAATGGAAAGTAATTACCACCGCCCATAAACACCTGCAAGTCAAGAAATATTGTCTGTTGTCTGACGACCTGGTTAGGATCGCGGGGAGCCGCTGGATGCAAGCGGCTCAAGACCGTGACTTGTGGCGCTCTTTGGGGGAGGCCTTTGTCCAGCAGTGGACGCCCCCGGGCTGATGATTATGATGATGATGTTGCCGGCCAGTTAGGAAAATGAAATGTTGCCTCGTAGATGCTGAACGATTAATCCAATTTCGACCAACAGGTTTCGTTAAATTTGTCTTAGTGTCCAGAGTATCAATGGGCAATTTAATTTAAGATATAATGAACAAAATGCAGATTAAACATTTTAACAATCATATCTATAGACGACAGTGTTTTAATATGCAGGTTTGTAAAGTTTACTTTTTGTCAGACTTGTTAAGTTAGTGGGCTATGTCCCTTCGCTAGCTCCTTTGTACTTACACATAATGTGTGTGATATTTTCAGTCTTGGAGGTTTTTTATTTGTTTGAGTAACTATTTCTCTATAAGTATTTATGTTTATCGTTCTCTAGTACCTATAGTACACGCCTTTAGCTTAGTTCGGGACTAATTAAATTTATGGGAGATTGTTCCCTGTTATTTATTTACTTTTTAAAAGATCAATTTTAATTTTGTTTGACTCATATGTCCCCCATGTCCCGGTCGCGCTCGGCGGCGCGTGCAACCGCGCGCGCGCAGGAAGGCGCGTCTCATCTCGCGCGGATGCGGCGCGGACAGCCGATATGCGACCTCTCTAGCGAGGCAGTGACATCTATGCTCAGTGTGTTATATCCGTACTACATCTATAGGTTTGAATTGAACAAAAACGTTACGTTGAATTAGAGCAGGTACAGAGGCCACCTTGATGGTAAGTTGGTTCTGATGACCAATTCTAAGGATCAATATGCAATAGCTCTATGGTAGTCATTTATCTGCCTGCCCTATACCTACGGGATACCCTACACCGAAACATAATAGTGCGATCCTGCTATTTGGTGGTAGGTTGCTGAGAAACGTAGTGATAGCAATCCGGACGGACCCTGGCGAGATCTTACCACCCACAAAAAATACTTCACCTACAAGTAGAAAAAAGGTACCAGTATCGATTTTGATGAAAATTGGCAGAAATAAACAAATACAAATGGTAGAATAGAAAAGGATTGTGAAGCGACGCTTAAACCGTGTAGCTATAAAAAAAACATTCAAATTTAGCTCCGGACGATGACGGTTCTAACCTGAATCAAGTCCAATTTCCACGATGTTTGAATATGTTGTAGTTATTACAAAAAACTAGTTTGGAAATTTCAGTTTTTTCAATATATTCTGTCCAAGGGATATTTTCTTAAATTAGAAAACATACAGACCGGGCACATTGCTCGCAGGACTGATGGCCGATGGGGTCAGAAGGTTCTGGAGTGGCGTCTGCGGACCGGAAGACGAGCTGTAGGTAGGCCTCCAACAAGATGAAGTGACGACCTCGTCAGGATCGCGGGACCGCGGTGGATGCGAAAAGCACAAGACCGGTCTGAGTGGAAAGCTTTGGGGGAGGACTATGTCCAGCAGTGGACGTCTTTCGGCTGACATGATGATGATGACAGACCTAGTTTTATTATAATATGTACAACGTATTAAAATCGGTAAAAAATAATAATATCTAACTAGGTTTAAAGGGAGAGAAACGCTATCGCATTTTGTACGGAAATTTTCATCATCACAATGCTGTTAAATTCACATATACCAACACCATTTCTAAACCTCTCACCCACTTACTTAAAACAGATGGTTTAATATACCATAATGAGCATGCATTGTTTTTGCCTTCCGTCGTGCCTGCCGGATGTGTCAGGCGGCTGGTGGCTTCCGACAACGTGACGCACGCGCACGTCACGGTGACGCACTTGCACTTTGACGCATCATTGTCATTTAATCTTGTATCCACCAAGATAATAATTGAATCTCTGTTTCAGCACAATTCTATTATAAAAGTTTGTAAGTGTGTGAGTTTGTTATATCTTCACGCTAGAACAGCGGGACGGTTTTGAATAATAGGAATGGAGATACCTAATAGCCTGATTTAATACATAAGTTACTTTTATTCCGAAAAAAAACACTGATCCTGTACAAATATCATCTGAACCCCCCCTCATTGTTCCTAATGCGCACTTACCTCGACCAACAAGTATTATTAGACCCGTTGGCAGAGACGGATTCATACGATTCTTTAGAGAAGACAGATTAAGTTAGGCTCGTTGGACAAGATGGTTCGGTTTAGACAAGTCAGTAGGTCTTGTTACATTAAGCCGCAAACGCTGTAGCAGTAGCGGAGGCGGCGCGGTGTGGCGCGTTTCCATACATTAAAGCGTTCCAATAGCGTGGCGGAGGCGTTTTTAGTATGGGAACGTGCTGCAACGCTTCGTCTCCGTTCTCGGTGCGTTTGCGGCATTAACGTTGTCAAACACGGAGCTGTGGCGAAGTTACAGAAAGCTTTTTTTTTTAGTTACATCTAACACTCAGGTCCCTACTGACGATTTTTAAATTCCTCCGCTGATTATAATTAATTATGCAGCTTACATATAATAAGATTAATAGCGTTACATATTATGAGATAAGCCTAGTTAGTCACTGTGCCTGCGAAGCTAGCGGTGTTAGGTTCAATTCCCGGTAAGGGCCAATATTTGTGTATAAGCAAGATATTATACTAAACAAATATTTGAAATGATAGCTATGTCAAATGGCTTTAGTTAGGTCTCCTACCCACATCAAAAATGGCCGCCATAACCATAATGTGTCCTTATATTAGGTATTTTGATATGTTACAATGCAAAGGTACCTACCTACATTACTAAATGTCAAAATAATGTAAGGATATTTTTTATCACTGTTTTTTTGATATGTGTAACTGTATACTACCAACGAGCAATGTCGCAGAGGCTCTGCTCTATGAAAATTATACAAAACGGGAGACTTCGGACGAATGTATCTCAATCGAGATTAGTTTCCTTATTGAATTTTACAATGCTTACAACCGAGATTGCTAAAATAATAATCCTCCTCGTAAACAAATTAAAAAAAAAAACCCGACTGATTCTTTTGATACTGTCGCCGATGTCATATGTTAAAAACATTAAAACACATAAAATCCGATTGAAAATATTTTTTTATGAATTTTATGTACCCAGTGATACTCGCGCCATTCAAAATAGAAATCGGTTTACCCGGTCAGTACTTACAAGGGACAAAGGAACGGGCATAAATACATACAGGTCAAACACATAAACCTCCTTTTAGGCTTCGCCGCAGTCGGATAAAAACCAGATGAAGCTCTCTATATTTCTATTAATAATGTGATTTTAAGTAAAACCCTAGTAGTAAAAGTGTTAATATGTAATTTAGAGCGATATACTCACATTATGGCTTTGGTCTGCTGCGCGCGGAAGCTGCGCGGGCGCGCCGCCGGAAGCGGAAGTACCGGGCGCGCTCTGTGGAAACATGGCCGCCGTTAGATCACCAGTTTGGTTGTGTGTTATGGTAAGTGTCATATAGGTACATATAAGATCCTGGTTCACCTGGTTATCCTAATTACCTAACTAGATCCAACCTCATGTTATACGGACATGCCAATCTTTACGAAGACCTATTCTGCCTCGGCATAATTGTGCTACCGTCAATACTTTCCTAAGAAATACATGTCCGACCGTGCAGACAGTTTCCAGTTGTAGCTGACTCTACTACATTAAGTTTAAATGCACATGAAGTACCATGGTATTTATTTGCTGAGTCATTATAAAATTCCGCATACTAATTGAGTTTCTGCAACGTGGTCCTATATTGGCTTAAAAAAACGTAAGTACTTGCGGATGCAGATTGAGAACCCCGTACACTTGAAAAAACCTCAGTTTCCGTTGTGGACCTGCTAGAGCTATTACTGTTACTGCTTTCAATTTATAATTATTTTTGGAATGTTTGAATTTGGAAGAGTCAACAGTAACCCACATAGCGTCGTGGCCGGCGACATTAGCGCGTGACCCCGCGCCGTGACCCGCCGCCCGCGCCGTGTCATCCGGCAAATCGCCGTGCCGTCCTCTGTGCTTTACGAGCGAGGACGTTTACTGCCGGCGACTTGAACACGATCGTCTGTTTACTGTTGGTGGGATTTCATTGGTATTCTTTCTCTGTATACATGGTTTTATTTAAACATATTCGTTTTTAGAATAGTTGGTAATTCTGTAGCTCTCTGCTTACCACACTCTGGGAATGAAGGCGTGAGTTTATGTATGTATGTAATTATGTATAGTCATTAGGTATGTATGCTTATCGAATTAATCTAGCGAATTTAATTCAATCTTCCGAAATCATTTTCCTAGTTCTGAGTTAATAAAATGTTTCATTTTATGTATGTATTAATAAATATAAAACTTTATCATAAAGTAATAAATAACAGAGACGAGTTCAAATTTGAACATAAGTACGGGCACTACTGAGCACTGACACACACACACAAATAAGTAAAGTTAATAAAAAACTTGTTAAAAATAAAAATAGTCTAATCTCTGCATATCTCTGGTCGCACAATTATGAAACGTTAGCATTTACTTAAAATGACACCACATCACTGCAATTTAAATATAAACCTCTGAAGTTTCTATGCAATTTATTGTTGGAGGGGCGCGGCATTCCAATGACGGCAAGCTATATTTACATAGGATTATCCTCTTTAGCACAAATATGTTAAGTAATTTTGTTTTAGAAAGATAAACTAAGAACAAAGCATATTTTAATGATATTTTAACAGTCTTACTCCGGCGAATAAGGCGGTGAGCTTTTATACCACCAAAGATCGTCAAACCGTCGGTGAGGTGTAAAAGGTCGTCAACACGTATGACAGCCGAGTGTCCACTCGCACGCTCCTAATCGCAGAAGAAATTAGTAAGGCTGCGCCAGCGCCGGCCTGCAACAATTACCGCTAATGTGGATGTGATAGTGAAAATTTATGGTTTAGGAAAGCTGACCGATCGGAGAAAGATTAGTGGGGAAAATTTGGGTTTGACAAAACATCGAAAGGAAATCGTTAGCCTTTGAAATGCTACACAAAGTCACACGGTTTAACTTGTGACTCAGGTAGATACAAACCCAAAACCACTGGTTATTATATTACTAAAAAACGACTTTTACAACAGTGAATTAAGTATCAGGCCTTTATGTCAGATAAATACACCAAATACTAGCATGAACAAAACAGTACCATTTTTCATCATAAACAATTTCCTGCGACTTAAGATTGACTGTTTCTGGTCTCTTAGAACTTACGAGTACACACCTATTTCTGAAGTCTTCCTAAAATGTTTTACACCATTTAGAATGAGCTACTCATGAATAGCGGGATAAAGCTCTAATTCTTATTGCCAGAAAGAGTCAACCGTTGACAATCGGCAGTCGTGAAAACTCATTTCTCCGTCTAAAGTTGAGAGTAGGGTTTGGGAAAGTAGCCGGTCGAATCACGCGCGCCGCGGCACGACCGCTTTGTCACTTTGACACCTAGTCACCTATCCACTCGACGACCTTTCTACTGCAACGTAAAGGCAACGAAGAATAAAATTCATTTAGTTTCAGCTAGTGCTAAAACTGAGGTGTTAGTAGACTGGACGCGTTTGCAAATGCCAATTGATAAATGAAATGAAACGTAATAATTTATGCAATAATTTGGCCACATTAGGGCTCAGCGATTTACGGTTGGTTTTGGCTGGCTTCAATGTTATGTATGAAAATCAATTGATATGTATAAACTGATTGTTTATAGTACAGTCACGGACTTTTCTTGTTATGCCACTATGGAACCCTGTCACAATGACAGCGTCAAGTGACGGGATAGAATAGATATAGAGGAATAGATGGGATTTTTTATGTGACAATAGGTTCTATAGTGGTATATCAATTAATGGCCGTGACCGTCCCTTCGATTCGTCGATGATAGTACTAAAGTCTCAGGTAGCAAAATGCACTACAACAGGAGGAAACATCTAGAAACGAATGTAGCGAGTTCTCGGAATTTAAACAAAATAACCACAACCGAAATAAAGCGTTGGTATATAAATCTCATCTGCGCATTATTATTCCTCAAAATTCCGTCAGGCCTGTCCGAAACCGTGAATAATAATCCACTAAAAATCAGATATAAAAACATGTAGGATAATTACTCGCAGGGAGCCGTCCCCATGAGGGCCGCAACCAAAAATTACTGTATTTATCAACAAGCACTGATGGAGAATAAACGCGGTACTTCATGGGCTGTTTGTGTCATGGAAGCGGGTTTGCGCAAGCATTCACAGATTCGGATGGGGTAGCGCATGTACAGTCGCGGACGCAAAATAAATTTATTAAGTGAATTTTCGGGCTTCATTTACCGAAAGTACTATATTATTAATGCGAACATAATGAAATTTGTGCGCTGCCGCGAAATTAATTTTGTATTCAAACAGTGATTTTGGTTGTACAAGAGCATTAGGTACCTAATTGTGATTTTTAACAAACCATATGGACGCTTATTATACTTATATAACATTTCCGAATAATAAACTGATAATAGTAACGAGTAATATAAATAAAAGACTGTAGGTATAGATAGGTAATTCTAATAGTGATATGTAAATAAAATCTTCTTTTTAATATTTTATGAGACATAAATATGTTATTATGACGTTGTTTGTGACCGATGCAAAGTTCGCGTCAAATTCTGCAGTCATAGACGTGGTAACTACCATGCATAATTCATTTCCATTCAAGCTCTATGCTTAGAAAGTGACGTTTTATACCGCTAGTCTTCACTTAGCTACGAACGTGAAATTGTAGTACACCTCAGCCAGATTTGAAACGAATCAAACAGTAACATAATATAACCGATCAATATGTTTTGTCTCTTTCTCCCACACCTTTGCCAGTCAGATCGACATAGAAACAGCGGGCCTAGACGAGTTGCATTGCATCCTACAAAAGCTATCGACCTTCAGGAACTGTCAAAATGTTTGAATACGACATAAGCGTCGAGCTCATAGAGAAGAAACGGCAGCTTACGCCAACCCAATACATTTAAGGCCGTATTAATAAAGTGATCTTAACCGTGAGGCCCGGCACAAGATACGTCAAAGTAAAAGCCAAACCATAGAACACAGTCAAGACAAGCATTAGAGTTTAGATTAGTTTATTAATACGGGCCTTAGTATCTTGATTTTGGAAATCGTTAACGGTCGCAGTCGCAGTTTGTCTTAGCCCCCTGATACTTTTACATTACGTTCTGACAGTATCTTATGTAGGTATATCCTTCTGCCTACCAATGCTTATACCGGGCAACAAACTTACATACATCCATAACGCACCGGTTATTAAAAAAAATCAGTGCCCTAATGTGCCCGGCTGTACTTCACACGGAGGGGCCGCGCACCTGGCCGCGCAGCTGCGAGCGAATCTCACGCGCAGCTTCCTCGCGCATGCGTGAGTGCGCATGTGTGCTATATGCGCGCGGATGTGCGTGTGCGCCTATGTGGCTTGTTTCAGACTTCGTGGTTTGTTCAATGTTTTAGATTTCGTAGGTAGGTGGAATTATAACTGCGTAGTTATTGCGCATTACATTTGATAAGTTCTCTTTGTTTATTAAATACTTGGTGTTCCCGTGCCCACTTCGTTAGGCAATAAGTTTTTTTTGGGTAAATATACAGCATAAATAACGTGGCTTTCTATTGGCAAAAGAATTTTAAAAATTGGTTCAGTACGTAGATCCCGAGATTACCCTTACAACGTCACAAACTTTACCTCTTTATAATATTAGTACAGAATAGAAGTATAGATAGATTTTGGTAGAATAAATGCAATCGGATATTATTCAGTGTGTAATAAAAAGGTTTCAAAGTACTAAGCTAAGCTAAGAACTAAGCTTGCTGAGATTCTTGCCGAGTTGCTTTGTGTTGATAATCATAGATTGAAATAGAAAAATTGCAATTGGAATTTGTGTTTTATCTTAAGATAACTTATACGTGGACTGTAGACATTTTTAAAGTAGTTGTTTAATGTGGAGAGAAATGTTTTATGCTGAACATTTATTGTAGACGTTTCATTTGTTGCTGTTGAATGCAAAGAGACTCGATACTAGCTAGCAAAAACATATTTAGAAGTTTACTTAGATTAATACGAGGTCAAATAGAAACCCATTTGGTAAATATAATCGTTATCACCCTTGTATTTTCTATTTTTCATTATTATATTTTACAATGTTTTGACATTTTATACTAGAATAATGTAATATTAGTTATTTATAAATTCTATAAGTACATTATATTTAATATAATCTAGTTTAAAATATTTAGGAACTGCATTTTGTATAATGTAGCTTTACGATAGTTCTGTTACGATTGGTCCTTGACCGTGAACATCATAAAAAAGAGCTGTTAGAACGATCTCGACAAAACCGCCTATTTAAAACCTGACAGCAAACAACTAACACCTACACCACCCAAACATAGAATAACAATTAAAAACCTGTGTTTTTGAAACTGAATGAAAACGACAGCCATTCATTCAGTGAATGGGTAAACACATTCCTCGATTCAATGGAATGGCAACAGGTTACATTATCACGGCGTTTGCCACAAAACCGTACGATCTAATAGTTTCATGAATGGAGGATTCCTAAAAAAACGTTTCTTGCATGTTGTATTGTTTGTACACAAAGACAGGCGCCGCTTCAACAAAGCATGTTGTACAAGTGTACAATTCATGCGATAGTTCTTTATGAAAAGGCCAATTATTCGTGAGCTTTGTAGCTCGGCACAATTACCTCTCTTTTACTGTGTGTTTGTAAAGACTAGAGCGGCAGGGAAGATCACATTGTGCTGGTTAGAGCTTACAGCGTGATATTGTTGTGATATTAATAGTCGCGAATTTTTTGTGCTGCCAGTTTTGTTTGTTGACAGATTAATGTACCTAATTATGAGTAAATCAGCTGGTCTCTGTTACGATGCCGAGCATATTATGCTGTTAATATGGTCTAGGGTTTAAACAATAGATAATGCCGGTTGAGCTTCGTAAAAAAATGAACATCTTATAAAAGTAAACTGATCCCCAGCTACATTCTAAATGAGAAAATAAGAATGTCTAGATGCTGAATACTATATACGTATTTAACATTGGTAAAAAAAAGCACATATGATGAAAGAAATACTTATAACTTGAATCATAAACAAAGTGAACTTACCCTTAAATATTCATGTTCATCTTCTTTCTATCTATTGCACCAACCCTACTTTCGAAACCATATTGCTTTGTAGTATCCGGATGCATTTACTCTTTAGTAAATAAGAGCTACAATAACGTTATGGTACTTCTAGCACATAGTTAATCCCTTTGAAAGGCATAAAATTGTTTGTCCTAATGTTTTGTTTGTTTTAATATATTTTTGCCTGGCATCCTTTTAGACTGCAAATACAGCATTTAATCAACATAGTTTAAAGCCTTTTTAATAATAAAAGTGTTTTAAGCATTGCATTAGGAGAAAAGAATATGCCACTTACACCTAATTTGTCTTGTTTCTCCTTTTTCAGATAGTTTATCAATGGGCGCTGAAACTGTGCAAATTTAACTCCCTACATCTGTAATCTATCAACAAAAGAGCAATTTATTACAGTTGTAATTCCTATTGCAGATTCCCCAATCCCGCGTGGCCCTGAAATAGCAGTTAGCGTTATATACGGGGTGTTCAGTTACCGTTTTTTGCTTCAGCGTGAGAGCGGGCGGGGCGGCTCCGGTTACTGAAAGTCTACACCGCTGCACGTGTGCGTGACGTCACAACATGGCCGCCTCGTACATAAGTAATACCTGGATTTGCGTCAGTTAAAGATCAAATAGCCTTGTTTTGTGAATCTTAAATTCAGAAATTACTGTTTTTTAACCTTATTGATATTTTAACCATATCATATTTTTCGCGAACTATAGTATGTGAATCTTACTGAGATTAAGTATACAAAAGTGAATGTACTTATTTTTATAAGTATGAAATAGAGACACGGTTATAGATAGGTATGTGATTTTTTTCATAGACATAACTTAATGGGTCAAGGTTTAATGATTAATTAAGGAAAAATAAATAAGGAACCATCTTTAAAAATCTGTTAATTAGCAAAAAAAATGTCACATATTGGTGTAAGACGTTTAACCGTCCTCCCTAAGGAAAGCGGGCCTTGAGCAGCGGAAGTAGGTGCTCAACCCGATCCAGTATTAATAAGAGGTTAGCGTTTTTTGATCTATCCCTTTTCAATAACACGTAAGGAAGCAGACGATTACTTTGTTGGGGCTAGAGAACGGATGTGATCAAACCAGGTAGACGTATTTGTCCGTAATTGACTGCGCAAACGGATCCTGAGTTAATAAACCGTATTTTTGTTATTCGGTACCGATGAATTAGGATACTTTTTTGTATATTTTCTTAACGGATTTGTTTTACGTGGAAATGTGAATAAGATGTCGTTACGTTAGCCATTTATGTGGCAAGTCGCTTTACAACAGGCTTTATATCGCTCTCAAACGCGTTTTGAACTTTTCTCAATCAACACGTCATTTATGTTTTGTGAAAACACTTAAAAAGCGAAACCTACTTAATTTTAAATTTAAGTTATGTAACTATATAAGACCTTACACTTAGATACGCCCCGTTGAATAGACTTTGGAACACTTTATACTTCATTGAGACATTTAATATTTGTAGGGATTAAAATATAATATTAAACTCATTATGTTCCATACCTACGTAACTAACTAACATGGCAGGAACGTTTGGAAAATCTCGCGTTATCCAGTGATTATAAAATTCCCATATTGAACAGCAACCAGCATCATTGCACAGGTATTTTATCAAACACCGTACCTATAGCTTGATATAAAAACATGCTCGAGGAGAAGGAAAACCTCCCAACAGCTCTTGGAGCAAAACGCAGCGTCACCGGCGCGGGCGCACTTTGATGCGCGCCGACGTTCGACACCGCCCGATAGCCGACAAAACGACAACCAAGCTATCACCTCGGCAGGCAAGCCTTAAGGGAATGGAGACAGCGATGGTTTCTAAGTATATATACTAATATAATAAATTCAAAAGTAACTCAGTTGGTTATGCTTTTACTCCTAAAGCCCTGAACAGATTACAATTAAATTTTGTATTAAGATAGCTTGAACCCTAGGAAATGACATATAGTATTTTTTTCCCGAAAAATTGGACCAATTCAGAGGGATAAACGACTTCTACGCCTATGCGAATGGAGTCACGGGCAACAGCTAGTTATAAATGGAACAAAATATCTTAATATCATGATCATCATCATGACAACTGAAAGACGTCCTCTGCAGAACATGTATTGCCTCTATCAATCATAGCAACGATGTAATCAAGTTAATGGATTGCCAATGGATGATCCCGTAGTCTTTTAAGTTTCTGGAAATGAAAAAACCAACTGATTATTTGATACTAGTAAACCAGGATTGAGAAACGTAGCAAGAATCCAACAATCCATCTACCTATTCTAATAAGATAAAGCCACTTAAGAAAGTGTTTTAATCATACCACTGATATTGCAATTAATCGTTATAATCATCTGTCATAGACGTTACAGGATACTCAATACTCAATCCTTTATTGCATTCCACAATGTTAGTTTACAGGATATTAGGTTAACTTAAGTTTTAGTTGTTAATAATAAAACTTAATTGTGGACCCTGTTGGGCACCGCAAAATTCGTGAGGAGAGACTTGAATACTCGTATGTACAGTCTGTAAAACTACACACACAGGCACTACTACATTGTAACAGGTTGTAATTTTCTGTACTCATATATGAAGAGAAAGGGTATAAGTAGTTAATTTTAACTAGTTCAAACATATTTAAAATGTTGATACTGCAATACCAGATTCCATAGTTCACTAAACAAAAGGCAGCAAGTAGGGCCGTCCCCATTGAGGTCTACGCTGAATTAATGCAGTTGACTCCCGCAGTGACGTAATATGACAGTGCTACTCGTAAATCTGCTTGTCGGAGTTTCCCGCTCGAAATTTTTTCAACTTAAATACAGACAATTTAACGGTGTTATTCAAAATGCACCCATTAGCTACGCCGTAGCATTGCTACACAGTAAAGGAACTAAAAACCGATCGAACTTGTCAATATGGAAAGTAATAAATCCCAATTTATCAGACGTCCTCAGCCTTTTGATGTCACCGTTTCAATTCTAAAACACTCACGGTATTGTTCTAAAAGTGTTTATGTCCTAACGCCTCCGCTGAGAGTCCGTAACTTAAGCGTGGTGGTAAAAAACGACGTCGATGTCCGACACTCGCGAGTGATGGTGTGAATTGAACGCTAAGATGAGTAAGCCCACCTGATAAACAACTGGACGATCGCAGTAATTGGTTGGTTACGTGTCATTTGTAATTTTATTATTTACTCAAAAGGTTCTTGACACCTGTAAATATAGTACCTAATGCGAATTTATTGTGTCTTAATTAGAAACTTATGATGACTAGTTACGATTCTTCGAAAGTTACTGCTTTATACTATCTATAACCGGCGCATTTATTACCCACATGGAGTGGCCGGTTTAGGACTAATGCATCGTAGTGTCGAAGTAAATGTTGTGCGCTAACATGTGCGTGCAAGTGGCTACGTGAGAGTAAGTGACGATTATCATTTAAGACTCTTTCCGATGTGGTTTGGTCTTCCCAGAAATTCATGCTAGTAGCGGGCTTAAATTGAATTAAATTATTTCATCTTTTTGACCTAGAACAAGAAGTTAAATTGATACAGAAGCATCGATTTAGGTATTTATACATACGCACAAAGTGTGTATTTTATTTACACTTCTACGGTATCCACACAGACTTTGTAAACAGTCATGTGGAATAATGACGTGTTTAACACTGAAACTAATCGGGTAAATAATTTAATGTTACGAGCCACCGAAGGCGACGGTAATGTATTATGTGGGATGTTACAATCTTCAATCTGGGTACGTTTGTTTTAATCAATATTGTATTATTTTACCAGTAACTTCTTTGGTAAATACATCAATCAATTTTGTTTAATTTATCCTCATCTTTACATAGTGTAAAATGAAGTCGCTTCCGCTGTCTGTTCGCTTGGATCTTTTAAACTGCTCAACCGATTTTAATGCAGTTTTCAGAAATTTATAGAGTAATTCAAGAGGAAGGTTTTTACGTTTAAAAAGTTCTGGATTATAAAATATAAAATATACAAAATAACGACAGCTAGTTTAGGGATTGAATGTAATAGATTGATACAGATTGATTAAGAATACTTTTTATGATTTAACAAGTTCGCAAGTTATTTTCTTTTGAAAACATCTGTGACAATATTGACAGATTTACAACTGTGCTAATAGTATTCCTGCTAACGCTCCTAGCAGGCAGCTCTCTTTCTTTTACATCTAGACTTATAATAAGAATCATATTGTAACAAATCTTTTTCATAGTGTGTTACGTCCAATTCTAAATCTAATGTCTTCAAATATCTTCTTTAGTCATCTAAAATGCGCCTGGGATATGAAATAATGTATTGAATAAACCGTAGAATTATTTGACTTTTTACTTTCTTTCTCTGTCTACCACATATAGCTGAGTGGATACCATTTTCGCAACACTACTTTTCAATCATTGTAATAATTGTGTTAATTCAAACTCTGATATCTCCTTGAAAGTTGGTATAAGAATTTGGTAAAACCTTAATTTGTTTGAAAAAAGACGCAAATTCCTTTGTCTTTTTGCATGGATTTATCCAGAGTTAAGCGACTTTATAATTAAGCGAAATAAATACTATTTATATTTCTATCATAAGAGAAGTTCACCCTTGAACAATGGAGCGTTGATTTTTCCTACTGATATCTTAAATATAACACACAGGTGCTTAAAAAGAGCACGGGGGCTTTTGATTTAAAATCTATTTACTGTCCTTTCTCCTGTAGTTTTAAAATATAAGTGATATAAGTATCACTTTAACTAAGTAGGTACTTATGCATATTTTACAAGTGAAATCATTACTAAATGTTTGGAATGTGGGTTAATTAATACAACAGATTTTTCATTGTGAAGAAAATATTTAAGTGCGAGTTGGACTCGCGCACCGAGGGTTCCGTATTTAATATAATATTTTAGGTAGGTAACCGCAAAAGAAAATGCTCATTTTATTGAACTTTATTTTTTATGCATTAAGGTCCATTTTGACTAGCCCAAAATTAAAATCAGATTATCAAAGTTTTTTTGTTATTTGCCAATAACTGTAAATAATTAACACTTTGAGCCCCTTCATATATAACTTTATAAACTCCCATTCTAGATCCCTTTTCAACTATTTATTTAAAAAAACCCATATTATTTTCACTCAAAACACAAGGGGGCAAGCAAGTTGTACAACTATGGCAAATTTTAAGTTGATAGCATTTATAGTAGCTGAGAAAACCTGCTGTGACATACAGACAGACAGACAACGCAGTCTCACCGCAAGGGTTCCTTTTATATCCTTTTGGTACGGAGCCCTAAACACATATGTTTTTATCCTTCTGTAACACAAATTAACTATATGATTGTAGAAATATGTAATTACACAATAAGAGGAAGTTAACGTTGAGGGTTATTTTTTAATTTACTCACGTATTTACTGTAGTTGTACCTGCAAATTATTTGTACATATCTATGTCCAATATCGCAGGTATGAGTAAATAGACGCTGAGTAATCGGCAAAAAGATTATTCTTTTAATCCTTCCGGGCCCAATCTCGGCTTTCGGAGACTTTGTGACGCCGCTGGTGAAATCGCTAATCGCTGGGGCGCAGGTGCGTAGGGATGGCTCTGTTCAACGGGGACACCTTAAAATTATGAATTAAGTATGACTCTTCGGAATTATGTAGTGTACTTCTTGTCGACGTCGCAGATAAGGGGCTATTGGAAGATATTTTTAGATACTGGAAATATGGGGAAATTCAGCAGGGAGCTCTAGTAATGTTTGCTTAGGAAGCACAACATATATTATAGTATGTTTACACTGTGAAAAGTAGCGACAAATAAGGGCCACTTGTAACAATTGTACTTACGTACTTCATCAAAAAGGATGCAAAACAATCGCTTACACAGAAACAGTCATGCTGCTTCGATTGCCGCTATAATATCTTTCTATAAAAAGTGACTTTTTATATAAATTCATTTACCAAGAAAGTAAAACAAAATAGTAGCATAATAAGTTACATTAATTATACGAATACCTTGACCATTTCGGGGTGGCAACCCTGTTAAAAGTTTTAAATTATCATCGCCGCGCATCACGGCGTCCCGTACAAAGGGATTACTGATTCTGCCATTACCCACTGCGTTCTAGGAAGGTAAAACCAGGTAGTGCAATCCCTATTAAAACCAACACACGAGAACCAACCATAATGCACCAACAGAAGGACTATATCCGGGCTTAACAAATAGTACACTAAAAATAACAATAATTCCGTCCGATATAATTATTATGAATTTGTGTCAAAATTAGCGTGGTGGTTTGAAATTGGTTTAATGGGTACCGTTATTTGTGAATGAATTTTTCTATGCGTATATTTCTGAATGACTTATTTTGGAAACTGGTTCACATAAATGTGTATGCAAGATAAACTTAATTAAATAACAGTGCTGAGCTCATTTGCTTTGAAAAGGAATAGAATTCTAACAGAAGCACAGTTAAGTAGAAAGTGTTCTTTATATAATACTAGCTTCTGCCCGCCACTTCGTCCGCGTAGATTTCGATTATCGTTATTCATAAGATAACATAAGAACCAATGTACAGCTCTAATATTTGGTAAAAATTAACTCGAGCCGAGCACCCAGCCCCGAGCTCTCTTCGGATTGTCTAAGTATTAAAATTCCGTTAAGATAATTACATTAGCGCTGCGCACGCGCGGTCCGTCAATCAAGTGCGCCCAGGCGCAAACTCTGTTATTAGACAAGTATTGGAAATTTGACTACTTTGATTTGAAACGTTATAAATCAAATAGAAACTATAGGCACGTAAATGAATGGAGTCAAAAGTTAGACGGCGGGTGAGTCAACACGGTTAAAATACTAACGGGATATCAACAGTGATCTGTCTGACACTAAAATATTGCGGCGGAATAAAAGTCTATTTTGGATCATCAATTCATTAACACCTCTATCGAATTCGTTGTCTAACTTATCAAGTCATAAGTATAGAAGATATCTACGTGGATGACATTACCAAGACTCTGTGGAGTGACTCAGGACAGAGAAAAATGAGGCGCTTTGACGCAGTATATACAGTAGTTCTGCCTCAAAAAGGGTAAGTAAGTATAAGTCCTCAAATAAAAGTCCCGAGCCCGAGCGGCAATAGGTACCAGTAACTACTAAAGGGCCGGAGACGAACTACACTTCTATTGATACTATTGGTCTAAGATCCGAATTCCATTGATACTATTGGTCTAAGATCCGACTGAAATTTTTCAGCCTACCTATTCGCCATATTCGACCTATTTTTGTTCATATTTGCTGCGAATTATCTAATATTTAATAATTATGTAATTGACCGTTGATGTTACGTAATTTGTTAATTTTACTGTCATAGATAAGGCCTAGTCTAGTTTATCTCACAGATTGTAGGTTAGTTTCTTTTAATAAGCCACAGACTGCATAAAGCTGCGCAAAGCGGTGTTCGCACGATGGCTTTATGTAGCTGTCTGGCATGTTTTTCACCTGTTTGTTTTGTCTTCTTTTTATCTTGTTATTTTTATTTTACTTTGTAATTTGTAGAACTAAGTGTGTGCGGTCGTGGCGTCATTGCGCCGTGACTTCACCAAATGGCCGCAACGGAAGACCAGCGCTGGCTCTGCCAGCATCACGCTGAGTTGCGACCATTTCGTGACAAATTATAATTTTGTGTCCTAATTATTTTGTACTAATTAATGTTTACACGTCACGAATAAATAATTTCTTTTCTTTTCTTTTCTTTTTTCTTATATATTAAGTACCATATTCAATTTCATATTAAATACTTTTTATCTAATAAACAGCTGGGTGAACTTCGTCTCCTATTCGGATCCCCTACTATATGGCTTTGAGGACTGCAGGGGGTGGCTATGGGTTGAAAAAACCTATGTCCATCTCATACAAGCTCGGAACCCCGACTGGTCAATAAGGCGATGCAAAGATCCTAGGTCCAGAGCAGGTATTCTTCAGCTGACATAATGATGACATTGATGACCATCGATGGAAAGATTTAAAAAATATTCATGTTACATTACGACTGGGTAGACTTTGATGGGTAAATGTTCCTGTTCGGCCGCGTCTATACCTGTAGCAGAATATAATAAAAATCTTTATTTTTATTTGAGGATTCCGAACCCTTTTTCGACTTACCTTTTTCGGCCATTGGTTTAACAAGTTTCAACTAGACTGTTCAACAAGACCTAGATCGTCTAGATGATTAGGATCCTAATGTGTAATCAGTGGAACAATTAGCGCGAGCATCCCGCTGACGTGGGCAGTTAAACGCACACCGCCCACAAAAGGGGAAAAATGGGAAATAAAATAAAACGTTACGTTAAGCGAAGCAGCGACATGCGAATCAGGCATTAGGCGTCAGCTATAATTTCCCTTTTGATTTTAAGTAATTTATATGAAATTACCAGAAACCGCCCGGGAACGGAGGGCTTTATGATAAATGTACGTTTTCTATTCGATTAGGCAGATAAATGCGACTGATATGTATCGATGAATGATCGATTGCGTAATAATCACCTCGGGAATGATATCGGGCCGAGTATCTTTCGGAACGGTCTGAATATTTCAACGGTAATTATTTCTATCCTGACATAATTATGTAGTGTGATTAGTGCAACTGGATATTATTTATTTTACACGACGTATTCATTACTACCTACTTACCTCCCTTCTTTTCACTAGTTAAGCGTATAGACATTTGAAACAGTACTGATGAATTTAAGACTTTGCTGTTTTATTAATGTACTACCTACCGTACCATGATTGATTTGGGTTGGAGTACAAGGTATTGGCATGTTTTATGATCTTTATTGTTTATGATAAGATAGGGTGGCGGAGGTCATCGTTCATCTGTAATATGTGGAACAGCCAATACTGTGACCAGTCTAAGAAGCACCTCGTAAAGCCGCTAACATTATAGGTACGTATGTTTTATTAATGGTATGGAGAAGTTCTAAACAACGTTTGATCATACAGACCATTTGATACCTATGTGGATTCTAAAGTCCATAGATATTTGAAATCTCAAGATTACAATCTCGAGACTAAAAATGCGTTGCCAACCCTTACATATTAAGAGACAGATGGAATGCCTTCATTTCACCGGTTTAGGAATGAAGTAAACCTCCCTCTTCACGTTGTCATCATTTACATCCATAGTAATAAACCAACCGGCAATTAACAATAACTAGGTAAAAATCTAATTTGCTTGTGATTAATAAAACAAAATGCGTCTAATAATTTCATTAAGGAACCCCACCGGCTGGGCTTATCACCCCATCGCTGGGCAAGAATTACGCCACAATTATGGGTACGCTATAATTTCCTTATGCAAATACACTTCCTATAGGTGTAAAGTGGTTTGTTAGAACACGGGGAGCGTTTTATTGAGTTAGTTTTTATAGTGCATTGATTTTATGACGGTGCTGTAAACTTAAAGGATCAAGGATGGCTTTTTGTATGGCGAGTTATGACCTTACCTACTATTGTCTTTGATAGATTAAATACCTTTCTTAGTAAAATAATTGATGAACATACAATTTAACTATTATTTATTTATTTAATGTTTATTGCACAAAAAAGACAAACTGCGGACTTAGTGCGTAATGGCATTCTCGACCAGTCAAACATATAATACAGAAACTGACAAAAGTGGTGCACTTGTGATGTGAAGAAGTCAGACAGAAAACACAACAAAATTGGAAATATGTATTTTTTATTGCTGAATTCGATAGATCCTTGAAGGGTTTTTTTTAAACATTGAATATGATATTTTTTATATCAAACTCTTGTATGTAGTAGGTATAAGAATAAATTGCCACGATACATTAATCAAAAAATTGAGTTAGGAAATCTTGGCACTCAGCACGAAGGAATAAGATTAATATAAATTTATTGTTCTTCAATTAAGGTGGATCATAAATAATTCTTACTCTGTTTTAATTTATATAACAGGTCCCCTTATTCCTTATTTAATCGTTACTTGTCGCGTGAGAAACGCGAACAGGCAGTAGCAAGTAACTTTTAAGTACACATATTTACCAAGTTTTATTTGCTGTTTATAAAATCAGAGTAGTGCTTTCGAGTCCTTTATTTTGATAATGGTAAGGTTTGGAATGTCTTTTGTTTGGTGATCTTGGTGACGAGTTAAGTTGGTGTTAGTGGGCCGGTGGTGGAAATGCGCGAGGAGCATTAATCACAACAGAATTAGCTTTGGCGATCCGCTCCCGAGTGTCCACTGAGAATTTATTCCACCAGCGAGGGCTAAACTGGATAAGATACAATTTTGAATAATACTTCAAGCCTAAGAAGCGAAACTTCCTTGTGAACTTCTGTAACTTTGTGGGATGACAGGTTTCCCATGTCATGTTGAATGTTTTTGCCATAATTATGATAGGCATTTTCAAATATTTCGGGTTATTGCATGTTAAGGTATTTTCTAAAGTGCTATACTTGAAAGGTACTTACATAGAAAGAACATGTTTAGTCGACATAGCAATTTTTTAAGTTCGCAACTTCAAAGTTCATTGCGTAATAAATGTGCTAGACATGCTCTTTCCGTGTACCTATCCTTTATTTGCAATTAGTATGTAGTTTCTCTTGCGCTCATTGGCAGATTAGATTCTAACTACACTATATAGAAACTAATAATGAATTTAAATAGCTACTACAGTTACAAAAACCATTTCTTAGAATGTGTAAAATCTCAGTTACCTCCACGTCCCTTGGCCGTTACTCATATAAACTTTGATTCGCGGCAGCCGCCTCCGCGCCGCTGGGGACCGCATAAATACTACTTAACGCTCACGACACTCCAAATTTAAAATAACAACAAACCAAAAAGGTTAAAAAATAAAAAAGACCGGAATCAGAACGTAACTTTTTAATAATTACCTCGGACCGCGGCGAGTAGCGTCACTAATGTGTGAATGAGGCATCCTTTTCCAAATAATTTAGTTTTGAACTCTGTTATAGATTTTTGACGTAATTTATTCGTGAACCCTTTTTAGTCCGGCTCGTTTTCAAAATAAATATTTAGACGCGACCCGCGTTAACAGTCGTCCAATGAAACGGTTAGGAATTTGATTTAGGTAACAGCCATTCACGTCGTATTTAAATCTTACGTCAGCCTTAATTAGAGTTTACCTAATAGAAATGTTCAAGACAGGTATTATTTGAGCCATTTATCTTTATCAAGGCAGAACGGTAAAATGCAAATTTACATGTTTCGTTAGGCACAATAGGCTCTTGAAGGGAATTTTAGCTGACGCGAACAGGCTTTAGGTACACTTTCCATTAATGCGTAAGCAAGCGTAGCCGCGGCGGTGAAATCAGTTACGGACACGCGTTCTGCGTAGGTACATTGTTTTATTCATGATTTCGACTTCATCGCCTTTGGGATTTAGCCGGGCTGCTACGAAAGGTGACGTTTGTGGCGTCATAAAACTGCAGGTCTGTTTGAGGACAGTCTCAACTGGTAAATTTGCAGCTGAGATCATCGACGCAATCTAATAACCCTAATTGAACTAGTGTAGTCGTCACTTGAACATACATATATGTAATATAAGTACCTAATATTAATAAGGCGTTAAAATCAGTTTTCAAATTTGCAACAACTGTTAGAATATCTGTTACCAGCTTCAGATGTTAGTCTCAAAACTTTATCACTACAAACACATGTTCCCTACGAGTATATTCTCTACCAAACGGATAGATCAGAACCGATATGGCAATCGATTCCCCGTCAATATTTGGCAGTAGAGTAGCGTTCAGCCGAGCTACTAACGCTCAAGTAGCGCGAGGAATGTGACACCAAAACGTCTCAGCAATTAAGGAATCGGCAAGCTGTAACCTCGCTGTCAGACCTGCATCGAGCGCCGCTGATTGGCATGCGCGCGGCGCTACGGATGCTGGATGTGTTACCAGATTTATCAAATTTGTTAGGGTTCCGTAACAGTAAAAGAAGAAAGACTGGTGTCTCTCTGTACGTACCAGTTTTTCTTAGTAGCTGCTGAGAGGAGGTTGATATATTGTGACAAAATAGCGCCGTTCAAACTTTCAGGTTTGGTTTCATATTCATAAACAGACAATAGCTAAAGTTAGCTTCAAACATGACATGGCCTTATCTTTCATAGTGACATTTGAATGTGACAAAATACAATTAAAGTTAAATCGGTTTATTTTGTGTGTTTATGAATAAGGGGATAAGTCCATAAGACTAGTCGTTACGTATGTCAGCTAAAGGTACCACCGAAAAAAAGTTTATCCAAGTTGCAGCAATAAAACCCCCTTGACGTAGGCCGCCTCTGTTTCCCTCCATAGCTTTCGGTCTCTAGCTTTTCTCACCCATGGTGGTCCCAGTCTGGGTAAAGATGTCTATACCCAATCTTTCCTTGGGAGGTTGAAGATATTATACAAACCACTTTTCACCCCCTTTGGGGTTTAATTTCCTGACCATTCCCAAACATATATTGTCACCGCAACCTTCTTTCCTCACAGTAGGAAGTGATATTTAAACTAGTCGAAACTATAAAATTTAGCTAGACAAACGTTCATGAATATAATCTCCAAAAGTATATTGTTGGTACTACAGCTTCTGCCTGCGAGTTCGTCCGCGTAGATTTCAATTATGGTTATCCCATGTGGGACATTTAAAGTTTTCCAGGTTGTAAAGTAGCCTATACAAGGAATTACAAACTAACACACAAACTTTTGCATTTTTATTTTAAAGTTGGATTACATTAAAATACAATTTATATATAGTAATTACAATCTACAGTCAAATATTTGTTTATATAGACCTTATTGTTAGTAGCATAGGGGGCAGGGGCGTGTAGGTATTTTTGACGTCTTGGTTACGTGTAAATAAAATATATGAATAAATATGACTTTGACTGCACCGGACTGAATTTAGCCAAAACACCGCTTATAGGCTCATAGTAAACAGTCATCATATTTCCTAGCCGTCACTTCCAGCGCCGGCACGCTCGGAGTTTATTGGCGCACTATGTCATAAGGCTACAAGTAACATTTATCATATTTTACGCGCGTTCGACGTCTCAGACGGTTTCTCTTCCCCGGGTGACAGCGTACGTTAACTTCACGGGAATGACGGAGAATAACCTGCGCCTTTAACGAAACGACGTGCCATAATGCTCTGTCATTTTAGAGTTCCTAGTTTCAAGCATTGTAGGTTTTGTTTATTGCATTAACACGTGCATACATTATATACCCAAGAACCGGTGGTTGAGAGAACTGTTTTGTAGCAAAGTAGAGAGTTTTGTACTGATTGTCCTAAGTAATAAGGTATGGTCTATTATGTTGAAATGAAACGAATACAATTACATTATAGTGTAGACGTTCGGGTAATTGTATTGCTTACATTTGCTCTGTCTCCTACTATAGAATTATATTACAGCAATTTAAATTCTAATAATTAAGTAAAGGCAAGTGAAGGGAAGGCAAGCAATGTTCAAGAACGGGCAATAAAAATATTGGCTGCCGCAGATTTTCTTTAGCCGGTATTAGTCAGTCAGGTTGTCTTCAAAAAGTTTGGGCCACGTGGACAACTGATAAACATTCGCAAAGTTGTAAGAAGTCGTGAAGAAATTACTCGCTTACGTAAAAGCCTTTCAAACTTGGACATTGCCCCCGTTTTACTTTGTTAATATGCCAAATATCTTACTAGCTTTTCTAAAACGAAAAAAAAGACGGAATTCAACAATGATACAGATCTTAAACATCTTCATTGGTTGTTTGATTACGGTGAATCCAACAAGTGTACAACGGATTAAGAGAATCAAAAAAAAAAAAAAAACTTTTGTTCTTTGTTTTTGATTTCGAGGGCTCTTTCACACTTCGGTAATATGGAGTGAATGTACTACCGCGATTAACTTTTAACTTAACATAATCTTCACGAACTACTACATATCTGTTACTTAACATTAACGCACCATACTCATCTTGTGTTAGAAGAAATAGAAGAAAAACAACTCTTGAAAAATTACGATGCATCCCGACCACAGACCGTCGCAATCTGAGGATGAACTAATTATAGAACCACGATAAATTCTAGATAAATAGAATATTAATGAGCATAAAACTGGCCTAGTTTACAGTTTGAAAACGAAGTACTTATAGAGTCATTGAATATGTACCGTAAGATCGCGATTCACATGGCAACAGTTAGACCTTGATAGCCCAAAAGTTATCTCCTTGTCAGTTACGTTATGCACTTGGGTTTTACTTTTAACGGCGTATGGATAAAATCGAACGCACTAATAGCTCTAGCTAACAAATTTATGACTTTACTATCCGATGTATATATAATATCGGGGCGACTACTTCGTTTTAGCCCATTTTGTAGTATAACGTGATTATATTATGGCCGTCATTCACTTGACAGTAGGAGCTACCATAGCGTAGAATGACTATACACAAGCAAGATGTACATAAGAAAGAGGATTAAAGGTCCTGCAGTATGTTCATGTTTATTTTCTTACTAAACATTATGTCTGATTCTCATTTGTTAAGATTTCAGCTAAATTCCCTTTTGGCCGGATTCTAATGGCAGTGTGCTCTCGTTATACAATGGCGTGGTCAGGCACTTTCTAAAGCACGCACGTAACTCACGGGTTGACGACATTTTACAGCGATCGACACACTTGCGGTACCGTTACCGTGGCTCGCGAAATGGAATATACTCTACTATGTACGCTAATGTAACCTACCGAGGACTATCTGCAGGAAAATACTCAAGTTCTCGAGGTATCGGGCCTTCTTAGAACAAAGTTCTGTGCTAGGCTTATTGCACCAAGTAATTTGATTTGGTATAGAGATAACATATCAATGATTGAACTTAATAATTCGATGACACTGCGCTTGTATTTAATTGAACATCAGCTGCGATACGACTCTTAATATAAGTACAAAGTGGTACGTTTGGAAAGGTAAGATTTAGTGTGTCAAAAAAAAGAAAACTGTAGAGCTAGCGAGAACTGCCGACATCCTTAAAATTTAATCTGGTCTTCTGTGGTATCGTCACCAACCCAGTGATGAATTAAGTACTAGCTCATAAACTGTTGCATGTTTTCTTTTTACTTTTATTAACTTGTATAGGTTACAAGTAAGTTGACATTGTATGCATCATTATGAAACTTGTCGCCTATTGAAACGTCAACTGTAGAAACCGAGTCCAGTCATAGATATCACCTACATAGGGTCATATGATTCTAATCTTAGGTACATGATATTTTTTAAATTAACTTCCAAAAAAAGGAGAAAAGAAAGGATTTGACGCTAATATGAACGTCTTCCTAAAGTTCCTAAGCATGAAATGTTAAAACTCGCAGTCGTCTTAGGCCGGAAGAAATGTCTTCGAATATAGGTTAAGGCCGCGGCAAGGCTTGCGGTTTTAAGATTATTACTTTGCTTATCATCGAACGTGTTCAATGGCTCAGTGAGCCTCGCAGCCTCTCTGATAA
The DNA here is from genome assembly GCA_923062465.1 of Acleris sparsana. NCBI lineage: Eukaryota > Metazoa > Arthropoda > Insecta > Lepidoptera > Tortricidae > Acleris > Acleris sparsana. The sequence goes on from OV281286.1 coordinate 16,128,454, forward strand.
AAACCTAATTGCCCGTCGGTAACAATTGTATGCAATTCTCTTGTTTATTTACAACTTAAGTTATAAATATTGATAAATGAGTTGATATGACAAGGACCATAATGCCAAGCGGACATATCCATATTCATTTCGTTTTTGGGTTCCGTTTTGTATTTGTGTGTTTATGACCTAGGTAGTGCTAGGTCGTCCTTGGTGCAGCTCAACCAGAGACATAGGCGTCTAAGGAGAATAATACCTTTGAGATTGCAGATCGAGGTATGATGTCCGATGAAAGCCTTTGTTAAAAAATTGATAAAAAGCTGGTCTCCATTTGTTAAACAATCAGTATAATCACGTACGAAAGATTGAATTCAAGAATATCAATTATTTTTCAGGTCCATTGGTGCGACAGACCCTCACTCTTTAAAAAAGGTGTGGGCCACGTTTGATTTAACATTTCATTTATCTTAACAAGCTAAATAAAAAGTGCCTTTAGACGGATTTAAAATTATTTGCATGTTGTATAAGACAACAATGCCACAGCCTGGGTAGGTATACCCGTTTATTTAACGTAATACCTAACCGCTGTTGTTATGCTGCTGTGATAATGCTAGTTGTATCCCCTCAAGATCCCTCTCAAGATTAAGAGATATTATTTTTTCCACTGTAACACGTCTGAGGACAACACAGCGGTCCATAAATTGGTTTTGTAGGTATGATCGAGCTATGGGTGTCTCGGCAATGTGGCTTTAGCCTGTTCGCTTACATTGCTTCCGACAATTTACACTTCATTCGGAAGGTTTGAACATTTTGTTCAGTTAGGTTCGAATCCAATATGGTCGCTGTTGAATTATTTGACTTTAGAATTTGTCGCTGAGCTGGTTTTTCTTCATAATGTAAGTACCTAGCTACGCGACTATATCGCTGGTCTGCGGAGTTTCGACGAGGTATTCATATCATGCCTTTGACAAGTCAGTAACACAGCAGTAAAACTAGATTACGCCACTGGTTTGTATACACTATGACCGCCATGTGACTTACGAGCAGCTTCGAGTACCAAAAGTGTTAGAATAACTGCAGTATTACATTTTGTATTAAGAATTCGGAGGGGTACTTTACTTACTACTAGTTTTCCTTACTATTAGTTACTAGTTTACTAGTTTTCCGTTGGGTACCTACTCCATAATTTGTCCGAAGAACAAAAGCCTATATTATATTGTGTATAGCATCGTGTGCTGCATGTACCTAAAATCGTTTCGGGCGAAAAATCTTGGATTTATTCCTAAAGGATATACATCAACGGCCTTGGTATGCTGAGGCGAGGAGAATGAGCCAATCTCAAGACATTACATGAGCCAATCGCACCACTTTGTTACTCTTACGAGCTTGTAGGTCAAGAAAGGCTCAACGATGGGTTTGTTGACGATGTGTTCCTTGAAAGAATAGCACTGGAGGGGTAGGCTGCGTAGGCGCACCGGCACTTTCTTGCCGCTGGAGTCACGAGCGCGTGCTCAGCGCACTTTTTGCCGACCGCTGGGTGCGCGGGCCAGATATTGAAATAATTGCTTTTTCAACGGCACGCCGTGCAAATGACATTCGAGATGGAGGTCGTTTTTTCCCGGCAAGAATTTATTGTCACTGGTAAATCGTCGGCGGAATCACTGTGGAATTGAAATTTTTGATCAAAATGTTAAATGTCAATGAGCCTGTTATAGCGAGTGTCGCTGAGCAGTGTTGGGGTGAAAAAACTTGTTAGCAAGCTGGGATATAGAATTAGTTCCAGAAATATTTTGAACAGAAGCTTTCAGGTAAATTGAACAGGTAATTAATATCGCAGTGATTGCCCTTATAATACCATCTTATCAGATAAAATATATTCAAGATTTTACCTCAAAATCGCCACAATAATAAGTCCTGAACTGCCTTTTTTTATTAACGTTGGAAACGGTCTGCCAGACCAGACCTGATGGAAAGAGCGTTAAAATACGTGTTGATGTTGACGGTCTTAGCATTTGATGGTAATCCTTTTTAAACAACACATTTTTGTAATGCAAAGGGCACTTTATAGCAGTGAACTCATTACCAGTCCTCCATCGATGACATCTTGTAGTTGTAACGAAAATGATAAAATATTTAATCCTAAATGTTCAGTGTCAAAACCGTGTTTCAATCAGCATTATAAAGGTGAAGCAAGCAGGCGACCGACACGTGCAGCATTGTGGTTTCGTGGAATACCTAATTGCTTCTGGAAATGTTCTGTAAGTAGATGCAATAAAAACAGTGATGGAATATAAATAAAAATGGAATAGAAATGGTATGTAAGAGGAAGAGTTGAGTCCCGCGCTGCTGTATTATGGCGTGAAATTTGAAGAATGTCAAGTGAAATAGTTCTTGAAAACGTGATTCGATCCGTGCAAATCCAATATTAATGCATTTCAAAGTTTGTACCTATATAGGTACCTACAGGTAGAGTATATATACTCTGTGCCAAATCCGTTAAGTATCGAGAAAGACTTCCAAGTATTGGTAGGAATATAGAATGTAGCTTCAGTCTAGAGAATCCGAAATTATTTGAAATTTACACAACCACGCTTTTCCAACACTTTGAATCGAAATAAAAATGTATTTATAAATTGAGAAGATAAACAAAATGATTAGCGTATTGTCAGCAACCATGCCGTATGGCTTAATGAGCGGTGGAGAATGGCAGCGTGGTGTTAAAACTTTGAATTGTTGTGTGAACTTTCACAGTCATCTTCACAGCCCGGCGACAGGCCGAAGGGTTTTTTGTTCTGTTTCGGATACCCATACTTTTCTTAACTTTAAAGACTGAACTCTCTTGGTAACTCTCAAGTAGTTACGACTTTTTCTACCTATGAGCTCTTCAACGTGGCCGAGATCTCACGATATCATAAGAATTACATCTACGCGGCACGTGCTATCGATTCTTTTCATCTGACTATGTGACTGGCTTTACTTTCAACTTTTTTAATAGTTCAGCTTGTAAGACGATTATGGAATAAAACTGTTTTTAAGATTTTTTTACCGCAGTCTTTAGTTTGTCTGACCAACCAGTGCGTATTTGTACAGAAATCGCATAGTTATTAGTAAAGAAGGAGCGTCCGGTTTTTTCGTTGAATTAGGTACTTTTAATTTCATCTTTAACTTCAACGGCTAAGGAGCTTTAAGAAAATGGTTAATTTTAAATAACGTATTGATTTAGAGTCGAAAGCCATCATTGCCGTCACTCATAGCGTACCGAACAAACGGACACAAGGCCCGCATGCAACGAACTCGGATTGGCCGCGACTAATCGGCGAGACCATCCTCCGAGACAAAGACTCCACTTTTGTCACGCGTTGTAAATATTTTGGACAGGGTTTACGGGCCCCGTAGTTTTATGGGCTTTCTCGCTCGCGCCATTGTCTCGAGCGACCCGCTGATTAGCCGTGGCGAGCCGCGGGACGCCTGGACGTTCGGGGTAACTACAGATACAAGCGATTTTTATAGGGTGAAGACAGTTCTAAGAACGCACGGCTCGACTTGATTTATTACTTTGAACCCGCTTATCCTTGGTTATGTTTAACCTCGATGGATAGGCGCTTGCTATTGTACCAGATGCTACCGGAAGATATGCCAATTGTCTTTATCTATTGGAGTATTTAGTTGAAAAACTGCTTCGCTGCGCAATGTAGGGCGACTGCGCCAAGGCTGCGCTAACCTCGCTGTTTGTGGAGCGTGACGCGACGTGTCCGCACCCACGCCCCGCACCCTCGGCTGAGGCCAGGTGATATCCAGGTCAGGCTGGACACATGCCAGGCTTCCCGCTGCTCCCACAGACCGGGAAACGCTGTACCAGCTAACGTCTTATCTTGTAACGTTTTCAAGACACAATTACAAATTTACTTTTAGTCGGTTTCGGGTCTTATTATACAACAAAGGAAGTAAGCGCTACTCATCATTAAAAGAATATACGTATTTCAAAACGAATTACACTCACGTTAATGATTTTAACTTGAAAAGAAAACGTTCGCGAGCACTCACGCCGCTTGTAACCAATTCCCCGTCTGATATGATACGTATACAAATAACCGATCGTTTCCGTGCGAAAGCTCATCGCTCCCGCCATTATAGAATTAAAGGTAAACAGGTGTGAAATTAAGCTCACTTTTTGTTCAGCTAATAGATTGCGGCGCACTTTTCCGTCCCAAGGCGCACCACTTACGTAATACCCATCCATTACAGACGTACAAATCACCTAAACGCCCCGTTTAAAACGCTATAATTTCGCACTAAACAGAATGATTTGCGAGTTTCGTCTCGTTAGAAATTTCCACTTTTGTTTTTTCGTCCGGAATTACGGCAGTGCTGCGCCGACAAAGGATTTTTTGTTCAGATTCGGCACTTGATTGATGGGAGATTATTTTTGGGCTGATCTACGGCTGCTTCCGAGTTGTTTAACTAATAAATGATACCGATAGTTTCTTCAGCCCCTGTGGCTACGTGCTTTAATTAGAACTCCAATTAAAGCTATACCAGCACCAAAATTGGTACGAGTACCTACATAGAGCAAACAAAACACGTATTGACAATACGTGTGATACATAATGTCACATTGAAAAATACGAAAAAGCTTTTAAATTTCGAAACAACGGAATATGTTTCGGCGCCGCATGTATATTGCAACAGCATCGTCCCTAACAAAACAGTTGGCGAGGCTGCAGTGCAGGTAGCAACGGCAAATATGCGCATTAAAGCACATAAATAATTTCCCGCGGAATATCCCTATGCGTTCTAGTCGCTATTTTCCCGGTTAAATGGGAAATTCCTAAACGAAACTGCACGGCCATTTTCAGCGGAACGAACGCCAACACACTCGTAAATGTGGAAGGACTGCGAGTTTTCACAAGCATTACACGACGTTACAGCTCCAAATATAAACCGAGACGAATCCGCGCGTGATTGTTTGCTAACCGTTTGACCCGGCTCTGCTCGCGCCCACTAACCCACTGCGATAAGAAACCAGCATCTCGAAGACATGTGATTCTGCCATCTATTCATAGCTGGCTAGAGTGCAATGTCCTGCCACAATACCTATACATCTCTTTGATGTAATGATGTGTAGTTGGTATCAACTGTTTATTTACTGCTGAGTGCTCCGTGGATAATAGACATAAGTTGAAGGCAAAGCGAGCTGAAACGAGTTTAAGCGTTCTCGTGTTTGAGTTTGAATTGTAACGTATGGTGTGCGGTGGTTTTGGTTTTAATTTGTGGGTCGTGAGTCGATTGTGTGACTGGCAGAAGAGTCTTCAGAGGTACCGTTAGCGTGGACCGTTCAATAAATTAATTCGGAGCCGGGGCCCGAGCGGCCGCGGAACACAGATGTCGCTGTTGACGCGCATTAGTTTGTCACGGCGGAGGCGGCACTCGGGACGAAATTGCCATTATGCTAATGAGTTTAGTTAGCAAAATGTTTTAGCGCGGTAACTCGAAGCGGCATTTATTTAGTGCTTTGAAGTCAGGCTAAAAGGCTAATCACCCCGTAAGATTTTCAGACACCCTGAGTTATTTAGGATTTGTACCTTGTACAAAGACATAAGGTCGTACAGTCGCGGTATGAAAAGTTTTATCTTTTCAACTCTTTTTTAATGTTATGAAGATCCAAAGTTACGAACACGGGTCCGTACAAAACTAAATATTAAACGATTAATAATGGAGGATTTAATTGCGGACATAATTATATAATTAACATCGCCGTCTTTATAGGGCTCAGATCAGACAATTAGATTTTCCGGGATGCAATATTATTTCCCAAGGGCTTCCCTGTCTTCAAGCTGTCATAGCTTTAAGGTTTAACAGCTGTAACAGTACGAGTAGTTACAAAAACATATTTTTCAAGTTAGACATCTTGGGTACCTACCTTTAATGGTATCTTTAATCCCCTTAAAGATGCCGAAGGTGCTCTAAAATGACCCTAGCAGATTCATTTTAATGTTACCACACACGCCAAGACGGCGCCGCGGCGTCTCTTGGCTCGAGGGTCCGCCGATTGAACAAACACTCGCCAAGCGGCCCAACATTTATAGGTCACTCGATGCCACATAAATAAACTAGCTGTATTATTTCAGACTAATTCCGTCTATGCTGATTGAGAACAAACATAAATATTAACTTTTATTTGGTTAAAGACTACGGCAACTACAAACATAAATGTATCATAAGATAGAATAACGTAAATTGTTGAACCTCCATAAAACCGAGAGTTTTCTCAAACTCATCTTGACTGTGAGGTCCGTTACAAGGTACGTCAAAGTAAACGCCAAACCATAGAAAACTGTCTTTTTTGACACATTTCGGGACGAGCATTTGAGTTGAGACCAGTTTATTAATACGGGCTTTAGCGCCGTATTAATAAACTCATCTTGACCGTGAGGCCCGTCACAAGATACGTCAACGTAAACGCCAAACCATAGATCACTAATTTTTGATACATCACACAACTCGAGACGAGCATTCGAATTGAGATCAGATTATTAATACGGGCCTTAGGATTGTAGTCACGAGGTTATAGTCTTGACAAAAGGTCTCAGATCTCATGTATCCTCAGGTGGCCTATGTGCTCGTTTGCCTTCTTCAGCCATAAAAATACCTCGTCATAGTCTGTCAAGTAACGCAAAAGAAGTTGTCTTCTATGCTCTTTACGACTGGGTTCTTTAATGGGTTAACAATAAATGTTGCTGACTGTGCAAATATTGATAGGGATATAAGAAGTACGAGCACACTCGTAAAATGACCAAGGGACATTGTGTTTTTAGAACACCTTTTACATTATAATATAACTATATAAGTCATAATATTATTTTCCTTATTGGGAAGATTTAGGTAAGAAATATATTTACAGCTTTGCCAGTAAAAAGAACATGATGACGTGTATAAATATCCTGATCACTTCGTACGTCATAACATGAATTCATACGTAATAATAACAATAGAACGGTGTGGGTGACTGACCGTCATTGTTTACTAGCTATAGTGGCTATGCCTAAGATAGGTTTATGATTATTCTTTGTATCTACGCATTAGCACATACTGTAACATTCATGCGAATAATGCAATCCGAAAGAAAAAGTGGTATCTATATAAGCCCAAAATCCATATGCGCATACTACATTTCTTTTTTGGACGGCTAATTAAAGATGCTATTTTTGTGTATTAACGTGGGCAATTTAACATTGTGATATAGAGATTACAGGGGGCTTACCATATCATACTAAAGCAGGTCAGTTTAGGTTGAGAGAAACGGACAGAGTTGTATAAGTGCTATAGCTCTGTCCCTTTCTTTCTTAAGTATGTCATGGTATCCCTACAGATATTCGTAAAGTGCCCAGTTTTTGTTAGGCTTAAAACAGTGCTTTCCAAAAGAAAAAATAACATTCTTTATATTTACCCAGAATCGTAACAAAAACCCTTCCAGCTCTAGGGTGATCGACAAACGGTGTCAGAAGGCCAAACAAATACGAGACAAATAGTTTATTATGTCATTACACCCCAGCGGGGGCGGTATTGGCTATGAATAAGTAAAGCGCACCGGTAATGACTGGACAGTTGTGTTATTTTCCATCGCGACCGCGTCGAGTCGAGTTCTTAGGCCCTAGACAAAATGCATTCGGCGTTTGCTATCGTTATCAGTAAACGTCAAGGATTAACGTAAGTTGTCAGCGCCTACGTCAATTCCATACATTATGACAGTTTTAGATAATCGTTTACGTTAGCGTTGAGCAAGTTGTCCAGCCTCACTGGGTAAAGCGTCGAACACCACATGAGTCTGAACAGACCGGAGATCGTGTATATGCGTTCGTATTATTTTTGATAATAGTACAGTCGTGTATGACATAGAAAAGTCATTAAAGGACATATTATAAGGCATGTCGTTGAAATCACTGAGTTCACCGCTGAGAATACCTACTCAGGGGTGAACTGTGAGTGATATCTACAGGTTTCCGACCACCCTAAGGGTTTATGTCGGTGAAAAAAGTAAGAATTAAATTAAGTAGGAGAAATATTTTATTTATATCATGTAGATCATAATTATAAATACCGTATCGACATAACTCATACATAACTAAACTAACACCTAGGTGTCAGAGCACGCGTGGTCCTGGGGCGTTATTATGGCATGGTTATGCAGTTCTGTTTACGCTGAGAGAAAAGGACAGAGCTTTATAAATGCTATAGCTTTGTCCTTTACTCTCGCCGTAAAATGAATTCCATAGCCACGCCATAATAACCCCCCTGTTGTGCTAAAATTAAAATTAATAACCAAGACACACTAAGCACACCGATTTTGTAAATAAATAAAATGGAAATAACTCAGGCTACAAAAATTAAATGCCTACCTAACCTAACCCTTAACCTACCTACATAAATAAAATCGTCGGACAGTCTATCACAAACAGACCTAATCCCAAACTACGTTTTAGGCTTGTACTACTTATACGTAGTTCAAAGAAGTTTAAAGTTTACAATTTTCAACTTAAATATATTATCATTTTTTAATATGGTATAATAATGAAAGTACAATAATTTAGAATCACAAAAATCAGCAATAAGATGACACATAGGATATAGGACCATGCTTACTTGTCTACTTAACAAATACACACATCTATCTTTCAAATGCCAATGATATCCACTTTAGTTTTTCAAAACGCAAAGTCACTAAATAATGACTAAAAAATTATGTCAGCAAAGCAAATCGAATTAATTCCGCCCGCCACCGCGTTAGTTCTGTTTAACAACTGAAACAAATGCGAGATCGTATGATAGCGTAATCCGTGTCGACTTTATTTGTTTTTAATTATTCAGTGGCGAGTCCGCCCCTGGCTAATGACTCTATCGTGGCGATTTATGGCCACCGTGGTTGTTTTTTCGTTTTTGTCTCACAGTGGTTTCACTGCGTCTTATTTAACAAAAATGTAACATTTTGTCCATTATCTGTGGAAATAAAAGTTGTTTTAACATAGGTTATAACATACTTATATGTATAAGTGGATACCGTTTTCGTAGCACTACTATTCACACACTGCAAAAATATGTAAAAAAATATGCCAAGCTAATGTTATATATTCTATTGAGTTAATTTATTACATTATAAACTATGATCGTTTAATTAGTCTTCGATTGTTTTATACTTTATTTCTTTAATAAATCAAAAAAAAAACAAGAAAGGCGTGTAATAATAGTTTTTATTTCAAAATGAAAATCAAAGTTTTGACAAAAAATAATAATTAAGTAGATTTATCACTTATACATTAAGTTTATTAAGTTTATTGAGGTGAGACGTCGGGCTAGAAATTTGGATTAATATCACACTATTTTAAAAATTTCCTTGATATTAAAATGTTTGAGTAATATTAAGTTTTTTGTCTAAATATCCGTTCATGTAGAACCACTATGCACGGCGTTTGTTTTTTGTTTCTACCCACCCACTTGATTGGAAGCCAAGTTTAAGTTCGGGAATGTGTGTTTTAGTTTGGGACCATGTAAACCTCCCCGAGGGGCCATTAGGGGCGGATCTTACTTTTTAATAGCTTAAAGATTTATCTAGTTTCTGACGAAGACATAGATAGGTAGCGTTTTATTTCTATATCAATTAGACCCCGTTTATTACGTGTATAATTTAAAAAACGGTTTTTTTTCATAGCAAATTCACATGGCTTATCATTCAAATAAATTTAAACAAAATACATTAAGTCAGGAACTAGCTGTGCCCGCGACTCGTGGGGTTCACAGCCACACCATGGTGTCTAATGCATCCTCACGATCCTATGGTCCGAACGTTGGGTTACATTTTAGCAAATCTGTAATAATCATTTTTAACAAAACATACATACCACAAAAAAGGTTAAGTATACTGTATAACGGTTAAAGGTTAAGTGTAACGGTGGTTAGGTATAAAGGTTTTAAATTTCCTAACTATGCGTCATGTTTTGTTTTCCAATTAATTATATGACATAATAAACCAAATACCTGAAACATGCTCGTACTCGTACAACATGATTACTTATCATTTCTCAAGTAGTCTTCAATTTTACTTTGGGTTTAAAATAGGGTGACTAAGCATTAGAAACAATCTTATCAAGTTATTTAGAAACTTAACTCGAGACTTTGTTTATTGGTGATTAGTCATTTAACTCCGATATAATTACAATAAAACTAATTCTCAGTCGTTTCCAATTTCTTAGAAAGTTGCAAGGTGTTTTAGTATGACGTAAATAATAACATAAGAACTACCTACCGGAAGCCGAAAATAAATATAATAACATAAATAAATATCAGGGGACAATGTCACACCAATTTGACCTAGTCCCTAACTAAGCTCTAGGCTTGTACTATACTATGGCTACTAGACAACGATATAAATACGTATATATATATAAATATATACTTAAATACATAAATAGAAAACATCCATGACTCATTAACAAATATTCGTGCTCATCACACAAATATATGCCCTTACCGGGATTCGGACCCAGGACCTCCAGCTTCGTAGGGGGGGGCACTACCAACTGCCATCAATTTGTTTAGAAATGTTCAAAGTCTCCGGCTCATGAAAGACAAACAGACAAACGCACTATTTTATTTGTAAAGTTCTGTCAGAACGTACACTGCACAAAACATAATAATCAAAAGTTATCAGGTAGGTACTTATACATAGTTACGTAAAGAAGGATTTCATACAATATTTTCCTACCAACTTAAGCGAGAATTATTGAAACAAAATTAATTGAGGAATAAAAGCCTCTTGAAATTTCTACAAGTTGCATCAGGCCACCCTAACGCTGTTATCGGCGATAAGATAAGATAAGACCAGTTCATGGGAAAAGCTTATCTATATTCGGAATTGAAGCTGTCCGGAAAGTTTTACCTAATTAGTCACATTTTACCTGCTACTTCTCGAAGAAAGACTTCCTACGTTCTTGAAGTAGGTACCTACACTGTTTCCAGCAATAAGTTTTTATCATTCATTACATTAAACGCTATGTTACATTACATCAATTCGTTCATGTTATTTGTACATTATTTATTAGATATAGGTAAGGTCGAGCTAAAGATTTTTTTGTCCATCAAGTTATTTAAATTGTATGTTTCTTACCATGAGAAAATGCTATGATGCGTGTGATTTATTGATAAGTTCCTCAAGTGCCATCTCGTGGTGTCTTTTGTATTTACATCACCAAACTGATATATTCTTAAGATAATAATAAAAAAAAAAGTTATACATACTATCCGAAATGAACGAGCACATATTTACAGTTAGGTCTCAAATATCGCTTTGGCGGTAAGTTTACAGCTTTTTGAAGCCCCATTTTAATCGTTTTACGATTTTACCCCGTCTGTACCCCTTTACCGCAATACAAATACGGCCCACAGTAATAAAACTTTCTAGAAACATTTTATGACCTTACCCCTTTTTTCTGACTGCTGCTGGTACTTTGTGGACTCGTGTTTTATATTGTTTTAGCATTATGCGTTTGAGTTAACTTTAAGGGGAATAATTGTTAGAAACATATTGGTTGTTGCGTTGTAACCGTGCCGTTTACGATCACCTACATAATAACTAAACTTGACAACAATAAATAGGACATGGAGTTATTGAAGTTAAACATTATTCCTGAGCTGCTGCTTGCTTTGCCATTCTTCTCATTGTCTCAATGAAGCTAGCCTTTTCAAGTTCTGTAACTTAACGGATAGAATACACTCAATCCAACGAGTTTCAAATCTATAGCGATGCAAGTTTCTTTTTTTTATTCGTTTGGCTTGATAGACTTGACTTGTCTACTGATCCTGCCGTTCTTACATACGGTGATCCTCCACAATAGGTAAATTAAAATTATATCCAAAGTTAATCTGAAACCAACAATGTTTACCTTACCAACTTAAAGCTAACGTAATACTCGTAAGTATAAGTGATTACTTTTGTACCTCATGATTATATTTTTACGACAGGATGAGATACGATGAGATATTTAGCTTTACAGTTCGCCAGCGATAGGTATTTTTATGTGGTTCAGGTTTCCTTGACGAAGTAGCTCGGCCAAACCGGTTGGAAACTAAAGGTGCTTTTCCATCGTTGAGGCGAGGTGAGAGTTGAAATAGTAATTTTAAAAATTACATGGCATTTCATTCCCTCCTCGCGCATCATCAGTGAAACCATGGAAATGGTTTTTTAATACAAACTCCTCGCGCTGCTTCGCCTCGCCTAATCGGTGGAAAAGCCTCCGTGGAAGTGCCTCCGACCACAAGTTGTAACTTGGGTATCCTAGTTAATCGAATACTTACCTTTCGAAATGATAATCGACTCGATTAAGACAATGCCTAGCTTCCTATATGAAATTGTCAATCGAGTGAAGGTGACAAGATATACTAGGTACTAAACACGTAGGCGTACCAAGGTACTTGATACCGCATTATTCCGCAGCTAAAACCTATATAGCTAATGGACGAGTTGCTCAGTTAGGTATATCAACGTAATGGTCTAGACTATGACTAGGCATTATGACGCAAAAGCCCCACGGCACATCAAATTCAAAAAAACATTTTAATAAAACAGGTTTTTGTGAGGCTCTGAACGCAAACAATTTTCATGATTATATGTTTCAAAACGGTTTCAATGTCCGATAACTTTCCGAATTGCCAATAAGTCAATCAGTCAAATTGCACTTACGCTAAGTGACATTTTGACGAGTAAAATACATATATTGACTAGTCACTATCTCGTGTGAATAGCGTTGAAAGTCGAATGGTGGTTACGAGGAATCGTTTTAGCGAAATTAGATAGATATGTAGACAGTTATCGGGCTTGACGGTTGACGGGTTGCGACACTGGCTACTGACCTATGAGTCAGAAAAGAACACACCTACTAGCTCCGTAGAATATATATTTTGGCAACTCACGTGACATGGAACTGTTGTTGCTGTTAGTTCAATAATTTTTGAATGTATAATAATTGTATGTATGTATGTATCTATATAAACTCTTTACATAGATACATTTCACAAAAACAATTACGAAACACTTTTTGTTTTAATTGTTGAACTATTATTCTAATTAAATGTTTAATATTAGTAATATCATTATTGAGCTGTTTCAAATATTTTTAAAAACATCAAAGTTTAGTTACGGACGAAACTTTCAAACCAATTGATGCAGTTTCTTCTTCTCTTCTTCTTCATCAGCATGTATTCGCCCACCGTTGTGCATACGCCTCTCCAATTATCCTCCATCCAGAACGATTTTCACTATTGGTGGTAAACGTAGTGTCTCAAGGTGGCTAAATTATCTTCGACTTATGTACATCCGACCAAAAAACTCCTTGAGACTTTTCGACTGTATTTGTATGACGTTAAAGTCGAAAACAGTTACAGGACTTTCTTAGTCGACTGTACATACGACACACTGGGCCTCGTCTAAGAATACTTATTTATTACCACCAAGAGGTGTATTCTCTTAGTTAACATAAAGTAAACAACCTTTAAGTGGTTTCTGTTTGGCCATTCTAGCTTGTACTTTTCTTTCATTGTGTAATAAAGTTTAATTAAAGTCATATAAATAAATATTAAACAATGCAGTTACATAAAGACTTAATTTAACTAACATCTTAGTTGATAAGTATATGAAACATTTTGTTATGTACGTTTGGAACCAAGACTATAAAATTCACAACAACCACAAGCTTGTTAGACGCAACCTATTATTTAGTTCAGTGCACTGTGTGCAATGCATTTACTACTAATATTTGCTATAACTGAACCCATACAGATTCCTCAGCACCCTAGTGGAATCATAATATAAAACAATTGCTGTGCAATGGGACAAACTATTACCTGGCAGGGGACGGCGCGAGTCCCGTTATGGCAACTAACGATTCCAAGAAGGTCATGCGCACTAAACTCAGTTAAAAGTAAAAATTCCGTTTATTTTTTTGTCGTCGTCACTGCGCAGTGGCTCGGACTGACCAAGGCTGCCTATTTATTATTTTCTAAGAAGGGATACTGCACTAAAAAGTATGTAATTTGGCGATCATTTCTGAGAAAAAGGTATTAATTTAAAGCTGAAAGTACTTCATTAATTTTAGGTTAAAGTATCTACGCATCGAGTTTTGTAAATTAAATACAATTTAAATGTCTGTCTATAAGTTATGTTTGTAGACCTAGTTTGTAGACGACAGATTCATCGCATACTAAAAACGTACCTACATTACAAACTCAAATCCAGAAAAATAAGTAAATATTACAAAACAAACTAAGTACGTACCTGTATTTTGCCGCATCGTAAACGAATCGTACCTTTCTCATATAAAATTAAAAAAAAACTAAATTCAGAGTTAGATAATCACGTCGCGTCATGAGTTCATGACTTTTCAATACAAATATATCGTCTCAATCTAAAATCTGTCTTGAACTTACTAAATATATTATTCAAATTCATACGACATTTCATGTCACGGAATATAACCAAAGACTTATGCTTCGTATCTATTCATAAATCAGAGGACGAATGTGTCAAACGTTGCCTACCTATGCTCGCGCTCATAAATAATGCTTTATTCCAAAAAGTAGCAAGTTCCTTACCTTTTTTGTTATACTACGTCCTTTTGAGTAAACGTGGTGTTAAACATGTAAGGACAGTGCCACCCACTTTCCGCCGAGCGTATCGCCGACGAATCGGCATTTAAAACCGACTTATTGACAAATGAGACTAAATATTGACAGTGGGATAAAAACAAAGGGACCGGCCGGGCGGGCGGTGTCAATCTCGAGAACAAACACTGCTGTTTGTCGGACGAATTACGCGACAACTTGGGTGTTTGTGCGTGCCGCTGTTTGCTGTCGCAGCTTGGGGAGGGAACTAGCCGTGTCTGACAATATTTAAATGTGTCGGATGTTGCGAGTAGATAAGCCATTAACAGTTGTGATAAAACCTTGAAAATGGTTAAGTTTGTCTAGAGACTAATAATTTATCTTTTTTTTTCAAACTTCGTGATGGAAAAAATGATGGGAATAAGCCAAATAATATTTTCATAACTCTATATTCGAAAATAATAAACAAGCAAAGCATTTTAAAAAGCAAATTTGACATTGTAAGGACTATTTTACCATTCATATTAACATTTTTGGAACGTTGTGCCCGTTGATGTCTATTAGTTCAGAAAAAAAAGTCAAACTAATTTCAAGACCAAATTACATACATTTGGTCGAAAACATCACACTTTAAATACCTACCTATGTTTACAATTTAATGAATGCATGTCCCACATTAACCTTTTCCTTAAAATAGTCTGAGGAATAAATACAATAAAAAAATATGGTTCATCCTAATTACCTATAACGATTTTCACAAGCGAAAAAGTTGTTGGTAAATTAGTACAGGTACTTACTGACTTTAAGTACGGTGTGGATCAGGTATAAGGAGTAAATTTATTTTAAAATATTTGCTCATCATATGATGAGCAAATATTTTAAAATAAATGATATCATCTTGTTAGATGTCAACTGAAAGACATCCATCCTGTTTATTAGGCAAAGTTTTAAAAGGAACAACTTTCAATACAAATTTGTATGACCTCTTCAACGTTGAGCTGGGTTACCACACAGTTTAATTTAATCACTCTAAGGCACAGATTGAATAAGAGTTACTACTAAGGGCTGATATTTCCATCACCAGATAACAATATCTGATAAATAGATTATTTCTCTATCGTTATCAATTTCTTTTAGGGATCTACCTCAGACAGAAAAGGTACCTAAATTTGAACGGTCAGAAATATCTTTCCTGGGTCAAGCAAACATTTTTTTTTGTTTCAGTTTATGTTTTGAGGTACTGCAAAAAAAAAAAAAATTTAACGTTACTTACTACATTTTGTCCAGTGATATTTATAACATCAAAATAGTTAATAGTACTCATATTTAAATATTCCTCCACCTGCATCGGAACCGCAACGAAACCAAAACTCCAATTGTCGCACACGTATGATTAGAAAGTCGGCAATCATCGGAATGACATGTCGCGAACCGTGAGACAGTGTCGTGGGAAGCCGTGATTGCACCCCCGGGTCGTGACCGGGGCATGCGGCGGAACGGTGGGGTGCTGCCGGACATAGACAATATTCATTTTGAATTTCGAATCATAACTGTTTTGTTCTCGAGTTTCCAGCCAGCGTTTAAACGTATCTTCTAATCTAGATAATATGTAGATTTTACAATTGGACGTGCCTGAGGCCTTTGAAAGTAGAAGCTACCTTATCTCAATCTCTTTTTCCCGATTTAGACTCCGATGACAAAAGGAAAGGATGAATCATACGTTGTAGTTACTATTGTGAAGGTTTAGCATAAACATTTCAATCATTCAATACGTTGTATGATCTTCTTTCCTATGCAAAAACGTGGACTATACTTTTACGTTATTTATCCGTAGCATAACCCACTAAAACAGACTCACGTTTCCGAACATTATTTATCGCCACATAGGTATGTAAATTTTGCAAAGCATGAAACCTAGGCTTCCACCTTAAAATGGCCAATGTATCTTAGAATAGGTTATTTCTACTTATGTAATATAAAATTGTCAAAGAATTGGGAATCGCGAGTGTCAATTAAATTACTGACGGTTCATTATCAAAAACGAACAACTAACCTATTGTACGATTTTGTAAAAAGTTATGAAGGCCCACAAAGATGTCTGGTCCCTTCCATTCCGGAAATTTATAGGCTGTTAGTAAGAGAATCGTCAAGAAAATCCTATTCGGGCGGAATCGCGAGTATAAGGAAGCTCATTTTAATGTAATAAAACATTATGTAAAGGTGTTTTACAAAATAACTAACTTTCACTTTAATATTGAAATACAAAAGTAATAAGGTAAGTCGTTTCTATTGTGAAGAAATTAGGCTGTGGTTGTTTGTTTGTTTGTTCTGGCTCTAAACAACCAAAACGAGAAATTGGCAAGTTTTATCAGTTTGCCTTAAAAAATGCGCTTAGACATTACTTTTAAAATTTTTGCATCAGAAATACCTATAAAATTGTTGACAGAATTAACAAGAGTAATTACTAATAGGAACATTACATTATCCGTAATTTTGATTACATCATATAGCACGAAAATAAGTCTTGTAAAAGTCGCCAGTTATTCAATATCTTTATGTTTAGAAGGAAAATTCCGTGGGGGTCGTCTATTTTTACGCATTTCTTAAAAAGTTTGCCCCTTCATCAAAAGACGTGCTAAATTCCGTTACTTATTTATTCTTATTACGTTCCCGAAGTTTAAAATAATTATACACCAGTTTTTTTCAAGTTTTATTAAGCGTAGCGTTTCTTAATAATCAAAACTATAGTAACGTTTCAATAAAAAAACAGAAAAACGAGGTAACAAAATATGAACAAAATGTCCTAATTGATGTAGTCACTCAATAAAAATGTTGACCATACTTAGAACCTTGTCATTGTGACTGCCATTGTCATTGTCATACTTGTCATTAGATGTTAAGTTTGAAGTTTATTATGACAGTGCACTAAAGTGCTTAACATTTTCGTTGGGGTTACTGTACACACAAACTTTTTTAAATGCTCTTTCAGGCTTTTTTTTCCGTAAACAAACCTTCGCGATCATGCAGATTCTCCAATTCCAACCTTTAACTCTTATACACTTTGTATAAATTATAAGTCACTGACCAAATAATCGACTACTTTTACCAGACTGATTTTGATGGTTCGTTATAATGTCGTTATTCGCATTATACCTACTCTTGTTAATTCTGCTGGGGACAGAATACATAAGAGCTGGTACTCATTTTTTAATAGTAATTAATCATTATTATACGAGTACCTATATGAAAAACAGGTGTGCGAAAATCAACTTCTTAGTGCATTTGCTTAATTAGATCCATTTTTTAGTTTATAATAATAAAGTACCTAATATTGCGTTCTGGATTAAGTATTACTATAGCTTCTACACACACACTAAAAAAACATTCCTTCTATGTTATGGTATCATGATTATGTTTATGACCCTTTAAATGCTTATTGACATTATTATTTCGCACGTATATTATTACGGTACACCTCAGTCCCAAGCTTACGACATTTTATCGGCCTTGCAATGTCAAATTAAAATAAAATGCTTGACATAATAGTTATTTATCACCGGACGACCCTAAATCATCACTCTTTTAACCCATTTCCAACCTCATTACAATAAAAGCAATTTACATAAACTTCAAACCCTTGAAATACAAATATGGTACCTAATTAACACCCACGGGCTACATTAGGTACCCCGCTCGATTATCGCAAAATACTAAAGAACACACATCATCCCTAAATCATTCCGGTACAACGCGCGATAAGTGAAATAGTGTTTGAATAAGTAGTTTAAACACTGGGGCGTTTTTCGGGATTAAGCCGAGGGAAAATCCCGGGGGAACTCTATCAGCGCCGAGATTTGATTAAAATTCCACCCCCGTGTTGACTGTAATTGATTGACATGTAAGTTTCTTCGGATGGTGCGATGTGGGTATGAGTTGAAACGTTTAAAGGTAGGTGGTACCTACTAGAAAAATGTTGTCGGTACTTACTTATGGATATACAGCATCAGTTGAAGCTGCATCGGGATAGACGTTACCTACTCACTTTTTCAAGATTACCTATACCTTGGTAAAGTACTAATGAAATAATTTTGTTTAAATGTAGAAAAAATATTGAATCTTCCAATATCTAGTTGAGTGGATATTTTAAGAAATATGGCGATATAAACAAGATTACCTTTCAGTATTTTCCTATTTTTAATGTTTTTTTTTTCGTGTACTTAAAAAAAAAACTTCCATAATTGTCTTTTATTGAAAGCAAGGATAATGCAGTAAATATTAGACGGTTATTTGTTCTCGAAATTGTATCGTTGCTTTTTTAAGTGATTATGTTTAACTTGTCACTTTGTATTTTGATGATAATTTGTATTTTGGTATATGGGAGCACGTTACAAATTCAGTTCAAATAACCTACAATTAATTGTGGCACCCGTTGAACTCTTTTCCACGCCTTTTTAGATGATGGGTAGTCATTAGGAGACTTAGGCCCGTATTAGTAAACTGATCTCAACTCTAATGCTCGTCTCGAGATGCGTCAAAAATGACAGTGTTCTATGGTTTGGCGTTTAATTTGACGTAGTGGCGGGCCTCATAGTCAAGATGAGTTTATTAATACGACCCTTAATTTTGTAGTCATGGAAAGATTTAAACTCATTATTATTTTTAAACTAAGACTGATTTTAATACATATTTATTTTTTAATCACGAGTTGTGTTAAAATTGGCGTATAATTTAATATTGTTTAAATATTTCAACGATTACAAAGTTTTTGGGTTGATGTTGCCACAATACTCAAAAGTACCTGGATCGTTGGCAGGGAGCACGGGGAATGAACAAAACAGCAAGTCTTTTTAACGCGATGTTTATTGATAACTTCATCTTTTCTTCATATACTTTTGTGTCCACTGACTATATAACACTCACTGTACATTTTCGTATTACAATATTTAAGTCTTTTCAGGCTTCATAACGTTCGTTTCCATATAACAAATATTTTGTACAAAGCACGACGTTGGTACACGAGTGCCGTTAGTGGCACAGCTTACGCTATCTACCTACGCTTTACCGACTAACTCCAACGTCAACTCTAGCATTTAACACTATATTTACAAATTGTTCAATTTTTTTGGTATTTAATTTACCACAAACACTATCTCGTCTCTCGCAAGACTCACTCGTCCATTCATCCATCCGCACGACACAATCTTAAAATATTTAACTTAAAACCATGAAAAAATACAATAATTGTAATATAATACAGCGTATCGTCAACAAAATTTAATTGAATGAACGGTCGGTCGCGGCCGACATTCGCAACACTAACAGCGTCCAGAAACAAAGGGCGGACCTACCGGGAGCGGCGAGCGCCCGGCGGCCAGCGCGCGCGAGCCCCGCGCACCGCTCAGAGCGGCGGGATGTCGATCTCGCACGCGAACGGCGACTCTCAGATGAGCGGCATGGCGCGCTCGTTGGCGAACCGCTGCTCGTCCGGCACGTGGTACATGTTGATGATGTGGCTCAGGTCCTGCTGCCCGTACTCGCGTTTCATGTGCTCGTGCCCGTGTACGAACTCGCGCTTCAGCACCGGCTCGTGGCCGAACTCGCGCTTCATGCCAGGCGGGCCGGTCATGCCGGGCGGCCCAGGCGACACAGGTTCTGATTTTGCCGAGGAGCCGCTGGGAGAGTGCGAGGCGCACGAGGGCGGGAGCGCGTAGCCGCCGGGAGAGCCGGGCCCGAGCGCGTAGCCCTGCGGCGACGGCGGCTGCGGCAGGTACGGGGAGCCCTGCCCGCCGTAGTACCCGCCGCCGTAGCTCTGTTGCATCTGCGCGACATCATAGCGAGGGTAGGAGTAGGCCTGCTGCTGGTAGGCGCTCGGGTCGTGCATCATGTATCCATTAGGCATGTACCCGTTGGGAGCGACCTGGTACATGTCCCGCGGCTGCTGCGCCGGCTGCGCGCGCGGTGCCTCCCCAGCGAGCAGGCCGCCGCCGCCCAGCGGGTACTTATCTTGTTTCTTCGCCAGGGTCTTCGTCTTGCGCCTCGGCCGGTACTTGTAATCCGGGTGCTCCTTCATGTGCACGGCGCGCAGCCGCTTGGCTTCATCGATGAAGGGTCGCTTCTCAGTCTCCGATAGGTCCTTCCACTGCGCGCCGAGCCGCTTCGAGATCTCAGAGTTGTGCATCTTGGGGTTGTCCGATGCCATCTTGCGGCGCTGGCCGCGCGACCACACCATGAATGCGTTCATGGGGCGCTTTACGCGGTCCGAGTTGGAATTTTTGGTGTTATTGTTGTTATTGTTCGGGGCGGTGTGGTGCTGCGGAGCGTGCGCCGCATGCGGCGTATGCGAGCCGTGGTGTGGCAGCGCCTGGTGGTGCGAGTGCTGCAGCTGGTGGTGCGGCGGCTGCTGCGGCAGCATCATGCCGCCCAGCGCCCCGAGGGAACCGTATCCGTGTTGGAGCGCGTGGTGCGGGGGCGCGGAGCCGTGTAGGCTGCCGCCCTTCAAGTCCGTCTCCATCGTCAGCATGTCGTCTTCCTGCGGCGCGTACAGCTTGCCGATCCTTGGTTCACTTGCACAACGAAACTGTCGGGCGCTCACATGGGCTCGCGGCGCGAACACTGACCGTACAGCGCGGAGGCTACGTGCGTTGTGAGGCGGCTGGCTCCGGGCGGCGGCGGCTGCCCGCGTCCCCGGCCCGCGCGTCCCGGCCCCGCCTGCCCGGTGCTCCGCCAATGACGCGCCGCAGCCCGGCCCCGCCCCGCCCGCACCCTCCCGCCCGCGCGGCCTGCATTTTTAATCGCCCGGCGAGCGAGGCGAGCGTGCCCGCCGCCGCATGCAAATCTCAATTTTGTTTGCCGACGGTACGCACTCACTTGCCATCCGCCTATGTTGTAAACAAAACATTATTGTTCACAAATTATAATTCAGTACATATTTAGGATTTATTTGTAACATGCAGTTTGCCTATTACTTCGTACCTACATCTATGCGAGCACCTAAAATTCTTTCCTAACCTCCATATACCCATATGAGCAGCACGGAGTCCGCTCGTTTGCTCAGCTGCGCGTATTTGCGAGTTCAAGGCCCGCGACAATGCGGCGGCGACAATACTTGTCGCAGACAATGATTCCCGCCGTTCTTTGTTGCGAGCCTACCGCAATGAGGGCTAACACTCAGTTAGTCTTCAGCGCGCACTGGTGACGTTTGCACCAGACTAGGAACATCTAGCACTAGTGACATCTAGAGTCGTCAGGCGTGAAACTCACTTGAAATCTAATTTTCACTTTTGCAGTTACCGGGCTTCCAACATAATATTGTCAGGAAAATGATTAAAAGGATCATCGAATTCATCGTTGTCACTGGGAATTGATTTGTCATATTATATAGGTATTGTTGACACTTTGTTTGGTCCTTAGCTTGCCAAATGATTAACGAGCATTACATTCGCATTGGCACCTACCTATCTGGGTATCTCACCTCTACAAACAGCGATATCTGCAGCCTCGTAGGTACCTACCTACCTACCTAATAATATATTTTCTACTTAGACAACTTTTGATGTACTGATCAATTTTAGAAGATTGTTATATAGGTAGGTAGTTACCTAGGTACTGAGTCATTTTCTTTTACCCTGAACAGTTTAGGTAACATAGAAATGGGTCGGATGTCATATTGCCTACAGATAAATAGATAATACCTACGAAGGTAGTAGATACCTATCTACTAGTAGTTTTGTTATATATTTTAATAATACCTACTCACCGTGGTTGCATGGTGGCATGGTTTTTAATTAGGTACTATTTACAAGAAACAGAAGGTAAATTAAAGTTATTTTAAGTAGGTACCTAAGTAAATAAAGATTTTTCTATGGAGTGTTATTCCGTGTCTGATTGTATGTACTATCGAACCAACGGAACCCTGACCCACCATAGAACCTTGTCACAGTGATTGATGTTAGGACTGTCATACGACGCTATACGACAATCGTACGTCAATCATTGTGACAAGGTTCCATGGTGGGTCAGGGTTCCGTTGGTTCGATAGTACCATCAGACCATTGGAACCCTGAGCCGCCATAGAACGGTGTCACAGTGACATTACAAAACAATTTGTTAGGCACTTCTTACCTACAACTTGAGTCATAACGTCACTGTGACACAGTTCTATGGTGGGTCAAGGTTCCGATGGGCCGATAGTACATACCTACTAGGTAGGTACTTACTAAAGGATCTTAATTATAACCTTAGGAGAGAAAAGCACTTCACGTACAAGGCATAAAAGGCCGTTTTAGTCCTCCTAAATCCGTCATAAACATGACCTTTACAAGTAGATATAAGAAAAGAAAAGATAATAAATTAAAAATCTTTTAAATATGTAGGTAGGTAGATACTCTTATCATTGCTTGGAGTATATTTTTTTAAATTTCAGCTAAATGTCAGTGAAGGTAGATTTAAACAAAATGCTGTTAATTGCAGGGTTTTGTAGGTAGGTAGCTACTTACAGGTTAATAGTCATTTTAAAAAGTAGGTACTTAGGATCATTAAGAAAAACTGTGATGTAGCTATTGGTACTTTGATATCAAACCAAAGAAAAAGACCAAAATAGAAGTTTTAATACATCGAGTCATATAGAATCAAAGTCAGCAAAATCATTTTTTTAATGTAGCAACTTTTAATGTAGTGATATAGTTAAAATATCGCTAAATAAAAAATATCTTCTATACGATTTTCAACCATATTGGATGTTGCTAACTTTGCTTCTATAGGTATGTATGAACTGTCAGATGTCGGTCGATAAGCGTTATGGGTAGGTACCTACCTAACCTAGAAGACGAAACCTGGAAAATAATAAGGTACCTACTGCCTACGTAATGAAACTTCAATGTTGTAAAATCCAAATGAACTATTGATGTAGGTACTTAGATGTAGCAAGTATCTTATTACCAACTGTGTAAAGTAAGGTACCTACCTACTTACCCAGGTACCTACCTACCTGTTATCTCTCTCATTTTCAATTCCAACTAGGCGTGAAGGAACAGTAAACAACAACACCTTGTTGATATGAAAATTCAATACAATGGCAATTTAATAACAAACGATTTGATTCAAAACATCTATTAGGTATTCAGTGCAGAATTATAATAACAAAGATACAAACCTGTGGTATCTATTGTATGGAAACACGTGCGCGGGAGAGGGACGGATGGAGTTTTATAGTTGCGTCTCATTAGCCTAACAACAGCGTCTGCAGTTTTAATGCGGATTCTTGAAACCACCAAAAAATACTTGATATAGGTAGTTAGATATATTTTGTTTGTTTATCTGCCAGTGTAAGTAAATTCTTGATGTAACTTTTTATACAAAAGATACCTACCTAGCTTTTGCTCGCGATTTATTCGACGTAGATTTAGATTATCGTTATTCGCTTGGGAACTTTTATATTTTCCGGGATGAAAAGTAGCATTTGTGTTGATCTAGGGTTTGAGCTATCTCGATTTCCAATTTCATACAAATCCGTCCAGCCGTTGAAGCGCGAAGGAGACACACGTCACCAAGACTAACACACACACACACAAACTGTCGCATTTATAATATTAGTTGGATAGTAATTAGGATATGTTTATCAACTACCTACGTCTATATTAATTAGGGCATAAGTGTATAGTCACCTGAAGATCTTGCGAAAAAGGGTTTAAGTCTAGTACGAGTACCTATAGTCCATTTGCGTATATACCTACCTACCTAGCCTTTTCGGCACGATTCGAGTTAAGTCG
Organism: Acleris sparsana; assembly: GCA_923062465.1. Lineage (NCBI taxonomy): Eukaryota > Metazoa > Arthropoda > Insecta > Lepidoptera > Tortricidae > Acleris > Acleris sparsana. The sequence goes on from OV281286.1 coordinate 16,152,846, forward strand.
AGTTATACCCTTTTTCACTTGGACCCTAGCATTAAGTCGATGTTAAAATAGGACCAAGTTTTATACGAATTTAGTGATTGAATGTGCTGTTGAATACTTCACACAGGTTTTGTTGTAAAATAAGGGTTCTCTCTGCCTTTTGGCAGAAATATGTTTGGCAGAATGTATCGTTTCCCAACCGTTTCATTTGCCAACCTGCTATTACATATTTCTGTAAATGTAAATATTTAATATTTTTTATAAAACTAACCTAACCTAACCTATATTGTTCTACACGATGGTACTGAAATAAATCCTGAAATATTTACAGTTACAGAAAAAAGGCGGGTTGGCAAATGAAACAGTTGGGAAACGATACATTCGGCCAAACATATTTCTGCCAAAAGGCGGGATACCTAAAATAAGGTGTCGTTTTTTATAAATGAAACAATAGAAATATCATTTAAGTTTTGTATTTGAATAATTTAATTTAATAGAAGAGTTTTCATATACACAGTCATGCATAAACAGAACAGAATATTTGGTACGTACAGAAAAATAAAGGTACATTTGTTTTACAAGCAATAATTCGAGAAACTCAGGACTAGAATCACTAAACTGTTATTCTATGGAACTTGCTAACTATGTAAACAAACAATACATTGAAATTGACATCTAATGTCAATTTTTGTATGGCGGCTTGTTTACATAGTTAGCAAGTTCCATAGAATTACAGTTTAATAACATAGCAAAAGAGGAATTCTTATTTAGGTACTCGAATTGTATCTATAATTAAAAACTCATTATTCAGTACTTATTATACAGTGCTTATTTACAAAGCTTTCGTTTTCTTCTCAAAACATTTAAGTAGGAAATTAAATCAGAAATAAATCTTAAGTAGGTACAAACACAATGCAGTTAAGTAGTTACCTACTCTTCATTAAACATGACAATAACAATATCACAGAAAGTAAATATAAAAGAAATATTACCATTGATATATGCAATCTAACACGCTAGTTAACACCTATGTACACCTAGCGATATCTAACCGACGATCTTTAAAAAACTCCTTAAAACTAAAAGAGACAATTTTTAACTTTATAGGTATCTACTGCGAAATGTATATAAGGAAAACTACTATGGAATTCTTAATAAACATAAGTAGTATTAATTCAATCATAACGAAAAACCCGACAACAGAACGCTAGATCGCAGATAGGTTAGGTCTATTCCGCTTTCAGACTGGAAAACTGTCAGAGCGTGAAGCGGTTTCGCGCCGGCGCGGCGCCGGCCGCTCCAGTTCCAATTTAATGAATACGAGTTTAGACGCGCTGCCGTTAAATGTGGGATTCCCTTGATACCAGGCATAATCTTTGTAGAGGTTAACCGTAGTGAACCTTAGGTATGGGTAATACCCAGCTGATGTGGGAGGATGTTGGTGATTAGCATTTATTGTTAGTGCTTGGATTACCGTCGTGTCTCTGTGACGAATCAGATGTTTTCAAAGCCTATATACCTAGGTACTGAATGGTGGTAGACAATGCCATTAAACATTAAGTTCGCCTTGAGTTGTGAATTCTGTGTTATTGCGCATATTTTATAAATTAAATCAAAGAAGGAGACAAAAGTCAAGTGACATTATGAAAACAATATGTCTAGTCAAAATAAAATTTATATTTCTTGTAACTTCTTATTTGCGTTTATTACTTAATTTTTAAATTAAGTCAAAGTCAAAGTCAAAGTTCTTTATTCTTCAATTTAGGCATAATATAATGCACCTATGAATGTCAAAGTACTTCTATTAAGTACTTCTAATAAACAACATATATGTACCTATGTACCATAGGATACTTAAGAGAATAGATTTTATAAAGAGAGTAATATTTGCGACTCCCGTTTAACCAACTTTGAGCAGACCCAGTATATGCCCGTATAAAAACAGCTCCAACCGCGGAACTTTTCCCATCGTGAAACCACAAAGCGAAAACCACTTACTTACGTATCACAATTTGTGACACTTCCATACAGCCGAACCACTAGAGGAATAACGCGGGCCATTCAATAATTGCCGGAGTAATGCTTGCGTTAAATAAAAAGCGCGCATCAAACACTCTGAGGCTCTAATTGGCGCGAGGTGTCGCTAATGACACCCGCGAGTGGCAAGCCCTGGCGCTGCAAATTATTAATTATCGCGCCTGGCAACACTGAGGTGACGCGACGCCGCAATATGGCCGCCGTGCATTGTTGGTTATGGTTACGAATCTTGAACGTTGGTTTGTTTGGTGCATCGTTAGACTAGCTTATCTGTTTGCCGTATCCGACCCTTCCATTACAGGTTATATGATTCCTCTCTCATGAAGAGTGGTACTGCGCGAGTATGTAGTTCACGGGCCAGAACAGAGTGATTTGGGGTCTTCATCTTCATGTAAGTATGCCGTTAAATTTGAATTTAGACTGCACTGAGCGTCTATTGGCACCCTTATTACTTTAATTGGGTTTTCTAATAAACTTACCTAATTGTCTTAAAATCGGAGGATAGTTTTTTCTTGTAAAAATGAATACAGCATGTATGACGAAAGTTAATAAGCTTTAGGTAACCTTCGTGTAGTCAACGTAACGGAAAGAGGTAGCCACTTTTTTCCATTATGTTACTTATAGTTCAATAGTTATTAAGTTATCTAATGTCATATACCCTATAAATTGCGTATTCATTTATGCAACAAAAACCATTATTCGATTCCTAGATAATACTTTAGTTTATTAGAAAACAATAATAGACGAGGACGCCACTGGACGGATGGCGCGTCCTCTTAATTTTTGTTTTCATACATTCTCACTGTTTTACACTGAAGGAGACATTTTAGAATACTAGTAGAATAACTTTAACTTACAAATAATCTCTGTAATTGACGTTTTCACCAGAGATTTCTTTTAATATGCACGTTGCATACCGAAAATGCAAGAAACTAAACTAAATACATATGTACCATACCTAATCTGGAGTGAACGTGACTACAGTCAATAGGTATACAAGCTTATTAGCACGTCACACATACAAACTACATAACTACAGGCAAACAATACACGATCGTATTGGTGCTAATTTGATGCAGGCCTAGCACAGTAGATATATCACTGGTCGGAAATCACAGGGACAGTGCATCTTAATGAAAGCCCAATATTAGGTGGGACACGACTCGAGCGGTCACAAACAAGACCGCACACGTAAGAGCAAGCTATCATCATCTCTCCTTACAAGGGGGAAACCCCCCCTTTGTGCGTCTCTGGGACGTGGGAAGCGATGGAACCGAGCTTGGTGGTAATTTTAGAGTAATCGTTACATTAAACCCTCTTTAAGTATGTATAAAGCGGTTTAAATTATATAAATTTTGTAATATATTTAATGTAAAGTATGACAAATTGGTGTTAAATATCTAAGCGACTCTATACAAGCGTAAAACATTCGTCACATGCACAAATTTGTGCAAAAGACGTCCATTTTATTATAATAGATGCTCTTACTATGGCTTCTAAGCTCACCAAAATGTAACAAATTTGGTTTGATTACTAAATGTAAATTGTCTCTAATATTAGACAAATAAGGACATACCTACTGACTACAACATAGCGTGTAAAGTAAGTTATAAACTAAAATGTTATATTTGTATTTACAAGACAATATTTGTATATTTACTAAACCAGATACCAGGGTTTATTTAACAATTCTCGTATTATACCTAGTACCTATTAACTTTATACATTTATAAAATTGTTACAATGTTTTAGGATGTTTACACTTACCGCAATATATAACTTAATCAACAAATAACTAACTAACAATAAAAAATCTTGCTCCAAGAAAAACAAAACAAGCATCAATAGGCGCCACTAGCAATCTCTTCATTTAAACTCTTATAAAAATACAACGGCAACATTTCACTTTAATACCGACCAGTCACAGTCGGATAGGCCTAGTGCCTGCGTGGGTAGGGAGGGGGGCAACCTAGGGAGGCTCTTCCGGCCGCTGTCTCCGACTCATCAGGCCTATCTTGGAGGCCGCAAATTAAATAACATGCGACCGACCGTGTGCCGCATACATGTATATACGAGTATAACGGGTAACCTCTGACACGTTATATAACAACATTGTTACGTTTCAGGTAAAATGGTGTTGACAATTTTATGCCAGCATTATCTATAGCTAGATACTTGTGAAATTTCACTATGCCTCTTTACTTATTCCTACAAGGAGAAATTCATTAATTTCATTTCAATTACACATGTAATACTTTTATCTCAACAGTTTCCCTTGTCAGCTGCACTAGTGGGTTAGAATTTTTTTCTTTGAATTTGAATTTCACCTACCACTTAAAAGACGATTAGAGTGTTAACAGCTGTAAGAAGGTATGAACTAACAGTCGATTAACATATATTGTTTGTTTGGTGAAATTGGTACTAAGCCTGTCTCGCGTAAATAAATGTTGGCTTCGCTTCGATAAAGTAGTTTAAGAAAATTAAAAATATTGAAGAAAATGTAGGTACTCCGGATTTACTTACTTACATTACAAACTTAGGTACGACTCAATATTAAACAAATCCTAGTCGCCACATTTTGACAACTGTTAAGACATTTATTTTGTGGTAAACTTCTACATTATGCAGTATTAAATATAACTAAGACGATAATTTAAATCTTACCTAGTTGGTAAAGCGGCAGAATATTTACATGTAGTTACAATATTTCACAACTATTATTATTATCAATTCATTTTACAACAAATAATTATTTAAAGGATAAATAATCGCCGCAGAAACGGCTAGAGTATACTAGCCTACTAGCTATCTTTTTTCTATTATTGTTTTAATATTAAACTACAATTTTAGATCTAGTGTTCATTAAAGTCTTAGGTTTAAATAACATTACGATGGAGATAGTTACTTCAGGTATTTGACTCCCATTATATATATAGGTAAACCTTATATAATAACAATAGTTATTTAGTATTAAGGATTGCATCTAATAGCCATCTATTATCTAAGAAACAATCATACTCATTTGTCCAAATTGGTCCTGTATTAAGATCAAAACTAATTCCAAAAACTTTAGTAACTGATCACAGACACTTATCAAATGTCCGAAATTCCGAATGTCAACCGTGATCAAACTGTTTCCACATCCCATTTCAAACACATGCATTTCACTCATTGCCTACAAAAATAAAAACGTATATTTGCCAACTCTTCCTAAACGCTTCTTAAGATTTCAAAACATTTACAAAACTAATATTAATGTTGATATCTTATTTTAATAAAAAAGTAATTTAGCGTTTGTAAAGAAAAGAAAGCTTCGTAACACGAACGGGGGACCTCTGACACTGGCCAATTACTATCATTGTCCGAACTTATTGGATTCCAGAAGTGTGTTGCGTCAAATGTGTCTATTTGACTAGTAAATATTGGAATACTTTGAACATACAGTTAGTATCTTATAGTTCGAATCCAGGTCTCTATTCAACAATCAACGACGCGAAGCCGCGCGTCATGTTAAAGAGGTATTCAAATCTATTTATCATTTCGGATAATTTAAGCGATTTAGTATAGAAATTTAAGTTTTACATTACGAGTACTTTTATATGCACATAATGCACATAATCAGATTGATAATATTCTACTCTTTAATATCTTAATTGACGCCAAGTCAGAGAAGGTGATTGTTTTTTTTTTTTGTCCGTCGGTCATTGGTCATGTAAGAAAAATGCGCTTATATTCAACGACGTAAAAACAATCTCGTTTTTGACCTGTTACGGTTCGTTTCTCACTCGGCCGCCATTACTGTCAAGAAAGTAAGAGCTATCGAAACGTTGACAATACGACCAAACACGATATGGTTTTTACCGTGTTGAATAGAGGCCCAGGTCTTGTTTAGTAATTTTGCGACTCCATTCAGAATAAAACGCGTTATTTGTTCTCTGTGATATGTTAACTTGTGGAGTATCTATATATATATTTTCTAATTAGAATCTGCAATTGATATATTTTATTTCTGATAAATACAAAAAAATCAGCTAGGATTGCAACACAATATCACCACCGACCTACCGTAAAGACACATAGAGTAAACAAAGTATAAACACCATTCAAATTATCAATTTGCAAATATATGAACTTTTACATCTACATCATTATACATGTAAGAAAATAATGTATTCCTTGCACATAGCGTCACTAAGCCGTGTCCGATACACTTGGAGGTGTACACTTATGTGTGGTAGGCGGGTATGTATAGCACGGAGCCCGCATCGACCTCGGCCGAAGATCGCTGCGCGCGCACTCGCCACACGCGAATCACGCGCTCAAACACAAAACTGTCAAAATTTCCGCGAGGAAAACACTCATTTTCCGCGAGTAAACGTGCGAGCGTCGCGCTCCCAATGCCCAGACTAAACGCGGGCCGTGAAAAAGCACCGCCACAACGCCGACCGACAATGGAAAGCGGTAAAGAATCATAATAATAACAATGACAACAATGTGAGATGCTATAATAAAGAGCCGCGGCATTGTGCTAGGCTCGGCGTTCGTTCGAAGGGTCGCGGGAGATCGATACTCGGCGGATTGTCTGCGGATGGCGTACGTGGGCCTTTGAGGCCGCGAGGCCCGCGAGCCCTCCGCCGAGGCCCATTCACTCCGCGTCTCGAGCGCTAATCAACTCGATATAACTAACAACTCGGCGGCCTCTCGCCGCATCGATAAAGACGAAAACTGTGTCGGGTATCAGCTGGCTATGATTTTGGCTGGATCGACGTTTGTGAATCCTGTCTATTGTGTGGAGGATCGTACATTTGCATCTTTATGTGAGCGGAGTTTTGTAATGGTTGCGAATAGAAAAAATGTTGCTAAGTTACAGACGTTTCATACTTATGTTCAAGTATTATTACCTACAAAATTGTCTTTGGTAATCCTTATCCTCGCATATGCGAAAGCGTGTTTGTATCCAGAAATATTTTTGAATTCAGAATCCAAAGAACAAAGGGTACTTTGATCTCTGAAAATCGAACAGTTTTCGGGAGAATAGTTATAAAGAACTGCGCGGGCGTACAAGGACTCCTTTACTAGTACAATAAAATAGTAATATAATAGTAGTGGAAGTGTCTGTGAGGAACGGTACAATTTTGGCGGAGGTGTGGAGTGGCGGCGCGCTTTGACGATAAAACATCTGAGTTAATGTAATAATCTGCCGATCGGCGTTATCATTAGTTCGATCGCGCCTCCCGCCGACCCGGAGATTGCCTGCGCGCACACTCTTATTGTGGACATTACCCTATTCTCTTATAGAGAATCTATATCTAACTGAATTTGCAGCATTTAATACATTTTAAAGATACATTAAAATTAAAATTAAATAAATATCACGGGACATTCTCACACAAATTGATCCGGTCCCTAGATAGTAAAATGCATCCCAATCTTTAAGACTCGGAAACAAATGCTAGTGCTCATCACACTTATATATGCCCTTACCGAGATTTGAACCTGGGACCACTAGCTTCGTAGGCAGAGTCACTACGAACTTGGGTTAGGTAGTAGGAATTAACGTAACATATACGTATTCAATAAGTACTATAATTTAGAAAAATATAAATAAGCTCCCATAGTTTTGTTAAAACGACGAAACGTCTTTCCAATAATTTTGCATTTCTTTTTTCCTTCTGTCTTCTGTCTATCCTGAGCCCCTTTTTCCTGCTAAATATTTATTCTTGATAACTGCATTTCCATCTTCCAGTTATTCTCTATCGTTTTCGTTCTTTGTCCGTGTTCTTTGTGAACGCTATAGGTTACTGCTAAAACCATGAAGTTATTAGTACATAATTCAGAATATCTTAAACTTTAATTTTGTAGGTTAGGTTAGGTTAGTTTGGTAACTACCAAAGAAAATTAACTCATGCGGCAAGAAATGTCTAACAATGAAATGAAAATTATTATGACGCAGAATTTTTACCGGTTTGGTTAAAAGGTATTTCGATAAAATAATAGGTATAAACATCCTAATCAGTTTTTTTTTTGCGTACACTTAGTTCTATTCTAGTTATTTTAAATATATGTTCGGTCCCATAATACCGTTGATTACAAAAATATGTTTTAGTGCAATTTTAAAATAGATATAAAGCCTTAGTCTTAGCCTCATAGCGATCCCCTGCGCCGGCGCACCCCGCGGCGCGCGTCCATCAATCGATGCTCACGCGCGATTCTCGCCGCCGACTAATCTAATTACGTAACACATTTGTCTTTGGCTGTAATTGAGGAATTAATAACGTGTCAAGGCCGCTGTTTTACCACAGTCAGCGAAACAGCTGTCGAACAAGCTAAATATCAGTATAACACTTTCTTAAAGCCATTCGAACTTTAATTACACAATTCAATTCGAAGTCATTTATTTTGGACAACATAAATACATACATACATACATTAAATCACGCCTGTTTCCCAGAGGGGTAGGCAGAGTCCACTTCTTTCCACCGCTACGATCCTGACAAATCTCTTTCGCTTCTTCCACATTCATACATCGAGTCATGCACGCACGTCGGTTTCGGGTACTTAAGATTCGTCCATATACTAAAACTAACATTATAAAGTTAATTTAATTACACTAACATAGCATTGTATGAAAAATAATGAAATATAACGGGTTTTGTTTATATTTATTTTGTTCTGCGAAGGATTTTGGGGTATCCGAGTTAGGTTCAATATATCTGCACGATTCAAGCATTTGATTTAGGATCAGATAAGATATTATTGTCAAATGCGTCGAGAATAAATCCTGACATGTTTAAATGTGAATGGCTTGGGGTTGAAGTGAGGGCAGCCCTACTTCCAGTAAGTTTTTTTTTTTAGTTTAGTAATTAATGTAGGGGTGTACTAGAAGTCAGAAGTTTTTATATGAACGTGTAGCTAGCGTAGCGGTGGACATGATAATGCCTAAATACGTTTTGCGATGACAACGGCAATTTTAATCATTATGAAATCAAAACACCTAGGTCGTCAATCCAAGAAGATAAAAAATACCTTCTTGAACATAGTGTGATGCGACTGATATTCATATATTTTAAAGTAGGTAAGTAAATAAAAATAATGGTAAACACACTAAAATATTAACTAACCCCCTTTGCAAAGAAAACGGGGACACGTTTATTTTTTGTTAATTTTTAAAGTAGTGTCCGTAAATTACAAACTATATTTATAAACAGTATTTAAATTACTTATTTAATCTTCATTAATAATACTAACGTCATTTTGTAGCAAATGTTTAATTTTCTTACACTACATCTAAACTAGTTATGGAAAAAATCAAAACAGCCCGTTTTGTTTGCAAAGTACCCTTATAAAAAATGTACTAACTCCTTACCTTGTGGAATTAACCATCTATTTATCGGTGTAACTCTATCTTAATCTGTAGTAATAACGGTATAAAGAAACGTAAATCTTAATTTGCCAAAAAAAGACCTGAGTAAAAAAAAGTATATGCGTTAGTTTTAAATGTTTAGTAAATTCGTCACAGTTTTGGTAGTTAAATCTAGAAGTACTATTCTTGTACTTAGTTAATTTAATACCTGTCGGCCAGTCAAACCCTCTGGGCAAGCTTCCCAGCCGTCGCCAGACGTCTAGACTTTTATTAATTAAGAAAACAATCAATCCTTCATCGCACTCAGCAGGGTAAATTAATTGTGGATTACCACACGAGCACAACGAGCTGGGTTTAGATACACTTTATAAACTGCTTTATACCTGCATAATAATCTCAACTTATAATATAGTGTAAGGTAATGTGTGTGCCGATGATCATTCCTATGCTCAGCGGCTTGACGGAGCTTGTTGCTGATAATGTGTTAGTTTGTAAGTAATTTTCCTTATGGGTTATGGAGCAAATAAATTAAAAAATGATGTAAGTCGTAGTCGCAATGCTTATTTAATTTGCAGACATACAATAAATCAAGCCTATTTCCCAGAGGGGTACGCAGAGACAACTTCTTTCCACCTGCTACGATCCTCACAAATCTCTTTAAATTTATTTAATTTACTATGAACATAATTAGGAGCAATGCATTTTTTTTGGATTACTACTATTTAAAAAGAAACCACGGGTCCTAACCTTATCTTTTTGAGACTACGTAAATAGATAATTTTCAAATTCTTTCGAGGGACAAAAAAATATGGCGAAAAATCACAGCATTTAATAACTCACACGCAGTGATCGAGGTGACTGACTTGCTAATGCACCGAGCCAGCGTGGCAATGTATTCCATGCAGTAACTCCGTCAATAAAGTCTTTTACTCCAGTAGTCATGCATAAAAAGGACATTATGTTATAGGTACGTGTTACATTATAAAGAAAGGACCATTATGGAACCCAACGAGTCAAGCCTACCTACCGACATCTAAATAAACTAGAACCAGACAAAACGCCGCAGGCGCGAGTCAGGCGCGGCAGGCTACACGCTACGTTCACGTAACACGAGTGATGATACCTCAAAAACATCATGTACTTATACTTATAATAATTTAAGCCGTTTTAATTAAACACGATGACTAAGTTCGGGACCGGCCGCGGCTCTATTATTAATTATTATTTTGATCGATCACGCGAATCACGCCGTCTTAATTCATTAAGGATTTCCATGTCGGATCGACGTGTCAGTGTTATGCAGTTTGTAAATGATTGCGGCTAATGATCGCCCGCGTGATTGGATACGAGATTATTTTAAGATACGGATTGGTATGTAACTATACAAATTATTTTTAAAGAAATGATCACGCCCAGATCGCATATACTTGCGCCCTTAATTCACATATAGAAAGAATTCTAGATTCTAGATGGTTTATTTAACAAAAAATACTTAGCATCGTAAATTGTGTAATGCAAAAACTCATCAGTTCGAAATGCCCACTTCATTGGAAAGGTTCTTTCCTGCTTAAAGAGAACAAAAACGTAGAGTACCTACTCAGGTAATCTTCTCTCGGATTACCGAACGCGAGATTACGATATTTCTGCCGAAATTAGAGGTGAGTTTATCCCTCAACGAGTAATTCGTTCCCGTCCCTTACGGGAACATTATCCGCACGGTCCAACGACTTTTCGACGAAATCAATAATCCCAGGATTTTTTAAATATATACGTGAAGAAACAAATATATTTCTATTCCTCTCGGGTGCGGAGTCAAAGAGGCCGCGATGGATTAGTTTGCGTTTTTTCCCCGTAAAATTTGAAACATCGATTTAACTAGAGATTTGGCGCGATTCGATATATCCGAGAACAATGGGCTTCCGGGGACCGTGTGAGTTGCGTGCGGATCAGCCAAGATCAAGTTTTCTTGGGAAATATGAAGTTGCGTTCTCCTTACTCTGTTGTCACACGGATTCAACATCGATTGCGAAAATCAGGATTTATTTCCAATCTATCGAAGATTAGAAAACTAAAAAAAACCATGGAAATCCTTGAGAACACTTCTAGTTTCGGGTGTTATAAGTTTGACCGCTATGTGTGTGTGTGTGTACCGTAGCTCTTAAACGGGTGCACCGATATACATGCAGTTTTCATTATTATTTAGAAGCAGGTTTTTTGCGGTGATTCTTAGCCAGGTTTCTTTAAAATTAATCGGAAAATTTAATAGATACCAGCTCCAATATATCGGGGTATTAATCTATTTAGTAGTTATAGTTAATAGTCGCGCAATCGAAATGCCTACGCGGGGTGTATTCCGGCATCGGCCGACATTCTCGCACCTCGGTGAGCCAGCACTTTCGCGGCGCGATCGCGGTGTGATACGACGCATCGATCGTATCGCGGTGACGAGGCGATATCGGTAATTTGAAGTCCGTGAACTGTCCGTGAAGGGAATATTGTTTTAATGCCCAATGTGACACTATTCAGCTATGTTTTGATTTCGTATATTACATTAACATTATACTGACATTTGTACAACCTACCGTTGTCTCATTCTTGAGAATTGTAAAAAAGCGAATGAACGTGGAAAGTTGAAAACATGATCCTAAGGGTTATCAGACAGCATACTTAAGGAACGTCTTCTCAATTTTAAACGATCGTTGCAGTTGTCAGGACAGCTTATTTAGATCTACTGTAATCTTCGACATTTCAATAGTTTTAACAGTTCCTGTGCGATATTTGTACCAACGAACTTCTCTGACCTTTTAAAAAAGTATGACTAATATTCACATACACGTTGTAACGAGACAGAAGCGAGAGTCATTACGGGTTCGTTTCCGATGACTCATCGTCGATCAAAACTATTCCAACTATTTCCAACGATATCGTTTTTGTACCACGCGTGGGCTACCTGAGTTAAAAAATCGTTCAGTCAATAATTTGAGCCGTAATTTATTGCAAAACGTGAGAAAAAGCAGGTAATATCGATGCGGTTGAGAGTGAATTTGGACTCAATGAAATGTTTACGGGAGCGATATTTTATTAACTGAAGTAGATATTCGATATTTTTTAGTTTTACCTATTTGTGTTATTAATTACTGTGTATCGCCTAAAGTATATGTAGTAATGCGACTAGGCATCTGAAAGAGATTTGAGGGATAAATTGGCCATTGTTAATTCCTATTTTGTGTAGTAGGTACTTTTTGTTGTACATAAGTCACACGCATCTAGTCGACTTTCAGACATGTTTTATTTGAAGATTATTTCCATTAATAATATTAGCAAGGAATGGAAATATGGAAGAGTAGGTTTTTGATAGTGAAAGAACATGAAAATAAAATACCTCCCTATGTTCTCCAGAAGCTTGCTAAAGCATTTACCTACATTATTAATTGACCAGTACGGGTACATATAAGTTCCAAGGGTAATGCCGAAATATGTGCTACCCTTCTAAATCAATCTGACAGGTAAGCAAATAGAACAAAACTCGCCCTTCTTCTAGGAACACCAAAAGTCCTCGCCCATAAATCACCAGGCTCCTGACAAATGGATTCTACGACTTTTTTTTTCCCGCCACTCATTTATTAATAGGCCAGGGAATGTTTCGGAAAACCGATAAAATGCGCCCCGTCATATACCTGTCGGCCGCCAGACAGCGTGGCATTGTTCCTTCACACGGATTTTTTTTATTCCGATCGCTCCAAGTTCTATACTTACCTCTAATAACATACCTACTGCGTCATTATATCACATAATCATTATTACGTGGGTTCATTATGCTGTGATATACTCTTAAGTATCCCGTGATTTAGATTTAAGTATTATGTATTTTCAATCGATGATTAGACTAGGTATCTATTAGAATTTCACTCGTAGTTTAAATCAAGGCACAGGTGTTTGGTTAGAATCGTGTCAGTGTGGATATCTTTAGAAATTACATGGCAACTGTCAACTGTTATGAATGAATCTCAAAAAATATTCTCTTCATGGAGGATATAAACGTTTACCTTTTTTTGCAAGTTTATTTCTTATGTACACAGTATAAGGTTCATATTAAATAATTTCCATTGTGCACTAACGACGATGTAAATCCAAGCTCTACATATAGATTTCGCAAGTAACCTATATTTGTGAATGGGTTTTTTTTCGATTCGTGTCTTGTCGTGTCCGCGCAGACAAAGGGCTTCAAGGTATTTTGCGCGTGTGAAAGAGGACCCATTCTCTCCGCCCTTAAGATTGGACCAAAAATAATTGTCATTTCCTGCGGCAACGGAGACATAAAGAGCGCGAAACATGCGGCTCAAGTTGCAGTCCGTGTCGCGCGAAGGAATTTTTGATATTTTTGACGCTTTCACATCGATTTCTCACAACAGAGTTTATAATAGCCGCTTGGGGTGTTCAATTAACTAGATATCATATTATTGGTCGATTGTATATGTTTAATAGCATAACAGTTTATAAAAAAACTTCTGTTGGATCATTTCATTAAGCATTCGCATGTTTTAATATTTGCTAGGTGTAGGATACTAACTACCGAAATAATTTCGCCGCGACTGAAACGGACACACCAATCATAACCGATGTCGCATGTCAGCACTCCATGCTTGTTACGAGGCGAGTAATCACAGAGCAAATGAGAAGTTTTGGGTCACGTGCAAAATAACTCGATACGACGCGAAATCGAGTGGTCCACGAAATGAAACCTTATCGATTAGATGTTTAGTCGATGTGAATGCGCGTTGGGTGTTCACTGGAGTTGGCGTTTGGCCAAGACGTAACTTTCCCGCGCGAGGGTAAGTTAGGGTCACGACATTAATGGCAGCGTCCTGGCAGGTAACGCGAGCCGCGAGACAAAGTGCATCGCTGATGACATTCGTGAATGAGTTTCCTTCACGGGGGTTAATGGCGTTCATTGACAGAGGTGCCTGTCGATATGTGAAACATCGGCGGAGGAAAGCGGCGCGCCGTGACTTAGAATATTTAGTTGCCATTCAAAGTTGCATCAACAAAACGGTCTATAAACTTAGACAATCAATGCTCGTTCATGTAAGGCTACGTTGTACGAGAACTGGTCACGTCCACATGCAGTAAAATGTCTTAGTATAAATTAGGTTTGTAAGTTTTTTATATGTCATAATATAAATAACTAATTTTATCGGTTTTCCATTGCAATGACTTTTATATTACGATGTTGTGGCGATTGAAGTCTCTTGATTTAAAAAGGTCAATTGAATGGAAATCATATCATTGGCAGATTAGAACGTCTCTCCTGTCCTACATATTGTTCTCTATAAGCATAAAATAACTATCATATCCAAGGAACGAGACATACACAATATAATTTCACATCATTCACATCCCACATACCCCCACGCTTTCTTCCCGGCTTCTCGGCGTTTTTTATCTTGTAACGTGAAGCCGCCACCAGGACACCTGTGTAATCCTTTCAACGTACATAATATGCCCTTAATTCCGTTGATAAGGCATGACATCTAACGCCTTTGTGCCTCTTCGGCCCTTTTGCCGTCAATTAAGGGTCACCCATTGTCTTCTGATGTGCTTTTTATAGATTTTTTCTCGCGTTAAGAAGTCACTGTTTTGAATAGTACCATGATTTAGGGTGATGCGTTTTGTTGTTTTGGCGATTTATTGTTACATGGGTGTTGAATATTTTGTGTGATATCTTAGATTTGTCAAAAAAACCATTTCAATATGAATAGAGAGGATCTTAAATCTTTTTACACGCATGGCTTTGTTATTTTTTAATCTATAATGTTTTTACTTAAGTAGGAGTTAAAAATTATTCGGTGTGATAGTAAACGGATTCATAATAGCTGTAGTAAAATCAAAGTCGTCCTTTTATACCTAGGTAAATATAAATATTCAATAAAGACAACAATTTCTGCGCAGGGCAGTTCACTTGTGGACTTAACCATTTTCATTACAAGGCATAAACAATTGCAAGACAGATGCACACCTGTATAGAACACCTTATACCTATAGTATGCTCTATGTAACCACCTCCCCAACATCACGAAAAGCAATTACATTTGCCGCGAAAACTTGCCGCCGCGTTATTTTTGCGAAGGATCAAAGCGATTGCGGGAACACGTCAGTGACGTCACTTCCGGCAAGATGGCGGCGATTGTTTGATGTGCGAGTAATGAAGTGTGCCACCTCTCCCGTTTCCTGGCTGTCGGGGTGTCAAGATACGGGCACTGACAAGACAACTCCTGTTCGTGTCCTGGATGCCGCGTATCTTTCGGAGGCTGTGCCTGTGTTTATTTGTTAGACTGCATGAAGTCTGGTTATTCGGTTTTATTCATATGAGGTGTGATTTAAATATGATTGAAATGGCTTTTAGTATGCAAGGGCGGTTTTATGAAGATATGTCACCGTACAGGGTCGGTATGAAGAATCTAGTGTCATTTACGAGGGCCACGTACCAAAATGGTCTAGAAGGAGCGTTAAGGGAACTTTGTACATGTAGGAACTAGATAATTAAGTGTAATAGTTATTTTTACCCAGATAGAATAGTAAATAGACAAGGAAACGTGGTCTACAAATGAACAAACGGCCAGTATTTTTGGTGTAGGTAGTCTAACTTTACATTGGCAAAGCAATCATAACAGCTACAAATCGGCTTCCTGCCTTAAATTGCATTAAATTAAAACCCCTCAAGCGATAGACGGATGCACAACAAATGTACCTACACACGGAATC
Organism: Acleris sparsana; assembly: GCA_923062465.1. NCBI lineage: Eukaryota > Metazoa > Arthropoda > Insecta > Lepidoptera > Tortricidae > Acleris > Acleris sparsana. Next base: position 16,168,987 of record OV281286.1, read on the forward strand.
ATCAACGCAGGCGGATTTAAATTCAATTTCATATCACCGTTGGCATATTGAGTTGTTATATAGAGCATAATCGCGTTACCCAGTCCACTAGTGGGGATTACGTGCTTTTTAATAAAGTTGCCGGTAGGGGGCGACAGGGGACATTTTTACACAAAGAGGATTACTCCGGGCGAGTTTATCTGCACCTTACAGCGCGGCTTAGCCTCCTAAATACCTCCCGGTGGATGCACGCCAGTTTTACAGGTGCCGATATTACCTATGTAGCCGAACTAAGATGCTTCACCCTATGTATCGCTATCGAAGTATTTTACTATAGGTAAATATCATTTTGCATACAGGGTGAATAATCTTGTACGTCACATAATTACGGATAAGTAAATAAGTGATTTTAATATTGTATTTTAATATTATTATATGTCTATTAGTCAAACTTAGTTTTATTTAGCGGTTATATTCCCAAAATCAAAGTTCATACTGGTCCCTTAATTTGATAGTATCTTTAGAGTGAAAGAGATAAAAGAAACGAAAGTCCTGTTTCGTATGTCAATGTCATTTAAAAATAAAACTACCATAAATTACATATGACTTTTTTAAAGAGTTTTGTTTCGTTCCGATTTCTAGTCACTCATTTCATCTTAATTTTTTTCAATTTTACTGACTTCATCTTCTTTTTTTTTAATTTTACGTTTCTTTTGTGGCACTTTTTTTACTGAAACTTCTCCAGATTCCTGAGATTTTTCCTTAGAACCTTGTCCTTTTGTCATGCATTCTATACCGTAGACGCTATTTATTTTGATATAGTCACCATCTGAAAATAATTCTGCGTTCTGTCCTAATGACTTCATGACTTTGCCATCAGGGTCCTTGTCCTTATAAGTCGCGACGGTCGAGATGCCTTTTCTGCCGACTTTCCGCCAGAACTGCCACGCTGGGTTTGTAGCGCTCTTGTAGTCATACGGGACTGATAGGGTGGCGTCAGACCGAATTGATTTGATTTGATGTCGTTCTAATCAACTATGTTAGTTGTTTTGAAAACCCTAATAATGAAACTAACACTTAGTTATAACCACTCCAATTTAAATTATGGTAGCTGTATACTCTTGGTATACAAGTGACGACCTAATATTACACTGGATCTTATGTCTGTAGGTAAATATTGTCGACTGATACATTCTTTTTTACCATGTAATCAAAGAAATCGAATTAAGGTGATTATTAGTCAGTTGCTGTTGCATGGATATATCAAGCAGAATAAACACATTTTCCAAAATGTTTCCTTCTTTAAAGTAACATTCATTTATAACATTGTTATGGCGATAGAAACAGTAGAAATATTCGAAACTCGTGAAATAATTCTACAGGTCCTAACCGGTAAAACAACCCCTTTTGTAATCATTGATGTCATTAAAAATGGCCACGATATTTTAAATATGTGTAAGATTTGATTAGTTCACCACCTTGTCAAGGAAACTTTGAATGTTATGGACAGAGTATGATAGACTGGAAACCTTACGGGAACAACCAAAAACACTGTAGAAGAAACCAACAAGAAATACAATATGACTGCTATTGATATGCTAAAGCTATCATAATCTGAAAATTGCAAGATAGTCAGATCACCCCTAATTGCCTCAACACAGGAGGAATCCGTTGATGAATTGCTGGTCTTTGAGGAATCAGTCGTGAAAGTAAGAGGAAAAAATCAGGCCCATATGTTGGACAATGGGACTAAGAAATTTCTCCTAAAATGACTTAAAATCAAGAGACAATAGTGTATGAAACTCTTGTAACTCGTAGCTCCCGAATATGGTTGCAGAAAAATATATATCTTGAATTATCTCTTAGAACATCTCAGAAGATCTCCTTCTTCAAAGACATCACATGTTACCATCCCGAGATTAGCCTCGATCGTAAACGAAACAAACGTCTGCGCTGATTGGATAACGAGGGTGTAACGACACCAACAATGCGCCGGCGCGGCGCGGCAATCACGCGCCGGATGCGCCCGCGCTGGGAACTCGGGGTGCGCGAATACGCGCAATTGGACGGTGGAAGCACTAGGTCTTAAGTAGAGATGACCCATTCTCAAGAAAAGTGCGTCTTTTGTTGCGAGATTCTTGTGTATTTTTAAGGTTAAAATAAATTCTACGGAGAGAGTTATTATCATTAAGACAGGTTTAGACAGGGTCAGTTACTAACTCTTAATTCGAGGCAAGTCAGTGCTGACCCAATACTGACATAGTGTAAATTGATTTGGAATGTACACTACATCAGTATTGGGTCAACACAGACTTGCCTCGAATTTGAAGTCAGTAGGTACCTAACTGACCCTAAGCCTGCCTTCATTATGCGGGCAGCTGATAGTCTACCACTAGAAACACTCTAAACAATTAGGTACTGTCCCAAAATATAGTGACATAACGTTTTTATACAAAATAAGGCCAATCGAAAAAGCAGGGCATGGGGGTGTAAGCTATCAAGCTGCTTTTCCACTGGCGAGGAGAGGCGAGATGAGGCGGCGCGGGAATTTTAAATTGAATTAAAAAACTATTTCCACCGAAGATGCGCGAGAATTTCAAGTCTAATTAATCTCCGAGTACTAGCAAAAGCTAGCTTAATTGGTTGAAATTTGATTATTGTTTTTTTTTGGCATAGAAAAAGCAAACGAGCACACAGGACACCTGATGGTAAGTGGAAACTGTGACTCATAGACATTCGCATTCACAAGACTGCAAGCCTAAGACTGCAAATGCGTTGCCAACCCTGAGGACTAAGATGGAATGCCTCTATGCTAGTCATTACACCGACCGTCATATCTCCAAACCGGAACACAACAATGCGAACACTGCTGTTTCGCGGTTTCTTTGTTTTCAAAGTTTACTTTTCAGTATTGTGTATGGAATACCACATCATAGCGTGAATATAGAGGAAAAAACAATTACTTTCTAACATAATGACACCTTTATCTCATTGGTGTCACTTGTTCTGTAAGCTTTAGACCTTTGACAGTTAGTACACACATATTCTTGAAGGCCATGTCTAGGGGCGATTATTTAGACCATAAGTTTCTCGTAACGCACCAACTGCCATTTTGATATTAAAGTTTCACTATTTCAAATCGCTGTTTAATTGTGTAACGACTCGTCTTGATAACCGCCACCGAGTGATCTTTCTAAAATTCATGGCAATCGACTATTCAACATGGCTGTTATCAGCTATTATATCGTGGGACTAACCCCCTACCTTAACTTCCTCGTTCAGCTTAACTGACCTAATCGTACTAAATTCTGTGACCAGTAAAACTGGCTACAGCGTAATTCTGAAAATATAACTGATTCGTTCCTTGTTTTTACTCTAAAATACACTTACAATTTAAAGTTATTTGTTATCTGTTTAATTCAAATAAATAAATAAACTAGAGCCTGTAGGTTCTACCGTTAAAAATATATTGAACCACTTCTCCCAGCCCCTTCTAAACTGCGTCGCTTGATTGCGATTCAAAAGCGAAAATAAACACTGTCTCCATAATTTCGTAAACGCACGGCCCGTGATGGTCCCATATGAATTTCAATTTGTTTGCGTCCGCGACGTCATCAAATTAGCACAAATTGAATCACAACTGCGACAACCTTGCCGTGCGACGAAACTTTTCCTTCTATTAATTTGCAAACATTACTAGATAAATCCACACAAACATAGAACTTCTTGCTTCCTAATAAGATTTGAAATGCGCGCACAGAGTTCCAAGTTTATTCATTATTTTTACTTGTCATTGTGTAAGTGACATAAGTGTATGCATATCTGAATTGAGCTCTAACTCTTGGTGTTAGAATTTTGATTTTCCTTAGCGGGTGTCGGGGGTGTGTCTGGTGGAATTATGATGCAGTCTTTATCCGTGAGCCGCGGGAGCGGTTGCAGTAATCACCGTATCTCCATCCAGGGGTGGATGTGAATGGGGCCCTAATGAACTGGATTTAGGCGGTTTTGTCCGAGTCGTCAGCTTCGAGGTGCAGCAATTATGACGGACTAAACAAACGTAGCTAAGGCATTTACACACTTTTTGATTTGGTTGATGTCTAATTGCTTATCTAACGTCTTATTGGAATTTACTGCTTAAGAATGGAATTAGTTTAGTTTAGTCCAGTTTTCTCATTCATCAATGTAATATTACAATATAAAAAAATGCATTGCATGTCAAAAATACGAAATTACATTGAGATCTTTAACATAAATACTAATAATCAAAGAATACAATAATAATTAATAACATTCAATAATTAAAACAAAAACAAATAAAGATCTTATAAATGGTTCACTTATCTGATGGCAATAAAAAAAGATAAATACAAAACTGGTAAACCAATTAAACAATAACTAGCTAAAAGTTTAATCAATTAGTTTATCTTTGGTTCGTAGTTAATCTTCATAATATCCAAATTAGGTAACTATGCATCAGTTTACTTAGCCACTCTGGCATCAAAGTGATTCCAGTTAAAGATACCTAGTTCTTAAGATCATTTGTAAAGCGATAGTATACATTTTACAGCAACCAGCTTTCAGCAAACCTGGCGCTTCCTAGAAACCGTTATGACTCCTAAACTCTATCTAAGAATCTCAGTCTCCTCGTTACGGTAGTTTTAAACTTTGTGATAACTCGCCGTATTTATTCAAGCTTCCTTTTGAGTGGTAAAGTGGCTTGTAAATGCAGATTATAAATTAATTAATTAATATTTAGTGACACAATACTAACAACAGGTACTTGCACATTTAGAACAACCTAGACCAATTAAAAGATGAAGGTGTTAAAGAGAAGGCTCGGAATAGGGAACATTGGAAATTAGGTACTCCATAGACACGTAGCATGCATAAGCATAGCATTAAGTGAATGATGATGAACATAAATGTACAGTAGCGCAACGAAAATGTTAAGCACTTTAGTGCGTTGTCATAGTAAACTTCAAATAACACATGACAATGATAATGACATTTACAATGACAAGGTTCTAAATATGCTCAACATTTTTACTGTGTGACTGTACCTGCCTACTGCTATTTACTCCATTTGTACGTAACTAATATATCGGCATTATCTTCAGTTGCTTTGAAACCACTGTCGGTATTGTTTTTTTTTAATAAACTATATTTACACATTTCATTTTACCAAGCGTTAAACACGTAGGTTTACCTATTGGCGTAAGCATAACGAGGTAACATTTATTTAATCAGTGATTTTAGGTTTGACAAATATATATCTCTCTAGGTATCTCCCTATTCTTGATTGTTACGTGTACGTTGCATATTAAGTGAGAAACTGAGAATATACGTGTTCCTTGCACGTGCCGTGGTCCAAGCCGTGCGAGGCGGCCGGTGATCGATACGGAAGCCTGTCCGGATTGATGGGCTATTCTCTAAGCCTGTGCCTCCATTATGTCGGGATTGCGACCTTCTTCGAACATCCAATCGTTCTTAATCTTCTTAGAGAGGAGCGGGCGGAATTATTTGGGATCCAACCACCTAATAGGTACACATGATAAGAAAAGACTTTGCAATTGTTGGAGACGTCTTGTCTGATGTTGTGTTGTGCGTGGTAGATAGCTACTCTTGTATATAATCTTCATTTGTTTTGTTTGTCCATGTATCAGCAGAGAAAATAGAATAATTATTTAAAGTCAAAAGTAAAAACATACTATTAACTTTGCCACATTTATAATTAATTTAGGTCAAAACAAACTTCATCAAGTACTTTCAAGCTAACGCTTTCTATATGTTGTTCTTACATAGTCTCCATTATCTATTACCATCTAAGACACATGGGTAACCTACACACGCTCACCAAGCGCATTATTTTTAAATGTAACAAGCGCCAGAATAACCAGAACGAGGTTAGAATCTTTATATTTATAAAATAGAGGTAGTATTTGCATGCGGTGTTCTAAAATGGCTGTAAAAGATGAGTCTGTTCTTATTTATTTACGGCGGTGCGGCGAGCGAAGTGGAGCGAAGATGATATGAATGATAAATGACCCTCCCCGCCCCCGCGGCCCGCTCACACGTGAGCCCCCGTGAGATATGCCCCTCACAGAGCGTCTACTTAAGCCTTAGCCGTAAATGCCGAGAAGCGATAATCGCTTCTAAAGGAAAACTCGCGACGAATATTGATTGCGTCTGAATTGTGCAAATGTGTTGATCGACGCGAAATGACGGTAATAAGTGCCGCTGCCGTGAATAGGCTTTGTTTGGGTCAATACAATGCGAAGGTTCTTATAATTATTTTAGCTTGTCATAATACGATTAAATACCGATTTAAGGCAATTAGAGTAGAGACAAAAACCATTTTCAATTAGTTGTAAGCCGTCGCTAGATTTGCTCAAACCTGCTGCCATTTGTTTTCTGTTTTTGAAAATGTCGTCGAATGAACACTGCACTGACAAAATGTGATATATATTCTCTCCGATTAAAGTTGTAGGTATCATACAGATAAAATAAATTGGCCGGACTATAAGAGCCGCTTAAGGAAGCACAGATGCTTTGTTATCTACAAACTTAGCCAATTTAAAACACTTAAATTAACAATTACGTTTTATAGCGCAAATTTAAATCTGATAAATAACAAACTAAATAATCTCGTAAGTAAATACAGAATGGTGAGAAGAAATAAAATCGTCCACCCGCATCAATCTCAGCGTCTAGCCGGAGTCATCGGAGGCAAACGGTTTTTTTTCAAGCCAATAGCCGCGCATCAACACGCGTGACGTCCCCCGCGATTGGCTGGCTCTTTTTGTTCCATTTTCGAATCCTTTGTTTTTATTGGTTGACACTTAGCTAAGACAAAGGGGAGTTGGCGTGTGTGAGTGTGATTTAGTTTAGCGTCGTCAGACGTTGTTTGTTTGTGTGGGTTAAGGAGCCGGGGCTTCCTGTGTGTGTAGGTATTTAACCGTATATAGATAGAGGTGAGGCGTGGGCATGGGTCATGTGGGTAGTTGCGTACGTGCACGGGGTCTTGATTTTGATGTAGGTATGGCCCTTATATCCTGTCTACTACCTACGTGAGATGGAGTGTCCTATTTATTTTTATCGTAATGCTGCTTGTAGCGAATTGTGTAAAATTTAGGTTTGTGATGATTTTCACTTTACTTAATTTCATGATACTGTTTTGTTTGAGGATGACAAAAAGTGAAAGACTAAAAAAATTGTTGGATAAATATCACGGTGTTTTGCCTTAGATTGGATTTTTTTATTAATTATTTTTGCTTGATTTTACAGGTAACCGTCTAACTGCCAGTTAATACAGAAATGGTTAGAACTTTCAGCAAACCGCCTAGTTTCAAATCGGAAAACCATTATTCGGGTTGCGTACTCAAAGGGTGCCAATCGGAACCATGCTTACTCAGATAGCCGGTGTTTCTTTAAGATAATATATGTTAAAACGGCGGATTTTCCGCGAACATGTAATTAAAAAAATTAAAGTAAAAACTAATACAAGCATCAAAAGCGTCAATTTAGTGCAACATACCTACTTATAGCAAAAATCTGCCAATAATGAGTCAGGCGGTAGAGAATCCTCGGGGCGCGAGTCCGACTCGTACTTGACATTAATTTCTTGGTATCTATTACCTATCAGTATCACCAAATGTCTATCTGGCATCCATCGACAAAAACTATCCTCAGCTTAAAATAATTAGAGTTCTCTAGTCGGGGGCTATGATTAATGACTGGGATTATTCAATTAAAGGCAGGTGACGTGCGTCGGAGGGGGTGGAGGGGGGTGAGAGAGGGGGGCTACCTCTATCAACGCCCGGGTTCTGGTGAGTGTTGCCAGAGTCTAGGGCAACAGGATGCCAGTGTTTTTGTTAGTAACTACAGTTTGTAAGTGATAGGTCTAGGGTAGGTAACGTCTTGAACTTGGAATGTTGTAAAAAATACTACTGGACTATATTATGGAGAAGTCTGAAACAATAAGTGGGTAATAAGAAAGATGGTTCTTAGTAAGCATGTTTTCAAGGTCATTCTTAATGAAAGAAAAATGGTTTTGTTTCTCATAGGTTAATAGAAATTTAAGACTTCTCCTTACTAACCCATTTTGACCACTCATGTTGTAGTAAGGTGGTAAAGTGGATATATCTTTTTGTAGTCGACAATAGCAAGTATCACAGAGATTGGATAATCGGGATCTTTTTTAACTAAATTTCATGTTGCTGGCGCCGTTTCGGGTTTTAAAAGCGGAATTTATATTATAAATTAAGTAGGTTGAAATACATTTACACTGTTTTGGTTTTCACACAAAACTTACTAGAACATTGTTTCCAAGGTTTATATTATCGTAAAAAACTTATTAAATCCGAACTTGAGAGAGCAACCGCCTCTATTTACCTGAGTTAAATTGTAACTACGCCAATTTTGGTTTCCTGAGGCCCGTTTCACGAAGCTACAATTTACAAATTACAAGCGGAACACTCTTTCTAGGGAAAGGAGTTAGAAAGCGACTTCCGCTTGTAATTTGTAACTTGGAGCTTCGTAAAACGGGGCACTGGCTTTCGATTATCTAATAAAATTCGTCGATGCTAATATTAACACACTTTTTTTTTACCTTGGCGGGTGAACTTTAGTAGAGCATAAAATGCGAAAGTTTCGAAGCTCTATCTCTTTCATTATTAGCTTACTTATTCTTATAACTCAATGGAGAGAAAGTGACGGAGCTAATGTTAATATCTAGTTATCGAATAATAGGGAACTAATTGACCTACGCCTGTATTCGGTAAATTCCAAATAGTATTTTATCCGTTATGGTATTGTTTTAACCTCGGCCGCCATTACTGTCAAGAAAATAAGAGCTATCAAAACGTTGACAATACGATAACATATGTTTATTTATGATAGCTTAACTGATTAATAACTTTGAGAGTAATTAACTTGTAGAGCAAGGACTGGGTATTTTCGCTGAAGTTACGGGTAATCATGTAGCCAATGTTACATATTTCTTATTTTTTATTGTTTCAAACGGCATACTATAAAATAACTTATTACAAGTATTTACGCACTAATATACCGCAGAACAACTTAACGAGTGTAATGGTGTAATGAATTTTCAAGGACTTTGTATAATGACCGTCCGAACATAATACGAGTTATGTTTCACGCACGAAACATTTAGGATAAAGCACAATCTATAAATTTTCAATGAACATATTTTCCAGTCATATTCATAATTTCCCAGTAAGTTGGCAACACCAATCGCAACCCCACGATTAGCTAAGCCGCTGGCAGACGGCCGGCGTCATTTGTTTTGTCTTTTTCATCCGACACTGTCTTGCGGTTATCTGGCGGTGGCACACGCTGCGACTGGCAGGTTTTGTCTGTCCAAGCAATTTTGATAATAATTAGCATCAAAATAGATTTTTAGCCGGTCTGAATTTGTTTTGAGTCCATCCATCCATCAAATTTGATAGGTATAGAGCTAGCTGAAACAGAAGATTAATTAAGCTCAAAATAGACGTTATGGTAAATAAGTTGGCAGGTACGCGCTAGGTTGAACAATTATTTTCTTTATAATTATGTAAAACTCATGTATTTAACCACTCATTTGCTTTTGGTAACAAGAGCTACCAACTTTATAACGTCTCAAAATGGCTTTGGGTAACAGGAGTAACCAAGCGACGTTTCTGAGTTTCAATTTTTTTATCGGTAAAGCGATACCTAATGGTCATCTGTCACCTATTGCTGTCAGGGAGGTGAAATAGGGGGCGGCAACTCGTGCTCGGTTGTCTTCTCCACCGTTTAAAAATAAACCGTGCTCAGATATTGCCCAGGTACCACCGATCCTTGATCATCTAGGGGCTCTACCGACACTAATACCATTCCACTCGATCTCAATTCAATTACAGCTCTATAGGCTAGGACTATACGAACCTACTAGCGGCAGCCCTCAAAGGGTTCAAGTAGCCCGCGAGAGCTATCCAGCCGGCTGAGTGCTAGACGTGTCAGTGTCGCCGATCGTGTGTGGAGGCCTTTACCGGCCCTCTAGTATACCTATGGGTAAGATCACAGTACACGCTAGTGATGTGTTGGTTAGGGTTATATCAATTTGGTTACTTTTTGTTTTTATGTAGGAGGACACAAGCTTTTATTTCAACTGAGTATACTCGTATATAATGTACCTATTTAAATAATAATACATTATTTAAAGGCATTTTTGTATACGCCTACTAGGCCTACTACTAGCTACTAGCCTAAAAAGATTTTTTATTGATTTCAAGGAAGATGATAAGTATGGGTCAAATCTTGCTAGTAACTAATTCTCGCTATCGTATAGAATACTAAAATCAAATACAATAGTTTAAATATTTTTCATTTTATTGCACTTACCTACATTTTGGTTTCTGCTTCACTTTAAGGTTGACTGGTAGAGAATGCTTGCAGCATTAAGTCTGCCTTTTGCAAACTATTTTGATAGTGCAATAAAGTATTTAAATAAATAGATGCACACACCACAACCCAGAAACAATGAGAAGAGATGATTGTTTAAAAAAGTAGAGCCGCCGGAATTAAAAGCTGTTTTTATTTAATTTATAGTTATTTTTCAACAAATTATTTTAACCTCTGGGATATATTTTTAATTTACTATCCTCTTACCATAGTAGCTCTTATAGCCCCATATTAGTAGATAAGCGAATGTCAACATATTGCTTTCTAGCTTTTACCTAATGCTAATTACAGGAAGGCGTTTATAATAATTTCCGCGGCAACTATTAATTTCTTGGGTTTAAAAAGTAGTCTATTCACAAAATCAGATTGATCTTTTGCTGCGAGAGAGAACTAACCAAGGAACAGATTACATTTCAATATTCCTAATGTAATGTTAGGGATAAGAATTGCTATAAGTTTTTAAAGGGTTCTTTACCACCCTCACACTTCACGGCGTGGTCCACTCCTCGCGACGCCGTAATGACGGCCGCGGGGGCCACGCGTGCGGTGCTTTATAATTAATGATTTTTGGTTCACGAGTGGGCCATCAAGAATGGTTTTATTTTTACTTTACATGGGATATACCCACTTTCTTATCCACTCGAATTTTATTCGCGAGTTAGTCACGCGGTCTGTTTATCGCTCTGTTGATGTCTTTGCACGAATGTTTGCGATCTCGCAAATAAAACAGTTATACGACAAAACTTACCTCCCTATATTAGCAAATGGTACCGATCCTCTTTTGACTGTATTTATTTATTTAATGTTTTCGATTTGTTAAATTAGGTACCTTTATTACGCTTTGCTGCTGCTTTGTTTATATTTCAGCCACTTGGAATAAATAAGTAATAACTTATCCGAATATGTAAATTACCGTACCGCTTTAGCACACCCGAGTAAAATACACATTTATTACAAAGCGTAAATCGTTCCGCTGAAAAATGATTCCTCTTCCAAAAGGTTTACCCTAAAATCGTTAGACTGGTTAAAAATTATATTCCACCAAACAAAACGTCCATTAAACTCAACTCAACCCCACCCCTTCCGCGGATCCTAATAAATGGCGCAATAATGGCACAATATAATATTAACACAAAGTTAAACGCGTTTTTATTTTCCCGCCGAAACTTCAGCGCCGCTCGGTTTGGCGCGCAATGCCATTTCGCCTTTACGGGCGCGTTCTCAAAAAATAGCTTCAGGAATAAAATAAATCGCAAATATTTATCAAAACGCAGCCCCACTTCGCATGCGGGCTGGGGCGGCGCGGTGGCGATTTTATCGCGTAGGATATTGGCTTCGTATCATCTTACACTCATGTTATGTTTTAATGGTACATTAGATTTTAAGAAAAAAAAAATAGGTTAAGGTAACTATTTCCGCTCATAATTTATCCGCTAAACTATGAGGCTAAAGATAAGATAAAGATAAAAGAAATTTATTCAGTAAGTAGGCCGCACGGGCACTTTTACACGTCAAGATACTACCAGCGCTTCCCAAGAGGAGACCACTGCTGAGAAGAAACGCCGCAAGAAACTCAGCAGTCAGTCATTTTTTAAACTTATTACATATTTCATATTACAATGGTATGTACAACTTAATCTAGCATTATATAAAGCTACAAGTATTAAATTAAATATAATATCAAATAACAGTAGTTCAGCAGGAAAACATGCCAAAAATCTTACGGGAGAGAAAGATAGAAAAGAATAAAATAAAATAACTACAACTACCTACTTATATATGTGTATATAAGATGGTGCAAGATGACCACATAAAAGTTTCGATATGTTTTCCTGCATCAACGGTGTCCCCCAGACAAGAAAAAGCAGGATAAAGCCTTTGCATTTGAACAAATTACTATTGACTAAGTTTCGGGTGTAGGCCATGCATTTTTGTCTGTTAGATAGTCCTCGACCCTATAATACGCTTTAGACATTAACGACCTTTTCAAATATTTTTTAAGTGCTGGAAAGGGTAACTTTGAAACTACTTCAGGTAATTTATTATAGAAATGAATGCATTGACCAACAAATGATTTATATACTTTACGGACACGGAATTTTCGAATAGCTATTTTATTTTTATTTTTATGCTAAATGGTTAAAATACCAATAAGTACAAAATACATATTTAAAACTACAAGATAATTTGAAATTTTAAATGAGCTTCCTATTAATGAATCATATTTTTAAATAATTTACACACATGTAACTATAAAAAATTTTACAAACTTTAAAACGGAGTAATGCAATTCCATAAACTAGCAGAAAACATAAAGAAAACATTTTTTTTTAAATATTAATACGGTTTTAATCACACGAACGTGTCGCATCACTAGCGACAACTTGTACGCCGGCGGACATTTTGTTTTACAACGCGGGTCGCGGTCGCGGCCCGCCCGAAATTATGAAAATATTTACACAAATCTGCGCGGGACAAGCCCGAACATTGTTCGACTTGTTCCATATTAGGAATTTTAAATATGTCTTCATGTTCATATTGGCAAAGTGGTATTAAGACTTTCTTTAGTACTTTTACAGTATTTTATCGCCATGAAGTTTGTTTTACTGTGTGTAAAATGTAGATTAATCCAGTTCACTTTATTAGTTAACAGTTTCGAAACATCTTCGCTCAGTTGGATGAGATGCAATAGCAGAAAATCAAGTAATAAAAACGAATCTTAGAATAAGTTGAAATCAGTTCTAAGTAACCAGAGTTTAGCGACCTTTAATTGGCATAGACAATAATTTTAGCTGGAGGCTGGCAACAATACATAGCTAATGAATTGATCGCGTGCAGGGGTGGCAAACCCGGGTGCATTCGGGATGCATTAGCATCACTTCCGGGGCCGCCCTTCCCGCTTTTTTACACCAATACCTACTTTATGGAACGTGTGGATTTTTTCCCCAGTTTCCGAGTGATAAGGAACGACGGGTGCAGTTTAAAATTAATGTTGTCCTATAACTACGAGCGTTTTTGCTGCAGTATGCAGATTAAACGAGAAAAACTTAATAGGTTTTTTTATTTCAACACAAACTTCTATCTTGATACTGATTTCATGTTAAAAACGAATTAAAGAAAGTAATCAAACTACATTGGCTAAAATAGGTACGTTATTAATGCATTTATTTGATTAGTTCTCCTCTCATGACAAAAAGGAGTAACGAGTTAAAATCTTTCTTACACATAAAGTTGGGTACCCACCCAACCCCAACTACTTTCACGCATAGTCTCAAATAAATCTTAATATGAAAACTCATTTGTATTTTCATAAAAACTATACATTAGTTGGAAGCAACATAGTGTACTTCCGCCACCAATTTGTCATTTCAAGGACGACAAAAAATACTTTTTTTAAATAAAGTGACGCGGGTGCGGGTAGGTCGCGATAGAAGGGTAGTATTTCCGGTTCCTGGGGATGCGGGGAGGGCCGGTGCTCTTTGTGCTGCGATAACCGGAAGCCGAGGGCTCTGAGGACGGAGGGTCTGCGAGGTATTTTTAAGTTCCTCGAGCGCTGATTACTCACGAACATCGGTAAGGAGTTTTAATTTGAGATGCGGCAGTCGCTAATGAGGTGTTGTTAATGACGCCCTCATTTTTAGACGAATGAGAAAATGTTGCTGGAGGCTCATTATTCCGAGTCTGTTAGTTGGCAATTAGTCAAATCTTACACGATCCGAATTACGTTTATTGAAAGAGGAAGTGCCATTTACGTGGAGCGCGGGAAATTATCGATCTATGGTGGTATTATATTGGAGCTCATACCTTAATTAATACGTTTGATGGTTGTCCAAAAAGTAGTAGGTACTTACATTTAAATATGCAGAATTGCAATCAAGTCGGTTTCTCATTTTAATTTTCCATGTTTCAAGTCACATTACAAAAAAAAATGCAGGATACTTAGCACTGGCCGACAAAAAATTTGGTATAGCAAAAAGTTAGGTACTTTAGGTAAATTGAAACATGTTTTTAAAAATAATAATTAAGTCATTTACAGGGTGTTTCAAAAGGTCTAGAGTGAGCGGTTGAAATACCAGAAATGCCCTTCATATAGTTCGTGTCCATACTTATCCTGTTTTCCAAAGATTTATTTAAAAGAAGTTTTTTTTTTCGGAGAAGGCAAACGAGCACACATGTCACCTGCTGGTAAGTGGGATACTCAAAACTATACTCAATTATTTATTGAATTCGTAAATTTTATTTGATCATTATAGATACTGTAGGGCACAGCAACTTATAAACTCTGGAGTCCAAGTGAACAAGGGTACAAGTCGACTTAAAGGGTATAAACGCCAACGGAGTACACTACATTTATACCCTTTTTCACTTGATCTTCAGGATACTTATTCACTAGGACCCCTTAACTAGTGATCTGACGCCCAAGGAAGTTTGCATTCTCAAGACTGCAAATTCATTACTAACCCTGAAGACCAATATAGAATGGCTGCTAGTCATTTCACTAGACTTCTTATTTCACACTGGAACACAAAAATGCGAACACAGTTACTATGGCGACAGGTTAATGGATAAGGTCCGGACGGACCCTGTACAAGGTCCTACACGCACTAAAGTTCCAGCTCCTTTCATCATAACCCTGCCTGGAAGAAGCCTTGCAGCGGCCAGTCGCTTGCAATCACGGCTAAATGGCTACTTTCAACCGAACAATGATAATTTTAGTTGAGCGAGTGCGCCGATAATGGCGACAATTTCCGACGATTAGCCGAACGTGGCCGAGCGTTTTTGCAGGACACTTGTAAAAATGGCCTTAATAACCCCGGAGTGCACTACTTGCGGTAATCGTCTCGGGTCCGCTGACCGTTTTACAGAAATAATGTCATACGTCGCCATATGTGGGTATAGAGTTAGATTACTTGGTGGATTTTGTAACTAGAGATGACATTAATATAATACCGAAATTCTTATACCTACTTGCAATAGGATCCCAAAACGTAATGTTCAAATTAAAGCATTGTTTTTTATTTTTGCCCAATATTTGGAATGCGGTGTTTTGAGTCTAGAAGGAAATATGATTAATATTTTAACTATACTTCTTTGATGCGATTGGGTTACACATTTTGTTAAAAAGTTATCTAGCCAAAATCGGTGCTAAATATATTGACGACGTTACGAATGTTACGATAGCTTTTATTTACTTGTCAGCAGTAGAGTTAAAAACAATACAATAACATTTCAAAAGCAATATGGTTTTACCGAGAAGAATAGAGCCCCCAGATCCAATATTTTTAATTTCAAGTCTCTCAATAACAAATGAAGTGTAACGCATATTTTTTGGCACCACCGCTGTCCCCTACGAGTGAGGCAATATTCGCGACGTCCGATCGGTCGGAAGTCCGTTCACGCAACATGACTTATCCATTACTTATTTTACCGCGACCCAACATATAAAGGGGTTTGACGTAGTTAACATATTCACATGGTAAAAATATTGATGGATTGCTAGTTAGAAATAATAACTTGAGTTTATTCTCAGCAGTAAAAATGCTTCTGCGGACTACTTACCGAATCAACATCTTTTATTACATTAACAATAAAAATTTCAAAACAAAAAGTAAAAGAGAAGCAGTAAAACTTTGAAACTCATGAGTTGTGAGTTGTCGGATTGTTATTGGCTATTTTTGTTGATGATTTTTATGGGAGCCCTTTGTTTTCCATAATTTTAATGGTCATAATGATATTGTTGACATGATTATTGATAGTTATAACGTTATATATCACTGAAAGTATAAACTTTTCATAGTTTCTGAACTATCTATTGTGTAGACAAGGCTAGGTTAGGTTAAGTTTGATTAATAAAAATCCTGAAAAAGTAACAGTTTCTTAAAAAAATACGTCATGACTTGCGATTATTATGACAAAAAAAAATATGGCACACAATATAGACCCAATTTTTATTTAACTAGCAATCTGAACCACTCATACGAGAATGGGTTAACTTGTGCAGGTGGCACGGGAAATATTGTTATATTCTCTAAGTTACAAAAGTAAGGTAGTTAGTTAAGTTATTGGATCAATTTAGTCTATTATGGAACATGGTATTTTTTTAATACTGTTTGTTGTTCTTTACCGCGAATTCAAAAATGAATTAACCGAAACCACGTGCAGTGTCACGTTAATTTATATTTGCGTCACTGAGCCAACAACCACCATCTATCATCTAGCTTTAAAAGGGTAGCCGGGGTCGACGGCGATTGAAGCCTTTCTTATTTCATTCCTTGCCCTCTTGGCGTCGAAAATACTGGGAAGAATGACCTCTCTGAGGGGAGAGTGGGGACGCATGGGTCACGATGACCGATAGGACAGGTGAGGGGAAGTTGGTTACAGGTGATGGAGGATTTTCAATTTCGTTATGGACTTTTTCGCATCTATTCGAGGACGCGGGGTAAATCATCTGGTGGATTTTAATAGAAATTGCCCGGAATTGTGCTTACATAATGTATCTGTTTTTAGTATTTTGACAAGTCGAATATATAAACCATTAAATATTTGCAGATCCAAAGAGTCCCGTTTCAGCTCCTGTTTTTCTTCTCCATCTCAATAAAAAAAAATGCCGACTAAAATCACGTTAGAACGGAACTTCAATATTTCTTAACTCTATGCGTTTCTTTATGAACACTATAATTACATTTTTTCGGAATTGCATTGAATATTATTGCCCCAAAAATGTCTTTCCGCAAATACGCCTTGAAAGGTTAAACGTAGAAAAAAATACGTAACTAGTTCAACCTAAGTTGTGTGCACGAACGGTCACCGTCCACTATAACCGTCTATCTTGTCTTTGTGCGCGGCTATTTATGGCCACACTTATTTTTATTTTAATGCTGATACCGCTGGTGCCGCTGTGTCTCGGCTTGGGTTTCATCTGCAGACTGCCACATATTTTCGCTGTTGGCCTAGTACCTGTTATCTTATAATAAAGTCGGACTAAAAGTTTGTACGGGCTGTTGGCACAGTTATTATAACTTACAAGGTTTTAAAACTTGACAAAGTCATAGAAAAACAAACTCATGGCTGTTCATATTAGCAGGATATAATACTAGTGAGGTATCATTTAATGAATTGACCAGGGTGAACGTATGGCATTTAGAGATAACGAGATAAGGAATTTTAGAAATAAATTATTACTACAAATATTACGAAAATCTTTTTTTCTGAAATTATAAAACACGACAAATATTGTAAACCGCACATTTAGAGCTTCCTATATGGGAAAGGGTGTAAATGCATAATTGTACCAATTTTAGGTTAAAATTTAAAGCACGTCAATGATAGTCTCTGTCAGACATAAAATCGGGCGAGTACAGAGGAAACATAACTTCGCCGACAGAAATCTAAAAATGCTCAACCGCAACGCGTAAAACACAATAACGGCTCCATAAACCCAGAAATCTTCGCGTTTCTTAAACAAATCTGAGGGCTGCACCCTTTTCACTTACCGCACAAACAATATTTCACGCCTATAAGTTTCCGATACATGAATTTTATTAACTTTCGCTCCCCGCCGCCGTGACGGATGAGTGTTATAGTATTTGTTTTACGCGTCATCAAAGTGCCAGGAGCAGAAATTGCTGGGGGCAACCCTGAGGGCTCGTCTTGGTTTAAAGTTTGCTGTTATGCGAGCCGTTTGAGAGTGATGTTGCTATGCAGTGATTTAATGTCTATCAATTAATGTTCAAAGTATTCATTCATTAATCACTTTTCATCCGCTTGTCATTTAAATTTTACGACATGAAAGCAAACACTAAACTAAACCGAAAGCATTCAACTATTCATAAAATTGCCACAAACCTATTGTATTCGTAATAAACACTGTTTTAAATTATATGCGCGTATAAATTTCGCTGAAAATGCGCAATAAAATAATAAATTCCGCAGCTTAATATATTCTGCGGCTGGTGAAGGGTGACTGCAAGATTTCTAACTTCGTCCAAGAGAAATTGGCTAAAAAAATCTTTCACAAAATAAAATCGAAGAGCGACTTCCGAAAGTTATCGAAGTTCTCAACAATCCATTACACCAAGTTTTGCAAAAAATTGACTTGGAACTTATTATTTTGAGCGAAAACATCGCGGAGTTTCGACGCCGCCGCGAGCGAGTTGGCATCTGAGGGGACGTTTCCCGATAAACACTTACGTTAGCTATTAAGCTATATATTTTTATATATATTAAAAGGTTGTTTCTAAAGAGTTCCATCTGTTAGCACATGCATCACTCGATTCTTCCCGGAACAAAGTAAGCTAGGTACATATTTAGGTTACCTACTGCATGTTACCTAGACTTCTAAAATATTTTCATTGTATTGATTAATCATTTTCAATTAAATAAAACCGTATTCGCTCAGTAACAGCCGCATTTATTTGGGTTATGTAGAATGAGCTGAAAACATTAAATAATACAGGGTGAAATAGGGGTCGTGGAGCAAGAAAGACGCATTTAACTTACTTTCACCTAAGGATCACGATAGGTTAGGACTAACAGTTATTAAAGTTAGATATTTAAGTCAGTACAGCAAATAATAAAAAAATCTGGGATGATTTGAGATCATGGTCACCCTTCTGTTTCCCAAGAAAACTTATGTCAAGTGCATGTACTTAACAATCATCGCAGTAAGTATGTAAAGAGGTTGTTATGACGATACTGATAGACAGATAAGAAAAATTCCTTCGATGGCTACTACGATTACTTTGAATTATTTAGAAGGAAAACACTGAATAATTTTTTTAACTTTATTTACACAAAATTTACAACGCTAAATGTACTTCAATAGTTGTTCAAAATGTGAACCCTGTTCCTGTATGCACAATTCCGCTCGTCGTCTAAGATTGCCCTTTAATCTGTTTAGAGCAAAGTGATTTTGCTTAACCGTTTCAAAGGCTACAACAATTCGCTGGCGTAGCTCTTCTACGGTGTTAGATTCTTGCTCATACACCAATCGTTTCACCTCTCCCCAGAGAAAAAAGTCCAGCGGTGTGATGTCCGGGCTGCGAGGGGGCCATGGAATAGGTCCACGTCTACCGATCCATCGTTGCGGAAATTGTTCATTTAAATAATCACGAACACGGTTATGAAAATGAGCAGGTGCACCATCTTGTTGATAATGCAGGTTTTCTAAGTAAATTTCCGGGACGCTACGCAATAATTCCGGGACAACTTCTCGTAACAAATCAAGGTAATTCATACCAGTCAACGTGCCTTCAATAAAATGAGGCCCGATGACAACGTCGTTAATAACCCCCGCCCAAACATTTAAACTAAATCGTGTCTGATATGCGTTTCTCCGTGTAAGATGCGGATTTTCAGCACTCCAAAAATGTTCGTTGTGCACATTGAACAAACCAATACGGGTAAATGTACTCTCATCAGTCCACAAGATATTTGTTTCTTCATTTTCTAAAATCCATCGACACAGGTTTATTCGTAAAGGAAGATCAGGGGCGGAGATATCCTGGACGGGTAAAAAATGGTATGGATGCAATCCAGTAGCGTTGAGCAGTTTCCAGACAAAAAATTGGCTGACATTGTACCTTCTAGCAGCTTGTCGGGTACTGCGTTGCGGATCTCGGTAAAAATATCTCAGTATGCGTTGATCCAGGTTCTCGGGGTTGCCTCGCCTTTCTGGCCTGTCGCCACCTCTTCCTTGGGCGTGGGTTGGAACTCTGAACTGCCCGTGTTCTCGAAGATTTTGCACCATTGCGTTAATCAAACGTCTAGTTGGTATTGGCAAATTGGGATATCGCTGATGAAACATCTCACCTGCTCTGGTAGTGTTGTTTGTTTGATAGTAAAACATAACCATATCTGATCGCTCGATATTCGAGAATGGGTACGCCGGAGGCATAATTCATTAATTTTATTTTAAATCTTTGTTGACACGTTTATTGACTTTGACTTGTTGTGACATTATTACTCATAAACTATTAAGTATTTTATCAGACAGTTTGTTTTCAAAGAGGTTGTAATTGGAAAAGTAGGGTGACCACGCATTTTAGTAACTTAACGTTTTTTTAATTAAAATAAGTAAATACCGAATCATCTTTGTTTCAATTAAAATATATACAGGTAACATCGCAATCGTTTACTGAGTCAGAAAAAAATGGTTGGGATCACGACCCCTATTTCACCCTGTATAAACGTTAATTTTGGAAATATAAAAAGGCTAATAGATTTAACCGGAGACCACAGAGTTGGCTCCTAGGGTAACGTGCATTGCTTTACAATGTTCATGGCCACAGGGGCTGTGTCTCTTAAATCCATATTTAGCTTCAATTTAATCTCATTTTGTAATATTTTAATTAATTTTACAAGAAAATATATCACGGTGCATAATTTACTTTTAACTGACCGACTAGCAAACTAAGCTCTAGACAAATATTAGATATCATAATCGTCTTACAGAAATCTAACTAAGCTAAGCAATGCCAGGTGTCTTGTGTTCTCGTAATCCTATTCCCTATTTAAAATCCTATTTATTTACAAAGTGTTTACACACATACACACTACCACTCTTGTCCTCTACGTCATGAACTTGCAAATAAACAATGAGCGCGTACTCCGCCGTTACAGCCATTAGCCCTTCAACTTCAGCTAACTGAGTGCAGACACTAAAATCGCCACTTTTAGTGTCTAGTGAGTACTAAACATCAAACAAAGGTAGCGGCGGCGGCGAGCGGCGTCCGGCGCGGCACAAAGCCTTTGTGAGCGCCACACTGACACCACGACACGCTTTTTGCGTCGCGGTCGCTATCGCTCGATGACGTCCCCGTAGATCGATAAGAGCCTCCACTCGACGGGGAATGCTCTATTGTATAACTGACATTACAGTGTCTGAGATGTGGAAAATCGTAGCCCTAAATGTTGCCGGCTGTGTTGTGCTGTGACGCGCCGCGTGTCGGACCTGGCGGTTGGACCGAGCTTGTAGGGGAATACGCTTTTGGCTACTGAAAGTTATCACATAATATAGTTTTTAATATTGTATTAGCAATAATTAATATTTTTTCCATTTTTAGTAAAAGTGGGTGGCACATTAGACAGACGTACCAACTACGTACCTAGGACGTCACCGTATTCCTTTTTTCAATTAGGAAATTAATTCCCACAGTGCAAAAAAATCAATATAAATGTCCAATAATAGTTGCTTGTGTGGTTAATCAATTATACAACGATTGGTGATGTTATTTCCTGTTTTAAATATTGAAAACACAAAGAGATCCGTTGTAAAGAGACGATTGCCTTCGTATATTTTAATTCATAAGATTTAATATGTGAAGCATTCATTTGTGAAAAAAAGAGTTAACATATACCTACATGTATACAAACACATGCATGTGAGTTCTTAATAGTTTTCAGTATTCATATTTATCATAAGTGTTTCTTAGAAACACAAAGAAAACCGACGACTCTTAATATTTAACGTAGAAAAACGGGGCTCTGTTCCACTTGGTTTCATAACCACATTGCTTTTTTACGATACATAAAGGCAGTGTCGTGAAATGTATCAGGGATAGCATATCGCTAACAATATAATATTGTTTAAGGCAAAATGTGATAAAGGTTTGGACTTATTTAGATTGTTATTAATATAAGGTGTGCTGGCAAGCAAGATGGCGGCTAAGCTGCCACTTCTCTCACCGTCATTGAACACATCTCGGGCAACTCGAGGCGAACTGAACTAAATACCTACGTGCCTTACATAGTTATGACTTATTTCTCGGGACGTTATTAACATAAATTAGTAGTTAGTGACGCGTGAAAAACGTGACTCACATATCATCTGTATGCAGGAGGACACGGACGTCGTCTCTCGAATAATATTCCACTTACGCCCCGACAGACTGACATGGCACTTGTATTAATCCATTCTAACCTTTATTTACAGGAGGGAAGGTCCACAGAAAGAGCCGTGGAATCGTGTCGCGCGGTGAACACGCCGACACTGTCGTGTCTGAGTAATTCGTAACGGACATGGCACAAGTCAACGATACAGCATTGGAAAACAATGTGAACATCGCCATCCTCTTGGGACAGTTTTGAAATAGATGAATGCACGTGAGAACGTTTTCTACAGGCAATCTAATCTTTAGTATCATATTATAGTGTTGCAGTGTCTACATTTTTTGTCATATTCCCGATTGGAAACATTCTTGACGACATATTATTTTTTGGATGAATTTCGTTTTCATTGAAATGTCAGTTATAATAAAAAAAAAATATGTACTATTTTACTTATAGAATACAAGAAATCATTTGAGTATCATTTACTTTAACATTATGATACCTACATTTCTACTATACATTTCTTGGAAAAACAAAAAGTGCTGAAATAAAAATATGTCGAACCAAGAATATTAAGAAATAAGAATGAATCAGTAGTTATCCATACGCGCAGCTGCGAATAAGAAATGTGAATATCCGTAAAACAACTGCGTGTGTTTTCTTGTAAAAAACCAAATGGTCGATGAAGTAAGCCATCGCGTTGCTATGATTCTGTGTAATTTGTGTGGCTCTAGGGAAAATTGATACAAGGAGATTTAGCCCTTAATAAGAAAGGGTAAACGTGATGTACAGAGTAAACTAGACTTATCGAATACCGTTTTTTACCTAAACCTCGGGAGACCTTTATCCTTTTTTATTAGAGTCACAAATCAAATTTTGATCGCTACTACGAGTATGTTGACCTGTTCTTAGTTGAGAGGACTTCTGAGAGTTGGGTAATGGTATGGTTATTTAAGAAACAAATTATGTTAGAGGCAGCTAACTATCAAATACATACCTACATGCAACGTTCTAGCACGTGCAACCGTCACGCAGGTAGAGCCCGTAACCGTATCAAGACAGACGTGTGGTCCTAAACAAGATACATTATGTGGAAATTATCGCTATCGAAAATGTGTACAATTGATGAACCGTGTAACGTCGAGCACTTATGTCAATTCCAAATATTTTGTCTTATAACCAGTCTCCGTAGGCACGTTACATAAGCTTCGACATAGTCAAGAAGGTTACCTAAAGATCAGCTTAGGCATCGGTCACTGAAACCAAAAAAAATATATTATTGAAATGCGAGGTACCCAGATATCGGGCCTAACGGGCCGGCTCTACAAAATTATTTAAAACTGCATCAAAGTCCGTCAATCGTAATGACACTGTAATACCACATATACCCCCATAATCCCTAATAAAACTTACGAACGTACTCGTAAAACTAATCTTAAAAACCTCTAAGCAACAAGTTATAAAACATGTTTAACAGTTCGCCGACAGATTGATGTCTTGTCATCAGTTACACTACAATAAATACCGAACAATATTACAATCTAATCGTGATTTGATTTAGAGTTTGTGTGTCGGCTCGTCAGTGAATAAACAAGGGTCCCAATAGTAATAAATAGTACAGCTATTAACTAACCAAGACCTTTGTAACGTTATGATATTGCAACCAATTACTCATTACTGAAGGATTCACAAGTTCCGTTCGATCAGGTCACATTAACGGTTACTCAGACTAACAGTCCGCTGGCCAATATTAGCTTGACGATTTCTTCGAGCTGCAAGTGAGAGGCGTGCGGCGATCTCGGTCGGATAGTCTGACGCCTCACGTCTAAATCCGCTATACATTTGTGTGTCGTCGTCATTTGGCATTCGATCGATCTCGAACTGTCGATTGTAAAACCGGGCAAGAGCATGTCCAATCCTTAAAAACAAGAAGTATGAAATTTTAGTACGTTTAATCAGTTTAGTCGATTGTATCTCATGAACCAATCAATTCTACTTAGTCGTGATACCTAGTTTTCCTATAAATACGTTTATATGTGCTTTGATATAATATTTTTTCAGGTATTTAATACCTGTAGTTTTATTTTACACGTACTTACTACAAAGTTGAAATTTGGCATGGTCATCCATGCCAAATTTCAACTTTGTAGTAAGTACATTCGACAACAAAGAGATGAATCCACTTTTGGACCTTATTACAATGCAAAGGTGAAAGAGTGGATACATCTCTTGGTTGTCGACTGTACAAAGAGGACCGTCGGCCAATACAAAACATAAATTAGGAACCGTTATAGTTTCAGTCAACTTCGGAACCCCAAAAACTGATAATGTGTGGTGGGCGACAGTTTTAAAGCTGGCCGTTCTAATATTGCTGGCATACATAAACCGATTAGTTGGAGCGCTCCATTGATTTTGGACTGTCAAGCCGCCAAATAGGCTTGGGACTACAGGTAATCTATTAGTCTGTGGTGCCGTGAACAAAATCACTCCAAATGGACTAGATCTTATTGGGAGGTGTACCATTACGGCACGGGCCGGTGGGCTTTTGTTATCTTTGATGATGATCCTCAGATTCAAGAGTTATTGTGTATCAGTGTATAGGTCCTACGCTTGTACAGTTTAACTCATATAACGCACTTGTCAACTACGTGTTACTACGAGTATAATAACTACGTAAAGCTTAGAATTTTAATTGTTAGGTCACTATTGAACCTTATCACAGAAAATCAATGAACAATATTCGTGCAATTTCTTTATCATGACTTGACATTGTCACTATTACAGGTTTCTATGAAGCAGAATAGTGAAAGCTGCTGACGTTCAATTTCATATTTTTAGTTTAAAAATAGTACCTACTCTGTAAATTCATATTGATAGGATATTTCTAGATTAGGTTTCCACTCACGTGCCTTATGCATGCTTATGCATTCGAGTTACAAGTTTTGCAGTTGCTTTTAGTTAGGTCGACAGTCATAATTTGCACCAGCACTTAAGTAGCTAGTCTAGTAAAATCAAGGATTGTTGTCTATTCAAACGATCTTTCCGCATCGCAGTTTAGTCGTGTAAAATTAAGTTGCTCAAAAACAATATCTAACAATTCGTACAAAATGTTTTAGTGGAAGTCCACTCAAAAGTTAAATAATTAGAATTCCATAAATGAAATTTCAAATTATATGTGTTAAGCCATTTCTGTCATAAAAACTAACCAAATAAATAGTCTAAGGCCACACGCCAAGTGTATAGCAAAGGAATATCACGGAATAGGTATATACATAGTGCTATACATAGCAGCAGAGCTCAGTAGTTGTCAGTGAGGAGGGATTCGGGGTCCTCTCACGCACCGGCAGAGGGCGCGCTCCGCGGAGCACCAATACAGTAATGTGATGGAGGAATAATTTCCTAAAATGCACTGGATTGAGATGGGGCAGACCCTTGATTTATTTGAGTAGTTTCCAGGCCACGTCAATTTGGTTTATTACCAACTGGGTCGGCGACATTCTTCAAGGAAATTCCGTGTAATATAATTTCTTAGTTTGATGTACCTACTTTTAGTAGAATTTGGTGATGTTATTTATTCAATTTATTAGAAATGATTGTGTTCAGATATGTGTAAGGTATAAATATTACGCATGTAGGGGTTATATTTTGCTCGGTAAAACCATGTTTCTTTTGACGTGTTATCGTATCGTCAACGTCATGAGAGCTCTTTTTGACTTCACAGTAATGGCGGCCGAGATCCAAACAACATACGTCATAAGCAATATGGTTTTACCGAGTAGAACAGAGCTCATGTATAAGTTATTATTTATTATTTACTGAACTACCGGTTTATTCATCTATAATTTACTAAACACGCCCACTGTTTTCAACAGAGGATTTCCACAACAAATGGCTCTCCATTCAGACGTACGTACGTGCCAATCCTAACCGTATCCATTGACCTCCACGACCTCCACTACATCATTGTTTCACCTTTACGTTAAATTGTACTTGATTCTGATGTTGCCAATTAGCAAAACTAAATGATTGCTGTAAAAAATACATATCAAGAGAAAACCTTACTTACAAATATTTACCTAGTCCCAATAGGCTTCTACTATGGGCGATAAACATACTTTTATAGAATAATTCATACATTAAAATATTAACCCTTAGGAATCGAACCCAGGACCGCTAGCGGGTACCCGCCTTGTTGTGGTGGTGGGAGTTTACAAACCATGGACCCACGGTGAAGTTAACAGGTACCCGGGACCAGCCTGAGTGGCCCGTGGCTCCAAGTGAGCTCCTTTGAGCTTGCTTGTGACGTGATGGGTAGACTGCGGGTGAGGGAAACTTCTACCCGCAGTTGGGGGGTGGGGGGAGGCACAGTGAAAGAGGATTGCCGGTATTACGGTTCGCCGTTGTCCCTTTTCTCTGGGGACGGGATTCCGGGAGGAGAGGCGAGCTGGTATTGAGATCTACCACTTTCCCTATGTTGGCGGGTGATGGGGCCGCGGAGGAAGAGGACTGCGAGTATTTCGATGCGCTGTTCTCCCTATCCTCTGTGGCCGAAAAATATTTTTTATTTTGATTTTTGGATCGGAAGGTCTATCGCCTTCTTTAGTCCACTGGACTGTGAGTGACCTGAATTCTTCCGGGGCGCTCTTTGAGGTTGTTTGAGGCCTGCCGGTGACGGTCATAGTTATATGCGCGTCCAGAACCTGCGGCCCTCGCCAACAACGGCTGGGTGGGTTTTTAGTGGGTATTATGGCTATTCTCGCTTAGTGAGTAGGTACCACATAATCACATTAGGCTCACCCAGGCCCAGGTGGAATCATCAACATCATCATCATCATTATCAGCCTATATTAGTCCACTGCTGGGCATACACCTCTCCCATTGCACGCCATCGAGCACGATTCATGGGCACTCTCATCCAGCTCAGCAGGTGGAATGCGGAAAAGCATTCTTCCAGCAGAGACAAAAGGTCACTACCAACTTAAGCAAACCACGTCGCCTTACTCACCATTTCTATTCTAACCTCAAATCGATAACATCTTGAGATCCAGTAGGTATTTTAATAACGCGTAGAGCTGGCCCGGGCATTGTGCCGGCGACTAAGTAGCCGGTCCAGGCAATATCGGCTCGGGCAAGAACACTCGAGCGTCTCATCTTGGCAATCGAGAGAAACATCGCAAACGGGACGGCTTGTTAAAATATAGAAACGTGTGCTTGAGGACAACTAGTTGGACGGTCTGTGATATTAAGTGTTTGTTTTTTTTTGAGCGTAATAATAGGATAATACTCGTAGTTTCATAGTACTAAGTACTACTTAATTTTGTGCAGTGTTTTTTAAGAATTTCGTATTATTTTATTGATATCACTTTTCAAAGGTGCGAATTAGGTACCACTTTAAATTTACAAATAACAATCAAGCTTAAATCTACTCGTATTGTCTTAGTGCGCTTACTCGAGACTTCTTTATGCAATAATTGCCCGTTAACTATACGGAGTCATCAATCTAAGCATCAGAAATGTACCTACAGTACCGTAACGCAAGTATACATAGCTAAATATCAACATAACCTAGGGATTACCTTCGATCTTTCGACCTTTATGATGTGAGTATTAAACAACAGTAAAATAAGACAGCTCTTTGATTCCGGCTATAAATTGTCCGTGTAAGTGCACCTTTACATATCATTTATAATTATAGCAATACTTGAAAAGAAAATAAAGTAGTTGTAGCCTCTACGAGTGCTACGCCGTAGCGCTGCTACATAATCTAATCACGAACAATCGAAGAATAGTATTCATAACAAATAGAAAGGCATCGATCAAAGCCCTAGCAGTCGTTTAAAACGGGATCAATACAATATACGAGTACATATATAGAAACAAATACGTCGTACACTGATTACACACTTGTGGGGCCCTCTGAAAGGGTTCGCTTAGATTATCAAACAGAAGCCACTTGAAAACAGCAATGACACATGTTAACATTGCGACTTGCATTTGTACAGTTGCGTATAATTGTGTGTAAGAGAAAAGTACTTGTGTCCACTATGAAGATTAAAATGTACGGAATATACACTTGCTATGAATGGGACTCGAAAAAGTACTGCAATATCGTGTGCAATATGAGTGCATACGGCTCAATTTGAATTTGTGTACATTTTGCTCAGTTTTCATAAAACATTGTAATTGTAAAACAAAGAGCTCTCCAGCTGAAATGCGCATGAGAAAACTGAAATAAATTCCATAACTCATTTCAATTGGCGGCGTCGACATCACTCGACACGCAAGCTCTCCAGGACGCACGCAAAACGAGCATTTTTTCCGAGCCGAACGCCTCCCGACGCAAAACTCTATAAAAACGTCGAAAAAAAACAGTAACATGGCGTATAATGACAGCTGGTCCACTTGAGAACAAAAGGGGAGAGCCGAGGCTCGTCGAGAAAAAAAATACACGGCGAGTAAAAACAACTGCGCGTACGTGCGCCCGCGGAGCGCGACGTCCGCCCGCTAATAAATTTGCAATCGCATTCGATTCGTACAGTCCACAATCGAGCGCTCGCTGCGTTCCGGCCGCGGCGCCTCCCGGACTCGCGGCGCTCTTGCAACCGCTTCGAAACTCAACGCAAAAATTAGGTAGCGTCGTTGAGAAAACTCGTTACGAATATTGCTATACGCCTCGCGGAGAATAGCTCCGCATTCGAGTTTAAAATGCGAATAATAATCGCGCCATTCATAAAAATCCCGTGCGCGGAATGCAAGGAGCGACCGTGTTTTACACGTTATAATTTAGTGCCGAAAGCAGACTCACGACTAGGCAGGCGGTTGTTTTGTGCCGAGTGTAGGCTCGGTTCAAATGCCGCGCACGGACCATTAGTTGATGAGCGCGCGTGCAGTGGCCCGCCCGAGCCGGGAAAACGTTACAATTTTCAGGTAGCATATGAAAATGTTTTGTACTTACCTCCCCGCGCTCAAAACATGTTTCACTAAAAACTAACGTTTTCACGCACGATGACTTTTTCAAGTATGGTTTGGCTGGTTGTTATTTGCAGCTGTGAGTTGTTTGATAAAACGGATACTGGTATTTTATCTTACTGGGGTGTGTAGGCTTTAAAAGCGTACAGAGGTACATATTCCCAAGGGTAATAACAAGAAAACCATGATTTTCGGTTTACATTTAGACTGCTACATTGTGTATTAGGAGCCTTATCTTATTCCGATGAATCTGTAGCTATACAAAAATGCACCTGTTACTCAAGCCCTCGTGTACGGTTATTTTAATACTCCTAATAGATCGAGTAAGTACACATGCGGCCCCTACAATACGGTCCTATAGGTAGTATATGTTTTATATGAATTAATTCCTCGGCTGATGGAAGCCGAAAGCGTTTTAGTTACGGGCCAGATGGCGCTCGGACAGATCAATTTGATGATTGCTAAAAACCCGGCGCGGACTTTTTGATGTCGCTCGCTTCCCGACCTGAGAGCTTCCCAACCAGCCAAATATAACAGATTTCAGGGGACTTTTTATATATTTTCGAGGCGTACGTATACTTAGCCGAATTAAAAAAGGAAGTAAGTACTTGTCAACTTGTTGGCCAAGTTGGTAGTGACCTTGCCTAAGAAGCTAGCCCTGGTTAGTCTTGGTTCTGGTTCTGGCCAGTCCTGGGTTCAATCCTGGCATGGGCAGATATTTGTCTGATGAGCGCGAATATTTGTTCCTGAGTCATGGATGTTTTTTTATGTATTTAAGTATATATTTTTCTATAGGTATTTAAATATATAGTTGTCTAGTACCCATAGTACAAACCTAGAGCTTAGTTTGGGACTAGGTCAATTGGTGTCATCGTTTGACTTTGTCCCTGATATTTATTCTTTTATTTATTTATTTATAATATAAAAACGAAAATATGTTTTGACTCATGGGTCCTTTCTGGGCTATTTTAGATCACTACCGCCCCGTTAGGTTAGGTTGGGTTAGAATTGTGACCATAAAAATGCGCGGGCCGAGCGAGCAAAGCGAGGGTGCCGCGCAAATATCCGGCGAAGCGCCAGAAACGAATGACATTGTTTCAGCGTCATGTCTTTCGTTGTTATATTAAATGCATGACATGGGTTGTGATAATAATGATTATGTCATTTAATCGTAATACATAGTTCATTTTATGTTGTAAGATTATAAATTGTATCGTCTTACACTTTGTTTATGATACTAAGTGAATGTTAAATTAAATGAATAAAGAGGTTTTATATCTTATGATTAGGAGTAATCGATATTTTGTAGTTATAATATTATGTTCTCTTACTTACTTACCTAATATAGTTGATATGAATAATGTATTTCACCATAAGGCGACCAAACGTTTTAAAATAAAAATAAACTAAGAACTCACTACCTTGTGCTCGCGTCTTTATCTGCATGGTACTCGTTTATCGCTATTTCTTCAAGAAACTTCATTGTAAAGGATAAAAAGGGTGTTCTTTGTTCTTTCCGGGACTCAAGCTATTTCCATACTAAATTTAATTGAAATAGATGCAGCTGTCTAGCTGTGAAAGTGCAACCAACAAACAGAGCTACTTTTGCATTTAAAATATGGACTACGTAGTTGTTGCTCGCGACTCCGTCCGCGTAGAACTACCCTATGTCCTTTGGGGTTTAAGCCATCTTCCTACCAAATTTCCTAGAAATCGAATAAGTTGTTTAGCTGTATAAGGGTAACATACAAACAGACAGAATTACTTTCACATTTATCATATTAGTATTAGTAGGTAAGTATAGAAGTATGGATGATTCAGAGTTAGTCACAACTCGAAATTTTTGAGCCAGTAACTTGCCCACTATTCGTAATTTGGAAGTGTAATAAAAATTGTGTTTAATCGGTTATACTCGTATATCCAGTATTTATTACTCGGCTAAATTATGAAGACTAGAAGAGCTTAAAATTTTCCGTATTGTTACTGTACACACACCTCAGGAGCCCTCACAACATAATCAATATACAGATCTTCTACCCTAACCTCTCGCTCTATCACCGAAATCATATTCCGATAATGATAAGAGGAACAAGTGTACGTTTGAACATTTTTCCATTCGCAGATGGAGGGTAGATAGTGTCGGCGACTGACGTGTTTTAATAAGCGTTATCTTACTGTCCCCGACCGCAAACGCAGACATATACGTACAGTTAAATATATGAAAGTGTAATTACTTGTAGCGATACTATACCTAATTAATGATACTTCGAAATTTGTGGTTTTCTTTTTCATTTGTTTAGTATTGCAATTAAGTTATAATTAGGGCTGAAGAAACATATGAAAGTTGTGTGGTTAAGGATGGTATTAAAAAAGGTTTTCGCTCACTACAGAGTATGTCACATAAAGTATTATATTCTATAGTTTTAATTTGATGAACTTTATCATCTATGTGTACTTTTGTGAAGTCGTTATTTTGATTTTTTTAGCAAGTATATAACACGTTCATTATTTTTGGCAAGCATTGCTAAAAAGTTCTTCAAGTTCTCCTCTAGAGCAGAATGAGAAAATAATAATGCCATATTATTAAGCAACCCCAGCCCCCAAGATCAGTTATCGAGCCTACGTGCCCGGAATTAATCCCTCTATATGACCCAGCCTGCACTATGTGCTTACACCCCACCTATATACGCAGGCACGACTGCTTGGGAAACAATATTCATATCTGAATATGTATTCACTTAGAGCTTGTTGAAAAGTAATAAAAGTTTCACTCGCTAACAAAATGTTACTAACAACCTAAATATTATGTCTTAAAGTCGCCGCCAATAGAACTTGTGAACGATGTAACAAATTAGTACTGTTTGACACATAACCTCAAATATTCACCAAGCGTGTTTGTATTAAAAACAAAGTATAATTAATAGTTATTTCATCTTAAACTTAATATGAAAATAAGAATCTAGTGTATTAACCATTGCAAAGACCTCATATGATCTATAAAAGTACGTGGTTATCGAGTAATCACGGTGAATTGTTTCGTTTGGTTTTGTTTACATCTGTTGCAAGTTCTATTGACGGCAACTTTATATCGGCATTTGCGTGACGTAAATCGAAACTAGGCACATATTTTGCTAACTTATAAGACTAAGTTGTTGTATTGTATTACCAATTTGAACTCAGGCACTAAGTAATAATGCGAACTAACTTCGTGCCCTCAGTAACCGCAATCGATAGCTTGAAGTGGCTCCAAGAATTAACTTGAAACAGTTCAGCGGCTACTATACAGTTACTTAACGGATTTATAATCAACCCGGTATAGATATACTTAAGTAAAAATACTAGTGTGATAATGGTCTAAGATCCGAATAGGAGACGATTTGCACCGGGCTGTTTATTCGATGAAAAATATTTTATATCGAATTAAATACGCTAAATAATATGTGGCGAATAGGTAGGCTGAACGATCAGTCCAGTACATACATCATTAAAAAATAAAAATGTTTTCAAATTGCTAATTCTTGTTTAATAGACAAATTACATACTAATCGAAAGTATGAAGCCTTTAGAATATGTAAACGTTAGGTTTGGTGCAAATTATTATTACCGACTTACCTGTTTATACCTGCCTACCCAATCGTTTGACGGGAAAAAAATAGTCAACCTAACGTTAGCATATTCTATAGGCTTCATACTTTCGATTGGTCTGTAATTTGTCTAATAAACAAACAATTGCATTTTTTTAAACAAAGTTAGTTTTTATTTTTTCAATTAATTATATACTGGACTGCACTGTTTTCAGCCTACCTTTTAGCTATATATTACTTAGCATATTAAATTTGATATAAAATACTTTTTATCGAATATACAGCCCGGTGCAAATCGTCTCATATTCGGATATCGTACTATAAATAATTATTCTTATACTTTCACTTACGTTAACGATTCATCACTGCCTTCACCGACAACGAGTCACGAATTTGTCTTACAAATAGCCGTCGAACGCTTGTTATGTAATAAATTTCCCCGAAAATAAATCATAACGGCGGCTAGCATCATTGAAGTGATGTTCCACAAGTGCCCGCGAGAGGGCGCGGCCGGCGGTCGCCGTCGCGAGCGCGGCTACGATACCATCGCCGTGCGACCACTGCCCCTATCGCCCTCATCAATAATGAGCCAACAAATCGAAACGGAAATTGAAAGAAAAAACTTCCCAATCGCAGATCTTATCGTCCGTCCTAAACGCTCTCGTAAAAATATTAATATAACATAACTTTTTCACCCAAACCCACATTAAACTCCGATCCCGTAGGAATTTATTGACAATTACGCCTCAATAAGAGGCAATAAACGCACAAAGCGTCGATGTCCACGGATTTGAATGTCAATTGTGTACAATTGTGTAATTCTGTTTTTGTGGAGGCTCACTTTGATTGTGCCGCTAGTAATACAATTATAAGTTGACTTTCGCTTATCGGATTTCTTTGTAGTGTATTTATTATTATGATAAACACGCCGCGCAGCTATTGTGTATCAATTGTACATCCGAGTCGGTTCCGCTGTGACCAAAGCTTGCGTGGCTACTTGATAATATAGGTAAGTTAATACGGCTTCGTATAAATTGTACGCGGGGATACGAAGCGAGCGCGATGCAGCGGTAATAAATTAAAATGAGGCTGCGAATGTCGCGTACAAACCACTAATAAGAGGAGCGCGCTTAACCTTATCTGCGATCGAGGAAGACTAAAAAACGGCCGCGGAGCGAGGGAGGGGGCGAGGGAGCCAAGAACAAGGGCCGTCAGTGAAATAGAGATAGATGAACACTGGGAAATGAAATTCTTTGTGGCATCGCGGTCCCGCAAAAAATGCACAGATTAGATTTTTCCCCTCGCCGAGGGCCAAGGGTAGACGGAGGCAATGATTTTTTACAACGCGCCGAGATATATACAAGTTTTAGTGCTGGGATTTACTGTAACTGCCCCCTGTTTGAGATTTTTAATTTCCTTGACTTGACTTTCATTAGCACCCAATGATACCAACGTGGTTTTTATGTACACATTGAGATTATATCTTTGAGAACACATTTAATTTATCTTAAAGGAGCCATAAGCTGTGAAAAATAGCGAATATTTGACGTACTTGTCGTTATATACTTTACTTTTTTTACAATTTCTTTAGAAGTTCCTGTAGTATGAACACAACAATTTTTCTTAACAAAATATGAAAATCATCAAAGTTAACGCGTCCGAAAGAGACATTTTAGAGGCCATACAGGAACACATTAAGTCCGTAAGAGGCTGTAAACAGGAATGTCCCGGGGTCGCGAAATTACTTCGCATTAGAGGAGGCTGGGATTAGAGGGTCGGTAAAAAACAGAGGGATCTCCGTGTCGTTTACATTGATTTGGTGCTCGAGTTACAGATGTGATGGATTCGGCGGTTAACGCGGCCAGGGGAATAAGAACATCTGCTCGAACTAAATCAACCCTAATTGGTCGTTTTAAATTTGGTCACGTAATATTAGTATTATGGCGTTCCAAAGGTGCTAGGGTGCCATAATATATAATTTTATACTGCCGCTATAAGAACTTCCATATACTAATATGCGTAAAAATATGTATAGGTACTCGTGAAAAATGCAGATGTAAAATATAAGAAGATGGTTGAATGGGAAGTCAATATAGTATCTAAATTTCCCAGTATCTAGGATAGGAGCAATATTTTCTGTCTATGAATTAATCCAAATTACCAATCGAATCCCAATCTCGCCCGACGGTACTTTTTATAAGCCTCGCGTTTGCAGCCGAATCGATATAATCCCGGCAGTCCCGTGTGTCATTTGCGGGATAAAGCCGCGAATCCCGCCAAGTGTCCCCGTAATTTGTTTGGCCACTTCAAACGACTTTTTTGCATCTATGCAACCACACCGAGTGCTCGGCAGCTTACCTAATTGCTGTTGTGGAGCTGCTTAGTTATTCCGGGGTATGTTAAAGCAATATAAAGTGGTCGGTAAAATCATTGTTATACAGGTTATGTATTTTTTTAAACCTATGCGCTTATTTATCGTGACACGGAGGATAATAAAACGGGTTTTTACAGCGGTTTGAGTTAATTGGTGAGTGCTTGATATTTCGGCGATGTTGCAATAGGCATGAACACGGGATAGCTAAAGTTTACGGGTAAGCTGAAATTAAGCAAAGCCATGGAATAATTCTGGTTTCTCATGAAGGCAGAACAGTGAGGCAGGCAGTGGACAGCAGAGTACTGCTGCTGTGTGAACACACAAAACAGTACTGTTCTGCCTCGGCGTGTGCGGTCACACAGCAGTAGTTCTTCTCTGGTGACTACGGTTTTGCCTCCGTGTGAAACCAGAATAACTGTAGTTTTCGGGCAAGTTGGCAGTGGTCTACTTTCTTTTCTATTCGTTCACTTTTATTACTGTAATTGCTACCAAAACTCCACCCATGTCGGGAGCGTGTATTTAAATAAGGAAAAATTGCTTGACAATCTTTATAAAAAGTACGAGTATATCGAGTTCCGAGGAATCCCAACCCCAGTGTTTACTAGTAGCGAAACTTATTTTTACAACGAACAAAAACTATCCGCATATCGGTTAACCTGTTTTAAAGAAATCGGTCAACATAACTTAAAAAAACACACGCATCGGATGTACAAACGCCTCAGGTTTTTAAGTCGGTTAGAAATTAAATAAATTGCGTCCGCAGTCGCCGTTAATCACGGCCTAGTGGTAATTGCTTCATTAACTGCAGACAAGTTGTCGGCAGAGGGCAGCGGAAGAAAGCGATCTCTCCCGAAACTAATTACCAAACACGATAATTAAAAAAACAGATTTCCACGCCCCAAGGAATGGGGAAGAGAAAGAAAATGCAAAGTGTCAACCCAAAAATTTCCATGACAAAAAACTTCGTTTTTCGTATCGTCCAAAATAACCATTGTCTGGTGCGTTTTGGCAGTTGTTTTTTTTTCTTTGACGTGTCTCATTTTCATTTTTATCTCCGACGTCGAGGTTTTTAATAAAATATGTAAATGGGGTCGTCAAGCATAGTGTTGATAAGCGGCAGGTCTTCGCCGCCGTGTCTCGGCTGAAATTAGAATGTAGTGTGCAAAAACTTTATTAGAGACGTGGGCAACATAGACGGTAAGAATTTTGTTTATGATTTTTCGCAGCACACATTAAATAAATAAAATGGTGATAAGCCTTAGTGGGTTCTGTCATTTAAAATATATAGCTACCTAAAAACTGATACTACCTACTTACACTGGATGTATTATCTGAAATAAGAATACAACATCTCCCTCTGCTCTGCCCCACGTGTCTCCACTCTCCATAGGACACACTACTTAGATCATATGTAAGTTTCCAAAGCATGGTGGTAAACGAAGCTTTTATGGACTGCCTCAGTTTAATGATGGAATTTGCGATTTTATTTAAATTTGAACTTATTTTTCGTATTTAACTATCTGAACCGGCATTCAATAATTAATTAAAAATGGACTTAGGCATGCACTTTGCCTGTCACTTTCAGTTCGACCCACTTACATCGAGGGCCGGGGATATTTCCACCCAATCAAGTGATGGTATAGCGTACAAATTTATTTCTTCTACATCAACATAATACTACTATTTAAATGCAAACTAAAATTTCCCAGTAAATTCCAGTAATATTGTCGCCAATCAACCCAAGCACGCTAGATAAAACGCTAACGCTTTAAAATCTCTTCGCCAAATCAAATCAACCACTAAACGGCGAGTATTAAAAGCCAAATCGCCCCTATAAAGGGTGCCTAAGTAAATAAATAAGTAGCTCGAATATGGCGGGAGTATAATAACAGAAGGCAAACAGCATCAGAAGCCGTGA
The DNA here is from genome assembly GCA_923062465.1 of Acleris sparsana. Lineage (NCBI taxonomy): Eukaryota > Metazoa > Arthropoda > Insecta > Lepidoptera > Tortricidae > Acleris > Acleris sparsana. The sequence continues at coordinate 16,206,083 of OV281286.1, forward strand.
GATAAAATCGTATTGCGTTGTCAAAAATAAATGAATCCCGGGATTAGTCGGGACACGGGGCGCAATATTGTCGCGCCCCGGCCGGCCGCCGTAAGCCCCAGCGCGACAACTTCACCACATTTTTAGCGAAATAAGTAATTATTTATGTGCTCTCCATGGTAAAAATAAGCGGCTTTGCTTCAACACGTGCCCTGAAAATGTTGTAACGAGTTCGTTTAGGCATTTACCTACTATAAAATATTTTTTTTATGTCTATTTAGAGTAAAATGAATTTTGATCAAACATCGATATTCCCAACATGATGCGTCCGCAGATTATCATAGCAGATTCTTTTGTGTGCGAGCAGCCAGGGCGCAAGTGAGCGGGTGAGATAAACTACTCCGCGCGATTTCGCTCGGCAAAGAGAGCGCTCAACGCCGCCCCGCCTGAGCCATTGGGAGCGAGTTTTATTCCAATCGAATTTACCTCGCCACGGAAATACGAGTGCCAATAAACCTCTATAAAAGTAATCTTCTTAAAAACATAGCTGCTTTCAAAGCAGAGCTGAAAATCCCTCTGTACCTATCGTCGTCTATCGGTAACGATGGTCATCAAAAGTTTAACGGTTTCCGAAACCGAGGTGCTTCCTAACGACGACGACGTCGGCGTTTCATCGAATCCGCAACAATAAACAAAATTCGCAATATCTCGCCATTACGACGTCATTACTCAAATTGTACACAATTCAACGAGACATTGAAAGAAACTCGAAGAAAACTGCCATCGGAATTTGAGAATGAATAAAAAACGTCAAAAAAGATAAGGAATTTATGAAAAGGGCGCAATTTATCAATGGCGCGTCAAGCAGTCGATCGGCCGGGCGTCATTTTTATCGTATTTGCGTATAAATAGTGGCGTCGGCGCTCCGCCGCCGCTAATGATACGGAAAATGACATCTTATTTCGACGCGTAAATCGAAGAAAAAATCGCTCATCTCTCGCCCGTCTGCATGAATATTTTATAGGCGCGTCAACAGCGAAATGACAGGTTTTATCGTTTGAAAATTCGAAGAAAATTGCACGAAATGACGCGTCGATATTTTTTATTTAGTGAGAACATCCTTCCGCCAATCAGGCGCGCTCATTGTGACCGCACAATGAGCCCTTCCCTCGGGACTTTCTCGAGTAATTTTTATTTAACTGACGTGCGCAACAGTTTGCCTACCAATACTTGCATTTCATTTCCGTCTTCTTTTCATCGATTCAGAATGAATATGCTGCTTATTTCATTTTATTGTAGTCATTATGGAATACAGCTAGATGAGAGAAGCAGAGGATCGACCAAGGTCTTCGAGGAGGGAATACTTAACGACGAACACTTCAGATAAGACTAAATATACAAGTAAATACGTGGTGAATATTAGTGAAATGTGAATGAGATTAACATATTTATAACTTTCCAAGTACACTACACACTACTACGAATGCTAACCCAGAATTAATGGGAACATTCGTATTGAGGCAGTCAATGATGAAAACCCTCTTATTTACTTTCAATCCAAATATTTGCTACACTTAATAAAGCAAGTACGCACCAAACATTTCCAACAATTAGAATACCCGGGCTGTCTCGGAACCGTCAAACAATGCCAACAAATCGATCTTACGAGCCAGATCAAAGGCTCTAGAGGCCTTTACAGATCAACGGCAAATTGGCAGAATGCCGTAAATATCTTTATTAATCTATTTAATTGCTTATTAACATCGTGACACCGAACACGTGTATCGGCGGGTATTACTTAATGCTCGCTTTGATCGGAGAGGGTGAGATTTGACGTGTGTTACGTGCTCCACAAAATGTTACAAGCACCCAACACGTATCAAATTTGTTACCCGTATATCGTTACCCATTCATCATGCAGCTTGAATATTTGATAATTTCACCGAAAATTTGATACAAAGGACTTGCAGTGGAATTAGATTCTAATTAGCTGTCTAAGTACATTTAATTATACATCATGTACAAATTTCAAACTTGATTACCGTATAAAAAGAACAAAGTTACACTTCCGCAGAGTTCCCGCACTAACCTCTCGTTCACTTCCAAGTTCATGAAACTTTAAACAACTTTGACGTATCGATATTGCACTTTATTTCTAGTTTGAAAAAATATAAGCAATTGGTTTAACTATATGCTTTGAAATATTACCTGTCCCTATTACGAGTTTAATTGTATTTTTCAACGGTGGGTGGTGAAATAGCTAAGAGCAATTGGATGAAAATGCATCGTAATAACAGTTTTCAAATATGTTATCTCTGCCAAGGCTAGTTTTCGCTCTCTGTATGGGTGCTAGGCCATTTTATCCTTGCATTTTCATACGTCTAGAGTGCCTCTTGCAAAGACTAAGACTAAGGCTAAAGTGTTAATGAGCTTTACACAGATGAAATCCTACATGCTGCTGTGTAAATTAATACTTTTTGCACGGACATCAGAGAGTCAGCAATATATTTCCGTTTTGCAAGTTGGGCACCGAAACTTAAAAACGTCCAACATATATGAATAAAAATTTACGAATTTACACCTATGACTTTGGTAATTTTCAATCTTTCCGACGTCTCCTGACGGTTTACAATAGATTTCCTTGCGAAATTAAAAAGGGCATGTGTTTTAGGACCAGTTCCTATTAAAATATTATTTACTCATTTAAAGTTTATTGCACAATACACAAAGTATATAAATACAACTGGCGGATTTGATGCTTTAAAGCATTATCTCTAAGTTAACCATTACGCCAAGCAGAGGCAAGTAGAACGTTGGTGCTGGAATTGATCTTATCTTATTGTTTTATTTTTAACTTGTTATTGAAATAATTTGGGAGCCTAGCTAAGGGCAAACTAAGGTTTACGTCTCGTGAATCTATGTAGGAACTCATAACAAATAAACATTATATGTAATAATATGCTGAAATATTTTCTCGTCCTTTCTTATACTAGAATATCAAAAAAATAAAGGAATAAAATCGCCATAGTGTTGCCTCGGCTCTCTGAAGTTGTCTTTTAGCAATTGGGTGATTGTTCGGCGATTAAACGGCCTCTTTGATGTCTGCTTGTGTTTTTACGGGGAAGTTCTGATTATTAAGCACATAATTAGTTTAACTTGTGACTACGAAATAGAAGGGAGTCCTTTCACTCCTTGTCATCGGTCCTTGAAATTTTACATACTTATTCAATTTTGATGACAATACCATGGTACCAAGAAGATGTTATAATAATGGACATGGAAGGTGGTCATTGGAACTAGAATATTGTTTTACCCCATGACAACGCGCCTTCATTGCTTTTAAATTGACGCAATCTTATAATATATTCAGTATAGCGGTGAGTTTTGGTTGATTTAAATCACTTTAGTTATTATTTTCGTCAATGCTATCGAATACTGTAGTTATGTACTGCCGTATACCTAACAACGTGGTACATTTGTAGCTCAGCAGCCTCTCGACATTCCCGTGATCCGCATAAGTCTCGACATATTTCGTAAATTTGTCGAGGAGGGTCGGAACACCTGCCGTAAAGATAAGCCCCCGATGTCGCGTAATATTCCCCTTGAAATAACTTCTTACTGCCGCCGCCATAGCAACGAGCCCTCCGTTCGATCGGGTACTACGCGCTTAGTTACCGCTACGTAAATAAGAAGTATGTGATGACTATTAAGTGTCCGGATGTTACGTAAGTTACAGATGTAGCGTATAATCATACGAAATACTATTTCGTCGAATATATAATCTATCTTAATAAGCTTAGAGGGATAAAAAAGCTGACTGAGAAAGCAATTTAAATACAAATTTTCCCGACCATTTCCTATGATTATTTACTACATCTGAAAGCAAAACGATTTTAAAACGATTTGTTATTCAATAAATAAATCGGCAACTTAAACTTAGCAGACATTTCAATATTTTACTAGTACTGTAAAAATAAATGTATAAGTAGCAGTAGTACGTTGGTAGCCAGGCGTCACTGAAAATCAGCGTCACGGAATATCTATTGGCATTTTTTGTGGCCCTAAGCTAGCAAATTGTCAGTTGTGTTATTTTTAAGATTGGTATGTTTTTTTATATGCTAAATAAATTTCACTGTTTTTTTTTTCATTTCATATATTCGGGTTTTAAGAAAAAAATATCCAAAGTTCAAACCAAGATATTAAAAGCAAGCCAGGATTATGAATATACACTTATCTGTAAAACTTCAGTTGTAGCAAATAAGATTTTCTTATAAATAACTGCTCGAGCGGTGCTAATCAAAAAGAAACTACTTTTTCTTATATATATATTTTTTAATTATATTTAAATCATAGTACTTGCCAAGTCAAGTCAAGACACTACTACTGTAAACCGTGTGGTTTTTATGACAATTAATGTATTTTCTTCTTTTCTTTCTTTCTTTTCTCTTAATAGAAGGTACTAAATTCTGTGCCAAATATTTAAAACAAACAGAAACTGGCGTTAATATGCTAGGTACTTTAAATAGATTGTTTAGTCATATGAGGTATGGCTGCTTGCCTGAGCGATGTGTCGGCTTCCCGAAGACGCGCGACGCCCCGATGGAGTCCCGCGGGAGGCAATATCGCGAATTAATTAAGGAAGTCATTACGCGCCGATAGCGCATTAGCGCCACGCACGGGAAATTGCCGACACAAAGGATATTTCCTGCGTTTTCCCCGATTTAAAGCAATTCACGGATTTTGATTAAGCCCCCGCTGCTACAGCGAGATTATTCCCCTTTCAGCGCAAAGAATGGTTTATTTCAGACACCGTGAAAGTGAATTGTATTTCCTTATGATTATTGATTTTGGAGGAGCAAGGAATTCGGCGGTTGTGTGGGATTGGGATGCGTTCGGTTGGTTCTCTTTTTTATTAACTTCATAAGTAGTAAGGTGAACTGCAGGTGTACACTAAATGTTTATTTTTATGCAGAAGTTTTAAGAATATTTTAAACGATGGTTTCATATTTGATCAAATTCCATATGTTGCATACCTACCTGTTGGTAAAAAATACGTTTCTGAAGCTGAACATTCTATCAGCCTCATCATCTTGGTCAGCGGCCAAGATCACATCCTGTAGTGTCTTTCTAGGTCCTAAAGTAGGAAGCTATGTTTGCCAAATTATAAACGACGTCGATAATAAACTAAAAAAGAATAAGATAGTTTAAATTTTGCAATGATAAACTTCATCAAGCTAATTAGGTCCTGTTTTTTAACCCTTTTCCCTCCAATTATTTTATTATAGGATGCTCGCGATTCCGCCCGCGCAGACAAATAAATATAGCCTATGTTCATCAGGGATAAATGTGAAAGAATTTTTAAAATCGGTCCCTTAGGTTCGGGGCCTATTGAATGCAAACAAACAATCAAATCCTTCCTCTTTATATAATATTAGTGTAGATTAATTCGCTTATAAAGAAAAACATTCGTAAACTAACGTACGCCATTGGTAAGGAAACAAGTGAATCTACTAGTAGTTTAAACCTAATCTCGCCCGGCCGCGGGCAGCGAACGCATCCAATAGAAACTATGTTCATTATCTCTCCAAAGAAGCTCCGCGCGCTACAACCGGCAACTTTAGATTGGCGCAATAATTATTTATTCCTCTCACTCCCTCCGACTCAGCGAACTATTCAGCGAAGAAACGCTATTTCTCGCCGGTCAGATAAGGCGTTTGATTTTCCCCATTTTCGCCTGGACTTTAATTATGGCCTCTGGTTTTGTGTAAAATAGTTGGTGGAGTTATTTAATCCAGATCAGTATGCGGGCGGCGCGCGACGACGAGCGATGCGAGCCAATGAGCCCGAAGGAAAACTGCTCGCCCAAGCCTTGTTCGTTTCGCTCGCTCCCTGAATTATTTATTCTCAGTGTAAATATGGTTTTTTGGTGCTCTTTTAGCAGCACTACGATAAGAAATATACCTATGCTTCGTTTTTAATTTAATACATGTCCGTTTTGGACTTTTCCTGAGACAAAACAAAGATAAATAATACCATTCCGAGCCCAAACTTTGTCACAGATAAGTAACACACTAAACACTAACATTTTCAATGCACACGTAACGAGTAACGAGCGAGTGAAGTCTCCGCCCGGCATTACTCCAGCCGCCGAACTGTATAATACAACTATGCGGAGCCAAACAATATAGCTCCGTAAAAAATAAGCGCACATCAGACTCGAGCATGTAATTCTAGCGCACTCTTCCGGTCCGGACAAAGAGGAGGGTAAGAACACGAGTTACTCGACACCCGTGCCTTACGCAGATTTGTTTCTCGCCGGCTCGCGCCCTCCAAACTAAAACAAACTCTGCAAACAACCTACACGACCTATTTCAGCTTATTACAGAGCGTCTTCTTCCAACGTTTCGGCCTGCATCTACAGACGCAGGAAATTCGTGATAGTCAAATTGTAGTCTTACAGGGCGTGTTACACTTAAATTATTACATTCCCAGCTTTGTTACGACCGTGCAAGATTCAGTTTTCATTACGAAACCTGGCGGAAAGGTCCTTGGGACGGCAGGTACGTCACATGAGGACTGCGAAAGAAAAATGTACCTTTAACGACGTAAGGATTCTGGGAGCGGAGAGGAGAAATAAGCCGTAACAGGATGTCGTTCAGGATAATACCTCTTTCGTTTTATTTTCTTTTCAGAGATTTTATAATCCGTACAAAATGAATTTATATAATATGGTGAGCCGTATCTATTATAAGTAGAGTTTTCTTAGCTGGTTAACTTAATCAGCATGTAAGTTGATTCTTGTAAATTAAGTAAAACGATAGCTTTCACATGAAAGGCCAGACACTCAAGAAAAACTCAAACCACCTGATAAGTTTGTAGAATAGTGCGTCCTTCAAGATCAGTGAACTTAACGCATACTCAGCCGACTTCCTGGTTGGCGACAGTTAGTGTACTCACAAAAGCACGAGCGACACAAGAGCCTGTCTCGGGAGTCGATATATCCCGCCATTACTCGACTCGCAAACTTCGCAAGTGATCACCGGCTCCGACCGCGGCTAGACGTAACACACAAACACACCCACGCACACAAAAACGCAGGTAAAAAATCACCCCTGTGTGTGCCGAGTGCCCGTGTGTGAACTTAGAAACACAGTACTACTTATAGCAGTCAGCTGTAGCTACTTATAAGAGAGTAGCTATCGCGACTCCTTTGTTCTAGCAGCTGATTGGAGCCAGGCCCGGAAATGCGTGTCACCCCACCCCCTCATTGGTCCGTTTCATTTTCTTAGCGCGAGAGAGATGCAGCTACAGTTTAAGGATACGGATTTGTGTAGCGCGGTAGGTAGGTGTCATGAGTTGGTTGTTTTGCTCGTTGACTATGTTTATGCCGCGTCGCCTAGATAAACTATTCGGCGAGTTGGCTCGAGAGTTTGCAAATTGTTTCTCTCGGAGTTGGTCGTCCGGAATTTTGATTTTATCAAATTAGATTGGTTCGTCGGTGTGGCGCGAACTTGATTAGTTTTAGAGGTTTGATAGAGATATGATTTTCAGAGAAATTATATTTGATTTAAGCGTCATTTTTTAATAATTTTAATTAGTTTGATTTTCATTACTACGAGGCATGACCGTGGCGTGGCTACTTTTAAAAGCTGTGATTTTATATTTTTTATTTCAATAATATGAATTCCTCGAAATGTTTCGGTGGTTGTTTACGAGTAACCAAAACACATAAAGCGGTGCGAAGTGAGCGGGCGGCAGCGACAGGCTAATCACCACTTTATCGCGCCTGTCACCCGCAGCATTCAATTCAACTACCCTGTTTACCATTGCCACTGTATCTGGACGCTCTTATGACAAGGTAACAAGGGCTGTTTTACACTGCTTGATTAGACGATGTAGAAAATTAAAATATGGTCCTATGTTTACATTCAAGACGATATTAGTGGAAATTGAACAAATATAATGCATTTTAGGCCGAAATTTCCTAAAAAGAATCTTATATCACCTGTCTAAATATTTTGACCGACGTACAGGTATTTGTCTTAATAAAATGAGTTTCTTTTGAAACATGGACCAAAAAAATATAATAAATAAAAGTTTTTTTAGGTTGGTGTTCTGAACTAGAAAGCTAACGTAACTTCTGGCGATGCTAATGTACTTATACTTATCAAATAAGTTCTAATTTGTTTAGTCTTTAGTGCTAATTAAGATATGACCTAAGCTAATCTGCAACCGTCAGTTTATCTGTTCTGTATACCGCAGGCACAGGAAACAGGCAGCAGGCTAATCGGCACTCTGTCACAGCCGTCAGGCGCAGACGCGGCACGTGGCTGCGGTGCGTGCTAACAGCTACCTACCGCAACGCGGCAGGGCGCACACTTAAACAATTCATAATTGGGATCCTATTTTTATTAGTACACCATTTTTCATTTTGTAACCAGCCAGTATTTTTCATTGCTGGTTTTTGGCAACAAAATAGTCATGAGTACCGTTCTAAATTTAACATTGTTTTCAACACACTTGCTCAAAACGACCTCTTTATTCCACCGATTTTTGGCTCATAAACCTAGATATTAAACACGCGTGCTTTTTCAGTATATTACGCACAAGTGCCTTTAGTTTATTAACCCAAACAATTTACATTTGTAGCCTAGTACCAAGTTGTAAGTACGAAGAAGAAGCGATATAATTTAGTCGGGTTATACCTTTTTTTTTCTTAGCAACAAACAGTTTTTATGCGGCAAATAACATTATCTACATATTTATTTCAATAAATTGGTGAAATCAGCTTTATTACTAAAAAATAACTCAATTTCATTAAAATCATTTAAATTTTTCTGTAATTTGTATTTTAAACATGAATTATTACATTTTAAATTTGGCTGTTGGCCGATCTCGTTCGCGCCTTAGCCTTGCGCGCGCATCGGTATCGCGGCAAGAAAAAAAAAACAACGCGCCAGCCGCCATTTTTCGTAAATAATTGACGGCTGTGACGAAGATAGTTTGGATTAATTATTGTGAAGTTTAATATTAACGAAAATGTCTTCTTTAAGTAAAGAAAATGAAGAAATTGTAATTTTGCCAACTGTTTTAATAATTAATTAAAATTTGACTAAATGAAGAGTCTTGTTTTTTTTTCGCAAGTGTGTTGAAAAACGTCGTATGTAACGCGTGTGCCTGTGACCATAATATACGCGGCTTTCTTGTGGCGCACTCGCTACCGCTCGTGCGCACACAATAGCGCCTTGTATACAATGGTCAACTTAGCACACTTGTATCATAATGTACTATTTATATTCGCAGATTAATTATTGAAAACTCGTTAATAATTATTGGTTTTAATACCTGTACAGTTGCCCTCTGAATTAGCTATATTTTACAGTGTTAGAGTAGTTTGAATTTAGTATATTTATGGCCGCGAAAATCGAAATTAAAATATATTTATCGCTTGAGTGTTGGTACAGGTTTAGAACAAGCTTATATAGGTACTAATAAAACAATGAATTTATATATACCTACGTTTACGTTTGTCGTTTTGTTTGGTTTATTATTTACTGTGAAAATAAATATTGTTATTACTAGTGTTTGCCACGCCTGCTCTGGACTAGTGCCTACAGCGCTAGTGACTACAATTACCATCCACGCCAGCGATTCGAATTCGCTCTGTCCCCCACAGTATTATTATATTATAATAACTTAAGAACTTAAGAGGCTTGTGAAGCTAAAAATGTCCATACAAAATGCCATATCGTTTCTCTCTCCTTAAACGTAGTCCGAGATTTACGACTTTTCGAATATGTTAATTTCGAATAAGTGTCTATCAAAAGTAAGTATAGCACTAACTGCACAAACTGCGCATAGTTTGAATATATGCATAATTATCATTTTTGTACGTCGTTCCGATAAAAATTACGAACGTAAGAAAATATCTTCACAAAAATGACCATTTACTCATTTTCCGAGGCAGCGACGAAAGAAATCAACAGTACCATGAATTTTAAGCTGTGACGTTACGTCTACAGTTGTATTTTGACAAGCCGTATTTTACTTCATTTTTATGTTAGTATGTATTTTGGGTCTCATCCCGCAAGTTCAGTCAATCGAACCGACTTCCGACTCAACCATGAAATCAGATCTAAGACACCTTAATATTTCATTGTTATCGGGTTCACATATATATTCCGAATACTAGCCCATTGCAATAACTGTAAATGGTTCAAAATTGACTTGCTACATACTAAGTAAAAATACGACTGTAGACGTAACGTCACAGCATACAATTCATGATGCTGCTGTTTTCGTCGGAAAATGTGGAATTTCTTCCGCCGTTCGCAACTTTTTATTAGGAGGACGTACAAAAAAAACATGTATGCCTAAACTGTGCGCAGTTTTGGTTGTTTAAACTTCCCAAAGACACTTTTGTCGTCAAGTCAATTGTTAAGGAATAAAAAAAAACTAATTGTGGCACCGCCAATTCAAGATGGCAGCTACGACGACGTGTATGTTAATTATTTCAGTAACACAGCGTTTACTGGAATCTTAACAACTAGTAAATTATTAAATTCATTTGTAAAAATGATAATTGTTGTATGTAAAAGCGTAAATGAGCACAATCATTATAGTAGTGTATTTAGAATATTTGGCAATGATAACAGATCTAGATGGTTATGCCCTGGCCTGCCGATGCATTGAATAAATAAGTGGAAGAAAATAAATGAATGCGGTACTAAAGTGGTAACTTGGTATTCGACCAATGAACCCTTTCGAACTATATGTATAGTACTTGAGGCTTAAATAATATCTACAATAGAATGTTGAATTTTATACTTAACCTGTTTCTGATTAGGTATACCAACGTTTATTTGTAACCCCAGAACGAAGGCAATCGCTTCACAATATAACGTGCGAATGTTTGCCACACACAGTCAATCTCTAAAGTTAATTCAAAACCACATTAAGTCTTTATTAAGATCTCGATACCGTTCATTCATTTGACGGCAATACACTTGTCATCTTCGCCATTGTCGCGTTCAGCGCGGGTGGCTCGGCGTTAGCTTACCTTTTCAATCTTTATCGAAGGTCGATTATCGATGTTTGTGCTCGATTGTACCCACAATACTACCAGCGACTTCTATTGTTCGACATTTAAAAAAACAGGTGTCCAAACTAACCGCGGAAAAAACTCCTTTGATATGTTTATCAACCCTTTACAAATCGGGGGCGGATTTGAAAATCGAACAATTGCGGGCTTGTGAATGGGTTCTCGATGATTATCGTTAAAAAGGCAGAGGTTAGTGACAGGTGAGATGTCAAGTTAGTGAATGAAGAGCGATGGCTTCAATGGATGTAAGTTGACTCGACAAGATAGAGGATGTGTGGTAAAACAGTTTTTTTAAATAAAAAGGTACAGGTTTTGTTTACTTATATTTTTCAGAGGGTTTTGTTTGCTTGAAATGTCGAATAACAAAATTGTTAAAAATGTGTCCATCCACGTCATTAGAAGACCACTGGCAACACGTGCAAAATTAAACTTAAGGCACGCGACCGAACGGCTCACATTTTCCGCGTGACAAAAACAATGAAAAGGAAAACGTTTCGGCGGCGGCCATCTTGGCTGACGCGTAGGTCGCGTGACGTGAAGTGACCCGAAACACGAGACTTTGCGCGTCATCGGCATAAAAGAATTAAACTCAATACACAAATACAAATATTTATACCTTTAAATTTTGAATTTAAAATTTTGAAAAATGTACTAAGTGTATTTATTTAAAATTGAGATATTTAAACATTCGCATGATATTTTAGATCTGTGAGCAATTGGTAACAAGTGAATACCTACAGCAATTACAATTTAAATACGTGACGTGTATTATGTGACTAACGCTTGAAAAATTAAATAGTACCTACAGTATCGATAGGGTTTTTTATTCGATAGCTTTGACCCTGTTTCTAAACACTTGAAACAAGTTACAAAATATTTCGATATCATTTGCACTTGTTTGCGAGTCAATATCATAACATTTATTCGACAAAAACACTCTGCAACAGAACACAAAACAAAAAAGGCAGGATTAAATTAATTTACAGTAAAAAAAGTTAACTGGTGGGTCCTCATGTACCTACCGATTTAGTGTAGATAACTTGGTAAGATTGATTATATAAGCTACGGAAAATGTATGCATGGGATGCATTTTGTATACCAGTTTTATTATTAAGTCGGCCATGGCTCCAGAGCACGAGGCGAGACTATGATGATGGTGCGCGGTATTAATATCTGTATGTGTAGTTCATAAAATTTTAGAGACGTCGATGGGGATCCCTTTGACAACCATACATTTATTTTTTCGATTATTGAAAGTCAGACTGGTGTATCCATATTATTTATGTTCATAAGTATCGGAAGTCATAAAACTTTTAGGTCATAACGCTTTATAATTAGAACGTTATTTTTTTATAATATATAGGATTATATTATACAAAAGTCATAACCTAACCTTAACCTTATAACATTCAAAGGCATATTTATAATAAGTCCGAAAAAAAATGGACATATTTTTTATACTATCAATTATTTTTATTTATACTGTTTGTCTACCAAATGTTAATAACAGCAATTTTATATGTTTCGAAAGTATTAAAGACCATAATAACGAGAAACAACAACATCTAAAAAAATACTAATGTGGTCCCAGCTGATCGCGCTGATCCGATTCGAAATAAAAAAAATAGGACAGTAGGTTAGGTTAGTACTACGTCAACGCTGAAGGACTTAACTACCCAGAAATAGGAGCTCCGCAAGGCGGAGCTCCGTCGATCCTGTCACATCATACATATTTATTGTAAGTTGTATGTGTTGTACTTTTATGACTAACATGTTTTGACCTAATAATATTTATTACAAGTAGTATTATTAAATTTGACATTATGAAGTTTAATTATTATGACATAAATTGGTATGACTATGAATTTTAAGAGTTCCAACAAATATGACCCGCAATAATTGAGATTCCGATTTATACTCTTCAATATTATGACTTTTAACTTTAAGACTAGTATTAAGTCTAATGTAAAAACAGCAATAATCGAAACTTTAACTTAATGGCAGTCCTGGGTCTCTACCCAGGTCGATGTCCTGAGGTTTTTAATTTGAATGTGTTAAACTCCCATGGTCACGGGGTCAAACAGCAAACGGGTGTCATATGAAAGGGCTCAATCTGCACTTTTCAAAACTATTTTCGTGGCGTACTTTTTTATTTATAGCCAAAAATGTACAAAAAATGAACGTGCTGCTTCACTTCGAAGTTTATGGACCAAAAAATCTGAAAAAAAACCTGTCTTAAGATAGTTATTTATATTTTACGCGAAAAATAACTTTAAACATGAGTATTACAATTTAAGCTACTCAAAATGGACCTTATCGCATAGAAAATAAAGTTTATAACAAAATGATCAGATAGAGAATGCTTGGATAATTTATGAAAAGTGGACACACATTTTTATAGTGCAATATTTTTAAAGGTGTTAACAACTGACTCTTATTATTGATCTTATTTACATTTGATAGTGCGTAACCTCTTAAAAATTTAATGATGGTATAAAATGCAAGAACTAAAAATATAAATTTCAGTACTAATGAAGTATGACGCTACACGTGCAAAGCACACTCAAACGCATTTATTTTCCAAGCACGAGACCAAGACGGCTTCCTCGTGACGTAAACATATTAAAAAACGTTTCGGCAGCCATCAAGCGTGACTCGTCACGTGAGCCCTTCGTAAAGGCTGCACGTGTTTTGAATCGGAGTGAAAAGTACCTACGTCAAAAGTCTTTACAATGATTAAAAAGCCATAAAACAATAGCTAATTAGCCTTGAGTTAATGACGTATTGAAAATTTGAATATCAGGCTCGTTTTTAATCGAAGAAAAAACACAACTCGTCCTTTACAATAAGGTTTAGAAATCAATATATGCTAACTTAAATGTGGACACTTACATTTTCGTGAAGAAAAAATAATAATATTCGTGACAAACAACAGCAAAAAAATACGTACCTACAAAAATAAATCATTCACGAAACGGTCTCAAGTCTCAACTAAGCGTTGGCGTTCAAGTCAGCGCTGGCCTGCCATTGGAACCATCAGGTGACACCAGGCAGGTTACACAAGTAGTAATTCATAAAAGTAAATTTGATTTCAAGTATTCTTCTTATATTGTAATGAAATTAAATGTAATGAAATATTTTATTGTTAACACTCGTTACAACTGTTACAAGTCGGAAAAAAATAACGTGCAAGTATGGACACGAACGCAAATTTGTGACCCATTTAAAAATAAATGCTTGATGTCGTCAATGTCATTAGAGATGCCAATCCATTCGTAACTTGTAAGAAACTCGATCTTATTGTTGTAGAATGTTACATTGACTTTGGACCTAAGGTGGGTCCAAGCCGACAGACTATTTTCAGTATTTTTACAAGATTTTATTTAACTTGCCACGTTTGTGTTTGAGTAAAAGTGTTATCATTTTGTAAAAGACATGCATTTTCAAGTCGAGGGGCCTTTCGTAAAAGTGGTAATTTAAAAAAAAAATAAAGTGTTAACACACATTAATACTCTGTACTTATGTTCTATGTGTACCAATAAACTACATCTAGTATCTAAATAAGTTGATGAAACTTAAAATTGCAATAAAATATGCGTGCTCTATGTAGGTAATTAAAAAAAACTAGAAATAAAATAATATTAGTTAAATTATGTCATAACAGATAGAAAAACTGGTCTAATACAAATTGAACGCACTATTATTTATTTTCCAAAATTTAATTACTATTATTATTAATTATTTTGCATTTTCATACATATACACACACACACACACATATATGCATATATCTATTTGTATATATTCGAGACCCTTGCAACATGATTTCAGACGGTAAAGTTATCTACGTTAATGCATTCATTGCCGGAATGGCATATAAGCGTTGTTAAGTATGCTTTTTAAACGCAAATGTGCGTTCTATGAATATGCAAGCTCCGTATACAACGTGTTTTTTTTGATTTACGATAACTTCGGCATATTACTAGGTATATCTATAGAAACTAATTGGTAGATTAGATTTTTAAATATTGCAAAAAAAAAAAAATTTCAGTTTAGAACAAAATAATGAAATCTTTTATCTTTGGTCATTCTAAAAGGGCCTTTAGAGTTACCTAGCTAATAATCAGTGTCAAATACGTCTATGTTGGCGTGACATACACACACAAGTAAAGATAACACTTGACAGGTACAAGTCACTTTAGAGTGACGCGTATACAAACCTAACAATTGGAAACTCTTTACTCATACGTATTAAAAGAAAATTGTTGTTATCAATTAAGAGCCTTTTACACTAGTTTAACGTGATTAACTGATTAAATTTAAAAAGTAAATATCTTTAAAACCGTTAGACTTATAATTTGTCTGTCTTCGGGAAATTAACTTTGTTTGACCTAAAGAACGTTCCCTTAAAGTTATCGTAAATCAAAAAAAAACACGGTGTAGAACAAAAGATACGCACATGGCAAAAGTTCGATAGACGATGCCGCCAGTGAATTATCTAAACGTGAAGAAAATCATATGTATTCGGAGCAAATTGTTTGCGACAGACGGACAGACAGACAGACATACCTGTAATCCTATAAGGATATAATAAGGATTCCGTTTTTACGATCGGATGTAAAAATGCTTATATTTACGAGCACTAACCTTTCTGTTAATTATTAATAGGAGAGGTCCAATTCAATCCAATATCTGAAAAAAGAGAAAATGCGAAATTTATATAACGGGATACCACTAGACTAGAAATCAAAAACGTCTTTAAATGACAGAGCATTTACTCCGTTATAAAAACTAAAGCCAAACTGGGATCTGACTACTCTATTGATGCCTTCTTCGAGTGCTAAACAAATAAAACCATATTTTTTTTGATCTGCTGGCCTGTGTCTAACGCTCTCGCAATCGCAATCGACTTCAAAGCGGACAAAATCGTTTTCATTTTGTGAGCGGACTCGCCTTCGGAGTGTCTCAATGAACACGATTGCGATTGCGTTAAGCAATAGGCCTGCAGACTGCAGGCCCATGCTAAATTATGAATTATAAATTAATGAGATCTATAAAAATATACTAAAAGAAATCCTTTATAATGCGTTCAGAACCTATTGGCAATGACCACCATTGTTTTATCTTGGTAGTAGGAAACAGCTGCAACTTAATGTTCTTACAATATGTGATATGATAATGATTTAAATTTGGAACATTTTCCAAAATCAATGCAATTTAAATAGGCCCCAATTATAGTATCAATTGAAATTAAAATTGAGCTCGGTATATTTTTATAGTATTCAGGGTGTAATCGTTAAGTGTGACCAGGATATTATTCCGTAACTATTACAAATACTACTATACTATTAATATACATATTAGTTTAGTTTCCTTTAACTAAAACCTTTGTACTAATCTCATACTAAATGTATGAAAGTGTATAATGTCAACATTTTGGATACTTCTCATTTGATTTTTAAAAAGTTATTAGTGTCATTTTACTGATTAGGTCATGTACTTTCGATATCAGTTAAAAAAAAAGATATCTGTAATAGTTACATAATAATTGCCTGGTCACACCTAACGATTACACCTTGTATATCGCACAACATTTTGAACTCAAACGACATGATGGCCTTTAAAGTTTGTTTATGATTTAAATAAAAAAACAATTACAATCGTGACACAGGATCTGCTCAGCCGCTAATTAGTTTGTGTATGAATGAAACAAAAAACTCATGTTTTACGCCATTTTTGTCGTTATTTATTTGTTGTGCTACTTTTGTTTGTCTTGAAAATGTTATTACTGAAATAAATATGTTTTTTTAATGCTTTAGCTTAGCACCTATAAATATGTTGTAGCACTGGAAGCAATGCAGGTCATTCACCTTCCGCTTTTGAAATCATCTTATCATATTAATCATCTTGTGATATGTGTGTAAATAAAATAATGTATGCAACTGTACATAATTAGGCCTTACAATACTATTGTGGTTCTAGAAAGAAGCCGAAGTAAAACCACAATCGTGTTTGAAAACCACTTATTAAATATGTATGTATCAGTTACTTAAATTATATGGATTACAGTTATATGGATAACTTAATGATATTTACATTTTTATATTTTAACAATAATCTAATAAGTTGATTTGAAAATACGAGTGTGTGTATGTAGGCACTTACTATAAATAACTAGCTAATTTACCGCCTAAAATATATAAACTGTCTCTCAAAACGATCAAACGTCCTCTTTTTTCCGTTGCCTATTTCAACATAAAATTGTGGAGAGGTTTTAATGAAAATTACTTATTTAAAGCAACAATTTTAAACCTCAAATAAGCACAAAAGTTTTATTCGGCACATCGTTTTTCATTATCCAGAACTGTGGCTTTTCTTCAATCTCTTTCATTAGGCTAAAGTAACTCGCATTTAGATAAAGCATAATGAAAATGTAGCTTCATCGTGCAACTAGGTATGTATGCTATACGGTGAAAAACAAACGAGGCCTACAAAAGGGATACACTAAAAAATGCACTGGAAAGGTACATCGCGAAGTTTCTGTTCAAAGTGAGGTAACGCACGGCGCGTTGCACCTAACCAACCGTGGCGCTAAAGAAGTGGGACAAGAGAGAAGATGTAAGCGGGTAATAGTTTGTATTTTATCCTCTTTCCCCTTATGTATTTTATCCCTTTTATCTCAGAGGATATAGGAAGCTAATTTATGCGAAATTACTTTGTCTGAAGTTGTAATGAATAACACGAGTTGTTTCTGCAGTTTACTGATGATTCTATGATCGGGGAAAACGATGCAAAACTTTAACAAAACTTAACAAAACTTACATTACAGCCATGAAACTATTAATAATTCTTATACCAAATCAGAGACTCTGATATGGAGTTAAATTGAACACTAATCTACCAATATTATTCTTATTTTTTAATAATATTGTTGTTTTTCTTGGTTGCAAGTTCTCCTTTATGTCAGCTTTACAAGTTTTGTTAAAGTTTTGCACCGTTTTCCCCGATCACTGGATGAAGCATCGAATCGGCAGGGTTAGGAAAAAACACACAAAGTAGTGGAAAACTACGACGTGTTTACTAGACTAGCTCTTAACTAGAATAAAATGGTGTTGATAGCATAAAGCTGCGTCCAAATTACGCGCGGCAAATTAGACGGGGAGACGGGAGACGGGGTACACTGTGTCCTTGGCCGCCGGGCCGCGAGAGCCAATGTTCGTTTGCCGCGCGTAATGTGGACACAGCTTAAGAGACATGTAGACACAAGATTATCGAAGAGTGTCAGTAGACCCGAGGTCTGGGCAAATACTAACCGAAAATCATCAGATATGTTTTCTTACTGAACACTTCTATGTCTAATGTTTATACGTATATCTTCGGTAAAAGCTGGAAAATCAATTTAACAAAGTTTTTGACCGTTCGTGTTTCTTTTCATGGTTCCATAGTCAAACTAGTAATCCTTACAGTTTCTACATGTCCATCCATCGAATATACATATTAGTCACGCGGACAAAGTGGTAAAATAAAATCTTAGTAAAATACTTTTTAAGGTACCTCCCCTACATGAAACGTACATGTATTTTTGGGAAGTTTTGTGGAAACA
This sequence comes from Acleris sparsana, assembly GCA_923062465.1. NCBI lineage: Eukaryota > Metazoa > Arthropoda > Insecta > Lepidoptera > Tortricidae > Acleris > Acleris sparsana. Next base: position 16,224,766 of record OV281286.1, read on the forward strand.
ATTGTGAAATATTACGATTTAAAGAAATAATTCTTGTTAGAGTCAAGTGTCGTCGTCGTCGTCGTCGTCGTCCCCTACAGCCAAACGAATTATAAAGAAAAATTATCACGACTAAATAGACTTTATGATACAGAAATATACTACTTACCTACTGAAATTACCTAAGGCAACACCAAATAACTTTCAATAGAGAATTAGTTCATACTCGTACTTGTTCTTTCTTGATATAGTCTTCGAATAGTAAAGGCTTCGGAACCCTACACTGAGCATGGTCAGACATTCTCGGTTTTTTTACTATTAAAACGTGTAGATATACATTGTGACAAATATTATTGGACAACAATGAAACTCGATTGAGTAATCTCTAGGTAAGAAAAAGATGTGGATGTCTACCGAGCAGTTGGAAAAAAAGTTAGGGTCAAACGCAAACCCATTTTGGATAAAAGAAACGTAGTACATCACACACAGTGATAGACTAATACCTATTATAAGAAGAATAATGGTCAGCTGGTTTCACGTCTCTATTTAGTAAATATAAAAACTAACCGTGCCCGCGTAGGCTTGTTCCTCGCGGCATCCTTTCAGCCTGCTCTGAATAGCTGGTGTCGGGAAGGCGAGTGCCTACTGCTGCATATTTATGAAGCGCCTCAAACACTATAAATAGTTGATACGGGCCCCGGCCTCGCCGGGTAATGGAGTAAATACAACGTCGCTGTAATTTATACTGAATGAGAATACCTAAACTAGAATGGCTGAAGACTAGGGGTGAAGAGAAACTGGGCCTTGAAAATGGTTTAGAAGAATACTCATCGTGTTTATATTGAGCCAAAACGGTATTTTGATATCCGTATCCGTGCCCAAGACAATAAAGTCCGAAAATCTCGTAGGTACATTGTAATTCGAAGTCTCGTGTCTATTTTGAATGTATCAACCGGTGGCGGTTGAATGTAGTTGTGTCATACGTAATTATTTGTCTGGCTGAAACACTTGATAAAAGATAAAAGATAAAAGAAATGTATTCAGTAAGTACGCCGCTCGGGCAGTTTTACACGTCAAGAATCTACCATCAGCGCTTCCCAAGAGCCCACTGCTGAGAAAAAACGCCGCAAGAAACTCAGCAGTCAGTCATTTTTTCATATTACAATGGTACTACTTATTCTAGCATTATATAAAGCTACAAGTATTAAATTAAATATAATATCAAATAACATGTGTAGTTCTTGGGCATCAACATTTGATCCATACAGGATGAGTGCCATATACAATGATGATGAGTAATTAATTGGTAAATCATAATCATATATTAATGTGTATTGGGACATTGTCAGCGCTCCGTAAAAGAACGAATAGATCCTGTAAACCATCTACAACGCAACCACTCATATATACTCGTACTCCGCCACAGATTGTTATCTCCATCAATATTTGAACTTCGAAGATCTGCGTCACTATTGCCTAACGCACTCGCAATCACAATCGGCTTCAAAGTGGAACCATTGTTTTCATATTGTATACAGACAACTGAAGTGGAGGTGGGCGGGACACTTGGCTAGGCGAAACGATGGTAGATGGTCGAGGGCGCTAACAGAGTGGTGGCCGAGATTAGGTCACAGATCAGTGGGCAGGCCACCAGCTCGTTGGTCTGATGACATTTGGCAGACAGTTGGGAAAGGATGGATGGCGTTAGCACGAGACCGGGAAAAATGGCGTGGAAATGAAGAGGCCTTTACCCTGCAGTGGGTGGATGTGGGCTGAAATGATGATGATGATGATGATGATACAGACAAGCCTTCGATTTTCAAAATGAAAACGTTTGCGATTACGAGTGCGTTAGGCAATAGCCCCTGTGGATCGGACGCGGATGTTTTTACGGCACGCAAAAGGCAAATGAGCGCACACACCACCTAATGGTAAGTAAGGTCTTAGACCCATAGACAATTGTACTCTCAAGACTACACTCTAATCTAAGACTGCAATTCTAAGACCACAAATACGTTGCCAACCCGACTAAGATACTCGTATAATGCCTCTATGCTAATAATTTAACCGGTTGCCTTATCTTATCCCCACACCGAAATACATCTATGTGAACAGCTCTACTTGGAGACAGGTTAAAGGATAAGATGATGGTAGCTATCTGGACGGACCTTGCACGAGGCCCTACCGCCACTAAATGTGTATATTCTATAGTAGACTGAATCTTAATTCATTGTTAGTTAATAATACTGTATTAAGGTGCCTATCAGCATAAAAGCTATGAAGTTGTAAATAGATTTATAGGTTTGGGACCGCTTAGGAAATATTGAACTACCATTTTCACGAGGTTGCGTGTCCACCCCTTCAGCCAAAACCAAATGTACGATAACTTTTATATTAAAGAAATTATCTATGACAAAGGACCTCGGACCTAAAGTATAGAAAATGTGGTTTCAGTTAATATCCTGAGATTTTGATATGTTATAGATTTCAAAGTCCTGAACAAAAGTCTTTAGGAGTGCTACCACTGTTTCTGAGTCCTCTTCAGAGTTTCGACTGATTTTGTACCAGGTAACAATAACTATAAACAACGGATAAGATGAAAGAAAAATAGCGTTACAGATTAAAACGTAACAATAAATATTTACATATTTATAGAATGCCTACCCCTTTTTTTTACAAATGTACCTACACATCCAACTCTCTAGCTAATGGAACAGTTGCATCCTCCATGTAGATATTCACATGATATCTGTTAATCATAGCTCCAGCATTTTTTTAAAATCGTGTAGGTGAATATAATGCCATTTGAATTGACTATCAAAAAACTTAAAAATTGACTTTAAATGGCCATTGCGGGCTTCAACTATCCATCTTGACTTCGTAATTATTCGTGATTCATTGGCTGCTGCTGTTCAAAATCGTCGCCGCCCACGTTCAAGGACTGTGGGCATTTTACAGTGCATGCCATTATTTTGGAGATATGGCACAGAATCTCGATATCCTCGATATATCAAAAGTACACCGCCACCTTGAAACCATTGACTCATATCATTAAAAGGTATAGGTTCTTTCTAATGTCAATTGTTAAAATGAATAGTTGAGAATTGAGTCTAATACTTTGTTAGGTATTAAATCATTCGAACTCGAACTCTGAAAGAAACTAGGAAACAGTGGTAGCACCCCTAGAGACTATTGTTCAGGACTTTGAAATCTATAACATATCAAAATCTCAGGATATTTAACTGAAACCACATTTTCCATGCTTTACTTTAGGTCCGGGGGTCCTTTAAAAGGAAAATATAACACGAGTAAGTAGGGTTCATTGATTCTTCGAGTTACAGGCGACTAAAATGTTAATACGATTCTAAGATAGCACCAACCTAACTATGAATAGAAAATTAGCTCATACTTGTGGTTTTTGGAGATGGAGATGCAGATTTACGCGAGGATTAGCCGCGAGTCTACGGCCCCAAATCGTCTGCATTAGAATGCAGAGCAACCGCCCCGATGCGCCGACACGACCGTGTCACGTCCGCGGCTTCATAGGTATTTTGCGAGTTGAAAGTTGGCCGACTTTCTTTCAGTGTAGAGAAATCGATTAATGAGGCCTAGTTAAGAAGTGAACGCAGTTAAACAACAAACGAAATATATTTTAAAATGTAGTATTTATGTAGATATTTTGTATTTAGGTAGTCTTGTGAGAGACTGATAGATCTTTGTTTTGTTGCATATGTCATTTGTGTTGACACTATGATTCCGACAAGGTCAGGTTTTCAAATTAAAAAAAAGAAATGCTTCGATTTCAATTTATACATAAGAAACATTTACAGGTTTACAACTTAATTCTATTTTTATGCATGAAAGTAACTAAAGGTGTCTTGTTTTCTAATTAGGATACACTATTTACATTGTATTATTATTTAATATCAGCCAGTATGACGAGTAAAAGTGCCCGTGCGGCCGATACTTGCCTACCATATAAACATCTTTTATACCTTTTTTTTTATAAATCTACATTAAATTGTCAGATTTTGATATATTTTTTAAATATTCTGCTTATTGATATTAAACCGACCCACCGGTTTTCTTTACAAAAGACGCGTCAGAAACTAATAACTTGGTTACGTATCTTAGATCCGAAAAAGTTTTGACCGCTGCTTCATTTGTCCGAAAATCATTACTCTCTCAAACTGTTTAACTTTCCTGGATTGTTATAAACCTAACCTAACCTAACCTACAGGTTCTGTACCTAGGTTTATCTTTTTAAACATTTTGAAATAGCATTATGGGATCAGGTTTTTTTTTTTCGAACAAATGAAAATGCGGATAAACGAAACGTCGGGCAAAGATTTTCGAAACATTGATACATTTCCTTAAAAATTATTTACTAACAAAGAAGAAAAAAGGGTATTTAAAATGCTAAATTAACATCTGACATAATCTTCATTACGCCTCCAACATTCAACTTAAATATGAGAAGCCAAAGGAAAACGTTGCCCAATATGCTATATAAGCATTTTCATGTACATTGAAATAGAAAACGTCGATGGACACTAATATCATTTCAGCAGACAGGGGCGGAAAGGCGTGCATAGTTGTATGTAACACATGTACGCGTTAATCGCCGATATTCGTCATACAATGTCGCTTTCGTATGTTTTCGTCTCATGTGGGTGAATGTGGAAGGTTCGATGGAGAGTGAGGAAGTGTGAATTTTCTGTATTGGGAGGTTTTGTAGTGAGGGGTGGCTGGGCAGTGGTCGAGCGTGCTAATCTGCGTGGAGTGTCGCGTGTGATCGGTAGACTGCTATGTCCAATTTTCCGGTTGCGACGGGTGGCATTAGTTCGACGAACAACCTGGTCGCTAGTGAATGCAGACTGCTGGCATTTATTCGTAATTAGAATCCTAAACGGTTCTATAATGGAAGTTTACTAAACAAATTTTATCGATTCAGAATTGGAGAATACGATACAATTTTGATTCTGTTGAAGAACTCAACAAAAAGTAAGCCATTGTTTATCAATTATACGCCTTTGTTATACAATACTGCAAACAACATGAATAAAAATCAATTTTCCGATCTCTTATTTCAACAATAGGAAGTGCTGGATACTTGTGCATAGAAATCGAAAATTGCAGTGTGCATTCAGGTTGAAAAGGTCAAACTCCTTAATGACAATTTGTATTCGCAAACAAACCCGGGCTGGCAAACAGCTTGACGTTCCCGATTCATTCCCTAATGATTGTTTACTGTGGGGCTAGTTACCCGTTAATGCAATATTAATGCAATTCATTAAACGTGCAATTCAAGTGTGCACGGCTCGCCCCTTGCGCGGTGCCCACGCTGATACCGCTGTCGTGGACATTCTTTGTTACTAACTTAAATATTCTAGGACATTTTGTCACTAACTTATTCTAGGATTTCTGAGTTAAGAATGATCCGAGTTTCCGATCATCCTTAAGAGGATTGTGAAGCGGCGCTAAGATAGCGTAGCTGCAAAAAAATAAATACCAATTTAGCTCCGGGCGTTTCTCACCCCCTAAATCAAGCCCAATTTCACGATTTTTGAATAAGTTGTAGTTATTATAAAGACGTCTGTACGTTTCAATTTTTTGTTCTTGAAATTTGTTTAGTTCCAAGAAATATTTTCTTGGAAAGGACAACTTACGGACATAGTTTTTCATAATATTTACAACATATTCAAAAATCGTAAAAATCGGACGAGGTTTAAGAGGAGAGAAATGTTTTCGCTTTTTGTATGGACATTTATTACCTGCACAATCCTTGTGAGCAACTGAAATTATGGTGAACTAGTAATTGATAACTTTTGGGATGTTTTTCACCCGACTGGCCAAAAAAGGTAGTTTTTCAGAGTTTTAACGGATAGGGTAATTTCAGTGTATGTATGATTGTTTGATCCCTCGTATAGAGCCTAAAAAAGAACCGATTTCAGCAAATAAAATGTAGTTATAAAAGGCAGCGTCGCTAATTTAATTTAATAAATAAGAAATGACAGATAAAAAATTACATACCTAAAATCTGATAACAGTGAGTAGGTACATATTTTATTACATCCGTCGAAAGGGGTTTCTGGTACAACAAAAGTGTTGTCTGCGTGTAAATTAATACACTAGAAAGTGATCTTTTCAGAGGTGTGGCTAGAGACTTTTTTTCAATTAGTTACATATAATCAAATCAATGTTGATTATTATGTAACTAATTGTAGATGTGGTCACACGCGAGGAGCGTTAATTTTATTGCATTCCATACAATTCAATCACGAATGTCACCCAACACTCGACACAGCAAAATGAATCAAGTATATCCAATCATTTAATTCATTACGAGTGAAGAGGAAGCAATAAGCGCGTTATGCAACAATTTTCCAACTCCTCGTATTAACGATGTGGCATTAAAAATAATGAACCCGATATTTATAGAGTCGGGTCTCGTTCGGTAAACAATTTATTTTATTCGGGGCGCTTGTTGCAGCGAGTAGACGAAATTAATCTCGGACAAATCGGGCCGCCTCCGGGCCCCATTACACGATCAAAGTAAAAATATATGAGGCGAAGGAAAAGAAACCAAACATATGCCGGAGTAAATATTTGGACTCCCCCCTCCCGCGGGACGCACCCCTCTATTACGCGGCATTGTTCTGAATCGATTAGCCGCCCATGACGTCGCCTGTTCCACAACGGTTGCGTTTTCTGCCGTAACCTTTTCAGGTATGTATTTCCATCGTCGACTTTTTTATGTTTTCCCAAAGCGTGAGAGTTTTGTGAAGGTTGGAACGCGGAATGTTTCGTGGTTATTTAAGACATTTTTGTATATTTTTAGAAGTAACCGGTTACATAATTACGTAATCATTTTATAATACCGATGACGTAATATTAGATGTGTTTGAGTGACTTTCTTTTTCAACGTATTTGCTGTATGTAATAAAAACAACCACATCGAAAATGTACAAACATAAATAGGTAAACTATGAGATTTCGGCAACAAAGCAGCACCGTGCTCACCGTAGCTATGTCCCGCTTTCATTGCGGCAAAGCGTGAGAAACTCTCACCAAAATTGCTCTTCGAATTCACGGTTCAAGTCAACGAGAAAAAAATATTATTGAGAAAAAAATAAGCTCCAATTGCTAGCCTCGGGGTGTATAATAGTGATTGAACTAACCTGTCAGCCCCATGTTAAGTGGTTTTGAGGGAAATAGGCCTTTGTTCGGACAACCGGTAGCGCGTCTCGGCAAATGTTGACTTGGAGAATATTTACTGAGATGTGCCACGGATATAATGCCCGTGTGTTTCTAGGATGTTGTTGTAGATTGTGGCTGTGTTTGGAAAAAAAATCGCAGGTATCGGAATATTTTGGCATCTGCTAAAAGCTATTGATACAATTGGTCATGTTTGTTTTTAATAGGTAATCGTTGATTAAACCGTAAGAAATAAAAAAGTAATCTCAACTTTCACGAACCATCCTTGTCAAATGAGTAACACGGTATGGGTAATCGAGTGCGTGGGAGAGAAAAGCGGACAATTATATTATGGATCTACGAGTATTTAGTGATTATTAGAGAAGTCTATTCATCCTCCACACGTGCCAACGCCGCACTCTCAATTTCAACCAAGCTAGTAGCATCCAAACGATTCAATCGCGCATAAGTTTCTTTGTTGGTGGTCACAATGGCGCCGGCTGCGTGCTATTCAGCCACAAAAGTCTGTTTTGCTAAACTCCTTGTGTGCTAGCATTGACCCATTGGGCCAACAGGTGTATCTCAAAGAGCGTGTTTGGGTGTTGTGTGACGTGCGACGATGTTTCAATGTGTTATACAGGCTTCGTTAAGAATTATTTCCACTTTGTAGGTTGAGTTTCAAAGGTACGATTTTAAATTGTGACACGAAAATCAGTTAACGTTACTAATACAACGTACCTTAATACTGTTGTATGTTTTTTTATATCGAGAAAAGTAAAGGTTTTGTGGAAGGCACTTATACATATTAAACTAAAACCATGACATGATGATGATTTGTATACTCTTTTTTAGCAGGTACGGTTGGGGTTATCAGTGAAATGGCAGAATAAATAATTCTATTATACTCGTAATAATAACAATGCTTTTTTCTGAATGTACAACAAAGAAGTTTAATGTAACTAAAAAACCTTTGAAAGACAAAATATATAACAGACGTGCGTCAAGTTGCTCGTTTACACGAAAAGGTGAAGGCATTCACGTCATCGCTAATATTCATATTTAAAAAAAAACAAAAAATATCATGTTTCATGTAAACTAAGCACCAAATAGCAATAACTACCCGTCAATATGAAATGAAGTGTTAATTTCAAGTGGTACTAACTGAAACTTAACATGAATCAACCGTTTGAGTAGACAAAGCGCCCATATCTTGGATATTGGGTGCCGTAACAATAGTTAAGGTGGCTATAACCAGAGACGGGCATAAATTCACACACGCGTACATTAGCTATTAATTAATTGCTCTACGCTAATTATTACAATACAAGTGCCTGCACGGCCGGCCGATACCACAAAGGGACTCATGTACAACTAGGCATGTAAGGCTCTAGGTATCACAAGACGCTGGCTGGTAGCTCGTTACATTGATGATTACGATTGAGTATTTGTAAGCACATGGGCGGTATTGAGCACGTAAGCCTGCAAGATCCAGGAACAATGCTTTGTCCTGCCGGCCACTGAATGCCTGTGAAAGGACCTGTGTACAGCAAACTATTCCTGTGACAAAATGGAAATCTATGCGGTTTCTACCATAATTGAGCCAGAAGACGCCGGCAGATTTTAAGATTGCTCTGCGTTTGTGTAGTTTCAAGGAAATTTGCGTTTTCAAAGTCCACACTAACACACACGTAAACACGGTATTCAGGAATCATAGGACACCCCATTTATTAAAAGTAGTCTAATAGTTCAGGAGCATGAGCGAAATATCTAGTCTTTGATTACAAACATAACTACATCCATATACCTAAAATAGAGTGTCAAGTGCATTACCTTTTTTTTTGGCTTTAGGGAGGTACTCAGTCGAGTAAGAATGAATGTAAAATCTACCACAGCGTTCATGGAAAGCAATTGCGCACAATCTGTCAATAAACAGCTAATTTAAAGGTTGGCACTGATGAAATGTAACAAAATGACAAAAATAATAATAATAATAACAATAACCGTTTGGTCTGTATCATGACTATACAACAGATTAAGACAGCGGTATCGTTCTCTTTGATACAATACAACATCCGCATTACTTTGAATTGCTTCCTACGATATCTTGTCCTAAAGCTAGCTGCTAATGTACGAGTATATACAAAAATAATAATTATTATCAATAACATACTCGTCAGAAAACTTAGTCGATGGAAAAAATATTTGAATGACTTCGGAGGTCAAACCAGTACGTCATTAGGCAAACGCACGTCTCGTCATTCTTAGCCCCTTATTTTCATATCCGAGCTTCCGCCGGCTGCCCCGAGACGCTGTTTACCCAGCGTACCTGCCCATTGTGCCCGGATCTGTGGGTTTTCATATTTTCTTTCATGAAATGGGTATTATTTTGGCTCGGTCTTGGCCTCACGGTTAACGGAGAATGCAGAAATAACTCCTTGGTAAAGACTTAGCATTCGTATTTTAATTAACATCGATCAAATACAACAAGTCTTTTGTTTACTGAAATAGTAAGAGTATATGTACATAGTAACTTAGTTCGTCTCTGTTACCTATTGCCGCTCGGGCGGTAGGGTTGTGTCGATGCGCATCGATCAAAAATGAATACGCAAGCAGCCATACGCAGCGACGGCGTGGGCCCGAATAAACCGGCTTGGTACGTGCTGTAGAGTTTGCTTGTGTGATGTCTCGCGGCGTGTTCGGTCGAGGCACGCACACATGCAAGCGGCGCGATATAGGTACCTTTTTAAGACGAACTGTTGTTTAAGTATTCTTTAATAGAGGCGTTATAAATACGATCTTCAGACGAGTTTATACCGTGGTAAAACTAATCAACTAATTTCTTACTGTTCTAAAATAAAGGTTATGCGGTTTAACGTGTAATAAAATCGAGTTTACGAAATAACATTAAGGTAGAGTTTAATGCACAAAATATTAAAACGTACGACGCCGCACCGGGATCCGGTCCCCGGCTCTCCCCGGTGCGCGGCGAAAATAGCGCATCCGCGGCAGGCTAAACGGGTAATGCTCGTTATTATCACAATAATGCGCAGAATACCTACACGCCGCCGTCAAAACATTCGCGGAGCTCATGATTTTTCACTCGCGCCCTCATTCGCATTCAACCCGCCTGAGCGCTCCAGTTTTCACAAGTTTCAACATAATTAGACCTTAATCAAGCTAATTAAGCCAACATAGGTCGAATAAAAAGAGCTTGGAATGCGATGACTGAACCTTTTCCCACTGACAATGAACTTGAGACGTAAATTATCGCAAATCACCATTCGAGCACAATCGGAGTAAGCGACGACACGTCAAGCTTGATGGCACATCACTCCATAAAATACTCACAATCAAAGCATTCAGCCGGATTAAGAATAATTAGCCGATTTGTCATTTTAATGTCACATGCCGTCACGTTCCGTCTGAGCTGCAACGAAAAGGAATAAAAATGTATAAATTTTTAATCCACGGTGTATATTAAAAACTACAAGCCGGCATAACTCACGCGTCTTAGGCTTTTGTGAGGTTTAAAAAATAAAACCGTTTAAAAAAAGAACATTAGTTTGCGCGACGGATCAGTCATCCGCGTGTCGTGGCGGCCATCACGTCTCTTGTCATTGAAAGCGTACTTTACTGAAGTTATTTATTATAGTCTCCAGACGTGAACTAATGACGATTTGATTCTGATCCTTGCCGTGATCGAGGTGAGCATACGCTTCAAGTATTTGCATGTTCATCGGTATGTTTTTAGTGCTAAGAGCGTAGTCAGAATACCGTTTATAAATTAATATTTCATTTTACAAGGCACAGAGCTAGGCATGCGGTATTTTTTAATTCCCTTCCTACAATATTTTTAACCATAAGCCGACTTCAGTTGGGCTGATTAAGTACCATTTGAAAATAAGTTATTTTTTGTGATTTTTAAGGCAGTTCTTTTTGTTTTCATTTACATTTAACTTATATGTTGTACTTTTTAGTGATTTTATTATGCTGTTATGTAGTCCCATTTCTCAATTAATAAGAAACTATTGGATGTTTCAAGCTTGCCGTAAGCAACGCCGTCATAGTCGCTAAACTAGATATCTTAATCGAAATATCTTATCGCCACCCTTGTAATAGGTACCATCGAGGTGTTCTGGTGCCCATCCGTGGTGAGCATCATCAGTTTCACTTCACTAACTGATACTTTCTGAATGCAAATGCTAGTTGTTACTGAAAATAGCTACATAGCTATTACGCCTATAATATTTAAGGGGGTCCCTCAATTCGATACTGATTTTATGATATTTTTTCGGACCATCTCAGGAGTATATCCTGTCAAACAAAAAATAATTTTCAAAATCGCTCCACAATTGACGGAGTAATTGTTCTTATTAAATCACTCATGGCTTGCGCACGATTGAATAAAATCAACTGTCGCGTCTTATGAATCAAGCATTTTCATATCGTCTCCTCACAATACTGCGGCAACCTACTAACTTATTCGGTAGCCCAAAAATGATGCGTATTCTGATCATTACCGTTGCCGGACCTAGCCACGACTTTAAAACCACAATGACAACCACCCACGAGCGTCCGTCAGCGGTCGGTTCGTCATCCCATGATTAATACTGGCTCTCGACTCATTAGCTGAAGGGTTTAGGAACGCCGTTCCGAGGCACTTAATCACTCGAACAAAGCACTACCTACTCGCGCGAGCCGCCGAAAGCATCACTCTTCGTCAAGAATGTGTTAAGGCGCAAGTTGGGAGATGCCGCGAGTTGGCTTGAGGTGAGAGTCCACTGGATTAGTCCAGGTGTCGAATATGTGTCACTGTTCCGACCACTGTGTTTTTTCCCCCCCTCCCTTCCCTTTCCCTTCCCTCCCTTTATTAGATCAATCATCATTACTTTAAACGATTTCTTGATAATACAAAAAGTTTATTTCAAACAATGGAACGGTTATTTTTATGTTTTCATCTCAGCTACTTTCAGTTTGAGCAAGCGTGACTTATCGATGTACCTATACTGTAAACTACGTTTGTTTATTTAGACGATTCTTGAACAAAAAGCGTGGGACTGTCCAAGTGCAGGTTAACGATCTCGCGTTTACATCGACTGCATGACCTTTTCTAGCTAAGTATTATAGTAACAATATTATCCGCCATTCTCAGAGACATTTTAGAAACAATCAGCTCGTACCTTATCCAAATTCGTTTATGAAAAAAATACAGTCGAATTGAGAAACTCCTTTTTGAAGTCGGTTAAGAAATCGTCACCGAGGAACTACCTCATCGTTATTAACTGACCTGGTTGATTTAATAAGATAAATACAAATTTATATAGTTTTTATTAGTCGTTAAGTTACAGTCAACCCAAACCTTATTCCTAAACTGTAATCTCTTAATGCTGGATCTGAAAGTTTATATATTTAGTAATATCACCTTACCCGTCTATCTTCATAATTACATTTCACACTTGTATTTCTTCATAAAATAAGTTTTATAGCAAACAGCAAACAGTGATGACCGTCATTGATAATAAAAACCGTTTTTTACCAAAGTTACTGAAATGATTTCACGGTCTCTTGTGTTTTGGATCGTAACTTACATCGCGTACGGCGAGAACATAGGTACAGTGTACCTTCTATGTACTCTTTATGTAGTACGTGAAGTTTTCATTTTTACTTTTAGCTTCCTTAAGGGACATGTTACTTTAAGGTTTTTAAATTTTCTGTGATCTAATGTAATAATCCAATTGAATCCACTAGATGACCTGCAATAAAAAGATATTAAGTATTAAGGATACCTTGTATCATAAGGCAACTCCGGTCGCCAAAAAACATTTTTCGGTTTATTTCTCCTGCGTGTATAGAGATACACCAAAAAGGCACATTACCTACTAATAATAGCATGAACATCAAGGTTTAGCATTAAAATTCAGGTTTATAATTCATTTCGACGCTATCACCTAATAGGGTAACTAACATTTTAGTAAAGTACCGAAAAACGCTGCTCATGCCTACGTAAGTTCATATTCTTACAAGAGTAGCTGGCTTTATGAATTAGATCCTAGAAATATAGTTTATTGTATAATCTTTATGTGCATTTGATCTTCCTAATGTATTGTGCTAACATATTATAAACTAGGTATATGTATGTGTTTTTTCATACTGTTTGGGCATCTGAGTTAAGGTCTTAAAAACAAGAAATATACGTTTTTGTCAAATAATATAACCACTATTTTAAGGGTTTAGTGTGTATTTCCCATTTAAGTAGGAGTAATTAATATGTCATCCCTGACACGACATTTTAGAAATACATTGATAATAAATAAGTAATCAGTTTCGTTATTAGGTACTTGGTACAAGGCATAGTTTGGTACAGGGCCAAAATATAGAGAGTTATTAAAATATTCCTTGAATTTGTCAGATTTGCCGGCAACGCTCGTTCACTGTTTTAACAATTTAAAAAAAGTAAAACAAATCTAAAACATAACTCTAAAGATACTTCATGAACCCTAAAACAAAATATTTTTACATGCCGAAAAGTATCGAATGATCCGAGCCATAGTCCATATGTCAAACCGCAGGAGCAGTGAAACGTAACGCACGCATACACTCTTTCTCCATTGGTAACTAAAGCGAGAGAAAAGGACAGGACTAAGTGTACTTCGAAACAAGTCTTAGTTTGGTGCACTTTAATGCACAGTGTACATTGTTTGCTATTTATTATTTGTTAGAAAACAAGGGTGTACTATTTTTTCTTGTTTTAATAAAAAAAAACAAGGGAAGCCCTCATGCCATACTTATAACACAGAATAAGTAATAGTGATCATAGGACCGGATTCTAATTAAGACATCCATTGCACGCATAGAATTTGTCTGTATTTCCTCTTTCCTCCTAACATTAAGGGGGTTTAGTTGGTATTATAAAAAGTTTTTTTTTCTAGACTACATCTGTTTCTATCCTTGCATATTTTTATATTTATATCATTTGACTTGCTTATACACTTTTCGTCTGAGAAAAAAATACAGGCTTTAGTGAAACGAAAACTATGCGGACGCTTATTAAAGTTTAAAATCTCCTAATCGTGGGTGCTTCACCCACTGTGCGCGCCGCTTAACCATATACACGCTGTTTAACTACTATAATTAATTAGATACCGAGGCGTGGACGCAGAATGGAGTAACATATCGACGCCATTAGCCGCGGTGACGAGTATCGCGTCAGGTTTTAAAAGCCTACCATTAGGAAGCGAGTTTTTTCATCGCATCGCTCGCTCGCTATCCCGCGATATCAATCATAGTGTAAGCTATGATGTTTTTTTGTTGACTGCTGAGAATTGTTACGTTATGATATGTATTAACTATAGCTTTACTTCTTAACTTAGTTCGCGGACAACTAAATAATTTCATATTTTTGCCTTAGGGACTTCCAATTTTCTTGATCTGATGGTATTTTATGTATTAATTCAGGATATCGACCACTTATGTGCAAATTTTAATCTTGTTTAGCGTGCAAAAATAAAATTTAATATGCGGAAGAATTCCAGACTCATTTACCAAAATCACATTACACCGCTGTGAAATGAATGCTCCGATGTAGGAAAAGAAAATAATACCTATCAGGGACCAGCTTATATACCTACTAGTCTATTTTGGTTGACAAGCTGCTTCATTATCCATTAGGAATTATTTGATACAGTTAATAGTGTGTGCATCCTGCCCACTGTTCAGTGTGTAGCCAATCAGCAGAGCAATTAGGACGCTGACGAGCCACGCCACGCGCCTGCCCCGCCAAATTAATGTTAACCTTTTGAACACCACAGACGGCTCTGGCCGTTAACTGCAAGTTGTGCCACTGACGCCAAGATAGCTACAGACGTCAAAAATTCAAGATTAACAGAAGCTTGATTTCGTATCAAGTTGTGATTGGCAATTGTATTCGACGAAAGGTTAAAATAATATGAATGAATAGAAGTTTACTATTGTCGGGTCTTGTTGTATGCGAGAGTTCAACACGATGTTTTCGAGCTATTAAAGATCATGATCTTTTTACCCGACTCCTCTTACATTGGAAGGATATTTTTAAACTCCTAACTCACAAATACACACTGCAACACTGCAGCGGATTTGTACTAAACCATATATATTTTCTTCGCTAGTTTAGGTTACAGCGGTACCAATTATAATCTGATTAAGAAAACGTTACATTTGCTACCCGTTTTATAGCCTTGAGAAAGAAAATACAAATATTAAAATAACCCTGGGTCACCTTAGCGTTAAATGCCCGTTTCGTACAGTTACATAATTATTTAACTGTACTTATTCAACAGAATCAAGAACAAAGGAGCTGCTATTTATAGCATCAGCATCACAAAAATAACGAGCACCCATACAAAGTAATTACCGGTACCAAAAAACAATAGAAACTCAAGGTAAGAAATACCTAGCTAACTAAGAGAATTAATTTGACTACCATAGTATTTCAGCCATTCATTAGGCAGAGCGGTTTTAAATCTTTCACCGCTAACAGATAGGCGTAAACAAAAGGAGCCGTTGGGAAAGAAATGATTAATCGCGAAGCGGAAATTGCCGTCAGGTGACGCGGTCACGCTCCACGCTCGAGCCGTGACGCTGTCACGCCCGTGCCGAATAAATACTGGATTTGAGAGTTGACACGCCTTAGATTCACTTGATGGTAAGAACGTTAAACAATATTTTTACTTCCAAATTGAACTTGACAACCCGCAATACAAAGCTTCGGATGCGCTCATTTGGGAAAATAGACTCAGCTAGAAATTCGTCGATGAATAATTAACCTAACAAGTCTAACGAAAAGCAATGTTACTTATCATGTATTTTTTTTTATTACGCCAATTTTTTCATGTCAGCCGTAAGACGTCCACTGCTGGACATAGGCCTCCCCCAAGGCTTTCCACTCAGACCGGTCTTGTGCTTTTCGCACCCACCGCGGTCCCGCGATCCTGACGAGGTCGTCACTCCATCTTGTTGGAGGCCTACCTACCTACCAATGGATTTACAAAAACAGCCCAGACCCCTAGTCCCCGGCGGCCCCGCTATTTAAGAAAAGAAAGAAAAATACATTTATTCACTACACACACAAGACACACAGAAAAATAAACAATTGAAAACAGTAACAACAATAAACAAGTAGTGAGTGTGTCTTCGCGGCAGTGAATCGGACACTGGCTCAGCATAATGCTGAGGAGTTAAACACCTGCAGCGCTGATTTTCAGCCAGCTCCGAGTGTGACAGGCGGACAGTACGCTAAACGAAGTGTAATTAAAAGAAAATATAGAATATATATATATACATACATAAAGATACCATTAAACAAATACTTACAGTTGGTGGCAAAATATATACAAAATCTACATGCAAATACCTTACATAAACATATTTAAAGTAGAAATACGAGTACGTACTTAGCAAGTATACAGCATCGACAATTTGGCACAAATAACAAAAACAAAAGAAAAATTAAATCTGATTTACAAAGTGCTGGTTGGGAAATAGGATTTTTGGAGCGTCAACAAATAACCCTTAAGCTTACGCTTAAAGGTGTACTTACTAGGCGCTCCATGGATGGGAGGGGGTAGATCATTCCAGCACTTGGACGCCGCGAACTTGAAACTACCCCGAAACGCCGCTATTTAACATTTAAATAATTTTAATATAGCCTATGACACCCTAGTGGTTAAGACGAATCTAACCATGTATAATTTATTAAAATCGGTTTAATCACTTAGTAGTTACAAGCGAACATTGAGTCGGACATAAATATACAGGGTGTTAGGCAGAAGGTTGGACAAACTTCAGGGACTAACTCTGTAGGTCATACTCATCAACTTTTATTATGGGACCAACATCCAAATTGCGAAAAAAAAAACACCTGTTCCATACATTTCGGCTGTTTAGATCTCAAAGTTTGTTTGGAAAAGCTGTTTTTTTTTCGCAATTTTGGATGTTGGTCCCATAATAAAAGTTGATGAGTATGACCTACAGAGTTAGTCCCTGAAGTTTGTCCAACCTTCTGCCTAACACCCTGTATACAAGTCAAACACATCACCCTCCTTTTAGGCTTTCCGCAGTCGGTAAAAAACTTAAGTTGTGCAACATGCGTAACGCTGCTTGTCGTGCAATCCATCCCCGTCACTTCGATGGATGCATGCTACTGTGCTATTTTGCGGACATTTTTACTGCGCGCTATAGTTTACTTACTGCTTCGTTATTTCCAGATTGGTACGACTTTGGACCTTCAATAGATCATACCGTTGTTTGAACGGGTGGCAACGCATCTGCGATTTCTCTTTTGGTGCCTTAGGTAAGGGCGGCGGTGATTATTTAAATTATTGAAAAAAAGTAAAAATGTCCTTCTGTAACTTGAATCTTGGAAAAGGTGTTCCAGGCGGAGACGAGCTAACAGTGAAAATGTTTTTTTTTTCAAGAGATTTATTTGTGTTGTAATTCATTACTTGTCCCCGCCTCCAGTACCTTTTCCAATAGGTATTCAAGTTATATAAAACTACATTGTTTGCTACAATTGTCTAAAGATAGTAGTTTTGTATTTCGCTTTTGAGTTTTTGCATCGGGATTTTTTTTTTAAAATCTATTTTATTTCACACTATTCAGTTTTAAATAACCTAAAGCTTGCGTAGTTTTTAGTTTTTGTCAGAATGGTAGCTTAAACATTAATGTAATATATAACAGACACTTTTTGGAATTTTATAAAACCCTATGTCCCTTGACAATTGAGACGAATCGAATGAGACATAATGTTAAAATCTGTCAAGCCGTTTAGGCTGCAGAGCGTCCCCAGAAATAGACATACATACATGTATAAAAACGCTCAATAAGCATAGGTAACTCTCCTTCGCGCAGTCGGGTAAAAACAACAAATACAAAAAAATACATGTGTAAGTTGCCCTTGCGCTGAGTCGATTCGAAATCAAATGCTAATCGGAACATAATAAGATATGGAGAGCGGCGGTACGGAACCCTCGGTGCGCGAGTCCGACTCGCACTTGACCGGTTTTACGTTGACATTGACTTACTGTCAACATGCTTGGAAATTTCAGTTCTAAATACGGACTCGGGGGCGAATTAAAATCGTTAAAGTCGCTATGCAAATCTCGATGACGTCATCTTAACTTATTACTTACTCAACATAAGGAAAAAGTTCTCTCGCGAAGAACGGTACCCTTACCATGAGTTACAATTAATTCTTTGTCCCTCGCAGACCTCGCAGTGTTCTTATAGGAGTGCAAGGGACAGAACATTCGACTCGCTAGCGAGTACGGTAAGGGTACGTAGTGACTCACTGGTAAGGGGTACGTGGGCTAAAAATACGTTAAGAAATTCTACGATCACTTTTATGTTTTCTGGCGTAGGTATTCAGCAATCTTTCTGTTGGCAAAACAAATAATGCTGGTACAAAATTGTTAAATCCATGAACACCGGTTTTTGAACGCTATTTAGGAAACAGTTTTATTTTTCACGAGCAAATTTATAGCTGTTTTCAATATTCTGCACGAAAACGTAGTTACTCGTCTTGTTTTAGAATGTATTCTTTCTTTTTGATAGTTTTGGGCCCTAGAAAAAAAGATTTTGACGCAAAAAGGCGACTAAGAAATGTTTCATAATAAACTACCCTACTTGCACCCATCGTTAAACGTTAAACTATTTACTAGCCGATCATCATCAGTCTAGTACATAAGTATATATAAGTAAGGATAAACAAGCTAAAATCCTAAAATGAGCAAATTTTACAATTCATCTCTAAATAAATAAACATTTGGTTTTTCTTTCCATCTGGGAGTCATGTGAGGGTCATTTCATTCATTGACCGCCGATCGCCCGTGGAATGTATTTATTTAGGGTTCCGTCGACATCCGGAAGCTTAATGGGTCCAGTGAAAAATGACAGCTCTGAAATATGTCATACATAATTTGTAGGCGGTTGGATGAAAATATATCGCTGCCGTAAATTATTTACGTGAAACTTGAGTAATTAGAGATAATCCCTGGTTTTAAGTAAAAATAAGTTCATTTATCTGTTTGATTCGTCTTTATGGTTGAACGTCTGAACCGTACAAAAGTCCGAAAACGAATAAAGTGTACCTACTTATACTTCGAAAAATTCAACAGATCTCAAAGATGGCCAAAATGTATTTTTTTATGACCATTTAGACACGTAATTCTTCGTCGGCGGTCCGAGTGCGTACGGGGGCGTCCACAGGGCGTTCCGGATGCGTATTACTCGGCCGCGGACGCCGGAAATCGGCAATATATTCCGATCGCCGCCGGTCGCCTCGCGTAAATAACCCGAGATAAGGCGCCGTATGCCTGTGATTTGTGTATTTTAACAGCCTGTATGTTCCTGAGGAATTAGGTGTGGGATCTGACCCCCAATACTCGTACTCTGAAGCTTTATTTGATATGGAACGTCAATTTCAAACATTCGTTGCTATATCTCAAGTGTTAGGTACTTACTCTCGACGCACGATCGATATCAAATTTTCCTTTGACAATATTAAGCATAATGGAATGCCAAGTCGGGCTTTTTACCCTTACGCGGCTAGATGACGCGGCCATGTTAGGTGGGAAAACACTTTATGGTGCAAAATAAAAACTAAAACAATACAATACAACCTAACGTCACATCTAGTTTCGGTTTAATATTTCTGTAACTCTCACACAATATACAGCATGAATTTGACGAAACGAGGTTATAAAATTAAATTTAAAGCTTTGACGTCCGTTACAAGGTGTTAAACTCATTTTCATCACCACACGCTTTCGCAGTAGAAACATACATCTTTCAAACCTTCTGTACAACTTTATAAGTTAATTTAAAATTGTATTCCCAACAAATAAAGTAACAATCGTACTCATAATCTATGTTATTAGAAGACAAGTAAACAAATAACAACAAAAATTATATTTACCGCATAACACTGTTAATGCAGTTTCTACAGGATAGCAGTGAGTCCCACACTAGGCGTGGCCTGTATCGTGGGAATCAGAACACACGAGAGTATTGAAAACATTGCGGCAAATAACAAAACATGCAGGTACAAAACAGGATAACAAAAACTTAAGTATGTATTATATGTTTAAAAACTACATGTATACAGCATAAACAAACGGAACATCCCATGTTTTACTACCCCATAGCACTGTATCCCTCCACTATGTTTACAGTCCGTAGGATATCATTAGCCGGGGCCAGCGATGGACCACGACATTTATTTTACTTCATCCGGCCATAAAAGTGATCCAGTGCCTGCATTCTGCACCGTTGCTCGTTGGCCGGTGCCCAGGATGTACAAGGTAGTGGCTCTAGAAGAGACAGGAGCGTGGTTTCTCAAGAGTAACGAGCGCAGTTGCAATCGTAATCGCCAGTAGTGTCACAGTAACAGTATGGGATGTTTTAGGTTAGATTGTGTCAATAAATGCCTCTGCATATAGTAACTCTATATTACGCCATACTGGCAGCGGTAAATTAGCTTCCTATTATCCGATCTCAAACCATTATCTATCGTTACTGTATATTGGGTTGAAACCTACACAGCATAATACATGTGACTCTGTTTGATCACAGAGGTAATAAGGATAGTTTGAAAAATGTTAATTGCATACAATTTGAAAATAATATTTTTTATTTTATACGTGGGAAGAGTGGTTAGTTAGAATTTATAATGAGATTCTCACTAATCTATTTTATAAATTGACTTCTTAACGATTTAACGGAAATACTACCCAAACAATTTTACATTTAGGTACATACTCGTACTTAAATAGAAACAAAAAAATGACAAATAAAGTCGTGCGGCGGCCAACTTCGCTGGCATCATGTTCCTTCCAGTAAAACAAACTTTTACTTCCTCCGCGCGTAGCCCATGTCCCCACGGAAGTGATAAAGCTTTTTGGCTAAAAAAGCATTCGGACGGCGATGGCGCGGAAGCGAGGAGGGAATTCTCACCATACACCAGATTATCTTTGGTTAGTACGCAAACCGCTCTATCGTGTGGAACAAGATTGATTAGCTTGATAAATAAAGCAAACCACCCCGGCTTGCTTGCGGCTTGGTCAGAACGGAGCTGTAAAAAACATAAGGGGACAATATTTTGGAGCCATTCTTTTATCACTCGTGAGTCTTGTAAATACTACGTTACGGTACAGAAATAAATCCTAAAATATTTACAGTTACAGAAATAAAAGTGGATTGACAAATGAAACAGTTGGGAAACGATACATTTGACCGTAATTCGGCAAAAAGGCAGTCCACCAATAACAATGTTTGTTAACTATAATGTTAAATTAAATTAGCTTCATTAGATTTACTCATACTCAGCCACTCTTAGAACCGTATTAATAAACTGAGCTCAACTGTAATGCCCGTCTCGAGATGCGTCAAATATGACAGTTTTATATGGCTTGACGTTTACTTTGACATAGGTATAGGTATAGGTTATGGCGGGCTCTTTTTCGCAACTCGACGACTTAAAAACTGCGCCTATTTTGCGTGAGGGGTTGGTGGTATTACTCCTGCCAACCCAGTTCTACCAGGAAGCCTAGCAGACCCTTGACGTTGTCGACGGCGTCTGGTAGCGATCTCGGTGTTCCGAGATGACGTGCCCGGTATGTTGCCACCCCCGGGCATTCCATGATGACGTGGGCTGCGGTTTCCTCCGCCGCCATGCATGCACAGGGGGCTGTCTGTAACACCTAAGTTGAACAAGTGTTTGTTAAATAAGGCATGGCCGGTTATGGCTCCAGTTAGCAGTCGGAGTTGGGCCCTTTTGAGCAGTCGTAACTTACGCGACAATCCGGGATTGACTGTCGGAAGAGCTTCCTTGCTTTGCCTGCAGGTGTTTAGGTTGCTCCAATATTGCTGGTGCTTTACCTTGGTGATTTGGTGCAGTTTATTTCGCAGCCAGCTGGTCGGAAGGGGCAAAAATGGTTCAGGACCTATCATTTCCATTTCTGAGCCCCTTCTCGCGAGTATGTCGGCTGCGTCGTTACCGCGTGAGTTGCTATGTCCCTTTATCCACTGTAGGGTGATGGGGTTAATGTTACTTTGACATATCTTGTGACGGGCATCTTAGCCAAGATGAGTTTATTAATACGGCCCTTAAGTAACCCACAGTTTGACGTATGTTTAGGTAAGTGGGGTTAAATTTCTGAAAAGGGTCGTCAAAATACATTACATACCTACAACAGAAACGTAACGTACTCAAAAGTAAATTCAATATTTAACAAGTAATATTTTTTTCAGCTTTTATACCTATACTTAAGTTAAATTTAAATATGTTCCTACACTAAATTTCAAGAAGCATTAAATACAAAAGCATTGTTTAATGAAATAGTTTAAGTCAAAGTTGAGTGTAACTTTAAGATATGTTCGCTAACGTTCACGTACTTGTGTAGCCTGCCTGACGACGTTTTAGCAAAGTTATGACTATTTACAATGTATATTTTATTATTTTTGCTAGTGCGGGATGCAATAACTTTGTTTTATCGGTGTTCCCTCCAACAATGGATAAAAACCAACTCGATATACTGATAAAGTAAACATAATCCCACGTTTAACAATGAATATAGTTTGATTTTACTTTTATATAAACGCCTTAATTATCATGTTTTTATTATAATTTGGGTAATCAGATAATTAAAAAATACCGGCTCGTTTATAGCTAAAAAAACGATAAAACATATTCAATTACGATAAAAACTATGTATTACTATGAAAACCCTCTAACAATTATACACCGTGTTTTTTTTGATTTACGATAACTTTAAGGGAACGTTCTTTAGGTCAAACAAAGTTAATTTCCCGAAGACAGACAAATGATAAGTCTAACGGTTTTAAAGATATTTATTTTTTAAATTTAATCAGTTAATCACGTTAAACTAGTGTAAAAGGCTCTTAATTGATAACAACAATTTTCTTTTAATACTTATGACTCTTATGAGTAAAGAGTTTCCAATTGTTAGGTTTGTATACGCGTCAATCTAAAGTGACAATCTTGTACCTGTCAAGGGTTATCTTTACTTGTGTGTGTATGTCACGCCAACATAGACGTATTTGACACTGATTATTAGTTAACTCTAAAGGCCCTTTTAGAGTGACCAAAGATAAAAGATTTCATTATTTTGTACTAAACCGAAAAAAAATTTTTATTTCGCAGTATTTAAAAATCTAATGTACCAATTAGTTTCTATGGATATACCTAGTAATATGCCGAAGTTATCGTAAATCAAAAAAAACACGGTGTATAATAATAAATAATTACAAAACATATTAATGGCAGGATAATCCACGACAATTTATGTTATCGGGAAAATCAATATAATTTTAGGATCTGTCCGTACATATCTCAGCGCCGTATTAATAAACTTATCTTGACTTTGAGGCCCGTCATAAGATACGTCAAAGTAAACGCTAAACCATAGAAGACTGTCATTTTTGACGCATCTCGAGACGAGCATTAGAGTTGAGATCAGTTTATTAAAACGGGGCTGAATCTCAAATGTACCGCTTTTTTGGAACTCAATAATTAAACAACTCTACTTATAACTGCTGTAACTCCAGTGCGTAAAAATCTCGTAGTAAATATGATATTTGAAGCAGCCGCGCCAACTGAAACGAAAACCAATCAACAAATTAAACAGCTCGATAGCGGGTTGAAAGTACAATGACAAATGAGCATCGACTGGTAAAAAGGAAATGAATCTGATGCAGGAAGTCGGACATTGATTCAATTGGCCGCCATTGTCGGTGTTCGGCCGTCACCGCCAGTTTTAACTAGCCTACTTGCATATGAGAATTAATCGTTTTTAAAATCGATTACAAGTAGAGTTAAATGTTCGTATTTTCGAAGAGCTGTATTATGATTCTCTGATGTATGAAAGAAATGAACGAAATAAATACATATACCTACATAAACAATGCCCGTTTTTACATATCAACAGTGATCTAATGAATAAATAAGTTCGTTTTGTCTTGCTTTCTAAATTAGTTTATCGATGTGCACTAAAACTGAGTGAGAAAGCAAGATGAATACGAACTTTTCCGAAAAATAACGATGGCGCAAGTTTATTCACTACCTACATCTATAGTGCCTAACAGTGAATCAAATCGGATGTATACGTATCTATGTACGTCTTTATTGTAAATCAAGAAATTACACAAAATATGTATTTAAAAAAAGTCTTACGTTATTGCTAAAAGATAAAAAAAAAAACATGTTTATTCAGCAAGTAGGCCGCACGGGCACTTTTACACGTCAAAAATCTACCAGCGATTCGCAAGAGACCACTGCTGAGAAGAAACGCCTTTTTTTAAATACTACTTATGATATTATACAATTATAAAGCTTAACCTAGCATTACATAAAACAATGAATCTAACATAAAATAAAAATAAAAATATATTCAAGCGTAGCTTGAGCAGTAAAATGTGTCAAAACTTAGAATTTTAATAGGGAGTAGTAGTAATAAATAAATATATATATTTAAAAAAAAAACTTATCTATGACAGTGCAAGACAACCACCACATACAAAGTTTCGATACATGTGCCTCATACTTTTAATACGTATTATTAGTAACGGTAACAAAATTAGAAATAAACTTAACTCGCGAAATTTCGCTTCGCGACATGAGTACATGTTAGTATAAGCTTGTGATACCTACATTGGTACAGGGTTACAGTCTGGAGATTGTACTCTTGATACATTAATGTCTATGGGTCTCTTATCCCACCTAGGAATTACTTCGAAACTATGATGCTGATTTGAAAATTACAACGTTTTAGACAACGAAGAATGGCAAAAAGTACAAGATTCATTTAAATCTTAATTGTATCACATGATACAAGATATGCTAATTGACCCTTTTTTACGTAATTTAGAAACAAAGTGTTACAATTTCATTTCCTAAGTCTAATCGGATTTATCTGTAAATATTGATGAGGGATAGTGAACTAGGTATCTAACACTATCCTCCGTTTTACATTTAAGAAATTTAATTATATTTTGTTTCTTTTTAACTACGGATAGCTAAAAAGAAGCAATATTAAATCTCTTAAATGACATATCCTTTATTTAATATCTCCATTCCCAATATTTAAACAACGGATATATACGAGTACATAAAAGCTAATTCAAATCAAAATTTAACACAAAGAATGTGAATTTTTAAATTCAAGTAGTTTGAACCATATCTATCCGCAGTATAAATATTGGGTACGGGCATAATGTTGCTGTTAATTCGTTTCGACCAACTCCTTAAAAAGGAGGTTCTTAATAGGTTGCATAAATTCTGTACGTCACGGGGCGCTATGCCGGTACGTCACACCGACTGCCAACGTCAATCCAAAACAAAACACTGTAAATGTAAAAATACATGCAACTTCTACACGGTACAGTCAACGTCATAAATAAGTGATCATTTATGTACCTTGTCGCTTGCAATCGTTTCACAATTTTGTATGACATTTCAAACATGACGTTAAAGTGACAAGGTACATAAATGATCACTTATTTATGACGTTGACTGTACCTATAAATACCTTCTTATATGTAATTGTAACACGTAGGTTGACACCCACACCGCGGGGCGTCGCTTAGCGACCACAGCTCTAAACTCAGAGACAAGACAACGTGCACGTGCATCTATAGACACAAGCATGGCAAACCCGCTTTCGTGAGTTAAAACCACTGTACCTATAAATCTGTCAATTAAAAATCCTTTTTATGGCAGTAGGTACGTAAGTATTATTATTATTCCTAGTTACTCGAGCTATAATTTGGAAATTCGAGACGCAAGCAATCAAATCACGTCAACAACAGGTACCCTCTCCAATATTTTGGCAAAATAAAAATTAATCAAGCTCCCCCTATTAGAAATGATTTAGTCCGAGTCCATCGAACCCCTACCCTGCAATTAGTTGCACTGAACAATGTGCAGTGATTTTTAAACGATCACCCTAACGCCATCTGGCGCGCGACGCGACAACTAATATCGGTAATTGCTACGCAATCATAGACGACAGGATTTGATTAGTATGGTTGTAGACAAGATGGAAAGAAAGCTTATTTTATTAAGTGATTCCTTTTTCCCGTGACTTTTTCAGCGAAAAACTGTTTTATTGTTTTTCACTTTGCAACTCTCCAACTTCTATTGTATACTTGATCTAAAACATAAAATTTCTAAATTTTTTCAAAATCCTTTTACCCGTTCATGCATGACTGCTAACCGGCAAATACCCTTACCAATGTTTCACATTCATAATATTATTTAGTAAGGAATATTGATGAGTAGAAACCTTTAGCTTGACTCTGTAGCTTTGCTATGTTACTTAGGTATATCCATAATTTGTGTAATGTTCGTTGGAGTAATAAACGAAATAAGTTATGTCTTTAGGTACATCTACTCTTGTCATCTACAAATGATACACAATAATAACACATATAGGTAGACTGAACCGGGGAACCTTGGCTCGCAAACGGTTTTTTCTTATTACCTAATTATGTACAACAATTATAAATAGACTTAACAAAGACACAAAATGCCTTACAAAAAGTTAGTAGGCTTCGTAATACGCATGGCGATTTTTCGACCTAAATTAAATCCCGGCCATCAACATGAGGAAAATCACTCGCGTAATTAAAATGTTCAACCAAATTCCTATTAAAGGCACTCGGCTTAATTTGCGAAAATTACGCACACCACGCCGTTCACCGGCGCCGAGATATTAATATTTCGATATCAAAAGTTTCCGCTCAACTAGCCGCCCTCGGACTACCTAGCTCGGTGTCGCAGGTGAGCGACAAATGCGCTTATATTATTAATTTTTACCTCCTATTTGAGATCAAAGGTTACCATGGCACCCCGGGACACCTACAGAGGGATTACTCGGAATTATTCACGTGCCATAAAGCGCAAATTACAGCACGCGCCGCCTCCGTCACGTCCGCGATATTGCTGCCGTCTAAAAACAAAGCCCACTGGCCCGGGTACGATGAATTTAAAATATTGGAATTTTACAATAGAGCTCACTTTGCGATATTAAAAAACGTTTACATTGTCACTGCGCTGATATCGATAAATTCCGTCGAGTGATGCGTTCACGCGCCGCTCGGATCACGAAACCACGAACGTACTAACGAGCATAATACCCGACTCTATGGAATGTACAATTAATAAGCATTCCGCGACACATCCGCGCGAATGTTTTCCGGTAAACAATTAATTCGGCGTCGCTAAACAAATAGCGTCATCGGGGTTCGACTGGCGCGTACTCGAGCACCTATTAAATTCTGAATGCGAGGTTAATCCGCAATTACCGCCTAGTTATCGCCGGAAGACGGCGGAGATAGTTAGGGCCCGGAAAATATTCCGTTCACTAATTATTCCGCGTAATTAAACGCAGTATTATCGCGACGCCGACGCCACCTGCCGCATTGTGCGCAGTGATTTACTGCGATCCCGCCGCGATTCCGCTGCGATTCCATACCGACGCCCTCTTTTTGCACCAATTAATTGTCGAAATTCTCTCATATTTAATAATTGCTCGGAAATTAATGTGACCGATGAGCGGCGAGTCGATATAACTAATTATATTGCGCTCTTTTGTTTCAAGTTTCATTCAACCTAACTAAAATTTGTTTTGAATACGACCTACGTAAGTAAAGGGATTGTTGAACTTGGCCCGAGTGCGTGACTTACAGGCTGGCAGAGGTCATTCAGCTGTTGGTTGGACACTTTGCAGCAGAATTTCGGGATTATTTATTAGTGAAATTTTCTGAGATGTAACGCTCGCGACTTGCGCATTCTAATCTCGCTTAGCTAAGCAATATCGCCGGGCATATTACGTGGAACTGCGAACGAAAAGGAACGCGAAATATCAAGCATTCGGCCTCGAGAAGATGAAAAAATAATACAACAATGTGGGCCTGTTATCAGGGCGCTGCGCGGTCCACTCTTATTACGAAGCTCCGGCCTCTAATTTGCTCTTGGAGAATTTCCTCTTATTTTTCCGTCGCCTCCCCGGCGGAGACGGCAGCCTACTTCTCCAAATGAAATGCCATACTCGTACTTACAAATATATAAATAATAATGCCGGTGACAATTGAACCTGTAGTTTTTACAAAGTACAAGTCAGTATTTCATGTTTATACATAATTAAAGTCGCAGATTATTAGCGAATTCGGTAATGAACTTCAAATCGGTCATATTTGTACTTTACTTATTTCCCTACAGATCAACATACTTATAAACGTAAGGAGGGTAAGCCCATGCTAGGTTTTAATCTAAGAAATTGGGGGTTCTCGATATTTGTTGTTGTTGAATACCATTCAATACTATTATTTGTTCAATAATTTCCGATCGTTTTCAACATGGTTTTGTTTTATGAGGGTATCTGTTTCAGCGCAATTTGACATTTCTAGCGCATTTCGTATATTCCGACTACCTATAGACAGCTACACAGAAGCGATAGCTAAGCTCATTAGTAATTAACGCAGCGCTGGCGCGGACGCGTGGCTAAATATTTTCTCGAGGCGCCGCCCTCCGAGTAATTAAAGAGAGGTCGACCGGGTTGCTGAAGAAAAATCAAAATTGTTGTCGCTATTTCTTTTTAGACGTCTGGGTATAAATCAAGTCATGTTTCGCTTTTATCATACTTGAATGAACTTGTGTTTCATCTTGAGTGTGGCTTTTTCATCGGAATCAGTTGGAATAAGTTTTATTTAAAAGATTTATAAAAATTCGGTAGCACTCTAAAAATGTAGTGCGAAGCGTACCCGTTTAAAATTTATCGACTTCTAATAAACAAAAGTAAAAAAATGCCAGCGTTACATCTCATGGGCCATTATAGAACGTGTTATGTGCCAGAATAATTTTGTACTCGCTAATGCTGGGCACACGATAAAGGCTGGAGCAGTTTTTATATGCGAATTTCCTTGTGAAACTATAGGTACATAATACTAAAATGTAATATCATAATTTCTCCACCACACTTTATAATCACATCTCGACCATTAACTCAACCATTTGTTAATGAGGTAGAAAAAACAACTCGGTCGAGCGTCATTACGGCACAAGCGGAGCGGGAGCGGGCGCGCACAAAGCCGGTGAATTAATGACACCTCGTGAAAAGCCGAGATGAGTTATTTTTGAGAGGAAAAGGCAAGCGTCAAGTGCCGCGGTTGTTTTACACGCGGCTGTGACGTTTTCTGCGGTGCAATGTAGAAGGGCTTATGTGTGGTAAAATGTGGTTGTGGATACGCCGGTTTGAACATGGTAGGTGTGTTTTGTTCGAACTAACGAGGTCAATGGTTGAGCGGCGTTCACGGCTCGCGGCGCGTCGGTAACAAGTTGTGCGTCAGTGTTCCTAGCGATGGTGCTTTGTTTATAAAGGAACCGGCTCGATCGTTTCAGCGCTGATACGCTACTAGTTTTATCTTCAAAACGAAGAAAATTCGACACACAGTCTCAAGTAAACGTAATGAAATAGCTGTTTCATTTCACAACCTCGGCATAGTACCTTATTTATTTATTATTTATATCTTAATTTTATTTTTCTCTTTCATAGCTCTTAAAGCAAATTTTAAAGGCTTCGATAAGCTGTTTACGGCTTCGATCTAGATTACCTTCAGTTCTCACGCAGATATCGCGACAGGAACTCGTCACTCGAGCCAGCGCGAATATCAGAGCCGCGTATCTTATGTCAATTCAATACATCTCAGTTTTCCTTTTTAAATTATTAAAAAAAAGTTTAAGGTTGATCACAGATAGCGCTACCGTTTACGCGCATTGTTCGCGGGTATAATAAAAAAGCAAACAATGGTGGCCTCGAACACGCTCCGCTTAAAAACTGTGGTGGACCCGTTTATCTTATTAAGTTCCCGACCATTGCATGCGTGGTTTTAGTTTACTTGCCGAGGTTTTTATTACAGGGGGAAAGGTGTCAGTAGCCTAGACATGAAGTGAGTTATACGTTGTATGTTGGTGTCTCCTAGGTGTGTCTTCACTTTATTATCCTATTCCAATATAAAAACCTCGCGCCAAAGATTCACTTGTAAATTATCTTCTTAGGTAAAACGGCTGACAAAATATAAGCAGCGCTTCATTTGAGGTAATTTTTATTTTTCTGGTTAAGCTGTAAATGTTTACTTTTTAAATATATTTTTTACCTGGATTTCCACTGTTTCCGACTTTTGTTATTTATGAAAATAAATAGCTACAACACAATACACCGGATTATTTACAAAATAACATACGATGATATAAAAAATCACCTGATATTACTGCAAGTATTTTTACATATGTAGTTATAACAAAACTTTGCAATGTATATTTTTGTTATTTAAAAAGGAAGGTTCTCATACCTACAGCAACGAAAGATGTAATTTGCGTAAAGGTTGCATTTAATTTAGAATTTTATCTGCCGCTTTACGGAAAAGGAATGTAATAAAGTGCACTCTTAACGAAATGTAATATTGTAAATGTTTTTTTTTCTGAAACGCGATATTGTCGCTATAAAGAACACTACACAAATAGTGTCATTTTGTTGTTTTCAACCCCATTTCCACATATTTAGAGTTCCCTAGTCAACAAGGAACAAAGAAACCTTACGGTTTCGCCAGGTCCGTCTGTCCGCAGTTTAATTAAGATACTCTTGGTACTTCGAAGCTGTAATTTGGCATAGTTTATACATCTGGAAAAAAAACGAATACTTGTAAAGCAAAGGTTTTTTTCATAATTAATGAATATGAGGGGTGATTGGACAGCTCTTAAAAAAATATGATGTATATGTAATTATCAATTTATAATTTTGGGGCACGCATTAGGAAGTATTGAGCTCGAACAGTGACATTTTCGCTAGGGTTGCATGAACACTCGCACCGCCATTGCGTAAATATACAGTCCACAAAATGTATTCGTGTACCTTACAACCCTGTCGCACTGAGCAATAAACGCAACATAACTTGAGTTTTCTTTTTATAGTCTGTTATTGTGACAGCGTTATATCTGGGTATCAGGGTAACTGATGGTACAAGAATTTTGATTGCGGTACGCGTTAAATTAAGTAGGTTATCCTTGGACTCAAAATACTGAGGGTTATAAGTAGTTGACGTCGAAAATACGTGTTATTCTGGCTTGCACGTGTTGCTGGAGGACGAGTAGTCTCGTAAGTACAAGAACAAGATTGTTAAGTGCGTAAAAAATTACATTGCGCTGCCGACTTTCTTGTGTGGGTACATTCGCCGAGTAAACCGTTTCATGGTTTTAAAATAAAAATAAATTGATTTTTGAGAATTTTCTGAATATTTAATAGAATCAACGAGAAACATGTTTTATTACCTTTACAGTTTTACAACTGTGCACCTACTTAAAATGACACTACAACGTTTATAGGTTTGGCGAAAGGATCGAACGCAGCCTAAGCTGGCTACTAGGTGCAGAAGACTTAGCACTAGTTTTTAGTTCGACACTATTGTTTAACTGTTGTTATAGTAATACAACAGTGTAGCTTGAAAATATGCGTTTACATGGTCACGTAAATATAATAATAATACAAGAAACAACTTCACAAAACAAATGAAAAAACATTAATAAGAAATTAAGATTAAACTTATTCAGATAGCAGCATGTGACAGATAATTTAAAGTAGCTTAGAGAGAGACTCAAAACAACGGGCGTTTTTTTTATTCTCTGGTATGTTTGTATCAAAATCTTTAAGAAAGAGCCTTTAATTGATTGTTTTTAATAGTATATGATAACATACTTACAACAATAATATTTCGGTTATTTTTGACCGACAATTTATGAACCAGCTAAACTTTAAACAGTGTCGGCCAACTTCAATTCGTATGCTAATTTCGGACAACAAACACCGTCAATTACAACTGCCCATTCATTATTAATCGTTTTAACTCGGTAAAAATACCGAAAACTTTCGCAGGCGACCGTACCTGCGCACCTGGGCCGCCGGGGGCTCTTATTCAAATGCAAATCAAACGTTCCATTTTTAAAATCTACCATCTCAACGCTCCTTGCTTCCGGAAAGACTTATGTCCAATAGCTCCTGACTTGATCTTCAAACGACTAACAAAATCCATCTTTTTCATCGACTGTATGAAGTTTATCTTCGAATGGTACGTTTTTGGTAGTTGTGTCTTTATAGATTCTATTAGGGTTGTCGTTTGGGACCTTTTAGGGCGAATTTCGAGTACCCAGGTGTGCTCCCGATCCGGTTAAGGGAAGCGTCCTTGTTAGGGATCATCGTATAAAATGGTTTAATGGTTTGTTTTTAATTTCGTTTTAACATGCAGCGGCGCGGTGCGGACTATAATAATTTGGGACTTTATTGGTCTGTTTGTAACTTGATCGGCCCGGAATATATATAATGTTATTAATAATGGTGAATGAGTAATAATACATGTTGAGTCGTGGGTGGGTCACTTTAGTAATTTGAGGAGTTAACGACCCTTGAATTAATTAAATTAATCAAAACAATAAATTAAATGTTACTTTTAATACACGTTTAACACAAATATACGTGTCGTATGTACCATATACACATCGTGTCTTTAAATAAGTAAAAATTGTAGTAACAATAACGGCAAAATCACAGATTTTATAGCGTGTATAAACATAAACATCAATCGTTCTGGTTCGCATTTAAAAGTGCTCACAAGGTAGCCTGTAGGTATACCACAATAGCGAAAAGCTTATAAAATCGATTGAGTTCAAGTCTTTTAATTATAATTTTTGTTTTGAAATTATACTGAATCCGAAAATTGATATATTCCTTTACCGCACAGGCATACCTCAGACAGAACTTAATATGCAAGATTCTTCACATTAAAAATAACTAAATTCCAACGCAGTTTATGAAGCTTATAAATTTAAAAAGAATGCCATAAAAAGTAAATGATCGATCACGTCAGACCTCACACGGCAGACGGCGTGGCACCGTGAGCCTGCGTACCTTGGTCCGATTCATTTAGAAAGAAAAAAACAAAAGCTCCCCATTCACAAGCGAACAACGTCCGATACAACAATGGCTAGGCCCATAAAAGTGAAATTAATCTTTTGCATAACTTGCAAAAACTATTGTGGTATTAATTAAGATGTGCGGAGTATTTTGCCATATTTTAAGTGCATATAAACGTTTTTGATCGTTTAAAAATGTAAGAATAAATTAAGTTTTAAAGTTATGTTCTGCAACTTAAGACAATCGCGGGTCAATATTGTAGTCTGGCAGCTCCTTGTCAATAATAGGTATGTAGTAGTGATACTGCACAATTTAAAATAATAGAATAAGTACCTAACCATTAAATGTAACTCTAGAATTAATTTTGTATCTGGAAAATAGTAAATAAATACGACAGATTGTAACATTCTAACCTTCCTAACTGAGCATTTATCGATGGCTAACACTTACCACTTCACTCCAACTATGTCATGACAAGAAGAACCCTTATGTCTCCGCCAGCATCCTTGCACAATATGGAAGTCAACAAATGATACAAGGAATGGCGACGGATATTACGAAAAAGAACTCAATAAAGAAAAATGAGATGAATTATTTCTCCCAGTTACGTTCCAAAAAAGACATCAAACATTCTCTGGGAGCCCATATATTATAAGTGAAAAAACAAGTTTAAAAGTTAATCTTTGACCACGCGAATCATAAAAATCGGAGGAGTCACCAATAAAAAAAGTATCGTCTATCCATAGCGAGAACCCGAGCCCACACAAAGGGCCCTCGTATTCGCCAATAATAATAGCTAATAGTTTTCTCAACTTCTATACAAAAATGATTTAATGCGTTCAAAAGTCTGGCAGTAAATCAAACAGATATCCCGGGCCGAATCGACCAATACGCCGCAATAATGACCCGGAGGACACGTGCTTTCTCATTATTCGAGTTATGCCAAGTTCGTTCGTGATTTTAAATAAATAAATTTTACTGCGCCATCTGTCATACGGGAGGTAAAACGTAATGGCGACGCGCAGGAGCGGCGCGGGCGCACGTCACTCCGCCCTGACATTTAGTGTCGATGGGCCGCGTTAGTGTTAATGCCGTGAGCGATGTGTATCCTCATTACCGCTCGCTTTTCGATTTATTGCTCGTCAAATTTCCATATTTTATTGCAGTCATAATTTGGAGACCTCATAAACGAGAAAATTGGATTTGTAGTTTGTTTAGTATCTCGACCTATCCCTTCACAGATGTATCATACAGCCCGCGGTAGTAAAACGTGGTTCATCGCGACGGCCTTACTGACACATTATATATTTATTGAGAGGATGTGAGCGCGACGAGACGGTGTGTCGGCGTCTAATGCGCGCCGACGATGTGCGCACACGCACCGAGCGGCCTCGTCATGGTTCCTGCCTGTCACATGATTTCATTTTATTTAAGGTACAACTCACCGCGTCACATTAATAAATACAATCTAAATTACCCATAAACAAGCACCCTTCAAAGTATTGAAATGAACATTTAATTCCTCGATAAGACTTAAAGAAAGAAATACCCGAGTAACCTCCCGCTTGAAAAAGTTCAATAACACGTTTCAAAACATACCAAAGCGAAGTGGGGATACCACTCGAATCTCCGTCCAGGCAAATTAAATTCATACACAAAAAGTAATAACAGTGGGCTTCAAAAGGCCTCCACTGTCCGTGAGGAGCCTTCCTTTTAATTAGACCCTAAGTACTCGTTAAAAAACAGATCTTCCCGAGCAGACAAAGCGCAGATCTAACAAACAGTGCGAATGTAAAAAACGTTGGATAAATAAGTGGAAAAATACAGGTAAGTCGAAGAGGGGTTTTTGTACGGTCCGGCCGGCCACTTAGGTCATCCTGCGAAATAAAAGCCGAAGTTTTTTATATCGCTTTTAAATGCGAAGCCCGTACGAGCCGGACCCGCCCCATCCCCTTCTACGATAATGTGAAAGGAAACAAACGAAGGAAAATGTTTCCGAGCGCCCCGCTCACTTTTATTGAAGTCTCGTTCGTAGTTTCGATTGCAAATAGTTCGTGTAATTTAGTTAGCTCTGGGTGCAAAAAGGCATTCGTATTTGCCTGATAAAAGCAGTGTTTGCGAAATCAGCGAGCGCATAATGCAGCTCCCAGTGTTTGGCGCAACTTCTTTGCGCCGTCGCGCCGCCTTTGTTGGCATTATAATGTTGCGTGAAATGCACCATGCATCTAACTCGCGCGGTGCACTTTTAATTTATTTACACCTGAATTTCAGAAAATCTTGCTTTGTGTACTAGATTATTTACTCCAGCTCCAGTAATTTACTTGTGTTTTTTATAAAAGTTCCAAGAAACTGATTAACCCATTACAATTAATGAGCTGCCTCGATTTTCAGCCACGTTTGGTTTTGTTATTAAAAAGGGGTTATCTTTGTTAAAATCCCCAATCGTACCTACTTACTTACCCTATTTAAATAATTTGCTTTTCGTTGCTTTTATAGGAGTGTTATTCTCATAAACCACTTTCCTCCCAATTAGTTGATGAATTGTTTTAACCTGCGAGGTTAAGTGTGGTACTTCACGTAAGAAATATTCACAGTCGACAGATTACTAGGCTACCATGAAATAACACTATGTTGATGTTACGTATTAGATCTCTTTCGACCACGACCACGTACCACTGACAACGTATATAATTCGGCTAGCAGAGGCGTTTAGTGCACTCGGCCGCAAGTGGGGGACAGTGATTAGAAGGGTTGGTGGTCGAACTAGACTTCATTTATGAAATGTTAGGATAATTTTTAAATTACGATTACATTTATAGGGTTTATTAAATGAAATTGCAGTTTATTACAAAAGTGTTTATATCTGTAACTGTAATGTTTGTAATGACAAACAAAAACAAAAACAAAACGATACCTTTTAATTTTATAATTATGGCATCCTATAATCAGTGGCCAGTATTATTTGTTTTGCACCAAGAATGTTTTCATTCATGCCAAATCCGGAGCACAATCATAATTTCTGCTTTGTAGGTAGATACTCACTTCAAATCGTGTATCGAAGCCCGAACCCCGGAGTTTGTTTTCGTAATTACTAAATTGGTATAATTATTGGTATAAATCCCTAATTACAGATCAATAAAAATGAATGGAAGGACCGCTCTGCAAGCAAGTACGGAATCGACTCTTACAAACGTGCCACAGCTCCGCAGATCGTGCCCGTCTTTTAACAGTCGGAGTGTGGGAATCTGGTTTGTGGCTGCAGACACTTCCATTGCCGAACACAGGAACATTATTAGATTCATCAACATTTAGAATTGTAACTTCACTCCGCTTGGGTGCACAATATTGTGCTCCTCACCGCTGCCAGTGTGGCGCTAGTGTCTATCGGCTTAGTCATAACGGTTTATGCTGTACGCAAAGTGCTGGCAGATTTTCCCGTCACTCCAGCCGTAATGACGTCATCCGCCGGCCTTTTACCAGCGTAAAAGGCGTTTGTGCGGCAATTTTGGAACCGAATGGTCACTGGTAAAAGACCTGATAGGATGACTCTTGTTCCGTTGAAGTTGTGCCGGCCGTTGGTTTAGGATGCCACTTGCGTGGACTCCCTTGCGCCGTCAGACCTTCATGGAACAAGTACTAGGGCTGGTTTTGCGGCAGAATTAGCGGAGACCCTCAAAAGGCGCAAATACAGCATAGGCATGAAAAAATATATTTTGTGACACTTGATCTTCTCTTACTTTGTGATTCGATTTTAATTATTTTCGCCAAAACAATCAAAAAATAGATTTTTTAAAACGTCTCACATGGTCTTTTTATTTAGCTACACATTAAAGAAAATGCCAATTACCTTAATTATTTTAGGTAGTCAATGAGTGAAAATCAGAAAAAAACCCATTACATAACGAAAAATCGTGTAACATACATGTGAGTGATTCGGCCCCTTGAGGTGTTTTACCTGTGGACTTTCGCTTGATACCATTTTCTGGGACAGCCTATATATACGAGTCCGCAGCAGCTCCTTTCCTTGCTGAGGCTTGATTTGTGCATTTCTCCTACAAATTATTTATATAATTAGACACTGACCAAAAATTTACATAAAACAAAATAACCTTTTAATATTTTATTTCAGTACTCAATATTAGCGACCAGCTGGAAACTAATTCTACGCGTAAGTAGTTGCGGGGTCCTCTAGTGTCACATATGACTTCTTATTACAACGTAAATAAAACAACAAATTCCTTTTTACATAATACAAAAATAATATACGGCAACAAAGAAAACACCTCTTGCCCTTATTGATGGTTTATAAATCGATTTCGTCTTACCCGAGCGAGCACGGAAGGGTTGTTCGTACCACCCCACCCTCCTCTCCCCACGCCCCGGCGACAAGTATAACGGAGCATTTTATAATGTAGGTATTGCTAGAAAACAATAAGAAACTACGTATATGAGGATAGGTTCAAAAAGTGGTTTATGTTGGTACCTATGCCCTTTAGTTACCAGTTTATAGTATTTTTAAAAGCTGATAACGCTTGAGTGTTGCCCAGAAGACCTGGGCCTCTATTCAACACGGTAAAAACTATATCGTGTTTGATCTGTTATCGTATTCTCAGATTGTCACCGTTTTGATAGCTCTTATTTACTTGACAGTAATGGCGACTGACGTCAAAACAATACCATAAAAGGTCAAAAAGCTTTTACCGTCGGGAATAGAGGCCCTGGTAACCTAGACCAGATACTTAAAGATAAAAATGTAAAAAAATATGAAATTATCAATCGAAACGACCGTCCAGCAGTTTACGTCAAGCCTACACATTTTCGAAAACGACAACGTTGGCCGAATGCTATTATAGAACCACTGGCCGTCTATTCCATATTGTGTACTCTCAGACATATTTTGGTCGCGTTAACAGCTATAATAAGTACGGATAAAACACTTACATAATTGTCAAAGTCAAAGTCAAAGTTCTTTATTCTTCCATTTAGGCATAATATAATGCACCTATGAATGTCAAAAAGCATTACCACCGGCTCCAAAAATAAATCCTTTGCCCCGAGAAGAACCGGCGTAAGAAACTCGGCAAGGTATATTTTTATCAGGAAAAAGGTTTACATCATTACATAATAATTATAAATAGTTTACAATATCACAGTATTTTTGCACAGTCGTCGCAAATAAATTTCGTTCGTCGGTTTTGTCGAAAATAAATATTATGTTTCATCAACATTTTTACGCAGCAACAAACGCGATCATAATAGGCCTTCTACAAGTCATCCAGTCTTTCTCAATTCCCAGAAATATCATAACGAATCCCAATAATAGCTCTTTAAATCACATTAGGTGATTTAGAGTACGTTTACCCGTTTTGCATAACGAATGAGCTCCAACAAATCCTATGATAAAGTCGTAACTACGCGTTTCAAGACAATGACTAAGACTTTAAGTTTGAGTTCATATTTCAGAAGCCGACAATAAGTTAGCCGAAACTTGGAAACAATATCGAAACCAACAAAATGGGAGAGTTGAAGGTACAACAAAGGTCAACAATTGTTAAATAAAGGCTCAGGGCATGAACCGCTGCCTATTCTCTCCGTTAGCCCGAGTTCAATTACAAACTTAAGTAAATACCTGCCGATTCTTGTTAGCCAGTTTACAAAGAACTATAAAAAGTTTCAGATTAAAATGTTAGCTGTACCCGTAATAACGTTGAACTGGGTTTCTAATTATGGACCAATGGGGGTTTTAACCTCAATTCTGGGCCACTCTACTGGGTAAAACATATATTGCTATGGATGTTATCGTATTGTTAATGTTACGATAGCTTTCATTTGTTTGACAACAATAATGGCGCCTAGTTAAAAACAATATGATAAGACGTTAAATGCAATATGGTTTTACCCAGTAGAAAAAAAGGCCTTTTAGCAGTTGTAAGTTCGCAATTGTTATTTTAAAGAATTAATTTCACTTCAAATGTAGAACTAGATTAATAACGGAGCTGTTTACGAAGAAGATCTGTTATGTTGAGCCAGTTCTTGGAAAGTTAGATGTCCCTGCTCCTGAAGGTATCCCAATAAATTAATTCCTTGAAGACGAAGTCGTGTCATTAGCCAGGGTGATGATGTACAATGATGTTATGTCAGGTGCAGTTTCACAGCAAGCCAGGCAACCCGCACTGATACCACTAGCATTCATATCATTCTGATATATGTCCATGCCTGTCTACAGTGTGCACAATTATCTCAATCAACAACGCGACGCACTGAATCTTACTACGAGTACGTCATGAGAAGGGACACGACTCAGAGGAATTTTGAAGATTATAACCGACACCGAAGAAGGTTTCTCCGCGCAACACCTTGTAAGTATATTTGTCAGCTGAAAAAAACTGTCTTCGCGAGAGACCAATAATTTCAAAATCACGACTATACCATGATATAAGAATAGGTCTACCTCTCTTTTTAATTATGGACTCTACGGCCATGAAGAGTAGGTGGTAATTAGCTAGCGGCGGGTAGTGGATGCGAACGCCATTGTGGCGTTATCGCCGCTCTCCAGTCGGCATTAAACCGGGATGGCAGACAACTTTAATTCCCTTTTACTTGGACAATTTTTAATTCGTTCTAGATTTTTACACAAAAAGAGAATAACGCATTGAGGGTGTATTAAATAGGGCGCTACGTTTAACGCTACGTGGCCTGATTTCTTTGATAGCAATAGGTTCATAGTTGATTTTAATCTGCAGATCACTAAAGTCCTCGATGTGTATGCAG
Source organism: Acleris sparsana (assembly GCA_923062465.1). Taxonomy (NCBI): domain Eukaryota; kingdom Metazoa; phylum Arthropoda; class Insecta; order Lepidoptera; family Tortricidae; genus Acleris; species Acleris sparsana. The sequence continues at coordinate 16,264,725 of OV281286.1, forward strand.
GACTGAGGTAATGACATTTTAAATATGTTGTAGCATTGTAGTCTGTACTGAGATATGCACCTACAACATAGGTAAACACCTAACAAGTACGATTAAAGGAATAGCAAAAAATCAACTCTATGATAGTGACCTCTAGAGATCTAGTAATGAGAATACATTACAGTGTGTGACTCGTCTAATGTATTCATGAGGATAGTAAACATGGCGATCACAATAAACTTATAGCTGATGGCTTCTGGTTCAGTCGCAGTGGTGATCCTTGGGGAACGGAACGCCTATGTCATATAGTAGACTTGTTGCTTATATGATGATGATATGACATCAAATATTTTCTACGCTATTCAATTTAAAATTGTTTCGTTATAGTAGAAAATCCGAATAGAAGTCGAACTTCACCGGTCCGTTTATTCGATAAAACGTATTTTATATCAAATTTAATATGTTAAGTAATACATGGTAGGCTGAACAATTTCAGTCCAGTATATAATTACTGGCGAAAAAATGTATAAAGGCACTTTAAAAAAACAACTGCTTGTTTAATAGACATAGCCTTATGGGCAAACGTTAGTGTAACTTTTCTTTTCCATCATATAACTATTGAGTAGTATAAAGCAGGTAAGTCGGTACTAACAATTTGCACCAAACTTAGCCAAACTTAGGTACTTTAAAAAAAAACTATTTTTTTTTATTAAGTAATTACATACTTGACTGTTTTTTTTCAGCCTTCGAATTTTATTTATTCGATAAAATACATTTTATCGAATAAACAGCCCGGATCTTAGACCATTAGCTTAGAAAACACACTTAGTACCTATGTATTACTTTCCTTTCGTAGTAGTAATGTGATCTCTAATTTAAAGTATAACCTTTATTAATAGCGACGATCAGCCCCATCGACTCGTGTCAATCCCGCCGTCCGTAGATAAACGGCACGTGCGCCCGCGCCACCGACTCGCAATACGCATCCAATCAGGATTAGCTCCCCAGTGGCAGAAACAATTACGATGGAGAATTAATCTAGTCGATGGGAGAGAAGGTGACGAGATCGGGAAAGAGTATTTGTTCATTTTAGTGTAGGTTGTCACTTATGAATTGTAAGCAGACGATTCATATTTTTTTTTATATTTATAGGGATGATGTGGTAATTAGGAGCATACGTATTAAATGGTAGAAAGGTAATTGAACACTACATTATTTGACACATTGGCCTAGTTGGTTGTGACTCTTCCTACAAAGCTAGCAGCTCTGTGTTATAATCTCGGTAGGGGCAGAAATTTTTGTGAAAATCGCTAGTATTTGTTGGAGTTTTGGTTTTTTTCTATGTATATCTCTATATATAAGTTTATCGTTGTTGAGTACCCATAGTACAGCCGACTTCGTTAATATGTACCTTGTCTATTTAATGTCATGATTAAACTGTCATTTATAAATTGCCGCAGTGATTAACGTCACCAGGTGCTAAAGTGTACACACAAGTGTACACTCGAGCTTAGTTTGGGGCCGGATAATTTGTGTAATACTATACTTGGTATTTATTTATTTGATAGATTCTAAGAAGTTGTTAGCAATCTGCCAATGTTGCTAAACACTGAGTAAAGGACGATGGGTAAAAATGTCCCCACCCACCAACAGTGATGAAACATGTGCCAGTTTATAGATCTTGGCAATATGATGTATTTTTTCTATGGCGACGATCACCATATGTATGGGGTTTTCTTGAAAAATCATAATCTTATCGTATGGAACTATGGAATTTGTTTGAAAATGAACACGTATGTAGATGATTTGCCTTGCCTGGCCCTTTGTTTTCATTAAAAAATTCCCATTGATTTTGCTACGAAGATAAGTATTTTGTCTTTTATTGGGTCCTAATGAACATATAGACCTGCAGCCCGTTACTGCCTGGGGGGACGGGGTCCATACAAAATTGCCCATCACCCTTTGTTGAGTCACTTTAAAATAAGATATTAATGAACCGTCTATTTTTAGCCCGGTAGTCAACTAGGGTAGCAAATGAGTAAATTGTCGCTAAAATAAATGAAATAGACATATAATTGAAGCCTAAAGGCTAATGTTCACCGAGCCGAGATGGACCGTCACTCGACACATCAGCGGGCCCGATGGCCGCGCCAATGCACCATTGCACACCCCAATGCGGAAACATTTTATATAGAAAAATACATACACAGTAATTCTAATGTACCTAACATTACTATGTATTCGGATTCTACACTAAGGAGGGAATTATGGTTTTTAACCCAACCGTCGTTTCTATTAAGTAAACACGTGTAACTTAAAGCGAGCTTCAAAAAACCATCTGCATTTTGGATAATATCGTCGAAGTAATGTTACATAACATTGATATAATATTTTATTTCGCCAATTTCACTCTAGTGGTTGAGACGAATCTACCCACGTATAATTTATTCAAATCGGTTTACCCGTTTAGTAGTTACGAGTGGACATAGAGACATACATACAGGTCAAACACATAACCCTCGTTTTGGGCTATGCCGCAGTCGGGTAATAAGAGCTATCAAAGCGTTGACTATGCGAACACACGTAAAAAACGATAAAGTTTTTCAACCGTATTATTTGAACTGGCGGTTATTGTCATGACATTAAAGTTGCTAATAGTTTGCATTGTAACGGCACATTTGTAACGCTTCGGTTAATCTAGGGCTTCTCTCATGTCTATGTCTATGTATATAATCAAAAGCAAAGAATTAAGGTCACTTTGTATAGAATTACCATAGGAAGTGACCCGTTTTCGGAGCAATGTTATCAATAACAGTTGATAGCTTGTTACATCCCCAACTAGTTACCCATTTACTATCAGTTGTCCTAAACAACTCGATTTGTTAGTCTTGTCTCTCTCTCACCGGCTATTTGTTTATCAGGAGCAAGAGAGTGTACTAATGGAATGTTAAGTCTGAAAGACTCAAATGGGAGTATTTCAATTTAGTCTTTTGGTCCGCGTTTGGATTCTCTTTAATTTGTTTTGATCGTTGGATATTCGATAGAGTTCTAATTTGACTCATTACGTTTGTGTTATAGTAGTAATTTATGTTATTTGTGAAATATATTAGTTGTATCTTTTTCGTTTAGTGTGGTAAAGGTAAGAATGTAAAATCAATGTTTGCTTGTAATTTGTTACTAGAATACTTTTGTTACGTCATTTACAAGTAAATAGCGCAATCGAACACCAATATATAAGTTTAGTGTATGACTTTGGAATTATATAAAAAGAACAATTTAATTTATTAATAAATTCAACCATTTATTTCTTCTGTCTTTGTCTTATCAACCAATAACTAAATAATAAAACATTTTTCTCTTCTCTTTTTCTAAAATGAATAAAACAAAAATAAACCAAACAAGTCCTCAACCTCTCTCGCATCCCTAACCGAAACCTCAACTTCAAATCAAGAGCTATTTACACTATTCGGACCCTTTCTATTTTAAATTCATCACCATTTTTCCCCGTCGGAACTAATTCGCGGTGCATAAGGCCGCGCGCACACGGGTCACGCTATCGGCGTTCTGGTTCATTAGGCCGCGCGCACACGGCGCTATCTCCGCGGCCCGCTCATTTTTCACGCAGTATAGCTTTATTTCTATGGCTAAAACCACATTTTATAATTCATTTGTTGTAAATAGGGACGGCGTTTTGTATAAGAGGGATGATATTTTCAATTAAAAATGTGGAACAAAATAAATGTGAACAAGAATTCGAATTATAAAGTATTTTAGTACTAGTAATAAATAATATATGATTATAAGTAGATACTTAAGTTAAAGATTATGTAAATCTTTTGAGGAATAATTGAAAAGTGACTGGACTTAAATAACATTTCAATATGACACCGTTCTTGTCAATAATTCCACTCTAAACACTGCCGCGCAGTCAAAGTGTGTATTACACTTAATTTATTATTTCATTACCATTCCTATTAATTAAATAACCAACATACCATTTTCCCCCAACTAATTCACGTATACATACCTGCACAGTAGGCCGCGATTTAATTTGGACCCCAATCGGGACGATATTCAAATAAGGCTTCGCTCAGACCCGTCGCGACATGTTCCATTATCTTGCGCTTCCATCTACGGACCCTCCCGGTCGCTATTTGCTACCCTAGTTGCATACCTTTAGATTACACGACTAGGACGTGTCGTAGTCGTCACTGGCAGTCGTGTCGTTGAAGCTTGGCTAGAAGTAAATAGATGATACCTCTTCTGCGATCATGGGTTAATTTACGTTTTCCAAAACGGCTTACGTATGATATCTAACAGACCATGTTGTTCTCTAACTCTAAGCAATCAAGAATATGTCGATGATATTATTGCATTAACACTTTCAAAGTTTATTCGAACAACTTTGTACGTAACTGCCATTATTCAAAATGAACAAGAACTTCCCACGTTGCCAATACTGAAACAATCCATCGTCGTGTTAATTCAGGGGGGTTATTATGACATGGCAATGCAGTTCATTTACAGTCTGCGTAAAGGACGGAGCTATAGCCGTTGCATAACCCTGTCCTTTTATCACAGCGTAAAATGAATTGCACAGATACGTCATAATAACCCCACAGTTACAAAACTTCCATACCACTTTCTAGTAAGGCTGTATTAGCTTTGATCATTTCCAAATACTTCTCAACACAAAAAAAACATTTTAAACCGAAATCTTATTTTGGTTTCATTCAGAGGTGTGATTCTCTTAAAAACTACTTTTTCCGATTGTTCGATTGAGCGAGCGATCTCATAGGAGCGAGAGTTAAGCTACCTAATAGAGGACTCACGCTCTAAAATGTTGTTTATATACTCTGACGGAGAACCTTAACTCGCTTGTTAATAATTTATCTGTTGACCTTAAAAGCAGGTTCCTTAAAAGCATAACACGGCTGATCGTCCCATGTAAATGCCCCGCGTCGCGGTGAACACAACGCGGCCAGCGGTAGTTTTTCAACCCCTTGGTACTGTTGGTGCCCCGCTGGCTCGCTGTGTCAATCACAACGAATATATTCATTCATCTCTTGCTTATGACAGCCTGGTGCTTTCCCCGCTATATTAAAAGTACTGCTAATGAGAGTTTATTATGTTTTCGAATTAATTAATTTGAATGCTCCTACTGTGAGTCGGCTGTTAATGCTTGAACTATACATTACCTATGTTTTTTGCTAATGTAAGTGAATTTAGTTAGGTTAGGGCTTAAATTGGAACTATTTAAAATAGTTAGTATACGTTTCTGTTAATATTTAACTGCTACTCGTCATAGTGTTTTCTATGTACACAATACTAACACAAAAAGTCATGAACCTTCGCCATACCAAATACCAATAGACATGACCATAATACTTAGTAAAGAACAACACCTTAAAATTCCGATATATTTTTCTATTTTACGCTGGGGCTATTTTAGATCAAACGTATAATTGAATAGCTATACGTAGGTTAGGTTGATTTGTAAGCCATATCCTAAAATAAAAACTTGTATCAAAATATTGGATTCGGAATTATATAGTAGTAAAGAAACCAACAAATTAGTCACTATTTGAGATACGAAATATTCAACCGATAATAACGTCAGGTAATGACGAGGCATTAAATAGCTGCCTTTCATGACTATTTTAATTTCGTTTGTATACTTTCCCGAATATTTCCGATGAGGCGAGCCGCGGGCGACGCTTCGAGCTTCAATCATGTCGCGGCCATTGCAAGGGAATTAATGCCCAGGGATATAAATAAATACTAGTTATTGTATTACATATGTGTCCAGTTGCACAAACGTTCGTTAAATTAAATGTCCCTTCAAGCACGCGTGTTCCAATTCGGCGTATTAGAAAGTGAACTAAGGTGTACATATTTATTATATTTATGGAAATGGAAGTTCGAGAGACATGGTGATAGACAACAATATTTTTATTGTATATACAAAGATAGTCAAATGTTTGGAAACACTTGGATTTTTATATACTATTGCCTACAAATATCACTTATTGAATTTAACCACCAATCCGAAAGGACTTGACCATTGCTTCAGTATTATCCGCTTACATACGAGTATCAGTAGTATAAAAACAAATTATTATTTAAATAATGCATTTTATCGGACAAAAACAAACACATTTTATATGTACCTAGATCGTTAGTATTGCCCTAAAATACAAAATAAAATTTACTCATTACATTACCACACAATGCTTCCTGATTCCTCACAATCCACCCCAGCAGGTACGTCACTCGCAGTTCCTCTGATTTAATAAACTTGCATCGAACCAGTGACGTCAGGGGAGCAGAAACAATAGCGCATCAACCCCCCAAACCGCATCATAATGTCGGCTTAAACACTCGGATATTTACTAAATAAAAACATAATAAAATAATGAATTCTGCGCAACATATGGCAGGAGACAGAATCAACTCTGCGGCCCCTCGGGATCGCTCGCAGAACTACGAGTGAAATACTCGATAGCCTATCATCCCTTAGCACATCCCTTTCTTATATTATAATAGTGAGGGAGACGTACTAGTCTTCAAATTAGGGAGGTAGTTGAAGACGTGTTTCTTGCCAGAAAAGTGAAGTTTCTTCTGTCATTTGTTTTATTTCGGAATCGAAAATGGGACCAAATGCGTTAACACAAACTATACTTTCCCCGATGCAAATAAGCACTACCGTTCTCTAGTCCGCTTTTGACCACAATCGTTCTAACGCGTTTGCTAAACGATGCCAATACCTATATCACTGCATTCTTGTTGTCGTATTTAATTGTTGAATTTATTTGATATGATCTTTAATATTCCAAAATAGTGAGATGAGAAAAATATGCTGAACAGATTAATATATCCAAAACCAAAAATAATTAAGCGGTACCTTATGTTGAAAGTGCTTTTTTTTAATCAACACCAAATTTCACTTTACATAGACAATAGACAAAGCTATTTCGTCCACTTAGTAAACAGACAAAAAAAACACTGGGAATGAATTGCTGACACGTTATTCTGTAATAACCATGTCATAAACATCTTTATCTTGAGATCACACTAAAAACTTATTACAAAATTCAGATGATTATTTTTGGATTGAAACATCCAACTAAATCAACCCGTATACACTCGTGTGACAATATCGACCCACAAAATAACAACCAATCTCCAAAATTAAATCAAAACCTAGTCCTTAAGTGCACTCGATCAACATCGCATCGAATAGAGCCAGTGAGTGCGAGAGTAGTGCTCGGTGTAATGCCGGCGCCCCGCGACGTTCGAGTGAGAACCGAGTGAGACGAGCAATAATCGAGAACCCGCGGTGCCGCACCCAATCCCACTCCACAATTCGTAGGCGAATTTACCGATGCCAAAATAATTCCCAACCTAAAATGAACCCCCTGCAATTGATATAAGAACCCCGTTGTTCTTCCAAGGTGTAAACAAACGATTTTCGATATTGGGGCGACAACCCATAGAAACGTGGACGGTTATTGAATTTCTTTGCAGTTTTGATTTGTCTTTCTTTACTTTATTGTGTTATCGGGGAATAATATGACGTAATATTATTCCCCGATCCCTGCATAATTAATTGCATTTTCATTAAAGTGAATAATTTAAACAATTTTTTAATTACTTACTTTAGTGGGTCTTAGAAGAAAAGATGTTTGTTTCGAAAGTTACGGATTAACGTAAATATTTAATTGAGCTACGAATATTGACTGCCAAAATGCTACGGGTACGGGAGCTGCGCTACGAATGTTTCAGAGTTGCTAGTGCTACGGTTATAATACCGAATTCGGTATGCACCTACATAGAAATGATATTGACTACGATTGTTGAATGGGTTGTTGGGACTGTAAGGACTGTAGAGCGAATTGCGCAACAGTTACGAATGTCCAATAGATAGATAGATAGCGATATTCATCGGCGGCTACGAATGCATTACAAGAGATGCTTAGAGGTGGAGAAGACGAAAAACCGGTAGGCTTTATTTAATATTACGCCTTTTTGCATCATAATACATTGACAACACACTAGGCTAACGAGCCTTGTTAGTAGTGACCTTGCCTACTAAACTAGCAGTGGGATGTGCGCTAGTATTTTTTCCTGAGTCTTGGATGTTTCCTATCTATTTAAGTACGTATTTCTCTATATAAGTAAGTTTATCGTTGTACCTATAGTACAAGCCTATAGCTCATTTGGGCACTGGTTAATTTGTGTGATATTGTCCCCCGTTATTTATTCCTACTTCCAAATTCATTTTTACAATATGTCTTTTAACAGCATAAATTCAATATGGTTATCCTTATCTTTTTTACATGTCTAAGCGGCGTATAACTCGATGCTCCATTATATAAACTTGCTCGCTCGCACATCCGCAGGGGATGTCAATATGCGCTCATGCACAGTCGGCATGTTGTTTCAACTTTTTGGCTTGTCTTATGCAAGAATGCATAGTAAAACAATATTGCTTTTGACAGGTTATAGTATTGTTTAACTCGATAAGGAAATAACTGTAAAGTAAATAAGAGCCATTGTAACTTTGATGATAGGATAACAGGTCAAAGGTAATATTGTTTCACTACCTAGAATAGAGACCTTATCCATGAGTATTAACAATTTTGTGTATTATACAGAATGTACACAATTTCCACCGAATTTTAGTCTTTTAGCAAACAAACGAAATTAGTATCTTATTGTAATTTGAGCTAACTTTGATGTTATACATAGTTTTAAGGTTAATGTATTGCAATAACTTTTAAATGACAAACGTAATAACCAATGTTAAAACCAATCAATGACTCTCTGCTAACATACTTGCTTAGCATATCTTCTAATTGACATCTGTATATTCTAAACAGTATTCCATCTAAAAAAGCCATCCAGCTTTTAACCCCCTTTAAAGCACTTTATCCAAAATCTTAAGCCTGCAAAGCAATCATGGCCGACGCTTACATCTGTCACACAAGTCTTCTCTTTCAATTACGACGGCATGCGACCAAAATTAATTCCGCCATCTTGATTGGCCGATAAGAGTTGGATTACGCGGCGATTTGCTACTGCTGCAATCGCGTCAAAGCTGCACGAGCCAAAGAATAATGAGATAGATGGTACAGGCGGTTGAGTGGCTATACAAACTGACCAGAGAGCTTATTGCCTAATGCAATCGCATCATTTTGACTGTACGAAGGCGAGTCTACTTTCAAAAATTGCGATTGCGAGTGCATTAGGGAATAAGCCAGCTGATTTGGGTAGGTAATTGCTTTCTGTTTAAAAAAAATCAAGGACTTATATGGAGCTTTTGCTATCAGTTTTAAATGAAATAAACGAAGAACTTAGTATTAGTGAAAGTTTTTAAATAGATGTTCGCATAAATTCGAAAAAAAAGGAAATTCACACCCTGGACCTGGTTCCTGTTGTGTTTTTCCTGAACTAAGTTATTTGGCAGAAAATTTCGACCGATTTACGTTTACGTTGCTCAACGCATATAATTATATCCTCGGTTTCACTTGCTCTTATCCTAATTTTAACTGAGTACAAGGTACTACCACTCTTAAGAGACTACGCACGAGTTTTTTCACCATCTACTCCTTATATATGCCCTCTTTTCTAGAGTCTGCTGATAATTTCTACTCTTTGAAACAGAAAACTAGTCTTTGACTGTGTTTTGTCACATTTGGCATGGGAGGCGGCGCAGCGGTCCCGCGGTAATGGAGTGCCGGTAGCGGCGCGTGCCCGGCGCGTGCGCAGCGTCGCGTGCGTCGCCCGCGCAGGCGCCGATCACGCACCCTCCACGTGAGAACCACGCCAACACTCCTCAAAACGTGAACTTAACACTACGCGCAAAAGAAAACGACGTGATCTTAATGGAATCCAGAAATACCAAACCACACCAATAAAGCTCAAGAGCTCTTACCACAAAATGCCTCTACACCGAACAACGTAAGCGTGCGAAAAGTAATATTTAGGTGTCAACTGCAGGCGATAATAGCGCGGTAAAAAATAGCTCCCAGAGCTCGCGAACTATTCCACCCTTGCCGGTATCTCGCCGTTTATCGCCGATAGTATCTGAGTGAGACATCGCCGGTGACGTTTGAAATATGATCGGCGCGGTCCCGCGGCGCGGGCCGCGTGCGGCGTATTCAAATCAGACCCGCGCGGTGAGACCCCCGTGTTGGCTAAATACACCCGCGCCCGGCCCACCCACTTACCGAGGGTCGGCCCTATGTAATCGAATTTGAAAATTATTCTAAAACACTGAATAATGTATTCCGGCGACCCCACGCCGGAGGCGGCGCGCGCCGCGCTGATTTTTAAAATAAATTAAACTTAATCAAGTGGGTTCGCGCACCTAAACGGATTACGGCGCTGATTTGACTTTGCGACTGTTTGCCGGGCGCAGGGCTTACGGCCATTTGATGCTGTAGAGTACACTGATCCTGTTTACTTAAGATACACGTGTGATAAGGCAGCTACGTTTTACTTATTCAATGGAATTTTACTTCCAAAATTGTGAATGTAAACTTTAGATATACGCGTAGCTGTACCGAGACAAATTACATGGCCTTATAAGTTTCTAGCGCACCCTATCATATTATAATCACGATGCAATTTACAATATGTACTCTATCTACTTAAAGCAGAACATGATGACAAGTTAGGTTTCCTATTTTAAACTGCAAGTATTATTTACATAACGTTGTAGCTTGCAGACACAATCACGGTGCCCCTTATTTATCCCCGTAAAATACAATACTTAACTCAGTTGGCAAAAATTAAGCCTAGTTGGTGTACTTACAGTGTACCTACTCGCACCTTCGAACCACTGATCTCTCAAAATAGCGCAAGCATCATTTATCGTCAGCTAATCACACATTTCAATAAAAATTTATGAATCGAAAAAATCGCTTCATAATATTTGAAAGTTAAATATTGAATAAAACAATATTAGTTCACTCGGTACATTAAACTTTATTACGTCGTGCATACATTTGCCAATTCGGCACGCAGGGCTGCGCCGCCATTAGCGCCCGATATGAAATTAAAATTAAAATATATAAAAAACGGCGAGTACTCTCCACAGACCGCTAAGGGGCAGCCCTAAAGATTTAGCATTCATATGGAAATCCATGGAGTAGTTTTTTAAGCAAGGACCTAAAATGTAAGTATTATTAGTTTACTTACACCTACATTACGTATAGTTTTTGATGTTTTTGGAAATAGACCCTATCTTCATACAGAACTAAAATAATTCCGATATCCGATAAACGCATTTCCGCATTTTACTATGCTGCCTTCTGATGATGGCCAAATACGCTTTACTTTACTATTTTACAGAAATTATAATAAATTGATATTTTAAAATGTTAAAGTGAAGCTTAAAGTTATTACGTAGGTAGGATAACTATGTGAACAGCTACTTAAAACTATTCTTGATAATTATATCTGCTTAAAAATATTTACTTTATAACAGTAAAAACGCACTTGTATGCATAGATCAAATACTTAACTATTATAAACATATGAAAAGCGACTCCATGGCACCGGTTTACGAACTATCATGTAGTGGTGCAGTAGGGGTGCCACTCGATGATTTGGTTTTTCGATTCGTTACGCCGTCAAACTACCCTCTAAAGCGTACCCTCGAATATGTTCCCTCGCCTTGATATTATTTATACGTTTGTTAAGTGGAGTTGTACGCGGCCGAGAGGATTATGCCGGGAGCTCAGCACTTCACCAAACAACGGTTATGATTTCTAATATCGATCGGAGCATTTTAACGACTTGAGATACGATGCAATGGCATGTCTGCGAGTTATTGCTTTGATACCCTGAAGTAAATCCGACTAATATTGTCATAGTGGGTCAATAAGTATATTTATTACTTTTATACTGCTAACACAAAAGTAACACATCAAGCCTTTTTTTTATATTTACTGTGAAATCATAGTTTACTTTTTCTTAATTACAAGCTATATTGGTGACTTAATATTAGTTTTAAAATCCCCTTGCGAGATATTTGCTGTGAGAAGCTCTGTGAAAACATGTCAAGAAAACAGGAGCATTCTGGCTGTAAGCACGCTGCGGTTAGGTATGCAAAGCAAACATATTTTCGCTTGAGACTAGAACGGGTGGGCAAACAGTGGCCAACGTGAGCGAAGGTTGGGCCGTGTTTACCCGCGCTGCGTCGCCTGCCCTCATATATTAAACATAGCCCAGTCTGCCTTAGCCTCAACCCTGCCTCCGTCTTATGTACCCACCTGCCTGCCTAGATCAACTCTGTCCGACGTAGCAACTTTGTATGAATCTCAAACATCTACAAATGGCACTCCTTAAGTTCACCATCTTATTTTAATGCCACGTAAAATTACGTAGCGCTGCGACAATCAGGGTAATGAATCCGTTTTTCAGCAATATTACATCGGCGTAAAAATAAGGTCGCGGCAGTTAACACGTTTATCGGGCGCTCATTAAAGCGGAGGGCGATCTCGCTTCGGAGTCGTTAAGCGCGCAATAGTTCGCGAGATCCTCATAAAAAATATCTCGCAACCGACTTTACGAGCGCCCTTTGTGAACGCATCATTAAATTTCCATCTAAATTTAAATTACGAACGCTACGATTCGACGCGCTTTCTCCCACGTGTTTCTGTTTTCCTAGTGGAAATGTTGTAATTGCTGTACAGAGAACGCGGCCGAGTCGAGAATTTGAAAAAAGATGACGTCAGTCGGAATTATCTTCAGCGCAGCGCAATTGAAACGGCTTTGCGACGGGCTTAGTGAAAAAGTTGGCGTTCGTTTTAATAATTCCCCAGCTCCGGCGCCTCGTCAGAATGCCGTTGTCACTTCCCGGATTAAGCCCCGACACGGTACAGTTGGGATTCGAGAGTTATTTTAATTTGCATTTTTCGTGTAATTTCGGGGAAAAGTGCATTTGATTCTAAACGTTCCTGGCAGAAACTCCTATCTGGTTTTATTTGCGAAAAGTTTACGATGTTTGTGTAGGGAAAAACAGTCGTGGCAGTCGTTTGTATGCGGCGCCAGACTTCCCCAGGAAGGGCATAAAGTCAGCAGGTGAGGAGCGGGTATCGCCGGTCACGCTATTTAGATAAGGGTATTTCGTGACCCCTCCCTCCCTGCGCGATAACGTCAACATTTGGGAACACTGCGAAAAACGCTCTGTCTCAGAAGGAATCACAGTGCGTGTCTAAACGTGTAAGTGTAAAAGTTTTACAAAGCTATTACTTTTAAGTAGGTACGTGTACCGTTTATTTTTCCATTGACAATTGTTTGTCTATCGTTAAACCTAATTGGGCATAATCTAAAAAAACACGGCGAAGAAAGCGTGAACGAGGAAAAACTCTCAAACAAATAAGGTCATTCGATTAAGCAGAATGATTTGCGAATCACTTAAAGGTCCAAATGCCGGCGTTTTTGACTTCCTGCTCGCGAATAAAGGGAAGGAATAAATTGCGGAGTGGATGAAGCTATATTTGTCCTACCCCGCATTACCGACCCATTAGCGGGATGCAAATAACGTCTTGTCATTTTTACTTCTTTATTTTCGCCCGCGCCGGTATGGTAATCAGGTTCACTTAGGCTGGCTGCGTTTGACAGGAAACGTGAAATTCTTGGCCTTTTTAAAAAAAAAATGTGTTTATAATATTTTTATTGCAGTAATTTAATTGACCGTGAGACAGTGATATGATATATAAAAGTCATTGCTTTGGCAATATTCAAGGTTATAATAAATTGTTTTACTTCTTGCAATGGTACGTCGCTATAAATTATCTAAACATTTACTTATTCGTATAGTACGAAATATAAATAAAAATTACTGAGCAATATCCAAGGTTAACCAGTGCAAAATTATTTCTTTACGTAAATAAAAGTAAATCAAATCAAGTTAAGATTCTTCAGTTATCTATTTTAAAAAAATATACGCGAAAACATGTTACGTACGCGTACGTATTTCATTCGTATTTTTGACATCATCCTGGCATTTTACGACATACTCACGCTACCTACAGACGAGGAAAACACATTTTCCTTGTTTTTCCTCCTTCATGCAAAATCTCAAAATGGCGTCGACATTCGAACATCCGGGTGCGCTTTAGCCCCACTTAAAGTGTGGTTTATTTGCCCAACAGATTGCCGCGAAACGTTATTTATAGTGGGGGACGTTATTAAATCGCGGTGATTTAAATACGTCCTTAGGTTTACGTGTTCTAGGGTATTAGAAAGTATTGAATGATATCTAAAAATATAGCTCAGCTCTCATAGATCAAAACATTTTGCATAAACACGCAATTGGCATACTCTTAAACATTATTTGATTTCCGTCCTTATTTCAATTACAGATGGTGCACTCCAAATTACGTATGTATGTTACGCATTCAGTACCACTAACTCAAAATCGTGTCTATTTTGTTTGAAATGTGAGAGAGGGCACTGGACGAGTTCAATGGTCTGGAGATAATCATTGCATTCTGAACGTTATTACTACCTCAACAAGGTTCATGCAAGGTATGCAAAAGGCCTGGACTTCATCATTGTAGTATGACCTGTATTACTGACTAAACAAGGTGTACGTTATTGAACGGGTTGGCTGGCACTTGGCAGGAAGGTGCATGCAGGCGCCCAGACACGGACTCGGGCGTGGGCGGCCATAACTTGCGCGCAACAAGACGCGCGCGCGCCGTCCTAACTACCGTCGCCTGAGTATACAGGATGCGTCTTTGTTCAATTATTTAACTGTACCTATACATTACAAAAGTAAAATTCATAATGTTTGATGGCCAAATTAATTCAAGCAATTAATGGCTTGACGTTTTGTGGATTCGCTGCAAAGTTTTTTCATGGATCTGTTTTGTTTGTTGTAAAAAGTAAAATATTTTGTTTAAAAAGTGAATACGTCACACATCGGTTTTCTCTGTATATTAAAAAAAGATTAAAATTATCATTGAAGATAAGTTAAATACAGATGTCAAATTCAATTGATATAAAAATCATTAAAGAAGATTTACACGAAGTTTGATAATTCTACACATGTAGGTACACTAAATTTACATGGCTTATTAAGCAGTTCAAGCATTTGCACACCCTGTATTAGCCCAGTGCAAATCCATGTCATAACTATATCTGTCCACGACAGGTACCGCACGCCACCGGATCAGTCTTTATGGCCTATAAATGTGTAATTCACGCCACTTTAATCCGGCCCTGTTGGTATAAATCTGGATTAGCCGGGCCCACTGCGATTGTACACGATTATGCCGTTAACAATTGTAATTGAAAAATAAAATGTTATAAGTGCGGTACTGGTGTGATGTGTTTAAGGAGACAGGACAAAAATAGATGATTTCATGCATTTGCTACTTAATATTGTACAATACGGCTGGCCTATTGCCTAATACACTCGCAATCGCAATCGACTTCAAAATGGAACAATTGTTTTCGTTTTGAAAGTAGACTTGTCCTCGGACTATCAAAATAAAAAATATTGCCATTGCGAGAGCGTTAGGCAATAAACCTGCTGTACTTTTTTCTACCGTTGTAAGCAATATATCGGTCGTAAAATTGCCTAATTCTTATTCCAATGATCTTATCATCATTACAATACATTGTTCCATTTTGACAAAAAAAATCAAACCTAACTCAAGACAGTTTTATCAAATACCTGCTAGAATTGGCTGCGATATTTGCAGGGACACGCGTATGCCAAAAGCATTGATCGAGGTTGACTACGTCACAATATGCTCGCAGTTGACCATAATTCATTCGCCACCACGCAGTCTTCGGAAGTTGTCGCGCGATATGAACCAGACACATATTTGTATGTTCTTATTTACATTAAACCATGAAGGCCTCTATTATTTTTGGTAAAACCATATTGCTTTTGACATGTTATCGTATTGTCAATGTTATGATAGCTCTTATTTACTTGACAGTAATGGAAATTTTGTTTTACCGACTTGAAAAAAGCCCTAATAAATATTATACATGCGTGAGATAATACGAGTAGTGTAAGTAAGGTAAATTATTATTTGGCTACTTAGTTCAATGTTTCAGTTTGTTTTTGTCCGTGTCTTACCGTCTGTTTCACAATCGACAAGTAAGAGTAGATTGATAACCAAGGGTTGAAAGTGACCCATTTCACCCGAGAATAGTTCGAGGGGAAATGGGTAATTTCACCCGAGTTAGACACTCTACCTTTCATTTCGACTGTGAGAAAAGTAAAATACTACACGCACTTTTTATAAACGAATGTTGTTCGGCGTTCAACCTCCAGTGTTGTATATAAGCTCCTTCGTCGTGACCAACTCGATTAAACTTTTCAAATGTTGGCAGTATATGTATTTTCTAGATGGCCTACTTCGTTTAACGTATAGTCGAGTTTAGATATTATGAAAATCTTTTATTTCAATAATATGACCTAGCTCTATTATCTTAAACTCGGTGGAAAATCGTAACTATTACACAAAATATACTTTCCACCCTAGAGGTGAAAACGAAATTTTCCACCCGGCTGTCACCACCCATTCAAATTAAAGTTTCCGAACAGGAGAAATCAACCCATATTTAACACATCAATTTATCCATTTCTCTTTTTTTGCACTTGAAAATAGACAAGGAAAGAGCCAACTTTAAATAGCAGATAAGTTTACTCGTCGATCGTGAAACAGGCCCTTAGTAATTTATGTCTCGGTTAGCCTTTGATCAACACTAAAAAAAGTTCTTACGTATGTAAACTTGTGTATCGAAATAAGTATGTTTTTTATTATGAACGGGTTTTATATTTTTACCCTTAGCCTTATAATGAGAACGTACAGATTCAAAAAATCCTATCCTACGATCATTAAGAAATATACAAAACCATAATACCTATTACTAATTTAGCCTGTTCAATGCTTTATTCCCAAAAATCGCAAATTTCCCATATCCATTTCCCAACGCTTTCAGCCACCATGCCCGCGCACCTCCGCGCCGACGTCATAAATTACCTAGAACAAGCGACAGATGCTGGGCCCGGTAATGGGGGCATTACAGCACTAATGGGCCTGGACGGTGACGTTTACACATAAATTCGCGTCAAATTTGGGTAGTGCCTGTGACGGTTTGACTTGGGTAGTAATTTAACGCTAATGCGCTTGATTTTGAACGTAGAATACGAGTTTGTTGACGGAGATGGTTTTAGTAATTTGAGATGTTATTTTAGATCATTTTGAAGACAAGTCAACAAGGCAGAAAACGAAGTATTATCATACTTTCGTTATGTGTGTACGTAAACATTACTAAAATAACTATCATTCTGACACAATCGGATAAAAGATACGTAATTCATAAAAAAAACTGCAAACTTTAGTTGCACAACCTTTAACTCTAACGACTATTTAAGTGGGTCATACTTTAGAAACATAAATAACACTGGCCAGCAAACAAAATAAAGCAACTATTTCTATTCGAAATTAACAATAGCAAACGAAAAGAAATCGTAAATTTCGTGAGAACTATCCCTCCCCTAGAACAAAGTTATCCCTACTCGGCGGGGCACTAAAAATTCCTCGTAATTGAATGAATCAATTCTATCGCCATTAAATCGAGTTACCGAGCATATTGGGTGAGCAAATTTATTTAGCTAATAACCCCTGCCCGAGGGTTATCCCTTGCGTGAGACCTGAGACGCGGGGATGTGCAACCAATTGTTATTTCTATACGAGTATATCAGAAAATTACATTTTTAGAATTAATTTTACTTGACGCCCGTGACTTTCTACGCTTAGAACTAGTTTTCCGTTACTTCCCCTTTTCTAACCAGGGGTTGATTGGGGGTACTTCTAAATTTAAAGTCGCTGCTAGGTCCAGCGGTATGCGGTGCCTGTCAGTGGGTCAGTCAGTCACGACAGATATACAGGTTAATGTCAAGAATTTGAAGATTCAAGTCAAAATAATAATTCCTGTATGAAAATCACTTTAAAATATAGAAAGCGTTTCGAACCAACGACATAACAAGAAAGTTAAAGTGACAACTCAACTCCTGCTGCCGTTGAAACTCGAATAAATATTTAATCCCGAGGAAGTTCCATCGTCTCGAAACTTACATCCATCGAGAACAGCGAACAAACTTCGAAGCGACAACTAACGTAAATTAATACCTGACATAAATTTGCCATAACGCGGAGTTTGCGCCTTAGGCCGAAGACAGTACAAATGCGTACAAATCTCGAAGCCGGATGCTGTTGCTCTAATGGCGGCATAAAGCAGCGGGGGCCTCTCCCCCGGCTCTTGATCTTATCAATTTGCAGGACACGGTGCTCGAGATAGCGAGACAATTGGTATAGGGGATGTTCGTTGTGCAACGCGTGCAGTGGGTCAGGTGTGTTTGACAATCAAAACTAAACACTCATTAATAATATTTTCTGATTTATATCGCTTTTTTTACAAGCTTATATAACTGACAATTTGACTCGATTTTTATAGACCTAAACCAAAGAAGACAGACTTCATAAATTATGATTTACTAACAGAAAAGACATAAGATAATGCGCAAGAAAGACCTTCTTTTCAAGGGTTACCTTAATTACATAAACTCAAAAGGTTTGTAGAGCTTGAAGAGCCCCGTTTCATGTCATGATCACCTCACGTACACTCTCTGCTATGGTAATAGAGGTTGGATTTGATTGACAAGACGCGTGAGCTCGCCACTATGCTGCGTGGTTGGTAGTTGGGTCACGTCGCCCGGGCGAGTGGTTCGAACGTCCAATCACTTGGCTCTAAACTAATAAAGCGGAAGAAGCGCCAGCGCATACGGATTGCAGCGGGCGGCTGAGCTGCATGCCAATTAGGGAAGAATTGGAGATATGTGGCGAATGCCTAGGACCTACGACTACTTGATTAGGAACATCCTCGTATAATACGTGTGGTGATTTCTTACGTAAAGATGTTTTGTACAAAATGATTATGTTTGGGATGCCAACAAACGGGCAATTTATTGTTAAGTTTATACAACTATGCATATAAATAAAACTAGTATATACTTACTAACAAAAGTTGACCAGAAATAAAGCCAATCGCGATATTTATTAATATTGATAACGGTTGTAAAATGATCTTCAACGATAAAAATATGTACATAAGTTTCTAAGAATAAAGTTATCATACATAAACAATCGGAAAACTCAATTATAAGCCTGCTAAAACTCGAACAAGCGCGCGCAAAAGAACCACCAAAAAGACGATCACGAATCGCGTACGTGGAGTCAATTTATCACTGGGGAAAAATGAAAACTCCTCTCCGGTCCATTAAAAATAGTCTCATACTATGACCCATAAAGCGAGAGCGATGTGAAAAGGAAACACGCCGGGAAAAAATAGTCGCTACCTCGTCAGCCGGCCAAAAAGAAAAGCAATTTGCCCGCATGAAAAGGTTCGATCCGATCGCAGCCGTATCCACTCATTCGATTTGATATTTTCACTCGCGCGCAACAAATTACAAACTGCCAGTTATTCGGATTATGATTATTTTTCTGTCACCGCCCACGTCGGCTCATGGAAATCCTTTCACCTCGCCAAGTTTTCCTATTAACGCCCGTCTCTGCGTTTGTCACTGGCTTTGTATTAAAATTCAAGACTGCCAATAACCTCGTTACATTTCCTTGAGTTTTTGTAACGCGTTATTTGATTGCATTAATATTAATGGATTGGTGTAGGGGAATTGAATTGCTTTATGTTTTCAACAAAACGTACTTTTAAAAGTTACGGTAAATACGTAAATTACATACCTAACTTTTATAAATGTAATATCTCTACATAGTATAAAACAAAGTCGCCCCCGCCGTCTGTGCGCTTAGATCTTTCAAACTATGCAACAGATTTTAATGCGTTTTCATCAATAGATAAAGTGATTCAAGATATATTTTTAATGTACAATAAACTCTGATTAGTAGGGGTGTTGGAGTAAACTCACATTAACTGAAGCGAGGCTAGTTCGCTAGTTTTTTGTAAATTTAAAAGCGAATTCATACTTAAATAACCATATTGGTTCAATGTGAGCAAAATATACACGTGCATGTACAAGTAACATTCAGTATTTATTTATTACGAGCAAAGCTGGTTTATTTAGAAAATAAACACGAAACAAACATACAAAATTGCATAAACATACACTGAAGTGTCTGGTTCACACTAGCATATTACCTTTAAATAATTTTAATTACGGGCAATTCCATAGGAGAGAGTAACGTAAGTTACCGATTTCTAGCATTCTGCTTGTTTTTTTAGTTGTATTGCAAAATTTAAGAATTCGTTTATTTCTACATACGTTTTTAAATTTATATCTAGCAAAATATTAGCATTAAAAGTTAAAAAAAAACACTCCTTGAAATGGTAACTTTCGTTACATTATTATGGAATTACGGATTTTAAAAATAATTACAACCTTGATAATAGATACATAACAAAAACATACCCCACTGAAAAATGTGTAAACAATCCAAAATGGCGTCAAAAAATGTGTACCCCACTCTTTAAGTTAATATCTGTACAAGTACGCTCACCGCTTCTCTTACCTTTCAAGATAACTAGAAAGAGTAATACTGAGCGTCATACAGCCCGCATTATGCGTGTGCAGGGCACGGGGTACTTATGTATCTATAGAAGGCTCCTCAACACAGCCCAGCCACCCCGTTGCTATGGCGACCGCATCTCCGACCCGAAACACGGTATCACTCGACGCGGAATTAGGTATTATTTAGGCTTGGTTCAGATTGTACACTTTGTGTTTATTCTTTGTTTGTTACTACTTGAGCAATAAAACTAAAGGCAGATGTTTTATATTGAGTTCCGATGTGGGGATAACATAATAGTTTATCTACCTAAATTACTAACATGCGTCTATTCCATCTTAGTCCTTAGGGTTGGCAAAGCATTTGCAATCTTATGATTGCAGTCTTAAGATTGTAGTCTTGAGAATTAATAGAATAAAAATAAATTTACGGACTAAATGTGACACAATACAAAGAAAACAAAACATAGATATGTATAGTCTGTTCCGTATAATGTTCCGAGTACCAAATAGGGTACCACTCAGCATAAAGGAGCGACCACGCCGCAACTTAAAATACGGTGACGGTACGGAATCGCAGTGACGGGCCGTAAACTTCACGGCAGTTGGGTGGAGAGCATGCGGTAAAGTCGTGACATTTATGGCAAGTCAGTGCGATTCCGTACCGTCACCGTATTTTGAGCAGCAATGTGGTCGCTCCTTAATGCCGTGGCGTGGCGGACCATGACCCATGACACCGTTTTTCGACTGACTGAC
Organism: Acleris sparsana; assembly: GCA_923062465.1. NCBI lineage: Eukaryota > Metazoa > Arthropoda > Insecta > Lepidoptera > Tortricidae > Acleris > Acleris sparsana. The sequence continues at coordinate 16,286,041 of OV281286.1, forward strand.
GCAAATGTATATCGGTCTCAGATCCCACTTTCTATCAAGTGGCCTGAGTGCTTGTTTGTTATCTTTATCCTTTTTTTTTAACCTAAAATTCATTTTAATCATAGCAAAGGATAAAATGATGCGATGTAAAAGTAGACTTGTACACATGCGTTAGCGGCAGTGAACGCGTCGAACATCAGCGTACTGACCTGTATTTAACAGTGTCGCAGCCGCGACGTCGCCATTGTGCGCGGCCACAAATCAACCCGTTCCCTTTCGCGCATCAATCTTGCGCCGATGATTTATTCGCGTCGGTGAAATACGGAGCTCTCATTAACTTGCGAACGGATTTATTGGCGCGGAAGTGTTGGGGTCTGCAGGTGTATTGTGGTAAGTTATTTTGGCCTTTATTATATTCAGGATTTGTATTGACAAGTGGGTCAACTGGTGGTGAAAAGTGATAGCGGTAACTGTGTATTAAGATGCTAATAGCAATCAAATCAAGAACGTAATTAAAAGGTCTATTGACCTCGTACATAACAACTCTTGAAAGACTAATGCCCTTACTTATAAACGTGGAATAACCATGAGGTAGCTAAACCATGCTTTGTACTTATCTGTCAAATCCAAATGTCACAATGACAGATAAGTACAAAGCATGGTATAGCTACCCCACGGTTATTCCATGTTTATAAGTGAGGGCATAAATGATTATCTTTGCGCTAATAAGCCGCTAATCACTGGGCTTTCTGATTATTACTAACTTCTTGAACTTTTTATCAGCTTCATTTTAGGTAATTAACATTAGTTGTTTTTATTTCCGCAGAATTGGAACTAAATTGTCTCTGGATAGTTGACCTCTTTTGGAGGAAGCCTAAAGTAGCGTTATAAATAAGTGAAATAAGAGAGCGAAGTATGACAATAGCGTGACGTCACGCCAGTGTCGACACACAATGTGTGTCACTGACCGAGTTAAAGAGGTCAATACACTCAGTTTTTGGGAAGTGCTTAGGGAGATAAAAAGTAAACACGTATTTTCACATGACTTTGGAAAGTGTTTTTCGAAGAACAGCGGTACTCTATACAACTTTGGTTTGATAATGTGGAAAGCGAAACGTGTCACAGTAAAACACCCTCTATATCTGCCAGTGTAAAGGAGTGTTCCATATTAAAGAGGCAAGTAGAATTTCGGTTACTAGCTCTACGCTTCTATGCCATCTTGCTTTTATAACTTCATATTATTGTTTACGCTATACTCTTTTTCACTTGACAGTAAGTTATTAATTCTCACTTCATCAAATTTGATTTCTTTGAATGCAATTTTCTGCTGAAACCATGATCGTTTCGGGATATCATCAACATTAATTACACTTGGGAGCAAAGAAATCGAGCCACTTGGTACTGAATTTCCATAGAAAGTGGCTCGATTTCTTTGCTCCCAAGTATTGTTTAATTACGTAGGTTAGGTTAGGTTACACTGGTGAGTACTAAAAAAAATATCCGACGTGAAATGCCTTTCGATGAAATGAAAATTCTGCGTAATGATACTTTCGTCGAAAGGTGTTTAAAAAAAATGCTGTACCCAGAGTCCCAGAAACATTATTGGCTGAAAACAAAACTTTAGTAAACGTATAGGTATATTGCACTAAAACTATTATTTAATTGGTAAATATTTAAATATCTTCGAATTAATAATTGAATAATTAATTCATCGCATGTGACAAAAATTATATCTATCAATAAATTCATCAAGCTATTTATTACACGACATTAAAAAAATATAAATCAACAACTGCTGTAATTCCCATGAACTTCGTGGCAGTCACTAGTACAGACTAGTACAGTATCACATTAACAGTTGATATATTAATTTAATTTATTACAAACAAACGTACATACCTATATAATATAGCGCCACTAGCAACGTGTGAATGACAAAAGATGGGAAAATGATTTCAAGAAATTTCATTAAAATTCCGCTTCGTCAAGTCCGAGGGCGTTCTAGGTAGGGTTGTCTCTTGTTTACTGAAAATATTACATAGCTTACAGTTATTTTCATATTACTCTCGCTACAACATGTTGTGTAAAAATAATCTAATTTCTACTTAGTCATAAAAAAATATGTAAACATTGTATTATTATCTCGAATACACGGTTTCTGTAGGAGAATGTATCGAAACTTTTTATGTGGTTTTTTTTGCACCGTCAGTCATAATTATGTTAGTATAAAGTTTATAAAAAAAAAAAATTACTTTAAATAGTCCTTGTGAAAATCCCGGGTTCTGACACATTTTCCTGCTCAACTACGCATGCATATATTTATTTATTATTTTATGTTAAATTCATTGTTTTATATAATGCTAGGTTAAGTTTTATAATTGTATAATATCATAAGCAGTTTTAAAAAAAACGACTGTCTGTTGAGTTTCTTGCGACGTTTCTTTTCAGTAGTAGTCTCTTGCGAAGTACATTTTTGTTGTGTAAAAGTGTACTTACTGAATAAACATCTTTGAGATGCTTATTCCCTAATAGCCTTACTTAATACTCCTAAAAGTTCTTATTCAGCGTTTCTTACATATGGTTCAAAATTGGTGCTGTAAATGCCGGTACAGCTGGGTTACAAAAGTAATATAACTAGGGACCCTGCAAATTGATTAGAGGGGGTGTTCTTTTATAGTGGTGGGTGATTATTATTTGTAATTATCTACTTACTATTTGAGTACCTTAATTTAATTTTAATATTTGAGTACTTTAATTTATATTTTTATTGAAGTACGTTTATTGTATTAATATCGAATTCTGTTAATATCATGTTGATAAAATGATTTATTATTTTATATTATTAATATTGTTATCTGCTTGTTTGGTTTCTTGGTGATTTTCCAATTTTTACTTATATGATAATTGTTAGTGAGTCATTATATTTTATTGTCATAGTTTTAACCCAATTTTAGCATAAGTAGCACTTTTGTAAATCCAATCTATTAGTTTTATTTAACTTTTACAACAAAAAAACTGCACTGCACAGCCCTTAAGGCGAAAGGGCCTTAGGTGTGGGCGAGCGGGCGCGGCGGATTTGTCGTGGTCCGGAAACGACGGAGAATTCATTTGGGCGTAATAGGTTTCCTGCGGCCGCGTCCGGCCCCCGTCCGACCCCCGTCCGACCCCCGTCCGGCTCCCGTCCGGTACGCAACGGAACACGCGCGTGCGATGCCGTCTTACGTCAAATTGGTGTATTGTCGGCTGTACGTGCTGGTGAGATGAGGTCAGGGTCCTTGGCACGGCAGCTGCAAACTGAATTGATATTTCTTCTTGTTACTTATAAATCGGATCTTTGGAAGCTAATTAACCTGAAGTTCGTGAGAGGACGTTATGAAGTTACAAACGGGTAAAATATTGATATATTCTTATTGTTTGTTTAGTCTTTATTATTTAATTGCATATAAATTATTTGCTTTCTACAGCTCTCTCAGCTTCTTAATAGCGTTCGGTTACTATCGCTGTCACACTTGATCTCGCAACTGATAGTATTTGTCACTTGTGTTTCAAAGAAAATCGAATATTGCCGATAACCAATATGAAACTGTTAGTACAGTTCTACCAGTTTTGTATTGGTTATCGGCAATATAGTTTTCAATGTTTTAATTAAATGTGTTTTTTGTAATTTTCGTTCAAACATCAAGTAAATTCAACATCAGTGATGAATATCTACTGAGCAACAATGGTTCAGCTCACTATGATCAGGCAATGTTAATAAGCTATCTCTACATCGACTTGCATCACTTAAATATTTAGTTTATGCACTACTGCTTAGGGTGCTGTAAAAACGTTGAGTAAAAAAAAAGAGTGATGAGTAACTGTAGTACATTAAGTTCTTCACGAGCATTTATTTGCTGCTTTTATCTGTCCCGGACTCTTTAGGCGTAGTATAAATAAAAAATATTGAAATACATACATACACACATACCATCACGCCTTCATTCCAAACTTGTTGTTAATTCTCTACCCACATTTTGCACAATTAGGCCAAGATGATTACCAGCGTATTAGTGACAGGTTGCAATCCCACCGCCTAGTAATACTACAAACCTTTATTTTCTTAGTCGCCTCTTACGACTTCCACGGGAAGATATGAAGTGTCACTATTCTAAGCCTACCACACGGCAATATTGAAATGTATTTTTTAACTTCGCCTAACTCCATTGCGAGATGTAAATCCAAAACAAACGTACCAGAGTAGCACACACCCTTCCTCAAGACTGTTGGGCCCCAAAAGCCTCATTCCCCAACTTCGCAGACTTTCATTAAAACTTGTGACGTGTCATTAAATCGGGCTTAATTATTAATATTCAAATCATAATTCGGTGAACGAAAAAGCAAAGACGTGTTAACTTATGAATAAATTCCGCGGAAGTTTTGTTCGAATTTCGGTATTAATCCTACACACGGCCGGTGTAAGCTGATAATAAGTATAATAGAGTATTGGGAACTCGCACAAGATTGTTATGATCGAACAATCGTTTATGTTAGGTTGATAAGTATGTTGGTGCTCCTCATTACTTTAACACTGTTTATTTTTTAATTTTTCTAGCAAGTAATAATTTTTTTAAAGTTTTTTTAATGGTCCAGACTTAATTTTCCACAGCCACTTGCAACTAATAAATATATCTAGATTCAGTTAGATTAAGTAGGGTATCAAAATGTATAGAACTCTCAGACAAAGATAGATATAGATTTAAGACTGAAACGAGATTTATCCCTGAGTTAATATTTAAAATAATGATACTAGGTCATTAAGTTAACACTTATCTTCAATTCACAAACCCAATAACTACCGTAACCTCAATTTCTTTCACTTAAACTAAAAACAAAACCTAACAACTCGTAAACCAGTGAAAAAAGTAAAGTACTAACGCCATTTGCGTTTAAGAGAGCGAGAAATAAAATAATAAAACTGGCGCGTCTCGTGCCCCAAGGCTGGGGGTTGTAATTTCTCTAGATTTCATATTTAAGCGTAGACGCCCGCGGGCGTTGCTACGACGCTCCGTAGCCCCGTAGAACAGCTACGCCGTAGACTTGGCAGCGTTGTACGGATGACTCATTCTTATAAATAATACAACATAATTTTGTTTTTTTCTCTTACTTTTTAATGTTATCAGATATACGAGAATGCATTAGTTTAACTCTTAAATGCATAATTTAGTATGCATCCTACGTAATAAAAACTCTAAAATGTAAACCTATAATCAGCACACTATTACGTGTAATACACTCACTGGCAAAATTAGCGGAATTAAGAAAAAAGGTGTAATATTTAAAGTAACAATTTTACTTGATAGAAATTACAATATTTATTTTCCTTACACAAAACCATCTGTTTACTGAGAATTCAGTCATTTTGTGTAAGGAAGATACGTTTCGTTGTTTTTATCACGTAAAATTGTCAGGTTAAAAATGACAACATTTTTCTCGTTCCGCTAAATATGCCGATGTGTTTAGAACAAAAATGGAATCATGCATTTAAGGGTTAAGTAGATTTCTGACAATGCTTTCAAATCAAAAGCGATCAAGCTTGCGCATAATAAGACACCAGCTGTTACCTTAGGTATATTCTACAGTTGTTAAAAGCCACTTTATAAATATTTTACCACAAAAAACCTTTTTTTTTATGACAGACCATCCAAATCCCAAAAAAACAAATATTCCTATGTATTTTTATTAATTAAAGAATAAACTAGCAGACAATAACTGTATAATATTAGTCAGATTTGTCTTGAGCGATACGAATACTCAACATGTAGTTCTCGAGTCGCGGCTCAGCCACAGGCGTTAGCGTTACACATGTAGCGATTTCGTTTCCCTCCCGACTTAACATATAAAACAGCCTGCCGGGGCAGGGATGTGACATGCAGACTTTATAAACGACATACATGAGAGACTTCTTTTTAACAATAAATCAAAATAACTTGTATTCATCCTCGTGCCATCCAAAATACAGCACATTCGTACAAAGTGACAATTAGCATTACCGCCCAGACTTAGCCAAAGCCATAACACAAGTAGACTTATTCATTTAAAAAAACTGGGCAGTTTGGACATAAAAATGTTTTGGCTTATTCATTGCAGACTGGTTGTTTAGCTGATCTTGCGTTTTTTTTTTCTTGGGCGGCACGAGGTTAATCAAACTTTTTACAAACACTTAAACTAAACGGCAAAGTTGAATACGTGACGTAAATACGTATTTCATGTAATGAGTTAAGTTACTCGAGCTTCCGAGAGCTGAGACAAGGCCACTGTGACCCACGCCGCCTTAAAACTGTACGTAACCATTCTCAACAAAATTCATCGCAGCGAGTTAAAGCCAGATATTAATCTCCGGTAGCATCCGAGCGCTGGATTCGCCATTTTGCGCCTAAATATGATAAACTTTCCCCTGAATTTCTTGGCCCCCCGTTTCTTGGCGTCTCCCCCGGGGGGCGAGCCAAGTCTTACGGCCCTGCTTTTAAACTAAGCTCGTTAATTAATTACAGCCAAGTCGAGGGTAGCACATAGAGCTATGTGCCTCGATATAGCGACGGTTAAGTGGGGTATGGCGGATGACGAAAAATGTCGTTTTAGTTGTTTTAACTTTATGAGAAATATTTGTGTGTGTGAAAGATTACAATACTAAGTTATCGACACGTGCGTCCGGTGATGGACGATAAGACATGCTATTTTATCAGTCATTTGATGTATAATGGTTACATTAATAAGAAAAAATCAAGTAAAATATGACACAACACTTAAAAAATAATTTAATATTCACCAATATTTTAACAACAACTATTTTAGATATTAAAAACAGTTTTATTTTTTTGGAAATTTTAACCTTTACCTACTAATCTAATCTTTGTTACCCCTCCACATTTTTATCAAATTTGTAATATTGTATTCTATCAGGGAAAACAGATTATGTGGTTTGGTATTCCTCTCTTGAAAACAAAATCAAATGGAGGTAAATACTACATAACTCATACCATTGTAGCACAGAAACTTAATTAGCAATCAACTGAATCTGTTTATACCTAAAACTGCTACTTATATATGTACCATAAACCATCTTCATGTCATCTAAAAACGTGTCCATGGCTAAGTATAAGCTTCCTAGGTTTACAACAACGTCCTTTCGTGAGAAATCTGGATCCAACCAAAGCGACAAGATTAAGATATGTCTGTAAACATTAAAAAGAACAAAGATATCTCACTCCTCCTTTTAACCAGGGCCTCTATTTTACGGGTAAAACTCATTTGTCAACGTTTTGATAGCCCTTATTTACTTGACAGTAATGGCGACCGACTTTAAACACCACGTCAAAAGCAATATGGTTTTATCATCTTAAATAGTGCCCCTGTATTGTGTCACAGATAAGAAAAAACTACAACGTAATCCAATGCCACCTCTCCACAGCATGGCGGCATTCGACACATTAATTACAGAATCGCGGGAATACTGGAAACACTTCCTCGGCTTATAATTAATTGCTACTAAATTCGCCCCGATTTGAATCCGGTTAGCAAGTCCGCGAAGAAACTTACGAGGTACATAAGACTTAAGGGCAGGGCCGGCCGGAAGGAGGGTAAAATGGCGGCGCAGGGCGCGACCCTCCCGGGGGGCGAAGGCCGGGGGGGAAGGACGTGAGATTTACTCTAAGTAATTGCAGTAATAAACACGCAAATATATCACGCCGGGGTAATGAGAGGAAGCGATGAAAATTGCCAACGCAAATTGCGTGTGTGAGATAACGCCATTTTTCTGAAACAAGAGGGAAATTCGGGGGTTTTTCGCCAGCGAGGCTTACGGACCGTTTGGCTCTGAGTGGAGTTACTGAGATAACCGCGACTCCTGGGCGCGTGATTTGTGGGTACTGCAGCTGTTAAAAAATGAAGTCAACAGTTTTTTCTTTAAAAAATACAGCCGTTTTGTGAAGCTGTGATTGCCATTGACTGTTTATTGTTACTGCATCTTGTTTTGGGTTCTGACTGGATGTTTTTAATTAATTTATCTTAAAATAGGAAGAAAGCCGATGATTGTTTATTAACTTAAATCTATATATACAGGTCTATTATTCTTTTTTTTTTATTTAAAGGGGTTCACCGCCGTTCTGCAATAAATTGATCTTACATGATTTTAATAAACGTCTTTAATTTTCATACTCATGAAATTGCACTGAATTTTTGTTAAAGTTAATTTTCCCACAAATTTTTCAAAATTTAAGGTGTTCAGCAACTTTAGTGTGCTCCTAAAACGGATTGTGAAGTCACAAAGTCACGCGTAAATGACTCCAACGATGTCAAAAACAAGCCCAGCAGATCAAGCTTTGAAACACAATAGAAGAAAATTAACAAAGAGCAAACAGAAAACTGTTAAGTAAACGAGACTTCTAAATGAGCAAATGAAACTCTACCCTCAATTGTAACTCGACAATACTGAACTACAAATCAAGCAACATGTAAAGTAAACCTAAAACACTAGCATGTTCAGAGCCCGCGCGGAGTTGTTGGAAAAGTTTCCTATCTGGCGACAAGTTATTTTTACGTTGTTCGGACACATCAACTTTATTGTTTGTTGTGCATGAGTTTACGAAATAAACTCGGGTCGCAATTCATCTGAAACCCAATCAGAAATGGTTTTTAAACAGGAAGTTTTTACCCGTTTTTGTAGGTGCAATGTTTTGCGCAACAAAATATAAACAAAATGAAAAGCAATTGTAAATAAATAAGTGCCAGTGCCACTATATATGTGTAGATAAGTATCGTTTGAAATCAGTCCAAAGAAAGGTAGCGGTAAAGGTATAAATGTATCTCAAGCAGCTTAAAGAGAAGCGATTGTAAAACCACAAATAATCCCAAACTTTGTACCTGTATCTACAACTGGAAAAGTACCGTATGCTATTTTTCAGGTAAAACCTAAAAATACGCGACGCCGTACAGGTTAAAGTTTCACAACTTGCTGTTAACCGGGCCAATTTGACTGCACCTTCCTGCACCGATAATTTTAGTAGAATAATTATGGCGCATAGACAAGAAAGGGGCCGCTCCACTTCCAATATTTATGTGTTGCCGATGACTGCGCGAAAACGCCGGCGTCGACCGTCGACTCCTTTTTAGCGAAGAATAGCCGAGAAAGGCCGCGGGAAGCTTTCTTAATGCACAAACAGCAGCGGCTCACCTGCCTTGATTTATTGGGCGGCTTTGTTCGTCCGTTACAAGCTTGTTGTTGCGTTTTTAATTTATTTCCTCGGTGAAATTTTGCGCGTTAATATTTAGTTAGATAATAGAGGCGGTAATGGGAAACGGGAGGTGAAAATTTGATATTTTGCTGAGTTTTCTTTTAGACTTGCTTGAGGTGATCAACCGGGGTTGTAATTTTCTTTGATGCTTCATAAGGCGAATTTATTGGTGCTGCAACTTCTTATTTGTTTTAGCTCATCTTATTTCTATATAGTAATAACATTATTAATGTTGTGGTTACTCTGACTGTCAAGTAAATAAGATCTGTCGACTACTTCAATAGTTTGATTGCGAAATAGATAGAATCAGAAGGCAATAGCCTAATGAGTCATAAAGGTAATGAAAGGCAACTGTTTTGACCCATGGAAACGCGGTTCTATTACACTGTAGTATTAAGTTTCCTATTTATGGCAGTGCCGAAAGTGAACTTGGAACTTTGCTATAGAGCTGGTATTTCTGGGGCAATTTTGATGGGGTCCGGCTTATAAAGCTCACTTTCCCGAAATGTGCACTTTAACTAAAAGTGCACTTTCCGCTAAATGTACAGTCCCAAAAGATACACTTGCCCAACTGGGCAAGTGTATCTTTCTCGTAAGGTGTAATATATCAAAAAGTTCACTTTTCCCAAACACACACTTTCCCAAAAGGTACACTTTCCCAATTGGAGCACTTTCTCAAAAGATGCATTATTTCCATCTTTACCGCTAAGTCCGCACGATTTTTTGTCAGATGAAGAATATTAGTCATAGTGGCAATGGTAACATTTTCTAACAGATCTCTACAACCTTCATGCTCGTATTTTATTACCATTTATCGAATAGTCTATACCTATACGTACGTACTTTAAGTAAGGTACATGAATAAATATATATATATATATATATATATAAATTAAATGTTTCATACTATTTTAATCTTAGATTACTGGCCAGTCTACTTAACCCTTAAGTAATAAACTTTGTTCTGAATATTTCAATATTTTTTGTTTTTTAATTGTCTGTGGCTGAGGACTTAACTCTGGGATTATACTGGCTGTTTCTTTTTAAAATTTAGAAATTTATTATAGTAGGGATAATTTGAGAAAGTGCACCTTCTGAGAAAATGTATCTTCTGAAAATGTGTTCTATCTAAAGAAATGCACTTCTTGAGAAAGTTTACTCATTGATAAGTGCACTTTTAGAGACCGCGAACCATTCGAGAAAGTGATCCTTCTGAATATGTTCACGTTTAGAGAACGTGAACATTTCGGGAAAGTGAGCCTTGCAAGCCAGACCCATTTGGTGATTATTGATCAAAGACGCAAATAGAATATCAATAGACAGTCTCTTTTATATTTGAGTAATCGATACCTGTTATGAAAACTATGATTTTATGTGACGAAGTCTGATAGAAATAGAATCGAGCAACCAATACCAGTCATATTTCAAAACTATTTCATTTTGATTAATACAATGCAATGTTAAACACGTCCGACGTATATCCAATACGAAAAATATGTAAGCCATTTCCTATTAGCACGATCAGCTAAATCATAAATCCAACTGGACCCCGTTCCAAATTCGAATACTCCATTCTGACGAGGTGACAGACAGTTAGACAGTTAGCGACAGTCAGTCTCCAAATGAATGCGAATTGCCGTCACCACAAACGGCCGTCGCCCGATTGTCGCCGACACAGTGGCCTTCTAAAAACAGTATACCAAAGAACAGAATTTTAATACTGAGGAGCTTGCTGCATAACATAAGTGCGTTCGCAGTGATTAAAAAAAGGCCTATATTCAAAATTGTCAATGATCTATTGGTATTTGGATCTATAATTTTCTCGAGACTCAATTATATATCCAAATACCAATAGATCATTGACAATTTTGAATTTGGAAAGAACTTAAACGAAATGTAAAAGTGGCCAGGAACGCAAAAAGGAGGTTGTAATAACCTCGTTACAACGTGACATACAAAGTATCTTTTAAGAGTTTATAGTAAGAAAGTTCTACGGATGTAAGGTGTTACATAAATTGACAATTAAAGTGCTAATGAGGCTGCAACACCCACTTACTAACTATTCATTAAATAATTGACTTTTTATTGAAAAGAAAAGTTAATTACTCAAGTCAGTACAAATAAAGTCCATAAATTATATTATGCAAGCATGATCAAATCAAAAACACACCTTTTTTAAACGATCATTTCAATAATTAAAGTAGTATCCTAATTACCTTTACTAACGTTATGTAAACTTTTCTTATGGTGATCGTTTAACCTACCGCCAAGCAGCAATGTTCGGTTTGTTGTGTTCCGATGTGGATAAGGTAACCGAGAAATGACTAACATGCAGTCCATCCATCTGAGTTTTACGGGTTGGCAACGCTTTTGCGGCCTAAAGATTGTACTTTGAGACTGCAAAATTTTATGGGTCTCCGATCCCACTTACCATAAAGTCGTGTATATGTACAGTTGAGTTCATAAAGATGTGTACACCTTGTTACTGTAATCGCTAAGTAATTATTTTATTTAATAATTGAAAAAACGGCCATCTGCTGGAGTTTTTTTTAAGGCAAACGAGCGCACAGGCCACCTGACCTGATGGTAAGTGAAAACTGTGACCCATAGACATTCGCACTCACAAGTCTGTAAATGCGTTGCCAACCCTGAGGACTAAGATGGATTAGATGGAATACCTCTATGCTAGTCATTACACCGGCTGTCTTATCCCCAAACCGGAACACAACAAACTAACACACAATAAACACTCCTGTTTGGCGGTAGGTTAATGGATAAGATGGTGGTAGCAATCCGGACGGACCCTGCACAAGGTCATACTACCGGCAGTTTCTTGCGGCGCTTCTTCTCCGCAACGATGGTCTTGTCCGAAGCGCTAGTAGATTCACTCCATTTACCGACTTGTAAAAGAGCCCTCAAGTGGGCAATTTATGAATAAATATTTTAAATTTTGAATTTTGTGAGAATTCATGTATGGCAGTTTAAACATAACATTTAATAGACGAAGTACTAAAAGTGTATACATTTGCTTTCTCCTTGCCATCAAAATAATCTTTTTTATTCAGCTGAAGGTGCTATCTGTGTACTATGACATCACAACTCATTGGCGATTCAACGAGACTCTCGCAAATTTACCCGGGCCGAATATATTTGTGGCCAATTGCTGCACCTTGGCGGAGACAAATGACAGCAAACCCGACACCCGCCGGTTCAGACTTCGTCCAGTTGGCGTGCCTCCAAACGGTTAACGGTAGATGGCTTGACCCAAATATATGCTTATTTCACTGCAAATTTCCCTTTATTTTTTATTTTTTACACTTGTTATTATATAGTTAAAATGAAACTAGCAGTAAGAAAGATAATAAATAAGTAGCGTAGTGTGTTCGTAGTGTTTTATGTTTGGCATCAAGCCAATATTGAGTACATGACCTGAGACCGTGGAGCTATCGTAATAGTGGTGGTAGGACCTTGTGCAAGTTCCATCTGGATCGCTACCACTATCTTATCCTCTACCGCCAAGCTGCAGTGCTTCCATAGTTATGTTCCAATGTGAAAAAAATATAGGATTGCAATTTTTACATTGTATCTTTACGAGTGGAAATGTTTATAAGCCACAGATCCCACTTACCATCACGTGGCCTGTGTGTTCGTTTGTATTCTCCATACCATAATTACTCACCTTTAGTGGTATGAAGATCAAAGAGGCACATTTAGCTTACACGCACTAGTAGGTAAGTTCTTCTAACTGGGCCTATTTAACTTTATATTACGAGTACACCATATCGTAATCATAATAGTGAAGTTAATGTAGCACCTTGGCAATCTAGGCGGCCGAATAGTTGAAAATTATATAATATCGAAAAAAAGTCCAGATTAGAAGTCACTTTTGTATTGTATATGATTTATAAGGTAAAAGTCTTTATTGAGTAAAAAAAATGAAATAAAAATCTACTGCCTTAACTCGTTCATCAACATAATCAGTAACCTCAATTAAATAAAAACCACCCGTTACTTATCATTTTACAGTTAGTAAACAGAGATACATTAGGTGAACTATTCCGCAATCTCAAAGCAATGACGTTACAGCATGCATTGTCATCGAAACCAGACATGTGCGCAACTTCAACTCGATGGGTTAATGCGAATGGGTTTACATTTGATCAAAAGATTTCATTGTAAGCTTTTTTTTGTTAAACGTAAATCTAAATTAAACCTTGTAATCATAAATATACAAGTTAGTTTAATATAACAGACTGATATCGTATTTAAAAAAATACAATTGGCGTATATAATTTCCAATAAACAATGCAAGGGTTCCATATTTTGTGTATCGTATATCGTATTTATATTTTTTAATTGTATGATTGAGGTAATTTCTGTACTACTGAAAAAATGTATCCCTGAAGCGAGGGCGGGTCGCAAATGTAGAATAAAGGTACAGTTTACAAAGTACGATTACGATTTCAAAAATCTGTACCAAACACGTTGTCAGTTCACTATTAACCCGTCAACAGCTTTATAACCTGAAAATAAACATGCACGCCCTGTCGTCTTGCTCGCGACAGCGACAGGGGGGGTATTAGCATGGCGCACGCTTTGCATCACAAAGCAGACCGCACTCGCAGCCGATATTTACGGCCACTGATTGGCCGCGATTTGTAGCGGCCATTCCAGTTCGCCGCACGAATAGACAATCACTGCACGGTAGAAACAGAGTCGATTAGGACATGCACAGTCGAGATTCGAGTAATTGAGGATCGACCACAATTTAAGGTGTGTTAAGATATTAAAAGCGATGTTGATGCCGTTACATGATAATTAAACACCCATGATACTTTAAAAACAAATCAACTATGAGTACAACTCGCACGTTACATCCATCAGTGACACTAAAATAAAAAAATAAAGTGACATTACTTGCGGTTAAAAATGAAGTAACTTTTGTATGATTTCCTTTTTAACATAGTGTCATTATTGTATTTAACGTGAAAATTAATCATTTAAAGTAATGATGACTAATGCTACTATTGGACTTAAAATATTTATAAGCAACCTATCCAAGCATAATTCATAGAGATGACTAGTTTTGGAGCGAGATAGGACTCAAACTGATTTTAATTGAATTACCAACTACTTTTTACGAAAACGTCCAATAAATAAACTTAATGGTATCGAAGGGACACATCCTTTGGGATCAATAATTCTTTATAAGCTTTAATTTTCTGCCGTTAAACACGGTCGTAGTCAGTTCTTAACCTCAACATGGAGGCACCTGCCTCGTATCATAACGCTGTGTCCGTGCAAAATGATATACAGGGGTGGTGACAAGCTGTAATCAGGCGATCTTCACCCTTCCCTCATCAGTCATCGCCCGTCAGACTAAGCGACCGCATTCAAATTGCTGGGCCATGACGTCGTGCTTTCACGGGCCTAGAATAGGCTGGCCGAAGGCAAAGATTATGAGGGGAAAAGGTGTAAGTTTGTGCCTAATTTTAAGTTACATTTGAGAGGTTTGTTGAGGTTGTGTATAACTCAACACAACTTTGACCTTTTGAATGACAATTAATGGTATTTATTACCAGCCAAAATTGAGCGGGTATGTGTAATGTTAAGTTGTTTTTTTTACATAACCCACTATAAGTACTGGTATTACGTTTTTTTTTAATACCGTGCCAGCTGAAGGGTGACACATATTTGAATCTTACTACAGGGGAAAAGCCGATTAAAAGTCTTTCGGGTTCAGGTGACTAGTTTGAAAGTAAGTGAAAGAGTTGTACTATTTCTACTTTAGCAGATTTTATTTGCACCCTCGTCGTCCTGACTTATTAGTAGTTGTGGGCGTTGAAAAAGTCTACCAAGGACATTCACGTGTTCGTCATCGAATGTTTGAACGTTAACACATTTGATTCGCTGACGAGCACTCTTTGCTAGTTAGCGATTGCTCTTGGTAGAGAGACACATTCAATATATATGAAAATAAATAACTATACCAGTCTTGTGTTTCTATATAACTGCTTTTGCTTGATTCCAAATTACCTGAAACAATAATGATGATTATTAAAAACAAGGAAAGTGTATTTAACCGAGCAACATTTAAATCATAGAAAAAAACAAGATAAAAGCATAGAAATTTGACAAATAACGTGTGTCCTTTCTGCCGCTTAATCTACTCGCAGGCCCGGCCTCGGCCAGCGTTACATCGGGGACATACTTTTTATGTCATTAGACATCGGGATCGCTGGAGTTATGGCGGCTTCGATTATCGCCCGCTCATCGCCGGGGCTGGGGCCTGGCGGGACTGGGGCTTAACACCAGAGGGCTGCGGTTCATTCAATTAAAAAATAGTTTGATGTTTTAGCGCACGGTTATGACTAGTTGATAACAGTGAAAACTTTAAGCGCGTGACGTACTGTTGTAAACGTGGTCTCAAAAAGATACACCCTCTATGTAAGAGACGATAAACACATGTTAAATGAAGTTACATAATAAATAACGCCCAAATAAAAAATAAAACCGGTTAAATCCGATGCAATAAAGTGCATAGTGCAAACACGGCGCCGAATACATCATTGAAAACGAAACGGAAACGCGGCAATAAACATTCATTTCGAAATTAAACACATCTACCTGCGTGTTTGCCATCGCGAAATCACTAAATGAATAAACCAGAGGAACTGGACGCCGTAAATTCGCATTCGAATATCAATTTGGCACAGGGAGGGCCGATAAATAAAAAAATATATAAAATACACAGTACGCAACATGAAAGCCGTGAATGGCACTTGTGAAAAATGGACCCGCCGCTCTTCCAGGGAAGCAATCATTCAAACTGGCTGTTGTCTGTTTGCGCCTCTGCTCTTTTTCGCGCGGCGTCGGATATTTTTTGTAATTTTTTTCGGCAATGTCATTCGCAGAGCTCAGGTGTGGGGACACGTGGTCCCAGACAAAGAAAACAAATATTAATAACCGGCATTTTTTAAAGTCCGCGCAGGGCATCGTTTATTGTAGTCAATATTTCGTAAATGATTTGCCTATGATGCGGCGTTTTTTCGACGCTGCCTCGCTGAAAAGGTGGGCGGGGTGGCGCGACTGAAGTTTAGTACTTCGTTGCTTATTTGTTGCCTAACGGACAGGTTAATGATTTCCCCGCGCTATTCTATAGAGAGATGTTGAGAAATGAAATTCTAAATTTCTGTATAGCCTGTTTACTTTTGTTGGCTAATCGTTACAGTGCAAAGTTAACACAAAAGTGTGACGAAGATTCCTGCAGTCAAACATTAGGTTCAAATGGACAAAGTAACAAAGTGGAACATTCTTTTAAACCTCAAATAAGTAGTGAAGCGTAAAATTGGCGTGCTCGGCTCCCGCTCTCGTGCTCGTCCCGCGAGCCCCTAGGTGAGAGCTCCAGCATTTTTCCTAATTAAAATAATGCCTACCTACTTCTCATTCTTCCTCCCCCATTCATTAACCCAATGTGCTGTAGATAAACGTTGTTTGCCCGAGAGAGCGCTTCCCTACTTACAAATATGCCGGTTTTCACCCGCTTACCTAAATGGGAAGGGAATTTTATCGGTCGCTTTTTCGGACACATTTTTTTCGGTGCGGTGCTTCTAATTAGCAATATTATCTCTTTTGTGAATTTTTAATTAATTACCTTTTAACTTACAATGTTATCGTGTACGTTTAAGCTCGTTATTCATTAAAATAACATTAACAAAATTCAATGCGCATTCGCGTAGGTATTTTGCGGAGTACTCGACTTTTTCTTGAGTTTACAGTTAACCCGAATTCCGGCAAACTGCATAATTTCGCCACTAATGAGAAGAGAGTCGGCGCCGTCTAATTAGCGGCTGGGAGTCGGTAAGACGCCCACTGAGCAGAGAGGGAAGGAGGGAAAGAGCGCTCGCAGACTCCGCTCGCATCACAACTCTCATGAGCGCCGAGCGAGCGAAGCTCCTTCGCTCACCTAATGAAGTGGTTCGCTTTGACACGCGTGTTCGTTAGCAGACCACTCCAGCGATTGCAACGAGTTGTGTTCAGATGTCAGCTTCCTCAAATTTACCACTTAAGTGGCGTGCAATGGCGGCGCACTTGTTAAGTTCACAGTCACTTAACAGTGTCTGCCGCGGCTTATACTTGCAAGTTGCTTAGCCGCTCCGACACCGAATGCGCTCCCACTTGGTTGCTCTAAAACAAACAATACATTGTTTTCCATTTAATTGATAAACAAGCCTTTTTGCCTTGATTTTTTGTCACATACAATGGTGTAATTATATTTAAAGAGATGTTAAGTAAAAAACATGTCGAGACTATTAACAAATTAATTAATTACCACGAAACACGTATATAAAAGAAGAAGAAAAATAATTTACCGTTATCTCCCGTGATGCTACAAAGTAATTATAATTTCACAAAATTTACTATATATACTGGACCGCAAAACTAAGTATCACACTTTATATGACATGTTCTTTAAAAGTGTGATACTTAGTTTTGCGGTCCAGTGTACTTCAAACAAAACACTACTTACTACATTGCGTGACCTATTTTTATTCAGCTTCCTTATTCTATTAGTTCTCAGGAGCTGGTCCTGCGTCTCGCTCGTACACGGGGAATCTGCGATAATCTCTTCTAATACTTAATTGCGTTCAGTGCCAGCGACACAATGTCGCACGTAATCAGCCCGCGTTGACAATACAGATGGATGTTGCCTTCAGGGTTGCCACTCAAATTGCGGGTTATTTTTGGAAAATATCTCAGCAATTTAATCATTCAATGAAGAAATAAGTTTGGGAAACAATTTGATTGGGTTTGGTTTGTGTATTATCAATATGTACAAAATATGAAATACCATAAAATTCCTATATGCGTAGCGTATTATTTTTTAACTCCAACATGATGCTCATAATATTTCGTAAATAACATAATATTTAACACTTTATAAAAATCAAATACTTTATGTGGAAACTAGACAATATTAGGGAAATTATCTCACTGTCTTTGTTTTTCACAAGTGTCGGTTAAAATAGAAAAAAATGGTGACCATTACTTTTCCCCTGTGGCAGCCCTACAAGCCCCTAGGTCGCGTAATCCAACTATTCAATTTTCAGCCAAAAGGATTGTCCGCGTCTTAGGTTTTTTATCTCTTTCCGCTGATCCGCTACAAGCAGTTATTGCTCGCACTGTCCACTCCAAACTGAGCCTTATTGACTTAATTAGGTTTGTTGTCTTTTTGACAAAGGACCACGAGCTTACAGTCGCTTTTAGAAAAACTAAATAAGTGTTTTCTGCTTCAGTACTTTTAGGAGTTAATACATTCATTTCAAAATAGCGGTTGCTTATTTAGTATAAGTCTATGCAAATCTTATCATTTTACCTTTTTAGTGAGAGCACCCGGTTGGTCATTATGACGTCATCATAGAGGAGACGTGGAAGCCAACTCCACAGTTCTCTTATTTTGTTTTACTTTGAAAATTTCGTTCACCCGTTTAGCCCTTTGCTATAACAGACAGATGGGCACAGGAATGAACAGATGGACACACAGACAGGCAAAATGAACGTATGACATTCATTTTAAGTGTTAATAAAAACTTTAAAGCCTAGTTGTCGGCTTAGCGTAATGTATTTTCAGTCAATATTTCAGTTAATTTTCCGCAACAAATCAAACTTCCCGCTGAAAAACTCAACACTTTCTAATTTTGACAAAGTTTAAATTATTCAACTCATCATTTAAACACCAACTTTCCTAATTGTAGGTAGCAAAATTTACGGCAGCCCAAGTTGGAGGAAAAAGTAATTATCCCTTCTGTTCTGCGGAGGTGAGGAAGCATATTAAAAAAAAAACTTGAAAGTGTTGCCAGTGAGTGCCGCAGACAGTGATGGCTATTAATTAGGAGGGCTGGCTGAAGATTCCGTTATTGCCACGTCTCCTTTCCAGCGCGGAGGCAACATTTTAAATTTTCGATGTTTTAAGGAATTAATTTTGTGTTTAATTTGTGCGCCAAATTCAGGACTAGGGACTCGTAATTGGAGCTTAAAATGTATATTGAGAGCACATGTAAATTAAATAATCAATCTAATATGTTGGTGATAATTATGTCACATGACAGTTCTCAAGAAGACATTTTTGTTTATCTCTGGTATTTTAAATATTCTGAAATATATCCTCTCACATTTGAAAGTATTTTTGTTTCTTTATGTATTATTCTTGATACTTTGATGATTGCAATTTCTTAATAAACATAAAACAGTACAGTGCGATAGCTCTTAGAATGTGCTTCGGGTTAGTACTTTTCTCTCACTCGCTCTAATACGATCTTATTAAGAGCAAGTGAGAGAGAAGTACAAAGCCGAAGCACCTTCTAAGTGCTCACAGACTGTATGTAAAATTATGTAACAGAATAAATATCTCTCACAACGTGCCAAGCTGGCAACATTTCTATTTACCGTATAAAGTACGTTTGCGTTTCCATTTGTAACAACATCATGATTTTAAGTCAATTTTGCGTAATAATCAAGAAACCTCACATTTAAATGTTTACTAGATCACGCAAAACTCAAAAACCAATCGCAGTGTTCATAAAACAACGCACTTATCAACCCATCTAATCATAATCAAACGCTGCAGTTTGTTAACAAGGTGCTAACGGCAGAATTTATGTAAACTGTTCTCGGCTCCACTTATCTGAGATTAAAATCTGCCTCCAGCATGGCAGCAGGCTCGCGATCGCTCCTCTGGGGCCTTTATTTGCGGGTCTTATACCCACTTAACATATCTGCATATTCATTAAGAGATCAATCAAATTATTTTAGGTATTGTCTCTGGTGTGCAGGATTGTTGGCGTGCATAATCTCGGCCTAGGATTACTTGAAGATAAATGAATGCGTGATCCTTGCCGCGTTTGGCGAAAGCGAAAGGGTTTGGTGTCTTTTGCTACACGTGAAGACATATTACCTAGACTTAGACAGCTTTAATTACTTAATTTATGAATGTCGTTTAGGATCGTGATATTGCGAATGCGAAAGTACACGAGTAGGTAGGTATAGGTGTAAGAACGTTTACACTTCAGATCCGCACTGCTAGCTTGAAACAAACAAAATTTGCTAATTTTTCAATAATATGCCTTAAGTCCAAAAACCGCTTTAAACTTTTGTTGTTTTTTTAGTTAACAAGACTAAAATTAAATATAGTAGTAGTATGGCCGAAAGGAGCATAGGTATTTATAAACATATTCTACTGGTATGTTGAAATTAATTGAATGAATTAGCCAGAACATTTTAAGGCTAGTTTTACCTACACAAGTACATAACTAGTGTGAATCTGTTTCCATTGTACCATGAGCTCAATAATTCACCTGACTTCCTGCACCACCCAGGTCACAATGATTTTGTTTCACGGCCCATTCACAAAAGATCATTGATTGTTTTAACAGACGCCGCGTCGCCGACTTCGGCCGTTTCGAATGACGAATTTTTCTGGTATTGTGTTACCAAAACGGCGGGACCTCTATCAATCAGCGAGGACCCCCGGGGCCTGTTCCGACCAGGTGTCTTTATGGAATTCGCGCTCTAAGCCTAAAAAAAAAGACACCCATTGTGCATTTCTGCGTAGTGAACGCTTGCAAGTATCCGCCAGGTATGCACTAGCAGTTTTTGGGTTGCATTTATTTCTGTGTATTTGAGAGCTTATTTATGCAAGAATAATAAATAGAGCTCGATGACGGGTTAATATAGTGGTTTAACCTCAAGGCGACTCCAATAAGCTTTGATATCCATTTTGTGTGTGTTTATTACGACAAATTTATTGTTGAATATGCGTAATCTCTTGCATAACATGACAATCATTTTTTTTAAAGTGAAGCATTCTCTTTTGACATATGTGTGGTATGTTAACTGTCCCTTGTTTTAAACAGAATCAGCTGTTTGAGACTAACCTAGCGAAGCCACTCTCGACGAGTGGCCTCATTTAGGGTAACCTATCGCAACCTCGAAAAGTTTTTGACCGAATTTCATTTGACCGAAAACATTTCGTTTTTTATCGTTTCTCCGATGGCACGATTCGTCATTTTTTTATTTCACCATTTGACTTTAAGTAAATGGTTCGTTAGTCCAAGCAACTTTTCTCCTTGTAGTCACGTACCCTATGTATTGTTACGTATTTTATTTCAAAGCCCATTTTTCATTACACCAATGCTACAACTAGCCTGTGGATCGTTTTGTATTTTGTTTCTTAACCCATTTTTCACTTCATCAATGTTACATATAGATTTTGCTACGTTACGTCAAATATTCATTTCGGCCAAAAAATCTTGCTTGTAATTAGTTTCAACTATCTACAAAATGCAACGAGCAAGACGAGTCAGGGCAGAACCGACTCAGATAGGTTAGGTTAGAAGGCCAAGGCGGGAGCAAAGCTCCCGCCTTGGCTTTCGAGGTTATTTTTTTTCTGCCCCGAAAAACTTGCTTAAGTATAATTTATGCAGACAATGCAAAGATCAAGACAATCAGGGTAAAACCGACTCGGAACGGTTCACTTATTTTCTATAACTAAGAAATAAGTCAACACAGATCAAACAATATGATTTATATTTTATAGCAATCTTAATAATACTTCATATCATCAACAATTTGTTTTATCAAACATAACATGGTCGATTTAAAATTAGGTAAACTATGAATAAACCGAGCCGTAATATTGGGCAAAGGATACTAAGGTAAAATCAGAAATAGGAAAAAGACAAATAGACAAAGCATTACATTGGACAACTGTTGATACGCCGAAACCAGTAATGAGGTATAGATAATTTGTCAAATCGTTAAAAAACCAAAACAAGTAATGAATAAATAAAACTATTCGAAATGATCATTCGGCCAAACGTAAAAAAACCCAAACCATAATTGACGAAAAGTATTTGTCGAACCAAAATTCGGTCAAACATTTTTCGAAGTTGTGATAGGTAACCCTCATTTAGCCGGAGAACCTGTTTTCCACCTTTAAACATCATCACTATATATTAACTCCTAAATATCATAATATTGTATCGTCATCAGGTTTACATACGAGATTGACTTATTCCAATTTTCCAAAAAAGAAGTGATTTGTATTATTATTTGTATTAAAATCGACTTGCAACATTTGAGCTAAATAAGTCGGGATCTCGACGTTTCCTGGCATGCGGATGTGTTCTGCATATGATGTTTTATGTTTACCGCTCTTAATTTAATGTAGAGTGTGTACGTAATGTGTTGTTGCAGCTGGCAATATTATGTTATAGGTTACATCTTATTATGTTATATTACATACTAACCAACCAACAAGCGCATAAAGTATACAGCATGCTAGAAATATAGACAAACTAACTTAATTTTAACTGTAAATAAAATTAAACAATCTTTAAATCAATAACATGGTACAGTGGGTACAAAACGCATTTTTTTTGTTAATTCATCATTAAATCCCTGGCCACACCGACGCTATTCCAGAACGACCGTAATATACGAGTTGTCGTAAAAATCGATAAAATACGAGGCCCATCTAAAACTGGCAATTGCGCGCCAATTGTTCACAGTACTGGACTCCACGTGACCAACTTACAAAAACATATCATGCTGAGCCAGTTGCGACTCTAACACATTAAAATACAAGTTACTTCAACAATTTTGTATAATAGCAAAAGCATAAATCATTAAAGACATTACTAAAGGTGCAGGTAAGTGTTCGTGTTCGTGATCTATGAATGGGTTTTGGGAATTACGAGACGAATTTTGGGTAATTCACTGTTTTTCTGGATTGCGGGGGACAGAGTTAACGCAGCGACCAGTCGTAAATAAAACGTCGTATGTTAAAAAACTACCGTGAAAATATAAACCCTGCGACCAGTTTTGCCTTCTGTTTCTATATTGTTATCGGATGACGGGCTCTATTCTATTTGGGAGAACCATATTGATTTTGTCATGTTATCGTATTGTTTTTAACTCGGCCGCCATTACTGTCAAGTAAGTAAGAGCTATCGTAACGTTGACAATACAATAACATGTCAAAAGCAGCTAGGTTTAGCCCGAGTGGAATAAAGCCCCTGGACAAATTGCTCTAGGTCCTCAAATACATATGAATACAGTCAAAGTAATGGATCTGACGACCACTATGAAACTACGTCAAAGTGACGCAGTAAGTCAAATCAGGAAAAGCTTCTTAGGATTTGATTGAGTACATCACTTTGACATAGTTCCATAATGGCCTAGAAATAAGTATGTTTGACTGTAGGTACACTTCCCAAGAAAGAGCAGATTTTCAGAGAAAGATATTTATATGGTGTAAATTAGTCATATTTATGCATTACTCTTATTAAGAAGGTAATCTTTTGTTTGATTGGTACAGAAAGAGTACCCATAAGATGGCATTAATTCCTTCTTAAATTCTTATCTTATCTCATACTCATTTTCTTTCCTTACTATTTCCCTACCCATCCATTAAAGATTTTTTTAGTACATCTACATCTTTTATCACGACATTTTTTACAGCCATAAAATTAGGCAGGTGTGACGACACGGTCGGGAAAATCAGTTACTAAACTATAAAACTTAAAACATCTGTCATTCAACTTGACACATTTTTGCACGGCACGTTTACTTAAGTGACACCGGTAGTTTGGTAAGCCGTGAAGATATTTCATCTTTACAGCCTACCTTAAAAATGTAGGTATATACAGGATGACCAAGTTGACCAAGTGGTCAAATCGCTGCATAACACAGAGAAACATATGCCTGTCCAAAATACTTGAACCCCGAATAGATTTTCCACGAATATAATGTGGCAAATTTTAACATTTAATACCATTTCTATCCGCGGTTTGACATTTGAATATTGGGTTCGGCGGCCGAACGAAGTCACTCCGGGACTTACTCGAACTACATTCTACCGATAGGTATTTAGTGAGTTATTTGTTTAGATTTCCTTGTTTTAAATTTCACCGAATTACAATGTTTCTAAATATTCTTAACGGAGCTTTAAACTTTAGAAAAAACTCGTTAAACAAGACGAGACGTTCGTGTGTGTTTAAGAACAGTCTAAAATAATTTTGGTCATGTTTTCGAGATACAATGAATTGTATCAAATGACCGGTCACCCTGTACACGAGATGGAAACAGAAATAACGTCTGTCTTAACACTAAATCAATGCACGTTTTCAACAATGGCGTCTTCAGCCGCTTTTGTCGCCGCCATTATCATTGGCCACGTGGGGCAGGTGAGCGCGCACGCGCACAGCTGCGTGCAGAACCGCCGCTTGCGCAAGATTTAATCGTTTTTTTTGAACGATGACAGTTCGCTAGGTATTTCGCGCTATATCACCTCGCGCGGTTTCGGCAGCTGAACTGTTTTTTGGTTTTAACACCCTACTATCTTGAACTCCATCTTAAATTAGTTTCATCACTCTCGCTTGCCATTCATATTTATAATACTAAGATTTCATTATATGCGTAGATCAGCAAACTTAATAATAAACTATCTTCATTTATTTTAGAAGATTGTTATTCATAAACACGCAATAAATGTATTTGGAATTTTGGATAAATATGCTGTGTCACCTACTGTCAAATGTCAAAATGTGAGTCATGGCCACGGCGCATTTGAATCATACTAAAGGTATATGGTGCGTTTATAGTTAGAAACAATGATTATAGTAAACACTTTACATTCAAACGACTTACAGAAAAACCTTAAATGTAAATCATTTTTTTTATTTCAGCTCTGAAGGGGCTGCCGGGGTCAGGGCGGCCAATAATCAGAGCCTTACTGCCCTAAATTGGCAGGTTTAAATTAACCTCGTGGTTATTACATAAAAAAAAAATGATTGATTTACGTGCGCTATTTGTACGACGGAGTTATTCGCAATGATGAAATGCTTCTACGGATTTAATCATAATCGCAAAAATATGATACAACTCGGTTGTAAAAGCAAATCGTATATTTCCCTTTAACTCAGCAAAATCGATTCCTTAATTGGACTTTTACCTTTGGCTTCGTATAATTCTTTACAGCGTCCATTTCACATTTGTCAGTGTCGAAAACGGAATGCTAAATTGCTTAAAATATATATTCAGTAGCAGGTATTTTCACCGATCTCGAGTCTTAAACTTAATCAACCTGTAGGTACCAACAAACCTTACGTCAAAGCCATTTTAACACCGAAAAACGTCTCGCATAATAGGTGCTCCACGTGTGAGCCATTAGAATAGGCACGCGACTCGAATACGATTGCCTGGGCTAACAATACGACAAAACGCACTACAGAGCGATTACCCTCTAGCAAGACTCGCACGCGAGGAATCTGCGGGATCGCGCCGTGGGAAACAGGTCTTGATATTTGAAGATAAATACAAGATAACTTGAATTAAGCTGGATACAAACACTCACTATAGTCCACAACTAAGCTCTAGGCTTGTACTATGGGTACTTGACAACGATATAAATACTTTTATAGAGAAATATATACTTAAAAACATAGAAAACATCCGCGACTCAGGGACAAGTATTCGCGCATCACACAACTATCTGCCCTTACCGGGATTGGCCCGCTAGCTTCGTAGGCAGGGTCACTACCAACTACATAGGCCAGCGCGTCGTCAATAAGTCCCAAGGATCTGTGTTAGTTGTGATTAGCCTCAATGATTTAGTGTCAGTCTCAGTGTTCTTAAGAAAGAATAAGTCTTATTATTTCACTGAGATTAGTATAGCGTGAGTAACTACACTGACGGCCTACATGAACTTGCCAGTTTCTGCAAAAAAAATGCGGCTAAAGCACTGTTTCCAGCGGATCGGAACGGAAAGTTGTATGGTCTTAAAACGATATTAAATCAGGTTCACTAATGTTTGACCAAATCATCATTTGACAAACGTATCATTTTACAAACTTTCATTTGACAAAGAGATACTTCCCGCCGTATTATTTTTAAGTTTTTTGTGGTCGATATTGTAACCTAACCTAACTTATTTAATAAGCTCATTTAACCTATGCAATATGTAATGGTTTAAGGACAAACACGTTTTTGCGAAATGAAAGTTTGTAAAATGAAACGTTTGTCAAATGTACTTTTGGTCAAATGAACGGACCCCATTAAATCATGTTCACAGTATTTAAAGTCTATATTACGAAGCCGCGCGATCGTAGCCGAAAGTATATGCTTGCGACGCGCAACCGGCTCCGTCATAAATAGACAATAATAATTTTAATAGACGCGATCGGCTGTCGCCGCATCCGTCCGTATCCTTTCCGATCCGATGCGATGCGAGCCGTTTGGTGGAAATCATCCTTAAGATTGACGTTTAGTTCATTTAGTACTCCATTTTTTTAAAGCCAATCACTAATCGATTTTTTCTTACCCGGTACAAATTCAAAGGATTACTTAAATATTATATTTTTATGTAAACAAAACAGGTAGTAACAACACCGAGTTCTTTTATGATTCAACTAACATCTTAATTGATTTATTTTACGTCTTGTTAGACGCTTCATCAATATTCACAACAATCACAGTCTCATTAAAATCAAATTGATTTTTTTCGGTGCGTTTTTCTAACGCGCCATGCGCCAGCAAATCTAAACCTTCGCCAAAATTTGAACGCCGGGATTAGGATACGCTTTTCCCATTAATTTTGTATGATCCTCTACCCACCCCGTTACTCCAAAGGCCATTCAATACACCATTTTACAAAAACTTGTAATACCATTAAGCACCAAGACGTCTCCGGCCGCGTACCCGCGAGGTGCGAATAAGTGGTTCCGTGGAAATATTTCAAATCAGCGCGCATACAGGCAATAACGTACCCGCGCGGACTCGCTAATGCGCAGGACAATGCGCCAGTGCGACGATGAGGCTGTTCGGGCCGACGTATGCCGTATGTGAGCATCGGTACCAGGGTGAAAGATATTGCCGTATCTGTTTATACATGGTGAGATAGAAGTTAGCCGACCTTCGAAATTGAAACAAGCAAAGAATGAAATAATATTTGTTAATCTCGAGTCAGCGGCCGCGCTTATAGAAATCCTTAGGAACATCAAAGGTCTAGTAGCGTTACAACCCCTTCACGCCATATTATTATTTTTAAGTCGCCAATTAAAGTCGTCGAGTTGCAGAAAATCTCCAGGAGCTGTCTGCGACTCCTAGCTATTTCATAAATGTTAAATGTCTATGAAAGTGGTTTATGATTATGACTGATAATTAAACAGGATGTTATCACTAGGTATATAACATACTAGTATATATTATTTTTCATTTAGTGTCTAAATATAAGGGTTAATTTAATATTGGTAACAATTCGTTTGGTCTCCGTCTCACCTTAAACCCTATGCATTAAACGCGGATGCCATCCCAACCTCAATCTCTCTAAATAATCGAACAGCAAAATTAGAAGTGCGTTAAGGCCGCGCGGCATGCACCGGCGGCACTATTCGGCGAATGCGGCGCCGAATATCCGAAAACGCGAATCTCGAATGCCGAAAAGCCGAATGGTCGGGGGCTCGGTGACATATTGGAATGTGACTCCATTTATCCCCGTTTCCTATTGGAATCCGGAGTGACGCGGCAATTGAAATTGCGGTGCCTATTTTCAGCGTTATTGATAGATAATACCACTTGTAACGTTCACGTTCGCATGGAAATGGAAGTAACGTGGTTTATGGGTTATTTTATAACACTTAAATAATTTACCAAGTTAATCTCAATCTAAAAATACATTTAACGCGTTTCAAATCAACGGTACAGTTTACCTTCGAATCTATATGCGATATTGTCTTATACAATAAACTACCAATTAGTTTAGAATAGGATTTTTTCAAAGCCAGAAAGTAAGGGACTAATTAGAATAATTCTTATACAACGTCAAATAAAGGCCTTATGCGCGCTTATTAACTTTCTTCAACAACGTGTATTCGCCCACCGTTGGGCATACGCCTCTCCAATTTTCCTCCATCTAGAACGGTTATCCGTTTCCCTTGTCCCGTCTTTTATTATAAGCGTCAATAATAAGTTTCTTTCATATAGCGGTACACTGAAAAAGATTTGATTATTGTGCATAGGCGTCTTGATTCCATTAGAGCCTAACAAGACGTTCGATACATCAACTAAGATGTAGGTTGAATCACTGAAGAACTTGCTGCTGTTGTTTAGTTGATATAAATAATATCATAACTATTGTATTCATTTTATGTCAACTAAGAGAAAATCCCTTTTGGTTGGCTCACATTTTAGTGAGTGTATAAAAAAAGGAGGCTTAAATTACATTTGTAACGTTTCACGTCCCAGGCAATTTCATTATTCATTCTCTCTGCAAATTGAATTTCTCTTAATTGAAAAGCCTAGTCCGTTGCTATTTTAAAATATATCAAAACGTCATTTAACAACCCTTTGGTCGACGCACGGTCAGTGTGCACTCAAAGCGCACTCCCCGCCATATTAAATCACATTTTGACAAGCGTACCGTGAAGAATTAATCGAGTGTCGTCGACTGAGCGGACGGTAAAAAAAATGAAAACATGATGGCATTTTGCTTGCCCCCTTAGCCCCAGCCTCGAAAGGTCAGCGGGCAGCCGCTCGTGAAATGTCCCGGTCTGGCTAATCTACAGGGAATACTGGCAGGCGAAAACTATTTTTCGAATGCACGTTCTAAATTCGAATTTTGGGAATATTATTTTATTTAAGAGATTGTGGCCAGCGTTGAAATATTTAGAGAGTTTTACTTCGTGGAATTCGACTCTGATTATTGATTATAAACTGTTGGCAGCGAAATAACACAGAAAATATTCGTACAAACTAGTACAAATTGTTATACCTTAACCTTAATTTGTCTAATCAAGAATCTTCCTGTATGGGGTAGGTAATAAAATTAAGAACATTATTAAATCGATCAAGCTTGAACATTGTAAACAACAGCAACATATTTCCCTATAACGATAACAATAATTAGTGTAATAATTCACATAGCTATTAAACGTTATGATAAACGAGATATCCATAATTAAAGAGAAGGGTGGCAACCCTAAATTATCACCCTTATAGGCATAGACAGTAGACTCCAATGTTACCAATAGCACGAAATAATGCAATTATTCCCGCGCAAACTGTTTTAGGATGAACGTGAGAAAACGCACTTGTCTATGGGGGAGTAAAAAACAAAAAAATTGGCGGTCGCATTAGGTCTGTGGCCATCCATCAAAAGTGTCGGATTAATGTCCCGATGTATGTTACGTCATCACGGCTAGACTGATGGTTAACGGAAATCTCCTACACATTAACATCAGACAGTTAAGATGAAAAGGTATCTATTGGTAGAGTAAATCTGTATTCATGAATCAAAGATCTTGCAAAAGTTTGGGTATCCGCCATTCTTGGATGCATAAAAATCAATAGAATTCGCTATGTCCCTGTAAAAAAAACAAATCTACCGTATACAATATTTTAATGTTCTGTTTATGTTTCTGATACAATCTCAGTAGATTCGGCTTCTTGACGCCCTCCTCTTGATCAGAGGGTTGTTGAACTCTATGTTTCAGAATGTGTGCTGAATTTCAAGATTTTCATTAAAATAATACATAATGACGAAACTTAGACACGCTTAATGAGAAAGTATTCATTGGAGTGTGCTCTGTCTCCAACCCGCATTAAACTCTAAACATTCACGACTTCACGTCTGAGAAGGTCTGTGCTCATCAATGGATCGTAATATGTAATTGTGTCTCCATTCAAACTAGTAATTAAAGAAAGAAAGCAATATAGTTTATTAATTCGACTCAGTGTGTTAAGTTCAATAGAAATTATGCTGTCACCTTCTGACTTCATCATAAGATCGGCTTACCGTAATATTGCATTGTCATCGGGTTCACCTATGTACTGTGCCGGGGGGTGGTGGCGTGCTTTTCAATTAAACTTTATAGTATGTTAATACATTTATTTATATGTGAGTGGTATGTTTATTTGTATGTTTCCATCACCAAAGCTTGAGAGGTTCTGATGTACAAGTCCATGACAACTATATTATGT
The DNA here is from genome assembly GCA_923062465.1 of Acleris sparsana. NCBI lineage: Eukaryota > Metazoa > Arthropoda > Insecta > Lepidoptera > Tortricidae > Acleris > Acleris sparsana. Next base: position 16,316,325 of record OV281286.1, read on the forward strand.
TATTCTCAGTCGTTCCTATTTTAAAATATCGGGCTATAGAGGTGACATGAAGGTCTGCAACCTTAACAGTACCCATTCCAGTTAACAGCCGAATCCTATAACCTACGGTACCTGATTTAAACAATACTAATTTGCAAGATTTTCCAAAAAAATATAAACAATAATACCTTGTAATCGTGTGCGTTAAGACCGCCTATTGACTACAGTTTAGAAAAATCATATATTTGTCTTTCCCTGTTTATTTTTATTCTTTGCTATTTAATGAAGCGTATTTGTATTGTTGTTGTACTTATTGTTGTGTCAATCAACTAAATCACAAAAAGAAACGATCTGTACCTATGTAATTATATGAGCAACAACTAAATCAATCTGTTTGCGCGACACACCACGACACAATTAATTATTATTAATTAATTAATTATTAGGAAAAACGTCCACGTGGGGCATTGCCAGCTCAACTTTTGTAACACAGCTAGCCTATAGTATAAACAATCGCGAATCGTATACCCTATAGGCAAAGTAGTTGCCTGATTCATTAAAATGCTAACTGAACCTGCCCCAAAACTGCCAACCCCAAGCTATACAAAACATTAAAAATAAAACCACAAACATCAGACCTTTTTGCACACGCAAATTGATACTGGCCACTAATTAGCGTCGTAGCTATTCGCATACAGCTTATATTCCGCACCCGGGGCGCCCTCGCAATCAGACCATCACATTCCACACCACCGGTCGCATAACAATATCCGACACTAATAAAGACCCAATCCTTTGAGCTACGCAATATTGTCTACTCTAATTGGTATTAAAATTCAACGAAAGAATTGAGGTAGCCCCCAAACAAGCGCTTATCGACACATCAGTGAACTAAACCGAAGGGGCCTATGTAATGAACGCACCTCTAGCCCCCAGGTATTATCTGTGGAAGCGGATTTGATATCAGAGTGGAATACAATCTCTGGCGTAAACAATGCTATTTTCAAAACTGTAATAAACAGAGATAATAAGTATTTTTTGAATAGTGAAATTTGAAATTGGAAACCGGAATCTAACAGATGCGAATGCATTGATGGTTGATTTGTTACTGAACTTTATTATAATACCTACGAAATAGATTGATGAATTCTTCGGCTTCGGGTGATAACGCCAAACAGATGGCAACAGTCTAGTGGCCCATCTTACCTACCTACTCATATTCCACAGAGTTCATTAATAAGGCATGAGTACAATTATTTAAGAACGTTTTTGTAGCTAGGTTGTTTTTAATATCCAAAAATGTGGTTGCAAGTTACAACTTCATTGCATCAAAATATGCATACATAAAATGGTAGGTAACTAAATAACACATTTGGTTTGGATGGAAAATATTATATCAGACCATCCATCAAATCTAAATACTTCAACAATTATCAATACTTCACATACAATCTCACCTTTGTAATTTTGAAATAACTCATGCGTAAACCGTCTCATGCCAAACCAATGTCCTCGGGCAGGGCGACCCCTCAAGGGACTAAAACCGAGCATAATATCTGCGGCGTCACTCGAGCGCAATAAATACCCAAATAAAGCGCAAATAAGACCCAAATCGCTCATCAGCCATCGCCCCAGCCCCACACAATTATCCATAATCATAGAGAAAGCTATATCATTATAGAGGCGAGTATTGATTATGATTTTACATTATAACGTACTAATTTCTGTGCAAGTTTTTCAATTAAGAGTCATTGTTTGAAGATATTTTATACCTACTGTGTATGTATTTACAATCTTACTAGGGGTGTCCCTCGGAATCCGTAATAACGTTTGTCCTAACGCTTCGTTTATCCGAATCATTGACTGTCCTAAACCGGACATCTTTTTAGACTTACTAAAAAAATACAACTTAAGTAAAAAAAAGCGCGCTAACAAACAGTCGTCGCACAGAAATAGCTGTTCTTTCACCACTAGACCAAGACATTCCTTTACCACTTTTGCACCTTAAACAAATAGAGTGAAAAAGTGGTAAAGGACTTTCAACTGTACGTTATAGAAAATTACCTATACCTAATTTGGTAAATAGCATTAACTTATTGTAACGATAGGATGAGATTTAGCTTTTAAAAATGAACGCTTCTTTAAATATTCACAATCCACATGTAGCGTGTCGTCCACACATCGGAGAGCGTTCAGTTCAACATCTGTGTTCACCGTATCTTAAATTCAATAAACAAAGTAGTTTTAATTCTATTCTATCAGTATTGAGGTTGATATTCCTACAGGAGATTTATCTGAGATCCTTCTATTGACTTAGGAGGGCAGCACTAGCTAGTGTTTTTAGGCTCTAAAGAAAAAAATGCTATAGGGTAAACCAGCCAGTACTCAGCCAGGGACTTGTAGTCGGCCTCTGCTTATACTTTGTATGAGTGGGAAGAGTACAAAGGATATATTCCACGCTTCGCAGTCACTACGGTTTGTGGCTGATTATTGGGTGTTGTTGGGCGTTTTGTCTGCCGGTAAGGGCGGCGAAATATTTGTTCCTGAGTCATGGATGTTTCCTATGTTTTTAAGTATACATTTCTCTATATAAGTATTTATATCGTTGTCTAGTACCCATAGTACAAGCCTAGAGCTTAGTTTGGGACTAGATCGATTGATGTGATATTGTCCCCTGATATTTATTTAATAACGAATTATTGATTAAAATTATGTAAATGAATAAATATCAGGGGACTATCTCGTACAAATTGACCTAGTCCCAAACTAGGCTCTAAGCTTGTAGGTACTATAGGTATGGGTACCTACTAGACAGCGAGAAATATATGAATATAGAGAAATATATACTTAAAAACATTTAAAACATCCAGGACCCAAAAATATTTGCTCATACCGGGAATCGAATCCGGGACCGATATAGTTTCTAGCAGGGTCACCACTACCAACTATAGGCTAAAGTCGTCTTCAAATTTAGATATTAGGTACCTACTGACCGAGGTTTAGTTCAATTAACTTAACCCGGGCTCATATATAAACATAACAAAAGAGCATCTAGAAATTCAAGGATCATAAAGCAGATTCAAAATTGAGCCGAAAACTTCTTTTCATATTTTGCGCGTCGCCTGGAATTTTAGGGAATATTCGGGAACTTTCGGAAGGGACGCCTGACCCCGACCTCCAGTCGATTAAGCATCACTAGATCTTCCTTCAATTTCATATTTATAAACGGGGATTACGCAAAAATGCCGGCGTAATGGATCACCTACAGGAGACGAGGTCGGGCCTCACTGAGAGCGGGCCGACACTAAAGCAGAGGCGGCAGGTCATACCTAAGAAACTGAGGTTTAAATACATAAGATTTCACCTGAAACATGTTTTGTCACGCTGCAACGGCTGAACGGATTTGGCTGAAATTCGGAATCGAGATTATATACAGGATTAACACATGGGCAACTATTCACCGAACATTTAAAAGATCCCAAGGGAATAACGGTAATCGAAATTTCTGCGGACCAAGTAGCAAGCATATAAGGTCAATTTTCCAAACAGCTTATTCATCAGTTTAAATCTTAGATAATCTAAAGTTAATTATAATTAGCAATAAAATTCGTCAAGTACGTTTTGATTGATGGTCGAAATTGATGAAAGAAAATCTTCGCCTGGGGCTCGATTCTACTTCTATATTACTGGTAAGTAAAAAAAGACTATCATATATAATATGACATATAACACCCAAAGGCAGTAAAATAGAGGCCCAGATGCATAAATTTAATACAGGGACTGCATAACCGGAAAACAAAGGTACCGTTTTAAAACGGTATGACGTCATACCGTTTCGTTTCGGTTGGTTTCGGTAGCGCAAAAGATGTTAACCGGTACCGTTATGTTTTTTCAATACCTGAACCGTTTTCATAAAGGTATCGTTTGGGACTTATGCCGGTGTTAACTAAGCTATTTATGTTAGATTTCGTTCGGCGCGGGAGATTACGATTATTTTCGCTGTTTGACGCGCGCGCTTACTTACACGTAAAGGTACAAATTCAATTGCTAAGTTTTAATGATTTAAATATTGATTTTGTGCAACATGCAGGTTGATTCACAAGAGCTGGCACGAGTGGCACGAATGGATTGAATGAGTGAACAAAAGCAAAGTGTGTGAAATAGTTGTAGGTTTTCGTTATGAAATTCAAACATCGGTTCAAAGGACGGCACTCATACAGTACATATACTCTTTCATTCCATTCGTGACAGCGTTAGTGAATCTACCGATACGTGTTTGTATTTTTATTTTATAAGCGGGTTTCCACATCTCAACATCTAGCGCCTATTTTACGCATGGAAACATACGTGTTATTTATTTGTAATTTTTAGAATTCTTTTAGAATTCCCATCGTGGATACTAGAGTAATATTTATCGTTGCAGGTTCATTTCCATCTATAACCACGATGACAGGTGGAAAGTAGAAAAGGTTACAGAATGCACAACTTCTGGTTCCCATTCAGAGACTGGGCCTTTAATTAGTTGGAACATAATGGAATACGATTTTTGACTTTATAAGCGGTTTAAAATTTGTGGTTTTAGTCTCACTTTCTGTCACCGTGAAGTGAATGGTGTACAATTGGCAGAAACTTGTGACTTTTTACTTCATTATAATATTATTTTTATTTCACCATCATAAAAGTCAGCCAAAATGTTCTCTTAAAATTTAAACGGTATTGTATCACGGAAAATCACTTGTGTGTACTTGATCGACCTGTGCTTGGGCGTGAATTTTGAAAAAAAAAATTGTTATAAGATGGCAATCTGTTCCTGTGGCAATCGTAGTACACCTTATGTTGCTAACGGCGAAAAACGGTTGTTGACAATTTTAATGCGTCATACAATGTAATATTTTTAAATATTTTAGAGTCGTGTAATAGTAGATTGTTCAACAAGGGACTAAAACAAGCCATAATGACACGAGATGTTTAGCCACGCGAGCGAGCTTGCGAGCGAGAGTGGCTGTAGTTCGAGTGTCATTATGGTTGTTTAGTCTCGAGTTAAACACTCTACTTTTCACTTCGAATGCGAGAAAAAAAAACTCTTTTATATTAATAATCATTAATCGTGTTTCACGAAATTAAATCTTTTTGTAATAATTTTGCACCGTTGGCATTTTGAGGTTATTTCCACGGCCTAAAAATGGTCCATACACAATCTCTGAAAATGGCGATAATCCTCCATTCATTAACAACATGATGTTTAAATGCTTGCATATTTAGCCAACAGATACAAACATGAAAATTATTTGGACCATGCCTAATAAAATAGAACTATCCCTAATATATTTAAATATATTTATATTAGTAATCATTAATCGTGTTTCACGAAATTAAATCTTTTTTTTAATAATTTTGCACAGTTGGCATTTTGAGGTTATTTCCACGGCCTAAAAATGGTCCATACACAATCTCTGAAAATGGCGATAATCCTCCATTCATTAACACCGTGATGTTTATTTAAATGCTTGCATATTTAGCCAACAGATACAAACTTGAAAACTATTTGGACCATGCCTAATAAAATAGATTTTATCCCTTATATATTTAAATAGATTCATATTTGTAATCATTAATCGTGAAATTAAATCGATTAATTTATATTTTTTGCAAGAAAAATGATCCATATACAATCACTGAAAAAGGCGATGATTGGCAGTTTAAGGGTTTCCAAAGTAAATTAAAAAGAAAAAGTACTTTAGTCCCTAGGGAGTAAAGTGTAGTTTTATTCCCTAGAGATTAAATACATCACTTTAGTCCGGCTATACAAGCCAATTGTGAGTCATTTTAGAGCCTGAGAAGTGAAAAATTATTAAACTAAAAAAAAGATTTTTTATTCTTTTGATTTATTTTGATATGCGTATTTTTTTTCTGGGACAAGCTTTACTAACTAAATTTTAATAATTTAAATCGTACTTAGATCAGATGACTGTAAATCCATTACATTAAATTTTTGTATTTTAGTAATTTTTCGAAAAGACGTTTTATTTTCGTATACAGTGTTGTGGTAATATTGATGACCTCCATAAAACAGAGCTTTACTGCATCCTCACCTATTTTTTTTATGCATCGCGCAGTCAGACTTATATCATTTTGCAACAAACGGAATCAAAAATGATTAATATTGGAATATGTCATCAGTGTCATCACGAACATGACACAATACTTATCTATTAAGTGGCCAATGAACGTAACTAGTCGGACTGGTCGGCACTTGACAGAGACACTTGACAAAGACACGGTTCACGGTTTTTTCAGCAAAATCCAAGAAAAGGATGAAAGATACTGGTTAATGGAATCTCAGATTGATGATTTATTCGAAAACCATAACCTTGTAATTAATCTTAAAGAATCAGTTGAAGATTTACCAAGTTACTATAGTTTATAATAGCATTTTTTTATAACTCTTAAAATATAGAATAAGCAGTTTTTTATACCTATTAAAATATATATTTAAGTATTTTTATTTACATTTACATTCACTTAAACATTTCATTTAATTCAATCACCTCAACTCTCGTGGCACTAAGTGTACGTACAGGTACATTTACAAAAGCTGTCACGAATGGAATGAACAAAAGTAATATCACCTATCCTTTGAACCGATGTTCGAATTTCAAACCGAAAAACTGTTATTATTTTACACACTTGTATACTTTAGTTCACTCATTCAATCCATGTAGGTACGTCGTGCCAGCTCTTGTGAATCGACCTGTAGCGAGCGAGACTTGCGCGCTGCCGTGAGTAAGTACCTAACCACATCGAATCTAAAAAAAAGTGACGATCGAAAAATCGGCACCGAAATAATACCGGTTGACTACCGTTTCAATAAAGGTACTTAAGTACACTTATGAAAAATAGCGATACCGTTATTTTATACCGGTAGTGTACGTTAATATTTCAACCGGTATAGTTCCACTTTTATAAGAAAGCGGTATCGATATCCAATACCGGTACCATACCGTTAATACTGTAACGAAAACAGTCCCTGCAGCAATTATGCTATACATAATACATTTACGACCTTTACTCAATTTTGTTTAACAAAAAATGCAACGTTATCACTTATCAGTAAGAGACCTTTAAAACACAGGATCCAACGAACCTATATGAATTGTAAGTATAGTCCCAGATAGCCGGGCGATGACCTTTTTCGCTCGTGTTTACCTTTAGAAGTTCGCGTACTTAGGGTGACACACGGGCGAGTAAGGTCGCCGAGCCATAAGTACGGCGAACTTACTCCGTTACTCGCAAGTCTATCTGGGACTTAAGAAGTCCGCCCGCTAACACTGCCGCCGCCGGGCTAGGCCGGGCGTCCGCCGAGGGGGGGAAGGCAAATTTGAGAGGGGGGGACAAGGGTCTGATCGCCGGACTCATCCATCACGACTCACGCATGTGAATTGGGCCGTCCTATCTGAAGATAGCCGCGGATGGCCGCCATTTAAATATTGCGTCGTTTAGCGACGTGGAGCTAATGGGCGATAGTGTTAACGTTTGTATTTTTTTGGTTTAGATTGGTGCATTCGAAAATCTACATACCTACCTGAAAAATGTAAATAAAGTATGTATGTATACACTTTATGGTATGTACAAAAGACAATAAAATAAATTGTTTATTTATATGTAATACGGTGAACTTAATACTTTAATGGATCTCTTCCTGCTAATCTTTGCGTTATTGAAAAAAATAAGAAAACAAAAAATGCCAACACAAATTCTCAATTTTAAAATTGAAAGTTTAGACAAACGCTTGTACTTTTTCATATTTATACACTAAATACTTATTATAAATGTGAAAGGACGATGGGCAAAAATGTCCCCACCCACCAACAGAGATGAAACATGTGCCAGTTTATAGATCTTGGCAACATTATGTATTGTTACTATGGCGACGATCACCATATGTATGGGGTTTTCTTGGAAAATCATAATCGTATCGTATGGAATTTGTTTGAAAATGAACACATATATGGCCTTCCCTTGGCCCTTGTTTTCAGTAAAAAAAATCCATTGATTTTGCTACTAAAATAAGTATTTTGTCTTTTTTTGGGTCCTAACGAACATATAGACATGCATCCCGTCACTGTTGGAGGGTGGGGACGGGGTCCATACAAAATTGCCCATCACCCAAAGGGTGTGTGTGTGTGTTTGTTACTTCTTCGCGCTAATACCATAGTCAATTACTCATTCTACACGAAGGCATAACAACTAGCGGAGTTAGCTCTACCTCCTTCCTTCGTTCTTTTTCTTTAGTTTAACCGCAATGGTCGCAATAATGATCAGATTCATCATTGAATATTCGCCCCTTACGTAAATAAAACATGAGATTTTCCGACCAAATACGATGTCGTTTGTAACGTTTGTTTATGCATCAGTTCCTTATTCTATTCTACACTGTCTCTGCTCTTACCCCTATTGTTATTGTATCTATAGCCAACGTTACGATAGCCCTTATTAACCTGACAGTAAGGCGGCCGAGTAAAAACAATACATTAATATTAAGGCATGTATATGTAAACGATAAGCAAATGGCCTATTAAGTATTAAGAAACCTGTATCAGTGGTTGTATTTTAACGTAAACATTAAGATACAGGGCAACCGCAGATACAAATTACTTAAGGATTAAAACACTCGTGTATTAATGCCTCTCATTAATCACTAGTCACATAAACTACTATTATCACATTTTTATGCTATCACTTCATACGCACACTTGGTAAACCAAACTGGCAAGCAACAGTTTGACATTTCCAACAGTTCCAAATTTGAATGTTCGTCGATGGCGGTTTGACGGGAAGCAAATGGCGTCGTCACGACGTCGTGACAGGTAAATGAGTGTCGTTTGAATGACGTGACGACTTCACAAAGCCCGTGTCACAGATCTGTAGTAGGTACCTACTTACCGGTTTTATTTGGTTTCGGTATGGGAATGAGAATTAAATCTGCGTGTCAAAAGCACAAAAAACACCACAAGATGTTTCGATTTTTAAATAATAAGATTTACGTGTAAATTTGAAATACAATACCCAGTTAAGTTAGTAAGGTAATCCCTGCTTTCTAGGTAATATTTAAAACTTATAATAAGTTAGGTATATGTTCGTCAATAGGTACCTACACAACAATTTTTGGGTAGTCAAAGACGATGTGGTTTTTTAACGCCTATGGAGATACGCCGGCCTTGTATTTTAGTGTATTAAAAATATCAAACAAGATGTAGTTTGGCTGAAATATTTATCGATAGTACCTACCTAAATAAATCGTTCTTATGACCTTACCTAATACTTTTCCGAAAATTGAACTTTTATTTGTGTTAAACTTAAATATTTTAGGAAAAATATTATCTACGCTAAGTCCTCGTAAAACTCGTTTTCGGGTCCATTTTGTAAGCAAACCAGTAAGGCGGGCATTGAACACGCTAATCGATATTGGAAGTAAGACAACACGAAGAAGTTGTAGCTCGCGCCACAAACCTAGTCTGCAACAAAAGAGGCGAGGCTGCGGCTACAGGAGCCTAGCGGGGCGGGCGGCGATAAGCGATTCTAGGATTTTGCTAGAAAATATGTGTAGGTTACCTATGTAGTAAAGTAGCTTAAAACCTTTGGTGCTATGGGTAATGTAAAAAATAATAAAACAATAATTATGTTACATTATTTATTACAAATAAAGCAGCAACGAGACGTTGTTTAGGTATTACATTTTTATTAATTAGTTTAATTGGATTTGATCGCTATAGAGCGATATGACTGCCTGTTGACTCGCTTTATAAGGATTTTTGTATTTTCTTTCCGATCTAACATTGTAGGTAGGAAGGTATGTCGTGTTCAATAAAGAGTTATTCGTATTGTTAATTGATCAAAATTGCAAACAATGATCATGACTTTTTTGTTAATAACAAATTGATGGTCTAAAAAACAAAGGAAAGGGCCATCACCCATATACCTACTAGGTACCTAATATCCCTGCAGGTAGGGGCAAATATTATACTCGTCTAGAGAGGGGAATCTCAGTCAACATGTGATGGATTTTAACATCAACGTTTTGAGTGGGACATCTCGATATTTATGTTTATTTTTATAACGACCTTTGTCTTGGGTGTTACCTATTTATGCTGTAGGTATTTAGCCTACCTATCTATGCTAGGTATACAGATAAATGTAGGTATATCGTTGTTTATGTAGTGACTCAATGACAAACCTGGACTTCAGTTTAAGTTCAAAATATTGAACTTTCAGATTATTATGGCAACAAAGTGGTCAGTCTTACCACTTCACTGGTAGGTAGGTATTCCGCTCGCCGCTCCGCTCGCCACCCTACCCGCTGCACTACCCTGAACCAATGACCTCAAGGTTAGCCTAACTGTTCTCAGCTCGTGTTGTACTAATAAGTGTAGTGCACTTTTTGTGCCTTTGTCGACCTAACGGGCTGGCGGTTCAACGATTTGTTGATCTCGTTAGGCTGTTTACTGCGCGTTGTTGATCGGGTCAGATCTGGGGATCTGGATGGATGGTGTTGGCATTGAAAGGTGTTTTCCTGTAAAAGTAGGTACCCACATTATTTTTCACGCCAACACAGTATCTAGTTTTTGTAACAATTTTAAGACTAACAAGGTTTGCATATTTCGGCGTTTTTTTATAGACCTACAAGTAAAAGTTTTGGTTTGAAGTGTAATAAGTAGGTAAGTACCTACCTACAAACTTTTTTTTTTCAGGGTTCGTAGTAACATTGGCCAATTAATACTGGGACTGTTGTATAATAACGTCACATAATATATATGAAGATACCTATTAGTGACTTGACAATCCTCCAGTATTTAATAACAAGTCCAGTCCAGTATTCAAATACAAGAGCAAGCCTCGTTTATTTTTGTTAAACACTGGCTGAAGAATTCCTGAAATGTTCATAACATCCGCTGCATCGTCTATTAATAGCCCGGACCCAAACAAACCTTCCCGCTTGGCAACCGCCCTTGAACTGAGCGGCGCAGCCTGCGGGGGGCGGGGCCCGGGCGGCCAATCAGCGCCCCTTCACATTTTTCAGCCCCCGCCCCCCGCCGGACGCTGCCCAAAAACAAAAGGATCACAGAAACCTATCTCTTTCTTTGTGCGGCCGGCGAGCGGGCATCGATGAGAGGATAGATACAGTGTCGCGCGCGCGCGAATCGATCGTGCGCCCCGCGCGGACCCCGCCCGCCCCGCCGGCCATTTGCACGGATGTTTACTATTATTATTTTATTGAGCGAGCCTTAAGTGGAAAGGCATATGATAGTAAGGAGGTATTAAGTTGAAGGTAAATAGGGGCTCGCGGTGCCTACTTTGATGGGTTAATTAGGACCCACTAACAATTTAATTGGGCACTTTTCAAATCTTTTTTGTTTCTGTGTTGGAAATAAGTAATGCGTGTCCCGGAAAACAAAAATTTTTTTAATTACAATAAACATAGGGTAAAGTCACCAGTGGTCAGCCAGAGACCAGTAGTCGACCTTATATGAGTGTGAAGAGTGGGAAATACATTTTTCGTACTCTTCTCACTCATGCAAAGCATAGGCAGAGGCCGACTACAGGTCTCTGGCTGACCACTGGTGACTTTACCCTACGTTATAAAGTAATTTTATTATAATTAAAAAATATGTTTATTAATATGTTTGATATGGTTTATAATTAATTCATTATAATTATAATATTAGTAGGTATATAATTTTAAAATACTTATTAATAAATAATTATAGTGTCTTAGCTTTACTTGGCCTTAATTTAAAAACCCTACAATCAGCAACAGATTTGTATTTGAAGCCGCGGTGCAGAAAGATGGATGTGTTTGATTTAAATTACCAGTTTGTCTGTCAGTGGCGGCTACGGGGGGAAGGAGGGGGCAGTGGGCCATTCATCGCCCCCCCCCCCCCCCCCCCTAACACAGAATTTGTTTGTTTGAATACTAAATTCAAAATTGTATTTAAACCCAATAGGGTAGGTACATAATGATTGTTTAAAGCCTTTTGACTATTTCAATATTATCTACGAGTAAGACTACTACTTTAGATGTCTATAATACTTAGGTAGGTACTGAAAAATAATAAGGGAATTAAAATCCGCAAAAAAAATATGGTAGGGTGCGGTCGGCCTTATACATAGCTGCTGTCATGTTTGAACTGCTGCACTACTCTGTCAAATGGGTTAAAGTAACAAGGTGAAAAATATATCTAAATGTATACCTACCTACTAGCGAGGTACCTACTCACAACAAACAGGTAGGTAGTAGTGGGGGTACCTATTGTGGGACATCCGGAGTTTTTAGCAAAAATCATTACAAATTTAGGTCAAGCGAATAAAAAGACCCAAGAGAATAGCATTTGCCAGACGAAAAGTAATTATGAACTAATTTTGCAACTCTACTAATTGCCATGGTTTTGCCCATAGGTAACTGTTCTCTCTTGTCCTAAATGTAATTTGAATGGTACCTTACTACGTCTACTGGTAGGACAAGTCTGTCAAACCAACTAGGTCTAATAAAAATACATGTATGGTGGTCGCACTTGCCCCGTCAAGACTCCGCCGAGCGTCCAGTGGCGCCCTCACTACTATTATTGTGTTTTCTAATAAAGTGAACTATTGTCTGGAAATCGAAGGATGTATTTTTGTTGTACAAATGAATACTCAATAAGTACATGTATAAGACAAAGTTTAATGACCTTTAACCTTCGCGTAGTCAACTTAACGGAAAAATGAGGCCACCTTTTTCCGTTAAGTTACTCACTCATAGTTCAATTGTTATTAAGTTAAGTCATATACCCTATAAATTGAGTATTCATTTGTACAACAAAAATACATCCTTGGATTTCCAGACAATAGTTTACTTTACTAGAAAACACAATAATAGTAGTGAGGGCGCCACTGGACGCTCGGCGGAGTCTTAACATTTCACTAGGTAAATATCATTGGCAAAACGTATCATAGGTATATATAATATCAAAAATATTTTGTGTTTAAACCATTAGTTAGGTAGGTGTAGGTGCTAATTACTTACGTTACATGGCACCGGCTTATTACATTGGTATAGGCATAGGTCAGTTCAACTGAAGTCGGCTTTAGTTTAAAAATATTGTAAGTTGCCAACTTAAGTTGGACTTATCTTCCATTTTGAAAAAAAATATATTTTGCGTTTTAGGAGCCGATTTACCAACTAGAAGGTACCTAGTTTTAGTACCATAAAAAGCTAATACCATGATAAGTAGTCCCACATCTTACTTGATGAAACTTTAAGACATTTGCTCGCCGCAAGCAACGCCGCACGAAAGTCATAGTCATATTTAAACAATTAAATGTTCTTCGTTATAGTCGCCCGACTAACTTAATCGAGAATCTTACCGCCACCCTTGAAGTAGGTAGGTACGGTTGAGAATTTCCGCTGCCCATCTGAGGTCTTTGATCAGCTCCACTTCACCAAATGATATTTTCTGAATGGAAATGCTGAACTTGTTATTAAAAATAATAAAATCGCTATATGTATGCCTATTTTTTTTTTCGTTTTCCCTCAATTCCTTCTCTCTCAATCTTATCAGATTCAGATGTGATGACAATGGGATGAATCAGATCACCTCGGAAGCACACTCTTCAAGTAAAAAATAATAATAATAAAATCGGTCCATAATTGACGAAGAAATCGGTGAACATACTTAAAAAAACATACATGGAACATAGAATTTCCTCCATTTTTAAAGTCAGTTAAAAATAGGCTTACAATAGTTACAAACAAACACATTAATACATTTTATCTAAGATAACCACGCTCAGTGCTTCCACCTCCATGACACTTGGAGAGACAACTGGCGGGGTCGCGGGGAATAGGATAGGTACGGTTATGGAGTATTTGGATAGATGTCGCTAATAGTCACTCGCAACAGTTCCACTTCACCAATTAATGATACCGACTTTTTGAATGCAAATACTGGATTAGTTTCTGAAAATAAATAAATGTGTGTTTGAATATAGATGTTTTTTGTTCTATTATTTACTTTTTGTTTTTTGGATTAAAATGTTTGATTAAATTTGTTGTGTTAGTGTGTTTTTGTTAAATAAATGTTTGAGTTTGAGTTTAAGTTCGAAAATACTAAAATCGATATACCTATGTATGCCTAATATTTGAGGAGCTCCCTCGATTTATCCTAGTTCCCATGACCGGATCCTCACATGTTGACAATGGGACCAACAAGAAAATATGTACACCCTTTCAAATGAAAACTAATTTTCAAATCTGTCCTTGAGCATACGTAAAAATAAAGACAAATTGAGATCCTCCTTTTTTTGAAGTTGGTTAAAAATCGCCACTATAGAACGGCTTTATCGTCATTAACTAACTCTGAGGGCAGCCACTACACAATGATTTTTAGTTAACGTCATGTTTAAACTGCCATAATATGAATTGTCACATCGATTAATGTGACAAGGTACTAAAGTGTATACATAATATTTATGAACTCGACTATACGGTACCTACCTACCTAATCTACCTACGTCACATACTTTGATACCCGCAAGTAAACACACTCATGAAAATCCTAATGGGTAGGTAACTAGGTAATACAAGTTCATGAATCATACAATTTGTTAAGATAAAAAAACTCGCGCACGAAGGGTTTCATGCCATTAGGTATCTATACAACATTAGACACTGAAGTAGCAATGAAACAACCGTTCGGACCAATGACAGGTTTATTACTGATAATAACGAAGGCAGCATACAAACACGTCACTCCTCCAACGTTATTCGGGAAACCTGATAACAAATTAAAATGACAGGTACAACATGGTTTTAAAACTTATTACTAAATACATTTTTTTTTATTTATAATTAATCTTTTTAGTCCTAGGTCTTAAGTTACTGCGGTACGGAACAAACCCTGTACGGTCAACGCAATCGTCGGTTCGAGTTTGTTCGCGTGCAGGCTCCGTGCTAGCAGCCGCGCCGACCGGCGCGCTCTGACGTTCCGGGGTGGTTTCCCCTCCCTCCTCACCTTGTTCCACGCACTCATAGAAATCATTGTCAGACGCCATGTCTTGAGGTTCTTCATCAACTGCGTCCGGCAATGATCTTAATACAGGCGATGAGTGAGTGGACACTGGTATTGGCAAACGCGCGGGCGCTGGTGACGGAGGGACGGGGTCAGGCGGTAACCGCACCAGGGGAGGCGGGCGGCGGGGCGGCTGCACCGCGTCATCAACGGGCGCTTGTCCGGAATATCGCAACAGCTGATCGACGTGACGTATGCATTGGCCGCTACCCGCAATATCTACAGTAAACATTCTGTTACCCATTTCCTCCACTATTTTCCCTACTCGCCAAACTGGTTTTTGAGCAATGAAACATCGTGCCCAAACAACCTGGCCGACATTAAATTTGCGAGCGCCCGTTAAACTTTGCGGGTCTTCATTGTTTTTCGGTACATCACTCGGTAAAATTAAATCGAGCCTACAACGCAGTTCCCTGCCGAACATCAATTTTGCCGGTGTCTCTTTAGTACTACAATGAACACTGTTGCGATACTCGAACAAATAACTTAACAATCGCTCGTTGATGCGCTCAACTGACATGTTATTATCTTGACTGACTATACATTTTAGCATTTTTTTGCATATCTTTACAGAATTCTCTGCCTGTCCATTACTACATGGGTGATATATTGGTGAATTTAAATACTTTATTCCATTTATTTTACAAAAATGTTTAAACTCTTCACTATTAATTTTTGGATCGTTATCTGATACTATAGTTTTGGGTAAACCGAACATGGATATCAGATATTTTAATTTAACAATTAGAGATTTAGTTGTGATATCTTTACACATGTATAAGCATTCTAACCATTTACTGTAGGCATCAACCACGACCAAGTATACCCTCTGGCCTAGCTGCATGTAGTCGAGGTGCACGCGCTCCCAGGGCGCGGCGGGGCGCGGCCACGGCGCGGGCGGCGCGCGCGGCGGCGCGCTGCGCACGGCGGCGCACGCAGCGCACGCGCGCACTACTCGTTCTATCTCAGAGTCCAAACCAGGCCACCATAATCTGCCGCGCGCAACACTTTTCGTTTTTACAACTCCTAAATGACAACGGTGCAACTCTTCTAACAACCGAGCCCTATGTACCGAAGGAATAACTATGCGATGCCCGCGTAAGATGCAATCGTTTTCGACAACTAAATCGGTTTTACACCTAAAAAATGGTTGTATTTCGCTGCAAGTAATCTTTCGAGGCCAGCCATTTTTAATGTATTTTTTTACCATTTTTAAGATAGGGTCTAATAAAGTTGCCTCTTTTATATCTTTGAACGCAATAGGTAAAACATTTTCATCTAAGAAGTTAATAAACGAACTACTTTCATCTACGTCTAATTCGACTGTTTCATTTGTTGATACAGGTGCCCTTGAAAAGTAATCCGCCGCTACATTTTTTTTTTCTTGTTTGCGTGGGTACTTTCGCGTCGTCGCCAGATGAAGTAGCAATGAAACAACCGTTCGGACCAATGACAGGTTTATTACTGATAATAACGAAGGCAGCATACAAACACGTCAGACACTAAATTAGTTTGTTGTATGGGAGCCTCACTAACTAAATATTTATTTTAATCTGTTTTTCATAATAAATCATCTGTGAAAATTCCAACTGTCTAGCTATCACGGTTCATGAGATACAGCCTGTTGACAGACAGACAGTAAGACGGACAGTGGAGTCTTAGTAATAGGGTCCCGTTTTACCCCTTTGGGTAGGTACGGAACTCAAAATTACCTGTCGAATACATAACTCTCGACTGTTATGTTATTCACCTAAAAACGTGTCTAGATATATAGGTAAGTAAATACCTAGGTATTTAAGAGGATTGTGAAGAGAAGAGACCCTTAAATCTCGTAGCTGTCAAAAAATCCATTTTTTTTTCTCCGGGCGATAACGCTTCTCACTCACTACATCCAGTTGGATGTCCACGGTTTTTGAATTTGAAATGATGAAAGTCTGGCTTTGTAAGTTACAGTATTTTTTATTTACCTAGTAGGTACCTACTTTGCAAGAAACATTTATCTTAAAAATCGGACTAAGTTAAACGTTACCGCATTTTGTATGGAAATGTACCGCACCACAATCACTCGTGAATAAGGTTCTATTATAAGACTAAAGTACGTCACGAATCGCATACCTGTATATTTGTATAGCGGTGTTTCCTAAAATGTTTAATTTCTTGAATCTTTTCTCTCAAGGTCGGCGTCCTCGTTAGCATTTGTGGGCTTAATCGCGATCTTATTTATAACCGTTGGCTTTGTTCGGGACTCTGAGTACAACGAATTATATAATTTGTGTCGATGACAACGCTTTTGCGTAGTTGTAGTGACCCTGCTTACGAAGCTAGCGGTCCCGGATCTCTCGTTAGCAATGTTAGTTTGTATGATTTAAAGTCATTCTTGAAAGTCGGGTTTCTTTCATAACTATGAATTAAGTTACTAATGTAGTTTTGGGCAAATTAAATACAACTGATTTCCTCGTATCAATCTTCATCTGCTTTCTGTCAGTAAAATTTAAGGTCATACTAAAACCAGACTACTTCTCGTGACCAAGGCTGCTGCTCAGTATTCCTTTCTTCCAAATGACAAATAAAAGGAAAATATTTTTTATCTAGTGATTGGAAAAATCTGCCCTTATACCACTACATTAATCTACTGTACGCAATACTAGATGACACTAACTACCTAAATATGTGAAGTAGGTTGACTGAGCTTGCTCGGCACTACAATAAATGTTTGTGGTCTGGCACCCTAATATTGAAATCCCTTTGACCGTGTATTTTCCCGTGGACGGCAGTATATGCTTGAATTGAAAGACAAACCTTCTCACAAACCTTTTGGTAAGTAATTTTTTGAAAATAAATAGGACTGAGTTTGTTTCTGAATTTGGGAAATAAATATTCAGAAAGAAACAAGTCCGATGATTTTGTCACTCTACCTATCTACTGTAGGACGGGCGAGAGGAAATGGTGTAAAATTGTCACAAATTGGTACCCGAGAGATGGTAAGAGAAATAGAAGCAGACCACTTAACAGAGAATGGGAGGTGGAGGTTTGGTCAATGAAGGCTATTTTTATTTTTATTTCATTTATTCGCTATAATTATTGTTCTACTAAGGGCCTGTTTCACAATCGACGAGTAAATTTATCTGCCATTTAATTTTTGCTCTCTCCTTGTCTATTTGCAAGTGTAAGAAAGAGAAAGGGCTAATTTTTCTATCAAATATGCTTTACTGGTCGATTGTGAAACAGGCGGTAAACCTATCCTACTATCGTATAAGGAGCTTGGCAAAAAAAGGGTTTCACGTGGCAACGTCAATACCACGAAATTCATCAGGGCTAAATTTTAGTGCACAGCGCCATCTGTAATTTTTTCTTTGAACGAATACTGAACCCTCTTAGCAAGCAGTTAGCAGAGCCACCTTTCGGAAACTGGTTACACCGTTTAGACTCATAGCGTAGTCAACAAAGTAGTTTAGATGTTAACCCGTAGATGGCGCTAAATTCACATACCACAACCTTTAAAATATTTTGGTGAAATAAATGAAAACGATGGCTTTATTTTCAAATGAATATTTAAAATATAATTTATAAAACAATATTTAGTGTCTCGAAATGTAAAGAAATGAAAATATAATGATGAATTCTGTCGTTGTTTACTGCGTAGTAGCCTACTTTACCGACTGAGCAATTTCCGGTTGGCGCTCGGCGAAGCACGCAACGCAAACTCAGGTAATTCAGCTAACTTCACTTCATAGATGTTCGATTTCTTTCAACTACGTCGAGGCTTTGTGCATTTTCGGGATTTCGCTATTCGGTAATTATTATGGTATTTGTTGAATACGGTTAGAAATCGAAATAATCAATTCTTATCTTAATCTTGGGTGAATAATATGTTGTGTAAAGTGCCGTGATTATCTACGATCGGTTTGGCGCGTTGTATTCTGTCAACATAAGTAGCTAATAAGTGTTCGCACGTAGTGGCATTCAATGCACGTGTAATTATAATTGTCGTGATTTTCAGATTACAGACATGGCTTTGAGCGTGGCACTACCTCCAGCTGGACTAGAGACAGACAACTTTTATTCATTTAGCTCGTTCGGGCATATAATCGACATAGCGGGCTTGGCCAAATCGCAAACGAGCCCGAGTCCGTCTGTCTCCAGCGAATCCAGTGGCATTGGCTCGCTGAGCTCTCTCAAGTCTGAGTCGGTGAATAGCGACTCCCTGCCGTCGAGCCCTCAGACAACAGAAAAGGTGAGTTAACGAAAAAAATCCAATACCTATTTGTTTGCGTTCGTCCTGGCCTTGACCTCTCTATTTTCATAATATTCCGTAATGGCGAATCTCTTCATTACATTACGCTATCGATGTTGTGAACGATTATTGACGCGTGACTCGTGACAGTAGGAAGATTTTGCTCGCTTGTTGATTATGATGATCGGTCAAATTCTTATCGGAGACATCTTATAGAAGCATAATGTAGTTATAACGGGTATGGTGCGAAATGTCGACGTCTGCCGGAGCGGAACGCCATCAAGTCGACGAAGGCCCGTAATTAGCGCAAACTAAACACGGTTTTATCTCTGTGCTCAAGTAGTGGTTTTACACCTGTTGTGTTTTGAAGATTGAAGGTTACCTTTGGTCTTTCGATAACAGCCGATTAATAATTGATTACAGAAGATATTCGAGCCCGTCGCGCAGCCCCAGCCTCGACCGAAAGAAAAGGAAGTTGAGGTCAAAATAAGTTACGGAGGTCGTGACATCCTCAACTTGATGCCTAACCTGACAGACCCGCGGTGGAACTACCGCGCCACAGTGCTGCCACCCAACAACCCCACGCTCTTCTTTGCCAACCGCTCCCAGTACCACCGCCTGGGCCCATACGGAACCCGCACACAGTATGTAAACGACTCTTGCCGCCATTGCGGCTTCTCTTGGGTGGTTGCTGCCACAGATTGACTCATCGGCGTGTCGTGAACTGAACAAACGAGGAGTGGAGAACTGGAGATGACCGGGACACATCATGGGTATCAACCTCGCTCGCTTCATATGTCACTAAGTGGTGCTTAACATCATTACTACCTATGACTCCAGTATGAATCTTTTTACCTTCTTTAGTGTGACTACCTTCCATTTTTTATAAAAATGGTGAGGAAATTTGGGTACCTTGTTTTTTTATTTATATTTTGTTATTGGTACTATAATGTAATGACTTTAATCAAATTTGTTATGAAGTTTCTTGATGGTGGAAACTGAAGTCAAGGTTTGGTGACACCTTCCTATGTGTTGCGAGTTGACGACTCTGGTGTGCCCTGGTCCAGGATGACTGTGGAATATCTGTGCGAGTATCGTCCCGCGCATTCCTAGAGTTACATTTTAATCGTGACTTAATACTGTGATCTTAATTTAAACAAAGACAATTTTTGAGAAATTCTCTGAATGACTTGCGTGACGATGCACAACATTTGTTTTTGTTTTTAACTTATTTGTGTGATAAAATTTAAAATAGGGTTAATTAATGTACTATGAACTTGCAATGCCATAAGATTTGCACACTTGTTCCAATTAGCATTTCTAGTTCCCACTAATTATATGAAAAAACCCATACCAAGGGATAAAGTATTCAAAATAACTATGCATCAACTTATCAATAATTTTAAAGACTGTTAATGATTCAAAATAATATATTATGCTACACTTAGTTCCTCTTAGAAATGTTAATAATATGTTATCCAAAGAATCTATTTGTTTAATGAGCATATTATTAACTATGTTGGTTATGCAATTTACCCTAATAAGTTTAAAACCAGACTGACTGGAAGTAGCTGGTTTGTGGGGTTTTACTCTAATTACTCTTAAAGCAATATTTAAATTATGGACATTTACTTATATAATTGAGTTACTACTTCCCACCATTACCTACATGTAATAGTTATTGTTTAAATATTGTTTTATAATGTTTAGTATAGTGTTAGTGAATTAGATATATATTCCACAGTCATTTATAATAGTCATTGTCGTTTTTAACCAAAAGGCTGCTTCTCGGATGTTATTTAAAGTAACGATTTTGACAAGATAGGCACGAATTTAAAAGCCAAGCTGTAGGTTAATTTTAAGGTGTAATAATGACGATTGTTGGATTACCGTCCGAGCATACATAATAATAGTGATGACATATAATCTAGAAGATACAATCTTGACACATGCCCTAATATTGATGTTCCTGGCAACTGGACAAGGAATAAAGCTCGAACAACTCATTTCATTTGACGGAACGTAGTCATTGGGTTATCAGTGCATATCATCACAAATTATTGCAGTGATTAGATATTGTAAGGTATTAGTAGTTGTTACAGAGTTTTAACATTTGAGTCATTGATATGCCCAGATGCTGGGCCTCTAGTGAAATTATAGTAAGTGTCGTTCACAGACTGGCAATATCTCTATGTATGTGCATATATAAATGTAATATTCGTGGTCTCCTAATTTAGTCAAGATATTTAATAGTGTGAGTCTCTTCAATTACATGTAAGTAAACATACTAACTATTTAATAATCGATACTGTCCTTTTGTGCAACTTTAGTTCTGCTATGTTGTGATCAGCTTTAAATTGGAACTGGAGTATTTGTACACAATAATGTTGAAGTATTCCCCACAAAGTTATTTTTATAATAAAATGTTGATATGAGACAATACATTATGTAGTATTCAAAATTTAATTTATATTTCTATGGCAATTGCTTGACGGGTTTGGCAAATATTTTGGAAGGGACCAACATCGATATATATTTTAGTTATGCTTTACAGTAGCTAAATTTACTCCCAATTCCCAACCCGCGTCTTATCTTAATCGGAATGATACACTCATTGCATTTTATCAAACCGCTTATCTAGTTGAGCACCTCTACAGATCTATATTTGTTTTTGTTTTTATTAAGTTTTCTGGGCTATGAACACATATAACGTAAAAGAGTAGGAAAAAGTTGTACAAAATTTGTATTTATGTATTATGATTCAGTGAGTCATGACTGAACATATAGCATGGATCTCAGAATGCAGCTAACGGTGATAACGTCCTCCCGCCGGGCGCCGGGCGCCGGCCCCGGCCGCGGCGCTCGCGCTCGGAGCGAGCAGCGCCTAGTGTGCTATGTACAGTCACACATACTCACAAAATGGTTGTTATCAAATTATTATTTAAAATCAAATGTTGCATTCATATTTTTAGTTATTAGAAATGACAAAGCTGTAATCGAATGTAGTTCAAAGGAAAGTATTGGAGCAATACGCACAGTTGTAGGACTCTCTTGTTGTGATGTGACCCGCACGGCGCACGCGCGAGCGAGGCCGAGGTGCGATGCAATATTTGCATTCCAGTTTTGTTTTAAGTTATCAGGAGAGGGTGTAGTTGTTAATGTTTGTTTAATCCACATTGCCAAATAACTTGGTTGTTGTGCTATTTATTGAACACGAGGAAATATCAATTGAACCTTCCATAACTGTGTCTTCAAAGTGAGTTTACAATGTTTTAATCATTTCAATTGTATGCATTTTATTTTGTTTAGTCAAATCATATACATGATATTATACATAATATTATTGAGTTGTATTCTATTGTTCATTAATATTATGACAAATATTTTTTTCTCATTGAACTGTAGTCAAATGGCAGTATTTTTGTATTGAAAATTGTATAAGGATGAAAGGGTTTTTTGCCTAGGCCCCGGCTCGCGCCGCGCCGCGGCCCCGGCTAGCGGCGCGCCGCCGCCGCGCGCCCAGAGTGTATTACGTATATCTGATAAGCATTATGTAGGTTTAGCGAAATAGAATTAACTCGGAGGCAAACTCCCAAGTACCAAATCTTATTGGTTCAATGTTCTCGTATTGTGGTGATAAAGTGCGCCGCGCGCGGCGCAGAGCTCAATATTTTTAGTAACCCTAAAGAAAATTAATACCTCTTTTGAAAAGATAATATTTATTATATAGTATATCCAATCGATAATCACATATGTATTTCCCTGTTTATTTTGATGTGATATCATAAATGACTGATCTGAATTTAGTTTTTAAGTTGGTTATTGAATTATTGATATGCAGTGCTATTTCGAGAGTGTAATTAAGATTTAATATTGAAAAGTGCCAATGCTCGTAATTTAATCTATGACTGTGTGTGTACCAGCCGCGGGGCCGCCGGCCGCCGAGCTCACTTCAGTATGTAAGGATCTTCCTTCGTATCACATAAGTCAAACTTGTTACTGTTAATCAAATCACGTAACGTGCACAATCTCAGTAATGCTTGCAATATTATCTTTAACATATATAATTCCTCACTTATAATTTAATCCAGCGTAATGTTAAGAGTACAATATGAGATGATGTTATATCAATCTAGTATCAAAATTAGCCGAAGATGTTAATATTATTAGTTAGGTAAAATTTTAACATAGCTTCTTATAATTGGGATGTTTTAGTGTTAGTTGATGTAATGACAGCGTAGTGGCAAGCAAGTTGTCTCGTGCGTGACGTGTAAGTTAGTGGCAATAATACTCTGTGTAAGTTCCCTGCCGAGTGCCGAGCGCGAGCGGCGCCGCGCCGCAGCCCGCGCAGCCCGCGCCGCGAGCGATGGACACTAGGCGATTATTTGTTGTAATTATAATAATAGCCGTAGGTATTTTATCGTACTTAATAATTATTCTTGCGATGCCTTAATTCTGGTTGTCAATTAGACATGTCTCTGCCTAGAGTGTTATCATTGTTTTTATTTATTTTAGTTTTTTGCTGTTCCGGCTTCCTCCGTGAACTTCCAGTCCAGGCTGTTCTTTGGAAATGATTTTGAAGTCGATTTATTTTTACCTAAGTGTTCTTATTAAATGTTACCAAAATGTTTTTAATAAAATATTTTTATATGTATACTGATGTTTGGTTTATCCTTTCCTTGCTTCGTAGTTTTAGTTCTTATTTTGAACCTACTTACTAAATAAGGCTAAAAATCCATGGCCACTCCTGAAACACTTTCAAGGGCCCTAACATAGCTGCGTTTATCCAAAGATGGGACAAGGCATCCGTCACCTTTTGACGCGGAATTAATTAGTGACTGATGCTTTATCCACGTTTGTCACGCGATGCAGACGCAGCCCTACTAGGCCTTGATTTGTTCGATCATACCTATCCTGTTTCCGATACTTAGAGAAAGTAATAGGTATAATGAGATAGGAATGCGAACTTTTCTTCAGTCGCAGAAATATACGAGTTTTTCAATAGTTCCAACAAGGAAATGATTTTAGTACCGAGGAGTAGCCCACGGTTGGATTGATCACAGTATCGTGAAAATACCGTATTCCTGGCTCGTCGCCAAATCTGTGCGAAAGCCATTACATAACCAGTGATGTTATTCAATTATAATAAAATCATTACTTTTCTAATATAAATTATTCTTGAGTTTTATTTTTTATTACCTACTCCAATCGGATTTCAGGCGATCATGACGTACAGTCGGCGAAATCTGACGCCCTAAATAAACGTCTTAAAGTGAAAGAACATTATTTGGCGGACGACCTATATGGAGTCATCGTGTTGTGAGTGTGTTTAACCTCCTGAGGTTCCTTGTAGGTACTAATAAAATACCTAATAGTACAAAATACGGCTATTCAAATAAAGATCTAGTGCAAAGAAAGTACTTAAAGTGTAATTTGTTTAGTTTTGAGGGTTCCGTAGTCAAACTAGGAACCCTTATAGTTTCGCCATGTCCGTCCGTCGCGTCGGTCCGTCCGCAGGAGCTAGGCTTGCCAACCGTACTATAATATATAGTATTGTACTATAATTATTCTGTCTCCGCATACTATATGTATAGTACGCAAAAATACTATACATATTTCGGTCACTCCTTAGTAAGAAGTAACTAGCGACCCGCCCTCGATTCGCTCCGGTTTATGTGTGTTTTGTAACACCCGTACATTAACTAGAATTTGTTATACATAAAAACCTTCCTTGAAAAATTATCTAACTGATGGTGAAAACTGCATTATAAATCTGTGGCGCAGTTACGTACATACAGAGGGACAAACGGCGGGAAGGATGAACAATGCCTTTACGCTTTTTTAAATAAACTTTTCTTTAAAATACTATATTTTCTTTTGGCGTACTATATTATTTACAGCTTGGCCTCGAAAATACTATATTTGCCTAATAAATAGTTGGCAACCCTACCTAGCTCAGAGACTTTAAGTACTAGAAAGCTGTAATTTGGCATGAATATACATATAAGTCACGCCAAAAAAGTAGTAAAATAAAATCTTGAAAAAAAATGTTTTTTGTTGTACCTCCCGTTCACTAATCGTGGGGATGTATTGTTTTTTCTCATCTGCCCCATAGTGTGGTGCGAGGTGTGTTGGATAGGTCTTTCAAAAATATTGCGTGTGTGTTAAACATGTGTTAAAACACTTTTTCGATTAAGGGATCCGGTTATGAAATATTAACCTTAAAGTGCTAATTTTTGTAAGAGTCAAGTGTCGTGTTTTTTATGACTAATGTAATGATAATGATCAAATTAGAAATTTTACTTTGTCATTCGTAATAGATCCATATTCCATTGACAAATTTTATTATATGGTGGGCTGTAGTAGGTCTGGTTTGTATTATTGTTCCGCGCAGCAATGTTCGTTTTGTTGTGTTCCGGTAGTATTTGCCGTCTCGAAATTGATTTTTGATTGAGTTCTAACATAGCGTCCTTTTTGTATTTAAGTCAAGTTTAGCGCTTTAAGTGTTTCATAACATAATAGGATAGGATAGGATGCGACCGAAACGAAAACTGCACGAGCACCTTATAGTTATAACGAATAATAATGGTATTGAGGGTTCTTAATTTTTATTGTTTGTTTTTATTACTATTTTAGTAATACACATCAATAACATACAGTAATAAAATAACATCTAATCCTAGATGCGGAAAATGTGGTTCCAGAATTATCAATAAGTTTTTAGAGTTGTTAGTAATTCTGTAGTTCTCTCTACCTCATCCTGGGAATGAAAGCGCGAGTTTATGTATGTATGTAAGTAATAAGGAATTAAAGAATCAGCAACGTATTATTCGATAAACAGCGATACAGAAACCAGTCGGTTACAATATCGATCGGCACCTGCGCCTCTATTCTAGGCAGTAAAAACAATATCGTATTTGACATGTTACGGAATCGTTTTTTACTCGGCCGCCATTACTGTCAAGCAAATAAAAGCTATCAAAACGTTAACAATACAATAACACGATATGGTTTTTACCGTGCTGAATAGAGGCCCTGATTGACGAACTTGGCGGTTTTATATTTGCTTACAAATGATTTAAGATCATTCCAATGTTTTACTTTATATTTCTCAGCCCTAACTTCCTGGTTATAATAGTACATTATGATACAAGTGTGCTAAGTTGACCATTGTATACAAGGCGCTATTGTGTGCGCACGAGCGATAAGCGAGTGCGCCACAAGAAAGCCGCGTATATTATGGTCACAGGCACACGTGTTACATACGACGTTTTTCAACACACTTGCGAAAAAAAAACAAGACTCTTCATTTTCTTTACTTAAAGAAGACATTTTTGTTAATATTAAACTTCACAATAATTAATCCAAACTATCTTCGTCACAGCCGTCAATTATTTACGAAAAATGGCGGCTGGCGCGTTGTTTTTTTTTCTTGCCGCGATACCGATGCGCGCGCAAGGCTAAGGCGCGAACGAGATCGGCCAACAGCCAAATTTAAAATGTAATAATTCATGTTTAAAATACAAATCACAGAAAAATTTAAATGATTTTAATGAAATTGAGTTATTTTTTAGTAATAAAGCTGATTTCACCAATTTATTGAAATAAATATGTAGATAATGTTATTTGCCGCATAAAAACTGTTTGTTGCTAAGAAAAAAAAAGGTATAACCCGACTAAATTATATCGCTTCTTCTTCGTACTTACAACTTGGTACTAGGCTACAAATGTAAATTGTTTGGGTTAATAAACTAAAGGCACTTGTGCGTAATATACTGAAAAAGCACGCGTGTTTAATATCTAGGTTTATGAGCCAAAAATCGGTGGAATAAAAAGGTCGTTTTGAGCAAGTGTGTTGAAAATAATGTTGTATAACACTTAACATTGTATCTCCATATGCCCTGAAAAAATAATTGATAACAGCGCCATCTACAAATCATTGCACTACAACATGGAGACAACCTGCTACCCCACCCTTCATGGGGGCGGCAGTCGTGTGGCAGTGGATTGTTGTCAGCCTGTGTTTACGTGTTTTTCATACGTGCCGATAGATGGCAATAGTCGGAAGCTTAGCATGACTTGTTAGATGATTTTCACGAAATTATTATTTCTGTTATTTTGCATTTTCTCCCATCCTTAATTTTACGCAATTTCATTTTCCCGCGGTCGACTTTATTACCGTCGCTTTTGTTCTCGTGCGACTTTTTTCCGGGTCGCATTTTTTCCCGGGTCTCATTTTTTCCCGATCGATTTCTAACCCAGTCTCACTTTTTCTCAAAAGTAATTACATCGTTAGGTTTAGGTTATGTTAGTTCTGCAGCAGGCCCGGAAGGCCAAATAACCTCTGAGCTCCGCGATAGCGCAGCTCCGTCGACTCTGTCAACTTTGATTCATGGAATGGGAAAAACACGACAGTGAAAATATGATGCTAGGAAAAAGATAATACTCGCAAGGGGAAAAACGAATGTGAAATAAAACTGCCGAGAAAAAGGCGACTGGTAATATTACGTTCGGGAAAAAACGCGAAAAAATTATAAGTGAAAAAGAAAAAATGCGTTTGTGAAAGTCATCTAACAAATCCTTACCATCATGTTAACGTTTTAAGCTATTAAGTAGGTATATAACCCTTCCTCGGCTTCCGCGATCCCGGGAAAAACGGTCAAAGAAAAAATCCACGTTTTTCGAACAGCGCCATCTACGTTATATCCAATATTATTTATTTTTATATTCATGTCCATATATCAAACGTGCCAGTTTTAATGAAAATCTGTTTAGCAATAAAACAGAAAACGATTAAAAAAAAAGAACAAACAAACAAACAAACACACTTTCCTTTTTAACACAAGTAAGGAAGGAGAAGTAAGCGAGTAAGGATATGTAATACTACTACCCTCTGAAGAAAACTACTGCGACATACGTACAGACGGGCGAACGGATAGGATATGAAAGATTTCCTTATTTCAGAGCGGAAGGTTTGACCGTCAAAACCACCGTCACGATGAAGAGATAATAATGGTTTACCCTTGTTTTACAGACACTATCACTTCACAGAATTTTCATTTCATAGAAAACTATTTTGTGCTGAACCCGTGTTGATTTCAGTATATCTTGTGATGACGGTTAAAAGTCTAAAATAACCTACATGAATCATATTTAAGATAACCTGAAATGAACACAGGTTCAGCAAAAATAGATTTCTATACAATAAAAATTCTGTGAAGTGATAGTGTATATATGAAATGTTTGTCTATAAAAGAAGGGGCACCCGATAATAACACTAATCTGGAAATTAAAGATTTTTAAACATGAAAATTATGTATATATATATTTTTTTCCGGCTTACATACAATAGCTAGGTAAAGGAAATGATTTAGGTGCCTCGCTCCATACAACTATCAGGACCAACAAAGGCCGTCATTCGATTCGCGCCACAATTTTCGCTAGACAAAGTATTTTCAGCTACATTGTTCGAAATCATAATGGAATACAGTCTGAATCTGAATTGTTTTTTGCTCACAATAATGGCGGCAATGATGTTTTTGTTTGGAATATCCACTTTTGTGCTGGTATAATGGGTGTATTCATTCAGACGGCGCTGGAAGTGTCGCTTTTATCAGCAGCACAATGGGCGGGAATCAAAGAAATTACTAATTCCGACGACCACTGTTCCTACAATGTAAAATAAAGACGACTCGCTTTTGTTTGATATTTTTGTTGGATTGAGAGCTTTGAAACAGACTTGGGTATATTGCGTATGCAACATTTTTCTTATTATATAAATTTTAATTGTTTTTAATAACATTAATTGTATCACTTGCCTTGTAATCGCTGACTTAGTTGCGCATAAATTTGGCACCTTTTTTATACACCAGTTACGAACAATAAACCTACAGTTGCAAATCGAAGTTTTAATTACAAAAGCAAAACCTTCAAAATCTCCTCCTCAGCGGTCTTGATCCGGCTTCAGGGTGGTAGGTACAGTACCAATTAAATTTTGAATACTTTAGTGACATGTCATCAAACTTCATAGTGATTTAATTAATGGACACAATCCTGCAGTCAAACTGTTCCAACAGTTTTGCAGGGCATGATATATTATTGTACTATGTTGTTTGTTTTTAATAAATAAATAATAATAATAAGTGTGGACATTAGAGTGACAGGAATTTTAACCAATGACATTAACGGATGTTATTATAATAAACATTCGATGGCGTATTTTGTTAGATAAATTCGTTTTCATCTTGCCTTTTTAATTAACTTAATGATGAGAACTAAATCTGACTGACAGAGCCAGAAAATTATTAATATATGAACATTTTTGACAAAAAGTGATGTCGTAAAGTCGCCGGCAACAGAACTTGTGAACGATGTAAACAAATTAGTACTGTTTGACACATAACCTCAAATATTCAAAAAGCGTGTTTTTTATTAAAAACTAGCGACCCGCCCTCGCTTCTCTTCGGTTTATGTGAGTTTTACGTAAAATATACAGAACTAATTAATTATTATACATAAAAACCTTCCTCTTGAATCACTATCTATTAAAAAAAACTGCATCAAAATCCGTTGCGTAGTTTTAAAGATTTAAGCATACAAAGGGACATAGGGACAGAGAAAGCGACTTTGTTTTATATTTACTATGTAGTGATAACGTATAATGCATAGATATTTCATCTTAAACTTAATATGAAAATGATGATCTAGTGTATAAATTGTTGCAAAGACCTCACTTGATCTTTAAAAGTACGTGATCATGGAGTAATCATGGTGAATTGGTTCGTTTGGTTTTGTTTACATGTTTTGTAAGTTCTATTGACGGCGACCTTAAGTTGCGTACAACAATTTCTTTTCAAACGCTCAACATTTTCTTTGACTGACTGTACTTTGTTCGGAATTATACATAAGCCTGGATTATTCCGTTTTGAATTAGTACGTGACTGAGAAATTGAAAGTGTTAAAACCGAGTTAGCCGTGAGGTCCAAGATTTCAGACCTTTGTTGTTAAAATTGGTTCCAAGTGCTACACCGTAGCAAATGCTACGCGTGGCGTAGACACGGCTGAAGTCTAAATACTGCAAGGGTTGTTCGAGAAGAAAACAAGCAATTTCACATTATTCAAATAGTTGTTAGAATTCATTGAAGTTACCTATAATATAAAATGTCTTTGATAACGAATCAAAAAGTTTCGACTTTGGAATTTCCCCGGGCAGATAAAAGTAATATAGGTAGTTTCCCTCGTCAATAGTACCTTAATATGGATGGATGAAATCATCCTGACTACTATGTGTAAAAAGTTGTTTGTTTGTTTTGTTTTATAACAAGAAATGCCTAGGCAGGGTTGTTAGATCAATTTACCAAAATCGTTATTTCCTAGGAGCAGATTTACCATACGCAGTTTTTCCCAAATTAAGTTTTCACAATATTTTTTTTCCTCTGATGCTTTTTTTGTTCCTGTCAAATTATTTCTCATTTCAGAAATCGATTTTTAGACCGCGGTGCTCCTATTCCTGGCTCCTTTGGCCCTACGAGCCTGCTGCAAAACTAACAAAACCAAAACCTACCTATTTCGAGCTAACTATAAGTTGAAAAATTTGCGACTGGGAGAGTTCCCGATCGAAAAATATGCGTCTGGAAATATATTACATCGGGGAAAAATGCGAAAGGTAATTTAAGGTAAAGATTTACTTACTGTTACAGAAAAAAATGGTTTGGCAAACGATACATTTTGCCAAAAATTTGTTTGCCAAAAGGCAGAGAAACATAGTTATTATTCCGAAATATCGATATTTTTCAGGGAATATCTAACGATTATTAACTTTTACGCAGACGAAGTGGCGAGCAACAATTAGCTGATAATAAAGTTTATTTTATTCATGCAGATTGTAGGTAGACAAATTAATTAACTATATGCTATAACATATATACATTAACTCGTAATCTCAATGAGTTACGTTGAATAGGAAGAAATTGGAAACAGCGGGGGCTGCTTAAAACTCCCTACTCAGCCGCATTCAACTCCAGCCCGATTTGCAGATTAGACATCGCCATCTCGTTTTAGCAACAAATTACAGCGTACATTGCATGAAACAGAAAATGTCATATAATACTTGTATCGATGATAGATCCATTGACATCCATACGAGTATATGCGTTCCTCGTGGGCTTTAGGGTTCCGTAGCCAAACTAGAAACCCCTATAGTTTCGCCATGTCCGTCCGTCCGTCCGTCCGTCCGCAGCGTAGCTCAGAGACTCTTAGTACTAGAAAGCTGTACTTTGGCATGAATATACATATTAGTCACGCAAACAAAGTGGCAAAATAAAATCTTGAAAAAAAATGTTTTTGTGTTCCTTTCTTACACGTAACGTAGGGATGTATTTTTTCTCGTCTACCCCATAGTGTGGAGCATCGTTGGATAAGTCTTTCAAAAATATTGCGTATTTTTTAGATTAAGAACAATTTTTCGATTAAGGAATTTGCTTATGAAATATTAAGCTTTAAAGCGCAAATTTTTGTTATAGTTATAAAAATCTGAAAAATATCTTCAGTGAAAGCGCATTTTTTTTTAAACAGTCATGAGTAAGGAAACGTCATTCGTTGTTGAGATACAGGCGATCAAAGTGTTTGTACCTACCAAAATCATCTACAACCAAATGAGTTTAAATAGAAAATTTGTAATTACTTCTTGTTTTTGTGTGTTGTTTTGTACTTAGCGGCTTCGGAACCCTACACTGAGCACGGTCCGACATGCTCTTGCCCGGTTGAACCTCATTCAACAATCAGTAAATTTTCTACTCACGCGACACTCCCAGCTACTGAACCTTTACAAAGCCCCGCTTAAACAGTAATACTTACTGTCACACCAAGCATGTTACGCTTTACAAAGTTGAATTAAAACCAAACGAAACAACGTGACAAATATAGGCGTTGTTAGCACGACAACCAGGGACCGGAAAACCCCTTTATTTGATTAAGTCTATCCATCGGGTACTACATCATATGCTCTCCCTATCGATAGGCTTACCCTAATGATATGGAAACTGCTTCTAACTGGTTAACTACAACCATTGAGGTTACCAGTTTCGTAAGGGTTTTGGATTTAGGCACTTACATTACGTTAGTGTTACAATATCCATTCTCCATCTCCGTTGACTCTGTTTCGCAGATTCGTGTGATGGCTGGTTTTAAGCCTATGCAAAGATATTTTGAATGGACTGCGCGTAGAGATTAGAATAGCTTGAAGCCGTACAATAAACACTTCATAGGGAAAGCCTAACGAGGGTTTTAAGGAATTCGTAAGCGCTTAGTCGAATGAATTGTATCGTATCGGATAGCTTTTCATTGGGGTAAATCGTAAGTGCGCAACGTTAGGGTTTGTAAAAACTATTCAATTATATACCCTAACGTTAACCATTTAAAGGGTAAGCGGTGCGGTCCCTGACGACCACTCATGACAACTATGGGCATCGTCGCCATCGCCATCAACTCTGTCCGTATGAGCTCTCGCAAATGAGAGTATATTCACCCCTGAAAAGGTACCCCTAACTGGTAACTTTTAACGACACAACCAATTTTTATTCATTCTATCCGATGTCACATCACACAATCACAATGTCAGCCGAAAGACGTCCACTGTTGGACATAGGCCTCCCCCAAAGCTTTCCACTCAGACCGGTCTTGTGCTTTTCGCATCCACCGCGGTCCCGCGATCCTGACGAGGTCGTCACTCCATCTTGTTGGAGGCCTACCTACAGCTCGTCTTCCCGTCCGCGGACGCCACTACAGAACCTTCTGACCCCATCGGCCATCGGTCCTGCGAGCAATGTGCCCCGCCCACTGCGACTTCAGTTTAGCTATTCTTCGGGCTATGTCGGTAACCTTATTTCTACTGCGGATATCATCATTTCTGATTCCATCACGCAGAGAAACCCCGTTCTTAGCCGTCTCCATAGCCCTCTGAGTTACTTTGAGCTTCCTTATGAGGTCCATTGTTAGCGCCCACGTCTCAGATCCGTAAGTCATCACTGGCAACACACACTGGTCAAAGACTTTTGACTTCAAACACTGCGGTAATTTGGACGAAAAGGTGCTGCGAAGCTTCCCGAACGCTGCCCAGCCAAGTCGAATACGACGAGTGATCTCTTTCTTAAAGTTGGACCTCCCTAACTGGACCGTTTGTCCCAGGTAAATATAGTCGTCAACAACTTCGAGCGCAGAGCCTCCGACTATCACGGGAGTTGGCGCGACATGGATATTGGACATGAGTTTCGTCTTGTCCATGTTAATTCTCAAGCCCACTCGGTCGGAAGCTCTACTGAGGTCAGCGAGCATTGCACTGAGGTCCTCCATGGTCTCAGCCATGACTACGATATCGTCAGCGAATCGAAGGTGAGTGATGTACTCACCGTTTATGTTGATACCTCGTCCTTTCCAGTCTAGAACCTTAAAAGCATCCTCCAATGCAGCGGTGAACAGCTTCGGAGAGATCACATCTCCTTGTCTGACTCCCCGCCGCAGAGGAATAGGCTTCGTGCTCTGGTCCTGTAGTCGGACGGACATAGTGGCGTTTTAGTACAGACACTTCAGCACTTCGATATACTTATCGGTAGTCAACTTGGCACCGCTGGAGAGACTGCAGCACAGCCCATGTGTCGATCGAATCGAAGGCTTTCTCGTAGTCCACAAATGCAAGGCAAAGGGGGAGGTTATACTATTCGGTCTTCTGTATAACCTGCCGCAACGCATGTATGTGGTCTACGGTACTATAGCCTTTTCGGAAACCGGCTTGTTCGGGAGGCTGGAAATCGTCAAACCTGCGCGCGAGACGATTTGTGATGACCCTCGAAAACAGCTTGTAAACATGGCTCAGAAGTGAGGTGGGTCTATAATTCTTCGGCAAAAGGGTCTAGCAGGCTAAGCGAACTAGAAGTGCCCCCAACGACGGATTTGGTCATTCTTTCAGGTGGTGTACTGGCAAGTCCTAAGAACACTCTATGCTTAATATCAGACCTCGATCTTCTTTTGTTTTCGAGTTATTCAGGATAATGTAAAATCATCAGCGTCTCATTGAAAGTGGCATATTTTGTAAACTGTTCAAGTTAGATTAACCAAACAAAATAATATTTGACAATAATAAAATAGGCTACAAAATACATATTTTTAACCCGCATAATTTCCTTATACTTCTTTATGGAAAAAAACATTTTATTTTTCTACAAATTTTTTTTTTTATTTCTCGCGGATGTACACCTCCAGAAAAAATATGCATGGATAGCCACTAGTACCCGCTACATACACATATAAAAATATTTGCGTAAATCTTCGTGCGTCATGTAAAAAAAAACATTATCGAATAAGTAGTTACGAGCATATGTAAACAAAGTACTGGTGCAGGGTGTAGATATGTTAGAAGTATGTTAGTATGTAGGTATATAAACTTTTCTAATAAACCTACATATTTATAATGAATCGACGATGACATGTCAACGTTGATAACATTTGACACATATTCGAGCTGCATATGTTTTATTTGCATTTTGTGTTAGAAAATGGATAACATTAAGTGTAAGTCTTGTGAAAAAACATTTAAAAATATTAATGGGAAGAAAAAATGCATAAAAACTGGACAAGAGGCTGATTTATATAGCAAATGCACAAATAAGTAACGAGTACCTAATTGTGTTTTTAATTCCATTTATGTCAATAGAGAGAGCCGCTAATATTATTAATTCTGAATGAATCTACCCAATGTTGACATGTCATCGTCGATTCATTATAAATAGGTTTATTAGAAAAATTAATATACCTACATACTAACATATCTACACCCTGCACCAGTACTTTGTTTACATATGCTCGTAACTACTTATTCGATAATGTTTTTTTTTACATGACGCACGAAGATTTACGCAAATATTTTATATGTGTATGTAGCGGGTACTAGTGGCTATCCATGCATATTTTTTCTGGAGGTGTACATCCGCGAGAAATAAAAAAAATAAATTGTAGAAAAATAATTTGTTTTTTTACATGAAGAAGTATAAGGAAATGATGCGGGTTAAAAATATTTATTTTGTAGCCTATTTTATTATTGTCAAATATTATTTTGTTTGGTTAATCTAACTTGAACAGTTTACAAAATATGCCACTTTCAATGAGACGCTGATGATTTTACATTATCCTGAATAACTCGAAAACAAAAGAAGATCGAGGTCTGATATTAAGCATAGAGTGTTCTTAGGACTTGCCAGTACACCACCTGAAAGAATGACCAAATCCGTCGTTGGGGGCACTTCTAGTTCGCTTAGCCTGCTAGACCCTTTAATCTCCTTTCTTGAAGAAGAGAACCACCACACCTCTGTTCCATGCTTTCGGCGTTCTCCCTTCGTGGAGGACGGAGCTGAACAGCATCTGAAGGCCCTAAGGATGGGTTTACCACCCGCCTTCAGGAGTTCGGCTGTAATTCCTTCCTTACCAGGGGCTTTGCCATTCTTAAGCTGTTTGAGGGCCATACTAATCTCTTACAGGCTGACGTCATAGTGTCGGGTTAATCTAGCCCTCGGGTCTTCAGCTAGATTTCCGACGGGTGTTCGGGTTGTCGTATACAGCTGTCCATAAAACTTCTCAACTTCCGCCAATAGCTCAGGTTTGGATGAAACGACTCTGCCGTCGTCGGTCTTCTTCGGTAAGAGTCGGTAGTAAGTATTGAACTAAATGAAACTTTAACAGCATAGAATTTAATTATATCGCACTAAAAAAAAAATTGGTTGCTTCTAACA
The DNA here is from genome assembly GCA_923062465.1 of Acleris sparsana. Taxonomy (NCBI): domain Eukaryota; kingdom Metazoa; phylum Arthropoda; class Insecta; order Lepidoptera; family Tortricidae; genus Acleris; species Acleris sparsana. The sequence continues at coordinate 16,352,420 of OV281286.1, forward strand.
AGATTGTGATTTTTGTGTATAAGCCTAACAAGACGATAGACACAGCCACTAAGACGTTAGATATATCGACTAAGAAGTTAGTTGAATCACATAAGAACTTGTTGTTACTATCTGATTGAAGCTTTGGTTGATATAACTAATATCTTAGCTAACTATTGTGTTTATTTTTAGACAACTAAGTGAAAGTCTCTCTTAGTTGGCTCTCATTTTTTTGAGTGTGCTTCAATACATTCAACCTTGCAAATTACGTGATACTAACATACCATATTAATGAGACGATTCATAATCAAACCACGGAAAAAGTTAAGCATATTTAATCGAAAGTTACTTCACAGGTTAATTTCATCCACTTTCTTCTATTCCAAAAGTCCGTATTTTACGGTTGGTGAAGTTTTGCCAACCGACCCTAGCCCCTTGTAATAGAAGAAGACACAGACGCAGACTATCTGAACCAGCAGGATCAATACTCCAATTGCAATCTTAACACAGGTATTGAGCTCCAAGGTTCTATGCACAGTAATATAAGCGGGTGGCTCTGCGCTGAAGAAATCCTGGGTAGGCGGCCTGCACGGCACCTTCTTCCAACCAGGATTAAAATATCTGCGAACCATTGTGAATCCACTTCAGCTCATGTTAATTTTACTGTCTAAAAGTATAGGATTTTGATGTCTTTTTAAAATGCTAAAGCGGCGAAATTCTAAATTGACTTGACATATTTAAATACATTTAAATAACATCATTGTCATTCTCTGAGTCAAATCAGGTTGCTAACATACTGAGAATAATAACCTAAAAAGCGCTTGCTACAAAATTATAAATCTAGCCCTTATTTTAAAGGTACAAAGGTGCTTTCTCACTTTTTTCAGATTTACTGTAGGCGCTTACTTACGCCCATCGTACGTCCTAGTGCCTCTTTGACAGTTAGTATACTATACTATGTTCTATTTGTTTTTAATGTCGTGGATGGAGAAAGCAAACTAGCACTAAGACCACCTGACAGTATCTGGGATATCTGAGACCATTATATTATTACTAGAGGACGCCCGCGCATACGCGTAGAATTAGTTTCCAGCTACTCCCCCTACTTCTTTCTTAGAGCTCATAAGGAACCTATATACCAAATTTGGAATCTTTAGACTTTGGTCAACCGGTTAACCGGTTTGGATATTTGCATTGCACCAAGCCTTTATGAACGTTAAACCTTTTTTGAATAAAATCGGATTGAGTTTTTAAACATACGTCAAAATAAATGTGTAAATGTGTAAACTCAAAAGCACTCAGGAGTATTGATATCAACTTCGAAGCAAATCACCTCCAAAATAACTTTCTACCCCTTTTTCACCCCATTAGGTGAGGAATTTCAATAAAATACGAACCACGTCTTCCATCAATTCTGTTAAATAATGTTTATGCAAAATTTAATGTAGATTGGACCAAGGAATCTTGTTGTGCCATACAAACCCCTACTTATTGGATGCCTACGTCATACAAAGAACGCACCCTCCAAGTTTCCCGTCTCTACGATCAGCGATTTAGACTCTGCGTTGATCCGTCAGTCAGTCAGTCATTCAGGACAAAGCATTTTATATGTATACATTATTTGTATGTCTTTACCAATCACGGGACTATTCCATCGTATTCTTGACGACTCGGCGACCTTTACTGTCAAGTAAGTAACAGCCAGCATAATAATAACAATACGCTAACAAAAAAAAAAGCCAAAACTATGTAAAATAAAGGCCCTAATTTATTTAAGTATACTTATTATACAGTACCTAACTTCAAAAGTTAAGTTAAAGATTCATTTTAAACTTATGAAAATGTGGCAAACAATATAGTTGGTGTACGCAAGTTTAGACTACATATAGGTAATTAGCTATAGATAGGAAATATCCTAAGATCCATGCAATATGGATCTTTGAAATTTGGATCAAGAATTCATAAGTTATTTTAAATGACCTAACGTAAAAATAAAGTTAAACATTTTTGGATACGTCTGTGTACGATCGATTTTTAAGCTTATCTTATTTCAGAAACAGCAGGCAAAAAAGCATGCGTCATTTAAATGTGTAAATTTAAAAAGGATTTTACCAACACAATCAATTTTTTACTTTAGATACAATCTCAAGGTTTAAACTCCCGTCCCCTGCCATCAATGAAAACTTAAAAAATTCCTGACGCCGCATAAAACCGAAATAACAAAACGGAGTTGTTAATTCACGGGTTCTTTTTATTTCTTTTGAAGAACCCACTTCTATTGGCACTAAAGAGACTCGTATTTTCTAAAAGGAACGAGAAAATATCGTTCAATGAACATTTGAGTTTGAGCAATGTTAAACAGTGGCCTATTGAAACGGTTGAAGCCTTTAGAAAATCACCCTCCTTTCGAGTCGCTTTTCGCTGCCTTTATTTATGTTTCCACATTTTCCATGTATGCGATCGCGACCGGCCCATTGAGGCGGAGGCAGGCGATCCAACTGAGAATTAACACCAATCCTCATGCTTGAGAGGTTATTTTAATACTACTTTGCTTCTAAGAGCACTTTGACGTTTTATTCAATACTAGCGATTCCCGTGCACTCTTCGTTGGGATTTTTTGTTGTTGTAATATACATATATAGCCTATGACACTCACAAATAACGTCCTTCTGTCCGTCTGTCTGTCACCAGGCTGTATCCCACGAACCGTGATAGCTAGACAGTTGTTTTTTTTACAGAAAATGTATTTCTGTTGCCGCTAAAACAAAAAACACTAATAAAATTCCATTTCTGCAGGCGGATTTTTGTGTCTTTTTTAACTTTTGTTTTCTGCTCGATATTGATAACGGCAACAGGTAGACGATTGAAATATTTACAGAATATGTAGTTGTATATTCACTTTAAAAAAAGGGGGGGCCCCATAGAACAAATGCCGTTTTTGGTTAATGTTATATAGATAATGGAACGGAACCCTTCGTGCGCAAGTCCGACCCGCACTTGGCCGGTTTTTTAAATAATGTCAAGAACAAAATCACGCTCTATCTTCTAATATTCTACTTAGACAAGACTTAAACAAAGAAATTCCTAACAATAATTAAGATCATTTTTGTCTACTTTTTCTCGGTCGAACTGAAAACTAAAGTGTTCAACTCGGGTGATTATAAATTACATTATGGCGCACTCGCGGTGCTCTCGCTCGTGTGCGGTCTAAATTCAGAATTATTGATCTCTTTCGTACCTTGGTAAACAGTATAATATTGCGACTTGTGACTCGTGAGGGTTTAGTTTACAGTTTAAATCATATTGGCGTCGTGGTACTCGTGGTATTGCGATATGACACCCACTATGGTAACCCACTGTGAGTCCATTAGTAGATTTTTTTCTACTGTTAGGATGATGATGATGATCGTTATCACACAAGCCACAAGGATTACATATTTTTGAGATCAATATGACATAAGTGTCCGAGATATAGTTTTAATATTATTATGCATTTATTATGTCGTACGTCATCCTATTAGCTATTTATCGAAAATTCTTTACTAAGTCAGAAACTTTTCAGACAAAAAGCCTATGAAAGAGCAGACTGTAAAGATAAACATCTGAAGCACGAGCACATCACGCCTCAACTAATATAGCGCGGTATTCATAAAGCCATTCATCGAGCTAGCTAAGGAGCGAATCTTTGTGAATGCGACCAAATTGTATGAGGTAGGGTCTTTCAAAACTCTTGAATAGTGTTAATTTGCTATACCGAGTTTGCTCCTTGTCAATGGAGTATTTGGAGACTTGAGCACAAAGTCGCAATATTGTGTATGGAAAGTGTAGGAAATATGAATGGAGTTTGGAAAGGCACCGATGTTATAAAGCCAGCGCTGCTTGAGATTCTTGACGCGCGCGGAAGTTTACGGACGTTCGAATAGATTTAAGTTATTGTGTTATTACGATTTATTTACGTCGATATAAACGGTTAAGATTTCGAATAAGAATTTTTCAAACCACCGAGGAAGACTGGCATGATGATTGATAGTCGGTTCCCCTCTCGTTTCCACCCATGGACACTACAGAGTTTGACTTACTGTAGAAACCCCACTAAAATAGCAACCAATTTCAATAAATTATGCTTTTTTTTTTATTCTCAAAATTGATAAGTACTTAATCCTTTCGTGTCAACAGGTATTTTGTCTTTGTCAGTATTTTGTTGAGTTTTGTTTGTCACGAATAGGTAAATGTGTTTTCTTTCTTTTTTCTTTCTTTAATGTAGCAATGTATAAAAGTTCAAAATAAATCAATACTTTTTAACCTACTACAGCGTTTCTCGTTTTCCATACAACAACTATGACACTTTGTAGAAGAAAAAAAATACTTTAGTCCCAGGTAGCATCTTGATCTAAAAATTGGCGCAGTTGCGAAATTTAAATGAAATTACTTAGCTCACTTGGAAGAAAAGCAGCTAGTTACCTACAACTTTATTTTTTACCCACATAATGTAGTACTTGTTGCACGAATTAGAAATCTTGTCTAATTACGCCAACTTTTGAGACAACATGCCACCTAGGTCAAGAGCAAATATTTTTCTGTACCAAGAGTGAATTGTTGAATGAAATCGAGAAAGACTTGGGGGCTAGAAAGTATGGATTAACTCAAAGGCGTTGATATTTTGAAGTTATAACTATTACGTTATTAGGGATTGGATGTCAAGTTTTGGAATCACAAATCATTTCTAGCCAGGGCAGCCATGGCAGTGTTCTTTACCAGTACCATTAAAAACTTAATAAATCCTAAATTTCAAAAGTAAAAAATATATTCTGATCGGGTGTAAAAGGGGGCAAAGGAGAAACACGTATAATCTTTCACAGATCCCATTAAAAACATACAGGTCAAGTAGGAATTCTATTATTTTTATTGTCAACAAAGTACGTTAACCATCAAAAACCCTGCCGCAATGACATGAAATACTAAACACCACACTATACACAAGCTTAATTGACGTTACCTGTCAATGCGACAGCGTCCTACCGCATCGAACACGGCACAAATCAATTGCATTGACAACAAAACGAATGACGAAAACGAAAAGTCTCAATCCCAAAAACAAAATTAACGAGTGAAACTCATTACATGTAAACACAGAATTACACGGCGACCCTTGCTCAGTTTTTCAGCAACGTGGGGGAAAAGCGGGCGTGTCAGAACAAAGGGGGGCACAATGAGTCCGCGAACAATGCTAACTAGAGGAGCTGTATCATCCACGTATAGACGCGCGGGCACTCGGGGAGGTCTTGGACTCTTGGGGCCCGTATTATGGTTGCTATCGCAGTGGATAGAGGTTCAGTCACTCTTACACTTGCATACTGGTCAGAGAGTGACAGATGTTTTAACTATATCGATAAACACTAATAGCGCCGTTGGGGGCCTTGTAAATAAGCTAAGTTAGCGTGTTTGAAAGCAAAATGCTTAATGCTAACGTAAACCAATGTCGAAAACTATCAAAATGTATTGAGCTGTCAGCTGACATAATCCCTCATTGTGCTCAACGCGATCGTCCGGTAGCTAACGTTAATCGTAAACATTATCGATATCGATAAAGTTCTCGCAATGCATCTTTTAGTGGTCGAAGGATCTTGTGCAGGGTTCATCCGGATCGCTGCCACCATGTTATCGTTCAAAGTACTGCCAAGCAGTAGTGGTCTGGTGTGGGGATAAGAAAACCAATGAAATAACTAGCATAGAGGCATTCCATCTTAGCTTATTCCTCAGGTTGGCAACGCATTTGCGGTTTTAGGATTGCAGTCTTAAGATTCATCATGATAATGCAAATGTTTATGGGTTCCAGATCCCACTTACCATCAGGTGGTCTGTGTGCTCTCTTATCTAGGGCCACTCTGATAAAAGATCACGTCGCCCGTTTTTATGTTAACCCCATGTATTTCGAGTCGATCTAGGCCTACTGGCTCGAACTCCTCACAACTCCTTGATCAGATCAACTCTTACGAGCGGACACCGAAATATTGCGTTGTCATCGGGTTGCCGTATGTTTTCCGAATTTGAGCCCTATCCAAATATGGGTGCCGGTCAACTGGTTCACGTTAACTTGCAAAATTTAAACTAAATATGCGGACTCACAAACATACAGTAAAATAAATTTATTCCTAAAATATTTCGACTAGGTAAGGTAACGGCACCTATTACCGTGGGAGTTAAGGTAGTTTTCAAATCAGAGCCAAAAATTAAGGGAATCAAGACACCCTAACGACCAAAAGGATTTTTTTTATAAAAGTGTGTTGATTGAACTTTTTAATTTGCACCTTTATGACTTCATTTTAGGTGATTATTTGGGATAAAATAAATATTAAACCCAAAAAGTCGGATTCTCCTATTACCGTGGTATTGGACGGGCTTTGACTCTATTACCGCGGATGAGGCTCCTATTACCGTGGGTAGAGGATTAATGTATTTTTGGTTCCGTACAATATTTAACACATTTTGTTTTTTTTTAGTAAATCTACTTAAATACAACATTTAAAAGTGGATAAAGTTTATTTTTAATTAAAACTGCGTATTAAATCAACATTATTTATTATATATATTTTTAAAGTCTTCGTTTGACAAAAATCAAATAAATAACATAGATGTGTTTTTGAAATACAAAATAAACATACACTTAATACTATTATTCCAGTTTTCGACAGACTAATATAAAAATCCAGTCTACCAAATAAGCGTTGTACCATCAGTTAATACAACACTTTCCAAGAGGGTAAGCTTTACTATCAAAAACATCTTAATTGTATTAAGGAATCCGGACTACGGTACCCTAAAATTGATATTTCATTTACTGTCACACGGTAATAGGAGATAGTATGGGATCCTAACTCCGACCCATAAAAAATCTTAATACCTCGGAACTAGGTTCCCATACATCCTATTACCGAGGGTTATCTTTTCTTACCCTCGGTAATAGGATAAATTCACGGTACTATAAAACCTCATTCCGACCCATAAAAAAATTAAGCTATCGTGACGTTTATTAAACAAATAAAAACTTAACATTTTAACCATCTAATAAAACAAAACTCATAAAACTAAAAGAATATCTTTCAATTATATCTTTATATATAAACGACTCAAACATTTAAGGGTTTCTATGAAAACAAGTAATATAGTGCACAAGTTTATAGTAAAAAATAAGGCCTTTATTAGTATTTTTCATACCACGGAAATTGCTCTTTAACTGCTTAGATATATAAAGTTTTTTATAGCACTAAAAAAATAAATAACCAACAGCAGATATAAATAATAAAGGCCATTGAAACTAAAGTACCATTTTTGCTATTACCGTGGTATACCTCGGATTAAGGAGCCATAGCAAAAAACGAAACCGATTAGCGCGGTATTTAATATTCTAATTTTTACGTATTTCCAGACAAAAACACACAAAATTAGTACTTGGAAGTCGCAAAGAAAACAATAAACAATAATTTAAAAATCTTAGCATTAGGATAGTCATTACAACTATTACGCAAATCACTAAATAAAATGTGGGTTTACTTACGGTGGCGTCTCGCGTTTGTATGGCACAACCTGCTCCTGCGCCGGCGTCGCGGTTCCTTGCGGTTTGCAAGTTGTTTATTTGATGCATAAACACTAGCGCTAAAAAAACCGGTAGTCTACAAACTACGCTTTGCTCGTGTGTCTTAGTGAGAAAATCGACTTGTTCATAAAACTCATTTTTAAAAATACCGCGTTAATTGGTGTCGATTTTGGGGGGAGCGGTAATAGGTGCCCTTACCTTATGTCATATGACTTAATCAATCAAAATGTATGAGACTTCTTATGATTTTATTTACAGTGTCACTTTGACAAAATGGTCCAAAATGGTCCAGGAATCAATTTCCTTGACTGTTCATTGTAAAGTTTAAAATAACTGCCGTATAAATATAGACCTCGTAGCCACAGTTTCCACTTTTCACGGCAGATTGCATCATTAATTATTACTACAGATAAACGAACTTTTATGTGGGTCAATACGAGTACCTTGGTAATCAAATTTAGCCCAATACAATTATCCATAACTAAGTATTTGCATGCCTTCCACTCTCGCATAAAACCATTAAATATTTTTAGACAATAATATTTACTTATAATCCGCGAACGCTAAGCACTTACTTTCTAAATCTGTATTAAAATTCTAAAGACACTTAGAACAGCACATACGCCGGCTCGGCACTAACGACGGAGTCCACAACAATGTGCCCTGTGAAGAGCTCCGAACAATCGAATGAAGACAATAAGCGGCGATACTCCGAGACAAAAAGAGGCGAAATAAAGGCTCACTTGTTTCCTGGCCGCATTGTGAGGAACGGGAGAGGGCAGAGACAAAAGCGTAATGTGCCACGGGCCCCAAACAATGGGGACTGCGCCATTATTGTTACAGTAGCGGCGACGCTTTAGCGAAATATGTGGGCGGCTGCGAACTTGACATGGCCTTGCGGGGCAGCCGCGCCGGCGGCGCCGGCCGCGCGCGGCGCCCAGTGCGCCTGACTGCACGAATGCTCATGTACGATTGCACATCTGATTACTTGTCTCTAAGCAAGGAGTACGGTAATAATCGTATTTACCCTACGAAAATCCGCAGGCAGATATCGCGCTACTACAGCTTGTACTCTTGCCGCCCACGGTTGCAAATGCTATATTCCTGATTCATGGCTGAGCATCTCATGTAAAATAATTACTCAGGCCACCTGACGGTTAGTGGACTCCAAGGCCCATGCATATGTATAATCTCCAATTTGCAAATGCGTAAAGAAATAAAGAAAAAATGTGGGATTAATATGTTTCTATCAAAATCTTCATTTTTTTGACAAGCTTTCGGTGCCAACTGTCCTTTTTTTTGGAAAATTATTATCTGCTTATCAAAACGAATCGAATATGTGCCAATACGGTGGGTCTACGTCTAGTATAGCGGAGAATAATGTTAAACACACTCCCAAAACTGCCTAATAAAAAAAAAAACATCGTCGCCGTCATCATCATCGACAAAACTCATCATTCCATATCCTGACCTTGGATACAGGAATGACTTTGTAGGAAACTGAAATATGCCATTAAATAGAATCGCAAATTTAAATACTTATAATAAATTTCATTGTATAAATTTCAATGTATAAACTGAGGTTTAAATTATAATATTTATGAAGCCAATATGTAAAAAAAAGTTAAACTATTAGATACACTTTTAAATACTGTAAACGTTGTTCGAAAATACTAAACTTTTTAATCATACCTTTCTATGACATTTTAAATAGTAAAACAAACATGGAAGAATGGATAAATGCTAAGATCGGTAACATACTTACATTTCAAAATGGCCGCCACAAAATCTAAGATGGTGTGGGTTTCTAGCAATGATTGAAAGATGTGTACTTAACTAGCATCTGGAAAAAATTGTGCTTTTGAACGGGTGGTGCACATTTACGACAATTTGTTGCAGCAATCTGCCCGACTACATATACCAGTGTTTGGATGTTTGAAGTTAGTAATCCTAGTCTAAACATGGTGTTGAAAAGTAGTTTTTAAGAATCGCGCAAACCTAAGGTCTATAAAAAATAATTCTATTCACCTACCTTTGTCGCGAGGGGCCAACCGCTGCTCGTGCTCTGGAAAGAAAACATTAAGTAATGTACATAGGTTACTATTAACATTAATAGCACAATACAGGTATTTTGGGTAAAATTCCTTGCAACAAAATTATTACGTACATAAACCAGAATTTTCTATGTAGGTATTCATAAACTCTTTCCGTGAAAAATTATCTAACGGATGGTAAAAATTTAATGAAAATCCGTTCATTAGTTTTGTAACCGTATCTGTAACTGTCCGATTAAAGTTGATTCCCAAAGTTTTTTATGTTGTTACAGGCAATGGAATCTAGAAATAAGTAGTTTAATATCAACCCATACTGGCATCCAAACTTATTTTAAAATTGACAATAATAATGAGACTCTAAACACTAAAAACATTGGCCAATACGTTAATAAGATCCCCCTTGAACATTATAAGAAATGTCTCGTAAAAATCTTCATTCGTCTGATGAGCCCCTCGTCTGTCCGGTGACTGCTTGAGAGCCATTACATGACTTGTGATTGAGATCTAAGCGCCCATCGCCCCACCACGGAATGCCAAGGGGTTCTCGACCCTGAGTTCTACAGTTATGGGTGAGTAAAGAATGAATGTGAATGTGATTGATGTTACGCATTAGTGACCATGCTTTGACCGGGTGCCGAACTAGAGTAACAGGGACGATTCCTGGCGGTTAGTTATAGGCGTTGTAAAAATATTGAGATTTTTTAATGAAGCTATTTGGCCATGTTCAAAATCTAAAAAATACTACTTAAGACCTCATTGTTATTAGCATTACGATGAGAAGATATATTTTAAACCCACAATCGGAGGATTTTAAGTAATAGCGTATATGACCCATATCTTACAAGTCTAGAGCTTAATTTGGTACTAGTTTAATTTGTGTGTGATAATCCCTGATATTTATTATTATTTATTATATATGTATTAAGGATGGTCGATTTATATATCCAGGATAATATTTGCAGGTGCAGTTTAAAAATATTTAATTACAAGCATTTCCGCAAACCTCTGACTATATTAGAAAAACTCATAATCCTCAAGGCGTTCGCGTTCCCTCAAAATACTTGTATGGCAACCGAATTAAATCAGACTCGGCCCGCGTTGCACCACGCCTGAAGGAGTTTGAATGGAGCCCCGCCCTCAGCATATCAAAATTCAATCTTTTACTGCTACAATCATTGCAATATTGAAATTGAATACGGTTATGATATGATATTACTGCGTCTGAAGTTGTGGTGTTTTGAAGAGCTTGGGTACAAATTGGCCGCGAGTTTTCAATGGTAACAGCATTTTACTATTGGTAATGTCTCTTATATGAATATCAATATGATCGAACCAGTTCTCATCTTCAGGGTTTTATGGGGAAAGCCAAGGTAGAAGAGTATTCATAAATCTCCAACTTGAAACCTAAAATACGTGCTCAATCCGTCTGACTACTCAGTCAAGGAGCAAATGACATTACGTTTTTATAAAGGGTTTCAGGGAGACGTATTTTTTTTTTTAATCTTTTCATCAAGAGATTTACAATTCACATGGTTTCATCTATTTTGCTCTGGTATCCAAATCAAAATTCTATTCAATCAGGATATAAATTGCCTTTGCGCAAGTTTTTCTTTAATCATAGTACGGCTGAACGGCAACCCTATCGCCGCTAACACAATTAATGAAACCTCGCAGTGGACAGGAGGTCCTTTGTCCACTTTATTCATATGCTAACTCCGACCAACTCCTATTTCAGCGGAGAGCTCTTCATTGTACTCGAAAAACAATAGAGAAATTGCAAATACCTACCTATCTACTCGTGCGACTGCGGCGTGTTCAAACTGACGGTTATCTTATTAAAAATGTCGTTTTAACGGGACATTTACCTAGCAAGCAAAGTCATGGCGTACATATTAGGTGTGTATCGTCTTGCCTCCTGGCTCCTGCCTGGAAGTATACGTACAGTCATCAGCAATAATATGTTCAAAATATCTGACACGTCTGTATTACTAGAGGTATAAAATCGGGTCCATTATTTTTGCGCCAAATTTTGGATAATTTATGATTACTAGTGACTGTACATTATAATTACGATTTAAAATTTGACGAATAAGACTACAATTTGGTTACCTAACGTTAGTCAGAAGCTTCGGACCTGGGATAGGATACCGTACAATTTACTAGGAACGAACTGGATATACCTACCGATCTGTACAATTATGACTTCCGCTTCATTGATATGTTACGGAGTCAAATCCTTATTGAAGGACCATGTTACTTAATAGGCTTATTTACTTTTGGCTGTGATCTTCCTTTGTTGTGGCCAACACATCAAAATTGACGTACACACGCAACAATGCAATGCAACTGACGTGCAATGCCATCTACTTACTTATTTGTATGCTCACCCACTCACACTCCGGCAAACACAATGATTTACCTATACCGTACCATACATAATATTGCCAAGTCTGATCCCTCGTAACTCTCGAAATCCTCTTGTTTGACAAATGCGATGTTCCACGTTTAATTTTTGACATTCAAGTGTAAGCGTAATTAAATCACCTTGCGTTGTTTATATTAAATTTATCGCATAGGTTTTATATTTTTACCGACATTATAAACTGATTGGCACATATTCCTAGATGTTGAAAACAGTAACAGTATGATTTAAATGACACTACTACGAGTAAAGTAAATAAAGTTAAGACATTTGGAGTGCCCAAGTGATTAAAAAATCCTCAAATGCACTCATTTGTCCAGTCAAGCCGTGACATAGTTAAAGATAATCTTATCAAAACTGTCTCGAAGTAAGTCAGTTTTGCCTTCCATAAACTCCTGTTAGCAACAGACCGTTCCATTGTCTCCCTTTGCATAACCGGCTAGTGGCGATAGATAAATGCAAACAAAGGATAGTTGCACAAAGCACAGGTTCGGCTCTATTGTAACAAGTTAATTAATAAAATCAGGCTGGGGTGGGCCTTTTGTCCGATCTATGGACGGATCTGATCTCATTAACCACCATTGTGAAGGTCGAACAAAGGCGCGGTCAACGTATAATGTCGCGAAGTCATCCTTGTTGGTGTCTGCTACAGATTAACAGGATACAGTTGCTAGCCGCTAGATTCCGGCCTGTATATACAAGACCGAACTGAAATGAGACGCCATTTCAAATATACGGTTCTTTCTTGAGGCTCATTATAGTTCGTAGCGTAGTAGTCTTAAGAAGAGGTTCGACGAAAAAAAATGTTTAGCATGAAGCCCACACTGTACAAATAATAGAAAGATCGGTTTATTAATACGGTCCACAGTCAGTCCTAAAAATTGCAATGCAAATCTCGAGATTGATAGATAGAAGTTTTCATGGACTTCGGAGCCAACTAGCCATCAGATTACAAGGACACGGCGCTTGTTTTCTTCCCTGGTGCCATAAACAAAGTTTTGTTAGACTTGGGATAAAGTTGGGTTTGGGTTGACAATACCGTAGTGAGCTTCCAGAGCTTCAAAACTAGGTTCGCGATCAGACAGAAATGTACGTCCAACAGTTGCAGCAACAGTTTGCTACTAAGCTGCTTCGGCGTAAATTGGGAAGGTTTCGAATTTCAGGTGATAGACTGTAACCTACTTAAGATGTTAGTGAACTTCCCAAACTAGACTTCGAATGAACAACTACCTGCTGCAGAGGAACGGTGTTGAATTAATCCAAATGTGTAAGTGGGGACGTCTTTGAAACCGTCCGACCAGATACCATATTATATGTATAGAAGTGCCATAGTATAATTGCATCTTTACGGCTAGCATGAGTGGTTTTTTCTCACTTGCCGTTACCACATCTTTCGTTACAGACTAGGTAGAAAGAGATTACCAAGGGACAAAAAGGTTGCATGCTATTTATGCTAGCAGTCCTAATGAGAGTAAAATGTGGCACTCCTAACCACGCCGAGTGTCGCCCACACCACCAACAGAAATCTTCAACAGTCTGAACGAATATGGCAGTAATTGACGAACCAGTGCAGCAGTGCGCAGTGTCGCCAGATCCACTTATTTCTCAGTATCTGCCTGATTTAAAAAAATACTACAGCCTACTATTCTACCTAGCCTACAGCCTTCTATTATGCGTTTAGAAACCGTAGGAAATGACCAGCATTATCACAACCAATCTTACTATGAGAACTTTCTTGTCTGTGGTAGTAGGTAAAATCTGTTTTGTAATGTTATTACAGTATCAATATTTGTAAGGTTATGAGTTCAAATTTGGAGCTGTCAAAACGCAACAGGGTCTCTATTCTAGTATCCATAGATCTTAAAAAAGTTATCTATACAAAAAATCAATACAGTATGTTTTTTTCAATATAAACATGACGAAATTTTGATCTCGAGTGAGATGAGAATAGATCGAGACTTCGTTTTGTCTTAAAAAAACCTACATATTCGTGACACAGACACAGCACAAGCTTGTCTTGCCGCCATTTTTGTCATCAAGTCGTCGGCTTCTGCACCCATCGTAGACTACTTATGATATATATGTGTGTAGATAAAGTAGAGTATGCAACTGTACATAATTAGGCCTTAAAACACTCGTGTGATCCTATACCACACATAAAACCACACTTCTGTTCAAGACCTCTCATTATGCATCAGTTGCATAAAATACTATTTTCATAATTCTCGGAATTTCTAACGAAGAGCAGATTTTTCACATTTCTCCAGTTAATAGAGCTTTAGATACAATTGGGTTGCCTTGTATTATGACATGATACCTGTACGTCTAATATAGCTTGACTTGCACCTTGTATTACCGACCCTATAAACTAAGCGTCAGGTCACGTATATCTTCTAATATACACCGTGGGCCCGAATAACCCGACCAATTTTAACAATCGATACTTGAGCCTATTTGTAGAATATAATGGGTATAATATGTAGTCCAATAACGCATAATTTCCGAGATTTTTATTATTTAAAAATCAATTCCATAGTTAATTAAATTTGAACTCTGTCACCTTAACCTAAAGCATTATTTACTAAGAAAGATTCATGTTGTAAGTAGCAATATCATCCACATACAACATAAATTAATTAATCAATTTCTTATTAAATAATGCTTTAGGTTAAGGTGACAGAGTTCAAATTAAATTAACTATGGAATTGTTTTTTAAATAATGAAAATCTCGAAAATTATGCGTTATTGGACTACATATTATACCCATTATATTCTACAAATAGGCTCAAGTATCGATTGTTAAAATTGGTCGGGTTATTCGGGCCCACGGTGTATAAAGAGGCTTGTCCTGACTGATTCATCAACGCCCAGCCAAAACCGCTAATGCTAGAAATATGAAACTTGGACAGTACGTTCTTTTTGTGACGTAGAGATCCGATAAGAAGGGTTTTTTTGAAATTCAACCCCCAAGTGGGTGAAAAGGGGTGGCAAAGTTTGTATAGAAAAAAATGTTTCTATGGTCCAATTTACATGAAACTTGGTAGAAATATTCTTTAATGCAAATAATATGACACGTGTTTCAGCGATTACTAAAATTCAACCCCTAGAGGGATGAAAGAGGGTTGCAAAGTTTGTATGGGAAAGAATATTATTATGGTCAAATTTACTTGAAACTTGGTAGGAATGCTCTTCAATGCAAATAATGAGACACATATTTCAGCGATTACTAAAATTCAACCCCTAGAGGGATGAAAGGGGGTTCCAAAGTTTGTGTGGGAAAGAATATTATTATGGTCAAATTTACTTGAAACTCATTGAAAGTGGCCGTCCGCGTCCATCGCGCCATGGATTCAATCACGCCTATTTTTTTTCGCAATATAAAAAGAACCCTTGAAATCGATTCACCAGTTAAAAAGTTATATGTGAATCATATGTGAATGCAATATCTATTAAAATATGTGAATAGATAAAACCTTTTCCTTTTTCAAAAACTCAATTAAAAATAATATCATCCAATACGATTCATTTCACGGACATTCGAAATTCAAATTCAAACGTTGTCGCTATTTGCATCAAACCGAAGTTACTTGGTAAGGCGCATCCGTAAGTTTTATTATCGAAATTTCACATTTTGTTGTGCTAAGTAGATAACTTTTGCGAGTACTTTCGTAAAGTGTGAATTGTTTACGTTGTCTTTCTAATAGTTTTGTGGTTCTATCAGTCTGGTACAAATATTCTCTCTATTTAATTCTACTGTTAAGTACTTTTTTATTTTCTAATATAGGTAAATTAATATTCTATCTAGGTATATGCCATTTTCTGTCATTTGTTCCATTACCTATTAATATGGTGGTTGAGGTCTTAAACATAAGCGGTGCAATGGTGCCTCATACCGTTGTTCCGATTATCGGTGACGGTGCTTGCCTGTTTAGGGCAATATCCTACGTTTTGTATAACACTCAAGTAATGGCCAGAGAGGTGCGTGAGGAGATTGTAGAACACGTGGTAAACAACTGGGATTATTTCTCCATTTTATCTCATGACAGTGATGGGAATAACTATAGCAGCTCTGCTAACTATTTTGCCGATAAGTCACGACTTTACACTTATGGTGGTTTGTGCGAATTAGTTGCAGCCGGACGAATATTTGGGACAATGTTCGAGATCTACCATAACGGAGGGTTGTACGAGAAATTTGGTTTAGAAGGGAACCCCGTACATAGACTGCGTTTTACTTCTCCGCAAGATCTATCTAACGGTCATTTTGATGTCTATGTACCCGATGATGGTTTAGCAAGAGCACTTCAGATTTCTCAGCCTGAAAGTATTAGTACCTCGGGTAAAACTGCTAAAAAGCGTCGAACTAGATTAACTAACACAATCACAAAACGGCAGCTCAAAGACGCTGCAATAGCTTACCAACAGAAGAATCCCGAAGTTCACAGAAAAGCAGCAGCTATCTATCAAAAAAGTAACCCGGAGGTTCACCGAGCTGCTGTTGCGACACATGAACGAAATAATCTAGGAGCGAGATCAGAAAGGCGGTCACTGCCATGGACGGAGAAAACTTCTTCTGGGATGATGTACGATCCCAACGTAGCTTATGAGACCGATAAAACCGTTGCCCTGGGTACTATGAGTCATAAATGCATGTACTGTAACGCCGCCAAGTGGAAAGAAGAGGCTCCCGGTATGTGCTGCAGTGGTGGTAAGGTGCAGCTTTCAGCTTTTAAGCCTCTGCCTGAGCCACTTCATAGCTTAATTTTTGGCCTTCATCCAGAGCACACACATTTTTTAGACCGAATAAGAAAGTACAACAGCTGCTTTCAAATGACTTCTTTTGGAGCCAAGAAAGTTGTAGAAGATGGTTTTATGCCTACTTTCAAAGTACAGGGACAGGTATACCACTTAGTTGGTAGTCTCCTGCCATTGCCTCAACAAGTGCCTCAATTTCTACAAATTTACTTTGTTGGAGAGGATGAAAGAGAGGCTAAATTGAGATGCGGTAATTTTACAGGCTTAAAACATAACTTGGTTAAACAATTGCAATCTATGTTGCACAATAATAACCTGTTCATAAAAGACTTAAAAACGACTCTTGAGAAAGTACCCCCAAATTGTGAAAAGTTTGAAGTGGTTATCCACGCTGTTAGAAACCCAGGCAATACTTACAGAGGACGCTTTAATGCACCATCAGCAAGTGAAGTGGCTTTGGTTATAGTTGGACAGCAATTCGAACGACAAGATATCATTTTACAGAGTCATGACAACAAGTTGCAACGGATCAGCGAGTTGCACCATTCTTACGATTCTTTACAGTATCCTCTGCTTTTCTGTCATGGTGAGGACGGTTACTCAATTGACATACCCAAATTCGACCCTAAAATGAAACTGCCCCTTAAAAAAAACGGTATCTGCGTTGAGCTTTTATTCTTACCGCATTATGTTTAAAGAAACTGATACCAACCACTCGCTCGGCTGTACTGTCGTTCTCTTTTTAGTCAATATTTGGTTGATATGTACGCCAAAATTGAGACAGAAAGGTTAATCTCAAGGGCAGTCGTTGAAAGTGGCCGAAATAGATTTAAGGGATAACTGTTTTTCACACGGTCAGTTCTATGTCGCCTGTTCTAGAGTGAGTTCCGCCAGCAGTCTGGTGATTCTTGCACCGGAAGGCATCACCGCAAATGTTGTATATAAAGAGGTCCTTCAGTAACTTCATTTATTTTTTAAACATCACAATCACAATATCGTACGGAGACATTTAGTTAATCATAAAAATAAAGTATAACCAATTCTTAGGCCAGGTCCAGACGAAGCGTTTTGCACGTGTTTGGACTCGCGCGTAGGCACTCGCGCGTTCCCGAGGAACTAGAGCTCATACATCGCGTCCAGATAATGGTCTTTGTTTGGAAACGCGCGAGTGTCTACGTGCGAGTGCAAACGCACGCAAAACGCTTCATCTGGACCTGGCCTTATTCAAAAGTTGTACTTTTAAACGAAAGTACTGACTCTCCGCAGGCGAAGTCGCGGGCGAAAAGCTAGTATCTAATATTAAGTTATTGATATACTCGTCATTGTTCGGGTTTATAATAGGAAAATCTGTCAACACGGGAACAATGCGCGAAGTTACATGGATCAGGAATTAGCAGACATTGTCCCGCACAATGCCGCCTCGCGATCTCATTAGATACCATTACTATTTCATGAACTCTACCGAAGTAGGAGCGTTGACATTTTCGATGTAACGGTGCTTTTGCTATAAAAATTCAATAGCTATGAAAATAATAAAGATATACCTAAGCTCTGTCTAATGAGCAGTTTAATATGCTTGTATCATCCGTATTTATTGGCCCATTTAATTTTTAATTTAACTTTCGGTGATCATTTAACGGTATTTTCATATTTTAAAAATATCAGCATGTTCCCTAATCCTGATTGTATTTCTGATGTAGAGAATCGTGTTTAAAAAAGCATATGTTTCTATTTAAAATTATGCAAAAACAGACAATCTAAAAGCATGAACAACCAAACCTTTTGTGATCCAATACACACAATAATACCGACTTTGATATCTTATGAAGCATCGGCTTTCCATTATATGACTACGTCGTTTGTTTTCATACAACGTTGACTGAAATTGTGATCCATCAAGAGTTGAATGGCATGGCGCTGAATAGTTGGTGGGTGGATGCGCCAGTGTTAAAAGAGCTTCAAGCGACCTCTGAAAACTCCTTTGGCGCCTGTTCTTTTTGTACTGGGGGGCGGGGAGGGGTTCTTTTAAGAGTGGTGGCTTGGACTATTGTTGTTGCGTCGGATTTGAGTGCGAATTGTCACAGGCAGCGCCGGCCGATTTCATCAATCGCTTATTATTGGACTCCTCACAAATGAATGATGACGCGTTTGCATTTGCAGTTTTGTAAGGGCGTTTTAAGTTTGGCATAATCTGTTCAAAGGATATTAACGTTAGAATTCTTCCAATTATTATGAATGTGAAAGTGAGTATGTATTGTTCTGTCTTCATAGAGTTAGCCCCTGTGGGTTAGCCCAGCTACTTTTTACCTCGGAAAATTAGACAGTCCCTTAAATGGAATAAATCACATCTACTTGGCTAGCTAGTCGTAAAAAGAAATTGCTATCTTAGACAAAAAATATATCTTATACAAAATACTAGCGATCCCCGCCCGGCTTCGCTTCGGTTATGTGAGATTTATGCAACACCCGTACATAAATGAGATGTACATAAAAACCTTTTTTTTTATGGCATAGAGACGCAAACGAGCACACAGGCCCCCTGATGATAAGTGGAAAGTGTGACATTCGCTTTCACAAGACTGCAAATGCGTTGCCAACCCTGAGGACTAAGAAAGAATGCCTCTATGCTAGTTATTACACCGGCTGTCTTATCCCCAAACCGGAACACAACAATGCGAACACTGCTGTTTGGCGGTATGTTAATGGATAAGATGGTGGTAGCGATCCGGACGGACCCTGCACAAGGTCCTACCACCCGCCGACCATGCTCAGTCAGTGTAGGGTTCCGAAGCCGATCTACAATCAAATTAGACCTCGCGACAAACTGGACTTTGCTTTTGGAAAACTATTATCCCCATACATCGACATAGGTCGCGGTCAGTTTACCCCTCAAATAAGTTTTCGGGAGGTATAAACATTTAAACCGTTTGTAACTCAAGAACCAATGAAGTCTACTTAGTCGTGATAGTTTTCCTATTAATTTCATTATATGTACTTTCATTTAAGATATTTTTTAGATTTTTAGTACTAGTGCGGCACTGGACTCTAACAACAATTAGCGCTTTAAAGCTTAATTCTTCCTAAACGGATCCCTAATCGAAAAAAATGGTTGTACTAACCCGCAATATTTTTTAAAGACCTATCCAACGACATCCTACATGGAGTAGACGGGAAAGTTCATAAATATGTATACACTTTAGTAACTTGTCTATTTAATTATTTATTATTTATTTATTATAGGAAAACCAACAGCTGATAAATTACCTTAAACATAACATAAGACAGATAAAGCCAATTACAGGTTTTCACAGATAGAAATAGAATATAATGAAAGGAACAAAGAGAAACACTTCCTTAAAGAAAGCATTACATTCGAGAAATCACTCAAGCAGAAACTGCACAGTAAAAACAAAGTCTAAATGGCAGCAAAAAGGAAAAAGGACAAAAGAGTTACAAAATTAATCCAAATTAGATTTTATGGATTGTTACCGCCAATTAACATTATTTAAAATAGTCACACGTTAAGTCACGTCTTACACGGGGAATTTTGCTATTGAAAATATCTAAATTCATTTTTTTACACAACTTGTTTAAATTAATACTTGCACGCCTGAGAAAAGTCACGTTAAAACTGCCATAGACGAATTATCACAGCGATTAAAGGGACAAGGTACTAAAGTGGATACATACTCGTATTTATGAATTCGACTGTACACTAAAAAAAATGTTCAAAATTTTATTATACCACTTTGTTGGTGTGAATAATATGTATATTCATGCCAAATTACAGCTTTCTAGTACTAAGAGTGTCCGAGCTAGGCTGCGGACGGACGGACATGGCAAAACTATAGGTATAAGGGTTAATTTCCTAGTTTCACTACGGACCATAAAAACCGCATCTTAATCCGTTGTGTAGTTTTAAATATCTAAGCATACATATGGACAGACATACAGCGGGAAGCGACTTTATTTTATACTATGCAGTGATAAAAAGTCGTCGATTACCTACAATACGAGTCACCAATCGGAGCTTGAATACCTGAAAGTTAGTAAGGAAAGTGATGGTTCACCTATGCCTTAAACTCTCTAAACGCTCTAAATATATTATAAGTTCCTATAGGTAGCCTAACTATTGATTTTTAAGTTCCCATGGTCACAAGAAAAGCTCAATGAACTATTTAAAAGACAAATTGAAAACGTTTTTTTAAACCGTTTGTAAGGACCGAACTCGGTTAAAAATATACGCTGACGCAACGATTACGCTGTGACGCGTGGAGTGTTCACGTCTAAAAGAAAGTCGTGTAATTACTTTTTGCTATTTTGACGCAGCTTCAGCTTATTTTAAGCTTCGGTACGAATATAGTCGATCCTTTAACTAATGTAACCTTAAAATAAACACATCACAACGTATTTAAAACTACCCAGTGAGGAATCTGGATTGTAACGAAGATTTACAAAATGATAATGTTTGCAACTTATTTCAATATTCATCATAAATAAATATCAAAAAATAAATATCAGGGGACAATGTCACACCAATTGACCTAGTCCCAAACTAAGCTCTAGGCTTGTGCTATGGGTACTGTACTAGACAACGATATAAATACTTATATAGAAAAATATATACTTAAATACATAGAAAACATCCATGACTCAGAAACAAATATTCTTGCTCATCACACAAATATCTGCCCTTACCGGGATTTGAACCCAGGACCGCTAGCTTCGTAGGCAGGGTCACTACCAACTAGGCCAGCGCGATCATTTTGCGCGATCATTTTGCGTTTATTAATATATCAAACAATGACCAACGGCTCCCGAGCTCCCGACTGATACAAATCGATTGATTGTTCATCCATATACTTTTCAACACTTGTATCTGAAGATATCGACATTTTCATTTGCTTCGGCAGTTTGGCTGAGCACAGTGGCTGATATCGAGTTCGCTTTGTTGAGGTGACATCTGAAAGCATTGTGCCAAGCAGTACAATCGCGCCATTACCGCCTCCGTGCCGCCGCCATTGTGACAGTGTTGCCATATCGCTATCAAGATCAAGCGCCATCTATTGTCCGACGGCGGAGACTATTGTGAAAAAATCTTTTCCATTTCGGCGCGGGTTAGATAGTTTTGTAAGATGTACTAAAAAGCTTTATAGGAAAATTCTTATAGAAATGGTTTTCTATTAAAAAGGATAAAAGTAATTTTAATAAACAACATTTAGTGTGTCGCTGATTGGGTTGTTAGGTTGTTCCTTTATGAAGAATTCCTGCCTAGTTAAGTTCTAAATCAATGATGAATGAAGGTAATTATAGAGCATTTGACGAAATATACATTCCATGATGAAGCAGGTACAGAAATAATTTACGAAGCTAGGAAAAAAATATTTTCAGAGGTTATAAATATTAATAAAACATGGTTTACCTAATAAGGAACATGGACGCAGGGCTCGGTAACGGTTCGAAAAATACATGTTAATTATATTCTTAACCAGGAGCGCCATCAAGTCGCGAGCGTTATGATCGCTGGGATCAACCTTTTTGCACTTGGATGGCGTGGCGACTAATGGTATTAATGTATGGTAACTTCAAGCAAGTGAAAGTGCAACTAAAGAGCTAGCTAGGCTAGGCTAGGCAGGGAACTAGAGATAGGGTGGTTGTGACGGGCGGTGTTAAGACATTAGCGCGTGAAATTAACCGTCGTTTCGAGAAGGAACTGACTAGTTTTTTTCGTTTGTTAGGCCTTTACCTCAAAAGCATAAATTCCTTGTAGCGGTTCACCGAATCGCTTTTCACCTCGAACGTATATTTAATTTTCGCGTTGTGTCTCGATCGTTTACTGTTTTAGTCGTTATAAGTTTTAGTCGCATTTCACCTTGATCGTGCATTTAACTATCGCGTTGTGCCTCAATCGTCATATTTTTGTCGATATATAAGTTTTTGTCGCATTTCACCTCGATCGTGTGATACATTTTCGCTTTGTATCCTAATCGTCTAATTCAGTATTAGACCATATCTTTAGTCGCAATGTACTTTTTTAATTTTTTTTAGCCAGGTTCAAGCTCCGTATTTTCTCACAAATATTGAATTATATAATTATAATAATAATTATTGTATCCTACTTTAATGTCACTGTACTTCAATTTCGCAATGACAGAATATCATCTAATATTTATTAGTCACAAAGATAATATTTCAATGACTTTGATAACATTTAAGATATTAAACTACAGGTATAAAACGCGTTTTAAAAAAAATGTTACAGAATTTTAGTGCGAACATCAATTAACGCGGCACATTAAATAGAGTCCCAAACAAACATCGATCGCGACGAAATGCGTCTAGGGTAAAATACTACAAGAAAAATTAAATGCTACATATTAATTATATTAATGTAAAAAGCCACGCGAAAAATTGCTCCAAGTAAAAGATTCTATTGAAATTTTGTTCATTCGAGGTGAAATGCGATTCTGCGAATTGCTACAAGGAATTTATGATTTTGAGGTAAAGGACTAACAAACGGTTTTTTTTTGCTATTTTATCAAAACTGAAATAATACTCGTATCGATACCGTTCGAGCAGAATCGAAATGATAAGGCTCTTAATTCAAATGTATGGCGTTTCTGACGAGCTGGTTACAAGCAAGTTTCCGATACGTAATATGATCGTTACGTACAAGTGTACCTACTTATATTGTTAAATAATTGTTCAAGGCTACGAATTTCATAAAGTGGGTGGAACACAATAGCAAAATTAGATGTCCTTCAATAACTTTCGCCAGATTTAGGCTTGTAATTTGCTTTTATTGTGGATAATGTAGCAATTTTGATTTGTTTGCCACCATAAGACCTTGTCGTACAGTCGCGTCGTGTACAAAGATATGTATATCACACATTTGCACCTTATTGCAATGGGATATGTGCAAAAATGTTACCATATATTTGTACAGTAGGTACCAGTTCATTTTGGTGTTACATAAAGAAACGTCAAAAATTGTATTAAACAAAACTGACAATTATACGCAAATATTAAAGTTACAATTAAATGGATAAACATCCCCAATATTATGGCGACCCCTTCTTTCAGAGCTGATATCTCTTAAACGGCCAAACCGATTTTAATGAAACTAGCTAGGAATCATCCTGATTAAGATAGCTTTCTTTAAAAAAAAAACGCATCCAAATCAATTTATCCGTTTGAGAGCCACAGACAGACACACAGATACACAAGTTAAACTTAAGTTTAACATCAGTCTTGTTTGTCCAATACAACGTGGCTATTCAACACAATCCCCGATAGAAGTCCACTGCTAAAAGGGCTCCGCCTCTTGATAGTTTCCTTAGTTCAGCTTTACCCGCATCCTGTGGTTGTCCGCGATCTTGAGCATATCGTTGGTTTACGTTAGCCTACGTCCACTCGAAAAGTCGCCAAGCGCGCCATGCGGCCGGTTGTGAACATTCTAGTCTGCGGACGTAAACTTATACCAAGGGCTATATTTATAGTAGATTGTTCAACAAGGGACTAAAGTAAGCCATTATGACACGAGATATTTATCCACCCGAGCAAAGCGAGGGTGGATAAAGTTCGAGTGTCATTATGGCGTTTTAGTCTCGAGTTAAACACTCTACTTTTCACTTCGAATGCGAGAAAAAAAAAACTCTTTTTGTAATAATTTTGCACCGTTGGCATTTTGAGGTTATTTCCAAGGCCTAAAAATGGTCCATACACAATCTCTGAAAATGGCGATAATCCTCCATTCATTAACAACGTGATGTTTAAATGCTTGCATATTTAGCCAACAGATACAAACATGAAAATTATTTGGACCATGCCTAATAAAATAGAACTATCCCTAATATATTTAAATATATTTATATTAATAATCATTAATCGTGTTTCACGAAATTAAATCTTTTTTTTAATAATTTTGCACAGTTGGCATTTTGAGGTTATTTCCACGGCCTAAAAATGGTCCATACACAATCTCTGAAAATGGCGATAATCCTCCATTCATTAACACCGTGATGTTTAAATGCTTGCATATTTAGCCAACAGATACAAACATGAAAATTATTTGGACCATGCCTAATAAAATAGAACTATCCCTAATATATTTAAATATATTTATATTAGTAATCATTAATCGTGTTTCACGAAATTAAATCTTTTTTTTAATAATTTTGCACAGTTGGCATTTTGAGGTTATTTCCACGGCCTAAAAATGGTCCATACACAATCTCTGAAAATGGCGATAATCCTCCATTCATTAACACCGTGATGTTTAAATGCTTGCATATTTAGCCAACAGATACAAACTTGAAAACTATTTGGACCATGCCTAATAAAATAGATTTTATCCCTTATATATTTAAATAGATTCATATTTGTAATCATTAATCGTGAAATTAAATCGATTAATTTATATTTTTTGCAAGAAAAATGATCCATATACAATCACTGAAAAAGGCGATGATTGGCAGTTTAAGGGTTTCCAAAGTAAATTAAAAAGAAAAAGTACTTTAGTCCCTAGGGAGTAAAGTGTAGTTTTATTCCCTAGAGGTTAAATACATCACTTTAGTCCGGCTATACAAGCCAATTGTGAGTCATTTTAGAGCCTGAGAAGTGGAAAACATATTGCTTACCAGTCGCGAGGCGTTCGTACAAGCCGATTATTTACGGCTTTACCAAAAATTCCTATGCATAGAGTAGGTATACAAACAAAACGTAAAACCGACACACGCCATACACCTTTTTTTGCTCCGGCTTGTCTATTTATTTACGAGACGCTTCGCCACTGTTGCTTACAATAAGACGCCCCCGCGTCGTTCTACTCTGGATGTTTAAAGCCATTTTAAGTATAACAATGTTGGCAAATATATCGGTTATCTACCAAACACGTCCTAGAGTAATAATTACTATAGTGAATGCCAGCGTTATATACAGCCTATATCACTTAGGACCACTTGTGCCAAGAATTTAACACAGGGTTAAGACACTAACTCGAGTTGCAATGACAGTTTTAGTATGAATCTGACGTTTACTAACTCGACTGTTTTAACAAAGTGTTAAATTTTTGGTGCCCTTACATAAATTACCACATTCGTATGCGCTACGAATAACGATGTTTTGTATTAATTTAGCCAAGAGTCATTGATAAGTAATAAGCCTTGCAAAGTTTGGGCACAACGACAAAGTTACATTAACCATTCGTTTTTTATGAGGTATAGTGTCCGACCGAATTTTTTTGACCGAGTTTCGGTTTCGGCTGCAGTCCACCTGAAACTCCGGCTGAAACTGAAGCTACGTTCGGGAGATTTCATGCTGCGATTGGGTATGTGTGTGACTTTATTTACCTATTTTTCCTGCGAATGGGTGCCTATTATTTTATCGAAACTCCTTTCCACGAACGTATTATTATTCTTTACGCAGATTTTCCATATCATCGAAAAGCATTGGTTAATTTTCTTCGGTTTTGGTTTCGGTTACAAAAACTAGTTTCGGTCGGACACTACTACTAACTTACTACTCACAGTGGGGCTGGACTAGTTGCCATCGAATACAAACGTTAGCTTTTAATGATCACTGGCGCTTTACGTTGTCATAGATATATCACGTGACTTACGTCAATTCCATACATTTTTCTATGACAACGCAAAGCGACAGTGATCAGATCACCAAACGCTAGCGTTCGTATTCCATGGCAACTTGTCTACCCCTCAGGTATGCACAATTAAATATAAGTAACATTTCATTTTTCTACGTTGTCCTATACAACATAGAAAAATACAATACATACATAAAATCAGTTTATAAATATAGAAATGGAGACGGAATTTCACAGCGGCGCACGCAACGCTACAAACACATGTGATCCAGGCCCTCTATTCAACACGGTTAAAAACTAAAACCGGCCAAGTGCGAGTCGGACTCGCGCACGTAGGGTTCCGTACCACTATACATCTAAATAAATGTTTTTCTTTATTCTTTATTATATTGGAGTTCATTGAATGAAAGGTAAAATGCGGTTTACGATTTGTAACGTATTAAAAAAAAACGAATTATTCGATCTCGTTCAAACCAATTTTCGGTGGAAGTTTGCATGTAATGTACATCATATATTATTTTTACATTTATCATTCCCTTATTTTAGAAGTTACGGGGGGGGACACACATTTTTCCACTTTGGAAGCGTCTCTCGTGCAAACTATTCAGTTTAGAAAAAAAATATATTAGAAACCTCAATATTATTTTTGAAGACCTATCCATAGATATCCCACACGTATGGATTTGATGAAAAAATAAATGAGTTTCAGTTCTAAGTATGGGGAACCCCAAAAATTTATTGTTTTTTTTTCTATTTTTGTATGAAAATCTTAATGCGGTTCACCGAATACATCTACTTACAAAGTTTCGATAGTATAGCTCTTATAGTTACGGAATAAAGTGGCCGTGACATACGGACGGACAGACGGACGGACAGACATGACGAATCTATCAGGGTTCCGTTTTTTGCCATTTGGCTACGGAACCCTAAAAACGAAGACGTGGTCAAAATAATACGATTACCGTTCAAAGACAATATGGTTTTTATCGCCTAGAATCCCGGCCCAGGTGAATAAAATAAGGCGTGTGTCACTGACGTCGTTTCGTGCATGTGCCACGTAGGAGTATCTACGTGTACATTTTGACATGAATCAAATTTGACCCACCAGCAGTCCACCACTAGCACCACTATGTAATTACGGCTTGATTGCCCTTCCTTTTTTGCCATTTACAGTCAAATATTTGCAGAAAACGTATAACTTATTAGTTACAATATCGCTTGACAACGTCGAGTACAGGTCCTGAGTTCCTGACCGTTATCGCGGTTATCGGATCATCCCCCGCGTCGGTCCACTGATTCCGCGTGTATCACACAACAGATAATTGTTTCCTAAACCCATTAATCTTCTACGCCACATAGCTTGTTGATCTATTGCTGTCCAAACATTTTTAGGGTTGTTACGAAATTTGTTTGAATTGAAGTACCTTAAATAGCTGTCTTTAGGCATGCGTCAATGGTATAACTTTTCTTTTCCATTTTGTTAGCTGTAAACATACATACACTTTGGCTTTGGGAAATAGGTTATGGGCCCAAACATCGTATACAAAATATAGTTATAGACTTCCGATAGTTTCACCATTATTGCAATATTTTTGGGACCTTCCATCAACCCCACACATACACTTCAATTAAATACTCTGTCTGCCCCATCAACTACATAATTGACAGACTAACCACCTTTCTACATTAGGCTCAAATTTCAGCAACATAATATTCACGGCGCGCCGTTCCTAAATGGAAGCTATGACTATATCCATTGTTATTAGAATTTTTCTATTGTGAAGGAGGAAAATGTAACAAAAACGCGAAACCGGATACGACCCTTGTTTGTCCTCCAAAAATGTGTCCAACGCAAATTGAGTGTTTGCTTTGCACTTCATTTAAAAGCTTCCGCCTCTCTCACTTGATAGTGCAGTTTACTGCCTTCTCGTTTTCCATATTGACTGACATTTTTAACCTCCGGTGTATGTATCGTTAATAACACTTAAATTATTTATTTTAAAACATTTAACATTTAAGTAACAATAATCAAATAAATCAATAAATATCAAGGGATTACCTCTTACCTCATACAAAATACCTTATATGGATGGATATCTAACTACGTTGACAAGGCAGCTACATTTTATTTGATATTATATTAAATATAATATTTTTCGTTTTATATCGGTAATGCTAGACTAAGTAGTAACCATTGTAATAAGTTTAAAAAATGACTGACTGCTGAGTTTCTTGCAGCGTTTCTTCTCAGCAGTGGTCTCCTCTTGGGAAGCGATGGTAGATTCTCGACGTGTAAAAGTGCCGACTTACTGAATAAATGTCTTTTATCTTTTATCTTTATCTTGATACATCCTACTTACTGAAGATATTTTGCGGGTGGTAGGACCCTGTGCAGGGTCCGTCCGGATCGCTACCACCATCTTATCCATTAACCTACCGCCAAACAGCAGTGTTCGCATTGTTGTGTTCCGGTTTGGGGATAAGACAGCCGGTGTAATGACTAGCATAGAGGCATTCCATCTTAGTCCTCAGGGTTGGCAACGCATTTGCAGTCTTATGCTAATGTCTATGGGTCACAGTTTCCACTTACCATCAGGTGGCCTGTGTGCTCGGTTGCCTTCTCTATGCCATAAAAAAAAAATAAAAAAAAAATACCGCACGTGATGACCATTTTCGTTTTTGTATTTTGGCCTTTTGACTTTTTGACATATTCTTTGCATCCATTCTAAACTTACAGATTACAGATTAGCTCTCTACAAATAATTACTACTACACGCCACAAACCTGAATAGGAAGTCACTAGTCAAGAGTACAAAATAATCCAATCCCCTCACTACAGGTACAATAGAGAATATATTCTTATTCAAAGGCAGTCTAGCCGTAGTTTCCTAATGTGTAATGGTTTCGGCATGACAATAGGGCTGCAATCCTGCCGCTCGAGCGCACGCATTCACTTGCGGTCACCTCTACTGCGGGCCCTTTATGTCGATCAACTTTGTGCTGGCCCTCTTTGTCCCCCGACCTGATACAGAGTTGAGAATAGGCGAATAGCACGTCTTTAGTATCTACCTTTCTTTTCAACTGAAATACATTGGATATTTTAAATAACAAATTAGAGGAAAATATCAATCCATACTACGGTTGAGAAATACTGAACGCATTCAGTTAGAATCTTCGGGCTCGATGAAAAAACGCCCGACTGAGCGGGAAAGCAGGAAGTCGTACTCGTATTCCTAAATGCCTTTCCGATTTGTGACTACTTAAGTGTAAGTATGACATAGTAAGAAAGTCCCAATCGAATTTACAGGTATGACGAATGTGAAGGTTGGATAGACGTCAATTTAAGATGCATTTTGGCCTTGTAACCACCAAATACCAAACTTATATAATCCCTTTAATAATTAAAATCCTGTGCTATTCTAATTTTGAAGGGTTTTTAAAAACTACCTGTTACAGAAAATAATAGATATATCTTTTGTATCACCCAATTTTCAACAAAAAATACAGAAGTTTTTCATAAAAGCGTCGCATCCGTTGTACGGCGGTTGTTTATCCTTTAATCCTTTGTGATCGAATGAACATCTAGCGATAACTTTTCCATCCGAGGCGATATGAATAGAGCGTGTGCGACGCTCGCGCCGCATCGCACGCGACGCGGCAAAGTTCTTTTGTCACCATTATCGGGGAAAATCCGATCGAGGGAAGTGTGGCTGAAGCTAACTGCATTATGAGCTACCGTATTCATTGTACCAACTATAATCTAGTGTTCTGCGTGGAGCGGAACGGCCAACTTCAATGCGCGTGTCTCGCTCAAACGAGACGGCTAGTTATGAATTGATTTAATCGCAGTCGCAGCGTGAAACAATAGGGTTTTAAACAATATTTAACTGTAAATTTGTTTGTTATATGAAATGCAATCCGCGCATGAATGGTGTCTAATAAGTTAACGGCCGCGCATAATTCAAAAAGTTGAACACAATACATAAAACAAATGAATGAAAAATGAACAAAGGAAAAACATTAATAGACGAGACGCAGTTCGCTAAGTATACTTCCAATATACGCGATAATAGACAAGTTCGCAACTTCATTCCAGATTATAGCGATCCATTGAAAATATCCATAAAAGTCGAACATTACCCAAAACAATGGAGGGGAGGGCTAGGGTATTAGGTGCTTGCGCCGCTATTGAGCAACTTTTGTTCCATTGTGTTGTCCAGGCCTCCCCAGGCGGGCACAAAGACACTACGCAGACATAGACCGAAATTCATCAGCTACGCGATTGTTTGCTACATAAAGGATGGCATTGTCGACAAATAAGACATCGCAACACAATGTACATGCCATTATAACCAGTGACGGCCATCGCGTTAGATATCGTGCGATAATCCGACAGCGATACTGGCGATGGATTAATTTGATTAAATTGATGTTTGCTGTCACCAACGCGATAATTAGGTATATGGATGAACTATATCATTATGTACATCTAATATACAATATATTGCATTTGTAATTATGAGTTAATGGTAGATAACGGCATTGTAATGGAATACCTATGGTCTTATTTAAATCTGGCAAACTTTGTTTTTAGTGTAGTTTGTACACAGGTAGAACTTTATAGCAAGTTTATTATATATTAATGCAGTCAAAAACCATGTTGTTAAGAACATGTCTTAAATCTGGGCTTAAAATGTACGAATCATATTAAAACTGAAATTCTTTTCGTGATTATAATAAAGAACAATCTAAATCTAACTAAATCTATGCCAAAGATAACAACCCATTCATACAATGGTTATAAGTAACAATGGGCAACGACTCACAATTCGGCTATTCTAAAAATACTGAACAATGTCTCTTCCATTTCATAAAAATCTACAGGCACGTGACGAAGTAATTCCCGTTAACAATGGAGAGTTTCTTCATATTTGAACTCGCTGCCCCTGTTTGCGCCCGCGCTGTCGATAGGCTTGTGGTTTCGTGATGTGTGCAAACAATGCTTTATACGACTTTAAACTGTCATGAACACATTTAAGAGGTTATTGAATTAAATTTATGCTTATCGGAAAAGTTAAGCTTGGTTGAGACTGACTTAATTTTATGGTTGGAATTTCATATCGGTGCGTACACCTGTAACCAAACAGGTTACTTCTACTTTCTAGGCTTATTACCTACCTACATAATATCTTTAAATTAATTTTGAAACAGCATAAAACGGTCTCTAATACACTCGGTAATACCTTATAGCTTTAGAGATGTTATCGCATTTGCTAACTCTCTTTTTTAGGGTTCCGTACCTCAAAAGGCAAAAACGGGGCCCTTAGACGTCCGCACGTCCGTCTGTCTGACAAGGCCCTTTATATTTATCTCGGGAACGCGTGAAGGTATTGAGTTGAAATTAAAACCATGTATTCAAATTTACAGTCCCTTGAAGCTGTGATAAAATCCTAAGTTAACGTAAATAAAAGATACGGCCGTAAAAAAGTATAATTCGACATTCTCAAAAGAATCAAAATTTATAGGGTATTTTCCGTTGACCTAGAACTATGAAATTTGGCAAGTAATACCGTCTTATACTGCAAGTAAAGAAAAAAAACTGAAATTATACATATTATATAATTTCCAAAAAAAAACAAGGTCTTTATGCAAGGAAGGGCGGTTCAAATTAGGGTTAAAGTAAAAGGTTAAAGAGTAGGAGAGTCCGACGCGCACTCGTCCGGTTTTTTTACTTGACAGTAATCCCATTGATGGCCAAGTTACAAATAAAAAAAATACGATAACGCATCAAAAGCAATAGGGTTTCACCGAGTAGAATAGAGCCACAGGGCCTCTATTCCACATTGTCTTTACCCCTTTTGTCATCGCATTGTTAACGTTCTCATAGCTCTTATTAACTTCACGGCAAAGACGGCCGAGTCGTAAACAATACTATTGCAATAAGGGTAAAAACAGAGATGAATAGAGGCCTTTATCTGGTTCTTTCATTATGTGTGAACCCTATAGAGATATTTATGAAGTTTTAATACCCATATTCTTTTATTTCCAAACCAATTAGCCGTCAACGCAAGTTCTTGACCCAAATGCGGTAACCCATAATTTCATCGAATTTCATTTTATTTCATTTTCTGCTGAAGCCATGGTTAGCTCAAACCTGTCTACCAAAAAAAAATCTCATGCGGTTAGACATGCCTTTCGGTGAAATGAAAATTCTGCATACCTAATAATCCCTTCGTTGAACCGTGTTTCGATAAAATAATAGCTACGTCCAAATGAATATTAATACAAATTAACGTTATTCTACTTCTATGATACAGTTGCTCTATCTCAAAAAGTACCGAGCTGTACACTTCTGAACATCAAAGTTGGCATGAAATATGTAGTTTACCACCAAAGCCACCATCTGAAATAACAAGCATTCCGCAGACTCCCGAAACGGAACATTAACAATACACTATCCCCGAGTATCTTTGAACACAAAACTTACGAAATACCCTTAAATTAAAGATCAAAAAGCAGTTCCCCGGTGATGTTAATCTGGCCAGCTCGATAATATCCGCGCGTCCCTGGGGGAGCCCTGCCTAATCTACATCGCGTGCCATTCAGAACTATTGTGTCACTCGCCCGGCCATTGTCTCACTAAATCGATAAAAAAGACACTGGCCCATTTCCAAAATGAGACACCGTGTCGTTCTTGAGTTATGACGTTGATTATGCACCAGATTAGACTTGAGGCTTCTTTGAGTTTTACGCCAGGACATGGCTGAGACTAGAAACAAAGATAAAGATTAAGAGAAATATATTCGCAACAACACAAAATTACTTTATACATAAATACAAAGAGAACAAGACAGATAAATTGTTTGCAAAACGGTCACAACTCAGCATTCGCTAGCCGTAAAGCCAGCACTGGTCTTCCGTTGGAACTGCTACTTGCGAAATGCGTTACTGTACAGTCGAGTTCATAAATATGTGTACACTTTAGTACCTTGTCACTTTAATCGCTGTGACAATTGACATATGGCAGATCAAACATGCTCTTCCTCTTGTAACCTTTGAAAGTTACAGAAACCTTGGCCATATTTAAACGTCAATTCAATGCTGAATTAAAAAATATATACAGTAGTTTTTTTTCTGTCAATCTTCATCATCGACATTGTCAGCCAGCACTACTTGGATTATTTTGTGTACCCAATTATGATCATATTTATCGATGTCTATAAACGTGGATAAAACATCTGTCACTTTTTGCCCAGTATGTAAGAGCGGGAGTGAGGATGCTTTATCCACCGCGTTAAAGGCGACCATAATAGGGGTGCTGGATTCTGACTTGTTTTTTATTTAATACTAATCCTCAGTGCATTAAACTACCCTTGACCAAGGCACCCCCTGCATGACACATTAACTTAATAAAGCAATGAATAATGAAAGAATTCATGACAAAAGCAGCGGGAACCCTATACAGATCTGAGTTTTTTAATCAAACGCTATTGACAATGCAAATAAAATAAGGATAAAGATATTATTTCACTATTAGCGCAGTAATTGTCAATCAGGTTGAGATCAGTAACTATAGGGTTGAGGGTTCACGACTTCAGCTGTCATGACAGAAATGCATCAGTGTCTGTCTCTGTCCGCACTGATTTCGTCGTCGTATACATACAACACAACGAAAATCATTATAATTGTGACTTTCATAAATATCTGAAACGAATAAGTACCCTTTGATCTGAATATAACTTTAAAGGAAACGCGCTCCCGCAGCCCGCCGAAGGAAAATTCTTCAATTACACGTTACGCCCAATAGAGTTGAATGGGGAGTAATTTTGGTTTCTTTCAGCATAAAACAAGGGGTTCGCGGCACGAGCGGTAGCGGAATACTAACTAGGCCAACATTTAAATTGCCTGAACGATTACACCGTGTACAATGAAGTTCAGTTTTAAATTAAATTACGAGTATGCACTATTTTTATATTTTTTAGCTAAACGAGGGACGCAGGTCGTAAATAATATGTTACTGGTGCCTGTTAGCTAAAATGGTCCGACACTGGTGCCATCACCCTAACTTCGAAGATATCTCACTTGTTTGGAGTGTAAAAGACCCGAAGGTATTGCAATTCGACGAGGCGTGTAATCTAGTTGCCTAGAAGTTAGCGGGCTCGATTTCCGTTTTTGTAATGAGGGCGAAAATTTGTTCCGGGGTCTTGTATGTCTGTCGTTGTCTAGTACCCATAGTACAAGCCTAGAGCTTAGTTTGGGACTAGGTCAATTGGTGTGACATTGTCCCTTAATATTTATTTATTTACTAACTGAACATCCACTAGTGAGTTATGACTGTAGGCCGCGGTCCCGTGGCGGCACACTTGGCATTACGTGAGCGGTCAAACGCTTCAGCGGGGTAAGGGCACGCCCTCGGAACAATCGCTGCTGATTCACTTAAACACGGTTTAAACACTCAAGTCTTTCGTCAATTTCTTTATTTAAACTTAATCGCGTTCCACAAACATTTTTCGATAGCTAAAAATGCTATCTTGTCAATTTTGCGGGACGCTTTCGAGTAAAGATGCCACGAATATTCGGCAACTATTCGGTATTCGGCCTATTCGGCCACTTTTTTGCTATTCGGTATTCGGCCGAATAGTGCGTACTATTCGGCCGAATACCGAATAGCAAATCATGTAAAAAAAAACACGTTATTTTACTCAAAATTATGTATTTATTTCCAAATTACAACATTTTAGTACTTAAAATTAATCAGTGGTAAGTTTTGATGGATAAAAACGAGCTTTTCAGCATTTTTTGATAGCAAACGATTGCGCTTTTCATCGTAAACCATAATAACACGAGCTGTTTAGCCACCCAAGCGGAGCGTTTAGTCACGCGTTATACACTCTACTTTTCACTTAGAATGCGAGAAAAAAAACGACGTTCTATCCAATGATATTTTAAATTTAGATACGTTATGCTCATACGAAACGCATTCAAAACCCGTCGCCAATTACTAACATATTTTTACAGACAAAGACGGCAATCCGTAGCGAACGCTATTAAATGAAATTAAATGAAATCTTCATACTACTTAATGTAATGTGTAATGTGTAATAATTCTTTCAAAGATGTCAAAGTGATTTGAAAGAAGTGATTGTTACGTTTAATTAAAACATGAGTGAAAAATGTTCCCCTTGTTTGAACTCCATAGAATTGCGTAGGCACGCGCGTACAAAGCCGCGAAGCCTAATAAACTAATGTGTATTCTTTGAATGTAAACTTATTGCTATAATCAAATAATTTGGTTTGCTAAACACAAGGGCTTATTTAAAAAACCTTTTTAAATGTTAGGCGGATGTTAAACGATACTTTTTTAGGGTTTCGCACCCGAAGCTTGGGCTCACCAAATGGACCCTATTAATATGCCTACATTGTCCGTACGTCCGTCCTAAAACTAAAGAGTTGTATCTTTTTAACCGTAATAAATAGTTGTTGGTTTTTCTTGATGTTTCATTACAATTAATTTAGTAATAAATACAAAAAATACGTTAAATAATAAAGAGACTCCCCACACAATAACGGTAGAACATACAAGCATCAAATTTTATATGATTATAGAAAAAACCCTAGAAAAAACAACAAGTACTAAAAAAATGTCGTGTGAGTTGGGTCCGCGCTGATTCAAGTCGAAACCGAATTCAAATCGGAATATAATAATACCTACTGTGCGGCGGTACAAAACCCTCGGTGCGCGAGCCTGACTCGCACTTAACCAGTCTATTTAAAGTTCACCAATAAATTCACCCCATTAAACTTAAAACATATCGCAAAATTATTTGACTACTTATTTATCCGACTAATTTTCAAGGGCCTATTATTATCGTATATGCACACGCCCATGCACACGCACACGCCCATGCACACGCACACGCCCATGCACACGCACACGCCCATGCACACGCACACGCATACGCGCTCGCGTTGTTATACTAACTTATTAACATGGAATACGTAACTCGAATACGGAGAATACTGATTTCCGTAATACAGGCTTATCCGACTTAGCCCAGAAATCAGCGACTAATTTTTTACCCATTTTATATCATTATCTTAAACATGAAATATTTCAATGACCTACATTTTACCAGAGTAAAGTGAAAATGCATCTCAAACACAACCACTCACAAAGGCAACGTACGGAATCAAAAACGAACAATCGAGGCCCTGATGAATTTCGGTTTATGTTGCTCGAGTCTTCGCCGTACTTTCAGCAGCACAATGGGGACAAAAGTTATTCAGCGACAATGCGAGCACCAAATACCGATCGGCCCCTACCCCAAGGCACCATTGTTTACTTTAATACAGTACTTTTATATCATCGATGGCGCATTATCGCGGAATTGAGTCATTGAGCTGAAAATGTTCACGCTGAAAACAAAAACATTACGTGTAATGTTACTTTTGTTCCATTTTTAAAGGTTTAGTGCGAATTTTAGTAAGTTAAGACGTTTTGTATCAGATGCTACGCCGTAGCAATCGTAGCACATGTGGTAAATTCTAGGCTGGGTATTCTAGGCGGTAAAAACCATATCGTTTTTGAGCTTGTCATCTTTTTGATAGCTCTTATTTGCATGCCATTAATGGCGGCCGAATTAAAAAACAATACCGTAACATGTCAAATACGATTTGGGCTTTACCGCTTAGAATAGAGGCGCAGGCGCAGTATTCTAGGCGGTGAAATCATATCATCTTTGATCTGTTATCGTATTGTTAACGTTTTATAGCTCTCATTTACTTGACAATAATAGCGCCTTAGTGAAATTAAATACCATATTATAACACTATAACACGTCAAAGGCAATACTTATTTATATGGTTTTACCGTGTTGAATATAGGCCCTGTATTTATTAAACCTTTTGGTGAAAACATATGAACTACTAGCGGACGCCCGCGACTTCGTACGCGTAGAATTAGTTTCCCAGTACTCCCCCTTTTTTTCCCGTTGGGGGTCGTTTTCGGAAAATCCTTTCTTAGTGCTCACTTACATCATGAAAGGAACACCTGTACCAAATTTCAAGTTTCTATGAACAGTAGTTTCGGCTGTGCGTTGATATGTCAGTCAGTCAGTCAGTCAGTTTCTCCTTTTATATATTTAGATTTAAGTTTCTATGAACAGTAGTTTCGGCTGTGCGTTGATATGTCAGTCAGTCAGTCAGTCAGTCAGTTTCTCCTTTTATATATTTAGATATAGATATTTTGTGATCTTGGACTGTATGGGTTGTGTACTGCTGGTTGATTGAAAGCCACTATTTGCAATTCACACGAGGTTAGTAATAACGTCACAACTTAAATAATTACACTATGCGTTCTACAGCAAGATGGAAGGAGCAGTGAAGAGGTGGTGATGCGTATAAGTCTCAGACCGGAAGGAAATTCCTAGTACAAGTTGAACTTTATGTTGCTAGCAACATATTATATCGGAACTCACCCAGATTCATACGGAAAGCAAAGGAATCACGACACAGGTCACATGGCAGTCACGGCACGAGCGTTCAAATACATTTCTACGGTTTGCTTTCGGTCCAAAGCATCGGATACAAAAAGAAAAAGCATTCCAACAAAGCAAGAATGAGTGCAGCGAGGCTGCATGTGCAACTTAGGATGTGTGAGATGTGTCCAACGTTTTTTTCAGTTGACTGGTTTTTCTGAATACATGTAAATGCGAAACTGATTGTGAGTTACTTTTCAGTTAAGTTTATTTTTTGACGTTCAGATGTTTTTATACTTTTTTATTGGTTTTAGAAAGGCAATAGAGCACGTAGGCCACCTGATGCTAATTGGTTTTAAGGCCCATGGGTATTGCAATACCGAGTTTGAAAATGCGTTGCCAACCCTGACGGCTAATGCTTTAGTGTTACTTAGATATTTCACAAGATGGCAGGTGCTTCGGCTTTGTATGAGAGCAAATGAGAGACAAGTATAGTCAATCATTTTGATTCCTAGGCCACTGTGGACTTTGTCTGCGTGACGTTGTAAACTAAATCATAGGAAGCCTCTTACGTTTTGGGTGTTAACGTCACTTTAACATAATCCATAGCGGTCTAGATATCAAATTGGTTGAATACAAACCCAAAGCATCTAAGACCTGTAAGCACTGTAAAGTAGGCATATGAAAGTCTTAACTTAAACAATGTTGTTTCTTTTCTATCTCAAATAACAAAATTGTCGTTGATTTTTCTTTCTAGCCAGTACTTGCTTAGTTTTGCAAGGTTACCCTTAATTTATACACATTTACTTTACAAGTACCTGTGCCTATTCTTAAATTAAAACAAAAGAGTCTCAAGCGGCCATTTGAACACCACATTGCAACTGCACTATACCATTTTCAAATAAGCATGACTAATGAGTTCTTAACAAGCCAAGAGCAGGTTCTTTTAGTCGGTGACGCGGACAAAACAAAAGTCTGTTTCACTGTCGGTTTCATGAACAGCCAGTGTGCCCCCACAAAGCTTGGAACGTCATTTAAATGCACACGTTTCATTGGTTCTGAATGCTTCTTAGCGGGGGAAGTAGAAAAGAACGGGCCAATTACGACGCTTTTGTGACGATGCGACCTCTTTGGGTCTCGAGTGTAACTTTATGCATGGATCATGATTTTAGTGTCGGTTTTTGAAGCTGGAATACCCCTTAGCTTAATGATGAGCAAATTAATAGAGCGGGATCTAAAGTATTTTCCTAGTTGAAATGCGAATATTCGAGTGCCGGTAGAGATAAAAATTTGCAAATTGCGAATTTTAAAGAGTATAAAAAACGATGAAATATGCATAGGTAGTTTAAAAAGTGGCGTACTTATGTTGTCGTAGCAAATTATAATGTTGTTCCTACATTTGGTAATGATTTATTAATTAACGTAAGAACGAGCTACGTACAGTCACCGTCATATAGTTGGTAGCATCCAAAGTAGCCAAATAGTTCGACACGTCATTATTACCGTAGTAACAAGGGCGTGTAACGAACTATTTGGCTACTTTGGATGCTACCAACTATATGACGGTGACTGTACTATTTCAATGTCTTAAGTAAATGGCACTAGTGTTTATCAATTTAAGCTCACAGGCTGTAATAATAGACACGTTTAAGTCCCAAATTGATGCTAATATTGATGATGGTATTGTTTTAAAATATAAAAATATAAAGGTGCGACCTTACCGCTGCGTAAAATACGGTGTCGTTGTGTAAACAAAAGACGTTACAGAGTCATAGTAACAACATGGCGCCGTTTTTGACGCACCGTAATATACGCACCGTTAAGCAGCGGTGCGGTCGCACCTTAACTAGTTCAAAAATCCCCAGATGAAACAAATAAATGCCCGTAACTAGACGGTTTTTTCCTTTGACGACTTACCCTAGAGTCGTCAAAGGAAAAAACCGTTACATTACTTAAATCTTAGGGTGACGCTAAACAAGCGTAATTGTTTGAGTTGTGATTGCGTAAATAATTTCAGTGGCGGAATTGAATGTAGCCGAAATTTCAACGGTTTCGCCTTCAGCCTTAAAATCCGCAATCTTAAAACCTAAGACGTTCCTAACCGTCGAGCTGACCACTCCAGAAATGTATAAAGTTATTCCAGACCTTTAAGAAAGCTCGAGGCGGCAGCCGCAAAGCCTTTGCCGCTGCCGCTCCACTTTTCCGCTTTCCCGCTTGCTTCTTTTATATTGAAATAACTGGACTGAAAGCAAGTCCGATGCCTTCGCCGGTTTCAGCAACCACGGTTCATAAATGCGAACATTGGAGATGCTTGCTTATCTTATATGCAATACTTTCAAACGAGAAAATACGACTATTTTTCACTTACAAACTTCATTATGATCATAAACATATCTCAATATAAGACTAAGCGCTCACTATCCAGTGTAATAATTATGAATAAACAACGTTTATCTACGCACATATCATAAGCCCTCTATTATACGTTCAGAAACCGTAGGAAATGACTGGCATTATTACAACCAATATTACTATGAGGACTTTCTTGTCTATGGTATTAGGTAAAATCTGTACTGTAATGTTATAATAGTATCGATTTTTGTAACGTTATGAGTTTAAATTTGGAACAGCTGTCAAAACTCAAGAGGTTCTCTATTCTAGTATCCATAGATATTAAAACAGTTTTGATACGAAACGTCAACTAAGTATTTTATTTTGATATAAACCACACGACATTTTTTCTCGAGTGACATGAGAACAGGGACTTCATTCGTTTGTTTATGATTTACAAAAAAACTCTTCATATTGTAGACTCTGACACAGCACAATATTTTTTTGCTGCCATTTTCGTCGTCAAGTCTTCGGCTACT
The DNA here is from genome assembly GCA_923062465.1 of Acleris sparsana. Taxonomy (NCBI): domain Eukaryota; kingdom Metazoa; phylum Arthropoda; class Insecta; order Lepidoptera; family Tortricidae; genus Acleris; species Acleris sparsana. The sequence continues at coordinate 16,393,172 of OV281286.1, forward strand.
GAACCCATCTTAGAGTACTTATGATATGTGCGTAGATAAAGTAGTGTATGCAACTGTACATAATTACGTTTTAAAACACTCTTGTGATCCTATTACGAAACTCGGTGACGCTTGTTTCATAAAACCACACTCGTGTTTTAAGGCCTCCATTATGCGTAAGTTAGATAAACTACTATTCCCCAAAATACCCATAGGAAATCAACTACAAATGCGCCACAAGGGAAAACACCAAATAAAAAATAAAAAGTGTATACTCATATAAAAAAAAGTAGTTCGTATTTCTGTCTCTTTCTGATCGACTTAAAAAAATAAGTACACAACATGGACAAACCTCTAGTGGAGTTATTCTCTACCAGCGTCGTACTTTACGCGTAGTACTCGACGCTACCGCATAAAGTCTTGTCGACTAACGTCGACTCATCGATGAACTCCAAGACTCGCGGCGCTGTTACATTACGGAATAGGTAACATGGGATAAATGAAATATTATAATATATCCTGGTATAGAAAGTATGACAGGGGCGTGTAGTTTTGAGCTTTAATCTTTTAATCATTGAATTATCTAATTTAATTTAATTTAATTTAATAAATATCAACATAACAACCGGTCAAAAGAGAGTCTGATTCGTGCACCGAGGGTTTCGTACCACCGCTCAGTAGGGGTTATTATATTCCGATATGAATTCCACTTCGAATCGAATCAGCGTGAGCCTAAGTTACACTTGAATTTTTTTAGGATTTTTGTTATTTGTCTGGGTTTGTAATATAATAGCGCCAGACGCTTCTATGTTTTACCGTTTTACAACGAAAATAAAAACACGTAGAAAAACTCTTGTTCTGAATGGAGACTCCTCTATTATTTCACTCTCTTTAATTATTTTATTTGTTAGTATATCCGCCGTAATAACACATATTAAAAAAAAAAAGGCCATTACAGTTTAAAAGATGACGGACCGACGGACGGACGGACGGACAGCGTGGCATATTATTAGGGTCCCATTGGGCTCACTTCGGTTACGGAACCCTAAAAATTAGTACAAAATCAAACTATTATTCGGCTGTAATTGTTAGAGCGTCCAAAACGCTCATTGTAAACAAACGAAAGGACTCATGAGCGAACTGGCGTCCCAGCCGCGCGCGTCGGTAATGAGGCATTGACGGCCGGCCGATCGCTGCATTCACGTTCGTTAGCGCGTTAGCCATCAATGGCCGCGGTCCACCCGCTATAAATTTCGTATTGAGCGGCCACACAACAAAGCGCGTTTTGTCTTGCAAATGAAAACGCGCACATTTCGCGGTATTGTGCGCGGCTGTTTCGGTGCCGCCATTATTAACGGGGAACATGAAAGACAAAAGCTTCGTCTGCAGCACTGAGGCTGGCCTAGATAGCGGATTATTGTACTAACACAATAGCGACGTTAATTTTGCGACTACATAATTTTGTTGTTTGCAACTTTATCACGTGTCTATCGATGCGATTGGCTTTTGTTTTCGTTTTATAGCGGCCCGCTCTCTCCTGAATGGTGCGCTATACGGTTTTGTTGGGTTGAGGTTAGTGCTGGGTTCATTATTTCGTTCATAAACATTTAAATTTGGACGTTTTTTGTATGATTATTTAATCAAGAAAATCAATGGGTATATATATTTTTTACATATGTCCAGAAGAGTTCTGTTCTTGGTCTTTTTTAACTCAGGCCTCTAAAATTTTGGCGTCTCAGCTCCGCATTATACTGCGGGATCTGATATTATAGTTTAAAGGCAAGAGAGGAATCCGCACAAAATTACAGAGATATTTCATTAGAATCTTTCTCGCTTCAAGCAAGGTTTAGGGCCCAACTTTTTTATACCTATTTAAAGCTACGATTAATAGGCATCTTGTGGGTGAGCCCGCTTCATCGTCGGCAAAATCTTCGTCCTCCAGGGGAAAGAGTTAGTCAAGAGCAAACCTATTATCAATAATGCAAAAAACACTCTGACCAGACTTACTCCTGGGGCTCTAATATGGCTGGTTAGGCAGCCGTCACCTTCTGACACGTTAATAAGTACGAAATGGATGCTTTGTCTACATTTGACACGCTCTATAGACGCAGCCATATTAAGCCCGCTGATAAGACAGACATCAAGCCGTAAGACAATAAATCGACTGAATGCGCAGTAGGTGCACATGTACAAAATAATTGCCTTCAACTTAAAGCGTGTGCGCGAGATACGCAATATAAAATTTTACAAAAATGCCGTACAATCGATACAAGTCATAGTCATACATCGGGGTTTTCGGTGCGGGAACGTTTGACATTAGTCAAAGATTAGGTATTGACTTGAAAAACAGAATGTACTCTAGTAGGTTTCTACGTCATGAACAATTAATTGAATAACATAAAACGATAAGTATTCATAGATATAGGTACTATAAAGTCAGTATCAACCTCTTCAGTTAAGTCCCTACTCATAAAATTGTATCATAGTGTGTAGGTATACAATTCGCAGAGAGGTAGTTATTCATTAGGCATAATATGATTTATCTCAGACTGGCCTATCTGTTTATCTCTACTCTTTCTCAAATCATTCCCGCACCGAAAACCCCGATGTATGGTCATAGTCAAACACTTAAAAATAAACATATAATGTCTCGGCAGGGAAGAAGTTTTTTCTTAAATTTTCCCTTAATAACAAAAACCTTATTAGAAAATACTTACCACTGTAGTCTTCAAAAAAAAACAAGTTCAAGCATTCCAAATTTCCAAAAAGGCACTGATCACTACACCAAAATCCACACACAACACAGACATTAATGCTGGCACACGATAATCGCTGAATCCACGAAAAGAACAAACTTGGCGGGAAAACGGCGCGACGAAAAAGTTCGGACGGGCATAGTGGCCTGACAGCCTAGTGGTTGCGTAGAGCGGGGAACACAGACTGCGAACCGGCCGGCTAGTGTTGTGTTGTGGTTTAGTCACCGCGCATGGCCCTTGCGCACTGAGCACTTGTCACCCTTTCCACCCTCGCTGCACTTCCCTTTTGAACATTGCAGGATGCCTTTACACCATTGACATGGTAATTACCGCTTTGTGATTTTAATTACGAAAAATCTGATTTAAATAGGTACGACTTTTTTAAAGGCATACGTTTGAGATTGCGTGTGGTGGCTATACATGTCTAAATTGTTAAAAAGATAGTGACAAAAACATAACAGCAATTAACGCCAGTAACGAACGGTTTGCTTACAATTAGAAACCTGTTTGTGACATTCTTGTAAGAATAACAAAAGCTTTACCTTGTAACACATGAATCATAAAGAGACTCGAATAAGAATGCTACAAATAAGATAGGTGTCTCATCAAAGGAAGAAGCCAGAGACAGCGGGAGTACACAATGTGAAACGTTGGGTAATATGTCCGATGACAATGGTGCGAACGCGGCACAAAGCCGCGAGGCGTATTGTGTGAACCCGCACAATACACCTCACATATGCAACCGACAACTTTACCGCGGCACCTGCCAAAACAAAAAACAAGCCACTCTAGTCCTTATTCCAAAAATATAAAGAACACCAACTTAAAACTGAGGTGTCACTAACGCGGCTAGCAAACACCCTGTGTATTGTGTGTCAAAATAACTGATACGTGCTTAAGTATAAACGAAAATTGTAGTTTTCTGAATGAATCGACCTTCCCTTGTTGTCGTCGATGAAATTTTATGTTTTCTTTTGTTATGTTTAGAACAAAATCGTACAAATACATAACATATTCTAGTTTAAATCATAACACGTGTTGCCTGCGACTTCATACAAGAGAATTCATTTGTAATAAACTATTAAACGAATGTAAGAAAGCACGACTTCTACAAGGAAAGGAGAGATTTTTATAAATTCCCAACCATTTCAGTATTTAGTGGGAGGTTCTTGCATCTATGCATGAAAGTTGGTTGGAGGATTTTTCAACGTGCGTTTTGAAATCGTTGATAACGCAGCTCGTTAAGGTTTTTAATATCCCCATGTGGGACAAATGATAACCGTTTAAAATGATGTGCGATAACTCCTATCTGCCCATACTTTGAAGTATTTCAGGTATCTCGGTAACTATTAAGTACAATATAGAAATGATTATAAACCCATTGTAGCGTCAATAAGTTTAACTTACGTTTGGTACCCGATTACCGAGGGAGCCAGTATCAAACACTACTTGATTTCTTAAGACACTAAAAACCTTTTTGTTTTTTCATTATAAATATCGAGATTTTAACTTAAACGGTAGGCTGGCTTAAGTACGCGTCATTAATAATCCACTATTAAAAAAAAATTAGTACTCAAAAGTCATGGCAACGCTCGTCTACGAATATTTTTAAAAACATTTTCCATGCTACGTATGAGTAACTTGGCAATAGCATGCAAATGTATTCATTTCATGGCGTTTCACAATTCTTTTTTTTTTCCTCGTCGGTACACAATTGTTCAACAAATCAAAAACAGCCGGAAACGAATAGTAAAATCAGGTATGAAAAAATACTACAACCCGACCGGTGACTTACAAGACGCACCCTTATGATTCTTACAACCCAATACTTCAAGAGGTGGAACATCCGATTTTTGTAACTCAAAACCTTATACAGCGCAGTTATTTAAAAACAACAAAACGTCAAAAGAAATCTAAAGTAGTGTAATTAAAAAACCTTCCAAAATCTCCTATGATCTACTTTCCAATTCGATTGTTTGCGTAGCGCGCGCGTAGCACAACTTCGATTCCATCGATCGTAGCGGCTTCGCAGCTACGCAATTTATACGGATTCATGACGCAACTGTGCCAAATCTTTATATTGGTAATTATAATCAATCTTGTTTTCAAATAAACGAAGTGCTACCCCACTGCTTAATTTAATTTACGTTGTCCAACCAACCGTTAAATGTCGATTTGACAGGGTGGAATTTAAAACACAGTTGTTAGTGTAATTGCCACAAATGAATACTCATGTAAATTAGGTTAAGTAATTAGGTACTCATATATATTGCGTATTTGTAAACATTGTAATGGTTTTTTGAAAAGTCTTGCTAATATTAGGGCCATCTATGAATTACGTCTTACTTTAGAAGCATGGGGGTCGACAAAGTCGTCACATTCATGGTTCTAAAAATCATGGCAATTGTGTGACATAATATAATATTTCTAAGCTTATGTCATTGAGTGCCTTACCTTATAGGCGGTTTGTCATAAGAAATTATTGCCGTTGAAAGGTTATGTTTTTATCTATTCGAACACGGGTTTTTGCAGCCTACAAACAATTCAGATCACAGATATCTACAAAACCTACGAAAACACAAACAACACACAATAGAATAGTTAAAAGCACCAACTTACTCCACTGTTTGGGATCAGTTCTGGTGACAAAGGCCGTAGCCATTAGCCCAAAGCTTCTATCACTCAAAATGTATGGGGTGACAGTTTAACCACGTGGTACGAGTATATCGCAACGCACGAGAATGTCATTCATCACTGGGGGTTCCTGTACCTATTATATTATCGAAACACCTTTCAACGAACGTATTATTACGCAAAATTCTAATTTCATTGAAAGGCATTTCTCACCGCATGAGTTAATTTTATTTGGTAGTCACAAGTGCAACCTAACCTAACCTACGTAAGTAATGTTTAAGATATGCTGAAAACATCATGGTTTCAGCAGAACATAGCGTTCGATGAAATGAAATTCGATAAAATGTTACAATCGATGAAGTTAAATTGGATAAAGTGATGGGTTACCTGTCACTGGACAGACCTTTGGGCCGCAAGGACCGGGCCTACGCCGTTTGCTTCCATCGGTTTCCCGAAACCTTATGGCCGTATTAATAAACTCATCTTGACCGTGAGGCCCGTCACAAGATACGTCAAAATAAACGCCAAACCATAGAACACTGTCATTTTTGACGCGTCTCGAGACGAGCTTTAGAGCTGAGATCACTTTATTAATACGGGCCTTAGTCACCTAAGTCACCTTATAACAGCAAAAGATTACGCAAACTCACCATTTCAAACATTTTCTTCAAGCTTACCCAATCGAATTGTTTCCTCAAGCTACTCTCGCAACAGCAGCTTCACAAGTTGATTGAGTAATTGGGGTAATAAGTTCCACCGCGCCACGTGGTACTATTTACATCATGAAAACAAATGCCGCGTGACCAGTCGAGCCCCCACACACCCCAGCAAAACTTTGTCTTTATACTCTTTAATCGTGGCACGAGTAAGAAAGGGACACAGCTAGGGTTGCCATACGTCAGGATTTGTCCGGAAATGTCATGGATTTTTGACCCTTTGTCCGGACTGCGGCTGGACTTGGCAAGTGTTTTAAGGAATGAGCTGAAAAGAAAACTTTACCTGATATTTTTATTACAAAGTTTACACATCAACAAAAACAGTACTATTTTTTTCAAAACAATAAATAAAATAGGATAAATTACAGCTAAAGAGCTCTCAATCAATCAAGCTAGGTACGCTAAATTTCTGTTACGAGAAATGTCAGGATTTTTAGGGTGATGTCAGGATTTTCATCAGGATATTTAATTTTTCCATATGGCAACCCTAAACACAGCTAACTTTGTTTCGCAATTCGCTTTAAGAAGCCCCAGCTTCCAAGTTTAAAAATTGCTTCAAATGTGGCAATGTATTATTATTCTTTTGACTCAGGTTTCAACTCGATGGACAAATAACTGGAGAATTAAGTTCCCTTAAGAGTGTACGAAAGTTTTAGAGTGTGCATGATTCTCAATTTAGAACAGTAATTTTTTGAACAGGCGTTCTGAAAAAAACATGCTATTCCTTAGGTTAATATGTTTTCTAAAAAAAAACAACCTGTTATTTACTAAGAATAAAACATTGAATGTTATCAGTATTTGCAACGGGGGTTGACTGGACTAGCGGTAGGAATGATTTTGATTTTTTAAGTCAACCACTAACTGTGACGTAGAAAAACCCATGTGGCGTATAAGCTAAAGAGCTTATACGCCACATGGGTTTTTGGGTTATGGGCTAAAGTGCCATAAACAAAAAATCGTTTATTTATTTGCTCAATAAATAATGAAGGCTTTTGTAACAAACCTCTATAAGCATTTCTTTTTCAGAGCTTCTTCTAAAAATTCTCCTTCTTGAGCGGTCGAGAGTCGAGACCGTTCGACAAGAAGCCGTTTTAAGGGAATAACACCTTTTGAAACTTAAGTGGGTGTACTCCAGGTTAACACAGTATTATAATTATATAATCAGGTTTACGATTTGTCAGTACAAGACCCTTATTTATCTATTTTATTTATCTACTAGAGGACGCCCGCGACTTCGTAGAATTAGTTTCCCGCTACTCCCCCTATTTTAGACTTTAGGGGTTGAATTTCCAAAATCCTTTCTTAGTGCTCACTAACATCATGAAAGGAAATCCTATACCAAATTTCAAGTTTCTAGGTACAGTAGTTTCGGCTGTGCGTTGATATCTAAGTCAGTCAGTTATGCCTTTTATATGTATATATATATATATATATAGATAGATTGGTTTACTTGACGTTGTGACTGCTCCTACTGCCAAGACAATCTTACTAATATAAATGGTGCTTCTGTTTAGTCCACGAGTAAAATACTCTTTAACCGAAAAATCAAGTTAGGTTAGGTCAGTTTTAATTGTAAAAACCATTTTTGACCATAAGTTACATTAGAACAAACAGAAGAAAAACTTGTAGAAAAGTTATGTATGCAGCGGTACATAATAAGCTCTAATGGTATGAGTTCCGAACTACCGAGGCTAAGCGCGAGCTTGTGAGCTTCATTATGCAACAGTTACATACATAGGGAGGTTTTATGGTGGTAGGACCTTGTGCAGGGTTTCACCACCATATATATCCATTAACCCACCGCCAAGCAGCAGTGTTCGCATTGCTGTGTTTCGGTGTGGGGATAAGACATCCGGTGAAATTACTAGCATAGAGGCGTTCCATCTCAGTCCTCAGGGTTGGCAACGCATTTGAAGTTTTAGGATTGCAGTTTTGAGATTGTAGTGTTGAGATTTCAAATGCCTCAGCACCCCACCTGGCCTACGTGCTCGCGTGCCTTAATATTGCCATTAAAAAAAACTATTCCAATTCCGTTGGGGCGTTGGCCGAATAGGAATAGTTTATTGGAATAGTTGTTGGTTGAATTATCTTAAAAAAAATGGTTTTTTCCACTTTTACACAACTGTAAATAATATAATGAATGACTTGCAATTAACTTTATATTTAATTATCTCTCGAATTGACCATATAGACTGTTCCAACATGGTTCCAACGTTAACCAAAATTTAAATTTCCCGCTCGCCCATTTCACCAACCGTTCCTATTTTAAATAGTTTCCATAGACAACTTAAAGAAAATAAATAAGTAAGTGTTGACTGAATAAAATAAGGTTTGCGACTGGCATTGTGAAGGAACGGGCGCGGGCGGCCGCTAGTCCAAACAGTATTTCCATTGTGTCTGCCATTACCTAGCCCTCTTTTCGTCTATTGTATTCGCCTCTTCTATTGAAGTGAGACCTTCCGAATGACGCTTTATGGCTGCTTTGAAGTATGCAAGATACCCGTATGTAGTACGTACCTACTTACTTAGAAATATTACGAGGTAGGAGGGTTAAATTTGATGCGTAGGTACCTATTTGGTTTGTTATCATTTTACATTTGAATCGTTGGTTTACTTTCCTACTTAATATGTAGAATAATTATAAATTTATTTATAAGCATGTTAGTTTCTTTCGATAAGTTTCAGTAGATCGGCTAAAAGATGTACTTATACAATGCCATGCAAGATATAAGGTCTACCAGAATGTCATAAAAAAATTAAACGTAATAATAATTCGGTTTTCATATTATTATGGCAATGTTACCTTACGCAAGTCAATTCAAATTTCACCGCTTGTCAGAGTTTGTTATTTTTGCTCAAATATAGCGTGAGTTATCAGGAAAATGCCCTAAAAAGCCTTCGATCTCAGGCGTAAAATATCGTTTCATGTGTACCTACCTACTGTAAAAAATGTGAGCAAGAAGATGTAAAATCCAACACAATATTTTTGGTTTAGTATCGTGTTTCTAATATACTAGTAAATGAAGCCAAATAATATTGATACTTTAAATTCTTTTGTACATTTGTAACAACGTTCCTTCCAACCTTCCTTTTACGTTTCAGACATAAAAGCCAAATGGAGTTATTAACTCCATTTGGCTTTTATGTCTGAAATGTAAAAGGCCATTAAATTCGAGGATTGATTAGTGCCACCGCCTGTGTGCACGGTCTTCATATTTCATGAGAAAAAGAAAAAAAAGAAATACCTACCTCACATTTCCTCAGAATACTCAATTAGATAAACATTAAAGTACATAATATAGTCAAACAAAAGCGCTTAAATCAACGATTGAACATGAATAAAGAATAAATTTCATATAATAGAAAAATCTAACATAATCATAACTAGGTACATAATTTGGACCTGTGAGGTATTGTTAGCTAAGCAACGATACTATTAAGTACGTCATTGAGTTTTTGAAGTAATTATCAACTAAATCCTAATAAACATACATAATGCACATAATTGTAAGAACAATACATTTTTAAATAATAAGAAATGTGGTTCCCCTTGTTTACCCAAAATCATAAATTGTCCGAATGTATGATTTCGCAGAATTCGTACTAATTTCGGATAATTGTTATTCTACTGATACCTTTGACTTTTTTGTAAAATTATATAATAAACCTAACCTAACCTACTCTATTCTACCAGGATAATATAAAACATTTTAAAAAATCCATTTAAGCTAGTGAAAAATTATGCCATAACAAAATTCGGCATTCAACGTAAAACGTTTTGGCGAAACAGAGCGAACCATGCAGCATGTCCAAAGTTGGATTTAATTAATAATTAATATTATATATATTGGTTTGTGCCGTCCCTCTACGGTTTGTTCCATCTTCAATGCATAAGATTGTTAATTAATAATTACACAGACGTGATATTTAAAATTTATTCTGGAAAATGGAATAATTACCAAACATACAAACATAAACATGTTGATTTAAGAATTTACAAGTCGATCCATCACGTCTAGCACATGTTGTCGGCGACTTGTTTATCGCTCGGATCTCCGTTTCTTTGTAGTCAAGCGACAAGCGAGAAAATATCATTAGTGCTACCCGTGCTGTTAGACCTATACAGTCCGTTAGCACTTAGTTTAGGATTCGGGTTTGTACTTGTTGGTCACACAGTCTCATTAACTCCTACCTATGGCCTGTTTTATAAAGCTACAAATTACAGGTTACAAATTTCCATTTGACACAACCTCGACCAATGAAGACCAGCCATTTGAGCAGTGTTGTCAGTTTAGACCCGTAAAATTGTTACGTGTAGCTTTATTAAACGTACCCCATAATCTCATGGAAAAAAGGGAAATTGAAATTTAGGGCTTGCAACTCCGGGTTACAGGATTTAAAGGTACTTGAATAAAATAAAAAAAACTCACGTCTCTGCAAATAAACTATGTTTGCCGTGAAGATGGAACAAACCGTAGAGGGACAGAACAAACCAATATTTATAATATTAATTAATAACACTTAGTTACCCACCTAATTATCCAACCCTTAAACCAACGTAGGACTTGCATTTCTTATTGTTTAAGTAATAAGGTTAAAGCAAAACAATCATGTGCATTATGTATGTTTATTCAATGATATTTTATATTAAGATACGTCCTCAAAAGAAAGCGTTCCTCAAAAAAGAAGGTAAATTGCCTTACTACAGTTGCCCCGCTGTCGCTGACACGCACGGGTCAAAGACAATAAAGTTTTCATTACCGAAAAGTAACAAATTTATTTCAGAAATAATGCCGTCTTGTGTTTTACAAGTGTGCCGAAATTATACTTTAACTATAAAAGGAAGAAAGGGTGTCTATTTCAGTCGTAAGTACCTACAGTAAATATTTTTTAAATTTTGTTTACATCGGAATACTTTGTTTAATTTGCACCGGCGGCGTCACTGCCACCTGTGAAACAACATGAGATACACAATTAGGTATCGCATGAGTGCCGCGCGTCATTCGGGTACGTAATTTGAAACAACTATTTATCTCTTTCTAACAATAGCGTTCGCTGCAGATTCCATACTTTGTCTGTGGAAATATGGTAAGGTAGCAACTATCAGTAATTGGCGTGTAATTGGCGACGGGTTTTGAATGAGTTAAGTATGAGCTTAACGTATATAAACATAAAATATAATAGTTTTTATAAAGCCGCGTCCATTGCGCCGTGTCTTCGATGTTTTTAAACATCCAACACGTTTTTCGAACAGAGAAGGGGCGTGCCCAAAATGCTTTTTGTTTAAAAACACAGAAACATATTTTCCGTACGGATGGAAAACATTCCCCGCGTTCGTCTGCGGGGTTTTGTTTTGACTTTCGAAAGTTTTGAGTTTGAGTGAAGAACTGTAAAATAGGGCATTACTAATTTAATTTATAATTATTTGCTATGTAGTGAAATAAAAAAAAGACGCTGTATTTTATTTTATTGGTAAAGGAGCGGCCCATAACTTGACAATTTGTACTGGGATGACAGCCACAGATTATTAAGGTATGTCTAAACATGACAGCTGACAAAAGAAAAGTGAAATGTTATGACAAACAATACATTGTTCACTCCAACTCTTAATAATCTGTGCTCCAAAGTCGCAATGGTCGTGCACTTGTACCTAAACATGTTTTGTAACATGTTTTGTTAGTTTTTTGGCGCAGCGGACACGCCTTTAGGATTTAGTTTTTTTTTTCCTTTCCTCCCCGGTGCGACTTGAACAGCTACTACCGCGGGAATATGGCGTTTCCACAATTAAGTGATTTCGCCAGTGTCAAGTATATATAAGTATAAATCAATATAGCAATAAAACACAATCTAATCTTCTCTAGGAAGATTGGTGGCAACGTTGTACGGTGATATGTAGGACAGAGGCCAAGATAGTTTTAACCTCTGTACCACTGCGAGTCCACGAGAAGTAAGATGCCAGGATACACGAAATAAGTCCAAGTCTTCTATCACTGTGCAACATAAAGGCATTAAAAGTACAAATCACTAACAAAAAATAACTTTGAACACCTAAATACACAAAAATAAAAAATAAAACAAATTACACATCCGCCATCTTTTGACGTTGCAAATGCCCCCCTAGGATTTAGTTGAAAATTACTTCAAAAACTCAATGACGTACGTATCATTGCTTAGCTAACAATACCGCACAGGTCCAAATTAATGTACCTATAAGGTCGCCGTCAATACAATTTGCAAAAGATGTCAACAAAACCAAACTAACCAATTCACCAAGATTACTACATAATCACGTACTTTTAAAGATCAAGTGAAGTCTTTGCACACTAGATCATTATGTTCATATTAAGTTTAAGATGAAATAACTATTCATTAAACATCATTTTAAATAAAAACACGCTTGGTAAATATTTGAGGTTATGTGTCAAATTTGTTTACATCGTTCACAAGTTCTATTGACGGCAACTTTACTCGAAAATCTAATTATAGACCAAAATCCTAACCTCAATGGGCGCACATTCGCTGGGATTACTGCATTTTGGTTTAAGTGTAAGTATTTTTATCAATAAAACTTACCCTAATATTACTAATTACACGAGTTCTCATTCATCTTTTTCTGAAATAATGTTAAAATAACGAAATAATCAAGATAAAGATAAGATAAAAAAGATAAAAGATATTTATTCAGTAAGTAGGCCGCACTGGCACTTTTACGCGTCAAAAATCTACCAGCGCTTCGCAAGAGACCACTGCTGAGAAGAAACGCCACAAGAAACGTTGAGTTGAGTGAGTCAGTCGTTTTTTTAAATACTACTTATGATATTATACAATTATAAAGCTTAACCTAGCATTATAATAAAACAATTAATCTAACACAAAATAATTTAAAAAAAAAATCAAGCATAGCTTGAGCAGGAAAATGGGTCAAAACTAGAACTATAAGTAGTAGTATTAAATAAATATATATATAAAAAATTATACTTACCTATGACAGTGCAAAACAACCACATACAAAGTTTCGATACATTCTCCTACAGAATCCGTGTCCTCTAGACAATATACAATATTTACATATTTTTTATTACTGATTTACCTATTATTCAGTTATTTTGGTGTTTAGTTAAGTTTAGACCAAGCAATTTTATCTGAAATACCTAACCCAATAGTCCTCGACCCTATAGTAAGCTTTAGACATCAACGACTTTTCACAAGTAAGTTTTAAGTACTGGAAATGGTAACTATAAAACTGCTTCAGGTAATTTATTATAGAAATAAATGCATTGATCTAAAAATGATTTATAAACCTTACGGACACGAAGATTTTTAATAGCAGTTTTATTTTTATTTCTTGTATTCAAGTTATGTATATCACAATTCTTAATAAAAGAGTCTGGATTCTTAATGACATAAATAATATTCTCATACATAAATTGTGACGCTACTGTCAAGATACTAATTTCTTTAAATACTAATCTTAAGGAATCACGGGAGTTAAGATTATTATGTAGAACGAATGGCTCTTTTTTGTAACAAGAATATAGTCTGTATGTCAGCAGCTTTTCCCCAAACCAGCTCAACATTGGTAAGTTGCCTGATTTTTCTAACAGCATAAGCTGCTGAACTTAATTTTCTCAAAAATGACAGGAAAAGTTGACATTACTATCTATATATTGGGATGCGAAGTACATAGTTTACTGACAGATCTCAAATTAAAAAAAAAAAACATTGCGTGCTCGCTACACAAGCACGCAATGTTGCATACAAATTTCATTACCATCTAGTATATAACTTTTTAAAAAGTGAAAACGGCCTTAATAAAATGAGGGCACAAGTCTTATTACATCCAAATTTTGTTCGGAATATAACTTTTTTATCTGTATCTCGAATAGCTTGAGTAGTTTTAAAAAAAAAGCTTGCGTTTCTCGTTGTCATAAACAAAAGACGGTAAAGAGTAGGTAATAATATTGTCTGTATAGATTGTGTGGTATTTCTTTCCTTAATAAAGTACTTTACTCCAACATAATTTTATTCTTGCGATTTTTGAGAAAAGCACTATATATGGGCGGTTTCCAAAAAAAGTGTACACGTGACTATTCGGAAATGTAAAAAAAATGTGCTTCAATTTCGCGTTTTTTTTAGTTTAATAGGTAAATTATAGTCTAAGCTATATTATTTGAGAAAACTGTGTAAAAATAAAGAAAAATAACGAAATTAACGAGGTTTTTTCTTTGAGTAGTGATGAAACTTGTTCCGGTTCGTCACACATTTATAATAAAATAAAATTAAAGCAAAGGATTTGTTTTAACTGTTTTAGTTTATAAAATGTTAAAAAACACTAAAACTTATTAAAAAAGGCCTAATTATAAGAATTTAAAGAGAAAACATTATTTTAGAAGCAAAACCATTTCCAGTTTGTCACGACGGTGGTCATTTACCTGCAACAGTACTATTTTTGAGTGTCTTAACGATAAGAAAACATAAAAATATAATTATACATAAATAAATGTGTTTTAGTTTAGGATATTTAGTGCTAAACAATTTAATTTACCACCAAGGAATGTCTTAGATTTATATTTTTACCAGAGTCTAAATTGTGGGACAGTGACTATCCGGAATTTAACGTGGCTAACTGGAAAATGTAAGGCCTAGTATTCATTTAAGTGTTTTTGAAGTAAAATATTAAAGGTATTTTCATAAATTTCATCAAATACATGTATATGAATAAAAACAACTGAAATTAAAAAAAATATTTATTGCAAGATAAAGTATTTACTTATTTTAGGTATTGCGCACTTATGAGTAATATTATCATTAACTTGAGATCTTGAGGTTATGTAATAATAAAATATTTTCATCACGGAATTCAAATATCACAAATTATCACAAAGTACCATAACTTAATTTTAATGCTAATAAGTAGGTACTTGGTAACTTTGTTAATCAAACTCCTTTAGTATTTCGATGAAAAGCTAACACTATATTAAGCTGGATATTTTTAACTAAAGGCACAACATATATAGGTACATTACCACATACCTATCAAAAATTTAATAAAAAAGAATTAATATTATTAAACAATTCTCTGTAGTCAGTCTAACAGCCATACTTAGCCTTAAATAAATCGTACTCTTCGATAAGAAAATAATAGTAATAATCTTTTATTCCTTTATTTTTAGCACATAAAATGTCATCGGAAATAGTAAACCTAAAATGAAGAAAACTTAGTAATAACAAAAAACATTTTCAGAACAAACTTTTTATCTTATTTATGAAGTAATTTAACATAAACGTACCTACCTTTCGGTCAAATTCGGTCAAATCCAGAACCTCATTTTTTTGAATTAATATACCTCGTATCATCTATCTACACTACGCCCTATAATTCCAGTTCGTCACAAAATCCTTCCAGTAATACAACACGTGACGATCCGGATGTGACGATTCACGGCAAAAACATTTCAAAACACATTAAATAATTGTTAGAGCCTGTTTAACGAAGTGTTTAAATAAATTTCAAATACCTTATAAGTTATTTTTTATTTAACTTGTATTGATATAAAATAAACGATTTGTACTTACTGTAAATCCTGTGACTCGTTTGGAAACTTTTTTTTGCACCATCGAAACTCAACCTCTTTCGTCACGGGTTTTATTGGACACTAAGCCGAAATCCTCCAATATCTTTACACCATAGACAATATAATGTGGCTAGCATTTAAAAACAAATTAGTTTTGAAGGATTTTCGTTCGGCATATCGCCAAAATCGTCGTGACGAAACCGAAATTTCCGGTTTATTCAATTTCTTTGGACAGTATATAAAGTATTTTTTTTCATATTTAAACTATATTTTCAGGCAAATGGAGCCCAAAATCGTTTTCTAAACTCAAAATGCTATAAGTGTGACCCCATGAAAGATTTACTAAAAATAATCTTCAATTTTTTAGAGTGGTTTAAAGTTGCTCAGGTCGACGTGGGACAGTATGAATTCGACCTTTTTCTTGACCTTTTTAATTATTATTTATCATTTATTTAGTTATAATACATGTTTTACAAATCGATTTCATCGGACAAGAAGCTGTTTAAGCTAAAAAGATTGCCCTTGTTTAGCTTTAAATAACGCCGTTGACATTGAAAAGTCGTTAAGCGAACAATATCTCCGCAGACACCTGCGCGACACGGACGTGCCCGTGCTCGCCCTGCCCACCGTCACCAGCGACATGATGGACCAGGTGCTGCGGTCTAAGTTAAAAGCGCGAAATTTGCTGACACCTATGACATATCAGTTAATATTTTATTATGTATTTGGCCGATTATTGGCAACATATTAGTTAAATTAATTAATGAAGTTTTTGTTTCTGGTGTATACCCTGCCGTACTTAAAAGTACTAGAGTGTGCCCTGTGTTTAAGGGAAAAGGAGACAAGTGTGAAGTAAACAATTATAGGCCGATAACGATAGTTCCTACCATCTCTAAACTAATCGAGTCAATCCTGTCGTCGCACATTATGAGCCACCTCGAGGATAACGACCTACTGTCGGACCGTCAATTTGCGTATCGGCAGAAGATGTCAACGACCGCGGCAGCGTATAAAATATTTGACTGCATTGTTACTGGTCTGGATGAGAGGTACAAGGTAGCGGGTATCTTGTGTGACTTGTCCAAGGCCTTTGACGTGATCAATCACGGAATGCTTCTGGACAAGTTGCATCACTACGGCGTCAACGATGTCAGCCAACGTCGACTCACGTCGTTTCTGTCCGGCCGTCAACAGGCAGTCAAGTTGTCCGCAAACGGCAAAAGGATGCAGTCAATGACCGGAAGTGTGAGTCTAGGTATTCCTCAAGGGTCTGCATTAGGAAACACACTGTTCCTGATTTACATGAATGACCTTTCGACGGCCATTACAGCTGGCCTGTCAGTGCTCTTTGCGGACGACACGACTCCGGTTTGCAACTGTTGGCACGAAATCCATGTTGCGTGCCAATAGTTGCAAACCTGGTTTTCGGCTAACGGTTTGATTTTAAACATCTCCAAATCTAATACCACGGTTTCATCAGGCCTAAGTATCACCCTTCCTGCGTGCGTGGCAAACAGTCCGATGCCGATATGCAATGAATGCAGGTTCCTCGGCTTCACACTTGACTCTAATCTTAACTGGAAGTGCCATGTTGACAAATTGTGCGATAGACTGAGTGGTGCCGTCTTTGCGTTGCGTAGACTGGGAAGGCTTATTGCAAATGATGCATTAATACAAGTGTACTTTGCACATTTTCACTCCCTAATGTCGTATGGCACGCTCCTATGGGGAAACTCCACGGATACCAATAGAGTGATGATCATGCAAAAGCGTGCCTTACGCACGTTAGCTGGGGTGAAACCTAGGCACTCTTGTAGGGGCCTTTTCGTAACGTACCGCATATTGACGCACTACTCAGTTTACATTTTCCAAATAATACTTAATGTTTGTAAGAAATAATATTTCCTCCTTTGCACGCGTGAATATTCCTGGCAAGGAGCTCCGCCACACCGGGCGTTTGAGAACAGTTCCCCGTCACATGGCACTTGCGTGTCATCGGTCCCACGTACTACGAGCGTCTACCCACCAAACTTAAAAATTTACAATCCGACGAAGCTTTTAAACATCCTTATTGAATAATCCGTTATACTCCGTGGATGAATATATGAAAATGGAAATGTTAATTTATTATTTTGTTGACATTTATTACTCATTGTACATATTTTGACATCGGACGAATGACCATTATTAGATGTTTAACTTCTATTGTTTTAATTTATGAATTATTATTGTATTCTATTCTTTGATTATTAATATTTATGTTTTTGACGATCTCAATGTAATTTCGTATTTTTTGACATGCAATGCAACTAATATTGTAATATTACATTGACAAATAAATAAACTAAACTAAACTAAACTAAACTAACACATTTAGATTTTTTAGCATTAAGTAGCAATTCGTGCTAGTAAACCATTTAAGTACTTTACCTAGCGTGGCATTTATCCTACTGTAATCGACGGATTTTCGGTCTACCTTGAAAATTAATGATGTATCATCAGCAAATAGCACAATATCACAAAGGTTATCTACCGTGGGCGGTATGTCATTAATATAAACGAAAAATTAGAAAGGACCTAGTATAGAGCCCTGAGGCACACCTAGTTTAATAGCTTTTCCCATGGACTGTGTTTAGTTAACCACAACCGTTTGTGTTCTATCACTAAGATATGAAGACATAAGATTTAGAGAAGTATTTAACAGACCATAATGTTCTAATTTTAATATAAGAGTCTCATGATCTACGCAGGCGAAAGCTTTGGAAAGGTCACAAAAAAATCCTATTGCATCACAAGATTTCCCTCAAATATTATATATATGTTTAATGAGTACAGATGCTGCATCAGTTGTGGATCGTCCTCCGGTGAAGCCGAACTGATTACTGTTAAGCAGTTTATTTCTATTGAAGTGACTTAACATATCTTTTAACATTAACTTCTCAAAAGCTTTACTTAAAACAGGTTGAATATAAATGGGACGGAAATTCGTTAAATCACTCATCTCGCCCGATTTAAAAACTGGTATGACTTTACTATATTTCATAAGATTTGGAAAGACCAGTTTTTTTAAACTCAGTGATTTATATACCTTTACAACAGAAACTGAATCTACATGGGTAAAATCAAAGCCTCAATTACATTTAGTAACATTACCACAAAGTAATTTTTGAGCTCCAATCGCAGATGACTGAAGATATTTCGTGGTATTAATGGCTATGGTGGAGAAATAATCTTCGAACGCTAAGGCCACGTCTTTGTTTGATGTGATTTGTTCGTCACCCTTGTTTATGGTGATTTGATCATCACGAGTTTTCGATTCACCCGCTTCTCTATTTATTATTTTCCACACAGTTTTTACCTTATTGTCAGAAGCTTTGACCTTGATGAGAACTGTCATATTTTGGTATTTAATTAGATTTTGGAGTTTATACAAGTTTGAATTTTCTATTATACTAGCTGGTGGTCGCGACTCCTTCTGCGTAGAAGTCGGTCATCGCTATTCCTTCAGGGATTATTCATATTTCTGGGATAAAATGTAGCCTATGTCCCATTCCAGGACCTAACCTATATGTGTGCCATGTTTCATCCCGATTCGTACAGTTGTTGAAGCGTGAAAGAGGGACCAACATACAAACACACTTTACATTTATAATGTTAATTAGTATGGATTAAACTCTTAATTCATGTTCAACCGTTGATTTACGTGGTTTTGTATGCTAAGCGACAAGTCTAAACTAACCTAACATGAACCTAACCTACGCAAAGACCTTTCATACTACTAGACTGTGTACTACGGCGCAAAAACCGGTCCGAGCGAGAGGGCTTCCGTTGGTAGTGTGTCCCTTTCTAATGAGGTGACCATGACCAAACAGAACACGGGATAAATTGCTTGTAAAAACGATTGTCTAAGTATCCTGATATATTGATGCTAACGACACGACAACATCAACACGGTGACCGGTACATCCCCAATTGATAAAACAGTCGGTATCTACCTAGAGTCTGGCAAACGAAAGCTGTCCACAAGAACGGGCGGCAATTCAAAATATCTGCAGCAGATATCAATGTCTGTACCTATACACTAAACAAACGGAGTTGATAGATAGAAACAATCATTTAACATTTCTGACGAATAAAATAATATCAACTACGTTTAGTATCGCCTAATCCACCTTATCCAGCTGCTAATTTTTGAATTGCCGCCCTTTTTTGTGGCAGCTTTCGTTTGCCAGACTCTACCTACTACAACGAGATTGTAAAAAAGCTTTGATCAACAAAATTCATGGTTATCCTAAAGAATACGATTGTTGTTTTTGTGTATTTTTTTACATTAAATGATTTGATTTACTTACCCGTGGAAAGAAAAGCGGCTACCAGGATATGATTCATTGTTGCACCCTGTCACACAACAAGAATTCACCATATTCTAGAACTTATCCACAAAACTCAACAAAACAAGTTCAAATTACTCAATGAGCAAACCGCCATCTTATAAAAGATAAAAAAAGATAAAAGATGTTTATTCAGTAATTAGGCCGCACGGGCACTTTTACACGTCAAAATCTACCAGCGCTTCGCAAGAGACCACTGCTGAGAAGAAACGCCGCAAGAAACTCAACAGTCAGTCGTTTTTTAAAATAGGTACTACTTATGATATTATACAATTATAAAGCTTAACCTAGCATGATATAAGACAATGAATTTAACATAAAATAAAAATAAAAATAAAAAACATTCAAGCGTAGCTTGTGCCAGAAAATGTGTCAAAACTAAGAATTTTCATAGGGAGTAATAAGTAGTAGTAATAAAAAAAAAATTTATATACTTTCCTATGACAGTGCAAGACAACCACCACAGTTTCGATACATTCTCCTACAGAAACCGTGTCCCCTAGACAATATAGAGTACTACTCTTACTCAGTATTAATGAATTATTATTAAAATACAACGAATTGATTATTAATTATAGGAACTGTATAATATTTAAATACGTTTCAAAGTTTATGAATCATTCATTTTGGTAAATCATAAAAAAGAAAAATATAAAATTTTCTACCGTTTCTACCAAACCCAATGATTAATCGAGCTAGCAAGCCGTCAGACAAGGACACACTACCAGCGGGAGCCCTCTCGCCAGGACCGGCTTTTATCTAGCTACCACTTATAAGGAAATAGCTACCCTAAGTGTATGAAGACAGATCTCATAACAGCTAAACAATTTATTTCGGTGCACGATCTAGTAGTATGAAAGATCTTTGAACCTACGTGATCATATTTAGGATAACCTGAAATGAACACAGGTACAGCAATAAAAAAAAATATAAAATGAAAATTCTGTGAGAAATGACCCGTCATTATCCGTATATTATCTGTAGTTATGGTGACTGTCTATTATCTCTAATCTCTAATATAATATCTATAATCTAATCTATTATCAGTGTTGCCAATGCTACCGATAAATCAGTATTTACACGATCTTTTTAGTCATCTACAATCTACCGATTGTCGCTCAATTCGAGCAAAAATCTACCGATCTTTTAATTCTGTTTTTTTTAGTATAATATTTTAAAGTAATACATTTATTTATTTAGTAGCAGTCACAATTCCATATAAACGTATTTTAAAATATTAACACTTACCACCATATATAAGACTATGCGCACACGAGCAACTTTTTGTCGCCGCGACAGTACATCTTTCTCTTTTGCACGTTTGAAGTTAGAAAAAGAGAGATGTACTGTCGCGGCAACAAAAGTTGCTCAAGCGTGCCTAGCCCTTTGGGTATTCCCCTGGGGAAAGACTGAATTTTATTTAAAATAAACGTTTAGTTGAAGTTTTCGGATTTTTATTGAAATATACCGATTTTGTAGATAATATATCGAATTTAGATTTTTATGATCGGCAACACTGTTTATTATTCCATGAAAAATGGCTGCGCAGCGTGGTTGTGCTACTTGTGCTAACAGTTTCCGGAATTAAATATATAATTCAATTACCCTGTATCTACGATTAATACCTAAATATTAAAGGTAAGATTTTTAGATAACAGCCAGGAGGCTGTCTTCCAGTAGACCTACATTTATTTTTAGGTTTCACTAATACAATGAAATCAACATGGCGGCGCCTTACTTTTAGTTTTATTGTGCGATATTTATATTTATAAAAGTAATTGCGACCTGCAACATTTGTTGGTGTTTCAGAATACCGTTATGGACGGGAAATTGGATGTATCCTTAGTGACACAATCCTTAAATTATCATGGGCAGCAACTGCAGAAATCGTGGGAAAATGAACGAGGGGATGACGATTTGTCTAAACTCGGCGTGGGAGCGCTGGACTTTGCGGTGTATCAGTCGAGGCATAAACACCTCACCTTTCAAGACCGAGGGAAAAGGCTGAAACTTCATCAGTTCATAGCGAAAGAAGCGAATGCCTTGTTCGATACATCAGTTCTGGAGGAGGCTCCATCTTCGTCTAGTTTGGGTGCTGAAGCTATTACCCCTGAAGACAGTGAGTACAATTGTTTTATTAATCGTGGTTACTTAGCAACCAGCCACTTGCCTAAACTTGCATTAGTTATTTAAATTTGTGTTAATGCTCATGGTGTAATATCAACACAATTTCTACAAAGATGACTAATCATTATTAAATATGTATACTTCACAAACCAACACGATATTAAAATACAGGTTTCCACTCATGAAAGTTGTAGTGATTTTAAATACATTTTATTAGGCATATTGTGGAGCAGAACTGGTTTTAAAGTGATACCTAGATGAGCTTGCATCATTATTAAAATATCAGGGGACAATATCACACCAATTGAATTTGGCCCAAACTAAGCTCTAGGCTTGTGCTATGGGTACTAGACAACAATGTAAATTCTTATATACAGAAATATATACTTAAATACATAGAAAACATCCATGACTCAGGAACAAATATTCGCGCTAATCACACAAATGTCTGCCCTTACTGGGATTTGAATCCAGGATCACTAACAACTAGGCCAGTGCGTTGTCCATCATAATTTATTATTTACTTACGTGATTCTGTCCACATAAAAGACTTATCACTATTCCTTTAGGACATTCAGGATAAAATGTACTTTTGTCCATCCCTGGGGTTTATGCTATATCTTCCTAACAAAAGTTCAGGAGTTTAGCTTTGAAAGTTAACAAACAAATGGTTGCTTTCACTATAACTATAACTATAATAAAATAATGTTTAATAAATTTTTAATCCTTTTGCTCTTTTTTGTTGTTGCAGATCTTTATGCACTTATGCCGCCTTTTGAAACATTCTTAAATGTGGACAAATCAGCAAGACTAAGGCATTTCTTTGAAGTGAGTACATTTATTAGATACATTTTTTAAAGGGTGAAATTTATTACGCTAATATGATTGTGAATATTGATTCCTCGTGTAGTTACTTATTACTATAAGGTATCATTGTACTTTTTTGGTTGATAAAATGTCTTTCTGCTAGAGTTTCTTGCAGTGCTTCTGCTCTGCAATGATGGTCTTGTCTGAAGCGCTGGTAGATTCACTCCTTATCACTGACATGTAAAAGAGACTTGATGTGGCCAATTTACTAAATAAATTATTTATTTTTATTTCATATGCTTTAGTTTGACCATTCATAGTTAAAAAATAAAGAAACACAAATGTGTGTGTTCTTCTGGTAGTTCCACTTGATTTGCAGTAAAGGTGTTAATAAAAATTGTTTTGTGTGTTGAAGAATGTGAAGACAGGAGAACTGGTGATTGGAGCTGTGATCAACAGAACAGCTTCAGGAATGATGCTGAAGGTGCTTTGTACAGCAGGCCCTACATCCAGATATGTTGCTGATATTAATGTGAAGGTAGGTTCAGGGTATTGCACAACATTATGAAATTCCATGCAAAAAGGTAATTTAACTTGACCAATTTCAATTAAAACATTTTTGATTTTTTATTGATCATTCCCATTTGCCTCTTATTCTATGAGCCCACGACACTAAACCTAGTTCTTTAAGACTACTGGATGATATATATATGTAATTAGGCTTGTCATTAATGTGGGAACACGAAATGGTGATGCTGCAATTCAAAAAACCTGGCTAAGCTATTTTTTTTAGTTGTAACTGCGATGTCTAGTATGATAATAAGACTCCTAAGTTTTGTTTGTTCTTCGGAACAGGAGAGGGGTGAGAATATTCGACAATGCAGTGCTGCAAGCCCCACTGATTGGCCTAATCAGTGGCAGCAGCATGATAAGCGAAACCTCGTACTTAAGTATCTTTTATGATCGATTTCCTCAAAACCAAAGCTCACCTGAGAGATCCAAAGATCATTATCAATTTCTGTGTAAGAAAAACCACTGCTGCAACTAGACATCGAACTTAAAACTAAATAAAGAGATTGTTGTGCCAGGTTTTTCGCAGCGAAGCTATTTCGTGTTCCTCCATTAATGACGAGGCTAAATATTATATATTTCATCCAGTAGTCCTATCAAACTAGGTTTAGTGTTATTTGTTCCCCTACTATCTGGCGTAGGCTTCCCTAGAACTTCACATTTAGGTAGGTATAATAATTTTCTATCAAAAATTTAGTTTTTGGCACATGATTTTATTCAGTCAGCAGAATTATTGGTTTGCAAAGTCATTACCTGCTAATCAAGATGTCTAGAAGAGATCCTCTCGCTTACGCTTATCTTACGACTCCATCATTAGATCAGCTGTTTGATACCATGATAGTGGTCCAAATTTAAACCCATTCCAATAACAGGAACAGTGGTTCAAAATTTAGTTTAAAATTTTTAGGCACACAACTTTTTCATACTCTTATAAGATGATGAAATGATTGATGATGATGATTTAAAAAATATTCAACCTTTTTGATTAATAGGTAATTAAAATGAACTTTTTTTCCATATTACCCATCGATATTTCATCATCTATCTAAAGACAATCAGGTATACTTGTTATTATCATTCACAATGCAAGTAGGACCACATGGATAGAAACATTGCAAGAAAAATACAAGCTTATAATAAATGTGAAGGAATGTGGAAATGCTTAAATATTTGTCTTTGAATAAAATTCTTACAATTCAAAGAATAACTGGATCCAGTAATCGTAGTCATCCATCTAAAGCCAATGCAGAAAACAGACTGACAAATGAATTAATATGGGATCAGTGGTACATAATTATTCTTGAATATTTGTGTTTCATCTGTTCAAGTGCAAATTTCCAACTTATTAAATATACACATGTTATTACATGGCATATATTATTTTATGCATTCAAAAAGTTAACACTCCAATTGTTTATTTAATTTTATTGCATTGTAAACTATTGTTTTTCACCCTGCAGTTCACCCACTGATAATTTATTATTCAAGGAATAGTAATGAATGTAATTTTATACATTTTACAGGCATTTTTACCAGTAGGCAATATCATACCTGCTGTGGACAAGAAAAACGTGTCAAGAAACTACCTGATGAATGACACTGTTTGCTGTGAAGTCATAGAAGTCATCCCTGACACAGACAAAATGGTTTGCGGCATGAAGGGGGTTACTCGGGGGCCAGACGATCCGCCGCCTAAGCCTCCCTTAGGCCTACTCAGCACAGATGACTTCCCACTCATCTACAAGTATGTACCACATGCATCTCCGCTACATTTTGTTTGATCACTGTGTGCCTACACCTATTTTACAGGTACTGTCTGAATTATCTGTTAACACTTTTGTATTTGTGTATTTTTTATTTTGTGAAGATCTTGAAACAAGTGGTATTTATTTTGTCAGTAATGTTTGTACCTGCTTTGGATGTGAGAAGATTTGGAAATTATGCCTCAGGATTTCACATAACAAACTGGATTGGAACTGGAAAAATGTTATGAAACAGATCATCTGGCTCTCAGTTTGCCATGAAGGGAATCCATGCCCTATAAGCTTATAAAATCGGCCATTTTGAGCTTTGACACAATATTCACATCACACGCAATGTGTAGGTATTTTTTGTATATGCATAAGATTCAGAAGGAGCAAAATCGTTGGGTTAATGTGTTCACCAGATTCTGATCACTTTTCAGTACAGAATGATTACACTGTTCACCAAACTTGTGAAAATGATTTCATGATTTTATAATACCATTGATGAAATATAATAATACCCTAATCATTGGATTGCTGAAGATAATAATTGCAAGAGACCCTGATATGTATAACCGAAGGACTGAAACAATAAGAGTTGAAATCATTTACACATTATTTAAATTTATGAAAAAGGTCAGTACATTGCTTCCGGGTCACTTCATACTGATGTCTAAAAGGAAATGTTATTTCTGTATTAAAGCTAATATTTAATATTCCAGCCATATTGAAACAGTAATGATCGGACTTTTATAATCAGCATTTATTGGATGTTGGCGTTGTTTATTTGTAATACTGGACTAGCTACCGACATTTGTCAATTTTGCTGATGTGAGGCTCTCTGGAAGGAATATAGTTTGACAAGCCAGTACGAGCTGACATCGTTTCCACGGAACGCAAATGTTTCCCAGGCTGTGTACCGGGCCTGCTCCACTATTTTAGGGTGTTCTTTTCTAGGTGTAGCAACGATCTCCAAGACGTGTTCTCCACACTATACCTACTACATAAGTTGTGACCGTAGCTGAGACGTTTTGGTAATATTAATGTCATATTGTTGAGGCTGCATCACCTAATCTATGATGTAATTTCTGCGAATGAAATATAAAGCAAATACCAGTAAAATATCAATTTTTTGAACAGCTCCGTTGGAACAGGTGAGGATAATGTACGTGTGACATTAAGCAGAAATTTCAATTAGGATTTTATTGCTTGAAACTATTCAATTTTACAATATGATCTTGAAGACGTTCACTCAATTTATAACAAATAACTTCTTCTTAAGAAACGGTCATTAGATACTGCTTTATTTTGGCTTCCCACTAATTAAATGTTTTTCTAATAGGAAAACTGTGGATATGAAGGGAGAAAGTTATGAAGCAATTTTGGAGAAGAGCCCAGGGTTCAATAACCCCAACTGCATCCAATATCTCTCTGATCTACTTAGTATCTCCAACATGCATTGCACCAATTTCACGTCACTGAGGTAATTTTATTATCTTCCTCTG
Source organism: Acleris sparsana (assembly GCA_923062465.1). Lineage (NCBI taxonomy): Eukaryota > Metazoa > Arthropoda > Insecta > Lepidoptera > Tortricidae > Acleris > Acleris sparsana. Next base: position 16,419,977 of record OV281286.1, read on the forward strand.
TATAAAATATTTAAAACTGTATATGTATTGGGTATAATAATCACACAAATAATTTTCTTAGGGGAGGATTTTCACCGCAAGAGTATGCAGATGAGCTTCGTCAAGCCCAAGCCAGTAAATGGGCGTTCCGTTCAGTCGCCGAGGGCATTGAGCATTTTAAAGCTGGACGCCATTCTGAAGCCTTCCAATGTCTCAACAAGGCTCTTAGCATTGATCCGAGGAACGTAGAAGGCTTAGTTGCTAGAGGCGCACTTTATGCCAACAGTGGAACATTTAAGAAGGCCATAGAAGATTTTGAAACATCCTTAAAGTTAAATCCTAACCATGCTAATGCTAGAAAGTATTTGGGAGAGACTTTGGTCGCGTTAGGTCGAAGCTATGAAGATGAGAATAAGATAACAGAAGCACAGAAAGCTTATGAAGATTGTTTAGCCATCATACCATTCCATGAGGAGGCCCAAAATTCTTTGGATTTCCTTAAGAGCAAGACTTCTACAACTAAGCCTTTGATCGAGCCCGCTGAATTACTGCTACCGGGCTTAACGGGAGCCAAGTCGTTTGAAATGAAAGAGACAATCAAGCAGCTATTGAATTTAACTGAAAAGAAAGAAAAGAAAAAGAAGAAGAAACGGGGCAAGGGCAAGAAGAAGAGGTCGAGCAGTTCATCATCGTCGTCCAGTGACTCTTCTAGTTCTAGCTCCTCATCTGAATCTTCGTCATCTTCGTCTGATACTAGTGGTAAGAAATTAAGAATTGACTCCCTACATTCTCCCTTAATCTTCTTAGTTACAGCCAAAATAAACAATTAATAGATAAAAGATTGCTTTGAGTTTTAACTATCTAATATGTAATGATTTGTGCAGACTCTGAAGGTCCAAACCGCAAGAAGAAGCGGCGCTCGCAGTCCAACAACAAGCGGCAGCGATCGCTGTCCCCGCTGAGCAAGCGCATGGCGATGCTGGCAGAGTCGGACGCGACGCGCACGCACAACTCGCAGTTCAACCACCCGTACGGCTACCAGCCGCCGCCGCCGCCCGCCGACGACGGCGCGGCGCCGCGCTCGCAGGCCGACGTCGACTACGAGCACAAGGTAACCTCACAACTATCGTCACTTGGCTGTTTGTACACACTTTACTTTACGACCAAAGATAGAACATACGACCGAAGTTTGTCAGACGGTTTGTGCGTCTTGTTCTAACTGATCTGAAAGACGTAAATCTTTATTCACATTTTACGCGATAACATAGTTAACACTCTAATAAAGTAAAAAGGAAAAGCTTAATTCGAAAGTCACGGTATAGACTTGTAATTTAAGGGCGCCGACTCAGCATGGCGCTGCACGCATTGCTGCGACAGCGCTGATTTTCTGCCACCAAGCCCCATTATTCATCTCCAGTCATGTTTGAGTATCTTTCTCTTTCTAAAACTTAACTGTGTTTGATCCTTCCACTAAGGATTTCTAATAATATAATATGGGATTAATTTACAATCATTAAAATTATTTATTCTGGAAGGTTTTATGTGCAATATGCGCGGCAATGCGTTCAATTAAAATAAAATAATGGACATACCTACTCGTTTTTTCTCAAATGCGTGTGAATATTTGATTTATGCAGAAGTTATCTATTTAAATCAGATAATTATGTACACTACAAACAAATGGGTGTTTAATATTCAGCATAAAAACAAATTGCAAATAATAACGAACGATATAATAGTCATCATGATGCATACAATTTAAACAAAATGCAATAGATTTAGATCGCGTCCGTCTCCTCGCTGTCTCAGCAGGCGTATCAGGTCACTGGCTCCACGCTCTTCCTTTCCGCAATATAAGCACAGTCTTGGACCCAAGCTGCTTGCCCATAGCAATAACTTTGTGGCTTCGAGCTAGAATCTGTGAACCTCATACGAGGGCAGAGTGAGAAGTCTGGTAAAAATCATATTAAAGGTTTTTTTTTTCAAATTCATTAATGTCAATTTGTAATGCAGCCTTTTTTGACAGCTATGAAATTGAAACAATCACTTCGGTGTTTGCAAAGGTGCAGAAAAGTGAATTTCGTGTTCCGATTAAACTTTATTTTTTGCAAAAAACTACTATTAAAGATACAGTAAATGACAAATATTACGGGAACTCTGCTCCATCGATTAAAATGATCCACAAGTGGTTTACGGATTCTCGTTGTGGCCGTACAAGTACTGCTGACGCCGACCCACCCGGTGACCCAGTTGAGGTCACACTACACTAGTGACCTCAACTGTATCTGTAGAGATGATCACCAAAATACATGACATCGTATTGAACGACCGAAGAGTAAAGGTCCCACCAGAGATGATCACCAAAATACATGACATCGTGTTAAACGACCGAAGAGTAAAGGTCCGTGAGATAGCTGATAATATAAGCATTTCAGACGAACGGGTTCGTAATATCCTTCACAATTATTTGGATATGAAGAAGCTCTCCGCTCATTGGGTGCCGCGATTGCTCACAGTGGATCAAAAACGCACTAGGGTGACCCTGTCAGAGGCATGTTTGGCGAAGTTTAGGTGTAATGAAAAGGACTTCTTGCGTCGTTTCATTACTGTTGACAAAACCTGGATTCATCATCATACACCAGAAACCAAGGAGCATTCAAAACAATGGATTGCTTGAGGTGAACCTGCACCAAAGAATGCTAAGCAGTTATATATAGTTATATATATTATCGGCGAATAAAGTTATGGCTACTGTCTTCTGGGAATATATGTTGATTACGTTCAGAAAGGTAAAACGACTAACGGCGAATATTATGCCAACGTGTTACAGCGATTTCATGAAGTTATTATGGAAAAACGACCCCATTTGGCCAAAAAGAAAATCATTTTTCACCAAGACAACGCACGGGACACTTGTGCAGTTGCTATGGCTAAAATCCACGAGCTGCGTTACGAATTGCTCCCGCATCCGCCTTATTCTCCAGATTTCTGCCCTCCTAAATAAAAAGGACGCCTACGCAATTTGTCAGTCAAAGTAAATTTTACCCTCCATCTTAAGAAACAAGGTCACTAATACATATGCGGTTCTATGAGGCGTACGTCCTTTTTCTAAGGAGGGCAGTTTTGGCCCCCTGTGACTATTTTCTTCTCCCAAACTTAAAGAAATGGCTTGGTGGTTTTTTTTTGTTTCCAACGAAGAAATTATCGCAGATACCAATGCCAATGAAGAAATCGTACTATACGGATACTTACTATTACTACTTGCCCGTGCGGGAAGTAGTAAGTGAGCTGGGACGACATGGCCTTTCATGCTTTAGAAGTGCCGGCCGTTTGTACCGCCACGGCATAAGTAATGATCTGATCCGTCTATCGCTTGCCACTGCGTCTGTACCAGCTGTCCTGAAACCAGCAGGTTTGCATAGAGACGATGGCAAGCGACCAGACGGAGCTACATTGGTGCCGTGGAATCTGGGTAGGGCACTTGTGTGGGGCGCGGTGTGTGTTGATACATTCGCCCTTTCCCACGTCCTGTCAACCCGTAATCGGGCCGGTACCGCAGCTGATCAGGCCTAAACTATCAAGCGCCGCAAATATATTTATCATTATTCAATAATTACGAATTTGTGGCGCTTGCAGTGGAGACCATGGGACCTTGGTCAGACGATATGAAAAGCGTTATTAAGGCCCTTTCATCCCGGCTCATAGACACCTCCGGAGATCCTAAAGCTGGTGTTTACCTCTTCCGAAAGGATTGGGCTAGCTATCCAGAGAGGTAATGCAGCCAGTGTCATAGGGACCATGCCCCGAGCGAACCTGCTAGAGGGGGTTGTTCTTTTTATAGTGGTGATTATTATTTACATGTATAATATTTGAGTAGCGTAGTTTTATTTTAATTTAAAGAAGATTCGTTTTACCTTTTAATTGTAGTTCCTATATTATTCTATGTTTAGTAATTTTATTTTGAATATTACAACAAAATGCATAATTTCATAAAGTATGTTTATAAATTAAAAAATAAATATTTCTAACGGCTTTCATTACTATTAATGTGGTCACAGTTCTAACCTAACCTAACCTAGTTAGAAGAAATTTACCAAGGCTGGATTTTATAAAGATACGTGAGATCAAATTTCGGTCAGGAATGTCAAAACTTGTATGAAGTTACTAAATTTTGATCATACATATGTACCATCGGGCCTTTATAAAACCGTGATTAGTTAAATGAAATTATACAAAATGTTTTTTACCAGGTGCGCAAGTTCCTGGAGATGACAAAAGAAGACTCTGACTACGAGGACAAGGTGCGCAACTTCCTCGAGGAGACGGCGCAGTACAAGCGCAACCGCAAGATGCAGGAGCTGGGCCAGCAGCACCAGCCGGCGCCCGACCACGACAAGAAGAAAAAGAAGAAGAAAGACAAGTTAGTTGCAACACCATATAAGATAATAGGGAATATGCGTGGATTTCTTAAATCTGATTTTTTTCTCAACAAAATTAGAAAATTTAAATCGGCCAATAAATATACAAGCATTTTAAACTGCTACTTACACTGCGATTAGATAGAGATATCCGATATGAACTGTGACGTCACGTCACGTAACAGGTCAGCCAAATAAACTCCATGTTAAATTCTGTTTTGCTAGAAAGAGATAGGAACAGATCTTTGTTGGCTTATATCTTGGTTATTTTTATAGCTAAGTAAAAAAATAATTGTCAACTGTTTTTGGCATAAATCATCTTTTATTGAACATGTGAAAAAAAGTCATGAATATTTCCGATTAATCATAGCAACTGAAACACTCAGACAGACAAATACATAACCGGATTTTTTAAGAGGTGTTTGTAAAAAAAAGCATGTTTAAAGAGGTTTGTTTCAAAAGCAAACTTTTATTTGTTCATTATTTACTGAGAAAATAAATAAACAAAGGGCCTAGCAGGCTAAAGTAACAAGATTGGCCCCCACGAGGGAATTGGTTAAACATTTCGGTGGAGTAGTGCCTAGAAATTATAGCACCATTTAAATATTAGTTTCTGATTAGTATTAAAAATGTTATAATGATGCTAATAGAATAATAAAAACCTATCATAATAATTTATTTATATTGTTTTATTTAGTAATTAGTTTCTGCAGTGATGGGCTCAGAGGTATTTAGAATACCTAGGTTTAACGATACGACACGAGTAAAGATTGTTGTTTCTTGTAAAAGCAGAATCATATTTCTTCTTTCCTAACTAATTTCGAATGACAGTTATGAAAGGCCACTTTTTATTCCATTTAATAAATGGTTATCAAAGAAGGAATAAAAAGTGTTTATTCTTAACTAGTTGTGAAAAATAGTTGTGAAAGTGGACTAAAGGGCAGGTTTTTGGTTAATATTTTTTTGTGAGTGCTCATCAGTCCACATATTATAAGTAAGTTAAAAATGTAAATATCTTGAGATTTTGCAGTATCACAGAAACTATAAATTAGTTCAACTTTTAGTAAAATATTTTACTAGATATCCACCATCTAATATTTTATATTCGTTGTCTGTTTATAAAGACATACAATTGTAATTTTTCAAATGTAAATATATCAATTAGGTTGACCACACTTCTATATTATGGTCATATCCAAAATAAAGATTTCTTCTTATAAGGCTAAGAAAATTTTACGAGTGATCACAGTTAAACAATGGTTATACTGACAAAAACTTGTTTTTTTTTTTTGCTGAATTTTTGACAGTCTTCATTTGAAAGATTGTGCCTGCCAGTGTTAATGCCTTTTACCACAAAAATAGTTTTTAAAAGGACTGTATTTGGTGGTCGGCGTACGTAGATTTGACCGTCTGATCCTATTCTGTTTATTTTAGTTTCATCAGACCAAAACACATGCTTCCACTCAGACAAAGTCCAGTGTTTATGTTCTTTTGTGCAAATTTAATCCTTGCGTCTCTGTTTTTGTTGCTCACTAATGGTTTCTTGCGAGCTACTCTACCAAATAAATTCGCTTCGTTCCCTCGTTTTCTTATAGTACGAGCTGCCAGACCATATTTTCCCCCAAAAAGTTGACGGTTTATCTGAATAGAAGACAGTTTAGGATTCTTTTTCGCCATTCTAACAATTAGGGCGTCAGTTCGGGGGGTTGTCTTATGTGGTCTTTGTTTCCGTTGGACCTTCTTGCAGGTTTGGTTCTTCTTTAAATATTTGATCGCGTTAAATACTTTCGTTTTCGAACATTGAAGGTGTTCGGCAACCTTTCGATATGTCCACTTCCTCTCTAAAACCAATGTTACAATGATGATTCTGATGGAGGCATCAGAACTAGGGTTTTCACTCATTTTTACTAATCTTTTGAAGCACGAAATAATAATAGAATAGCCAAGAAACAGAAAACCAAGTAACATATTGATTCTTTTCAATCGTTTTGGAAGATACAGGGATTCAAACCCACTGTTCTTAATTAGAGTGCCAGTAATAAAGTAATTTAAATAGTAACAAGTTTATATATTCATCAGTTATCAATAGGTTCGCAAACGAATGTAAGTAAACAGAATTATTTTGCTAGTACCTAGATACATGATATAGCTTTAATTAACATTCATTACTTGTATTGTGCTGATTTAGGAAAATTATAGTTGTCTGTTCTGTATCTAGTCATATAAAATGTGTTTGTCCCTGATTAGTGGGCCACGACTGTATATAGCACTTTAAATCTTTCGTTTTTTCATCAGAAATCGGGTTTTCGAAAGTGTGTGTGGATTATGTTAAATGAATAAATTCACTGATTTCGTTGGTAGATTGTGCGAACTGAGTGAGCGCATGTTAAAGATTTTGTTTTTTATTTATGGTTTTACAAATACAGTGATTAGTTTTACAATTTTTTAAAGAACTTTTACTAAATGAACAGCATTTTGTGTTTTTTTTATAGAAGGGTGCTCACTCAATCCACACGCACACCACTTTGACATCGTCCAAAGTGGTCTAGGAATCGATTTCCTTGACTGTACATGGGAACTAAGGCCCGTAACGAAAAGTTTTTTTACATAGTCTGCATACTAGTAAAATACGATAGGGTAAACATTTTTTTTCTGATAATAAGCTTCAGTTTGGGTCATCTTGATATAGAAAGTTATTGTTTTTATTTAAAATCCAGGACGATAAAATAATTCGTAGAGAAACCGTTTTGCGAACGCACCTGAAAATCCTAATTCAACTTTTGCAGCGGTCGGAAAGATGGTGAATATAAGTCATGCGACAGTACGAAATATTGTTAATCGGTACTTAAAAGAATATAGAATTAAAAACAAAGGTCGAAGTGGACGCCCAAAGAATTCTTCAAATAAAAAAAAAGGATTGAAAATTGTATCTACTAACAAGAATAATTGTAGTTTATCGGTGCAGGGGATGTGGCTAAAAAGTGAAAACTAATACAAAAGCTTTAAAGCAGAGTTGCATAAAAACTGTGCTCCAGCAACATCAGAGACAAATTTTAACCCGTCAAGCGATATGTCCAAGTTGTTGTACATCAAAGTTAAACTTTAGATCAAATGAATAAGTCACGTAATGTCAAAAGATCCTGACACCTGAGGGGTTAAAAAGAAGTAGAAAAAACACGCCAACAAAGTCACGGAAACTACTGTGCAAAACTTAATGACAAGATCGAAGAAAAAAAAATCGCTTGTTCTTCCGCAAAACCCTCAAACCGTAAAATGTATATATTAATTGCAAATAGACATTATAATACATCATGTAACTAAAATAAAAGATAATTGCTGTTCATTGTAGTTTGATATCATAAATATACTCTGTAAAAAAACTTTTCGGTACCGGCCTTATCTGGATAAACTCCGAATGCAAAAATCTTTTGATACTTCAATTCCTTCGGTTTATTTTTGACATGACTTGCCAAGATATTTGAAAATGTGTTGTGTTGAATGTGTGTGTATGTGTTATATATATACGAAGTTGACAATAGTGACTAGTCACGTAATATTTTTGGTAGGTGTGCCTTTGCGAAAAGAGCAAAAAATAATAATTGAAGAACAAGGACAGGAACATTATAATCTCATCAATTGTGATTTTATTTGGTAAATAACAGAAAAAGGACCTTGGTTATTTTAACATTTTCGTGAATAAATCAGAAACAAAAGAAAATAGAAGGCTGGTATTAAGCATACTGTGTTCTTAGGTCCTGCCAACTACTCCACCTAAAAATATAACAAAATACCTCGTGGGGGTGAATCTTGATAGCTTGGCCTGCCATTTATACTAAAGGCTAAAGAGCTTTGACGCCGCATGGTAAGTCTATGTCACAGCTAAAGCTAGACTTTAAAAAACAAAATGACGTTTTTCCGACCACTAGTCCAAAGTCCAAAGTTTTTCTCAGTAAATAATAATAACAAAAATATACCTAGTATCCTTTTCAGACAAACCTCTATCAGCATAATTTTTGTCACGTTTTATAACGCCTTTTCAAATAGTCCTTTTGTTGGTTATTCTTCTTTGTGTCGAAATTTGGCCTTTATTAGCGAATAAGAAATATAGCGTTTAGAATTCCAATGTTGCGTTTAGCGTCCCTTATGCGACTGTGCTCATATGCGAGCTTGTATGCTCAACTGTTGATAGTTCAAGGTTTCGTACTGAAAATGGGGTCGTTCTCACCGCTTTCAGCGCGCGGCAAACGCACATCATCCGCGCGCCCGTCGCTCGTTTAAGCATTTAATACGTGGTTGCTACCGTACTTTTGCTGTATGCACTTTGCATTGCGCTAGATTACTCCTTGTGGCAGTGGCAATCTTGTGGCTGAATAGATGATGATGAGTCTGATCTCTATTGTATTTTTGAGGCTCTCCACCAATCAAGCGCTCCGCAAATTGAATAGAGTAATTTGGCTTTCAGGATAGTGGATGGTTCTTCAGTCCAACTCTTTCAACTGTCTACGGTTGTTCAACTTGTCTGATCAGTTTCGTTATTATTATAAAAGCAAATGAATGTTAGGTAACCACTCGCCTGAAGTAAATTATATTACTCTTTGCTCTAGTCTAGCTCAACATGGTGTTGTTCACAAAATCAAGTTCAATAGATAATAACTACAGGGCAGCTGCCACATCTTGCTCGTGACTGGTTTGTCGCTCGGTAATGTTTCTCTCCCTCCACAATATTTAAGGTGTGCTATCCACAGGTTGATCGAACTGTACATCATATTCCAATTCTAGGAAAAAGAAGAAAGAATCCAAACGTAAGCGCAAGGAACAAGAACGGGAAGAGAAAAGAAAATCAAAATTGGCGCGCTCTGGGGCCAACAATACTGACTACAATATTCGCGACTTGGAAAATATGGGAGACAAGAAGCTTCGAGACGCCCTTAGGTACAATAGTAGTAAACATACTTTTGATGTTTAAACCTTTTAAATCAGGAACACGCGCTTTCTTAATTATAAGTACATTGACACAATTATACAACATACAATAAATGGCTGGAGCGTGAGTTCATGGCTTGAAAACGCTGTACAGACATGCAAATTTAACTTATCAAGCTATGCGAGATATGTATTTTAGCTATATTTGCCATTATGAATGTTACAGAAAAGAATTGAAAGGGAAATCCAAGAGAGACCTCAGTTCCGATGGAGAATATGATAGAAAACACAGTGATAAAAGGTACTATTTACTATCAAGATTATTTTCTGTCGCCAAAATGCACTAGTCTCATAAATCAGCATTAGAAAATATTGGGTTTTAGATGTGCCTTGGACTTTCGATTTGAAATTTAAAAATCACCATTTGGGGCAAATTACTACAACATAGCTTTTGTTAGGGTTTTGATTAGTTTTGATAGTGTAATAAAAACTCGGGGGTATTTATTTCCCCCTCTGTTTGTACTGTTAGTGTGCAAAACAATAGTAGTTTTTTTTTTGTAAATACAAACGGGAACTTGAAGGCGGCGGCGGCGGCAACACCATCTAAACTCGGGCTGGCGCGTGGCGCATGTGTGCGTGCCCTGTAAATATGCAACTTTATTCCATTCACAAAGCTGTAAATTTACTATGCACGAGCACAACAAGTCAGAGCTAAACTATCTGCACTTAGTTTAACCTTTTCAACGCATCTTACGAATAAATAATTCACAGTTGACAGCGCTAATTGGGTCTGATTATCTACTATGTAAGATTAAAGTAGCTCCGCGGTTCAGCTGTCATATACGTGTGAATGCATACAAAAATCGCGAGACATGCGCCGTGAACGGTAGCACCCACCGTGTGTACCATTCGCGGCGCATGCGGCGTGCGTGAGACCGCGTTGAAAAGGTTAATCGTGTGGCTTGGCGCAGGATACTGGACGAGATGCACGGGCTGGAGGAGTTGGAGTCGAAGCTGAGCGCCTACCACGTGATGGTGGAGAACGCGGGCAAGCGCGCCGGCACGCGCTCCGCCTCGCCGCTCGACCAGGCGCCGCCGCCGCCGCTCGACAAGCCCAAGTGGAAGATGTCCATGAGCGCCGTCAAGGACCCGTTAGTATAGCTGTAGCTGTACTCTAGCATCTACCATAATCACTTGCACACCATAACGTCACATTATCCACTCTATATTCATCGATCAAGCGCACGTTCAATACAATGCTGGTTTTAGGATTTATTAGTAGATTGCTAAGCTCTTGTTGTGGCGTAATATAACAGCAGATTATCAATCTGGATGCTAATTTCACAATAATGAAAGGTAACGAACTTGCAAGTACTAATTTAACATAAGTCGCCCATGTCTTCTAACCCTAAGTTGTAATACATGATTGTGTATAATGTTTTCATATCACGAAGTCCCGTCCCACTACTTAATTTTAAGCAGGGATCGAATAACGGTATTAGTTTCATACAAAAATACCGGTATCCAATTTTGCTATCTCTCTTATTATTGAATATTTTTGTTCTTTACTGAACTTACATAATCGAAAATATCACGGAAATGTTGCAAATTAAATATGATATTTCAATTTAAATTAATGCCAGTGTCGATCCCTTATTTTAAGTACTTATAGGGTGACGGCACCAATGATGGACACTTTTAGCGGACAGGAGCCAGTAATGGACACTTCACTCTTAATTCAAATTTCATACGGTCCTAAATTGACTGTAGCAAAATAAATGAATAACCCTTATCTTCTGTAAAATAAGAATTAAGAGTCCATTATTGGTGCCTTGTCCATTACTGGATCCATCACCCTATTTGTGCTGCATTCTGAAAATATACATGAAAGTTTACTCAATTTCCGCCCAAACTAGTATTCTTTTATTAAATTTAAACAAACGTGCCTTATATGGTCTTTGAATTTACAGTAGAGTGAAGAAGAAAGAAAATTCATCTAGCAAGTATAAGGAACACTATGCGTTTGACGACAGCTCGGATGATTCGCAGGATCCACCTAAGGTAAAACATTTTTTATAAAAATTGTTTTCGATTATCTATTTTTTACTTATTCGGTACTGATCTGTTTTTCACCATAAAAATAGATCATTTTTCCAAATAAAATGCACCTCTGTTCTTTTTAGTTTATCCTGTTAACTTCCAATGTGACAGTTTAATGTATTCCAAATTTCTAATTTGTCCAAAAAAAGGATTTCGGTCGGCTATATACGTTATATTGTAGACCTATACCCGTATGAGTGTTTTGCCAGTAGTCAAGTTGTTTTGAGTTGTTTAACAATGATGGTTATTGAATGGTGTGTGAATGGTTGTGGCCGCAGCCGTCCCCGGGCGGCGACAAGAACGTGTCGGTGCGGCGCGCCATGGCCATGAAGGAGGCGCCGCCGCTGCCGCCCGCGCCGCCGCCCAAGGGCCGCGAGCCCGACCCGCCCGGCACCGAGCAGCACCCGCCGGTAAGCACGCACACGCACACATTCTACTTTACCTCATTTATATAAAAAAAAACATGCATTTTACCACATATTAAGGTTAATAATATTTAGGTTATCTGGATATTTTTTCTGGATGACTAAACCCAGTGTATAATACCTGTGATTAATAAATTACCTATTTAGAAGTAAGTTTTTTTTTATGTAAATACAATAAATGAATTATACAAGTAGAGACAAAACTGTTGTTAGATTAATCAAATCGGCTACTTTTTACGATGTGTATAGAAAAAATGCCTTTTATGAATATTTATATAACATTCAGCCCTATGACGGCACTCGTCTGTATTGTCAATTACCAGGCTCTTTATAATTTCTGATGATAATTAAAAAAACATGCAACAATTTTGTTATTCTGATATTGTTAAAATGGAGTCAGTCTCTTTGATGTTTACTTTTACCAGTTGATTGTTCAGAACCTTTTTGATTTCGCTGTTATTAGGTTTATAATTCAAGCAGTCTGTTTGCGATTGGCTATTAAACATGTTGAGCACGCTTAGAACTTTATCGCTTATAAGTCGTTTTATATTGACAAGCCACTAAAATGTAAAATGTTTAAAAGTAAATAAATACCTTACTTTATGTGTAATAATAATAAGTAATGCCTTCACACGCAACAGATAAGTTTTTTACTGTTCTTAACAATCTTAATATTCAGAAACTTCATTGTTGTGCAATGTGTCCGGATTGACTTCCTATCTGCTTCTCTTGTAGCTGTAGCTTATCTAGTTCCTTTTCAACTCTTTTAGTCGGGTAAAATGTAGCAAGATAGTGAACAGACTGGTAAACATGAAAAAGAGTGACTCTGGGGATAGATGTTAATATTTGTGTATGCACACAGTACGGACTGACGGCAGTATCCCGGCAGGTGCGCAAGGGCAACATCGTACTGGACAAGTTCGGGTCGTTCCGGCTGGCGCAGGAGGGCGAGACGCCGGTGTCGCTAGGCCCGGGCCGGCCGGAGCAGTTCGTGACGCGCATCAAGCCGCCCACGCCCTCCGGCCGGCGCCCGCGCTCCCCGCCCTCGCCGCGCCGCCGCTCCTCCACCTCCGACGACGACCGGAGATCCCCGAAAAGGTCGCGCAGCAGGTGTGCCCCGAACCCAAACCCGCCGCCGTCTGCCCATATACCGAACCACCAATAGACCTCAGACTGCTGCCCTCTTCAGTATTACGGGAGACAAATTGCTCATCCCGGAGACATATTTTTTAATATTTTTTGAGGTGCATGTAGGTTACATTCGTGAAATGTTTGCACTTACAAAAATAACCACTTTTAAAAACTCTTTTAATATACTATAACGCCATACTGGCACTTCCATAAGTTTTCTACATAGCAGTTGTATGGTTCGCACGTTACCTTAGTTTGTCGTCAGCAGTCTGTCGTCTACACGAAGGGTATATTGAAAATTAACTAGACAATTGTAGATCTGACCTTCATGTAAGCACTGAATTCGAGCGGCTATGAGGATGCAGATTGGGTAGTATGAAAAAGCATTTTTTCTTTTTCATTCTATCGCATAAGCTCCCTCGTATCAGCTGATGATACGAATGTCCTAAAATATTTTATTTTATGTCAGGTCTCGGCCGCGCAAGTACCGGTCGCGCTCAGGGTCGCGCTCGCGCTCTGCTTCGAGCGGCAGCGCGTCGGGCGCGTCGAGACGCCGCCGCTCGGGCTCCCCGCGCTCGCGCTCACGCTCCGATGCTTCGCGCTCCTACTACTCACGCAGTCGTTCGCGCTCGCGCTCCGGCTCCCGCGACAGGTCTGTATTGCCGGATTCATATTTACAAATATGTTGTTGTTTAGTTCAGAAGGAACTGGAATTTGTTTAAAAATACCGTTGTTAAAAAGCAGCCAGCAGTGTATTTTCTAAAATGTAAGGTAAAAGAATGGATAACCATAAGAATGGTTAAAAATGGTCCTCCTCAGGGTCCGGCGCTTCAACCGACGCGGCAACTGGCGCGGGCGCGGCGGCTTCGAGCGCGGCACGTACTACCGGCCGCGCTTCCACACGTACAACGGCGGCGGCGGGCGCGGGCGCGGGCGCGGGGACTTCCGCCGCGACGACGGGCGCCGCTTCCAGCACGAGTGGCGCGACAACCGCGGCCGCGGCGGCCGCCCCTTCCGCCCGCGCCGCGGCGGCGGCGGCCGCGGCCGGCCCTTCAGGTACACCAAACTCAAAAGTCAAAGTCAAACTTCTTTATTCTTCAATTTAGGCATAATATAATGCACCTATGAATGTCAAAAAGCATTACCACCGGTTCGAAAAATAAAACCTTTGCCCCGAGAAGAACCGGCGTAAGAAACTCGGCAAGGTATATTTTTTTTCAAGAAAAAGGTTTACATCATTACATAATTACATAATACACCACCACCGAGACCACCGCACGGGATCCACCACAGTTCTACATATAATACCTCATCCTTCAATTATGGTGATGGTGGTGATCTGGCTAAGTAAACTCTCAGTAGGTTTCGCAGTCGTTTTGGCTTCAGTGCAGAGTTCACCAATAATTCAAACTGCATCGACCATACGCCGGATGGTACTCGTGAATACTTGTGTATTCTATGTACCAAAACATTTATTTATTGAATATAGAAAATTGTGTAGAAAAAACCGATACACCGTACACATAATCTATTCAAATTTGTTTTGATCAAAATTAAAGTTCGTCGCTTTTCCAAACCGAGATGACTCATTGAATCTTAATGATGACACAACCTGAAAATAACGTTCGATTTATAAAAATTGTTAATCCACCTTTATGTAACTAAGAATCGCACGATTGGTCTTGCCTGAACGCCGACTAAACCGTCGTATGTTGCAGGGGCGGGTTCCGCGATTTCCGCGACCGGCGCGGCGGGCGCTACTCCCGCTCGCGCAGCCCCGACCGCACGCGCCGCTCGCGCTCCTTCAGCCCCGAGCGCCGCGACAAGGACCGCGACAGGTCAGTGCACTACTTGTTTACACTGGTTTTTTACGGCATCTAGAGCCTAACTGAAACTGGTTGGTGAGTGCTCTGAGACTGAGACTGATATTTGCAATATCAAAACTGTAAATTCGTTGCTAATGTTACCAAGATGGAATGCCTCTATGGTAGTCATTACAGCTAAATACAGCAATGCGACTATAGGTTTTTTGATATAATAATTTAGATTAAAGGTCCAGGAAAATGCTAACTTAAGCATCGACATTATTCGCAATTTTAGGTAACCTACAAAGTGTTTTGTCTTAGAATAATTTGTTCTAAATTTGTAGCTTCTCGCGTTACTCTGAACGCGGCAGCCACCGCAGCGAGGGCGAGTACGAGGAAGAACGCTACGTGGACCGCAAGGAGTATGACGGCAAGTGGGCCGACGGCAACGAGGCGCCTGAGCGGAACCACACCGAGGAGAAGCCCGCCGAGCCCGCGCCGCCCAAGGAATAGTCCCGCGTCCACCCCCACGCCACTAGTTTCTAATCTATTGGATAAGATGAAGACTTGTAATTCACCCCACTTCCCTCTATCACAATATTCAATATCTTGTAGTTGTAAATATAGTTTTATGAATACTGTAGGCTTTTTCTTGAGTCATGTATCAAACCGAGTAGTTTGTTTCACGGTGAACCATATCTGCATTATCTGTAGCTTGTTTTGTTCTATGTGACCATTCCGTAAATTGCTCGTGCTACACACGTGTGTTAATTAAGATGACATACAATTTACTATTAAATAAATAATAAACGCAAAGTTTTTCATTTTTTTATTTACCTCGTCAAACTTATTTTTATACAGCATTCTTACGAATATAGTAACGACAAAAATGTAAGGACTGGCACTCGTTTACCTAACAGGGCCTCTATTCAACACTTGAAAAACAATATAGTTTTTGAGCTGTTTATCGTATTGTCAACGTTTTGATAGCTCTTATTTTCTTGACAGTAATGGCGGCCGAGTTAGAAACTAGAAAGAAAGGATTTTGCCGGCTAGGACGGGCGCAGGGCAGGGATTGTCTTCTAGGCGGTAAAAACCATACCTTCCGGCGGTCCGGTTCCGGTTAGGTCTGAATGCCTAAATGCTCTATTCCGCATTAGTAATACCAAAATGCATCGGTCCTCACAATGTACAAAACTCAAAATACTTTTTTCCATTTCTAGAAGTCCTTATTTTTGGGTTATTCCCACCTGTAACCGCCAATTTGTTACCACTGGTAACAGCTGGGATTTTTTTTCCCACCTGTTACCACTTAAGTACTCGGTGGTAACAAGTGGGAATATTTTTCCCATTTGTTGTGTTTAAATAAAGTCAAACTGACTGTACAACAATTTGAGTTTTATGTCCGACATTCAAAAACAAAGACTTGTAGAAAATCAGTTGGTTTGGGAAAAAGGTATTTTGAGTTGTGTACATAGTGCGGACCGGTGCATTTTGGCATTCAGACCTACCCCGCCATTCAGGTTTTTAACTCTGCAGCCATTATAGTCAAGTAAATAAGGGCTATCAAAACGTCGATAATACCTAGTCGGTTCATAAGTTCTGTCACTGACATTTATTACAATTTAAAAAATAAATAAAAGAGTTTTTTAAACCTGTAGTACATCAATACAAAACCTTATTTTATATAGAATGAAAAGAAGTGTAATTAATATTTTTTAACTATTGCAATCATTTGATGAACGAGCTTTAAGCATTCCATTCGGTCGGGGCCAGAAATCACGGGTCAAAACACGCACGACCACGATACTGATAATAGCTATAACTTTCGTAAGAGTTCTCGTATTGAGTCGAAATTTGCGTGACATATTGATCAGACTTTTACCTTTAAATTCTGATACAAATGTATTTACAAGCAAATAAGATCCGCTTGTACACCGGTCAATCTTCACGACTCATTAAATCGACCCTACGATTTCACATCAATTTGCAGCAATACGAAAACATATTGTCCGCACCCTTGTACTGATCTATCATGCCTCATTTGCCTTTGTTTCTATTCTTCTGGTGATGACTCCCTTCTTTACAGTTGCGGATATCGGGAGTACTAGCTCTTGGCCTAGGTACTATTGACCTGCTCCTGCTCTAAGAATATATACCTAATACTTCCGCCTTATCTTTTCCCTTCCCGTTGCTCCACCGTGTCCCGATACTCTTTCGCCAACATTGGGACATTTCATCATGGTATCAAGTAGGTATTAAGTTTTTCGGCCGGCTCTCCTACTATTGTATACCTAATGCCCGTCAGCGCACACCGACGACGAAGATTCCTTACAGTAACGAAATTTAAATTGAGTTACGGCATTGTAGGTCATTTTTGCAAAATTTTACATGAGAAAAATGTGAAACAATGAAGTATTAACCGTACTTTTCAACAAACTTTACTGTGAAACAGACATAGACATCCAATAAGTTAAAGGATATCATCAGCTTACAAGTAAGATTTTTGTTCACCTGCCTGCATCCCATTTTAAGTACCACTTCATCGCAGTCAGGCCACAGTCAGGCTATAGGCCTAGTAAAGCTGTATACATCTCTTTATCTTTATCTTTTATCTTTATACATATAAAAAAGATCGCGATTGCGGGTGCGTTACGCAATAGCCCCTCATGACCATATTTACCCAAATAAAGAATGCTTAAATATTTGTTCAAGTCTTTAATTATCTGTACTTATTTGGTTTACAGTGTTAAAAATTAACAAGGTACTTGTGTACTTAATTAGTTTTTCTCTTCCTCCTGCCCTTGTTCTTGCTAGTCTTGTCAACGTTCCAATACCAGAACAATTGCAACACCAGTGCACCATTGGCCACGGTTGAAACACAATATGTCACTATGATAATTAAATCGCCCGTCTCTTGTATGGAAGTAAATATTCTAGCTATGGAACCTCCAAATAGTAGTAAAATGGTCACAGCTGATAACTGACCAGTGCTACCATTTTTGTAGTTTGTGATAACTTGAATTGACTGAAACGAAAAAACAACACAGAGTAAAGCAATGACAAATTTACTTAAAAATAATATTTTTAAAATTACATATTTATAAATAATCAGTTCTAGTAACAGCCAAGTTCAAATGGAAGGGTCAGGCATGTCTGTCGCATATCAAAATTATTTTAGGCTATAAAGAATAAGATTTGCCTTTTATGTTGACTCTGGTGGGACACTGCTCAAGATAGGGCTATGTGGAAGGAAAGGAAGGAGGCCTTTGCTAAGCAGTGGGACATTACAGGCTGTTAAATAAAGATGATAATAAATTAACTCACCTTAGCAATGAAAATAATAGGAACATTGATAGCCTGCATATTCCATAAAATGTCTGTTGGAGTGTAACCTCCAATTAAAATGGACACAAGGACTGCATATACTGCTAGGAAAACAGTTGCCGCAGTCTTAGATCCACCATAATGTAAAACCAGGGTTGCTATGATTGCTGTTTGAATTGCCAAAAATGTTCCTTCCCCCCAGGCACTAAAAAAGTACAGAAAATTAAAGGTTCAACCAGGACATCTAGTACCTTAGTCTAGTACAGTAAAGATTGCAACTATGTCCTCATTTTATATTTAAATTGTTGTCTCATTCAAAAGAAAAAAATAAGAAAAGCTGGAGTAGGTACATATGTATCTCAAGACTTACCTAAATGGAAAACTCATGACATAGCTGTATGAAAAGTTAGATGTAATAGCAAAGAGCTCCAAGTACACTCCATAGATGTTGATCCCCTTTGCACTCTTGCTGTTCAGTATCTTTAATATCTGGGGCACTTTTACCAGAATGGATCCTGCTATGATACCAATCCCAAGACCCTTACTCAATGTACTTTTAAAACATGGTCCTGGAAAAAAGGTAAAAATGTAAGTCATACTTGTAAATGTATGTGTGGTAAAATCTAAAAAAATCGTAGAGACCGTCCATATGCATAATTCTGTTTTCGGTTATGTTAAGCAGCGGTGTAAATATACAATTTTATTTAACTAAATAAACAAGCCTCATAAATTGCCTATCTTAGCTTGGAATTTGATCTAGATCCGTTACAGCATGCTAGCTAGCTTGCGGAACTGAATAGATAATGAAATTGATTTAATTACCGTCTAGAAAGTTGTAATTTTCTAAATATTCAGTGTAGCACTTTTCCGATAAAACGGATAGAAATATTCCCCTCATAAACTCGGCCATATTATGCAAAACGCAAAATCGAACTATATAATCAGGTATCTATTAACCAAAACAAGTAAAATAATATCGATTGAGCCGAGCTCTGAACGCTTGAATGAATTATGCACGTAGGTACTGCACTGCAATGCAATGCAATAATTATGTGTCTAAGGTGGAAGGGAGAGGGGAAGATAGAAACGTCAGCTAGACAGACGTGGAGGCAGAGTGATACTTATGTGACGTTTGATTCAATCTGTTCGAGGCATCACAAAAACCTTTTCATCTTTTTTGTTCTGAAAGTATGATTTCTATGGCATCATCCGTCGGTCTTGCCGTAACGTACCGGCCGGCCCTATTAAATATTTGATCGGCATCTTCAGAAATGATAGCAAGATACCTGACGGAATGTCTTTGGTCCAGTTAAATATGGGGCGGGTGCTAGAGTGGGATGCAACCTGTGTAGACGAACCTCCAATAGGGCCAGTGCAGCGGCCCAAGGGGCTGAAAACATTAAGGCCCGATTAATAAACTGATCTCTACTCTAATGCTCGTATCAAGATGCGTCAAAAATGACAGTGTTCTATGGTTTGGTGTTTACTTTGACGTATCTTGTGACGGGCCTCACAGTCAAGATGAGTTTATGAATACGGGCCTAAGATAGGCAAATATAGTGGTCTCGGCCCAGAATACAATTTTATTCCATTCGGTGTCGAGACCCTTGGTCCGTCGGGTCCTAACTCTAACTCCTAGCCCTCTCAGCCTTTTTAGGAAATTGTCAGACACTCATTGACGTCACTGGAGACCGAAGAGCTCAATAAATAAGTTTGGCCATTCAACGAGGAAATGCCATGAAATGGTGCCAGCATCTTTGGTATAATTGCCGTCAAAGTTCTTGAACATTAGGCGAGGTAGTGGGGGAAAGTTCGCGCATCGTACACATACGTGCAAAAAAAAGTACCTAATTTTTGTTACAGAATATTTTCAAATCTTAGGATAAATGATACACAAGTGAAAAAATGTTTATACTTATTATTATTAGAATAACACTAAAAAATACAGGAAACTATTTAAAATAGATTAGTCTTGAACTAAAAAGGATATTCCTTCCATTAAGTCAATACCAGCGCTGGTACTAGGTCTTAAATACAGTCAGGAGGTCGGAGCCCTTCGCTTCCCTAATAATTCGACTGACTGTGCTAACAGACGTTTTCGTAGCTTCGGCAGTGTTTTTCACTGTCTCCACAAAACCCTTTCCGTCTTTCTTAAAGAAACAATACACATCGTACACCATCTTCTGAGCTTGTCTTTTTAAAACTACGTTCCTTTGGCGTGGCATTATGTTGTCACTTTAAAACAATAACAAAAAGTCAACCACTAACCATAACAACAAAGTTACTTTAAAACAATCAACAAAAACTCAACAAAAAATTATAACAAGAAAATTAATGATAACAATCGGCTTTATCAGTGCACGCAAGTGTACTCGGGAGGCAGAGGAACGTGGACGCGGTGCGGGACGCAAACGTCAACTGATTGACCAATGGGTGCGAACGACGCGTGCTCCCCCGCCGCCAGCGGCCCCCCCCTCCCAACGAAACCTAAAAATCGCTTCTGCGCAAGCAAGGTTACGTGTTCAAGAAGTTTGCCGGCAACTATAGCCGCAGGGGCCATTCTTAGATTTAATGTTTTTGATTATTTTTATATCTTTAGTCATCAGTTATTGTTTTATATTTCATGTATTACTTTTTGTCGATTTGCAATAAATATCATAGGAAGCTACGTTTAGTACACACTCGGGGAGACCCGGACTTGGCGATAGACTTTTCTAGGCAATTGAAGCACGCCACGTGTAGGTACACCTTTTGGTTTGCATTTGCATTGCATGCCGAATGTCTCAATACTACCTAGTTTGGTGTAAGGCCGAAGTCACTAACATCTGCACAAACATGGCATCTAACGGCCGAACCCTATATTCAAACCGTGGATAAATGAGGCTGCGGGTTAAAATTTGACATCTGCCCATACAACATTTTAATGTGCGCTGTTTGAATATAGGGCTCGGCCATAAAATAATACAAACCTTATTGTTAGTAGTACAGGGGTCTGTCGATATTGTTGACGTCTCAGGATGGCATATTAATTTACCGTGATGCCATTCCCGCGGCGGGCTTGAAATGTTTTATAGTTTCTCTGTAATTGTACATAACAGCATAAATATCACTAAAAAGTATAAAATAAAATAAATGTTTAAAAATATTTTAAACCATAAGCCGAATACAGTTCACCTACATCCAGTTTGACCTACTTACCTACCATTTTATAAGAAGTTATTTCTTGCATTTTTGGGTGAATATGCGGGCGATTCAGCCGCCGTCGTTGTTCTCTTCGATATATTGACGAAAGTAATGTAACTACCAGCAACTTTTTATGTCAAAATCAGCGACCCCCGCGTCCATTAATTTTGCAATCAAAAGTTGCTGGCGAAAAACAAGTTTCTTTTAGTCTCCTCTTTTTTGTTCTAGCGGAAATAGGAATACGCTCAGACGGCGAAGGCTTATTTCGTTCCGTGAGCACCGGTCGGGTACGGTACGGAATCCAAAAAACTAGCAAATATTTTATCTCGCTACGATCAAATCCTAGCGGGCAAAACTTAAGTAATAAAACACTGTAGTTAGTGAAGGTTTTAATAATGAAACAATAACATTACAAGCTTTAGATTCTTTAACCGTATATTTTTACGTGAATTTGTAGGCAAAATATGGGTACGCAATGGATTTTACAATAGAAAACTAAGAAGTCGTTATATGACCACCTATAAAATAGGGAAAAAAGAGAATAGTTAAAAGTATCTACTTTAGGGCGAGTATATGCTTTCAGATCGTTTCAGAGGTACACATACATTTATTGCAGTTGCCAGCATAAACATACTAGCCAACATTCGGCTCACAAATATCTGACACGTTCGGTATTATCTATACTTAATATTATAAAGAGTGCGAATTTTACGAGATTGTACAAACAGCAACACTCTTATCTGTACATCTGTGGACCTTATTACAAAAGGCATAAGGTCTACCGATGGACAGTTAACGTGGGCGATAGTACCTATTCGACAGGTAATATGCAGCACTGGCACTACGCAACCCATTCGAAAAAAAACTCAACATTGGCACATTTTTCCGGGTGGACATTTTTATTTATTTAAAACCGGAGCGAAGCGCAGGCGAGAATCTAGTTAAAGATAAAGATATTTCGGATAATATTTAATTCTGGCGGCTGTAGCTATACAGTATAATGAACAGCGTGTGCGTGTCAGATTCTCGAGCGTAATATTAGAAAGTATAATTATTGCTGGCGACTAAAGTTGTTAATTTTTATTTTAATTAAAATACATTGACTTATAACGTAATGTATTTTTGTAAAAATGCTAGTATGTTATATACAACGCGTCGAACTAGTAGAGGATCATTCTGAAAAATCTTGGCATATCCGTGTGTAATTGAATTTTTATGAAAAATAAATCGTATACTAGTTTACAATACAAACGTATATACAAATTGTTTTCTTATAACTATTATTGGCCTCGGTCATTGTCTGCAAATTGCCGGCGGCGAGTGCGTCAAGGTCATAAAACGCCGTAAAGGATCGACCACACAGAAGCTTGAAATATGCTGACGTTAAGTTACTTTTGCGTCTACGTTACGTTTTTAGCGGTCTTTTAAGAGGATTGTGAACCTAAACATTCCGGTAATATACGGACGCATGAATGGATATGACGTCACTATAAGGATTCCGTTTATTGCCATTTTGGCTACTGTACCTTGAAAACGGGAACGTACAAACCCTACTTTTTCGTAACAACTATAATATATTCAAAAACTGTGGAAATCAGACTTTATTTAGGGGCTGACAAACGATATCGCCAGGCGCCGACTTTGCATGGAAAAAAATTGACAGCTACGCGATCGCGTCAGTTCACGATCTTCTTAGGACGACCGGGGCTGTCGCAGCTCCAGCGTTCCGCGGTCCGGGTCGGATCATATATCTTTGTCATGGTTGAACAAACTGATAGAGACGCAAGATGTTTGGCTGAACCGCACAACGCAGACGCATCCTGTGTATCGGGTCACTTAAGCTTCGATATGGTCGATGGTTAGCACGTTATATTTCGTTTAAACACCTACAATCAATTTGCCGACAATATGCTGAAATGGTGTCAAAATATTTAAGTAATTCTAGATAAGTAGTTGTTTATTTTTTGGGATGATAAATGTACAGTCAGCCAAGAAAATTGTCTTTCTCATAAGACTTTTCCTGTAGTTTTGGATGACTCGCTCCTTCAACTCTAATCTTTAAAAAAACAAGCGATAGAAAATGAATAGTTTAAGCTGGACATTTCCCATCACTAGTATAAATAATAAACAGTTCCCATAAACACAACAAATAAAGCGCATAAACATATGACATATTTTTTTGTAGCATATGCACTAGCTTTCTCAATTAGCTAATCGATTAACTGAAGCTGAAAGAGAAAGCAAGATAAATACGAAACATTCGGACCAATATGATGTCGTACGATATTCACTTCATCTAGGGATTATAGGGCATGTTAAACCAATACCGATATTCCATGTTCAAACTACATCTTGGTGGATATCATGACATAGCTATGTAGTTCAGTTTACGCGGAGAGAAAAGGACACTCTGTCCTTTACGCCCGTCGTTGAATAAACTGCATAGACGTCATGATAATCCCCCTCTAGTACCTAAACCCTAAAAGTTTTATAAATCACCAACCGTTCAAAAAGTACCCCCTTTACAGTCCTTGAATACCATTGGATTCGGAGAAATCCTCGTGGTAGAAGCAATGAAAATGATAATATTTATTCTTTGGCCCCGCAGGCACTTTCACTGTATTTCCAATTGACAGTATGAATAAGGTTCAGGGTTAAAAAATCCAAGGACATGTACGGAACGTTCTACGAGCAGGACTGTCGAGGGGGTATGAATTGAATCCACACGAATAACAAATAATACAAAGATCACTCTTAAAATCTTTAAGATTACCAATTTTATGTACACCTAGAGCTAGCGTATTAGGTAAAATTATTACATTGACAGGGAAATTAGTTTTCAAGTAACACCGCTTTTGTTTGCTGTGAAACATAATGCCGTACATTATGTAAAACATATGACCGGGAAAACGGCACGATGAACTTAGTAACGCCTGCCGCAGGAATGTCAGTTTGGCACGTGTACGGACGTTAGGATAAAATTAATTAAAAAAAAATAGGTACTATAGTACAAACTATTTAAAAACACCATTTCCACTTAGAACTTACCTGCAATGAATGGCATTGTTATCTTTTGTTAAATCCAACCTCTAATTACCTGTACAAAATGAAATGCATTAATAACAAAAGATGGAATATAAATTAGAATTTTACCGTCTTAAGTATAAGGTTCAAATTGGAAATTACGAACTCACTCACAATTGACATAGAACCTTTTAGAAATGACTAACACTTGCTAAATGCTACACCCGGTGGTCCTTATTATATGTCATGTCCAAAAGGTTATATGTGAAGTGTGTCCTATTCCAATTTGAACCTTATTCTCAAGTCAGTAAAGTTGTAATTAATATTCCATCTTTTGTTATTAATGCATTTCATTTTGTACACGTTACTAGCGGTTGAGTTTAATAAAAGATAACAATGCCATTCATAGCAGATAAGTTCTCAAGTGGAAATGGTGAATTTAAATAGTTTCTACTATACCTGTCAGAGCCTTCCTTTATAAGAGTCATCACATCAAGAAAACGGCAAAATTTAATAGATACTACCAGAATCCGGCTATTCCCAGTTGTCCGCATCTAATAGGGAATTCTTATTCCCAGTTCTCAGCACCTAAATTAGTTTTTATTCTTATATCGTTATATGCTGTTATGTGCGCAGTGCAGACAATTGGGAAAAAAAACCTATCTGAGAAATATCCTAAAACTCCGATCTCAAGTGAGACAATTGTTAATCTTGTGAACTGTGACAATTGTGAAGAAGAAGAAGTAAATCCAACAATCTTTGATTTTGTGTCGTGTTTTTCAATAGACGATAGGATAAATGAAGCTAAAAGGCACGCCTGAAAGATATAGTATATTATATTAACTGTGTAAGTACACTCAAGACTGCAGCTCAAATTGACAGAACATACAAGAATAAAAAATAGTTGCATAATTTTGACAAAACTGTTAGAAACGTAACTTAAACGATAATCCGATAAGGCTGTTTAAAAACCATTTTTTCTTACTTGAAGTTGGCATTTGCAAACTAAACCTAACATTCTATCTTTGCTACAGTTTTAATTAGTGTTGAGCAGTTCTTACAAATAGAAGGCAGTTACTGCTTTGTGGCGAGATAAATCCTGTCCTAGTAACTCTTTAAACTAAATTTATCAAAATTTATTTGCACGAATATTAAACACAATGAACATCAAAGGGTCTAGCCAGATAAGAAAGGAGGAGGAGATGTGGCCCCTGTGAGAAATATTCAAAATGGTCAATGTGACTATTTCGATGGCTCATAATTAATAATCACCTCCAGCTTTCAGCCCTCTACCTTGAACTGCCACAGAGATAATGTCAAAAATTTAATTTATCAACTATTCTTTCATAATTCATTTATAAATTTTCTTTCAAATTATTTTTCTCTTAATCCATATCAGCTAAAGCAATAAAACAAAATCACAGATACATAGATTAATTAGGAGTATGCACTACAATTTTATTAATTCATATTGGGTTGAACACATTTGACAGCTCTTTATTTCATACATTTGTGTAAGCACAACGCAGGCAAATCACAAAAAGTATTAACTACAATCATAAGCAAAATAAACTGATTATAATTGGTGCATCACACTAAATGCTAGGACAAATCCTTATTCAAGTTGTTTCATTGCTTTAGCTGATATGGATTAGGAAAAAAAGATATTGAACGTGATTACTAATTAGCAGCAACAAAAAACTGACATGTACCAATTCAAATAATCCTGACAGGGACTACATCTCCTTCCTTATCCCGCTAGAGCCTTTGTCTTTTCATACATTGATTAAATGATATAATTTAAGATCACACTCACATTCAAATAGAACTAATCAATTGCAGAGCTCATGTTATATATTTTTTCGTCGTAGAGTCTTGCATCAAAAGTATAAAAGGCAATCTAGTCTAGTTAAGAGCAATAAAATGGATTTAAGAAAAAAACACAGATCGTCGCCTCACACAAACAGGGTTACATACAATACAAATATTCCTTATTGAACACCACATACCATCAGCATAAGAGGTTAGCTGACCATTTGTGAATCTTGTCATCTTACAATAATGCTCAGTAGTGGTCAGTTAACTTAACAGTGATGCTGTTTGTACAATAACAGCATGGAAAGTAAATTACCATTCTAAATAAAAAGGACACATGCACCATTTGATAGTCAAAGCAAATTGAGCCCCCTACCTTATTAATAAAGTTACATAAACATACGCGGTTCGATGAGACATGCGCCCTTTGTACTTAGGAGGACAGAATACAACTCCATGGGTACTATGTCATACTAGTAGTTATGTACTTAACTTTTTAGGACAAGCGAGTATTCTGTTTTTCATTTTATAAACATACTTATATTTACTAAAATTAAAGCAAAAAATAATAATATTTACTACTCTGCAGGCTTAAAAATAAGCCAATGTTCAAAATAAGTAAATGTGTTAGAAGCTAGGTCTAGGTAACCTACCCAGTAGTTATAACAGATATAACTTGTTTTTTGTGGCATGGAGAAGGCGAATGAGCACAGGCCACCTGATGGCAGGTGGGGGTCTGTGGACCCTGAGGGCTAAGATGGAATGCTTCTGATAAACCTGTAGATAGATTTACTCATTTTAATCTAGGAAGAAAAACTGCCAAGTATGTTGTTAAAATAAAAATCTCATTCCACAAAAAAATCTCACATACAACCCTATTTCGGCAAGACGACGAGATGCAACTTTGAATTTTAACCTAAATCACTTACTAATCTTACTATCATATGAATAGCTAAGAATTGTATTTCTTGGCATGTTACTCTATTAATCACAAATCAAGACACCAAGGCTCATGACAGTGGTTTCAATGAAAAAGACAATTTAGGCCTAGAGTTGTTTTTGCCCAAGATTTTCTTTTGTTCCTCCTTGATTCTCTTTTCTTGTTCTTTTTTCAGTTTTTGTTTTTCCTCATCCATTTTTCTTTGTTCTTCAATCATCGCTAATCGCTCCTCAGCCTGAAAATAATCATTTTTCTACAAAACCAGTCAATTGTAAGTTGTGACAGTTGTCAGATGTCACAATTTGCTAACATATTTCTTTTAGACTGTGCTGTTTATAATTGTAAGAAAATTATATTTCTATTCCTGTTGACTGTCAATTTTATTTTAAATTTTCCCCATCGTTATAAACATCCTAACTAAAATGGAATGTAAGTCTTGCAGGCATGTCCAGTAGTGGATTTTGCTCGGCTAAACTGATGATGATGATGATATGTTGAGTGTAATTGAGTGTACTCACCAACTTGCGTTGGGCCTCCTCAATCCTTCTATTATTTTCTGCCATGATATCCTCCAACTCTTTCCTTTTACGAGCTTCTTCCTCCTGTATGATAGAAAGTAAATATTAACATTGTTCCAACATGATTTGATGCAAACATTAAAAAAACCAAAGACAGTATTCTATAATAATAACAGTTGCCCAAATTCTATTAAACAGTATTGATTATAAAAATACAGTATTAATTAATTTCCATGTCCTGTAATAAATATTTCTTCAAAATACAATAAATCTTGAGCAAGACAGTCTCCTTCAGTCATCTCCCTTTTGTCAAACAAAGTACATAAATAATTAAAATTTATACTGAAATGCTTCATCATTTGACATACAATTTTAAAACTCATAAACATGGTTACTGCATATTAACCTATTTTCTAACAGAAAATGTTGTTATACAAAAAATTAATTCAAGAAATACCTTCAGTATTCACGACAGGCTCCTCAAGCTGCATCTCCATAAAATTCTTACGGCTTCGGGCTCTTGATCAGTCTTCTGACCTGACTTATACACTACGTGACTGCCAGGGACAGTCAAGTGAACAGTTTTAAAAACTAGCCGGGTGCCACATTGGGACTTACATAAGGGCAGAGCAGGACAACAGTGCCACAACAGGTATGACAACATGCATGTAGTAACTGAATGTGTCCAGTTCAATTTTGAGCTTGACCCACGAGGGCAGTTACAAAGATACAAATTTAAAAAATAAAATTTATTCTTGTAAGCACTCGAACTACACCTGACTGGACCTTTAACAGATATGATCGAAATAATACTTTTATTAGTTTCTCTTTTATAAGTTCTCATTTAAGCATTCAATTGTACTTATAGTGTTCATTAGTAGTGAGAACAAGTCTTGTTGCAGGGTCCATGTCATGTGCAAAAGCAATATACAATGTATTGTGTTTGCACATGACTTGTGTGGGCGGCAACAGTTACCTGACGGGAGAGCTCCTCGCGGCGCTGCTGCTCACGCTGACGCTCCAGCTCCTCCATCATTTCTTTCTCCATTTTCCGCTTCGCCTCCTCCACTCTCTTTGCCACTTCTTGTTCAATTTCATCTTTTCTTTTTTCTAGTTCTTCTTCCACTCTCTTCTTTACAAGTAACTCTATTCTTTTTGCTGCTTCTTCTTCAACCACCTAAATAAAATCATTGGATGATTAACAGAAGATTATTTCAAAAACAAATGATAATCTAGCCTACCTTAATGAGACCACAAGGAAGCTAACATTCTGCAGCGCAACGAAATTTAATACTGGTGTTGCAAGTATACTTCATACCTTTTGCTCTGCTTCTCGGACGCGTCTCTGTCGTTCCATTTCTGCAAGCCGGTCAACTTCTTCCATTTTGCTGCGTCCCTTGGACTTCTTTCTATGACTTCTGCTTCCATCATAGGATGCTTCGCTACTAGTTGATGATGTTACAGAGTGTGACCTTTTTCTAAAAAGATACGTTCAATTGTAAAGCATCACTTGCACACAGTGAAATATACTATCAAATCGGAATTCACAATATTTACCTAGATTTAGAGCTTCGTTCCCTCGGCTTATCAGTGTGTTTAGAGCTTCTGCTACGCGACGAGGACCGATCTTTTGATCGGCTCTTCTTTCTAGAATGCTTACTGCTTTTATGATGGCGCCGGGGCGATTTGCTCCGTGATCTCGAACGGCCCATTATTTTTTAATATCCGTGGATTTACAGAAAAATACCAAAGGTAAAAATTATAACTCCAACATGCTTCAGCTAACACAGATTGTGACAAATTTGTCACGATCGTCCATTTTGAAATGAATAGAAAACAACAGAAGACACAGATAAGGAAACAATGTAATGGGAACTCGAAATGTCAAGGTTTATTTCGCTTTATTGCAAAGCTTTATTGGCTAAATATATAAATAATGTTTACAAAAATCAAAAATTATTTTTATGACTTCTGCTCTAAAATTATGTTAGATAGGAATGGATAGCCTTGTATAACTTTGTTTAATATTGTGAAACTCGCACGTGACACTATGTCGACTTATACAAGAATCGGCAGTAACAGCATAAAATCAATAGTCTGTGGCAACACTGTAGTGTCGTCTCTTATTTCTTAAATGATTTGAAAGAGATCACACTACAGTGTTGCCATTTTTAATTTCAAGACTTTTTTACAGACTATAATATCAGTCAGTAGAAGTAAGAGAAAGAAAGAAACAAACAGGACTTGCTTGACAGAGGCGCGTTGAGGTACCCCTATGCATGGAATTAGTAAGTACTTACGTACATGTACTTACTAACTCCATGGAGTAGGTAGACTTCGTTGGTTCTTGAGTTACAAATGGTTTAAATGTTTATACCTACCGAAACTTATTTGCGCTGTTGGTAAACTGACCGCGACTTATGTCGATGTATGGGGATAACAGTTTTCCAACGGCATAGTTAAGTTTGTCGCGAGGTCTAATTTGTTTGTAAACTGTAATTCTATGGAACTTGCTAACTATGTAAACAAACAATATATTGAAATTGACATCTAATGTCAATTTTAGTATGGCGGCTTGTTTACATAGTTAGCAAGTTCCATAGAATTACAGTTTAGACTTGTAGTAACGGCTTCGAAACACTACACTGAGCATGGTCCGACGTGCTCTTGCCCGGTTTTTTTTATTGGATTGTGTTTTTATTTTTTTGCTGATGCAAAATCAAAAAGTGTTTGAAATCCCGACTTCTTATTTTTACCAAATATAGCGTTAACGGTACCTATTTGAAGGGCGACGATGATATATCTCGATTAAGATACTTTAGCGACTATGACGAAGCACATTTAATTGTTTAAATATGACTATGACTTTCCCGCGGCGTTGCTTGCAACGAACTTGAAATGTTCTTAAGTTTCTCATTAATCAAGAAGTGGGTCTACATAACAGCATAAATAGGATCACTAAAAATATTTAAAAAAAAAGTTTCAAAAATACAAAAACCCGCCTTCAAAAATGCAAAAAATAACTTCTTATAAAATGGTTGGTAGGTCAGTCCAACTGTATTCGGCTTTTGGTTTAAAATTTTGTAGGACGCCGTCCTACAAATGTTTATTTATTTATTTATTTATTGGAAAACAAACAGCTTAAATATTACAAAACGAAATATAGAATAATATGGTTAATACAAGAGCCAAAACAGTTTTCACTACTAGTTAGTACAATTATATGCTCAGAGGAGACAAATACGTGATAAGCAGAACAATAACATTACAACATTAATAATAACATTTATGAACGGACAGAGTTAGACAGCAAATTTGGAAAAAAAAATTACAAAATAGACAAAAACAATAACGACAACTAAAACACTAATAACTAGCTACGATTTTCTTAGTTAGTTTTTTTGTTAGTTTGTTTTAATGTTTATTTTTCCCGTTGAAGGGCTATGGGAACCGTCGAGCAACAGGGCCTTCCTAGCGGAAGAGAGGAGAGTCGCCTTAGCTATGAATATTACAGTCGTTACAATCAAATAGTTCTGTCATTTCTTGCAAGGGGGATATTTGCACACGAATGCAGCTCAGCACACCCACATACAAAAACAAAACTGTAACGATGACACTAATACATAAATCAGAAATCATTTTTATTCCGCAAAAGTAGGTAGGTTAGGTTCGTTAGGTATCTTAAGATGCCCGAAGGGCAAATCGCTCAGAAATAGGAGCCCTGCCACAGGCAGGGCTCCGTCGAAAGGCACTGGGGTGACAAACTGGTGTGACCACGAGTCTGCACCCTATTAGTCACATTGCGTCACACTGACGACAGTGTACCTAATTCAGTATTTGTGTCATTCGTTACGGACATTAAAACATGTCTGTTTTGGTGACGCGGGAAATAGGAGACTGTTCATCTATTACGCTAGTATATGAATGCTATTGCTCGTAGTCGTATTACAGGCTAGAGAATGATGGGCAAAAATGTATGGAACCCAGCCCAATCGTCATTATAATTATAACTTATGTAAGCTTATTTATCCCACTATTTGTAAATAGTAAAATCAGTCACGCGTGAGTCGGATATACGGCTAATAAAATTGCAACGCATGCGGGGCACAGCTAGTGATGTGTGTGTGAACATTGGAAGGCTGATAACTCAATTCTCCGGGGTTTTTGTAGTTTGTCCCCGTATTAGAAAATTATGCTTATGCGTATTGGTTATATGTTATATGGGCCAAATTGCCCATCATTTTTTGATCCTGATATTTCTAATAGGAAGTGGTTCAGTAAAAAAGTTGCAATGAACTATCTGTTTTTTTTTTCTAATTATGAAACAGTTTATTTTTTTAGTTATCTGTGGATATCATACTATACTATCAAATAAAAATACAATCATATTGAAATGTATGAGATTCTTTCGTGTTTTCTCAATATTTATGCAATGTGACAATCTTCGCTCGCCGTTTTCCACAATGCTACAATAGAATTTTCATTTCACAACTTGTATTACGCTTTTAGGAATATCATCTTACGAATAAGTCTTACTAATAAACTGGATTAATACCCTTGGTTAGTAAGGAAGTCTCTCCAATCTAACCTCTAACAAAGGTTTTTCTATGGGACAAAAAATATCTGTAAAAATGGCAACAAATGTCGAAATTCCATGTACCTAACTATTTCATTCATTGATCATTCATTATCCCTCTACCTCAAAGTGAAGTCAATTAAAAAAGTTAAGTATTGATCAAAATACAATTTAATAAGGTACGAGTATTAAGGAAATGAAATTTGGCTCTAATAAAACACAGCAATGAACTTAAAACTATAAACTGTTAATAAAACAAAAAGAAACTCGTTCACCGTATTAAAGCCAAAAAGGCCAACCAGCTCAGCTTGTAGCTGGGCAGAGCCTCAGCGCTGGTTTTCAGCTAGAGCCTGAGATGGAGGTAGATATGGTTGATGGATGACATAATAATGTTAGTTACGATTGTTAACGATTAGTTAGTTTAACTCAAACAACAGGCCCTTAGGGTGATGGATGAATGGACAAGGCGGCAATATTGGACACTTGTTTCTTATTTTACAGAAGATAAGATAAGGTATGAAATTAGTTCTTTTTTCCTTAATTAATGGCTTACACTTCTTGTTTTAACAAGATGTATTTCGCCAATATCGAGTTTAAGACAATCACCATGATCTTATTAAAGAAATAAGTCCATGGATATCACACGCGAGGACAATTGTTCGGTCAAAGAGTATTTTACTCGTGGACTAAACAGAAGCACCTGGGGTTAGCTCCACGCGCTTCTGTCAACTCCCGAAATTTGAATTAAGAGTGAAGTATCCATTAGTGGTGTATGTCACTGTCAGCTAAAAGTGTCCATCATTGGTGCCGTCACCCTACTTAGTTACATTCATAAAAATAGTGAATATTTTGTAGTTATGATTACACATCGGTAACTCGTGGCATTTAGGTAGCACTTGACAAATTAGTGATGAGACAAGTACCTATTCTAAGTGCCTTTTACAAAAAAAAAACCTTCTTTGTCTTAACATATGACTAAGTAGGTTTGATCACTTGTTTAAAAACATCAATCTCAATGTTAAAATTGTCATTCATTTACTCGTAAGAATTATTACGAGACGTGTTGCGAAACATATGTTTTTTGGAAATAATGGAGGAAATCAAAGAAAACATCAATAAAAATACGCTGCAACTTTACAATAGAATGCTTTTTTTACCCATTATGTCAATGTAGTCGGGATTTTCTTACACAAAGTGGATTTTATCAACTAGAAGATAGGCTGACTTGTAAAAATTTAGAACTAACATTAATTGTTTATCACGGATGTCATATATTAAATGATAGAAAAACCCGACTCGTACAGGAAGAATTGTGACATCACTAGTCTGTTAGAAACTGTCAAGTGCTACCTAAATGCCACGAGTTACCGATGTGTAGTTATGATAAAGACCTAGTAGTCTGTAAGTTTGTTTGTTTTCATTTTTAAATTTGTTTCGTTCTAAGAAATATTTTCTTGGAAAGGAATTCATACAGACAGACGTATCTACAACGTATTCGAAAGTCGTAAAAATCGGACGAGGTTTAAGGGGAGCGAATCGTTTTCGCATTTTGTATGGAGATTTTTATCTTCACAATCAGATACAGATACTTCAACCAACACTATATTTTTCAAATCCCGCATATGTGGATGATAAGTTTTAGTTGTCAAGGTCCTTTGCTCCTGTAAAGATGAATTATATTTTGCATAGCTTTTAAACCTGACTTGGCGAGTAACTGCCGCACTCAGAGACGTCAGTTAAATTTAATGCTTGTTTAGTGACGTGTCTTATTCTATTGCTATAGCAAAGAAAGTGACAGCAACAACGTTGATCAAGAATTAAATTAAATTTTCATATCACCTACTCGGAAAGGGGACTTTTCTTGGGATCCCCTTGGATCGCATAATATGTTTTAGACTAATATTGTTTCGCATAATTGTTGTCGCATAATTTGTATTGGCATAATAGTACTGACGCATAAAAATACTTTAGCATACTCCTTTTTTAGCATATTACGCTATTAGAATAATTTTAGTTGGACTAATTTGTATTTGACTAATACACATTATGCATATTATTGTTTAAATGAATAAAACATAGTATTTTTGTTACCATGCATTTGGATTTCATTTGAAATGATTTTATAAATTAGGTCACGTTAGGTACATTAGGTTAGGTTATGTTAGTATGATATCCAGGCGCGAAGCGCTCAAGCAACGCAGAATAGGAGGTCCGCGAAGCGGACGTCCGTCGACCTCGTTTTAGTTCCTACATATTTTTTTAGGACAATACTTTTATGCATTTTGTAATAATGCCAATTCATTATTATGACTTTTTGCAATTATGCTATTTGACGTTAGTCTTGATGACAATTATGCTTACTGTATTTATGCTTTTTAATGTTATGCGTAATAATATATGCGTAAAGATGATTATGCACATCATTATTTCGGCTAAAAGTAATTATGCGTAACACTATTATTACAAATAATTTTATGCCATCCAATAGAGAACCACTTTTCTTCCCTACTAGGAGGGATCAAAGTGGCACTTTTCTGTTCAAGGACATTTTGTTGCCAAATTTGATAATTGTTGTTAAGTGCGATAATTTCCTGTTGTTAAATTTGATAATTTCAGCATTTTTAGAATGTGTGAATAATTAAATTTGTTTCATCACTAAGATCTTTTATTTTCCTCATAGGTGATGTGAAAAGCAGTATGTGTCACACGGTAGCAAAATTATTTCCAACTTGGGCGTTAACACTTGAATCCCTCACTATGCTCAGGATTCTATTTTAGAATCCTGAGCATAGTGAGGAATTCAATTGTAGAATCCTTCGCTTCGTTCAGGATTCAATGTACGCCCTCGCCTTAAATATGTCATTTTGCTCCCTTGTGACACAATCTACTATGACGTCTCTGAGTGCGGCAGTTGACACCCCGTCATAGACCTTTGTCTATGACGTGGAGCGGGGCATTGACAAAATATAACTCTCCTCTCATTTTGGCACCGAATCAATCATTAGCCGGCGGCGACTTATATTCCCTATCTTTAACGAAGTAACCTAGCCGATTTGACGATGCTTCTGACGAGATGCTCTTATCGCAGTCTTATCTTTATCCTAATCCTTGCTGGCGTATTGCAGACTTTATACTTCTAGGCATTATCACGAGACAGCCAATCTACACAAGTAAAATCATACAACAGTAGGTATACAATATATAGTTTACTGAACGTAATGATTTATTTTCAAAAGACAAAATTACACTCATTATTTAGGATCATCTGCCTCATAATAAACAATCGCATTGGTGACTGCGCGTTCAACTTTATAATGAGGGTCATTGCCGTATTTTTAACATTGCAAGTTGAATCTTTTTCCTTCTACCTCTTATACATAATCAAATTTGTGACTGCGTGCTCAACACCATGATGAGATGAGGTGTTTCTGCGGTTTTGTATAATGCGGATTGAGTTCGGTAAGAAGCTCTTGTTCCTAACACATCATGATGTGATGAGGTGTTACTGCGGTTTTGTATAATGCGGATTGAGTTCGGTAAGAAGCTCTCGTTCCTTATTCATCATGATGAGATGAGGGTTACTGCGGTTTTGTATAATGCGGACTTAGTTCGGTAAGAAGCTCTTGTTCCTTATTCATCATGATGAGATGAGGGTTACTGCGGTTTTGTATAATGCGGACTTAGTTCGGTAAGAAGCTCTTGTTCCTTCTGCTTCATAAACACAATCAAATTGGTGACTGCGCGTTCAACTTCACTAACAGAATTATCTTTGCGATTTTTTATCATGCAGCTAAGTCTTTTGATTTCTTCTCGCAATTCCTTAGATTCTGCCTGGATCGACGGAGATAACTCCTGGAACAGTTTTTCGATAGGATTTAGATCTATCATACTTCCTTTCCCACAAGGCCCGTCGTCCAACTGACTAAAATTAAACATTTCATCTGTATTCATGATAATTTCCGTTTTTTTTCTACATGTCTTCTCTAAATTGAACTCTAAATTCATTTTGTCTGGAATATTATTTGATGTAGCCCTCTCAATCTCTTTTAACTGCTCGTTGATGCGCGAAGCCGTATCAAGTCCTTCCAATTCTTCTAACTTCTTATGATGAGGCATTTTTGTTTGCTCGATATCCCAATTATAGCCATCTGGTTCTGGCTGACGCATTATATCTTCGAAGTACAGCCGCTTGATCTTTTTTATTATTAGTGTGATATCTTTTTCTTGGGTAATATCAGCATAATCATATGTCTCATCAATTTTAACATTTCCTTTAAGGAAGTATTCAGGGGGTAATTGGTGACCGCGTACGCATAAATCTGGATTTCCCGTAAATCGTGTTATAGACGCCGCAGGTTGTCGGTAAATACATTCGAATCTCCCAATCGCCGCATTTGGATCCATGGGATAATCGATGATTACTATAAGCAAAAACAATTGTTACATTTAAAATTAGAATAGTAACATTTTAAATGGTATTTTTTCAAGCAGTAGTTAAAGATGTAGTGAAAAATCCTTTCCCATCGTATTTTCTCGGAAATGTTCGTAGTTGTCATGCTCAGGCAGACTTTTTTTGTGGCAGGAATAAAATTGTCCAAGGGACTTCAAAACGATATTATTTTATCGATAAATTGTACTTTCTTATGACAGTTATGACTATGAGATAACTTATATTAGTAAAATGCAACTGGCATAACTATTATACGGTATAAAGTACCTAGTAGCTAGTAGGCATTAAGGTATTATATTACAGTATACTATTATGCTACACAATGTCATATAATTTACCTAAATAGGCCTTTGTTGCAAGGAACTTTGGTTTCAGTTTACATTGTATGGTAATCGATTTAATACCATTAAAAGTAGTTTTTGTGTAAGAAACACGTTAGAAATAATAAAAAAAAGATGTTTATTTGAATTATAAAATATTTTTATTCATTTATTTAACTTACCTACTTATATATCATTCATTATACTGTCGTCGATGGGTAGTGATCAGCTTATTAGTTATTTATATTTTATCCGGTGAACATAATAGTTGAGTAGGCGGTTGGAATAAGTATTTGAAACAATTATCGATAAATTGAATAGGTATCGGAAGGAAATCCCTAGGTTAATTGACGTTTTGGCCACAATAACGTCTATCTGGACATGCTATTTCAGTCAGGCTCAGAGTCACTTAATAATACAATAATTCATAGACACGTCGTCGGCATCCTTCGGAAGTAGTCCAGTGTAGTTTTCACGATGGGAAAGGATTATTCACTATGTCTGTACCTACCTATAGAATAGAAATGCAATTGTAAAAGATAACCAATTAAAATATGTACGTTTTTGTACTGTGCGTTTTTGGCATATTGTTTAATTTAGGCATTTTACAATTCGGTTATCTTAATAAGCATTTTAATTTTTGTAATTATTTTGACGTTATCGTTGTTCACTGAGCGACCTGTTCCGAAACTAAAATACAGATTAAAAATCCTTATGCTACATTAAAGAGATAATATGTACATTAGGTTTAATAATACCTTTAATAATATCTGCCTGTACAGCTTCGCAAATTGCAGCGGTAACAGAAGTAGTAGGGTTTAAATCAGGGCACGAGTTCACCTCAATCAACCAAGGGTTGTAATTCTTGTCTAGTACAAAATCGCAACCATACAGCTCAAAACGGTTTTTGCACGCAATCAGATCGTCTTGACAACTCATCATAATACCGACTATACATTTTTTCATACCAGGATAAATGACTTTATCCCACACATCATCTTTACGAATTTTCTCTAAATAACTTTTGAACGTGTCAGAGTGCCACATATTGTTGAGCGGGAGATCGTGGTGTCGGTTCTCGCAGTTTTTGTATTTCTTTTGCACTGCATTGTTTGTTAGATGAATGGATTCGTGGTAATTCCTGAGATCGTACGTTTGTGAGCTAAATTTCAAATAACAGTCTTTATACATCCATATCACTAGCGGGCTTGTGTTTGAAATAAGATAATATTGCCGTATGTCGAATTTGGTATGATGGATAAGCAAAGGCTCTTCTGGAAATGTAAAAATAACTTATTATTACTGCAATACATTCAAATACACAATATAAATTGCGTTAAATGAAAATGTATCTAACGAACCTATATACTTTTGCACAACGAATTCAGAGTTCGCTTTACTAAGTAAGTCGGTAATGACCCCCAGCTGAGAAGCCATTCTTATTCCCCTGCCCCTGCATAAATGCCCCGGTTTTATCATCCAAATACTATGACAGCCTTCGCAACTCAGTTGCGGTCGGTACCTGTAAATCTCTTGAAGTAAGAATTTCGCAAATTTTAAACACAAAGGTAATATTTTATCTTTATCAGCTTGAAAAACATCAGTTTTATTAATAATTCGGTAGTATCTTTTTAAAAACGTATTCCACTGTCCATCACTAACCGAGCTTAATTCTTGATCGATGTCTTTGTGCTGTTTTCTATACAAATATTCTTTACATCTGTTCAGGGCAAACACAATGACACTTAACGAAATATTTCCGTCCTCTCTGAACACTGGCCTGTCGTTAGCAACCATCGAGAGAATCCATTTTAATAAGCTGGTGCACGTCGTGATTTTAAAGTCTGATATAAAACCCTCAATCTCGCCGGAGTCACAGCAAGTGTAGGTTCGCGGGCAGGTCACTTCAGCTAAGTCTTCAACATAAAACCAGTAGTTTCTCTTTATCGATGAGCATAACCCATGCTTCGTTGTCCACAACGCATCGATCGGAAGCTTGTTAACGATAGTCGCGGGTATATCTTTCCTCATGTCTATCGTGGTATGCGTATCACGGTCATCCAATTTGCACCATACAAAATCTGGAGTACATTTTTCAACCAAACTCGAAAGACGTAGTCTTTCTATTTCGCTACAAATACCAGTTTTGTCCATATAATAATTCTTGCGTATGCTGTGTAGATTCATTTGACGAAGCGGGATTTTCTCCACCCAACCCCGTGAGATCAGTTCTTTTCGAACGGTGTGGAAGGAGCCGCCATTCATATCAAATATTTTGTGACCCTTTATCGCGTTGGCCGCTAAGTCTTTGAGCTTCTGGTATTGGTCATACCTGGATTGGCAACTACTAATTATATAGTTATTTTCCTTAGGGGACAGTCCAGTAGGTATACTATTATAGTGATGCATTTTCCCTTTAGATTTATCTGACAATCTTGGTCGTAACCCAGCTCTATCAAATGGGGAATAAATGCCTCTCACTCCTGCTAGATCGTA
The DNA here is from genome assembly GCA_923062465.1 of Acleris sparsana. NCBI lineage: Eukaryota > Metazoa > Arthropoda > Insecta > Lepidoptera > Tortricidae > Acleris > Acleris sparsana. The sequence goes on from OV281286.1 coordinate 16,459,407, forward strand.
TTTTGAAATTTTTAAATTCTGAAATTGAAGTGAATTATGATAATGCGTTTTAGCGTAGACCAAAATTGGTACCACTTAGTTTCAGAAAGTTTCTAGTCATCCCATCTTTTTTTTTTTTAATATCGAAACGCCGCGTGGAAAAGCTCTTTTTTTAAATTGTGGTATCATCTTGGCTTGACTGTTTTGTTTCTCACCAAGTTCTATATTCGTCACGGGTTCCGTCTCGACGCATACTATCCAATACGCGTCATGTCCAATACGCGTATTGTCCAAACTTGGTACTTGATCCAATACGCAGTATATCCAAATCGCAGATCATCCAATACTCAGAATGTCCAATATGCAGATAGTCCTGCACGCAGGATATCCAATACGTAGAAAATCTAACACGCAGGATGTCCAATACAAACGCAGAATGTCGTTTACGCTGAACGTCCAACACGCAAAACGTCCAACACGCAGAACGACCTCTACGCTAAACGTCCAACACGCAAAATGTCCACTACGAAATTCAGTACCATCACGTTTCACAACCAGTTATCTACGATGATTTTTTGGTATTTCATGGCAACTAGTTGTGATAGAAGAATATTTTATTTATGTTACGCAACCAGTTGCCGTAACAAATTAAAAAATATTTTTTTTCATAATATTTGACGTAACGCATGCACAACTTATTCCGACGACAGTTAAATAACTACTGTTTCGTCTAGCGGACGAACATTCATATTATTTATGTAATTGTAAATGACGGTTTTTCGGAATCGCTTGACATAGCGTTATCGTCGTCACCTGACCAATCATCCGCCCCATTCTTTTGCCATGCCTTCATTTTGGCACAATCCGTCTAAGACAGAAACATTGCAATCCTTTGTATTTGCTCGTTCTTCTGATTCTGTGCTCTATAAACAGTTTCAATTAGTCTAGTCAATTTTTATTGTAGTTGAGGACTTTCAGATGTAATCTATACCCAACTGAACGCAGTTAATTAAAGTTGTTTTATTTAGTAACAAGTACAATTTTGTAAACAAATTTTGTAGCGAATTTCCTATAGTAATTTTCCTATGCTGACGAAGTACTTATTTTACGAAGTACAGTACGTATTTTGATGGCTATGAAGGTGGCATCCCAGTTCCAATAATCCATGAACCTTTCGGTACCTGTGTCCTAACACCTCTGATTAACAATTCCCAAAATTCACACTTACCAAAATACCTATTCATCTCTTACACATTTTCTATAATCACTACTGCCTATAAATGTCATTTCCTAAAATTCCCACTTTTTTAGGGGATTCTTCCTTTCGGTACATTTATCCTAACTCCTCTGATCAACAGTTCCCAAAATTCACACTTACTAATATACTACTGCCTATAAAATGAGGTAGGTTTAGGTTATGTTAGTTTTGCAGCAGGCCCGGAGGTCCAAACCACCCAGAAATAGGAGCTCCGCATCAGCGGAGCTCCGTCGACACTCTTATTTCAAATCAATCAGACAGTGTCGACGGAGCTCCGCTCACGCGGAGCTCCTATTTCTGGGTGGTTTGGCCCTCCGGGCCTGCTGCAAAACTAACATAACCTAAACCTACCTCATTTTATAGGCAGTAGAACTTCGTGCTAGATATGAAGAGCTTCTTAGAGGCTTAGAATGTATAGGCAGAATAGTCCGTTTATACTAAACAGACATTCTGTTATACATATGTGTTCTTTAATAGATTTGTTATTGCTCCCTCAATAACGACGTATGGACTGAGAATTTTGTAAAAGTGGGAATTTCGGGAAGTAGATATTACATGAAAGTGGGAATTTCAGGAAGTAGATGTATTACTTGAAAGTGGGAATTTCAAGAAGTAGATATTACTTGGAAGTGGGAATTTCAGGAATAAGATATTACATGAAAGTGGGAATTTAGGAAGTGTCCAAAGTGATAAGTACGTTAAATAAACCTTATGTGAATTTTAGGAATTGTTGATCAGAGGAGTTAGGACACAGGTACCGAAAGGTCCATGAATAGGAGCTCAAATTGCAAATTCACAACTTCATTATGAAAATTAAAAATGCCGTCTTAATGTCATAAATATGTTGACCAAAAGAGTACCATATCCAATTTTGTAACATAAAAAGAAAAACTTAAACTGCTGATTGAAACTATTTATGAATCTAGGAAAAGCACTTCTTGGTGCATTAGAAAAACTTGAAAAAATACGTGTTGGGCAAATTGAGTATTGGAAAATATGCGTAATCAAATTTGACAATACGCGTATTGCTCATGATGCGTGTTAGACATATTAACTGTTGGACATAAGGCGTATTCTACAAATTAAGTATTGGACAAATTGAGTATTAGAGAAAATGCGTAATCAAATTTGACAATACGCGTATTGCTCATGATGCCTGTTAGACATATCACTTATTGGACATAATGCGTATTTGGCCAAAAGCGAATTGGACATAAAGCGTATTGTACAAATTGAGTATTGGACAAAATGCGTAATCAAATTTGACAATACGCGTATTGGATATAACGCGTATTGGATAGCAAGCGTCGAGACGACGGGTTCTTCATTCATCAGTTTCGTTAGTCATCCTGGTCTTCTTACATTCGGCTGTTCGTCTAATTATTTTTTAGTGTCATTCGCTAGTCGTCATTTTGTCTTTGTACCCAGTCGTTATACGTCACTTTCTGTTTTCTGTTATTAGAATTAGTCTTTTTTTTCCAACATTGGTTGTTCACCCCCAGTTCGTTATTCGTCATACTCGTATCAGCTGTATGTCACACGTCATTTTGCAAACATTGCTATAGGTACTTAGGTACCGATGTTTTTTTGTGAAAGCAATATAAAATTCGAAGAATGCGTTTACAGAGTTCTCGTAATAATTGTGTTATGTTTCGAGATAAAATTATTGTATCTCCTTTCGCAGGATCCGGTAAAAAGGTGACTCAAAAAGGATTACACAAACAACCGAATCAGAAGACGAAAATGATAAATTAAGAACCCGTGCCGAATACAGCCCATGCCGAATTTGGCGAAAACTAAATGAGACATGCTAAGGTGATGCCAAAATCGTGTTGGTTAGATTTATTTTAACTGTCTGGATATACATACATGATATATGTTTGGGAATCTAGATGCTAATAGGTATGTAATTTTTGCAGATGGCTGTTTGGAAGGGGTATTGCCCGTGGTCCTACTGTGTTCTACTGACCGAAATTAGTATCATAAATATGAGGTAGGTTTAAGTTATGCCTGTTTTGCAGCAGGCCCGGAGGGCCAAACCACCCAGAAATAGGAGCTAGCGGAGCTCCGTCGACCCTGTTAACTTGATATTCAAATAGAAATCATTGGTCATTACTTCATTAGTAAAACGCAGTAGGACCAGGGGCAAAAAAGGCTTTGGAAAACATTAGGGTGATGCTGTTCACAACAACAAACATACAAAAACCAAGACCTAACTTTCATTCAATAATTGCTGTTTAATGTTGTGGTTTCCAATTGAGAATATTATTATTCTACCTTTTTGCTTAGTATACATTAGTATACATTTAGATACCACGGATCAGGGACGTATTAAAACTTTAAATACTTACCGAAAATTGCGTTTTGGCTATTTTCTTGACTAGTTTCTTTTTTTTTGTTCCATCGTCCCTTTCTTTTACTACCTGTTGGTAGGAAATATCAAGAATTACTATCTAGGTACCTAGTTGCACATGCCTCACGCGACATTATATTTTATATGCTATTTTTATTGCTGGTAAATCTTCATTTTCAATCAACCTTCATATAGGTATACACTTACCTTTTTACGGAGTTTTTTTTTCTTTCGTATCGGCATAACTTTGACGAATAAGCAACATTCTTTGTCTCAGTTAAAAAGAGTTCTATAAAAAACAAAAAAAAGGTACAAATAAAAATAAAATAAAATGTATTGAGAACTATTTTACTACTTTTAGATGTTTTGGACTAGGTAAATGGCACCGAACCATAATATATATCGAAGGGTAACCTCAAACAAAAACGACTGAAAAATCCGCTCCAAAACACACACTTTTTGAAATGAAAAAAACCGTATGTACCTATCGAGTGGTTTCCTTAATCAACTAAATATTAGGTACTTGATTTAAGAGTTTGAATTAAAGTCATTTATTTTAGACATTTATATACATTGAGTATACCTACAGTAATTTCTGTAAGGTTTAATATCCTTTGAAAGCCAAATATCTGCAATTGGTATTAAAAATATATACGCTATTTGAGTAAGTATATTAATATCGTTGTCTAGTACCCATACCCATAGTACACGCCTAGAGCTTAGTTTGTGACTAGGGTGGGATAGAGAGAGGGGGAGAGAGAGAGTTTTTACATCAGCGAAGTACCGTTGACTTCGTTTAGGTCTGTTAAAACGCTAGGTGAACTAAGCAGGTGGACGACTGGATTATACGTGTACTTGACATAGTAAGTCCGTGTTATACACGAGGAAGACAATTTTGACCACGAAGAAAAAGGGTAGTATCATAAATATGAGGTAGGTTTAGGTTATGTTAGTTCTTCAACAGGCCCGAAGGGCCAAGCCACCCAGAAATAGCAGCTCCGAATTCGAAACCTCGTGATTCGGCAGCATTATACTTCTCGAAGGGACGTCGGGGATTTTTGGTCCCTTTAAGGATCTTCGAGAGGGATCACGAGGGTAACCAGGAGACAGGAATCCCCAAAACTATAGAGGCACACATACAGCGAGTTTGGTGGTTTTTACGCAAGATAGAAAGGATCGACCACGTCAAAGCTTAAAAATACCCTAACGCAACGATTACGCAGTGACGCGACGTTTATACAGTGTCTACGCCGACCGGTGTGGCCACGGCCAAATGAACGCCGTTATGTGTACAGTCAAAAACTTAATATGTGACTCACCAAAGTCAATCTGACAATCTCCATCGATAGTCAAGGCTAAGCTTCCTATGATTTTTTGATTTTTAATTTAATTTTAATTTTCAAGCATATTTTTTTTGAAATGGGACACGTATTGACTGAACGTACGTTTATTTTATTTCATGGAGAAGAAAAACAAACACACTGGTCACTTGATGGTAAGTGGGATCGCGACCCATGGACAATTACATTTTCAAAGGTACAATCTAAGATATATCCATGATTACATTTTTAACATTAAAAAAATCAAAATTATAGCCTTTCGGCTCCCGACCAGGAGTTCCATCCCTGTCACCCGTCATTCGAGACTAAATCGAGAGAAAGGGATGTAGCTAACGGAACTTCGAACTTCGATTTTCAATGTAGGGCTTCATCGCGCCTTGTCTGGCAGGCGAGGCGACGGACGCCGATTTCATTAATTTTTTTTTTTAAATTGTTTTATAATAATTTTTAGAAACACATTTTAAAAAAAACCACTCGGAAAGTCGGAAATTTGCAGCGGGGCGGGGCCGCTAGTATACATAATACACCGTGTTTTTTTTATTTACGATAACTTCGGCATATTACTAGGTATATCTATAGAAACTAATTGGTAGATTAGATTTTTAAACATTGCAAAAAAAAAATTTTTTTCAGTTTAGAACAAAATAATGAAATCTTTTATCTTTGGTCATTCTAAAAGGGCCTTTAGAGTTACCTAGCTAATAATCAGTGTCAAATACGTCTATGTTGGCGTGACATACACACACAAGTAAAGATAACACTTGACAGGTGCAAGTCACTTTAGATTGACGCGTATACAAACCTAACAATTGGAAACTCTTTGCTCATACGTATTAAAAGAAAATTGTTGTTATCAATTAAGAGCCTTTTACACTAGTTTAACGTGATTAACTGATTAAATTTAAAAATTAAATATCTTTAAAACCGTTATACTTATCATTTGTCTGTCTTCGGGAAATTAACTTTGTTTGACCTAAAGAACGTTCCCTTAAAGTTATCGTAAATCAAAAAAAACACGGTGTATACAGTCCGTGAGCTCCCAAAAAACCTTCGAATTTTAGAAGCATACTTCGGGTATTGACGATGACACGCGATCGTGATATGCGAAGAATAACCATCAGTACAAAATAAACCTTACTGTAATAATATTACACTTATTAATCTTTTTAAAACTTTGATATAATATGACTTTTTGTTATGATACAAATAAAACAAAATCATCATTTTCGAAATCTTCCATAGTTATTTTAAATAGAGAACACCCCGCCTTCACAAACTACTTTTTTTGGAAGTGTATAGAGCTGTGGAACCCACGGGTGGATTCTTAGAAACTACATTCGTATATTATTGTTTTTTAATGTACTTTTCGAAATCCCAGTTGCTTCTATAACCAGCCTTGACCTTATTAAATTATTTACAATCAACACTTTCCTTGAAACTTTTAGATCCTTTAAAAAATATTTAAATATCCATTACAAATCATTTCCCATGATTTTTTGATTTGATTCACAGAAATACCCTGTTGAAGTTGACTCCCCATGGAAATCAATTACATTGAACTGCCATTTTGTAGTCCGTCTGTACCGGCCCTTAGAATTGCTCGGTTCGCTCTTGTTTGCACTGTTCGCTGTCCAAGTAAAGAATTAATCGTACAGCCACAATCGTCCCGCCTTTTATAGTCCCATTTTCCGACCTTTCCAGAATGCCTCCTGGATTCAATGGAATGATCGATGTACTCGTACTTTGACCCCCCGCCGAGGACGACCGAGTTTATTCGTTGCTAGAATGTTGTACGCATTTAATGACCTTTGTTTACAATCGCGATATCCAGGGGCAAGTTTTATAAAGCTACAAGTTAAAAATTTACAGGTCTAAACTGGCAACACTGGTCAAATGGCTGATCCTCAATAGTCGAGGTTGTCAAATAGAAACTTGTAACCTGATTACCTGATGTATTGTAATTTGTAGGTTTATAAAACAGGCCCCTGGGCTCTTGGGTCTGGATCATTCCGCGAATCGTTCTCTTTATAATCATGCTATCTCTTTCACTGTTAGTGGAAAATTTGCCATATACTGAAATGTAACTCAAAGGGGTCCTGAAAACGCCTGAAATAGGTTTTCAGGTTATGGCGTGATCTGATAGAGGGTGACCTGAAACGTACTGAAAAAAACCTGTACCTACCAGCCGCCTGAAAACAACCGGCAAGTTGTCGAGATTTTAATACTCTAGTATGTGATACAGCGAGATACCTCTGTAACGGACTGAAACGATATTCCAGCCTGCTGAAAACGCAGGACGACTAAAACTTAGCCCAGCGGCGGCGTAACATTATTTAAACTTCGGTATGGCCGATCCTCTAAGCATTTGTATCCTATTTCGTACAGTGGAACTGACGATGGAGACTAGAGATGACCATCAGAACTCTTGCGGGCCTATTATGGTCATGTTTATCGATTTGTATTAACTTGGCAAAACATGTAAATTTCTGACCAGTGCGAAAGTCCCGTACGCTTTATCCACCGCGATAAAAGCGACCATAATATGGGACCTGAATGATAAATGTCATAAGATTTCCACTTTTACTCATCATAATGCATGTGAAATGGAACTGATCGTGAAGTACAAGGAGATATTCTCAATGATTAACGTCCCTCACTTCGAATGGCAATATTTTGTAAACGGTGGTGAGGAACGGGCGTAAAGCGGCTGCTACAGAGAGTGAGCAACCAATCTCTCCATGTAGGTTACCTTGCTGGATTCGTTGCAGGTGGTGGTCGATTGACCTTTCAACGCCCCACCAATAGCGGGCTACCGTCAGCAACTGCGGTCGGACAACGCCGTTGTACACCATGTCGACGCTTGTTGCCAACCACACGAACTCAGTTTTGTCAAGGCAGGCAGCGAGTGCGCACGCATGGAAAATGGCGAACGAGCAGCAGAAGAACGAGCTCGAAGTTATCGCCAACATGTTCAATTTGTATAAAGGGCCTGGTAGACTGCCGCCATCGCCAACAAGCCTCCGACGGCCAGACCTTGGTCGGTAAATAATAAGCGGTCCTCTTGGAATTCATTGCCTACTTACTTGAAGAGACCATACACACACACATTCAAGCTATAATAGACATACACCTACTCACCTACTCACGGACAAATAAACCGCATCAATGTACAAACAAGATTCAAACAAATTGATGCAGTTTATGGGTTCGTCATGTAGGGAGGTATCTCTTGTTAAATATACTTTTCCTCTTGTATTGGCAGTCAGTCCCCTCAATTTCATAATTACTTAGACAGGAGTTCATACGCGTAGAATTAGTTTCCCTAGTCCCCCTTGCTAACCCCTTATAGGCGACGAATTTCCAAAAATCCCGTACCCTTAGGATATTCCCTCGAATTTAAGTCCCTAAGTCCAGCGGTTTCGGCTATGCGTGCGTTGGTCGATCAGCCAGCTAGTCAGTTTCTTCTTTCATATACCTACAGCATAGATAAAGTGTTAAAGTGAGATAGGTAGGTAATAGGCCAAGGCTCGTGATGGAGCTCTTATTCTCACTGCATCCTTATTTTTGCCGAAAGATACCTCTAAATAGCCAGAAAAACATACTTATTAAAAGTAACTCTGATGAACTTTTCCATGATCGCATAACTTTGAAAAAACAATCAATATCCATTTCGAAAGGACCACTAACGATAAAGGTCAGTGTAGGTATCGTACTAACCTGCCCATTGCCTTGAAAGGAGCTTTCCGTCAAAAAAACAGTGTTAGAATCCATTTTATACCATTTTATGCATTTTATTTGCTTTATACGAATTGGTAAAGTGTATTATCTGATCATATTACATTATCGTTATACATAATTAACAAAGATTTTGAACCATTATTGATCATCTATTGTCAATGTAAGACAGACATTGTCACTTTATTTTAAACTTTCAGGCGGAGGTTAACTTAACACGAGGTTGTTTAACGAAGGATGTGGCCAGGATCTTGAAAAGGTGAAATCGTCAGGAAAGGAAAGGAATCCAGGTGTCGGGGTACCTGTAATAGCAAATTTTTTTTTTATATATTTTTAATCATCGTTTACAATAAAATTTGAAGGCGCGAATAACGTTGCAAGAATAAATCTAATATAAGTACTAGTTATTATAGGATTATTAACCTCAATGAATAGCTTGGTAAGTATAACATTTAAATTATGGCGTGATTAGTATTATAATCAAAACATATTATTATTATAAATGCAACAACAAAGGTTTCATACATGAACTAAAATCGGTTAATTTGGAGAAAAATAAATAATGATGTCAATAAGAACTGCTTGCTCGGTTTATTGGAATGTTACTCATTTAAATTTGTTATTTATGTAGGTAAGTAAGTAATACATTTAGTTCATAAATATATGCATCTTTAAAATATAAATATTCACAAACAACAGTTAAGTTTCATGGAGTGTAGCTTAAAAACTAACAAATGTTATTCCTTAGAACAATATTGTTTATCGAAAAATTAATCTAAAAATATAGTTTGACGTTTAAAGAGTTAATCTTTATTTTTTTTTGTGTTTTGAGGGTCGTCGTTTAAGGGGGTTATAACGACGCGATAAGGGGCGTATATGGAGGTACAACGCTCCGAAAACTTTATTACTTTTGGTTTTAATCTATTTTCATCGCGTAGTTTACAAATGTTTCTACCGATTGCACTCAGATTGTGGGGGTCAGCGTCATCGAGGCAGCCTCTGGAGCTGAGCGGCTCCAGCGACCGATCGCGCTGGAATGAACTAACTACACCAGACTTAATTTGCCGCAAAGGAACAATACTCTCCAATCTGTTAGAGAGTTTGTTCTGGACGGAAATCGTTGAACGGAGGATACTGGCGGTTTCTCGTTCCCACTCTATCGGATCTATGTAGCAACGTTTGTTACCCACCGACCTGTCGACCTGCGGCTTGTCCACTTTGCTCGCTGATTCGGTACGGTACTTGCTGACCTGTTTAGCGGAATGCGCCTCCTCAGGTTGACAGCATGAATGGGGGACGACACGACGTTTACACTCTAACTTTTTTTCTCGTCTTCCCCGTTGTGTTCTAGAAGGGATGGCGGAGGAATTACGTTTTTTGCCGTTATTTCTCAACGTGAGACCGGATTTTACGACAGTTATGGCTTGACGTACCGTGAGCGATTCCTTAGCTAGAAGTATTCCGTCTTTGTCGACGGGCAAGGAGTCATAAGGGTTTAACCAGGTGAGGAAGTCCGTGATGATGGGTCCGTTGTACTCTGGTGGAATAGGTTGATCCGCTATTAGCACGTCACTGCACGTCATGCGCGATGGCTGCGGTGTGGGGCTTTTCGCCTCGTACTTCGCGTGTTTGGAAGTTTTCCTTATGAGCTTTTTCCCATTGATGCATAAGGAGAGGCCGAGGTATGCTGGGGCCTTAGGGATGACTTGCCGGTAAGCCAGCTCGAACGTTCCTGTATCTGCGTCAGGATTCTGGCGACGGTCCAGGACGACTGTAAATTAAGCCAATTTATCATTATTGTGTTATAAAAGGCCTGCAAAACTAAATAGAAAATACTAGGATGACAGTCCTCACAATTATGTTTTTATCAGTTTTCTTTATTGGCAATGCAATACAACTGATTTGGGATTAAGAAGTTAGCTACTTGGGCGAAGTTGGGCAAGGGCACACTAGTAAAAAAACACAAAGTAATTCGTATTTTCGTCAACTTCTATTCCTACCTTTTATAACATCCTCTAAACATTGAGGGCACAGTCGTGCTGTGACCGAAGTGGTGGGCGCCAGGTCAGGACTAGAGTTAATCTCTATGAGAAAGGGCGTGCAATCATCGGTCAGCATAAAGTCCGCGCCATAGAGTTCGAAGCTGTTCATCCTTTTGTCCATGGAATCTTGGCAGGCCAGCATAGCACCAATAAGGCACTGCTTGATGCCAGGATAAATTTTCGAGTCCCATAGTTCGTATTTTCCAATCTGTCTTCAAATAGAAAAGGTATTCTAAAAACACACGACTGTGACCAAAAAAATAACCGATTATAATTTGCATTTACCTAAGGTATGCCTTAAAAGTGTGGCAATCCCACATGTTCTCATCTGGAAGCGCTTTATTCCTGTCACCGGTGTTCTTATATTTCGATTGTACAGAGTTATTTGTTAAATGAACAGACTCGTGATAGTTCGACAAGCTGAATATTTGAGAACTGAACCTCAGATAACTGTCCCTGAAAATAATAAACATTTGAAGCTTGCATCATAATTCCAACCCGAAAAATATTCACGGTTTTATAAAATGGCCGCAACATATAAAGGTGGGATCCAACTTAAAACAGGGCAAAATGGAAAAGAATTGGAGAGGCATATACCCAACAGTGGGCATCTAAATAAATGCTGTGGAAGAAGAAGAAGAAGAAGATATAAAGGTGGGATCGAGGAATCGTGTATGCCTTCTGGCCTGGACGTCGACAAAGACGAGTCCATGACAAAGGCGCTCTGACGCGATCTCAAAAGCGATTAAAAGCTGTCGAAAAAACTGAAGCGGCGTTAGGATTTGCTAGAAATAGAAAAGCGAGGCGTAAATTTGTGGAGTGCTACTCTGCTTCATGAGGTTTACTCAACCTGATGAAGCACATACCTAGTGTTCAAAAGTTGCACTTACTTGTACACCCAAATAGTAAGGGGTTGGCAGCTTGTGATGAGAAACCATTGCCGTATATCGAATTTTGTGTCGTAAATAACTAGGGGATTTTCTGAAAATGAGTACTTATTGTTAAAAAAACTAGATTTTAGAACGTACTGTTCAAATTGATTCTGGTTGCAAAATATTATGAAATTAATTGGGACATAATAGTACAGAACAGATCCTCTTTGCCTAAGTATATAGCGCAGTACGAGTATGTAAATTAATAAAGATAATAGAAATAATAGTTGGATTACCAATGTACTTCTGCACCACGTATCTGCTCTTTTGGGCATTAGGAATGTTAATTAGGCCTATGATGTCTTTGATATTGTTCATGAGTTGGATGCCTCGTCCGCGGCACTTAGCCCCTGGCTTCACAATCCAGATGTTGAGGACACCATCGATCTCTATCTGTGGCCAGTATTTCGTCATCATGGCCAAAACTTTGACACCCTTTCGTTCTAGTTGTCTGAAAAAAAGACACTGTAATGTTGGTGTCTTAGTGTTTTGTATTATTTTATTACATGTATATCATCCAGTTATCTGACATCATTATATTCATGACAGGTTGTTGACTTAGGCAGCAATTGTAAATACCTATATAATGGCTGTGGAAATGATGTTTACCTACTCATAGCGCGGAAACCGTAAACGGTGATGAGATGATTGTTTATTTCCTAAATATTTATGATTTATCATTGTAGAATGATGTGGAATGTGATTAGATTGTTGACGTTGTATAACATTGAAATTCCTTTAACAAAAGGTAGTTTTTTTTTTGTAATTCTTATTGTCTTATAAGTAATATTTCCACGCTGTATAAATCAATGGGTATTCCATACGAATTTAAGGGTACCCAAGTACACTACGGCAAAAAAAAAAACGCTTTTTATATTTTCGTCTATTTCTATGAAATTTGCTAACACCGGTTGCAAATTAAAAAAATTGACTCATTATTATTCATAAACGCTTAAAATTACGTAACTCCGCTATAAGTCCGCAAGTATGTACATGAGCGAGATCAACTAACCTTATATTGTAATTTTTGTCGTCTACAAACTTCGCCTTTTCGTGAACGAGCAGGTAATGGTGTGTAAGGAACTGATCCCATTCATGTTCCCAGATGTGCTGGACTTGATCCCCTGTATCATCAATATCTCTATGGGTGTAGAAGGAAACATATTCGTTGAGTCTGTTCAAAGCGAATTCGATCGCCGTAAACGGGACCTTTCCGTTCACCGTGACCAATTGGCTTTCGCTGCCCCCGAGTTGGATAGTTTTTGAAAGCCATTTGAGAATACTGATGCAGGCGGTTATTCTGAAATCGTCGATAAATTCCTCGAGGCTGTCGGAGTTGTGAATGTTGTAGCAGCGGGGGAACTTGGTGAGAGCTACTCCCGGTTCGGTATACCAGTGCATTTGGGTCAGAGACGCAGTTAGTCCTTCTTTGGTTGTGAAAATTGATCTACAAAATCTAAATAAAAAGGTATATTGTTAACATGTTTCTTTGATCTGCCTTCATCCATAGCGTTGATTGATTATTGTAAACGGTCTTCTAATATCGACATTTAATTAACGGTTGGGATGGAATATTTAATACCACTTCGATGATTTGCTGGTTGTAGGATTTTTCTAAAAATACTTTAATATATACTACTAACAGCAACATATTTATTTTTCTTCATTACTAGTAAATATGATGATAATAGTAATTTCAGAATACATTGATGTATTTTGTTAAATGTCAAAAAGAAAAAATATGAGTCACCGCTTTGAGACATCTGATAATAAAATTTCGACCGCAGTAAAGTAGATCCCAAGTAGGTATTGGCACTAATGTTATACTTACTTAATTTGTCTTGGCTTTTCTTTTTCGATTTATTTTTGTAATGTGCTGTAGAAACTTATTTTGAGTATATCGATTCGTTTTCCATCTCGATTATTCCGCGAAGCAAATTATCTAGTCGCGTTTTTCCCATTCATAATTTTACCCAGTCGAATATTTTACGTTTTGAATTTCTCTTAATCGCATATTTTCCTAAAGTTATTACAATGGAAATGTAGGTAGGTTAAGGTTATGTTCGTTTTGAAGCAGGTCCGAAGGGCCAAAGCACCCAAAAATAGGAGCTCCGTCGAGTGAATCCCGTCGTTGTTGAATTGCTATTTGAAATAGGCAATTATGCGACTCGGGAAAAGCTACAATGTTATAAGTAAATGTGTGTCATTAAAATTATTAATGAGTAAAAATGAGACTGAGTAAAATTACGAAAGGGGAATAACGATATTAGAAAAATTGCTACGCAGAGTTATCGAGTTTGGCGAACAGATCTAGTCCCTATTTTCAGTAAAAAAACGACTACTTCTATAATTTATATTTCTAAAGTAAGCCTTCTTCTCAAAACAGTATTTTGAAACGTAAAATTATGGGATACAAATGTGACGCAGCTCACACAATGCAGATGAGAAAGAAAACCTTCAAGGTACCTGCTAATGATGACCTCCTTGTTGCTCAGCAACCAATCGTACTTGTCCCTTTTGGTGGTCCAGAGAAAGTCCACCGAGTGGTGTTCCATAAATTTGTACAGGATAAGTCTCTCGACCTTAGAAAGTTCTTTTCCAGTGGCTTTCTTTGGATCTACATTAACAGGAGGGTGGCGAACCTAGAAAAAATAATTAAGCGGCATGTTGTATACGACGCCCGCACAGTTAAACAACGGGTAGTCGCCCGCGTTCGGCGACACCTGCAACCACCTTATTTTAATTGACCGCCTAGGTGACCGCTCTAGGAATTGGAAGACGACGTTCGTTGGCCGAAGTAGTTTGAAACAAGTTCGGCGACCTCATTGGATGAACGAAATAGTGTAATTAATTGCCGCTTTATTCGGCGTCGCGTGGCGTCGCTTACTATATTTTTATTATGAACGCTTGACCTGCTAGTGTAGGACTCATTTTTGTATTTAAAGATTCACGTGCGTCTTGCTCTGTGCATTTTCTGGATATTAATGTTATAGAATTTGAAAGTAATAGCAGATAATAATAGAGTATCTAAAACTTATAGTAAGTGCAATGAAGAAACGAACTGTTATAGTATTTGAATACATAGCATGTGATTGATTATAGAAAATGAATTTAGAGAAAGCGTAATTATAGCCATTGATTTTACAGTAAATAGGAGGCTGATTGGTGTACCTTATGCGCTTCATATTTCTCGGTCCAACCCCGCTCCACGAGCGCACGCCGCACGGCCGGAAATCCGCCGCCCTTTATCATGAACACCTTATTGTCCCTCATGGCGTATTCCGCCAACTTCTTGAGCTCAATCCATCGCTCATTGCTTACCCAAGTTTTGTACTGCTTAAACTGGTCAGCGGATGACGACGTGTCTGACGAAGAGAAAGTTACATTAAAACCAAAGTTGTTTACCGTAAAACCATACACCTAGCTATGGTCCTAGCTTGCAACAATAGTCCAATTTTGCTCATTACATTAGGTATTCTAAAAATATGATAGCTCTAGCTGGAGCCTTGTTTTGCTCTAGCTACCTAGTTTGGAGCATACAATTTGAGGCCAAACTATGTCAAAATGATACCTCACTGCTACTCGTTTTATTGCTAGGTAATATTGACAATATTAGGTACCCAGTAATAAAACGAGTGTAAGGTATCATTTTGACTAATGTTGCAGGACCATACTTGTATGGTTTTACGGTGCATAAAGTGGTTATTTCATTTGTTAGACGTTTACCTCAACGCAAATTCTTCGTAGCAATTTACTGATTCGTATTTAACCTCCCCGTCGCGTATTTTGCAGTCGATTTTTGCATCGATTTCGTTCGTATTTCGCCAATATTTTTTGTTGCCTTTTATCTCGAACGTGTATTTGCTTTACATTTCGTCCTCGATCCTCTATTTTGCTATTCGCCAATATTTTTTAATTGCATTTTACCTTGATCGTGTATTTACTGTAGATTTTTGCCTCAATTGTTTATTTTGGCCAATGTTTTTAGTCGCACTTTACCTAACCTAATCGCATCTAGTTGCAAGTAGGTACTTACTTACTTTGAACGTGTTTTATTAACCGACGTCTAAATGGAAAGAGTTTGTGAGTGAGTTGTGAATGAAAAATAATGTTTGAAGGCTCTATTTTGAGCGTGTGGTACCATACGAGACAGTTTCGTTGTAAGTGAACTTTTTAATACAACCTTTATTAACTTCAAAACAACACTATTTGTTCCTGGACTATCCAAACAAATTAGCGATAATACTAAAATTATAACACTGTATTTAATCGCGTAGGTAATAAAAACATTTAGTTACCTCGACGTTTAGACGACTGTGTTAAATTACATAGCCGTGGTCAAAAGTCGTCAAAAGTCAAAACTCGATTCGAGTTTTAGATGTTTGAAAACAATGTAAAATGGCAAATTATTTTTTATTTTTATAATATATACTAAGATAAAAGTTCAATACGCGGCATTTGTCGACCAATGAGAAGTTATTAATCTTGACCAATAAGAATTATTATAATATGACTATATTATTGCTTCTTATTGGTCGAGACAGCGCGCGACATGCGGTGAACGGCTACATTTTTCGTAAGTTATATTATCATTTTCATTTTCATGTTCAATAGGTACGTATTTTACTGAGAGTATCTTATTTTCAAATTAAAAATATTAAAAAGTGGACTTGGATAGACTAGCGGATTTATTCCTTGCAATACAGAGCAGAAATAGAGTTGTTGGCACTGAGTGAGTTGAAATGAATGAATGAATAAAATAACTGACGAACGAGACAAACCGGGGCCATGTTCAGACTTGGACAGCGAGACGGCACTCGACGGTCTCAGTTCGTTCTTGGCCGTGCTATCTTTATGCAGCTTGGAGTCGGAAACGCTCTCCTCCAGGTCCATTGTTATAGCCATGAGCGTCTCTTTCGGCCGTCACTCCTGCAACAAGTAATAGGCATTTTATCTGGGATACGTGCGCTCAACTCTGATACTGAAACCCAACTGGCCTGTCTCAGTATAACTCTGTGGTGCAATAACCTACTTTGAATTTAACCTACATCGGGGGTCCTATCATTGAGGCTTCGGAGCGCGTCCCCGCCTGGCACCCGAGTGACGTCACGAGTTGAGTACATTGCAAATCGTAGCCAATGTTGTTACTTGGAAATTAATAAACCTAAATTACACTTGCCTCTTGCAACCGGGTCGCTGTTCTGATATAGGTTACGATAACACAATAGAGTTCATAAAATTAATTATAATGATTTTCGGGCACTGAAAATTTGTTCTGACATCCTAAATTCAATTAGGTCGATTTGAGTGAAGTGCTTTGACAAACGGGGTTGTGGTTTTTGGTTGACGAATGACAGTAAGTTTTCGAAGATTGATTTACGTCATCAATGGATTCTGATTTTCTGACCTACTTTAACATCCATAAAATGACTTAGTAATACGTATGATGAAAATTATGTAATAAATAAGTTTCAATTTTAGATCGTAATTCAAATAGGCCCAAATTCTAGTAACAATGGAAATAAACATTTTGGTCAATACGAAATGTCAACTCGTTAAAGTAGGTAAGGGGGTGCATTGGGGCTATTATGTTTGCCTTTATCGCGTGACATAATGCGGATAAAACATCCGTCACTTTCCGACACGTGGGAAGATAAATACGAGAGAATAGAGAATCTTGCGATAGACACAACCATACTAGGCACGCAGGAATAGTAGGAGGGGGGGGGGGGGGGGGGGGTGTCATTACCAACTAGGTAAATGAGTGTTCACTTCATCTAACTGGATTAACTTGACTTCTGCACGCTTTAAGATTGCGCAATCCAACAGTGACACTATACAAACAAGGAACTACTTACACAAGGTAATAATATCACTATTCAAATAGTTTTTTACGGACCCTATTACTAAGGGTTTATTTCCTCCTACAATATCGGTCGCTTGATGTCGGTCGAGCGTACGAATACGAATATACACCATGTTCTATGGGTCACCGCACAGCGATCTGACGTCCTCTTCAGGATTTGCAATAATATTCGTACGCTCGACAGACTTCAGCGACCGATGTCAGCGTATGAGCAAATCAAGCCAGTACCGGACCCTAAAAAACTATTTGTATTGTCTGTCTGTCAGTCTGTCACCAGGCTGTATCTCATGAACTGTGATAGCTAGACAGTTAAAACTTCCACAGGTTATGTATTTCTGTTGCCGCTATAACAACGATGAAAACACTGCTGTTAGGTGGTATATTAAAGGGTATTATTACTATGATAATATTTCACGTTAATTTCGGTGAGTAATTAATATTCCGCAGTGAATTATTTTTAGAACTGCTCAGCTATTATGAAGAAACTAGAAGCGTGTCTAGAGCCAATTAATGGTAACGGTTACGTCATTTCGCCAAAATTACTTCCGTATTCCTCGGTTATATTTACAATATATTAGATTTTGACTGATTTAGCTAATTATTTCGTTGATTTAGATAATAATAATAATAATGCCGCAGGGCAGCTAGTGGCGAGCTGTCAGTGAGTGGCGACACCACGGACGCTGGGTGCTCCCGAGGGTAGGTCCTTTTCCTCACCTCAAGCTAGCCTTCACCGGGCGGCTGAGGTGTACAATGACGAGGAACAGACCCTCACCTCTGGCTTGCCTTTATTGGCCGGTCAGAGTGGAGTCGCAAGAGCTATATGCTCGAAGGGTGGATGTGTTGCATAAGTGGTGAGTGTCACCGCCTGCCAATTTAACCAAAGTAATTAGCATTGGCCAGGCAAGCACTGTAGTTTCATCAATAGCCTGGTTCCTCTGGGTCTGATCTCCAGTGTCTTCCCCAATAGCAAGTACAATATTATTAGAACATTCAGAGTTATAGCTAAAATGTACGCTTTAAAACCTTATTAATAATAATCTATCTCTAGCGTAAATTACTCTTTTCGAGTTAAATATTTCCTAAACGTGCTCCCAAATATATTTTTTTAAATTACATTTTCGGTCATCCCAATGGAACTGTGTCACACTGCGGTTACGATTGAAGCCATAAGAGATGTCAAACAAATTATTCATGATGCCACTGTGACACCGACACACCGTTCTATGGTGGGTCGGGGTTCCAAAGGGCTGATAGTACCTACATACCGATTTTGTATAAGATCTATCGAATGATACCTTAGGGTCTCGATTTATATGTAAATAAATATATAAGGTGCTAACAAATTAGTCACGGATATTTTACCAGCTAATAGTACTCGGTTCTCGGAGTACATTTAAGTATGAAACATCATAGGTTTTCTTATGTTTTTTTGGAGAAAACTAGGAAACAAATTTGCTACGTTAAAACACCCTGTTAATAAGATAATTAAATGAGACCTCTTTAGACATTCTAGAACCTCTTTAAACTATCATTCAAAAGGCCTCTTAAAAGTTGACCTACAGTTTTCCCGCCGAGTCATAATGACATTTACGAAAAACAACTTTTGACGTGACATGACAGACAGTGTTTAACATCTTGACAAGTGCATAATAGGGTGATTATTTTAAAGATTAATTATAATTTATTTTTTTTGTTCGGTAAATTAAAACAATAAAATTATATACAAAGGTTCCTTAATTACAGTTAAAAGTTAATTGATTTAATGTAATCTATTATCTCTTAAAATATCCGTGACTAATTTGTTAGCACCTTATATATAATTTAAATACCCATACGTTTATATAAATAATTTTATCTTTGCTTTACTATTTTTTTCACCATTTTATTTCACAACTTTGTCGTCGTTATTTAAATTTATATCTATGGCACAGTATCGCTTTGTATTACCAAGAGTCACTTAGTTAGACCACGAACAGTGGATCATGAGTTCATAATTTGCCTTCGAAAACCTAAACCAGCGGGCACTGGACAATTTACTTTGAAGCTGGGAATAATAGTGTCCGCAACGATAACACAGGTATCGTCTGCTAACATAACTAAGACAGCGTCGGCTGATGCAGTCGTGATATCGTTCACAAGGATCAAAAACAGATTGTTTCCCATTACCAACCTTTTACCTAACGCTTGTAATTTAGAGCTCAAATTTGATTTGATGGCGACCATTAAGAAAGGAAGATACCCGTTGAATTATGAAAACTTCCCCTTACATCATATCGCGCTAGCTTGTCTAATAGTAGCTGGCGATTGACCAGTTCAAAGGCGGGCGACAAGTCGCAGAATATGGTTGCAACCTGTCGCCCGCCCTCCAGCTGGCTGACCCATCACCTTCTCTACTTAGACGACTTAGACTTAGGGCACTTGGACGTATAAATATCTGACGTACCTATCTGACAACGGCTTTCGCCACTCGTAATGAAAACAGTGTCATCTGTGTCATGTATTTTTGCGCCCTATGTTGGATCACAGATTATTAAGGTAAGTATGTGTGTTGGATATAATTAATTATTGCCACTACATTCTGTGGCGGCGGCGATCCGACCTAGCGACACCTAGCGACCACTTGTAACAACCAACTTCACAGCGCCACCAGCGTCAGACGGCGCAACTAAATCTCACAGTGCGCTACATCGCGCACGAGTTTCCCCAGTCATAGTTAGTTGACTTATGTATGAATATATATAACTTCCAACTTTAATCTTCATCCCAATGGACTTCGGTCCCCGGCATAAACACGCCTGAAGACAGATCTTTTTATAGTCCTCTCTTTCTAAAATATAAGTCAATTACATAAAGGTCAAACTAGTAGAAAATAAGTTTTTCCATCCGTTACAATAATAACACCCCTCTTTTTATAAATTTAATCACTTCCCTTGTGTGCCAACATAACAAATAGCATTCAACATACAATAGAGAAAGAAGAAGCTTCATTCGAGATAAATGTAACGGAAGGATTTTAACTGGATCGATTACTTACTATTAACTGCTAATCAAAATTATTCCGTATTTACTAGATAGACGGTTACAAATTGTTTAATGAAAGTTTACGTAGGAAACTAGTTCGAGTGAGACCAACCGACCCAATAGCTGTGTCTCACTTACGCACTCGCCATTATATAAATTGACAACTTTGGCGCCACTCTTTATATAGGGTAGAAAGTTCCAAAAGCTCCCGGTTAACTGTCTATAAATTCCGGAGCGTTTAATTTCGCAATACAAAACTAGGTTGCGATTATGTTAATTTGTGTAAGTTGAATCAAGAGGCAGAAATTAAGCAGTCTAAAAGAGTTTGAAAACAATGTGGAAACAGTTTGGAGTGAAGTTGGCAATATGATCCAATTTCCAGCCAAAAAATCAAGCAATTACTATTATACTACAATACTAACTTTAGCGTCATTTATTTACTTATTTGGCACATATTTTTATATCGTTCGGCACATCCATGGACCGACTTACTGTTGAATGCCGAGCACTGACCCTTCTCGTGCTACTCGAGATTGATTAAAGATCTGTAAAAAATATACATTACACAAATATACGACAACCTTGAGTGATTTTAAAATTGGGAAAATCAGTGTTATATTGCGGAATTTGCACAAAAGATGGTAACCCATTGGTGAAACCACTTCGAAATATCGTTATGAAAATAAAACGTCGGAATGAGGTCCTACTCTGGAACTCGAAGTTCCGTTAGTTCCACCCCTGTTACTCCTCATTCGAGACTAAATCGAGAAAAAGGGATGGAGCTAAGATAACTTCGAACTTCGATTTTTAAGAGGCCGCTGACGCTGATTTTGGGACTGACTGAACACGTACCTGTCACTAGTTTCTTTTTCGCATTCACAGTACTGCAAGCCTTAGACTGCAAATGCTTTGCCAACCCTGAGGACTAAGATGGAATGCCTCTATGCTAGTCATTACACCGGCTGTCTTACCCCCAAACTGGAACACAACAATGCGAACACTGCTGTTTGGCGGTAGGTTAATGGATAATATGGTGGTAGCGATCCAGACGGACCCTGCACAAGGTCCTACCACCCGCAGAATATATTTCTACAATTACAATTTTGTTATAATTATACTAGTCACACTACCTAAGTAC
The DNA here is from genome assembly GCA_923062465.1 of Acleris sparsana. Lineage (NCBI taxonomy): Eukaryota > Metazoa > Arthropoda > Insecta > Lepidoptera > Tortricidae > Acleris > Acleris sparsana. The sequence goes on from OV281286.1 coordinate 16,481,074, forward strand.
GTGATAAATGTTGCCTACTTACAATTAAAATCAATGACGCTATATTTAAATCATTTGATAAGAAATGTCAACATATTTTTTTGTTTATCATCCTCGAGTGACTTCATCTCGATTTGTATGAGAATCAGTGCAGAATTTCGTTCATTAATTGAACGCATCCGCAAAGTGAAAGGTGTTGCCTATTACGCAAATAGGATTCAATGACGAGAGAAAATCATTTTTTTACGCTGGCAATACACATTATGACATGAAAGCAAGATGGCGAGTTCATCTCCGGTTGGATAGTTCTTTCTATGTTATTTCACGCATTCGGTGTCATTTTCGAACTTCACTTTAGTAAAAAATTGATAAATAAAATATTTAATAAAATCTATGAATAGTGTTACTGTGTTTTAAGCGTTGCAAGTGCTTGAAAAAAATATCGGTGTGCATCTAACCCACCTGAGGAATGTTGGATCTTTCAGTGATTTGTGATTTGGTCAGGTGTTTTCGTTAGTCAAAATTAAAATTTTGTTCTTGCGCAGTGAGTGCAGTTGCTGAGTTCAGATGTATTTCTGCCGTGGGGATGTTAGATGTCGGGACTGTTTCCAATGTTGGGAAACAAAAGCGTGAACTATTTGTTTTGGTAACTGTGATAAAATAATAAATTGGGAAGGTTGAGCTGCGAGCCCCCGGCCACCGTGATGGCCTTCAGTGAGGTGAGTGTCTTGTAAAATATGATAATAAATTCATTTGTCTTTACACCATAAAACTTTGGAATGGACTTTAAAACGGATAGTTGGTCTTATATCCTTCTGCACATGTATTTGATTTATAATTTTTTAAATCAGTGGCGATATATAACGCCTAGTTGAGATCATAAAACAACAGTATTTCACACCTGTAAGTAATGTGTGCTTCTTTCTATTTTATAAAATAAAAACTGTTTTAACTGTTTTTTATCTGACCTCAATAAATTTATGTGACTTAACTGTTTTTGTTGAATTTATTAACTCGTTTGGAGCAGCTCAGGTTAACAGATTAACTGTAGTTAATAAAATAGGTACTTAACTAGAAAATGACTAGGGCACCTTTAACAATTGCTCTTATTTTCTCAAAATATTTGCAAATTCGAAGGAATTGATGTTAAACTTGTCAAGAATGGTAGAGTTGTAAATATTGACAAACATTAATTTATTGTTGAACTGATCAAATACAAAACTAACCATGTAGTTTGAAGGCATGATATGATTTATGTCTGTTAAAAGAGAAAAGTTAGTTGAAACAAAATTAGTTACACTTTTATCTTCCTGTCTTTGTATGGTGTCAGTGAAGTTTCATTTTGTCTTTATAAAAAACGAATTATAAATTTGGTAGAAGCAGCAACAGTTATCAAGCTACCTGCTTCACAATATATATTGATATAAAATCGAATACTTTAAATGCAGATAGGTACTGTTATCTGATTAGGACCTAGTAAATGAATATAGAAATAATAATTAACTAGATTATTTATTAATCACTGGCTTATGGTTTTTCATAATGTTCTACACTAAAGAAGAACTACTTAGTTATTAGTAAGTGATGTACTTAGTGAGCTTTTCCTCTCTATAGATTATATATTATCATACACATAGATTATTGTTGATAATAACATTGTCTAATGTAAAGTTCTATTTTGTCAGAGTTAAAACATGGAAATCCATCAAGTTAATACCAGACAAACAGGGCGGAAAGCTATTATTATTTTATGTGTAAAACATGACATGTCATGGGCAAACTAGTTTCTGGTCAAATTTAGCATTATTTCATGTTATTATAAAGATACTATTTACCTCTCTTTACTTGGTTTATGCGTCAACCAGTTGGGAATTGATTATTCCATACAATTTTCCTTTTGGGGGCATAGTAAATGAGCCCTTCATTTGCAGCAAAAAAGATGTAGTGGGTTCTCTAAAAATGAATGGTTAGCTATGACTGTTTATTTTTCAATATTATCCTTAATTTATGTGGCACTGTAATACATATACATATGGTAAAAGGACAAATTACATATTGCCTTAATAACTGTTTAAGTGTAGGTAGGTGAAAAATAAGAATAATGATGATAACTTTCCTAGTAACATTGATTAAAGATAAAGATAGATTTATTAACATTACTTATGTTAATAAATCTATCTTTATCTTCACAATAAGAAATAAAAATAAAACAAATTAAATAGTGACATGTTATGCACATTTTGTTAAAAAGGGCCCCTCGCAGCATTGTGCCGCGGGAAACGATCATAATTATTCAGGAAACAAAAGTGTTTTTACATAATCTAGTTTTGAAAATGAGGTCAACTAGAGCATGCAATCCCAGAACTGCTACTGGTATTACATACAATTTAATCCCTGGGATTCCATGCCCTAAGCTCTAGTATGCCCCCCTAAGAGAAAAATGTCACAATTGACATCTTACAATAATCATACACCATGGCAACATTACAAAATCAAAATAAACATTGAAATTAATGGCCTCATAGCTAAAGGGTACAAATTACTGCATTACATCTTTAGGTAAACTTATGATTGATATTGATACATTGCAATATCTATTTTTGTTAATTTGGGTACCAAACTTTCCTGCTGCCAGCGACCCACTATTCAGGTTTCGTCCTGAATGGAATTAAAGCGCTGAGTATTGGGTGTGTTAAAAGACCTCAGGGACCTGAGGGGCTATTGCCTAACGCACTCGCAGTCGTAATCAACTTCAAAGCAGAACAATTGTTTTCATTTTGTATGCGGACAAGCTTTCAATTTTCAAATTATTATTTTTTGCGATGGCAAATGTGTTAGGCAATACCCCCTCTGTTGTTCTACCATGCATTTGTCTGAACTATGACGTAATAATTTCTATGTGATTCAATAGTCCGATTTAGATTTGTTTTGTTTCTGAGGGGTTAGTGCAGTTAACTCCTTTAATATCATCAGTATCTACCACTATAGAATAAAACTTTCATTTCATACCTATTTCTTTCAATTGTCTAGCTAGATGAGTAACTGTTTGAAACTAAGATATGTTAAAACAATCTCATTGTATGATGAATCTTCTTGCATATCTATTGAATGCTGTTTATAATAATATCTTGCAACGCCACTATTGTAATATTTATCTTTTTTTTTTTTTTTTTTTTTTCTGTTTCCTTTATCTGCGATCAGTCGCCAGACTATAATCAGATGAGTTGGGTGAACGGTGGGCGTTTGTAGAGTAAGAGGCCAGCGCCTCCATCTCTCTCAGAGTACGTGGTTTCGTTTTAGACGTTTAACCACATTGGCATTATGAAGCAATCCGGAAGCAAGTGGATTTGGGTGATGGGTGAGACGAATAATGTGTTGTTTCTTATAGCGTTCTATTTCAGAGGTCACTGTTGCCATATTGAGATATGCGTGTATTTCGTTGTTCCTTGTGTACCATGGTGCGTTAGTGATGCTCCTTAATATGTTATTTTGCACCCTTTGTAGGCACGCTATATTGCTCTTACTCGCAACTCCCCATATCTGAATGCCGTACGTCCAGATAGGCTTCAGAATTGAATTATAGATTAGAAGTTTGTTATCCAGTGACAGTACTGAGTTTCTTCCCATTAGCCAATAAAGTTTTCGGTACTTGTGATTTACTTGGTCTCTTTTCATTTTTATGTGATTTTTCCAGGTAGCACGTCTGTCCAGATGGAACCCGAGGTATTTCACACAGTCCGTTTGGGGCAAAATACTATTTCCTAGGCGTACTGGCGGACAGTTTTCTTTCCTTAGGGCAAAAGTGATGTGGTTAGACTTCTGGGCACTAGCTCGAATACGCCATTTTTGGAACCACGCAGAAGTTAAGTCCAGTACTCGTTGTAGCTTTTCACTAGCCATAATGTGATCATTGTCCTCAGCGAGGAAGGCGATATCGTCGGCATAGGTGGCCACTGTAACATCATCTGTGAGGGGCAGGTCTGATGTATAAATGTTATATAGCACCGGGCCGAGGACCGATCCCTGGGGCACTCCAGCTTTTATAGGGTACAAGGTTGATCGTGCTTCTCCTTGCTTGACTTGAAATAGTCTGTCAGACAGGTAAGATTTGAGAATATGGAACACGGAATGTGGCAATTTTGTCTTTATCTTACAAAGTAAACCCTTGTGCCAGACTCGGTCAAATGCTTGTTGTACGTCAAGAAATGCAGCGGAGCAGTATTTTTTGTTCTCAAAACATTGTCTGACAGAGTTGTATACGCGATGTACTTGTTCAGTAGTTGAATGCGCTTTTCGGAATCCAAATTGATGTTGGGGGATAATGTCATTTCCCTTCATGGCCTCAGTGAGTCTTATGAGAAAAATCCTTTCCCATAGCTTCGAAAGTACTGGAGTAAGGCTTATAGGTCGATATGAGGAGCAACTGTGGGTCGGTTTGCCGTCCTTATGGATCATAACAATCTGTGAGACCTTCCACGCATTTGGGAAATAAGAGACTCTGAAAGTGGCATTAAAAAGGCACGCCAGAAATGTGATGCACCTTCTTGGAAGCTCTTTTAGAATTCGCGGGGTTATAAGGTCAAAACCCGGTGCCTTATTTGTATTGAGTGATTTGATTTCTCTTACTATTTCTCTAGGTGACGTTGGTTTGAGGGGCAAGCACATTTGGATATCTTGGTCAAGTATGGTATCCAAATCAGTCTCATCATAACGACCCTCGTTTGGGGTGAATACCTGGGATAGGTGGGCTGCAAAAGCCTCGGATTTGTCTTCGTCGGTACGGGCCCAGGTGTCTGACTGGCCCTTGATAGGAGGGAATGACTGTTGGGGTTTATTTAGGTGTTTGGTAGCCTTCCATAGTGAGTGATCTCCACGACTCGATGGCGTCATACTTTCCAGAGTTTTCTTAAGACTGTTGTTTCTGTGTTCCTCGAGTGTTGATTTTAGATCCTTTATTGCTCTATTAAGTTTCGTTTTATCAGAGTGGTGTCGCGATTCCTGCCATATTCGCCTGAGTCGCCGTTTCTTAGCTATTTTTTCTTTAATATCTGTAGGCTGAATTATTATGGTTCCTGTGTGATTTCTTGGTGGAGTGTTAACCCAAGCAGCCACCTGAATAATGTTGGTGATGTACTTGCAGGCTTCTTCCACATCTTCAGTCGTTTTCAGTGGAGTCCTCAAGTCAACGTGGTCTTCAAGATATGTGCGGAAGCACTCCCAGTCAGTTTTCCCATTATGTAAGGATATCGATCCTTCTCGAACCAAGATAGTGGAGCTCACAGTTAGGATTACTGGAGTATGGTCCGATGATCCGTCCAGGTTTGATTCGATACCGGTGAAAAGATCGCTTATACCTTTTGTTACAAAGAAATCTAACAGATCTGGCAGCTTTTTTGGGTCTGTGGGCCAGTAGGTGGGTTCTCCAGTCGACAGTGGCTGGTAACGATAGCGGTCGACACAGCGCTTTAGTTGACTTCCTCTTGTGACAGTTAGTCTGGATCCCCAGAAGGTGTGCTTAGCGTTCCAGTCTCCTCCAGAGATGAATCTGTTACCTAGGGTATCAAAGTAGTCCGCAAACATGTCATCAGTGATTTTATATTTGGGGGGGCAGTAAATCGCCGACAGAGTAATAGGTCCTGCATGGTCCATCAGTCGAACACTAGTAGCCTGTAAGTGACCAGTTGAGTAGAAGTCTAGAAGACTATGCTTTAAACTTGATCTGATTGCCAGTGCAGATCCGGCATGGGCACCGCCATCCGGATGAGGAGTGCAGTAAATATCAAATCCTTTGATACGGTAGGAACTTCTGCTGGTGGCGTGCGACTCAGAAATCAGGACGGCATCCAATTTGTTAGCAGCAATCAGAGCTTCAAGCTCGGTAATGTTCGAGGATAGTCCATTTATGTTCCACGTTGCAACCCTTAAAGATGCCATTACTTAGTAAGCTTAGGGATGATTGTAGTAAGAAGACTAAGCAACGTACTTATTTGTTGTAGGAGTAGATCTATCTTTTCAGATTGTTTGATCAGTATCTGTTCTACCATAGAGGTTTGTTGGTTGTGAGTGTTATCACTTGATTTCTTCGGCTCGTTTAAGGTTCTAGGATTCTTAGTAACTTCTGCAAAGGTAGGATTTGCAGCGCTGTTGGATGCCATCTGTGCCAGTGAGATATTATTTGTTGAAGGTGCTTTATCAGATTCTATATTAGGTATGGTTGTCGGGGCTCTGCGTATCCTAGGTCCACCCTGCTTTGCCTTTCTAGTTAAGATCTCTTTATAGATTTGACAGCCCTTATAGTTAGCAGGGTGATCACTGCCACATAAAGCACATTTCGCCGGAGTGTTCCTATCTTTTTTAATACAGTCAGACGTTTTATGCCCTTCTCCGCATTTGACGCAGCGGTATGGTCTCATGCAGTTGTTTTTGGAGTGGCCATATTGTTGGCATCGCTGGCATTGGACAATAGAGTTTGACTTACGGGGGTCTTCGATTTTGACTCGCTGGTGAAATATATATTTAATGTCTTTAATTGCCTTGTTGTTGACATTCGGCTCTAGGTTTACAAAAAATGTATAGGAGGGTTTCTTATCGGCACCAAATCGGGCATTGATAATTTCGCCACAAATTTTGTTTCCCGTTTTTTCTATTTCTTCCACTATCGCGTCATGAGGCGTTGTGTGGTGAAGGTTTTTGATTACTATTCTATAGGGTTTCGTTTCTTTCCTAGTAAAGGTGTGTCCTATCAGCCCTTTCTCTCTGATTACATCTATTACTTTTTTGTAATTGTCTGCAGAATTGACCATCAGGCGAAGAAGGTTTTTGTTAACTATCTTAAATTTAAAATCAGTGGCTGTAATAACTGATTGTATTAGTTTTGTTAACTCGTTAACATCTTCTATTCCATATAGGACTATGGGTGGGGGTGTATTTGGACGCTTAGCGATTGACACTGATTCTGCCTCGGAGTCTAGTGGTAAACCAGTGAATCTATTCTCGACCTGTGTTGTAGGTGAAGGTGGAGAGTCCTCACGTATTTTACGTTTTTTGTGTGTTGGCATCCGCTGCCATGGCGGGTGTTGCTGTTCCTGGTTAGGCGGCTTGATTACCGCTGTCAAAGGTACTGCTGGATAAGATGATGTTGAAGCTTGAGAGGGATCCGCAGCAGCATTGAACTGCACCTGGTTATTTATTTGAGTGTCAGATGTATTTACCCCATTGAAAGAGTTACTTCGTGGTCTAGTTTCAAACAGGCTTCGATGAAAAACTTGTTGGCTATAGACTTTGGGTTTGTGGGTAATTGGCTGCGCCGAGTTCATGTTTCCAGTGGCATCATCCACTACGTGTGCCTGGTCACCCGCACCCGTAGAGTTTTTAGTTGGGGTATTTATTTTTATTTTACTGGCAACACCGTTTTAAGAAATTTATGTAGGGTATAATGGAAGGGCCATGTTTCGAGAAAGAAATTGTGGGTAGGCGAGTATTTCACAAATCGTAAAGTGTCACTGGCGTATATCTACACACTGTTTTTTCACACTTTCCAGGTAATAAATTGTGAGATAACACTAACACACACTTTTTAGATACTAATTTTCACTTTAGTAATGGTTTTAAGCGTAAACACTTCGATTTAGATTAAAGAGACAAGAGATCCTCAAGAGCACTTGTGCACACTCATGACAGTTGACAGCCTCTTCTAATGTTTATCTAATGAAACAGTTTTTTATTTAAAATAGTCTCATCTGATTTTACTTTTAAACTATACATGTATGTAGGCACGCAGCTTTACCATTGGTTTATAAAGTCAAATAAAAAAAAAAACATGTGTATGTAATTTACAGCCAGTATTGTATTGCTAGTGTTTTTATGGGTCTAATCAAAATATTTGTGAGCATTTTACCTTGCCTAGGAACGATTATTTGAGGGTTGCTGTTAACTCAAGACTGTTGTTAGACAGCAAGGTGCAGTGGTTAAGACAACATATTCAAGTTTCAGAACAACATTATTTATGTAAGATTAGAAGTTAGTTGTGATTTTCATCTATAGACACATTCTTGAACAAATAAGCAAATGCCATGCTGAAGTGGTTTAGCTGTAGCTAATTGTTGTTAGCTGGAATGGGACAATGCAAAGAGAAAAAATATTTTGTCTTGTTTTTTTCTTTATTTCATTTATTGATATTTTTCATACAATCCCTGATCTGCCAGTTCTGCCACAGTGAATGGGTTACCTCTCACATTAACACACATTCATCATGCCTCTTTTGTTCCTTTGTTCAATTCAAGTTGCTTTCCTAACAATTTTTTTTTAGTTTTGTGTGTTGTCATTATGGCTACTTTTTAGCAGTGTTACTGCTGATTTAGCTGCATAGGAGCTGCTAATTCACATACAATTTTAGTTATTGGCTTTTACTTGTGAGTCAGTAAATACATACACTCATAAATTTAGCTCTTATGGATGCTTAGATTTAACTCAATAGGTAATTAAAATGTCTCATTGTTAAGATTTAATCATTAGAAATTAATTGGAACAGTTACCTGGGTTAAACCATAGCATGGTATTTATGTACAATATGTAGGTACTTGATCTGAATATTCATTATTCATAAATTTAGAATTACTTTCATGGCAATTACTTCATTGATAAAGCGTAGCTCTATGATGCTGATAGACTTGAGCACATTTCTAGAATGCTTGAGTAAAGTCAGTCTACTTAATTAATGAAACTTTTCTTTGATAATCACCTAGGTGTTATTAGTAAATAAAAACTCTAGTTAGCAGATGAAGATGGTAGTTAATTTCAAAAAAATGTTAACACCTGCTACTTATAATGAAGGGTTCGTCAATTAGGTACCTAGGTAGATACATCAAGGTAAAAGATAAAAATGTATAAAATTTACTGGATATAAATAATCGGTGTTCTCTTCAGTTCTTTGGTAGGTACCTATAGGTTTGTACGGTACCTATTTGATAAGTAGATAGGTATGACATTAGCGATAAAATGTCAACTGCATACATTACTCACAGTATTTCAAAGTAGTACCTATTCCGTCAAAAGTGATAGGTATGTAGTCGCAAAACGGGATTGTTGAGCCAATTGCCACTGTTCGTTTTTTGCCGTGTGATGAAAATCGGGTTGAATCGGTTTTACTTGTAGCTATATCCAGTTGGTATGTATTACTCGGCTAAATTGTGAAGAGTAGCTTGTGGCTTAAAATTCCCGTGTTGTACCTAACGTACCTATAACCCTATAGGTACGTTAGGTACAACACGGGAATTTTTGGGAATTTTTTTTAGGTACCCACCTGCCTACTTAATCTCTCTAGTCCTTACAACTGCAGTCTAGACTTCTAGAGCCGTGATAAAGTAAAGCGGCCTTAGTTACGAAACGAACACCATTGGTTAAGAGGACTGTCCACAAAAAACATACAAATTGAGATAACGTTTCCGTCCCGTTAAATCTAATCCGATTTTTGAATAAGTTGTAGGTAGATATTGACTTGAAAAACGATAAGTCGGTACGTTTTACTTTCCAAGAAAATATTACTTGGAACGATACAAATGAATAAAATAAAAAACGGAAACGTACAAACTTAGATTTTCATAACAACTACAATATACCTACCTACCTATTCAAAAATCGTGGAAATTGGACTTGATTTAAGGGATGAGAAACGTTATTGCCTGGAGCTAAATTAGTATGGGAAATTTTTGAACAGCTGCCCGGTACGCGATTTAAGCGTCGCCTCAAAAACATCCTCTTAAAGCGTAACGATAACAGCACCGTTCCAGTCATGGCTCCCGGACGTTGATTTAACTAGCTTTGTTCAAAGTTCACGTACCTACCTACAATACTTAAAAATCTAAAATGTTCCATGCAATGCTCATTGTGCTCTTAAGCTGGGTCCAGTGCGGTATTTGAATGAACAAAGGCATAGATGTCCTTGAAAAGCACCAATCCAGATTTCTAACTTTACCTAGGTAGGTAGAGGGACTTAGATACCCATATGAACAAAGGATTTTTGGGGAATGTTCAGCTCTGAATTTAGCTTTAAATGGATAGTTACAATACGTACAAAACATTTCGTTTAAATCTGTTTCGTATAGTAATTTGTAGTGCTTTAGAACTAAATGCATTAAAATATTTGCTCGGTGTTTCGTTAGTTCGTCGCGTGCATTGTTATAAGTGCATTGACGGCGTCCTATGCGGGTTGCACCCGGGTGGCAGGTTCAATATCCTCCGAGGGTATTGCACGTCTGTACCTCGACCCTGCTCTCTGTATGCAATCTTTATCTTCAATCGCTAATTCCTAGCTGCTTTGCTGCTCTCCCGTCACGTCCTGTCAATAATAAAAAAAATGCGTTGTTTTCCTTGTATCACAACATTTTAAATCCTTTTTATACACAAGGAGGCCTGTGACTTCGTCCCATATTTGACCACCTTAGGGGATGAATTTTCTAAAATCCCATCTAAGTGCACCCCTAAGATATCTAAGGTAGACCTATTTTTATTATTCATTTCTCTATTCAGCGCAGTTTATTTTGTGCGTTTGATCTATCAGCCAGTGAGTTTCTTCTGTTATATAGTAAGGTATGCATCATGGATTCCGTGGATAAATCTTCCGCCGTTATAAAATTATGATTTGCTTTCTTGCATTTCGTTGACTTGCTCATGAAGAGTCCTGGTAATATATTAGCCGCATTATTTAAATTTTATTTTTATAAAATGGTGTTCAATAATCATAGAACGCTCGCCTTATATACTGGTTACATAACTGATTAACTTGGGGGATACACAACAGAATGTCAGCAGTCATCGCCTGACGCAACCACCGTTATCAATTCACACGGTCTGTTTATTATTATGCAGCGGCGACTACTTAGTAAGGTTATTTAGCTTTAGGTGGAGAATCCTCGGTGTAGCCGTTTCATAATAATCGTGGCGACTAAGGCAGGTTCCCACGGTTTGATTGTTATTCCGAGCAAGCCGGCTTCGTGCGTCGAGGTGACTGACGCCGCGTGAGTGACGTTTTCGGAAGTCTCTTCGTGCTAGATGTTGGCGATAGACCGGACGATTTCCTGTGGGAAATGACCTGCGCAATCGATTGATAGGTACTAGGTACCTATTAACCATATTCGTGAATTCAGTTGAATTGCTTTTATTACGATCATTCAAGTTAAAGGCTATAATACATATACCTAGTTAGTTACTTATTTATTTTAATGCGTATTTTTTACGAGCACCTGGTGCAAATTACGAGTAATAAATAAGGGTTCTATAAATATTACCAAAAGTCGTGGTAATTATTAATTGGCGTTTAAAACAAGTGACCGAGTCATTTAACCGGCTGGTAAAATTACATTAAAACCTTGTTAACATTTGTAAACGGACAACACTTTGTCAAGCAAAGCATATTTAAACAAAAGGTTTCCTCATGTTGTAGCACAACTTGACTACTTTAGTAGTGTTTGCTTGCACTCGTGCAGTATGCGGTTGTTCTTATCTAAATAGGCCGTGGTTTCCTTGTAGGGCCCCGATCTGATCACACGTTAACAGCGAGAGTGGTTTCGGTATCAGCTGCTAGTTGCACTTAAGTAGCACGAGCATATCTATTTACAACACAATTGCTTCGAAATTAACAACTTGTAAAACTGAATCCCGGATTCACTCCAATTGGCACATCATAAGCTCTAATTCCAATACAAACACGCCTACCGAATGCGGGCCCGACCGCCTCGGATGTTTGCATTGTGGTGGCACTAAACTTTAATGAAATTCCAAGTATTTAAACTCCGTATTTGAGAATTTGCCAAAGGCGTTCCTTGTAACGAGAATTTAACAAGTTCAATCAATATTAAAATACCTCCTACGTAGTGCCTTCGACATTGCTTAGCTTGGTATAGAATTTATTTGTGCGTCTTAGTTTGCTGTTATAACTCGTTGTTTGAAAGATTGTGTCGGAACAAAAGACCTGTCGAAAGATTTCTTATCCCGTTCGAAGCACAAAATGCGTTTGATCCATAATTTTACTGGATGCCGTTATTATTGAAAAATTGTTATCAGCAAAAAAAAATGACGGAAAAGAATGTTTCTGAGCAGTGGGTTTTCAATAGGCGTTATTCCCGTCATCTTGTCGGTTCAAGAAAATCCCAGTTAGTCAGTCGTGCGCGTAAGGTCGTCGACCCGGACTTATCAACATCAAACTTGTAGTTACGGCCCTCTGCCCGAGTACACCAGCGTATTTGCATAGGAACCACTCGTGGCCTCAAACAAAAAACATACCACGAATCGTAATGGGTATCATACACTGTTTGCGTTAGAACGTATAATTTCACACGGGCCGGCCGCAGAGAGATGTGGAGTCGACTCGTAAGGAGTTGGATAATTTCCAAGGCTACATAGTTACACAGCTTTGTTTGAAGTATACTGCAAACAACAAATGTCCGTATTATGCTATTGAAAGGCCTGTCACTTAAGTCCTCCATTTTGTTTTTCTTTTATAGGGTTTTTATTAACTATCCCTCTTTGAAGCTTTAAGATAAACCTAAAAGTTTGACTCCGAAAAATATCTTGCTTTATCCTAAAATGAATTGCGCGTGAACGGGATAATAGCCTAAGCAACGAAGCCAAATCAGGGGGAAAAACTCGTGTATAAGCGAATTTTGGCATAGTTGTAGGGAATGCTGTTTTAAACCACATACTAAAAGTACTGACCGGGTGTACCTAATGGCCATTTTTGTAGTTTTTCGTAAATAACTCGTAAACGGTGGCCCATAGCAAAAAAAAATCCTATACATGATTAATTGATTTATTTGCATAAATATCTTTACAAGAAAGATAGGGAGGAATGATTCCCGAAAGGCTATAATCGAGTTCATTGTAACACATTGTGGCACTTAGATCAAATGGGCCCTTGTTGTTGTGCGTGTTTTGAACTATGGCAAAATTAGCTTGGTCTTCGTAGGATGGGATATAATACATCGTAAAAGGTATCATTAGTCTAACTAACCAAGAAGTAAACTTACTTATGGTGTTATTACAGGCTTGTCGATTTGCTCATAAACCATAAAAATACCAAAAACGCCATAACCCGATGTTCATGACATTTTTGTGTAATTTTAAGGCCTACGTGTGCCACACCATTGTCGTTTAATAATATGACGCTGTTTTTATAAATTTAAGTTACTAGTTTCTATAATTGCTTTCTCTCCAGACAAAATGTATCACAATTGGATGGCGTTTCTAACTTGATATAATCCAAATTGAAAGCAAATACATCACGCGGCGTAGACTATAGTAATGTAATAATGTAATAACAAACAAATAGCTCTCATAATTGTATCGTTGATCAAACTGACAATCTATTTAGATTATCCTATTATTGACAAGGGAACTTTGTTACCAATATAGAGATCAATAATGACCTCTGACCTCGCTTCGTGATCCATGTGAAGTATCGGGTCCAAGTGAAAGGAGTGTACCCGTAGAACTGTAATACCACAGTTCAAGAGTTAAAGTCGCTTGAAATACTGCAACAAAGGCCATGGTGAAATTATCTAGTAAATTCGCTAATAGTATCCTTATACGTTTTTAAGGGGATATTGTTACGTCTAATGCAGGGCAGGGGAGAGAATGATAAATGGAGTCAAATTATGCTTGATATGACCGTGATTGAAACGGAGGGGAGGGGCAGACCGTTATGGTATTAGAGTAGTCCAAGGAAGCGAATATCCTGTACTGTCCAAGAAGTAACCTTCACGAAAGTATTTCAAATGAATGAGGACTTTAAGATTAAGTTATAGGGCTAAGTTAGGTGAGAGGAAAAGTTGTACTTATAACCCTAACTCCATTTGTAATATAACTAATATATTTCCTTGCATATCTGTAATACAGTGTCTTTACGAGATTATACTTAACAAAACTGGAAATCATAACAAGACGTGACATTTTGTGTATGTCAAGTCAATGAGAGAGATGTTTTTGTAGATAAATATTTGGAATTTGATCTGCAACGGTGCGGTTAAGGTTTCCGTAACTATAAGTGCGACACTTTGGAATGTTTCCTATTTAGAATTCTAGTTGTGTGCTATGTTAAGTCATAAAGTCATCTTTCTTCCGTACACTCCTTGCTCACCATCATTGACGAAAGATTTGTTATTCCAACCTTGCAAAATATTAATATATGCTACGTTTCCAAAATATTTTTCTAAGTGGAATATTTTTGGCTTTAGATATCGATATGCGTACGCTAATATTCGAGAGAAAACAATAATACTCCATTTATAATTATTATGACGCTGCATCTTTCTTGCTTTGAGTGATTTAGAGAATGTGCACACATCATAGTTACCAAAAGTCTGCACAAGCCTTGAGAATTATAGTTCACCTCCAACTATTAATTCCTAGCTTAAGGTGTTAGATCCCCCTGACAAAGTTGAACAAGCGTCCGACGTGATGCGAGGTATCTTAGAAATGCCAGCCGAGGCAAGTCACTATCGACGTTGCCCTTAAATATTCATACACGGCTGCCGAGGTCGCTCTATCAATATTAATAACTTGAAATGTGCTTCACTAATAAATTGCTAGCGTAACGGTTAAATAATTTTATTTTGGCCGTTATTCTCCTTAGTAACCTAGACGAGAATGTCAAATAATAAGCGAATTAAGTACTGACTTGATTTGTTGTAAATGCCATGGCCAGAGCTCTGTCCAACTAGTACTCCTCATCTGAATTAAGGATAAGAGTATCATTAACTACTTTGTGTATATTTTGAAAGCCTCGAAATCTATATGTACCTATTACGTATTTAAAGAGAACGTTCAATACATAAGGATAGTTGGGAAGGTTAATTAAAACATACATTTATACTTATCAATTTATAAATATCACATTCCTTTTATGGACGACATTATGTCATTTTCATATTAAATGACAAGTGTATTTAAATTCGAGTAATCCATTAAATACTCCCGTAAAAACATGATTACAAGCCCTCCATCTCCTGAATTGATTGCGCTCAATTTCGTAGACTGGTTTTCTCTTTAATTAATAAAGAAAAACGTACTTGCCTTATAAAATACTAATGAAAACTTTGACCTTTAATTAAATAGCGTAGTGGTGATTTATGTTGGCAGATATTGCGAGAGTTTTATGGTGATATTTAAGTAAAGACTATAGGTTTGTTAATAATTATTAAGCAAGTTGCTTTGTTTAGGTACTCCGTTTTCTTCGATTTAATTGAATATCCATATTATTTTTTATACGTGTTCTTTTACAATTTGTGTTACAAGCTATACGTTGACCTCGGCACAGTTACTAATTTTTGGTCGGAAGCAGATTTTTGCGAGATGGCCTTTATTTTGTGACTTTAATTCTAAATAGAAAAATTATGTAAAACTTGGTACCACTTTGTTTATTACCATTGACGTCTTTGTTATTACCCGACTGCGGCAAAGCCAAAAAGGAGGGTTATGTTTTTGACTTGTATATATTTCCGACTTAATGTCTGCTCGTAACTACTAAAAGGCTAAACCGATTTTAATAAATGATTCGTGGTTACATTCGTCTTAACCACTAGAGTGTCATAGGCTATATTAATAATATTTAAATGTGAAATTGGCGAAATAAAGTGAATACGTGATAAGTAACATTACTTTGACGACATTATGCAAACAGCAGTTGGGTTTTTTAAAGTTTGCTTTTCGTTAGACTGTGTTCTTACAATACAACAACTTTCTTAGGTATGGCCGGTTGGTTAAAGTTTGAACGGGAAGGAAGCTTGTTTGCAAGCGATAATGATGGCGTCATGTTATAAGCTTAGAACATGTTCGGTAATGTGCCTCATTATAGGCCAGCTTGCCTGGTTTTAACACTCTGTTGGAATATTACAAGTCTAGCTTGAATGACGTCATGCATGCAATAATATGTGACTATTAAAAAGTCATTCGTAAAGACCACTTAATTAAGTAATGCTATTTTTCTAATGGACATGTATTGCTGTTGTTACCTTTAATGGCGCATCAAAACATGCCGTCCAAGGTTTCTGAAGTCGTAACAGTGATTGATTCCCTGTCAATTATAACGTAGCGTTAATAGGGTCTGCGTGTCCATCTGTCCTTGGCCTTAGTACTTGTTGCTTAGATGCCTTGCACGCAGCCTAGTATTTACTACTCTAGTCTTCACATGGTGTCATCTGTTGCAATAATTCTTCTTAGTTAAATAACTTACAAATTGTTAGAAAATATTTCCTTATGCGAAATACCTACTTAAACTAAAGTTAAATACACATCATAATTGTAGGTGTCATAAAGTTGCAGCGATGTAAGTTTCCCTTTTGAATATGTATCATTTGCAACGGTTGTGTTTCATCAGTGTGGGTGTGGATCACACGCGGGCTGGTTACAATACGAGCGTAAATTATCTCCGAATACAATACAAGCGTTGAGGCGTCAACAAAATCTGACCTTAAAAATTACAATATTTATTTACATTTGCTTATTTTCAAGTGACGCTGCGAACAGCTCATGTCACTGGCTAACCTAACATCTCGCTCTTACACATAAATGATTCTTTTCGCATAGCTTACGTTACGACTGTCGGTCGCTATAAGACACCCTGTTGTGATTTACGTAAACTCATTATGTGGAACTGATTTCTTCGTGCATGTTGTACCACAATTTATATGGAATGGTTAGAGTTTTTAGCCTGTCACGCTAACTTTGTTCAGAGTTCTCTATATCGTATGTGTGTTTAGTAGAAACGTTTGCGACTGTCACTTATCCCTCATACGCTCGTGTAGATAGTTAAGTAACGAACATAAAACGGTGACTATTAACTAATTTAAGTAATTATACTAATCATTAAACATGATTGGCTCAATCAAGGATCCTCGCGTGACTTACCCTACGCACTTTCGAAAATTAAGCTCGTCTACTAAGGCGTGAACACAAGGGTAACCTTCGTGCGACGGGGCTGAAAGATACAAGTTAATTAATTAAGTGAACAGTCAAAATGATTCAAGTGTTTTGAGTGTCGCTTAAACTATTAGGAGCACAGTTAAGCACGACACTTAAGAAGTCTTTCGTTTGCATCTTATTAACGTATACTGTTTTCTGAAAAACAACCAATTTAGTGTTGTAACTATTATTACTTACAGAATTCGTTTCCTATTTATTAATTGTGCGTAATTTCTATCAGCCTATGCTATTGTTGAATAGCTATTAGCATCCGAGTGCGTGTCAGTTGATCTGACTTGAAAGAGATTTGATAGCTTAAAAGCAGCCTGGTAAGCGTTCATTAAACTTATCTCTAATTACCATTGCTACCTGACCGGCGTTAAAAGCGACGTTGAATTTGCATAATCGAGCTTTGTAATTGCTTGATGAATGCATTTAGTTATTCAACCACTTCAAGTGCAAGGTTAGGTACTACTTAAAAAAACACTTGCTAAACTTTACCATTTTTATTTGTGTTTTATTTGTGGTGTTCTGCCTTTTCGCCGAATTTTTTTTGGTCGAGTTTCATTTGCCAACCAACATTTCCCCGAATGTTCACTTTGACAACTACTTATTGGCAAATTTTTGTATGCCAACCTCTCATTTGGCCGAATTATTATGAAGACGAATATCATATTGACTTTAAACTTTTGGAATATCTTTCACATGGCAAATGTAACACTAGACCGAATAACTCTTAGACGAATAACGTTTCGTCAGTTTATCACTTTCCTTTTCTTACATTAGGCAACTTTTTAATGTAACGAGTAAGGAAATAAAAAAAATAAAAAATTTAGACATTTATTTATCAATCGTCACATATCCACTGAGACCAGTTAGGTACGACGACGAGCATAGCAAGGAGGAGTGTTAGGTAGAACCGCGACGCTACAGCGCGCGAGCCGAGTGAGCGGAGCGAGCGTGCCGCGGCAGCGGCCGGCGAAGCGCCAGCGGCCGGCGAAGCGCCAGAACCGCCTTTTTTGATTTACTACTACTGTACTGTACTGTACTTTAATGTTACTAGGTTGCTAAATAAAACGTTGTTAAAT
The DNA here is from genome assembly GCA_923062465.1 of Acleris sparsana. Lineage (NCBI taxonomy): Eukaryota > Metazoa > Arthropoda > Insecta > Lepidoptera > Tortricidae > Acleris > Acleris sparsana. The sequence continues at coordinate 16,499,094 of OV281286.1, forward strand.
AAACATTAGGTTAACGATACACCGCGAAATGTATATTATTCCAAGTGAACCATTGGGCTATATGAAAAATGACATTTTAATAAATGACAAAAAAACCGAAGGCTGCGTTGGCAATCGTGAGGTTGGGAAATGAAACTAATCATTTTAACAAGTTGCCATGTGATGATTCGCCAAAATGATATTCGGCCAAACGTTGGTTGGGAGTGAAATTCGGCAATAAATTTTTCGGCGATACCATAGAGAACCTTTATTTGTAGATCTCTTCTTGGAAATGTATGTATGCACAGGATCGAGATCGCGGTGGAGATCTTTGGGGAAGCCTTGTCTGGCAGTGGGCGTATTAGCAGGTGTGATTATTATGAAAGGATTTGGACCAGGCTCATGCGAGTCCTTATGATGTTCGCAGAGTAAAGGTGTCATTCTGCAGCCAACTGACATACCTTTACTGTCGACCCGTAGCTGAACTGGCCGATCTGCCCTTGTCTCAATTACGACCCGCCTGTTGTGAGATCTTTACAAAACAGCGTATTATTATTGCGTTAAATATTTGTCGAAGCTTAAAAAAAGATTATGTTACAGCTGTAGTCAAAACAATACAATGTTTTCTGCGACTTTAACCACGCGCTCTCTCAGCGGTCGTGGCGTCGGGTTCTCGGGTTACACAGCAAACGCAATTATGTTTGCCTACAATGAAAACGTGATGTTTTCACGCAGCCACCAACAGAGGAAATCATCCGCGTTATTTACGTTCATATTTTACTGTTTTCAATGCGTATGTATGGGTATTTGTTCTTGTAAATTGAAACTCTTAATCATGTTAAGTTACTTTGAAACACATATTGTAGCAAAATCCTTTGTCTAAACAATCTCTTACACGTTCAATCTTCAGTAATCTTTTTAAAGCCGTTGATACGATTTAAAATGCACCTGGTTGTCTGAAGTTCGATCGTTTTCCCACGTAGCTTCTTTTAGTTTAAAACTTTTCTAACAAATAAATATATCGTGTAGACGGAGGTTCCCGAGTACGTAGGTTGCGGCAGCCGATTTTCCTTTTCGCTTTGAAATAGCTCTTTCCGGACCATTGACACTTGCATTCGCTCCATACACGCTTGTTCACACTGAATAATCGAGTGCTCTTTAGCTCCGTATTGGAAAGAGCAAAATTTTATTGCAATTCCGTTTTGTGATAGGGGTTTTCAGAGGGAATTTGCTGAATGAGATTTTATACTTCAACTTTGTAACAATATTTATTGGGAATAGAATTGTCAACTCTGTGTAGCAGTTTTAAAAATAGATTTATTTTTGTTGACAGTACATGTAACATTTTAAAACGTTTTTTTAATGTAAATCATTTAAAAAAAATAACTTGATATTCAACGCGTTACAATTTTAACCTGCTCTCTACGGTATCCGATGTCTTTATCTAACCGTGGACTATTTAAATGTGCCACACTATTCCAACGGGGAATCTAAAGCACGCTCGGCATTTCGGCGCATTGCGCCTCGAAAAGTTTTCGCTATTTATTTGGCAGTAGTTTAGAATAGTTGTAATTGTTATTGTTGCGGCGCTGGTTGGGCAGTTTAAAAACTGTCAGACGTAAAGTTTGTAATAGTGTTATGTTGTTAATGAACAATTTTCTTCATTTCTGTGTTATTTCAGTCAGTAGATATAATTAACTTTCCTTGATATATTCAAGCGTAAATATTATGGAAATCTCAGGAGAAGCGAGACGTAGCTTAGGTGTCCAATTAAAATTGAAATGGGAACAGTGACTACTTAATGCACAATTTGTATTCGTATCTCCGTAAGAGGTACCCTTGGCGTTCCATTTTCTTTCGCAGCCTCGAGGGACATGCTCGCGTCGAGAGGGTAAAGAAAGAGTCCGGTACTAATAAATACTTTGATTAAGATATCTTCGAAAGAGTTCAATAAAGAATACGTGCCTGGGACATAATATAATAAAATTGTAAAACGTGCTCCCATTGAGTTTTATTATTTTAGGAACTGCAACAACGAATTGATTATTTCAAAAGTTCAGCATGTAGTAGTATACGAGTGGTGCTACGTCGGTCGGATATTGCGCTGTTACGGCGTCGACGGCGCGCTTAATGCGTTTCCGATGTGACGCAAATGGGATGTTTTGCGCCTCCCTGTACCATTTGCTCCGGAGCACCTGTGTATTAACTGTTAACTCTCACAGGTAAAAAACCATTCGCTAATGCTAATGATGCTCGAGACACGTAACAACCAGTACATTTACTCAGTTTGCATATATCTAAAACTAAAATCCAGATATTCTGCCACATTGTAGCTCGATCTAGTGCACACTGCTCGAGTTCTATGCCACGTAATGGGATAGTGGGTTTATCTTCGTGAATAGCAAATTTTAAACCGTGGCTATAAATCCTGGATCCAATGCGTTCAGAGGATTTATGCGCCGTTTGTGGAGCTAGCAGTTAGTATTCGCTTGCTTACGTACGATTGATTGGAACCTGTTTAATATTGCAGTCTGCAGTGGTCGTTTAGATTTTACGTACCTACCACTAATGAGAATGCACGTGTAGGACTTAACTATATTTGAAAACCGAATAATGTGGTCTTATTTGTTGTACGTCCCTGCGTGCAACTTGCAACGACTATTGTATCTGATTTGTTATCAACAGCTACCTCAGATAAAGCAAAGAATGTGATGTTAACGATAACACTCGTTATCGTTCTTGCTCAACTCGGGACTGTGATGAATTCGTTTGGAGCTAAAAAAAGTTATAAATCGCTTACATCATAATCATCTAGTCATTTTACATTTTTGTTATCTCTCTTAGGATCTCGTGATTTACATTAATTTCAAAAAACAAATCAATTTCAAGAAAGTATTACTATTTACAATTAAGTACGAATTTGGGTCGCATTGGTATTCGTGGTCTTAGTTCAGTTAAAAAACCAATCTTCGTTCTTATGTTGTCTTGTCCCCTTTCTTTACACCTATTGTCAGTATTCGTTCGTCGTTGATTTTAGTCACGCGTAGGCATCGCAGCCTGTCGGTTGGATGGCTTTGTTTTTTAATGCCACTTGGTCCTTGACTCGAGAATAAAACGCGAAAGTAATAAGTGTGTGATAGTGGTTTTGTTTTGTACAAATGGTTATACTACTTTAGATGCAAGTTAATCAGCCCAATAAACGTTTCTCTCCAGGTCATAATCATAATTCGGTTTCTGAATTTAAAACACATTTCCATTTTAAGCGTTTACCTCTTGAAATACTTATCTTAACGCGGCGTTGTAGAATGCGGAATAAAAGACATGGACATACCACGCAGAATTCCTAAGTGAAACCCACGCAGACTTGCACACCTGTTGCGCAGATTCGAAGTCCCCTCAATGAAGCCTGTTTATCAGTTAATGTACCCAATTGCCTTGCGGTAACTTCCTTTTGTATGTTGTAAAGTGACAATACGATTGGACTTAAAAACGTTGCTTGTTTAGTGCCGTAGATTTCACAAAAGGATCTAACGGTCAATAAGCCAAATGTATTTGTAGACGTGTGGAGCATCGAGGAATGACGCACGGTTATGGCAGTGCGAGGTGCTGCCATAAACGCTTGGAATGTCAGCACTCCAGAAGGGACAGTATTCTGCGCACGACGGCGCGGACGGTGACTCCTCAGGACAGTCCAACCTACAGTCATTGCCGCCGCGTTCCACGTCGAATACTAATGCCTTCCATTGTGCCTCCAAATTCAGACGTTCGCCTTCGCGGCCTAACGAAAGTTTTGTAACGCCTTTGTTTTGCTGACTTTCGCGATCGCTAACTGGAACACTCTTTGACAGATACTCTTGCTAGCTCTTCAAATGTTTTTGTAGGCTCTAAGAGTTGTATCTTCGGTCAAGTGTAGGTACTTAGTACTCTGCAGAAATAATACAACAATCGCTAGTTTTATTCCTTTATGCTTTATTATGTTTGCTTGACATTTTAAACTACGAATTCAAGTACATCTCTTTCACGCATAGCTGAAGATGTTTTGTTAACTAAATTCACTCATTTGGTGAATTTTATTCAACAGTACATATAGTCGTTATGCGGAACGACAGCGTTGCGGGGTCCGCCCTAATTTGCATAATTTGTAGATCGCTGGCGGCATGCCGCGAGATGGCAAGGGAATGCGTCGCCCGCTTTGAATATGCACTGTTGTTGTCAGCGCTGGCGCGAGTTTCGCTGCGTTGCGCCGCGGCTGCTGCACGGTCCGCTGGCGACCACGCCGCCCGCGCGCCGCGCCTGCCTCTGCACTCCCTTGCGAAAAAATCATAATGCAATCGCCTGGACGGCCGGTGTGGAACGCTCGGCAACCACTCGCAACACCCGGCCAGTCTACAATTCAATGCGTCGAAACTCACACGCCGTCCATCACGATGATGGCCTAGTCGGTCCGGAAAACAGATTTCTCTTCAGGTGGTCACTGAAGTGGAAATTTTGTGCGTAGTGATCGCTTCTGGAATCCAATGGAAGCTTAACATTTTGTGATGTGTACTTTTACTTTTTAAATGTTTTTGTAATTCGCCGCTTCAAAAACACTGCGTTTATTGCACTTTCTCACTTTACTGTTAATGTGAGCATTTGCGTAATGCAATGTTCCACAATCGCCATTGGCGTCGAGGTTCTTTGTACCGACAGGCAAATATGTGAAAAGAACCGCATTCGGCGATTCGTTGACCGAGATTCTCCAAAGTAATTTGTATAATAAGTGGCCAAATCACCTAAGGTTCATTAGCGACCTTTTCCGGTGAAACAATTGTCCATCAAAAACAAATTAATTCTTTACGCGTCTCGGCTGTGTCCGGTAGAGGTTGCTTTCGAGCTGTTGTTGTTTTCGAGGTGTCTTTCTATCGCGAACAGTGGCCTGGTTCACTCGCTGCCCACTGCCACTGATGGTAGCCGATTAGTGCGCGTTATCACTTAATAGTGTTGATTTTATAAATGGAATAAATAGGTTCGTTGATTATCACCCTTTTATTGATAAGAAGCTTATTGAAACCTTTTAAAATATTTTTTTAGTGTGGATTCAATTCCAGTGTAATGAGGTGATCTGTGTTTAGTGCTGTGCAAGTGAGACTTGGTAGTGTTTTGGAATATGTGGGGGGCGGCGGTGTCTAATCCGCCGCATTACCATTATGTTCAGGGACCGGGTGGTCCTGTTCCTCAAGGCGGCCCGAATGGTCCCATACTCATGGGGCCTAACGGGCCGATTATGGCGGGGCCGAATGGACCTATGCTAGCTGGTCCCAATAGACACCTGAGACCTCAGTCATCGTACTCTCTACCTCACGGCAGCAATGGACCTGGTCGATGGGGTTGGTCCGGTAGCCACGCGTCGTCTTTTGACCGAAGGCAACTTAAAGTACCTCCTCAGCCTGCTAGGCCAGCGCCTGTACGCCCTGCTCAAGCTAGAAACGGTACTGCCAATAATGTGAGTAGCAATGTTTTTTTTTACGCAATGGAAATTTCTAAATGCATATAAAGTATTATTAGGAATGCATTTCAGTATCGTGTCCTGGCTCAATGTGCGTGCGTGTGCGACTCTGCTGTTTCATATTGGCGTAATTTATTTCCTCGTCTCTTGCAATGCGTGTCGGATGTCGGCTGCGCACGCGTCACCCGACACGAACGAGCGTTTCTCTAATATTCACTTCAGGCATGCGGCTTCTGTGTTACAAGTATTATAAATAAATCGAACGACATCGTTTACTAAATGTACCAACACTAAGCATTGCGCGATTTATTACGGTAACTTTCATCATGACGAAATGTTATCGATTGACTTTATCGACTAATAATCGTCGTTTTATGCAATGGCATATAAGGACTTTCTCACGAAACTTGCGCTTGCTCCCAATCGTTTCAATGTTTACTTATTTACGTAACTCTTACGGAGGCTCAACAAAAAATCACGTATTCGTTGAGCGCATTCCAATGGCCCTTTTATAGCGAGCCGTTGTAAGACGATTTCCTATATAGGGTAGGATCTAATGAATAGCAAATGTAGTCGTAACCGAGGCTGTTCTCTTTACGGTAACCGAGCGCTGACGCAAAGGCGACTGAACCTCACACTGATATATACGAAGAATAGATCGTTAACTATTATTTTATCTTTAACTTTCTACGAACGCTTAATAGTTAAATGATGTCATTACTGTGGATATGGGGGCCCTTAATGTTGGCTGGAAGTCGTTGAGTTTTTGGTATTGAGTCGAAAGTAAAAACTAAAGCAGCTGGGTTCTCAAGTTTAAGTGTAAGCTGGTAAGGCATCATTTTACCGAATTTCACTTCATCGAATGTATCATTTCATCTAATTTAATTTCTTCGGACGCTGCTTTCTGCTGAAACCATGATATTTTATGGATATGTTAAACATTAATTACGTAGGTTAGGTTAGGGTAGAGTTGTGACTAAAAAAGTTATCTAATGCGGTGAGAAATGCCTTTCGATGAAATGAAGATACTGCGTAAAGATACGTTCGTTGAAGGGTTTTTCGATAAAATAATAGGCACTCGTGTTGCTAAACTAATGTAGATTTGTGTTCTTTGGTCCTTGTTAAAGTTGCGGGGTGAATACTCGGGCGTTTCAACCGCCGTCATTGTTGTCTTCAATATATTGACGAAAATAATGATAACTACCACCAACTTTTGATGTCAAAATCAGCAGACCCGGGGGTAGTATCCTTTCCATTTAAAAGAACAAGAAAGTTATTAAGTTTATCTTCAATTATATGTGAAGACAATAACGACGGCGGTTAAAACGCCGAATAATCAACCTGCGGCAAACTAGCGCCGTCAAAGAACTGCCACAAAGACGTTAAAAAAAGCACAACGCGCCACTGTCGACTGTCGTTTGTGCTACTCGTGTTGACATGTTATCGTATTTTAACTTACAATTAGCTGCCAATTACTGTCAAGTATATAAGAGCTGTCGTAACGTTGATATTACGATAAAAGGTCACAGGCAATATGATTTTAATCAGTAGAATAAATGCCCTGTTTGTTTTCTTGGGTTTCAAACCGACGCGCTCTCATATCTTTAAATTCGATGGTAACAAAATTTTAAATTCGTTGTTCAGAAAACGAACGTCATACAAACAAAGATATTGCATTTATTATATAGCCGAGATTAATATGATTTAAAATGCAAGTTATTAAAAGGATACTCACACAATATTTTCAATTACTTAAATATAAAGAGGAAATGTGGATTTAAACACGATTAATTTGATTAAGCCGACAGGGCTATCTAAATACTGCTAAGCCCTCTATATTGCAGCGCTACATTGCTATGTTTGTATCGTATACATTTATATTTTTTTATGTAGGTATCTAGTTTATGACGCAATTCGTTTCAGAGATAAAAGTCTTATCCCTAATGGTTGTTGATTTTGTGATTGACGATGACGATAAACGTATGCATGGATATATAAGATTAGGGGTACTTTTAAATAGTGAGAAATGTGAAAGATTTTTTTTTACTACTTACTCCAATTGGCAAGCAGCAATGTCATCTAAAGAATTCTGTAAGGTCTTGAAATATATTGGATTAGTCATAATATCTAATTTGATTTAAATGGTCATTGTAAATAATTAGTTTATTTTTAGGGTTACGTACCAAATATTCAAGATCATTTTACTTTCGTCAGTCCTTCCTTCCTTTTTCTCGAAAACTGCTTAAGCACGATGAAGTTTTTATGGTTTTACTATTTCTAAATCCGGAATGATAAACAAAACTAGGATGAATAATTTAAAAAAAAACTAGTCACCAAAAATTAAGCTAATTTTGTGCTTGAATGTATCTTTTGCGTTCCTAAAAACCGATAATTGAATAATATATGAATATATCATCCTGAACATCTCAGAAACAATAAGAGATAATCAATCAAACTGGTCTGTCAAAAACACAAACACAAAAATCATCACATTATAAGCGTTTGGTAAAATAGTCCATAGGTAAATTGGCGAAATGATTCCGCCCTTGTTTTGTACGGAATCTCGGTCCACGTGTCGGACTCGCACTTGACGGGTTTCTTTTATTTACTGAAACTGTCGACTTTTCAACAAAGTATAAATACCGACCTAATCTTATCCGCTTATAGAATTACACCTAGCAATTGATATTTATAATAATAATAAAAATAAACGGTTTCACCATATAATTAATAATATAATTGCGGATAATGTAAAAATAATGTGGGTAAAAATGCAGAATTGTTATGATTTTCGTTTGATCCTAATAATGCATCACACAGCAGCGCTGCTGGGTATAGCCTTCCCTTGCCGCAAAGGTCTCCTCCATTACTACTTTTTTCGTATTGGTCAAATGTGTAGCAAAGGTCAAAGTCATCGCTTCATCTTGTAGCTGGTCTCCTGAAACATTCCCTTACTTTTCTCATTAGTTTATTTCTAATAGTAATTAATTAGGACATGGCATTTTTTATTTCTTTCATGCGTAGGAGATAGGGCGCAACTATGCTGCTAGTTTTTCTGTAGGTAACCCTAACCGTGTGATTTGTTTCAGTTTATTTTCTTATTTGTATTCTTTTAATGAACTAAAGTTTAAGTGGCATTTTTTTTGTTTCTAAATTGATTGTCCGCTAAAATATTGACGCATTATTTGATATAATCAAACCATAAGAAACGCAATCATTTTTTGACATACCTAAACATGTTGAGCCTTGAAGGCTCATTATTTATTCACTTCCTGGTGAAACTGATGTGAGCTATCACTGTCATTGTGATTGCGGACGCGGTGGTTAATAACTGCTTATCGCAGCAAAAATAGCGACTTTATCGCGTGTCCCTTATCTCACAATAGATGGATATGGATACGCGCGGATTACCAATATCGCACATTCCATTGTAACATTTCATTTAAAACAATATTTCCACTCCCTATTTACTATTTCTCAAGTTTTCTACGCCGCGTATTGTCGCTATTGCGTGATGCTTGAGTTTAAAATTGGAATTTTCTAATGTGTACGTGACTAATGCGTTTCTTTCCAAGCCATAAGCTGCTATTAACTCAATAGGTTTTGGTCTATATTAAATTGTCTTTGCCCCCCGAAGTGTTTGTATGATTAATCGTCATGTATGCACGAGCGTTTACTGAATATATGTGTATCGAAATATGCCATGTACCTACCGTCGATCTTTTGACTACTTGGTATTATAACACAAAAACCTTTTATAGTTAGTTTATAATTCCCATAAAATAATTCCAGTTTTAATTTTATTCCTTGAAAACTTTTCGCATTCACTTAATCTTTTTATTTGGATTGTTGGCGGAAAGTTTGTTGAGGGGGCTCTATTAACAAAAGTACTGTTGAATTACAGGCCACAATGTACTTTTCGAAACATTTATTTTCGTTCCAGAGACAGTGTATTAGCGTTCGTTTTGCATTTTAACTTTAAAAGCCGGGAAAGAGCATGTCGGTCCATGCGCAGTGTAGGGTTCCGAAACCGTTAAAAATAAATAAAAATAAAAAAGCCTTTTAATTTCATGCAAACAATAAAAGAATAAAAGAACGCTTAAATGTAACTTAAATAAAATAACTCAAATAATTAAATTAAAGAGTCTGCATGAACCCCTCCGCATGTGAAGGCCTCCTCCAAAGATGCCCAATTTCCTCTATCTTTGGCGGCTTGCATCCAGCTTGGGCCAGCCGTTTTTGATATTTCATCTTCCCACCTCAAAATCGGTCTTCCACGACCGCGTTTCCCACCTGGGCCTTTCCATGATGTCGCCCTTATGGTCCATCGTTCATCGTCGTCCGAAACCGTTACTACAATCAAATTAGACCTCGCGACAAAATTAACTTTGCCGTTGGAAAACTGTTATCCCCATACATCGACATAGGTCGCGGTCAGTTTACCAACACTGCAAATAAGTTTTCGGTAAAAAAAAAAACAATATTTAATTTTACCACTTTCTTGGCATGACTAATATGTATATTCATGCCAAATTACAGCTTTCTAGTACTAAGAGTCTCTGAGCTAGGCTGCGGACGGACGGACGGACATGGCGAAACTACCTATATATACTAAAAAAAGAGGCTCTCAATTTTAGTATGGACCGATTTGGAAGATGTAAATTGTAATAAAGATGGTCTTTTAGTTTTTTGGGAAATCGACGAAACTCCTGAAATTGGACTGAAATTGCAAAATCAGTTGGATAAGTAGAACTGATGATGTAGGCCACTGATGACCACTGGAACTTAATAATGATGAGTATTTCATGTGTGACAGATATATCCTTTTAACGATTGTCAAAAAAATGGTGTAGTGGAAGTACTCGTAGTAGAACTAATGATAAAGCACCAGAGAACTCTTCCACGGTTAACGTCTCTGCATCTTGGGTAGCAACATTTTGTAAAAGGTGATGCTTATACGCATTTTAGTTGGGTTGTAAACATGTTTTTTTGTCACATATTTTATTATTTCTCTGGCAACCAGTAGTACTACTAAGTACTATAAAACTTAAATCTCGTTTTAGCTGATAAATCTGATTTAAGTTTAACCGATTCATTTTGACATTATTACATAGGACTAAATTAGGTGTATTTTATGCGCAAGTGGCCCTTAGAACTGTATGATTGCAAATTTAAATTAAGCTTTGCAGTAAATTCTCTTATCTAAACGCTGTGGCTGCGAAAATTAGCTGCGACTTTTTGTAGCCCTCAAAAATGGCTCTCCCAAACTCAATAAGCCTTTTTGTTCGTGGCAATGAGCCGTTCACTTTATCATCCCCTTTAGGACCCTTTACGCGCGGAATTTTTAAGAGGATGTAATGATGTTACGTCCCTTTCTTTTCTATATTATACCTATTTTCAAAGTCTTGTCTTCCCTCTGATTAAATTTTTTGGTCATACTTTTATTTTATATTTAGTTTAAGCAAGAATTCAATTCTGCTTTAAAAGGGCACTGGATAAGTTTGTACGAACTTTATTGTAATTTTTTCTTATAATCATCTAGAAGACCTCTAGATATAAGATTTCATGCGTTAAATAATAACGGAGCCGAGATATTAAAGATTTAATAATTAAGGTTTTGATACTAAAAATACGCCTAGGTATCAATCAACAGTATTACATTACATAACGAAATATGTTTTTTTTGAATGGATGTTTCATCGTAATATACCATTGCACTTTTACAAATCAATATGTTTTTTTTGAATGGATGTTTCATCGTAATATACCATTGCACTTTTACAAATGGCCGCTCACCTAAAAAAACATGACTTACAAAATAACAACACTTACCCAAACCCTAATTAAGCACGTTTTCATCAAAAACTCCCATATAGTATCGTCTATTCTATTATAAAACAATGAAATGAAATAAAATGAAAAGTTTATTTCGTTATTATTACATTTAACAATAGCGATGGTTGGGACTTCCTAGTAAGTATTGTTATATACCTGTGTCAGGAGACCCCGCTCTTCTATAACAGCGGCGTGATCACTACAAATGACAAATAAACTAATAACAGAATGGCAATTAACACGCAAATTTACAGATGCAAAGAATACCTCAATTATGCACTAGCTGCATCCTTTGTCAGGCACGTAACGTACTTATCTACGACGTCTCGTGCCCATATCCATTCGAACTCAACCATCCTCCCTCAAGCACACGTGCTTATACTCGAATCGCATCTGAGCACTCGCAATGAAATTATTATTGCTCTTGAAAATCCATTAATATCCTAAAGGGTATCAGATTCGTGCATTTAAAGATTTCTACAAATAGTATTTTACTGCTACGCTGGCTCTATATTGTTTGCGTGTCCTATTAATTCTAAGGAATGTTCACTTTCTACGCTGTGCATTCAGTCGCCTTATCACTATACTTTAATGCATTCTATTGAGTATCGTGCAATACCTTAAGAGTTTTCTTTTTCTAACGGTTTATGATCAATTACGTTCAACGTAAAAGATAACCTTCAATTGATATGTTAGTCAATATATTTTTCGGCTGACTCATACGCTGTAATATTCCAAGTCTAGCTTGGATAATCTATGCCGACAGTGTTTTACGCGCAGACTGGTTATTTGTAATAACTGGCAACCAATTTAACATGGAGAGTACTTTATTGTGTATGCATTTGCATTAGAATGTATGTGCATGTGTGTGTTTACGTAAACGCGTCACGTAGAACAACGTTTAGCCGCATCGCTCACGCGGGCGGAGCCTTGACTCCACGTAGCAATGTCAGCCAAATGCCAAGGGGTCTCGCATTCAGCTTTACAAAAACGCTGGTTGAATATGACGCGGTAAAAATATACTGCGAATGTGTGGGTGGTCCGATAAATGGCACATTCGAGCAATACCCTCAATCACGATAAGTAAGTCCATCGTAAATCACGACTTGGTACTCCGAATTTTGTTACGAGCCCTTATACGTCCCACATATCTAAGTTAATCCTCTAAATTGATAGGGACCTTATTAGCCTGTTCGCTAACATTGAGATGAAAGGCTGTGTGGAATGGGATCTCGAAAATACGTTTCCATCATATCCGTCATCGTGGACGATAATTCTAAGTGGGTGGTGGGTCATGGAGATAAAAAGAATTATCTTTGTTCCTTTTCGAAGTATGGAGAGAGTTCAGCGTGAGAGCTGTTTTAGGAATTATTGTAATGCAAAGCACATTTCTATACGCCTGCTGAGCGACTAGACGACAATTCGTATGGCATACCTCTTTTTCTTTACCTAGACACATGTCTTACTGGCGTTACTGGGCATTATACAGCGCCTATTAAAGATAGTTTCTGAGGCTTGTTTCGTAATAAACTAAAATTTACCTACTCTTTGAAACCAGTACGGCTAGCACAATTTATATTTTCTCACTTGTCGCTCAGTGCGTCTATATTGTTGTAGACTAGATAGAAAGGATGATCCAAGAGATAAAATATATATGGAGAACTCACCAGCACAAGCGACGCGGTCGCCGTTCGCAGTACCTTCAGGTTCTTGCTCCTTTTTTAGTGAAGTAAGAACGCAAAGACGCATCTCGGCGCTTGACGTCAGTTTTGGCACACGAGTCTTTTTATAACATTTTTATTATTTGATTACCTTTTTATTTTTTATCGATAGGGGCAAACAAATAATAATCATAAATCGTCCTTTTTTTAAATAAGTAATTTACTTTATTTTAGACAACATATTTACATAACATATTTCCGTGTTATCTTGATACTTCATTTAAATTTAAATTCATAATTTTGGTAGAGCAGTCAGAAAGTGTGACAGAGATACAGGCATACTTTTATGCACCTTGAAGGAACCTATATTTTTTGCAATAATTAAGCTAAATCACAATGCCATCCATTTGCAACTCGACGATGGTTATCAAAGTATTGAAAAAATATTTTTGATATCTCCGCAAGCCATTGTCGGTAAAATAGAACGACCCACTTGTCTTTCGAATGCTGATTTCCAACTAACGTTGACGTCCATTGGATATCCTTGTGAATAAATAATTAAATTATGAATAATGGCCGTTTAGGGGGCCTAGATTATAATGCCACATGCCCCTGAGGAAACTTAAGTTTCTTTCATTTTCAGTATATTGTATTTAGCGATTAAATGCGCAATGTTTCGCGTTTATGACAGTAAAGGATCGTCCTTTGATGTACAATAAATTTCTCGCATCGTAAAATGTATAAAACTCTCAATTATCCTACCCGGTCGTGTGTATGAATATTTTATCGCTCCATGAATAAATCAATCACCGCTTTGAACATCCTATTTCCGTAGAAAGAAGCACCGTTGCTTGCACACCTACTATCTATACGTGTTTACATTTTATTCAAGAGGTAAACTCTAGAATTAATTATACATGATTTGCGTTATGGCTTGTCATGGTTGGAAACGAGTTTGCAAATGTAATTGAAAATGACCACAAGCAATTTGCGCAATAGAAAACATAACCGAAAATAATTAACGTATGTATTCTTTTTACTTACAGAAGGTCGACCCCGAGCTGATCTTCACGAAACAAGAGAAGATCGGCAAGGGTTCCTTCGGAGAGGTGTTCAAGGGCGTCGATAACAGGACACAGCAGGTGGTCGCCATCAAGATAATTGACTTGGAAGAAGCGGAAGATGAAATCGAAGATATACAGCAGGAGATCATGGTGCTGTCGCAGTGCGATAGCCCATACGTCACTAAATATTACGGGTCCTACTTAAAGGTAAGTCATAATAGACAATAGTTTCAACATTATTAAGCTACCTTATAAATCGGGTATATACTTCTATCGTGGTTGGCAACAGTAATAGGAATCTGTCTAATTTTAAACCCTACTTGCGATTGCAACTGGGGCTCCGTGTCTGCAAAGTGCATCGCATATTCAAAGCCCGTACACTTCATGGAGTCTGATAACATGTAAGTCATTGGGCTAGATTGCATCGCAAGACAAACGCGTGGAATACATCAGGCCTTATCGTGACGGTCTTGATGCGTGCGGGATCAATCATTGTCTGTGTTGTGCTGATTGTAAAAGCTAAAAATAAACGTACTTACACTGTGTAAATTGTCAATATACGCTCTTTCCTGTTTTGTATCTTTAGCCTTTTCAATCGTATTCATGTTAGTTGACCTTTCGGTTCCGGTGTGTGCTATTGCACCTGTTTCAGAATGCATCAACTGGGTGGTTTAATTTACTAAATCACCTTAAGGCTGAATGTTATCTTTATCACCATCATCATCACCATCATTCTCCTGCCCTTATACATTTATTTGGGGCGCAACATGTTTTTTTCTCCCATACTCGTATTATCTATTAGTCTTTATACGACTTAGTATATACAGTTTGTTAGTAAAAACTTACGAAGGTCTTTTCACGCTTTCTGATCAAATATTTTCCATGCCAATTCGTAAGTTGCTTGTCTTTGCTTGCATGATTAGCGTTCTCAGTCGACTCGGAAGCATTCCAAGAAGTAAACCAACCGTATATATGGAAAATGCTTTTGCTTAGTTATTTTGTTGCACTACTGGTGTAAATTATCTAAGATCTATTATACACTCTGGAGCAAAAATACCGGGTCAGAGTGCGTTTTTCATACAAACGAGACTATTTCGAAGTCTTGGTTTCCCGGCAGGGGTTGTTTTGAGTGAGTTTTAATGGTAGATACTGCGAGGTTCAATACAGGAGGTCAAAAGTTCTTAAGATACCTAACTGATCGCACAACCAGTTAACACCACAGCGGGAGAGTTTGGGTCAGCACTTGGATTTTAGATGTTTTTCTGAACATGCACTATTCCGGCGTTAATCGCAGATTCATTCAGTTGGGTATCCTAGGCACTCTGGAAGTCTTGTATCGATGCTCGGGGTATTCATCATCAGATTTCACTAAAAGCATTCCCTGGCGTGGAACCAAGGCTTCGAAATAGCCTCTTTAGTATGAAAAACGCACTCTGACCCGTTAATTTTGCTCCTGAGTGTATAATATAACTTACAAGTTACCAAATCTATGACACCATTTTAACGCGTGACCTACAATATTATCTACTCGCAAACTCTGGGCAATCTTAACATGATTTCGTTTATACCGAGTATATTGCTGCCATAACGTAAACGTAACGTTTCATTTTATTGCCCAGAAATTTGTAACCAAGTTCTCCAAAGAACGTTCACCCGAACGCGTTTTCGTTTGCGTGCCATACTGCGCGGAGTAAAACGATGTCCGTCACGAAGTCTCCGGGGTCAGGCCACGACACCGACACGAAACCGGTCCGATATTTAACTTCCTATACAGCACAATTTACCTACTTCAAACGCCAAATGTTCGCAACAACTTGTATGCAAGTAATTAGCTCGCGATTATCGCTAATAGACTTTTAATTGGACGCTTCATTTCGTTTAAAAACTAGCTAGTGTTGATAGAAGGAAGGAAATAATGGTTGCTGACTCATCGTATTGACCGATGCAGCTTTTGAACAAAAACAGTGTACAGTCAAGGAAATGTATTCACATACCTTTTTGACTCTTATTGTCATTGTGACAAGAGTGAAAAAGTTACGCGAATACATTTCCTTGACCGTACTTAACTCGAAATATTAACCGTCATTTTGCATCGACATAATTGTACTACTGTAATACAATTCAGTTCTATGTACTGGTTTTAACCTAAGTATAAATAAAGTAATAAGGAAATTGTTTTACAGTTCTAGTTAAAAACAGGGTTTATCGCTACTATGTTACCTTTTATGTCAAAAATACGTTTTTAAAGTTAATTGGACGGTGTTGTCTGTTGTAGTTTAGTCATGTTTGGCCGTAAACCTACCGCACACAGTTCGTCGACTACGAGACAAGCACATTAATCACACTACGTGCCATTCTTCATAACTGAC
This sequence comes from Acleris sparsana, assembly GCA_923062465.1. Taxonomy (NCBI): domain Eukaryota; kingdom Metazoa; phylum Arthropoda; class Insecta; order Lepidoptera; family Tortricidae; genus Acleris; species Acleris sparsana. The sequence continues at coordinate 16,515,487 of OV281286.1, forward strand.
AAGATGAGTAAAGGCTTGTGGGCGGCAACGTAAATGAATTTACCAACAATAAAGAGCTAATAATAGATTGGGTATAGGTTTACGTTGTGCTAATCTCGTATCTTATTCGCAATTGAGGTCGCATCGCAAATGAGATGAATGTGATAAAATGCTCTCCGAAATCAATATTTTAACAGGATTCCCTTTGCCTTCCCTACAAACAGAATGGGTGGCATTCTGCCAGGGCAGACAATAATGTCTGGACAGTTATGATCGATATTTACATTTTTATTATACAAAACTCGTATACGTTTTGCTCGCGTCCCTTTGTGTGCTATTCCGTTTACAGTAGCAATCAAAATCAGCCAGTAATGTTTGCTACAGAAACATACGCCCTTTTCTTAATAGTGAGCTCCGGATTTAATTAGCTTTTATTTGTTTGTTTAGCATTGGATGCAAAACAGAATGAAGTTAGTCTTACAGACGCCCTTTCAACAGCAATCACATTTATTTTAATGTGCTTTTCCTTTTTATACGCCTCGGAGTAGAATTCTTTTCTTGCGCATAAAATAATTTTTAACTTTTTTATATTCTCGTTTGCGTTTTGCTTGCCTTTGCGTTAGGTGAACGGTAAAACAGTTGCAGTATTTGAACTAACGTAGTACAGTCGACAGCATAAATAAGTGATCATTTATGTACCTTGTCGCTTTCAATCGTTTCACAATTTTGTATGACATTTCAAACACGACGTTAAAGTGACAAGGTACATAAATGATCAGTCATGTATACAGTTGACTGTACCAGTTATTACTAAATCAATTAGATCAGTAAAAGCTTGACTAGAAAGGTTTGTGACAATCTCGCTTTGACATGCGGAAATACCGACTACTCTACGTAATGCAATGGTTTGATGTATTGCATTTCCCCGCTTTGTGCACCGGCGGGCTGCACGTTGCTATTGCAATCTTGACACACTTTCGAATGATGTTGTTATGCGTACCTTGCAAAATCCGATGCAGCGTTTGCACTTCAATTTGCAACATCTTTATTCATAACCAGTTGTCTGTATCCACTTACGAGCTGATTTAACGAACGTATCGATCTGCTTACGTGAAGGATTCACGATTGTTTTAGTCTCGCATGTGTATCAAAATTAACTTTCATCTTAACCTCGAATTTCGCACGGGAAACAACGGCAGGCGGCGTTGTTACAAAACTCATCGGGCTCAAATTAACGTAAACATCTTTCAAACGCGTCTGGCGTATCAAAGGTTTCGATTCTCGCACAAATTATGGAAAGGGGATAGTGACAGCGCAATTAGTTAATTAACTCTATATCAAGTTGGCCCTTTTATTATTGCACCTTGATTTCTATAAAGTTATCCTGGTATCTACCTAAAGTGGTTGAGCAAAATATTGATCTGGCTATCTTACACCTTACTTGTTTACAGCACAAGCAGGTAGGTGAAATGATTCCTTAGCATCCGTGTGTGTAACATCCCAGTGCTCTACATGGTTCCATTTCCGACCAATTCTTCACAGATCTGAGGCCATGATGTTGTTTGTTAAGGTAAAAATTATGTCCTGTAGATAAACCTTTTATAATATTTAGCGCAAGGGTCACTAGGTGACGGCGAGTGCTGATGTGTTGCGTGTTTAAAATGCAAAATTAAATATATTTAATTTATTCGCGCCTGGTGTATCACCAGTAGTGAATGTGTTTACTACGGACACGCGTGAGGACCTACGACACCCGACGCACATGTTGGTGCGCAAATAATTTAGATAGCGCTGTGACCGTGACTTCTGCGTGACATTATGTTTCGTGCCCGAAGCGCCCTTGGGGTGTGTTTATCGCTATGTAAAACTGATTAGGTCATTGTATCTCGGTTTTTAGCAGTAACTTATACTATAAAGTCTTCAACATATTAAGTACTCTGATGACAAATAATAGAAGATTGCTGCATAAGCCGATAGGTATAATGTCGGTTTGTTCCACGGAGAAAGTGTGTTGTGTAAGGTTGCGACAGTGGCTATGCCGTAATCGAAATTAGGCTTCATGTCCCGACTTGCGGTTGGCTCCGTTCTTTTGTTTTTGTTGCTTTACACGGGCTCTTGCCGACAGCTACGCTTGAAAACCCGTGCTAATGCCAAATTAGTTTAATTTTAATGACAGTAGCTGTGCCAAAGCATGTATAGTATGGTGGCGTCTTTAACCACCCATTATGTCGTCAATATAGCATTACATGATGTATACTCTATAATGTTTCATTTTTTCTCAAGCTTTAAAAGTGACTGTTTAAAGCCATGTATAGGCGGACTAAAGCAACTCTTTTTGTTTCCAGGGACTAAAGTACTTTTACTTTTTTATTTTCTTGGTGCGCTATAATGTGCTGCCCATTTTCTTTACTTCACACTTCACTTTAGATAGATAGATAGATTCATTTATTGGGCTATTAAATAAAAACAAAAAACCGTTCTTCAAAAAATGCAGAAAGGACAACTTTTTTTTTTTGGGGATTTGTAGACGACCTGTTACTGATAATTTTGTCAGGTCGTCAAGATATCCCAAAAAAAAAGGTGTCCGTTTTGCATTACATTAAAGAACGGTCGAAAGTGTAAAGTATAAAGTAAAAGTAGAGATGAAAGCTGTTGATATTTCTGCTACAGGTCGTGATGTGAAAAGTAGTATATCTAACTCGAGATTAAATAGCCAGTATGATACTCAAACTATAACCGACCAGATAACTATCCCATGTCATAATAGTCTCTTATTGAACAATCTACTATTATTTTTGAAAAGTAGGTCAAATGCAATCGCGTGTAAGTTTGTATTGAATAGTTTTGTTATTTTGTTAGTTATTTCTTTGAATCTATGTAGTTACAAGCTTTTGCCTGCGACTTTTCGCAATTCCCTCATATACAAAATATATGTCCTTGCCCGAGTAAGTAGGCACTTTATTAACTAACCCGCTTTATTAACTTTAATATCATGAATAATAACCGCATAGTATATGTACCTATGGATCATTAAATAATTACTTGGCCGAACTACATTTGAATTTCTTATGCGCTTATTGTTTTAATATAATTTTTGCTAATCTTTATTTTTCATTACCTAAGCAATGCAAAGCATTTTTTTTTAAATTATACTCAGTCATTATTGTTAACAATCAACCTAATAATCGAAACCCTAAATTGGTTACGCCATTAGATTCAGTTATTTCACAATTTTGATTAAAATTGTCGTAACAATTCATTGTCACAAAATGTGCAATTTGAATAATGTACTGTCATAGAGGAAAACTCACTTAGTACCTACATATAAGTTAGGGGATTTTCCTCTACCTATATAGATTGTAAGCACGTCAATGCTCTTTCAATTATACATATTACATCATTATTACAATTAAAAACTACAACATTCGGGAAAATATCTTGCATCTCGCTTGCATCTTATAACGTTCTGCATAACGATCGATAATTTAAGGTAGGACTTATTAGCACATCCTGTTCCACGAAGATCTGTTACAATGTTCTGGCAATAAATGTCTTTGTGTTTGTCTTTAGTTGCTAGCTTTATGTAGTTAATTCCACAACCAATCCGTAGTCACACCAATTTACCAAGACCGAATTTGCGTCTGTTTCTCTTTCAAAATCAAACTCAACAGAGTCAACGGAGCTCCTATTTCTGGGTTGTTCTGGCCCTCCGGGCCTGATATAAAAACGAATCTAACCTAAACCTTCCTCCTATTTATGTGTTCGTGTGACTACGGATAAATAAAATGAACCATAGTCACACCAGTGTGGCCAATTGGTGTGACTACGGATCGGTTGGTGTTAATTCCTAGAGTGTAACATATAGCGGTGATGGTGTATTGGCTTATGAATAACTCACTTGTGTTATATTATTTTAATGTAAGCTGTTCATTTTCCTTAATAATTAAATTTTCGAGTGTTTGATTCTCAAAAATCGACCAGTCTAAGACTAATTCAAAAATCGTATGTTATCAAAATCTGATCTGATGCTGTTTAGGACGCTTTTTAGAACATTTCAAAGACCAGGAATAAACTACTATGTGACTTAAATTAATCCTATTTTACGCCCAATCTTCCTGTTGCTTAAGACTGTTCATTGTGATGCCTTTAAAAGTATTTTGACGAAAGTTGGCCTTCCTTTTCCTCTATTAACGCATGAATGAAGATAAACAGGTCTCGGATAAAAGGTTTTTTTAGTAAAATGCTTAACGCGGATGTTAAGGAGAGGTGAAGGTCGCGGCTGACTCATCGGCTAGGCCGCGGGGAAAATGCCGCGAATGCCTTCTCCATGCTGCGTGATGGCCTGATGGAATCCAGCGCTCACTGTAATAGTTCAAAACAAGAGGAATATCTTTCGTTAACTCTTATTGTAACTGTGATCTTATTGTGAACTGAATAAGGTTTTATTTGCTTTGGTTATTTAATTGTAGATGCGCTGTTTTGGCTTGAGGTATAGCATACGGGAAGAATTTGATTAACGTAATACAATGTTATTATACCTGGAAATATTGCGAAAGCTTAGCAATATTACTTCGTCATCCCATACGTTCAAGTTTAAGAGATTTGTGTTTAATTGAACTTAAAATAGTAAAAACTTCGATTACGAATGGTAATAGATAGTCTAGGTTATAGTTTGAAGTAGACAAGCTTACTTAAATGTATTTACTGAAGCGAAACAACCAGTCAATGAACATTTAATTAGATTAACTCTGTGAGCCACAATTTGTACAATTCACGGTCACGTATTTGTACGCGCACTACGGCCCATATAAACTACAAAACACGTGAAGTTTTGCGTAAACAACCGCATTAATTATACGGTCCATTTCCGTTAATTGTTCGGGATTTATTTCCTCAATAAATTCCCTTCCAGTTGCGATATTGGCCCATTTTATTGTTTCACCTCTCCTATATATAGTACGGTAAGAAATCGTTTTAATCTTTACACTCAACGGCCCTGTAAGTAATTACAACCCGCGCCCTCAGCGTCGTCGATTGCCGTAAAAAAGGTACTTGTAGCGGATTAAATAAATGATGTTTATGTTGTTCTTTTATACATACCGGCAATATTTATGAAATAACTGCCCTTGGGTGCCCTGTGATAACCATAAAGTGCGCAAGGCCATAAGCGTTAAACGCATTAGGGCTACCTTGACCTCCCTTTGAATGAACACCGCCTGTTGTCAAGGTTCTAGCAGCTCTATTGATGTTCGCAGTTCCTATCTCATTACACCAGGGACTCTTTAACCTTGGCGTTATAGCTACCGACTTCGTACAATATTCAAGATAAAACGAATCATTCCTATCTTGCCTTTACTTATAGTTTATTCCGACAAGAAGGACATGCAATTATCTGTATAAGATAAAGGGATTTTCAGAAGAAGCTCGGCTGACACGGGTTTAGTAATCTGGTGCTTTATTTGAAGCGTTCCTCGGTTTGCCTGCAATGCGGGCCGGGATGCGGCCGGCGGGGGGACGCCTCTGAACTTGGAAGGTCAAGTTCCTAAAGCGTTAGCGTTCCGCTTATTGGGTGTCTGCCTGCGACAAACGGTTTCGCCTCGTTTATTAAGTCGAAACTTCCGTTTATTTGCTGTCAATATTGTTCCGGGCTAAGTAAAGTGAAGCTTTCTTGTTTGTTCTAAATTAATACTAATTACATGGGTAAATTTTGTGTAATTTTTCAGAGTACCTAATTGTTTTTTTTTCGTTACGAATCTTGGTTGTTGTTTTGGTTTTTCATTGTCATGTCATGATTGAATTTACTTTAAAATCGGCGCAAAATATGAGTAATTTGAGTTTATACTTTCAAATTACGAACTTCGATAAAAAATACTTATTTAAAAATGTTTTATTTTGCCAATCCAATGCTTTGGTCAAAAATATTCTTACATACCTACCTACACAAGTATTGTTTCTTACAACACAATTGAGATAAGGCTGTTTGAACAAAAATATCTTATGTATCTCATCAATCTCATTATGAAACGAGGTCATTCGATAGCATATTCTTAAAACAAACTATGTACACGTTGTTTGAGGAATGATAATTGTTTTATCCGGCTTGTGCAGTATTAGCGAACGTAATCAGACTTAATTGGCCCTTATTTCCGTGCGCAGCCGCCTCGCAACACATCCGATTCGTAAACAAATCTGGCTTTATAGTATACAATAAATTTCCTGCTTCCCTTTTCCGATAAGTTGCTTGTAAATATTATTAAAAAAAAAACTTAACGATGAGCTAAAATCCAGCTTTTTGCTTTAATTGTTATGAGCGTACGGTCAAGAGCGAGTTCGCTGGGTTTAGGACTACGGCAAAAAGTTTTAAGAGTTTTGAAATGGAAAAGGAAGGAAAATTATTGAGAATTCAAAGTTTGTTTTGGAAACTGAAGTTAAATAATTCAATTTCTCTACGTGCAAATCTCCACCGGCAAGATGTTGATTTCACTTTGCTTCTAAAGTATGCAAATGAGTTTTAACAGGTTGATTGATATTTCGAAGTGGGAGGTTTCTAAACAGATGCACCCCTCGAATCACCTGCCTCATCTTTATATTAAAGCCATTATCACAATGATCGCTTCAACTCAAGGTTTCGCCAAATTGATGTCGACTCGCATCGCTCACCGCTTTTTATCAAATTACATTTTGATTCAATCCGCACCCTTCTCGCGAAAAGTGGTTTTCACTGACTAATATCTTTTTTAATTCTGAACCATGGAAATAAATGAGCTTTCGGTGTTGCTCGTCAAGCGTAACATGTTATTGTCGCAGTCGTGACTTTAGCATTCAAAGAGAATTCGTTATACCATTACTGTTCAAAACGTGCAAAATGCAACCCAGCGGTAGCCTCAAAACGATTTTTCGATAAGATAAATGAGCTAATCAGTTGAATTTATTACTTATGATTCATCATGATTAAAAAATCTTCTAAATATCCTATATTTTTCTAGGCATCTAATAAGTATAAACTTGCCAGTACACTTTGTGATCATTACAGCTAATGACGTTTGGACGAATTGTCCGCATCGTACTCCTGAGCGCGTTTGCTGTGTAATCCTCACATAACCCCGGTCGACCCGGAGCCGGACCGACGGATGCTAACGACCCGAAGCCCTCTTCGGCTTGTTTGCTAACCATATAAAGAAGATTCACTGTTACTTACGTAGATTTACATCGGATGTGATTTGTGTTTCGCCCATCATGTTTATTGAGCTACGTGGTAGATAAGAAAGGTCATAGTTGTGTCAGAAATCTCAGAATATTCTTATGGTAAAATGATTCTGATGTTTCAAGTTTCAAATATTGCATGGTAGTTTCTCACGACACAAATGTATAATCTTTTAAGTGTCCAATTATTACAACCTGGAATTCGATAACCACAACACTACTTAATGTGTCCCAGGTTCAGATAAAAAATGCCTTAAGTAATTGCTGGCAATTAACAGCTCTAGTCCAATGTAAGTGCTAACGTAACGACGCAGTAAAATCGTCGTAAACTAACAGTGTTAGATGTTAGACGCAGACGAAACATGCCGACGTCCGGACTGATAAACCAGATTACATCGGGCACATCACAGATGCTGTGGTTAATTTGTGAAGTACACAGCCCCTAGCGCTGGAACTCTCGCTACACAACAAAGTCGCGACGGGGCAGAACAATAATACTTAGTTCCAGAGGATTGAAACTGAGAGGAACAAATTAACAAAAGGAGTTGTTCTCAGAAAAGATTTGTCTCTTACGTAAACAACGCGGGATAGCTTTCCCGCTCAAGCTCACTTCAACTCGAATGAATAGCTTTCGATTGTTTCATTCTCGACACATTGTTCTTTACACAGTCAATTGAATCTTGTACGGCACGCTGCATCGGTAGCTCACGGTAGAGGTCGGGCGGGATCCGCGCTGTCGACGTACCGTTTAATCTCATTACAGGGCGTAGCGTCAAGGCTTCCTTAATAACTTAACCGCTCGCTCCGGCTTCCTGTGACGCTTGGACACTTTATTGAATATTTTATCATAATTACTTCAATTTCGACCTACAGTAAGTTAGTTAGCGAACATACCCGTACAATTTGCATGATAATTATGAAAATCCCGCCACATGATCATGATGTTATAATTATTGTTGGGCTATCATTTAGACGGGCTTGGGTAGGTGAGGCTGGTTTTGCATAGCAAAAAGTACTGAGTCACATTATAAAATCATTCTTAATTAACGTAATATTATCTCACGTATCTGACAAACTTATGGCAAAGCATGGTTGAAGTAGGTACTGCTATTAGTGTTCATTAGCACTAACTCGATAAATAGGTTCGACGAGATCCAACCTGTGCAACGAACACACACTAACTGGATATGAGTGGAAACGTAATAGATTGATTGAGAGCCTAGGTAAGTATAGCCTATTATAGTTTGTGATTCATTTCAAACGCAAGGCCGTAGACCGACCGACTGATGTCGGTACTAGAAAGGACGTTTTACTGACATGACGAGTTCTAGACTTATTTCTAGAAGTGTCAGATTAAAACACATTAATGGCGATAAACATTTTCCGATAAACAAGAGTCTATAAGTACGTATCTACGACGCAAATGCAAGTGTCATGTTGGATTTATCTGACTTTAAAGTAATGTTCTTTGTTATTATAAAAGCAAAGAACGATGTTTTATCATGTCTAACAATCGGAGTACTGTTTGTTGAAGTTTAAAAACGGGTGCACAATACAGAAATACTTTTGCAATCCGTTGTTTCCCACTGACACTCGAGATTGCCTTGAGATTAGAAAACATAGATAAACACTTGAAGACACACAAGAAAAGAAAACGGACTAAATTATGTTCGATTGTATTGTAATTTTGCTATTAAGACTGAACATTATATTGGAATTGTAAAAAAACATGTAGGTATTGTTAAGTGTAGGAAGAGGGTAATAATATTAATTTCTACTTAACTAAAAAGGAAAGGCTCCTTGGTTTAATTTCACACTTTCAAGTTCTGGTTTCATAGATAAGGTCAGCACCGTTAGCGACGATGACGAAGTTAATTCTTACCTCGTTTTTTGCTCACCTTCCAATCTGTGGAAATGAACTCGCACTCGCTCGGAGCAATTCAATTAATCCAACATTATTACGTACGTGACTATGTGAGCTGGGAAAAAACAGTTTTTTCACACCTGTTCAATTTGGTATTTAGGTTACAGCAGTGATGTTAAAGAGGCACAATTCATTTCTGGTATATGAAAACCTAGTATAACAGAAAAGTCATTATTAGATGCAAATGCTACTGTAAATTTAGCTCTGCTAATGCTGCTACGTAATTTGTTTTGGCCAGAAATATAGCGAATGTAAATGTTTTTTTTTTCACATTACTATCTGAACAGCGGAACATTCCGATCTTTCATTAATTATAAGAACAATAATTAAATAAGTTGGTGTTTAAAAATCAGCTTTGAGTCCAAGTTCACGTCGGATGTTGTGTTTACGTTTACTTCCTCCAGGAAGTGCGGTATTTCGAGTATGTAAAGTAAAGCGAACAGTTGTTTCGTAAGATACGCACCGCACGTGGGCAGAGTTCGTTATCCTTTGCCGACCTTGCAGCTGCTATAAATTCAGTAAATTGGCCGTAGAAGGCGCGCATGCGTCACTGACGTTTTGCAACGAGCGCTCTTATACTTATAGTGATGTCTGCAGCGTTTGATCCACGGGACGAAACCGGATCGGCGCACGCGCATGTTATGGTGCAAGCCGCGCAAGGCGGGGAATTGATCCCACCTGTAGCCGGTACTAGTTTTTACTGCTACTAATGTTAAGTCAACTTTTTATGCAGCCTTGCTCAATCGGTTTTCTGTATATAGTTCCAGTTTCCGTTCTATTTAGACAAGATAAGATATGAACAACATTAGTTAACGCATATGACATTACAAAAAAGTAAATATTTGTAATTGACCACATCGGGTTTACATGTACATAAATATAACATACCGTTAGATATACCTATATATAAATGAACCCCTATTTCTCTTGGTCACGTTATAACATGAGAACGGCTTTACTGAATTAATTCCTCTTTTTTTTAAATGATTTCTAATACTTCGTAGAATGTTCCCAAATTAAAAAAAAAAATAGCGCTGAAAAAACATCCACTGGGAAAGATGGAAATTTGCAGCGGGGCGAAGCCGCTGGCGGGCCGCTAGTATAGGTATAGGTACCTATCCTATGTATAAAAAAATATCGTGATGTGTTTCTATTCTTTAATATTGATCGTCACGAATACCTACTTGTCGCTGTATCAAAAAGATCTTAACAACACTAAATTGACTAAATTGAGAAGGACCACGCCAATCAATAACAAGGTATATGTCAATTGTACCGTATATACCGTCCATACAATGAAGGACTTGCTTCGTTACTGCGGGCAACAAAAGGAATTCAAGTAGTCTGTATTTGACATAACCATACAATCACGAGAGTCCTCTTTAAGTGCCCTTGTATCCTGTATTTAATCCTGCGACAGATGTCACTGTAACTGTGTACATTTTCTCGCCAATTCCTATTTTCGCAATTCGTTTTCATGTGGACGGACGGAGCGCGGGCAGGTGATTGAAAGGCGACGAGTGTCCGTCCCGAGGAGAATGATAAATTCCGTATTACCCGGACGCAGCTGGCTGTCGGTTTCGAAAATTGAAAACGGGATCCTTCTTCCTTCCGTTCATCGGTTCTTAGTTGATTACATTCACCACCTGCGATGCAATGAAATTCCGATCGCTGACCATTGTGATTTGGGGATTTACCCAAATGTAAACCTTTCGGAATGTTGTTGAGTCACTGAAAGGTCGGGCTTAATGTATGGTTTCTTATTCATAAGGTGGCGCGATCGTTCGCTTCTGCATGAATTAACTGTGGAACACCTATTCAGGTCGGTGCGGGGTTATTTAACCCGGGGCGGGAGGCAATTAGGCCAAACCAATAAAACAACGCCATTAACGAGCGCGGGTCGTTCCTCCGATGCTGGTGCACTACGTCGCCGTCCCATATTTTAACCTATTAAAATACATTACGAGCAACCTATAAAATGCATTATCAATTATACTCATCAATTTCCGCGGTTTTGGCTTCATTTTTTTGCATTTAAAATACCTTTTGGGTTGACTGCCGACGCAAAGTAATAATTATTCGTAATTCAAGTATGAGTCATGTTCCTATTTCCTTAGGAAAGTCACAGTCATTATTGCATGATTACCAATGTATTAATTGCATAGCTTCTTTTATAAACGTCATAGAAAGTTCCTGTAAATTAACAGCACTCAGTGCCTCTGCAATGGTCTATTATCGTTAGACCAGACGTTATCTCGTGTTTATGACATAACAAAGCAGTAAGATGTCCAACCAGCGAAAGATTACGTGGTCTCCCAGCGGCTGGCGCCCCAGAGGACAGCCGTTGCCGTCACCGATGTCAGAGTTAAGTGCCGCCGCTCTCGACGTATCCACACAAAGGCCGCTCTCTCCGCTTTGTTCCGCCTCTTTGTTTGACTTGACGGAGGCACAGTAAAAAACTTCTACGCCACCGACGCTGACGGCCCCTAGGATATCGTGGAGACAACGTATGGCCTTTTTATTCAATATCAACCTCACGGTACTCTGAATAACAAGTGACTTTTACTGGGTTTGATTAATAGTGCCTTTTGTATAACTTTAAAAAACGGTCAAGTGGAAGCTTCAGCAAATATATACTTGTTGAGGATAGTATTGTTTACAACTGTATTGGCTGATCATGATCATGGCTGATATTCATTATTCAACAAAAGCTAGGTTCAGCGTAAGATGGGCTGCATGACAAATTACACGTTTTATTTAGCAATACGTACAGAAGAACTTGAGTACGGGTACCTTGCTCTTAAACAACAGTTTAATTTACTCACTCCATCATTGAACCACTTCCTCTGATAAAGCGTTGTGGTAATGTAATGATTATTAGCCTGACGCGTCACTGAGTCGCGGAAACGATCCATTGCCGTCGGCCCTCACTCATGGGGTCCGCTGCTATTTGCAATGTGATCGTGTGCTGATGAAGTGTCCGCAAAGGGGATCTTATGACATCCCGTGTGGATACTTCGGCTTATTCACAATCGCTGTAGGATTATAACAGATATCTTGTTCAGCGATTGTGAAGTTTAGAAGGGAATAGAATACAAAAATAAATTCATTATCATAGATATAAGTTTATGAACCAGATAACGGAATTTATGTCTTATTCTTATATTTACTATTTCTCCCTTGGTGCAATAAAACAATGTCTTAAGTGTTTAAATATTTTATAGTTTAACTAACTATCCATTAACCGCCGAAACCCTTACGAGCAGTTAAGCGTTTTTGACAAGCGCCAACTCAGTAAATGGCATATAAAATTATCCCGCGCGCGGCAAAGCACACTAGTATAAACTTGAAATAACTACTGAATACAAAAATACCCGTGTAGTTGAACTATAATTACCGAAACTGTAAAGAAGTACCGAACAAAAAATAGAGCAGGTGCGCGACCACCATTGAAGCTAATTATATTTAAAACGACCACGGCAGCTGGTACCTTTTTATAGATTCTTATTTATAATATGAACTGCAATGGTATCGTAAACAAGTACGTCGAAGAACTTTGTTTTACTCCGATTGATACCTGCAATAGATTAGCAAAGAGCAACTTACTTTCTATGTCAATATGATGACGGCATTTTGCAACTTCGGAACTTATAATTATTTAAAAAAATAAGCCAATCTTTTCGCTGCCATTTTAGCCAGTGTTTTCATTATAAAGTTTAGAATTTGATCCGGAGTTGCAAATATTTTTGAATTATGAACTCCGCGAAACAAGAGCCGCAAAAATTAAACGACAACGTCGACGTTATCCGCGGCGAAGATTCCGCGAAGAAAGTTTTATCAGGCCGAACTTCATTCATAAATAAACAGTTTAATGAGAAATTTCACTCTTTTGTGCGACGAAAGTGAAAAACTGTTCTGCGACGCAATTTATGTTGTAAATGTTGAAAACACCTAAAACTTGAGATGAAGGAGTGGTTTGATCACTTGAAGAAGTTTTCCCACCTCTTGGTTTTACTAGAGGTTCGTAAGTGCCTGCTTACGAATTCATTGCTTTTATTATATGAAAGGAGAAGGTATTTCTCAGAGCCCTTAATGAAGTTTGGCCACAGTACTGAAATCTTAATCATTTTGCTTACGAATAGTCTAACGTCGGGACTCGGGAAAATGGAAAGGGACTTGGGGACTTACTATTTGGGGTAGATAATAGTGTCTGTTCTCTTGTTATAGGCACTTGTTAGTTTATGCACAAGCTATGAAATGAAATACTTTTATGATGACGAATTAGCCTAGTTGGTAGTGAGGTAGTGACCCTGCCTACGATGCTAGTGGTCCCGGGCTCGATTCCCGTTATGGGCATATATCTGGATGATGAGCGCGAGTATTTGTTTCTGAGTCTTTTGTGTTTTGTACGTATTTAATTATTTATTTCTATAAACAAGTGTTTAATTTAAATCGTTGTCCGGTACCCATAGTACAAGCCCACCTTAGTTTAAGACGTAGGTTTTTAATATATTTCGAGTTAATATGTCCTAAAACGGTACAAATGGAAATACATTAATTGTCATTCTGACTTGCCTTTTGGCTAACAAGTGAGCAAGTAATCACTGAATGTCGCCAACAGAGGTTCGATGACCGAGCAGTTCGATTGACCGTTCCCGTCGCGATCTGATTGCCGGGGCAATAGGCGATTTACATGCGCCCGCGCGATACTGCGTCGCTGCGTCCGCGCACCCATACCCACCTAATTGCTGTTATCATGCCAGCTAACCATTGCCTGTGAGTTGTGACACGACCCGATACTTTACAGCTGTGTTGTTCAGGGCATTGAGCTATAAATTACGGAATTACATTAATGCTAGTGACCAGTTATTGCGCGTTAAATTGTACCGAGGGATTAGTTTCGTGTATATTACATCGCTTAGGGTATAAGTTGATTAGAATCTCTGTTTGCGTAATTTACTTCGTTTGACAACCATACTTGTCATTTAGTTATACTGTGCAGATATGAAATGTAAATAAACGGTACGAGAATTTAATTTCAGTATTGTTTTTTTTGTTAAGCGCTTGAAAACGATACGGCTTTTTTGGTATCGCTGCCGAATTAATAGCTTTTACCGTATCAGCGCTTCAGCTCTCTGTTTGTTGTAAAAATATTGTTTTTTGAATATTTTTTTGTATAGTTGACTCGCAATTTCGATAGGTGTGCAATCGCTTTACGTTAATGGTTGTTAAACAAAACTCGTAATATCAACTTTATAGATGAACTTTCTACACGAACCGTTACAAAGTTTTCTTATCTAAAAACACCGACGCGCCAGTTGCAACAAAGCGGTAGTCAACTTTGAACTAATTTCAAATAGCATTTGGGATTCAATATCCTCCCAACCCACAGTCGTTCCGTTTCCACTCTACTACATACATTATGAGGCGGAAGCGATCTATATTGCAAACGTTCATATCTGCTACCTGGCTATAAAGGTTGATTGTATGCCCGTCTCACTACCTACAGGCACGATAAAATATGTTATGAATTATTCCTCTTTTTCAACTTATCTTTTTGATGCTGTTTATGGTAACTGTTTTAGAAAATATGCTCGTACGAGTCATAGGAGTTTCAAGTTCAAGAGCGCTTTTTTTATATAGTCTTTAAAAAAAGTAATAATTTAGGTAGGTTCAGATATTTAAAATGAATTTCTATCGATACTCTTTAAATCGTTTTTTAAAAGGTTTGAAATGCATTCTGGGATTTTATATTAAAATAGATGGCGTCGAAACTCCCACTATACAAATTTCCCAGCCAGCGACATCCTCTGTTGATTTATCACGGGTTATTCAATAGTTGCGTCGTCGCTAGCCAGCTAAAAGCTTTAGTTTGCCATTTCGCTTATGTATACGGATTGTTACACAGTTGGTAAATGCATTTTTAGAACCTACATGCAAATACGATTGCTCACTCGTAGGCTACCTTCCTGTTTTTTAGTGAGCCGTAATGAACTGTAAAATATTTTATTGTGATTATTATAGTGAAGATACATTTATGTTATGATCTAATGTAACGTATGTCAATTCATGACCAAAGGTTGAGTACTTATTACAGCAAAAGGTTATACAGTAAAAAGACCTGCTGCAGTTCTCAAATAAGTTTAAAACTGATTCAATTTATAATACCTACGTGTAAGTCTGCTGCTGAAATGTTCTCCTTTCTCGTTATTCTGGTAAACAGTTTAATTGGAACCGTCCTGATTGCGACGTGGTCCTGACGACTTTTTGCAGAGCTTTAATTGTTTTATGTTTTTCGGTTAATTACGCCAGCTTCGTGATTGTGTAAGCCCTGTGCAACAGGATGCCGGATTGCCGGTGGCTTCATATTAAGTTATCAGCATCGGACGCTTGCTAAATTCTGTTGTATACATCATTTTAACTACTTTTTCCAATTTTAAACCATCATTTCGATCCAGAGACATAACATGTTCGTCTAAATAAATTCTAATCCCATTGATTGTGTATAGGTTGTCAACCAGTCACTATACTGATAGTTTTAGACAAAACAAACTAAATTATTCGTTTTCTCTATTGTGCTTTGTCCGCGTCTCTCACTTGCATTGCAAAATGTGAACTATCATTAAACGTTCACCCGTAACCGAAGGCAAAGGTTAGGCTCGTAATCTTATCTTAAACAGTTGGCTGCATTGTGCTGCAGCATGAATCAGAGTATTGTTTACCGCCTACCGCAGCCATGTCCTTTGGCGACATATTTAGAAAGGTGTGTTCCGGATTTGTACCTACAGTTATCACCAATGATTCAATACTGTCTCACGTCTAAATGTGAAATGCTTTTATATTAAGATTCAGGTTCTGATTAAGGAAAAATAAAACATTTTGTGAATGTGGAGTTACCAGTGGCGAAGGGAGAAATGGGTAAGATGTGTGCGCTAATTCTAAGTAAGAGTGACAAATAGCACTCGCGGCAGTTTTCCTAACTAATTTACATCCGAACCCATGATGTGTTGGTGAAGTTGCGACATATTACAGCTGAACTTAACACCGAAATGCGGGCGCTCGTGACTCACGCGACTATAGGAGCATTGCTATTGTAACATAACGTTTTCGCCTCGCCTCCTAACGATTACGAAATGCATTGATCTCACGAATCGTTAAACGCGTATCTATAACGAACCGACAAACACAGTTTTTGATACATTGAAGCATGATGCTTTGTGATTATAATTTGTACTTTGCCGAATTTCTTAAAATAACTGAGCCATTTGAGCGTTGTAATTCTAAATAAACAAATAGGCGATTAATGGAGATTGGATGTCTAGCCTACGCGCCTCCACTCGCTGTGATAAAACAATTTCTCCGCGGATCGATATCGATGACGCACTCCGTGTTTGCATTGCTAAAGGTCATCGTCTATCTCATTCTTTATTATTATCACGTTTCTGTGCACAGATCTCTATTGATTTCTCTAAAAATATATTGCGGCCATCGGCAACGATACGGCAAAATCTCGTTTTAACAACGTGAACTACGTTCGTGTCTACCAAGCGGCTGAATTTAGCCTGGCCTGTAATCCTTCCCGCAAACTCGTACGACCTCTATAACTGAAGGAACGTGTATATGAATTTATTTACCTAGGGATGCCATGGATGCTACGCCACGGCGGCCTCGCGACCTAAATCCACAGCCTCTCAAATGGCTCTTTTTTCACCTCAAATATTTGTAATGTTGACTCAGCCCTCCCAACCGTAATTAACACAGGATACAGCGTTTAATGAATGGAAACCTCATTCATTTCATAATTAAATGTGCTATATTTCATAATGCCTAATTCTATTACGAGTATAATTAAGTATGTTGTGAGGGGCTAACGGATTTAGGTCGCGATTGACTTTACTCTCTGATGATA
The DNA here is from genome assembly GCA_923062465.1 of Acleris sparsana. Lineage (NCBI taxonomy): Eukaryota > Metazoa > Arthropoda > Insecta > Lepidoptera > Tortricidae > Acleris > Acleris sparsana. The sequence goes on from OV281286.1 coordinate 16,532,502, forward strand.
ATCGTATCATCAAAGGATGACAGTCACAGAATCATGTTATTTGATGAGCACACTCAGTTGTTTCGTGCAGTCTCAGAATAGATAGGTTGATGGTGATTTCGTAAGTTTACTTGGAATTTGATAATGGGCTCCTAATCTAGCTATCTCGTAATTAAGTCCAATTATGGTTTGGTAACCGGTTGTTGCGGCGAAACTTGGGAAAGCCTTTGGTCAGGAATGGTAATCTTTAGATTTACATGATTATAATGATATAGGTCTTTTGTGTTATTCTCTCATTGATTGGGTGTGCATGTGCAGGGCATCTTCGTTCGAGGGGACAATTAGTTACCATGACACTTATCTATGGACTGGGCTGGATATATAGCATGGGGAACAAAGGAAACCATCCGCTGAACTAATAGGTTGTATGTCGTCCTTGAGATAGTCGGATGTCTAAAAAATAAGACTATCATTTTCGGTGACAATACTCTTGCTTCGGTTTATATTAAGCTTTTTATTGAGACCATTTGAGTGTAACATAGAATAAATAAATATACATCAATAAAAAATATAATAACCCTATTCATCTTCTACAATAGATAGGTACTTTATGCAAGTCATTTGCCAACCATTTTCCGCTTTATTTGTCACCAGTTTCGTGTAGTTTTTGTTAGGCGACGCGTGCTGCGCGATCCGTGGACTGCCGACGGCAATCTAGGCAAATTCTATCCATTGTGTACGGTGACAATGGTTCCGGTGCTAATTCAAGGACGGTATACCATTGTCCCGCTGCGCTCCCGTGCGGTTTATATTGCCATTAGCTGTCCACGTTTATATATTTATTTGTCTGCTTAGTGATGGTTATTTGTTTGTTTACTGCGTCAATATCAATTTACTTCGAAATATGAACCCACTCAACTTCGTGGAAGGGTAATACAACTGTAGTTTGCTAGTCCGACAATATCGTGATGGCCGAGTCAGAAACAAGTAGAACGCAGTTTGTTGCCAATAAAATAAACTAATACAATCTTGCGAGTTATATCTGCGATGACATTTGCGGGAGTGTCGTCTGCCAGTCTACTTCTAGTCCTAAGATAGTCGCCGGCATGAGTAATGGCGGCCTAGTTCTTTACCGGGTAGCTCATCGCTGATGCTTCGGCTATAATCCCAATGTGACAAATTTCAGTCTCACTTTAAACCCGTCTTGATTAACGACGTGATAATAATTTCCGTGTTGAGGTAGGGCTTCGGCCCAGAATTGCGAACGGGGTCGCTATTGCTGCGGTGGCATTTGCCGACTCCAATACAGTCACTCGGCTATGAGTTACGACGGATAATGACGGTATTACGTGAGTGCTCGTGATGCCATACTGTAAAGTTTTTGCGAGTAATAGTTTTGCAATCCATTTCGCATTAAATTGTGTACGATCAATTGCCAATTTTCGTTTCGATGTAGCAACCTACGTGCCTGAAGGGCTGAATTGTTTATGACTAGTTGACTAATATGATTTATTTAAATAATGTTTTATCAAAGAGAAAATATATTACATATTACCGTATACAAGCGGTTAGCATGAGATGAACTGCGTGCGTTGATTATGCTTATTTACTAAAACTAATCAACTATTTGACCTTGGCAGACATTACTCCTCTCTACACTGTTAATTCATTAATCTTTACCAAACTTGTCTTAACCCACGACGGCAAGAAGAAGAAACCCGTCTTAGTCGGCGATAAAGCCCGCCATAAGTTTTGTTGTAACCTAAACGACCGTTTCAACTAAAGGGTCGTTTCCGTTAAGTTTCTCCTCGGATTCGGCAATAATTGCTCGTAGCAGTCGCGAGGCGTTCGTACAAGCCGATTATTTACGGCTTTACCAAAAATTCCTATGCATAGAGTAGATATACAAACAAAACGTAAAACCGACACACGCCATACACCTTTTTTTGCTCCGGCTTGTCTATTTATTTACGTGACGCTTCGCCACTGGCTCGTAGTCGTTACCCCACACACTGCTGTGATTGGCTGGATTAGTATTCTGAGCGTACTTTTAATCGTTATTTTAGTTCGAGACGTGCAATATGACTTTTCTGAACAGATACTATTAGATTCTCATGCGCGTGTAGCACCTTCGTGAGTTACCGCGTGTTTTCGATCAGTCGCTTCCAATAATTTCAGAATATTGCGATTTTGAGCTACAGATATTTCAGCCGCATGACCTATTTGTTTGTACTGAACGCTGCAGCATCTTGAGCGTCCTAATTCGGTTGTACCACTGCGACACCCGCAAGCCTCACACCCACTAATGGGAAAAGTTGCGCGTCTTGAAAACGCGTCGGCGATGATAGCGCAACTCGTTGCCAGGATATCGCTTACCATATAATAATGGCGGTGATTAGTTCACTAATAGACAAGCATTGGAGTCATGTTCGTATAACTTAACTTCTAATGGATGTTTTGTTTCATGCTGATTTCGTGACTTTGTTGTGATACAGTAACTGACTTGAATCCAGTATGTCTCTGAGTGGACCGGTTATTTATGATAAATGCATACTGATTAGAAAATAGTATTAAAACCAAAAACAACAGCGATTAGTTACTTACATATTATATGCTGAAGAACTTCTAACAAGGAAAGGTACCCAACTGTCCGGCTCCGATTTTGTTGGTTTTGATATATGTTAGAGAGTAGTTTAAAATAACAGACACGTATTTTTTTTTAGCGGCCCAAACTCAACCTGTTGGGAGAAATTGACCTCCAAAGTACTGAAAAGTGACTAAACCCTCTTAACTTAAATAGAGATATTAAAAAAAAAATGCAAGTTTCATAGCGGTTTGATTATAAATGTTTAAGAAGATGATAAAATAATGAGCACGTGTTTTGTTATATCGGCTAAAACACATATTTAATAAAAAAATCCCTTCAAAGATCATTGAAGATACACTTATTTTATAGTATTATAGTATTAGTTTTAGCCGATATACCAAAACACGTGCTCATTATTTTTTCCTTGTAAGATTAATAGCTTAAAAGCTTCGCAGGAATTTGTTTTTTAGTTATTAACTTTAAACGTATATTAATAAATGTTTCCGTGTTATTTATCATTGTTATGTTTGTTACAGGTAACGATTGAGTTATATTCACCATCAATACAATGAATGAAGGTTTGTCGTAGTAAATGAAACAAGAAGCACCTCATAACCACTTGAACAAATTGTAAATGTTTGTTTAGTTACGTTAACGATTTTTTACCACTTGTTCTGATGTAATGTGTGCTGTACAAAATGTTGCTGCCATTGCAAAGCAAACTCTAATAACTATTTTTATTTCTGTCGAACTACGACTGTACCTTACTATCTGAATATATTATACGTTTTACATACACGGGTCAGTTAATACGCGGTTTTATGTGTGTTAATGTCCGACAAACAACATTGGTCATCTTGAAGCAATAAAGTAAGTAGTTAATGTCGGAATAGTCTCGTGCAGCTCCTTAGGCTCTTCTAAGCCATTATTTTCCACCGGGATTCTATGTGTTAGACGCATTTATTCTTATTTTTCTTTGCAATCCTTTTTATCTTGCTTCGTAATCCGTTGTCTTTAGAGAGACATCATTAAAACGTATTTTAGAAAAGAAAAACATTAAGAGACATTTGCGGAGCGTCCTATTGAAACGAGAGTTTTATGTCAGGCAAAGTGAGTCTCGGTCCGTCTTGTTTGCCCGGGTACCTACCGCACCGGGCGTTTATTCGGTTCGTTGCTTCAGTGGAAGTGCATCGAGCACTCTTAAATTGTTTACGTCTCCCTGCGCCGTTTCTTCCGCGCTCGTTTCTTTTAAAAAGCCTTATTTTAGCCTTTTCCATCTGCGAAACATTGAACAGTGTTTATTTAACGAACCTCATTTCACCATGAAAGTTTTGCTTCATCCAGTTTTATTAGAGAACTCGGCGGAGTTTTGACGATGCTTTCAAAGATTGTTATTACAGTGGTCCGCGACTGGTTGCCGTGAGCGGTTTGTAAAATTTATGATTGATATTCGTTTAAACACTGCCCTCGGTTGCCGCGAGCGATTGGACTCGCAGTTCGCTACGCAGATCGTGACGCGACAAGCCAGGCTCTATTTATATCTGTTCTTATTATATTGAAACCTTCAACATAGACGGGCATTATGCATGGGTGCAAAACGAATTAAGATTACTTTAAAGTAACCGCTATAGATAATTGGGATCACTCTTGGGGCTCTATTGTACTCGGTAAAATATTGCTTCTGACATGTCCTATTGATTTGAACTCAGCCGCCATTACTGTCAAGTAAATAAGAGCTATTGTAGCGTTGACCATATGATAAGTATGATAACTTATCGAAAGCAATAAGTAGAATAGAGCCCCAAGAGTGATTCGAATTATCCATATTTTAAATTTACCGGGGAAGGTATTAATTGGAATAATTTCAACGTTCTTAGCTCTATTTTCTTCTTTATTTGAATCGCGACGTTTTACTAACGAATTCTCAGAACCTCTGGTAATTCTCGGATTATTTACAATGTTACTCTGTAAATCTATTGTCGTTCTCTGAATAAAAGGAATCCATGTGCATAATGTACGGACGCAGCGTGTGTTCCTCGCTCCGTGAATTTATTCAAGGAAAAAGTTTAGTGCCTCCGATGGAAAGACGGTGGAGTGTAAAAGGCGTTTCTTTGTACCTGCCGTGAACGAGTAACTCACCTTTGTCTTTACATTTACATATAATTTCGACAAAATTTGCATTACATCTGATTTTACATGGGCGAGATTGTTTCCCTTCTGTAACATGATCCTTTAATATAAAGCTTCAATAGACGATAGCCAAAACTACTTAAACGAATCATCTTGTTGAGACTTTGTTCCGATAATATCTATTCTAACCTTCCAATATTTTTTCATATAAAACTTGTTTTCGTGAAAAAAAGTCTCTCTGTGTAATCCCAAATATAATGTAAACGGTGTAGCAATAAAAAAATACTTTCAATGTTACCTTTTCATTTTCCCGACACGCGTTCTGCCTTAATTTTATTGTCATCCAAAAATAATAGTCGGTAATCTCGAGGCTTTCCATTCTCCGAGTCCCTTATCCTGCCTGGTTTTGCTTTCAAATATATTTTTTCGTCAAAAGGCCTGTAAGGGAGAGACATTTTCTCAGCGTAAAGAAATCCTTTAAGATTTATATAAACTGCCCCTTTTATTTTCACACGTTACTTTATCTCATTCAGAATATTGCAAGGGATTTCTTCTCTTTTTACTTTACTGTTGGAAATGACGTGGTTTAGGGTGCCAATCAATACATATTTATAATCAGTGTTAAGGTATCTAAAATATTTTTATCTACCAAATACAGAGGGTCTTCCATAATTTAAACAACTGTCAAAATAAAGATGGAGGGTAGCGGAGTGGGCAAAGTTGCGGGGGGCGGCCGTTAGTCGTAACACTTGTAACTACTTTTTGATCTTGTGAATGATTAAGCGAAGAATCTGGTTAGACGTGTTGACCAAAATCTAGTTACACTTGCTTTTACAATGGCCTTGAAATTCCGCAGTATAACAAGTCGCTGGCTGTTATAATATCCTATCGCGTCGTTATCATATACCATTGACTAGAATATTAACGGGCATTGAATCATTTGCTGATGCCAATTAACTCTTCTGTTGCAATTTCATTTTAAACTGAGTCACGATCATAATATCTTCGGCTGTCTCTGGTGTGATATGGTTACATACATTACTCATCTGTTTACTGTATCTTCAGGATGTTTATCCGTTCCTGTTTCAGTTTATGTGTATTGATATTCTAGGTGATTTTTCTTGCAGCGAGAAGATAAACAGTTTTATTGAATGTTCAATTTCATATACGTCAAACATTCGACGTGCTACCATCTCCGCATCAAATTTTCATGTATGTGGTTCTATTATATGATCCATAAAGGCTTTGACGTATGGCGCAGAGCAAATCTTCCTGCCGGCCGGCTTGGGGCTATAGTCATAAAATATTTTACCCGTCAGACGATTTTTACTTGTGATGTCAGCAGCGTTTGGCCGTAAATATTTGTTAACTATTCATGCAAGATTTATGGCTTCTTATTGAATTGTTATTATTAAATGATATTTATTTATCATCATCATAATGGGATACCAATGTATGAAGCAAAGTTCCTACGGTCCTTGGCCGGTTGTTTGGTTTGGTAGTAAAGGGGCACGGTTCACTCCTTAAGGATGCATCCACTGTCGTCGCCATGTTCTGGTGCGTTTTTCGGGTACTTTGTGATTCAATCTGGAGAATGTAATAAAAATGGAATTACCCATTTTTACACTAGTAGCAACTTCACCTAACTCGACCTCTCGCTATGGTGTATTTCTATCAAACCAAGATACTGTTGGCGAGTTAAGTAAAACTTAAACACGCATACAAACAGTTTTTGAATAGAGAACAAATCACAAGTTCTTAAGCCGCTCGCCTCGTACGTAACACCGCGGTTCGCTGAGAGCTGCCCCGTTATGTCGCGGCGACACGCGATCCCGCGCGATCTTCCAAAGGAATAAATACCACGCTTAAAACAAACTCACATATATTATAAAAAGTACGATTTACATCAAAATATCATAAAAACGTAGCGAAAGTTAAATACTTCGGTCTATTATTACTTAAGTACTGGTCACTCGGCAATCAAATGATTAGAAATCCAATTAAAAATCAGCGTAGCAACTAGACTCTTATGGATCAAAAAACAGGAAATTCAAGATATTTTGCGCAAAATCAAAATTTAATAAGAAATCTCACACAGTGAAGTGTCTGATGAATACGACTTTGGGCACGTCGTAACCATAAAACAGTAGAACTGTAAAAGTAAGAGTTACGACTAAAACACGTCAAATATTATGCTTAAATCTAACATCATTATTATGGCTTTTGTCTAACCGTACAATCCGATTTTAAATAGTCATAATTTGCCTTGCACACATGAATATCTTATTAACTCCGTGGCTCCCAAAGGATGGGGAGAGCGGTTGTGTTTGTGTCGAGTAATTTATTTAGGTACTTACGTGTGCAGAATTAACGCAGCCGTCATTAAATAACGAGGTGGTGTTTAATGGACCGAAAAAAAGCGTTTGTCTTAAAAATACGAAAGGATTTGATAAAATACTTCTCATATCGTGTTGCATTAATAGTTGCGTCATAGGTATTTAATGGTTTATCTTTGATTACTGTCATTTGTTAGCTAACCGTAAATAATCATTTATCACGATGTTTCTAAATGCGGAAGTTGGTGAATATGTTGAGATGTTTGTAAATGAATCATGCATCATGCATCATGCAAAACAATTAGTAAATTAATTGTTTTAGCTTTTAGTGTTAGTCCCTCGGGCCTAAACTGTTTAATTACTGACGCGTGCCTGTTATTGACACATAAACTTTGAATTGTACGTTCTATGAGTTCTACGAGTATGTAAATATGTATCTCAATTCGTAAAACAATAAAATAAATAAATAGAAAGATACATCGATTTAGGTAATATAATGTGCTTATTTAGTTGCCCTGTGCATTGAATTCATATTGCTGTCATGGTCTTTGAAAAAGAAATAGTTTTGAGGCTAGACGCATCCTGTTTTAGAATGGGCATGGACAAGCTTTTATCGAAGCCGTAAATTTTACTTGATACTTAAATTTCCACATTTTAGTATCCGTTATAAATGCTGTGATTAAATAATTTGGACTAAGTTTTAATTAACATAAAATTCCTAGGCGAACTCGATGTCCAAGTAAATGCTAAAAACCTGTTAAAATGAACCTCTAGAAAGCGTTAAATTATTTTAATACTGTGTATCTGGTTTTGGATGTCATTTATTTCTCACATTCAAATTGTTATTGCCTTAGAATGATCTCGAATAACAATTTCACGCATGTATGTTAGCTAACAAGCTTCGTAAATGTAATTATGGTCCATTGTATTGTAACAACGTTAGAAAGTAAGACGTTTATTCATACGAAATAAAATATCTATTCATTGAAATAATGCGGTGAACGACAACCTAGTTCAGAGTAACTGCTGGGTATAATAACGAAGTAGGTAGGTATATGCATAACACTCGCGATGCGTGGGAGACTCATTGTGACGAACTTATTACGTTATAGCTATAATATTTCTGACATGCAATTGCAAGTGTGCGCGTGCACCCTAGTGTAAAGTCACCAGCAACAATATACTGTCCAACATTGTGCTCAAAAATATCTGATAGGATCTTATGCATCTAGTCAAAAAAGACTGAATTGCTGAGGCTCTGGTCTACTCTGTAAAACCTAGTTGCTTAGATATTATCGTAATTTTTGACTAGATGATAGCTCTTATTTACTTGATAGTAACGTAAAGTACAACAATAATGCGAAATTCACACAGGGGGCGGGAGCGGGTCGGGCGCCGCGCTGGTGATCGCAGGATCAGACGGTAATGACGAGATACAGAGTAGAATTTACAACCCGCTCTGTGAGAATACTGAGAATGTCCGCGGGCCCGTTTGCGGGTGCGGCGGGTGATAGGCATTCTCACAGAGCTCGTTGTAAATTCTACTCTACATATATACTCGCCATTACCGTCCGATCCTGAATGCCCGCCTGCGATCACCGGCGTGGGGTCCGCCGCGGTGCGGCGCTCTGTGTGAATACGACAACCGGCGCGATTCCCGCTCGGGTCCCGCCCTGCCCCGCGCCCGACCCGCTCCTGCCCCGCTCCCGCCCCGCTCCCGTCTGTTGTGTGAATTGCGCTTAAGAAAAAATGTCAAAAGCAATAAGGTTTTACCGAGTAGAATAGAGCACCTGGTACCTGGTACGTACGAAAAATGAAAATCACGTCTGATATTTAATTTCACTGCTCTGTATGTGTAAATCCCTCGCAACACAACTCTCAATCAATTTGCCTTTACAGTGGTATAAGTTGCTGTAACTAAAATGTTAATGATATAGTAATGGATGCAAATATATAGTACAAAAAAATGACCAAGGATCATAAATATTCCGTTGATATTTTGCAATGTACAGCGTTGCGATACGTAGAGTCATTATGTTTGTGTAATATAATATCCTAAATAATACTAATACTACAAGTCAGTCTTCAGCTCGTAGACGGAAATAGGGTACTTTTTATCAGGGAAAATAGGACAGTTTCCGATTTATAAGTTCTGCGCGGACGCAGTCGCTGGCGTAAGGTTGTTGAAAATAAATATTTGTATATTTCCCATCTACCACGCCTTGCGGCGTATTTTAGAGGTAGGAAGGAGATTATTTTGGAGCAAGTCCCATTTACTGGGTTTCACTATTATTATTTTTTATTTCCAGTGGCAGGCAAATAATCAGGCGGCCTAATGCTTGATTGAAAGTGGTCACCGCTGTCTATAGACATTAGTCGCCCCGGCTACTCACGATTTGCGATTTTAACCCTAAAGTAGTGCCGCTTTTATATTAACGTGGTTTACTGGATTTTTTTGTTCAATCTTCATCAATGTTGTACACAATACTGACGATATTTAATACTATCATATCGCAACCACAAAAATAGAAGTTTTACTATTAAATGTATTCAATCGTCTTATGTTATTGTGGTATATATGTATTAACATACCATGTAGTCTTTTGAACCCGAATTTAGTATGTCATAGATACTTTTGTCATGAAACCGGTGGGTATATGCTCCTAAGCAAAGAAAGGGATTCCTTAACCCGAGCTTATCTAACGTTGAATTCCGCCGATTCACCCATATTTCATAGCAGCGAATAGACTCGATCGGGTCTTTTCCAGCCGAATGCCGGATTATATTACTCGTCGCATTTGCATTCCCTCAATATCCGGGCCCTTCGAATGTGCCTGCTGTCCTGTTACAATGCGATTAGCATCGCTTCGCCTCGTCCCAATGCCGCAGAGGAGTATATTTGGTATATTAGCGTAACAATGATTTGCTTGCGTGCAGTTAGTTTTACATTGACCGTAGGTATAGCATATCGATATCACTATACATGTAACTGCCTCTTTGTAGAGTAGTTTAAATCGTTTATTAGATATACTGGTAGAGCGGCGATGCGCTAGGATTTCCAGCCTTTTTTACTCCCTTTGACGACCCAATAAATTCCGTGTTGTTACTGCGCTCGCGATAAACTGAGAGTTACTGCCAAGAGCCCAAGTAAGGGTGACACGTCGGCCTGTCGATAAAAAAATCTATTCGCTGCGTAAGTTTTACAGCTTTTTAATGGGTCATTTTAAGCTGACGTACAAACTGGTTGAAATTAGATTTTTTCGTTTTAAATCTGCCTTCTAATGCAATAAACGCGGAGTCCGTTTAAAATAACTTCCTACAAACCCGGAGGTTATTTTACCCGAGGACTCATTATTTCCAAAGGGTAAATTTATTAAAATCGGTCTATCACGGGTTTTCGTTGACGTAATTAAATCGGCGCTGAATAATCGAGGGCTTTAATTACGCGTTAGATAAGACAACCTCCTCTCGCAATCAGTAGACGTTATTAAACGGCGGATCGTGACACAGCACGTCTCTAATGTAGGCGTTTACACTTTCACTAAGCTGGTGATGTGTCAGATAATATTACAAATTTACGCTCGCGATTGCCTTGTAAATGTCTCCTCTGAGACACGTGCCAATATTGCGATACAATAAACACAGCAGGGAATATATTACGACAACGCACGTCTCACACGTGATCTTTGTCTAACGAAATCTACCTACGCATTTTATACATGCATATGAAGGTCCAGAAAATATAAAGCGGATTTTCTTTGCATGAAAATGTTTTATGATACCTATTCCGAAAATGCCGTCGAAATTGGAATACTAATATCATTTTTTTTATCACACCCTTAATGGCTCTTGCTTCATTTACCTACGCATTTCTCCTTAGAAAGGGCTACCGTCAAGAGTCCTTAGCTGGTATTTTACGACGTCGGCCCATACGGACGGTGGTGCTGACTGGTTTATGAGTCGTGGGACGACGCCATTATTCCTCCCTGAAATTATATAAGAGAAATTCTCATTTCCAGCACTTCTATCCGCATTGCCCATATATATGCTGAAGACTCAGTTTCATGCAACATATTTTCGCTATCATCAAATCTTTCTTCACGAGCCCGATACAAGAGGACATCGTATGAATAATTTATTTAGTTATTATCACGTCTCTTTGTTTCCTTATTTTCTTATGTTGACGAAAGAAAAAGGGTTTATTTCCAAAGCGCCTCTGACGTCGCTGGCGGCTATGCGGCCTCTTTCTCAAAATGTTTGCTAGCAAACATCAGACTATCGCAACAATGGCTCTTATCTCTTGGCAACGAAACCGTCACGCGAGGCTGCGCGATGAGTGCCTATAATTTCATAACGCAACACTAATGTAACTTAGAAACATTTGTTCTGTTTGGACCCGAGAGATAAAAGTTGTGAGTGCGTTTGTGTATCATCTGGAAAAGTTGGTTTCAAAATGTTCGGTCTCTCGGGGGAAAATCCTCGATGAAACAAGATTAACCAAAGTCGCTGACGGGTTGCAATGACAAATGGCAAGACGGAAGAACGAAAATCTTTTAAAGAACTATATTATAGTTAGCTCTGACGGACAGATTCATATGTCAAAAGTTTGCTAAGTTAGATTTGTGGGCTATACAGTCGTACCAACATTAACAACAGATGCAGATAATTATTATGAAGTTAAAGTTTTCCGCCATTTACTACGACTTCAATTCAGTTAATGGATTGAAGGTTCCAGAATATGCTTATTGTTTGAGGTTAGCAGTGAACTTTGGCTTTGAATTTAAGGTGACTAACCACATATTGTATTGGTATTTTTGCTGTAAAAAATCAGTGGGATATTTCTGGTGGTTAGTATCTTGATCGAGATTATTGTAAAGCCGGCACGATTGCGACTAATTCCATCTGTTATTAGGGATTCCCTGGCTTTCCGTCGGCCTCGCCGGGCCGCAGTGTCCTTATCTTTGCAATTCCGCCTAACCCCTCGCTTTGCTCTTGAGTTTTCGTTTTGAAATGTATTCCGCTGCGAGGTTCTTCGAAATTGAACTGCATTGAATTAATCCAACGTTGATTGAAAAGTTCGCGTTTGGGATTTCTATTTTAGGGACAAGATTGGAATTCATTAGATACGTATTGAAAACGTTTCTACGTCATTATCTCGACTGCGTCTTCGAATACCAATCGTTTCTCTGAATTATTTGCGAATGCAAAAAGTATACTTGAATTATGTAGGTCAAAATTTCTGTGTCCCTTGGCTCTACGCAAATGGACAATAATCCATTTCGAAATGTTTACGTTCACTGCATAATATAATGCTCTGTTTCACGCCGTTTATACCGGTGCCGTGCTACTCTTATTCGGATTTTGTCGGTGAGGCTCGTTAAGCGGCCCAAGCCGCGAGTGACGCGGGACGCCGTGGTCATTACATTCGGAGAGATTTCGCATCATCAGTCATTATGAGCACCGGTGAGTACTCAAGCTACAGATGATTAAATTGATTTGCTGACACCGTACCTACGTTCAAATAATTGATTAATACTCGTAAACATGTTTGATTAATTGTAAATTGCTACATCGTTGATACAATACATGATGAAGAATATTATAAATTAAATTTGAATTGGAGATGGCTTATACCCTGGATACACATAAATTACTTTCCACCCAGGAACATTTTAAAGTTCCCTCGGGAATAACGATAATCGAAATCTACGCGGACGAACTCGCGGGCAGAAGCTAGTTTTGGGGACAATCATTTTGGTCAGTGAGTTTTGCAAGTACCCGTTCTATCGCGAATATCTAACGAATTGTACCTATTCGTGCACCACCGTAGAATATCGTCGCCATGACATGTAGTCACGAAATAACACTGGTTTGAGTACTGTATGTGTTCGGTCGGTGCGACGGTGGAACACAAATCCAATCTGTTGACTCTACGTAGTACGTACCTATTTTCCCCTACTGATTTTTGACAAAGTCAATCAAATAATTGGTTTATTATACTTGTGTTTATCATTAGAGATGGGTGTGGTGGGTAGGATCATATTGTTCAGTGTTATGTTATTTATTTTATTTGTCATTGAGTCGGATAAATTGTTGAAAATCCAAGAATTACCTAATGCGATTCACTCTTAACTATGTCAACAAAAATCATTGAAAAGTTACACACCAGAACACTGGATTCCAATCAAATAAAGCGCAGGGGCTGACTGGTAAATCTAATTCATTGAAGTAAAATGGAAATAACGAAGCTTCCATCGCCGTCATAAAAACTGAACAAATTTACAAGTAAGAAACTTAAATTGGCTGCATAGCCGTTGTTTACGAGCAACTAGCGGCATCCAATCGTCCGGGAAATTATTGAGGCGGAAGCTAAGGAATTCGTGCTTCCGTCGGAGGGTTGTCATGGCAACGTGGGGGTACCTACTGAATTAGTTAAACGAATGATGAGCTAACCCCTCGACCTGTTCGATTCGCTACGTGTATCACAAGTTAGAGCCTGAAATTGAGTTGCCATCTGGAGGAGTAGACTCAATTTTGTTTTTTTTTTCAGTCAGTGAGTAGGTAGGTGGAGTGACGGTGGGAGGGTTCTATCATATCGTTACGTTACTATTAGTTTTTCTTTATAGAGGGATCACAAGAAATGCTACTCTCTCAAATATTGGTGCAGAAGTGAATTGGATTTCGAGATTCTGATTCTGATTTCTTTACTACCAAAATAACTGCTAAATTGAAAAAATAATTAATCTGTCGTGTGAGCTTCATCTGTCGTTTATTCCTCTTTCTTAATTATAAAATTCTAATGAACAAAGTTTCATTTTCATACTAACACCGTGTAATTTAATTTTTCACCGTGTAAACTGAACAAAGAAGTAATAAACTTCAAAGATTCTGTCTGTTAATTGTCTGCTTATTCAAACTAGCTTAGTTGAACCTTATTTGACTTTCGTCCAATTAATAGTGCAACTTACTTGTTTCACTTAGGACGTCGCGACGTAAAGGTCTTTGACCGCCGCAGACGCCTCCCCGTTTCTATGACAACGAATACCTACGTGATCCCTACACGAGTTTGTGTAAAGGGTATGAGTCTGAAAAAGCTTATTATGAAAGCCTTTAGAACTTATAAGCAGTTTTTATTCCTCGTTAAAATTATGCTCTACGACTAACCGGAGGCGAGTAGTACCGCCTTTACAGTCTGAATATATGCGTGTAGTAGATTTTAACGAGTTTCACTCGAGTTGTATATAGTCTAACAATGTAAGTGTCAGGAAAAAAAAGTTGTTTTATAATAGTACATTATTGCCTAGGCACGGAAGTAGGCAATTGCGGGGCGAGGATTGGTTTAAACGGACGAGCTTGCGAGTCCGTTTAAAAATACGAGGCCCGCAATTGCCGTTCCTGCCGAGGCATATATAGTGCTTTTCTCAAAAATCGCAAGAATAAAATTATGTTGGAGTAAAGTACTTTATTAAGGAAAGAAATACCACACAATCTATACAGACAATATATTACCTACTCTTTACCGTCTTTTGTTTATGACAAGGAGAAACGCAAGCTTTTTTTTTAAAACTACTCAAGCTATTCGAGATACAGATAAAAAAGTTATATTCCGAACAAAATTTGGATGTAATAAGACTTGTGCCCTCATTTTATTAAGGCCGTTTTCACTTTTAAAAAAGTTAGATACTAGATGGTAATGAAATTTGTATGCAACATTGCGTGCTTGTGTAGCGAGCACGCAATGTTTTTTTTTTTTAATTTGAGATCTGTCAGTAAACTATGTACTTCGCATCCCAATATATAGATAGTAATGTCAACTTTTCCTGTCATTTTTGAGAAAAGGTTAATTAACGCGAGGGTTAACGTTTTAGACCACAAAGGCAAGCTCTTGTTAGCCATGTATCTTCATACGAATTAGTGCTAACAGAATGAGATAAGCTAGTCAGACTAACGCGCAGTTAGGTAAATCTTATTGTAAGATTAATTTGTGTTGGTTTAATTGATTATACGAAGTACAAAATAAAGTAGTTATATTTCAGTCTGTTTGTCCAGTAACTTTTGAACGGCGCAACAGAATTTGGTTCGATTTTCACCCGGGTGAAGTCAGGGCGGGTCGCTAGTTGCTTCTAACATTAACTTTCACATTAAAAAATGATGACGCATGAGCGACAAACATAAACGTTTCATTTATTACAACTGCATCAATAATTGTTAGCAACCATTCCAAAACATGATAACTCCACAACGAATCACGATTGCAGATATTTGTTATTATGACGCAGCCGTTGCGTAATATTGACTACATCATGTTCTCCTCGGCACAAATAAGTTTGAATGGAATTATTTATCTTGCCATAGCCGAAAGTAACTGGCGTTCTTCTATTGTGTTAGAGGAGTCGGCTGTAGGTTGTATTATCGCTTGTTTATTGTTATTGCCTCTACCTCCCGTCTAGCGGATTTTGTTAGGGCTGTCAGAAATAATGTCAAGATAGCTTAACATTTGCATGAAGAATTTGCTTTGCTTTGAGTGATAATGATTCGTGAAAATGATTGCTTTAAACGCTGCCTTTATAAAAGAGGCTAGGTATTTTGATAGTGTATATCTATTTAAATATATTTATATTTCGACTTTATGAGGTTTTTCGTCCATTATCAATATTGAATTGTAATCTACATAGTTAAATAAAATATATTGTTACTTGGTTTTCTCCGTAACACCTACATGCTTTTGCTAACGTTGTGTAGTGGGTTCGTTAATGTTCGTCGAATTTGTTATTCTAAATAGTCGATGTAGGTTAAAGAAGCTATCGGTAAACGGCCACGCGGCACGTGTTCATAGAAAGCGGGCACAAATTGCTTTTATTTGGAAAATATTTTCTCATCGCTGCTTTTAAATTGAAACGGCAATGTCAGAGCAGCCTGCAGCGCAGTTAGCGCGAGTGTTGTGTGACCTATATCGATTTCAATATTTCATCAAGTGTTTTGTGTACGGTATTGTTCGCACACAAGCACATATTTGATATACATAGTTGGTTATTCTCGTCCACTTCTGGTATTAAATAGACATAAGATAAGATAACATAATCAAATATTCCTTATCAAACAACCATGCGTTAGTAGGTGGGTCGATATAATTATAATATATTGAAGAGGCAATATTACAACAAATATGCATATTAAATTATTACACCGGGGAGATGCGACCCTGGCCTAACATCCTGGCACATGTGACCTGATGGACCGTGAATGGGTCGCACAGGATCCGCGCTCCGGTGCACCCATTGTCGTCTTCCGCGTTGCATGCCACACTATGCACGGCACACAGCACCACGCGCAACCGTGCCGCTTAAACTCTTTTCATGCCAAACTTTACATTGTAAAACCTGCAAGGACGCTATGATTGATAATGACGTTGCGTGGTAGCTAATCGGCTAACCGGCAGCTACCGCCAGTCTCTTTCATATCGAAAATTCATGTCAAAAATTCACATGCGGTTTATGTTTTAATAATGCATGGACACATCCCTAGCTTCTATTCAGCACATTGTTTTACCTGCTCTGAGCTTACAGTTAACGCTGGACAATCCTATCAAAATTCGGGCACACGAATAATTAAAATAATCCTCCTAGTGTAAGTGTATGGATCTCATTTATTCAGACGCTCATTGTGCGTCGGCGAGCCGTGAAACATATGCCCATACATTATCTATCGGTATTTATTTTGCCCGATAACCGGGCTTTTCTGAAATGAGACCGTATTTTGGAAAATATGTAGAGTAGGTACAAATTAAGAGTAGATTTCATAGAAACTTTGTCCTTGTTTTAATTAATTTACTCTTTTATCCTACTGATACGCACCGAAGGGCAGCGATAGCAAAAGGTTTACCTTATCGTTGGAATATTTTGAATCATAATTCACAGTGCTTATTATTGTAATAGTAGTTCAACTTTTCATATCTTCTTTCCAGGGAACAAAACTATGGATTATAATGGAATACCTAGGCGGCGGCTCGGCCCTCGATCTGATGAAGGCGGGTAATTTCGAGGAGATGCATATTGCCGTCATCCTGAGGGAGGTGCTGCGAGGGCTGGACTATCTCCACTCGGAGAGGAAACTGCACAGGGACATTAAGGCCGCCAACGTGCTGCTTAGTGAGATGGGCGACGTCAAATTGGCTGATTTTGGTGAGTGGTTGTACAAAATTTAAAAGCACTGAGACCATGTCAAGAACTTAAAAAGAGGCCACAGTCATATCGATTTTCAAAATTTGAATTCAGTTACTAATTTATTTCATGTATCATGACAGATACATATTATTAAAATAATATAAGAGGCAAAGCATGAGATAGGTAAACATTATAATACCATTTAATAATGCTGGTGGGAGCATGCATTCCCGCAAAATGTGACATAATAGCACAATCAGGCTTATCATATATCATTCTTAGAATTATATTGGGACTGTCACGCACCCGGCGCACCAGGGATGCAGCGCGCTCGCGCATATTTTCATAAAAACATTCAACTCGAGCCTTCGCAAACATCCCGGAAGCGCTACAGAAACGAGGCAGTCCCACTATCACTCGGAACGCGTTATTTTATTATATTGGACTACAAGGGCCCTATAGGCCCATTGCGAATAATGCACCCAGTGGCTACAGGTATACAGCGGCGTACAAAAGGATCTAAACAAAACTTGGCCTCCCTGGAGCACCCCCGAAACCTCCGAGATATCATAAAAAATAATTTTTGAATTTCGTAAACGAACTGCCAAAAAAATACACGGTACATACACGGAAACGGCTGCGTATACCTTATAACCTAGAGCTATATCAACATTCCTGGATATCCATGTTATACACACAGCAACTGGTGACGATAGAACAATTCGACACGGTCAAGGAACAACTTTGTAACTCCGTTAACCGCCTAAGAATGATTAATGTTATATTTGTGCGTGTGCGTACTTTTCTTAACCTCCTTTTATATGATAGATTTAGGTTATAATTAATTATTTTCTGTTATTCGCGGTTTTCTACGAGGCCGCCTATGGTGCCCCCCCCCCCCCCAATAATGAAAAGGGATGGCATTATATGATTCCGCGTAAAAAATGTGAGATGGAGATAATTCGCGCGCTCCTTGATGGCAGCGATCAATTAATTGCTGTTTACTTTAAAACTACAAATATGATTGAAAAAAATGGTTTGTCAGGATTTAGCAGTTACATATACTCAACTAGGTATTGAATCGAAAAACATCGTTAAAGATTATAGGGTTTCGAAGATTCAACCGAAATATGCAAAAAAAGGTGTCACGTTTGAAAAATTGAAACTATCGAGGATGTAATTTCGAATCCTGTTTTCACGTTTGCCAGTCTCAAGCAAATATGGTCAAGTTTAATATATCTAAAAAACAGATACGTTATGGTTATTGAGTTCCAGATCGCGGAACACAGAACCGCAGACTTTAGCATAGGTGGCGTCTTAATTTACCTGTGTTTATTTACACATGTATCATAAATTACATAGCGTGTTAGTTGTTGCCTCTGATAACAGGCCTGAGGGTTGTGACTCATTTCATATCAAAACATGATAGGCGTAGATAACAAATAACTAAGTATGACATCATTCCTTTAGCGGAACAAGAACTACCATAAACACTAAAAAAAAAAATTGAAAGCAAAATTATGATTTAATTTTAGCATTTAAATGTAGGATTGTTATCTCTATTGAACTGCGGCTGAATTAACTGAAATGTTTCAATTAACTCCGACAAATCAAACTAGATGCAACCTGAAATAACAAACGGACCGTCAATACAATAGGGAGTAGTTTCGGCTAAATTTTATCGGTACGATGCGTACAGCGTTGTGGAAAATGCCCGTCATTCCGATACGAAAATGCTTTGATGGTGGGATCTGCGGGCTACGTAACCCCCGACTAACAACCGTATATAGGTAACCGTTCGAGGGGCATGTATTCCATACAATAAGAGGAAGCTTTGTATTGTATTGAATTGTAACAAATTGGTTGAAGCCGTACTTTTATCCATTCGTTAACGGACAGCCTTGGGACGTTTCTGTTAACAAAGTAATAACAGATAAATACGTACAGTCAGCGTCATATAGTTTGTAGCATCCAAAGTAGCCAAATAATTCGTTACACGCCCTTGTTACTACGGTAATAATGACGTGTAACGTACTATTTGGCTACTTTGGATGCTACCAACTATATGACGTTGACTGTACCACTGGTGACAAAAAGCAACACAGACACGAGTCTTATGGTATTATTATTTCTGATTCGCCACACGTTGTTTAATCAATTCATTAATTACCAAAATTGGTTTAAAATCGTATTTTATTGTTCTTTAAACAAATATAAAGCAAACGACGCGCGGAGACACGACACGCGCAGAATCTTAATTGGTAATTTGATAATACAGCTGAGACAAACGAGAAATTTTACCGTAATTTGTTCAAGCACATAATAATAATTGTAACGAGTTTAGCAAAGTGTTTTATGTGCAAGGGCGTCGTTTTAATAAGAATGATCAAATGTTTTGTTGGTTAACCCAAATGAAGGTTTTTAGGTCGTCGCTTCCTTTGTTACCTAAGCCGCGCATTTGATAAACATTATGTTATAAAGTGACGTTTATCCAAGTAGCCTTGCAAATAGCTCTGCATTTTTCTTTATTAAAGAAACACTAGGTAATTAGGAGTTCACAATAGAGGTTTCCTGCAATATACCGCAGTTAGAAGTATTGTAGGCAGTTTAAGTATAGTTGTTTCTTGCTAGGAGCTGTCGTGTTAAGACGTTAGTTTAAGCAGGAGTAAATAACTGCGCAGTATTACCATGTCGACCATCGCATCTACATGCTAAGTGAAGCTATACGTTACGGAACCGGCTGCTTGGCGTCCGGCCAAAGCGCAATATTTGGACCCTCCCTGCTTTGTAGTTGCGGCTTCGTGAGGGAAGAACGGCAAAGATGCTTTACATTCGGCAGTGTAAACTATTTAATCTAAAATTAATACCATTATTACGTTTTTTAGCCGTAACGCGACCCAGAGGATTAAGTTGCACGTTTAACAACAATGCTTTTCCTCTCTTATGAATGATGTGACGTAGGTAACTAATTGCAAATCCTAGGTGAATCTATATCTTAGATATATCTAATTATTATTTGTAAATATTTCAGGTGTCGCCGGCCAGTTAACAAACACAACCAGCAAACGGAACACATTCGTCGGCACGCCGTTTTGGATGGCGCCAGAGGTGATAAAACAGTCATGCTACGACAGCAAAGCTGACATATGGTCACTGGGCATCACCGCCATAGAACTAGCCAAGGGCGAGCCGCCCAACTCAGAGCTGCATCCAATGAGGGTGTTATTCCTCATCCCCAAGAACAATCCCCCGCAGCTGACGGGCAGCTACTCCAAGTCGTTCAAGGAGTTTGTTGAAGCGTGCCTAAATAAGGATCCGGAAAATGTAAGTTATTACCCGCCTATTGTGTTTTGTTTCGTTAGGTAACTAGTCGTTTGTGAACGAGTGCGTTTCTGAAAAGGAAAATGGCTTGGGAAAATTAAGCCTGACTTCGTTTTGTAAGGGCTATTTCTTTTGTTATATTTTTAGGCTAGTCATCGCTTTGGCTGATTGGGGTACTAATGGGAGCCTGCCGTTTCGTCATAATATTTTTGGTCAAATGTATCATTTCCCAAACCAATTTTATATAATTTTCCCTTTAGGTTAGTTAAGGTTAGTTCTTATAAAATCCTGATATATTTACGGTTACAGAAAACAAAGCGGCCTGACAAATGAAAATTTGGGAAATGATACATTCGACCAAAAATATTTTGACAAAACATAGGTAACCCGGTATTAATACTTACTCTTTCGATATTTCAGAGGCCAACGGCAAAAGAGTTACTAAAGTTTCAATTCATCAGGAAGGCGAAGAAGAATTCTTATTTAATGGATCTTATAGATAGGTATAAGAAGTGGAAGGCGCAGCGGAGTGAGGAGAGCGAGACAGAATCAGAAAATTCAGATTCGTACGTATATCAAACACCTAACCTTCAAACTACAAATAAACCTTTCAGTAAGATCCCGAGTCAGATTTGAATTTGTTTCTTAACAATATTACCCTTGTTCCATAAAGTGTTTTAATAAGATTTATAGCTGCACGGTTTCTTAAAACGAAAAAAAGCCTCACAGTTTTTCAAAAACGCCGCGTCATTGTTTTGTATATTGCTATTTCAAGAAATGTAGAGATGAAGTTTGCAATCAAAATGAGTTTGTAAATTTCGAGGTGGAAGCATTTGTTTATCTGCACACATGAGTGATTAAATTATGATAAATTAAACTAGGTATTGAATATTTTATACATTGAAATGATTGTATGTAAAAAAACATAAAAAACAAGCGTTTAAAGGCAAAGGGACAGGGACAGGTTTTCATACTACTTAGTCCATATTTTGATTTATTCTATTCAAAAGTATAACCCATTCGCATTATTTACCTCCTTCAACTGTTAAATAAAACTTGTCACTGACTCTCCAATGAATATCAACCTTATGAGTATGTATGTAGTTGCGTTAACGCTGTCAACTGTAAAGGATAAATGTCTTGTGAGCAATGAACTTTTATGCGGATATATATCCGACAATGGCGCGGTTGATAAAATGGTTAAGATGTAAATGGTTAAAATATAAAACTATTAGCTCGTCTTGTAATTACAAATGTTTTGTTGACTATATACAATCTCACATAAATTGACCTGCTCAAACTAAGCTCCAGGCTTTTACTATAGGGAGCAAGGAGCGATAAATTTACTCTTTAGAACAATGAAGATACTTGAAAACGTCACTTGGATGTACTTTTTATTAATAGCTAAAACTCAATAATTATTGTGCATATAAAGTTCTTCATTCAAAGCACGAATCGCCTTATTTTTCGTATACTAGCAACGCTTACTTTATAATTCCAGAGAGGAATCAAGCCGCGGCGACGGCGAGGCGGACGAGCCGTGGATCATGACGGTGCGTGGCGGCGCGGGCGCGCGCGCGCTGCACGCCGACCTCGACAACAAGCGCCGCGCGCACGCGCACGCGCACAACGCGCACAACGCGCATGAGCCAGGTTAGTACCCACCGACACCTAACGAACACTCACATGCCAATTACAGCTAATTATAATTGCACGGTTCAATAATAAGTGCTTAGGAAGCAACGATCTGTTCGGTTATTGGTAGACTCAAGCTCTGTTGATTAATATAAATTTTAATTTTAGTTGACCAGCGAATAGGTTTATTCAATATTGTGTTTGTATGCTGGCCGCTTAGCCGTCTTTGAATCAGTTTACAATTATTTTTTTCATTCCCTGCGTCTTTTCCTAATTAACAGTAACAATAACAGCAGTTGGTCGATTAAAATGGTCGATGATTAAAAGTATACATGTGTATTTGTTGTAAATTCGAACTACGTTTAAAAAGGACGGCACTCGCATAATTAATCATAGGTGACATTCACGTTCGTTTTATTAATCTCAGCAGCCCTTGTAATTCGACCTATAAGTGTGTGAACTTTGTGATAGTCATCTCACTATTCCCTTCTGTGCTGACAGCGTTGCCGTCGCCGACGTCCCCGGCGGCGCCGAAGCAGAACGGCGCGGCGCCGGCGCGCGAGCCGCCCGCCGACGCCAAGCCCATCAACAACAACTCCGCCGACAAACAGACGGTAATTCATTAACTGCCCAACATTACATCACCCGACGATTGCGTCTACTGATCACCAATCCGTATGAGAGAGAAATTTTAAATCTTATATTAATACCTGGAATGTACAGTGCTTACAACATCACAGTACAGTATTTAGCCATATTTTAATCATAATCATAGTTAACTGAGTTTTGTACTGAGTAAGAAGGTTTGGTCATTTAGGAAGGATGGGTGAAAGAAGAGTTACGAAAAAAGAGGTATGGCAAGCGAGAGTGAATGGAGATGTCGGAAGGGGACGCCTTAGTCATGTGGGTTTTCAATAGGTTTAAATTGGACACATATTGAGTAATTAATTACAATCGACAGTGAAAGTGATGATAACCCCTCTACAGCCATCTTGAAGGATTGCAGCGCCCGACCGTTAGGCCCGATGGTGATGTACGCACTATTGCACAATACACAAAGTAGGTACAAATGGAGGACTTAATGCCTTAAAGCATTCTCTACCAGTCAACCAAGCCAAACCAAAAAGGTTGCAATTGGGGCTCGTTGGACAAAAAAATCGGTCGTGCAAGTCTATCACGGTAATAATAATGATTATTGACGTCCAGCAGGCAGTTTTGCGTCGTGCATCGTGCACGGAGAGACATTACGGATGGATAGTGCGTATAGGGCTTAACAGAGTTTTTTGTTATCAGCCGCGGCAGCCCCCCGCGCCGGCGCCGGCGGAGGCGCGCGGCAAGGAGCGCGCCGAGCGCGACGAGCGCGTCGAGCGCGTCGAGCTCGCGCCGCCGCGCGACGAACGCGCCTACAACAAATCTGTGAGTTGCCGTACTCCGATATCTACTAATCCGATACACTACACTCTGTCGGACCTTGTGTAAGAGCCGCTCCTTAGAGGAATCTGAACTGACGCTTAATGATCTTTCCTGACATATCGACGTGGAATCGGATTCCGCGTCGATAGGTCTGGAGAGACCCTTAGTCGCGTATAGTTGTAATTTTTTTTTGATACTTATTATTACTTATTAAGTTTTCCTTTTCAAGAAAATATTTCTTGGTAAGAAACAAATGAAATTGTAAGGAAATTTTCAGCTTTACAATCCTCTTAAGTGCTCAGCTGTTCGAATCGTCACGATGTCTCCTTCGCAAGACCGTTCGAGTACTTGTGATTTAGTTAGAAAAAAACACTGACACATACTGACCGCAGGAAATCGGACACGGTCCCTTATGACCACGAATCAACCGTCGACTCGAAAACTATCACCTGTAAAGACTTAAAACGGGTATCTCATTGAAGTTAAGTTTAACGAGTTCCCTGTCCCTGTAAAAGAGTGCATTTTTATCATTGTGCGTTCAATGCTTAATTCTTTATTTAGTTGTAATCACATTTGGATTTTAGTGTACATAATAAATAAGTCCGCTCGACTCCATTGATATATCTGAATGCACATAAGGCTCACTCGACTCCATTGATAAATCTTGCCAATGAATCTTAGTGGCCGGAGGGGATTCATGGGACAGGGACCCTGTTAATACGTCCCTAAGATTATAATCCCTACAAAACGCATTGTATACTATGATGGGATTGAGATACGACCCCTCATATTTCTTGATATAATGCGAATGGTTTATGTTGACATTTCAGTTGAATGAATGTCTTTAAAACATGTAATAATTGTTTGTTTGTTATCTGTATTCCAGGCTTTAGATCATAGAGGAGCCAACAGCGAGGAAAAAGTCAAGAGGCATCCATATTTACAACAGCTTATTTATCCACTTCTAAATGAGGTGAGTGAATACTTTTAGAAAAGCTTCTTTAATATTGTAGTCAACACGCTTAGTTATTCGAACATCTACTAACTGTAAAAAGAAAAGACAGAAAATACAGAACAGGAATTGGAATGATTATTAGAATTAAGAAACCTCTTCATCACCCTTGGTTTTCTCGCAAGATTGTGTTTAACTTGCGATATTTACTGAGATCACCTTACAGGATACACCAATAGGCTTAGGGCTACACTGCACATACGACGGGATTTGTATGTGTCAACGATATGCCGAATCGACTTCCTATTCCTCAACAGCTCTGAATTATCTCTTCATGTTGGAACATCAGAGTCCTGTTGTTGAATGTAGTATTATGTGCTGCAGTTGTCGCGCAACCACGGCGCCGGCAGCGTGGCCGCCATCGAGGAGTTGCGGCGCGCCTTCGAGCACGCCGAGCGCAGCGCGCCGCACCTCACGCGCGCCTTCGTACAGCAGGCGAGTACACACACCTACACTCACACAGACACAATACAGACACGCCAGATCAGAGCAGGTATAATTGTGCCAAGGTTTTGAATGGGTCAAGCATCCTCACCACTACACTGCTAGTAGTTTCACAAAAGCTGTTGCGTAATTAATGCAGGATGACGCTACTTCACTTGGCAGTATTTCCCAAATACTGGTCTATAATGGCGCCACTTCACTTGGTATTATTAGCCAAATATCGATCTTACATTTCTTACATGTCGTGTGAAAGAGATGGAACTAAAATATTTCAGAAGCAATACCAACTGAAGTGCCACAGTAAGAGTGCTATGAAAATATTTGACAAACAACAACCAAATAAAGTACCACCGTTTCAGAGATATTTTATGAACTTGTACGATTTCGTTATAGTTTAAATTTCAACCAGCCTGTACTGTACAATGAGCTTACTTATGTTATCAGATGTTTTTATAACTATTAATCATAATAAGAGAAGTCATTACTCGTGTTGCACAGTTGAGGTCTAGGTTTGCAGCTTATTCCATTGAAATAAAGTACAAAATATATTCATATCTTTGATGTCGACTATGTACCTACTAAGAAATTTCATAACTACTGAAGTGTTGATCGGCGACTATTATAATTGTATTTCCGCAACACTTAGCTACACCTCGTTAACGCAAATAATTTCGTTGTACTGGCATATAAACAGAGTATTTCTTATCTTGATTTAGTAACAATCGCTAAGCAAGGGTAGTCCGTGAGCGGCCAAATAACACACGCCATTGAAATAAAGAGAACTCAAGTAAAACTAAAAGCATACTATTAGCGCCGTCTATTAGTAACTCATTCCGTAGTTGAAACGTAAACTTGAGCATTTAGAACGGTTTACAGTTAACGGAGCGCGTCAGGCCCGTCTGCGATTGCCCTCGACCTAGTTGGGATAAACAGTCCTCAGGCCCTTTACGCGGAGCCAATTCCAACGCGAATAATGCGCCACGTACAACACGTACAACACGTACAACACGTACAACACGTACAAACCAGGTTGATAAAAATAATATGAAGTTATGGATGTTGTATTTAGGGTGTCGTGACATAATTTTTAGCTGCATTGCCGCCTGGTAATTTTTTTAGTCATTTTTGTTTTGCTTGAACGTTGAAATTTCGCTTTTGCTTCGTTGTTAGCCTGATAAGTTGTATACGGACCCTGGACAGTGTCGCTATATCAGCTTGTACATGGCAATAAAATGAATAGTCAGCTCACTGAGTATTGGTTTCGTGGTTTTGTTCCAATTGCGATGTAGTTGATGAGATTATCTACAAACCATAACAGCAACATCTATCCGTTAGCAATATAATTATATCTGATTACTATTTTCGTCATGATTTATCATTTTTAGGGTCACCGGCTTCAATTATAAATAATTCGGTTTGGGATTCAATTTTTTTTTCTGCGGTACGAACGTTATTAACCTGACATGTCAGCCTCAACCTTATTAACTTTTTTTCGAGTAACGTAGGCCGTGCGTCATGAAGTGTAACCGTTGTCAGCGTAAGAAATTTTCACTAAAGTTACGAAACATGGTGAGGGTGTTTATATAACTTCTCAGGCTATAATTAGAAAGTATAATTACCCGCGGTTATCAGCACAAATGAACTTTGCGTTGAATTTGATTCCACTTTGATACATAATCGTCTTACTGTGTCCATGTGATACGATAATTCTTATGATTATCATCAAGTTATACGCCGCTTGCATGAGCGGGGTCTACGCGTATATCAATTTTAATCGTATGTGCCGATTTAGTACAATAAACCACTCCTGACTTGAGCGGTATAAGTGGGAGGAGGCCGGTAAGGGCTCGGAGCAGAAAATATGTTATACAGATAAGCGAATTGCACGCGAGCGCAAAGCGTCTCTGTGCGGCTAGCACAAGTTGCCCACGACTTGTTCGTCGCTCGGATCTCCCTTTCTATCTGGTCAATAACGACACAGACGTACTAAGCGACAAGCGAGAAAATACAACTTGTGCTACCCGTGCTGGGGGACCTGGTCAAGATGCGTAAAGGTAAGTTATCGATTATCGATAGTCTACAAATGTGGACAAATGGAACGTAGACAAATGGATTGACGTAAGCTGATGACAGATTGCGCCGACCGCTTATTTCAACTCCATACATTTTACTCCATATAGAAAATAGAAACGTTAGCAGGGTTTGCATCTAGGATTCTAAGCCTACAGAAGTATAACGAGCAGTTTGACTTATAAAGGAGCGTCCCCACTGAGACAATCGGCGTCGTATATTCGAGTGGTGTGGACGTTGAGCCGAGCGTTACAAAGCTTACGCAAGACTCGATGTTAATTACACGCGAATGCTCTCAGTGGGGACGCTCCTTAAAGTATCATTTCCACCAAACGGCTCGCATCGCATCGGATCGGAACGAATTTTACGAACGATATTAAATCGCGTTCAAAGTATTTAAAGTCTACATTACCCAGCTTGACCGCGGGCGTGTTCCGCGCCACGCGATCGTAGCCGAAAGTATGCTGCGACGCGCGATCCGCTCCGTCATAAATATACAATTATTAATTTTAATGGACGCGTTTGGCTGTCGCCGCATTCGTCCATATCTCTTCCGATACGATGCGATGCGAGCCGTTTGGTGGAAACCATCCTTTAGTATAACGCCGTGTCATTTGTGCTGAAAATATAGATGTGTGTCAATCACATGTCATTATTCTTCTTGGTGTTGTGTAATCTTATTTTTTTCTCACGTAAATAAATACAATTACTAGGTGCAGTCGTTTATTTAATAAGATAAAGTAACGTGAGGTTTGCTGATGGCTGAAGCATTGTTATAAATGACTTCCATGCGGATAAGTTCCTATTTTTTTAAAACGATAAATAAATAATACTAGCGTTTGTAGAGTATTATTATTATACTTAATTAGTTACATCACCCAGCTTGAATATACGCATGGTGGACATTCAATATATGGCTACCCATTACATTAAACATGTGATTTTTGCACAAATTGGCTTTGACACTTGTCAGTTTATTTCGTCTATTTAAAAATACGACTAGTCTTTTTTATACTTAATAATTTTTACTTAGGCTAGGGCACGCTCCCCGAATTATACCTTAATTACGTCAATGTAGGTAATCCCTGTGACTTTTCGTAATTTAACAGACGTTATTTATTAATATACATATAACTGAACGTTATTAGTTAGTCAGTTAGGCGCTAGGTTATGTGTCAAGTAGAAATTATGAAATGCAAAGAAACAAGCGAAATACGTGTTTGTATGATCTCGATCTGTCTCAGGGATAATCCTAAATTGAGCCAATTATAAGAATATTGCAACTATTGCCTTGCTTCCCTGTACGTCGCGAACCTCAAGTAACCGCCGCGTCCGCAGGTGGTGCAGAGGGTGGCGACGCAGGCGCCGCAGCACCAGCCGCCGCAGCAGTGGACGAGGTAGGTAGGCACACGTCACGACAAACATTATCTCAATTTTGTACTATTTGTTTTCAATCATTTATCCTGAATTGTTTGTGTAATAATGAGGTGTTTGTGCGCAGGGATCTATAATACAGCGCCTTGGGCGGCGTCACGGGACAGCCGCCGAGGCCGCCGTACCTGACGCGCCTGTACTACTACATCATCTTCCGCATCACCGTTCGATAGCCGGCCCCGTCACAAACCACATGCCATAGTGTAATAAATAATCTAACCTAATAAATACTTTATGGTTATCTCTTACGATATTTTATATACGCTTAATTATGTAAATATCCGACTCGGTTCGTCCGTTCCCTCCCGATCGCCTCTGCCTGCCCGCGAAGACGGGAGCCGTCTACGAAGCTGTGCCCCTAAATTGAATTTATTTAAAACGAAACGATCTCGACCCCTATAGGCGTCTCCGCCGGGTCGGCTCTTTCTACTCGTCCTGTTGTGTTTTGCATAAAGTTTTACTGAAAATGTTTTCCTATTTATATTGTATTGTCACCGTTTACTTTGTTAATAATCGTATAACAGAGCGCACGTTTTAGTTTTCATTGTGAATCGTTTGTATGATACCTAGTATAATTTTGCCCGCGGCTGTTTGTTGGATGCTTGTGTTTGTTTTGCGACGGTATTGGACCTTTTTTACTTATAAATATTTGTGGAGAGCTGATTCGCTACACTTCGCCAATATTTTGCCATAATTTTCTAAATTTAATATATTTTTTACTAACACGAGTCGATTTTTGTAGTAAGTCTGATTTATTGTGATCAGTCATCAAAATTCTAACATATTTATATGCTTTAGGAAGTAATGTTTTAAAATTTGGTGTAGAACATTTCCTTAGTGTCATTCCAGACAAAAGACAATGTTGTCAGCATTTATAGATTACGTTTGTGATTCGAGTCCCGTTATTGCTGTGCGCGGCGCTCGCCTCTGACCTCCCGAGGATCGCTGCGAACATGTGGTAGTTTAGTTCGGAAGTTAGCTCTTAGTTGTTCTCAGATACTTAACAATTCGGGATAGGTAGCGACTAATATCGAGTTCAGGACCGCGTCGAGTCACAGGCGCGGCCACTCTTAGACGGAGGCTTAGTTTCCATTTGAATAAGTATTTGTGAAAATAAAAGTATTCAGGCACCATTGACCATGCGGTGTCGATATAAAATGTAAAAAAAAAATGCTTAATATGCGACAATATTTAGCAATCAGGAGTATATAGAGTATATAATGAAGACTACAAAACAATTATTATTGCTGTGTAAAAATGTAAACGTATGAATAATGTGTAAATTGTGTAGTATATTATAAAGAAAGCTGTTTTATGAAGTGTTCTTATAATCATATGGAGAGTAGTTGATGTGTCTCCAATAACTATCTGCGCAGTCGGGAGTGGGCCCCGGCGCCGCTCTCGCCTTGTATTATTTTGTTGGACGGGACGCGGAAGCATGGGACGCGTTGATTTCGACGAAGGAGGATCAAAAAATATTTTTCCACTTGATTGTATAATGGTAAAGCGTGTAGGTAGTGTTAGAGTTGGGCGATAATTGTTGATTATTGATTAAAATTAGATGTTTGTGGCATTGGATTGTAGTTCAGACGCGGCGACATCTCGACGACGC
Source organism: Acleris sparsana (assembly GCA_923062465.1). NCBI lineage: Eukaryota > Metazoa > Arthropoda > Insecta > Lepidoptera > Tortricidae > Acleris > Acleris sparsana. The sequence goes on from OV281286.1 coordinate 16,562,638, forward strand.
GGGGGCTGACGCCGGCGGCGGCCGACGACCGACGACGACGCTCGGTCGTCACCTCGGAGCCGCCCCCGGCCGTCAGACCCGAGGCCATTTAGGGGAGCGTAGTTGTTGTTAAAGGGTTACAGAAAGTTGAACATCGCGTCGTTTGGTTAATGGGTATTTGTGATCATTATTGCATAGTTAATAAAAAATACATTATTATAGTATTATAAACATTCTGTAATAAATCCGGTAGAAGTTAAATGTGTAGTCGCGTCGCTCGCGTCATGTCTTGGACAGTGTGTCACATGTGTGCGTAGTTTGACATCAATGAGCTGATGTTAGTGGATTCGCTTTAAAATTTTGTAAATAAAACCGTTCAATTCAGCAGACTCCCGCGCTGGGTACACATGTGCATACAAGTTGCTGGAAGTGACGCCGTCGCAGCCACTGGCCCTCTATTCTCGCACCAAGTTGAAGCGCGTACCATTAGTGTAATGGTCAATTAATGTTACGGCGCATGTCATTCTAACACGTTTTATGTAGGAAACAAATTTGACTCTGAAAATAAAAGAAGTTATTTAATTTTGGAAGCGATTGTTTTATTTACTTAGTGACGAAGACCCTGTTATCAGCTGTTAAGTGAATCATCAGAGCCTATCATCACTGTTGACTGTTAACGTTAAGTGTCGAATTTGTTCTGATAAGTTTAATGCATCCCGACACGACTCTTAACTTTTTTAAACATCTAATGAGTGAAATGCGAAAGTCAACCTTATTTCGTAAGACATTCAATTCAATTTTTTGAACAAGGCAAGTCGTCTTTTATTTTGGTATACAGATAACGAAATCAGTAACATAACACAAGTTAATAAAGTTGGTTTCTGAATAACAAAATAAAAATATATTGATCTGAACTTGTCATGGCTATTTAAATACACAGCTGTTGTATGTAACTACATCGATAACGATAATTTTATATAATACCTCCTCATACTGACTTACTGTTTGCGAATAATGATAACCCAAGGAACATGTGTGAGTCATGTCCGCGTCATAGCAGCTGCGATCCGTGCACGCCGCGAAGAAATACCGTTACTACGTCAGACATATCCGGTAGGTACCCAAAGGATCTTCGTAAGTTAAAGAACATTAGTCAATCCTATCAATCCTACATGATGAATAGAGTGCAGCGTATAACTGCATTGAAGTGGATTGAGCATGCAATGCTGCAGCATAAAATATGCGGTATCTGGGGGTAAGACCAGCTCCCATGGCACAATACTACAAGTGTACGATTTGTCAAAGTTGCTTGGGTATTCTAAAGAGGAGGCGCTTTTTATATTTATATTACTGCTTTTGAAGCTTCTTTTTCGTATGCCTCTTCCCCAGTGGGAGTTTTTGTGTAAGCTCATGGTTTCGGTACACTTTTTTTGTATAGCCAAAGGCAAATGCTGACGGGCCACCTGATAAGCAGTCACCGTCACCGTCAAATGTCAGCAATGCCAGGGGTACGGCCAGGTTGTTGCCTGTATGTGAATACTCTTTATAAGCCACGTAGGCAGTAATCTCAACAATTCCTCAAGTGGCTGTGATAGAGCCTATAAAACGCCCAAAGACCCCCAGTCCTTCCGCAGCCTCTTCCTAATATTGGGATCGGTGACGACTGGAAATGCTGCTCTCTGTATACTTATGTAGAGTCGAAGCGAAGGTAATTGGTATTTCAGAGCTCCAACCCAAAGATGAAAGACTCCTAGTTTAGCTTTTTTGAGACCAGTTTGGCTTTACACTCCAACTGACTCTTATACTGAACATCACTGGAGACATTACACCTGGGATCTCAATACTACCGAAGTCTGTAGGGCCTTTGGAATTGAGGCCCGTAACCAAATGGGGTCCAATTTAGCAGAACCTAATTGTGCAAACTTGTGTCTTCACATACTGTTGCGCCACTAGTCTGACCACGTTTTCGGGCTATGCCACAAGCTCATTGCTCCTTAGTCTCCCTATATAAAAAAAATGCGTGGTGCGCTGCGACACCGTGACATTTGCTCTAGCATAATCACGTGGCCTGGCCTCATCATGGCTTTACGTGCCGCATTGAGAATCATACACCTTTTTGCATTTGATTTTGACGCTTACAGGCCACCGCTACCCCTGCCGCATTAACCCAATATCGTGGCAGGTCTATTAAGTAGTAATAGTACCGCAACAAGTGTTTATGATATCTTTGGATTGAAAGTGTATCGCTACATACATGGTCGTAAAGTGTAAATACTATTCATTATTGAACTTCACTTCCGTTCCCAATATTCAAACTGCGGATAGATAAGGTTACTTACAATCAAATATATATTTGACACATTTTGTATTATAACTTTTGTTTGATTCACACTATGACGGGATAACTAAGTAGTGCAATTACGTTGTGTTATTTAGGTAGGTAATTTAGCAATTAGCCGTCGCCGAGTATGACAGATTTATCGGAAGGACCACATCCGCCCATGACCACATTCGCATAGGTACCTATGTTGTTTTAGTTTGTAGTTTTCCCTTATTTCAATGACATTTATTTAGAGCTGCAAAACATCAGTAGCAGCGAGTATTGCGTTCCACTCCGCCGCCGGATGTTTGCCCCGACCCCGAGTACCTAGTCAGTAGTAAAGTACACTGATTTATGTAGGTGACTAAACGTAGGTAGGCTACAATTAGTTTCTGATTTCCTGTGTGTGAACATGTTCAACCCATTTAGCCGGAAAATACAGTGTGTGGCCCAAAACCGGGGATAATATTAAAAACAGGGGCTCTATAGATCACCGGTAAATACATTATAATGGTCTTACCTAATTAAAATCAAAACGTAACTTTCAGTTTTTTTCTAACAAACTTAATCGCAAATTCAATGTAATGCAGACACCGCTAAATCTACCGCGTGTTGTCAATGGCACCCTGTACTCAGACATACCGCGTACCAAGTGACCAAGCGATGATATCGCGACGGGAAAATACATTACCTACGATTTTTAACTTTGTAGGCTGTTTTCTCCAAAATTATAGACTTTGTAATATTAGATTCTTGTGATAGTTAATTGAAATGTTCTAAAGAATCCCCATTTACTTTTTTCGCCCCGGTTTTGGGCCACACACTGTATACTGTTTACTTTTTGTTCGTAAACCATATCAAATTAAAACTTACCTACTACTGTTAGTTGATATACATTTATAGTTCATCGCTGAGCTGTGTGAAGCTGACAGCTCAGCGATGAACTATAAATGTATATCTCTCTCTTTTATTTACACGGGAGCGATTATCTTTTGTTCGTTTCTTGGGCGAGAAAATCGCCGATAGTTCATCGCTTACTCGCTCGCGGTGGGACCAGAGCCTTACCCCGATTAGAGCAAAATCTTACAGGCAAGTGCTTTAGTTGAAATGTACCTCAGGTTCCGTTGACTATTCGGCGTTAGATAAGTGGCTCTGGAAGACAGAGCGTCGCTCAAGTTGAAAATGTACATTGTTAACCAAGGGATGAAAGACAACTATTGCCCAAGTGATATTTCTATTTAGAGAGCATGTAGCGACAGTGCCAATATTTCCAGTGTGAAATAATTGATGACTTTCACCTGACTTAGAGACTCTAGTTTTCATATCGACTATAAGTAGGAAACTTGATTATAGTAAAAGTAAGACTCAGAGTAGTTTTACCAGAGTGGCTGTAGGTATAACATTTTAGCGTAGCTCAGTACTGGTTCAGGTTTTTATTTATAATCTACAGAGATGCTGTAGAGGTAGGTCCTTTGGATAGGTCTACTAATAGACAGGTCTATTGGTATACTTCTTTTAAAAAATGTTTTTTATAATCTTACTACATAGCTTTATAGGTTTATGCTATTGCACGCAGGTCCATTGAAATTGTTCTTTTTTTCAAGTTACTTTTTCTCAAACACGAACGAAGACGCAAAGAGCCTCTCTGAACTCTGAATTTTGTTGAAAGACTTTTACAAATAGGTAAGCACGTATAATTGTGTATTTGTATCATTGCCTCGCATTGTTAGAGCATTATATATGGGTCGGCGGAAACGGGGATTACCTGACTCGGATTGTAGCAACCACTACCTCGTCAGGCAATTCCCTAGTTTCCGGGCCTAGGCAATAATGTACTATTCTTTCCTAAGGTTAACACGCTTCTCTTTCAACCCACTTCTTAGTTGTACCATGGGCATCTTTCAGAGTATGAGACTTGAAAATGAATTTTCCCATAGATTACAACTTGACAGATTGATTTTTCGCTCCCAAAACCCCTATATTGCAAATAAGTACCATCTAAAATGTAGAGCCGTTGTCGAGAGCGAGAACAAACGATTATTATTTGTTGTTATTGTTTATTAATGTATATATATGAATATTATTTAGTATAGGATATAGAATAGGATGCAGTACATAGGAGCATTTAAGGAATGTTCAAGTAAAACCCTCTTATTAAGATTGTTTTTATCAAATCGTTTAAATTTTTGTTCTAAAAATGTACAAGAATACAAAAAGGCATTTTTTTAATACTTAACATCAATTCTAACAGATTATGAGTTTTGAGATTTGATTATATAATATTATGATAGAGATTCATATTCGTTTGCACATACATTTAAGCCTAAGATAATGTGATGATTTGTTATCATAATAATGGTGTCTTACCATGTACTTACATACAATTAGCGTTAGTCACTATTTATTAACATGTATATTAAACCATTTTAATAGCTAATACGTGACAACTCAGCGAAAATGCATTTTTAACAATTGACACCAAAGTAATCATAGCCTACAAAACAAACAAGCCTACAAACTTCAATTGGGAATCAAAGTTTTTCCAATCTGTGATGAAATCATATCCGTCCGTCTTCTTGAGAAGCAACATGGATGTTAAATTAGATGTTACATTCAATGTGGACGTTAGGGTGTTGCATTCTTCACACTTCGCAATTTTTAATGAATTTTCGCTTCTATTTCTCTCAAAATTAGAATTAAAGTAGCAGATATTTAAGGTTTGCACATTTTGACCACATTTTGAATCAATTTTCACGATTACTTATGCAATTCTCCGAAGCCGCAAGAGACGATAAAAATGGTGATGATAGTCGATATAGGTAATTTAGTGTTTGACATTCGTTCATAGAGCACTTAAGTACTTATTGTTCGTTGTTTTTGGAAAAATTATTAACATTGGTCAATTTGTGCGACCTCTGAATGTTGTCCTTACTCTTTGAAATAGGACATCTAAATTTTCTACATTATAAATAGTTAATAGTGTGTAATCGAAGTCTGCAAAAATATTACTGTATTTTTTTCCATTTAAAAATATCATTTCACCCTAGACAAAACTGTATTAAGTAACTATAGGTAAAAACTCAAGTAAAGCTCCTCTTGCATGTAGTTGTAACACATACCGTTCGACATTGTATATTTGAAATGTGACGTAAATCCCCTATTAGTTTTGTACACAACTACATGCAAGAGGAGCTTTACTGAAGTTTTTTACCTATATTAAGTTATTATGCTATTTTTAAATTGTCTGACATCCAAGTTTGCATTTCATCATAATACTTAAAATATAGTACCTAATAACTACATATAGTACAACACTCAAATAGTATGTTGGAGTAATCATCGCATCAATCATCATCATCAATCAGACTCATTATGGTGACGATCAGACCAAAAGTATATGAACTTCATTAACTTGAAAGTCTTTATTAACTCTAGGAACTCCATTTTCGAACCAATCAAGCTATCTTTTAAACTTATACACACTGCATTTTGACAGCCAAGTGCGTAAAATAATACATTATAGCATCGGTAGCTTGTTACATAATATTGCGTTGTAAATTATGAGTTATGCATTCAAGATGTATCTATAAAATCCCGAATAAAATTTCGAGATTTAATTGAAACTTTACTGAAACGCTTAAATGAGTTTACCAAGACGCGCCCTACCATAAAAACTCAACAGACAATGTTAAAATTGAAGCCCTGAAAAACATTATTATGTAAGTACGTAATTGTACTTAATTGGTATTTAGGTCTGGAAGTGTTTAATTTGGCATGTCTGTATTTCACCCTTGCGACCTAAGAAGCTTCTGCATTGCTTAGGTCTTTGCCTAGTGTAGAGTATTTAGATTTAAATAATAACTAATTTGTCATCCAAGGGAGTCGGAGTAAAAACCCGTTAGTCATTCCCCGTTACTGTTGCCCGCGGACGCAGCCCACGGCCGTACGCGACGCAATGCAACCAACACCCACGCGTGTATAAAATTGAATATCCGACTTTCTCAGTGCTTTCTAGTCTGTGAGCACTTAAATGTTCCATCTAAGTACATTATTACTCGTGAAAATTTACCTCAGTGAAGGCACAGAACCACATAGGTACCTAACTACTTATTTAAGCTATCAATACTGTACCTACTTAGTTACATTATTTTTTGTATCGAATGCATGAGTCAAATATGTATGCAATGTTTTTGCCTTCCAATACTTGAATAAATAAATGTTACATTAGGATTTTGACATGGTTTAACCAAACCGCAATAAAGAATCGTCTAATTTACCTCCATAGTATTCCAGCATATTGACCGTAAAGTTTCCTCAGTGTTTGATTAAATCGACCATCGCGGTATGAAATGAAACATAGGTACCTACTATTTAAAGGCTAGTAAAGTCCAGTCATACTTAGCAATAAGTACCCAACTCAGCCACACCCGAATGACTTATGAAAATCCTTGAAATAAACTGAAAACCTTATTGTTAAACTTATTGCACGTATATTCGTAAGTAAGTTGTATACAACTCACTTAAACTATTTATTAAATATCATAGTGAATAGATAAATTAAACGATAGTTTAACTGTTGACCTCAATCATAACATTCATAACAGGAATATGTTGACAAACAATCATGTGTGAAAAGATTATCAGTCTTGACCTTTGTCTTTTGCCACAACTACTTACTTACTTACTAATTTAATGTACGTAATGTAACATAAAACTGCACAAATATGCCAGTTTTAAAGTAATGATCGAGCTCTACTTCTGCAACCACTCTGTTCGGTATTGACTGAGTTAGGTACCGAACAATTTTAGATGTGACTAATAGCTTATTGCGCGTCCTTTAATACATTGATTTAGAACCATTTCAAACAATAAGGAAACTTGTATAATATTAATGATGGCCTCATCAATTTCCTTCTTAAATTTGGCACCAAGATGAGGCTGAAATTCGCTTGTGGGTTTTATCCGTATAAATTCTTAGTCCCTAGTAAGATTTCCTTCCAGAAAGGAAATCTGTTATTGTTAAGATCTCCATGCCATTAACATCAATGACGAAACATACGAGTAAAACTAATGAAACAAAACACTATGATTCACACCGTCTCACATAAATATCACAGAAGCATAAATTATAAAACTACCTAGAAGTAGTACCTATATAAATCTAACATAATTACATATATGGGACTATACAATTCGATGCAGTTTCACCTGCAATAGTGCACCTTACAGCGTGGTTATATGAACCGACACTTTGCACTAAATATGAGCATGTTTGTGACACGAACACCGGACAAGTCCATTTGTTTTATTATAGTGTTGATCACAGGCAGTGGAATTGTTGAGGGTCGCTTCCCGACTTTATGGAGTACATTTCTTGGCAGGCCAAGAAATAACTACATTGCTCCTCTGGTCTGGTTGGTGGGCCCCTCGTTCGATGAATCAGGCAGGTAACACCTATGGCAAAAAAAAGAAAACATTAATATATGAGAGAAGCGCGTGCCTGCGTGACTCAGAGCAGAGAGGTTGTATGTGACGCAGTCGTGAGTCAATGCGGTAGAGGTCACATTGAATGTTGGCTACAATGGCTACTGTTTATCTTTGCTTCCCGAAGAAGACATAATTATAAAAGTATACAGAGTAATATCGTGCAGCTTTCACTTCAAACTTTGATTTCAATCTATGAGGCGAGAATTCGCGACCGATCTTGGCAATCTTTCTCCTCGGCCTCTTTAGTGCTTGAAAATCGGTCAGTTTTTGCGAATAACGGGGTCAATGTTCCGCTTTGCCGGGTTAAAAGTTGTTTCGCTAGTCTGATCGACACCATTGTCTTGTTGAGAGCGAAAATACTTATCAATTTATCCATTTATGAATAACGTGACGAAAGGAGCGGTGATTTAATCACATCTTTATCTTGTCAGCATGATTTAAAGTCATTTTTAAGAGACTGACTTTCAAGCGTTCCTAAATACATTAAGAAGTTAATGTGTGTTTAGTGAACGGATAACTATATTGACATACTTTTCTAATGTGAACCAGAAAATGTAATTAAAAAATGTACCGTCGCTGTAGTTATCTTTAGGAAAATAGCGAGCATGAGATTGTTAAATGACCATTGTGCAAACAAAACAAAGAACCGTTCCAAATTAAATAAATGGCTGCACATGTTTGTATGACGTATTATTCAAATATATTTTCGTACCGCGGGAAACACGCGGCGTTGAAACGTAACTACCGGACGTCAAACGGCTATATGGCTATTGGTTTGACGTTTTATCTTAGGTCTTTTAGTTACTAGACCTGATCTGAAGACTCGCCTATTATTTGGTAGTAGTACCCTGCCTACGAAGCTAGCAGTCCCGGATTCAAATTCCGGTAAGGGCAGATATTTGTGTGATAAGCGCTAGTATTTGTTTCAGAGTCTTGGATGTTTTCTATGTAAGTATGTTTTTCTTTATACTACAGTCTATCGTTGTCTACTACCTATAGTACAAGCCTAGAGCTTAGTTTGGGACTAGGTCAATTTGTGGAAGATAGTCCCCTGATATTCATTATTAATTTATTTATATCCTACCAATCACTTTTTTTTGACGTGGAGTAGGTAAATAGGCACACGAAGACAAATGAATTGCCAACTCTGACACAGATATAATTACCGGCGCATCGGAACACAAACATACGAACACTGCTGTAAGATTTAAGCGACGTCTTTCCATCACCAACAAGGTTAAGAAGTTATGGTTAAGCAACTTTTTTTACTAGTAACTTCGTTTGGTATTTATAACAAAAATGGCCCGTTGTTTGCTAGCTGGTGTAATTGGCTCGCGAACGACAGACATTCCTTTGTGAGACATCCTGCGCGTACGCCGGTGACCTTTTATCGCGAGCACTAATGTACATCAAGTGGCCGGTGCCGGCCGCTCTTAGCCCATGAAAGCTGAGCTGGGTCTATATGCGTTGTCGAAGTGATATTGTTAGCGGCAGGTTTCTTTTTTATATAAAAGACGCATCCGAATCTTGTCAAATGTTTATAAGAAAAAGGTAATTTAAGTAGTTGATATGCAAAAGCAACGACATTCATTTAATAAACTGGTCTATTTTCAAGTATTTTTCAGTAACAACTTAGTTTGTTTACATATTATACTAAATGAGTTACATATAGGAGTAAGCCCAAAGTATGAAGATCGCAAGTGACCTGCGACGTTCAAGTGCACGTAAAATCCAACAGTGTCACTAAACTACATAAAGTTCATAATACAGTAACCATCTCGTTTTGGTTGCGTTTTACCGTTCGCTTATTAAACCTAACAATGCATTCGGCTTCAACAAGAAGTCATGTAGGCTCTTAACTTTTATGAGGAAAAACTGTTGTGTCAAATACCTTTATAGGTTATCTTAAGGTCGGTTTGTACCGACTGATTGATGACTAATCCTACGTAACACTTATTTGTTTTGTTCTAATGCAACATAAAACGTAAGCTGTACTAGGAAGTTTTAATTCGTTAGAATTTAACCACATTGTGCATTTCCACGAAAACGTTTTAAGGAAAGTCAGTGACTCGGAGCCGTTTGGTTTGTTTTAGTTTTAAACCGTTGTTTTAATAGGTTCTTTTTATATTCGTTCTGTGGCATTTTAAAACGGTAAGTAAACTACCTGCTGGTTATTATCACATTTGCACTCGCAACGGACCATATATCTGTCACTTGTGTTTCGTAGAGAACGAAGATTGCCGTATGTAACCTTAAACATAACACAATTTGATATCCAACTAAACAAACGGTAATGTTGGAAAATATACGCACAAAAAATACAGTTATAATATCTCGCTTGTCGCTCAATGCGTCTCTATCGTTACAGACTAGAACACAAATGTAGAAACGAGGATAAAAATATTTAATAAGTGCGTCTCTGAAGGAAGAAACAAGCGGCAGCAAGACAAAGGATGATGAAAATACCGCTAGATTATCTTCGTGCTCCTGTTACTAGGATGGCAATTATATTGGAATAACTATATAAGACCTATGCGGAGTTGTAAATACAGGCATTATTATTTAATTCCAATTCAATTTCTCCCCTAATATGTTTTAATTTACATTCAATGTTTATGCCGCTAATTGACAAATAACTGTGGAATTACCGCACCATGACTAAAGCTATTGTTTGTCGTTATTCATTCGCCATAGTGAGTATTTTAAACCGATTATAAAATATTAAAACTCATCAAAACAATAATAATATCGTTCCCGACCAACCATTCTATGGTCTTATTATAAATAATTTGTCGTAAGAACGTCGTATTCGAAAACCAGGACCTTCTTTCAAGCAGGTGGTAATTTAATGGATCCGAAGAAAACCAATTTCGATACGTTGGATTCTACAATAATAGCTGAAATTTCACACATACAATCAGCATTAATAGCTCATTATTACCTTGTCGGTTTACTGTCATGCATGTTGGAACTGCCACTTTTTCAAAGGCGTATAAGCGACAAGATACTAAATTGTACCTATAGCTATATATTGTTCTGTCCGTGCTTATTACCAATGGGTCGTCAATCATTACTAATTCGCTCAATCGCTCGAATTGAACAGCATTTGTTTTCTTAGGAAGTACGGTCGGCCAAGAAAGTGGTCTACCAGTTTTGACAAAAGTTTCTGTGAGATCTAATTATCGCTAAAGTAGACACATGTCACTGGCATAATATTATTGCAAGGGAAAATCGAACTTGTTGTATTATGCCGTGCAAATGAACTTCAACCGTAGACCACATTTTTGGCCGACTGTACCTAAACCCGACATAATTACCAGTAGGTAATTCAATAATCGGTGACCTTATTGAGTCAGTCACGATCACTGCGGAATATGGCAATTCAGGGCACTTCGGTTAAATTTTGATGACTTTTCTATGTAACTACAGTTAGGTACCGCTATTGAGGTTAACAACTGACAGCGACCGTCTGACAGCTTACGTCCATCCTATACATTTTGGATACCGATAACGAAAACTGAATGCATCTTTTCTAGGGCTTCTGACGGTTATTTTAATCTCATCTCATGTTCTCTTGGTGACATTTGAATAATATCGAATCACAAAATGTTGATCGATAACTTACGTACCTATGTGCTCTTGGTCCATCTATCCCTTTACAGGGTCTGTAATTTGAAAATCAAAGCTAACCCAATATACACGAAAGTTTGAATGAAGTGCTTCGGATTCATAGTCATCATCCAGAATTCTTTCTTGTCTTTCTCTTTTTGTTACTGACTTAAATGTTCAATGGGATATCATAAGAACTTTTACCCATCAAATTTAACGACTACACTCACGTTTTCGATAGGTTTACGTGCTCACTGACTATAAAATATCCTTTTGTCCTTAACAACCAATTATTGAATATGAAACTTGTGCGATAACGTCTTACGCAGACAGGTTAGTAAACACACGATATAATAAATCAACACGCGGAGTACATAAATCCTTATTAATATTGCCGATAACTACTGGGCTCGGCGAGTAATAAAGTTCGGTATTCAATTACAAAAAAACGTAATAAATGATCTTTAACAGCTGCTCGAGATGCGTAAGAGAACCATGTGCCCGTATCGAAATACAATCTTGTGTTGCGTGATGACGGGGCACGTCAACTTTGTATCGAGAAAAATGAAAATGTATTAAGTAAACTAGTGCCCGTAGTTTTTGATTCCGTCCACGCAGAAGTTGTTTGGGCATTTAATGCCTTTGACGTGATATATAGGTAATATTGTTTTTTACTCGGACGCCCTTACTGTCAAGTAAATAAGAGCTAGTGTTATAGAGCACCTGTTCGATGTTCTGGGAAGTGAGTAGTCCAAGACCGTCTCCGGGTTAAAAACTATGTATGTATTGGTTTACAGTGATCAGTTGGGACGTTGAATCATGAAGACGAAACAAACAATCGCTTTCTCACATGAAGATATATTTAAATAATCATCAAGTGCCTGCTATTAACACAGTAATTAACTAATTTCTTGAATATTTCTATCATAGGTAGTAATGATTATGAATATATTTTGACGCAGCTGATATCTTCTTAGGTTAACAAAATAACCTATTTTCCATTGTTTAAATATTGGTATCACGAAGCACATAATTATGAGTCCGTATCAAATCAACGCTCTAATATCGAGTCTGAACACACACCATTTATTCATTTATTCGTTCATTTTAATTTCAAAGGGAATCTCACACGATGAGTTTTTGTAGTTCCATCATCAGTTTATCAGTCTCTTCGAAAGAAACGCGCATATCATTCTCATTAACAATACTAATCAATTCTAAACCAGACGTGGACCCTAACTAAATGTTTAGGATTAATCTTGTCAATTTTTCGCCAGTTCAATGTGAGCCCACTGCACCCCCTGAGCTTGGGGACCGTGGTGCACGGCATCGTCTAGGTCTCCGTTTTGGGTGAGTATCCACCAGAGCTGTTCGAGAACAAAATCCACCAATAGGATTACTTAATTTAATCTAGCCTCGTTCAGCATAACTCTTCCTATTGGTGGATTGTTTCCTCGCACACCGCTGCTCTACTTCGCACAGCTCTGGGGGGTACTCACCCCCTAACTCCTAGTCTAGTTATAGTTTTCCTATTATTTCCTACATATTATAAAACAAAGTCCGTCGTCTGTCTGTGTGCATCTTTTGGGATGAACTCAAAAACTACTGAGGGGATTTTCATGCGGTTTTCGCCATCAGTTATATCATTTTTCACCCAGGATTTTATGTGTTACAATTTCTGGTTTATGTACTATCGTCTATCGCGAACGTTAATTTGTGACCAATGTCAAGAAAAATAAGCTTGAAGTCGTAATGTCACTAGAGATGTCAAGTCATTTGTAACTTATAGGAAACTCAACCTAATTGTTGTAGAACGTAAGATTGACTTTGGACCCAAGGTGGGTCCCAAAATTAAGTTCTCGATTGTACGGGCGTTACAGAAAACACATATTAACCGAAGCGAAGCATGGCGCGTCGCTAGTTTGCAAATAGTTTAAAAATGAACGCATTATTTTTACTTAAAAATAATATAACTTGAAAGATTGAAGTATGAACGTACACTAGATACCCCCCATCGAGTCGCGTGGGCCTAGGGTAATTGAGGCTATAAGCCTGAAGCTATAAGATATATAATCACATGTATGTATAGATATACGCTCCGCCAGCCGGTTAACATAGATAAGTGTCTAAGATGAGATGAGCTTTCTTGTTTAGTGTAGAAATAGTCGCCGCTTCTCGTTTATCGCTCAATAAAACTGATTTGGATGGAATAAACTTAGCATTAATAGTCTATATATAATTTGGATAAACTGGTGTTAGGGTATAAAGTATAGAAAACTTTCCGATTAGTATAACGTGTAGTATTTTAAGCAAAAACTGTATTTCAAGCGGAAAATCAGCTGTATGATCTTTAAGCCTATTTGGGTCTCAAGCAAAGCCACTGCTTCACAAAATAGTAATGGTCAAAGTTAAGGGGAAAAAAGGCGTTGGCAGACCCTGATGACTATATATGTCATAACTCGCGAATATGAGCACTGGTCATGCCTCGTCACGATTGTAAGCTGCCCAATTAAAAAAAAGTTAGGAAAATTTATGCGAGGCTGACTGCCAATCCAGTAAGCAGCTAAAAGAATAAGTTACTGTCAAAAACTTTTGGGACAACCTTTTATTGACGACTGTACTTATTTTTTTCCAAAATCTTTATCTGCTTATCAAGACCAGACTATTGAGTTCCAACACGGTGTGTCTATGGTAAGTATAGAGGAGATCCTGCCGCCACCTTCCGACTCCATAATGAGATCAACTCTTAGATTCCATAATATTGCATTGTCATTGGGTTTACATATGTGATCGTCTGTGTTAACAAATGTGAGGTCCAAATTGCAGCCCATTCTGTTAACTGGAAGTGGGTCAAATTTAACTTGCTACATTTGACCCTTACGTACATACGTAGGTACATTGCAAGTTAAATAAAACCTTGTAAAAATAAGTTTTATTGACTAATTAATAAATATGTAAATATTTGTTTATTTTTATTTATTGTAAACATAGGTATGATTTATTCAACTGACCTTGGTACTATCGAACCAACGGAACCCTGACCCACCATGGAACCTTGTCACAATGATTGACGTACGATTGTCGTATAGCTTCGTATGACAGTCCTAACGTCAATCACTGTGACAAGGTTCTATGGTGGGTCAGGGTTCCGTTGGTTCGATAGTACATGGGGAATTTTGTGACTAATAAAGTACAGGTCCAAGAATTTTCTCTGGCACGCATTAGACTTTCCTCTCGGGGATTTCCAGACTCGCCGTTTATACTAAAATTCGACTCTAGCGTCACCGGAGAGCGGAACACCCGTCAGTAGGTACACGAAGGAATACCCTGATAACATTGGTAGCAATACGAAGTAACTGTTATTTAATCTGTGGATATACTCTAGATTGGCATAAATGTCAGCCACCGAAAGGTCCTATTTGTTATGAGCGGCTACATGTTTACAAGGTTCTCAATTTATAGCGAGCACTGTATCTTCGAAGGCATTCTAATGCTAGCACCTTTACCGTATCACTTTAACAGTCGTTGTGAAATGTAAATTAGGTAATAACAAAGCCATAGCTTTCACGCCGCCTCGTCGTCTCAATTTATTGAGTGTATTCAGTCAGACAAAGACTCCGCATCGCTGGTTCGATGCGTCCAATACCACACGCCTGCTCTACAATAAAAACGTTCAAGTCTTTACAACCGCGCCCTAAATTACCAATTGATATTTCGTGTCACCTGCTCTACTTCTCTCTAAGTTTTTGAAGCAAAAATTGTAAGAAATTAAATCGAACAAAAACTCCTGAATAGTTTTTGCGACTTTGAAGACTATGCACAAATACCTATGTGCTAGATTGTTTTAATACCTGTTATACTCGTATTATTTACATTGAAGCACTACATACATATGCCATAAATGCAACCGGTGAATTAATTAAAGGGAATTCCTAGGAAAACTCGTTGTTGTTCAGGTTACAACCAGGAAAACAGTGAAGTAAGTGATTCTTTGTCATTTTACCACGTTTTAGAAAATCCTTCTGACGTCTGTCAAGTGTTTGATGCAATTAAATGCGTTATAGACGTCACGCCAAGATGGACATTACACATGTGGAACTTAAGGAAGTAAATAGAGACGGGTTTTTAATAATGACGTGTCTTGTGGCTTTTCTAAAAAAATAAAATTGAATCGTACGTCGGATTGTTTCGACTGTTCATAAAACTCAAGTTTGAACTAACTTTACTTTCCTACAAGTACAATGATGATATAATAATAATAATAATAATAATAATATAATAATTTATTTTTATTTCGAATGTCATGGATTCATATTTGTTAGTAAGTACACAAATTCTTATAAACTACTTGTTAAAACATAAGAGCAAATTAATTATACCTAGTAGTAAAACTCAAAGGTATTTTTGCACATAATTACCTTTTAATATAAACACCTTGTATAACATAGTTAAAACGAGTTTTTGTAGGTCCGCGCCATTCGGAGCAGGAGATTATCTGATTCATAGTAATTATAGGTTTAAGTAATCGATTTATTTACAACGTTGGGCTGAGAACACATTTCATACCAATATTTCGTATCGTAACAAGGTTTTAAGGAAGGTAATAAGATATATTTAAGGTTGAATAAATTTGAATACAATGGTATTGGTTTCTTCCAAATCATGATTGTTTTTTTATATATGATTGGTTTTTTATTTATGTATTTTAACTTTATTGCACAATACACAAAGTATTTAGGTAAAAATCGCGGGCTTTATGCTTTAAGTCAACCAATGGGCTAAACAGAATTAATAACGAAGTATTTTATTAGTAAATAAGTAAGTCTAGTCTCGAACTAAGGTTTGTATTAAATTTTAGTAAAAAACTGGTGTATACGCTTAATTATCGTATATATGTGTATCAAATAAATGCCTTTTCATTATTTCTTTGTTTCCAAAGACATTTAACTAAAGAACAGAAACCGAATTTAAAAAAAATCTCATCTCATCATGTTTCATCTGTACAGTCCCAAACCAGCTGATCAAATCAGCTTTAAATTACCCAACTTGAATACAAATGAATAAATAATCGAATTCCGCACCCGTTTTTCCACCTCGTTACATATAATATGATTTTTTAATCACGATTTCTTATGGAGTTGCTCGGAACTTATTTCAAATGCCCAATAAGTTATCTTGCGTTAATAGTTTTCTTCATTAACAATGAACTGATGATGAACATTTAAATTCAAATTTGGATGCTTGAGTTTCCGTCTTCATTAAAAACGTTATGTTATTTCATAATTTTGACATGAAACGGTTTTCAATTCTGTTGTTGTGACACTCTTCAGCGAAGTAGGTTAAGAGCTAAGAAATAAGTAATTATTTAATTAAGTTTATAAGTAGTATCGAAATCGAGTATTTTATTTTGTAGGGTTCGTTGACACAGAATACAAATTACCGGTACAGAATGTTTTAAAATAAAAACGAATACTCTATTTTTTACTTCAATTAAAGATATGGAAGTACTACTTTCTTGTCTACCTACCTACTTATACAACAAATAAAGCAAATAATATATGTTATGTATCCAAATGAAATAGTTATTTTGCCAACAATTATGTAATAAATTAATTATCCTGTATGATTGATTAATATTATGAGCTAATTGGGTGTCGTTATATCATAATTAATACATTACAATACCACAGAAAATGACAAGGCATGTTTATAGTGTTGAGTACCTATAACACAAAATGTTTTGCGATGTAAGCCATCAGAGCATAAATAATATGTTAATATGTTTATTATATTATACTAATATATTACCAAAGATTTCAAAATTGCTCGGAGAAATAAGACATTAGGATTCTTACGGTAGTCTTGGTGATTATAACACCTCTTAGCATTTATTAACTTTATACAGTACATCGAAGATATAACCAATACAATACAATAAAAATATTTGAATAAATTGAACATCATAAAACACAAAACTAAATTATGGGTATACAACAGGAGGCCTTATCGCTCAATATCTCTTTCAGACAACCTTGGACAGAGAAATAGTTATGGACAGTTACATGTCAGGCAGTGTTAAGTAATCGCTTTAGAACTCAAACAAACTAAACTACTCGTACAAGAAGCATTCAAAGTATTACTATTTTAAAGGAAATCTATTCATGTTATCAGCTTAGTTATATTATAACTATGAAGTGTTGTTTATACACAACTATTGAATGCGCGTGTGTGCGTTATGTACGCATAGCCTTATCTACTCGAACAAACTCGTTCAGTGTACCGCCTGTACCAAGCCTATAATTCTGATCATTACTACAACTAAAGTTGCGCATAGCTCATAATGGTGTTTATGGTAAAGATCTAAGTAGTAAAGTTCGGCCTTATAGAGTACACATTTTAGTACCTTTTCGGTTTAACGCCTTTGACAAATTAGTCCAGTAATTCAAACATGATGTTAAAGTGACAAAGCATTAAAGTGTAGAGCTACTTATACTGGGTGACTGCGGGGTCATAATCCTAAAATATTTTTTCCGACTTAGTGTATGATTGAGATTCTATTAGTATAGTGGTTTGAGAAACAATGAAAGTATACAATTTTACTAAAATAACATCATATTTCTATTAGTACTAAAATTATGGTCACCTAACATTTTCATGTTAAAACCTATTTGAAAATCAACCAATCTGACAAGTTAGAAATTGAGTATGTAGGGTGGCCATGATCCTGAATAAAAATATTACATTTAATGTTTTCTTATTTCTCTTTTTGTCTAAACGCTTTTAAATCTATTAGGTTATGTTCCCAATGGTGTAGCGAGTTAAAACTCTTTGTTGGTTCACGACCCCGCAGACGCTCTGTATTAGAAGGCTGACCGTACCGGACATATTGGTTATTTAATAACGGAGAAGTACTTACTGTTATGTCGTTTGTTTTATTGAGACTGTAAATTAAATATGATTAAATTACTGTTTAAGCTTCTTTTAGTGACTTTTATATTTATTTAACGACCCAGGGCCTCTATTGCAATCGTATTGTTTACGACACGGTGACTCGGTACTAACAGCATCACTAATGGTCAGCTAATTGTGTTGCTGATTTACGTCGACCTTTATTGTCAAGTTAATAAGAGCTATCGTAACGATAATAATTCCGTAACAATAGGGTTAATAATATAAGTAATGTTAATACGAAACATGATACTATATTGGTATGGTTTATTGATCCTTCTTCCGTTAGAAATAAATTATATTTCATAACTTTTATCAATTGATATAACTTCCAACTAGTCGTGTTATGTACAAATACGGTTAACACGATTTTATCACAATCAATTTGTTATCCCGAAATGTCATGGTTCATGGCACTGCTAGGTTTGCTAGTACGTGGCTAGTACGAATATGGCGGGTTTTGGTTCAGGTTAAGTTCTGGGTTATAGTCGACTTAGCTCGTAATAAATGGAGTATACTAGACTTAATAGACCCATTTTCACTTGATCATCAGGAGACTTATTTATATCCTTTTTCACTATAGTTAGTTTGTTTAGGTACTTAAAAAAATGTAAACAAGCCAAACCACGTGGCATTGTTAAACAGCCAATCAAAACTGTTTTATCGCACTTTGACGTATCAGTGTTCTGCTTCTATTGGCTGACGAACTATAAAACGTGGTTCTTTTGTTTACATTTTTTTAAGTACCTAAACAAACGGAGTATAGGAAATCAGAATTCTGGGGACTTCGACTAAATTATCAACATTTCTGTATTTTTTTTAATTTATTATAGTCTATTTCTTCCTCTAAATGAAGTGTAGAAGTGGCGGAATACCAAAGTATGTACAATGTGATAACTCATAAAAAGTCTTTCGGTTTCGAGTAGTCGGGTAAACTTGCATATGGGCGTATGAGAGCGAGTGAGAGAGAATAGTTTAAGAGGTAGTCGTACTGTCCATTTCCTAATATGCTGTTAAACGCGAGTGTGAATGCGACAGCGATAACCAGCTGATTGGTAGGAAATAGTAAACAGAGCCGTGAATAATTTAAAAAGGTGCAAATTTAATTAAAGTTATAAAGTACACAGATAAATTACTCGGTAGATCGTATTAATGTTTTCTTTGTCTAGTTGGTAACCGTACGTGACTTCTGGACGAAACCCCACACGCGGCGATTGCAGTGTGATGCAACGCTCTATAATAACACACGATTATAGCTATGCAGTTATGTTTGTTTTGATAGGACAAAACAACACAAAGCTCAGTAGTGCACTGGCTCGGAGAAGTTACGTTGGAGTCGGCAGTGATTTACAGGACCCAGTACGTACCTATCAGAATGCTAGGGTATATGTATACTAGACTGTGAGTAGCTTAATTCCATCAATATTCAGTTTGATTTAGTGGATGCACAGTGCACGGCTACAAACTACGAAGTCAGAATTCGTTTCCCATCACAAATCAGACTGTTTCTAGACATCTACTCGTATGGTTTAGTTGTGTGTTTATTGATTTGGTCCCAATATCACGTGTTATTCTAGCCGTTGAGTTGAGCTAGTTATTTTTCAGTTATTTACGGCATTATTTTGTTCGATTTGTTCATTTCTAGGGATGTAGACAACGTGTTATTTACTTTCAGGTTGAAGATAATTTAACTAAAATCAATTGTTTAAAAAAGCGTTAATGCCTATCTGTAGTATTATGAATCATTTTATTTTAAGATGTTAAGATTTTTAGGTAAAATCGATACGTTTATTTTACCGTCAATGCATTCACATCTCTATTAGGTACAAACCGAATCAAGCAAAGGATTTCTTTAAATTTATTAATAAATGTATCCGGCATTTGTCTTTATTGTGACAAAACACTTTATTTATTGTGGTATCGAGTTAACATTATCGCGGAAGCAACACTTAACGTGGGGTCAATTCGACGAGCGGCCGTTGGCCCCGAAGGCCGCTAATAACTTAAATCCGACGGTTATCCGCTCAATGTAAACCTATATGTAAATAATACGTTCATGTTCGCTGTATATGTACATTATATTATAATAGTGAGTCATATTTAGGTGTTTCAAAACAACCTCAAGTAAAGTACTTGAATAATCATTATCTCCGCCCAGTTATGCATACTCGTGTATTGTATAATTACTAAAACAGACGATTATATTATCATTTGGGCAGTCATTGAGGAGGCCTATTGACGGTCGTCAGTTGTAACTACTAAATGACACTTTCTATTCGTGAAGTAGCTTTAAAATAAGTTATAAAAAAAATCGGAAACAAATATATTTATTTCTTTACCGTCTGCCACTGGGGAGAAGAGATAGAATCAACAATAACCAGAGAATCAATATAGAATGCCTCTACCCACGCAATTTTACTGGTGGTGTTATGCCCACATTGCCCACAGCGGAACAAAACAACGCGAACACTGCTGTTTGGCGGTAGGTTCAAGGACAAGATGTTAGTAGTGATCCGGACGGACCCTGCACAACATCCTACCAGATATGGCTAACTCTCTTTTAGAGCAAAAGTATATATTTTCTGGATTATGTGAAAAAAGTAGCGCAACGCAACATTACGTAAAAAATCTATAAATCACAGACATATCGAAACCAAAATATATCCGCTGGCCAAATTTAACCTTCAATGCTTTAACTTTAACTTTTGAACGGTTATTACCTTCAAGGTGAAAACGAGATGAACGTCCAGTGAAAAAATACATGTGCAAGAACATGACTCATAGGTACTCATTGTACACTACTAACTTTCAAAGTTCGGAAACGTTGATATCTACGAATATTCGATATAAAAATCTAAGGTTAAGCAATCGAAAATACAAGAAGAAAATCATTTGAAAACTATAAATAATTAATGAGGGTGCTGACTGACTCTTAATAGTTTTTGAATGAGTACCTATAAATTTTTAAAATATGGTTTAACTTTTACAATTGTTACTATTTTTGCGCAACAGCTGTGTATCTATTTTCGCCTTTTATAATCGACTTGGGGGCCTAGTTAAGATGCATCGCTAAGTTAGCGTTTAGCGAGAAGAAAAAAAAAAGAATGTCGCAATAACTAATTACATACCGTGACGTAAGCCTTCCTTCTTTCCTTTGCCATCATTTTCCTTAAATTCCACATATTTTAAGATTTAACTTGGAATCTCATTTCAATCGTGCTCTGCCATTTCCCCACTACAGATGATAAGCGAAAGTCCAAGAATGCTAATACAGCAGTGACATTAAAACTTTATCACGTCCGCCGTTCGCCAGTTAATTGATTTATAACGCATTATAAATTAAATCGATAACAACTTGAGGCATACAACGTGGTCAGTCCTGTTGGCTGAACTACTTCTGGCTTCAACTAGATCTTGTTGTCTGGGTTTGGTTGTGTTATGTTCCAATAAGGCTCCATATCCACCAGAGCTGTACGAAGCGGTAGCAAAGGGATGCATGCGGAAAAATCCACCAATAGCAGGGCCGCGCTGAGCGAGGCTAGGACAATTAAGTAATTTGATAGGTTTTTTCCTAGCACCGTTTCAGTTTATTGAAAAGCTTTGATGGATACACAGCCTAACGTGGGACAATAATTATTATATGTATACAATTAAATAGCTGGTATGTTTTTGCGGGGTCTGTCCGCGTAGATGTTTTCTTGTGTTTAGATGCGGTCTTTACCCCGCGTTTAAACAATCGGTAAACGAATAGCACGAGTTGTTAATCATCATTTGAAATATACATATTAGGTATGGCAACGCTTTGGTCATAGAGGTTAGGTATATAAAAATGATTTAGTTTCCGCCGTACAGGAAGTTGCTGATTAGAGCATGAATTTATATTATAGAATTTGCTTATCTATCCATTCGATACGAGTGATTTAAACTCAGTTAAAACTTGAGATTATTTCGTATTGAAACAATCTATTTATAATATCATCTACTGTAAGTAGCGAGCTTTTACAATGGACGCTATGCATATTCAGTTAACATAGATATATATATGCGTTTTATGTTACTCTCATTCATCGGTACCAGATTTTCGGTCCACATTGTAAGGCGTATGTCCAGTAGTGATGATACTGATAATCCATCTCGAATTCCAAATCAGATTGTGGTATTCACATTTTACACACATTCTCTCATTACTAGTTTTGGGGATATTGATCATTTTAGTCTGAATTTTTGTAATTGTTCCTTATATCCATGTCACGAAAAATCATTAATTTCACGTTTTATTTCATACGTTTTTAAGTGGTAATTAGAATCATTACGAATCGGGGATTTTTTTAAACCTATTTGCTCGTTTTCTTTTTGATTTTATACAGGGTGATTGGAAGGTAGAGGTAAACCTTTAAGGTGAAGCTAGTACAGACGATTTAGAACCATTTGAGCCATGGTTGTCTTAGACGAAGTCTCACAATTTTTTTTTTATCGATTATTATTGGTTTTTTGAAAATATCCCAAAATTTCACAATTAATTTCGAATAGTGGCTAATTTAAACCAAAAATTAATATTTTTTTTACTTAATTTCATTAGAATAATGTGTAAGCAATCTAACGAAACAGGTTGCATGTATCTTTGTCATCAGAATTTTGTTTTACAGACATTTGAATCCCCGGATCATTTCTAAAGTTTAAGAAACCCTTTGCTTTAACGGCATTTTAAAAAAAAACAGAGCGTGTGATAATAATTTAAACCTTTTTAAAAACATGTGTAGTTATTCATCTTTCTTTTGAGGTATCATTTACGCGAATATCTAGGCAAATATTGAAATTAGGACCTACAAACCAAATTAAGGGGGAAAATTAAAAAAAATAGATTTCTTAGGCAGACTGACCAAAACAACATTTTTAATTAAAACCCTCATTTTTGATGTTTGAAATGACTACCGCCGTTTCTAATACAAGCACGAGCCCGTCTTCTCATTTCTACTGTTGTTGTTTTCAACATCATCTCTATCTTCATGGTTGCAAACGCTGAATGAATTCTCTCCACCAATTCTTCTCTTGTGTTTATTTCGACGCTTGAATACACTAATTCTTTGGCCCGACCCCACACGAAGAAGTCCATTGGGGTCAAGTCCGGTGACCGAGCGGGCCAAGAGATGGGTCCATCTCTGCCGATCCAGCTATTAGGGAAAGAATTATGTAGATGCTCTCTTACAATTAATGTCCAATGAGCTGGACAGCCATCTTGCTGAAACATGATTTCTCGCTCTGTTTCAAATATCGGGGCACCGGATTCCTCTAAAAGCACTGGAAGGTCATTTTGTAGAAATTGCAAATAATTATTGCCATTTAAAGTATCCGGTAAGATGTGGGGTCCAATCAATGTTCTGCCAATTACACCTGCCCACACATTGACAGAAACTTTCCTCTGGAATGACACCTGCTTTTTCCAGTGCGGATTGTTGTCTTTTTCGGTCCATTGATGGAGGTTGTGAAAGTTTGTAATGCCCTCTCTAGACAATTTGCATTCATCCGTCCACAAGATTGATTTTAGAAACCACGCATCATCAATGTCTCTATTGAGGAGAAAACGGCAGAATTCAATCCTTTTTTGGGGATCCCGCTCTTCCAGACCTTGCACACCCGTGCCATGGAATGGATACATGTGATTGTCGTGCATTGATTTCGAGCTACAACTCTGGTGCTGGTATGAGTATCGGCTTCAAATGCTGCTAAAATGTCTTCTTCCGTGGTAGGATCGTGTCTGCCAGTGTTGACTCCAGGTTCAACGTGGTGTATACCATTTTCAGCAAGCCGACGATATGCGTTGTAAAACACTCTAGCATTCGGTACCCTGCGATTCGGAAAACGCTCTTGGTACATTCGTCGTGCCAAAGATCCGTTGCCGTTTGCATTGCCATACATAAAAACAAAATCCGCATATTCCTGATTAGAAAAACTAGCCATCACAATTTAATTGTGCGTGTACTTTACAACTCAAAGTTAGGGTTAAGTCTACGACTTGACGCACTGTGACAAAAATGTAAATTCCTTCAATTAAAAAAAAAGAACAATCGAAGTTAGGCTATGAATCATCAATGAGT
Organism: Acleris sparsana; assembly: GCA_923062465.1. NCBI lineage: Eukaryota > Metazoa > Arthropoda > Insecta > Lepidoptera > Tortricidae > Acleris > Acleris sparsana. Next base: position 16,587,076 of record OV281286.1, read on the forward strand.
ATTAATTTACTTATTTGGATCAAAAAGTTTTCAATGTTGTATCAAAATGTTCCCCCTTAATTTGGTTTGTAGGTCCTAATTTCAATATTTGCCTAGATATTCGCGTAAATGATACCTCAAAAGAAAGATGAATAACTACACATGTTTTTAAAAAGGTTTAAATTATTATCACACGCTCTGTTTTTTTTTTAAATGCCGTTAAAGCAAAGGGTTTCTTAAACTTTAGAAATGTTTCGGGGATTCAAATGTCTGTAAAACAAAATTCTGATGACAAAGATACATGCAACCTGTTTCGTTAGATTGCTTACACATTATTCTAATGAAATTAAGTAAAAAATTATTAATTTTTGGTTTAAATTAGCCACTATTCGCAATTAATTGTGAAATTTTGGGATATTTTCAAAAAACAAATAATAATCGATAAAAAAAAATTTGTGAGACTTCGTCTAAGACAACCATGGCTCAAATGGTTCTAAATGGTCTGTACTAGCTTCACCTTAAAGGTTTACCTCTACCTTCCAATCACCCTGTATATTATCACAAAACGTGGGTTTTCCATACAAAGTGAAAAGTAAACACTAGGATACCTAGTATGGAGAAATAAACTTTATGTAATAAAATACTTTGAAAAAAAAATACTTCCTGAAAAAAAAGGGCAAATAGGTTTAATCAAAAAAATAAGTTTAGGCGCTATCATCCCTATTCTTTTGTCAACTTTGTCGGGACACACTGTAAGTATAGATTAGATATCAGTCAGTGAAACTGCAACACCGCGTAACTAACAAATTAAATAAGGTGCTAAAAACACCTTAGCATGCAAGTCAACAAGGTACATTTTGCAACTTATAGCATTTGTTACGTACGCGGTATTGCAGTATCACCGACGAATGCAGCTTCTTCCCAGTTCTACCGGAGTTGACCTAACCTATTACTTACCCGACACGATTAACTTACTCATTAAAGACTGAGTGCAAGGGTGTATACCTACCAACAATTTTTTAGAGACAATTTTTTTTACATTGACTGCTGAAATGCGTTTTTCCGGCCAACGTGAACAAGATTAAGCGGTTTGAACAACGCGTATTGTGTTGCTAAAATAATTGTATATAATAAGGAAAAATGCTCAGTGTATTTGTGACCGTAAAACCATAGGACACAAAGGTAATCTTCATCTTATATTCTTACTTTTATCGTCAATACTATTTAGAGATAACCGCAATTGTATTTGACTTTTTATACGTTGCTCTATATTGCACCAATTACAAGATTTTTTATCTTTTTTATGACTGATGGTAAGTAGACTCTGAAGCCTATAGACATGTTCAATCTTAAGATTACAATCTTATGATGACAATCTCTGGACTGCAAATGCGTTGTCAACCCTGAGGACTTTCACCGAAACAAAAAATATAGAAGATAAGACTGGCTTTTCATTGTTGTCAAAAAACAACGTTATTGTAGCTAGGCAGGTAGTTTTTAAAGTCTAGATTATCTCGAACGTGTCAGAAATATCTTTCCGCGTAACGCAAGAGAAGTGAAGGGTTTGCTCGATGCAACGCGAGGCCGTTCCTACTGCATTGCGATACAGGGTGACTTAAAATGCCTGCTTAGTCTCAGAGTAAAGATAAGATCCTATAGTTTGCAATTTCTTGATTAAAATCTTAACTTAGTCCTAGTGTTTCTCAAGTCATGCTGTTGCAATGGGTACTCAGTATAAAATGTTACGACGACTAGGACAAAATACTCTTCTAAGACTGTTAGCGAGCCAAAACAATAAAAACAATTAAAATAAGTACCTAGTAGAATTAGAAAAAACTGTTTAACTTTTGAGCACAAAAAGCGTTACTATTCGCTATTTTTATTTATAATGTACCTACTTGCCTTCTAATCTTATACCAAATGTTTTTATACCCAATATTATTGCGGTATCGAGACCAGCGGGCCAAGTATGATTGCGTTTATCGCGTGACAAAATGTGCATCCGTCTCTCTCGTACTTATACAGGTGTCAATAAGTAAAGAATGTTGAAATTTTGTCACGCGATAAACGCAGCCATATTAGGCCCCGTGTAATGTTTATAGGCCTAGCGGCAAAACATAGCGATAACCATAGCCAATATTTGTAACACCTTATTACCTATGTTTATAAATAAATATTTTGATTTGATTTATCCTGGTTTCTCTACTCTTTTACTTCATCTAATATACATACAATAAAGAGTTTACATACATGTAAATACATACATACTATACATATAGTTCTTTTATATAATAACAGTTATCATGGTGTTATCATATTCAAGGCTTTCGTTGTTGTCTGATCGTAAAAGTAAATTGTTTCATATCTGGTTGGGCCATATAATTTTTAAACCATGTAAGTCTAAGACAGAGGAAGGGACAGAGTTACTTTTTGTTAAGTCATAAAATTACAACTTGAAAATTGTATGCCCATATTTTTTTTATACGTGGGAACACTGGGAACTACAATATCTAATTGACCATAAAAATCTTTTTAGATTAATAATGTTATGGACCTGGTCACTAATGAATATAGACGTTTTGATGTTACTATGGCACCCTTGAGTGTTTCAGTGAAGACATCAAATACATGTAAACGTGCAGGGCCGTTGAACGGTTTCATTAACTATTTAAAGATTTCGTGAACTCAAGGTGAACTTTTTTTTAGAAGTAATTAAGTAGGTATTGCCTAAACTTTGACCTAAACAATATTGTTTACGAGATCATTCTGTGTTTACATTTTGCCATTTTCTTGATTTGCCTACGATCAGTTATAATCAATATGGAAACAAAGCGGCATATACCCTAAAATAATAATACTTGGACTCACCTCAGCACTTGCCATACATGGGGTTCTTAAAGGACGACGTGGGTGGCTTGTACAGGGGGTTCTCTCCGACGCATTCCTCGGCGTCGACGTTGGTGTATCCCGATTCGTTGAGCGGCGGCGAGGGCGGCCCGCGCGCCTTCCAGAACACGTAGCCCGCCGCCGCCGCCGCCGCCACCACCAGCGCCAGCACCGTGAATACCACCGGGACCGTCACTGAAAGGGAAGTACGCGTTTAAGTAACAGGAACAGCTTGTATAGCGTTTTTTCGTCTTAATGAATGGGTTTCACTCCTTGTAGTTCGTTAATGTCGAGCTTTAAAAAATCAGCATGTAATTATTACAGAAATAAGTCCATGCGAATTAACAATTGTTCAGTTAAAGAGTATATTAATATATTTAACTAAAACACATTAGCTCCACGCGCCTTGGTCAAGTCTTATATAGTGTTTCGTGTTCAATGCTCGCTTGAAATTGTGCTGCAGCATTTAATGTGACGAACGATTGCGTAGAATATGAGTAAGGCGCATCTTGGAAAAGGTAGAATGAAACATTGTACTTTTTAAACTTGATAGTTCGTTGTGTATTTAAGATTGTATAAAAGGGATAACAGCAAGAGTCTATTAAAAGTCTTATACTAGTACCGTGTTGGGATTGTATCACAAAAAGCTATAACACCGAAGCTGTGCGTAATGAGAGTGCTAGCAGGCGTGATAAGAACTAAAATAATTACTATCCTACATACTGAACGCGCTTGCTGCCTTATATTAGATAAATATAAATAAATTTAATTCAATATCAGGAGACAGTCACACAAATTGACCTAGTCCCAAATAAATTTAGGTTAAAAAAATAGGTCAAAAAAGAGAGACAACCATAAAATTACTTGTATAGAGAAATATGTTTAAGACTCGGTAATAAATAGGTACTCGCGCTCATCATACTAATATTTGTCCTCACCTGGGTTTGAACCCAGGTTCGCTAGCTTCGTACAGGCAGGCTAACGTGTCATGTAACAACACTCCTTACCCAACTATATCAATATTTTGGGATCAAAAACATACAAATCGGTCCGCAATATTTTCTTACTAACGGTATTATGGTCATAAATTTTCCAAATAAAAATCTAAAATCCATCTAAATAATGTTGGAAACTGCATCAAATCTAACCAGTGATTCCTGAAAATATTGCAAACGTAGTTCGTGCGTACACGTACAAAATCTATAACTAGTTTCAACTTTAAATGTCACCGTGGGGATTCTTCACGAAACCGCCATTTGGAAAAAAAATATAACTATGATGACTTAATTGTTTGTTCGGGAGAAATACATCATTATGACGAAACACAGCTGGTGCTTATTTGAGCAACGGACCCGTCGGGTACTGTAACAACTAAAAAAACATTAGGCTTTATTGTTTTAGGAATAAATATTATGATTAATAAGGTTAAAAAATAAAAAGGGCAGTTCGTAAGAGAAATTAAGTGATGCAATAGGCCTGTCATTATGCGGATATTCTCTGACCGTTTTGGGCGTTTTGCCTTAAGGGCCTTGCAGCAAAAAAACCAATTCAAACCCTAAGTTCAGTTAAAGAACATCAAAGCGTATAGGTAACCACCAAATAATTTACTGTTTGGTCGGAAACGGTTTTAACAATTGATAAGTACGACTTATTTTTGAATTATTATACAATCTAACTTATCTACCTACATGAAAGATGTTTATAAAATTCTGTAATTTCAGAGTATGAAGATGTGAAGTGAAAAAATTTTAGACGAAACAATGTGTTTATTAGGACAAACAATTTTTGCGTTTCATAGGGACACCCTATAGGAAATCTGGCCAAGGGCTGTCATATTTCGGAAATTCGTGGCCTCCCCGGCTAGCAGACACAGCGAAAGTATTCAAGTACTTTGGTATAATAACTTACGAGTATATTTGAATAATTTCGCTTTTTATTTTTAAAGAAAAACTGTCGATATTTTTTTGAGGTTAAGTGTCAATCCATAGACATAGACTATAATAGGTTACAATTCTCAACAGGTTACCTGGTCTCCCTGTGATGATGTGTTCGGAGGCGGCGTCGCAGTGCTTCAGCACCACCAGGTACTCTTCGCCGTCCTTCCTGCGCGCCGCGTACTCCACGCGCCCGCAGCCCTCCAGCGTCACATTACACCGCGCCCACACTCTCCTGTCTTCATCATCCGTCTCATTCAACGAAATATTTTTCACATTTTCTATGGTCACGTAACTAACTTTAGTTATCAGACAAACTCCAGGTTTGGGCTCCTGGAGGCAGTTTGTGTAGTTACTGGTCGTGGTACAAATGTCTTCACAGAAGGAGTGCTTGTCGTAATAGTGCAGACCATCGACGCCGCTGTCTTCAAAGCATTCGCACGCGTTGTCTCTGCAGACTCCGTTGCCGGAGCAAGTGATCTGTTAGCAATACGTCATTTAAAATACATCGAATCTTCCTTATACACAATCTGTTCTCAAAAAATTGTTTCTTTGATCGTCAGTATCTCATCTCATCTCAATAGCCCTCTTAGATAGACTCGACCCTTCTTACACATTAAATTGGCGAGATGTGAAGGTTTTCTCACGATATTTTTTCATAACTTAGAATTGGTTACCACAGCGAGTACTTAGGTAGTGTATTGACCTACTTGATAAAGAAAGGAGTCATTAAAAGGTTATGTTCCCTTAATAGGCATAATTTGAACAAAATATCTATGAATCTGGCGCAGCCTCTGTCAACAAAAGCCAAATCATTCGTGATTTACGCATTTAACTTACCTATACATTACATCTTAGTTGCTTTATCTAACGTTTTGTTGTCTAACAAGATGGTTATGTACGAGTCTTCGTATGAAATCAAGGCGTTTCTCCTCAACAATTACAATCCCGTTAAAGGAACCAAATTCTTTTGAGTAATGGAATTAAAATATCCCGCACCAGAAGAACTTCATTCTATTTCATGGAATACAAATTGATTTAGGTACCCCTCAGATCATCTCTGGGATGTACTAAATAAGTACTTAACCAATAATATAATTGCCATATAGGTACTTACATTGGTTGCAGGGTTGATGCAAGACTCGTTTAGGTCACCACGGCCATCTCCCTCTTCACTGCAAGTTCTACCAGACCTGTAAAACCAATAGTAATTATACTTTCAAGAACTTGAATCTCTACACGGCGGCATGTAATATTAAGCCGCTGCAACATAATCCTCAGCTGCATAAGTTTCGATTCGATTCGGAGGGCAAATCACAGATTTCGTTACTTGCTCCTTCCATAATAGATTCATCGAATTTGCTGTAGCATTTTCTTTCCTTTTATTGCTAAAATAATCTTTAAGATTCAAGTGCAACTAACGCAAATCGCCATCCTTAAGGCTTGGTCAAACACACGGCGCGACGCAGCGCCGCGTCCGCGCCGCGCGACCGCGGCGGCTTTAAATACATGCTAACAGGTTAGCGACGTCAAACAGACTGCGTCCCGCCGGCATCGCGCCCATGTTTGACGTCGCTAACCTGTTAGCATGTATTTAAAGCCGCCGCGGTCGCGCGGCGCGGACGCGGCGCTGCGTCGCGCCGTGTGTTTGACCAAGCCTTTAAGTAATAAAAAAAACTCATGTTTCGCTAATTTCTGAATGACAACTATTGTAGCTTGCACCAATTTTTTTTACCTAATTTATGATAGTTACAAATTGTTCTTGTTTAACTGGTGCTTTTAAACTCATTTTTATTTTCAGTAGTAGTGCAAGTAATCTTTATAGGGTCTTTCAGTGGACAAAAATGGCCAACACAAATCTAATGTGTAGATTAGTTAAGTTAGATTAATTCTCATCCGTTTTCGACCAAACGATTTTCGACCAAGCAACACGTTATGATGCAAGACTTGAGCACATTCGCAAGAATCTTCCTCTAAATGCTCAAGTCTATCAGAACCTTGAGGCCTAACAATGATGTATCCAATGGGATATAGACCCATGTATAATAGTGATTGGCAAGGTTTACCTTCCGTTTTCGCATTGGCACACGCCGCAAGTCAGGTTCCCGTGCCCTGAGCAGCTGGGAGACTTTGTTTCGATGAATTCCTCGCACCGACAAGCACATGAGACATGGTACTTCAGTATAGCTCCACCAGCTGAACTAGGTTGTGTTACGTTGACATAAACATACTCGGTTTTTGTCGCATTTTCTAAACAAAACTCTTGTCCAACCTTGGTGTCAACTTCGAATTTATTGCCGTTTAACCAATTCACTTCTGTGTGGACATCAGAAGACTGCGTTGAATTTAGAATGGTCGCCTGTGAACAAATATTTTGTTTTTAATCATAATGAGATGGACAAAAAAGACGTAATATTTCAATTGTCAAGCTTTTTGTGTGCTATGTTTAGATATGTATGTAATTATTGTAAAATTGTATTACATTCCATGGTTATCGAATTCAATGGCACTAATACATTATATTAGATATATTAGTGCCATTGCCAAAAAATACACACCTACATACATTAAAACTATAGTACTCGGCAATTTATCGCTGTCACACTCTTACTCTTTCACCTATTAGCGATAGACAAGACAACCGAGTACTATACTATACTACAGTATCTTGTCTCTCTGACATAATTTAGTAAAATAGAGGCAAAAGATGCTTGATCGGACCGCAGCCAGCAGAACGCATCCAGTGTAGCAAATCCCTTAATACTCTGGATTTTTCTGTATACATTCATACATGTATACCTTTCCGAACAGCTGTTATATCTCTACTCGGTAAAACCATATTGCTTTTGATATGTTATTATTGTTTTTAACCATGAATGTCAACTAAATAAAGGCTCAGTTTCATTTGGTCGGTAGCCTGCATGCTTGTAGCAATCCATTGACGAGTTCTATTGACATTATTGAGCTGGGAGCTATAGCAGCGACGCAATGTATCAAGAAAAGCATGCGCGCAATGAAACTGAGCCTTAAGAGCTATTATAACGTTTAAAATGCGATAAAATGACAAAAGGAATATGGTTTTACCGAATAGAGTAGAGCTCCAGAAGACAATTTGTAACTGACTTTCGATGTAACACAAGCATCATGACCTTCACGACGTGAGCATTGAGGTAGGTATATTTGTCTATTTGACAACTGACTTGACAAACGGCCGATAAGAGCCTGCAGGTTATTATGACGTCGCACGGGTTACTGCCCCTCCAGTTAATATACCTCAATGGTCGTGAGCGTCCATTGCTGTGTTGGTTGAAACATTATACCTGAACATTGTATCCGTCAAGTAATCTAAGTCATGGTCCGGAACTGACGTGATTTAATCAAGAATATGTAGAAGCTCACCTCAGGGCGTGCCATATTCCCCCCCTTGACGCCAGACCTCCTGATTTTGAACACAGTCACCGAGTTCGCAGCCACTGACGCCCTCTTCTCCACAAACCGGTAGTCAAAAGGATCTGAACTGTTTCCAGGTAACCGTGTCTCTTGGAAGGTGTCAAAGCTCTCTGGCGTTTCTGAGCACCATGAGTCTACTTTTAAGGACACGCAGCGTTTAAGCTGAGGGAAGAAAAAGGTTTACATTAGAAATTGTTTGGTATTCGTAGCACTGGAGAGAGTTGACATTTGACATGTGCTCAGGGTCGAGATTCTGCAGGATAAAACGATATTGCCTTTGGCGTGTTATGGTATTGCTTTTAATCCAGCCGCCATAACTGTCAAGTAAATAAATTAAGAGCTATCAAAACGTTGACATTACGGAAACACGAGAGAACAGACCACTTTTCAACATGGTAAAACCCCATTGCTTTTGACGTCTTTCGTGATGTCAAGGTAGGATAGCAGCATTTACTTGTCAATAATGGCCACTGAGTTAAAAACGACAGGTACGATAACACGTCAGAAGCAATATTGTTCAACGTCGTAACATAGAGGCCCAGACCGGGTGCCCATCACTGGGTCTGCCTGTTTCTTTGAAAGTAACAGTGTTTTTTTTAAAGCAACCCTAACTTTTATCGAATTTTGGCACCATAGCTAGAGATTAGTTAAGGCTTAACTCGCAATCAGCACTGTGGGATATAAACGTGATAGAACTGAAGTATTTAAGCACACAGAGTTACAAACGCTGGTATTGTTTGCGAGTCTTTCTGGCCCATATTTATTTCCTGCATAGTTACAAAGACATAATTCTTGCGAACCATTTTTACACAAAATCCTGAAACTATTCCTTAAATGTGATATCTGATATCAACTTCTATTTATTTCGTTTACCATAATATGTACCCTTACCATGACTTACAGTTAAGAGGATTGTGAAGCACCCCTAAAATCGCTTAGCTGTCAAAAAAAAAACTATTCAAATTTAGCTCCGGGCGAAAACGTTTCTTGCCCTGTAAATCAAGTCCGATTTTCACGATTTTTTAATATTTTGTTTCTGTTTTTGGTTTTTATTTTTTTTCTTCTTCTTGGAAACATTTTCGTGAAAAAGAAAACGTACATACAAAACGCGTAAAAACTGGACGAGGTTTAAGGGGAGAAAAACGTTTTTGTATTTTGTATGGGAATTTTAGGTTCACAGTCCTCTTGACGTACACGCTAGCTAGTCGCATGCTCGTCACCGCAACCTCGCAGGATTTCTTTTAGAGTGCGAGGGACAGAGCATTCGATTAGGTACCTACGGTAATTGTAGCTCATGGTAAGGTTACTGTGAGGCTAGACAAGACTAACGTGAACTATTTTCGAAAACTGTCGAAATGTATGGAACCATCGTAGGCGCTCGACGTTACCGCGTTACGTCAATCCTATACATTTTGGATAACGAGAACGAACGCGGAATGCATCTTTTCTACGCCTCTGACTAAAAACTGTACTTACATAGAGACTAAATAAGAAACAATAACTATAGTCATTTAATAAAATTGTCGTACATGTACGCAAATAGGTGGTATCTCAAATTTAAAAACAAATCAGATTCAATCCTCACCGCTATTAGTAACGTCGCACTGGCTACAGGCGTTTTGTCTGAGATATCACCATTTGTGTTATACCTATTAGCATAGTTTCAAAACGCAATGTTACCGTGCGGTGCTTAATTTTACCGTCTTATTCATAAACGCCCTACTCTGAATGTAGGGGTTGCCATGGTAGCGGGTATTCTTATATATTTAATTAGTTATCAATGACGACGTCACCCATTTCATACACAAATAAGATCGACAATAACACACAATCTTTTTAGCCTCCGTACTTTGACACATGATGGATGACATGACAGCGCAGCCGAATGTGGCTACATTAAAAAATACTTGTTTTTCTAGTTTTTTTTACATACATTTTATGAATTCTCCGTAAGTTATACTTCGTTCCTTTTAAGGCGTTGGTCGAGCTCCTAGCCGAGTGATTACACAAATTGCGGCGCTAATGAAGCGGCCGAGATTGAAACTGGATAAAATGACTTCGACTATTCTAGAAGAGTCTTAGAGCTGCTTGAATATACTGACTTTTTTGTGAGATACCCGCATTAAGACACAGAGTAAATATAAAGTTATCCATACCTAATGAAATAAATAAAAACCCCCGATGCCATGGCAACCCCTGCTTTACCGAGCTGATACTTTAAACGGCTCAACCGATTTTCATGAAACTAACCTAAAAACCATCCCGATGAAATTAGGTAAGTATCTTTAATAGAAACCTCGTCCGAATTGGCCCATTCGTATGGGACCTACGATGCCATAGAGAGACACACATACATTAAACTTATAATATCCTTTTTTTTGTCGGAGGTTAAAAATATAATCTCTGTCTTTAACGGAAAAAAATCATCTCGATAAGGAACTGTCTTGGTCCTTTTCAGAGTTAACTTATGTAGTTGGGGGAGCCATTTGCAACGTTAAAAGATGGCGGATGTGTAATTTGTTTTAGTTTTGTATGTTTGTGTATTTTTGTGATAGTGATTTGTGTTTTTTATGCCTTTGTGTTGCACAGTAATAGAAGACTTGGACTTATTTCGTGTATCTGGCATCTTACATCTCGTTTTTAGTGGACTAGCAGTGGTGCAGATGTTAAAACTATCTTGACCTCTGTCCGACATATCACCGTACAACGTTGCCCCCAATCTTCCTAGAGTAGATTGGATTGTATTTTATTGCTATATTGATTTATACTTATATATACTTGACACTGGCGAAATCACTTCATTGTGGAAACGCCATGTCCCCGCGGTAGTAGCTGTTGAAGTCGCCGCGGGGCAAAGAAGAGGAGCTTATGTAGTTCTTGCGACATGATCTCGGGCAGAAAACAACCCCTCGAATAGATACTTATGTCGTGTAGATATAATGAGTTTTAATTAAAATAACACTGAGTAAAATGCAAATTTATTCAGACCCACTAGAAATTAATTTTCATTATGATCCCGAAGGCAGTTGTACAAATTCCAGTTATAATATTTCAGTTGAATTCAGCACGAGCAGTTTATATGGAGGAAGTCTGAACAAAAAGAAAATGTGCACTATACATCATTTTAAAGAATTTAAGAACTTTATATCTTCGGAATGTCGGAATGGCGCCACCGGCGCGCCATATAATGGCCGGCAGGCGGGTTGACGCGGACGTATCTGTCATTAATACACGCATTGCGAGTCAGTTGCATAAGGCTAGCCAGGGTCCTATTGTCAGGTGAGCACCAGCAAGCCTAGCTAAGATAGATAAGCTGTTATCGTAAACTGTGTTCTATCGATTCTAAATGTATCGATTAGCGGTCGATGCAATCTGTCATTAGCTTACGTCAATCCGATTTGATCGATTTTCGAAAATCTAGGACCCTTATTGCTTAACGCACTCGCAATGGCAAACGTTTTGATTTTGACAGTCCGAAGGCGAGTGCGCTTATAAAATGAAAACATAGTTCCACTTTGAAGTGGATTGCGATTTCGAGTGCGTTAGGCAATAGGCCAGCTGGATCTTAAGGATGCTAGGACCAGGTCTTTTTTTTGGTACGGAGAAGGCACACACAATTTAGAAGTTTCAAGACAGCAAACCCAAGATTTGTTATTTAAGTATCTTATCTAGTAATTTAACGGACTGCCATTGCCATTCCACTTTCTTTTAAACGCTATAGTTGTCGTATTGTAAACGTTAGGTAGCACATATCGACTTAACAATTAAGGTGACGGTATTGTAAAATCGCAATATGTTTCTTTAAACAAGAAAGGAGAAACAAAGTGAAATAAAGCCTCAGCTGAAACGAGAGCTACCGCTATATTGTGTGATAGTACAGGTGATAGTATTCATCTTCGTGCGTATTGAGAGAACTATTACTCTCGTTAAGCTTATAGCCCGTAGTAAACTGTTTACGATTAGGGAGTAGATTATTATAACATCTAACCAACAAGTAGAAAAGGGTTTTAAACAATCTACATATAACACTAATTGTGTAGTCCACAACTAGTCCATCCATATCATCTCTACCTTATAATTGATTCAACCGTTGCAAAACTGGCAAATTATTTTGACTACCTACATAGTTATTTAATAATGTACGGAACTCCGAGATGTTTATATAAGGCATTATTGGCAGTAGGAACTAATTATTCTATTTGTATATGGTCATTCAAACATATGATTTATTCATTATTGCATCCTAATGGCGTGGCGCGACAGAGCTAACGAGGTATTTACTACGGTAGCAAATTATACCCAGTGATTTCAATTCACAAATCCCGTCCCACTACATACATACTTTTTATACGTACATATCAATTTACTTGAAGTCCCGCAGTCAATTATAGGAAAACTCTATTAAACGGTTCACCCTATTTTACGATTTGATACCTTCAAAAGAGCTCTAATATGCTCTATAAGGATGGTATCGGATAACCAAATCACCCTGTATACATAGGTCCGCATAAAATCCTGCCGCGATGAGCTAGCGTAATAAACGTCACACCAGAACGCCTGTACTCTAGGCGGTATAAACGAGACTATAGTAGATCAAAAACGATATTGTTTTATAGTATTGAATAGAGGCGCAGACGCAGGGCCTCTATTCAACACGGTAAAAACAATATCGTTTTGATCTGTTATCGTATTGTCAACGTTTTGATAGCTCTTATTTTATTGACAGTAATGACGGCCGACTTAAAAACAATACCATAACAGAACAATTACGATTTTGATTTTACCGCCTAGAATAGAGGCGCAGCGCCATTGAAGTTGTAGTGGTGGATGTTAATTGCGACAGAGTTCTTGGGTGGTAGGTACGCGAATATTTCCTTAGCTGAATGTTGCTGATGTGGTTGTATTGAAATTACAACAATTTAATGTACATTTTAGTATCTAAACAATTAAAAGGGCAATAAACCCTTGGAGTGCAGTTGGCGCAGTCTGCGTGGGAGTAGCAATAGAAATGTCGACGATTGTACTCCCCTATTCCGACCATATCCAGCACGCAAAATGAAACTCGTCGTTGTCTGTTCAGCTCACACTCACTGGCAGAGAAAAGGATGGCGCTAGTGAAAGGCGGTTTGATAGTTCTGAATAGGCGTCGAGTGGGTGGCGGGGCGAGCCTACAGAACTGGTGTTCTCCGTCTTACGACATGCACTTATTTCAAGGAAATTATCCGTAGAAACGAAATTGCATATATGACGGCTTGGCACTACTTACTGTATAAATTCAAAAATCAGAGTGGCTAGACAAGTTGCCATCGAATACGAACGCTAGCGTTTGGTGATCACCTGTCACTTAATAAAATGTATGGGATTGACGTAAGTCCACGTGACTACATATATCACTCGTTACAACCGACACGCTGTAATGTGATCACTATCACTCGCGCTAATGGAATAGTGATAGTTTTGACGTTTTGTCCGTCGTAGCGCGGTACTATTTTGACAGATTGAATCCAACACAAGCACTATCACGTTATAATAGACATCGGTAGCTAACGGCAACTTGGCTAGCTTTTTCATTTTTGGCAACGCCAAGCGTTAGGTGATCACACTGATCACCAAAGGCTAGCGATTGTATTCGATGGCAACTTGTCTAGCCCCAAGGTTCGGTTGAGCCTTTTGTCAGCAAGGGACGTTCGCGTTTTGGAGCTCGACGTAGAATAGTTTATGTCCAATTAAATTTCTTCGACCTTTTCGGGCGCATTTGTTAGAGTTATTTTATTAGTCACTATAATATATAATACAGAATAGGTATGTTTTCAAAATTATAAACCGGCGAACCTGTTGTCTTGTCATAGTATCTATCATTGATATGGTAATGAGTGTATTTTTAACTTGATCGCAGGTTCGACCACGAAACAGCTCGGAAAAAGTGATAGGAACCTATATATCAGCCTAACGTGCCTTAAGATTACGCGGGGCAACTTAAAGTCGAAGGTTTATACTTCATTGGCGAATTTTAATGTAATATAAGAATAACGCACTTGCCTGGGGCTCTTATCTTCTGGGTACCTAATACAATATTGCCTTTGACATGAACTTGGCAGTTCATTACTTTAAAACAATATGATAACATTGAAAACATGTCAAAAGCAATATTGTAATATTGCTCCAAGTAAAATAGAGCCTCAAAATCCCTAGCTATAACGTATTACGCTACGCTAACTAGCGTTTCAGTTTTCGTTTCGTTTTTAAACCAATCGCGTCACTGGTCCTAGATGACGTGATACGAAGAGACACGTGATCTTCCAGTGACGCGTTGGTTATTTTTTGGAATAGAAACGCTAGTTAGCGTAATACGTTATGGCTAGGGATCGTTGCTCTACCTAGCGGTCGATGTTCGGGTTCACGTTAACGTTCGATGCCAACATTTCTATTTCTGAGATATTTTAAATGAAATTCGTGGAGACAAACACGTATGTATTTTTAATTACCGTATTGTTGTTTGAATCCGATATCATAAGGACCTAAGTATTTAAATAACTATGTCCCGTAAGCGCAACCGCATCTTTTCCGTATTCATTTAATAAATGTAAGAGAGTACAATAGTTTGCGGGGCCTATACTACAAACATATTTACATGGGTATATTTCCCACATACGTACTCATTCGTTTCGTTATCGTTTTTGTATTTAAGTACAAAATTATATTACATTTTAAAAATTAGGTAAGTAATGAGCAATGGGTTTTTTTGCAAGACACTCCATGAAGGAAATAGCGCTTTAAATGTCTACTTTTCATATGCAATGGGTGAGATCATATGAGCCACATGATGAATCAAAACAAAGTCACCAACATAACAACTTAACAACGACATTTTTTTGTAATGAAATTGATATTAATATCAAAACGAATGTATTACTTGCTATTTGTATTTTATATAACAAGAACAAAATCATTGTTAAAATGATTACGTCATTGTATCAAATTATTGGGAGTCGAAAATAGAAAAATAAAGACTCCTGGTAGAGTAATTATTTCAAACATCTGTGAGTTGAAGTTGACCCGTCAGAGCCTCGAAAACACATTTATGGGCGTGCATTCTCAGCTTACCCGCTTTTCGCGTTCAACAGAGCCGTTTTGAAGAGGATAACACCTCTGTATACAAGATAAGAAAACTCGAGTGTACGTAAGTCCAGAGTTATCCGTCTCTTTATGTTCACACGTGGAAATCTTGATACGGCTAATAGAAACAAGCTCGCAGCTTCCTCGGGCAAAGCCAGCCTCTGTAGTAATTTTCTTTATTCGATTTTCTTTAGTATTAATTTTTATTAAATTTTTCGTTTAGTTGTATATTAGGTTTAATTTTGATATGGTCATTTTTATTAGTTTTAGATAAACTAGTACAAACGACTTATCTCTGCGCAAAGAAATACAGCCTGCGGTTGGATTTATGTAACGTCAACAAATCGCGCTCGCATTCATATTCAGTTTAATTCCCTCCTTATCTTTTCCCCATGACTCGGTCACCGTTTTGCGTTTTGTCATACGAGTATTGTTAATAGAATAGAGCAGCAGTTTTAAGGGATATAACTCTAGTTTGTTTTGACGGCCGTCTACTAATACTCCAGTATCCAGATGAGTACTGAAAAACAGGCCACATTGATCTGATTTTCAGTCAGCTATTGCTGAGACTGCACCTTTTCGCTAGTAATCGTACAATATATTGTTTGTTTGTCCCCACGAGTACATACATAATTAATAATTAGGTATGTACTCTTGGAGTTTCGTGCTTCAAAAGTAACGTTATGCATAACTTCCATTTTCCTTATTCATAAAATTCTGCCTACAGTTTTATAACAGCCGAGGAAATACTTTACTGCAAGCCACACAGCTGGGCATAGTCAATGAAGTCGTACAATATAGACAAATAATTCTCCTTAATAGGGATTCCTTGTACAATAAGCTGCAGAGAAAAGTAACCCCTCTTGCTAGTAAATTTATATACAGGGAAGGCTATTTTTCCTTGCTCACTAGACCCAGAGTCGATGACCTGTAAGAGGACTACAGACTTCTAAAACAGTGACTAACGCAACGGCGTAAATAACAGCGGAAAAATGGATCCGACTTTCTTGGCATTACACCAAACTTTGCAATTGTTACAAAGTTCTCGGGGAGACGGGGCTTTGCAATCGGTATATTTTTCAGTAGAGGCAAGGTGCTATGTTAATTTTGTTGTATTTTCCGAAGTACTATTTTTAACCCCCGACGCAAAAAAGAGGGGTGTTATAAGTTTGACGTGAAAGTGTGTGTGTGTGTGTGTGTGTGTCTGTCGGTGGCACCGTAGCTCTTAATCAAGTTAACATACTTTTTAATTCGCATCAAAATTCTACAATTATTAATTAATTATACACTATAATCTATCTACATAACCAGACATATTCTTAAGGCTTAGCAGAAGTTTACTTCAAGTACTATGTAACATTAATTACATACAGTTTTTTTCCTGAGTGATGGTATTTCTGAACTTAATCCTTACAATATTAAAATTGCGAAAGTGTGTTTGTTTGTTTCATCATCTAGGTTTAACACCTAAACCGATCGATGTAGAATTTTGTACCAGTTATGTACTTAATGTCTCGGAGCCGGATTTTTTTCCCGTAATATAGAAATGTTACCCAGGGAATAGCAATACACGACTTCTATGTGGACAGAGCCGCGGGCAAAAGCTAGTATAATAAAGATGACAAGTGAGCTTATGGTCTAGACTAGTTGCCTGACTAGGTTCGATAAAAATAATAAAATGGTCACGTTATGGAGATTAGCGATTGAACGCATGACAGCTTACGTCAATTATCTAGTTTGGATAACCTTTACCGACTTCTCAATGGGTGGTCAGTATCCAGTAATCAGTGTTGATGTCTTTTACTATTATTTAAACAAAGTTGTAAATTTGAATAGGGCTTATGCTTAGGGCTTCAATTATACTTTTTCTATCGCTCTTCTACTTAAGATATATCATAGTTTTACATGATTCCAAAACCATTTCGAGATATAATATATGTATTGTATAGGCTAATTAACTTGCATTCCAAATTTCAAAATTAAAATTCCTATAAGATGATTCATATTTTTGTCTTAGTATAAGATCTGTTTGACATTTAAAATTTCTCAACCATAAAGTAACTAACGGGCACAATATTTAAATATATTTTCAAAGAAGAAAAATTCATAATTAATGTTTATTTTATTGGCCTTAAAAACATATAACTAAGTATTCTATTTCAATTATATGATGATTACCTTTAGAAATGTAACAATAAACCTGCTGGTCGGTATTTGAACCAAAGGTGCAGTAAATGACCGTTATTGGTAGGATCAGATTCCCTTGATTGCGCGATGGATCCGATGAAATGCCAGATAATGCCCTTTGTGACCCTTGGGCGTAAAGGCGCGCGTTGCGCAACCCGTTAACAGTGCCCTGAGATGTTTACGCGGTGTTAAATATGTTAATAGGTGAATGGTTCGAAACGCCTTAATTGCATTGATTGATGTGCAACTGCACTGTGGGTTTTCCCTTTTATGGCTAAGTCTCATTTTGGTAGGTTAATTAGTTTTTACGGTGGTTCATTAGTTACTTATAACTTACAAGAATAATTGTGTCACTGTACCATGAGTAGTAGATACCGGGGTTAAAATATTTTTAATAGGCTGCGATCGGTCGGGTAGTCCAAACACAAGGTGGTATTTTATAAAATACGAAGTGACATACTATATATTTATCTCTACCATTAATTAAGCGTTTGCTCCGGATTGTTGCATTTTTCGGCATTCCCTTTGTACCTCGTTAAGGCAAATCGTGAATTTACGTAAACAGCGGCAGTTTTTAATTGGCAGTTAACAAATTCTGCTTAATTTTCTCTTGAATACCTATGTTTTAAAGTGGAAACTGGACCACAGTCTGGACCAGGTCAAATGCAGTCATGGCGATTGTATTTGAATTATGTACGGTGTTTTTGTGCGAAATTTCAAGTTCAAAAACAAAAGTTATTGCGAAGATATCTTGTATTGTATTGGTTAAAAAGTAAACGAACGGTTTCTTAATGATCTGATGACTGAATTTGATGTAGATACTCAATAAAACCAAATTGACGCTAGAAGGTAGCGGTCACCAAAGAGCAAGCTGTCATCATTAATCGCGCCTCTCGTTGGTGCAAGTAGGGCCGAAATAAACGATGCATTAAGGAGGCCAGCAATTAAACTTTATCTTCGAATGCCAGCCATCATCGTGACATTTGTTGACCCCGATTCATCGACGAAGCCCCAAAGTTATGCTCTCGATCAAAATGCCAATGTCAAAGGTGAAAATGACTTGCAAGTTCTGGAGGTGATATGAAATGACATTAATTTTACTGCACAAGGGTGGTAATGGGCACATTTACGCCTTTATTTAAGAAATTACGAAATAATCGGCGCGGGCGCTCGTCATGCCATCGAGATAGTGCGAATGTCACTTTTGACATTTCGTTTAATTTTATCGAAGCGCTTAAAAAATGCATTAAGTTTCGAGATATTATGTTAACGGATAAATTGCGTATTCTACGATTATGGGCGGGCTTTAATTGGATAGAGGGCTAATTAAGAGGCGACCGGCGCGCGCGCATGTGTGCACATTATTTAAAACATGATTGATTATACATGTTGCGCGTATCGTTTCATCGCATGTTACAGCGATCATACATATTATAAGTGCAGCCCGACGATTACACTTGCTGACATTAAATATTGTGTAACACTTTTTATGTCCAAAACATGAGGGGAATTAGGTCGAGTTGTATTTATAATTTCTCGGAATGGCCGCGGATGTTTCCACGGTGCGCGTGCGATTCCTCGACGGACCTAATCGAGCGATAACTGGAACTCTATAAGGGACGATTACTTTGTTAACTGTTTGAAAACAATGGGGTATAGGTACCGACAACATGTTGATTCTAACATGATCTTGTTCGCAGTTTATTTGGTGCGGAAAGAATCGGACGTGTTGATTGGTGAGGTACGCTATAACTTCGTAAATAATGAACATTTCTATTTGCATTGGTGACTAAAAACTATACAGTTATTTTCCTTTTCGGGATAGTCATTTTTCAGTTTTTTTTTTATTGTTTTTTACACGTGGTTGAAATCTTTATTGTAACGAGCGATAGGTATTATTATAGTAAAAAACATTAAAAAAGTACCTATAATGATCTGAGTTTAACTTATACTCATCATCACTCATTTATTTATTGCATTACGTGTAACCATGATTTAAAAAAAATATAGTCCAAACATAGGCGCTGCAATCAAATCATATACAATCAATAAAACTAATTCAATTCGGACCAAAGATATTAATGAATGACTTATTGTTACCTACTCGGGCCTAACTCTTCCAATACAAACTATAAAGCTTGAGCCACCATTGAATTCTGCAGAGGGAATGCAAAAAACCGGTTAGAACCGATTGTAACCGGTTATTTTCACACACAAACGGTAAATAATAATACTCGGTAGGAACATATTGCTTTTTAGCATAGAGGCCTTGTTAAGCTACCATGGTGTTTAATATCAAAATACAAGACAACAAAGTTAAATTTAACTGTTAACAATTTGTAAAACTGAAGGTTATCTGAAAGCTCAATATTTTTTAAAATCTTATTAAGGAAATAAAAAAATGACAGTATAAACACATCGACACAATATATATTAATACTAACTGACTTTCCCGAGTTTCTTTTTCTGTCATACAAACAAACCTTGTCCTGACAGTAACAAACACAAAAATATATTAAGTACTCGTATCTAATTTGGTGCAGTCATTTCGAAGTTATACGTGTACATAGGTTTCTTAATGTGAAATAAATAAAAATAAAAAATCGGCGATAAATAGATAAGTATCGGGGGACAATCTCACATAAATTGACCCAGTCCAAAACTAAGCTCTAGCTTGTCCTATAGGTGCAGGACAATGATAAACATACACATATGTATAGAAAAATACATAAATAACATCCAAATACATAGATAACATCCAAATACATAGATAACATCCATTGCTCGCGCTCATCACATCATAAAAATACTTGCCCGTATACCGTGCTTCGAAGGACCATTTAGCATCGTAGCCAGAATCACTACCAACTAGGCTAGACCTCTCGTAATGATATAATGATGATTTTCTTTGCCATTAGTGCTAAATATAGCTACACTAAAACTATTAGCTAAACGATCCGATGATTATTTCAATCCCACTAAAGTTAGTCTAAAACAAAGTACCTACGCCTTAACTATAGTTAAAATAATTTTAATTAAAAACTGCATAGAAGATGGCTGGCTTCGAGCCAACCCAATGATGCCTCATTAAAGTTATGGTAAAATTAGCAATGACGGCACTTTTATTCACAGAATATGGACACAGTGATTCATCTCGCATAATACAGTAAGTGGTTCACAGTATCTATTTTAAATGAGGTTCCAATGCAGCACATAAGCTAACGTATTAGAACGTTTTTTTATGTGACATGACCAAAACCAAACACGTCTATGGAACTATTTGTCTTGTAACCACGTCTACGGCACTCTTAAGTTGTTTGTTTATGGTTGACTTTAGTGTTCGTTCCTTAATAACATAGGCCTTTCATTTTTATTGTTTGCAAATCTTTATTTACATCTTCTGTCCGCGTTGAATTCTTATTCTGGTCATCCTCGGGAACCGTTCATTTTCAGGGATAAAAAGTAGCTTATGTTACTCAGGGACAGGGATAATGTAACATTCTAATGATGAAAAAAAAATTGTAAACGGTCCTGTGATTCTTAAGTTTATTCGTTACAAACATACAGAAATATAAATCTCTTCTCTTTATATTTGTGTAGATGTAGAAGAGGCAAAAATTTTATCGCATAGTATTCAAGGAAGTTGCAACAATGACGAATTCCTTTCGGATTATCCTAACTACGTCACTTTTAATATTTACCGACTAGTAAATAAATAAAATATAAACGTTCGTTATTTAATAATATGCGCACCAAAATAGCGTTAGTAAACTTACGATCCTTCTCGTCAGTCTTTTGTTTTATAAATGTTAACTCACCCTCTTCGTAGGCGGATATTGGAAAAAGGGGTCGGCCAGGAAATTTGACAGAACACTTCACTAGATTGCGTGACGTCATCAAAATTAGACTCACTAGACCAGCCAAGTGGACTCACGAATTACGTATTTCTATGTCACGTACTTTGGGGGCTATAATAACAAGCACAACTCTAACTGTTGCCGTAACGACTGATGAGCAAAGTCATTATCGGCGCCGTAGGCGCTATTAAGAAATTATTATGAACGTTCTTTACAAAGATGATTTGTTGTGCTACTGTTCTCTGGTTCAAATAAGAAAAATCTAGCGATTTCATTGCAAGGGTCTACATAATTAACTAAAGTGCTTTAAAAAAGAGGAAGCTCCTCAAAATCTTCAAGCGGTTTGCTTAACCAACTCGGCGCACAACTCGACGGACGAATTACAAAACCGACTAGTTTAAGGCGTCCCGTCAGAGCGTACAAAATATTTTATGGCGTGCACTCTCAATAAGGTAGCATACAACTGCCTCGTATGACATCGGTCGCTCGATCGACCAATTGACAAGAAGCCGTTTTTAGTTGCATAGTAGTAGTTAGAGATTAACACTTCGCTCACACTTGGAACCAATTTATATTTGTTCATTCATTTTACATTTGGAATCATTTTATAACTGCCAAGGTGCTTGTCATTTGAAAGAAAGTGATAATCTTTACTTAGCAAGTAGGACACACGCTTTTTCAATGTATGCGAAAAAAATGACCTTTTCTAAAAAGAAACTTGGCAGTCCGTTATAAATGACTGACTCTGGTTCAGTAGTTACTAGTGTACCTAACTATAAATATAATATCGTTAATTCGCACACGGACCCTTTACTAAAATAATAACGTTGATAATTATCAAAAATACTTCACAATATATTTCTTTTTTTGTTAATAATTATAATTAATTGAAGGAAGGAAGAAGACAATTTATTATTGACATTATTGTCATAATTTATTTAATATCTATGTTTTCTAAGTTTTAAAACGTGTGCAAAATACTCATAATGGTGATTTATTTTAATCTGAAAGAAAAAACTTTTGAATGTTGGATATTTTTCTCAGGAATCGAACGAAATGGCATGGTTCCCAACTTTCAAATCGCGATAACTCTAAAACATCTCTAAAAGTTACGAAGAATGGTGACAAGACATGTTCTAAATAAATATAGCTGTCGTTGCGTAGTGTAGTACCCGCATAGTAAAAGCCTAGAGCTTTGTTTGAAACTAAATAGGTCCATTTGTGTAAGTCCTCTTGATATTTAATTATGTAGCAGACAAGATGACCAAGGAACTCTATTGTTAAAGGCGTTCGATGTTACTTAATTGCGACTGTTGTCTATTTAGTATAGCATTATTAATTCATTTTATTTATAACACAACAACATCCTCAGTTTATAAGATAATAAAATAAACGAATGATAAATTGTGTTATGAAAAGATTAATGTTACACATATATCGTCTTCACAGTGGCACAGAATCGGTCCCACGCGCCAGTCTCTCAGTGACTCGTTTTAAGAAAAAGAACATTGAAACTTATAGGTACGGTCTAGTATATATAGCTTTATAGCCTTTTAGTTAAAAAAATAAACAGCGGTAAGTTAACTTGAGACACACATTATACCCACTTTAGAGAGACTTATATAAGTATGTTTTAAAGCTATACGGACAGTGGGAATGGGAATTGGTATGAGATGGTGTGAGAAGGACGGGTTTGTATGTGTATATGTGCATGCGTGTGCGTGTGTGTTTGTTTTGTATATGCATGTAGGAGTAAGTTGTGGCGTAGTACACATATAAAACGATTCCCGTCAGGTTTCCTTAGAGTCAAATAGTAAGTTATTTGAATGATATACAAAACAAAAACGTACTAGTAAGTAATCCGGTATAGGTATGGCTTTACCGAAGATATTATTATTAAGCACGAGATCTACAAGACTGAATATAAAGAAGTGGATTCTGCTGAACAAAACCTCGAGAAACTCAGCATTTGTTACACAGTGAACCAGATCTGTCTGTTCGTAGTAATATATTTAGTTGAATGCAAGAAACTAATTTGAATGTCCAGTTAGAAGCGTGCGTGAAACGCGAGGGACGTCGTGTCGTTGTCATTCGAATACGGTCACTGCTGGGCGTGATTTACTGGTGGAAACCACTTTCTTCTTGGACTTTATTGTGGGCTAAAGTATATTAAAGGCAACAGAATATCGAGTCTAACAGATACAGCTATCAACGTAACCAAAGACTGTATGTAAACTTTCTATCGTACGATCCATTTTTAGGGTTCTGTACAAAGAATAAAAAAACGGGAACCTTATAGGATCACTCGTGCTTCTTTCTGTCACTTCGTCTGTCGCAGCCAATTTGGTCCTAAACTACAGAACCGATTGAGTTGAAATTTGGTAGGTAGACTTATGTAAATTGATGACCCCAACACAGATGTGCAAAGTAAATATTAATATTTTTTAAATAAGGGTAATTTCCGGGGGACAAATGTAGGAAAAAATAAGTTCTGCAAACCTTGCTGTGTCATATATCAAATTTAAGGGTTCGTTATGAGAATCTCAAGTTGCTTGTAGATTACAGGAAAACCTATAAGGATTATATAGATAAAAAAACTTATGTACGGAACCCTCTCCACGCGAGTTCAACTCGCAGTTGCCGGTTTTAAATATTCTACCACTTCTGATATTCAATTAATTCGCGGCAACTCATCGATTGAATCGAACTGTAGGTGTACCTACCTTGTTCAAATTCACAATGTCTTATGAAAGAAACTGTCCTAAATAAAAACATTACAAAGCTTCACATTATACCTATTACTTTCTAATAAATGTTAATTAGTTACTTTGAATAAACTAGCAACAATTGACTTACATCTTCACAACATCTCTTTCATTCATTCAACAAAGTTCATTCCTTTTATGAATGACATATCTATTGTGTAAATTTTAGTCATCAATGATACAGCGTATTATTGAAAAGCATTAGGAGTATGAGGAAACTCGATTTCTGCGCAACGGTAGCCTATTATTAGTTAGGGAAAATATTTAAAATTATTTAGTTCAGTAAATGTTTAGTGTTTTAGAGCCAAGTGTAGTGTAGCCCCACGAGTTAATTTTAAGTAGGCACAGCGAAGGAAATTGATACACGTAAATTAGCCGTGTCATACATTTCCCGGCGTGACATCTATAACCCGGCAAATTCACGTATTACGTATATCGTATATCAAAATGTTAAACAATCAAATTCCTCGACGATACTGGCTGAATTGTCCCACTGGGCTGATATTCTAGGCGGTAAAAACCATATTATCATCTTTGAACTGTTAGCGTATTTTCAACGTTTTGATGGTTCTTATGTCATCATCATCATCAGCCCGGGGGCGTCCACTGCTGGACAAAGGCCTCCCCCAAAGAGCGCCACAACTCACGGTCTTGAGCCGCTTGCATCCAGCGGCTCCCCGCGGTCCTAACCAGGTCGTCAGACCACCGGGTGGGAGGCCGTCCAACACTCCTTCCACCGGTGCGGGGCCGCCACTCGAGAATTTTTCTTCCCCAACGGTTATCAGTTCTCCGAGCTATGTGGCCTGCCCATTGCCACTTCAGCATGCTAACTCTCTGAGCTATGTCGGTGACCTTGGTTCTCTGGCGCATTACCGTATTACGGACCATATCGCGCAAAGAAACTCCGAGCATAGCTCTTTCGGTTCTTATGTACTTGACTGTAAGGGCGGCCGAGTCAATAACAATACCGTAACAGGTCAAATACCAGGACAGTATCCATTATCAAAGAATTTAACTTTAAATTCCTCAACTGTACATTAACGTAAGTTTAAGTGGCAGAGCGTATATACCTTCGCTGGCACTTTTTATTCCGGGAGAATCTGAAAATTCCCGAAGGAATATTCTTTGCAAACAGCGAGTCACAAAACTAGGTAATATCCTTTAAAAATATAAACCATGTCATCTTTATCCGATTATCTGAGGAGTTCTGATCAATACGACAACATTGTTGTAGCCGCTCGTAGTTCGAGTAACGCAGTGGGCAAGTTGAGCAATCATTTGACCAATTAGTGACAAGTCGCCAGCTCCCGGTCAAGTTCACTCACCATGTTAAATGCATCGCTCTACTAACACAGAAATTTCGCGACCGCTGCATTCTCTATACAATGGCTAACAAAATCTACTTGCACGTTTACTTGGATTTGCGGACGTGATACTGATGTTACACGCGCAGTCATTCATTTAGGTGTTTGAATAAAAAGGAATAAAAGAAGGCCTCAACAAGTCAACAATTTAACCATAGATAAAACGTGGAATAAGTACAGGTGTAGTGTATAATTGTTTTCCTTCGTATTTTTACGGAAACGTACGAACGTATCATGCTACTTCAGTCAACCTCAGTACTTTTTGTACTGTGACCGACTGAAATAGCAGGCCACGTTCGTACGTTTCCGTGAAAATACGAAGGAAAGCTATTATGCACTACATCTGTAAGTAGGTTATGATATGAGCAGTTTCAATAAAACTTCCCGATATGTGTCGCGAACCGCGATCCCAATGAGCCGTTATTGTGTGCATCCGGTCGTTCTTTATTTTGGTTCCACATATTCAGCATACAAGGACTCTGAATCAAGTTTTTTTTATACTCGTAGAACTCGGGAAGCCTGGCACAATTGGTTCTGGACTTTATGGCATCTGTGGCACATGCTTTATTAAAAGTTTTAAACCTCATACAGGTTAAAGGAGTTCGAACCGCTTATCTTAGCCAGCCAGTTATTTTATACTATCAGATTCGTATTTGTTTCCTTGTAATTACTTAGTAAAATTGTATTTATGTCAGAAACTACATTCGTAAGTCGGTTGCTCTAATTTTAATAATCAAATTATTCAACTATATATAAAACTTTACATAGGTACCTACTTATGTGTGACTTAATATTGGCTAATGTAAACGGAACCTACCTACCAAGTAAATAAACTATATAAAAGGTAAATAATTTTAAACTTGCAAAACATACTCACGGGAAAAACTACTTTACGTTTGTAGAATATCCCTACCTACTTCTTTATTGGTTAATGTTTATGTTAAGTTTGTTATCGAGTAGTATGTACCTATGTGCGCAAATATATATCACCAGTTCAACGGTTAGCTTCGTAATTAAGCAGACAAATAAATGTAAAATGATCCATTAGATACGCAGTTCATTGAAAGCCATTCAAATAACTTTATTCTTGTCCAAGAGTTAATCCATTTTCAGCATAATTAGCCATACCATAAGGAAGCTTTTACCGAGTATAAAGAGTGATTAACGACTGATTAAAGCTTTTATTAATAAACTGCACTCATGGCGTGGCTGATACATGACTGAAGCCCATATCGGTATTTACTGACGAACGAAACCAGCTTTTAGTGCAATCCCTTTACTGATTTAAGGTAGACATCAGTTAAGTTTGAATTTTTCATAAACCCTCTTTCATACCCTCATAATTTCACTACGGTATTTATCATTGGACACAAGCTAAAACTTAAGTTATAAACTCATAATATGTTTTATCAACGTTGAAATAATATTATTAACTAGGTAGGTATATAAACTATCAACTATAGTTTAACTATATTATATTAACTTAGAGCTCACCTCGTTAGGATCGTTGCACCAATGTCCTCCACATCGAATACACTCGCCACAATTATTTGTATCAGCTTGATCCAAAATATTAGCGCAGTTTCTAGCAAAAACACCATGACCGCAAAAAACAATAATCATTGCCACTAAAAAACACCTTCGACCCATTGTTGTAGTTTTATTTTTAAATTGCAGATTAAAAACACTCACAACCAAATGTATATTTGAATTTTCGAAATTCGAACGCAGACGGCAACCGGCGAACGGCTAAAATTAGAACGCGTGTGTACCGCGCGGGAAGTTCACAGCTACTGCCGCTGTGTTCGTTCTCCGAGCGTGACTTCACGTAAAGTAATCGAATGAATCATACCATACCTCCATCTCATCAATAAGAAAATTCGTGGAAATTGGCGCGATATTGCGAGAGAGAGTTTTGTAACGGTTGATTATGGAATCAAAGCCTTCTTTTTTAGTTCCGTTTGTTGATTTATAAAGTCACACGTGCAATTTGATTAGGTTTATTAACGATGTAATAAACACGTCTTATTGTGACAGTAGGTGTTATGTTGTTGTGTTACCAACCTGAAACTTAAATAAAGTTTTGGGTTGGTGTCATTCCAGTAGGATCTACATCCTCCATATAATAGGGATGTCAACAGTAGTACGAGTAGTACAGATGAAATAATTAATTTACACTTACCAGTTAACCACGAAATGAACGCTCGGGCAACATTTAGGAGTTTCATGCGGCTTGTAAAACAAACAAACACACAAACAACGCTTTCGTTCTTGGGCACCATAAATCTTAGTAACTTTAAAACAATACGCAAATATATTGTTTTTCCAAAGGAATAATAACAAGTTTGTGAACATGAGGTTATATAAAAAACAAAAATCTGCCTTCAAAAACGCATTTTTTTTTTTATCATAATAAGGTTATGTAGGTAGTCCCACTTCTTAGTTGATACATGAAACTTTAAGACATTTTAAGCTCGCCGCAAGCAACGCCGCGGGAAAATCATAGTCATTTTTAAACAATTAAATGTTCTTTGTTTTAGTCGCTCAATCGAGATATTTTTTGTCACCCTTGAAATCTGTATCCTTGAGGATTTCCGGTGGCCATCTGTGGTCTTCAGCATCAGTTCCACTTCAGCAAATAATACTTTTTGAATGCAAATGATGGACTTGTCACTAATAATTCTAAAATCGCTATATGTTTGCCTACAATATTTGATGAGTTCCCTCAATTCTTCATTGATCTCCTCAGGGCTCCTCCAATGGTACCACCCTTGAGATATCTCCTTTCCAACAAAAAAATAATCATCAAATTCGGTTCATAAACCACGAAGTAATCCGCGAACATACATAAAAAAAACATAGATACCTACGGTCGAATTGAGAAACTCCTCCTGTTTTGGCGTCATTTAAAAACGTAAGCCGTTTGCAACGTCACTGACAAACTGTCAATGACTGCAAAGGTTGCGGCTCCTTTGATATGAAGTTGCAGTTTTGTTTATGGTATTAATCGAACATGAGCGCGATATTTAAACTCATTTGCAGTTATAAAAGTATGAAGTTTTGAAAGTGGGCCTTCTTGGGTAGGTTTAAGTTTTCAATCTGTTAGTTAGTTAATGATTCTCTCAAGACACTTAATTTTGTTTTTTATATTTTCCTGTAAACTAAACAGAATATTAGTACAGAGGTTTCATGATTAATTAGCGCAGTTTTTAAAATAATTTCCACGTACAATTTTCTACATGTTCGTAATTTATATGATCACGTTTTTAATTCGATATTCAATGCCAACTATTCCACTACCTACAAAACAAAAAACATAGCTGTACCTTCAATTGTTTAGATTAAATTTGCGAAGATGGTGGTAACAGAGGGTTTTAGTGAAATTTTACTAAAAGTGGTGTTGACGTCCTCTATCGACCTGCTTCGTTTGATCCACTCCTTCTGTTACACCCTGTATACTAGAAAAACGTCATTTGCAGAATTTTGTTATACGTAATGCGCGCAAGTTAAATTTTCCATTTTCGCTCCCGCCATCTGTGGCCCTAGCCAAGATGAAAAGGCCATTAATTTTTTATAGTTTTCTATCACTCAAAATGTATGGGATGATCTTCTCGTGCGTTGCGATAAACCACGTGGTCAGCTGCCATCTCGTCATAAAAGAAACACGTTAACTATTAGTGTTTGCGTCTCGGCTAGGTGCTATGTTTACTAAATTTAACGCTACAATAATGAAAATGGTACAAACAGAACACATTATTGTATTAAACAATAACATTAAAAACCGTAAGGATTTCTTGAGATTATATTTATTTATGTGTATAGACAATGGATAGGCGGTGGTTATAATGACGTCATTTTAACACCCACCTCGTATGAAACAACCCCGAAATGTTGAAATTTGCATTTTAAAGAAATTTATTAACCTTGTACGTACTTAAACGTTGGTAAGTATTTATTTTTACAACAAATTAACATCACTTAACATAACAATAACAACTTGCCACAAGGATAATAATGGGGCGTCCAAAATATTATGCACGGTAAAAACCAACTTATCGTATTAGTTGAACGTAGCGTGAGCGTCACCCCTCATGCATGAAGTCAGTATGCCGATAATTTAGTTCTAAATTTGTCCAACCGCAAAGTTAAGTTAGTCCTGGATTTCAATACGTACTTGATAGTTCAGCTTTGTTGGAAACTTCTGGCGAGCCCTTAAAAATGCTGGTATTGTTCATAATTCATAACATTAATTATTTAAACTCTACTGAGAACTCGATCTTGAGTACGTAGGCAGAGGCATAATACAAAATTACTATAGCGGTAAGTAATGGAAAGATCTTCTACAACGTCGTATTTTTATTTATATATTTTTTAATAACAATGTTTTTGGCTACATTATGTTATTTATACCTTTTTAAATAAATAAATAAATTTAAAGTATGTAATATTTCACGAAGTAGGTATATTTTAACAAATGAAAGAGTCCATGTTAATTTTTTATTATTTTACGAGTATAATTTAAGCGCCATGGAAGTGTCTTTACGATATTTTACTTCAATGCATATTTTATTAAAATGCCTGTCGTCGTTATAATAGCAATTATTTCTTTGAACACGCATTTACTAACAGCATTCCTTATGTTAACATCTATTTTGATAAATAATTACATTTGATCAAGTTTCCATCCGTAAATCAAGGAACCCTAATTTACTGAACTCTATATCCCGTAGCCCGTAGAGCTTATTTAAGCTAGATAGAGATATTACATTGTTGAAATTATTGAGTGGCTACTAAGCTTAGCTTAGCTTGTTTCGTAAACCTAACAAATGTTTAGGTTCCTTACGCTTAAACGCAGTTAGCGTTAAACAATTGAAATTAATCATGCATCACTTGTTTCGTTTACCATCTTGATAGTTCAAATAGATGCATTTCTATTTTTAATTTTAAAGACTGATACTAGATGGCGTGACTAACCCCAGCGTCATTATCTTTGTTACTGCCGTCCCTTTTACCCTTACGACAGCCTGCATATCTCTATGCCGTTCGACGACATTTTAACAAATTCATTGTCTTGTTACAGCGTTATTCGCGTAATAATCGACCTGTAAATGCTTGATAGTTTAATTTTAAAATATAAGTAATAATTTTATTCAATAAAATATTTAAACAGTCTTAAATCGGACATGATGTTCTGCATCGCGCTATCGAAGTTTTTATGTTACTCCGTATATATAGAGCTGGCGGTTCAGTTGTAAATGGGGAGTCCGTTTCTACAAAGTAAGTTAGTGACTTGAGGGAAGAGCTATCCTAATTCTACCTCACAATGAAGCAACACGTTCACGCTGTTGTGGATAAATTCGATTCGACCGTCAGGGTTCGATCAACAATGGGCTGAAACAATGCCAATTTCCGAGCACACGCTCAATCAAACAGCCAGGGCTCAGCAACGGGACTCTGAGCTACATACGAGGCACGCATAACGCTATTCATCCGGAGTACACTACCCCGACCCACAGGGGGCTCCGTGAATTTCGCAAGCAAGGCACACATCAATGGTTTCATTGTACCAATGAGGAATTATCCTCGCCACACTGTTGTAGAAGATTTGACTCTCTTTTGTTTAATATCCGACTACTAAAGAAAGTTTTTATCTGGACTGAAACTCTACTCTACAACGGTACAAACACTACAAAGTTATTGTTTTAACGTGTTTCCGTATTGTAATGTAAACATTCTGCGGCTCTATTGACCAGGGTAAAAACAATATCGTTTCTGATCTTTTATCGTATTGTCCCCGTTTTGATAGCTCTTATTTACTTGACAGTAATGGCGACTGACGGCAAAACAATACCATAACAGATCAAAGATGATATGTTTTTTATAGTCTGGAATAGAGGCCCTGATAGCTCTTATTTAATATAAACAGTAATGGGCTAATGGCCGTCGAGTTAAAAACATTACCATAACACGTTAAAGCCGTATTGTTTTACAGTGTAGGATAGAGGCCCGGGCTGAAATCAAATTGACAACATTTCATTTTGGTGACACCTGCAAATTACTATACGAATCGAAAGGGTTTTGCCTCCTGAACACGGCAAAATATTTATTTAGATTTATTTTTCTTGATTTACAAAATTACAAGTAAGTTAAAAAAAATATCGAGTTTTACCAATACTATGCCTGAATAGATATACCTAATACCAATGCCTTTTTCACGAGAAAAAAACTGTCATACCTACTTCAAATTTGACATTGACACTATTTAATTTTTTAATACAGATTGGACTTACGTAATATGTCCATTGTGTCGTAGAAATGAAGTTACGCCCTTTTAGAATAAGTACATCTTAATAAATTAATAATAAAATAATTATTCATTCTAGAGAAAATTTAAAACTATTAGTGTCTTCCTCCTTCCAAACAGTATCTATAAAACGAATAAAATTAAAGTCTTGAAAATATGAAATCTTGTCAATTTCCTTTGACATCGGCATCGAAAGAGGTAAAACACCACACATCAAAAAAATAAAAACATTAGGTAGCGCTGATAAATTTTTGACGTGTATGAGTGCCCGTGCGACCTACTTACTATCTTATCATATCTTACTAACGAATCCACTTCGAGCTTATGGGATATTTTATGCAAACACCCCTCTTTTTATTGAGTGCAATGGCAGTGCCTTGAAATCGTTTGGTAAGTTATGGTTAGGCTTACTGAATAAACATAGAATCTTTTATCTATCTGTTCCGCAGTCAAACTAGGAACCCATATAGTTTCGCTATGTCCGTCCGTCCGTTCGTCCGCAGCCTAGATCAGAGACTGTTAATACTAGAAAGCTGGAACTTGGCATGAATATACATATTAGTCACGCCAACATAGTGGTAAAATAAAATCGTGTTTTTTTATTTTTATTGTTCCTCCGCTTTACGTATTGTGGGGATGGATTTTTTTTTCTCGTCTACCCCATAGTGTGGGGTGTCGTTGGATAGGTATTTAAAAACATTCTGGTTAGTGCAAACAATTTTTCGATTATATATATAATATTTCATACACGGATGGTGTATGAAATATTAAGCTTTCAAGCTCTAATTTTTGTTAGAGTCAAGTGTCCAGAAAAAAGCAAAAAAATATCTCAAATGAAAGCACATAATATAATGAATTTAATAGGAAAACTATCACGACTAAGTAGACTTCCTTGGTTCTTGAGTTACAAACGGTATAAATGTACATACCGAAAACTTATTTTCGGTGTTGGTAAACTGACCGCGATCTGTCGATTTATGGGAATAAACAGCTCTGCTTTCCAACGGCAAAGTTAAGTTTATATTTATTCGTTATCATAAAAATTATAGTTTGTTACCTACTATAATAAATAAAAACTAAAACAGTCATATTATTCATATATTTGATACGGTACAATATTAAAATTGGAAAATCTACTAGTATTTTTAGGTGTATCTAGCTTGCAGCTATATATAAGCTTATAAAGCTTGTAGATATGACATGTAGATGTAAGCCGTTTTTTAAAGCATGGATATTGGATATACTTAGCGCAAACACTGAAAAAAAAAACTACCGCACACTTACAGCAAAAAACACTTAAGAGTAACTGATCAAGATTAATAAGTTTCATCATAGTGCTTGAAAAACATTAAAAGACAAAAATCACGTTTACTTTTTGATTTATTCAATTAATTTGCGCCGTTTTCAATGCTATAAGTACACATTTCAATTTACTGTCAATACAGTGAAATTTGGCCGCAAGCTTTAACTGTTACTGGTCCTAAAACAGGAATACAATACAATGTTACGTAGGTATGTGGTTTTGTAAACGATCTAGATCTAGAGATGGACACTATGAAATAAAAAAAAAGTGGGCGTCTCGGGACGCCCGACAGAAGTAATAACTTAAAGTAATCTAAGATGAACTATTTAATATTGAAAGTGTTTAACTGACTGCAAACTTTAATGCAGAGTGATACAGACTAACAAACCTAAAAAATGGTACACTGTTGAAAGAGGTCATATATAGACGTCTCTCTTTAACGAAGGGCATTTGTAACAGGTGCGAAGAGTACTATTATATTAGCTGTTTTTATACTCCCTCTATGCTTTCCTTCCTCTATGTTGGCGCCGTAACGCGTTACGTAACGAAGCGGTTTACCCTCCCGTAAGAAGTACTGACTTCAAAAAAGTATTATACATATAGGTAGATGCTGGAAACGCTACACTAAGTAGGTTAACCCTTCTCATGGCAAAAATAAAAAGTCATGGATTCAAGCCTTTTCAGATTATAATTCAGCAAAAAAATAACAAAAACTAACAAAAAAGATATACAAAGTAAATATTATGGTATGAACCTTAAACCTAAAACATATCGTCAAACAAAGGGTTAAGAGAGTATAATACAAACCCATTGTAACCTTTTATCAGAACATGTTTGTATTTGTAATAAATTACAGCTAGCTTCGGTTGTGAAACAACTTAAAAAATGCATTCATAACAAAATGTTGAATGACCCATAATTTTTTGGCCATTCTAGACAATTACTAAATTAAACTTTAAATCTAGCTACTGTAGTAAATTTTTTTTTTACGTTTTGGTACATACCTAATTTTACACAAATCAGGGGTTCAATTCTACTAATGTGCATATTTCAAGAATCTATTAAGTTTCGATAAAGATACTATTCCCATTAAGTTTCTATTGTGGACAAATAAGCCATTCTACTATCTTATAAACAAAACAATACCTTAATCTAAATAGAAACGCAATCGAACCACAATAGAAACAACGATAAGGCCAAAGAGTAAACAAACATGTTTGAGTGTTACTAGAACACAAAAATAAATTACTACGTCATTAAATTGTGTAATTTTTATAATAAATTTGAGAAGTTTACATTATTTCACATTTATTATTATATATTATTTGATATACTTCGTTAATCTTTAAAAATTGTTGCGAAAAATACCGCAAAACTGTAGTGTAGGGTATGTCTTTTCTTGTGGCTATCAATTAGAGGGTAGTTCCAAGTCGGGTGTTGAACGTGTGACGCAGATGAATATAATCATAGAACCAGCTCGGTGTTTGATTTCGGCCTTCTTCCCTATACTTCAGTGGCCAACGAGGATTCGGGATATAGTTAGCGCGTGTGATACGTCAGAGTGTGCGGAACAATGTCCATCGGGAAGATTAAGGAATTTTGTGTGTCAGACGGAAATTGGTCGTTATACGTCGAACGACTGGAAATGTACTTTAAAGTGAACAGTATCGAGGAGGACATGTGGTTACCGACATTAATTGCCGTCATCGGCGAGGAGACATATGAATTGCTAAGTAATTTAACGAGTCCAAAGAAGCCAGCGGACTTAAAATACAAAGATGTGGTTGAGGTGTTACGTAAGCACTTACAACCGAAGCGGTCGGTAATGGCGGAGCGATATCGTTTCCGTCAAAGAAGGCAAGGCGTGGAAGAGAATATTTCGCGATACATAACGGGACTAAAGCAAATGTCAAAGTACTGCGAGTTTGCGGCAACATTGGAAATTAATTTGCGGGACCAATTTGTGTGCGGCATAAGAAGTGAGGTTATTCGACAACGGCTGTTCGCGGAGGAGGATTTGAGTTATGAAGATGCGATCAAACTCGCGAGCGCACTAGAAGCCGCTGAGCGGGACGCGGCGGCGGTGGAGCACGCGGTCGGGAGCGGCGGCGCGGGCGGCGCGGAGACCCTGCACGCGCTGCAGGCGCGGCCGGCGCGCGCGGCCCGGCCAGGCCCGATTGGCGCGTGGGGCCGCCCGGCAGCGGCGCCCTCGGCAGCGGCGGCGGCACTGTGTTCGGTGTGTGGGGCACATGATCATGTCAGTGGAGCCTGTCGGTTCAAAAACTTTGTGTGTCGGCTATGCGGTAACAAGGGGCATCTCAAACGGATGTGCCCAGAGCGCGCGGGTTACGCGGCTAGAAATAAGGGGGGCCAGAATATGCACCACGTTGACGCGGCGGCGGCGGCTCAGCAGGCGGAAGACGCGGCATCGAGCGACTCCGAGCTGGAGGAGGAGCTGCACCAGCTGTGCCTAAGGGACTACAGACCGGTGAGCATGTCGTTATCCGTAGATGAGGTTCCCTTGAAGATGGAAGTGGATACTGGATCAGCAGTCTCGTGTATTAGCCAGGCTACATATTTAAAATATTTTTCTCATAGACAGATTGAGAACTGTGAAGTTGTTTTAAATTTTTATGATGGCTCTAAAATTAAACCGTTAGGTATTATTAGACCAACAGTATCATTTAAAAATAATGAAAAACAATTGGAGTTATTTGTAATCAAAGGAGGTTCGACCTCCTTACTAGGACGCCACTGGCTCTCAGAGTTAGGTATTAATGTGCTGGAAATACCGAAGCCGAATTTGGTATCACATAATTTTAAAATAAACTGTAACGATTTATCTGTGTTGATTGACAGGTATAAGGAGCTATTTAGTGGGGGGCTGGGGCGGTTTACGGGCGGCAAAGCGACGTTGCGGGTGCGGGAGGGCGCGGTCCCGGTTTTCTGTCGGGCGCGGCCGCTGCCCTACTCGATCAAGGATCAGGTGGACTCTCAGCTGGATGACATGCTCCGCGAAGGGGTCATCGAACCGGTGGAGACGTCGGACTGGGCGACGCCGTTAGTACCGGTAAGGAAGTCGGACGGAGGTCTTCGTATCTGCGCTGATTATAAAATTACCTTAAACCCTGCCTTGCTGGTCGATAGGTATCCGCTGCCTAGAATAGAAGACTTTTTGGTAGGACTAAACGGGGCTCAAGTATTCTCAAAGATAGACCTGTCCCAAGCCTATAATCAGATCGAATTAGACGACTCAAAGGAGTTCACGGTTATAAATACTCACAGAGGTTTATTCAAATACAATCGGCTAGTATTTGGTCTAGCATCAAGTCCTGGTATTTTCCAGCGAATAATGTCAAACATTCTCAGTGACATGCCTAATGTCGAAGTCTTCTTGGATGACGTCATAGTTGCTACTACAGGCATAAGTGAGCATATTACAACCTTGGAAAGATTATTTAGTCGCTTGCAAAGTCACGGGCTCAAGCTAAAAAGGAGCAAGTGCTCGTTCTTAGTCGACGAAGTTAAGTACCTAGGCCATATTATATCTAAGGAGGGCTTAAAAGTTGATCCCGCGAAAGTAGAAGCAATAGTTAATATTCCACGCCCCACTAACGTTAACGAACTACGGTCGTTTTTGGGCTTAGTGAATTTTTATGCAAAGTTTATTAGAAACATTAGTACAGTTTTGGCACCATTATACCAATTGTTAAAGAAAAGTGCGACTTGGAATTGGAATTCGAGTTGCGAAGAATCCTTTAAAACCATTAAATATATTTTAGTTAGCGCGGATGTATTGGCCCATTACGATCCAAGTAAAAAGTTGACCCTCACGTCGGACGCGTCGTCGCGGGGAGTGGCGGGGGTGCTCAGCCAGCCGGGGCCGGGGGGCGAGGAGCGCCCCGTTGCATACGTGTCGCGGTCGCTTACGGATGCGGAAAAGAATTACTCTCAAATAGATAAAGAGGCCCTAGCGATAATTTTTTGCTTGGAAAAATTACATCAATATTTGTACGGTAGACGATTTACTTTGCGCACTGATCACAAGCCGCTTGTAAGCATATTCGGCCCTAAGCACGGGGTCCCGGCGATGGCTGCCAGCCGTCTGCAACGATGGGCTATTAAAATGTCCGCGTATTCGTATGACATCGAGTACGTGAACACGAAGCTCAACGGTGCCGATGGGCTGCCGCGCCTGCCGCTGCCGCTGCCGGGCTCGTCGCGAACTCCGGCGGTGCCGGAACAGACATATTTACATTTCGCTCAGGATGCTATGTCGTTAGATTTTAGTACTGTTAAAAAACTTACTGCGCGTGACCCAATTTTAAGTAGAATTCTAGCTTACGTGCGGGACGGATGGCCAGCGGAAAATGATATTAAAACATTACAACCTTATTTTACGCGCAAAAACGAACTGTATGAGGAGTTAGGATGTGTAATGTGGGGCCACAGGGTAGTTGTGCCTGAGGGTTGTCGGGGCAAAGTGTTAGAAGAGCTGCACGGGTGCCATATGGGCATTGTGAAAACAAAGGCAATGGCTCGGAGTTACGTGTGGTGGCCGGGCCTGGACGAGGCACTGGAGGCGCACTGCCGTGCCTGCTCTGTGTGCGCCGCTGAGGCGGACGCGCCGGCGCGCCATGCGCCGTGCTTGTGGCCTTGGCCGGCCAAACCGTGGTCGCGCATACACGTCGATTTTTTGGGTCCAATCTTTGGTAAAATATATTTAATAATTGTCGACGCTAGAACGAAATGGTTGGAAGTGTTTGAAGTGCCTAGCACGGCCGCGCCTCATTCAATAGATAGATTAAGTGAGACGTTCGCTAGATGGGGTTTGCCCAGGCAACTAGTTTCAGATAACGGCCCGCCTTTTACAAGCGCTGAATTTTCGGCATTCCTATCCAAATTAGGAATACAACATACTTTTACAGCCCCTTATCACCCTGCGTCCAATGGCGCGGCGGAAAATGCGGTGCGCACTATTAAACGGGTAATAAAAAAAGCGGTTAGACAAAATAAAAAAATAGGGCTGTCCATATATACATTTTTGCTTTATTACCGCAGCACCGAGCACTGTACTACGGGGGAGAGCCCAGCGTCGTTAATGCTAGGCAGGAAAATACGTACTAGGTTAGACGTTCTTCGGCCAGATTGTACAACCAAAGTGCACGACGCGCAGAGACTACAAGCGGGCAGTAGCGGGCATTCTGAGTCTACTTTAAAGTCAGGAGAGGAAGTGTGGGTGCGCCAGTATCACCGGGGCCACAAGTGGTTGCCGGGGAAAATTTCGCAGCGGTTAGGTAGTAGGAACTACACAGTTGTGGATGATTTAGGAAAAACCTCACATAGGCACATTGACCAGCTAAGGCAGCGGCCAAGAAGTTCTTTAATTTGCCCAACCAATCAGACAGATCGAAACCCTTCGGAAGGTTCCGGGAGGGAGTCGCGAGTCATCCAGCCTGAGAGTCCAGCAAGATCTACACCTCCGGCGGCAGTCGGCATAAGTACAAGCCCCGCGGTTGCATCTGGCGGGAGCCTGAGCGTAGGGGAGGGCGGGGACGAGGCTCCGGGGGCGGCCGACCTGACCCCGCAGGTATCAACTCCGTCACGTCTAGGGAATGCAAACCGGTTAATCGGTTAACCGATTAACCGATTTTAATCGAAAATTTATGCCAAAAAACGTAACCGGTTAAAATATGAAATTAACCGATTAACCGGTTAATAGAAGTGATCTGCAAAAAGCTTCATTTGTTAAGTTTTTATTAGAAAGACGACACAAATTAAACTAAATATACATATATTAAAATTACACAAATATCGCAATATACGCAATTATGCATAATATCAATTAAAACACTCTTAGTGAGCTGTAAAATTATTAAGATTTTCACAAATGAAACAAATAACGTTGGTGTCGCTTTTATTATTTTGTATCTAACAAAAGAAGATATGTTGCACTGCACTGCACTGCACCGGCCGGTTACACGTTTATAAGTGAAAGAGAGAATGCTCTACGCGCTACAAAAAACAAGGCTAACCGATTAATGGTCTCTTTCTAAAACACCGTTATAATTTTGATACCTATGCCTCGGACGTTATCACCTGAGCTCTGGGATCATATATATTATATTAAAGATAATTTTATTTAGATGTTACGAGGAAAACTATTTTTTATATTATACAACTCCATAAGTAACATCATCATTATACAGTTGTTTTTTTTTTTAAGATACTGAATGTCCTAAATGTGTAGAAATGAAACTAGTATACTGGTGGTCTAAATACTGATCTCTAATCTAACATTTAAGAAATAATTATATCACTAATTAAAACGTTTTCACATAATAAATACATCTGTTTTATTTACACGTCTTTGTTCACAAGTTTTCATGTTAAATAACCTAAAGGAAACCATTATTTTAAGCAAACAAATCAATCGGTTAATAACCGGTTATTAATCGGTTAATCGATAAATTTCGTCTTAACCGGTAAATTAACCGATGCTACATTTAATCGGTTAATTGCATTCCCTAGTCACGTCCTTTGCCGTCTCAGGTTAGGCCGATACGTAAGTGCCGTATCGATAATCCAGCACGTTACAGACTGTAATGACTAATTACGAATAAAATAAAATTGTTGGTTCGTATGACAAATCCATACTTATTTATTAAAATGTGAAAGTGTGTACATTTGTCCGTCTTTCACGCTTCAACCAATGAACGTATCGAGGTGAAACTTGGCACACATATTGGTTGGGTCGTGACAATGGGACATAGGATAGTTAGTCTAAATTGTTAGCATACCAAAGTGTAATAATTAATTATAAGCATATTGAATTATGTATATACCATTAGAATAAGGGTGGAGGTGTGTAGTGTAGGGTATGTCTTTTCTTGTGGCTATCAATTAGAGGGTAGTTCCAAGTCGGGTGTTGAACGTGTGACGCAGATGAATATAATCATAGAACCAGCTCGGTGTTTGATTTCGGCCTGCTTCCCTATACTGCTTCTCTATCGAGCGGGAAAAAAAAACCAAATGAAATGTCAATGTCTCGTGTCAAATTTCAAAATTGAGTTGGCGCTACCATAACACGCGATAACACGATCGTGGTAAGTTTGTGCTTAAAACACTCACTCTCTCTTTATGTCATCCCGAGCTTCCTGCGTACTTGGGAATTTTACATGTTTGTTAAAAATATGAGGCAAACTAATTACATCTGTCACTTGGCGTAGTGAAACAGATGGCTGGGATATGGAGTGGCTACTTGACTGGCCTACTAAGGTCTGATAAGAACCACCTGCATAGAAAGCCAACGCCACCAATATCTAGAAGAATGAATATTAATTTGTTGATTAATAAAGACAGACAAAGCTAGTGAAATGAATTCCTCTATACTTCATTCCATCTAAACACTTTTATAACCTCAATTTTTTTTTGCGGGTGGTAGGACCCTGTGCAGGGTCCGTCCGGATCGCTACCAGCATCTTATCCATTAACCTACCGCCAAACAGCAGTGTTCGCATTGTTGTGTTCCGGTTTGGGGATAAGACAGCAGCCGGTGTAATGACTAGCATAGAGGCATTCCATCTTAGTCCTCAGGGTTGGCAACGCATTTGCAGTCTTATGCTAATGTCTATGGGTCACAGTTTCCACTTACCATCAGGTGGCCTGTGTGCTCGGTTGCCTTCTCTATGCCATAAAAAAAAAAAAAGCTTCTTTTCCACTAAAATTATAATTTTGTCATAAGAAAACCATCAATGATGCAAAATCAGGGAAATCTTGTTTAAAATGTGGTCTCTAGTTGCTTTATTCACCAGAAAAGGGCCGTTTTTGCCAAAAACTATGCATTTACTAAATAAGACTAGTCAGTTGGTATGGACTTTACATCTTAAACTGATTAATTACCTTAGTCTCAGTATCGATGCCATCTGATCGAAGACTGACAGGCATATTAACACTAAGTTCATCAATAAATGATGTCGCCAGGTCCTTGGACAGCCTGTAAGTTTTAATGAACTCACGATCCGTAAGATTGAAAGCGGAATTTCGTGTCCTTGTGGATAAATTTCTGCTTCGAACTTTACCACGGTCCACAGCATTAGCCATATCAAGGTATTCGTAATAGTACATCATGATGCCACGGAAAATAACAATTTTATTGAACGAGCGATCCTCAAAAAGTAGTCAATCACGAACTTTATCCCAACCGCTAATTATGACAGATGAGACGCTGGGGTTCGGTTGTGTTCCGATCGAAGTGCGATTGACACATGTGTCAAAATTTTAGTAGAATAGTGTTTAACGTTCCGTTCAAGTTCTATTGTGTTAGGAGAATACGACGTGTCATAACTTCGATCGATCGTTAACTTTGAGTTGCAGTCGAACTACAATTGAATCGTTACTTGATAGTAGAATAATAAAAAGCGTTAAAATTGCCGTCCAACTGAGTTTCTATTACGATCATAACATAATTTTGTTAGTAGAATTGACCCCCAGGGCTATTTAATCCGAGCTGTTGCAACGACGGAACCCACCGCCACAGTCGGTAAGTAGTACGAAGAGTTGGAAGTTATCTATACACGACTCTATTATCAAAAGAATAGGAGCATCTGTAGATCATTTTGAACTCTTCGACTGTCCACTTTCTTCTGCTGCTGACTGTACCTAACTCTGCTTTGTACAGTCACGTCTAATAATATAGACACAGTAAAACTCTGCTGCAAGGGAATACAGTTGTTTATATGTTTCTGAAACCTTGTTAATGTCTGTAAATTTATACACATTTAGCATACCTCGTATAACTATTGTTCTTGGAATTCTATTTTCTAATGATCTGTCATCATTAGGCCTTTTACGCCTTTACAGATGATTTTATAAAGATTGTCAACGAGTGCTTTACGCTGTAGAATAGACGCCAGAGGCCAGAGGCACTAGCTAAGATGCATTACGCTAATTAG
The DNA here is from genome assembly GCA_923062465.1 of Acleris sparsana. NCBI lineage: Eukaryota > Metazoa > Arthropoda > Insecta > Lepidoptera > Tortricidae > Acleris > Acleris sparsana. Next base: position 16,629,175 of record OV281286.1, read on the forward strand.
CGTTTCTATTCGTTTCGTTTTTAAACCAATCGAATATAAAGAAACGCTAGTTAGCGTAGATCTTGGCGCATCTTGGCTAGGGACGTCTTAGACCATGCCGAAGCCTTACCTTAAAAGTACTGCCATGTTCATGTCTGAAATAATGGTAATTACTTTTAATACATTTCTAAAAACTGGGTGGGCTGATATTGTGTTATTCCTGTAAATGAGCCGGGTTTCTTGGACACACAGGAATTCGAAGCCCCCCGTAACTTTGTCTTCGAATTACATTACTGTATTACTTATAATATACGATACGACCGCATTTATAGTTAAGTGAAAAAGAGCTACCATACCGTTAGCAATATGATAACGATATCGCTTAAGACGAAGTGAAATAGCTAAGTAATGAAAATTTAACAAAAAGTACCGCTTAAGAACACCGTGTTTTTTATTTTTGTATAGTATGTCGTTATAGTTTTTCAATTCACCCTAATGCGCGATTTTCTCTTGTACGCTGGGTTTTCGAACTTGGCCGTGGGGTCCTTGTAGAAGGGGTTCACATCGGAGGGGTCCGCGGCCTCGTTGAGCTTCTTGTTGAACCGCTCGTACTCCCGCTTGTCCCGGAGGTCCATGAGGACCTTCCAGCCCACGATGCCCAGGAGGCCGAGGAGCAGGATGCCTCCGATGGACGTGCCGATGGCGACTGGAGGAAAGCGAAGAATACCATATAGTCTTCATGAAAGATCCACGTAGGCATTTTTATTTTATTTAGTAAGGTAAACAGACATAAACGAACAGATAGACAGGGCCTCTATTCAACGTAAAAACAATATCGTTTGTGATCTGTTATCGTATTTTCAATGTTTTGATAGGTCTTATTTTCTTGACAGTAATGGCGGCCGAGGTTAAAACAATACCGTAACACGTCAATACTATTCGCCTAGAATGATAATAATAATACGCGCAGTAATATTAACAAACGAAAGGACAATTTCTATAACCTAAAAATATACATTTAAAAATCGTCAATAAAAGTCTCTTATGCGTTAGAGCAGCATAAGAGACAGATCACTTGTGACCGGAGTCAGTCGAGCTCGCTAAGAACGATTAATACCGATCCAAATATTAGCTTTTTCGACGTAATAAACGAAGATTATTTTTATAAAGTAAGTACATCTAAATGGAGACTGTTTACATCTCCGAAATTGTATTATTTATTTTAATCCGACATTTGGATATATTTAATTATTATTACTACTGGGACCTGTACATCCCTGTGACATTTAAATTGTGTAGCTTAAGTTTAGTATTGTAATAAGTGATTTATTTAGAAAAAAGGCTTACTGTTGAGTTTCTTGCGGCGCTTCTTCTCAACAGTGGTCTCTTTGGAAGCGCTGGTAGACTCAGACTTGTAAAAGTGCCTACAGGGCCTACTTACAAAACTTTATAAATAAAAAATAAATAAAAAATGCGCGTTGTCTGAGAAGACTGAGTTCTGGGCCGTAACTGTATTGTTTTTAATTCGGGCGCCATTACTGTCAAGTAATTAAAAGCTATCAACGTTCACAATATACGATAACAGGCCAAAAACACGGGCTCTGGACAGTTACATGGAAAATTGCGTTAGGTTTGTATGGACTCGATTGCCCTTAGACTGACCTAAAATTTTTTGGTCGAAAATATTTCCTATAATATTGAATGGTAGCAAAACAGCATCGTATGCAGAAAGTACTGATAGTGAAACGACTAGGAAGGCAAATATGTCAAAAAATACGAGTATTAAATAACGTCTAACTGGCATAACGACACGATAACACGCTGCATGGCCGATGGGTTGTGATACACATTAGTTGACTTTGTGTCATGAATTATAGCAGAGTTTAATAATAACTCTAAATAAGATAGTTATACGTATAGATATTCACCAGCGCACATAGTAGTAAAAAGTGTTGATGTGAAAATGACCTATTTTGACTTCAATCCTTTTATTACTTAGCGACTTGGTAGCTCAAGTTAGAAGTTAGAGCAAGACACATTTATCATAAATCTTAAGACGCTCTATATTTATACATGTGTATGTGTTATGAAATAGGTGTATATTACTGAAAATCTATATATATATATATATATATATATATATATATATATATATATATATATATATATATATATAAGGCAAACCTGACTCACTGACTTATATATCAACGCACAGCCGAAACTACTGTACCTAGAAACTTGAAATTTGGTACAGGTGTACCTTTCATAAGCACTAAGAAAGGATTTTTCGAAATTCACCCCCTTAGAAGTCGGGGGCATCCTCTAGTCTACTATAAAATTCTAGCACTGTATGGTCGCTTTAGACATACATGCATACATTAAATCACACCTGTTTCCCAGAGGGTAGGCAGAGACCACTTCTTCAAACCGACGTGCGTGCATAACTCGATGTATGAATGTGGAAGAAGCGAAAGAGACTACTCAGGAAAACAGTGGTCTTGCTTTATACTATCTAACATAATTTCGTAATTTACCTAATACACAAAAGCAATTGAACTCACTCCACATATTCGCCCGAGAAGGTTCTTCCAGCTCCTTCTGAATGATGATCTGCAGCTCCCTGCCGTCGTACCAATGTTTGAACACGATAGAATTCCCGTCCTCTAGAACAGTCTTACAAAGCTTAGCTAAGTTGTACTTCGGCGAATCGATCTCGGTCTTATTCACAATTTTCACATCGATATTCTTCACATTGAGTTCTTCGTCGCATATTTTTTGGCATTTGTGGTAGACACATTGCACGTATTTCTCCAGCTCCTGACACTTGACTTCGTCGCATTCGTAACAATCTTCGCAGAAAGTTCCAGTGTAGTCTTTGTTTTGAGAATCGGTTTTGTTGCAGACACATTCGCCACATTCGCAGTAGCCGTTGCCGGAACAAATCTGAGAGGTGATATTTATAAATTTTTAAAATGTTTTTTTGTTTGACTATAATTAAGTATTATTTTTACTAGATTTGTATAGTCTAGATACATAGTCTTCTCTAAGTTACAGCTAGTGGTAGACTTTTTTTTAAATTTTTTTTTAGACTTATACAAAACGCGATTTCGAACAAAGTGACGTCATTCCGACCACTAGTCCGAAGTGGGCGTAGGAAACACTAATAATATTGAATATTTAATTTCTCACAAAATAATAATGAAAAAAATAGATAAAGAATTTGTACGCTTTCAGTAAAACCTCTATAAGCATGATTTTTATGAAAACATCTCTTCAAAAATCTTGTTATTAACAGCAAAACGCGTAAGAACTTTAAAAAAATATTGACGGGGATATTGGTCATTTGTCATTTTCATTGAAGGTCAGAAAGATATTGAAAAACAAAATGGATGAATTCCGTTTCTTAAAATATGTGAAAACATAAGTAAATACAGTGTGTTACCCCAATTATAGGTATTTTGATGTGGATCCATCAGCTCGCTGGTCTGATGACATTTGGCAGACAGTTGTGAAAGGATATCCATCCTTGTGAAAGGATGGATAGCGTTAGCACGAGACCGGGCGAAGTGGTGGAAAATAAAGAGGTCTTTACCCTGCACTGGGTGGATGTGGGAATGAATGATGAATGTATTAATTAACTCACATTTTGTAAGTGTGGGGGGCGGCATATGTCATGGCTGGTGGGGCAGCGGCAGTCGTTGCCCTCCCAACCCTGGGCGCAAGCGCAGGCCCCCAACGTACACTGGCCCCGCCCCCCGCACAGCCGTCCCTGGACCCTCAGGCAACCGTTATCGTCGTACTCGCAATGCTTGCCGGAAAAACCGAGCGAGCATTGGCACTCGCCGCAGCTAGGGAACAGAGTAAAACAGGTCAAAAGATCATAAAAGATAATAGATAAAGATGAAGCAAAAGATGATCCTTAAACAATACTGCCCTGTTAACCATGAGGTGGAATGCATTAGACTCCTTAATTAAATAGCTAGTTTTAAATAATGTTCTTATTAATTTGCAAAAGACCTTTATCATGCATTTCTGCCAAAGGACGTTGAAAAACAGAAAGATATCATAATTAGTAGTGGTAACTGTAAAGTTGAAGAAACAATGGACACCACATTTTTGGGATTGGTCATTGATAGCAAGCTAACTTGGAAAGATCATATACATATAATTTGCAAAAAAATAAATAGCTTTGCTTATGCTCTTTATCAGTTATCAAAGGTGTCAAATCGCAACAGCATTAGTATCGTACCATGGTTTTGTAGTGTCTACATTCAGTTAGGGCATCATCTTTTGGGGCAGTTCCACTGAAAGAAATCAAGCATCTCTAGCCCAGAAAAGATGCATAAGAGCAATTTGAAATCTACACGTAACGGACAGCCGGGTTATATTTAGGAGGTTGAATGTTTTGTAAAAATAAACCTGTACAAGTTTAAGACTCGAGGGCAAGGTGGTAAAGCACGACACAAATCACACGGTCTGTAAAACTGCCGTTTATAAAAAAAAGGTTTATTGGTATGGCACCTACTATCTACAACAAATTAGACAATATAAGAAATGTCGGCATTGTTAGTTTTGAGGTAAAGCTATCGAAATTACTGACTGAAAAATGTTATTATTGTGTAACTGAATTTTAATATATTTAATACCAATCAGATTTAAACTTTTACATTTTATGCGTTATTCCTGTTATATTGTTGACATTTGTTATAGCATTAGTTGTATTTCTTTATAAATTTGTACGACTACCGGCAATTTACAGTGATACTATACATATTTTACCATCTTTTGTAATGACCTGTAAACACAAATAAATGATTGATTGATTGATTGAAGATACATTTATTTAGCATAAGTAAATACAAAAAAAAGACAAAAACAAATGAAACAGAAAGACAAAACTGTAGGTAGTTATTGAAAAACGCTTCCTTAGGGTAGTTTTATCGGAAAAACTTTAACAAGTGCCAGAATTTATAAATTTTTCGAGCACCATGGGAGTAGCTGTAGCACAGGGTTTTCAGGGTTGGAACATATAAAAACGTCGCAGTTATATGCGCGTTTGCGATCTTTGATGTCGTTATAGGCTGGCCTAAAAAGGGGGCCCTTCCCAGCATTGTGCCGCGGCAAGCCGTGACGCTTTAGGGTCTCCCCAGACCTATCGACGCGGAATCAGCTTGAGCCGGTAAGAAAAAGTTTTATGTCCGTGCAGTAAGAGTGGAAAAGGCGTCGCTCGGCTCGGCTCGGCTCGACTCGGCGTTGCGAACGGAACGACGTCGTTTTCGCTCTTATCGAATGACACGAGACACATTACTGCATATTTATAATATCATAGTGTGCACTAAACAGTCTAAAACAGTAATGTGGATCACCTGCCACCATCATGATATATTTTTATAGTAGACCTATATATGTATAACAGATGTGGCTTCATTAAATTATTACATCGCATGACTAAAAACAAATATTAAATTAGTCAATTTAAATTACACATAATTTCATTCGAAGCAACTTCCTTTGATTTTTATAGGTAACCCGTCACATATGTCATAAAAAGTTGATTAAAGTCTATTTGAATATTTAGAATATTAGTGATAAGTATGTTTTTTTATGCTAAATAGGTATGCTATTAGGTAGGTATATTTTATGGGAGTAAATTCTAGGATACTGTCTATGTACTCTATGAACACAAACCTTTACGATTAAAACCGAGATGTGCCGAGTGTCAAAGTGGAAATAATCATACTGTAAAGTTACGTTGGTTCCTGTTCTGCCCTGCTAATCTAAATGGCCATATCTCAGATAAAACTTCTGTAGCAATCGCATCCTTATTCCTTGCAGGGCAGGATTGAATCTGCTTTGGGTATTAAATTTGAGATACCAGTTATTGGTTTAGGAGGGCAGAGTTATTGAGTGTTAAAATATATTATATTGAGATATTTAATTTTTCCTCTGTTACTCTTTGTCGAGTACCTATTCAACTTTTTCCTCCTACCAGTTTTTTCCTGTTTTGGGTACGGTTTAACCATGATCCATGATTTCAAACGGGTTGGCGAGTTCGTTTATTAAAGATTGCAATTTGATCTGTATAGTTCCTGGGCCTCGTGTTTGATCTGTTATCGTATTGTCACCGTTTTGATAGCTCTTGACAGTAATGGCGGATGACGTCAAAACAATACCATAACAGTTCAAAGACGATATGTTTTTACCGTCGGGAATAGAGGCCCTGGTTGTCCATTCTATTCGGTAAAACAATATTGCTTTTCACAAGTTATCGTATTCTTAGCGTTATAATAGCTCCTACTTAATTGGCCGGAATGGCACCCAACTTAAAAACATATTGACACGATACAAGACATAACAAATATTGTTTTACCGAGAAGAATGGAGCCGGGTAGCACAATTTATATTTTATCACGTCGCTCAGTGCGTCTTTATCGTTACGTTACAGACACACTGATCGACAAGCGAGAAAATACAACTTATGAGACTCGATAGAATGGGAGATCCAAGCGACAAACAAATCGCGGACAACATATCGCGGTGGATAAAGCATCCGTCATTCTCGCACTTCCAAAGACAGAGACATAATGTGTTATTCACGTTTATCCATACCGATTAACATGGCCATAATGGGCGCGCTAGTCACTGGTGCACTGTCTCGAAGATGCTGGCAGCATATTAATTTAATAAATTAAGTAAAATGGTAATAAAATGTCTTACCTGCGGGCCTAGTATGGTTGAGTTTATCGCGTGACAAAATGTGGGAAAAGCATCCGTCACTCTCGCACTTATACACGTGTCACGGATGTTGTATCCACATTTTGACATGCAATAAACGCAGCCATATAAGGCCCCATGACGCCGTACCTGCAAGTGCCGTGACCATTGCACGGAACTGTGTCGCCTTTATTAGCTTTGCATTTATTATAATCGGTCATGTCTGCGGCCCCATGACACTGACAATGGTCGCCGGACCTGTAATTACATTCATCATTTTATTTTATTTCAATAAAAGGCAATGTCAGTCACAATCGCTTTACAGCATCAAAAGTCACTAATTTTTAACCATATCCATATACTCATGTCCTCAATTACCTGTTTGGATTACATTTGCAAATTCCGCACTGCAAAAATCCCGCATCGGTGCATGCTTTTTCCATAACCGGACTGACAGGGCTAGATTTCTCGCATTGACACTCACAAACCGTCCGGATATGAATCGTCAGGGACTCATCCAGTCCCACTGGAGCGATCGTGACGTTGGTGCCGCCGGGCACGCAAGACGTGGCTTGCAGGGTGACATTGATAACCTTGTCCCCCCGATGTTCCACTCTACAATCTTCATTTTCATTAAGGATACAATTTGGGGTAAGCTGCACGCGGATGTTATCGCTGGAAACCTTGACCCCCATTTGAAGGTAGTTCACAGCGTCCTGGAATGTTACCATCGTTGAAAGTGTTTGATGTGTTTAAGCCATATACGTAGATATATTATTAGTAGGGATAGAGAGTTAGGGAAGTCGCTCACACCCTAAGAGATTGTGAAGCTAAAAATCTCCATAAAACATGCGAAAACGTTTCTCTCCCATTAAACCTCGTCCGATTTTTACGACTTTTGAATATGTTGCAGATATCATGAAAAACTATGTCTGTACGTTTTCCAAGAAAATATTTCTTAGGACAAAACAGCTTTTAAAAACAAAAAATAGAAACGTACAGACCTAGGTCTTTATAATAACTATAACATATTCAAAAATCGTGAAAATCGGACGAGGTTTAAGGGTTTTTTTGAGTGCTACGCGATTTTAGCGGCATTTTACAACCCTCTTAAAGAGTCGAGACGATATTAGGGCACTGGCGCATGAATGGCGCGCCGCATCAAGATTTTATAGGGCAGTACATGGCAGTGCGCTCACAATCGAGCTGTCGAGGCAGAGTCTAGGCGAAGGCGCGACGAGACGAGGTTAAAGCTAAGTGGGGGCGCGTGATGTGCCCCCACCGCAACGCCAATGCCGCCGTTTTGTTACTTCGTCTCTTTCGTTTTCCTTACTTAATGCATTATTTCCACCAAACGGCCCGCAATGGATCGGAACGGAAAGAATTTTATTGTCTTTAAACGATATTAAATCATGTTACAGTATTTAAAGTCTATATTAAGTACCAAGTCGCGTACAGCAACTTGACCGCGGACGTCTTCTGCGACACGCGATCGTAGCCGAAAGTATTTTGCTACGCGCGATCGGCTCCGTCATAAATAGACAATAACAATTTTAATAGATGCGTTCGGCCGTCGCCGCATCCGTCCGTATCCTTTTCTACCCGGTGCGATGCGATCCGTTTGGTGGAAATCATCCTTAACAGGAACGGTGCCACCCGCGCCTATACTCTTTACATAGACCACACATCGACTATGCTGCTCAAGTTTGCAGCGAGCGACTTCCCTTAGGCAAAAATAACAGCAATTATTTCCTAATTAGTAGCATACCATACGTACCAAATAGACTTGCGTTATAGTATCCACAATATTAGAGTTTTCCTTCAACTCGACATATTTAGATCCCTTAACTTTGTCAGCCAATGCTCCATAGACACGCTTATGTTTTCCATGCACGTTAAAAATGATGATAGTGTTTTCGCGCATCGCAATTTTGTTGATTTGGTTTACTGAAGGGTAGTCTTGAATTAGTGCGTGGTCGTAGTAACCAGTCGCGTTGAGGTGGCATTCCATATCATTGAGTTTTGCGGCTCCAACTATTTTGCCGTCCCCGGCGCTGTGGTAGGGAGCGTCGGTGCATAGGATAATTATTCTTCTGGAAGCATTCCGCCAGCCGACCCGGTCCTGGCAGACCATGGCTTGCATGAGCGCGTCGAGGCAGGCTTCAGGGTCGTCATTGTTGGCTCCGAACTCACTGAGTTTGATAGCGTTTTCAAACATGTGCGTGGCGTTTGTAAGGGAGAGATGGTTTCTGAACGCGTAAGCACGTTGATGAGGGCTGAAAATGGGTGCATTAATAGGATTAATCTACATAGATTGATTGTCATTGGTTGTATATTTGTAAAGCTTTTCATCAACAGCCCTTTTTCAATCGAGTAATAAGTTCGAACTCGGTGAGTGTGTTAAGTATAGAGAAAATCCACCATAGTATAGCACGTATTCGATAGTAATTTCGATGTAAACCATTTTGCTTCAAATTTCGATCAAGTTATGTGACAAATACAAAATTACCACATTAACAATGATTTACGAGAAAACTGCTGAGGTTTGTTAACAATTGCTATAACAAGTAAAAATTGGTAGAGAATTCATCACTCTAAGCTGGGTCTCTGCCAGGCACACTATTTTCGTCAAATACATCTCGTATTTCCCTCCGCAGCAGTTAATACTTTGTTGTAGTCAAAAGTCCAATCTAATTAAACTGTTGTATTTAACCTTTTCGGGAAATGATACAGTTGATGAGAAATATTTTTCCCAAACGGGAGGTTCCCCTCTAAGTTATTAACTATGAAAGTACCTACCTTGCAAACGGTACGCCCGGCTTCTCCACAAAACTCCCGATTCCCAAGTGCAAGTTGTTGGTAAAGGTCGAAAGGTTCGTGTAGATATTTAAACCTTGCGATTGGAGAATAGTCACAAAGTTCTTCATCGTGTGGGAATAGTCCACCAAGTAATAAACGTCCAAAGGATAGTGTTCAGCTGGTTTATATTTGATCGGGAAGTAGACAGTTTCTCCTGGACGAACTATAACTGTCATATCTTGAGGTTGCAGCTGGACGACCCTGGACCCCGCGGTGCCTGGGTTTATCGAGTCGTTTCTATTGGCTATGATTTGTTTCACTTGAGGGTTTATGACTGTAACGTTGCACCACGACGTAATGTCGACCTCATCAGCAGCTGCACATCTTGGGCTGCTATGATTACCCTGAAATGTTTTTAATCACACTTTTAGTTTTAAATATAGTTTTTATAAAAAACGAGTTTGACAACTATTAAAAAAATACAGCTATTGTTTGTTAGTCAGTAAAATATTTTATGCGTTACAAGAATTTTGATTCTTGACGAAATGATTTAAAATGTTTATGTGACCTATCTGTTATAAATGTTCAAGTTTAATTTAATTTAATTTAATTCTCAATCTTAGTGGCTAATAGAATGTATGACAATAAGTATATTTAACTTTATTTTAAGGCTGAGCTTTTTATTAGATTATTAACTCCCAGGGGGCCTAATATGGCTGCGTTTATCGCGTGCCAAAATGTGGTTACAATATCCGTCACTTTTTGACACGCAAGTAAACGAGAGTGATGGTTTGCACGTGACAAACGCAACCATATTAGGACCGCTGTACAGGTGAAGTGCATAATTGCTTTCCTTCGTATTTTCATGGAAACGTACGAACGTGTCTTGCTACTTCAGTCACCCTCAGTACTTTTTGTACTGTGACCGTCTGAAATAGCAAGACACGTTCGTACGTTTCCGTGTAAATACGAAGGAAAACAATTATGCACTACATCTGTACTAACTGTGTAAAGCAGCGAATAAATATGAATATTAAATAACAATACTTAATTAGTTTGCAGTTGTTTAGATAAAGCAAAGGCTTACACTACTACCAGTTTCTTAATACCTAGCGATCGGCAGTCTTCGTTTTCCTATAAAACACGGTTAAGAAGTGCAAGCGCAGAATAAGTAATTGGTGCAAGTGCGATAGCGATAGTCAACTGGGCGTCTACTCTACTGGGTAAAACCATATTACATTTGACATGGTATCGTATATTGGAATCGTTACGATATCTTGTATTTACCTAACAGTAGGTACCTACCTATAGCGGCCGAGTTTAAAATAATATTATAACATGTCAAAGAAACAGCGGCCATTACACGTAAAGTTCGTACCGCGGGAAACGCCACGCGCCGTTCCAATCTTCGTTCCAAACCGTACATTTTTTTCTTTTTCACTACCGGTAAACTGGGGGTGCTTTGATTTACGGGGTAACATGGGCCCACCCTTAAAACGATAACTGTTTTAGTTGTTATCTTCTTAAATTGTTGAAGTAATTATATAACTGTATGAGTAGCTTAGTCCTGATGAAACATTTAATAGAATAATTAAATATTAAAGATAGTTTTTGGGGTGGGCAATGTTACCCCGTAAATCAAAGTACCCCCAGTTTACGGTATTACAGTTGCATTTACACGTACGGTTCAGAACGAAGATTGGAACGGCGCATGGCGTTTCCCGCGGTCAGAACTTTACGTGTGCAGGCCGCTAATATGGTTTGTCTCAGTAGAATAGGGGCCCTGAACGCTTTTATGCAGCTCGTAGTACTAGTATGATATAATAAAGGTATGCATGTTGCTTAAAGAATCGACTGCAGTAAATGGAATTACACGAGTAAAAAAAATTTTGAGTTTCCGTGTGCGTCAATGTTGCTCCTTTTGGCTGATTTACACTAAAACATGATGAGAATTATACTGTCACACGAGGTCCACCACACGACGATACGACTACCTTCACCATAAAAACGGTAAAAGAGCACGAAATTGTGTCTGCTTCAACTAAAGACATGATGACATTTCATCGTAGGTATGTATTATCTATAGCCGCGATTACAAAGGGATTTGAGGTGACAGTATTACCATATACTTACGTCAAAATGCATATGAATATACGGCTATTCCAATCCCAAACTTATCATTAGCATCGGCGGCAATATGATCATCGTAATTTTTGGTGATCAGTATGATCTCTTGTTATTTATTCGTGAACATTCAAGCAAATCATGCCAATAAAAGTATGTACATTACAATAGCTCTCGGGTGCCCTTCAACTGACCTAAATTTTTTTGGTCTAAATTGTTTCGTATTATATTGTATGGCATACTTCTTTTTTAGCATACATATTTTTTATTCTAAAGCACTCAAGCTCTAATATTGTTTTGTCTAAAATTTTAATTACTAATGGGCTAAATCCATAACATTGCATAAAACACCTAGGTCTCAAGTAATCCATAGGTTAGGTTAGGTTAGAAATATGTCAAAGCGCGAAGCGCCACAACTACGCAGCATGGGAGCTCCGTCGACTTCGGCTCACGGTCTGGGTTATTCCAAACAAAGTTATACTAAACAATGTTCCGACCAAGCAACACTATGTAAAACAATTTCGATCAAACAATTTTCGACATTTAAATCATAAGACGAAACGTCGGCATGCAAAAAAACATGTGGCGAAACAAAAATAGTCCAAACAATTTTAGACCGACCTATTTACACCCAAATCAGCCATTTTGGTCAGTTGACGACGTCACGTCGGCTTTACCAACTGCCAATTAGTACCGCAACTGTCTGACACACTGTCCCATGACTAATTTCTGGACTATTTTTGATAACTAACCATAAGCACGCATAAGTATATAAATTATAGCGCGTATAATAACTGCGGGCAGTGCGCTAACCGTCGCTTTTCCTCTTCGTCTGATACCACAGTATGTACGTAATTGACAAAAATAGCTTTTAACGTCACTAACGTCATAAGGAAATCAAGAATCATTGACTTACTTGTTTTTGTCTTTTTTAATTTACGAAGTTAACCCCATAATTAAAAATTCACCAAATGCTTACCAAAATTAAATGACTAGCAAACATTTTACAACTTATTGTCATATTTAAAGCGAATAACTTCAAACTAATTATTGCTAACCCAAAAACGTTAAGTGATCACCAAACATTTATCATCATTTTAATATAAAATGTCATTAAAATTTTAGCGTCTTAATTATCCTATAAAAGTAGGTAAATTATTCAAAATATACCATTGTATATCCAAAAAAATTATAAAGCACTCCTAAAGTTATTCACGTTTATTTTAATCGCAAATATTAACAGTAGACTATTTTAATAATAAGTACCTACCTATTTCCCATTCCAAAATTCTCATATGACAGAGTCGACGAAGCTCCGCTTCACGGAGCTCCTTCTTCTGGGTTGTTTTGGCCCTGCGGGCCTGATATAAAAAATAATCTAACCAAACCTTCTACTTAATGTATTAAAATGTAAGTAAAAATTATTTAAAAAAAAAACGGTCAAGTGCGAGTCCGACTTGCGCACCGAGGGTTCCGTATTTAAGATAATATGCTCGGTGACCGCAAAATAAAATAGGTACTCATTTTGTTATGATTTGTATTTTCTATGAAATAAGGTCCATTTTGAGTAGCCTACATTTTAATACAGATTTTTAAAGCTTTTTGTTATTTCTCATAAACTGTAAATTGTATTACAAATACTTCAATTTATTTTTCTCTTAAAATATAATTATCTATACGTCAGGATTTCTGCAGATTTTTTTGATTTATAAACTTCAGAGATAAGGATAAGGGGGGAGCGGTCATTTGTTGTACATTTGTTGCTATAAATCAAAAAGTACATCACATCATCAAAAAATATGTAAGTAGGTAATAAGTAAGTAGTTCAGTGATTTGATTATAGCAAATGGGGTATGATATGAAAGGACTCAATCTGCACATTTGAAATAAAAAAAAATCAACCTTTTTTCAATGATTTATAAACTTAATTTGATATTATTTTTACTAAAAACAGATGCGGGCAAGCCTGTTTCATAACTATGCATTTGTAGTTGCTGAGAAACCTGCTGTGACATACAGATAGACAGACAGGCAACGAAATCTCATCATAAGTGTTCCTTTTTTAGCATTTTGGTACGGAACCAAAAATGAATATAGCGGGAAATATCAGCGTCGTGACGTCGGTAATTTGGCTTACGTCACTTTGTACCTGCTTTACTATATTTATAATTTAGCGGTATTTTTAGCTAGTTTTAGTAAAAGCGCAATAGCTTGCTCGTCAAAATTTAGTGATCATTTCGGTGGTCGTTTACTAAACTTGGTGATTGAATTGTATTCAATCATGTCAATCAGTCATGACTAAAATATGTAGAAAAATTTATTTTTTTCTTGTTTTCTTATTAAGTACATTTTTTTGTGTTTTATATATGTTTAGAGTTCCTTACCTCAAAAGGAAAAAACAGAACCCTTATAGGATCACTTTGTTGTCCGTCTGTCTGTCAAGAGCCTTTAGGCTGCGTTTCCACCAGAGATGTGCGAGGATGCGTTGCGAGGGATGTGTTTGTCATTAACCAATAGAAACGCTTCATTTACCTATCCTCGCTTAGCTTAGCTCTGGTGGAAGCGTTTCTATTGGTTAATGACAAACATATCCTTCGCAACGCATCCTCGCACATCTCTGGTGGAAACGCAGCCTTATGTCGGGATCGCGTGGAGGTATTGAGTTGAAATTAAAACCATATACTCCGGTCTACAGTCCCTTGAAGATGTGTTAAACATCAAACTTCTGCTTTAACGTAAAAAAAGATACGGCCGTTATGCCGCAAAAAAAGTGTATTTCGACACTCTCGGCGGAATCAAAATGTATAGGGTATTTCCCGATGACCTAGAACTATGAAATTTGGCAAGTAGCACTATCTTATACTACAAGTATAGGGAAAAATCTGAAATCTATACATTTTTAATTAAATCCCAAAAAAAACAGGATCTTTATGCAAGGAACGGCGGTCCAAATTTTGTATTGAGTTAACAGTGTCATGTGCCAACCCTTGGTGGGCGAGTCCGACTCGCACGTTTCCGATTTTTTTAGGTTAGAAAGCTAGGTTTAGGTAGCAAATCTTCAACTTTTTTGGTGGTCATTATAAATGCGACCCGCTTTCGTGTCGCTTGTCAGACACGCTGACACTGACTGGCGCAGGCTTGTTGTTGGTGACAGACAGGCAGTCAGACAGACTAACTGACTGACGCGGGAAGCGACTGGTTTTACGAGTACACTATAAATAAATGAATAAATAATAAATATCAGGGGACAATGTCACACCAATTGACCTAGTCCCAAACTAAGCTCTAGGCTTGTACTATGGTTACTAGACAACGATATAAATACTTATATAGAGAAATATATACTTAAAATACATAGAAAACATCCATGACTCAGGAACAAATATTCGCGCTCATCACACAAACATCTGCACTTACCGGGATTTGAACCCAGGACCGCTAGCTTCGTAGGCAGGGTCACTACCAACTAGGCCAGCGTGTCGTCTATGTATAGAAGATGTATTATCCCTCTTATCTAGATACTCATCATATAAAATTAAACTGTTCGTTGGCTGGCTCACTGATAGACAACACAGGCTAATCCTTTGGACCCAGGGTGATATAACCAGTAATGAACAAGGATCAATGATGGAACTTGATTCTTATGTTATAGAAGATAAAGGTTATTCATTTGTTTTGAGAAAAACAATGTATAATCTTGTGATGTTTGAATTAAGAGTTAAGTGTCCATAATTGGTGCATTGGTGACTTAAGATATGGAGAACGATTTTTCGGAAATATATCCCCGTTGAAGGAATAGGAAGATTCTTAGAGGTTAGGTCTAAAAAACGCACTTTTTTTTAGGGTATGTGCATGGTGAGATGTCATGAGTTTTGGCCTGTGGATTTGGTACAATCCTCTCCCCCTAAAAATATCACTATATTGTGTAAGATTTACCCTTAGGTATTTTGTACATTTATTCGCTCGAAAAATATAACCCTCCTTCGGGAAGGCGGATAAAATGAGTGTCTGACCTTTAACAATGAATTACTGCTCATAAGTGGTTGATTATACATATATTTAATAATTAACAATGTATCTATTAAATATAAATAAAACCGGCCAAGTGCGAGTTGAACTGGCGTGGAGAGGGTTCCGTACATACGTATTTCTATAAATATATTTTTAATACAATTCTTATAGGTTTTCCTGTAATTAACCAGCAATGAACTATATTTTGTATCGTTTTCGAAATTTTAGCCTAAGTAGTTTCGTAGATCAGAGGGGATACCTAAACTGAATGGTCAGTTTTCGTCTTCTTTCACGAATAAAATCTAAAAACCTAAATTATTATGCAATAATAACAAAAATACATTTGAGTTGACATCCTCATAACGTTGCCGTTATATTTGATATATGACCACAGTAAGGTTTGCAAAACTTTTAAACTGTCCGTGGCAGATGGACGGAGCGACGGACGCACGAGTGATCCTATAAGAGTTCCGTCTTTTTTATTTTTTGTACGGACCCTAATTATAAAAACCAACTTCTAGTTTATTATTGATAGGTAGGTACTTACAGCAGGACACCAAACGCATTCAAAAGAATGACCAATACATTGACCACATGTTTTAGATAATTGACAATTCGATTCACAGGTCACTAATGAGAAAATTGTGGTAGCGAAAACTAGAATAAGCAACATGGTTATTCGGTAGTGTAATTAACTATATTTAAAACGACTGCATGCCGGTCCGGACTCAAACGCACTGCTACTGTAACAGGATAATGATGGTTTGATATAATATAAGGTAAAAAGGTAATAAATAAATGAAAAGGAAGCTTTAAAAACCCAACTGAATTTTAATATTGCCGTCGATATATTATATCTATAATTGATATTTTACGACGTTGTTATTATTTCAATTTTAACAGATGGAATAAATAATCGTACATAAATACATACATGAACCCAGAAAACATTACACCTTTTTTTGGGCGGTCGTGTAAAAAGTTATAATTAATAAAACATACTTTCCTGATGAGACTTAACTAAAGCATGGCGTCACTGCTACAAGATAAATAAATAATCAGGATCTCACACGAATTGACCTAGCCCCAAACTGAGCTCTAGGCTTGTGCTATGGGTACTAGGCAACGATATAAATACTCATATAGAGAAATAAATATCACAATAGGCACATAGAAAACGTCCAAGACTCAGCAACAAATCCTCGTGCTCATCACATAAGTTTTTGCCCATACCGGGACTTCTGGCTTCGTTGGCTGACTGGTGCAAGCATGAGTCATTCCGTGCGCGCCGTGAGCTACAGTGACCATGAATTACCACCTGTATAGCCCGTATTAGTTGGGTACACCCTAGCTTAATCAATAAAAATAAATACGTTCTGTTTTTAACTGACCCAAAAATCGTCAAATGTTCGGGAATTTCCTGATACTACTACTACTACTTAGGTTACCTAACTTGTTATACTTCAATCTTGCAATTTTACACATTAGATGATATAAACGCAGACGGAATCGCGGGCGGCTGCTATATTATAAATGCGCAAGTATTTGTTGCTATCATTTTCATGATAAAAAGCCTCAATCTATTGAAGTCAATTTTGGTACAGAGATAGTTTAACCCGGAAAATAAGTTTCTAATTAATCTCAAATGTAAAGAAAACTATCAACAACTCTTTAAAATCTGTAGAATATTACCGGTAAGCATGAAACATAAGTATCTACTTGCTGTAAATAACCATGGCTGTCTGGAACATAACTCAGACTATTCTGCATTATTGATCATAGCTACAACACCAAAGCTATGGCGTCAGGTAAACTATTCGTTCCTAGGATTAATAATTACTTTGGAGACAGAACACTCAAAAAGCGTATCCCATACCTACTCAATAGTTTGCTTGAAGCCATTAGACGTGAAAAAAACAAGAATAAATTCAAGAGTTTAATAAAAAAGTATTACTTACTTAGATCTTATATAATATTTAAAAGTTATGTTTTATTTATTTAATCGTTATGTTCAGCATAATACTGTTTTGTTTTAATCTCTTTTTATGTTAACCTTAGACTGCCGTTCCCACGGTCAAACTGTTTCTCCAGTTTTGTGGGGCAATGTTTAATTATTAGTTTTTATAATTGTACTTATTAAATAAATAAATAAAAATAAAAAATAAAATAAAGGAAGTAGCGGTACCGACATCTACGTGGACAGAGTCGCGGGCAAACGCTAGAATCAAAATCGGAACATAATTTTCTCAAAAATGACAGGAAAAGTTGACATTACTATCTATATATTGGGATGCGAAGTACATAGTTTACTGACAGATCTCAAATTAAAAAAAAAAAAACATTGCGTGCTCGCTACACAAGCACGCAATGTTGCATACAAATTTCATTACCATCTAGTATCTAACTTTTTAAAAAGTGAAAACGGCCTTAATAAAATGAGGGCACAAGTCTTATTACATCCAAATTTTGTTCGGAATATAACTTTTTTATCTGTATCTCGAATAGCTTGAGTAGTTTTAAAAAAAAAGCTTGCGTTTCTCCTTGTCATAAACAAAAGACGGTAAAGAGTAGGTAATAATATTGTCTGTATAGATTGTGTGGTATTTCTTTCCTTAATAAAGTACTTTACTCCAACATAATTTTATTCTTGCGATTTTTGAGAAAAGCACTATATATGCCTCGGCAGGAACGGCAATTGCGGGCCTCGTATTTTTAAACGGACTCGCAAGCTCGTCCGTTTAAACCAATCCTCGCCCCGCAATTGCCTACTTCCGTGCCTAGGCAATAATGTACTATTGGTAACTATTTACTGTCCAGCATGAACCGATGAATTCAGTTACGTACCCAGTTGGTCTATTACGCAAATCGTCCAATTCCCAGTTCGTAATTTTCGAGCTTTAATTACGCAGTTGGTCCATATTGCTATAAGTACTAGGTACATATATCGCAATTCGCCTATCACGCAGTTTTTCCAATATAACCAATCTTTAAAATTACGTAACTACAAGCAATAAGCAATTAGGCAATCCTTTTCAAACGTAATAAATAAAAAGTCGAAGATTATAAAAAAGCAAAAATATACTATTTTGTTCCACTGCTGTTTTCTTTCCTCAGAAATCATTTACGAGTACCACGAGTCGGTAAGTACCCCGCAAAAGTAGGTAGGTTAGGTTCGTTAGGTATCTTTACTTGCCCGAAAGTCAAATTGCCCACAAAGCAGCAGGCAGGGCTCCGTCGAACAGCAGTGGGTCCACGAGTCCGAAACCAAAACTTCCGTGCATTTATGGGTTTCCCACAATTTGTCTGAAGGGCAAAAGTCTACTACGGTGATGACGTTAAATTGGGAATTTTGGGACAAAAACAAAATCTAAATATTAATGAAACTTTTCCCATGGGACTACTGGGACTACTGGGACGAAATCGTTATTGTGAAATATAAATTTTGGTCAGTTGATACGTCCAGTTGGTCGGAAAGGAAAAACAGGTATGGTTCAGTCCCATCCTACCCCTGGAGGATAATGACCGTGGTCCCACCGCTATGCCCCGTGCCCGCGACCCACGGGTAATTCCGTTTCCCGTAGACCCACTGACCAGTTATTGACAAAAAATAGTATCATAAACATGAGGTAGATTTAGGTTATGTTAGTTTTGCAGCAGGCCCGGAGGAGCAAACCGCTCAGAAATAGCGGAGCTCCGTCGGCCCTGTTAATTTGATATTCATTCAAATAGAAATCATTGGTCAGTAGGACTACGCAGTAGGACAACGGGCAAAAACGGGCGCCACTTGACAAAAAAACATGACAGCGGTGGGACCACGGGTAAAAGGTAGTTTTGTTTCAATTACCCGTAGTCTCACCCTAGCGCAGTGGGTCTACAAGGGGAAAAAAACCTGTGCCACCACCAGCGCGGCACATCGGTGGGACCACGGTTAAAAGTTCTTGCACTCCGATACACACGTACAGGCCCGGTATTCTAGGCGGTAAACACATCGCCTTGGAGTTGTTATCGTATTGTCAACGTTTTGATAGCTCTTATGTACTTGACAGTAATGGCGACTGACGTCAAAACAATACCATAACAGGTCAAAGACGATATGGTTTATACCGCCGGAAATAGTCCAGATACAGTGCAAAATAAACCAGGGTATGGTGACGTATGGCTGAAATTAGCTGTGGCTTTCAGCTGTCATTGGCGTGTGAGGACGACTTTTGTATCAAGTCAGTGGCGGCGAAAAGGTTAAATATAGAATGGCTGTAAACACACATTACCTCTACAAACGCAATTCCGCGCTCTCGATAATTTATATACTTATACCAATCTAAACAATAAAACACCCAAATGATTTTTCAATTTTTGTTAATTCAAACTTTTTTGACTGAAACGAAGTTAAATAAAAAAGAACATAAAAAATAACGAAAACATAGCAAAGTATAAATTATTAGAAAATTTTGTTGCAAAACATTCATAGCACACCGACACCATAAAAATCTTATAAAATCTGCTTCTAGATTTTGAAAAAGTTCTAGAAGTATGTAAATTGTAATATTTTTCATATATTATTATTTCGTATTTAACATCTCACGCGAGACTAACCCTGCATCTGCAAATGAAATGTACATGACTTTACAATAAATAAATAAATAAATAAATAATAAAAAAAGACGTATCTGTAGTAAATACGTTTCAAAAAACAATAATTGTTTTACGAATTTTCGAAAACTAAGCACATATTTCATGGAACTAAAAACAACAATTAAACAACTATTACGTCCTATATGCAAAACGGACCGTTAAATAGTGCTTGACATGAACCTTTTTCTTCGAACAAATCGATTCGCCGATACGTTTTTATCATTTAATATCATTTACCACGTAGACTTTACCAATTTTACCACACGATGGCATTGACAAATTGTTGGTGATGGCATTAACAAATTTATAACAGAATGCAAATTGATTATATTAACTTTATAAACCTTATCGATATTCGAAAAAAATGAAAGCGATTTTAATTAGCAGCTTCACTAAATTTGCCCAACGACATCTGTCACAGGCACAATAATATATGAAAAATAATATAATAACGGATAGGCATTGATGAATAGGTCAAATCCGGGAATGGTGCGCAGGCGAGGCGTTGGTCACTAATTGTGGGTGGTAAGTATGAACTGCCTGGTTCTGGGCGAGTCACTTGCGGACCGCGCGCGCCACGGGGCGCTCGTGCTGGCGGCGTAACCTCGTGGGAGGCTCGTCGCAATACAGCTTGCGCTCCCGCCGCTCTTCCACGTCCAGTTTTGCTAGCACCGCCTGCGAAAAGGTTGGTTAAAAGTCAAACTCAAACCGGGCACACTCGTTTGGTAGAAGACAATTGACACCAGCCCCCCAATTTCACCAACCTGACAATGACAGGTGAGAGGTGGCATTTCAGTGTACATGGCGCAGCTGATATGAAACCCAGTGATGTATCAGTGTGTTAGCTTTGCAATGTATACCGAATTGCCACCTGTCACGATAGTGAAATAGGGGGCTGGATTTTCTTCTTTCGTGGTGTTATAAAAATCATTGCTTTTAGAGGTTTGTCTCAAAAGCATACCTATTAAAAACACATTTTATTTTATTGGTTTCTTTCTGACTTTTTTGTATGTTACCGTGATTACTACGCCACGCTTTGGACTAGTGGTCGGAATGACGTCATTTTGTTCTGCTCTTTCCTAGTTCCTATTGTCAATTGTTACCTAGTGTTGGTAATCTTAACTCACTGAATGAACTTATAATATTTGTAAGTACCAATAATAATGTGCAGTTCCGACGCATGTGCACGCTTCTTGTGCATGAAACTATGCAACAATCAATCAATTTCCTGCACCACATGGTTTCATTAGCACTATTTATCAGATATTTTTATTAAAATTTCATCGACTAACACGGTAAAATTGTGAAGAGATAGACAAGGGGTAGAGAAGGGTACTTTAGGGAGTTTATTGATTATTCAATTAGTGCCAAGTGCCAATCTTATCCAGGATGGTTTCCAACAGCAACGACGTTTTTTTTTTACTTTATCGCTGGAGCTAAATTTGTATGGGAAAACTTGGACAGTCACGCGAATTCACGCGATAAAAGCGTCAGTTCACAATCCTCTTAATTGTTATTCAATGTAATTGAAAGGTTTTCTAAATGGTGGTGAGGAGTCTATGTCAGATATCGGTTATTTAAATTTGCGATAAGAGTTTTACAAATTATTAGGAGGTATATAGACTTGACCATTGATTATGAATCATAATTTATGATGAATGATGATTGAAAATTGCTTTTTAACGACGTCGATAAAACTTAGTCGATATTGAATAATTCACTAGCCCCCCGCAATCCGGGGTTTGGTAATGGTTTAATGATAGTTGTCTTTTTTGTAATCGGTTTTTGGCAAGCAAATATCCGTAAAAACTTTTCTGTAGCTCACTCGGCTCCGCGCGCTGCGTATGCGAATACTCGAATAGTCTGGCAAGCAAGAATTTCACGGATTATGGGAAATAATAAATTTGACCGAAAATATTTCGCTATATCAAAAGTATGCTAATTGTTCATTGGTTTTTTGTTTTGGACTAATAATTATTTGCTTAGGTAAACCATTTTGGGAGCCGACTATATGAAAGTTGAGAGTATTCTGTCTTAAATTGATCAAAATATATATGCTAAATAAATGAATAGGTCTTGAGTTACAGTAATTGCTAAAGTTTGTTTGGGAAGAGATATTTTCGCCCAACGCCAGGCTCCCGAATGCGTCACGTACTCTATTAATGTCGGTACGGGTCTTCTTCGGCTGCAAGCTGCCCGGCAGGACCAGGTCCCCAGCCGACCGCCGCTCCGTGAGGTCCTCCGCGGAGCCGGTGTTGCAACAGCAGCTGAAAATAAAATCCCGGATTATAAACTGTATCTATTCTAAATATCTCGTCAATCGATCGAGGCGTTGCGCTATAATGATGGAACAAACAAACATATTTTCGCATTTTTACTAAGTATAAAGAGTTAAAACTAACGACACTCTTTGAAAAAAACAATTCAACAATATCTCGAAAGTCAGTTATTTAGTCTTCAGGAACCCATACAACAAGAGACAGCTAGAGTTTTAACCTTTTGATCGCCGCAGACGGCTCTGGGCTGTCAACTGAAAGTGGTGCCACCGTCTCGGCCACAGCCGACACAAGTTGAAGATTAAAAGCATAAAAAAAGAGCGTGACAGTGATTAGACAGCCGAGTAATAAATAATATTTAGGTTTTACTGTACCAACGTAGCAGTCGTTCCCGAAGTGGTCCTTACCGCCCCCCAGTCGGCGCTGACTGTGTCCGAGGGAGGGTAAAGGCTCCCATTAAGACCCATAGAAAAAAAACAGGGGGTGCTGAAGCTACTTAGGGGGACGATGCCCGTATAGATCAAATAACATATATATAGAAGAGAATTACCGAATTCTCATTGAGATACAATTGATTTTGCCAATAACCTTGTACCATTTTCGTATTAGTAAAAAGGTAAGTGAAGTACTTTTATATTTTTTTATGTATGTTTTGCCAATTGGGCGTTTAGCGTCAATTGAAAAACAGATGGCGAAG
Organism: Acleris sparsana; assembly: GCA_923062465.1. Lineage (NCBI taxonomy): Eukaryota > Metazoa > Arthropoda > Insecta > Lepidoptera > Tortricidae > Acleris > Acleris sparsana. Next base: position 16,652,407 of record OV281286.1, read on the forward strand.
ATTGGTTGTGCTAATCTAAACTGAGTACGGAAAGGGGCTGACTGATGAAAACCTGCGCCGTCTTTTGTCCCACGGGACACCTGTATTATTTCATTCTTAAATCTCGTTGTTACTTTGTACAAGTACTTTACTGGTTTTGGGTGAGTTTAACCCTTTCTGGACGAGATTGTGACGATGCGTGAATTGATATTAATTCAACCCTTCTTTGCATGGTGATGGAAATTTCCTTCATAACATAATACCAACTTCTTTTTTTGTATCAAGTTTGAATTCACCACTTTTTTCATTTTTATGTTACAAGGGTTAATTATTCATTTTCATATAGTAAAAAAAATAATGCAGAAATTTTCAGGATCGTATAGGCTCGGCCGGAAAGGGATAAAAAATTCTCACTTGGCTCTTCAGATATTGTTACCTTGCAGTATTTTTCCGCGTTAATTCTGACTGGCCAGGACTCTTGACGGGGTTACTCCGGCACACCGCCTCTCTCACTTCCTCTAGTCTCTGCTTCTCTTCGGCCACTTTCCGATCTAATTCGGCCACTATGACAAAGACAGAAAACGGTTATTGAACATCAAAAAAATAGGGAAATATGCAAAGAGAAACTAGTTCCTCTCGTAAGTAGGGGGTCATAGGTTGTTATTACTACAAATAATAGGCAGATAGATCAATCCTGACACACAACCATGAAGTTTTTCATATTGATTACATTGACAGCAGTAGCACGAATTTGTTAAATTACTGTTTCTTCACACGCGGCAAATATGTTTAGCATTAGAGTCCGTTCACACAGACTTTTGCATTTGCACTTCCTTTGACATTACGTAATAAGGTCCATTTTGACCAGCCTTTCATTTGAATACAGATTTATAAAGCTTTTTGATATTTTTTCCAAAACTGTAAAATTTGAAAATTTCATTTTATTTTTCGCGTAAAATATAAGTAATTATCTTTAAATCAAGAACTTTTCAGATTTTTTGATCCATTAACTTAGACACTTGGCCGAGACGTGGTTCGTCAATTCTTTTTTTTTGTTACAATATGAAGTCTCACCATAAGGGTTCCTTTTTTACCATTTTAGTACGGAACCCTAAAAACCTAACACGGTTACAAACAAAATGACGTCATTCCGACCACTAGTACAAAGCGGGCGCAGCTAACTGATAATATTCTCTTTTTTTCTCTCAGTAAATAAAGATCAAAAATTGTATGTATGCTTTTGAGTCAAACCTCTATAAGCATGATATTTTTCAGAACATCTTTTAAAAAAGTTGCAGCTGTCAAATTTGAAATCGTAAATGGCAAGGTTCTCATTTCGATTGGTTTTTTGTATGTATAGAGAAATGAACTTTATACATACAAAAAACCAATTGAATTCGGAACATCGTCCCTTAAGACTTCCTTAACGATTGACGATTACTTAAATTATTCAATTGCTATTACTATTTTTATCACAATCAAATTCAATAATGATTAATTTAATCGATGATAAAATGTTCAGTCACTTGATTCATCGATTAAAGAAATTAATCGATTGATGCCAAATTGCCAACTCTGTGTCAGGTAAGGCAAATGCATCTACGGGATAAGTGCGTTAAATCAATAATATCTCACTCAAATATAATAGTTTGTGCCACTTACCCATTGACGCACGTGCCCCACCTGACGTTAACTCAGTAATTTATTAAAACTTATCTTACTGTGCTGTTGCGCACTTCTTTGTCTGTTGATCAATTCGACCTCCAGCGAATCGATTTTCTTCTGAAGCGCTTCTTCCTTGCTAAGCTTCAGTTTCCAAGTGCGACACACCTTCAAATGTAGAAATGACAGCTCCTGAGCGTCCAGGCCCTGGTCAACATAAAAGTTATATGTTATAATTTACGGACCAATTTTATTACATTTACGAATATGGAACCCTACTGTAAAACTCGATATTAATGTTATAGATAGTTTTACCCTTTAATTATTTTCTGCACGTTGGCGAGCTCGTTCGGAGCAGGACTAAAGTTGCGGATGTCAGCAAAAGGATTACGGAACTGAAGTGGAGATGGGCGGAACACTACTTGGCTAGACGATGGCAGGTATCGAGGGCGGTTACATAGTGGTGGCCGAGATTAGGTCACAGATCGGTTGGCAGACCATCAGCTCGCTGGTCTGATGGTATTTGGGAGACAGTTGGCAAATGATGGATAGCGTTAGCACGAGACCGGGCAAAGAGGTGTGAAAATAAAGAGGTCTTTACCTTGCAGTTGGCGGATGTGGGCTGAAGTTATGATGAATACATAGTTTTATCGTACCTCAATATTACCACTAGATATCTTGCCGGCTATGTACTTCAAGTATGCGGTTTCGGCAAGTTTCCTCTGTTCAGCGCCGACTTGCTCGAAAATGTTTCTGATCGTGTCGGATATGTTGACGTCCAAGGAGCAGGTGCAAGGGCCGAGCAGACGCTTCGGTTTCACGTTGAAGGCTTCTACATTTGTCTTCGTTAGGATTTTCGTGTCGCACCTCATTCGCGGTTTCCGCGGTTTTCGTTCAGGTGAGCAAGGTCTCGTCTACAAATAATTTGAATTTTACCGGACGCTCGACAAACGAGTAAATTAAGTCGAAGCTGCACAGATAGGATGGCTCAGGACGATTTTTTCCACATTCCTATTTCGTAACCTTCTTCTAATTCAATTTTTTTATTGCGTTTTAGTCGTAGGTACATAAGGTCTTAAATTAAGTAAGTCTAGCATCAACGTAAACCCGGTAGGGGCATAGCAATGATAGTAGATTATACGCAATTTTATAATTTACGAGTAGGTAGGTAGATTCAATGCCATGTAGGTAGTCATAGTCAGCGTGTAATTCCTAAATTTTCACAGTCTAAATCGTCTACATTGTTAAAAGCTTTTACTTGACTTGCAATGTATGTACGTATTATGAACGGGTCATATCTTCAAGTTGAATTCCGAAAAAGCTAAAAATTTGCATACACCTCTAGTTCTCATGACAATACAATAAAATAGTGCCATCGATCTGGTCTTATGATGACGACGTAGGGTGGCCATATAAACTTAATTGTTAATTGCACATGATAAACCCGTCGTGTTAGGTCTCGTTAGAAAGTCTTGACGAGTTGATGACAATAAAAGCTTATCACAAAAATGAAATTTTTGACGGAGACTTATGATATCGTCAATTTCTTATCTTGTCCACATTCCTATATTTTCCATAGTGCTAACTCGTCCACATTCCTATATAGTCCACATGACTGATGACATGATTATATTTAAAGCGATTAAAAGTCAAATACCCGAACCATAAGAATAAATAATAACTAGGTAGAAGCGAATCTCCTTTACCCAGGCACCAAATGCCGCGCATTTCCCCTTCATCTCCGCTACCTACGGGTCTCTGTTTTCCGCGCCCATAGATAGAGCTGGCACTTGCGAAATATTTCGGGTGTGTCATACAAGTTTAGTCATAAAATGAATGAATGAATGAAAATCAATTAATAAGATTTGAAAAAAAAGACCGATTGTTGTGAAGCCTAACGGAACAAAGTGAATTATCTCTAATGATGATATCTATTGATCAGGTCTATTGAGATAAAACAAACGGTTTTTTAATCCCAGAGCATTTCCGCGGCATTCATAGGATTTGTGAAGAGTAGTGAACAAATTTAGAAGTTGCCGACGCACAATAGAAATGTGGACGAGTTGGCACTGTGGACTATAAAGGAATGTCGACCAGTTAGCATTGTGGACGAAATAGGAATGTGGCCATTTGGCACTATGGACCATATAGGAATGTAGAGTTAGAAAGGTAACAATAGGTAAAATAAAGGAATGCCGACGAATATGAATAGTGAGTGAGTGGGTCTTATGGCATTGTGTACGAGTTAAGGTGACAAAATAGGAATGTGGACAAAGTCGTCCTGAGCCGATAGGATGAGCAAGCTGCCTAAATATGTTTAGTGTCGAATGTATGGCAGTCCCCCTTGGCCTAAACCCGATTGCTATTGTCTCTAAATCTCTAAATGAATGTGGTATAATCACGTACTTTTCCTAAAATCCGATTCTAAATATGATAGACAAAACGTATACCTAACAAATATAATAATATTATTATCAAAAGATAAAAAAGATAAAAAGATGTTTATTCAGTAAGTAGGCCGCACGGGCACTTTTACACGTCAAAATCTACCAGCGCTTCGCAAGAGACCACTGCTGAGAAGAAACGCCGCAAGAAACTCAACAGTCAGTCGTTTTTTTTAAATACTACTTATGATATTATACAATTATAAAGCTTAACCTAGCATGATATAAAACAATGAATTTAACATAAAATTAAAATTAAAATAAAAAACATTCAAGCGTAGCTTTAGCAGGAAAATGTGTCAAAACTAAGAATTTTCATAGGGAGTAATAAGTAGTAGTAATAAAAAAAATATATATGAAATATATATATTTAAAAAAAAACTTTCCTATGACAGTGCAAGACAACCACCACATACAAAGGTTCGATACATTCTCCTACAGAAACCGTGTCCCCTAGACAATATGCAATATTTACATATTTTTTATGCCTATTTTATTAGTCAGTTATTTAGGTGTTTAGTTAAGTTTAGGTCAAGCATTTTTATCTGTAAGATAGCCCTCGACCCTATAGTAAGCTTTAGACATCAACGACTTTTTCAAGTAACTTTTAAGTACTGGAAATGGTAACTTTAAAACTGAGTCAGAAAATAATGCATTGACCTACAAATGATTTATAAACCTTACGGACACGAATTTTTTTAATAGCAATTTTATTTTATGTATATCACAATTCTTAACAAAAGAGTCTTTATTTTTAATGACATAAATAATATTCTCATAAATAAATTGTGACGCTACTGTCAAGATAGTAATTTCTTTAAATACTAATCTTAAGGAATCACGGGAGTTAAGGTTATATATAGAACGAATGGCTCTTTTTTGTAACACGAATATAGTCTGTATGTCAGCAGCTTTTCCCCAAACCAGAATACCGTACGACATAACACTATGAAAATAACTATAATAAACTAAGCGAGCTGTCTCAATATTGGTAAGTTGCCTGATTTTTCTAACAGCATAAGCTGCCGAACTTAATTTTCCTGCTAGTACTGCTATATGGGGACTCCATTGTAAGATTAGTCTTAAGGAATCACGGGAGTTAAGGTTATATATAGAACAAATGGCTCTTTTTTGTAACACGAATATAGTCTGTATGTCAGCAGCTTTTCCCCAAACCAGAATACCGTACGACATAACACTTTGAAACTTACTATAATAAACTAAGCGAACTGTCTGAATATTGGTAAGTTGCCTGATTTTTCTAACAGCATAAGCTGCCGAACTTAGTTTACCTGCTAGTACTGCTATATGGGGACTCCATTGCAAGTTTTTATCTATAGTTATCCCTAAGAAAAGCGCTTTATCTACCATTTCCAAACACTCATCATTTAGAAATAAACTGGATTCTACTAACATTAGGCAAAGCGAACCTAACACATTTATAGCATTGAGTAGCAAATTGTTACCAATTAAGTACTTTACCTAGCGTGGCATTTATCCTACTGTAAACGACGGATTTTCGTTCTACCTTGAAAATGAATGATGTATCATCAGCAAATAGCACAATATCACAAAGTTTATCTACCGTGCGTGTTAAGTCATTAATATAAACCAAAAATAAGAAAGGACCTAATATAGAGCCCTGAGGCACACCTAGTTTAATAGCTGCTCCCATGGACTGTGATTTGTTTACCACAACCGATTGTGTTCTATCACTAAGATATGAAGACATAAGATTTAGAGAATTATTTGACAGACCATAATGTTCTAATTTTAATATAAGATTCTCATGATCTACGCAATCGAAAGCTTTGGAAAGGTCACAAAAAAATCCTATTGCATCACAAGATTTCTCCCAAATATTATATATATATATTTAAAAAGTACAGATGCTGCGTCAGTTGTGGATCGTCCTCTGGTGAAGCCGAACTGATTACTGTTAAACAGTTTATTTCTATTGAAGTGACCTAACATATCTTTTAACATTAACTTCTCAAAAACTTTACTTAAAACAGGTAGAATAGAAATGGGACGGAAATTGGTTAAATCACTCATCTCGCCCGATTTAAAAAGTAGTATGACTTTACTATATTTCATAAGATTTGGAAAGACCCCCTCTGAAATGCAATTATTGTAGATTAAAGCTAAGTGAGGTGCAATTATATCTATGATATGATGGATGACTTTAACTGACGTTCCCCATAAATCCTCGGTTTTTTTTTAAACTGAGTGATTTAAATACCTTTACGACTGAAAATGAATCTACATGGCTAAAATCAAAACTTAAATTACATCTAGTAACATTACCACAAAGTAATTTTTGAGCTCCAATCGCAGATGACTGAAGATATTTCGTGGTATTAATGGCTATGGCTAAATTGAGATAAGTGAAACAGTTGGGGAATCAAAACTTCCAACTTGCCATAAGTTACCGTAATCTCAAGACCTCATATGGCAAGCAACTGTACCGGGCAAGGATTTTCGAACAAATGATAAGTTGGGACTTGGGATATCGTCAAACGGTAACATGAAAAAATATTGTAATCTACCAAATGTGAAATGTAATAAATGTGGCAAATAACTCTGCTGCGAAAAGCTTTTCGGATAAACGATATGTTGGGATAGCGGCAAATGGTAAAGTGTAAAATTTACGAAAGCTCTCGTCGGATAAAACCAAAGACTTCGTAAGTTTTTGGAAAAGTAAAATCTGGACGAAAATAATAGCGGTTGCCCTACGTTTAGGCCAGTCTATTGCGACATCAAACATCGCAAACGCGCATGTAACTACGATTATTTATAATATTGTTAGCGCCCTTCAAAGTAGTTAACAGCCAAGTTTGCAACCCTGAAACCCTCATGGTACTCGAAAAAGTACGAAATTTTGGCACTTGTTTCAGTTTCTTCAAAAAACTACCCCAAGGAAGCGCTTTTCAAATATCTTTTAAATATATTTTGCTTTAATAAAGATAACTAAATTTGCTACAATGTGAGCGTAATTTGAGTACACCATGTTCATTGGATGTGGAGATACAGCAAGTCTAAGATGAAGATTTTTTTTTCAAAATGTGATTATGTTGCGGTAGTGTCATATTCCAAGGGGTGCAGGCCGGATTCCTCCACGTTGGCTCGGGTGTTGCAGTCTCTCTTGATCTCGATCCGGAGGGAACGCAGCATCTGGGCTGGTGCACCCTGGGCATCGGTTGAGACTTTTCCCTCTTGGGAATTCTTTCGGCCCATGGCTAATATCCGGCACGGGGAGGTAACAGGCGGTTTCTTGAAGGGTTGCGGTTGTGTGGAGATCACTTCTGCCCCGGAAAGTTTCCTTCTGTCACCTGGGGGGGGGGGGGGGGGATAGTGACGAGCAGCTTTTCCTCGGAAAAGTGGTCTCGTCACCATAGGGAGGCGGTGACAGAGGTCGTTGGAAGGGGCGGTTGCGTGTGCCTTCGAGGCCGTTTCCGCCCTGGACAGCTTCTTTCTGTTGCCTTTTGAGGATTGGTGACTGGGGTAGTTTGATGGGTCAGTGGCGTGTGCCTGTGAGGCCGTTTCTGTTCCCGGAAATCTTAACCAGTCATCTGGAGGGGGCCGTGACAGAGGTTGTTGTAAGGGGCAGTTGCGTGTGCCTTCGAGGCCGTTTCCAAACTGGACAGCTTCCTTCTGTCACTTTGGTGGTTGGTGACTGGGTTTACCGGAAGACATGGCACGTAACGGGGCGTGACCACTCTGAAGGTGCTCCCATGTCACCCGAGGGTCCTACGTGTCCTTCGGAATCCCGGGAGGCACTGTAGTTATTGGTGGGACAGCTGTGGTAGGGAATATTTGAAGGGTATGGGACCAAACCTCGCGTTTGGGTATCCGGAAAGCACCATCCACCACAGGCAGACCGTTGAAGGGAAGGCGAACTCAGCGAACTTCGGTTTGCTGCTCGCCCGAACTTCTTGTAAAGCCAGTGGGTAGGCGCTCACATTGCACGGCTTAACCGGTATGGGGAGACGGTCGCGGGCTGTTCACAGCCGTCTCCTCCTCTGGCGGGGGTTTGAGGGGCTCTTCGGAGCAAGCCGGGAGGTGCGTCAGTGGGCGAAGCTTTTTAGCGGTACCGCGGTGCCTCACTACCGGCCAGGAGGTTTAAACGCCGGAGTGGTTTTAGACAGTAGTTCTTTTGAAAGTCCGTCATACCTCCCATTGCACAGCCTTCCCCAGGCAGGGAGAATGCGTAAATTGCATTTCCACTTCGACAAAAAAAAAAAGGTCATATTCCAAGACTCGTACCGCTGAACTAATTGCTCCTAGGTATAATCATAGAAAACAATTTGTAGGGAATTTAATCAGCTTTAATTTAATACCAAAGTGTGCCTCTAGGTCTCATAGTATCAACCAAAAAAAAAAAAAGTAAAATATCGGACTTTGGCTAAATAATAAAACATTGTACAGTCTGTGATCTCTTGGAAGAGGATTCGTGTTTCGGGTTAAATCGGACGAAATTGTGTATTAGAAATTGACAGAGTCAATTACTTTGGTTGACGGATTTATTGGCAGTCCAACACCCAAAGAGTGCAGTCGTCTTTTATGTCTTTAACTATATAGAGTAGTTAATACCACCACATTTTTTAGGTATTATATTATCTGTGGATATTTTTCGATAGTTGATTGTAATGGGGACACGTCTCAAAAAAGGGTATTCCTGTAAATAGTCAATCGCGGGAAATTGTATATAATGTATATAAATATCTTTTGAAAGAAGCGGAAACTTTTAAGAAAAGTGACATTGTAAATATTTTTATTTTATTTTATTCAAGAACGGGTGATAGAAGCAACAGGGATTTCGAAATGTATATTAGGAAGAATATTAAAAGAAGCCGACCAAAAACCTCCATCTATGTATGCCCTTTGAAACGCCACAGAGAGGCAGAACGAAAAAGGATTTTGTATTAAATCTGGATAGTTTTGATTACGATGTTATCAGGCGGATGGTTTATCATAAACATGCGTCGTTATAGCCCCCGCTATAACGACGCATGTTTATGATTTTCATTCTAAATTCAAAGAACTCCCTAATTTGAAAATTTTGCGATTAAAGCTAATAGAATAATGGCTGAATATGGTCATTCCGTTCTGCTTTTAACTCCGTACCACCCAGACTTTAATCCCATCGAGAATATATGGGCTCAAATAAAACAATACGGAGCCCAGCGTAATGTTGACATGAAGAAACTTCCTTACGGTAGTTTTTTCGAAAATACTGCAACAAGTGCCAACATTTCGCAGTTCTTCGAGCGCAATAGCGGTAGCACAGTGTTACAGGGTTGCAAACTTGGATGTTGACTACTCTCAAGACACTTAACAATATATATAAAACAGTAGTTACATGCGGGTTTGCGATGTTTGCCTTTTTGTATTGATATAGACTGGCCTATTACTCTTACATTCAACCTGCCTTATAAAGTCCATATTTGATTTAAAAAGCGTTCTCGTAGTATCCAAATAATATGGTGAATATTCTATAAAAAATATATACCATATAGTAAGAAGATGTACTTAAAAGGAAAATCTACAATGACTGACAGAGTCAAATTAGTGAACTTAAAATCACCTCGTCGGCCACAGGCGAGTTTCCAAGGCTATCTCTACATTTAACTTTCAGAGACATATTTTCCTTTTCCAATTTTTCAGATTTTCGCATTGCTTCCATACTCATTGATCTTAAATTGTCTACCTCATTTTCGTGAACTTTCATAATGTCGTGCAAGGTTTCTTCATGAAGACTTTGAATATTTTTTACCCCCTGATTATGTTCGTTGATTATGTTATTAATATTTCTATCATATTGTGCTTTTATAGCGTCTAGCTTCTTTTTGTATTCCTTCTCAACACTCTCTAAAGTTTTTGTTAGATTTTGAATGATGTTTGTATAATATTCCGTTGTTACATCTGGCATCGTCATCACGCTCCGTTCAACAGAAATTGTGCGACTCGTACTAAATTCAATTGAACCCTTGAAACGACTCATTTTGCTGCAGCCGGGTCTTTTGTCGGTATTATTTTGGAGTAGTTCTTCGCTGACTCCATACCCAGGCATGTGGTGACCCTCTCTTTTGGCTGTATCAAGAATATATTCCAATGCATAATTATTCTGGTTTGCCTGGGCACTCTTTTTTGCATTATCGTCTTGGTCATCCGTACTTTTAATAAGAAAGGCATCAGCTCCAACTCTTGCAAGTTTATGATGTGATTTTTTCCCAGCATTCTGTTTTCTTTTTTTGTCAAGATCGCTAGTAGTATCGTTTATTTCAAGTTTTCGATGGACTTCCTGATTTATTGCTGGTTTTCTCGCACGCATTTCTTTCTCTGAGGGTTCTTCAGGAGAATGTTGTGACCCTCCGTATATGATTCCTTCGTTTGACACGGAGGGTAAGGATGAAGTTGCACATTTACCAGATGCATCAATCATTAAATTTGTATCAGAGAAATTACTCCGTTTTGGCAAATCGTAATTTGACACTGAATAGCAGTCTAACGATTTTTTGTCGACGTCTGACATAGTCCCTAAAGAAGTGCCTTCGTTACCTACCCTGGGTAAGGCTATTTTTATTTTCTGCTTATCATGCGACTTTTGAATCGTGGTTTCTGAATAAACCGTTTGTATAGGAAATTTATCAAAATCATCGCTTTTATCAGGTTTCGTTGATGGTAATGTAGGTTTTTCGCTACCAGTTTTATGGTCACGCTCATCTGACCAAATTTCCTCCTGATAATATGGTTTCTCTTCAAATACGCTTTCACTGTCTCGATAAATAACTAAAACATCTTTGTCTGTTGATTTAGATGGAGAATATGGGCTACTCTCTCCATAATTCTGAATTTGAACATTACTTTCTGTGCGATAACTATCATTGATTTGTAGAAGACTTCGGGAGTCTTGTTTATGAGTACTGTTGTCTAAAAGTTTTGACGAGTTATTCATATCGTTAGATGGTCTACTATAAATATTGATCAAATTGGAACTTGTTTGGTTTGTATTTTGATTGTTAGTGATTCCAGTTTTATTATGAGGTTCACCATCAAAAGCACTTAATTCTTCAAGAGTCGATTGTCTACTAGTACTTTGGTCGGGAAAAGAGTGATGTTCTAATAGACCAGTGCTGAGTCTTTTGATTTTATAGTTCTGATAACTATTTTTTACGAAATCAAAAGATGGCGCAACGTTAGCAGCTAGTATTTGTACCTCATTAATAGTATATGGCGGTTCCTGATTTGTCAGTAACTCGGGAGTCGGATTATTAATATCTTTTTGACAAGATTGCACGCTACTTGCAATCATGACAACTTCTTTAAGTTTGTCCACAGATTCTTCAGATTCTAATTTTAGTTCTGAATTTCTTTCATCGTATATTTCAGGATCAGGTAAATTACTAGTCTGCGTGTACTTCGCTTCGATGTCATTGTTATGTTTTGGTAACGAAGTTTGCAATTCTTTGTCAACTTTCGGTTTATTGAGCAGGTGAGACAGTTTTTCTTTCAATTCTGCTACCTCCTTAGATTTGTTACCAAAATCTTTTACAAGTTTTTTCATAGTTAATTCGGTTTCTTCCTTTGCACTGTCGCATGCTTTATTTCTTTCTTGTAATTCATGTATTTTTGCTACTGCTGTTTTGTACATATCTTGGAGGGAAAGCGCTTCTTCTTCTAACTTTAAAATATATGTTTTAGTTGAATCTTGCAATTTATCGGTAATAAGTTTTTGATTTGAAATGTCCAATTCCAAGTCCTTTATAATGCGTTGATAATGAGCGATTTGTGTTTCTAATTGTTTTTTCTGAGTAACAAACTGTTTTTCCAGTTTTATAGCTTCATCTTTTTCATAGAATATCTTTTGTTTCTCTTTTTCTAAGTACTTCTTAGCATCGTCGGCTTTACTAAGAAACAGTTGAGATGACGTTTGAACCTTCATTAAAGTTTCTTCTAAATTTGTATTTTTACTTTGTCTTGCATTAAAACAACCTCTTATTCTATCAAGGGAAGCCAAAACTTGTTCCACCTCACAATTTTCTGGCATAAGCACACTGTCACCCACGCTGTGAATTTCCAATTGTTTAATGTCCGTTACTATAACTTCACGTTCATTTCGTAGGTTCTTTAGTTGAGCTAAACACTCTTGCCTACCATTTAAAGTCTCTAAACTTTGAAGTCTTGTAACTGAGAGTTGTTCTTCCAGTTTTGTGTTTGCATTTTGCAGTAAAGCTAATTCCATTTTTATATTATGAGTTGCTTTAGAATCTGAAAAAAGTACAAAATGTTTTACTTATTCTCTGAATGTCAAACAAGGAGTTTTGGACATCTTACGCCTCAAGGCACTTTTTAAGTTCTGCCAAAGGACACAGATGGGAGTCCTTAGAGCAAACTTACAAGGAAAGGTACCCAACTGTCCGGCTCCGATTTTGTTGATTTTGATATATGTTAGAGAGTAGTTAAAAATAACAGACACATTTTTTTAGCGGCCCAAACTCAACCTGTTGGGAGAAATTGACCTACAAAGTACTGAAAAGTGACTAAACCCTCTAACTTATATGGAGATAAAAAAAAAAGCCCTTTCCTTGTTCGAAGGGAAAAAACTAAAACCATAAAACTAGGAGTCTGAAATGCGCGAGTGGCGAATGACCGGTCTTAGTGCCATCAATGATGATCTGCTCGGATCACTACCACAATCTCATCTTGTAACTTACTGCCAAGCAGCGGTGTTCGCACTGTTGTGTTCCGAGGTGGGGATTAAATAACCGGTTAAATTACTAGCATAGAGGCAATTTAGTCGTCAGAGTTGGCTAGGCATTGGCAATCTTAACATTTTAGTCTTGAGAATGCAATTTATGTATATGTTAAAAACAATTTTAATGTAGTTTACAAATATAATCACGCCAGATGCACTGCAGACGACGGACTTGCCAGTCACTCTGTTAAAAAAACCTTGGTATCATTGATTAGTTTGGTATTACTTGCTTACTGCTGCTGTTGCTGGTAGATGAGTTCTAGGTGTCCTCATTTACGTGTGAGTGACGACTATAATATGGCAAATTGCCATGGTGTTGAAAAGGATAATGTTAAGTTTCTTAACTTTAGCTTTATCTGTGAAAGTGATTACTGATTATAAATGAATATCTAAACAACCAAATTAACAAGGTAACTTACGATGGGCTTCTAATTTCTTAATTGATTGATCTATGTTCTGGAAGCTAGTACTTTTAATCGCATTGCCCGTATCAATAGCCTGTGCCAGAGTGTCTTGCAGTCTTCGCATCTCGGCTTCCAGCTCATTTATTTGATTCTGCATTATGGCTATCTTATCATCTCGTGCGCATATTTTTTCATTGAGACAAGTATTGTAGTGCTCCTAAACGGTATAAATTATATATAGTGAGTGGCCCAAAACCGGGGATAATATTAAAAACAGGGGCTCTATAGACCACAAGTAATTGTCATTATAATGGTCTTACCTAATTAAAACCAAAACTTAACTTTCAGTTTTTTTCTAACAAACTTAATCGCAAATTCAATGTAATGCAAACACCGCTAAATCTACCGCGTGTTGTCAATGGCACCCTGTACTCAGACATACCGCGTACCAAGTGACCAAGCGACGATATCGCGATGGGAAAATACATTACCTACGATTTTTAACTTTGTAGGCTGTTTTCTCCAAAATTATAGACTTTGTAATATTAGATTCTTGTGATAGTTAATTGAAATGTGCTAAAGAATCCCCATTTACTTTTTTCGCCCCGGTTTTGGGCCACACACTGTATACTTGTATTATAATATACTAAAAATATAACTTAATACTGATATTTCTTAAGCTACATATTTATATATTTTTTTTACCGCTTGGTCCAGTGAATCTAACAGATCTCTGATTTTCTTTTGAGATTGTAGTTTCTCATCCTTCATATTATGTACTTCCAATACCAAGTCAGCGTGAAGTGGTTTCTCTGGATTTGACTTAGCTGATACAAGCTGAAAAAAATGGACATATTTAATTTTACATACTATCAAAACCATATTATAAAACAAAAACAGATCAACTAAACCTCATTCCTCGTTGTCATCAGTGCTTCTTCTAAATCAGAATTTAGTGTCATTAAATGATTTGTCTGTCCATAAAGTTCTTGGTTTTCATGTTCAAGTTTCTTTAAACCTTTTAATTGCTCCTCTAATGATTTCTGTAGTCGTTCTTTTTCTGATTTCATCTCATCATGGGCGTTCTTCAATTTATCATATTCACTTTCTATAGATTCCTGAAGTTGAAGCCTTTGTATTAAAATCGTACTTTCTTTTCTATAAGTATCAAGTGCTGCTATCTTATCTAGTTTATCATTTTCAAGAGTTTGAATACTATTTGCTATTTGTAAATTCTGTATTTCAAGAGTTTTAACGTTGTCTTGCAAATTTTTATTTTCTTGTATTTTATTTTCAAGGGTATTGTACAAATCATGAATTTCTTGATTTTTGCTATCGATGTCATGTTTTAATTTTTGTTTTTCGTCAAGTAAATCATTAAAGTTATTTTTCAAATCAGAAAGTTCTTTTTCAAGTACAGAAAGTTCAGCAAATTTTTGTTTAAGTTGGTCATTCTCTTCACGTAGTTCATTTAAACTAGTATCAAGAAAATTGTTACGGGTAAAAAGGGATTGATTTGCAGAATGCAGTTGACCCAGTTGTTCTTGAATTTTTTCGTGTTGTTTTAGTAATTCACTACTCTCTTTTTTATTTAATTTAACGGAACAAATTGCACTATCAAGTTGAGAAACCTTTTGTTGAAATTCGTTTTCTAATTCCAGTTTCTCTTTACTTAGTTTTTCATAAGCATATTTTAAAGATATAAATTGTTGGGAAATATTGTCTAATTCAGATAATCGTTGTTCCAGTATCAAGCTATCTTTTTTAGCTAATTCCACCGATCTTTTAGATTTTTTTTCTTCATTTTGTAAGGCTTCTAAGTCGCGTTTAAGGTTTTCATTTTCTTCAATCTTTTGCTTCAATTCCCTTTTCATAGACTCAAATTCCTGCATTTTATCTTCAATGGTTTGTGTCAAATCTTCCTGTTTTTGAACAAAGTAGTCATAGTCTTTTACCTTTTGAAGGAGCTCTTTGCTTTCCTGTCTTGATAATTGCAAAGAACTTAGGACTTGTTTTTTTTCGCTATCCAGTATAGCTACCTGATCTTCGTACTTAGCTTTGAGTTTATCGATTTGATTCATAAGATTGTGGTTTTGGTCCATTAGATTATTGATTTCTTTGGACTTGTTGTTAATCATTTCCATTAGATTCTCCACAGCACCTGTTTTTTCTTGGACAGTCTTTTGTAATGCTATATTTTCCTCGATCAGTTTCATTCTTTCTTCATCCTGACTTTCTATGCAATCCTCCAAATATTTGTTACGTTCCGATACTTTCTCATAGGAACCTAAAAATGTACGTTTTAAAACACGCTTATGATCTAATAGTATGCAGATGTGGTATAAAAATTATATACCTATTAAACAGGGTGATCAATTCAATCGGGTTAAGTATAGGGAGTTCTGAAACTATAGAATTTGTTTATCTGTTCTGAGGAAACTAGGCCTCAATTTGGAAAAAAAGCTGCATATAAAGATATTAAAAAGTACACATCGTTTTAGTGCTGCAACTGAACTATTACATTATTTTTCTTACTTCTCCAGACTTCAACATCTCCTTTTAATTCGGTAATGATTGAGAGCTTGTCCTGAAATTCCTCTTCTAAATCCTGAAGATTCTTCATTTGATCTTTTAGCGACTCTTTTTCATGCATGAATATTGATGAGTTTTCACTGGCTTGGACCTTAAAAATATTTATTAAGGTTAAAAAAAGCTCGTACATAAATTAAAACACTTTAACAGTGTTTAATTATTCCTGTTGTGTTAGCACGTTTTTGTGTAACTTTAAAATAAATATTTTTGACTACTTATAATAAAGTGAATGTGCTTAATAGAACTTTAATTACCAACTTTTTTTATACGTTTGATGTAAATATAAAAATATTAATGATTCGCTGATAACAAAGTGGCTCTTCTTACATTTCTTACGACTTGAATGATAACGTCGCTGTGACACAGTTCTGTGGTGGTTCAGGGTTCCACTGGGCTGATAGTACATAATGTTTTTTAACAGTCGTCTAATGATAACTCACCCTAATGAATACAAAAACAAATAATGAAAAAAAACCTCGTTTTACTTGTATACCCGAAACAACTTAGGTTAGGAAATAACTGTTATTTTAAATATGCCAAATCACAGTTTTATAGTGCCAAGAGTCTCTGAGTGAGACAGTAGACAGACGGACAGACGGTCAGACTGACAGATGGACACGTTGAAACTAAGGAGTACTTTCCGAATTTGTCACGTGTGTATATGTTGGGATATGATGATGATAATGTATTTTTATAAAATGTGCTTGATCAGTGACCAGTAATCATGATATTAATTCTGCGCCAGGTACAAATGTACTCATTTTGTCGCGATGTGGCCCAAACTTGTTTGTTGATGATTTTTTATTTGTGTACGTGTGTATGATGTTTACTTATTATTATAGTTTATAGTTTTAGGTGTTGAATTTTTGGTTTATTTACTTTTTGTGCACTTTTTGTAATTTTGCCTACCCTCGTACAGTTTCCAAATTCAAAGTCAACTGGAAGAAATTTAAGATATTATATTAGTTTCTTTTCGTACTTACTTGTAATTGTTTTTTTTTGTGCAATAACGAGTTTACATACTATAAATATTGCATTTGTATATACCAAATGCTATGGGTTAAAAGATTACCCGGTGTCAAGACAGATGGATTAACAATGGAGGTTTAATAATATGGTTCCGTTGGCATTCTTTATACTTTTCCCAATCTCTCCCATGTTTTCGGAACCTTTAAAAGGATCTGATTTTGCCAACCGTGTCGCACGATCATGCAGTCTTCATGGGGTATTTATTTTTCTATATTTGGGTTTCCTTACTAGATTTTTCGTAGTACCGTATGCCTTGCAATAGTGTATCGCGTTAAAAACCAGTTTCAGAGCAAAATTATCAGTAATCTCTTATGGTAACACCAATAAAAATTAGCTTATAAAAGTTTCACGTTGCCGGTTTTTTAATTATATGTCCAGTGGCCCGTACTAATTTAAACGCAGTCGTCTTAAAATAATGTTTGAAGATTTGAAGAAGTTTTTATTGTTATATCATTGATTACACCTTTTTTTAAACCAAACTAGATCGATAAACAGTCGGTCCTAAATATAAGAAGAAGAAGAAGAAGAAGAAGAAATACATTTCCTCACCAACCATAAGACACACATTACACAAATGATTATAGAAAACAAAACCTCGCGGCGGTGAAACGGACACTGGCTCAGCAAAAAGCTGAGGTGTCAGACACTACAGCGCTGATATTTTATCCAGTACCGTCAGTGACTCACGGAACGCTGTACAAACATACTATACTATACGTGTAAACTACTTTATCTACGCACATATAAGTCCTCTTTTATGCGTTCAAAACCCGTAGGAAATGACCAGCATTATTGCAACTAATTTTACTATGAAAAGTTTCTTGTCTGTGGTAGTAGGTAAAATTTGTACTGTAATGGTTATAACAGTATAGATTTTGGTAAGGTTATGAGTTTCAAATTTGGAACATGTTCCAAAATTAACACAATTTAAATAGGTCCAATTCTAGGATCAATTGGAACGTCAACTTGTTATATTTTTTAGTACAATATCGTAGGATATTTGAATTTCGAACGACATGAGAATAGGGACTTTATTAGTAGGTATGTCTATCATATGACTTAAAAAAAAAACCATTCATATTCGTGACACATGACAGGTTTCTTTTGCCGCCATTTTTGTTGTCGATTCGTAGTATAGTAAGTCGTAATTTGATTTCATTTAGTTCATTTCTTTGTTGAGTTTATTGTGCCACTTATGAAAATTCTGCTTATCCAAGTAGACAACAATTGATTAACATTGATTAAATTTAACATCGTTTGGTGAAATTGGTAGGTACTTAGATATGTTACAGGTAGCGCTGGTAGCAATGCAGGTCATTTCCCTTTCGGCTTCTGAACCCATCTTAGAGTACTTATAATATGTGTGTAGATAAAGTATTGTACGCGACTCTGCGTAATTGGCATTACAACACTCGTGTCATCTATTATGTTGTAATGCCTGTCATTACGCAACCGTCACGTAAACTACTATTATAATACATATAGCGGAAAAAAAACAAGAAAAAAAAACGCATACAGTAGTACCACAAATGTAAGTTACAACGATGTACCTGCGCAGAAAGCAATTTTTTAGAAGTCACGGTAAGGTTTTGGCCAATTATAAGGCAGTACGTTTGCGCGGGTAAAACTTCGACGGCTATTGTTAAAATATTCGGCAGCCGTTGCAGCGACGCCGTCGACCGCCATTTTATTTAGCGTCGCGTCAGTTGTCATTCGTACACAAGCTGAGATGCACGAGCGCTAATCTTTACGTACAATTGAGGACAATTTAAGTGGCGGCATTATTAAATATTATTTTAATTAAAATGACTTCCCTCAAAAGAGCCTTTAAAAAGTCAAGCTAGGCAAATAGTTTATAATGTGCATCAATTTATGCAAAATTAAGCCTAAGGTGCTAAAAATAAGGTGTTTCAAAATGTCATGGAACGTCCTGTACGAGCTACGGGAGTATCAAGAAAGACAGTTTTCGCCATATTGAAGGAAAAAGACTTATCTACGGCTGTAGCGTCAACAAGTAGCCTATAAAAGGACGGCATAAGAAAACACATCGCCCAACTTTGAATGATTTTGATTATCAAACGATACGACGAAAGATTTATGATTTTCACACCGTGGATAGGCAAGTACCAACGATAAAATCTCTGTTAGATGTGTTAAAGCGTGACATCTCTTTCAACGGAGGACGAGAAACTTATGTAAAGTGTTACGAGAGCTTGACTTTAGATTTAAAAAAGCTGAGTCAAATAGAAAGCTCCTAGCCGAAAAAGATGAAGTAATACTTAAGACTCATAAAACAGTACAGAGATGAATAAAATAATATAGTTTACGGTTATGAAATTTATGTGCACACTACACACACTAAAGAAAGTGCATGGACTGACAAAAGCGGCAAAGGATTAAAAAAAACAATTTCGAAAGGACAAAGACTTATCATAGTTCACGCGGGTGGTTCAAATGGTTTCGTTCCTGGTGGTTTGTTCATGTATAAATATTCGCAATCTACGGGTGACCACCACAGCGAAATGAACACAGAAAAATCTATATTTATATCGTTCTATGAAAAGTGGGTAAATTGGGTACGGAACCCTAAAAACGCTATAAAACGTAAAATATTGCTGGAAAACATATTAACTATCTTCTCGATAGAAGTTCACGCAAAGAGTAGTGGCGGCCGATTTCAGGATTTTTTAATTTGTGCGGAGCCAAATATGTTTTTTATTAAAAAATAAGTCTGCTTTCAGATCGGAAAAAATATATCAGTTCTTACTTTTCCAGGTTGTGGTTGCTCGAGAAATTTCACGATTTGAGTCGATAAACTTTTGATTTGTTGTTCTTGGCACATACATTTACATTCAGCCTCCTGCAACTTACATTGTATAGCATTTTTTTCTCTTTCAAACTTAACATAAATATCAGTAATTTTTTTCTCTAGGGATATGTTTTGGCGCCTCAAGTCATCCACAGCCGAAGATTTTATACTATTAATTTCCGATTCTGCTTTTAATTTTGTTTCTAAACCGGATGATTCTTCAACCAGTACCAAATACTGCTCTTTTAAGCTATCCAGATCTTCAGAGCGATTTCTGTAATGTTCTTTTTCATTCCATAATGAATTATATTCCCTTAACTGAGCCCGTAAAGTCTCAAGTTCAGATTCAAGCTCATCGTATTTAAGACACCTTACTTGTAAACAATCTTTTTCATGTTTCATATTCTCGTAACAGTTCATCAGGTCTTCGTAGCTGGCTTGTAAATCTTTGAGGCGTTTTCGGTTCTCTTCGTCAATACAGTAAGGGGTGCCTATTACTTCATCCACTTCAAATAGTTCCAATTCCGCTTTCCCTGAGGTGCCCTCTACATCCAGTATTTCAGTCATCTCGACATTTTCCATTATGTCTGCGATGAGTTGCGATCTTTTCACATCGGACCCGCTGTTTTCTACATTGAGTTTTGCTGGGAAGGCGGTATCAACTCTCGTGATGACTTCTGCGCGATAGCATTGACATTCTTTAGTATTCATACCTTCTGTAGCCATAAACTCGCGGGAACAAGGCGCAATTAAAGCAAGGCAGAACTTCTCTAGTACCTTTACTTTAAAAAGTATTTTCCCTTTGATATCAATTGAGCGTGTGTCCTTACCAGCTGTCTGCAAAGAGACTTGTAAATAAATTGCAGCGTTAATAAATAAAACAATGTGTGTAATGTCCATACGTACCATTAGGTTAAGATACTGCCTGTACTTCATATTTTGGGATAGTATTCCATAAATTTTCTCCAATGCTGTGTAAATGTGCGCGTATATCCCGTACGGTTCACACACGTCGTTCTCCATCACCTGAAACCCAATAGACACACATTGAAAATTTTTTTGCCATCAATATACAAACTTCCTATCTGTCACTTGATTTGACCCCAGAAATCCGACGTTTCATTACTTCTTCATTGATAATATTCTAAGAGCCCACAACACTAAACCTAGTTCGATAAGACTATTTCGATAACATTACCAGATGATTTTTCAGATGAGCTTTGGTTTTTTAAGGAGTTCGATCATACTAGATACTTAAGTACGAGGCGTCACTTATCATGCTGCCGCCACTCATCATCATCATTTCAGCCTATTGCAGTCCACTGCTGGACGTAAGCCTCCCCCAGGGTTCGCCACAAGGCCCGATCTCCCGTTTTCGCCATCCAGTCACCACCAGCCACTTTTTTCAGGTCGTCGGTCCATCTGGCTGGAGGGCGTCCTACGCTCAGGGACCGGACCCGCTTACCGTAACCCGGGGTTTTTAAAGGGTTTTTATAGCGCTGATTTTTATAAACCCGAACATTTCGGTAAGCGCTTAATCGGTTCACACATTAAACGGATAATCCATTCGATCGAGTTAATTTGGCTTACCGCTTACCAGTATCAAAACCTCCGAATGTGTTACCGCTTAAAATACCTTCAAGCAAATTTAGTTCTTTGACAAACTACGTACGACATATTATTGGACCGTTTAAAGAAACCTAAACTCGAGCGGCGCGCGCGCTTCAAAGCCGTGCCAATACCAATACACGTAAAAATAGCGGCGCGCGCGGCGCGCGGGAAGGGACCGAAAGGGTTACCCTAGCCCGAACGGTAAGCGCTTATTCAAATAAATATCAAACCCAACGACATTCGGTAAGCGGTTACAAAAGGGTTACGGTTAGGGTATCCCGGCTTAATAGGGCTATCTAATCGTTGGGTAAGCCGGTGAAGAGGTTACCGAAACGATTGGCTTACCGTATGAACGGGTAAGCCGTTCGAACGGCTTAAGCAAAGGAACGGGTTTTCCGGTCCCTGCTACGCTACGCTTGCCGAGCCGTGGTCTCCACTCGAGAACCCGTCTACTCCACCGATCATCGGTTCTGCGGCAGATGTGATCAGCCCACTGCCACTTCAGTCTGCTACACTTCTGAACTACGTCAGTGACCCTAGTTTTATGCCGGATCATCTGCCGCCACTGATTAGGCCAATCAGGGGCGCTTGCACCACTGCTATGTCGTATATACTTACCCCTCCCCTGTTCCGAAGAATAAACGAAACCTGCGAGTCCTATTATTATACTAAACATCGGAATTAACTTTAAAAAAAATGCTTAGCCAGGTTTTTTCATGTGCAGCATTGTCATAACGTGTTCCTCCATTAATGACGTATATGTATATATCATCCGGGAGTCTTATCGATCTAGGTTTAGAGTCCTGGATTCCCCTAAAGAGCACTTAGTAAAGTGTATATCACTCATATAACGGCGCGCCGTACAATTAAGTTGAAACTAAAAAATTATAAAACACAAGGGGGCGCCGTCGACTTTGTACGCGTAAAATAAGTTTCCCACTAAACCCACTAGGATATCCAAGGATAGGTCACTAGGTCCAGCGGTTTCGACCAGCTAGTCAATTTTCGCTTTTATACACCGTGTTTTTTTTTGATTTACGATAACTTCGGCATATTACTAGGTATATCCATAGAAACTAATTGGTAGATTAGATTTTTAAATATTGCATTTTTTTTTTTTTTCAGTTTAGAACAAAATAATGAAATCTTTTATCTTTGGTCGTTCTAAAAGGGCCTTTAGAGTTAACTAATAATCAGTGTCAATTACGTCTATGTTGGCGTGACATACACACACAAGTAAAGATAACACTTGACAGGTACAAGATTGTCACTTTAGATTGACGCGTATACAAACCTAACAATTGGAAACTCTTTACTCATAAGTATTAAAAGAAAATTGTTGTTATCAATTAAAAGCCTTTTACACTAGTTTAACGTGATTAACTGATTAAATTTAAAAATTAAATATCTTTAAAACCGTTAGACTTATCATTTTTCTGTCTTCGGGAAATTAACTTTGTTTGACCTAAAGAACGTTCCCTTAAAGTTATCGTAAATCAAAAAAAACACGGTGTATATAGATTGGATTTCTACTGTAATTTCCTATATGTGACAGTTGCAAAATTACTCACGGCTAACGTATTACGCATAGCGTTTAATTTAGCATCTTTGGCTATAATCTGGTCCTGCATGTCGTCAATTCTAGGGTCGGTTACCGCTGAAATAAAAAAAAATAGTTTATTCTAAGGTTCTTTTGGGATTGTTACATTGACATACGCTTTTTATTGATTCCGTTGTTTTATTTCACGAAAGCGGGTAAACCATGTTTGTGTGTACGAGTATATGCTCGTGCACGTTGTCTCTGAGTGCGTGGCTGTCGCCGCTAAGCGTCCCCGTTACAACTACACGTATGGCAAACCCGCTTTCGTGAGATAATCAACTGTATTCGACAAGTGTTTTCCATCGTGATGGTACAATTTTGTGTCAGTTTCAAGACAAAACCAACTACGTAACTAATGTTCAGGATCTCCAGAAAACGACAAATCTTCAGCAGCTTTTCGCGAAATGATACATTCTATGAAACGTTTGTAATTCGAGCGTTACCCATTATTATGGCCAATTGAGTGAAAAATTAGAAATATAAAAAAATACCTAAGTACATCGATCCTATACAAGTGATATTGATAATATAATATAACCTTGTTAAAAACCTATATTTAAAAAAATACGATACAATAGAATATCTTATTTGCACCCCACAGAGTTACAATTTTAAACAAATAATAACAATTTGAAGTGACATGGTAAAAAATAGGCTGTCGTATCCAGTCGTATTATCTCTATAATAGAAGAGAAGACAAAAAAAATAAAAATGAATGCGAACGATAATAAAGAAATTAGGTAGGTACTTATGTGAAGTACCGCACGTCTAATATCTACGGACACTGTAAACATTTCTAAAATAAAAGTGATTCCCATTTGTTTCACGAAATACGGTTTTTTCTATCGTAACACTATAATAGTATGGACAAGGCAAACAAGCACAAAATCAAAATCAAAATATTTATTCAGTAAATTGGCCACATACAAGCTCTACACAAGGTAATATAGAGTGAATCTACTAGCACTTCGGACAAGACCATCATTGCAGAGAAGAATCGAGGCAAGAAACTCCAGCAGAAGGTAATTTTTTCAAACATTAAAATACAATAATACTTAAAAGTATGTATGTGGTATGTACAAGGTAATAAAGTAACAAATATTAATTATTACAACTAACACAAATAAAAGTTTTACAAATGAAAGGTCAATTACATTTTAATAAAATACTAGGAGAGCAACACAACGAGGTCTCTACGTCTCTAAGCCAAGTAACAACAAGTCCTTGCAGACGTGAACAGACCCGACCCCACAAACAGCACCCGTTCACGAGCATGACGCGTATATCAGCCATCGTCTCCCTCAACCGTGTTCGGGAAGGTCGCGACACTGGCGACCCGACCAATGACGCCGACTAGTAAGCAAAGTCCTTGCTCATGCTGCGCGGCACAACATAAAAGTAAAAGTAAAATTGTGTGAAATTGCTGTCCGTTGAGAAACATCACAGTGTGCTCCTCATTTAAAAGCTGGTTCCCTGATGGTACGAGTACGTAAGATCTGAAACACAGACATTATGCTATCTCTAGACTGTCATACTGTCAACCCTGAGAACTAGATAGACCTAGTGACTTTCCTGGCACGAACGCCGTGTGGTTAGTGTTTGACAGAATACTAACATCGACAATCCAGTTACCGATAAGTACCACTTCAACGTCATAGAGGAATACATATATAAATATGTAGTAGCTATTCGGAAATTCACAGAAATCGGTGCGATAAGGAGGTGGCAAAATAGAAACACGCGTTTCATTTTATTCCTGTAATGAACACCAACGTTGTAAGTTATCAAAACTTACATTACATTCATTGGCTTTATGTATAACTCTTTATTGTACAAAAACACAGAAATTTAAATACAATATTTACAGAAAAGGAACGTACAAATGCGAACTTATCCCTTTAAGGGATTTCTTCCAGCAAACCTTTGGGTGATTGAGGAACATTAGAAAAGTAGAATGTGGCAACGAGTAAACAAGTACAAAAACAAAGTTTACAGAAATAGCGTGAACTAAATTTAGACCTTTTTTAGAATAAATAATGTCAAAGACATATATAAAGATAATAATAACAAATATATACAAATAATATACATTAAAAAATAATAATGTATATTATAATGAAATAAAGGGCAGTACACAATTATAAGGAGTCAAGCCAGTATGTGCTCAATTTTCCTTGTAGAGATGCGACCGATTACGATTTCCTGGTATCAGATGGCAGCCGGTTCCACAGCCTGACAGAGTGCACCGACGAGGATTTGGAGTAGGTTTTAGACGTATGGGCTGGGAATGCAAGAGAGAGTTTAGCACTCGACCACAAGCGATTATGAGAACCGCTCGCCATGAATCTAAACCTCTCGGAAAGGTAAGGGGGAGAGTGAGGCAAAAACAAGGTGTTGAAAAGCAACGACAGGATATGGACATTTCTGCTTAAATGAATCGGCAGCCATTTTAACTGTGCGTGGAAGTGAGACACGTGGTCATATTTCCGCAGGCCGTAAATAAATTGAATGCACACATTTTGCAGGCGTTCTAATTTATCCAGCAATTCGTCTGATACATCGAGATAAGCGACGTCACCGTAGTCAGGGAGGGGAAGAAGAAGTTAAGTTTTGTGTGAAGGGGAAGAAAATGTATTCCATGGGGGATTTTTTTATGGCATAAATCACTGTCACCTCTTTCGATTGCAGAATAAGCAAAGCAAATACAAAAACCAAGATACAACTACACCCTAATCATATACAAGGACATAGATTATTTTTTGGAAAAATTACATTCTGTGAACATCTGCGTTAATTTGAAAGACAATCTCGGCGTCCTTGTGTTATGGACTGACTTATGGGAGATTTAATGCAGTGGCGGGAAGAAAGAAAATTACAAAGTGTTTCTTCATAATTCGCAACTTCACAATGTAAACGATTAATAAATTGATTTGGTTTGGTATTATTGTTCAAAATGTTCAAACGTGTCACATTGATATATGCCTCTATGCTAGTAATTTCACCGGTTGTCTTATCCCCAAAACAAAACAACATTAAATGCAACCCCGCTACTTCTCTATGTACATAGACAACTCGCTTCCCTCCGTCTGTCCCTCTCTATGTACGCTTAGATCTTTCAAATTACCTAACGGATTTTTATGCGGTTTTCACTGTAAGTTACATATTTTTTCCCGGAAAGTTTTTAAGTTGAATTAATTCTTTTTTTATGTTCGCATTTTACAGAAAACTCGAGAGCGAGGCCTAGTGGCTAGTATCTACGGTCGACGTCAAAGATATTATGTTTACGTTTTGACACCTTATTCCACTGAAATAAGATGCAAAAGTGTAAACATGTCTTTAACATTGAATGTACTTTATATTACAGCTACCCAAGTTGCATCATATAGAATTTGCATTTCCAAGGAACTAATGGGAATAACTAAAAATATGTACACGCGTCAGGTATCAGAGTTATTCGTCTCATTCGTTATTCGTTCAATTCTTATTTCATCCCATTCTGTATTCGTCACTCATTATTTATTCGTCTTGTTCGCTATCTGTCCTTATCTTCCTAAGTCCAACTTAGTAACTTGTCTTATTTGTAATAAATCTTATTCGTTTTTCGTCACTGTCTTCGTAGGGCTATGTTTATGTGTTTGTCTCTCTCTTTTTTAGTATCATTCGCAGTTTGTCTTTAGTCACTTTCTTTATTGTTCTCTTTCTATTTTTGGCGCTATTAGCAACTCGTCTCGTTCTTTTTTGACCACTTTCGCTACTCGTCCCGTTCGATGTACGTCTTTTCGCCAGGAGTATTCATATCTTTTTGACCGAAACGGCTATTCATAGTTAATAAACAATTTAAAATTTCGGATTTTACGGCTTTTCATCATTTTTGAATTTACCTATTTATGAGTAACATAATATATTACTAGACTGGGTATATTTATTACTACACTGGCGACCCGCCCTCGCTTCGCTTCGGTTTGTATGAGTTTTATGAAACAGTATCTTCGCGGACGGAGTCGTGGGCAAAAGCTAGTTAGTATAGTTATAAAGGATACAGGCCGGTTGCAGTATTGTCTACCCCAGCTAAAGTATTCGAGTCAGCGTTGCAAAAAAATATTTATAACCAAGTAAGGAGTCAGTTGTCTGATGCGCAACACGGGTTTCGACCGGGTTGTAGTACAGCTACTAATTTACTTAGTTACGTGACCCAAATTATACCAGAAGTGGACAGCGGGGGCCAGGTTGACGCTGCATACTTCGATTTTCGTAAAGCGTTTGATGTTGTTGACAATGACATCCTGCTAAGAAAACTAGCCGGAGTCGGTTTTACCCCTCACTTATTAAAGTTTTTTGCGAGTTATATGAGTGATAGACGACAATACGTGGAGTACGCGGGTTACAGGTCGGAGCCATATGTTGTGAGGTCTGGAGTAAGTCAAGGGAGTAACCTTGGCCCTTTGGGTTTTATAATCATGGTTAATGACTTGCCTCAAATTGTCAAAAACTCGGGCTGTTTACTGTTTGCCGACGACTTGAAAATATTTTTACCTATTAAAAGCATTACCGACTGCAAAAAATTTCAAAGCGATATAGACCGCGTGGTATCATGGAGTGAAACGAATAGGTTGTATTTTAATATCTCTAAGTGCGTGCATATTACTTTTAGTCGAGCACGCAACCCCGTCCTTCGTGATTACCAAATTAATAATCAGAAATTAACAAGAGTGACGGAAGTTAAGGATTTAGGAGTTAAATTTACATTTGATTTGAGGTTTCGGGACCATATCGTCGGTATGTGTAAAAAAGCCTATAGAATGCTCGGATTTGTACTTCGTCGTTCTCATGGTTTTACAAATCTGGGCGCGATTATAGCCTTGTACAATGCACTCGTCCGCAGTAGCCTCGAATGCAACGCGGTGGTCTGGGCTCCGCATGAAACCAAGTATGTTTTAATGGTGGATCGTATTCAGAACAAGTTCGTCAGGTTCCTGTATTTAAGGAAGTATGGAGTGTATCCTTTTTACCCTCTAATGTATCCAAATTTATTTGTGCTGGGTATGGTTGGGTACAACGAGCTACGGGTGCGCAGAGAGCTGTGCTTAACAACATACGTGTTTAAATTAATAGTGGGCAAAATATGCAACAGTCAGGTGTTGAGTTGCTTGGGGGTGTGTGTCCCCGATGGGTACGTGTGGCGCCGGCGGCGGCCGCGGCTGCTGGTCGAGCCGCGCGGGCGCACCAACCTGCTCGGTATGGCTCCGCTGACGCGAGCTGTGCGAACCCTCAACCAAATTGCGGAGAACATTGATTTGTTTTCATGTTCTCTGAATGAATTCACAAAGGCGGCATTGTTTATATTATGTTATAGGTGTAAGGATAGAGATTAGTTGATATATACTGTACCAAAAAGTAGCTACACTATTGTCTTAGGGCAAGCCCTGTAAAAATAGTTGTAAGTGTGGAATAAATAAATAAATAAATAAATAAATAAATAAAAAATAAATCTAGTCATGAATGTGTGTTGCCAGAGTATACCTACTAGGTGAATTTTCTTTTTAATGTTTACACATCCACACAAGACGAATAAAGAATGAGTGACAAATACAAAATGAGACGAAATAAGAATTGAACAAAAACCAATGAGACGAACTTAGAATTGGACTCTAAGCGAAAGTGACTAATTACGAATGTGACCAGCATCGAACGTATAGAAAAAATTGAGGCGAAAATTGAAAGGGAGGAATGAAGAATGAGTCCAATGAAGACCGTGACGATAAACGAATAAGAATTATTAAGAACGAGACAAGTTACTGAGTTGGACTTAGGAAGATAGGGACAGATAGCGAACATGACGAATAAAGAAAGAGTGACGAATCCAGAATGAGTGACGAATCCAGAATGAGTGGCAAATACAGAATGAGACGAAATAAGAATTGAACGAATAACGAATGAGACGAATAACTGTGATACCACATGAACAAGGTCACGTACGTGTGTTATGTAAACTTACTGACGCACGCATCGCAACTGCAAATTTTCGCTTCCGTTTCCACGGAAACCATTAGCTTCTTGTCTTCGAAGTTCCACTGTAAATTCAAAATTGAAATTCCGTTAAGAGCATAGCCGGGCCATCACATGTCCGTAAGGCATAGTTATTTACGTCGGTGTAATTGGGTCAATCAACTTTTGTTGTAACTCGTTGCCACGGTGACGTATCTTGGGTCACTCTTTAAAACTACGATTTCAAACGAAATGGATATAATATTCTAAGAGCCCACGACACTAAATCTAGTACGATAAGACTTCGGATGATATATATTTAGTCTCGTCATTCATGGGAAACACGAAATGGTGATGCTGCGATTCAAAAAACCTGGCTAAGCAATAAAAAAAATTGTCATGTCGATGTCTAGTATTACATTAAGACTCCCAAGTTTCGTTTATTCTTCGGGACACGAGAGGGGTAACAATATACGATAATGCAGTGCTGCAATCCCCCCTGATTGGCCTAATCAGTGGCAGCAGCATGATCTGCATCTGATCGATCTCCTCAAAAAACCAAAGCTCATCTGAAAGGTCATCAATTTAAGCGAAAGAAAAACCACTGCTGCATTATGACATCGAACTTAAAACTAAAAAAAAAAGTTGTGCCAGGTTTTTCGCATTGCAGCATTGCCATTTCGTGGTCCCCCATTAATGACGAAACTAATTTTTATTTTATTTTTTATGGCACAGAGAAGGCAACCGAGCACACAGGCCACCAGGCCACACAGGATGGTAAGTGGAAACTGTGACCCATAGACATTAGCATAAGACTGCAAATGCGTTGCCAACCCTGAGGACTAAGATGGAATGCCTCTATGCTAGTCATTACACCGGCTGTCTTATCCCCAAACCGGAACACAACAATGCGAACACTGTTTGGCGGTTAATGGATATATGATCCGGTAGTTTTATCGTACTAGGTTTAGTGTGGGCTCCCCTACTATAAACGATTGGACCATTTATAAAAATTGCGCATTATTCGAGAGTATATAGGTACATACCCCAAGGAGTTGGAAAATAAAGGTTGCTTACTTTTTCCTCTGCGCAACTGTGGAGTTGACAGGTACAAACAGGTGAGCACAGTTGTAGGCCATAATTATTTTCCTTCGTATTTTCACGGAAACGTACGAACGTGTAACAAAAAGTACTAAGTACTGAGGTAGGTACGAAAGCAATTATGCACTACACCTGTAAGCGTTATTGTTATTAATATACCCGTATCAGTTATTTAATCGAATTTAAGATCTAGTACACATTGGTCAGATTCCTTTTTCGTCAGAATAAATTATAGCCTGTTTTTTTTCGGACGAAAACGGAATTACTTTTTGGACAGAAAAAACTTTGGTTAATTTTTATAATTTATTTATTTGTTACATTATATTATTTAATATTAGGCAGTGTCGACGGAGCTCCGCTTACGCGGAGCTCCTATTTCTGGATGGTTTGGCCCTCCGGGCCTGCTGCAAAACTAACATAACCTAAACCTACCTACGTATTCTATGGTCATCCGCGTATCAGGTAATATGTGTTTATTCTGACGATAGCGGAATCTGCTCGAAAGTCCGTTTTCGTCCGAAAAAAACAGGCTATAATTTATTCTGACGAAAAAGGAATCTGACGAATGTGTACTAGACCGAATTTAATATCGTGTTAGGTTGCCTTATCAAAAACTTGATTGCATGTATATCTAAATCAGATGTTACGTTTTCAGCGTGACAGAGAGGCGTTGCGCGCGGAACTCTATGCGATAGAAAATGATGAACTGATGTAGATACCGGGAGCAGAAACGGACGGGCATTTGTCGACTCCATCCGTACGATCATTTCGTGTGTTAGCGGCGCTAGGACGTTAGGAGTTAAATAAAATTGTTGACTTTTTTTTAAAATCTTTAATCTGACTTGAATCCTGTATTTGACCAATGGAACGTGAACGAAAAACCTTCTTTAAAAAGAAATAATGCCTCTCTGTCACTGTCAATGATCGCGCTGAAAACATCTAAAATCTGGGCAACCATAACATTCAATTAACTTTTTGATAAGGCAACTAAATATGGTTGGATTGTAAATAAAATTAACGTTCATTTGATTTATGATGCGAGTACGTTAATAACTCATATTCACCTGTTTATACCTCGCGACTCCACAGTTGCGCAAAGGGAAAAGAGGGCAATGGGGTATGTTCTCTTAACAAATTAACCATTTTTATAATTTTTAAATTAATTAAAAAAATATTTATTGAACATTATCCTTAGCTAATTTTGCTTGGCAACCTGTGTGCGATGTATCAATTTATGTTTTCTAGCATTATATTTATCATTAATACTGATATTTCTGATACCCATACACTATATATCTTAGACTGAATTGCCCGAATGTATATATGTATATATTATATTATATATACTTACAAGCAACACCAAAACAAGGTTGATATCAGTGCAACTTCGTTTACCCAAACATAAAAAATGAACTTCTTAATATTAAGTAGTTCTAGGAGAAATAATTTCATTATCAAACTAAGATAAAGTTATATAAGTGACCTTCTGTTATTTATTAAGCGCTTAGCTTGCAAGTGTGCATGTACTAACTCATGAAACAGTTGTTGAAGGTCCTAATAAATAAATAAAATTCATTATTATTTATAATTTCCAAACAATTACTTATAACTACGGCTCGGAGTTTTCGTAGAACGGTAAGACTAAAGAGAAATATAGAGTCGACGTTAAGAGGCCACCTATGGTGCCACGCACACACAAGAATGAAAAGGGAGGGCTTTATGTGCTCCACGCGTAAAACATGAGATGAAGCTAGTTTGCGCGCGTCATGATGGCAGCATCAAATTCAAATAATTGCTGTTTAATTTAAAACCCCGACATACATAAAGCAAACAGTTTACAACGATTATAAAGTTATAACTACTCAACTATTTAATCAGAAATCATCGGTTAAGATTTCTATAATTCAAACAAAAACCTGCAAAAAGGGTCTCGTGATTTCTCGTTTAACAGTCTCATGATTAAGATTAATATATTCAAAGAACAAACACAACTAGGAGTAATGATTATTGAGAT
Source organism: Acleris sparsana (assembly GCA_923062465.1). Lineage (NCBI taxonomy): Eukaryota > Metazoa > Arthropoda > Insecta > Lepidoptera > Tortricidae > Acleris > Acleris sparsana. The sequence continues at coordinate 16,684,395 of OV281286.1, forward strand.
CCAGATCGCAGAGTACTACAGACTTTACCATGTGGCCTCTAAATGATAATAATATAAAGTAGAGCTCATAAATATGTATACACTTTAGTACCTTGTCACTTAATTGCGACAATTCATATATGGCAGTTAAAACATGACATATTTATGAACTTGACTGTATTCATACTCATACTCAAAAGACTACCGTTTTAAGAGTTTTTAATTAATAACCGGATTAATAAAACATTTAAATGAAGCAAGTATTTTTGAACAAAAGTAATATGGATCATAAGTCATAATTATATAATAACCACGTCTAAGATAAAGATTAAAAAGATATAAAATATTTATTAAGTACCTAAGTCTGTTCCTATTCAGACTGCCAATGAAAATAACAAGTATACCTGATTGTAATTGTCTTTAGATAGAGGATGAAATAGTGATGAGAATCATGTTGCCTCCAAAATAATATTAAAAAGGTTAAATTTATATTTCTCATCATCATCGTATTGTTATGCTGAGTGGGACAGAGACGAAACCCTCTCTTATCAATCAAATCTATCAAAACATGACTTCATTTTCATGTCAAATATATTTCGAAAAATGTATATGTCAAGCATCAGTCAAGTTTAATCGTATTTTACCGAAACTAAACATGAAGACAATGATTTAAGTGTATAAATAAATAATATGACTATGCTCAACCTTCAAAAGCACGCGAATATGGAGTTCATCATCATCATCATCATCATCATCATCATCATCATCATCATCATCATCATCATCATCATGTCAGCCGAAAGACGTCCACTGCTGGGCATAGGCCTCCCCCAAGGCTTTCCACTCAGACCGGTCTTGTGCTTTTCGCATCCACCGCGATGGCCGATGGGGTCAGAAGGTTCTGGAGTGGCGTCCGCGGACCGGAAGACGAGCTGTAGGTAGGCCTCCAACAAGATGGAGTGACGACCTCGTCAGGATCGCGTGACCGCGGTGGAATATGGAGTTATAATGGTAAATTGATTTGTTCATAAGAGTGAAGAAATGAATAGGAACAGACTGTAAGCGCCAACATCCATAAAGCAACTATAGGAATAATGCCCTTTGAATGATTATGTAAAAGCATACCAAGCAATTTATGGTCATATAAATAATAATAGCTTTCTTTATTAATCATATAATATTTTTTACGCAACTTTTATTATCATTATCAATATCGACTCTACATTTCTCTTTAGTCTTGCCGTGCTGTGAAAACTCCGAGCCCTATACTCATACTCATAGCAATAATTTATGAAAGAATCGCGTCACGAACAATTTTTTTTTTAACTACGTAATCTTAGTTTAGTACATAGGTTAGTTTGTGTACAACTGTCCCCCGATATATTACATGTAATTTTTTGAACTTACTTCATCTCCTCGAGATCTATCCGACTGAAAAGGAAAAGGGTTAGGTTATTAGAAATATAACTACAAAAAGCTAACTTTATTGTCAACAAATTGTTTAAGTGAGTATCAAACACCTACATTTTCTACGTACCCAACGCGTTCACGGTCCCCATACAAAATGCTTCGACCGCATTGACAGCTCGCATACCAAGATTTTTATTCCGAGAGTAGTTTTGTGTACAGTCAAGGGTAAAAAATAAAAACCCGCACATAGGTACAAAGATATGTTCACATAGACCCAATTGCCAGAGTAATAAGGTCTATGTACATATTTTTCAGATTTCGTAGTGTATATACATATTTGTGCCCGTGACTGACTGTACCTTACTGATTACTAAAGTGTATTCCCCGTGGCACAACTATTTGGCACTACTGGTCAATATTAGTATCATTAATAGGAGGTAGGTTTAGGTTATGTTAGTTCTTTAGCAGGCCCGGAGGGCCAAACTACCCAGAAATAGGAGCTCTGCGATAATTTAATAATTTGATTTTGAAATAGAAATCATTGGTCAGTTGTGCCACGGAGTAGTACCACGGGCAAGAAAGGATTACTAATTATAATGTCGAATGAAATATGCGATTAAAAAAAACTAACTTTTATTAGGTGAAAATCGGTCGTTTTGGTGAGCTTTAGGCACCATGAGATTAAAAAAACCGGTCAAGTGCGAGTCGGACACGACCCAAACATCGCGAAAATTACAAATTTCAAAAATATACAATATATGATATCCTATTTAATAGCAGGTAAATTTCTAATGACCAGCTGGCCTATTCCATAACTCGCTCTCAATCGCAATCGGCTTCAAAACGAAACGTTTTCATTTTGTATGCAAACTCGCCTTCAGACTTAAAATGAAAAAGATTGCGATTGCGAGTGTTAGCAGGCACTTCAAACGGTCAAAACCAGCCCGATAACTTAAGCCATTTTAGAGAAAAAGGGCAGAATCGAGACGGACGGACAGACAGATGAACAATAAAGTCATCTTATAAGCATACCATTTTTCAGCGTTTGATACGGAACCCTAAAAATCGACTAATTAGATACTCTCGGTCCTGTTGCTACGAACGGACACAGGGCTTCTTTTTATTACTCCAATATACTAGCATAGAGGCATCTTGGTCCGATTGGCAACGCATTTGAGATCTTAGGATTGCATTTATAAGTTGTAGTCTTGAGAATGAAAATATCTATGGTCCCAGATCCCACTTACTATCAGCAGGGCCCGTACTTTTCATGCCGTTGACGCAAAAATGACGTCACGCTACATAGAGTTGATTCTAAATGCTTTTATTGTAATTATTAACCATTAGTCGTCAATCATTCAATTATGTAAAAATGAGTTGAATTATCTATTGACCTACTTGATAACTAAAACGAAAATGAAAGAATTCGATTGAGAAAGACAGTGGCAAAAATCATCGAGTAACATAATTAAAAAAAAAACGGTTATTATGTTGTAATAAAAAATGATCAGATTGAATAGTCATAAATACAATTATGGCATTGACATTCATAAAAGAACATTGTCTCAATTTTTAGAAATGAGCGGTGAAAAAAAAAGCCTGCCGTGATCCATATTTTGATTGCGATATTTTGATTGCGATTATTTAACTATAATAATTTAACCGCTTCTTATTTAACATTTTTTATTTCTACCAGTTAATAGATATCTACCTAAACACCTGCCAAATAAAAGCAAATGTGTGTAAAATTTCGTCATATTGACGTCATCTGCATCAAAAGTAGGACCCCTGACTATCAGGTTCTTCTTGCCATAAAAAAGGCATTTGATGACTTGAGTGGTTACATATACAGGGTGGAAAAAACGCCACATGGACGGCAACCACCTTAAATATTAGAAATGACAAGTTCTACGCAAAGCAGACCTAATTTCGGGTATCGAACTGGTGGAATATGACAAAACAAAGTCGTGTTTTATGATACAGATGGAAAGGGTCATTGATTATAATTAAATTAAATTATTATTTTATCGATGCCCGGTTAAGGTACATGAATTTTCAAAAATCAAGATTTATCAAAAGATTTATTTTACCCATAAATAAAAATAAGTCTCCGCTGCGTAAAACTTGCTATTTCCAATATTTAAGTTGCCGCATGTGTATACTGTAAGGCAGTCGCGAGGCGTTCGTACAAGCCGATTATTTACGGCTTTACCAAAAATTCCTATGCATAGAGTAGGTATACAAACAAAACGTAAAACCGAAAATAACCCGGTATACTATAGCTTTACCTTGCATTACCATCTTCATAATAACGATGCATAACCAAAACGCAATTTATTTACAAAGCCGAAATCTATCGCAGTAATACTCGCTCGCACATATTCACTTACCTACAAGAAAGAAACAATAACAATATATTCGTACACACGCGCAGTTACATTTCACTGCGCGCGAACTTACACCCACAAAATTATTACAAGTCCTGCGGTCGACCTTTGCCGCACTTGAAGTAACACATTCAAACATTTTTCTAGCGCTTCGAACTCACACACAGACACGGCCGCACGTGAGAAAACAATAAAAATCAGAGTGAGAGAACGCTCTAGTCCACAATCGGGCGCCGGCTTATTTCAAACCATTTTCAACTTTAAGTGTATAGCACGCGTCACTTTCTTTTCTCGAGGACGCCGTCGCCGCCACCTACGACCTTCAAACTTTAATAATATTTTGCATCCTTTTTTCATTACGCAATATTACGCGACGCCATTACTTTAGTTCGCGTCGTCGCGCAAAGATACAGTGTAGGTAATTCTTGTGAAAGTTGTTTTGAATTACCTATTTATTTAGTGTTTTATGATTCAAGTAACTAGTGAAATTTAGCTCGCTAAGTGTTCGTTTCGTTCGTGTGTTCATGTGCTGTAATGATTTGTTTGTAGTTACCTACTGTTTGGATTATTTGTTTTTGTTCACGACGACGGAGGTTGGTGTTTCTATTCTATTTTTAATACGTTAGGTACCTATAGGTTTTACCCAAATCTAATTTAGGTTATATTCGTGGTTTTTCAATATTTTTGTCTGTCTGTAGGTACTCAAAGTAGGTACTAAATATGGCCGCATTGGTTCAAATTGAGTGTTGTCTTACAGATTACCTACTTAATGAGCTAACATGTTTTTCAAGGTTATCCTTTGAAAATAAAAAACATGTCATTAAGTTAGGACGCGCTCGCCCAGACCTAAAAATTGATTATAAGCGTAGAGATGGATTCTTCAAACACTTCCATAGTGAATTATATGATAAATACAATTGGCTGACTGGCAGCTGCAAATTAAACAAATTGTTTTGCTATTCGTGTTTGCTGTTTGGAATCGAACCGGTTTTGCAGATATCAACAATATATATAATTCAGCTAAGAAACATGTTCAAAGCGAGAAACATATACGGAGTTGTATATTATTACATGAGTTCGGTAACAGTAGAATAGAAACTTTTTTTGGTAATAACTTTGAGGCCCACAATCTATGATAACGTATTAGCTCATTTTGTTAAAAAACCCCGCAGAATTATTCTTGAATATAAATAAGTATCGAACTGTACCTAGCGTATTTCAAGTGTATATAATTATATTGAGTTTTCAATCGGTTTCTATATTTATTTGCATGAACTTAGTTTAGGTTTACTTGGATTGTTTAGCGCTTTATGCGTATGCGTGTCATGGTTTTCTTAATAGGTACAGGAAGGCGGGTACGGACGGCGCATGCCGCGGGTTGTGGGTTTTCTTTATTCGGTTGATTTTGTTGCACGAATTTGTAAATATATGTTTAATTAAGTCTTTTTTTTGGTTTCTGTGTGCAGACCTGCGGTGCATGTATTTAATTTGGTTTATTTTTGTTTTGTTTTTAACAAAGGACTACTTTTTATTTTGCATGATAGGTATTAGCAAGCTAATTTTTACTGTGTTTTGATTTCTAACGTAAATTAACTATATTGTCTGTGTGTTTAATGTGTGCGTACGCAACTAACGGCTTTTTTCAAAGCCACTTTTGTCATACTTGACATACACTGTTCATGTAATACCAGTGATGTCATGTATGGCGAAGGTGGTGAACACTAACTGCAAGGATCGCACGTAGAAACAGTTACCGCACTTACTTCAGCACTGCTTTTTGGGAACTAAAAGATGACATCTATGGTATGTTTTTTTTTAATTAATGGAAGGGGCAAACACGTACACAACACACGCCATACATACACCTTTTTTTGCTCCGGCTTGTCTATTTATTTACGTGACGCTTCGCCACTGGTAAGGCATATAGATTTTATGCTACAAAAGCCTCATTTCCTTACAGCACATTTCAACTCCTCGAAATGATCATACTGCCAGTTTTCTTTGCAAAGGGGTTTATTTCGGTTTAGGTGGTCGTTATTGTTTGTAAATTTTTGAAGTTTGTGAATTAACACATTGCCAGGTCAGGAGTACCCTAAACTGACAGACGTTTATGAAGTACTATGAAGAGTGTGCAAGACGCGAGGGAAGTTTACCTGGGTCCTAGCAAGTGGAAGGAAGTGGTGTCTAAGGGAAAGAGGCGTGATTGTATGTATGTTAAGTGTAAAATTGAGATTTTTGATAATAAATATGTGCCTTGAATATAAATATGAGCACTAACTACGTAACTCACCTCGTCGCCCTTGGACTTCACGGACTAAAACAAAAGACCTTTCTGTAAAATCTTCATAAGAACCAATAAAATCTACGAACATGACAAGTATACATTTTTACGTGGGATAACTGCGAGAATCCATCTTTAATTAATAAATTACCTTAAGGAAATTCTTGCGTGCTTTTCTAGATAAGGTATGCTGCATTTTGCGGATATGCTATGTAAACCTATTTGCCATCGTATTGTTTAACAACTGTTCCCAGTGTTAATAAATATTGTTAATATAGTAATCAATGTGAATCAACTGTTAATTCATATATTTTGACAGCTGTTAAACATATTCCACGCGTAGTAAGTTACATCGGCCACAAGAAAACTTTAGGTTTTTTAGACAGACGAATGAACAAACGTAACGCTTGCTAAATACTATCAACGAAAATTATTCGGAATCGGAATCGGATCGGAAATACCGTTTTTGAGTACTTGCCGAAAAATTGCGCAGCAACAAGAGTCCTCTCAAGGTAGAGTCAAGCAGGAATGCATCTATCTGGTTCCCAAACTCGATAATTCGGCGTAGCGTTTTACCTAGCCGCATGAAATATGCGATTACGTAAAAGGCCGCTATGAATTCGTTTTAATCGCATATTCTTCTATTGTTTTTTTGTTTGTAGTAACGGCTTTGGAACCCTACTCTAAGTATGGTCCGACATGCTGTTGCCCGGTTTTATTTTATTTTATATAATTTAATATTTATTATAAATAGACATTAGAAATGTTTTTCAGGTTAAAATAAAGGTGATGAGATAAATAAACAATTAACGTATGTATTAAAGACGCCTGCATAAGTGATAACACTCCTATCATCTGTAAGTTGTTGCCTGTTGGTGAAAGTAGACATTAATCTTGTGTACTTTATAGGGTTCCGTAGTCAACAAGGCAGCCTTATAGTTTCGTCATGTATGTGTGTCATTCCGTCTGTCAACAGTTCAACACCTGTAATTTACCATTCGGCACAGTTATACATTAAAACAAGCCGACAAAGTAAAAAAAAAAAAATCTTAGAAAAGGTTTTTTCCACTATACATAACATGAGTTATTGACAAAATAGTGCTTCAGTCATCTTAATTCATAACAGCGTACAAATTAAAAAATTAAAAAAATCAAGAGCTATCAAAGTAAATACAGGCACTCACAATGTCAAACAAGTGAAAAATTAGAAAACATATGTTTAAATTGGCAATATCTTGAAAACCGTGTAACTTTTACTGAGGTCATGTTAGACCGCGTTGGTTCGTCTTTGGGTGAGTTATCTCCAGTGCCCTTTTACGGACACCCGTTTATCGAAGTTCAAAGGAAAACAATCACAAGTAGGCTTTACAACTTAACGAGTAATACTCGTTAAGTTATTAAGACCCTACACTGCGCGTGGTCCGACACGCTCTGGACCGATTTTTAATACATTTTAACAAGAGATTCAACTCTTAGCTCTGATAGACGCTTAACAGTCTGGCTCACCATCGACTGTAAAAATACTTCCTAGAATATTAACCAAGAAGCATATTATGGAGAACGCACAGTAAATAAATCAATCTAGAAATCTTAACCTTGAATTACGTCACGCGACTTTTGCAGTTTTTTCTCCAGGGATGAAGAAAGGAAATAACATCTTGCATATGGGTAAGATCCAAAAAGTAAGGCCATTCTAACCAGTCAGCTGCAGAGATAGGTACCACCCCCTGCATAAAACTTGACATGCACGGGGTATACTTATCTCTGCAACTGACTGTACAATTAGTAATAAGCTCTTGTTGAAGCGGAGTATGAATCACTACAATCCATCACTCAATTACATTTTCAATGAAACTTTTCCGCTGTGACACTTTTCGTCGCACATCGGAACTTTTTTTGCCTTCGTTGTTTACACTTAACTATGGTCCTACTTTTTGGTCCTCACCTATATCTTTTCTGTATTAATAAGGTACTAGACTAGAAGACACGATAAAAGAGGTTTACAATTACAAGGTATATAAACTTGACCATTAATTATGATGATAGATAATTGCTTTTTAACCATGTCGATATTGAATTAATCACTAGCACTGGTACACTTTTACTACCATCCGGGGTCTGCAGATAAGACTCAAAACATACGTGACGAAATGAAAGGAAAAGGAAATTATATTTTCCAGCTTCAATCCAAAGTTTGCTTTGCATTCTCCTTTGTGTACAAGCTTCTTGATTAACTTCGTGCGTCGTGAACGATTAACGTCACGCGAAATAAGTTCTAATTGGTCACATCTTTGAAATAAATAAAACGTTAATAAATTTTTCGTGACGCTCTTTAGGGATGCCGCCTACTACTCTATGTAGCTTCCTACTTTCCTGGTACAAAAGAAAACACTAAAATATGAGGCGTTTTCACGTGGTCCTACAGATTTGTCATATTAGTAGGACCACGAGGGAGAAATATTTCTCTTAGTCCTATTAGTATGTATGGTTGTGAAACTGTTCGTCCTTTACAATAGGATACGTAGGTAGGTTTAGGTTATGTTAGTTTTGCAGCAGGCCCGGAGGACCAAACCACCCAGAAATAGGAGCTCCGTCGACACTTTTTTATTGATTTGAAATTAAGGGTAAAACTGAAGTAGGACAGTGAGCAGTTACCCTACTATGTACCTAGTGGTCTTGACGAAATGAAACTAATTGTCTAGAAATTAAAAGTGTTACCAAATAGACCTTATTTCGTGTGACTAGCGATCACCTAATTCGTCGTGAATAGTAAACGCTTCTATATATACAAGGTGCAAAAAGATTTAAAGTGTTACCTCATCGGCCCTGGATTTTCCAGTCTATAAACAGAAGGATTTAAATTAGAAGTGACAACGTTGTCAAAGGAATTATGTTTACCTAAAATTATTTTACTTTACCTCAAACGCCTCTGAACCCAGACAGCCCTGAGGAAAATAACGTATAATTATTGCCAGATTCCATTATATTATTAGTAAATTGTGATACAAAGAGCAGGAAACCGGCAACTTACCTCCGTACAGTTAGACATATCCAAATTCAAGCAACACTGAAAAGTAGAAAACAATTGTTAAAATTATTGTCATCTCTCCTGTGGGACTATTACGGATTTGTTTATCTCAATGTTATCCATATTTAAATAGCTTGATAAAAATGAATTTCCATCCCTAGACCTAAATAATCTAGACCATGGAAAATGTTGTTGTCGTTATATTTGTATCAGAATAATTAAGACATGAAGAGATTGATGAATGTACCTAGTGGCAGCGAAAGTTGTGTGTTCAGGACGCTGCATGGTGGGCTCTGCCTGCCCCATTAGGTGACTGTCGTGAAGGTATGTATGTATGTAATAATTACGACAAAGTCAATTCTAAACAATACACGTGTGGTGGACAACTACCAGAACTAAACAATACGCTGGCTAGAAAGTTGAACCCTCAAATATTACTTCGAGCTCTAAATATAACAATTTATCCGGCGCTTACTTGGACAAACGAAATGCCGGAGATATGAATCGCGGCTAACATTCTTGGATTAACTCGTTAATTTAGAATTGTTGTGTTTGATCATGGAGTTTTTGATAAGCTACCATATAATCTGGAAATAGGTCGATGAGATGTTTTGTAGTCTCGTCGTTGTTAGAGCGATTTCACAGTTGTCGGGTATGTTAGTGGCAATACATGTCATATGAGGCTGTTCACACCTATCCTACATAGGTGTGAACAGCCTAATATGACAAGTATTGCCTCTAAAACACCCAATATTTTGTCGGAGCCGACACCCAACGTGTAGGAACCAGCTCTTTTTACTCGTACTTGTTATGACAGGGCTCTATTCTGTTAGGTTAACAGTAACAATGGGAATTGTAATGACTAATGACTGTTCAAGTGTTGAAGATACACCCCCAGCGGGGCTAGACAAGTTGCCATAGAATACGAACGCTAGCGTTTGGTGATCATTTGTCACTTACAAAAATGAATGGAATTGACGTAAGTCACGTGATATATCACTCGTTACAACTGACACGCTGTAATGTGATCACCAGAGGCCGGAGTTAACGAAGCACTTTTGAGCCGTCATATTGAGTTCCCGTTTATCGACTTCTGATGTATATATTTTATCGATACATTATAAAACACAAAATATTAGAGAAGATAAAAGTAGAGGTAAACAACAGGCGGTCTTAGCACTAAGAGCGATCACGGTTCTGTGACTCAACCTCGTATATAGAATATTGTCCAGTATAAACTGACACTAAGTACACGAATGCATATTTAATGCGTGTCAGTTTATACTGGATATTATTCAGTATACGAGGTGAGTCACAGAACCGTCGAAATGTGAAATAGAAATATGCAATGAAAATAATGAAAAGTGCAATTTCACGTTTAATCAGTTCAGTTCGGTTCAGTTTAAAGAATTAATTATTAATTCCTATTTAAAATTTCCAGAAAGTTAGTAGGTTCCAAAGGTTATCTCGAAGGGATCGCTCATTCGCGATACAACTGCCTGTTGTTTACTTCTGTTCACAATCATATTTTAAATATTGTATTCTGTTTTCATCGATATACATATATGTATATCGGAAGTCGAAGTCGATAAACGAGAAGTCTCTATTACAGCTCAAAAGTGCTACGAGAATTCCGGCCTCTGGTGATCACTATCACTCGCTAATCGAATAGTAATTAATAGTTTTGACGTTTCGTCCGTCGTTACGCGGTACTATTTTGACCGGTTGAATTCAACACGATCACTATGATAATATAAACGTCGGTATCTAAGTGCAACTTGGCTAGCTTTTTCATTTTTGACTACGAACGGCGATAGGTGATCATGATCACCAAACGCTAGCGTTTGTATTCGATGGCAACTTGTCTAGCCCACTGGTTGAATAATAGGTTTAAATTCTAAGAAGATTGCTCTTACCACGTCATTGAGATTTTTGTTGGCTGCTTTGATGGCCGCATGCTGAAATAATTATAAAGTATTTTTTTATTCATTCATATATATTTATGTCATTTTGGTAATATAATAAGTTGGTAAACATTATTATATAAGCATGAGTGAAGTACCTAATAGAAAATGAATAGATTGTTTTTTGGACCGTTGCATCATTGATTTACAGCAGCAATAAATCGAGAGGAAGAAATGGAGTTAACGTAACCTCGAACTTCGCTTTTTAAAGTAGGGTCTCGGGTTTCAAGATGCCGAATCTTTTGTTTTATATCAAGCTCACATACTGCAGAAACTCTCATACAAGGCACTCTGTGCCCCAGTCTGGGTGAAAGTGATGGTGGAAATGTAGTTATTCGTTTCGTTTTTTTTTTACAGTATGAGAATCAAATGTAAAACCATGTCACTTCAAACATATCTAGAATATTCATAGACAAATATTAGCACCTCACAACAAGTCAGGAATAATAATAAATAATAATTGAGTCTGAAGTGCCGTACTATAAGTACACACCGGCGCCAGTTCTCGAAAATGGTCGTGCTACGGTCTATTGGGATCGATCTGTCATCACGGACAGGACTATTGTCGCAAATAAGCCTGATATCGTGTTGACAGATCGATCTCAACGCCGGCCAGTGCTCGTCGACGTCACTATCCCGCATGACGAGAACCTCGTGAAGGCCGAGAAGGACAAGCTCAGCAAGTACCTTGACTTGGCTCACGAGGTGACCGCCATGTGGGATGTTGATTCGACGAACATTGTCCCCATAGTCGTTTCGGCAAACGGTCTTATAGCGAAGAGTCTCGACCAACACCTCAAGAGACTCTCGCTAGATGGCTGGGTCAAGGGCCAGATACAGAAGGCAGTACTCCTCGACACGGCACGCATTGTGAGGAGGTTCCTCTCTCTGCAGCCCTAACCACCGGTAGCTTGAGTCCTGCCCCGCTGCCGGCGGCGGCACTCGTAGGTTAGGTTTTTTATAATGTTTATTTTTTGTATTGGTATTGTTATTTTGTATTGGTATTGTTATATATCTTTTGTAAAAAACCTAACTTATAGAAAATTTTATAAATATCTGAATAATAATATAAAGCGTTGCCGGCAGTGAGTGTTTTAAGAGTTATTAGGATGACACATTACAAATATTATTTATTGGACACCACGTAAAATAACAGCACGGGTACTAAATGCAAGAAAAAAACCTTTCACAGATAATCGTTAAGCTCGAAAATCATGACCCTGCTATTTCATCAATTTCGGTAGGGGTATAGATAAATATCTAAATTGCTGAAAAAGCAGGTTCATTATTAGTGAGTGTTGCCGAACTATTGGCTCCTCCGTGTTTAAATATTACGTTATTTACATATTGTTAAGCCTAGTGACATCTCATGATGTAGTTACACACGAGTCACTCACCCGTAATTTTCGAATGGTAAGCTGAATGGAGTTCCTATCTTTGGGTATGTAGGTAGTTAGTCTGGGCATAAGAAGAAACCTAACGAATTAATCTACCTACCATAAAATATGAACGCGACTAAATATAAAATATACATTCAGTGTTGGATGGCGCGTCAGATCAACCGCTTCATCACAACCCTTGTTTGATATGAAAATGGTAGGCTTTAACAACGAACGTGTTTAAATTGATTAATTATACGTAAATAGTCTTTAAAGATAATACTTTTTCGCAGCACTCTTAGGTCGCTGATTGTACAATCCACCTACTAGAATTAAGTTAAAATCGACTTCTCTAAGTTTGTATTACTTTGTTGATTACATAGATAAGTCAGGTAGATTAGTTAAAATGAGAAATCATTAAACTCTGAAAAATAAGGACACTTACAGCTTTTGAAATTTCGCATTTTTGATAGCAATTAAGATCCAGTTGGTCGTAAGCTGCGAGCAGCTGCTGAAACTCCTCGATCCTGCATCTGAGCCGGGAAATCTCCGTGTTCTTGGTGACCATGATGGTGTCCACAATGACCTTAGTCGGCACGTACTTGGTCAGGTACGACGTATCATTGTTCCGCTTGATGGTCTCGGTCAGGTGCTCGCTCTTGGTCGCGCAGAAGTGCGACCAGGCGCGGGCGTCAGTGCACGAGGCGTAAGCCTTCAGCTTCCCCTCATTCCTCGGTGGCAGGTCAACCAAATCATAGTCATTGAAAACGCGCTCCCTCTTTACTATAAAAGACATCGCAACCCTAAACTGTCTTCTACGCTTACGATTAATACAGTTTGTCTAAACATACATATGTGTAAATAAATATTTTAAGATTCTCTTCCACCCGTTTCACGCATCATGCATTTTTGAATATTAAGTTAATATATTTAAACTTATGGTAAATTGTATACGAAAATATCAAATGTTTTGAGCTGTCATCAGAAATCGAGATGGAATGGCGGCTTGAAATGGAATGTTGATTTTTAAATTGTTTTTTTTTTGGTATGTCACTTTTCGCGTTACCAGTTTGAAATTTACCGTTGCCATGACTTGAAAACGTGATCTTAACCTCGGTTCATAGGATGTCATGGACTTGTCGGAACCTGTCTGTGTAGGGACTTCCACCGGGTCATTCATTACCGCGGCGCACGTGGAAGTCGCTCCACAGACTGCACGCTCAGCACGGGTAGCACAAGTTGTATGTTCTCGCTTGTTTCTCAGTGCGTTTCTATCGTTATAGACTAGATAGAGAGGGAGATCCGAGCAACAAACAAGTAGCGGACAACATATTGTGCTAGACCTCGTCGGTAAATGCCATGTAGATGCAGAGAAAACTTTATTAAAGTGGGGATTACACCGCTGAGGACCACTGCAGTTGCGGCGCATCTCCTGTATTGCCTCGCGTGCCCCGACACCTAATACGTCGCCACTAGCAATGCCGTGACGCGTGGCAGAATATTGGTCAGCTCCAAGGACCTTTTACTAAAGCAGGACTGAGTACTGTTAACCAAAATTCGGTCCGAGTAGGATGTCAAGCACAGAGGCTGTTTATCTCTTTCTAATGTGGTGACCATGATATTGTAGTAACGTGGAACAAAAAACTATATTTATTTGTATGAAGCAATTTTCACACCATGTAATGAATGCTCGATTATTTAGCTGTACTAGTAGGGTAATGAAATTGTTGAAAACAAAACAAGCCTTTGCCTGCGATTTCGTTCGCGTACATTCTACATAATTCTATAGTAATATTTGTTTTGAAAGGAGGAAATATTTGTTTTGTCTTGGATAACCTGTCAAACTAATAGTGTAATCATTTAAAAATTTGCTTTACCATTACAAAGCTATATTTAAAGGGGTCTGTACCTACCTACATACTACAGAGACGAAGCCGCCGGATATAGTTTGGGTTATGTGTTTGTAATCCGGTTCAAGCCGTTTTTATGGAATCTAATATACATAATCCTAAAAATCTGAAATTTATACATTTTTAAAAACTTACTCGTATTTTCCGTGGGAACAGGAAAAGGAAATTTATTTACCAACATAACCAAGAAAAAATATTACGTAATAAAAAAACAACATTTGACATGGATTGGTGATTTGGCATGGTAATTGTCAAATTTACCGGTATAACAATATACTTAGGCCGGGATAGACAGACAGACTCACAGACAGAGTTACTTTAGCAATTATAATATTATTAGGGATTATAATAAAGTTTCAATAAAAGAAGATATGTAGCTTAGATACATTTATTGTTAAAAAATTAAACATGGCTAAATAAAATCGTTTTCTGTAATTTCTGCCGCAGACCAATCTTACTGCCTAAATTTTTTAATGAGTTTGATTTTGTATGATGAAATATTCTTAAATTTAAATATGAATTGGCTAATGTCTTTATCAGCTGTAACTCATGTGGTTCTTCGTTACATTCATCTGGGTGAGGCGAGTCAAACAAATTATGAAGTTTTGTAAGAAATAATTGGTTTTAAATACACCAAAACATTCAACCACATTTGATTAACTTTTTCATCCTTCGGAAAATGCCAATGAAATGAAATCACATCATTAATTTTTTTCTTGCTTATGACAATGTACCGATCAGAAACCCTACCCACAAGCAAGGTCACCCTACTTGTAAAAATCCAAAATCTCTTTTTATCGGCTTACCTGTGAAACGATATCCCACAGCCAACATAGGATTCACTTTTACAAAATTGTATGCAACATGTTTTCACCATTTTGTACTCTTTTAAAACTGAGATTCGTTAAATGAAATTTCAATATGAAAACCGAGCCGCCATGATATGATTGATCATGATTGATACACTCAATGGGTTGACAGCCTAATCAAAAGCAATACTTCCAAGTAGGTTTAAGTCGTCACATTTTTAAGTTTATGGGGTAAAAAACCCATTACTATAAGAATTTAATTTATACAAATAACATAAGCTTTAAGTTACGATTCACATTTAATAAATTGTCTAAAACAGTAATTTTAATTTTCTACTAAATGCCGAAATTTTATCGCATGGCAAGTGTTAGAAAGGGACAAACTCCTCCGTTGTATCTATGCCGCTCGTACCGGTTTTTGCTCCTGTAAAGCTAGCAGCCCAAATTATGTCTTAAACCTATAATATAAGGTTTGTTTTAGCAAAACAGTTTTTGGTTAGTCCTCAGTCCTGCTTTAGTAAAAGGTCCTTGGTCAGCTCACATCTAACCAAAGATCTTTCATATACTACTATACTCCGTTTGTTTAGGTACTTAAAAAAATGTAAACAAAAGAACCACGTTTTATAGTTCGTCAGCCAATAGAAGCAGAACACTGATACGTCAAAGTGCGATAAAACCGTTTTGATTGGCTGTTTAACAATGCCACGTGGTTTGGCTTGTTTACATTTTTTTAAGTACCTAAACAAACTAACTATAGATCGTGCACCGAAAAAAAATGTTTAGCTATTATGAGATCTGTCTTCATACACTTAGGGTAGCTATTTCCTTATAAGTGGTAGGGGAGGGGGGGGGGGGGGCATAAAGGGGACGTTAAGGGAAATAAACAATAAAAAAGGAAACATAAAATATTTTTTAATGAAAACTAATGACAACTATTTGGTTACTTATTAATTTATAATTTGGCACCGAATTTGGTGAAGTAAGAAATAAAATAATATTTTTTATTTTAATTTAACATAACCTTCATGAAAACTCCATCGTGCCCCGGGGTAGGGGCAGTATGGGGTACCCAGTGCGGGGCAGTACGGGGTACACTATTTTATTTGTCACAGAATAAGCAGATGTGGATTTCTTCAACATCTGCGTCATCAACTCCTGCACAGGCTGTATGGGCCCACTGTCCACGCTCCGTTTTCGTAGGACGACAGTTGTCAATCCAAATAATCGTTTCTCCATATCTTTTACATACCTAACAAGCTCCTCTTCTTCTTGTTTGAAAAATACGGGTTACCTGGAGCTGAATTAATAGATACCTCGCCCTTCCTTATTTTGGCGACGTGACGCTCCAATGTGGTCTGTGGAACATTGTACAATTGAGCTGCTTTTCTGTAACCAGCTGATTTGGTTAAAACTTCATCAATTGCGTGTTTCATGATTTTTACAGACCAACTGCCTCTCGAACTTTTCTTTTTGTAAGTACGTACCATTTTTATAAACCTAAAATAAAACAAATAATATTATTTTACTATTATCAAATGAATAGATCATTCAGGGGCATAATGGGGACGGGGCACAAAGGGGTACCCATTGTGCCCCATTGCTATGTCCCCGTTATGCCCCCATGTCTAACAGAATTTTAAATAACGAACAAAAAAATGACTTCAAGGTAAGAGCAATTTTACTCAAAACATATCAATAGTTGATGTAAGTAGTAATACACATTAAAAAAAACTATAATAGAAATCTAAACACTTACCTTTTTAGACGCGTTTTGGTAACCACTCAAAATTAGATGAAATTTCGCCGGAAAAAAGAATCGGTCGTCAAAAATAAACGCGTGCACTCTGATCACCGGTCACTACCGCACTGAAGGTCAATACAATATGCGCTCTTATTGGCGAAAACAAAACACGGCTAGTGTGCGTAGTTACTTGTATGTGTGGGTGGCCCCGTCGTGCCTCGCGTCCCCGTTATGCCCCCCTCTCCCCTAGCCTCCTGAGGCCCAACGCAAAATTCAGTATGTAGTCATTGCGTACCATGGTCCTATCAGTAGTACTATTGTTTTATACTCATTCAGACCCAAGTACTCAGGCCCAATTTTTTTAATGTTCTTGTACTTGTACTGCACCAATAGTTTCTGGGCATGTATATTATATGTGGATGATACCTTTTTGGACAATTTGAATTTAATTAAATAAGTACTACAGAAAGGACCATGGGCTTTAACAGAACATGATTTTCGTGATTTTTCAAATATAGGAAAATAAAAACAACTTAGTAATTTCTTATTTTGTAGCTTTATTTAAAGAATACAAAGTATTAACCACTTCAAATCAGTCTATAGTGGCATAGCAGATCCACAGACTCCGCACAGTCTTTTTAATCACAATTATTTATCATTTTGGTGTACAACCAGTCTTATAAATCAATAAAATGTAACAATATTATCTAATATATCAGCTTAGATAATATAATTCCAAAAGTTCCTCTTCTTGAAGCACCTCGACGACGCCCACTAGAAGCTGCACGACGCGATCTGGGTCTGCCTCGGGTAGGTCTTGAAACTAGTTCCGACAGAGGTACATCATCATCAGAACTAGAGGAATCGTCTCTGGATCCATTTGGCACAAAACTTGTGTGTATGTCACACAAATCTGCACCATCATCATCCTCCAATTCAATTTCAGATTCGCTGAGAGCAGATTCTATTTCTTTATCATTCAAACCTATAAAAACAAAATTCGTCAATGCATGCATTTATCACCAGACCCATTTCAATATAAAAATATATTTTAGTTAAGTCCCGCGGTACTACACATAGGACTAAAGATTTTCACACCACGTGTTTTTTAAAATTTATGCGTAAATCATTAAATTTTTGTTTTACTCCATGACATACTTAATAAATATTAAGATAATATATAAATAAACGTAAGATAATTCGAGATTACTTAAATTATTTTGGATTTACTAACCTCTTCCTCGCGGACCTCCCATGTCGCCGGCTGAAAACTGTCAGTTTGACACTTTGTTTATTTTTTCGGACTTCATACTGGGTTCACAGACAAGCCAAACTATTCGTTTAGAAGTTGAGAAACGTCATTTTAGATTAGCGCGAAATTTTAAATCAAAATGGCGGCGTTTTTAATATGTCCTACTTGTAGGACCTTGGTACGCTGTGACTACACAACTGATGATTGAGCTGGGTCTGAACAACGAACTCACTAAGTACTACAGGTAGGACTTTGGGCCTCAGGAGGCTAGCTAGACAAAAGCCGGTCCTGGCGAGAGGGCTCCCGCCGGGAGTGTGTCCTTGTCTGACGTCTTGCTAGCTCGATTAATCATTGGGTTTGATAGAAATGGTAGAAATTTTTATATTTTTCTTTTTTATGATTTACCAAAATGAATGATTCATAAACTTTGAAACGTATTTAAATATTATACAGTTCCTATAATTAATAATCAATTCGTTGTATTTTAATAATAATTCATTAATACTGAGTAAGAGTAGTACTCAAATGTTTGGGCCTGGTAATACTAAATATAAGATGGCGGTTTGCTCATTGAGTTATTTGAACTTGTTTTGTTGAGTTTTGTGGATAAGTTCTAGAATATGGTGAATTCTTGTTGTGTGACAGGGTGCAACAATGAATCATATCCTGGTAGCTGCTTTTCTTTCCACGGGTAAGTAAATCAAATCATTTAATGTAAAAAAATACACAAAAACAACAATCGTATTCTTTAGGATAACCATGAATTTTGTTGATCTAAGCTTTTTTACAATCTCGTTGTAGTACCTAGTTGGTTACTAAGTTCTGTTACTAAGGTTGATGCAAATAAAACTAAATTATGTTTATTTTTTAATTTCAATATGTATAAAAATTAAAAGCTTAATTAATATACATTTTGAAAAACAATTAATCATTTTTTTTAGTTTCCGCAATTCCCGATACGATCTTTTAACATTCACAGCCGGCATCGATGAAATTACGCATGACTTTTCTGTAAATTTCATTTTTTGAAATCGCTTAAAAGTTAGTCTTTGTTTACCAAAGAACTTTTTTTGTATAATATTATAAAAAATCCTATCTCTGTTTATGTTTAGAGACCAAAATTATATTTCTCAACATGACTTAATTCCCACTTATGAAGCAAAAGATTTGGTGTGTTTTCGTATTTCTGCAAAATCATGTGAAATCTTAAAGTCGATTTAATGAGTCATCAAGATTGACCGGTGTCCAAACGGATCTTTAGTTGCTTTGAATACATTCGTATCAGAATTTAAAGCTAGAAGTCTGTTCAATATGTCACGCAAATTTGAACTCTCTACAGGAACTCTTACAAAAGTTGGGGCCGTTATCAGTATCATCGTCGTGCGTGATTTTAACTATGATATTATCGTCCGAAATGGGAATACTTCAAGCTCGTACATCAAATAATTGCAATAGTTCAGTATACATTATTTTTATTATTATTCTATATAAATCAAAGTTTTGATTAATATACAGGTTTATGCAAAACTGCTTTAAAAAATTTTTTTAATTGTAATTAATCTCAGTAATAGAACTTAGTAACCGACTAGGTAGGTAGAGTCTGGCAAACGAAAGCTGCCCACAAAAAAGGGCGGCAATTCAAAAATCAGCGGCTGTAAACGTAGTTGATATTATTTTATTTGTCAGAAATGTTAAATGATTGTATCTATCTTTCAACTATACATATTTACAATAAATTAGGTAGGTTAAGGTAGATAGCGTAGTTAGTTAGCATCAATATATCAGGATACTTACACAATCGTTTTTACAAGCAATTTATCCCGTGTTCTGTTTGGTCATGGTCACCTCATTAGAAAGGGACACACTACCAACGGAAGCCCTCTCGCTCGGACCGGTTTTTGCGCCGTAGTACACAGTCTAGTAGTATGAAAGGTCTTTGCATCTAACAGGCCGTTGACACGCTAAGAAGAAGATGGATTTCATGGGTATATATCGCCTTAACGATATCGCAACTTATTTTCCTGCGACATGATAGCTAGCTCTCTTTAACTTGACAGATTATGCACCCTATGCTTGTGGCCAAACAAAATGTGTATTCTTTTCAACTGTGATATTCAAAGTAATTACTTTTGCCCATACAATAACAACAATTTTTTTCTCGCAGGAAACAGGCCGTTTAATTAAAATCTTTTGACCTGCGTCGCTTACGTCAGCTTTGGCTACATTCTCAGTGTCATTGTCATGTCATACCATGTTGACGTTTATTTCTAAATTTCATGTCACCAAGTAAATACGAATTGTTACGAATAATATGTTACTTTTAAAATCACTTTACAAACACTTATAACGTTGTTAACTATCCTGCTTTGGTAAAGTCACCCAAACACTCGATGGGGCAATGTATCCCTAGAACTACTGGACTGATAGCTGTAATAGATGTATCTATTCAATGATTCATCTGCACCTCCATAGACAGATATTAATATCTCGGAACGAGGGTAAAATTAAGACGTATGGTTCTTGCACCGACCTGAGAGCATGGAGTCATGACTCGGGTACACGAGACCGGTACCTGAGGGAATGGATCAAGAATGACATGCCCGTCAGCATCATACCTACTACGACATTGATTTGTTTTTTTAGAACAATGACTAACAAATGTCGTGGAAAAGTGAGTTTAATAGTACCTTCTTTTGTATTGCATTATGTTACTTGGCAGAAATATCCTTTGACTGAATACCTTTCACATAGTAGAAGAAAAACAGTTTCTATCTGTAATGTAGAGATTAGTTAGGGAAAAAGGGTTTGAAGCTTTGAGAGTATAGTTCGTTTATTGATTTATGTAAAATAAAATAAATACTGCTATGCAGAAAAACTTAACAAGGTGGGAGCCCAACGGGACCCTATTAATGAGTAGGTAGTAGTATATATTGCGGTCCTTCCGTCCGTCCGTCCTAACTTTAAATGTTTTGAACCGTAATAGACACATAGATATTTTTCTTGTATCATAAAAACAGTGAACTAGTACACCCTGTACACAAACAACAAATATTTCCATTTGCTGTAGAAATAACCGTTGGTTTTAGGTTACTCCTCGATGCCATCCCAATTGTAAATCAAAGGTTGTGCTAGAAAGCATTTGCTCAACATGCTCCGTCATGAAGGAATGTCTTAAAAAAGACGATTCGCTCGGAAAGTATTTTGAAGACGTAAGTATAGATTTGTTAGATGACTTCCTCAAAAGTATTTGTTTCTTTGAAGCTAATTTTTGTTTCGCGTTTTTTCCCGAACGCGATATTACCAGTCGCCCTTGTCCCCGGCATTTTAGTTTCATAGTTAATAACTACACTTTGTACAGGCTGAAACGTAATATGCGAGTTTTATTCAGGCACTTCTTTTCCTAGCACCATAATAAGTAATATTTCCACTGTCGTGTTTCCTAAAATCAAATTTTCATTGCTATCTCCTATTCAGAAAGCGGACGTTTTTCCCTGTTAGAAGGGGTCAAAGTGGCAGTTTTCTGTTCAAGGACATTTTGTTGCCAGTATAAAAATATGAACGCAATGAAATATGAAAATATTTTGCACGTAGGTAATCGACTACAATTTATTTTTCGTCGTTTGTCGAATACTTTTTGCACATAATTTGTTTCATCACTATGATCTTTTATTTTCGTCATAGGTGGTGCGAAAAGCAGTATGTGTCACACGGTATACCACGGCCGTTATCACCTGAGCTCTGGGGCTATAAAACCCTTTTTCGCCCATCTCGCTCGCTCTAGTGTGGTTAGCAGATCTCTCGCTCGCACTTTGCAGTGACTTTAGTGGTGTGCATTACTTAGTATATGTTTCATCGATGACACCTAAGATAATAATAAAATGTTACGTATATGATTCTCTACTTGTTTATTTACAGGCATAGAACGCAATATAAACAAATTAATTACAATAATAGATATCGATATTTCGCGACCAACGGAACGTAGCATTGGTCATCCGTGTTCACTAATTAGTTTATAGCCCCAGATCTCAGATGGTAACGGTCATAACAAAAATATTTTATTATTAACATAACTAGGGGCGGTATTTACACGACTTTGTAGCGATTCAATTGCGGTACAGTAACGATACAGTCGCTAATCGTCTACCTGTATACATGCGAATATTAAAGCAGCGATGCCGTCTCTCATTGTGTATTGACACAACAGATGTTAAAAACATCCCCTTTTATGACGAGGGGTTCAAGGGTTCGAAATCCCAAGGGTCTGAAGCTCTTTCTGTGGTCCAATCGCCCTTACTTAATTCATCAAAATAGTCTGTTTGAAGCTTTTAAATGGGCGTCACTGTACCTCCGTATCGTGACGTCACTAATAAGATCTAAATACTCACAACATAATTTTGTTTTCTTTTTCTACGGTCGAACCCAAACGAAGTTGTACCTACATCTTAGTACCTACTGCAGCTATTGATATACCACTCAAAACACTCTCACTTTGATACGGTACGTGACAATGTACCTACTAAAATGTACAGTTATTATGGGTATCTGTACCTACACTACCTACTAATAACTAAGCAGAAGGTACATACTCATGAATCGTTTATTTCCAGGAAGAATTCGAAACATGTCATTGGCCTTGTGAAAGATGCTTGGAAGCTTTAAAGTGCATAAAGATGTTTTGGAGAATAATCGTTGAGAAAGTTTTCCACGTCAGTGTTCAGAAAAAAGAGGATTTCACTTGTTCAAGTAGCGTGCGCAATACGGCCCAAATGTGGCAGTCGGAGATGATACAGCATGCTTACCTTGTTAAAAACATACCTTTTGGTGATGGTGAAACACCTAACGCCAAGAGTGATGGGAAGCAGCAGCAAAAGTCAAGGTTGTCTACTGTTTCCCACCCGGACGGCACAGACGTGAGTTCCGTCAAATTAATAACCTACTCCCATAAATCCAACCAAAGCAAACCAGAGGAAAGTCCACCAAGTCCTGCTTGTTTAAATAAATCTCAGAAACGAAGAAAAGTCAACAGGTATATTACTGTAAAAGTAAAAACTGGCGATGTCGTTTGCCAGACCTGTGAATCCTATGATGCACTAAAGAAAACGGAAGAGAGTGGAGCCTACAAAAACAATTTGAACTACTTACAACAACGCTTTAACATTCAAAAAATGGAAATTGAGCGCTTAAAAAAAGAAAATAATTCTCTGAAAATGGAATTGCAAAATTGTTGCTATGGATTTTCGATGTGCTCTCATTTATGTTCCCCAAATAAAATCCAAACTAGCAATGAGCCGATTTGTATAATACCGAAGCCGTTTGATGAAGTAGAAGAAGTTTCGCTGGATTATTCGACGGACTCTGAAATGGTTATTACCATGAAGAACTGCAGTGATACGGTAAATACCACATTCTACAAATATTACAAATGCAAAAGTACTTAAGTTTGTCGAGGGTGACTTCTTCTTGTGCCTAGATCGCAATACGACCAGATGGCTTTGCGACTACATCTCAAAAACTTCGAGTTGCCAAATGACAATCGCCTTCGTTAGTTCGTTATGTAGCGTCAAATGCCCGAAGGGCAAATGGCCCAGGAATAGAAACCCCGCCTTGCTCGTATTGGGGCTCTGTCGACATTACTTAGACAGACATAAGATGAAAAAATAATCTGGTCATTTAGCGACTCAGATATTTTGAGATGCAGCCGTAAAGCGATGTGGTTGTATTGCGATCCAGGCACAAAACGATGAAGTCTGATCGAGCCCTGCTGTAGTCACAAAGCGATTTGGTCGTAATAGCTTCCTAGACCTAATGAGATGCGGACTAAAAGCTTGAGCTCCTAGTGATGACTTAAAATCTACAGGTGGGTGTTTATCCTGATGGGTTTATATCGCGGTTGGTCTAAAAAAAAAGCCTTTTTTTTGTTTCGCCACATATTTTTTTACATGTGTTTTTAAATGTTACATACCAACGATTCATCGAATGACTTAGACAACTGTGGAAAGTCGTTTGATCGAAATAGCATAATATTGTTTGGTCGTATAATATTATTTGGTCGATATTTTTTTTAGTATAACATTTGTATGGAAAACCCTTATTTTGTCGAACGGTATTTTGGTATAACGTTGTTAATGTTATTCTAATTTTCCATTACCAGTCATGTTAATTACCTACATTTTGCGGATGTTGTGTTAGGAAAGCAAATATTCATATGGAATGAACCCTGACCCTGAGGCGAAGTCGACGGAGCTCCGCTTTGCGTAGCTTTTATTCCGCGTAGTTGTGTCTGTTCTCTTGACACAACTCTAACCTAACCTAACCTTTAGATTAGTTGAGTAATCATGTGACCTAGGTGTTTTATATTGGGCCGCCAGCCGAGCCGCTTTACTATTCCGCCTATCCATGTAACAATCATTATTTTATCTATCTTCACAAACTTTTGTAGGTCTAAAAATGTTTTCTACTTCACGCTGATAAATTTAACGCCTAGTATAAAAGTCGGAGCAAAGACATTGAGTGTTTGTCTAAATAACAATTCGAGCAAAATTTTTCGGGTTTAGCCTTTTAGTAATAAAAAAATTGGAAAGTACAATTTTAGACCAAAAGTGCTTAAGAGCAAAAAAATATACATGCGAAAAGATGTTTATGTTAAAAAAAAATATACATATACCAAATTTTACATTGACATTAAAAATTATACCATACATGTTCAACCAATTTTTTTAGCACATATTATTTTTAGCCTTTCCTGTTTTTTTTACTTTGTTTTTTTTTTGCATTATCTACAGAAAAAGGGTTGGTACAAAGAGTAGTTTATAATTAAGAAGAGGTTCGTGTTTACAAGCTAACTTTCTATATGCTGCTGCGACATAGACAGATCTACACATGCTGCTCGCGTACCTATACCGTTTTTGATAGCAATACATATAACCCGACCACGACCAATTAAGTCACATATGACTTTTAGCACACAAAGTTTAAAGCTTATGAAGGCGGTTTATTAAGAGAAATTATTACCGGTGAAAGGTTATATTTCATCTTTTCGAGCACTTGCAGCCTAAAATACAACAGTTAAGATCACAGATTAGATGTCTACGAAACCTACGAAAACACACAGAAACACAAACAACACATAATAAAATAGTTTAACCCTTAATTTGGCAGAAATATATTTTTGTTAATTTACATTTTTTATTCATTTCTATGTGTCATTTTAGTCATAAAGATGCCCCAAAAAATATGGAAAAAATTATGTACTGAAGGATTTCCTGAAAATCATATGTACAGTATATTTGACAAAAAACAATGTTCTGCAAACTAAGCTCAAATTAAAGTGTCAATTATACTTTACAAAGTGCACAATAGGATAAAAAATGAAATAAAAAATAAACATTATTATTACGTATTTAATAAAAATTAGTGAACATAATGAACAAGGAATTCGTGAAAAATATTATCAAATTAGAAAATATATCAAAACTGTTTAGTTTTTATTATGAAAGTTGTAAAAACAGTTACGCTTTCGTACTAAACACAATCGAACTTTACATTTAATGCAGTGTACGTCAGTTCTTCCGCTTTTACAGTAGCAACACCGGCCGTATGTGTCCAAAAAGTTCGCAAAATGGTCTAAACCATCGTATTTTATGTCATCTACAGGAAGGATGCGGTTTGGTTTTCGAATTATTTCCGTCGCAGCTGGTACTGTAACTGATGCTCGCTTGTCAGCTTTGAGTAGCCCTTGAAAAATCTGTAAACGAAATCTCTTTAAAGCCATTTGTTTTTTATCTCTTTTCTAGTGCTGTCTCTTCTATACAACAACCGGGCGTTGTTGACACATATGTCAATAAATAGCATAGAGCAGTTTTGTTGCCTTCTGGAAGGGGACTTTCGAAATGATCATCGCCTAATTCTGCACGATATTGAAATTGTCTATTAGTCCATTTAAAGTTAATGTTCATTTTCTTTTTTTTCGAGAGGTCGGACTGTCGATGAATATGTCAAAGACCAAGCTTATGACCAACAGCACCAATAATAGGATAGAAGTAGATGGGGAAGGAATTCAATATGTCCATGAGTATATCTACCTAGGCCAAATAGTCTCCTTCCAGGCTAGACAGGATAAAGAGGTCACCAGACGAACTGAAAATGCCTGGAGGAGCTACTGGGCTATGAAGGATTACATGAAGGGCAACCTTCCAATGGCGCTAAAGAAAAAGCTCATGGACATGTGCATTCTTCCGATCCTCACTTACGGTGCACAGACTTGGTCTTTGACGAGCATTCAGATGTCCACCCTTAAGGTTTGCCAGAGAGCCATGGAGCGTAGTATTCTGAGCGTTAAGCTTACAGATCGCGTCCGAAACACAATACTACGCTCCAAAACCCGAATTTCTGACGTAGCTCAAACAGCCGCCAGACTCAAGTGGGACTGGGCCGGTCATATTTGTCGCATGCCAGATACCCATTGGGCAAAAACCACCACGAACTGGATCCCACACGACAGAATTCGGCGTCGCGGCAGACCTAGGCGCAGATGGCGAGATCAGCTCGACGCTTTTAGAAGGGACTGGCAGGAGGTTGCACAAGACAGGGATGCGTGGAAGGACGAGAGGGAGGCCTTTGCCCAGCAGTGGGACACCGTAGGCTAACAAATAAAATAAATAATTCTTTTTTTTGGCTACACGTTTTGGAGCTGCTTTCTGCCGTTTTGTTCGCTTTAATCGCGTATTAGGTGTAACATTGGACGCATGCCCTGATGGAGTGGGACGAGAGTGACGAGACCTTTGAGGAATAGAAACCAGAGGGCTAAGTGTCTCGACTTGGTCCAATATGAATGAGGTAGTTACTGATGGTGGGTTTTGAATTGGTGACACGGAAAGAAGACAAGATACTGACGGTGGTGGCACAGAATTAAACTTTCAGTATCGGAAGGTGGATCTTGCGGAACTTGCGGAAGTGAACCCGATGAATCAGCGGCTTTGGCAACATTATCAAATAAGTCTCCTTCTCCATCGAGTTGTTGTTCGAATGGTTAACTGATGTTTAATCTCTCTAACGACGAAGCAATTGACGGAGCACTCGACGAGGATGGTGGATCGGGTCTTCCAGCAATAGTTACTTTATCAAGACTTCCGTCATCAGAGTCCGATGACCCGCTTACTTCAGATTCTGCATTATGACTTGGCACTAAAGCTAATATTCGTTTAGACCGCAAGCCCTAAAAGAAGAAAAAGCCCTGCAACTCAAACAAACAACATGCAATATTATAGAAACAAAATCTGGATTTTAGAACAAGTCTAACAAGAACATAAGGTCATAAGGTCATAAGTTTCGTCACACAAAGGAAAAACAATTGAAGAAAGTTAACGTTATCTCAATTAAGCCCTTAACTATGTACAATATTTTTGAAATTCACCCTAATGGTAACCCAACAAATACAGCAAAATATTGTTAGCGTAAAATAGCACTTTGTCAATTATACTTGACTGAACTCACAAGAACCAAATCTCGGTCCATACAATTTTGTTAAAAATACTGTACTATTTCTTCGAACACCAATAACCCGTGCATAAAGTTTTGTCTAAAATACTGTACAATTTCTTTGAACACCAATATGCCGTACATAAAGTCTTGTCCAAAATACTGTACACAGGTGTTTACATACTTATTACGTTGAGAATATTTAGCTGAATGCATAGTTACTTATTGTAGAATATTAGTTAGTATATCACAATATAAAATAATGCATAAGCTATGTCATTTTCGTGTAAAAACATGAATAAAAACAATAAATACCTGAGCACAATACAGTGTCGACCGCTTGCTCGCCATTTTGGTTCACAACTGACAGGTGTTAGTGTTCCCAGCACTGTGAATATTTCTTCGCTAGTTTTTAATTATACAAAGAATAAAATAAGACTTGAAATATGTAACACTTACTATAAAAATATTACCCTACATTTTTTCAAAGTAAGTGTACAGTATTTTTTACTCTGCCAAATTAAGGGTTAAAGCAACAATTCACTCCATTGTGTGGCACTATTCCTGTGGGCCTAGTATAGTTGCGTCTATATCACGTGTCAACGGTGGATAAAGCATCCGTCACTGTCGTACTTATTTATGTGTCAAAAGGTGACGGATGCCTTATCTAAACTTTGTCACGCGATTAACGCAGCCATGTTAGGGCCCCAGGTGACAAACAAAATCGGCATTGAAAAAACATAAACATTGAGTAAGATATAGAGTAAAAATGCAGTATTCTTTATGTATAAATATGTCTTGCCGTATAAATGCTGCTCTTTTAACCCGTTATATTATTTTTTTGTGTCATCTCTCATCTTGTCTACGTGCTGCGCATTATTGAATGTTTATAAAATATGTTTAAATATGTATTCATATACAGATTGCGATTGGTGCGAGTACAAACCAGTTGCGACTTCAAATTATATATTTTTGATAGAAACTTCTTTGATTAAAAATGGAAGGGAATCTTTGATTAACAATGTGTTATTTTCTCATTACAGAAATATGCAAATGTGTCGTTGTTGCAAGTTTTACACAGGAGCAACGATCCGAGTAATAGCATTTCTAATGAAACGGGGTGCAGTAAACAAGACCCAACGGTTTTATTGGAGAAAAGTAAGAATGCAGCTATACAGGGCGTAGCGCATTTCGATTTTGGAGACCACAACCTTCGCGTCGATGGGCACAGGATGGTTACCATACGAAACTAAGTGCTCATATCGAAACTTCCGATTCGCCCGTCCTTTCATTCCTCATTTGCGACTAAGTCGCGAGACTAGAGTGAGTTGATGTGCATTGGGCAGGCTCAGGGCGACTTGTCTACTTTCCTATATTGTCACCTTCCTAACTCGTCCACATTCCTATATAGTCCACAGTGCTAACTCTTCCACATTTTTATTGTGTGGTCAACTTCTTCAATATTGTGTGGCTAACTTCAGTTTGCGCTGTGGACGATATTGGAATGTGGACAAGATAGGAAATTGACGTCATAAATGTGGCCGAGTTAGGAAGGTGACAATGACGACATGGCATTGTGGACGAGTTAGGAAGGTAAGGAAATAGGACTAGGGCGCAGTCCCTACTTTGAAAATCGAACCTCGAAGTTACGTTAGCTTCCATCCCTCTCTCTCAATTTAGCCTTGAATGAAGAGTGAAAGACATGGGGCACCCCAGGTTTCGAATGAGCACTTCATGGTCAACCATACAGGTGACCCGCATGTCGCTGTCGCGGCCGCCTCTCTATGGTGCCGGTTGCGGTCTCCCAAACACCTGAAACAAAACTCTTTTAAAACATTTAATCAATATGATCTAAAACGACCTATTGAACATGTTTTTAGTAGACGTCACTTACGTTACGCCTCGTATAGTATATAATATTGTTGTTATGTAATAACAAAGCTTTATTTTTTTCAGTGCATGGCGTTTTGGGTGACATAGTCCGACGAGAAATTAATTTAGTTAACGGCAGTGAAAAAAGGCAATCCAAAGTAACGAAAGTAGATGCATCTTTCCATAAAATAGTCATTGATAGGCCTTCCCATTCTTGTATTTCATTTATCGATACAAATTTTTGACTATTTTTGATGCACTATATTTGTATATATTTTTTACATTTTTGGTAAAAAATAAATTGGCGTAACCAAAAGTATAACTTTTTCAGATAGGGATCGATATAAAACGTAATTTGTTTGCTTATAAATTTCGTTTCCAATAAGAACCGAACTCTGTTTTGGTAGTTAATTCATTAACTAGGGTTGTATTGTGTACCTAACCCTATTTAAATAATATTGGAATCGGTTACATTATATATGTACCGACCACTTCGCTTATACACAAGGAAATGATCAGATATAAGAACCCAGGGGCAAAATTTTATGACAGGTACGTAGTTCCTATATCTATAAACTCAACAATCGATGTTTTTCCATGTACTAGTGATCGCCCCCAGCGTTGTATGTATTGTTTTATAAGTATTGTTCTGTTCTGAAGACGAGTATGAAGTTCACACAGAATATTTAAAAACAATGTTATGCCCCTAATTACCTCCACAGAAATTGAAAAGTGGCTAAATCACCTGAAATGGATTTATCTGCCAAGAGTGAGACGTTTATCTCCCGAAAATTTAGAACAAATTCTGATCGTTTATTTTAACAACAGTAGATGGGACAGTAATAAAAAATATGAATGAAAAAAATTCAAAAATCGTTTTGTTAAAAAGAAGAAGAGTTAAGACGTTATTAATTCGTTTAATTTTAACACTTTTAATAAACATTTTTTTACAAACAAATCTTGGAATGATCACTAGTATATAGAACAAGCATCGATAATTAAGTTTATCGATATTGGAACTCCCTACCTGTCATAAAATTTTGCCCCTGATTCCTATGTCGGGAAATAATAATAACCCTCATACGGGCATTCGGATGAAACGAGGCATTAAATTTACTTAATGTTGGGATTACTTCTAAGATGTTAGTGATGTTTAATTTACCGAGGTAAAAGGTAAAATGTATATAAACGCGTTGCAAACTTGCAACATTGTATCGTCAAACTTCAATAAATGTACAAAATTGTTTTCAGACTTTTATTTACAGAAATCGTTCCATGATTTTCATGACTCTATCATAAATTAACTTCTTAGCGTCTATTGCGAAAACGAAGTCCAAATGGTTGAACTTTGGTAAAGGTACTTTGTATTTTCCAACGACTGACGATACATCTTTGAGAAGTTTATCCACATCATTCGGTGTGGAGAGCCAATCGTTGTCCGCGTAATGAAGGAAGACCGGGGTTCTGATGGCCTTGAGGTTGTAGCGAGGCGGTTTGAGGGTTCCGTATTTGAGTTTGTTGGCGAAAAGACCGTGGTCAAACTGGACGAATTTGCTAGATTTGTAGAGCTGGCCGTAGTGGATCAGTTGTCTCGTCGCTGCACCGGCGGGTGTGTGCCCCAACACTATAGGCAGCATTGTCTGCAAATGATATTTAAAGTTCGTCAAATAACTCTCTTTATCATTGGGGTTATTTAAACGTGTCTATAAAATAGATATTTTACAAAGAAATGATAGACAAAAAATGAGTAAAGATAAGATATCAATATGAGGTTAAGTTACTCCTTTGTATTAGAATAAGGCACTGGGCCCACCGCGAGCGAGTAAGCGATGAACTATCGGCGATTTTGTCTCGCCCAAGAAACGAACAAAAGATAATCGCTCCCGTGTAAATAAATGAGAGAGATTTACATTTATAGTTCATCGCTGAGCTTCAGCTTGTTTATAGTTCAGCGAGTGCCTAAGGGAGCAATAGATGATACTGACGAAATTCCATGTTCTGGATTTGCTTAGTGCTTATAAATTACTAGGGAATTATTAAACGGATGTAAGTCTTTGTAGCATGAGGACTTCTTACCCCTAGATTTACTTTCCCGCTACTCCCCCAATTACTTCCAGTGGGGGGTCGGTTTTTGGAAAATCCTTTCTTAGTGCACTCTTAGGGAACCCAAGAAATACTTCCTCCAAGTTTCAAGTCCCTAGGCCCAGCGGTTTAGACTGTGCGTAGTCTGTCAGTCAGTCACTCAACCACGGTACTGTTTTATATATTTAGGAAGGTTTAGTAATAAAATAAGTAAACTGCTTACTTTGTGGGAGGATGTGAGTGAATTTGTAGGTAATAACACAAAAACTTACTGCATTCAGCTGGTCCTCGTTGTACCCGCAGATGAGGAACAGCAGGTTGGTGCACAGGACCTGGGTGAAGGCCTCCTCCAGGCAGAAGGTCTGCCCAGCCAGCTCGTTGATCTTGCCATTTGGCAGGAACTCGTTGGTACCAAGGATTTTCAAAATTATCTGTTCAAGACATCCAGGTTAATGCGGATTTCTTTAATCTATATTTATTTTTCCTGACAGAGTTTTTCGGGACCTAACGAAAACCGGTTTATTAGGGATGACTTCGGGATTAAATAAAATAAAAAAATGGTCAAGCACGAGTCGGACTTGTGCAATAGTTTCCGTATATATTTAAATTGCCTAGTTAAAAAATTATTTTCTAAGTTCCTAAACTATTACGTAGATTTTGACTAAGTAGTCTTGCTTTTCATTAACTGAAAGTGAAAATGGATTTTTGTAAACATTTAAGTATTGTAATGATAACAATACATTTAGATAGCGTCTCGAGTGCTCCCCAAACATTTATTGTGGGTAATGTTGAAATACTCGTGGGTCGTTTCAACTGTCTCAATCATTGCATTGATGTCAATTTGTACCTACGCTTAGTCAATGTCCAGATAGATCGGATCTCCAAATATCTAATAACTGAGTGCATTGCAACTGGTTTTAAAAACTATTTATCTTCGAATCTCGATTAGGTTTAATGCATTAAAACTTTGCCTACTGACAATCGAATAGGTCGGTCAGATATGTGTGAAATGATAATTTATAATAACAAGCTGCCTTTGCCCAGGTTTTCCCCCTAGTGCCGCATCTTGTGTTTTATATGCGTCAAAGGCCGGGCCTGGGTCAAAGTAAATGGTTATACGCATTGTATGAAAATGATTCAAAGAAATCTATAATTAAAAACTTCTGCTATTCCAATTGTTTTCTTTCCATCTTATATATTCTTTCTTTACGAGAACTTTAGTCACAAAAAAAGGGATTAAATATTCTAACTTATGAAAAAAAAAACATTTCCCCCCGAGGTTTCTGCTTTCCCGACTTTTTTTTAATGAATTGATACTAACATGAAACTAGGTGAATAATTTTGTTAAAAATTCACACTTTAAAGCCTGACAAGATTTTATTTGGCTTTCGCCATATTGTTGATTTTCAGTGGGACTAATATATTTTACTGGCAAGGAGTACTCTTTGACAACCAGACGTCGAACGTCATCGAATGTCACCGATGTAAACAAGAAGAAAATATTTTGCAATTATAAACGATTTTACCACAATAATGCCAAAAAAGATTTCCAATGATGCAAGACAAACCATTTAGAACACAATCAAATATTTACATCCGAAAAAGGGCGAAGGATTGCGTAGCATTCCAAAAAATAATGTTTTGAAATTGGCCGTTGACATGACTGGTTGACATTTTATAGTGCAGTTGTATTAAACTGGTTAGTTGGTAAGATAGTTTTCAGGTATAAAACTTATTTTAATGTTTAGTAAATTTATATTATTTTTAATTCGATTAAATTAGGATTCAATTTATGTCAGTTATGATTTCTATATCCTTTATAATTTATTATTATATAGGAAGTCACTCAAGAAAATTGGAGTAACTGACGACGAATATCATGTAGGAAAAAAGATCCAGCAGTCGAACCCCAGACCGAACGTTTTAAAATCGAGGTCGGTGGACCTGAAAGCGACACATCAATTGAAGAAAGTTAAACGTCGTCGGAGTCCGAATTTGAAGAATATTTTAATATTGAATATTTGGAAACAGATTTTGATGAATAGGTAATTATTATACCTAAAGCTAAACATGTTAACCTCGATTCTACGAAAACATTTATATGAAATTCTACAAATTTTAATACAAAACCAATACACGCTGTATCGACTATACACCGTGTTTTTTTTGATTTACGATAACTTTAAGGGAACGCTCTTTAGGTCAAACAAAGTTAATTTCCCGAAGACAGACAAATGATAAGTCTAACGGTTTTAAAGACATTTAATTTTTAAATTTAATCATTTAATCACGTTAAACTAGTGTAAAAGGCTCTTAATTGATAACAACATTTTTTTTTTAATACTTATGAGTAAAGAGTTTCCAATTGTTAGGTTTGTATACGCGTCAATCTAAAGTGACAATGTCACGGAATTGTCGTAGGAACCATTCGTTATGAATGCATTTAGAATAAAACACATCTATCCTAAAAGATAAGTACGATACACACATTATTGCTGTACCAAAAATGCAAGAAAAAACAAAAATCAAAACGTACAAGTGACACGTCTGGGAATCGAACCGGTGACCTCTTGCACATCTAATTGCACAGTAAGCAAGACACTTACCGCCGAGCCAAGCGATCTTGGACCTGTCAAGTGTTAACTTTACTTGTGTGTGTATGTCACGCCAACATAGACGTATTTGACACTGATTATTAGTTAACTCTAAAGGGCCTTTTAGAATGACCAAAGATAAAAGATTTCATTGCTTTGTTCTAAACTGTTTTTTTTTTTTTTTTGCAATATTTAAAAATCGAATCTACCAATTAGTTTCTATGGATATACCTAGTAATATGCCGAAGTTATCGTAAATCAAAAAAAAACACGGTGTACATGACGAAAGTACGAACGTGTTTTGCTATTTCCGTCGGTCATATCATAGTACAATAAGTACTGAGGTTGACTGAAGTAGCATGGCATGTTCGTACGAAGGAAAACAATTATGGCACTACATCTGTATGCACATTATTGCCATTATGTAAGCTGTTGTAGCGACACTATTTCAGGGCCAAATAGAATGTTGTCAGGCTGTACCAACAAAATAATATCCCAAAATTGTCTGCATCTCCTATCAAAAAAAAACCTTAGCTTGGTAAATGAATGCTTAAAAGGGCGGTGTGGATGGAAAAGTTGAAAGCAGAAAGTTTGACTTCGGAACATTGTTTGGAATAGTTAGGAGATAAACATACTAAAAGTCCCCACCCCTAGGGGGGTTGGCACAAACAAGGTCCCGGTTTTTGGTTTCTTGTTAACATCTTGAAACTGATGCAATACAGGAAATGTCCGAGGGGTGGGGACTTTAAGTATGTTTATCTCCTAACTAGTTCAAAGTTTCAAAGTCAAACTTTCTCCTTTCAACTTTCCCATCCACAATTATTCGTTGCCTGGACTACCTATATAAGTACTTACTTCAAGCGAATTAGTAAAAGGCGCTATAGCCTTAATAAGCGGACTTTTTATATTCCCAACGTATGCAATAGGCGCCAGCGCTTGCATGGCGACAATCTTATCATTGTATTCAGGTCTCGTGGACGCCATCACCCAAAACGCAGTAGTCCCTTGTGAGAACCCAATGTATTGCAGCTTAGGGACTGCTGTGATCTGCAGAACGTAGTCGATCATAGCTGGGAGATCGTAGAAACCTATCTCGTGCCAGCTGAACTTCCAAAATGAGGCAGAGTTGGGTTTTAAGGAGACGTGGTTGCGAGAGTAAGTGTTTCCGCGAGCGTTGCCCATCCAGACGTCGTAGCCGGCTTCAGCCAGGATGTAAGCTGAAAAAAATGGCTAATGTCAATCAGACCCGAACTGGACCTGATATAAAACAAGGCCTCTATGCCTCTATTCCACTGGGTAAAAACCATATCGCCTTTGACGTGTTATCGTATTGTCCACGTTAAGATAGCTCTTATTACTTACTTATATCTTATTTATTAACGGTAATGGCGGCCGAGTTAAAAATATAATACAACGTGTCAAAGGCAATATGATTTTACCCAATGGAATAGAAGCCCAACAGATAATGCCTTTGCCTTATCTTAAACACCGACTCTTTGAAATATAAAAAAAGATTTTTTCAAAATTCATTCAGATTAAAACCCTCGAGTATAATGGAAAGACCTTCCTTGAAATGATGATGAAACTTAGCTTAAAAACATCCCGTTTAAACCAGCTCCTCTTTTTAAAAAACCGCGTCTATCCCTTTGGGAGATACGATGACACAGACAGACAAATATACGCAGATACACACGTGAAACTTATAAAACCTCTTTTATGTGGTAGGTGAAAAATAGGGAAATAGCGGGACACTTATTCTATGCATACAAAATAACATCCCTGAAGTAACGTTGCGCGTGCGCAACATGCGCTTCAGTTTGCTCGTGACCACGACCAGTGGCGTAGCGTGGGTATCAGTAATTTTTGGTTTAATGGTTCAAATATCAAAATATTATAATGTATTATTTATTGTGAATATGATGTCAAGCTTAGGGTTCGCCTTCGGTAGGTAGGTATCTATGAATTTTATTATGACGAGCCCAAAAATACTCAACATTTTCGGTTTAAAAAAAACATTGTTTCTCGTCCAATATGGAGTACATTCCAGGATTATGTGCTTACCAAAGCCCTTCCCCGGCATCATGAGTACCCACTCGGCGGAAGAAGACAGCAGGCCATGCTGCAGGAACACAACCGGCCTCGGACCCTGGGTAACGTTGTCTCGACCGTGGGGAATCCGGTGCATCTCCAAGATGTATCCGTCTTCGGTGTATGCGCGGTGGATCTCACACGGGTACCCATATTTTCTTATTAGGGAGAACTGGGGACACGAACGCCAGGTTGACATGAGGAATTATACGAATTAATTTAAAGTCGTTCGGAGTAGGCTGACTCACATTACAGGTTACTAAGGTATGTGGACTATGAAGGCCTGATTGCAAATAACTTACGGACCTAGAGAACTACTACCTATAAGATGGCTCTATGATTGATAACCATTTCAAATTTCGCTCCGGTATTGTTACAATGCAGATACTAGTGCAGAATTAACGCGTAGGGTAGCGTTTCATTGGTTCAGATGGATTTGATTTCATCTCAAAGTCATAGTCCTTGGTTGAACCAATTATATGTACGAGTAAATACGTACTGTGTCCAAACCAGCATCCTCTAGTATATTAGAATCTGTTCCATCATAATTAACTCCACTTTTACCGCCGTTAACTTTGAAAACAAAAAGCAATATTATAACACCGGTCACTCTTAAGAGCATTGTTATTGTATTTTGAATGTAAACTGGAGAGCCAACAGCTCTAATGAAGTTTAGCAGTTGACTGAAGAGTTAGTTGACATGATTAACGATAGGTAAGATAAGCCATAAGGGCACTGCCCGGTGTTGTTTTTTAATTGTCCTTAACAAATGAAACACTGCGTCACTGTGTCCATTGTATGGTATCATGCGTGTTTAATCAATAATTTCCTTGGTATTTACCACGTGTTTACCAAGCACAGGCAGTGATTGACGGACACGGCTGGCTTCCTGTCATTAGTCATGCTATAGTGATGTCGTAGTTCAATCACTGGACAGTTGCGATCTTTATGAGTGTGGTAAAGACAACAGAACAATCTTTGAGAACAGAATAAACGCACACATACCTGTCACACCGCTTGAGTGAGATTGAATGTTAGCTGTGATTGTACATTTTTACAAAGTCAAAGTCAAAGTCAAAGTTCTTTATTTAGGCATAATATAATGCACCTATGAATGTCAAAAAGCATTACAACCGGTTCAAAAAATAAAACCTTTGCCCCGAGAAGAACCGGCGTAAGAAACTCGGCAAGGTATATTTTTTTCAAGGAAAAGGTTTACATCATTACAAATACATATACAAATGTAAACGCAAAGCCGTAACGATTTTGCTGTGACAGACAGTTTTCTGCTGGTAATGGCTAGTGGTATGGTGACTTGCTTAGCTTATATAATTATTTGATACCTACCTTATGTAACTGCCGTAGCGGTATCTATCTGAAGATAGTGTTGAATTAAAAACAAAACCGACCTAATATTGCATAGTTAGGTAGGCACCTAGATAATATACCTAAATGCTGTAGTTCGGTATGTGTCTCTTTCTTTAAACTAAACAAATAAAGAAACTTTAACACTATATAGTATCCTTCCTTAGCTAAATTGGCCACATTACCGGGAATGGCAGCCTTAAACATTATTAGGCATATTGGAATGAACGCGTTTACATTAACCACGTAGGTACCTATTTAGGCATTTCTCAGCCCGGTCCAAAATCGGGATCTGGTTCAAAATTCTCAAACTTCCGGCCAATTTTAAATGCATTAATCTTCTGATCCTCTCTCAACTTTTCAGACGTGCCATGCATTTTTAACCGACATCAAAAAAGGACGTTATACGTTCCACTGTATGTATATATTTTTTAAATGTATGTTCACTGATTTCTCCGTCAAATTATAGATCGATTTCCAGGTCCCATTGTCACCAAATCAGAATCTGATGAGGGGATCCGTGTGGAATTGAGGGAACTCGTTATTATAGGGATACATAGAGAAATTTCAGTATTTTTAGTAACAAGTTCAGCATCTGCATTCAGAGAGTATCATTTGGTGAACTGGAACTGATGATGAGGTCCTTAGATGGCCAACGGAACTCCTCAACAGTACCTATTTCAAGGGTGGGACAAAGATATATCGATTACGATAGTTGAGCAACTATAACGAAGAACATTTAATTGTTTTAATATGACTATGACTTTCACGCGGCGTTGCTTGCGGCGAGCTTGATATATCTCAAAGTTTCGTATCAACTAATAAGTGGGAGTACATAACAGCTTATTATGATCACTAAAAAGTATATAGTAAAATAAATGTTTTCAAAAAAAACAAAAACGCCTCCAAGACGCAAAAAATAAGTTCTTTTAAAATGGTATGTAGGCAGGTACATACGTAATCAGTCAGTCAGTCGGTCTGTCCAACTGAAGTCGGCGTCTCACAATATTTTAACCAAAAGCCGACATCAGTTGGACTGACCTATAAGGTACCTACATACCATTTTAAAATAAGTTATTTTTTAGGCTTTTGCAGGCGGTTTTTGGTTTTTTAATATCGTGATGTCATTTGAGGTAGGCAACTTTGGGGTGGGCTCAAGGACTAGGTATAAGATTTAAAGCACAAAGTTAAAGACAAACAAACAAACACACAAGTACAATTCGTTTTTTAAATTTCGTAACTTATTTATACACACAACAAATACAGTATCTAACATATTTGTCCTGTATCTCTACTGACGAGGTCGTTCGCCCGATTAGGATATTTGAATCATCGTGACGTCATTTGTTACAGTTTCGAAATACTTTCAGGATTTAGTTTACCTAATAATAGTTAATTGACTAAATACCCTTGAGGATTTCATGACCGTGGTGTTTTAGGTCAGATTCATGATACGGGGATTAGTATTTAATAAGTAATAAATAAGTAATTGATTTATTATTAAATAGCGACCCGCCCTCGCTTCGATTCGGTTTATGTGAGGTTTCTGTAACACCCGTTGAGCGGGCTACATACCTACTAACAATTTTAACTAAACAGTCGAATTGTTCAGTTAAAACGTATGTGTGTAGGCACTGGTAACTGTGCAGTTAAACTGACAATCGAAGAAATATCTGATCAAAATTTCGTTATATAAAACTGTACACTTGAAACTGTGCAGGTAAAACTGATGATATGCAGCGCGCTTTATGTAACCAGAATGTATTTATTATAAGTACATAAAAAACATCTTGAATCACTCTATCAATTGATGAAAATCGCATTAAAATTTTGCTTAATTTAAAAGATCTCTAAGCGTGGAGACAGCGGGAGTGACATTTTTATACGACGTAAAGATAAAGACTAGCCACGCGCCCCGGCATGGCCCGGCTCTTAAATAAAAATAGTGAAAACCACATCAGAATCCTAGTTAGTAGTGGGTAATTAAGTAGGTAATTAAATAAAATTCTGTAATGTACCTACAAAAATAAATGGTTTTTATTCATCTTTTATAAGTAGGTTAGGTTAGGTAGGTACCTATTCTGTATTGTGTTATTATTTTAAGTTACCTATGTATCCTTGTCTAGGGAACTCATAATATGTAGACAAACATATCGAAAGTGTTTGATGCAGCTGCTCCGTTATAATTAATAATAATAATAAATAAATATGCGGCTATTTATTTTATATATTGAGTTGGCGAGTCACCGCCTGCCATTTCAACCAAAGTAATTAGCATTGGCCAGGCAGGCGCCCTAGTTCCATCAATAGCCTAGTTCACCAATCCATATCAGTTCCTTTTATTAATATTCCCATTTTTAGGGTTCCGTAGCCAAATGGCAAAAAACGGAACCCTTATAGATTCGTCATGTCTGTCCGTCCGTCTGTCCATCCGTATGTCACAGCCACTTTATTCCGTAACTATAAGAGCTATACTATGGAAACTTTGTAAGTAGATGTATTCGGTGAACCGCATTAAGATTTTCATACAAAAAAGAAAAAAAACAATACATTTTTGGGGTTCCCCATACTTAGAACTGAAACTCAATTATTATTTTTTCATCAAACCCATATATATTTTTTTTCTAAACTGAATAGTTTGCGCGAGAGACGCTTCCAAAGTGGAAAAATGTGTGTCCCCCCCCCCCGTAACTTCTAAAATAAGGCAATGATAAGTGTGTAAAAATAATATATTATGTACATTACCATGCAAACTTCCACCGAAAATTGGTTTGAACGAGATCTAATAATTACTTTTTTTTAATACGTTATAAATCGTAAACCGCATTATACCTTTCATTCAATCAACTCCAATATAATAAAGAATAAAGAAAAACATTTATTTAGATGTATAGTGGTACGGAACCCTACGTGCGCGAGTCCGACTCGCACTTGGCCGGTTTTTATTAAATAGTCTTACACTAACCGGTGGTTGTCCGTGGGAGCATACTTCTATAGTATGAACTCAGGGACAATCGCCGGTTGGTGTCCCATAACTTGACTAAATTAAACTTGTCTAAAGGGCCTCTGCGTATTAACTTCGGCTCCATGTACGCCTTCCAAAGGTCCGGGACTCCTATAGTCCGGTGACCGGTAAAGACATTATAAAATAATAATTAT
Source organism: Acleris sparsana (assembly GCA_923062465.1). Classification (NCBI taxonomy): domain Eukaryota; kingdom Metazoa; phylum Arthropoda; class Insecta; order Lepidoptera; family Tortricidae; genus Acleris; species Acleris sparsana. The sequence goes on from OV281286.1 coordinate 16,725,175, forward strand.
TATTATTATTTTTTTGCTAAAAGGCTTATAACAAAATGTGTTTCAGTTAATGGACAGTTCACAATAAATTAATAATAAGAATGATTATAAATACTTTTTATTTTTTAGCGTTGCGTAGTCATCAAGTAAGTAACGGTTAGGGCGGTCACATACATTCGAAATTCCGTTTCGGAATTCCGTTTCGGTATTCCTAAGGCAGCTATATAAGCGATACAAAATCTATGACCCTGTCACACACATTCGTTACATTTTTTAACTCCTGTTTGCTTAATTTATATTTTATTATTATTTTTGTTTAGTGCTCAAAAATTTATAATTAAAAATTCAAGATAGTAGTGATAAATATTTTAACGTCTTCTCGAACGCGCTAGTTGCAATTTTTTTTGGTATGGCAATAATATCGATGTCAGAAAAAATCCAATATTGTTTGCAACACTGACTTTGTTTTCTGTTTGCTTTGCTTTCTCTTTAAATTAATTATTTTTTTATGATTTTTCGTAATATCACTGACTAAAAACACTAGTCATATGCTGCGCAACCGTTAGTGATGGCGAACCAAGAAATAAGTTTAAAATGGAACGGGTATCAGCATAACATTTTGTCGAATGTTAAAGGTTTGTTTGAGGATGAGGGGTTGTCGGATGTGACTTTGGTGTCCGAGGGGTTCAGTTTCAAGGCTCACAAAGTTATTTTGTCAGCGAACAGTTCAGTATTCAGGACAATATTTCAGGTAAACTATAGTTTTGTTAAAGCAGTTGTGGTTATCATGTGTTTTCGCGTGACGCCTACGTACTTTTTTTGTAGCAAAACCCCCGCAAGGATCCTATAATAGTGCTCCATGACATCAACACGTCGTCCCTGCGTACACTGCTGACATTTATGTACAATGGGGAGGTGAACGTGACCGAGGAGTTGCTGCCTGTGCTGCTGAAGACTGCAGAAACACTTAAAATCTGTGGTCTATCTACAGGGAGTGATACCACCAGAGAAGACGAGGTAATCCCATATAAATATTGCCTTTTTTGAGCTAATTTAATTGGTGTCTTCAGTTAGTAGGTACTTACTGTACTGTACCTACTAAAATGGTTCAACTACAAGGTTGGTATATATCTGAAGAGCCCAAAGTAGCCAGTTGGTGTTATAAATCATGTAGCTGTTTTATTACAATATGCAAAGTTAGTTCTGTTGAACAGCCAATGTGGAAGTATACCTGTAGCTGTTAGTTACCATTTACTACTTAAAATTTTCCTGGTACCTATTTGCAATGATTAATAAAGCACCCTTTTGAAAGTTCTGTAGTCAAACTAGGAACCCTTATAGTTTCACGCAGCCTAGCTCAGAGACTGTTAGTACTAGAAAGCTGTAATTTGGCATTTTTATTTACATATTAGTCTCGCCAACAAAGTGGTAAAGGTAGGTCTTTCAATGATGCAGGTCTGTGAAAACCATTTTTTGATTAAGGGATCCGTTTATGAAATAATAAGCTTTAAAGCGTAAATTTTTGTTAAAGTTTGAGTGTCCTACCCCATAAAGCCAAAACTACATTCACTAAAAATCTGAATGATATCTTACATAAAAGCACATAGTAACTAATTTTATAGAAAAACTATCACAACTAAGTACAGATGTAGTGCATAATGGTTTTCCTTCGTATTTTCATGGAAACGTACGAACGTGTCATTCCACTTCAGTCAACCTCAGTACTTTTTGTACTGAGACTGACTGAAATAGCGAGACACGTTCATACGTTTTCGTGAAAATACGAAGGAAAACAATTATGCACTACATCTGTAGACATCATTGGTTTTTGAGATTACATGTGATTAATGTGTTTATACCTACTAAAATCATCTAAAATGGCACTGAATTACTTTGAATAGAAAATTAGTTATTACTTGGTATTTTTATGTTTGTAGTAGTACTTAGCTGCTTTGGAACCCTACACTGGAAAAGGTCCGACATGTTCTTGCCTGGTTTTTCATGTTTGTTTACCTGCTGAACAGATTACGTTTCTTTTTTCTTCATTAAAAATTAAATAACAGTGTGATTTGTGTTGATGTTGTAGTATATTCCATGCTGCCATAATACATCATCACCGCTAACTGCAATGTATTAGTTTGAAGTGTTCTCTATACTTTATTGGTGACCAATTTAAAATGCTTGGGGTAAATCGTCTATTATTGGCCACCTTCAGTAAGTAAGCCACTTTGTAATAATATGAGTGAAGCAAAAGTTATGCTGATATTTGTGTGATTAAACTAGAATACCTAGATCCGATACAAACAGCGTCTGTGTATAAAATTGATGAATGAAAGTTATTGATGACTTGCCCTACTGTTATTTTTTTTTTATATACTCTTTATTGGTTACTTTGTTAATGTTTTATATTCTGCTAAATATTTTTTTTACACTTGCATACTGGATGCACAACCTTTCACTGTTCCCACCACAATCATCCCACCATCCCTTAAAGGGATAAATTCGCCTTTGTACATATTTTTGTATTAATTGTCTTGTTCGGATTCTTCTTTTATACAATAAAGTGTTTACATACAGTCAGGCAGTTAGCCACCTTTGGAATAATGGTGGTATATACATTATTATTAAAATTCCTGGGATTTCTGAATAAATAAATGACGCAAACATAAATCCATAATTAAGTATTTATTTTTATCTTATAGATTTATCAAATGTTATTTAATTTACCGGTAACTCGTCCAATCTAACCTAACCCAACGAAGTTGGAGGAGCTAATTGATGGAATGTTTTATCCTACACGTAAAATAATGAATATAAACGATTTGAAGAATCCCGAAATTAATATTATCAAAATAATATTACAAAGAAGCCGACGCCATATTCGCTTAACTTTTTCCGGGATTTTGGCCAACTTTAGGTTCACGTCGTACCAAATTATCGATCCCTGCTATTATGGTCGTGTTTATCGTGTGAATAAAACATCTGTCACTTTCTGACTAGTATGTAAGTGCGAGAGTGACGGATGGTTTATCCACCGCGATATGGCGCCCACCGGAACTTCTATTCATGGATAGCAATTAGATTTCTTTGTCAACTTGAAGTAATGGTGAAGTACTACAAGAATTCTAGTATTGAATTCTTTGCATCTTTAATAGCATCCCCTGGAATTACTGATTGAATGTATCATTGCATCAAAAGCTGATATCTGCTGAAACCTTATTGTTTTTAGGTTATCTTAAGCATGGGGTACGTAGGTTAGGTTAGAACTGTGACCACCAAAAATTTATAACACCTGGAATGAAAATTCAGCAAAGTAAAACATTCTAAGAAATTTGATACAAGGGTAAAACAGCCATCATTATTTAATGTAGATACCTACAGTTGATGTTAATTGAAATGGGCAAAGTAAATTATTGAGCATAATTTTCATATTGTTAAGAAAGTGATTTCTTATCAAGGGTATAAATTATTAAAAAGACTACTTTATCTTCTATAGTAAGTGATTATGGTGAAATATAAACATAAAGGAGTCAAGGAGTCGTTGTTTTTGGGCCTACTAGAAACGGTTACGTTTATTGATTCACATTTGGACTGAGATTCATAATTTAACAGTCTTAATTTTCTGCATTCCGGTTAAACACGGTTAAAAAAAAACCACTGTAATTAGAGGTTAAGATTTACCAATCGACATAATGTCTTATTACGTTGCATTACGTGTTTGGGGGCACATTACCCATACAGAAAAAAATGGCTCCTTTGTTTGTTTGGTTTTGTTAGTGAATATGTACCGTGAATCAATTTTTTTTTTGGGTCGGGGTTTTGCTGTGATACTTCTCAGATTATAGAGTAGATTTTTTTAAACATTTTTTTTTAGATCAATATATAACTGTAAGTATGTATAATTTTACTTTGTTTCATCAAATTGTAATAATCAGTCTAGTACTTCTTCAATTTATCTTACGCAAAGGCTATTTGGAAGGCCAGTCATAAACAGATACATTAAAATTAAAATTTATTTCATACATTAATTAACCTGTAATTGCAGAATATTATGTAAAAGGTAGTAACTGCACTTTAGTAGTCGAAGAATTCTATACTCTATCAGTAAGTACAGTATATTTAAAATGCATATACTATTGTTATGCAGTTAGCCGCCTTCATTTTTATGATGGCAGAATAAGAAACAAGGTCCTCCTCCAGCAACACGAATCCCGGAATTCTAGAGTATATCCATATTAGAATAGATTAGAATAGAAATGAAAAAGCTTTATTCACCATACCTTGATGTTTCTATCACTAGCCAGATTACGATAGTATTTTGTTTTGCCATGAAAAATCCGGGCTCTGATGATATGTATGCTATTGGCAACTTGTATGTGTTGTTCTACTTGAGAAAAAAATATCTTTACATTCTATTAGCCAATGCTGCCGTGTTATCGCTTTTGAGCGCGAGCTACGTTCAAACGATTATGGCCCTAAAGGTGAAACACCGCGCGAACGCAGGCGTAAGTACAGTCAACGTCATATAGTTGGTAGCATCCAAAGTAGCCAAATAGTACGTCACACGTCATTATTACCGTAGTAACAAGGGCGTGTAACGAACTATTTGGCTACTTTGGATGCTACAAACTATATGACGCTGACTGTACATAGTACTTAAAACAAATAACGAATTTCCCAAAATGTCTCGAAAACCTGTTTAACATCTTAGCCTAATTGTGCAAAATGTGGTTACAGAATTGTCAACAAGTTTTTAGAGTGGTATGTAATTCTGTCTCTGTCTACCCCACCCTGGGAACGAGGGCGTGAGTTTATGTATGTATTTATAACTCGAGAACTTTTTATGCAAATGTCCAGTAAATTACGAGGTTAGTTATACAATTTTGGTACCAAGTCGGCCAATATAAAAAAACCGGCCAAGTGCGAGTCGGACTCGCGCACGTAGGGTTCCGTACCACTATACATCTAAATAAATGTTTTTCTTTATTCTTTATTATATTGGAGTTGATTGAATGAAAGGTAAAATGCGGTTTACGATTTATAACGTATTAAAAAAAAAACTAATTATTAGATCTCGTTCAAACCAATTTTCGGTGGAAGTTTGCATGGTAATGTACATCATATATTATTTTTACATTTATCATTCTCTTATTTTAGAACTTAAGGGGGCGGGACACACATTTTTCCACTTTGGAAGCGTCTCTCGCGCAAACTATTCAGTTTAAAAAAAATATATATTAAAAACCTCAATATCATTTTTGAAGACTTGTCCATAGAACACGTATGGGTTTGATGAAAAAATAATAATTGAGTTTCAGTTCTAAGTATGGGAAACCCCAAAAAATATTGTTTTTTTTCTATTTTTGTATGAAAATCTTAATGCGGTTCACCGAATACATCTACTTACAAAGTTTCCATAGCTCTTATAGTTACGGAATAAAGTGGCTGTGACATACGGACGGACAGACGGACGGACGGACAGACATGACGAATCTATAAGGGTTCCGTTTTTTGCCATTTGGCTACGGAACCCTAAAAATAATTAGATTTTGAATTCGGATGTTACCAGCTTGACAGCTCTTGGATGCCCTGATGATGAATTTAATAACCCTTCCTTTTGGCTCTGCCGTAGCCGGGTCAAAAAGCCGGCCAAGTGCGAGTCGAACTCGCACACGAAAGTTCGATTTACGGCTAAGAATTTTACTTTCTTATACCTACTATTTACCTGGAAACCCGAGCGTCGCTCAGGTTGAAAACGAATTTTGCCTAAGGTGACAACTTGACAGATGATTTTTCGCCCCTGTAAACCCCAATATAGTCTAGGAACATTTTAAAAGAATTAGAATGCAAGCGGCAAATCATGTAACAGTTGGGTGACAACGTTATCAGAGGGTTATGAGCCTGCAGAATACGGATCTGCCGGTCGCCATTCCGAAATTTGAACCGGAAGTACGCTATACAGGAGCAGGTGCAGCCATACAAAAAAATTCTTCTTAAATATAGTAAATTGTTGTTTCAGTACCCTAATAAAGGTCCGATTTTTATGGTTTTTTAATATGTTGTAAAGGACAATATAGCCACGGTAAACCGAAATTTTCGTCCAAACAGGAATGTTCCGAAACAAGAATATGTCCAATCATATTCTTATGATTTATATGTCAAACGACGTAAAAGGATTCAATCGAAAAAATTTGGGTTCCCATGCCTATATTGTCCTTTACAACATATTAAAAAACCATAATAATCATGTTTCGTTGCCCTAAAAAGGTTATTTTTAGGGCAACGAAACAACGATTTACAAAATGTACGAATTTTTTTTTTGTATGGGATGCTCCTTTTCTTGTATAGCATACTTCCGGTTCAAATTCCTTCTGATAACGTTGTCACCCCAACTGTCACATGAGTTGCCGCATGCAATGGTTTATATAGACGCGTTTTTAGTCTTGGGGCTCGTCTAATATTCGTTTAAACCGTTTACGAGAACGCTAACTTGATTACAAATATTTCTAGTTTAATTGATAGGAATAGGATAATGGTTTAATGGTACTGTTAAAAGCACTTTTTATCTAGACGGCTATCATGCCAAATATATGTATACATACCTTATTATCCGTGGCATAAGGATGTGTATATATTTTTGACGTCTTGGAGACGTATTCATGACTTTGGACTGTACTATATGGGTATTATGGGCTGAAGCTCTAATTAGGGCATCACAATTTACATGTTTACTGGTCTATAATTTATAAGATTGTTTTTTTTTCAGAAAACACCCGTCGCTACGCCACCGACTAAAAAACGCAAGAAAAGCGAGCAGGAAGATAATAATATCAAAAGTAAGAAACCAAATCCAGCGCCGCCTAAACCCGACACTGCCACGAATTTGAGTGTTCACGCCGACCACTTTAAGAATAACGTAAGTATTAAGTAACAACATATCGTTTACGCTTCACTATAAAAAAGTTTCACAAAAATGCGTTGTAATAATTGAACTAACGATTGAGTGTTAATAAGGACTAATCATTTAATCAGTTTGTAAAAAGTAATCGATGAGAAATTTATTATGTATGTACATTCGTTAGTAAAAACATAGGCATTTATGAAGACGAATACAAAGGTGAATTGATCGCTTGAAGATATTTCTTTCAACTTACTTTTTAGTAAATGGTATAAGAATTATCATAAAGCCGCAAACGCATTGAGAGCGGAGACGGCGCGTCGCGGCGCGTTCCTATTTGTGCCTTTGGAGACGCTTTTTATCAGACTGCGCGACGCAAAGGAGAGTAATATGTTAATCAGCCAATATATTTTGATTGATAATTCAGGATCTATAACGATTTTAAGTTGGTTAGCAACAGTCGGGTGTTTTAAAGCTTGCTTTTTGTTATTAGTATGTGAACGCACCGCCTCCGCTCTCAGTGCGTTTGGGGCTTAAGACGTACAAACAATCGTGAATAAATAGCCCACAAAAAAACTCCAGGCAAAGTATTAGGGAACTAACAACATTTGATTAGTTTATTTATTTTTTATAAGAGAGGGAGGGCAAACGAGGGTGCGGGTTAACTGATGGCAAGTAGTCACCGCCCATCAACACCAGCACAGCAACTGAAGAAGAGTTGTCGGTCCGTCGCCGGCCGATTAGGGAATGTAAGCTTTTTTCTTGAAGGCACCCATGTCATAAGGGTGAAAATACCGCCGAAGGGAGTTCGTTCTCTGTACGAGGCAAAAAGTGTCAAGTGAAACGAACGGTGGGAGACCGCCATTCATCAAGGTGATGTTGATGGAAACTGGCGAACGCTGAGTAGTAGAACGGTAAAACTCCGAAGAATTCTTCTGATCACTCCCCGTTTAAACCCTATACAGCACGCACAGTGTATGACGTTAGTACGTAAATCTGTTTAATTTAATATAATTTGAATATTAATTTATGAGTACATTGACGCAACCTTTAAATATCAATTTGATTGTCCCACCCAACCGTCTTTGAAATAAATACACCACACATCATCTACTAATTTTTATTTGGTTATTTGCAGAATATAGTGCCTAAAGTGGAGCCTATCGATTCGCCTTTAACTGACGTTTCCGGGGATACAAATGATACAGAAATTGCTCTTCTCGAGGACACTACAGAAAAAAAGTATACAATTAACCCAGAGAATTTATCGAAAAAATCTGTATGCACTACGGCGTCAGGCGACCGAAATGTTAAGAAGTGGATCAACGAAGTAAGCAGCACCCAACCCTGTCTCAACATTTGCAACGAGAAAGGACCTGAAATAGTCGACGATGACAAGGACTGTATTGAAATAGACAAAGAAGTCGAAACGGTGTTGCAGAGTGGAACTATTGTGGAATCGTTAAGCATAACAACAGAAAACCTAAATTCTGTGTCCAGCGAAGCGCAGAATTGCAAAGGTGTGGTAATTGATTCGGTTCTTGTTATTACATTGTTTCCTTGTGGGTGCTGTGTTATGTATTTAATTATTTATCGTGAAATGAGATTTTAACAGGTATAGTTGTAAACGTGTTCATTACCTGTTGATATCGGATAATAGGTATCTAATTTATCTAAAGTTCCGTTTGTCGCTGTTGTTCTGTGTTTTGGAGGCGGACGGACTCTAGTTTTTTTTTGCAAAATCGATCTAGAATTAGTAGTATAAACACACTCACTTGATAAGTAACTATGTCTTTACTAGGCGGTAAATACTGTAATAATTGGCATTTTTACTTATGTTTATAGGCATTTCAAAAAAAAGATATCTGGAGACAATCTCTTTTAAAAAACTGCTAAACTAACGAGTGTGTAGTATTTACGTAAACCGCGTCAAACATGTTAATATATTTTTTTAGTTAAAATATTTCACATCAGAATATTTCTCGCTCAAAGTTATATTATTATTACATATGATTCATTAAATAAATAATAAATATTTTAAGTAGCCGCCTCCACATTATCTCCATATTATAAAGCATAAGGTAAATTCTTTCGTTATTTGTTCTATATTGCTAATTTCAGATAAGAGCGTCTGCTACGCTAACCCCTCGTTTCCGTGTCCGTTTTGCCCTCGAGTGTACAACAGCTGGGGATACCGTAGGCGACACGTCAAGTCTCGGCACATGACTAACAGGTATATCATTTCGAAAATGTATTAAATTTCATTACGTACCTGGTGTTTTACTTTTTAAAACCATGTTTGGACTAGGATTACTAACTCCAAACAGCCAAACACTCGTGCAATCAAAATTCTTCCTTGTATATTTACTCTTTTCCCGGTCTCTGCAGTAATGTACTATAAATTATTTCCAGGCTGTCATGCAAATGGTGTGTCAATATTCTCTCCTCGACCGGTGCTTGGTATTCCCATGCCACCCGAGCTCACGGCGTGCCTCACGAGGAAGCGAGGAACTCCTTGGTGGTGATGGTGGAAGCCCACGCGGTCCTGACCTTGAACGAGCCTAGCGTGGCCCAACTCCTGGGCCAAGTTGGCATCAACGAAGGCAACGGTGGTGCTGTAAGTGAGAAGAGCGCTTAAGGTAGGCTTTTCGTGTTTTGGGCTCGTAAGGTCCTTAAGGTCAATTTGAAATTTGGATGTTGGAGGTTTTGAATGCTGTGTTAAGGTTCAGTGACTGATTGAAGTCCTTTTAGAAGGACCTTATGAGGTAATAATGCTGCTCAAGTTTTTGAAATGTTTTAAACGAATACGATTGGAGGTACAAGTAAGAAAATATTTTTGATACGAAAAATGCGACGTTATTATTGTCAAGACCTTATAATAACTTTGAATTAATAATTATTAAGAACGAAAGCAATAATAAGTAAAGTGAACACGAAGATGGTAACCTTATATTGATAGTGAGAAGTTTCTGGTCTCTTGATGTCCTTTTGGAAAGACCTTATGAGGTACCTAATAATGCGGCTCGAGGTTTTGAAATATTTAAAACGAATTACGATTATCGATTGAAGGTAAACTGAAAAAAAAAACGAAAATGAGACTTTTTATTGCCAAGAGCTTATGATACCTTTGAATTAATAATTATTAAGGACAAAAGTAACAATAGGCGGAATGATGAGACGAATATGGTAAACTAATATGGACAGTGCCAGGTTTCTGGTCTCAATGTCCTTTTAGAAGGACCTTATAAGTTAATAATGCGGCTCAAGTTTTTAAAAGGTTTTAAACAAATTACGGTTATGGATTGGAGATAAAAGTAAAAACATATTTTTGATACCCAAAATCAGACATTTTTATTGTCCAGAGCTTATATTAAACCAGGGATATACCGGTATTAATTAAAATTGTAATATCGTTGTAATGTAGGTGATAATACTAGATATTACATTAAGTAATTGAGGTTTAAAAATATTCAATAATAAGCGAGATACCAAAATTGAGTACTGGTATTTTTGTAAGAAACTAATACCGGTATACGACCCCTGATAATAACTTGGAAATATTAATTATTAAAAACGAAAGTAATAATAAGTGGAATTGATGAGACGAATATGGTAACCTTAAATGGACAGTGAGAAGTTTCTGGTCTCTTGCTAAGTTTTTTTTAGTAATTAAGTGCTGTAATATCTTATAATTTAGTTTGTAGCTTGTACAGTAAGATGTTTGTGAGGTGGCCCGATCTGCTTAGCGTCCCTTAGTAGATCAGGACACTGCATAAAATTCGTACTTTATAACATAATATTAATCGACTAATGGTCATTTTTATTTTATTTCCTATTATTTGTATAAGGGATCCAAAAGGCATTAAATTTATATCCTGTAAAAGGTCAGTAAAGTTGTAAGTAAGGTCAGTAAAAGCACTAGTTTTCTTTTTGCACCAACCTGGTCAGTAATTTTAGTACATAAGTAGAGTTTTGGTTCTGCAAATTGATTTATTGATGTGTCCAAAAATTAATTCAAGATTAGTTTATAACACAAAGAATATTAATAGATAAGTAAAATAGATCGTGACAAATACTGTCATTAGAACGAGTTTTGTTTAGTAGCATAAGGCTAAGCCTACCGAGAGGTGGCACGTTTAGAGGCAAGGTTAATTGTTTAACAGGACGATTCCAGATCTCGGGTGTGACACTAACCGCGTGGTATGGCTAGTACGGTCAACAGATTAAATAAGTGATCATTTATGTACCTTGTTGGTTTCAATCGTTTCACAATTTTGTATGACATTTCAAACACAACGTTACGGTACATAAATGATCACTTATTTATGCTGTTGACTGTACTACGTACTTACTTATATAATAAAGTTGCGAAGGCAGACGTTTTTATATTACAGCGGATAACACGTTGGCTGTTTGAGCCTTAAGAGGCCAAATATACTGCCACGTCCACACAAGAATGAAAAGGGATGGCTTTATGTTTTTCCGCGCAATGCGTGCGCTTTGGTGGCAGCGTCAAATTCAAATAATTGTTGTTTCCTTTAAAACCACAACATTGAATAAAAAAAGGATAGAGCAGTTATAAATACTCAACTATTGAATTAAAAATCATTGTTAAAGATCGTTGGATTTCAATGATTCAACCAAAAACATGCGAAAAGGGTGTCATGTTTGAAAAATAAAACTGTCGAGAACTTAGTTTCTAACCGTGTTTCACGATTAACAGTCTTAAGGAAATATGATCATCAAGGGTAAAATATCCAAAGAACAGATACATCCAAGAACAAATAGGCGAATACGTCAAGTAATTGATAAAAGGTAGTTATGTCATGTCATCAGTGCCTTGCCAGTGCCTACCCGTTTAGTTTGTTGCGTCAATGATCCCAACGTACGTAGCGTATGAAAGCATGATCGCTTTATTTGGCATAAACCTGTCACCTGTCTTCGTGAACACTTAGGCCTGTATTAATAAACTAATCTCAACTCTAATGCTCGTGTCGAGATGCGTCAAAAGTGTTCTATTGTTTGGCGTTTACTTTGACGTATCTTGTGTCGGGCCTCACAGTCAACATGAGTTTATTAATACGGCCCTTGGAGCGATATTAATAAACTCATCCTGACCGAGTTGCCCGTCACAAGATACCTCAAAGTAAACGTCAAGATATAGAAAACGGTCATTATTGACGCATCTTGAGACCAGCGTTACAGTCGAGATCAGTTTATTAATAATGGCCATAAACATTCATCTGGGTGACTGTATCACACCGTAGAGTCGACCATTTTTATTCTTAAGTTACTATGGATTATATCAATGTGACGTTGTAAACAAAATCATATGAAGTCTCTTACGTTTTGGTTGACAAGGACACTTATAATCCATAGCGGATGTTATTGAGTCATAAACGTGCCTATTCCGGTGTGGCTTAGCCTAATGTTAACATTTTTTTTATTTAGCAAGTGAACTATGTGTCAAAGCAGACTGCAGACTAAATCGTCGGGCAATTACAACTGTTTTTTTTAAAATGGTGGTTGATTAAATCATGCTTATAGAGAAGTTTATCTCAAAAGCAATAGTAGGCTTTTTTAAATTATATTATACTAATAAAAAAAAAGAATATTATCAGTTTTGGACTAGTCTGAATGACGTTATTTTCTTTGCCGCGTTTTGTTTTTTGATTTTAAAACAAACATTTATACACATGAACTCCATAAACTTAGTAAAATAGTTATGGACAACCACACAATAATCCAAAAAAGTTTGCTGTCTGTGGGGCTTTAAAACTCTAAGGAACAATAGTTTTTCTTTATCTGTTCAGATTGTCAATACTTTTGTGGTTGCGTTGCGTTTGCGTTTTATTTTGAAAAGCAATTGATGTGTATTTCATATATTGTGATTTTAACACTCGGCATATTTTTACTCTAATCGTGAATTAATAAACATCATTTTTGTTTTGGATTACAATAAGACACTATTTTTTGAATATTTATCGTATAATTGTGATGATCTCAAGACAAGTGGTTAGTCACATCTGGATGATGGTAGTTTAAGTTTTTCTGTATGAGAATAATTGGACATAACTTACCAATGGCTTGCAATATTCGTTGGTTTTGCGATTTTGAGGAATTACAAATTGAACACATGAATGATTCGGAATTCTAATATACTGAATATTTTTATAGAATAACAAAATATTTTTCTTCTGAGTTTGATGTTATATTTATTACCTCGGTAATCTATCCGTGAAATATAAGCATTGAGCGTATATAATTGTATTAAATCATGTAAGAAGTTCTGATTGTTATTTATACCACGGACAGTCAGCAACTTTGATTCCTAGGGCATTGAGGACTTTGTCAAGGTGACGTAATTTAAATTGAAGTATCTTACATTTTGGTTGCCAACTTCACTTCCACACTACGTCTTTGCGTTGTCAACGTCACGTGCATAGTGGCCTAGGAATCAAATATATTGACTGTATCTCTATCGTTTGTTTTACAACGGAATGGGACAGAGCTCATGCTGTGACGCAAAGTCACTGTGAATGTATAAAATTTAACATCACATGCCTTTTGTCATCTGTCATCTATGTTGTATAGGTCGTTCGTTCAAATAGTATGCATGGCAACCATTTGAAGTCGCCGATACCGCTTTTTGCACGACGCGGCGGCTTCTTTGTACCAATTGTAGCGGCACATCAAAGTATGCAAACTATTTGAACGAACGAACTGTACTTAGTACTAGGTACATGCGTACACATGCGGATGCAATACTAGGCTTAAGTACCTATTCGGCTATAATCTTATTCATACCCCACTACATATTGGCGTAACAGTAATTTGAGTGGCGGGGCGCATCTTTTTGAATTGAGAACACCAAGTTTGTTGGTATTTATGTCCACTATGTCCAGTTATTTTGTAGCGTTTGTAATTTTTTTGACTGATTTTTTAGAGCTTAAGATTGATAATATAAGATCGTGAAAATAATAATATTTTTATATGCTTTTGAAACTTAAAATTACGGTAGGGGTAAGTCAATTAATATGATATTCGGCAATAACTTTAAGATGTGATTTCTACAGATTTAAATATATATTTAAAAATCAGTAAAATATATTTGGAAATTATTTACGGAGACTAAATAAGTAAAATTATAACAGAAAATATCTATAAATAAATAAATTTTAAAATGAGACAAGTAATAAAAAGCATATTTTTTGTACTAATATTTATGTATTACAAGTAAGTATATTAAGATGTCAGGCAGTTGAAGCTTTGTGATTATAATATGAGAGCAAAAAAAATTCTTAGTTGTTAGGTATAACAGATGGATTCTACGGGCATTAAAAGAGTGACAAGGAACAATCAAAAGAAAATATAACTAAATGTGAAATGAAAAACATATCTTCCTGTACAAATTCAAATGAGCTTATTCATTAGCAGTAAAATTACCCAATATCCGCGCAATAGTGCAACAATCTTACTCTTGGCAATCGGCAGCGAAGTGTATTTAATACTAGTATAATATAACATTTGGATAAGGCTGAGGTATTGGCTTCATAGTTTCCCCAAACGCACAACTTACACATAGTTTTAAGACATTATGTAAAGCTTTTAAAAAAGAGTTTGGCGCGGTGATATCAAAGCAATTGGACAAAAATTTAATAATGCTGCCAATTTTTTTTACTCTTTGAATTCCACTGAGGCGCACGCTACGCACGCGGTGGATGCGAAAAGCACAAGACCGGTCTGAGTGAAAAGCCTTGGCGGAGACCTATGTCCAGCAGTGGACGTCTTTCGGCTGACATGATGGCACGCTACGCACGCACACGTGAGCCACGTCGATAAATATTTTCAGGAGTGTGTCACACGTTATCTCGTGAGTGCGCCGCGTATCGACATACATTTTGATACGAAGTAAACTCATTCTCACGCGTGCATAGCGTACGTCGCCGTGATACAACTAACTAAACTTTTACAGTTTGGCGTTTTAATAAACTGTGAATGTGAATATGTGCCAAATTAAGAAAATGAAATCGGTACCGTTGTAAAGACCTCGAGCTGCAAGAGTTAGTCAAGAGCAAACCTATTTTCTATATAAAAAATACAGCATTGGGAAGATAAGCTTTTGCCAGCGACTTTATTTCTGGAAAACTCGTATCATTTTCCGCTCAGGACTTATCAAATATTCTGAGTTAAATCTATTCTATGTTCTTTCTCATTTTTTACCAAATTAAATTAAGATAGATGCGGTTTAGCCTTGAAAGCGTATAGATCATATAGAAAGACAGACATTTTCGCATTGACAATATTACTGTGGAGCTATTGAAGAGATAAGTGTAAAAACGAGCTATTGAAGGACACTAATAATTACATTAATTGAAATAATATTTTGATCCTTTGCTCGTCATTTTATAACGGTACCGCTATTCAGTCCTTGGTTAATATAGGTGTTGATATGAAAACCTGCTCTTCCATGTAGTAACATTCGATAGCTTGTATAAGGGTATCCTAGTGATTCATTTCACAACGTTTTATTAAAGCTAATGATAGTAAACCTGTAAAGGTCCTGGCCAACAAAATTTCAACCAATCGGGCTTCTATAGACAGAGTCTATAGACAGAGCTCACCAGCCCCTTTATTACGAAAAGCCTTATCATAAATACAAAATCGTCAACGTTTTCTATATAAAGTCAAATGTAAATAACTTACGATGTTGTCGAATAGAGACCTGAGATTCCTCTACGTAATACTAATGGATTTTGATTAATTTGGTTATTTACAGACCCTTTATTCCCTTTGTCTTAAACCATATTGTTACGCTATTATAGCTCTTATTCGCTTGACAGATAAGACGCGGACGTTTAGAAGAAAAGCAAAAACAAGATGGGTTAAAATTAAAACCAATTAGAATAAGGCTCAGTTCTTAAAGGTGTTTTGTTTCATGTGCCACTATTTTATACATTACTAAAAGCTTAAGAGTATATTGTTAAATAGGATTGTCTCCAATTATTAATAAAAAACTTCTAATAAATCAAGTCAGGTAACGTGATCAAATGGATGACTGTTTTTTTTGACTCACATCGCTTTATTCATTATGATAGGAGACAATCCTAACACAAGTTATGTCGATTACATAATAAATCATTCCTAACACAGTTATATTGACGACACAATCACGGGCATTGTATGAGCACTCATATACTAAGTATTAAATTTGAACACTCAACCTAGGTTTCTAAGAACGTAATAATAATAAGTTACCAAAGCAATTTTGATTAATTAGATTGTTAAGTTAAACTAAGTGGATACGATATATTTTTTCTATGACGTGATGAATCCCTAAGATGTATGTGTAACGTGTTAGTTGTACTCACGCCATGTTTCGCTTTAAAGTAACATATATTCGGTACACATAACTCTATTGAGACTCAAATTATATTCTACTTAGTAGTCGTAACATTGAAATCTTACGATTCACATAAAACGTATGGCTTTAAAATGTAATTGTCAAAAATATAATAATAATACGCCATTATAACGCTAAAGATATTTGTATGCGGACTTCAAATGCAATGGGGATTAAATATATTTTTACACAATATTTGTCTTGTTTACATTACAAGTCCGTTACAGTACCTTCGACAGTGATGCCAGGAGCTATCTCGACTATTTCGCTAGTTGCTTTGTTGTCTATGACTGGGGTTCGACATACTATATCAGGAGTGGAGCTCTTTCTAACAGCGGCCATTATGAGTTCCCTGGAGTCTTTGCGCACAAATTCTTTACTCTTAACTCGCGGCGGCGCGGGTGCACGACCCTTAGTTGGTGTTTTCAATGGTGTAATTGTTCGTTTAACTTCTGGTTTTTCCTCCCACATGCCATTGTCGCTTTCTCCAGACCGTTTCATTGAAGCCCTGTTCCTTGGCGTCTTTTTCAACATCGCCTGGAAATTGAACGGAGGGTCATCTTCGTTTAAGTCGTTCGTCGACTTTGCCATAGCTTGCAATTCTCTTATAGGGTTGTCCATATCTTGAGAATTGACTCCGTAGAGACTTCGGCTGTAGTTGGTCCTTCGAAGCATCGGGCTACTGTCTTCTAGGATGTCAGTGTCGTCACGAGCTGCGGTCCAAGGTGCGGGAGGTTGATAGTATGTAGAGTGGGTAGAATAGTTGGGTTTCTTCTTGTATACTGCCGGGCGGCTGCCGTCCTTTTTAGAGGGAACCCTTTCTACTTTCTGTGTTTCTTCCGGTGGTAATTTGGGCACGGGTTGCGTAGGATCTCTGCAGAATGGCACGTTAATGAGAGTCTGGGTGCCCGTGGTCACCACGCTGGGCTCGGTTTGTGCTGAACTGAACCGCCGTTTTAGCGGCTCGTCCCACTGCTCGTGGTCTGAATCATACTGACTGGCAAACGTGTCGCTATAATAAATTTAAAAGGATATTAATTTTATCAAAAGAAAAGTGTGTAACAGCGGTAACAATTAAAAACGGGGTAATTTTCCTGAAGCACAATAAAAATATATTTACCATATCATACTATCTTATTATGATATCTCGTAGCGCATGTTTTACCTTTGTTTTATTCCGGTACGACTTGGTTATTATTTCAGAATATTTATTATTTTGAAAAAGTCAAATTCTCGCTGGTTATATATATGTACAGTCCGTGAGCTCCTAAAAAAACCTTCAAATTTTAGAAGCATACTTCGGGTATTGACGATGACACGCGATCGTGATATGCGGTTCTGTTTTGTTAACAACTTGCAAAACTTTATGAAGTTACCGTAAAAAGTTATGTAAAGAATAACCATTAGTACAGAATAAACCCTACTGTAATAATATTACGTTAATTTATATATTCCAATTTTTAGTGCAATATGACTTTTGTCATGATACAAATAAAACAAAATCATCATTTTCGTTTTTTCCATCGTTAATTTAAATAGAGAACACCCCGCCTTCACTCACACTACTTTAGTTTGTAAGTATAAAGAGCTGTTATACCCACCTGAGGATTCTTAGAAACTATATTTATGTATTATATATTTTAATGTACTTTTCGAAATCCCCTTTGCTTCTATAACTCTG
Organism: Acleris sparsana; assembly: GCA_923062465.1. NCBI lineage: Eukaryota > Metazoa > Arthropoda > Insecta > Lepidoptera > Tortricidae > Acleris > Acleris sparsana. The sequence continues at coordinate 16,743,136 of OV281286.1, forward strand.
TCTTGAACCTTATTAAAATAATTACCTACAATCAATACTTTTCTTAAAACTTTCAGCTTTTTTAAAAATATATTTATATAGTATATAAACAATTTCCCGTATTTGTATTTACAGAAATACACTGTTTAAGTTGACTCCCCATGGAAATACACATACCTACATACACACAAAAACTCGCGCCTCCGTCCCCAGAGTGGAGTACGCAGAGCTACAGAATTACCTACAACTCTAAAAACTTGTTGATAGTATGTAACTACCTACATTTTGCACAATTAGGCTAAGATGTTTAGCAGCGTATTAGTGACAGAAATCGATTTCTGAAAAATAACAAACTAAATAAATAAGTCAGTGGTGGTTTTACTGCTCTATATAAATGAATGAAAACACAACACACTGTCATTTTCTACTAAAACCTTCCGATTTCCCCCGAAACCCGAAGGTTTTTCTAAGAGCTTACGGACTGTAATGCTTTGGGATTTTTCTGGTAAGATCGCATTTAAATCCGCAACACATCATATGACCTGATTTTTTGTATATTGTCTATGTTTTTTTACATTATAATATTTATTTATGCTTATAAAAAAACTGAGGTAGCTATTCAACATTATCAGATGAAATCCTTACCTGCTCTTAGCAGCAGGATCGCACATGTAAGACGTATCGTAGTACTGCAGCTGATCGATCCTGAATGGCAGCTTCCAGACGCTTGGCGGGCTCGATCCTAGGAATTCCGCTCCCTGGGTGTGAGGGTCTACTCGGTCTAAAAGAACTGAGGTGGTTGTGTTGAGCAAAGCACCCATTACTGACTGGTTGTATATATGTACCTGCGAAGAATATTGAACATTTCTGAAAACAAGCTTCCACTTGGGCCATCCATCACACACTGCTGGGGGGTAAATGTCAAGTGACTTTCCAAGTCATGACATGGCATTAGTAATATGGGCAGAACTTATAATTTACCTGCTGAGAAAAGTGAACCAAATCCTGATATCGAACAGCTCTGTATTGCAACAACACTTGGAATATCGACCGACTTTTCCACTTTCTTGCAAAACGTTTTAGAAATGATGCGGTTTCCTCGTCAATTTGTCCGGTCGACTTGCTTATAAGAGGGCCGTACGCTTTTCTTACTATGTAGCCTCTGTAAGCTAAAAGTTGGTAAAATGAGGTTGTAAGTATAGCTACAAATGTGAACTGAGCAGAATATTTAGCGTGATTTTTTTTCTTACCCTTTTGTATTAATAATGCCGCGTCATCTTCTGTCACATTCAATGATTGTTGTTTCTTCAGTTCTTTTACTGGAACAAATATTAATTACGCTATGCAATCAGTAGGGAAGAATGGTGAAAAAGAGGGGAGACCCTTGCCTTGCAGTGGGACACTAACACAGGACAAAAGAAACCTAAGTTTGGCAAAACACCCAACTATTGGCATCTTCAATCATTAGGTATTGTATGTACATATATAATACCTAGTGATTGTAGTATTATCGTCTTAATCTCCTTGACATAAAGTTTATGGTGCCAATAATCGGTAACGTTTGTAACTATTTTAAAGTGATGTGTTTAGTTCGATCATAGAAATGTAACATAATGTTAACGTTATTTATGGGTCGTCTTGCGATGCGGTGGATTGTGTAAACATAAAAATACATTTTGTTCAATATTATTATTACTTCAGCTACGTAAGATACTTACTGTGCAGAGCTTTGGATTTGCTTTTGACAGCTTTCCTTCTTGCGAGAAAAGCTCTCATCATGCATTGTACTTTGACGATTTTCTTAACTTGAGTTTCGTACAACCTGGTAAAAAATAAGTGTGTTATACTTCTGCAGTTGAAGGAAATAATAATTGCCGATATTGCCAATATCATCAGAACCGTACCTGGCTAGAAATTCTTCATTATAATATTTAAGGAAGACCTTGGTCTTCCCTAACACCCATCCCTCCATCTTGAGACGAATCAACAGTAATCTGCAGTTATCCTTGGTAACTTCAACGTTTTCGTCAAAATCAAAAGCTAAGAAACGGTATCTGGAAAGTGAAAAGAGTTTAAATTAATTCTCAATTAATGATAACTACTAATTATACATTTTTATTTGCTTAGTTATTATTAGGTGTAATTTGTTAGATTCTACCGTCTAATACATTCAGCAAATGGTATACGACTGGAGAAACCATTTCGTCTTGCTTTTGCGGTGTCCAAAATAGCAAGAGCTCTTAACTGCTGCCGAACAACTTCCGTTTGAAATCCTCTAGGGTTATCATTCAGATCTGCTCGAATACATCTAACATAGTGAGTGCCCCCGCTTCCCGGTCCAATTGACAGTTGCTTGAGGATTTCTAAACTGGTTGCTCTGAAGGTCGCGGCAGCTGTTCTCATTCTATGGACTTGTGAAAAATGACCCTTGGATACTGTGTTGTATTTCTGCAATGGAGAGTAAATATTATTGTAAATCCGTCAGATGAAGATTTTTTAAATTTAGAATGTATTTGTCATACTCTAGCTTTAGTGTTTTCCATTTCCTTTTCAGTTTTGGATTTTACAACTGTAACTTTAGGTTGACTAGAGCATACAGTCAGATTGCCCGTTTTAGTCAATTTATTTCTGAATAACTGTTGCACTGTTGTATTGATTGACGCTCTCATAGTTTCAATCATTTCAGGTGGTAGGAAATCTTTATTTTTATCGGCTATTTCTCTAGCGTCGTAGTTGACTTTTCCCGTATAGTGAGCTACGCTGAATTCATGACTCCCAGATAACTTAATGTAGGGTCCTTTACATGACGTCCTGATTGTACCTGGACATTTAATTTTGAATTAATGTTTTGTCTTTATATTTAATATTATAATTTCGATGAATTTCACTTACTCATAATAAACTCCTGACCACTTCCTGTACGACTGGCTTCATCCAAAATGTAGAAAAGACCGTTTGGTCTGCCCATTAGCTGATCTACCGAATTCTTATTATCATAAAAATGCAATGACACTACATCAATGCCCTCTTCCGAAGTCTCTTGCATTTCCCATGCAAATATTCTCTGATTATATAAGAATTGAATTTGTTCATTGGCTGTGTTGACAATGAGTTGTTCTAAACGATTCCTATGGTAACATTCAAATCCAAACATATCCAGCAAACTCACTGAATATTTATCTCCGCTGGAATTATAAACGTACATTTAACGACTGTAAAATATTAATTCTGCATTAAGTTATAAATCATCATACTTACAATACTGATCTCATAAAAGATAATTTGGAATTTATTAAATTAATCATCCAATCAATCAGTCTTTTATACAATGCGCTCGCCAACATGTCCCTGGCGTCTCTTGCTTCGTCAGTTGAATGTTTTCTTTTCACCGCAGTCCCGCTTTCGATTAAGCAATAATTTAACAGAGCCCATAAAAATTTAACTTCTTCAAGAGATAATAACTTGGCGACTTTTTTAGCTTCATCGGGATTCTCGATTTCCGCTGACCCATTCGTTCCATCTTTAAACCTTACGTTACCAAGAATAAGGATAGCCGAAAGAATCGTCTCGAGCATAATTATATCTTCTTGTTCCCAATCTAAAGCCTTCAAGTTTTCTATAAAATTCTTGTAATTGGATACATTTTGTTCAGGAGTTTCCCTTGCAGACTTCTTAGCTTTCTTTGGTTCGTCCTGTATTCTTAAATAACGAAGCTTTCTGTTTTTTTCGAGTGAGAATTCATCAAGGCGGTTTTCACCTTCCATGGCGTCGTAAAAGTAATAAAGTAAATTAAAATTTGCATGCGACCTGAAAATGAATCCAAATTTGAGTGGAATACTTTCTGATTGTGTACCTATTTTATTCTTAAAGTGAAACTTACATATCGGTAGAAGAAACCCGCCACTTCTCAAGTTGATACAGCCAAAATATTGCTCCACTAAGCTTTCCTGAACTGCCATAGGTTACTTGAATTTGGAATATCCCTCTTGTCGAATGTGTATTTATAGGAGTACTGGCGGTTATGGCTGCCTGAATCACACTTTTAGCTCTTTCTATTCTATCAGCAGTGTTATTCTTCATTGCTCCTAAATGTGTCAGATGGCGTAGGGCGTAGTTCATGTTTGTTGTCTTTCCTGATTTACTTTCTCCTGAGAACACAATGTGTTGAGGCTCATTGTGATGAAGAGCGTCTTGGTAAGCGCCATCAGCTACAGCAAAAATATGGGGCTCGTTGTCAGACCGCGATTTACACTCGTATTTTACGTGGTACTAGAAACAGGACTTAAATTAGTTTAGTTTAGTTTAGTTTATTTGTTCATCAATGTAATGTTACAATATAAATTGCATTACATGTGAAAAAAGTTACGAATATAAAATAAATGTTGTGAAAGGATATTGTAATCAGTCAAATTGTATATACGTACATCTTCATTGTATATATCGTCCTCTGTGTTTGGGTTAAGAATCAGAAGAATATCTCCAATGAAAGAAGTGAATGAACCCTTTGCTAACTTAGTTTGAAGTTCAGTAATTATACTATCTTCAGTCAGTACTTCTAAAGCGGCTAGATCTTCAACTTGCATTGTTTCAGAATCACTAACCCCTTCCGTCTTAAGAAGGCCATTCTTTATTATTCGTTCGGGTGCTTTGCTTGGTGTTTCTAAGTCTTTTAGTTCGAATGCTAACATTTTAAGCTCTGTAGTCAACTGAAACAATTATTTAGGATTATCATCTTTTTAGGCTCTATATCTTGATAGTTCGTTTCACAAGTATACTTACATGAAAATCATTTTCAGGTACAGACTGTATAAATGGATGCTCTTCCAGTTCCATAATATACGGCCTATGTTCAGGATTTTTCTCAAGACATCTGAAATTTAATGAAAGTAAGTACCTACAACAAAATACTTTTTCATATATTTAACATCTCCATCTCATGTCTCTCTCTCAATACTCACTCAGATATAAAGTCATTGAAGTCATTGGACCACATGCACGCTTTGTTCACACTCGGCGGGGGATTTCTGACTATTTGAAATAATGCTCTGGTTGGATGCATGCCCTGGAACGGCGCTTTAGCATCCGCCATTTCGATAGTTGTTATACCCAAAGCCCACACATCAGCCCGGTTCCCGTATCCATCTCCGCCAATAACAACCTCCGGAGCTATCCAACTCGGTGACCCTATATTAGTTCTAGCCTTGTCAAGGCTACTGTTCAGTTTCTTAGACAAACCAAAATCTGACAGCTTGACTTCCCCTTCCTTTGTTAACAAAATGTTGCTGCACCTCAAGTTCCGATGCATCACTTTGTTCTCGTGCAAATAAACCAGCGCCTAGAACGTGATTGAAGTTGAATTGATTGCACCAATCGCAGGAGTCAACACGCGCGGCTGACAGGTAGTGATGGAGCGACCGCCCCTTAGGAACGGTCTTCCATTACCGGTGTATCGGATTGTTAAGACGGCTCGGCGATACTAACGTCAGTGTCAGTCAATGGCCCACGCCCCCGAGATTCATTGGGGGCTATTTGCATACGTATCGGGCCCTGAGCTGTCGCAGGCGGCCTGTCTGCGCTCTCTACTGTCTGGTATATCAGTGTGTTTAATGCGTTCATTACGATCGTTTAAGAGTTAGGGTTGGGAACACAATGTTGCTGTCGATAGATGTTATTCAAGAGAATTGAATTAGTTTTCTACTGTTTAATATGGTTTTATTAATTGCATATGATTTATCCTTTAATCTTAGAAATTTAGGTAATGTAGCGAGAGTTTATTTGCTATTTCTATAGTGACCCCGATATTGTTAAATAGAGCTTTGCGTTTCACCAATCTTGTGAAAGAATGCGAGCTTTCAGGGGCGTGTTTTAGAAGTTAACGTAAAAAGGAAAGGCTATTATACAAAAATAAAACTCCTTTTTTGCTAAGTACCTACGTACGTAAGTAGGTATAACTTAATCAAAATAATAAAAAATCCTGGAACTAATGAGTCACTTCAGTTGCAAATTTGCAATGGAAAAGATAGTCATGTCTTTCCGCAATATGGCGACGTTTTTAATACTTCTGGTACATTTAACAATTTTAATTGTTGAGCCACCAAATCCAGTCATAATGGCAGCGTCAAATCACGAAATGTTTCTCGTTACGTCGAAATTATTCATTGGCTTTCTGCGAAAACTACATTCAATAGGGTTCTCATATTAGTTGCTCGAAAATTAAAGTTGTTGACTGTACCTATGACTATAAATAAGATTCAGAAATCACCACGAGAAAAAAACTTACACTAGAAAATAAGTATTAAACTGAAATAAAAAAGGCATGGTACAATCATGTCTTAGATAAAACTACAGTAACTGTACCTACTCCTCTGCTGGCTACATACATTATTGTTCTGCACAACTATTTCACAACCCATTTTTACTAAAGTATCGATAGTTTGCCTTGATTCAGTCCCACCGCAAACTAACTTTGATCGTACCTTACGAGATGCAACATCGATAGATATGCATGGGAGATCTGCCGAAGGAGAAGGACGGAGCACCGGTATTGTGAACCAAGTGGCTTGCATAAAGATAATACGCATTTAACCAAGATAAATTCCTGAGGGTCTTATAAGATCAATACGGCCTGGGATATTGTAGACTTTAGAATAACTGTAGTAAGAGTTATATTTGGATGGTGAGAAAGTGTTCTCCGGATCATTGGCTACCGAGCACGAGGGTCCGTATATCTTGTGTGCGCGAGCATTATTTACGATAATTGAGCGATGCGCCGCGATGGGGGGCCGTCATGGTGTTGTCGGGCGCGCTCCGACATTCGCATCGACAAGTTCGACTGTTCCGTCGCGAATCACATCAAATAAAGCGGCGTGCATTTTAAGTAATGGCCCTAGATAGTATACCAATACGTGGCCGTGCGCCGGGCAATATTTTATTCCACGTCACGTGAGAAGCAGGCATCGCCCGGACAAAGATCCGAGAACAATTGAGTTTGCATTCAAAGTACCAACCAATTGATTCAGCCGTTGAAAGGTGGACTGGCAGGCCCTTTGTTTTATAAACAGCCATTTCAGTTCGAATGTGACGAGAGACATGTTTATAGTCAGTCGAATATGGACTTACCTTGATCGTATATTTGAGGACGTAAGCGATGTGTTCTTCGGACATTTTTCTGTCGACCGCATTCAGTTTTCTGACAATATCGATGACAGATCCGCATTCACACAACTGGAAAATGGACAATATATTGACCTGACTCATGCTTAGCTTAGGTTGCAGTGAGTGGCGTAACAGTTTATGTACTTGGCTATCAATACCTTTATTGAGTTTGAGTTATGTTGTAGTATACAAGATAATAATTACCTCAAGAACGAACCAAATTTTCTTAAAACCTTCGGACCTTTCACAGAACACTCCATAAAAATCTATGAGATTCGGGTGCTTCGTAAGATCCCTAAGGATTTTGTATTCCTCTTGAATGTGTAGTTCTGTGTCATCGTTATAAGTCTGTACTTTGATGGCAACTGCCTTGCCTGCGGCCTGACTATCCGATGCCTTAAAGACCTCTCCGAAGATTCCTGAACCGAGCTTCTTGTCCAGACTGTACCTTTCAGTCGGGCTCGGTAAGGACGATATATTTAAACCGTCCTTCATTTTGCCTGTTGGAAAATCCGAGCTGTAAGTAACAAAGGCTAAAGAGAGCTCGGCATTACGACATTGCATTTGTAACCATCTAAATGCAGCTTCGTCACATTGCAAATATTTTATTCCTTTCAGTGCTTAAAATTCAAGGGCTTGAGTAGTAATCACAGAATTCGCAAAGAGAACCAGCCTTCGTTTTCGTAGGCTTTCAGCCTGATCCTAGAATGCTAATGGCTAGTCTTAAGAGACTGGGCATTTGTTACTTCTACCCGTAATTAGTTAAATATGAACAGTAAGTAAATGACTTACCGTGTCCACCCGGCTCTGGTGACGGATCGAGCCCGAATGCCACTGCGCTCGGAGCCCTACTAAGTGCTGGGGCTTCGAAGTATTAGGACTAATCCCCCGTAACAGAATTAGGTCATAATGCCCTGCGACCTTACTGCATGCATTGGATAACATGGAGATTGGGGGCGCGCGGGGTTTTAATTGCTTTGTTTGTTTATGTTTTTATGTTGCTATAAGGTGTTCAAGGTTTTTTACCCGACTCGAAGGTGAATGGTTATGCGTTTGTTAGCCTATACATATATGTATGTATGTATGTAAGTTGGTTCCTTTGTGTTTGTAAGTAAACGTGTGCGCCGATTATGCCGATATCTTTATCTTGCAACTGTCACTAAAGATACGACAGATCTCAAAAAAAGAATACAAGTTAATACAAACAGAAGGGGGGGGGGGGGGGGATGTTAGGTAAACAGCCAATTTAAATTTCTAATCCATTTTAAGCATTATTCCACAACAGGGACATGCTATATTGAGACCCTCGGACTTTTTTTTCTATAAACGCCTAACTTAATCATATGTATCATCTGAAAGTGTGTTTGTGCCGTAACGGAGGTAGTTAAAAGCCTGAAGATTGACAACAGGGCGGTTTTATCCTGGAAAATGTCATAGTTCCCGAGGGGATAGCGATAAGCGACTTCAGCGCAGACAGAGTCACTGGCCAACGTCTGTAATTTCATAATTATATGTCTCAGGGCTTCTATTACAGATCGTATAAGTGAAGATTAAGAAGCCAAATTGATGTTGGATTAATTTCCTTTTACACCTAATGTCGCAATAGGCTCGTATCGCTTCTTAATTAAGTCTTGTTTTTATTGTGGGGTTTCAATTAATTTAATTTAAACAAACAAATGTACCCGCCATTTCACTTTTTCACGATATTAATATAGCGTACCTACTTATCGGCTTACTTAAAAGCTATCATAACCTAGGTATAGTTGTGACCTTATCTGCATCAGTTCTCTCGCGGAAGCAGTTTATTTATTTTTTATCGTATTCCGCTGGCGCGTGTTTTATTACTTAATTCTAAACATCTTTACAAGATTTAACTGTTTGTAATATTATCGTGATTCCTACTGACACATAGATACATTGTTTTTAACTACAAACAGAATTCCCAGTTTCCTCTAGATACCCGGTGGCTACTTCGGGAGCCAGTGTCAAAAACTATTTTGATTTCTGTCATAAGACATCAAACATTATTTTGATCTTTACGCTATAGGTAACACGGGATTGTTGAGCCACTTGCCACTGTTCGTATTTTGGTCGTGTAATGCAAATTTGGTCTAGTCGTTTATAATTGTGTATTCAGTATGTATTACTCGGCTAAATTAGGTACGAAGAGTAGCAAGTGGCTTAACATTTCCGTGTTTTGACTGTACATGTCAGGTATCAAATAGCGTTCGGCTTGCGATCGCTGTCACGATTGCACTCGCAACTCCGTCACTCCTGTAGGTACAAGTATCATAGAATAACGAATATTACCGATGGTTATAAAAAAAATGGTCCTAGGTATTTTAGAGTCAAAAGCACAATATCTATATGCACAACCATCGCGTCATATATATGTGTACATAGTACCTTATTGTCAGTGACAAAGGGGTGTATAGATATTTTTTGACAGCTTGTGAACGTGTATAAATTCATGACTTCGACGGTACCTATATATGTACTGTGGAGTTCATAAATATGTGTAGCTACATTTTAGTACCTTGTCACTTTAATCACTGTGATAGTTTAAACATAACATTAATTAGAAAAGGTACTAAAGTTAACACATAGTTATAAACTCGACTGTACATTCCGTCCTAAAAATACACACGTTCCCAAGATGTCAACAAATATCTGCACACCTCTATCCTTGGCAATAAAGTCCATGTACACAATTATACTTTACGCGACAGCTGTAATTATAGATATTTATGCTTCTGACTGTACCTATTCATTTAAACAATGTCAAAATAAAGCAAAAAAACAAGTCAGCTAGCTTTAAACAAACCAATTCGCAACAACGTTAGAAGCCTTCTATTGTTCGAGATAAACAATCGATCATACTAACAGCCCCTGATGGATCGTGATACCGAATGGAACATCAATGCAGAGACACAATGAGGTGGAAACACTCTGTTCTGCCAGAATCAGGCTACCGTGAACTGGAGATGTGAAGGTTACGGTATCAGGGCCCATTGTTCTCTTGCAAAGTAAAATGTTTTGTTCGACAGGCAAAGGAGATTCGATGAGTTTGATTGTTTCGTTTTTTCTGTGCCAGTTTCACAAAGTACGAATACATACAGTCAAGGGCATTCATATCTATACAGTCATCGCGTCAAATATGTGTATACACGGACCTTATTGCCAGTGGCATAAAGGTGTATAGATATTTTTGACGTCTTGGGAATGTATATATATTTATGCATGTTTTGTTTAATTGGTGTGCCAATTTGGTTTAAAACTTTTCGTGATTTTACGATTCAAGAAAAAATATATTTACGAAGACCTATTACCTAGATAGTTATATGAAGTCGAAGAAACACAGAGGTGTTTTTGAAAATGATGAAACGCTTGTAGCTTCTAAATGTAACTAAAACATAACTATATTTGGATATTAATGGACTCTTTGGCCGTTTTACTAAATCAATATGTTCTCTTTAATTTAATAAAAATCAGAAGAGACCGGGCCGCGAATTAAGTAGACCTTTATTCAAACAACCATACGTTAAAGTATACCGTAATCTTGACAGTCCGAGTCCGACCACCTATAAAAAAATGTATACGTTTCAAATTTTAATACAGGACATTAGAATCAACACTCCTTCGAGGACCTAACGGTTGTTAGGGTCTGGTTGATTCTCAAGGTATCCTCTTCACTTGAAGTGGCGACCAAGCATCCTGAATTATTTTGGACACAAACAATACTTCACGGCTCAATTGGTCCATTGATATTAGATGGACACTCGACTTGCTACTAGAATGCTGGTAAACAATATTCCATAAAAGAGTGTGCGTCTTTGTAAGAAACTTGCATTATCGCAGAAACGGAGCGTCTCGTCTCTGTGGCTACAAATAATTTACAGTTTCATTGATTTACTTAAGATTATTTGTATAATCACGTCAATTAGTGCACCGCACATAGGCGCCGACACCGTTTTGCGGTTGTTTTATATAATACGGAAAACTTTGCGTATGGTTTTATATTGGGCGATTGCAACATTACGGTTAAAATTCAAACAACTATGCCTACTAGTACTGGTCTAGCCACCAAATTAATTATCTAGTTTTAAAGAAGCTGTTTTTAATCGAATTATACTTGCTGTACTTTTAACAATGTAAAGCTTTTTCAAAATCGGCATGTCTAGTTACTTTAGTAAAGATAAAACGCCGCACCTTTATTGTCTGAATCGCTAATACCGCTACTTTCCACCCAGATACCCTCAAAAAGTTGTTTTTATTTACATTCATAAGCATCAATGTCTGTGTCGATTCTGCCTGGGTATTAAAGCTTCCGCAGCGCGTCGAAGCACAAAAGCTCTTCAGTCGAGGGGCCAAATTAACCAGAAATAATGAGATAATTGCAAGGGCTCATTGAAAAGATTCAAAGATCTGCTTGGGAGATCTTTGATATTTTGTTACAATGGGAAGGTAGCGGAATCCCTTTTGATTTCGGTACGTACGATAGATAGCTGGGTGACGCCAAGTATCAAGACATATTGTGGAACAGTTTGGATCTTTATGAATAAAATAGGTACGGTTTTACAATAAGTACCTACCGCCCGTAGATATTATTATTTTGCAAAATAGATACCAGATTACAGAAAATACCGTATTTCAACTGAGTAAAATTAATTAACAATAGGATTCCACTATATTGGGAATCTAGTATTTTAAAAGCGTGTTATATCGGAATTGAGCTTATTGACTACGTTATTTAGTGCTTGTTTCTTATGCTCTGCAAATTATACTAATTAGTGTATACCTACACCGTAGGTTATTTAGGATCGTTATCAAGACTTGATCGATTCTAAATTACAAAGAAAAAAGGTTTGAAGGGAAACTATTTAATTATCTAAAAATCGGTACAAAGGTGATCTTACAGCTATAATAAATATCCACGTTAATAAATACGACGACAGTGGGAATGTAAATGGAAGGATTATTTACAATCATGTTGTAGATTACATTATCCTACTTTAATAACATCAGGATTAATTTACTTAAGTAATTTGTGTATAATGTAAAATGTTATATAATACTGATAGTTGGTTATCTGCTTAGGTATTATTTGGAATGTAAAATGTTTGGATTTATGTTTAGAGGCTCTATTCTGCTCGATAACAGCTTACTAACTTATTAACATGTTATCGCATTGTCAACGTTCGATAGCTCTTAATTACTTGACAGTAGGCGCCTAATGGCGGCCTAGTTAATAACAATACGATAACATGTCAGAATCAACGTGGGTTTACCGCGGTTAATAGAGCCCCAGCACGAAACTTTAAACCTTACCACGTTGCCTTTTTCTTGGAATGTTTAGAGTTATATTGATTTGAGAACATTCCGCGCCACTACTTCATTTTTCATACATTTACGTAACTGTTCAACGTCAATTTGATTTTCAGTTCCGATCCTCAACAAAGGTCATGCCATAAAATCGTCAAAAATGTGTGGTTATTTTGTCACTGAAATAATCATTTGCAATGCATGATAAATAAGTATTTGACCTTTGTACATTGTTTGATTTTATCTTGCATGTTTTTCTTTACATTTATATTAATATGATAAAATGATGACTGATCAATACGAGTACATGGCAATTACCGTTGTAAAGAAATATTTAAAGCTATTTTACGTCCTTAATACTCGTAAATATCTACTAAGCGTAAAGTCAAATCTATAAGTTACATTTATACAATTTAACTGGAGTCTAAATACATTTCATATGGGAAAATGGGCAAGATACGTAATTTCATTCGATTAATACAATTATTAAACTTCATTGTGATCAGTTATAATCTTTGCATAACTGTGCAAGAAGCTTCAGAAAATTTATTGTATTTTGAAATGTATGAAGTAATTTGCAATATGCTGGGAAATTATCGAAGTGAAGACTAATCTTCATTCCGTGTCTTGTAAGGTTTTAAAGATTCTTTACTTGCAGACCGCGATCCACTTATCATCCCTACATCTCTGGCAGTCCACCCGGCAGCACCAGTGGAAGGTGCAGTTGCAGGGTTTGATGCTGGACTTTCTGATGAGAGCGTGACCTCGCCCGCAGCAGAGCAGGTCGCAGGACCCTGAACGGGAGGTTCTGCCCATGCGGCATACGCGGCCTGAGGTTCCGGCTGAATCCGTCTTCGGATCAGCCTCGCAGAAGCTAGGAGACCTGAGGGGTAAGTGAAGTGGTGATTACAAGGATTTAAGACTTAACCTCACGGGAACAGGTAGCTAAGTGTCCGAATTGTTGGTTATTTTATTGAAAAGTTTGTTCTGATTCCATTCCTTTTCCATAGATTCACGGAAATGAATGGAATGACCAAATAAGTATGCAAATTTTCAGGCAGTGAAATTGAATTAGCAGTACATAATTATGTCCCTCTAGTTTACTTTCAGGCAGGTTTTTACACGTTATACGGTTTTTTAAGAACGCCTAAGCGTGAGGTTTATGCACTGATTTAGTCAATCAGAAAATACAGCGTCGGCAGATCTTCTACAATGAAGACGGAAAATGTAAAGATTGCGACTAAGATTGTGATGTAAACTACAAAAGGGCGACCGTCATGTCAATATTGAGTGAGCAGACTATCATAGGACATGCTGAGAGTTATACTTACTTTTCGAAAAACAGTAGACTGGTTTTAGGCGCGGGGCGGGCGCGGCTTCTCCTTCTGCCTCTAGGGCGGCCCCGCAGCACTGATACCCCGTTGTTTAGCTCTTCTTGAGCCACTATCAGAGCCTGGAAGACATCATAATTGTCAGTTTCGAGTAAGGAAACACTCATCACGAAATACTAGATTTTCAATATACAGTAGGGTGTATTGAGATCATAAAACGTCAACATTTGAATTATGCGAAGGTTCGTAATTATTACCCAATATTTCAAATCTGGTGTTTGGGGAATCCAATTAAAAAGTAATCTGTTCTTTTGGAAATGAGCGTAAAGGTGCGGTTACACTAGGTCTATTCTCAGCAATATCTGGACAAGCTCATGGACGTCTCATTTAATTACACGAAATTAGAGTAAAACAGTTATTGTTACCGGCTATAAATGACCGTTAAAAATTGATTGTGTAACTGCACCTCAAGGGAATGGTGAAGAAATGTCCAAACACAACAAAGTTTCTGTTATTTTAATGGCGGCGTGGTTATATAACTTATTAGCCTTCGTTTTTCGTGCACACTGATTTATTATTAAATCAACTTTCCTGAAGACAGATTTGGGGATTAAGAAATGACATTTTAGGTACTAAGTCAGAATACCTACATTGACAATGTTTCTGTTTCTTTTTAAATATTGATCAAATTTAATTAGAATGAGACTTTACCCCCGAATGTAGAAGTGTGAAACCTGAGTCGATTAAATCATCAACATAGACATGTACCCTAGGGTCATGTACCCTATGTGGGCATCGTCACCTACCTTCCTATACTGCCGCTTGATGGTGGAGGCCACGATCCTGAAGTCCGGGGTGGCTCGCCAGCAAGTCCGGAGCTGGCAGCTCCCAGACAGGCCATGGCACTTGCACCTCACTTCCATATGCGATGACAGAATCTACCAAATAAACATCAATTATGGAATCAGATTATAGAAACGTGCACCTGCTGAATACAATACATAGTTCAAGGGTAAATATGTAATTATCGTGATTTATCTCGTATATATTTTAATTTATAATTAAGAACGCTTTTGAATTAATCACAGATATCGGCAATATCTCCTTCACGTGACCTCGCATCATCAGAAAGTGACCTTCGTGCACCGACGTTATTGCAGCATTTTCGCTCGCTCCGGGCTACATTAAATTGTAAAAGCTCCATGTACGAGAATAAATCAGGCCTGTGATACGTGACCGCGTGGTGGCACAATGGCGCGATCGCAGCGCCACCCACCGGCTAGCTCATAACATTTACATAATTAAACGCCGCGGTGCAATCACGCTGACGTCTTAATTTCGCCAAAGCCGCCGGCCGAACAATTTTCCAAATTGAGTCGGGCAAAAATTCAAATAAATCGGCCTTTCGGCCCGCCCCCCGGACCCGGCCAGCCTTAATAACCTGGTATTAAGAGCGTTCGCGATAGAATTCGCCACCCAAGACGTCTGTAATACGTCGTAATGAAGCTGGAATATTAAAAATGGCCCCGAACGAACCGCTTATTATGTTCTCACCTCGGCGGGCCGCTCGTGAAATACGGCGGACTAATGGAGGCCCTGCAGCGGTCGGCCTGCGAGCCCCACGACTCTCGATAGTTCGAAAGTGGCGCTATCTACAACACTTTAGTGGAGTTCAATTGGGGGTTTTCGGTTTCAATTAACTGGGTGCGCCTGACTTCAACTCCGATGTGGATTGAGGAACAAATTGCGATCATCCGCGGTTAGAAATAATTGTAGTAATCTCTCAGTTGAAGCGCCTCGAGGCATTATAAATCATACCATATTTCAAAAGTGTTATGGACGTGTTAATATTTGTCTTTATCGTAAAGACGTCGTTGACATACGTTTATAAGTTTGTGGATGTCATCTCTCGTCTTTCTCTGTTTATTGCCGTAGGTCGGGAAAAGTAAACCAGTTTGGATTCTTTGTTTACCGTCTTTCGTCCGCTCGCCCTCTGCCGCAGACTAAACAATGATGTCATGAGAGCAATCAGCATCATCGGAAGCTAAAACTAGTAACAAATTAACGCTAAACGTATAATTATCTCGATTGAATATAATTAAAACTGCTCCGGTTATTTTTATTATGACGGCTAAGAACGGTGGTGACCTTTAACAATGTTTTTGTGAGATCTTTTTTGTTAGACTTGAGGAAAAAACTTAAACAGAACTATTGTGTTTTGAATCTGACCATGTAGGGTAAATATTCATTTTCGCGTTTTCTCCCGTAACAGACAGCACTATGTACACTTAGATCACAAAATAACTTTGGAAAATGAGCACAGCTTAACACACATCGACTTGTACACACAAACTTACCATCGTGATCGTATCGTAAAGGCCATTCTCTTATTCTTTTAAATGTACAGTTCCCCTTTTTGACCGGAAATTTATTGATGCTAGGTTTTTAGCTGATGCTCTAGGTGCTCAAAAATGGTAGAGTTCTCAAACTTTGAACACGGCTCCATTGCTTCTAAAGCTTAACATCGCATTAAGTTTGAAACGTAAAGGTGAATCACACCGTAATCTGAAGGGCGATTAAGTGAGTGACCAACGATAATAGGTTTAAGATGGCCGTGACTAATCT
The DNA here is from genome assembly GCA_923062465.1 of Acleris sparsana. Taxonomy (NCBI): domain Eukaryota; kingdom Metazoa; phylum Arthropoda; class Insecta; order Lepidoptera; family Tortricidae; genus Acleris; species Acleris sparsana. Next base: position 16,759,548 of record OV281286.1, read on the forward strand.
GATGAACAAATTAACCATTAGTTAAACCGCACACGGCGAGCAGCTGTTGATGGCTGAGGAATTTTATGGCTTCGAAAGCTTAGGAATTACGATTGGTCGTAAAACTAGACTTGCCATTTTTATGAAGTAAGTGGCAGTTTGTAAATGAAGTGATTTAGTTGGAGCAGTCAGCGATAGATGGCGCTAGTAGTAGTTATACATGACCGGTTTTTATAACTTCCATACTGGGACTCTATTCTACTACTATTGAACAATACGATAGCAATACGTGTAGAGACAAAGTTAAAGTAGATCAGATTATTTCGATTACAAACTATGTCGTAGAATACGGCGGTAGTTTTAAAAGCTTTTACCGTTTTGATAGTTCATTTAAAGAAATTATTTATTGGGATTATACTAATTAATATACTTAAGTGCAATTCAGGATTAGGCAAAAGAAAAAAATAATTACTAATTGCAAGTATTACCACTGTTTGGGGTGTCAATTGCTTAACCCTTGAAAGTGTTATTTCGCAGTTAATTACGTTAAATAAATAGGTATTTATTTATTTAGGCAGTTTAAAATAAAAACTTCACGAGTTTAAACAAGCACTACTACTGCTAACTTTATCTCTACTAACTGTATCCCTCATAATTTGGCCATAGAAAGATTAACACGTCTGCGTACATATTTCTAATTTAGACTATGCCTACTGTAAAAACATGAACTCTATTCTCGCTGAGATAAATAAAATTAATTATAAAACTATTCTTATTTAGATCGATTAATCAAATAACATAGCCCAGTCCGCAAATAGTTCTCCATTTAATTCTATTATGAGCTCACTGATTAAAATAATCAGTTTATTGACATCGGCACAAAAACCGTCTATTATTCGTCTTCGCTGACGCAACCGCGGGTCAAAAAAATTAATAGCAATTATATTTAAATCGATATCGAACAGTCATCGGGAAACAAAATATTAACTCATCGGATCGATTTTTTGTAACGTAATTATCACCTTGGCTCTCTAATGTGGAACCTAATTTCTTGTGTGGGTCGATGCGAGAGGTTTTATAGTCCCGCTGAGGGTCATCTTAAGCCACGAGAGGATGCCATTCACACCGCTTATATTATTTTTCATGTATTATTGTGCCTGTGAAGGAGATCATTTGACAAATTTAGTGATGTGCCTAGTGAAAATCGCATATTTTCCTTTCGATTATCGACTCAGTATATAATGAAAATGTAATCGATTCAATTCGTTTATAAATTTGTAGTCCTAACTTAATTTTATTTACTATAAAATAAGCTATCATAAACAGTCTAACATCACGCTACAAATATAACTATAACCTATTGAGACAGAGCCTTGAGAGGAAGTTTTATCATACGCGTAGGTGATTTGAGTGAAAAAGAGCAAGAAAGAATTGTGGACTTGTAGCTAACAAATGGAGTTAGCGACACGCGCTTCTGCCGATTCCAATCCGATCTTTCAAAATGGAATCGATTCGCTCGAAGAACGAGGTTATTGTCAAACTCTTTTAACGGTTCGTTTCGCATATAGGATGTAGAAGTAGTTTATTTATCAAGTTTTCAATTCCATAAAATACGTGCATATTTTTTTAGAATTCGTTTTAAAAACTGCGTTAAAAAATAAATATTGTTTTCTGATACCAATTTACTATAGATACCTTTTTTTTCTAAGACTTGCGTGAAATGTAGAATCTTGATCTGTCACAGGCACAATAATAAATGAAAATTATGTAGTCTAATTTAATACATTTAAATAACAACGCAGCATTTTTATGTATGTTTTTAACTTTGTTGCCACCATAAATATTATTGTGGCGAGAATTTGTTAATGAGGACTTTTTCATATGCCCTATGTATTCATTCTCTCTTCAATTATGTTTATAGTCGGCCCATTGACACATTGCACATTTGAATTTGAAAATTTGTTCCTTGTTTATTTATTTACCTATTTATAAAGCTATAAACGTTTAGACAACTGGAATAAAAGATTAAACTTGGAGATTTGATTAATCTCTGAATTAATGCTGAGTTGTCTCACAAATCATATACCGTTTAGAGTTGGCATAACAATCTGTTGAACGGGTTCTCGAGCGTTTTAGAAATTGATTGATGTGACATTATACTATCAGTTTAGTCACTTAGGTAACGGGTAAGTAGTTGTAATTTTGTAATTTATCTTAATGTATCAACTTATACGAAGCACAATTCACTCGCTAATGTTCTTATATTCAATCCAATCCAATGTTTTACTCATAAATAGTTCCTTTTATTCCACCGAACGAGTTTTTATTCAAAAATCGTAGACACCGAGCTCCCAAAGCGTTACGCTTCGGTGTGACTTGACCCACCTTTATTTTGACATTAATAAAAATATCATCGCGGGGGTTATTACAAGCGAGCGTGTCTAACAGAGATCTCACTGGGCGTCTGTTAATTATGTAGCCACAAAACAAAATGGTAAATGCCGCCGGTACGGAGCGAGTGTGGCCGGACCACCGGGCTCGTTCCTACATTCTACATGCCTTTGGCCAATTTTCTTACACCTTGGTGAAGGGTTTATTCTGACGTAATATGCTTATTTGGACGTGTCAGTGTCGAGATTGAATGGCGGGTTTTATGAGGGGTTATTCTTATATTCTAATTAAGGTAGGGGTTCTTTGCTATTGTAGTATTGTTTTTATGATAGTTTCGATGGAATTTGGAATTGATGTGCACGCGAATAAGTTTGTATTTGCAAAGCTTGTGTTTACTTGTGATAAAATATTACAGCTGTTTAAGTTAACATAATTAAATAGCTCCAACTATAATGTGTTAATTACTCTTAAATTTTAACGATTCTAATGAATTTTATTGGAAAGCGTCAACAAATCATAATATTTTAGCAATATTAATTTATGGACAATAAAGTTACTATTATCCCATAAACACAACTTTGTAAAGTAATAATCATTAGCCTGGGCCTCGGAGTTTTATTGCCACAGACTGTGGATCGTAAATGTCATAGCAAACTATATCTTAATAGTAAATTATATACATATTAGGCTATTTGGCATTTTTTATTTGCTACTGAATCGTTAATGTCTGTGGTTTCGTTTGAGTGGCTGGGATTGACAGGTTTTTAATTTGACCAATTAAGTAATTTTTGGAAATGTACAGAATACCAAACCCTAGGAAATGTCTGACCAAATTAAATGGACAGTGGCATCTAGCGGTAAGTTTTGTTGTGAACGATACCAATGCTGATTAATCTGTATTTGATATTGCCTTTGTAATAAATGTGATAGATTTAAAGTAACACCTCTTCTTTCTTTTCTTTGCCACCACGACTATAGCTTTCATTTCTTTTGAAGTAAATTCTCGATTATCTGAAAAGTTGGTAGGAAAAGATTCCTCTCTAAATAATCGTAGATATCTTACTCTTGTTAATACATATATACAAGATCTTCTATATTTAGTGGGCTAGTTTTGTATTCTGGTAGCTCTTAAACTTAATAATGTCTATCAAATAATTACGTAGATTTTTTTTCTTTATCCATATAACATCGCTATCTGAAAGCCTTGAACCGCTAACAGTCGTGGTGGCCCGTCAATATATCACGACACACAATTAAACACCATAAAAGAATTACAAATTGAATCATTTGTACCTAACCGTCGTGTTTGTATTATAAAAAGTACAAACGTAAATTATACTAACCGTAAATCCCCCTAATATGTAACCAAGAGGTATGCCGCGTTAGTGTCAGATTTGGTTCCGGAGGCTAATATAATATTATAAGCAAACTTAAATTTACCACAGGCCAAAGCCAACTTCAACTTATGGTCAAGCATCGAAAGTGCACAATTGAAAGAGTTTGAGCAGTTAAATGGTAAATATAACTTTGTATTTTCGTATTTAACTTCAGCCTGACATGTTTATTCTTAGTAGGAAGAGGCCTATTAAATTATTAGAGGTAATCCTGAGCAGTGATTAGGTCCGGTATTTTGGCTAGCTGTCGGTTGCTGGGTAGTGTCAGTGTATGTTACAGATTAGTGGCTACAAATCAGCTTTGGACATGTTTAGTGGCAGCCGACATGTTATACTGACTGTTCGATCTACAAATTACTCTTAGATTAAGTTGGGGAGAAGAATTGTAACTAAAAGGTGCTTTATTTGATTTACTTGGTTGGAAAACGACAACGCACCGTGCTTAATTAAATTCATTATATCATCATAATATCAATAAAGTGTCCTATTAGGGTATACCTATACTTTGTTTATAATAAATTAAAATATATCCCAAAATATTTAATCTTGCTTAGTTAGTAAAATGTTATTACACTTTGGTAAATACATTTCCGAGATTTTCTTGCTGTTACACGGGGCTAAAGGGATAAATCCTGACCGCACTTTTCCAGTTGAGTTGTTAGCAATCAATATATAAATAGAAATAGTTTATTAATAACTCCCACGAAGCAGCCATAAGACTCCACTATGTAAATTGGTGCATATTTTTGCAAGCTGATTATGCTAAATGCGATCAAAGTCAGTCAGTTAAAACGCCATAAAGATATGCTACGTACTACGCATATTTTAAAGCAAATAAAACTGGGTGTGATCCATAGTAAACATAAGGCCTTGTCTTATAGCTATGTATATACGCCATAGCGGCTATGTGGACCACCCATAAGAAAGATTACCGCTCGCCACGCCCCCCGACCGCTCTCCAATTTGAACTAAATAAGTGTTGGACCCCATTTTTAACGCCTCGACTAACCAATTTGGACACCTAAACAATCTTAACCCCCACAGCAACTAACCCAAAATGACCTACGACTTCCTGTCTAAAATTAGAAATTGGTTCTTGTTCTCCTAAATAGATGGGTCTCCATAAATTGGTGACTTGTAAGTATGGGCTTAAATTGTGGTCGTTATGTCAAAATAGGAAAATAGTTTACGTGTCACGTTGTTTTATGATTAAGGATAACAACTTGGGTTGTTAATAATTGAGTCATTAATTTTGGGTGTCGGAATTTTTATGTCGTCCTCGGACTTCTGTGAGTGGATTTTAATTTTGTTTTGGGACAATTAAACAGTTTTTTCATACTTATCTATGTATTCTCAGGCAAATTTATATTTTGGGAAAGCACGGCCTCTAAAATGTACTTTTACCGACTTAAAGATTTCGCAATTCCATTTCGGACGGGGTTCATTTTCTAAATAAAAAACTAGCATGAACTTTAGTACATATTTAGCTCCTCAATCACATATGAAAAAGATACCTTGTTCTGATTTTGCGTATTAGAAAGACAAACTAATCAAATGACAGCTTTGTTGGCTCAGATAAGAAGCATGTTTGCGATACCTTGATAGGTTCCATATTTTAAAATTTGGTCTTAATATGCACGGCACTGCTGTTTTTTAATATATCATTTGTTTTGATTTTCGAAGTATTTTCGAGATGTATTTAATATGCACCCCAAACTCGCATGATCAAACCGGGGATATTCCGCGGCGCTTCTAATGAAGCAAATTGAAGTGTCATCAAGCATTAGTGGTGTTTTTGAGACCCCATTGTTCCCTTTTGTGTAGACATCAAAGCAAATGAATTCCTTTTGCTTATGGATTTTATTAAAATTCCTCGTGTCCGTGTTAATTAAATTTACGATTTTTAGTTTATTGAGTTTCTCTCGGCTAACAAAGGGTAAATGAGATGAGGAAAGCATGATTTCTCGTTCTGTAATTAGTTTTGTCGTTTTCGTCTTTTCCGCTCCATGATATTTGACATGAGTTGTTTATTAATTTTATGATAGTAAACCACCTAGCCATTCTTAACCATCGTATTAATATTGTTCGACTCGTCGTCTATTTTAACCTATTTGTATAATAAACGCAATCATTTGTTTCTGACTCTTGGATTTTCCTCTTCTAACTAAAGTCGTCTGAAACGGCTTGACCGATGCTCATGAAGTTTTGTGTGTATATTCAGTAGGTCTGACAATAAGACGTAGACTAGAATTAACAGGCTCATGTGTAAATGGAGTATGTGGTGTCCTGCCGTTTGACCAAAAGTCATTTGGCAAAATTACACTTGACAAACAACGTTTTGCAAAAAAATGTTTCGCCAATTGATCATTTTACTAGTTGTCATTTTAAAAATGGCTCACTTATTCAAATAATCAACAGTTAAATTTACATTTTATAAGTAATTATTTGACAAAATGAACATTTAGCAACGGAGTTATCAGACAAAATTTTAAATGCAACGAGCAAGACGAATCTGGGCAGAACTGACTCGGATAGGTTAGGTTAGAAGGCCAAGGCGGGAGCTTCGCTCCCGCCTTGGCCTTCGAGGTTATTTTTTTCTGCCCAGAAATAGGTAAACTACAGGAAATAATATTTGGTGAAATGGAAAACTGTCAATTGACATTTTATTATTTAACACATTTACCAAGTGTAGTGTTTGCTAATTGATCATTTGCTAATTGAGTTTTTGCAAAATGATACTTTTGTCAAATGTCACGTTTGCCAAATGATTATTTGGTGAAACGTTGTTTGTCAAATGATCATTTGTCAATATTTTTTTGGTCAAACATTAGTGAACCGGAGTATGTACTAGGTACTATTTCAATTTAAGCAATGTTTTACGAAACGAGACAGGTACGAGTGTCTATACAGTTTTGAACGCCAAGCCGTCATACACCGACGCAATAGAGTTGATTAGAGTTTTCTCAGCTGCTTAAAAAATGCTCATGGTGACTTGCTGACTTAGGACTAGGATGAAATGCCTGTATGCTAGTTATTTTACCATTTTAATTAACCCCACGGCGGTAGATTAAAGGATGAGATGGTGGTAGAGTTATGGACGAACTCTGTACTAGGTCCTACCACCACTTAAACAGTACACAACTCACCGATCGCCCCGCATTATTATTGTGCACGTTGATCCTCGACTGTAAATCGTCCACCTGTTCCCTTGCATCGAGGAATTTCTTTGAGAATTCAATCCCGAAGGCAAGGTTGTGTGAGCACCCGCTCCACTCCCACTTGTTGGCTCTTCGTTCCCTCGGGTGAGATGCAAAACCCAAGGGGTCGCAGCCGCAGGAAAGGAGCCGGCCGGACGCGCAGGCGCGGGCTATGGCGTGAGCAACTCCTGCGGCGGTGAGAGCGTAGAGGAATGAGGTTTCGCGGAAACCTGGTGGAAAATAAACCTTTTTTTAATTTCTGGAGTTGGGATACAAATATATATCAGGGGACAATTTCTGTCAAATTGACCTAGTCCCAGACTGAAATATAAATACATAGAAAACATCCAAGGCTCTGAACATTTACTCGTGCTCATTACACAAATATTTACCCATAGCGGGAATCGAAATCGAGACCGCAACACTCAAAAAAAATGTGAGCTTACAGGCTCGTATGGAATCAAGATGCTTATCCTCAATAACCACAATCTTGATTGAAGGTGCCTGCACCTTGTTTTATTCAGATTCTCGTTGGCATGGTCACTAGGCCAACGCGTTGTAGTTTAGGTATAGCTCTACCAAATTAAGGTGGTCCGTTTGTTGTCCATTGCCGATTTTGACGTAAAACTGACTGATTGGTCCGGCATGTTTTCCTCTCACGTTCCACAGACCTTCAAAGAACTCACCGGTGGTCGTGTGGACATGAAAAAGTCCCTGACATTTTCCCGATACATGAAAATTGGATGAGTGTATCTTATTGTATAGCTTTATTAGGTTATAAAACCATGTCAGACTAGGAAAATAATTGTATAGAAACTAAGGAAGATTAATTCTTGCTTTATACAGGAAAAAGGTAAATAACGTACAGGGTTTATTTTTTCACATAAAAATTATACACGTACGTTTTAAGACGTAACATTGTAGGTTATTCGCAATAAGAGCACTGGAAGTGGTTTTGCGTTAACATGATTATATAAAAATAAAGTTGTGCGGAAGAAAACATACACACACTACATATTAGTCTGTGAACATCTTAAGATTGTCCAAGATTTTAATTTAGGTTATGATACTTATGGTTCAGTGTCGATGTTGATCACATTTAAAACCTTGTCACTGTGATAGTCATTATCATTTCCATACTTTAATAAAAAATAGTCAGGGTTGTCGTCATCGAAATCAACGAGGAGGACGATTATATTAAATTGAATTCGATGTTTTATCACAAGTCACTAAAGAATTCATAATTTCAGTCAAAAGACTTCCCCTTCTGGATAAATGAATACTTAACAGAAATAATGCAATATTACATTGTAAACCTAAAAAGTAAAGGCGGTTGCAGATCGAGAAATATTTATCTCTTTTGTTATACAAGAGTTCTATGTTGGTGTATCAGCTGAATCACGGCCGAAAGCGGCCTCTTAAAGCTAAGTAGAAACCCCTTTACTTCTAAATGGTTCCATTAATTTCAAAGGTTAAATATTCACTACTCAGCCACATCTAGTGCCATAGCATCCAGGGAATATATCAACTGCAGCCTCTTTATTTCCCTTATTCGGCGTGTGGTCTCACGCGGAAGGCTCTTAGAAGTCTCAGACGTGACTTCGCAACGCGCAGGCGCCAGCTTGGTTTGATGCGCCAAGGAATGCATGCGGTAAATGGTCATATCATACATTAGTATACTTTACCAAATAGAAATAGAAATAGAAATAGAAAATATTTATTCGACGATCACAGGAAAAAACAAATAAAACACAGATTAAATTTAACATTGACAAAAAGAATGGCAACACAGAAAAAAATTTAAACAATAAGGAAAAAGAATTTAGTAATTTTAGCATAATGTTGCCATGGGTGATTCCTGTCGTCGAAATTGACACCACTCAGCACTATGTCACGGCCTGAACCGCGACGCTGATTTTCAGTGGCGCCAACGTGACACACGAACGAAGAGACAGCGGTTGCCCACATATACACTGATTTAAATAATAACCAATAAGAGAATACAATATATAGTAGAAAAATGGAATAGAGGAGTAAAATATAAATATTCATAATATTCATACAAATAATAAAAATAGGAAGGCAACTGGGCACAGGAGACAAGGAAGTGGAGAGGGGTAAAAGCGCCAATCGGTGCTACCAACATAAGGCTTTAACAAACGGCGCGGGTCGGCAGCGGAATAACCGGTACCTACCCTCATTTACCTCCTCTCACTCTTGGGGTGTGGCTGGATTACGAAACAAAATTAATTTATATTTATTCTATTCAACGTTGACTTAGCTTAAAAAGTCAAAGTCAAAGTCTTAGTGCGTGAAATAAAATAAATAGTGTTTCAATGGTACCTCAGTGCGAAATTTGAATTTAACTACTTACGATTCTACTCAGAGCAGTCCCACAAGGTAAACATTACAGCCTTGAAAAATGAAAATTGAAAAGATTGCGTAATGATCAAGCTTTACTTTTTTTGCTGACTTAGTAAATATGCCTTACATTTGACTTTAAACGTGTTCGCTGTTTGCAGAGTTCGGAGTGGCGGCGGGAGGTTGTTCCAGCATTTACTGGCGGCGTAGCGGAAACACCCACGAAATGCAGCTGAGTGATGGCGGGGGATTACGAGCTGCAGCTGCCTGAGAGGTCGCGTGTCCAGGCTGTGTGCGTTATGCGCCCAGATAAGCTTCCCGTATAGGTACGTGGGCTCCTTTGATTTAACAAGTCCGAACATTAATGTGGCCAGATGATGTTTTCTGCGCGTGTCCATTTTTAAAATGTTATTACGATTAAGAAAAGGTGTAATGTGCGCACGCGGTGGTATCTGAAAGCAAAATCTGGCACACGCATTCTGTACCCGCTGTATGAGACGTTGAGTACGCGACAGCAGCCGCGGACCATAAACTATGTCTCCGTAGTTAAGCTTCGACAGTATCAGGGTGTCACAAATGTGTATTCTGAGATTTGTGTCAAGAAAGTTACGTATATTGTATAGAATCTTAAGCTTATAAAAACAGTTGCGTACAGTATTAAGGACGTGATTTTCGAAACGCAGTTCTCTGTCCATAAGTAAGCCCAGGTTCCGAGCTTCTGGGACTTGTTCTAAAGGTTCATTATTAATATGAATTGTGAAATTAAGGTTTGATAATAAGCTAAGTTGATGTTTAGAGCCTAAAAGTAAATATTTGGATTTCATGGGATTAAGGGATAGTAAGTTACATTGGGACCACGTGGCAATACGACCAAGATCTTCATTTAATTTATTCATTGCGCAAGAGATGTTCGAGGGTTTACTGGATATATACAACTGTATGTCGTCTGCGTAAATATGGTAGTTACAGTGTTTAATGACATTTTGTATATCACTGCTGTACATAATAAATAATATTGGCCCCAAAATCGACCCCTGTGGGACGCCCGCTGGTACCGGTGTTATTTTCGAGGCCACATTCTCACCTGAACGTCCTCTAATAACTACGCATTGACTACGGTTACGTAGATAGCTATCGAACCATTTTACTGAATTGCAGTCAAATCCGTAGTAAGATAGCTTGGATAGGAGGAGCGGGATGTTGATGGTGTCGAAAGCTCTAGAAAAATCAAGCATAGCGAGAACGGTGCTTGCCCCTTCATCTTGGGCACATATTATATTGTCCACAACGTCAAGTAAAGCAGTGGTGGTGCTACGGTTCTTACGAAACCCAGACTGTGTGACGGGCAGAACACTATTCGTTTCTAGGTATTTGGTTACTTGTGTGCAGATAATTTTCTCCAGCACTTTAGAAAGGCATGGCAATATGCTGATGGGGCGTAGTTCCTTGACAGTAGCTGGGTTATTTTTTTTAGGAATCGGTTTAACGAGCGCAGTTTTCCAGGCAGTGGGAAAAGTGTGACTCTCAATGGATTTGTTTATAATGGCTGTTATGGCGTTCAGAGTGCGAGGCAGAGTGAGAAGTATCATGTCTAGGGAGATATCATCAATTCCCTGTGCGTTTGACTTCAGGGTATTGATCATTTTCGATACTAAATCGGCGCAGACAGGTTCTACATGGAACTTATACGGGCCGTGACGGTTAAATTCGTAATAGGTCAGATCACTTATCGATATGTGTCTGTTGCCGGGGAGGTCAAGAAAGTGGTGATTGATGACGTCAGGGTCAGTGAAATGAACAGGAAGCTCCTTATTTTCATTATTATCTAAAATGTCTTGCTTTAGATTTTTCCAAAGTGCTTTTGGATTTTTGGTGTAGCAATTAATTTGATGGGTAAAGTATGCGCGTTTCTCGTTGTAAATAGCAGTGATGACGATATGTTTGAGATCTTTATAGTATTTTTTGTGAGTTTCTAATTTAGTATTACGATATTTAGCATGAGCTTCATTACGAAGATTCATCATTTTTTTTAATGTGTAAGTAATCCAGGGACAGCGACGTTCCTTGAAATATATTTTTTTGCGAGGGGCATGGAGGTCAAATAAAAGTAAAAGGCTTTCATTAAATACATTGACCATGTCACATACGTTATCTTGCTCCAAGACACTTTCCCAGTTAATACAATTCAGATCTCTATTAAAAAACTCGCTGTTTATATCTTTCAGTGGCCTAAATGAGATCCATCTGGGGATATGCTTTTCTTTTTTAATTTTAAATGTACATACAATGAAGGCATGTGTGCTAAGATCCGCAATGTAATCAACTGTAAGGTTTGTAACCGGTGCGTCAGAGCAGACCAAGTCAATCAAGGTACTAGTGTCATAGCCAGTAAAGTTAGTCGGTTTATCAACATGCTGTATGAGGCTTGAGCAATGCAAAAAGTTTCTTAGTTTTTTGGTGTTAGCGTCATTAATTTGTAACATGTTAATATTAAAATCACCAAGTAAAATAATGTAGTTACAGGCCGCGAACGTAGTTATAGATTCAGTCAGTGCCTCGATAAATGTATCTACATCCAGCCAGGGTGGGCGATATGCCGTGCCAACGACGACTTTCAGTCCATTTACGTTAAGCTGTAGCCACATTTGCTCGACTAAGGGCGCCGCCGGGTAAGAACAAACCCGAGCGTTAATGCCGGTTTTGATGTAAAAGCCGACCCCGCCGCCGCGCGAGCGCACGGCGGCAGGGCGCGGCGTGTGCCGCAGTCGGTAGCCGGGGACAGCCGGCGCGCGGCCCTCCTCCCCCTCCCTCAGCCAGGTTTCGTTTATAGCCATAATGTCTACGGAATGCCTTTGCATCGCCACTATAAACTCTTCATGCTTCGTGCCAAGAGAACATGGGTTGAGTAAGCCTACAAATAATGCGTTATTTTTATTAATCATAGTAAATGCAAATTATTATATAGAATGCCATGAATGAAAGGGTAAATAGTAAATAATTAGGGTTTATAACGATGATAATGACTATTATAAATTGTAAATCAATTATTAATGTGTGACTAAGGCTTTGCAAAGCGTATTTCGCATTGTCCACAGAGTATAACACCATAAGAGCAGTAGTAGGGATGGAAAAATAATAGGAAGCAATACAGTTTGCAATATCGTTCAAACACTGTGGGGAAACGGGGAATAGGCTAGAAACGAAAAATAAGAAAATATATATAAAATAGTGTTGTGATCCACCACTGGCCTCGTGTGTATAAAATAACAGGTCCCACCCATGGCATAAAAAAAGAAGTAAAATAGCCGAAAGTGAGAACAGAAAAAATAATATGACATATAAAACTCGACTGGCCTTAAGTATTCGATCCTTCAAATTGAGGATAAACCAAAAACCTTTCCTACATCTTCTAGAGACTTGATCCGATGTGCAGCGGTGTCCGTTAGGCGTCGCACATAAATCCGGCCATCTCTAGTCCAGGAGAATCGCCACTTCAGCCTCGTGCACTCCTCTCGCACCCGGTGAAACAACACCCGGTTCTGCTTGGTCAAACGCTCGTTGACGTAGAATCTCCGAGGAGTACCAGGCAGGCCTAGGCCGGCGGTGTCGGCGCCGCGGCGCACCCGCGCGGCGCGCAGTAGCTCGGCGCGAGGCGCGCGGCGCGCCAGTCGCACGGCTAGCGGCCGCGGGCGCGGTTGTTCGCTAGTCTCGCCGCCGTCCCGCACATCCCGGCGCGCCCCCACTCTTTCCGCAGAAACAACGTCACGCTCATCGAGGTTTACTCCCAACTTTTGAGCCACAGCTATAATTAAGTGAGTTCCACTTTCATTGGGGGTCTCGGGGAGACAGGTAATTTCGAGGTCGTTAAGCAGAAGATCCTGGTCCCTATCGTTTAGCTCCGACTGAAGTTTTGCGATGGTATTTATTAGTTCGCTGTTGTCGCAACCCGACCCTTCTGATATGCGCTCCTCAATAAGTGTCACCCTTTGTTCAACTAAGTCCAGGCGGCTTTGGAAGCACTCGACACTCCTGTTCAAGGCTGTCAATTCCTGACGAACTGCCGTCATCTCTGCCCGCACTGACCCAAGTTCCACTCGGAACAATCTGAGCTCCTTGACAAGGTCGTGCTCTGACTCTTGGCTCGGAGTGTTGGGGTCGCTTTCATCCGCCGATGTAAGTTCCGTGCTCTTGATGGGAGTATCATCAGTGTTCTTACGGGGAGCAGTAGCCGTACACTCTGGACAAACCCATTTTGACGAAACTCGTTCATCCTTCGATAAATTGGCGCAGCCCCTATGAAACTGGCCAAAGCATTTCGAACATTTAGCGCACTCTAGCGGTGAGAGGAACTTACCACATGCGGTACATTTAACCATAGTGGTTGATAACGTACAGATGTCAATAGCAAGGTGGATAGATGCCTCAGTAGTCAGAGGGACAGTCAGCAGATGGCGCTGTAATAAGAAAGTAGATGATTACGGCAGTTAATTTATTTGTCTTATAAACCCGACGATTATCCAGTTCCGATGCACACAGTCATGCCACTTGGTCTTTTATACACTAGACTCGCGCGCGTATCGCACTATGCTACAATTGTAATCCAGCACTGTATAACTATATTTATAGTGTTTTTTTAACGTTAGAGGGTAAGTTTTTTTAATTGTAAGCACTGGCAAGTAAATATGATACTTTGTAATGCCTAATTAACACTTAATAACATGCCACTTCGTTAAGATAACACTGTATGTTCTTTATTGTACTTGTATCCGTATTGTAAAATAAAATTTTGTTTGAAAAACGTTTGTTTTTATTTTTAGTCACTAACTTTCGCTAAGGTAGGTCCACTGTATCGTCGTTCGTGACGTCAACCAAGCTCTATTCAGTTGTTAAATCTATAGTATTGTTGTCATAACATGTCAAAAGCAATATGGTTTTACCGGGTAGAATAGAGCCCCCAGTATAATCCATTTTTTATTCTAATAATTTAATTAAAATGAAATATCATAATTTATGCAAAAGTTTGGATTTTTGTTAATCAATCGCGCCAGCACGGCTGGACGAATCGGGATGACATTCGGCACAGATTATAATAGATTATTGATGAACCACATTGAAAGTCTTATTATTTATCTTGCTGACACTGAATACTTCTTTTTTTTTTAAATAATAATAATTAGAATAAATAAGATTTAAAAAAAAGACAAATATAATTAAAAATAATTATAGCAGGCCATATAAACCCCAATTTTACTCCGACTGAAAATTTTATGAATAGCATATGTATGTTCCTGCATTAATAATAATATAAGTACAACTAGATGGACACGTCAAGATCCGTCATTAAGGAGATAATGGCAATCGCTTATGTGTTGCAGTGCATGTATGTCCCTATAGTGACGAGATTAACTGGGGTCAGAGAAAAAGGGTATATAACTCGACTTAACTCGTACCAAAAGGGTATATACATAAACGGAGTAAGCTAGAGTTATAGGTACCCTTTTTCACTAGGACCCATGTAAGTTCTAATCTTTTTCTGTACCAGCAAGTGTAGTTAGTATACACCCAAAACGTCTTAAAGCTCAAAAGATAAGCAATGTAACGACAATTTGCTTTCGTAATTAATCATTCTCTGTTTACTTGGCAACGTCCGTATCCATTGCCACTCCAGTATAAAGTTGCTGCAATTGCTTTTATGTAAAAGAGCAAGAGAAGATGTCGCATTCCGGTGAATCAGGATGGTATTTGTCATACATAAACTAGTAGGGGCATCAAGTGCGTCCGCGCGGGTTTACTCCTGCACTGCCCGTGGGCTTGTAACTTGCAGTTTTATTGAGCTTCAATGGTATTTGTATCTTTTAAGACTTTAGCTGTGATTAAATTCCAGGATGCCAAAATAGTGTTCTAAAAAGTCTTCACTTGTAGAATTAAAAAATATTGTTTTAGTGTAGCGATAAACCAACCAAGGGTTTTCTGCTACATATACTACAAAATGTGGAGCATAGATTTATTTCGATCTTTATTCTTAACCAATGGGGTCCTAATAAAAATTACAACACATTCCTCATTTTCCGACACTGCGAGGATCTTTCCTCGCATCATGAATTCTTTGCTGTGTTGCTACGTCTAGTCATAATTTAACAATCTTTGATTTTCTTCATTTGTATGTTATTCCTGTTATTAGGACCCCATGTCTTAACAACATCCATAAAACAAACTGTGTGTATGTGTTGTGTTAGCAAAGGCCTTTTTAAGTCCCTATACAGTAAAATATCTAGGCTAGTCAGATACCTAGTAATCATCCAATGGAGGTTATCTTGCGGTTGAGACAAAGCTTACCTTACAAAATAACATACTTTATTAATTCTTTATTTTCAATCTGTTTTAAAACTCAAACAGCGTAAGGGGAGCATATCGTAAAGATTTATAGGAACGCGGAACGTTCAAGACCGCCATTTATCTATTTTATTGCAATAAATTAAATAGTGAATCCATTTTAGATACGAAGATAAGCTATTGGGCCCGCACAATGTAATCTTTTACTATAAATAGTATGACAGCGATTTGCATTTGACTTGGCCGGTTAATTGTGTTAGACTGAGGGTTAATAATGCGGTATCGTAGGTATTCTGGCAATTTCATTGTGCGTCTTGAATGGGCGCTGGTATTATAGCGATTTCAAGAGCCATCTCCCTTTTAATGGGCAATTATGTACCTCAGTTAGGTTTGAACCACCTGCGTCGCGAGTGTGATGGTGCATCCTGGTTTTTATAGGGCTTGCATTTATGTTTAATTGATGGTTGGGTGCATAAATAGCTCTTTTTCTTAGTTTAAGGCTATTCGTTGTTGTGATTGCGATTTGTGTAGGAGTTTCAAGTGGCAGATTTTTGGTTTTAAGTGGCTGATTTTTGGAGTTTTATCGAAAAAGAGGCTTTTTGCTTTGATAACTTTCTTGCAAAATGCCTTAAGTTGGGCTTAAAACGACCTAAACATACTAAAATATACCCAAAAACAACTGGAAAAGGGGTTTCTCTGAGCCTATGATGCTTACGATAATCATACTTATGTAGCAGTTAGCAAAATAGCTCAAGGAATGGAAGCCTCCCGGGCCAACGAGTTTTTGACATTATGTGGATGACTGACTTGTACAAGAGCGTTTATTCGGGGATCCCGGAGTAATGAAGGCATTAGGAACAATTAAAAAATGTACTTCAATTAAACGAGTAAAACCGAAATTAGGGTTATTCCGCGCCAGCCCCGCGGCTTTGTAACCACGCGTGGCGCGCGCACTTTACCACATTTTTTCTTTAAACGAAAGTTCTCACGAACGCGTCTGTGGCAGATAAACCTCCCGATAACTGATACGAGTGAATCGAATAAATTAATTCGTTTGTGGCATGTGATTAATACGGGGTCCAGAGCTCGTGTTATCTGGACGGATTAGTGGGCCCTCTCCGTAGTGAGCCTAATTGACATCGAGAGATACGGTTTATTAAAATAAAGGAGTTTTAATTTGGTATTACACTGTAGGGCTGCTGTGCGATAAATAATAGCTTTTGTTAGGGTTGTCAGTTGAAAAAGAAAGTAAATGAGAAAGTTTGGATGTTTGTTACTCAATCACGCTTCATCCACTGACCGGATCGGAAACCTGACGCGCATATAGGTTAGGTCCTGGAATAGGTAGGACATGTGCAACTTATCATCACGGAAAATTTAAAACATCCCGAGGGAATAACGATAATCAAAATCTGCGCGGACGAATTCGCGGGCAGAAGCTAGTAGTACAGTCGAATTCATAAATATATGTACACTTTAGTATCTCGTCCCTTTAATCGCTGTGATAATTTGTATATTATAGCAGTTTGAACATGACATGACATTAAATAGACAAGGTACTAAGTGTATACATATTTATGAACTCGACGTTCATAATTTCTTTAAACCCATTTTGTACATAGCTCCGTTTTACGAAATCTGCGTAAGGTCTATATCTAAAAAGTCATTTCTCGTGTATTTTTAACAGCTTTAACAGCAGAATAGAACCCGGGGTTGCTAACTTTGTAGTCAACTATAACTTAACTCTGTATATAACAAACATTTACCTGGGTTAAAACATTGAAGTAATCTAGGTCGTAATAGTACGAGTATGTACCAATTTATAGCCGTTTAACTAAGCTGTTACGCATGACTGGGTAACAAACACTGAACAGTTAGAAGCCATACAAAGTTAAAATACTACTTGTACTGTGTCACCCTAATTAATACACGCAGTCTGTTTGTTTGTTTTTTCACGTCAATTGAAATAAAATAGAACATCACATTTTACATTTTGACATGTTATCATTTTTAATTCGGCTGCCAATGCTGTCAATAAATAAAAGCCAATAGTGTAATGACTAGCAAAGATGGACGGATGGATGTTTGTTGTTGTTGTTGGGTTTGCAGTCTTGTGCATGTGAATGGGTCACAGTTTCCACTTACCACCACGTGACCTGTGTGCTGTTTGCCTTCTCTATGCCATAAAAAAAAGCTATCGTAAAGTTCACAATACGATGACACGTGAAAAGCGACATGGTTTTACCGAGTGTTATACAGCTCCAGGGCTGAGATTTTACACAGTAAAACCTTATCGCTTTGGACGTATTTCCATATTATCAACGTTTTGATAGCTCTTATTTACAAAGTAATGGCGGCCGAGTTTTAAAAAAAACGATAACAGGTCGAGAGTGAAATAGATTTTGTATGTGCCAGACAATTTGTTAGTTTCTGAGGCAAAAGTAATTGATGAAGAGACCTATTGTGGACTGGCAAAACATGCAACATTCGAGAACATAGATCGGGTACCCTTACTGACTAATTCCGCGTAGCAAACTTTCCATTCGCATTTTACCTCATTTTATTTTTTCTCCAATCGCGTTTCTTCATTTATTTCCATTCTTGAAGCCAAACTTCATGTCGTGTTGAAGTTACTTGTGCCGTTGTTAATTTTTTTTTATCAATTGCATAATTTCCATTTTGGATTTTGCCCACTTGCATGTTTCCTCAAATCAAAATTAATTACAATGGGAACGAGTAGGGAAAATCCTAAATGGAAAATATGCGTTTGCTAAAAACTCAAAATGGGAAACAATGCGATCAGAGAAAAATAAAAATGGGGAAAAATGCGCTGGAAAGTTTGCTACGCGGAATGAAACAATTTGAGGAACCGATCTAAGTATCAAAAGTCTAGGCAGAAAAAGGGTTAAAGCTATTTGACTTTTTATATGGCTTAGAGGCAAACAAGCACATGAGCCACTTGATGGTAAATGAGATCGGAGACCCACAGATGTTTGTAATCTCAAGATTACGGTAGCGAGGCAGTAAATGCGTTTCTAACCTTGACGAATAAGATTTAATGACTCGATGCTAATTATTTCATCAGTTGCCCCATCCCCAAACTGGAACACAACGCGAATATAGGTAAAAAAAATAGTTGAGCTCCTCGTGCATGTAGTTGTGTACAAAACTAATATGCGATTTACGTTTACATAAAATTTAGAAATTAGAATATCGAACGGTCTATACAGATGTGTTACAACTACATGCAAGAGAAGCTTTACTTAAGTTTTTTAACTATACTGTTGCTTGCTTACAGGATGGCGATCTGGACGGACCATCCATACACGTTCTACAACCACTATATTAAGAGGATTAGCCATTTGACTGCCTTGGAGCTTGGTAGGGTTTGGCAGTTTATGTACCTACCCAAACGCGGTCGGCAAAACTAAATAAGTTTAATTGCATTTTACAAGTTAAGAAGATAATTAACCATTCTGGTCATTGTGTATATTAGCACGTTCGAGATACATCGCTTCTTCATCTTATTGCATTGTAATAAGGTCCAAAATTGGATAAATGTCTTGGTAGTCGACTGGACAAAAATAATAAACCTGTGACCTGCATCGAAACTTTTCCGAACCATAACTTCTAATGTAATCATACAAATAAACAATTCAGTTCCGGTTTTTAGGTCAACAAACCTCGCCGCAAAAACTATCCGAGGCTTGATTTAGGATGATTCACGTTTAATGAAATGATAATCATTATAAATCAAGTATTATCTGTGGATCGATCGATCGATGAATTAATACTGGGTTTCCGAGGGACTTTTAGACGATACGTTTTGTGAATTGAGTCGATGACTCAGTTTCCTATTAGAATGACTGACAGAGTTTTTAATTTATGTTTATTTGAGTGATCCAACGTATTAATATTATTGTCTAGGAGCAATTATGTTTGAAAAGACACCAATCATTTCCTAAAGCTATTTTTAATTTATTGACAATTCATTTACTTATGACAAGTTAGTTCATTTATTTAAATTAAATTAATACGTAGATTGATATTTTAGATTTTAACCTTGCAAAAAATGTTAACAACGGTTTTTTTGATGAATTATGTATTTAAACTAAGCTCACGTGGGGTTTGTAAGCTCTCCAATTAAAATCGAAAAATTAAACACTCCATGACAGGAACAAGGTCAAAAGAAGAAACGCGTTTTTGTGAATGATATTCAAGGCAAAATAGTTAACAGGATAACTTAAGTTACGGTATGTAAAGAATTGGTAGTACCTCTATATTTTAGCAGGATTAAACAAATTCGTCCGTAGAAATAAAAATAAAAATATATTTTAGTAATTTTTAAATTGTACTTACATACATTGAGCAAAAATATTAACACGGATTTTTTTGCATAAAATAATTAAAATAAATATATTAATACGCTAACAAACAAAATCTAACAAATTTGAATAAAGCAAACTAATATTAAAAGTTTTTTTTATCGTTTTAGGCAAATACATTTTTGCCTAAAACGGTAACACAGGTTAATTTAGTTTAACTTTCATTAAGGCTAAACCTTACTTATTTGCAAGAAAATTAAACACATTAATGCAAATCGTTTGTATTACTATATAAAAATAATGAACAACACTTAATATTTTTAATTTAGAGAAATTATGATATGGGTTTATATATGTTTCATTATTCATACAACTATCAGCTCGGTAATTTTTTTTCCTGGACTGATTTTAATTTTCTTTATAATAGCTGAATATATGAATTGAAATGCATTTAGCATATTTTTGTCCTGTTAGTATTTTTTCTTAACTCACGATGTCAAATTATAAGATTTAAAAATAATTATTATTGCGCTGACGACAAATGTTTCATTTCCTAACCTACTGGTAAAACTTTGTCTCTTCCACCAAAATTCCTTACAAACAAATCTGTTAATATTTTTTTCAAGCCAGTTAAATTCTTTAAGAAACCGTATGCGCTGGCAAAATCTAGTCAAACGTAAACAGTAAGCGCAGCCAAGATGCAAATTCGGCTAATGTTTCTGTTTTCTATCGAGTTCTGTTGTCATAGCGGTCAACGTAATCTGTCATCAGCTTACGTCAATCGTGTACAATTTGTATATTTTCGAAAATCGCTTACTTAGCGTTATACATCTTGACTAGGCCCCCTGGTATTAAAATTACTTAAGTACAGTCAAGAGCAATGAAAATGAGTCACTTTGTGTATAATTTCCATACAAAGTTATCCGTTTTCATTGCTGTTAACTGAATATGTGTGTCTAATTTACCTTAACGATAAAAATACAAGATTACTATCCAGCAACTAAAAATACTTACCTAGACTACGACTATTGTAAGCAATCCGATGGTACAAAATGAATGAGAGAATACACTTATACCCCAACCTTCTGTAGCTTGAAGCAGATTCTAAGTACAAGAGAGATTGAGGACGGAAAATTAAATATTTCTAGTACATTTCCACCGTGTGTTATAAACACATCGGCCGACTGAGGTTTGCTGTGGTTATCACTCGGATCGAGCGCGGTCGGCTGACGAATGTTACGGCGCGCTGTCCGAATAGGGCTATGTTATTGTTTATTTATAAACTTTACTTGCCCACAACCAGCTTTTTCCGACTGCCGAGTGACAAATTTATATTTTGTCGATCGAAGGAGACGCGATAGAGTCGATACGTGGCGATTTATAGCGTCTCCGGTTGATCGATTTGGATTATTCCGAGTTATGGGTCGCCCTGCTTGGGTTTACTGTTATAGGCTTATTATTCGGTACGTGGGCTTTGTTTACCGAGTAGTACTTTGTTTCATGGAAATATACTCTGTAGACAAAGTTAAACGATAAAAACTTCACAAAATTTACGTAATCTTCAACTTAAATCCAATGATTTTCCCCTATTCGTGTCCAACGGGGAATAATAATTAACATTCCAGAACAAATCCTGTTCAGAAACTAGCACGGTTAACGTCGTACTTGTACCACTTAGTAGTAACAATTTGGTGCAATTAGTTGCAGGTAAGGTCGTTTTTGCTCGACCAAACCTCCGCTGAATTCCTTCATCGACTTTAATCAATTCCATGTTCGTTTTTGACTTTTTCCCGTGAAATGCTCCGAATTACGAACGGGTGACAGATTTTAAATTCTTCCCTTACACTTGGCCCTTTATTTTTTGCTCGTGTTTGTTTTAATAATGCATGACATGTAATTATTTTCGCTACGACAAGTAAAAAGGTAAATGCGTATACAGCACTAAATGTCTGCAAGTTAAGTTTTGTCCTTGTACGGGCGGCTTGTGTAAATGAGTGACAATTTTAATGTATCAACGCTTATACGTAGAAGATAAGTTGTTCAATGAGTTGTCATTTTTATGGATCGCCTGGCCACTTTAATTATGCAGTTGAATGCGGGCTATTTACTTTAATTCCGCTTTAAGTAGGTAATGTCGTGGCAAGTTAACGACGCAAAAACGGGTAAACGTTTCTGAGGCTAATTACTTTTAGCTGTCCATCACTGGGACAGCTGTCCTCGGCACCTCGGTTCCCCGAAGCGCGGATTAAATTGGCGAATCTACATCCGCGCCTTGTAGGGCAACCGGGCGCCGGCAAAAAACCGCCCGCGATTCCTAAGTAAATACAAATTTCAATTATCATTAAACGTTTTATTTCATCTCCGATTCTTAATTTAAAAATGTGCGCTCGTACGCGGACGTTTCTTTAATTGAATGCGCATACTGATAGGTTTTTCCGAGCGCCGCCGTCGGCGGTGGTCGGCTTTTTCCGTGTTGTGTAACATCGTTTTTGATGCGCGCACGCCGCTGCATCCTCGATACGCGTTGCGTGATTTACGATTGCGCAGTGCGCGATTTTAAAACGGTTTTTCATGACGGTTTTCGCTTCTGAGCCGATAGCCAATAAATCTGGCGCCAAAATGAATGAACTGCGGGTTTTTGCACTACTGATGAGTGGAAATACTCCTTATACATCCAGATTGCGGCTGTTAATGTTTTCTCATGAGAATTTATTGAGATTTCTCTGAATGAGTAACGGTACAGTGTGCCGTGGGTTACCATTTAAAGCGGCATTGGGGTTCATTCATTACAGCCAGGATGAGCAAAACCTGTCTAGCAGATATTCCGTTTCAAAATAGCTTTAAAGCATTTCTTTCTTTCGCTTCTTTTAAGTAGCATATAGACACAGCGCAATAAGTGATTATATTACATTCATTATCTGTCTTTACCTTTTGTCAACGAAATTTTCGGCATCAGATTAAAATGAATGTTTTATGAGGCCAGAATCAGCTCGCAGGGTTTTGTTCCAATTAAGGCTCGTCTGGGTGCGCGGGCGCGTTGCGAATCGCTAATTGCCGAAACTGGATAACGCGTGACGTCAGCAAGAATAATGGACTGTTTGAATTTAGAATTATTTTGTTTTAAACTTAGTTGGAAAATTGATTTTGCATTGCTAATTGGCCTGTAAGATGAATAACTAAAGCAAACTTTTGGAAAAAAACTAACTCTAATTCAATTAATGAGTTAACTTCAAATTTTCACCGCTTTTATAGTTTATTTTCTAAATTGTAGTGCATATAACTTAAAATACATACTGTTACGTCACTTGTGAAGTAGCCACCATAGGCTAATTGCACGGTCCGGTAAAAAAATGTTCTTTATTCATATAACAACTGAGCAGAGCACTTACTTAAGTATATTCGTTGCTGTAAAAACAGGAAATACATACAAACAAATACAATTTCACATTATTGAAATATTTTTACTCCACCTTAGCAGGTTGTTATTGCCAAATGAAATCTGCGCAGAAACCGACCAACAAACAATACTTTCCAAACATTTTCTCCCGATTCCATTGATCAAAGTTCTAATACGCATGAATCGATCAAGGCGTAAGTCCACTTGACAGTGTCATGTGTAATTCCATTCATAAATTTACGCTTACTTCACGATTGTTGCAAATGTTTCGCCCTTGGGGAATCTTCAATCAACATACGTAAGCAAGTCATGTGTCAAGTTGAATTTTAAAATCTATAGGTATCTATATCTTATGTATTGATTTATTATTAAGTTGCTTTCCACTTTTTATTTCCCAAAGGATGACAATTATAAATTGTATTTAATATAATAGCAGCCGATGAAAGCCCCGGTCATTGGATCAATTAAGTGAAACAACCCGCCATTAACTCGATCCCGAAAATTCCGCAAACTCACCGGCGCGTACGCATACTCGCCTTAATTAACACTTAAGGGCATCATAATCCGACAGCGAACAAAACCCGAACGTGAAACAAAAAGAGCACTCGATGTCACGTTTAAAATGGGAACACATTTTTTTCTTCAGACTCTTTTGTGTGTTTCTCACAGTTTAAAAGCATCTGAAGAAGCACGACCCGGTAACGCACCGCGTCCGATCTTATCGTATCGCGCTATTAGAGGGTCGGCCACATCAGCATTGAGACATTTCGACACGTCCCTTTTTTGTTTAAAACCTCCACAAAAGATCCTGCTTTAGGTCAACAATGACTCTTTATCATCTTGAATTTTGGTTATTTAAGAATATTCTTAGCCGACAGCAGTCGACGCGTGCAAACCTCAAATTATGATTAAGCGAAAATGTCAAAATGAAGTCGTCACATCGTAAAGACCGTCAAATTCCCACGACACTCCGGCAGATAAGACGCTTCGGAGATGCATCGCGTTTTTGCGGGATCATAAGCACACTTTGTCGTCGCCACGCCGTCACCTGCAGACACGTTGTTGATATAAAATGCCAATAAATGTCACTTTTTTATGAGTCGTCCGCGATGAAGATTCACGTCACGTGCGCGCGGGCAGATTGCATCAAACATGCGCGCCACCCTGCTGCCCCGACGCGCGCCATTCCCTCACGTGACGCCGCCGACGTCCGACGCGACATCTCGCATCTCACGCTAATCTCACCTCCCATCCACTATTAACGCCCGAGGCGAAAACTTTTTCCGACAATAGCCTCATTAGCCTCTCAAAAGTCATTAAATCGTTGACAGTAGAGCATTGTCACAGCGTCACGTACAACAAGAGCGCTAACAACGCGTGGAGGATCTCCGGGAAGCGGAACAAATCCGTGATCTATCCCTGATGCCATCCGTCCACAGCATTCTTCCAATGTATCCACGCACGGGCAAAAAAACCAACGGTCCGGAATCATTATTATCTTTCTCCTTCGATCATCGATCGCTATTATCCTATTTAAAAGCCTCTCGATTTGTTCTTCGAGTTTTTTTGCCTTCATTCTCCCGTCGGCATTTCAATTCGAGGCCCAACAAAGGGCGAGTTAAGAAAGATGTTTAAGTGTTTAGATACGCTTTTTCACAAATTTTCAATTTAAAAGGAATCATGTCGCTGAAGGGCCGGAAGGTGTCGTCACGGATTATCGGCACTGTGGATGTCCGAGGCGCATAATACTCTGATTATTTAACGTTTTAACATCCAATCGAGCCATCTGTTGAGTAATTAAAGCATCAGCTCTTCATTTCAGATCAACGCGCGATCAGCGCTTACAAATTCCTCATTTCCCTATAAAGCTTTATGGTGAATATCAAACCGTTATTAAAACGCGTGCAGCTATAAAGAGGCGTATAGAAAATTGTGAAACTGATGGATCTTAAGTCCAGGTAATTCCATTTAAGATATTAATTGGTCGGGGCAATCGTGTGGCGATGGCGCGCCGCGGACCCACACGTAGCGTGAAATCGCTGGCGAGGGAGCGGGGGCACACCTGGCCGCACCAACAATCACCTTATTATTTGTTGTCTCCCATCCTCCATGCTCGTAAATTTCCACGTCAACGTGTGCGATGATTGTGGAAAAAATAAGGTCGACAAAGCCTTTTCACACCATCCTGCCGAGGGCACTCTGTAAATAGAATGCGTCCGGTGGGTCTGTATATAATGTGCGTGGATAATTTTCGTCGTAATAAATTTGGATTGTAATGGCTGATCGCGATTGGTTTGAGAGTTTAGTTGCGTTTATTAATATTATCGGTGGAGATATGCGTCGCTGGGGACTGGTTTTGGCATTACGTTGATTGCTGCCACCTACTGGCTCGGCTCGCGATGTTATTGGTGTCTCTCCATTAGTGACAAAGCCTCATAAATACGCTGCTCTGGTTTTTTTTTGTTGTTGATGCGTATATTTATTTTCCAGTTTTTCCACTTTGTGTATGGAGTTAATTCTTGTATGCTTATTGTAATAAAAAGTGTATTATTGTTAATGTTACATAGGCGTTGGTATGCGTCGTTTATATGTTGATGATGAACTTTTTTCTTTGGAATGTTGTCTCTTTTGCTACGAACAATAGCAGTTATATAGCTCTAACGGAGCTATAGCAGTTATATAGCTCTGTCCTTTTCTCTCAGCGTAAACTGAACTGCATAGCTATGTCATAATTACCCCCCAGTGCCCCCGATCATAAGACCAGGAAGATTACACGGAGAGATTCAGGGAAAAAAGACATTACCTACTAGAATCTTACCTCTTCTCATAATACTACTAGCATGCGGATTGCTTTCCTTCACCGCTAAACTGGAGCAGTTCCAGCGGTGCCATCGGAACTGGTGCTGGCATTCCCTGACCGCCAGCTGTTGACCCTCGAACGCTATGGAGGCGGCGTCTGGCGCTTCGTGACAGAGGGCTCTCTGCTCTCTTGTCAGGCCGCCGACGAGGCGACAGGTCAGGGCCGAGTTGAGGCGGAGGTGGTTGGGGAGCATGGTGTCCCGCGTGCTATGGGCAAAGGTTAAGATTAGGTTGGCTACCACGGGATTACAGTTTTGTTGACATAATAATGAAAATGTAACTTATTTAACGGGTTGAATTTAAAAAAACAATCGTCATGCAGTTTGTCTTTCTACTAATATTATAAATGCGAAAGTTTGTGTGTGTTTGTTCCTCTTTTATACTGAAACGGCTGGACGAATTTGGATGAAATTTGGAATAGAGATACCTGCCTACTTATAAGGTCGACGGCACCTAAATTGTTTTATAATGAATAACATGTAATGTAGCAGTAAGTATGTACTTAACCATTTTACAAATAAGATATGTTTTTTTATCAGCTACTAATAATTTTTACACTGTGATAATTTTTTGATAGCCCTTGTTAAACACCTCAAATTAAGCGCTTAATTATGGACAAACATAAAATGGCATAATTAATTTTAAGTTTTCTAGTAAAATTAATATCATCACTAATTGGTAGTTTCTCTTATAATAAACGTCTATGTAATTAATTTATTCGGAGCGGATTATAATCAAACGAGTTTGGAATAGTTTGTGAATACGAGAAACAATTTGTTCGACGGCTACCGTCTGGACGAACGTTGGCTCAAATATTTGTGAAGTATTCCATGATGGCTAATAAGCTCGGAAAGTATTTTAATTAAATGTTGTTTTGGTGAATAACTCGAGCGGAATGCTCGGTTATGAATGTTTATCGAATAATTTTGTTGAATAGTTCAGATTAAACGGAAGCGTGGAATGAATACCCCGACGAGGAAACTTCGTAGGATCCTGTGTTATTTATGATAATAATTGATGAATACATGATTTAAATTAATATCGTTTTGAATTTTTTTAAAGAACCTAGTAATTGCACTTAGTTTATTGTTGTGCAACATTTTACCCGACTAAGTTATGTACCTACACGCGTTGTCCCTAATTAACCGATTTTGACAAATTTAATGACGTGTTTATAGAATCGTCTTTATTGTGCAATGGTCTTATTTATTGTATAATAAATCAACACGACCGGAAATTTAAAAAAATAATTAAGAGGTCACTAGAAATATGTTTTCATCATTATTATGTTTTTATACAAAAAGAGTGAATTAATCATTGTTTTTCCCCATTGACTTCTTTTATTCTTTGCCAGTTACAGAAAAATGCACCAAGGGATGATTTTATTTTGAAATTATCTCTATTAGATCCATCAAGAGTGCTTTATTATGCTCCAATAAATTATTTAATCAATTACACCAGACAAACTCCCAATTTCACACAAACAGCCAACACTTACAAGCCAAAAAAAAAAACGTTTTCCTTGAAACAATTACTCCGCTGCGCAATTAAGTGATATTTGAGCGCAACCTTATCACTTGAAAAAACAATCGGAGTTAAACACAGTTTTCCGGCTTTGCTTTACATAACTGTCGGTTATCGCGCCTTTCCCACGGTCAAGGAATGCAGCCTTCGGCGAGGGTGGAAGGTACAGTCGGCAGGAGTTTCGATACAGACGACCAGAGATATTTTTGTCACGATTATCGACTGCGTTGCCTATTCTACGCGTCTTTTGTAAATATTGTCCTAAAGGACGCCTTTACATTCAAGCGATTTAATAAACCCAGCTCAAGTGGTCTCTTCTGAGCGTATTAATACCATTTTACTATCTTCGAGTTTTTCGTTAAAGAAACACGTAAAGGATCATCCATCAGATCAGACTAAGTTTTTTTTTTATAGCCTAGCGTAGGCGAACGAGCACACAGGCCACCTGATGGTAAGTGGAAACTGTGACCCATAGACATTCGCAAGACTGCAAGCCTATGACTGCGAACGCGTTGCAAACCCTGAGGACTAAGATGGAATGCCTCTATGCTAGTCATTACACCAGCTGTTTTATCCCCAAACCGGAACACAATGCGAACACTGCTGTTTGGCGGTAGGTTAATGGATTAGATGGTGCTAGCGATCCGGACGGACCCTGCACAAAATGCTACCACCCGCAAATACACTATAATATAACGTGTCGTGACGCTCTTGACAATACATACACAGGGGCTGCATTCTCCTCGATAAAACCATACCATATTGCTTATGACATGTTATCGCATTATCAACGATACGATAGCGTAACAGTAATGGCGGCCACATTAAAAACAATACGATGGCTATCGCTGTCACACTTTTACTCGCAACTGATATTGTATTTGTCACGTGAGTCATAGAAAAACAAAGAGTTCTTGTAGTAGGGTAGAAGTACCGTTTTGTAGTCACTGCACCTTTTTTGGCCACTTAAAGTATGAGTATCAAAAATACTGTAAAATTTAAAATTATATTCGTGAATAGTTAAGACTGAAGATTATTATTAAGATAAAATATAAATGCCTTAGATATTAGTTAAAATTTAGAGTGGGCAAAAACGGTCTAAAGATGTCCAAAACCGGTACTTTTACCCTACTGCATACCAAAAATAAGACACATCTGGGCATAGGCGTCGGAAGATTCTGCTATATCGCCAAACGGACGCATCGTTTATCGGGAACATCTTTTATAAATTCATAGATGTAGAGAGGACATGTTACATATCTAAAAATTATTCGTGTAATAGATATGTATAAGCTCTACAAACATTTTTGTGTGAGCTTAGCATCTTAGTTAGTATCAATGGTTTTACTATTATTAATTTCACAAAGTGCAAAAAACACTACTATCAAAAATCTTGTACTTGTTTTGAATGACCTTCTTTGATCCTAAGTCTCTTTGTATGTATGTAAACAATTTATTGAACCCGAGCAGCCTTTTACAGGATTATTACAATTACAGAAACAAAAGTACAAAGGGGTACATATTTCTTCAAGTTAACCTTATTGGCATTTTCTTTGAACTCCACCAAAGAATATAAAAACGCAGGCATAGCATAAGAGTTCATAAAACAACTAACAAACATTTCAGGATCAGGATCAGGATAGCGTTACATTATTTTTATGCAGCCATGATTATAAAACGCATATGTGTAAGTAGACGCTGAGGCAACTGATGAGCTGACCAGTTACCTTGATGCTCCTTAATAGCTAGAAGATTATTCTATAAAAAAAAACCAAATCAAGTACAAAATCACTTCTCCCCGTCGTTAACCTCAGTAAGCACACTGTGAACCAATTAAAACTGCACAAAACCTATATAATTGCTTTGAGAATTCCTCAGCTGGATGTAAAAACAATAATTTCGTATCTCAAGTCCTCGCCGGTAAAAAAATAATAAATCTCATGTCGAGAACGGGCTGATGAAATGCTGCGATCTTGCCAGAAAGGTTATTTCAATACAAATTACAGCTACTTGCGTTGCTTCTCTTTGCATGCCGACAATTCTGCAAATACTTCTCTCTTCGCTAACCCTTATTAAAACAGTGGCGTAACATGCTGATATACAACCTAAAACCAACCTTACAGGCTAACTAAAGAGCGTTAAAATCAGACACTGTTCTTGCCGTTTAAGCTTAAAAGCCACCAGACTCATTGTCCTGATTGAAATTCCATGTACTAACAATGTGCAGTGAGGTTGATACCTATTTGTATTATATTCTAGCTCAAGATAATGCTGATTTGTGTGGAGAATGGAAAAATGTTATCCTAAAAGGCAATCGGTTTCTCGATAACTGTTAAAATGATCGTAAATCGATTACATGTTGGCTTATCGGTACCTATGGCGAATGGTCCATTAAATCGTATTTATTTGGTACATTGAGAAACGTCAATAAGTTGGTAAGATATGGTGGCACTAGATTATGGCTGCGAGAGGTGCTTAAAACTTTAAGACCTTATTGTCTTGGGCAAGAGGTATATGTATTTCTAGTGCAAAGTCAATTTTTTATACCGGCTGAGTTGAATGAAACTGTAAAAGATAGCAAAATTGTTCTTTGAAACTAGGTACGTCATTCATTTTAGAGCAAAGAACTACATTTTTTATTTTTGTTTCCAAAAATTTTTTGGTAAACATAGTACTCCAATATAATGAACTTGAAATACCTATATAATTTAATTACTAAACATAGGTTTACCTAAGACGGCTAAACCTAAGTTTGGCTAAAAATAATAACAAAAAAAAACTAAAAACTCTTATATTACTTAATATACTTGCCTAATCTTTGGAATTATATAGTCTACCAGTAAAAGTAAATCAGTCACTTTATTGTTATATGTGTAACAAGTCACGTTAAACTAAAATAACTCTCGTAGGAATGCAATATTAGCAACTTGATTTTAAAATAGCGATGCGTATTAAACATATTTTAAAACACTTTTCTTCATTAGCAACGCTATGTCCTGTGTCATTATGTAAATAATGGTCATCTACGCGAGCAGGGCCGCGGGCCACGCATATATATTCCAGCCAGACCCCACTAAATAACCGATCACCTAACAGACTGGCTGGTGCCAGTTTGCTATATTTATTACCTGCGCAAACTAGACTTGGGCTATTTCCACGCCATTTACAGTATTCACGATTATGAATACTAATTGCTAAAAACAAAGAACAAGGTTTAATGGAGAAGACAATTTTGAATGGAATTGGAGTTGTTAATTTTGACTTTCGTTGCGATTATATTCAGTTACTTTACTAATTGAGTTTGGTATTCCGAATATCACACTACCTACTCGTATTTTCATAAACCCTTTCGGGAATTACAGAATAAATACTTTTTTATTTATATATTCGTATTTTCACATTTAAATAAATAATTACAAAGGATACTTTGTTAAGTACTGTCTAGAAAAAAAATATTAAAATGCACGATACATGAAATAACTTTCAAACAAAAAGAAAAAGCTCGTTAAATCATAGTGATATATGTCATTGATTTTTACTATAAATGATAGAAAATCGAGGCCCTTTTAAACCCTATTATCTTACTTACCTTTTTCTAACTATTTTATATTAATTTATTTTAATTTAGCCGATGGTAGAGGACAGTACGCAGCAACGGCTACCGAACCGATCGCCAGGTGAAATAAACTGACTGGTTCTTGTGCTTTTTCAATCACGCAGGCAATCAACTTTCGTGAGTAAATAATAGTAATTGCGTAAATAAATAAGGTCTTTAAGAACATTACTCGTATAATGGCCGGTGGAGAAACTTGGAAGCAATTTGGTCTTTCACTTAAGTGGCTATCACTGGGGTCCTGGGTGTAGCGGAGGAAATTTAATGCAAGCGGGGGCTTATTAACTTGACTAAAGTAACTAATTATATAATTATAAGTAAATCAAAGCAAAAGTATAAACGATTACCAATTAAGTAGAAGTAATATATTTATGTCAAAATATTTTTTTAAACAACCGTTACCTGCTGTATGAGGACAGACTATAGACGTCCAAAGTTGGTGGGTCTACATTACGAACGGCGAAGATCATGTACCAACCTTCCGACTTCATTATCAGATTAGCTTTAGACTAGTTTACCATCATTTGTAGATCGTCAAGTCGTTTCTCAAACTGATTGATTTCACGAACATACTCGTAGCTAGGGTTTTCGGATAGAAAAGCGTTTTGCAAAAAGATATGTTTGTGAAATGTTGTTTAGCAAGTGATTGGATACCCTTTAAACGGCATTATATTGCAGTACGATCGGGTTTATAACACATGCACCTATTCCAAGTTTCAGCCAATATCAACGGGGAGTCTTATAAAATTTTACAATCTGATATTTGGCTGGTACTGAGTAAGTGTTTCAAGAAATTACTAATGCCACAAGACTTTTTTTAATTTAAAAATTGATAACCCATTAGATCAGTTTACTTCGTATGATTCTTATTTTGCAGCTGCATATATGTATAGCTTCACATCTACCTCGTCCGGCGTTGCAACGCCGAGGAGGAAGGAGAGGTTACGAAGACACTGTTGCAAGTCTTGTAAATATTTATCGAAGGCGTAATGCTTTCGTAATGCTAACGCGATTCAGTGTTCTATTAATAGTATTTCCTCAGTAATGCCTCTTCCAGTACTTCTCACGTCAATCATGGTCCCTGATTATGCGGCGGCGGCATTTTGTCCTTAGCATGCGCTGAATGAGTGGGTGGCCGAATGTCATCTCTATAATATATCTATTTGTTTAGGTTGTATAATGATTTCCATGACAGCAAATGTACTCTTCATTTAATAAAATGCATAATTTCTTTACTCTGCATAAATCTGTAATTGCATGATAAATAGTTTAATAGACCTTATGTTTTACATGCATTATATATATTTGATATAAGCAGGAATAGAGTTTAAAATAGAATAGAATAGTGTTTAAAAATGTAGGAGATTGGTTGGTTAAATTTTATTACGCAAAGAGTACACCAACATATAAAACTATGGTGTAAGAAATCGCATAAAAGTTTGAGAGTAATCTAAACTACTCGTAGGTATTATATCATATCTATATCTTTTTTAATATTTGTAAAGATGTAGGTACTAGATGTAGGTGTGTTTTGTTTTTGTGGGTTTCAATAAGCACTGAAGATCTTATCAGAAGGTGATGCTGTATTAACTGTTATCTTTATAGTACCTAGTTACTTTCTTTTCCAAACAGAAGAGACTTTGGTTTCATGTTAAATTGTGTATATTCACGTTGTCTCTTCCAGCGTAAGTCGTGTCAATCACGAAGCGCGATTATGCGGCGGTAGCATATTGTCGTTAGCATTCGCTAAATCTGCGATCGGGTGGCCGACTGTCACCTCTCACATTTGCATTTGATCGCCGCTGTACCATACAAAGCGGTTCAGACAAAGTGCGATTTCTAACTAAACTGATAATCACAACGTCCAGTGTAATTACGATCTAACATCAATCAGGTAGTTGTGCCGTGGTGGCATATTGCCTATACCTAACATGCTATTAATTTGAATTTTGGTAGGTGGCTTTTATGACTTACACTTAAATTAATGAGTTACAACTCATGGTACACCATAAGCACAGTCAAGGAAAATAAATATCCCCATAACGTTGCAAAAGTATACATACTCGTACATGAACTTTTTTGCAATAGTGATATCGAAAGAAAGAAAAGACAACACACACACACACACACGCAAATAACGAAAAGAGAAACATACATAATACTGTTGTTGTGAAACGGTGTCAACCCAGCATATACTGGGTGTGAAGTCAGCGCTGGTCTTCCAATATAACCGCTCGGTGAGAATACGGAAGGTGACACCAACAATATATTTTTATTCAGAACGACAGAAAATATAATTAATTGCCATTAATCTTCACCGTCACCTATACTCGTAAATTAATTAGCCGTTGTACCATACGTGCCATACAAAAGTTTGGTTACGAGTCAAATTGTGTGTATATTCAATATTTACGTAACGTAGTCACTTCCAGCGTAAGTCGTGTCAATCACGAAGCGCGATTATGCGGCGGTAGCATATTGTCGTTAGCATTCGCTAAATCTGCGATCGGGTGGCCGACTATCACCTCTCACATTTGCATTTGATCGCCGCTGTACCATACAAAATGGCGGAGGAGAAAGCTTAGTTTCTAACATTTAACTGCGAATGAAATTTGTGTTTTAAAAATGCTATACACGGCTGTATTATGAAAAGTTGTGATTGAATATGATTTTATTATTTATTTTATTTATAATAACAAGAACGGTAACATAACAATAACACCTTAAGTACAACAATGAGATCTAACTTAGAATATAATACGTATCAATCACATTTAATAACCCTCAAAGCAAAACGTAATTGTTAATCTATTAGTGCTTTGATGTAGTCAATTAAGTATGTGTACACGTCATAGTTTATGGGATAGACATAGATGGGTATAGTGACCATGTCTGGCTTTATTTGTTATTGTATGTAGGTACCGAGTTATTTTTATGTTCAGTAGTTATTTAGTTTTACAAAATATAACAAATGTAAAATCATAAATAAGTCTAGAGTGGCAACCTTCCACACGTACCTTATGTCAAATGTCAGTTTCTGGGAGTGACAAAAAGTTAAAAATCCCGTATTGCCATTAAATATTGTTTTTAATAATCACATCCTTAAACTGTTTCCCAAGTGGAAACAAATGTGTTTTTCAAACACCCTGTACCTGTTTGTATGGCAGCTGGAATACAGGCTGGGTTCATTATCATTGGTATCATTATTCATTAGTCCCCGGCGGTGTTTTGCATGATTAGTGTCGTAATGATAGACGCCCCTAACGCATTGTTAGAGCTTTCGAGCTTGTTTGTAGCTTTGCAGGAGAAGCTTTGAGCTTACAGCATAAAAAACCCGGTAATGGACATTGCTTTATTTCAAACGTTTTGATATTTCCATTACATAGATACAAATGCCATTGTAATATGGACAGAACATCGAGTAGTTTGATAAACAGACTTACGTAACATGCTTTTTAAATCAGTGTGACCAGGATCTAAATTAGGTTTCGATACAAACAAAGAACCTACCAATGTTTAAAGAAATGTAAGGGTTAAAAATGTAAAACAAAATCGGTGTGGTTTGTAAATACTGACTTACCTTGCTTTACTGGACAAAATTAACAGCAACAAAACTATAGCCAGCAAATGGGTCTTGTGCATTCTGTGCTTTTCACCAAAATCCTGCAGTTTTTTCATGTTGGTAACACCACCTCGCCGCGAGAGCTCATCGTTTTAGCTTCACTTCGATATTTCACCGCGAAAGTTTCAAATTCACGCACTTTTTTAAACTGAATCACTCAACGTAAACATCTCGGTAAACAGGTTTCAATAATTACGTCCTGGCTGGAAATCAAACGCCAATTAAAACAAGTGACAACCCGTTTAAAAAACAAAGCTTTAATTACGCGGCAATAAGATATGTCACTGTCGGCGACATTTCAAATTTCGAACTGCTTGTTTTTGTTTTTAGAATTAAAACGGTTTGTTTATGGTTCGGTTGCCGTCGGGTGTGTAGCGTGTTTGGGCGCGCATGTCAGTGCGTTGTAAAGCGTGGGTCGCGAGGCGTGCGCTTCGCGCCGCCCAGACGGCAAGAAAAAAAGGAGAGGCAGACGCCTTGCCGACCCCACCTACTCGCTCATTATCCTTGTTTACGCGATATTACTTTATTATTTAGGCGCAAGTTGCACTGATGGAATAGCGGCGTGTGCTCACAATGAGGTCTCGTTTGACAGTGGCACCGTGGACGCCATCCCTGCCTATATAAAACGCCCCACGCGTTTGTGCGGATCATGGGAATCGTCCTGCGAACGGATTTGTTTAATTAAACATTTTATTTAGATCACAGTTTATAATAAATAAATAAAACGGTTACTGTTGATATTGACGTTTACCTAATCGTGTTGTATTGTATGTATGTATGTGTATTCTTGGTATCTAAGAAAAACTATTCTTTACTTTACTTACTTAAATTGTATGTAAACTTTGCAAATAGAAATAAACAAATTGTTGGTTTCGTTTAATATAATGATATCAAAAAAAAAACTTTATTATTAAGTACTCATAACGGTTAAAAAATAAAGCAACTATAAAATTAATTTGCCCTATAATAGACTGGGATGTATTACGTCTATTCAACCCTTAGGTTAAGGGTAGCAACCCCTTCATTAAGAGCGATTAGGTCGCGTGCGCATCGACAATTGTTGACAATCAGTGCGTTCGTGAACAAGCCATTTAGGACCTTGTCTTAAAGACAAAGAGCCAGTAATTAAACTGCTGGTAAAATGTTAAGCTTGTGACAAAATGTGAAGCAATACCGCTTTATTAGTATGTTTTATTGCACAATATAAAGTATTATGTTATTTTACTGTTGTGCTCCCGCTGCATGACCCTTAATTTTTGCACAAAAAATAATCACCCGCAGATCAATTAGGTATAGCTAATCATCCTTTGAATTGTATTTTATGATTAAAACTTGTTTCTTCTAGACAGGGTATTTAAAAATGGTCACGCTCTATATGACTCGAGGATCATTAATATACCATTATACAGGTTGCTTGTAAGCGCTTAAAACAAAATAAATTTAGTGTAAAACTCTCCAAAGCTTATTAAACCGATAAGAATCCGAAAATGCCCAACAAACTACATTTAAAAAAAATCATCAATCACAACAACTTCTTCGTGTTTAAAAGTCAATATGTTCCATGTTATATGTAACAATGTGCCAAGGCTGCTGGGCATCATATCTCGACTTTATAACCTAGAGTATCTGGTGCCCATGGTGTGTTGCTAAAACCAGGAGTTCTATAGACACGTCCCTCGATATTCCTTCCATTCTAGATCAGCAAAAAATATAAGGTAGGTACAAAGTTTATCTATAAATGATATTTCGAAAAGTTTAACCTCAAAGCACAGAGTAGATAAATTTATCCATCTTTCGTTCTCACTAGCCCCGAAGCAACTAAATACAATAAGATATTCTCATATTAATAATGTATGCTTCTAACAATAACGAGACCTCAGATACAATAGCATCTATAAACCTTTGTGACAGTATAACTACCGGCTTATCAAAACGCCGGCAAAAGTTTTACAGCTCTGTCTACTTATGCGAAGTCAGGGTATGTAAATACTTCCTTTGTGGCCGCCACGCGTTTCAATGGCGATGGCAATTTATACCTAGTGGTTAATTTAATCAAATGTATGCTTCATATGTTTTAGGTTCTTCGTTAAAATATGAAATAAGCTAATACATTAATAATAAATGAGCTGTACACTGCTAAATTTGAGAATAAGAAAACATAAAGGATGATTTGGAATCACCGTTTCGATTTCTGAATGAAGCCGATAGATTAATCAAGGAATCAATCGAAAAAATCATTGTTTACTATCCTGATTTTAAAAGTCTCCCTAGTAATAAAAAAAAGAAAGAAGAAAAGAAAAACATTTATTCACACAGGCAAACAAAATGCTTAGGGATGATTGTTGCGAGGAGAGGGTTCTTTATTCGAATCGGTTGGGGTTATACACGACCAAAATGAAGCACGAAATTATGTCTATACGGCGATACGCCCTTGTTTCACCGAACCTGAGGTTGTTTTATAAGCCCCTGTAGATAATTCTGCAATAACTATCAGAGTTGAGACATCATCGCAACATAATAATAAATTACGTATAAGCTGTATTGTGAGAACGTTCGGCGCGTTTACCTGTCATTAGGGCGTTTAAGTTTCAGTAAATACGTTATACGATGATTATATGCGGTGCGGTAACCTATCCGACACTTACGCGGTTATTTTATGTGATGGTGTTGCCAGGGTTAGATCGATTCCCCTGATTGAACACTGAGAAAGGGTATTTTAGTCTGTTGGGCGCTTAAGAATATATAGTTAATGGTCGTAGTGTTGCTGCATTAAGACCAACTAATGAGATGAAGACATATTCTGATTTAAAAAACAATGTTTAAGTAATGAACTAATCATAACATTGTAAAGCATTTAGAATTATCTAAAGGCTGTTGCAATTTCAGGGTTCCTAAATAATTGGAAAACTTGGACTATCCCGTTCCCTTTGGTAGGCACCAGTGGCATAACGTAATGTTTCGTGTATATTTTTTAAGTGAGCGCATGTGATGTGCTTGCATGTTCCACATTCCAGTGCTGCTAGTTACCAACTGGGTCTTGCTATAATCCCTATTCTTATTACTTACCCCATCATCCAGGTAAAACTCAAAACTGGCAGCATCCAAATTAAATGCTCATAGATAGTGTGCGATTATAATCCATTGCTGGCAACACCACTCACAGCTACTGTCACGGGTCATTTCGTATTATTATCAATTACCCGCGAACTGCGCTATACTAGCAGCGGAACATACATAATTTTCATCCCTATTAAACCAAACAGACGTAAGTCTCGTTAATTCTTGCTGATGTTACGGCGTTTTCGATTGACACGGCTAATTTGTGCGCAGTGTTGTCAGGCTATTATGAAATTACCAACTACATGCGTTTAGTGGGTGAGGCTCGTGTTTTGTGGGATTTTCATCGATTTTCCTTTTGCGGATTTTAAATAATGCTCGCTTAGATGATACTAGCTTTCGCCCGCGTGTTCATGAAACTGTTTAAAATAATAAGAATATTTCCCCTGAAGCTCAGAAAGAAGGAGTCACCAATGTCACAATTATAACGTAGGTATTTTTTTAATGTTTCCACTGGAGAAATATCCAGAGATTTCTAAATAAAAACTAAACTTATTCTAGGCCCATGGAAAACATTTAAAAGATGTCTTAGAAATAAATTCTAAAAGGAAACAAATATGAAATATAAAACAGGCATTGTGAACTGCCTACTAAGGCCCGTTAATGACCATTAAGTCGTTCTTTAGTGACGATTTTTCATACGTAAGTTTGAAAAAGGAACGAGTTTGTTATCTCTAAAATGTGATTCCTTATCGTTTGCCTGAATTCCAATTGCCATAATTATATCACTAGCCATAAAGACATTTTTTGTGAAACCGTATGGTTATAAAAGAAACCTAACCTAACCTATTGGGCTCTACACGGTGGCATGTAAAAATGACCTGAAAGGTTTA
This sequence comes from Acleris sparsana, assembly GCA_923062465.1. Lineage (NCBI taxonomy): Eukaryota > Metazoa > Arthropoda > Insecta > Lepidoptera > Tortricidae > Acleris > Acleris sparsana. The sequence continues at coordinate 16,798,493 of OV281286.1, forward strand.
CGGTTTCAGTAAAAAAGTTTTTATGGCAAATTAATATTATGTCAAGTGATACAATTATGGCAAATGAAATTCGCGCAAACGATATATATTATCCTTAGTCGCAACAGTGGGTCATAATCGAATCCTTATGTTTAAAAAAAACAAGTTTTAATAGACTAGAAATACACACCAATGTATTCGGGTTCGTACCGAGTCGTGATAGTGCATCGTCGTAATTGTAAGGGTCAACGTGCACCGGATCTATGATTTATACACTCTTACAAACAGACACTCCTTCGAACGTAGTGTTGCAAAACCTTAAGTAAGACAGTAATATACTATGTGAAAATTTTGTTTGAATTTAAATTTAAACTGTATGAGTTAGGGAGTGATTTTTTGGAGTAAGATTGTTTTTATTTCTGTAAAAAAAAATTATATACAGTATGTTCTTTTTACAAGCTTTTATCTCTTCGGACCTTTGCTTTGTTTTTCTATTTAGTGTTTAAATTAACGTAGTATTAGCCTGAAAAGATTTTATTTGGCCTTCGCCATTTTGTGGATTTTCAGGGGTACTAATATATTTTACTGGCAACATATCATTGACAACCAGACGTCGAACGTCATCGAATGTCACCGATGTAAACAAGAAGAACATATTTCGCAATTATAAACGATTTTACCACAATAATGCCAAAAAAGATTTACAATTATACAAGAAATGTTTTTTTGAATACAATAAAATATTAACATCTAAAAAGGGACGAAGGATTGCGTAGCATTCCAATAAACAATGTTTTGAAATTGGCCGTTGACATGATTGGTTGACATTTTATAGTGCGATTGTATTAAACTGGTTAGTTGGATAGATATTTTTCAAAACTTATTTTAATGTTTAGAAATTTTAGATTTTTGTAATTCGTTTAAATTAGGATTCAATTTATGTCGGTTATGATTATTATTATTATCCTTTATATTTTTTTATTATATTATATATAGGAAAAAATATCCTATTTATAGTTGAATCCCAGACCGAACGTTTTATAATCGAGATCGGTGGTCTTGAAAGCGACACATCAACTGAAGAAAATCAAACGTTATCGGAGTCCGAATTTGAAGAATGTTTAAATATTAAATATATGAAATCAGATTTCGATGAATAGGTAATTATTACAAAGCCAAACATGTTAACTTCGTTTATCTGTTTTTTTTTTTTTAAATTCTACAGTTATTAACACGAAACCAACAGACTCTGTACCGACTATACGTGACGTACGCACATTATTGCCACTATGTAAGTTGTTGTAGCGACACTATTTCATTGCCAAATATAATGTTGTCAGGCTGTACTTCTAAGTAAGTGACTTCAAGTCTACTTGTTTATATTTACTTGTTTAAATGGTCATTAGTTTTTTTACAACCCTATTTAATTAAATAAATCATGTAAACTCTAAAAACATGCTGTAAAAATAATCAATGAAAAAGGCGTAAATGTTAAATAACAGTTTTGTACATTACAACTTTGTGTGTGGTGTTTCCCAATTACGTTATTCCCGAGAACAGGCTACATTTTAGGATAATTCCCAATAATATTAACACATGGGAATCGTGTGTAATAAATACCCTTAAGTTCGTTAGGGCGTCGCCACACGGGCACAATTAGAAAACTTTAGGAGCTATAAAATGACTATAAATCAACATGGCCGGAGCTGTTAGGGCCCTCGAACACGGTTTTAAACGACTCAATACTTTTGTAAGTGTAAGCTTTTGCTGCTTTATAAGTATTATGTAATTGTAAAATTTAACTATTAGGTACTTATTTAATTGTAGTTTTAGCTAAGTAAAACCTGTAAAATGTGTAAATGGCATGATTATTACTAAATTGGCATACAAACAATTACTAAACTATTCCTCTAAGGCGGGGGCTAGAATTGTTATTTAAGTAAAGTCCCCTCATGAAAGCTTTTAAGATATTATTATGTATGAGTGAAGAACTAAGGACACAAGGCAACTTTATAAAAGACGATACTGACTGACGTATCAACGCGCAGCGCAAACCGCTCGGTGGAGAGATACCAAATTTGTGACGTAGGTTCCTTATGAGGTCTAGGGGTGCACTAAGTAATATTTTTTTCGAAAATTGACCCGCAACGGGAATAAATAGGGGGATTGGGGGGAAAACTAATTCTACGCGTACGAAGTCGCGGGCGTCCTTTAGTATGTACTAATATAATTGACAACAGCATTTTTTTTTAAAAGGTGTTCTGATAAAAATCATGCTTATTGATAGCGTTTTAGGCCCTTAGCCATTACCAGATATATTTTTTAGCTTTTCTCGGAAGAAAAAAATGCTTGTGAGACAATTCTTTATTTAAAAGCATGTTTTTTTAACAGAACATCTTTAAAATAAGTTCCTGTTCTCAATTGACGCACACTCGTCACATTACAATTGTAAGATAAGAGCTTCTACATTTTTATATATTATATTCGTATACACACTTACGAAAGACAAAAACGATTTAGAACTGTTAGCCACGGGCGAATCGAACTTGGGCCTATCATGTCGTATTTATCGATTTGGATAAAAATTGTCAAATCACCTGTCACTTTCTAACCAGTACGTAAGTACAAAAGCGACGGATGCTTTATCCACCGCAATAAAAGCGACCATAATACGGGCCTGGGCCTAATATGGCAGCATTTATCGCGTGATAAAACAATTAAAAATTTGGATAAAACATCCGTCACTTTTCGACTTGTGTACGGATGTTTTATCCACGTGACGGATGCTGTATCCACATTTTGTCACGCGATAAACGCGACTATACTAGGCCCGCAGTACGCTACTACAAAAGCCTTCTATTCTCCCGCTTATTCGGTTTATCGGCGCATGCCACTCGTGTGCGGGATGCGTGCGCCCGCGGCGTCTCGTTAGCATGCGCTTGCGACATTTCACAGGGCTAATTGCGAGCGTTTACCGCGAGATAACCCGCCCGCTTCGTGGCCACGCACCCGATGCTTTGTATGTATTCATTGTACTGTATGATTTAGAGTTCAAATTTGTTGCGTGTTGGTTTTCAAACTTGAATTTGGTTTATTTTCTTAGGGCCTGTTTCACATTGTCCAGATAACACTATCTGACAAATAAATTGTAGCTCTGTTATTTTTATTCATATGTAATTAAAAGCGATAATCTAAACTGGCAGATAGGATTATCTGAAGATTGTGAAACAATCCCCCGATGTACAGTCAACAGCATAAATAAGTGATCATTTATGTGCCTTGTCACTTTAACGTCGTGTTTGAAATGTTATACGAAATTGTGAAACGATTGAATGCGACAAGGTACATACATGATCACTTATTTATGCTATTGACAGTACAACGTTTTGGAATAAGTGTTTTTAGTAGCAACACTGTAGTTATGTAAGTAGGGTTTAAATAATATTTTGTTATTCTAGTGACTTACAGCGAGAGCTTATTACATCATTATCATTAGTCAGCCAAAGCTGTTCTCCTCCAGTTGTAGCCAGCAACCCCCCGTAGAGGTACATATCATCACTGCACCTAGACCCAGGGTGCCCTATAGGTACTTCGTTTGTCGATTCACGTTCTCCAAGGACTCGTCTGCCCCAACGGTCGGTCCTGCAGGAAATGCTGCCAGAATGTCTTCGGCACAATGCCACGTGTCTTATTTTATTTTGTTTTCATATGATAAAGTACGTTGCGCAGTTTTGGTCACAATATAACGAATAAGTATAGTCGTTTAAATTAGCTATGTAATAGAAAATTTCTTGGTTAGCCCTCAATTTTTCACCCATCTGTTACTTATCCTGGATTGCTGATTTTGATTTATTTGTACCTAAAATTAAAATAATTTTTTTTTTAGGATTTTCATCCCACAAAGACTCAATTTGGCATAGCACGGTAGTCTAGTCGAACGAGGAATCACCCCCTACTTACTTTAACCCCTATGAACATTTCATATAATAGTTTAAATTTCATGTTCCTACAAAAAATATTGCATACTTTTTATGTTGACTGAACAACTGTTAATTACTGATCGTTGTTCTATCTTTATTGATAGATGTATGCAAGCTTCGCGTCTCACTTCGAAGTCATTAAAAACGATAATGTGGGAAACAAACACACCTCAAGCAATTGATTAACGTAGGCAGAACAAATACGGGCACTTAAGAACATTCGTAATCGCTTCCGTCATCAACATACATACATATTTACCATTCAATACGTATATTAGTGTAAACACAAGCAAGTTATCCATAAACCAAACAAATGTCGGCCACAGATCTAGATAAACCTTCACAGACTGGACAGGGCGTAATTTGTCAGTGTTCCGATTGTATCGATTCATCGATGTTAGAATCGATAGATTTATCATGTTAATCGATCTAATTTTGTCAGCGCTGGGGTCCGGTGAGCGGGCTTGGGAACGCCACTGGTGCGTCGTCATCAAAAGATTATTCATTATTCATAGATGAGTAACATAGAGCAAGATTCTAAGCAAAACTTCATTTTGATAATGCTCTAAAGGAAACAAGGGGTGTTTACTTTCATACCAAAATTTAAAAAATAATTAGCTAGTTTGCAGTTATATTCCATAAGATAGGCCATAGATTGACTTCTTACCTCCCTGATGGTACAGACGAGTTCATAAATATGTCTACACTTTACTACCTTGTCTATTTAATGTCATGTTTAAGCTACCTACTGCCTACTATACTTGACCATGGACTCGAGGGTAGAGTTTAGTGGCAGCCTATTTACACTTATGTACCCAAATTATGTCTTTTTAAAATAGAGATATATTTATTTTACATAATTTTATTACTCACAATAATATTTTCAACTGAAGGTTTTATGTTTGTATGCAATTATTGCAGGGTATTAAAATTAAAGCGACTGCTAGAGAAGTAACAACTAGTTTTTCGATTAAATGACTAAAAGAAACGACATTCAAAAGCAATGAAAACCAGTCACATATCAATTTAGCGAAAGATAAAAATGAGTATCCATTGATTACTCGTAGTTATCACGGAGCTGAGCGCCCTCGGGGGTCGTTAAAGTTATGTTCAATAAAACGTCAAAATAAAACCTCTGTGAGACTCCCGCTCGGCAGGCATTAAGTATCCGATTTTATTCGTTTTTAATACTTATCTTTGGCGATATTTTCTTGCGGCGACCACCTGCGAGATTCAGACACGAGAATATTTGTGTTGTGCTTTAATTATCAACCATTGTGGAAGGTGATTCGACGGTATTGGGCGAGCCTGCATTAAAATGTATGCGATTGTTTTAATATCTTAATAATGGCTTGATGAAAAAAGGATTAAATAATAGTGCTGTGGAATGCGTTCAGTTGTTGTTTTATTGAGATTAATGGTGTTCAGACCGTTTTACTATTAATAAAGGTTTTTTATAAAGGTTCCCACGGCAAGGGGGTAGCGGTGTTTGGAGTCAATCTGTGTTGCTGGGGTTAAAGTTTGCAGGTGTGGTAGAACTTTTCAGCATGTTTTTATAAAGGTTTCATGTTCTTGAGCTTCGGGTAGGTTTTCATTGTTGGAAACCTTTAAGATGCATAATTTAAACTAAATCCACCGTATCAACGCAAACTTGCTTAGACTTTCATTATTAATATTCATGGTTTCAAATCCTCTCTCATTCCTTTGGAAAAAAGCCATTCCACGCGACTGGCGAAAGCCCTTTGTTCTTCAAAAACGCAGACTGTTACTTCAAAAATTTTGAAATTTCGTTTGGAATTTGAAATTGAAAAAGCGGGAAATTGGGTAGCGGCGGGGCGCGGGGAGCGGGGCGGTGGGCGTGGTGGGGCGGGGCCTGTCCGCGCCGGCGCTCTAGCGCTAGGCTGGACAGCCTGCTGGAGAGTTGGACCGTGAATAGGCCGTGGGAGCGTGAATAGCAGGCTTCATTGATGGAGGGTCCGGTGGGAAGTACCTACCTACTTGTTCTGTCGATGTAAGAGGTTTTAAGTACTATTAGCCTACTGGAACCCTGACCGACCATAGAACGGTGTCACGGTGACATGATAAAACAATTTGTTTGACACTTCTTATGACTTGAATCATTACGTCCCTGTGACACAGTTCTATGGTAGTTCAGGGTTCCAATGGGCTGATATTAGTTAGGTACATAGGTACAGTCAGAGTCATAAATATATACACGTTCCCAAGACGTAGGTAATTAATATCTACACGACTATGAGCCTCCAAATATGGTGGTATAGTTTATAGTTACCCTCAGCAGTTAAAAAAAAACTGCCTCGTCAAATCATCATACTTCAATCCTGAAGAAAAAGCAACGCCTTCGTGCGGTCTTATTTAATACTTCGCTAAAAACTGCTATAATCAACTCCCAGGCTTGTCAATACCAAAATATTTTAACATTGCAAATTCCTCCATAATTATGATAAAAGAACTTAACCTAAAACAACAATCGACAGTGACACGCAAATAATACACGCCGCAGAGAGTCAAAACCACTTTGTTTCAAACCTCGAGATATGAGTGCCCTGATAACTATCAGGCTACCGCACAAAGGTACCTGATACCACTTTGAACACCGGTAATTTAATGAGATAAGGTTCTGTTTGCCGTGTTTCAAGGGTTAGTTTATATTGGTGGTACGCATTAACGTGTCAATCGCTCCTCCCCTCAGAGAGTAAGTTATTAATAATTATGTCAATCCAGCGTGAGAAATATTTTAAAGTGTAGGTAACTATTAATTTAGAATTACCTAATAATTGAAGGTGTTCGTTGTGTGCTTATGATTATTATTTTTTTGAATTTGGAATTCTGTGACTGGCAACTTGGAGTTTTTTGAATGGCACGATGCTGTTTTATTTTTTTTGGTTCGGTTACTTACACATGAACGAAGTCGTGGTTGAAGACGCCTTTTTTGTTGCGATATTTTTGAAATTAGTGTAGTTAAGAAAGGTGTCTAATAAAATATATGTCAAAGGAGCATGAGCTAGATTATGTGGATATTACTTTTTTTTTTTTTTTTTTTTAATTTATTGATTAAGACAAAAAGAAATACATAGTAGGTACAATGCCCATCTAAGCAAAACCTTGAAGAGGTTTGTGTGCCGATGGGGAGTTCTTAAATATTGATACAGTTTTATAATTTATAAGGTAAGTATTTTGAGTAGGTAGACATACAGCTTAATTTACAGAATATAGGATAAATTTTTACATTTTAAAAAGTGCCTTTTCAACATTTTTCTTATTTTACAACCATTTACATATAAGTTTTGTACATGTTCCGGTAATTGGTTTATTATTTTAGGCAGTAAGTATGAATATTTTCGAGCACCATATATGTTATTGTATTTAGGTAAACAAAATTGGCTTTGTGATGTTAACTTTCTTAATCTAGTACATCTTTTCTTGACTTTGAGATTTGTAACATTGTGATATTCCTCAATTAAGACAGCTATTTTCATCTTTTTCTGTACAGGAAGTAGATTACTGTATTTAAATAGTTGAGAATAGTCGGTTACATAAAGCTTTTTAATATTATTTGGTACAATAGTTTTTAATATTCTAATTTGTAGGTCGTATATTTTTTCCATATAGGTCTTAAAGGTTCTACCATAGGTACTCAGGGCGTAGCCGATCACAGAGTCAGCGAGGGCTAAGTATAGCAGACGTAGTGTTCTGTATGGTACTTTATGCTTTAGAATTGATAATCTACTCAAGATAGCTCTCAGCTTGTCACACACGTAGTTAACATGAGGTCCCCAGTTGAACCTGTGATCTATTATAAGTCCAAGGTACATGTGTTCCTTTACCACTTCTATTTTTTCACAGTTACACGTAACGGTGCTGTGCTGGTGTAGGCAACTGTGTTGGTGGGCAACTACAGAGACCTCGTGTGCTATTTTATTATGAGCTGAACGAACATGCATTATTTTTGTTTTTTGCGCGTTAATAACAAGCCCGACATCATGCGCCCATTTACAGATAGTGTCAAAGTTCGTTTGCATTACACTCTCGGCTTTGACTATATCTCGGTCGGCAGTAATAATGCATGTGTCGTCCGCGAATTGGTAGACAGAGCCCTCGGTTATAATGTTACACATTTCATTAACATATAGCAGGTATTCGGTTGGGCCAATAATAGATCCCTGCGCCGTGCCTTTATCCGTTTGTACAGCCTCACTGTATGTGTTATTCACCTTAACTCGAGTATATCTGTTGGTGTGATAGTTTTTTAACAATTCAACCAGGGGGCCCTGTATGCCGTTCTGCTCTAGTTTACTGAATAGCGTCTCGTTTACTTAAGTAGTTTACTTAAGTAGGTACTTTTGATGATTGGTTAGACTGGAAAAAAGTAGACGCAATTCATGAATATTACGTTAAGTAGGTTTTTGATTAGCAAACTTTCGGTCAAACGCTAAAATATCTGTTTTTTTTAATATTTTTTCAGTCTATAGGTACCTAATGATTGGTTGCTGTCAAATCATTTTTTCAATTAAATAGTTTTTAATTATTATCAAAAACCAACATAACCTAACTTATTACATACCGTTATTTCAGCTTAAAGGTTGATTTTTTTTAGCCTATAACCTACCTATGAGTTGGGCTCGTACTTTTCATGCCGATGACGTCAAAATTACGAAATTTTACACACAGGGTGCTCTGCTTTCATTTGGCAGGTGTTTAGGTATGTATTTAATGGTAGAAATAAAAAAAAATAAAAAAATAAAGACCAAACAATATAATGCGGGATACCATTTTTTATATGATCCCTATTAGAAGTATAGACTATACCTACATGATGTGGGAACAAAAACTGGGTGTGTAATTTTAGTCAACTAAGTATTTTTTAATTTGTGATACTATCTCGAAAGAAACGTAAGTCTATCTTCAGAATGTTGGTTGAGTCTAAGCCACATCAGCTTATTCTCGACTCAACTACTTGATGGCCTCGGCATCCGATGAAAGCCGTTGATTCATATCTGAAATTCAATGAGATGACTAATGACGGACGCCAGTCAATGACTTGATGACTAATTTATCGTGATTTCACACTGAAGCTGTATTAGCCGTTAAAATGCTGCTGCAAATAGACATAAAGCCTTTAAAGTGTACAATCGGCAAATTAGAACGTTCATCCATTATATAACGGTGTCACAATGACACTTGTTTGACAACTGTAACGATTTGATTTCAAACGTCAATGTAACATGGTTCTGTGGGTGGAACAGGACAATCAGGGTTCCATTCCATTCAGCCTAATGGGACCCTGACCCACATTGACATGACATTATAAAACAATTTGTTGGACACTTCTTACGACTTGAATCATAACGTCACTGTGATCTAGTTCCATGCACACATTTTCCTGCTCAAGCTACGCTTGAATGTTTTTTTTTAAATGTTAAATTCATTGTTTTATATAATGCTAGGTTAAGCTTTATAATTGTATAATATCATAAGTAGTATTTAAAAAAAAACGACTGACTGTTGAGTTTCTTGCGGCGTTTCTTCTCAGCAGTGGTCTCTTGAGAAGATTTTGACGTGTAAAAGTGCGCGTGCGGCCTACTTACTGAATAAACATCTTTTATCTTTTTTTTTTTATCCTGCCATTGCGCAGAGTTTTTTTTGTACCTACGTGATTTATTTTAAGTGTCAACAATTTATGACATTGTCAAGGTAAAGTTCACCAAATTTGACGCTTGTATGTTTTACCGTTTTTGCAATACAACCAAAATGATAAGATTAAAACTTTTCTTGATGTTCAACTTTCTTTAAAAAAAAAACCATTCTACTATCTCTTACCTACGGTTCAAAAGATACTGCTCTTTAGAGTTAGGTCAAACGTACAGACAGAAGCTGAGTAATAGGTTCCCGTTTGACACCCTTCAGAAACGAAACCCTAAAAATTCAAAAAAAATGAACTGACCATAGACTGCTAAAACCATAACCCTCCTTTTTCCTTCGCCGTAACCGGGTAAAAACAAGCAATATCTTAGAGACCGCGCTGGCTAATGATCCATTAGGTCTGGAATGGTATCGAATCCAACGCAACGTTCCGATGAAATTGATAATGAGATAAGGATCTCGGACGGACGGAGAACAATCCGCGAGGTAGGATGTGGTATCATGTTCAGTGCCGGGGTTATTGATTTCTATATAAAATAGACTCGATAGAGAGTTCTTTGTACCGAATGTCTGGACGCTTGATGTGCAAGGCCTCAAACTGAATTATGACTTACTACTACTTGCGACTACGTCCGCGTTAAAGTCTTTTATCGCTATTTCCTCAAAACCTGTTTAATTTCTCGTATAAAAAGAAGCCTATGTACTATAACGGATGATTTTCTATCTCTGTGCCAAATTTCACCCAGAACCGTTCAGCCGTTGTCGCGTGATTGAGTAACAAACATCCAAAGTTTCGTATTTATAATATTAGTAAGATTTAAACGCTCTAGTTAATACTTAGGAATAAAACTAGGTCATTGGTAGGATGACTACATACTTATTGCTTAAAAGTATTGGATATGACAATAAACAATGTTTTAGTAGGTTTAGTAATTATATAGAAGCTTTGGGTACGGAATGCTATCCTGCTAATCCCTACCTCAACCTAGTTTCTTCATAAAGCCTTAGGAATGCTACATTTTGTTGATATCATACCACATCAACCATCTTCATGGTTTGCTAAACCATCAGCCGCGGAGGCGGGCGAATCCCACCGCGGCACGGTTATTACAGGCCCGCCGCGGTGTTTTGCACCCAAATTTAATTTATTTAACCACTGGCTCGCCCTCAATGTCTTCGTTTCCATATTGCCTGCGGCGGCAAAGGTCGCTTGTTTTTGTAAAAACTGGATTATTTTGAAATAATAAATAAATACACGTCAAGACAATGAGGGAGACAATCTCACTCAAATCGACATAGTCTTATACTAATAAGCTTACTAGACAACGATACACATAACTACTTATAGACAAGACATACTTACATACATAGAAAATATCTATGACGCAGGAATTGCGCTCATCACAAATATTTGCGTATACCAAATATCGAACTCAAGAGTTCAAGATCGCAAGCATCGTTAAGTCAGCCAAAAATGTGTTCTACCACCCTACGGTTGAAGTTCATTTGCACGTCACGATACAAGAAGATTTACCCTTGCAATAATATTGACAGAGACTAGTATCAACCTTAGCGATAATTAGACATCACAGAAACTATTGTCAAAACTGATAGACCACTTTCTTGGCCGACCGTTAGGCACACTACCAACTTGGCTAATTGCTAATGAGGATTATAAAGCTGTAATGAACAGTCAATGTCCCTATCTGAGACGCCCTCACAAGTTCCTGTACCCATCATAATTGAGATCTACACCTCGTTTACAATGTCCTCATACCTAATATTTAAATAGTAGTTTATAGGACTGGTGCATTATTGGAGGCATTATTACACGAGGTGTGGCTTTATGAAACGAGCCAAAAGGCGAATTAAAGTCGCATATATAACTTTATCTTGATGCATATCATAAGTTTTCTACAATATGTGAGACACCTGTATCTGTGTGGTTGCCCTGGCAACATTAAGATGCAACCATATCGATATCCGATGCTTTAATGACATGCAATACTTTAATGTTAACATTAAAATACAACCAAACTTAAACACAGATAGGTACCTACAGGTTCCTTAATATAGGCGTTTTGCTAATTGTTTCTGAACCTATTTAGGGAAGTTATGATATGGAAGTAGATATAACATTCTAAGGAATTAGACTACGCGTGTTTCCAGATTTACCTAAATGTCATTAATTGAAAATATAATTTTGACATCTTGTTATTTTAATGAACACCATCGCACAAGCGCCTCCCCGTAATTGTCGTGTTAATTAATTTCGATCTCTAACACGTTCAAAGATGATGACGCTTTGGCAATGAAAAATTATCTGCGCTGATTTTTGCTGTATGTCCGTCAGCCCTTAGCCCGTGGTGTCCGGAGTCTTTAAGACTTTGGTCTTTTAAAAGTAAATATGTCCAAGGTCTTGCTAAGAATTACAATTCTAACCACAATCCTTTCAGAATCTAATCTAAATCTTGCCTTTATTTTGTGACTCAAGGTCTACTTTTATGAAGCATTAAGATGCGCGATACTCGCGCTCGTGACGCCATCTAGTTCCATATATTAATATCACTTGACACCTCATTCACGTAGCACTTACTACCAACCTACACAATTTACTTTCAAAATCACATAAATGTCAGACCAACTTCGGGTCTTCTGTTTCGTGTAAAGTGCATTGATAATAATCCGAGCCATTCTGAAGCGAGGAAGGGGGATAGAGAGAGGAACGATGGTAGTATGAGTGGGAAGGGTGATGCTGGATAGAAACATCAAAATTTTACAGCGTTTTTATAGCTTGCGTTGATCAGAGTGTTTACACGACGGCGTCCGGTTTTGGGTAGGATTGTTGGAAATATGGTAGTAACACGGTTTTCCTAGATATAATAGACCTTTCTAGAAGTAGTAATCGGCCTTGATATTTGAACGGTTAGGTGTCTAATGTTTATAGTCTGTGCCCATGGAAATTGGCAAAGATGTAAACAAAGACAAACAAAACAATTTACCGTTTTTACTCGATAATCACACACTTTAAGATCAAGTGAGGTGTTTACTAATTATACTCTGTCAATGTCGCAGGAAGCTCATGCTTTTTTTATGGCATAAAGAAGGCAAACAAGCACACAGGCCGCCTGTTGGTAAGTGGAAACTGTGACTCATAGACATTCGCATTCACAAGACTGCAATCCTAAGACTGCAGATGCGTTGCCTACCCTGAGGACTAAGATGGAATGCCTCTATGCTAGTCATTACACCGGCTGTCTTATCCCCAAACCGTAACATAACAATGCGAACACTGCTGTTTGGCGGTTGGTTAATGTATAAGATGGTGGTAGCGATCCGGACGGACACTGCAGAAGGTCCTACCACCCGCAAATGATGAATGATAATTCGCTTTACCTAATTGTTTTCAAAGATTGATTATTTAGTTAGAGATTGATAAGTATCTAATGTACCAAGATATTTGAAAATCTTAGGTTACCAGGCTAGTTCCAGATCTATACATTTCATATAAACTCAGATTTGTCTCTTGAGTCTTGAAACACTAGATCCTACTAAAACAGGAAATAAATTATTTTTACAACTTCTTTCTTTGTAAGAAAATCAAAGGACCCGGAACTGTCTGTTTATTTAACAAATTTGTCTCTACAATTGTCACCACAGTCCTTAGTGCTTAGTAGCACGTAATTTGCAAGTACCTACAGTGTTCACTTTTTAATATCAAACTAACGATGTAAATAGTACGTGCTTTCGACGCTTCAATGAACGCGACATGCGCGCGCAGGTCAATGTACTGCGCAACTCACGAACAACTTGATAAGCAATTTCACTCACCCGCCACGAGCACTGCTGGTGTAGTGGTATCATGCAAGATTCCCATTCTTGCGACCCGGGTTCGATTCCCGGGCAGTGCACGATTTATTTTTGTTTTCTTTTTTATTTAGCTTTAAGTATTCTTTTTAATCGGCTGAGTAGCTGGAATTTTCGAGAAAATGTCTGACATGTGAAGTTTGGTATCAAAATAAAAATCTGTCATTCCAAAGTCGTGTGAATGCGGTAGGTGGTATGGGAAGCGCTAAAATTCCCATGCGAAGAGATTCCTGTAAATGCCATGGGAATCAGACAAATTATGTGAATTTGTGATGATATTCGCAGAACATTTTGCATCGATGACGCACAAATTAATCGGGAACATTATAAAACGAAATAATCTAAGTACCTACCTACCTACATATTTTAATTAATCGAGCCAAGACAAAAAATACAAATGAGGGTCTTAGTGCTTAGATTAGTTATTATCTATTACTCAACTTGAGTATTAATTTTTTAGACAAGCTTTTGTTGCCAAATGAACTTTTTTTTTTTTTTTTCTGCTTATCAAGACCAAACTATTATGTCCCAACTCAGTGGGTCTGCGGTAAGTATTGCGGAGTCGGTTGCCATGGTGTTTGTACGCTCTGACGGGACATACAACTCACCGGTTAGTAATTCGCCCGTCGAGTTGAAAAGTGAGTCCTTTAACGCGGTGGTAAAGCATCCTTCATAGGAAAGATCGCTTAGGAGAGTATGTAGATACTGATCAGAAAGCGACAAAGGTTTTATCCACGTTTATCCAAATCGATAAACACGACCATATATTTATATTATAATGATTGAAATAAATGTGTCAATTGTATATATGTTTTGCTACCTAGATTTATTTCTACTGTCAACTGAATTAAAATGCTGGCGTATCTACTACGTGAATTGAATGATAGGCAAGCATAGATAATACTGGCTAGTAGATAAAAGTAAAAGGAAAGGAAAGGGATTTTAAGGTAATAGGTACAAAAAAATAATAAATATCAGGGGACAATGTCACACCAATTGACCTAAATAGTCCCAAACTAAGCTCTGGGCTTGTACTATGTGTAGGTACAAGACGACGATATAAATAGTTATACCTATACAGAAATAGATCCTTAAATACATAGAAAACACCCATGACTCAGGAACAAAGATCTTCCCTTAACGGGATTTGAACGGCATTCGGAGGCATGGTAGGTAACTACCAAGTACTCCAGCACATGGACATGGCAATGCAATGGATTTAAATAAACAAAATCCCCTTATTTAACCGATTTAAGTAGTTTTGTATATTACGTGACTTTATTAAAAATATGAAGCTTAATTTTAAGACAATTGTGTTGTGAAGCTAAAAATCTCCATACAAATTTTGTGAAACGTTTCTCTGCCCTTGAACCTCGTCAGATTTTTACGATTTTTGAATATGTTGTAGATATCATTTAAAACTATGTGTGTTCGTTTTCCTTTCCAAGAACATATTTCTTAGAACAATTCAAATTATAAAAACGAAAAAACAGAAACGTACAGATAGGTCTTTATAATAACAACAACACTATTCAAGGACAGTGAAAATCGGACTTGAGTTAGGAGGTGAGAAACGGTTTTGCCCGGGGCTAAATTTGTCAGCTATGCAATTTTAGCGGCGCTTCACAGCCCTCTCAATATATGTAGATCTGTTATGCTGGTTCAGTTGCATACTGCAAAAGATCTGGTTGAGTCTACGCAATATATCCTGCTATAGGAACGTAAAATTAAATTAGCCACATCTTTGGTTCTGCTAATACAATTTGCAAGCAATTTTGAAAATGATTAATCGTCTTCTTAATAGAACTCATAACCATGGTTTGTGGGAATTACGTTGAAATTATAGCAGTCTGCGGTTTAACACACTTATGGAAATTTTGGAACCAATGTTCCATACAATTTAGTGGTTTTCTCGGAACACTAGTATATCCCTACGTCAATGGACACAATGGGGTAAAAAAATAGTGATTCAGAGGTTCATTATAAACTGTATTATCATAAAGGTGATTCAGCTCTGAATAGCCATTGCGGGGAAATCCGGGTTTGTTTTGAAGAAATTGCATCGAGATGAGTCATCTTGCAGAGAAAGCGACACATTGGGCAAAACCAAGCGAATTTACTCGTTAACCCTCGTCCCTTTTTGTTTTATGGCATTGAGAAGGCAATCGAGCACACAGACCACCTGATGGTAAGTGGAAACTGTGACCCATAAACATTCGCATTCACATTCTGCAATCCTAAGACTGCCAATGCGTTGCCAATTCTGAGGACTAAGATGGAATGCCTCTATGCTAGTCATTACACCGGCTGTCTTATCCCCAAACCGGAACACAACAACGCGAACTTTGCTGTTTGGTGGTAGGTTAATGGATAAGATGGTGGTAGCGATCCGGACGGACCCTGCACTAGGTCCTACCACCCTCTTCTGATTTGTTATCGAGTTGTCAACGTTATGAGAGCTCTTATTTGATTGACAGTAAAGTTTGACTTAGGCACATTTTTTGGACTTGGTGTTAGTCCTAGGGGGGGGCACAAACTTCATTACTTTGTATCTCAAAAACAATGCATCATAGGAATTTTAAATGAATTGTAGACAACTAGACGAAACAAAAACGAAATGTAGACCAATCCTGTGCCCAGTGTGTACAGCACAAAATTGCATACCTATTATGGGAACAACTTGGGCCATTGAAACTCTTGGCCGCGGTGTCCGCTGGCATGGAAACTTTTTTCCATGACCAACGAAGCTCATCTGTGCCTCAGGTGATGGCATAGGTGGTATTTTTCTCATTCAACGGCTAGGAATAAGCATCAACGAGGTAATTTAGCCAGCCTATGGGCACCAATCTCGGTGGGTGTGATTTAAGCAATTTTTAATTAGGTTTGGTTAGTTTCTGTTGTATTTAGACCCTATTAATATGTTTATTAATCCTCCTCCTATCCCTCCTTTATTTATCTCCTGTCTGTCTGTCTGTCTGTTAGCGGGCTGTATCTCATGAACCGTATTAGGTAGACTGTTGAAATTTTGAGTGTGTATTTTTACTGTAATGAAAAAATTCAAGGCGGAAAACCAGATATCTTCAGGTGCGAGTCCGACTCGCACTTGACCGGTTTTTTTTTAATATTGTGCGTGTCTTTACGTAACACCGTTACGTAAATCGTGTGGGTAGATTACGTCTGATTAACATAGTTAAAGTTAAAGTCTGATAAAAATACTTTGGTTGTCTGTACGGTCATGGAAGTTAATTGGCTACCCATTTCAAAGAATATTTGCTTGAAAATTTCATTGTCATTAGAGATGCCAAGTCAATTGTAATTGATAGGAAACTCAATCTTATTCCTGTAGAATGTCAGATTGACTTTGAAACTAAGGTAAGGAATTTAATTCCTTGACTGTACATGCACCAATATGTACAGTTGAGGTGTTAAAACCCAAGTCGCTAACTTAACACCCGGAATATGAATATTAACGTAACTTTTTAAATCCCATTTTTACGCGTTAATAATGTCGGTAGGTCGGCCATTGTTTAAATACCGCTAATTAAGTAAGCCGCGGATACGAATGTTATTGAGGAATTATTGTTACGTTTGTTGCACCGGTGTTACGGGTTAAGTGTTAAATGCGCAGGAGTTGTGTGGATGCGGTGTGGGAGCTAGTGAGTCGACCCGACCTTGCTTGTGCAATAAAATAAATGCTAGGGACAATCTTGGTAAGTACTTGTTTTTGATTAGTATAAGTAAATGTAACTTTATGTAGTATTAGGGTTCCGTATCAAAATGGTAAAACGGCATACGGCGAGACTTCAGTCTGTCAGTCTGTCTATAGGTAGGTATGTCAAAGGATATTTTCTCCGAAACTATGCTAGCTTGAACTTGAAATTTGACATTTTGGCATAGGTACCTATCTGTATAACTTGCTTGCCGCATCTACTTAAGTAAAACTTTTTTATTTTATATATTTGAAAAACGGTCTAGAATGGGGGGTTTGTCAAACAAAAAGTCATTTGATTATAGAAAACGGGGTGTCATGTCCAATAATTCTCCGTAATGTTTTGTAAAATGTAAGTACAAAAATTTACCTTCCCGCCTTATCACTGAAGTGTACAGACGACAAAATCCAAAAAAAATCCTGGCTTAAAGATAATTATTTATATTTTATGAGGAAAATAAAATGAAATTGTCAAATTTTACAGTTTTGGAAAAGTTTGCCTTATTGCATAGAAAATAAAATTCATAACTAAATAAATATTTTCTCGAACTTATTCTGGACTCGTAATGGACTGGTAGTGTTCGCATTGTTATGTTTTGGTGTTATGACAACCGGTAAAAGACGCATTCCGTCAGTACCCAGGGCAAAGCAAAGCTTTTGCTCTTAGGATTGCAGTCTTAAGATTGTTGACTTGATAATGCAAATATCTCTGGTTCACAAATCCTACTTGCTATCAGGTGGCCTGTGTGTTGGTTCGCCTTCTTGATGATAAAAAAAACTTTTTAAATGTTTATCCACCACATACCACCTGTTATCCAAGCCCCAGCCCCACGTAGCTCCGCGGCAAACAATAACTCGTAAACGTTTATCACGCGTAGTAAATGACCATTTTTCAATGGGCACTAATTATTTCCACCGCCGAACAACAATTGATTTGCCGCTTTTCACTTTAAAACTTTACAATTATGATTATTACTGCCTTAATGACTGAGGTTTCGAACTTAAAGCTAGTGAGAAAAAACAAAGCTTGTAAATTGAGTGAACTTGAGGAGAGCTTTCAAATTGTAACCTTTTTTTCGTTGACTGACAACTTAGGCATCTTTACTCCTCATGTCAGTTTGAGTCACAATTAAGAACGTACCTAGCACACAAATTCAATAGGGTTGTCGAGTCGATTGCAATGGAAACATATCGACACTGGAATCTAAGATCAGTATCGACGTTTCCTGCACAGTCACCTGACAGGGGTGGCATCACGTCTGTTTCTGTTATAGCTAGCTATCTTGTATATTAAGCGTCTAATGTATGGAATGTAATTTCTAAAACCCGCAAAGACTTGTAAAGACCGGTCGAGGAGAGATCATAATGGCGTTTACGTCGTTTGATTTTTGTTGTGAGATTATGACATTGCCCGTAAGTCGAAAGCTAATCAAAATGTTTTAATCGATGACGCGATAACGTTAGTGATGGGGTTATGAAAGTCAAGTATCGATGAAATCGATATTTTTGCGGAAAACAGTCAGGTTACCAAATAAAACTAGTTGGTTTTATTATAAAATTAAGCACAAGAGTTTTTTTTAAAGTAAAATACTTACTAGCTCACACAATATTTTAAGGAAAGGTAAGTCTTAGATAGAAATAAGTTGTATAGAAATAAGTTTGAGGGAGCAAAGATAAAAACAAACAAAATTACTACTGTAAGTAAAGAAAAACATAGTTAATCGTGCTAAAAACGACAAAGAGTAGAAAGATTACGATTCCACGCGACCCGTTCTTAAAAATATGAAAGAATGGAAAATTTAAGAGATAAAAGCACCTAACAATTATAGTTCGACTCAGACAAAGCTTAAACAAATAAAGAAGAAAGTTGCAGAAGATCGCAACGTTTCTAGATGTCAGGAAGCTACCGTACAACAGAAAAAAAGGAAGACTACACCAACTAGAACATAAAAAACAGAGGGATAATATCATTATCGAATCAAGATGATAATATCGCGGCACAAATCAAGCCACCCGGCAAGGGCCAGTTACATCAAGCGACGCCTTTGAATTACGCTTTTGGATATAAAATCATATTCGTTGTGTTTGGTGTCACGTTCGTGCTAAATCCCAACGTTAAATTAATATCGATATCGATACACAATCAATTACTTCCCATCACGTAAAGGTGAATGAATTCTTCGCATTGCTTTAATTGATTTGTTAGATATTTCTCGTTGAGTGAGCCATCTCTGATCGAGACTTTAAATATAATACCGTTTTTTATGCCCGCACCGGCAAGACCACCTAAATTGTAGTACAAATTGATTATGAATAAAATTGGCATTACAGAGTTGGACTATTTATCAGTTATTTATGGTGATGTTAGTTATTGGATGGTTTTATCGTTTAGAAAGCAATAGCTCTGTTCCCTTTGCATGAAACGTAAGAAGTATACAAAGTTAAAGGAGTGCTTTCAAACATTTCTTACGTACGAAATATCGGTTTTAGGATAACTACACTGGACCGCAAAGCTAAGTATCACACTTTTAAAGAAATAATTTTATTAAAGAAATAATTACTCGTAACAGTACAGCTGTCTCATTCTATTAAAGTTAAAATAAGACAGCTATTGTTGCCGGTAATAATTTGCCGTTAAAAGTGGCCCGAGTAAGTGCACCTTTATTTTAAAGGTATTAAAGTTTGTCAATGAACAAACACGTTGAAGAGTAGCTTGTTCAAAATGAACTAGGCCAGTTAAGTAACCTGCGCGCGCGGCGACAGGGGAATCGTTTTAGCTCAAGCACGTCCTTCACTTGTTTGTGAACGCAGGAGTGTTATTCTTTGCATTCGGACGTTTCTCTTAAAAAGCGAGAGAGTCAGATATCCTACTTAATTGAGAATGTACGTACCCCCTAAAATAAAATAGTTTGTAAACTTACAAGGATAACTTGAACTCGCTGGATAATGATTCCTTCGTCGGGATGTAAAGAGGGGAGAATAACATAGCTGTGTTCACACGAAGCACTACATTTGAAACTTCAGTTGTACTTTTCATTTGTAAGTCGAAACAAATCGTGAGAGATGGGGACGGGGTAAATTCGAACTTCGAATTTCAAAGTGGCCCATCGCAGACTGTCGTTTGTTTCGGGCGAATCAGTATAGAAGACACGTTGGGAATTACTACTGTATGATCATTAAATCATGAGTCATTTTTGAACTGTACATTCGTGTTTGAAATAAATGCTTATTATTATTATAACGGGGTTAAATTACGCTAGCTCGACCCAACATACTCAGAATACGTAAATAATAAAGTTGTAGTAGAACTAGTAGATCATCACTTCATCAGACTTCGGTTTGCTTTAATTTATGGTAAATAGTAAGTATTTGAAGTATTTGAACAGTGTTTACTGTTACTTTGAGTATTTTTAGTGCACTTATTGGAATTATAAACAATAGCAACCACAAAAAAAAACATAATATTAGAGCGTGATCTTACTGCAACTAACTATTATTTGCAGTAATTGCAGTGATTGTAAGTAGTGTGTAAGTATTACAGTATTTGTATGCTAATGCTTATTAATGTGTATTCACAAAAGAGATATACAGAGCTAAAGTGAGTGGAAGGGTCGTAAGGGGGCGCCCTAGGTGTACTTTTCCGAATCAAATCGGAGAAATACTGGAAAAGGGCCGAATATAACTATGCATGACTCGATGTATGAATGTGGAAGAACGAAAGAGATTTGTCAGAATCGTAGCAGGTGAAAAGAAGTGGTGGTAGTATTGTGTAACACCATGAAACATTGCGATACAAAAAAAAGTTAGACATTTTGGAAAAGACTTAATAACAAAAGTAAAATACTACACTATTAACTAATAAAATAACGTTTTACTGATTAGTTAAATAAAAGCTCTAAAGCAAACAAACTGTGATGTAGTACAATATAATATACATTTGATTTATTTAAACTTTATTGCACCAAAATATGTAGGTTTATTAATACATACAAATTCTCCATTTCCATACGGAACCCCAAAAATTTGCTAAAACAACTTTTCAACCGCAAACTAGCGTAAGTAAAAACAAATGAACGAAGAAATCAAAGAAACGGCGCGCCGCCAGACAATCGGATAATACCAGTGATGTTTGTAGAAATCTAGTCAAACATTTCCTCGGCCTTTTGATGTAGCGGAATGTATCTTACGAACAGATGAATTGTTTAAAAAGATTGTACTGATTTAAAATGTAAACAGTTCGAAAATTTTGTAACGGTTTCCGGTAGCTCTTAATTTCTAACGATTACTAGGTATTACGGATAAATTCGAATTTTAAACCTTTCAATTTATTAATGAACCGGTACGCGGTTCTTATATTCAAGAAACAGATCGTTTTCCTTACGGGCCGTAGCGTTATGAAATTTGCTACGTACAAAATGTGTCATATTTTAACGAGGCGTAAGGAAAACGATTCGTTTCTTGACTATAGGAACCGGGCATTAACCGGCAAAGTGACGTAGCGCGCTCGTAGGCATGAAAGGCAGAGATAGAACCTGCCGCATTGGCCGAGTTGATTTGTCAACGAGACATACGACTAAATAAAACATGCACTCACTTGTATTTCTCTGTATCAGTAGGTTTATTGTTGTCTAGTACAGTCACGAACCGGGATTGTTGAGCCACTATAGAACCCTCTCACAGAAAGTCAACAGAACATTTTGACGTAATTTCCTTTGTATGACTTGACAACGCTGTCATTATGACAGGGTTCTATGGTGGCTCAACAATCCCGGTTCGTGACTGTACCTTACAATTTATTAATATAGTGACCAGTAAGGAGTCGCAGTACTTTTCCACGTCAATCCTGACATATTGCACAACCATGAAGTTTCTGAATATGGATAATGTTAACAGCAGTCAAACAATGCTGTCATTACTATTCCTTCACACGCATCAAATAAGTTTAGCATTGTTTTACTGCTGTCAACAATGTCAATAGTCAGAAACTTCATGGTCGTGCAATGGTTTACGGGTAGTATGACCTTGTGCGGGGTCCGTCCGGATCGCTACCACCATCTTATCCATTAACCTGCCGCCAAACAGCAGTGTTCGCATTGTTGTGTTCCGGTTTGGGGATGAAACAGCCGGTGTAATGACTAGCATAGAGGCATTCCATTGCAAATGCGTTGCCAGTCCTCAGGGTTGGCAACGCGTTTGCAGTCTTAGGCTTGCAGTCATGTGAATGCGAATGTCTATGGGTCACAGTTTCCACTTACCTATCTCGTGATGTTCAATCATATATTTACCTAGGAGCCTTGATCTCGAATAGCGGTGGATGCGTCGATGAAGTATAGAGACGTATGGCGATTGCACGTTTTGCAATGGACAGGCTGAAGAAAATATGGAGGAGCCGTAAGATATACAAGGCCACGAAAATTCGGTTAGTCCGAGCACTTGTGTTCCCCATATTCCTCTATGCCGCAGAAACGTGGACCCTGCGGGAAGTTGAGAGGAAGAAGATAGATGCTCTAGAAATGTGGTGCTGGAGGAGAATGCTGGGGGTCTCATGGACTGAATTCCGTACCAACGAGTCGATACTCCAAGAACTCGGCATCAAGCAGCGTCTATCATCTATAGTAAAGTCTCGCATCCTCACATTTTTTGGCCACGTATGCCGTAGGGGGGAGGATTCTATTGAACGACTTGTGGTCCAAGGAAAAGTTGAAGGCACCCGGCCTAGAGGTAGATCCCCTATGAGATGGACAGACCAAATTAAAGCTGCTGTAGATAGCTCGTTAAACCAATGCACGAGGAAGGCAGCTGTCAGGAGTGCCGGCGACTTGTGAAGCTTGCCACCAGCGCCTGATATGATGACCACGACCACTCTGCCAAGAGTGAAAACGAAGAAGAAGAAGATCTCGTGATGGTTACAAGTCTAACCTAACCTAACCTACATGAATTGTATTTATGATAACCTGAAATCAACACAGGGTCAGCAGAAAATAGGTTTCTATGAAATGAAAATTCTGCGAAGTGATAGTGTCTATGACATGTTTGTCTATAAAAGAAGATCCCGGTTTTAACCCATATTGCATTCATATTGGTTACAACTCTGGCGCCTTTACTGTTGAGTTATTAAGAGCTATCATTAACAGAAGGGAAGAAGATAAGGGCAGTCTTGTGCGTATCGAAAAAGCCTGGTAGAGTGACAAAGACCCCAAAGTGAAAGAGTGAGAAGGGCCTGGAAGAGTGAGAGTGACTCCGATTCAGAGTTATTTGCTTTTATAATATTTTTTATAAAATTGTTCAAACACTTACTATTTAACCACGTTCAATTGTGCTTTTTTCTTATTATTTTTTAATGAGAATATGATTTTATTTGTTCGGTGTTATAAAACCTACATATCACTGACCTTCAGTATTACGAAATATTTAATAAATAGGGAATAAAAACAACCATTGAAATGCAAACGGAATAAAAGTGCTCATAGTAAAATGTTTTGAAAGGAATGTCATAAAGACGCAAAATGGGCAGAGTTTTAAAGAAGTAAAGTCAAAGATATAATCAAATTAAGTTTTCAAAGTAGGCAAATAGGTATTTTTCTTAAATATTATATCTCTTTTAAGATGGAACAGGCATACTTAATTGGCTTCCGGTAACTTTCCGGGAGGAAATTTGGGCTATTGAAAGATGTCCGGCAAGAACCAATCATATGTAAATACTTATGATTTGTTCTGTTTACTGATTCACTTGATTTTGGCGAAGTCACAAATTCCAAAAAAAATAGAAGTAGACATAATTAAACTCATGGAAAATGATAGCTTTTTGACGAAACTACATTACAATAGGTATGTCGGGCGGAATCTCATACTTGTTCGGTCTTTTAGGTGTATCCCAGATGCCTAACCCTGGTACAGTAATTTATCTGAAGTGTAAAACACTTATTCTTACACATCCAACCAAATTCTCAGCCAGTATACGAGTAATGTAATAAAATACATTTGTTTATAATTGAGAGCATTTTATTGGCTCTAATAGTGTAATAAAAGGAATTGCCTTGACTGTAATTTGTGCTTTTGAACTGTTTTACAGCTATGGAGGTTCGGATATTGGACCTTAAGGGTCTTGAGGGATGTTTAATATGTATATTTTTATTCAAAAGCTTTTAGTTATGATAGTTTAATATAGCGAATATCGTAAGTTTATATTTCACCGACATAAACTATATTTACGGAATAGTCAGTCTATATTTGAAATATAAACAGATCTGTGTGACATTCAACCCGCCATTCGAGATTTCTAAATTTCTAAAGCTACACATAAAGGGAATTTTACTTGGTAACCTATTTAAAGTCGTACCGAAAACTATGGCAACATTGACGACTTTTTTTTGTGTCAAGACTGTCATGAGCATCATCATATTTTGTAAGTACTATCATTTTTAAAATAAGAATACTGACTGACTGACAACTCGTTTAAATGTACCAGTCGATCGTCGCATCGCAAGCGCACCTAAAAAATAAGGGTTATTCATTCGTTTTGCAACAATCAATTTAGGACCGTAAGAAATTTTAATTAAGAGTGAAGTGTCCATTACTGCTGCCTGTCAGCTAAAACTCTCCATCATTGGTGCCGTCACTCTAGGTACAGCATTCCCAGCTGCTTAATACCGTTCGGCTGGCTATTGCTATCACACTTGCACTCGCAGCTGACAGTATGTCACTCGTGTTTCATAGAAAAACGAAGATTGCCGATCGCTATTAAGAAACTGGTAATACAGTATAGTCAGTATGTTGATAGTTGTCATCTATTTCCCGGCACCAGGTGTATATCCACGCCCGTCTGTTTGTTTAACAGAATCTGCGCGTGCGCCAATTATAGCTCGCTCACTGTCTATCACTCGCTATGGTATCAGAGAATGTCTGGTCTTCGTATGGGTACTTCTACGGACTATCGAAGCGGAACTTGCCGGTGCTTTGAAAGACCAAGCTTAAATACGTCACATGTAACTAATGAATAATTAGATAAATGCAGATAAATTTTGCAATTTAAGATGAGTTGTTTTTTTTTAAATTTTGCAAAAAATAATTTAAAATGCATATGTTTTTTATGCTGCGTACTTGCATTTACTAAGTTACATAAACACATACATTATTAAGGTTTTTTTTTCCGTATGACAGCGGATAACTCTATCTACAAACGTGTTCACCATTATTACTAGGGGTTTAGTATATTGTGTTTCTGCCCTGTCATGTCCTCGAGAGGAAATATTCTTTAACCGAACAATTGTCCTCGCGTATGATATCCACGGACTTATTTCTCCAATAAATCCATGAAGATCGTCTAAAACTGGCGAAATACACGTTGTTAAAAAAGAAGTGAATATAGTGAAATAGGTAGTTCAATTTCGAACCATCGTGTCTTTGCTCTATAAATATTTAGTAAGATTCGAGAATGTTTTGTAGAGATACCCGTGGAACAGGTGTAATCCGGTGTAATAGGTTTTGGGTAATATAGCTGGTTTATAACATCTTGACGTGTTGATTATTCTTTCGTCATATCGGAAGTGTTGTTTGGCAGCTTGTCTTTCAAACTTATAGGTTAGATTTAGTCTTAGAAAAGGCGTGACGAACTTACGACCGTTAAATATACCTATTATTATGAAATATATCAGAAAAAAACATGTTGGTGAAGATATTTTAAATAAATAAAAGAACACAACACAGGTACCTAATGTTTGGTTGAACATAAACTCAACCCATTTTTGTTAGGTATTATTATGAATTTATCAACCACTTTTGGACTTTAACGTCCTACAAATAGAGTCGATAAATAGTGAAGCACTAAGTTATACGTAGTCACTTTTTTAAGCTCCTACTACAAAAATTCAAGCTCATCTAATGTCTATTTTTTTCGATATTTGACAGGTTGGAAGTGGAAAAATTTAAACAAGTGCAACGTAAAATTTCGTCTTGTTTCACTTACACGATAACATCGTCTCCTGACATTTACATAACCGCGACCCTTTAAAAAGTATCTAGGCATACAATTGGTTTGATTAAAAAACACGTTTTACTTTAATGAAGACTTTAATTCCATACTTATAAGGATCCTATCATTAAGTTTTTTTTGCCGCGCCAATATGTCTTCATCCGCCGCAGGTTAAAGTACTACAGTAATTAACAGCTAAACTTAGACGAGGAACTTGTTTCATTCAAGTCAAGTCGCAGTAAAAGCTAATAGACCCATAACAGTAAGACAGAGTTAATCAGAACTGTCCCACGCCCACTTACCCGTAACAACGTGTTTGACATGGAACCTTGTGCGAGCAAAGTTCAATCTACAATTCAAAAAATATTTCTAATCACGAAGGCTAATCCGCTAAATCTCAACCAAAATAGCGCGAAAAACGTTTAGCTGCGCGAGAGTCGGGGTGTGCTCAGGTAAGCGTCAGTCGGCGTCGCGATCTCCGCCCGAAAGGGAACGCACACGCACGGCTGCGAAATTTCGGTGTTTACACTGCCGAGCAAAAAAAACGGGTCTTGATCACTAAAAAATTAGTGACCCGTGACCCGTTGTGATTGCTCGCGAGTATATAAATGTAGAGGGTTGTAATGTTGCTGTAGTGATGTCCAGACATGCGGCCAGTGGTCATTGCCGCGTGTTTACTGCTGCTCGCGCCCATCACTGATTCTTGGTGGTGAGTTTACCTTTAAACAACAAAAGCCAACACGATTTGTAAAAAGTTGAGGTTATGTATGTTTAATCTAACAAAAAAATTGTTATTGACATTTAAAAATGTAGAGATAAAGATTTTTATATTTCACCGTAGATTTAAAGAAAGCTCTAAGAAAAAGCTCGAGTCAACTTGAGTTGCGAGATAATCAGCTGTGACTGGCGGCCATATTTAGTTAGTGAGTAAAAGTGTTTTTTTTTTATTGTTTCCGTCGCCCTTGAACTTGGTAGGTTTTATCGACATTCATTGACAAATCAGCCAGTGATAAGAAACTAGAAAGTTAGTATAATTCAAATAGATTTTAACTTGTAAACCATCGAATTCTTTCGCTTTTGACATATCTGTGTGACTACAAATTTGTACTGCGTGATATTGTTTAGTTTTCTTGTCTAAATTATTCTAGGGAAGTAAAACATAACTTTACTACTTTTATAGAAACCGCTTATCGAGAACCGATTAAAAATCTACAGGTTGTAATTTTCTGAATCACTTCCTGAATTAGCAGGGGTGATTTTCTTCTTTTCTTTCGCCCATATATATAAATTATGGTTTTCTATAAACCTACCTCATGGTTCTGTCTATTTCCGAAACATTTAAGTGCCGTCACGGTGATATTATGTTTAGAAGTGGTCATTAAAGTGAGTCAGGTGACCACTCCTTATCACCTGAGGCGCGTTGCTATTGTTTGGCATTATAAACCAAACTTAAATGGCCTTTAGTGTACCATTTAGTGTTTAAAATAAAACATTACATAATTAGAAGTAATTTATAAACAGGTAATTCTTTCAGCTGATGCTTGCCAACTAAATGCAGAAAATGGTTGAAGTCTAGTAATTTTTCTCAAGGCCGTAAACTTTAGTTTTAAGATTATTGTTAGTACTAAATAACTTCTCGTCTTCGTTATCGTAGTTATATATTAATTCCTTGATTACCGTGAAATTGTCTAGGTCATAGACTTATCTAAGATTCCCCAACTAACTCTCTGCCAATAATTTCATCACCCGTTGCTTCATCTGGAGGAAAAGGAGGACAAAGAAATAAAAACTTTCGCATTTACATATTAGTTAACATACTAACGCTTTTAACTTATTACGTACAGTATCACTAATTAAAACCATGTTTCTTGAAATTAATTATTAACCTCTTTACTTTGCCTTTTCGAAAGTGTCGGTGTAAACATAAGATAGAGTCAAACAAATATGAACTCTATTATGAATGCAAAAGTGGCACGTAAGGGGTTCTCAACTCGTTAAATAAATATGTTTTGCGACAATGTTAAACTACGGCTCGTATAATGGAGAATGTCTAACTGTACCGACAATTCGTTGATCCGTCAGATTTGTAATACCGTATTTCGCAGCCATCTGTATTCTTGTACACCGTTTATGTTATGCTAAAGAATTTCACTATCCAAATGGCTTTCAAAGTGTTTTGAAACTTCACATTATGAAATATGTCGTATAATTTACAGCTCTGAGGCTGTATTATGAACTGTCAAAATCTGACAAGTTTCAAGCGGTGAAAGGGACAGAATATGCGACTCCTATAGCTCTATCCCGTTTACTCGCTCGAGTTTTTCAGGTTTTAATTTAACAGCTGGTAATATGGTATCTTTGGTAAATGTACGGGGTGTAGCTTAAACATCAAAAATAAATTATGTTTGTTAACGTTTCAAGCGACACTCTTATGATGAATTTAATGTTTTTGACGAAAATACTTTTAAATGTAGTGTCTGTAGTGTTGGTTTCAAATGTATAACTTTTCATTCTCGTTTTTATTACGAACATATACTCAGTTAAGTTTCATGAATGCCGCTTGCTTCATGTTATAAAGAGAAATAGGTCAAACATACCTATTTTGGTGGCGTTATTTGAATTGTCTTAGTGGACACGTTTTTCCAGAAAAAATCTACCACCATTCTTTAATTAGGAGTTCTAATACTGTAGTTAACAAAGGCCATCAATAAAATCATAATGAAATCAAAATATCTCGTCAAAATTCCAAAAACTAATTAAATTTCTATTAAGTATCTTGTACATTTGGAGTAGTCCTTCATTCGTTAATTCTCCACTATGTTATACAAGGTGTATATAAAGACAATGCGTTCGAAAGGGCGACCTAATAACCGTCATCTCTGGTCTCCATCCGAAGCGAATTGGATCCGTCCAGAATAGCTTTACTGCGCTTCCCCGTTATAAATCTCAAAGTATTCATTTGGTTTAGCGCTATCTATCTAGTTGGATCCTGTATGCAGTTAAATTGTCTTATGTTGTTTTTAACACAACAACGTAAAGCTTAGTGGTGAGCAGTCCATCACCGATTGAACTATTAACCTACAAATACATGCTGTATATTTATATCCCCACCAAAACAAAGGGGTAGAATTAGGCTGTACTGAAATTCTTTACAAAGTCGGTCATCATACTAATTTTAAAATTTATACAGTGTACAATACTAAGTAAAGTTATTTATTATTATTATTAATTAAGAGACTCAATGATCCCGTAGTCAAACTATGAAAATAGTTTTATGGGTCAATTTTCTATTGTAATATTGTAACCAATTATTTTAATAATATTTTTTTAATTAATAATAAATAAATAAATAAAACAGTATAAGTTATGGCGTCTAAGATATCCTGAAAACAACATGGTTGCAGCAGATAGTAGCATTCGATGATATGAAATTCAATGCGATGATACAATCGATAAAAACAAATTTAATAAAATGAGGGGTTGGGTACCTATACGGCATTAATAAGTGCTATTTAACCCCTGTGTGCTGTGCTCTTGTATGTATGTATGTATATATGTAAACTCTTTATTGCACATAAACAATAACAAAACACTTTGCATCACTATAGATAATGTACATAGGCGAACTTATCCCATATGGGATCTCTTCCAGTTAACCTTTGAGTAGAATAAGCAAGGACAATGCAAGAGGATAGAAAAATAAAAATAAAGTACATACATCCGAAAACAGACATTAAAAAGTAATAATATTTGCTTAATAAAATATACTAATATATACCACCACATACGTAAACAGCAATTAAAACCTAAAACAGAGCAAAGGAACAACACTCACAACTCATCTTGTTCATTTAACCACAGCTTCTTTAACATTTGCTTTAATAAACCGGCAGATCCAGACTGTCTCAAGCACAGTGGAAGCCCATGTCATTTATCAAGGAATTTATCCATGTCAGTATATATTTATACACAAAATCGTTTCAATTTGTCGTTTCCATAGTTTTTTAAGCATGTGCCAATAAATGACAATCGCAAAGCATGCAACTTCACACTTTAGTTTTGTATTTTATTCTAAATCATTGATGTGTTGGCTTCACCACTACGCACAGCATCCTCAACTAATTTGCCTATAATGTTGTAACATAATATATGTCAGCCCGAAAGGCCCGCACGAGCAACCTCGGGCGCGCGCCAATTAATCCTCATTTGTCAGGGTGCTGCATTAAGCTGTCCCAAGCTGTTCTTGCCCAAAACTTCCTGGGCGTCTTCCTTGAACTTTGCAATTATTACCCTAAAGGGCAGCCACGTTTTGTACAGGATGCGCTTATTGAGGTAGGAAATTAAAGTTTTTGTAAAGTGCTTTGTAAGCTCAATGGTAAAATATGACTTCAGCTTTATTTAACCAGCACATTAAACGGATGTACTGAAAGTGTGAGTTGAATAACATAACTTTAGTCCGCCACTTGTTTAAAATACAATTCGAGTTTTTATAGTTCTACATGAGTAATGGTATTTTATACTGACTCTTTAAATAATTAAAAATTAAAACCATCCGTCTTAACATCGAGCATGCTTACTTTTGTACCTTTGTCAATATTTTTCCACGCACCCTGTACAGTTAATCGCCGTGGCTGCATCAGATAATAAATTCGCAATACAAGTTATAAATCAGAGGCATGAAATTCAATAAAGTCATATCGGGCGGAGAACCACCTCGGCGGGGAGTTTAATATGCAATTAATCAACCGGGCCTGAATTAGGAGCTTCGGGCACGACCGCAAAAAGTATTGTGAAGATCAAGTCTGGTGTGGCCTTTTTGAACCTTGAATATGCGTAGAAAAACAATACACGCTGTATCTTGGGTTCATTATAATCGTCCCAAATATTTAAGGGCTCAATTCTTATCGGCAAAACCATAATGGCGGCCGAGATAAAAACGATACGATGACATGTCAACAGCAATATGGTTTTCCAAATAACTATAATAGAGCCTCAAAAAGATGAGGTTAAATTTGATTCGAAGATAATTATACATATACCCTGTATCTAACAAAACAAGTTTATAACATTTTAAAATTTTGAATAGGTTATGTATTTGTTATAAATTACGCGCTTTTGCACTTTTTTTTACAGTTTCAAAAAATGTGTCAATTTTTAATCGGAAGTGACCAAATCTATGCGCGGTCTAGATGTTTGGAACTAGCATAAGTGGAGATATCTCATTATTTTTTCAAGAATACGTACAGATTTAAATATTTAACTATATCTTCAGACACAAATTCTGCACTAACAGTTGTTGTGTAACATATTGACTGATTATACACATGCATTTTAAACACAAGATTTTACCTGCAACTCCAAAAGAAAAATATTTTCAGAGGGCATTGTGGATAAAACATTCGTTACTTTCACACCTACATAGTTGCAAGAAAGTGACGGATGTTTTATCTACATCTATTCACAGTGATAAACGCGACTGTCCAACTGTTTCAGTCCAATTCAATTTTACGTAAAAATATTACCAACAAAAAATATATAAGCACATATCAGAGTTCACCACACGACTAAGTACAACACGCGCGATCGCACACCCAGCAGACCGTGTGAAATGACATCATCCCATTAACATTCAGCTTTTTGTCAACTGATTGACAATTAGAACAAATAGGTATCGGTCGAAACATAACCGAATCGAATCGATTTCTACCGATGGGCAATTCTACCAATGATTTAGTATATGCAACACAATCAATAAATTCTACCAACAATATTTTTCATGTAAGAATATCAATCATTGGTTTAGCAACAAGAGCTTTTAAATAGACCATCCTACATTGAAATCGAAGATATGACGGACGAATTCAACAACTTAAACATAGGAAAAACTAATAGGTTTTACCACCTAATGACGGGAATAAAGCAGATGAGTCAAGAAATGTATGCGGGGAACAATTTGGTAAAGATTAGTTTTCAAAATTGGAAAAGGTGCCAAATATCATCTTGAAGGGCGGGATCCAGTTTAGGACTAAGTATTTATAAGGATTGTCCTACGGAAGGAGATGAAGCGACTGGGTGGATAAAGAAGAGGACAACGCCAGACAGCAAACTGCTGTCGATTATGTCGATTGTCGATTATGACGATGATGGTGATGATGATGATGATGATGATGATGATGATGATGATGATGATGATGATGATGATGATGATGATGATGATGATGATGATGATGATGATGATGATGATGATGATGATGATGATGATGATGATGATGATGATGATGATAATGAGAAAGATGATAATGATGATGATGATGGTGATGATGGTGATGATAGTGACGATAATGATGTTTTAATCCCAACCAAGCACTTGAGCGGTTTAAAATGTTCTTACATGATACTTTATAAAAATGAGACAATTACACATTGCAAGAAGAAAAAAGTTGTGTTGATTCACCCAAAGTACCAATCAAGTTATTGGCCATAAAAGCTGTAGGCGTGGGCGCAGCGTACGGATGAAATGAGTCGCCTACGTCGAAATAATATTGATTTGTTAATTAATTATAGATTTTTTTACGTAATCGGTCAGTAACATCGGACTGTTAAAAATGGAGTGAGAATTGATGTAAAACATTTCGATTTGATAAATGTAGAAATGTAATAAACCATCTACGGTTGCGGAATGTGTCAAGGTACCTTTAGTATGTAATTCGTATTTTGTTAAATTGTAATAAATTATATTATGGTCTTTTCCAGTCCATTCAACTAAGGTCCATTTATAAAGGATGTTTCTTTCTTAAACTCTACCTTATAGATGAGCTTCCTCTCTAGGTGTTTTCCATGTCTTGTTTTCCTTTGCGTGGCTTATGAAGAGTATTCGCTCAAAGCTAGTGATTTGGCTGTGGCTAGCATTGTTGACGTTAATGGGCGTTTATGGCGTTTAAAGGCTTTTAAAAGCTTACTTGAATAATGTGGACATTAAAATTCTCTCAGCTAAATATAATAAAATAAGCAATCGTACACTGTAGGAAATAAACAACTATCATTAAATTTCGAAATTGTCTTGCTTTACTCCCAGCTGCTTTGGCGATATTTTTGTTAACAACATAAACAAAGTTAAGATAAATCGAGTCTTCCTTGAGCAATGTAAATTTCTACCACTGTGCAATTTTCAAGGAGAAAGACGCAATAAAGCATTTTGTAGAAAGTTGGTACTTATTTGGAGTTGAACATCCAGCTGTCTCAAATCCTTCTATCAATCTTTTGATCGTCAACTATTTACTTACCGTACAGGTATTTTTATTTCAATATATTGAGCATTTGTGCACAGCAACCATTTGTCTCCTCAAAAAAATAAACATCAAGGCAATAAACAAAACGATTCTTGCTCTGTAACGTCTTTCCCAAGGTAAATATGGTAAATAAACCTTAATAATAACTAAATGAAAAGAAAGCTTTAATAACCTGACCGCATTTTTTATATTGTCGTCAATATACCTATCTGTTAATAATATTGATATTGTGCCATTGTTGTTATTTCAATTTTAACAGTTTAGGTATGCTATGTCACCCAGGATGGTGAAAGCATTCTAACGATACCACACACATCTGAATCGGCTCAGGCGTTTAGAAGTTAGATGGAATAAATAATCTTACATACATATATAAATACATGAACCCTGAAAACATTACACCCCTTTTTTTGGGCAGCGATGTAAAAAAATAAGACGCCCAATTTTGGTTAAAATCATTGTAGGTACCCATAAAAAAAAGTGGATTGAAGTATTCAGATCGCATGTCATGTTTTAAGTAATCTAAAATGGATAAGTGAATCAAATACAGTAAAAAAGATTTATGGCGCAATCAATTTTGTTTAAACTCGCATTAAAAAAGACACTGCTTATCGGTTTACTAAAGGCGAAGTTACTAAGAAGAATAAGATATTGTATTAGCCGCAAATTGGTGCAAAAAACCAGCAACTGAAGTTGGACTGATATATTATACTATTTAAAAAAGTTTTTTTTTTCCTTTTAAAAGGCGCGTTTTTTTTACATTTTTTTTATCGATTATTGTATGGAGAAAGCAAACTATCACACTGGCCAACTAGTGGCAAGTAGGTTTTGAGGATTTTAGACATAATATGTATGTCATCAGATTGTATGTAGTTCCTTTTAATAGATATTAGATAATTCTCTGCAACTCCCGTATCACGGCTTAATCGCCGTAGATAAATGTGTACAACAAGCCCTTCTGCATGAAAGCAACAAGATAGCCAGCAGACCAGAATTGCCGGTCTTCCACGAGTTCTCTTCTCCCCCGCGGCATCGTCTAAAATCTCGGCATCCTCCTTATCAGACAGCCCAGAACCTCCTTGCCTATCAACCTACGATCAAGAATCAATGGAGCGAAGAGTGGAAGGCTAATCCGCCTATAGCCTCACTCTTAAGCTATGATCCAACCAGGAAACCTAACGGCTTTTCTGCCCCAAGAAGAGAATGGTGCCAGCTGAACAGACTGCGAACGAGACACGGGCGAAGCGCCGATTATCTGTTCAAATGTGGATGGAGAGATTCACCGGCGTGTGACTGCGGTGCCCCCGTGCAGACTGTAGACCACATTATAAAGGATTGCCCTATCCGAAAATATGATGGAGACCCTCAAGATCTGTTCACCCTTACTGATAACGCGGCCCAATGGGTGAAGAATTTAGATATAAAACTATAGTGCATGTGCTTGACTCGGCTTAATAAAGCCATACGATTAAATTAAAATGTGTGTAAAGCATCCATCACTCTGGCACTTACCTTACTGGTCAGAAAGTGACATGTTTTATCGACGCTTATCCACGTCGATAAACACGACAATATGAATTTGAATCTATAAAAACAAACAAACGCACTTTTGCATTGATTATTATTATTAAGTAGGGCTTAGGAGGGAGGGACAAGATACAAGTGACTATTTACGTATACAATTGTATTTATATGAATAGGTTCTAACGGTTGGCCGAGGAAATATTCAGCCCTGCTATTACTAGAGGCACGGATGAGCTTATGAGTATATTATTTATTAAATTTATTTAATCTAGTAAAACCTTCCAAGACTCCAGGCCCCACTGCCCAATAATTTCAAGAGTTAGCAAATATGCAATTATCAGATTTATTTTCATAATGTATAAAGCCGCTGTAGCCACTGCACCTGCCTACAAAACCGTCATACCGGGGTGGCGTGGAGCCGAAATATCCACACAGGTAGCATCCCTTAATAACTGCGGCTCGTCCTGTTGACCTCAAAGTGATTCGAACTAAGATTGATATGGTACCTAATACATAATAATATGCATATGAAATGAAGTTCCACGGGTTAAAGGTCGTCCCATTTGCCACGGTATGAGGATCATCCCATCAGCAGGTCTCTTACCAACACGTATCAGCCCACTACGTCCTAATGTGGCCGGCACGTTAACGTTGACCAGAGCCTGCCGAATTATGTCGTCCACGCAGGCATGGCGGGAGAGGCGACCAGCGCTCTTTGTGCATGCTAGATGGCGGTGGCCCTGTCGGTCAACGGGAGCTCTGCAGTGGCAGAGATGTTGCTCAACACTGCACCTAGACGAATGCCAGCCGGTATTTTGAAGCTGTTGTTATTATGTCGTTGATGGTATACAATGACATATTCCAATAGTTAAGAAGAGGTCAGTTCTCCAAACAGGGTCTTCTGGTCATGACTGGACCTTAACCTTGGTTAATGCCACGACATCCGCTAAGCAGTCGCGGGCAGTCACAACATTTGGACCCGCGGAATGACATTAACCTGACAGCCTAATCAAGAGTGGTTACGGTTAAGTTTTACGATCCGAGGGCCATTAATATTGAGACTTGGGTGAATGAGTACCAGTATTAAATACAGTGTCAATCTGGGTACTTATACATGATTTGTGAGAGCATTAGACCTCGTTTGGACAGGTTTAAAATGTGCGAAGCTGCTAAACGTGGAAATTTGTATTGATCTTAATTGGGAAGATTCCACTATATCTGCCAAGGCCCAAGGAAACAATTTTGAAAAAATGATTGGAGCTTATTAAAGCAAAAACAAACAAGAAATTGCTAAAAGTAAGACAAGGCAAAAATGGGAGACAGGGAAGGTAATAGGATGACACGTTATATGATATGATGAATTGATTGCATACTTGCGACCAACTTATTCAATCACTCAGTTCGTGTACAATGCAAGTCAACAGCTGCATCACACTATAGATAATTTTGTAGCAAAATTAAGAACAAAGAACACATCGATACATAAAATTTAAAGCCTTCCAGGGGTGTCCATAGTGACGCAATGCGTCGTCATTAACATTAATTAAGAAGAAGGTTATCTTTACGACGTCCGGCCACGAGCTTAAAGCCAATCTGTCTGTCGCCTTTTATGTCCATTCAACCAGTTCGATGTGTTTATCAATCAGAGATATAAAACGTCTAGGCGATGAATTGAGAAATGGTAGAGCATCCTGTAAACGCTTTTAAGGTAGGTACTTAGTGATAAATTATCTTGACCTAATTCGACAGTCAACGTTTAAGATCTAATTTAAAGTTGAAAAGGTCTTATATATGTTCACGTTGAGCAATTTCAAATAATGTTCAAAAAATTCAACATTATTATCCGACACTATTTACCTTTGTTCAGGAACAGCTATGTGCAGAAAATATATTTCTTTACACAACTCTGCTATGGCCAAATGGCTGACTCACTTAAATTCAAACGCGTGATGAAACTAAGAATGTTACCTTTATTTTTTAATCCCATATAGGTTTGCATTTGATCTCAGTCTCACCTGATTTTGAGGTCGAGGGTGGTACATGCTTATCCAGAAAAAAACTTATTCACTCTTCCCTTGAAAACACCAAGGTTATACAATTCCGGGAATATAGACGAAGGGAGAATTTTCCACTAATTCGTAGTACGAATAAGAAATGACGCAGCAAAACGCTGCATCCGAAACATTGGAAATTCGACTATATGCGGACGGAAGCCCTCCCGGCGTCCGGACGATCAATGCAAGAAAGTGGAGGGTGGGATGAGGTCTTGTAAAAAATGATTGAAAAGCGACTTTACGCCGATGGATGTTCCAAACTTGGAAGTTAAACCAAGGGAACTCCTGAACGTCATCAACTTTCATTCGGTTCTGAGTATACTGTGGTAACAAATCAGCGCAGAACTAGTCCATTTAGCACTGGAGCGATGCCCTGTCGCGTCGACCGCCCGCCGCATGTTTGTGCCGCTGTTAGCGTCTGGTCGCTAACTCCGAGTATTCAAGACTAAGCTTCGGCAGACGCGCCAATAAGTGTTCTTAAAGCCACTGAGGCACCAGTTTTCTTTAGAGAACGCCCGTTCTGCCAAAAAAATCCTCAACCATGACTTTTTTATTTGGCTGACGTATTTTATTCTGCCGTCAATGGTCTTCACAAGCTCGCAGGGAAATCGAACCAGATTTTGATCGACCTCATATAAGAAGTAAGTAAAGGGTTCATTTTATATGATAAAATAGTCCTTACACAGATTAAATAAAATGAACTTTTCACTTATGTAACATTTCATGAATTTACCAACCAGCCAGAAAAAAAGCAATCAAAATATAAATGAACGAAGGAAGCTAAGTGTCTTCTTTAACATTGAATAATATTTTAAATCTTATCAAGGCAGAGGCTTTTTTCGAACACATCGGTTGGTTGAAATGGTTACGTATCTCAAGCTTGAATTTCAGATACCATGTGTTTCGTTTGTCAGAATTTTCATAAGTTAGATTCGTTTTTATGAAACTTTTTAACATTCCTGGATTTTTTTGTAAAACGAACTTAACCTAACTCTCGTATGCGTGCCTGGTATGGTTGCGTTAATCGGGTGACAAAATGTGGATACAGCATCCGGTACTCTCGTTCTTCACTCGTACGTGTCAGAAAGTGATGGATGTAGGCTCCCTGGACGTACAATATATCTCTGAAAATATTTTGAAAAGTTAATGGTTCTCAGCGAGCTGTGATTTTCTATCTTATGAATTTTAGGACTGTCGAAACAGTTAGTAAACAAAACTTCGGACTTGACATAAAGTTAACATAGGCTAAATTATAAAGTGTACAACTAGCCAATTTCATATTATATCCGTCCGTCCGTTTCAACACTTGAAACTTGGCAGGATGTAATACATAATATGGCTGCAGTTGTGGAAACATCAGGGAGACGCTTCTGTGTGTATCTGATCTTTATTCGACTGTCCATCTTGGGCACAGCGCGTCACTGTGAGTAGAGCCTCTCCAATTATCGCGTAGCGCCCATTATGGAGACTGTGGCGCTGGAGCCTTCTCTTAATTTATTTACTTTAAAATAATAAATACAACAGAATATTATAAAACATCTGCCAAACTGTGTAGTAGTCTCATGCATAACAGTGAATTTGTTGTTCATTTAATTATATGTTTAGTCCACAGTCGGAGAAAATGTTTCATAGTAAAATGTTTAATAAATTATTACTCAAGCATGACGTAAGACATATACATACATACAATATGATGTCTCCTTAAAACTTCTGGAAATATAATTTGTGCTCCTCTGTCGTCCTAGTATGGCTGTGATTATCGCGTGACAAAATGTGGACAAGCATCCGTCACTTTCGTGCTTATGTAAGTGTTAGAAGGTGACAGATGTTTCATCCACATATTGTTGCACGATAAACTCAGCCGTATTCAGCCCTGCAAGACCATAACCATAGAATTCTGCATCCTGAAACTACTACTTGTGCCAGCTAAATTCCTCTTAAAATTCTCCGAAAAATAACCTTAAGGGCCTTGACCCGTCAAGCTCATTTCGTGCGTGCTTTGACCTTGGACATATTTCATCGCTGCTGAACTGATTCTAACTTTCTTATGCCTATCTTCTTCGATATCGTAATTATATTGTTGCTATGCAACCGCAACAACAAGAATATGATTACAATATGGAAGCGAGCAGGCTTAAAAAAACATTGTTCTTCCAAATTCCTTTTTTAACAGCTAAAAGGATCCTCAGACTGCGATAAACAACCCATATCATTCACTATTATCAACTCACTTTAAATTTGAATAAACTCTTAAGAAGCTAAACGCCCTATTTCATAAAATAACATCCACTTTCGAAACGCCAACAAGTTCGGACCCAGTTTAAAAGACAGCGCAAACATGCGACATGCCTGCGCTCAGCGACGATGATGCCACGCTAACCCCTTCCGACAACAATCGCACCACATCAACTTTTTAAAAGTGTTTACACTCGCTTACAGTGACAGAGCGATCTAGTCTGGCGATTGCTGCCTGTTGACAGACGCTAAAACCAACATAAACATACAACTTCAACGACTCTTAATGCAAAATCATAAAGTAGAATATCCCTTGGATATTTTCTAAGTAAAGTTGCGAGTCTGTAATGGTAATGATGTTTACAGTTAAGTCGTCATACAGTCGCTAATCGCGTCCAAGTCGCAAGTTAGCGCCTCGCCCGGTGTCCGCAAATACTACTCATTCATTGTCACTCTAGTTGAATGAGGGACAGTCCTAAAGGTTTTAAAATGGACTCGAGGATTTTAACACCCGGAGATTTTGAAATAGGGTTGTTTGAGGTACAAATAATAAATTTAAGGCAAACTTTTTGTTTTAAATAACATTACATTATTTATATTAAATCTTCACAATAGTGTTTATATTACTGGTGCGTGGGTCTATGGGTCACAGTAAACCTTATTTATAGGTACATAGGATTCAGTCACCTAAAGGGCAAAGTTGGTACTTGGTAGTTCCATTGCAAAATCAAATAAGAAGCCTAATTGGATAGGTAATAAATATTACGTTATATTATAATATAATATGACTTTTGTAAAAACTAACCTAACCTAACCTTTAGGGTTCTTTGCGATGGTACATGCTAAAATAATACCTGAAATATTTACAGTTACAGAAAAAAAATGGGCATGACACGCGATTAATGTGAAAAGGTATTAAAGTGTACACATATTTATCAACTCGACTGTACTTAATATCATAAATGCGAATGTTCGTGTTAGTTTCTTACTCCTTCACGCTGCATGGGCTGGATGGATTTAGATAAAATTTGGAATAGAGATAACTTATACCATAGGCTACTTTCATCCCGGGAAAATAGATAGTTCCCGAGGGAATAAATATACTCGAAAGTTACGCGAAGAAGAAAAATTTACGTACTATTTTAAGTATTCACTGACACAAGAAACACTTATGTTTATGAGAAATCTTAATACTTAAATAGTGATTAATTTGTGATTTTTATAGTTTGCGACTAACTAATTTGATGAGCTAAAATAATATTGACACTAACAATGTCGCAATCGCCACACTTTCTTCTACAAGATAAATTCAACCTAACCGGTTGACAGCTGACTTTATTACACCGCAGCCCATTAAAAGAGGAACGTGCCAACCAATCTCATTGTTGTCACGATCGCAATATATTGTCTTGAGTTAGATCATACATTCAGTTTTAAAGATCCGACCAGACATTAATCAGATCCAACATAAATAGCTGCTGAGATAGTGTTCTCGATGAAAGGTCTCACTACAAAA
This sequence comes from Acleris sparsana, assembly GCA_923062465.1. NCBI lineage: Eukaryota > Metazoa > Arthropoda > Insecta > Lepidoptera > Tortricidae > Acleris > Acleris sparsana. Next base: position 16,839,278 of record OV281286.1, read on the forward strand.
AAACCCGGGCAAGAGCGTGTCGGACCATGCTGAGTGTAGGGTTCCGAAGCCGCTAAGTACTACAAACATAAAAACAACAAGTCATAACTAATTTTCTATTTAAACTCATTTCGTGCCGTTTTAGATGATCTAAGTAGGTAGGTATAAAAAGTTTAACCGCCGTATCTCAGAAACCGATGATGTCTTCTTAATCGTGATAGTTTTTCTATAAAATTCGTATAGTTTTGGCTGTAGGGGGGGGGGGGAGGGGGGAGGCGCACTTTACTCTCGCAACAATTTGCGCTTTAAAGCTTAATATACCTATATATAATATTTTATAAAAGGATCCCTTAACCGTCAAATTGTTTTACAAACCCGCAATATTTTTGAAATACCTATCTAACGTATGGGGTAGACGAGAAAAAAAAACAAGTTTTTATTTTACCACTTTGTTGGCGTGACTAATATGTCTATTTATGCCAAATTACAGCTTTCTAGTACCAACAGTCTCTGAGCTAAGCTGCGGACGGACGGACGGACGGACATGGCGAAACTATAAGGGTCCCTAGTTTGACTACGGAACCCTAAAAAAGGGTTTTTATGGGATGGAAGCAAACGAACATATAGACCATCTGATGGCAAATTCGAACTCAAGATTACATTTGCATAGGTATCCTTTGCCAACCCTTACTAAAACAACAAATAATTTAAATGAGGTGAATATAAGATATAAATAAAGATGTTTAAGAACACTGCTTGTAAAAGTTGTATCATCAAGAATTAGATGATCAGAGGGTTTTCTGGATTGTTGCAAGTGGAAGGAACTGGTCTCTGCCCTCCCCCTACGGGTCTACGGGAAAGACGTGATTATATGTACGTAAGTATGTATGTAGAAAGCATAAGAGGCATAATTATTCATTTCCATCAAATTATCATTCTACAATTATAACTCTCAATGGTACCAACATTGGACATGACAACGACTAATCAGTTTTTCCAATGATTTAACATTACTGTCAAGTTAATTAACGGTTATTGAAAAATCAATATGGTTTTACCGAGTAGAATAAACCTCAGCTTTTAATAAGCAATAACTCTTACAATGTCAATATGACCTCATTCATTTGTCTCATAAATCCCAACAAGCGATTGATTTTCTCACAATACGCCCACTAATCGAGTGCTAACCTAAATGTTAAGAGTCAGTTGATTCCCCCTTCTTCGTTAGTGGCTTCCTCGCCTCGCTCGGTTTCCCGACCACATGGTGCTTTGAAGAATAATTAATTGACATACAACTTATCACCGCTAATTTATTCGTCTGGATAGACACGAGGTGTCGCCACTTTGGCAACATTCCATTAATATCACACACGATCGAACAACTAACGTAAGCTTAAACTATAGAGTTGCTTTCAGATTGACGCAAATCGGCCAGTTTCTTGATTTCCAGAAACGTAAAGTGAAACTTATATTAAAGCCAAAATAAACCTGTCAATGACGTTTCGTAACAGTAATTCATAGCGAAGGTGTGAGGAATGATTTGTATAGTAAATATTGGCAATGCCGTATCTTGGTGCTTACGTCACGATGTGATAATGGGTAAATGTTTAGAGAAATATCTTCACGCTACTTTTGGAGTTAGTTATTTAACCCGCGTCATATTATGTGCAAAGGATAAAAATACAAAGACATATAAGTATACCACTTCATAGGTGCTGGGTTGGGCAGTATTAAGGTATAAACCAAAAAGGTCCAGTTAAAGAAGAGTTTTGTCACCGTAGCGAAACTGTCGATTAACGTCAAACACATACATTAATGTAACAAAATTGTTAGACATCATTTAAGTGACATTTAAATAACGTCTTTATGTACATTTATTTTAGTTTTACTCATATGGGACATTGCGTCGAGTCTTCACGTCGAGTATTCCACAGAGCCTGAGAACAAAAGACTTCAATCAGTGCGTCTTACCTGTTACGATATACGAAGCCGAAACGTGGATTCTTACGATAGGGCTGGTTCACAAATTTAAAGTCGCTCAGCGAGCTATGGAGAGGGCTATGTTGGGAGTTTCTCTGAAGGATCGGATCCGGAATGAGGTGATCCGACAGAGAACTAAGGTTATCGACGTAGCCCATCGAATTAGCAGCTTAAAGTGGCAGTCGACCGGTCATTTGTGCCGCAGAACCGATAATCTGTCAGATAATCCAGATAATCAATCTGGAGTTATCGTATTCCTGAGTGGAGACCGCGAGTGTATAGGTAGTGTAGGACGCCCTCAGACCAGGTGGAGCAACGATCTTCTCAAGGTGCATGGTCGGCAAGAGCTGGATGAGAGTGCCCAACAATCGTGCTCGTTGGCGTGGCGAGAGGCCTATGTCCAGCAGTGGACTAGTATAGGCTGATGATGATGATGATGATGATGATGGTGATGATGATGGAAAATCTCAGCCCTGTCCGTTTGTTAGTCCAACAGTACTTTGTCAATTCATATTATACCAATGTTACCAATATTAACTTCACTTTTTTGCAATACACGTGATTTGTTAAGCGGATGTTTAAGATCACGAGTCGTGTAGATTAACGTAAGATTTGTTTATGTAAAAAGGATAATAACCTCATCAATTACTTTGTCAGTTACGCCATAGTTTAGATTAGCGAGAAAAACGAAATCATTAATCTACCAACTCGTATAGTTCGAGATAGACGTATTTAGAATTGAAAACAGACAAGTTTTGACTGGAAATCAATTAAACTTCTGACTTAAGATAAGCAGTAACCGTTGATTATAAATATAATACATGTGAGTATGTATGTATAGGTACTCTTTATTGTACAAGAATTAAAAAAACAAGTATTAGTGTTGATTTAAATACATATTTAAGCAATACGACCCCTAAAAAGTTCATAATTTGACTCCTGGCTCTGTTTTTTTTGTTTTACCCTATCTTGCTTCTTCATCGTAATCATACTGTGGACAAATACATATTTGACTTGTATTATCGTTAATAATAAAACCGTATCACTGTATAAGTAATTTTTCTTCAAAATATATATGTATGAAAAATATTTAACATAAGTACGTAAGTTTTGAAAGGTGGGGCAATTACGACAACGGGAGAAGTCCGACCAACCATATATTTTAAGCGATAGTGTTGGTTTGAAGCACTATTGGTCTCTAGTCGCACTTGTCTCAATTTACTTTAATAAAACTAAAAGTCCGACATGTTTATTTTCAATATTTTATCAAGGATATGCATTTGTCGTTGCAGTTGATATTGTCAAACTAATATCGGGTCAGTAGGAGATCCGAATAGGAGACGATTTTCACAAAATGAAAAAGTAGGCTGAAAATCTTCAGTCCAGTAATATAATTATTAAAAACATTAAAAATTAACTTTGTTTTAAATGTTGGAATTGCTTGTTTATTAGACAAATTATATACTTACCAATTGAGAGTTTGAGTATGAATATGCAAACGTTATGTTGACTATTTTTATCCCTACAAACGATTGGGTAGGCAGGTATAAACTGGTAAGTCGGTACTAATAATCTGCAACAAACCTAACGTTTACATATTCTATAGGCTTCATACTTTCAATTAGTATGTAATTTGTATATTAAATAAAAAAATATTTTTTTCAAGTTTTTTTTTTATGATATAAGTACTAAACTGTAATTTTTCAGCCTACCTATTCACCACCTAGTATTTAGCGTATTAAATTTGATATAAAATACTTTTCCTCGAATAAACAGCTAGTTAGGTCAGTGCGCCAATGATCTCCGGTCGATATTGTCTTTAATAGTCACTTTGACACAAGATGATGGAACCGTAATGAAGGACCAATGATGGGATACAAAGGATAAGGGTTATTCATTTGTTTAATGTATGCAACCATGCCTTGAACTGCGTCCAACACAGGTGCCGTCAGACTAGTTCTACAAAACCATTGACCATACAGACAGCTGCATCTAAATATAAAACAAGCACTGATTCACCTTCCATGAGAGTTTAATTAACACAAACAACTACTCGTAGTGACTGACCTTCGGTTAACTACAACAGTAAAAAAGCGAGTACAACAGTAAAAGTCGAGTTTACTGTAAATTACGAGCAACATGGCGGTAAAATGTAAAATACCAGCGTACGGGTTAACAGCGTTGATATCTCTGTTTACGTGGCACGAGGCTGGAATTTGGGGAATGCGAGCCCGAAAAGGGTTTGGAAATTATGGAATCTCGTTTATTTGGTATTTGAAGCACGGTATGTATAGGTGCTTATTGTAATGTGCTAAGGGTAGGACCGAATTGATCAGCACAATAACATTTTCATGAGAAGATTTGCCTTTCATCATGAAACTGGAGCAATATTAGTCGTTACGTAAAGGTTAAATAAAGCACTTGTAGGTACCTATTTATAAATAATGTGTAAGAAATGTTTTCTTTTATATAAACACATATTTACTTAGAATTATAGACCAGATAAAAGCGGCAGTGAATGGCTCATTATCACAGCATGAATGCACGAGGAAGGCGGCTATCAGAGAAGAGTGGCGGCGTGTTGTGAAGCTTGCCACCAACTGCAACACTTGAAGCGATGACCACGACCTCTCTGTCAAGAGTGATACCGACAAAGAAGAAGAACAATAGACCAATCATTTTTTCTATTTCTACCTGCGAAAAGTATTTCTATTTTATATAAATAATGAAGAAAAGTGTTTATTTTTTAAGTAGGTAATTTCTTCACTATTAAATCGTTTCTTTTTTTACTAAATTTGTGTTTTTCTTGCACAATAATATTGCTTAGTAAATAGGTATCAAATATGTATAGGCAATTATTTCTTAAAAAACAAACAGTTTTTAGTCTGTTAAGACATTAAAGAAGAACAATAATTAACTTCAATAGAACTCAATGACCAACATAACAACGATAAACTAATCCACCAACACAACCGAAAATAAACCTAAATAACCTAATTTAAAAGTCATCCCAACAAATAAACGCGCATCATCATTACCGCCTGCATTAGCTGAATCAATCGGCGCGCGAGTGGCGCACAATGCGCGCGCGCTGACATTTGCGACGGTTACGGATTAATGCGCACAGGCAGACGGACGGAGGCACGATTGAGGAGGGAGATGTGTCGCAATGACGCTGTTATCTGGGCTTACATTCGAGATGGGCTAAAGGGCCCATTCAAGATGCATATCGGTAAGTTAGCGATTTTCGAAAATGAACGTAATCGCTTATGTCAACTCCTGAGTCGATAGATAATAGACACGTTAGCATTTTGGCTAGGCATACAGGTATTGTGATTGTCTTCACGCAACGCAGCTCAGCTAGGTATCCCGACTTTTGACCACTAAATAGGTTTGTGAGATAAAAGTTTGTAAAATGATATGGTTTGCCAAATGAGGATTTGATAAAACATTAGTAAATTCTCAGCTAGTTTAGAAGACTTAATTATTACGTTATCGTTATCGAAAATGTGTAGGATTGACGTAAGCTGCCAGACGGTCGCGTGAAGTTCCATACACTTTGACAGTTTACGAAAACATTTTTCGATAACGTTGACCAACAAGATGGAGTGACGACCTCGTCAGGATCGCGGGACCGCGGTGGATGCGAAAAGCACAAGACCGGTCTGAGTGGAAAGCCTTGCGGGAGGCCTATGTCCAGCAGTGGACGTCTTTCGGCTGAGATGATGATGATGATGACCAACTTGTCTAGCCTCATTGAATAGTTATCTCGAACGCGGAATGTGGGTTTTTACATTATGCGTGCGTCATAAAGCAAAAGATGCGGCTGCTGTGGAAAGACACAAGGCCCTTTTCTACTCGATAAAAGCATATTGCTTTTGATATGCTATCGTACTCTCAACGTTACGAAAGCTCTTATTTACTTGATAGCAATGGCGACATAATCATGTTCTCATGTTGTTGTTACGTCGTTGTGTTGTGTACCAGGGGCTCTAATCCACCGGGTAAAACTATATAGCTTTTAACATGTTATCATGTTGTCAAAGTTACGAGAGTTCTTATAAATTTGGCAGTAAGTACATAATGACGGCCAAGTTAAACCCAATACCATAACATGTCTAATACAATATGGTTTTACCAAGTGGTATAGAGCCCCGAAAGAAAAAATATGTAAGACGGGGACAATCATATAAATATGTTTAAATAGGTAGATACTACCAGTTCCTGAATAGTTATGTCAAAGTCACTCTGCTTCTTCTCTCCTTCTGGTGCTGTGGGATAAACAGCACTTCGAACATTATAGGCAAGCCTTTTAAATCAGGTGGCCTGATATGAGCGTTTATCGCGTGACACAATGTGGATAAAATATCCGTCACTTTCTGACACTTAAGCACGACAGTGACGAATTTTTTATCCTCACTTTGTCATGCGATTAACGCAACCACACTAGGTCCGCTGGGCCTATTCGATATTATACGAAACTTAATCGAAATGTAAGTAAAGTCAAAAGCTGCTGTCACTTGTATTGCACAAGATTGCCAACCATCAGTGAATAAGCAGTACACCTGCCCCCTATTTCACCACCCTGACAATTGCATGAGACAGGTGACATTTAAGTGTACATGGCCAATCTTATATGACTCCCAGTGATGTATTAGCGTGTTAACTTAGCAATGTATACCGAATTATCACCTATCACGTGTCATTGTCAAGATGGTGGAATAGGGAGCAGGTGGAAAAAATTGTTTAAAGCGTCTTTCATTTAAGCATTATTAGAAATGGACTTAGATAGGTATATCTTTTAAATCTGGGTTATTACAAAGCCATCAATCATCGCAAACCTGTAGAACTGACGTCTGAATTGGAAGCAGTCTGACAATGAACCCAGTAGAGTAAACAGATCTTTCAGCGCCTGCGCAGCTCTGGCGCGCGTCAGTTGACGCCGCATTACCCAAACCGCTGCATACTTGAGGGAGATTCTGGGTTTACGATTTGTGCAAGGTGATGACCAGCCTAAAAAAATAGGCAATCTATGTTTGTTTGTAAAGTATAAAAACAAGAAAAAAGGCAAACTTATTCATTTTAGAGATTTATACAAAAGAAAAAATTACGGTTAAAATACCCTAATTGCAAATAAACAGTCATGAAATAGAACCAAAAATATTACTAAAAACTGCACAAGAAAAATATACTATACCAAACTATAACAAAACTCTAGATAAAAATCGGTCAAGCGCGTGTCGGACTCACAAACCGAGGGTTCCGTACCGCCATTATTAAACAGTAGCATTACGATATTCCAATTTGAATTAGTTATCGAATTCAATCAGCGCGAGCCCGACTCACACTTGACCTTTCTGACCTTGACTTTTTTTTTAATTGATAATATGTCCGCCGTTATAAAAAATATTCTAATGAAAAAACAACGCGATATGTATTACAGATCAAAAGAAGCTCTTTTAAGTTAAGACGGACGGACAGTTTAGGCATACGAGTATTAATAGGGTCTTGTAGGGCTCAAAAAAGAAGTGGAAATTGCTTTAGCATAATAATAATATAATTTTCCAAACATCGACCCAAATAAAACAGAGATACATAGGGTAACATGGTTGACAGTGGATCACCCTTTTTTTCAGCCAATATATCTCGAAAACTATTTGTGCAAATTACATTATTTTTGGACTAATACATGCATAATTTATTTAAGTTTCATTATATTACACTTAAAAATTCCTAGTATAATTAATTTGGAGTCGGGATGGTTTTTTTTAAAAAGTGAGAAATGACCCACTGTGTACCAGGGGTGGGTTACACTGGGTCACCCGGTAGGACACAGTGGGCCAAGGAAAGTCAGATGGCTAACAGCATGCTAGAATAAATGAAACGCACATAAATTGTTACATTTTTATTAAAAGAAAGAAATAAAACTTAAAGGGATAATAAAATACGTAATGTAAAACAAGATAAACATAAAAGAGATCAACTTCTTAACATAATAGAGATCTATTTTTAACCCGTGTTTTTGTAACAAACTTTTGTAACCGGAGATCAACTTCTTAACCTAATAGAGATCAATTTACAACCCGTGTTTTTGTGACAATCAGTCATTGCTTAGGTACTTACTAAACAAAATAAAGAGATCAAACTTTTAAACTCAACAGAGATCAACTTCTTAAACTAATAGACATAATTTTTAACCCGTCTTTTTGTTACAATCAGTGATTTCTTAAAAGCTAAATTAATACCTAGGTACTGATTAACGAACATTAATGTTAGAGAAATCTTTCGAGAAAGAATAGTACGATTGCTGCCTAGCCGTGCTGCCACCCACCACTGGTTTAGGTAAAACAAGTTTAATACTATCATATTTCACGTAGGAAACGTCGGGAACACTAGGCAAATAAAACAGTCCCTGTTTTTTTTGCCTCAAAAAATTAACGTAAACCTCCAACGATCGATTGCGTTCTTCCAGAACTTTGGCTACATAATAAACTTTTTGTTTTTTTGTAGTAAATTCTACCAGCACATACTGTCCCTCTTTTGGTGGTGAAATTGGTTTGGTTAAAGAATCTTCTGTTACTACGTCTTCATCGACATCTTCCTCAGGCCAAATATCATCGTCGCTGGAATCGTCTTGTAATGCAATAGACTCATCATCCGAATCACTCTGTAAAACCTGCCGAACCACCTTTTTTGCTTTAGTTTTTATTTTAAGATCCTTCTTCTTTTTGACGGCTTTTTTTTGTTCTTCTATAGCATTTTTTTCTGGTGTGTCTGTAGCTATAAGGCTCCTTCCTAGTTTCCGTTTTGTTGTTCTTCTTTTTTTATCCGCTTTTATAGGTTTTCGGAAGTCTTCTGGTGTTAGTAAGACCTTGGAGGTGCTGGGCAAAGAATCTGCAGGTCGCTGTGGTGGAGTAACAACCGTTTCAGTGCTGGTGGTAGTTCTTTGTAGAGATTCTGCAGGGTAATTTTCCAGATTAACATCCTGATTTGAACCAGGTTGCTCCATAAAATGGCTCAGGGAAGAGATCATTTGTTGTTTTAATGGTGGTACATCCACGTGTGTATTGCTCTGCACTGGCTCTGTTTGCTGTGGCGTTGGAATAACAGAGGGTTGATCTTCAGGGTTTGGTCGCTCTGTAACAGTACTTGGCAAAAAATCTTCGTCCGAGAATATGTTTTTGTCAAAAGGCTGAATTCCACATTTTCTGAAAGCCTGCATTATATTGGATGGTGTCATACTTTTCATAAAAGCAGTCCCTATAAATTGACCTACTTCATAAATTGTCACTGCACAGCCTGGGTTAGTAAGCATCCAAGAATCCATTGCTGCATTGTAGTAAGATTTAAATGGTGCATGGATACCAACGTCCAACGGTTGCATTTTGGCCGAAGTATGAGGATGCAATGTGAGGATCGTAACGCCAGAGTTTTTCGCCAAATCCAAAGCTTCTATAGCAAGGTGTGACTCGTGGTTATCCATGATTAATATGCTTGGATTATCTTTTGTCGTACCTGAGCGTTTGATAAAGTGTTGCATCACTTGTACAAAAAGATCTGAATTCATCCAACCCGAAGGTGATGCTAGAATTAGGGACCCTGGAGGAGTACCAACACCCATTCGAGGATTTGTTTTAACTCTTGGGAAAATAATTGCTGGTGGAAGTGCTTGACCACCGGCGCCAATTATATTACACGTTGTACACAATGTACCTTTCTCCCCGCTTGTGACTCTACAGAGGTTTTTATGACCTTTTGGTCCTATAACTTTTTGATTTTTTTGTACTGTTGTAGTTCCAGTTTCATCCAAGTTAAAAATTCGTGTTCCGTCACTAAAAGCTGGACAGCGTTTAATAATACATTCGAGATTTTCAAAAAATACTCTAACAGTCTCTCTGTTAAACGCAGTAGCTCTCGCCAAACTACATGCCTCTGGTTTGCGTAAAGATAACTCAGGGTGTCTTTCACGAAAGCCTCTGAGCCAGTCTACACCGGCCATGCGATTCTCTTCCCATGAGGCTGGCATTTTAATGTTATTATGCAGGGCCATCTGGTATGCTACATGTCGGCAGTCTTTGGTAGATAGGCCGTAAAATAATAAGGCGCATTTCTTAAAGTATTCTTTTAAAACTATTTCTTCTTCGTCCGAGAATACTTTATTCACAGAGTAGTGAGGGGTCAGTCGCACACTACTTACATCCTCATTTTCTTTATCTTTTATTTTACTGTAATATCTTTGTAACGTAGAAAAAGGTATGTCACTATCTACAGAAGCTTGTCGAATACTGCGACCATTTTTAATAGAAATTAGAGCGCACCTCATTTGCTCTGAATTATGTGTGCCAATTTTCCTTGGCAGATTCTTTTTTCTTGGCATTCTGTAAATAAAAAAAAAGTTTTTATTTTTATAGAAATATCGATAGTCGTGGTACACAGTGGGTCACGACCCACTATGTACCCGATCCACTTGACCCACTGTCAACCCTAGCACCAATTTAACAAAAAAAATTAAAAATTAAAAAAAGTAACTGTTCAAAGAGAAAATAAACAACACTCTCAGATAGCTTATTAATCAACTCAACCGAAAACTTCTACTTAAAATTGTATCGTATCATTTTTAGAAAATACAAATAAAATTCGAACTTACGTAAATGTGTGCGCCTCGCGGCCGATACACAATCGCACTTCTCCACGTCGTTGCGCTCGCGCTGCCGAACGGGCACTGAGCGAGTAGGAACGTGTCACCAGGTGGCGTCTTTTGCGCCGAGAAAGCATCGAAAAGGACTGTGCGTATTATCAGTGTGTGCGTGACCCACTGTGTACGAGCAACTCACTGTTAACCCGGTGACCCTACGTGAATTACTTTAAATACTAGCACCCTTAATTTTGTCCTCAGGGCGTCAGGCAGCGCCGTCATCCTGGACCCGCGCATGGTGTGCAAGCGCAACCGCCGCGCGCGCAGCCGGCTGGCGCATATCTGCCGGAACGAGACCGGGCTGCTGAAGGAGATCGCGCGCGGCGTGACGCTGGGTGCGACAGAGTGCGCGCACCAGTTTCGCAACCGCCGGTGGAACTGCACTACACAGCGGCGCAGCATGCGCAAGATACTCATGCGAGGTAGGATTTAAGTACAGTTGATATCTAAGATGCCTTTAGGTGCTATAGATACTGTTATGATGAAAAGTATGGTTATAGACGCAAATCGTGGGTTAACCCAGCTAGGAGCAAAGAGCGCAAAAAGTTGTCAAATATAAAGATAACAGTCATCCGTCATTCAGTAAGTAGGCCGCACGGGCACTTTTACACGTCAAGAATTTACCAGGGCTTCGCAAGAGGAGACCCCTGCTGAGAAGAAACGCCGCAAGAAACTCAGCAGTCAGTAATTTTTTAAACATATTTCATATTACAATGGTAGTAGGTAATTCACATATGTATACGTCTATGCACGTATTTTTACACTGTAAGAGACGAAGATCAAGCTGCTGAAGAAGATCGTGAGCGGCGTGACGCTAGGCAGGTTCCGCAACCGCTGGTGGAACTGAACCACGCAACTGTGAAGCATGCGCAAGATACTAATGCGAAGTACCTACCTCTGAGTTGTAGTGTAATTCGCTTAACTCGTTTCTAGAAGACAGCGGTGCTTGGTCGTTTGTGTTACGTCTAAGATCGTTTTTCAATAATTAATTGTAACCTGAAGGGTATTTAGGATACTGACAAGTTAAGGCTCAAAATGCAATTACTGGCAATAAATTTGTCTGACTTAACAATCTAGTGCCAAACTTGGCACCTTTTTAGACATTGCTACTTTTAGTGGCCCATGAGCACTTGGCCTATTATTTACATTTATGTTTTTGGTGGGATATCAGTACTCGCTAGGAGCAAAACTGAGCTCAAAAGTTACGCAATTGAAACGTGTTGAATTTCCATTTTGGTACGTCTATACATAAGTAATTTTCTTTAGTGTCTGACAAGGAAACGTACCCAATTGTCCGGCTCTGATTTGCTTTAGTTTGATATATGCTTTGTTTTGGTTATATGTATGAGAACATGAAAACATAATGAGCACGTGTATTTTTCATCATCATCATGTCAGCCGAAAGACGTCCACTGCTGGACATAGGCCTCCCCCAAGGCTTTCCACTTAGACCGGTCTTGTGCTTTTCGCATCCACCTGACGAGGTCGTCACTCCATCTTGTTGGAGGCCTACCTACAGCTCGTCTTCCGGTCCGCGGACGCCACTCCAGAACCTTCTGACCCCATCGGCCATCAGTCCTGCGAGCAATGTGCCCCGCCCACGTGTATTGTTATATCGGTGCAAACTCATATTTTCCAAAAAAACGCTCTTCAAAGCGATATATTTGGTATTTTTAGTGCACAAGCAGGAACGCAAATAACAAAAAACCGTTCATGCAATTTATGCATCAACGTGTGATTTTAGACTATTATTAAAATCGTTAACACTGTGATGACCAGTCTATAAAACTCCACCTCAATCAAACACTTCGCGTATTGCAACGAAACCTCGGAGATGAGACCAATAATCTTTATTAACAAATCAATAAACCATAGTCCGAGTACAAAACACGACCACTCATTCACTTCGCACGAGATAATCCCTGATGCGAACTCGAATTTATTACACCGTATATATTAAAGCCGGTGATTCAGGCGACATTTTATTGAATCGAAAATTCTATTTACGACCAATCAACACAAAAGCTCAACAATCAATAGATTTAAAGGAATGGCTGCGATGAGTTCATCAACATTTAAGATATTGTAAATGGACCAAAGGTTGGCTACCTGCTGTTTATTAATCGACTAATGTGTGCGCCGGCGACGACGCTTGCGGCCAACCGTTTTGTAACCGATTTTTGTTTTGTTCGTTTTTTAAATTCGGATTCGATTTTGACAAAATGTTTTTGGCGAATCGACTTTTGGTAACTTATCGTGAGTTGAATAGTTTTTAACACAATAGTCTTATGTCTTAAATACGTGAACAACATTTTCTATTAAATTGCTGACGTATTCGGAACCATAATTATGCTATTAATCATTATTTTAAACTGAAAACCAAATTTCAATACATTAATCCATAAATAATAGCAATATGAAAAAAAAAAAAAATACGACCAAAACCTTTTTTTGTTCTATATAGTGAGGGGCAAATGCAAAACGTGTTAAACGCTGCTATGGATATCGGAGCCTAATTCGATTAGCCTAAAAGAGTTGGTTTTTATGCGACTGCTCGTTTATCTAAGTGCACCGGATTAGTGTTGTGTTTTTTTTGTATCGACATCGGACAACTTGATAAAAGGAAGGAAGGATACTTTAATTTAGTTTTAAAACTCGTGTCGCTCTCTTAGTATGTTTTATGATAGCAAATAAAGAGATTTAATTTAATTTAAATTATTGTTACATTGAAAAAACAATGACATATAAACACAAAAAAGTCGATAGGTATGCTAACTAATAATTAAAGCCGTTTAATATTTTGTGAATTTCGTAGGTATTTTATAATAATTAATTGACCATTATTATAAGTTTGTTACACACATATTTTATATGCGTATTCATAGTTAAGTCGGTAGTTTAACTATAAAATGGTGGAAAATAAATGATAATGATATTATGTATGCCTAAAAACGGTATGCACTGTATCTAAGCATTACAGAGTACTTTACTCAAAGGTATCCAAATGACCGCGATTAGCCGGTATGTATTTAACCGACGATTGTAACGTAGGTACCTAACGTACCTAAAAAACTTATATATAAACATGTACTCAAGTAAATTTGTCTTTTTCGTAGTTCCCATAGTCTCTTTCTCATAGAGTTATATAATTATTGAGCTAAATGCCTCATACTTAAAAAAAAGTTCAATTTAAATTCAAGTATTAAAAATCCATTCATGATATCAAAAACAATTATTTCTCACCTTCTGTAAAGCAAAGGCTATTGAAATAAAAACGAGAACTGGACTAATACGGTTATAAGTGCTGAAAATTAACAAAATTACCAATGTGAATCGGTTTTATTTATAACCTTAATTTACTCACATTATCATTCTCCTATACCCCGCTAACTATAATCACCACTCTTTGAACAATAAATTCCATTTCCATCGACATCTCGACCTCTTTCCCAGCACTACCGTCCCGACCATTAGTCGTCGAGCGTGCATTCATTTGGATTCATTAGCTTAAATTAAGTGGTATTTGTCAAAATTTCCTCGCACACAAAATATTTATAAACCCAGCCACCCGAGGCTTCGGGTCCAGCAATAAACGTATTTCCAATCGTGCCCACACCTTTTTTGGGGCATTTTTTCATACATTTGTCACTGCATGTGGATTTTAGATGCGCGGGTTACATTATTTTTCAAGAGGTGGCTGAATTCATACGATTTATACTAAGCTCTTCGTCAACTAAGGACAAATGAAAGGAGATGTCTATATTTTAACTTCTGAGCTTTATGTAAATGAGGAGAGCGCTATTTTAAAAGTTTGAAACTGAATGTATATTATATTTATTTATTCAAAAATGTAATTTTGGGCTATTTATACGTATATGCTGTGAAAATTTTGACTACCTACTCGTATTTGATTTGAAAACCGCTTCGAGGGTTAATTATGTTATAGATGCGTAAGTTTCTGTGTTGGTTTGTTACTCCTTCCCGCTACAACATCTGGACCGATTTGGATGACATCTAAAATTGGAGAAGCTTATAATCTGGACAACACATACCTACGCTGCTTTTCATCCGAGGAATTTAAAAGTACCTGATTATCGAAATCTACGCGGACAAAGTCGCGGGCAGAGTCTAAGCTTTACACATAATAGTAAGGATATTAAAACATGTGTTGTACTAATATTTATTTGTATTCCTCATTACTGTTTGATTGATGATAAGGATCTTTTCAAGAAAAGACATCAACGCACCCGCAGCGCACACTCTTCTCCAAATAAACCCCCTTGCAAGAAAAACTATCACTTTTGTTTTTTAAAGTACTTTAAATGTACTGCAACTGAATAATATTTCATGCTACAAAATACAATAAAGTATTGCTACGAAGAAAAATAATAATTTAATATAAATTTTAATATGAAAACCCTCGCGTTGCTCGGTAAAATGTAGGCTCATATTAAATTCGCAAACATAGGTTTATGTATCGATATTTCACCAGTAGATATTTCTTCTAAATTATTTACCTAAATAACTATGATGTGTGAAATTAGACCTTACAGGTCACATTGGAGAACGGAATACGAACCTGTGACGCCTGTGACACGTGACGACTTGACACCAACGCCACATTAATGACATTGACATGTTTACTTCGCAACGCCATTATATTGCAATTTATTCATTTTTATTTATAATCCGAGTTTTCCGCCTATAAGTTGTCGACTCGGATCGGCTAATTTTTTACGCTCTTCAATTTGATGTGCATATCGTTCGAGTCTACCGTAGATCAGTACGAAATTATTAATACTTATAGATAATGTTAGTTCAATGTTTAAGCATGAAATATAAATCAGATACAGTATGTTTAAACTTGAAACCAACGAAAGAGTCCGTTTTTTTGCAAGAGGGTTTATTTAAGTGTTTTTTTTTTTTGTTTTTTTTTTAATCTGGGTTTATTGAATATTTCCCGAATTCAAGATGATCGAAGTATAAGTAAGTAGTGCTCGGAGTGTTTACGACTCCAAAACAGATTATATTAAATGTCAGCATGTTTTTATGACTTCGTCGAGGAGTCGACAGCGATTCCACTAATGTAAAATACATTAATTACAAACTTTATCGGCAACTGTGATAGCTTAATTTGGCTTTTGTCCGCCATTTAATTTGCTTGATGTAACTCTTATCCTTTATAATCTAATTTATTGTGTGATGGAGGATTTAAAATTGATTTAAATGTTAGTGGGAATTATAAACATAGTTTGTGCATAGTGACCTTTGATTTAATTTTAATGTTTATGGAACCTGCTCATCTGGGCAAAGCTCAATAAAAGGATACAATTGATGACGCGTTTGGCCTAGTTGGTGGTGGTCCTGCCTACAAAGCTAGGGGTCCCGGGTTCGATTCCCAGTATAGGCAAACATTTGAGTGATGAGCGTATTTCTTAATATAAAGTATGTTGATCATTTTCTAGTACTCATCGTACAAGTTAAGAGCTTAGTTTGGGACCTAGGTCAATTTATCTGAGATTGTCCCCTGCTTTTTTTTTCTATTTACGTTAGTAGTTATAGTAGTTTTGCGCAGGTTTTAAGTAGCGTATGAGAGCTAATGAAAGAGAAGAAAAACACTACAAAGCCAAAAGTAAAGGAACTCATACAAAAATTACTGCAATAATGTGACTATTGAATTTTTTTTTTTGTTAATTTGGTGTCACTGTTGGGTTTAACTTGCGGTATGTAGTTCAGACAATTTATAAGTAAAACGAAACCAGTGAAACTCAGTCAAAATAACGTGAGCCAAGAATAAAAAAATCAGTTTCAAAACTATTCAAAACTATATTATTAAACATTTTAGAGCACGGATGCAGCAGTTATTTTTGTCCTCGACTGTACCGTCAACAAATTAGATTAAAAGGCTATAAATTGATGCGCCAGCGTTGGGTGGCGCACCGTACAGACCTGAATTAGTCCCTGTTTTTTATCACACGGTGACAAGAAAAAGTTACGAATACGGGGTGTTATTAAAACAGCTAAGCAGCTTCTTTCGTAACTTCACCGCGACGCCTTAAAGTGCTGTCATTAAACATTATCAAACTGGTAAATATTATGTCTAAGCACGCAGACTCGCGTAGCAATTCATGATTGAGAAAGACGGTCTGTAACTTTGTGTAATCGTTAAACTTATCACATAAACTTTATTGGCATTGGCTTTTAAATTTACTACCTGTTTAAAGTTTTATGCAAATACTGGTGTTTTATTTTAGGATATTATGATCTGTTTTAAAGAGCTGTATTAAACGGAAGGTGTAAACAAGGTTCAGTCGTATTTTATTAAAGCCCCAAGATTCGACATACCAAAGAGTTGTCAAGTGTCAACATAACTCCTAACGATCGTAAAAATCTCAATTTTTATATTGTACATATAATCATAAGCTGTCCGCATCGCCCTGTAGCTAAAAGAAAAAATAATCACCTTTAATTGGTCCCTTTCATTAGTAAGTCCGTGCATTCCTGCGCTCCTTGTTTTTTCGATGTCAAATTTTTATCAATGAAAAAAGGATTTCAGTCTTATTTAAATATCCTTATCGCGTACATTTTCCGTTACAATGCTGTGAAACAATTTAATCTTTACTACCTCATTTAAACGCACATCGCATCGATACCGAAAAGAAGTGATTACCTTCAATTAAATACCTTCCTACGCGGTAATTAAAAACGGTATGATCCACCAGCCTTAATTGGAATCGTACGAAAATAAGCTATAAAACATCTCCAAATTATCGTGACTCCAGTTATAAAGCGCGTTTTAACATTAAAATCAATAAAACTCAATCAAAACAAAACGAGATTTATAAAAAGGAGCGTCGAGCCGGCAGCGGTATCAAATCGTAAATACCTCGACACCTTATCTCCTAGACCAGCCGCCGGGGCCAATTTCCATTGAAACAAAACAGCCTAATTAAGCTATAAACAAACCCACAAACACGGGCTCCCAAACAGAGCAGGGGCAGCCGAGCCATTAAGTGTGGACAGGTCGCGGCAGCAGCCCGCGCCCCATAAAGATTACCACCGATAACCGACTACCGCCGGACCGCACACGCTCGCGACCCCCACACATAAATACCCACCGATACCTTCATATCCACAAAAAACTCAGCGATAAATTTGGCGCCCTCAACACGTAAATGATCTTAATTATAGTGTAATATCCGGGCACATTTCTTGTATCTAATCTCCTCACTCTCAAGCCGATGTCCCATATTGGCCCTCTCGATTCCATTAATGACAGTCATTTCTCGATATTGATTATATAAGTACAACGCTTTATCGTAATTATCGTAAAGAATCAGAATGCTGCGATGCTCGTGTTTCGACCCTTCAAACGCGACTGACAAACGATTGCGATTCGCCAAATAAAGACTGCCTACATATTTATAAGTGCTCGATATAGCGAATGTCAACTCGTTGAATCATGGCGGAATAAACAATAGCCTTGTGAGTTATTTGAAAGTCAAACATCAGGATCGCGAGGAGTAATCGACGTCTCAAGCACGAAATGGCTGATTTAAGGTTAGCAGCTACCACCGGTAGAAATGTTTATGCTCGTGTCTTCCTTCTCACTGCTGAGGTCCCCTCGCTCGGACGTTGGGCCGTCGAGATAGGTGAGCACGTTCCACTCCGAGCGGAGTGTCGGGTTATTCCGTATTTAGTTTTTTTGGTGTCCCCGTGGACAGGCCGTCCGTCTGTCACGATGACAGGCGCGAGAGCTCCGCGGTCCGCAGTCTCCGTCGCTCCGTTGCCAAATTAAAGGAAATGCCCCACTACGCTCAAATAGGTGCCGAGAACGCCCGCGATAACTTACTTTTTTCAGATTTGCGACTTTTAAGGAGTTATAATGCAGCGTGCGAAATTTAAAAACGTTCTTTCGGTAAATTTTAATGAGGGAAAATAAGGGAAGTCGTCCATCGGCGTGGTATTTAGGTGCGTCGATGTCCGCTCGTCACCGCGAGAAATGCGTTTACGGCACGGTATGACGGCTAACAGGCTGACTGATTGCGAAACGTCGACTGTCCTTATTATACCGGCAGTCGAACGGTCTGGCGCGACGTGTCGAGGCATATCTGCGGCGTAATGCCGCCTCGAGTGACGCAACCACGTCTCTCTCAGCCGCTGAATGCTCAGGCCTCATGCGTTAATTAGGCGATAACTAGAATATGAAAAGTTGACTACACGAAACGCTCCAACAGAGATATTCCGTTGTTCCCGTTCAACGCATCGAGACAGCTAATTATTCCCATTAAACGTGCACGATCCATTCAAATTAGCCATCAGACGTTCATTGAATTCGCGTTTTGTGCTTGGCTGAATGACGCTCGGCCCCTTCCGGTGGGTGGTTGCTGTCACAACACGCAATGCGCGTCGCGCCGCGCCGCACCGCACCGCACCGCATAATGAGACGTTTACTCGCATTAGCTAAAGAAATTGACAAGTGAACAATAGCGGACCGAGGGAAAAAAGGAACGCGAAAACTGTAGAAAGAGCCGGACAGTGTCGTATCGTATTACCCGACGTAAAATATCTGGGGGAATGGAATGAGAAACGAGCGTTCCATTTAAATATGGGTACGAGAGGAGCGTTCGCGTGCGTTCGGTAGCGTGAGAATGCGCTTTATTCGGCGGCGACAGCGCGTCCTGCGCGGGCGCGCGGGACGTCGATAAATCAGGTGCGCGGGCGCAACGGCGACGCGCCCCGCTCGTATATCGGCCGCGGCCACAATGGCCCCGCGCTGACACGCTGACACTGACGCAATTGCACGCATGCGCCGTCCGCCGTCACCCCGACAGCCTTCACCCCCTCGCCCCGCAACCCTATTTATTGCGCTAAATAATTGAATTAATCAGATGGGATAAAATGGCCGCGTTTGTTTAAGCATTCCGCAGCGGTCGCGGTGACAGCTGGATGTATTGTCCTCGCTTGCTGATCTGTGCTTAACCTGGGTTCTTTTTGTCTTGTCTTCCTTACAGATAGTAGACGACGCAGTTTAATTTTGCTTCATGGTAATCTATCGGGCCATCTATCCCTAATCAAGTTCCCGGTGTCATCTGTCTGGAGGATGGAGAAGTGCGATCGGTTTACGAGCAAGCCCCGGTCTGCGCACGTAGGTAGAGAAGCGAATATGACATACATGTTTATGACACCGGGTTCGCACGACACACGACACCGAGCTCGCGAGCATCGCATCACATGTTTCACTCAAGCTCGTAAGAAATGGGGATGAATACGCGACGTGGAGGAATTCAGTATTGCGAGGCCTGCTGTTAAATTGCGTTTTCAAGATTGAGATTAAATCATAATAAGTATGTTGTAGGGGGCCTTGGGTTATGGAAAGCCGTGTTTATGTCGAAATTAAATTACGTAATGAAAGCGCACATTACGCAATCATTTTAAGGCCGGACCTTTTTTGGTCCGTGCGAAAATTTGTATTGTGAGATTTGTGAGAAATGTTGTCCTCTTAGATCGCAGTTAATATCTTTATTGCCTTTTTTATCTGTCTGAGGATAGCTTGTATACTATCTATTCTTATCCAGTTCAGAATTATTCCTATATCGCATTTACCACAAATGCCCATCAAAAAGACGAAACTAAATGGAACCATCTCGTAGTCATATTAAGATTCCGACAAATTTCAAGCGTAAAAACATCGAACTCTTAGAACAACAGACTATAATAGCTCATCATATACAATGTAACACCAATGTTAAAGTATCTTTAATAAAACACCACAGCGAGTCCAGTCAACACCTGTGCATTCAACCCTGGGCCGGTGACATCGCCGCATCCATCTCGAATCTAAAATTCCAGAACGGGAGTGCGTGAACGGTTAATTTAAAGGCGACTCAAGACGAGCGAATGCGACTGCGATCTGTATCGGGAGCGAGTTTCAGTTTATCAGTTTCTAGCGGGAACGTCCGGCCGATTTGTGATGCTGTTCGAGTGTGTAAAGGCCAGCGAATTTAATTTTGATTCGATTTTACGTCCTTGTTTGTAAGTGTGTTGCAACCTTTTCAACGCCATTGAAATTGAAACATCATTCCTAATAGATTTAGCTGATGCTTGTCAAACCTTATGGCTGCTGAAGCCTGATCCAACTGACTTGTCCAAGATGCTAATACTGCCATAGCTCGATTGCAAAAACAATATTAGAAGCAGCAATACATCGTCTTCTTCATCATCATGATGCAAGCCAAAAACGTCCCCTTCATAGGCCTTCTTCAAAGAGTTCACCAATACCATCCAACTCTTAAGTAGACCAATTCAACAACTAACACTTCTTCATTATTGACATTATCAGGCTAAATTCTTTCACTAAAGTACCCAAGCCTCCCTCACAGATCCGACAATAACGGTGACATAACGGCATAAGCAACTTATTGAACTCCTGCTATCTTCCCTATTTCCTATACTTTTATGTCATGAAGAACGCTAGTAAGCACAGTGCTTTCTAAAGCCTATGAGAATTTACAATTCCAAAATTGTGAATTTCTTATCATTCCTAAACTCAAAGAAAAGATGCAATGTCTTAACCCCGAACGTGACACAGAAATGCGAACATTGTTTGGTGGCAGGATTTTGAGCAAGAGCTGGTAGAGATCCGGGCGGACCCGCACAAGGTACTACCACATCTTAAACCTTTACTTTTCATTTGTAAAAGATAATTGCCACAGTTTTAGCATTTTCCAATACACAAAGGAACCAATACGCTATGCTCTTGCCTTACGCCACATCGTTATAAATAAAATTAAAATTGCAAAATCCTTCGCAATTTCACATATGGGCTTCGAGTAGATGATCTCGGTAGGTTTATCTCGCGATTTGACGTGCCCGGCCGTTCTCACTGTTTATATCTATATAATTTATGTTGTTAAACACATGATTAATGCCTCAGTGAGGTTATAATGTTAAATTACTTTGAATAGCTGCTAACAGCTTTATGTCTATGAGTAAATCGGTTAATGAAACTTTTACGGCGATGGGGGTAGGATGTATTTTAGATCTTGTTGCTTTTTAATGAGTATAAAGCAATTGCAGTTTGGGTTCTATATGAATAACAATATAATTGTAGCATTTGCATGTTATAGTGTTCTTTTTCACCTTAAGATTAGTTGGTCTCGATTTATGGCTTGTTAAGTCGTTAACCTTTTCAACTCCACTGAAGATATATCCACTATCTGGCCCGCTATTGCATTGTGCACGGATGCGAATCTATCGAACGCCTGAGGGCCCTGCCATAATGCATTACGCTAACTAGCGTTTCTATTCGTTTCATTTTTAAACCAATCGCGTCACTGGTAGATGACGTGTACGAAGAGTCACGTGATTTACCAATGACGCGATTGGTTAGATGGGTTAACTGGTAGTGCAAGACAAGGTCGAGGGACCATACGGAAGATCACCGATGAGGTGGACGCACCAAATAAAAACCGCCGTCGACGGTCCTTACACGAATGTAACAGGAGGACGGCAGTTCGCGAAGAATGGCGTCGCATAGTGAAGCAGGCTAAAAAATTAACGTGACCACCACGAGCGATAGGCCAAAGAGAATCATTGCTTTTGACATGTTATAGTATTGATTTTAACTTAGCCGTCATTACTGTCGCAATTGCGGTACGGAAGCAAACCAAAACCGAAACGTACCTACGTTACGATAAAGTTTGCTTTTGATTGAAATAATATATCACGGTTCGTCTCGCTTCCGGCTCGCTTTAGCCGGCAGTTTGCTACAGGTAAATACGGATAAATATAACACAGTCGACAACGTAAAAAAGAACCCGAGTATCTATATCGTTAGGTTGAAGGTAGTTCTGGTTTATAGGAGTCATTGGCGTGTGATTGACAACCTGTATAAATTGACCTAACCTATCCTTATACCTTAAACTCATTCCTATCCTGACTGATAGTAAAAATGCGAAAACGCTTTTGTTTGTTTAGTCTGCTTGTTTCTTTACTATTAAGATAGATTCGAGTTTCTACTAAATAAACGGACATAAGGTACTTTTAACTAAGAACATCGAACAGCTCCCAGGGGAGTAACGCTTAGCAGGTTTCGCGCGTAATGCGTGCTATGTTATGTCCAGAGATCGGACTAATGGGCGTCATTATTCGCAATAATGTTGACATGATTCCAAAGATTTTAATTAACACACAGACACAAGTGTACCTATACTAAGTTGGTTATTACAGTCGAGGTGTAATTTTTTGGTGCTCTTACATAATCGCATTAGCGTTTTTTACAGGAAGACAATTTATTCGCAAAATGTTGACATTTATAAGACTATAAAACTCTTTGCTGATATTCATAAAAGTTATTTAAAATGCACATTATACTTGCTGCATTGTGACGTGAAAACCGCTGCAACAAGGGCCATTTTACGAGCAAGTGTGTTAAATATTACATTATAATGCACCGTAAGCCTTGCAAAGATAAATCACGACTATAGTTGCTCAAGAATAATGTTGATCGGTAAATAAAACGCCAATATACGTTTAGGTACATACGCTACTTACAGTATTTCAGCGTATATATTTTTATTTGTTTCCTTCTATACTTTTTATGACATAACGAATAACTTAACATCTGTCCAAAACCGGGTTTTACATTTCGATGGCAACCCTGTCCATTCATTATTTCAAAACCTGAAAAAAAAAAAAAGGAAATTATGTTGATACCTACAACGCGATCTGGATCTCAATAGTCATAACGCCTATGTATCTGTTCTTTGGATATATCAAACTTTATCATATTTCCTTGAAACTGCTAAACGTTATAACACGAGTAGAAGCAAAATCCTGCATGTTTTTAATTTAATCTTTGAACCCCACGATCTTTAACGAACACTTTTGATTTAATAGTTGAATATTTTTTTGACTTCACACACCAGTTGCCCATAAATGTGTCACAACGTATTAACTCCTCAAGTCCGTGCCCCACATACGGGTCACTAAGAAACGACTAGGGGCACGTTTTATAAGCCTACAAGTAACAATTTTACAGATCTATACTGGCCACACTGCTCAAATGGCTGGTCGTCACAGGTCGAGGTTGTGTCAAATGGAAACTTGTAACCAGTAAATTGTAATTTGTAGCTTTATTAAACAAACCACAGGGTACGGTCGGCCAAGAAAGTGGTCTACCAGTGTTGACAAAAGATTCTGTGAGATTTAAGTATCGCTACGTTTGACACTTGTCACTGTCATAATATTATTGCAAGGGAAAATCGAACTTATTGTATCATGACGTGCAAATGAACTTCAACGTAGGGTGGTAGACCACATTTTTAGCCGACTGTACGTACTACGTAAACAGATTAGTACAAATCTTTGTGAATGTTTCTGCCAATATAATTTGCTTGATTTACGACGAGGATATTGAAACATTTTGCATGGAGACTGTAACGTGTTAAATAGGTTCCTAATAGTAAACGGGCCAATGTGAATTACTGAACATAAACCTTCCTCCAATGATCTTTAAGCCTCTTTTTAAGTGCTTACATTTTACGTATTTTTTCTATTTCTACATACATGCAATGGTGGTATGACCTTGTGCAGGGTCCGTCCGGATTGCTACCACCTGCTGTCCTTAACGCATTCACTGCCTGCAACGCATATAAGCGTTCTCCTGACTTTCACCCAGTGCCTTAAACGCATATGTGCGTTCTTTCATTAGGCAACCTTCGTATAAAACAAAGGATATGACACCTGGCAAATGTTCAAAAAACAGTACTGGCAGTAAATGCGTTAAACCTACGGCAGCAGTGTTTGCATTGTTGTGTTGTAGTTGAAATGGGAATAAGTCAACCGGTGAAATTACTAGCATATAGGCATTCCATCTTACTCCTCAGGGTTGGTAATGCATTTTGCGATCTTAGAATTACAGGCTAAAGATTGTAGCCAATATAATTGGCTTATAGCTCTCAGATCATCACCATCAGGTAACCTGTGTGATCGTTTGCCTTCTCTATGCCCTAAAAAAAGGTAAGTACAGTTCGCTAAAAATGATACAACAAGTTCGATTTTCCCTTGCAATAATATTAAGACAGTGACAAGTGATAACTAGATCTCACAGAAACTTGTGTCAAAACTGGTAGAACACTTTCTTCGCCGACCGTACCTGTAAAGTCATCAGACGGGTGCAGTTTTTTTTATATTACTCGTAACGGTGGCATTAATGATTGTATTGTATTACCGTGATATCACTGAAATTGGTCTGGAAAAACCGTATCTTGTTGCATGTTTTCCGTGTGTTCAGAGTCCTAAATTAGGGTAGAAGTACAGGTATTGGCCACCTTTGCACCATTTTTGGCCACTCTACATTTTAACTAAGATGTAAAGCATTATGAAATAACAAAAATATTTTTATATTTTATCACATTTCAACCATGCCCAAAAAGGGTACAGTGGCCACAAACGGTACTTCTACCCTATATCACAAACTTACCCGAATTTAGACGCAAATTATTTATGTGATGTTCAACAACTCATGGACGACTATCACTCGTTTTCTTCGGCTCTGCTCCATTTCTACATTTTCTTTGGCGTCAAAAAAAACGATATACACAAAAGCAGCTACTTTGAAGAAGTCGAAAAACTTCACTGCGTCTAACTTGGCCTTGAAGTTGGAGTAGAAATACATTATGGCAAACTGATTACTCTTAAAGGAACCAAATCATTTTATAAAAAATCTATCGTATCTGCCATTACATTGCAGGCTGGCAGGACACGGTTCTGAACACAGACTAGAGGGATACTAACGTAAGTTCTGAATCTGTTCTGAATCATTTCCGAATGACATTTCGAAGCCAGTAATAGTGATATAATTAAACGTAACTGACTAACTTTTAAACACTTATGTAACCCTTAAATATTGGCTAAAATAAAAATCGTGAATTTAAGCCCCTTTTGCTATTGAAAAAAGGTAACAAAATCTATTTAAAAAATTACATCATTGCGATGCACCATTTTTTTACGACTAAACTTAGTTTTCATAAATAAAACATGAATTCTTTTTAACTATTTCGTACTTAGACTTATTGTTAGGTCAAGAAATTAAAAATGCTGGCCGACATTCCAAAAAAATGGTCACACAATATGTAAATCTAAATCATTACTTTAATTGCAACGTAACAGTTAACCTAGTTTCTCTCGTACCACCGGTCCCTAAGAAGAAAAAGACGTCAAAGTTATCAGGCTGACATAAGTGACAGCGTCTAATGATTTATCGGCAATGTGACAAAAAAGTTTCTACGCAGCCAGTATGAAGTATGGAGTCTCGGCCTATAACTACTTTATCGCTAGGCTAGAACTAGTTGGAACTAGTTACAGAACGGTCCTAGCCACGAACAAAACTCGCCAATTATCCAATCCGAGATAAGCAAGTAGCATTTTCATGAGCTGTCGGCGCCTGCGCACGTGCTGCATGATTGACGGGCCCTGGACGGCGGAACGACTTCCAAGTATTTTGACGCTGCAAAAACGAGCGATCGACGCGTTATAGAAGCCATACAACTTTCAAGTGTGAATCAATTTAATTCCATCGGTTTTATTGATCGATCGACAATTTCGCTGAATAATTCAGTGGACACGAATACCAGCATTCTCCAGGAGCTCGTGGCGGCGCGCAAAAAGCGACGCACCCCCGAATACCGGTGCCCGGCGTCGTGGGAGTGACTCCGCAGCCCGCGGACGGCGTCGCCCGTAAAAAAGCAGCGTTCGGTGATGAGAATGTCATGTCCCTCGTTCCCAACGACATATTTGCGAGTCGGGGCTGCGTTTTGTGATAATTACAGCGCATAACGCGGGCGGAGCGCGCGGAATGCTCGGCTCAAGCGCACCGCCGCGGATTTATAATGGTGTGTCGCGACCACGCTGTCGAAGGGGCAGCGCTGCCCCGCCAGAAAAACCCGGCGTCCACGGCATCCGCCCCGCCGTCCATGGGAACGACCCCGCCCCGCGCCCCCGCCACGCTTTTTTACCACTAAACGACTAGCGAAAAATCTCAAAATTGACATTCCTCTCATAATTCCTCTGGAGGACGCATCCTTGCGATCCTCCGGCGAAATTTAATGACTCCCCGATAAAAATGCCTATGACATCGGAGAGACAGTGACGCAGTGTAATTACTGCTCGGATTCTGCGTCTGGTGTGTACTCTCGCTTTTTTGTCGCACGTCAATTATATAAATTGTTGGTGCAATAAATTTCGCTGTATCTTGGGACGTGGCGGGATGGCGGTCGGAGGATCGAGGAATGCGACGGCTACGATACGACGCCGAGCCCAATTAGCATGGAATCGATAGTCGCGTCCGATCCTCATCGCGCGTCAGCTTGCGTAAGCACTATCTAATCTTCGCGTAATTAATGCGCTATCAACCTTTAAGTAAACTCTAGTCATAAAAGCATGAATTATAAATAATAATAATAATAATAAATATCAGGGGACAATGTCACACCAATTGACCTAGTCCCAAACTAAGCTCTAGGCTTGTACTATGGGTACTAGACAACGATATAAATACTTATATAGAGAAATATATACTTAAATACATAGAAAACATCCATGACTCAGAAACAAATATTCTTGCTCATCACACAAATATCTGCCCTTACCGGGATTTGAACCCAGGACCGCTAGCTTCGTAGGCAGGGTCACTACCAACTAGGCCAGCGCGTCGTCAATTAATTTATAATTAATATAAATTACTATACTCAAATGGCACTTGAAAGGACGCAGGAATAAAACAAACAGTCGTGCAAGCAAAAGGCTTGCCTGCCTTATAAGGAACGTAATTGCTTTTAAGATGACTTAATATCTGGAGTAATCGGGCTCATCACTTACTATTTAACCAGTCATATAACCAAACTTAGCAATAGAGGTTTGGTTAGGTTTACTGTCGACTATCTAGGCTACATCGCTGATGGGGTTCACTGAGATAAGCTCTCCTCGGTCGATGCGAGCCATATAATGCGGTTTGAGCCACTTTAGTACACGCTGCTAATAACTTTCTCAATTAAACTTTCCCACGTTTACGATCATTGGGATGTTTATAAACCATTGAATTGTGATGATATGGGTTGTGTACTTGATTACTTACCTACTTATAATCTAGTTTTAATTTTTGATTTATAGGGACTACGTAATGAGAATTTCTCTGATAAATGGGTGACCACGGGAAAAGAGCAGATACTAGTTGAAAAACGAACCACTCATCAATTAAAGATCATATAAAATAGTATTGCAAGGACAACAATGTCGAGAAAATTCAATGTAAAGGCGCGCGCGCGGTTTGGCTTGTGTCATAATGGTGTCATCTCAGTTTTGTTCATGTTCAAAATTATCTAGTTGGTATTTTAAGCTATTATTAGGAAAGGTATTACTTTTATTACGATGTAGCAAACAAGTTCCTCGTATAGTCACTTAAATAATGTTGTTACATTTCTGAAAATATACCTAACAGCCGAATCTGTAGGTGTGTTGTTCATTACCAATATTTCCTCACCAAATTAGCAGTAAAAACAAAACCAAAGCTAAAAAACAATGTTATCGAGCCCATCAGTAAGTCATCGACCTAAACAAAAACTGCAGTTGATGTCCGACGCATATTCAGTAGAGGCCTGGTGCAGCAATCTCCACATTATTCATACCGTCTGAATATTCAACCAGTCTCGGTTGACCCGCCGTTAATTGTTACAGCTAGCCTGTTACCCTGTGGGCTACACCGTCTGCAAGATCCGCGAATTTTAAGGCTTTAAGTATACTTCTGTCAATACACCTTTAACAGCAGTGTTCGCATTGTTGTGATCCGGTTTGGGGATAAGACAGCCGGTGTAATGACTAGCATAGAGGCATTCCATCTTAGTCCTCAGGTTGGCAACGCATTTGCAGTCTCAGTCTTGCAGTCTTGTGAATGCGAATGTCTATGGGTCACAGTTTCCACTTACCATCAGGTGGCCTGTGTGCTCGTTCGCCTACTCTATGCCATTTTTTTTTTCAAATGTTGAAATATTTCTATTAGACAGCCGGAACTCGTCCATTTAACAGCCAAGAGTACCTAGAGTGAAATGCAACTCTGAGTTTCATAGAAGTTTTCTTATGTCCAGCAAAGAAGTACACAGACCTCATGATAAACAAGTAGGAACTGAGAACTGAGTGTACAATTTCAGGACCGCAATCCTAAGACTCTAAATGCGTTGCCAACTTTGAAGACTAAGATGCAATGCGTCTATGCTCAATGCTGCTACGTAGAAGGTTAAGGGTGGAAGTGATCCGGACGGACCCAACACAAGGATCTACCATCACTAAGTAGGCTAATATGTATAATAAAGCCTGTTCCTACACCTGAACAGTTAGTTAAATTTCCAGCGGACATGCGGAACTAAATTGATTCAAGAATAATTAATACGTACCTGGAGCGGATTGCAACTCACGAGTTTCAAATACATTATTTATTAGCAACGCCATTTTACATTTAATTTTTTCATACCCCATGATTATTATTCTTATTGGTTGATTCTTCGTTAATAAGCTGTTTGCTTGGATAATACCTTTCTAGCTGAAACGTATTTTAAGAGCTCACGTGGCGCTATGGTACTCAAGTTGGAAGGTCAAACGGGCAGTATTATTCGCTTAAATGTTTTATGGATGGGACCCTCGATTCGCGAAGCCCATCGAAGTTTATTACAGCGTTCGTGTGAATATTGATTTTTGGGTCAACAACTTCACTTTGTATCATTCGGGCGGTTTATGGCATTTTGTTTCTATGCTCTAAAGATGGCCGAGACAAATGTGCCACACAGCGTAAGTAGTCACGGCGAGTAAAGACCTTAACTAGTTACAGGTTACCTTGCTTGTCTAATGTTTTTGCAAATACGTGTTAATGCTCATGATTCTTTGTTATTATTATGTATGTCAGATCGTTATGTTTTATGGTATTCTTAAGTGTTAAATGTTTTATTACGCCATCTACAGGTTATGACATTATACTACACAAATTCCTTTTATTATTATTTTTTAATTTTATCTTTGGGTCACTGTTTCCACTTACCATCAGGTGGCCTGTGTGCTCGTTTGCTGTTCCAAGTTCCGTTATCATTTTACAATTACATTATTTTTCTTTTTTCACAATTAGTACAAAACAAGTCTAGAGCTTCGCTTAGATCTAGTTCGATTTATGTGTGATTGCTCCCTGATTTATTTATTTTGTGTTTGAGTAATTCGTTATTTCATATTTCGAAGTCTCAGATGTTATATAGGTACTATACGTATAAGTAATTATTTCGAGTAAGCTTGTTTTGGCGAATGTTTGCCAAAATGTGGCCAAATGTATCCTTTCCCAACCCTTTCTGTAACCGTAAATGTTTCAGGATTTTATAAAAACTAACCTAACCTAACCTATAGGGTTCTACACAATGGTACTAAAATAAATCCTGAAATATGTATTTTATCACTGGGTAGGTAAACATATTGTTGCCAAACGGCAGGCTCCCAATTATTTCTCTATGTATGACCATAGTTTGGGACAATGTGTGAGATTGTACAACACAAACGACTTCATAGCTCAACTCTTACACATACTCGATGATATTAATATAACCTGTTGTCCCCAGATATTCGAGAGACGGGTTTTGTGAACGCCATCACCGCCGCCGGAGTCACGTATGCGATCACCAAGGCGTGCACGGCTGGCTCACTTCTCGAGTGTTCTTGCGAAAAGGTAACTCTGAGGGCTGTATTAATAAACTGATCTCGAGATGCGTCAAAAATGTCAGTGTTCTATGGTTTGGCGTTTACTTTGACGTATCTTGTGACGGGACTCACAGTCAAGATGAGTTTATTATTACGACCCTAAGGACTGAATTATGAAACGAGTCTTGAGTGACACGCCCGTCTCAAAAAACTGAGGTAAACGACTTCCGACGACGACGATGACGACGATGATGACGACTCTCACTTAAACTCCGATCCAAATCCAATTTTTGTTCAGAATCCTCGTAGTATCAATAACTCAGTACGATAACGTGCAACTAGGATATGCTTCCGGGATTTTCCGGTTCTATCAGAACCCGGAATTATCATTCCAACTGGTACCGGTACTGGCGTAAAAAGAACCCGGTTCTTCGGTTCCTTCTGTACTGAGTTTGTGGCTAGACTAAATTGTCTTTAGTTCAATTCGAAAATACGTGCGGGCCGGGTACGAACGGGGTGACGCTTTCACCCGGCTGATTCGCACAAGCTCGGTTTTATTCGGATGCGAACGACTTATAAAAAATGTTAATTATGTGTTGTTTTTTTATTTGCCTATATTGTCATTTTTTGATTTGTTTTGTCATTTGTTGATTTATTTGGCCCTTTGTTGATTATTCTGCATTAAATAATTAATATTTATCACTTAACTGGTGTCTTATCTAACAAATTAACCATTAAACAAAAAAAATACAAATAATTTACTCAGTACCGAATAGTACCGAAATCCCGGGAATTCCCGGTTCTGACTCAGTACCGCAAATCTTAGTCCTGGTTTTAGAAATGGTACCGGTACCGCATGCCCTACGTGCAACCTATCTGCTGCAGAGGGAATGGTTTATTTAAAATCTCGCTTGGGGCATACTTTGTGTGTTACAACTATTAAAAAACTTGTCAAGCGCAAGTCAAAATCTCATACGAAGGGATCCATACCTGATTACTACTAGTCTTATAGTTTTAATTTCATGATTTCTTGTTATATCGGCAACAGAAACAGTCTCTGTAAAAATGTCTACCTATTACAGTTCATGAGATACAGCCCGCAGGCAGACAAATAGACAGGCAGACAGATAGGGTCCCGTTGGCACCTTTTTTACGGAACCCTTAAAAATATATTTAATCCGACAAGTTCGTGTGCGGAATGACTGACGTTAAGAGAGGCTACACTTTTCTCACTAATCCTATACCGCCTACGGAGAAAAGGTACATTAACTATATGAATTGTATTACACATCCAACCTTATGCTCCTATGGATAAATTGCACGTGCGCGTTTTCTTCGTCGGAGGGTTGTATAGGTAGCCTCGCATTGTCGAAACAGTTTTCAACGCACCAAACTTCTTTAACCTCTAGTGATGTTTCTTAAACAATTTATTCTCACAGGGTGCTCCAAAACCCCGTCGTGGACACGCCCCCTCGATCACTCTCCCCCCTTCCCCAGTCCCAACGGACCGGTGGCAATGGGGCGGTTGCAGTGATAACGTGCGCTTTGGCCTGCGGAAGTCCAGGGAGTTCATGGACAGTCGGTACAGGAAGAAAAGCGACATCAAAACACTGATCAAGCTGCATAACCACAACGCTGGGAGGTTGGTTAGTAAGCATTATACATGCCAAAATATAGGGGCCTTTTAGACACATAGGCAGTGGAACAGGTAGAGCATATTTATTTTAACATGAGTCAAAAACCACATGAATCTAAATCTAAATATATAAAAGGAGAAACTGACTGACATATCAACGCACAGCCGAAACTACTGTACCTAGAAACTTGAAATTTGGTACAGGTGTTCCTTTCATGATGTAAGTGAGCACTAAGAAAGGATTTTCCGAAAATCGACCCCCAACGGGAAAAAAGGGGGAGTACTGGGAAACTAATTCTACGCGCACGAAGTCGCGGGCGTCCGCTAGTCGTTAATAAAATAACGCTCATGAATAGGCAATGTAACAATAATACCCACTTGCGGGTCATATTTTGGTTACTGACGTAAGTTTCAATAAATGTACTCGTACGACCTAGGCCCTTTCCATATTCTAGCCATAACGATAAATTCTTCAATTGTTGCCGCGGCGCGGGAGTCAGTTTTGTTTCTTTCATGATGCTAACAGTAGGTCCGTTAATAACCTCGGCCTGGCAAATCTTTACTAAAGCAAGCCGCTTGTCCTGTAGTATAATGTAGGTACAGTCATAGGTGACCTTCACCGACACTCGTTTCATAGAACATATCACTTCACAGAATTTTCGTTTCATAGAAAGCAATCTTCTGCTAAATCCGTGCTGATTTTAGGTTATCTTGTGATGGTTACAAGTCTAGCTTAACCTTACCGGTGCACACAAGCCACCTGATGGTAAGCGGAAACTGTGACTCATGGACATTCGCATTCACAAGACTGCAAGCCTAAGACTGCAAATGCGTTGCCAACCCTGAGGACTAAGATGGAATACCTCAATGCTAGTCATTACACCGGCTGTCTTATCCCCAAACCGGAACACAACAATGCGAACACTGCTGTTTGGCGGTAGGAAAACTAGGTGCATAATATTTACGATAAATAACCTGAAATCAACACGCGTTCATATTAAACGAAAATTCTGCGAAGGCTAGTTTCTATGAAATGAGTGTTGGTGAAACGAGGGGATACCAGGTCGAACAGGTACGGTATATACCTATGCCAATTTTATTTTTTACCACAAATTGTATTTTTTTAGGCAATAAGGAACAATTTGAAAGTAGAGTGCAAATGCCACGGGTTGTCTGGATCATGTACCTTACGAACCTGTTGGTGGAGAATGCCGAGCTTCAGGGAAATTGGTGACAAATTAAGAGACAGATTCGAAGGTGCGGCTAAGGTAAAACTGGATTATCAAGAGTTATTTTAACTACTAGTTTGCACGCCTTTTACGGACCTTAAAAAACTTCCGTAGCACGAATCACTTAAGCTTAATATTCTTAAATTAATTAAAATGTGCATTTTATTATTATAATGGTTTCAATAGTTGCATTTGGTCATCAGGTAATAGCCAGCAATGACGGCGACAGCTTTATGCCAGAAAGCCCTAGCATCAAAAGGCCTGGCAAGAAAGATATTATATACTCAGAAGAATCACCCGACTTCTGCTTACCTAACATGAAGACTGGGTCCTTGGGCACGGAAGGCCGCCAGTGCAATATCAGCTCTGCTGGGACGGACAGCTGTGACCAGCTCTGCTGCAGAAGGGGATATATACAGAAGACGGTCAGAGAAACTGAGAACTGCAATTGCCAATTCAAATGGTGCTGCGAGGTTATCTGTGAAACATGTTTTGTTAATCGGGACATACAAACATGCCATTGATGTGATAGAATATACATATTATACCTATATTAAATGTTTTGATAATAAATAACGAATGTTTTAATTATTGTCTATATTAACGTTAATCTGATTCAGCAGTTCTTATGTCATCCCATTTAAGGGGATCAATTGCTGCATATTGTTTTTTTTTTCTTTTCTTGAACAGTCCTCGCGCATCTTCTTTTATTGCTAAAATAGTTGTATTACTATCATCATTTTCGTGAGTACCAAGAATGTCAGATTGATGTTCTACAGTTGCAGGGACATCGCTTTCACCGCGTTTTAGATCTTCATTCAATTTTTCCTTACTTACATCACTCATGTTCGGGTCAGTTTTCGGGTGAGGTTTCGGGTCAGGTTTCGGGTCAGGATTTTTTTCCTCATCTTTCCCATACTTTCCATCAAATATTTGTTCACCTGCTGTCTTAGTTGCTTCGATATACTGTAGAGGTTTTTTTCTTGCGCGTTTCTGTGGCCTCTGAAGTTTTGTGTTTTTAAAATGGGACCCAGGACGATACAGGATTCGACAATCGGGTAGTTTAAGATTTTTATTACCTTCAGAGGCGATATAGTTATACAGCATCCTTATCTTTTTTAAATCTGTAAAGCTAAAGTCATCAGCCTCGCCTACAGGTTCATTGTTCTTATTCTGCAATAATAGTGAGTTAAATAATTTTTGATAATAGCTGAACATAAAGGTATGAAATGAAACGTTATCGTAAATTGATACTACAGGAGTACTGTCATATTCCGAGAAATGATGCCAACTATTTGTGATGGAAACTCTCGTAGCACAGAATAAAAAGTAAATAAATAAGCTGTGATCTCGACTAGTGGAAAAATCGACTACTTCCTTAACCCTTAAATGGTTTCTCTACGTTTCAGTGGTTGTTTTTTTAAAACTATAACTACAGTAAGAAATTACAAAAGAAAACTATCATGTAAATTTTCAAGTAACTAATATGTTTTTTTTAAGTAAGTCTCGTGCATAGTCGTTCTGAATGCATAAGTGGGAAATAGATAAACTAATTAATGTCACTTGGTACTGAATCTATGCGACAGTTCGTTGAAATTAGAAGGGTGAGCATTTAATTGATGTGTCCTTTAAAACGGAGAAAATGCGTTTTAGGGTTAAAGTTCCATGTTGTTTCTATACAGTGCAGTCGCGAGGCGTTCATACAAGCCGATTATTTACGGCTTTACCAAAAAATCCTATGCATAGAGTAGGTATACAAACAAAACGTAAAACCGACACACGCCATACACCTTTTTTTGCTCCGGCTTGTCTATTTATTTACGTGACGCTTCGCCACTGATACAGTGTTATAAAAGCGTATTAAGGTCCCTAACTAAAAATATTGATGGGAGTGATTCCACACTTTTCTTTAAGAGGATATATGCAAACTTTAGGTTAGACATAAGTCTTATAAGTCTTATTACCTTTGCTGTTATAGTCGCGGTTCCATCAGCGGTATATTTGTGAGAGGAATAGTGGCCAGCGCTGAGAAAATCGTATTTAAGTTCATAAAATATCCACTTTTGCGGCGAAACGGCTTTAAAAAAGGAAGTTTTGTCTGAAACACAGAATATAATGATACTTACAACAACATTTGCCTTGATGATGATGATCATGAAATCTTTAACTAAGCAACCGTGTCATTTATTGATAAGAAGCATAATAACAACACGATTGTAGGTTGGTAGGTATATACGGAAACGATTTATTAATGATTACGAAGGAGAGGGAGGGGAAGGCAAGGCATTTACTAGTGGACAAGGGTCTCTCCCCAACCTAAATGTACTAACAAACGTTTCCATGGTGTACATGGTACACAGCATGATTACTGTGTGATACTAGCGCACTTCCTGCATTATAAGAACAAGAACACTGTGCCGCCGGCATCGAGCGTAAGTAAGCATGTTAAAGAACATGATAAAACAAGTACATCATGTCAACCACTTAAAATCTTGTAAGTCCAAAAATGGGGGATAGTGGGAAAAGTATTACAATGTTAATGGTGTTATGATAATGAGATCACAATTTTTCTTTAATTCCCACTTATTCCACCAAGACGATCAGGCGTATAAGTAGCTGCAGACTTTAGTGCTGTCACTTTAACGTCATGATTGACCTGCTGCGCTAATTAGCCAAAGCCGTTAATGCGACAAGGTACAAAATTGAGCAGCTACTTACAAGGCTGACCTATAAGACGCCACTGATCATGCCGTTAGCATTTGGCAGAATATTCGTCAGCTCACATCTAACATGCCGAGGATAAGAAGATTCCACCTTATCCTTGAGTGAGTTCGTGCATCGTGTAAGTTCGAAATTGAAAGTGAGTTTACCGGGCTGAATTGATTTCATGGACACTTCGATGTATGTATCTCGATCCGGGGAGTTGTGCTGCGGAGGTATTCCTGCTATTGCCAGCACTAATGCTGCCATCTCTCTTCTACCAACAAGGCAGTCGTAGCCAAGAACCACTTTCTGCAAAGTAAACAAATAGAAAAAACCAAGGAAGAGAGGTATTATTTTCGGTAAATAAGCATTGCTGAAGCCTAGAGAAGATGTAAATGATGCTTAAGTTTCAATTTTCTATCGAAAATGTATGGAGTTTACACAAACGGTTGACGCGATCTGTCATCAGCTTATTCCTTAATGATGTCGATTTTCGAAAATTACTAACTTATCGTTCTCTTGCGGTATCTTGTTGACTGGTGTGTTTGACAAAAACTGTTTAGTGCTCGAGGGTAATGCTTCGCAAAGAAAATAGTATAGTAAATGACGGTATTATGATTTTAAATAGAGAAGAAAGACCTAGCTTATGAACTCATAAAACCACTATTAAAAATCAGTGCTGCCCATGTAAGAACACCGGGTCAAAAATTGAGTATGTACGAGTATATCCATGGGTGTTATTGTTGATCCACAATTTATAAGGCAGAGCATTATAATTAGTTTAATTTTTAATTTTTTTGGTAGCTGTGATGATACCTGAACTCCGGTGTCAGTGAAACTCTCGTGGTTGTAATCCGTGCAGTCCAGCTGCCCTCGACGGTTGACAAAGAAGATCCATCTCGTTCTGTCGTCATCGGG
Organism: Acleris sparsana; assembly: GCA_923062465.1. Lineage (NCBI taxonomy): Eukaryota > Metazoa > Arthropoda > Insecta > Lepidoptera > Tortricidae > Acleris > Acleris sparsana. The sequence continues at coordinate 16,876,146 of OV281286.1, forward strand.
TGGCTTCGGTATCTCCAAGAACTGTAGACCAGTTAGACTGTTGGTGGAGTCCAAATATTCCCTGATCTTATCGCGAAGGACTTTGTCTAGAAAAGGCAAAAAGCAGGTTAGATAATTATTTTGTTTAAGAATCATAGAAGCCTGGCAATGCGCGTTTCCTTTCCTAATGTTGTTTTATGGCTGTGATGTTAGTAAGTTCAACGCATTTTTGTATGGTTCTTTAGCATTACCAGCACTTTTAATGTCTAAAATTTGTCTCTAATGGTTTATTAATAAGAAAATAACTAAACATATTTTTCTCGTAAATTTAAGTAAAACATTTCGTATTTGGAAAATCTGATATACTATTTTTTTTAGATTTAGGAGTTTGAAACGAGAGTGAAAAAAAGGAAAGTGTTTATCTTTTCTTTTAAATGTTAGTTATAATAATAATGGACTTTAGTCCTCCCAAGGGTAGGTTCTGTTCCTCACCTCGCGCTTGTCTTCACCAGCCGGCTGCGGTGTACAATGACGAGGAACAGACCCTCTGGCTTGCCTTTATTGGCCGGTCAGAATATAGTCGCCAGTGGTGAATGGGCACCTTATGGTCGTTTAAAGTCTAGAAGCACCTGTCCACCATTAGCTCGTCACCCATAGTCTTACACGAACCGGTGGTTGTCCGTGGGAGCATACTTCTAAAGTTTGAACTTAGGGACAATCGCCGGTTGGTGTCCCATCACTTTACTCAATTAAACTTGCCTAAAGGACCTCTGCGTGTCGGCTGCGGCTCTATGTACGCCTTCCAAAGGTCCGGAACTTCCATAGTCCCATGATTGGTAAAGACCTCCTATTAAGTGTGTGTGTGTGTGTGTGTGTGTGTGTGTGTGTGTGTGTGTGTGTGTGTGTGTGTGTGTGTGTGTGTGTGTGTGTGTGTGTGTGTGTGTGTGTGTGTGTGTGTGTGTGTGTGTGTGTGTGTGTGTGTGTGTGTGTGTGTGTGTGTGTGTGTGTGTGTGTGTGTGTGTGCGTGTGTGTGTGTGTGTGTGTGTGTCGGAGAGAGTTACAGCTTTCAGAACTAGATAAATATGCAGGATTTCATTTAGTTTGCTAAATATAAAACAGTATTTTGGCAAAAGCGGATTTATTTGGTGGGACTTTTGCAAAATTTGTGGAGTTTCATCACAACTGACGTAATGTAAAGTTTACGGATACTTTAACAGTTATGCATAGTTATTAGTTCGATGACACGCTTCCATTTAAATTTCGATCAAAATAAATATCTTACCAAATGCTACGAGCTTAACGTTGCTACCTTGATAAATACTAGTACCCAATTTAAACTGAAAACTGTGACTACATATTTCGCATATGAATATACATATTCACGAGTTCGATGACACGCTTCCATTCAAATTTCGATCAAAATAAATATCTTACCGAATGCTACGAGCTTAACGTTGCTACCTAGATAAATACTAGTACCCAATATAAACTAAAAACTGTGACTACATATTTCGCATATGAATATATTCACGAAGTTACAGTGAGCTGCTGTCGATATTTTGATAAGAGTTATTCGTAAAGAGTTGTTAAAGAGTTATTAGTAAGTAATTAACTTAAACAATCTACTTACCGAAAGAAAATTCATCGATGAAGAATGGGACGACGGCATGGAGCCAAATTTTTAACTTAGCCATTTCTGCCGGGGAGTAGTTGAAACCAGGTAATTCTGTCATGTTCGCAATGTATGCAAAATTTTCGGCAGAGTTCTTGGAGGGCTCAATCGCCTCAAAATCTTTTTTAAGCATGTCGTCGCCATCAGGATTAGGATTAATTTCTTTAGGAGAAGATTGGACAGGTCCGTCTTTTTCTTCTTCTTTCGATCCATCATGATCACTTACTTCAACATCAGTATTATCTTCATCTGTTACTGCCTTTAACATGTTATTTACCTCAGCCGGTTCAACTGTAGCTCTAACTTTCATAAACTTACTACTTCGATTAGTTTTTTCTTGATCTGAATTGGCTTCTTCTTGAGTTTCCTCAGTATTTTCATTAGAACTCCGATCAACCAAATCATTTCTTTCCCCAGAGTCTTCTGTTTTAAGATAAGAATCAAAGATGCCATTAAGAATCATTCGTATCAATGTATAAACCACTGACAAATATGGTTTGCGTGCATACCAACGTAAACCATAAAAATATATCGTGTAAAAAATATGTCGTGTTAAAACATTATCAACCGTAAATATTAATACGATGCTGGTGGATAATTAAGCATGAAATCAGTTCATTGTTGTATGAAGCTGCATCATTGAAATTCCCTTATTTTTTATTACAAGTACTTAAGCTAAATCAGGTCGCTATTTTATTTTATGTTATGTGAAATTTTATTATTCTTCTCTTATTTGCTATTTATTCTTGCGAGAAAAATTGTTCATTTAATCCAATTTTATTTACTCAATAATCCATTTTTTGCTGAAAATGTTTACTGACCACCAAACACACTGAACCAAAATCTATGTGGCGATCTTATTATATTACTTATTTGAATATTTTGTATGTTCACCGATAACCGATGTGAAATCCATCTGAGAGAAGATTTAGACTATTTGAGAAGCCAAGGTATTAAGCCAGTCGAATGCAAAGTCAAAAGTTTCAAACAAGATTACATACAGTCCATTCCTTTAGTGAACGTTATGTGAATGTACAGTGGATTGTATGCAGCAAAGTTCCAAACGACTGCCTGGAATAATGTAGTGGCTAAGATTTCACGTTTATACAAAGTCATTTGAATGAACTAGGTATGTTTCTATAAGATTGTCTCGTCAAAAGCCTAAAACCATTCGTTTTCACATATTCTGTATTCACACAACGCCAATAAAGGCTCTACGTAGTCGATTGCCTCATATTATCAATAGTCGCTCTAGCACTCTTGTTTAATTTATTACAGCTTCACGCTGTACAAGAATGATACAGTCAACTTCACAATTAAGTGATAATTTTCGTACCTTGCTTTAGTAATAACACCTAGTCAAGATAGGGCCTTAAATCAATCAAGATGCTCTCTTGCGTGCTTCGAAGGGAACTGATGAAAACCATCAAAAAGTGTCAAGTTGTATATCTCGGGAAGTTGCCTCGTCGTGATTGCTGTTGTTAAAACTATTTAAACTTGAAGACAAAAAATGCAAAGATCTTTATCAAATATCATGTTAGAGGAACATCAGGGAGGGGAGCGAAATCACTAGCGTAGTACAGATGTTTCGGTTGGCAGTAGACAGAGACAAGTTTGCAGCATCAACGGCCAACCACCAGTACTGGCGCGGCACGCATAGGACAAGATCGTTTAAACCTCAGGTTAGGACTGCAAAATTAAAATGAACAAACGACTAAAAGTGACCAGCTGGCCATTGCCTAACTCACTTGCAATCGCAATATTCGCAATCGACTTCAAAGTGGAACTATTGGTTTCAAAAAACCCCGCGGATAAGTAAACGGAGGAAGGACTTTCTCCTCCGGCCTTTCAACACTGGCTGGGGTAGTATCCGCGGGAGTCTAAATTCTAGTTGGTAACAGGGGCATTGGTGTTTTTAGCCGGTACGAGCCCGGCAGTACCTGGGCCCTCCATTCCCAGGTCTCCGGAAGGGATTTTCACCTCTGCCCCTTTTTCTTAAGCAAACAAAAGCAAGGACTTTTGTCTTTGGCCCCTCAGGCGATTACCAAAAAAAAAAAAATCGTTTGAAATATTTTAAATTAGGCTTAACTGCCAATAGTTTGATGTGACGTATCTTAGTAACTATTATTAATTAATCGTAGCACAATAAGTTTTATTGATTTTAATACCATTTAATTTAATTTTATGGAAACTAAAAACGTCGAAATTTTCGTTATTTACGGACATAGCGGAGGTGGCAGAACCTGCGGAGCAACTCAAGGATGAAAACTTGAATTAAAAAAAAAAACCTATGTGATATATTCAAAAATGGCGGGTACCCGACCTGTTGCAAGGTACCCCTAATTTAAACAAATTTCTTTAAGTACATTACCTGTTGCGCAAATGGCGATTATAAAACATAAAGTGTAACATCGAAGGCCGTGAAGCAACATTTCCCGCTGAATGAGAAAATATCGCAACGGATTTATTGCAAGCGTATTGGAAATGTCTTTATAAACTTTATCGACCTTTATAGCGTTACTGCTATAAAGATAAAGATTTTTTTATAGTTGTTGTACGTGTATGACTATTGCCAGTGGTTTGTTGACCGTCATGTGCATATTCCTGCCATACGGATAAATAGAAGATTTGTCTACAAAATTATATCCAATAAAGTTTTTTCTCTTTTGTGTGTTTTTTTATTTTGTATACGGAGTGTCTTAAGGAATAACCAAGGTTGAAGTTCTAGAAATAGCAACATACTTTTAATAAGTCAGATAATGGCTTTCCTTCGTCCATCTATCAGTCGCGGGTTTTATCTCATGAGCCGTAATGTGTAGACAATTGAAATTTTCCCAGAGTGTGGGTTACTATTTCAAATTTAAATGGGGCCCCATACAAGAGTAGTCTGGAATCTTTCGTGTACGATTCACACTTGGCTGAGAGTTTTTGCTTCCCGTATGGTGTGGTCCCTTGTAGATAACAACATTTCTAATCCTATCAAATACTACTACTAATATTATAAATGCGACATGTCGGTGTGTGTGTGTGTGTTAGTTTGTCATTCCGTCACGCTGCAACGGCTGGACAGATTTGGATAAATTTTGAACTAGATATTAGCTCATATCCTGGATTAAGAAAAAGGCTACTTTTCATCCCGGAAAATTTTATTATTCGAAGGGAATAATGTTAATTTAAACCTATGCGGATGAAGTCCCGGGAAGAAGCTAGTATTTCATACAAAGAAGACGTAGGTGAGGAACCTCGGTGCTCAATAAAAACTGAGCTGATTGTTTTTTTAATTTCAACCCATTTACTTCTGAGGGTTGCCGCTCGCTTTGCTCGGTCAACCCACATTTCTTGGTCGCTAAGCTCGTGGTTGCATCTAACTTTTGAACCACGCACACACATATATACACATAATTTGACTTTAATCTATGACGTGGTAAATTATGAGGAAAAATATAACTTTTCCAAACATCGATTATGAAAAATATAATACTTAACAATACAAACACATTTTATTTCACACCCTCGTCATAAAAATAACAAAAGAGAGACAAAACAAAAATAATATGACAATTGACTAAACACTTAACTCGCACTTAAATTACAAATAAAGTGTAAAATCTTACCGCATCTCATTTTGTCGGGATTTTGGAAAAGACAAATACCTAAAGGACTTAAAATTAAAGTCTGACCTTTTTTTTAAGTTCGATTATCGATGGTTACTGAAGCTAACTGAGAAAGCGAGAAAATAAAACTTATCAGATAATTCGGATAATGCACTTTTATCTGTATAGTCGGTATCAATTGAAATAGACGAAAATATGTGTCAAACAGTAGGTACCTGTTTGACACATAACCTGAAAAATTAACGTAGGTAATGTAGCCAAGAATTTTTTTATAACTATTGGAATGTGCACCACGTGTACGTATTTACCTAATACTTAAATTTCCTAATACCTTACCTCTTATCTTTTCTGGGATCTATCGTAGTGGTAGGATAGATTCCAGAAAAGTGTAGTCTACGTTATAGGATATCATATTAACGGTGATAACTCTAGTTTTGTATTGTTATTTTTATTTTTATTTTGACTTCTTATTTATATTTTTTATTATAAATAAATAAAAAAAAAAAAAAAAAAATTAGATTTGTGTATATTTTTTGACGATTCCAATGAAATTTCTTGTACTTTTGACATACTAAAATGCTATGTATATTGTGACTTACTTTGGAAAATAAATATCATTCATTCATTCATTCATTCATTCATTCATTCATGTCACTGCACCTCTATTCTAGGCGGTAAAATCAAAATCATATTTGACCGGTTACGGTATTGTTTTTAACTCCGCCGCCATTATTACTGTCAAGAAAATAAAATCTATCACAGAACAGAGGCGAGAGAGCGACTTGAAAAGGTATGATCAGGTCTACAAGAAAAAAAACGATATTTTACGTTAAAGTTACAAATATTACAATAATTACATCGTTATTCTCACGCTATAACGTTATAACTCGGATCTATGGCGGTATTCATCATGACGATATAAACTTCATATCGATATATAATAACGATGTAGTAACGGTATAAGTTACCTCATTTACTGCACTTAACTTCGCTGGTTCATACAATACCGCGGTGGCATTAATTGCTGCACATCTAATGTGCATCGTAAGAGGCGCCAGCGCAACGTTGCCGGTGTGTTGCGTCGTCACAACGCTGTGATTTCAACATTGAGCGACGCACCTATTTCAACGCTTTGTGTGGCATGTCCTTCTAATTTATATTATGTAGAACAATGCAGCGGCAGCGGCGCGAAGGGGACCCGTGTGGCACCTCTCTTAGGGCATTAAAAAGTACAAATTGGCAATATCGTGTCAAATTGGCAGTATAACCTTATCCTGATTTTGTTATGTTGTGATTTCGTTGTGATTTATTAATGTTTTCACTAAATATCGATATATTTGATCACAATTTTGAATACCAACGAATTATGATTGCGTTATAATTTTTATGATCGATTGAAATGTTTGCGCAAGTTTGCATCAAAAATTTCACGAACTTGTCAAGACAAAACTAACTACCTAGTCCCAATACGGTGGTTCTACGTAAAGTATAGCGGAGATTCTTTTACCATCCTCAGATCAGCTCTTAGATACCATAATATTGCATTGTCATCAGGGTAAACGTGGTCTAAACTTCAGCCCATACCATTAACAGGAACTGGTTCAAAATTGACTTGCAAGATTGAATTTTTATAAACAAACAAACATTTTAATATTTGACGTGACTAACCCTGTTGGTAGAGAGTAGTGACTACTGTTGCCAGGTCTAGTCTATCATAAATACTCGTAGGGACGTGCTAGAACAAAATCAGGAATAGATTTTTCAAATCGAGACAGTAGGTACAAAAAATTCCGCAAATCACAATTTTTGGCCTTCTTGGTTGTTACAAATTATGATCTTAAATATGAACACTTTGGCGAAGTGCTGAAAATCGAGACTACTGAATGGTAGGACAGTCCTTAGACTCCAGAAAATCGGGACGTCCCGTCCCTCTGAAATCGGGACGTCAGGCAAAACTAGTAGGGACCCGGCCTACAAAGCTAGTAGTCCCGTATTTGATTTCCGGTGATAGTACGTAAAAGCTCAACCTGAATAACGATTTTAGAGCTAACGCACTATAATACACTCAGGAGCAAAAATATCGGGTCAGAGTGCGTTTTTCATACTAAAGAGGCTATTTCGAAGCCTTGGTTCCTCGCCAGGGAATGCTTTTAGTGAATTCTGATGATGAATACCGCGAGCATCGATACAGGACTTCCAGAGTGCCTAGAATACCCAACTGAATGAATCTGCGGTTAACGCCGGTTGTGCATGTTCAGAAAAACATCTAAAATGGCAATAAAATGTAAGGAAATCCAAGTGCTGACCAAAACTGTCCGGCTGTGATGTTAACTGATTGTGCGATCAGTTAAGTAGGTATCTTAAGAACTTTTGATCTCCTCTATTGAACCTCTTAGTATCCACCATTAAACCTCACTCGAAACAACCCCTGGCAAGGAACCAAGGCTTCGAAATAGTCTTGTTTGTATGAAAAACGCACTCTGACCCGGTATTTTTGCTCCTGAAAGTATTTTTAAATCGTTTTCTAGTACCAATATTTAACGACGACGACGCGTTGGTAGCCAAGTTGGTATAGTGACCCTGCCTACGAAGCTAGCGCTCCCGGGATCATATCCCGTGTTAAGAGCGCGAATGTTTGTTCCTAAGTCTTGAACGTTTTCTATGTGTTAAAGTATGTATTTATCTATATAAGTAAGTTAAACGTTGTCTAGGTAGTACCCATAGTACAAGCCTAGTGCTTAGTTAGGGACTAGGTCAATTTTTTTTTTTTTTTTTTATGACAGTGAAGGCAAACGAGCACACAGGCCACCTGATGGTAAGCGGAAACTGTGACCCATAGACATTCGCATTCACAAGACTACGTTGCCAACCCTGAGGACTAAGATGGAATGCCTCTATGCTAGTCATTACACCGGCTGACTTATCCCCAAACCGGAACACAACAGTGCGAACACTGCTGTTTGGCGGTAGGTTAATGGATAAGATGGTGGTAGCGATCCGGACGGACTCTGCACAGAGTCCTACCACCCGCAAAAATGTTACATGCAATGTTACATTGACATTTGTCTCCTAATATTATATTAGGTACGGACTAGGTCGATTACCTCCTAAAATGTATTTATGTATTGAGTTATGTAGTGTAAGTTATGCACACCTGATTTGGTTATAACCTCCAAATAGAATTTCATGTCTCCACATATTTGGCCGAATTTACCATTACGGTACTGAGACGTATTTTTTTACAATCGTATTTGTCACCTTTTCTGTCTAAAGCGTAATAAATTTCCTGATCCGATGTGGGGATAAGACAACCGGTGAAATTACTAGCTTAGGGGCATTCCATCTCTTTATATGCTAGAGGAGGCAAACGAGTTATTGAGTCACCTGATGAGAAGTGTTAACCCCTGCCCATGGGCACCTGCAACACCAGGAGAGGTATTGCAGCTGCGCTGGCGGCCTTTGAGGAAAGAGTGTGCTCGTCTCTTGAAGGTCCCCATTTCGTAGCGGTCCGGACATACCGCTGCAGTAAGTTGATTCCATAACACCTTTGTTTGAAGACGCCAACGGTCGGCAGCTTACGTTAATCATTAGTCACTTTCGATAATACTACCCTAACAATAATGTTCACTTGCTAACGAACTTTTACCTTCTTTCGAGTAACTAACGTTAACGTATCGTCGCATCGAGAAGGTGTTAATGGCGATTGATATCAGCGCCCTCTAGTATGTATTTAGTATGTTTTTGATAGCACGTCAACATTGATGTTGACTTTTGTATCATCATTGTGTATTAATAGTAGTTTATATAACTGATACAGATACATAGGTAATGAGAGTCCTTATAACACTCGTGTGATTTAATGCAACGAGCCAAATGCGGGTTTCATAATAAGACCACACGAGTGTATTAAGGCTTAATTATGTACAGTTGCATACATTACTTTATCTACACACATATTATAAGTACTCTAACGGCCAAACCCTATAATCAATCCGCGGATAGATAAAGCTTCCTAGGTGTTTATATTTGACATTTGCCCATATAAATTTTTTGACAAATTTTAATCCGAAGTAAGCCGCGGTTTGAATATAGGTTTAGGTTAGGTAGGGCAAAACCAACTTGTGATGTGTCAGTGTCACGAATTTAATTGCTTTTTTAAATCATAGACTAACTACCTACTAAAGTCCTTATTCTCATGTCGTTCGAAATCAAATGTCGTAGTCGTACGATATTGTACTAAAAAGATATCAAGTTGACGTTTCAATTGATACTAAAATTGGGCCTGTTTCAATTGTGTAAATTTTTGTTTTGAATATGTTCCAAATTCGAAACTCATTACTTTACAATATCCCATAACGTAATTTCATAATTACGTTACAGCTGTCATCGCTGTCACCTACTACCATAGGTAATGCTGGTCATTGCCTACGGGTTTGAACGCATAATAGAGGACTTAATGATATGTTAATTTATTTTAGGGGTTCGTGCAACGGATAGGTTTCAGGACACGTTTTCAAATACTAAAGGCGATTCGAAAACTTGACGTGTGCTAAATTCGTGCTCGAGGTATTAATCGGAAGCGTGTAAAAAAAAAGTACATAATTTACCCCTATTACAAAATTCAAAATCGAATACCTTTAAAGGAGAAATTCTTATATATTTACGCACATATATTTATATATATATATACGATTTTTTTTTTTTTTTTTTTCATAAAATTCGTAAGAATTTCATGGAATTTCGTATGCGGGGGGTTTCAGGGGCGATAAATCGATCTAGCTTCTAGGTAGGTAGGTTTCATTTTTAACGTCGATTTACCGAAAAAATACCGAGCAAGCAAGCTTTCGTCGGTTAAAAAAACGAACTTTGAAATGATAATTAGAGTTTTCTTTGTAGTCTAAGATACTTGTATTAGATACGTTTCGGTTATTAGGTACTAAAAAACCGGCCAAGAGTGAGTCGAACTCGCACACGAAGAGTTCTGTACCGCCCTACAAATCGTACAATATAAGATCAAGCCAAAAAGGTGAAAAGAACACGTTTTCTTGTAAATATTTGATTTATTTGTTAATTGGGTAGCGGCCATCTGTAAAAATCTGTAATGTGTATCTGTGAAAATTTCTAGAGTCTATTACGGTTCAAAAGACCCGACCCCATGACAGACAGATAGCGAAGATTTCATATAGGGTTCCGTTTTAAAATCCTTTGGGTATGGAACCCTAAAACAACGACGGCAATAGTCTCCTGCCAAAGAACCGAAGCACTTCAATGCAATATCGCGCAGTGATCCACAACAGTGTGCAGCGTTGCTGTAGAGGGTCATGTAAAAAAAATAGACGATATACTAGGCCCATTAACAGCATACTTATATGTAAAACATTAACATGAACGTAAAAATCAGAACATTAGAACCTTGATACAAAACACGATTCTATGACGGGTCATTAGAACTGTAACAGGAAAAATTTGTTTCGCAATTTTTTACGTTTTGTTATGTAAAATCTTCATAACATATTTGTATGATGGGTCAGGGTTCTTGCTTTTTGTACCTACATAATTGTCAAAAATCTCTTTAAAATATTTCGGCGATAAAATTAATAGTGCGGCTCCGTTATGCTTCTGGTTCGCTGGTTTTGCTGTCGTGTATGGCGCGCTGGCAGGCCACCCCAGGGGTTCCAGCACGAAGTCGTTCGGCCAGAGGGAAAGAGACTCCTCAGCAGTGGCCGCGGTGGATATACATGATGAGCAATCTAAATGGTTCTGGATCAGTATAGGGAATTTGGAAACTATACACAATTCGCGAATTCAAACTTTTATAAGAGTTAGGTTATAATGCGCTCTAAAGGCCTCGATTTCGGAAAATAACTGCTATTTGAAGATTAAAATAAAAATCTCGAGTACTAACCAGGAATCAAACCAAGTAGTTTTGCCCGAATAACAAACATCACATCGCTTTATTGCTGCTATCGATAGTTTAAGTAGAAAGGAACGATTTGAATTGGAGCTTTGTGCTCAATATAAACGACAGCTAAAAATTGCGAAAAAGAAGACAACTTGTTGGGTTACATCCATTGATGTAACCCAACAAGTCGGTTAGTAACTATTTTCATCGTTACATGCCGATTTTCCTTTTTCCAAAATTGGCTTCAGAATTCCTCATACAAGCCTATTTGTATTGCTCGCCATAAAGATACGAGTATATGTATGTGTACCTACTGTCGATGGAAAGAAAAAACTGAGGACTGCTTTTGCCAGTTAAAATGATTAGAATGAAAAAAGTTTTTGTCAACAAGAAAACAAATATGCCTGCCAATACTGCCTGGAAGAAACATATCCGATAATACTTTTTGATAATAAACCACTGATCATATAGTTCTCATCTTTATTAAAGTTAAGCTGACTCGTCTGTTCTAACGTCATCCCATTTAAGAGGATCGATTTCAGAAAAGCGTTTTTTCTTTTTAAGTTTTTGTCGCGGATTGTCGTTCCCCACTGAACTTTCTTCTTCATCTGCAGCGTCTTCTGACAAAGTATCCATATTTTCGGCAGGTTCGTTAATGTCAACTTCTTTTTGTATAGATTTTTCTCCATTTTTGACTTCTTCCCTCTGGTTTTCTAGTATCGGATCACGTTTTTCATCCGTCATGTTTGAATCAGGTTTTTCATTAGTCTTGATCGGGTCAGTTTTCGGCTCAGTTTTCGGCTCAGGTTTCGGGTCAGGTTTCGGGTCGGGATTTTTTTCCTCTTGCTTTCCATCTTTTCCGTCCAATATTGTTTCACCTGCATTTTTAGCTGCTTCGACGTACTTCTTAGGTTTTTTTCTTGCCACTATTTGTGGCTTTACATTTTTTTGATGTTTTAAATTAACACCGGAACGATACAGTGTTTGACAATCAGGCCGTTTAAGCTTTTTATTATTTTCAGAGACGACATAGTTATAAAGCATCCTTATCTTTTTTATGTCTGATAGACTAAATCCTTCAGACTCGCCTACAGGTTCATCTTTATAGTTCTGAAACAACGAAAGATTTTTAAGTTAGGATTCAAAATTTTATGATCAAAAGGTAAATAAATAAATAAATATCATTGGGCAATGTCACACCAATGTCATTGTTATTTAGTGTAATGGAAGCGATACTAGTAACCCGAAATTTATGCATCAACCTATTAACCTATATTTATGTCCTAATTAAATTGTTCTGTTAAAACCACGGAAAGCAAAGTGTTGGCAGGCCTTCCACAAGGTGGACCGACAATCTGGTGGAGATCGCAGGAAGCCTATGGATGCGAGAACAACAAAACTGGCCGTCGTGGAGATCCTAGGGGATGGCCTATGTACAGCAGTGGATTTCTTTCAGCTTAGATGATGATGATGATGATGATGATGATGATAATGATGATGATATGCGCTTATGTTTACGGAATTTACGCGAAATTAAGGTGATGCACTCGATCTGATTAAACGTTCTGCTCTATTACCCGTGCTGTTATTGTCGCGGTTCCATCAACGGTATATTTATGGGAAGAATAGTGGCCAGCGCTGTGAAAATCGTATTGAATATCGTAAAATATCCACTGATGAGGTGACACAGCTTTAAATAGTGAAGTTTTATCTGAAACAAGCGAAAGATAACTTTAAACTGAAAAGGAACTTTAAACTTAGTCTAAAAACGAACAAAGTAGTAGATAAGTAACATTAACACAATATAACAGTAAAAATAATTGTAGGATTATATTACAAAGTTTTTAGTTGTCTCGAAATGGTTTAAATAGATTAAAATAAAACATTAATTTCGTCATTCATCCAACATCTTTTTAGTCAAGCTACACATTAAACCCATGGTGGTAGAAATATAAGTAGTCAATTTTACACAAATTGATCTACTTAGTACCAAACTAAGCTCCAGGCGTGTACTATGGACAAACAATGATAAACATAGAAATAAATAATCTGAAACAAATGCTAGTTAGTGCACATGTTATAAATATTTTACAGGGGTCGGACAAGTTATTTACACTAGGTATGTTTACGGCTTAGCAATAGCCTTGCCTCGGCTGAGGTACAGGTACGAATCAGGTCTCTTAATACATTATATACATGCTAGATAGCTATCGAAAGAGAGTGTACCAGGCTGTATTGATTTGATGGACACTTCGATATATGTATCTCGATCCGGAGAGTTGTGCTGTGGAGGTACTCCTGCTATGGCCAGCACTAAAGCAGCCATCTCTCTTCCGCCGGTGAAGCAATCGTAGCCTAAGATAACTTTCTGGAAAAAAAAAAGGTTAAAATAACAATTTTAGATGGATAAGATAGCCATCAACAAAATGATCACAATGGATATTGTAGCTTCACCAAAACTCTACGAAGACTTAAATTTACATCGTCCCATCCTTTCAAGAACGCCGGTCCAAATGCGGAATATCTACTTCCACAGGTTTTTAGTCTTGAAGAACCAGAGGATAGTGACTAATTTAAAGTAAAACCGTTCTATGAATTATTGTCAAGACATTTTATGACTGAGGTCGATATTAAGTATATCAATAAATAAAGAACGTGACAATACCTGAACTCCAGTGTCAGTAAAGCTCTCGTGATTGTAATCGGTGCAGTCCAGCTGCCCTCGACGGTTGACAAAGAAGATCCATCTGGTCCTGTCGTCATCGGGTGGTTTAGGTATCTCCATGAACCGTAGACCAGTCAAAGTGTTGGTGGAATCTAAATATATCCTAATCTTATCACGAAGGATTTTGTCTGGAAAAAGAGAATTGTTTTTATGACTAAAGGTTGATCGAAGAACAACAATGACAAAATCCAGAATAAATACGTTAATTTTATTTGCAAATTATAATGGGTTCCTGGCAGTGTTTTCTGGTATTCAAAATGTAAGTGCCAATAAGTTCATTTTAAAGGGTACAAACAGAACCCTATACTAAGGCTCCGTTGTCCGTTTTTATGTCCTCTCGTGAGTCACACAGCTGAGTTTTGAACCATAACAGCTAGACACTTGAAATTATCACAGATTGTGTATAACTACGGCCGCTATAACAATAAAATAGTACTCAAAATTATAATAAAATTACAAATTACAATTAAAGAGGGGGGAGGATTTTATGACAAGATAATTGTGTTTAAAAATAGGTATGTTTTTTAGTTATTTAACCAAGTGCTGTGTCATATTTTTTATGAATACCTAGTGATTTATTTGCATTTTTTCTCGCTTAATATTGATTGCAGTCCACAGCAAAACAGATCCTTGGGTTTTATTTTTATTTTACAATACTTACCAAAGGAAAATTCCTCGATAAAGAATGGTACGACGCCATTGGACCAAATTTTGAACTTTGACAATTCTGATGGTGAGTAGTTGAAACCAGATAAGGCTGTCATGTTAGAAATATGTACAAATTTATCGGCAGTGTTCTTCGACAGATCAATCGTTCCAGAATCTTTTTTAAAGTTTACGTCTGCGCCGGTAATCGGTTTAGTTTCCTCAGGATTAGATTGGGCAGGTTCATCTTTTTCTTTTTCTTTTAATTCCTCCGTTTCATCAACTTCATTATCTACCTCACCCATTGTTTTCATTAACTGCTTATTGGCGTAATTCGGTTCAATGGTAGCTCTTACTTTCAGTAACTCACTATTTTGAGTCATGTTATATTCCTTTTGCTTTGCTATAGGTTCTTCATTAGAAGTCAGATCAACTACATCAGCTGCTCCAGATAAAGGAACTATAAGACAAAAGGTGGTTTATAATAATGGGTTAAGTATTGTAACTATAATAAGAAATTATATCAAAATATGAATATCATATAAGTTGAAAATACCTATAATCTAAACATGAAATGGCCTTCCAATTAACACCGAAATATGCCGTTTGATTTAATAATGAAAGTAGTTTGCGCCTTATAAGTCCCTAGTATATTAAGAAACATAGTAGGTGTGGTCTTGTTACTCATCCTACCTACATCTGTGCCTACTTTGCTTAAGTACCTGCTTAAAAATATCGTTTGGCAGTGCAAGCCTAAGTGCCAAGATAAGTTGCATTCTGCGCACGCTAAAGACTGTAAAAATCGGTCACTATAAAATTTATCGATTTGCTGTTTCTGTAGTTAGCTGTGTCAATAACCACTAATTTACACGCAAAATTAACTTTTCACTAGGACTCCAGCGATGATGTGCAGTCAAATATGTACTTATAATAGTTCTTTTACAAGAAGTCTACTGTACAATAATTATCATCAATCATCGATGTTCCGACGCCTCGGTCGATTCAGTGCATCAATGAAAAGAATTAGGGGTGTCATTCTTTAAAACTACTCATTTCCAACAGGGATAACCATAAGCAAAAGTTGACCCGCACGCTATTATGCAGGCATTGTTAGCTACTTACCGCTTTCGCCGAGTTTCATCGATAAAACAAAATGTCAAACATAATTTTATGACTACCTTTACTGACTCTGACTGTCTTTATTCTACTTCGGCCTATTTCGTTTCGATGTCATTATCAGACTGTTGATGCTGCGACAGATCTTATTAGCAAGTGAATAAGAGCGGTCGTAACGACAACATTATGTTTACGATATAAAAGCAAGAGGGGCTAATATTATAATGAGGAATAGAGTGTGCACTTGTGTTATGCCTTATATCATTTAACAAACTTTAATTTTGCAAAAATGTAGTGCCCGCCGCATTTTTTGTTGTTTTTGTTCAGTCTAATAAAATCTTACTTATTTAATGAGCCCAAATAACCTATAATAATAAGTAATGGTTTAGGGAAGCACGCGTACGTTTTCGCGAAATGTAACATTGTAAAATGATACGTTTATCTAACGCAATTTTGGTCAAAAGAATGGACCCTGGAATACCGAATAGACCCAGCACGGTTCAGATGTCAGAAAAACATGACATTTGAAAAAAAAAAATGTCTACATTACCTCTTGCACAAATGACGAATATTATAAAATATAAAGTGTAACATCGAAGGCCGTGAAGCAACATTTCCCGCTGAATGAGAAAATATCGCAACGGATTTATTGCAAGCGTATTGTAAATGTCCTTATTTACTTTATCGACCTTTATAGCGTTACTGCTATAAAGGTTGATAAGATTTTTTTATAGTATGTTTTTTATAACGTATGCCAGCAGTTTGTTGACCGTCATGTGCATATAGCTGCCGACTGAATTTATAGTTTTAGTCGAAGAAAAAAAACCAGTCTTCATTATTTTTTTTTCGCCGTCCTGACTGATACCTACTTATATGAATCATATCATACCAAGGTTGAAGTATCAGAAATACCACGGCTTTTTTAAAATGTTTGTTAATTTAAATTGTCCGTCACCTTTTTGTTTCGTTGTAATTCATCCCTAACGACCCTAACTTAGTTTGTACTATTCAGACCTGCAAGCATTTGGAGCTTGCGTAGGATTAACCCATCCAATATACCAGCCACCATGCATGCAGATGGACAATTCGGATATTCGTAAAAGGAACGTCAACATATACTTACCTAGGTACCTACATAGAATTTAGTTTAGTCTGTGTGCTATGTGTGTGTAGGCTTCATTGGCTCATAACCAAACATACACAAACGTATGCTTTTTTATAGCCATAAAATGAAAACGGGCAGGCAGAGCCACCTGATGGTAAACTGTCACCGTTGCCTATAATCATTAGCAATGCCGGGGCACAGCGTGGCTGCGTCTCAGTGAATAGCTCTAGCTCTAGCTCTTTATAAGCCGCGTTTAAGAGGATTGTGAAGCTAAAAATCTCCATACAAATTGCGATAACGTTTTTCTTCCCTTGAACCTAGTCCGATTTTTTCGATTTTTGAATATGTCTGTACGTTTTCACTTCTTGGAATACAAATAAAGAAAATAAAAATCGGAAACGCACAAACGTAGATTTTCATAACCACTATAAAATACTTAATATTCAAAAATCTTGAAAATCGGACTTGATTTAGGGGGTGAAATACATATCGCCCGGAGCTAATTTTTTATGGGAAAACTTTGAAAACACAATTTTCTTAAGCTTAGGCCAAACCAACGCGTTCAGCATCAGATGCTGTGAACGAACTTGTAGCAACGTGTCTGAACTCGTTCGTTTCGCCTAAGCTTAAAGGACATGTTAATAGTGGAGTGAAGATAATTTCATAGTTTCAAAGTATGGACTGCGATTGTTTAGCCAATTATCGCACACAGTGTAAATAGAAAAGTAGGTGTTCTCTGGCCCTTTAGCAGTTTCTGTTACTTACTACCGCTCGGGTAGGGATATCCATATGACAATTACCAGAATGTGGTGACATTTATAAGCCCATGCGCACCGCGGCGCGGCATCGACTTGACCGGGTCGATCCGTCCTGTTGAGCTTCCTTTGGGTGTTCCGCGACGCATACGTTCGAGCCTCTCACACATGCAAGCCACACGATATACCTACCTTTGTTTCTGTTTGTGAATGACTGTTTATACCGCGCTAATAACCTGAGTAGGTCTGTGAATTGCATATCTTAAAAGTGGAAACGGGCACATTGCTCCTAGAATCGATGGCGATCACATACCAGAAGCCTCAACTTTGGCAGGCCTTCCAGGTAGTGGACTAAAAATCATTTAAGAGTCACAGAAAACAGCTGAGTTCAGGACAGCTGATAATTGTGACGATCGGGTGGGGAAGATCAACGTCTGATATCCGTATGATTATGATGATAATGAAATATAGTGTCTTCTCGTCTATTCTGGTACATACGGTTGTCTCTACATCTTTTTTTATTTATTTTTAAGTCATCAGTTATTTCATCTTTAGCTAGAACAGATACCTAGCCCCCTAGATAACATTGTTTAATCCATACTATTTCATCAATCTAGGTAAGTATGTAAATAAAATTCGGTGTCTATAGGTACTATATGTGTATGTTCCCTATCGAGTCCAAAATGGCTTACGGAAACTTTTAGGCTATCTTTATATACACCGAGTGAAGATTGGTAGTAATCGGATCGGTATGAAAAAAAATCACCGGCATAAACAGCAACATTAGTATCTATACTAAGTAAAACTGCTGGAGCGATTTTGATAAACTTTGGATAGTTTTGATCCCGTAAAATAGCGCTGATAATTGACTTCCACGAGGATGAAGGTAGCCTACGTTTGATTTAAAACAAGAGTTCATAGTAATACTTATATACAATGCGTCTTGGAGCACCTTCTAAGTGCTCCCAGACTGTAATTTGACTTGCTATGTCATTGCGATAGTTTTCCATAGTGACATCATCAAATGGATATCTTATCCTGGAGTGTTTTTGGCATAGATACAATACCTACGGGCTACGACGTCACTAGTTAACCACGAACTCGTGCACTTAACTAAAAAGACACGTCATAACCAACTAAACAACGACAAAGGTTAAAAATGTTAAAATAATAAATTAGTCAATTTAAACTAATAGTTAATATTGTCACGTTGTCAACGCGTTCCCGCGCGATCGCCTGTCCAAAGGGCGCATCCAACTTAAATTCATACCGTACAAAATAAACGCAAAATTCTTAAGCGTAAAAAATTATTCACGCTATTTCAGATTCAGCCACGCCATTCGTATCCTTTATGACAGATTTCTCAGTTCATAAACATAAATTTTCCAACGTGCTCGATACTCGTGGGAACTTGCCCCAGGCTGCGGCGACCACCAACACCGACAGACTTTTCACTTTCGACATCCACAACCACTCAATAATAAACTCTACACCGCCGACACAGAGCGTCTTTTATACTTATTTATCTGTTAGAAAATGAAGCCGTTTCAGAAAACTTCGCGCTATCAAAGCGGGCGTACGGTTGCGTTCACAATAAAACAAAATGGCGGAGATATGACAGTGCGTTGCATCACGGAACGCGAGCATAAATTTTAAAAGAAAACATCATCGTATATTGAGCGGTGGACAACCCTGAACGCTGTTGCCGATCGTTCCACTCTGTACCGCGTTCAGGTCGAATGAAACATAATTGACTTAAATATGATTATCTTCGAGAAGGAAAGAGCAAGGTGGATCGATGGATTTCGTAGTAGGATACGGAATAAACGATGCAAAGTAAGACAGACACGGCGGATGTCGACAGATAAATGTCTAATGGAGATGTACTGTCTTGTAAGTTTGCGGTAATAATAATATGTCATGTTGTGGCGTAATAATGTGATGTAATTGAGTGGCCAATGAGATGGGGATTCTTAAAGATTATATTCGTACTGTTCAACTTGGCGAATGCATAGACGTAAGTATGTATTTTTAAAGTCTGCCACGCTTTCATATACGAAGAATTAGGTCGAAATACATGAGTACTGAGTAAATTCAATCATGGACCCTCAAATTAAGTGGTGGGGAGCGTCTTCGTCGATTAATTACACTACAGGTTTCACTCAAGGTGTGTCGATAATTTCATACCTTTTCTCTGAATGGCTTTGAATAACAGAAGGTGCGTTTCCACTCATGTTGAGCTCAAGTGTATGGAAACACAGAAAACCTGAGAAAACAGCCAATCAGACTGATCGTATTGGAGATGGGCCCTTTTCTCCACTGCGCTCTGTTTAGCCGCATAGCTCCATTTAAGCGGAAATTAACCCTAAAAGGCCTTATTGCTTTTTAAACACCATTTCAGTAGGAACTAATTTAATTAAGTCAACATAGTAACGAAGAAAAAGATTTCAGAGATTGGGGTCCTTTCTTAGGTGGGAATGAAACAATGCATTTTTTGATCGATTTTGTATTTTTAGTAACAACTAATCAATATTTTAATTATAAATAGATACTGCTAATGTACAACCAATACTATATTAAAATGTGACGGACATTGAATTGAATGAATGTTCGTACATTGGACGAAATATAATTTCAAAAAGGTACATTTATCTATACAACAAGTGAGATTCAGTTTAGTTCAGCTGATTTCAATTGTATTGTTTACCTAAGATTTACAATTAAAATTGCTACATTCTCATAAATAACTTAAAATATCAAATAAGGGTTTATTTACATGCGTAAAAATAATTTATCAATTTAATTTGATTCAGACAGAAACTTGTTAAAACTGGGAAAGCTGTCAATATTAAAAAGTACTTTAAAATGGCACTAATCGAATTTGATGTGGTTGTTTTAATTAAGGTTAAAATATACTTTATCACAATAGATTTCATGTTAAAATTCAAAACAATGGCTTTACAATCCACCATGGATATTACAACTACTAAATTATAAAATATTTCAGTCTTTTAAGTCCTCGTGACCCTCCGGCCCTCGTAGGTACAATACAAACTTACATTGCCACTGGTTTCGTTTCAAATCAATACAAGTGCTTACCAAAAGCCACGATTTTAAACGCAAACAATATTTTTGTAGAATGAAGAAAAAAATCTATTTGAATCGGACTCTTAAGCTAGTACATTAATTTACTTTAAAAACATTATTTTCAAAGTAAATTAAGGTATAATAAAAACAAGTTTTTCAATAAATATTAATATTAAACTTACGGTTTCTGTTAGTATGTTCATCGCCGTACAGTAATATGTTACATACAATAAGCTCAGTAGAAATGAACTATGAGTACTTACTGGCTAACTATTTTATATCACATAATGAATATATCATTCACGTATATTTTCATGATAAATGCTTCCTTTGAGGCAAACTATTGGAATTGGACAGTCAGTTATTAGTAGGATTACAAGAATATTGAATTTGGCTTCATATCCACAAAGCAGTAAAATGTTTAACCTTTCTAATTTGCGTTTAGACAGTTTCATTACTTCGAAAATTCTTAAGCGATGCATTTTTTTTTAAATCATGAGCTTTTCAAAACGTAAAAAGATATTTAACTAACTAATGAACCAAGAGGTCAGGTTAGGTTTATTCCGTAACAATTTTGGAAAGTTAAACGGTTTTAGAAAGAAATGCAATTTTTACCTTATGACAGTTCGGAAAAATGAAACAGTTGGAAAATAAAATTTTACCTTGTGATAGGTAACCATTAAAATGTAACAATTACCCACTTTTAACCTTTTGCCCGTGTCAGTGGCACTTAGATCTACAATGCATTATAGATCTTTAGTGTTACGAGTAAGATCAAAAATTGCATACTATTAATTTGACGCTGGTCAAACAGTTAAAAGATAAATAATCAAGTTTATTACTTAGTGGATATTCAGCCAGTGTTTCAACCTGTCATGATTTTTGTAAGGTGAAACAACTCAGTCGTACTGTTAGAAAACCAAAATATTAAATTATGTATAAACACATGCATTCGCTGTAGATTTCTACGTATCCGTTTAAAAGCGGCAAAATATAAAGTTACTAAAAGTAACACATGCTCTTTATATACAAGAGGTACATACATTAAGGACAGAAATGGACGAGCACGCATACAATGTACAGGAGTCAAGTGCTCGCGTGACCACTATCAGCCATCGGACGCAGCACGCATACAATATTATACGTATAATACTGATTATTTAATTCGTTTAATATTTAATTAAAATTCTCGAGAGCGTTTATCTCGTAATGTGGGACACTTTTACGATGGCGCTACTCGCAGGCTGATAACGGCGAGCTCCCCGCGAAGACACCTTAGCCCCGAGGAGTAAGACACAAACCACAACGACGCGCCTAATTATAATGTGTATTATAATTACAAGATAATTCCGCTCTTGACACAACAGTTATGAACCTCGGCTCGAATGTCTTCACGATTCCCCAATTATTATAACATAACAACTCCGCCATCAATAATAAATAACTTTGAAAATGATATTAAACAATACCATTTAAAGTCAGCATCGAATAAGCGTAGTAGGTGTCTCCCGCCGGAGCGCAGTCAAACGGAAATCAAACGTACAGTTACGATATCTAAAATAAATAAATTATACACCCGACTGCGTAAGGAAACCAATAAAACCAATTCCGATCGTACGAGGGATGACAGCCTGACAGGAACAAATCGTCATTAAACTGGTCTCATTAGTTTCCCAATGGCAGTGTCCACAAAAAATAACGTTACTAGATCACATGTTCGCACTTAATAGCCAAATAAATTAACCGGGCGAGTGGGCCGAGATTAATACGCAGTATATCGCTTATTTTAATTTCACGCCGGATCAATTATACGCGTAGAAAAGAAGAAATAAACAGTGATACAGAACTATTTACATAAGTCAACATGAATTACGATTTCAACGAGTTCCATAGGAGAAAAAGTGAAGCGATTATATACACGGCCCGTTATCGCCTCCGAGCACTTTTTAAACAGGTCCACTCTCGAGTTCTAGTCACAATCACAACCACCGGAGTTTCTAATAACAAGTGTACCGCGTACACAGTCCGAGCGGCGCCTATAAACACGTGTGGACAACCTTCTCCGTACGACAGAGTTTGCACTTGACTTCACAGCACCAGTGGAAGGTGCAGTTGCAGCGCTCCAGGACCGACATGGTCTCGGTGCGGTAGCCGCGCCCGCAGCACATTAGGTCGCAGCCGTCAACTCCGATGCTGGTGTCGTTGCAGGCGCGCCCGTGCGTCCCAGGGATGCCTAGCCGAGGGTTCTTCTCGCAGAACCCTGGCGACGCCTCCAGGTACACGAGGTCTTTGACGCCTGGTGACTTGTGATCGGGGTTGTGCGGCCGCAGTTGGAAGCCGTAGCGATTGCGCCGAGGCGCGCGGTGCGGCGCAGCGTCGTTGCGCTGCGCCGGCGCTTGCAAGTCAGCGTTGTGCATCATGACGCGGGACGCGCCGTCGAACCGGTCCTTGAGCGTCTCGCCCACGGACCGGAAGCTCGGCAGCCGCATCCAGCAGGTCTTCACCGTGCACGACCCCGACATGCCGTGGCACTTGCACTCTTGTCTCATCTCCGTCTGCACGTGCTGTCGACAAAGCAATACCATCAATATCGAACACCAAGGCTCCTAGGAGGGGGTCCCGATAGAAGCATTAGATACATAATGATGTACGAATATCTTTAAATTCCTCCGATAAGCGGCGATAGTAGTGATCGATGATTCTTTAGCCGCACTCCATCGATCGCATCTCACGATCGAGCAAATTGTTACAAATCGTGAGGAGGTGGGCCGCTCGTCACCGCGCGTGGACGCATCATAAATCATGCTCTAGGGGCATTCATCATTCTAAGAAGGTAGATAAATGACGTGCGGACGGAGACAGTAAATATTTTACTATCCCCAAGCGCAGGCGCTTCGTAGAACGTGGCCGACGTATTTATTCATTGACATGTAGATAGCCGGGTTATGTTGTGCTGTTGAGTGTCCAAATATGTGTAAAACAATCGATGGAATGTTGTGAATATTCATCAGGTGGACACCCAGTGCGTGCGCCGTGACAGGAATTAAGCGCGTGGCTTAATGATGCGGCTGGGTGGCTCGAGGCGCCCGAGGTTCCTTTTTGATGATGGATTTTAGGGGGGACCGACGGTGGATATGCAAATGGTGGGGAGGTGCGCGAGCGCAACGAATGGGTGCCCGCAGCCGGCGCCGGCCGGGGCGGCGCATAATAATACTTGCGCGACACGTCAAGTGGCGAGGATCGATCGTCACCCGTAATGGTAATGTAAACACACGACAATGCCTGTCGTTGGCTCGATAGCTGTTTTATTTAATGGACGTTTATGAGGTGCTACCGGCTAAGTGGCTATTGGATAAGTGATGGAGTGGGATTGATTAATAAACCCTTACCTTTTTAAATTCGAGTCTACTCTTTTGTTAAATACTGACACACTTGTGGCGTCTTGTTCGCTTCGTATTACTTGTACGTTACAATAAACATAACTTACCGCTCGTCCAGCTTCATTGTTGTGCAGGTTCATTTTCTCTCTTAAGGTCTTGCCGCGCTCGCCTGTGTCAACGAATTCGCGGCTGAAGCGGAACCCGAAGCCGATGTTGTCGCTGCAGCCGCCCCACTTCCAGACGCGCACGTTAGCTGCGGCGGCGGCGCGCGCGCGCAGCGGCTGCCGGTCCACGTGCGAGTAGTCGCACGTGCAGGACTCGATCGCGCCCTCGGCGCAGGCGCGGGACACTGCGTGCGCGACCCCCGCACTCGTTATCGCGTAGATAAACGCAGTCTCTCGACAACCTGCCAACAAAGCAAAAGAAATTCAATTACCATTCCAAGTTCAAATTTTTTAACATGGAATCTAAATGGAGGATTTGAATTTATTGAATTCCATGTTCGCATTTTGAATTAATTCGTACGGATAACAGAAAGAAATATTTTAATCACATTTTATTATTTCGAGGGGCACAATCAGAGGTTAGGTATTAAAAATATTTCGCTGTGAACGTCGTAAACAAATTGTAAATGGTGAGGTCGGACCCTCAATGCAGGGTACGATTGGTATTTGGTTAATTATATTGAGGTACCCATTGTCGTTTTACGAATTTATTGGTATGTTAATTAAAAGTGGGGACGACATTCCGAGCAAACAGAATAACTCATGTTCGAGTCATTAGGCTGGCGTTTAGGCTCAAGCCCATTCATCTCGGACGAATAAATCCCTGCATCCCGTATCGAATACTATAAATAATTAATGGCCCAGCATTAGAATCAAATACTCATAAAATACAATTAAAAGAGAGAGGGTATCTATATCTCCACGATTGAAAATAAAGAAGTGCCTTACCTACCCGGGAGATTATAAATTTGATCATTACAAGTGGTACGGCGCGTCGAATGCTCTCTCTTAATATCGATTTAATAACCTCTGGATTAAAGCGAGTCTTTGTCTACGCAACGAGACGATATTATTACGGACCGATGAATAATGAATGATATAGTATAATAGCCGTGGAACATAATTAAATTTACATTCGTCGAAAAAAATGTGCATAAAACTCTCCCGGCTGTCTCGTGCGGACGATATCTCGTTAATTCACGTGAGACTTTGTAATTTTACGGCATAATGCGTATTAATACCTCGGCTATTGTTGGCGTAAGGTCTCATTATGAGGTCCGGGGTAGCCAAGGTTATGATGGAATTCCGTAGAGGCCATAAACCGAGCCGCGATCGCCATCGCGATAGGGATCTGGCTCGATTGGTGGTAAATTAGCGATGAAGGCGAGTCTAACAGCACCGCCGCCCGCGTCCGCACGACGCCTTTGGTGGGCTACCGACCACCTCCCGCTCGCAATACCCCGCAAACGAACGACTTCTTTATTGATGTAAAAATAATAACAAAACGCGCATTTATTGTTATTTATACCAATAATACAAGGCTCGCAGCGTTATTAAGGACTCAATAAGCAAATGAAATCATTTTTTTATTGAGATGTCATCGAGCACCGATATAAATTACGGGGCGCACTGCCGCAGCCGCTCTCTTTTTGTGCTTCGCTTTGGGATGTTATACAAAAGTATTTTATTCAGCAATTACTTGCGACGTTCGACTGGGAATTTTAATGTCAATTTCGCCATCATTCAACGGACGAAATTAATTCACGGTACAGATACGAGCGAGGCATTTATCTTCTGTAATGACTTGGAAACGTTCTCTCGCATTAACTATAACGAATAGGTGCGGGCCAATTAAATATGGCACACGTAAATAACGCTCGTAAAATGGTAGCTTTCGGCTAAAACTGCGTCATCCGTCACCGTGTGTAAACAACGGCTATCCTATTGCACGGGTAATAAGCCTTTATCTTTTTTAAACGCAAGTTTCCGATTTATAGCGTGGTTATAAAACGGTAGAGGTCTATACGGTCAACGTGAGCCCGAACCGTATTCGTGGACCTTGTTTCGTTCTGATAAGGTGCACGGATGGGCGGCTAAGTGCGCCGAGGTCCGCCGCGAGGCAGTGCGGAGGTCTGGCGGCGGGGTGCCGCCAGGTGCGCTACCACGTGCTGGGCCCAATAAACGACTCCATAACGCGTAGATATCTGTACACACATCTGTCAACAGGCATCTGTGAATGAAGACCCGCTGAGATTTTAATGCCGCGCTTTTCTCCATCTCCAAAACAAGTCAAGCTAATTAATAAACGCATTTTTAATAACCCTGTGAGAACTTTCGAGGCTTCCGATTAGATTCTAAGCTCGTTATAAATTAGACAAACCTTATGTTTTATTATAACACAAGTGACAGTATTTGCGCAACTATAAATAATCGAGCAATTTACGTCCGTGACGGCGGCCATCGATATCCCCGGACAAAGCCGATTGTGGCGTTTTGCGAATTAATCGCGACGTAGAAAAATTATGACAGATGTAAAAGGCTTCACCCGAGAGGCCGCATTAGTCACGGCATTAAATAAAATGTAAATGTCCTTCCCGGGGCCTAATTAACCGCCCAAACAACTATAATCCGACACCGGCCATACGTAACCTGCGTACGAAGGCTGAGTTAAAAATAATCATATTTACGCGCTCTATTATTTTATTATGGCAATTTCATCCCATCAAATCGCAGTCAAATAAGAACAAACATGAGTAATGTTAATCTATAAAAGTAAATTATTATTATAACTGATAATAAAGTGCTGTCGGGGGATTATCTGGTCTGATAATGAACGGGCTCGGCCGGCACCGCGCGCGGCGATAATTCCATCCCGGGATTGGCAGTTAAGGTGAGGCGTCGAGAATTTATAAAAGTCCAAATCTCGTAAATCCGAGCGCGTCCGCGGAATAAAACTTAATCACCGTTGACGCTTGACGAGCCCCTGCCTGGTCCATTCAATAATTCAAAATTAATGCACTAATTAAATATGTTTCTGTCCGCATTAAGTCATCACGCCGTCCGCGAGATTAATAAGAAAGATTGACTTATGACGGTTCGCGCGACGCCTCTTGTGCCTTATTATTTACAACGACTCGCATTATTCAAATTTGATGGGACGTAATTACTCAAAACAACGATAAATCACTCGTTTATAAAAGGAGTCACAACGGTGTTTGACCGGTTTGAAGACCGAACGTCTTCATCGAGCTATGATGGACTCATTACGGGTTTGTATTAACTGCGTTATACAGTCATATAATGAAGTATAATACAGTAAGAGAATCTCGATTCGATCCGCCGTACAACAAATAAAAATTACTCGGTAACGTTGACTTAATGCCGTTACAAAAATGAAAAGAGCGACCATGGTAGCTATTAAGTGCAAACAAAACAAAAGTGGAATAGTCAAGGTAATTTCGCTATAAAGGTGCGTCGAGAATGGGGCAATAAAAAGCTATAATTCATTTTCGTTATGCCGTGTATGGGTGATAATTTCACATTGATTCCGCGGTCCGAGCCTTCAGTGCGACAATTGAGAATTACGTCGGTCGTATATCACTCATTGTGAGTGGCACAAAGCGCAGCTACTTGCAGCTACCACCTCCCCCCGCTGCCCCATTCACGTGACAAACAAAGACATTTGTTTTCAAACTCTAAAAAAAGCACCAAAAATAATTCCGTTTTAAGTGAGCTGTCAATAAACAATAACAGGCAGCTCGCATTGAAACTTCTGATAGGTCGTAATTTCACACTAACAAAAACTGTCATTCCTCCAACTTCGCTATTTCAGGCTGTATGATCGTATAAAAACGAAAAAACGCCAGGTTAAAAACAATTCAAACGCCACAAAACCGAAAACGCTTATCTAATTGAGCATTAAATATTTCGTCGAGAGCATTTTGTATCCATTTTATTTCGGGTGTCGTTTTATACGTTTTGTCCACCCACGGAGATGGAATCTTGGGAGCCGATATTTGAAACACTTCAAAACAGGAAATATTTGAAAAAAGGTTGGGTTTTATTGGCCGAGTTACCTGCCATTAGGCGATGTTAGGTGTAAACGCGGCTTCCGTAGGGCTGCGAGGCGGCCGCGCGGCGGGAGGCGCTCGCGTCGCTCGCTCCGCGGGGACCCGGCCCGTATATTTTTCTATTCTCCACAATGACACGACGTATACAGTGGGTCGGCATTGTGCCGTTGTCATCATTTGTGTTAATGCGATCCTTGAGGTTTGCACCACAAAGAGATGAAGACGTCTCTGTCGCGTGAATGACGTGTCGACGTGTAAATTAGTAATTATTTGCGCCCTTCCGGGCGGTCTTTGTGCTCGCGGACTCTAATCATGTCGCGAGCTCGACCCATTGTCGTTTTGATTTTCTAATTTACCTATCTAACTTTATGAGTGTTTTATGCGATGCTCGGATACATGTAATTGCGATGTATAAACATGTTTGTCGTTAATATTCCACCGCCCGCCCTGCTCGATATTAATAAAGTAATACTCTTAACACACGCATATAACATAAATTTTGTGATCGCTCCGGTCTTTTTTTTATTGAAATTATAACGACGGTGGTCTCAGGCACTCGTAGTATTAATCGGAATATCCAAACCTTGATACTTATTAAAATAATAACTTCAATGCAAATAAGTAGTTTTGAAAGCAATGTAATCTTAACTAACATAAAAAGATTGAAATGTTTCTCAATTTCCGTATCGATAGTTACACTATACACAAAGAGTTATATGTTTTATAAGTATACGTGACCGAATGGTACGTTTCTCGTTATTTCATCTCAGAACTAATTCATTGGAAGTCATAAAGCTATTCTCAAAACGGTGATAATTATCGTGTGCGTGTTCTTAGCGGTCAATTACTTTAAATTGGTTCTGTCTCTGCAATTTACATGTTTTATTTAAATAAATAATCCGGATCTGGACCGACAATAATTCTTTTGATTTACCAACCACGGTGACCGGTCTCGCCGCAGGGTAGTGTCGACCCAGACTCGTTTTTTTCTCTCTAATAAACATTAATATTGTGTAAACATATAAATTTTATAGCTATTTGTTAACAATTTTTTGATGAATATTTCATAAGTTCAATGGTTTATTATCCTGTTCATTGGGCTAAACATGAGCAATTAAATAGCGCTACAAAAGTTCAAAATAGTAGAATGTAGTTTAGATGGAGAAAAAAAAACATGAATGAAGGAACGGGCCGACAGCAAACAATGAGCCAACATTTCTGTCCATTCACAGCAATAGTTAGCATTCCCTAAGAGTCGTGAGCGTATACATTAAGATAGAATAGCATCTTTCACTCCAGCGCAAGTGCATTCAAAGCTAATAGAAACATCGTTTAGCGCAAATGTTTGGACATTTCATTAACGTGGGTTCAACAACCGGGGCGCCGCGTCCAAACGGATGGCTCCAGATATCGCCCCGAATTCGAAATAAGATCGAATTAACTGGAGATATGGAAGCGAACGCTCTTAATTTTGAAGATAACCCCCTAATGCGGGCGCGCCGACCTTCGATCTAAGGAAAGCTTTTCGATATTACTTTTTATTTATGTTTTAATCAATGCCAGACCGTTTTAACGTCATACGTAAGAATCCGATGGAAAGTAAAACGCGTTTTTATTTTAGTTGCGCGTGTTTAATTAACACATTGTATAAATGTCAAACTAGTGTGCATTGTGTTAGAAAAATTGCATTAATTTAATTTCCTCCACAAAAGTCCTCTCCTCAAGTTTTGTAAACAACGCAAAAAAAACCTTAAGAACACGACAAAATTGAATTACCTACAAACTGGCTTTTTTGTCGTTTTTAACGAATAATGCTCTTAAGACCAGATGTTCGCGGACTCATAATAAGGCATATCGCGTACAAAGCATCGAAATCGGACACCGGAGATGGAACAACCGTGATTCGGACAACAAACTAACAATTTGCAGTCACGCTAGTTGATTGTTACGTTATTTTGAACTTTAATTATAGGGGACAAAAGTTGTGGATTTTTTCATTGTGCTTGAAAGTAGTTTGGTAATGGAAGAGCAGTGCGAGTTTCATTATGTTTTGACTGTAGTTTACACACTGCGGAATTAATTTGAAGTAAAGTTCAAGTTTGTTTACTACTAAATTAACTACTTAGTTCAGAACAATCACTCATTTAACGGTGCAGCTCGAAACTGTTCGCATTCTATCGTGTCTGTAGACTCAGAGGTCGTCAAGTATGTGCGCGACGCGCCTTGATTGACGCAGCAGGGGGGGTGAGGTAATCTCGTTCTCTACCTCTGTCCACCCGCAACTAGCTAACATACAGTAGAACTTTTCGCGCATTTAATATTAAAAAAAACAGTAAGACAATATAGTTATTTCAAGATCTTCTAAGCTTACTTTTGTTTATTTTAAACACATAGGTACACAAAGGTTAATTTCATTAGATTGTTATGTGTACCTATCAGATAATGCAGATCGCATTAGATAATAATATTATATGGCATTAGAGGTCTAACATTTTACGGTAATAAATCTGTAGATAGCGCAAGATTAAGTGAATTAATAACATCTAGTGTAAACGCCTGTCTATTGAAATAGGATATACAATCGCTCTTACCCTTAAGCTAGTACAGTTCTATATCTTGATGGAGAACGCTATAATTACCAAAGAAGGCGCTAACTGCTATATAGTCGCCAAAGAATCTTATATTCTATTACTAGCGACCCGCCCTCGCTTCGCTTCGGTTAATGTGAGTTTTCTGTAAAACCCGTTCATGATCCAGAACTTATTATACATATAAACCTTCCTCTTGAATCACTCTATCTATTAAAAAAAACCGCATCAAAATCCGTTGCGTGGTTTTAAAGATTTAAGCATACAAAGGGACATAGGGACAGGGAAAGCGACTTTGTTTTATACTATGTAGTGATTTACCACATTAAATTTAAAATTCAAATACTGTTACGATGCAGTAGCTTCTTTAGTACTACGACAGCATAGTATAAACCACGGTCATAATATACTTGGTGACAAAACTTCAGTATACGTGCGCCAATATAGTGACCTGTGGTAGTATGACTGTATCTATATCGCGTGTCAAATGTGGATAAAGCATCCGTCACTGTCGTACTTATTTACGTGTCAAAAAGTGACGGACGCCTTATCCAAACTTTGTCACGCGATAAACGCAGCCATGTTAGAGCCCCTGCCTAGACACTGCGATTGAAAAAACTTCAGTTGAAATGTAATTAGTAAATTAACTCACTGAAACATACTTTACCATACATGGATCTTCTTGGAATTTAGTGTAGGTAGGTGACGCACTATCAATATGCCTAAAGGCAATATAATATATACACTTACTTACATACAAGAACGATAATTAAATGGTAAAGAATACTATTACCATTGGAATTGCGTTACTAGTTTAAAATTGACCACCAGCCAAGTTAAGCAACTGCAAGAGATGACCAAAACAGGATGGGTGACCGCGTTAAAACGTGGAGTTTTTGTTTTTTTTCATAATTATTGTAGCCCACCAGATATATATAAAGAAGCCGTCGTTTTCGGAACAGAGTCTGTACAAAACTGCGATAATTTCAAAGATCCTTGATTCTCGTAGTTATTTTGCGAAAAATGCCTTTAAAATGAAGAAACAACTGATAAACGGACGGACACGAACTTACAGCGTAGGCTATTAATTAGGCCAACGGACAATATTTCGTACGGAACCCTAAAAACTTACATAAACGGTTTCTCTCGCACAAACAAACATTTCCGCAGTCAAAACATATAGGGAGACTTTTTGATTAGGTTTAAATAAGCTAGTCTTGAGTGTCTTGTTATTTTAGATGTATATTTATATTATTGAATACTGTAGGTATTATATTCCTTTAAGCCTCTCTTGCACTAACGTTACCCGTCAAAATTCCATGCCAATTTTAAAGCCCCATTTTTAGGTAGACACCTACAGCAAACTAAGTCTGAGTGTACCAGTATTGTAAGGCTAATGGGGATCTATTTGCTGATTCGTATCTATTGATAATATCGGCCCATTCAAATCAAGTAAATGGACGCTCAGTGCGCCGCGATTATGCGATTTTATGTGAGCCCGTTTTGCAGTGCATTGGAGCGGAAATTCTGCCGTTCAATAGTAAAAGGAAGTATAAGAGTATTAAGCCCATATGCGCCCACTACTTTTTAACTTGACTCGAAAGTGTAGCGGAATACCGGATAATGGACTATTTTGTACTTTTAAGTATAAATATCTTTGTTGAAAGCAAAAATAATAGGAGATTAGCCGCGTTGAGCTGTTTTTGCTCCCGACCCGTCCACTTTTGCCACAACTTGGCGTGTCGACAATAATAATTTAGTTTCCAAATTAGGTGCTGGACCTCTAAGTTAACAATGATGATTGGACAACTAGTGAATATCGAAAACAAAAGCCAAAATGAGTTGGAACATTAATGACGCACGAGGTCATCGGCCAAAGCCATAATTTGAACCCAAAAAAATGATGAAACAACAGTGCCTAAACGTCACACTCATATAAAATGAAATGTCAAAAACCAGTTCAATAAAAATCACGTTTAAAAAAAAGTGAACGGGACCACGCCACTCAGGCGCATGTAATCGATCCAGGATGTTTTATCTTGATGAGCCCTTTATACTGGCCCCCGACTCGCTACCCCATTCAACGATAGGATCTCTCAAAAGGGTTGCTTACAGATATCACTTAATTTGTACCCACTCTTTGTAACAGGGATTTGGGGCTCTAACTCTTTGTGCGCGCTTTTTTACAACCAAATTAATATACATTTCAATTGCAGTTTTTAAAGAGCCTTAAGGACTTATCGACTTAGTTATTTGCTTTTGTTACACATAAATGTTATGACAAATGTTCAAGTTATTTTAAGCGCTGGGGACGGGAAACGTGATTTAGGAATTAAAACCTTCTTGGTGCAGTTTGGTTCACAATTAAACGGTTACAAGCATTATCGCTTACCTCTGTCAACGATTTTGCCGAATAGATTCTTTCCCCGCAAGAAGTTTCTTGTGGAGCAGTTCCATCTCCTGTATTTGAACTGGTGCTGGCACTCTGTGACGGCCATGCTGGCTCCCTTGGCCACGGCAGCCAGGACCCCAGGGTTCTCCCTCGCTAACCTCCTCTGCTTCCTCCTCAACGTCGCATGCACCGCCGGGTCCATGTATAACACGCCCGGCGAAATTGGTGACAAATTGTTTGGCTCTCCCGCTTTGGCAATACCCCTGCAACGAAAACGAATTCATTAACGTCACAAAAAAAAAACTAACATCGACTTTTGTCACCAAGAGACAATGCGACCGGCAAAATAAAAAACGCATAATCCGACCGCCACTTAAGGCAATGGGTGCAACTCGAAGTGAACTGCTCGTTTGAAAAGGCAAAGACAACAAACAATTGACGACCGAACTGTCAATCCGCAGACGTTTAGATAAATATTTGCGTCGCGCATTAATCGTCGAGCCAGTGTGGAGAGCGATCGAGATCTCCTGTTGACTCGTCTCGGACTTCTTCGACCAAAAAAACCTGGAGCACCAGCCGGGCGCACCAAACGTTGGAAATGGTATTACTTTTCTATTTGCCTTTCTTTGTAGTCGAGTGTTACGTAAATATGAACGCGTTCGTCGGAAATTCTCATTTCCTCTAAGAATTTATGGAGACGCTGTGACACGGTTTTGTTTTTACATTTTGAGACGCTCTTTACTTTAACATTGGGATTTGGTTGTTTTATTAAACTTCTTAAAACGTTTATCTTTTAAAGTAACGTTCGATTTGCTCATATCTATAACATATTTTTTATTTGCAACCCACCGTTGAATAAAATTATCGTAGTAGCCTGACAGACACTGGTGGCGATCAGATATTTCAAGATCGTTATCTCGATATTACACCAAGTTTAAATAATTCATTAACAAGCCAATGGCTGCAGTTTTTTTGTGGTATTTAAAATAATCAAGCACAATTAACACATTTGCATATCAATTAAATAATCGTTTTTTTTCCATTCGATTCTATTCGTTATTTGATTCCTCTACCTATATTGCCTTTTTGGACGCGCATAAATAAACTAATTCGCGAGTGCATTCAAGCGTAATTTAGATCCAAATAATCATTTATTACGGTCAGGTTTATTTGCCACTTTATTTAATTTATGCATTTTAAAACGTCCATCGAGATAAGGCCACATAATCAAAAAGTTAGTGAACTTTATCACATGGATTCAGAGCAATCTGGGAGCATTGT
The DNA here is from genome assembly GCA_923062465.1 of Acleris sparsana. Lineage (NCBI taxonomy): Eukaryota > Metazoa > Arthropoda > Insecta > Lepidoptera > Tortricidae > Acleris > Acleris sparsana. Next base: position 16,910,462 of record OV281286.1, read on the forward strand.
CAGTCGACAAACGGCCGCGCTATTATTGGGTGCGATGATAAAAAAATCGACACCCACAACTGCTTAGAAAACAAAGGATATTTGCCTGTCCATATATATAGTTCTTAGCACTTGTCACGTCGGTAGGAAACTAAATACGAGGTCTGGGGAAAAAATCGTGAATGACTTTCACGGACACACGAAATGTTTGACCAGCGATAAGGGCCTGTGTGAATGTGTCAAAATAACAAATATTGTCTTTGGAAGGCTTGGGCTCTTATTCGAGCAATTAAGCGTTTCCTTCGGCTTACGAAAGTCTAAAGCACTTTGGGTTAACTGTGACTCTTTAATTTGTATTTTTTTTTACATGATTGTTTTGTAAATGGATAATTTAATTTGGCAATGCGTTTTAAATAGCTATCTACGAAGCTAGCGGTCTGGGTTCGATTTCCGGTAGGCAATTTTTTTTGTAATGAGCGAGAGTATTTATTTCTAAGTCATGGACGTTTTCTATGTTGGTATTTAAGTATTTATTTCTCTATATAAATATATTTATCGTTGTCTAGTACCCATAGTACAAGCCTAGCGGGGACTAGCTCAATTGGTGTGACATTGTTCCCTGATATTTATTTATTTTATCTCTTTATTCAATTCATATCTTATTATTTTGCTATATAAGGGTTTAAAATTGTAGTATTGAAGAAATATTATGTAAAGATCAAGATTAAAGATCTTTGGACCATAACTATTTCATTATATCTACAAATTCAAGTTCTCTTCTCATCAAACCAACAGCCGATTTTGTTAACATGTTCCGATTGATCGGAACAAGTCCAAACCTGAAACGGTCTCATAATATTAACATCAGACCCATTCAACTATATTGTAATGAAGTCATTCTAATGGGAGAATAACATGAATGAATAATGTTACTTATAAACTGACTGAACACGCCTTAATAAGTACATCAATTTCGAATAACTATAAAGGTGTCAAGAGTGGAGAGGGAAGATTGAGGCTTGGGGACCAGACTTAATGCAATGCGGAAAATAAACAACAATAAACATTACGTATATTTACATAGTATAAAACAAAGTCGCTTCTTCACTGTATATATATACGCTAAGATATTTCAAAATACGCAACGCATTTTAATTAGCCTTTCATTAACAGATAGGAGTGATTCAAGAGAAAGGAATGTAGGTATGTTTAAAACATTCTGGATTTTGTACGGGTGTTACCGAAGCGAAGCGAGGGCGTGTCGCTAGTAGACAAATAAGCAAAGGTAAGGTAACGCGGTTAATTGACAAGATTTCATATTTTCAAGACTTTAATTTTATTCGTTTTATAGATACTGCTTGGAAGGAGGAAGACACTAATAGTTTTAAATTTTCTCCAGAATGAATAATTATTTTATTATTAATTTATTAAGATGTACTTATTCTAAAAGGGCGTAACTTCATTTCTACGACATAATGGACATATTACGTAAGTCCAATCTGTATTAAAAAAAATTAGTGTCAATGTCAAATTTGAAGTATGACAGCTTTTTTTCTCGTGAAAAAGGCAATGGTATTATATTATTCAGGCATAGTATTGGTAAAACTCGATATTTTTTTTAACTTACCTACTTGTAATTTTGTAAATCAAGAAAAATAAATCTAAATATCCCTTTCGATTCGTATAGTAATTTGCAGGTGTCACCAAAATGAAATGTTGTCAATTGGCGTAGACGCAATCAATTTTACTCCTTAGAGGGCCCTGCCAAGATGCATTAGCTAACTAGCGTTTCTATTCGTTTCGTTTTTAAACTAATCGCGTCACTGGTAGATCACGCGACTTTTCGTATCACACAAGACAGAGCATTCGACTCGCTAGCGAGTACGTATTTTAACTCATGGTATTGCAACAGCGAAAGCTTGTCAGAAAAACGAATCAACAACTTATATTAAAAATTGACGTTATCTTTAGTGACCAGTTCAAGACTTTCCCCGTGGCAAAGTAAAAAGAGTGTTATTTATAAGTCAATATAAGTTACTAAGTAATACTTAGGAACTAATAGTTCATTAAAACTATTTTTAATAATTAATTACTTAAATCAAGATACAATGTAATTATATTACTACTTAATACTTAGAATAATAATTGTGTATATAAGATACATATTAATTATTTGTTAATGTCACATGGGTCCACGAGATATTTTTTATTTTATTTCGTCAACGGTGTCACAGGTTATATTTACTAGTTCTCTTTTAATTTCCTTATGAAGCATTGGTTACTCTCGATATCTTTTATGGAGCAGGGCAGTAAATTGTACAATTTAGGACCCATCCACCAAAGGTGAAGCACACCACACATGACACTAAGGGTGAAGACACATATATCAGCATCGAATCGCATTTAGCTGGATGATTTTGGACACACAATACGCATCGGAAGTTAAAGTATGCTGTTACATGTGTTCAGGTGCTAAAGGGAGCTAACAGCTTCATTACTTTCTTTCTAAGGGAGCAGCCGTCCTCATGCTTTATCATGAATAAGCATTCTTAAGTAGGTTAAATGGATAGCTACACTTATACGCATTTAATGCTGAAGCTGAATCGATGCGGAAGGAAGGATGGCGAACGCATCTCCATACAATATTGCGTTTTTGCACTACAAAATGCGATTCGATGCTGATTATATGTGTCTTCACCCTAAAGGTGAAGTGCTCTATACCTACCCAATTTCACTATGTGCATGTATGGTACTCGTATAGAGCATAATACTCTTAAACTAAAGATAATCAAAGCCATAATTAATTACTTATACAAGAGTAATAAAAATATTAGGTATCAAGTACAATAATTATTCCGTTGTTAAATTAAATTATAAGGAATAAAATATCTAATCAAGTAAGTATTCTTGTGTATAATAAATAAATTGAATTTCCTTTTTTGTGCGTTTTGGCTTCAATGGAGGTTTTTAACATAGTATTTAAATCTTTCTAAACTGGATATTTATCTGCCTTATCGCAACTGGCACGCGATTTGGTACTAGACGTTTTATCTTCTGTAACAAGTCAATTTGTCTGATATCCGATTTTGAATCTAAAATGTAATTCAAAAGATTCAAATTAAGAAATTCGATTCAATGAGTTATGTTCTTCTTTAACTTGGGTTGGAGAGAGACGTGATGAATACAAATTAGTTGAACAATTGGTTTTTATTTTTTATGTGTAAGTTTAATGCTTAAAAATAAAAGTGACACGTTTTAAACGAAATAATGTGTCTTTAGACAGATTTTGTTTTAAAGTTTTATTTTGTGCGTAGAAATAAAAATTACTTAGTATTTTAATAGAGGAATTGGGTATTCTGATTTGTTATAAGTTTGTAAGTTACGTTTGGAAATAATTTGAATGTTTTTACGGGTTCATACCTTAGAACCCGTGAGCCGCTTATTTGATCTTCAGTAGGTAGGTATATTTTATGCGTCCCTGTACATACATATAAGGTACTTAGGTAATACTAAGATACACTGAGCGACATGAACCCTGGTCGGCAAACGTTTCTAACACACATAACGTTAGTTTATAATAAAATCTTAAAAATCCAAATCTAGCAAGCTGACTTTAACTTACTTCTCAACGTCTTAACTTGAAACTTGCACACTTATGCAATTCCAAACACAATACAATACGCTGCTTAAGTACAAAAGCACCACAGATCAAAAACATATACAGTTTGATTTAAAACTTCAAGTTAATGTGTAGCATTCCGAATTTTTAATGCAACACAAAAATATTTTCATTCGTATCGCTTTTGTATTTACGAATAATAATAGTAGGTACATATTATACATTTTTGTTATAATGATAGAAGTCTAAGCTGTCAAATTAAGACAGGATATACTTGTCTTATTCTAAGTTTTCAGTGAATTAAAGTCTTGAAACTGTTGTTACATTAAGTTTGTCTTGATAATGATTAGACCCTTACCACTTTTATAATTAGAATATAAATAGAAGTGCGTCAATCTATATTTTAAAACGTTAAACGTGTTCCGAATAGTTTTGCTGTTGAGTGCAAGTTCCGGCAGCTGTGATTTTATTTAAGTGAGTCACTGGGTAAGTGGTCTTAAGGATTCAACTTTATTTAAGTTTATTTTAGGAGTGTCTGTGTTCAAGTTCATTGTTAAAAAGCGCAAAAACTATTGTCAATTGTTTTGTCGAACTAAACACATTTACTTATTTTTAATAATGGCATATATATACGTCTAAAGCGACGGTAGTATTTCTAGTTAAATTATTTGTTCTTTATCTGCGAGTTAAATACCTATAAACAAACGATTATCGTTTGCCGTCGGCAACCGTCTCATGTAGGTAAAGGTACCTACCTAGTCGCTTTTCTACATTTTTGACAAAAGGTTAGTGGGATAACTTGAATACCTACCTAGTAATTTTGACACGTGATAAAGTAATGCATAAAATTTACTATTAACAGTGTAGTTAAAAACGCCTGTTGTTGTTTAAACAGTAGATATATTTATTAGAAAAGGAAAGAATAACTTTAGAAATTGATTTTAAAACCTCCTATTTATACAGAGACTGATTTACAGTAATTACAATATTAGTAAAGTAAACAATGAGGCATGTTGCGCGTGCGCTTATGATATAAATGATAACAAAATAGGAATAGTAATGTCATAGAAGTGACTGTATTTAACAAAATTAGTTTATTTTATTTATGTATGTAAATAAATTTACAAAGTTAATTAATTATAATTCAATACATGGGGATATTAAATAAATTGTTTTCCATTACATGTTTTTAAATGGTACTTACGAGTAAAGGCTAGATGGTAGACTTGATTTGCCGACGGAGTATTACTGCCGACGGCTAATGAAAAAGCTTTCAAATAATCCATGATTATGCTAGTTCAACTACTATCTATTCTACTTAGATATTACACGTAAATAAAAAACTAACCTAACCTATAATTATTGTGAAAGTATATATTTTTAAGTATTTTGACTATGGTGTATATTTAATGTCAAATTGATTAAATCATATTCAAATTTAAATTAATACTAATATTCAGAAACAAATTTAATTTAATATTAAAAAAAACTTCCGTCTACAAGTTCGTAGGGTCTGGTGGGATTAGGCCCGACATACCAGGAGCGAGGAGATAGCGAGCGCAAATACAAACTAAGTTCCCCTGTCCATCACCAGGGATCAGCTGTCGCCAGTTCTGGAGACGAGTCAAAGACTATTTAATTTGAATAGAGGCACTAGTTTACTTTTTTAAATGTTTAATGATTTATATATTGGCATGAAGAATGTTTTAAATATGTTTATAAAGCGGCATAGACAGGGATAAAAAATCCGCTAAAACTAGCATGCAAAAAAAAAGTTATCTTTGGTTCAATATTTAGTTAATAGTTAATAGATTAAATTGGAATTTTATGAAAATAATATTAGTACTTCTTAGTAGTTATTTCAAAAATATAAAAAGAATAACTAAATAAAAAATAAAAAATACTAAAAATCTTACCAGTGCATGATAAGGTTAGGTATTTAATATGTATGGATGATTACGGTCAGGATAAATTCAAAATGCGTAGAATACCGTTGCGTACCCTCAGAACAACCACGCAAAGAGCGTACGTAGAATATAAAGCGAACAACTGCTATGGCCAAAGAACGCGCAAGTATATTATTCCTAAAATACTTAACAAATTAGGCCCTACAGTAGAAAAGTGTAGTAGCAAGCAGATATTTAAGAGAAGACTCCAAGCAAAACTGTTAGATTTGTATGATAATATTGATAATAGTAGCGAGTAATAGGGTAATAATATATTGATTGTATGGCATAACTGAAGTATACCGGTAGCTCTAGTTAAGTAGTGTATAACTTATGAGGATGTAAAGTAGCTATACTATAAGTGGATAGAACACAAGTGCATAATGAGCGCTTTATCCGCCAACAAACTGTCCTCAGTTTGGCGGAATATAAATATGTACATACCATTTAAGTTTTTTGTGATAAATAAATTAAAAAAAAAAAAAAAAAAAAAAAAAAAAAAATACCCTTTATACCTATACATTAAATCATATTCCCTAGATGGAAAAATACCTAGGTAAATTATTGTGATCTTCAAAACTGCCGTCGGGTTTTTCTTTAATATTCCTATTGTTGATTGAAACTATTTATTTTAATTAGTTATTAATTTATAGTTTAATTGTTTTATTTGTACAAATCTATGTAAGTTAAGATTGTTTAAATCTAAATAAATTTACCTATCCAATTAAACTTCTGAGTTATAGGTAATTGAAATGAAAATAATATGTTCATATTTAATCAATCTCACACACAGCACCGTCACCAACTTAAACATGTAATTCAATTATTATTAAATTTAACATTTAGGTTGCGGTAGTGTAACATCAATATTAACATCATAATTTAAGGTCAACTATTAACTGTTCACTGTCCGTTCTTTATCAAAATACCTAGAATACCTACTAACCCATATCTTAACAATTGGTTTGATCGAAAACATTAACTTTAAAATAAGGTTAGGAACTTAAAGCGCGTCACATCGCATATGTCTAAAGAATTTTGTATAATTTAATTCAAATAGTTAAAATACGCCTTGTAAACATGGCCAATTATCACATGCCTACCTAAATTTCACTGAGTTAAATATTCTTTAACCAAAAGCATGTGACATTTAATCAACAGCGTAGATTAAACGTTCCTCTACTCGCAAGAAACGTTAACGTTTACGTTAAAGATCACTTCAAAGGCAATAATTATCTTTTAGTGGGCTATAACCAATCTCGCACGCGTTAACGGTCGCTTAATGATTCGCTAATTATCTCACTCGATTTATATGTGGGAAACATCTGTCAGAACGCGGACAAACAAAAGTGGATTTTACAGCCTCTTTGTTACGAGCTACATTCGTTAGATTGGACGGCACAATTTTTAAGCAACGTTTAAGGTATGCTGTAATTGTTATGACAGAACGATACTCGTAGTTTCATTGATAAAAAACGAGGACGCGTTCAACTAATTTTATAAATGAAAACATATCAAACTTTACAGTAACTTAACACGAACTTAGCTTAGATTTCACCTACCTCAACTTCAACAAACTAAAATCACAGTAACTTAACCAACTTACTAACAACGCTATGCGATCAAAAATCCAAAGATTACACATTGCAGACTCACCACCACATACTGCCGCGGCCTCTCCGAGGCTTGTTGGCGGCGTCGCACCGTATACACAGAACAGTGAACACAAATAACCACAAACACTTCATTTTAAGGGCGGAGCAGGCATGAGCGCGGCCGGTCGTCGCACGGACACGTCTGAGCGCCGGCCGCGGCCGAGGCGGGCCGATGGGGGGAGGGCTCACCTGCCCACCGCCGATTGGGCCGCGCTTCTGTTTTTTTTGACACATTGTAATCTTAGGTCATTATGGTTATGCAATTTTTCGGGATTATTGAGCGTTAAGTTTGTTTGTAAGCTTGCTAATCGTTAGCTAAAGTTGTTTAACTTGACAGTTATTGAATGTAGGTAGATAAATCAGTCAAAAACAACAAAACAGGCACTACAGGTAACTGATCAATGAAAACAGGTTTAATTCTCAACACTTTTGAGGGTTTAAATAATACACGAATGTTGTTTTTTTTTAAGTTATCTTATATCGTTTAATACAGTTAAGGCTGAAAATCTTAGTTTGAGAGAAAATCAATATCTAGTAAACCTATTATTTGCACAAGTACTAGTTTAATCCTTAACTTAGATCAAACTTAACATAGACTTTAACTTGGATATAACATCAACCCTACAAATTTTCCCAAGTCCATAGATCCTTGCAGCGTGAGTCAGCGCGCGCGCCGGTGGGTGGGGCGGCGGCGACCAATCAGAGCGCGGCGCGGCGAGCGCGCAGCGAGAGAGGCGACACGTGCTCAGTGTTGCGCCTACGCTCGATGAAATCACACGCTTTCAAAAATTAACTTTTGCTTATGATCGTCGCTCAGAAACTAGGCTAACATTTTGACATATTCTTAAACTATGAAGTGAATACAACACTTCGGTTTCATCTTACTATGTCACAAAAAGCGAAATGTATAAGATATGAGAGACTTACCGTTAATAATATCGCACCCCAAAGTATTATACAACTGTAGTAAGCAAGTAACAACCTTTATTGTCATCATGTAAAAGTAAAAGGGTCCAGTGAATGTTGCAAAGTTTAAAACAAGATCTGAGCCCATAATCAAGTGTCTCTCAAGGCAAATAATTGTGACTTTTAGGTACAATTCTTTTGCAATTACTTATTATTGATTGCAAAAGAAGCACTGACTGGTTTTGTATTCAGAAACCGATCTGTGACAAATCGATACAAGTTGCGAATATTGAATGAATGATATTTATTTATTTTCCAAAGTAAGTCACAGTATACATTGCATGTTATGTCAAAGTACCTACAATAAATTACATTGCAATCGTCAAAAATATAGGATATAAGGAGTTATCACCGTTAAGGATCGTCTTAAAAATAGCATGCAACCAAATTAGCAATTATTTAAAATAAATAATGGAATAAGTATCAGAAATAATAAAAAACTACTACATATATCAAATTATAACATTTTAATTAATTTATATACTTACCTAATTATATATTAAGGTCCATAAACTCTGAGTATAATGGATTCTCCAATTTGGATTTTTGATTTTATCTCAGTTGATTTTATAACATAAATTAAGTCACTTTATTTTAAATATAGTTATATTATTTTCCTAGGTTGAGCCTTTATGCAGCAGTAGACGTTTCTGAGTTGATGTGTATATGATGATATAAATGAACAAAAAAATTACCAATTGAAAAGTAGGCATCTGCGGCAACGACGTCGCGCTCCTTCCTAGCAATGGCCTTTACGGCTTGAAAAGCGCTCTTGGTTAATTCAGAGTTTTATATACATATAAAAAGCCATTAATTTACCTAATACTTCTTAAATGCTGGTTTTAAAATAGAGCAAAATAAATAACATATATTTTTTTTTATTTCCATGATTAATTAAAATGATCGGATTGTTCAATGTCGAGCGCCGCGCAGCGTAGCAGTCACGCAACCTTAGAAAAGACATCAACGCTTAAGTTAAACTTTGTTATTTCCAAATTTACCATCTGCTAAATTATGTCTTATTCTTTGTCGATTTCTTTGGACGTCATGCATCAGATCATTAAATTTGAAATTACAGTGTTTAAATTCGTGACATTATATTATATTAAATATCTAGTTATTTCAATGATTAAAAAAAATCGGTTCGATTAACGTTACGTAAAAAAACCGAATGTAACTTGAAATCTTAAGTAACAAATACGAGTACAGAGATTAATTATAAGTATTTAAGTAAACACTCCTAAGGGCACTTATGCTCAAGTGGTTAAAAAAATGACATGCGTCATTCATCTGGAGACATTTTGGAGTGGTAAAAGCGCATTATGTCACGTTTTGACACTTTAAATTGGACTACCGTGTTTGACATTATAGTTAAATATATTTTTAGAATCCTGCGGAAGATTGTCTACTTGCCTATAAATTGTGTTTCTATTAGTAACATAAACTTATTTCTACTTGGCTAAGAGGATTGTGAAGCTAAAAATCTCAAAGATTTTTTAATATGTTGTAGATATCATGAAAAAATATTTCTTAGAACAAAACAAATTTAAAAAACAAAATGCAGAAACGTACGGATCTAGGTCTTTATAATAACTGCAACATATTCAAAGATCGTGGAAATCGGACTTGATTTAGGGGGTGAGGAACGTTTTCGCCCGGAGCTAGATTTGTATGGATTTATTTGACAGCGATGTGTGACTTTAAGATTTTTTAAATCCTTTTAAAGGCCGCTGCCAGTGCATTTTAAAATCTTTATTTGCTAAGTGCTCCAGTAACGTAAATATGTAGGTATCCTGCACATAGAACAATCGTCCAACAAAGTCACGTTTGTAATAAATAAAATTTTCTTTTACTAGAAACAAAGTAAGTACCTATAATAAACATAAAACAAACCCTTGAGAACTAACCAGTTTGTTTTAAGAAATGACTCACCTGTGTTACGGGTTTCCCGCCCCTTGTTCTCTAAACACTAAAACAACACGCAACTTTACAAGTTCTAATCCCAATACGAAAATACACCTACCTACTGTCAACTATTAACAAAGCATAAAAACTCTTAAAAACAGAAGTGAAAGTCGGTTTTCGTGAGACAACAACCGATGTGATTTTTACAGTACTTGCTCATTGTATCTTTATTACACGGAGCGTAAATATGACTTTTTTTGTTTATGGCTTTCCGGCCAGTGTGGCCCTCCCAAAGCGGGCCTAAAAAAAAGAAATATCTATCCATTATTACTGAAGAAGCACCCTTGTTTTCTTAAAAGGCTTTTATCAGTAATATTCCTATAGCACTTACGGCGTTCTGGAATGGTGTTCTAGCATTTTCCATAGATTTGTGAAGGCAACGCCAAATTCAACACTTCTGTTGACCGGCAGCTGATGATTTATATTATTTATCTATGACTCTGCTGTTTTCTGTACTAATAGGGTTTTGTGAGGAAACACGATGTCATCTTCCTTTAATCCGGTCAGTTATTTCATGGTGCATTGAGATGTTGGTTTCATCTTCATTTTAGGTTAGAATTTTTTCCTCTATATTTTATGGTTGTATACCAATCCTATAATTATACGTTGGTTTCATGTATCCCGTTCACGGATTTTTTTGTAGGTTTGAATTTAAAAAACGCTTCTGCTGTGTTTACCACAGAAAAACACCTGAAAAATAAGTAAAAAAAGCTTTTTATTGAAAATCAACATAATTGCAAAAAGACGTACCTATATAAAAGTGTTGATAAGTTCATACTAAGAAACGCCGCCTGCGCCTCTGAAACACTGACCACATTTTACCACCCGCGTTTGCCACCAATGCCAAAACCGGGCGAAACACGCGGCCTAACCGCAAATAATATCTCATTCCAAGCCCTACCATGCCAGGGTCTGCCAAATATTCGTTCGGGAGGTCTATTCCGACCGTGGGATCGGCGCCCGCGCATAAAGCATAGCTAGAGCCTATAAGTCTGGCTTGTAAGTCGCATGTTAGACATTGTTCCTGATTGAGCATGACCGCAAAAAATGTTAGGGTTCTGCAGATCTAGAAATTTATGATGAGGAGGTTTTTTTAGTGAATCGGTAAACAATTGTGAATTAGGAATATTTTATGACTTGTCTTCTAAGTTAACATAAATAATTAAAATTCAAACATATTATATATATACAGAATGTCCCAGAAACCGATGTCAATCCGCCTAGGGCTGATAGAGCAGCTAAAAGCTATCGATTTAACCCCTATGTATGTTCAGCGATTTTAACTAGTTTCGGAGATATTGATCATTTCAATCTGATGTTTTGTAATTTTCCCTTTTGTCCATGTCACGAAAAATTATTAATTTCATATTTTATTTCATAACTTTTTCAGTGGTATCTTACATTACGATTATTACGAATCAGCGAAGTTTTTAAATCTAGTTTTTTTCCTTTTTTTTAAAGTAATCACATAAAGTTGACTTTTCCATACAAAGTGAAAAGCAAACACTGGGACACCAGTATGGAGAAACCAACTGTTTTTGTATATATAACAATCAAATTTTGTACATTACCTAAGAGATTTTTTTTCAGTCTGAGCGACGATTGAGCTCCCAGGTATTGATCTATTTCAATAAAAAATAAAGTTTGTACGTTTGTCCTCGATGCGTAGTAGGGAATTCTGTGACGACCGCAAGGGTTTCTGTCCCAAAAAAACTATATCTCATTTTTGACTTTATATGGCATTTCAACGCATGCCGGGTACAGCTAGTACCTAAATAAAAACAATAAAAATCCCAAGAGAAATCATTATATAGTAACCACAAACAACCTGGTGTATGATTATCAAATAACACCTTGACTTGACACTCAAACTTATGAATGATCAAAATCACAGACCGGACGGGCCCCTAAAAAATTGAGACATTGAAATTGTACGCATTTAAACGTGATAAAATCGCCCCTGGAGTGATATATCGCTGCCCATGTCGACTAATAGCGTTTTAATACACCGGGTTAGTCATTGGGTCGAGGAAGACCGATAAAAAATACCTACTCCGCAAAAGTGTGCACCAAACGCGACAAAAAACGCTTGTAAGTTCTGATGATAATGATTGATGTGTTCTTTACGTAATTATATCATTAAGTTATTGTGATTTAATTTTATTATACGTTATACGAGATGAGAATGGGGATAATTGATTTTATCTTTATGTCTGCGGTAAAAAGTGAGGGACAATTCATTGTCAGGTCTACCAAATCACCACAACGGATGCTTGACCATTTTACTGTAAACATTCAAAACTCCTATTTCACTCTTAATAAATAATTATTTTGTATTAATAGTCGTTGACTAAATATACGAAAACTGAATGTGGAATTCTCAGCAACTTTGGTGTCCAAAATTATTTTTGTATGTATGTATATAACTACCTATCAGGAAGCTTGTCAGTCAAATTTATAGTCTAACCAAAACCTTACATAAAAGACAGTAAAAATCAAATAAACACTCTATGCTTGGTGGTCCTGCATACCTCGAAAGTGTGACGAAATTATGACGTTTTACAAGCCTTGCATTTTGCAAGGAGTCCACTTTACGTAAGACCCTGGAACGTTATAGATCCTGCGTCCAGCGGGTTCCGTCATATGTGGCTGGGCTATACAAAGGGTGAATACTTCGGAATTACCTACTGTCTATTGTTTCATGCAAATTTTCTACGGACAGGTGCTAAGGTTGAACGCTTCAGGTTAAAGTCCGTTACGAGTTTATCGTGTAGCTGATTTATTTGGTTTTTATTGGTAATATTTTTATCAGTCTTTTTCTATATATATATATATCTATCTTCTACTATAATAAAGAGACAAGGTTTATATTTTTGTCTGTTTATAACGAATAAATTTAAAAAATATTGGACTGATTTCAAAAAATTCCTCACCGTTAGAATGCTGCATTATCTCTGAGTAACATAGGCTGTTTTAATCCTGTAAAAATGAACGGTTCCCGTGCTATGACAAAAATACGAATTCGACGCGGACGAAGTCGCTGGCAGAAGCTAGTTCTATGCTTCTCGGTACCTATCACAAATAAGTATACTTAAATCACATTATTAAATATTACATTACATTTATGGACACGTCAAAACATGTTTAACATGTCAGTCAGGTTGATTGCCTGAAGGCAATGATACCAAATTCGCTTTCATTACACGCAACCGAAAACTAGTTCCTGTGATCTTCTAACTTTATTGAAGGTCAAGGTCGTGACCTTGAAAGTGATCTTTAATAATACTTTAAGCGCTACAATGCTGCACTTTAAGACTTGTAGGGTACTTGTTAAGTAATGTTTTATAGTGATATCGTAATATCGTTATATCAAATAGACAGCGCCTCTATTCTAGGCAATAAAATCAAAATCGTATTTTACCTGTCATGGTATTGTTTTGAACTCTCCCGCCATTACTGTCAAGTAAATATGAGTTACAATTAACGTACACGCTAGCGAGTCTTATGCTCTGTCCCTCACAGTTGTATTCTTATAGAGTGCGAGGGACAGAGCATTCAACTCTCAAGCGAATACGGTAATTGTAACTCATATTATGGTAAGGGTATGGGTCAAGAACAATATGGGTGTTTGATGTCATGGAAAGCCTTGCAGATGGCCACATTTAATTAAGACGCTATAAAGCGATTCACAAATGCGTTAAGTGTTAACGATTCCTAAGTAAAGTGGAATATAAATACTGCTGGTAATAAAATATTTGAAAATTATTTTTTTCAAAGAATTCAATACGTGAGACCAATTCTTTAACCAAAAAAAAAACATTAAATTTAAAAAATAAATGGTACCTGAAATATTCAAGTTTATTGGCTACATGATAGTGGTTAACCAAAACATTACAGAGTTGATAGCATAGTAAGCCGTGGTCACTTTTGCGGACTTAAAACAGAACTCACATATTAATAAAAAAACATTAACGATAACTTTATACTTTACAAAGGTTTTAAGCAGTTTCGCATTAAAATAATTTCAATATCTCGTTGAGGCAACGTCACGCATAAAGCAGCATTTTATCAGCCAGAAAATATTGAATAGCCCTAGGCTAGGCTTTGTGCTATCAAAGTTCATATTTTAAATTCTTCAGCAGCCTTCCAAACGTATAATTATCAGCGTCAGCCAGACCAATCCATCATTCGTCATTATAATTTAGTATTTGCAAGTTTGAGGTGTGATTAACTAAGGTATTATTTGATTACATTCATCAACACGTTTTTGGGTCCATTTGTAGCAGCCACAGATGTGCTATAACTAAGGCACTAAAAGAGGTTATGTGTTATTAAATACATAAAGCCTCTGCTTATCTATTTGTCTACCCATCAGTCCGTCATTGCGTCATGGAAATTACACGTTATCATTGTTATAGTCAATATTTAGACACACTTTTAAGACATATTTACCATAAAACATTAAATACTTAATTTAAACAGACGTACTGCATACATATACATACCTCCACGCATGTTTCTCATGGGGCAGATAGAGACTATCGAACACCAGGTACAAACATACGTTCCTCTACATCGAACAACCTCTTCATGAAAGGTCGATTTCGGGTGACTTTAATTTGGCCAGTTATTTAGTTCATCGCAAATATTAAGCCCAAAAATTACTGAAAAATTATTAGTAAAATAACGTTCTTTGCGTGTGCAACGTTACAAAAAATAACGGTAGTACTAATAACGTTAACGGGGTCCGTTCATTTGACCAAAAGTACGTTTGACAAACGTATCATTTTACAAACTTTCATTTCGCAAAAACGTGTTTGTGCTTAAACCATTACATATTGCACAGGTTAAATCAGCTTATTAAATAAGTTAGGTTAGGTTACAATATCGACCAAAAAAACTTGAAAATAATACGGCGGGTAGTATCACTTTGTGAAATGAAAGTTTGTAAAATGATACGTTTGTCAAATGATGATTTGGTCAAACATTAGTGAACCAACGTTAACACAAGATCAGTCTAATCCATGATGGAAGAATTATGCTATCACCTGCAGCCAGGTGCAATTGTACCATCTGGCGAACCATAAAAGTGTTAAACCGGCGCGCGCGCAATAAAATAATCGATCCGTCAAGCCGCGCGCGGGGAAATCAGTGTGGTCATAAACTACATACGATGCTATGTTTAATCTTTTTCTTTTCTTTACATAGTATTAAACATATTCTCTTTACTCGTCTGTCTGTCTGTTTGTATATCCGCTATTTCCTCCTCAACCACGCAACTTCTTATGATGTTTTTCATCATGAGTTAGATGTTTTTTTACGTAAGTTTTTATGTATAATAAAATTCTGTTTTATGTACGGGTGTTATAGAAAACTGTCATAAACCGAAGCGTAGCGAGAGCGGCTCGACTAGTGTCTAATCTAATAAGTTTGACGTTCTAAGCCGAAAACTACTTAGATAACGATAAATATTATGAAATATTGAAATGGATACCTAGGTACTTATGTATATGCATATAAACATATTTAAGAACACACCGGGAGGTAACAAATACCTTACCCTTAGCAGCGACTGGATCCGGGGCTTCGTAGACAGGGTTACTACCATCTATAAGGTATATAGGTTAACCACGGCGCCGTTCGCTGGTACAGCCGCAAGCTTTGGTGAATCAGGGTGTAAAATATAAGTAAGCATACAATACATGCGAGACGGTTACTTACCTATCACTCGGTTAGCTATAACTGTTTCGCTTGCAAGAATTCTCATAAGATTTTTTTTTTCTCAAACCTTTAATCTTTCCTGGATTGATATAAAACAAACCTAACCTAACCCACAAGGTAAGTAGATATATCTTTTTAAGCTTTTAAAGGCCTCAAAAAATAATTCCAACTTATACATTTCTGTACAAATGATACCATGCGAGACCGAGGTTCCAGGTAAGATGGTACGACGAAGAGAAGACCTTTGTTGCGTTAATGAATGAAACCATTTATAAAAGTAGTAGGGTAAAGTCACCAGTAGTCAGCCAGATACCTGTAGTCGGCCTCTGCGTATACTTTGTATGAGTGGAAAGAGTACGAAAAATATGTTTCCCACTCTTCGCACTCATATAAGGTCAACTACTGGTCTCTGGCTGACCACTGGTGACTTTACCCTATACCAAAACGAAGTAACTCTTATTCAAATTGTTGTTGTAGTAAAACGTTCGCTAAATGAGTTAGATCTTTGACTGTCAGGTATATTACACTGAAAGTGTTGTTATACAGCTAGAATAAATTATTACATCGGGTTTACCTTGCTCTCTACTTTCTAACTTAACCTTACTAAGAGAAATGTTAAAACTCACAATATACAGAGTGTTCTGCGTCTAAGTTATCAAATTTATTGCACTGCATTTTCTAAGTGAATGAGCACCGAAATGAATTTATTATGTAGCTTTACTTCTGTTACTGAATTTTTACAGGATAGATGAGTCTACTCGTGACCATCAAAACGTCGTGGTAACGTAATTAAGTTCCGTTTTAGATTATTTTTAGTAAAATTGCGCAAGATTAAAAAAAAAACCAAAATTATGAACTTTTAAGGACATGTCGCATTTCTGATTACACAGGTTGTCCCCCAATACGAGAGCACTTATGATTATTATTTGGCTCGGACACCCTGTGTAATCAAGCAGGCGGCGTGTGCGCAGCTCTCGGCAACAATAAAGTAATTGATCCGTCAAGCGTCGCGCGGCGGACCACACGGGGCCAGTCATTTGCGATCTTCCTTTAGCAGAATTGTTGTTGTTAGAGAAGTGCCTGCGGAGTTGAGTGACGCTAGTGGCTGTTTCAATAAAATGTTCTGACTCTACAGCGTGTTTGATTTTGAAAATGGATAATTTATTACAACAGAACAGTAGTCTCTTCTATTTAACTGCAAGCGGTCGACATCGCGTTATTGTCACTTATGATCATACCTATTAAAAATAGACCTCTAAAGATGCTCTTAATAATGTTGTAAAACAAAACATTTTTAAACAGTCGTAAAAATAACATCCTTTTTTAAGTGTCATTCGGACACGACTAGTTAATTCGCCTAATTTTAATAGAGACGCTGATAAAACCGAGCTTTATGCTAATTTTGTAAGTTTATGGTCCTAATTTTAATGAATGCTGGTAATCGGAAATACCGCAAATATCTACTTTGTCGTTGGGTGGTGGATTTTGGAACTAAATTGTTGCTTGCGATCTTTATGTGACGTTTTGTCGTTAATTGGTCTCAAACGACTAAATAAAACCAGTATGACACATTCTTGAATTTAAATTTAAATAGGTTAAAACGTGTGTCCGTTACCAACTTTTTATGTTGTTTTGAAATAGACAAACAACCTAACAAGTTGTGAAATGATAGGAAAGGAGAGGGGACAAGAATTGGATCCTTGGCGATTTTATAAACATTATAAACAACTCTTACCATAAATAATCGCATATAATACAACACTCGCATGACATTCTCATTTATTTCTTTGTATAAGTAACACAAATACATTTATCGCTGTCTAGTACCAGCGTTCGAGTACAAGCCTAGTGCTTGTTATTTATTCTATTTATTTATCAATTATACGTGTGGCGCCCCTTTATTATACTTCATAATAGCCCATAGACAATTATAACCGAATGGAGTTATCAAAACCATCAATCGAGGAATTCTCCAGAGACGGAACTAATGGCTAAACGATTACAACCTACATTTAACCAAAGATCACTGACAAAGCGTCATCGGCTCACTTCGGACCGTGTGAATCTCGGCGGGAAAAAGGTAAAAAGGTAATATTAAAGATGGCCGCCATTGACGAAATATCGAAGTGTTAGTGTGGGAGCGGGCGCCACTCTTTGTCATAATAATGAGTCCGTATTTCACATAATGGTGTACTGTTGAGAACAGAGTTCTTGTGGGTATGCTGATTAAAAAAATCGTGGAGTTAATACTGATTTATAGTTACTATACAAATAGCTAAACTGAAGTGGCAGTGGGCGGGGCACATTGCTCGCAGGACTGATGGCCGATGGGGTCAGAAGGTTCTGGAGTGGCGTCCGCGGACCGGAAGACGAGCTGTAGGTAGGCCTCCAACAAGATGGAGTGACGACCTCGTCAGGATCGCGGGACCGCGGTAGATGCGAAAAGCACAAGACCGGTCTGAGCGGAAAGCCTTGGGGGAGGCCTATGTCCAGCAGTGGACGTCTTTCGGCTGACATGATGATGAAATGATTTCAGATTTGATTCCTCAATGTAATGTTACAGTATAAATTACACGATGTCAAGTTAGAAGTAGGTACGTAATTCAAATTTGAATTCAAATTATTTATTGGTAATATATACATTACATGTCAGTTTACAGTTATTCCATTGAAGTCGTCAGCAAGAAATAAAATAATTAGATACTCAATCAATGCATAACTAATCTAATTGAGAAAGTAGCTTTGTATATTATTAGTATTATTTGTGTGCATTTATTATTATGTTTATACTTTATTTTACACAAAGGTACAAAAACGGTAACGGTACGGTAACGGGTTTTATCCACATTGTTGTCACGGAAGCCTATTGTTTCCCTTTTTTGGTTAAATTGTACAAGTATCAAGTTGTAAAGTGTGTAGGTACTGTATATCCAACAAAGCAAAATTAAAAAATAATGGCTTCATTCAAAAAATATTGGCTACCTTTAGTACCTTTTACTAAACTCACGATAATTATGACAAAGAATAATAATGCAAACAACAATAAAAACCATGTTAATCCATTTGTGCGCGACTGTACTAGGACGAACAGAATTGACACGTCCGAGTTGAATTAGTTATTTTTCAATATCGGTTTAATAATTATCTTAGTTCTGAGCTTGTCCAAACATTTTATGGTTGAATTACAATTTGTTCTTTTTCTAATCGATTCTACTCCTTACCGCTCGGGAATAGAGTTCTAGAACCGTCGCCATCGTCGTCGTTCGCCGTTTATTTTCAATGACTATAGTCTTAATAATGGGTTGAGACAAGGTATAATGCTTTGTTACTTGCTAGTATTATTGTTGGACCCATTACTTATGAGACCAATTCACATAGTTTTTGCAAGCACAACTTTTTCATCTTTATTATTATAACATAGGATATAAATATTAGACAGATAAAAAATTCTGATACAGTTGTGACCCCTTCTTTCAGAGCTTCAGTTAAATGACGCAACCGATTCTCATAAAACCTGAAAAGAACACACAAACACGGGCTATATGTATAAAAAATGTATGCGTTACAGAAAACGCGAGTGCGGGTCGCAAGTAACCCCTAAGTTCGCAATAACATCATTTTGATTGTTAGTACCCTAACTTGGAAGCTATAGGTCCCGTAATTAGCGTTCTTTACACGTAAAGTTCGGACCGCGGGAAACGCCACGCGCCGTTCAAATCTTCGTTCCAAACCGTACATTTTTTTACTATTTTACTATTACAGTTGCATTTACACGTACGGTTTGGAACGAAGATTGAAACGGCGCGTGGCGTTTCCCGCGGTCCGAACTTTACTTGCGCAGTCCGCTATTGATTCCTCGTCAGGGCAACCTAGTTGTGTGATATGCGTAAGTATGTCTTCCTGAGTCTTGGAATGCTCATCACACAAATATAATGTATTATTCTCTACGGGTATATTTATCATTGTCGTGTACGTAAGTACCTACCCATCATAGTAGGGCTGGAGTCCTAGGAGCTTAGTTTGGGAATGGTCTGGGACTATTAATAATAAGGGCCCAAATTGTACAGAATGGTTCCCAGGTATTTGTTTATTTAAAAACTTCGTAAAGCCTAATTATTCTTATTCTAGACGCCTAGGCGGTTAAGTCCAAAAATAAAAAAGGTCGGGAATTCGAACCCTTTTAAATTTTGAATCAGAAAAAAAAAACACAAAAAATATATGAACATTATATAGTATGTTCACTGTGACATACATTGCCAAATTAAGGGTTAAAAAACTCGTAAAGCCTAATTATTATTTAATTGTAATTCGACAAAATCTTGATAGTACATGATAATATTATCCTATTTATTTATAAATAAGTACTAAGAGTAATTAACTAAACCGTTCTGTGCTATTATTATACTCAATTCTAGGCGCCTAGGCGGTAAAGTCCAAATTGTATTTGACCTGTTATATTGTGGTTTTTAACTCTGCCGACTTTTCTGTCAAGTAAATAAGAGCTAATAAAACGTCGACAATACGATAACGAGTCAAAAGCAATTTGGTTTTTAACGTATTAAATAGAGGTCCTTAACTATGAAAATGTTTAAAACTTTGCCACCTACAAAGTTGCCAGTTGCTGGCAATAAAGTCCCGAATTTCGAGTATGTCCGTCAAGTTGTTAACACACCCTGTTTATATGGCTCTAGTTTCCTTAGAACTAATTACATGTTCCTTTAGAAAATAATTAAAATATCTTCATAAATATGTTAAAATACCGACGGTATTGAATAAACGTAGTTTATTTTTTAGACTTGTGGGTGTGGAGGAAGGAATAGTTTATCGGGATCTTAGAAGTGCAGATATTTGTGTGATGAGCACGAATATTTGTTTCTGAGTCATGGATGGTTTCTTTGTATTTAAGAATATATTTCTCCATATTTATATCGTTGTCTAGTACCCATAGCACAAGCCTAGAGCTTAGTTTGGGACTAGGTCAATTGGTGTGACATTGTGCCCTGATATTTATTTATTTTATTAATTAACTATAGTCTAGATTTTTTTATTAATGCGTTTTCAGAAATTATATCAACTAACGTTTATAGGAAGCAACGGCAAAAAAAATCTGAGCCGGTCAGAGGCGTTTTTCAATTCAGGAAAACTATGTTACTTTGGAGATGTTATCGTATTGTTTCAACTCGGCCGCCATTACTGTCACGTAAATAACGTCAACATAACGTTAACATGATCAATATGGTTTGACCGAATGGAATAGAGCCCCTATTGCTCCGTTCCTGCATGAAAGGACTAACCAAAGGGTTATTTTTGAGATAAAAGGCGTAGAGTTTTAAAAAAAAAACCAAAGGGTTTTATATTAGTGAAGTGAATATTAGGGTACCTAATTGAGAATGCACGACATAATAATGTTTTGGTAAGGGACAAGTTACACTCACCGGTTAATAATTCCTCTGTCAAGTATAAAAGTGAGACTTTAAGAGGACCGTGAAGCTAAAAATTTCGATACAAAATGCGTTAATTATTATTAACTATTTCGAAGACTTGGTTTCTTGCCAAGGGTTGTTTCGAGTGAGGTTTAATGGTGGATACTCTGAGGTTCAATAGAGGAGATCAAAAGTTCTTAAGATACCTAACTGATCGCACAATCAGTTAACACCACAGCCGGACAGTTTGGGTCAGCATTTGGATTTCCTTACATTTTATTGCCATTTTAGATGTTTTTCTGAACATGCACAATTCCGGCGTTAACCGCAGATTCATTCAGTTGGGTATCCTAGGCACTCTGGAAGTCCTGTATCGATGCTCGCGGTATTCATCATCAGAATTCACTAAAAGCATTCCCTGGCGAGGCTTCGAAATAGCCTCTTTAGTATGAAAAACGCACTCTGACCCGTTATTGTTGCTCCTGGGTGTAGTCTGATATTAACGATTTTTGAAAATGTTGTAGATATCATGAAAAACTAAATCCGTACATTTTCCTTTCCAAGAAAATATTTCTTAGAATTAAATAAATATAAAAAAAACAGAAATATCCATACCTAGCTCTTTATAATACCTACAACATGTTCAAAAATCGTGGAAATCGGACTCGATTGGAAAAATTATCGCCCGGAGCTAAATTTTGACAGCTACGCGATTTAAGATGCGCTTCACAATACTCTTAAGAGAGCATGGCCGGGTTAAACAGCGGATACAGTTTATCTGTGATGTAATATTCTTTTGCCTTTTTATTTGTTGAGACGTTACAAGTTACAATTTTGTCAGTCAGACTTTTCAGGTAACGGTTTAAACTGCCATACATGAATTGACATAGCGTTTAACGTGACCATAGTCTGTTGCCTAAGGCACTGGCAATCCCAATCGACTTCAAAGCGGAACAATTGTTTTAATATTGTATGCAGAGAACCGTTCGATTTTCAAAATGAAGACGATCGCGATTGCGAGTGCCTTAGGCAATAGCTCTGGTACTAAAATGTAAATATATTTATAAACTCGACTGTTCTACGGGTACACTCTTTATGCTCATATAAAAGACAAACAAAAAATGCGGTCAAGAAAATAAAGAGTAATCACCACGCCTATGTGTATTTTACACACCTTTTGTTACCTACAAGTTACAACGAGCACTTGATAACAACTTAGGTATTCACAAGAAAGCAAACCAACATTATCAGTAAACCAAACCTAGACCATCCTTTATATATTCAAACAAAAAACCGGTCATTAGCAACTAATCCTTTACACTAATATTAAAATGCTTTGTGACCTGAGTAGAGAGAGAAAGGATTATTTCTTATCAGTGCTGAACGAAAGGGACAACGTTAATCCCCTCTATTGTCTATAGGATACCCCAATTTCCTGCAACGGAGAAAACAATAATAATGAATGTTATCAGATAATTATTTTGTTTATGGACGTAACGCCGGTTCTTTTGTAGCGCAAAACCTACAAAGGGCAACCGAGTAATCCTTTTAGCGGAAACCGAAGCTAATGTCGCGTTTACAATGCTCTATTTGGTGCACTTGTGTACTAAGGGAGAAGCTGGAATGTTGGTTTTATTAATGTTACCGACAGTTTTGTATTTGGCCTCCCATGAAGCCTAGAATATTTTAAGCCTTCCTCAAAATGCTTATCTATCAACATGAGCGAAATAACCAGAAATGTTTAACAATTCTTTGAAGCGTAGTAACAAACAGCAGTAGCTTTAGCATGAACATTTCAATCACACATTACATTTTCGAATATTTTAACAGAATCTATCCGTAGCAAGAACCTAAGTATAGAATAGACCTACGTTTCCAAGCATATTTTTTTTGCTATAGATACCATCAAGGACTTGAAATGTTGATCCACCATAGGCCCTTGTCATAATGACATCGTTAAGTGACGAGATATAAATTACATAGGAATTAATCGTTAGTTTTATGCGACAAGGTTCTATAGTAGTTTATCAATTAAAGAAAGTGACCGTATTAT
This sequence comes from Acleris sparsana, assembly GCA_923062465.1. Lineage (NCBI taxonomy): Eukaryota > Metazoa > Arthropoda > Insecta > Lepidoptera > Tortricidae > Acleris > Acleris sparsana. The sequence goes on from OV281286.1 coordinate 16,933,789, forward strand.
TTATATACACGATAACGATGGGCTATGTTTTATATTTCTGCGCGGACGGAGTCGCGGGCAACAGCTTATACTAAATACAGATACAGACAAGGGATACTTGTTGATGTTTGTTACGTTACGTTAACATTACAAACTTGGGACTATATCGGAATCCATCATGGTTCTTTCGCATAATGTATCATATGGCATAATATTGTTTGACCTAAAACGGTTTTTACGATAGATATGTTTTTATTATTTAATATTATAAAAAACGAAACTAACGTAACTACACACTACGTTTATTAAATTCAGAAATGTCAAGTGAAAAAAAATTATGCGAAAAGATAATTATACGAAAAAAAAGAGCGTATTGAATGCTAACCCTACAAACTTACGCGATAGAAGGAAAAAATCGTGCTCTAGGTGCGAGTTTCTAGAATGTTACTACTATTTTTTAAATAATAATACCGAAAGCAACTCGAATGTATGTTAAAATACAGATTAAACAAAAAGTCGGGCATCCAGTTAATTTTATGCCCGTGGAATTTATACTTGAAAACCTAAGAAAACATTTTAAACAGGTCCACACTTGCTCCTATTGACCATTCTTATCTCCAATACCGTTAAAAGTAAAACTCTTTTGCGTAGGCAGTTGTTTTATCAGTGCCTAAAACATTTTTTTCAAACCCGAGCGGTAAAGGTAGCATTGTAAAACTTTATTGCACCAGGGTTACCGATATTCTGGTGGTCTTTCCTTACTGCCGTGGAACAATCGTGTTAGTTAGTAGTTCGTGTTACCACTTGTTTTGCTTCGAACAAAAGCCGGAATTGTAGTGCATATGATTATTCGGGGAAGGATTTATTTTCTTTTGAAGTCGGATGTTTGGGGTAAACAAGCGATTATCCTACTTTTTATTTTTAATGAGTTGTGGCAACAATGTCAAGATGTTTTAATGTTAAAACCTAGAATCTTCTGAGTACCTAAACAAACCACTGTCTCAGGTAGTTCACACGTGTCGGAATACTTAATTTAGGTAGGTACAGTAAAGGAAAATGATTCCTTGACCACTTTGGACTATGTCAAAGTGACGTAATCTGTCAAAACGTAAGAGACTTTATGATTTTATTTACAGTGTCACTTTAAACATACACTCAGGAGCCAAAATACCGGGTCAGAGTGCGTTTTTCAGACAAACGAGACTAATTCGAAGCCTTGATTCCTCGCCAGGGATTGTTTTGAGTGAGGTTTAATGGTATATAGTCCAAGGTTCAATAGAGGAGGTCAAAAGTTCTCAAGATACCTAACTGATCGCACAATCAGTTTACACCACAGCGGGAGAGTTCGGGTCAACATTTGGATTTCCTTACATTTTATTGCCATTTTAGATGTTTTTCTGAACAGGCACTATTCCGGCGATAACCGCAGATTCATTCAGTTGGGTATCCTAGGCACTCTGGAAGTCCTGTATCGATGCTCGGGGTATTCAGCATCAGATTTCAATAAAATCATTCCCTGGCGAGGAACCATGGCTTCGAAATAGCCTCTTTAGTATGAAAAACGCACTCTGACCCGGTATTTTTGCTCCTGAGTGTAGTACGAAGTGGTCTAGGAATGATTTCCTTGACTGTACATTATGTAATAAATAATCAAACATTTTATTTTGTCGCGTAAGATAGTATATCTAGCTTTCTTAGTGAGTTTATCGATGGATAGGTACTAAAGTTAAATGATAAACGTAAATACGAACTCATCCAAAACAGATATACTCGTAATATTGTCAAAGTTATAATGATATGATAGCTCTTATTTATTCGACAGTAATGGCTGACGAGTTAACATACGGTAACAATACGTGTAGAGACAAATTAGAATAAGGCCCCTGTAAGTACGTTAATAATGCATAGGTGTGACCAGAAACAACCGAGAAAACATAAATCGCACTGCTAGATCAAAACAGTAGTAACTCAAAATACCTACGACTGTATTTTAAAATCAAATTTAATACAACTTCTATGAACTTGAAACAAATCTAGCAAGGATTTTGAGTTGGTACTATTTTGATCTAGCAATGCGAAAAATAGTTTTGTATCAGACATTTTGAGAAAAGTTAAATGTACCTACCAAATTTTATAACAATCAGTTAATAGAATTGTGAAGCTGTAAATATTCATACAAAAAGCGGTAACGTTTTTCACCCAGTGAACATAGTCCAATTTTCATATTTTTTGGAAATATTGTAGATATAATGAAAAACTACGTTTGAACGTTTTGATTTTTAAGACATATTGCTTACGTTATAAGTTACTAACACCTAAAGATCTATATTTTTGACTTAAAATCTTTCTCTATGGTTTTAAGCTGAGGACCGGTTCATTGCCATTTCCAATAATGGTTTCATAATTAGAAGTTAAAGGGAAAGCATGTGTAGGTTCGAGCGTTACTCACGGCCCTTTTCCGTTTTTGCTTTAGCCAATATGTCAGTATTGTAACAGACGTTTCGGTGTGTTTAAAACATTATTATCCGTTTTCCATATGATTATTGTGACCTTGTAAGCAATAGATATCAATAATGCATTTTGTATTTGATTCCTTTACAGACCCACCCCTGGTTAACTAATATAACAAATCACATAAGGAAAAAGCACAATTCAATAACCACAAAAACACAGCTCATTTTGAAAAATATGTTAACTAATACAACATTATCAGCGCCCCCCCACGCAGGTAGAGGAACCAATATAATTATTAATAATAGAGACGTCCCGCGGCTGCCCATGATTCATATAATAATTAATCTTCGGACACAAAACGCGAGATAATCGCTTACTCATTTTGGCGAGGGAATAGAAAAGATACGAATTAGGCGACAAACTTGCCACATTTTGGGATAATTGCGTATCTGTCGGCGTTTTAATGATATTGATGGGAACGAAGGCGTTTAGGAAATAGGTACGTGACCTAAAATAAATGGATATAAATATTCGTTCGAAATCCGATCCACTCATTGTTTTGTTTTTACTTCAAGCTCTTTATATAAATATAAATACCTACCTATTTTATTAGCGTGTTACCAATATACTTTTAATTCTAATGATTGGCGAACGTTGTTTGTACGTATTCGTCTTTTGAGTTTAAAAGTGAGCTCTTAGTAATTAAGTATTATTCGGTAAATGAGAGGAAGCGTAATGTTTCGCCTATTGCGTTTATAATGCGCAAGAACGAAATGTAAAAAAGCCTGATGGTTGACTTTATTAAAGCATCATCGTAAGTTAGTTCAACGTGTGTGTTCGTTTTTTATCCTCATCGTTCTTTATTAACATATTATCACCGTGTAACTTACTGTGACTTAATTAATTTGACACACATTTTAAACATATTATGAGACAAAAAATATGTTGCATGTCCGGTTATTGTGATAATTTGATCATTCTACTTTATCTACGTATATGATCGAAATTATAATTTATCACTTGAATTTAATCTGAACTAGCCGTTGCCGGCGTCTCCGTCTGCGTAGAAGTACATACTTTTTGGAGATTAATAGTACCCCATATGCTCCGAGCTATGAACTGTCTCTGTAAGTACCTACCATATTTCACATCGATCGGTTGAGGCGTTTTCAAACTATGGAATGAACTCCCCCACCAAGTTTTTTTCAGTGCTTTGACGTGTCATTTAGTAAAAATAAAACGGTAATTCACTGAAAGGTAGATGTAACTTGCATATACTAACGTCTAAAGGCGACGCTGTCCATCAGCTCGTGACGTCTAAACTTATATTTAGCACTACGGCAAAATTATACTTGGATGTTTTTTACCTTAGTCGCATCTGAAGAATGCTATGTTATCCCACGACCCAAAATTCCCTGGCAACCCTAACTTGTCCGCATTTTTTCCCCATTCCTCAAAAAACAACGTCATCATAACCTGAAGCTCCACCGCTCCGGTACATCATAATAGCAATATCCCGTCCATTGATTGTCAAAAATAAGGCATTTCGGCAATTACGGCTGCCCCCCACGCGATCTGTAAAAAACCGGGCCCGCGCCTCCGATGCGCTCTTAAAAGACCCGACATCACTTTGGTAAGGCGTGGTGCAAGCCACAAGAGGGGTTCGATTCTCTTTAAGCGCATCACTCCTTCATTCGACAGCTCATATTAACCGGCAAGTTTAAGTAGTCCCGTCAAAGCTTAAAAACACATTTTAGCGCGTGTATTCTCAATTAGGAAGCCTTTATCAGTTCTATCATTTTCTATGACACATGAGTGACAAATGTACTGACAGTTGCGAGTGCAAGTGTAATAGCGATAGCCAGCCGAACACTATGAAAAAGCTGGGCGTACGGTCTTGGATTTTAATTATTGATAGACCATAGGAACTTGTCATAATGACAGCGTCAAATGACGTGGTAGAAATTACATAGGAATTGATAGTAGGTTTTATGCGGCAAGGTTCTATAGTGGCTCATCAATTTAAGTCCGTGACCATACGATACGTAGCTAGAGTTGGTCATTGAACAGATATCATGAGATAACTTTTAGGGGTTAAGGGTGCGGCTCCACTGAGGCGGAGCCGAGCGAAACAGAGCGGAGCTGTGCCAGTATTAACCAATAGAAGGCGCGGAAATTTAGGACTGCGGAAAACGAACTAGAGGCTTAACCATTTGGTCGCTACAGAAGGATGAAATATAGGCCAAATTATAACCTATATTTTCGTCAGCATAAATCCAGACCGGTGTCAAATAAATTCCACTAATCAACAAAATCACGATAGATTTCAGGATGAAATGATAATATAATGATTTGGGAATTGAAATACAAGACTTGCCGACGCACACCTAAAAAACGTTTATAATCAACAATGAAAATTATAGTTTCTCGAAAATTATAAACTATCTACAGCGGAAATAACATAGATACGATAACTCAAAAAAAACACATTTTTCAGCAGCCACATTCAAGTCGCCGCCGCTCGTCCCTCAAGCCGCACACAACCGCCACTTTTTCGTTATTTTTTCCCTTTGTCGCTCTTGTGCTGCGCTAGCGCCGGTACCCGAGCACCCTAAAGGTGTTCTAAGGCGTATCGCGCCGTAATGGGCGTCGGTTACATATTTATTTTTGTTTTGCGCATTCTTGTCTTGACATGTAAATAAATGAATTTGTTAGACAGTTTTTCAGTGAGCGATTTTACGATTTTACGCTTCATGGTGGTACGTATTCGAGAGATAGGGGGCGGGGCTAACGCATCTGCGATCCATTCAAGCCTATTTCTATGGTTTTTAGGTTATTTATTTTAATGTGTTTCTTGGCAGGAGAATGAGTCTCGACACCTTTATGGAAAGCTGTTTCCGTTGGCACTAAATAAAATTATTCATACACGTGAGGAATGCGTGATTGAATAGAAATAGTTGAAATTGTTAGTTTTAAAATCTAAGTATCATAAGAAAGTTAAATCACTATTTTTGTTAGTTACCTATCAAAGAAAATGCCTCTTATCAAATTGGTCTGCACCAAGAATTGCTTTCGTCATTATGTTCTCCTTACACCAGTTATACCAGTTTATTGGCGGGCAACGCACCGACAACTCTTCTTGAGCTGATGGTATTTGTGGGCGGTGGTGTTTACTTCCCATCAGGTAACCTACATGCTCGTTTGCCTACTGATATAAAAAAAAAAAAGTTCGCGTCATATTATATCAAGCTGCTTTTTTAGGGTTCCGTACAAAAAATGAGAAAACGGAACCCTTATAGAATCACTCGTGCGTCTGTCTGTGTGTCCGTCTGTCACAGCCAATTTGCTCCGAAACTACCGGACCGATTGAGTTGAAATTTGGTACATATATGTAGATTACTGACCCAAATATAGACGTGCAAAGTATTTTTTTTATAAGGATCACTATCGAGGTACGAATAAGAAGATTTAAAGAAAAGGTTTTGCAAACCTTACCGTGTCAAACCCTCTTCACGCGAGTTCAATTCGCACTTGGCCGCTTTTTAAAGATCAAAATAGGTAGTTTTGTTTTTTCAAGATATCTATTAGAGATATCTATGTTAATCTAATCATTTACTAACTCATATCACTCCTAATATTTCTCTATTGATTATCATTTAACTTGTGTATGCAGTCAAAAATCTTCATACACAAGTTTGAAAAAAGAACGGGTCAATCATTATCTGAGTAGCTACGGCGGTTAGAATATTTTTTGAAAAAAATCGAAAAACGAAACCCTGGCCGGTAAAACACATAAAAAGCACCAAAGATGGCGATATGGTTAGATGTTCTAGCACACTCCAGAACCATTGGCTAGAGAAAGACGGCTTTACACAAAGATCCTTTTTATTTTATCCCACCTACGTCGCCGGCGCAGGATCCATGAATGAAAGTTTATTGCTCCTTTAATACCTCTAATGGCTGAAATGGTAACTTGTGAATGAAATTATTAAGAACAAGAGCGTCTGCTGTATTGTTTGGTTTGGCGCCAGTTTTCATTGCGTAATATAAAAATGTTTATGATTTGAAGTTGTTCGTGTTATACTGAGATAAAGACAGTTGTTAGGATTACGTAGGTAAAATACAAAAAAAGCGGTAAATATTATAAAACAACTATATATCCAATGTCCATGTCGCGGCAACTCCCGTGATAGTCGGAGGCTCTGCGCTCGAAGTTGTTGACGACTATATTTACCTGGGACGAACGGCCCAGTTAGGTAGGTCCAACTTTGAGAAAGAGGTCACTCGTCGTATCCGACTCGGCTGGGCAGCGTTTGGGACGCTTCGCAGCACCTTTTCGTCCAAATTACCGCAGTGTTTGAAGTCAAAAGTCTTTGACCAGTGTATGTTGCCAGTGATGACTTACGGATCTGAGACGTGGGCGCTAACTATGGGCATCATAAGGAAGCTCAAAGTCACTCAGACGGCTATGGAGAGGGCTATGCTCAGGGTTTCTCTGCGTGATAGAGCCAGAAATGATGATATCCGCAGTAGAACTAAGGTTACCGACATAGCCCTAAGAATAGCTAAACTGAAGTGGCAGTGGGCGGGGCACATTGCTCGCAGGACTGATGGCCGATGGGGTCAGAAGGTTCTGGAGTGGCGTCCGCGGACCGGATTACGAGCTGTAGGTAGGCCTCCAACAAGATGGAGTGACGACCTCGTCAGGATCGCGGGACCGCGGTGGATGCGAAAAGCACAAGACTGGTCTGAGTGGAAAGCCTTGGGGGAGGCCTATGTCCAGCATGACAGCAGCTGACCTGATGATGATGATGATGATGATGGAACTATATTTTACTAGCTTGACTCGCTTTACGATTTTCACTTATGTATGTAAAGATTTAAGTATTGTAGAGACATTAAAAAAATATAATTTACGACTTATAGCCTAGTAGGGTTTGATACTTGGTATTGGCAAATGTTTCTGTGATGAGCAGGAGTCATATGACAATATTGTTCTGCGTCATGGGTGATGTATATAGGTATGTTTATCGTTGTCTAGTACACCTAATACTAGGTCAATTTGTGTGAGAATGGTCCTCTGTTACTTATTTATTTATTTATTTACTTATATACCACAGTTATAATAACCATTGGTGCATTATAAAGTCCTAAACATTACAAAAACCGTAATACTGTATGTCTACTTTAAGGACAGTGAGATGCTATTGCCATGTGCCACGTCCATCATCAAATCAGCTTTTAGGTACTAGTATATCTTAGGCATTGCTGAACATAATTCATTCTAACATTATACTATTCCAAATATCAGCCCATTCGAATCACTAAATATATTGACAAACAAACAAACATGTGAAATTAAAGTGAAACTATTTACTAAATATGACTAGAGCAAAGACATACTCACTTTATAGTCTTTTTTATCATGCATATTTTCTATCATGTCGTAATCTACAATGGTTACAAAGTTACTGTCATTAAACTTACGAAGATTAAAATACATTTTTCGCTTCACTGACGAATTCAAGATTGTACGCCGGATAACAAGTCAAGATCCTTGGCGTTGACTTATCGAGAAACATTTAATTTAATGCGTATACACGAAAATAATCTGATTTCATCGTTAAAATTCACGCATAACGTTATCATGGAGTGCTATCGTTAAGATCGTCGCGTGTATCGAAATTAAAAAAATATTGCAGTTAAAATTAAAAAGTATTGGTAATGTAACGAAACACGATTGGCTGATAAATTCTGATTGAGAAGTGAAATCGTTGACACGTGATTAAGGCGTTTGATATAAAAAACCAATATTACTCTCATGTGGTATTTGATCAAGATAAAGTGAAGGATGTAGGCGAATAATATGAAAAAAATCTTTGGTATGTATTCATTGGCTATTTGTTTTTTTTACTATAACACTTATTAGACTAGTAATACAAGTACTTACTCAAACATTATGGAGTTACTAGACTTATAATGACAATGGAAATCACGGGATCACTTTTTTTATTTAAAGCTCAACAAACTTCAGAAACTTCTTTGTAGATGTTTTTTAGGTAGTAAGATACATATTTAGAATGATTTACTTACTTTTATTATTTATTAATTAAATAATAAATAATTGCGCATTTCTAGCCTATACCTTTCTCATCACCTGAACCATACGAATGATGATGTCGACTTAAGCGGTTCATGACTTACTTACATACAACATATCACATTCCGTGTTACTTAATTTCCATACAAAATCGACCCGATTTAAAGTTCTTGGCACCAAACGTATTAAATGCGTCTGCGCCACTTGGACGTGGACTAATGATCAACCGTTTACCCCTCCAGTACCAGACTCCCAGGTTTACATACAAATATGGTTCCAAAACGGGTATTTGGCGATCAAATGTTTTAATTAACAGCTATCAAGTATCAAGATCACGCAAAAGTAAAGGTTATTATGGTTATAATTGAATTATGTCAAAACAGTGCGAATATTTTCATCTGATATTAATGTTACAAGTTTATTGCGTAACTCAGTTGTAGGTACACGTGACAAAATAAATAAATGAATGTATATTAATGACTAAATAGCTAAATGAAGCAAAGCGTACGTAGTAAACACTAATAATATTCAATACAAAATATCTCAGTACTTATGTAGGTACCTAATAATAATAATAAATGACGCATACAAAATATGTATGCGTTGGAGACAAACTTCAATAAGTTTTATCTTTTACAAAAAAAAAACATAAATGTTACCATACGTCTAGAAATCCGAAATGTCCCTACATTAATTTAATGTTTAAAAATATCAAAATAATAGCAAGTAAAGTTGTAATTTTGCGCTTTCCAGCAGCTCTATGGAAAAAAATATTTTTTTACGTTTTCCTAAAAAGTTACATGCTAGTTAAGTTTACATTAAACATTGCAAATTCTTACCTACCAATTCGTAAAGAAATATCTTCTTTTCTATTTTTAGGGTTCCGTACTTCCAACGGAAACAATGGAATTCTTATGGGATCACTCGAGTGTCTGTCTGTCCGTCCGTCTATCACAGCCAATTTGCTCCGAAACACTGGTCCAATTGATTTAAAATTTGGTACACATATTTAAATTGTGTAACGTAAAAAATGAATTTAAAGCATGCAGCCATTATGGCAGGTAAATTAGAAAATTTTAAAAAAGGGTTTCGCATTCTATATTATGTGACATATCGAATGAAAGAGCTTGTTGTGTGAATCTAAAACATACAAATACATTTTTAGTAAAATATTTTGAAACTATGTAAATATTGTAAATTAATTAAATAAAACGTGAATGTTTTGTCATTTACTGTTTTCAAAGATCATAATAATAACACCTTTTTTGATATGTTACTCTAATTGTATTTTGCTCTACTGAGAAAGTATTAAATAATATGGGATTTTTTAACTTATGGAACCCTCTCTAAAAGAGTTCAACTCGCACCTATCCAGCTTCTATATTAGTCTGTGCGTTATTTATACAATCATTAACCCGCGCAAATACTTCACACCTGCCCGTCTATAATTAATGAACACCTACTAATTGAAAATAAAACGCAACAGTATGAGAGAAGCGTTAATTAACACATGCTGGATGTATCAATATAGTTAATCGACGTACTGCATTATTTTCTCATTAGTGAACTGGTTCGGAGTTGTATAGTTCTAAAACAACACATATCATGAACGTTTTCAAGTACCAAAAAAGGAGAATAGCTGCTGCTCTGTATTAAAAAAACATTAGAAAAAAATTACATACGCGCACGCACGTAAAAAAACACCCTTTACTTATTTATCAAATCTTTGGGCAGCTATCAGCCAACTGCGCCGCAATTTTCAGCCAGCGCCCTCTGTGACACCGTTCAAAACCTTGGCCATTTTTCATTAGGTAAGCTGCCTACTTGTTCTGGCGAAGGCAATAAATAAAACATCGGTGTAAGTAGTGGTGAGACTAAGTAAGCTTAATGATACCCCATTACATCAAGTTACAAAACCACCAATTGCTTGTTTCATACTTGCAAACAAGATCTTTCTGCATATACAGGTTGATCAATGTTGCGACACTTGCAACTGTTGACACCTTACGAAACTTTAAGGATAAATCGCAGAAAAAGAGTTAACCAGTTTTAATTCACTTTTAACACTTTAAATCACTGTACGAATTCTATACGCTTGGGAGGTGGGCTTGTAAATTATGTATAAAGTGTTGATGCATTATTGATACATAGCCGAGTTTCGACGCGTCTCTGGTTGGCACCCTGGAGAGTGGCTATGCGATGTTGCCACTCCAAGTCAGAAGAAAACAGCCTCATCTCTTTTCAGCTTAGCTCGAACACTACAGCAAGCCTAATTTGCCTTGTGCGCGCTCCTTTGCACATTTCATACATTTGCTTTGCTGACGAAATCTGCGACCGTCAAAATGAGGTTTTCGTGGTTGTAGAACCTTGTGAAGACGTAGCGTGGGTAAGCCTCCAACGACGTGGCTAAGGTTGCGGAAAACCGATGAATTCTTGGCAAAGCTTAGGGGAGGCATATATCTAGCAGTGGACGTCTTTCGGCTGAAATGATGGTGATGAAGACCGTGTGCAAGGTCCATCAGTATAGCTTCTAGATTATCTTACTTAGCCTGCCATCAAGCAGCGGTGTTCGCATTGTATTATTTCGGTGTAAGAGTCAGATAACCAGTGAAAGTTACCAGGATAAAGGCATTCCATCTCATTCTTTGGTATTGGCAACGCAATTTGTAATCTTGGGATTGCAATTGTGTATGGACCTTGCTAGTTGATAATTCGTTGAGTTTATACACGAGTTGCTTAAGAGAATAATCATCACGGTGTTTTGTAAAATCCGTCAATTACTTCTTTTTCACAGTTACATTCGCAACAGAGCGCTCGGGATCGTCCTATTATATTGTATTGCCGAGTGAAGAACCAATCATTGTAATATAGAAACAGGCAATTAAGATTCTTCCCGCTCTTCTCTTGTATCTTATACTGCCGTCCAACACCGCAAGGTGTCGAGATTTTTTTAACGAAAGGATTGACAGCCAGACAAGCTAAGAACTGATACTGCAACACTGTTTGTCAATCAGAGTAAGAGTTAACCTTTTTTATTCGGCATCTAATTTGTACTGGATGCTTAGCGAGTGTCGCGCATGCCTTTTTAGTAGATTGGAAAAACATTGTAGCCAATATTTTACACTGATGTTTTTTCTACATGCTGTGTTTAGATACTATGATGTATTTGACACAGTGCTTAAGTATTTAACCACCAAACTCAGCGACAAATCGTAATTGTTCAGTCAACCAATTTGAATTCTGAGCCACTATGTCAAATTAAGTAAATTTTTAAAAGTCTTATCACAAATTTTGCAATCTGATATTTCTCCTGCCATTTCTTTTATCCTAATTAAATATTATCAATCAAATTATATGACTAGATCGTCATCTCAGAATGACCTGGATCAAACAAATTAACTTACATTTTAACATTCCTATCCAATAAGACATAAAACACAAATGGTAGAAAATTACCCAAGCGTTAATATGACGTAGATTATATATCGCCCGCAATTCAAAATCAATTACAACCATAAAACAGACATAACATCATAACGCACCATAAAAAATACATCAAACTTTACCAAATAACGAAGTACAACTCGAATTGAATGGGTCAAGACGATAGAATGAAGAGATTAAGCCCGAACCGCCTGGCCAGCCACATTCCCGATTATCAACGGGTCTCGAGCGGTGTTCTTAATTAAATAATCAAAATCTGGCTCACCCTGTATACTGCTCGGGCTTTAGATAAGAATTTGGAGCGTCCACTGAGGTAGGTAATGCTCTCTGGTTTTAATCTGTTTTGCTTTAATCAAAACAATTTGTGGATTGCGTTTCGAAGTTGCAAAAGTTTTGGCGATGTTATGTTTAATTTAAAAAGATTACCAGACCATTACAAATTTGGTGTGAAATAAAATGGTACTATAGTTTTTTTGAGAAGAATAGGTTTGTAACTGTGGATATTGATAAAGTTAGAGCATCGATATATGCAGGGTTGCTAGGGAAAAAAGCGAGCGCTCAGGGGCACGTTTTATAAAAATTATAAATCTACAAATTATAATTTGTAGATGGTCTGAACTGGCAACACTGCTGGTCGTCATTGGTTAAGGTTGTGTCAAATGGAAACTTGTAACCTGTAAATTGTAATTGGTAGCTTTATTAAACAGCCCCCAGGTGGAGTGGCGTGCAGTGGGAGATACCTACATCCAGCAATGGCGTGACGCCGCCGAAGATGGTATGTATGTAAGGTTTTTATTAAATCTAATTAATAATTTCATGATGCCTGTTTCTCAACATACTTGATAGTTACCTCAATATTGAACATTCAATGCAATTAACTGCGTCCTCACTTGAATTTATCAACAAAACCTTTTCTCAGCAGTTTCTAAACTTAAATATCCTCGGAACTGTACGGAGACGACCCGAATGATCCACCGTAACTGAGCAAACACATTATTCTCGGTTTCAAATTCCTAAATCTACATCACACGAATCACCAAACACGTAACTGTAAAATTGCAAACAAATGTATTTATTGTGCTTTTGCTATTGTGCTTGGATTTGGCCATTGAAGGCAGGTAAGGAAACGGCACGTAAGTACGTTTTTTATTTAATCCCTTTGATAATTTGAAGCATTCGCTTTGGGGATGAGTGTAAGTAATCCTCTGTAATGGAGATGGCATACTTGACTGTTTGTTTTTGTGATGTTTTAATGCCTTTATTACAATGTTTGAACAAACATTGTCAAACAGTGATTATGGAAATTAACGCTTGTTAGGAATATCCTATAATCCAAATTAACTGTGTTTAACAGCCTTTGACACAAGAACAAGAACGATCTAAGGTACGGATTTTAAGCTAGAGGAGATAAATAAAGAACACCCTGTAATTGCAACAAAATATTTTTGCATTGGTTATATTACAAAAGTTTTGACGATCGTTTTTAGGTACGAGTATGTTTCTATTCACAAGTTGTTTCACAAATAAAAATAAGGGAAACAAAGGGAGTAAAAAGTAAATATCAACCGTCCATCGCATAGGCCATCGGGTAGGCCATCCGAGCTGGAACCGACTGCAGGTTCAAAACTCCGGGAGAAGGTATATCTTTTTATAGGTTCTTGTCTGATTATCATCCCGTCACTATCAAGTGAAGTTGTGACTAAGTCTGAGGATACACTAAGTATCGATTTGCGATGCAATGTTCTACTGGCTTGTTTATTTGTACTGTGTCAGCTCCGCGTATCTTCTCTATTTCGTATGTCATGTTGGCGACACTGAAAACCAGCGTGACATAGTGCTGAGTGGCTTCAATTGCGCAACACAGAATCACAAATGGCAACATTATTCTAAAAAAAAACCTACATACATTTTATTTTGATTTCAGTGTTGCTATTTTTTTTTCTATGATGTTTATCCTTTATTCAGTTTTTTCTTGTGCTCGTCGAATACGTGTTTATGTTTCTATTTCTGCTTGACGCTAGGCAAGACAATTGGACAGCCCTTACAACTCTTGTCTACTCTAGTATATTTCTTAACCAAGATGTTTTTTTAATTGCCGCAAATTTGCAATCCTGTATACAAATTTACCCTTCACCACCCGAAAACCAAAAAAAAGTGAAAGAGTCCTCGTCATTTTCCGGCTGGGCGATTTTGTATTAATTACGATGTATTTAGGGACGGACAATGAGACGAACAAACGGACTACCGAAAATTCTTTTGGCAATTCGCTACCTAATTATTCATAGTCGTCATCTGAGCTGTGAAGTCATTGTGAAAAACAAACTTATCTTTACCATTGACAAACTGATAGTATCTATAGAAACAAGTGAATCGGATCTTTTAACGTAGAGCAGTAAGGCTTTTGAAGATCAGTTTGTGAATTTTAACGGTAAAGTTAAATTGGTAAAACGGTTAATTTTCTTCCCTAAACACTTGACAATGACTACTTATGTGTTTTTTATACAAATCCCTTAAGGTGCCTTTAAAGAATTCCCGATCTTTCAGTGTAGGAATTAGGAGCGAAATTAAATTAGTTGTTCATTTTGTATTGGAGTGGTTTTTGTTGTGCTGCGTTTAATTGCTTTTGTTGTTAGTGTTGTTACGGACTATTAAGTAGATGTTCCGGGAGGTTCTTGGTACTTGTGGGTGGCAAGTTGCGTTGATCGTTGTTAGTAATTTATTTATTTATTAGGGGGCTGTGTGTGCTCGGTTACCTTCCCTATACCATAGTTTGTTTGTCTGCAGACGTGTAGCCACAAAAATACAATAGCCATGGATGTTTTCACAAAACAATGAAAATTACATTTAATTATTTCAGTGTCTGACACATTCTGATGATCCGATGAGTCCAAAACCACACAATAACTTTTAAGCCGCTCACTTTAATTTATCGTAAAAATCCTTTTAATAAAAAAAACGTGAATGGGAACTAAAAGGTTTAATATTTAAAAATAAAAACAAACCTCCATACTCGTCACCCGGCCACGCGTGTGATGCGATATGCATAATATCGCGTTATTCAACATAATGACTAACCCAGCGCAACAGACAGATTGACAAAACAAAAACTGTATAAAGCTTCGTATCGACAACTCCATCGGTTTAAGCAAACATTAATATAATCGAAAGCGACAGTTGGTTTCCGCTGTTACAGATATAGGGTGCTCGGTTTAATTAAACCTTTAAAACAGGCTGATCAGTCAATTCAACCACCGCAATACTGTTTTTTTTTCGAACTTTTCGATCCTCCTGTAAGAGGTAAAAAGTACCAAGTCTATCTTTTCTTTTTTAGAACAAACAGATATAAAAAACTGGACATATAAACATTTGGCACTATTGTGCCTAAACATACTACGAACGAATCTTGTGAACGCTTAAGATGTTTAATAAATTTTAAATTAAAAAAAAAACGAAGCCGAAAGTTTGACTCACCCATGAGCGTTATTTCGTGTGTAATTGAGTCATTTTCTCGATCGAGAAATGGGTCCGTATTCAACATATAATTCCCGTATAATTTTATACCGTAATTACTAATCAATATTTAGTAATTAAATAATCAATATTTCGCAAATATTTTAATTTAATTTTAAACTCTCACTGCAGTACCTCTTTTGCAACACGTGCTAGTCATAACGAATAACAATAATTTTGAATAGCTCAGCAAGTAAAATAATCATGCTGAAACTGACTCGGACCTTTTTCAAACTTTTAAATTCTTACAATATTAATTTAAGGCATTTCATTTTTATAAATCACTAATAAAAAAATAAAAATTGATTTTTATAATTGGAACTTGGAACACACCTTCAGAAAGGTACGAACACCGTTTATGCACATCATGTCTTGGGAAAAAAAATTGGATGACAGTCAGCATAAACATTTCTATTTTCACTAGCTTCTGCCCGCGACTTCGCGATGTGTTAACTCAGGGTATAACCTATTTCCATTCCAAATTTTATCTAAATCCGTCCAGCCGTTACAGCGTGTAGGAGTAACTAACTAACACACACACACACTTTTACATTTACAATATTAGTAGTATTAAAAAGCAATCCTAATGATACTACGAATCGTGTATGGTGAGAACTTTACTTTAGTAGCAAAGCCCAAAAGGGGGTATGTGTTTGACTTGTATATGTCCGACTCAATGTCCGCTCGTAACTACTAAACTGCTAAACCTAACATTACTTTGACGACATTATCCAAACAGCCGTTGGGCTTTTAAAAACTTGCTTTTCGTTGGGCTTGTTAAACACATCTCTTTGCTAATCGGGTCACTTCATAAAGTTCCTACTTTACTTACACGTATCGAGTTACAATCCACGAAGACCCCCCTCTCTGCCAAACCTTATAACATCAATTTATACGTCAGCCGCGCCGTTGTAAGTTGGGAACACTGTATACAGCTGTATTTCTAGAGAAAGATCAACTTCAAGAACAATGTCACGTGAAGTATCTGATTTTAATTTTTAAACCAAATTAAAACCATATTTTTCTCATTTTGGGAGTATTCAGTACCGGAATTTGAAAAGGGTTCCGTTATTTTTTTTATTAAGAACAGCTGCTATTACGTAATAATCTTTTAATGAAAACGATGACGAATCCAAGAACGCGAGCTAAACACGTTTTTTAACGTTCGGTAATTATCAGCATGTAATATTAACGTATATTATATTAAATCATAAAAGCCGGGCTCGATGGCCGGTAATTTAGTCGAGTAACATCATTTTTATAAGCATTGTCCCTAATAGCTGGAGCACTACCATTGGAACACGAACACGATTATAGGAGCTCTACTTTACTCGATAAAAATATATTGAATTTGACATTCGTATTGTCAACAAAGAGTCAAAAATACTGTCAAATAAATAAGAGCTATTGAATCATAAATCATAAATCATTTATTAGTTTCTCCAGGATAGGTTTATACAATAGATCTTTAATACAGTTATGGTTATGTCCCTTTATGTGGTACTTCTCGGCATACAAACATGCTGTGCAGCGCGCTTAAACTAAAATTACTTAAACATATTCACTAACATTCAATTCTATTACACATATTGCGTTTTATCCCCCGTCTAAGAATTCTTGGATGGAGTAGTAGGCCTTTTTTATTAAGAAAATATGAAGATGTTTCTTAAATATTGTTGTATTTTCGCTTTCTCTTATGTGTCTTGAAACAGCAATGCCTTGAATATTATTTAATTAGGTTCTTATTTTTCAATAGAAGTATGTTTAACGTTTATATCACAAGTTGATGTGCATTTAAGTACCTTGACGCAATAACGTATTTTATTATATCAATAGCTCCGACAAGGTACTAAAATGTACCTACGGCTACTTATGAGAATTCATAAGTCCTTTCAACTCTAGGGTGGCGCGGTCTATAAACCGTGCAAGTCTAGAGTTTACTTTGGGACGAGAACAATTTGTGTAAGGTGATTCCCTGATATTTATTTATTCATAATAAGTCGGAAAGAAAATAATGACGAGGGTTAATTAAGGCGTAAAGGTTCATATGCTCGTCGTTATTTCCTGGCTTATTTATTATATATAGAACAGCCCATAATGTCCCACTGGTGTGCAAAGGCATGTCCCAGCAGTCCCGATTGAAACAACTCAAATAAATAAACAAATCTTCAAGTGTAAGCTTTCAAAGCGGTTTCGCCTTTGATCAAGTGAATAACAAGTGAGTTCCTTACCGAGTTGTTCCATTAGTAACCCTTAGGCCCCAATCTCAGGTCAATAAATAAATAAATCTTGACGCTGCTGTATTTTTACTTTTTTTGTTTATTAAGTGTCTGGCTCGAAAACAAACCACAATTTTGTGGTCAAAGTTAATGGTTTGGGGTCAATTATAGGCGTTATAATGATATTGTAGGCCTTATTTAGCCCCGTAATGTGTTTCATTAATTTGGTGGTTTCGCAAAAGGTACGATTGGAGGTAGTGGGGTTTTTGTGCTTAAATATAACTTACGCATATTATCCTGGAATATTCTTGTTTAGACGTTGCCGTTATAGTACGAGTATGTTGATTTTTTTACCCGCGACAAAATAAAACACATATATGTGTTGATATATTGCATTGTAGCTCCTAAACAGATAAACTGATTTAGACGCAGTTTAAACGAAAGAGATTGATCAGCGATTGTTCTTGGCTAGGTTTCATGAAAATCAGTTGAGCCATTTAAGAGATATCAGCTCTGGAACAAAGGATACGTTGTTTCGGGGGTTTTTATCTATAATCAATATTTGTGGCGTTATCTATGAAGAGGAACCTTATTGTCGATGGCGCTTCCGCCATTATTAACGATGCTCCGATATAAATACAACGTCGCGTGACTCAGTGCGGCGTAAGCGCCATCGACAATAAGGTTCCTTCTTCATAGATAAAGCCACATTTGTCTAGATAGTGCGATGTGACGTATACATTAAATTATACAATGAATTTCAAAGATACTTTACTCTACGCAAGGCCTAAGCGAATTATAATCTACCTGGGTAATAAAAAACATATTGCTATTGACATGCTATCGTATTATCAACGTTCCGATAGGTTTTATTTACTTTAGCTTTTATTTAGTTAAAAACAATACGATGTGTTTCGTGGAAGAGGCCGCTTTTGGGTTCAGCAGCAATTCGGTTTATGATATGTTTGTTGCCTGCCATCTATGTGTCCGTCTCGGTACTTTTAAGTTAGGACAACTTAACGTGGTTTGAGTTTGTTATTTTATGCGTCGTTTTGCTATCTGTCATCAGATGGCAGCACAGACTTGGGACTACAGCATTTTGCACACTCGTTCACAGATGGCGTCTGTAGTTGTTAGTAAATTTTAAGTTTGCTATTCAATAATGTTAAAAATAATAGTTTGGTGGCCATCAAATTTATCAGACATGGCTAGTAAATGTTATCGTTCTTCCTTGACTGAAAAGTACTTACCAGTACAGTTTTCCAATTAGGTACTTTCTATTTATTATTAATATTAAACTACGCATTTTATTGTTAGAGTTTAATCAAAAACACGGAGGAAAAAACTCTTTGAGGTTCGTCGACATGTTCAACATGGTATCTACTACCCTAAGTTAATCCCACTAGTAACACGCAGATAGTAGGAGATACGAATAGGAGACGATTTGTACCGCGCTGTTTATTCGCTAAGAAATATTTTATATCAAATATAATAATTGCTAAGTAATATATGGCCAATAGGTAGGCTGAAAAATTAGAACTTCAGGCGTTCCTTCATACCTTTACGCTCAAAAAAAAAGGAGGACATAAATAGAAAACTAGTTCGTCTCCGAGCCTTTTACAGTTTCTATTACCTATTGCAACTCGAGCGCTGGGGTTGAATCGATGCGCGTCACTCGATACTTACAGGATATACGCACGCAACCAAAGACGGCGTGGTGGCCCCGACTAAACCGGCTCGGTCCATCCCGTTGTTTTGGCTTGTGGGGGGCTACAGTGACGCATAAATTGGAGGCTCACGGTTTGCTTGATGTTGCGTTAACCTTGTAGGTTAAGGCTGGGTTTTATAAAGATCCGTTAGAACAAATTTCGGTCAGGAATGTCTAAACTTGTATGAAGTTACTGAAGTTTGATCTGACATATTTACGATTGGGCCTTTAAAAAACAGGCCATAAGCGGGCGTATCAAACACTGATATATTTTATACAATGTAATATTTTTTTTACTGTTGTTGGTTAATGGAAATACTTGGGGGTATTTAAACCATATCTATATCTTTGTTTTAAGCCATTTTTTATCATATTAAGAACATAGCTCTCCTTTCTAGTATATACTGTCATTTAATAAAAGCTATTATAATGTGAGCAAAATGATATCAAAGTAGTTTGAAACAAAGTTGTATAAAGGCCGTATAGGAGAATGGAAGCAACTTTCGTAGCCAGTAGCCATTGTGCTACGTACTCGTATTTCATTTACGCAAGCATCATTGCTATGGGTCCATATTGGCTTCGCTAAAGTTTATCACCCGAAATTGATTTTCCTAACGATTTGTACTCCTAATGATCACTGCTCCTAAAAATTTCGTTCCTACAATTTATTTTACTATTAACGTAGCTCATAAAACTCATATCTCTTAAAATTTTAAGTGCTAATGTCACTGATGTAACTTTTTGTAAACTCCTATTTTTTTTTTAAATAACATTCTTAATCATATTTTTTTTGGGTCTATATTGGCTCACCTAAAAAATTTTACTCCGAATGTATTTTTATCCCTAATCATCGCAAGTCCTAAAGTACTATTACTTTACAGCATTGTATATAATTTGCATTTTTAGTTCGTTACATTTTTAGTGTAACCTACTTTCCGAGTACAGGACTTTACGCAGGATTATTTTAAAGTTAAAGATGATCTGCTCTTTTATAAAAAAAAATAACCTCGAAGACGAAAGCGGGAGCGCAGCTCCCGCTTTCGTCTTCTAACCTATCCGCGATCCGAGTCGGTTTTGCCACTAAGTCCCTATTCCCTACTGCCTACGTAATGACGGACCCTTAGGATCTCAGTCACTATTAACTTTAGAGAAAAGTTTTTCAAGTAAAATGTGCTTATTTTAACGTATTCTATGTGGTAGAATTATAAAAAAATAGTGTCAATAATAATGTGCAATTTTAGGAATAAAAACCATTCTACATAAAACAAATATAACAATGAACAATAGTGTAAAAGATGGTTATGTTGAGAAAATATAGGAAAACAAATAGTAGTATGATCGATGTTTATTGCAACGGACATTATGAAGTTGAATGATTAGGAATTCAGAGCGTTAGGAACAAAGTAGTTATGAGTAGTGATTATTAGGATGTAAATTATTAGGAACAACATTTTCGGATTTCCGATAATCGACATTAAAAATTTAGTTCAACTTTGGCGCACCCCATTGCTATGTTTTATGGTGTTGACGCTCTACGGAATATAAAAATTACAATCTGGAGTAAAATTTCATTCAATTAATTTCAAAAACACTTATTACAGACAGAAAATAAAATAAAAAATATTAAACCAAACCATAAGGATGTTCCTTTTCTGACCTTTTTTTTGTCGTAATCGTATTAGGGCTATATTCAACTTGCTTGTGACATGTTTCCGTATGATTTTTAACTCAGCCCCAATACTGTTAGTTAAATAAAAGAAATTCATAGTATTGAACTGACTATATGACCTTACCGAGTAGAAAAGAGCCTAGGCCCTCTATTCCCGACGGTAAAAAACATATCGTCTTTGATCTGTTATGGTATTGTTCTGACGTCAGTCGCCATTACTGTCAACTAAATAAGAGCCATCAAGACGGTGACAATACGATAACAGATCAAACACGATGTGGTTTTTATCGTGTTGAAAAGTGGCACAGGATTTATGCGAATAAAGAATCTTTAATCTTAAGAAAAATCTTACATTACATATGGGGTGGAGCAAAATAATGTAAATAACAATAGTAAAATCTACAGCCTTGGCCCAAGGTGTTGAACACCCATGCGCTTTTCATATAAAAGTCAAACTTTAAAAGGTACATTTATATGTTTTATTATAGAAAGTTGTATAGCTATCGGAAAGATTAGTCATCTTTATTGACGTTAAGGGAAATTCCGTGTTTTTTTTACAATGAATCATTTTATTGCCAAACTCAACTTTTCCTAGTTTCAGTTTTCTCACGCAAATAGCTACTTTGAAATGATATCATATACTAATGATTTGCACATGTTCGAACACGTATATATTTTACGTCTTTGTTTATTTTTTAAATTGAAAAATAATACTTTATTTATAAGTTACAAAAGAAAGCGTAGGGCAAGAAATGCTGACCCACCCTATATCTTAGAACTGTGAACACTTTATTTTGAGTCAAGACAAAACCTATTTTTTAATACTTTATTGAATAAAAATAATAAGAGTACATTCCAACTTCGCCTACCTTTTACAAAAGCCCTAAGGCTTATTATCACAGCATATCACCGCTCACAAAACTTCATTACGAACTCAGATAATTCGACAACTAGATACTATTGTTAGTCAACAAAGCCGTTTCAACAAAGAATTCGCAATCGTTATTTATAAAAAGAAACAAGTAATGTATCTAGACTTACTATGAAAATAATCTTTAGACTAATTTATATTAATAGATATTATTAGATCAAACAAATGCGTAGAAAAAAACATAGTGTAAGATTTGACGTCATTTTAAATGCATATCTTAATTCGATTACTTACTTTTTGTCTTTTAAGCACGCCAAAAGTCATTTGTAAACGATTAAAATAAACGACACCGCAAATGAATACACGATAATGATGTGATGATAGAAATCAATCATAAAATTTTATAGTTAAATAGTATAAGGCTAGGAAAACCAAATATCATTTACACAACAGGAGAACCAGTAGAGTAGGTATACAGCCTAAAGGGAATTCCACACGATAAATTTTCTTGCACAATCTGGCGTGTTTGCCCAAATTTTCCAAACAAATGGTCTCGTGTGAAACATCTATAAAACCTCACTTGCAAGTATAAACATCGACTTCATTGGTACAAGTATCGCACTTCACAAAGCAGCAGTTCACCATCTTGCATCGGCACCGCGAGCTGACCGATTTCTTGCTGGTCACAAACCCACGGCCACAGCACAGCGTGGCACAGTTGTCCCGGTCCCGACATACTCTACCTTTCGTACTTACACACAAATTAGGCGTCTTCTGCAAATACACCAGATTATTCCTATCAATACTCATTTTCCTCCTAACGTTAGGACTAATCGCCCTCTTCGTTGTATAATTAAGTAACTTCCTCTTCACAGCATGGTGATAATGCTTTTTCAAAACGCCCATAGCTGAATTAAAAGGGCCTAATCTCTTCCAACAGGTCTTTGTTGTACAGGATCCTGAGAAGCCGTGGCACTTGCAGACTTCCCGCATTTGCTCGCCGATAGAGTCCACGCCGATTAAAACATCCTGTTTGAGAATTTCAGCGATCTGATCTGTGCCAGCGTGCTTGTAGTCTAAGAAGTTTTTGGTGATCCTTTTACCGTATTTGAAGTCGTCTCCGCATCCGCTCCGTTTCCATTGCGAAGCGTTCTTCCCGAAGTTTCCTTTGCAGGAGCAACGAGTTAACTCTCCTGACGCACACCCTTTGGCTACTGCATGGGTTATAGAGGCTGCTGTCAAGGCGTGAATGAAAGCTGTTTCCCTGTAAATTTTGTTGAATATGCCCTTCTTTGCTTTTCTGTTATAGACGAGGGAACAGTTCCATCGGTCGTAAAGGAATGTTTCTTCGCAAGCTTGCACAGCTTGCTCCTTAGCCTTAGCCAAAATACTTGTAAAACTGGATTCCCTTTTGCATAGTTTTGCTTGGCGTGTCGAGGATTGGAGTATTTGGCATGGCCCAGGATGTATAACTTGAGTTCTTTCCGTAAATAACGCTTCCACTGTTCTTTGCATAATTGGTTGAGATCTGGAAAGTCAAAATAATATGTTAAAACCTCTACCTAACCTTAAATTTACATAAACTTTACAATCACTATTCTAATGACTCAGTAATGAATCATAATCTAATCATAACCTACTTACCCTTCAACTATATTAGTCGCCATAACCGAAACTGAAAACAACAGAACTGTGAACACACTATAACTAAACATGGTTAAGATCTGTTAATCACATGGTTTTTTCGTTGCAATCACATCGTTGGTGTCAGTCGAGGTCTGAATGCACTTGGACAATGACGAGGCAGACCGATAGGTTATCTAGACGAAGGTGGGACCATTCTCGAAAAGGTAATTGTAAACTAAGAAATCAATGTTCATACAATGCTTGGTGTTGAGCAAATAATGCAACGGAGCGTCTGCCATGGGAATGAGATTGTGGTGAAACTACACCCGATTCCTATAGATATTGACATGTTAAATACATTCATTTTTGAAAATATTTTATCTTTGAAGTGTATATTCTAAAGCGTGACATTTAACAGTTAAATTGATGAATAAGAAAACGAATATGTGTATACGTTAATTCGTGACGACGTTAATTTACTTCCACGAGTGACTTCTTTATATTGATCCTATGAATATTTCCAATACGGCACTAGTTGGTTTAATAAATAGAGCGGCTCAATAGTTAACTTTAAAAATATAAACCACTCCATATAAAGCACAGAATTATTATTCTGCATGGTTAAAAACTAAAAAACATGCTAATGATACTTAAACACATTTAAACTGATGTCTAAGTGGAGGACCATCAAAACTTAGTCTTGCTGAATAAACAATGACCGTGCGAAGCAAACATCAAACACATTTTAACAAACATACCCGTATTATTCACCGCAATTAAGTAATACCTTTTACATATTAAAACAATTCGCCGCAATGAAGCTCTAGACATAAAACCACAAATTTCAACATCACCGTTATTTATTCCACATTTTCAACATGAAGATGTAAATGAGCACCCTCAGTATTCCAAAACACAGAATAAAGAACGTTAACACGCAGGTTGTACGAACGATAATCCAGAAACTGTCTGAACAATGGACTATATACAGGCTGTTCGTAGAATAATTTCCTGCCGTGCATCGTGCTAGCAATTTCTGCGAGAATCAGAATATTGGACGCAAATTACCGCCAATTGAAGCTGCGCTTTAGGGCGCGTGCTACTAAATATTAAATAGATTTTGTATCGCAAAATGCAAAAGAGTAATATAAATATTGACAAGAAATTCAAATTTCACCACACGATGTTAAACACTTAACTACGATTAGAGCGTTAACAGCTGTCAAATTGTATGAACTAACAGGCGGTTAACATTGATTAAATCCAACATCGCCTTCAAACCCATAAATCCTTCTTTTTCCAGGGTTTAACAATGTAGAACATTACGAGGGCGAACTTAAGAAAAATCTCGTCTAAGTTGAAATGAGACGTGTCATCTCAACTTAGACAATACCTTCTTTATTTCTAGATCCCGCTTCTGAAGTTTTGTTTTGTTTCTTAGAAACAAAAGGTATCTGGTAGCCACTAATAAAGTAGATGTTCCTGAATGAATGAGACCTTCTTTGCAAATTCTCTTTGATGAATATAAACTTGAGATACACGAGTGAAAATAGTTACTGCAGAAATTAGGTTTTTATTATTCTTACGATGTGGCTAGTATTTCATGGCACAATACAAAAAGTAGTAAGTACAAATAGTGGACGCCAAGCAGAGAATAATTAAGATGGGTGCGAGCATCTTAGCAAAAGCCTTTACCTACCAAGGTATTTTCAAATTTTACTTCAAATAATATACATACCTCAACGTAACAACTGATATGGATAATTCTGTGTTGTTAAAAATAAAACCATGATTATATTGTTAAATACTCACTGAATTAAATTGTTTTAGTAAATTATCATATTTTTTTCAGGGTTTATTTTACTTTGCCATAATTATTTTTAGTCATAATGTGTTATTTCATTATCATCGCAAGTTATAACGTATTTTTTTAAGGATTTTCATAAATCAAACCTAACCTAGCCTTGTCTACACATTCGATATTTCAGAAATTCTGAAAGTTTACAGTTTCAGCGATATACTAAGTTATGGCTATCAATAATTATGTCAACAATATCATTATGACTAATAAAATTATGGAAAACAAAGGGGTCCCTTTTTTTCTATCTTTCATATTGTCAATCGATCCATTTTTAACATTGAATGACCTTTCTACATCAACAGATGTGAACCGATACTTCATCGTTTAAGACATGTTATCTTCGAAGATAAAACTGCATACAATTTTAAATGAATAAGTAAATTTCACAGTTCACAAAATTCAAATAGAATCATATATCCATGTTATACTTCGTCGAAGAATGGCTACCGGGCGCCGATCATTAATAATAATACATACAAATAATAAAATAAATACCTACCTACATGGATAATGAATAAATAAACATAACATACATACACACACACACATAAATAGTCGTTCCTGCTTATAAAACATTATGCAGTACCTTAATCCTGGAGGTTACCGAAGTAGTGCTCGCGCAACAAACGCTTAAAAGAATATTTGCTCTGAGCCTTCCTCAGTCGCGGAAGTGCGTTCCACATACGAATCGCCTGAAGCACTTTACTATTACTTATTCTGTGCTTGAAAGGCTAAATATTATAGGTACTAATATAAAAAATACAACGATAGATGGCGTCTCCGAGATGAAAAATACTCAGAATCTCAGAATTGTACGTTTATTTTTTTCTCATTTTATTACTCATTTTCACCTGATGGTTCCAACGGAAGACCACCGCTGACTTTAATGCCAGCATTACGCTGAGTTGGAACTATTTCGTGGCTACTTTCTTCTTATACAGTCCAGGAAATACATTCACGTACCTTTTTGACTCTTATTATCATTTTGACTAGAGTGAAAAAGGTACGCGAAAACATTTCCTTGACCGTTCGTGTTAAGCTGTTGTTTGTTATGTATGTCTCGAATAAATGACATTCTTTCTTTCTTTCTTTCAAAAAGCAAGCGTACACTAATTTTGTGGAAGCTAAGTAAGGTCTTGATGGCATACGTGATAATGTGCCTGCAATGGCCCGGATAGCCAAAGGAGAGATGTAGGTTCGAATCCTACCTAATACCTGTTTTTTTTTTGCTTTAATATAGTTTAGAATTTCGTAACAGACGTTTCTGTTATATAAAAAAACTTTAAAAAAAATACACTTCAAAGGCCAGCCAATTTGAACTATTTGAAGTCAATAACCATGCTAAATTTATTATTGCGTGTGATGGAATAGTAATAACAGCATTGGTTGGCTGCTCTCAACATTATCATTACTCAGAAACTTCATAGTTGTGCAATGTGTCCCGATTGACTTCTTACCGGTCGGGTACTTTAGTAATAACTATCAAATAATTAAAAACCCCGGTATAAAGCCGAAGCCCTACTTTTAGAGCTGATTATGATTATGACCAAGAATAGTAGATTGTGTCACAAGGGAGCAAAATGACATATTTAAGGCGAGGGCGTACATTGAATCCTGAACGAAGCGAAGGATTCAAGTGTTAACGGCCAAGGTGGAAATAATTTTGCTACCGTGTGACACATACTGCTTTTCACATCACCTGTGAGGAAAATAAAAGATCTTAGTGATGAAACCAATTTAATTATTCACACATTCTAGAAATGCTGAAATTATCAAATTTAACAACAGGAAATTATCGCACTTAACAACAATTATCAAATTTGGCAACAAAATGTCCTTGAACAGAAAAGTGCCACTTTGATCCCTCCTAGCAGGGAAGAAAAGTCCCCTTTCCGAGTAGGTGATATGAAAAAACTATTATTATTCCCGCAATCGGAGCCGTAGCTTAAATCCGATCGGACTGTGTCCATTCGATTACCTCGGCACGAGGCCCGTTTAGCTGAAGCCTTCAGTACTCTAAAGAGAGCAAGGCTATTCTGAAGCACTACATTCGAAACGTGGACTGCTACATCCCTTTTACTTGTATTCGTGACTAAAGAGTGGGAACGAGACGTGGTTAAAGTATTTTCGAAGGTCGATTTTAGGAGCTCTGTTCGACAGCTTGTCAATAGGAGCACCCTGTAGAGCGTTAAGCGAAGCGTACGAGTGTATGGTGGCAAGGCTTTAGGCAGGATCAACCATCTTATCTTTTAACCTACCGCCCGGCGTTCGCATTATTGTGTTCCGGTGTGCGGATAAGACAACCGGTGAAGTTGCTAGCACAGATAGAGGTATTCCATCTTAGTCCTCAGGGCTGGTAATGCATTTGTAGTCTTAAGATTGTTGTTTTGAGAATGCAAATATCTTTGGGTCACAGAGTGTGAGTTAGTATGTTGAAATACATATCTATGTTCCTGGATATAGCTTATTTCTTACATTAACACATAATAATATGCTACCTTATTTCCTGAAAAATCACTGTTCCCGTGGTATGTATAACCCAAGTAATAATTATACGTGGATGAAGTCGCGGACAAAAGCTGGTTACGAATATTTGTCATTCACGACACGGTATCCTAGTTGGTAGTTGGTATAGGCAAATATTTATGTGATGAGCATGAGTATTTGCATTCATGAGAGTCATGGATATTTTTATGTATTTAAGTATTTATTTCTATATGTATAAGTATTTATATCTTTGTATAGTACCCATAAGTACAAGCCTAGAGCTTAGTTTGGGACTATTTAGGTCAATTATTGAGACATTATCCTCTGATATTTAATTATTTTTAGGTTTCACGGTTAGTTATTACGGTATTAGGATTTTAAAAACAGAAGTCAGATCCAGACTGTCAGTCAAAGCCAATTTACATACATAAGTCCACCATACCTACTAGATATCAAACATGACTCCGTTAGCTGTATCACAATCGTTTGGTAAACATTAACTCGGTTATTTGCGTTGGGTCAAATATTTGTACTGCCTCGAGCCATGGGTAACGGGAGACATACATACAGTGTACATACAGTACACGATAAACTTGGTGTCCAAAAATATGTGGAGCGTTTTCGTTATGCTGCTTAAGGCAGGCTCGGATAGTGGTTATATTTTCAAACCGTTATTATGTTCTTGACGCAAAACCATTTCATTTCGGTTCCGTTTGCATAAACCGGTTTTTGGAGGACCCTTTATATAAAGTTCTTATCCAATTAACCGGTTTCGAGTTACTAAAACCGGTTGATCCAGACTTTATGACGCACGCGTCTTCACATCACAAGTCGAAAAAAATTTGCTACGACCTCGTTGGTTTCTCGACTCGACGCTTGCGTTCAACCGGTTAGAAAAGGTTAAAAAAAAGTTCTCTAAAATTTCGCGTTCCCTAGAAAAGTTAGGAGCAAAACCGGTATTAACCGGTATTTTTTAGATTGGTTCCGGGCCCGGGTTTAAAGAACTCATTTATAACGTAAAAATGTTATTGTGTCGAATGTTTATTGGTGGTAAGGACCCTCTGCGTGGTTCATCAAGATCGCTATCAACTTAACTATCTATTAACTTACCTGCTTGGTAAAGATAAAAAAAACATAATAGTCATTTATTCAGTAAGTCTTCAGTAAGTTTTACACGTCAAGAATTTACCAGCGCTTCCCAAAAATAAAATCTCTATATAAGTTAGAGGGTTTAGTCACTTTTCAGTACTTTGGAGGTCAATTTCTCCCAACAGGTTGAGTTTGGGCCGCTAAAAAAAAAACCTGTCCGTTATTTTAAACTACTCTCTAACATATATCAAAATCAACAAAATCGGAGCCGGACAGGTACCTTTCCTTGTAAGCTTGTTAGTTTAAACCTAATAAAAGTACTATCATGGAAAGGGTTAAAAACGATGGATCTTGGTTTCCCCTATCCTATTATTGACTAGCTTCGTTTGATCCTTGACCGGAGTTACACGCTGTAGATGCAAACCGCACTGTAAATCAATGATGGCTAACGAACACTATCTGGCTGACATCTCTGGCAATCTGTGGCTATACGGATCGTAGATTGCATCTGTGATTATACTTACAATAGTTAAAAGAGCGCATCTTCAATCGAAGACCAGTGAAACGCGACCCTTCGACGTTAATAAGAAGGTCGTGATTTTATTGAGATTTTGTACGACAGATGTGACCCTTTTTCTGCATTTGGTAGTTATCTGGATGCGGATCGATAGCTCGGGTAGCACGGGTAGCACGTGTGGGTCCGCTGTGAGTTCACGCCTTTGTTATTCGGTCATTTAAACGTTCAACGTTACCTGTATGTAGAGTAGATACTACCAACATCTTTCCCTTTAGGAGGATTGTGAACCTGGATTGGTTTATACAGAATAATTATGATAAAGTTTCTCTCCCTTTAAAATATTTACATTTTCCGTTCAAAGAAACAAATAAAATACACGTACAAACCTAGTTTTTAATAATACCTACGGCACATTTAAAAATCGTGGAAATTGGACTTGATTTGGGGGAAGAAACGTTTTCGCCTGGAGCTATGTTTATGTGGAGATTTTTGACAGTTATGCGACCGTAACCTGTCACCAAACAGCGGTGTTTACATTGATGATTTTCGGTGCAGCGCTAACATGCCGCATACAAGGATCATTTATTCTAAACGCAGTTCTGTCTCGTGAATGAAAGACTCTGAGACATGCACTAAGAGTTTGAAACTTCAGTGATGTCATGTAGAGTAGATATAATTATCCCTAACGAAACTCCCAAATGAATTGCCCGATAATGACAATAAAATAAATGACTTCTATTTTATTTATTTGCGAGTCCAAGATACGTTTGGTTTTACGGCTACCCAATTGAACGGTAAATATTTTCGGGTGTAGGCATGTATGTATCTACAGTTGACGTATAGTAACGGAAACAGAAAGACGTACCTTTTCCAGTCTTATTCTCATTGTAACAAGAACAAAAAAGGTACGTCGTTTGATTTCCTTGACTGTACAAACGCCTTGGCAAATTCTGATTGCTTGGTAGATTTAGTATTCATCTTGTATATTAGAACCCCCTCAGTTTTAACGATAGGGTAGCAGATTTAAGAGGAAGACCTAGGCTAGGTCGTGTCGTATGGTGGTGAAAAATCTGGCAGAGAACAGAGAACTAAGGGTGGCAATTACTCCACCGACAAGAGCCAAGCTCTTAAGTTTTATGAGATATAGGTTTTTATAGCTTTTTAATTTTCAGTGAACCTTTGCTCTTTAGTGAAATTAGTTGAAGTCCGCGGGCTATTGCCGTTTATTCGCGAAGGTCAAAGGTTTTAGTCTGCTTTCTAACAAAAGGAAAGTTTAGCTATTTGCCACCATTTTACCTTTTACCACTGTTGTGTTCCGGTGCGAGGGTAAGATAACTGGTGAAATGACTAGCTATAAAGGCATTCCATTTAAATCCTCAGAGTTGGCAATGCATTTGCAGTTTATAGGTGGTCATCATAGTATCTGTGTTATAAAAAAAAAACGAGTGGTCATGCCTAAAATGTGTATTGGATTTATTCATTGCTTTCAAATGTTTGTTAAAACTAACTCGTACTAAAGCAAATTGGTCCTTAGATTTAACGATAAAAGAAATAATGAGGCTTTGTTCAACAATTTAAACAAAAAGTTTTATCTTATTTATTTAACTTCGGTGTTGCTCGTTAATCAAACGAAGGTTTTATTAAATAAAAGTGTTTTTAGTCGTGGGATTGTTTACGTTAGATAGAAACTTTTTTATGTAAATTACTTGTTACAAATTAAAATGCATAGAATTTCCATTGAAACTGTTAATCCTAAACAAATATTTCTTTAAAAATCTAACGATGCCCGCTTGTTCGTTTACGTAAGTTAATTTGTGAGCCATTTCGAAAAAAAATGCTTGAAGTATGGTAAGTGAACGAGTTTTCAGTTGTCCTAAAGTATAGAAATCTGTCACTTATTCTAGCTGTGTTGTCGCCTGTTGCTAGGTCGTCGCACCCGAAGAAAATATAACCACTACGCTGTCACCCCCTGGCGAGGAGCCAAGTCGGCTGTGGGGTTAATATCCTAATCATACGTAACGACGGCGAGTTCACTTAATCGAAGTAAGTAATCTCTTAAGAGGATTGTGAAGTGCCACTTAAATAGCATAGCTGACAAAAAACCACACCCCTAAATCAAGTCCGATTTCCACGGTTTTTGAATATGTTGTAGTTGTTGTAAAAAGTAGTGTGTATATGTTGTGTTGTGCAGATAATTTTGAGTTTGGACTGGGTCAATTTCGTTTAAGATTGTCTCCTGTTTTTTTTATCCTGCTCACGATTCCATCCCGTCGGTGGCAAGGGTGGGCGCTTGCCACTGACAAAACCCGGCCATTATTCGAACGATGAAATGCCAGTCGATCAAGTTGTCTTCGCGTATGGGAATAACCCCACAGTGCCCGTGCGACCGAAGTCGGTCGAACCGCAGCCTCTAGATAGACAGATGAGATTTCCTTCAAATGACGGATGATGAGCTATTTAAGGGAGCTTGGTTTTGTGGAAAGTGATTTTATATGATGATGGAGACATCGAAGGAACTTTGGTACCTTTTTTGATTATTACCTACTTGTATTTTTGTAGACGAATGGAAATAACCAAGAATAAGGTGATATTCGTTTTCAACATAGTTAATTAGGTAACAAACAGCCTATGATTTATAGGCGTACAATTTAGTTGTGTGCATGAGGTGCGGAGAGATGGCAATGGTGACTGTTGTGAGCTATACCCAAGGATCGGAAAAACGCCCGTCATTTTGAAAATATAACACTGTTTCGTACAATTGAGACCTCCTTATGATGTTTAGTTTAATTAAAAATATTATTAAGTATTTTACATGTTTATACCATAATTTATGTCTTCAGCGACAATATTATAAATGAATAATACCGGAATGGTTACGGGAAAAAAACCTTTCGCCAATCAAAAATAAGGTCCATTTTTTTTGACCTGTTTGTCCTAAACGACGTTAGATTAGGGCCTATTTATGAGTCGAAAAAGTTCGCTCACAGTCTACAGACGTCATTGGGGTATATTAAATCGTTGCCATTGGTTTACTGTTTGTGTGTGTGTTTGTGTTTTCCCACTGCCATTCCGATGTAATTCATTAATACAATTTTATTGTATAATAAATCTATAAAATACCTAATAATATTTTTATTTAACATCAATGAAGTCTCTGTTTTTCCGATTCTCGATCATACCTCACCCCTGTACCTCATGCTTACCCCGGCTCTTATTTAAGTTTTACTAATAGTTTTTAGTTTTAATAATGTAATAACACGAGTTAACCTACTTACCTAAAATTGTCGCTTTGATTTGAAAGCGTGATGGGCGATTTTGTATGGACCCCATCCTCCAACAGTCATGGGATGCATGTATATATTTCAAGGGCCAAGCAAGGCAAGAATGTGTTTATTTTGAAACAAATCCCATACGATAGGATTATGATTTTGCAGGAAAACCGCATACATTCGTATGGTGATCGTAGCCATAGTTAAAAAACATAATTTTGCCAAGATCTATGAACTGAAACATTTTTCATCTCTGTTGGTGGGTGGAAGGTGGGGACATTTTTGCCCATCGTCCTATAGCGCACTTATGTAATTTCGATAATATGGTATCGATGAGCTGGTACAGTCAGCGTCATATAGTTTGTAGCATCCACAAATAGTTCGTTACACGCCCTTGTTACTACGGTAATAATGACGTGTAACGTACTATTTGGCTACTTTGGATGCTACCAACTATATGACGCTGACTGTACAATGATGGTGACAGAAAGTAGCCATAAGAACTCCTCAACGGCTCATAGTTCCGTCGAATTTGAACTATTTGACTCGTCTAGTGATAGAGAGTTTATTTACAGTGTTTGAAGTTTAGTCGGCATAAAATAGCAGCCCATAAATACAGATGAATTTATGATGTAAAAGAAATATTAAATTAAAATAGGGGCTCCCATACAAGAATGGTACGGAACCCTTCGTGTGTCTGTCCGACTCAGACAATACCAGTTTTTTTCTCTTTTCTAACACTTTGCCTCGAAGACTGATTGGAGGGGTACTGATCAATAAACAGGTCAAGTAAGTTATACTACCCACCTGATATAAAGACATATAAGACTCAAATATTATATATTCGCATCACCCCTTGACATGCAACTGCGCTCCTGAATAACAATGAAGCTATAGTCTGTGTCTTTTTGGGACAACTTTTTGCTGCCGACTGCACTTTTAATGCAAAGATTATTTGCTTATCAAGAACAAACTAATGAGTCCCAACACAGAGGCCACGTTAAGTTTAGCGGAGATACTGTCGCCACCTTCCAACTATCATCAGATCAGCTCTCAGATACCATCGTATTGCATTTTCATCGGGTTTGCATATGTGCTCCAAATATCGGCCCATTCAATAAACTGGGACTGGTTCTAAATTGACTCGCAGGATTTGACCTAAACTGACAAAATGTTATGTGAGATTGCATACAGTATACACTAGCTTCTGCCCGCGACGTCGTCCGCGAAGAATCCGATTATAGTAATTTCCTCGAGAACTTTAAAAAAAATCGCGATGAAAACTAGCTTATGTGTGAATCCACGGTATAAAGCTATCTCCTTTCCAAATTTCATCCAAATCCGTCCAGCCATTGCAGCGTGAAATAGTAACAAACATTCATACGTCCACACATAGAAACTTTCGCGTTTAGAATATTAGTAAGGCTATAAACATGTTTTAAACGCTTTTACAAGTTATAATTAACTTGCAATGTGTAATACAAAACACTTTATGTAAATCAAACAGAAATATGTGTTTTAGTGTTTTTCTGTACTTTTTTCCCTTCCAAGGTGGAGCAACTAAAACTACTACTTCGTACTAAACAATTTAACTTTAAAATGTCATTAGTATGTTTTAAAAGCTGTTTATTACTATGTTTCAATCGATAAAAATCGTTTACTACTAGGGAATTCTTCGATACTCGAATATCGAGTATCTACGAAATGCCTACGCCGTAGCCCTGGCGTAGCGATTAAATGAAAGTAAATTCAGTAGTCACTGCTACCCGACTAATACGTAAGTGCGGTAAAACCAGAGCAATATAGTACTCGACTGAATATCGATATCACGCTCCCTCTGGTATCTGTCAGTATATTTGTTATGCCAGAAAGAGTGTGAAAGCGATAGTCAGCCAAGTACTTTAATACTGTGGTTATTACAGTATGAGTTTAGGTACATCTATAGATTCGTTTTCCTCCTACAACACTTTTGATATTTTTGAGTTATGTACATACATACATTTTAGAAGTATTTATCCGTTTTTTTATTAAAACGGATTTATTTATTGTAAATGTTGTAAATGTTTTGAGCTTCGTTTAAAGTTTGAAGTCGCAATGAGAAATAAGTTTAAGATCTATTGCAAAATTTGGTAGTGAGCAGACAAACAAAACACAGACACAAACAAGTCGAACGAAAAGCAAGCTTTGTAAAAAGCCCAAATGCTGCTTGGATAATGTCGTCAAAGTAATGATACTTATCATGTTTTTATTTTTTATTTCGCCAATTTAACATTTAAATAATTTTAATATAGCTTATGACACTCTAGTGGTTAAGACGAATCAAACCACGTATAATTTATTAAAATCGGTTTAGCCGTTTATTAGTTATGAATGGACATTGAGTATAACATATACACAAGACAAACACATAACCCTCCTTTTGGGCTTTCCACAATCGGGTAAAAAGTGAGCTAATCAAAAATGACTAAATTGTTTAAAAAACGAACTACACTACAATGTAATCGTTTGAATTATGTTTTTATTATTCTTCAATCTATTTAGTTCGTGTTTATATTTTTTCTCTATTTTCCAGACACTTCGCAGTCTTTTCCACTAAGTTCCAGACTAACATTGACGCTTTAAAGTATCAAGGACACGGTTTATTGTTGCCACATTTAACAACGGTTTTCCAATTCCTAATAGGTACATTACCTTCTAGTGTAATAGTTAAAATGAAACCTTGGTCGATCCTGGCTAGACGGGCATTGGCCTCTTCTCACTACAATGAAAAAGACTTAGGTGTCTGCAATGTTGAATAGATATACGCCCTTTTTGATCAAATAACAAAGACGTCTGTTCTCCAGTATTCTGCAGAAAGGACCTAAGTGAATATGTTACGTGTGCGTTTAATACGTTTTGGTTCTGTTGTCTCGTGGAAAACAAAGGCGGAAGATGGGAAGTAGGTACTACAATTTT
Source organism: Acleris sparsana (assembly GCA_923062465.1). Taxonomy (NCBI): domain Eukaryota; kingdom Metazoa; phylum Arthropoda; class Insecta; order Lepidoptera; family Tortricidae; genus Acleris; species Acleris sparsana. The sequence continues at coordinate 16,969,547 of OV281286.1, forward strand.
ATGAGTATTTTCCCAGCTCGAGCTTATGTTTATACTGGCTTTTGCCCGCGACTCCACCCGCGTTGAAGTTGTTCCGTCTAGGATAAAGTTATTAGATAAAAAGTACAGTCGGCGTTATATGTGGCTTTGGTACCTTACCGCTTTAACGCTTTTGACAGATTAGTGCAGGAATGTTATTCTCTTAAAGAGTTCGGTCGAGCGAGTGACCGAGAGAACGCCGTACAGATTATATAAACCAGCGAGTTTAAGTAGTCCCGTCAGATATCAAACGCATTTTAGCGAGAGCATTCTCAATGAGGCAGCAGGGCTTCTGTCGAACAATCGAACGTATAAGGCTTCCTATTTACATTACACCACTGCGTTAACATAACATTATAACACTGTAGTTGCCGTAGACAAAATGCATTCAGCGAACGTTATAGTTATCAAAAAAAAAATAAGGTGCCGCCTGGGCGCTTATTATGTGTTATAGATTCCATGCACTTTGACAGTTCCTTTCCAAAAACAATTTAATCAGCTTTATATCTGAATGATATACAGTGTGTATTTGGAAGTGTGGATCAAACGAAGCAGGTCGATAGAGGATGTCTAGACCTATCCAATTCACCCCCATGTATGTTCAGCGATATTTACTCATTTCGGAGATATTGATAATTTTAATCTTAATTTTTGTAATTTTCCCTCATGTCCATGTCACGAAAAATGCTTAATTTCATGTTTTATTTCACAAGTTTTTCAGTGGTATCTTACATAATTAGATTCATTACAAATCAACGAAGTTTTAAAAGCTATTTGCCCGTTTTTGTTTTAGTATTTTTTTTAAGTAATCACCTATAGTTGTTTTTTCCATACAAAGTGAAAAGCAAACACTGGGACACCAAGTATGGAGAAACAAACTTTATGTGATTACTTTAAAATAAAACTAGTAAATAGGTTTAAGAACTTCGCTTCTAATAATGTAAGATACCACTGAAAAACTTATGAAATAAAACATGATATTAATGATTTTTCGTGACATGGACATAAGGAAAAATTACTAAAATTCAAATTAATATGATCAATATCTCCGCAATTAGTAAAAATCGCTGAACATACATTGGGGTGAGTTCAATAGGTCTAGAAGTCCTCTATCGACCTGCTTCGTTTGAGCCACACTTCCAAATACAGCCTGTATAATGAATCGAATTAAATCGAGGCCCTGGATTATTAAGTCGATTAGGCCCAAACACTTGATAAGTACAAGAGAGTACAATTCTGAGTTTTTATTTATTCGTTCAATTTTCTTTTATCTGAGAAAAGGAAAGGAATTCGATTACTACGACAAATTGGCTTTTTTAATTCGAATCTTGTAGAAAAAATCATTCGCAGAAATTCTATAAATTCTATTAATTCTAATACAGCTATCAACCGCTTTCGATATTGAATTTGATGGTTGAATCAGTCGACTCACGAAACATTACGATAACCTTACTGCTGTTATTGACTTTTTAGCGCAATAACGGTCAAAGCGGGAACGGTTTTTTTTGTAAATTTTGAGCCATAAATCATAAAGTAAATACCTTTCCAACAATCCACTTTCGTTTTTATCCCCCCTTTCTAGACCATTTTTCATTTATTTTTTTACTAAAGACAGATGAGGGCAAGCAAGTTGAACAACTAGGCCAAATTTTAAGTTAATATCATTTATAGTTGGTGAGAAAACCTGCTGTGACATACAGACAGGCAGACAGAGACAACGAAGTCTAACCTAGAAAACATAAATAACAACCAAACCGTTAAATTGTTCTCTATAGTCACAAAATGTCAAGATAAATATCACCCAAAATAATTAATGGTTTATTTCGAATTCGAATACACGTACGATTTTTTGTAGGTAAACTTAATCCGTTTATAATGAACATAAGTCAGTGTTGAGTAGCAAAACGTTGTTTTTCCGGAACGATACAGACGAGCTTTCGCATCAACAAAATCAGCCCAAAAAACAGTTGGCTAAAGTGAAGGTTAAAATGGATCGTCAGAAAAATCAGCGGGGCTAGTCAAGCTGCCATCGAATACAAACGGGTTGGTGATCACTATCGGTTTGCGTTGTCATAGGAAAATGTATGGAGTGGACATAAGTCACGTGATTTACAACTGACATTTTTTCATTTTTGACAACGCATGTCGAGTGATGTATCACTCGTTACAACTGTCATTTTTTCATATTTGACAACGCATGTCGAGTGATATATCACGTGACTTACGTTAATTCCATACATTATCCTATAACAAAGCAAAGCGACAGTGATCACCGAACGCTAGCGTTTGTATTCGATGGCAACTTGTCTTGCCCCACAGATTAAATAAAAACAAAACCAAGTACGGGTAGTTGGGAAAACACGCCGCCACAAAACAGAAGAAAGATTTTTTAACGGTGTTTACAACATTATTTCTATTAAATCCCGTTTATTTGTTTTCTTATTTCTTTATCATTGATGATACAACTGATATATATATTAATCTCAGTAATATTGCGAATATCACGTACACACAGTCAATCAATAATTTTAATTACAGTGCAAACAACTTTACCGTAAAACACAATCACTTTCTCAGCAATAGGTAACATATTTGAAATCTGTATCGAAATGAAATAGTACCAAGTCGTATATGCGAGAATTTTACATCTGTAGCAGATCGGTTCGAGCGGTGAGTATGTCCTGCTTGCACGCTATGAAAATGAGGAAGATAGTGCCTTACTTAAACGATTGCTTGTACTAATATGAGGTAGGTTTACAACGCATGCGCGGTGCGTCCTCAAACAAAATGCCTAAATAAAGTCAGATCCACTCGGCGTTCTGGACGCAACACCCGTACTTCCCGAAGAGCTGCCGTGTTTTATGAATAAATGTGTTAGTCAATTGTTTTGTAAATGAAATCTACAAGTAAACTTAGTCACTTAGTTGTATAGTGTTGTGTCGTTGTAACCTGAGTTGCTGTGTCGAGATGTCCGTCTGAATCGGTGAGTTTCTTTTGTTTTTAATATAGTATGCCGATGTTCGGGCTTACAAAAGATTCTTAGTTATTTTGAACACAAATATTATGTAAAGGTGAAAAACTTAAAGCGGTAGTTGTAACACATCTGTATAGACCGTTCGACTGTCTATATTTGAAATTTGACGTAAATTCCATATTAGTTTTGTACACCGCTACATACAAGAGGTCATTTACTCAAGTTTTTCACCTATATTTGTATTGCAATACTTGTGGTGAGAGTATTAATAAATTCTTATAGGTACAAACTTATATTTTAGGTAAATTTGTACATTAAAAAAAATTGGTCGCTTCTATTAAGATATGACTGTCGTGCATTAGTGCCTTGATTCCATACGAGCCTGCAACACGAAAGATACATCAACTAAGGGGTTAGGTGCATTCAATATGATGTTAGTTCAATCACTAAAGAACTTACTGTTGTTACTATCAGCTTTGGTTGATATAACTAATATTTTAACGATTTTATTCATTTTTGGCAACTAAGAGAAAATCTCTCTTTGTTGGATCCCATTTTTATGAATGTAAAGATAAATTTACAAATACTAATCAAGTTGAGTGTTCTGCTGCTATTCATTTTCCGTTACAAAATTTTAATATTATAATAAAACCGATCGTTATTTGCTTGAAATGAAATACCTGCCTGCATTTAATTAAGCAATGCTTGCTCCGTTCTTGAAATTCACTACACGTGCAGTAAATGCATAATAGCTATAGGTAGAGATTGCACGAGGCTCCGGTAGCTTCACTTTTAATTGAATATACTCCATCTCTAAATAGGTAAGTTAGTTTCTTGCCGTGAGAATATCCATAACGATATTATACGGCATTTTATAACATGACATTGTGAAGGATATCCAACTCGAAGAAGTGGGTATTATGTTTATTTATTTATAGGAAAACCAACAGCTGATAAAATACATTGAAACTGGACATGGACCGACTAAAGATAAAAAAGATAATAGATGTTTACTCAGTAAGTTTCCTCTTCCCCCCGGACCGCCGCAAGGTGTAAACGTGCCTAATAGACTTCTTTTTAATTTAATTATAAAAATAAATACATTTAGTGATTAGTTAATTCGCACGAAAAAATAGGAGCGCATAAGTAACAAGGAGCTGCTGTTTCTGGGTGCACTGTTCTTACTGGCTGTGGGTGAGTGCGAGTGAGACGGCAATCGACTCCTAGTACTGATTAAGCGGTACCGGCTACGCAGCGGCGCAGATGTGCTACGTTTCGTGCTACGAACGCGTCTACGCCGCAGTGACGTCACCTGTACATTGGACAAGCAACGAGTGCTACGCTGTGGGTAACTGAGGCCTGCACTACACTTCTGCCACCCTGGTACTTTTGGAACTTGCTTCGCTCTAACAAAGTCACCTATGCGTACGCCTCGAAGCCCGCGGAGTGATCGTGCTCGTGTTGCTGAGACTCCTGCTATCCTGGTACTGTTTTGGCTTGCGCTTTGTTACTTAACGTCACTAAGTGCCCTATCTTTTCACCACCTCTGCTGCCCTAGACAATATGGACCGTCAACCTAATCAAAATACGTCTATAGATGACATGTCATTCGAATTTAATGACAAATCCCCGCCAGATTTTGTAACCCAACGGCAGCATACGCAGTCTAAAAAAGTAAGTCAGACAGATCACTTAACTATCACAAATTTTAATGAGTTTAAGGAGGAGATGAGGCAGCTTATTATGTATTATAGTGGCAATCAGCAAAAAGAAATCTCGGACTTGAAGGGCTCGATCAAGGAGATAAAGCACTCGACCCATAATATAGAAGCTTCTTTGGAGCATTTACACCTGGAAAACCAAGAGCTGAGAAAACAAATGACTAAACTCGAAAACCACATAAAGGAAGACAGGGAGCACATTGCTTTCTTGGAGGATAAATTGGATGAAATGCAATGCATGAGTCGGAAAACCAACTTTGAAATTAAAAACGTCCCAAGGAAGGAAAATGAGAGCAAGCAGGACTTAGTGCAAATGGTTACTACCCTGTCCGAAACTATTGATTGCAATATCACCAAAAGTGATATAAAGGATATCTACAGAGTTCGCTATAAGAAATCCGATCAGAGAAGTTCACCTATTATAGTTGAGACAAATTCTACCTTTTTGAAAAATGATTTCCTTAAAATGGCTAAGTCTTATAATATAAGGAATAAAACCAAACTCTGTGCTAAGCATTTGGGGCTTAAGACTCAGGAAGACTCCCCTATATTCCTCTCTGAAAACCTTACCTCGAAGGCAGCGCGCTTGCATTTCTTGGCTCGTGACTTGTCTAGGTCCAAGGGTTATAAATATTGCTGGACGTCGTACGGAAAAGTGTATGTCCGGAAAAACGATCAATCGCCAATCATCCTGATAAAATGTGAGGATCAAGTGCATCACTTACTCCAAGGAGATTGACTATTATTGTACGTAATTATTTATTTCTGTTTTGTTTATTTAAAATGCAGCATGTTTGTAAAACTAAAACTATTGCTACTCTTGATTCTAATGTACAACTCGCACACATTGTTAACACAGCACACACTGACAGCACACACTCCTACACATAATAATACACAATTTGCAAATGGTTTTTTCTTGAAAACAATATCTACAATACAAACTAAATATACATATTATATACCTTATCCACATCTCCACTTTATCTCTAAAAAAAACACAGTTAATATTATTTCTTACTTTGGGCTTAATCATTTGTTCTTTCACTTAAGTTCCTTTTATACACTATGTACATATTGCACATCTACTATATATAACACCGAACTAATAATGAAGCGCTTGTACCATACTATATATTCCCATGGCTAATACATTGCAAACAATTAATGAAATTGATAGATTAGAGATTGCTCACTTTTTTGAATGCGATACATTGAACCTAAATAACTATTTAAATATCAAAGGGAATGATTTAACGTTAATTTCACAAAACATAAGGAGTATCTACTGCAACTTCGATAGCTTTACAACATCTTTATCATGTCTTAAGTTTGAAACAGACGTAATCGTTTTAACTGAATGTAGGCTTGACTCCTGCAAACTCATCCCCCAATTGCCAAACTACAGCATGTACTCTACAACACATCAACTTAATCAGAATGATGGGGTAGTGGTATATGTAAAAAACTCTCTTCGGCACAAAGTAAAAGAGGTAAAATTAGTACATGCATCTTGTTTACAGGTAGAGGTATTAAATAATTCAATTTTAGGTATCTACAGATCCCCCTCTAACTCAAATGCTGACCCCTTTATATTATCATTAAATAGACACTTAAATACCATTAAATCTATTAGCAAGGGTATCATAATCACTGGGGACATTAATATCAACATAAAACTTAAGTCGGACGAACGCCCTCAAGAGCGCAATAATAGACTCCAATATCTAGATATGCTTTCTTTACATGGAATTTTAGCTGCACATACCTTGCCCACTAGGGAAGAAAACTGTCTCGATCACATAATGTTAAAGATAAATAGATCCAAATCTCAAGCCTCAGTAGGTATATTGCACACCACAATTACCGATCATTTTACTGTGTTGTTATGTATATCTAAAATAAAAAATAATGTAAATATAAACAAGACTAAAATTGTAATAGATTTTGATGCAGCCCTAGCGGACTTAAAAAACAAAAATCTTGAAAATCTTTTGTACAGTAGTGATCCAAAGATAGTTATAGATAGTCTAATCTATGAGCTAACGACGGTCTTAACCAAATATACAACTATAAAAAAAATACCTAAACAATACAGAAATATAAAACCCTGGATTACGGCCGGAATTTTACGCTGCATACGAAATCGGAATATTTTGCAAAAGCAGTTAAAGAATGATCCGTTCAACGAAATACTAAAAATATCATATAAAAGATATAGAAATTACTGCAACAAATTAATAAAAAAACTAAAACGTAATTACGAAAGAGAGTTAATAAGTAAATCTTCTAAAAATAATAAACTTCTATGGAAAAATATAAAAAACATTACTCATACCACTAAAAACAATAATGCAAATTCTGAACTCCTACATTTAAAATCGTCCCCTATTGCTTCTGCCAATTACATAAATCGCTACTTTTCCAACATAGGTAAACATCTTGCGACAAATATTAAACCGGATATAAATGAACAGCACACGTACCTACAAAAAGTTCCGTCTCAGCCAAACTCCTTTATACTATCCCATACTGACCATGAGGAAGTTCATAGCATAATATCAAACCTTAAGAGTAGCAGCGCACCAGGCTGGGATAATATTTCTACCAAATTTCTTAAACTTGTAAAGCCAGTAGTAATTCCCATAATTACGCATTTAGTCAATATTTGTTTTGACAAAGGAATCTTTCCAGCGCCACTAAAACAATCTATCATTACACCGGTTTATAAGAATGGAGACAGAGACGATGTCAATAACTACAGACCCATATCTGTACTACCAGCAATTTCAAAAATATTAGAGAAGTTACTAAATATAAGATTGCTCAACTACTTAAATAAATTCAACTTATTATCTCCATCTCAATACGGCTTCAGATCTGGAAAATCTACTGAAGACGCTGTGTCTGCTCTAACCTCGCTGATAGTTGAACATCTCGATAGTGGGTCTAAATGTATGTCTGTGTTTTTAGACATCAAAAAAGCTTTTGACACCGTCTCTGTCCCCATACTGCTACACAAGTTGGAAAGGATGGGGATAAGAGATATTCCCCTCTGTCTTTTTCAGGACTATTTAACAAATAGGAAACAGAGGGTGAAACTGGGAGGTAGTGATTGTACCAGTGAAGATGAAGACGTGACGTATGGAGTGCCTCAAGGCTCTGTGCTTGGTCCAACGCTATTTCTAATTTATATCAATGATTTATGCGACTTGAAGATCCCTCACGCAGATATATTTTCGTATGCTGACGACACCGCCATTGTCTTCACTGGTACTTCATGGGAAGATATTCAGATATCCGCAGAGACTGGTCTAGAAATGATTAGTAAATGGCTGAAGAACAATATTCTTACGTTAAATACCACTAAAACTAACTATATATGTCACAGCATATACAGCAATACACAACCTGATAATAACTATACTATCAAAATACATAGCTGCTGTAAAAATACATTGAACTGCTGTCAAAGTACCTGTCCCACTATTCAAAAAGTTGATAGCACCAAATATCTGGGAATACTTGTGGATCGGGGACTCTCTTGGTATCAACATCTCGAATATGTAATTTTGAGACTGCGGAAACTTAAATGGATTTTTAAAACTTTGAGACATGTAGTGCCAAGAGCAGTCCCGGGCCCGCAAGGCCGCAGTAGAGACATGTTAAAAGAAATGTATATAACGTTGGTGCAGTCTATATTAACTTACTGCCTGCCTGTTTGGGGCGGCGCAGCTAAGACTCGCTTCATAGACGTTGAAAGAGCTCAGCGAAGTCTTCTAAAAATTATGTATTTTAAGAAAATGTGTTTCTCGACTGATGATTTATATCAAACGTGTAAGTTGCTCACGGTAAGGAAATTATATATATTAACCTCTGTTCTCCGAAAACATAAAACCACAACTTTTGACCGCAACCTTTTGAAAAAAAGGAGGAGAGATATTGTTATGCATCTACCAAAAACCAACACCGTTTTTGCCAGTAGACAATATAAAAAACGCTCATCACATTTATATAATATTGTAAACAAGGAACTAGATATATACCCAAAGGTACAATATGAGCTTAAAAGTAGAATAACAAGTTGGATGGAAAACAAGAACTACGATGCAGTAGAAGATCTGCTAGGAAATATAGCCTAGACACACGCACACACACACACACACAGACAGACACACACACACACACACACACACACACACACACACACACACACACACACAATTATTAAAAATTAGGTAAATTAGTTTTAAGGATGGTACTATACTATATAAACTGTAGATATGGAAGAGCGGTGCCTCCTGGCACAGGTTATTTAAAATAACTTACAAGGAGACGCCGGCCATCATAAGATCTGTACTGGTTTGCTAAAGAAATAAAGAATTTTGAATTTTTTTTTTTTGAAGTCGCACGGGCAACTTACACGTCAAAAATCTACCAGCGCAAGAGACCACTACTGAGAAGAAGCGCCGCGAGAAACTCAACAGTCAGGTGTTTTTTAAATATAGCTTAACTATTATATTATACAATTACAAAACTTAACCTAGCATTATATAAAACAATGAATCGAACATAAATTAAAAATAAATATATTCATTCGTAGTTGAGCAGAAAATGTGACTAGTGGGGAAAGCCGTTTATTCGGCCAAATTTATAGTCGGCGAATAGTCAGCGATTAGTCGGCTAAAGATACCGAATAATCGGCACTTTATGAATTACTGGAAAAAAAACTACAATATTTACTGTTAGCTTTCAAGATTTTGAAGTATTTCATTTTAATACAACAAATAATCATCATGCAAAAATAGGAACAAGATTTTCCTCATAAAGAAAAATTAAATAATCAAAAATGACAAGTAGTTTAGGTGTGTACTACGTTACTTTGACCAAAAGGAAAGTTCCAGGGGTGTTTATTCTCTTAAAAACGGCAAAATCGCAGCGGCCGGTTTAAGTAGTCCTTTCCAAGCGAATAAAAGCACATTATAGCGCGTGCATTCTCAATTAGGCAGCCTTATACGTTCGATAAGACATGCTGCCAAATTGAAAATGCACGCGCTAAAATGTGTTTGTCTGCTCTGACGGGACTACTTAAACTCGCCGCTTGGACATTCACTCGTTCTTTCGTCCGACCGTCGTTGTTCAGAGAATCACACCCCTGATTGCACCCGAACTTAGCTGAAACGAATAGTCGGCTACTCGGCAAAATCCATAGTCAGTCCTAAGAGACAAATATACATACTCTTTTCTCAAGGGTAGCAACGCATCTGCAATACCTCTCTTGGTGTTGCAGGTGTCCATGATCAGCGGTGGTCGCTCCACATCCAGTAACCCGATAGATATTTTACCTCCTCTAGTATAAAAAAAAGATATCTACGGCATCAAAACCCAACACTGAGCATGGCCCGACGCGCTCTTGCTTGGTTCTTTCCTGTCTGAAAATGGCGGATATTTTATCCACGTGTATCCACAACAAAACGTGGCCACATTTCCCGCTCGACAACCACGAGGAAGATAATTAAGATATACTAAGGGATAACATATTATACGGTTATTAGATATGATGTGTTTTTGATATCATTTAGGCCCGGGGGAGCGAATCGTGTTCTTGACATGTGGCTCCGAGAGAATCAAGATTAATATAGGTTATATCATTTATATTATGATTTTGTACATAGTGTTATGATACATCTTATTTACTTGAAAGTGATGGCGGCCGAGTAAAAACAAACGAACGGAGTAGACCCCAGCTGTCTGTAAAATATTAACAACAAACTGTCACTCCAGTTTATTCAGTATCCTTATATAAAATGCGAAAGTTTGTATTAGTTTTTTACTCCTTCCCGATGCAACGGTTGGACGGATTTGGAAGAAATTCGGAACAGTGATAATTTACACCATCGATTATCATATGCTAAAGATTTCGAGGGGATAATGATAATCGAAATCTACACGGACAAAGTCTCGAGCAGAAGCTAGTAATGTAATAAAACCTTGCCACACTTTAAATTCGGTTGCTACAGTATTCATCTATCGCTTTCACACTCTTTGGCATAGCAAATACCTGTGGCTCTAGTGAAAACGGATACAAGTCGATTTAGCTCTTAATAAGAACGGGTAAACAAACATTATGTACAGAGTATACTAGACTTGTTACGTTTTACACCTAAACCTCGGGACACTTATCCTTTTTCACTTGTCACAGATTGACGGATGCCAGAGAGAGTGCGAAATCGATCTATAGTACTATTATGGAGCTGAATTCTACAGGGTAAAACCATATTGCCTTTCACATGTTATGCTATTGTTTTGAACTCGGTATTTTAGATCTATAAAAACGTTCACAATACGAAAACACGTCAAAAACAATAAGGTTTTACTGTGTCCTCAACTCCGTTCCTATTTAATTGTTATATACCAAATCAAACAAATATTCGTTCATTCCAGTTAATTAACACTCTAAAAACCATTGTTTGGACTCCATGTTCTTTGAAATTTCACTTCTAAACTTGTAATTTTCCCCCTTGTATGCCCTACAATGGAGACCAGATTTTAATCAAAATCTCAGTAATGAAAAACGCGTTACGGCGTAAAATGGAACGTTTATTGCGTGTCGTATGTAAATTAGCTGCTACTTTACTCCCTAGGGCCCGAAACAGAGTATTATTTCTCTAAGAGAAGTTCGCTCGTTCGAACAGCGGATCGATTTTTGAGAATCGAACCCTCGAAAATTACATTCGGAAGTCGACGTTTTTAGGGTTCCGTGTTCCGTACCCAAAGGGACTCTATTACTAGGCCTACACTGTTCGTCAGCCGTAAGTTACAAGAGCTGTATGTATGTTGCGAACCGTAAGAAATAGCGGATTATATATTATTAGTTATTACGGCGGTTTTCTTGAAAAAATCCTTATACGTTATCGTAAAAACGGTAAAAGTTTTGATTAATTAATAAAATAAAAAAACAGCAGCAACAAAACAAAACTGGTCGCTAAATTGATTTAAGTTGGTAGTCGTAACATAAACTTTAAATGTTGAGCGACGAGAGAACTCTGTCATAATAAGAGCATCAAGACAAAGAGATAAATCTGGGGACCTAGTGAAAATGGGTACAAGTCGACTTACCTCGTAATGAAAAAGGGTATATACATAAGCGGAGTACTCCAGACTTTGACCCTTTTTCACTTGGTCTTCAGGAGACTTATACCCTTTTTCACTAGGACCCTAGAAATTATGTCGCTGTTATGTAGTGGCTCAAGAGTAAATATATATACCAGGGGACAATTTAAAACAAATTGACCTAGTCCCAAACTAAGCTCTAGGCTTGTACTATGAGAACCAGACGACGATAAACATATATATAGAGAGAAATACATACTAAAATACACAGAATACTTCCAAGACTTGGTAACGAATACTTGTATAGTACTTGTGTAGTACAAGTATTTGCCCATACCGGGAATCAAACCCGGGACCGCTAGCTTTATAGGCAGGGCCAATACCAACTAGCCTAATCGCGTCCTCAAAAGTTTGTGTGTGAGATACAGTGCGATAGCTCATAGAAGTTTCTTCGGATTTGAACTTGTCTCTCACTCGCTCTTATACGCTCTTATTATGAGTGAGTGAGAAATAATTAAATACAAGGGCGAAATTTACGAATATTTTTCCGCTGGGTTGGGTATTGGCCTTTTTTGCCACACGTAATCTCATTTATTTTCCGTCATCATAATAATATACCTATTAACTTCGTGCCGTTGCGTGACAAATTCGATTAATTACGTTTTTTCTTTAAGTGTATACCTATAGTCTCTATAATATATAGTATAAATATATACTATACTATAATTATTTTTCATAAAACAACCCGCCCTCGCTTTGCTTCGTTGTATGTGTTGTCTATACCACCCGTACACAAACTAGAATATTATTATAATAAAAACCTTTCGTGAAAAAATATCTAACTGATGGTAAAAGCCATATGAAAATCCGTTCAGTAGTTTTTGAGATCATCGCGAACATAAAGAATTTTTTTTGTACAACGTTTTACTTTTGTGCCCTAAATATTCAACGTTTTTTTTTATTGAGACAATCAGGATTTATCCTTACTTATAATATGAACTAGTTGTTCGTGCCCAGCGTCGCCTGTGTGAGTTTCTACCTTGTCATACCAATTACGAATGCAACAAAAAAGTAGTCGAGCGAAGGTGAACGGGCACTCAGGGTACCTTATGGTTAATGGGATTGACACCTGGAATATTTGCGTCAGGAGTTGAAAAAAGGCGCTTTGTACATACATACATACTCCATGATGCTACGTTTTAAATGACAAAACTTGACATGGAGGAGAAAGGTAAGTTATGTCACCGGAATACAGGATAAATAAGATCGTTTTTATCCCGGAAAACTATACGTTAAGCGGGAAAAGGAAGTTATTACGAGATAAACAAGTCCCAGGCGGTATATTCTGGAGCACATAAAGAAAACATTAGTTTACGTCACGTAAATCACGTCGGATTTTGTTTTCCTTCGAACTTAACGTGTTGTGACTTGTGATGAATACAAAATGTATTTAATTATGACGTTTTTATTACTTTATAAATGCAAAGGTGAGTTTATACGTCTGTATTTTATATATTTATGAAAAACTGACTAAGTTATTGGTAAGTAAGTTTTATTGTATACTACAAAGTTGCGAAAATGTTAGTGACAAAAAATTGTTAATTGATCCACCCGACAACCTGAGACATCCGTTTAAAATGAAAATATCTCGTTTAATCTCCGGGACATAATCAAGTCACGTCCTTTTATCGACCGCGAAACAGTTTAAATCCACTTTTAATTCATCACCAAGTTTAAAAGACAAAGTGGTACAAGCCTAGTTTGAAATCCGGATATTGCTTTCGCCTGCAGATTGAGTTTATAAACTTTTACTTCTCAGTTTTTTGCTGATACATTAAATAATACCAGAGAATGGCTGTCAAACACTGTCTCGAGCACGTACCATGATTTTAACCTGTAAATTATGTGTGATAATCTTGAACAATTCAGTTTTCAATTCGTTGACTAATTCACTTCATCTAGACTAGTTGACTAGTTGACTTCATCTCCAACCCTTTAGCAGTTTCTGTAACTTATTGCTGCACGGGTAGCACAAGTTGTATTTTCTCACTTGTCATGTAATTTTGAATTTCAATTTTCAACTATGTTGCCCGTGCGCAGTGCGCAACTCAAGCTCCCAACGCTTTGTATTTCAAAGGGGAGCCCTTTGTTTCCCATAATTTTATTGATCACAATTATATTGTTGACATAATTATTGGTAGTCATAACTTTTTATATCCCTGAAACTATAAACTTTTCCTAATTTCTGAAATATCTTATGTGTAGACAACACTAGGTTAGGTCAGGTTTTGTTTAAAAAAAATATGAGTAGGAAATAGTTTCTTGAAAAAATACGTTATGACTTGCGATGACTATGACATAAAACACATTATGACTAAAAATAATTATGGCAGACGCCCCATATAGACCCATTTCAAAGTCATTGTAAAACTAACATGATCCTTAGCCAGTTTGAGTGCCCCATGGCCTCTTTCCTGAATCATATCATCTTCTGTGAATGTCTATTAGGCAGTATTATTGATTATACACGTATTCTGTAAAAGGTACCTATAGATAGGCATCAACCGGCGATGCATTTGTGTGCACTTGACTGCAATGCAACTGAAGCCGAAGAAATTCAATGAAGCCTTTTATAGAAATTATCTCGACTACGTAAATAACTAATAATCCCGTAGCCTTCACTGTAACTCTTTATTGTAGCCCTTTTATAGGTAAAATGTGCGTATATTATACCAAACAGATAATTACAAGTATAAATATGAAATTAGTTTCTTTTAAGGCCGTTTCGTCCAATCCTCAGTTAAAAGTATCAAACAGCAAATTTATTGAAGTGAATTTGATTATTGATTGAGTGCATTTTGTCTCATGAGAGCTAAAACTGACCTCCTCCTAGGGCGATTTTTTGAAAATCGAACACTTGAAAATTTTATTCAAATGAACGTAGTACGATAAATTCTGTTGTTTTTTTTTAACGTTCAGGGTCATTTGTAACTATTTTTCGCTAGCAATTTTTTTTTTACTTTCTACCGCTCGTTTTCTCAAAAATCGACACGCGGATCTGTTAACGTTTCTGTTTTCTATAGACTCGAAATGTATGGAGTTGACATATGTTATCGACGCGATCTGTCATCACGTCAATCCTACCATTTTGTCGATTTTCGTAAATGGCTAACTAAAGGTCTTGAAAAATTCCCTGAATATTTAATAAATATGTCATAAACTTACTTATGTTCTAAGCTAATTGCAAGTAAAGAAGATTCATATTGATGCCTTCTGGGTAAGCTCGGTTCATCTTACCGTCTTCACTACGGTCAAGAGCAAACCCATACGATAAAAAAAAATTAGAAGGAAGGTAAATGTCTTATAAATGTGTAGGGGAGAAAGGGGTACTGTGAATAAGAGGGATATAGTAGTCAGCGTTCTAACATCTAGACAAAAGTAACTAAACAAACGAATATTGGCCTAAAGAACTCGTTATATGACCTCTCACTTCCCTGACTAGGCGTCAGACCAGACCGATGTCCGTTTGTCTATACACTTTCGTCTGAAAGTGCCGAATACATCAGAAATTAAGTTTAATAATAGCTCATCAGGTTGGCCTAGATTTAGCCTAGATTAGGCCTAAATCAATACGAGAATTCGTTGATAAGCCAAGACGTTATGGAAATTATTAATGGAAAGATACCAACCAATCGTGACCGAAAATCACAGTTCCCTTCTAAGTCTTCCCTTCTTGATTGCTCAGTGACTCAATTACGATCGATCTCTAAACATTTTGGAAGACAAACGCAACTTTTAATGCTTACTTATATTTATATTTGTTATAAGTTCGTACTGCTGTTATTCTTTATCGAAGACTTCGAGATCTTATATTTTGGTCCTTAAGCCCGCCTCATTTGTATCGGGGACCATCTACGTAGGTTTGTTTTTTTACCTTTATTTAAACTATATTGCACAATTAAAGAAGAGTACAAACGGCGGACTTTTTTCAGACATTTTGAACTGTGAAACTCAGATCTTAACATTTTATTCAGGATTTAATGTATCAAGAATAAAGTCGTCAATTTAGTCGATAAAATCCAAGTTTTTCTTGGCTTTTGTTATTTAAGCTGAAAATAGAGTATATAAACTCAATTTAATTTTGAAAAGTAAACATAACCTAAATTGAGCAAGAGTAAACGCCCTGAAACTAATACGAAATACGGTTACCAATTTATGTCAAATTATTATTGTTTGTGAGCTTGTTATAATTCTGTTACTTTTGGAACGCTTAGAATTTCGTTCATTGACCTATTAAATTTATGTACATCGCGCAATATATTTGTACACGAGGGACAGGAGAACTAGTGACGGGTCAATGTACGATATTTTTGGAGAATAACTCCGCGTCAGCCCAGCGCCCTGTGTAAACTTTCCAAATTAAATTGAAGCCTGTATATTGCCGTCATATTTATTCATCAGAATTGATTACTTAGGCATTATGTGCGAGCCTTTTTCAATTTGGAAATATGCAAATTTGGAAATTCGTTAAAATAGGTACTGATATAACTTAGATAATAATTTTATAAATACAATAATGACTTTGGTGTTTAAAGTTTTAATGGAGTTTCAACTTGTAAGTGCATATAAAGTCTCAACTCAATCGCAATGGCATGTTTACTTCGCATTTTACGACGAAAGTTTAATTCTAGCTAGATTTGCGCAGACACGGTCGCTACACGCACTCGCAATCGCTATCGACTTCAAAGTGGAACAATTGTTTTCATTTTGAAAGCAGACTCGCCATTGGTCTGTCAAAATGAAAACGATTGCGATTGAGAGTGTATCACGTAATTAGCCAGCGACGTACGCGTAGGTAGAGTTACATCCCTACTAGCTACTCCCCCTTAGGCAATGAATTTCCATAAATCCCTTCTTAGGCACCCCTAGAGTATCCAAGGAATATTCCCTCCAAATTTCAATTCCCCAGATCAAGCAGATTTGGCGGTGCGTTAATCCATCAGACAGTCAGATTCTTCTTTATTTAGATGGATTACATTTTTTTTAAAAAACCTTGGGAAAAAGCATCGACGATGGATTACTATATATTATAAAATATGAACCAGACTTGTATGTGTATATAAATAACCTAACCAGACCTATATAAATATTCTGAGTCTATTTCTGCTAAATATTCTGAGTCAAATCCAAATTGAAGGAACGTAAAAATTTATTAGAATTTGATAAAAAAAATGGCACCCGTAAATGCCTTTTTGAATTAATTTTCTTCACGTTTTCTAACGTTTTTGCGAATATAGGTGCTAGTAATTTCGTAGGAACCATATCTAACCTGCTCCTAATAATATAGTAAAGGTAGCAATAATATATTATCGTAAATAATTCAGATATGCAAACTTCTGTGTCAATTTAAATTGGTAAAGATGTAAACAAAACCAATTTACCATTAGTCGATAAACACGTGTTTTGTAAGATCAAGTGAGGTTTTTGCAATGATTTATATACTTGAACATTACTTTTAAATAAGTTTAACATAAAATAACTGTTAATAATAAAATACTTTAAAGAAAAACTAGCTTGATGTATATTTGAGGTTAGGTGTCATCATATCATCATTACAAAGTAAGTCCAGATACACCCTGTATACAGAGTATTTCCACATTTTTCTGCTAACCAAACATCTATTCCATGGATAAACAAATGACGACAAACTTTTAAAATGAGTAAAATATTATTGCTGCGAATATCTAGATAAAAGTAAAATGAAAAAGGATGTTTTAGGTAATTTATTTTCTTTATACAGAGTGACGTAAATCAAAATTGTGCTCGGCTTAATAAGCCACCAGGGTATGATAAAATAGCAGCGATTTTTCAAGAAAAACGTCTCCCAATATTTTTACGGTACATTAGTAAAACTTTAATATATCCAGCAGAAAGGTGTCGCAGAGATACAATGTCACAAACAGTTAATGTATTTTCTCCGAAACAAAGGGCGTATTGTTAGATACACCCTTTTGTTAGTAATAAAAAGGATGAACCAGAATGAAAAGCTACGTATCTAGTAACTTGATTACTTTAATTGGACTCCCATTTTTTTAGCTGCTTGTGGAGCTGATAATCGTGACCAAACCAATGAACTAAAACATTAAAAAACAATTTAAAATATTTCTTGCTGAGGTACATTCCCACAGATTCACATACAGACCATTTGCTAGAATGATAAGGAACTTCTTATGTCCATAATGTGATTTAATTTTATGAGAATGCGATCTTCTTATTTTAAGTTGCATAATTGCGTCATGTACCTACTTAAAATGTTCAGTAAAGACGCGCTTCAGAGCAACCTGCTGCTCGTTCGGAGAAGCCTATCGGAGAATAACGATGTAAGTACGTAAAAGTAGGTAAAAAAACGGGGTAATTTTGTTTCATAAAAATATTATTCGATTGAAAACTTACATGTCCACTTGTGTATGTATGTACTTATGATGTTCTATACGACATTGATTATAAATGACATTATTTATGAAGTATGATTGTAGAATATGAGTATCTAGGGAACAAATATAATTGAGGTTACAGATAAAGATACATAAATAGAAATAATAATGTGCATGTTACTTTGAAATGTGCTAGTTTTATAAAATTTGATTTGAATGTATATTAATTCTGAAATAACTTTAATTTAATTAAATTGTCTTTACCGTCTTATTCATAAACGCGCGATAGCTAAAGTTTGGTAAAAGTGCGCATTGTCTTTAAATCTGTTGTTCGGTAATTTGGATATTGAAGTAAAGGGACAAAGAATATTTTAACTGATAAAGGTTTATTGTGCGTTTATGAATAATGTGGCTAACTTTCGTGTATAGGATAATAAAAATATCTAACCACTAGGTACGTATTTAAGTACGGTATGGGCTAACATAATCATAACATAATTTAAAAACAGTACCATAACAAATTAACGCCACTTTTCTCCCAAAGCGCTCTAATATAAGCACCCAAACACGTTCTCTGGCATTTCCCACGCGACGCAGCCTTTGACATTTCAAAACATGTTTCCCTCGATTTCACCAAATTTCCCGTCGTTCCAACGAATTCCTTCGCATCGCTGAGTGGGGTGGGTCGGGGTGACAAGTATGTATATCTAGGACAAATAAAATACACTGTAAACAAGAGCCTCACGAGTTGGGGCCTATGTCTACTGATGTTCAGTTTATTGGAAATCGGTACGTAGCGTTATTTAGACAGCTACACATTCTCCAGTATTAATCCTATGCCTTAAAGGTACATGTATTAAAAATGTCCTGCATGTCAATTTTCGAGCTGTTCATCTTGATTCTTTATCGTATGGAATGAAAGTGTCACATTTACGAAATCTCGAATAGGAATTCATTTCGATCGCGACTGAGAATCGCGTCACTGGAAAAAAAAATACCCTTACATTTCTAAAATAATCAGAACCAACGATGACTATTATATTCACCCAAAAAATCTCATGCCATTTTTTGACTTTAACCTCCTACCGACTATAGGTAGGTACTACAAAAAGAGTGGAAAACTACGGTGGGCTTAGGGCATGCAAAGCTCTTCATAGAAACAGTTGACCAGATCTGGACCAAAAAACTTTGGAAACTCAGCAGAAGACAACTTCGATACATTATTGGAGTGTTCACCGGGCACTTTGAGGTTGAACATCTCCTAGCAAAGATGGGCCTTTATGACAGCACAGATTATAGAATGTGCGGTGAAGAGGCTGAGACAATGAAACACTTATTGTGTGAATGTGATGCCCTCGCCGGAGTAAGAATGATAATCCTCGGTTGTGGATACCCAGAACCGAACGATTTCAAGGCACTGCCATTGCACTCCACTCGCTTTTTGGAAGAGGTGGAGGCTGCATTAGATTAAGCGCTTAAAGAGGGGTAGTTACACAAAATATCCTATAGGGTCTAAAAATAGGTAGAGATAAAATTTAATGTTATATCCGTCACACGGCAAACTTCTCATCGCAAACCATCTTTCTGTGGCTGATGATACGCTTTTATCTCATCATCATTTATTAGTGGTTGCCCACCGAATCCCTCTTATGTCAATCTTTATGCCACTCCCCGTACAACTGTAAGTCTCAAGCAAATACCAAGTTAAGTGAAACTGGAAAGTGCAGTGCAAAGTGCCGCAAGTTTCTGGAGTTCTCGGATCTCAGGTTTGTGTTTCATGCGGGTGGCAACATCGACTAACTATTCGCATAGTTAGTCAATGGTGGCAACTTAGTTTATGTTAGTTTCTTTACATAGAAATTTGAGTATGGGAAAGGGATTCATTTTGTGGGTCATAGAGAAACAAAGATTGCCTATTAGAAAAATTGTAGCACTGATGTAAACATTGTTATTGCAAGGCATGGTGTAATGGTTTTTTTTTTAATTATGTTCACAGTGGTAAAATAAACAACAAGTATTTTCTTTTTTCTCGGCTTGACTAAGTTCTAGATGTTATTATAATTATGTCAACATTAGTCTAGACATATTTTTAAGGAATTGTCTGCACTCATAACGTTTTTCCCTGTAAATATTTTTTGCTACAAATTCTAAGAGATAAAGTCCATTTGTTTCATTTAGTATGCTTGGTCTAGTTTTTATGAGCAAATAACTGCTTGGACTGTTGCCAACTTACTAACGTGTATATGAAAGATAGTTACATAATACTTTAGTAGTATTTTTAAAAACATGTAAATTTTATAGAAGAAATCTAGGTTTTATACGAACGTTGCTATTTTGTTTAGTTGGTTTGTTACGGAAAAGCATTTGGGTCTGCGAAGGAACTTTGGATCTCTTTGCGTATTCTATAGGCTCTGTCACGGGGAGTGCTCTGAGGAATTGTTTAGCTTAGTACCTACAGCGCCGTTCTATTATACGACCACTCGCCACCGGAGTAAGGTTCATTCTTACTACCTGTAACCATTAAAATGGACTACAGTCCGTTTCCAAAACTATGGAATGAGCTTCCCTCCGCGGTGTTTCCTCAGCACAACGACATTGTCCTCCTTTAAACGCGGCTTAAAAATAGTATTTACTGAAAGGCAACCACTTCGCTGTGCCCGCGGTGTTTCTGATGTTTATGGGCGACGGTGCCGGCTTGGACAACGAATTTATCATTCCTATTGTGAATTATTAAAATTAATCAATTAGATCAAGGCTTGACAGAAGCGCGTGAAGCTTGTTCTTCTGTTTAGTCCACCAGAGTAAATACTCTTTAACAGCACAATCGCGTGTGATATCCATGGACTGGTTTGTCTAAAAAGTTAATGGTGATTGTCTAAAACTCGACATTGGCCAAATACATCTTGTTAAAACAACGAGTGAAAGCCGTGTAGGTACCGTGGTCAATTTACCACAAGCTAATACAGTGCTGTGGTTAAATTACCACAAATTACAGAGCTGTCCGCGGTAAGCTAATGGCAGGATGAATTGGCCGTTAGATGCATTTACCGATCGTACTGAACTGCTCTACAGAATAACTTAACGAGCTATTATGCTGTGAAACGAGACTGTTAAAATACTGAAGACGTGGACTATTTAATTGAATTTAACTATAGTTTACTAAATCTATATTTTGGCTTTACAAGGTTAGGCATTGTAGTTTCACTATTTTCGGAATTTTTACATATTGTGTCCATTTTTTTCGGACTTTAGGCTGTAAGTTTCTAGAATTTGCAAAAAGATTAGGGTGATGCAGCAGTGTTGGACACTTTTAGCCGATAGGCACCAGTAATGGACTGTTAACTCTTTAATTCAAAATTCATACGGAAATAAATTGATTGTTGCAAAACAAATGAATAACCCTTATCTATACATATAAAATGCTTTGTCATGAATGACTGACTGACTGACTGACGGATCAACGCACAGCCTAAACCGCTGATCGTAGAGATTTGAAACTTGTAGGGTGTGTTCTTTGTATGACGTATTCATATTCATATTCATATTCATATTCATTTATTTAGGCATCGTCTAGAGGGGGACAAAGTTTGTATGGGACAACGTGAGTTTTGGTCCAATCTACTTCAAATTTCGCATAAACAACAACATTCTTTAACAGAGTTGATGGAAGACGTGTTTCGTATTTTCTTGAAATTCATATCCTAAGGGTCATCCCCTTAAAAAGGGGTAGATTTTTTTATATACATAATTTATATTATATATATTTTTATAGGGGTGATTTGTTGATATCAATACTCCTTAGTACTTTTGATTTACATTACATCTGATTTAGACACATGTTTAAAAACTCAATCCGATTTTATTCAAAAAAGGTTAAACTGACAAAAGCTTGGTGCAATGCAGATACCCAAACCGCTGAGCCTAAACATTCAATTTTTGGTACATAGGTTCCATATGAGATCTAGGGGAGCAGTAAGAATAGATTGAAATTAAAATCGGCCAATAAATACGGATGATAGAAGCATTTTAAACTGCTAATTAGCATACATCGGGGTTTTCGGTGCGGGAACGTTTGACATTAGTCAAAGATTAGGTATTGACTTGAAAAACAGAATGTACTCTAGTAGGTTTCTACGTCATGAATAATTAATTGAATAACATAAAACAATATCAATTTTTATCATTATCTCATAAGTTTTGGTAGTAAAGCTAAAGTATCTCCTACATGAGTTAAAATAAAGTTGTATCATAGTGTGTAGGTATACAATTCGCAGAAAGGTTCATTAGGCATAATATGATTTTTCTCAGACTGGCCTATCTGTTTATCTCTACTCTTTCTCAAATCATTCCCGCACCGAAAACCCCGATGTATGCTGATTAGACAGCGATTAGACAGAGATCTGATGTGCACTGTGATGTGACGTTATGCAACAGAGGGGCTATTGTCAAACACACTCGCAATCACGATCGTTTTCATTTTGATAATCGAAGGCATGTCTGCACACTTTGAAGCCGATTGTCATTGCGAGTGCGTCAGGCAACAGTGACGCAGGTCGGCCATATGAAGCCCATGTTAAGATCTATTCTGCTAGAAAGGAATAGGAACAAATTTTTGTTGGCTTATTTCTGGAATCAGCTCTGATTGAAGCTTTGAAAAAAAGTCATGAATATTCCCTATCGACGCGACCGTCATTGAGCTAACGTCAATGTCGTTTATGGCCACCGACCTATCAAATTGTTGACTTTTTGTTATAACACGACCTTAACCTTATCCTTTATTTGCTTATAATAATATCTCCTTGGCCTTTACCTTGGTATTTACTACAGCTGTTTGTCAAAATTTAATACAAACCCCAACAATACAAATAACAATGAATGAAGCTCTAAAAAAGTGAATGATTAACGTTCCCGGTTACATATACCAAAGTTGTTAGCAGTGGAATTACAATCTTTCGTTGTCGTAACTTAAAATGAGCTGTATTTCGTTTGAGTTACGACAGATGTTGAATTAACTTGTTTGCGGAAAGCGGGACGCATTTTAAATGAGTACTTCGTGTTAGCAAAACCTCCGGTGGAGTCGGAATTGTCGATGGATGAATAGTAAACAAGCGTTGAAACCTCGTCAACCTAAACTAAGCAGCGGTATTCTAGGGAACACCAGAGGACCTACTTTGAAAATCGAAGTTCGAGGTTGCGTTAGGTCCATCCTTTTCTCCCGATTTCCGCTTCCCTCCACAGTGTTTTCTCAGCACTATGACATGTATTCCTATAAACGCGGCTTAAAAAGAGTATCTGCTTATCATCACGTGGCTCGTCTGCTCGTTTGCCATTTATGGCTTTATTTTTTTTTGTCTCGAATGACGAGTGACAGGCATGGAGCACACGGAACTTCGATTTTCAAAGTAGAAGGACTGTATTACAATTTTTGTTCTTATTATTTTTACATCTTTAGTAAATTTTATTTCGGCAATGTCGAGTTTTAGACATCACCTTGGACTTATTAGAGAAACAAGTACATGTAAATCACACGCGGGGAGGATTGTTCTGTCAAAGTTCTTGTTCACTTGACAGAA
This sequence comes from Acleris sparsana, assembly GCA_923062465.1. NCBI lineage: Eukaryota > Metazoa > Arthropoda > Insecta > Lepidoptera > Tortricidae > Acleris > Acleris sparsana. The sequence continues at coordinate 16,993,380 of OV281286.1, forward strand.
AGAACTTTCATTTCAACAACATTTATGGTTTCCATACCTATACAAGCAGATCAATTCAAACGGGAGAATATTCGGAAACGAAAACGGCTGCTATTCTATTCGGTAAAACTATATTGTTTTTGGCATGTTATCGTGTTGTCAAAATTACTATAGCACTACTATACTAAGCTGAGCCCCCGGGCTGATGATGATGATGATGACTATATTAATATATATACTATACATACTATACTATACTAATTACTATAGCTTATTTACTTGACAGTAATGGCGGCTGGGTCGCATTGTCATCGTATTGTTTTTAACGCCCTCCTAGTACTGTCCTGTACGTAATGTATACACCGGGTTCTACCCACATCACTCAGAAAGATATAACTTACCAGCTACTTATGCATAACTCAGTTTTACGACATCTTTCTAAGTAAGCCACCCTCGTGTAGTAACACATTGTAACATTATTATGTTAGTTTATACACATATTACGTTACCCTGTCACGTGAGCTCTGTAAGTGCTGACTACTGGAATATTATTAGAGATCCTCATACTCACGCACGTACTCATAATGTAGGTATACATTAATTAGAGTACTTGTGCCATCGTATCCATAGATAGATTGTGATGAGCTTTGGTTCTTTGAATAGGTAAGACTAAAAGTGAGCTAGTAGTTATTAGACGAGAGACAAAGCTAGTTCAACAGCACTACTGACTTCTAAGTTACCAACTAAACCAAAACACTACAAATGATTTCGATCGCGTGAAATGAAAAACATTCAATCTGAAACCAAAACGTGGCATAATAAGTATTTAAAAAGAAATATTATGGTGCCACGCCTACACAAGAATGAAAAGGGATAGCTTTATGTCCTTCCGCGCGAAGAATGTGAGATGGAGATAGTTTGCGCGTGCCTTGATGGCAGCGTCAAATTCAATTAATTGCTGTTTACTTTAAAACCACAATGTTTATTGAAAAAATGGTTTACCAGGATTAAGAAGGTACATATACTCAACTATTGAATCAAAAATCATCGATAATGATCATGGGGTTTCGAAGATTCAACCAAAAACATGCGAAAAACGTGGGATGTTTGAAAAATTAAATCGAGAATTTTATTTCTAATCGTTTTTTCACGGAAATATCGCAGATCCAGATCGCGGAACAGTAACGACCTTGTCATAATGTGGCCTCTTGAAGAAATTATTGTAACAGTGCCCGAAAGACCAGCCATCAAAATACATAACACAGTGCATAACACAAGCTGCGAATTGGAACCACCTCGGTCATTAGTAAGTAAAAAGTAATGTATAGTCTTTTGTAGCTTCTCCAGAATATAAAAGAGGTAATTTAGTCGTTAGAAATAAAAAAAACACGGAATAAAAACAATTTTTTGGCATTCTAACTACTTCTGTGTAAATATGAAAGCCTTAATTTAAATTGTAGACGTCGGACTTGTTTCGCAATTTATATGTTAAATTGGGCACCTCTTTCATTAGAATCTCGTCTAAATTAAGGATTTTCGGGAACAGACTTGTCCTTTGGGGTAAATGAACAGAAGGTACCTTGTACATCATCCATCAGCTCATACAATATTATTTTTAACTTGATCTTTAAAGATGATTGTTTCATATTTACGAACAAAATTGTTGTATTTTGTTGCGTGTAATAAAATCTTGTCCTTCCGTAGTAATATTATAAAGTGTCAGGTCCCACTTAATGTCGGGTGGCCGATGTGCTCGTTTTCCTTCTCTATGTCATAAGAGAAAATGCGTTGCCAACCCTGTGGATAAGATGGAGTACCTTCATGCTTATCTTATCTTACAGATGGGCCTTTTTGGATACACTTCGACCATTTAGGATATATTGCGCAATTACCCTCTTACACACTCAGCTGGTCGAATGTGCAGGCTTCTTCACGATGTTTTTCCTTCACCGTAAGAGCATCGGGTAATGCACTTATGTTAGAAAAACTCATTAGTACATGGTGACCGCGGGGCTCAAACTCGGTACCTTACAATCACAAGTCGACCCCATACGCCACTAGGCCACCGACAATCTTTACCTCCATGCTTAGTAATGCCACCGGTTGTCTTATTCCCACGACGGAAACGCAACAATGCGAACACTGCTGCTTGGTTTGGCTAAATCAAATCTTAGGCGCGAATAAGAAAAATGCAGAAGTTAACTACTCAAATTCAGTTCTAGAGCAAGGAGCACAATTTTGCTGTATTTTTCTAACTTAAAAGTTTGTAAAACAGTAGTCACTCAACTTCTGTATTTTATATTGCTATTCTTAACTGCGATTTAGTCATAATGTAATAAATAACATTAATAACTTACCTTGGCTCTACGCTATTGCATTTTATAAAAGCATTGCACAATGACGAGTTATAACGACCAACATCAAGTTAATATCACTTGGAATGGATTTGGAATGGGCCCAGATTATCACTCTGCATTTTTCAGCTTATTATCAGGGAGCTTGCCTTTGGGCTGCGATCCATTGATTAAATCTAATATTAAGTTAAGAATTCCACTTGATTTTTTTAAATATCCATTTAAGTGAGTTTGTCTATTTGTTACCCTTTTACAGCTTAAACAATGAACCCATTTCGATGAATTTTGGTGTGGTTGGAGATAGCCTGAGTGTAGGGGAAGGACAGATAATGATGTTCATCATCATTTACCTTCAGAGCTTAGGCTCTTGTCAGTAGAGTAATTGCCACTTTTCTTTGTTCTCTGCCAACTTTTTCACACCCCGCGGGCCCAGTATGGCTGCGTCTATATCGCATCTCAAATGTGGATAAAGCATCCATCAATCTCTTACTAATTTACGTGTCAGAAGGTGACGGGTGCCTTATCCAAACTTTGTCACGCGATAAATCCAGCCACATTAGGCCCCCAGATAATAATATGATGACATTGGCCTTCTGCCTTATTCGGCTGAAGGAAGTAAGAAAATTACTGCAGAATAATGAAAACCCTGATTACCTTGGCAAAGTATAGTCCACCAAGAAACTCTTTTACCACTTGAATCTAAATACGCAAAAATGTATTAGTAAGTAAAAAATATAACTCATATGTGGTATCTAAACAGAAGTCTAGACGAGTTAGGGCAGCTATTCGAGACACGAAATCGAACGTACGGGTAGATGTGGTTGCGGACAATCCCGTAAATCACAAATCGTAAATGTCGTCGTTCTAAAACGGTTTCGTATATTGAGATAAATTACGATTACGAAAATACATTTACAACTAGGTATAAATAAGTAAATGTAAGCCAGTAATGTATATTTGATCATAATAGTAAGTAGTTCGTCCAGATTAGTGCATGGCTGGTGTCATTATACAGGAAGGCGGCTACCTTTTGCGGGTGGTAGGACCTTGTGCGGGGTCCGTCCGGATCGCTACCACCATCTTATCCATTAACCTGCCGCCAAACAGCAGTGTTCGCATTGTTGTGTTCCGGTTTGGGGATAAGACAGCCGGTGTAATGACTAGCATAGAGGCATTCCATCTTAGTCCTCAGGGTTGGCAGCGCATTTGCAGTCTTCGGCTTGCAGTCTTGTGAATGCGAATGTCTATGGGTCACAGTTTCCACTTACCATCAGGTGGCCTGTGTGCTCGTCTGCCTTCCCTATGCCATAAAAAAAAACCTGCACAGAAATAGTACAGTGTTTACAGGGAGAATAAATATTGCCACATGGACGGGAACTACCTTTAATTATTGGAAATAGGAAATTCTATGCAAAGGACTACACTGCATTATTGGAATCGAACTGGTCGAATATGTCAAAACAATAAAGTCGTGTTTTATGTTACAGATCGCAAGCGTCATTGATAGTGATAATTACTCGTAATTATATCTACAACACATAAACGTTTAAATTAAATAATGACCTTAAAAAACCCCACTTTATTATTGTCATATTCGACCAGTTTGATTCCCGTTTAAGGCACACGAATTTCCAGAAAACTTAAATTTAAATTTCCATAAATGCAGTATTGAATAAATTCAAAAATAAAAGTAAGACTCTTCCAATATTTAAGGTGGCTGTCTATGTGACGTTCGTTTTTATTGTCTTGTAATAAAAACAATAATAATAATAGGTATTAAGCCTTCTTGTGTGTGAGGGCAATAGGTATGTGCATAGGTAAATATTTCCTAAAAAAAGAAACCGACGCTTTTCCAAGATTGCTTATCCGTGCCGAGATAATGGCAGACAAAAGACGGCGGAAAATAACTTATTTTCTTACAGATAGCTTTAAGGCAATTTATGAATATCGCTTTCTTCGTTGTCGCGATTTACAAAGGCAAAAGACTGGTGTTGCCAACTGTGAAAGATAAAATATAATAGGTTTTTGGGTGATACCAGCGTTACAGTCATTTTATTTTTAAAAGCAGTGTAAACGGGATTAAGGTTATCAATAGCTTCGACAACGTACTAAAATGGAGAAGGTTGGGCGATTGAATTTCATAATGCATTGATATTTATTTGACTTAAATCATATATTGACTCAGTCCCATGATGTCAAAATGCTGATGTTCCTTTCTATGAATATATTTTTGTGCCTCGTTTTTGGACTTGATTTAGGCGTAACGTTATCGCCCGGAGCTGTGTGGAATGGAAGACTTCTGACAGCTGCGATTTAAGCATCGGCCCACAATTCTTTTACCGTTTTATTCTTGTAATACAGTCAACGAATTGAATTCCTATACCACTTCAAACATATGTCAAAGTGACACTGTAAATAAAATCATATGAAGTCTCTTAAGTTTTGATCGATAACGTCACTTTGACATAGTCCAAAGTGGTATATGAATTACATTCCCACTCCCACTCCCACTGCTGTTAATTCGATAACAAAGACACATGCTTAAAACATACCAATCACCATAACGTTGTGTGAGTTGCCCGCCTCAGATAAAATTAAAGCCGGGATAGTGACAGTAATAAGCCTTTCCATTAGCTTTAAGTAATACACGAACAAACCGGAATCTATATACGAATATGTCATTAATGTATCAACGATGGCCATTTTATAATCTGTTAGTTGTTCCGGCGAATTTGTAGTTTAACTTACTTAATTAGAGCGAAATGGATAGTTAACGTACCGAATAGGCTACTGGAAGGTAAAAGGTCATCATTATTTGACGATTTACTGAATTTAGATTTTATGGTAATAGGCTCTCCTATATGATCTTTTAACGGGATTTATATTAACGACCCATCCTCGCTTCGCTTCGGTTTATGATAGTTTTTTGTAACACTCGTACCAACCAAACCAGATTGTTTTGCAAATTAGCATGAGTAAAAATTAATAAGAATGCAAATATTTCTGGCTGACCCCAAACATAAAAAGCTTGCGTGAAAAAATATCTAACTGGTGGTGAAAACCGCATGAAAATTCGTTTCGTGGTTTAGGAGGTGTTAGCAGATAAACAGACAGATAGAAAAATAGACAGACAGACAGACGCGGGAAGAGTCTTCTATAAAGATTTCCTTATTTTGAATCATTCTAATTCCCCTTTAGACAATCCCAACCAAAAGTTTGAAGGCCCCAAAAGTAGACTGTGTATTGATTGAACTCAGTGGTTTTATTTTATTATCAGAGAGTGATTTACAGCAGAGTCGAAAGATCAAGAACTGTCCAAATATTTGAACCGCGGTGAGAGTCCATCAATATTAACTTTACCTAAAAAGCATGAAAATATAAAAAAAAACATGTTGGACTATCCTAATTGGGATCCCCTTGACTCACCGACGCTCATTCGATCGAATGAATCATTTCGTCGAATTTTATTTCATCGACAGCTAATTTCTGCTGAAACCGTTGAATACATTGACGAGTTGGTTTTCACGTTTAAGACGAAAACTATTGTAACGACGCAATGTACTTCTACTGGTCTGATTTTGCTGGATCAATGTAGATCATTCTTTTTTTTAGGTTATCTTTATCATGGGTTACGAAGATTAGGTTAGGTTAGACCTGTCAACACCAAAAAATGAAAATCCTTCACGTGTAAATGTAAAAGTAAAACATTCTACGAAATTATCGTGGTTATTCAAGAGTAAACCACCTTAATTAGGACTACTAAGCAACTCCTTGAATCGTCTCCTGTAGAGTGCTTTTACGAGCCAACTAGATCACCAGATTTGTGTCAAAGTCCTTGCTCTAATAAGGCTCCCTCAGCGCCCTTTAATCGTGTTTACGCTGCCTTGGAGGTCCAGCTAAATGGATTTGCGTGCATCTATCGATTAAGAACGACTGAATTTGAATTTTAGAGCACTCGAGGGGTTAATTTCCGTCTATTACATCGTCCTTCATTATTTAATTAATGTCATCGTTAAGGTTCTTATTCACTTCACCTCGTCAGTAAAGATGTATCGTAATCAATACGTAATAATAATTATGCCTTTGTAAATAGGTAAAATGTGGAATAGAGACCCAGTGCACTCAGGCCACCTGTTGGTAAGTGAGATCTGAGACCGAAAGACTTTTGTAATCTCAAGATTACTGTCTCACAACTGCAATCCTAAGACTTCAAATGCGTGGCCAACACTGAGGACTGAGATGAATTGGCCACTATTAAGTGTTAAGTAGTGACGTAATAGTTTATTTATAAACGCATATTTCTTGTGGTAGCGACAACCGAATCGTTTCTAAGCTAAGATAGAATTATAAATATAATAAATTTATCTTATTCCTCGAACCCTCTCTCTCTTTGTGACTCTCGGAAGAGATTGGAAGGTGAAATGTAAGAAAATGGGTCAGTAAAAGGGTTCGTAATATTATTATTATAGCTGTCAGGTATTTTAAGTAAGTCAGAGAAAAGTGGCACACTGCGTATTGTACAGTACTTTTAGAATCATGTTAAATTAACAAAAAGTAACCGAATCACAAGTCTCTCTTTACCTGTAGGGCGAGCCACATTGCATTTTTGGAAAGCTAAGGTAAGATTGAGTTACCTATCTTTAGTTTTATTTTTACCTACATTTTAGGAATGTTCTTTTTCCGAAACCTAACCTATAATTTATAAGTTCTATCATGGCAACCTTTAAAAAAAACGGAAAAGTTAACAATTTCAGAAATGTGAATTTTTAATAATGTGGCATGAGCAAGGTCCAGGTTCAGCGTAGGAATAAGATAAATTTATTATAATTATAATCCTACCTTAGCTTAGAAACAATTGGGTTGTCGCTATCACAAGAAATATGCGTTTATAAGTAAACTATTATGTTACTGCTTAACACGTAAAGTGTCAAAATGCCACAACATTTCTAATGAAAATTTGGCAATTGAAATGTTAGAAAACGTAATTTCTGAGTTGCAATGGATTCTCATTAATTGATTTAGGGAACGCACATCGTACTTACAAAGTGACACTAAGTTTAACCGCCCAGACTCAAAAAATGAAAAAAATTAACCTTACTCTTAAGTGATCATTACTCTGTATTCATAGGCAGGCAGTTTGGACATAAAAATGTTTTGGCTTATGCATTGCACCGGGCGTTTAGAAGCCTCAATTCCCGACGGTAAAAAACATCGTCTTTGACCTGTTATGGTATTGTTTTGACGTCATCCGCCATTACTGTCAAACGATTACAGACCAAACACGATATGGTTTTAACCGTGTAGAATAGAGGCTCGGATCTCGCGTTTTTTTTCTTGGGCGGCACGAGGATAAACAGTTGCTATTTGCTATCATTTGCAGAATGCAACTTTTAAATTATTTATATAAAAATATCGAGGCTGAACTGATTGACTAGCCCCGCTGGTTTCTTTCACATTCAAAATGTTAAATGTCATTGTATCCTGTAGAAGAATTGTTTGAGGTTTATGAAACTTACTTAACTCTTTTTTGTGCTTGAAGAAATGACGAGTCAAACGAATTAAGTGTCACCGCTCACTGAACACAAAACGGACAAATTCCAAAATCAGTCTGTGTTGCATTTTAAAATGGATAATATTTAATAAATTGCATGGGATGATAATTACAAAACTAAAATTACATTTTCAAATCTTATTCTATTTTAAAATTAAAAAGCTATATCTAAAAAGGGCCCTGCGGCATTGTCCCGAAGATGCTGGCAGCATTTCCTCGCTAGATAGTTAAACTTATGCGTTGAGCGAGGAAACTGCCCGCTCTGCGGTCTCCCGTGACGTCAATGAGCCTCTTCGAAATTTCTTTGAAGAGGCTTTGAGATTCATATAAGATTTTCAGTACAAGAGCAAATTATTTTGGTATGAGTCCGTTTTGTAATCAATGAGCAACTGATGCAAAAGTGATCACGTCCACTAACGGACACCTGCAACACCTGGAGAGGAATCACAGATGCGTTGCCGGTCTGAGAAAATGTTATACTCGTCTCTTGAAGCTCCCCTCGTAGCGGTGGAAATACCGTGTAAAATATTGAACAATTTACATCCTATCAAAAATGTACGCCAAATTGAAGGTTTTGAAGCAACCAAAAGTCAAAAAGGTCCGCAAAGGTTTAAAAGGGTTATAAAACCGAAGCTCGGTAAAGTCGCTGAATTAAAGCTTAATTCACACGAATCCTTTCGTGTAATTACAGGATATATGTAATGTCGAGAAATTATTCGTGAATGGCGTTTTAACTTGGATGAAAACGTGTAATGATCCTCGTCTAGTTTCTTAGCTGTCAGTGAACTGGAAGCTTAACATACCACTAGTAACTAATTATGACAAACTAATAAAAAATGGATGGATTTCTTCTTGGCGTGGAGTAGGTCAGAGACCCATTGTTTTTTTTAAATTCATTTTGAAATTTTAATAATGTATTACAAAAACATATTTAAAAAATATTGATGTAATACAAAAGACTATTTAAGGTAACGGCACCTATTACCGTGGGAGTTAAGGTAGTTTTCAAATCAGAGCCAAAAATTAAGGTAATCAAGACACCCTAACGACCAAAAGGATTTTTTTTTATAAAAGTGTGTTGATTGAACTTTTTAATTTGCACCTTTATGACCTCATTTTAGGTGATTATTTGGGATAAAATAAATATTAAACCCAAAAAGTCGGATTCTCCTATTACCGTGGTATTGGACGGGCTTTGACCCTATTACCGCGGATGAGGCTCCTATTACCGTGGGTAGAGGATTAATGTATTTTTGGTTCCGTACATTTAATACTTAACATTTTGTTTTTTGTTAGTAAATCTACTAAATCACATTTGTAATTTCACCGAAATTTTTGAAATACAAAATAAACATACACTTAATACTATTATTCCAGTTTTCGACAGACTAATATAAAAATCCAGTCTACCAAATAAGCGTTGTACCATCAGTTAATACAACACTTTCCAAGAGGGTAAGCTTTACTATCAAAAACATCTTAATTTTATTAAGAAATCCGGACTACGGTACCCTAAAATTGATATTTCAGTTACTGTCACGCGGTAATAGGAGATAGTATGGGATCCTAACTCCGACCCATAAAAAATCTAAATACCTCGGAACTAGGTTCCCATACATCCTATTACCGAGGGTTATCTTTTCTTACCCTCGGTAATAGGATAAATTCACGGTACTATAAAACCTCATTCCGACCCATGAAAAAATTAAGCCATCGTGACGTTTATTAAACAAATAAAAACTTAACATTTTAACCATCTAATAAAACAAAACTCATAAAACTAAAAGAATATCTTTAAATTATATCTTTATATAAAAACGACTCAAACATTTAAGGGTTTCTATGAAAACAAGTAATATAGTGCACAAGTTTATAGTAAAAAATAAGGCCTTTATTAGTATTTTTCATACCACGGAAATTGCTCTTTAACTGCTTAGATATATAAAGTTTTTTATAGCACTAAAAATGTAAATAACCAACAGCAGACATAAATAATAAAGGCCATTGAAACTAAAGTACCATTTTTGCTATTACCGTGGTATACCTCGGATTAAAGAGCCATAGCAAAAAACGAAACCGATTACCGCGGTATTTAATATTCTAAATTTAACGTATTTCCAGACAAAAACACACATTAATAGTACTTGGAAGTCGCAAAGAAAACAATAAACAATAATTTAAAAATCTTAGCATTAGGATAGTCATTACAACTATTACGCAAATCACTAAATAAAATGTGGGTTTACTTACGTGTGGCGTTTCGCGTTTGTATGGCATAACCTGCTCCTGCGCCGGCGTCGCGGATACTGGCGGTTTGCAAGTTGTTTATTTGATGCATAAACACTAGCGCTAAAAAAACCGATAGTCTACAAACTATGCTTTGCTCGTGTAAAATAAGTTTCTTAGTGAGAAAATCGACTTGTTGATAAAACGCATTTTTAAAAATACCGCGTTAATTGGTGTCGATTTTGGGGGGAGCGGTAATAGGTGCCCTTACCTTACTTATTGGTTATTATTTGCACAAAAATAGCTCAAAGCGCATAAATGACAGCAACTTTTTTACTTCTATTTTATAAAGTCATATTCCTATGAAGAATCCGAGGTCGTATAGGGACTACAAAACATTCTAGACTTGGAATACCACAAAAACACGGTAGTTGATATAACAAAGTGGTACAATGAAAAGCTACCCTCAATATCTCATATATTACAGTTTTGTCTCTAACTTCTTTTATCAGAAAGAAAGATACAACACGACGTACCACGCAATTCCTGCATTCATGGCCCGCAAAGACACTTTAATCAGATATACAACTCATACCGTAAAAGTTAGACCCTCTAAAACCAACAAATCTTGTTAAGTGCCACTATGTCACTCTCAAAATATCATCAGATCCCACAAACGAGGAAAATCCAAGTAAAATCAGCTAAATGAAAATGTCAGTAGCAAATATAAATTGTCCTCTCCTTAATTGTATAATTTCTGGGATGGAGTATATCCGGATGAATTACACGACCGTGGTGACTTTCGATGGAGGTTGGTAAAGTTTTGTTTAGGAAAGTCGGAACGATTTTGATTAGTTAGACAAGGTTCTCGTAGTGGGTATCAAGAGTTGGATTAGGTGATCATTATTTATTACTGCTATCAAGAATTCTGAACATACTAGACAGTTTGAGACCACTAATCTAGAATATAAATAAAAAAATCATAAACCAACAAATCGACTCCGAATTATTACGATCCATTAACTTTCCATGGACCTCTTGACCATATCTTGACGAAATGGAAATGGGACCAGTTAGATAGGCATACATGGAAAAAATTATAATCGTGGAGTTGACAATTCACGGAGAAATCACGCAAAAAAACCGGCCAGTTGAACTCGCGTTCCGTACATACGAATTTTTTTTTGATTAATTTCTCATAGGTTTTCCTGTGAGCCACAAGCAGTGAACTTTTGATTTTTTTTTTAATTCTAGGCTCTGTAGTAAGTAACAGCTATAGAATTATATATCATGTACTTTTTACTCCTTAAATACTATACAATAAAAAAAAAGCGATCACACCAAATTTCTCCTTCGTTCTTGGTTCGTAGTCGGGATCCTGGCTTAAAGCTGCAGGTCTATCAAAAAGGAAACACTTAAGTGTAAATTACAAACGTTATTTCGGTACCAAAGTAATTATCCGTTGAAGAAAAAAGTGCTTAGAGAGGAATTAGTATTGCCTTTTATCACTAGGGTAGGTTGCATTTCGGTTATTTTTAATTACCATTTATTTTGGTAATATTAGGTAGGTATATGTTAAGCCAAGTTCACCACACTTTTATTGTTAACTGGCAAAACAAGGCCAAAACAGACATGAACATTATATTCCTATATATTCTTATCTTTACAAATAAAAATGAATCGCCGAAATGTATGCACGCGCATAAATTCCAAACGACTGCTTCAAATTGGATTTTTGTGTTCGTTATTATCAGGGCAAGGTTTCTATGACAGAAATAAATGAAAAACCTCCGGGAACGTCGGAAATTTGCAGAGGGTGAAGCCGCTAGTAGTTATATAGAAAATCATTTACTAAAGTGAAAAAATAACAGAATAAAAGGTTGTATATGACGATAATAGAATGCGATACGTCTATAAACATTCCCAATTTATAGTTATCACATGAAGAACAGAGGTATTTGTCAAAGCATCATTGAAATCAATAAAGTTTTTACAAAGGCCGTTGAGACTTAAATGGCGGACGAGACAAGCATTGTTTTCCAATAATGTCTCCAGAATTCTGGAGAAAGGAAAGGATACACACTTCAATAATCCTGTTACGTGTTCAGCAAGTTGGTTTTTGTTTCAAAATGGCGACAAATCGATGGCGATAAACGCACGTGGACGAAATAAATTGATTGCTAGGGTAAGAGCGTTTTCGTTCGAAGTTGCTTATAAAACGTTAACGAAAAGCGAACACTGTAGCCCCATGTAGAAGTGCCTTACCTCGACTAATTTTAAGAGCATTGTTAACCGAGACGCATAAATGACGTAGCTGTCAGAAAAAAACAATACTAACTTAGCTCCGGGCCATAACGTTTCTCACACCCTAAATCACGATTTTTGAATATGTTGTAGTCCCTTTCACTCGTGACTTGAGATTAAATCGAAAGAAAGGGATGGCGCTAACGTAACTTCGAACTACGATTTACAAAGAAGGACTTTAGATTAACGTTAAAAATGGCTAGCGTTAGAAACGATTATATCCAATTACTTCCTGTTTAAAACACGACAAAAATCCACAATCGACAAGCTTCAGTTTATGTGAGTATTCTGTACCCGTACATAATCTAGAATACTCTTTTCTTGAATTTCTCTTGAATCACTCATATTTATTGCTGAAAACTGAATTAAAATCCGTTGCGTAGTTCAGAATATCTAAGCGTACAGACAGCGGGAGCGATATCGAAGAAGATATATCGAAATTCGCCGACGATCTTGAAAATAAAAGGTCTGAACAATTTCTCAAATTTGCTCTCGCCTTGGTTTGTGTTCAAGAAAAATCGGAATTATTGACTCGATTTTAACTCTCACTAATGGAATAATGGCTATCACTAAACACTCAATTAAATGAAAGAGCAAAAGGATTAAACCGTAAAATGAAAAGGTGAAATTACTACTATTGTACTATTATTGGTAAAATTCCGTAATAGTCCTCAGGGTTGGCTACGCATTATACCTAGTAGTTTATGTGACTGTACATAATGAAGGGCATTAAACACAAGTGTGGGTTCTCTCCTTCTCTCCTACGGTACTCGCCTATGGCTCGTTTCATAATAACATCACACAAGTGCTTTAATGCCTAATTATGTACAGATACATACACTACCTGTCCATGATGCATAACGCGCCGCATATTATGACCACCATAAAAATAGCCTGTTTTCTTAGAACAAATTTGTTATCTGTAAAAATGTAATTATTGCTAAATAATAACATCGATTTCGACAGTATTATTTGATTCAAATTTCGAACATCTCTGAAAAATAAAGAAATTTGATTTGACCTCTATTCTAATATCAGTCGAGATGACGTTTAGTTCGAAAGGAATTGTCAATTTTTAATAAAGGCATTATTAACAAAGTGTGTCACGTAAGTACTTTTTCACTTTTACAACAATAATGATCCTCCCACAGTTTTTTTGTTAATGTCAAGTTGTTATTAGTGAAATACATCTAGCCACCAGAAATGCGAAAACCATTATTGTTTTAAGTACACGATAAGATTTTACTACACGTTAAGACTTGATTTTAACTTTAATAATCGTCAAGTCATAGAATGCTGTCAATTCTGTTGCGTTTTCGGATGGGCATCTCAAAGTCTGTAGATTGGAAACGTATGTGTCTCAGATTCCACTAAACGGGGTAATCCGTGTGCTCCATTGCATTACCATGCCATCAAATAAAATCACGCTGTATAATATAAAATAGCTCCTAGCCCTATTTTTCTGTTTACGCTGCGTTTCCACGTCAGTGAAACCTTTCAAACGTAAACCGTGTCAACGCTGGGAGCTGTGCTGTAGTAATCTTGAGTTCTTGACCCATATAGTTACACTGAATCAGATTCCGGATCGATATACCGCCTTTTGTTACAGCCACGTGACTTGTATTTGTGGTTACATGTAACTTTTTTTAATTAAAAAACATTTTGTACGTTTTCGAACCATTAAGAATGTTTTGGCAATTAAAAAGGGGAGTTTTTATGTTTTCTTTATACTCAGAAAATGTTACGTAACGTGTTTTTGTGCCACGTGACTCGAATACGGCATTCTGGAAGTCACAATTGGGATAAAAAATACTAAGTTAACCCAATGTATGTCGCATGCTTTGTCAAATAAATGTCTTAATCAAGGATATGAATAGCCTGTAGAAGTTTCTATTTAACGACGCGCTGGCCTAGTTGATAGTGACCCTGCCCACGAAGCTAGCGGTCCTGGGTTCAAATCCCGGTAAGGGCAGATATTTGTGTGATGAGCGCGAATATTTGTTTCTGAGTCATGGATGTTTTCTATGTATTTAAGTATACATTTCTCTATATAAGTATTTATATCGTTGTCTAGTACCCATAGTACAAGCCTCGAGCTTAGTTTGGGACTGGGTCAATTGGTGTGACATTGTCCCCTGATATTTATTATTATTATTATTATTATTAAAAAAAACGTCTCGAGTCTCGAACACATCCCTAATTTACCCGATACTCAGTCGAACATGGCAGCCATAGATATTTGTAATGACAGGACTATCAATCTCAAGTTGGCAGTCCTAAAATGAATTGTCTTTTGAATGATCATACTTTTTTTTAAACTGTTACATATGCCACAGAAGTCACCGAGGTAACAGGTGATTCTATTTACCCAGGGGAAAAAATGAACTGAAAGAACTTCATCGTACAAACGGGGGAATAAAAACTGTCTACTTACTGGTTTTTTTATGTTCAGAGTTTTAACCGCCAACCCAAATGCTTGTGTTCTTTTTGTGGTTATTTTCATGTCATGATATTGTTTCATTTATCCGAAAATCTTTTAGTTAGAAAATCATTTCATCTCTTTTCAAAATGTTTAAAGAGATATACTTACAGAACCTAGGTTAGGTTAGGTCTGTTTTATAATAATCCAGGAAAAATAAACGCTTCCCAGAAAAAATACTCTTACATATGAAAATATGGACAGCAAAACGTGACTTCATGTTTTTAGTTTAAGATTGTATTTTGAAGGAGGTTCTTAGCAAAGATTTATAAAATCGCATACGAGTAACCCAATCAAACCCCCAGGTGGGAACTTTGAGTGAGTTTTTTTAAATTAATTCAATGTTTAATAAGGTATCATTTATAAAAAGTTGATGTTAATTAGCTTTAGCCTACGGCCTTTTTGCTACTGCAATACTGTTACTAAGTAAAAAATGTTACAATTACATTAATCATTTAGTAATTAAATGTTACTTCTTAATTAACTGAACAAAAGCTTTTCTTTTAGAGAAACGTTCTTAACGCTTCTATACTGGACCGCAAAACTAAGTATCACACTTTATATTAAATGTTCTTTAAAAGCGTGATACTAAGTTTTCGGTCTAGTGTATTCGACATTGTTAAACCAAGAAACGAAGATCATTAACAAGCACAGTTTGACAAGTTACTTTGTTTTATTGTTAAAATGTAGTACTCAAACTCGAACTAAGCTACACCTAAAGTTTGTTACATATATATGTTACGTCCAGAGTTACGTATTGCCAAAGTTACACAACTAAATAATTTCCCTAACGAGCGACATGAGAAGTTAGCATTAGGTAACAGAATTGGGTCCGGTTACGAAGCTCGAGTACCATAATGAAAGGCATTATTTTTTGTTGTTTTCGTTTTTGATGTAGGTTAAATATGGCAATTGCTTTGGTAAAAGATAATTTCATTTCATCGATCACTATTTTTTCCAGAAACCATGATGTTTTCAGGATGTCTTGAACATTAATTACGTGGGTCGGATTAGGTTTAACTCTCTCCCAATACGCCGCATGTCAATCGGTTGCGGCCTTAATATTGACCCGCGAGTGATGGGACGGGGGATCTATCGCTTGCACTCAAGAGTCCCGAGCTGGAAGGCACCCGAGTGTTCCGGAGAGCCTTTACCGGACGGGCAAAAAAAAAACAAAACCCCTATTGTAGACGGGCCTGTAAGGGCAAACGCTGATAGACGAGTTAGCGGATGAAATACCACTCCGGCGACCTCGTTCAAGGTGGGAGATAGAACAACTCAGGGGTTTTAGTCGGTGCGAGTCCAACATAACCGCTCGGCCCACCGGGTCGCTTGGTATCCATAATGGATATCCCCTGAGAAAAAAAAAGGCTAGACTTTTGACTAACAAAAAAAAAGTCATGTGGCAAGAAATGCCTTTTGACGAAATGAAAATTCTACGTAATGATACGTTATCGTTTAAAAATCGTCGATAAAATAATAGGTACCCAATTGTTTGATGTGTTGATACACAAATGTGACGTATGTGGGTGTGTTCATTAAATGTGGGCCGATCTTATATGTAAACTAAAGCGCTTTCCCGCGCGCTTGTAAATTATGTAAGGCTGAGTAAATAAGGTGTCTACCGCTTTGACCGACCTACTATATTAACGAAACCAGCATCTAAATTAAAAATACAGGCACTGAAATATTAATCATGCCCTGACAAGACCACTTAGGCTAGCCGGTTAATATGCCGAGTTAAGGAAATCACCTTGCAGTTTGTTCTCAATGGTGAGTCGGTAATTTACAACTAAATGCAAGACTTATATGAAGTTATAATTTAAAGAATTAAGTATATTGAGTTCGGATATTGTTATACACCTAATAAGATCACATTAACATAATACGCCAGCTTTTAGCATGATTCTTAAAACTACTTAGATACCGAAGAATGAATTGCAAAATCGGATTTTTGCTTTGACTTTCCTTTGATATTGAACGAGAATTATGTTCGTAATAGATTCGTTTAAAAAAGTGATGTAGTTTTTTTTATTTTTTTGCGTTATTTTATCGCTTCAAAGTCTCGCCCTGAGAATATAAATAAATATCCGTCGCTGCGCTGATTTGATTCTGGTCTGACGGTAGACATCTTTGAATTTAATTTCTCTTCTATTCTATTTTTATTAGGCTTTTTACGTGCAATCTTCTATTCTATTTTTGAGTTTTGTACAATATGTCTTTACTAGCGACCCGCCTTCGCTTGACTCGTCTAATGGATTTTGTAACTCCCAAACATAAACCAGAATTTATTACACAAAAAAAAGTCTAAAAAAATGATAATAAATCTTTATCTTAAATCACTCTATACCTTTAAGGCGATATTGCAGAATTAATTAAATTTCTATTTTTTAGATTAGGTTAGGGTAGGTTCGTTTTTTATAATAATTCAAATAAAACCGTTTCTACTGTAAAGACCGTTTTCGGTCAAACGATTTTATTATTCCGAAACATTATGCGTAAAAAATTTATGCGAACCAACAGTGAACCGATATTTTTATACCGTAGACCATTAACGTTTCCATATTTCTCATTCTGAATTCGAATGTGAGTACGGACAATACTATGACATATTTCCAGTCCGTTTGCGACATGCGACTCGTAGTTTGAAGCTGAAAAGTTTATCGGTGCGGTAAACAGATAAATCAAACGAAAATAAATTTATTCTGCTCTTTTTGAGTTAAGTTTTAGGTTTAGTAAATATTTATACAATATAAAATTATACTTACTTTCGACCATAAAAGGGGGTTATATTAGTTTGACGCCTGTCTGTGTGATTGTGTGTGACTGTATCTATCTATAAGCTTATTAACTGGTGGTGGAAACCTAGATTAGGGTGGTTTTTGATGGAAATTAGGGCAAAATTTAATATATACAAGGTGATAAAAAGAAGATTAACTTTTTAGATGTTAAGCGTCCGAAAAATTAAAACCATTTTAGTTTTGTACCAAAGCGAAATTTCTTATATTGTGAAAGTTTTATATGAGAAATTCTCGTTTTTTTTATGACTATACTTATTTTATTATGAAAACCGAACATTCTCAATGTTTGAGTACAGTTCAGAAATTCTGAATGTTTGATAGAGGCATCAAGGACCCCGCTACCCACCCGGTAATTTTTTAATAAGATTTCCAAGCTGGAAATGTTCTGTGACTTATATAGTAAACTGAACTACAAGACACACTAAATTGGTTTCGGTATTAAAATATTTATTTATAAACAACTGGAGTTTGTATTGTGAAGAGAAAGAAGATTCGCAATTGTAACTTGAAACATTTGTGAAACTGGCCAGCGTAAAAAAATAAGTTTTCTGTAACAAATATTTAATTAAATGCTTTTGTTTTTTCATTTAGATGCCTCTTATAACTTTGCGAAACGAATTGTTGTATAAAAGTACAGAAACAAACCGGGATTAATTCCTCTTCATCATTAATCTTTATTGTTATCATTTCATTCATAATATGCGTCTTTACTCTCAAGTTAAAAATAACTATCATATCCTAAATAATTTCTGGTATATGATAAAGTGGAACAGAAACCCACAACGAGGTTATTTAAGCTGTTTTAGTATTGGAACCTTGCTTTCTTTCATTAAAGCGGAAATTTCTCTCGAAGGACAGTCAAAATCATCAATATACGTATGATCTCAATGCTTCAAAAATGTCTTTATTTTTATGCCACTACTATATCTACGTGTATACACAGGAACATCATAGAAGGAAATGTAGAAGGAACGAAAGGCAGGGAAGACCAAGGAAAAATTACATGTGTGTTGTATTGTATTTGACGAGCTGGCTGTATACAAATATACCTTCGGCTGTAAACCTAACCTAACCTAACTTTTTTTTGACGGAGGGTAAGTGCAATTTACACCATCCTTAACTATGGTTATCGACGCTTAAGGTTAGAAACCATAATAAAATCAGGTGGACAATGTCACACCAATTGACCTAGTTAGTCCCAAACTAACCTCTAGCTTTATATACAGATATATATACTTAAATACATATACAAACATCCATGACTCAGAAACCAATATTCGCGCTCATCACACAAATATCTGCCCTTACCGGAATTTGAACCCAGGACCGCTAGCTTCGTTCTTCTTCGAACAGAAACACAAAGATCCATATAAATACACTAAACTTCTAGGCTATGGTTAAGTTAATATAACAGCGTAATAATGCTTAATGGGCATAAAATAAGATTACCGCCGGACCTAGATTTGACCTTTATCGCCATCCTAAGTGAAGTAACGAATGAGGGCTCGCGAGATTGGCTGGAATTACCCGTCACGGCGAAAATATTATGTTCGCGATGATCTCAAAAACTACTACGCGGCTCATACGGTATTCACCAATAGTGATATAATTTTTATTTTTTAAATATATTAAGTACTAGCTTCTTTGAGGACGCGATAGCCTATGTAGTTGATAGTCCCGGTAAGGACAAATATTTGTGTGATCTGCACGAGTATTTGTTTCTAAATCTTGGATTTAATTCTCTATACAAGTATTTATATCGTTGTCTAGTATGTGGCGAAGTACTACAAGCCTAGAGCTTAGTTTGGGATTATGGAAATTTGTGTGAGATCGTCCCGTGATATTTTATTTGCGTTAATTTCCGTGATAAAAGTAGGCTGTGTTAATCCAACGGTGTTAGCTGCCAAGTCCGTATAGCCGTTGCAGCGTGAAGGAGTAGCAATAGTTTAAACTAAAACACACTTTTTCGCGTTTATAATATTTTGGAGTCATTCTGGTTTATTTACGGGTGTCACACAAAACTCGCATAAACCTAAACGAAGCAGTCGCTGGTTTTTACTATAAAACTAACTATCGTGAGTTACAATTACCATATTCGCGAGAAGAATGTCCCTCGCAGCCCTCGTAGTATTCTTATAGAGTGCAACGAATTCGACTAGCTGTTGTATTTTGGGTTTTCTGGTAGATAAAGCAGGATTGAACAAATTATATTAATTATTGAAGAGCACAACATTTATTACATCTGAATCACTCGGTGGGTGGGGCACATTGCTCGCAGGACTGATGGCCGATGGGGTCCGCGACTCCAACAAGAGGGAATGACGACCTCGTCAAGATCGCGGGACCGCGGTGGATGCGAAAAGCACAACACCGGTCTGAGTTGAAAGCCTGGGGGGGGGGGGGGGGGGTATGTCCAGTAGTGGACGTCTTTCGGCTGACATGATGATGATGACTCGGTGGTAGATCGCGGAAGAGCCACAAATAGCCACAGTACATAGGCGCGAATCGCCGTTGTCATAGACTATCGATAACATAGACTACATTCACGTTTATGATCATGTTGGTTGGATTTCCAACACGAGCGAGTATGGTAATTGTAACTCATGGTAAGGGTTGAGGTTGGGTAGACAAGTTGCCATCGAATACAATCCCTAGCGTTTGGTAATCGCGGTTGGTGATCATGATCACCTACCGCGATGTGTTGTTAAAAGTGAAAAAGCTAGCCAAGTTGCCCTTAGATACTGATCTTTATATCGTGAATATCGTGATAGTGCTCGTGTTGAATTCAACCTGTCAAAACTATCACTATTCGATTAGCGCGAGTGATAGTGACCACATTACAGCGTGTCAGTTGTAACGAGTGATACATCACGTGACTTACGTCAATTCCATACATTTTTGTAAGTGACAGGTGATCACCAAACGCTAGTGTTCGTATTCTATGGCAACTTTTCTAGCCCCGCTGTTTAGTCATCTGTGTGTCGTTACTTAGTTTTTATGTATGGATCCTATACCAAACATACATTTGGTACATTGGTTACCCGAGACTCCTACCAAATAATTCGTTCAACGCCATTGCTTACTTACCTAAACTTACGGACCTAAACCTTTATGTTAAGGAAATCCAACAGCTATACAATTTGAACAATAGACCGAAAAGGAAACCTTTAGCGAATTATAGGATTTCACTACATATAGAACAAATGCTAAACGCGTACAATACACAGAACGACACAAACATAAATATAATATTTAATAAAAATTGACAGCTATGATTGGCAAACACATGCTAGTTTCACTCACTCAAAGCACCTCGCCGACAATTTTTGTCTCACGGAATGAGCCTTGCAATTAAATATATCTAGTTCCAGCTCGCTTGCCAGGTTGTTCAAGCTCTTACCTGCACGTATTAGGAAACTATTGGCCAAATACCTGGACGATGCGGACTTAGCGGACAGGGGAGAATAATATCTCTTAAATAGAGTGGGGGTATTGAATGAGAGACAACCAATCAACTCCAGACTATCAATACCACCACTAGTGATGATAAGTTATATTTCTCTCCACCTCACCAAATCTCTCTAGCAAATAAATAGATAGTCAAACTCTTTTGAATTAGTATATTATTCTTATCTCGTGACATTGTCCAAAAAATATTTTTAATGTGACCCTTATTCTTGCCCGAGGGTGTAATTAGGCTTAGAATATCAGTGTGGGTTTGCCGAGTATTATTAAAACGGTCGAAAATTTGTAATTCTCAATATTTGTCCCGAAATAATTATTACTTGTTCTAGTCGTATTTCTGCCCCCGAGTCAAATTATCATTTATAATTGAAGATTGTTATTGGAGGCTGTAGTTTTTTTTAGGTTTTCAAAGGAACCAGCAATTAGGTTTTGTAGGAAGGGTTAGTATTATAACAAAACTGTTAAGCAGAATAACTCAGGAAGTTGTAGTGAATGCGTCGTAGTTAATTAAGACATACGAGAATACTAACAAATATAACATAATTTAGGTGAAATGAATATGAATCGGATCGATATATAAGATTGTATGTTAAATGTCATCCAATACAAAGGGAACGATCACCATCAAAATAATGACTTTATATTCCATATGATATTTTAAATATAAAAATTAAGAGTCCAAATTGCAATAAACTTTATTTTTCATTACTAAAAGTTGCATGGAGGCCTTCAAGAAAAGAGTCCTTATTTCTTTTCAACGCCTTTCTTTGGCCGTGTTTTACAGTCCCTTACCAAAACTCCAGGCCTTTTTCTTTCACTCCAATAAATAACAGAAAGTATTATTTATGAAAGAAATGTTTTTTATTTCATTATTACCAGCTCACTTGTCTGGCTTAGCCCTTAGGCCCCTAAGTCCTAAGGGAATAAGATCACGTAGTTTAATGTGGCTTTATTTCTAGATTACATTTTTTGTCCAGACTAGACTTTTCGGGTTTTGTGGCATGTACAGACAAGGACTTTAATTGTTGACCCAGTATGGAAGCCTGTCATAATGACAGCGTCAAGCCATATGAAAGAATTTACGCTAGTATTAATGATCAACGTTATGAAACAGCGTTCCATAGTGACTCAACAATTAGAGTCCTTTAGGTACTGTACAGTCGAGGTCATACACTTTTGCACCTTATTTCAATGGAATAAGGTTTCCTTAAACCTTTATAGTTTCGCCATGGCCGTCTGTCCGTCTTCCCGCGGCTTAACTCAGAAACTCTTGAAACAGCCGGCCAAAAATGTGGTCTACCACCCTACGATTGAAGTTCATCTGCACGTCATGATACGTGATATGATTTGATTTTCCTTTGCAATAACATTATGACAGTGACAAGTGTCAACCTTGGCGATAATTAGATCGCACTGAAGCCCTTGTCAAAACTGGTAGACCACTTCCTTAGTCGACCGTACCTAATTACACCGACAAAGTTGTAAAATAAAATCTGAAAAATATTTATTTTCGAGTACCATATATGTAAAGCAAGGGTATTTTCTTATAAAATAACATCAGCAGGTATCATTGGATAGCTAGATATATCGTACAAGTACATAGGCCGTTTAGAAAATATTGAACTCCAAAAGTGTAATTTACTCTAGAGTTACTCGTGGTCCGACATGCACTGGCCCGGTATATTATTTATTGATAGAAAAATATAGTGATTGCTCTTTCTACCTCGTAACGCCAGCTGCAAACATGTCGTTAATTGAAATTGGAAAGGTACCTGTCATACGAAGTTCAAAAGAAAATTTGTGGAAGCTCTTTAAAGTCTTCAGGTCATTACGATGGTAAGAATAGACGAGGAAATCGGTTATTTAACAGTATGATTACGACATTAAACGTAAATTTGCCGGGTAATGTGGCTAATGACACGTGGAAAATGTATAACCCGGCAAATTGACGTATAACGAGTATATCAAACTCAACGGTACTTGCAAGTATTGATTATAAAATTCTGAAAATGTTTCAAAGTTTTGGACAAACGGGTCTAAGATAACACTTAGATACCTATAGTTTTTTTTTACAAGCTTATGTTTAAATAGTCTGAGTCTCCTAATTGACAAGGTGCCTCAATCTTATCCAGAAAGAATCCATTGAATCAGTCAATTTGACCTACAGGTTATTGATCTCTGTGAAATAGCTAGCTTGTTTCTGCAAATCGATTTGAAATGAAATGAATTCCGTGACGCTGGTCATCAGTGATGTATATTTATTTCTTTTATAGAGACTTCTGTCGCAAGATTTTATTTTACCCATACGCCAACGCTTTCTCTGACCAATTAGCTCGTAGCACAATTACCGTCATATTTTTGGATTTTTAATCAAACGAACAGATTATTTGCTCATTAGTCTTAATGTTCGTTTTCACCAAGCATATTTCCGGTCATGCGCCTTTAAAACCAGTCCCCAAACCTTCCGCTGTGCAATAATCCATCACATGACTAGATCATGCGCACGCGCCTGCTCGCCCTGACCCATTGAAAGGTTCAACGACCGATTGACACCTCGCGATTGTCGTTTGTCAAATTTATAACATTTCCATACAAAATGCGATAACTTTTCTCTCCCCTCGAAACCTGGTCCGATTTTCAAGTTTTTTGCATATGTTGTAGATATCATAAACTATGTCTGTACGTTTTCCTTTCCAAGAAAATATTTCTTAGAATGAAACAAATTTAATAAACAAGAAACAGAAACGTACAGACCTAACTCTTTATAACAACTACAACACATTCAAAAATTGGACTTGATTTAGTAAATAGGTGAGAAAAGT
Source organism: Acleris sparsana (assembly GCA_923062465.1). Lineage (NCBI taxonomy): Eukaryota > Metazoa > Arthropoda > Insecta > Lepidoptera > Tortricidae > Acleris > Acleris sparsana. The sequence goes on from OV281286.1 coordinate 17,017,361, forward strand.
TATCGCCCGTAGCTAAATTTATAATGTTTTTTTTTTTGACTGCGGTGCTTCACAATCCTCTTAAGAAACGATTTTAAATTAGTTTAAATTGTTTTAGTAATTCTAAATAATTTATTAGATTATCATCATTATCCTGTCGGCCACGACATATCCACTACCGATTTATGGTCGTGTTTATCAATGTGGATAAATGTGGACAAAACATCTGTCACTTTCTGGTACAGTAGGTTAGGTTAGGTTATTTTTATAAGAATCTAGGAAAGTAAAACGGTTTTAGGGAAAAATGATTTTCGGGCCAACGAAATAGCATACAAAAGTTTCTCGAACTTACGATAAGTAACCCTGAAAGACATCCAATACTAGTCGTACTCGTATTTGGACATAAGCCAAACCCGATGACTTTTAAAATACCGCGTGAAAAATGCAAACTGCACTTAAGTGATTGGAAAATCGCGCAAATCAACGTTTCTCGTGATTAAGTAACGAATGCACCAGAGCTTTTATTACATATTGTAAAAAGATAAAAAGATAAAAGAAATTTATTCAGTAAGTAGGCCGCTCGGGCACTTTTACACGTCAAGATACTACCAGCGCTTCCCAAGAGGAGACCACTGCTGAGAAGAAACGCCGCAAGAAACTCAGCAGTCAGTGTATGTACTCCTATTGTTATTTTATTGAGGTAACGTATGAACCTCTTATTAACGTGAAAGTAACGGCGACCGGACGTTAACAGTACGATTGCAATAGGGGTAAAAACAAAGTAGAATAACCTGATCCACAATGACGCGGTTAACCTACCTCTAGTTGGTAGTGATCCTGCATAAGCTAGCGGTTCCTGTTTGATTCCGGGCCAAAGCAAATATATTGTGTGATGAGCGCGAATGTGTTTTTGAATCTTTGTTATTTTTATGTGTTTAATTATTATAACGTCGTCGAGTACCTTACACTTAGTCAATTTGTATGAGATTATCCAATTTCATTTCTTATGGTATTTCCTAACTAAGTTAGCTTTCGAAACCATATTGCATTTTTACGATACGGCCGGGCTTTTACTGTCAACAATATAAAAACAATATGGTTCAAGACAAATTGTAAGATAGTTTAGGTGCAGAACTGATGTATACTAACTAACCAGACTTGCATGACCTTCCCTATATCCCGGTACTGGCTGGCTCTACGATTTATTAATGAACAAACAAGCAACTGACTGAGTCGATGTCTATGCTTTTAAAAGCGCGCACGATCCCGCAATAGCATTTAAAAATCGAATATCAGTTAGTTTTTAATAAAAGGCGATTAGCATTTGTTAATGGCCAGAACTTTTTCAAATTCGTTCGAAATGATAAAAATCTAAAACGTGATGGTGTACAAAAGTGTGTATTTTGACGATGACAGTTATAGATTTGTTCGATATGATCTTTTAGAAAGGTACGTTTATCGAGTTTACGTCAGTTATTTGTTTTTTTTTAACTGTATTTTTCGTCTATGTATATAGGTAAGCTATTTATTGACATGCTCTTGTTATTTATTATTAAGTAGGTAGTTAGGTACACATTAAAGCTTTTGTCCCAAATACAGACAAAAAGTCACCTCAACACAATGAAAGTTTATACTCTCATAAAATAGTATCTTATTTACTACACAAAGTGATCTAAATCAATGCAAATACGATAAAATCACACATATATCACAAGCCAGCCCTTTTCCCACTCGTATCAACCCTCAATACAATTCTGTTTTAACTCAACGAATGTCAAATATTTAACACGATTATACACCGCGTCGAGTTTCGTAGGGTAAATTGGAAATGTTATTTACGTAACCTTTTATCTATGGTTCGTAACGGAATTTCGGGCTTATTATTCAAATATGGAAATGTTTAATTCTTTAATGTACACAATAAAATAAGTCCTAAAATAATTAAATAGGAACTTGTGGCTTAATTTATAAACCATATTTACTTAGTTAGTTTTGGTGGTTTGTGTTTGTGATAACACTTTTTATATTGACATCGGTATCACATTTAAAACAAAGTCCCCGTCGCCTCTGTCTGTATGGTCGCGATCCCAAAAACGGAATAACTAACGGATTTTCATGCGGTTTTCACCATCATAATAAATTCTGGTTTAGGAACGGGTGTTACAGAAAAGCTCACATAAACTTAAAAGAAGCGAGGGCGGGTCGCTAGTTTTTTTTAAATAAAGTTTCTGGTTTACCCAATTGGTACCCATGGATGAATATTGACCTGAGTTTAAAAGAAGTGTTAAATAATAATTAATAACCCATTGTAATAATTCGTCCAAAATTGTTCTCGATCGGGTATATTGTTGCCGTGTGGTTGCCGGCTTAGAACAGTGCCACTCCACGCCTTCCTGTGGAAGTCGTGAGAGGCGATTAAAGGAGTAAAGGCTTATAGTATTATTAGGCGATGGGCTTGCAACCTGTCACTAATATACTGTTTATGCAAAACGAGGTTACACAATTATGACCAAATTTCTGGAGTTGTTGGTAATTCTGTAGTTCTGCCGACCCTACTCTGGGATGAAGGCGTGACGGTATGTATATAAACCAAATATTAATTAACAGCGAGCCTCTCAGGCATAATTAGAGGGCTTTTCAAACGTTTTGATTGAAGCGGAAGTGATACATGAAGATGAAGGAGTTAAATTTAGAATTCATACACATTAGTACGAGCTCTTCGCAAATGGGTCATAGAGGATGATTTCACCGTGTTACGTGCAGAAATAATTTTGGTGGCTTAAAATATTGTACTTGCAGGTAGTTTTTATGGTTTAAAGACATTATTATTATACATTTTTAGATTTGGGTGAACGTTTAGGAAATATTGATCCCCATTGTGGATTCTGCTTTCGGCGTTTGTACTTCCGAACCTTCGGAGCTTACGACTTGGGAGCCTTCAAAAAACGAGCCTACTCTTTTCCCAAAGGTCGGTACCTAACCTAACCTAACCTAACCTAACCTCACCTGCGATTCCTCTGGTGTTATGGATGTTTATATGTCGCGATGATCACTTACCATCAGGTGGCTCGCTTGCTCGTCCACCTCTGTTTTAACTAAAAAAAAAAACGAAGAAAAGTGTAATTTTCGCTAGAGTTGCGTGTCCGCCCCCACCTATTACCAAGACTCTTCTTTCTCCTGCCGTTACCCCAAATTATTTACCCATACTTCTCTATTAGTCGTCATCTCGGTGGTCACTCCCTTTCTAGCCATAAATAATTATCATCTTTCACACAGTCCTTCCATCGTTTCTTCGGTCTTCCCCTACTCAAATAGCTACTACCAAGACTACATCAATAAAACCCTGAAAACATCTCAAATCAAAGCACATAATAACGAATAAAAAAGTATTTTCTTCATGGTAAAACCATATTGGCTTTTACATGTTATAGTATCGTCGTTGAGTTTCTTCTCAGCAGTGGTCTCTTGCGAACCGCTGGTAGATTTTTGACGTGTAAAAGTGACCGTGCTTACTGTGCTTACTGAATAAACATCTTTTTTTTAAATCTTTATTGTAAACGTTACGATCGCTCTTATTTGATTAACAGTAAAGGCAGCCGAGTTAAAAACAACACTATAACACTAAGAAGACAAGCAGTAATGTGTTTATTTGTTTAATCACATTTTAACTGTCTTTATAAAGGCATTTAGAGTTACATTAGCGATCACAATCAGCTGAGTATGTATTGAAACTGTCATTAAAATTCGACTTTCACGTTTACCAAAATGCCTTTGTAAATAGTGGTAAAGGGCAAACTTAAGCATGGTATTACATTAGATAGAGGTCTATTTAAAGCGACTATTTACTTTGGATTCGTTTTCTTGAAACCTGGGCTTGTCTTTTTTACTCTCCCTGATTCTAATTCCTTTAAAATTTTCCATCAGTTGTTCTCATTTGTTTGATACCAGTTTTCTAAACCAAAAGTCAAGATAATACAATTTTAGCAGAAAAAAGCGTACATTTTCTAATTATGGCGTAGGAGTCCCAAATGGATGAAGACTGTAAAAAGCAAAAAGGTCGAATGGTCATTTGCTCTAAGCACCCTTGTTGGTTATTTACGGCGAGGCACTTGGCACTGGCCGGCTTTAACCTTTTCAATAAAAACAAATGGTTCCAAATTTAAATTATGATATTTTTTTCCATAACGTGCAATGATGCAAAGTTTTGTTAGGAAGTAGGTATTGCTTTTATAATCCTTAATTTATGTACGTTTCTGAAAATCATCCTCAAAGCTGAAATGTGACGTAATACCCAATCTAAAATTGGATTATAACTTCGCCCTTCGTACTTTTTGTTGATAGGTCCCTATACCAGGAGTAAAGTTAGGACAGCCGCTTTATTAACATATCTTGTTAGCAAATAAAATATCCAAAGTTGACACTTTTATAGATTAATGACATACTTAGAAACCAAATATTATGTAAACTTTCGGCTTTGCGACGATATTAAGTTCTTCAAACAGCCTGGGTAGTTTGAAGCATCTATAAGAATTGTATTAGTCATAATAGTCTTATAATGTTTAGTTATGTGATAACTTTGCTTTGCGTTCTTATACGGCATTGTCGTACGATTAGCTCATAAACTCCCATGGTGTCCAACGACATGTGAAATAACATTGTGTGCATTGGCCTTCAGAAGTTATTAACAAAAACTGCGCATGCAACGCGGCGTGGGCCGGGTCATGCGTCTTTATTATCTTTACCCGGCTGAGGAAACAGCTGATTAGTTTTATCTTGGTTTTTATCGCTCGATCTGTAGGTATTGTGGGCACTGACACGCCCGTGTTAGCATTCAGAGACAATGCCACACCTGCGTGTAAAAACTCTAATAAATTGTCAGATGGCGGCAACGATAGTGCTAAGTGGTTATCAGGGTCTTTGCTGGAATTTAGTACTTGGCCTTTGCACTAGATTGATACGCCCTAAAATGTTGATGGTGGTTTGGCTTAGTTAGGGTTATTCTAACGGTAAATAGAGGCCTTTTTAAAAAATCCATGTTTTTGACCTCGGGGTGCTGCTGCGGATTTTGCCCATAAAATGTCGAAAATTTTGACAGTTTTCTCTTTTTTTTTTTTGGGCATAGGAAAGGCTGACGAGCACACAGGCCACCTGATGGTAAGTGGAAACTGTGACCCATAGACATTCGCATTCACAAGACTGCAAGCCTAAGACTGCAAATGCGCTGCCAACCCTGAGGACTAAGATGGAATGCCTCTATGCTAGTCATTACACCGGCTGTCTTATCCCCAAACCGGAACACAACAATGCGAACACTGCTGTTTGGCGGTAGGTTAATGGATAAGATGGTGGTAGCGATCCGGACGGACCCCGCACAAGGTCCTACCACCCGCAAACGTACCACCTACCACCTTTTTATTACATAAAGCCTAAACTTTGGGATTAGTATTTGGGATAGGTAAATGCGGTACAACTTGATTACTGTGTATGTTCTATGTACCTAATAGTTAATGCTGAGATACGACATGTCAAACAATGGGCAGTCAGGACTAGACTGCCCACAACAGCACCTCGAGGTCGAAAACTTGGATTATTATAAATTCCTTTATACCTATATAGCACCCAAAAATAGTAGATACCCAACCTTTTGCAATTTAAAATACTTTGACTGAATGAATACAATTTTATCAGCCAATCATTATTCACAACTGCACACCAGCAACGTGATTAATTATCAATTCAAGTTTAACTTTTCCTAACCTTATCGAAGATGGGATGCTTTAAACTAAGTGATTTACTGTCTGCGAAGTTTATGAGACAGTTTGATATAAATGAAGTTATTTATTTATTACAAAAGCATTCTAGTTTAGCTTGAAAATAGTTTTATGTAAACTTTTAGCTCGCTTATTTAATTCATTTCTTTAATGGATTACCTTTAGATACATTTAAGTGATTTAACTACGAGAACACGCCAAAAGAAACGCTAAGCCGGTATAGTCGGGGCACTCGAGGTCGCGCCGTCGACGCAACCTTAGTGCTAAAGCGAGAATAGTTATCAAAAACTCAGGGCCAGAAATGAACTTTTTTTCTACTTATACTATGATTAAGCCCATGTTTGGTTTCAATAAAAGCTAATTCATGTAAAAAACAGATGAGATTATTTTTTTTGTATTGCTTTAAAAATAACCAAGATATAATAAATAATAAATAATAAATATCAGGGGACAATGTCACACCAATTGACCTAGTCCCAAACTAAGCTCTAGGCTTGTACTATGGGTACTGGACAACGATATAAATACTTTGTATAGAGAAATATATAATTAAATACATAGAAAATATCCATGACTCAGGAACAAATATTCGCGCTCGTCACACTAACATCTGCACTTACCGGGATTTGAACCCAGGACCGCTAGCTTCGTAGGCAGGGTCACTACCAACTAGGCCAACGTGTCGTCAATATATAAGCCAACAAAGATTGGTTGTTTGTGTTTGTGAAGTTTATATGGCCGAACTGCACGATAACGTCACCGGTGGACTTTGGATGTCTCTATCTAATTAGTTTTTTAAGAGGCTTGTAAGTATCATCCGTATTTCATGACCAAATTTAATTTTTATTTCACTTTTGGTGATCTCTTTACGGTATTTTCATATTTTGTTGAGAATTGCGATTTAAAAATCCATGCATGTTTCTTATTCCCCAGTATTAGCTGACAATATGGCATGTCGTCAGTGACCAGCTAAAATAAATGATGATTTTTGGGAGCCCGTTCTTTTGTCATTATGTATTTGCGTTCATAACAATCGAAAGTCAATATTTTTATATTGTCAAAGGCGTACACTTCTTAAACTTTCTAAATTATTAGGTTTGTTTCTTAAAATCCTAAGTAAACTGTTAAAACAACAAAAATACTAAAAATAATGCTAACAAATAATATAGACACAAAATTTTGATCAAAATACTAATTGAAGTAAACAAAATGCCACAATCCCGTAATTCCGGGATTATATCGAGCGAGCTCCCGGTTTAATTATGGAACGTTTTACGTTCCGGTATAAAGTAACGGTCAGTTAAACATTAACATTTTTAATCTCCAGTTAAGTCCTGCTGTTAAGTTAACTAGGATAAAGAATGTACAAGTAAAGTTTGCAAGATGGAAGTTTCTAGGATAACTAACTTTATAGTTTCCTGGACAGCTTCTCTACAAAGGCGGTAAGTCATTTCTACTTAAAGTTGAGTGCAGAAGTTAGTGTTGAGAGTTGTTTTTATATTTGTTGACGGAATAATTTGGCCTGTCCACTATCTGGAAATAATTCGATGGAGATTGCTCTTCAAGTGCTAGCAGTATAGCTGCAGCACTTATTGAAAAATATATGTTATATATTAAGCCAATAAAAACATAGAATTTTGGAATCTTCGAAGCCCTACTATAGCGGTTATTTTTGATTCAATTGTTGAGTAATTACAACTCCTTAACCCTGGTAAACCATTTTTATAAATGTGGTTTCAAAACAAACAGACATTTGAATAAGACGCTCCAATCACAGCGTGTGTAAACTATCTCCATCCCAATTTCTTCGCATGGACGCCAATAAAGCAATCCCTTTTGATGCTTGTGTGGGCAGGGCAGGATATGTGGCCTTTTAAAAGACTTACCCGCTCTTATGAATCTTTCCTAACATTATAAATGCCATACTTTTTTTGTTGGTTCCGTCTCCACAATTTACCGCTCAAGCTACTACACGCAAAATATGGTACAGGGATAGTTTGTAGCCCGGAGACTGACTAATTTTTTTATTAGGTACCCGACTACGGCCAAGCAAAAATGAGGGTTATAATTTTGACCGGTATGTTATGTATGTATACTTAGAACCTTGTCATTGTGACTGCCATTGTTATTGTCATACTTGTCATTTGATGTTCAGTTTGAAGTTTATTATGACAGTGCACTAAAGTGCTTAACATTTTCGTTTGTGTACTGTACATATGTTCCCTCATAACTTCTAATTAGCCGTGAAAATTTGATACCTAGTTCCCAATATTAGATAAAGGTCGCAGGAAAAAGTACTTGGATCATAAAAGAGCAATAATATTTGTTACTTTCTGATCAAATATGACAGGATTAGAACTTATTTAAACAAATCAAGGACCATTTTCTATTAGTAACACTCTCGCCTTCTATTATGTCCGATTTACACTAGAATAGTGGCATTTTTTTTAAATTGCTCAATACAGGCAAACAGTCAGTAGGCTCAAAGGAAAAAGGCTACTCTTGTGTTGCATAAGAAATTGTATATCGCCTTTTTTTAAACCCGTATGCCCGTAACCCGTACCCGTAATGCACTTTGAAAAGATAAGTGTAATGGCGAGTAGAAAATATCTAGCCACTGATCTTTTAACAGTCGGGGAATAAAAGGAGTCCTCACATCTAAACTCTATTCCAATGGTGTTAATGTCCAAGAGGGTTTTTTAACTTACTTGCCACTGGCCTAGAATGTAAGCCAAATCATAACGTATTTTTTTAAGAAACTGTTACATCAAACGTATAGATATCTGATATATAGAGTATAGATCTGTAGAAGATCCCATCATTAGATCCTGACGTGTTGACAATGAGACCAACTAAAAAGTATAATATCTATGAGTAATCGGGAAACAAACATAAAAAAAGGTCACGACGAATTGAGAACCTCCTCCCTTCTTGAAGAAGGTTAAAAAAGGAAAACAACAGACTCTCACTTGCCACTGTCTGAACGTTTAATATGACTGTACAGTCGCCATCAGATATATCGGAGCGGCCGAGGTACTCAAATATTTCTGAGCAGCAATAAATTTCAATAAATTCTTTACGGTAAATAAGGTCAATAACATCTGAACATCCAATTCGCCACAAATATATGAGCAGTGGTTTTTCAATTAAATCTGAACACACAACGAGACAATAATATCTGAAAGCACAACTCGTCAAAGTTATCTGCACAGACAGGGTGATCATAAATATCTGAACATTTAAGGAAAATATACCTTAAAGCACTAGGCATACAGTTTAAATGTAATCGTACAGATGCAATGAATTTTTCTTTTACAAAATAAGTAGGTATACAAAATATAAATCTGCGAAAAGCAACTTCACGGTCTTGTTACAAGAGAAGAGACACAAAACGAATGTGTACAAAAAGGCCATAATTTCTAAATTCTGCCAATTGTTGTATCTGAAAGAGTCACAGAGTCCGGGCGACACATGCATATCGCACGTTTCGCACAGTACAAGTAAGATAAGGACGCCATTAGTATCACGATGACGTCACGCTCTATCTCAGGCAGTGTATACACCCTACATCGAGCAGAAAACTCTTTTTAGTTTTGACATTGATAAAACCGAATGGTGGTTGTGTAGAAAATGTATTCCAGCGTAGTACGTTAAAGAATTTTAAACTGTATGCAAAGTGATTTAAGGTATATTTTCCCTAAATGTTCAGATATTTATGATCACCCTGTCTGTGCAGATAACTTTGACGAGTTGTGCTTTCAGATATTATTGTCTCGTTGTGTGTTCAGATTTAATTGAAAAACCACTGCTCATATATTTGTGGCGAATTGGATGTTCAGATGTTATTGACCTTATTTACCGTAAAGAATTTATTGAAATTTATTGCTGCTCAGAAATATTTGAGTACCTCGGCCGCTCCGATATATCTGATGGCGACTGTACTCGCTTACTATCCTAGTATAAATCGGCCATAAAGAGCTCGCGTGCTGTGTAATAAACGTTTACACCCCGTGAAGTTGAAACAGTGTAAACGGGGCAGGCTGGCACTTAAAAGTACATCAACCTGTTTCATAGGGGGTCAACATGGTTTAATGAAAATATCTGAGTAATTTAAGTTTAAGCTGCAACCAAGTAAACAGTTCTATAAGTAAAAATCGGTAACCCATCATTTCGTCGAATTTCATTGTAGTATCTAACGCTACTCTCCGTTGAAACCATGACTAGTTTAGGATATTTGAAACATTAATTACACAGGTTAGGTTAGGTTAGGTTAGGTAGACTTGTAACTACCAAAAAAAAATTACTCATGCAACGAGGAATTCCTTTCGATGAAATGACAATTCTGCGTAATGATACGTTCGTTGAAGGGCGTTTCAATAGATTCACGAAAATAAAAAAGATTTAAAACGTTGACATGCGTAATGTTTTTGTCTTTTTCCACTATTGAATAGATTCAATTTTTAACTATTACTTACAGCTAAGTTAGCAAACGACCGATCATGGTGGGAATCTTTGGGGAAGGCCAGGAAGGCCTAATGGACATTGGACGTGTTTCGGCTCACATGATGATGATAACATGCCTCTGTAGTTACGAAATCGTATCATTGAACGAAAAGCAGTTTGACGTCAGCTCCCGCGTGGATCAATTTTGAAAAGTTTAATAGGACTTATTCGTATGCGCAGATGATTTCACATAATCTTATCTTACAGATACACTTCGACCCCTTATTTGATTTTCTCTGCAGTTGGAGGTTTCCTCATGATACTTTTCCTTTACCGTAAGAGTAATGTACTTAAAGTTAGAAAAACTCATTGTTACATGGTGAACGTTGGAGTACGAACTCGGTACCTTACGAACACGAATCGACCTCTTAAGCTATTAAGCCACCGACGAAGATCCTGGGCCTCTATTCCCGACGGTATAAACCATATCGTCTTTGACCTGGTATGGTATTGTTTTGACGTCAGCCGCCATTACTGTCAAGAGCTATCCATGCCTTCCAGTGTGGAAGTCGTAAAAGACTGAGGGATTAAAGGCTTGTAGTATTGTTAGGCGATGGGCTTGCAACCTGTCACTAATATACACTGGAAACATATTGGCCTGTATGTGCAAAATGTGGTTATAGAATTAACAACAAGTTGTTAGAGTTGTTGGTAATTCAGCTCTGCCTACCCCACTCTGGGATGAAGGCGTGACGGTATGTATGTATGTATGTAAATAAGAGCTATCAAAACGTTGACAATGCGATAACAGATCAAAAACGATATTGTTTTTAGCGTGTTGAATAGAAGCCCTGTGCGCGGATAATACTCGCCTCGTACAATAACGTATCTAAAAACTGGATGTAACCAATGTAACCATTCACCATCTTACCTTAGATAACCTGGTGACCTGACATACAGGTTTCCCCTAGTTTGGGTACCAGTCTCTGCCGCACAGGTTCTGTACCTGTTCTTAAGTTAATTTCTATATTATACATAAACTGTATACTTGGTGGTGGAGAAAATAAATACATTTTACTTTTACTTTAGATGATGATGATGATGAGTGATGACGAGTGGGATGAATGTCATCTCATACTTTTGAGAGATAGAAGAGAAAAACATTCGTATAGCGTTTGCGTCTTGGCTATGGTCCAAGATGATGAACGCTAACGTAAACGATTGTCAAAAAACAAGCAATTGTATGCAATTGACATAAATAAGCTCTCGACGTGACTATCCGAATGCATCTTGTCACTAGTATTTCTGACATTTGAAGCATCTTCTAACCATCTTATATCTTGTCTAGGCCGTGGAGCATGGAGACCAGGACGGACGAGGACGAGGCCCCTACGGACCCGGCGGCTAGGAAGCACACGCACCATGACTACACGGAGAAGGACTTCGAAGGTACGATATTCATTGACATTATCTTTAGGTTAGTACTATACGAGTTAGTACATGGGTATTCCTCATAGCTGGCTAAAAGTAAGTCGAGTCATGCACGTACGGTAGACGTTGTAGTGGTGGGTCATATTTATTGGTAACTGTTCCAATATAACACCAAATGTTCCAGCATTAGAGTTGCTAATTGATAACACTGTTACAGACGAGAAGTATGCAAAATGTGGTTACAGAATGATCATCCATTTATTAGAGTTGTTGTTGATTCTGTAGCTCTGCCTACCCCGCTCTGAGAATAAAGGAGTGAGATGATGTATGTATGTTCCAAATATTACACCAAATATTCCGGTACATGTACGCTTTAGGTAGGCAGAGCCGCAGAATTACCAACCAGAATTATTAACCACATTTTGCACAATAAGGCTAAGATGCTTACCAGTGTCTTAGTGACAGGTTGCAAGCCCATCGCCAAGCAGTACTACCAGTTCACCTTTCATTCCCTAAGTCGCCTATTGCACCTCCATGGGAAGACATGGAGTGGCACTATTCTAACCCGGCAACCACACCGAATATTAGTAGTTAGTAAAATACAACACTGTTAGAGACGAGAAATTAATCCTTTTGCCTATTAACCCCCGACTTAACAAGAGGGGTGTTACATGTTTAACGTGTGTATCTATGTGTCTGTCTGTGGCATCGTAGGTTCCAAACGGTTGGACCGATTCAGACGCAATTTTTTAGGAAGCTTGTGCTTACCTCTCTCAAAGGATTAGACTAGCTATCCAGATAGGTAATGCAGCCAGAGTATTAGGGACCATGTTGCGGACGGAGCTGATAAAGAGGGTGTTATTTTTATAATGGTGATTATTATTTATACCTCTTAATGTTTGGAATGCTTAGTTTTATTTTTATTGGACAACGTTTAGTTTGAATTTGTAATCGTCGAATATTGTTAATATTATGTAAAGGGTAATAATGAATCTGAATATAGCCGTAATAAATAAAATAAGTAAATCGGCAGCTAGGTAGTTTAATTTGGATTTTTATAAGCTATGTTTTATGAAAATGGGCTAAGCCGTATAATAGATATCAGCTCTGAAAGTAGGGCTCACTACTACATCGGGGGTTTTATCTCATTTATAGTTATTGAAAGTAGAACTAATAAACAGAGGGGTAAACAAATACCACTTGTTTCCACCTGCTACGGTCCTGACGAAAAAAAAACCGCTTCTTCCACATTCATACATCGAGTCATGCATGCACGTCGGTTTCGGGTACGGTCAGCAACGAAAGTCCATGAACACTTTTCTCTAGTTTTGTCTGAGATTACTGTCTAAATTGTAAATCGACTTTCTTTGCTGAAAGTAGGTAGATTCTGCTATATGTATTTCTCCGATTTGATTCGAAAAAGACGCCTATTGTGGCCCCTTCCGTCCCTTCCACTCACTTTCGCTCTGTACTTTTATAAACATCTTCTTTCATCCCAGTAAAAGGATCACAGGTATCAAATTTGCATAGCCGTAAACATCATACCGCACAAGCGCAGCACACGTCAAGTGAAATAGGATATTCCTAAGATGCAGTCGGGTGGCTTCACCTTGACTTAACTAACCGTGGATTACTCGTACCTACGTCTGTTACTAGCCAACAAGATCTTGGCGAGGTCAAGAGGGCCTTCGTATGGAAACATTTGAGACGTTATCGCACCGCTTTCATTTGATTGTTAGATAAAGGTGGGATTAAGGGTATTGCGCTCTGCGTCTCTAAAAGAACCGTCCACACGATTCTATTGGATTTAACGTAGCCAACGCTTCATAGAATTTCGAAACGTGTTCAAGATGCTTATCGCTAAAGTAAACGATTATTGTAAACTGTAAATAAATATTAAAAGATTTAAAAACCACCACTATAATATTAGCTTTACCCAAAGGTTAACTGGTAGAGAATGCCTGTTCGCCTTTTGCATATTAAGTGTATTATTTTGTGCAATAAAGATTCAATAAATAAATAAATACATCAGTTCTATACATTTTTCTATACTTAAAACACGAGTAAATACCTATGCAACATTCAAGTCAATGCTAGGTCTGCGAACAGAACTTAATTAAGTCGCAGAGAAAAACATTTTATTTACTTGAAATAGATTATAAATTCCACCTGGCATCTGAGATACTAAGAATATTGTGGTAGCACCCGGAAGTTTAATGGCAAAACATAGTGATACTTACCCACTTTTACTATTGTAACTTTATTGTGTATTGCGGGTGTTAGGACCTTGTGCAGGGTCCGTCCGGATCGCTACCACCATCTTATCCATTAACCTACCGCCAAACAGCAGTGTTTGCATTGTTGTGTTCCGGTTTGGGGATAAGACAGCCGGTGTAATGACTAGCATAGAGGACCTTATTACACTTTTTAATGGCGGTCCCCTAATTGACTCTCTCTAGATGTAAATGTCAATGGCGCTTAAAATAGCGAGTCTAGTTTCTCATCGGATCATAAAATAGGGAATAAGAATGGATTTTTTACATCGCATTTCTAAACAAAATATGAAAATACCATAAAAAATATCAACAAATGTGAAATTTAAATTAAAATCGGCCAAGAAATAGGTGCGGATGATACACTTTAAATTTATAATTAGACAGCGATTAAAGAAGAAGAAGAAGAAGAAGAAGAAATACATTTATTCACTAACCATAAGACACGCTAATATACAAATCACATTGGACAGTGAGATCCGGTATACACTGGGGCGTTATGTTACAGATCGGCCATATAAACTCCATGTTTAATTCTGTTTTACTAGTAAGAAATAGGACAAATCTTTGTTGGCTTATACCTTGGTTATTATTATAGCTATTCAAAAAAATGTTTGTTCTTAACTGTTTGTTACATGAATCGGCTTTTATTAAAGCTGTGAAAAAACTCATGAATATACCCTATTGTTCGTAATCTGAACCTACAGGTTCCGCTACGAACCTTCACTAAGCTTTCTCTAACGGGATCTAGAGCCCTAAATTCTCCGAAGCTTTTATCCGGAGAAATTGAGTTTAGTCTGACAACCTGTAAAAGCTACTAAACTCTACTTGTTTAAACTAGCCGGGAACTCGATTACTGAAGTATTTTCAGCTGCTCAGCTGAAATTTGCTTAGTCCGCTATACTAGGTCACAGTACACAGAGTTCCTAATGTTTCAGTAACCATCAAAAATGAAAAAATACCTAAAAATTATTCACCAATTTAAAAATATGAAATCGAGATGGATTTAAATGAGAATTACAACAGTCTATTTTAGTAATTCAAAATCAAGAATATAATCTTAACTAGAATCTGGGCCTATATTCCTTATGGGTTTAGCCCATCTTGACTTTATATTGCAATCATATTGCTAACCAGCTCTTGCCATCAAATCAACAGAAACTACCATTTCCTCAACAATGTTACCATCATTACTAAGGTCAGGTGGGGGGATAGCGTCAGCGGGGTAAGTGCGACCAACCATTATCTTTAGGATATATTGTTGGTTAGATATACTTGCCCTGCACGCACTTGGCCCACCTTGCCTTATATAAAAGCTAAATAGTCGAAAAAAAAACAAGGGACATTCTCACACAAATAGACTTGGAGAAACTCAAGGCTTGTACAGTCACGAGATTAAATTTGGGACCCACCTTAGGTCCAAAGTCAATCTGACATTCTACAACAATAAGGTTGAGTTTCCTAGAAGTTACAAATGTCTTGACATCTCTAATGACATTGACGACTTCATGCATATTTTTCTTAAAATGGGTCCCAAATTAACGCTCGTGACCGTACTTACTGTGTGCTAGATGACGATAAACATACTTATTTGGAGAAATACATACTTAAATATTGGCCCATACGCCGGAAATAGAACCCCGCTAGGTTCTTAGAACAATTAAACGCTAAACGCGTCGTCTAAGGTGGTGTAAAGGAAATGGAACAGGCAGGACTGAGAAACTATCATAGCTTCTGCTAAAAACTTGTTTCAGATGTTTTTAGAAGAAGCTAAGTTAGTTTCTCACTTTATTTCATTTTATTTGAAGCTAGTTATATTTATTTGTTTAAATAAGACCAAACAAACAAACATATTGGAATAACAAGCGTCACGATGTACTCAGGACATTAATTATTAGAGCCTTTCTTCCCATCCTCTCCTGAGGCTTCCTTTCAAATGTGAAGCAAAAAAAATACACATCACCTTTATCACACTGTCAAAACGAAAATGGGCTTTGAATATTTAATACAAGTTATTTTTAGAAAAAAATTGAATCAATGGAAAATGAGAAAAAGTCCACGTCTTTTACCTATTAGATGTTGCCATCGTAATAATAATACTTGTAATGCCTGCTGACTGAAATACACGGTTACGAAGGACATTATCCAGGTGTGTGCGTAGCTCATTTGGGTAATGGCTATGTCATTACACTAGCTAATCCACTTAGTAGGCCCCTGATGTTGTTCCAACAAGTAAGGTATAGGTAAAAACGTAGGTAAAGGTCCTCTTGCATGTACGTAATTGTGTACAGACGAAATTTCAAATATAGAATGTCGAGCGGTCTAAGTATACAGTGGAGCTAGACAAATTGCCATCGAATACGAACGCTAGCGTTTGGTGATCACCTGTCACTTACAAAAATGTATGGAATTGACGTAAGTCACGTGATATATCACTCGTTACAACTGACACTGAATAGTGTTATTTTGACGTTTTGCCCGTCGTTACGCGGTGCTATTTTGACAGGTTGAACTCAACACGAGCACTATCACGATATAAACGTCGGTATCGAAGGGCTACTTGGCTAGCTTTTTCATTTTTGACAACGCAAAGCAATAGGTGATCACCAAACGCTAGCGTTTGTATTCGATGGCAACTTGTCTAGCCCCACTGATGTGGTACATTACAACAACATGCAAGAGGACCTTTACTTATATATCTATTTATCGCATTTATTTATGTCTTCTTGTCAATCAATCTATTTACTTGAATAAGGTTCTTTATTTTCTACATACATAATATAATATCTTCCCTAAAATATGTTCAGAAACTGGCAAATGGCGTACATTAAGAAATCGGTATCAGTGGTTGTATATGAATGTTAACATTAAAGTATTGCATGGTGACCGATACTTTAACGTAAACGTTAAGATACAGATACATTAAGATACAGCTCAACCAAAGGTACAGATTTCTCACATATTGAAAAAAAATTATGATACGCCTAAAGATAAAGTTATGTATGCGACTGTACACATAATTAATCAAAAAACATTCGTGTGATCTTATTATGAAACGAGCCGAAAGGTGAGTAAACCATACTAGTGCGTTAATGCCTCTTATTATCCATCAGTCACATAAACTACTAATTCACATCAGTATTTTTAGACCTCATGTAAACTACATTTAGGGTTAAACAATTTTGAAATCAGAGCTTTTTTATGGCATTGAGAAAGCAAACGAGCGCACAGGGCCTCTATTCAAAACACAGTAAAAAAAAAACGTTAATGATCTAAGCCTCTATTTTCGACGCTTAAAAAAAATATCGTCTTTGACCTGTCATGGTATTGTTTTGACGTCATCCGCCATTACTGTCAAATAAATAAGAGCTATCAAAACGGGGACAATACGATAACAGATTAAACACGATATGGTTTTCACTTCTCATGCTCGTAAAGTCCTTCTTTATGCTGGGTATAGGCTGCATAAAATCGCATTTTATGCACTAGTGCATAAAGTAATTTCTTCTTTTAAGACTAAGGCAATCAGGCCTTACAGCCTTCACACAATACACCTTCATTTAATTGATATATTTTTATGAGATTTTGGTTACATCTTTTCAATTTAATTACGACATTTGTATAAGTATCTAAATACAAATTTACGAATAATACCTACGACGTGCATTTACGGTAAAAAAATACAACGCAAATATTTATAATAACTTGGCATTAAGCATCAGACCATAGTCAAACCTGTCAAACGTCACATAGTCGAAAATTAAAAAAAAAAGTTAAGAAGGTAATCAGGCCTTACAGCCACATACACAATACACCATATTTTAATTCATTTGTTTTTATGAGATTTAGGTTATTTCTTAATTTAATTACGACATATATATAACTATCTAAATACAAATTTACGAATAATACGGGCGTGCATTTAAGTAAAAAAATATAACGCAAATATTTATAATAACTTGGCATTAAGGCACAGACCATAGTCAAACGTCACATAGTCAAAAATAAAAAAAAGTTTAAGAAAAATTAAGAGGCGCGAAGCAAATTTTTCGTTAAACAAAACTAGAAACTAGAAAATTTTGTTGTGTCGCGTTTGAAAATTCAATAAGTAGTTAAACAATGTCCTCGAGTAGTGATAGTGACGATCAAATAATGATTTCGCCTGAGACTTTAATGGAAAGAAGTGCGAAAGATGTAATTGAGAAGATAATGCCGCCTAAATCGAAGAAAATCTATCTCAGTATGTGCTTCTTGTTTTATTTCCTTGCAATCGAAGTGAAAAGCAGAGTGTAAAATTCGAGCATAAAACCCATTTTACCCTCGACGTGACTATCCACACTCGCCGTTCCGGCTCGTGTGGCTATATGCACATCTTGGGTAAAATAGCTCGTTTTATGCACTTGTTGTACAATCTACTATTTTACCGTGTTGAATAGAGGCCCTGCTATCTTATTGTCAACGTTTTGATAGCTCTTATATTCTTGACAGTAATGGCGGCCGTGTTAAAAACAATACCGTAACACGTCAAATACGATTTGGGTTGTACCGCGTAGAATAGGCGCAAGCGCAGATCACCTAATGGTAAGTGGGATTTAAAACCAATAGTTGTCATCCCTGAGGACCAAAATGGATTGCCTCTGCTTGTAATTTTACCGGTTAGATTATCCTCACATCGGAACACAATAATGCGAACACTGCTGCGGTGGTTTAAAGGATAAGATAGCACATAAATACAGAAAAATAAAAATAAATTACCTCATTGCAAAAATAAATCACAATACAAAATGTCGTATATTATTAATGTTTACCAAGCGTTTTTCCTTAAGGGAATTTCTAAAATCGTATTTTTCTCGAAAGCATTTCTCCTTCGCAGTTTATTTTTGTTTCAACTGGTTTTCATTCATCATTATACGCAATATCCAGTTTTACCCTCTTACTAGAGTAAACGATAAACGTTGAGTAACAATGTTGTAGCTCAACCACGCTTTGTCCTTATCTGTCAAATTCAAATATCACAATGACAGATGCAAAGCATGGTTTAACTACACCATTTGCAACGTTAAAGGACGGCGGATGTGTAATTTGTTTTAGTTTTTGATTTTGTGTATTTAGGTGTTCAAAGTTGTTTTTTGTTAGTGATTGGTACTTTTAAGGCCTTTGTGTTGCAAAGTAATAGAAGAATTGGACTTATTTCGTGTATCCTGGCATCTTACTTCTCGTTTCAAGTGGACTCGCAGTGGTACAGAGGTTAAAACTATCTTGGCCTCTGTCCTACATATCACCGTACAACGTTGCCACCAATCTTCCTAGAGAAGATTGGATTGTGTTTTATTACTATATTGATTTATACTTATATATACTTGACATTGGCGAAATCACTTCATAGTGGAAACGCCATATTCCCGCGGTAGTAGCTGTTCAAGTTTATTAGTAAGGGGATTAGAGTAGATGGAAATTTACGTTTAGATTCAGTCATTTTGATCCCTTTTTAGGCCTCATAGTTTAAAACATAGTTTTATTTTAATAATAAAAACAAACGTACATATTTACGCTATTCTCAGAGTTTATCTAAAGGATAGAATAACGAGGTTATCCTAAAGAGAACCAAAGTCATCAACATAGCGCACAGGATTAGCAAGCTGAAGCGGCAGCGGGCTAGCCATATCTGTAGAAGAGACGATAACCGCTGGGTTAAACGTAGTGTAACGAGTGTAACGCCCTCCAGCTAGGTGGAGTGACGATTTGCGAAAGGCCGCTGGCAGATGCTGGATGCGACAGGCCGAAGACAGGGTAATTTGGTGCGTATTAGGGGAGGCGTATGTCCAGCAGCAGCAGTGGAATGATAATGCTGATGATGATGATGACATACGTATTTGGTGGACGACTTAACTAGTTTTATTGGCAACTATACATATACGATTCATTTTTGAGCAAACGAAGTCGCTGGCGAAACTGAAGCTTCATTATCAATCCTACCATTGCACAGTCGAAGATTTAAATTTGTGGCCCATCTTAGGTCCAAAGTAAATCTGATATTCTACAACAGCAAGGTCGAGTTTTCTATAAGTTAGAAATGAATTGGCAGCTCTAATGGCATTGATGACTTCAAGCAATTTTTTAAATGGGTCCTTAATTTACGTTCGTGACCGTATAGTCAGGGTTCGTAGCAGTTATAGCAATAAAAAAATGGTTCTGAATATAACGTTGTGTTTCTGACATTTCTAGGTTACTGGCAATACTGTCCTAATTAACAGGATGTCAGAAACACGACGGTTTTGTTTATACGTTAACACATTTCATACTTGTTAGCTGTCGGGTTGATTTATCAGAAATGGTAACTAGCCTTTTTTTTCTTACTTTTACGTTGGAAAATTGCATATTAGAAACAACCGAACAACCATACAGCGTTTTCAAACCAAGAAGGGGCGCCCCGTCTGTCAAGGAATACTAATCAAGGAATTTGAATGTCTAATAGTTTGACATAATTCGTCAGTTAGCCGTGTGTACATTTCCCGACGTAACACGACTAATCACACGTGGAAAATAACCAGGAAAAGTTACGTATGCCAAACATTGAAATTCCTTCATACGCGTATATTTATTCTCCTATAACAAAAATACCGCATTTTTCCAGGTGTATTTTACAACTAGCTTCTGCCCAGGACTTCGTACTTTCGGACTTTTAAATATTCCGTGATGTAAAGTAGCCTATAATATGTTAATCCAGGGTAAGTACTTATAAGCAAAGCCCGGATGACGGGAGCAAACATGCACTTTTCCTAGTACTTATATAAATATCGACTATTCTATCGACATCCAAGTGCACTTGTCAACATTACGTTTACAACCTCAAGGTAACGTCATTCACAATAAATATCAGAATGTGTTGAAGTAAAACGTTAGCGTTTCAACTTTAAAAATCTTAAAAAAAATGATATCTGGAAAAGAAGTGGAACTGCGTGGTACATAAGTAATTCATAACTACTATGAATTATTTAAATTTGCCCAGATTAGTACAGTAGATTTAGAAAGATCCTTTAGTTGGTTGAAATGGATTTTATCACCAAGGCGAAAGCGAATAAATTTTTTAAATTATATAAAAAAATGAATCCTGTCATCCGGGCTTTGCGTATAAGTTATCTCCTTTCCAAATTGTGAAGGAACGAACTAACCCAAAATTACGCATTTATAATTTGTATCTTTATTCATCTTTCAAAGGCAAACCAAAATGGTTTCCTCATACTAGTTGATCAACATTAGCAGATGGTGTGACGCCTAATGCAAACTATAATTCTAAAAATATATACTTACTTCCATCTTCCTAGTAGGTCGAGGTGTAAGTTTCCCTTTGATCTCAGCGGTTCATAGCTTTGCGGCTGACTCGACCTTCGGAATGCTATAAGCAGGCAATATCCAGCCTCAATCTAGGATGTCTGAAAGGGCGTTTAAACATAAGAAGCGTTTCATTAATTTTATGGTAGGACCTTGAGTGAGGTCATTATTTGTAATATTATTATATTTATATTGGACACGTTTTGATACTTAAGCAGACTACATTTGTAAAGATTTTATTTTGTGTTGGTGTTTATTCTTTTTTTAACTCCCGACCCAAAAAGAGGGGTGTTATAAATTTGGCCGCTTTGTGTGTGTCTGTGGCACTGTAGCTCTAAAACGGGTGAACCGATTTAGATTCAGATTTTTTATTTGAAAGCAGGATTTCTAGCGGTAGTTTTTAGATAGGATGGATACGTATGGTTTCATTAAAATCGGTTTGGTTCTTGAACATTTTTGAAATGTACTATCGAACCAACGGAACCCTGACCCACCATAGAACCTTGTCACAGTGATTGACGTTAGGACTGTCATACGAAGCTATACGACAATCGTACGTCAATCATTGTGACAATGTTCCATGGTGGGTCAGGGTTCCGTTGGTTCGATAGTACATAGTCGGTCGGTGTAGTATATTTGCTGTGTTGGTGCCGGCCGAGAATAGCACCACCCCATCTCTTCCCGTGGGTGTCGTAAGAGACGACTAAGGGATAAACCGGAGGATGGGCAGCAGCGTCCTCCGCGGACTACATGGTATAACTGCGGTCGCCAACCCGCCTGCCAAGCGTGGCGACTACGGCATTTTTCCCCCCAATGGTATGAGTTTGAGTGGAAAGCCTTGGGGGAGGCCTATGTCCAGCAGTGGACGTCTTTCGGCTGACATGATGATGACATAGTCGGTTCCCGCCGTCTATTCCTCTGTACCTATGTACAGTCACCCAAAAAAAATGTTGAACATACTTAGAAGTTTGTCATTGTAAATATATTTTCATTGTCATGCATGTGTGTCATTTGATGTCCTGTTTGAAGTTTACTATGACAATGAACTAAAGTGTTTAACATTTTCGTTGGGGTACTTACTGTACGCTTAGATTTGTCAAACTACGCAACGGAGTTTAATGCGGTGTCCAATGTCCATCAATAGATAGAGTAATTCAGGAGGAAAGTTTTTACGTACAATTAATTGTTGTTTATGTACGAATGTTACAGAAAACTCACATAAACCGAAGCGAAGCGAGGGCGTGCTAGTTACCTTTAAAAGAGCCCTCATGCGGCCAATTTACTTGATAAATCGCACACCTAGTACAAAACAGTATTAACTCAAAATTTGTATATTTTTAGTTAATGTCATATTCAAATTCTACACACGATACCGCGTAAGCCAATAAAACAGAATTAAAAATGTTTTAAACACTCGCGGATAGGTGGCGTTGTAACATCCTTTTGATGACGCAACCATTTCTTACCTCCTCCCGCCAAAACAGTACTATTGTCAGTTCGCTGCCGACCCCTACACGGAAGACACGCACGCTGTTTGTCCAAGACCGGTTTATTTCGAGTTGTATCAGTTTTGTTGACTTAGACTTTAAATTATTCTAGTAGTATTTTGAGTTGTTACTTTGTTAGTGAAATAAAATTGAACAAATAGACCAGGCGATTGTACTGAAATTCGAGTTGATACTATTTAGATGACCAAGGTAAGGATAAAATTCTTTATTTATTTTGACTTGAGTCTGTTTTGTGAGTTTATTTTTTAAATTTCTATTTGCAACGGTTTTGGTGAATCAATCGCTTAACTCGATTATCTTTTGAACGTACAGTGCAAAACTGTTTTTTTTAATTTCCCGTATCATTATATTTTATGTTGCAACTGTTTTATTATTTGAATAACACTAACGGCTGCTAATAAAGCTCTAACTAAATTCTTTTTGAGTTAATACGCTTTTTATGATTGATAAATTAACTAAATCATTTTGGTGTGTTTTTTTTTAGAAAAATGAAAGGTCAAGGCCGATTAACTTGGTTAAGGAAACTGACAAAGCAAATGTAAGTCTCAATTGGCCGTCTAACCACATTCAAATGCAATCGGAAAATGTATCATTAAAAGATGTTTTGCATGAATCGATTGACCAATCGAAACAAAAATCGGTTATTGAATCTGACAAAGAAAATGTTAATCTCGATTGGCCGTCTAATAACATTCAATTACAACCGGAAAATGTAACTTCAAATGAAGATTCGCACAAATCGATTGACCGATGGGTCAATTTAATATGATACTTTTTATTGATTTTCTAGATATTTACTTAATGTAACTTATTTACTTACATTAGTAAATTGGATTTTAGAGTGATGATAAATGTAAAATATTGTAGAAGTTACAGTACCTAGCTTAACCTAAATATTTTTTTATAAATAATGTTATTAATTTCATTTGTTGTTATATTATAAAACACCAAGAGTTTTGATATGTTCATGTTTAAGTTTTGATATATTTTTTTATTGTGATTTGATAACTGTTTGATGTCATTGATGCCATTTAACTATGTCTACCTTATTTTAGTCCTAAGTCCTAATTAAGAAAAATATAATAAGATAATGAGAAAAAAAAATGATTTTGTCATACTTTTATAATAATGTTAGGAAATGCGACAAAACCGCATTAATTTTGGATATTATCTCATACCTATCCCTATTTCACAGCAAAATCTCAATAAGCTACAAGGCAAGCATACCTGAAGGAGGTTATTTTTTAAGCAGACAGAAATAATATTGAGACGGAAAAAATGTTAATTTAAACAGTTAACTGAATTTAAAATGATACTTTTTATTTATTTTCCAGATATTTACTTCATGAAACTTATTTACTTACATTAGTAAATTGGATTTTCTAAACATACACATTGTTTTATTATCACATTTCCTGAAACATATTAGAATAATCCAGAAGACCTACACTTTTATTGAACCATTCACTATCATTCTCCTTTCACCAAAACCGATTTAAATAAATAAATTATGAACAAAACAGTTATAACTAAAAATAAACGTAAAAATTTAATAAAGTTGATTCTAAAACACTGTATTATCTGGATATTATTATTTTTACGCTTATATACATGATTTAAAAATTGTATTTATATGAGGAACATATTTGTTACCCATGTTTCACAACAAAATCAAGCCTCCAAGCTTCTATTATGTATAGTTTGTCGACAAACAGTTTATTGCTGATTCTGAAAAAAGTATCTTTTTGAGTTACGACTGTTTTGTACTAGGTGTGCGAAATATTAAGTTTTTTTTAATGTAATGAATCTCAGTTTCCCCTTTATCTATCTGTGTGCTGGAAATGGCTCTTCCCTTAAAAAACTAACTTGTTTCCTTTTTGCCTGAAGTGAAATAAAATCTGTAAACCGGGCTTGGGTCGACAGATAAGGGATTGTGAATATATTCTGAAGTGATTTGGGTACAAAATTGGCGTAAATCCTTTTTGCATTAGATTTTGCACGAATCTTTGGACGTTTATATCATGGGTAAATATTGAAAACCATTTGCGCGGAAGTACTTTGTCGCTGTTTTTTTATGTATTTAATCTATATTGAACAAAAATACAAATTTGAGTACAAAAGGTGAACTTAATGCCTGATTAGGGATTTAAGCTATTTCTCTTAATTTTTTATAACTAGTTTTAGACGCTAAATTGTGATCACGGAACAAACAAACAAACACTCGCATATGCAATGGTAATTAGTGGAAGTATATACAGAATGTTGTAAAATGGATTCTCAATAGACGTCCATGCAGCAAACAAACTCACTTGCTTCAGTGTGAACAAAATTTAGACGTAACGTAACGACCGACGTTGGTCTGTTGTTGTAATACAAGCTTATATTGAGTAATATTTAAGAAATGTTACATAATTATAAGCACCGATTTCTAAGCTGTGGATTTGTCTTAGATATGATGTAAATATACTTCTTCTTGGCTTGGGATAAACCTCATTTATTCCAATTCTCCCTATCTTGACGTATAATGCCGCATCGTCCAAGCAAATGTCAGAGAACGAATGCTATAATTTACATTATCGTCTCTTTCTTCCTTTTCCGAGGAAAGCATAGCAAGAGTGACACAGAAAACGATTAACATAATTGTAAGGTACAATCAAGGAAATTGATTCCTTGACCAGTTTGGACTATGTCAAAGTGACACTGAATAAAATCATGAGAATTCTCTAGCGTTTCGATTGATTAAGTCACTTTGACATAGCCCAAAATGGTCAAGGAATCAATTTCCTTTACGTCAAATATTTATGCCCTTGTGAACAATCTGGCTAATAATGTAGCTCGGACGGGTCCCTTATGATTCGATGAGTTCGACAGCTAACTAAAGCGGAGTTATATCCGTGACCGGTTGAGTGTAACAAACTATTCTAGCAGCAGTGCGTTGCTGTGTTCCGGTGTGGGGATAAGACAACCGGTGAAATTACTAGCATAGAGGCATTCCATCTATTGGGCTATTGTGTAACGCCCTCGCAATCACAATCGGCTTGAAAGTGGAACAATTGTTTTCATTTTCTACGCAGACAATCCTTCGATTTTCAAAATAAAAGCGATTGCGACTGCTTGTGCGTTAGGCCTTAGCCCCTCTGGTTAAGAACCATTACTAATCGCCCTAATCGGTGTTTTTCGCATCGTTCCCAAGCCCTGCTCAAAGAACGTTTCCTTGAGAAACCTTAAATTGCTGCAACTCTGTACGCTGTGTCTGCAAGCTGTTTCTAGTGTTCTAAAAGGACATCAAACAACAAATGAAATGTTTTTAAATAAACATATCATATAGCAACCTGTGTCTGCCTCCTCGTCTTTTAAGTCTGCCTCCGTAGACAAAATATCGATTGACAGCAACTTTAACTAGCTAGGATTATAGGGATGTAGGAGGGTTTCCCCTAGCCCTTCTGACCCATTTTCGTTACACCAATTTACCGAGACACCCCACTTGCGCCTTAAAATCGCGTAGAGAAGTGCTTTAAGGTGCTTTTCTCAAAATTCAGAGTTCTCAGTATATTGGTTTAGGGATGCAGAAATCTATAACCGCTGCATACTGGCGTCAAACTTCGCCAACATGTGTTGGGGGCATTGTCCTGCAAAACTTGTTAAGGTTAAAGGTTAGGGCAGCCACAGACGATCAGTCGAACTGACGGGCCGTGGGGGACGCGGCTATTTGATAGAATCAGAAAGTTATATACGTCTCTCATTCTAACAAATAACTGCGTCCCTCTCGGCCTGTCAGTCGGACTGATCATCTGTGGCAGCGTTGATGATTGTGATGACTCAATACATATAGACTTAACATAAGTCATGCAAATATTTAATATAATTATACTGATATCATTAAACTATACTGAACTATATAACAACATCATTTATAAACCTCTGTGTGGTATTTCAAGAAAATCTTTAATACTGTAGAAGCATCTTTCTACTAGCCAAGTAAACCGTTTTATTTTAATTTTATTAAGAGGTAATTGCTTTTGTTGCTCAGGCAGCTGGTTATAGTTATAGTAGATTATACACTGAGGGGATAAAGCACTGTTTTAAGTCTCGGGAGCGATATTGAATCGTGAGCAAACTCTAGATTAAACTCCCGAGCGCAGCGAGGGTGTCACGAGTTAATTCCTGAGCGAAGCGACGGAATTTAACCAGAGTACTGGGTGCAGCGAGGGATTCAAGCTCGCCCAAGATGAAAACAACTTTATCCCAAAGGAGAATACTCTACTTTTCTCACCTTTTGCGAGACAATAACAAGCAAGACTACTTATTGGGAACAACGTCAAATCTCAAACCACTCCTCCATTTCGTCACTCGTCAATTTTATCCAAACTACAATCTTTCAACTTCAACCTCCTGCTTATACTGCTGCGTTTTGCAACACTCGCGGCTTTTCTTTTATTTATTTTTGCTATATGGCTTGTAGTGGCCAGTTGGATCTTCAAGTAAGTTTCATAGAAATCTACAGCAAAGGTTTTTATGTTTTTTTTTTCATACGAATTCAAATCTCAATATCAACCAGCGGCTTATAATGAGATTCAGTACAATATTATTACCCGCCGGCTTATAATATTGTACTGAATCTCATTATGGAATCAAGTGTACTTTACTTGTATGCTTTTATGAGTTTCAGTAAACTATATTAAAAACTATATTATCATTTCTTATTTATGTTCAGTGCCGAATTTCATAGCATAACCACATAACAAAAAAGTCACATATGAAACTGAAATTGTATTTCCATAAATTCGTTCACGAATTTACGTAACATAGCTTTAAGTTACTGGAACAATCGTGTATCTCTTAAATGACTTAAACTGTATCGACTAATGTTCGTTCCCAATATCCAAACCGATGGATAAAATTAGGATACCTCAAATTATACGCATTTTGAATAACCAAGAATCTCCTTTCTCAATTTTCGACTCTATTTGGTGTAGATAGAAGGCCCGTAAGTGGTAAATGAATTTCTTCGTCGACTATACGTGGCAACTTCGTTTAAATACTGGGATCAGGCATAAGGCGATAATTTAAAACTACCTATCTTTATCCTATAGACGACTACCACACAGGTATTGATGTTTTTTCTCTACAGACTGTTTGCAAACGTCCGTAGAATTTCAATCTTTTATATTTATATCAAATATTTATCTCACGTATCGAAGATGAGACGTTCATACCGTAATATCGATATTGAAATATGTCTGAAGATTGAATAGGTAACGGCGTATACAATCGTCATGTCTAAGTTCATTACGAAGTAGATCCTCGTTCTGAGTCGTGGCTGGTTCAGCAGGTTTCCATTGCAATCAATCGGGCCAATGCAGCCGGTGTAATGAGAACGTTTGAGTGAGCTACTATTCTGGATTGGGGATAATTAGGTTAAGTCTGTGTTGTCAAATTTGTATTTTTAAGGGAATTTGACAAAGCGTGTTGCCGGTGATCATTACTATATAAAACGTGTTGCTGTGGCCTGTTGCTATGTTAATATGTTATTTTCTTACGTGTTATGCGGTAATAAATGAATTTATGTATAAAGTGGAAGTCATCTATACAACTCATGAGAAAAATACAAAAAAAATTGGTTAAAATGCTCTGTTTATATGAATCAAATAAGTAACGGAGGCAGATTCATCGGGTAGAAAAGGATTTACAATAAAATAAAGAAAATCCTTCTGCCAGCCTGGAAGTCATACTCGAGACCTTTCCCAAACCGTGGAAGGACAAGTATTCAATTACTCCCTAATGAAAGCATATTGGTAGGTATATAATTGGTGTAGGTATAATTAGTTTATTTCAAACTAAATAATGCTGCTGACAGTGTTCGGATCGACAGATATTTAGTCTCAGCCTGAAATCGATTGATAAAACTTAAATATTCTCATCGATTGCACTAAAATAAAAATTTAAACTCGTGATCGTTCCAGAATACAAAGCATCGGCGCTAATGCAGATACATTATGCATGCCACGGATGCGAAACATAAATGTCTCGTTAGGGCAGAAAGTGGGGCATAACAGAACCTTCGAAACCATGGCAACCGTTACCGTGTCATATTTAAGAAAGAAAATAAGCCAAGCAATAATAAGCGACCATACGACATGTCCTCAAAGTGAAGTGTGTGGTGAGTGTGTCATGTCATAAAAGTGTTAGTTTGGGTTCTGAAGAAGGTAGTTTACACCACCTGCCATGTATCTTTGTCTTTCATGATTTCTCTGTCCAAGGTTGTCTGGAAGAGATCGCTATTTAGCGGTAAGACCGCCTGTTGTATACCTATAGTTTAAAATGTACTGTTCCGTGTTTTTTTTGTTTTTTGGTGTTCAATAAAGAGTATTTGTATTGTATTGTATTGTATTGTCCTCCATTACTAAACTAAAAAATATTGTTTTTTTTTGTTTAGACCGTCAATTCATAAGAGTTACAGTATGGAGTCAATTTATACAATGTCTTCCCAGAGAAATTTAACTTGTGTATGGAAAATCTTCACTAAAGAAAGAATTAAACGTCATTAATGCCCGGTTCCTGTATTCAAGAAACGAATCGTTTTCATTACGGGCCGTATCGTTTTGACATTTGCTACGCACAAAATGTGTCAAATTTTAACGAGGCGAAAGGAAAACGATTCCTTTCATGAATATAGGAACCGGGCATAAATGAATCTGGGTGCGGTGGTAAGATAATATAATATAAAATAACATTTCTAGCTGTCAATGATTGGTGTACTTAATGATTTTTTAATATCACCACAGAATCAAAAGGATGACGTAAATTTCTAATTAATTATTTGGACGACTGGTAGAAAATGCACTTAGGCGTTAGCTCCGCCATTTTTACTTATTTTTGTGCTATCTACTTAATTTTATTTCTGTTTGAGGACGCGATAAGCCTAATGGTAGTGATCGTGTCTGTGAAGGTAGCGGCCCCGGATTATATGTGTGATCAATAAATATCAGGGAACAATTTCACACAAATTCACTGAGTCCCAAACTAAGCTAGAGTTTTGGGACTGTCTTATGACGAGCGTGAGTATTCGTGCCTGAGTCTTGGGTGTCTTCTATGTACTCCTGTACATAGTTTGTGTTTACTCATAGTGCAAGCTCTCTCTTAATTTAAGAGCTTTGCTACTCGTTGGATTAGTTTCCAATCTCCTGTCCTCTTCAGCGCCTTGACCTCTTTATACGCCACGACATGCGCCTTAAAATTAACCTCAGTTATCCATTTATAATCAGAATAAGTATCGAAAGATAAGCTAATAACTGGAATAGAGACATTCCATCTTGATTCCTGAGGTTGACAATGATTTGGAATCTTCAGATGACTAATTTCCTTTGGATTCTGAGCATACTTAACTAACCATAAGGTGGACTGTGTGCTCCTTAAAAAATAAAGAACCATGATATTATATTCAGCAGTGTATGTTGCAGAACCATTCTAAATATTTATATTATCTTTGAAAATAGATTTTCAGAACATCAGGGCTTTGATAATGATCTAATTCCTTACAACCATTCGAACATTTTTAAGGTACCCACCAAAAATAAAAATAGAAAAGTTTTACAATTTAAGAAATTAACTTTCGGTACACTGTTAGTTATTTAGTTTACTTCCACAATCCATCTCGGTTACTCATATTTTAGAGATTATTCTGAAATGTTTGGCATAAAATTATAATCTCAACTCAATGAGCTCTTGGCAACCGCTCTCTTAAAAGCAACTTGAATAAAGAAGGGTGTGGCGGTTGCAGGAACAGAAAGCAAATTTATTTTTATTTTAAATTTGTTTTTTTACCAGCTACTTTCTTACTAAATTTACATGTACATATAGTCACAGCAGCCGATGTGCACGGTGACATCTGACATCTGTTCAGAGCGGGTAGGTACTTATGTTAAACAGATTTCCGATGGCATCGAAGAGTTTTCGAGTAGTGTCCGCGTACGCAGGAACACGCAGAGTGGGTAAACCAGTAAGTAGAATCAACGACGCGCGACGTGGCCTTACACAACAGTGCGCGAATCCTTGGTCATTATGGCAAACGATGATGTTGGCGATCACTTTAAAAGAAAGTAGAGTTTACGGTTTTTAAGTTCTTTGTTCATGAAACTGGTTTAATTAATTTTGCCACTTTTTTGTTTTCTCTATCCAATTTACTAAATTAATTAAATTAATTAACCGCTTCTACAAATAACACTCAGAATTATGGAAAATCAGTGACTGTGATCGTTCTGCGAGTACCGACAGACAGTCATAAAACTTTTCATAGATATTTACATATTTTGATAACGGACAAGTACGTTTTACTTTTAACTAGCTCGGCGTCTGTTTCTACTACTAAAAAACTTGCTAGCAGTGTTATAAGCAGAACTCGGAAAAAATACAGTTGATATTCTATAACATACTACTTACTTTCTTCCTCTCACACGATGTACATCTTACTTACAGCTTTATTTATAAGAACCATCGACACTTATTGAAATATGATTTAAAGTTAAACTGGCACGGTTAAAGAAGTTCTAGAAATTTAATCTCTTGCCGCTGCTTTTAAAAATAAATGATAATTATGAATGATTTTGTGACGAAAAGGCAGTATTTTTTAATTAAAACATTTCAAGTCTTTCAAAGAAAATCAAAAATAATTACTTCAGATTGATTTCCCGACGCTCCCCGATGTCCTTGACCTTATCTAGAGAGCCCGATTTTATTCGAGGCCGAGGACAGTACCTTCCGTCACATTATAAATTATAATATTTTAAATGTGTATTTATGTCCAAGGTGCAAGGACGAACAGAGAAATGGTTTCCGTAAACTCGGGTTACTTTAGCCCTAGGGTAACATTTCCCACCCCAAAAACCATCTTTATAATTTCATTATTCTACCTCATGCCTAAGCTACTTATGTACTTTTAAAATTCTTGAACCAATTTAAGATGACTAGCTACATTAACTATAGTTTTAAGGGTGGGCAATGTTGCCCTAGGGCTAAAGTAACCGGAGTTTACGGTTCATAGTTTGAACAACGGATATTTTAATGATACCTAATGGAGGAACGCAGAGAAAACTTTCATTCTTAACTTATATTATACGTGGGAAACATATTTTTACTCTCCTGTTCGGAAAGTTTAATTTGAATAGGTAGATTAGCCGGGTGGAAAATTGCGTTTTCACCTCTAAGGTGGAAAGTATTTTTTTTTAATAGGTACCTACTATTGGCCTCGGAGTCTCAAATAATTGAGCTACTCGTACGTCATATTATTAAAAATAAAGCTTTTCATATATCTAAACTCGGCTATACGTTAAACGACGTATGTATTACGATCTATAGGTTCATATCTAAATCATTTTACGACTGGTCTATTTTTTTCGCAATTACTGAAAATCAATATTTTTAGTTATTCCTCTATTCTGCTGCCCGCCATAATGCCATGATAGCATAGCAAGACACTTTTTTTCACGCCATCTAGAAAATACAAACCAAGGAGCTTATATACAACACTGGAAGTTAAAAGTCGAATATCTTTTACAAAATGATTTTTTTACTTTCCTCACTGTCGAAATGAAAAGTAGAGTGTCTAACTCGGGTGAAATTACCCATTTCCCCTCGAACTATTGGTGCTCTCACTTCGTTCGAGCGCCAGAAATATCTCGGTTGAAATGGGTCACTTTCAAACCTTGGTTATCTATCTACTATTAACCCAATGTAACCAAATCGATCCGAGTTCTGAATAAAATGGGAACGAGCGTAAAAGTACGGTTAATATTATTGGTGTTTAATGTCCGATGCTCTATAGGCTCTATCCTACTCGGCAAAACAATATTGCTTTTGACATATGATCATAATGTCAACGTTTTGATGGCTTTTATTATCTGACAGTACTGGCGCGATGGCGGCAGAGTTAAAAACACAACGATAACATGTCAAAAGCAATTAGGTTTTACCGAATAGAATAGATCCCAGCACATAAAATAAATGAAGAGAGTAAGCCTAGTGTAAGTACCTATTCTTCCATCGAAAACCGTTTATTTGGTCTACGGTAGGTACAGTCAACGTCATATAGTTGGTAGCATCCAAAGTAGCCAAATAGTACGTTACACGTCATTATTACCGTAGTAACAAGGGCGTGTAACGAACTATTTGGCTACTTTGGATGCTACAAACTATATGACGCTGACTGTACCTCACCTCGTTAATTCTCTTATTTTTATTAAGTACTACTTGTGAGGGAAATAAACAACACTTTGTATGCGAGTAACAAACAATATTCAGTATCCCCTTTCAGCAAGTCATACAAAATTTCATGCAGATTGGAATAATAAGTGAGGCTTGAAAGGGAGTCGATAACAAATGAGCTGTTTTGGGATTATTATTATAATTCCTGAAGTGCCTTCTGTAATGCCAGCGTTAGAACACAGTATAATCTGTAGTCCGTCTTTAAACAAAGATATATCGCGCGGCTTGCACGTGTGCGTGCCTCGACCGTACGCGCCGCGAGCAAATCCAACAGGATGCACTAAGCCGGTTCAGTCGGGGCCGAGTCGTTGTCGCCGCGTTTCGTTGCGTGCGTATTAAGTACCGAGCCACGCGCATCGACGCAACCTTAGTGCCCCAGTGGAAATAGGTTACAGAAACTCCTCGCAGACAAATTACTTTTCTGTTTATACTATGCCTATGCAATTGCAATTACAATAATAATTATAAAACTACCTCCAAAGAGGCCACTGACAGTCTGTCTAAATGGATAAATCGCATTGTTGTCAATGAAATTAATTTCGTTGTGAACGAAATCTATTGACAGCAATGCGATTTAATCTATGACGGGATGCCCACAACTGCATCTATACAAACAGTCCGCGGTCTGACGGTCAGGGTCCATTGGGTGCCTTTTAATACAAGATTGGTTAATAGTTGTGATTTTTTGGAATAGTTTGTTTCGGAACCCTACTCTGAGCTTTTTTAGTAGATAAAAAAGGAATTTCGATAGCGTGGCGTGTGCGCGTTATCGAAGGTTCCAGAAATTCCCGGAAAGGCGTGAAGGAATTTCTGCTCTAAACAATTATAGCATTTATTGCGCGTTAGATTAGGCTTTGACTTTTTCAAGGATTTGGCCGATAGCCTCTAATTGCTGTATCGTGAGCTAACCGTAATCGAACGCTGGATAAAAATGTACACATATAACCAATATCAATAATATAACATCAGTGTAAAGTATTCACGATGACAGACATTAGATAGAAGTTTTGACATTAATGTCGCTGGTGTTCCAACGCTAAGCAGTTTTTACGTAGGCGTACAATTACACACACTACGAGTTAGTACTGACACTGAATGTCACGTGTCGCCGTTTAAACTTACCTTTAAGTGGAGATGTTTAAACCTCTGTACCCTTGAGTGATGAGTTACAAATACCTTACGAGTTCGAATGCTCTGTCCCTCACAGTATTCACATAGAGTGCGAGGGACAGAGCATTCGACTCGCTAGCGAGTAGGTACGGAAATTGTAACTTATGGTAACGGTATACTACATATATACATGATAATTTATTTGCTAGGGCTGTTTCTTTTTAGAATTAAGTTTCAGTGATCCTACAGTCACTCTTGTATCCCTGGTAGCTAATTGAGTCTGCGTCTGCTTAAGCATTGTTTATTTATTTATTTATTTATTTATTATTACCAATTAGCACTAACAGTTAAACCTTACGTGCTAATTGTTACACATTTAATTATACTATTATGTCAACACGGTATGAGACTAATTATTAATGGGTACAACATTATTTAAGTCAACGTACATACTATCATTGATTTTAAATTGTCGCAATAGCATAATAAATAAGAAAGTATAACTATAATTATGAACATGTCCACTTACGCTATGCAATACTTCTATTTATAAACAAAAACGACTAGACACTTAAATACTATGCCATGCTGAATACCTAAATTGAGCTCGGAGTCACTCTTGCCTCTAGAAAACGACATGTTGCGGTTACAAATCTTGACTCTGGGGTGAAGAAAATGTCGAGCTGGCGATCACTGTCCAGGATAGCATTGAGAAGTGAAAGGGCTTGGTGTAAGGGGGATGAAGCGAGAGCACGCGTCCTGGCCAGGGTGATGGCGAAAAAACTACGGCGGCGGTCACGCAGAGTGGAAACACGAGGAACCCGCATACGAATTTGCGACAGAAGATGCGGATTGGGTATAAGACCTCGTATAAGTTGGAAGAAATATTTAATTAAGCAAATATTCCTCCGAGCCTCCAAGGACGTGTACTCCACCATACCCAGCAAGAAGAGAGACGGGTACATGAAGGGGTAGAAACCATACATTATTCTGTACAGGAATCGGACAAACGATTTCTGGACCCTCTCCAAGAGAAGCGTATACTGCTGCTCATGGGGATTCCATATAGCGGCATTAGTCTCAAGCCTGCTACGAACATATGCATTGTACAGGATACTAATTGCGTGCCTATCAGTAAACAATTTGGCCTGGCGAATGACAAATCCTAGACATCTCCTAGCTTCGTTACAGATCCAGGTTATGTGTTGATTGAACGAGAGTTGCGAATCAAAGTACGTGCCAAGATCTTTTACTTCACTTACACGCTTTAATGGTTCGTCCAGCAGCAAGTAAGTAGAGTCTATAGGTCGGCGTGAACGTGTATACGTCATTACCGCGCACTTATCCAAGTTCAGGGAGAGACTATTATCAGAGGCCCACATGCCAACAGCATCTATATCTAGTTGAAGTAAAACTGAATCGCTAGGGCTGCTAATAGGCAGTGCCAATTTTACGTCATCAGCGAATAAAAGGCACGTTGAGAACTTGATTGCTGTAGGCAGGTCATTGATTAATATTAAAAATAATAGGGGTCCAAGTCTGCTTCCCTGCCCGATCCCAGAAGTTACTAAGAAGTTATCTGACCTGGATCCTTCATACTGCACGAATTGATACCTATCGGACAGGTAGCTCGCTAAAAGCTCCAGCAGATGTGTATTAAAACCAGCCATAGAGAGTTTCTTAAGTAAGACGTCGCTGTCGACTCTATCGAAAGCCTTTTTAAAATCAAAATAGGCCACATCAACTTGCCTCCTTTGTATCCTCCATTGTATATAACTGGTGAAATTACTGACATAGAGGCGTTCCATAATATTGTTAGCTAACAACTACAACTACGAAGATGAAGATGGTGTACGATGTGTATTGTTTCTTTAAGAAAGACGGAAAGGGTTTTGTGGAGACAGTGAAAAACACTGCCGAAGCTACGAAAACGTCTGTTAGCACAGTCAGTCGAATTATTAGGGAAGCGAAGGGCTCCGACCTGCTCACTGTATTTCGGACTGTATTTAAGACCTAGTACCTAATACCAGCGCTGTTATTGACTTAATGGAAGGAATATCCTTTTTAGTTCAAGACTAATCTATTTTAAATAGTTTCCTGTATTTTTTAGTGTTATTCTAATAATAATATTAAAAAAAAATTCACTTGTGTATCATTTACACCTATCCTAAGATTTGAAAATATTCTGTAACAAAAATTAGGTACTTTTTTTTGCACGTATATGTGTACGATGCTCGAACTTTCCCCCACTACCTCGCCTAATGTTCAAGAAGTTTGACGGCAATTATAACATTCGGTTTATTTTCCAGGTCACAGAGCGCATACGGTGTTCGTGGGAGTGCATGTCCCAGCGCGGCGACATTCTCACAGGAAGCACAAACACCACCACCGCAACGGGGAAAAGGACGATCGGCCAGGTAGGTTCTCAACTTGTTATTGATACAGACGCACCAAATATTAACCGGCGAGTTGTAGTTGTCCCGTCAACGTGTAAAAACCACATTTCGTGCACGAAACTAGCGGTCCCGGGTGTGATTTCCGATATTGGTTTTTTTTTTGATGAGCGCGAATATTTTTTCATGTTTTGTGTGGTTTTTTTTTATCACTACCTAGTTCTTATAGTAAAAGCCTAGAGTTTAGTTTTGGGACTGGGTCAAATTGTGTGATTTCGTCGCCGATATTTATTTATTGTCTACTTCGTTCGACCTTTGGCTTTTATGTTGGGTATGTGTCACTTGTACATAAAGGTCACCGTGTAAGAAGGTCAATTTAATATTTGATTTCAGAAATATAACACCTTTAACCTTCCTTTAATACTTACACAAGAAGTTTGCGGTTATTCAACATTTAGCAGCGAAACGTAGAAACTGCCTTAATTAGTAATTAATTTGCATCTTTTTCTGCGTCTTCACCTTGATAAACGAAACGTACAAACTTATAGCTAGGTACAGATACATATAAATAATAGCGTCACCACAGCTTACTGCCAACCTAACCTAAACCATTTTTTTTCAACTGGCAACAGCACAATGTACAATGAAGTTAGTTTCGTTTCTAGATTATACCTACTTAAACTGAGCCTTCATTTTGTACGAACTCACCTCGTCGTGCTTCCTTAAACCTTCCTATAGGTTCCTAGCAGGGTCCCGAAAACCTAACAAGATCCTAGTAAGATCATCTAAAAGGGCAAGCTGTTTTCCAAAGTGAAAATAAGAGTTGTAAAATTGCTCCAAAATCTTGTTGAGTTAGTGACCTAGGGATAGCTCTTAGAAGGTGCTTCGGGTTTGTACTTGTCTCTCATTCGCTATCATACGCTCTTATTAAGAGCGAGTGGGAGAGAAGTACAAACCTGAAGCACCTTAATTAAAATATAATTAGACCCTAATAAAAAGACGACTGAAAAACAACTATCTTATATAATTCCAGGTAAAAACAACGGAGTATTAACTCTTGTTTATTCAGACGTTGTTAAGAATTTAATTCCATCGTGAAATATTTAAGCCAATTAAATAATTAGAGTAAATAAAAAGTTATAAATATTCCGCTTAGTAACGAGCGTTAAGCCAATAATCCCAAATCAGGATCCTTAATGGACATTAAATGGCAACACAACGCCGGAGTCGGGACTAAATCTAACAGTGAATACCCAATTAGGAACAAAGCAGTTGTTTCAATGTTTAATCAATTTTGATTGTTTGTTCTAGACCCGACTTAATTTCATTCCTGTTAATTATTTCTTCGAGTTCATTGGTTTGATATTTTTATTGTTCTGATTTATTATTTCAAGTTGTAGGTACTTGAATTTCTCCTTATATTTTATCAGTCATATTTCGGATGGTCAATTAAAAACAATTTCATGGATGGGGAAGAAGTAATAGGCTCACTTCGACACTAACTTGTATTTTGATATTTGCCAATTACATCAACAAGTGAAGTCAATCCTGACCCTGACACATTGCAATAACCATGAAGTTTATAAATATAAACAGCAGTACCTATTTATTTTTATTGTCAGTAAAACAATAACTCATTTGTTGCGTGTGAAGGAAATGTACCTTACTTTGTTTTGTGGCTTTAATCATTTGTGTTGCCACTATGATTTCTCCAATACCAGCATTGTTTTACTGCTGTCAACTTCAGAAACTTCATCGTTATGCAATGTGACTGTTGACTTAATATCTGCCTAGTACTATAGGGACCTGAAAAAGGCGAGTACCTAGACTTTTTTCTCAAAGGTCGGTAATGCATCTGCGAGTTCTTGTCCATGGGCGATGGTTATCACTATCCATCAGGTTTAGGTGACCCGCTGGTGCGTTTCGCTCCTGTAGCAACAAAAAATCTGGACTGACGTTTAAATAAAAACAAATTGTATATTACTTCGTAACTAGTATTTCGCCGCGTCCTTGAAATAACAAGTAACATACAAGTAACAGTACATTGCAGCCACAATGAGGTTCGTTTGCTTTGAGCATTGAAAGAGATAATTTCGACCTTTCAAGATATACGTATCTATTTCACAGCTGAATATCGCGATTAATGCAATTTATACAATTCGGCTTTTATTCATTTCATACAATTCCATGTTTACGATGATTTCTCATTTTGGTGATTCGTAAATAAAAGAACTGCTATCAAATTCACTGAAATGGAGTCGGTATTTTAAATAGAATTGTAAATACATCGGCCTTCAAAGCTGATACGCCCTTATTTGTTTTAGTTAATTTGCTTTAGGTACTTGGAACGCGTTGACATTGACACTAGTGTGCAATTTATCGTAATAGGAACATGTTTGTTAAAGTTACTTTCAATAAACATATTGAAGTTGAAATTTGGCGAAATCGCCAAGGGTCCTCTCTAATTCACTTTGTACGATACGATAACCATATGTTGTAGAACAAGGGCACGTATTCCGCCCTGAATTATGAAGGTTACTTTTACATTGACAACAACAACACACCTGAAATCAATGTCAAAATACAATTCCAATATTGATTTCACCCAATCAACTGATTGGGTGACGGTAAACGTTTCAATCATTGTCCTTTCATTTTACGAGTATTACATTTTATTTCAAAGTTACTTGTATTGCTTTAAGTTAAGGTAGTAAATAATATAAACATGGTGAAAGCACAAATTAATTCCTATTCTTAGGGCCGCCCATTATGCCTCGAGGCAGAAGATTGAGTGTGACCGAGGATGGCGAAACACGTAAGAACATGTTCTAGTCGGTCCAATTTCCTTTTGATTTCAAATTTCTAGCAGCACCATTGTCACTCCAAAAGCATGTCTACAGTGTACATCTAAAAAGCGTATGGTGAACTGAAAATAATTCACTTACGCTCTTCTAGATTATGCACCTCTTCGAACCAGTTTTCAATTCTCCATATAGAACATTCCTTAGGTCGCTCAATCATGTAGCATGAAAATTTCTTCATTGTTCAACTCAACTCTACTCATCATTATCTGCTTTCTTCTACTCGTACTACTGTTCTCTTTTTATGATCTCGATGGATGTTAAATAGTTACCTATAGTTAGTGCCCTTTATCGCCTGAGTAAAAAATGAAGCTATAACCATTTTT
The DNA here is from genome assembly GCA_923062465.1 of Acleris sparsana. Lineage (NCBI taxonomy): Eukaryota > Metazoa > Arthropoda > Insecta > Lepidoptera > Tortricidae > Acleris > Acleris sparsana. Next base: position 17,057,048 of record OV281286.1, read on the forward strand.
TTAAATTTCAGTGACACCACCGGCCCAAAGGGTGCAATTTATACTCGGAGAAGACATCGATGATGCGACTCTTGAATCCCATCCACTTTTCTCCGAAATGGAGGAGCTGGTTAAAGACGGTGATGAACTTGAATGGAAGGAAACAGCACGTTGGATTAAGTTTGAAGAAGACGTGGAAGAAGGTGGCAATAGATGGTCAAAGCCTCATGTAGCCACTCTATCTCTGCATTCTCTATTTGAGCTGCGAAGCCTCCTTCTAAACGGATCAGTGATTTTGGATATAGAAGCAAACTGCTTAGAACAAGTGGCCGATACTGTTCTTGATAACATGGTAGCTGATGGTTGCTTAGGTTACGATTCTAGAGAAAAGGTTAAAGAAGCCTTACTGAGGAGACATAGGCATCAGCATGAACGCCGCAATCATAATAACATGTCGCGACTTCCCTTGATCAGGTCCCTTGCTGACATTGGACGCAATCACTCATCATGTAAAAGTGAGTATTTTTATGATAATCTTTAGTTATTCTTTTAAAACCTATGACTATTTGTTCACTATCTGATACTCTATGAACTGTCTTCCTAAGTGCATGTTCTTACAAGGATAACATGGATATTGTGGCGGCACCCTAGCTTTGCAGGACGGTGGGGCTCGGCGCTCCAGCTGTCGCGGGACTACTTCTTCGCCGAACACCGCTCTGCTCCAAGCGGGTGATACCAGAGGCTCCTATTTAGCCGTGCCAGGTCAGCCAAGCGTGAGAGATGGTAACATACCACTATGTGTCACAACCTCACGCCGTATGACTGACACGCTCGCACCTGAAGCTAATTTATATATCTTATAATGTATCTTATTTGGCTAAGCTAGATGGAATCGTTGAATCTCTACCCTAGTGAAACACTAACATTGTATTACAGTTGAAGAAAGCAGCTCGACAGGTGGACAGTCCCAAAAAGGAGAATTCAGTCGTTTTCTAGGCATCCCTAGCGCGGGTAACCGCTTGTCCTTAACTTCGTCGTTCTTTTTTTTCTTGTTTTTAATTTTTAACCTTTGTTTACTATCTTCAATTGTTTTCCGCTAATTCTTAAACGTCAGCTTCCTTTCAGTTGCTTCTTTAAAAATAATTTTAACCATGTCTGCGTCACCAATTAAGGATTAATCGTGAACTTTTACCTTTAACGGTAGATTTACGATCCAAATATAATATAAAATACGCTTACAAATATTATTTCACATTTAATTTGTTATGCACGTATAATGTCGCAAGATTTATTTAGTAGTACAAGATATTACTGAATGTTATGTTTTTGTGTAATTTGACTCTCTATATGAGATTTTTGTAACGAGTAATTGCCGTTGCAGGTGGAACACAGGAAGAAGGGATGATTAAAAGTCCAAGCAGCTTATCAATGCTTCGTAATCATAGCTCTGGTGACCTACCAATGAATGGCGATATAAACCACAAATGTAACACCCACTTCATGCGAAAGATACCACCTGGAGCCGAAGCTTCGAATATCCTTGTCGGAGAAGTAGACTTCTTAGAAAAAACTTTATCTGCATTTGTCAGACTGAAATCAGCAACAATCATGGGTGACCTGACCGAAGTCCCCGTTCCGACACGATTCATGTTTGTCTTACTTGGGCCTCCTAACAGTAACTCTAGCTTCCATGAAATCGGTCGAGCCATGGCAACCCTAATGTCAGATGAAATATTCCACGAAGTTGCTTACCGAGCCAAAAAGAGAGACCATTTACTGGCAGGTATCGATGAATTCCTTGATGCTGTAACAGTGTTGCCACCTGGGGAATGGGATCCTACTATTCGTATAGAACCTCCAGCTGCTATACCATCTCAAGACCCACGCAAACGTCCAACCGATAATAACCCAAAAGAAGAAATGGATGAAGAGGAAGAGGAACAAAGGCAAAGAGAAGAATCAGGACTGTCGAGAACTGGAAGGCTATTTGGAGGGTTACTAAACGATCTGAAAAGAAAGATGCCTTGGTACTGGTCAGATTTTAAAGATGGTTTAGCGATTCAATGTGTGGCATCCTGGATATTTCTTTACTTTGCTTGCTTATCACCTATTATAACTTTTGGTGGATTATTAGGTGAAGCTACTGGCAAAAACATGGCTGCAATGGAATCTTTGGTATCAGGATTTATATGTGGTGTGGGGTATGGATTCTTTTCAGGGCAACCGTTAACAATTTTGGGTTCGACTGGTCCCGTATTAGTATTTGAAACTATAGTGTATGAATTTTGCAAGCAACTGGAATGGGATTACATGTCGTTTAGATTTTGTATTGGTACTTGGACGGCGATTATCTTGATTACACTGGTGGCCATCGATGCAAGCGCTCTTGTTTGCTACATCACAAGGTTTACTGAAGAAAATTTTGCTACTTTGATAGCATTTATTTTCATTTATAAGGTATGAACATGTGAATTAAAAAATTGTATTAATTTTGCTAACATTTTACAACTGTAATTTACTTTTAGGCAGTGGAAAATGTTATTTCCATCGGCAAGAAATACCCTTTAAAGACGCGCCCAGATGAGGTTCTCAATTACGAGTGCTACTGTTTGCCGAGCAATTATTCCGCAGTGCCTCAGCACTTTAATTGGACAACAGTCGACAAGGAGTCATGCCAGGTAGCCACTCACTTCAATTAGAGCTAAACTGATGCCCACGTTGCCTCACTTAATAGTTTTCGTGAAAGTGGCCCCACTTTTATTATCTCGTCTTCTTTCAGTTGTTCAACGGAACTTTGGCGGGTGGAGGGTGTGACACGAAAGTTTATGTGCCGGACGTTTTCCTAATGTCCATAATTTTATTCTTGGGCACCTTTACCATATCAATCATTTTAAAGGATTTCAAGAATTCTCTTTTCTTTCCTTCTAAGGTAATATAAATACAATGAAAAATAATCGTTAAATATCGACACTACATAGTTATTTATTTTAAAATTGAACTTATTTTCAGGTACGACAAATCATAAGCGACTTTTCCGTCATCATAGCTATTTTATCGATGTCTTTCCTAGACTACAAAGTTGGTGTTAAAACTCCAAAATTAGAGGTACCTTCGGAGTTCAAGCCGACGCTGCCATCAAGAAATTGGGTGATAACACCGTTTAATGGAAATCCCGTTTGGTCCGCGCTGGTAGCGATATTGCCTGCTTTATTGGGCACTATATTAATATTTATGGACCAACAAATTACGGCTGTAATCGTAAACCGTAAAGAAAACAAACTGAAGAAGGGATGCGGCTATCACCTGGACCTGTTTATTTTGGCGATTTTGATACAAATCTGCTCGATAATGGGCTTGCCGTGGTTTGTCGCTGCCACCGTTTTGAGTATCAACCATGTTAATTCCTTAAAAGTTGAATCAGAATGTGCTGCCCCTGGAGAAAAACCACAGTTCCTAGGCGTAAGGGAGCAGAGAGCTACACATATTCTCATTTTCCTAACAATTGGTTTATCGGTCGTGTTAACTCCAGTTTTGCGACATATACCAATGCCTGTACTTTTTGGAGTATTTCTATACATGGGCGTGGCTTCGTTAAAAGGACTTCAATTCTTTGACAGGATGTTAATAATGTTCATGCCTCAAAAATATCAGCCGGATCATATGTTCTTGAGACAAGTAAGTTTCGTAATTGTATTTTAATCTAATTAAACTTCACGTTTGGTATCTTGTATTTGTATTAACCACAATTTATTTCAGGTACCTATTCGTCGTGTCCACCTTTTCACCGCTATCCAATTGACTTGTCTCATCTGTCTATGGGTAATAAAGTCCTTTTCTTCGACATCCATCCTGTTCCCGCTGATGTTAGTCGTGATGATAGGCATCAGGAAGAGCCTGGACTTATTCTTTACGAGAAGAGAGTTAAAGATCTTAGACGATGTCATGCCAGAAATGACTAAGAGAAACCAAGATGAATTACGCGAACTAGGAAACCCTGAGGTGGGATGGCTCACCAAAATACTAAGATTATGCCGACGGACTTAAACCTTTCACCTTTTCGGATAATCATTACTGTTTATTTAGTCATCCCGCCATTTTGTAGAACCAGTGCGCTGTTTTATAAATAAATTGCGTGTTATGTTACTCTTGTATTTTATTTTTGGCCATTAGTTTTTACTTTCCTTGCCCACTGCAAGTTATCATCTTACACCTCACGCACCTATAGTCTTATGAACATTGTTAAACGTAAGTAGATATCACATTAATTTGTACCTATTATGCGTTGTGCCTTTACCTTTTTGATATTTTTATTAGTTTCTCAATTTAGCAATATTAGCAACTATTGTTTTGTAGGATCCGAATAAGAGCAGTCCTCCGACGTATCAAGAAAATTTACAAATCCCTCTTATAAATGGTAATATAATGAATATCCCGCTCAAATCAATTAATATATCCGAGGAAGTGAATAAGACTGGTATTTGGAAAGAAGTCAATAGTAAAACCAAGAACAAAAATGATGGCAAAGAGACGAAGCCCAAATCAGGAAAGAAAAAGTGAGTTTATTTAATTTTAAGCGTAAGATTAGTGTTATCTCGATTGTAAGTTGATTTTTTAATATCACTGGTGATTATAAAAATGAAATCATCTGATTTTGTGCGTGGGGAAGGCACTCTTATTTAATATTATCATTGGTGTGAACATTTTATTTACCGATGATATTCAAAAACGATTAGAACTTTCAAGAATTTGTATAATTTTGTCATTTTGGTGTGCCGGTGTCACCGAAAAATATTAGAAAATCGACTCCTGTATAACATCATTTAGCTAATGTAAATTGTAGCCCACTTATGGATTCGTTTCAAACAACTTTATTAACATTTACCTGATTACCTATACAAATTTGCAATTACAGTAACAAACATAAAAAGATGACCAAAGAGCTTCAAACAGAAATCGAGAGGCGGCTCTCAACCATGGACGAAGTGGAAGAAGACGATCATTCAGTCAAGGTGTGCGTTAGTGACACCAAGTTTTAAATCTGCGCACGCGATGTACGCACGGAGCATGAAACACTATACCCCTGATACCGTACAAGCATGTGTAGAGCACATTTTTAATCTGTGTTTAAGTACTAGGCAGATAAGAAGTCAATCCTGACATTGCAAAACCATCAAACACAGTATTTAAACAGAAGTTCGTCTTCAAATAATGTTTGATATACCTACATTGATCCAGCAAAAGCGTGTAGAAGTACATTGACGACTTGGTTTTCACTTTTAAGGCGAGAGCTATTGTAACGACGCAATGTAATTCTACTGGCATGCTTTTTGACCATGTATCGCGTGGCTTGCGTGACATTGTACAAGCAAACTCAACAGGACGCACCAAGCCGGTTTAGTCGGGGCGGTGCCGTTCGCGTCGCCGCGATTGGTTGCGTGCGTATTAAGTATCGAGCGACGCGCATCGACGCAACTCAAGCGCCCGAGCGGCAATAGGTAACAGAAACTCTTAGGGCTGGAGACGAACTACACTAGGGTAAACGGGTCGCTTTCTATGGTGATTCTATACGAAGTGATCCTTTTTATTTGCTCTTGACTATACTTTTCTATTTATACTATGCATGAAGATTCGAATTATTGCAGACAACAATATCAATATTTAGATACTTCTTGGTTGTGCAATGTGAGTTGTGGTTGGACTTCTTATCCGCTACTGTATGTAGCTTCTCTAAAGTTTGATACAAGTTTTTACTGCTCTGGGGCCGTTGAGGTGTAAGTTTTAAAATGACAGGGACAGCTATAGGAGTCATGTTTTTCTGTTTTATTATGCCTAGAACATGACAGGTTTCGACAGTTCTTAATACGGGCTCCTGTTCTAAAGAAATGAAAAGGCCCCACCCCAAAACCGATGAAGAGGCTCAAAAGAGCCGATGTGTTCCATATTTGAGGGAGAATAGGACAGTGGTCCTTTTTGCCGAGAAAATCACTACTTCACTTAACTCATCTGCTCATAGTGTAGCTGGACGGACCGAAAGAAACAGATTGAAATAATAACTTTTAGTAATAGATATTATTATGTGTTTGTGAGTTTAATATGACAATAGTAGTTATCAGCAAGGAGTTTGCCTTTGGGGTAAATATTAAAATGTACCTAATAATCAAAGTTTTAGTACCTTAAGTCATGTTACAATAAAATACAATAGTGCGTAGTAATAAGGAATTAAGAGTAATAAGACACAAGAATCGCGGTTTACCTTATGATGTAAGTAGATGATTTTTTAATCACTTTTAGTACGGGTTTCCACTGCAAAATTTCATAGTGTCGTTGATGTCTATTTGCTTGCACCATCACCTTTTGTCACTATTTTTCCAAGTGTTTTTTTTTGCATGAGTTGTAAGTAAATATGTATATACAATTAAATACTAAGGCGTGAGTAATTTAGATCACTGCGGGCCTATTATGGTCCTGTTTATCGATGTGGATAGACGTCGATAGTTCATCAGTCACTTTCTAACTTTCTGACCAGTATGTAAGTGCGAGAGTAACGGTTGCTTTATCCACCGCGATAAACTATAAGGCCCTGAAAATTACCTATTGTAAAGTCTCACGTAAGTATTTTATTTATGTAATAAATAATTGATTATCGTCTAGATGTTATTTGATAAGTAGATATGGATAAGTTATTTAAGATATTTTATACCCTACTTTGTCCCCTTTGGATGGTTTTCAGGGGGATGTCGTGAGAAGGAAGGAGTCTTGGAGTGGGGGAATAAAAAAATGTGATTCTAGAAAGAATAGCACATCAGCTGAAACTTCGGTCTAACGTGCCAGTCAATTTAAACCTTATATCTCCCAAAACATTGTCCATTTTCCAGTTAGATTTTACAGCGGTAGGTTCGATCTATACACGGAGGGGAGAACTTTGTATACAAACAGAAATTGTGAATGGGGAGTATTAAACATTGTGTTTTGTCGGATAAATTCGTACTACTTAGATTAACTTTACTAGCTGCCTCACTTAAGTTTATCGATAGGTATACCCACTGGACTACAAATATCAATTTTTTGTGAAAAAAACTTAGCATGCCGTACCGGGGAAAGTGGGTAACCGACGAGACATAGTATCCAATAATAACCCACTAAACATAATCTTCTTTTCTTTTCTCATCTTTAGATAGGCAAGGGCAACCCGAGTAGGGTACCTAAACAGCCATACATTTCAGTACCTAAGTACCTTTGTTTTTTTTTTTTATAACTTCATCTTTGAATTTGACACACGCAGCTTAACATAGGAAGTACAAAACACAGTCGCTGTCCGCCGTCAGGTCTGTCCGTCTGTATTTAGATGCGGTTTTCATCAATAGTGATTCAAGAGAAAGGTTTTTATGTACCTATAATAAATTCTGGATAATGTATGGGTGATTCAGTAAACTCACAAAAACCGAAGCGAGGGCGGGTCGCTAGTTTGTTTATGGAATGTAAAAACTAATAGAAAAAAGGTCTGTCAAAATACAATGTTAAATGTTCATTCACTTCATCTCCGTACCTATAGAGTTAACACAGTGCCAGACTTCTTACATCCATACAAATTGGATGCGAAATCCAGTTCATGTATTATGCGTATATCTAACCTGCATTGTTTGGGAAAACAGTCAACTTGATTTATTTGTTCTGGTATTATTGTAACGAAAGCGTTATAAAGGTAGCGCTATAGTGTATATTAATAATTAATGTTTTTGTTCTATCCTAAAATTATTATTAGTCACTGTCTCTGATTTAAGTCATTTGTATGCCATAATTTTAAATATTTTTCGTGTTTTTTTAAATGCGCTTTCGGCACAAATTTTAGTTAAAATGTTAAATTTATGTACACATAGTGCGTAAGTATTTTTAGGAGTAATTAAAATGACTGTACTTTTCGTCGTAATCGATGTCTTTCTATCAAATGTATTTTTTTAGGATATCTACCAACCACTTCAATCACCTTTCTCCTTGTCTAAATGTTATAATGGTATTATTTAATAAGTGTGATAAATAAAACTTACTAGGGGTACGCACATTCAAAACAATAACCTATATCTACTTTCAGCGTTTTTAAATAATGACTGATAACTTTGCATACATATTTACATATACATCGACATATGTATCGTTATAGACGAGGTATTAAAGATTCTTCACTTTTGGCACTTAATAGCGTTAATAGAACTGAAATGTGATATACCTCTTTATTCCGTGAGTTGAACAAGTTTGTTCTCGACCATCCTGCGGGGTAAACGTTCGCGGGGATGAGGCATCTGGGTGTTAGAGGGGACGGGTTGTGTAGCGGGGGAGAAACGCAACTGCGCGCCATCTACAGTACCCTGACAATAACCGCACTCGTTAGCATGTCGAATGCTCGGTCACTCACGGTATTGTAATAGAGTGCAAGGAACAGAGCTTTCGACTCTCAAGCGAGTACATACGGTCACTGTAACTCATGGTTAAGATCGGATTTTAATTCCCACAGAAAAATAGTAAACAAAGTTACGCCACTGTCTAAGTGTTCAGGGGATGTCAAAGGTGGCCGGGCCATTTGGGCCAGCAATAAATATAATAGTACATTGTGCATCAAGGGTAGTATGAAGGGAATTACTAACGAGAGTGTTAGAAGCCCGACGCCGAAGGCGGAGGGCTTTTAATGACTCGAGTTAGTAATCCCCTTACTGCCTGTGATACACACAATGGTTTTCATCACATTTGCGAGGAAAAAAACAAAGAGAAAACACTTTAACTCTGCAAAATATAAAGAAATAACTTTTGACGGCCGGGAACGTAAATGCAAACGATTTTTTTTTGTGACCTCAGATACTGCGTTTAGTTTCGACCTGGATTCGAGCCAGATTTAGCCAATTTGATAAAAATGTATAATTACTAAAATTAATGATAAATGTTGATATAAACTTGAAATAGGTATAAAAATAATGAAGTTTAATGAAGCATATTGGTTTTGTGTAATGTAAGTTAGTCTATAGCTAATTTTTAAAGATGAAGTTAGAAACCGATTTAATTTTTGGCTGAAAATTAAACCTCCTTAGTCAGAAATTATGTACGAAAGAGTTGCAAATTTTAAAAAGAAAGTCATTACTCCCTAGGGATGACAAACTCGCCATAATTCCCGCGGGAACAATTTAGGCCATTGTCCTTCTGTATACAGGCATGGAATAACACCATTTACGAGCAAGTGTGATGAAAATAATATAATATTAAAATTTATTTGAGAAATAAATGATATTAAAATCGCATAAATGTGTCACTGGAAAGCGATTACGGCGGGAGCACGAATTGTAGAGCGAAGCGAGTGAAGTGACGTCTTACATAAATCAAGCGGCCCTCAACTTGTTGACACGGGTGTATCGAGTCAATGATACCAGTGCAATAACTAAATTATGCGTACAAAAACAACAGAGTTTATATCAAAATAAAGTTTGCTATCAACAAATTAAATTCTTTCATCTTGATTATAATACATAGTTTTTTATAGAAACTCGATTTCTTATAAATGTGTAGGAATAAAAATCCGATCATAGGGTGTACTATTACCGATGACTATTACTTAATCTGTGGTAAGGGTACTGGTGTCTAGCAGTCGCCTCACCTCCCCCACCGTCTGTAATCCTAAGGACGGTCGCAAACGAACTTGTTTTGCTATAAGCTATGTAGTTTATGAAACAATATTACAAGTAACGTGATTTAATAAAATTATTGATCGCATTGCTAGCACCAGACACATACGCGCATTTCGCCAGTGTGGTATGTGGTATTAAGTACTCAGTCGTTATTTTTACTTGAACTTAATTGTGGTAAATAAATCGTGTTTCCTCGATGGATTCTCTTGTAATGTATGTTAGTTAGCTGTAAACATTATTGGTAGCATTTTCTTGCCAATTTGCCATACGCAACTACGACCCTATCGCATCGCATTGTGTAAAGCTTCAATAAGAAATATTTCCAACTAGTTTTGAATGTAAGTAGCCACTAGTCATTAAATGTGGTATGTTTGTGATATTTAAAAATAGTCCCATTGACTTTTTGATAAAAGAAAATGTACGTTTAAAACTCGCAATTCCAAATATGATGTGCCAATATGAATGCCACCAGTAGCTTAGGTTTGTATGGAAGTTAATTTTAAGTTTATACATAGTTTGCGTAATTAATTAGATATTAGGTAACATAATAGTAGCAAGGCAAGTAAAAAAGTTGATGGCCATAGACTTCTGAAACTAAATATATATAAGATATTTTTTCCGAATTATTTGCCAATGCATAATGTCTAGCCAACCTAATCAGAAATAATAGGGTAAATGTACCTACATTGAGAAAGCTGCAGAAATTGCTCCCTAGACGATGTTTTTATAAGAAACGGTTAAGTTATTTCTAATGGATAGATGTGTATAATTTGTAACAACTGTCACTAATGTATTTTACTTATTTTTTAATCACGAGTTCTGGCGCGGGCGGCGGGAACAAATGCAAAGAAATATTTAAAATCACCCGATCGCGCAGCCGCGACTATAGTTCGGTCAATATAGGAGAACCCAGTGACAGCGGAGTTCCGTAATTTTAAAAACTTTTATACTCAAAAAGGCCTATAAAAAGATATTACTAATCGTTCAATTTACCGCATCTCCAAAGTTTGCATTAATGTATTAATTTATGAAAAGTCAAAAAAACAAGTGTAATTAATACGTGTTAATTATGAGCTGTCACAGGCATTATCCTAGATTGACCCAACTATAGTGCTGAAATACCAAGGCGCCTAATTGCAAAGTAAAAGTCTAAGCATTCTATACTCTATTGGTAACCACAATAAATATAAAATGCTTATATTGCTATGCAGTTAGCCGCCTTCTTGGGTATAACGAAAGAGTGGCATGCTTCGTACACTTCTATGCTTTGCTTGTTACCGCTCGACGCTCGTCGCTGCCGCTGACGCCGTCGCACAGAGTCGCGGCCAGGCCGCTAATGGGTGTTTCTAAAAAAGTACTCATATATACTTAAGGACTATAATTAACAACGGTCACTTTTCCATTACGTCACGATAATTAACTCCTACTGCTATAAAACAAATAGTGGCATCTCAGACAGAACTCCTGTAATAAATGCAACCATTTTACTGACGAGTGATTGCAACTGCTTCGATAATTGAATGTGAGATGTACCGGCAGTATATAAACGTATGACTAATTATCGTGACGTAATGGAAAAGTGACCTTTGTTAATTTTAGCCCTTACTACGTGCACTTTTTATAGAAAACGCCCTAAAGCGATAATAAAAAGTAGATGACGTGATACGAAAAAACGAACCTAATAGAAACGCTAGTTATCGTAGTGCATCTTAGCAGGTCCTCTGTTCGTTTACAATTTGGTGCGATTTTTAAATAGGGTGTTGGCACTAGTGTAGACTTTTTAAGCTGATAGGCAACAGTAATGTACACTTAACTCAAGGAACATACGGTCATAAATTGATTGTTGTAAAACAAATTAACGTACTGGTTCCATCGTAGGTGGGCCAATCAACTATTCTTTGTACACTATTGTTCATTTTGCGTGTTTTCATTATACAGATAAACAGTGAATTCTAAGACGCGGTAGATATATTTGTTAAACAATTAAAATGTCTTCTTTCACCGGTAACTTAGTGGACAATGTTGTCCCCAGTTTTGTATGAAAATAGTGATTTGTCCCCTAAGTTACCAGTATTTTGGCAAAAAAACTTTCCGATTTGGATAGCTTATTTACACTTGTACTGACAATGAATCTATTGATTAAAAAATATAGTTTATACCAGGCTTTGGTTTAACAGTGTTGTATAATTAAGACATACTTAAAGGTACAAAGAATAGTTGATTGACCCACGTGTATTTTTATTCGCAATTTTCAACCACCTTTTCACTATCCACAATGTAACCCCCTGGTGTACTCTAGATACTGAATATGGTTATTACCCTACGGGTATTACTAAGTATGTTTCGTTATACGTATTTTGTGAGGGCTAAATCAACCTTTTGAACATCACGTTTTACGTGCCCCACAAGTACGCAACACGAAAATCCGTTGATGTATCTTGAAGAATGAGGCGTTCAAAGGGTTAAAGGTCTGGTGACTAAGTATGGATAAGCATCGTGTAGTCAGTACAAAGTAGATTGCCAAACGATCAGAACAATACATAACAATACTATCCAAGTAAGCAATTACTAAAGTTTTTAAGGTTCTTATTCCTCTCCTCACTAAAGCCAATTATAACTACCCATATTATATATTATGTAGTAAATAATCAAACTTTAGGTCATGAACGGATTATTTGTACCCGGCTGGATGTTTGTACACCATTTTTGAATATTACCACGTCGAGTGTTGAATAAATGTGATTTTATAAATGTGATAACCGTTTTGTTTTATTTTATTACTGGAAAGGGTTCGTCAAAGCGACATCTAGCGTGACGTAGCTGCAACATTATGTAACCTATTACTATTAGTCACTAGATGGCGTGTTTGAAGAAAACTCAGAAACCTGACGTTAGACTGAATTATTGTTATTTAGATGAAAACAGAACAGGTTAACCAACATCACGATTGTCTGTTTCATGGTTGCAGAATTAATTTAGGAGATAGGTAAATAAAATCAGCCGATTTTCGCCTATCAAATTATCGTATTAGCACACTATTAGTTTCTTTCAAGGTTCATACATTTCTTCACGGATTTTGGAATGTCAGGCGGTCCGATGGATCTGAGACTGAAGGTAAAACTGTTAGGCCGTGGTGCCCTAGAGTTTTTACAGTACAGAGCCGACCTTTCTGGAAACCTATTATTGACAACCCTGGCCTTTAGAGATCGCCATAATAATCGACCTACCCTAAGGTAATATAACGAATCAATAAATAATTAGAACAAGTAAAATTAATAAATAAAAATGTATTCCTTAAAAATATTCTCTAAATAAAAGTATTCTAAAGGCGGTTAGTTCTTGGTTTTTTTCTTGTCGGGGACTATGCCCATGTCTTCTTGGTGCTTTCTGATTAGCTGTTCTTGCACGTCCGGGAGGCAGGGGGAGTATCTGCTGTATTCCATGCTGAACTCGCCTTTGCCTTGTGTTACAGATCTGTAACAACGAAGATAAATATGTGGCATATTATATATCAGAATTTTTCTAATTTCGAATGAAATGTTTTGATAGAAGACTTACCATAGGGTTTTAGATATTTGTAAATAATGTTAACACCACTCTTAGCCAACGTTTCTTCCCGACTCACACACAACCTGGGGGCCCAATATGGCAGCATTTATCGCGTGACAAAATGTGGATATAACATCCCTCACTTTTTGACAAGTACATAAGTGCGAGAACGCAACCATACTAGGCCCGCTGAAACCGGTGGCATTACTCATTTAGAGGCATTTTGTAATATCCCCAGTATCTCTTGTATATCTACACTTAGTCAAGAGTACTATACTCTATTTGTCTAGTTACATACCTAAATGTAAACAAACCAAACCACGTGGCCCTGTTAAACAGCCAATCAAAACTGTTTTTTCGAACGTTGACGTTGCTCTAGTCTCCTGCTTCTATTGGTCGACGAACAATATCACGTTGCTTTTTTGTTTACATTTATAATTATCAAAACAAATGAAGTATATGTTCCTAATTGAGTCATCACACCTAATATTCCTGTTTTAAACTTACCTAAGTTCTCCGGCGTACCCGAACATATTGTTCAAGGGCACCTCAGCGTATACGGTGGTCCAGCCCTCGGCGCCCTCGTTCCCTGTGATGATGCCTCCTCTCTTATTCAGCTGTCCGATGACGGTACCATGGAACTCCTCAGGCATGGTCACTTCTACGTACATGATCGGTTCTAGCACCTGCCATGCGCCTTCTTCGAATACTGCACGACAAATTATGTGGTTATTTATATGTTAGAAACAAAGTTCAGGAGAACCAAATGAAGATGATGAACATACGTCGGACTATAGGGGGCAGTTTGAGGGCAAGGTAAGGTTTACAAAAAATCTTAACTTACGAGTATTATAATGTACCTAGTATTTGTAACATACTTAATTAAATTAGTTACCCGTTATCATTTATTCATCTTTAATGTGTAAATTACTCACAATGTGTAAATTATTTACACATTAAAGATGAATAAATGATAACGGGTAACTAATTTAATTAAGTATGTTACAAATACTAGGTACATTATAATACTCGTAAGTTAAGATTTTTTGTAAACCTTACCTTGCCCTCAAACTGCCCCCTATAGTCCGACGTATGTTCATCATCTTCATTTGGTTCTCCTGAACTTTGTGAGAACCAACTCTTTGAAGTGATGACTGATAGCCCACTGAAGTGGCCACTTAAAAAACAAATAAATAGCTGACATGCGTCATTATGACTGTTGTTCATACTTATATTTGTTGGTAGAGTGCAGTCTAATCAATAGAAAGATTTGCTTTATTTGTTAATTTGCATATCTATGCATTGCAATGTATACGATACTACGACAGCACTCCGGACTTAAGTCACAGAAAGGTCACATATATTGCTTAATATGTAAAGTTAATAAGAAGCCCAAAAAATATAATGTTGATGTTGTTGTTGTTGTTAACTTTTTCGCCATTTTGACTTATGTGTAGTCCAAGTACGTTTTAAATAACGCAGTTAGTTGCTATGATATTTGGAAATTCACATTATAAATACTAGGTACCAAATACTAAGTACAAATACTCGAAAGTGAATTGATTGATATGCGAACCTTACCTATCATTCTAACATGCCACGAAAATGCCCGCTGGAGTCCGACGTAGGATGATGAATCATTTCATAAGAATCTACCACAATATTAATGATAGGTGTACCAAGAACATCAAAAACCGGTCAAGTGCGAGTCAATCTTGCGCACCGAGGGTCTCGTATTTAAGTCCGAAGTTCCGTACTTAAATTTAACTTTAAACAGAATTGTAGATGGTGCTAGCGGCACTTGTTCCCATAAAAAATACTTTAATTCCATATCGAAAATGAACAACAAGCGCCACCTGTAGTCAAATAGCTAACACCAGCTAATTTTTTTAATATCTCGAAGACTGTTGATTTTGATGATTCATTATTCTTCCTTTATAAAATATGGATAAATGTCTATTAGTCTAAATTATTTCAGATTTTACGGTTCGTAAACTTCAGAGATAAGTTGTACGTTTTTCATGATAAATCCGAAACTTGACGACCAAAAATTTAAAAAAATGTTGTTTTATAATATTTGCTGTAATAGTTTACCTTCATATTCAATTTATATTTTACATTTTTCCGTTTAAGTACCCTTCGTGGTCCATGTCGAGTACAATATTCCACATAACACCTAACAAGCCAACTTACCATCTTTAACCGCGCCTTTAGCAGCCAAGAAGAACGCCAGTTCACTGGAGTCAACGATATGGTGCGCACCATCTTGCAGCCGGAACTTGACGCCGGATATCTTGTGTCCGGTGAGGTACCCTTTCTGGCACGTGTCGAGAAAGCCCCGCTCTACGCCTGGTATGAATGGCTTGGGGATGTTTGTGCCTACTGTCTCATCCATGAACTCCAGCACTGGAAGGAATTTAGTTTATTAGTTTTTGAATGGGCAACCATTGTAATTCAATTTATCGAAATCAATTACAGTTTACGAAGGATTTGTGGACGCTAAGCTATTACAAAACCGCCGGTGGGGTTTACTTTAACTTGTGAATTTATGCATGCTAGTTAAAAAAACATGGCAGCATTGTCGTATCAGATGACACATACTATGGTAATAACACTAATAACATAGCAATATAAACTGGCGAGTGAAAATAACGGGTGGCAAAGGTAAGGAATTAAGTAGTGACCTTTAAATATATCGTCACAAATAAGATATTAGAATTATCTAAACTCGACTCTTGTATCAGATTCACTTGGAACTAACTAACTAACCAACTAACTATCCATGTAGTTAAATCTAGGAACTCGATTCTAAGTTACTTCAATTGTCGGATTGACTTGAAATTTTGTGTACCTACACAATTCCGATGGCTATTAGTAGGGAGTGCAATCCGGATAATCCGAAATCCGAAAAATCCGGATAATCCGGACTTTTTCACCTGCATTTGAAATCCGATTATTCTTGTGGAAATCCGGATTTTTCGGATTTCAGAAAAAAGAGGAATTTTCGTAAATAATTCCAGTTGTAGCTCGCAATTCTGAACCTGATGCACATGAAGATCCTCTAAGGGATCCTGTTGTCATAGAACAACCCCAAAACCAACCATTGAGCTATAAAGAAGAGTTAAATATAGTTTAATATATTGATTCTGATAGTACATCTATGGCATCTACGGCTTACGACGATTTGCCCTCTCTAATTCATTATGAGATTGCCATGTGGGAGAGCT
Source organism: Acleris sparsana (assembly GCA_923062465.1). Classification (NCBI taxonomy): domain Eukaryota; kingdom Metazoa; phylum Arthropoda; class Insecta; order Lepidoptera; family Tortricidae; genus Acleris; species Acleris sparsana. The sequence continues at coordinate 17,073,471 of OV281286.1, forward strand.
TAGGCAAGCATGGGGAAATGCTGAAAGATATTAAAAAAAGACATGTCTATTCTATACCACCTACAAGCATCGAATCGGAAAGAGCATTTTTAGCTGCTGGAGTGATATGTAATCGCTTGAGAACACGGCTAAACGATAAATCTGTTGATGCTATAATGTTTCTCAGATCTCATATTTTAAACAAATCTAAATATTAATAAATAACGTTATGTTTCGTTATCCTTATAATTAAGTACTTAATTATATTTTACGATGTTGATTTATTTTAAAAAGGTTCGTTTTAAGATCTCAATAAAGAAGGCTAATGTTTTTTTCCACAGATTACCAAACTCTGTTAGGTTTTGTTTGTTTGTTATTGTTATTATTGTTTATTTTAATTAATACAAAAGGATAAATATTTAAATATTGTAAGCCTTGATTTGATTCTCTTAAGACTAATACTTACTAATATTAAACAATAAACGTTCATTCCGAAGTTGAATCGCGTTTTTTTTTAGTTGGTGAAATTTCGGAATATCCGGCTAAAATCCGGTTTTTTCGGATATCGCTCTAGAAAATAGAATGAACGCAAATTTATAAATAAACTCAAACAGTTACTTATTACCAAAGCTTACTACACAATCAATGAATACTTAGATGAAAAAATATAATAATGCTAATTAAATTATACATAAATACAATAATTTAATAAATTCCATTCATATTATTGAAATAATAAGTCTCCCTCTCTCTAAATATTTTGCCGTGCCCAACAGGGCTCATAATGAAACTTTTACTTTATATTTCCATCCTTGTACATTATGATTGCAATAAAATATTGAGTATTGAGTATTGAAATCCGGGAATCCGGATTTTGAAATATGAACGGATTTTGCATTCTCTAGCTATTAGGTATAGTACAGTCGACTCCAACGAAATGTATCCACTTTTGGATTTTATTACATTGCAATAAGGCGAAAAAGTTGATGCATCTCTTTGTAGTCCACTGTACCATCGAGCTAATATTATGATTTATGATAGAGACGAAGGTGGCCATAGAAACTCCTCAATGGCTAGTAGATACTAGATATATCGAGTTTGGATTCATTTCGATCGACTTCTGTTTGACCGTAAGGTCAACTAGTTTGGAGCAGACCCTTACAAGTTCTTAACTGTACGGATTCAAAACTTTACATTATCCGTAACTGTACACTGAAATTCTGTAGAAATGGGAATACTAAGACATGGGATACTTTTGAATTGAAAATCTGGCGAAATGGGTATCTGACCACATTGGATTCTGTTGAATCAAAAATCTGTAGACAGTGTAATAATCGCTCCTGGTGTTAGGGTGACGAACAACCTCATCTGAATGATTTTCAAATTAGAACAGCTTGACGAGCTGGATTCCTTCAAGGAGGCTTGAGTCCTATCAAGTAAGAAACGTACTGGTGTTCTGATGCGGCGGCAGTGGCTCCATGATCCCGGTGACGCGCGCGAACTGGCCCGCGCCGCCGGACTGTTTCTTGTGCAGGTAGTCGAACGTGCACGCGGACATCATAGTTTCCCTGAAGTGAGAAGAATATTGGACCATGAATTACGTCTATAATAGAGAATATTCATGTTTTTTAACAGCTTAAATAAAAGCTGATTTATGTAATAAACAGTTGAGTAAAAATATTTTTTGATTAACTATAAAAATAACCTAGATATAAACCAACAAAGATTTGTTCCTATCTCTTTCTAGCAAAACAGAATTTAACATGGAGTTTATATCGGATATCGGATCTCTCTGTCTAATTAGCAGATTAGTTTTTATAATGCTCGTACGATCCGTATTTCTTGGCCGATTTTAAATTTAATTTTACTTTTGGTGATTCAGCACCGCCTCAAGTCAAAGTGTAACATTGAAAAGTGAGCTTTAATTTATGTTACTACGATACATTTTGAAAAAAATGTAAAAATATGCCGGGCGCGGGTGTCGCGTCGCCTACTACTGTACAGTCGAGTTCATAAAAATGTGTATAATTTAGTACATTCTCTATTTAATGTCACGTTTAAACTGCCATACATGAATTTGTCACAGCGTTTAAAGTGACAAAGCACTAAAGTATACACATATTTTATGAACGCGACTGTAAAATGCATCGTACTAACACAGATCAAAGTTCACTTTTTAATGTTTCATTTTCAGTTAGGTGGTGCAGATCTGGTGCCAGAGCAGTGTGTTATGCGATGACAATAAATCAAAGAGTCTCCTGCTTTTTATTTACCTGAAGGCGACCTTGGGCTTGCCCAAATCTACGGGACAGTTGTACTCCCGCTCCATGCGCTGCGCGTAGATCTCGAGATGAAGCTCCCCCATACCAGAGACAATAGTCTCTTTGTTGTCGCCGTCATAGCGGAACTGGAACGTCGGGTCTTCTTTGGTGAATCTGTGGAATATAGATAAAACATTGTAAAGTAAATATCCGCACACATGTCCACTGCTGGACATAAATAGACATAGAAATCACAAATTGTATCTCGGTTTTGGCTACTCAACTTTACAAAAAAATCAGTTCTGTTTGCGGTACGTTTCAAAACTTACCTAGCCACGGCCTTCGAAAAATTATCCCTGTCCTTATTATTCTTTGGCTTGATAGACATCGATACGACCGGATCAGGCACATGTATTGACTCCATGGAGAGCTCTAGCCTGCTGTCGTTGACGAAAGTGTCACCGGATGCGCAATCTACGCCGAACAAAGCGAAGATATCCCCAGCGTACACTTCAGTTACCTCCTCCATGTTGCTTGAGTGCATGCGGACTAGGCGGGAGATTTTCACCTGAGGAATAGAGAAGTAATATGTTATACTAGCGCCAGATATAGTTCAATAAATAAATAAATAAACATTTAAACACTGGTTTCGGGTGGCATGACCATTTGTACCAACATTTGCTCTTTTCCATGCCATGTCGATTTTCAAGCGCACATCAAAGAGTTGAAAGTTACCTTCTTCCCAGTCCTTGCATTGAAGATATTATCTCCTCTCTTCAGCATTCCCTGATAGCACCGCAAATACGTGAGCTGTCCAAACTTGCTGACTTCCAGCTTGAACGCTAATCCAACAAACGGCTTCTTTCCATCCCTAGCAGGATCCAGAACTATAGTTTCCCCTTCATTTCCCTTTCCTTCATTAATAATAGCTGTGTTTTCGACTTCTCCAGGGTGTGGTAGGTAATCTAAAACAGCTTCGAGAAGAGGTTGGATGCCCTTGTTTTTCAGAGCAGTGCCAAGCAGTACCGGAGTGAAGGTACGCTTTAGAGCCGTGCTACGGACAGCTTTCTTTATATCGGCTACTGTTGGGGTTTTCTCTTCGAGGAATAGTTCACCTGTAACGTTGAGAAATTCAAGCTTATGCTTATGTCTATCGCTTTTAGTGACGAGTAAATAAGAATATTGGATTTTGGCCAAGTTTCATGTAAAACTAGCGACCCGCCCTCGCCCCGCTTCATTCGGGGTTTAAGTTTTCTGTTACACCTGTACCATGCATATTCAACCATATGCAAACATGCATATTCAGTTTGACTGGCGGGGCGCACCGTGATGGTTTGAAATTACTATAGCGCATGCAGAGTGTCTTATATTATAGTTAGAACCCACACATAGTGTATACATAAGTCTCTTTGTCTTTGCAATCAAGAATAAGAACATATAGCAAAGTCCCAAAAACATCATAAATACAAGCTTCATGCTTTTTGGAAACATTTTTGGGGACACATTTGAGTTTAACAGATAATACAGAGAGTTGAACTGTTATTTAGGTATTATTATTTTACTGAATAAATGACTCCTTGTTCTTAGTTAAGACTAATGTACAAAAAAGTCCTCAAGGACTGATTTCATTACACAATGGAAGAGAGTTAATGGTGTCTCAATTCAGTCCTGAACTATGTGCAATTACTTTTTTTAATTCACTTATTTATGACCTTTTGGTCTTGGGGTTCTTATCTTACCCAGTTTCTCGTCGACGTTGGACAGATGTTCAATCAACTCATGCCGCTTCTCTTGTACCTCAGCCCTTCTGTCCTGAGGAACCTCATCATATCGGACCTTTTCGCCATAGTCACCCTCAAAGTACACAGCTCTTTCTTCAATAAGTTCTAAAATTCCTTGGCAATCTTTCTCTAGTCCCATCGGTAGGTGAAGGAATGCAGCGTTGTGGTTAAGTTTGGATCGCAATTGTTTTAATACTCTGTAATAAAATAAAATTTAAATAAATTAAAGACACTTTAAAAAAATAAACATATTGAATATTGTTACAAAATTAAAAATGAAGAAAACAGGTGGAACAACCCCCATAATAGTGAAATTTTTATTATTTATTACAAAAAGCAGTTTTAAAAACCAGACTGCATTTTTTGATAATGACAAGCTCATGTCATGTCATCAAGCCGTTTAGAATGCAGAGTGTGCCAAAGAAAGAGACATGCATACATACATTCGAAAAACATAATCCTCCCTTTGTTGCAGTCGGGTAAAAATATATGATAATGCAACTAGCAGACATAAATATAGCATACCTTTCAGGATTCGCGCCTAACCTATCAAGCTTATTAATAAATGCCAAACACGGTACATTGTATCTCTTCATTTGCCTATTTACTGTCAACGTTTGACTCTGCACTCCTCCAACGGCACATAACACTAACACTGCCCCGTCTAACACTCTCAGGGCTCTCTCTACCTCCACCGTAAAGTCTACGTGCCCGGGTGTGTCTATGATATTGATATTGTGGTCCTTCCAGATAGTGTATGTTGCCGCTGATTGGATTGTAATGCCTCTTTGTCTTTCAAGCTCCATGGAGTCCATAACTGCGCCAACATTGTCTTTGCCTTTAACCTGAGAATTATTGAACAATGGTATGAACTGCACATGGTCTGTAGACGAAGCATAGAAGCCGCTGGATAGAGAATTGTGAAAAGGCCTCAGGAAAGTTTTTTTGCCTAGCAGTGGGTCAAAAATAACTAAAAAAGATAAGAGAAGATGCACTAATATCTCATTACCTAAGGATTTACAATTAAAAGTGACTGTAATTATGTATTGTATGGAAAAATAAATTTAACCCAATTATAGTGACTTTGAAATGGTCAGAATGCAGGTAAATTAAATAAGCATAGCAACCCTCCGCTAAAAATAGCTGCAATATACCTCACAAGATCATGTAGTAGCACTACTAGGTTTTCCTTGTGTTGTACAGAGTCACTTACTTCACAACAAATCATTCCGTTTTTTATTAAAAAAATAATTTATTTTTCAGCAACTTTTATGCCCTGACAGAACCATAAGGATGTATGCATGGTCCAATTAGGAATATAAAAAAAAAAAACAGGTTAACTGGGTAACCGATTAGCCTCACTACGATATCAAAGGTAACAAATACATATAATGTGAGCATGTGTGTGTGTGTGTGTGTATACGTACTATGGATATATTAGGTATATGATAATGTGTGTGAAAGATTTCATTGCAAGGCATTTCTCTCTGTACAAGTTGATTGTTAATGTAGTCTCAAGGTTAACTAAACCTAACCTCTGAAATGAATGTTCAAGATATCCTGAAAACATCATGGTTTCAGGAGAAAATAGTGTTTGACAATTGGCATAGTTAAGGGAAAAGGCATCAATCCACCATGACTTGCACTGGTGTAATTTGCAGTTTTAAGTTCACGGAGCATTTCATTAACATTTAAAAATAATTCGCAGTGGTTCATTACTTTTCGAGATATTGAGATTTAAGTGGGTTGTATCCGTTTTCAGAAAAATGGTTTGTATGACACTAGTCCTAGCTATATTTTCAGGAGTAACGATCCAATTAAGTGGATTGGATCCTTTTTCCAATTTAAAATAGATGTGGGTTGGTTCCTCTGTGATATAAAAATAACTTGCCGCAGTAATTTTCTGGATTCGGTTTGCTGATTGATAGTATAGACCTTACGGACCATGGTGGCATACTTAACTCCACTTCTGATTGTTTTGTGGATTCAGTCCTTTTTCCTTAACTAGGTCCACTAATTGTTGACGTAAAATTTGATAAAATTAAGATCAGACACTGTCATACATGTTTAAAGAATGACTGGATCAAGTAATCCAACTTTGTATAAATACCAGATTAGTCAATGAAGTTAAGATATTGATAAAAGAAAAAGTACATTTTTGCAAATTGCAAAAATACCAATACGTTCAAGAGCTACCGGGCAAACATTTATCCTCTTCTACACATTATTTATAACTTAAAAACCATACAAATATTAATATAATATTACCTCATGCATAGAATCTATTCTGCCTGTGTAGAACAGTATTCGCTCTGTGAGTGTAGTTTTGCCGGAGTCTATGTGAGCTGAGATACCAATGTTTCTAATCCTCTCCAAGCCCTTGTGTTCCGCATATTTGACGTGTGACGAGAATTTCTGTAAAAGAAATATACATTATAATCTGAAGTTATACATCTAAATAGAAAAGGTTGAAAAATGGAATAATCTAAAAAATACAATTATTTTTGTGATATCAGCTCATGCTAAATAAACTTAAAAAGATAAATATATGCAGTGGATATCCAAGTAGGTAGTTATATACTTTTAGTCACATGGGGTTAGTAAGGCCAAAAGGAAACCTACTAGAAATCGATAGAATTTCTGAAGACCGAAATTTAGCTTATGAGAAGTAGAGGGACAACAAGATAAAGGCAAAGTAAGTACAAGCATAATCAAAATATTAAACAAATCGATTTAAGCGCAGTTTATTACGTAAATATAGCGAAATGTGAGCAATCCCAAATAACGTGAAATTATTATTATCTTACCTCAACCTGTGATAAACTAGATTTATTTGCACATCTCAAGGCATTTGCGACTTTCAAAACGTTTAAAATAGTCATGTTTGTGGCGGTATCATATATAATAATATCACAGAATAAAGTTTTTTAGATTGATTTTGAGGTTACTTTTATGTCAATCACCGAAAGTCATGTAATTCTAAAAGTTGGTAGCTCTGCAACCTGACAGTATACGAATTGATCATAGACAATACAATGAGTACACACGAGTAAAAGTTACCTCGAAACAAAAATACGATGGCTGTCTGTCTGTCTGTTTGTCAAGACATATTTCTTACGCGTGGAGGTAAAAAAAAATGAAGCTGAAAATATTTTTAGTGGTTACTTGAAGGTGAAAAAAAAACAAGCTTTTAAGTCAACCCCGTAAAAATGGACATTTAAGCTGCATATTTTGAGAGTCGCAAATGAAATAATGGTTAAATATTTACGTCCCGTTAACCTAAAACTATGACATTTGGCAAGTAGCAAGGTCTTACGTCACAAGTCAAGGAAAAAACCCGAAAATATTTTATTTTAGATCAACTTATTCTATCATTTTAGGTTAAATACTTAATGCGATATATAAGGCCAACCAAACCCCTTAATTATTATAGCATATTATATGAACTTAAGGCCGCATTTTTTAATCTTATAGAGTGCTATGGAACAAGTCAATCATTATGGCTATACGGTTGAGAGTACTGAGTGCGGGCGAGGACAGCGCCCGGGCCAGCAGCTTGGTGCGGCTGTGCGACAGCGCCAGCAGCAGCGGTCGCCGCCTGCGCTCTACGTATATATCGAAGGCGCACAGCGCACCGTGTAGCAATGCTTGTGCATTGCTATGCTTGCTTCGCAACAGCTCAGCTCCAGAATACACGACCAACGTGAGGTTCCGTCTCGTATCCAATTTATTATAGCGGACCGTATCAAAGGAGACCCTTTGATGTACTCTAAATTTTTCTTCTTAAGGTGCCTCTCCGACTTAGCGAAAGTCAGATCCGAATATTGTTGTCTATCTCTCGTGATACGAAATAGATGGGCAGCACTCGCGATGCCTGTCCACTCCCGTAGGTTCCTTAGCCAGGATTTCTTTCTACGGCCTACGCCACTCAACTCAGCGACTTTACCCATCATTATCAGTTCCAAAAGACTGTATCGGTCATGGCGCAACGCACGTCCCAAGTACGCCACTTTTCTCTGACGCATAATATAATATCTGGCACGTTGTGTTGTTGCCTCTTCGTTGGTCACCCTCTGCGTCCGACTAATCTTTAGCGTTTTGCCTACAACACCACATTTCAAATGCCTCTATACGTTTCTTGAGTGCTTCCTTAATAGTCCAAGACTCGCATCCGTACAAGATGATTGGCCAAATGTAGCAACAGCGGAGGCAAGTACGCACGCAGGTCAATTTTGAGTTTTCACTGGTCAATACCATTTTCATATGGTTGAAAGTGTGTCCATCAAAGGGTAGTAGGGGTAAACTGATTTTTTTGCATCAAATTTCTTATTTACGAGTTCTCATAAAGGTCGATCAAGTTAACGTCGAACAAATATACAAACATACTAATGCCATCTATGTAGTCTCTTAGACCCCGCTTCGGTTTCGCTCGTTCGATTAAATTTTCATCATCGTGTACACTTAGCTTTAAATACATAGCGTGAAGTTAGCAATATTTTGGTTTGTATTATTATGTTGCCGGAGTTGCTGCCTCTACGATTCCATAGATAAAGTTGTCATGTCAGTTTGATTTTAGTTCGAAAGAACATGGCCGTGTTAGGGCCGTGTGTGAATGTAAATATGAATGGTCAAAGTAATATTCACAGTCAGTTAACAAAGTCATTAGAAAGAATTCTCGAAGATGCTTACTTGAGTGGTGAATTAAAACTTAGTGGACGCAAGCTGAGGGAGTTTCCAAAACCAGTGAAATTTGACTTGAGTGATACAGTTGTTGCTGGTAAGATGCATTTATAAATAAGTCTTGGTGCATTTGTGTGGTATTTAGGTTTATTATTGTATTTCTCTCGCGGTTTATGTCATTAGAATCTTACGGGAATGTTACGAGGGCTTTTAGAATATATCTGTTTTGTTTGTCGATGCCGGCACTCGATGCTTTTCGGTGAATTGAATCGATCGGTTACGATAGCGGGTGCGATAACGGTTTGCATTCTACGAATGAAAATAAACATTTAAACATGGTTTAAATCAATTTTATTCTTATTATCTATAAGATAAGGGCTTCTTGCGTGCGTAGTTCACTTTTTACCACGTATATTAGTCATGAATTCTTATTGGTGTCGAGTGCTGCGATATCGTTTCCTCGGACGGACAAGCCTCCGACGGCACGTTGTTTTATGAAAGCAGTCAGTCAGTCGTGCTTTTGCTCAAAGTTTCCTAAAATGTGTCTGCCGGCCTTTTACTGTGATAAAGATGTTTTACTCAAAAACCTAGATACCGACTTATACTAGGTACGTATATTTTAAATTTTGTCTCCAGTATCTTAGTAGAACTATCTGCTGAATACATGTGAGGGTAAGTTGTTTTTAGATGTTTTCAGTTTTTTATTTCGTAATTGCTCCTGGTTGTAGGTAGGTGGGTATGTTTCTCATTTATTTTTCGAGGTTTACCCCATACTCTTGATGGCTACATATCTACCAGCTTGTTTATATTCAATCGAGTGTTTAGTGGTATTTATTAATGAACTTTTTTAAACAGCTCAATTGTTTCTATTTTATTTACGTTTTATTTCTGGTTTAAGGGACTCTGAAACTAATATAGGCATATTAATACACTTTGTGGAAACTTTTTTCCTTGACTAAATTGACTAATCTAATATGGCCTTATTTTTAAGCATAATATAGAGACCTACTGTGCTGTGGAAAATCACTTATACATCTATTATTGACATTATTGTGCTTGCTGAGGTGTATACATTAGGCCTTGAACTCTATTAATAAAAACTCAGATAACCACCAAACATATTAGAGTAAACAGCAGAGCCTTTGTGATATAATGACCATTTAAAACTTAAATTTTGTTATTTACCTGCTATCTGCTTGTGTACCTTTTTATTGATCAACCTGCCATGATATTACTGTAAGTCAACAACAATTTAAAAATGTAATAATAAGATACTGATCAACAAGACAGCCTCATAAAACAGTTGACATGCTAAAAACCTTTTTACAGTCTTTTTTTATTTATTTCATTTGTATCACAACACTGTGCCAGCTTAATTTATTGCCTGGGCTTTTATTTTCCAGACTAGGCATCTACTTACAAAAGCCAGACATTAGGTAGGTAGGTATATGCTGCAGAGCAAAACCTGCAGTAGTGTATGTATTAACTTAGCTATATGGGTACTCAAAGGGTAGGGAGAGGGAGGGTCTGAAAACTAAGCTCATTTAATGTCTGTTAACATTTCATAATGTAATTAACTTGGCTCGCTGGGAAACTGGCTTGTGCCCAATTAGTGAAGCAGATGGATCTAATTGTGCTATCGATGATTGTGTGATAGATAGGTGTGTTACAAGGGAGATAGAAGTTGAGATTTGTGTTTGGCTTTATAATAGCAAGGTGGTTAGTAACTAGTAAATTGATAGTTAAAATAGATTCATGGTTTAAAAGAGTTATCCGAATTAGTTTTACCATTTTGAAGAACATTTTGATCATATACCTACATGCCTATTTACCTTCTTATCCAAAACTAAAATCAAAGTGTAAGTTAATAAGGGAGAGATTTGTTTTTAGAATGGCTACAAAATAGCTAAAACATAACATATTAATATCAGTTAAGTTCTTATTGGGTAAAAACAGCTGATTGGCATCCACTGGCTGGACTGAATGGGTATTAAGGTAGGTAGGTAGGAGGAAGGTACCTACCTAGTAGGTAGATCAAGCTTCTTTCGAAAAATAAGCTGAGTTTGCAGCTAAAGAAAAGAACTGCCTGCCTACCTAACCCGCTTAAATATAATAAAATATACCTACCTCCCTACATTGGTAAGCAGCGAGTGTAGGTACTTACCTATGTTGATGAGTAGATTACAACCATAAAAGGTTAGGTCAGTAGTTGATCAATACAGCTGCCCACACTATTTCGCCACAAGAGAAACTATTCAACCCATTCTGTTTCCGTCTACGTCTATATTATAAACGCTATAAGTGGAATATTTAACTGCATGGCGCCAGCCAACACCATGACGAGGCCATTCTACGCCTTTAAGTTTTATTTTGGCTTCCCCGACGGCGTGGGCGGCGTGTGAACGAGACTAGTGTAAAGTTTTCTATGCATAGAGAATCAATATTGATTGGTAACAGTGGGAAGGTGGCACTCATTATAAGTAGGTAGTTACCCGCCTATTTTATATGATTAGGTACGGTACGGATGGTAAAATCTGAAACTTGACGCTCCTCCAGGGACCGGACCACCCTTTCCTCTTCGGCCTTCCCATTGAAATAGCTAACCCAGTGGATTTGCTCACCCATTCCAATTGACAACCCATACGATTGAGTTTCCCTTATCGAATGAAGAACCCAACGATAAGACTAGCCCTTTGAAATTGGTAATTGGTAACTGGTAACTGATTGAAAGGGTTTCCCTAACGTTTTAGCGGTTATTATAAAGCTTTCCCTTATGTTAACAAGCCACGAGCCAATCACAAACGTTTACCATTGAAAATTGAACTGAATTTGGATCTTCTGCCGCTCCGCGCGGTAACTTCAAACGATACGATAGTATATACGTTTCATTTATTTATTAGTTTGTATAGCGTTCCGTCTGTCTGTCACACTCGGTGCTGGCTGAAAATCAGCGCTGCAGGTGCCTAGCACCTCAGCATCATGCTGAGCCAGTATCCGATTCACTGCCACGAAGACACACCACCACTTTGTTTTAGTTTTAGTTTACTGTTTTTACTTTTTTTTCTGTGTTTTGTTGTGGTTAGTGAATAAATGTATTTTTTTTTTTTTTTTTTTTTTTTTTCTTTTTTTCTTTTCTTTTCTTTTCTTATACGTCTACGGTAACGCGTATACTTACAAATAAGGGTTTTATAAGTCAGTTAGCGCTTAGTTGAATGGGATATATTTAACTTGCTCGAACGGGATGCAAAGTAACTTGTGTTTTACGAAGTCTACCAAAGGTTCAAGATTGCGTATATACCTACTAGTAAGCTTTTAAAGGGTTTTGTAAGGATATTGGTTAGCGCTTCTTACAATGGGCAATCGTTTGGAATAGTGCTTGCAGAGGGTTTGGTAAGTTAATCCTTACGAATAACCCATACAAAACTCTTTTAAAGGGATAGCGGTCCCAGCTCCACCACTATGTAAAGGTAACCTTTAGACAGTAGTTGACCCTGTCTACACCTGCCTTTACGCTACATGCGGATGCAATGCATAGGTACCTATTTCATAGATTGATTAATGGAGGGGCATTCAGTTTTTATCTCTACCTAGGTCTATGACTTTTCGCTAGGTTTTGTCTGTAGAACTAGCTATACAGTAGGTACGCAAATATAACTCCTCTATAGGTCCTGTCTACTTATTGATATTCGTTTATACCTTTTTCCATATTGCTATGTTAACATTAAATTAGGTACTTACAGTATAAACCTCCTGCGTCTTTCCCCGCATTTCCGTCTGTCCTGGGCAACACTCATCCAGTCCCCGCCAGCCACCTCTTCAATATTGTCCATCCATCTCTTCCTCTGTCGTCACACTCCTTTTGCCCTTGGTGTCTTGCCATTTAGTTGTTTGAAAGGTCCGACTTTTGTATTGGTACCATTTAAGCACTAACGCATGTTGAAAAACATCGTTGTTGTTCATTAGGGAACCGTAATATTTACTAGCACGAAAACTATCCTATGGCCTTCACAAATCTTTTAGCTATCTACATGCCAAATGTCGTCAAAATCTAATCAGCGGTTTATCTGTAAATGCGTAACATACAGAACTCACTTTTTCATTTCTAAATTTATCCAGCTTTGCTTTCGACGCTTTCCACACAAATGTTTGCCGCCGTTGCCAAAAACGTTTTAACGTGAATACGTGAACACAGGAGAATTAGAGTTTTGCATCACCTCTGTCTGCCAATCACTTTTATCTACCTATAATCAGTTATGTATATGTACCTACGAAGGCAGTCAGACCTAATTTCGTATTCCAATTTCCTATGTGGGCAAGTATTCAGGTTGTGTTGTTGCTGCCTGGTAGGGCATGCTCCCGGGAAATCCCGGTTCTGTTATTCCCGGGAAATCCCGGGAATTTTATAGTATCCGCAGAACCGGTACTAGAGATTGCATCCCGGTTCTCACGGTTCTTTCCTTAAAATTTAATAACAAATATTGATGTGTGATATTAATAAATAAACCGTCTTCGGTCTTTGTCAATTTTGTCATATCTAAAGGCTGATTTACTAAGTCAATTAATAAAAGTGAAATAATTAGTTAAATTTTATTCTTCTAACTTTTTACAAATTATCTCTACCTGTTTTATATAACAAACAATGAATCATTTTATTTTTAAGATAATTTTGTAATCGTTTTTTTTTTTTATGTTACTAAATGATAAATATTATATGAATAATCTTTTTCAATCGTTTTATTTCATTTCTTAACATAACATAGAAATAAATTATTAAAAAAACCATCAACTTGTTCAGCTTACACTAAGAACCGGGAGAACCGGGACTCCCGGTACTGCTGATGCCCAGTACCGGGAAATGGAAATCTTGGAACCGATACCGGTACTGCATGCCCTACTGCCTGGTTTCCAGTAGCTAACAACCATTAATCGGTAATTGTTTTGCACATAACAATTTGGTTAACAGGTAGTTAATTACAATAACTAATTAGCGTAAGTAAACACATCGTAAAAGTTGGTAGGTACTTACGTACACTTCTAAAGTTCGTTAAGCACTTGAAACAGTAAGATTATTAATCCAACGAGTTCAAGCGCAATCGTTCCACGGGTTGAAGTGATGGCAGAGGTTGGGGGGAGGAGAGTTGACTGCACCAGCTTCTTGGATGGTGCGTGATGTTTGTGCTTGGTTGCTCTTTATTTACTTGCCCAGCCTTACAGAGTACAAACAGTAAATACTGATGGAGAACGAAGATATAAATAAGGCAGTCGGCATAATTATTATCATAAGATGGGGAAACCATGAACGACACGAGAACACATTGTTTAATTAACATTCTTAATAAGTTCCCGAAATCGATTGGAAGCAAACGATTGATTGGAAAGATCGATAACGGCTTAAAAAACAGCATAGTGTTAAAACATGTCGAAACTTCACATGTCGTCGTTGCTTAGTGAAAGTATTTGACAAGTTTTCTATACACATCGATTATACTGCAGTGAGAAGTTAAGTGCAACCAGCAGCACTGCTTCTTTATTTACTGTAATTAAATTACAGTCGTGATGAACATGTTGATACAACAAGTTGTTTTGAGAAAACTCTCAGCTTAAGAAAATGTAATTTATATCGACATTATCCCGCGACAACAATGAGTTGTCTTTATTCAGCCATGACCATGCGCAAGAGTGTGAGACTTTAAACAATGTATTGTTGTGTTCGTGTAATATCAGGGCCCCATAGCTTAATTAACATGGTCTTTAATTAAGCTTCGCTTAAGCAGTTTACACGTTGATGTCATTACCAAGGTCTTGATCTTATCAAATTACGAAGTATACTTGGGTCCGATACATAGTCACGGTCTTAATATAGCTCGATTTGAAATCGATTCCTTTGAATTTTATTTCGGATGTAATTTAATGCGTATACGGGTAAAAGGACCATCTTTACTGATGGCCCTCTAACCGAATTTTTGTTTAACATTTGTTACGCTAAGCGTTTATGTATGTTTGTGTAAGATTAGTAACCAACGATTGCAACACTGCTTTATGAGCCGACGGATGAAGTGTCAATGACTCAGGGATGATACCTATTTCCTTATATGATTCGTGCAATATCGAGTATATGCAAGATATAAACTTATTAATGAAGCATCAGTTACTGCCGTTAAGAAATTGTATGAGTAGACATAACCCAAAAGCAAATCATGATTATAGCATACATTCAGTTTTGATTTATAAGTAACTGTATCACTTTTTCTAAGTAAGAAAGTGTGTAGCAATTGCATGGTTTATTTTATCACCCACATTTCTATTGAATGCACCCACGACGCTGTAGCGCAAATTAACAGAGAAACCACAACAACCAAAGTTTCATTTGAAATCGCTTAGTTCTCCTAAGCATCACGTGAACGAAAGTAGCAATTACCCAGAGTTATCGCTATATCTATTTTCTAGATTAAAGATTCTTGAAAACTACTACGAGCTGCTTTTATTTCTTTATTATGAGATTATAATGGTCCTGTCCAACTGATTGTTATACAATTTTGATCGTTACAAACTACATTCCATTGTGTATGCTATTGTCGGTGTGAATATTTCTGCACATTTTTGATAAGATATCACTATATTGGGGTTATCTTCGTGCTGCAAATTGACTTGATCGCTTGATTGTTTCAGTACTGGTCAATAAACTCCAGCATAAAACCGAAATTCTTTAGTGCAAATAAAATGGGGACCCTTGGCAATGTTTCCAAAAGTTTCAATTGGTTGCATTGTTATGAACCGTACATGTTCAACTTCGGCTCTAACGTGTGTATCAACAAAGTTTGTTATTCCGCAACAGCGAAAAGTTCCCGCATACAAGTTGGTCGTGCACCTATAATGGCGACAGGTGCGACGTGCTTGCCCGAGCGTCACTCCGGATACAAGGGACGATAACACTAACGTAATTCCAACTGACTGCTTTACCTAACCGATACCAACCAGGGAACACAGCTGACATTACACCTTATAGCTTTTGAAATAAAACATTAAGTCCTCTGCTGACCACCCGGATCACCAGGCCTATTCAAACAAGAACATGCTAGAGTAGCGTTTATACAGCCACAAGACAGAGATAGCCTATTCGTATCCATTGAAATGATGACAAACATAGTTCAGATAACGTAAAGCCTGTTTTGAAATGGATTCAAGTGGGAGTTTCGTTAGAAAAAAGGTAAACAAACACTTTTTTCGTTATCCTGCTGAGTGTACCTTCTCACGGGACGAGATAAATATTGTTAAGAGTTTTTTATATCCTAGGACTGTTTAGACCACACCATGATATAATGTAAAGCGGAATCTATAAAGGTTTCTTTTGAAGGGGATTCTAAAAAAGAAACGTACTATAATAAATATCTAATGAGCATGAAAGTATACGACCTCTACGTTGTTATAAAGGGCTGCAAGGTTTACGTGGATAACCCTTCTGATTTTCCAGTAGATCGCTTCGTTGCCCTGGACTCGCGGTCAATTGACGCAGACTATATACAGCCCAAAGGCAACGGGTGCAAATTAATCCAATTCTCTTCGAATATTCATACACGGACACGGATACGCAAACGGAATGCAAATGTGTACTTTTGGCATAGCAAAATTTACAATACATCATTCTTATTCGAATGTGATAGGCAGTGCTGCTCCCCGGAATAGTAATCATGACTAACCAGTCAAAAGGAATAGACATGGAACAAAAAGGATCGCTGAAGTTTGAACGATGTTTGAATGTGGTCGGTTAGCTCCCGTTTTGTAATAAATCAGAATGCAAGTGGTAGCCTGATGCTTCCACTGCAGGGTTGTCTGGTCGTGTTCCAGTATTATCATGAGCCTACTTTAAGTTTGTATAATTATGCGCGTTTTGCATAATGGCAGTCATTAAACCGCAACGTAAAGTCAAGTAGCTTCATTGTAATTCGAAAAAAAGTGTTTATGATTCTTTTGTTATAAGTGGTGATTAGTTTTGAAATATAGTTACGTTATGTTAGAAGATCAGTGTGAATTTTTTAGCAAAAACTCCAATGAGCCATTCAGCGTGCAGTTTCTAAATTAGTTTGCGTTAAGCTCCTTTATATCGTGAGAAGAGAAGCGTTCAATTAGTTTATTAAGTTAGCTCCTCCACTCAGATCTGCGCCGAGGCGAACCGATATCCAGATAAACAGATGCGCCTGAGTTTTACGCTCGATTCGCAAGAACAACCGAGATGCTTGTACGCCATGTTTGCTTCTGCTATCGGATAGGATGAAAATAAATGTATGTGCTTGATTATCACTACTTTGCATGGGTAGTAATTTAGATAAAATTACAAGATATAAGCTTCACTTAAAGGCGAAAAGTTTCATTACACACCCTGATGCTTTTTCGTAAAACCTATTAGGAGCTTAATAGCATTATGACTACACGAAACGTTAATTAACGTCTTGTTTAATGGTTTGTGCTCAAAATGAGATCCACCACCTCTATAGTCCATGGCCACTTCCGAATCGTAAACGTCCAAAAGTGTACTCTCAAACACAGTGTAACAACTCTTTCCACGGTTTTGCTTATAGAATCACACCATAAGCCATTCTAATTTTGCTTTGCTTATTTGTAATGAACTATTGAAACAGGTCATGAACCCGTACGTGTTCTAAAACAAAGCATTGCGGTGTCATCTTTAGTTGGTTCCCATCCAAGTGTCAATCAGTGCCGAGATCGACCGCTACCCTAGTTGGAACCCTCTTATCGCTCCCTTTTCTACTGCATCGAACACTGCATCTGCATCGTCGGTGACCCAAATTGCAAGCTTTAACAACTACTGCGAAACCGCAACCGTTTCTGGTGGTATTTTGAAACTCAAGATATTGTCAGGATATCAAATATACCTAACCTAAAGATAGTAACATTACTTACTGCGGTTAAAATATTTGACACGTTTCCAAAATATCAATGTTGATTTTGCAATCGCCATGACCGTGCTATGTCTGAAAGAAGTTTACCTAAATCTTAATATAATATATTAATTATTTAAAATATAATAGTGTTCTCGCCTTAAAATAACGCATTAGTGAATTACTGTTCAATATTGTCATGTGGCTCGCCCATAATGTAACAATCTGGTATGGTAACCCTATCGCAACACTACGGCAACCTATCAATAGCTCAATAACTCGTCGAGCGTGCTAGACGGGCTTTCAAAGCCCTTGCTCAGCCTCTGATGTAATTGTGTTTTATGCTCCCGTCGATTGCTTGTGTAATCTATCAGCCTGTGTTAATTGTGTTAACATTCTTGAGGTTTTCGATTTTAGCGTCTGTTAAAGTTTTTGTTTTCTGGCGTGTACTTTATGCGATCATTGGCTTTGCGTACATCATCCGGATTATTATCAACTGACAGGGGTTTTCCGTTGTTGTATTTTTGTTAACTTTAGTTGCGTCGTATAACAAAGAGGTGTATAACTAAATCAGACCTACGCCATTGAAACCTAGTTTTCGTTGGCTCGGCTAAGTTTCTTGCACAATATGCCATTGTGAATGAATAGAGCACTTTACTTGAACTCTGAACTAGCAACACTATTGAATAGCGTTTAAGATGTATAAGAATGGTTAGAAGGAGCAAAGTAATGTTTACGACCGCTTAAATTATGATTTATAAGAAGTAAGATTGACTAACTTTGCACTAGTTTGATAACGTATCAACGGAGTTATATTCGTCATAAAGCCAATGCCCGTTTAGATTAGGGTTACTGCATACTCTTTTCTTGTTCTCATATGGGTCCTAGGTATTTTATTATTATAATTTGTAATTTTATTTGATCCACAAGATACATTATTTAGAGTATTCGTTCTTTAATACTTACAGTAGTGTCATTGAAATGAACCTTTACGTCCTTCTAGCTAAGAGTCGAAAAGTGGTAAAAGAGTCTTTTGGTCGATTATACATTAATTTTTTCGATTCGATTAACCGAGTGTACTTTATTATTTATATCCATATTAAAAAAAAATTACAGCTTTATAGATTTCTTCAGTCTATAAAAATTACTCCAAGAATATCCATTCATTATTGATTGTCTAAACTACGTGCTAAATGCCACATTGTGCGGAAGTTCTACAAAGAAGGTTCTCAACATGAGGACAGGCCACTTCCTGCGTCCTCTTCGTGCGTGAAACGGAACTGCGCTTCCTTCACTTTCCACTTTGTTGCCTCCACGACAATCTCAGGGGGGCACGACTTGGACATTAGACTTCTGTGTATCCAAAACATTGAACCGCTTGTGTTTACTTTACAATTCGTTACTTTGTTTAGGTAGTTGACTATTGTCTTAAATTTTGTTACAGAAGTTTATAAGCAAGTTAAGACTGCACCGAGCGCAGCGTCCTGTGGTGCCCGCATTACTATTGTGTTTTTTATCGAAGGATGTTTTTTTGTACTAGTGAATACACAATTTATACGCTAGGTAACAATTAATAACAATTGAACCTTGTGTGAGTAACTTAATGGAAAAAAGGCTTTGGACTTTTTTCCGTTAAGTTGACTACACGAAGGTTAAAGGTATTAAACTTCGTTCACATTCATTTTTTCAACAAGAAAACATCCTTCGATTTCAAGACAGTACTTTAGTTAATTAGAAATCACAATAATACTACTGAGGGCGCCACTGGCAGGACGCTCGGTGCAGTCTTAAAGAGAAGTTTTAGCCGGACTCTTTTTGACCCTTAAATGATCTCTATACGTTTCAATTGTTGTTTTTTTTAAACTATAACTACAGTAAGAAATTAAGGTTATAAAATAAAAATATTCTCATTTTTCTGGTGATTAAATGGTTTATTTTTTAATTTGCTTGCGTCTTCTTCTCTTCTCGTACATAGTCATTCTTAATGCATAAGTGGGAAAGAGATAAACTAATTAATGTCACTTGGTACTGAATCTATAAGACAGTTCGTTGAAATTAGAAGGGTGAGCATTTAATTGATGTGTCCTTTAAAACGGACAAAATCCGTTTAAGGGTTAATAACTGTTTATAACATGTTAATAAGATTCGACTTATAGTTTTCAACATCAAACTCTTTTTAAGTCATTTCCCTTTTATAATTAACTATTGTTCTCAAAATATCTGCTGCATGACATGTATTTGCAACATCAACGCTTAAACATACTTTGAAACTTCTCAAAGTGTACCTACCTGTACACTGTCCCGATCCCATCCGACGGTACTCATAAAACGTGTCTGCATAATGAAGGTGCCTCTAAAGCTTTGTATGGTAATCCACCGAGATCGTCGCTGCGGGATCTTGCGCCGAAACTATAATCATTCTGATTGACGACCTCCTTTCTAAGTTGGCGCTGGCAGGTAGCTGGAGAAAAGAAGACTTGAAACGAGAAATCTCTGTATTTATAGAAAGCCTTAGGTGTTTTCCGTTAGGTTATAATTTCAAAGGTTTACTTAACTGGACACGCTTTGTTGAATAGAATAATAAATCGATCCAAAACACATTTTAATTCAAGCAAGCAGAGCTCCTTGCCATAATTGATCAAAAATTTAAGACCGTAAATTAAAATCTTAGAGGTCATGGCGTCTCTTCATTTCAACTGCAGTTTTATTGACTCGCAAGACTTGGACACGCTTATTTTGCTCGCAGTAAAATAGCCCACACGAAAGCTATTGATGGAATGTGCGAACATAACTAGAGCCAAATAAACAAGCTCGAATATTTCATTACTCATGCTAATCTTGGCAAAGCTCGGTCGCAAATTCGGGTCACAACCCATACGGTGGTGTTTATCCGACGCGACGTCTTCTAAGAACTCTCGAATAATAGCGGTTTTTTTTAGTTCTAAACCTATTGTATTACTATCTTCTGCACGCGACTTCGTCCGCGTTGATTTCGATTAACTATTGTTATTTCCTCGGGAAATTTTTGATTAAAAGTAGTTAGGTGTTAATCCAGGTTATAAGCTATCTCGATTTCAAATTTTATACACATCTGTCCAGCGTTTCAGCGTGAAGGAGTAATAAAATAAAACAAACTTTCGCATTTAAAATATTATAGAAGCATAGTAGGATGATGGGAGTTCTGTGAGACAAACGAGTCCTATTATCTTATTAACTTGACGGTCTAAAAATAAGAAATGACAGTATTTGTCGCGTGCGCTCGCCTTATCATCGGCCCCCTAGCTGTGCGCGGGCGCACGTCGTGAGGGGAGCCTCACGCACGTGCTAGCTAACGCATTAGAATTCCAAATCGTGCCCAAATAATACAACTAAGCGCTTAGACAGCGGTTTACCTATTTGTTAAATATTAAATTAAATTTTGGATTAGGTATTATTTAATTAAATTTTGGATTAGGTATTAAAAATCAATAAACTCCGACTCATAACGGCAATACGAAGCAATCTTTATCGGCTCTTCGTCGTAGCGCTCGAAGTTACTCGTGTCTCCCGGTGTTTTGTATTTTGGTATAAACGGTGGCGTCGTTCGACAGTTGAGGATGGAGTCCCATTCTATTCCTTTGAACCATGCGTGGTTTTTAAAATCAAGGGCACCGTTCTTCATCACCCCGTATCGTTTGGTAATGTCTACCTGAAGAGTGTTGCGGATTACATCTCTGAGGCTCGTGTTGAAGCTTGAAGGACACCTGTATTTTCCAGAAACTATTTTTTCGTAGGTCTTCATAGGCTCACTTGCGTAGAATGGTGGGTAACCGGCATTCATTTCGAAAAGAAGGACACCGAAAGACCACCAATCCACGGAAAATCCGTACCCTTTGCTCAAAATTAGCTCTGGAGCCAGATATTCTGGGGTACCACACAATGTCCATGTCCTTCCATGAACTTGCTTACAGAAACCAAAATCTGTTATCTTCAAGTAACCAGTTCTGTCTATCAATATGTTTTCAGGCTTCAAGTCGCGGTAGACCAAATTGCAGAAATGTAGGTATTCCAAGGCCAATACAACTTGGCTCGCGTAAAATTTCGATAACGGCTCCTCAAACTTATGCATTTGTCTCAAATGTGTAAACATTTCTCCTCCCATTACGAAAGGCATTACAAAATATATGTAACTGTTGTCCTTGTAGCAAAATTCCATAGAAACTGTAAAAGGAAACCGTATAGCTTCTAAAATCCGCTTTTCGTTCAACGTGTGTTCCACTTGTTTCATCTTGATTATTTTTTCCTTTTCAAGTATTTTCATTGCGAAATATTTGGTGTTTTTTAAGTGTTTTAGTAATATCACTCTTCCGAATGCCCCCGTGCCCAAAGTTTTTACCCGTTCTAAGTCTGAAATTTCCACGGTAAAAGTAGGTTTTTTTCTCCATCGTTCAAAAAACTCAACCTTCAACTGGCCCATATAATTCAAATACTGCTGCTGTTGTTGCTCTGTGTATCCATCACGTACCTCTGCATTTGACGACGAAGGCTTGTAAGATGTATCATCCGCCGCCTTGCCACTTTTACGGGAATACATATTTATACCTATTTTGCCTTTTCAGTAATATACAATTGACGCAATACTATTTTGGCCCGAAGCCATCTAGATACTTCCCATCGATCTCCTATTAAGGCGTTCCTTATGCGTTTGTCTTAGTACTAGCTAGTACTGGCAAGCTAATCCTGTATTCATGTGCGTAAGTACAAAGCAAATTGTTTATGCTTATAACAGGAAAATTATTATTTCCTTTATCAAGTGCCGGAGGGGAATAAGCTGGAATAAATATTTCGTATGTTTTGCCGAGATATTCAGTACATGAGGGTGCAAAGGGAAAGAGGCTAGGGGTGAAGAGGGAACGGACTGGCTGAAGGGGGCGGGGTGGAATCAGCTGTGTATAGGGGTGACACGCCATACGGCGGTGGTCGCCGTCCCGACCGGCATATTGATCAGACGCCACGTGAAACTTGTGTGCTCAACGAAACTTTTTCGCTCCCCATGCAATCGATAGCGTCTACACCTCTTCAAATGGCTCCAATCATAATATTTTATCAATCATTTTTATTGCGCGTTAGAAGGAGTAATAAAAACCAATTAGGAAGAGCACCGAGACAAACATTTGTCCCTAATTCAATTGAGTTATGATACGAAACGGTTGACCCGTGCCGTTTGACGAGCGATAACTATGTTGGTTTAGGCCAAGTCGTTCGCATAAGTCGGCCATTACATCTTTCATGACGACAGATAAATATATCTGATAAACAAATTAAGGCGGAACCGCTTTTTTTTTGCTGTATACATAAGGTATTTATTTATTATATGACCGTTATCTTTTAAACTTCTGATGAACTGACATCTCATTAAATATTTATTGGATCTGGAGAGTTGTTAATGTAAACAATTTTTCGGGTTGTTTTTATCTCAAATACAACCCAACAGCTTTGGTACTGGCACTAACTTTGAAGTCATGACAAAATTTAGATCCTTTTCGACGAATTGCTTGCTTGACTCATTATTAGATTAATAGTGATTTGAAATTATTGCAAAATAGTAGGTCGACCGGCAGAATAAACGCACACTTAGATAGGTGGCGTTCGTTATTGTACCGTTATTAAGCCTACTCGGTCACATTCGGCGTACCAATCGCTCGAGACCATTTTTTATTAGGATGACGCATGATACTATATCACTAAATTAGCTCGTAGTATGTGAGCGGCGTACGTTCAGCCTACTTGGAATTTCTGGCCCTTAAAGCCATATGATATGATACGCACATCGAAGGCGGGAAGTTTAAAAACCTAATTATTAATCTGTTTCTTCAACACGACTATTGTGTCCTTTTAATTCAATATGCTGTGTTGTTGTAATCGTAACCAAGCACGGAGGCACGCGATCAGCAGTATTGCAGTGTAAAGATAATGGCTATAGTTGTGAGCCGATCAAGTTGCCGGCTCATATTCCGCCTGCGGATGCCAAAGATGATTGATGTCAAAGATATTAGAGACAAATGCGCGTGTCATGTAGTGAATTATAGATACTGGTCCGCTACTAGAATACCATCAAGCTGTTCTTCGATAAGGAGTTACAACACCGTAATAATTGCAATACGGCTTTACAAAGTGATGTAATCTAATACACGTTAACCTCAATGTATTCATACGTCTAGCAATGATGACGCCCCAAGGTCAAGGAGGCTTGCAACGTGATTTGCTTCGAATATTTCTTTTACTTTTAGATCTAACAATACATTTGACGACAGTACTATGTAGCGATTTCAAATCGCTACAATAGATTCTGGTGGTGAAGTAGCGTGTGTGTGATCGTCCAGCGAAAATTGAAAAGATTTTATTAATGGATTGGCTAGCCGGGCTTGAGCGCAATCATTGCTCAAATTTATACTGCCGGTCGCCGGTCAAGGCTGTGGAGGCCCGCAGTCTTGGTCGCACATTATCTGCAACTTGGCACGTCACCAAAAATTGGCGCATTGCTACTATTCTTCGGATTCGAAGCGTTACTTTATGTAGGGGATCAGCTCAAGCTGTCTAAATGAGGAACAGTCGAGAGTTGAACTGAATTAATCCGCTGACACGGGATGCGTCTGGTGTATTCGGGCCTTCAAATAATCATGTGATAGAAGTTTCACGAGTACAGCTCAAACTTCTTCAACTTTAATAGATAAACTTTGTTTTAAATCCAAACTTGCAATCATAATTCGCGGTCTAACAGATCATCGTAACAATTTTACAAGCGAAACTTTATTTATAGATCTCTATGCTTAATGCGCTCAGGTTATAAAAATGTCACTCACGATCATTTAAAATACTTTGTCTATTTTAAACTTTCCCGATTACGGTGCGGCGTGTAAATAGTAAAATATGGCTGTTGTAGCAGTCGGTGTTGAGAAATAGGCTCGTTAGTATTACCACGGCGATATGGCGGTTATTTTTCGAGGACGCATGCCAACATAAAAACTAGACTGGCGACTTCTTTCGGAAACGTCCGATGACAGTATGTTACGTGCATATTCAACACATGCTGTTTTTAATTTTTAAAGGTCTGACGTCAATCACGTCAAAGTAAAACGTGTTGGAAAGTAAACGAAGACTATGTTGTTTTAGAATTCTTGGTCTATTTACGTCTGACCTGTCTGAGATTATCTTGAAAACTTTTGCTTCAAAATAATAACAGAAATATGGTTTACTGCTAATTAATTTTCTTAAAGTTTTCTAGAGTGTAACAAGCTCTAAACTCTAATATTACTCTGTGACCTTTAAACAGGTCACGAAATCACTTGAGGTTTCTTTAATCTTGTTGAGTGGTGCTGAAGCCAAAGCCCATATTCGTTTAAATGTAAATCCATAATGATATTAAATCCAAAAGGCACGGCCCAGTCGCCCGCCGTATTTTGGTTAGATTAAATTGTATCTGATAAATCACTTAACGTAAAAGTGCTTCAACTGTATCAGCTTAGTTATCTTGAAGTGTATTTAGAATTGTCCGCTCCTACTAAATGGAGACAATGTAAATCCATAAACGCTGCGTCAAACAATATTTTATAGAGACTTCGCCTGACAAGAGACGCTAAAGATTACTTCTGTAAGATAATAACAAACCGACCGTCCTAAGTTATTATAATCTAACCTCCGCCCTTTACGCTGCTGCGTCAGTCAAAAGTTCGTGGGCGTTACGCCGCCGCTAATGCCCTTTTACCCATCCCTTCCTTCGTCAAGTATAAATATCTCACCTTTTGCATTAAAAATACTCTGTTTAAGCTCTAGATCAACATTTGCCTCGGTTTTATCCAGTACAGCAGAGTTGTACTGTACTGGATTCTCTCACTCATTTTTTTTGCATTTGTTTTGGTCGGACCGAAAACCTCTGTATAACCACAGTATAACAATATTTCCAATTATCAAGTCAGCCGAAAGACGTCCACTGCTGGACATAGGCCTCCCCCAATGCTCTCCACTTAGACGGGTCTTGGGGTATTTCCAATACTACAATCAAATAGGGAGAGGTTTTCATGAGATCGTAAATCTTAAAATACTTGTCATTTACGATTCAGTTCAGCTAAAGTCATAATGTTTATCAAAATCTTACCTATAGCAAACATATGATATGAATTGTTCGCTGTCTATGTTTAATAATTGAATTGAGCAAGAAGATAAATACAGAATACCGATTAAAAATTTAACGCATGGTGCATCTCGAATTCAGAATAACACTAGTGAAATGGTAAACACAGCTAATTCGATACCGACTAATGAAGTAGTGGGCCATGTTGATGTGTGGCCCGTGTTTATGTTCGTTCCAGTTAAAATTAACGATCGCTGTTCAGATTACATCATCGGAAAATGCAACTTCACAGTTTAATCTTGAAATCATAGTTACCTACCCGAAAGTTCGTTAGTTCGCCGTAACTGAGCTGACCTTTGACGTCGTCGTGCATGACTTCTCACTGTCTATAAATTTTGCTATAGGCATTCATGTTGTATTTGTAGTATGCGCACTTGTTTACTATCTTTTATTTTATGTGTATGTAGCATAATAGACTCGCTGACTGAATAGTTATTGAGTTTATAAGCTGTCGTTGCTAATGTTATATTACTTACTCTAGTACATTATAGGTATCTAGAGGTTACGCAGTCTCCGTCTGGTCATGACTCACTCTCGCAAGTAGTCCGTTGTATTTACGATATCCAACGGAAACACTGAGATATAATTATATATGGCGAGGTCTTAAGTGTTAAAGTACTGTGCCATTTACAAAATACATGAGTAACTGCTTTGGTGAAATAACACTTGATTGGTTGGTTAAATAATGCCATTTAGTTAACAACTTGAGTGCTGCTGCTGTTAAAATCAGGACTTGATTAAAAACGTGACAGAATCAGTATCATCTTCGCGGCTTCTGGCAAGCCAAGACAATGCCTCGTTTCTTCCAGAACATACACACTTGAAAGTTTCATCAAGTCTGAAGTAGTTGTACCTCTGTTCATTGTTCAAAGGCGCCTGCCGTCATTAATGCTTAGGAGCCCGCCTTTGTCTTCTGCTCCAGAATAAGGCATCCTTTCAGCGGTTATAAAAGAAAAGTGCTGTTTTTTTTGCATGTTACGGCCATTATTAAAAACGCCCATTCCCGATGTACTAAAATTTCAAAATACTTACATTCTATACTAGATTTTCAAAACACTAGTTTAGAACTGTAATTTGATTATTTCGGTTTTGGATTCTATTATATTGTTATCCATAGTTATAATCGAAAAGCGGAAATTTTATTATGTACAATCAAAGTCATAAACATAGTCGTGGCTTCGAAAATATCTACACACTTCTATGTCACTGCCAACAAGAACTTTGCACAGTATACATATATTTGCCGTGATGGCGGTACAGATATTAATGCTTTCGACTGTACTACGGCATGCATGACCCGTTTTGTACGAATTCGTTTATAGCTCTAGGGAGTATACTGTGCATCAATAAAACATTAGCCTGATTACGTCGGCGTTTTGTTTTCGAAGCAAAGTAATTGAATATACAATTAAAATACGATTTACTTTAGTATCTGACACATTTCAATGTCTAATTCAAAGTGTAGGTAACTGTGTAGTTTCTCTATATGAGAAAAAAACGTGAGGATCAACATTCCCCAACGCCGACGACATTGACTCGACTACTCCTTAAGTTGACTCATTTAATACTGTAATGGTATTTCCTCTTGCGTCTTTTGTGGTTAGGCCTATAATATTGTTTCCTGTTAATTCCTGTAGGTACTTAGTGCTGGTTTATTTTTGTTTGCATTTGCATATTGTTAATTGTTATCAATGTGACGTTAGATTTAAGTATGTTGATAACGAATGTGCGATAAGTTCATTGTTTAATTTAATGCATTTAAATTCAGGACAATACTTAACAGATCTAAATACCTAGCACCTTTAGGACGCTGCTTTCTCGTTAACCTTGTCTTACTAATTTTATCCAATCCCACCTAAGATGTTACAGTGGGTACGTTTTAATACCGTAGGCACCGTAGCTTAGTTTATGAATGGTGTTTTCAATCTAAGATTGCGTTAAAGTATTTATAATAAAATAGTAGGCACTATTATGATTATTATTAGGATTATTTTACCATAATACCTAGTTTCTTCTGTGACTAAAAATTTACATTAGCATTTTTATCCTATTTTTTTTTGTCGCATATTTTCCGGTCCAGTTTTCTCTTAGTCGCAAATGTTTCCACTTATAACTGTTTCGAAATAGGTAAGTAGGTTTAGGTTAGGTTAGGGTAAAAGAACGTCGGTTGAGTTGATTTCTTGAATGGGAAATAATGCGAAGGGAAAAAACGAGTATAGTACATTGCATCAAGGGTAGTATGAAGGGAATTACTAACGAGAGTGTTAGAAGCCCGACGCCGAAGGCGGAGGGCTTTTAATGACTCGAGTTAGTAATCCCCTTACTACCTGTGATACACACAATGGTTTTCATCACATTTGCGAGGAAAAAAAACAAAGAGAAAACACTTTAACTCTGCAAAATACAAAAAAATAACTTTCGACGAACGGGAACGTAAATGGAAACGATTTTTTTTTACTGACCTCTACCACGGATAATAACTGCGTTTAGTTTCGATCTGGATTCGAGCCAGATTTAGCCAATTTGATAAAAATGTATAATTACTAAAATTAATGATAAATGTTGATATAAACTTGAAATAGGTATAAAAATAATGAAGTTTAATGAAGCGTATAGGTTTTGTGTAATGTAAGTTAGTCTATAGCTAATTTTTAAAGATGAAATTAGAAACCGATTTAATTTTTGGCTGAAAATTAAACCTCCTTAGTCAGAAATGATGTACGAAAGAGTTGCAAATTTTATAAAGAAAGTCATTACTCCCTAGGGAGTAATGACAAACTCGCCATTATTCCCGCGGGAACAATTTAGGCCATTGTCCTTCTGTATACAGGCATGGAATAACACCATATACGAGCAAGTGTGATGAAAAATATTTTAAATATGGATTTCAGTAAATTGTTATATCTAACCAGCAAGTCGTCATGGTTACAATAGCACATTATTTGCGTTCCCTAGTAAAATCGTGTTTGTTGAAAAATAAAGCAGATGGTCCCTTCGTTGACACAAACTTGGATAGAGAAAACCAGTATTGTAGTTGTGAGTTAATAGGCAACATTATAAACATTCTTGTGCAAGTCTGCTCGTTAGCTAACCTCTGCTGGCTGGCTGCGGTTTTATTCAGTAAGAGGATCTCTTACCACACTCAGCCCCCGTGGCTTCGATGTCAACGAACCCATCACTTGTGTTTTGTTTACTTATAGGTAGGAATTACAGTATCATATTATTTAATTTTATAGTGAGGTTGTGTGTTCGTTTTGTTTGACTGCTGTCAGAGAAACCATTGCAGATAAATATAGATATTACCCTTTGAACGCCAAGAACGCTTAAAGGTGTCGTGTAATGTCGTGCCTAGTTGTCTACCACGCCATCGATCGACGCTTTTAGTTGTCACAGATACAGTGAAAAATAGACTCGAGAAATTCTGTGACCTAAGGTTGAAATTAGCTGTGGTTTTGGTGAAAAGGTTAAATAGATAAAAACCCTCGATATGTAATAGCGACTTCTTTCATAAAACTTAGCTAAGAACCATTCTAATAACACTAGCTTTCTTTTAAAATAGGTCCATACGTTTGGGATTTACGATGCCACAGACAAACACACAGATACACACGTTAAACTCATAACATCGCGTATTTGCGTCGGGGGTTAGAAAACAACTCCTAAGCTAATAAATAATCTTTTTAGCCCTGCTCCTTACGTAACAATTACATTTTTAAATATCTTATGTTAACAAACCATGGTAATGAATGTAATGATAGTCAATATAGGTACTTGAAAGCGTTGGAACATTTAAGATATCCATATTATACCGTTGCTAGGACTCGGTTACGTAAAATTACTGATTACGCTGCTAGATATTTTAGAGAAATTATACCTACGGATAGCTTTCACCAACTATTAAGGGACTACCACTAAACAGTTTTACCTTAATAGTAAACGGACATAAGTGACCTAAGTGCCTAGACAAGATACGTTCTGCAAACGCTATCGTTATCAAAAATGCGTTGACGTAAGCTGCGGGACGCAGGGCTCGCAATTATCAAGATAATTACGCTTCTTGATAATGATCGGATAATTATCACCAGTGCAAGAAATTCATTCGTTATATTGTTTCATAGCAATTTTTAACAAAACAAATAAATTATATATATCTTTTATTTTGATATTAACCCATCACAAACAACATTAATTAAAGTTGATTAAGTAAAAATCAGTGTCCCTCATATTAGACTAGATTAGAAACGTTCGAATACTTTGAATACAGTTCTCTTTTGTGGGGGGACGGTTGTTCATATCAATTCCATACACTTTGACAGTTTTCGATAATCTTTACGTTTGCGTTCATCTAAACTAGGCCCTAGGCTTCTACAGCCATCTTAAAATCACATTAACGTTTCCTCTCTCTATCTAAGATCGGATTTATATTCCCACAGAAAAATGTAAACTAAAGTGTTAACGAAAAACATTTGCAGCATGCAAAATATTTATACTTTCTATCTCTATTTATATTTCTAATTAATCGTCTTTCTTTAACAAAAACTATGTATTATATATAATCAAGATGAAAGAATTTAATTTGTTGATTGCAAACTTGATTTTGATATAAACTCTGTTGTATCAAGTAATAACGACAATAGGGTATTTGTACGCATAATTTATTTATTGCACTGGTATCATTGACTGATACACCCGTGTAAAAAAGTCGAGGGCCGCTTGATTTATGTGAGACGTCACTTCACTCGCTTCGCTTAACAATGCGTACTCCCGCCTTAATCGCTTTCCAGTGAAACATTAAAAATTTGTGCGATTTTAATATCATTAATTTCTCAAATTTATGGTTAAAATAACGGTTTGAACGAAATGATATAAGTTAATATTAAATATCTTGCTGGCCCAAGTGGCCCAACCTTTGAGGCCCCTGAAATGTCACATGGAACAAATTCCATTTTTCTGTGGGAATATAAATCCGATCTTATGTGACTTTCTTCGAATTATTTTTCGAATGAAGCGTCGTTACTCGTTATAAAACTATTACTTCTGAATGTAATTTAATTAAGGAATGCAATTTCATGGCCACTATTACAATACTCGTAAAACTATAGGTATTTAGATGTTATCCGGTACACTAAACGAAATATAGGATTAAGTTGACAGTTTCAAATTAGGTTCTAAGGTCAGTAAAGTATATTTTTTTCTTGTTTCAGATTTATCGAAGAATCGCTTCTGTGAAGTGCCCGATGAAGTGACCACTTATATTTTTTTAGAGAAGTTGTTGTTATCACAAAATATACTCAGGAATCTACCTGATGCTGTGGGTGGCCTCCAGTCACTTACCTTCTTAGATCTCAGGTAAGATTTAATTTTTAATATTACCGTGTTTTTATTCGTTTTTCTTGTACTTTTATTTGTTTGTCTCTTTAGAAATTTTGCAATTTTCTCAATTTTAGCTCGGAACTGAATGATATCATTGAAAAATAATATGGTACTGAATAAATATTTATTTAATCTCTTTTAGAAACTTGGTAAAATATAAACGATGATGTTTAAATAAAAGTTTTTCACAAAAGTAACGGTACTAGGTATAGTTTTTTATTAAAAAAGTTAATTTGATTTGTAATTTAAAAGTCAACAATTAAGTTCATCAATATCTGTTTTTTTGATGTTGATACAAGAAAATACCACTATTATTATGGTTATGAATATGAAGGGATAAATTAATATATACACACACTGTTCTAATTCTAACCCGTTAATAGTCAATATTTGATAACCATGAAACCACGATACGGGCCAAGCCCTAGCGGTATGTTTATCGCTGTAAACGTAAACATGAATTATATTATATTAGTTATGTGATCCTGTAGTTGCTAATAGTAAATGTTCTTATTTCTTCTTATATCAAAATGCGGTACCTATCCGCTATGAAAAGGGACCTTACGGCAGTTTGCGGTGACTACGCTGTTCTTGTACTTTAATGTTTTTTTTTTATACGATTGTCATCAATAATTATCAGAACAGGGGGGTTATTATGACAAAGCAATGCAGTGCAGTTAACGCCGATAGAAAAGGACAGTGTCTTTTACGCTCGCCGAACACACTAACAACAGTATCTTATTTTATCTTATCTTGAACAGACGCGCCCTTTTGGATACATTCTGACGTTGTAGGATATTTTGTACAATGACCCCCTTACACACTCAGCTGTTCAAGTGCAAGTTTCCTTACTTTGTTTATTTGCCGTAAGAGCATTGGTTACTACGGCAGCATTCAGGTAATATATTTAAGTTATACAAACTTATTGGTACCTAGATACAATGGGTTCGAACTCGGAACATAGTATCGAACACAAGTCGACTCGACGCCCTAAACCGCCGCCCCGACCACAGGCTTTTAGAGATCAGGGCCCGTATTATGGTCGCCTTTGTCGCGGTGGATAAAGAATTCGTCACTCTCGCACGTGCTCACTGGTCAGAAAGTGACAGATTTTTTATCCGCGTCCACATCGATAAACACGGTCGGTCATGTTAGCCACACTGAAGTAAGTTTTATGATTAATACGATCCCAAAAACATCACTCAAACGTCCAATACTAGCTCTAGCTTCTGTATCTCTATAAGATATCCCAATGTCAAACAGAGGTATACAGGAGATATTTTAGACAGTTCGATAGCGTAAAATCATTTTTTTGTTAATTAGTTTTCTGACGTTTGTGAGTTGTAAATGTAATACTACGAATACGTTAGTTACTTACATTAGAAGCTAATAGAAATCGCAATTTGCTCCTCAACAAACATCAATTAGATTCGCTAATTAGGTTGGTACATATCGCTTTTCATAACAAATTACGATACGCGTGTACAAAAATAAAACAATGTTGTTTACAGCCATAAAACTATAATACGCATGGTATTGCGTAAATTTACTAATATCACTTAGCTGGTACCTAATTGTATTTGCCTAACGAACTTAACACATAAACAGTAAACTTACGTACTTAAAATATAATTAAATCAGTTTGTGTTCCCTTACGGTATTGTAGTGGGCATTTTGCAGCACCTGCATCAGCTCCATTTTGACGTTTAAACGGAACTCCTCAGGTATAGCTTTAAAATGTGGAAGAAGCGATAAGAAGAATAACTTGTCAGGGTCTTCACCATCTTTCACTGGTTGTAGATCAACGTTTGCGAACACAAATTCATTAGGAGGTTTGCTTTGCGAGGCTTTAGGAGTTGAAATCTCAATCGCAACATCGTCATCGGAATTGTTTGATCTATTGTCGTCGTAATTGAAGTTTTCTTCCTCTTCTGTGCTAGGCTCATCTTCCTTTGGAACCTTCGGCTTCCAAATCTTTTTTTTCTTTATTGTGAACTTTGGCCCGTCGTCAGAGTCGCTGGTAACAGTACACTCGGCTGGTAAGTCCTGATCTTTAAGTAGAAACTGTAGTTGCTTACTGTATAGATATGGACGCCTTGTTCTCGATGGGTTTGCGACGTACTTTTGGAAACAGTCGCGAATGCTCTTCCACTTCTTCTGCAGTTGCAGCTCTGGAAATTGAATAAAGGTTATGTTATTTATAGGTTTGGCAATAACTCGCTTGACGGTTATCCATTTAGTGAAGTCTGCCGAAATCTTATTTTAGTTGTCTATTTAGGAATATTTTAGAGAGTCTATGTTGAATAGGGAGGTGGTACGTACTCGCTTCGTTTTGTTTTGTCGTGTAGGAAAGGTAGGCAGTTGGGCATAGTGGGAGAACATACAATACATGTAAACAATCGTAAGAGGACTATATTTTAAAACATCAAGCTTAAGCTGGTTTTAACTGCGTAACATAACAACTATGTTTGTTTAAACTACTCTCCAGATACTCGCGGTTGTTTATCATATACCTACCTATCTACTTATTTTAGACGTATGGCTATAATGCACGCTTCGTTGGCTGTACTCGTCAGTTAAATGCACTCTTAAAGGCAAAACAAATTAAATTTATTTTGACTCTTACCTCCTTAGACATAAAGTACAAAATAAACTTGCAAAATGAATCAAGTAAATTTCCATTATCATACAAATTACCTAGCTCACGCATTTCGCTTTTGGTCACCTTCACGTTCGTCTGCAACAGTTCATTGACAACTTCGTTCCAGAGCTTGTGCCGCGTATTCTTGGCCCTGTATTCTATGTTTTCGAAGTCCCATATGCCGGGCCGCTTCTTCACCTCCTCGATGAGACGCTCCGGGTCGTATTCGAACTGCATGGTGATTTAAAAACGCGCGTGTGAACAGACGGGCGGGCCGCCGGCGACTGACGCGCGGGGGAACGCGGCGGTTTGAGCGCCAAGATGGCGGCGACGCGGCTAGGGTCCCCAAGATTTGGACGGTCCTTGAAAGGAATATGGGGATAAGGTGTTGTAGCTTGCACAGATATTTTAGTTAATATTTTAACTATTTGTACGTTTGACCATATTGTGTTACTAAATACATATTACTTGTATAGTGTTTTATTGCCTAGTTAGGTAGGTACGATATAATAAATAAGGCCGAAAACATTTTTGTTAAGTAATTTTAAGATGGTAAGTACCTAGGTTTATTTAATAATTTTAACGAGCAAGTTAACAGAATTAATTTTTCGTACTTTCTGTATTTAGTGTAAGGCTGCTAATGCCATTAGAAGGACTGCATAATATACTTTGCTGCATATGTGCAGTTATTGCGTTCTACTCGCAGTCAAACTAATAAAATACAAAATAAAAACGAGCGTGTTAACTGCTCACATGCAGAGCCCGCCTAAACTGAAAGCAGTTTAAATTGACTTACGAACCACCTTTACAGTCGAAGATTTTGGAGAATTCATTCATACTATAACGCAGCGCATATTCTTGTCCGTTATTATTATATTCGCAAGACAGTCCCGACTCCTCGAAAACGCTTGGTGTATCAACCGCGCGCTTATCGAGCGGCGCGACCGCGGCCCCCACCCGCCGGGGGAAACGCGCGTTTTTATCCACGCGCACCGCGCTGTGACAACACTGACAGCCAGCACTAAAGTACCTTCCTATCTATGCAGCTCTCTTTGGTGTGGTTCCGTCTTTTATACCGCCGCGCTGCAACCACGAAAATGAATACAACTTTATCGTCGTTTATTTTGGTAGTCTTCCAATTTGTTTTGAAATGTCACATTGACTTTGACGTTTATGTTTTGTTTTTTATTACACTGGCCAAATAGGTAGGTATAAAAGTATTTGTTGGTAAGTTCACTTGTGAATGGCTAGACAGATTTTTGAATTTAAGGAAATATCTATTTGTAAGAACAAGGTTTTTAGGGAAAACATGCATAGACATGCATTGTAAAAGTTGCACGGAAAAAAAAGGATAACGTCTGGCGGTGCTGTGCAGTTACCAGTAATAAGAACGGGCTCATAACATAATATTACAAAGACCACCTTTTGAAATCATCCTAGATCAGCCAAAGTAAACTCTGCGTCTAAAAATATTTTAAACCAAAAACAATTCTCATCTATTTGTAAACCTACGGCTTAGCCGCCAATCTAATTTACGATCGAATAGGATTTTTTTGTGCTTGAATGAGTATTGCATATTTGTGTGTTTATTTTTAGGCTTACTTTATAGTTTTAGGTACTCGGGCTTAATAATAATCTGCTAAAGAGAGAGAAGAGCGGAGTCCCTACATGATACGTTGCCCTGTCTCTAAGTTTAGACCAAAATAATATCACAAGGCATGAAGGCAATATAAGAGATGGCCCTAATGGACAGTTCGAAATAAACTGTGTGTGTATATGAGAGCTTTTATGATTATGACGCTCTGCGCGAATGGGCTTGGCTCGCTTTGGAACGATCCCCTTGGTGAATTTTATATTTGTTAATCCGTACTCAGGGTCTTAGTAGAAATAAGGGCTTATAGGTAACTAATTAGATTTGGCCCATTACGTTTAATATATGTGAGAAAGGTCTATGGGTAAACCTTTTATGGCTGACATTATGATGCTGTTTGGATGAAGACTTTGAACGGAGATCCTCGTAAGATGATGAAAAGCTTGTCGAAGTTTCTCATACTGTAATTAAGCTCTTCAGCTTAAATAAAAAAACAGCAAGTTCTAAAACTTTGCAAAATGCTAATTGGATAACGATAATGGCAGCTGATTGGCTGACTGAATCAAGATAGCGCTGATTTCATGATTTTCTATAAATAGTTAGAAAGCTACCAGAAATTGGTGTACTTAACACATCGTTAAATTAACGATATATAAGCAAGAACGCACTGAATATGTTGTCAGTGTCTATGTACCCATTAGCGTATGACAATGTAGACGCATTGTGGCATTCCTGACAGGGTAGAATAAAAGAAAGAAGTGTTCACATTGTTGTACAGTTTGTAGGTCGGTATAAAGATCACTGGGCGGGGTGAACGACCGAAGATGTCAGGGCCGCGAAGACTGTTCAACACACGTGTCTCGAGTTCTATAGATTGACTCGAAGAGCCGTTACCTTAATAGTGGAGCGGGTTTGCTTTCATTCAAAACAAATCATCGCCCCATTCATTGCGGTTAAAGTTTATTAAACATCGCCAAGTTAAGTTATGCAGTCGGTGCTTGTCTTCTAAGAATAGCAGTTCCTTGTAGCAGAAGCAGGTAGTTCGAGCGGTAACGGACAAAGGTGTTGATTGAACGTAAAATGGACTAGGGTGATGGCTAGTGCCATGGACACTTGGACACTTTAAGCGGGCAAGAATAACTGCTTGATCAAATATCAAACGGTCATAAATTGATTGTTGCAAAACCAATTAGGCCTTAGGCCTTATCCTCTGTAAGAACACTTAAGAATCAAGCGTCCATCATTAGTTCCTACTTTTACTTTGTCAAGATTCCGACCACAGTCATCGCGTTTGACACATCATCCCAAAATTTCCGCTTGGCTAATTCTACGTGCCAATATAATTGGTGTCCCATATGAGAGATTCCCGTCCCCTCGCTGCTATGCGAATGGGTCTGTTCGCACGTTCCGCTAGGGTGCCTCAAGGTTGATATCGATTCGGCGAGGGTGCCAGCGAGCCAACACGTGAAGGCAAATCCTTGAGCAATTTAGATCAAGTTTCCTAGTCGCAAAGCGTTTAGAGTTAGTCAGCTGTGAGCCTACCTGCTACCTTGATAAGCCCGGATTAAGGACAACATAAGAGTGTAGGCGGCTTGGGAAATATGTTCTTCAACCGGATGTGAGGTCTTTGACAGTTGAGGAACCGGTAGATGTTTGCTTAACCGAAGTTCTGGTTTTAATGTTCGAAAGCATTAGGTAGTTTTAAAATAGGATTGATCGATGTTATACGAGATGCCAGTTCTTCACCGGATTTTAAGGATTTAGCACTGGCAGTTCCTCTTACTCCGGTGTTTGGACCGAACCAGAAACCGGAAGCCGCACATTCCTGGCTCTAAATAGCAACTGCCGTAAGACTTTCGACATATCTTCTCTGATTGAACGCAATGACAAGAACAATAGATGTCATCAATTATCACATCACAAAACTAACAATATCTGTTACGTCAACCAAAACCACAAAAAGGCCAATTTAACATAATCCATCCCATTTTATAGACCACAATAAAACTTTCGTCACAATCGTTGCACCCGTAGATCACTTGCGGATTGCGATCTTTGGATGTGGTGGTATAGCATTCAAAATCTGATTAGAGTTCAAAATTCATGCTCACACGTCAACGTGCTTGTGTGTTATATCAATCATCATCTGTTCGTGTAAGCCAACACACACGCACGTACACGCAAGGGTGTAGCGATTTAAACATTTTCAACGCATGTTCCATTTTGGAAAGCTCACGCGTCGCGGTGCGTGCGTGCGCGCCGGACCGCGGTTACAATGCGCGATTTACTGCTCGTTGCCGGTTTTATGTCGGTGTTTTGCCTATTTCGTGGATGTGAATAGGGCTGTTGTTATTGGTGGCCAAGTATTAGTTACACGCATTAACTCCTCTAACAATCCGTGCTTAGGAGTACTTACCCGGACTTGCTAGAGCTCCGTTCGATATTGTCTGAGCCTTGTTGTTGACCGTCATTGGCACATGCTTAAGAGTTTGCCAAAGGGAAGGGAGGAAGTGGATGTTAAATATAGTTCCTGAATTACTTTTAAACATCGGTACCTACAATTAAGAAGCTCAGCGTTCTTCGTCCGCTAAATACTCGTTCGTTGTAAGTTACGCTAAGTTCACAGTTGGCTAATAGATAACCGTAGTTCCTACTTCTTAACTTTATCCGCATGCAATTAGTCACAGTCAGTTACTATCTTACATAGGCCGTCAATAACTTTTCAATGCGATAATCGGGGGAAAGCATGATAGATGCAAATAAATTAAAGTCAATTCTGTTTCCGTTTTTGCCACGCGCCATCCAAGTGTGTTTTGGTTTACGCTTCGAGGAATTTTGCCTAAACAATTGCCTAAATACTTTATGACGCAATGATGAATAACATTACCCTTTTTGGGAATCCGGGTAAATAGAAAGGTACGGTAAGGTAAAGGCAGTTTATTTCGGCCTGATCTCCAAATTTAGTAACGTATATTATAATAAAAATGTTTTTAAAATTTTGCATCATCCATTATCTTTAACAATTGCTAGTGACACCGGCAATTTCATGCTGCTTTATAAAATTTTGACTTTTTTACTGAGGGCTTGTACAGACGGACAGCATTTGAACTGTAACCCAGCTGCAGAATGGCAGTTCGAGTGCAGTTGACGCACGTTATTGCCATTTTGCAGTCCGTGTGTACCGTACCGGCCCTAACGTGTCGGCATAAACATTTCAATAAACTTGACATTTATTTATCTAATTCTGAACGAAACTAACAAGTACCTAATATTCGTCGCCTACGCGTTTTACTACATTTACGTATATGCGCATATGCATGAGCAAGAATATTTAAAGCCGTATAATGTGGGATTTAAGTATGCTCCGAAACTAATGTAGGTCGACGAAACCGCAGTCTGAATTTAACACCAACTTAAATGGATAGAATTTCAGAAATATTTATAGAACTAATGCAGTGCTATACCTTATTCAGAGGATTCAAGCAACATTCTCGCTTAGCTCGTAGAACCCTGTGTTTGAATGCTAATGAACGTATTTGAACAGCATCTAGGAGCAGGCAGACATTATAAGATTTGTATTCGCACTTAAGACTATACAGAAGTTTTAGTGACATATCAAATCTGATTGAATACATAGATTGAATACGTATAAGAAATAATTCACTGCACTTAACTAAAATAATTTGAACTGTGATGGAAGACTGCTTAAACTGATAGACGAGAGAGGCCATTAGAAATATATGACTTCGCGGGTATTTTCGTTTGAGTTTAATTTTGGAGTAGGGACCGTGTACTCGTAAATAACGAAATTAATGTAAACGCGAAACTGTTGATGATATCAATATGATGCATGTAGACAATGACGATAAACAACCTGAACTTTCGAAACAGGTGTTCAACCGGATTCGCATGCCATAGTTAAAACATACAACGGCGTCAAAATTATCCTCATTTGCACTGCAGGCGAGCAAACTGCGAAATGATTAACTAGGTTCAGGCCCCCGTTCCCGCACAGGGGGTGACCCCAGCCATAAACGAGTCTCGTGGGCAAATGTTATCATTGTGCGGACTAATTCGACGGAGGTGTTTGCGCGAACAACGGCTCAATAAAGTACGAAGTTTGAGTAACCGGGGGACGCCTTTGAGGAAGGAAACTAACAAGGTTTTGTGCGGCTATAAACCTTGTTAAGACAAGCATCTACTGACCAGGGCGTGCATTCTCAGCCTACCCGATTTACCCGTCGCATTCGCATGACTTTGCTGCAGCCGTTTTTAACAGAGTGACACAACAGCATAGGTACGCTTCGGGATTAATGCTATCTTTCCAAAGTGTAGATGGATGCTGAACTGCGCACGCCAACCATAAAGATGTTAAGTACCTACAATGTTAATGTGCCATGTTGTGTTGGGGTTTTGGGTGGTTTCTTAAGTAGGTATAATGTGAAGAAGTTTTTTGAAAGTATGTATATCAAAGTTTTTACAGTATAAGGATTAGGCAAAACTGGCATTAGAAATGGAATTACTTAAAAGGTAGATGAGAAAAAAGTTTCATCCTGTTGTTTTGGGTAGTACCTAAAAGACGTAACTTCTTGAACTTTGCAAGAAAAAGTTTAATTGTTGTAGACACACTGTCTGTTGATATTTCATGTTAAAACATGTGTCTGTTGACTTTTCTATTGACGCAGACGTGGGCTTGGGACGTTTTGCTCTAACGTGCGTGGGTGAAAATCTGGTTACAAGTTTATTTCTGTTTAGTAGCCCTTTAGGGAATTTGTAGCTAATGGAAAGTACAACGGTACCGTTGGTTTGTGTACTGGTACTGTTTTAACTAAGCAGTAATACGACAAACACAGTAACATAAATTACTATTTATTTAACAGCACATTCCAGTTAAAATATAATAACCCGCGTTATATAATGCCTGTCCGAGCTACAAAGCAT
Organism: Acleris sparsana; assembly: GCA_923062465.1. Classification (NCBI taxonomy): domain Eukaryota; kingdom Metazoa; phylum Arthropoda; class Insecta; order Lepidoptera; family Tortricidae; genus Acleris; species Acleris sparsana. The sequence goes on from OV281286.1 coordinate 17,113,785, forward strand.
TCACGGCCTGCTGCTTCAGACATATTCATTATTCGACGTGCATATTTCGACTCTTGAATATTGCAATAGACATATGAATTAATTTATAAAGTGAATTTGAGGTGCTTACCTTTTACCGCCGGAAAGCGCTGGTAAAATACCAGATAAATTTGTCTGCCGGTTCGCTGGGAAATAAAAGATTCAGTAGCTAGGGTACGTGAGCGGTACAATTTTAACGAGGCGCGGATTTTCGGATGCCATACATAAACTTTCTCGAGTGATGACACCAACGGGTGAGATATACCCAAGTTCATATAGAACCTAGGTATAGCCTTAACATAACCTTCTTCGGTATTGATGCCATATGGCACCGTTTGTAATCCTATCTGACTGAGTATCAGCATAACTGTCACTAAGGGAGATGGATTAGGAGGGTCTAAAAAGATTGCTTTGGTACTGAATGTACATGAATACTTAGGTTTACCAGACTAATGCTAGATGTCACTTTCACATCTTTATACTCACCCGTCCCTTGAAACTTTAATAACACTAGTTACAAACAGAAAGCTTTTGTCCCTGTAAAGCGTTGCTCGTTAGCAGAGAGCTTTTTGCGTTGATACATTTTAGGTCAATTGCTGCTTTTTGATCTTTAAGCTAACCTGCAAAAAATATGCTGCGGTCGTGATGGATCACTTATAAACTGTACTCTCGAAATGTCCGATGCATTCATGTAATACCTTTCATATTTATAAAATGAAGGGTAATATGTAGGGTAACCCTTTGCCTTCATTGTATTTATTCAACGTCCAAGTTCCCGGTGAAACTGCATTGTTGCCTTATAAGGGTGATAACGGTGCACCCACTTGTATCGCTATTAAACTCGTAAACGATTGCTTGGGATTTTGTAGGTTTATCGGTAGTTTATCTGTGATATAAAATGTAGTATCTGCTAGAGTGGAGCTAGGGAAACTTTATTTATTATTTACTCTTTTCACCAATTAAGTTTCACTTATGCTATAACAAGAATCAGGTTAGAAGCTGTTGGAATGATATACAAGTTCCATCCTGCATTTCAAATATTAGTAGCAAGACGGACAGACACGTTCGAAAACTCGGCTAACTCGAACCATTTAATAAATCCTCGTTTATCAGTGCCATTTTTTCTCCTCCTTTAAAGGTATTGCCAACTTTTTCACAGCTCCTACGTGCGTTCAACTCAAATCTATTAATTCTCGGTCTGGGCTGAATCCAATCCAGTTTCGAAGCAGCCTGTCTGAGCGTCTAGACTTGCAATTGGCTAAAAAACGATACGGCTGCTTCTGTTGCAGTATCGTGTTTTCTATTTTGTCTTGAATGCAATGGTCTTTCAGATTCAGCTTGGGTGTAATTGATCTTTACTTCCCTTGCGTTTTGAAAAGGATTAAACCTAAGTTTATTAACTTATACATGGAAAGTCCCAATTAAATGATTGTTTATAGTCCTACTTAGTTCTATTTATAAACAATAATAAAAGTACCTATTTGTAATATATTATAATCTGTCGTTTTCCGGTCTACTTCGTGCATAACACGAACCTATAAAAACGTGAAAGCAATTTTATGTTGTGGAACAACATAAAAATGCAGGAAGCTCTTGGTTAACGCTTTTACTGTTTACAACTCTTCTTGGCTCCGACTCACAAACTATTAGGTTAAGCGACGAAGTGTTTGCTCTAATTACAAGCAATCTTGCTCAAAGTGGTATTCCTAAAATAGTCCGTAGTTTACAGATTTAGTGCATTTGTTTACGTTCTCGGCTGTTCACTGGGGGAATAACCCATATTGTATGTTTATTCCAATGATTGGTTGCATATGTGGTTTCAATATGTTTCATTTCCTTGCGTATTGTTACATTTGCTTTGACTTCCTTAGTTTATACGATGAAACAGAAGTTTATTGTTTTATTTATCAGCTCATAATATAATCTTTCACTTTTTTAAACAACTTTTATCTTTGTCCACAGTTCAAATCAGCTCACAGAGCTTCCAAGAGAAATATGCCAGATGCCATTACAAGTCCTCCTAGTGCCAGACAACCTCCTCACGACTCTTCCCAAGGAAATCGGCAGGATGACGACCCTAGCAGAGCTGGTGGTTTCCAACAACAGGCTGTCGCAAGTGCCAATGACGCTGGGGGACTGTTCAGGCATGCGCGCTTTAGACCTGAGTAATAATCAGTTGGGGCTACTGCCATTGCGTGAGTACTCGGTTTTGTTAATCATTGTAATATTGGAGGTACCATTACCCAAAGGTAAAGGTGTTTAAAATTGTGCGTATACCTTTTGCAGAGATTACATACCTCCGGTTGGAACACCTCGACGTCAGTTGCAACTGCATTTCCTCCTTGCCTCTAGAACTCCGCAACATGAACACGCTTATCACGCTCAATCTGGACAACAATCCTCTTGTTTCGCCACCTACAACAGTAAGCTATTGAGTTAATATAATTAGTAAGTGTTAGGTTGGTGTGGAAATGGATTTTTTATATTAAAAAAAGAACAAATTTAGTAATTTGGTTTCCTCGTATAGGTTCTCTTACACGTCGGTAATATGGTGTAAATCTATTTGACTGTACAACTGTAGTCAGACAAAAGCGTCCTTTCTTTACACTTAAAAAGCAGATAAAACAAACAAAACACCAAGGCTTCGTTTTTTTTAAAGTTATGTCGTTCTGAATTTTGGTTAGAGCCCAACATCATCATCATGTTCTTCAATAATCTCTGTCAAAAATCTATTCTTTGCAAACATCTCTGACTTGGCTCCGCAAGCGGCTAATCCGTAAAGTGATTCGCCAACAAAATTGATTTCACCATGTCACTCAGGTGGACGACATCCGTAAAACATCCCTCATGGGGAGACAATTAATGTGATTAGCGCATGGTCGAGAAGAGTAGTCATAAGGAGGATGCCTATACCCAACAGTGGGTGGACACAAGCTGATTGGATAGGAATGAATGCTCAGGTTTATTAACAACATTAACCCTTGGTTTTATAGGTTTGCATGCGCGGGCGCGTGCATATATTTAAATACCTAGAGAACATGGCAAACAAGGACGCTCCAGCACACCGCCGCGTCGAAGACACCAGAAGAAACGCGAAGCACACTTCGTACCTTACAAGCCCTCAAACCAACCAGATAATGTCAGGGAACGCAACGATAGATTGTCTCAGGCACAAACCTCGGCACGTCATTGATAGTGGTTACAGTACAGACGGAGTGGATAAAAGGTGGTCAAATGATGGTGAGCAACTCGTCAAAGTTTTAAAATTAGATATCTGTTATTTAGCTTACTCTCTGTTATCCAATACAGTACGCAGTGTTGGCAACACATTCAAATGGCCATAACATTTAAGAAACAGAAGTAGGATTTGGTATAGAGAGACGCGACGCTTATTTGCTAGATAATAATGTACTAAAGTTTAGGTTTGCCGTTCTGATTTACCGCACTTCGTCGACTTTATTGTTGCGTAATTAGTTAGGCAATACACTAGCTAACACAACTCTGCCAGAAAGTCTAGCAGACCCTAGATATTGCTGACGAATGGGTAATGGGTATTCCATGATATCGTAGACGATGTATCTATAATCTTCAAATCTTTACAAGGTGGTGGCGAAGCCGGCGGGGGGTCAGGCCGTTCCACGCCCAGTACTCCCTCAACCCTGTCTCCTGGCGCAGCACTCTCAAGGGCCCAGTCTCTGTCCAGCGAATCGCCTTTACCGCAGTTGACTCCGCTACTGTCCGGGTAAGTCTATTTGCAAGATTTGCATGCTGTTACGGGAATATCAGGGGAGCCTGGCACAACTTGCGATGTAATTAGTTGACGACGAAAGAGACACATTATTCGACAGGTAGAAAAGTCAAGTTGTGCTAGCCGTATGCTACGAAAGTGTTGGGTGATATGGGGATGGGGTTATTTAACTCAGGGCTATAATGTTAGTACGGTGTTTAATTGGCTACAAGGAGTTGCTAATACGTCTATGGATTTGTTGACAGAAACCGACACCGTCATTGATTGAGTATCTATTATCGAGACTAGTTAATGCTTGGTTATACTGTATATTGGTTATAAATAAAAACATATAAATCGATGAAAGTAGCGCTCCCGCCGGGCCTCGTTCTTGCAGCGAATTGCGCAAATACGCATTCTCTTATGCTCCATATCTAAATTTGCGGATGCGAAATTTCAAATTAATGCATTTATACAACGGTTGCGGATGCGTCTGCGAATATCCGCAACATCGTTGGTTTGCAGCAGCAGACGCAGTAGCAATTCGCCCGTGAAGTAGCCGCCTAAGTAATAGTTTAGTGATGTTCCATTGTTCTATTGAAATTTTACATAAATATTTCCATAGCCTTACTATAACGACTCCTTGTTGCCGATATGCCTGTTGAGGTGTTTAGAAACTTAAGAGGGATGTTTAGAGTGGTATTAGACGTGATCGTTATAACAAAAGGAACTTAACAGTGGCTGTTGATTACTTGATTATTTTCTTATATATTCTGTATAAAAATACCTGCTGTTATGGCACTTCTTTTTTTAAGACGCTCAGGGTGTCTATACAACTCGGTAGAACCTCATTGTCTTTGACGTGTCATATTATTGTTTTTAATTTGGCCACCATTATTGGCAATACGAGGTATTAAAACGGAGACAATACATTGTCACGTCAAAAACAATAAGGTTTTTACCTTTTAGAATCTAGATTTCTGTATTGATTGGTGTATCTTTCCGTTTCGGTATATTGGATTTAATATTTTATATATCTGAAAAATGTTCGCTGGTACTCCATTTGTTTAGTTATTTTACTAAATGACTGTGCTTAAACAAAATAAAACACGTGATTATGTTAAACAGCCAAGCAAAACTGTTTTGTCGAGCTTTGACATACTTTTCTGTGTTTTGCTTCTATTGGCCGACGAAACATATCACGTGGTTTTTGTATTTATATTTAGTTAATTAACAAAACGAACGAAGTACTTAAGTTTAAGATTGAGCTCTCTTTCAAGTTTAACAGAATTCAGTGATTGAATTTGAAATGTAGCTGAGTCTTAAGTATTTTATTACTATTTTTTTGTGCAAATGGATGGAAATATTGATGGATAGTTTTAGTGTAATTTTGGAAACATAATATATGGAATGGAAAGTTTATATTATCTTAATTTTACACTTACCTATTTGGTGGATTTATAAGCTTAGAAATAATATATTATTGGTGTTATAACGCATAACAAATGAGAGTAATTTTCGATTTACTAATGTTGTTAGTCAATTCTTTAGAATAGCGTACTCGGCTTTTGTAGCGCTTACATTAACTTAGTGTATTTCTTGATTTTAATTTAACTATTTCTTTTATTTCGCATTGGCCGAACCAGAGGTAAACTTTGTATGTAGTTGTCGTCATCACCATCACTCCCTCTGTCTCACTTGAGTTCCTTTTTACGTTTTGTTTTTTGATTAACCCCGGTGTTGTCCCTTTCAGCCTCCGTATATCACCCGAAGGAAACTTGTCGAATGGCGACGATAAGAGTAAATTAGCTCATCAGCAAACCTACAGGTACATTAATCATTTGCACGGCATTCACGCACATATGCACTTTTAGTGTTGAGGAAAATGTTCATCAAAAAAGAAAAGAGTTTCTTCTTTTTATGTTACTTTTGAAAATTTTAATGATTGGTTATTGGGATGTAGCTAACCAATTAAATTGTAATGTCATATTTGTGGTCAACTATTAATGATATTTGGAGTGATGAACATTTTCTTACTTTAGTCGGATTTTAATGATACTCAGATGAACTAACTTGTTGCACACTAATATCGTTTACTAACCCAACCACAAATCGACATGGGGCAGATGCATGCGACGGAATAATTATTTTATTAATTGTCAGGGCAATACACCTTCCTAATCGACGCAGAAGGCGATTACAGCTCTTAAAACTAATATTATAACGTCTGAGTTTCATTAAAACTCAACAAAACAAGCAGAAATATGGCAACTAATTGGCCACCTTACGAATTTCAGACAATACAAAGAAGCCTTAAGACAACAACGCCAGCAAGATATATACCGGCCCCGCACCGACCAGTCCTCGCCCGACCTGGAGTCCCCCCACCTTAGCCCGCTCCACGCCCCCCACTCCCCAGTGAACGGGCACAGTAACGTGTCTCCCGGTCTGTACCGCACCACTTCTTCCAACTCCAGCATATCCCCCAATTCCTCCACAGTGCCAAACTCTCCCCTCCTCCACTCTACGCCTAGAAGATTCCAGAATCAGAACGGGAATGCAGAGAAGGAAGAAAACAAGCGGCCAGTCCAAAAAGTAGTACCCTCAAGAAATGTCAATAAGATCTATTCAGCTGTGAATGGGAATGTGGAGTATGGGAGAGTGAACGGACACGACACGTATATCAAACCGACGTCGCCTACCAAATCGCCCACGAACACTTTAGGTTATAACAGCATAGGTAGGTATAGCTCTTGAAGAATTATCTTTTTTTATATGTATTTTAAATGTCGGTCTTTAAATGTGGCAACTTCTTTAATAGGCAGCTGCAAGAGCAAATTTGATTTGAAACCGTTTTAAAAACGTATTACGACGTATTGAAGGACATGTAAATGTCGGCACAGTTTTTTAAGACAGCTACTTCAGGAGATTAGTTGTGAACGTACATAACATGAAGATCTCGCAAAGAGGATTGGCAATTTAAATGCGCCATAGGCAGTTCTTTCTCAACCATACAATGCAATTAACACAATTTTAATCTACACGTTACAGGTACAAAGTCTAATATACCCCGGCAAGCGGTGAACGGCGACGTGAAGCTGCTAACGACGACAGTGTCGTATCTCAAAGGCGCCGCGCCCAAGCCGGCTGGCAAGATGGCGTGGAACAAGGACGCCGATAAACTCAGCTTCACCATGAAGAGGGAGTTCGACAAACAGAAGGAGGAGTCGGATTTGTTGCTGCAGTTGAGAACGGTATGGAAGTTTTGTGTTCAAGGTTGTTTAGTGTGTTTCGAAATCGATACCTTAAACCTTCTCGAATGATCGATGATGAAAAGTTTAGTAGAATGCTCTATTGCTAAAGTAACCAAAATGGGGTACCTACCTAGACTATCACTTCATCCACCTTCACGAGTTTGATGAACCAATTAGCAGACATCACATGATGGATGGATGAATGATTCCCAAATACTGTAATGAACTTTCGTTTTTTAATTAACGGTGCATTAACTGCTCGCCCTTAATAGATCATAAAAATGTCTAATCGATAACAAGCTAATAATAATAATAAATAATAATAAATATCAGGGGACAATGTCACACCAATTGACCTAGTCCCAAACTAAGCTCTAGGCTTGTACTATGGGTACTAGACAACGATATAAATACTTATATAGAGAAATATATACTTAAATACATAGAAAACATCCATGACTCAGAAACAAATATTCTTGCTCATCACACAAATATCTGCCCTTACCGGGATTTGAACCCAGGACCGCTAGCTTCGTAGGCAGGGTCACTACCAACTAGGCCAGCGCGTCGTCAAACACAAAACACAAAATACGCAAAATATAAAATATGTAAATCTTACGCGTAACTCTTAATAAACAATTGGGTATACCTTAGATTTGTTGTCTGGCTTCAAATGCATGCAGTTCAGCGTGTCCAATTTAGTAAACAGTAAACACTTTATTTGCACCTTGAGCGAACCACTTGATCCATTTGTATTGATTGATAATCAATGAGTTGGCAACACATGATAGTGCAACATTTTAATCAATTGATATTTTATTTAACGACGCCACGCCGGGGCTGTCTTCAATTGCAAATGTGTACCTATTTATATCATTAGACGATCGACGACGTTCAATGATATTGCATTTTCTCAGCAACTTACAAGTTATTATTAACCTGCACATGTTTGTTAAAATTAAAAAACCCTAGTCTGTTATTTTCATCTTGGTGTACCCGTTTTCGAGAACACGGTTACAAACAAATATTGCTTGTATGGTCGGCCAAGAAAGTGGTCTACCAGTTTTGACAAAGGTTTCTGCGAGATCTAATTGTCGCTAAGATTGACACTTCTCACTGTCATAATATTTTGCAAGGGAAAATCGAACTTATATGTATCATGACTTGCAAATGAACTTCAACCGTAGGGTGGTATACCACATTTTTGGCCGACTGTACATAGGTATATTGTTTAGGATTTAGGTACTTTAAATTATGCAAGAAAAACTTGAACCAGATCCCTATTATAAAATGTTAACCCGACGACTACGGAATGTTATCGTCTCCGAGAGTTAACATAACGATGGATTCGGGAGGTGCAACACAATCGATTAAACACGATAAGCAGCTGACGACTTAAAAAAAAGGACTTGCATCACAAATGAAATGTGAGCACTATTTGTGTTCCAGATAATTGAGAGCCGGTTGAAGATGAGTTTGCCCGAGAACCTGTCTCCGGTATTGGCGGACGGAGTAGTGCTCTGCCACCTCGCCAACCACGTGCGGCCGCGCTCCGTCGCCTCCGTGCACGTGCCGTCGCCCGCGCAGGTAAGCAAATACCCCTGGGAACAACAGCTAACACAGTACAAGTGTTAAGTGGGCGTGTAACGTGTGGCATAGTTATGCGGAGTTCCGCGCAACCTTAGTTTTACCCGTGTTGGTGCGTGTAAGTGGTAGATAATATTTCTAATACAGGAAATTGATCGAGAAGCGGGCCTTTTTGTGCTATTTTGGAATGAAAAACGATAGCCACACCAAAAAAAAAACATGGTGGCGTGTTTTATGATAGTTTGAGTATTGGCGACAACAGGTCTGATATTAACAGTCGTATTTATAGTCAAGGAAAATAATTACTAGAGTAAAAGTAATGACTTAAGTAACGATTTTGAAATAACTTTTGACATTACTCAAGTAATTACTGGTCTTGACTATAAATACAGATGTATGCGAAGCTCATGCCACGTCCACTGTTTTTTTGATTCCGTGAGGGCGACCCATTCTCGTTTCCGATATTCAAACCGCGTCTAGATTACCGCGGCTATCTTAGGTGAAATTTTTACATTTCGTAAGAGGCCTATCTCAAAGTGAAGTAACTAAATATATTCGCGAATGGAACATCCGGAAAAAGACATTTAAGGGCTTAGAAATCGTTCGAGGTAATGTCCAATGATAACAACTGGAATATTTGTATAGATCTGTATAGTTAGAGAACCCTCATAGTCAATAAGTACAATCGAGAATTTAAATTTGGGACCCACCTTAAGTCCAAAGTCAATATGACATTCTATAACAGTAATGTTTCCTATAAGTTACAAATGTCGCAAATTAACGTTCATGACTGTACCTGTAAACCCAAAAAGATCTATGGAATTCCCCATATCCATATTCAACATCCATTTACATTGACAGCTCGAGTTGTCCTGAGTTTCTTTTGGTTTTAACTGGATACTGATTACTATATTGGTTGTTACTGATCTGGTGAGAAATTACTCATGTCTCTTTCTTCTGTTCTTTGGGTCCCGGATATCTTATTTGATTCTGTATTGTCTAGTTGAAAGACATTCCTCATGTTAGTTTTGGTTTACTGTGTACTTTCTTATAGGTCTTGACAAGATTTTAGGGACTGTTATGAATATGTAGTAATAATCTGTAATCTTCACTAAGATCTTTTTGTTAATATCAAACAAAAGGTAATCGTAAAACTGCCCTCGTTCTTCAAACAGCACAGTGGGTTGAAAGGTTAATGTTTGGTACGGTAAGTCTTAACGCAGAAAAAATATCGCAAAGTAGATAACAGTAGGACAAATCATATTTTCTGAATTATGTCATGGTTACTCAGCTTATTCAAAATGTTTTGTTAACCTTTAATTCACTGAAAACAATCATAATTCCCATTAAGTTTGCATAAACAAGACATGCAACATGTTTGATTTAATACCCAATTTCATTCTTCGAAGACAGATTAATTCGTAATTTCCCTGAAGCAAAGCTTATGTACGTTGTTGTTTCAGCCTAAATTAACAATGGCGAGGTGCCGACGCAACGTTGATAACTTCTTGGAAGCGTGCCGGAGGATCGGCGTTGAAGAAGTGAGTATTCCTTCCATACAGTTGTTTTATTTCACGAAAGGGGTTTGCCCCACTTGTAATTGTAACACATAGACATCCATACTGCATCGCTGCTTAGCGTGTACGTGTATATACACACACAAGTATGGAAAACCCGCTTTCGTGAGGTATACAACTTTAACACACATTTTCCGCATATTTTTGACCTTTGCTAGAAAAAAAATTGAACTGAGTAAAACTTACTTGTCACTTTTTATTGAAATTCTTTACAAAGTGACCTTTTATTTTTGCTCGCCAGCGTATTTGCTTACATGTGCTATTACATTAACTCTCATTATACGTCTCACGATATAGCATCATCGAATATTCAATCAATAAAAGAAATAGTCGCAATCGCTTCCTAATAACGCCATCTCGCGGTTTTAACGTTAACCCATCAGCCGTGTACGTTTCGAGTGTTACAGGGTCTTGTTTATCCTTTCGCGAGCGCAGATAACACATTGTAGCATAACTAAGACGGGTGGCGTGTGTTGCAGGAAGCCATCTGTGCGCCCGAAGACATTCTGGGCACCCATCCGGAGCGAGAGGACGCGACCATCTTACTCGCTCGCACGGTATGCGAACTCCTCTCACACGCCACGCCACGCTCGCCAAAGGATAACCAAACAGAACCCTTCGTTTACGATGACGACGAGTATTATAGGCGCGACGCAGCTGAAAACTTCGTAGAAGTTAACTACCAAAGGAGTGTGAGGTACACCGATGAAAGGATCGTCAGCAATTTTAACACGTTCGCCGAATATCAGAACAACCAACATTACACCATCGATGAAGCGGAGGAATACCTTCACTACGATAACAACAACACAGACATGGCACAAAACGCTCACTTCTCACCGTACAATTCTAACGACGGAATAAGAAACAGAGGCCCTTATTATCACAAAAATAGGGTTCAGTTCGTCACACCATTCTGCAAGGGAGATGGTATGTTCAAAAGCGATAACTTTGAAATATACGACACTGATGAAGTCGATTTTCCTATACAGTTGCAAGAAGAACCTAACGCGGAGAGGTACGATAGAGGCAAAATGAATTTAGATATACAGAACAATTTAAACAGGGATATGACCATAGAGACTGAAGCTGAAAGGAAACACAGACTGGTCTTCACTTGTCTTTGCCTTGGCGCGTTTTTCGTGTCCGCCATTGTACTATTTTTATATCCTTTATAATTTATTACTATTACACGCAAAACTGGGTATGTACTGATTGGGTCTGTATTCAAAGGAAGTGAGAAAAATGTTGAAAAGTATTATTAAGTGTGATTTTTAACTGTTTATATCCATATAAGGAGGCTTTTTGGCTTAATAATAGACCAATAAAATTTGGGAGCATTTTACATGAATTGTATGTATACCACACTGATGGCCCATTGTATAAGAAATTGAGGCCCCATAAAACCGATCTTGAGTGAGAACCTTCAGAAATGTTTATGATTTATGATTTAACGTTTACTTTGCCGTGTCTTGAGATGACTCACTCAAGGTCGGTCCCGAATTAATAATTGTTATTCTGATGATCTGAATGCTTGAGGTTTGGCTTGGCGCGACTCTGACAGAGAAGTTATGAAGGAAAAAGTTTTCACAATATTCTAAAAAGATGTTTATTAATAAGGAGTCTCATATCCTTTTACTTTTTCGGCTTGGGCATTTCGAGTGGTTTAAATTAGGAAAAGTCGGATTTTGAATGTTTACCTTAAGGTTCGTTGCTTGTGGTTACTTCTAAGAAGAAAACCGTTTATTTGGTTCTAAACAAAAAAAAAATAGAACAAATACAGTTAATAATTTAATAAATAGGCGGTACAGAATGTACATGACAAAGTAAACTAGTGACCGACGTCACGCTTCAGTGAAACAGTGGTATAGATAATTACGTACTTAGTTTTAAACGTGCTTTGTAGGAATTGGTAGCAGGGTTATGATAGTAGATTGTGTCATAAGGGAGCAAAATGACATATTTACGGCGAGGGCGTATATTGAATTCTGAACGAAGCGAAGGATTCTATAAGAGAACCCTGAGCATAGTGACGGATTCTAGTATTAACGCCCAAGGTGGAAATAATTTTGCGACCGCGTGACACATACTGCTTTTCACATCACCTATGAGAAAAATACAAGACTTCAATGATGAAACAAATTATGTGCAAATAGTATCCAATTAAACGACAAAATAAATTGTAGTCGATTATGTTCATACTATTTTCATTTTTCATTGTGTTTATATTTTATTCTGGCAAAAAAATGTCCTTGAACAGAAAACTGCCACTTTGATCTCTCCTAGCAGGGAAGAAAAGTCCCCTTTCCGAATAGGTGATGTGAAAAATGTATGTTGAATCAGTACATGCTCAGTTTATTAACGATGCCTTAAATTGATACTGTGATTGATTTTGATGGAAAGGAGGCTGCAGGAACTATAGAGGCTGAGAAGGATTTGGTAAAGGAATTTACAGTTTACAGGGGAATAATGTATTTGGTTAGTTTTGAAAATTATTTGAAAATTCCAATTATGTTTTGTATTCATTCCGATAAAAAGGCATTTATTAACTTTTGCACTGATTAGGATTAATTTGATTGGCTGCTGTTTGTTTTTTAATGGTGTGTTTTTTATTAGTTTGTAAAGTTTTTTGGTGACAATGAGTTGGATACTAGGATGCACTTTGGTAGAATTGAATTTTTGTTTAATTATATTTGAAACAGTTGATTATGTAATGTGTTCTTGAACAATTAACAATGAAAACAATGAGTTATGGAGTGTCCATTTTGACTTATCCCAAATTTTGATATTTTTTCAGTATCTAAGTAAATACTAACCTGCAGATGACAATATCGTTGTCTTAATCTATGTTTGTTTAAGTTGTGTTATTTCTATGCGATTGGGTTTCTGTATGGTTTTCAGTGTATGATTGTTTTTTAAACCTTATTCCACGGATCTCAATTGTTTGTTCATTAACAGAGCTATAATAGTTTTAGTTTTTTTTTTGCTAACAATTTTATTTGTGGTTACTTTTGAATACCCTCTTTTAATTAAGTCACCCTAAACATTAGGTGCGTATAGCACTATACTATACTTAAATTTAGAATAGAATCTCTTCTGAGCCCTGGCACACTGCGTTTTCATTATTTTTATTCCATTATCTCCAGATCTTCCAAAGTAAAGATAATTTCATGCTTAGCTTCCAAGTCTGTTCCTATACATTGTTCTTAAAATTTCAAGAACTAAAATATGGTTTTTGTGACCAGGGCTCTTAACATACCTTCCACCAAAATAAATGCTAGAAATAACCCTAAAGTACAATTACATAAACCTCATATTCTGGTGGTAAACGTGGTGCAAAATGAATTAGTGAAATAGCGAATGAATAAGATAAGTAGTATTAAGGTATTCGTAATTAGCTTAGCTGTTTAATGGATCTTAATATTTCTTATGAAATAAGAATTATATGCCTTAATCGAAACTTCATATCGTTATTGTATTAACAATGCAAAGAAGTAAAATTAGTGAAAGGCTACTTTGGACGTAGACACAACGGACGGCATGCCTAGTAGGTTTTCATGTGTCGAAAAATAGTTACTTGTAACACTTGGACTGCTAAAACTACCACAGACTATAATGGATTTTGTTTTTAAGTGATGAGGTATGTTGGTTGGGTGGTATTTCATGTTGACTCGAAGACACTGCCTGTGCAGTCAGTTCCCAAGGAAGGCACTGCACATATTTAGCGGATTTTCGCTACTAACATCGTCAACATTTAACCAGTATTAAACTTAAATCAGAATAATAATATGTACCAGGTAATACGGCTGATATATACGACACTGCATTACTGCCCACCTAAGCCAATAAGTAGTAGGTATCTCAAATTCAATAAACAAAGTACAGATAAGAATAGTGTATAATTATTTCACATTGTGAGAATTTGAAACACACGACTTCTTCCGAATGATGCCGACGTGTCCATGAATTTTTGTATTATTAAATAGAGTACTTTAGTTATCGGTGTCAAATGTCAGACCACCAGTTTGAAGTATATCACACTGAGTTGTTAAAACCACCATGATCATAGAGAATAGATGTGGGTAAACAAGAAGAAATATAAATAAATGTTGAAAATAATTTCACAGGCTTGTCGATCTAAACGTTTCCAAGGTCTTAATGCTTTCCGCGTGACTATTAAAAAGAACTGAAAACAAACTTAAATATTAACAAACGAAAAATGGGTACGAGTCCGACTGAAGTAGCATGACAAATACGCACATTTCCGAGAAAATAGGATGGAAAAGGATTTTTCACTACATCTGTAGTTTTAATTCTATTCAGTCAGTAATGAGGTTGATATTGCTACAGGAGATTTATTTGAGATACTGCATAAAGCCTATTGGCTTAGAAGGGCAGATTAGATTATAAATTATGCAGATATTTGCAGGTTCGTTATGCCTATGTAACCAAAATGGCCGACATACATAATTCTAAGAGCGTAGTTGACATTTAGACTGTAACTCGAGGCTTTCCACTGCAATAATTGGATAAACATAGTTTAAATAAAAGACGTTTTATAACATTTTTTGAATTATATAAAAATATTTCTAAAATAAGCCAACTGCTGATTGGATGCCAACAAAACAGTATATGTAGATCTTTGTAATAATTTGTATTTAAATAATATTGTCTTCGCATGAATTGTGCTAAGAATGGTGACCATGTAGCAACAATGGTAGGTATACGGCTCACGTTGGATAAAATCCTTTTTCTTAATTAAAAAAAATGATTTTGCTAATTTCTGAGCCAAGACACTATTGCGGGGAATTTGGACTAGTAATGAGTGGTTCTGTGCTCCATACTTTTACTTCAGCATAAAACATATTGCGGGGAATTTGGACTAGTAATGAGTGGTTCTGTGCTCCATACTTTTACTTCAGCATAAAACATTGTATGCGTTCGAGGTATGTACAGTCAGCTGCAGAGAAAACTAACCCCCCCTGCATACAAGTTGCCTTGCAAAGGGGGTTACATTTCTCTGCAGCTGACCGTACTATCACGAAAGTTAATTTGTGACCCATTTCAAGAAAAATAGCACAGAAGAAAGATACTTGAATTATTTCTCACTAGATCAGTAACAATCAGTAACCAGTCGAAACCAAAAGAAACTCACTGTAAACAAGGACAACTCGAGCTGTCAATGTAAATGGATGTTGTATATGGACGTGGGGAATTCCATAGGTGTTTTTGAGTTTACAGTTACAGTCACGAACGTTAATTTGTGACCCATTTCAAGAAAAATATGCTTGAAGTCGTCAATGTCACTAGAGATGTCAAGTCATTTGTAACTTATAGAAAACTCAACCTTATCGCTGTAGAATGTCAGATTGACATTGGACCTAAGGTGGGTCCCAAATTTAAGTAATATCGTGGGCTGTGGGTCGGGGTGCAAAGGGTAAAAGTGTTTTTTCACCAGAGAGTTTATGATAAACCAGCCATCCACTTCGTTTTCCCTGTAAATAAAGGTGCAATTCTCGTAATTAAACATGAAAATGTCATAAAGCGGTGATAGTTTTTACTGAAAAATCATATGTTACCAATAATAAAATAAATACCTACCGTCTTTAGAGTAGTCGATCATATTTGCTGTTGTTATTACATGGTCATAATATCTCATATTATAATTAAAGCATTCCAAAGATATAAACATTTTAAAGACTGGATATATGCACGTACTTTTGCCATTATTAAAACTCTTTCACTTCTATAGTAAATATATTTTAATATAATAATAAAATTTCTTTTCTACGGTCATAAGTTTGCATATGCATGGTAGCTTTCTTGATTGTGCTTTTTAATATTAACCTTATTTTGAGCTTTAACATAATATGAGTACAATGCTAAATTAAGGAAGATGTAGTATAGATTAATATATAATTAGCTTGCATAGCAAATATTTATTGGCTTGAGGTGCTTGGGTACTTATTTATGTAGTTTATATTGACTGGTTTTAACGCCTTACTATTATCATATTATAAATAGAAACGTAGTTCGTCTCTGGCTCTTTACGAGTTTCTGTTTCTTATTGCCGATATGCATCGCTTGATACTTAATACGTACGCAAACGAACTCTGCCACGGCGTGGCCTCAACTAAAGGTACGACACCACCGCTGCTTTTTAAAATACGGAGATGGGTACAGAATTGCAGTGACGCATAGTATCCATAAAATACAGTGTCGTTGCGTAAACAAAAGACGGGGTCACAGTAGCAACATGGCGCCGTTTTTGACGCACCGTTAAGCAGCTGTATGGATGGCATGCGATAAAAACGGTACGGATACGATGCGTCATTGCGATTCCGTACCGTCGCCATATTTTAAGCAGCGGTCGGGTCGAACCTTGAACCGGCTTAGTGCGTCCTGTTGAGTTTACTTGTGGTGGCTAATGGCGCGTACGGTCGAGGCACGCACACATGCAAGCCGCGCGATATACCTTTGTTTGAAGACGAACTACTGTTTATACTATCGTATGCTATTATCTCAATACCCAAGTAAAATAAAGTATTAAAACAGTCAACTGTTTCTGATGCAATAAAGTACTTAATAACATATTCCAAATACTTAAGAAGCGCTGTTATGATCTTTGGCGAAGCCAGGAATGTCCTTGGCAACTTTTTACCGATTATGTACGTTATTTAATGCCAGTGTGAGCGCTTTATTTAAACACTTTATAAGTAAAAGTAAAGGCACTTTGAACCCAGTCCGTCTTATATTCCATTATAAATTAAGATTATTATAAATGATAGTTTGTTTTCGAATATATTTCCTACCTTCCAGTATTACTTCTACTTAACAATACTATACTTACTTACTCGGGATTTCTTGTTTTTAAATGTGTATGCATTTTTAATATAAACGTTTGTACTTTATTACATTTATGAGTGGCTTATACACATTTGGCTATAGTTATTATTACTTTATTAAATGGTTTATGCTAATGTTCTTTTTTGTACTTACAGCGTTTTTCTCATAATTATATAAAATTAAAGTTCTTATTGGCTAAAATAATATGTTGTTTTATTTACCATAATGTACTTATCCTCTCGTCTCCTTCTAATGGTAACCACAGTACAAGGTATGGAATGGTCTATTAATGTCATACCATTTTACTGTGCTTATACGAAAAGTGCTGTAGGCTGATGATCAGACCTCTGAATATACGGGACAAAATTAAATGACCGCTAGGGATCGCCTGTATCGAAAAACTCAAATATCGATGCCTTTTCCATATACTAGTGATCGCCCCCAGCATTGTGTGTTATCGTGTATTTTCTATAATTTGGTTTTGCCCCTGGGCTATTAATTCTACAGTAATTTCAAAAAATCAGTTGAAACGGAGAAGTTTACCGCCCGGAAATTGAAAACAAATTCTGATCGTTTATTTTAACAATAGTAAATGGGCCAGTAATACTGAGATACACAATGAGGAAAAAATATAATGATGATATGGTGAGTGAAAGTCCAAAAAACCTTTTAATATAAAGAATATCCGGAATTATTATGCTATTTTGTTTCATTTGGATACTCTTAATATAGTTTTATTTTTAAAAACAACTTGGAGCAATCACTAAATATATAGTAAAAGCATCGATATTTGAGTTTATCGATATAGGCATTCCCTAGCTGTCATTTAATTTTGCCCCGTTCATTCCGCGATCTATCTATCAGAGTTGGTAGCGCATTTCATCTGAGATTGAAAATGTCATTGGGCTGCAGAGCCTGTTAACCGTCAAATCTATGGGCTCGTTTTTCCTCCCCATGACACTAGAAAAATTAGAAGTTTACATCCTTCCCCATCGAGAGTCATCTGATAATGCACCCGAGTTGTCTACTGTGGCTCGTTACATGTTACAAATTACAAGAGGAAGTCTCTTTCTAGCAAAAGAAGTTAGAAAGAGCCTTCCGCTTGTAATTTCGTGAAACGGGCTTAGTAGTAGCTGAAAAACACTAGCATCGCCCACTTAGCTCGCGATCAACTTTGTAATCTTGCGAAACTTGGAGATATCTTGCGTTGTACTGCATGCAAAAACTCCTCCTCTGGCCATTTAAGTGAAAACATTTAGATTTGTTAGGTCTGTGCCAGTTGTAAAATAAATTGAAACTAGAAAGTGACTATTGGATACCCTTAACCTATCGTTTACATGACGGCCATAATTCACACAACATCAGTGTCTTTCGTAAACAGACGGTCTCTTATTGAAATTGCCATTTTGAACATTGTTATGTTCTTGGATTGTTGTTTATGGTAACTTGGCTCATTCATTGGACTGTAAACATGTCCTTCTCTTGTACCTTTCGTATGCATACATAAGCGCATAGGAGAGGACGGCGTATTTCTCCAGACGGTGCTACTTTCCCCTTTATTCATTTGGTACAATAATTCCAGAAGCTAATGTGCTGCGCTGCAGACGTCCTGGAAGGCAAGGGGACTGTACAAGTAGCCATCACGGTGACGGAGCTCCTCCGGCGGCATGGCGCGCTCAGAACGTCGCCGCAGGCGCCAACCTAGCGGGCAAAGCTTGCGCTCGCGCCGCAATCCCAGCTCTCTCTGTGAGTCAGACATTAAGAAAAAAATGAGTGCGATTATAATGAGCAGGCCTCAAAGTGTTACGTAAAGTTTAAAATATAAAAGACGGTTATGAAATTCGAATGTTTAAACGGAAAACTGGACTGGAGGTTCTCGCCCTGCCTATATTTTTTCTGTTTTCTTAGTCGATGCGTGGTATGTATTCGTAAGTACCTATCACAATAAAGTCACAAGCGCCCGCAACACAAAAGCGGCTGGATATAGACATATGGGTGAGAATCCATGGGAGTCCGATAGTGGTCTTTCAATTTATGATGACGTTTGAACGAAAGGCGTCTATGCTTCAAGTTGCCTATTCACTTCAGTCAATATTTGTGCCAATAGCATTGGCCTCAGGAGGCTTTGGTATTAGGCCTAGGTTTGGCCAATACGTTGGCGCGCCATGTCTGGTCGACATAGATCAAAGGGTGCTGGCTGAATAATGGCTACTGCGTCCGCACAATGACCGGCTAAAGAAAAAAGCGACGTAGGTAATCGAAAATCAAATCCTTAGTGACTTTACGATTTGATAGTGTGTCACTTTGTTCGACATAGTTCCATAGTAACCCAGAAATTCACTTGGTTGACTGTATATAAATTTACAACTCCTAGGCGTAAGGAAGGGTTGGTGCGCACTAGTATAGCGCTTTTGTAGTTATTGTTGGCTAACATGAAGTTATATTTTCCTAATAACGAGCCCTTTGTATCTGAAAGAGGAAGTTAAATTGAATTTAAAAAGTTACAATTAATATATAAGCTTATTTAAATGTAATGTCGCCAATTCACATAGTCAACTTTGGCCGTGAGAGGTTGTTTGTGTGTATCGTTTATTATTTACACATCAGCGACACTGTCTCGTATATTGTATGAAGGGAAATCATTAATTATACTGAACAAGCGCCAAATGAACGAATGTATGAGAGCGAATAACTTCTTAAAGTGTGTGTTAATGCTTTAAGATCAGAAAGTAGGGTCGCAAAGACATACTTGTAAGACCTTATTTTTGCATTAAGATTATCATGCTGTTGGTTTCAACACTTTCAACTAGATCTAGGATTGTTATCTAGCGGTTTTTAGTAGGGCGTTATGTAATGTTGGAATAAATAGTCCTTGGTATGTATTTAACTAAAGGCAGTTAGAAAGATAACTGTGATTGTAAATGAAATAAATAAGGTGTTGAAGTAATTTTGTTTGAGATGGGTAAGTAGTAATGACAAGGCTATTTATTACAGCACAATAATAACCAAGAGGCGGAATTTTAATAGCAAAAATCAAACGTCAAGAGGGATTGACCATTGTGTTTTATCGAATATCGATGATTAATTGTCAATTAGCACGACATGTTTTAGGTAATGAACTTGGATGTTCAAAGCTTTTGCCTTGCAGTGGGACACTATAAGTTACCAAAAAGTGTAATAAAACAGTAACTAGTTTTATTTTGTTACAGTTTAAATATAAAACCAAAACGGAAATGTTAAACAGTATAACTGATATTAAACTAATCTTCATTCAAAATTACAGAATCGAAATGTATATTTGTACTAATTATATTCTCTTCATGTTGTCTGTAGTAATAAAGGATCTTCACTATTTTCTCTAAATCGTCATCATTTAAAGTGGTCCTGTTTTCATTGTAGGTCCAGTTATACGATGAGAAAGAGCGTTCTCCCTCAGTTGAAGTAACAGGAGCATATATATAGTACATAGTCTATAGCGTCTTGGCTGTATTAACTTTTTGCTATTAAATCGGCATAATTGCGAATTTTCTCATTGTCCGTAATCCTATCTAGTAAAATCGATAACTGGAATAGTCGATAAATCATAATGGTCAATCCCTTTTGACGTTTGATTTTTGCTATGAATTTTCCACCTCTTGATAATCACTAATCATTAGTCACGGTGCTTGACCCTGGCACAAATCACGAATTTACTAGTAAATTTTTCGAACCTGTCTTTACACATGTTATTCGGCACGATAGGGAAATTGAATTAGAAGTGCCTCGAGATATCTGATGATTGTGTCCAAATTAAACGGCTCTAGCTTGGAACGTTACGTTAAATTGAAACTAATTTAATGATTATTTTAAAAACAGGAGAAGCAGTGCAGGAATTGCTTAGTTTTGCACTGATAATTCACGTGGTCTGTACTGTAGTCAATTGCAGGTTTTTATGACGTTCCATGCTAGTGTTTGGTGTGTCACTTCAGTTTAAGTATAGGAAAGTGTACTGAACTTATTAGAGTTGATATTTTCGTTTAATTCCGAATTGATTTTTAATAAAATAATTGGTCTACGCAGATTCAAACATGTCACAAAATGCATCACTTTCAATATAATATTTTGACGGGACCACTCTTTTCAGTCTTCTTATACTTTTACTGAAGCATAAGCCAGCTTAACAAATATGGTTTTGAAGGTCTAGAAAACTCATATCTGAAGAAATCATATTTTTAAGCGGGATGTTTTGGTGTAAGTCCCACGCCTTAGTCTCTGTGAAAACGATAGATGTCAATACCACAGCCTTATGGGTGTTAGAGGTAGACGGATAGTCCAATTGTTGAAATTGTTGTCGTGTACTGAAACATGTGTGAACTTTTAACATTTACAACTATTAAACTAGCTGCTATACCCCATTACTTTAAATATTTAAATAGAAGTAAACAAACTATACCACGTGGCTATGTTAAACAACCATTCAAAACTGTTTTGTAGAACTTTGTCGTATAAGTGTTCCTGCACCCTTACCAAGAGTTACAATTAAGGGGAGGTAGGGGACCATTGGGAAGTCCGGTGGTTCGGGCACTACCATATAAGTTGTAAGGTAGTGCCCGAACCACCCGAGTCTCCCGACTGCCCCATTGCAGCAGTCGGGAGACCATTGTCCCCTACCTCTCCTACCGTACTCGCTAGCGAGTCGAACGCTCTGCCCCACGTACTCTATAACAATACTGACGTATTGTATCTCGTGGTTTTGTTTGTTTACATTAGTTAATAGCTAAGCGAATGAAGTATAACAGCATTTGTCATATTTTTGGTCTACTCCGCCTTGTGTTTTGGTACAGATTCTATGATCAACACATAATATTATGCGGTGACCATACAATCGACGGAAAATTAGAAGGGCCAAAATGTTTTGGATAAATTAACATTAGTGTTATTTCATTATAATGCATTTGTAGTGTATTCTGGTTTTGTTCTTACTCAGCAACACTCAAATGAATTCTATCTCTGAGTTAATAATAACCTATAATATTTAATTTTGAAAACTTTGATGTAAATGTTTACAACCTGACAATACGGAGGAACCAATGGGCATTGTAGTGTCACCAATGAACCATTATTTTGGCTGTGCGAGTGTCATAGATTGTATTAGAAATCCAGTAGAATATTTTCTAATACCATTTGTAATTAATGTGACGGGGCGTTTGTTACTTAGTAAGTTATTTGAATAATTTTCACTATCAATTGTGAATGTAATTTTGTAATAGATATATCAGATAGCAATTTGAAGATGTGATTAACATTGGACATTGTTCTGTCGCATTAATTCGTAATTATCTTGGTTTTTCAGTTAGCTTATTGATGGTTGGGTATCCTTATATGAGGAAATATGATGTATATTTATTGTTCTCTAGACCTATATTCGGAGACTAAGCACTGGTGTCCCCTTGTTTTACAGACAGAAAAATTACAGAATTTTGTTTCACAGAAAATGTTTCATATACTATTTGGTCCTTGTATTTTTGCTTCGAATATTATTATTTTTTAAACTATTTACTTGAAAGAAACACATTCCACAGAAAATCAATTCAATGAATTTTATAATTTTATTTTTTCATTACATAAACTATATGAGTGAGCGAGAGAGCGAAGCGAGCGACCAAGACCTCTCTGGGCAGAACCGACTTGAATAGGTTAGGTTAGAAGGCTATGGCGGGAGCGAAGCGAAGCAAGCTCCCGCCTTAGTCTTCGAGGTTATTTTTTATATATATTAGAACAAAGAATATTTAATTTGCTATTCTATGATATGAAAAAAGAAACATTGATTTTTATTTGAAATAAAAAACGATGATTTAAATGTCTTCAAAGTAATTATTCTACATATTGATTATTCTATGAAATGATAATACGAGAAAAAATTTATATGAAATGAAATTCTAAACAAATTCAGTCTGTAAAATAACGTACAACCCTAAGCACTATGTTAGTAAGTGGAGTAAAAACATGTTTTCTGATCTTCTTATATCAGTTGAATGTATTTTTGTTGTTGAAATCACAATCATTTGTTCGATAATAATTTTCGTTTGGTAAATTTTCTCTCGATTGAGTGTTTTTTTTTCTGCTTTATTTCTATAGGTATTTTCGGAAAGGGTTTAGTTATTGTAATTCATTAAAACATGGATTCGCAAGTTCTATACATATCTTCCATATACCACCGAATCGATTCGATCCAAATGTTTCTATTCAACGTAATACTCAATTTAAGATAAGATTATTAGTATTTTACTATAAATTTTGCTCTCGTCATAATTTTAGTCAATTCCTTGTAGCTAGGTCACAAATATTGTACGTTTAATTATAATAATTCAATGATTATTACAATAATATGATTTGGTTTTAAAGATATGCGTATTTTTTTTATATTATCCAATTAAAATTCTATGGAATCATTTATTTTATTTTATGATGCGTTACTCATTTTATATTAACTATTACTATTATTGTACGCAATACTATTATTATTTTCTAAGGGTGTTACCACAAGTGAGATGTATTGTATGTAATTTAAAAATTAGATTTTCCGCCTTTGGAAGTTAAGTAATTTTATACCTTAAGTGGATCACATTTATCTTCAAAATCCAAAGTCACAAAATTTATAAGTTAGTAATCTTAAATAACACAAAAATACTTTTCAAGTCACAAATGACATTTTCTTGTATGTAGTAAAATGAGTTAATTTAGTGACGGTATTTTTGACAGTTTTAATAAAAAGGTACCACCTGTGTCAACATTTTTTCGTAGATAAATAACTAAAAAGTGCTCAAATAAAAAACTTCTCAACTCTAAACTCTGTTATTACTAATTAGTTTATCGTCACTAAATAAACTCCTGTTGTATAGTAGTTGTTAAGGTGTTGTCGAACTGAATCCTAGAATCGAGTCTTTGCCCGATCAAAGATGATGTGCCAAAGACTATGGTTTATGGTGTAAGGTTGAAATAGTTTAATTCGTAATGCACTGGTCTCTTAGCGTAAGTATGATGTAGCAATATCTTAACGTACACCGTGTTTATATGTAGATAAAAAATAAAAGTATATACATTTTCAAAAGTTTTTTTTATACAGCTCCTAAAGGTGAAAAACAGCGAAAAGCAGCGTTAAATTGTCCGCAAGCGTAACCTCGTATTTGTGGTGTTCATTGATTTCGATCTTATTTCAACACGTACAAAGACGATGGTGATTTGGTATTTAAAAAATATCTGCTTCGATGAGCGCCGGCTCTAACAGTATTTTTTGTGGTGTCGTTCGCTCTTTTGCATTCTTATAACAAAAAGGCAAACGCTTGACAAAAATTCGACGCTTTGACGGGGAAGGAAAAACTACAAGAGTGCTCAATTTAATGGCAAACCACAATAAACAGCAGCGATACTTATTTAGAGGAATACATACTTAAGTACATCGTTTTCTATCGTCCAAGACTCAGGAACAAATATTCGCGCTCATCAGTATCACACAAATATCTGCCCTTACCGAGATTTGACCCGGGACGGCTAGCTTCGTAAGCAGGGTCAGCACCAACTGGATTAACGTGCCGTCAAAAAAGCTTTTAACATGTTCGATCATGAATATTTTTTTACTTTAGTACCTTGTCGCTTCAACGTCACGTTTTACCAGCCACTCCACTTTGTTAGGCATTAAAGCGATACAGTATTAAATTGTATATCTTTTTAAGATGCTGAATAATGCGGTTAACTAAAATTTGTCGATACGACTATCAGGCCCATCCCATAAAGAATACCAAACTAAACTCGAAAACGAATCGAAAAGGTAAATTACATACAGATGTAGTGCGTAATTGTTTTCCATCATAATTTCACGGAAACGTACGACCGCGTCTTGCTTTTTCAGTCGCTCACAGTGCAAAAAGTGCTGAGGCTGACTGAAGTAGCATGACAAAAACGAATATTTCCGAGAAAATACGATGGAAAACAATTATGGACTACATTTGTACTTACGACCTTTTCTAGTGTACTGTATAGTCAGCACTGACCAGGGGCCCATTTCTCTGAACTCACGCCTTATAATACTAGTCCATGCGGTACATTTCACTATTAAACTTGTATAAAATAGTATTGAGTGAATTCATATTTTAGTGTAATGTGTTTCGAGAAACGGGCCCCTGTGGGTGAAGGACCAGTAATGGAGTAGGATCAATTTTTATTCTGTAGAAGATAAGGATTATTCAATTACAACAATCAATTTATAACGGTCCGTAACTAATGTTTGTGTGGCAATGTTTTAACCTCCACAAATTCATTTAGCTATCCTGACAACTTTCACCTACCCAAACAGGCCGAAAAGCAAACAATTACTGAGAATACTCTTTACAAACTTGCGTGGTCACGTAGCATTATACTAGAGATTGCCGCGGGCGGGGCCCGTGTAATCGCTCCTCGCTGACTCGCAGTTTCGGGCCCCGCCCTGTGGCGCCGATAGGTGTCGTGGGCGCCAATCTCATTAGATTTTGGTAACAAGCAGGAAGTAATTAAGCACAAATAAGTAAAGTAAAATGAAATCTTGGGACCGACACGGAGGGCAGATGGCAGCTGGAAGATCCTGACAAACCAGAAGCTTGAAGATTTGTTCTGAGCTCAACATTATTTGAGAAATCAAGTCCACAAAACGGTCGCTTGGACATTTAGATATAATGCCAGATGATAGCGTCCAAGAGAGCATGCAACCCCGGATCTACAATGTTTTCTATCTGGGGTAGAAATTTGATTTTGGCACCCCCTGAAATTGCCGCCCAGGGAATATACCCGTGTTAGACGGCCTAGGTAGGAAGGATGAAGTGGAGAAACACCTACGTGTCCTGCATACAAAGAACTGGGAGGAGATCGCGCTAGACAGGGCGCGCTGCTGGTGCTAACTGGTATCGGAGGCTACGAGTGCTACGACCCACTTCGGGTTGCTGAGCCAAAGGAGTAAGTAAATAAATAGGTAAGTCATAGTGAATGGTAATGTTGTGATTAGCAGATTGGACTGTGAATGGCAAACATATGTATACAATACTTAGAGGATAGAGAACGGGAGTCGCCTTACTTACTTTGCCCACGTACTTATATAAATAAAAAACGACGTTCGCTTTTCCCGGCATACTGTAAGTTAGTACAATTTATTTATAAAAACATTTGGAACTATAGGTATGAAACTTGGATGAATGCAGACTAAACAATAAAGACGAACAAAACACTTTTTGTAGAAAATAAAACGGTCGAATCGACAGCACAAAACGATAAAAGTAAGGAACCGATTTATTTATGTTTGACTGGGGCAAAGCCGCAAGCGGCATTATTAAAGATTCACGTGTTTTTATGCATTGAAATTTTCGTACCTACCTATACTAAAACACATACCCAATACTTAAATGATACACATATAAATTAGGTACATGGTAGGTGTAGAACAAATAACAAAAAAAAAAATGTAGATACTTCAATACTTAGTAGGTAGGTAGGTATCTAAATAGTTTTTAATATCATCAGTCGATGTAAATTACTCGTCCGGAAATCCGAATTTCTCTTAATTGTATCATTTCAGTAACCTTGACTTGCGCGCTAACTTGCCCAACCGCTCTGGGTATAAAAGATCACTGCAACTGATGCAGCTATCATTGAGTTAGTTGAGTGCAATCTAGCTAACCATGAGAGTTATCGTGGTAGTGTTATTCGGGCTGGTCGCTCTGGCGGCCGCCAGGGAGATTCGGGAGAAGAGGTCAGCTGACTTGGAGACAGCCGCGTCCCATGGCCACCATAAAGGAGGCGGCCATGAGCACCATGGGCACCACCACCATGATCATGGCGACGGACACCACAAGGGCCACAAAGGGCACCACGAGGACCACCACGGCCATCACGGCCACCACCACCACGGAGGACATAAAGGCCACCACGGCGAGCATGGTGGACACAAGAAGCACCATCACCACGACGACGGCTACCACCACCATCACCACCATGGAGAGAAAGGCGATCATGGACACGGACATGACGAGCACGGCCACTGGCATAAAGGACACGACACCAAAGGTCACCATGGCATCGAAAAGCATGACGAGTTTAAAAAAGATAAACACTTCCACGATCACCATGGTGAGAAAGGTTACCATTCCCATCACGGTGGGCATCACCACGAGGGCGGCCATAAGAAGGGTGGTCACTTCCATAAAGGACACAAGCATGGCGGGCATCATGAACACCATCATGGTAAGGGAGGCCACCATGAGCACGGCGGGCACCATCACGATCATAAAGGTCACCACGGAGGCGGTGGTCATCACGAACACCATCATGGCCATCACGATCACGGACACAAAGGTGGTCATGAGGACCACAAGCACTGGGGACACAAGAGCGGACACTAAAATGTACACAATATCGCCATTACTGTTTTTACTTGTTAACTATTTGCTAACGGTTGTAAATATTTGTTACATTTTTAATAAAACATAATTTCATTGAACTTTGTTTTTTATTCTTTATAAATAAGTAGCTCGTTTTCCCTCTGTACCAAGTAGAAAAAAACAAAAGAGTTTTTTTTTGTACACAATAGTCCGTCCACACAATCATTCCTAATTAATTTGTTATTCAAGTGGTATTACTAATATTTTGGCTGTAGAAACGGCTCATTCTTTGTTCGGCTCAATTCCTCATTGAAGGTTTAATAGTGATGCAGCAAACTGAGCAAACTGATTGGTAGCAAGACATGGTGAAATATCTTTCGTTTCTCATACCTACTCTAGAACTAGACATTTGTTTATTTTAGAAGGGGATTGAAAATGATTCATGCCAACCTTAGGAAAGAATAGTATTTTGGAAAAGAACTATAAAAAAAATGAAAAAAACTAACCCTGTACTGAGCCTTGCTAAAATCTTATACAGCCACTCTTTGGTTTTAATTTTATAAGTTTAACTATCAAGTTTCCTCATAGTCACCATTTATTTCGCACTCGAAATATTGACGCTCTTTGCTCGAGCGCTAAAATGTCTCCTGTGAAATAGGTGCCTTTTTTCCCTTGGTTACCAATCTACTATTTCCTCTATATCGCTAGGTCAATGTAAAAATAAACCCCAGCTTCACCACAAATATAAATTACAGCGGCATCGTTAAAAGCATATAATTTCTCCGTAATCCACAAAAAAACGTATTTACCTCGAACCGACTTCTATTTTCCCTAAACACTAGTTAAACAATCAATTTAATGTAATTTCGTAGATCAACAAAAGAAAGGAACCAACGGCTTCCTTTGTACAACGAAATTGACGCCCGATTAATTCTACGGCACAAAAAAGTAGAAAATCAGGTGGCATTGTTAACTTTACGCCGACTAAGCTTTCTCTGATTATTATTTGCTTTTCGTAGAATCATCGCCCTTGTTTACAACTAATTAATTAACTAGAGAATAGGGTCTTTACGAGGCATGGCCTCATTCGCTCCGTTTTTAATTGTCTATGTGCGAGGCATGACGACGTCGTTTTATAATGGAGGATGTACGTTTTGGAAGCAAATCGAGCGGAAAATTGGGAGCTTTTTAGCACCCTTCGTTTTGAGTAGGTGGTTCGGGTAAAACCGTATAAGGGTAAGGTAAAAAAATAATGAGATTGACAGGTAAGTAGGGATGGGTATGGGTGCCTGGATAGATAAGGCAGCCATATTGATTCCAATGTTCAATTGACAACTGAGACGTCCTGCTGATAATTCTTCCGGGATTCTTTTTAGGATAGGCTTTTCAGATTTTAATATTTCATTTCTAATTAGCGTACTTTTTTCCTCCTGGTTCCACCTGTAAAACTGTAATTATTAACAACATTTTATGCCACAAAATGTTAAAAAAGTAATTTTAACTTCCTAAAATGGTCCAAATGACCACTTACATCATTGTGTTACAAAAGAGCATAGCGAAGGTAAAGTATGTTCATCAAATGAATCCCATATCCAACAAATTCAAGCAATATCCAAAGATATTCTAACATATCGTGTATAATGCGAGGCTAGTAAAATTTGCAAATTTATAAGAGCACTGTGCAAGTAAATTCGCTTTAACTATTCAATAGATGCTAGCCGAGATATGGAAACATTGCCCGCTCTTGTTGTCACATTGTGGAGACACGACTGCTTGGGGAGGCTACATGCTCGTAAATAAAGATAAGGCATAGCTAGGAAATGAATTGTATGCAGTAGCCATGCAGGAATAGTGATAGATAATAGGTAAGGAGGTAACTGTAAGAAATTTTGGAAGTCATCGGTTAAACTGATCAACGAACGGTGGAAACCGCTGGACCTAGGGACTTGGAATTTGGAGGGAATATTCCTTGGATATCCTAGGGGCGCACGTATTAAGAAGGTTTTTTGGAAATTCATCCCCTAAAGTGTGTAAATAGTAACGGGAACTAATTCTACTTGAACGAAGTCGCGGGTGTCGTCTAATAATATTATGTAACAATACGTGGCTGAACTCTTCAGGGAAATGAATAGAACCTTGAACCATAGAAGTGAAGCCGCTCTCTCCAACTATTACTTATGATGGAGAGGTCACCTCAAACGATCTTGAAATGATTGCGCATTGAAGAGGAAAGACAAACCTTCACGAACGGCGCATCTTTGATGCCGCTGCTAGAACTTCGCTCCTCCAATTCCACTGGGTTCCGTTTTTTAGTGGTTGACCTTGTGCAGGGTTTTTCCGGATTGCTTCCATTTCAACCGAAAGACGTCCACTGCTGGACATAGGCCTCCCCAAAGGCTTTCCACTCAGAACGCTCTGACCGGATTGCTTACCACCATTATATCCTTCAACTTACCGCCAAACAGCAGTCTCTGCATTGTTGTTTTCCGGATCACACTAAGGGATAACTTCGCCTGTAAATATTGTATCCCAGAGGGGTAGGCAGAGGCCAGTTCTTTCCACCTGCTACGATCCTGCAAAAATAATTACCCCATACTGTACCATACATACATTAAATGGCACGTTTCCCAGAGGGGCAGGCAGACACCACTTCTTTCCACCTGCTACGATCCTGACAAATCTCTACTCTTCTTCCACATTCAAACGGTTTACTAATGTTTGGTCAAAAATCGTTTCCCAATGTATTGCTTCCCAAACTATTAGCTCCAAATTATCATTTGGCAAAAAATCACAAGTCAAAACAACGTACCTATGGCAAATTATCTGTTAGCCAAGTGTGTGTGTAATTTGCTAAAGATTCTTTTGGGAAATTAAACTACTGCGATAAGTTTTTTGGGAAGTGAAGTTTGGCGAAAAGTATTTTGACCAAACGGCAGTACACCCATTCAAACATCGACTCATGCATGCATGCATCTCGGTTTCGGGTACCTACAAGATTCGGCCCTTTTCCACCATTTTCAGTATTTTACACACATCCATACAACCACTGACTAGTATAGAGGCATTTCATCTTACTCTTCAGGGTTGGCAACGCATTTACAGTCTTAAGATTGACGTCTTGAGAAAGCAAAAGTCTTCGGGTCTCAGTTCCCACTTACCTACCTACCATCAGGTAGTCTCTCTGTTAATTTGCCTACAATATGCCAGGAAAAAAGTTTAGTTGACTGTCACTATCTAAGTAAGAATCTATTTGAAAACAATTGTCACCTCCGCGCTACTCACGCTCTAGGTCCAACTCAGCATGGTGCCACCGTTGGGTTGTCACAATTACCATATCTGGTACGTGGGCCTGACAATTGAATTAGATAGATATAGAAGATATAGAATAGAGCTGCAGACGTCTACCGTTGGGGCCCATTTGCATTTACTGTACCGATGAATTCATTGACATGGCTGATTTAAAGCATCTGTTCACAATAATAGGTTATTATTAGTATGTTAAGTTGTAGTTTAACGGCCGGACTCAGTAAATCAATGACGATAAGGTCGTTCCTTACATTTTTAAGTGACGATTTTTCCTACACAAGTAAGTACAAAAAACCGGGTAAGACCAAGATACACCGTGCTCAGTGACGGGTAAAGTAGGGTTCCCTCGCCGTTGTTACAAACAAAAATACAAAAATGCTATGTCTAAACACCACAAGTATGAGTTAATTTGCTTGTATGATTTTCGGTTGGTATAAATATTTAAGTCGCCTGAAACTCTTAAATTCGTCATATGCGCTTTCGTTTAAGATTTTTTTCAGAATTTTAGTACTTATTAGTTTTCGCCGTATTGCACACTTGACTCTAACAAAATTTAAATCTCAATATTTCACAAACGGATCCCCTAGGTAATCGAAAAATTGTTGTCAAATGTAACTGCAGTCAAACAATAGATTATACTGATTTTGATTTTGAAAAACGACACCGTGTAGGGACACCTTGGGAAATAAAAACGTCCCAACGTTAAGGGTACTCGTTGGGGCGGTATCCTAAAAACAACATTTTTTCTAGATTTTATTTTATCACTTAGGTGGCGTGTCTAATATGAACAGTCAAAGTGACACTGTAAATAAAACCATAAGAAGTCTCTTACGTTTTGATTGAGTACGTCACTTTGACATAGTCCAAAGTGGTATAGGAATTAAATTCCTTGACTGTACCTATACCTAGGTACACATAACATGGAAAATAACAGCTCTATAGAACAAAGATCGAGACTTGTGCGCTAACAGTGGGCCTCATAAGGAAGCTCAAAGTCACTCAGAGGGCTATAGAGAGGGCTATGGTTGGGGTTTCTCTGCGTGATAGAATCAGAAATGATGATATCCGCAGTAGAACTAAGGTTACCAACATAGCCCGAAGAATAACTAAACTGAAGTGGCAGTGGGCGGTGCACATTGCTCGTAGGGCTGATGGCCGATGGGGTCAGAAGGTTCTGGAGTGGCGTCCGCGAACCGGGAGACGAGCTGTAGGTAGGCCTCCAACAAGCAAGATGGAGTGACGACCTCGTAAGGATCGCGGGAACGCGGTGGATGCGAAAAGCACAAGACCGTTCTGAGTGGAGAGCCTTGGGGGAGGCCTATGTCCAGCAGTGGACGTCTTTCGGCTGACATGATGATAGAACTAAGAGTATTTGAGCTATGTTTATTTTTACTCTGTAAACCCCTATACTTTATACCTACGTACGAATCAAATAACTTTTAACGTAGTTTATTCAATTCGATACTAAAGATGGCTCCCGCAGCTAAGTGTTTACCTGTAGAATTATTTTCCGATTCGATTTTCGAAAAGTCTTTGTTACTCTTACGAGTTTTGGCGCCAAAGGAATATGTCCTGCAAACTTCATGCCCCTAGGTCTAGTTCCAGGGGATTAGGCTGTGCGGTGTCGTCAGTCAGTCAGAGACGCTTGGTAGGTATGTATTATCAATATTATCATGTAATACTAATATTCCATAGTATATATTATACGATCCCACACGAGAGAATTCGGCGTCGCGGCAGACCGTAGCGCAGATGACGAGATGAACTTGACGCTTTCAGAAGGGACTGACAGGAGGCTGCACAAGACAGGAACGCGTGGCAGGAAGAGAGGCAGGCCTTTGCCCAGGAGTGAGACACTTTAGGCTAACAAATAAAATAATCAATATACCTAATATTGGTTATGATGAACGGTTGCGATAGCAAAATAATTATGGTATAGTTCCTAATAAGAGATGCCTTCCAACTAAGGTGAGTATTAATTTATCTATCACCGCCACTAAATACTGGATAATGCGTTTAACTTTATATAATAGGCTGTAAATTCCTCGTTAACTTTAATTTATTACATATCACCGGTTCTGGAATCAAGATGCATTACCATTAGCCGCATTTGCATCCACGCGTACTGATTGTGTGTTTGTTTTCCACTTTACTTGATGTATGGCCGCATAAATAACCGGGGCTCCGGGGCTTTCCAATTATATTGGGCCTGGACGGAACCCATGTGTAAACAAGGTAAATCATCACTCGTATGTACAATGAAATGAAGGGTTGTTTGGTTTGCTTTTGCACATCTTTGTGGCAGTTTATGTTGTTAATGATTCGCAAAGTAACCCGCAGTTGTAACAGAAGAGATTTGTTAGCTACCTATTATAGAATATAGGCTATATCATTTTATTCTTATGTCAGTTTGACATTGACTGATATGTAGTTAATTGTGACAAGGTTTTACGCTGGTAAAACAACAAACAAATTAGCAAACCAGTAAATAACAGAGCATTTACAGTCATTCTGTACTAGCTATAGGGTTCATTTTAAAACTGAATGTGCAAGCTCTTGCCTCGATTAGGGGTAGGTATTAAATGGCAATTTCTCAAGCAACTAATTTTTTGAATCTAGATCTTATAAATTATTGCTTTAATTCATTTACTTCACGCATAAATTAGTTTTTGGACACGATATTTTCGTTAGTAATTTAGCGAAATAGCTTTTAAACGGATATTG
Organism: Acleris sparsana; assembly: GCA_923062465.1. Taxonomy (NCBI): domain Eukaryota; kingdom Metazoa; phylum Arthropoda; class Insecta; order Lepidoptera; family Tortricidae; genus Acleris; species Acleris sparsana. The sequence continues at coordinate 17,147,206 of OV281286.1, forward strand.
CTTCGAGTACTTCAGGCCAAAAAACCGTTACCGCAAGCCAATTAAAAAATCTATTTAACCAAAGTAATTAAATGCTATCTATTAGTTAAAGTCAATTGAAGACCTCCGCGGCCCTCATTAATATATTTAAATAATTAAAGCTCGTGCAAATCTACATAGTGGACTAATCGGTCTGTCTGTCACGACTCTCGACTCAACGCGTCTTGACAGATGCTCAGCCTAATTGATTATTTAACTCACGAGCAGGCTTCAGGGTATTTCCTACTTGATTGTAGATGGTTCCGTGTAGACTAACTTGACCAGACGCCATTCAGTGGGTTTTCATGCCCTAAAACGCCAGCAGTGTTAGATATACCTAGCTCTCGATGAAGTAGAACGCATTGTTTATTATATTGTTATCATCATAGTGGTGCTAGAAAGTCTCTTTCAATGTATAAATGCCGCATTAACTTGGCAGGCGCTAATATTGCCACATTGTATTTCTACATCCACACTAATATTATAAAGGAAAGATATGAAATAAACTCAAAACTACAGGACAGATTTGAAAAAATATTTTACCATTAGGATGCTACATTATCTCTGAGTAAAATAGTCATATATAAAATACCCTGTGACTTGTGAGGTCAACCTGCTACCGAAATTCGTTCGTTTTGGTTTATGACCAAAACGACGCCTCTAGGCGGCTGTAGCTTATAATCGTCCAGCAACGACTGTCTTCCCGGTATCTGTAATGTACCTACTATTGTCGTCAAGGCGAGAGTTTTAATAGGCTTTTCTCTTATTGTACCTACATCAGTTAATGGTAAAAAACTTACTAAAGCCCGTATTGTAGTTGAACACATCTACATATAGACCGCCAATATTCTATGTTTGAAATTTGACGTAAATTCCATTCCAACACTGGACCGCAAAACTTAATATCACACTTGTGTGATGCTTAGTTTTGCGGTCCAGTATATATATAAGAAATTATATATATACTGGATTAAATTATATATAATTATATATATATGCAAGAGGGCCTGGCTTAGGTTGTATACGTATAATTTACAAAACTACCCACTATGACGTGTGTGTGGCTGTGGTCAAATGCTTCTGCCCATTTCATCAAGGATATCAATTTTTATTTAATGCTGTCGAAAGACATTGATGGAACCAAGGATCCCTAAAAACGAAACGAACCCAAACACGAAACTTATTAAACCCTTTTAGTATGCGCTTGCCCTAATTGAGTTGAGGCCGAGGTTAATTTCTTATATATATAAATTATTGTTGTTTTATGCAAATGTCTTAGAGTCGGTCTGTACGTAATTAAATTCGTTTGTGCCCCGAGGCAGGGATAGTTTGAATACTGTTTGTGAATGTTTTATGTGATTAGGAAGTCCGTTTGTATGTGGGTCTAATTTTATGTGTGGGATGATGGCGAATGTTTAAATGTGTAGATATGAAATTAAAAGAACAATTTAAAAAAAACGCTATTTGGATGTTTTCTATGTTTTTAAGTATTTATTTTTCTGTAGAAGTATTTGTATTGCAATCTAGTTTGGGACTAGGTCAATTGATGTGACATTGTCCCCTGATATTTATTTATTATGTAGGCACAATACAATTGTGACAATCTTTCTTAACCCCTCGTACGAGTATGCAGGGGATGAACAAAAACAAATAGTTATCCAAATTTTGAGAGCGGATCCGTGCATTAAAGGCCTAGGGGTTGATAGCAAGGGCGTAGCTAGGTCAATATAATCAACTTTGTTTTTGTTTATTTTTGAGCATTCCTGCATCTTCTGATAGTAGTTAATCTATAAATTATCGTTAATTTATTATTATAGTTAATTATAAAATATCTCACTTTTTTTGAACCATTTTAAAACATGTTTGTAAATTTCTTTACAAACTAAAATCTTGTTTGTAGTTTTTTGTGCAATAAACCGTTTAATTACATAGGTACCTACAATGTTTTGTTTTTATGACAATGAGAAGGCACGCGAGCTTCATGCCACCTGCCACCTGATGGTAAGTGGGATCTGAGACCCATAGATATTTGAAATCTCAAGACTACAATCTCAAAACTGCAATCGTAAGACTTCAAATGCGTTGCCAACCCTGAGGACTGAGATATTGCCTTATCCCCACAGCGGAACACAGCAATGCGAACACTGCTGCTTGGCGGTGGGTTTATGAATAAGATGGTGGTAGCAATCCGGACGGACCCTGCACAAGATCGTGGTCCTACCACCATTAAACTGCTGTTTGTTTTTTATGACAAAGAGAAGGCAAACTAAGACTGCAAATGCAGGAATAAGTTGGAATGCCTTTATGCTAGACATTACACCGGCTGTCTCATCCCGAAACACAACAATGCGAACACTGCCATGTGGCGGTAGGTTAATGGATAAGATGGTGGTAGCGATCCGAACGGACCCTGCACAAGGTCCTACCACCCTCACTTGTTGTACTCAAAGGGCTAAAAACACCGGAACCAAGAAAATAACATAATAAAAATGATAGAAAGCATAGACAGCAGTAGTAGTACACAGTAAAAGTATTGAGATTGAGGGAGACTAACCCTTTTCACAATTTAAATAGAGACTTCAGTAATGTCTAGTACTTTGAACTTTGTATTTATTGTGTAGTGGTTTGGTCTACCCTTAAGAATTGCTGTATTAGTAGTAGTAATAGTTTCATCTGCCTAGTCTAGCTTGTAATTCATCTAAGATTACAATCTACTCGTATGGGTGGGTTGCGATGACACGCAGCCAAAGTGACTTTTCATCAAGAACGCACGCGGAAATGGCGGTGGTTATTTATGGTACAACTATTGTACAGAGTGTAATAAAGATGTTATTATTATACTTCTATAATTTGCTTGCAAGAAGAAAAGTGGGTGGCGTTTTTTCTATAAAAACACTCGCCTCTTTACGGTTGAGATAAGTATCCCTTTTTAATACTTTAGATCCCCTTAAAAGTTGTCAAAAAAAATGATTTGGCCACTGTCAACATGACCTATGTAAGTTGTACCAATTTGACTACTAACAGAAACTTAAGAAAAAAAAACACTTAGTACCTATGTACTTAGTTCAGTTGAGGAAATAATGTCCTAAATTTGTTAAGTTTTCCAGAGGAAAAATTCCGATCTCGTATTATTAATTTTTTACTTAGGATATTTAGCCTAGATACAGTCGTCTTGTTTCACGTTTGAAAGACATCGTTTATTTTTTATTATATTTAATGTTATGCAACATATCGGCTCTTCTTGCCAAATCCCTGTTTAAATTAAAAAATAATCGTTTTAGAAATTTCATTTTGTTTTTAAGAAAGTATGCGATTGCCCGTAAGTATAATTTAGGTCAATACAGAGAAATTGCTAAGACTTTATGCTGGACGGAGTTATTGCATGTGAATGAAAATATTCAAGTAGTATTAGTGTAGTTTTTGTAGTAGGTAAATCGTAATTATTATGCAAATCAAGTACTTATTAATTGCTAATAAACTGTTCCCACGTTTTAAACAAGACTTTTACCTGAGCATCACTAAAAACCCATACAATGCGCACTAAAACATAATGGTTCCAATCACGACGTAGATGCGTAGTATTTGCATTCCTAATGAAATTCCCTAATAATTGTTATCGTAAAAATTAATCGTATCCCTGTCCGATGCTCCAATCAGCCGCGTTATGGCTTTTAATTATGTTTCTTCAGAGCCGCGAGCCGACTTCCACGCGATATATTTATAATCGAAAACGATCAGCAGTTACCGGTGCGTTTGCGTTGCCTTTTATTGATCGCCAGTATAGCTAACATAACGTAAACGTAGCGGTTTAGGTACTGAGTGGTTTGAGACTGCGGGGACGCGGTTGGCAGTAAATATCTTACATAAGTAGGTCGTTACAGACGTTAATGCCTCCACCCGATGTATGGCAGCGGCCCCGAACTTGGGCGGCTGGTGTTTGTTTTAAAATAAACCATTATAAATTTAATATCATAAATAACGACTAATTTCGTTCATTATTAAATTTTGGACCGGACAGTCCAAACGCCTCAGGGTATTTAGGATACGGGCCTCGATTTGTGCGCATTCCGTTTGAAGTTTAATTATTTTTTATACTAATTTAATTAGACTATGAACTCAAATTTTAGTCGTGTTCTTGGTTTGAATCAGGGATCCTTTTCAAGCCTCGGGCGAGCTCTCCAGATACAAAAAGGAAAACCGGACGCATCCTTTACAATCAAAGTATATAAGTTAGCGCAAGCGCCGGCCCGATAAACCATGCGCACGGGCATAACGAGCCTCTCCATTTAACAATTAACTTAACAAACAAATGTAATATATTGTTGTTAAATTTCAATACGAAAATGGCGGCGCGGACGGCTGCCAATAAGTTATTTCTGTATGAGATAAGAAATGCCGATCGTCTTGAGTTATTGTATTTGTTGTGCTCAGTTATTTGTTGGATATGAAAGATATGCAATCGTTTGTTAGTAAAGTTAATTAACGCTCGGATTCTGCATTAATAGCGATGATTAAAACGATTTATCAGCGTGTATTATTCTCGGGTATTTTCAGTAATGGCAATACAATAAAGAGGGGCGATGAAGCGGGAGAACTATGTACAGTGGAGGACATGCACCCGGTGCAAGTGAATAAGACTCGGCCCACGTAGAGGGAAGAGGGATTTGTATATCAAAAACAGAGTGCAATTAGCATGTTAATATACTTTTCAGCTCCTTAGCTGATCCCTTGATGAAAGAAGACGCGTTGATCATAAGTCGAGCTATTCTTTCGTTAGGCACCGATGCATGTTGTTGTGGCTTAGGAGTTTCTCCAGCTACTGTAATTTCTGTGCTTCATTAGAAAGACAGAAGTTAATTAAAGCAACGCTGAAAAACTAAGATGCCATTACTGTTTGATTTATTTTAATATAGTGAACCAAGTTCAGGTTGCTCTACAGCTGTAAATGTTGTAATACCGCTTGTTGTTTACCAGTATGATTTTTAATTGTGCTGTTTCTCTTTAACGTGTTTTGTTTTGTTACTAACCGTTATTATTGAGTTAGTAAGTGATGTTGTCCAGACTTATTAAATAATACAAAAGCTAAACGGCAACGTCGCATAACTAGCCTGTATAATGTTCAACAACTTAACTTGATCATTAAAACGTTACTATAAATTGTCTACATGTTGTACTCATTGAGGCTTAAGCCGTAATGATTTTATTTCTTAATTAACAATGAATCTAGCGCACAGACGCGTTAACTGATCTTTCAGCGGTCGCCGGCGCAGCGGGCGCCGCGCTCGTAATTATTTAATAAGGTTCTCATTGCGCGCCCGCGCAGGGCAAAGTTATGGCTGCGGCACCTTCGTACTGGTGGGTACAGCGATGTCAAATTTGAGAGTTGATACATGCAAGGATTAAAAGTGTGAAAATAAATATCAGAAGACAAAGTCACACAAGTTGACCTAGTCCAAAACTCAGTTCTAGGCTTATACTATTAACTTATTTATATAGAGAAATAGCTACGTAAATACATAGAAAACATCCAAGACTCGGAAACAAATACTAGCGCTCAACGCACCAAAATCTGCCATTACCGGGATTTGAACCCGAGACCACTAGCTTCGCAGGCAGGCTCACTATCAAATAGGCTCACGTGTCGTTGAATAATAAATAAATTATAAAAACGTCGTGATTAGCTTATTAATTCTTTTTTTTATTTATTTCGTAGTCGTTAGAAGTCTTTATTGTATAGTATATAGGGTCAGAGTCAAGATGCAAACGCTACTAATAATTGTCTATTCTATGTCTCAAAATGTATGGTATGATAGTTCCCCACGTGATTTATCGTAACGCACGTGCAAAAAGGTTAGTAGATATCTACTCAGCTAGGTATCGATATAATTACTTAGGTACGCTACGGTAGCTAGCTTCGAGATGTTATATGAAGAATCTCCAAATGAACGGTGTTACCTTTGTGCAGGGCCTTGTGCCAGAGCTAGACAACAAATATAAGGTTAATAAGACGGATAATATAAAACATCCCTATATCATAGCAGACTGTCAGTCATTCTGCCTGATAGATTTTTAGCAAGTCTGATTATTGAGTTAAAACAATAGCATTTGTAAACTAAAGTTACTTGCTATAGTCACTAGTACGGTCAGCTGCAGAGAAATGTAACCCCCTTTGCAAGGCAACTTGTATGCAGGGGGGGTTAGTTTTCTCTGCAGCTGACTGTACCTAGGTGACCGAGTGTCGATTAAGTTGAAAACGAATTTTCCCGAAGATGACAGATCGATTTCTTGACCCAAAACACCAAAATCGTTGGAGCCGTTTTTCAGAACTATACTCGTAAAGAGGTAAACTTTGTGACGTTGTAGGGGGTAATCTCTGGATCTACTGATCCGATTTTGGAAATTCTTGTACCAATAGAAAGCCACGTTATTTGTGAGAGTCATAGACATATTTACCCAAAAATAAACTCCAATCAAGTGGGCACGGGAACAGCTAGGAATCCTTTTTCTAGTGTTTGTCTTTAAGTCATAACGTTGTTAATTGCATATCGTGCATTGTGCACTTGTGTGCGTGGGAGTTCGTGGCTCCGGAGGCGGTGGGCGGGGGCGGCTGGGCGGCCCGCCCCGCATTACTCACACTAATAAACTGTCAAATAATTGCTTAGTGAGAATTGGAGCAATTGAAGACTTTTATTTTTCCATTATATCATATACCTATAGGTATAACACAACCTCAAAACCAAAGTATGTTTTTAAAGATACCATATATTTTTTGCATGTTTTGATGATTTAATCTTAGTAACCGAGTGTATAGTCTAACAGATAAACCGCGATGGAATCCTTATCGATTCATTTCCTAAGCATAAATTATTTGTGAATTATTAATGGCTGAAAGGCGACGTTTCAGGTTAAAAATATTATATGTCTATGACCCACAAACTCGTCATTAAGAGCGTCAAAAAAACCACATAAGTATAGATTTTAATTTCAGGCCATACAAAATTACACAGTCACAATTTATGGTAACGGTACGGTATTAACAGTTTTGATGGGTTTGTTTTTGGTTCGGTTAATTTATTGTTTTTAAACAATAAATTAACCTATAAATTAAAATGTCGTAAGGTAAGTATAATCCTAATGAAACAGTAATTGTGTAAAAAAAGTATTCCAACTTTACAGGAACTTATGAAATAGCCGTAATTTGCAAGATAAAGCATAATAAATATTTAACACGTCTTAGGCAGTCAAAAAACCATTTTAGAAAGGTATACTCTGAAAAAAAATATCGATCGATTATTATGCGATAGCCTCAGCGTAACATATTTTTTTTAACCTACAGAATATGTAACTAGCGGGCCTTTTTATCACCATAAAAATACCTACTTACTTAATTGATATAGTTTCGTGCGGCCCTTCTTTGCAATGATGGTCTTGTCCAAAGCGCTGGCAGCTTCACTCCATATTACTGACATAAAAAAGCTCTCATGTCGCCAATTCACTGAATAAATAACTTTATTTTATTTCATTAAATTTGTTTGGGTTCTAATTGAACATGTCCAGTTACGCAATTATCAGGAAAAAAATATGTTTGTCATAAAATAAATTGAACCAGTTTATTGTCTTGCCCAATAGACCTTTGTTCCCGGATTATAGAATCAAATCAAAATAATTAGTGGGCCCATAAACTGTTTTGTTCATGGACGCGACGGCGTTGTTTACGACCGTCTTTATTGATACAAATGTGTTCGCAGCAGTTCCAGTTTAAATTAGTTTATCACTTTAATTACTTTGCTTAATGACAAAACAACATTTTGTTATAAAATATAAACTAAGTTTTAAGTTGGTAAATTATTTTGTCTATGAGAGTACGAATTAATTTATTCTGAAAAAAAAACCGGTCAAGTGTGAGCCGGACTCTGTTTTTCTTCAGGGTTTGCCGTTTTAACGTGTTTATACGATATAAGAAAGATAATAAACGTTGGAAGTGTTGGAACACGTTTCATTTCAGTACACCTAACTATATTGTTTATTTTTATTTGGCAGATAATAATAAAATAATAATTTGTTTATAAACCCACCGTAATAAAACATAAGTATTCTAAAAAAAACTATTATGGTTCAAAAGATACAGCTCCTTAAAGTTCAGACAGAGAGACAGATAGACGGACGGACAGCGTAAGCTTAGTAAAAGTACCCCGTAGGAGGCCCATGGGGTACGGAACCCAAAAAAAACAGTACAATTTGAACGAAAGTAAAAAAAATAAAAGTAAAATGCACTAGTGATGCTTAATATCTAACTTTCCTCACGATATACGGCTACAAAAAGTATCTACCACTTATTGAGCAACTATATTAAAAACGATTTTTATACATAAGTACATACCTTCACGCCTGTAATTCTTGAGTGGGGTAGGCAGAGCTACAGAATAACCTAATATTTATTTTTGTGATAATTCAGTAACCACACTTTGCACAAATAGGCTAAAAGGTTTACCAGTGTATTATAATAGTGACCTAGGTTGCAAGCCCATAACCTAAAAGTATAACAAGCCTATATATTCCCTTGGCCGCCTCTTAGTCTTACGACATCCACGGGAAGACATGGCACCCGGCACGGCACGTTTTTAGGGTTCCGTAGTCAAACTAGGAACCCTTATAGTTTCGCCATGTCCGTCCGTCCGTCCGCAGCCTAGCTCAGAGACTCTTAGTACTAGAAAGCTGTAATTTGGCATGAATATACATATTAGTCACGTCAACAAAGTGGTATACCTAATAAATTCTTGAAAAATAATAATTTAGTGTACCTCCCCTACACGTAACGTGGGGATGTTTTTTTCTCGTCTTCCCCATAGTGTGTGGTGTCGTTCGATAGGTCTTTTAAAAATATTGCGGGTTCGTGGAAATAATTTTTCGATTAAGGAATCCTTTTATTCGCAATTTTTTGTTAGAGTCAAGTGTCCCTCTCCCCCTACAGCCTTATTCGTAGTTTAACGAATACTAAAAATCTAAAAAATATCGTAAATGAAAGCCCATATAATGAATTTAATAGGAAAACTGTCACGACTAAGTAGACTTCATTGGTTCTTGAGTTACAAACGATTTAAATGTTTATACCTACCGAAAACTAATTTGCCGTGTTGGTAAACTGACCGCGACCTATGTCGAAGTATGGGGATAACAGTTTTCTAACGGCAAACTTAAGTTTGTCGCTAGGTTTAATTTGATTGTAGTAACGGCTTCGGAACCCTACACTGAGCATGTTCCGACATGCTCTTGCCCGGTTTTATAGCCTCTTCCCGGTAAAGCAAAGCTTCAGAACATCTGGCATCCCTTTCCCATTCCCTCATTTAATTACTTTATTCCCTCTGATTGGAGAAACAAGCTATAAGGCACATTACGCATTTCCACGGTCACAGGCCATTAAACAGATTGGGCTAGGCGCCACGATAACGACTTACTTAGAAATCGACACTAAACCGATTATAACCTTTATCGATTCTTAGTTGATTCGCTTGATGATACAGCGGATGTAGGCAATCGTAATATGGAGAGTTTAATTATATTAACAGGATTGATACAAGAGAACTTCTCAATTAAAACACAAGTCATTAATATTTCGTAATCTCTACATCATTTTTTTTGTGTCAATAGGCAAACAAGCTCGCAGGCCACTTGATGCTAAGTGGGTTCTTTTACCCACATGATAGACATTTAAATACTCAAGACTACAATCTTAAGATTGCAATACTAAGACCGCATTGCCAAACCTGAGCACTAAAATGAAATTGTACATACTAGTTATTTCACCGGTTGTCTTATCCCCACACCGGATTACAGCAATGCGAACAGTGCAGCTTGACGGTGGGCTAATGGATAAGATGGTGGTAGCGATCCGGACGGACCCTGCACAAGGTCCTACCACCCCAAAATTGATTAGAGGTTAATAACAACAAGGAAGGTCGTTGCAACGAAATTATTGAGAAAAACAAAATCAAGCTACTTAGTACTTCACAGAACCTATTTAATTTTGGATAGAAATGTCTTTGAATTTCAATAATAATAATTAACAACAAAAAATGATATTTAGAAACACCCTCACCATTCCCAACAGATATACCTACTTTTACAGAATGTGTCTGTAGCTCCGAAACATTAGTAAGTATTACGTTTTCATACATTATTTTACGTATATACGAAAGTCAAATTCATAGTTCGTGCTAGGAAATTTTAGTAAGTAATTACCGAAACGGGTGGCCTGACGCACTCGCGATCGATTTCAAAGTGGAACTACATTGTTTTTTTTCTCTATGCAGACTCGTCTTCGGACTGTCAAATTGAAAACGATTGCGATGCGATGGCAACATTGGCAATAAGCCTGCCGGACACTGGGGGCAGTTCCAATAGCCATACGACGCGCTGGCCTAGTTGGTGGTGACCCTGCCTACGAAGCTAGCGGTCCTGGGTTCAAATCCCGGTAAGGGCAGATATTTGTGTGATGAGCACGAATATCTGTTTCTGAGTCATGGATGTTTTCTATGTATTTATGTACCTACCTATATATTTCTTAATATAAGTATTTATATCGTTGCCTAGTACCCATAGTAAAAGCCTAGAGCTTAGTTTGGGACTAGGTCAATTGGTGTGATGTTGTCCCGTGATATTTATTTATTTATTTAATTATACAGATTTTCTCGACGAAGATACGATAAGTTACTAGCTCGATAGAACGAAAAGTTCGTGTTTGAGATACTGGCGATCAAATTGCCCTACGAATAAAAAGAAATAGCGGCCATTGTGATTCGCGGCTGTTTGATAATCGAATCACTCAATCAAACATTTTAGTCGATAGAAAAAGATTATTGACATGAAATTCTTGGAATGTAGTATTAGGGTTGCCAAATTTTCAAGAATTATATTGCTTATAGCACAATAAAAGATGATGCTGAAGCTATATGATGTGGATATTCTGTGATAATGTACACTCAAAATCATAAATATATATACGTTCCCAAGACGCCAAAATAATGTACACGCCTGCTACTAACAATAATGTATATGTATAAGTACACATATTTCATACAGGACCTTTATTCTAGGCGGTAAAAAAAAACCATATCGTCTTTGACCTTTTATGTTATTGTTTTAACTCCGCCGCCATTACTGTTAAGTAAATAAGGACCATCAAAACGTCTACAATACGATAAGAGGTTAAAGACGATATTGTTTTTCCCGCCTAGAATAACGGCCCAGTTCAGTAGGCCCCAAGGGCAACTTTCCATTAACTTCGAAGTCAATGGAAAGTTGACGAAGTCGGGCTTGACGCTAGCCTTTGAGTTTTTGAAATTACTATTATGAACTTATTTATAAAGTTCAGCTTTCGAATAAAATCAGTATTACTCAAAAACGAAAACAACTTAACCTACAAAGAATAACTTGTCTGATGAAAGAACGCGATAAAAGCGAACCTTTTTATCGCAAAAACTAAACATGCATTGGGCGTGAATAGTAAGCGAAGTCGAACATAGATATATGCCTTATCTCTTGCAACACTTATAATTAACTTATCAAAATGCAGTTTTAATTCATAGACCGTTCTGGCTTATAAAGTCTAAATAACTGACATAAAACATTAAACTATTTTTGTTATTTATACATTTACGTTAATATAACAGAGGTTACTAACTTTTCCGTCGTTGAGAAAAGTGATATACAGTATTTGATTGTAAATACCAAATTTACAATATTAACAAGCCTACATTAGTAAAAATAAATAAATACCTAAGTGTTAGTAACTTCATTGCTAAACCCAAAAAGAATTTGGTACTTATATTTTTTTAGCAATTTAAAAACGGGCACTAACGTGTATTATGTTATGAACATTGTAACAGCAAACTATTTAACTACAAAAAAACCTCGTAGTCTACAATTTAAATTCCCAAAGAGAGGATAGTGTCAAAAAATTAAAACGACCGTAAGCACGGTCCTCGCCAAAGAATGTAATTAACAAAACACCAATAAAAATAATTGAGCACAAAAACCAATCCGCTACGGGCCGTCATTTATTATTTTGATTACCTTGTTATTGTTATGGGTTATGGCTGGATCTCAACTGTATAAAACATAAAACACGATGTATCACAGTGTATATTATCCCCTTATTTATCAAACAACCTCTGACACGGTGTCGGATTTGGTTGTAGTTGGAAAACGGTTGTTGGTAAAGCATTTAGTGCTCCAAAGCAACGCGTGACGGGACGCGGACTTGGCCGTAAAAACTATTGCTGTTATTGTCTATGGAATTCTGCGTGTTCATTATAACAGAGTTATAATTTTGCTTCTTGCGCGGTAGGTTGTAATGGAGGTTAAACGACGTTTTGTTAAGCTTAGTGCCTGCTGGTGATCAAAAGGACCGGACGGTTTTTTTTACAAATAGAGCCATAAAATGTTATGGGACGTTAGCGATTGCCGCCTCGAACATTTTGCAGTAGTAATTATTCCAAATACTGTTTATTCAATATGTTTTTTAACTAGTATATTATACTTATTGGTTACCCTGGACTAAAACTGTTACCACCGATAGAACATAGATGGCGCTAGTAGCATACGTATCAAAAGATCTTGCAATAACAATAGTGATGTTTTAATTGTTAATTGAATTGTTAAAATACTAAAATTAAGTCGATGCAAAATTACATAATCTTGTATTAACTATAAGATTATGTAATTTTGTACAGGAGTAGTGTTTTATTTAACTAGAATACAAAAATAAACATTTTTAGGTTTCAGTTAGTTACATAATAAAAGATGGAATAGTAAAATATTGAAAAGATTGAATACGATAAAAAAAAAGTAAAACCAAAAATACATCTCGACATTGAGAAGCGAAGGCCCCGACGAGATTCGAACTCGTGATCTCCTGTTTACTAGACAGGCGCTTTAACCAACTAAGCCACGGCGCCGACGGTCATTGGCGCGAAATAACTGTATAGGTGCTGTAACTTCCAAGTAGGCTTATACCTTGCGCAGTTCTTTTATTTTAATTTTAATATCAGACAATTTATTGAGAAAGATCCATATGTGGTCCGGACGTGTTCAACTGTTTATAATTTCATTATCTTATCTATCAATGATTGTTTTAATCCAATTAGGTGTTATCGTCGTAACATAACACGAACACGGCAACACAGGAACACGGCTTACCTGCAAGATTGATAACATAATCTTATTATGGACTAATCATTAACTATCTTATTCAGTTTTGCTAGCATGAAGAGATTTGATTTAGCACATTGCGTTATTATTTCTGTTACCTTAACTGTTTTCTTTTTTTAATTATTTGCATATTTGTGTGTCTTATGATTGGTGAATAAATGTATTTATTCTTCTTCTATGTGAACAGCTTATAAAATACTTAGATAATAATTAAGTATGAAAAATACAAAAATAAATCAGGGATAGGTAAGTATACATATATACAAAGGCAAACTTATCAATTTAAGAGTTCTAAGTCAGTTACAACAATAAATTAATAAAGGTGTATAAACTAAATTAAATAGGGCTGGAGTAGGTATACATATGAGTACATAATAAATAATCTAGTATAACATATAATTAGTTACAAATATTGTTGTTTTATAAACTATAGAGAAATAAGATAATTTGACAATTCCCAAGGGAAAAACGATAAGCAACGCCGCGGACAAAGTCGCAAGCTGCAGCTAGAGCTGTCTGCAACATAACATAACTATCGCCACCTGTTGGCGAAATAAAGCAACACTACGAGGAGCGCTATTATTCCCGCAATAATGAAGGTTATGGGCTGTAACAATCAATATTACAGCTGTAATAATCAATATTACCTCTATACTTGTAATTACGGCCGTGTGGATTATTACTCCGTTTAGCGAGGATACCATTAGGGAGAGTTTATTGTTGTTATTTTATAATAGTGCTGTTATGTCTGGCACGCTTGAAACTGTTTTACAGGGTTGCCAGCGTGGAAACGTTACCAGTGTAGATTTTTTCTTTTAATTCGTGATGTTGCCTTTTAAAGTATGTGACAATTTAAATTGGCAAATATGAAAGAATTTAACATTATTACTCGATAATCACGTTCTTTTTAAGTTCAAGTGAGGTGTTTGCAATGATTTATGCACTCGATCATTGTTTTCATATTAGGTTTAACATTAAATGACAAGTAATTATACGTTATTTTTAATAAAAACACGCTAGATGGACATTTGAGGTTAGGTAGGGATGTGTCAAACGGTAAAAATTTGTAAATTTGTACTGTTTCACATACCTACCTAACCTCAAATTTTCAGCTTATGTATATCTTTGTCAAATTCAATTGATAGATAAAAAATTGTGATTTGGTAGTTTGGAATACTTTAACGAATTAGGTACCTACGTTCGAAATAATTAAATCTCAAGCATAATTATTGTAATTAAGATAAACAGTAAACGACATCGTGGCTTTTATTTAGAAATTGTGTACCCATGTCGAATGTACGAGATAAAAAATATAAAAAATATTTACGTAAAAACGAATTTATTTAAAAAACATTAAAGCTTAATTTCAATCACTCTTGCATAGCAGGTAAGTATTAATTATTTTGAATGGGCAACTCTAATGCTTCGGTTAAAAGGAGCCAATTTATTTCACGAGCCTTTATCCTGGATTAAAACAAACAAAAGCATTATGCTCTGAACGAGTAAAACTGTGGGAAAATATTAACATTTCTTCATCTTTATGATAATCTCATTAGGACCATTGTTCTCCATTCTTCTCGAATACTCAACGAGGGGACAATAAAGAGCTCTGGGTTTAGTATTCAATATTATGCGAAAAGCTAAGAATACGCTTACCTACTCAATAATCCTGATTTTTATGGCTTGATGACTTAAGATTGGAGTTTTTGTTCTTATAATCGCATTAAAGGTTGTATTGTAGTTATTGATAAACTGTTGATATTATTTACTGTTGAGCAGTTGGTAGTAGCTCGGCACATGATCTGCGCCAGCGCGGACTCTAATGGTTCTGGCAGAATACCAGCGCTGCAGCCCCCGCAGCATTATGCTGAGTCAGCGCCTTTTCATCCCACGACACATGGCTCATATATATATTTTCTTTGTTTTTTTTTAAATCTATATAGCCAACCTTTGTCGTGTTTTTATGGATGAATAAAGTTATTATCTATCTATCTATCTATGTAAGAACCATCCCGATTAAACAAGTTCCCTTTAAAAAATCTCTGTAAAGCTGTGATGCCACAATCACACACAGACACACACGTCAAAGTTACAACCCCCCTTTTCTGGGTCGGGGGTTAAAAACCGATTTACTCGCAAGTCGGGTCAATGTCCTCGTTACTTCTGGCGTAATATTTCCTTATTAATAATGTACTTACCTACTACCAGCCCAATGGTACCCTGACCCAGCATAGAACTGTGTCACAGTGACGTTATGATTCAAGTCGTAGTGTATTTTTTTTATAATGTCCCCCTGACGCCTTTCTATGGGTGGGTAAAAATGAAAGTATATTTTCGCATTAATAATATAATGCAAAGAAGATATAGGTATATTTCATATGTTCGTAGGTTTCATCATTCTGTTTAAATTAGGTACCTACCTACTTATCCTAGATAACCAGTTAAATCACTTGCGTAGAGGCATTCCATCTTAGGTTAGCACCGCATTTGCGGTGTTAGGATTGCATTGCAGTGTTAAGATTGTAATCTTGAGAATGCAAATGTCTCTGGGTCACAGATCACAGATCCCGCTTAGCACCAAGCAGCCTGTATGCTCAACGGCTGATTGGTCTACAACAAAAAATTCCACATTATTTAGATTTTACACATTTTAAACCAATTTAACCCTTTCTGGCCAATTCAAATGTCTTAATGAAAGATAAGGAAAGAACATATTTAAAGCACACTTTAGCTATTGCACGTTTATGAATAACACGGATAGTGTGTAAGTATATGTCAATGTAGCCGACAATACTGCGCCGCCCATTCTGATCCTCTGCTGTCTCAGTAAAATACAATATATCTAGAACTAACCTGACTTTTAAACTTTATCGTCTTTAAACCCTGCACCGTCTGCTCCCTGACATGCAAACCCGCCATTAGCCAAACGACTAAGTTGCAATCAGCACAACAAATTGAATTTGCTAGTTTGTTTGGCGTAAATTTAAATTAGAATGAAAGTAGTTGTTCTGCAATTAAGCAATGAAAGCTGTTAAAAGAAATGATAATAGCAACGGTTGGTTAAAATATAAGTTGATTTAATTGGCCAGTACAAAGTCCTAAGTAGTGGTCATTTATAATGACTTAGAAAATTTAACAAGGCTGGAAAATGTAATATATATATACTCGTAAGTTAGTTTTAAACTTTGTTTCTCCATACTAGGTGTCCCAGTATTTGCTTCTCACTTTATATAGAAAAAACAACTTTATGTAATTATTTATTTTAAAAAAAACGGAAAAAAACGGACAAATTGGTTTAAAAACTAGATTCGTAGATTCATAATTATGTAAGATACCACTGACAAACTTATGAAATAAAACATGAAATTATTGATTTTTCGTGACATGGATATAAGGGTAAATTACAAATCAATCGATAGCTTTTTAGCTGCTTAATGAGCCCTATTCGTTTGTGCACTTTAGTTAGAAACACACTAGATTACAGCTCAATAACATTACTGTCTGAAAAATACTCCATTTACAATCCGTGTCTCATTCAAACTTCTTGGTCTTGCCAAGAGACTTTGCTTCAGAAGGATGGACAGTTTTACTCGGTGACTAGGCATGAACAGACGTATAATTAATTATATACCATTTTAAGAGTTTCAAAGTTTTTAGGAAGAAAGTATATTGAAGTTGTATTTTATACGACATTGTCCAATAATAAAAAAAACTTGACACACGGCATGATCTCAACGTCTATATAGGCCAGTAACATAGGTAAAACCTATTTCAAAAATCAAACAGCCAAAACCAAGAATAGCATGTGAAAGCTGGCATCAATTTAATGTAGCAAAAACTTGATCTGGGACTTATCAAAATCATCAACTCATGTATTAATCTGATACGTCAGTATCAACTCAAGACCGTGGGTGGTCCTAATCCGATCAAGCAACTTAAGCTCGCAAAAACAACCAGCAACTTATTAAAGTTAATCTAACTTTGCTTATCTGCAACTTAAGTCACGTTTAGGGGGTAAGAGATCGCGTGACTGTTCAAATAGAGTAACTAATAGTGTTAGTTACATGGTATGTTAACTTAAAGTTTCATCGGCTAACTAAGTAATAAGTAAGTAGTTAAGTTGTTACTGTGGTAAAGTTGAAGGTGGCGTTTTTAATGGACTGGGAACATTGTAATAATGCACAGGGTGCCTGGAATTGAGTTCATATTTATTATGTAATCTTTACTTATTTCATTTTCGTGTATATACGTTACTTGGTGTATGTGGTATTTCAATAAAGTGATTTGTGTTGTATTGTATTGTATGTATCTGATGATAGTAAAAATGTAGTTGTAAGTAACAGAACTTGTGTTTGTTAACTTACTAATCTCCTTATTAACAGTATTATTAGGATCTCTACCCAAAGGGTGTCAAACGGGACCCTACTAAGATAACGCTGTCTGTTTGTCTGTTTTAACTTTAAAGAGCTGTTTCTTTTAAACCGTAAGAGATAGCGGATTCGAAATATAATAATACTTACTCTGTAACAGTACGGCACGGCTAAGCATGAAAAAATCATGTATTATATTATAATATCACCGTTCATAAAAACATAATAGTACATTGTGCATCAAGGGCGGTAAGAAGAGGATTGCTAACGAGAGACTATTAGAAGCCCGACGCCGAAGGCGGAGGGCTTTTAATAACTCGAGTTTGCAATCTCCTTACTGCCCATGATACACACAATGATATTCATCACATTAGCGAGGAAATAAAAAACAAATAAAAAAAAAACAAAATTAAACGCTACGCTAAAAGAGTTTGACAACTTTTTTTTAGTCTTCCACAGATAATGCTTAGAATTGCTTTTTTTTTAACTTGACAAATACAGGCCATTCTGCCAGATTGTACAAATTTTCAAAATGAAATTTAATGGTAAAATAGAAATATAATGCAGACAAATGTGCCGTATAAGTTTAATTAAACAGTAAAATTGGTTTGTAGGCAAGTTTTGAATATAGGAAATAAACCTTTACACCTCCTTGGTCTGAAATGATGTACAAGTGGAGTTATGAAAATCTATAACTCCCGCGGGAGCCAAGTCGGCTATAACTGCCCTAAACGCCTGCCCTGCGTGTTATAAAACCCTTTCCGAGCAAGTGTGATGAAAAAGTACTTAGAGCTTTAACGAATGGCCCGATGCAGACAAACGACGTGTCAAATTCGTTATAACGTCACACAGAACGACATTATCGAAACGTGCAGTCGAATTCTTAAAGCTCACTCTTTGCTAGACTACCATCTCTACCTTCCTATGTAAACTTATTGACTAAACTATTCACGACGAACCTAGCACGATACGTGCCCAGATACGTGCCCGTATCGACGGCATTACCGCAGTAAATAAGACATCGATACGCGGGGAGCAGCAAATGGCTTCCAGCACGCAACGCCGCGGTATCTCACTCGTTTAGGTAGGTTTCATGTGTTACAGCTTAATAAAAGGGTTACGAATGTTACAGTTATGTTAGAAATGATTAATTATGTGGTTAAGTAAATATAGTTTGTGGTATTTCAATCATGAACAGTTTATAATTAAAGAAGTAAATATGTGTAAATACAAAGGTTCTCAAAATTGTAACGTAATGGAACACTAACCAAATCCCTTCCATTTTATGGAACCCCACATCTAATGATTACAAATGCATTGCTGCAATTTAAATAACAATAAAGTCTTTTATTCGGTTATGATAAGCTTTTTGTTTATTTATTAGCCATCTAGTAAGGGTCTGGCAGTGTACACTCTGGAGCAAAATGATGAGTCCAGCGCCCTTTCCGGCATCACAGTACTTATTCTTTTGTATGTAACACAGTCTTCTTTGTTTATTATATTATTTTCCTAAATTTGTAAATTCGAATAAAGTTTTTGTCGTTTGATTTTGTACAAATATTTTAAAAATGAAACACTTTCATTCTACACGAACCTTTTAAATGTGAACACTGAAACATTGGCTACTTACATGAAAGTAAGTATTATTGTCTTAGCTATAATTCTTGTGGTCGATTTCGCGGAACCCTGAAAACCTTTCCATGGAACCCTCGGGCTTTTTTTATGCTAGAGGTGGTTTTCACGGAAGCCAACTTGCCTATCTCTGGCGTAGTGCGTAATTATCGATATCGTATTTTGTAAGTTCGTTTTCGTCAAGGTCTCCTAATTAGCTAATGGATACTGTACTAAAGCAAAACAGGCCATATGTCTTACAGTAGTTATGATAACGAAATTATCAAATCAAGAATTTACAAGAGTGGCAAAATATTGACGTTCATCACTTTTTTTTACCTTGCATAGGCAAAGGTAACAAAGCTAATGTGGTAACAGTGAATTATGTTTCCCGGTCGGACGGTTTGTAATTAGCAATACTTGTAAATATGTAATTAACGCAGAATTCATCACAAAGTTAACGACGCATGACGACCCTGGGTTGCGGCAAATTGAAAATAAATAATAAAACACAATTATAGTATGCAAACATTACCCAAGCCGTAGTTCGATTGAAATAGAGCATAATAAAAGTGTAAAATAATGGTAAAATGAGGAAAAAGCCACTGCGAATTGAAGGAAATATTTGACCACGCGTTGAAAAAAAAAACATGTTTAAAAAAACCTTAAGCATAAGTTGCATTAATCTAATCAAACATAACAACGAAGCTCAGAAGTTAAAATCTGAAACCATAGCTTGGAATAATTGTATCAAAGATTACTAAAATAATGAACTAAAATCCAAGAGAGCCTTACATTTTAATAATGCAGAACAATCAATATTTATACCCAATATCCAATACATTACGATGGTTTAACCCTTAATTTGGCAAGCAACAAAGTCACCGTATTTTTTTCAAGTTTTATAGTTTTTGAGTAAATTGTATACTAGAGAAACAGGAAAATTTAAAAAAAAAAATCTAGTTTGTACAGTTTTTGGAAAAACATATGTCCAGTATACTGGACGTTGCCCACTACACGGCCAAGTGAGTGTTGAGTTGGATGTGCAGTATAATGGACATTGCTAAAGATGCACACTTAATTATTTAGTAAACTAAGTTTATGAAAAAATTGATATACAGTTTTTTTTATAAAATCACCTTTATTTATAATTCAAATCCAACATTATTAAAGCCATCCGCATACATCTAGATATTATTTTTCTTAAATTAACAACATAAGGATCATCAACGAGACTAAAATTGACAAAGTATTATCAATACTTACTACAAAAACTAAGTAATATAAAAATCCGTACAAAACTTAAAACAAAATGTAACAAAAAAAGGTACTTCTTTAGTTTTAATCAGTCTAAGTACCTATTAGGAGTATAAGTACCTACTTACAGAATAGTCTTATTTACCTATAGGAACTTAAGACACAGCCATGAGATCAACATTGACATTATTATTAATACTTACTCTAAAAAATTAGGTCATATAATCAGTCTTAGTACCTAAAGCATTTTAAGTATATATAAGAACTGTTATTAAAAAACTATTTGTTATGAAATTGGTAAAAACAATTTCTGTTTCTTACCATACAAAGCCTTTGATTGCATTTCATGCAGTATACTTCGGTTTTGTTATTCGTGCAATATTTGCACCGCCCGTAAGTCGTGAAGGCTTGCCAGTGGCCGACACCGTCATACCTTATCGCTTCAACTGGTCGGGGTTGCACAGGAGCATGAATCACTGATACTTTGCTGGTGTTTACTTCAGGTGCACTCTGTGTCTTGCTGACCCTTGACTTCTGTTGCAATTCATTTGCTAAAGTGCACCGAAATGACTTGATGCTGATATGTTTAGCAGCTTGACGGGTACAATCCCTGCGATACAGTAACCATTCATTATTAACACAAATGTCTAGCATTTGAGCAAAAATGCCCGTGTACCACCGTCGACTTTTGTATGTTGTCCGGTACAAAGCCACTAACATATCGCAGAGATTGATCCCGCCCATATGCTGATTATAATGCTTGACGACTTGTGGGCAATCTACAGCGACCTTTGTTTTTTCTTCCTTTGAGTATCGCTGTATTTTAACCACTGGATAAGCGTCGGCATATGAGCTTAAAAACTTGACAATCTTGTTGTCAAACCATTTCTCGACTGCCAGTTTATTTTCGTTATCAACCATTTGGCAAAATTTACCTCTGCCTTTTTTCTTCATATCCTTGTCACTCATTAATAACTTGTCACAGCCTCTGAGTCTGTTTTGTCTTACGGTTCCCATCGAAAATATTCCGTAATTGTCTCTCAAATGTTTTGCCAAATCCAGGATACTAAAATAATTATCAAAATAGACAACACACGTTTCTGAATTGTTTTGCAAAGAGCAATGACTAGCTTCGCTCCTAAGGTCAATTTTTTAGGAATACCATTAGGATTTGCTATTCTCCTTTTTGTCCTTGTGATAGGAACCGCAGATAAACCTTGTGTGGCGGCGGAAGGCAGGGATGGTGACGGTACAGCAGGGGAAAACACATGACTTACATACGGCGAGTAAACTGTTGGAGATGATAGCGATGGAATCGAACTGAGGCTGGGAATATTTTCGTAATTTACCTGGGTCGGACTTGGTAGTACTTTGCGTATTATGGGTGACAGAAGAACCTTTTCTTCGTTACTATTTTCAGATTTTTCTCTGCTCTCTTCTGACGAGTCTCTTAGCATGTCGAGTCGTTCTAACGATGATGATATGGACGGGGCTTCCGAAGAACCATTATCTTCTTTATCTTCTTCAACTTCTTTATCTTCTTCATCCGAATTATCTAAATCAGATGGGACATCTGTAGGCGGTATCAGGCCAACAAGCTTTCTGCCTCTTGAAAACTTTTGAAACACCTGAAATAAAAACCTTAAATTAAACAAGTATGTTCATGGACTCAATACCTTGGTTTTCATATCTAACTAATAATAAATTAATAGGCACTCATCACTGCTCGTCATTCACTGTTTTGCGGGCAATGTCCAGTATACTTCACATTCCCAATATCGGTTAAAAACTACAATCATTGGCAATGGGAAGTATACTGGACATTGCGAACTTAGGTCAAAATACAGCGTAATGGGCAATGTGCAGTATACTGGACACTAATGTTTGAACAAATGTAGCACATACATGAATAAGATATTTAACGTAAAATTTACCAATTACCTTTCTAATATTCATAAATAATATACGTTATAAAATTCTTACAGTCTTTTCTAAGAAAATTACGAACATTTTATGACTTACCGAGAGGCCGCTCGACATGTCCTTCCTCCTCTGCATTGTGGCAGGCACTGGCGAATATTACGTAATCGCACGGGGTTGTAATTTTTTGTACATAATTATGATTTATGCCTAATATTGTGATTAAAAGCGAGAACAATTAAAGCGAAATAATTTGACCTCCAGATTTTGGTAAATAGACTGTCCAGTATACTTCCCAACGTCAAATTAAGGGTTAATGAAAACAAAAAAGCCTGTTAGTCACATTTCTTCACTTTATTATTTACTCCGTCTGGTGAGGGTTTGTTTCTCAAAGAAAATACGACAAAAAATAAACTAAGAATTTTTATTAAGGCAAGCAATGGATTGGAAACTTTAGAGGCGTTTTTCTTTTAAAAATGGCTTCTTGTCGAACGATCGATCGAGCGATTACAAGTGAGTTTTAAGCCACCTAATGGAGAATGCACATTGTAAGTACGGTGTTGTTTGTACGCTCTGACGGTACAACTTAAACTCACCTGTAAATAATAGTCCTTCGAGTGGATGCGCTTCAATCAGTCTAAAAATATACTGCATATTTTCATTTAACTACGAAATTAATAACGAACGGCTCTATATCGTATATATCGTAAATACGTTTTGATAGCTTTTATTTTATTGACAGTAATGGCTGGGTGAAAAACAATTCCGTAACAGGTCAAATACGATATTGTTTTTACGGCCTAGAATAGAGGAACTGCCTTCATAAAAGGAGGTTTCAAACTTGGACCTTTTTTTTTCTAGTATAAGTCACATAAGTATAACACAACACTTTCTTAGCATAAAAACCTCTTGTTAGCATTTATAAGGAATAATGGCATTCGATATACAATTAATAATTTTTATTTTTCGCATAGAAAAGGGAAACGAGGGAAACTGTGACCCATAGACATTCGCATTCACAAGACTGCAAGCCTAAGACTGCAAATGCGTTGCCAACCCTGAGGACTAAGATGGAATGCCTCTATGCTAGTCATTACACCAGCTGTCTTATCCCCAAACCGGAACAGAACAATGTGAACACTGCTGTTTAGCGGTAGGTTAATGGATAAGATGGTGGAAATATACCGTGATCCTGGTTTCTCTACGCGACGGTATTTTACCTTAATTGGTGCTACGTTATCGGAAGCTCAAACAATCCTAATTTTCCTACCGTTATTCCCACCACGTCGCCAATTATAAGTTCATTGTCAATTAAATTTAATTGTCTTAGACCAAGAAACCTATCAATTATGATAATATCAGCTAATTAAAAGTAAAAAGCGATACCCAATAATTATCGGGCATTATTGATTTGCCAGCTTTTTGCCGGCTAGCGAAAAGGGGGTAATTTTTAGTTTGACAGGTGGCATTTCACGAACACCACCATTCTAAGAGTTGTTGAACAACATTTTTTCCCCATTCAAAAGGTCGAATTGGCCACATGAGTGAGCAACACTAGATACACAACTATAAAATTACTGTTGTTAAACAACTGACCATTGCAACTTGAGTCTTATTTTTGTGGGCATAAGATCACAATAGATGTTTGTTAGTTTCCGCAGCTGCAAGGTTATAATGGTTACGGTTATGGTTATTTCTGCTATTGGAAGCAACTGATGCCATAATTGCGTTAACTTAATTAACGCTTGTTTTGTTTGTTTTTGCTGAGCATTGACAGTTGACAGTCGTCCCAGATAATTGCGATGAAATATAGTTTCTGTTTGACAATGTATTCCAGTTTTGTTACGCGATACGGATAAAAAGTTTGAAGAGCTCTTTGAGAGTGCTTTCGTATCTACACTTTTTAATTGTTACAGTTGCTTGGGAATTAATGAGTGATTAGTACTAACAGTCTTAATCCTCATACCTAGGTATTTCTTCTCTTGGTACATACTTACTTACTTACTTACTTAGGTTGTCTGGAAGAGATCGCTAATTAGCGATAAAACTGCCTGTTGTTTACGTTTATTATTTTTAATTGTACTGTTTCGCTGTAAAAAAAAATGTTTGTACAAAAGAGTGTTGTAAATTGTATTGTATACTTAGTATAAAACAAAGACGCTTTCCGCGTCTGCCTGTCTGTCTGTCCGTGTATCCGCTAACTCCTCCTGAACCACGCAACGGATTTTAATGCGGTTTTCACCTTTAGTTAGATGATCACGGAGATGATTTCGGTGATGTCACGGAAGGTTTGTGTATAATTCACATCTTTCACCTATTTTTTCTAAATTACACCCAAGCGAAGCCAGGGCGGGTCGCTAGTAAGTATATTACAAATTGGAAAGTGTGTCTCTTTGTTTTCATGTTACGTCTCTAAAGTTGATCGCAACAACCGATTGATGTAGAAATCGGTACAAAGATAGTTTATGCCCTAAAGATGAATAAACAAAAAATATATCCGAAAATCGAGCAGTTTCCGAGGGTATAGCTATCATAACTTTGACATCAACGGAGGCACGGGTAAACGCGTAGGGCCATATTATGTAGACATGAAGGAGTTTTTTTTTTTTTTTACACCTCAATAGATAAAAGCAACTTTCTCTCTTCTTCAGTGTTGGTCTGTTTCAATGCTTATCTTCTTTAAAAAATGTGAGCCCGGAACAAATCTTTATTCCTTCCTTATAGTTTCTAGTACGTTCGCAAGGTCTACAATTGTCCACTCTTCTGCCCCACCCATCCATAGTCCGGCAAAAATATATCACACATTATTGACATAAGTACAATCTGTAAACTTTAGTAATAAGTATAGCGTATTTCAAGCAACTAAATTGGTGTATATTCTATCTTGAATCCCACTTTACACATACATTTGCTAGCATTAATACCACTATTTTAAATAAAAACCAGCCTACCAACTTATGTTTTCTGATAAAACTGACAACATAACCCCAAACTTACCACCCAAACAGTACAAATTTGAAATTTAGTCGTCGGCACGGTGAACTTTGTAGTCCTGTACCGCTTCGAACAAAATTGTCATCTCATAAAAAAATCAATTTGTTATGAGGTATTTTGGCGGGCAACGCCGGGTAATTCGTTTCTAAGTGAGCATGCTTCCTGTGGCGTTGTTCTTTTGTCTGGTTCACACCTCTGCCTCTCGCTTCATTATGTGGCTATGCTGCGTGGCGAGGGCTAGCAACAACTATGCTATCAAAACTGTGAGTAGTAAATAGTATTTTTCATAACACATGTCCAGTAAAGAAAATTTATCACTGATAACATAAATTATTATCATCTTGGACCTGCGTGAACGTTTTGATAGCTCTGATTTACTTAACAGTAATGGCGACCGAGTTGAAAACAAAACGACGATATAGTTTTAACCGCGCGTCCAACGCACACAAGTTCGTTACAAAATTAAAAAAAAAGAAATGTAGCACTTACCGCCATACTCAGAGACATTGTAGAGACAATTGCCTTGTTCCTTTTTCAAACCTGTTTATGAAAATCGTTCCTAAGGACAGACTTAAGTGTCAGTAATCGAGTCTGAGTGTGGCCGTTAAATTAAACAGTGTACACTTCTTTCAGTATTGTGGCAAAAAATGCTTTAATCCAGCCTATTACGGTCGTGGTTATCGAAGTAAATGAGCGTGGATAAAACATGTGTCACTTTCTGATCAATATGTGGGTGCTGAGAGTTACGGATGCCTCCACCGGCGAAAGGCTACTATAATACGGGGGCAGGAAGATTAGCATTATGACTTTGCCTTACATAAGGCGATAAGTTAACCTATCCTTTATTAGGACTAATGTTTAACCGCGGAGTCGGATAACAAACAGTCGTTCATGTAGTTGTAACACATCTGTATAGACCGTACGACATTCTTTATTAATTTTGATTTTAACTCTATATTGTTTTGTATACCTACTACTTGCTTGGGGGCTTTAAATAAGTTTTACATAAGTTAGTTAGAATTTCCAATTTAAGGAATTTAGGGGTATCTAACCGTAGTCGTCAAAACCTGACACATTTTCTATGAAAGTAATCAGATAGTACTACAGCGTTGTTTCTTTCGCTGACTGGAGCTTGGCAGGTTACAACCGGTCATAATACGACGTCTGTTCGTGATATTTAAAGTTTGAAATGTTTACAATGTTCAGCCCTACCGCGCTATGTTTTTAGTCGA
The DNA here is from genome assembly GCA_923062465.1 of Acleris sparsana. Taxonomy (NCBI): domain Eukaryota; kingdom Metazoa; phylum Arthropoda; class Insecta; order Lepidoptera; family Tortricidae; genus Acleris; species Acleris sparsana. The sequence goes on from OV281286.1 coordinate 17,173,817, forward strand.
GGTTTTGTTTGCTTTCCAAAGTGCCCGGTGACAATGCACCGTCACACCTTCGTGCTCGATATTATTTTACCAAATGGTTTAATGCACTTCAATTTTAAACAGTGGCGTGTTAGAATAATATCGAAAGGGAACAAGAATTTGCAATAAATTGAAAAATGGTGTCAAGCAAATTTAACGTTGGTCGACAGCCCAATAAGCCGGGTAAGTAGGTTTTTTTGTTTTAATCTCTCCTATATGGAAAATAATGATAGGTATAAATCAATAGCGAGATGGAAATCCCATTTAAATTTCGTATGGTTTTCATTCGTTTTCAATGGCAGAAATGAAATGATATTCAGAATCATTTTTGTACGACAAAATTTATTTGTGACTATACCACAATAAGACATAAGTTAAGCTTTTTTTATGGCAAAAAGAAGCTAAACGAGCACACAGGCCAACTGATGGTAAGTGCGATTTGTGATCCATAGATATTTGCATTCTCAAGACTACCCCTAAGCTCAGCTCTAAGGATTAAGAGGATAAATATTCGCCTTCGCGCTCAACACACGAACTTTACCTTCAACCACTGAGCGATCTACCTAGTAATTGCATAAACAGGACAATAAAAACCAAATCAACTTATTTAATCTAACACTGGGTGTGTAATTTGTCAAATTACAGAAGATACCAGCGGATGTCACGTCCCTGGGAGGCTTTAATGGCACTTTAAAGATCGCTTAGCGATTACTAAAATACTTTAATACTGAATTACTGACCGTTCGTGAGTTCGAGGTAATTTTGCATCTACTTTTAATACACAGATACGTTTAGTTACACTAGGCAACTTAATCACTACATAGTATAAAACAAAGTCGCTTTCCCTGTCCCTATGTCCCTTTGTATGCTTAAATCTTTAAAACTACGCAACGGATTTTGATGCGGTTTTTTTAATAGATAGAGTGATTCAAGAGGAAGGTTTATATGTATAATAAGTTCTGGATCATGAACGGGTTTTACAGAAAACTCACATTAACCGAAGCGAAGCGAGGGCGGGTCGCTAGTAGAAATATAAGCGAGTTATTCTATTTCTGGACCCAAAATCCTCTTGTTAGTTATGTTGATTGAAATCGCTTAACCACACACACAGCGTAACGATCAGATTCGCAATGTAGATACTGAATAAGGGAAAAAATTGCAATCTTCCGATGATAATCGCGAGACTGCAAATGCATTGCCAGCCCTTGATGTATGTACGGACCTACGCGTTTATTTTTTTATTATTTGGCACGGAAAGGCAATCGATTACACAGAACACCTGATGGTAAATGAACTCTCAATCTAGAATCTCGGAATTGAAATTTGTCACAGACAATCTCGAGACGCAAATACATTACCAACCCTGATGGGTAGGAGCCAAGTCCTTCTACCACAAAAAAAAACAATAATCAGTTTCTTACAGTCCATGGAATTGGTACATTATGCCTTGCATCAAATAAGGTAAGTAAGTAGGTGCATCACCTACTTACTACTTACTACTTACTACTTGGATTTGCTTTAAGTGGTTATAGCAAATCCAAGTCCACCTCGGAAATCCGGCGGATCATTGTTAAATTCTTGAAAAACGGAACTTTATCAGTTTCTGCCAATTTTTACCACTAATAACCTACGTTACGGCTTACGGCAAAAGCCACTAAGTATGTTTTTTTTAGAGGACATTTTTAACAAAATAAAATTAATTTAGTTAGGAAAAACCGAATAATTTCTGAGTTACAGCTGTTCAAAGATTTATAAAATTTCCAAAAAAAAAGTATTAACAATGATCTTGAGGGTTTCTGATGTGAAAAACTTGGATTTGCCTTATAATAGAACATACCTATATAAAAAAATCGGAACCACCTTATTTGATGCAAGGTAAAACTTTTTATGGTACGATTTCCATGTACTATTAATACAGTCCTGAATAGGGGAGGGACCTTACAAGTTATATGGTAGTGCCTGAACCTCCCGACTGCCCAATGGTCCCCTACCTCCCATACTGCGGTAGGTACTGACTATCTCATGGTGCTGGAAAACCTCAACAGGAAACCTGCTCATTAACGTGTCTAAGTAAAACCATGATTTGGATATTCTGGTTTTCCTGTTACAAAGGTTACGGAGGTCAGACGGCAGCGGCTTCGGTGCAATAACTTAATTTGCTTAATCAGAGGTCAGAGGTCACGGTCAGTCGATACACCAATATAACGAAATACACGAGAACGGAACAAACGCTGGGGAAAAACCGTTTTTCCCCAGCGATAATTGTTAATCACGATCGGTTGGAATTTATAAAGGAGCTCTGAACCAACAAAACTATTGAATGTTGCATTATTAGTGTTGGCAATAATTTGGAACTACGAATAGCTTAACTAAATCCTAAATGAATTTCATGGATTTATGTTCTTACAGAGGCGAGCACTCGTCTGAAATTTTTCTATACCAGGATCAGTTTAAGTTTGTATGGGAGATAAGTATTTTTTAATAACCAGTGGGAGAGACTTGGATCTTAATCTACTGACTGTGAAGTTTGTATGGAAAGTTAGTCATTTTCAAAGTTTTATACCCACACGATATAAAAATAAAATAAAATAAAATATGGTTATTGAGACTACTATTACATAAATAAAACACCAAAAAAAACACATTGAATATGTTTTTCATCTCTCCTGTTCGGAAAGTTTAATTAGAATGGGTAGCCGGGTGGATAATTGCCTTTTCACCTCTAGGGTGGAAAGTTTTTTTTTTTAAATAGTTACGATTGGCCACGGTGTCTACATCATATTATTAAAATAAAAGCTTTTCATATATCTAAACTCGGCTATACGTTAAACGACGTATTTATTGCGATCTATAGGTTCATATTACTTAAAATCATTTTACGACTGGTGTATTTTTTTCACAATTACAGAAAATCAACATTTTATATTATTCCTCTATTCTGCTGCCAGCCATAATGCCATGATAGCATAGCTTGACACTTTTTTTTCACATTTCGGCATGGCCATCTAGAAAATACACTACTGCCAACATTAGAAAATTTTAATCAAGTTGGTCACGATCAAGGAGCTTATAACACTGGAGGTGGAACGCCGGACATCATTTATAAAATGTGCGTGTAGTAGTATTCTCACAGTCGAAATGAAAAGTAGAGTGTCTAACTCGGGTGAAATTACCCATTTCCCCTCGAACTATTAGCGCTCTCATTACGTTCGAGCGCCAAAAATGACGCATGAAATGCGTCATTTTGGGGTTGGTTATCTCGACCGCTTACATGAAAAGATCATGTTCCGGACCTTTTTAGAAAAATATACCTTTTGAGGATGATGTACGTAAACTATATCTGTGCTCTTGCTAGTTAGTCCTATATATTTTGGATGACAGTAACATCCTCGCAATGTATATGTCCAAGACCAATGGCACTTTAACACGTCGAGAGTCTTCCAAAAGTCTTTTAAAAGTTGAAATTGTAGTTAACTTTACGATATACCAATTATGATGCTGCCGGCTTAGAATAGTGCCACTCCATGTCTTCCCGTGGAAGTTGTTAGAGGCGACTAAGGGAGTAAAGGCTTGTAGTATTTTTAGGCGATGGGCTTGCAACGTCACTAATATACACTGGTAAACATTCTAAGCTGATTATGCAAAATGTGGTTACACAATTAACAACAAGTTTTTAGAGAGCTTCGTAATTCTGTAGCTCTGCCTACCCCACTATCGGAATGAAGGCGTGAGTGTATATATTTATGTAACTTTACAATAAATTCAAATAAAAATAATAATGTGTTTTCTATGCACACCTTCAAAGTACGTAACATGGGTACTTAATTCCAGTGGAAACTGGAAATTTCGCCATTTTAGAATAAATCCAAGACAATCCTCTAATCTCTACAATTATGATGACATCAGTTAAACAATTTTCTCAACATTAGGTAACCGTCGTTGCTAGTAAATGGATTTTTAATTGAGACAACCGCACACATTAAATGCGTTTACGTACAGTCAGCAACAGATATATCTTGAGCTTAAAAAGTGTTTAGAAAACCTATTAAACCGCTGGCACTAAAGCTGTTGACTAAATTAACGACTTCAAAATAAAAGGACGCATTAGCAGTCATGTCTATGGGTCACAGTTTCCACTTAACATCAGGTGGCCGGTGTGCTATCCCTATGCCATAAAAAAAAATAAGTAGGTTCCCCATTCGACGGTGTTTTGTTTCAGGGATCCCCTTGTATTATCGTTACTCATTTGATCGAACGTATCAATTATGTCATCGAAAGCTAATTTCTGCTGATACCTTATTTTTTTTTGGTTATCTAACGGGGTACGTAGGTTAGATAAGACCTGTGACCACCACGTTACTAACTTTTTTCTTTTCTATCACTAAAAACCGACCCTGGGCTGGGCAGCATTCGGGAAGATTCGCAGCACCTTTTCGTCCAAATTACCGCAGTGTTTGAACTCAAAAGTCTTTGACCAGTGTGTGTTGCCAGTGATGACTTACGGTACTGAGACGTGGGCGCTAACAATGGGCCTCATAAGGATGCTCAAAGTCACTCAGAGGGCTATCCTCGGGGTTTCTCTGCGTGATAGAATCAGAAATGATGATATCCGCAGTAGAACTAAGGTTACCGACATAGCCCGAAGAATATCTATACTTAAGTGGCAGTGGGCGGGGCACATTGCTCGCAGGACTGATGGCGGACCGGGACGACGACTTTTAAGGATCGCGGGAGCGCAGTGGATGCGAAAAGCACAAGACGGGTCTGAGTGGAGAGCCTTGGGGGAGGCCTATATCCAGCAGTGGACGTCCGTCCTGACATGATGATGATGATAATCACTAAAAAAAGTTTGGGTTGATGACATTCTGAGTCGGTACGGTCGTACAAATGAAAAAAGTTAGTAGTGTTCGCTACTATCTAGGCTAGGGCCGCTCCACGTGTAAATGACTGTCGATAAAATGAAAATTCGGCGAAGTAAACATTCTATGAAATGAGTGTCGGCACAGAATAAGTATGTAAGTACAATGTAGTACAAGTGGTGTCCGTGATTCTAGGGTAAACTTTTGTCTTAGTATGTTTGTTACGCGATTATTTCGTCCATCAATTTCGAAACTATTATTTTTTTGGTTTGAGAGGATATAGTCCCGAGCCGTTCCAATAATCACCAAATCAGTATCTGATGAGGAGTTACGTAAGGAATTTAGGGCACTCCTCAAATATTCAGTGCCGGATTAAGCCAGCGCGAAGCCCGTAGCAAAATATATATACCTAGAGACCTTTAGTTTTTTTTAAGTTTAGGGTGATGAATAAACCAGAAGTGGTAGAAATACATGTCAAGGGGACGCGGGGCCCGAAGCATTTGCTACTCTTGCTACGTGGATAATCCGGCACAGCAAATATTATAGGCATATGTAGCCATTTTGAATTTTCAGTAACAAGTGTAGCATTTGCATTGAGAAAGTATCAATTATTTGGAACTGATTACGAAGTACACTTTGCTTATAGAATTATAGTATAGTGTCTTCAATACACGATGGCGCACCCCACCATTCGAATTCACATTTAGGTACGCGGTTAGGTACGTAAATTTAAACAGTGGGGCGCACCGTCGTGGACAGAAAGCACAGAGCCATGGATTATTAAGCTTCTTTGCATGACATATTTCGAAAAGTTGACAATTTATGTGACTGTAATTAAATACATTTTTTAAAGAAATCGAAGGCAATAAAATCTTTAGAGGCACGTACTAACATAATCAAAGAAATACTCGTAACCAATCCCAACCAGCAATTGTTTCCTAAAGCCATAAAAGGACGAATTAACAAAGAAGTAAACCGTCGAGTGGAAATGAAATTGAATTTTCGGAAAGTAATAAGAGAGGTCTGTCCCGAATTATTTTTTATTACCTTTAGAGGCCATTTTGTGTCATTTACTTAACCTGTTATCGGCATAAGCCGCTGGGATCGACTTTATAATACATACCCTTACGAAAACATGTTTAGGGACCCTTTACCGTTGGGAAACCCTCGCTTCTTTAATCGTAAACCGTATTTCCTTACTGTAAATGTTAGAATTGCTTGAAAAACTCACACAACCCACCATAATATTAATATGGTATAATATACTGATAATGCTATTGTAATAACAAATAATTGAGCGCATTGGATTCGTTAATCTCATTTCGGAAATGTGTTTCGTTTGGAATAATAGCAGGTTGGGAAAACGTCAAATCGCTCTGGTAGCTGCGATTAAGGAAACATTAGTTTTTATTAAAACTGAACCCCAATATAAAGTTTTTGTTACGTTTTTTCTTGCATGCTATTCCCATACTCACCTTTACATACATAGGCAATTTGTACAAAATCTCTCGCGCGTGCTTCTTCGGCGTTATTTCGAATTGAAATCGAAAATTGCGAACATGAATCGAGAGCATCGGCTACGTGCGGCTATTTAGCGCCCAAACGGCGCAAGCGCAAATTGGAAATCAAAACAAGCAATCGATACGAATCGAACTTTAACGTCGTGATCGACATACCATCCGATTATCGAAAATCACGATCATTTCGTGTTTGAAACGTGCCTGCTTCGAAGCAAGTACGCTAGGGTATACTTTAGAATTGCGAGAGTATTTTGTTTTGAATTTTGAACCTTGTTCCTTTAGTTTAAAATTTGTCGATTGTTGCCTTTTTGAATTTGGAACTTGCGTTTTGACGTTTGGAAATCGATTGTTGCGTTTCGTTATTCGATTTTACCGATGCAACTATTTCTTTGGATTATTTAAATTGCTGCGAGCCGTGAAAATCGTCCCGTAATGTGTCGAGATTGGCCGTGGGACCGGCGAGGGTATCATTTGCGATCTCGCTCTAAGTGCGCGTAATGGGGCGCAATCTTAGAATTAGACTTTACATACTATTGATTCTTGTACTGTTTTTAAATATGTGGTGATTTAGACCGTTGGTTTTTCTTATTATTGAGTTACTGTTAATTTAGCAACGAATCTTGCCATCACAAAAAGACTTATGTTGGTATTTAAAGAAATCTTAACAGGATTGTGAAGCGCCTCTAAAATCGCGTAGCATTAAAAAAACATACAAACTTAGCTCCAGGCGATAATTTTTTTCACCCCCTAAATGAAAATGAAACCCTCCGGCGTTTTTAAAGTCAGTCTTGAAATGTCAAGTGTTCAAATTATGTCCAGATAGGACGACGTCAAAATCTTAAAAAGTCCTTGTCGTCGACATTACCTCAAGGTCTTACAACGTCAAGGTAGTACAACGTCAAGGTCTTACAACGTCAAGGTCGTACAACGTCAAGGTCTGATAACGCCTAGGTCGTACAACGTCAAGGTCTTATAACGTCAAGGTCGTACAACGTCAAGCTTACTACTCTGATATTCTACGATCTAGGCAACTTGACATTTCAAGACTTTGAGTTTAAACGCCGGAGGGAAAAAAAGTCCGATTTCCATGATTTTTGAATATATTGTAGTTATATAAAGAAGATATTTTGTATGCAGACAAGCATTCGATTTTTGAAAATGAACACGTTTGCGTTAGGCAGGAGCCCGTCTGGGTTAAGGCGAGAGAACGTTCTCGCATTTTGTATGGATATTTTAGCTTCACAATCCTCTTAAGTACTCAGCATAGTGCGAAACTTACAATAAAATAAAACACACCGTGTTCTACCCCCGACGCCAGGGTCCGGAAACGCCGATGACGACGGTTCCTTCCCCTGCAGCTCCGCGCCACTGAACTACAAGGGAAGTGTTTTACTCTTTATGGAACCAGACCAAGCCCTACGAACCTACCTACCGTCTTCTGCTCACGCTACCAGAGATTTCATCAAGTTTTACTTGCCACAGCCGGCAGCCGGCAGGATGTGACAGTGTTTTTGTGAAGCATTGTTTTAGAATATTAAAAAAAGCCTACTAATATTAAAAGAGAACGTTTTTGACTGGACGGATTTAGATAAAAAATTAAAATGGAGATAGCCGTTACCCTGGATTAACACAGGCTACTTTTAATTCCGGAAATTTAAAAAAGTTCCCGAGGGAATAACGATAATTGAAATCTACGCGGACGAAGGCGTTGGCAGAAGCTTGTTTATTCATAAAAGTTCGAAATAAAATATTTTAATACAGAAACGTTGTAAGCATTACAATTTAAAATTTCTACATCGTTACCTCTGTACAGCATTACATTATCTTTTCAACTATCCTTAATGTTAACTAAACTAGTGCTTGTTGATAAGTTAAGTAACGCGCCGGCTCGAACTACGGCAATTGCATTAGACCCGGGTTTCACCGCGCATGCGCGGGTGACATTAGCATGTGTTAAAACTACATTACCGTACGCGACACGCTCACTTGCGCCGGCGACGGTTTCGGGCAATTACATATTTTGACAGAAGGGTTCGGTATAAGCTTTTGTAATATGTAGGTTTTATTGATTTTTTAAACATAGTTATCATTAACGCTGTGGTATAAGGCGTCTAAGCGATAGCTATACCTAACACCGAAAAAGGAATTTCCAAATTCCATAAACAGTCAAAACGTGTTCTTTGTTTGAGTAATTTTCTCAAACATCTTTAGTAAATATACCTGAGATTTTTTCTTTCAACTGTTTATTGTAGATACCTACGTATGTATAGATACGTAACAGTGTGGTAATTTTACAAAATAATTTACTTATTAACACATTTTACACGGCATTACAGTATTCCATTGCGCATTTGCGCCGATTCATGAAGAGTCGAAAAAGGGATGTACAAAAGTTTTCGTGCTCTATTATAACGCGTTCCTACGAAAATATACCCATTTCGAGGATCCATCCTATCTTCCAAGGACATTACAACTTCGTATTAAAACACCTCGTTGAAAAATAACACGAATCAGGCGTACCACCATAAATTATGCAGTACCCTAAAGAATAGAAAATGAATAACGTTAGTTGTCACGACTAATGCTTCTGTAATAAGCCTCTTATCCGACTAATTAAAACTCGATTTGGCACAGCCCTGCTTTCTAATGCCCCCCGGGTGACAGTAACTAGGTACATCCTTCTATGATTGATGATTTAGCAGCAAGTGGCGCAGGGGTGGTTATGCGCAGGTGATTAATGAATCATTAATTTATTTGATAATGATGTTAGTTGTTTATTTTTTGAGTTTAATTATGATAGTGTAAAAAAGAGGATTATCAAGAGTGGTTGAGGGAGTTTTTATTTTTTAAGGTGGATTAGGTGGGGGAGAGACATTATAAATATTTACTACTTATCGATATTATAATTATATGCTGTGTCGCTAAATCATAACAAGTATTTAAGCTAACTTCAGTTTAGTTAATAGTATTTTTAGAATACCGGACTAAAGTGGTTTATTCAAATCCAAATTCAAAACATTTCCAGTAACCTGAGCCATATTTTGGTTAGAATACACTATTATATTATTATCTTTTATACTATGATACTAAGGAACAACTTTAAAACTTGAACTTTAAATTAGACAACTAAATTACACATAGGTACCTACTTAACATTATTACACAGTCGAATCTATTTAATATCATGATCACGAAATAGAAATTATAAAAATGTAAGTATTTCCTTAAAAATGGAACCTGGATTTTTTTTTGGTTTGCCACTAAAATTACAAATTGTCATAAATTAAATATGCAAAAAAAAATTAACCACTTTTTTTTAAATTTCATGAACATGTCGGACCATGCTCAGTGTAGGGTTTTCAACAAATTAGACCTCGCGACAACCTCATCGATGTCGTTGGAAAACTGTTATCCCCATACATCGACATACGTCGCGGTCAGTTTACAAACACCGAAAATTAGTGTTCGGTAGGTATAAACATTTAAACCGTTTGTAACTCAAGAACCAATTAAGTCTACTTAGTCGTGATTTTTTTCGTTTAAGATATTCTGCGGATTTTTAGTATTTGTATAGTTTTGGCTATAGGGGGGAGACACTTTAACAAAAATGAGCGCTTTAAGGCTTAATATTTCATAAACGGATCCCTTAATTGAAAAATCGTGTCCACAAACCCGTAATATTTGTGAAAGACCTATCCAACGACACCCCACACTATGGGGTACAGGAGAAAAAAAAATACATCCCCACGTTTCAAAAAATTGCTTTCAAGATTTCATTTTACCACTTCGTTGGCGTAACTTATATGAACATTCATGGCAAATTACAGCTTTCTAGTACTAAGGGTCTCTGAGCTAGGCTGCGGACAGACGGACGGACGGACATGGTGAAACTATAAGGGTTCCCAGTTATTTTCTCATCTCTGTCCAGAATTCCACATTAATTTGACTCATAAAATTACCCATAATTACGATATTATCAGACGCCGCCACTTCAAAGTCTAAGACTACATAAGTCATAGGAATATTATCTCTATTTCGCTAGAAGGTACTTACTTTGTAATACTGTTACAGAGCTAATGAACACTATCTATAATATTATGGCATAGTAATACTTTTTTTTTTGAGTAAACTTTGTTAATGAAATAGCTATATTTTATGAGCTATAGCAATCGCATTTTTTATTTTTTTATTTACTAGCGACCCGCCCTTGCTTCGCTTCGGTTTATGCGACTTTTCTGTAATACCCGTAAAAAACCAGAACTTATTTTACGTAAAAAACCTTCCGTGAAAAAATATCTAAGTGATGATGAAAGCCGGCCGCATGAAGATCCGTTCAGTATTTTTTAAGATTATCGCGAATATACAGAGGGACTGATGTTTGTTTTTTAAAATGTAACTAACGGTATCAACAGCACATACAATTCATAAAAAAGTAAATTTAAACAGACAATAAAGCCAATTACAGACATCCATTGATAAGCTAAAATGGAGAACAACTGCTAGGTACATGAACATGGAACTAAGTAGTTTAGTTTTAAAGTCGATATAATTAACAACACGATACATAACTAATACATTCATATAATATTATACCATATTAAACCTACTGATAAAATTTACATTATTATGCGAGTCGACAATGCGGAACATGAGTTGTATTAAAACTATTTTGGCTCAAATGAACTGTCTCTTATCATTATATACTTGGCTACTCGTAGGATCAGATTAATTGTAATCAATTGGGATTGACCAAAAAAATAAGTCACGGTTTTCACATTCTAATTCGAAAGAAAAGGTAATTTTAAGAGACCAAATTCATTAACTTTGTATTTGAACCAATAGTTATGTTTTGATATCTTTATTTATTTAGCAGACATTTTATGGATGACATGATTATTCTAAATTTATGTTAGCATTTTCTAATAAATTACAACAATTCATTGATATCTAATGATGAAAAGTGATTGTAAACTTAAAAATGTAACATCCGACGAAGCATTTAAACATCAGCTTAGAAACCTTTTATTGGATCATCCATTATACTCCGTTGATGAATTTATGACACTTATATTGTAAAATTATTATTGTTTGTTTGACCTTTACTTCTTGCATATTGACTTCGGAAACTGACCATTTATTTATTAGTTGATTATGTACTTATTAATTGTGTCTTTGATTATTTGTGTGTTATTTTTATTTTATTACCTTTTTATTATTTTTGTATTAATGTTGACGATACCAATGTAATTTCATATTTTTTGACATGCAATGCAATTAATATTGTAACATTACATTGATGAATAAATAACTAAACTAAACTAAACTAATAGTGTATTAAAACATACTATTTCAAGCGGTTTTCGCCTAACCCGTAAGATACCTAGGAGGGCTTCAAGCCGAAAACGAAACGCAAACAAAGGTTAAATATACTTTTTTTCTAAATATCCCAAATAGATAAATATTTCAAAAACATAATAATGCAGAACGGCTTTAAAACCTTACTCCTCGAAATGATTTTCGAATTAGAGTAATCGTAAAAATATGAACAATCCCGATTGGTAACACTTCCGCGGCTCGCGGCGGACTTAGTTTAAATGACCACGATTAATATTATGTACATATATTGGCTCTATTTCCGTCCTAGGGCCCTTTAAAAATTTGTGTTAAAAGCATTGCGTTATATTCACCGAATTTTATAGCATCATCCATCCATCGAAATGGACCGCATTGTCAAGCTTAATGCGATCCATTTAACTAAGTAAACGCTTCGTTTTGATTGGTGTATATCGGGGCTACTGTCATGTATTATTCAACCAGTAATCTGACCTTTTTATTCATCAAAAACTTCAGAATTTCCTATGACCACCTTTACGGTACAATAATAACATATAGATAACCCTGCAGTAAACACGTCACTGCTTCTGTATCGTTTATCACGAATTAGACTGGCAATTAAAATTGCAGAAGTTGATCGCCGTCTTACTTAACTTTATTATTAGTCTAAACCTCGCTTTAGACATGTCCTACTCGGATCTCGAGCTTCAGTCAGAAGAAAGTTACCATATATCTTTTTTTCTATCCTATGTACACAATCTGTTCCCACTGGGTCCATGTGGTCCGGATCGTGTTTTCTTTTAGAGCGAGGCTGCAGGCCGCGACCAATCGATTCCCAAACCAGCCCGTACAGTTTGTTTAACCCGACCGAATCTTACCAAAAAGATCACTCTTGAATTGAATCCCTACCTTCCAATCCAGTTTACAGGATAAAAAACAACATCGTCGAATACCTTGCGTGCTAACCATGCCGATCCTATGTTAACAGAGAGTCAACGAGAGCATTGGATGGTACGTTGGGAATACGATACTTTGAGTAGCATTTTTTGGTAATGGACTGGCGGTCTGAAAAACGCCGTCATCACGAGCGGATCCCGATCGAAAATGGCCGTGATAATGGTATTTGTTTGTCGATTTTGTCTGTTTTGGCCTGTAACTCGATTTGCTTTTTGTACTCCCGACACAAAAGCAGAGGTAAATTTTGTTAGTACGTTGGTCGTGCCTGGGACCGTCGTGAGACGCTGATACACGATTTGGCCGTGGACAATCAATTATTTGTCATTAAAAACAAATATTGAGTTACGGTTTCGTTTCGGGTCGAATGTGGGTAATGAGAGATCCGGTGAAGCGTCCGCGATCATCCGTGGAAATGCCTTGGAACAACTGAAGTGTTAAATATTACATTATTTTTATTGTCATTTTCAGTAGTGATGGAACGCAAGGCAAGTATTTTATAGGCCATTGTACAGTCAGTGTCTGCCATTCTTTATACTGCGAAGAGGATGGATAATGTTACTAGTAATCCCCCCCGACACAAGCAATATCTAGCTTAATGGGAAGCTCCATCCATTAACCATGTAATCAAGTACTTTTTATGAAATATTTTTTTTTGTATTTGTTTGTATCATACTGTAACATATAATGTAATCTAATTGCTGGCTAACGTAGGTTTTCGACCGTAAAAACATTATTTATTACGGAAAGGTTTCGTTGACAAATAATCTACAATAAGCAATTTGCTTTTAACATGTTGTCGTTTGGTAAATAAGATCTAACATTGACAATCACGTTGACAACGTCATTGTCAACGTTGACAACGTTGAGTTAGATGTCATAAGCGATATGTTAAGGCTCAGATGGTAATTTGTCCTCTTGTATTGCTCAAAATCTCAGCTCTTAGATTGATTTGTAGGTTTATTTGTCAGTAGCTCAGTGGGTGATATAGTTTTTGCTAGTCGTCTATACCTACACTGTCTGACTATTCTTATTGGGAGACTCGGATCAATTACAGAGTCCCATAGCAGTCGAAGTGAAATCTGAATTGAGTCCAATCGCCACATCCGGAGTCCGAGCTGACAAAAAACAAAATGACACAGTGATTGATTTTGTCAACCACAAATGGGCACGATTAGCTGTCAGATCAACACTTTAAGGTGGACCTCAGGTAAACACCGCCACAGAAAATGAATTCAAAGGTCCAGGAAGTAAAGGCTATAGTAGTTTGTGGGTTGTAATGTTACCTTGCCAAATGTAGTGTGGTTAGGTCGTGTGCTCTTTGATATAGTCGCTTTAATGGCTATCGGAAACTGCGCCGGCGTCTTTGTTGTCTCTAATTACCGTTATCGCGAAAAGCTATGAACGGCCGGAAACGCGTTTTTTTTTCGAACGCGTCCGCTTCCCGTCATAACAAAAACGCATTCATATCGAATTTGAAAAAATCGTCCCCTAACTGAATTTACACGATCTGTCCCCAACGTCGCTACAATTACGGCAGATCTTATCTGCGTAATTGCGTGTGCGTCGGACACGTAGCGTCGGCGGTTTTATTGTGTTATTTACACAAATAAAAACGTTTATTTTTACATTTTCCCAAAATTAAATATGGGCCAATTTGGAGCGGGAATTACATTGTTAGCTTTAATTCGAGTGGTTTAGAAAAGCCGAGTGGCAAGGACAAAAAATTATCCCGCTCGTTTATTATTCATATGTTATTACTTGTGTAATTTGTCCGTAATGGCCGCCGTGGGAGGAAATCCTCGTTATTTTGTAATCACTTCTGCGTTTGCGCAATCAACTTTCAGTGTCCGTTTATCTAGATATGAATTATGATTACGATTCATTGTAAAGCAAATGTTATTTGTAATGATGTTTCATATTAAATTGCTGGTTATGACCAATTTAAACTGCACGGGCCGTTGTGACGGACCTTTGTTTTGAAGGTCAATCAATGTGGAAAGCTCCACTTGAAATAGATACACGTTCATCACATTATCGTTTATTACATCTATACTTTGTTGCTTTTCTCTTTGTTTAGAATGCATTTGTACCTATCTACCTATATTAGTTCTAATCAATAAAAATGTACACTTATTGATTGCCTTTTTGAAATTGGGTGTCTTAAGTCTTCTCTAAGATTTTATAACTTTATTTCATAAATGTATGATGTTAAATTACAATGTTTGGACACGGTTTGTTTTCATTATAACTCTGAAAGAAAAACTGCCGTATTCTTGGAAAATTATAATTACGAGTGTATCAGAAAACATACATACATATGATTAATAATTGAAAATGGAGCAGAATTTTTATAAGAAAAAACTGGCAAGGTTAGACCACGCATCCATCATCAATGTACGGTACCGAAGCCATTACTACATCTTCAAAAAACAATATCCAAAAGCAACAAGTATGAACTAATTTTGTATTCAAAGCTACTCGTATTTCGTTGTAAGTCCGTTATATGTGCCGTCATTTCAGACATTTTCAGAATTTTATTATTAGTAGTTTCCTCTGTAGGTAGGGGGTGGACACGTAACTCTAGGAATTACACTTTTAGAGTTCAATACTTCCTAAACGGTCGTTTTGTTTTACAACTTTGTCGATGTAACTTAAGAGGATTGTGAAGCTAAAATGTTCCATACAAAATACGATAGTTTCTCTCCCCTTAACCCGTCGTATGCGGTAGATGAAAAAATACCAAGTTCTAGTCTCTTTGGATTACGATATAGTCCGAAAAATTTAGTTTTTTTTTTGAAAACAAGTTCGATTTTTACGATTTTTGATTTTTATGTAGATGTCATGAAACACTATGTCTGTACGTTTTCCTTTCCAAGAATATATTTCTTAAAATGAAACAAACAGAAACGTACAGACCTAGTTCTTTATAATAACTAGAACAAATTAAATAATCGTGGAAATCCTACTTGATTAAGGGGGTGAGAAACGTTATCGCTCGGAGCTAAATTTGTATGGACTATTTGAAAGCTACGCGATTTAAACCGCGCTTCACAATCCACTTAAATGTATAACTTTGCCAAATTACAAGTTTGTAGCAAGTATTGTGAAGGTTGACAACCTGCACGCCGTCTCTATGGCCCGATATTTTAAAATAGGAACGACTGAAAATAACGTAAGTACAACAGAACCTCTGGAGATTTGGGATATAAATGTTGAAATAAACAACCACGTAAATATTAATAGTAAATGTATTAACACACTTCAAAGTTTTATTTAATAGCACCCAGGTTACATGATATGAGAAAACACCAAGGTTATATGAATCCGGGAATACAGACGCAGGGAGAGCGTTCCACTCCCTGGGAGTGCGAATAAGAAACGACACGCAACAAACCGCTGCGTGTGAATCATTGGGTATTCTACTACATGTGGTAGAAGCCCTCCCGTTGCTAAAAGACCGATGTGAGAAAGTGGAGGGTGGGAAGAGGTCACGTAGTTCCGGGGTACACTCTCCATAATACACCTAAGATGGTTTTATCATAACTTATCATCTGAAGATAACTGATTAAACACGGTTTTACTTATTCTTCACAAATAAGCATCAGCCAAATTACTTCAACGTCGATCTTACCAAAACGACCAGTTGGCCATAAAATCCCACGTCATGATAATTCCATGAAGCAATTTCAGTTGCTGGACACGCAAGGGCTGTGGCAAATGTCATTTTAATCGTTTTAATTAGCGTATTGAGTTTTTGACATTATATATCTATTACTTTGCCATGCGAATAATCTGTATATTTTGATTTTATTCACACGCTTTTTTTTTTGATAATGGGTTTGCTCTTGACTAACTCTTGCCCTTGGCGGACGAAGATTTTGTCGAAGACGAGCTCACCCAGAACATGCCTATTCAACCTTAGTTTAAATAGGTGCAGATTGTATGCACTCAGAAATATAGACGCCAGAAGCGCATTCCGCTCTTCTGCAGTACGCATTATGAAGGATGATGCTAAGCGCATCGTTGAAAAAGGCGGAAATTTGAACAACGTATGTACAATACAAGGTGGCTTCCCTCCCATTCCCATATCTCATTGTATGAATAGAATATGTATGTTTAATTTTTTAGCTAGTTTACCTAAGCTTAGAAACAGTAAGTTAATCAAAATGTTGAGCATTTAATGAATAATAAGAGTAACAGAATGGTAAGATTACAATTATAATGATAATCACAATGACAGGGTTCTAAGTAGACTGTTAACTGTATATTAGCCAAAATTACAGCAAGATTTGGCGTAATATAGGTAATTGTAGTTTTTTTAATTGCTTGTTGTTATGCACATCTTTAGTGAAACATGACTTGGATGATGGTGTTATTCAAAGACATAAAGACTTCCATTTAATAATCTTGCAAATGTAATTATGTAAGTCCAAAAAACAGCATTGATTAATTACTTACTGGCCCCAACATTAAAACCAGTTAGAAATATATCTTGATATACTATACCTCCTATAATAACTATCCTACTTGATAGTAACTAAGTTGCAACAGTTGCTACGAGCGCAGCATCCGAATGGTTTTACAGCCTCTGTAATTACCCCAAAGGAGCCGCTCGCAAATGAATAGCACAATGTAGTGCTATATAGCGGTATACAGCGCTTGCCGACGCCGCGGACGGTAATCATACACATTTCATAGCTACTAATTGGACACCCAATAGGGCTTGCAAGCGAAGGAATTTATAGCTTCATCTAGAACTGGTCGGTTAAGGATTAGTCAGTGAAGGAATTAATATTACTAGTATATTATTGCAAAGAGTCAAGTTTGCTTGAGTTCTTCATTAAATAACAGTAAGAAAAAAATAACAATTTCATTGAATTTAAGTTTAAATTGCATTCCCAAGTTTAACGAAACCCTCTCTCAAGATATTGCAGACAGGTAAGTTAAAAACAAGACAAGAAAGAATGATCATTGATTATGCAGTTTTAATACATCCTGTCACTTCGAACAAATAAATAGCTATTAATCAGTACCCATAATACTCATCTCCTAGAGCATATTGAAGACGTCTGAATAATCTCCTGTTCAAATCACCCATTAGCTCGGCATACTTAATTACATCGCTAGTGGGCCACAGTTGAGCTTTTGACGCTGCGGACAAACGCATATATCGTGACTCGGGACAGTAAAGTCGGTTTGTTGATAAAGTCAATTAGTAGTATCAAAGTGGGGACCGGTATCAGTGATTCGGGCCCACCCTCGGCCGGCACACAGCGGCGTGCCGCTGTGTGGCAATGCGATTGGTCGGGTGTGCCCCAGGGGAGTGGCCTGGACCCGCTACTCTTCGTCATGTTTTACGAGCCGCGTAGGCGGCCGCGCAGCGTTATTCTCTCGCAGTCGATCGGCCGCGCCGGAGTGTCATAGTTTATCACTCCATGGTACCATGTAAATTGTGACTCATTGACGGCGATTTATACGTGTTGGATATCTTTTGTCGCGTGTTTAGAGACTTTTTGAGTGTTTGTTTGGTGTGAAGTGAAAGGTGAGTGTTAATTGCTTTGTTTTGCTTTAAAAATAAATTTTAAATTTGTCGGATATTTTTCAATGTTTTAAATGTTTTGTATTTTAAATATGGGTCTTGCTTAAATATCACAATATAGTGATAATTAATAACAAGATAAATAATATTTAAAGTTAACAGTTGTTTTTAAAGGTCTTATGTTTTGGTTTGTTTGAACTGTTTAAAACGCTTTAGTAACTAATAATAGTAGCTACTACATTGTAAATAAAAGGTTAAGATTAACTTACATGATTAACTTATTCTTTTTTTTTTAAGTAATTAAAATCATAACGAGTAACTAAACTTATTCAAAATGTAAAGTATATTGTAGGTATATCAAATGTGCTTCATATCGTCATTTTTGTCGTTTGTTTATTAGTAGTGCCACTTTAAATTATTCAAATTGTACGTAATTAATGTTGTAATATAATAATAACTAATAATAAATAAATAATACGGTAAGCACCTTAATCATTCAAAACAATGACCTCGAAAATAAGTAAGACAACAAAATTATAATGAACACAAGTGCTTAAAACACTCACGCCTCCTGTCAAGCCACTAATTACGTTTGATAATTAAAATACTAAAATAATATAATTATTGTGATCGCGACCCGTTCCCATTAATCAAAGTCCACGATAACCTTATTTCACGGCTGGAGCATATTTTCGGAGTAAAAAGCATAATGCCTGATATTTTAAAAGCATTTGCATAATTAGGTGAATTTTATTACTTTATTGAATTAGGGCCGATGTCAGACTCAAAATTGAAAGCAGCAGGGGTCCTTGTGTTGTTAATTTTGTTTATGACCAGCACGGTCAGTTTTGGATGTTATATTCCATATTTGGGGATCTATAAAAGTTAGAATCGTAAGAATCGACAACAATGGTGTATTTATTTTATTGTTTTTATTGCCATTTAATAACGTCCGAGTGGGTCAGAATTTTGACGGTTGATTTTATTTCATTGTATTTGTTACACAATAAAATAAACCATAAATTTATTCGAACAAGATATCTGACGTTAATATCCTTGAAGATTTAAATTGATGCCGTTGAAAACTAATCAAAATAAGTCCCACGTATAGACAATAATTATATTAATGCCGAATTATATTTATCTAAACAAAGTTAAAAATACGGAAGAGTTCAAATTAATTAATCGAAGTTTAACAGAAAGTGCCGACGGCAACAGCGCGAGGCGCCTCAAACAAATCGTTTTCTTCAACAAATAATTTCCTTTCTCTTGCCCTTTATTTTTGAAATCTAATTATAAAACTAATTTATTGAGCCACGAATTTGTTACCGTGATATTAAAATATATTTAAAGATAGCTACTTGGGAAAGGGCATCGTCGTTATAGATTTATTTGTTTTTTTTAATTTGCTTACAAACACTAGGCGGATGACTGAATCCTATCGTCTTTATCGACTATTAATTAAAATTGATTCATAAATCGAGGCTCCGTAAGAATATGTTGGTGAGTTTCATGACTACCCACTATCCAATTATGCATTCATAACTAAGTTTTTACTTCTAGTAATTATTTTCAAATGATTAGTCTATCTTGTTTTTAAATCAACTATCCTCACACATATCTATTTCTGTGTTGATGCACTCAGGTCTTTTCCCAACCGGAATCATTTATAATTGTTTGTAAAAAAACTCGATATAATCTTTATTACCCTTTCAAACGGTTTCATGTACAATGCTAGTGTTCGCTAGATTGAGTTCTCACATCACAAAAGGCCTTGGAACGAGTGATTTTAACCGATTTTTTACTAAAGGGTTGGCCGCACTCAATTCGATTACCATTACCAGTTTGATAGACCTCCCGCTCTCTCCCTGGGTCTCGCAGGATGGGGTCTAAAAGGGGTACAATTAAGAAGATAAGCGTTCTTCTAAGCCTGGTTTCTCCGAGTCCCTCGCCATGACTTGCGGATGCCTCCGGAACGCGCGCAGCATTGTTGATTGTATTAGAGTTAATTAGATCTTAATTAACATTCTGGTTTCTCATTACACGCTACTCGCCGCTACTTGATAATAGGAAAGTCGATTAACATCGCGCTGTATCTCGATCGCGATTACCGACGTCATATTCAAATAATAGTTTTGATACGTTCCGTGAGGACTGCACAATTAAAATCAACAATGCATTGTTTGGTATAAACACGGTTGTATTTGCTACTTATGTAATGTAAAATTAACGGTATTTTTGAAACTTATTAGATTAACCGCCTGTTCCACAATCGACAAGAAAAGCATATTTGACAGATAAATTTAGCCCTTTCTGTTTTTTACACTTAACAATAGACAAGGGGAGAGCCAACTTTAAATGTCAGATAAATTTACTCGTCGATTGTTAAACAGGCCCTTAGATTTTAACTTGATGAACAGAATAGCTTTGTTAACTCGTACATCGGTAAAAAACCTTAACTACAATGTTAAGGTTACATTAGAACGTCGGAATTTTAAAGTCCTAAGAGGCAGACATTCATTAATTGTCTCCAAAACGTTGAACCGAAGAGACGGCCTCACTAAAACACTAGGCATGAGGAAATGTCAAGGTTATCAGACAGGAGCCATCAGTCACGGTGACTCAGACGCTCTTATCGACCCTCGGGAGCCTAATCCGACCCATTAACACTTAAGACGGACGCACAAACTGACAAAAACTAATCCTCGAATTCTTAAAGATAAACCAAGAAGTGCAAACCGGAGATACCCGGCCATAAGTATGTTTTAGGGAATTATGGATAATGGGGACAATTGTTTGGTTTTGTAACGCAGAATCATTTGGTTACGTGACATTTCTTTTTTTATGTTTGTAAGTGAATTATTATATTCTCTTTTGGCCTTTACCATTGAGTTTTTATACTTGCGCTTTCACAGCGTTCAAGTACGGAGTTGCATTTTAAGTTATTTGACTATTTAAAACCCACCTTTGTTCATCGTTCACGTCTCTATACAAACGTTGAACAAATACACGTCAATACCTACGCTTAATCTTAAAGGAAAATAACCAACCTTATAATTTACATACACATGTCATCGTAATTTATACATACTCTACAATCTCAATATTTCTAAGAATGATGTACCTAGTCATTGATAGACTAATAAGGAAAAAACAAATTAAGTCTAGATTATTTCAAATGAGAATAAAACCTCATTCAACTCAACAATCGCTTTAAATTTGGATACGTGTTAAAATGGAAGTCAGTCACTTACCGTTTTGCGATTATTAATTGAAATTAATCAATTAATTTAAAGTGCGATGGAGTGGTTAATTAATTCGTAGTAATAAATAAAGCTATACAAGGTTATAATTATAATTCGTAGTAATAAATTGAAGATGGCAATAACTTTGAGGTATCGTACATGGAACGTGGTACAGGTGTTCGAGTAGTGAAGTTAGAAATTAACGGTGAACTTGACATTACCAATATTACCATACATATTCCTGTCGGCTATAAGACAAGAAATATATATAATAAGTCCTTCCTTTTGCCTTTAAATAACGTTTATTAAATTCATGGTAAATATTAGTTAAAACAAAGGTTCATTGTCATACATTATCATATAAGAAGCCAATTCCCTTCTAGTGCTTTTTTGATTTTCAACATAATTCGTCTTCTTCAGCGTCAAGATTTATTTTTCGTTTGTCCTGTTCTTAAGAGGGTCTGTTTACATGATAAAGATACATCAGTGTCTGACTTTTGGACGGATAGTCTGCTAACACTCCTCATTCATAGAAGCGGGTTTAAAATTGATATATCTTCTTTATTTTCTTATATGGAAGGGAATAAATTGACATGGTATGAGCGTGTTATGTGTGTTAGTGGAGGGGGGATACCTAACAAGCAATGGATAGAATGTGTGAAGCGTGAAATGAAAAACTAGTTGCTGATAGAGATGTTTGCAAGAAAAAGACGTGCTGCGGCCATCCCTAATGATTGGGATAAGGCCAAGATGATGATGATGATGATGATGGTGATATTCTATTCTTATACCTATGATGACTTTAGTCCAGGCGCATACATTTTCTTTTTTTAAATCTCTAAAGGGTATTAAGTGCAAATATATTGCATTCATCTTTTGACTTTTGGCTTCTCTTCTTTTAAGATTATTCAATAACTAAAGCAATCATAATCCGGATTCACGATGAGAATGAGAGTCATCTATAAGTAAGACTTAAAATAATAGCTGCAAATCCGTGCAAAAACGACTCACTAGATGTACCTACGAGTATCTACTGGTAGTCTTAAGAAACTTAAGATAAACATTCCAAGTAATTTTTTTGCTATCCTTTAACAATATCCCCTGGCGCCTGACAGGATTAGCTTTTTATTCGTCCATTAAAAGGCTGTTAATCTACTGTTCTAAGATGTTATCTAATAAAGTCGCTTGTATTATAACGTTCTAGGGGTCTTGCTCGTGCTTCGCAAAATGGTGTTGGCAGAAATTAATTGTTACTGTTTTTTAGTAGCGCATATTTTTTTCTAAGTGACTTATGTCCTAAAATAAACAGCAAAAATTGTGGAAGTGTGCTTCTTGGTTCTTTATTATAGTAGTCAAACAAAGATTGGTACATGCCTTGCTATTTCCACTGTCACAAATTTTAAGAACGTTGTCCTTTACATTTCAAACATATTATTTAGAAAGAAGGTCAATTGTTTAACTAGGTTTTACTATATTTTTGAAGGCCAGCAGCACTTGTTGGAGATTCTTCTTTAGGTCGCGGAAAAAAAGTCCCAAGAGCGTTTCATCGACCGTCGTTGTTGTCTTCAGTATATTGAACTTTTGATTTTTATATCTTTAGGTAGGAAGAAGATACGTAATACGCGAAAACGAAAGAATCTTAATTTTGATCCAAAGAATATTGATCCGCGTGCTGCGCTCCTTCTACCTCCATTTTAATTACCATAAAACCGTTAACAATCTCGGTTTCTTGTAGCTTCTATATTATGCTGCTACAAAACCCTTAAAAACTTTTTTACTTTTTAATTACGCAAGAGTTTCACTTAAATTTGCTTTTTTCTTTTTTTTTGTGGAAATCGATGACGCGCAAAAAGTGTTCAAAGGCTAATGAACTTGGTACAGTTAGTTGATTGTAAAAAGTCTGTCGCGCTTACGCGGTTTTCACGGAGGCCGTTTTAAAATTATTTGGTCTTTTTCCCTCGAATTAGATGTTGCTCGTGAGGAAAAGAGATCGTGATAACAAAGTATACCTACTTCGAGTTTCATGATTAAAGTAATTCGATTTGGGAATTGGGATTTCCCAATACTAGAGAAGGCCTATGGAAAGTTGGAATAATTATATATAGGGTAAATTATTTTTACTGCGTTACAAACAAGTGAGTTGAATCTAGTAGTACCTAGTAATATTTTTATTACGTAGAAGTGCGCGTAAATAAACTATGAGTATGAATTGAATAAGTTTTCATAATCCATGCATTTTGTAAATTCCAAATGCATTTTATTTTGTTTTCGTTGCCTTGAAAGCTTTGGGGGAGGCCTATGTCCAGCAGTGGACGTCTTTCGGCTGACATGATGATGATGATGATGATTTTATTTTATTTGTAAGAACTTTTTAATATAATAATTAAAAGTCGCAGTATCAGAATGCCACTTATACCAATTTATTCAATTGGTTATTCAAAAACCGTTTTGAGGAAAATCGTTACTTTAACTCATATTCAATTGGATTTTTTAATTTTGTTTTCTCAAAGTCATTCCTGTTTTTGTTTGTGACATTTGTTTGTTTGTTTGTTTGAGGTTTTGAAATCAAAAGATATCAACGGGCACAATCAGCGTCGCAAAGTATTCCCGAAAAAAAAGTAAAAATAAATCAAATCATTGCGCAATGTAAAATAGATGAAATAATAAATTAAAAATACCGTTTTTGGCCACTCTAAATTTGTTACTAATGTGTTAAGTATTAAGAAATTAGAAATTTATCTTTGTATTGATCTTTTTTTTTAAATGCAGCATTTTTGATACTCATATTTGATTGAACCTTAAGTGGCCAAAAAGGATACAGTGGCCACAAACGGCACTTCTACCTAGATTCTCGTACATGTTTTAGCTATACTAATGCAAAAATTAAATATAATAAAAATATAAAAAACAATAATGTCACATATTAATAAGACATAAGAATAACTTATAGTACTTATATTATATAATGTATGCAAATAATTGTGATAACTAAGTTTTTTATATTCATAGGTAAGTAACGTGTTTTTAACATAATTTCAAACGGCGTGTAGTTAGACATATAACCGGCTTATTAATAAATTTAAACTGTACTTTTACTATGCAGATGCTAGAATTTAAAGCCATTAGTTGAACATGGCAACATTACCCTAAGAAGGAAGAAAGTTACGCGATTACTTGGCAGATGGCGGGCAGGTGCCGTCACGGTTTACAAGCGCGTGCGCAGCGGTTAGCATTTAGCGAATCGTAGATCGATTTTCGGTCTATCGAATAACAATAGATTTGTTCGATTTGTTGTTTTGTTAATAGGTTTGATAACCAAATAAATTTAGTTATTGGAATGGTATTAAAATGATAAAATAGTAAGTTGAAAAGTATATATTAAAAGTAATTTGATACTGATATAAATAAAGTACATAGGTGCAGTCAACTTAAAAAGTTTATACGTATGTATAACCTTCCCAAAACGTCAAAAATATGGATGCAGACTCGTCGTCACACCAGGTTGTCACACCAGTGACTTTCGACGGACGACGGAGCGATTTGCCCTTCGGGCATCTTAAGATACCTAACGAACGTAACCTACCTACTTTTGCGGAATAAAAATGATTTCTGACGAATAACCGACTAAAGCGAATAGCAGTGGTGTGACAAACTGGTGTGACCACGAGTCAGCCCCTAAGAATATGTACCTACACGCTTCTACGCTATTGACAATAAGTTAAGATATGTGTATAGATATTTAGTTCTTTCGACTGTGTAGGTAATTAACTGTACAGCAATAGGGTTGTATAACTGTGTAGTTCATAAAGAGCTCAATAATCATTGTATTGTAAGTACAGTCGACTACAAAGTATATATCCTCTTTTATCCTATGCACTCTTGGCCCTTATTACAATAGGATAAGGTAAGAACGTGGATAAATCTCTTACATGCTTACACTGAAAAAACAATCGGGTTGATTTTACTACGTTTTAGGACCTATCCACGAAGTTTCGTTGAGGTAACACATAACCTTAGTAAAACTACACAAGGTTGCATCAACCATTTTATTGGTTAACTCAACCAAACTCACGTGTTAATTTTAATTTAATCAGTAAAATCAACCCATTTGTTTTTTTAGTACGGGTATGTTTAGTATAAAAACAAATGGTCTAATTTTCATTTTACATATCACAAATCGCATAATTTCGATCACTAATAAACCAACGATATAATAGTCATGATGCATAAAAATAAATGCGTAATTTCAAAAACTATAATATTCATAAATTAATAAATAAATATTTCTAACGGCTTTTATTACTATTAATGTGGTCACAGTTCTAACCTAACCTAACCTAGTTAGAAGAAATTGACTAAAAATGCATAATACCAAGAAAATGATAGTTATACTAAATGAGTGTCATATTATTCGATCGTATGCCTGATCAAATTATAAATTTGGTTTTTATGCTAAACGTTCATTATGCTTTTCAGGTTAGTTAAATGAAATTATATAAAATGTTTTTAGACAGATTGAAACGCACCTCTATTGTACTCGACTGCACAGTCAAGATATGGCAGCGTTCAAAAAGCCTCAAAATGTTATTATTAATTTTACTAGCTGTTGCCCGCGGCCCGCGACTCCATTTGCGTAGAAGTCGATTATCGCTATTCCCTTGAAAACTATACAATTGTCCGGGATAAAAAGTATCCTAGGTCCTCGTCCCCGAAACTCGAACCGTACGAAGGTTTAGACGTGAAAGTCCAACAGATCGACAAACATACTTTCGCATGTATAATGTTGTAGTATACAGGATGAAAAAAAAAACGGCACATGGCCGGCAACTAACTTAAAAAATTACAATGGCGAATTCTTCACAAAGGAAACTTGGGTACTTTTATTTTTGAAAAGAGTTTATACAGCATTTCTAGGTTTTTGAAAAGTCGGACGGGTCATAAACAATAAAGTCGTGCAGTGGAACTAGTAAGTTCCATGTTAATTAAAATTCATCTAAAGCATTGAAATGGACTGAAACTCAATTAAGTATCGATTCAATGCTTGTCTAATTCTAATTAGCTAAAACTCATTAAGTTTTTCAGTTGATTCGTTTTTAATTTGACTCATATTGAAGTTTAATTAGTTAGGTACAATGTTAATTACAATACGGGCTCATACAACAAACACATACAATTCATTGTTTGAGTTAAAAAATGACATCATTGTTTAAAGTAGGTATACATTTTACGCGTTTTCTTTAGAATTAGCTGACGGCTGTATCTCAAGAACCAATCCAGTCTACTTAGTGGTAATATTTTCCTTTTAAATTTGATATATGTGCTTTCATTCAAGATGTTTTTCAAGATTTTATCATTTACTAAACTAGGCTGCTGGGGGACACACGCGTCTCTAACAAAAATGACACAGTTCGAATTCACGATTTTCAAAACGGTCCCCCACATGGAACTCTATCTAAATTCAGAACTATGCCAAATTACTGCTTTGTACGTTTAATTCCTAATAACGATTTAGTTTGATCATAATAGCTAAAGATATCATAAAGTTCGTAAATAATCATAATCATTCTACTGTTTTATTGCAGCATACTGACTAAAACATTTGCACTCGGACTCTACCGAGTACAATAGGCGGGGAAGAAACCGGAAGTTTGCATATTGCAATTTAGATGAGGAAGGCCGATACCACTGTTAAATTATCGACATCCTCACACCCAAAAAGCCTAAGCACCTCCCTTTCATCAAATCAAAACAATCCTTATTCCATCCGTATAGATGTTTATTTCCAATCAGCGTGATGAAGAGTTTTGATAGAGTTGTTTTCAGTGCTATAGCGATTGCCACAGGGCACATAGTCCGCGTTTATATTAACATTATAATTACGAAGATAGCACATTATTATTGTTTTGCTAATTATCTATGATATATGCAAATTAAAGATATACCAACGTCAATCTCTAATACTTTTTGCTTAGAAAAACTGACCAAAGAATACCTACATAGTTTTGTTTGATCTGTGATTTTGATGATCGGACGTTGACGTCGAAATTTTTTGTTTATTTAAAGGTTGTGCAGAAAATCAACAGCTGATTGGTCCAGACAGGGCACGCACAATTATGTTAATCCGCTTATCAGTTTTTAAAAGGTTGATATATGATCTAAATTAATGCTATTTTGACTCACAAGGTTTAAATACTTTAACACACCAGTGTCGGTGAAATGACTAGCACTCTATCTTAGTCCTCAGTATTAGTTTGTCAAAGCATCGCTGTCTTAGGATCGAAGTCTAGAGATTGCAAACGTCTACAGGCCTTAGAGCCCACATATCATCAGGTGGCTGTGAGCTCGTTTCCCTTTTTATAAGGACCTTACCCATTCTCTGATTACTTTCCTTTGTTACAGCTTCCACCTGTTCTCCAAACTCCACACGATTCTCTTCTACCGAACCATGGGCGTGTCTGATGGCGTCGCAGAACTGCCAGACCCTGAGCGTCCAGGGTCTGGCTCCGGCTCTGGGCTTGATGATGA
This sequence comes from Acleris sparsana, assembly GCA_923062465.1. Taxonomy (NCBI): domain Eukaryota; kingdom Metazoa; phylum Arthropoda; class Insecta; order Lepidoptera; family Tortricidae; genus Acleris; species Acleris sparsana. The sequence goes on from OV281286.1 coordinate 17,201,814, forward strand.
AGACACTCCTCGGCGGAAGCAGAGGAGATACAGGACCACGTTCACCAGCTACCAACTGGACGAACTGGAGAAGGCTTTTGGGCGGACTCATTACCCTGATGTGTTTACCAGGTAGGATTTTGAAGCAAATTGATCTTTCAGATATCTAAATTGTTTTCTGCCATTGAGACTAAATTTCCAAGGTTTTATTCTTACTTCAAGTTTATGTCAGCCATATTATTATACCGTACCGTACCGTAGCCGTATTACTGTAAGTTCTAATTTGGGTATTTTTGTTACAGAGAAGAGCTGGCGCTTAAAATTGGACTTACAGAAGCTAGAATTCAGGTGAGACCTTTATAATGATACAAATAGCGGAAACAATTAAACGTCAAAATAAGAGGTGGGGTCGTCTACGGGGATTGAAAATAGGTACTTAAACGTACGACACAAACCGGTAGAAACAGCAAGTAGAATTATTCTATAAAATCCCACTGTATAGTACCCGACCGATCAGAAGTCAATTCTGACATAATGCACAACTATGAAGTTTCTGATTATGGATAAAGTTGACAGCAGTCAAACAGTGCTGTTATTACTATTCCTTCACACGCAACAAATAAGTATGGCATTGTTTTACAGCTGTCAACAATAATGCCAATGGTCAAAAACTTCATGGTAGTGCAATGTGTGACGACAGACTTCTTATATGCCTAGTGCTGTGACATTATAAATGCGAAATTCGTGTGTTCGTTGGATACTTCTTCATGTTGCAACGGATGAACGGATATGGATGAAATTTGGAATGTCTATTATACCTTGTATAATAATAGGCTAATTTACATCCCGGAAGATATAAAAGTTTAAAAGTTTAAATAGATAATCAAAATCTACGCGAACCTAGAATCTAGTGATAAATACATACATAAGACATCTTTAAATTAAACCGTGATATCCACCAAGTTGTAGGTAGTGAATAGGACAAAGTTATTGCAGACAAATAGATCTGATCTTCTTTTCAGCCTGGAGGCCTAATGTGGCTGCGTTTATCGCGTGACAAAATGTGGATAAAACTTCCGTCGCTTTTTGACACGTATATTACGAGAGTGACGGCTTTAATCGACAAAAATTACAAACTATTGTATCGATGGGCAAGCGACAGAAAATATTAAGACAAATTATACATATATACCTACTACCGATACTAGTTTCAGAAATCCGTGCGCTTTCGCAACTCTTAAAACTGTAAATAATGCTAAAAACTGGGTAAAAATCCGTCTAATATTTTTTTATATTACCTTATAGAATTTAGTCACGTACCTACATTGACCAGGGGGGGTAACTACAGGTGAAATTACTAGCATAGCATTCCAGCATACCTAGGTAGTTTATTAGTTTACATTATTGCAGGAACAAACAGGAACATTTGAATATTATTCTAAACGGGCACAGCATGCACTTACCCCCTTGATAGTTCTCACCAAGACACGAATATAATGTGGGTAGTTTTATATTGTTACGCTACGCTTAGGGTGAAGCCACACGAGCGTAATTTTTTGAGTTGCGAGTCGCGTAATTTCATTTATATGTGCTACATTCGGTTTCATACTAATCTCCTGTTTAGTTCATACGGCGACGCAAAATCAGCTGGCCTCAAAAAATTACCCTCGTGTGCTTCACCCCTTAACCTAACAACACCATTGAAACAGTATTAAAACAAAGTTGCGCACACAGTTATGCTAGGTTTACACGGGCTTAGTACTTGTCATTAGTGTAGGTGATTAGGGACTTATATGCACAGTGATAAGTGGCAAGTAACCGTCTACACAGTGGTGTTAGAGAATGGTATTAGTTCGGCAGGTAATCTACTAATCACTAATCAAAATGCACTTGTTTTTAAATGTTTACACCACTCGACAAGTGGCAAGTATTAGTAGATTTTTAGCTGCGGGTAGGTGCTTGTCGCTTAGTAAATAGGAACGGCTTCTAATTACTTGCACTTGCAGTTGCACTAATACTATCTAAGCACTTATACAACATGTTTACACACATGTGACAAATGACAAGTACTAAGCATTAGCTACTAAGCCCGTTTAAACCTAGCATTATCGTAAATGAGGACAATTCCTGAAAAACAGCCCAAGATATCTCTAAATAAAGGACGCTGCTTTGATTATGTTCAAACGCAGAGACCTTTTTAGGGTCCCGTAGTAAAACAAGGAACCCCTACAGCTCCGCTCCCTTGAGTTTGCCGGGTGCGGGTAAAAAGTCGCACTTCAGACGTCCCGCGCCGCGCCGCAGGTGACCAGCCTTCATAATATCATTATGAATTCTGTTTACACATTCCTAACTATTATTGTATTAATATTAATACCATTAAATTCACTTTCGATGCTAAACTGGACGTAATATGAATATTATTCATGCGAAGATAGATTTGGATGAAGGAATGCTTTAAAGTGATAGAGACCTCGTTTTTTAGATACATATTAGGTATGTTTTAGTAATAGTAAAATATAATAAATACTCAGAGATTTTAATGTTTCTGTTTTCTGAAATATAATGCCTTAAATACAAGTGGCCCTAGGCTAGTTACATTGCGTGATTGTTAGAGAAAATCTATGGGATTGACGTAGAAGTGGTTGGACGGTCGCGACGAGACTAATGTAAAATTTATACATTTTGAGAGTTCTCTATGATCGTTTACGTTAGCGTTACGCATCTTCTTTAGCCTCAAAATTCGTGTATCTTTACCAACATACACTAAAATGTATTTATTAAATAAAAAGAAAGGATGAAATAATCATTTTTATAACACTTAAATGAACTATGAAACATCGTGTACAACAATCAATAGAAAACTCAGTAAACCTCCATATTTATCTCACTCTCACAAAACAGTAGGTATAAGTAGTTTAAAAACGGTGACCATAATATTGCTAAATTAAAAGGACATTCCCATCACGAATACAAATTACTATATACATTTTAAGAACATAAATTACGCAGAGTATAAGGAAAAAGTTTAAGCAAATTTTAATACGTGCGTTTGTTCATAAATTTAATGTTTTCATTACAGTTAATGGGAACTGCCATCATTCGTCATATGTCATGTCGTGTCTGTAATTACTTTTAAGGTAGACTTAAGTTTCCCTAAAGTGCGAGTTTGTGAGAAAGTTAATTGTTAACCATTTCGAGCGACACCTGTTGATTGGCCACCGGCGGCGAGCGGTAAAATGTCAATTTGTAATCATAATCAGTGTCGCAATACTTTTTGCCTAGTGCATTAAGCAGGTTTTCGTTTGACATCGTTTATCACAGTAAACAACTGTGAGCTAAATAAACATTGAGTATGAAAAAGTTGCAAGAAACATAAAAGGGACGTAATCTTGCATCATCTTGTAAAACACAAATGTATAACCGCGATATTGCGCAGAAAGTTACTGAAATCCGCCAATTAGCGGTCCTCATTCAATCAAATATGGAATACCATCACCTTTGCCGCTCAGCGCCCAATCACAGGCGATTAAACGATTAATAACCGTCAGCCAGGAATCATGGTCACACGATTATATGCCAAACAACAACAATAAATGCAATCGTTGGCGCTCTTATTACTTCACCGCAGTGTTCATTTTATAATCTACCGACGGTAGGATAGTAGAAACTGTGCAAGCTTCCTTATAAGACAAGCCAGCAACCTGGCTCTGCCCGCGTCCCTAACAACGTTAATGATCACTTAATCACCGAGCTGAATGCTGCAGACATTTTTATTAAGGTCCGAGTTGCGGTAAAACTGTTCGTACTACTTTGCCCAAAATGGCCAATTCATTAAATAAGGAATGCTGACCAGCTTTCTGAAACAAGGTTGTTAGCTATTGGTTGTCTATAAAATAGTTAATTGAATTGAAATGGTATCCCTTTGAAACGCATAAAGTTGTTTAGGCTAACGTATTGTTTGGTCAAAAATCTTCCTATCCTTTGATATTATAGATTTTAATACACATGTATTGTGTAGATTCGTCAGGTAAGTTAGGTAAATTTAGTTTTTTTATAATAAAAAACAACCTTGTTAATTGTACAATCAACCAAACAATACTTTGGGACATAGAATGATTATGGCACTCGCTATTATAAACAATTAAAATTGGTATTTATCGTTAAAGAGTTTATTAAGTACTCCTTTCTGAATAAGTCAGTAACAAGAGGGACACCGCAAAACGTTAGATACGTCCTTTTGTTAGTTACTAACTCAGAAAGATGTTCTACTACCTACGACCACTATACTCAAAAATCTAATAAAAGACCAAAATCTGACAGTTCCCATCTTGATTATTTCGTTATTTTACCATTAGGTATTTCAAAAAAACATGAATTAGAACTCGTGTAATTAGTAATAATAGGGTAAGTTTTATTGATAAAAATACCTAGACTTAAACCATAATGCAGTAATCACAGCGAATGTGCGCCCATTGAGGTTAGGATTTTGGTATTTAATAAGATTTTCTAGTATAGAAAACCTTCCTTTCTTCAAATAACAAAAACCGCATCCAAATTAGTTAAACAGCTGCGGTGTCACAGACAGACACACACACAAACATTGAGGTCAAACTTATAACCCCCTCTTTTAGCGTTGGGGGTTGAAAAATTATTGATTATAGGTATTAAAGGTACGTCCAACGTTTGATCAAGGTATTGCTGTAAAATTGGAATAAAGACCAATTTTCCTATTTCAAACCGCCATTTCAAAAGGACGTTCTTTTTATCACATGATTTTTAAACATTTATACTTCGTCAAATCTGCAAAGGTTTACGAACAATAATCAATTTACTCCAACAACACGCGCCTCGACACCAACGGCCCAAAGGGCAAGTTTTTCTAAGGCATATTACATTTGGCCTTCAAGACATATTCAAGTCGTAATATATCATGTCCCCTATTATAACAGTTAAGAGCTAGCCAGCTTAATGATTAGACGTTCCTTATAAGGCCTAAATTATTTCATTGAAACGTGCACTGTCGGGTAGTTTTTATTCAATTAGAGATACGATTGTGGTTTTCTAATCGGTGTAATGTGCGCATGTCCATAATATTAATCATCGTAATTATTGTACGTTTATCCCGTTCGGATTATAATGGTAAAAAGTCAATCGAGTTAACACGCGACATAATTTTACGACGCGATATTTCCGAACGATCCATTGTGTTATTTTTCCTGGCATAATGTCAGAAGTTCAAAGTTTTCATTTCGATATTAAATGAACGTTCGATAGTAGGTATTCAACAATAGCTACTGTTAATATAATTAAAATCAAGGCAATTTGATTCCCAACGCTACTGATTGTGTGAAGCCACCCACAGCTTTACTGGCTTTTATACTACAGCTTAGAAACGTAGCCAAATGTAGCCTGAAACTCCGAATTCCTAACATAATAGTACATTGTTGCCTAGGCGCGGAAAGTAAGGGTTTTCCTGACGAGGTGGAGGGAAATACGAGTCAGGAAATCCTCGTTTCCGCCGAGGCATACATAATGCTTTTCTCAAACATGTGAGGAAGTAATACAAATACATTTCTAAAAAGCAAGTAAATTAATTATGCAGAATGAACGAATGTTACCGACTGTCAATTGTTTTTAAATACTAACCATAGAAATTGGAATGCAAATTCAAAAAGAAACACACGCACTGTGCTAAAAAAGCGAGCAGTTACCTTGGCTGTTTGGAATTTTTGTCTTGGTCCTTTTGATTTTGTATGCAAATTGACAGCATTTTTAAGAAAAATATAGACATGGACGGAAAGTGTTTTCATATGGTTTTTTTTCTCCTAAGAGTAAAATGAGGCTCTTTCCGTCCTTGTCTTTCAATCGGAAAACCGTTTTTTCCGAGCATGTTTGAGAAAAGTTACATTTGTTAACAGGTGTGGTTCCAAAACCGTAGAGCGAAGTGGCGCAAGCAGGAAAAGGTGGGGCCGCACGCGCACCCGTATAGCGGGTATCTGGGCGGAGGGCAGCCGCTGCCGACGTCCGCCACGCTGCCACCAGCGCCCCACCCTCTCAGCCAGTTGGGCTTTGGCTTGAGGAAGCCGTTTGACACTGCTTTGGCGAGCTTTAGGTGAGTTTTATAATCTAGTATATTTATGGCAAAGGTGGCAAATGAGCACACAGGCCTCCTGAACCCATACCTAGACACTTGCATTCTCCAGACTATTATCATAAGTTTGCAATCCGAAGACTGCCAGAACTAAAATGTAATGCCTACATGCCTGTACTATGTTTATACCTAAATATCTCATAAGTACGAGTACCTAATCCTAATCAACTAATGACTGAATTCTATGATTTAAGTCATCACAATATTCAACAGTTATTTTAACCATTATTTATTTACAGGTACGCCAGCTCTCCACTCTTCGGCGCGCAATATCTTCCACCTCTCTCCCGCCCTCCCCTATTTGGCGCCCCGCTATACGCTACCTCTCCTCACTTCCACTCCATCTTCGCCAACCTAACAGTGCCCGAACCACCGAGGCTGTCACCCGAACACAGCCGATTGTCGTCCGAACATTCCCGAGTCTCCGATCATTCCCGGACCCCAGAGCAGAGATCGTCACCCGGTCGTTTATCGGTAGATGTGACGTCCCCCGCCCCTTCGGTCTCACCCCCTATTTCACCTGGAAGTGAGACTTTGCCTCAAATGATGGAAGATGTGAGGAGCTCCAGTATAGCCGCGTTGAGGTTAGCCGCAAGGGAACATGAGCTGAGATTGGAACTGCTGAGGCAGAGAGCCGATTTGATGTGTTGATACTAAACTTGCCGCAATTGTAGTAATCGTTCTACAGATGTAGTGCATAATTGCTTTCCTTCGTATTTTCCCGGAAACGTACGAACATGTCATGCTACTTCAGTCAACCTCAGTACTTTTTGTACTGTGACCGACTGAAATAGCAAGACGCGTTCGTACGTTTCCGTGAAAATACGAAGGAAAACAATTATGCACTACATCTGTACCGTTATTTATATACAAAAACATTTAAATTTATCATCCAAATCACCAGACAAACTTTTAAAACGTAACTATGTAATTGGGTAGGTAAAGTTTTTTGAAGTGGTCTATATATATATTTTTTTGATAGTGTTTGGTCTATTAACCAATAATATACAGTTATTTTTTTTTACTTATTACAGTTCTTCTACAAAAATTTTTTTAACTCCGTTTTGACAGTTCTCGAGCTTTACGGGATTACCTTGCCGTTACCTTAGCCTATGCGATAAGTTAAAAAAAATATTGTAGAAGAACTGTAATGAGTAAAAAAAAAAAAACTGTAAATTATTGGTTAATAGACTAAACACTATCAGAAAAAAATATAATATAGACCACTTCAAAAAACTTTACCTACCCAATTTTCCACTAGAATCATTTCCCGCTTCCGCTTATGGTTAGGATCAAGCTAATAAACGTTAGGTAGGTAATAAGTTGTGTATTGTATAAATTTCCAGTTGTATTAAATATGTTTAGAAAGATATTTATATTAAAATGTAATGTTTTCGAGGTTTATGGACGTTATTTAGATAATGGCTTTGTAAATACTTTTTAATGTTAAGTTACTTACCTCTAAGAATTACCTGAATTTATATGACTTCAAAACTTGAATTTTATATTCAGATCGTAAATAGATAAGACTTATATTAACGGTTATAGCTTATACGCAGAACCTATCAGTCTAAGTAAATTTTCGAAATATCAAAGGAAAATCTTAAAAATCTATGTATTGTGAGAAAAGTTAACTTTGTAATATCAAAAAGGTGACTTCGTTAAGGTGAAATCCATCCAGTGTTGTACTTACTTACGTAAAATTAATGTAAATAATATTTAAGGATGACGCAATACAAATAAATAATATTTTAGTACAAACGTCTTGTCTTATTACTTGATGCTAGAGCACACTCTCCTACAGATTACCTCGTCTCATTATAAGAACGATAAAACTATATCTACATTTCGCACAGTGAAAGCTAAAAGGGCATAACTAATGGAGAACCCATTCAAATTCTAAACTAAATACAGAGTGATAAAGTTGAGAGTCCTAGTGAATATAGTCAGTTCTTTACTTTGATATTTGCAAGTGTTGCGCAATAAAGCAGTAAAGTGCATGTACGTTTATCTATAGGGACGTTGGTACAGAAATAGATTGTAGAAGGTCGTTCCTCTTTCTACTCAGAAAAAACAATTGTTTTGCTCTCCAGTGGGCCCAAATATCGAAATCATCAACAGGATTTTGCGACGGCAAAGACCAACGCGTCTCGTGAAAGCGTGTATGTAGATTATTGTAATTTTGTCCTTAATGGACTATTGAAGTAAACTGCTTTAGAGTGTATGAGGACATATAATATACCTGCTTAACTAAAATTACAGACTTGTCAAAATGCTTTACCGTTTTTTTTAATGGTAATACTAAAGTGGAAGGTTTGGTATTTATAAAGAAAACGGTACGCTTGCGCGAGACTATACCTTCTCCACAGTCTCGAGAAGACGAAGTAGTAAAGCATCTTTCCAGCTGTGCGAAATATTAATCTCCTAGGTAAATACATTTTTATCAACACTTTTAAAGTTAATTTAAAACACGTTCAGATGTAATGAAAATTGCGTATTAGAAAGATTAGAGAGGAGAGAAAAAAAGAAGACTAAGCGAATTGAGAAAGCAAGATAAGAGGTACGAAGTTTGTCTAAAAAATACGATGTCTTTAATATTATCAGTGATCTACGTTGACGTTTCACGAGTAGAATAAGGAATAACCCACTCGATCCTTTTACACCAAAGTACCCTACGTACTTTGAATATATAATGAATCGTAATTGAATCAAACGAGCTTGCTATTAACGGACATGCGTATACTGGACGGAATAAAAATAATGGAAACTTGTAGTAAAGACCGTTTCGTCTCGTAATCGGGATAATGAAACCGTCAAACATGGCAGGTAATTGTATGCAATTAAATTAATAAGAACGTTGACAAGTAAATGCAGAGGAACACTGATCGCGAATAGACGGAGGCATGCATTTCTTTGTTTAGATTTGAAAATGACTTGGCCTCTATTCTACATCGTAATACCGTATTGCTTCTGACGTGTTTTTTTATGATTGACTTTGCGATAGCTCCTATGTACTTAAAAGTAATGTTGGTTGAGGTCAAAACAATACGATGATGCGACCCTGTACGTTTTTCCGTATGGTCAACATTTTGAATGTTTTCAAAACAATACCTTAATAAATGTCAAAAGCAATAAAGTTCTATACCTTGTCTATTTAACAGAGTTAATACTAGAAAACAGAGAATGCACGTAATTGGTCAGCGATAAGGACGATGCACAGGCACAAGGTAGGTTTACATGCCTGTCAAAGTTTAGTCAACATCTGTCGCTCGTACGGTGCGGACGCTTTCAAGTGCTTATCTTTGGTTACAAATTTAATTTATTTAATTTAATAATTTATTTCTATGTATATATACACCTACTACTTCTCTTTCTCATCATCATCATTGTACTTGTATGGCCTGTACGTCCCACTGCACTGCAGGGCACATATTTAAATATTATTATCTACTACTTTAAATTACATAATTAGGATTTATAGATGAATTAACATGACATGACAATGTCATGTTATCAGTAAGTTAATTATTTGAGGTGCCTCTTACTACAAACAAAAATAACGAGAAATATTACGAATATTTTAACAACAGGCGGCATGTATGCCGAGCCCGCCATCGACGTGCGTTTGTTGACGCCCACTGGCAGTTTCTTGTCCCTTTCACTTTCATACAAAAGTGCAACAGAGACAACGCTTTGTTAACTCTGTTAAATAGACAGGGTATAAGTTACATGAGTCACAACCACATACATTAATATACTAGCGTGATAGACGAACAGACTCCTATTTTCCGCGTCACCAAAACAGTCTTTAACATCGTAATCTCAGTCATATTATTCAACTTAAATTGATTCTTCGAGGATTAACATAAATACTGAATTACGCTGTCGCCAGTGTGACGCTATGTGACTCCGAGCGCTCAAAGTGATTTAACGGAATTTTCTTTCGCTGTCTCTTCCGCACTGAGATTGATGACGTAAACGATCTCGCTTGCACATTCACTGTGTCTATTACGCTAGTATATTAATATCTATAGTTCCAACACTGTTACCGTTGTACTCACACATTTTAAACAATGAACTCGTTCCTATTTCGAATTTTGTATGAAAAAACTTCACTAAGGATCTCATGAATGCGGGTAGATCATGCTTGTGTGTGTAGATGCTCGTGCACGTTGTCTCTGAGTGCGTAACTGTCGTCGCTAAGCGTCCCAGTTACCACTACACGTATGGCAAACCCGCTTTCGTGAGATAATCATATATAATTACCTATCTTATGAGTAAAGAATTGCACTAATCACATTGAAAATTGTTCATTGGTTGACTACTTTGTACCAATATACAGAAAAATCTCAATATTATAGTAAAAAATCTTAAACTGAACCAAGCGCTTAAAATATGCCACCTAAAACCCGGCGAGAAGACCTTTATAAGGCACTAACTACACCCAATTACGAGAAAATTACTAAAATCAGACATCGTGTCATCCCTTGAGTCATCCAGCTCATACCAATTAGGCGTTAGTCAGTCAAGGCCGTACGTAATAACTGTGTCTTTATGTTCCCAGCAGTAAAGTCTAAATTGCAGTGGTCCTAAGAACTGTAGAAGGGCCTACTACGTGTAGGCATGCCCGCAATTATGTCAGCTGCTTGATGATTGACCTCATGGCCCGAGGATGCGCTTGAAGGATGCCTACTTCGGGTTTTTTATGAGAATTCAATCGCGAAAGTCGAAGGAGATCTTATGTTCTTCATATGTTCGAATTAAATAACAAAGCGGCTGAAATTCCTACATTTCTGTAAAGGTACGCTAACATGAGCATTTTTTTTAAACAACTTGCCTTTTAGCTGTAAGGACGTCTCATTGTATTACACAAAATTAAAGTAAGATAGATATTGTTGGTGGCAATAAATATATTGCCGTCAAAACTTGCCCGTGTAAGTATGTATGTACCTATGTATCTAAACACTTTATTGTACAAAACACAGAAATTATAGTACAATACTTACCTACACAATAAGAATGCCCAAAGGCGAAGTTAACTTCTTAACCCTTTAAGGGATCTTACCCTCGGGCGCTTGAGGAAAAGAAGAATAGAGAGTATGTAAGTATAAGTAGAATATTAAGTGCACCAGGAAACGAAATATAAATATAGTCTGTCAAGAAAGTCACGAAATGATATAGTACTTTTCACAATCGTGTTATAATAGAGAGCTGTTTAGTCGAGTACCATGTTTAAGTAAATTTGCCTATGTAAGGTACGAGATTAAAATACTTGATTATGACACTATTGTGAACAATACTTTTTGTACAAGTTCATTAAAATTAATAAATTAAGTCATTAATACGAGTACACGAGTGTACTATATTGTCTAGTTCTACTATCCGATTTTTAATTTTCAATTATTTTTTTATGCCCTGGATTTATCAGAAAGTTTAAGTAGATTTTTGACAGATGACGCAACGTTGCTACGTTCCGAAACGCCACACATTGGCAATTTTGTATCGGATCGAGTCTCCTTAAACAAGGACACATATAATTGAGACGCGAAGCTCTATTTTCAGCTTTTTTTCGGTTGTCTTGAGCGTATCGAAACAGTTATTTCGGTTGTTTCGGAAGTAACATAGACTATTCAACGTTGAAAAGAGTGACGTTGCAGTATTCTCTATAAAATCTTAATAAACAGATTTTAATCGACGAGTACAAAAAATGATTTTATTTCATGACTTTCTTGACAGACTATAAGTCATAGCCAGTAGAATATTTTTATAATTTTAAGCACAAGACCGGGTGTTTTAGCTATCCCAATCTTGCTTGAGCTCTTGTCTTACATTGTTGAAGTTCTTCGTTCGAATATTTTAAAACATTGACTAGTACGTCGTAGGGCGGCTCGACAGCATTTATTGGTCGTATTAGTGAATAATAGACCTTTTACTAGCAATACAAAAAAGGAAACGTTAGCATAAGTAAACATCTTTTCATTTCCACTCCCACCTATAATAATGCGATTAATTTACTTGCGGGTGACACAACACGGATTCCATTTAAAATAGTTTGGTATATTGTTTAAAGATATTTTATTTATTGCGCGTAATTTACTGCTCATGTTTCACATATTGCGTAGGCAAAACCAATTATTGACGTAACAACCAATTTAATTATTGAAGAAAACAATAAACGACCCGATTGTGAGTCAATGCAAGGGCCCAGAATATTTAATAAACCTCAAATTTTTATTAGTATTTATTTGACAAACAATTACACGCCTCCTTTGTGATGTTAATGGCACTTATCATAAGGCTTTACGATCTCCGCCGGACGGGATCCGTAGTGAGGGGAGAACGGTTTATCGATGTCTATAGAGAAATTATCACAGCAAAGTTGTGGCGCCTGCTATGCGGCTAGCGGAACATGCCCGTGACTTGTTTGTCGTTCGATATGGCCCCCTCTGCCCAGTCTATGATGAAAGAGACGCACTTCACGATTCATGACAAAATACTTAATAATCTATGTTCTTCTAGCTGTACAGAACGTTGACGCTACTAAGCCACGACGCAATATTTACAGAAAAAATACTCAAACGAATGTTTATATTTTATATTAAAAGTTACACGTATGACAACACGCATATTATAACGTCATCACACAGTACCCGTGCTGGCAAATACCTAAAAATATTTAACTATAATGACAAATACTTGCATTCATAGTTAAAGCCTGACGAGAGAAATAAAAATATTATATATTGCGGAAATTTTATGAACTGACATTTCTATTGCAATTCACGAAACACATATAAAACAAGCATTAGTGGCGACCCATTAGAGGTTTTTTATTTCTCTGGTCTGGTCTGGTTTTTTTTTTCCATTGTTACATTTCAATGTAAGTAAGTAGGTAAAGTTAGTAAGACCAACTCTGTATTTTAAAGACATTGCTTCAAGAAAAACATTTATTTAAAAAGGCGAATTTATCCCTTTAAGGAAACCCGTCCAGCGAACCTTGGAATGACTCAATCAATCTTCAATAATATTAATAATAATTCATTTATTTTCGAACAACAATGATTTTTTTTAAATACACTTATAAATACACTTGATAATAGCTATTCTAGAATTAAATAATATACGAAAATACATATCAGTTCAATTTATATACTAATATTAACAACTAAAATTTAGGGCACTGCAGTGGTTGAGATAAGCCCCGTACAGCCTGCCAGCAAACATTGCCAGGATGGTGTTCGGGCTGCCCCGCAATGTATCGATATCGGTAGTAACTTGGTTCATCACTATCCGCATTCAGTTTTTAGTGCTGTACCCACGTAAGGTTGTCACAAGCGCTTTCTGCCTAACCTTTATCCGTGTCTTCATGTACCACACTTTATAGCTGGTCGTAAATAACCGCGAATAAAGATGTTTTGTGAGCCACGCTCAAATTTAAATTATTTTAATACACTTGCAATATCGATAATAAGCTTAGAGCTGAATCAATTCTGTATTTGCAGCGTCTCAATAAATTTAGAGCAATATTTTATTGTTATTAATGGTCGCGTATTGGAGCGAGATTTGTCTGGGTTGTTTATAGAGACTATCAAAAGATGGCGGGCAATCTGAATTGAAATTTCATTTTGAATCTGTGATAGGTTCCTTTATGAATGTTTAATTAATTTGTTTTATTAATGATTTTTTATCAACAGACGAATCGTATTTATGGTGGATATGATGTTTAAGTTTATAATTATTATAACGATGTCTTTTTAATAAAAAAAAAGAACTTACTCTGATCCTTGGTCAGGAGTTTTCACGCGGTCAAAAGTTTTAGATACTAACCCCCATTATCTTTTATATTTCCTGAAGATTGACGAGTAGCGATCAACAAATAGGAAAGTATAAACATTCAGTGCCCTCAAGTGCCTCCAGTCCAGTGCTCCAGAACTTGTCTATTATGAATATAAGCTTTGAATCCTGACTTCAGAGACAGCCCACTTTGAAAACGAAGTTGGAAGTCACGTTAGCCCCATCCGTATCACTCGTCATTCGAAACGAAATCTATAGAAAGTGATAGAGATAACGTAAATTTGAATTTCGATTGAAAAAGTAAGGCCTCAAGTAAGATGTGAATACAATCTTCGATGTGAAGGCTGTCGTGCGCGGGAGGCGCGAACTCACACTGCGCCATGCGCGCGCGCCTCGGCGCCAAGCTGCGCAGGCGACGCTTCATTAACTAGCTCTCACTATTTCTTAAATTAAAATAATCAAACGTCGGTGCTTTGTGAAGTTAAAATGAGAGGAAATGTTCATAAAATAATCTTACTACTATTATAAATGGGTTCATATTGACTCTCATAATTATTTTTATTCATAAAATGTTTTAAGTCATAATCATCGGAATTCATTACGCATTTTTTTCAGTAACTGTTTCTTTTTCAGGATTTAAATAAATTAAACCTAACCTAACCTAGCCTTATCTACACGTTGAATATTTAACAACTTCTGAAAAGTTTACGGTTTAAGGATAGTAAAAAATATGAATAACAATTTTCTAAAACAAAATGATTATGATTATGAAAAAATTCGCTCCCATTATAAATGCCAAAGTTTGGAGTCATATTACTAAATCACGCCAGAACGGGTGAACGAATTTGGATGAAATTTAGCACAGGGATATATTATAGTCTGGAATATATAGGCTACTTTTCATCTAGGAAATTTTCTCAGTTTCCGAGGAAATAGTGACAAGCGACTTCTACCTGGTCGGAGAAAATTCACGACTGCAACTACCTAATCCTGAAAATTAGGGTTATGCTTCTGTGTTCCTTGTCAAAAATTTAACCGATTTCCGCAGACTTTACTTCAAATTCATAGTTAACCCCCGGTAAATCAGTCTCGTTAAATAGCTTATAAAATATAAAGGGAATAAGTACACTACAAAGTACCCACTTACACACACACACACACTCCACCACTACCTTCACCACCTACCACCGATACAGGCAAGACAGTATAAACATTCAGTGCCCTGAGCTCTAGAACGTGTCTATTATGAATATAAGTTTCGAATCCTGGCATCAGAGGCCCTACTTTGAAAACGAAGTTCGAAGTTAAGTTAGCTCCATCCCTGTCACTCGTCATTCGAAACTAAATCGAGAGAAAGTGATGGAGCTAACGTAAATTTGAATTTATATTTACAAAGTAAGGCCTCAAGTAAGATGTGAATACAGTCTTCGATGTGAAGGCTGTCGTGCGCGGGAGGCGCGAACTCACACTACACAACACACAGTAGTAGCAATAAGGTGACAAAGGCGACAAATCACTTTGTAGTAGACTGTACTTACCCTTAACACAGGAGTATTTCAATTCCTAGCGACGTCCAAGCTTTTTTATTTGCCATTCTAATAAAATAAATAAAAACAAAAGCAATTACCACACCAATTTAATCAAAAACATTATAGTTTTATGAACAATAATAATGTCCAATTAACCATGATACTAATAACTTACGTAACATTAGCTCCATCTAGCGGCGTTTGATATACGTTATATACGGTATAAACCATTCGAATATCAAGGGGACCTAATCGCGATGGCGGTTACGGCGTTTTTGTCATTGCTATTATAATAATAATATGAAAACGAATTTAAAAATAGAGTAAAGACCAGCGTTCTTTAGGTCTATTTTGAATTGAATGACGGCAAACTTTAGAGCCACTATACTCTGATTACTATAACGAGCCAGCCGACTGTTTGACGACCAAATTAACATTTGTAGAAATTAATCGATTCCGTATACATCGATTACGATGATCTAGCAATAAACGTCTCGTTATGTCTAATGGGAACATATGGGCTTTGTATGGGAAACGGTAACGATAGGTTTCCTGTTTATTTTAAATTAGTTTTTATTTAGTGATATAAATTTTCTCGTTAGTTGGAGGTAGAATGGGAGTGGGTTAGTTAAAATGATTGGTGTTGACGGAACATTGATTAGCCGAGAAGTTTTTATGTTTAACAAAGTTATAATCACGCTAACGAAATAGAGTTTGCATCATTATAATAATATCAGCTTGAAATTGATCAAAGTCTTTATTATGATAACTTAAAACGGGTCATAACGTACTTTTGCAAGAAATTGTGACTTTCACGATTTTCCAAAATTTAACCTAACCTAACCTAGCCTTGTCTACATGTCAGATTTTTAAGAAATTGATAAGTTTACGGTTCCAGGGCGATATACAAATTATACGTACTCAAGCCTTCATTCCCACAGTGGGGAACTCGAGCTACAGAATTACCAACAACTTCCAAAAGCTGTTGGCAACTCCGCAACCACACTCCGCACAATCAAGGTAAGATGACCAGTGTATTAGTGAGTGAAAAATTATAACTATCAATAATCATGTCAATAAAGATATTATGACTAAAAAAGCGAATCAACAGGCTCTGCCTTTGAACATGTTCCTGTCAGTAAAACGTCATATAAATGTAACCTTGGCTTTTTCACTACCTGCAGTAGTCAAGCGGGACTGAGACTAGTATCAAAGAGGAATTCTCAAATTGTTTTTTTTTAATGGAATCCAAACATTCTTAATGGCCTCAAAAGTTTCCCACATGTTCACAGTAATTTTTGAAAGAATTCCATGCTCCTCGTTATATTACGCAAGTTTCCAAGAATGAACATCACCTTTGATCAGTGAAAATAGTGTACTAACTTTATAACTCACTAGCTTCTTCCTGCAACTTCGTCCGCGTTGACTCTCCCACGTGAAGTATTTTCTCGGATTAATAGGTAGCCTATCTAGCCTATGTATTAGGCAATCCATTTCAAATTTCGACAACGTGAAAATGAAATAAACATACTAACCCACACACTTACAAACTATCACATTCATAATGAGTGTGATTGGCCAAGCCCTGCCATCATCTTCTTCTTATAGTGCCTCTCCAACTAGTGGAGGTTGGCAGTCCGCTCCGCATGATTTTCGTGGTCTTTGGCGAGGTTGAAAAACTCCGCTGCACTTGTGACACCAGTCCGTTCCCGAATGTTTCGCAGCCACAGTTTCTTTCTGCGCCCGACAGCTCTCCTTCCAGCAACTATTGCAGGAGTTCGTATCTTGAGTGCCTAAGCACATGACCTAGATAGACAACTTTTCTTCTTTTAATGGTCTGCATTAGCCATAATCATAGAACAGATTATTTCCTCTAGCTTACCTCCAGTGATTAACAAATGTTTATACACAAGCACTTAATTTCTAAAACGTTTGCAACAAAGACTCTCTTCATTAGTGCAGCAATAACCTTACAACTCCTATAAAATACACTTACCGAAGGCACGTAAATAATATAATACATGTGCCATAATTAATATCGGCATTACTGCTTAATGGTTATGGTTCTGAGGCGGGCAGCCTTTGTGAGGTGTGCTCAAACCATTCTGGGGTCCCAGTGAACAAGGGTGTAAGTCTCCTGAAGATCAAGTGTAAAAGGGGTTAAGTCTCCGTTGATGTATATACCCTTTTGTAGAACCAGTTAAGAGAACATATACCCTTTTTCACTAGGTCCCCAGCATTACGAGTATCATGGTATTAACTACGTCTAACCGTATGCAGTTTGCGGATAATAAGGAAATATGGTAGCTTCAGCCATGAGAACTCTATGAATGTAATACGCCATCAAAAATGTTTAAGTGGATTGAGAAGCTCAAAATTTCCATACTTTCATACAAAATGCGATATAGTTTATGAAATTTAGTTAAATTGTGCACATGTAAAATATGGGGGATGATGATTTTTTGCCCTAGTATTGAGTGGGGCCTTTTGGAGTGACAATGGAAGGTAGTGGTGGTGGGGCTTTTCTGGTGTTTACAATCTGCGGATCGATTCCTGGAGTGTTATTCTTTTAAAAATGGCGTTTGGTCAGTCGAACGAGTAGACGAGTCAACGCAGCGCAGCTTATATAAACCGGCGAGTTTAAGTAGTCCCGTCAGAGCGTACAAAACACATTTTAGTGCGTGCATTCTCTATTAGGCAGCCTTTTTACGTTTCGGAGAAATAAAATGAAGTATGTATGGTATGGTATGGTGATGGACTCCTTTTTCCGCACTTAGCCCGTGTATGTCGGGCCATTGTGCGTGGTACCGGCTAGTAATCTAGCCAGCCTAACTCCGACCAGAAGCGCAGGATCCTCCTGGTGTCTCCACAGGCTTCTCGGAGTGACCTCGGTGACTTGAGGATTTCAGTCCGTTGAGCGGCTACACCTACGCATTCCAGGATTACGTGGGGGGCTGTTTCGTCGGCCGATAGGCATCCCCTGCATAGGGGGCGGTCGGTCATACCTAGAACATACAAATGTTTGTTAAGCGAGCAATGTCCAGTAATGTTTCCTACAATTATTCGTAGGGCCTGTCTATCTAATGATAGGAGACGCTTTGTTAGACGCGCGTCCGGGTGTGGCACGGTTTCCCTAGATTGCCTACATGTACTGGTATTTGCCCATTGATTAGCATGTAAAATGAAGTAATCATTGTGTACAGTTTTTGAGAAATAACAAAAAACTTTTAAAAACTGTATTAAATAGATCTTGTTGCATAGAAATTAAAGTTTATAACAAAATGAGTATTTTCTTTTGCGGTTACCAAGCATATTATTTTAAATACGGACCCTCGGTGCACGTTTCCGACTCGCACTTGACAGGATTTTTTTATATTCATTATAAAAGCCGGTTGGTTTTCAGAGCCTTAGAAATTATGCTTGTTATTGATACTTAGAATATACTTACTGTCATGAAATATAGCCTTGCTCAAATGTTTTTAATGTAATTTTACCGCCTAACATATTACCTACTAGCCAACAGATGCATCTAACATGAACGTATAAGTTTAAGCATTTTATAATAGTCGTAATTGCAAATAACGTACGCGGGATTAATTTAACGACTTAATAGACATAAAAATAATCTGCATTGGAATTCTTGAAGGAAAGGTGCAAGCTTTACACTTTACACTATCTATGCTTTCTTTATTTATATTTTATAAAAACTCTATTACGTGAAATAATTTTAATCTATGCCTATTATAAAGTAGATTATACCTCCGCAAAGAAATTGCACTCGGGCGGTTACTTTTTGCATCACTTGCAAATGTGCATCTAAACTTATTAACTTAATAACGTATTTTATGCAGGACTACTGGCTGTGCCTCAAGAATATAACGATTCTCTTCACTCTGTAACGTAAGGGTTAACAGTATATACCTCGTGTATAGCGAATTCTCTCTGTATCACTTGCGATGCAAGTTCCTAAGTTAGGGGAGCCCCTTGAAATATCGACAAACATTTCATCGAATGTGTCATTTCACCGAATTCAATTTCATCGATAGCTAATTTCTGCTGAAACTATATAATTTTTATGTTATCTTGAGTATTCGTTACGTGGGTTAGGGTAGGTTAGACTTGTGACCACAAAAAAATAAAGCTCCTACTTTTTTTTTTATGGCATAGGGAAGGCTGACGAGCACACAGGCCACCTGATGGTAAGTGGAAACTGTGACCCATAGACATTCGCATTCACAAGACTGCAAGCCTATACTGCAAATGCGCTGCCAACCCTGAGGACTAAGATGGAATGCCTCTATGCTAGTCATTACACCGGCTGTGTTATCCCCAAACCGGAACTCAACACTGCGAACACTGCTGTTTGGCGGTAGGTTAATGGATAAGATGGTGGTAGCGATCCGGATGGACCCCGCACAAGGTCCTACCACTCGCAAAGTGTTTATGTCCTATGAAGTGAGTTTCGATATTTCAAGGGTAAACCCTAAGTTAGACTTGGGCAAAGCGTACTCTGAGGTATTTTAAAAAGTATTTATCACTACAGACTCGGTACATCGGCAAACAACTGTCAAGTATGCCATAAAAAAGTATTTTTAACACAAGCATCATTTGATCAGTATAATTAAGCATACTTAATGTAAAATAAAACAAAAACACTAGGGATAGTTGTTAAAAGGTTAATTAACAAAAAACGCAGAAAAAAACAAACATGAACAAAAACACGACGCACCTAAAACTCTACGGTCACATTATACCAAATTAAAACCAATAATTTAACTCCATCGAATCCCTAATATAAGCTATCAACACATCGAAACCGGTATGCTGACATAAAATCAACGTCCATCATTCGATTGTGATTAATCGAAAAACACTTTAAATTCGGTCGAGACACGTAAATATTCTTGTATCGATAACGCTAAGAGAAACATCGACTCTGGCGAATACTGCCCGATAAGAATTAATTCGCTTGTAAAAAATAAACAATCTAAAATAAACCTTACAACGTAATCACATGAAATAAAACAGATTAATATATTTTATCGGTATATTTTAACCTATTAAAAAGGCACGCGCTGCGTGACAAATAAATGCTTAATATAAACACTTACGTAAAGTTTCTGCCGACATTAAAATGTATGCTAATAATAAACGTCTATGCTACTAGGTTTAGGTTTAAACATCAAGCACAACTGATTTTATAGCTTTTTTCTAACGTCACGTCAAATCTTAAATCAATTTTGAACCGGTTTTTGTTACCGTAACCCAATGACAATGCCATATTGTGTGACTAAGAGGTCATTTGATGATGAGGTCGGACGACGAAGGTGGCCACAGGATCTCCGCTGTGCTTACTTAACATACACACACCCACACCGAATGCGTACTCGATAAGTCTCGTATCCGTGTAAAAACCGGGCAAGAGCATGTCGGAACATACTCAGTGTAGGGTTCCAACACTTTCAACGCCGTTACTACAAACACAAAAAACGAGGTAAGTATGTCAAAAAAAACTAGTATGAACTACATAATTTTCTGTTTGGAGTTCAATATATCCTAAGCGTTCCCCAAATCTCCAAAATCGTTTTTTTAACATCTACCAAAAATATAGTGTGCGGTATATAGGTACTATACAAAAAATACGTTTTGTAACTTTGATACTTTCTGAATGAAAGTGAGTGTGACATAGAGACAGACTGATAGACAGCCAGACAGATAGATAGATAGACAGACAGACGGAAATGGCGAAACTATAAGGGTTTTTAGTTTGACTTCGGAACCCTAAAAAGTAAATATCTATAGTCGGACCAAAATATCAGTGTGTTGCGTCGTTTAATGTCTTTGTAAAGCCCGTTGTAAGCTGTGTATAAATCAACTATTGTAGCATAAGTTCCAGCTTGGCTCTAGCTTATATTAATTCTTAGCCCTTCCTTATATCCTCTACACATCCTGTCCTTATCGTATCTGCCTTACGGTAAGTAGTTCTTGAGGCAATCAGATCAAAGATTTACTTAAAGACTCCTACAGAGTAAAGTTTCCCTTTAGTCCATTGCCTGTCAGGCCGACTGAGTCCAAAATCTATGATTAAATTTATCAAACCTAAAAGACTAACAGTGTATGCTCTGTTACTGCGAACTGTTAGTCTGTAGTGCCCTTACGATGTGCCCTAGCCAACATGTCAACGCTACTATCGGTTTTCTTTTCTATCGATTTATCGCAACGCACGAGAATATCAACCAATATAATTTGAGCGATAGAAAAGAAAAAACGTTAATAGTTTTTGCATTTTAGCTAGGGCCTCTGTAATCCACACTATCCACCGATCATCATAATCGTAACCCAATACTGACCACAAGACAAAACAAACAAGATGTCTCAGGTCGGTTGTCCGGTCGATTTCGCCTAATAGCGGCACGCCGCGGAAGTCGCGTGCGACCACCATTGATCGGAATAGACCTCGTAACGAGATCCACAACGCGCTGAGAAGCTATGGAGAAAGTATTATTATCACTCACCCACGGTGGTAAATGATGAAGAAGTCTAGAATAAAGCTCGCTGGTTCAGAAGTCTATTCACTCTTGATTTGAAGGCACGCAATTTATCATTAAATAACAGGATTCTCAGGAAATACAAACGAATGACGGAAGAAGCATTCCACTGTTTATGAGTTCGCAATAGAATATTGCAATTAATGAGATGTTCGAGTATAGGAGAAACATTCCTTGTTGTTTTAATGGTAGGAATTTATGTTAAGAGAGGCAGTTGAAGAAGTGGTGTGATAATTAAATAAATGTGAAAAAAAATGTTCGCCGTTGCAACAACAACACTCGAAGCACCAAAACTTGTTGGCGTTAAAATATTGAGGTAGAGGGAGGAATTAAAAGGGCAAGATGAAACTTATTATAAATCCTGGACTAAAGCGGTACTTATTACCGCAGTTTTTACGAACCCAATTGTGTTCTTATTGAGACCAACGTAACGAGTTTAAAGTTCAAACTCGGTTACACGTTTAATGCTGCGGAGATTATCTGTCCACCATCCAAGTCCATCATCAAACCGGTTTGAGTTCACCCTAATATTGCCTTGTCAATTAAGTAACATACAGACACACGTATAGGCCAAATTTCAGCCCAATCAGACAGCAAGTGTTCTCAAAATGGATTACATATTTTTACTAAATGGAAGCAAGTTTGTACTCAGCCTATTTCGTAGCTCCAGTCAGAGGTAGATAAAACCACATCGGTGTACCCAGGCGGGACAATTACCAACTTGATGCTGTGAGGAACACCATCCAAATCTAATTGCGCAGGAAATTGAGAAAATTATATTAGTATTATTCAATATTTATACTGTTAATGACATAACTGTAACTTTCCTTTTGCATTGTAATACCATTTATCATTGAAATTCTGTTATTATGAAAGCAATAACTGAAATATTCCTTGAATAACGCAGTTTTTATACAATTGGGATGTTGCCCACGACTCCATCTGCGTAAAAATCGTGTCTAGCTATATTAATAAAATAAACATTGTTTTCCCAAATATAGTCCCAAAATTCCTAGCTCGACTTTATTCTGATTCCACTCGATTGCTCAATCAAACAGTCACCTGCTGTTATTATTATTTCAAGATGAAAGAAACTATCCTTGTGGATAAATGAGATACCCAATCTCTGCTTAAGTAACCTCTTATTCTGTTAGTAACCCGCGCATGCACTTATACAAGTCCCAGTCCACTACAATTTTCCAAATGAAGAGCACTATTGAGAGGAAGCACCGGAAGAAACTCAACAGTCAGTATTCATTAACGGACTTTAAAGAAAGTAGAAGGGTCTTAGGTCGTCGGTTTTTTATAATAAATTACTCGATGACGGCTGTACCGATATGTTTTTTTTTCGTTGGAATTGGTATACTTCCCAGGTCTTCATTGTCAACAAATCAGGATCTGATGATGAGATCCTGAAGCAATCGAGGGAACTCTTCAAATGTTAAAGGCACACCTATAGCAATTTGGATGTTAAAATCAGTTTATCGTTTTTAAAACATTTTATTATTTAACAAATCATTTAAGGAAGTAAATAGCATTACCTTGATGTTTTTTATCATCTGACACTGAAATATCATCCATAACCGTCTGTACGGTAATCGCCAAACAAAAAACTACCTCAAAACTCGTGACATAACCCGACCTAACCCCAATTACAACGAGCCAATTACCAGTCCAATTACACTAAGACTAATTGTAATGGGCTGCGCCTGCGGTCCCAACAGCCGGCTGAGATTAGCGGTTAGTCTATGGTGGATGTTTGATGATTGTGACCTCTGTGGTGACTGTCAGGCTGTCACAAAGGTTGCCATTATCTATGCTTTACGAAATTTTAAATTGGACGGGTTGTAAACTAGATGTAAGTGTAGTATTTATGTAGATTGTAGGTCACAGCGCGCTGGAATGTTGGAATCTGGGCCTAAACAAAATAACGTAAACAAATTTCGAGAACAGGGGGGTTGCCGTGACATACTAAAGCAGTTCAGCTTAGGTTAAGAGAAAGGGACTGGGATATTAGTAGTTAAACAGCTCCTGGGCCATCTTGTACTTTGTCTGTACCCGTATTGTTGTTATTACTTCGACCGCCATGTCAAGTGAATAAGATCTATCATAAAGTTGGCAATACGATAACATGTCAAAAGGAATTAGGCATACACAAGTAGAGGCCGAGTGGAGAGAGAGAGAGAGAGAGTCTTCAAAATCTATGGAACTGACATAACCGCTCGATGCGGCCGTCTGGCAACTTACGTCAATTCTATGTTCTTACATATTCGGTAATGACAACGTTAACCGAACATGTTTATGCAACTTCCGTCCTGTACACGATCGTTTACCTTTTCTACATATACCCGTACTATTAGTACTACTTACATCATATGTCCAGCACTACGTAACTAAACGTAATCAAACCAAACCATGTGGCTCTGTTAAACAGCCAATCAAACGTTTTGTTGACCTTTGACTGACTTTTTCTGAGGGCCCTGTGCCAACATGCACTACGCTAACTAGCGATTCTATTCGTTCCGTTTTTAAACCAATCGCGTCACTGGTAGTAGATCACATGATACGAAAAGTCACTGGTGTATCATGTGATACGAAAAGTCACTTGATCTACCAGTGACGTGTTTGGTTAAAAACGAAACGAATAGAAACGCTAGCTAGCGTAGTGCATCATGGCAGGGCCCTCTGCTTCTATTAGAAAAGAATAGAATATAATCACCATTCGCATAAAAAGATTTTATTAGCTAATATACTAACTTGTTGCAACTTGTTGTTTTTGGTAACTATAGGCTTTGGTTATTGTGAGTCTCAATTAAATGTTTAGGTACTACCTATACCTACCTTAACAGTCCAACGAAATGTAACATATATTATCAAATTATTCACATCAATTTTCTTATGATCTATAGATAACTCGTGTTGCATTCTTTCTAAAGATCGAAATCCAATTATACGATGTATGTTTGTAATAACAATCTGTGTTAGCAAAACAAGCCGCCGCGGTCGGACTACCGTCTGTAACTGGGCGGGGTGGGCAGGGCTGTAATTACAAAATTTAATATGGCCACTCAGCCTCCGTTCCGCGACTCATCGTGGTCATTAACAATGGCCCAGTACTATTGGACACGGAAGGTTTAAAACAAACATTTTGGTAAAAAAAAAAAAACTTGGGTAAATTAAGAAATTCAAAGACGTACAAGTGGCTGTACATTATAATGCCTAGACAAGTTGCATGTTGCATTCTACAACGAGCAAATATACGACTTGGGATCGTTCAAAAATCGAGCCTACTCTTCTCTCAAAACCATCAGCGCACCTGCGAATCCTCTGGTGTTGCGGGTGTTTATGGGTCACGATGATCACTTACCATCAGGTGACTCGCTTGCTCGTTGGCCTCCTTCTCCACATGAAAAATAAAAATAATACAAAAGCTATCAATTGTACAAATCTGTTAAATCCACTAGCGGACGCAAGTACGTTTTCATCACACTTGCTCGTAAATGGTGTTATTCCATGCCTGTATACAGAAGGACAATGGCCTAAATTGTTCCCGCGGGAATTATGGCGAGTTTGTCATCCCTAGGGAGTAATGATTTTCTTTTTAAAATTTGCAACTCCTTCGTACATAATTTCTGACTAAGGAGGTTTAATTTTCAGCCAAAAATTAAATCGGTTTCTAATTTCATCTTTAAAAATTAGCTATAGACTAACTTACATTACACAAAACCTATATGCTTCATTAAACTTCATTATTTTTATACCTATTTCAAGTTTATATCAACATTTATCATTAATTTTAGTAATTATAATTTTTTATCAAATTGGCTAAATCTGGCTCGAATCCAGGTCGAAACTAAACGCAGTATCTGTGGTCACAAAAAAATATCGTTTCCATTTACGTTCCCGTCCGTCAAAAGTTATTTCTTTATATTTTGCAGAGTTAAAGTGTTTTCTCTTTGTTTTTTTCCTCGCAAATGTGATGAAAACCATTGTGTGTATCACAGGCAGTAAGGGGATTACTAACTCGAGTCATTAAAAGCCCACCGCCTTCGGCGTCGGGCTTCTAACACTCTCGTTAGTAATTCCCTTCATACTACCCTTGATGCACAATGTACTATTGTTTCACCAATCGCAGTCGTTAACGTAGGCAATATGACACTTGGGGTGATTTGGGTAGGTATGTATAAGGAGGCCTTATAGTTCGGAACAAAAGAGGTGTTTAATAGCTACCTAAGTACTTTTACAAGAAACTATATGTACAGTCACGCAATAAAAATTATGAGCATACTGAGATCCTTGTCATATGTGTTATTTGATGTTCTGTTTGAAGGAAAACGTACTAAAATGCTCAATATTTTCGTTGGGGTACTGTACCTACTCCAGAAGCTGTCGTCATCAAATAAATCATGTTAAGAATGAAGGCCAAAAACAATAAACACCGCCTTGGATACGAGATTTACACCGAACACTTCCGCCGTCGAGTGTACTTGTATATGAGGCGATGTAAATTGAATTAGTGGGCGTGTTTAGCCCGCGTTGACCTGCCGTGCGGCCGACTGTACCGTACCGCTAACATGAAGAATTACCTTCAAAGGAATCCCAAATCATTCTTCACATTCATTCATTCTTACATCTTACGTAAGAAAAGCTCCAGAAATTTTGAATATAAATATGATACCTACTCGACTAATCAATTAAAACTGGCGTTTCTTGAATACGCGGCTATCAAAATTAACGATCAAATATTAAAACAATGAAAGGGAAACCTTTATTTACATACTTTATAAAAAACATCCCGTTCCTAGCGGTTGCAGGGTTAGAATAGTGCCATTCCATGTCTACCCGTGGATGTCGTAAGGGGAGAATAAAGACTTGAAGTACTGCAGTTAGCCAATGGGCTTGCAATGTATCTCTAACACACGGTAAATATCTTAGCATAATTGCGCAAAATGTGGTTACAGAATTTTCAACAAGTTTTAAGAGTTGTAGGTAATTCTGTAGCTCTGCCTACCTCACTCTGGGAATGAAGGGGTGAGTGTATGTATCTGTATCTAATCTATCTATATAAAAAACGTCTTGAGGACAAAATAATAACAAAAAACTATATTACTGTCGGACCTGGCTCTAGCTAGACCATGTATTGCGAGAATAGTATCGTTATTGAAAATTTATAATTTAGACGTAAGCTGCCGGACGGTCGCGCCGAGCGCTATGTTAGAGTCTGGCCATCGAAACGTGATACTGAAAATGACCGCGAAAGTTAAAAATGTAGCTATAGTATGTCTGAATGAGCTACAATTAAACAATTGTAATGTTTTTGTCATTAACTTATATAACTTAATACTTAACTTAATACTATAGCTACATTTTTAAATTTCGCGGTCATTTTCAGTATCACGTTTCGATGGCCAGACTCTAATTCCATGCAATTTGTCACTTTCCGAAAATTGTTTACGTTAGAATTAAGCATCTAGCCTGGGGCCCCTGGTGCCACATAACGCAAAATGGTCCCAGCTCACCATGCATGATTTTAGGGACAAAGCTGGTCTTCCCTTAGGATCGAAGGAAAAGAAAAAGATGATAAAACAACTAATCGGCCAAAACAAGTAACGAATTTAATAAGCCACACTCAGAGCTCGTAATTACGACGATTAAGTTGTTCCTTATTACCGATTTTTCATACATAATATGAACTTGAAGTACTTGAACCTCTTCTTGAAAATTAGTTTGAACAATAATAGGTATTGAAGGATATTTAAATATGGTATGGAACTGATCTACGCGGTCTATAGGATTCTGGACCCTTGTCGCCTTCTGCCAGTGATTTTTGCCCAGGTGAAAGTATTTTCCTGTTCCAAAAAAATATAATTTCAAAATTCATACCTTTTGCAAGTCACAAATTAAATCCACCTATCTCAAAATCTAATAAAGCTCGGATTTAAACCTTGCTCACCGAATTCAAAATTTAAATTACAACGGATTGTAACATGGTCTTGCGTCGCTTTAGTGTACAGCGGCAGTTTGGCGCCGAGCCCGGGCGGTTGAAACAAAGCGGCGCGGGCGCAGAGCTGATTGCGCGCCGGTGACTTGCGCGAACGGAGGTGACCGTGAAATTGGGATGGGCCGGAACAGACGGGGTTCCGTGCGATTGCGGGTTAAATAGATTAATGTGTCTAAAGCAGAATTTCTATAAGTTTTTGGGTTGACAGCCAAAAAATTGGGTATAGAGGCGTTTATTAATTTAACTAGGGGCCGCGTTGCCCTGATACAAATTCAAGTTAATTGCATAAAATGATTTCTCTTCTATTTTTTTCTACAATAGCTATAATCGTTTGTCCTCACTTACGGTGCTCAAACTTAGTCTTTGATGGATTCTCAAAATTTCCTTGGGGTCTGCGGTGGAGCACGACTGTATGCTCCAGAACAAAGATCACCGGTGTAAGCCTCGCAGCAGCCAAGCTTTATTTCCATTTGTGTCTGCGCGTATACTTTTTATGTAATAAATTAAAATGAAACCCCGCTTGCCCAGCGTAACCCCAAAACTGTAATACTTATTACAAGTCGGCCTATCGCTTACAAAGTACGTATAGCTACTAATCTATTTATTGATTCAATAGTCGGTCCGTCTGTCCGTCCGCATCTTATAAACAAACAACGGTAGTTGATAGGAACCGCCGGCATCTTTGTGTCGGCTCGTATATAAAATAATGAACTGTTTATTTAAACGATGACTGTACAATTTTGGGCAATTATTGGGGCCATTATTATCATGGTTTTTGTAGAGGGACAGAGACCAGATATGATATGGGGTCTGAAAAGATAAATTGATGAAAATTTGTGAGGCGTTTTCAGTAGTGATCGGTTGAAGAAATGTATTTTGTCAACAGTCAAAGTGGTGTAAAAGCGACAAAGTACTTACATCTCACTGAGTGCGTAACAGCGAAACATTAAGTACGTGATTACTTAGTAAAATTTATCCCTTTCATTCTTCTCTTCAATTGAAAGAAACTGATATGGTTAAGGTAACTAACTAAAAACGTCGGTTTTTGGGATTATGTAGGTTCCAGGTTTAAGGTATCCGTAAGGCTTCCGTAATGGGAGCCTCTGCTATAACACCAGCCAGTATCAACCCGATCGAGTTAATTTATTTTAATCTTTTAATTCTTACATTGAATACTTAGTGATCAAAGTCATGGCCTTCTATAGACAAAACGATTTTCACAGCAAATATTGCAGATGGACGGCATTATTGTACCGTTAACTTCTGAAGTTATTAAACCTTTAGCTGCTGTCCAATTGTAATCGTAAGTTACAAAATGCGCTTGCGTTTGTTTCATATACTTTTACATCCAAATGTGTTCAAGTGATTTTTGGACAGATATTTAATAATCTGGAAAATGAGAGGTGTACCCCTGACCCTATATTAGATGCAGTACTGATGTTCTGTATTTAAAACAGCTAAACTTACAGATAACTCCCTCAGTTCAGCTGTTCGAATGTGAAGATTTACGTACTAACGGTGTTTTTCCTTCACTGTGGGCATCGAATAATGTAATAAACATAAGTAAAGTTTGAGTAAAGAAAGTTGTTGGTAAATGGTGACCGCGGGGATTCGAACTCGGTAAAAACTAGGCCACCAACGTTCTCACAACAACTACACTTAGGTATATACTAATTGATATTAAAATTCAAAAAGTATTCTTTTTAAACAAATTCGATGCCTCCACTGATTAATTAATCAGTTGAATACGAAATTTGGTATATGGCGTGGAGACGGTCTGTTAATCCCTGAACATCGGATACATCGGAACCCAAGATCAGAATTTGCGCAGGTCATTAGTAAATAAAAGTGCTTTTGATCGTGAGTAAACATTGTCAAACGAAAGAACTGACTCGCGGACAAAAGTAACCAATAAACCATGAAACACTTAATACCACTCAGCTAAACCAACTGCCCGGGGTCTTGGGTCCTGCCATAAATTCTGATCTTTTGTCTGTGGTAATGAGTGGATTACCATACAAATAGAATCGCCCGTAATGGAGCGCGGCGCCCCGCTGGCTCGGCGCTTTGAGCGCGCCGCACGGTTACACTGTTCGCGGCCGTTTGGGAGGTTCCAATTTTGAATGTTTGAAATTGGTGTTTTCAGCCAGTTGCAAGGTGTTATTGTCGTTATTGATGTGGGATGTGGGTCTTACCTCCATAGTCAGAGTCATTTTAGAAACAATTAACTCACTTTTTTCAATGAAAAATTTACACGAAGAATCAACTTATCTAATTGTCATTAAACACTCTGAATTGCGGCCGTTAGAAATCGATTTTTTTTATACGATTGACGAAAGTTGTCACCCCTTTTGCCTCTGGCATTCCATACATTTTGACAGTTTTTTACAGTTGTTAATGTTCGTTTAATGTATCTTGCATAGCCATAGTTAGTGATATCGAATTTATCTACAAAAAGATTTCGTTTGTCAGTTTAAAAAAAAGTCACAAATAATGGAAACATGCCCTATTCAACGAACTTTTTTATTATTTATTTAAGTTTGAGTTTAGTAAAAGTATTTCGATAGTTTCCATGGTTACCAATTTTTTTTAACACGTTTTTTTACATTATTTTACGAACTTCACATTGCGACGCGCTGCCTTGCTTTGTCGGTCCGTTATCTTTGTCGGTATTAAAATTGTTCGTAAATACCGCTAAGGGCAGTTTGTTCCACTTTTTAAAGTAGAAGGCCAAAAGTGCCTAGTTAAACGCACAGTTAAAGAATGCCATTCTGCAAGGGGCAGTCGATGGAATTTGGACTAATCACTAAAGCGTCCACCCGCGTGGCATCCCACATGTATATAACCTATAAATAACTTCATACTTTGCTTCATCAAGGCAACTCAATTTCTCCAACAATGTCAACGTCTCGAATGAATGCATCGAACCGGTCCTAACTAGAATTTATACTCGGTTTCCGCTGCTAGAATATATTGAGCAGATTTACATTGAGGGGTTTGCAGAATATTAGTTTAGTGGCCTTTCATTATTCCAGAACCTTGGTATATTGGTACCTAACTAATATAATAATAAGTTATCAGTTAATTGTCAATTATCAAGGGCACGATTGCACTTTTTGTCATATTGTACATTGTGCCCTTATGTGCGACATGAATCCGAGTAATCTGAATAAACCACCATTATTATTATTATTTGTAAGTATGTGTGTGTGTGTTTACCAATCGCGGGACCATGGATTCCAGTATTATTACTTTACCCAAATTTATTATTCTTTAAATTGTGTGATAAGTATAAATACCCAATTAATCAGTAAAATCCTACTTTCATGACATTATGGTGACAGAACCAGTAGGTAATGGACAAGGACCAAAGAATGACACTTGATTCTTTTTTTACAGAAGATAAAGGTTATTTGCAACTATCGATTTAGGATCGTATGAAATTTGAATTAAGTTAAGAGTTAAGTATCCATTTCTGGTGCCTATCAGCAAAAAGTGTCCAAGACTGGTGCCGCAACCCTAGATCAAAGAGGTTGTAAATAATGATAAATTTTCCTGAAATAACATTAATGAACATCTAACAAATAACAAAGTTTAGGCATCTCAAGAGTTAGTTGACAAAGTTTACATGAAATTTTATTTTCCTCGGTGATACTGCCAAACCACGTAACTAAATGATAAGCAGTTAAGTTCACCTTACTTAAGTCAGTATAGTGCATTTTGCTCCTTATTAAATGTGTTAGTTACGCGGTTTAGTACTTAAGTATCACTGGCGTTTTCACATACACTTAAAAGAAGTAAATTTGTCAATAAAAAGCTTGCAGGGAAAAAAGGGCTGTTAAAAATTACGTTATTTTTACGTAGACAATAAAACTGGCCAGGTATATGTATTGTCTATGAACGACATGTTGTTGATTGGAGAGAACATGTCTGTGCTCGGCAACCCTAACACTAACTAGCTAAGTCAACAAGTTAAAATATAGTCAGAATGTATTTGAATAGCGAATGCCGTTTTATCTCAATGGACGTCGATGTATGCAGATGAGAGTATCCTGCCGTTTTTTAGCAAAAGGATGCATGTACTACAGAGCTCCTATAGTTTCTACAACCTTCTTTATGTAGCAAGAAAGTCGAAACTGCTTTAGCTATTAATTTACTTCGGTATTAGGATTCAAACTAAGCGACAGTTGGAAACCACATAGTAATAGAACATTCAAATAAAAATTAATGCCCATTATGGTACGTTACTTGTTTAGTATTTGTTAAAGCCAGAACTGACACAGGCTTGAAGACGGAACAGGCTGGAATATTTAAAAATAGTCGGACATGTAACCATCAAATCACTTGGAATAAAATCTGGTGTTTTTACGATTTGGTGCAGTGACCAGGATAAATAAGTCAAGTTATAATATTACTTGCAGTCATCTAATTAATCCGATGGTTTCGGTCTGAAATGGTGATGACACATTTTTTTTTATTTCACATATTTTACAGTTGACAATTCAAGCAATTAATAAAATTAGTAGAAAGTTAATCAACACGTTTCATTACATATTTGAGAGTTTCCAAATCCCATTAAACTTTTAAGAGTAGTATTTAAAAAAAATCGCGATAATATTATTACACTAACTAAGGTTAAGTTATTTTTTACAGGGTCTAATTAAGTTCTCTAGTAATAAACGTTATCAATATATAGTCTAGAGCATCTCATAAAACCCTTTGAATCCACATTCCACGTAAAACAAGTATTTTTACCTGTTCCTTACGTTTATGGCTAGAAAATAAACCGCCTAACATCTCGTATCAATAAACGCAATTAGGGCTCATTAAAACAAATCGATTGTGTTAAAAAATCGCGCGTATCAAGTACTTAATTGACGTATGAAATGTACTCTAGTACGTACGGTGGGCGGAGGCCCCGCCTCTAGGCGGAGGGAGGGCCAAGTTCGAATCGACGGAGGAAAGAGGGAAGGAGGACCAGTCGCACTCGTCACCGCGGACTTGGCGCGCGTTGCAGCGCGCCTCGCGAATTCACGTTCGCATGCCGCCGGCAAATAACAGTGACAATACAATACAAACCTACTGTGTAACAGGATTTGAGTGACATGTGAAGAGCTTCCAGCAATGATATAGGCCCGTTTGTTTTGTTTACAAAAAACGTTATCAATTCAAACTGGTAGTGTTTTTTTAATCTCCTTATCAATTTTATGGCACGTTATGACACAAATTAGCTATGGCAAGCAATAACTAAAATGCCAAAACAAAAACCTTACGGACATTTTGAAAAAGGAATTTACTTTTTTGAAAATGGACTTGACGACTCGGCGTGGGGAGGAGGAGGAGAAGAATGGGAAGGATTGTGACGTCACTAAGCCAGAAGTTCGGAAGACCAGCTCGTTCAGCATAAGGAATCTGATGGGCGATGAGTCGGCCGACGGCGCGAGTCCTAGCGAAGGTAAGGATAAATAAATACATTGTAGCTTGACAAAAAATGAGATTGAGATAAAACAGGGCGCTGCTTTGAATATATAGCAACATTATCCCATTTTCTGTCGCTTTTTGTGGTATTTGTCACCTGATTATGTTGTAATTCCATGTATCACAACGTCAAACTCTTTTTTGTCACGCTAAGTGTTACCAGCAAAAACAACAGTTTAAAATTGAGCACCCAGAACACTTGAGCACTAAACGTCACAGTGAATATGCAACAGCCTCTTTTTAGCTAAGAAAATTGCGGATAAGAAACATTTGTGTGAATTTTTCAAGTGTATGGTTTGTATTGTCACGGTAACATAATTAATGACACGTTATAGGAACTTTGGTTAAACATTAGTCATTATTAAAACTGTTTTATTACTCAGTCAAGCAATTTAATTCCGTGGCTGCCATTACCTTCTTGTGTTTTCTTTGGTTTAGTTTCCATTGCAAACAATCGGAACTGCATTAGAGTCACATTGTTTATGTTCTTTTTTCCGTCATGGTAAGCATACTATAGGTACCTACTTACCAGCAAGATAAGTATAGAAAATGACATAGCTAAGGTACCTGACATGTCATAATTAAATATAACCTTATAAACAATGTAATAGACTAACATGGGACTAAACATTCCGGTTTATTGTAAGCTATTTAAAAACTACCTACTAACAAAAGGCTAATTAAACCTGGGTTACGCAGAAATATTATTTTACTATAAAAAACAGCAATTAATGGCGTAAAATGAATATATGATTTTTTCATTTCGGACGCTTTAGAATCACTTTGAACTACCCACAAAGAGACAATTTTCCGGGCGCCTCCAGATTATGGCAACTCTACATACGAGTGAGAACCGACAGTAACTCAAAACCATGAAACCACATACGAGTTTCACAATGATTTTAAAGTAATTTTAATGACTCTCATAACGACTCTACACAAAGTCAGTGAGGATAAAACAATTTTGTTCATTTATAACGCCATGACACCTAATGGACGATTGTAAAGTTATTTTTCCATGTTTACGATTGCAATTAGAAGTAATATTGCAGCCGTAAGGTTCTGCAGGTCAAATGATTAACTGACTTTGTTGTTAATTATACTGGGGTAATAAAGACGTGGAATGTTTTGAATTTATTTGTAATAACTTTTGTAAATTATAAATAATAATTATTTCATTTTGTTCTGTGTGTAGCTAATGATTAAGTTGATATACGTACATACAATTAGCAAGAAAATATTGTTTTTCAAGCTTTCTTCATATTTTTATTTAATTACCTATTGTTTTATAACACTCAAAATTTTCTTTATAGTGCTAAAATTTTCTGTATTCACCTGCAAAAAAGTATTATCCAACATTGGGTTCAAAAATATCTGGTAAGCTCTTATACCGCTAGTAATAGAGGTGTCAGATATAGCAATTGTAAACAAAGACCAGTGTATATACAAAACTTCGAAGAGTATAATCAGTTTATTAATGAATCGGTCAGTTTTGTTACTTATGTATGACTCGCAGCAAATAAAATAAAACGTTACTTTGAAAAAACATTTTCCTCGACGTTTAACAATGTAATGTCACGTAATCCCTGAATCTCACTATAGTTTCACTTTCAGTTGAAAACTCATGGCAGCCTTGCAAGTAATTAATAGCCTTAATTCCCCGCGCAACGGAATCACAGATCGACTGGATGCTAATGTTGCTAATAGAGTTGTTTTTTTAAAACCTTTGTCACTTGTATGGGTGTAAGTGCTGTCATTTAAATGTACTTAGTGGGAATTTCAAACCCAAAACCTGCATTTATTTTACGCACGAGCAGAATTTTATTCAACCATTCAATTTATTTGTTTCAGCTGTCGTTAATTTACCACTGTTAATTATGTTACAAATAACAAGCCTTCCAGACTTTTAACATGGTGTTGAGCACCCCTACTAATATTAGGTATCGATATAAAACTAGGTTTATTTTCTCTTCATCACTAAACTGATTTTGATCATAGTTGGTAAATAAATTCCTTTTTTATGCTAGAGGAGGCAAACGATAGATGTAGGTACATAGAATAAAAATTATTAAAATGGGTATTTTAAAAAATATTTCTGCGCAAACCAAAAAAAAAAATGCCTAAGTATTTAACTTTACCTTTATTTGTTATTTTACAGTTTTAAGACATATTTTATATCTATGTCTATGAATATATATTTTATTTTTATTTTTTAAAAGTCCATCTGAAGTGTGAACGTGATAAAACTACGAGCTAATTACGATTACGCAACGTTTTCACTCAAGTTCATTACCCTATCCGTTAAATCAACTCGATTCACCACTAGCCCTATACACCTGCTGTTTGCTCTAACAGAAAAACGACATAACTCTCAAAACCACCTATCAATATTAAATACAAACAAAACAGCATTAAAACTCAAAATCGTACAGCATTCTTTTGGATATAAGTCAATGGTCTTTTCCAGCAAGATTTCTTCAGAATCGACCCCCATTGAATCTGCACGCTACTAATACAGTCCACGCTCATTCCGCGATAGTAAATTAACCCTTAAATTCTAACTATAAGGTTGGGTTTAGGTTGTGGAGGTGTAGAGGTAATCGGTTAGCGGGATGTAGTCCAATTTAGTTCAGGAAACCAGTACTTACTGCAGGGGTGTGACGTCACAGACTGGCACGGACCGCACGACTCGCGGTCATTGTTATTGATAGCGATTGGTCAATTTAACTGACAATATTTTAGGTGTTAAAGCAAAGATAAAGATGTTTCTTCACTAACTAGGCTGCACATGTTTTCACGTCAGAATCTACCAGCGCTTCCCAAAAAATTCAACCAACAATCATCCACACGTTTACCTGCTCAACTATAATTGTTTTATATAATGCTAGGGTAAGTATTCATCATTGTCGCAAGTATCATTTAAAAAATGAGTTACTATTGAGTTTCTTTCGGCTTTATTTTTTATTGAATTAATTATTATATTTCAACTGTAACATAAGTACAAACTTAATAATAATAATTAACAATACAAATACACTTTATTGATTAACATAAAACAAAACACAAAACAGTACATATTCATTACAGGTATACCACTGGCAGAAGTAGAATAAGTAGAAGTGTGTCTGTTGAGTGAAGATTTTTATATCAGTCAATCAATTACACATATACTCGTCAAGATGAAATTGATTACCTACATAAGATATTATAAGCGCATATGCAATCAAATGTAGGAAACAATAAAATGCAAGAAAAACATACTTAAAGTTATGTTATAGTCAACAGCGCAAAAACAATTTCACACAATAAAAAAAATAAAAAAACATCGGTTACTCGTTTATTATCTTTGTTCAATGTGCAAGTATAATAAAAACACACTATAAAAGTAACATTTTTTTTTTGTTCATTAATACTTAAAGTTTTGAAGCAACTAGCGAGCCGTGGCGTCACACCTCGCTGCAGTGCTATCGAATAGCACTGTTTAAAGTTTTTGTCGATTTAATCATTGTAAAGACCACTTAAATAAATGATGCCTACATACGAGTAGATACTTTAAATCTATAGTAATTTTGTTTATACCACTGCGTAATTTAAATTTTCAAATAAGTTTTAAAGTTACAGTAGAAACAAAAAATACTTTGGAAAATTCCTGTTTTGTTACCAAAAGTATTTTCTATGGTAACAAAACAGGAACTTTCGGTATAAGTAAGCTAGATTTATTTTATCTAAGTGAGTAACTCAGCTGACATAAATGAGGGTCAAACCTATTACTGCTAGCCACAGGCACCAAATAATGTAATATTTTGCAATCACTTACTACAATAAATTAATCTAGTTACGTGTTACAAATTTAATTAACTAAGGAAATCCGGTTGCGTGAATTGTTTGCCTATAATTGCCTATTATACGTATCAATTACTCGTTTCATATTATTTACGACTAATAATTCGATACGTAAAGAGTACGTGACTGTAATAGTAAAATATTACAGCTGTAAGCGCGGAAACAGTCGTAAAACTAAAAAAATAGGTAATGGTACCATGATTAATATGCTAGAGAACTTACTTTCTATTCACTTATAGTTTTTATTTATCTATCGTCATCTTTATTCTAATTATTACTGTACAATGTATATAATGTATTTTTTAACTATAAATTAAACCTTAGATTCTCTACAAGTAAAACATTTTTTTACGTCCCCAAACTGAGCTTAAGCCTTGTCCTATGGGTAGGTAAAATATGGGTAAACTAAGAACTTGTTTCAAGGCTATCTTTGTCTTTGTTACCCTTTTCTAGAATCAAAACTTATTTCCAATTTTTGTTATTTCTTTAAAAAAAAAACGAATTTTTAGACATTTCAAATGTACCAAATTCTGCTTAGCGTTTTTCCTTATAGGTACATTTATTCTTACGTAGAGTCGGAACCTGAAGACTGAAAAAACATTTAGGACTTCCGCCTGCTGCCTGCTCTACTACTATTATAATTGTACCTATTAAATAATAATCTATATAATTGTCTAATTCCCATAGTACGAGCCTAGTTTGCATATGAATAACTTAGATTTCGCATAAAATATTTTGGCCGCAAGCTGTTTTTACAATAGAAACGGTTTTATTTTAATGATTATAAAAAAACTAACCTAACCTAACCTAATATCTACACAAAAGATGTTTATTAAATTCTCCATCTCAAAAGGTTGTTATCCGAAAAGATACAGCATGTGTAAAAAAATATGATATATAGTCAATTTATGTGCGACTAACATCTGATAGTATGCATTCGCTGCTAGAAACATATTGTTTATGACATATAAGACAAACGAGCACGCACCACTTGATTTTAAGTGGGACCTGAGACCCATAAACATTTGTTATTTCAAGATTTAAATCCTAGAACTGCAAATGCGATTCAAACACTGAGGAATAAGGTGGAATGCTGTATGCTAGTCATTATACCGGCGGTGTGTAATCCCCGTACCGGAACACTACAAAGCGTACACAGCTGCTTGCCGGTAGGTTAAAGGATATAATGGTGGTAGCGTTCCCATCATTACGGTTATACCCCCACTATGGCATATTTATAAGCGGTGTCCTGAACTCCTGACTTACATTCAATACATTGAACGCATCTGTGCGTTTAACGTAGGTGAAAACTGTTAGAAGTGAACCAGAGTAACATTTTAAGCGAAAAATATTGATAACTCAAGACACTAACCACTGCTTTCATACAAAATCGGGGGAGAACCGAGTTTATTGTGTTACCATACGTTCAAATTGTTATATTTTCCGTAAAAAAATATGTCCAACGGTTTAAAAGAACTCACTTTTAATCTGAACACAACATCATTTAAAAAAAACTCCTTTAGCTTTCTTTAATCTTTATCTTCATTATTATTATATTATACTTAGTATAAAACCAAGTCAATTTCCACGTCTGTCTCTCTCCTCCTCCTAAACCATTTCATGCGAATTTCACCAACAGATTTTTTTTTTTCACCGTAGGCACTTATTTACAATAAATTCGGGTTTATTTACGGGTACTTATTACTGAAAGCCCACTTAACCCGAAGCGATGTGAGGGCGGATCGCTAGTCAAACATAATTGTTAAAATTATTTGAAGAACTAATTTAACCCCCTTTTAATTCCTTCGTACTTCAGTGTCTACTTAGGTCAAACAAACTGAATTCGGCTTTTGGTTTAAATCATCGTAAAAGACGCCGCCATGTTAGCAGAAAATTGTATTAAACGTCTTTATCAAACGGAACAACTCTATTACTTCATTTTCTGGCAATGATGGCAAACCTTCGCCGGCCTTGTCTGGTGCCACGGTAACGAGCGATTAAAACGAATCGATTCAATCGAGAACTTGGCTCCGTCTCACGTAGTTCCGAGAACACTTCTTGTCTCTTTCACTCTTAAGGCGAAGGAAGCTATTCGTAACGTTTTTTCAGTATCTTTGCTTTTGTAAGTAGATACACTCAGGAGCAAAAATACCGGGTCAAACGAGACTAATTGGAAGCCTTGGTTCCTTGCCAGGGGTTGTTTCGAGTGAGGTGTGATGGTAGATAGTCCAAGGTTCTATAGAGGAGGTCAAAAGTTCTTAAGATACCTAACAGATCGCACAATCAGTTTACACCACAGCGGGAGAGTTTGGGTCAACATTTCGATTTCCTTACATTTTATTGCCATTTTAGATGTTTTTCTGAACAGGCACTATTCCGGCGTTGACCGCAGATTCATTCAGTTGGATATCCCAGGCACTCTGGAAGTCCTGTATCGATGCTCGGGGTATTCAGCATCAGATTTCACTAAAAGCATTCCCTGGCGAGGAACCAAGGCTTCGAAATAGCCTCTTTAGTATGAAAAACGCACTCTGACCCGGTATTTTTGCTCCTGAGTGTATTTTGTCAGTTACGAAACCATTTTAGTCGCATATTTCTAATAATCGCTATCACCGTTATATACACATGCGAGTAGTATTTTTTTAACTTTAAAATATGTATTATTTTTATACGAGTATGGTAAATTATCTAACCCATTATAATATCCAACGGTTTCTAATAAAATGTTCATCACCTCAGATCAAATTCCTATGCAATTTTACAACATTTAAATTAGTAATTCTTCCACGTTCCAATGATTACATTAAAACGACGTGTTTTAGCGTGTTTTTTGCTGCACGAGTGCATGTCCACATATCGATGGTAATTGATAGGTGCGTTGGGTCCTAGGCAGGTGAAAGAAAGTAACGCAGGTAACGTATACGTACACGGGTCGTGTTTTGCGAAGGTACACTTTTTTACTTTTTTTTTGTACTTGTATACGGTGTAATGTTAGTGAATGGGAATAATAGGAACGTTCATTACTTTTTTCCCAGCTTCAATTAAAGTTAATTCATGTAAGAAACAGTTGAGAAAAATCATTTTTGAATAGTTATAAAAATAACCAAGATGCCAACAAAACTTTGTTCCTCTTTCTAGCAAACCAGACTTTAACATGGAGTTTATATGGCCGTCGTGTTACATAACACTCGGCATATCGGATCTCTCACTCTAATCGCTGTCTAATTAGCATTTAAAAATTCTTGTATGATCCGTATATTTTTATTTTTATTTCAATTTTATCTCTTTTACGGTATTTTCATATTTTGTTGAGAAAACCATGCATTTTCTCTATTGTGAAACAGAACCTCAGTATGAGTAGGTACTTACTAAAAGTGCCGCACTCAGTCAGTTAATGACGATAATTCAAACGTAAAAAGAAACGAGTTTAATATCTCTAAAATATCTCTGAGTAAGACGGTAAGTTTCTACTAAGTTTATTAATAATGCTTTTTATATCTCTATTCCTTCCAAGTACTAGAATTGTGCAAAATAAAAACCTCACGTTAAGAATATTTATTTTATACCGGATACTAAATGAATGCAAAATATAATATTCACCATTTTCAATTTCTAAGCACATCTACTATATTTACATTTTCATAATTAACAAAGAAATAACAGACATTCCCGTTTAAAATCCAGAGCTTATAATCAACTTCAACATTTCCTATCTACGGAAATAATTACAATTTACATGAACATTCGATATTAATTATTTCAGAGGCGGAACTTCGCCAAAGGAACGGAGTTTTTTCCTAACATCTGTTCATGCCGAGAACTTGCGTGTCCAAGGCATCGTAATATTGACTGTCAGGTCTTCATTACAGTGTAATGCCTGTCTTCCCTTGCATTTCAATCGATCGTATACTGAGCAACGCGGCATGCACACTAGTCAAACTTGTAACGCTATTAAAATAAGGTTCTTAACTGCTCTTCGTTGCTAACTGTCCCTTAATTACAAGCAATGTTATATCTCCTTTAGCGTCATAATCGCCAGTAGGTACCTTAATGAGAAAGTGCGGAGAAATTTATAAGTAGGTAGTTATAGGTACTATAATCGGTTAACATATGAGCTATTAAATAAACTAAAAAAAAAAAAAAAAATTTAAAATTTCAGCTGTTTATTTCAAGCAAGTCAAAAAATAGATTTACTTAACTTCTAATCTTAAATAATAAAGATAAAATACGCCAATACTTACTATACTATACGATAAAATACTAGCACCTCTTTGCTATTTTATACCGGGTTGTATAAAAACTTTATTACTCGTACACTAGTAGGGTAATGAGGTTTGAGCTAATTAACCGATATCAATCCGATTCGAATGCATTCGAGTGGTGCTAATTTGCATTAATTTGTTGTGAAACATTACAGTTCAAATTAAAATAGTATCTAAAGTGGTATTTAATGATTCTTTTATGGTCTAAAATACGAATAGGAGACGATTTCAGTCCAGTACTTATATCATCAAAAATTAAATAATACTGTTTTCTTTTTTAAGACCAATTACATACTAATCGAAAGTATGAAGCCTATAAAATATGTAGGTAAACGTTAGGTTTGGTGCAAAATATTAGTACCGATTTACCTGTTTATACCTGCCTACCCAATAGTTTGACGGGAATAAAATATACAACCTGACGTTTGCATATTCTAGGCTTTATACTTTCGATTGGAATGTAATTTGTCTATTGAACAAACAATTGTTTATTTTTTTTAACAAAGTTTGTTTTGGACTTTTTATTTAATTATATACTGGTGGATTTTTTTTTATCCTACCTATTCGCCATATATTACTTAGCATATAAAATACTTCTTCACTACTACATAGTATAAAACAAAGTCGCTTTCTCTGTCCCTATGTCCCTTTGTATGCTTAAATCTTTAAAACTACGCAACGGATTTTCATGCGTTTTTTTTTAATAGATAGAGTGATTCAAGAGGAAGGTTTTTTAGGTGTTACAGAAAACTTGCATAAACCGAAGCGAGGCGAGGGCGGGTCGCTAGTATCTAATAAACAGCCCGGTGCAAACCGTCTCCCATTTCGATGTCCTACTATAATAAATAATAACTAAATGAAAAGCAAGGTTTAGAAACCCGACTGTATTTTTTGGTATTATTATTAAACCCGTTTATTAATGCTACTATATTCATATATATTTGAAGTGGCCACATTAAGACCTTTCAAATGATACCCATATATTGTAATAATTAGAAGACTTTTTTGTTGACATAAATAATTAACATTTTGCCATTGTTGTTATCTCAATTTTTACAGTTTAATTATCCTACGCCACCCGGGATGGTA
Organism: Acleris sparsana; assembly: GCA_923062465.1. NCBI lineage: Eukaryota > Metazoa > Arthropoda > Insecta > Lepidoptera > Tortricidae > Acleris > Acleris sparsana. The sequence continues at coordinate 17,244,488 of OV281286.1, forward strand.
AAAGGATTCTAACAATACCACATACATTTAAATCGGCTTACCCGTTTAGAAGTTATGGTAGAATAAAGAATCGTTACATACATACATGAACCCTGAAAACATTACACTCCATTTTTTGGCAGTCGTGTATAGATAAAAAATCTTAGTCGTATATTCTCCATGAAAGTAACAAAACGTTATGATCAGTCGGCTTAGGCAAGATATATCAAAGGATTTACAGAGCATACATAATAGATACATAATTTCAGCAAGAGACGATTGTTTGGGGCAGATGTTACGTGACGTGCGCAGTCAGAGAAATTTTAGAATCTTCCACTTTTTCAAACATTTGTATGAAAAATCGTCACAAGGAACGATTTAATCATCATTAGTCATCTGAGTGCGGCAGGTTTTTTAAATATTGATCATGGGTTCACTTTTGACTGACTTGCCTTTGGAGGATGAAGACTTTGCACGTAACTTTGAGTTTTTATCAGGTTTTTACCCAAACAATATGCAATAACCATTTCTTTTTCAATTTTGTAGTATGATACTGCAATCTATCAGAGTAATCATAAACCAGAGAGTTATTTCGTTCTCTGCTGGACATTGCTAAAAAACAATTTGTCTCAGCGCAAAAAAGATTGTAATATTTTAGCAGGTGCAGAAAGATTATGAAAAGCAGACTTATGCGCTTATGCACCCCGTTGCAAACAAGTGACATTAATTCGATACAGTTTTGACAGGAGCGACAGCACACTCGGTCACAATGCTTTTATACATCGAGAACCAACAAAGGATTATATGATAAAGATACGAACACTAAGCAGTTTAAAAGGCTTTTTATTTTGAAATTACTTAAATTTCTTTGTGGAATTGTCATTGAGATTGGATAACTTGATGTTGTCAGAGGTTGACACTAGTTTCGACACTTCTGCGATTTTACGTGGATAATAATTACTAAAAGGAAATTACTATTCAAACTGGTTTTTCGTCCGGTATACCCCAAGGATCGTCGTTAAGGCTCAATTTTTCTCAGTATAAATCAGATCTGGATCTCAGAAACAATACATGTATCATAATCATAATTGTAAATGCTTAATTAATTTAATTATCACTGTAATATTACAATATAAACTGCACAAAAAAAATACATGAAGATCGTCAACCTAAATAGTTACATTACATACTAAGTACATACATACATTAAATCACGCCTGTTCCTCAGAAGGGTGGGTAGATACTTATGGCATAGAGAAGGGAATCGAGCACACAGGACACCTGATGGTAACTGGAAACTGTGACCCATAGACATTCGCATTCACAAGACTGCAAGCGTAAGACTGCAAATGTGTTGCCAACCCTGAGGACTAAGATGGAATGCCTCTTTGCTAGTCTGACACCGGCTGTCTTATCCCCAAACCGGACCACAACCATGCGAACATTGTTGTTTGGCGGTAGGTTGATGGATAAGATGGTGGTAGCGATCCGGACGGACCCTGCACAAGGTCCTTTTACCCGCGTGCTACGATAAAGACTAATAATCAAAGAATACAAAATAATTAAAACCATTTAACATCCAAACAAATGTTCACTTGTCCGATATCAACATACAAGGATTAATAAATGTACAATGTAGCAAAAGCTGTCGTTAGGAACCTAAACTTTGGAATAATTCCAATCATAGATGAAAATAAGCTGCAGATCGTACTTGTAGTTGCCAACTGTTGCCACTTAGGTCTGTCAAGAACTTGGCTACCATCGCGGGGTGCTTGTGAGAGTATAAACTTACAGCTGTCTCACCAGTCTCATTCAAAGGTACCCAAGCATTCAATGAGATGCACCAAGTACCAACCTTTTTCAAAGTAGGGTCTTTAATTAACCTGCATCATTAGGGATGTTTATGCTTAAGGGGAAATTTTCTGAAGTCTATATGACTAAACTGTAGAAAAAAAGGGCTTATTGTGGCGATAAAATATAGAGTTCAATAAATAGTATAGGCTATTGAAGAGTAACAGAATACACGGACCTGTCGTCTCACGTTCTTCCGCCTTGATCGTACCAGGACTAAGCTGGGAAAATCCTTACCACTCTACCGTCTGCAGAAGCAATACAACGATCTAGCTAAGGCCCGTTAGATTGACATTTACCTGAACTCAATATCAGTTCTGCGACGTAGAATGCTGAAACCATCGCCTCCGCACACCCCTGACTCACAGGGCACGTAATCACTGTTTATATTTTAGTTTGTATTTTTAGTTATATTTCAGTTTTGTTCTTTTCTCTTTTCTGTCTGGAATATTTTAATTTTTAATTAATTGTTTGTAGTCTCTTTGCCAATGCTGTTGCACGCCTATAATTGGTGCATAAACGGGAATGTGCCTTTTTTTTCTGCTCGTGTATAATCTGTTTATGTTACTGTTGGTGTGTCTTTATAAATAAATAAATAAATAAATAAATGTACGAAGACCAGATATCAAGAGAAATAGACACACTATTTTAGTGATAAGGTATATTATTTCCGAATCTTTCCTACTAACACGATAAAAACCATCACAATGTTTATTATCATCACTTAATGTTAAGCAAGATTACAACATTATATCCAGATTACCTACATGACTTTAATTTAAACCTTTCAAAGTACAAGGCGTTCATATCGCCCAGAACTAATTTATATCACCCAAGAATCCCAAACATCCCAGACACCCACCAAATTAAAAAACAAACAGGCACAGAAACCTTTTCTTTAAATAAAGTGCAGATAACTTTACAAATGACTTATATTTTCTGGAATTTAAAGTACAAAACCCCTCACGGGACAACCAAAACTCTGCTACCCGAAGCTAAGGTTGTGATTCGATTATGCCAAACTGGTTTTTATACAGGGTGACATGGAAATAAAAGGATTTAAAAGTGAGAGTTATCACAGCGACCCATTAGTGCGCACGCGCGGCCTCACAGACGAAAAAAAAGGAGAAACAAACGTTTTGTAGGGGCTCGTAAAAATAATGCCGTCTGGGCACGCTGATGCGACTCCCGTCTTGTTTACACTCCGTAGATAAGGGATGCTAGTAGCATTACGATGGTTTTAGGAATGCGAGTTTAAATGGAGACGTCAACAGTCATTTGTTATACGGGATGATCGGTACACTTTTTAATACAATAAAGATTTCAAATGATGACAAAGAAACTGTTATAACTACCACGAAATAGCTACATCTGTCTGAAGTTTCAGCGTTATAGAAGTATGTTATGTGTTACTGCCCATAAAACTTCAAAGGAGTCTAACACTACGAAAATTACTACCTACGTACAGTTGTGATGCTTGGACGCTGTCTCTTACGGAGGAGACTACATCAGTAGCACTGAAGAAGGTATTCCGGAAAATCCTGCGCCCCGTAGAATCCTTAAGAATGCTGAAACTCAGAAGTGATACCCAAACCAATCATTAGTAAAACTAAATCTGTCGATTCAATTATTTTGTGCTCTACCAAAATCAAGCCAAAATATAAGCTGGCAGGAGTTACTAGATGATTTTCGATGTGATGATGGTAAATTTCTAAAAGTAGAGGATCCGAACGGGAGACCTTCACCTGGCTGTTTATTAGAAAAAAGTATTTTATATCAAATTTAATATGTTTTTATGGCGAATAGGTAGACTGAAAAATTTCAGTCCAGTATATAAACACTTAAAAAAAAGGAACTTTTTTTTAAATTAAAAAGCATTTAAAAAAAAAACTGCAACTGCTTGTTAAATAGACAAATTGCTAACAATCGAAAGTATAAAGCCTATAATAGAATATGCAAACGTTATTTTGACTATTTTTTCCCATCATATAACTATAGCGTTAGTAGATTCACTCTTTATTAACCGACGTGTAAAAGAGCCCTCATGTGGCCAATTTACTAAATAAATATTTTGAAGTTGAATTTGAATTGGGTAGGTAGGTATAAAGCAGGTAAGTCGGTACTAATAATTTCCACCAAACTTAGGCTTCATACTTCGGTCGATATACAATGGACTAATACTTAGATACACGCATTAAACTTATAATACACCTATATTTGTGAGTGTCGAATATTAACCCTACCAAAGAAATTATAGGGACTTTTATCGTCAGATATTTGTAGTATGGTGATCTGGGTAGAGTCATAAATCAAGTGTTTCCTGTACAAAGGGCAGTCATTGCGTGATCATAAATAAAATGAAATGTAGAAAAATTGTTTAATTTTTTTTTTTTTTCATTGTTTTACGGCTCGTGATTCGAATAATTTCACGTGAAAATGTTATCTGTTTTTGCACTTAAATTACGATAGCTATTTAAATCTTCGTTTTGTTTTATTTTTAGCACAGTATGAATTGACAGTTCCGTGTAAAGACTCTATGAACTATAAAAAGTTTGGAGACCTTGGATATGCCTTGGATATAGGTTCGCTCGAAGTCATACTGTTATCACCTAAATTATACCTGTATGCTCACCTACACATAGATTGCAAATATGGCATACCGTGGGTATAACTAACACTAACTGTGATAATGGCAGCCAAGTTTTTATTCACCGGAAAAATCGAATTGACAAGTATTTGTCCCGTAAAACTATGTTACCACTAGTTTCCATTGTTCTTAACAGATGGAGTTTTTTTTAATATTATCTTCTAGTGTCGCTACGAGGTAAAGTCGTTCCCTCTTTTTCGTCATCCCTACAAACTGCATGTTCCCGATAACCGCTTTGAAATCCTCCAGGACATCTTATCATCTTCGTTTTGTTGGCTTCGGTAGCCATCTTGCAATTTCCACTGCATAGTATTTTATTGCAACCAATTGAATACGTTTGGAAGAATAAGGTTCTTTATATTTATATATCTAAATATCTATGTTTAACTAAAAATAATAGAGGTTACAAATACGAGTACAAGTACATAATTTATGTACACAGGATAAAATGAGTAACAGTTTCCGAGTGTTACGTTTTTATTTTCGCAGTCAACGTCGTTTTCAACTTCAACGTCAACTTAAGGGTAGTTTGAGGTGCAAATTTTGTGCTTGCTCTTCACAGTAGGTAGGTACCTACCCTATTACGCAAGCGCAGTCCAATTCTAGGGTTAGTGTTTCTTTTTTAATATCTAACGGATCTCTAAACAAAAACTGTAAGCACTGAACCCGTGTTCCGGCAATTTGATGGACAAGATACAACATTAGTAGATAAGAAAAATAAAATAAAACAAACAACTGTGGGTAATTTCCTCGCTAATGGTCTCCTTATCTGGCTAATTAAAATGCGATTTGGCACAGCACTGCATAATGCCTCGTATTGTCACTTCGCTTCGATTTTATCTGCTGATTGTCGTATTTACTTCATTTTCTTGGAATAGTTTTTTACAATATTAGTGTCAAGACTGGGGAGGTGGTATAGAATTGGTGTAGTTGCAATTATGTTGCGTCTATGTCACTTTTAAAAGCAATTAAGCATATGTGCAGCCAGCCTTATCACTGCTGTGTTGGAAACAGTAACGATCATTGTTATGTGCTTGTAGAAAAGGCATTTAATAACAGAGATTATAATCATAAATCTTTATTCGTTGGAGAATTTTTTAACATTGTCTTGTCATAAATTAACAGTCAAGAGATATTTAGGTCCTGCAACAAATACCAAATAAGATTAAGAAAAGAATAATAATGAATTTTGCAGGAAGAACACCGCACTCGCCGTACTTACAACACCGCACTCAGTCAGTTAATGACAATATAAACGTTTATTCATGCACAAGTTTGAAAAAGGAACGATTTCATTGTCCCTAAAATGTAAGTACGGCGATAAAACATCATAACAAACAGAGTGGTAAAACAACGTATTGTTGCAACTGACCACCAACTAACGACATGCTTGTTGCTGGCAGACTACCTCTACTGCTGCTAGTATAGCACTGGATTATTACAAAAAACAATTTTTTAAATGAATTTCTGGGAAAACAACTCCTGAAAAAAGACCTCAAACGAAATGACTACTCGTATTAATGAATACTTGATTACCTACAAACAGTCATTACGTACTGCTCTAACCTTCACACTCTCTCATTAGGATCACCGTTCTAGCCTAACATTAAACAATTGTCCACGTGTCTAATAGCCTCATCATGATGGCATTATCCAACCCTTTGTCGTGGACAGCAGGCACCCCGTAATAAAATCAATTTGTGTCCGTTCTAAATGCGTGACACCTCCAAATCACCCCTTTGTGGAACATCAGTTGTGACAGACATTTAACAATGCTGGGGGTTCTTTTGAAGTGAAAGGTGTATTTACAGAAACAATTTACAAACCTGAAATTCGGGGATCTTGTGCATTGAACGACTTTTAAGTATGCCTGTGATTCTTTTGAATCACGCTTTCAATTAGCTGACTAATTATTTTCCGGCTAGCCTTGGTTTTTTTATCAGAGCATACGTATTTTGACAATGAATGTGAAGACAAGACGTTTCTTCACTGAAATAAGTACGGGTAGTAAAACTCTACAAGGATACAAATTTCCGCAATGACATATACATTTTGGACATTCACGGCTTTTGGATTAGGCACAAAGATCAATTCCTATGTATACAAATAAAGGGACTTACTTACCGATAAAAATATTTAGTTACAGTTCGACTCACAAAAAGGTCCTGCATCATACCTCTAACTACATTGTTTTGTTTCCTTTTTAGGAAACTCTTATTGAATTTGTGACCTCTAAGATTCCTTGTGATTTTGTTGTAATAAATTCGTCCCAAAGAAAACTTTCTTAAAAAACTCAACGTAAATAAAGTTTATCTGTGTCTAAAACTGGGCATGCGACCTTGTTTTGCTAGATGCACAAAATGACTTCCTTAGTTCAGTTAACATTATTCTAAAGCCTGGTTTGCTACAATAGTAAATTCTTTATTATAGCTAGTTCATGTTATTTATCTTGGGCCCGATGTTGTTTGATACTAATCTATGCAAGCAAATACAGCAGTCATGTCCGTTACAGCCTAGGGCCATCTTCCATGCCAGTAATGAGTAGGTGCATTATTACGTTCGACGGTTAGGGGTATGAAATGTTATTACCGTATGTAACTAGGCATGAGTCAGCTTAAAGGTCGTTACATCGTTAAACCTAATACAGAATAATCGCGGGTAACCAGCCGATTTGAATATCAAACAAATGACCATGATACCAAATTGATTCGCGCCGGAAGACGACCTTTTTTAACTTTGACTTAATCACACAGGAGCTAGCCGTTAATCGCACTCGGTTACCGACTAATGTTGTTTTAATATAGCAGACTACAACGCCGCCGCAATTTGGCCGGCAAAAAACCCATTTGCTCCGTGTGTGGCTTAATGGTAAACTAATTTGTCGTGCATCCAGTTTTCGGAAAGGGTTGCCGAAAAAAGCTACAGTTGGCTTTGGGAAGCGTTAATGAAATCATTTGCGAATGTACTTGTAACCGGTTTTTAGAAAGGATTCCTGTTTTAAATTTGCGAGTTATTACGAAACGTTGCTAGGTAGTAAACTTGGAGTAGTTTTTAATAATAGTAAAATTATCAAACTTTTTTTTCTTGCTCGAAAATTTCAAGCTTACTGTTATAAAATCAGCCCGCGAAGTTCTGAGTTCCAGGTACAGGCAAATTTAAAAAAAAAGGTAGCTGGGCTCGTATACAACAGCCCTTTTCCTCAATCATTTATTTACTCTAAACTTCCAGGGGGGTTATAAACATAGTTATGCAATTCAGTTTACGCTAGAAAAGGACAGAGCTATATAACAAATATAGCTCTGTCTGGCATAGTAACCCCCAGATATTAGTAAAAATACTGGAATAAATTATCGCCTAACCAACTCCGTGGGCCCATTACAATTTAAATTACCTAATGCATCAATAAAAATAAACAAAGAAATCAAATCACCCAATTCAGCAATTACTGTCATAATAAAAGTAAGTATCCGAAGACATGAATGTCCGATGAACCAATCAAATTTGTCCAAACATTATCAGTTGGATCAACCACGAACATTACAAGTACGTAATAATGTCGTTATGGGGAATAATATAGTTATTGGATTAATGCGCACAAAATTACCCACTAATGGTAGTTTTGGTAGAAAATGGTAGTTTCGGATTAGACTAACGAGCGATCAAATGATTGGATTTCGTAAAAAATATTTGGAATTTGGTTGGAGTTGTATAATATAAAACTGTATAGTTTATTATAATATAATCGTATTAATGTTCTAAACGTGATTTGAAAATTATTGGCTTGTGTGTACTTATAGAAACTAAAGTAAAACGATTTTTTTAAACCAGTACTAGTATTAGTTTACAGTTAAAAAAACTACATGCAACTTTTGTACAAAGCCGACAATAAACCTATCATTCCTTATAAAAAAACAGAACATAAAAAGCAAAAGCAAAGAAAAAAATAATCTAAGTATTATAGAATACTTTCAAATAATATAACTCACGTTTATCACTTCGTTTCCCGTTTAGAACATGCGCCATTTGAATTAATTATTAATTAATTACAAATTAAATAAAACATTCGTATTAAAACCACGGAAGCGAAAAAACAATTATTTATAACTATAATAAAAAACTGAAACAACATCATTCAAGAACAAACAACATTGCGTGCCCTTTCATAAACAAGTCGCACCACATTACAGCTTCATTTTTATTGGTTTAGTTTATAAACGCCTAAATCTTAAAGAAGCCTCAAAGCGCATACGTCGTTTTAGAACGGCACATTAATTTCGTATTTAACTGCCAATGTCTCCACAGAGCACACATTTTGTATACAATTCACCAACCCTTGGTATTATCGGTGTTGCCTGAGCATGCTACATGATTATTAAATTAGGGAAAATCCCCCTAATGGGGTAACACGATTGTGTCAGGGTAAATCGTGGCCAATCGGTGGGGTAATCTCGTTGGCCGTGATTGTGGGGTGATTTGTGCTATGCCCATAGGGGAAGCTAGTGAATTAGTTAGTTGTTACTTGTGACGTGATTGGATTTACGTCATGTTGATAAAAGGGTTTTGTTAAAGTAGCAGGAGGTTGAGTTGAGTCGTGAAATTAGTGGTCCTGGTTTTGATTCATGGTATTTGCCAATATTTACAAGTTCCTTGGATATCTTCTATGTATGTTTATATCATATAAAACACATTGTACTTACATGAACAAGCCTAGAACTTAGTTTCGGTCAATTTGTGTGAGATTGTCCCCTGATATTTATTTATTTGTCCTAAAACAAAAGCTTGCAAAACCGTCAAACCACATACTATACGCAGTAGCACGCTCCAATAAGAACGGATTCTCATGGCCAATTGTTGAAATAGCAATAGCAAAATCGTTGGCATTCGTAATAGATATGTCGCTATGCATTATGGATGGAGTAAGTTCCCCGTAAAATATTAATTTGCGACTATTTTCTATAATTTGCAGTCGTATGTGGTTTGAGGGTGACGGTTTGTGGAACGTTGCAGACTGGCGGTCTAAACGCAGCGGTTTTAAAAATCAATAATTATTAATTCAATTCTTACGACCGATGGTATCATAACTATTTTGATTTTAATTTAAATTTTTAATTGTTGTTGTTTATCATGTTTTTTTAAAATTCATACTTAAACATTAACAGGATGCTTACGTATTGGACCACCAGTAAAATAATGTAATTTTAATGAGTTTTTATCTATGTTTTAAATGTTAACATTAAAATTGTCAAGGTGTAGTCGAGACGCAAGATTTTCACACAAATTACGAAAAAATAGAACTTACTACACGTTAAAAACAAGCAGTCTAATAACAATTACCACTAATGATGATGATCATGATTATTTAACAATAACGAATTATAAAGACATTAAAACTCTATTTGAAGTACACTTTGCATAAGGAGCGGCTTTTAAAACTGGGCAGAAAGCAAAGGCAAAGTAATTATCGTAAGAATGGTTCTAGGTTGAAATTACCGGCAATTTTTGTTTCGAACTAAAGTATACAGAAATTTGCTTAGTTATTTCAGCTCTTTAAATAAATTTAAATAAAAAAATAATCTAACAGATAACAGGTACGCAATATAAAATAAAATATACAATTCACTATTGGTTCAAACTAAAAATTATTCATGCAATGTTTCGTACATAGATTATCTCAAAAAAAAAAAACGGCGCGTTTCAAACGCTGCTCTACATTAAACTAAATCGCTCACGAGTGGAACCGCATCCGGCGCGCGCGCACAAAAAGCTAAATCTGTCGTAATGACGCGGAAACCTCAAATGAGACTTATTTCTTTCGCTTGATAGCACTATTTGTTCTAATATAAAATATATTTGTTTGGTATTGAAGACTAAAGGCAGTGGTTCATAACATTTTCTTTTTGAAATCATTCAGTCGTTTTTAACTTAAATCATGGCCAAACACAAGTGCAGTCAAGTGGGATTATAAAAAAACCTACTTGGGTGAATAACTTAGCAACAATAAAAAGTAATTCGGCGTGGCTTTTATAACTACATGAGATACAGCGTTATAGTATTATTATTCCTAAAAACTTTCGACGTAACTATAGTTCATTCTAGTTTGAGTAACTGTGCACTTTATACGTCCACCAGGAAAACCTAGACGTTATCTAGCAACTGAGTACACACGCGCATCATTATTAAATCTTCACTAACTTATGAGCTTATGAAACCCTTCATCAACCCCAAATCGCAATAAGCAATAACACAATAGGCATAAAACCATTTTTTTTTGGTAATCGTGAAAAGGTTTCCCGCGTCTGTGCTACGCGTGGCTCGTGTCACCGCAACTTCTCGGCTCAACGCTCGTCCAAATCGAACGCCATCTTCTTTTTCGTCTCTTTTCAATAAACGACTATTAGCCATACGCGGGGTGAATAAACTCGACGGTTTGTTTTTGCGCAGGAGTGAAATTTTATGCGCATTTTATTTTTATGACTCTATTGGTTAGGTAATGGCTTTAATCACAAATATTGAGCTATGGTTATTGAATTTGGTGGTATTGCGGTATAGATTCAAATGATAACTAAATATTGGTTTGGAAGAGGAATAAAAAAAACAGGGGCAATCTCACACAAATTAGGTAACAATAAACACACTTACAATACATACTTAAATACATAGAAAACTTCCAAGAATCAGAAACCAATACTCGCGCTCAAGACTTAAACCGAACCGGGCTAGCTTTAACTAGGCTAACCGCGTCATCGTTCGTATCATCATCGTCATTATCTAGGCTGACAAACGTCCACTGTTGGACATAATTAAATCTCCCCAAACATCTCCTTCACAATCGGTCTCGTATTACTCCCATCTAGCAACTTCCAGCGACCTTCATTAAAATCGTGAAGACTAAGAACATTCCGCCTTCCGCTAAAGACAAAGTCACCACTCCAGAACCTTCCTCCTCTAAATCTTGACAGAACCACGATATCGTGGTTTCTGTGTCAATATGGAGTCTTAGTGGTAATCATAGAGTTCATTTTTAATAGATGGAACTGAGCTGCATTTTAATTAGCTTAATAGAATATCTAAGTTCCTGTATAGTTTGTTATGTATGTATGTAAACTTCTGACGGTAGGATGGTAAGTACCTATCTGGGAGACTTAAATAACTCGCAATTCATCAAAATATTATATTATGTAAAATAGATGGAATTGTAACATAATTATTTTATTATAAAAAATAATAATTAAACGTATTGAAATAGGGAGACACGGGACCCGTGTCTCGTCAGAAAGATAATCTCAGAATGATCTCCTCGATCGACATAAAAAATGGATCATAAACAATTTTGAATTTAGAAAGATTAAAACGAAATGAAAGAGTGGCCAGGAACGTAAAAATAGGAGGTTGTAACAGCCTCGTTACAAACTCTTTAATGCGCAAACAGAAAATAACAAACAAATGCGAACTTATCCCTTTATCTAGCATCTTTATTTGGTTTTAATGCAGAAAAAGGGAAAGAGAATGGTATTAGTTTATTTAGGTAATACAGCACTTTTGACATCCGTGAATACAAATTATTCCGAAATGGTAATTAGGATAGGATAACATAAAACCATCATAAATGTGTGATGGATGCATTTTTCAAAGTAATAAGATTGACACAACAATTACAACATACCACGTATTTCTTTATAACTGTTCAATTATAATAAAACTAAACAAGATTATTATTATTATTAAGTCGAGGTAGGTCCGAACTGAAGAGAATCCATCGATACTTACATCTGCATCAAACTTTAAATCTTTTAAGCCGCCATGTATGTTCACAAAAAGCACGACCTCATTAAGATCGTGCTCGCTTACGTTCCCCTTGCCAGAAAATAAAAAAAGATTCACTTTAGGAGTTCACGTCATTATTCCAAAATTTGTAATTTTCTCCACAATTCACCGGAACCACCGTTACCGGACAAGATTTGACGCCAATTTCCGAGACAAAGATGTCCAGAAACAAAGCAGAACTAAATTTTAAATTAACAAATTTATGAGTTAACAGAATTTTGAATTTCACGCACTTAATGCTAAACCTGAATCTGTACTTTATCGACAACGGAATAAGAGCGATGAAGGTGATTTTTAAAGACGGTGAGGCTTTAACAGAATCTCGCCAATTTCTAGCGGAAACAATAAGACTAATGGTCGGTATAATTTCATAGCGGATCCGTTAACAATATCTCGGTGATGGTAAAAAAGTAATTTACCATGATTGGGTTGACGATACGGAGATAGCTGGGTTCTTACCAACTGTATAGCCTCAAAATGAAATTTAATAAGTATCTTTTAAAGCTAGATACTAAGGAACGATACTTTGCTAATGGATCGAGCTTGCAAAGCTCTATTCTATCAATCTAAAGCTTAAAGCTATGTTTGCTATGTTTGTTTACTTATTGCCTTATATTCATTCCATATACACTTGCCATTCCGTATATAGTTCCTTTTCAATAGATAGAATGTAACTTGTGTAGCTGTAGATAAGCGCAGGTTAGTAATTGTCGTTCATTTATGTAGCTTGAGTAAATTCCACCATCTTGTAAATGAATTTCCTACTCCCGCTTCTAAGGAAGAACTGTCATGGCAAGACAAACGTGCACGTTAATATAGCGTAAAGATAATGAGCTTAATTTATTTCATTTACATTGAAAGTTTTCATTTTCAAGATCAATTGGTTGGTGCGGACCCGTCTATTAGGCGGACGCTGCGGAGATGCGATCGGTTCCAATCGATTTGGCTTCGCTGCGTGAAGTTTGTTTAGCGGCAAAAAGCGTGCCTCCGTACCAACCTCATTGGGCCACGTTTAGACCAACTGAGTTTTTATCAATTGAACTTCCACCGTGCCGTTAACATCGCATTTCTAACCACCATGGCTCCTTTTGGAACCAATGGTGACTAAACTACCGAGTTGAACGTCCGAGCTAACGGACCAGCTCTATTCTATTTGTTTAATTACAACACCGATACTGAATCGTCCATTGATAACGATCTTCCTTGTAATTTGGAAAATGAAATGATAAAGCCGGCTGCGGCGCCGTTGGGGTGGCAATATATTTACGTGTATAAAAAACCTATAAACCATGATTTTGTTACTTGATAATAAACTTTATGGGTAATAATTTGAGTTGGAAATTGACTGGTGTGAATGCGGACCTGGGTTTTAATGGTCAGATAGGCCGAAACGTGGTGTGGACTCTGTGGAGTAACTTATTCACAGAGTGCGCGTTAACGACAATAAAAATAACAATTACGAGCAGAGATGGCTATCGAGGTAATCGTTTCGTACTAATTCCACGCCACTGGTTGTTTATTGTTGCTTACACAAATAACGATCTGTATAATTTTATTAGTTGAATCGTCAACTTTAAAAGTATTCAGTTTAAATCGAATGATGAAGGCTCCTTTCTTTGAGATGATCCTATAAAGTGAGGATTTTGCGCTTTGATTATTAATTGAATCGTAAGATGTAACCGTCAACTTAGAACATATATAATTCAGTATGAGAAATTTAGAGCAGGAATGTTTTTACACGACTGCCCAGAAAAGGAGTGTTTTCGGCATGATAGCAAAGGATTTCCTATTATGGAGTTGTTTTATCATCGTGCATAACTAACCCTTTTGGATTCGTAAAGTCTTGTTAATATTTAGGCAAAAAATGTGAATACATAATAATTCTGAGAAACTGGTTGCGTGTTAATTTATCCAACCAAATGACAAGTATAAACCCGTTGCAATTTTCAACTCAATTTAACAAAGAACTTCCTAATGTTGGTGTAATGTCTGTTATTCAAACAGTATCACCGGACGAAATGAAAATGTTCCCAAATCATCTCATGATGACAATCTCAACTTCCGGACCACACCGAATGACCCCTTATTAAGTGTCAAAATTGACCTACTGGCTAACACGCGTCGGAGAAATAGACAAGGAACAAACAAAGATAATGATGGCAATTGAAATAGAGATGACAAAGCTTAACCTAAAAGATATAAGGTTGAGAATGCTGTTGATTTTGAAGTAAATGATACGAGTGAAGTTAAATTTACCAAATTATCGATAAGACCATAAATCAAAGGAGAACCTTTAACTCAAACATATATGGTCGAAGATTCTTTAGTTCTTTGGATTATGGATGAAAGTTTAGGTTGGGACTCTGACGAAAAACCGACAAAGCTACCGGGCGCCTTGTTATTAGCGACTTCCGAAAACCGTCGATTTTTTGCATCGTCTCGTCTAGCGGTCACATCAAAAACGCCAATTGACAAATTGTACCAACAATGACGAACCACAAACGTATTTGACCAAATGAGTTTTTTTACCCTTTTGTAATGTAGAAAAGGATGCTGAACAATGCGGACAAGATTTAAGTGCTTAAGTGTTTAAAATTGAAAGCTTTAGCTTCGTTGATATTATTCTGGTTATTAATAATGAAACAATATAAGTTGTGGTTGCGGAGATTGAAGGCGTAATCAGAAATCCTTTTACGCGTATCAGTGCGCTTATCAATCAGGACTAAGTCGAGTGTCAGTCGTCAGAGAAATCTCCGAAAATAAATTAGCTAATGTGCGTAAAGTGGCCGGGCTCGTGACCGGGGCGAACCCGAGCGGAGTGAACTTTACGTCGATACTTCATGAAATATTAACGCCGATAAAGTAGGTATTTCCGGTTTAACAAGCTTAATAATATCGTGTATTATGTAGATGCATGATTTTGGCAACCCGAGACTTGGCACGTCTTAAATCAACTGGAATTAAGTTTTGTTGTTAAGGTTTCTAATAAAGATAATATGTATTTGCATGTGTTAAATTTGTTTGTTTTTTATGATTCTGGAGTATTGTGGAATTTTGAAGCCTTCATATTTTAGAACACGGACACGGACACGCATTAGCTGCGTCTTGCGAAGCCAATTTTATTTTTTAAGTTTTACTTAATTTTATTTTATGCTTTTGAGCTTTAATATGTACAACCTCATTTTTTAAATTAAAAATTGCATTTTTCCACATCTACATATTCTTTAGTGACTCCAATAACTGTAATAATTAATTAGTGCTTAATATACAACAAATAATTACTCTTCTACAAAACTAATTTGTCAATTGATCTATCCAATTACTTTCGATCCGGCTCGAAGGGCCGAAGTCGTGATCTGCAATATCACGATACCAATTAATTGAATGCCAATATCCTGAGGCAAGTTCATCGGTGAGCTTTTAATACTAATACCAAGTACTAATTTATTGTTTAAAAAGGCCAATTTACACTAGATTAGGTGGGGAATAAGTTTATTGAAGGCGGGGTTTGTGCAAGTGATGATTGGCCAGAGTGCCGCAGGGGCGGAGTTTGGGCCCCATGTTGTATTTGAATTATGGATGAGATGGCTTTACTTAAACCAGTTGCGCTTGCCGCGGCAGCGGATCCGCTCGCCTCTTCTAATTAATTGTCGTCTCCTTTTAATTGCTTGTCCTAATTAGCAGAACAATTGAGTGTTTCGACGTGAAATCATCCTGTGATTCTCAAGTAGGTAAGTCCTGTGTTAACGTGTTTTTATGTTCTGTCGGAATGATTAAGAGTAAATTGAGCTCCTAGGCTATATTAGGACCCGCGTAGTGCTGATGTTTGAAATTGATGTAAGCACTATTGTTGTTTTAATAATTACTGTAATAAACAAGGATCTATACCATTACATTGCTTTTTAGTACTTAAACAGATGCTAGCCTAATGGGTATTGCATTCAAAGTTACTAAAGGCAAACTACTCACCCTATACATAAACGTACAGTGTGTGCCTTGCTTTGCTACAGTGTATGGATAATACAACTAGTAAAATGACTAGTATAAAGGGGAATCCCATCTGGCTACTATAGTACCAGGCTGATGAGAAGTCAACCGTGCAACATGACACAAACATGAAGTTTCCTAAAACTTATAATGTTGACAGAAGGAAAACAATGCTGTTATTAGGTACTATTCGTTCTCAAGCGACAAATTAGTTTAGCATTGATTTTCCGCTGTCAACATTGTCAATGTTCAGAAACTCGGTGGTTTGTCAACACATTTGCCGTGTTGGGAATGTTGGGATTGCAACTGTCTATGGTCCTCAAAGCCCATCAGGTGGCCTATATGACAGTCGCTTTCTTTCCCATTAACAAACAGAAAATAATAATTTTATTCTCATATGTCTATGGTTCCCTTAGTTACATTGTTTTGTAACTGAAAAGGAAAGTGAATAAGAAAGTAATTAGGAGCTAATTACTACTTACTACTAAGCTACAAGCTTCAAAAAGAATAAAAATATAAAATAAAACATTTTACTTAAAACTTGATAAAATGAGACATACCTACACTAGAATGACATTTAAAACTTTTAATAAAACCAGCCAAGTGCTTGAACTCGCATGGAGAGGAGAGGGTTCCGTAAATACGTATTTTTTTTACAAGGAAAGAAATACATTTTGTAAAAAAAAAAAATGATTCGAAGATCAGTGGCACAGGTCAATTTTCGACTTTTTTCATGAATGTTTTTTTTTAATATTAGGTATTTGATATCCTCATAACGAGCCCTTTCATTTGATATATGTCACATTTATTTTTAACTTCCTAATATGTCACCCTATAATGACCGCCATTAAAAAAAATACTTTGGTTTGGGTCGTAGGATTAACAC
Organism: Acleris sparsana; assembly: GCA_923062465.1. Lineage (NCBI taxonomy): Eukaryota > Metazoa > Arthropoda > Insecta > Lepidoptera > Tortricidae > Acleris > Acleris sparsana. The sequence goes on from OV281286.1 coordinate 17,261,662, forward strand.
ATTACACCATCCTACAAAATTTCACCTGATTTTGGTACAGTAGATTCGGAGCAAATTGGCTGTGACAAACGGACGGACAGACAGACGCACGAATGCACTCGTGTACGGGTTCCGTTTTTTTTAATTTTTTGTACGGAACACAAAAATCAATATTTATAATTGTCATCATCAATTTCCCTACGGCAAGATGTTTTTGAAAACGCTATCAATAAAAAAAATGGGCAAAATTATTTACAACTAGATAAAAGGAATTGAGCACAACTCTTTGTCAGAAATCTATGTTTGGAAATTACAAACATAGATGGCGCCACTGGAAAACATGAAACGTAGGTTATCATTCATAAACTTTGAACATAACCCATCTTACAAATGGAGTTACATATATGAAAATGTAATAGTTAAGAAGAAGACGAATCCAGATAAACAGTTTACCAACTACCCTGAGGTTCTAGACAAGATGCAGCGTTCGTAAACGTAATCCAAAATATATTGGATTAACGTAAGCTGTAAGACGGACGCGTAGAGCGCCTCCGTCAATTCAATACATTTTGTCAGTTTTCTTAAATCGTTTACGTTAGCGTTAAGTTAAGCAACTTGCCTAGCCTCTCTGTTCAATTGTCAATTAAGAACATTGACCAAGTAAAGCTGCTGCAGAATACTCTACAAGCCCATATTCACCAACTGGATAACTCACTACCTCACTACAACTATTTCCTACAAACACGTACAAAATAATTCGACAAAAAGCCTCTAAGAACCCAGGCATGCCACCGATAACCCTGAAACGGCACAAAAAACAGGCGAAATTAAAAACGGACAAGCATACACGGCTCTAACGCTCCTGATAAGGCCCCGCCGCCGGTCATTTGTCGCGGGCGCCGCAGATAAAGGCTTGCCCGTGCTAGGGACTTATTCTTTGAAGAACGACATCGTCTTGAATACGACGGCAAATATATCTTGAACCGTCCGCTCGTAGGCTAAAGCTGACTCAGTCAAAGTTTAAATCCTCCTGAAACCTCTGAAATTGGTATGGTTTTAGATTGCTGTGTTATCTTGGAGTTGCATTAAGTTGAAGTAGTCATTACTTCAATTCAACACAGCGGAGTGGTGCTTGTTGTGAATTAATTTTTGATTGATAAATAAATGATTTTTCGTAGTCATTGAAATGGGGGTTTCCTTTTAAACCGTTAATTCCAAGTTTGCCTTTTACCTCCGCTACGCATAGCCACAGAGTAGGTACGACTTTGGTAATTTCGCATTTCATTTGACGCAGCTCAACTAAGTCGTAGATGATTACCGCCTTTAAGGACATGGATCACATTATGATAGCCAATCAAGTTTGCGCACGATGATTCTCAAGCGTATAACACCCCTTTTATTCCCTTACGCAGCAACGGCCGCTTGACTAACCACATTAACTTGACCCCAGCCCGCGTTATGTTCACTTCGCAATTCATGTCTACTGTCGTTGGTTTTCGGCACTAAACTCACCTTTGCTACAAAGGAATAACTCCAACGGAATGTCGTCGGATTCCCCAGTCGCCGGCGCACGCTACGGCTTTATTACAAAGGTCACTATTTCGTCGGGAATTTTCTTTACGTGTTGCGTGTGATTCTGAGTTCGTCTTGAACATGTGGGTTTCGTAGCGCTGGTACTACGTTGTTTACAAATAAAAACTTATTCACACGTCGGTCATAATTAATTATTGTTTCCAAAAACTTTAGCTTTTTTCAATCAAAAAGGTCAGGTGATGTACCTAATGACAAAAGCAAGCTATTTTAAGCGCTAGATCGCTCAAGTCCAAGTAAGTCATGTCAAAAACGACTTCCAATATAAAAATCTCCAAATAATTGAGATACCCGTTGGCGCCTAAGCCTCTTAAGTAGGAGGAAAGTAATCTTCAAGTATAACAACAAAAAGCGTACGAACGAAACACTCATAAATTACTTAATTTAACTGATATAATTTGTTTTATGGGAATTTTATCGCTGACTAAATTAAAAACGGATGCATCAAAATGTGGATGTGGCATCATTTTTAACTCAAGGAATTTAAAACAAGCCCAATCAATCCCCATAGTAGGTAAGTTGAAACAACGAATAAATGGTAAAAAAAAAGGAGTACTACTAGTTTTGACTTAGAATTTAGCTTAGGTATACTTAACTATAGCAAATAAAAATAAAGGTTAACGGCTTACATTTATGAGTTAGGTACAACTTAACCATAAAATAGAGCTCATCAAACTCAAGTAAGTAGTTTTTCAAATAACTAGCACCTAATCATTTTTTGCATCCACTCTTTCGAAAGTTTCCTACAAAAAGGTTAATCGTAACTTTGCATAACTCGCAAAGAATTTTTCGACCAAAACGACCCAAATATCAACCGATAAAAAAGCAGCGCGACAGCAACAATCTCATACAATTCTCGATTTAATTTGTTAACTGGATTTGGCTATGGACAAAAAACATCTTGGAATTCGGTTGGTTCCGTGACGTTTCGTCGGTGGTCGCGTGTCGGCACTAATTATAGGCCCTACTTATCGGCCGTGTCCCAAACCTTTTAGTGCGGACGAGGACTATAAATCTCCGGATCCGTCTTCGTATCTGTCCGACGCCAGACCGCGGTTTGGCGATGCGTCTCCTATATTAAATGCGAATGTATTAATAACTCTGATAAGTATTGGCTATAAAATCCGGTATTCGACACCGTAAACCACAAGAGGTAAAATAATAAAATCGTGATAGAGTCGAGAAACTAAAGTGTCAAAACACTTCTTGTTTTCTGCTATCCTTCTGTTTATTTGTTTTGAAATCTTTCACAAAATAACCTGTGGCCCTAGGAAGATTGGTAGAGATCGTTATCGGTATCGAAGTTGACGTAAGCTGCTATGACACGTTTCGAAAATCGCTATTGATAGCCTTAAGCATCTTGTCTAGGATCTCTGACTTTTCTAATTGGAAGCGGACTTGAGTAGTTATATATAACCCTCGCAATAATCAATATATCCTCATCTCTCAATCGATCCATTTTTAGTACACCGATCAAGAAGCAAATGTTACTGGGTAACGTAAAAGCAGTTGAGTACGCTTAAGGATAGTCGCCCTTATTAGACCGAGAAGATAAACCGAGGTGATCCGTTTTTATATAATTGATTACACATATTTTCTCATGGTTGCGATGCGACCATTTTTCCTAATTAAGCCATATACTTACATTGTTTCTATTCTTACAGGTAATTGGAGATATTCTCGGACCGTCCCGCCCAGTACCACCACTAATTGTGAGTCAATTATTCCTGATCGTTTCCCTATAAACAATCATCTGCTAATTAAATCAATTCTGTGAAACCCACACAGTACCAGTATGTTCAGGGGTCTCAGTATTACAATAAGAAATTATCAAATTAGCTGCCACAGTAAAAAACTCGTCGAGCGGACCACAAAGGATCGCTTGCATTGTTCACAGATTTTAAAAATCGTCCATAATTAAATGGAATTCAGTTTTTACGAAACATTTCGCCATGATATAAATTCCTGACTTTATTTAAGAGTCAAAAAGGAGCAATTTGCCACCCTGCTCGGATGCCCAATATTGAAGCTATTTGGAATGAAATATAAGCAACAAATCAATAATGAGTTTTTACTTTTGCCTTTTGTTTGGTGTCCGAACAGTATGAGATCGTCTGCAGTCGCAAAAAGCCGCTCAGTGGGTTCTGCGAAGAATCCAGGGTTGATTTCTTCAGCGAATGGCTATTGATTTGGCCAGTGCCTGTGTTCCCAAAATCGAAGTTGAGAATTACGTGAAACCCGTCTCTTTCTCGCAATCGAGTGATGACCCGGGAGGGAAGGATAATGCAGTGATGAAGTTTAGTAAATTTGATATTTGTAGTGCACTGCTAGAGTTTAAAGATGGGAAGAGGCACTTTTGACGAGGTTACATGATTAGGCTATAAAATGATACTGCAAGGATCCAAAGTTTTTAAAAATACGCAGCTAAATTGGCCTGCGGAATATTTTGAACTAGTTACTAAAATGAGGCTTATTTTTCCCAGTTAAAAGAGAAAGTACTCTTCATTAACCATTATCCTATTTTTGTTTATGAGAAAATCAAACTATATAATAAGATTACAAGGCATCCTTTACAAAAACTACATCTCAATCAGCCTCCCGGCTCCGACACGAACCTTTATGCCACTATAAAATTAAAGACGATAGAGTTGCAGTAAAGCAATCAAAAGGTATACCGGTCCAGATTTACGAGCAGATACATAGCTTTCTTACGATATAATTAAATAGTCGGTTTCACAAAGCAAATTTTATAGCGAAACCGACAAAAAACCCTATAAAAGAAGACCTTATAAAATCAGCACGCTTTATTACCTTCCTCATATTTGTTGTAATGATCAATGTAAATATAAATAAGACATTACGATGAAAACTAGAAGATAATGGTTATTGCCGTCCGCGTAAAAAACAAATTGAACGTGTTGTAAAAAGTGAAATTACTGGATAGAAACATCACAGTGATGACATTGAATGCGCAAATGCAATTGCCAATCGCGTACATAAAGATGAAGAGGATGAATTACTTGTGAAGAACTTCATTCTGTTATTAATTACGATTCTTGGAAAAAAGGATCCTGAGCGACTGTTCATCATAACGATGTCGTCTACATAAAATGTATCAATGATGTCGATCAGGGGAACACAGGGGTATTATTTTCTTGTTCATGATCATTTAAGTTTACCAGTGGACATCAGTTTCTTTTTGCTCGTACACATACACATCATACTCCAAATTTGAAAGTAAATCATCGAGAAAACCAGCCATTTTAAAATTCCTAATCTGCCAAAGAACAAGTTTAGGAACACATCGCATGTTTTTAGATTTCTTAGTCAGTTTTCAATCCGTTGAAGTCTTCCCTTTTTTTCTTAAGACTACTTATTTTCTTTCACACTGTTCGATTTTCCAATTTCAAAACCCGAAAGCTTGTTTATTTCCATTATGCAATAATTATTCTTGTTTAATGATACACAAAACCTTTTTAACTGGCTTGCTTCTCCCAAAAAAGGGCTAATTGTTTCTAGATTAACACCATGCTGGCTGCATTCAAAATGATGCCATTAACAAGTAAATGTTACTTGAATATTTATTTTACGTATCTGTGGCACAGCGTGTTGCTAATTATGCCACAAGATCATCTCAGAACATTCGACGGTTTTTATTCGAAATACTTATTATTTCCGAAGCAGCTGTCGTACATACAAGCCATACCTACCTCATCCGCTTTGTAAAATCTTTCGAACAAGCATTATGAATGCTTTATTAAACTTAGTTAAAGAGATACTTTTGCGTGGTTAAAATGAAGTTTGAATTGGATTGTTTGTTTCTTTTTTGTTATAAGTATGCAGACGCTACCAGCGGGTGATGCGTGCCGCTTATGTAGGTAGTAAAATCGCGGGCTCCCTTTAAATTGGTCGAGGAGAATTGTTTTTATTATGGCATAACTTAAATTGCATTTTTGTCACCCATCGGGCCGAGTCGTGATTGTAGTCGACCGTGTTTTTGCCTCTTGATTACAACCTCATGTATATTCCTTTGTGTCTTCATTAGACGAGGTATTTTGACCGTTTTTGTTTCTGATCGCGAAACGATTATGTTAATTATTGGAGCTTTGATTTGATTTTAATTCGTTGTCATATTTAATTATGTGGGATGAGCGCCATCTATTGATAAGAAATAGAAGGTTGTGCTATTAGAAGGATTTGCTTTTACTATGAATTTACCTACATGTAAGCCAATGTAAATTAGATTTGAATCGATTGTAAACAAATCAAATACTGAATATAATAATCGTTGTTGCACAATTCTGTGTTTATATATCATTCGTTAATTGATGTTCCTACTTAAATAATTATTTTGGTAAATACGTTTAATTAAGAGGTTGTGTGGCATACATAACTGCGCTGACTGTACAGCCTTTCCAACATTGACAAGAGTAATACGTTATAATTACTTAGTTGTTATTAAAAAAAACGTATAATTATAACCTCGCAGCCGAGTTACGCGAGCTGTATCGCAAAGTAGCCGGCATGTTGATTGCTTTAAGTTAATTTAAGTAATATTTTTCTTAGTAACTTTGCTCCGTTAACTTGTGAACTGTAGTTTGTGGCTAGATGGTGGCTCCATCTGGTAGGTATTCTCTGTAACTCGTTCTTGAAGTAGACGCACCAATTGTTAACCGGCGAGTTGAAGAAGTCCGGTAAAAATAACATTTAAGGGCATGCATTCTCAGCTTACCCTACACGTCGAATAATCGCGCTCGTATGACTTCGCTCCCTCGATCTACAGTTTGATAGAGAGCCGGTACAATGAGAATTATTACACGGTTGACTTATTTAAGTAAACAAGATGTTCATCTGTTATGTGCAAAGATGTGCAATGTTCGCAATAATGATAGATACTATTCAATTAAATATTTTTTGTAATGCGTCATTAGCCGGAATGAGTTTCCCGGACACAAGGTTTAGGCACTTGTCCCACCGCGGGAGCGATGAGCGGCAAGCGAGCACTCAGCGATCAACTATGAATATACAGTGGTGGCCATATTTTTTTTTGCCTACAAATATGACTTCAATTTTGGCCACCAAATAAAAAGTTCTTGATCAATTCTATTAATAATTAAAATTTACTTTAGCTCATCAACTTTTTAATTTGAACGGATGTACAGTGAACTACTGTTAAAAAAACCTTATATTGTATAGGGGTTTAAAAACTTAGTGCTGACGCGTCTATGCGCGCAAATGCTGTTAAGCATGAAAATTGGAACGATTGATCTATAGGCCATAGGTACGAATCAATTTAAAAGGAGAGGAGTTATGACGTATTTTTTTCTTTAATGAGTTTTTTTTTGTTGTTCTGAAACCTATCGTGTGTGTATTCTAAAAATATCACTATATTTCAGTCACTTGTTTTAAATTAAAATAATAATCATTTTCAAAACATACCATGTTTGGGCTCCTCCAGATATGATACGATTGTATCATTATTTGTAAAACATACCTAAAATTATATATAATAGCCTCATTTCCAACCCTAAGAAAGCAATTTTGAAAATATTTACATTTAGTTTTATTTTTTATTTTTCAATATTATAAATGTGATAACATCACAATTAGTTGAATTTTAGAACTTAAGGATGATAAATACTAATGCGAGAGGAGTTTTCAATAATATTTATATAATTTATTAATATAGTTTGTTTAGTTTGAGTTTGAAAGCAAGTAGTTTACACCGCCTGCTATGTATTTTGTGTCCTTAGCTATCTCTGTCCAATTATTTTATTTGCGTATTCACCTTAAAATCCTGACCAAATTGCGAACAAAAAACTTCCCCGACGTTCCTTGAACTGCATTCTGCGAAACGTTACTGAAATACTCTATCCTTTCTCGTAATAGCATATTTTTACGACCACTAAGTGGCAACATGTCCGCAATTATCAATAGTGATCCGGATCAATAAATACAGGAAATAATTGATTAAGTAGTTATGTTTCCTAAATATAAACCGACGCATACATTATTTAATATTTATGTAAATGAAGCACTTTTGCTCTTCATTACATTATTTTATTTAATTTTGAATAAAATATGTTCCAGGGTGGCAGCACCAGTAGGTATGCTGGACACTATGGTCGTTCTATAGATACTTTTTAATCTCTGGCCTTTTGTAAAATGTCATAAGATATTTCAGACACACGTGTGAAAATTGTAATATTATTATTTGAAGCAATAGCTTTAAATGTTGTTTTTCTTTTCAGGTTATTACCTAAATAATAGTATTTACCTATGTGTAGAAGTAAGTAGTGTGTGCAAACACTTTTGTAATAACATGTCATAAAAAAAAAAAAACTCTTTTCAGAGCAACAACTTGGCTTTTGGTTTCAATAAAAAATTACATTTATATTGGCAGGAAGGGAAACAAGCACAAGCCCATTGATAAGTAGACTCTTATATAGGCCTTAATTTGCAATATCATCTTAACGTGTTCCCAAGAGCGTTTGTGGCCTAGTGGGTTAAGGAGTCGACTCGAGATTATTTAGTTTGAACCCCCGCGGTTACCAATGAGTTTTTCTTACATTAACCGATGCCTTTAGGGTAAAGGAAAAACATCATAAGTTAACCTGCACATTCGAACAGCTGAGTGTGTGAGAGACTAATTGCACAAAATATCATATAGGTTTATACCTGGGGTGTCGTGGGGTGTGAAGTGTATCCGGGAGGGCCTGTCTGTAGGATAAGATAAGATAAGATAAATATGTACATATATGCTTGAGTGGTAGAGCCACGCTGTATTCATTCGTTAGGTTGAGTGCAGTATGAATGCGCTGGCTAGACTAGAGCAGTACACCCGTCTCTCAGTTATACCGACGTGAAGTAGCAGTAGGTAGATAGCTCTTCTGCGTTTCGTCTGGTCCCTCTCCTCCTTTCCCCCTCCCCCTTCCTGTTCCTCTGGCCGGCAGCGCACCGACAACTCTTTTTGAGTTGCTGGTGTCTATGGGCGGTGGTGATTGGTGATGACTTCCCATCAGGTAACCCATATGCTTGTTTACTTGCCCCTCTTATTTTTTTTAAATTTTATTTGCCAACAACTATGATGGTGATAAACCGAATACCTCAATGTTAGCAATCATACTATTAATTAAGTTATAAGTAGCTGCTAACATGGCATAAGGAAGAATGAATGGAAATTAGGACAAATGACTATTAGAGGTTTTAATATAGACTCCATAACAATTTATTTATTCCAAATTAGCAGGCAGCTTGTAAAACACGATAAAGATTAAGACCCTAAGTGCTAGTTTACATTTAAACAACTTTGCTAATAAAAGAGCCGATCGTCATCAATTAACTTGTATAATTGATACCCTGTACACGTATCAGTCATCCAAAATACTTAAACGAGACACGCGAGTAGGCCTCCGTCTGGTAAAGCTGTGCTCGTAAACGCACTGAGCGTGTAAATTAATTGCCTATTTATCTTTAATTCTGTGTTTATGCCCGTTCCCCATTTGCAAACCGCGGATAGAATAGGGTAAGGTACTTTGAGTTACCTATACAATTTAATATTTACTCTTTTAGAATATAATAAAATATAATATTTTATTTTGCTTGAAAATATGGTTACAAGGTTCTCAATACTAGGAAGTAGGTGAGGGTCACATGTTTTGGCAAAAAGAGAACTGGCCAACCGGGGCGTACAAAGTAGTATAATTAGTTTTAGCCATAGCTAAATTAGATTAGATTATTAGATTATTTAACAGAAATCGAATATGTCAGTCCCTTAAATGTTCTTTGGTAAATAAAACCACTTTCCTTGCAACCTACGAATTAACATCTGCTTAAGCACCGTGATAGTCAGATTTTTTAGGCAGATCTTTATTTTTTTGGGAGGATATTTTACCTTTTAATACCCACTTTGTTAAATTTGAATTTGAATTATGGTAATCTATCGGCAGTTTGAAAAGTATGAAAATGTATTTTGCTAAATAATTCGTGTACAGTGATTTGAAATACAAAGTCTCCCTCCCCCGTTATGCATAGTTAATTAGGTACATTGAGCAAACTGTAGCCATGTACAAGTTGCAGAACATTCCGAGAAGTTTGGAAATGTCTCGGAGACGTTTGAGAGCATTAAGAATGTTCGTTACCATACAAAATAAGAATCTTCTTAGAAGTTACAGAGAATTTTTCATAATAAACATTTACAATGACACAATGCTACGAAACCGTTAAAGTCACTGTCCAAGGCCTGGATTTTATCTATTCAAAAAACATAGCTTTAAAAAAAAGAATCGGTCAAATGATAAATATTAAGTTTTTTTTTAGATATGATGGTGTTCCCATCCCAGGCTTAGAATATCGCTTTCCGCTGCGAGCAAGACGCGCGCGCGCCGCGGAAACAAGCAATTTCCTTTTCAATTATAATTGATTGAAGTAATTGCGAGATTCTTTCGCGAACCGGCGTTCGGCGAACTAGTCGAGATTGCTGTACAGTCAGACACAAACACTTATCAATTGTGTAACAAGATTTAAATGTAACATTTGCACAATTAAATAGGTAACAAATAAATAAAAAAGCGGTAAAGTGCGAGTCGGACTTGCGCACCGAGGGTTCCGTACCGGTGCACAGTAGGTATTTTTATATTTCGATTTTGTAATAGAATCAGCGCCCATGCCGAACCATTTTTTGTTTTTGTTTAACTATTTGATGATTTTCTTCAGGGTTTGTAATAAAATTAAAATCACCAAATTCGATGCTTGTATGTTTTAGGTACCGTTTTTACGATACAAAAAAAAGGAATAAAAAATATTATTTTTTATATTTGTCAGTAAATTCGCCGTAATAACCTAATAACACATATTTTGAAAGAAAAACCCACTCTCTCTCTATTAAGGTTCAAAATATACAGCTGTTTAAATTTTGGACGAATGGACGGACAACGGGATATCAATAGGGTCAGGTTTGGATCCCTTCAGACACGGAACCCTAAAAAAAAGTATAAACAGCATAAATACGAATATAATATTAGTCGACAGTCGGTTGTACTGTCAAACTGCATGGCCCTGGCATTCTTAAATCTAGTTTTATTATTTTATATATTATTCACTCTAAAAACCAATTTAGAATTTTTAATATTATTTTTAATTAGTAACCTATCGATAACCCTAACCCTAAGATACCCTATTTATTACTACTGTTAAATAGTAAAAAAAAAACCTATTGATGATTGTGTCCGATGAGTTAGCTAGCCCATGGTTAGCCTTTCATCGTTTATCTTAAACTAGAGGAACGCTCGCGACTTCGTCCGTGCAGAATACGTTTCCCTCAGAGAGTGAACATTCAAAAATCCCTTCTTAGTGCACCCCTAAATATCCAAGGAATATTCCCTACAAAATTTCATGTCCCTAGATCCAACGGTTTCTGATCCATCAGCCAGTCAGTTTCATCTTTTAGAAGACAAGTTTGTAAGCGGCAGTCCCGCAGATGTCACCCTGGAGTCTGGCAGAAAGAGTACAGCTTCGCGCTATAGTGATTGCAATCCAAAATAATCATTTTATGCTGTCTTTGGTCACTGTATACACAGTAATCAAGTCTTCTACTCGTGATGGAAACTCTAACAAAAATTAGCACGTTTAATCTTAATATTTCACAAACGAATCCCTTAAACCCGCAATACTATAAGACTATTCCAACTATACTAAACGATACAACTAAGCGGTACACAAGAAAGAAAATCCATCCCTAAGTTACGTGTGGGTAAGTGCCCTAAAAAAAAAACTGAAAAAAATTGTTATACCACTTTGTCGGCGTGACTAATATGTATATTCATGCCAAATTACAGCTTTCTAGAACTAAGAGTCTCTGAGACTGGATGGACGGACGGAGAGACGGATGGACGGATGGACGGACATGGCGAAACTATAAGGTTTCCTAGTTTGACTATGGAACCCTAAAAACACCCATAACTAAATTTGGCGTTACACGAATGCGTAAATAGACGTAAAGAGGGTTTTAACTAAACTCCAGCGTCCAGTTATACGGCCGTGTTATTAAACTCATCTCAGTTGAGATGTCCGTCACACGATACGTCAAAGTAAACGTCCAGCCATAGAAAACTGTCATTTTTGACGCATCTAGAGAAGAGAACTTTGTTTCCGTTACAGTCGAGATCAGTACGGCGCTAAGGCCTGTATTAATAAACTGATCTCAACTCCAATGCTCGTCTCGAGATGCGTCAAAAATGACAGTGTTCTATGGTTTGACGTTTACTTTGACGTATCTTGTGACAGGCCTCACAGTCAAGATGAGATTATTAATACGGCCCTAAGTGTACGGCTACGTAGTGTGTGTACCTATTAGAGGATATTATGCTCTCGACTGTACGTAGTCAGTAGTTACGTGTATGAGCATATTAGTCAGAATTAGTGTAACTGGAATGTCTCACCTGCTTTTACCTTGTTAGTTTTAATACAGAAGTTTTGTAGCGGCAAGTAATTAATGCTTAGAACTAATTATACTAGCCGCCGGGTGTTATTATATCTGAAGCGGTCTAAAACCAGACATAACTTGCTTATTAATTCGTCTTACGTCTTTGCTAACTTTATCTGGCAAAAGGTAACTATAGCAACACAATACCTATTAGCTCCAGGGTTAAGTTGCTACCTTTAGAAACCAAACACAAAGTGAGCGTTTACTACGCCTACTCAGGGAGACTTATATGGCTGCGTTTATCGCGTGACAAATTGTGGATAAAACATCCGTTACTTTTTGTCTCGTGTAGTGCGAGAGTGACGGATGCTTTATCAGCACTTTGTCGCGCGATAAACGCTAGTTATCGTACCTATAAAGTATAGTCAGGGCCCAGCAAATTCTTATTAACTAATTATACATAACTAAGATCGACCACAATATCTCGAAGAGCATTGACATCGTCCTTCGCAAATCGTCAATATACCGTATAAATTATTGGATTTAATTCCCTTCAATCCGCTTAGCTGTCCGAAAGGGATTTAATTGAATATGGTCAAAACACCGCCTTTAATATGTCCTTCATAATTCATTGATTGACAAATCCCAAGAAAGACCAAGATATGAATTAAGCTCAATAAATTTCTGTTCTTGTTCTTCTTGTACACGTAGTGTGATTTTGTATTGTTGCGAGTAAATGTCTCTTTACCTTTATCTTTATCTTTAAATCCGCTATTAGGGCCTCTATTCAACACGGTATAAACCATATCGTGTTTGATCTGTTGTCGTATTGTCACCGTTTTGATAGCTCTTATTTACTTGGCAGTAATGGCGACTGACGTCAAAACAATACCATAACAGATCAAAGACGATATGTTTTGACCGTCGGCTAACTAGCGTTTCTATTCGTTTTTTTTTAACCAATCGCGTACCGGTAGATCACGTGACTTTTCGTATCACGTCATCTACCGTAGTAGCGTAGTGCATCTTGACAGGGCCCTCTGGATAGCTACATTTTCCTAGCCTTGCACAGAGCAGTTATCCTATTGGTAGATTTTTTACTCCCGCAACGTCTAGCTGCCGCGCATAGTCCTAGTGGAAACGCAGCCTTAGATCGTAAAAAAAACAATTAATTGAACACTTAAATAAAAAAGTGTCTGTACTAAGTTTTATTGCCCCACGTAGACAATCGCAGTTTCATGGTTGGTTTGCTATCAGGACCGTATGTCACACGAACTGATTGTCATTAATTCTCAAATTTAACAAACACTATAATGGCCTCAGCACGTCTAGCACAAGTTGTCCGACTTGTCTGTCGCTCCGTTCCCCCTTGCTATCAAGTCAGTAGCGAGCGAGAGAGCGAAAAGCGAGAAAATACAACTTGTGCTACCCGTGCAGTTAATATGGAAATCAGGCAAACTGTCGCTAAACGCGTTAGATTACCAACTTCATTACTTTGTTCAACGACCGCTATTCGACTTCTAAGTTATCGCCTCGCCCTCAGTCTGCGGCTATGACATCACTTCCCTGTAATTACTTCGTTATACGGTGTGAGACCTTAATTACCTAATCGTTTAATTACCAGTTAATCAATATTCCATGATTTACTCGATTGCGCTGAACGGGTTGACAAGACTAGGCCAAATAAGCCTGCCGCCATATGGGGATCGCATTCAACATTAATAAAAACTTGTTTAAGAATTCTGTCTAATTATGGGTGACAATTCCATGAAAGCATTTTAAAGCTCGTTTGTAAGTAAAGTTTTTTGCGAGCCAATTTAAAACATTGCAGAACTACAATTCGATACTTTTATGGGTCGGGAGTTTCACTAGGAGCCATGTTAGGCCCATAATGATTCCTGGCCTAGTGAATGTAGGCTTAGTAATATAAACACAGATCTGGAGACCTACTAATATGTCTATATTATAATGTACGTATGTATTAATAATCACCAATAAAAATAACGGGGTCACACTGTACCTAATAATAATAATAATTCACAATCAAACAATGAAAGTCACAATCAAACAATGAAAATTGCATGCGAGCATACTACGGGGCTACAGAGGGAGGAACTAACCTCACTGCGTACCGTGATCGAATGCTGCTCCTGTTTCAGATTGAAAGAGGCATCTTTCAGGGTGACAGTCTGAGTCCTTTGTGGTTTTGCCTGGCCTTGAATCCTCTTAGCTCTTTGCTGAAGGATTCCGGGCTTGGCTATCGACTTCGTAGAGAGGCTGAAGCCATTTCCCACTTATTGTTCATGGATGACCTCAAACTGTTTGCATCGAAGCGCCAAGATCTTATCGCACTATTAAAAATCACACAAGACTTTAGTAGTGCGATCAAGATGGAATTCGGTGTAGATAAGTGTGCGGTCATGCATGTTCAACGAGGGAAAGTTGTAAATTCTTCGAATTTGCAGCTTTCAGAGACAATGACTCTCAGATCTCTCTCCGAAGTTGAAACCTACAAATATCTTGGTATGTCACAGTCTTTAGGTATTGTGGACAGCGATATCAAGCAGTCAGTGAAGGAACGCTTCTTCTGTCGTTTGACAAAAGTTCTTAACAGTCTTTTGTCGGGTGGCAATAAGGTGCGCGCCTTCAATGGCTGGGTGATGCCGCTGCTCACATACTCCTTTGGCATACTAAGGTGGACTCAGACTGAGCTGGACGCCCTGGATAGGAGGGTCCGTCTACTGCTTAAATCACATCGCATGTTGCACCCACGCTCATCTGTTATGAGATTGTACATCCCGAGGAAATGTGGAGGTCGAGGCATTTTAAATGCTAAGAATCTCCACAACCGCGAGGTGTGCAATCTCAGGGATTATTTTCTTCGCACTGAGTGTGGGATGCATCGTGATGTGGTTGCAGTAGACAGAAGCCTCACGCCTCTCTCCTTGGCAAACGAGAACTGGCGCAGACCAGCGGTGTTGAGCACTGAAGACCGCAAGAACGTATGGAAGAGCAAGGAGCTACACGGACGCTTCTACCGGGCCCTAACAAGGCCCGACGTAGACTTTTTAGCGTCCGTGAACTGGCTACGGTTCGGTGACCTCTTTGGGGAAACCGAAGGTTTTGTCTGTGCAATTGCTGACGAGGTCATAATGACGAATAATTACCGGAGATATATTCTGAGGGATGGCACTGTTGACATTTGTCGAGCATGTCGTTGCCCCGGCGAGTCCCTCAGACATATAATTTCCGGTTGTTCGCATTTGGCTAATGGTGAGCCAGGATCATCCATCAGCAACTTGCTCTTCAATACGGTCTTGTTGAGTTTGAAGTGCCGTACTATAAGTACACACCGACGCCAGTTCTCGAAAATGGTCGTGCTACGCTCTATTGGGATCGATCTGTCATCACGGACAGGACTATTGTCGCCAATAAGCCTGATATCGTTTTGACAGATCGATCTCAACGCCGGGCAGTGCTCGTCGACATCACCATCCCGCATGATGAGAACCTCGTGAAGGCCGAGAAGGACAAGCTCAGCAAGTACCTTGACTTGGCTCACGAGGTGACCGCCATGTGGGATGTTGACTCGACGATCATTGTCCCAATAGTTGTTTCGGCAAACGGTCTTATAGCGAAGAGTCTCGACCAACACCTCAAGAGACTCTCGCTAGATGGCTGGATCAAGGGCCAGATACAGAAGGCAGTACTCCTCGACACGGCACGTATTGTGAGGAGGTTCCTCTCTCTGCAGCCCTAACCACCGGTAGCTTGAGCCCTGCCCCGCTGCCGGCGGCATTCGTAGGTTAGGTTTTTTATAATGTTTATTTTTTATATTAGTATTGTTATTTTACTTTTATAATTGAATATTCACTGTAAAAAACCTAATTGTACAGATATAAAATAAATATACGGAATAATAATAAATATCAGGGGACAATGTTACACCAATTGATCTGGTCCCAAACTAAGCTCTAGGCTTGTATGTACTATGGGTACTAGACAACGATATAAATACTTATATAGAGAAATATATACTTAAATACATAGAAAACATCCAGGACTCAGGAACAAATAATCGCGCTCATCACACAAACATTTGCACTTACCGGGATTTGAACCCAGGACCGCTAGCTTCGTAGGCAGGGTCACTACCAACTAGGCCAGCGTGTCGTCTGTTATGTATTTATTATTTTCTTTACTAAGTGACAACACCTCTCTCCTCGTCGATTGTATTACGTACTTATTAGTACCCTGTTGTTGCGATTGCGTGTCAGCCAACAATTGTGTAATTTAAAGATTATAAGGTGTACCCAAGAAAACTATCACAACAAACTTATTATGCAGAATGCAGTTTAAACATCCATTTTAAACACGCACCTTATCCTATCAACCCACGTTGAAATTGTATCAATAAAATTACCGCGTCATGTTTTCATAATTTAAATATGTTCTACGATTATTTATAACCGGTGCGCAGGTTGGCCAACATAATCCGCGGCGTCGATTGAAGATAATCGCGTCAGACACGCCAGGGTTGCACAACCGCCAACCGTACCAACATGCAGAACCAAACGACGTAAGCTTAGCGCACCATAGAGCACATGCGACGTTTTTATTTTGTACCTGTTACATGCAACGCAGTTAATACAATAATTACGTGCGATTTATTGAGTGCTGTTTATGTTGATTTTTGAATTCATAAATTAAAAGTTCATGGAATTTTGGTGCGAATATAAGTATACCTACTTCTAGTAATATTAACGGTCGCGTCGAATGCGCACAAGGTACCTACTTTAATTTGTCTTATTTATTTACTTAATTATAAAACCAACATAATTATGGAACTGGTTTTCAAAAAAATATTTCTCATTCAAACAATTAAAACCTAAAAAAAATATTGTTAGATTCAAGTGGTTCTAACAACCAAAGTGAAAGAACGCGGCTGTATGATAGAAAACCAATGAAAACATCAAAAACTAAAAAAAAACTTAACATCACATAAAAAGCTTTATTAATTTATCAATATTATAAATCAAATCGATTTATTGATTGTAATTACTTTGCATCTTTAGCTTTAAAGTTAGGATGAGTTTGCTTTATTGTCAATAAACCACTCTGTCAACACGTTGCAATCTCACCCGTCAATACCGACCACCCTCGAGTCAATATGGCGGTCGACCACAGAGTAACGAACGCAAGCCTCGAGGGGTGCCCCTTTTATTTTATTTTTAATGACTAGGTGAAGGGAATTATCACCCGATGTTAAGTGGGCTCCGAAGCCTGTAAGTAAATTCACAATTTCAAGTGCGAATTCGTTAAGTACCAACCCTGAGGGCTATCGCCTCTATATTTTTTTTATGGCATAGAGTAGGCAAACGAACACACAGACCACCTGATGATAAGTGCAAACTGTGACCCATAGACATTCGCATTCATAAGACTGCAAGCCCAAGAATGCAAATGCGTTGCAAACCCTGAGGTCTAAGATGCCTCTATGCTAGTCATTACACCGGCTGTCTCATCCCCAAACCGGAACACAATAATGCTAACACTGCTGTTTGGCGGTAGGTAAATGTATAAGATGGTGGTGGCGATCCGGACGGACGGACCCTGCACAAGGCTACTAACTATACCAGTAACTTCCATAGTCCGTTTTTAGTCTATGCTAGTAACTTTGGTTTACTAATGTTTTACCAAATCATCATTTGGCAAACTATATAATTTTACAAACTTTCGTTTCGCAAAGAGAACGTTCCGTCGCATTATTTTACATATTTTGTGCTCAACAGTCTAATCTAACCTAACCTATTTAAATGAATGAGATACGTAACCCATGTGTAATATGTAATTTTTCGGAAGCCATACAAAACAATTATTTTAGATGGTTACTACGAATTTCTTAATTGAATTCATCGGACGCTCCTTTACGTCCGTCGTTTAAAAATAAAACGGCAGAAAGAAATGGCGGAACGTAATTTCGATTTTCAAAGCAGGGACAAAACAGATTGAAAGTCAGTTGCGATTGTCACATGTTTGCAAGTAGGGACAGTTGGCTAATAAGTGCTCAACCACCCTATGGTTACTTTTATAATGTCACAAATCAGTAAGGTCGGCAATTTAAAGTTTGAACTTGAATTAAAAAAAATAGCAAGGAGATGTCTAGCTCGGATCTATATCTGAATCCCTAAAGTTTTTTAACCTATTTTTATATTCCCTAACGTTGTATGTCATAATGATCACTTGTCCTAACGCTCACATGGCCTATCTTTAGGATTCCTAAAATCGTATGGATGATTTTTTTTTTCCATAATGTTTTATTTCCTAACATCACTTGCCATATTGATTCTTCATCCTAACGTTATGTGCCATAATTTTTTTTTTTTTTTTTTTATTTGCTAAGAAACAAACAGTCATATACATCAATTTACAAACTTAAATAACACAATATAGACCTATAGTTTCCTTAAAGATAATCTTAGCAGAAAAACGTGGCTTATCCAAAGAAAGTAAGAATATAATCAAAAGTAAAACTATCTTACCCTATTAAATTATATAAAATAACAACCACTAGTCAGTTGTTTAGTATTTAATCGACCGATTACAATTCCTTCGCTGAGATGCAGAAATTTAGTTTCATCTTGAACAATCTTGAACAAGAAAAGGGTCTTAAGTGACAGTAACCTATTTTTTGGATGTTTTCTTAAAAACGTTCTTCAATGTTGCAAGTGAACAATTAAAAATATCAACGTCCGTTAATTTTAAATTATTGTTAAAGATGTTACATGCACGCCTAATAAACATATTTCTAGCATAACATGTCCTACTCCGAGGTATAGAAAAAAGATCTTTTCTACGACACTGGCGCTGTCGTTTACGAGGAACTCTGAAGTTGATTTTGTGTAATAGGTTCGGGGCATCCAAATGAGAGTGAATTATTTTAAAAAGTAGAACGGCATCAGTTAAGTCTCTGCGGTCACTGAGCTTCTGTATATTGAAACGGTTGCAGGTGTCACTATAATTTGTATACTGTTCTCCAATCCTGAAACTCAATGACTTAATAAACTTTTTCTGAAGTCTTTCAATCCTGTCTATATGAACATTAAAATGGGGTTTCCAGACCGAACAGGCAAATTCTAAGTGACTGCGGACAAAACTATTGTAAAGAATTTTGTATGTAAGAGGGTTTTTGAATGGTTTACTTACACGCAAAATAAAACCTAGTTGTTTATATGACTTAGCTAGCATTTTGTCGATGTGTGGAATGAAAGATAGCTTGCTATCCATAATTACACCAAGGTCCCGGATCTCTGTCACTCTGTTCAAGGATTTATCAGATAGTTTATAGTTATAATTGATTACGCTGTTCTTTCTTGAGAAACTAATCACGTTACATTTATTGGAATTAAGGAATAGGTTATTATTTTTGCAGAAGTCAACTAAATTAGAGAGGTCATTTTGTAATTTGTCACAGTCTCCTATATCTTTAATGACTCTATAAATTTTTGTGTCGTCAGCATAAAGTAGTATGTTAGAGTTTTTAATATGATTAGTAATATCATTGACGTATAACGTGAAAAGTAAAGGGCCTAAATGAGAACCCTGAGGAACTCCAGAGCTAATTGACTTCCATTGGGACTGATAACCCAACATAACCACAGACTGAGTTCTATTCTCAATATAATATACCCATACCACACCTACTGACTCAATAAATAGTATAATAGTAACTTAAAAAGAAGACTACGTACGAACAAGTCGACGGAGCTCCGCTATGCGGAGCTCCTATTCTGCGTAGTTATGGCGCTTCGCGCCTTGACGCAACTCTAACCTGACCTAACCTATAAGTAAAAGCAAAATTGACCTAATTTGGCAGATTGATTTGCATGACCTTGATTTAAACATATTATAATTTATAATAAGTTATATTACCATATTGATTCTCGCCAATATTTTGACATATTTATAATATTTACCATTTACATGAGGTGAAATGATATTAGGGATTTTGAGGAATATGCCAAATAACATTAGGAATATTAATACTTATGGTAAAAAATACTCGGGCAAATGAGTTTTAGGGCAATCATTACATTATGAAAAATGATTGTTATGGCAATTGATCATTAGGGCTAATGCCCATTAGAGCAAAACAGTTCGGGCAAGTGATTTTAGGACAAACGATGTTAGGGATCGCGAGGGAGACCCGTCTAGCTCACAGGCCACCTGATGTTAAGTGGGATGTAAGACCCGTCGATATTTGAATTGTTAAAACTGTATTCACAAGACTGCAATTCTAAAGGCCGTATTAAAAAACTGATCTCGACTGTAATGTTCGTCTCAAGATTCGTCAAAAATTACAGTTTTCTATGGTTTGACGTTAACTTTGACGTATCTTATGATAGGTATCTCAGCCAAGATGAATTTATACTAATAAAGGTGTTCCATCCGTCCGGATTAGTCCGGACATGTCCGAACTTTCTTCGGCTATTTAATTTACTACCATACTTCTGTAACTAAGTAATTAATCTTTCCATTTCGTGACTAAAAAGTCCGGACTTTAATCGACAGGCATTTTGTCAGGACCTTTCAAATTCCGAAATGGTAACCCTACAGTGTTTATTCAAATGCGTTGCTAACCTTGACAAAGATGTAGTATCTCTATTTGTTAAAGATGTGTCAAAATTGAAATACCAATTGTTTATTTAGCCAACCGTTCCTTACTCCCAGGAAGCCATCGCAAGTCGGAAGCGATTTAACTTCATTCATATATACCTAGTTTATGCTTGATTTGTAATACTCATAGTATAAACTATACCAACACCTGACACACATCCGATTGCCATGGCGTGACTAAGAAGTGAGCACACTCACAATTGCCGGACATTTAATAAAATAATATTCTAAGAACTGCTGAAGTTAATTGAAGGAAAACGGTGTGATTAAGTTTTCCTTGTCAGCTTTCCTTAGTGATAATGAAGGTAACATTTTAATAAATGCTCGTCTATCTCACTTATTTAATAAATGCTTTGTTCGTTAAAAATCAGAAGTCGTTTTGTATTTTTGTTCTTGCCGACTTCTACGCAGTTAGATTTTAAAAGAACGACGTCATGATGATGTATTGTTTCTCATACACTACTTCTGTTATCTTCTACAAGGCGGCCAAATTCAAAAGACTGTTATCGATCATACAGATATTATTTAAACGAGGCTAAATAGTATATTCCACTCCCTTTTATTCCACACACATTCGACCTGAACATACATAGCGCAGATAAATAAACATACATTAAAAAACCAACCTTTTTGGTTTGCGTACGGCAGTAACAACCATATATCAATTTCTAACTGACATTCATTAATTCCTTGCTAGTTATTACAATTACCGCGCGAAATTTACGACCCTTGTAGAAAAAACAGCGTAAAATTTACTAGCGACACTTCCGCTAGGTAATGTAGTTGTCAGACGTTAACACACAATTACAGGATTCGAATAATCGTGCAGGGCCTCTATTTTAAAACGGTGGCGATAAGATACCTCGATTAAAAATGACTATGATTTTCCCGCGGCGTTGCTTGCGGCGAGCTTGAAATGTCTTAAAGTTTCATATCAATCAATAAGTGGCACTAGCTAACAGCTTATTATGATCACTAAAAAGTATAAAATAAAATAAATGATTTAAAAAAAACAATGAATATATTTAGTCGCCAATTCTTAACCAAAAGCCGACTTTAGTTGGACTGACCTACACAAGTACCTAGGTACCTAGGTTATTTTAAAAGAAGTTATTTTTGCGTTTTTGAAGACGGTTTTTTTTACCGTGTTGAATGGAGGCGCAGTAAAGCTACTTGCTGGTACGCTTGTTCAGTCTTGTGCGAGTATTACCTTAGGGAACCCCGCAAAAGGGTAGGTACGGTTCCACTAAGGAGAGCTAGGCGCAGAAGAACGGAAATGGCCAATCACACTGGTCGAACAATCTGTATGGTGTGTTTCTGATTGGTTGTTTTCGGATCTAGAATGGGAACGAACCTTTATTAACCTGTGGCGCGAAATCAGGACGTCTTTCTCGAGCAAGTATATTACGAAACACATTTATCGATAAGCCAGAAAATGCAAGGTCAATGAGCCGATTTGAAAAGCTCATCATCACATGTCAAGAATGTTGATCTTCGATTAGTCATTAGAGTAAAGAAAGTATTGATCTGGTTGTAGTGGTAGTGCACTACGAATAATGTTAGTAAGGTTGCGGTCTCGTTAAATTATTAAAATTGTATTAATTAAAAATACATTAAAGACAAGGTCTAACTACATTTATATCGCCTATATTCTAGATCACCGGTCGGCAACGTGTGAACGTGTAACTTGCGGCCCGTGAATGTTTTGTTAAATAATTGTATAATTATATTTATTTAGTTTATTTTGCAGCTAGTGGCCCTTGCCTGCTAAACCGGTGTTCTAGATCTTATGGCACGTGTATATCAATTCGAGAAATAATCAACCCTATTGTTGTCTATAAATGTAAAAGAAACTAAATTGTATGTTAACGACTGAATATTGTAGGAGAAGGTGTATTTGTATACCATACATGGTAATTATTCTGTGCGCGGGAGTGTCGGCTGGCTCGAGTGGGATCTAGCCGCAGGGGCTGGTAAGTGTGGATGTGCCATAAAGGTGCACTCTAAACGATGCTATTGCACTCTGAGGCAGGGTTACAAGATGTTAAAAACCGCGGAGGTTATCTTACTTTTACTACAGATTAATAGAGCAGATTCGTACTAGCTAGCGACTGGCTAAAGTACCTAAGTAGTCACTTTCTATAGAAATTCTATACAAAGTGACCCGTTTTCATTGCTCTTGACTATAGTAGTATTCTTGTTTGTATTTCGGAATGGAATTAAAATCAGTGAAATTACTACCATAGAGGCATTTTATCATAAACATAGTTCTTAGGGTTGCCCACGCATTTGCATTCTCCACTTAACACAAGGAGGCCTATGTATTCGTTTACCTTCTCCACCTATAAAAGAGAAAAGTAACAATAACATTGGATGTTCCAACTTTGAAGCGGCGCGGCGGTGTTCAAAACGACCAGCGTAGAAACAACAGGGCGAAAAACACCCCGATTCCGTTTGACTACTAGCAACTGGCAACCCTAGTGAAAGGTGATATTTTGTTGGCAATTAGTGCCCGCACGAGGCGACGCGTAAAGTAGCTGCGCAAGAGTGGCGCAGCTGCGGGACTGACATTTCCGCGAACTAGGGTTGGCGCTGCGATGTAAACTTGACCTAGGGCACAGACCTGAGGATCACGCCACCGTTAAAAACAAACCTAACAAAAAAGAAAGTACTTAATCAATCTCAAAAAAGGTAATAGTAATAAGTTTGCAAAAGGGCTTGTATTACAAATAGTAAAATAACAATTTAACCATTTATTGCCTTATCATAATTACCAATATTTGCACTTAAAATGCTTTCCTGCCTAAATAATAAACAAACAGTCCAGTAAAAAGGTGTGTTTTATCAGAAAGTTATTACAATAAAGTCCAAGTACCTAACAATAAATTTTAAAAGCTTTTAGTTCCCTAGCCTGTGCGTGTGGAAATTCACACCGCGTCCCCGAACACACATTATTATATTTCGGAGACATTTATATGTATATGTTAATGTGGTTATTTCTGCGGCAAGTTCCGCATCTTTTCAGAGGTAGGTGCTGGCAGGTTCAGAGGATAGAGAAAGGGGGCGATTAGTTTACCTAGATGACAGTCCAATGTTTCAAACACATAAAACAAAACTTTTTTGGTAAGAGGGTTAAAATAAATGTCGTCAGTATAGGTAATATTATAATTATGGCACTTTTAGGAGCGACCCCTACTGAGAGCATCGGCGTCCAATACTCAAGTGGTGTGGACGTTGAGCCGAGCGTTACAAAGCTTACACACCATTCGATGTTCGACGCCGAATGCTCATTACACGCGAATGCTCTCAGTGGAGACGCTCCTTTAGGCTAAGTTGACATTAAAGGCTAAAAATTAAGTTTTCACTTCTCATGCTCGTAAAGTTCATCTTTATGCTGGGTATATGCTGCATAAAATCGCATTTTATGCACTTAATTTTTTATATTTGCCTTCTATGTTGCATCTAACAAAAAAGGTATTTAGAAAATCAAAAACCAGCATTATTAACAAAAACATTACAAAACCAACTTATGACTTATTACTTGGCAGTATAACGTATGTAAAAAGAAATCAGCGGCGGGAAAGAGACTTTTGTCCATAATTTTGGACTAATAATAAGGTAGTTGTTTTCTTTGCAAAACTTTGGTGTTACGGAATTCAAAGAAGAGGAAATAATGCTCACACCTAACACACTAATAGGAAAAATGCAAAATACCTTATGGAACAGACACAGCCGCCTTAATCCATGAAAATGTATTTTAAAACGTATGAAAATTTTAAAGTCTAAAGCGGCAAACAAGTCAATAAATTCTCCTTTATGTAAGTTTTTGTACATTCTTACTGTTTTATTTCGTCGTAATCGAAGTGACTTATGGTATCCATCCGAGCTGGCAGGCGAGGTTGGATAATTAAGTCGAGGCTTGTTTTATGCCCTTGTTATACAATCTACTATTCATTGTTTAGTGTAACTATAGAGGTGACTGACAAACCGAGAGGGACGCAGCTATCACTTAAAATGAGAAAGTTATATACCTAAGTTCTAATAGGGTTAGCTGACAGGCCAATATCTGCGGACAGACAGTAAGTCTGTAGACTTTTAGGATAGGTGACGGAAAAAAAATAACTTAGCGACTGTTAAATACAAAAAATATGATATATTTTATTATTTTAATATTTATAGCTGCCTACCTATGTATGTGTGAATTCAACAGGTATTACAAGTGGCTTAACAATCCAGTTACAAAAATATAACATTCATCCTCAAATATTTTTGTTGTAACTTAAGTAAAAAAAAAAACAAAATGTCACCACACTACTAACCACTATCTTCAGCAAGCTTTGCAAAGACATTCTCCAACTCGAAAGAGAAAAAGACTTGCGCAGTGACTAGGATCCTAACTGGCCACTGTAAACTGGACAGACGTATGTTTCTAATGGGTATGAAACAAGACGCGACTTGCAGGTGTCAGGAAACAGAGGAGACAGCAATGCACATCCTCTGTTCCTGCGGACCACTAATGCGCAAAAGAAGTATCCACCTAGGGCGACATGTCGTGGACCCACAAGAGATGCAAACCTCACTGCCCAAAGCATCTGTAAATTCCTAGACACAACGGGCCTGCCACAAAAGATCAGTAATGGTCGAAGTAGCACACAAGGCTCATCTCAACCCCCCAATAATAATACAAATAACCAATATCTTTTCGAATAATATAAACAACACAACAACAAATTCATTTTACTTTTCATTAAGTTTGTAACTTGTAACCGCGGATCAAATGTAGGTAACTGTTAATCAATACAATATACTTGCAACTATTTTTCTTGTCATCGTAAACAATTAGTGCGGGCATCCGTGAGACTGCGGTAATGGCTGCTTGCAATTGCAATGCATCGGACCTTTGTCTGCGTGGAATAAAAAAGTTACGCGTAATTGTCTATTAGCACGCACGCACGCTTTTGGCGCGGACGCGTGACGTTTCTTTTTAGAAAAATACATTCTATCTCGAAGCAATAGGAATTGTAGAACTGATGAATGTATGGCTCTAAATGATAATAATGTGTTACGGTAAATTATTCTTAGTATTTTTATAGGAATTGTGAGACTAAGAGTATGAAACAGATTACTTATTATGACTTTTAACGTTGTCCGAATAACAATTAATACAAACATGCACGAACCTCTATGCCACTCTGCTTCAGCACATATTGCATCTAAACCTTAAACGTTGTGATGAAGTTATGCAGCTGTTTTCACTAGACAGTAAGACTTGCTATAACGTTAACGATATGATTACGATTTATACGTTAGACGGGCAAGCACCAATCGGAATAGAGCGCGGGCCAAAGCACAAAAACAAAACAAACACAATATCTACAAATCGCCTTTTAATTCGACTGCAGTCATCACAATTCAATAATCGTATTCCGATTTCTATTTACAATCGACTCGAAGCGACTCGAGCTCGAACACAAATGTGTCCAGAGACAAATTCATTGCAGCGTTTATTTGCGCGATAAAATCAACCGGAGTGCAATTAGGACTCTTTATCTAAAATCAAAATAAACTGTGACACAAGTCGAACCGTTCTAATTCCTACATTAAAGCTATGAACACTGTGTTTAAAATTCAAATTGTTTTAATGGGTTGTTATGCTTTTAGTTCGAAGTCACTCTAAACATTTTTTTAATTTACTACGGCGGCTCACGCACTGTAATTCATTTCGTTGCATGTATTATAAAACGTTGTGTTTATCTATGACGCGGCCATTTTCATTTTACCATTTCTTTTTATTTATTATTCAACTGAAATGTTTCACTATTATACCATTTACTATATATTGGTGGCTGTTATAGGTGGCTGTGTGTTAATTTCCCTTTTTTATGCCTGGAAAAATTTAATAGATAACCACATACCTACTACGAACCATAGTTTGTCAGCCTTTTTATATTAGCCTTATTTTCTTATACTTAATTGTAATATTCTCCAAAGTTAAATTCCGTTTAAGTAAATCAAAATATTCTATAGGCAGTGTATCAGTAAAATATTATATTATGTATGTCTTTATTGCACAAACAGAAAATAACAAACTAAAAAAAGAAACAGAATGGGGCGTTAAATTTAAATATTATATCCAACCAGAATATAAAATCTTAATACATCCATAACACCCACGACATGCTATGTAAACTAGCTTAATAGCCTGACTTTCCCTGGCGTATTAAAACCATGTCTTAATCAAATCTAGTCTATTAACTTGACAGTTTATACATTCTGTATCATATTGATTATCGATTTCTATGCTAACTCGGTAGTTTCGCTTTTGACAAGGTACCGCTGTTTTTATGTTATGCTAAATTATCATCAAAATAGATTCTGTGAAATTATTATGGTAATATGATATTGATGTATAGCTATATTGGCAGTAATTTGCACGGATTAGTTAATTAACCTACATACTTACGATTCATATTTAAAAACAAGCTCGAAAATGCGATATTATTAATCTATCGTCATTTGTAGAAATAAATTTTGTGAGGTTAGATTGTTCATGAGTGTTTGTCTGTTAGTTTAAACTTATAAACTCGAGCTACAGCCGAGTACAAACAATAAAAAATATATATACTTAGGTAAAAAAAAAAAAAAAAAGATAAAAGATGTACCTACAACAAGGGCTTACTTACATTATTTGAAAGATGGTTAGAACAAAATCAATACGATAACAATATGGGGTAAAAATGATGTAGGAAAAGGCCCCAGATTTACGATATAATTAATTAATATTATTCTCGTTCATGACTATGTTTGTTTGTTTGTCTGTTGTTTTTCGTCCAAACTCTAATTTTTACCCGACTGCCTGAAGGAGATTATGTTTTTCGAGCGCATGTATGTATGTCTATTAATGGGCACGCTCTGCAACCTAAACGTCTTGATGGATTTTAACGTGCGCGGGAGGTATCATTCGATTAGTCTTAATTGTCAAAGTGACATAAGGAACAATTAAAATTTCTATATGGCGCCCGTAAAAAAAATAGAGTGGGAATAAAGAAATATTACAACAATATACCTAGGTCTCAAATGAAAGCTAATAAATAGCCCATTCCAAATATACATTGTAACTTTATTAATGCTACCGTTTTGAAAGGAAAATCAAAAAAGTACCTACGTAAATGTAATGAAAAACAAAACATTCTTATTTGTTGAAAATATATATCATCTTGCGCCTAGCTTGTCTCCGCCTGGAACACTTTTTCCAATTCAAGTTATGTAAGTAAATTGCTCTTACAATTTTCTATAAATTATAAAGCCTTTTTTTCGCTTTTCAGTTTATATTTATATAGCAGTCGATTTTTTTTTAATTTCCTCTAATAAGGGGATTATGACTTTAAGTTAAAACGACTCACTTAATAGAAAAATCAATAACCCCGTATCCGTAACACTACATTTTACAAAGAATTGAGATTTCAATTTACATACGGCATATAATACTAATCATTCCCAGACGGGAACTATCAAAAAAGATCGCAACGTGTCAACAAAAACACGCAACAAAGAACTGACCTTTTGCCACGAGGGTTGAAATATAGCCGTTACTTTACGATAGAGGCGCCCGCGCAGGGTCACCAACGCTAAGAAGTTCCTTACGCAAAAGCGACTTCTGTTACCTACTTACTTATCAGTCCAATTAAGGTGACAAACTGAAACTTACAATAATGATTTGACCTAACGCATTGCAACACAACAAGCAACAGTAAAACAAGTACATAGAAAAAATCTATTTATATACTAAAAGGTTGAACATATAGATATTTAGATAATAATATAGCTAATTTAGAGACGTTGCGCTTTTTTTATAGAGAAGACAATCGTGCACACTGACAGGGCTTATTGCCTAACGCAACCGCAATCGCAATAGTTTTCAATTTCACAGTCCGCAGGCAGTCTGCACACAAAATGAAATCAATCAATCCACTTTGAAGCCGATTGCGATTGCGAGTGCGATAGGCAATAGCGACGCTGATGGTTAAAGGGATCTGAGACCATAAGACATTTGCATTTTCAAGACTACAATCCCAAGACTGTAAAAGCGTTGCCAACCCTGAGGACTATAAGATGCATCGTGCTATTAATTTCAACAGTTGTCTTATCCCAACACCGGAACACAATAATGCGATCACTGCAGCTTGGCATAGATTAAAGGATAAGATGCTAGTAGCTATCCGGCCCAAGATCCTAGCACCACTAATATTGCTGGGGTATTATTCTCTATAAAACGGTCGGTCGAACGAGAGAACGAGGCACAGCTTATTTATAAACCAGCGAGTTTAAGTAGTCCCGTCAACATCTGAAGACACCTCCTAGCTCTTGTATAAAATGCAATCGGAATCTGAATATAAACTTGAAGTATCAGAGGTTAACCCAAGTATATCCCACTTTGTTTTAGTAAAACTTCCTTTAAAATTGCTCAAGCTATAAGATTATTTGAATAAAGCCTCGTCTGTTAACACAATAAATAAATGATATAAATTTATAAAAGTGAAGGCCATCGAATGTGTAAGAGATTTACAAGTTCTCTTTGAAATGTCAATGACGTTGAAGAAGCAATTCCTATTTATTTTTAAAGTTTGTTTGTACCTGTTCCCCATTTACTGTAGTAGACTTGAAAAGATTTAATAGTTTTAAGAGAAAGAAAATAAGAGAGAGTATGAACATTTTTGCAACATGAAATTAAACCTTTTATAATATAGGTATTAAAACAGCTTTAAAATTGATAACAAAAAATATAAAAAAGTGAGTACATACGTTGAAAGGTATTCCACGTATTATGATATGTAAAGTTACCAGCAATAATATATCATCCAATGTTGGACATATTATTGCCTACACCCAACCATAGGGCACTATGCAACTATGTCATAGTGACGTTATAGTCCAATTATTCAGAATTCCCTTACGATTTAACTCATTACGTCACCTTGACAAAGTTCTTTACTAATCTTTAATTTAAATCGGTTGACTGTACACTGCCAACTTAAGGCTAAATATAATATAGTCCTTAGGGCCATGAGTCGATTAGTCTTTTCCTTGTAACTACTTGTAATCTTTTATTTTTTATCATAATATTTTTATTTAGTTCAGCTGTAACTGTATAGAATGTGAAATGAAATGTATTGTATTGCATGCCTTAATAAATTAACTTAAGTATAAATTGGCGTTTATTTCTTAATTATTCAGCCTGGCAACCCTGCATCTACGCACTATCGCCGCCATCTGCAATTACACCGCGAAAGTTTTCCCGCGTTTTTGCGCCGTTAATGAATTCAAATTGTTGATAATTCTGCGATCTCGTAATTAAATGTGCTTATAGCTAATAATTATAGTTAATGCAAATGTCACAGTGGTTTTTGTTTACGCCTTCTAGGCATCATTTTGGTACCTGTGAGAAAAATAGTGGCAAATGTTATGGCTTAAAGCGTGGCCGTAGAAGTTAATTTCTGATAAAATTTTAGTGATAAACACCTCGCACTTTATAACTTACAGACGAATTATTGACCGGCGATTTTAAGTTGTCCCGTCATGTAGGGGCGTACATTCTTAATTTGATAGCTTTACCCGTCGAGGGAGCCCGCTCGTATGACTTCGCTCGAGTTCAACAAAGTGCAGTATTTAAGAGAAAAATACCTCTGCAGATATGTATAGGCATAAGCCGTAAGAAACTAGACATATAGAACATAAAAATAGTTACTATAATTTTTCAATAAAACCCCACATTGCGGGTCTGTAAGGACCTAGCAAAAAACTAAATTAATTAAGAAAGTCGTTAATACATTGAAAACGAATGAGATCTCATATCTCAAAATGTCACGTCCCATTACAGTACCGTAATTGACTTAATACTTCAATATTTAATGACCAGGCTACCGAGAACTATCTATACAAAAAAATGTTGCGAACAAAAACGTACAATAAGATTACGTTATTTGATTAGACCTAATTACATTTCTGTATGTAATTAACTTCTACGTATCACCCTTTGTTTTATTGCGAGCATGTACCAACTTACCAAAACAACTGTTAAAAACACGGCCAAAACAAATTCGATCTTAATTTAATACTCTAAAGAACTCTCGTACATCTTTCTAAAGGTAAGTTTATGCTGGTAAGTACAAGATGTCTTAGGTCGAGATAGCGGGTGTGTTATTAAGGCATAATTTACGATGAAAATTATGGCGATTTGTTAATTTCATAGGCAGTGTGTAGAACGAGTTTAAAGCAATCTTATTTTTATTACTCGTCTAAATTGAAATGTTGACGCATATATGGATGACTTGAGGTGTGTGTTAACACGGTAACATTATTTCTTTTTTGCAAAACTTCACTTGTCAGATATTACATTTTATTAGATACTTTCGTGTTCTTAGCAGTAGGTAATACTATATAATTATTTAAATTGCTTAAGGGATGTACGTGTTTTTTACATTATGCCAAGCACTCAAAAAGTTCCACAACAACCTTTTTCTTACCTAACTAACAACAGATTACAACACGATTATGATTACAACAATGAACTCACCGACCACAGTTGTAAAAACCCATATAAACAGTACGGTAATCCTGCATGTAGCAATTAAATAATTATACCTAATCCGGTACTGTTCTAAGCAAGAGATACTACAGGAACTCGAAAATAACTCGCTACTTTAATTGTGCGTTGTGCAAAAGTGTAGACGGAGACGCAATTTAGACAATGGTGACACCATGTGACACTGACAGCGCAGAGGCAGCAAAGTGTCTCTAGTAAGAAGTCAGTATAGTCAATAGTTTATACCAACATAGAGGGACCCGCAACATACGTAGATCTGACTTACTAAATATATATTTTATCTTAGTAAGCAAGCAGCATAGATGATTTTATTGTATCGAAAGCAAAAATCTAGGCGGCAAAAGTTAATCTAATTGAAAAGAATATTTATTTTCATTGAATATGACAAATTGATAGATAGACTCATTTAAGAACCCTCGATTTTATATATGGGTAGTTTTATTGTATCGGAAGTAAAAATGTAGACGGCAGATTTTAATATTGTTGAAACGAATATATCTTTTCATTGAATATGTAAAAGCTTGACCAAAAAAGCTTAAAAAGACTTTGCCTAAAATGACCTAAATTATTAAAAAAATATATTATGGTTCGCTCTTCCCCATACCTTAAAGCGCCAGTGAAAAAATACGGGTAAGTAATACGAGATATAAGAACTTATCATATAACAGTTAACTGGAAGAGATCCCTTATAGGGATAAGTTCGCCTTTGTACATACCTTTTTTGTTTCTGTTTATTTTTGATTTGTTATTTTCTGTTTGTACAATAAAGAGTTTACATACATACATACAACAGTCACAATATATACGCTCACTTTGTATAAATATGTTTAATATAACGTACACTTGAGATAATGAACGAAAGATATAATTTCAAAATAACAATTTCCATAAAGTATAACGTTATTAATATATAATATCAATTGATATAACAATTAAAGTGTATAATGTACATGACACCTAAGATATAAAACATATATAAATCAAAAAATCTAACATCAAAAAATATAATGCACGTATAATAGAAACGCCTATAACTATTTTCAGTATTACGTGCCCTTTTTAATTTTACAATCAAATTGTTTCGCATAGTTTTTTCAAGGGATGTAAAAAAAAACCTAACCTAACTTAACCTAACCTATCCGAGTCGGTTCTGCCCAGAGAAGTCCTGGCTCGCTCGCTTCGCTCGCTCACATTTATATCATACGATATTATATCTTGTAACACTTATACTAAAAGATAATATGTATTATGATCGCTATATGTCATGTATGTTATACGAACTGAAATTAGTCATTGTGAGTGTTATATTAAAAATATTATATAAAATGAATATTATATGACTTGACCGTTATTCCTTATAAAAATATTGATTTTGTTATTATAGCTAACGTTCATTATATCTCGTAAACGTTAGTAACATGAAAATAGTTATTATGTAGTTATATCACGTGTGACGCACCCAAAAAATACACTCTGTATATGTAGTTCACTAGTGGCGGACGTGGAAAAAGCAGCATGATACAGTTCCAGTGAGTTTCCGCAGTAAAATGCTAAAGACGTGTAACCACAAGTTTACATGAACTTTAAACACAATGCTTTACGATTCAATTTGGAAGGAAATGTACTAAGCACGAAAACTTGTTTTTTATTCCGTTTTTTGTTCTGTTTCTAAACAGAAAACTGGTAAGGAGCACGTCAAGCCTAGCTTATTGTAAATTTCTGTAGCCTGTGTCCTATACTACAAACATAACATTATCTCTAATGATGTAATTTTCTCATCTCATCTCTGTTCCAGCTAAACCTTAGCTGAAAGAGATCCCTTACAGGGTTAAATCCGTCTTTGTATTATGTTATATATTAATTGTATCGTTTTGGTTTTCCTTTTGTTCAATAAAGTATTTCCAACATACCTATGTACATTTTTGACGTTATATGGTAAAGTCACCAGTGGTCAGCCAGAGACCAGTAGTCGACCTTATATGAGTGCGAAGAGTGGGAAATATATTTTTCGTACTCTTCTCACTCATACAAAGTATAGGCAGAGGCCGACTACAGGTCTCTAGCTGACCACTGGTGACTTTACCCTACACATAAGCGCAGCGTAGATTCTAAAACCAATAGTAGCGTATTCGGACACGCTCCAACAGAACCTGCTAATTACATGCAATTACGCCGCGAACATATTGTCGTTCGCATTAGGATGTAATTGCCTCAATCACGGGACCACGCAGGGTTAAGGTCGCCATTATTGATGAAGTTCCGCACTAAGGCTCTGTCGCTATGTATTTAATTAAAACAATGTATGATACTTGCCGTTTGTGGGCGGGGCACGGTGTGAGTGGAAAGCCTTGGGGGAGGCCTATGTCCAGCAGTGGACGTCTTTCGGCTGACATGAGGATGACGATGATACTTAGCTTTTTTGCCCGCGACCTCGCATAGAAGTTGTATAACTGACTAATAAATCGGCAAAGTGCGAGTCGGCGACCCTCGTTCATTTTTAACTTTACTCTGGCCGCTATAGTTGTTAATACACAATCTAGTTCAAATGTCTAGGGTGTTATGGTTCAAAAGATTCAGCCCTCGGACGATCGGACTGGTGGGCTTTAGTAATAGGAATAGGGTGCCCCGTTGACACCGTTTGGACACGATACGCAACCCTAAAAATTTGTCAAGTGCGAGTCAACTGATAAAAAAATAGACTCTGTATAGTTATAGTAGGAAATCCGAATAGGAGCATATTAAATTCGATAAAAAGTGTATTATATCAAATTTAATATGCTAAGTATGGCGAATAGGTAAGCTGGGAAATTTAAGTCCAAAATACATATGTATAATAAATTTAAAATTTAAAAATTCCTTGTTTATTAGACGAATTACATACCAATCGAAAGTATGAAGCCTATAGAATATGCAAACGTTAGGTTGACAATTTTTCCCTGTCAAACTATTGGGTAGGCAGGTATAAACAGGTAGGTCGGTACTAATGATTTGCACCAAACCTAACGTTTACATATTCTATAGGCTTTATACTTTTGATTAGAATGCAATTTGTATACTAAACAAGTATTTGCAATAAAAAGAAGTTCCTTTTTAATTATTTTTTTAAGGATATAAGTACTGGACTGAAGATAAAAAAAAAAGATAAAAGATAAAAGAAATTTATTTAGTAAGTAGGCCGCTCGGGCACTTTTACACGTCAAGATACTACCAGCGCTTCCCAAGAGGAGACCACTGCTGAGAAGAAACGCCGCAAGAAACTCAGCAGTCAGTCATTTTTTAAACTTATTTCATATTGCATATTACAATGGTATGTACAACTTAATCTAGCATTATATAAAGCTACAAGTATTAAATTAAATATAATATCAAATAACAGTAGTTCAGCAGGAAAACATGCCAAAAATCTTACGGGAGAGAAGGATAGAAAAGAATAAAATAAAATAACTACAACTACCTACTTATATATGTGTATATGAGATGGTGCAAGATGACCACATAAAAGTTTCGATATGTTTTCCTGCATCAACGGTGTCCCCCAGACAAGAAAAAGCAGGATAAGTAAAGCCTTTGCATTTGAACAAATGAATTTTTATAGCCTACAACTTTTAAATACTTTTCAGCGAATAAACAGCCCGGTGCAAATAGTCTTCTATTCGGATCTTAGACCAATACTTTAGTGAGTGTTAAAGCGAGATAGCCGATGACTTTTAATAAAACAAACATCCCACACCTCAAGTTAATCGCGTCATCAAAAATGAAATTACGAAAATCTAAGAAATTAACAAAACATTTTATTATTTGTACGGAGGGTGCGAAAGAACAAATTAACGGTTTGCTCACGAGAATACTTAACCTACAATGTAACATTTATTAAGTTCAATTATACATAATTCAGACTTAAACGCACTAATTATATTATTATGTGTTTCCGTCTGTGGCCACACGGTTCTCAGAATTATCGCAGGATATTCCAAAGGAAGGATATACGTGGTTACATAATCAAATCATATAAGTTTTAGAAATCTTACTTGTAAATTGAATAAGTGGAACATTATGATTTCATTGTATACGTGATTACTAATTAGAATCACTGATAAGTACACGAGATCATCAGGCCTAATCGTTGCATCAAGAATTGCAATTGTAGCTCTACTTTGACGATATGTTTTCGCAAAACGTTCTCGGAGAGCGATTGTTGAAAGAAACCGATATTATGTGCCGTTATCTATGAAAAAGGACCTTATTGTCGATGGCGCTTCCGCGACAATAAGGTCCCTTTTTATAAATGACGCCACATATGTCCTGATGATTATGTTTGGGCGCAAACAGCATTATGTATGTAATCAATTTTTCGTACTAAGGTAATAAAACAAATGCAAATACACAGTAAACAGAAAATAGATGTACATAGGCGCTTAACGTATGGATTTAAAATTTAAACCTTCGCCAGGCCCAACGCACTAGACATTTTAGGCGCGAAGCGAAAAGAGAAACAGAGAAACCTTCAACGTACTTAAACGCTACTTTGTTAGGAATTGCGCCTTCTGCACTTTTACTGTTATTATATTCTGTCAATTTACATACTCATGCAATTTCGATGACAATGCAAGTAAATGACTCCGATGGTACCAATCCAACCATAGAAACCAAACCAAGTTAGTTACTTATCAGTGATACGAAGGCTTAATGAATAAATATTTAGATAAGCATTATGCCTGCACTTCACTCTCGCGCGACGCGAGAAGGCCGAAATATATTGATTTTATTACAAAAGTTTTACAGTCCGTCTTGTATTTAAAGACGGCAGTGTATCTCGGCCTCGCGTCGACTCGCGCGAGCGTGAAGTGCGGGTATTAGACATTATATTATTCATTGATTATTCACCTAAATTTAGTGTTAAACTTATCGAATGTACGTTAGACAACTCGGCGGACGTGTGTCACGGGCCACGTAACTTATCGATATAATTATTGGAATCCGTACGACTAATTCGACGTCCATTCATGTCGATTTATCGTACGATATTTATATCTCTGACGCGAATTATTGACTGATTAGATACGCAATTATTGTGAATGAAATGCAATCAATAGCACGATGGCTTTGGATGCTCGTAATGAAGTGACGATAAATCAAGCTATCCGAGAGCATAACCATAACATAAGCATAAGCAAATAAAAATGCCAACTGAAAATATGTAGGCAGTTGCCGAAGAAATAGAAACGCATATCATTGCAGTGCATTGAGTGGCCGATATACTTTGCTACTGTAGGGGAGGTAGGGGACCATTGGGCAGTCAAATGGATTAAAAACATTTAAAAAAATACACGTAAATGTCCTAGTCCCAAACTAAGCTCTAGGCTTGTACAATGGGTACGAGTACAAAGCTACGTTAAACTTAGTTAAATAGGTATAGGGCGTCCAAGAACTTGACGTACAGTCACCCAATAAAAAGGTTGGGCATACTTAGAACCTTGTCATTATCAATGTCATTGTCATTGTCATGTGTGTCATTTGATGTTTTGTTTGAAGTTTACTATGACAGCGCACTAAAGTGCTTAACATTTTAGGGTACTGTACATAAATATCATGGCATAAGAAAGGCCCTTCTTTACCGGTCCAGAATATAGTTATAACTTTGTCATAATGATAATTAGTTTAGAAGTTATTAAGGTTTTAATGATACTGGCAAAGTACACTTCCTTGCGGTACACCTTTACCTCCCTTGGCTAAAATAAGTATCAAATATTGCTAACGTCAGATTTCATCTTTGGCTTTGTAGAGTAAGGTGTTGTTGATGATTTGTAAAGCCAAAACAACTAGATACGTCGCCGCAAAAGCCACTAACATCATAAAATTCTGAATCAACTTAATCCATTGCCCCACGCTATCAATTTTCTATATATAACCAACTAATCCAATCGCAATATCAGGGCTTACAGGAAGGAAATTGCATTATCTAAGTATAGGTAATTATTCGTTATCGCTCGTAATTATAGAAACATAGGATTGTTTCATTCATAGACCGACGCCGGTCGCGATTGTACACACATACATCCGTGCTGTGGTTTTATCGATATAAGTGTAAATGGGAGTTGTAAAACGTGAGTCTACTATTATTTTTTAATTAGAAAACATAATGTATTCGGAATTTGAATTGTTTAATCATATTTGGGAGGGTTATCGGATATTTTAATTGACAGTTCTGAACTGTGTTTTTGGTTAGAGAACTGTGAGTTTTAAATAAAGATAATTAAGTGTAATTGTAATTCTTGTAGTTTACCTAATTATTATTAGATTTTTTGTCTTGGTTGTAGTGTCAATACTTGGCGATAGATCTCGAGTTGGAATCAAGGAGGGATAAAAGGCGTGTGTTGGATATTTATTTCATGTATGTTATTTTCTACAAATCGTTTATGTCTTAATTTTAATTTAAAAAAAAAACATTTAGCCGGCTAATGTTTGTGCCTGTAGGCTTGTAAGTACAAATAAATAAATAAGTATATAATGTAAATTATCTATTGGGATAATTAGTATGGTCACATTTTGGATGGTTTTCAACCCATCCAGCGTCATTATTATTCTTATTAAGCACTCTTATTAATTTGTTTTCGTACTTATGTCTATTCGTTGCCAATTGTATTTTTATTATTTTCCTCATTCACCCAAAGGTTAGCTGGAAGACATCCCTTAAAGGGATAAGTTCGCCTTTGTGTTTAGTACGATAAAATGTTTACATAAATACATACCTACATACATTACGACATTATTTGGTTGACTGTTAGAGAATGTTCTTAGGCGTTAGTCCGCAATTTGTACTTTTTTTGTGCAATAAAGGTTGAATAAGTAAACGACAGCTAAGGTCTAAGATTGCTATCTGCTACCTATATAGAGATGTTTCTAGAGCAACTATGTCAGTAGAATACATAATATAATTAATACATAACATACACATACATATTTACATATTTAATTGTATTTAA
Organism: Acleris sparsana; assembly: GCA_923062465.1. Taxonomy (NCBI): domain Eukaryota; kingdom Metazoa; phylum Arthropoda; class Insecta; order Lepidoptera; family Tortricidae; genus Acleris; species Acleris sparsana. The sequence goes on from OV281286.1 coordinate 17,299,916, forward strand.
GAAAAATAAAACCTTAAAAAGCGTTAAGATGTAAATAATCAATTTAAATAAATTATCAATGTTGGTACAAAATCTATTATATTACCATCTGAAAAACAGTTACTCTGATATTCTAATCACAATAATTATTAGAATAATTCCATATTAGCAACAGACTCAAACTAAAAGAAACACTCTGTATACTTTCGATTCACTTATACAATTGTCTGTGATAAAGAAACTGACTGTCCCTCTCACACATTAAGCGAGTAAACAAGAGAAAAATCCCCAGGTGGATGTAAATTGGCAATTTGTGAATTTCCCCTTGCATAATTAGTGCAACTATCACACGCGATCTTGCAGCGCTGCAACTTCCTGCATGTGCGCTTAATAAAATTATGATGTCACTTTGAAAAATGGCGATCGCTCTGAAACTAATTTACGCATTATTTTGACGTTCGCACGCGAGAGACGATTTATTTTATGTTTTTATTGGAACAAGTTGGCTGTCATAAGATAAGATAAATAATTTATCTTAAAGTTTAACTCCTCGCTGCAATGGAATTTAGTTTTATCTACGTGATAATATAACGTTTTAAAAGCGCAAGCAATAATCAAGAAATTGATAATATTTTGGGTTTTAATTGCCATTTGAGTTAGGCTAATCCTGTGGTGTTAAAAGTGGTATTTAAATTTGTATTTTTGTGCAATAAAGATTAAATAAAGAAACAAATAAATATATTTTGAAAATACTGGCTGACAACAAACGCAGTCGCCACAATTTGAAAAGAGAACAATGCTTAGAATACTTTGTTTTCGAGACGTCTTGTAATTTAACGTCTTACTCTCCGAGACATAATAACCGACCAATTAACGCCATAATACCATAATCAGGGCGTAATTAAGGCAATAACAATTAAAGCCAACATTATAATTGATTACAAGAAAACTGTCGGGCCGAATTACCATTATAAATGATAGTTGCAAGACACGACAATGTATTATTACTACATGTGTACGAATTAACTTAAACCCGGAACTTATTTTTTAATAAAATAAATATCTTGATTTTTTTTCGTTATTAATTTAATGGGACTCGCAACACGTGTATTTTCTGAAGCCTGCAATAAGTTGTTTATTTTTCTATGGAGGAAAGATCCTCTTTTTTTATTATTGCATCACTGAGTATGAGTTTATCTCTATATAAGTAAGTTTAGTAACCATAGTACAAGCCTAGAGCTTAGTTTTTGACTAGGTCGATTGGTGTGACATTGTCCCCTGAGGGGCTATTGTCTAACGCACTCGCAATCGCAATCGTTTTCATTTTGAAAATCGAAGGCTTGTCTGCATACAAAATGAAAACAAGTGTTCCAGTTTGAAGCCCATTCCGATTGCGAGTGCATTAGGCAATAGCGACGCTTGTATTTGTTTATTTATGTGTGTGACAATCCAACAAAGTGAGGTAACTTTAAGGTGCCCCATATATGAGTAGCTCAGCACTGTACCCATTGAAATAGATGTGAGATTTTGGGAAAGAGCTAATTATAAACACACGAACCTTGAACACGAGGGCTGTCCCTCACTCTGTTTGGAGAGTGAGGGACAGCCCTAACAACCTTCTGCAGGTCGTGGCGGGGAGGCTAGACAGCGCTCTGTTTGGGAGGTTCACCAAGCTACACATTGGGTGTGTGTCTCGGTGACGACGGTGACCCAACCATTTTACTTTTTTATTTTATCTTAATTTTTTAGTTTAACATAGTTTATTCAGCGTAAATTACTAACAGCCTATGGACCCCTGAAGTCTGAGAATAAAGATTTTTATTTCATTATTTTTATATTGAATTTGAGAGCAGTTAAAGCTTTTGGGCAAACTCTTACAATTACGAATTTGAACTTTCTTACATTCATTGAAAGTTGAACTCTAATTGTGCACTAAGTGGCGTAAGTAGCGTTTTACTGGTGGAAGGACCATGTGCAGGGTCCGTCCGGATAAATACCACCATCAAAAATCAATCACCACCTTCAAGAGAACCGGTGAAATTACTATAGCATAGAAGCATTCCATCCATCCATGCCGTCTTAGGATTGCAGTCTTTATTAAGAATGTATAGTCTTGAGAAAGGAAGGAGTTTTTGCATATTCAACCCGTAATATGAAGAAAAAGGGGAAAAAGAAACGAATTCTACTTGCACGTGTGCAAAGTTACGGGCATCGTTTAGTATTACATAAACGAAGGCTGGGAAGTCTAAAATGACGTCTAATGTTTATAGAAGACGATCCATGCACGTGTTTAAGTGGCTGTTTTGCCGGCATTACGGTTTAATTGCTGGGATGAACGGAATCAATTTGTTAGTTAATTATTAATCATGGGCCGTGGCGTGACTTGTAATTGCGGGTTTAGGAGTGGCTCTTGTATTTGTTTATCTTGTTATGGCCGCTGTCAGCTTTAGAAGGGCCATAGACTGAAAGATATCAGTCGTCGTTTGCCTTCCAATTATCTGGGTTGTCAGTTACTTGTCATTCTTTTCTAATCTTCAGACTGGTTAGAGTTATGGAACTAGTAATGAACATTGACACTTGATTCTTATGCCATATGCTACAGAGTACAGACTCACGCCGAGAAGCCCCGAGAACACCTAAGACACGGCGAATGTGATATGTTTCTCGTCTTTTTTTCGCAGGTTCGTGTGTTCTCCGTTTGTTACCGGGTTTTTTTTGCTTTAAAGGGAACGAGAACGAAAGTGGGAAAGTTCGCGTGAGTGTAGATTCTTGTTTCTCGGGTCGAGACTTCTCGCTGAGACTTCCCGCGTGAGCCTGTAGGGCCTATTACAGAGGTTGTTTATTTATTTAGAAACAATCAAGTTCATCATCATTATCATGTCAGCCGAAAGACGTCCACTGCTGGACATAGGCCTCCCCCAAGGCTTTCCACTCAGACCGGTCTTGTGCTTTTCGCATCCACCGCGGTCCCAAGCCATTGAATTAAGAGTTAAGTATTCACTATTGTTGCCTTCAGCTACAAGTGTCCGACATTGGTGCCGTCACCCTAGAGCATCATGAAATTCTCCAAAACGAATGTTAAGGTAATTCATGGAACACTGCTAAATTCGATGCCGCTTTTTTTTAACCCAATAGGTATACACCTTCACTGTAAACCGTTCTTAATTTACGTCTCCTCTTGAGTTTTTTTTCTGTTTATAGCGGGGTTGATGTCCCACTTCCGGAGCCGTCACTGCGCTGCCATTCCTTTAACATCTACCATACCTGACCACCCATACTTAGAATCAAGTTCTTCATATTATAGGGAACATGCATGAATTTGTTAAATCGCATTTCTCAACAAAATATGAAAATACCGTAAACATCAAAAGTGAAGTTAAATTTAAAATCGGCCATGAAAAACGGTTTATACAAGCATTTAAAACTCCATGTTATGTTCTCTTTTGCTAGAAAGAGATAGGGAGAAATCTTTTTTGATTTTATATCTTGGTTATTTTATAGCAAATCAAAAAATGTTTTTTCTCAATTGTGTGTTACATGTGTAGCTGTGAAAAAAAGTCATGAATATTTCCTATTTCTAATTCGCTATCCTCTCTTCCAGACTATTACCCGCAAGAATACCAGCAGAAGTTCACGATGGGCGTGTCCGAAGCACCAAAAGACGATTCTCCCCGAACCACGCCCGATCTTTCCCGAACGGACCAGTCCCCCTCCGAGCGCCCCCCTCCAGGGTCCGCAGACAGCGATGACGCAGACGAGTTCACGCCCAAGAGGAAGCAGAGGAGATACAGGACCACCTTCACGAGTTTCCAACTGGAGGAACTGGAAAAGGCGTTCTCGAGGACGCATTATCCTGATGTGTTTACTAGGTGAGGTTCATACTGAGCTGCAATTTACCTTTCTTCTAAGTTATTAAGTTGTTGCCTTTAGGCATATTCGTATTTTTTCCCCAAGTATTTTGTTGTTTTGTTTTTTTTATACTCGTAGAGAGGCGTCAACGCTTTTAAACTTTTCAAATTTTAGATACAAGATACAAGATAACTTGTTGTTAGAATATGGGTATTGCTTACAACATGATGGCACATTGTTTAACAGTCTTAATCAGCCAGTTAAAAGGTGGGGTTTGTGTTTAATCCGAATTGGACTGTTCAATATTTTTTTGCTCGCTCTTGCCCAAGAAAAAATCTATTCTCTCAGGAACTGTCCCTTTTCTGGGTTAAAAAGTACCATAGTCTTTGGGCTAGACCACCTCTGTTCCAAATGTTACAGCATTTTATTTATTGTTTCAGGGAAGAATTAGCAATGAAAATAGGACTAACTGAAGCTAGAATACAAGTAAGTACCCAGCATTAGGTACACGGCTAACTACATTTGCATTTAACCACCGTTAACACAAAGTTTAACAAACTACAAATTACTGCAAATCAAATAATTGCACGTGAAAATCCAGTTCAGCCAACATTAGCTGGTAAATTATAGTTCTTGTAACACGAACGCGCGGTTCTTAGAAATTAGACTTTATCTTTTAACCTATAAGAGTGCAATAAGGAATGATGCTCACTGCTTCCCAGGGTCTGAGGGACTTGTCACAGCAACCTCTAATCAGGCCAGACCGAACCGAATGAGACATAGACACTGAGATCACTGTAATAAAAACTTTGTTGTTTTGTTATGTTGGTGCATATCTTCGGAGAAGGCATTTGTTTTAAACTTATTTAGTTTATTCATGCCCGTACTTACCAACGTCTAGTTATAAGGGACTTATAAGCGACAAAAGCACACAAACGATTATTAAATTTAATGTCGCCTAAATCGACCTTTACGAATTAAAAAGTGACAGGTGTCTTTAACATTAGAATTAATGAGAATTTGTGCAACTGTTTATGACTCCCTTAGGTATCAGGGAACCAAATTATTAAAGGTATTCAAAGATCTCAACTTAGGTTGACTTTTTCTACCTTTGATCAATATCCAGCAGTATTGCTCTTTCCTCTGTACAAAGCGATCGCGATCGGTCATGATTACCAAAAGTATTTCTTTAGAAATACACCCAAATTTTTAATATCAGACGCTCATCTCGGCAGATTTGTGATTAACTAATTTTGCTATAACATATTATACTAGTGAAGTGCCACCTCCAACCCGCCGGGTGGAACTACATGGATGTTAATAACAGTGCGCCCACCCGGCCCGAGAACAACTATTTATTTACGAATAATCGATGCAATTATGCGAATACGAATCGATTCGAGAACAATAATGTCGATTATAAAGCTAGTAGGACTTTACGTCTGTCTGTATGTCACTGGTTTCTTTGCAACTTAATTTATATGTAGGTTTGACCTGCGTCGCTATTGCCTAACGCGCTCGCAATCACAATCGGCTTTAGCATTCGATTTTCAAAATTAAAACGATTGCGATTGCGAGTAGGCAATAATCCCACTGGAATTATTATAAAGCTTGCTTTTCGGCATCGTTTTTGATGCATTTGCGAGATCGTTATCGTTATCGTGTTTATGTTAATTCCATACATTTTGACAATCATCTAAAATCGTTTACGATAGCTTTAATTCATCTTGTCTAGGGAATCTGATCGACGTAAGTAATTTGATAATTGTATCTCTTTGTTATTTTGTATTGATGAACAAAAACAAATATTTTTGATTCGTTATCAAAACGTAAACTTAATCTCGGAATGTTCTTGACATCATTTATCTTTATTACGTGTAATTGTTGATCAAAATCTTGTTTCCTGTGTCCACCCAGTCGGAATCATAGTAATTTGTCAACAATACGTGTACATAATTAATTTAATTATATTAGCGCGATACAAAGTTGCATTATATCTTAGACCGGATGTAACGTCATATATTTATTATATTTTGTAGAGAAGTATAGTGTTGTATAGTTTTTAGGGTTCCAAAATCAAACAAGGAACCCTTATAGTTTCGCCAAGTCCGTCTGTCCTCTGTATGAAGCTGTAATTCGCCATAGTTATACATTTAAATTATACGCCGATAAAGTTTTAAATAAAATCTATGGTTTAAAAAAAACCATCTTGTATATATATATAAGCAGTTTACTTTTCACTTAAATTGTCCATATAATAATAACTTTACCATTACATTTTTTATTAGTTTTAATTTATTACAGTTATAAAATTTTGTAATTTTTAATTACATTTAAATCTGAGAATTCGCCGATACAGCCCAAACCGCGTGTTTCCCCGCAGGGTAATAAATGCACATTCAAACCCCTTGTTTACTAAATGGGGTCATCAGCGATACCCATGTAACGCCACCAGCTGATTCGTCGGCCATTCTTGGGAATATAAAATGGCGCTTCTTCCTGTACCACTTAATATATGCGGAATCTGATAGAATACCTTAGCTGTGTCGAGGAACACGTGGGCTGGGAAGAAATCTGTTTTTTTTCTTCGGAAAATGCCTAATAACTTAGAAAGTTAGTAGGTGAAAGTTCCAAACGATTAATATTTATGTATTAATTAAGTGATATGCCATTATGAATGATTATTAGTAGGTATCACTTATTCTTAGAGCGTGAACAAAGATCCTCATTTTAAAATGTCAATTTGATCAAACAAAAACATAACCTCAATATTTATCGAAACATTAAAAATAACCCATTTCATTCGGTTTGTATAATAAACGCAGTTTTGTAAAATTTTTGGCGAAGGTCGAACGCGTTAATTAAATCGCTTTATAAAAAGCTCAACGTCAAATACGAGTAAGGCCCACTTGCACGTAGGTACCTACCTAAATGTTAACCTTAAGGCTAACCCCAGGTTAACAGGTTAATTTGTAAAAATTTACAGTTCTTATATTGATCTGACATTGTTTAATATTTTAACCTAGGATTAAAATTACGTGCAAGTGGGCTAAATGTCAGCGTCGTAAATATAATAACTTGCCAAATAGATAATGGTAAAATAATCTGACATATAAGGGTCACTACCACGTTTAATTGTTAGATTCGACAAGTTATTCGTACTCTTCGAAATGGTTTTTGACCAACACTACATGCTGTGTCCCAATCATTTATATTCGACTATACTAGGACGTCAAACCTGCCAAAATTTGTTAAAAAAAACCTCCCCAGCGAGATCTTAAGGCCTCCATCCACAGCGGCCATTACAGTAATGCGTTGTTAAGCCATTACGGCCGGCACCTGGGTGTTTTTGCCGTACATTCCGGCGCAATTACAAGCAAGTTAAGTGGTTAGCTTTGTGCTTCCGGACAAATTATGTTGTATAGTGGAGGGTAAAAAGCATGGTCAAATACGCTTAGTTCTTCTTGTCATGTAGGTATGTGATCGTCATGACTATACTGTATATATAAGTTAGAGTGTGAGATAAGTATTACTCATCTCTCTTGCGCATGATAGGGTCTTTTGTAGTGACGTACGTAGAAATTTCTTCAAAGATAAGTTTTTAAAAGGACATGCTAGGTGAAACATCCTCTATGTTACTGAAATAAATCTCAGTTTTACTATGTTTTACGGCAGATCAAATATTTTCTAAAAGTAACATCTCTGCTTTCATAAAAAATTCAACAAGATTTAGTGCGATATCGTCCACAACATAATTCTCACCAACGACTCTAAAAATACGATGGTACGGCCTGCCTTATAAGTAGCTACACACTTTAGCACTGTGTCACTTTAACGTTACTTACGCACTACTGCACTAATCTGTAATATGGGATACACCGACAAGGTACCAAAGTGTGCAGCTTATAAGGCCGGTTCTATCCATGTTCAGTAAAAAGCTTTGTCTTTTAAAGATCGCAATGCATAATATATTATAATTCACGTTCTAATGATTCTAAAACCGCGTTGAATCAATATTTTACCACGCTGTCGCTATAAGGCTTTGCCACACCAAAAGCGTGGCAGGAGCAGAGCCATGGGCGGCAACGCGGGCATGCGCATGTTGACTTTACATGGAAAGTATTAAACTCGGGCCCGCGCTCGAATTGCAGCGCTCCTGCCTCTTGGTGTGCTGAGTTTAATACGTTCCATGTTCAGTCAACACACGCGGGCTTTTGTGCGCCGTTCCTAACACGCGTTCGGTGTGTTGAAGCCTTTAAGCGCTGGCCTTTTTGCCGCCGCCGACCGTACCGCATTCCCGCGTACAGCCAATTACAACCTTTATTCATTCGCGAGCTTCGACACCGTATGAAGTCATATTTATAATATTGGCCATTGTTTCCATAATACAACAAAGACAAATTTAAACTTTATCAACAGGTAGCTTTAAGGTCGGTTTGCCATCAAAGATTCAGCTTGTAAATAAAGCAGAATTTCTTGTTTCACGCAGCATCCGCTAAAACTCCATCGACATTTACAGAAACGCGTTTAACAGTTTTTACTCGTGCGCATTTATCATAAGTGAATTAATTTAAATTGCCATAAAATAGCAGTTTACATAATGACTGTACTGTTTCGTATATTTCAACTCATAAATATTTAACATGATAAATATTGCATGATGAGATATTGGATCTTTTTATTAAATGCCTGGTTTTATTAGAGTTTATTGGATAATAATTGAGGTCAGTCAACTCGTTAGATTTGGATTATTAATTAAGGTCAACGGATGTTTTTTTTTTTATTTAACCGCTTTTTCTTTAATTAAAGAACTATAAGACATGGACCGGTTGATCCAGTGTCCGTCAGGTCGATTTTCGTCAATCAATGTTGGTTAAATGTTATACGTGTTGAGTCAGGGTACAGACATAAACACTTAGCTTTACTTATGGTTATTTATTAGAAGGTATTGTGCCTATTGGGTAGGTAAAATGTGGTTGGTAATTCTGTAGCTCTACCTACCCCACTCTGGGAATGAACGCGTGAAGGTATGTATGAGCCGGTGAAATGACAAGCATAGAGGCATTCCATCTTAGTCCTCAGGGTTGGCAACGCATTTGCAGTCTTAGGATTGCAGTCTTTTGAATGCGAATTTCTATGGGTCACAGTTTCCACTTACCATCAGGTGGCCTGTGTGCTCGTTTGCCTTCTCTGCCATTAAAAAAAAAAAAAAAATAGTTTGGACTTTTATAGAAATGGTTACTGTAAATTTAGAGTAAGTATTTCCATCAAAGCATACGCTAGGAGAATGGTAAGGCACAGTGTAATGGCCGGTTCACTACCTCCACCTTGTCTACTCCCCAACCTACCGTTATGCAGCAGCGTGTTGTGTACCGGTGCGGAGGACAAGACCGCCGATCTCCATAGACGGACAGCTTGTACCAGTCAGTTCTCCAATTGCAGATTATCCAATTCTATTGGATAATCTGCAGTTTCAATACAATCCTTAAGAATTAAAATTGCAGATCGCCCAATAGCGACCACGGGGCGGTCGGTCCTCCTGACTGCTTGAAGCAGTCCGTCTATGGAGACCCTTAAATGAATAGTGTAAAGAGATTCCGTCTTAGCCCTGGGAGTTTGGACAAATTTCCGCATGTTTTTAGATCCTATTTACTAGGTGGGCTCGCGTCATATTACTATTTAAAAAGATAAATAGCCCGAGGCCCCCTATCCCCCTTCACCCCGTAACCCCTTCTTTCCCAGCCGATATCTCTTAAAAAAAACTGCGTCCCACTCGGTCCTTTTGTTTGGGAGCTATGACGCCACAAACGGACACAGATACATACGTAAAACGAATAACACCCGTCTTTCTTCGTCAGGGGTTAAAAAAAGTTAATCATACCAAAACCCTTAATCACGTTTTCTGTTCTAGGTCTGGTTCCAAAACCGCAGAGCAAAGTGGCGCAAACAAGAAAAAGTTGGGCCTCAAGCTCACCCCTACAACCCCTACCTGGGGGGCGCGGGGGGCGCGCCTCCCCCGTCCGTGGTGGCGTCCATGCCGAACCCGTTCTCGCAGCTGGGGTTCGGCTTCAGGAAACCCTTTGACACCAATGCCTTAGCCTCGTTTAGGTAAGTCACAAAAAAAGAAAACAAGTCTAATAAAATGCAACCTTTAAAAACCCCACTGTATTTTTGATATTTATTATCAACTACGTAATATATGCTTTAGAAAATTTCGCCATTTTTGTTTCCAAAGGGAATATAGAGTCGGACATTCATACAGGTCAAACCCAAAACCCTCCTTTTGGGCTTTGCTGCAGTCGGGTAATAAGCAAGATAGGGACACTAAGTTCTTCTACCAAATGCATGGAGGGTTTTATTCTCAATTTGTAACGTTTCTAATTTTTACCCGACTGCGGCGGATCCCAAAAGAGTCATTAGTTTGACCTGTATATCTGTGTGTAAGTCCGGTCCTATGTCCGCTCGTACCTGCTCAACGGCTTAACCGATTTTATTTAATGATACGTCATCAACTCATCAGATTCGTCAAGAGGGCGCGAGAGTCACAGAGTGAAACAAAACTTCAAATAAAATGGTCGATTTTTGCGCTTTATCGTTATATCGACGACAACAACAAAAATGCAGTCGGGTTTTTAAACCTTGCTTTTCATTTAGTTATTTAATAACGAAGTATGAAAATTTATCAAAGGCTGTTATCATAGATATATTTTTATCTAATGATATCAGATAATTGATGACAACATTTTAAATCGTTTATTAGATAATTTATTTCTCAATGAATCGCTTAATTAATTAATTAAATAATAATCTAGGTGCCCCCCCGCACCCTGCATGTCTTGTAATGACTAATTGATGATTATAAGATAATTATCTACTTATTTATGCATTAATGCATACCGTATTGATCTATCTTGTGGGACGTTAGTAAAACTTTAATTGGCTTTATTAAATGAACCGGCATCCCTTCATCTGGCATAACTTTTTTTGGCACAATTCATAATCATTTTCGCACAATCATCATTTGGCATAAAGTCTTTTTTTCTGAAACCGTGTACTTTTCAGGATTATTTAAAATACCATTGCATAGAACCCAATAGGTTAGGTTTGGTTTATTTTATGTCAATCCTGAAAAGTACACGGTTTCAGAAAAAAAGACTTTATGCCAAATGATGATTGTGCGAAATGATGAATTATGCCAAAAAAAATTGTGCAAGACATTAGTAACCCGTTTGAACCACTGCTAGCCCTGCTAGCTTTTAAAGACTTAGCGTGGTGAAATATGGTGTTTCTACCACAATATATTAAAATGGTAACCTCTCCTTTATAATATATTTAAAAAATGACTGACTGCTGAGTTTCTTGCGGCGTTTCTTCTCAGCAGTGGTCTCCTCTATAGAAGCGCTGGGATTATTTACGTGTAAAAGTGCCCGTGGGGCTTACTTTGTGAATAAATGTCTTTTATCCTTATCTTTTTTATCTTTTATCACGTACGTAAGCTAAATTGGTAAATACTCGGGAACAGTGATTGTGATAAACCTTGGAAAATTCCTACCTTTCAGCTGATATGACGATGATGATCATGAATTGAATGCTATTTATGTCTTAAGACATATGTCTGTTACTACTAGGTATAGATCCCGTCTCTTCGTAAAGGCTTCTGAGTAACAATAGAGGGGATGGGTACAAGCGTGCCTGAAAATATTAGGCTATTGTTTTTTTTATGAACCTATATCGTGCGCATAAGCATACCCCCGTCGCACCCCCTTCATACCTCTAATTTCGTCGATAAATGCAAACCTGCGCAGGTACATCGCCAGCGGCCTTTTTACGTGAAGGGATCTATAAATTGGGTAAAAATTATCTACAAAACTATTCGGTAAAAGTATATTTTTTCTTCAACAGATACACCAGCGCACCAATGCTTGGTGCCCAGTACTTAGGGGCCCCCCTGCCCCGCCCGCCCCTCTTCAGCGCTCCCATCTACTCCTCACCCCCCTTCCACTCCCTCCTCGCCGGCCTCGCTCCCCCCAGAAGATCCCCCGACCCCCCACCCGTCTCACCCCCCATATCGCCCGGCAGCGAGTCGCCTCCAGCAGCAGCTCCAGAAGTAGAAAGAAGAAGCTCCAGTATAGCAGCTTTAAGAATGGCAGCAAGGGAACATGAGATCCGATTGGAAATGCTCAGGCAGCGACATCACACGGACCTGATCAGTTGAAAGTTGTACTGATCAGTTGAAAAGTTTGAATATCTGATCAGTTTTCACTGATGGGCAAAGGGGATTTTTCTCAGTTCCAGAACGTATCACATTTGAGGAGATGTTGGAAAAATGGACCATGTCGTTTACACATTATAATTTTGAAAAAAATGCTGAGCAAGATATTTTAGGTTGAAAGGGAAATTACAGAGTGTGAGATCTTAAGATGTCTTTGGGTTGGTTGGTTTGAAACAGCAAGTTTAAACATAAAGATTTCACAGAGTGACTAGGTTTTCTCTTTGAACACTTGTGTGTGTGTAAGGTTAACGAAAATGTGTGAAACGTACATGAAATTATTGTAATTGTAATTAGTAAAAAGTATTAGCTAGGTTATTTTATGGTGAATTATGTACTTACAGCTCCGTCCAGTGTAGGCCTTATTGTTATTTATTATAAAATTAAGATACTTAAAGAAACGGCTTAATTTCTCAAGAAAATATTTATAGTTAAAAATATTTAAGGGATCAAAGCAAGGAAAGGTTTTATGATAATTTGAGCAATATTTTATTTAGAAAAAGTGATATTTTTATGTAGAATTTGAATTCATACTATAATTTACGTGGTTGAACACATGCATGCAGCAGATCATACCAATATTTGTTAAATAGATTTCTTAACATTGAAATGCGTGAAATTAAATAACCCATTTAGGATGGCAATTCACTGGAAAAAAACAATTCTAATTTTGACTTCAACATATTTTCAAAACTAGGTGATTTTCCACTCGTTTCCAGTGGAATCTATATTATGAAAAACGTATTTAAAAATAGAACCAAAGAAAACCAATTATAAATCATAATCAATGACGACGAGTAGGTACTATATGCAAAACTTTAAAAACGCTAGTTTTTAAAAAGCACTTTAGTTTCCGTTAAAACTGATACAAAGTTCAAATTATTAAATCCGATTGTAGCTAAAGTGTATTCTAATAACTCGCAAAGTTTGCGTTTTATTCTTTCGACAAATGCATATTCATACAGTAGACAATCTTTTAAAAATATTTGAATATCACGTACAATAAAATATATTGAAAATAATATGCCTTGTTTTTAATGTGTCCTTTTTCCCCATTTTTCCTCAAATATACCTACCATCTCATTTTGGAATAAATAAGCAATCATCTCATACTTTAATAAATTAATAAATGGACATGATAGCTTATTTATTTATTCAAATAATAAAAATAGCAAGGCTACGTGTCACCACGCTACAGTCTGCAGGACAAGACCAGCCTACAAGTACCACTCATAAACCCTGTAGGAGGAAACAGGAGTTCATGTCATTGTGATTTAACTGTAACCACCTGGAAAATTGCATAAAATCAATAAATCTAGGAAACCCTTCTGAATAAACCATTGGAGACCCCGCTCAAGGTCAATAAGGCTCTCTAAATGAAAGATACGATCATACAAAATACTTATAATGTACACTCAGGAGCAAAAATACCGGGTCAGGGTGCGTTTTTCATACTAAAGAGGCTATTTCGAAGCCTTGGTTCCTCGCCAGGGAATGCTTTCAGTGAAATCTGATGATGAATACCCCGAGCATCGATACAGGACTACCAGAGTGCCTAGGATACCCAACTGAATGAATCTGCGGTTAAAGCCGGAATAGTGCCTGTTCAGAAAAACATCTAAAATGGCCATAAAATGTAAGTCAAACTCTCTCGCTGTGGTGTAAACTGATTGTGCAATCAGTTAGGTATCTTAAGCTCTATCTCGCAGTATCCACCATTAAACCTCACTCAAAACTACCCCTGGCGAGGAACCAAGGCTTTGAAATACTCTCGTTTATATGAAAAACGCACTCTGACCCGGTATTTTTGCTCCTGAGTGTATTACTTATTAATACGGACATGTATAAAATATCTAAGGAATATCATGGATATTTAGTGAATCAACAAACGACATTGCAAAGGGTGGTGCAATTTTTTTGCAAATAGCAACAGTAAACTCTTGTAAAAGTGTAAAAAAATCCGGCCCATACTTTAATTAGTCTGATAAGTTCGTATAAATATCGCTTTTTCAGCCAGCGTCAGTGCCGATCAATAAGATGAATGAGAAAGCAAGATAAATACGAACATATCCAAAAAATACGATGTGTAGGTCCATCTCCAACAACACGGTTGTTTACGACAATAAAACCAAGCACTTCACTTATCACCTCCCACAGATTCAATCCACGTCAACCTTTAAGCGCCTAAATACCAACACAAAGAAAAAACCTAAGTCAATTACCAAAACGTAAATGTTAAAGAGCCAGCCATTAAAGAAACCAATGAGAAATAATCCTATTTCGTTCTGACAGTCGTCGAACATCAATCACAACGTTGTTACGCACAACATGGCCGCGCCGACCCATCAATCAAGAAACAATACCGGATACACGATTAATTTACTAATCCCAACTAATTAAAATGTAATTCAATTATTTTTAAATCGTGGCCAACGAGATTGGTTTCCACGGAATCTATTAATCTAAAATTCAATTACGAACTATATGGCAAAGGCTGCTTATTAATGATTTAGCGATTAAAAAGAAAACGCCGGGCACGACTTGCTTAATCGAGATTTCATTTTTATTGCCCTCGTGCACTGCGCTCCGCTACTGCTTTCATTGTCAAACATGTTCCTGAACATGAATGAACCAGTGGCATGACAGATCGTGTCGATCGCTTCTGTGAAGCCTATAGAAAACAGTGAAACGTTAACAGCCTACTACGACTACTAACGCACGGAAAAGTCCCGAAAACGCGAACAAAATATAAAATTAATAATATTTAAGTCTTCAGTATCTAGACAAGATGCATTCGGCGTTCGTTATCGTTACCAAAAATGTATAGGATAGACGTAGGCTGTCAGACGGTCGCGTCGAGCGCCTACGTAAATTCCATACATTTTGACAGTTTTCGAAAATCGTTTACGTTAGCGTTAATCAACGTGTAGTATTTATTAATGGTTAGCGTTATCTTATCTCCCATCACAAGTTAAATGTACTACATCAAAGGTCACGTTTACTATTTTTCAATTGTAAAGATCACAAAGCGATACGAGCCAGGTTCTGGGTTTACTAATGAAAAATAAATAATAACTCTGTTAATTTAATTGTAATCGAATTTTTATCCCGGCCTCATCGGCGCGGGACCGCCTCTTGACAGACTCTTATTACTACTAGGAGTTGTAAGAGATGAGAGGTAGCGGAAACAGTAAATAACACAGCCCTATAAGAATATATTTGGTGCTGCTCTCTTTTTTCTATAGAGGGTAGAATAGAGCTTAGTGTTTTAGTCATAGCATGCTTTCTAATTTCTGACTAATTTAAATACCGCAAAAGATACGTGCAAAGATTCAGCCTTTGAAGCATACTTTAGCAACGAGTATTGTGAGTTTGGAAATAAATAAGTAAGTATTTTGCCGTGGTAAAGGTCCAGATAGTCTATTTTACTTTCCATACAATCAATTATAATTAAACGATCAAATTAACCTGCAAGGTTATATACTGTTAAATTTACTTTTGTCACCTCTAAAACTCTAGGCATCAAAATGTATGTACTTAGGCATTTTATCGAAGTTAAAGAAGGTAACTTTTATACCTTAAATTATAATATTTCGCATTGTACTAAATTCATGTAAATGTAAACACTCAAAAGCGTTGTCGCCTTGCAAATAACAATAATAACAATTTCGATAAAAAAATAGTTATAGTGTAGAATTGACAGCAAATTAAGATACACTTTTAAACACCTTCTCTCGTCGAGTTCTGTAAACAATAGCTCCCGCTTACGGCTATATCTTAGCCCGCGTCACATTTTTGACATTTGGGCGTAACTTTGCCAAATCTAATTATGAGTTCAAGCAAAAAATGCCAGCGAAAACAACATTTTTGTATGTTTTATAAACTTCTCGAGATTTCTCGCGTCAGGAACGCGGGATTATAATGGGCTATTATTATTCGGTTGATTTTGTGTGGCATCTTTTGTTTTATTAGGGTTCTGGAGCCGTCAGAGTTGCTGTCGCTCTGTTAATTTTCACAAAATATCATCAGTATAAATTTGCTATGATTATACAACATTTTGTATTTGAACTGGCACATGCGTTTTAGAAATACTTACTGACGTAAATGAGCTTTTACGTTTACTGTAAACACGGTCGGCCTCATGTGGCTGCAGACTATTTCTTTGTCACATTAACGTCTTGTTTGAACTTCTACACTAATCTGCCTGCGTGATAAGCGACAAGGTAAATATGAGACCTACTACGAGTACCTATATCTACCATCAAAAGCAATGAAATCGGGTCACTCTCTATAGAAATTCTGTACAGAGTGACCCGTTTTCATTGCTCTTGCCAATACTTGTATTAATCTTATTATTGGAACTGTCAAGCACTTGTTGATTCAGTAACGGAAGTAACTCGACGATTTTAACGGTGTTATTTTGTACTGACTGGATGACGTCATCCAAACAAGATTCTTTACTTGATGACACGATAGCAGCGCATACAAAATATCGCTCAAAGCTCAAAGATCATAACTAAGCGTCCATTTAATTATAAAGCAGTTGACTATTTTCAAAAAAAAAAGACCATATCGATCTCTGAATGAGTAAATATACTAAAAAAAAACACAGAATCCACTATCTTACTTGCTACTAATTATTATTGGATTGAATGAACGGATTTGAATGAAATATGTCAAAGGATACTTTTTCCCGACAAATTTCATTGGAATCAAGGGAATAACGAAAATCAAAGGGAAAAGGCTAGTAATACTATATTTCCATCAAACTTTGGAATGATAACATAATGCTTGCCTTTCAGTGTGTGAATTGATACAAGAAGTTCATTTTATTGCAAAAAATATGTTAGATTCTAAACAAATTATAACATGAAATTCAGAGTAGTCGTTTTTCGTATTTCTCGAACATTCAATTGCAGTTGATTAGATATGCAAAGACGTTCAACCAAACTATTCTAGAAACAGCATTTAACTTCGCAGCAGTAATTACTACACGACCCTGAACAAACAAACGGCCGTTACGAATGATAGATACAATATCGATATCGATGTTCGCATCACCAGCATCGATTAATAATGAATTGATTAGTGGTGGGCGGTGTTCCTCTAACGAGCCAGCCAGGCAACATCAGTTTAATTACTAACCTTGCCAGGGTTATTTTAAACTTTGTCATGAAGATATAGAGTAGGAAATAAGGAAGGAAAGAGTTGTGGGTCTTGAAAGGTTAAATTGTCCCGCCATGGTTGTGTACCATTCTCAGGTCCGCTTCTGGTCTTGGTTAAGATTCTTAGTTAATGTTGCGTTGATAGGTCTGTTGCTGTTGATTGTTGTTTATGTGTGTTGTAACTTGTAACATTTTAACCGTCTCTACGTCTAAACATAGAATTCTAGCGTCGTTTTGATGAAAGAGTACGATACAATACTACATTGCGCTGGAATAAAAAGAAAAAAGATAAAAGAAATTTATTTAGTAAGTAGGCCGCTCGGGCACTTTTACACGTCAAGATACTACCAGCGCTTCCCAAGAGGAGACCACTGCTGAGAAGAAACGCCGCAAGAAACTCAGCAGTCAGTCATTTTTTAAACTTATTTCATATTGCATATTACAATGGTATGTACAACTTAATCTAGCATTATATAAAGCTACAAGTATTAAATTAAATATAATATCAAATAACAGTAGTTCAGCAGGAAAACATGCCAAAAATCTTACGGGAGAGAAAGATAGAAAAGAATAAAATAAAATAACTACAACTACCTACTTATATATGTGTATATGAGATGGTGCAAGATGACCACATAAAAGTTTCGATATGTTTTCCTGCATCAACGGTGTCCCCCAGACAAGAAAAAGCAGGATAAAGCCTTTGCATTTGAAATGACTATTGACTAAGTTTCGGGTGTATGCCATGCATTTTTGTCTGTTAGATAGTCCTCGACCCTATAATACGCTTTAGACATTAACGACCTTTTCAAATATTTTTTAAGTGCTGGAAAGGGTAACTTTAAAACTACTTCAGGTAATTTATTATAGAAATGAATGCATTGACCAACAAATGATTTATATACTTTACGGACACGGAATTTTCGAATAGCTATTTTATTTTTATTTCTAGTATTTAAATTATGTATATCTGAGTTTTTGGTGAACGAATCTAAATTCTTAATAACATAAATAATATTCTCGTAAATAAATTGAGACGCTACAGTTAAGATATTAGTTTCTTTAAAAAGTTCTCTTAATGAGTCACGGGAATTTAAATTATAAATAGAACGAATGGCCCTTTTTTGTAACACAAATATAGTTTGTATGTCAGCTGCCTTACCCCAAACCAGAATACCATAAGACATAACACTATGAAAATAACTATAATAAACTAAGCGAGCTGTCTCAACATTAGTTAGTTGTCTAATTTTCCTAACGGCGTAAGCTGCCGAACTTAGTTTACCTGCCAGTGCAGCTATGTGGGGACTCCATTGCAAATTTTTATCTATTGTTATGCCTAGGAAAACCGCCCTATCTACCATTAGCAAACACTCGTTATTTAGAAAAATACTAGAATCTACCGGTTTAACATTAGGCAAAGCGAACCTAACACATTTAGTTTTCTTGGCATTTAGTAGCAAGTTGTTACTAATAAACCAATTATGTACTTTAACTAGAGTGGCGTTTATCCTACTGTAGTCTACGGTTTTTCTATCTACCTTGAAAATTAGTGAAGTATCATCAGCAAAAAGTACAATATCGCAAAGTTCATCTACTATTGGTGGTAAGTCATTTATGTAAACCAAAAATAAAAAAGGACCTAAAATAGAGCCTTGAGGCACACCTATTTTCACTGTAGCTCCAACAGATTGCGTTTTGTTTACAACAACTGTTTGAGTTCTATCACTTAGATAAGAAGACATAAGGCTTAAAGCTTTATTGGACAATCCATAATGTTCTAATTTTAAAATAAGGGTCATATGTTCCACGCAATCAAAAGCTTTAGAAAGATCACAAAATATTCCTATTGCGTCGCAAGATGTTTCCCAACTGTTATATATATATTTAATGAGTACCGATGCCGCATCAATTGTTGATCGACCTCTTGTAAAGCCAAACTGGTTATTGCTAAGTAGTTTATTTCTGTTAAAGTGACCTAACATATCCTTCAGCATTAGTTTCTCAAAGACTTTACTTAAAACTGGTAGTATGGAAATGGGACGGAAGTTCGTTATATCACTCATCTCGCCTGATTTAAAAAGAGGTATGACTTTACTATATTTCATGAGATCTGGAAAGATCCCCTCTGATATGCAATTATTGTAAATTAATGCTAGATGGGGTGCAATTACATCTATGATATGAAAGAGCACTTTAACTGATGTGCCCCACAAATCTTCAGTCTTTTTTAAACTAAGCGATTTAAATATCTTTACTATTGAATCTGAATTTACAGGGCTGAATTCAAAGTTTATATTACATTTACTGACATTAGTGCAAAGTAATGATTGAGCTTCAACCGCGGATGATTTAAGACATTTCGTAGTATTAATTGCCATGTTGGAAAAATAATCTTCGAATGCTAATGCAACATCTTTATTTGACGTGATTGGATGGCTACCTGTGTTCAGGGTGACTTGATTATCACGAGTTTTTGATTTTCCCGTTTCTCTATTTATAATATTCCATACAGTTTTTACCTTGTTCTCAGATGATTTGAGTTTAAGACTAAGAAAAAATGCCTTAGCAGTTAAACAAACTTGCTTAAAGGTCCTTGAATATTTCTTAACATAATTTAGGAAATCAGCATTCTTATTGTCCTCCCTCTCTCTATATAGGTCATAAAGCCTATTTCTACTTTTATGAATGCCTGCAGTAGCCCATTCACTAAATCTGGTTTTCGACCTAGTAATAGTTTTAATTTTAAAATTGTTGTTAAATTGATGTAGAATTACGCCAAACAAGTCTTTATAAATACTATTATTACATTCATTCTGTGAAAAAGGTAACACTGAAAGATTACTCTGAACTTTATTTTTGAATAATTTCAAACGATTACTAGTTATAGGTCGGTAAGTTATTGTGTGAGGTTTTTGATAAAATCCGAGATGAAAGATGCCTTCTGACCACTATGGTCAGAATTAAAACAATTAAATATTTCTTTATCCAAACAATCGCAGTTACAAAAAATATTATCTAAGCAAGTTGCACTACTAACACCTATCCGAGTGGGTTCAAAGAACAGATTACCTAAATTAAAAGATTTAAATAAACTTAGTAACCTAGTGGTATTATTTGACTTTTCAAGTAAGTTAATATTAAAATCTCCACAAACTATAACATGCTTCTGGCTATTACATGCTAATTTTAACACATGTTCCATAGTGGATTCAAATGTGCAAAAATCAGCCAATGGTGGTCTGTAAACACATATTATTATATAACTTTCTATTTCTGCGCATGAAATTTCTACAATCCTTTCTATCGATTGCTTTACAATATCCTTTCTTTCTTTGGATTTAAGAGTACTTTTAATAATTATAAAAGAGCCGCCATGAATGGCACTTTTCCTGGCAAAATAACTTACTAATTTAAAATTTAAAAAATCAAAAATTAATTGATCTTGTCTAAGCCAATGTTCAGTAATGCACATTATTTGTACATTTTCATTATCTAAGAACAACCCTATTTCTAGTTCTTTGCTGGAAAAACCTTGAATATTTTGGTGAATTAAATTTATACTCAAGGGTGTTTCCGCTGTCCTATAATTTAGTTTAAATCAAGAGGCAAAGCATTATTGCCAATTTTGGCTTGTTGGGGCTGTAAACTATTATATCTATTTGGTTCTACATTAAAAGCTAATAGATCAACCAAGGTCAAAATATGTTTCTTGGGCAAATGAATTTTTCCTGATGTTAGATCAAGGCGCTTTATAAATTTGTTTAAATCAAAGAAATGATATTTTTTATTAAAGCATATAGCATTATATATTATTGAATTAAAGTGAGCTATTCTATTATTATGACTAAATGAGATACTTTGTGAGTATGGTAGCGCACACAATATAATTTTACCTATTCCTCTATCTTCAATAGTGTTTAGTGTTGACATTAATTTATCTACACCAGACTTATCCACACCAAGACTATAGAATATTTATAAACTGTCGTGATAACTTAATCGCGTCTTAGACGATCAGGCTTTTCTAGACCTTTTTACACTTTATTTTATATAACCCGATCATATTATGGTATCTAAGAACTGATCTGATGATGGAGTCGGGTCTAACTCGGCCCTCATAAGAAAGAGGCAGATATTTATTTTACTTTTTGTACTAACTCGCTCGATATTTTATTATTGTGCACGCCTAGAATTAAAACAATTCATCTAGACCCAGGGTTCCCAAACTAGAAGGAGACACATACATACATACATACACAATACATAATATACATATTCAGTCCATTATTTTGTTTATTAAAAATGAACTTTTTTTTAAATTGTAAATGCTTGTTTAATATACAAATTGCATACTAACCGAAAGTATGAAGCCTATAGAATATGTAAACGTTAGGTTTGGTGCAAATGATTAAGTACCGACTTACCTGTTTATACATGCCTACCCAATAGTATGACGGGAAAAAAAAAGTCAACCTAACGTTTGCATATTAGGCTTTATAAACAAGCGATTTCATTTTTTTTAAACAAAGTTAAGTTTTAATTTTGAGTAAATTTTATACTGGACTGAAATTTTTCAGCCTACCCATTCGCCATATATTACTTAGCATAGCATATTAAATTTGATCTCTCCACCTGTGATAGCAATGTGAGTACCTAACTAGCAACTGAGTAACATAGCATAAATCTGAATAACATAGTCACTACACCTATCAAATGACCATACTCATCAAAACTCTACTCTCGGTCTGTTGAGCCGCCCTAATCACTGTATTACGCGGCCGGCTGGCGCGACTCGATCGATCACCGCGCGCGCGCCGGCTCAAGAAGCGCCATCATGATTTATCTGGACAGCCGCGCGCGCACCCACATGGGCTCGACTAGTTTTTTACAGCTTGGTTATCATTCAAATCATTTTCATTGTATATAAAGTTTTTATAATATATGTTATGATAGTTTTGATGATAGTATACGTAACGGGTATTGGGTTTTTCTTACTCGCTATTTTGCTAGCCTAACTGACTTTACTCGAAACTGAAAAGACTAAAGCCGTATTAATAAACTCATCGTGAGTGTGAGGCCTGTCACAAGATACGTCAAAGTAAACGCCAAACCATAGAACACTGTCATTTTTGACGCATCTCGAGACGACCATTAATACGGGCCTAAGAGCTGCCACAGACCAAAAGTGGGACGCAAAGGACGCAGTTATTTCGTCTCTTGTTTTAACAGATAGCTACATGCCTCCCTCTCGGGCGGGTAGACCCATTGTTGGTTTGTGGGAGCCTTAATGTTCTAGTAAGAAATATCTACCTAGCCTCGTTTACACAGGTCGAACAATTCGCTGCTTAAATACAAAAGCGCCACAAATCAAAAACAAATATAGTTTGATTTAAAACCGAAAGTATATAGCATTCCGATTTCAAATGCAACACAGACACATTTTGTTTTGCGTCGCTTTTGTATTAAAGCAACGAATTATTAATCAGGACTATTAAGGGCGGAATTCACAATGCTTCTCTCACTAGTTGCCCGGAAGGTTACCCCCCAATTTTTCAGTCGACCTGGGCCGCAAATCCACTGGGTAAAAGCATATGGTTTTTAAGTTGTTATCGAATTGTCAAAGTTTTGATATGTCTTATTTAACTTTACAGTAATGGCGGCCGAGTTAAAAAGAACATAATAACATGTCAAATACATTAGGATTTTACCGTCTATAGGTAGAATAGAGCGCTGGCGCTGGGCCGCCATTCCACTTGGTAAATCCATATTGTATTTGACATGTTATCGTTTTGTCAACGTTACGATAGCACTTATTTACTTGACTTGAGGTAAAAACCATACGATAACATGTTAAAAGCCTTATCCTTATTATACATATGAAAATGTGTTGTCTGTTCCGCGATCACAGTCTAAAGGCTTTATTTACCAACCGTCGTGAATTTTTTTCAGACAGCATTTCGAGATAATTCTCGAAAGGATGGACAATTCCTGAAGGAACTGCGATAAAGAACTTATACAGTGTATAAGTATCCGGAAAAAACTAGTTATAATTATAAATTCCTAAAACCAGGGCCACCCCAAGCTATCCAAACAGCAACTAATGAGCCATGGCAATTAATAACTGAACGCTGGAATAACGCCGTGTATCGTTATGGCTTCCAATTATGAGAACCCGAATAGTTCCCGCTTTCCTCGGGACTCGTGAACTAATTAATGATTTACCTGAACAGCTTTTAGGGCTGCCACTTAGGTAAGCGTTAACTAGAGTTTAGGCATAAAAAGGTAGTTACGACAGTTCAGAACGGTGTGGGGGCGGAAGCGACTCAAAGATGATTTGTGAAGGAACCACTCTTTTTGCTCTGCCAATTTTATTGCATCTTCTTCGAACATGCAAGACATCACCGATCACCGCCCTGTGTCGCGTTTAGTACCTTTTGAGCTTGTTGGAGTGTTTGTAGGTTATTTAGGTTATTAGAAGGGAATAAATAGATGTTGCTTGTATGAATTATAAGAACCACATAAATCTTTAATTCCACAAACCAAAGACAATCTGCGAAGTACCCGTCCAAAGAGACGCGAGCGACAGCGAGACACCACAAAATTGTTTTTTTTTTTTAATTTACACAAATCTCATTTTAAAAAACGGGCAACGACTACAGTGTCATTCTCATTGTTTAAATCCAATCACTTGCTAAAAAATAACATTAAACAATTGATTCACTTCACAAACATATCGTTTTGCAAAACAGCTTTCCCGAAACTATTAATATTCAGGATTTATTTCAGGACCATCTCGTAGGTTATGTTAGGTTAGGTTTAAAAAGAACATAAAATTTTCGTATTTACAGTTTCGGAAAAAGATGCTCTGGAACCCTTTAGGTTAGGTTAGGTTTGTTTTATAAAAATCCTGAAATATTTAGTTTTGGAAGAAAAAAAGTTTTGCCAAATGATATGTTTGTTACATGAGGTAGTTTGTGATGATAACCCGTTTAAAACACGTTGATTAAAATTTAAAATCTAGAACAAAAAAAATGATATCGCATGTGTCCCATACACAATAACAGGGCCTCTTTTCCAGGCGGTCCAGAAAACCATCTCGTCATTGACCTGTCATGGTAAATTATTGTTTCTAACCCGGCCGCCATTACTGTCAAGGAAATAAGAGCTATCAAAACGTTGATAATACGATAACACGACGATATGGTTTTTACTCCCTATAGTATTTACGGTAACCACCATTCTAACCTACCAAACCCTTCCTTAGTGCGGTGCAACCCTTGCAACCCTATACGGCTGCGCCCGCGCAGCGGGAGCGCGCCGCGCCCCCAGCGCCTGCGCGTTGCCGACCGCGCGGCGCTTTGACTCCGCTTCCCATGCCCAGTTACTGTTCCAACGTTTACTAATGGGATTAAGAAATTGGCTGTCACATCTGTGACGAAAAAACAGACGAGCCATTAGTTATTATAACGACGGTGAACTTTTAGCGCTTTTCCCTCGACAATAGAGCTCAAATTAACGGGCTGTGATTAAACTGTCTGTGTATTCATCATCATCATCATTTCAACCGAAAGACGTCCCCTGCTGGACATATGCCTCCCAAAAGGTTTGCATAAGGACCGGTCTTGCGACGCTTGCATCCCTCGGCTTCCCACAACCTTAGCTGCATCATCTCAGTCCACCTTGTTGGAGACCTACGTACGCTGCGTCTTCAAGTACATGAACGAATACTAAACGTGTACGTGTTCTTAATGATATCTAATAGATAGCTATATAGGTATACTTTTTCATATAAAGGGAGAAGGGAGCAACCGAACCTTAACTCCTTACTTTCTGCATCGCATGTAGGTTTACCTACGTTTACTTACTATGTTTACTGTTTCAACGTTTATAGTGGTCATTTTAGTTCCGATGACTACCACCCAGCCAGCAGTTCTGTTGCAAGGACGCAGAGTCATTTACCATCATCAAACAAAGGGGTTATTGTCTAGCGCACTCGCAAACACGATCGTTTTCATTTTGAAAATCGAAGGCATCTCTGCATACAAAATGAAAACAATTGTTACACTTTGAAGCCGATTGTCATTGCGAGTGCGTATAGGAACCTTATCATCCCCCGACTTACTTTGACGATATGATAACATGTCAAAAGAAAAGAGGTCCTGGTGCTGACACAAATCAAGGCTAGACCTAGAATGTGGGTCCGTTCATTTGACCAAAAGTACGTTTGACAAACGTATCATTTTACAAACTTTAATTTCGCAAAAACGTATTTGTGCTTAAATCATTACATATTGCATAGGTTAAATGAGCTTATTAAATAAGTTAGGTTAGGTTACAATATCGACTAAAAAAACTTGAAAATAATACGGCGGGAAGTATCTCTTAGTGAAATGAAAGTTTGTAAAATGATACGTTTGTCAAATGATGATTTGGTAAAACATTAGTGAACCCCTAGAATGTCGAGGGGCATTGATGCTGATGTCTTTACAACAATAGGCAAACAAAGAAGCAAATTAATCACCCATATGTCATGTTAAACTTTACCTAAAACATGTATAAGTGGACTCTTTTTTTTTACTAGTTGAAGTGATAAAGTTATGTGCATTCCATGCAAGCTGCACGGTTGTCTCGGAACAAATGTAGGCATCCCTTTTACGACGGGCAGACAGTGTGCATATCGAGTTTCATATAAATTGCATAACGTATAACAGTTCCTTATGTTTATTTAACGTCTTGGCGCAGATTACTAAGCAAAAAGATTGTTTTGTTTGCAGTGCAGTTGTTCGTATTGCATGTTCTGTGCCGGCAAAATAATACGAAGGCCGTTTTTTTATGAAATTGGGTATCAAAACGACTTGATATAAAAAATTACATTATATTTACCTCATTAATTTCTAAAAGGTTATAAAGCAGTTTGTTAAAACTACAGTTCTTTAGAGTTGCACCTTTCTGTGGCAATTAATATTATAAAAACGTGCAACGAGACAATTCCCCAAGGACGTCTACAACGGTTGGTGTCGGTGCTACCGGTTTTTGAGGATCAAACATTCGTAATGTATAGTCGAAAATGAACGAAAAACTTGTAATTGGTAATTTGTTAAGATCGGGGTTGGATGTGACGTTTCTTCGCATATGATTTTTTTTCTTCTTTCAAGCACTCGCTTCCCAAAAATCGACCCGCAGATCGAAACCTTGTGGAAGGTCCACAATATCTCCCGGCTGTAAAAGTGAACCATCTTCGTTTCTAATCTCTACGCAACATGCAAGAATCGAAAACATTAGTGTTTTTTCAACCAACAGTCGTCTTCGTAATAAATTACTAGATCACAAACACAACATTATATACAGGAAAATTATCTAGAAAGTGCAAAAAGCATTATTGCTACGAAGCTGTGATGAAGACGTTTGTAATCAATTAGGGTGACGTTTGTATGGGAACGGGATGTGCGGGGATCGATAGTTAGATCGCGTTTTTGTTGGATATTATGTTTTATATCGCATGTCATCTGCGTTACGTGTGGCAGCTTTACTTGTTCAGGGTTCTCACTAGGGTACCGGCTTGTCAACGTCTATCTGGAAATCGTAATCCCCAGAAAAAACAATTACCTACTGAAATTGTTCAATTTTTATCCTTTACCAAACAATTATCATCAGCCTTTGGACCCATCTTCATCTCCTTTTATTGGAGAGGAAAATCTAGCAACATACGAGTAGGTTATGGGGCCAAAAAGATGTGAAGACGGTAGCTGGAAGCATAGAGGAAAATAAGGAACTGGAATAGCTTGTGGATATGCCAAACTTAATTGGCGACGCCAAAGCCACATAACTCGGCCGGCTCGGTCACTTGGACAAGATGGGAGGCAATTACCTAAACTACTGATAACTGTAACTTACTGTTTTAAAAAAGGGTACCTATTATTTTATCGTAACACTAAGCTTACAACGACTGTATCATAACGTAAAAATTTCAACGACTGTATCATAACGCAAAATTTTACGACTGTATCATAACGCAATATTTTCAACGACTGTATCATATCATAACGCAAAGTTTTCAACGACTGTATCATAACGCAAAATGTTCAACGACTGTATCATAACGCAAAATTTTCAACGACTGTATCATAACGCAAAATTTTCAACGACTGTATCATAATTTAATTTCATCCAAATGCATTTCTCGCCGCATGAGTCACTTTTTTTTGGTAGTCGTCACGTAATTAATGTTTAAGATATCCTGAAAAAATCGTGGCTTTAGCACAAAATAGCGCGATAAAACGAAATTCGATGAAATGATACGATTTTATCAAATTACATGGTCACTACGTAAGGAGCAATAAAACCATCAAAAACGTACCATCTCATAAAACGATCACAAACCTTCAATTACCCATATTTTCATAAACGTTTACATTTCTAAAATTAATGTCGAAAGCTAATCAACGCTAAGGTTCCAATAAATAAAAAACTACAAGAAGGCTTGTTTCAAACTTTTTTATTGTATTTTTTTAAACGAGCCTGATTAGGGCCGATGTCACGCCGATAAAGGGCATAAAGCCGAAAATTGAAAAGGCTGCTTCATTAAAAATGCTATATTTTATGATTTTTAAGCAGGCAGGTGAAACTTATGGCGGGTGGTAGGGTGACCATGGGATCAGTTTAGTTTATCATTTAGTTTTCTAAGCCCTTCCGGACTGTCGTTATCGTAAATGCTAACTAGCATCTAATAGAAATATCAACTTATCCTATTTGACTTTCCCGTGAATAAAAACGAGTACCTACCTACTAAAATTATATTGCACACTTTCAATTTGGTAGAATTTACCTATGCATAATTTTGCCCCTGTAGAATTATTTTTACGTTATTCTCACACAAAATTTTAGTGTAAATTTTTTTTGGTAGGATGTGAAAGATAAGTAGTACGAATACAAGTAACATTAACGTGTTACCGTCTTGACTAGCTTATCTACATCCAAACAGGCATTTTGACCAACTACCTATAATAAATAAAAAATCACAGTCCAAACGACAATTGCACCCACCCTACATCCACTCCCGCGCACCCCGCCGCGCGGGTCTAATGAAATAAACTGAAAATCAACACGCGCCAGCTTTGACCCGCCGACGATATAATTAAAATGGGAATTTATAACACTGTCCCGCGAGCTTACGACGCGTGGGCACGCTATTGTTCCTGGCTAATTGAAAATGGAATTGGTGCGTAAGATGAACCTACGCATTAAGGCAGCGTACATACACGCCGGATACATAAACAGGGGCTCCATTCTACTCGGTAAAACCATATCGCTTTTGCAATGATATCGTATTGCTAACGCTTTGATAGCTCTTATTTACTTAACAGTAATAAATAAATAAAAATCAAGGGTCGATCTCACATAAATTGACCTAGTCCCAAACTAAGCTCTAGGCTTGTACTATGGGTACTAGACAACGATGTAAATACTTACTTATATAGAGAAATAAATACTTAAATACAAAGGAAAAATCCAAAACTCCAAAACAAACATAGTACTCATCACACAAATATTTGCCCATACCGGGAATCGAACCCGTGTAACCTCTAGCTTCGTAGGCAGGGTCACAACATACTAGTGTACTACCAACTAGGCTTACATGTCGTCACCGTTATGGAGGCAGAGTTAAAAATAATAGATATTACATGTCAAAAGCAATATGGTTTTTCCGACTAGAACAGAGCCCCACGTGAATTCCTTATCGCGTTTCAATTTGACGACGGTCTATTCACTGGCGAGTGCGTGCATAGACTTGACCGTAGCGCGTGGAACTAAACCCACGTGCTTCTGACAAAGTCCACAAGAGAACATGTTCTTTAACCAATTTTTATTATCCTCGCGTGTGATATGCGTGGTCTTATATCTCAAGGTACGCGAGAAATATTCGTAGATACACATACCTTAATACAAAAGAAAAAACACTCCTGCTCATTACACAAATATCAACCGCACTCGAAGTCGGGAATCGTACCCAAAACCGCTAGCTTCGAAGTCAACATCATACTCATACTCATACTCATTTATTTATAATATTATAAAATATTACATGTCAAAATAATGACAAAACTTTGGTTATGTCATAGTTAGTTGCATTATACTCGTAGTAGGTACTTTAGATAGCATTCAAAATAAGTTATAGATTACACAATTAGAAATTAAAAGGTCATTTTATAATTAATTAGTCTAAGATGAATTCATTAAAATCGTAGAAGGAATTGTCAATTAGCCATTTCCTTAACTTATTACAAAATGTTGCATTGCTTTCTAAGTTTTTAATGTGTGAAGGTAGCCTGTTGTAGACCTTCGGTCCTAAAATGTGCATAGTTTTGGTCGACTTGGTCAGTCTGGAGCAACAACTACACTGGTGACCAATAAACAGCGGTTTACTTATTTTTGCTCGTGAGTATATTTAATACATCTACCTACTATCTACCTACTCGTATACAGCTAGCTAACTCGACAAAAACATTTCAAAACAACATTTAAATAAAAAATCATCCAATTACAATACGCATTCAAAACGCCTAACTTAATAAATGCAATAGATCACTCACTGGATTCAATCGGCTACCAACGTTTCGTATTGAATGCTACATTGATTTAATTATCCACATCCATCACACAAATGAGTTTAACCTTCCGTTCTTGACTGACGTATTGAAACAATAAATCAAATTCGTCAGTAAAGAATGTAACAAACTAGTGCCTTTGATAAACAATATTATCTAGCCAAAGTAGACTTTATACGTTAGACTAACCTCCAAGATAACAGTGCATGCAGTGTATTGAACAGACGAGATGCTTCTCAAATCGTGGATAATTTCCAACAATAGTTGTGGGTGAGAAAAGAACATTTTCAATGGTCTCAAATGTTTTCAAGAATGTTTCCAGTAATTTTCCGCAACATTTTCCATGGAAAGATATTTTTAAAAGTAAGGATTGACCTACAGTATTGCGCACAAGCAGTACAGTAAAGACAGAAGAAGGAGGTTTTTGGGAGCTAGCGAAAAAAAGTATAACTCGACCTAACTCTTATTAAAAAGGGTATACACATAGACAGATTATACTAGACTTAGACCCTTCTTCACTTGGTCTTTAGAAAACACTTACACCCGCTTTCATCCCAGTTAATGACAATCCTCCAACTACAGAAAAAAAAAAAAAAAAAAACGTTCTTGAACTCTATACTCGCCCGCAGACTACTTAACTTCGGTGGTTTTTTCAAGAACAATATTAACTGATATAAAATAATAGATCAACAATAGTTTGCGCAGTAGGGGTGCGCGTACGCCGCAGGACGTCCTTCTGTCCGGCGAAACCGCCACAAACTTATCTTGTGAGTTGACCAAATGTGGCTAAATCATCTATGCACATACTAATTTAACACCAAGTTACATGGCAACAGCGACGAATCAACGAATTTGGTAACTTTGTCGAGCGTAGAGAAAATTGATTGCGATTCGCAGGTGAAATTAATATTTTACATAATAAAAATTAAAAACAGGTGCTCTTAATGATGTAATTAAATAGTTGACGTCATTTTCAATTTTGATAGCGAACGTTTCTATTAAGATTAATAAAAAATAAACATAACTTGATTATTAATAATAATATTACGGTTCAGAATTAGCCACATGCCATGTCTGCCAGTTATGACATAATTTTACAGATTAAAGAAAAGTAGAGATTTTAATGTCGAGTACATAGCACGAATAGAAGAACTTAAAACTATGATTTACAGCAATTTTTAATTCTAAGCCGCAGGTGTTTTGTCTATTTTTTACATCTGCTGCCTAGAGCTTAGCTTGGAACTGCGTCAAATTGTGTGTGATTGTTCCGCTGCTGTGTTCATTTATTATTTATATTTTAGGAGATGAGTGGGGTATCACTAGGTCTCTCTCACCACGGGTATACCACTGGAAATGAAATGGCGATATTCTGATTTACAATGCTTATGATTTGATTCATAACATCACAGTGACGCAGTTCTTTGGTTGGTCAAGGTTTAGCTTTAAGTATCATAGGTATTCTTTCACACACACACATACACATTACCTACTAGGTACCACTGACTAATTCAACTATTGTCTTTTCAATACATGAATCATCAGAACTATATTTCATAGACAATGATCAGTGTACATCGCGCTATTACTAGTGGCGCCATCTATCGTCCTCGTAATGAGATGCACACCGAATCATGAGCATGAAATATGACCTTCCAGTGATTTATTGTAACAAATTATCTTTTTTCATACGCCGCCTCGGATCTGTAAATGTAAATAAAGTGTCTGGGGTTTGATTTAATAATGCGAGCGGCCGTTAAGAAATCAATTATGTTTTTGTTTGAATACGTTATGCGGTTTATTTGTTTGGGGGTTAAGGATCAAGGATTGGATTACGACTACGAATGGAATATAGTTTAAAATTTAAACTATTGCTTAATTTGCATATCATTTCGTTTATTTTACAAATATTATTCCGTTGTTTCTTTACAAAACATTCGGCCAAAGGTTTTTTCAAGTGGTGAAGTAGGAAGCTTTTCATCAGTATAAATAACAGCGTAAATAGCGGAATTAACCAGTTTTAGTTCCTAAAAACCGAATGAAATTAACTTTCAAAGTATGTGACCTATTTTGACTGCATATAACAAGAATGTGTCGATATATGTTCTAATAAAATAAGTTCCAAAACATATTTGAAACAAAAATAAATTTATAAATTATCAGTTATCACTGTTGTCAGAGCGTCAGGCTACTTTTTATCCCGGAAAAAAACACTGAATGCGTTAGGAATGGTCAAGACAGACGAAGTTGCAGGCAGAAGGTTTGACCATTAACGTCAGAACTCGCGCAAATAATTTATATTTCTCAAACGCCATCCACTCCATACGTCCCTTTCAATAACTCCCATTACCTCTCCAATTACAGCCCCACCTGGGAGTTAGAACCACGCGAGCTTGTTAACAAACATCAATTTGTTATAGATTTCTACTCTTAATGAGTTTACCGGAAAATTAAACCGTACAATTAGTAGGTACCGAACGTATTAACTACTGAGTGATGGCAGGCCTCAGGCAACTGTCGTTGTACCACCAACACACAAGACCCTTCGTCTTTCCCTCGGTTTGAAACAATCAAGACCAAAACACAAAACGCCGCTGGTCTTCTTTAACTGGTCGTGTAATACCTATGCCCTATTCATTTGCGTTGTTAAGATGATAGACACTTTCAATTAGCAAGGTGACCGACGGACCTCCCAACTCGGATTGTAGCTATTAAATCAACCAGTGAACTTAGATCTGTTTGAAACTCATGAACACCCGCATTGAAATCGAGTTTTTGTTCCATTTAGCGGGGCGAGGGAGATCTTAGTTTGTTGGTTAGGGGAAAGCGAGGGTTATCGCATTGTCTTGTGGTTTGAATGTTGTTTTATGCAATTACTGAAGCGATAGCGTGTCTTTGGGTAACAAGCTTTCAGCACGGGGAACTTCTTCGAACGAGGCGAAGAAAACCTGACAGTTGTAATTGGTTCTCTATTCAATAACTATTAAGTTTTATTTTTAATTTGACACTTAATTAATTTGAATTGATCTATTCAGGGTCAAAAGTAATGTGGTATGTAAATCTCAACATTTAACTATTTAATTAAATGTTTAGTTACGTAATAATTCGGTAATGCGTAGTATTCAAATATTTTTATTAGGTGTGAATCCAATCTGGAATTAAATTGAAATAGTGGTTTCTGTAATTTAGGTAAATTAACACCATATTCCAAAACCGTGAGAAAGTCGGGTGTAAATAGTAGTTTACTGTTTTAACTGGTGTTTCTTTAACTAGAATTGTGTAATAATTTAAATGGACGGACATAAAAACGGTTTTCGGAGTTGTTTAACATACGTAATAACTTTGAATGTACCTACTCATCGTGGCGGTATAAATTTGGATTTATGATTATTTGAAGTCTAAGTTAGCGTTTTGTCATCTTCTTTGACTTTTGGGATACCCATTTTAAGAGTAACTTGTGTATTTCGATGAGAACCAAAGTCAATATTTTTTAACCGATTTTTGATAGACCTGGGGCCTTTTTAATACATATTGTTTGAAAGAGATTTTCGCTTGTAATACAAGTTATGATACGTTTGAGTCTATCAAAAATCTAAATTTTACTAAAAATCTGAAAATTGGGACGTCCTGCAGAAATCGGGATGTCATGCACGCAAATTTTGAAGCAAAAAGACATTTTCAATCACAAAATTACAATCTAACAATGACAACAAATGCGTTGCCAACCCTAAGGATCAGACCTAGGAATCCAGGGGGCAAAATTTTATGACAGGCAGGGAGTTCCTATATCTATAAACTCAACTATCGATACGTTTTCCATATGCTAGTGATCGCCCCCAGCATTGTATGTATTTTTTTGTAGTATTGTTCTGAAGACTAGTATGAATTTGACACAGAATATTATAAGAAATGCCGCTCTGACCTCCACAGAAAGTCATTTACCTGAAATGGATTTATCAGCCAAGACGGAGACGTTTAACAACCCGAAAATTTGGTACAAATCCTGATCGTTTATTTTAACAATAGTAGGTGGGTCAGTAATGAAGAAAATAATTTTGATGAGTGAAGTTTTAAGAACCGTTTTGAAAAAAGAAGAAGATTACGTTATCATTTTGTTTAATACTAACAATTCTAATAAAATAACATTTAACAAAACTTAGTTATCACTAGTATATAGAACAAGTATCTATAATAGAGTTTATCGATATAGGAACTCCTTACCTGTTATAAAATTTTGCTCCCTGGATTCCTAGGTCTGCTTAGGACTTATAGCTATGGAATGCCTCTATGCTAGTAATTTCACGATTTTACCGCTTATACTCCAGCACTGGAACACGTCCTTTACTTCTGCGTCTGCGCTGAAGTTCTACGTATATCGCTCTTCCCTCCAAAAGCGACGAGTTTCAGGAACAAACAATACCGTCTTTACCATTAAGGCACACGGGGCCTATGCCCAGGGCCCCCATCCCCAGGCCCCGAAGGACTGACAATTTCCCTCAAGAGATCATAGCAGAAAAATGTTAGTATAATTCGTTGCTTTTCCTTTCCTAAAGCGTCCCTTCGTGTGCGCCCAAGGACCCTAGCATAGTATAAGACGGCCTTGGGAACAAATCTATGAGTATGTCTGTCTCCATAAATGAACTGTTTGATCTTTGACATTATTTACCCAGAAGGCCATGACTGACCCAGAAGGAGGGTAATGTTTTTCACACGAATGTATGTGTGTGTTTATGTCAGTTCCATTGTGACCTCCTGTAGCGTAAATGGCTCGAACGATTTTGAAGAGTGAGGTGTCATTAGATTTGTCTTGGTTGTGGAAGTGACTAGGCTATAATATTGTAATCAAAGCAATGAGGATAAAAAGGAAAAATTACATTAAAAAAATAACCTTACCTTGACGACAATATCAAAAATAGAGTCGGGTTTTTTTAAAGCTTGATTTCTATTAGTAGTTTAGCTCTAAAGGTATAGACACACTGAAGCAACCATTTTTTTTTTGTCTCAGGGCATTGCCGATGTGAAGCGGACTTATTATTGAGATCAATCAATATCAGGGAAAACTGTAAGCCAATCGCAAGAACATGTGAAAAGAACTAAGTATAAAAGCATACCGTTGTCACTATCTGCAGACCTCAACAAAGGAAATTCTCAATTTGTTTGCATTTCTTTCTATCAGAACAATTTAATTAGATCATGATCGCATGTTTTTTGTCCCGCTCGCTCACAATGGCGTCTCGGCGAGACTGAACTTCGTTTGTAATGAAGTCGTATTGGATTCCAAGCTTTTTGTGGCTAACTTTAATTATTTACTGAAACATGCCGACTGTGTGTCATAGATTATACACCGCGTGCAGAAGACGCATTCTAATAAATAAGGAAGACTAAGTCCAGTTTCACTACGACAATGTTTTGGATGCGGTTTTAGTTTTGTGGAACCAGCTTTACCTGACTTAGGAACGAGCATACTCATTTTTCAATAACAAAATGCATTCGGCGTTCGTTATCGTTATCAAAAATTTATAGAATTGACGTAAGCTGCCCGACGGCCGACGGTCCGTTGAGTGCCTACTGCATACGTCAATTACATAAGTTTTGTCAGTTTTCCGAAATCTTTTTCGTTAGCCATAAGCAACCTGTCTAGCCTCATTGATCCTAAAAAAAAAACTCAAATTTGTCGATTTTTTTTTTTCTTGAAGTACATACTTACTGAACTTTGAATTTTCCCGTTATTATATAAATTTATCCATAAATACAAACGTCTACGATGGAGTGTTCAATGTAGGAATCCCAACTCTTACATCGAATACCCTCGTTTGTTCTGGACTCCTTATATGACAGTTCCTTCTTACTCTATGGCTGATAGAGCCGTCATCGGCGCGTGCGCAGCGGGGGCAGATTGCGCGCGCATGACGCAGCGCCACCCACAATACACTACCCCGTCTATTCACCACATCTACCATTTGATCTACGCTCAAAAAGCAATGAATTCGGTACATATCCAAACAAATTCATGCGCACAGTGACCAGCTTTCATTGCTATTAATGGTTCAAAGCCTAAACGTGTAATGTATTCGTAAGCTATAAAAAAAATGGAATGAATTGAGTTCGAACTCATTGATTTTTTTGTGTGGTTCGATATCACGACTTTCGAGGTTATAATAGAGGTTGATTTTACATTACAATAGCGGGAGGATTTGCCGTTAAGTGAATTGGTTACTGTATGACTCAGGTTGGGTAAAAGAAACACGGAAGATCAATGTAAAAATCAACCATGTCTCTCTTCAATTTCAACTTTAGACTATACATACAAAGAACCTATCTCGAACCTAAAACGTGAGGTATATAGAAGTGCCAATGCTTTGATTTTCAATGCTTTATCCTGCATTAGTTCCAAAATGCCGCAAGGTGCTGATTATGCCGATCAAGCTTTGAGGGAAGCCTACATAACGTCCGTCGTCGTCTTGCAGTTGCTACTATGGTGTTTTTGATTTATCTATTTGTACAAAGATTGAAAAACGCTGGGATGGGATCGACGGCCAATGAACTAAGACTAGACAAGATACATTCGGCGTTCGTTATCGTTACCAAAAATATAAAGGATTGGCGCAAGCTGCCGGACAGACAATCGTTTCGAGCGCCTACGTCAATTCCATACATTTGTGTCCGCTTTCAATGATCGTACACGGTAAACACGTTAGCTTTAAGCAACTTGTCTAGCTTCATCTCGTGATGGTAGAATTCTAGTTGATGTGCCTCTTTATAGTCTTAATTATTATTTTCACATTTTTCTGTTCATTAATTTCAAAGTGGTAAAGATACTTCACTGTGTGTGATGATCTCAATACGCTCGCAGTTCGAATTGTCGTGTCCCGGTGTGTCGATAATAAAACTGGTGAAATTACTAGCATATGGACGTTCCATCTTAGTGCTCCTGGAGTCCTTACAGTCTTGAGGATGTAAATGTCTATGGGTCTCAGATCCCACTCACCATCAGGAGGCCTGAGTGCTCGTCTGCCTTCGCTACGCCATAAAAAAGCAGTTCGTTTCGGGTGTTATATTTTTCGGGCTTACTTTACGACTATCTTCCTGTATTACCTTAAGGTCATGTACCTTCACAATTGATATGACGTCTCTATGGACAGTGGTAACCACTTCATATCGGTTACTATCTTACTTTGATCACATAATGCGAAGAGTAGATGGGTGTCTCGAGAAGCTGGTGGTGATTGGAGCAGTAGTAGGTGAAAGCGTGAGGCCACCGTTCACCAACTGGATTGTCCGACGAAGTTAAGAAAGCTGCCTCTTCAAGCAAATTCCACCAGGGCAACAATGGATAGAGACAGATGGAGACAGGTCATCAAAGTCAGCCAGCGATCACAATCCTCAGAAATGAGGAAACAACAAAAGCAGAGGAATCGTTTATCATCATTTGTATTTAAGTATGTACGAAGGCTGTTTGATAAGTCCTTTTAAAAACTATTTGTAAAACCTTTTTTCTGGTAAATGGCATTAACAATGGCAGGCACAATCTTTCAAATGAAGACTGTCAAAAATTCAGCAAAAAAAACAAGTTTTTGGCAGTATAACCATTGTTTAACTGTGATCACTCGTAAATTTTCAACAACTATGGAATAATCTGAATTTCGTGCCGTTATTAAACATTTTTTTATGAAGGGTTGCAGTGCTGCCACAATAAAAACTGAACTTGATTCTGTTCGTGGCACTAACGCACCTACGTTGCAGACTCTTTAGAACTGGATAAATGATTTTAAACGGGGTCGGTCAAGCACATCTGATGCTCCACGCTCTGGTCGCCCAATCGAAGTCACTACTGAAGATGTTGTTGAAGAAGTCCATAATGTTGTACTCGACCACCGCCGAGTGAAGGTGCGTGAAATAGCTGAGAACACAAGCATTTCCACTGAACGAGTACATAAAATCATACTTGAAGATTTGGATATGACAAAGCTGTCTGCATGATGGGTGCCACGTTTGTTGACAATCGAACAAAAACGCAAAATAAAGCGAATTTCAAAACTTTGTTTGGATATGATGAAGCGTAATACTCGGATTTTTTTGAGTCGATTTGTCACTGTGGACGAAACTTGGGTCCATCATTATACACCTGAATCAAAACAGCAATCAAAACAATGGATGGCAACTGGTGAACGTGCCCCAAAGAAGGCCAAGACTGTTTTGTCGGCTGGGAAGGTGATGGCGACAGTCTTCTGGGATGGCGAAGGAATCATTATGATTGATTACTTGGAAAAGGGGAAGACTATCACTGGCCGGTATTACGCAGAGTTATTGGACCGTTTTAATGCCGAATTGTTGGAAAAAGTACCAAAATTGTCCCCCAAGAAAGTCCTCTTTCATCAAGACTATGCCCCAGTGCACACGTCAACTATTGCAATGGCCAAAATCTACGAGTTGGGCATCGAGCTGGTTCCGCATGCTCCGTATTCGCCGGATCTAGCTCCGTGCGATTATTAACTATTCCCAAATCTGAAAAGATGGCTTGGAGGGCAAACATTTTTGACAAATGAGGACTGCATCGCAGGTGTAAACGCCTATTTTGAAGACCTTGAAAAATAAATGTAAATTGTTTAAAAAAAAAACTTTTTGAAACGACTTATCAAACAGCCCTCGTACCTATATTGTAGGTAAGCACTTTATTGTACAAACAAGAGAGATAACAATTACAAGAAATAAAGTACACATGTATAAAGGCGAATTTATCCTGCTGCCCGTTTGCCTGAAATCACTATAATAAAAAACCAACGATAAAGTGTGAAACACTTTCGTTTCATTTTATAACACTACCGAATTTATTTGTTCCAAATACAACGAAACTCGCTCATCCATAAAACTATTAAAACGGCGGAACATACAAGTCATACAACAAGTTAGTTGCCTCATTGAGAGCGTTGATTAAAGCGGGAAGACTCGGCATTGATAGGGTTATGATTGCGGCGTATTAAAAGTTATCGCGGCGGCTGGACGGGTGCTGCGAGCCATCAGCGGGGCGCCAAAGAGTAGAGCGGCCGGAATAGAACGGACACAATGCCAAAAATAAAGAATGAGAAAAAACCGCTCTAATGATTTTAATGAAAATTGCGGTATAGGGGTGTTTTGGGTGAGGCAATCGATTTGTCGAGTTTTCATCTTGGGGAAAATTAGTTTTCAATCTGAACGAGAAATTGAATTTGAAGAACCACAACACTCTGTTTTAAACACAGCAGTTTCGACTTTATCGTCGCTTTTTACGTGTGATTATTATCCTATTATTACTGCGTTATAACTCCTGAACATCGAATATGTTCAATACATTTAACAGTGAACTTGATATCAAAGCTCACACAATGATCAGTTTTAATGTAACCTATAGGAACTGGCAACTGGCAGAGAAAGAAAGATAAAATGAGTTATTCCAAACAAAAAAGGATATCGTAAGTTTCTTCACTACATCTGTGTATAACTCAGTTAGTAACAGCAAATAACGAATTAATACATGAATAATGGCCCAGAAAGATAAACTTACGGAGTTGGTTTTAAGTGAGAAAAAATTCTGGCGGTATTAATTGGGTTATGATTGCAGCTTTATTAATAAATTTTATCACAAGTGGAAGAGTGCGGGCAACAGTCATCAACAGGTTGTCATAGATTAAATATGGACAGAACGGACAACGCTATAAACATTGTAAATAATATATAAATTTAATAAAAGCTAAAAATTTAATATAAATAAAAGTTGGAATCTCCACTTTTGATTGTATGGACCTTACTCTACCTTACTGTGCGAGAGAGTCATGAGACCGTTTTAAAATAGGAAGAATGTTATTCTTGAAATCTTGTTAGGCAGTAGGTTAGGTAGACAATTGGGGGATCCCTTTGAAACGCATAAACTTTTTATGCATTATTAATTTTTTCGCATAAAATCTTTTCGCATAACACCTTTAAGGCTGAAATTTCAGAATTTAATAAACGTCTATTGTGTAGATTAAGTTAGGTTAGGGTAGGTTAGATTTTCAAAATAATTAAGATAAAACTATTTCTATTTTTAAAATCTGGCAGACAGTTGGCTTTGCTTATATGACAACTAGTCAAACTCAACTAGCTAGTCAACTAGCTCTTGTACCCGAAGAGATTTCTAATGATGATAAATGATAATCACGTTTCATTAGGGTGATACCTTATTTAAGTTTATAATATACCAATATGGGTCAGGTTACCCGAAATAAATGTTTTGAATTTGAATTTTAATGTCTTTTGTCTACATTCTGGACCTAATCCTAAAGCAACAAAATGAAACGCTTTCATCACTTTATATCAAAAAAAATGACTGCTAAAAAAGTTTTAAGTTAAAGCCGTGTCGCTTCTGAAACTATAAGTATTAGTAATTAATACTCTTTGCCTCCGCGCCTCGAGACCTGAGTGATTGAATGCGAGAGCAAATTACAGGCTCCCCGGACACCTTATTACTGCCCTCGGACTGTTAAAGCAATTTAGCTGACATTTAAATAATTCCCCGACGAATGAGGGCAGCCGTAATGACGGTTTACTTAATATTAATGTAACGAATTACACCTTTGTGGAAATTGTGTCACAGCCTTAGAGCATTTTGTAAATACTCTCTGGACGAATGCGGCTGGAGCCTGGAGATGAGGCTTTTGCGTTTGTGTTATTTTAAATAAACTTTTGCCTTTAAGATTGAGATAAAAGCGATTGAGTTCTGAAGGTGTATTAGTTAGAGCTATAATCTGTTTTTTTAGTACTTTATGATTAAAAAAAAGAGTATAAACACTGTTGGAAAGGGGAAACGTATCTTAAACTGTCTTGGAGGAACTGTAGGTAATAAAAACTTTAAGAGGTACTTAATAAGTCCTCTGTTGAACGATCTGTCTTTAATGTTTGATCTGCTTCTATAAAGTGGACACTTTTTATTTCTTATCACTAATATTTACTAAGATTCATAATAAGCTTTGCTACTTCTATAATTACAGTCCGGGAATCCTACCAAAATATCCCTATTTTTTCTTGTTATCTGCTTAATTGTTCATTTAAATTAAAATTATTAAGTAACTAAAATAGTAGTAAACAAGCTAGTTTGCTTTTAATGGTAATTGAATAGCTAACAAACCAAAACCGCATAATAAGTGGTAATTCAAGGCACTACGAAATTAAAGATACTAGGTTTGCGCCGCGGTGCCGCCTGCTCATTCCTTATGGTTACACAAATAAGGCTAACTAATCTCGCGGTGCAACATAATTGAAACAATACTCACAATAGTAGGTACGGCCGGCCTTATAAATAGCTGGGGTGTTGTTCTCTTAAAAACGTCGCTAGGGGGGTCGAGCGAGTGAGCGAGTGCACCCGCCACACCGGCGAGTTTTAGTAGTCCCGTCAGAGAGCACAAAACACACTTTAGCGCGTGCATTCTCTATTAGGTGGCCTTATACGTTCGATCGTTTGGCAGAAGCCCTGCTGCTTAATTGCGCATGCACGCGCGAAAATGTGTTGTGTGCGCTGACGGACTACTTAGGGCCGTATTAATAAACTCATCTTGACTGTAAGGCCTCGTCAAAGTAAACGCCAAACCATAGAACACTGTAATTTTTGACGTATCTCGAGAAGGGCATTAGAGTTGAGATGAGTTTATTTATACGTGCCTTAGACTCGCCGGTGTTACGCGTTTACTCGTTCGACCCACCGAATAACACCGCTGCACACTTTTGTGCCATGTCATTTTAACATCATGTTTGAATTGCTGCACTAATCTGGCAAAGGCGTTAGACCGACAAGGTACTAAAGTGTGCAATGACTTGTAAGACCGACTGTACTTCACAAATCCACAAAGCAGAGTGGAGAAGTTCTTAGTCAAATTCACCAGCCCCTAGTTTTAAAATTGATTATTCTTGAACGGCCTGATCAGTTTTAATCAAACCTGGACTTAATTTCAATTTATAATACCTTGAAAGGAGCTACAAAGCCACAAATATCGAGGATTAATAGAGTTAATATTATCTAGAGATAGTTTTCTAGATCACAAATAATATAGGGGCGCAACTAACTAGTAAGGTGCACTACGAGCTACCAAATCCGGTAGATAATTGTCCAAAATTGTATAATGGCGGCGGTCGCGATATAATTACGCCCACAAGCTGATCCTGCGCAGCTTATGCGCGAGTCGGAGTAATGGTTATATTTTGTTTAGTATACAATGCCATGCGTGTTTGAATAAACACAAGAATATTTTAAGAGTAGTTTCCGCGTAGATTTCGATTATTGTTATTCCCTCGGGAGCTGCTAAGTTGTCCTGGATGAGAAGTAGCCTATGCGTTTATGAAGGGTAAAAGCTATCTCCATTCCAAATTTCATCCAAATGCGCCCAGCCGTTGCAGCGTGAAGGAGTAACAAACATTAGTAAAAAACCAGCCAAGTGCGAGTCGGACTCGCGCACGAAGAGCTCCGTAGTCCGTACCATTCATCTATACAAAATTAGCAAAAAAACGGCAATAAAAACACGTTTGTTGTATGGGAGCCCCCCTTAAATATTTGAATTATTCTGTTTTTAGTATGTGTTTTTATAGCGGCAACAGAAATACATCTGTGAAAATTCAAGTCAAGCTATCACGGTTCCTGAGATACAAAAAACATACGACAGGTAGCTCACAACAGTTATTTAATACCTGCTACTACATTCTAGTTAGTTACAAGTAATACCCAATAATTATCCCGCCTAACTTTCGAAACCGCATCTTAAGCAATATCTTAGCACGTGATAAATTTAGATCTAATTAACGCTCTATACCAGGCCGTCGCATATCTCTTCCACTCTGGCCATAAACCATATTAATGCAACGCTTACCGTCCGCTTTACACGGTTGTAACTACGTTTTATTTAACTGGAACGTTGACTGTTTATGCTGGCTACTAACCACCCGTTCTAACCGCGGATAGTTTACTTTAAGGAAAAAAAAAAAAAAAGTATCAAATGTCTAATTTTAACCGAAATAACCAAATGTATTTACAAAAAATAAACCTTTTACAATATTCTTAGCAAGCATAAGTGAGACCAAAGACCCGTTTTGAGGATATACATAAATGTAAATCCATAGAAATATATTTTATATATGTTACACTTGTTATAAATGTTATAAGAAGAAAATATGAAAGAACATAAAACAAAAATGGACAGAAAAAGACCTTTAGTTTCAGGTAATTCCAGCTGTCCTATTGCCTAACGCATTAATAATCGCAATCGACTTCAAAGCAGAACAATTGTTTCCAATTTGTATGCGAAAAGCCTTCGATTTTCAAAATGAAAACAATTGCGATTGCGAGTGCGTTAGGCAATAGCCCCTCAGTATATCCAGCGAGCTAAGCGAGATACAATCATCAACGAACCTCCCCTCTCACTCTACACGTTTTTCTGCTTAACCCTAGTGATCCTAACGGCTAGTCCGTGGATTAGCATGCTAAACGGTTCCGCGGTAACGGCGACCGACACCGCCCTGACAGCCATCGATCAGACAGGATTGCTTGCGAGTTGTTACTGCCCTAACAAGCTGTATTATCGATCACGATACCAGAATACAGAAAAACAAAAGACAAGCTTTAAAAATCTAGTCCGTGTTTGGATATTGTCGTCTATATAAATCAATACCTATTATGTTATACTCCCTGAACATCCACTTTGGCATATTTTTCAAAT
Source organism: Acleris sparsana (assembly GCA_923062465.1). Classification (NCBI taxonomy): domain Eukaryota; kingdom Metazoa; phylum Arthropoda; class Insecta; order Lepidoptera; family Tortricidae; genus Acleris; species Acleris sparsana. Next base: position 17,343,498 of record OV281286.1, read on the forward strand.
GAGAACCCAGTGAAATTCGCAATGCTAAGACGAATCTTACAACGCCTCGCTGCCAAAATCGAGCCATCCCTCCCTACAGCCTCTGAACTACCAAAGAATCATAAGTACTAACACACATTCATATAGGTCAAAAACATTACCCTCCTTCTTCGACAGTCGGATTTACTCATAAGTTGTTTTACGGCCAAATGCAAGCATGCACACAACCCCACTGCTATCAGTACGCTTGTGTGGATGTGCAATTCAAAGTGCAGGTCTCAGAATCGTATGGAAATTTGCAATATCAAGGCTTCAAATGCATTGCCGACCCTTAGGACATCTGTCATTTTACCGGTTGTCTTGCCTCACATCGGATCACAACAATGCGGATAGAGTTTGGAGGCAGTTTGAAGGGAGATGCAGGTGGTAGCAAACCGGACAGTCCCCGCAAGCATTACTACCATAGGTTTCATATCTTGTACAACTGTTACTTCTTGTCTCATCATCATTACCATATTTTGACGAAACTCTGGACGAGTTTCCTTGAGATAGGTGTCCCAGAAGGTTATCCACAGTGATCGTTATCACGTCCTGTGCCGTCTGCATATGGAACAAGAAAGTGACAAATACCAAAGTTATTTTGACGGGAATACTGACCATATGTCGAGGAATAGACCGTCATAAAAAGAAAATAAGGTCAATGTTTGAGGACATTTAGAGCAGTCCCAAGACTAATCCCAACAAAACTAACCAAGACAGTCACGTTCAAAAGCCAGTTTCAAAATAAAATAAACATCCTCCAAGATAATTTTCCCGTTCAGATCGGTCATTACAAAGTTAGTAAACTCACAATTTTGTAATTAATAGTCAGGCAAATCGTTTTTAAATCGCCGTGCGCAACTAGTCCGCCGCCGAAGCTGCGCCCGCGGCGCGGGTTGACATACGACGTGCGAACTCTGCAATTACCCTCCGTGATTACTGCGTCGGCAGCTGTTCGAGGAGCGGTAGAACATACTTGTTTTAGGGAGGAAGTAAATAAACATTTATTTTACAGGCGTTAGTATAAACAACACAAACCTCGTAACGATTAAGTTAACGTGTAAATACCTGAATTGTCTAAGGTGAAGATATAAGGGAAAATAAAACGCTTTTTGCAGTTGCTCAATGCGGTACTTTTTGTAGCACTGTGAATATACACGATACACGCGCGGAACTGTCTGTGTCTGTGTATAAACATCTCAAGACTGCAATCCTAACGCATCGCCAACCCTGGGGCCTTATGCCAGACTTGTCACCGGCTGTCGTATCCCCAGTCCCCACGGCGACAACGAACAATGCTATTGTGTTGAAATGTGTTGTAATACATTAAATCGTATAATTATACGTAAGTATTACAACAAATACGGGAATGAATTTGCTACATTTATCTGTTTGGTTGTCTTTTCTTTTCGTCAAAACGGTGCACTGTTTTGACATGATTTAATACCTATTTGCACAGAGATGGTTAGATAGTCCGAGAGTGACATAAAGACGATAATATTATAATAAATATTCATATTGTAGATAACCTAATTTGATTAACAATCCATACTAATATTATTAATGTGTAAGTAAATGTGTCTGTTTTGTTACGAGTTCGATAAAATTTGGTATAAAAACTTGAACCCCGAGGAAGAACCAAAAAATGCAGTTCCTTAAGGAAGAATAATAAACCGCTTCTAAGCGGACGGAGTCGGGGGCTACAGCTAGTATTCTATACAATAATGATCAAAATAAGACAAACAATTTCAACAAGATCAAAAGCAGTTATTTGATCATGTTTAATGACAACTTTTTACCTCAAACAGAACAGTTAACGAAGTAACAGCGGCAAATAACAAACGAACTCGAACGTAGCCGCGAATAATACTTAGTAATTCAATGAAACAGCTAGAACATGTGTAAATGCTATAAACGAGTGCACAAACGGGTCGCCGCTGAGGTCGGTCTGGTCTTGATGGACGACGTGCGAACTCACCAATTATCCTCGATGATTACAGGCCCTCGGCCACTGCCGACTGTTCATGGTGCGATTGTGTTGGTCTAGAATTTATGGAAGGATATAAAGTTTGCCATAGAAGCAAGGGTCTATATTGGAATCCCTAATCGTGATTCCTCCTTGTACCTTTAGTCCTTTACTTATTCTGTGCTAATTCATCGATTGACCGAATATTCCTTTATCCTAAAAGCCACCTGAATTTGGTTTTTTTAGTGTTGTACGCAACCCTAACCATTTTTTTTCGCAGGACAAATGCAATTTCGCATACTACGGGGCCCGGGGGGACCCACTGTGGTTATAATACCCACTAAAACTCAAGCGATTCTCCCTCCACATCGTTGTTGGCGAGGGCCGCAGGTTGTGCTTGCGCTTGCGCATTCGACTACGAGTATTACGACCCTCACCAGCAGAACCGCTTATGGCTGGACGCAACCCTAACCTAACCTAACCTAACCTAACCTAAACTAACCACAGGTATTTTTGGAAAACTTCAAAAGTTCTGACTCAGCTGAAAACCAGTTTATATAAAATATTTGGACGAACGATGCCTCAGAACTAACGTTACCTATTAGGGATTCTGAGGTACAGTCAACAGCATAAATAAGTGATCATTTATGTTCCTTGTCGCTTTCAATCGTTTCAAAATTTTGTATGACACTTCAAACACGAGGTTAAAGTGACAAGGTACACAAATGATCACTTATTTATGCTGTTGACTGCACAGCCTTGAAACAGGCTTATTGTTTCACGCACTCGCAATCGCAATCGTTATCATTTTGACAGTCCAAAGGCGAGTCTGCATACAAAATGAAAACAAATATTCAGCTTTGAAGTCGATTGCGATTGCAAGTGCGTTAGGCAATGGCCAGCGGGATTAACAGCTTGTCTTTGTCAATTCATAAATCAAATTGGCATTGAAAAAATACCACCCCCGACTACCTATTTAAAAACTGTTTTAATCTTTAATGAAATATGTATCTAACTGAAAATAATTTCATATTATCGCTGTCCCTTTCATAACTGCGTGTAACTTGTCAGGTTTTGACAGCTCATTAACACTTTTTAAAAAGAAAATCATAGTATATTTTTTAAGTAAAAGTATCATCATCATCATCGACATTGAAAGTATTTGAAAGCTTGAAATTTATTCGTGAACTATGCATAATGAATATCGACGTCTAAGTATTGATTCGTAGATGACTTTTTTAATTGATATTGGGTCGTTAACTACTTTACCGTTATACAGTGTACAAGCTGTTAAGTTTATGTCTATTAAGTTGGTATTTAAATAGTATCCATTAATCAAGGGACCTTTAGGGACGAAAAGCACTTAAGAAGACATTATGGACAATGTTTTTGACGAGTTTTGAGCATTTCATTTCACGGGCATTCATTAGTCTTCATTATGTCCACTTGAAATAAACATACTTAAAGCTATATGATGTAAAATCGGTTTAAAAAAAACAAAAAAAAGATATAACAAGAAAAAATAATCGTAACTCATATTTTTATATCAATTACCTGACTGACTTACGTAAGTAATTTGAAATTCTGAAATAAGAGTTTAAAGGTAATGACAATTTCAGAGCCAGAATAAAACCAGATAACCATAGCAATAATACTTGTGCCCAATTTAAAAATTGACATTTTGTTCCAGTTCATAATAATATGACACATTTTATATGTGACCAATGTCAAATTTTAACCTCATCGGTCTTCACGTGATAGTAAACTTCAACCTGGCTATCCATATCACCTGCTCGTGTCAAACAAAGACCTTTTAAATATTTCATTATGATTTGCAAATAGATTGAAAAACAATTCCGTATCAGCAATCAAAGCATACTAAGCAGGGGTGTGAAAGGTTAACCTTTCAATGTTGATGTATTTTATTAATATAAAAAAAAAATGCAGAACCTTTACAATCTTCCCACAATTTATCAGGCATTGAGGCCACTATTTAAGCATCAACATAATTATCCAGAAAGTTGCCAGTGCATAAATTACAAAGCAGGTCGCGACATGCGTCACGTCACGTCACGTCAGTCGCGTCGTACCGTGAATGGCACATAATAAATCTCGCCATTACACCGGACAATTTAATCTTGTTACCATAAAATTACTCCGTTCTTAATTTAATACAATTATCAGTCATTAAAACGTTGTTTACAGCGAGCCACTAAACATTTTTACTAAATGATTACGTTGTGAATGGAAATTGTAACGTTCCTATAACACGATTATAGTTCACTGCGTTCTTTGATATCCCGTTTGACACCTGTAAAGAAGATATTTCAGCTGTTCCTGCACTTTTTAACTGCAAACGTTTGTTTGTGTCTGGTAAAAAAATATATTTATTAGAATTTGTCAGCCGAAAAGGCACTTTTCTTTACACAGGCTTTACAAAGCTTGTGTCAAGACAAACGTCATGTGTCTAACGGCTGGTTCCAAGTTTCTATCTTCAATGAAAGTAGGTGTTACTAATCTGAGGCCGAGCTCTTAAAACTTGCTAAGTTCCAGTCAGAGAAAGGGATAGTGCTAAAGGAGTCGTTTATCTTTGCCACTTTCACTCGGACTTATTAGTTTTTGACAGTCCATAATATCACCTCGTCTTTATTCAGGCAACAATTGCGTTCTGCCTAGTTTAAAATTCGAACGTTGGAATTTCGAATAGACAAACTAGTTGCCAGCAACTGCGTTAAGCTAGACGGTCTAAGCGTGTCCACAAACAACGGGTTTGGTGAATTACGACGTGCGAACACTGAATTACATCTGCTATTACACAGTTTAACTCGTATTGGACCTTTCATTACACGCCGCTCGAGAGTAACGACTGAAACGAATCGAAAAACTGCGGTCCGAATGCAGCTTCGGTGTTTTTTAAACGCATTCTGGCCTTTCGGCTTAACGCACACAGCCTTGGCTGACGTTATTAAAAATGGCAGAGTGCTTGCTAGATCGTACAATTTAGTAATAAATAGCTACACATTCACAATTGATAGGGGGCTCTATCACTTCATTGAGGGTGGCCTGCTTACTCAGTGTTATTTGTTTGTACACATTTTAAAGTCAGTAATTGTTTGTGTTTACTACAGAACTTTCATTTAGCATCTAGTTTAATGATTGATTAAACCCAAATCATTATGAATTATCAATTTAAATCTATTTTATAACTCGTTCGAATGAGTGTCGGGAAACGGGAACTGTTCAAAAATCGCATGAAGAATAGAGTTAGTTAAAAAAGTGTGCATCGTGCCATATTATTCGCCCTTAAATGATCTATCTAAAAGCGAACAAAGTAATTATTTATTCTTCTAGGTTTATGTGGCACTTTAATTGTCCCGCTTAAGCCTGAATGCGCTATGGAAAACAAAATAGTACTATAATTCCTACTATGTGACACATGAACTAAGTTAACTAACAGTTGCATTAAAACTGCTCCCTATCCCGTATATGATGCATCAGCGCACACTTTTAGCTCTTTTTACCAACATAGTAACCAAATCGTTCATACATTGCCTCGCCCATAAAACCTTATGGAGGCCGCTTCCATTATCCTTCATAAGCTAAAGGTCCTTATAAAGAGCGGCGTCAGTTATCGACTCCCGCGCATGATGCTTTACGACCACTTACCTTAAGCTGAGGTTACATAGAGTAACTACACATAATTGGAAAATGGGAACGGATATTGGAAGCTACTGTGCTTGAAATGATGTGTTTTTTGCTAGGGTTTGTAAGTAATTCAATTATATTTTTAATACGTTAAATGCTGGGTGAAATTGCCAGGATTTTATGTTCTCCTGGTATGCAGACATTTTGTTTCAATCTTGCAAGGTAAAGATTTAATAGTATGAGGAGGTTAAGCTGGTAAAAAAAACATAAATACACAGCTCTAAGCGACAAAACCCAATCTAGTCCTTAACGTCGTATAGGTATCTATTGTCAAAACAATGTACAGATGTTGTGCCTTCGTTTTTAGTCGGATAATTTCGTATTGCTCTTGCTTTCTCAATTAGCTTATCAGTGATTAAAAAAGATGGCAAAACATTATTCACTACGTCTGTAAATATTAGCTTGTAGAAGTACCGTTCCCACACTATCACCCTTGTCGGGTCCCGATGACCCGAGAGGCCCGCGACGACCCACGCCTGCAGCAAGATAAGCCCATTCCAGCCTCAGATGAAGTACCAGTTTAAACAGACAGTATGGGAAAATGAACGGGGAAATTAATATTAAAACTCGCATTTGAGTGGCAAACAATGGTAAATGTTGTAAGCATTGTATACACCAATATTGGTCGTTTTCAACGACAAGGGAGTGTTTTGCAGTAATAAATAAGGCGGCACTGTTATATAACGGGATGCTACCTACCATCTTGTCAAGAAGTCCATCAGTTCATCAACCGTTCTAAATGAACAGTGTAGGTACACTAGGTACATATGTAATATGTCAACCATTCTGTAAAACTAGAAATCTATTGTAAAAGGTAAAAAATATATTTCTTTTACATGTTATCTTATTGTTTTTAAGTCAAAAGCCATATGGTTTTGCCGAGTTGAATAAAACCCCATCATACAACATCTACGAATTATTTTCCGTCATTAGATCCAGCTTTCAGACTGGTGTGAGTTACGACCGTCGCAGGCGCAGGTTTATCAGCGCAGGAGCAGATTTACGACGACTTCCTAATTCCGAGCGGACAATTACTGAAACTGCACTAAATTATACGCGGCACAAACTCACCAAACTAGAATTACTATCTAATGCTGATAAGGTACAAGATCGTCAGTGAACACGTACTAATGCCATATTTCTTAGGTCGCTTGACTCGCCTAGACGCTTGAGGAAGGCTTTGATCAGTTAAAGCTATTCGAATTACTTGTGTTGGAATTGCAATAGTTATTATTTCATATCGTTAAAAACAATGATATCATATTATTATGTTTCGTGTCTTTCATTCCTCCACTTTGTTATGTGTTGCGTATGCAAAGGGGGCAACCAAGACCCTATTACTAAGGCTCCGCGGTACGTCCGTCAGTCGGTCCATCTGTCTATCTATAGTATCTATTGTACTGCAATAGCTAGACATTTAAATATTTCACAAAATGTGAGTTAACTACTATAGCCACTGCTGTAACGACACAGAATATAAATAAAATATAATTATAAATTGAACAGGTCCCCATTCCTATTCAAGAAACTTTTATTTCGGCGGTGCTCAATATTAATATTGCACGGTGGTAGGTGCGTACGGAACCCTAAGTGTACGAGTTCGACTAGCATTCGGCCGGTTTTTTAAATTCAATAATTTGCGATCGGAGTTTTGCAGGTATTTTGACTGCAATGTGTAAGTAATGCAATAAAATATCCACTTACTGCAAGAATTCACTCACCATAACCATTCACGATGAATGCGGTTGAGCTATGCAGATTAACATAAGCACGCGTCCCCGACTTGTCACTCGCACGAGCCCTCGCCCAATAACATTTACATTTTAAAACTATATAATTTGACACACATAAAACGACATGCCAGAATTTACGAGGGCTCCGGGAAAATTGTTTTACAATAACAGCTGTTTTGGGCTTAACTAAGCGCAATAAAGTTAATTTAAAGAAGAAGCGGGCGATGAGGTCACAGAAGGACTCCGGTAAACGCTCGCCCATCAACTTTACAGCATCGGGTTCGTAATTTAATTAAAAAATTCACAGAAAACGAGCGGCCGCCGCGCAATCTTCCAAATTGCGCTTCCACAACGGCAGCCTAATTCCCTTAAATATTATTTTTGCCTCCTTTATCATATATTTTGAAATTAACCCGGGATGTGTAATGACTGTAATATGCGCGGTTTTGATTAAAATCCACCAAAACCAATACTTAAGCGTTATCAAAGACGCCTGCGCGAGGACAGTGTAAGAGGTCCCCGCGCCAGCAGTTGGCATGGACGCGCTCCGATCCTCCTCTTTGGTGTCCTCATAACGAACCCTTATCTAACTCTAATTCTTATGGAAATGAGACCAATTATACGGAAACTCGTTTTCAATCTACAACCACCGCAGTTAAGAGTAACATTTATAAAGATAATAGGATTATTTTAAAGTAAATAATGTTTGGAAGTATGTTAAAATACTGACCTACACAATACAGCAACCAGATTAAATCTTTGTCTTCGCTATGAACATTTAACGAATCATAAGAAAACATTACGGATCAACACAACTCCCTTATCCATTTTAAATCGAAAACATTTATGTAAACGCATCTTGTAACAAATTATTGTAGACTACTTAAACCTCATTACAGCTGTATGGTATGGTATCCCGCCATTTTTTGGCGCCATTTCTCCGCGCACTTCTCTCTGGCTAATAGTAATGCAAAGCATTTATGTCTGGCAACACTTTATGCCACATTTGCATAATAAAATTACCCGTGAGTGGCCAGTGTTATCATCGACGTTGTAAAAAAGGAACGTCGAGTAAATTGTTTATGGTTACAATATCAATCGATCGATCAATTTATTTTATGTCCATGATGAGAAGTAAGGATGCCACAAACGGGCTTTTAAGGGTACTGTAGCCAAATGGCAAAAACAGAACCTTTCTAAATGCAAATACCTAGCTAATTATATAGGTTTAGCAGTCCACAGGCATGTAACTGAGACGAGGTAAAACTGTTTTTCGCTTGTCACAACTCAAAAACCAAGACAAAGATAAATACATTTATTGCCAGAACATAGTAAATATACAGATCTTTGTGGAACAGTATGAGCTTATAGAAACCTTAATTAGACATGCAATGTTATAATACAGACCTTTTTTAATTAAAGAACTCCCGAACGGAGTAAATACATTTTACCAATAGCCGCCTAGTGAATAAAAGGTCAAATCTATTAAAGGGACATTTCTGTATTAGAATTAGTAAGTGATTGTAAATTTAGATGCCATAAAGTAAGAATTAACTTTGAAAATATTACATTTTGACCGATTCAACTACAGTTTATCCTCAAGTATAACTAGTGGATCTTTTTTCTGGCTAATAATGCAATTTGCTTAATATACTATTAGTAATATACTAATAATAGGCGCATGGCAGAGGCAGTACTGCCATAGTTTGGAATAAATGTTTACATGGAGTAAGAAGATGATTAGGTACCTATTGCATGCAGCTCTTACAATCCTCTTTTGGGCTACAAATGCTCTCTTAAATCTACGCATTTACCCCATATCAACAACCCGTTACTAAGCTTGGAAGCCGTAAGCGAAACTTCTTCCGAGCAGGTACTACTAAATCTTCTTAGAGCGAAAACAAATCTATGAAGTAGGTATATTTAGCACAAATTTCATTGAAGTGGGCTTTCCAACACAACAATTACATGGAACAACAATTATAAAAAAACATTTCCAGAAAAAAATGTAGTTTCACCTTCTTTAACACATTAACAAAAAACGAATAGCACTTTATTAAATTAAAAGTGAATTAAGTAAATTGAACGACATTTTCGACAAGTTTTTGAGGTCGATTTGCATGATGATTAGTGATTTTATACAATCTCTATGTCTTAAGGTCTACCATCGTAGATTATTTGAAAGATACGTCGTGGTAATATGTGGCAGGGAACCTTAAATTGGCGAGTTCTCGACACGCTTTTGGTCTATCCGGTATTAAATTATTTCTTTTAATTTTATGGCACCTTCTGTCTTACCCTTCAGCCCTCCGTATCAAACAAAACAATGCAAAACACTGCTGTTTGGCTTGGTAAGGTGGTGGCGGGTACCACTTCCTTCGGACCCTGCTCAGGGTCTTGCAATCCGTTTGTTTGTTTGCCTCATCTATATCATAAAACAACAAAGGCCGTATTAACTCTTAAATCTTTCCAAGTTCCAGGCGGTAAAAGAAAATTAATAGCTTCATTATACGAGGGCTGTTTGATAAGTCGTCAAGATCTTCAAAATAAGCGTTTACACCTGAGATGCAGTCCTCATTTGTCAAAAAAAATTGCCCTCCAAGCCATCTTTTCAGATTTGGGACTAGGTAACAATCGCATGGAGCTAGACCCAGCGAATACGGAGCATGCAGAACCAGATCGAAGCCCAACTCGTGGATTTTGGCCATTGCAATAGTTGACGTGTGCACTGGGGCATTGTCTTGATAAAAGAGGGCTTCCTTGAGGGACAATTTTGGTCGTTTTTCCAACAATTCGGCATTGTAACGGTCCAATAACTCTGCGTAATAACGGCCAGTGATAGTCTTTCCCTTTTCCAAGTAATCAATCATAATGATTCCTTCGCCATCCCAGAAGACTGTCGCCATCACCTTCCCAGCCGAGAAAACAGTCTTGGCCTTCTTTGGGGCACGTTCACCAGTCGCCATCCATTGTTTTGATTCAGTTGTATAATGATGGACCCAAGTTTCGTCCACAGTGATAAATCCCGATAAAAAATCCGAGGATTACGCTTCATCATATCCAAACACAGTTTTGAAATTCGATTTCTTTCGCGTTTTTGTTCAATTGTCAACTAACGTGGCACCCATCGTGCAGACAGCTTTGTAGGATTTTATGTACTCGCTCAGTGGAGATGCCGGTGTTCTCAGCTATTTCACGCACCTTCACTCGGCGGTCATCAAGTACAATATTATGGACTTCTTCAACATCCTCAGTAGTGACTTCGATTGGGCGACCAGAGCGTGGAGCATCAGATGTCCTTGACCGACCACGTTTAAAATCATTTATCCAGTTATAAACAGTGTGCAACGTTGGTGCGTTAGTGCCATGAACATAATCAAGTTCGGTTTTGGTTGTGGCAGCACTGCAACCCTTCATAATATTTTTTTTATAATGGCACGAAATTCATATTTTTCCATAGTTGTTGTAAATTTACGAGTGATCACAGTTAAACAATGGTTATATATTATACTTTTATGTGTTATACTTTTCGGAATTTTAAGGTACCCACTCGTATTGATTGTACCACCATTTTTTGGGATTGACATTTGCTACGTCAAACCTAACGACATACCGTTGGCACAAAACAAAGGCAAAATTAATAAGAGCAAACATATTATCGTTAAAAAAACTTTAATTTGGTACTCACCTTAGGTCCAAAGTCAATCAGACATTCTATAACAATAAGGTTCTCAACCTTCGTTCTCATCTCAAATGACATTGACGAATTCAAACATATTTTTCTTGAATTGGGTCACAAAGTAACGTTCGTGATAGTACAGATCAAAAAAATAATAATAATATAATACCCTTTTTAATAGCAAAAACCAATAGGTTTATGATGTAAATGATAAAATAAGGTTTATAAAACCAGTTTTTGTTACATTTTCTGTTAACTTTTACCAAAAGATTTACTCTAGAACTGTCTGTTTACTTTATCTGATAAAAATAAATGAGAATTTGACACGACGAGAGTATTTACTCTCGTGGACTTAACAGAAGCACTGTCCAATCCAATCGCATCACTGGTAGATGACATGATACGAAAACTCACGTCACGTTAAAAGTGACGCGATTGGTTAAAAACGAAACTAATAGAAACGCTAGTTAACGTAGTGCATCTTGGCAGGGTGCTCAGTGCTTCTGTAGTTCTGTTAACTCCACGAGAGTAAATACTCTCGAACGATTGTCCTCGCGTGTGATATCCATGAACTTGTTTCTCTAATAAGTCCATGGCGATAGTCTGAAACTGACGAAAGACACTTTTCGTCTCACTAGCTCGGAAAGCTCTTTTTGTTTGTTTCATATCTATTAAGAAATCGCTTTTTATCCACATGTGAAGACAGAGTTTTGACATTTAAAGGCAGTTAAAGTTATATTTGAAAGCTAACAAAACGTAAAACGGCAAAAGTGCTGAATTTTTAACATCACAATTAATGAATTGCATCGAATAAAAAACACTAAATACAGTCTTACAACTTTATTTTATTTCATAAATATCAGCATTCAACATTAAACTTCATTCTTGTTGTAAAAATGGATAAAATGTTCTGACAGTCCAAGTAAGTTGATGTGCAAACAAAACGCATCCAAAAATTTTCCTCGTTGTAGTGAGGTGAAAAGTTTTGTGTTATACACGGGTGAAAAGTTATTTTAGGTCTCGTTACACTCGCTACGCCGGGATTTTATTTTTGAACCACTCGCTTCGCTCGTGGTCAATCATGGCTACCTTTCGCTAGCTCGTGTTTCAAATGACCACTCTCAGGTGAAATACAACTTTCCCTCCTTGTATAACAAATAACGATTGTTAATTAGCGAAAGCCATTCATTAATAAAAGTGACTAAACTTATTTGAGACGACATGGGTTTGAGGGTTTGACAAGTTTACGACTTGGACTGTACCGAGCACCAGTGGCGAAGCGTCACGTAAATAAATAGACAAGCCGGAGCAAAAAAAGGTGTATGGCGTGTGTCGGTTTTACGTTTTGTTTGTATACCTACTCTATGCATAGGAATTTTTGGTAAAGCCGTAAATAATCGGCTTGTACGAACGCCTCGCGACTGCCGAGCACTTCAAGTGGGCTACAAGCCACACCACCTGCGTTGGCTAATTGCTATTAATTTGGCGCAAATGGGAACCGAAAGTACTTAGTCAGCGCCACGGGCGGTTACAAGTATTGCAGCTAAGGATACTTTGTATCTAAATTTAGATTTCTTTAGCGGTCCGTGCGCCTAAACTACTTCACGTCAATAGAGATCAAGTAATAGAAAGGGCATTGGGTACCTAAGTTTGTGTACATTTGTCTTTTATTGTCTTTAATTTTCAGGGCATTCAGTCATTTATAACAAAATCATCCAGGGCATCGGCCCTTTAAATCCACATAGAATTGTCAATCTAATGCGTTAAATAATACCAGCAGAGCGGAGATATTAAAGATTTAAGTATTCAGTTTTTTTGTATGATGAAACCTACGCCAATGTATTTAAATATGTCGGCTCCGATGCACTTGACACGTCACACATTACGTAACAAAATATATTTATTTTGAGTAGATCTTCCATAATTTACCATTTTGAAAAATGGCCACTCGCCTTGAAAAAATATTTTAAAAGGGACAAGTCTTTTACCCAAACCCCTATAAGTCAAAAGTATCCTTAAGGATACTTAGGGACACAATGCTTGATCCGATACCAATGCATTTTGTTAATGAAAATCAGTAATCTGTATTACTTATTAGAAAATGAGCTCGTATGACATTCTCACATAAATGTGAAGTTTCTACATTTTTTAATATTTAGTTACTTATACAGGGTATACGAGGACTTAACATATATATTAGGGAATAAGAAATCCCCTTTTATACCGGTCCAAATTATAAATTTACCTTTCCAATATGTTAATTAAGTAGTTAGTTTAGGTGTTATTAAAGTTTTAATGACAGGTACTCGTAAAGAACTACCTTGCGGTGCACCTTTATACGGAACCTTTTGTTCATGACTTTACTTAATAAACACCCTAAATATACACAATGTGTACTAGCACTTGTTATAACCGACAGTTACAAACCTAATTGTTTCATAAAATACATTACATTTCTTTTTCCAACTGTCAGAGTTATGCCGCAGGATAAACTTAACATATTGCATAATAACTAACACCGCGCTAAGTGCCAACGAGCATTCAGTTTAGCTACGCTCACGTACCGGCAATTTGCCTGTCTTTGTTTATTAGAAGCCATAATGAACAATTACTAGTATGTGCCTATGCTGTAAAACTTTTATATACGTTGACGACATCGAAAAGAAAGAAAACTTAAGACAAGATGTTACTTATTATAACGACGTTAAATATTCGATTCCGCTTTATTCCTTTATAATTCATTTCCCACATTACCCGCATAATTTGCTTCTTCAATGACGTAAAACAGAAAATAAAAAGTTTCTTTTTCTCTTGATAAGTTAATTTTTAGGTATCATGTTGAAGTCAATAGAGAAATTGTCAATGCCCAGCAGTGTGCTCTAAATAGCAGTAAAAGCCAGTTATCTGATAAACTTTACGTCATACCAGCCCCAGCCTAACCCGACCTTTGAACACGCAAACGATTCGCACCTACCACGCTGGTTCGCGGTATACGGTAACTTGGTAATAATAACTATGAAATGGAGAAATACAAATTCAGATATAATGCCAACCTCTTCTTTCAGAGATTCTCATAAAACCTGCCCGAGAATCAACCCGATTCGTATCTATAGCTTTCTGTAAAAAAAAAACAATCGGGTCCATCAGTTTAGGGACTACGATGCCACGGGCAGACAAACAAATACACAGATACATACATTAAATTCGCTCTTGACGAGTTCACTGACATAAGTTCAAGACCTTTTGACACCTTCAAATAGGCGCAGAGGAAGACAAAGTGCAACGTCGCGTCGTCGTCATAAATGTTACTAAGTTTTACATTTAAAACCCTCTCTCAAATGCTATCGTTACTCATTATAGTATTCATGCTGTACACGATATAAAGCAATAATTACACTACATTACACTTAAGCAGTTACAACGCCTAATAAAATGCAACACCATCGTGTAACACCACATTTTCCGAACTCGCCAAAACAACAATGTCTGCGCAATTTGCAAATGGCGATTCCGTTCGCATTGACAATGATAGTAATTCATTTTTAACGAGCCCCGCACAATTAGCACTCGGTTCACGCGGCTATAACAATTTACAATGCTAAATTGATGGTAACCGTTGCAGTTTTAAAAGTACGCATAACAAGTACCTGAGATACTAGTTGACGTTATGTAGCGGCGATTTGGGTGCTCTGTCATCTCACTTTGTCGGTTTAACTACCCCTAGGGTAGTGTAGGCCTCTGACCTCCGACCATTGAAATAAAAATAGAAAATATTTATTTCCCTTAATCTTTACGTATGTTTTTGTATGAAGTTCGCAAATCTAACAGTTTAGGAGAAATTACAGTTTCATAATATAATAATGTTGCATTACAAAACAATCTGTTGAATATAAGTGCATTAAAACTAAAGAAATTCAATAAAAAAACGTCTAAATAGTTAGTAGGTTAATATTAAGGCAACTTAGAAATAACTGTCTAACAGTCTAAGCGACACATCCAAGTTTTAACGTTTATATAGCACTAATATATATTATGTCTTGTTGTGAGTAAAATTAATACTCATAACAGACATTACAATTAAAAAATAAAGAGCTTTATTAAATGTTTTATGAGCATGTACCTACCTAGTCTAAAGGGCATTCGTAGTTACCCGCTAATGGGGTATAATTGGCGGTGTTGATTGATTACAATTATTGCAAGTTTTATTCGTAATTAAATAGTAATTGCATCATCTTGCGCGGTTCCGTGGACTAATTAGGGACAGGAATGCGACCGAACAGTTTCCTTAAGAATTATTTATTAATTTAGTTCTCCGCTTGTTATGAATTAATTGATATGCCGTAGTGGAAAGAAGAGTAAACAAGTACCGAATTCCGAAGTCAAATTCTCAGAAATAAATATGCGCAATTTATGGTACTCAATATAAAAACTTTGAAGGTAAAAATACCCCAACTTATAAAATAGTACGGTAATTTGGTATTACTATGAACTAGAGAAATAAAAATCCTGATACAATGCCAACCTATTCTTTTAGAAATTCTCATAAAAACTAGCTGAGAATCATCCGGATTCGTATAGCTCTCTCTTTAAAAAAGTACGCTTCCAATCGGATCCATCATTTTGCAAATACTCTAATGGTCAAACAACAAGTGATCGTAAGGTTACCGAGTTCGAACCCCCACGGTCAACTACCAATGACTTTTTCAAACTGAAGTACAGACCTATATTACCCTCTTACGGTGAAAAAAAAAACTTCGAGGAATCCCGCACACTCGAACAGCTAAGTGTGAAAAGTGTATTTAAACACAAGATCCTAAAGGAAGTGTATCCGAAAAGATAACAAGATAATGGACAAAGAAAAACATCAAGTACTTTTTAAAAACAAAAACACTTTAAAATCTAATAATTAATGGAGGTTTTTAACTCAATGTTCCAACTTTAGTAAAAGGGGATATACCTTCATTGAGTTTAAATGACTAAAATCTTTATGAAAACCTTATACTGACTCCAAAGGCTCCGTAATTAGTTCAGGCACCTGTATTACGTGTAAAAAATCAGGCAGCTGTCAGTTGCGGTCAGCTGTCCCAATCTTGCGGTTCCATAGACTATAGACTAATGACAGAATTGGGCATCAGTCCGGTGTCGCCGACATCCCATTTCCTCCCTCTGATTGCTTTATTAAAAGAAACTCTCCAGATATAAAAGAATCACGCACGCAATGCCTTAATAAAGTCTGTTTAGGAAATTGCGGGCGGAAATCGTCTAATAACTGGTAGTTTTACAAATGTCGTCCGAGCTGCGATTAGTTTTTTTAAATCCGTCTCTACATTCCGGGTTTACGTAACTTTCTGTTAGTCTCCAGAGCCAAATCAATTTGGCTTTGCGTTTGCGTAAATGTGTGTGAATGTAGTGGTATACAAATCGATGATCACGCAAATCGCAACTGACCATTATTACATAAGCACCGCGAAGTGTAGGTATATCAATCTTGTTTTCCACTTCATCTATTCGGAAAAGATGATCTCTCAAAAGAGAGAACTCTACATAGAATCAACATTTTTATCTATCCTGTTCGAAATATTGGGATTTATCTCAATAGTGGTATGATTAAAAGGTTTTCTATTCCTAGTAAGAAAAGTAATTTAAAAAATAGCATTAGTGGAACCATTTTGACTCGTTAGTGTCGTTAACTAGACCATGAAGAATCTTATAAATACAGGTATTCTAAATAGTAGGTATCAAGAATAAATTATCACTCAGCATCAATTGGTGAAAAAAACATTCACAGTAGGTATGTATATTATTTATCAAGGCACAAAAAGCCATTATGACACGAGATATTGTCAATTTACTTTCTTAACCTCGTATCTGATCGAATAGTTAGATAGGGATGTAGTCTTTATTTATTAATCGACACGAGTGCTTTTCCTATCTGAATATTCGATCAGATACGAGGATGAGAAAAAGAGACAATATTTAGTTAGCCATAGCCACCCGAGCAAAGCAAGGGGGCTATAGTTCGTGTAATTATAGCATTTTAATCTAGAGTTTAACTTTTTTCCGTTCCCCTCAGTCAAAATGAAGTGAATGAATGAATAGTGTTTAACTCGGGTGAAAGTATTAATTGCACCCTCGAACTAGGCGCACTCGCTGGCGATCGATGTTAGTGGACATTCTAGTACTATTGTAGATTACAGTTGTTATATCTACCTACTTATGATTGACGTATAAAAATCTGCGTAATTTGCTTCGGATTGCACCAACTATTAGGGGTGGAGCAGGTACCCGGGATGAAGTAATTTAAGCAATCAGGAGACATCTCGGCGGGTCCTTTGAATCCTGGCAAATAGCCCTATTAGCCGTATTCGTAGGAAATCAACGGATCGAGTAGCATGCTTGTGGAAACTAACAATTACGGTACTTTGCGGCTTCCTATAGGTTTAATGTAATTTAGAAATTACGTGTCTGAGGGGTATTAGCGGTAGAAATAAGTAGATGTTGTTGATACACGTGTGGCTAATACGATGTAGGTATTTAATGCAGTCATGGCCAGGCTGTAGTGTTGGTAACTGGGTAAATAAAACGGTCCAGTATAAATTAAACACGATGCTAAAATATATACATACGCATCTTTGTATGTTACTGTAGATTACTAACATTACTATAGAGGGAAACCAATCGGCCGGTTTTGTTGCTGAAAGGAATATGCATGGATTTTAAATGGAAATACTGTAAACGAGATCACCAAAAGTGATATTAAAATCGGCCAAGAAATACAGATGTTACAAGCATTTTAAAATACTAATTAGATAGCGATTAGACAGATCCGATATGCACTGAACTTAAATTATGTTTTGCTAGAAAGAGATAGGATCAAATCTTTGCTGGCTTATATCTTAGTTATTTTAAGACAGGTGCATGAATTAGCTTTAATTGTAGCATTGAAAAAAATAGAAATATTCCCCATTTAAGGTTGCTAGGTTCTTTTGAACTTTGACTAACTAGCAAATAAGGTCCTAAGTCTTTCCAAAGGAACCAAAAATATCCGTAAAATTATGTGGATATAACCGTCAATGGCGTTGAAGACGATACGCCCGCACACTGGCCGCAAAATAAAAACGGAAGCTAACCGAACCAAAGTAGTTTAGTAGTTTACGGTGAGTACCGTTACGGTTTCGTTTCGCTTCCATTTCGTAATCGTGTGTGTGCTACAGGAATGAATATACAGCACTACTAGGTGCTAATGTAGTTCCTTGTTATCGGAAAACTTCGTTCTTAAACTTCCGTAGCCGAAGGGAGCCCAACGGGACCCATATCGATATGCCTACGCTGTCCGTCCGTCCTCACTAAAGAGCTGTATCTTTACAGATGTAATAGATAACGGGTTCTTTTTCAGAATGAAGATAATGATGAGTAAAGAAAGTTTAAAGGGGGAATACAGGAAAGGATTCTTTCAACATATTTTTATTTTTGATGTAACCCTCTGCAGCAGTACAGATTAAGAAATGGTCTATCATTCGATATGAAATCGAATTCGACCCGGAATATAATACCTAGTGACGGCGGTACGAAACCCTCGGAGCCAGAGTCCAACTCGCAACTCGCCGGTTTTTCTACAAAACTCAATGGACAAATACCGTCAGTTGCGAAAGCAAGTGTAATAGCGATCGAAAGCTATAGATGGGAGTAGAGGTGAAAAAAAACAATATTTGTGACCCGTTGACATTTTAATACCGAATTATCGTGCAAAACCTCAATTATTTTGCTTAGTGTCCTTAGCGTTCTGGAGTGCTTGCGTGACGTACAGTTTCGCCAAGCTCTGAGAGCAGAACTGACTGATATGCTGGCTGAACGTGTTGATCTGACCGGCCACAATCATGGGGTTGAGTCTCAAGGGGACTGGGTGGGGCTTGAAGAGTTTGTTCACATCCTCATCGGGGAGAGGAGGCTCGTCCTTGGCAGCTCGGGCAACGTTTTCTTGGGTCCTCTTCAGGAGCCAACGGTGCTTGTCTTGCTGTTGGCGGACCACCATTTGCTGGTAGCGGTTGAATTTGATAGCTTCTTGGTTGAGCTCGTCCACGCGCTCCATTAGGCTTCGGAGTTGGCCTGTAAATTTAAATGTTCCTTAGTTTGAAATTAGCGCTTTGTCTCGGGACTAAAACAGAATTGGTAAAAGGGTTGCCAGCCAATAATTTATCATCACACAGCGTTCATGCCGAGGACGACTATATTAATACTGCCATTGGCGTGGTTTAAATATTATTGAGATTCTTAACAGTCCAATTTCCTTAAATAAAAAGATGCCTAAGTATTATTTTTTATTTATTTATTTCAAAAAATTAACACAGTATAACAGTAACAGGTACTAAGGCACTGTGAAATACTTACAATTACATAATATCAAAAAATATGAGTTTACACTTTCCAGCATAATTACAAAAAAAAAAAAGTTATATTTTTTTTAATCCATACGTAAATATTTACCTACTAGACGACAGACGTACATCCATCATCTCGCAGAACCTCAAACATTCATCACTCAAAACCACCCACCTACAAGCAAAAACATCGCAGTCTGGTACCGATGCGAGAAGCGTATTAAGAAGCTTCAGAGCGCGAACAAGTGGTGAATTACTGTGAGACACAGTGCGCGCCTTTGGCAATGCTAGAAGATGGTGGTGACGAGGCCGGAAGTTGAACTTCGTCAAAGATGGGACAAACAGGCGTACCAGTTGCGCCACCAACTCAGGACAATCAGACTCTCCCCTTAAGATTCTACCAGCACCAGTCAGTAGCACGTAGTGTCGCCTCACCTCCAGAGAGTTAAAACCCAAGACACCAAGCAGGAATTTGGTAGGGTATAAAAATGGATAGTACCCATACATTTTCTTGTACAAGAACCGCAAGAAAGCTTTTTGGATCTTCTCCAGAAGCAAGGAGTAAGTGACTTCGTGTGGGTTCCATACAACTGATGCTGCCTCAAGTTTACTCCTGACTAGAGCGGTGTAGAGAATTTTGATGGCCCTAGGATCATGAAAGTCACGAACATTCCGAATAACGAAACCCAAGGCCCGATAGCAACTGACCGATATCGCCTTCATATGCTCATGAAACGTAAGATGCGCATCGAAAGCGACACCTAAATCCCTGACTGAGTTTACGCGGGCGATGTTTTCGGTACCTAAATGATACTTTGCATAAAAAGGATTATGGGCCCGAGAATAAGTCATAACCGAACATTTTTCCGTATTAAAGATAAGCCTGTTATTTATGCTCCACTGGTAAACACGATCTATGTCCTCTTGAAGTGACTCACAATCTGATAACTGTTGCACCCCGTAAATGAGTTTTAGGTCATCGGCGTAGAGCAAGCATCTGGCGAACTGAGTGACAGAGGCCAGGTCATTTATCATGATGCCAAAAAGTAAAGGGCCTAATATTGAACCCTGGCTGACTCCAGAACGGGTTTGGTAAGTTTCCGAAACAAAGCATCCGTGTTGCACATACTGCTGTCTGTCGCGCAGATAACTGGCAAAGAACCGGAGCAGTTTGGGCGAAAACCCGATGTTACACAACTTGCTCAACAGAACATCATTGTCCACGCGATCAAAAGCTTTTTTAAAATCGAAGTACAACACATCCACCTGCATTCCCTTATCCAAATGTTCTGAAATGGAATCAATCAGGGTCAAGAGGTTTGTTTCGACCGAACGTTTCGGCCTAAAACCGTGTTGCGAATCGCAAAGGTAGGGCTTTATTTGGGGGATCACTAGCTTATTTAAGATGGATTCGAATAGCTTGGCACTTGAACAGAGAATAGCTATAGGGCGATAATTCTCTACCCTGACCGTGTCGTTTGATTTGGGAATGGGCCGCACCCGTGTAACCTTCCACTTGTTTGGGTACTCCCCAGTACGTAGGGCTAAGTTAAATATGTGAAGCAACGGCGTTTTCAGCCATTCTTTACATCCCTTTAAAATATACGTAGGAAAATTGTCCGGACCAGGGGAGCTTTGGGGCTTGAGATGACTTATACCTGTTTCTATATCTTGGAGTGATATTTGATTGATCTGTACATAATTTGCAGAACAAGTCCTATCTTCGCGAATAACCTTCTCATGGTCAAGAAATGGTTTACAAGGCAGGAAAACACTCGAGAAGAAATCCGAGAAGGCCTGAGCTGCCTCACTGCCCTCATGGCCCCTCCCCTTATAGGTAACCTGACCCTCAAACCCACCCCTAGATCTCAGACTACTAAAATGTTGCCAGAACGCGCGAGGATCACGAGGGATTTGGCTCTCAATACGGTTGATATAACGGTCGTAGGCCAGCGAAGTTTGCAGTTTAATATCCGCCCTAAGCCTAGAAAAGTCACCATATACATCGCGGTCACCAGTTTGTTTCCAATGTCGGTGAAGATAAGCCTTCCGCTTAATGCCTTTAATCAAGGACGCGGTAAACCACACCGGATAACATCTACTGGGTTTGCTAGATCGTATCTTCCTGGGTATGCATACGTCGAAAACCCCGTAAATTAACTTATAATAAAACTCTACAGCAGCGTTGACATCACGGGACTCGAGGACCTCTTCCCAAGATATTTCAGAGATTAACGTGTAGAGAAGCTCATAGTTACCCTTAGAAAAATTCCAATCGCGCTCTGAGTCAACGTTACTGGGCTCGACCTTCGCGGGGCTACCTACGGTACTGAGAAGTGACATGGAGATCTCCAGCGGAGGGTGATAAGCATCGCGGTGTGGAACAAGTCCACCCTCGTCGACCTCACTGACCTTTACACGATGGGTTCTCTCTCGCACCAGCACCACATCTAGCACTCCTCCATAGGCATTCAGTACCTCATTCGTCTCTTTCAGATTACAAACTGTCGTGAAATAACAATAATAACTTAGGATACTCGTAGATGTATACCTAGGGTTCAAATTAAGGTCACCGATGATCAACACCGCACCATTTAGTGAGTCAATAATAGACTCAACCTTTTGAAAGAAGCACATGTATAACTTACTATATAACTATGACTAAGTATGACTTACTATATAACTTCTATGGATTAATCTGAGGCTAAATGCACACCAAACTGCAGTGTAGGTAGAACGCGCGTGTTGACTGTACAGTCACGAGATTAAATTTGGTACCCACCTTAGGTTCAAAGTCGATCTGACATTCTACAACAATAAGGTTGAGTATTCTTAAAGCTACAAATGACTTGACATCTCTAATGACATTGACGACTTCAGGCATATTTTTCTTGAAATGGGTTCCAAATTAACGCTCGTGACCATACATAAATGGAACACATTGAGGTTGGTACCCAAAAAAGCAACGCAAGCCCGCGTTTAACTACTCCGCGCCTACCCAATCGTGTGCGTCCCACAGTACGCGCGAGCTGCGTTTTACCTGCGATTATTTTGGCCACCGAATAATGTGGCGAAACTTTAAGTTAATCAAGTTTCAAAAGCCTATGCTTACCTTCCAATACTGATGCAGTGCCTAGGTCCAGGAACTTAGACCCCTCCTCTTCAGGGATCATCTCAGAGAGCTCAGACATCATGATGTTGGTCAGCGGAGAGTTGCGGATCACGATTGGCACCTCGATGAACAAATTTTCGTAGCCAATCTTCAGGTTCCGTAGGGCTTCAGGGGTGTAGTCCTGCTCTTTGTACATGGCAATAGCCTGTAAACCAAAACAAGGCCCGGTAATGCCACTGCTATTTTTATCATAATGTTGATATCAATGTTAATTTATAATAAAAATAGAAGTGGCATTAAAAAACTCGTAACTGTAATAAATAATAGTTAAGACATGTAAGTTAATGCATGTGGCGAGTCAATAAACATTTGTAGAAGATAAGATGCACCATTTGTATTATATAAAAATAGTATGTTTTGCGTTTTTAGCTACTGTCATCATTTCCAAATATTCAAGGATTTTTATCATTGCAGACATACAGCCAAGTGTAAAAATAAGGGAGATTGCAACATCTCAATAATATATCCCAATGCCGCCAGTCCAATGTATTCCAGTGTAATAAGAACTTCGTAAGATATTGATGAGTGGATTCTTTTGATACATATTTTTGCACTTGATTGTATTAGGCTGCAGCACAGATACATAATGTTAATCCTCAGTGGATTGGCTCATTGTGAACTGACACTGAGATTACATTGCTAAATCAATAATCATTGTAAACACAATCATTATTGCTTGTCTACGTTCTCTAGTTATTAATTTCAGATTTGTCTTTATTTCACTACATGGTTAGAAAAGTAGGCGAAAGCTAGCTCCCTGGTTATTGCCGATTTGGGAAAATATTTGCATGATGAATCCTTATTCCTGAATCTTGGGTGGGGATGTATAGCACTTCCACTTTCTAAAAAGCAGGTGATAATGTTCATTAGTATATGAATTCAATTGCTAATACAATTGTTATATGAAACACGCCAAATGCTATTATAAAACTTGAGTGTACTGTAAGTGTGTATAACTTCATATTATGAGTTTATTATTGCCTAGTACTCTTAGCTTAGTTTGGGACTAGGTAAATTTGAGCAAGGTTTGAGCAAGAGAAGTTGTTTTGTACCTGAGGCGTCAACCTGTACGCCTTGAGGGTAAGGAATCCTCGCGCAGACTTCTTTGTGTCGTAGATGACCACCACACTCTCCTCGATGGAGGTCTGGTAGTGGTACTGGGACTCCAGGAGAGACAGGCTGAGGAAGTTACCGACGTCGGCACTCTGGTACCTTGAAATGGAAATAGTTTTTTTTTAATTAAGGGAAAGTTGAGAACTTATCAAGGTGGCATTGCATTGGGTAGCATTGTATGCCTTGAATGAAAAATTAATGACTAGATTAAAATATTATGTTATACTGGTAGATTTTTAACGTGTAAAAGTGCCCATGTGGCATACTTAATGGGCCTTACTGAATAAACATCTTTTAATTTTAATCTTTTTTTTTTATATAATATATTGCTGGTGAACTATGTTTTCTATATTTTGGTACATTTTCTTGTTCATATTGAATGTATTAAAGATTTTTGTAGTTATTATCTCATACTTATTAAATACAAACAGAATATGCTTTGGCTACCAACTAATGTCAAAAAATATATATCACAAATTTACAATAGAAGTTTACCATCCAACATGGAAATGATCAACATTGACCCTGCGGAGCCTCCTCATCATGGCAAGCTGGTACTCTTCCTCGTCCATGGTATCATCATGCTTAGGGAACGGAAAGCAGTTGGTGATCTCCAGCCGGTTCTCTACAACCAGACCAAGAAGCGCGCCCTGCGCCACCTCCATGTTGCTGCAAGATTCTTCATGGCAGTGCTTCAGGATTTTCATCACCGCCTGCAAATTTCAAATAAAATGGTGATAAATTTGGTAACCTCTCAAACTTTCATACTCATAATATTGTTAGGGGTCCATACCCAAAGGGTAAAGACAGGACCCTATTACTAAGACTCCGCTGTCCATCTGACTGTCACCAGGCTATCTCATGAACCATAATAGCTAGACAGATAAAAATTTCACAGAAGATGTATTTCTTGCTACAAGTTTCCATCACAATTGACTAAAAAACACAAATTACTGAAGTTGCAATACAATATGTAGGTATTACAACAAAAAGAACTATTAAATACTACATTTTGGTCTAGAAACAAAAATGAACTTTCCAAATTCCTTCCTACTCATTTACAGGTAAATCAGAGATAGCCATACTGCAACACTGGTTTTGTTTTACTAAACCTCATTAAGTAATGAATTATAATTTTAGAATTGCATAAAATTAAACTAAAAAAACTTCAAAGATGAATCATTATGTATATTAACATCACAGCATCCAAGCTCCTCCACTTCATTTTGTGTATCTACTACCAACAAGTAATCAGAAACATAAATAGTAAGTACTTGTCATGCACTCATTATCAAAAATAAATAGTTGAGGATCACGTCGCGTTGAGATCATCACTGAATTCGGTAACCTCCAGACAGGTCAACTTATTAGTGTAATGACTGTTTAGCTATCCCAAAGCGACGCGTGACTAATTCGAATTCAAGGGGTAAACAAACTGCTTTAGTCGCAATAGCTACATTTGTGTACTAAGCAACAAATTATTACGAATGTGCGAGACTTTATGTGTTTTAAGTTGTTTATAAATATATTTTTTACGTTTGAAGTCTTTTTTGCCAGGTTGCAAACATAACCTCTGCCATAACAATTTTTTATTAAATTATAACAAGATTCGCTTGTGAGCAGGAGTTATGTCGATAAAATTAACTGAATACACCTTAAGGTAGTAGTCAAGAGATAAATAAGAGAGGCAGTAAAAGATAAAACAATAAAACAAGCATCTATCTGACGCGTCGACAGACTAACTTTAACAGGAAAATAGGAAAGACTGATGATAATATCGAGATCACAGAAGAAAAGACATTAATTTACTTTGCGTACTCACCAGTCCATCGCACTGGACGTACGTAATTGCGGTTTCATTTTCAGGAACACGTCTCGCTGAACCACCGCGGCTCGCCATTTTTAATATGAAAGGAGGGTGCACTGACTGAGCGAACAAAATCAAGTTTGACAGCGCAAACTGTCATGATTCATTCATTCATTTTCAATGGCAACATTTCTTTCATTCGCTCTATCTATTTGAGTTAATGTTTTAACCTCGTCAGTTTTTAAACTGAATTGGACAGAATCGATTAGTGACAGCTTTATGGCTTTCTCATATTATCAACTGTCAAGTCGTAAATCCCCACCAATCATCCCTCCCATCGAATCAAGCTCTCATCGAATTGATAAATAAATCAAGTTACAATAATAATGTATTCCCTTGAACATTGTAACTGATTGCAATAATAATGTGTTCGTTGACCTAATAAATGTAATAAGAACTGTGTGATTAAACTACAGTGAATATTCTCTGCAATTCTTGAATCAGGAAAAAGTTTGAGAACTCGTCTACATGTATTTAAAAGAAGAAAGAAAATTATGAGTCAGCACAAGTTTTGGAAAGGAATAAATGCTTGTACGTATTCGGAATCCAATCAGTTTCCTGATAAAATTGTGAAGTTGTGTTCTCTAGGAGCGGAAGTAATTGTTCTTGGCAATGACCATGGCCTCTATCACTCAGGCTTTGAAGATGATTGTCTCGACTTCAGAAGAATTAGCGGAATATCGGCGATAGACATATCATACCACAATGATACTCTTTACATTATCGATGTGCATGGCAGGTTATACAAGACTAATTCTAAGTTTGAAAACAAAGAAGAAATTGTAGTTCGGGAGGATGCAAAGTGTTGCCCCCATGGCTTCAAAAGTTCAAGTTCGAAAGTGAAATTCCGGAATGTAGTGACCAGTGATTTCGGACAGCTCTTTATTAGTGGTGACGGGCAACTATGGGGGTCTGGTGTTATGCCCCAAATAGCATTAGACACCAGTAGTATAAAGAAAGTGCAGTTTTTTGATGGCAGGACAGTGTACAGTGCTTCTATTGGTGATGATTTTGCTGCAGTAATAGCTAGAAAGAATGTTCGCCAGTCAGGCACCTGTGACACGGACAGTGATAATGATGATGAGGAAGTGTTTGCCTCTAATTGCTCACAATGTCAGACTAAAATAGGTTTAGCATCTCCGGCTTCAGTCCCGTCCCTGTCAGAGACTTGTCCCCTTGGAGTGCAGTTAAGCAAGTCTAGTGAAGAGTCTAGTAGCACTACGGCCCCTCAAACAGATGTCCATATTGATGCTCACAGTTTTACTGAAGATTCAAGTCCTTCATCTGAAGAATCAAAAATAGTCAAATTAAATTCTGAACAAAAAGCACCTGCTAATTTAAAATCAGAACAAACTGCTGACGACTGTAAAGGGAGTGATGTTGAGAATGTACTTGATGATAAAGTAACAGAAGAAAATAAGGAGAAGCTCAATAATAATATTTTTATAAATACAGATGCAGCAAGGCAGTTTTTAAGTAAGCAATTATCTTGGGTCTCTGCTGGTGAAGATTATCTAGTAGAATATACTGAAAAGCCCACCCGAATTATCAAAGAAAATGTTTCTAATCTCACTAATTTTGTTTATGAAGGTGTCAAAACTGTGGGTGATAAAGTAGCAACACTATCAAGGCATGTAAGTGGCAGCAGTGATAATAATGAGGCTGCAGAGATTCAAATGCGACTGCAGAATGAAGAAATCAACTCTCTTATGTACAGTTGCACATCTGATGGCAATCTAGATGATCTTCAATTCTCAACAAGTACCATAAGCAGTGAAAAAGAATTTGAAGCAGTTAGGAAAAGTGCAAACATTAAGAACATGGCTAAACTTGGTAAGAACATCTTAGCCACAGAGTTGTGGACGTGGGGGGAAATTACACATGGCCAACTGGGGGTAGGTGACACAGTTAAGAGATTAAAACCTATGGTTGTCATGGGTTTGACTGGCTTTGGTTTACAGAAAGTTTCTTGTGGCAAATGGCATTGTGCAGCTTTGACACTAGATGGGCGACTGTATGTTTGGGGCTATAACCATTTTCATCAGGTCAGTTTCGAATCCAGAGATGACAAAAGTGGTCCCAGAAAGTTTACTGAGAACTCTGATAGTGATAGAGTTAGAGATATGATAGCTACAGACCATCACACATTAGCATACACACACAATGAAAATATTTTCTACATGGGAAAGCACACAGATGGTTTCACAGAATCTATAGTCAACTTAAACACAACAGATAATGAAAAAAGTAAAGAAAATGGTGATGCTGAGGTTTCGAATGTTGGTGAGAGCCTGAATTTAGTTAATAAATCCCAAAGTATGTGCTACCATTGGAGAATTCTTTCTTCTGGAAATATCACCTACTGTTCCATTGAAGAGCCAATGAAATGCCCTGAGTTCCAAGATCTGTCTATTGCTCAAAGATATTTAGAAGAAATGCTTTTGATATATCATTCCCTTGTTAAGCCTTTTCTCAAAAAAAGCAAAGTTATCACCTTACATTCTAATGTGTATGAAACAGTTTGTGATATATTTGGTGACATATTGAACATTAATGCCCTAAATGTGCTTTCGATGTGGCAGTATGCAGAGAAGCATATAAACGAATGTGATATTTCTTTAATCAAGAATTTAGAAGAATATATTTATTTGTACAGAAAGTATTATTTAGCAGTAAGCAATTTGATTGTTATTGGTGGATTCGCTCACATCAACAATATTATTGATGTTCCATCAAGTATATATAATTTATTTAGTGATCAGTTGCCATCAAACAAACAGAAGAACAACAAAAAAACTCTGGAAGCCATAGTTGCGCTGGCTTTCGTCCAACCTCTAACGAGATTGAGCTCTTACAAATGCATAGCACAGTCTCTGTTACGATATAAAACAAAGAGAAAAAAGATCGATACTAGAACAAATATAGACGAAAGACTTAGCAAGGTGGTGTCTTCATTGGACCTGTTAATTGATGAACAGGAAAAAAAGCGGAAAGAGGCTGACGTGACGAAACTATTTTGGGAAACTATAGGAAAAAGTCTTGAGCAGTACAGGACGCCAGAGCGCCGCCTAGTGCGGGAATCTAAATCCCGACAGCTAAGCCTGGTGAACCCTGGTAGGTTTTCCTCTCATTGGTTTATATTATTCGACGATTTATTCGTTCACGTAAACGGAAGTACACCGACCATGCATCCTTTATTAACTCTTTGGGTTGAATCTATACCTAACACGGACTCACTAGTCAATGTTATACAGCTTACGAGTCCCGAGGAAGTTCTGTCAGTCACTACCGGCTCGGAGCAGGAAAAGACTGAATGGATTCACGCACTAAACTCGGCCATTAGGTCATCCCTAAACAAAGAGTCTTCGTTTAAACCACCGGCAGTTAGAACGGCTAGCTATACTTTTTCCAGTAAAGGTTCGTTCTACAAAGACGCGAAGTATCAAGGGAGATGGTTGGATGGAAAAATTCATGGAAACGGGAAGCTGGAATGGTCTGACGGGAAACTTTATGCGGGACAGTTCCAGTTGAATGCGCTTTGCGGCCATGGGAAGATGGAAGATCCAGCTATCGGTAAGTAGTAAATTTCAAAATTTCTTTAGTAGAACAACTAATTTGTTCCAATAGATTTCGTGATTACTAGTAATATTTTCAGGAATCTACGAAGGTCAATGGAAAGACAACCTCCAGAACGGTTACGGGGTGTTAAAGTTCATAAATGGGGACATTTACGAAGGTTACTTCAAAGATGGCCTAGCTCACGGGCATGGAGTCAAAAAGCAGGGGGACTTCACATCGTCCTCGGCCACCATTTACACTGGCGAATGGAGCAACGGGCACAAACATGGTTACGGTGTCATGGATGACATCGGGAAAGGAGAGAAATACTTAGGCAGCTGGAGCGACAACAAAAAACATGGTTGCGGTCTGATAGTGACCTTAGACGGAATATATTACGAAGGATTGTTTATGCAAGACGTGTTAACGGTAAGACCTTGCTTTTTCCTCACTCTCTAATAAGTTTGCGCATTTCATTTCGTGTGTTTGCTTTTAGTATTTTTTTATCTAGAATCTCTAAGCGCGAGGCCGAGTTTAAGCAGCATTAAGCGGTTGATAATATTTGTCGGTTTTTAGCGATAAAGTGATGATTACACGTTCGCACAATTATTAATTTATCACTAGGCAATGTTCATAAAATGTTGACGTTTCTAAGTATTGGTGATTCACTGAGTAGTTAGAATGAGATGTACTATAATGTTTACTAACTACTGTTGTATTATTTCTCTTATAGGAACTAGGTACTTATGTCACGCACTGTTACGTAAACAGAGCTAGTCAATGTATTGATTCACGAACCTATAAAGTTAGAAATAGTTGCGCAGACAATGTATTTCGTGTTGCTAATAAGACATGGGTCCTACTAATAATTATAATAATTACTAATTAGTATTGAAATTAGGTTAGGTACCGTCTGACAGCAAAATAGAACAGTCCCAAAAGGTTCCCGAATTGTTCCTTGTTGTCCGCTTTGTTACCAAAATCCTACATTTCTCAGTAACAAAACGGATATCATAACATTTTTTACTGTCCAGAATTATATGATTGCAGATTATTAAACGCTACGAAAATAATTGACAGCTTTTTTTTGTACAGGGTCATGGAGTAATGGTCTTCGAAGATGGCACGCACTATGAGGGCGAATTTCGCTCGGCAGGCGTGTTCTCTGGTAAAGGAGTTTTAACCTTTTCCAGTGGTGATAAGATCGAGGGTTCCCTAAGCGGAGCGTGGACGGAAGGCGTTAAGATATCCAACGCTACCATGCACTTGAATGTATCGAATCCTGTGCTCCCAGCCAATCCTAAGCCTAAGTGAGTAATGTATTATGACACATTCAACCAATATGGCGAATAAAGAAATTGACAATCGATGTTTTTAAATTGTAGTTTTCTATTTGTGAATAGAGCACTTACCCCTATTTCATACCGTAGGGGTCGATTTTCGAATAATTCTTAGTACACCTCTACCTCAACCTCCTAAAATTACTAGTACAAAAATAATGTTAAATAATGCACTCATTATAACTTTGATCTACAGTTCCTTTGGCAAACTCTGCGTGGCTCCTAATCAAAAATGGAACGCGCTTTTCCACCAATGTTTCAACTGCCTCGGCGTACCAGAAACTTTGTTGACCCCTACTGGCAACCATTTCGGAAACTCTACAACAAACGTCATAGACAATAAAAAGATCTGGCAAAACGTGGCTGTAGCCATCTCGTGCTCTCACAAGGAAAAACACAACCGGATGTCGGTTAAGGCACCAAAGGGGCCGGATGTGGAAAAGTCTGTGGATTGTTTGGAGGTTATTCCACAATTTGGGCAGAAGTCGTTGGATTTGGATGACTTTATGGAAGTTAAACAGTATTTAAATAATGTGAGTGGCTTTTCTTATTTACTTGAAGAAAGCCTTTGTAGTCTAGTCTCAAGAAGTGATCTAATATTTACAGTTTTTTATTGTTCTAAAACTTATTGGTTTTTGGAATAAATATGATAGTCCAAGAGTATATCCGCGGACTCCTAATATGAGGTTATATATGTACCTACTTACGAGTCTAAACTATGTGGGCTTACAGTAGATCCTTTTGCCACCTTCTGACACCATAATGGGGTCAGCTCTTAGACACCATAGTATTTATAACATTGTTATTAGGTTTACACATATAATACCAAGGATCGGCCCATTCTTATAACGAAAGTATGTTAGTAAGTTTGACATACTTTTTGTCATAATACAATATTTAAATCCACTGTTCCAGGCTTGCGAATCCACACACCATCCCCTAGGCCAACTAGTTCTGAGTCTCAGCAACGCCTTCAACACAACATACGGAGGCGTGAGAGTCCATCCTCTCCTGCTCAGTCACGCGGTAAAAGAGCTGAAGAGCATCACCAACCGGCTCTACCAGGTGGTCCGACTTCTGTTCCCAGCGCTGCCACCAGAGGGCGCCGAGCTGGTTCTGCCGTTGAAGGGGCAAGAGATCGATGACAGTAGCAACCCGATTGATGGGTGAGTTGACATAAATACAGCCAGCATCATAACAGTGAATATTCATGACTTTTTTTCACAGCTTCAATAACCAATATTTGTTCATATCTCTTTCTAGCTAAACATTTTTATATGGAGTTTATATGGCCGACCTGTTACATGACGTCACAGTGCATATCGGATCTCTCTGTCTAATCGCTGCCTAATTAGCAGTTTAAAATGCTTGTATCATCCGTATTTATTGTCCGATTTTAATTTTAATTTCAATTTTGGCGATCTCTTTTACGGTATATACATATTTTGTTGAGAAATGGGATGTAAAAAATCCATTCATATTCCCTATTGGCTCTACATTTCAGAAAAGGTGGATTCATAAGAACTGCCATGGATAGAATAAAACTTTATGTCACCTTTTGACTGTGTGAATGCCATTCAAATTGACAATTAAAATGCGTTACAAAAATATCGGAATACAAAAGAATTATAACAACAATGTCAACCCTAGTAAGCTAAGTAATAAAGATGTTGCAAAAACTGATAACATTCAAAATATTTTTCCTCAGTAAATATTTTTCGTGACTAAATAACCCACAAAAATATGTATGATTTTCAGACATCACCAACACACAGTTTTTATGTGAACACCTTTAAATCTTGTCAATTGCCTCTAAAGCTGTGTACGGACTAGAGGCATCCTTGGGCGAGGTTCCTATATTCAAGAAACGAATCGTTTTCCTTATGAGACGTAGCGTTATGACCAGTGACGGGGAAAACGATGCAAAACTTTGACAAAACTTACATTACCGCCATGAAACTATTAATAATCTTTATACCAAATCAGAGACTCTGATATGGAGTTAAATTGAACACTAATCCACCAATATTATTCTTATTTTTTAATAATATTGTTGTTTTTCTTGGTTACAAGTTCTCAGCTTTACAAGTTTTGTTAAAGTTTTGCACCGTTTTCCTCGATCACTGGTTATGAGTTATGACATTTGCTACGTACAAATTGTGTAAAATTTTAACGAGGCGTAAGGAAAACGATTCGTTTCTTGAATATAGGAACCGGGCATAAAACGATCGGCGCCATTTTGTTTCACGATGGTCCGAGGCACGTGCTTTAGCCTGAGGTTTCAATTGTACTACCGAGGCCGCCTTCAGTCCGTACACACGTTAAAATGTATCTAAGTGTAGTCTGTGCCGATTGAAATTGCCAACGATGTAAACACAACCAATCGAACCAATTTACTTTAATTACTCGATAATCACGTGCTTTTAAAGATCAAGTGAGGTCGTACCAATGCGAATGATATAGAGAGTGGCGCCGCGTCTTCATCCTGCAGAAGCGGGCAGTCAGAATAGTAACATGTGTCCCCCGGGTTCACCTGCTCGTGAGCTTTTTATCTCGTTGCGGATAATGACAGTTGCATTACAGTACATTTTGAACATGGCGTGCTACATTAGAACAAATATTAACTCTTTCCCAGTAAGATCCGATGCACTCCGAAGTTTAAAAAATAATCACGCTTGAAAACTCAAGACGGTGACATGTAAACTAGCTAAGTCTACCAAAACTACCCACGTAATAGGCACAAAAATTAATGCATTTTATGACATATCAGAGTTCTTCGACAAATTAACGATTAATATTATTATACCGTAACTTTAAATGAAATATTTCTGTATCATAATATGACATGTAATATTCTATAAAATATTATGAATAAATGAGTATACGAGTATATGAGTACACTTGATCTTTATTTTCACATTCAGTTTAAGATGAAATAACTATTAATTGTACGATATTTGAAATAAAAACACGTTGGTTGAATATTTGAGGTTATGTTGGGCATCAGTAGTGTTGCGAAGTCCGGCAAGGCCAATCGGGCCAGAGTACAGGACGGCAGGTGCTGCAGCGCGGCGGTGTCGGCGGCGGCGCTGCTGCAGCCGGCGCTGCTGCCGCGCGTGGCGCCGGCGCTGTGCGTGCTGTACGCGCTGCACAACAAGCGCGAGGACGACCTCTACTGGCGCCGCCTGCTCAAGTGGAACCGGCAGCCCGACCACACGCTCATGCCCTTCCTGGGGATAGACCAGTCAGTGCGCTATTCTTTACCGATTTATACTTATCTCCTGTAAAACGTTCGCGTCGATATCGTTCACGATATCATAATGCCGCCCATAGTGTAACCATAGCGTTGTTATTGGCATTGTTTATGGTTCTATAGCATGAATACGTTTATTAAGGATGTTATGACGTTAGGTAATAGTAGTTTACGTGACGGTTGCGTAATGACAGGCATTACAACATGAGTGTGGTTTATGAAACGAGCCGCAAGGCGAGTTTCATAATAGATGACACGAGTGTTGTAATGCCAATTACGCAGAGTCGCGTACAATACTTTATCTACACACATATTATAAGTACTCTAAGATGGGTTCAGAAGCCGAAAGGCAAATGACCTGCATTGCTACCAGCGCTACCTGTAACATATCTAAGTACCTACCAATTTCACCAAACGATGTTAAATTTAATCAATGTTAATCAATTGTTGTCTACTTGGATAAGCAGAATTTTCATAAGTGGCACAATAAACTCAACAAAGAAATGAACTAAATGAAATCAAATTACGACTTACGATACGACGAATTGACAACAAAAATGGCGGCAAAAGAAACCTGTCATGTGTCACGAATATGAATGGTTTTTTTTTTAAATCATATGATAGACATACCTACTAATATAGTCCCTATTCTTATGTCGTTCGAAATTCAAATATCCTACGATATTGTACGAAAAAATATAACGAGTTGACGTTCCAATTGATCCTAGAATTGGACCTATTTAAATTGTGTTAATTTTGGAACATGTTCCAAATTTGAAACTCATAACCTTACCAAAATCTATACTGTTATAACCATTACAGTACAAATTTTACCTACTACCACAGACAAGAAACTTTTCATAGTAAAATTAGTTGCAATAATACTGGCCATTTCCTACGGGTTTTGAACGCATAAAAGAGGACTTACAATATGTGCGTAGATAAAAAAAGTTATGTATGTAACGATCACTTTTATGCCTCAAGAGCGTTTATTAGGTCAAAATAGCTTAAAAAACAATTAAAGCGCCACTTATAATTTAAAAAATACTTACATAGAGGATTTCCATTTTATTCTTTAAGGTTGGCGCATTATAATAAAAGCCTATTTTTTAATACAGTTGCTCAAAACGTGGTACGTTGTGTTACTGTATATCGTGCGGTAAATTGGATTTTTCAGGTAGCTGCATTTTTCGCACTAGAGTGTGAGTTTTTAATTTTCTTCACTTTTACCCTTAGTAACTCATATTGAACTGTGATTTTTATCAAACTACGAAATAAACGTGCGTAACTGTCATTCAGAACTCGCGTAAAATGACATACTTTCCGACCTCGCGTCAAAATGTACAATTTTCTTCAGGAAGTTCCTATCGGGCTGCATCAGCCCCGGTTCCCCGGCTGCGCTATTTGGCTGCGCAGTAGAGACCCTCCAGCAGCTGAAGACGACCTTCTCCCCCGTCGAGAAGCTGCTCGTCATTCGGACCACCTTCCAAGAGGTCACCAGGGCTGTGCAGCACCACCTAGGTAACCTAACCGTTGTGAAAACAGCCCGCGAAGTTAAACTCAGAAAAAGCAACAAAAAAAAAAACTCCGTTAGCGGCTACGAAAATGTATGAAAATTTCATTTTATACCACGTTTTTTACTTTTTAATACCATGTTTGGACAATGATAATAACTAACTCCATACAGCCACACAGTCGGAGAATCAGAGTTCTTCCATACTTTTTTATTAAAAAAATATTATAGTAGATTGTTCAACAAGGGACTAAAACAAGCCATAATGACACGAGATGTTTAGCCACGCGAGCGAGCTTGCGAGCGAGAGTGGCTGAAGTTCGAGTGTCATTATGGTTGTTTAGTCTCGAGTTAAACACTCTACTTTTCACTTCGAATGCGAGAAAAAAAAAACTCTTTTATATTAGTAATCATTAATCGTGTTTCACGAAATTAAATCTTTTTGTAATAATTTTGCACCGTTGGCATTTTGAGGTTATTTCCACGGCCTAAAAATGGTCCATACACAATCTCTGAAAATGGCGATAATCCTCCATTCATTAACAACGTGATGTTTAAATGCTTGCATATTTAGCCAACAGATACAAACATGAAAATTATTTGGACCATGCCTAATAAAATAGAACTATCCCTAATATATTTAAATATATTTATATTAGTAATCATTAATCGTGTTTCACGAAATTAAATCTTTTTTTTAATAATTTTGCGCAGTTGGCATTTTGAGGTTATTTCCACGGCCTAAAAATGGTCCATACACAATCTCTGAAAATGGCGATAATCCTCCATTCATTAACACCGTGATGTTTAAATGCTTGCATATTTAGCCAACAGATACAAACTTGAAAACTATTTGGACCATGCCTAATAAAATAGATTTTATCCCTTATACAGGGTGTCTTGAAACTCTTGTGAGAAATTTGGCGGGGTAATAGTTCGCACGATTCTGATCACGGGGGTATGGTTCATTTTTGTTTCTGTTAGTAAAAAAAAAAAAAAAAATTCATTATGTTCAATTTGTTTCTTGATGTGTCGCAGCCGATATCTTGACCTTGACATTTTGACGTTGATACTATACTACTCTAAACGTTCGTAGTAACTAACGTCAAAATTCCAAGTTCGAGGTCAATGACCTGAGACCATTCGTTGTTTACATGGTATGTAAACAGTTCGGTCCATGTAAATTAAAATTAAGTTAACATTATAAAAAAAGATTAATTTAAATGCAACTTACCAACTGTATTTTCGTTTTTGCAACTGAACATTTTAGCGGGTTATGAAATGATCACAAGATCTCTTGGAATATGCACTGCCGAGACCTGATTGTATCATTCGTTTTATAGGGATGTTGAGATCTGAACATTTACCATTTCTTTCTACTCTAAAATATACCACATAATTGTTTTTAAACAAAAATAATTCAGACTTGGAAATCTGAAATTTAGTTTAACATGACATCTGATGAAATGACAACCATAAATTCATAGACTTCATGGCCAAGTTCAAGTTCAACTCTTTGATAAATAGCTACTGTCATATACTTCAAAAAGTTCGGATGGACATGAAATAAACGATCCGTTTATTGCCGTCCGCCGTCCGTATTGATCTCTATGGTCATTCATGGCGGTACATAGCTAACAGTCGGGATATAAAGGCCGTCGCATATTTGATTATAATTTGTATGTGATCCCAGGCCATGGAACCGATATGCGTAAGTAGTACATATTCAATCTATCCATGTTACAGGCTTAGAGCAATAAATAACAGTTACCAGCCGCCTAGTCGCTTGTTAGTCGCCTTAGGCTTCTTACAGACGAGCGGCATGTTGCCAACGGCAGAGGCTACTGCAGCCGTCACCACCTGTCGGCCTAAATGCCGCTTGTCTGTAAGAAGCCTTACACAAACTTTCCCCTGTGCCGAAGTATACGATCAAAACTAAATTATCTTACACATTTACAAATAAAATCCTCATAAATCAATAAATAAACTGACAAGAAGAAAAAAATGTCTTGCTTAGCCATAGCCAGCCGTGTGTGTTCAAAAATCCAACTTTTTTTTTGCGAACTTGATGTGCTTATGTCATTAAAGACTCCCATTGTAAACCCTGCTTTTCTGATAGACTTAAATCAACGTGGTAGGTACATACCAAGTACATACCCCATAGAATTAGTACCTACTAACATAGAACCTGGACTATAAGAACCGGTACAGATGGACAGCATTGAACTGCAACCTAGCTGCAAAATGGCAGTTCAAGTGCAGTTGACGTACGTACGTTTTGATGCAGTTACGTCATCTGCATCAGAACTGCCCTCAAACTGACAGTTTGCAGTCCGTCTGTACCGGCCCTTAGTTAAAATTATCTTTCTCTGCGTTTTAGATTACGGATTCTGAAGAGGAAATGAAACAGAAACTACGCTGTTTTTTCTCCTTCAAATGTCACGGTCACAACGTCAAATTGAAGGTCTAGAATGGACCTGTTGGAAGTTTTTGGGCTTTACAGACACTTTACACTTTACAGACCAAAGACAATCTATCCAAACCTTATGACGTCCTACGTATGGCGTAAGAATGAAAGAATACCATAGATGCCCTTATGGTATTCTTTCATTCTTACGCCATATATCTCTATTATGAATTTCATAAATAAAAAGGCCAAACATAAGTCTTTTAATAGTTTAATAGCACTTATTCTGTGGCACCTTGTGTTCTAATCTGTGGACTGATCATCACAAATAAATGCCTTAAGAACATCTTAAGCACAATATCTTGAACTCATTAGTACGGCCAGGAAACTAAAAAGGGTCAGATTATTCGCGGTAGTTCCTTTGAATGTTCCTTCGAAGGAACTATAGATATGTCATGCTTCTTGGACACCCTACCGTCTGTTATAATTTATTTTAAAGCATAACGCTAATGTACACAATATGTAATGAAACTTGTACCTATTAAAAAGAAATGTACCTCAATAGATCCTTGTCTGATCCGTAGTCCCACCAATTTACCACGCCGGTGTGACTATGGTTCATTTTATTCACCCGTATTCACACCAAGACTGATTTTGCGTATAATTAATTCTCTTTCAAAATCAAACTCACGGGAACAGAGCCCGAGCCCGAGCGTCGACGGAGCTCCTGTTTTTGAGTGTTTTTAGACCTTCGGGCCTGATATAAAAACGGGTCTAATTGCAGTATTCCGGTTGTTAGTCCGGTTGACCAAACTAGTGCTACTTTTCAGTAGCAGAAGTTTGATCAAGTAGATCATGCGAGAGTACACATTGTTTGAGTTTGGGATTGCTGTGGAGCATGTCCCCAGCAGCTACAAATATTAATTTAAGAATTTGTTATTTATTAATACGTCACGCTGTTGTACCCAATATTTACTGAATTCATCATCATCAGCCCGGGGGCGTCCACTGCTGGACAAAGGCCTCCCCCAAAGAGCGCCACAAGTCACGGTCTTGAGCCGCTTGCATCCAGCGGCTCCCCGCGATCCTAACCAGGTCGTCAGACCACCGGGTGGGAGGCCGTCCAACACTCCGTCCACCGGTGCGGGGCCGCCACTCGAGAACTTTTCTTCCCCAACGGTTATCAGTTCTCCGAGCTATGTGGCCTGCCCATTGCCACCATTCCCATTTACTGAATTAATACGCACTATATTTAAATGTACCTCCATAGATCGAGACTACAAATGATCTGAATTTGGGGTTTCCGTGGACAATCTCCCCAGCAACCTTGAATTTAAGAAATTATGATTAATTAAAATATTACGTTGTTGTATCCAACATGTACTGAATTAGTACACACTTCCGTTTTAAATGTACTTCCGTAGCTCGAGAGCACAAATGAACTAAAACACTTTTATTGTTTTGCGAGCGTATGCTGTACTTTATCAAGAGAATAAAGCTTTTGCTCAACATATTGACAGAATAAATTCGACTTTTTCCATGTTGGTTATAGTACCTAACCTAAATTCGGTGTACAGGGTTTTTATGTTTTAACAAATAACCAATTCTTAAATTAATCTTTGGGGTTGCTAGGGAGAGTCAACAGCAACCCCAAACTGGTACATTTCTTTGTAAGTATGTAGAAAATGGATACGTATTGTGTATGTTATTACTAAGCATCCTATACTTTATTTTATCTAAAGGAGCGACTTTGAGTGGTGTGTAATATAACAAATAATAGATGATAAGTTTTTTTTTTATTTACTTATTAATATTATTTAATATTAACATAACCTAATAATGACCTAATCGAGGAGATTCACCATATGTTCCGCTGCCTGGGGCGGTGTCGGTGTCGACGGGGCTCCGCGAAGCGGAGACCCTATTCCGCGTAGTTTGGCGCTTCGCGTCTGGAGACAACTCTAACCTAGTTTCTTTTCAAATTGACCTAACCTACACCTACTTAACGTACACGTATCCACAAAATTCAGTTATTTTACTTTAACAATAATCAAGAAATAGTGTTGTTTCGGACATAAATTCGGACAAGATTTCGGGCTATCTAAGTTCCGCTAAATTACAGATATGCTAAACAACATTATGCATAATGAAATTCTTGCGTACCAATATTATGCGAACATATCATCCGCGTAAACAATCATTCGAATAATATAGATTTATGCCAAATAAAATTTCAGCAAATTTAAGATTCGGCGTAAATAAATTATGCAAAACTTGTTATTCCTAATACGTTTCGGACATTAAAAATTATGCCAAATAGATGGCATCCTACGATAACACGTGTAAAGAAATGTTGTTATACAGTGTTGTATGCAGCCCCAGTAAAAAAATATAAGAATATTGAATATTTATAAAGGAGCATCCCCATTGAGAGCATTCGCGTGAATATTCGAGTGGTATGGACGTTGAGCCGACCGTTAAAAAGCTTACACACCACTCAAAGTTCGCGCCGAATGCTCATTGCATGCGAATGCTCTCAGTGGGGATGGGGACGCTCGTTTAGATAAAATAAAGAATAGTATGCTTAGTAATACACAGTACACTTATAGATAACAGAGGTTGTAGAAAGTCATAAACATATTGCCAATCAAACCAAATCAGACTCGTACTATCACAGGGTGTGACGCTGAATGGAATAGTTTGTCTACGTTGATAGAAACTTATGAACAACTAGCTTTTCGACTCCGTCCGCATTCAAGTCGTGTATCGCTATTCCCTCGGGAACTATCCATCTACGGATACCGAAGAATCTCACGTAGCGTTATCATCAGCCGAAGTCTGGCCGCTTTACGTTCCCTGCGTGTTCAGACGACCACTTGGTACGACGTAGTAACTATTATTGAATCTGGGGTACGACGTAAAACCTAACCTAACCTAACTTTTGTGCGTTAAACGGGCTTTACATCATGCTATCTACAGTATGTCTAAATATCTCTGTCAGTTCAGCATTGTGGAAGTAAAATATGTATACATTTCCAATGGTAGAGTTCGTTTGTTACATACACTGACGTAGCTGCCTGGAACAGAAACATTATATAAATAAGGACCAAACTAGAAAGCGAGTTTGCAAACATCTCTGCTTGCTTGTTGAAATTATGGTGGATTAAAGAAACTAACGAACATATTAAAAGAAGTTCACGCTACTTCAAACTCAGTGAGCTACCTACCATAAAGAACCTTGTATATTCTGCACCCACCTTCTGACTCCATCATCAGTCATCAGATTAGCCTCAATAATTATTATTAGGTAATTGTTACATTGTCAACTGGTTAACATGTAATAAATAAACACGGGAGCGGTTAAGCGATTTAAATCTGATATTTTCAGCCCCCTCCGCCTTCTCCGGCCGGGCGTCTCGTTCCTACCCATCATCATCATCATCATCATCATCATCATCATCATCATCATCATCATCATCATCATCATCATCATCATCGTCATCATCATCATCATCATCATCATCATCATCGTCATCATCATCGTCATCATCATCATAATCATCATATTATACTAAAAGTCCCAACACGGTGGATCTACGTTAAATATAGCGGAAATCCTTTCGCCAATTTCCGACTCTATCATCAGATCAGCTCTTAGATACCATAATATTGCATTGTCATCGGGTTTACATATGAGGTCCAAGTTTCAGCCCATTCCATTAACGGGAACTGGCTCAAAATTGACTTGCAAATTTTAACGGACAACTTACATACACACCAACAATGCAAGTTAAAATAAAAGCTGA
Source organism: Acleris sparsana (assembly GCA_923062465.1). Classification (NCBI taxonomy): domain Eukaryota; kingdom Metazoa; phylum Arthropoda; class Insecta; order Lepidoptera; family Tortricidae; genus Acleris; species Acleris sparsana. Next base: position 17,385,006 of record OV281286.1, read on the forward strand.
AAAAAGCAAACTTTCGGATTCTGAGCTACGTATTTATAATGTTAGTATGAAATAAGAACTTAATGTTACTATTCTCTTCTCTTGAATTTTGAGATTTAGCTTCCGTTTCCTTCAATAATTGTTTTCGTTCTTCTGTTTCCTTTTTAAAATATAAAAGTCGTGTTGCACACCTTAATTTACCTAAAAAAAGAAAATATTGCTATTATCTGCATCTGTATAATAAAATGCCACAACGTACGTAATATATATGGCCACCATTCAACTTCATCATCAGACCAGCTGTTAAACGTTGCATGTTATCGGCTGCACATTATGTTTTCTTACAGATACAGAGTAAAAACATTTTATATTTTACCACTTATTAGCGCTTTTTTTAATAACCGTAACTGGTTTAAAATTGGCATGCTAGATGCGACCCAATCATACATATGAACAAATAAAAAAGTAAAATAAAGCTTATAAAATAGGTTGTGGCGGGCTCTTTTCCGCAACTTGACGACTTAGGTATGCGCCTATTTTGCGTGCAGCTTATAAAATACTATAACGACTGTAGCTACACATATTAACGTAAAGCCCAGCATAAAATTCATCATGCTACCGTTTTGTTTTCTCTTGCCTTTGCGCTTTTGTAAACAAAATTTTCTTCCGACGCTAGTATCTGAATATAAAAAAACATATATTCACAAACTGTGCACGATTTCCTTTTCTTTATTCTTCTCATATACTTACACATTTTTTTTCGTAGGAGCAACTGTTGAGGAATTATTAGAAAACGAACTAATTTAGGCCCATCAACTCAAGATGACGGCTCGCGCTTCAACAGTCGAAAGTTTGGATTTATTAGGACTACCTATGCTCCACATTTTGTAAAGCAAAGGCTTTGGCATGCAGACTGTTCTGAATTAGCTTCTGCACGCAAGTCCGAACGCGTAGAATTAATTATCGCAATTACCTAGGTATTCAAAACCGCCTACAAAAGACAAAAAATTACGTCTTTTAAAATGGTATGTATGTATAGGTCAGTCCAGCTGAAGTCGACTCACAATATTAACCAAAATCCGACTTCAGTTGGACTTACCTATACATACAATTTTTTAATTTATTTTTTGTGGTTGAAGGCAGTTTTTTTTTAAACACTTATTATACTTTTTAGTGATCATAATAAGATATTATGTACTCCTACTTCTTAGTTAATATGAAACTGTAAGACATTCAAGCTCCACGCAAGCAACGCCGCGGGAACATAGTCATATTAAACGTTCTTCGCTATAGTCGCTCAACTATCTTAATAGAGATATCTTATCGCCAGCCATAAAATAGGTACCGTTGAGGAATCTGTGGTCTTCATCATCAGTTCCACTTCACTAAATGACACTTTCTGAATGCAAATAATGCTGCATTAGTAACTAAAAATACTAAAATCGCCATATGTAAGCCTATAATATTTGACCATTTCCCTCAATTCTTGTGGGATCCCCTCATTAGATTCAGATTTCGTGACAATGGGACCACCTCGTAAGTATACCTACTGTATCAATTTTTTATTTTATTTTTATCGGTCCATAATTGATGGCGAAACCGGTGAACATACAATGGAACCTCCACCTTTATTGAAGTATAATTTGTGTGCCCAGTTTCTCCCCGATCAGTTCAGTGGTTGAAACCTGATTGAGTAACATACATACACCCAAACATGCAAACATACCAACTTTATAATTTACTAGCTTCTGCCCGCGACTTCGTCCGCGTCAAATTCGGTTATCGAAATTCCCACGGGAATGTTTAACTTATCCAAGGTATAACTTATGTGCATCCTGATTTTCATCCAAATCTGTCGAGCCGATGTAGTGTCAAGGAGTAACAAACTAACACACGCACACACAATATTATAGTAGGATAATATTATTAAGTAAGATACCTCGGGTACTGCTGTAAATTATATTCCTCAACATCTCATTCACCTTCCTTCGTCCACGGCATGCATGCCGCCTTTATGCTAAAACAATAACGGCAATACTTATTTAAATAATTGTTAAGTACTTAGAATACATTTTTGGCAGTTCAAAAAGTGCAACATACTTACTGCATTTATTATTTCAATACTACATAGAATTTTATTTAACGAACCACGATTTTATGACATTTATTTTTCACCATAGAGCAACTATTTTTATGTCTGTCACTAAAAATTGTAGGGCAGTCAATGTGGATCGAAAAAGGTTAATAAGAAAAATACTCACTCACACCTTGACTAAAAAGTCATACCTTTTAACCCGGTTTTATTTATTATATTCGGTTTAAAAAACGTTACCGTTAACGTTAAACGTTAGGACTTGGCCCAACGTTATGCATTTATAAGCAAGGTAGAGGAAGCCATCAATATGCTTAAATGTTTACACAAAGGGACAAAACCCAGCAGCATAATAGCTGCGCTAATCAGGCACGGGCTGAACTTGATGCCAGACATGCCAGTTGAGTAGAGGGGCCTTGCATGTCAGCAATAGCATCAGACAATGTAGATCATCAAGCACTGGTGGCAAAGGTATAGCAAGTCGGTAACTTAGGTTTGTAAAAAATGAGGGTGTCTATTACTCCCAACTAAATGACCACCATTAAATGATGATTGCTTCTTAAGAATACTGTAGTGTCACCACGTCGACCTCTTCTTACGAAGCAATTTTATGTTTTCTCTTTCTTCTGGGATCCGAATATCTTTCAACAACGTATATGACACCAGCTTTAAATGTGATTCTGATAAAACGTTACGTGTAGGGACAATTTTATTTTAATAAAAGAAACCTAAACCTCTTTTCATAAAGAGTTTTAATGGTACAAGATTTAAAAAAATACTATGTCAAATTGTCAAACCACAGTCTCAACGTAGTGATTCGTTTTAATTGTTCTGTTTTTTATTCGTAATTATCCCTGATAGTGGTACAAATGCATAAAATAAATCCATGATTCGTGATCTCGTAAAAGAAGTTTAAAGTTGAAGTGCTATTTTAGCTGTGTGAGTGTGATTAAAAATCGCAATCGTAAGTTTCATATTTAAATTATTTACATATTAGGCCCTTATCCTTAATAGAGACCCTCTTTTCGTTCATATTACAGAATAAAGTCTTAGTTTTATGAACCCCATGGAAGCTTTGACCATGATCACAATCATTTTTCAGAGGGAACAGTTTGTTTATTTACAATACGTTGTGACACATAATTATGAATGAATTAGTTAAGATGGGGCACACTAAGAGCATCGTCAGGAAAGGCGATGATAAATCAGTCTGTAACTCGGTCAAATATTAACTTAAAAAAAAAATACCAATGTAGGGATGATCCAAATAATCCACCCTATCTACTGTTAAAATTAATCACAAGAGTTTCAAGACACCCTGTATATTTAAATAGATTCATATTTGTAATCATTAATCGTGAAATTAAATCGATTAATTTATATTTTTTGCAAGAAAAATGATCCATATACAATCACTGAAAAAGGCGATGATTGGCAGTTTAAGGGTTTCCAAAGTAAATTAAAAAGAAAAAGTACTTTAGTCCCTAGGGAGTAAAGTGTAGTTTTATTCCCTAGAGATTAAATACATCACTTTAGTCCGGCTATACAAGCCAATTGTGAGTCATTTTAGAGCCTGAGAAGTGAAAAAATATAATTGATTAGACTAAAAAGTTTAAACCTTTTCGAACAGCGTCAACAGCTTATTTACGTGTATCAAATAGACTAACTACCGCACTCAGAGACGTCAATTAAATTGAATGCTTGTTTAGTGACGTGTTTTCTTACCCCCTTACTAATAAACGTTGAGTTACCGTGGTGTAGTTAAACCATGCTTTTTCCTTATCTGTAATTGTGACATTTGAATTTGACAAAGCATGGTTTAGCTACACGACCGTTACTCAACGTTTATTAGTAAGGGGGTTATTCTATTACAAAGAAAGTGACAGCGGCAACGTTAATCAAGCATTAAATTTAATTGACGTCTCTGAGTGCGGCAATAACATTTTTAAACATGCTGCGTTCATAAAAAACTGCCTAAGCAAAACTGTTAACATGCCTATTGATTGGTTCCAGGTCAGAACTACCTGTGGAGCATGGACGAATTGTTCCCCGTTTTCCACTTCGTGGTGGTCCGCGCGAGGATCCTACAACTTGGATCCGAGATACACTTCGTTGAGGACTTCCTCGAGCCAGGCATGCAGAATGGGGAGCTGGGACTCATGTTCACTACCCTCAAGGTAACAGCATCTTTTTATATGTGCATAGTTAGTAGGGTGTTTCACATCTGTATCGACAAAAATAAATGACATATTTTTTTGCAGACTGCAGTTATGCACTCTGTCTAATGTAAAAAAAAATATTTTTTAGGTGAAAGGACAATATTTAGAGGTTGCACAAGCTGACCACTTATGTGAAGCAGATTTTCATAGTATATTTCATTTTCCGAAAACAATAAATAACTTTTCTGTCGATTTGTGTCAAACACTAATAATTTTGACCAACATCACCATTTTTTCTGCCTTTTGCGGCTTCCGAGAATCGTATAACTATAAAAAAACATTTAATAACTTGTCAACGTCTGCAACTCCTAATTTTGAATACCTTTCTTAGATGGGTAAGGCCAAGAATTCGATTAAATTTAATCAAAGTTGTGTTAAAAATGAAACGCCCTACCTAGTGCATTATTACCCAAAAACGTTCAAGAGTAGCGCTGTTACCGACCTTTTCTTTTCAGGCATGCTACTTCCAAATACTTCAAGAGAAGATGTCCATAAATTAACGAACTCAAGACAAGACTTCATGCCCCAATATGAATAAGATTTTTTGTTGAAAATGGTTGGAGCAAAGGTTGAACTGAGACTACTTCATTCATATTTTTTTTAACTTTATCCCGTATTAAATTAACACTAATACCGCACCCTTTTCGTCATTCGAGACCAAATCGGGGAATAAAGATGGAGATAACATAAAAAGTGCGTTAGAACATAGCCCTTTTTACGCTCCGTCGCACCTTCTGCGTCCAACATCGTGCATCGTGCTGTATAAATTCTACAGAATTAAGTATATACATAGACATTTTTATTTTTACTATCAATAAGACATGAAACACAGCTACTATTGTTCATATTTACATTTTGTTTAACAATATAACGAAGCAATGATCTCGCAATACGTTATGGTGCGTTAATAAGTTTTTCAGCAATACTTTGCCTAGTTATAATCGATAGTAGTAAATCGTTGTTGTTGAAAATATAACCGATGTTGCTTAGAATTTAGTATAGATTTAGCATACTACAGTTGGGGAATAAACGGAAGACCCTTAAAAATTTCGACCAGCACTGCCACACCGCCGGTGTTTATCGCTGTACAGCCTGTAGATAAGACATTGGTCACTTTCTAACTAGTATATAAGTGCGAGAGTGACAGCTCTATCCACATTTATCCGTAGCGACAAGTAACCGCGACCGTAATAAACCCGCAGGACGTCCTAATTATACCGACAAAGGTGTAAACGTAGAACAAGAAAACTGCTGACCTGTCTTGCCAACTAGAGATTTAAAAAACACGAGAAAGATATTTGGTTAAAGGTTTGTAGTTATGCCTATACCTTTACTGGCATCGTTCCTTTACTTTATCAACCTCGTATCTGATCGAATAGTAAGATAGGAAATCTAACTATTCGATCTGATACGAGGTTGAGAAAGTAAAGGGACGATACGAATTTCCCAAAACTGCAAATTCTAATAGTAACTATTGCATAGGCCTTCCGTTTATTTCTTAACTGTAATGGCCCCCACAGACTAACAGTGTTCAGTCCCGAGACTGTAAAGTCGCCTGACAGTCCAAAATCTGTGAAAAGAATATATGAAACCTTAAGAAACCTGATAGTTTGTTCTAATACGAGGAACTGACCTAATATCGGCGGACGGATTGTTGGTCTGTGGTGCCCACAAGTCCATGATAGAAACTATGATGGGGCGTGTTTGTACTGTGCGTTTGAAAGAGTTTTAAAAAAGAAATCGTAAAACTATGTTATTGATTTTTTAGATGCTTATGATGTAATTGTGTAACTTTGTTTTCTGTACTCGTTTTTTTTTATACCTATTACTGCCGCACTCAGAGACGTCCATTAAATTTAATGCGTGTTTAGTGACGTGTTATCTTATTCTATTGCTATTGCAAAGAAAGTGACACCAGCAAGTTTAATCAAACATAAAATAAAATGACGTCTCTGAGCGCGGCAGTTAGTGATAGAAATAATATTTTGTGTTCATACTTTCTTGTCGTGTTCGTTATTAGAGGTTTGTGCCTGTTATTTTTGTAATCTAATAGTTTTATTATTATTATTGAGTTTTTAAGAACGGTAAAAGAGTTTTTTCTGATGAATCATCATATCTTAAACGAATGTATGATATTTAAGTCTTCTAACGGAATGTTTCATAAAATTGAGGGATTTCTCTATAGTTCATGTTAATGTCATATTGTTAAAAGTGCCAAATTATTGTTAGTTTGAAATTTCCGTTTAAAACTGGTCAAAGAAAACGTTCACATAACGAAAATTGAACCTTGTCGCAGTTGTAATAGTGCTTGATTTGAAAATGGGCCAGCGTTTTAGTCCCGTGTCGATTTGTTCTCAATGAATCTATCACATTCCATTTAAGTTAAAAATAATTTGTGCTATTAATATTAATTTATCATACTTTTAAAGAGCTTTAATATATTATATAGCTAAATTAATTTAAATCTAATATTATGATTTTATAATGATAGTGTATCAATTTGTATTGATCAAGGAGGAATTTTGAAACCCAAAATTTGTACTTTTTTGCTCGTTTGAAAATGTTTTTCTTGTCACGTAGTTTTAGCTAAGACTCCAAAGATTTGAGTACAAACACTACAAACCTAAAGGTAGCGAACAAATCGTTATTTTTTTTAGCTTTACAATATAAATTGTGATTACTGTTCATAGCTGATTACAGCATGCACGGAAGGCAAAACAAAGGGGACTTGGATTTACTTTTTTTTTTTACCTACGCCACCATTCGATTGATGTATAGCTGCACTTTTCTCCAGCAAAAGTTATGTAGCGAAGTCGATGCAGAATGCACCACATAAATCAGCTGACGTGAGTTGCCTACTTATGACAGTCAAAAGGTTAATCCGCATTTTTGTGGCAATCAGAATCTCGTTAATACTATTTATGACGTAATCGTAACATTAACTCTGCTCGAGCATTGTTTTTTAATTACTTTGTCAATATAATCTGTACTGGGTCTTAGTTCCACCTTGGTTTAACTATGTCGCATTGGTGTCGACATCTCTATTCTAGTCGGTAGATCCATATTGCTTTGTCATGTTATCGTACTGTCAATATTGTATTGCCTTACGTCAAATACAAAATTTATCACTCACATGCCAAACATATTTGCTATGCTATGCAAATTACTACTTAATTCATAGGAAACAAAGTCTCTTTTCATCTTTAACTTGTGACGGCTGTAGCCGACGTTGGCGTCAGTGGTACGAGTTTCAGTTGAGGGCCAGCGCCGTCTGTGGCGAAGGTTAAACCCAGTACGAAAGCATGTCAACAGTAATATGGTTTTACAGAGTAGACCGTCTGTATAACGTCAACATGATGACGATATTGAAGCGAGAAGGACCAATACAATATTAACCAAGGGTACTGGTGGGTGATCTGGGGCCCATTTATAAAACGCTTGTAATACAAATTAGAAGTCTCTTTCCAACGATATGTATTAAAAAGAGACTTCCACTTATATGACAAGTTACAAGCTTTTGATAAACAGGCCCCTGATCACACTTAGCTACTTACAGCTACCTTTTGAACAAAATGTGTCACTCACACGCCAAACATGTTTGCTATGCTAAGCAAACTACACCTTATCTAAACTAAGTAAAGTCTCTTTTAATCTTGAACTTGTGACGGTAGCCGGCGTGGCGTCAGTGGCACGAATTTAATTTGACGGCTAGAGTCGTCTGTGGCGTTCAAAAGGTTAAACAATCATTTCCGTTGATATGCTGACGTCGACTACATCCAAGCAATTTCCCTTCTTAGCACTAATAACATGCGCGTTGCGTTACACGGATTTGAGTCTTAAGGCGTGCATACTGAAAAACTGGTGTTGTTTAATTTACTGTGATGTCCCTCGTCAAAACAAACCATTGTTAACCGGACCTTGTTATAACAAAGTTGTTAGAACCTATAGTTGTTAATTGGTCACAAGTACCTACAAGTACCATATCAACATGTCCATATCTCGTGTGTCTGAAGTGTTTAAATTAGAGAATAAACTATTTAATATTTAATAAACTTCGCAGCAAAACTTTTGTATTGATTATTGGTGTACTAGAAACTTGTTTTTTTTATACCACTACCATCTTGGCCTGTGTGTTAGTTTGATTTCTCCACCCCATAAAAAACAAATACTAAATCCGCGAATAAACTCCCTTAGTAAAGGTGCATTTTCTTTACTAAGAGGCCGCATATGCTAAACTCGGTAGTGTTCTGCGATCTGGATCTATAATAGGTAACCATAAAGTCTATGTATTATCAGCCCAATGGAACCCTGACCCACCAAAGAACTGTCACAATGACGTTATGATTCAAGTCGTAAGAAGTGTCAAACAAATTGTCATATAATGTCACTGTGGAGGCCATTTGCAACGTCAAAAGATGGCGGATGTGTAATTTGTTTTAGTTTTGTATTTTTGTCTATTTAGGTATTCAAAGTTCTTTTCTGTTTGTGATTTGTACTTTTTATGCCTTTGTGTTGCACAGTGATAGAAGACTTGGACTTATGTCGTGTATCTAGCATCTTAATTCTCGTTTCAAGTGGACTCGCAGTGGTAGAGGTTAAAACTATCTTGACCTCTGTCGTACATATCACCGTACAACGTTGAAGATTGATTGTGTTTTATTGCTATAATGATTTATACTTATATATACTTGACACTGGCGAAATCACTTCATTGTGGAAACGCCATAGCCCCGCGATAGTAGTGTTGACTTCGCCGCGGGAGTCGCGGGACAAAGAAAAAAAAAGTCACTGACACTGTTCTAAGACGGGTCAGGGCTCGATTGGGCTGATAGAATCTGTGTTTTGGATATATCAAACTTGATAATTTCGTCTTGAAACAGTTAAACGTGATTTTTTTAATATATGTGTGGTTGTAGAGTTAACAGTAATTATTTGAATTTGTACTGCAATCAAAGCGCGCGCAAACTACCTCCATTATCGTTTTTCCCGTAGAAGCACCATGATGTGGCGTCTTAAATCTTCATTTAAACGTAGTAGTGTCATCCAAACTGCAATTTTAGTTGAAATAAAGTTGGATTCAGTTATGAACGTAGCGTGTAGCACTGCGTCGCAGTGAATATCTATATATATAAAAGGCAAACCTGAGTCATTGACATATATCAACGCACAGCCGAAACTACTGTAATTAGAAACTTGAAATTTGGGACAGGGGTTCCTTTCATGATGTAAGTGAGCACTGAAAATGTTCGTTTTGCAGCAGGCCCGGAGGGCCAAAACCACCCGGAAATAGGAGCTTCGCTCTAAAGGAGCTCCGGTGGCTCTGTTAAGTTTAATTTCGATACATATTGGGCAGTTGAGTGGTTTGAGCAGTAGGGAAGGGGAAAATAAATATAGTGGGAAAATATGCGAATGGTTAGAATTCCCTAAGGGAAAAGTAGCTATTGAGAAAAAAATAAATGGTAACGTATGCGAATGGTATCAATCGCCATTCGGAAAAACGATTTTGGAATATACAGTACACTCTCGTTTGGGAAACACTGGACAGGACCGGACTGTATAAACAATTTCGGTTTTATCTTACTGGGCAACACTGAATAATACCAACACCGTTTATTAATTCTATTTATTTCATTCCTATAAAATAACATACCAAATGTCTCTTTTGTACAACATCATATCAAAAATGTACACCGTTATATAAATTTCGTCTCAGGTAAATGTTACCTAGCTACTCGCGATACCGGTTATTACACATAAATATAATTATCGTCCTTTCACTTGCGTTTCCCAAGTAGGTACTATCAGCCCGATAGACCCTGACCTACCATAGAACCGTGTCACAGTGACGTTATGATTCAAGTCGTGACAAGTATCAAACAAATTGTTGTATAATGGCACTGTGACACCGTTCTATGGTGCGTCAGGATGCCATTGGGCTGATGGTACTTGTTTATAATACCGTCCAGTAATGATGTACATAAGCTATCTACAGTAATTCACAGTTGAAGTTCATTGTTCAATTTTGTGTCAATACCCAGCAAAATGTAACGTTTCAGATAAAAACTTACCAGAGACGTAATAGACAAATTTTGAAATTCTATAATTTTTAGCTGGGAGGATAGGAAGTGGGAAACTTTAATCTCTTCCATCCTCTTACATGCCTAGGCGCTGAATTACTCATAGCAATAAATTTTTCAACTTATAATTCCTGCCCTCTCGTTACATTTTCACGGGTACTGCCACTATCTTAAATCAATTCGAGTTCAAAATGTCATAATTGCACTTTAAAAATAAGGTATTGATTTGAACATACCGCAAGCATTGAATAGAGTTGGTAATAGCTGCAAATTGGGAGGGATACTGACGAGAAGTTTAATATCACATGACAAAGATCATTGCATGTTGTCGTATTAAAAATAAGCAAGTTACGTCTCCAAGAAAACGTTATTTCTTTTGAGATGTTATTAAAGCGTTCAAAAACCCCAATGAAAGTTATAGAAAGCAGTCATTAATTTGTGGAAAAATAAAGACCGCTATGTTTTATGTATGCAGCAACTTTTGTCCCTGTAATACGCATTGGGGCCATTGCATTTAAATATCATAAGACTAATTAACTGAACTTCAGTAGGCCTACACTTTGCGTTCTATCAAGAAAAACATGGTGTTTAAAAAAAGTTAAAAGACTGGTGACTTGTATGACTCACTGAATACTCTTTGCTTGGCTCAGTCCTGTAAAGAAATATTGAAGTTGTGTTCCATACTTATTTTCAACATTTTGTAATCGTTCTGCTTTGTGTAATGCAATTTTGATAAGCCTACCGGTTAGTTATTGGGAATTCAATTTTTTCTCAGACAACTCGACCAACACATATCCAAAACGTTCAATCTGGGCAGACTTAAAGTATTTTGCGGTACAAAATTTAGAGTATTTTTAAACTTTAATCCTAGAGGCAAGAATTTCGAGAAATTTCTGTCGATCTAGACAACTTGTAGGGGCATAAGAACATATGGATAAAAGACTAATTGTTCGTCTATGCAATTCCACTGATTTGTACTTTGTTTACGAGCAAATTATGATAGGAAATTAAAATTGCAAGTACTTACACATCAATTGCGAAATATTTATTCAAGCAATGTAGTGGATAGAGGATTTATTATGGCCATTTGGTTGGATTCAATCATTTTAAAATTGTTCGAACAAACATCGCTGAAATTCGACATTAAGTCTTCGTTTATTACCTCTTAATCAATTTATTCAGCTTCGGTGTATTTCTACCGCTGCCTCAATATTAAACCATTATGTAAGGGATACACTATGGGACTATTGGAAGTTAGGTTTTTCTATAGATTCACTCGCGCGTATCAGAACAAGCTTAAAAAACCATTACGCCAACAAATATCCACAATATTAAAACAGTTTCCAAACTGAACCTTAACACCAATGTTAATGTTAATTGACAATAATAAAAAAAATATAATGATACAACGACGAATCCACAAATCTCTAAATAATGTTAGACATAAAATAATTTTATTTCAATAATATAAGATTAATAGCAAAATATCAATCAATTTTTATATTGCATGAATCATTAAAATGAAATTAACGATATATTTTTTCCTAAATAAAATTTCGGACGATTTGTAGTCAAATATTATAAAAGATAAGTAATCTAAGATATTCACGGGGAGTGTTCTAGTCGAATAGCTTTGAAAAACGCGTCATTCAAACAACAGAAAGCTTACAACTAGAGAAATCAACGTATATATTACTATAACATCCTATGCTACTGTTAATGCTTAAACATAAATGCCGACTACCGTGGACTACGGACGAGAACCCACTGCCTGCGCCCCAACACATACTCGCTGGTTACAATATAAACAATTTAATAGAAAAAGAACTGCATACAATTACATTATCTGCACTGACAACATTTCATAATTTTTCATATCAAAAACAATATTTTAGGATTATTGTGCTCATGTTCTCAGGAGTTAGCTTATGGCTAAACCGGAAGTTGACCAACTATTGGCGTAATTATTTAGAAACCATTTTCATTCCCTTTTTAATATTAAAATGAAACTAGTAAAAAATGTGATCGAAATTGAATTGGAATGAAACTTGAAACTAAATCTTTCGTACTAGATAATGAAAGTTATGTGTAAAAAAATGAAATGTTTTCAATAATTTTCGCAGCCAATTTTTAAACAATAAACCACGGTATAGTGACAATAGTTTTTATCAAAAACTAAATAATTCTAAGTTAAGCGAAACAACCATACCAGTATGACCGTGGCTCGCAGGCTAGTACTTTCTGGAAGGACTTTACTCTACGAAGGACAGTATACAACTAGCAATGCGTATATCTAGTAATAAAAAATATGTAGGTATAGTACATACATACACGGGCGTAGTACTAAATAACAAACTAACATGTACAATTATTTCAAGTTCGAACCGATAAGAAGTGCTTCCATGTTAAAATCTTATGTACACTGCTACCAACACAATAATATATTGATGTTTAAAAATATTTCAATATAAAACAATAAAACTTTGCTAAGCAACTAATAAAAAACAATAAATAGATGGCGATGTGCCAAGATGAAGGGCGATTATGGGTGGATCTCACAATAAAATTATGATGTATGGGATAGTTTTCACGGGACTACTATATTATTTAGAAAGATTCGTACTACTCGATATGAAGTGAATTTAGCACACTATTTCTAAAAGTATTGACTAACGAGATGAATAGACTATTTCTAATCTAAATGTTCTAAAAATATATAATAAAAATAAGTGAATCTGTTATTTAGTTAAAGAAATTTATAGAAATTCTTCCCTCTGTTATCAGTTTTTTTCCAACTGTAACACATCTGTCAATACTTTTACCAATAGTTCAGTACCGATTCATACTATAAACGTCATAATCTTTTTAAATAAGCTCCTAGAAGTTGGATATTATTGCATTTGCTGTCATAGTTCACAACCTTTGCCCACATTCAAATATAAAACCAATAGTTAGATAGAGTCAAATGTGCGTTCATAGTTTAAAATGTTTAAATAGGTTATCTTAAGTCATTCGACTAATACTGTAAGCACCATTTTGTATACCTAATTAATCGAATCCTTATAATCACTTTACAATTTTGAATTTAGTGCGATTTGGGACTTTATTCCATTTTTATATAAAAGGCATAGGTTACAATGACTGATTGCTAAGTAATTTATCGAATGAAACAGATCGTTTTTATATTTCTCCATTGATTTTTCGTAATTCAAAATAAATATATATGTCTCATAATTTTAGTTACTTTACTAACATCTCACGATCATTTCAATATTTCCTTAACGAATTTCACTATGAAGACAGTCAATATTAATGCTATCATAATGTATGTATGTAAATATACATAATGGTACTGAGTATGCATACAACTAGCACATGTATTATGTTATGGCATCGAATACTACTCTAGTTTAATACTGAGATGATTTAAATATACGTGCAGCACGTAAATTCTCCTCTCATAGACATTATAAATACCTATTATTTATGAAAAAGGACATTGTAATTTCAAAGATAGTCAATTCAAAAGTCCACTGTTGCGCCTTTTTAAGAATATTAGTCACTTCGTTTGGTGTAATTCTGAAGTAGTCTAGTGGTAGTTTTTAACTTGAAAAACAATCTGCTGCGTTATTAGGTACTATGAGAGAAGAGTTAATACAATTATCAAGATCCGTATTATTAAACTAAGCTAATAAATGATGACACTGCACTTAAGTAGACACTCGAGTATACGAACTCAATTTTACTATCAACCTTTAGTTTACTTTCATAATACAGACCTCGAGATGCCTGATTAAACTGTCACTACCAATGTGTTCATTATAACATCAATAAATTAAAGTCCATATGACACTCGGATAACAGCCAATTCAATGGAAAAGGGTCTAAATGCATAAGGAATATTTGATCCTAAAACCAAAATAATTTTATCTTCTAGCGTTCAATGGTAGCGACATATCAGGTTATAAAAAATATAGAGGTTTAAGCAGGGATAACAATTAAGGTATGTACACAATAAATATACTCCTACAGTAACATTCGTGTGAGCACAAACCTTAAATGGACTGCGTTACACCAAGTGCATTTATAATATATTAAGTATTGTGGCAATCCAATGTCAAGAAAAAATAAAACGAAACAAATGTTAATCCTTGATTTGATATTGAAATAGTTTGATTGAAAAATGTTAGAAAAGTGCGAATATGTTCACCTTAAGTGGTATGTTCTGCCTCTTATATTACTGATTTAACTATATGTACATGCACTAAGATGATTCCTTTACATAGAAGCGGCGATATCCGTCATTTTATTTTATAAAAAACCTTTAGTATTTACAGTTCGTCCTGTGAGGGATTTACCACGTTTTGAAAACTCGTGGTAAGAAGTACATCAATTTCATTAAGAATGTTAAATAGTCAAACATCCAGTGCAATAGTTGAGTCTGCAGAAAATGCATCGGAGCTATCAATGTTAAACCTTATTGCAAAATAATAATAATTACATTAAACCTAAGTAGAAATGTCACGGTTCAACATATGAAACTAGATACTAGGTCTTACGAACTTGGTTTACTTGGGATACTGTTAACTATTTCAGCTACGATATATTAATTGCAGACACAGTTCATGAAATTACGCGTCGATTTATCAAGAATGAACGCGACTTCAAGCCACTTTTGTAGATAAAAATATTCTAACTTATTTATATTTGATCCCAAGCACGATATAAAAAGGTGGTCAATAAAAAAAAAGTTAGCCAAATTCCATTCGATCTGTCGTCAGTAATACGAACACGAACGTCACAATAAAAAAAACATCAAATCATTAACATTAGTCGAATTCCGAAATACAAATGGATTACGTTTAAAAATATTACGCACATAATACCGCAAGCTTAGCCGTTAAAACAGAGAAAATACAAAATGATAGTCAATCATACGGACCACTTACGTACTAAGAAATACCTAAACTGTAAAATAGGTACAAACAACGTCCTTACTATCCAGAAGGCAAAGTTGGCACTTAAGACGAAATTCGCTCCTTTCTTGATGAGTGTTTCGAGGAAGGGGGTCCCGGCGGGGCGGGGGAGGGGCGCGGGCCCCGAGCACCGCGGCGGGCGCGAACACCGCTCGGGGTCGCGCGAACATCGCACGGGGTCGCGCGAACATCGCACGGGGTCGCGCGAACATCGCACGGGGTCGCGCGAACATCGCTCGGCGTCGCGCGACCGTCGCTCGGGGTCGCGCGGCGGCGGGCGAGGCTATGTGCTCGGCGAGTTGTTCTGCGTCGGGTTGTACGGGTGGTTCGAGTTGCGCAACACTGTGTATACACTGTCCACCTTACTTAGTTTCTCAAAAAACGGTATCAAGTCCAACAGTTCTGAGTCCGTCATGTCGTCGAACCACGAAGCGACGGGTACCTGCAATACATAGCATATTGAAATATCAGTACATACACTTTAATTATTGAACCACTACAGAACCTTGACACTGAATGGCAATTACTTTGACGTTATTACTTTCTCGTGGCTTAACTTCATTTGTTTAAGTATTAGTTTAAAAGCGCGTTATGTAGGTCGTCAGCCAATACAGTCAGTTCCTTTTGAGACTGCCAATGACGGAATATTCGGAATATTGTTACCTCTAATTAGTTACTTAAAATGGTTGAATATATACCTATTCATCATCAATATCATATTATATGTACGAATGGTAAGTGCAGGTGAAGGTGCATTTCCACCGGAGACTTTTTTTTACCCGGCATTTGTACCCGGAAAATGTTAATAGGTGAGGCGTGTGCGATGTGGATTAAAAAACATGAAGTGTTACGTCTGGTTATTCAAGATACATAAAATAATATACATCTTTCAATACGCTACTTATTTAATGGATAAATCTTCGAGCATCAGTTAGTTGTTAAGTTATGCATATTTATAGCGCGACGATAAACAATAGGTGTCATTAGGACATGAGAATATTCCCACAAAGACGGTTGTTTTCAACAAAATCAATCAATGTCATTAGTTAAAGGTGTTCATGATCATTTAACAAGACGTTACTATGTATTAGTAAGGTCAATTCTTTAAGATTTGTACGTAATACCTAGTAGGTTAATAACCTTTTTCAATACATTTATACAACCATTTGTCTATGTCTCTACCTGTGTTAGTGATCGCCGCGCACAAACTGTTCGATTTTCTAAACTATTATAATCGCGCAATAACTAAAGTGTGAATTGTGAAATTTGAGTTTGACAGAGTGACAGAGTTTGAACGCATCTATAATATTAATAAGTTTAGTAAGGAAAGATATTGTCTGCCTCCTTGTATGGGTGAACTCTAGGGGATACATTTGCATGTTTGTCTGTATAAACGTGTACAAATACTGCTGATATGGATCTCATGTCATAACAAGGCAAGTTACATTCCATCTTTACTATCGCTGTTATATTGCGCTACTACAACATAAGATGCATCATCAAAATCATTAAAAGCATGAACCTTTAATAACTTCACTTCTCATCACATCACAAGAGAGAATGTACAGCCGGTCCCGGTTGTACAGTCAGCTGGAGAGATAAGTATACCCTCCTGCATACAAGTTTCCTATGCAGGGGGGTATACTTATCTCTGCAGCTGACTGTACATATCATGCGAAATGTCACTGACTAAATTATATTCATCATTCTATGTTCAGCTTGTAATTCATTAGGACAAAGATTATGTTTTTTTCATTTATTTTTTTCGGTGTGAATGTTTCCTCTTTATTAATCCTCGAATATGATCCCGCACATATACACAGGGTAGAAAAACGAAGGCCACATGGATGGCAACTGCCTTAAAAATATTGGAAATAGCCAATTCTACACCAAGGAGACATACTTTTATTATTGAAAACAATAAATAATAATGCTGTATTTATTGTGTATATAAATAATATAATTAATGCAGTATATGTGTTAATAACGGGTATACCGATCTCCATTTCAAATTACACCCAAAACCGTCCAGCCGTTTCAGCGTGAAGGAGTAACAAATTAACAAACACAAATTTTCGCATTAATAATATTAGTAGGATAATCTATAATATAATAAAAATATTCTAAGCAGGAAAACCTAAACGCAAACATATAAGTTACAGTAACGCGACGTCCATTGCAAAGCGAGGATATTGCAGTAGACGAGGCACAATGATTCATTGTGGACGCAGTCATTGTCCAAATCGACAAGGATATGTGATAATTACATCGAAGGGCAGATATAGAATCGATATGCAATAAAGTTATTTTGACCTTCAACTAAAAGCTATAAAGGTTGTTTTAAAACACAGCATCTAATGCACTAAGACAATATCATTTACAACTAAAACTGGACCAATAAATAGTTTTATTTTATGAAATGAAATCTTTTAAATTTAGAACCCTTTCTTGGACGTTACGAGTCAATGGAATATGTATGAGGCGGGGGGTTGTCGACTATGACGACGCGGCGCAGGACCCCAGACTGTTCAGGTCCTTCACGTAGTTCCCGCGAAGGAACACATAGTTATCCTGGAACTAACAACTACCAGGAAAACAACAAAGCTTGTACTCACAGCGTTGTCCGGATGGAATATGTATGAGGCGGGGGAGTTATCGACTATGACGACGCGGCGCAGGTCGCGTCCCAGACTGTTCAGGTCCTTCACGTAGTTCCCGCGGTGGAACACGCAGCTATCCCGGAACAGGCGAGCGCGAAACACGCCCCATCTGGAACAATACAAGAGGAACATTTTGTTTATTATTTATATACACTGACAAACAAGAAGGGCGGGGGGCCCAGTTAAAATGCATAACGCTACGATAGCGATTTTCGGAAATCTACAATAGGATTGACGTACACTGAAGACAGATCGAGTCAATCGTCCATGTATACTCTATATTTCGAGTCGATAGAAAACAGAAACGTTAGCAGCCTTTGCATCTTGGCTTGGACACTTGTCAGTTTGAAAATAATAAAAGTACATCGTGATCGTGGCCTTATTTTTTTGCTCGTTGGTAGGTATATTTTAATCTTCAAAGCATTTTCCATAAAACAGCGACTCTTCAAACAAGTAAAGTTATTGCATTTTTTGCAAAAAAATTTATTTCAAATCGACTTCACTTTTTGCTACAGATCGTGACCCTGTTATTTTTGCTTCTGGGTACTTTTTATTTTAAAAACACTTTTCCAAAAACTGCAGAAGACTAGCTATAATTGATTCTATTGGTTCGTTGTTTGCAGAATTTTAAATTATCCACCTATTGTTCATTACTCCGCTTGCTTATATCGTTAACCTTCAGACTACCCAACCCACGTGTCCTTTAAACCTTGATTGTGGTCACGGAACGCTATAGATACGACATTCTCGTGCCCAATGTCACAGTAATAGATACGGCACTCGGTCCCTTATTATTTAAAAAACAGTTGGAAGGTACTCTCTTATTATGCATTAGTACGTGGATGACCGAACTATGCTCGTTTTTATATGTAGGTTTTCTAAAAATTAAACCTAACTAGATCGAACACGAAAATTTGGATGGAATCGGAGCGCAAGGCGAGTCCTTCGTGCCAAGCTCACGAGGAGCTCTTTAAGTGACCTTAGCTTTAGTGCTGCTGTCGGAGCCTCACCTATCAAGCAGGTCCGCGACCGGGTCCGCGTACTTGGCGAGCGAGGCGGTGAACAACACACACTCGTAAAGCTCGCCGCAGCGCCGCAGGAACTCGTCGACGTGTGGTCGCTTCAGCACATACACTTGGTGCACGGAGCCGTCGATTTCCACGGGGACCACGAAGTCCGCGTTGTTGATTGGCTGAAAAAAATATGTTTTGTTAGATGGTAATTTTAGGATACATTACATTTTGGGGAGTACGCTCTCCGTTCGTCCGCAGTAGGGTCATAATATATGTAAACGCCAAGGCGTTCCAACGCGGTCCTTTTAATTTTAATTCGAAAACATGCGATGTTGTAAAAGTTTCAAATCATTGTTAATTACTTAGCTATTTACTATTTTCTAGCTTAACTCGGCTAGAGATCGGTAAATGATGGGAAGATCCTTCTTAACATCAAAAGTGACCTTCATGGAAAGAGCTTACATTTCCCAAAGGCGGACTACGGACCGACAACCCTTTTGAGTTGCCAATGGTCATGGGCGGCGGTAATTCCTTAATAATTCCGAAGAGTCATAATTCTGAATTGATTAAAATTCCGATTTTTCATCATTGCAAATGCTAAGTTTAAATAGATTTTACTTTATGATATCGTTTATAAATACAACCTTAACCTAAGCATAGCCTTTTCACGTTTAATCTACTATATTAGATTTTGGCAAAATAAAATACGGACAAATGAATATTCAAAAGAAAAACATTAATAATTTTAAAACCAAACGCAACGTATTGTGCTCGCAATAGCGACGTCAACAGAGAAGTCTTTAGTTCATTCCTTAACTCTAATTACTACCTATTCGTTTGTAAATAATATTATGGCACTCCGCCACGAAACTCAAATTTATAACTGTGCAAAACGATAACTGTTAAAATGTGAAACTATTAAATTGCTAATTCAAATGTGTGTGTGTATTATATAAAGCGCATAACAAAAGTATATCCATATGACACAGTAATCAAACAACTGGTGCTACAAACACTTGAAAACTTACAAACTATAGTTTAATAAGAAGCTTACGACATTTCTGAAAGACGGTAATGGTATATTTTTACTGTTTCCATAGGTACTTGCTGACTCACGTCTTGCACGTTGCACGGTGAAAATATGTGAGTCATTTATAAGGGCGTCTCCCTTATATTCAGAACATCAAGCACGAGCAAAATCAAGTGGTTTTATAAGTACTTGGCGATTGGGTCTGTCGACAGACGAACCGTTTGATTGGCCCCAATATTGACACGGCATTACAAACATAGCATGATATCGTGTTTGCTGAGGATAGACAAAGGGATATGACGTCACGCTACGCGATGTATAAGTCAACAAGGAATTCCCTGGGTAGTTACTGGAGTACGTGCTTGAGGCGTTTGTTTTAAATCATAAGAACAGTTGACAGGAACTGTTCACTCTTAGTAATTTTTTTTTTTTTCATTTTATAAAACAAAGTCGCTTTCCGGGTCTATTTGCCTGTCTCTCGGTATATCCGCTAACTCCTAAACCACGCAACGGATTTTGATGCGGTTTTAACCATTTAGATATTTTTTCCCGGAAGGTTTTTATGTATGATAAAGTCTGGTTTATTTACGGGTGTTACATAAAAGTCACATAAACCGAAACAAAGCAAGGGCAGGTCGCAAGTAAATGAGAAAAAAATGTTGTTTGTTTGTGTTCTTTGTTTTGCCTTCACAGTTCAACGTCTTAACCGACCAGTGCAAAATAAAGTAATAAGAAAGTTACAGTAAGGGAAACTGGAACCAATTTTTGCTCTTATCAGAATTTGAATAGGATATAAAAAGAAAAAGAACGCGCGAATTCGGAGGCAAAAATTGATAACTGTATGTACTATCGAACCAACGGAACCCTGACCCACCATGGAACCTTGTCACAATGATTGACGTACGATTGTCGTATAGCGTCGTATGACAGTCCTAACATCAATCACTGTGACAAGGTTCTATGGTGGGTCAGGGTTCCGTTGGTTCGATAGTACAATAAAACGTCTGTTAGGTTAACTAAATTTTAATAAATATTTGGGGACAACCTTGTACAAATTGACCTGGTCCCAAACTAAGTAGTTCTAGACATGTTTTATAGTCGACATACATTTAGGACAACGATAAAATTACTAATATAGAGAAATGCATACTTAAATAGATACAAAGAAACAAAAACTCGTGCTTGAATGAATCGAAAACTGAGAAATAATGGGTCATTATATTACATTAATGTTATTATATTATCGTTAGTAGTACTCCAGACTACGCACGGTTACTATGTACGCTTAAAAGCTGCTTTGACCTTATCTTTTATTGCTACATATAAATTATTATGATCAAGAATATTTTTTAAAAGGTTCATTACAAGAATAAGGGAGTTAATATTCTCTTGGTTGAATGAGCCGAAGCAGGCGTATTTTCAATTTAGCCAATTATGGCACGACTACTAGAGCTACGTAATTAGTCATCGCTTCCTTAACTATACCTGTTCATACGATGAAAGAGCAATACGCTTCATGATTCATTTACGATCAGGGGGATTCTACAAAACCTAAATGATTAAAACATGTTATCGTACTGTTACCTCGTAAGGCCCACCATACAACGAAATGAATCAATGGAATATGAATCTATTGTGAATGAAATAAATTCGATTTTCTAATTTGATCATTAGTTATAGAAACAAAAGAAAATCCACCTTACTTTCTTTGCACTATACCTTTATTTGAATGGCCGGACGAAGGCCTTTTAAAAGGACTTTGGGCCTTAGGAGGTTAACTCAGCGCCATTGCCGTTATAACGTATACAATACGATAACATGTCAAAAACAAATTAAGTAGAATAGAAATACCTCACAACAGCGACACATTGCTGACGTTTTATCGCTTTTTAAAGCATTTAAAATAATAAATACAACAATTTAAAACTCCATAACATGCTATGTCAACATTTTTACTCAAGGAATCTAGCTAGCCACCTTGACCCAAGACCAAAAGCTACTTACTATTACATTTTTTTAATTATGAAATAATTTAGGGTAACCGTAGAAAAATATTCACAAAATCCTTGACGATCTTGCACGGTTTTAAGAAGCTACGACGTCTGTTCACATTACAAAGGTAGATCCTTCGGCTTGTTAACACTTGACCAATAATAGTATATAGGTCATAAAGTTTTGATGTCAAGGTTTTTACCGACTATACTAACACACCGCACGATGTTTAGAATAACACTGATATTTATTCCAACTACGTGATATCTTCGATCAGATAATAAAGTAAATTGGTAACATTATCATATTGATGTATTTTTTGTCCTGGAGAAGACAACACACAGGCCAGGCCACCTGATGGCAAATAGGCTCTGTGGATAGTTGTTTAATTACAATATTATTATTCTAGACACATGCAATAATCATGTAATCACAGTATAGAGAAACTATGTTTTAGTCGACAAAATAAGGGTCAAAAATTTTAGGTTGGATTCTGTTTGCATGTCATAAGTCGGTAAGGTCGATAAGATGCGACTGTTAATTTGAAATGTCTCTAGCGACATATTTAGTAGATTTTTTTTTTGGAAAATTTAGAGAGTGTTTAGGTCTATACAAGATAATTTATCGGAATTAATTTGGCCATTGGGCGTTGGGCGCCAACTTATTCTCGGCTCAGTTAATTGTACACGATACGATGACATTGTTTAACGAATTACAATTATTTAGACTCTGGACTTCCCTTGACGCAAGTATTTGACCTTTGCAAAATAATAAATTCTAACAGCATTCGTTAAAATTAGGACTATTCATTTCCATGTAAAATACCTCTATTACCTTGTACATTTCTCTAATCTGATTTACGTTAACGTGTTTTAATAACAGTAGGTAAGTTATATTAGTGATTTACGTTCTATTTGTGAATAGTAAGACGGAAATCTCATAATAAACTTAACGCGAGTTTGTGAACTAAGTTAGTCACGAAATATTTTGATCGAGCGGATAAGGGACGTTTAAAAATATATTATTTGTAACCTTCCCGTGACTACATGCTTAGGTTTTCTGTGTATAAAATACATTTACATTAATATTATAAATACGAAAGTTTATGTGTGCCAGTTACTTTGTTTGTTACTTCATCAAGCTGAATGGATTTGGGAAGTTCGTTCCCTGAATTAGGTAACACATATGCATATGTCCGTTCTCGTAAGATGGAAATTGGAGGTGTAGCGAATTATTAATTCTACGCGGGCGAAGTCGCGGGCAGTAGCTAGTTTAAAATATATTGATGTTTAGTTTGAGTATGCCTATTATAACATGAAAAATACAAACAATCAAACGGGCCGACCGACTGAGGGTACGTGTGCTGAGACATCATGGACATTTGCAAGAGATCCAATCCAAGATAGATGCTCTATGCTTATAATTTTACCAACTGTTTTGCCACTTACTTGCAGACGGAAAAACAATATAATAGCCAAAGATTTCAGAAACTTAGTATAAAAGGAAAAAGGTATGGATGGAATGGGAGAAGAGCCATATGAAAAACTAGAGAGTGAATACTGAGATGATGGCTGATAGGGACGTATAGAAGAAAATGACTAGATGTAGGTAAATGATTGGATAAGGGCATGATGATGATGATGATGACGGTGATGGTGATGATGATGATTACTAGTCTTAGCTCGATTTGACAACTGTCAACTCAGTACAATTTATAATTTTAATCACTGCTCTTCAGGTGTACTTTGCCAATGTCGAGAATATAATTATTTACAGAATAAGTCCATGGATATCACACGCGAGGACAATTGATCGGTAAAAGACTATTTTCCCTTGTGAAACTAAACAGATGCACTACATACTCAGTACAAAGTACCTATGTGTTTAAGGCTTGATTGAGGTTGTGTTTTGTACTGCGTTGACAGCTGTCAAATTGGGTCATCTATAACGGTGCCACTATAGTGAAAAAGCAGAGTAATAACACTGAATTACAAATTTAAAATCTTACATTCAAAGCGTAAATCACAGGTCAAACTGGCGTGATGTCACGTAGAAAATGGGGCATTGTTACTGTTAGTCATATATTGATATCAAGACACTAGGAACTGATAGCAGGATTACGCAGTTCGGTATCGTGGTAGTGTAATAGCTCAACAAAATTGTATTACACAGCGGGTTCATATTATGTAAACTACATATTATCAAAATAGTTTATTGCACCGCGCTTCGACAAGATAAGATAAAAAGTATTCCACAGGCCTTGTTATCTGTCACTTTAGAAGGAAACATGAAGTTCCCGTGCCTGTCTTCATTGCATCGTCATACCAGCTCTATAGCACAGCCACCAGCAGTAATAAATGATCCAACATTGCATTGAACTCAAAAATATCTGACACGTCCTTATTAGTCGAGGCATAAGAGCGTATCAAATATTTTTGAGTCCAATATTGGATCGTATAATATTGCTGGTGACTGTACCATTATATTACGCCTATTAACCCCCGACAAAAAAGAGGGGTGTTATAAGTTTGGTTTAACGTGTGTATCTGTGTGTATGTGGCATGGGCATCATAGCTGCCAAAAGCATAAACCGATTTAAACGCGGCTTTTATTTAAAAAAAAGGTAGTTTCATCGGTTTGGATCTTAGCCCGGTTTTTTGAAAATCGGTTGAGCCGTTTTAAAGATGTAAGCTCTAAAAGAAAGGGTACCATTTTATCGGGGGTTTTATCTGTTTAAGTTACCAGGGGCCCAAACATGGCTGCGTTTATCGCGTGAATAAGTTTGGATAAGGCATCCGTCACCTTCTGACACTTAAATAAGTACGACAATGGCGGATGCTTCATACACATTTGACACGCGATATAGACGCAGCCATACTAGGCCCACAGGGCTCGTATTATGGTCGCTTTCATCGAGGTAGATAAAAGAACACTCTCGCACTTACATTTAGGTAAGAAAGTGTGAGATGTTTATTCAACATCGATAAACATGAACATAATTTTGACGTCTACCCTAAACGCCTAAAATTGACGTCTTCTTTTGTTCGTTGAATGAATTCACAAATGTTACGGTATTTATATTATGTGACTGTTCTTAATGTTAATTTTTAACCTGTGCCAAATACTTGCTACACTATCGCATTGGGGTGACCTGTAACGATAGATGTATATGTGAAATATATAAATAAATATATAAATAAATAAATAAATAAATAAATAAATAATAAGCCCGCAAAATTGCATAAGTCAGTAAAGTTTCAAATCGATACCGACAATAGGGAATAGCTTTAATTAAAATCGACATCCTTTATTTGTTTACATAATAAAAACAGCAAAAAACGCGTATAATACCCCAAACCGGGACTTTTCTGATACTGGCCAGTAACATCCTCAAAAACCCTTAACACGACCTCATTGAATAAATAATGCAGGAGTAACAACATAATAGTCTCGCAGAGCACGCTCCATTGTGTACGAGGCATTGATTCCTGTAACACATAAACCGAAGGCCACAACCTTGACATGTGTGAGCACTTAAACCGTGTTCACAATGGAAGACATATGGATCGTGTGCTGGGTAACAAGCCTTATATATCTAGTACAGTCGCGTAAAAATAAATCCGTCGGCAGCAGAGATCTTTATTTGACTGGGGATGCTTATATTTGATCCTGAAATAGAAACGCGTTAGAATCCGATATTCGCTCGAGGGATATTGATGGAACGTTCACATTCGATGCCCGACTGCCTTAATTCTATATAAAATGAGCCAGATATCGGTTAGGCGGAATAATGCCTTGGGTAATCACCCGGAAATATTCATCCATCAAAGAGAAATCTGGGTATCATTTGTAATAAGGGATGTTAAAATAACGCTTCAAAACGAATGAAAAGGTCACAACGTAAATAATAATACTACAAAAGTTATATTTAACCAGCGTATTTCCAGCACGACGTCTAAATTAGCACTTAGATAAAGAAAGTAACAACAATACTTCCAAAAATAGAAGTTGCCGAGGGAACCTCGCAATCCACGAGTCCACGTGCATGACCACTGTTCACGCAAAGGGTTTAAAAATAAACAGGTACAATTTCAACCTTTTAATTGCGATACTAAGGGAATTCGCAAGCGAGATTTAGCTTCTCGAATCAGTCATTAATTACACATAACAAATTTGAAGAACATAATTTTGTATACAGGGTTATTGGTAAGTCGACCTATTCCCGTTAGGAGGTGATAGGGGTGACTATTTGCGATAATTTTGACCCCCATATGCATTATGCAAAAGTGAACCATTTTTGAGTTATCGCGATTTTTAGTTTTTTTTTAAATTAGTCAGAAATTCAACTTGAAAAATTTATTACAAAAAAAGTGTCAATTTAAATCTGTTTTTTTCTTCTGATTTACAAAAAAGATTAAACACTGGTTATTTCTCAATATTAAAACAATAATTATCGGCCCAAATTTAAAAAAGCGAGACGGAATACGAAATTTTTTCAATATTTTTTGCGATCGCTTTCCACTAAAATGCCTTAAAAACAAAAAAAAACGTTATGAAACTTGGCTTGCAGATTATTTTAAAAACTTAACTGTTTTCTTAGCTCTCCAAAAATGCATAACAAGTAGGAAATAATAAAAAAAAAACTGAAAAAAAAATCATCACAAAGGAAGCGGGCGGAAACTAAAGTCACAAATGCCACTTAAAAATAAAAATTAATAAACATACCGAATTTAAATCAACTTTTTTTATTTGCTTTTGTACATACAAGATAAACTTGTTGTTCTTATGCAATATTAAAAAAAATATTATCTGTGCACGTTTGAGAATGCGAGGCCGAAAACTAAAAAATACATGTTTTTTTATCAAACTCCAACATAAATTACACGAAAACAGAAAAATTTACCAATACATTTGGCGTGCAGATTACACATAAAACATTGACGTTTTTCCAGCTTTCTAACGAGCTATTAAAACTAACTGTTATACTCGTAAACACAAATAACAACATTAACTTACGGAAAAAGTAAGCGATTTTTAGTTTTATTTTAAGTTAGTCAGACTAATTTCAGTCAGCCAAATGTATTGGTAATTTTTTCTGTTTTCGTGTAATTTATGTTGAAGTTTGATAAAAAACCATGTATTTTTTAGTTTTCGGCCTCGCATTCTCAAACGTGTACAGATAATTTGTTTTAAATATTGCATAAGAAAAACAAGTTCATCTTGTACAAAAGCAAATAAAAAAAGTTGATGTAAATTCGGTATGTTTTTAATTTTTATTTTTGAAGTGGCATTTGTAACTTTAGTTTCCGCCCGCTTCCTTTGTGATGATTTTTTTTTCAGTTTTTTCCCAAACAATTTCCTACTTGTTATGCATTTTTGGAGAGCTAAGAAAACAGTTAAGTTTTTAAAATAATCTGCAAGCCAAGTTTTATAACGTTTTTTTTTGTTTTTAAGGCATTTTAGTGGAAAGCGATCGCAAAAAATATTGAAAAAATTTCGTATTCCGTCTCGCTTTTTTAAATTTGGGCCGATAATTATTGTTTTAATATTGAGAAATAACCAGCGTTTAATCGTTTTTGTAAATCAGAAGAAAAAAACAGATTTAAATTGATACTTTTTTTGGAATAAATTTTTCAAGTTGAATTTCCGACTAATTTAAAAAAAAACTAAAAATCGCGATAACTCAAAAATGGTTCACTTTTGCATAATGCATATGGGGGTCAAAATTATCGCAAATAGTCACCCCTATCACCTCCTAACGGGAATAGGTCGACTTACCAATAACCCTGTATGTCAAATATAGATAATTATGTGGGTGATATGGCTATAAACTGCCATGGATGTAGCAGTACCCAATATCTGATATGTAAGTTGGTTCAATCAAATTTGGCTTATCTTTAACTTACATTTTCAGAAAAGGGCAAAAGCCATTTTAAGCAAACCGAAAGACCAAACGACGCACTAAAGTATGAAAATTAAGGATGGATGTGATACACCTGATACATTTTACTTGTATGCAGAAACAGATAAAAGTATTTATATATTCATCTATCTCTATTACAATTTCTATAAAAAAAAACTTGTACAGTAAACCGGCTACTTAATACTGTAAAGTATATTAACTCATCAAAACATCAAAACTGGATCTATATGTTTAACAACCTCACTTGTAGGTCATTAGTCAATAGCAATAATCGCC
This sequence comes from Acleris sparsana, assembly GCA_923062465.1. NCBI lineage: Eukaryota > Metazoa > Arthropoda > Insecta > Lepidoptera > Tortricidae > Acleris > Acleris sparsana. Next base: position 17,413,243 of record OV281286.1, read on the forward strand.
TTTAAATAATTTCGCAAGTTAAAGTAGCTAACTTCTTGGATAACGAGGTCACAATGTGTCTTAGGTAAAATGTCCGAAGACAACACCTAACAACCGTGACAGACAAATATACCTATTTGACATGACAAGACATGTTAAGGCTGCCGTCCGAACGTACACAATGAAGGTTTTAACACTTACCTTCGTGTATTTATGACGGTACACCTCTCATTCGCTCTCATAGGATTTCGACTTTGCAAAAACCCAAAATACTTTTCATGCGCTATTGCACTGTACTTCGGTATCTTTTCAGGTGACTTCCCTGGCTCAAAACGAGCTAAGAACAATAACAGGCCTAAGCAATGGAATGTCGCAACGCCATAAGCGTCTCCGAAACATAGAGCGATGACATAATGTGACTGATTTCCGTATAAACAATAGTCAATAAACCAATACCCTTCGTCGAGGCTGCGACCTCGAGCCGCTAGAACAAAAACCTGTAGAACAAAACCTAGGTTCTTGGTCTCTGGTTTCGTGTAATTAGATTATTTCTGCCATTTTGGATAACTCCAAAATCATATTTTCCCGTTTCTCGCACCATGTCATCTTTCGCAACTCTTTTAAAGGCCACTTCTCAGTGTTGGATATATCGCCTGGTCAAACTCATTCCCATTTGCCCTATTTTAAATAGGTAAGTCTTTCAGTTTCATGTTTTAGTTCTCTGCAACCTTCAACTGGCGATTCGTAAAATTTGAAACGCATTAAGCTGGTACGTTGTCCCTCTATTTTCTACGAAAAGTATTTGGCCTGCATTCCTAATAATTTTCATTTATTTATTGAAACAACTTGGGTTTTACCAATAGAACCGAAAAAACTTAAAGAGCGTCTTAAAATTGTCTCATATTCTTAGTTCCATGTCTAAAATAAGCTTAAGGCAACTTTGTTAATAGTATAGCAATTATTTGAATACTGTATTTGAAAATGCTTAATTGATAATGAAAATAAAGAACTACTTATACTCTTGGAAGAAAAACAAAAGATTTCGGTCAAGTTTTGTGTGACAGTGAACATAAATCAACAATTTGAAACCATCGCACGTGCCGTTCACCTCTTTGAGTTAGCGTCATTAATCTTTTAGGTGGTTGATACGCTGAGATTGTTTCGAGTTGCAAAGGTATCGCTAGGGTATTTTTAGAGGCATGCGGCATGACTGATACTGGCATTTCAAAGGCTTCGTGCGGGAAGTGACGTCGAACAAATTGCACGGGGAGAGCGCTACGGGGAAAATAACCATAAAAACTCTGAATTGGCTTCATTTCTAACAACTGTCAAATCGATTGGATGGATATTTTGGGAAATTCAACACCTTTACGGCGGCAAAATAATTAAATGTAATTAAACATACTTATATCGGTCTGATTCGATATTTTGTGCCAGCCTCTGATGACGACCGTACTTTTCTGTTGTTTTAGAAAACCAAACTAATAGGTTCACTCCAAACTCGTCTCTACGCATGCTCAGGGGGTTCTTGTTGCTGCCTTCTGATTCCATCATCTGAATCTAAATATAAGTCCATTCCAATAACGCAAACTGGTTCAAACTAGACTCGCGATGTCGCGATACTCTAATATAGTAGATACTATGTTGCGATGTTAATATAATTAAAATTACTCTAAGTTTACTCATATGTAACTAATTTATACACAGATGACTCATGCGAAAAGATCGCGATTCTTGGAATAGGGGTCAGGGATGATAAACTAATCAGGTCGATTATTTTAAACCATCGTACTCGTAAATCCTAATAGAGCGTCTCTTATACTTTTTCAATAGTTCTAAAAAACGACACTGGACATTGTTTTAGCGTTGTTTGCTTTTACATCGTACATTATAATAGCTTTTGAAATCGTCCTTCGTGTTTGTATTTCTCCCTTGTTCACTCTTATACGTTCTTATGCATGTCAAAAGGACTTTACCCGATTCTGAAACACTTGTAAAGACCTCTCGCACTGTGTATTGTTGACATTAAGACTCATTAATTTGACAGTAATGGCTACTATAACGTCAACGATATGATTACGCTATAAAAGCAAGATGGGTCAAAATAAATTGATAATAGAGCTCCAGACATATTGATAAAAAATATTTAAAACACAATGAAAACGCTAGGACACCTTACTTCGTTCTTCAATGATTTAAGTGGTCCTTTATATTTTATAATGGTTTAAAAATGGTATTTATGCCACAAATTAGTTGATAGGTTTATTTATTACTTATAATAAAATTGTTTGCAATGGCCCAAATATAGTTTAGCTTTGTTTATAAATACATTAATGTTGAAGATATTGTAATTAAATTTGAATGTTTATTTAATTCGAATATAAAATACATTCCGCAATTAACACGTTTGTATGCATAGTTTACCTGACCTACCAGCTATCTTTTTTTTTGTTATAAAACGTACATCATAGACTTTGCATTCATCTCACAATCGCTTTAAAACAAAACAATCCAACTTTCACATTTCACTCACTTTCCGAAGCTAATCTGACATAACAGTGTTAATATAAAATCAACCATCTAACAGTTATAATAATGTAGAAAACAGGCTGAATGTTAGTTTCCTTTGGAAGGGCCGGACAGACGACTCCACGTGTAGCCACGCTCCAATTCCAAAGCTGAAATGTTAGACGGGAATATACTAATAGGGAATGGCATAGGATCCATTTAGGACAATGCTTGGAGGCTCGAACGAAGCAGGTAGAAGTAATATTAATAGAGAAGAAAGGATATAGGCATTTGACTATTTTCTGCGTTTTCAGGACACACTTTAACCTTGGTTAATCATTTATAGGCTGTAGAGAATGACAAAAATACATTTCCCACATCCAGTTGAATATATAACCCGACTGTCATAATTATAAAGAGCATTTCTCGTTCTGAACAACGAGGTAGATAACTAACTTTTTAAATGGCATTGGACATTTCATAAACGATAAACAGGACTAATATTACAATTTCCGCATTTCTTTTCTGTTGAATAGAATCCAAGAAGCCAGTCTAAAAATAAGGAGAACATATCTAACTAAATATCCATAAAAAGGGAGATAACTCTTTAAAATGCCACGAGCAGGTAATAAAACAACCAATAACAACATACCTGATTCAAATTACGTTAAACGTAATGATAGCCGCAAACAGGGAGGCGCGATGTTCCTAAGGTCATCCATATAACAAACATTGTCTCCCACCTCATCGCAGTTTGAACTTAAACCAACTCGAAAATAAGACTCGTTTTACCATGAAGGTTGCGGGCGTATCAAATATCCTCACGACCGAGTGCATCGTAGGTATATATCGATATTAATTCTTTATTAGACAGCACAGCTTAATCGCTTTTGCTTTGCATTTGCGTACGTGGGTGTAAGCATGCACGACGTACAATGTTACACAAGCACCCTTGACGTGTGTGCGTCAAATTTCTACAATTTGGTTCAGAACTACACACGAACACCGCATCCCTTAAGTGATTTACTGATACTTTGGTGAGCGAGTTTAACAATCCCTTAAGCGTCGTATCAGATATTGATTGGACAATACATTGGGGATTGATTCGTTTTTATAGCTCAACAAGACCTTAATTACCACTTAACTGAGAAAATCTCATTAGAACGGTTTAGATAGACTATTATAGATTCTTGGTATTAATTTCTTGACGGTTATTTACGAGTATAAATTGTAGAATAGACTTGTGTATTGGGAAGTAGTATTAAATAAGTGAAAGAAGTAAATTAAACATTCTGTCCGATAGCCTACACTAAGACTTGACCTTATTCCTGGTTTGTGTCTTTTGTCTACACATAACATATATTATTGCAATTCCTAATATTTAATAGTCCTAATCCTAAGGCATAGTTAGTCCGAATTATTCTTACTTCCCAGTTGTAATACAACTCTACCCTAACCACAGGTATTTTTGCACTTCATGAAAAGACTAGGTTAAGACTAATGCGAAAAACATGTTTCAAATAGTCCCAATAGTCGTTTCAGACGATCGCGTAACAAAGTAACTCAACCAACGTCTCAAGATACCATCGCTGAATAGAAAATAGTATTAATCCACAACGATTATACTCAAAAGAGGCTCGAGAGTGACAATCTAGGGTTAGGTTTTTTTTTTTAGCCGAAATATTCAAAGTGACATCGGGTGATGTTACTTTGGAAATGACTAATTTTGAATGCGAACAAGTAACTTCTAAGGATTATAACCATTTCCAAGAAAGATAAATGGCAAAAACAATTGTAAATATTAAAACAGCAATAATCAAGTGCACAATTCAAGGTTATCTAGATAATAACGATACGAGATACTATGCTGACAGTGGCATTAGATAACAACTTATTTTAAAGCTATCCAAGATACCTATAAAGTAGGCCACCTGTATAATTTATAACTCTAGCATGGTAACTAACAATTACTTGGAGACCTTTAAAATGGCAAATAATAGCAGATATTTAATGTAAACTTGAGGATCATTAAAAAAGGATTTTTCTAGAATCTTTAAACAAATGGACAAACATTTTTCTAATTTGTTAGATGAAAGAGAAAAACATTTCCTGTTATGAAAAGAAAAAGTCGCAAAGCTATAATAAAACTCTCTTTTAATCCAATTAGCGCCAGATATAAACAACCCTTATTATGATGTTTACTTTCGCTGCTAATAAGTTGACTAAACGGTGGGAGTTTCCTGGATTCCTCAAATTTAGACCGTTGAAAACAAATACAAAAAAATTTGTTTTGCATAACTGTTTTTGGAAATATATATTGTTTTGTCTTTTTAATATTTTCCTGCTTCTGAATTATTTTTATTATAGTAAAAGCATAAATGGTGTTTTTTTTTAGGAAATCTAACTTTTATATGTATGGTTCCTAGTTGCGAATGAGATCACAAATAAAACCTTATTAAGTTCAGTGAAAGCTAAAATCTCGTTGAACATAACCAGATGGTTCGTCTAGAAATTACCTTTTAAGGTGCCGCAATAAAGTTCTATTGTGCACTGCAAGGCTTAAAATAGTGAATGATGTAACTTTCCAGTCTCACGGTCTTTATAAAAAGAAAGCGTTTCGTTTTATAAGAAAGGACGCCTACGCATTACTCGTCATCATATCGGTAGCCATAAAATTATATTGCAGACTTACACGCTAACATAAGGTTTACGCGGCGCCAAATCGTGGCCAAACTCACAAAAGCAATATAAAGAGCCATATCTTATCCAATGATTGTTTAAAAGAATAAAGACATGCATTTTAGAATGACGTAACGCAAATATCGCTAATCTTTTAAATCTCATCTAACAACATTTTGCTATGAAGATATTGATACGTCACATTATCGTAACTCTGTCGTACTTCAACGTATAATCATATAATGGCGTCTCGTTAATTGTTCTACTTACGTCGTTATGAGTCACTGCGATGTACGATTCTATTATTTTCAAACACGTACCTACTAAGCATCTTGAGGAAAATCATAAAAACAGGAATAAATTAACATAAACGGGTTGTGCACGAGTTAATAAATAAAATAAACGAGGAAACGCATAAATTTGCGCTTATCAAATTACATTCATGAGCAGAAACAATACGAGACGCGATTGAACAAGTGTAACGATTCATATGCGATAATAATGCATTGAGATAGCACTTGCAATGTCACACAAATATAATACGATATGAACATGCTTATTGTTGTTTTATAAACTTGTAAAATTCACGAGAGCGTTAATATCTCATACCGGGTTTTTCATTAAAAGTTCATTTTAAAATCCTATACAACGGATAATTCATATGATGCGATGTCTCTTTTGTATGGCATTGTTTTTAAACATATCCTTTAACGTATTTTTTTCACTACACATGCCAATTTAGACGAATGCATTTAATGCATACTCAATCATTAATGTAAGCAAATAATTACACCTGTACCAAACAGACCCAGAGCTTATCCCTCATAAGTAAAGGATCAGTTTTAAATGGCATCAATGAGCGACTTGAGACGCATGCCTGGGCGACTCATCATAATACATTATACGTTGTTTATCTAACTTACACATGCCCATCATGTTATGACAAATATGCAGTTTTGTACAGTGTCAAAACCTATACCTACATAAGGAAATACATACGCAAGTTAGCAGTTAAGTGGTTCATTTGAGTGAAGAGATTTTAAGACGAGTAAATAAATTAAACGTAGTTTTATATCATAACACTTATACCTAGTATAAAAACGTCTCTTCCCGCCGTCTGTCACTCCGTATGCACGCTTAGATCTTTTAAACTACGCAACAAATTGTAATTCGGTTTTCATCAATGGATAGAGTGATACAAGACGAAGGTTTAATGTATAATTAATTCTGGAATACGTAGATACCTACGGGTGTAACAGCCGTTTAAACATGATATTAAATAGACAAGGTACTAAAGTGTACATATATTTATGAACTCGATTGTACAGAAGTTAATATCCGGATTCTAAAAAGGCAGTCGGGATTTAATTGGTTCAGGCAGTGGGATCCCTCGACCCTGCTTTTTTTTCTATGTACTCCACGAGGAGAGCTGTACACGAAATAATAATTGAAATATTATCTCGAAGTTTTTTGGCCGTAGATATTCTTTACGAAAGCTTCTGTGAGTTGGAATACACTCAATGATATAGCCAACCAACCAAAAACAGGGTTAACTCATTGCCACAACCGGGATTTGAACCTTCACCTTCTGCCCTGTAGGATCGCTCTTCCAATACGTAATCCTTACACATTTTTCTCGCTTATTGCCTAGTACACGCATAGCTGACGTAGGTTGAAAAACCGTCAGGCTCAAGAGGGATTGGGCCGGTCACGTCTGCCGCATGCACCCGGACCGGTGGGCTAGTGTGGCCACCAAGTGGGTGCCGCAACATGGCCGACGTGGACAGCGCAGGCCTAGACTGAAATGGCGGGACGACTTGTACGCATTCCTCAGCTACTGGCCGGAAGAGGCACCAAATAGGGACTCATGATAATGGAGAGGCCTGTGCCCAGCAGTGGGACACTCATATATGCTAGTAAAAAGAAAAAGCCTAGTAAGTCTTTTCCTTTGTGTACTGGTTATTGGAAGACACGTTATGCTAGCCCTGGGAATTATATAGTATGATTGCTAATTTTAAAAAAGGAGTAGGAATATTGACATAATTAAATTTTATACGAGTTATCTAAACACGACTTGCAATGTTAATTAGTCATTATTATAGCAATTTGTCTCTCAGTATTATCAGTTACATAAATTACTACATATAATGAAACAAACTCCCCCATCGCGTCTGTCTGTCCGTATGTTCGTGATCGTCTCAAAAACTACAGAACGGATATTCATGCTGTTTCCACTACTTCAAGCATTATTTTTCTTAAATGGGTCGCAAATGAACGTTCGTGATAGAACTGCTGCTAATGCTGGACCTGAATAGTTTAAGTCAGAAGCATTTAGGTAATTCAAGTTTACAAGTTTATCTCTTAGATTGGTCTTGAGATTCTTTTAATGTAAATGTATTTTCTTTTGAACCGAATTTTCTATTCGTTTGTTTTCTCATTCGTTTATGTTCCGCTCTAAAATTTTCCCAATCGCAGAATTTCCCATTTGTAATTAGATCGAAATCAGTAGGTAGGTGAGTTTAGGTTGTGTTAGTTTCGCAGCAGGCCCATATAAATAGATACGTATGCAATGCTAACACATTGTTATTTCAGTTATTTTTAACCGGGGTATTTGGAGCTTAGGTACTTCTAATTACGGTCTTAAACGTAAACGTACACATAATAACAAACTAACATTATACGCGAAAAATACATACCTATGTGTTTATAGGTTTTTCCTTAGAAATGACGCAACTTTGTGATATTAAAAACGACTGCCGGTATCATTCCCCAGCCTACCTAATTATCTTGGTGCTACGTTTGCAAGTGATACAAAGTCAATAAAAAATGTACCAATAAAAACTATGTAAAATAACCCATTTCGGTACTTATTTATTAAGTATAGGTATAATTATCTAAATTTAACTGAAATAAATTATGTTATTTCAAAAACTCTTTTTCTTTTTCTAAGAAGGCAGCTCGTAAAGATTGCCCCCTAAAGATGATAGTACGGTACATCGTTAGTATAATATAAACGTAATACATATTGCTCTCTCGGCAATATCTGCTCTACCCACGAACAAATAGTTACGCTGGAAGCAGACATTTTAAGTTTTTGTCGTAAAAGGATCAGTTACAAAAGATTGGCTTATAATTCAAGATAATTGGCTCCGATTGTTTTAATGATTTGAATGAGTCAGACAATAATTGTGTCCGATGGACATGAGACAACTATTAAGGAACACTCCGTTGAGGAATCTAACTTACTTCTAAGCTCGAAACGCACCAAAGGCGGCTGCGGTAGCGGCGCGGTGCAAAAGCAATAAATACTCTGTAATAGCTCGCACTTAACCGACAGGGAAAAAAGCGTAGCGCTTTTTTTAAGACCAGCGTGTATGCAGCTTATAAGACATTAAAAGTATACAGGGATTGATATTAATTGCTTGCAAGTTTTTAATCGACTGCGTGCCGCCTAACCCGATCTACCTTACCTGCCCTGCCGAAATAGGCCCGAGTTTCACATAGCAACACTAAGTATATGTCTATAAATCTGGTCTATGCGGCCTCGCCGAGTTTCGGCTCCTAACCTAAGACTAAAATAATGATCAACTATTCGTTATTTTATTATTTATCAATACTGAGACGACATTAAAAATACCCGTCAAACTGCAAGTCTCGCCCGCGCACTGGTTGAACGCTGCCACACAATTTAAATATAAATTAAATTGTAAATCAAAATAAATACCACAGCAATATATAACTAATTAGAAATAGTCCATCCAACCACCAAAGTTAGCAACCACAAAAACAGACCAAAACAGGATGGGTGACCACTTAAAAAACATTGTGTTGAATTAATTATTCTATTTCAATCACAGCAAGTGCATTTCTTTGGTATTTGTGGCTTAACAATGAGTGAGATAATTTTTTCTTTTAAACTTAATTTATTACCTGATGAATTATTTTCACAGTGAAAAGTTTTTTTAAGTTGTTATGGGGATTTCTACTTGTTGTATTTATCTTATTTATCATGGAAGATGCGTAGTTCATATATCATTCAGTGAAAATTACAAATGGATTCTTACCTATTTTAAATGGCTTTACAAACATACAGATCCCAATACAATTCCATCAATGTGATCCTTTAATAAATATGAGAATGCATTTAGCAAACCACATAGTGAGATATGTGAATTGGATCACCGCCTGTGTGTTAAGCACTTAATACAGAAAAGCTAAACAGACAGAGGGACAGTACAGGTTTAGTACTAGTAGTAGGGTTCCAGTTGCTGCAGGCTGCAGCTCCACTGAGGGGGAGACGAGCAGAGCTGTACCAATATTAACCAATAGAAGCCGCATGCGGTCACGTCGAGCTCGCCTTACGCACGTTATTTTAGATTCAATTATTTAATATTGGCACAGCTTCACTCCACTCCTCTCATCTCCGCCTCAGTGGAGCCGCAGCCTTATACTTAGGGTATGGAGCAATGATATAAATGTACATGTAGTGTGATACTCTTCGGTTTCATCAGTTGCCGCTAAAAAAATAATGCTATACAAAATAATCCAAGACTAATTTCAGTCAATTAAAAGTCCAGCAGTAGCAACTAAAGAGTAAAACTGTGCCTAAGCACCCATTCAATAATCATTTAACTCTTATCAAGTCTTTTGAAAGTGTTATAACATTACTCATGTAAGGTTATAAGTCATCAAGTTATGAATTCAACTGATAAGCTAGACATTATCATTAGCAGTTTTTAAGGCACTGACATACCTGAACATCTATTTTCAAGTGTTTTCAAATATTCTCTTTAAAACAAAATTATTCTTTTTTTGCATATAAAATAAAGTTTAATTAATATGTGGGTATAAACCAAAATAAATGTCCAGTTAAAGAAGAGTTTTGTTGTTGTAACAAAACTGTCGATTAACATCAAACACATACATTTTAATAATGAAATTGTAACTTAGACATCATTTAAGTGATGTTTAAATAGCATCTTCATTTACATTTAATTTGGTTTTAACCATACCACTTTAGAAACAAATTCCCTACTAAGGCTTACCAAATAGAATAACAAAATGTATCTTTCAATAAGAGGATAGAAGCATGATAGACAATGCACAGTCAAAAGTTGGAAAACCTCGAGACTTGTAATTTGGAATAAATAATCCCAGAATGCGCGAGTGAGAATTTAGGGACACAAAATAAATTCTATTGCAGCATTCAGAGCAAGCTAAACAAACATCTTCCTTCTATATATCTGGAAATTTCCACCAAACTTTCTTAGTTTCATGTTTAAATAAGCATAAAGCCTAAACAATATTATGAATAGTATTGATTCTTCTCGAACATTTATCTTAGAGCAGCTAGATAAGCCATGAATTTTCTTACTAGTTGGTCAGAGGCGTGACTATTGATACAGACTAGTTTTGGACAACTTGTACTTGCCGTCCAGGCACTTTCTCAGTATCTGTCTAATAAAATTAACATATTAACTTACCTTAAAGGAGCTGTGCACTAGGGTCTCGTCCAGGTCTATGACCATACACTTTTTATGCATATCCTGGTGTCTCACTGGTGGTAGGAGTGGTCGGGGGGCATGATCTGCCATGACCAGGAGCGGGGGCGACGCCCGACCGTCCACGCTGTTCGCGCCATTCCCGGGAGGGCCCTTCCCGCGGCCGCCACGCCAACAACACAGCAGCGACCGCAAGAATCCTCCACCACCGGACTTCTTACTGCCCAAGGGTGTCGACGATACTGGCGTGCCATCACCCTCACTGTTCTGCCCGCCAGGGGATGGTCCTAAAATTAACATTAGAATTACAACACACGGAAGCACTCACGATTCATGTGGGATTGTAAGGAAAGACATGGCAGGCCTCAAGGTTGCTCCAAGAATGTTATTGCGTCCACCCGTTCTAATTGTTTACCTCGAGTCCCGAACGCACGACTCGCGCACAACAATGTAACACACAATAAAACACCGATTCAATAACGCTCACGATTCACAAATATTTATAAACCACTATAGGTAACACTATACGCTCTAATTTGATGCCAGTAACAGGTGTAATTCGGTTTAGATTTACCTCTGTCGGATCCATAATTGTTTAATTGCTCGTCATCCCGTGACACCTGAGTTATAATGGACGATGCGTCCATTTAAACATTTGTTTTGGGCCTTAATATAAATGGCAACGAAGTTTTTGTAAAAATTTAACACCATAAAACTATTTTTTATCTCCCTTCTATCTTACAAAATGGCAGGCTCTTGGCAAATACCAACTTCAAGTGCGACCAACATAAGAATGGCTTTAATTTTTTGTCCTTTTCTAATGTGGCCTTCTCACCTTGATTAGAAAGAAATAACAATGTTTATCTTTTATTGTTAGGTTGCCACTCTTGACCAACTGCTAAAAATAGTGAAATGATGTTCAGAACCTTAGCATCAAACAGGTATTTTTAGAACCTGCGTCTAGGAAAATCATGTTATTATAAAAACTTAACGTAAGTAAAAATGTTTCACAGAAACAGACCCAAATCAAACCTAGCTTTCTTTTTTTTTACTAAACATGTCGAATGCGAATACAAAATTACCAAGACAAACGAAAAAATATTTTAGTAAATGGTTTTTGAACGAATTAAGAGATGACGCAAACGTTGACACTCGGGCTAAAAATAATTATTTATAAACAAAAAATTGGTTTTATTCAAATACGACCTTACTTTCATTATTCATAATTATGAACGGGGGTGAACAACTTCATATGTGGCGTTTATCATCCGTATTAAAGGTGTTTTTTTGTTGTATCTAAACCATTATTGCCATGAAGTTAAATTAAAAAGCAATATAATGTTGCAAACGTATACTTTTTTCCATTTAATTTGGGATTTTTAAAGGTCAGGTTCATTCTTTTAATTGGTCCTGTGTAGTGATTTAAGTTTATATATTATTTTTTAAGCCGAAAATGCAAAAAAGGTTTTTTTTTTACAATAATGTTTTTTGAACTAATAGGTAAAAAGTACATTATCTACACTTTACAGTAATAATTAGAATAATTAAAAACTAGTGTAACCTATTATCTACTTAAAACTAGAATTACAAAAATAATACCCCCTCTAATAATTCTGTTCGCGGCATTATACCCATGATACCTGCCTCTCTGGATAGTTAAACTTGTACTTTGGGAGAGGTAAGCGCCAGCTCTGGGATCCCCGGAGGCGTTGATAAGCTTGGCAGACAGGGTCTCTATAAAAAGTTTCATGTCAGCAGACCAAGGTCCCAGAGTCTCCACTGCAAGTGCCGCGAATTTGTAATCATTAATTAATGACGAATATTGGCGACGCTTGAGGGTCTGGGCCTGATCAGCTGCTGCGCCGGCCTGATTTCGGGTTGTTTGTATGTGTGATAGGGTAAAAGTATCGACACAAGTTGCGTCCCATACCAAAGCCCTACCAAGCTTCCACGGCACCAATGTAGCTCCGTCGGGGCGTTTACCATCGTCTCTGATCATACCAGCTGGTTCTAAGACAGCAGGTACATTACAGTTTATATTATAATTGATTGAATTTTAACCTCGATTAAATATTATTAAATCGATTAATTAATTTCTATTCCTTCAGAAATGGTAGAAAAAATACCTAGCACACTTCGGTTCAAAAAAAATCGCCGTTATGTCGATCGTTTTTGAGCCGTGTGTACGTATTGTTTAATGATTTGTCAAGTGAGACAAATGATATAACAATACGATTTAAACTAGTACTAACCAGCGAACTGGTAAAACACCTAGCAAATGGCAATTTCTATACAACTACTACTACTACTAGTACTACTTCCAGTGAAACTACAGTACCTACTCTAAAGTAGCATGGCAACTACCATATACCTAACGGTGCTGCTTTTGGGTAGGTAAGCATTGAATCATGTTCTCAATTTGTCAATATAATTCCGAATGGACCCTACATTTTAGCCATGTGGTGACATTGGTGCCTAGTGTATGCCATTTTTTAATTTGATATTTGGATACGTGTCTTAAGAGCGCAAACTACAATCAATTGATGTGTGATGAGGCTAAAGTTTTATTGGGTGGCATGGCATTTACCTGCGGACGAGTAAATAATACGAGGTAAAAGAGAGTGAGACCGTTGAGCGTTCTGCAAGGATCTGCTGTAAGTTCTCATTTAGGTATATTCTCGCTGACACGCACGACTAGATCTGTTTTAATGCAAATTTTTGTTTTGTGTATTACAAGAAAACAATTGTAAAGAAACTGTAACGTCGTGCTTTTCTAAGTAATTTATTTTTCTTTCTCGTATCCTCATGGCAAAGAGAGTTGACAAATGTGAACGTGAATTACCACCACTCGTGAATCAGAACCCGTTTTTATAGGTACGAGTTGGAGAACAGCAACTAGCAACCCAAAGACAAACCTGTCATTTGAATTTGACATTCTATTTGTCATTGGAAAATTGTCACTTTTCTGATGCCAATCCTTAGTAATCTGTGATCGCGCATCTCATACTCGAGACAAATCTCAAATATGGAAATACAGTAAAGCAATAATACATCCAAGCGTAAATGTTTGTCTGATTTACTTAACATTGAACTGTCTACGCAAGAATCTTGATTCTAAGTGAAAATGTCGTACCGAGATTACGGGCCGATACCGAGTCGGTGGTTAAAATGTCCCCGTAAAGCATCAGGGCTCGTTGCTGGCAAGTTCTTAGCCTTCAAGTCTCCGTTAGGACACCAGTTCAATGACAAGGTCCCGGAGGAGAACCGCTTCACGCCGTCCATGTTGTTTGTGTACATGAAAAGTTTGAAAGTAAGTCAGGAAATCGTAGCTACTCTCTACGCGTCAGCTGTTTTGTTTTTGCCATGATTATTACCGAATTATTTGTTTGTTTTTCTTTACTATGTAAGTTAGTGTTGTGGTTTATTGGGTACAGATATAAAAGTAGCATAATTCATTATTAATGTCATGCGGTTAATGAAGAGCAGTATCTAATTTTGCAACTTCAAATATTGTGTATCAGATCAGTAGATTTACTAAACTAAATCTTTAACATTGTATGAAAATTTTAGGTTTTCGCTACCATACAATTTTAAAATAGCTTTGGCAAATGGCTCCTGTCCAAATTGCTGTAATAATGTTGTGTTTAATGATGATGTGTTTTGCCATTTAAATAAAATGTTTAAAATTAAGTGCATCAAAATACATTACAATGAAGATGTCATTTTGTGGATTGGTTACACTTTTAAACTTAGAAGTCTCTGCAGAAGTCTGGTATAAAGACTGTGTCAAGCCACAAGGAAGAAATTATATTAAAATTAATTGTTGGATAAAAAGTTCGTTGGAAATTAATAGTCCTAAGTTATCCAAAATTTGAGCCTAGTTCTGTGCCTAAGGTACAATAGATCCACTGCTGAAACTATTATACACCTTAAATACATCAATAATATTAAAACCTTTAAAATGTTCTTAACACAATATCTATTCTTGTTTATTTTATTCTTTCAAAAAATAGCAATTTCTTTAGTGAAAGGAATGTGAATTGATCTTTTTGTGCATCTATTTATTTTATTTCTTTCTAAGCTGTACCACGGAGTTTACATCAAATTGTATTTGGAGCTTGAGAAGAACTGAAGGATTTCTTAATACAACAGGGCCAACTTTTTATTAGTCATTATACATATTGTCGTTCAGCGTTCAGTACCGCGAATGTCAAATTGTGACTCAATATAACATTTGCAGTATTGAACGCCAAACAACGATATAGTACATTTATTTAGTTTGATGTATAATTAAGACTGTAATTCCCCTGCCAATAAGGTATAAGCTAAGTATTCTTTACACATTTAAAAAAATGATTCCAGTACCAGTACTGTTTAAAATTGGATATTTTAAAGGGTTACAAGAACAATAAAAAATAACCTAAATATTTTTTTATTGTTGTCATATAAAATTATTACAAGACAACCTGTATCTGCTTATGTAGGGTGTTTTTTTTTTTACAGGTAAAGCTGGGTTTATGGGTTGATTTGACTAATACAACACGATTCTATGACAAGACAGATATAGAGAACATGGATTGTAAATATGTTAAGATGCAGTGCCGAGGACATGGAGAGACACCTTCTCTAGATCAGACAAAGTAAGGGTTTTAACTACAGTCAGCTGCAGAAAAAACCACGCTTGCTAGGTAACTTCTAAGCACAGGTTATTTTTCTCCGCACATGAATATACCGTGTTGAATTTTTATTGATAATTAATTAGGCTGGAATAATATATATGATGAATTGAATTTTCTTTTAAGTGGTATAAAATCAAAGATATTATAATTCACATGATTCAATATGGGTTTAGCTATCTTTGATTCTATCCCCTTTTTGTAAACAAAGCTATCTTATAGAATATAAAAATAGCTAAAGCTAGCTCATATCTTATATAAAAGAATAGACAATAGTTTATCTATTAAAATAAAATAACATTGAAAATAAATAGAATTTATTTGTGACACCAAAAAGGTTCCAACTCAATATAATCCTGTGCTCGGGGACCGCATTTCTGGTTTTCTGGTATAGAGTATGAGTAATAGAGTATGGAATGGTTCAACTACTATATATACACACACACACACACACACACGCAAAAAAAGGTCTGAGCGGCTAGTGGAGGGGATATGTTTGCGGTTGTTGTGTACTGACAATAGCGTGGCAGCAAACCCGAGTGGTTTACATTCCCCCGGTCGCCCCCACCAATTTGAGCCATAATTTACTTACTGTGCAGGTTGGTTGCTCAGAGCTCTTTTTATTATGTTTGTCGACTTGTAAGCCACCTTATTTGGTATTGCGGAAGAATTGCGATGCTTACTTTCATGGCTGATAATGTGATAACTCTCGTCAGGCCCAACTGATTTCCACCAATCCTAGCTAAGAACCGCCCCAGTGCCGCCCTCACTATATTATATTAAAAAACCGGGCAAAGCATGTCGGACCTGTCAGTGTAGGGTTCCGAAGCCGTTAATACAAACACAAAAATCTATCACAAAAAATACGATGTGGACAACTGCCCTCGCAAAAGAGCGTACCTTGATGGCACTTATGTCCTTTGGTTGAAAAACGCAGTTTTTTGGCAATTACTCAAAATCGGTGTATCTGGTCATCTTGAAAATAATTTTCGTTGAAAGTATTTATTAACCGTTACCTTTGTGATTATTTTCATATTTTTTGGACATACGGTTTAAAATATAAAGGGGGGACATAATTTAAGCAACTTTCGGAGCGATTATTTGCGTGAATATTCACTAAATCAAAATACTGCTTAGGAACCTTAGTGTTTTTAAAAGAAGTGTTGTGTGTGTTTAAAAGAGAAGTTTTAGTTTTCGAGTAAAATGCCTGTGAGATACGGACATAGTGAAACTATAAAGGTTCCGTTTTTGCCAATTTGGCTACGGAATCCTAAAAAGACCATCACAGATTCTGTCCTTCCGTTTAGCAGCTATGCCATGGTTCACTAATGTTTTACCAAATCATCGTTTGACAAACTACATATCATTTTACAAAGAGATACTTAGCGCCGTTTTTTTTTTGTTTATTTTGTGCTCAATAGTCTAACCTAACCTAACTTATTTAATAAGCCCATGTAACTAATGTAATATGTAATGTTTAAGCAAAAACACGTTTGTAAAATGATATAGTTGGTCAAATGATGATTTGGTAAAAAAGTCAAGATACCCATTCCAGTCCTTGGCAGTGCTAATAAGAATTGACGGAAAAGATAAGATAGATAAGCATCTTTAATCTTCACAAACATAATGGCTGTTTGGGACCTACATACAACAGAGAGACACACTGATACACAGATACACAAACGTTAATCTTATAGCACAAGTAGGTCCTTGTGTCAGGGGTTATAAAGAAGTAAAATAATATACAGGGTGGAGAAAACGAACGCCACATGGACAGCAACTACCTTAATTATTGGAAATGCCAATTCTACGCAAAGGAGCCTTAGTTTTATTTTTGACGACAATACATACGTACATACATTAAATCACGCCTGTTTCCCAGAGGGGTAGGCAGAGACAAAATTATTGGTGACAATAAATACAGCATTTATGGATTTTTGACAATAGAGAGTAACCGTGTACCATCCTCAACCTCATTGTCACTTAACAGCAGGCAGGCATCTAGTGTTCTTTTTTTCCACCCTGTTTAGCATAGTTCATGTCCTCAGATCCCATTTACAACAATTTCTTGTTTGCTCCATACCTAAAAACTGAATCCCTTGACTTCCAGATTATTCATCCAGCTGGTGACCAAGTTCCTCAGTCAGAATCCGCTGGAGGTGATCGGGGTGCACTGCACCCACGGATTCAACCGCACTGGGTTCCTGCTGGTTTCCTACATGGTGGAACAGCTGGACTGCAGTGTTGAGGCTGCCATCACAGAGTTTGCTAAGATGAGGTTGGTATTTAAAAAATAACAAAAAGATTTTCCTTTGTTTTTATGACTGACAATTGAATTAGAAAATTGACTCTTATGATATTTACAATAGGCTCATATTCCATTTAAAAAATTCTTTGAATGATGGGCCTGAAGAGGAAGACAAATGGTAATCCGAAGTGGGAATAACCTTGGGGTTTTATGTTTTAAGTTGTATTTAGTAGAGGTATAGTGAACCTTTTCAACACTATTATGGGGTATTATTTGCAGTGCAGTTTCAATGTAAGTTTGGAATTCTTAATGCTTTTTCTCTGACGACTAATATATTTACCATGGCGTCGAAGGCGAACTTGCCTGCTTGTAGCTAGCAGTCTGGGTTGGATTCCCAGTATGGGTATAATTTGTCCGATGAGCGCGAGTATTCACCGAGTCTTAGATGTTTCATATGTATTTACATATGTATTTCTCTATGTAAATTTTATTATCGTTGTGAAGTACCCATAGTACAAACCTAGAGCTAGCTCATTTTGGGACTTGGTCAATTTATCTGAGATTTCTCCAAGTTTTTTTTTTTCAAATGTCTTAGTAGCTGCTTTTTACTTCACAGTCAAATTATTTGATTTCAAAAAATACAATATAATTTTACTAACTTTCTAAACTACTAATACAGTTGCTTAAAAAGTGGTAGGTACTTTTTGTAGCTGTATATCGTGCGGAATGCTGCTTTTTTTACCCTTAAGTTGAAATTGCACTGTATTTTTTTTATCAAACCTACAATTAAGTAAAATTGTCTCAATTAATTATTGTTTTAACAACGTCGTTTGTTACACGTGTGGAACTACCATTTTCACTCTTCCACCTCGGGACTCTTGCATAATGACATACTTTCCGTACTAGCATCAAAATTTACTATTCTAATGGTTAACAGACCCCCGGGTATCTACAAACAAGATTACTTGGAAGAGCTATATCGTCGCTACGACGACGTGGAGTATACACCGGCCGCGCCACTGCGACCCGACTGGTGTGACGGTGAGAACTGTATTCTAACGTTTGACTACATTATTATTATGCGGCTTCTGTATTTCCGAACCAATACGCTTTAGGGCCTTCAAAAAACAAGCCTGGTTGCCAGACGGGACCCTTTTATTATACTGTTCGGCCATCCGTCCCTCCGTCTGTCTTAAGTTTAAGAGCTGAATCTTTTGAACCGTTGGAGATATTGAGTTTTTTCTTCAGAATATGTTTTCACATCAGATTTTCTAACCAAAAAAATACTCCGAACTCCGAACCATTTCTCATCAGGTAACCTCACTCGGTCGCCTCCTTCTTATAAAAAACCGGCCAAGTGCGAGTCGGACTCGCGCACGTAGGGTTCCGTACCACTATACATCTAAATAAATGTTTTTCTTTATTCTTTATTATATTGGAGTTGATTGAATGAAAGGTAAAATGCGGTTTACGATTTGTAACGTATTAAAAAAAAACGAATTATTAGATCTCGAAATAATACAGTCAATGTGTTTGCTGGCTTTTATTAGACTTATTTAAATTTCAGAAGAGGAGGAAGACTACGACGAATGCACGCCGAGCAACTCACAATCGAGCTCTTCGCAAAACACATCGTAAGTGCATACACATATTATTGCTAAATATTAAGGGACGCGAGCGGCGAAATATTTCAAAAGTAAGTAGTTAGGTATTTATTTATATGGTCATAGTATAAATAGAAAAGTAGTTCGTCTCCGGCCCTTAAGAAGTTTCTGTTACCTATTGCTGCTCTGGAGGGTTGCGTCGATACGCGTCCCCAACAAAACCGGTTTGGTGCATGCATCCTGTCTTGTCGCAGTGCCGGCGAGAAAGCGATTAGCTATCGGCTATTTCCTCGCTCAAGGAACGAACAAAAGATATGGATCCCGAGTCAATAAAAGAGACACATTTATCAATAGTTGATCTCCGGCTCTACTCGCTTCCCTCTCATCGTCAGCGGTGGGACAAGAGCCTGAGTGTTGCAAGCACATGCAAGCCGCGCGGTGTATCTTTGTTTGAAGATGAACTACTGTTTAATCGTTTATACTGTGCTATTGCCATTGCTCTTTGGCTCTTTGGCCCACACAAGAGTAATTTCACATACAGAATAATATATGTATGTATATTTTAATATACTATTTATGTTTCTTTTTTGTTAAAGTGCTTGTTATATTTTTAGTCAAGACGTCTGTTGGCAGTTAAAACTTAATACAAAGACCGTGAAAGTTTAAAGAGGTTTTTTTAAACTTCTTTTAGGACTTTTAGTGCTTAAAGCGGCGGATTACATTAAAATTTTGTCGTCTGTCGCATGTCGCATACGGCGACCGCAGCAGTGTAAAGAACACAACCTAATAAAGAAGACGCCTAATTAGGTGACCGTAGCAGGCGGACGGACTATTGTAAAGACGACGTTCGTTGGCCGAAGTAGTTTGAAACAAGTTCGGCGACCGCGTTAGATGAACGAAGTAGTGTAATTGCCGCTTTAAAAATAATAAAAAACCATAGAGAAATCCGTTGAGATTTTGTATGTTAAAAACACCCATCGCGTCATTAACTATGTCCTACAAAAAACCCTCTTCAAAAAAACTCAAGTAAAAATAAATAGTACCTAAATAATATTGTCACAAGCGATTTCGTAAAAAAAAACGTTCAATTGTAGTTGAACCATTTCTGCCACCACTGGGAACAGACTTCGAATTGGCAGATGTCAACCGAATACCTGCGTCGAATACCAACTACCAGTCAGTGTTACCACTTAAGTGAATTTGCCACTAGATTTGTTAGGTAATTATGGGGTACATAAAATTGCAATTTTCTGATATATTTTATTGCAAAATTGTACTCTTAGATAAGATAATATCTGAAGAAACTGGTGAATTACAAAATAAATACCCCGTAATACGACAGAGGTAGGAAACACTGACCCTCATTTGGTCGGAACGGCTTCCTCACGCTTCGATTTGGCCGATGGGCCCGCCCATCCGATCTCTTCCGAACAGTATTAATATTAATTATGTTAGACCCACCATGGACCCACCGCGGTACACAAGTTCCGATTTTGTCGTGGTCGGGCATGACAAAGGTTGATGCACGCAACCTCTCGGTACTGGATGGGCCGTTCAGTATTCTTTGTATGAAACTCCATACCGTAACGCACACTTATCGGCAACGCGTCACCTCGGCACAAGCTAGCTACCGTCCACTGAAAAATGTATCTTACTAACACAGATCAAAGCTCACTTTTCAATCTCTTACTTTGATCTGATCCGTTGTCGAGCGGTTATGTCTGCACCAATTTCAAATCGGTACATCTGTAACTAGTTTTCTGGTTACACGTTCGCGGGGGCGAAGCTTCAGGGCGTTAGAGGGGGCGGGCGGTGTAGCGAGGTAATGGCGCTCGCCCAACTGACTCGTATTTTGTCGGATAAGTTTGTATTTTTCTGGTTTTCTCAGTTAGCTCATTGATGGGTACTAAAGCCAACAGAGAAAGCAAGATAAATACGGATTGATTCTACAAAATATTACATCTTTTGATAGTTCAGTACATCGGTTAGCGTGACAAATAAGTTTTTTTTTCAATGGTTTTTATTCCCTGCTAGTGAGGTCCGACAAAAACCAGGACTGTGCTTATAAAAAAATACAATTTTTTACCTCCAGTGATATTATCTTATTTCTGATCGCTCTTGTGATGATGTGCTGAAAATCCTGACAATCGGCATCCCGATCAAGGGTAAATCGGGACGTGTCTATAGACCCTTGAAATGATAATATCCCAATAAGGTGTAGATGTAACGCACGCGAAGAGAAAATTCGGTGTAAATTTGCTTTATTCTTATATACTAGGATTATTAGGAGTTCCCGACTCAACAAACATTCTCGAAGCTGTAAAGTGAGTCTCACTATCAAAAAATCCGTAGCACAACTTGATGTTTCGGGAAATTCAATTGCCGCGTCGCCGCTGACGGTGACTTATGGACCTTATGGTAGGTACCATGTACGTAGAAAAATTGATTTTTTATATGACAACACTAAATCGACAGTAGAGGCGGGCTTAGAGCATTTATACGGGGAAAAAAGTCTTCCAAAATTAGGTGGGGTGTAGGGCGAGAAAATACTACATGCAACTACAATAAGTGTACGTAAATGCTAAAACACGCATAAAATACAATAAAAAGCATAAACAATCGCAGAAATCACACACACACAAGCAAACATAATTTGTACACGATTTACAAAAATATCAACCGAAGACATGCTTGACCTACTAGTAAACGGCGATGTTAAACGGATTAACTGACTCATGAAATTAATTCAAGCACCGATTAATCGCATCGATTAAGTCACGCTTTCTCACGAAAAAAAATACTAAATCAAAATCGGTACATCCGTTTAAGAGCTAAGGTGCCACAGACAGACATACAGATATAAAGAGTTGTGCTTAAAGGCATTTCCTTTTTAACTTTTTGTAGGTCGATCTTGTGCAAGCAGATTATGAATCGATTAGGGAAGCGATGTAATAGGTACCTGTATTTTTGTGTAGGTACATAAAATAATGAATGACTATGAGATCAACATGATCTTTTAATTCACTGCAGTGGGATGACAGCTTTGGTGTTGTCAGTTTTTGGCGTATAAAAATAGTGATGTTCGTTACTACTGAGTGTGGTTAATTTGAGTAATTCACTACTTTAATAATACATATTAATATTTAACAAAACAAAACATCATTGTTTTATATCAATGCGGTATTTGTCTGCGTTGCCTGTGGGTTATAACTCTAATTTTAATATTTATAAACATTCTGTTGCAAACAAAATGATCGGCTATGTATAATAATATCTACACTTACCTAAGTGTACAATATTCATAAAATATTTAGTTCTTTCTTTGATAAAACAATTCATTACGTGAACGTGTGAAACACTATAAAAAAAATATTGTGGTATCATTATTTCACAGAATGACATTTGGATCAGTCATTTTACTGCAGTGAATTAAAAGTTCAACCTTTAGTCAGAATCGATTATAAAATAACTAACTAGAAAACGCTTGTCACGTCCAAACGGACCTGTCCTTGCAAGCGTGACCAGACCGGACCCCACAGACAGCACCCGTTCACAAGTATGACGCGTAAAGCTGATCATTTTTGGAGCTTCTGCATCTCCGAAAACGACGCTAGATTACCTGTAATTTCTAAAATGTGTGCTCGGAGACAACTTTTTACCTCGAACAGAGGGGACAGTCTGTGTTTATAGAGCAGTAACATTATTCGCCTTGGCCTTATTTGACTACAGCGCGTATTATGTCACCGCCTAGTGTAAACGGTTTTTTATAACGAATCCGGTTAAACCGAATGCAGCCGAGGCATTCGGTCAGCGACCTAATATATGCGTCTCCCCTTATAAATGCTCTAAGGAGGTGAGCCATTTCGTTCGTCTTTGATTGAACTATGTGACTTAATTCCTCAAGCAGGGCATTAAATAATGCCATCTATGTGGTTAAAACTATATAAAAAAAATAAGACGCTATGGCGGCAAAGACAAACATGTAAGATATTTTTAATTTATTTGTGCCTATATCAGCATTGATTTATAATTTATTTTGCCATTTTACACAGCTTCTTTTCTATATCGCTACTCGCGACCGATGATGGTAAAACTTGTATAATTACATTATACAAGTTTTACCATCTTGTCTGCAAATAATTATCTGCTGACTAACTGGCTTTGTGTATTTATTCCATGTGTATAATTTCAGTGACGGAAGCACAACCAAACAAATCAATTTTTTGGTCGACTATATGTGCGAGATTACCGGCCCATTCGGAGGACAAGGTATACATGCCGAGTGGACCAAGCTAAAGGAGCTCCTTGCTACCAAAGGTCCGAACAGGAGTGTGGAACAATGGAAAAACGTAACTGAAATTTTCATCACCTTTGTAATTTAAATTAGAATTAAAAAATAATAACATCCACGAGGTTAATTTACGCTGCCCATTTGTTGTATAAATGTTGGTTTCTCTTATTGCAGACCTGGCGAGACCTTATTCAAAAAGCAAAAGAGGAAGGGGTACGGGCCCGCCTTACCTGTAATCAAACTGGCAGTGCGATGCCCCTCCCTGAAATTTCCGAAAGGGGGCTCAAAATCTTGACGACCCTTGGGCCCGAGTATGTTATGACCATAAGCAACGAAGGAACAGGAATCGAGGACGATTCTGTAAGTAGGCATTTTGTTTTAATATAGTACCAACCGACCCATACACAGTATAGATAAAATAGATTCATGTCTTGAATATATGTATAGTAAAGATTTGAGGTAACAAGGCCTGTAGATGTGCCACATAACTTTAATTTTTACGGTTGGCGCGGCGCCCTGGATTGAAAACACTCGCTAACTCCGGGGAAGGACAATGGGACACTGCATCCTAGAAAAAAAAACATGATAATATCGATAAAAGAGCTTTGTAGATGAAGTCACGGGCAAATGGTACTTTCAACCTACTTCAAAAAAGGAGGAGGTTGTCAATTCGACATTTTTATTTATTTATTTATGTTACTCTATATCTCTGCAATTGTCAACCGACTTCATGTGTACGACATAATAATATCGGTGTTCCCGCTAATTTCTACAAGATCTGGTCATGGGATGTTTTTTTTTTATAATAAACTTACCTGATTAAAACATGCCCTGTCAAAGAACATGGTAATCAATTCAAAGTCACCCATAAAACATTGCAGGTTGATGTGGTCGAAGAATCTGACGAGCCAAGCCCTGACTCGGAGTCACAGCCCCAGCGCAGAGCTCGTCGTCGCACAACGGACCAACCCATGGCTCGCATCGTGGCTTCACTGACAAAGCAGAATGCGTTGCTGAAGGTTTGTTTTTTATTTGATCAACATTCTCTGGCTTTTTAGATCACAAATTGAATACTCGAGTGAACTATTGACCTTCTTTAAATAATTTAATTTGTTACAGCAACGCATAACTGAGAGAAGAATTCGAAACCTTTATATGATGAGATTTATAAAGGGACATCTGAGAGGCCCTGTGCAAAGGCTAAGTTTTGAACAAAGTTCAAACCCAAATTTAGACAAAATTCAAAAATATATAATGTAATAATAATCGGATGAGTTATGATTTTACGCCTTATAATCTTCGAAGATAATTTGGCGATTAGTCTAAACCGCACCGAAAAAAAACGTTTTTAAATGTGCCGATTAAGCCCTATCATTAAAACACTTAAATTGTTACTTATAAGCCCCGTAACAGAGTTTCTGTTTATTTATTACTTAAAGTTGATAGCTTGTGAAGTGGCTGAGAAAGACTGTTGTGATGTACAGATAGACGAGACAGACACCGAAGACTAAAATCATAAAAAGGCAATAAGCTCTGAATTGCGGAGGTCAAAATCTAGTGAAAGTCTGAATTATAAGTCTGAGAAGTAAGAGATAAGGAAGGTTAGTGATGAAGGAAAGACAGCTGAATTTGCAGGTCTGCTATAAAAAAATCGTCGAGAACAAGACACCAGGCCATCCGCTTGGAGAGTATAAGTAAAGAGTTAATAGACCTTTCACACTGGGATTGTAGACCGGCCAATTAACGACGGGGCGCGATCGCGGCGGATTCTTATAAAATGCCCACGTTATGCACGTGGCTGTATCGAGGTGAGATATCACTGCGATCTCGCCTCACCGAGAAATCGCCGGTTTAAATCGCAAGTTGAAGCTGCCCTAAGGGAAAGCATATACGAATTTGTCATTTAAGAATTTGCATTCTCACTCAGACATGCATTTGTATACTCTCAGGTGCCATACTATTAATGAATTGCGTTACTTAGCACATGATAAAGCTTTACATTATGTTTATTGCTATTTAGAAATAAGTTTATATTGACAGTTTGAACTTTTTTTTTAAAGAACTAGTCACTTTTTCCCTGACTGGCCGACTAGGGGAAGTTTGTATACTTATTTTAGGAATAGGATGGAGTAGGACGTTTTAAGGCGAGCAAGTTCGACATATCGAAATGCACCAATGTTCCACCGTACGATTAGTATCGATATTTATAAATGTTTCTTAATATATTTACTGGTGGGTTACTGGCAAGCCCTGCAAGAAACCGGTAATAAAAAGTTTTTAGGACTTTAACTGGAAACACAACGTACATAATACTCGACTGGGAAAAATTAACTAACCCTTCCAGTCCGAATGACGAGTTCCCGTTTGACGAGAACTCGTTTTGTGCGATGAGCACTCAGATCCAATAGACGAGAATAATCGTTTAAAAAAAATGACAGTCACTTACCCAACCGGACACATTGCGTCCCGTACTCTTGGCCTCGAGTCATACCTACTTGCTATATTTACGTGATGTTGCTAACTAGTTTGAGAGTGAAATGTGAATAATCGTACCTATTACCCGATGAATATTTTTTATTTTTTACATGACCCTCATTTTGACAATATTAGCTAACGAGTTGTCTCGTCTACCGGCTTTGAAAAGCGTTGTACCTAGCCGAGATAAGTCGTCTTTCGGACGTAAGAGCATTGTTTCCGTTAGCGAGTTCACTCGTCCACAGGACTGAGGACCAGGGGCCTATTGCATAATTAGACTAATAAAATTAGAAAATAATACAAGTTACTAGTTAAAAATTTACAAGCTGCGTTATTTTGTGTTGCATAATTATTTTGTGTTTTCCTGAGATATTAGAAAATTGTGTTGCATAAATTTCTAATAATATCGTGAAAGTTACAAGTAAATTCATCATTATTTACAAGTACTAATAAATTTTGTTGCATAATGTATTTTTACTAACTTGTAATAAGTGTACTAATATTATCAGCAAAACACAAAATTACAAGTAAACAAGTTGGCTGAGTGAGGTAAACCTTTGCCCATCTGTGGACTTTGCAATTAAAAAAGAAATATTGGCGGGAACAGTAAACGTCAACGTAAAACTTTATCTGAAATTTCTAACTTCGAAAATGGGTGGTAAGCGAGAAGAACAAAGAAAATTGAAAATGTGCATCTTAAGTAAAATTAAGGAGCAGAAAGATGTCTTGTTCGGTCCCTTTTCAACAAAGGTCACTAAAGATATTCGCAGTAACGCCTGGAGAAATATCGGTGCATATGCCCAAAGCTTGGGGATTATCAGTAGACCCCGGTATCGGAGGTGCAAAATGGTAGCTGTCAAGTTCTTAGGGATGGGTAATCATATTTTTGATGTTGATATCGATACACGATTTTTCTATACATTAGGTTGTACACAGTTATTTTTTTTTGATCTATGATAATCATTGATCGTAAAAATATAAAGTGTACACATATTTATGAACTCGACTGTACAACAAAATATATATCTATGGTTGCTATTACTTTTCTTATGTTTCGAGTTGTATGACCTTTGGTGAATATAAAAGAGTTTATATTTTGTTTTAAATTTATTTATGAATGCTTTATGCTAAGAAGATAACTAAAACTTCTTAATGATGAAAGATTTTTTTTTGTAAATAATAAAAATGTTCAATACATGTTGGTTTTGTAATTATATAGTCCTACTTTATAGAATAAACGCTATCATTATGATATAATAAAATATCGACATATAACTATGTTTATCGACATGAAGTTAATATTTCAAAACAATGTTTACCCTTCCCTAGTAATGGCTCGAAATTGACAGCTACCATTTTGCACCTCCGATACCGGGGTCTAATTATCAGAGAAAATAAGAATTGGGCGTATGTTCGTGATGTTTGGTGGGCAAATGTGAGAAAATTATCCGTGGTAAGTACCTACAACTTGTCTTCTAAGCGTGCAACTACCATTATTACTTATTATTCAACAATAGGTGTAGGTATGTAGGTGTATATTATACATATAAGTTTTGTTTAGCCTGTATGTTAATTTATAAACAATATACATTTTTTACAACAACTATATCTATATCATATCATATTTTTACTCGACTTCTAAAAGAGGAGTGTAATGTTTTATTGATTTAATGAGGTAGTTTTTTAAGGTTCTTAGTTCACTCGTAGAGGCTGGTCTGGTGGTACGATTTCGATGCAAATAGGGTCGTTAAATTCGGCAAAGCGTCGCAAGGGATACTTTGATTAAAAAAACTAACATATACAGGCTATATCATAAAAACTGTTATGCAATTGTCGTCTAGGTATATAAAAATAAGCAGCCGGGTTTTTAAAGTTGACTAATCTTTTGTTATAGGAGAAACGAGATAATGCTAAAAAAACAGGCTCTGGAGGAGGGCCCGACTGTAAAGAAAATGAAATTGATGTTCTCGTTTATGATATACTCGGAAAAGAGTCACCAGTTTTAGAAGGTCTAGGCGTGGATGAGCATCTGCAAATTGAATTGAACCTAGATTCTGAGCAAAAGATACAAGAAACCCTACAAGAGACAGTAGATAATACGTTCGAGACATTAATCAATTCCGAACTTAAACAAAATAATAACAACATTTTAAAAAGGGACTGGAAAGGAAGAGAAGGAATAAACGAAAACAAAGATTTATTACAAAAAAAAATGAAATTAACGTTAGATATTTTGGAGAAAGAAAACATATTAAAAGATCTACAAATAAAAAATGTTGAACGAGATAATTACCTAAAAGATTTAAAAATTTTGGATTTGGAATTACGGTATGGGCTCCCAAGATCCAAGTTTACAAGTAATTTGGAGCAATTTACACTAGCTGTGTTTATTCCAGAATCTACATCCGATAATCAAAATAATACGGATACCGCGTATACAGATCAGGAATAGTCACAATATTGACGTTTGTAATAATTAATTTGTGTACTTTAGCAATAAAAACAATGAATTTCATCGATTGTTCAAATTTCTTTATTAATAAAAGTTAAGAAAATAAATGTTTTTTCCTTAAAAAGTTAGTTAATAGTACATTGATGGATGACATATAGCTAGACATCAACAAATTAAAAGCCTGACTCACTAGAAAATCGTACAATTAGTTGTAAGTCAAATTTTTGAAACTTCATAATGATTGGATTTAATTTATGTATTTAAGAGCTAATTTAGGTATTTTCTTACGATGTCATGTTAGCCATGTAGTAAATCCAATCGTATGACGACGTAGTTAGCCTAGTCTATCATGACCCTGCCTGCAAAGCTAGTGGTCCCGGGTTCGATCCCCGGTAAGGTCAAATATTTGTTTGATGAGAATGATGAGCATGAATTTTTTATCTATATAAGTATGTTTGTCATTGTATAGTAGGGTGACGATACCAATGATGGACACTTTTATCTGACAGGCACCAGTAATGGACACTTCACTCTTAATTCAAATTTCATATGGTCCTAAATTGATTGTTGCAAAACAAATGAATAACCCTTATGTTCCGTAAAATAAGAATCAAGTGTCCATCATTGGTCCTCGTCCATTACTGGTTCCATCACCCTAGCTACCCATAGTATAAGCCATAATGATTATTTATATATTTAATAAGTTTCAAACAACTTGACCTACATCTTCATTTTAACAAGATTTAATACTAAGTATTTATGATGACATAGACTGTATTATTTCTTGTTGGCGTCGAAGTGCACTCAATGCAGGAGCCTCATCATTTACATTTCGATGATTTTCTTGTTCCACTGGTGGAGTGAATGATTCCAAATCTTCACCTTCCTGGGCAATGTTGCACAAAGTTGCACAGCAGACAACGATATTTGCTGCAAATTTTGGGTTGACTCTTAGATGATTCAGGCAGGGAAATTTTTCCTTTAATATTCCAAAGGAACACTCTATAATCTGCCTTGTTGCTTTGAGTCTTCGGTTGTAGCGTCTTTCACCCTCGCTATTTGTGTCGTTGTGTAACGGTGTCATTAGCCACGTTTTTAGAGGGTAACCCGAGTCTCCAAGTATAACGCCATTTGGAAATATGTTTTCTTGTTCCATTGCACTGTAGAGACTACTCCTTCTAAGAACTCGTGCATCGTGCACACTACCCGGCCAATTGGCACTTACATAAAAAAATTGATATTGTGGTCCACATACCATCATACAATTTATCGAATGGCCTCCTTTTCTGTCTACGAATGCTGGTTCGTTAGTAGTTGGTGCGTCTATTGGTATGAGTGTTCCATCAATTATACCAATTACATTCGGGAAATTATATAATTCATAGAACTCTTGCACTACGTCTCCCATTCGGTGTGGCCATATAATTATCGATGGAAATAACCTTCTATTAATAGCGTTAATAACGCGATGAACAGTTCGACAAACTGTAGATTTGTCAACGCCATGACCTGCACCAACAGAATAATATTGGCATCCAGTTCCAAGCCAATGAAGTGTAGTACATAATTGCTGTTTCGGAGAAAGAGCACCACCTTTTTTTTTCAACTTAATGTCGCTTGAAATTGCTTGCAGCACACGTTCGGCTTTAATAGGTTTCATTCGAAACATTTCGTAAAAGTGTGCACTATTTTCAAAAGTGAAGTTGATCCTGTCCTTATATACCTTTTGGTGTCGGGTTACTAGATATTGATCATCGTCATCGTCGGATAAATGCAAAATATTAAACATTTTTCGTTGATTAGGCTTTAACTAAATCACTTGTAATTCAAAATTACCGTGGTCCTAAGGTAAGTAGTAATAAATACAAGTTACAACTAATAATTGGAATTTTTAGACTCGTATTGCAACCAAAACTAATAAAATTTACATATAATATTAGTTATTAGGGCTAATACTTTTTGACTTGTATTTTATAACTTGTATTTTATTATGCAACAATAATTTACAAGTTACAACCAAAATCACTAATATTATTAGCTTGTACTTATTCACTTGTATATTTATCCCTCGTATTTTATTATGCAACATAAAAGTACAAGTTACAACCAAAATCACTAATAGTATTAGCTTGTACTTTATTATGCAATAGGCCCATATTATTTCACTGAACCTGACATCCCGAGTAGATTTTGTTTACGACTGCCGGAACTTGTTGATAGCTGGAATAGTCGTCTGGGGAACTCAACTGACATGAGTCGTGCATTTATGTGCCAAATAAAGTGTCAAGGGCATCCTGCGATGTAAGGCTAGCTATGCAGACTTTTGTTAACAAGGATTGTGAAGCTGAAAATTCGTACAAAATGCTATAACCGATTTCCCTTTTTGTTTCTATCCAAGAAATATTATTTTGAAAAAGAATTGCGTACAGACCTAGTTTTTCATAATATCTACAATATATTCAAAAATCGTTAAAATCTGAATAGGCTTCAGGGCAGAGAAACGTTATAGCCCGGAGCCAAACTTGTATGGTTTTTTTTAAACTGCTACGCGATTTAAGTTTCGCTTCACAATCCTCTTAAGCGTTTAAATTTATTGACTTTGACATCGATGTACTATCAGCCCAATGGAACCCTGACCCACCATAGAACTGTGTCACAGTGACGTTATGATTCAAGTTGTAACAAGTATATTTGGATTGGTATATTTGTAAACTAACACGTAGAGATCCTACGAAGCTAGAGATGACTAAATTTAAAACCGTACTGTATAGAAATAACTGTTTCGCAATGTCTGTAATGAACAGTAATGATATATAGATGTAACATGTTCAAATTGTCATCTATGGGAAATACATTTTCAGGTACTAGATGGTTAGTGACAGATGTTTTTTATTGTATTTAAAAAATTCTTTGAATATGACACGATCGAGGTTATAATAACTTATTGTACGTTTGAAGTAACTAATTTAGTGGTTTTTTATAATTTTATGAATGTTTAAACATAGTTTTAAGATTTTCCACGCTCTGAGATCTACTTATAGCAACTATTATAAAAAAACAGCATTGTAACTTGTAACCCACGCTTATATCAAATAAATAATCCATTTACTCATTCATACTGTAACTCAATTATAATTTGATGTTCCTGATGAGTGATGATAATATTTTTACATATCAGAGGGCCCTGCCAAGATGGATTACGCTAACTAGAGTTTCTATTCGTTTCGTTCTTAACCAATCGCGTCACTGGTAGATCACGTGACTTTTCGTATCACATCATCTACCAGTGACGCGATTGCTTTAAAAACGAAACGAATAGAAACGCTAGTTAGCGTAGTGCATCTTTGCAGGGCCCTCTGGCAATACTATGTGTTAAACTATTTCGCCAGAATAAACATTTAAATTAGGTCAATTTGTGTTTGTACACAAATAATTCCAAGCATGCAATAACATTATACAACTTTGTAGACTTTATCCGGAAGCTGAACGGGGTTGTTTGCCCCTCAGAGCACTTCCTTCTCCTCCTTCTTCTTCTTTTGGTTAAACTGTTCATTATTCAAGTTAATTCCAAACCCAACCCAATTACATACGTAAGTGGAAAGCTAAGTTTAGTAACGTGTAAATAAATGCGCACACTTTATAACAAAAAAATACTAATCGAGCAATATACAAATAACATAATACTTATTCAATAAATCAAATAATTCAAACTTACATTCGCGAAAACTTAACAGATGTACAAAAAAATCATACGACGACATCGATTTTTGTCGGATAAGTTTATATCACTCTGGTATTCTCAGTCAGATTTAGTACCCATCGCTAAGCTAATTGAGAAAAACCAATATACCTACATACGGATTTATCCGACAAAATATGATGTCATCATTTATTATGGTTATTTACTAAATTACATCTGTATGTCGCACATTATTGACATTAAAGCGTACATTTCAGTCTTTCATTTCGGCAGTTCGGTACCGGTCGTAGAATCTAAATATTGTCAGGACCACTCGAGTCAAGAATTTCAATTTTCTAGATGGTTTAACGGGGAGTTATACCCATATATAATATATAACCATTACTAAAGTCACGTCAAAGTTAACGTCAAGAACATTTTAATTCGTTTGTTAGTCGTATACCTCGAAATCAAAAATTCCTTGTAGCTTTTCACCTATTCGCGTTTCGCCGCGATCTCAAAATTTCTGAACAGATTTTTTTTCTTGTAGTATGATTTCTGGTCGCAAATTACAGTGGTATATAAAATCCATAGTATACTTACTTTCCTGCCTTTCTTCACTGTAGTCGCTTTTCACCTCGATAAATATTTGTTTGTAATGCGTTATAAAATGTGTTAATAATGTGTTTGGAAAGCCTTGGGGGAGGCCTATGTCCAGTAGTGGACGTCTTTCGGCTGACATGATGATGATGATGATGAATGCGTTATAACATATCGCAATATTTCCTTGAAGCACTATACCTCTATAGTTTTGTTTTGTAAATGCATTTCGCACTTGTAGTTTATCTCCTGGTTATGAGTGTGATATATAACCTCGTTGTGCATATCACTAATATGACTAATAAAATAATAGACAATATATGCTGTCACAGAAACAATCAAGTGCAAATGTTGATATATGTCAATTTGTCAATTTGACCACGTATT
The DNA here is from genome assembly GCA_923062465.1 of Acleris sparsana. Classification (NCBI taxonomy): domain Eukaryota; kingdom Metazoa; phylum Arthropoda; class Insecta; order Lepidoptera; family Tortricidae; genus Acleris; species Acleris sparsana. Next base: position 17,446,322 of record OV281286.1, read on the forward strand.
ATATTCACGACCCGCGAGATTAGGACGGTTACGAGTAAAATGCGACCCAGGTAAAATGCGACTATTTTTTTTTGCGGGTAACTAAATAGGCTATTGATAATACCTACATGCTACATCAAAATTTGCTACTGTTGTAAAAATCTATTGAAAATATATGCAGCTAACTAAATAGGCTATTGATAATACATGCTACATCAAAATTTGCTACTGTTGTAAAAATCTATTGAAAATATATGCAGCTAACTAAATAGGCTATTGATAATACATGCTACATCAAAATTTGCTACTGTTGTAAACATCTATTGAAAATATATGCGAGTAACAAAATATACCACCGATATTACACGCTACAACAAAATACGCTATCGCGGCGAAACGCGAATAGGTGAAAAGCTACAAGGAATTTTTGATTTCGAGGTATACGACTAACAAACGTTTTAATTTGTGACGCGGGAACGTACTCAACTTCAAGTTTAATTATCGTACTAATATTATAAATGCGAAAGTTCGGATGTTTGTTATTCAATCAGGCATAGAGTTAGCGCGCTCGTTCACTGAGTAGATCGCTCCAAACTAGTACAATCGCTCAAGTGTACTAATTCGGTCTTTTAGTCCTTTTAGTACACTAGTACATTGAAAGAATCTCGTCTGTCCTATGGCCGGTCGGTCATTTATCCGGATCGCTTTGCTGTGAGTGTCACTCGCTGCTCTGTTCGGTTCTTGCTCCGCGTGTACTAAATGAACTAAGAACAAACTTTACGGAATAATTCGTTCTAGTACAATGACGGGAATTCATTCTTTTTGGCTCTTAGTACATGTACTACACAACCCTAATCAGGCAGGGCAGAACAGATATTTATTCCGGAAAATTATATCTAGATTACAACGTGAAGCCTCAATCGCGTAGATGTCAAAAAAAAAACTTAGGGCGATAACGTTTCTCACCCTCTAAATCAAGTCCGATATCCACAATATTTGAATATATAGATATTATGAAAAACTCTGTTTACGTTTCATTTTCTCAATTTTTTAAAAATATTTTCTTGAAAAAGAAACGTACAGAGCTAGTTTTCATAATATCTAGATCATTCAAAAATTGGCCTAGAGCGTTAAGTGGCGAGAAACGGACGATACGATACTATAAAACGACTTCTGCACGGACGAAGGAGCGCGCAAAACCTAGATTAATATATATGGCTATCGTCCAGTTGGAAAATTCTACCAGTGTCAAGGTGTGAACTTATTCAAAATCAGGTTATTACCTTAGGCCATAAACCATAACTCCTATTAATCATCCAATATTTTTTACAGCCTTAAACCCAAAAAAGGTCGAAAAGAAACAACCATCAAGAAATCAGAGTTCATGCCGGGCGTGAGAGGAGTGGAGCCTTTCAACACGCAGCCTCGTCTTCTGGATGTGCAGCAGAAGGCCCAGATGTTCTGCGAGTGGCCCAAGACTGGGTTCCCGGGCTCACAGCCCGTGTCCATGGATATGATGAACTTGAGGAAGCTGCATGAGAAGCCGTATCGGGTGTCGTGGAAGGCTGATGGGGTTAGGTTGGTATTAGCGTTTGTTAAAAGAAAGATTTAAAAGTTTTGTGGTGCCTTGGGTAAAAAGAGTTTGGACGTGATGATAGGCAAAATCGCAATATTCTTAAGTGGTAACCACCACATTATACCGCAAATTTTGGGGAAAGATTTGGGTCATGTTGCCAATTTCGCTCCAAAAAGAGCGCCCTGATTTTTATAAATTGACATTTGTCAAACAATGAAGAAGTTTTTGTCCTTTTTTACCTAATAATTTGTTTTTAAATCTATGCGATTTGCGCTTGCGACATGAGGGGCCACTTGCAGTTAAGATAAAAATAAACTATTATTAGTATCACGTCGCGAGAAAAAGCTGCGTTATGACTGTTTTGAGTCTATTGAGATATTTTTTTTCTTTATTCCTAGGTATATGATGCTAATCGATGGAGAGGGAGAGGTGTACATGATAGACAGAGACAACTGTGTGTTCAAAGTGTTTGGGCTGCGGTTCGTTCACAGAAAAGATCTGAGGCAACACTTGAAAGATACTCTACTAGACGGCGTAAGTACACCAGCTAGTAAAACCCTATTAAAATGTAAGGTTGCATTTCTACTCACACGAGGCAGAGCGTAATCGACCATTCAGATTTTATAGTACACACAGTGTCACACATGTAGAGGGTTTGATCAAACTGATGGGTCGTTTTAGCTTATTTCCCTATTTTTAACGCTGCGTTTCTACTGGACTTGTTTGCTAAGCACACCGCTAGGAAAACATCTACCAATGGAATAGCTAGAACTAGAATAGCTAAAACATCTGCCAATAGAAGTCGAGAAAAATTAGGTAATCCAATTGGTGTTTTTTTTTTTCCTCGCATCCGTAAATCTGCCTCTCACAGGCTGATTTACACGCAGCCAGATCGATGAGGCTAATAAATGTTTTTTTCTTTCGATTTTAGGAAATGGTAATAGACAAGGTACAAGGAAGAGAAATACCCAGATATTTGTGTTATGACATAATAAGGTTTGATGGACAGGACATATCAAAAAAAGCCTTCTTTCCCTCCAGAATGGACTATATAGAACATGAAATTATTAATCCTAGGTAAGTTTTGTATAAAATAACACCTGTGGCCTGTTTTATAAAGCTACAATTTATAGGTTACAAGTTTCCGTTTGACACAACCTCGACCAATGACGACCAGCCATTTGAGGAGTGTTGCCAGTTTATACCTGTAAAATTGTTACTTGTAGATTTATAAAACGTGCCCCTGGAATAACCTTCTATTTAAAGATAAAAATCTTTTTTTATTTCTAGCATTTATTGGTAAAAATTGGTAAAATATTAACATTTTACAAAAACAAACGAAAGAACTTACAAACTTACTTCAAACTACACTAATCTAACAAACGAACGAACTTGCAAACTTACTTCAAACTACACTAATCTAACAAACGAACGAACTTGCAAACTTACTTCAAACTACACTAATCTAACAAACGAACGAACTTGCAAACTACACTAATCTAACAAACGAACGAACTTGCAAACTACACTAATCTAACAAACGAACGAACTTGCAAACTTACTTCAAACTACACTAATCTAACAAACGAACGAACTTGCAAACTACACTAATCTAACAAACGAACGAACTTGCAAACTACACTAATCTAACAAACGAACGAACTTGCAAACTTACTTCAAACTACACTAATCTAACAAACCGCTACCAGTCGGCATTTTTCCCAAAATGCTGGCAGCATTGCCACGTTAAATGGCAATGCTTAATCTTTGTGCCAAGTACAGGCCAGCATTTTGGTCACGAGTCGATCAGTCGCTTTGATAAATCCTTAAAAATACGGTGTGCTCCTGGTCCCCACGGTCCTAATTAAGTACGTGATTTAAATGTGTATATTCGAGCCAATTTTAATTTCCAATGAATTTTAAAGATTCTTTTCACCAGTCTGTAATCAATCAATCTTAAATGTATGCAGCAAATAGTAGTTATCACAGTCAAAATTTCAAATAGTTGTGTTTTAATCGAATGATACACATTTTTACTAGGTTAAAAGCGATAGAGAAGAAGATGATACACAGAGACCGCGAGCCTTTCAGCGTGCGGTTGAAGCAGTTCTACGAAGTGAGGATGGCACATCAGCTGTTGGGAGAGAAGTTCGCCAAGACCCTCTCACATGAGCCTGATGGGTTGATATTCCAACCCTCTAAAGAGGTTTGACCTTATTTTATAAATATATATGTATATGAAAGAAGATAGCTACTAAACTGACTGTGCTATCAACGCACAGGCGAATCCTAGGGACTTGAAATTTAGAGGGAATATTCCTTGAATATCCTGGTGCACCCCCAGGATATTCAAGGAATATAAGAAGGGATTTTTGGAAAATCATCCTCTATGGAGTTAAAAAAGGGGAATTGGCTTGAAAGTAATTCAACGCGTACGACGTTTCGGGCGCCCTCTAGTTACTAATTAAATCTAAGCAAGGTTAGTCAATCCTCAATAAAAACTCAAACTTACAACATTTATTTGACAAACTCACAACATGTATAGCCAATATAGCGTTGAATTCGTCTTTAGACACCTTTTTACATACGTCGCAGCCTTAAGGTTTATTCGGCAGTGCCTAACTACTTCGCTTAGTGAAAGGATTAGGCTTTTCATCTGCCTAAGCAGAGCCTCTGTCCAACTTGTTTTGCACCATCTTGATGTTTGTTATTACATTACACATACATTTGTAATTATAATTAAATCGTTGATGTTACGGTACCAGCTTTGGTACGGTATGGTACTACCTACTGTATCGTCAATTACGATACTATTACTACATGTAATTATAGTTTTGGATGGGATTAAACAGTGGAATAGAGGTAGTCCAGTCGTGTTACAAAATATCGATTTAACGATTGGTTCCCGATTCGTCGTATTCCTATTTTGTCGTATCTGAAGAAGTTAAATTTACCCGTGTGACCGGCTATCGCTAACTGAACTGAATGAACTGCAAATTGTGTACACATAATTAATTTTATAAATTTGCTTATAGCCGTATGTACCTGGACCTTGTGAGGACGTGTTAAAGTGGAAACCGAGCAACATGAACAGCGTCGACTTCAAGCTGAAAATAGTCACCGAAGGTGGTCAGGGGTAAGTCGAAAAAAATGTGCTTTCGGAGTTATGACTTATGATTTCTATACTATTTACTCGGAAAAACTAGAAAGAAAAATTTTGTCAAATAAAAATAAAAAACTTTGGACAAACTTCTGGTATTTTTTTAAAGAAATGCATATAGTCACACCCTTATCTGAATATGATTAACCGGCGTTCTTTCTTACATGTACTAGGCTAAGCTATCCGAGCATATTACTTGTTATAACAAAAAGTAACATACCTTAAAAATACCTAACTTTTTCCCTTCCAGTATATTACCGACAAAAGTGGGCCAACTATTCGTAGGCCAGCTAGATACTCCTTTCTGGACGATGAAAGTGACGAAAGACATCAAACACCTTCACAACAAGATCATAGAGTGCACGTTTGAAAACAACCGATGGGTGTTCATGAGGGAACGGACGGACAAGTCGTATCCCAATAGTTATAATACTGCAAAATGTGAGTCAATATCCGATAGTTATAATTGGTTTGTTCAGCTTGTTCTTACTGAAATTAATAATTACTAGAAAAATAAATAATATTATTAACCCTTTGAACGCTTTTGTCTTGATACAAAACGTCGTCCTCACACGCCAATGTCAGCTGGAAAACACAGTTAATGTCAACCTTACGTCACAAATACTCGGGTATATTTTGAGCTGTATCTGTGACCACTAAAACGGTCGATTGCGTGGTAGGCAGACAGTAGACGACCACTTTAGTGGTTCTTGGCGTTCAAACGGTTAACAGTGATCGGATCTAGGATGAAATTTGGGGTGAACGACCTCAAACGTTATGCTTAACGTGGATGTGACTTGGGATTATAGCAGGTACTGCTCATTTCAAGTGGCCAAATAATTTAATAAAAGGTTGATAAGTGTTAATTGTTTACGAAAAGATTATTTGAAGTCATCCTATGTGAGTGCTACGTCATCGGCACTAAAAGTTCCAGCCCTGGTGATAAGTTTAACAAAATAGTAACAATAATTAATACTTGTGTATACCGTGGTAAACAGATTAAACATTTTTTTTTGTTTTTACATATTTCGTTAATTTTATAGTTACTACTTAAAATTTAAAGTGATTTACCTTTTTATAAAGGTAAAGTAACAAAAAGACTCGCGGGATTGTAAGTCATATTCATATCCATGTTAAAATAACGGACCTAAATTGCATCCTACATCCGATCACTGATCATTAGGGAAAACCGTGTGATGAATACCGTACTTCTCTCTCGTTTGCTCTTAATAAAAGCTTATGAGAGCGAGTAAGAGACTAGTACAAACTCGAGGGAACTTCCAAGAGCTGTCGCACTGTACTATCAGCCCAATGGAAACCCTGACCCACCATTGAACTGTGTCACAGTGACGTTATGATTCAAGTCGTGAGAAGGGTCAAACCAATTGTTTTATAACGTCTCCGTGACACCGTTATATGGTGGGTCAGGGTTCCATTGGGCTGATAGTACATTAACGCAACCCCTCGACGTTAAATGGAGTACCGGGGTGAGCCATGTCGTTGTTTGAAAACAATATCGTTATACAGGATGGTACTCGATAAACTGTACATATTAAAAAGGATGAAATTTTAGGTTAATTTAACATTATTAAAAAAAAACATGTTTTTTATACAGATTCTTGAACTTGCTCTGCAAAAATGTCATATTGTTTTCACACAAAAAAATTAGCTACTTATTATTCCTCGTTTCATTTTTGATCGAAAAACGTTGAAAAAAATGGTAAAATATCTTTATCATTTTGAGAAAATTGTGTTTTAATAAAAGTAAAATGGTATTTTTGCACTAATTTTCCACAAAAAAAAAGGAGTTTCTTGGTTTTTTAATTGCTCTAATATTGTTATCAATTGTTATAACCCTAACTATTGTCAATACTATGCATTTTGTTTTATCTTTTTTGGGCAATAAGATCAAAAAAGATCAAAAAATTGTTTTACTGATATACCTTAAATTTCATCCCTGACCATCCTGTATGTCTACTGAGCCAATTTTAAAGGATTGAAAAAGGTTTGGTCATGATTAAATTAGCTTTTTCTGCCGACTGTACATTTTTTGGCAGTCCTCAACTGCATACCGAAACCAATCTCACGAGTCCAAAACTCTTGCCAACTTCGCAGTAAATCATCAAATGAGCTTTAAGGCCACGAAAATTTTGCGTCGAATTGTCTTGAAAAAAATATAGATTTAACTAACAACTATGTTTACATTTTCCAGCTGTATGCCAGAGTATAATAGACCCCGTGACAAAGGAGCGGTTACTAGACTTCATCGACAACCACCGGTTCATAGACGACTCCGATTTGATGCCGATGCCCAAGATGGTCCAGCGATAACTGTTGACTCAATTTGAACGATGTTATGATATAGAGTACATTATTGTCGTGCCTTAGTTCACCGATAACACAATCGTCATGCCATTATGGCATCCACTTCTAGCAGTATATGCGCCCTTAGACGCTTTGTTACAAACTTCGCAGCATTACGGTTTAAATGTGCGTTTCTATACTAATTCCCTCTATAAACTATTTTTTTCTGGTGCCTTAGCTGTTCTATTAAGCGCTAAATTCGAAGGCGTCTGATGTCTCGTCTTTCTTATTCGTCGTTGGTGACTAATTCGAGAGAAAGAGACGGAGCTAACGTAACTTAAAACATCGATTAAAGTACTTAATATTCCTCTTAAGAGTAAATCAAAGCTATATTATATGTTTAAATGATATATAAAAATAAATCTATTATTTTATTATTGGTGAACTAAGGAAATATTAATATCTCAGTACCATTCAATAATACATCACTGCATGCTATCGTGTTACAGACCCCAAGTTCTAAATTCTTATGGTTTTTTATGGGCACTGATGCTCAGAACATGATTCATTTGAAGAACAATAATTAACATAGTTGACGACGACAAGAAACGAAAAAAAGTGGAGTACTTTAGATTTACTGTAAAATCTCCGAACAATCTGGGATTCGACTTAGGTCTAACTGATAAAAAAGACCGAGCTTGGGGCCTAGTCAATATGCATAACGCTAAGATAGATAAGTAAATGAATACACGAAAGCTAATGACAGACACATCGACCGCTTATGTCAACTCCATACATTTCGAGTCGATTGAAAACAAACTTTACCGGCGAAAACTCTACTCAAAATGTTAGTGTACTTGGACGTCAAACGCCAACCCATGTTTTCTAAAAAAGAATGTATAAAATAAGTCATAATTCAATGGACTTGTTATACAGATTGTCAGATATGTATTAAATTTAATATTGATTAGGAAATTTTGATATTTCTGTATTGATTCAATATAGATCAGATAGTTTGTTAACCATGAAGTTACTGAATATGAATGTTGACAGCAGTAATAAAACTATGTTAATATTCCCTCGCACGCAGCAAATACGTTTAGCTTTGTTTTACTGCTGTCAACAATGTGCAATGTGTCAGTATTGACTTTGTATCTGCCTAAGTACTTTAATGGCATTATCCTAAAAAGCTTGACGCAGTACCACTAAATTGTATGCAACTCATTATTTAGTTTAATTATTATTTCAACACCCTGTTTTAGTGATGAATGAAGTAAGTTATTAAGACTAAGTTAACACTTTGTTTAAGGACGTATCTATAAAATCAAAATAAAATGTTTTATTTTATAATTTATTATTATTTATTTTACCAGCACCCTGCAACTTTTTCAAATATAAATATGTAATTGAATAAATTTAAACAATATCAATTTTCAGTAAATAAAAGTATTTAAGTTTATTAATGGCTGGTACACTCGAGTTCACAAATATGTGTACACTTTAGTTTGAGCGCCAAGAACCACTAAAGTGGTCGTGTACTGTCGTGCCTACCACGCCATGGACCCTTTTAGTGGTCACAGATACAGTGCAAAATAGACCAGTGTATTTGTGACGTAAGGTTGACATTAACAGTGGTTTTCAGCTGAGATCGGCGTGTGAGGACGACGGCGACGTTTGTATCAAGTCAAAGGCGTTCAAAGGGTTAAACTGCCAAGTATGAATTGTCACAGGGATTAAAGTGACAAAGTATTAAAGTTTACACATATTTATGAACTCGACTGTACTCCAGCAGCCAGTTTATATACAATTTTAAAGATTAACAACTATTAAAATAAATAAAAATACTTTATATTCAAAGTAACTTAAAGTAGTTGTGTTTATAAGCGGCTGTCACTTTCGGTACCAGTATTATAATGCCATTTATCCTTTCCATCTACACTCACTACTTTAACCTTGTTTTCTTTGGTTAACTTCATTAAATGATGGTGAACATTATAAGCGGCTGCAGGCCATAACTCTTCTGGAGTATTTGTATAAATCATCTGAACTATTTCCATCTCATTCATCTGTTTTGACGAATTCGCCTTTAAGGCCGCCAGTATTTGCAGCTCTCTTTGTTCCCTATGTGAGATATATTCCTGTATTTTGTCATTTGGATTCTGGAATATTTTTTTAAATGTTACATCAAATAAGTTTGTTAGACATTTCAATTTTGGGACAAGCTTTTGTAGTTTTTTTTTTTGCGAAGTCCTTTTCAGCATATCAAATCCCAAGTAATGGTAATGAGTCCCAACACTGTTGGACTACGTTACATATAACGGAGATCCTATCGCCACCTTCCGACTCCATCATCAGATCAGCCCTTATATAGTTTGTATAATTGTATTGTCATTTTAATTCAATGTTAACCAAAGTCATTAAGGGGACCGATTCAAAATTAACTTGCAAATTTTGACAGACAACTTACATACATACGAACAGTGCAAGTTAAATAAAAGCGTGTAAAAAGTAAATAATACCTTCTGTAAATTTAGATTAAGAATGTGAGCCGTACACTTCATCCCCAGAAAATACACAGTTCCTGCGGTAGTAGGGATAAACGACTCCTACGCAGGCGGAATTGCGGGAAATAGTGAACAAATACAACTTACCTCAATAATGTTACCATGCCCAGGATAAATGACTTTTGGCTGCAAATCGCTAATCTTCTTCAAACTCTTGATGTAGGTATACAAATCCTCAAATACTGCAGTGCCTTCTCCCAATATACAATCTCCAGAAAATAATATCTTCTCCTCCGGTAACATAACACAGATATGGTCAGTTGTATGTCCCGGTGTATGGTATATTTTTACTGCAGCCCCCTCTACTTTGATCACTTGTCCGTTCGATAGCCAGTTCATAGGTATTGATAGCGGTAGATCGTTGTCAGGGTTGTCCTCTGGGGATTTTCTATGCTTCCAGACTTTAGCCTTTCCTGTTTTGAATGGGTAATATTACATGATACATTTTCTATATGATATTTGTGCAATTTCTTTCGTTAACTATGCAAGTTTCCTCAGGACTATTAATTTCCTTTCACGGGAACAAAATGGGTTACGATGGAAGGCTAGTAAACTACTATTACAAAACGTATTGTTGTGTACATCAGCGACTCCCTAAGTGTGTTCTGCGGAACCCTAAGCGTGCCGTTGAAAATTTACCAGGGTTCCGCAAAATCGATAGCAAAAACTATAGCTCAGATAAAATACATATAAACAAAAGTATTTAATGTGGGAGTTAATCAGGATGGAATGAGACACCCAACAACATATCAAATATCGAAATGGCTTTTGTGTTCAACAGATTGATTCTTCTTCAATTCACAGTTCAACTCAAACTGATGGATGGGAAATTTGGTATTGACACTTAATGAAACTTTCCAAGACAATAGCAACTAAAAAACCCACTTCTGCATGGACAGAGACTAAGGCAAAAGCTAGTTACAATAGTTATTATTATTAAATATTACTTGCTATAGATCCCAATAGGTTCTCAACTCCACCAATATGATCATGGTGCCAGTGTGTTAATATAATATGCTCTATTTTCACATCTCTGGTTTCAAGAACTTGGGCTAGGTTTGCTTCATATTGTGGCACATTTTTATCACCAGTATCTATTAAGATACGGCTGAAAACAAATTACATTAAGACACACGAAAGTATTCTAAAAAACAGTAAATAACAAAAACCAATCAAGTGCAAGTTACACTTATGCATGGAGGATGTAAGGCACACAGTAGTGCCGTAGGACTTTACCACGTCAAAAATGTACCATCTCTCCTGAAGTTACGGCTGAGATTTTATTTTTAAGATTTGGTACTTTTTATTATTTATATAGGGTCTGCATTGAACTATTTACTAAAACCTAATTTGATGCTTGTATTAAGCAATGTATTACAGTTTTTACAATGCATTAAAATTAAAAAAACTTTTTGCAAATCATGTATAGGGATCCCCATTATTTTTATGGATTTTCACCTATTAACATATTCTGTATAAAAATACAACTTGCTATCTATTACGGTCAAAAGATACAGATCTTTAAAGTTAGGAAGGACAACAAAGGCTTAGTAGCTCATGTTTGGCACCTGTTGGGTATAGAACCCTGAAAAGCTACGATTCACATTACCATACTAAGATCATAACAGATCCTTAAAGAAATACTTATCAGCTTTACAAGTACCATTGGATGTCAAATATTGGGTGCTTTACCCCAATTAATTGAATTAATTGGTGTAAATAAAACAAAGTGCATAAAGTGTTTGCATCCCAGCAAACATTTGAATTGTAAAGTGGATAGGCTTTATTAAACTAGAATACACCTCGGAAACTGATAACGATGACATATGATGAAACTGATGAAGGCAACAACAAACAAAAATAAAATAAAATAGGGTGACGGAACCAGTAATGGACCAATACCAATTATGGACACTTGAATTTTATTTTCCTGAAGATAAGGATTATTCATATGTTTTCATCATCATCATCATCATGTCAGCCGAAAGACGTCCACTGCTGGACATAGGCCTCCCCCAAGGCTTTCCACTCAGACCGGTCTTGTGCTTTTCGCATCCACCGCGGTCCCGCGATTCTGACGAGGTCGTCACTCCATCTTGTTGGAGGCCTACCTACAGCTCGTCTTCCAGTCCGCGGATGCCACTCCAGAACCTTCTGACCCCATCGGCCATCAGTCCTGCAAGCAATGTGCCCCGCCCACTGCCACTTCAGTTTAGCTATTCTTCAGGCTATGTCGGTAACCTTAGTTCTAGTGCGGATATCATCATTTCTGATTCTATCATGCAGAGAAACCCCGAGCCTAGCCCTCTCCATAGCCCTCTGAGTGACTTTGAGCTTCATTATGAGGCCCATTGTTAGCGCCCACGTCTCAGATCCGTAAGTCATCACTGGCAACACACACTGGTCAAAGACTTTTGACTTCAAACACTGAGTGAATTTGGACGAAAAGGTGCTACGAAGCTTCCCGAACGCTGCCCAGCCGAGTCGGATATGACGAGACGAGACCTCTTTCTCAAAGTTGGACCTACCTAACTGGACCGTTTGTCCCAGGTAAATATAGTCGTCAACAACTTCGAGCGCAGAGCCTCCGACGACATGGACATTTGTTTTGCAACAATCAATTTAGAACCATATGAAATTTGAATTAAGAGTGAAGTGTTCATTACTGGTGCCTGTCAGCTAAAAGTGTACATTATTGGTGCCGTCACCCTAACTAAATAAAGTTAATTTATTGTTCTTACTTGCGCCCTGTACCAACAAGGTATGTATTAGTGCCCTGTAGTGTCATGTGTCCAGGGTTGCAGCCAAGGATACGTATGACCTGATTGCTGATCGCCGTCACACTAGGAATTGAAGCCATAACTGCAGATAAAACTTTGCCTGAAAATAAAATACAACAGTTGTTACTTGGTGTTTGACGAATATATGGCTCAAAGGTACGTGATAGTGGTACCGTAAAGATTGTAGCGATAACGATATAATTTATGATAATAAAGAGCGGAATTTATAAATGTGAAATGTCATAATTACATGGAAAATACAAATTTGGGACTAAATACTAAAATATTGAGAAACGTACTAATGAAAACCATTTTAGTTTCTTCAATTAGGTAGTCAAAATAGTTGTTTACATAACTTATTGGACTTTTATATAAAGTTATACCTATCAATTTGGCAAAATACGTACAATCTGCTGCACAAACAAAACACAGAACAATATTTAAAAAATAATCTAAGTGTGCGACACAGCGACACTAACACTAGCAGATAAGAATATTTGCGTTTGAGAATTAAACGCCCAGAATTATGTATAGAACTACACTCAAGGACTAGTATCCGAACGGGAAAAAAAAAATCTTTGTACGAATTGACAGATTGTTGACAACTGCCAAGATAAAGTGTCAAATTTTGGCCAATTTTGGAAAAATGGCTGGGGCGCTAGCGCGAGTAATTCACGGGGCGAAGTCTCAGTTTGGTAAATTGAAGCTACTCTACTTGATAAACAATCACGATACAACTTTATATTTAATTTGCTATGAATATGATCACTCTTTGAGAGTGTAGTTCTGTGGTGCGTAGCTAGGAAGCTTACATAATATTGACGTCTCATGGTGTTTTCCAGGTGTTGTTGGGCCGTTGGTAAGCGTCAACAATGTGCCCGTGCGGTTCCAGCAGACGCAGGCCCCGACGAAAACAAAGTATGGGTCGCTGGCTGATAGCGACCGCGTATTCACAAACTTGTACGGCCGACACGACTGGAGACTGAAGGGAGCTCTTGCCCGCGGCGACTGGTATAAGACCAAGGAGATTATCTTAAAGGGCACAGATTGGATTGTCAGTAAGTACATGCCATAAAAACTAGACTAGAACTAGAAACTATGCTAGTTAAATAATTATCAGCTATGAGCAAAGCCCGGATAGCGGGAGCAAAAATGCACATTTCCTAGTGCTTAAGTGCTTGAAAAACATTGATGTTTCAACTTTAAAATCGTAAATAATTTGATATCTAGAAAAGTAGTGGAACTGCGTGATATAGAAGTAATTCATAACTACTATGAATTATTTAAATTGCCCTGATTTAGAATGATTTAGAATGGTCCTTTAGTTTGCTGAAATGGATTTTATCACCAAGGAGAAGGAGTTGAAAATCAGAAAATTTGGAAAAAATGCTAATTGTATATTACTAAAATTATATCAAATATTTAAAAATACAACAGTTCATTTTAATTTCGTTAACAACTATAATATTTCTGATATCCAGTCTCTGTCCACTACATCGTGCTTTTTTATTGACATCGACTTATGAAATGTGTGTCCTCGGACTATTGAGATGTCAACACATAATTTCTCCCATCATCTGGGCTTTGGATATGATAGATGTCAACTTAATAACTTAGTTATTAAAGATAAGTCCAGTAGTATCAGGTTTACTTCCTTTCCACAATGGCCAAAGAGTTTTATTTGAGTTTCCTGAACTTATCCATGAATAATTATTAACTTCTCAGATGAAATGAAGAGCTCCGGTCTCCGTGGTCGTGGTGGAGCTGGTTTCCCTACCGGCATGAAATGGTCGTTCATGAACAAGCCAGATGATGGCCGTCCCAAATACCTTGTAGTCAATGCTGACGAGGGGGAACCAGGCACATGCAAGGACAGAGAAATCATGCGTCATGACCCACACAAGCTGATTGAGGGGTGCTTGATCGCTGGGGCTTCAATGAAGGCCAAAGCAGCTTACATTTACATTAGAGGAGAGTTTTACAATGAAGCCAGCAACCTCCAGGTTGCTATTGCTGAGGTAAGATTTGATTCTTGATATACACTTACATAGTAACTATTATGTACTCACTTAAACATTAAATTCAAATAGTAGTTAGTAAAGTTGTACAAAAAATAAATTAAACATTTTAAGGTAGATAATAAATAAAATAGCAATGTGCATATTTCTGTGCCTCCTGTGACAAGTGATACAACTCGAGTTGTAGCAATTTGCGGTTTTTTTCATGAATCAACTTGAAAAAAAATTACGCATCTTTTGCTCCAACTCCCGTGTTCCTAGGCCTTCTAGTTCCCAAGATACTTTCGTGTAAAATGATACAATTAACCATTTTTTTTCCAATTTTGAGTGAGTAATGCTATTTCTCTAGTTAAAACACTCCAAAAAACAAAAAATAAAAAAAAACTTCGTGCCTGGTGATATATCTAAAATTGTATTATTAATCACGATTTTAATTTACCTTTAAAAAGTCGTGTTTTTTGATATAACTTGAGTTGTATCATTTATCACCAGAGTTTTGCGTATTTCGAAAGTTACAAATTGAGTTAGACCAAAAATTAAACCTATATTTGCTTTTTTTGGTTTGTGTTAAGTGATACAACTCAATTTATATCAAATGTCACCAAATATTTCCTAATTTTTGAAATTATGTCATATGGCACAAGTCAGTTGTATCAAAAATGTAAGAATATTATGAACATTTAGAACCTGTAAAGTTTGATGCATAGTGATACAATTACTATCCAAACAAATCTATTGATACTTTCTATAGAAAGAAACGTGTCATAATAAAGTGTAATATTAAATGTATTAATATTTAGTAAGGTCTAATAATATTACTTTGTTGTGACAGAGTTTTGTAAAGGTTCAGAATAAAATGGTTTGTCTCTGGTCGGGTGCTGAGGTATAAAGTGCGAGGGGAAGTTAGATAAGGCTTGATATTTGCTTATACAAAATGTGTCTATTTTTAATCCAAAATATCCAAATAGCCTATCTGTCCTCGTTTTGAATATAGGGTTCGGCCTTTAGGGTATTACCCAAACTAGCAGTACCCTGTCATATGAGTAAGCTTGCTTGTGTATACCTCTCCTTTTGGTTTCTTTAATGAGCGAATCTAGTAGGAGACACCATGAGTGGTGACAGGCAACCCTCTTGCGGGAAGCCTCTACATGTCTTTATCCTTTTTGAGTCTCCAGTCCAGAACCTTAAAAGCGTCCTCCAATGCAGCGGTGAACAGCTTCGGAGAGATCACAAGATCTCCTTGTCTGACTCCCCGCTGCAGAGGAATAGGCTTCGTGCTCTGGTCCTGTAGTCGGACGTTACGGACATAGTGGCGTTTTCGTACAGACACTTGAACACTTTGATATATCGTTAGTCAACTTGGCACCGCTGGAGAGACTGCAGCACAGCCCAGGTCTCGATCGAATCGAAGGCTTTCTCGTAGTCCAGAAATGCAAGGCAAAGGAGGAGGTTATACTCTTCGGTCTTCTGTATAACCTGCCGCAGCGCATGTATGTGTTCTACGGTACTATAACCTTTTCGGAAACTGGCTTGTTCGGGAGGCTGGAAATCGTCAAACCTGCGTGCGAGACGATTTGTGATAAACCTCGGAAACAATTTGTAAACATGGCTCAGAAGTGAGATGGGTCTATAATTCTTCAGCAAGGTTTTATCACCTTTCTTGAAGAAGAGAACCACCACACTTCTTCCCGTGATAGTCGGAGGCTCAGCGCTTGAAGTTGTTGATGACAATATTTACCTGGGACAAAGGGTCCAGCTAGGTAGGTCTAACTTTGAGAAAGAGGTCACTCGTCGTATCCGACTCGGCTGGGTGGCGTTCGGGAAGCTTCGCAGCACCTTTTCGTCCAAATTACAGCAGTGTTTGAAGTCAAAAGTCTTTAACCAGTGTGTGTTGCCAGTGATGACTTACGGATCTGAGACGTGGGCGCTAACAATGGCCCTCATAAGAAAGCTCAAAGTCACTCAGAAGACTAAGGAGAGGGCTATGCTCGGGGTTTATCTGCGTGATAGAATCAGGAATGATGATATCCGCAGGTAGAACTAAGGTTACCGATATAGCCCGAACGGGGCACATTGCTCACAGGACTGCTGGCCGATGGGGTCAGAAGGTTCTTGAGTGGCGTCCGCGGACCGGAAGACGAGCTGTAGGTACGCTTCCAATAAGATGGAGTGACGACCTTGTAAGGATCGTGGGAATGCGGTGGATGCGAAAAGCACAAGACCGGTCTGAGTGGAGAGCCTTGGGGAAGGCCTATGTCCAGCAGTGGACGTCTTTCGGCTTTCGGAAATAAAAAATACAATAAAAACAATTTCGTCCTTAAATCACAAAGACCGTTGTTCTATTTACCCGTCAATTTCATGTTTCGTTCCTTTATTCCATAGTATATAAAAAAATAAAGTTATCATGATTGCAATCGTTTGTTTTAAATACTTGTATTATTTGACACAAGTTTTTTCGTAATCAGACCTAGGAATAACTCGATATATAACATTACTCACGGTTTATTTTACATTTTTTTTTGTGAAAAGTGATACAACTCACTAAATATCCGTATTATTATGTCCGTTCGTCTTAAGAAAGATTACTTATTCAATTCCCTACAACTTATATATATAAGCTAAACCTCTAACTCTAGAAATAATACAAAAAAATAGCTTTTAAAACAAGTTGTATCAATCATGACCAGAGCTCCTTGATTACACTTTTATGTGTTAAATAATACAATTCGAGTTGTATCATCTTACACGAGTTAAATGGAGCTCAATCTGAAATGTAAAATGATACATAAAGTACGTTTCTTCGAATATCTCAAAAACTATAACTAGTATCAATATTTTTGTAAAACCAGTTAATAAAGTGATATTATATGATATAAAAATCAATAGCAATGTTTAAAAAAATATATTCATTTAAGAGCAGTATTTTTTTTAAACTTGTTTTCGCTCTCCTGTAAAATCGTGTTTTTCGAGTTGTATCACTTGTCACAGGAGTCACAGATTTATCTTCATAATTTGCAACCCTGACTACAATCCCCAGCTTGAAATATTTTTTTGTTGTTACGTACAAGGCTTATAAAGAACTTGCCAATTCAAGCAATATTGGCTGAGCTATTAAGATAAATATTAACTAAAACCTGAATGTGCTTTCCTTTTTAATTGGCTTCCTAATCATATTCTCATTAAATCCTAATGAGTTTTTAAGGTCCAGTAATTATGGTTGTTTAATATTAACAATAATTTACACAACCTTTTTACATGACATAATATTGGGAAATATATAATTACAAGACTGGGTAAGGGCATGGAGCGTTCGATTTGCCTCTGCTTTTGTGTTACCAAAAAAATACATGTAAGAGCGGCTTCACTCTATGTCCGAACCGAACTCGTGAAAATATGGTCTGTAGTAACCATAGAACTATTTCTCTGGTCCTGATCCTGTTATTATTATTTTTTTTTTCATTTATTAAATGATTTTAAATGGAAATACTCAAGTGTGGGTACTCACTTCGGCATTTCCATTGCATTGGGATTAACAGGATATAATTGCAGAGACTTATTTTATCCATTTGTTTCTTCTGTCTGTAATATTTTTTTATTTTTTCAGTGAAGTCCTATATTTGACAATGAAAATCTTTATTTAATATGTGGGTGAATCAATTTCAATTGACAAAAATAAGAGAAGACCTTAGAACGGCTTTTTTAATAAATTCAAGTAATTTTGTTTGCATTATTTATTAATAAAAATACATGATCTTCCTGTAATTAGCAGTAGAACCTGCAGAAAGAGATTTTGGAACGTAAATAGTATGTAGAATAGTTGTGGAATGGTTGTTCTTTTAGTTAGGTAATTGTTTAATTTTAAATGCAGAAGTTACGATACGAAAAGACTTGATTAGTTTAAATAGTATTTAGGTTAAAAAGTAGTTTACAAAGCAAAGCATTTTTAACTTCTTAGACTGACAATGATCCAGAAAATCCTTTGTCTCAATAGTTGTTATAAAGAACCCTTAGAAAAACTTATATATAATTTAAATTGTTGTTTTTATAATACTTTTTTCACTTCTCATGCTCTTAAAATGCTACATAAGTCTCTGCGAATCGGGACTAAAGCTCCTTATTAATCTCTAGGGATTAAAGTTTTTTTTTTTAATTTACTTTGGAAACCCCTAAACAACCAATCACGGTGTTTGTGAATGGAGGATTATCGCCATTTTCAGTGATTGTGTATGGACCATATTTTTGGGTGTCGAAATAACCTCAAAATGACAACTGCAAATATATTAAAAAAAAGGATTTAATATCGTGAAACACGATTAATTATTACGAATATGAATCTATTTAATCATATTAAGGCCGAACTCTTTTATTATGCGTGGTCCAATTACTTTTAAAATAGTTTCCAAGTTTGAATCTGTTGGCTAAATATGCAAGCATTTAAAACATCACTTTACAAAAAAACCGCAGAACTTTTTTTTCCTATTTGTATTTTGAATAGATGTTCATAACTTGTATTGAGCGTACGTTGTTAAGATACCTAATTGTTAGTTTTAATTGTTAGAAACTTTTTAATAATAAATGTTATAATTTTGTTTAGAACGTCGTTTTTTTCCTCGCATTCAAAGTGAAAAGTAGAGTGTTTAACGCGAGACTAAACAACCATAATGACACTCGAACTACAGCCGCCCTCGCTCGCAAGCTCGCTCGCGTGGCTAAACATCTCGTGTCATTATGGCTTGATTTAGTCCCTTGTTGAACAATCTACTATTATGTATGAAAGTGGCCCCTTAATTATCTAACATCTATTGCAACCATTACAGGCCTACCAAGCAGGTTTACTGGGCAAGAACGCCTGTAACTCGGGCTTCGATTTCGATGTCTTTGTACACCGCGGTGCTGGAGCATACATCTGTGGAGAAGAGACGGCTCTCATAGAGTCCATTGAAGGCAAGCAGGGCAAGCCAAGGCTGAAGCCCCCGTTCCCTGCTGACATTGGCGTGTTCGGGTGCCCTACAACTGTCAATAATGTGGAGACTATTGCTGTGGCTCCGGTAAATAGTTTTCCCATTAAGTTCAAATCTTAAGTGTTCATATAATTGGTTAAATGGTGATTTTTCTAATTCCACAGATTAAATTATCCAACAATTAATGTTATGAATTTCGTTTACTTTATTATCATACTAGGTATGCAAGAAAAGGACAGCACAAAAATGGATCTGACATATAGTGTTATCTAGATATTGAAAAATTACCATGAAAAGAAAGAAAATATCTAATTTACGTGTTATTTAGTAGCGTCGTAGATTATTATTTAGTACTAGCGGCCCGCCAGCGGCTTCCAGCGGCTTTCCCGTGCAATTTTTCGTCTTTCCCATTGGATTCTTTTTTGTGGGCTATTTTCTTTTTTTATTTAATGTAAGAACTCCTACTAAGCATTAGAAAACATAAAAAAAAATGAAATACCGGTTTTCAAGTTATAGTGTGACCAGGAGAAATGATGGTTCATTTTTATATATATAGATATTAGAGTACTAGGAAGATAAGAAGTAGATTGATCCTGACACATTGCATAACCAAGAATTTTCTGAATATTGATAATGATGACAGAAGAAAAAAAAACTACTATTCCTTTACACGCAAGAAATAAGTTGTTTTATTGCTGTAAACATTATCAATATTCAAAAACCTCATTTTGTGCAATGTGTCAGATCAATCTACTACATCAAGCAACAAAGCAGCTAATTTTCGACAGTTTTAAACGCCAAGCGTATCGCCACGTTAGGTAAAATACCCGTTTAACATGACCAAGTTCCACAGACAATCCTCCGGCGCGGCGCCGCGTGGTTCGCGTCCTTCGGGCGCACGCGTAACTCCGGCACCAAGCTGTTCAACATCTCGGGGCACGTCAACACGCCCTGCACCGTCGAGGAGGAGATGAGCATCCCGCTCAAGGAGTTGCTCGAGAGACACGCTGGAGGCATCTTGGGAGGATGGGATAACTTGCTGGCTGTCATTCCGGGAGGATCCTCGACCCCACTTATTCCTAAAGAGTAAGTAAATACCCGGGAAAATAGAAGGGTGTTACTTTATTCGTTTGATGTGCCTTAAACGTATAGATGAATGTTAATAGATATTTTAAAATAAAAAGCTAGTCGAGTGAGAATAGTTTTAACTACTATTGATTAGGCAGAAGGGATTAGCTTCTGTCTATAAGAACGAACGTATAAGGCTGCTTAATTGAGCATGCACGCGTTAAAATGTGTTTTGTACGCTCTGACGGGACTACTTAAACTCGTCGCTGCGCTGCATTCACTCGTTCGACCGTGCATAAAACACTTGAATGTGTTCTTTGACAGTTCTAGATGGCCAGAAAATTACGTACTTGTTATGCTAACCCTGTAATGTTGCTGTGCCAATTTGATTTAATTTTAAATAACATTGAACTTTTAATAGATTAAAATCCTCCACCTTATTGCGAACTCTACTTTAAATAACTTTTCAATAGTTCAACTGATTTTCATCTGCTCTGACGGGACTACTTAAAGTCACCGCTGCGCTGTGTTCACTCGTTCACTCGTTCGACCGTCCGAGCGCTGTTTTTAAGAGAATAAGAGCCCAGGAGTAGATAGTCACATTGGCTGCTATCTACGAGGGGTGGCTGAAAAGTTCTAAGCCTAAGGTAGAAAAAAAATGTTCATTTTTTTTTTACTATTTTTATTTTTCAATATAATCTCCCTCTAATTCAATGCATTTATTACATTTTTTAAATAATGCTTTTAGACCGTTAAAAAAATAAGTTTTATTTTGGCTGTCGAAATGTTCCTGTACAGCCGCCTTCATCTCTTCATCACTGCCAAATCGCTTTCCCCTTAAATCTTTCTTCAAATTGCTGAATAGAAAATAATCACTAGAGGCCAGATCTGGACTGTAAGGTGGATGACCAATTTCCTCGAAGCCAGTTTCCTTCAGAGCAAGCTTGGCAACACGAGCGGTGTGAACGGGGGCGTTGTCTTGCAAAAACAAAATGCCTTTGCTCAGTTTGCCCCTTCGTTTCTCGACTATGGCTTGTCGCACTTTTCTTAATAGCTCAGCATAATAAACTGCATTTACTGTAGAGCCTTTCGCCAAATAGTCTATTAAAAGAATGCCATCGCAATCCCAGAACACGGTGGCCATTAGCTTAGACGCCGATCTTTGAACCTTGAATTTCTTTGGCGGCCTTTCACCCTTTTCGATCCACTGCATAGATTCAGACTTCGACTCTGGATCATACTGTCTGATCTATGTTTCATCAACAGTTACTATGCGGGAACAAACTTCATCTAAACCTTCTTCACATAATTCTAAAAATGCCTGAGAAGTTTGAACACGACGTTCTCTATCGAAAGCTGTGAGCATTTTCGGCACCCAACGAGCACTTACTTTTGTCATATGCAAATGTTGATGCAGGGCTTCAGCTATTTGCCAAACCTTAATTCTCCGATCCTCTAATACTAACTTTTTGACTTTTTCAGTATTTTCTTCAGTCACAACCAATATTGGCCTTCCTGAGCGAGGATCGTCTTCGATCGACTCCCGTCCAAGTTTAAAAAGTCGACTCCATTTTTTAACAGTGGCATGAGAAGGGCCAGATTCACCGTAAATACTAGACATTTCTTCAAAAAATATTTTCGGCGATTTGTCACTTTTCGTGAGGAACTTAATGACTGCACGGTGCTCAATTTTCGTGATATGCGTTGATAATTCACACATGATGACCTTTAGCGTCGGATATCTCTAGATGTAATAAACAAAAGACGACATTTTTTTCTTTTATTTATTAACTTTTTAAATGGTCTTTTTAGTGGCCAGTATCGCTAACGCATATGCAAGCTCAAAATACCTTAGGCTTAGAACTTTTCAGCCGCCCCTCGTATATGTGTCCTTTACCGCGTGTCAGCGTCTCCTTCCATTATAAATATTATAATAAATTATTTTATACCTTACCTTTCAACTAAAATTATTGTGGTCACTACTTGTAGCTAGGGCATGCAACCCCAATCTGATCCCAGGATCTCTACTTTTATCACAATCACTCATAAGTATCAACTGATGCATACTTGCCTAAACTTTACCCATAATATTTCCAGCGTATGCGAAACAGCGATAATGGACTTCGACGGTCTGGTCGCGGCGCAGACGTCGCTGGGCACGGCGGCCATCATCGTGATGAACAAGTCGACGGACATCGTGAAGGCCATCGCGCGGCTCATCATGTTCTACAAGCACGAGTCCTGCGGCCAGTGCACGCCGTGCCGCGAGGGCGTCGGCTGGATGAACAAGATCATGTACAGGTCGGTATTCAACACTAATGCTTGTTTCGATTGTCCCATGGACTCCTAAATGTTTCTTAACACCGTTTTTGTAAAATATAGTACAGTGGCCACAACCCGTATTTCCACCCTATTGTAGGTACTTATTGTATGTATTTTTTTTCATTACTGCCGAGTTAACACTTGCCCAGCTTGGCCTGTTTATCGATATAGTAATCAATATTAAAAACCATATTATGATGGTTTCAGATTCGTCGACGGCAACGCCTCACCTAAAGAGATTGATATGCTGTGGGAGCTTTCTAAACAAATTGAAGGTAAGCCTAGGTAGTTTATACTCGCAGTGTGTAGTTTCACATATATTTTACCTTGTCAAAAAAGACAGTATCCATTTAGTAGCTTACCAAATCGGAAATTGTGTAGATCTATATAACGGTTTTATCCACTGAGAACAAATTATTCATTTACATATTCATGAAAGTAATTTAACGTTTTATGTAACGTGTCAATGAATTTCTATGCACTCGGCAGCCTAGTCAATTTTCACTCAAAATATTATACTGAAAAAAAACGAGCAAATAGGTTTAAAACTTCGCTGATTCGTAATGATTCTAATTATTTAAGGTAACACTGAAAATCTTGTGATTTTTAATGATTTTTCGTGACATGGACATAAGGGAAAATTACAAAAATTCAAATTAAAATGATCAATATCTCCGAAACCGGTTAAAATAACTGAATAGGGGTTAAATCGCTAGCTTTTTAGCAGCTCTATCAGCTCTAGGCGGCTTGACGTCTTTTTTTAGAAACAACCTGTATCTTCACATCTTTATAGTAAAAAAAACATTTACTCATGACTTATCCCATAACTAAGGACAGATTAATACGCACAAACAATGTAGCAACGAAATGGTCCCAATTCAGCGTAATGTTGGCATTAAAGTCAGCGCTGGTCTTCTGTTGAAACCATCAGGTGAAACCACGGAAGGTTACACACACACATAATTCATCATCATCATCATCGGCCTGTATCCGTCCACTGCTAGAATTCTACACATAATTATTTGAACACAAAATATAAATTTTCTACGCCTGTTTTTTTTCTTAATTTCCAGGGCACACGATCTGCGCTCTCGGCGACGGAGCAGCGTGGCCGGTGCAGGGGCTCATCCGGCACTTCCGGCCGGAGCTGGAGCGCCGCATGGCCGAGCACGCCGCCCAACACGGCCCGAGCAAGGCCGAGCGGCTCTACTAGACCAGCGTCGACCGGCTAACTTAGACCAATCGTTATAACCATCAACGGGGCAAACGTTTCAACAGTTGTCAACAGATGTAACTTGTAAAAGTAGACGGGCATAATAAGATGAAGTACACACTTTGAAAATGTCTTAAGATCAAAAATATCCCAATATTATTTTTTATAGGGATATTTTTGGAAACTTGATTTTTTATGTGTGTAGTTGATAAATACAAATGTTCCTATATTTATGGATAGGGAGATCAAATATATTTTCTTGTCTGTTACTATGATTTTATATATAGAAATTAATATATTTGTTATAATTTGACATTTCTGACGGTAATGGACGTTGTAAAGTTTAACCTTAGACTTGACAGACCTTGAAAATTTACTCATCTCATATTTGACAACACTGACAAACTAGTTAGTCTAATAATCATTATTGAAACTATGATATTATATGCCAAGTTGTATTTGTTCTACGATTGTTTAAACGTTTGACCTTGACATTGACCGGTTTTATAGATGTTGCTAACAACAAATATTGTAAACGTAAGATCTGTTCATCAGTAAATTAACATCAAAATATTATTAAAAGTTTTTGAAGTATAATATCCTTTCAATCTAATGATTCAAAGCCTAAAGACCATTAAAAATACTAATAAAGAAAACAAGTAATGAAGAGAGCTGTGATCATGATGCATCATATATTAGGTGTGGTATGGTATGCCGAAAACAGCGGTTACAAACGCTGAACCAATTCATTTTAATTCTCTATGGCAGCGCTAAACCAACCGTAATCAAGCGTCTGACATTGAAAGCTGTCAAAGTGACGTTCGTCGGCATTTAGCAATAAAAAAGAACATTTTCGTTTTCCATAAATCAGAACAGATCAATCGAGAACAATATAGAAGAGATGTTAATTTATGCGTTTAGGTGGTTAAGTATATTTTTTATTGTAAATCAACTAAAAATGTTACTGTGATGTCGACGTGTTATTTTTCAAATAAGCATCCGTACATTACATCTGTATTTAAATGGCTAGAGAACACAAGATTTTTATAACATGTAGTTTAAAATCATAATGCAGATAGATGTCATTAAATAATATGTCAGTACTGCTTTTGTTTTAATAAATTAATAGTGATTGATTTAAATTCGTTTGAATCTACCCAAAATATGTTTTTAACTTCTACTTTAACCCCGTTGTTTTCCCAGGAAACAGGCAAATCAGTTCATAATCAGACCCTAAACTTATTCAATGCTGGGAAGTCATATTACAGTTTTCCCGACTCATCTAAAAAATCGTGGCGTTTATTCGCATTTAGTACACTTTCGCAGTTTTTATACAAATGATAAATTTCAATTCCGGACCTAAGGCACCCCTTAGGGTGGTTTGAGAAGTAACTGGTTTCGCTTACGGATAGATGGCGTTAGTGTCATATCTGTATTTATTGATAAAGTATAATAACTCAAGATAATTTAAATGTGGCGTCATGTCATTTTCGGCGGGAATTTTAGATGTGCAAGTAGTTGAAACAAAAGTGATCGGAGTAACGTGGTAAGATCGAGAAAATTGGAATTCGTGGTGTAATTCAGTTCTTTTTTTGGAACGTAAAACTGCAAAAGAAGTGAGTTTAAGCTAGGCAAGAAGAGCATTGAAGATGCACCGCGCCCTGGAGCCCCAAAAACGGCGATTTTATCCGAAATCGTCGATAAAATTTATGATTTGGTTTTAACCGACAGAACATTCTAATTCGGGTATCTGCCCGAATTAGCTGAAGCTACAAACATCTATTCTGAGAGGGTGCATTTTATTTTGTACTACGAATTGCACATGAAAAAGCTATGTGCAAGATGGGTGCCGCGGTTACTCACTCCAGAACAAATGCGTACTCGCATGCGAACGTCTGCTGACAATTTCCAGGTGTCTGAAAGAAATCCAACGGAGTTTATTCGCCGTTTTGTTACAGTGGATGAAACCTGGATGCTGGATCCATAACTATATCCCGTAGACGAAACGACAGTCCAGACAATGTATTAGTAGTGGTGAGCCAGCTCCAAAGAAAGCCAAGGTCATTCCTTCTGCTGGAAAGGTGATGGCGTCTGTCTTTTGGAATGCAAAGGAAATTCTCTTAATTGACGGGAGTCCGGTAGATGGTTTTTCCATTCGGAATACCTTCCGAATGGAAAAACCACTTGGGCATACTATGCATCAGTTTTGGACCAATTACATGCCGCAATAGAGAAGAAACGTCCGGGAATGGTACAAAATAGGTGTTGTTTCATCATGATAATGTTCCGGCGCATTCAAGCCGCGTCACTGCTCAAAAATTGGCCGAATTACGGTTTGAACAGCTTCAGCAACCTGCTTATTCGCCGGATTTAGCTCCTTCGGACTACCATATATTCCCGAAACGCAAAAAAATCTTGTCAGGCCAAAACAATCATTCGAATGAGGAGGTGGTTTAGGAAGTTGACGCGTATTTCGAAGACCTGGAAGAAATTTATTTTCTTGAAGACATTGAGAAACTGCAGAAACTTTGGGGCAAGAGCGTCGAGCTTCAAGAAGATTACGTCGAAAAATAAAATACACAAAAACACAAAAAAAAAAAATATCAAACCAAGTTATTTGGTTTTGTTAGTCGTAGCCCTTCAGTTGACCCGGAGGGCCAAACCACCTAGGAAAAGGAGCTCCCTCCGTCGACTTTCTGCGAAAGTGTAGCCTAAAATGCGCATAAATCAATTATGTTAGAAAAAATATATTTTTTTACTAAAGCATCCATGATGCGGAGTTTTGGTCCCGGCCGGCTCGGATAAATCATATATTGTTTCGAAATTTTCTAAAACATTACCGGACCGTAGTCCGGTTTGCCCATGGGGCCAAAGAGTTCCCGAATATCGACCTCGTGCCGGAAACTTTATAAAAAATTCGGGATGATACCTATCTGGTTTTCCACGAGGAAATGTCTCTGATGTTATCAAATGGGAATTTGTTTTATTGGAACACGGTAATAGGTAATATCTGGTATTTCACGAGGAAATTTTTTTACTTACTCGGTTATCATACGCGAGTTTATTATCCTTATTAAAGACTTGGTATAATGAATTAATTTGCATCGTAAGTAGTTGACGTACATATATATTTTTTTTAAGTCTATCATCCCTTTTGTTAACAAGGCGTGTTTCACCAATTACGAGTTTTGGGCAGTGAACCTGAACTTATTAAAGAAATAAGTCCATGGATATCACACGCGAGGAAAATTGTTAATTAAAGAGTGTTAGAGAGTTATTTAAAGAGTGGTGGACTAAACAGAAGCACAGGGGGTTAGCTCCACGCGCTCCTGTCAGGTCTTTCTAAACATATATGTGTGTATGGAATTAAGTGAAAAAATGACAGTTTTCTATGACTTGAATTTTACTTTTACGTATCTTGAGACGGTCATCTCGACCAAGACCAGTTATACCTATTAATAGGGTCGGTCTGTCAGTAAGTTGAGCCACAAAACAAATTCGTTTTAGATTATACTTCCAACGGTGAACGTGTTTCGGTCCATTTTTTTCTTTTTAATCGTCTTTTTTAATACCAAGCTGACGGAAAACGACCACACATGCCATCTGATCGTAAATGGGGTATGAGACCCACAGACATTTCGATTCTAAAGACTACAATGACAAAAATGAAATCCTAAGACTGCAAATATCAACTTTGAGGACTAACATGGAATGCCTCTATATTATTAATTTCACTGGTGGTTGTCTTATCCCAACACCGACACAACTGTTTGATAAGAAAACGTAAGTACCTACGCTTAAATCCCCAATAAAATCTTGTCGTGCGAAGTGATTACCAAACCAAATCACTGGAAACGTCTGACTTTATTGTATGCCTGTAACTAAAATAATAAGTAGGGAGGTATATCCAAGTATGAAAGATAGAGTTATGCAAAACGAAAATCGCAATGCTTACTACATTTAATTTGATCTCAGTACCTAAATACATAGGTATTTACTAATACTAATATTATACAAACATTCACGTCTAATCTTGGCAATTTCGTTTTAAGTTTTTTACGATTTAAATAGTTTTTTTATGTAACTAGTTTGTACATCATAAGAGCAATGGAAGATCGCATATCATGAGCCGTAATAGAGATTGAGGTTGAGAAAAGAGGCGGCTCTGATAGCGGTGTTCCTTTTTCCGAGACACGATATGATGGAATAACGTCTATGAAAAAAACGATAGGTTAGCGCCTTGTTAGGTGCCTTGAAAACACTAAAATTAGGTATATACGACGCAGGGAGAGTATTCCACTCCGTGGCAGTGCGAATAAGAAATGACGCAGCAAACCGCTGCATCCGATCTATTGGAAATTCGACTGCATTCCTACGAATGGAAACCCTCTCGGCGTCTGGACCAGTGGCCGACATGGGAGGGGTTTGGAGCCTATCTACGAGTAATTATAAGATTACATGCGAATGGTACGTGGTGTTTACAATACCTTGCCAATAACGTGACCTATAAAGCTCCACTGATGTACTTTAGTTAGGTATTTATACAGAAGGGCTGAATCTTAAGTACCTGAAACCAACGTGCATGCATCACACGACGCATGAATGTGGAAGAAGCGAAAGAGAATTGTCATGATCGTACGTAGCAGGTGGAAAGAAGTGGTATCTGCCTAGGCACGTCTGGAAAACAGGCGTGATTTAATGTAATCTACCATAAAACGTCTAAACGTGGTACTCACTGGTGACTTGAACCCTTATCTATTTACTGTCCTGTTTCAATTGAGTCGCATCTATCAGGCATAGTTTATAAGTAGGTACATATTCGATAACGTTTTCCCTAGACAGCTATAAGTATAAAACCCATATACCACTCGACGACAGCACTGATTGTATGTAATAGTTAAACGTTAGTATTACATGAATGTATGTATGTTTAGTGTTGCACAATGTTTCGAAATCGTACTAAACAAAGAATTTGCGTCGTAATGTGGGTCTACGTGACGTTAAGCGTCAGATTATGGCGCGATGCGAAGCAGTTTTAAAGGTGATAATCGAAAGATATATGTTCCCTTATTAAATTATAGAGCTACGTCACGTTCCATGTTTCATCTTAAACAAAAGTGAATACTTCTCGTCATGAAAATTGCGGATCTTTTTATTCGTCTGCGTCTAAATAAGATGTAGCTACGGAGCAATTATAGAATTGGGAAAAAGATGATTATAATATACATAGTTGTTGTATAATGAAGTTTTACACGTTTTAGGTCAATGCTTAATAAAAATAGGCAGGTTAATTATTACTAGCGAGCCGCCCTTGCATAAAACAGAATTTATGATACATAAAACCTTCCTCTTGAATCGTTCTCTATATTAATAATTTGCGTATTTCGGAAGATCTAAGCGTACCTACACACAGGGGGACATACGGCGGGAAGCGACTTTGTTTTATACGATATGTACCTACCTATTATCCTATTTCAGTCCGAAACGTTGCCTAAATCATTGATAAATCAACGTTTGTTTTAGGAGAATAAAAAGCCGCAAACGCTCTCAAACGTTTCCAAACTAAACTAGGAACCCTTATAGTTTCACCATGTCCGTCCGTCCGTCCGTCCGCAGAGACTGTTAGTACAGTCAACAGCATAAATAAGTGATCATTTATGTACCTTGTCACTTTAACGTCGTGTTTGAAATGCCATACATAAAATTTGTGAAACGATTGAAAGTGACAAGGTACATAAATGATCACTTACTTATGCTGTTGACTGTACTAGAAAACTGTAAATTGGCATGATTATACATATTAGTCACGCCAACAAAGTGGTTAAGTACTTAAATAAATATCTTAAAATATTAACGTGGGGATGTATTTGTTTATTCTTGTCCAACCCAGTGTCAAGTGCCCCTCCCCCCTCCCCCCTACAGCCAAAACTACAAATAATATAAACCTGAAAAAATCTTTATAGAAAAACTATCACGACTAATTAGACATCATTGGTTTTTAGGGTTCCGTAGCCA
The DNA here is from genome assembly GCA_923062465.1 of Acleris sparsana. Classification (NCBI taxonomy): domain Eukaryota; kingdom Metazoa; phylum Arthropoda; class Insecta; order Lepidoptera; family Tortricidae; genus Acleris; species Acleris sparsana. Next base: position 17,476,282 of record OV281286.1, read on the forward strand.
AATGGCAAAAAACGGAACCCTTATAGGTTCGTCATGTCTGTCCGTCCGTCTGGCCGTCCGTATGTCACAGCCACTTTATTCCGTAACTATAAGAGCTATACTATGGAAACTTTGTAAGTAGATGTATTCGGTGAACCGCATTAAGATTTTCATACAAAAATAGAAAAATAACAATAATTTTTTGGGGTTCCCCATACTTAGAACTGAAACTCAATTATTATTTTTTCATCAAACCCATACGTGTGGGGTATCTATGGATAGGTCTTCAAAAATGATATTGAGGTTTATAATATATATTTTTTCTAAACTGAATAGTTTGCGCGAGAGACGCTTCCAAAGTGGAAAAATGTGTGTCCCCCCCCCCCCCCCCCCCGTAACTTCTAAAATAAGGGAATGATAAATGTAAAAATAATATATGATGTACATTACCATGCAAACTTTCACCGAAAATTAGTTTGAACGAGATCTAATAATTAGTTTTTTTTAATACGTTATAAATCGTTAACCGCATTTTACCTTTCATTCAATCAACTCCAATATAATAAAGAATAAAGAAAAACATTTATTTAGATGTATAGTGGTACGGAACCCTACGTGCGCGACTCCGACTCGCACTTGGACGGTTTTTGAGATACAGGCGATTAAAGTGTCTATACATACTAAAATCACCCAAAACGGCACCGACTTTAAATAAAAAAATAGTTATTACTAGTTGTTTTTATGTTTGTAATAGGTACTTGGCGGCTTCGGAACCCTGCAATGAGCATGGTCCGACATGCTCTTGCCCGGTTTTAGTTCAATCTCACCGCGAATCCTGCTGTTGGCACGAAGCGGCTTGCCGGCCTTGCCGCGTCTTTCACTGAATTTCTCGGTGTCCACTTTGACAGCTTTCTAGGGTCTAATAAATTTACAGGAGCAAGATTAGGACCAAATTGTCACATCTAGTACCTACTTGATCACACGAGTGATATCATACCTATATTAGTAAATAAAACATATCTACCCGCGACTTCGTACGCGTAGAATTGGTTTCCCATTACCCTCCCTATTTTAAGCTATAGGGGATACCTTTTTAAAAACACCTTAGTGCACCCCTAGGATATCTTTTCAGTAAGTAGGTAGGTCGCACGGAATATTCGCATCAATTCATCATTCAACCATTAGGTATCCAAGGATGTACTTATCTACTATGTATTAAACTATTATATTCTAAACTTATACAATCTTAATGCTACTCGTACATGTAAACCAGGCTGCTCATGTACATTGCTGAAATAAACGATTGATTGATTGATATCACGTCATCGCAGAGCGCGTGCTTGATACATCTCTATACATTTGTTTTTACCGCTCGTGCCCACCGCTAACTCTGCCGCTCGAAGTCATGGCGGTCGTATGGATGGGCGACGTGAAATACACAGACCGGTGTAAAAGATGCAGCGAATTTCGACGCGCCCTCAATTTTCTGACTGTGATTGTGATTATGTGTCTTTGTACAACAGTAACATTATCCTACAGACGAACGCAGCTACCTATTTTTAAGAATGAAAAACGTACTTAGGTATATAGGTATGTTTCTGTTGTGAAACGAAGATATGAGAGGCCAATATCGGCTGGCGGAATGTTATCTATGTTGCCAATTAGTCTTATATTTGTTCTTTAGAAATACTATGTTGTATTTTTTTTATTTTTGTTTTTTTGAGGGTGTGTGCCCTGCCGTGAGGTCACCAAATAGTCCCTGCGGAAGACCAGTGCTGGTTTTACTATCAGCAACATGCTGAGCTGGGCCATGTCACGTGATCACGTCATCTGGCATTAGCTCACCCCATAATTATTTAGTCTTTTTTATTTGATTTGTTTGATGTCTGAATAAACATTTGTTCTTTATTTTTTCTGTCAAATATACCTGTGGCTCTCACAAGATGCTTAATTAACGTAAGGTAAACGATTGTCGAAAACAATAAAGTATCAAATTCACATTAGCTCTCGACGCGCCGTCCGACTGCTTACGTCAATCAATCCCTTTTCGATTTCGATAACGTTCTCGATATTCAACTTGTCTATGGCCTCTGACTGATATCGTTATTACCTACTTTACAAAAATCTCGTATCTGATATTTCGAGATGTATGAGTTTGAATTTAATTCCCTTCAGATTTAAGTTTAAATTCGGATGTCAGGAAATATGAGACACGAGGTTTTTTAGAAGCAAATGACGATACGTCTTTATTACTACTTAAAGTTACTAGAGGCATAAAAGCGTATCGGATATTTTTAAGAGCAAGTTTGGATAATAATAGAGCTGGCTACTAAGCCTATTTATTCAGTTCCGTTCCGGTGAGAGGAATACTTAATACGTCATTTGTGTACGGCAAGGTTCTACGCGAATCAAACGACAAGGTTCCAAGCAAATTAATTTCCTCGACTTTAAAATTGTATTCGTGTTCGCTTGGAATTTTGGCAGACAAGGCCAAAGGTTTGAGGATAATTTAAGTTGCTGATGGGAAAATCATGTTTCCCTAACGCATGCGTTGGTTTCATAGCAATAGGTATTAATGACCACAGACCTCCATTTTACCTATGAAGGTACAGTACGCATTATAAGTAACTGCACACTATGCTTTGTCAATTAAAGGTAATGTTTGAACTGCTGTACTAATGTGACAAGTTACAAAATTGTGGCTGACTGTAGGTACTTACTCTTTTAAGCTATTGAAATTACAACCTCTAATATGTATTTAATCGTAGATGCAATTAAGTTGAAATAAGAATACTAAAGTTAAACCACAGTGTTAATAAGTACTAGGTAATCTATCGCAGTCCCACTCTCTCTGACATCCATCAGTGTATTTGTTATGCCAGAAAGAGTAAGCGATGGAAAACCGAGTACCTGCTGATAATATTGTGGTTTTAGTTTTACTAAGCTTGTGTTGACATGAACATTAATGCTTATTTTATTTCTCTATTCTTTAACTTCCTCCAAGGCCATTTGCAACAAGAAGTTTATCAAAGTTTAAAAGGCGTAAGTACATTAATTTGAGAAAACATTGATTGTAAAACATAAGCCTTATTTAACTTTTTGGTGCATCTCAGGGTTAAACTACTTTTAAATGTATGGTGTAGGTATCTTCAGGTTAAAAGAAATTCAGGTTATATTTTCTTAATTATTTATTCCCTCTATCATTCGTTCTTTTTTGATAATCCTCATCTTAGGTCTATTTACAGTTTGTATAAATTAAGAAGTAATAGTAATATTTTATTGAACAGTACACTACTATTGTACAAAACACTTTCATTGTCTGAAAGACTAAACCAGCAGCTACCCTTCGATAACGAAAGATAGGAAAAAAGTACAGAATTGCAAAAAAAATGATTTAACAAAACAAGGTAACAATTTTTAGGTAACATTTCTGATTTTTGATTTGGAACTTTCGTTGGAACAAAGTTATAATAACTTAAAGAATTGATCTCAAAATTTACAATCGAAATAAAAAACTCAACACCAAGTACCGACAGGAAACATACAGCTGCGTGCCCGTAGCGCGCAGCGATTCATATTTATAAGTTAACATTAAATAGATGGCACGACCGCACTTCACGCCTTCGGTACTGGTGAAGCGAATATATTTAAAACATAATTTAGCTCGATATAACAAAATAAATTTCTGCATGTCGATTTGCCGAATAATCGCGATTAAATAACCATATAATATAATCAAAATAACTCTATGATGGAAGCAACTGATCGTGGAAACAAAAGAATTATCACTTCTGAATAACAACGTAATGGCAATCAAAATATCGCTAAATAACATCGGTGGAGATCACAATACACGAAACTTTAATTTTATATAAATACAAAATATACATAATTTACCTAACATTAGCGTAACAACTTCAATGCAATATACAGTTTATATTGATGTGAAATCGTTTCGGATGCATCACGAGAGAGGAATTAACGTAATAGTTAACAGAATGCTTTATAAATATCTGCGGCGGCGTCGGAACCGCCGCCTCACTATAAAGTTGGATCGCTTATCGTTTTCATAGATCACAAGAACGCGATATCAGTCTCACTTATTCTGTCATTACGAACGTTACGGCTACGACTACCGCAGTTCGGAGGAGCTCGGACGAGACCCGACGGAGTCCGCACAGGATCCCAGGTCTCAGTTCATAGATAATTGCAATATATGCAATTGGCACTTCATCTGCCATCGAGTTTAGGTCCGAAGCGGAGCCGCGCGTCTCTCCCGGCCTCCCTGCGTATAAATTAGCGCGCGCGGGAGCGGGCCAGCCGCCCCGCGCTCTTAAACTAACTAAAATCTCCACAGAGACCTATTTGGCTTGGGCTTACTTACTGAAAAACATCGAACGGACTTAAAGGACTATTTCAGCGAGCAACCGCAAGCGGCGCGGCGTTAGGCCGGAACTTACAGTTAAATTCATAAATAGCTTTGATTTTACAGACGCGACGTCAGTGTATTTACAGGACCGATGCCAGCACCGGGTAGTGTGAGCTGCTGCAGTGGGTGGGGCTAGACGTAGTCGTCGTCGAGGCAGACGTCGGGCACGAGGCGGTCGTGCGAGGCGGCGGCGCGCGGCGGCAGCTCGTTGCGCGGGTCGCGCGCCAGCCACGGGTGCCGCAGCACGTCGGCCGCGCCCAGCCGCTCGCACGCCTCCCGCCGCAGCAGCGAGCGGATCAGACACTTGCCCCGCGATGACAGGCACTCCGGAACTACGAAGTATCCGCGCGAGATCTTCGCGAATAACGACGCGTGCTCCGAATCGTTAAATGGATACCTGCAACAAACAGAAAATAAAGTTAGTCAAGTTTAAAAGTTATATTTCGTTTTATCTGCACGAATTTTAATATTGTAGCAAGAAAAGATTATCGCATTTTGAAAATTTCAAATCGTTAACGTAGACTTGGGCCCGGCTCCAAATTGTTCAGTTTTTATGAGCCAATTAATCGGCGCGCTCCGATTGTCATTCGGAGGCAGATGCGAAACAAAAAGCCAGGTACGGAACCCTTCCGGCGACAGGTGATGCCGATTGCGGCCAAATCCCGAGTTTCGAATTTAAATTACGGGTGCCGGGCAGAAAAAATAGAAAACAAAGGCTCGCGAACGGCAGGTGCGGAGGCTTTGGAAGGCAACGTCTTCGCCACATGACCGGGCAGGTGCGGCGAAGATTTCACCAGGCGCGTTTATATGTGGGTGATAATAATGGCTGGCCGTTGGCGCGTAACGGCCGACAGGTGACTCGGGATGTTCAACGGTCGCGGAGCCGTGGGCCCGGACGGTATGTCCCACGCTTAGCAGGTGAACTTTTCGCGGGCAATCTTTACTTTGTCTAAACGGGTGAAAGATAATTCGAGCGATTTGAATTGCAAATAAGTATTTATGTTAGAGCCTTCATCGGTTAAACTGTAGGTAGAGTTTTGAAATGGGTCGGATGCTTACCTCCCAACGAGCATGGTGTAGAGGATGACGCCGAGCGACCACATGTCGGCGGCGCGGCCGGAGTAGGTCCGGTGGGCGCGAAGGATCTCAGGCGACACGTACGCGGGACAGCCTCGCTTATCTTGCAGCAAATCCTCCTCGGGATCATCGAGGACCACGGCGTCTTCTAGCGACTCTAGCTTTAACGTCGTCCTGTAACAAAGGAAATAGATGTTGATTATGCTCAGCAGACATGATCGAAGGTATTTTTGTGTTGTGAGAGGTCAACCAGAGCGCACTGACCCACATTTAATCGTCCGCCTGTACAGTGTACAGTATGCAGCGTGACGCTGCCCGCTCGGCCGTAATGGATCCCTTTGAGCACAAAGCTTTGTCCGCGAGCTATTAACCGACGCGTACGCCTAATTAGCATCAAATAAAGCCTTACATTATGCGATGCGTTGCAAAAATCGTTGCAAAATTATCAGCCGACCTCATTCGGCGACGCGTCAGTATCAATAACCAGCGAATCATAAACCCGTTCGACGTTATAAAGCTGTTTCTGCATTAATTGTATCTGATTAAAGCTTTTGACAATGCGGGACGCGACGCGACTTACACATGCAACGCGGTTACTTCATTATTTTGTCGCCTATATTATTTTTATTAATTTATGTGATTTCGTCACGTTACGGGATTCGGCACGGACCGCGACCTCGTATTTCACCGCGCGCCGTTTCGAAATGCATTAAATGCACAGTTATTCGAAACCGTACGCAGCGTCGCGGTGCCGCCGAATGTAAAGTAACTCATCGATCGGCAAACGTGGGAGACGCGCCACGTCAATTGGCTCTTTGACTTTGGATCAAGTTAATAATCTAATTTCCTGCGATTAAACTGAAGACAGTCTCCTCCCCGTTCGTTGTTCGGCCGCGTTGATTTATAAAGCATGTAGCTCGATTATTTTTATCTATATCGGGGACGTCGCATTTACTGAGCGTACTCGATGCGAAATCGCCGCAATTATTAAAAGAAAAACGAATGAGAAGCAATGTGAGGGCAGGTGTGCGGAGGGCGGGACGCAGTTAAAATCGACTTGCATTAATGCATCCGATATTTTTAGCTTGTTTAATAATAAGCTGGAGGGGCGAGCTAAAGCAACTTAAAGGGGATCTATTTTTACGTTAATTGCCTCGAGTAAATAACTATGTAAAAATAAAAATAGAAAGTTTGTTAACATCAGTGTTGCGTTTCCCGAACGCAACAGTATCAAGTTCGTTTAAAATTACAAAACACGTGTGGTTTTGGTGGAAGTTCGGACATAACATAAATAGTAGTAAAGGCTTAGCGATTTTCGTACGTAATGGGACTCTCGAGTAACCCTGAGTGTGCGCGCCATGTTAGTTGATCAACTAGCGTTAACGCAATGCAGTTGCAACTATAATTCGGGCCTTGAGATAAACGAAACTGTTTATTAACGAGTGATCGGTCGTGACAATATGGAGCGTAAGCCTGTAAAGGTTACTCTCGTTAGATGTCGCAAGCGCTTCTCATGAGACTGGCCGGAGCGATCGCTAATTTGAGCGTTGTTTCGATTTTCGGAATAGGACCCTGAGTTTCAGGGTTGTCAATTAATCATGAAATTTCCACATTAAAAAAAGCTCGTCATAACTCCCACTATGATATTTATTACTTAATTGTATGTACAGCATTGTCCTGTAACAGTTATAAGTGGTACAAATGGTATTGTTCAAGCGTTTGCGTGGTTCGGCACGTGTCCGCGCATCTGTGAGGCAAGCTGTGGGAACTCGCTGATGAAACAGCATTACACAGATTAACAACACTACGATTTGCCTCACAATGTTATTGGTTAAGTGGCAACCCTGCGTCGATTGTGTACTGTCGGAAGGTCCTTTAATGTCACTTTTGTAGATTATGAAATTATTTAAAACATGTTGAACTTTATAAATCTTTGTAGACAGAGATCAAGGGACATAAAGATCATCAGTTAAGTGCACAGTGACGTCATCATGCAATTGCACTTCGGGCCTTTTTTGTAATCCGTCAGTGAGCGGAGTCTGAATCTGGAGGGCGTCCTCGTGTCCGTTTTAGGTTTCGCTGCGCAAGCGCATTGATCCTAATTAAATCCCTACAGCGAGGCTGAAGTGCTGTCTGTCTTGCAATCGATACATTTCGCAACAAACATCTATCTTAGGTTACTATACAAGCGTTTTACTACGGTTAAGTTATTAATTGTCCTGACAACATTTTCTTATTTTTTTAAACGCACTCAACACAAGATAGATGCTATAACGTGGTAGCAACAGACAAGCCGTTGGCTTTGTATAAATATGACAAAGTAAATAGTCGTTTTTTAATCACCCTGTTGCTAAGTGGGCTCTGATGCCTATGTAAGTTAGGCGACACTCGTTTGATTTAATTTAAATTTGGAGCCCATCATAGATCAAGTGATCCTTTTTGTTAAGGCATTGACATGACATTCGGGGCGGTGTTGCAAGCACTCGGAAGGTTGGCCGGATTTCCGAGCGGGTTCCGATCGCGCGGCCCTGGCGCGGCGTGTCTCGGCCATCTGTCGCAACTACACTGGCAACTTTACGCAATTCGCATTACGCATGCCCGCACCGAATGTGCGATTATATTGCTCTTCTATAGGTTTTAAACTAGATTTAGCGCATGAGTAGTTTTCAAACACAATTCTAATTGTATCAGTGTTTCACTGCTGGGCAAAGATCATCTCCGAGTCCCTTTTATTGTAGACTCTTTAAATTATGAAATTGGTGTAAAAGTGTTGATCAAAGATAAAAACAATGTCAATTATCAAATTTGGGTAATATGTGAGTCATCAAATTATTATTAAATTAGAACGGGACGGCTAGCATTTGTAACTGTACAGCATTCCATTTAAATATCTATGTAAATAAATTCGTGACGTACTGACACTTCATTACCAAATTGACTCACGTACTTCGCAACTTTGACTAACAGTTAATAATTCAACTGCATGAGTTTACTTTAAGTAGAAATGACCATAAATGTTGTAATTGCCGTGAATGTTAATTGTTGGATTCACAGTCACGTGAATGACATGAAATCGTGAGAGCTTTTTTATGTGCGACTTGATTGGAATTTCTATTTAATTGCTAATATACATATTTTCTCATGGCATGACGTTAGTTGTTAACTTTTCTGTCTAAGTTGGACCAACATTCAACCCTATCAAAACCTTCTTCAGTCTGTAAGAACATAAGCTTAAAAATCTTCTAAATAAGGTTGACATTGTACTTATAATATTATTTGTACTTATAGATATTTATAACTAAGCATGTGCGAGATGTATAATTAGCGGGATGTTTCGCAAGCGTCGAGTCAACCCTGGCAGTTTCGTAACAGACAATGGCGGAGCCCCAGATGCAGCGAGCACGCATGCACTTCCTGCTCTGTATCTATACATGACGAATGCACTTGCGCAACGGTGCCGATGATGCACAACGCAAAAGGTTAAAATCAATGCGAATACACCGAAATGAGTTTAATATAACGCGATTGCGAGCCCTGCAGTGTCAGTTAGTCATAGGTTTTCGTAACTCGTATTGTAGTCGTAGGGACGCGGTGTCGCAACCGCTTGCCTCACCGAGATGCCGCGGCCGGGAGCATTGGGAAACCTTCCCGAGCCACCAGCCTCAATTACACGTACGGGCATGCATGGACCGGCTTACGCAACCCGCCGGATGCAGTTTTGATTCATAAAACACCATCATTCACAGAACTAAGCCGCTTATCTAGCACGATCCAGCGACCCATGTCGAAACCTTGTGAAACTCCCGACATGACTACTCACATCCAGAATTAGGTCTCAAAACCGCACAGGCAGTGGCACGGTTCGCTTTATCGGCGCCGCGATAACGCAAGTCGAACTCAGTTTTGAAACCGAGCGCTGGGCCGCTTGCGAAAACATGTGAACATCGATTGCAAAATTGTTTTAGTTTTAAATCGGCTGCATTGACGATGGGAATGGGCGTGGGCCTGGGATGATGCGCGGGTGACATTTATGTGCGTAAGGAGATCGAGTAGCCGGCGCCGTATTTGGCAGCCGGCGCTCGGCCGCGTGTCACAATGGAGCGGATTATGAGCGTTGCGATATGGCATGTTGCAAGTTCGGGCGGCGGTCCAAGCGCCCGCGCCGCAGAAATAATCCCGTGTTGCAACGGAGTGCGGAACGGGCGGCTCTCCAGGACAGCCCGTTGCGCAAACAAACGCCAAGCACTACCGCACGCAATTGGCCAATTGCGCGATGCGACAACGCGGACGCGGTGCGCTCGCGACGTTTACGAAACGGGTGATACCGTTCGATGACCCCCGACTATTACGCAGCGATTGCGTAACGAAAGAAAGCGTCCGGAATTCGTCGTCCGCGAAATGTGCCAGAATCTCATCGATCTCGGTCTCGAATCGTTGCAATCGCACCGTTACGTGTGTTAAATCCGGTGAGCGGTCGACTTTCTAACGGGAGGTCGGTGTACGCGGCGTGGCGCAACAATTTCTCCGGCGTCGCGAACGAAGAAAGCGCGACCTCAGAGGCGTTTTGCAATCGCGCAGCGCAGCCGGGAAAGAGCGCTGTAGAAAGCGTACATCGACCCGGAGCGGGCAGCAAGCAGCAAGGAGGAGCGCGACAGATGCGCCCCTGATCCCGGCAGGACCCTGGCGACAGGGCTCCGCGCGGGCGGGATTGGGCAAGTGGGCCCGGCGGTGTTATGCAAGCCGCGATAAACGCGGGCGCATGACACTGCCGCCTGTGAAACATTTCCGTTCATTGACTCTTCCCCGATATATCTAACGCGCTCTACTAAATGTTAGTTGTGCAATACTTCGACTGACATCGCACACGTGTGAAAAGCCTATAAAAAAATGCAATTACTATCTTTTACCCTTGATCTTTCAGGACCATTGCGTGGACACGCTAGAAATGTGCAGGAAAAAAGTTGGCGCCGGCGCTGCACGCCGCGGGCAGCACATGTGGCCCAATCCTGCCGCAATCGTGTAACTCGGGGAAGGAATTCTGCCGTGCTGGATTACTGGCAACGTTTGCGTATTCACTTTCATAACTCGATGTTACGTTTGAAACTGACTTTTCCACATGTTGGGAAACAGTTTGGTAAAAAGCTTGAGCTCCCACCTCGTCAGGTAATCATCGTGGTTACGGCAAACGATACAAAAAGGAGAGTCTCGTGTGACAGGCGCGCGATCGTCGCGAAGATAACTTTCACGCTAACGATAACACGCAATGGCAAAAGAAGTGAAATTATCTTAGTGTGTGAAACAATGAAACTAGTATTGCTCCGGCGGGTGGCGACAGGTGCGCGTGCCGTCCGGCCTGTTTGTCGCAAAACAGGCCCGATAACCGTAGAAGGGCAGCTGTAGACGCTTGTCGCCCGACAGATGCGTTCTAGATCGGCCGATAATAAAAAGAGTAAATCCACATCCGTGTGCGCCCGCGCTGTTTCCGCTGCGGCTGCGCGCCCGGAATCGACGATTGTTTCGCTCTGCAATCGCTTCCTCCTCATTATGCTGAGTCGGAAGTGCGAAACGGCCAGATGAATGTCTTGCGCGGCCTTCTGGGGCCATTATTGGCATCTCACCGGCCGTATTGTGTGTATCCAACCCACACAAGGGTTGCAATACATATCGAAATTAGAGCAACGATTAATCATTAAAGCTGTTGCTCGCGGGCGACGCAAGAGCTTGCGATATGTAGGGAGCGAGTCAGAAGTGTTGCGAACTCCGCTCGGCGCCGGGCACCGCATTACTAACCGTTAGTTAACAGTATTGGATCATGCGGATGACGCAAATGCTTGGAAAACTGAAATTGTTGGCAGCTGTAGCTTTACACTTAAACGAATTGAAATTAATGGTGAAGCGAGGCGTCCTCTCGACAACGGAACGTGAACCTTAAGAAATCCTTGCGCGTTTTGTAATAGTTTCGTTCAGCGGATTTGCAAAACATTTCGCGTATAGCATATCGCGTATTAAATCGTTGGGTCCTTACGCTCCATTTCATAATATAGTTTGCACAAGAGCAGAATAAACGAGCGTTTGTCTCTGACACCGGTAGGTGTGGCGTGGACTAGCGGAGTGCGCTCGTGGCGTAACGTAACGGCGACGTAACCAATAGTTCACTACGTAATTGCGCTGAGCATGAGACTGACATGACATGGGTGACGGGTGCTTTGTGCAACAAACACGTTGTAGATAATAATGAGTTCTCCCAAACGACGCACTTTACCCGAATCCGGTACCATCGAAACAAACGAGTTGCCGACAGGTTAGCATTTCATAACTTATTAGTTACCAAATCGAAAGACAATAACCGCAATGCGACCTGCGCATTAAGTACTAAAGGTAAGGAATGACTGACGAAGGATGGTTTCGACAACGAGAAATAAGCAATGTTGCGATTTCGCCTTACGAAACACGCAGTGCCTCGTGGTTGCAGAAACGCGTGGGACCACAAATAGGATTAATCTTGCCCGTTCGCAATACTAAGCACCCATTATGTGATTGAATTAGTTCAATCTAATGAATCGTGTTTGAGAGGGTTATTTTGAGCTGTAAAGTTAATGTCGAGTACCCAATCTAGCGGATTTTCCTCTAGATCCCAGTGGGATCAAATGATCTCACTTCTATTCATAGCCTGGCCCACGTCTTTCGTATTATCCTGTCAACGAATCTTAAAAGGAAAACTCATCCGAATTTTATAGCTATTTTTAGTGCACGTCGAAAGTACCGAATATAGTATGCAAGATGGCAGCTAAGTCGTTATCGTAATAAGACATTATCGCAATTTTTATCACCATTTCACCATTATCTTATCAGCGTTAAAAAATCTTTTAATATTTTCACCAGTTGTTTATTTGTTTAGTCGCCGTAGTGATATGATAAGTAAATATTTTGTAATGATGCTATGGGACGGGCGAGGCGGTGTTTGCGCTCGTTACTCAACGTCCCTTCGTGTTTATAAAGGTGTTGTTGCGAAAATGTGTTACACATTGTGGAGATGTCATTCAGATGGAAATCGCTCGGCATTTAGCAGCGCCCGCGCCGCGTTCATTATTTATAACCTCGTCTACTCCGCACCTATACAAATTATGCAGCCTCATATCTTCAGAGTAAATAACCATTGTATCAATACAATTGCGGTCATAAAATCTTAATATACACTCGTAAACTGAATAACAATTACTATAGGTTCGAGCTTTGTGAATATTTATTTCGAGGTTCAAAAAATGTTTTGTAAACTGAGTACCGCTAAGGTCCTCAACTGGAGTACATCACAATACATCGAACATTATCGAGAACTCCATCGAATTAGGAACAATAGTTTCATAGTACTGGGTCCGTAGTACAAGCAGGTAGGACCCGATCGACTCGACGCGATAAGTCACGCAAAACCACGTACCACTAAATATAAACGGTCAGTGACGACACGCGGCATACGAACTACATTACTAGTTAAATTCCTACACGGTGTTATCGGTCAGGTGCCAAAGCAGCGATGGATGACGTACCACGTAGTTAGTCATTCAGGTGAGGTATTTCGGAGCTTGTGTTAGTAGCACGCAGTATATAATGGTTTTAGTATAACAAAAGAGCGGCAAAACGTGTGCCCAGCGTAAACAATACTAAGGAAGTTCAGCGATGATTCATTTATTTATGATTTCAGATCATTTTAACATAAATATTGTGATCGATTTTCCTTATTTTTACACCGCGGCGATGAATGCTGAGTTATCAAATAATTGTTTTGGCAACGTTTACATATATTTTTATCAGTCCGAATAAAAAGTAGACAGGAGTAAGTGTGGGGGCTGAACGGGTTTGTGCCGTTACGCTCCAGGTCGGACCTCGCGTAAACCGTGGACCAGTCAGACCAGTTCCGCTCGCCAAAATGCTCGAACCAAAGCCAAAAACAACAAACCATGGAGTTTAATTATAGAGCCACTATAGAACCTTGTCGCAGATAGCTAATGATTATTTTCAACGTTATTTCTTTCTTGGGACTTGGCGTTGACATTATCACAGGGTTCTATGATGGAGTTGAATTTGGCGATATTAATATAGCAGTTTAATAACAACATTTGAAAGACAATGTAAGACATACTTAGATAGTTTAAATCGATTTCTAGTTCAATAAAAGTTCACGGTTTGCATTCCGACGGTGGTATTGTGTGAATCGGGGACGTGCAACGAATAATGAGTAATTGTCCACACTTCTATGTTCTTCGGACGTTGCCCCGTCATTTCTCCAGGTAAACATGACTTACGTTGACAACTCAATTAAAATTTCCATCTTAGCTAGTTTCCAACGAGGTTGTAAAATAAACCGCAAATGAAAAATAATGGTAGACGAGACAGATAATGGTTGCCGTAAAGTTTATAGTATACTGTGCATAGAGTGCAAGCGCAGCGGTACTTCGCACTTCCTCGTTGAAAGTACCGTATGTACGTGAGTTCAGAAACTTTTCCCAGGGAAAGCGTGATCTCACCGCTAAAATATTAAACACGCTCCCATTTTTTACATGATCCACGCACTGAACGGTTACGATGAGATCATGGAAGGATCAACGACTCAGAACGCCGAAGCATGATCAACACCGAGAGGTCCAAGCGGTCGTTCACCTCGCGAATACTTTTTCTAGACGCAATGATGTAATTTGGAAAGTACGGAAATAGTATTTCTAAAACGCAATTGCATAAACGAGACGAGTCGCATTGTGCCGGAGCCCGGAGCTCGGTATCGCGGATGCGCGGGGTCAGTGAACTTGCGAAACTTCACCTGTCATATCCGAGGGGAGCGCAGCGAACAAAGGTGTGACGCAAGAAGAAAGTACGGAAATTGTGAGCTGGCAATTAGGTGGAATGCTAGCGCAATCGCCGTGCGGATGAAACAATGAATTTGATTTTGAAATTGGAACTCGCTCTTTAATTTATGCGGAGCGGCTGGGCGATGGGCTTGCACAACACAGCTGCGGAAGAGAAGAGAGTACGGCGAAACGTGATGCAATAAAGAAAGTGCGGAACTGAAGTAGTTTTTGTAATGCGGTGAATGTACGCGGCCATTAGTTGTATCACTGCGGTGCGGAGCCTCCAGAGGCGCGGGCGATGACCTCGCTGATGTCAGAGGGCCTAGGCTTAGCATTTGGCGATGTGAATTATCAATACGCCTGGGATGGAAAATGATACTCGCACAGCGGGCGAGGCTCGATCGTCGGGCGTTACATGAAGGAGTTTGCAACTAGAGTTAAGTAACGAGTGTTGTCACACTTGTTTGTTGCAATTACGTTGATGTAACACGCGATGCAACGAGGGACAACTAGTGCAACCTTTGGCCCGTGGGCGTGATGGGACAAATAATTGGTTGGCAGTGACCTGATTAAATTGGCGTAAAAATGGCGATATGTCAAGTTCAGTGCGGGTAGGGCAAGTGGTGCGAGGCCGATGCGCGGGCGCCGGAGGGGGGCGTCGATGAATGACACAGCGCTCTGTACTTGACCCAGTTCGGCGTCACGCCCCGCCGCCCCTCTGATGACCCGCCGACACCTGACTCTTCGGCTTATAAAAGTCTCATTAAACAGCAGAACCCCAACAACAACGATTTAATGGCAGTCATAACATTGGCATGTTGACCCAGTTGGCACGCGGCCGATGAGACGTCAATCATCTTTAAAATCGGGTATCATGTCACCGCCATTAATGAGCCAGAATTTATAAAGAACTTCATGCGTTTCGTCGACACAAAATAAATGTCGAAACGGAGCGCAAACAAAGTATCTCGCAAGCGGTTTCGGATATATGTCGGTGGGTAAACGAGTACATATATGTGCCATTGCGCAAGGTCGCCGCGCGGGCGCACCTGCGCCGCCTCCACCGCCCCTCGGTACTGCAGCGACCGTTGCAGCTCCCACGACATAGTTCATAAATATACATTATTCATTAGCTCCAGAACGTAGAAGGGTAGGTAAGGAATTCGAGGTCGCACGCACCTGCTACACGACCTTTAAGCTACCCTTATAAATGCCCTACTGTAAAGAAAAAAAACTAAATGGCACAGCAGCGCTGTAGCGCTGCCGACAGCGCAAACGCAGCGTCCGCCGGAGGCGAGTGCGCTCGTAATCATCCAAGTGGGTTAAGGTTCCATCAAGGATTTATTGCGGCAAGCCTCCGCTCCAAAACGTCGATCGGTTACTATGAGCTCACTACGCGATAGTTCCGATGCATTGCTGACGCCGCTTTACTTAAACTATTCACTACAAAAATGCGGTGTTAATCATAGGCGACGTCGAGTCTGTCAATGTCTGAATGACGAATAAGCCATTGTACGTGAAACAATTCGGGATTTATTCTCAAGTAGTTACATCGTCGAGTTCCTGAGCACAGTTACGAGCACAAAGAGCGCTTGGACATCTTTTGTTTAATTGGGTTCTGACAAACAAAAGTAACTTGATAGTTGCGTCCCTTTTGTGCCCCTGTCCGCTCTTGGGAATAATGAAATGAAAATGTCCTCTAAGTCTTTTGTAACTGAAGTGCGCGCAACATAAACAGGTTAATGAGTTTCAAAACGATCCAGATGTATTACAAAACTACAAAAGCGGTAGCACACAGCCGTACTCGACTGTTTGGTAATGTGCGGCCGATTCGTTTCACAACGCAGCGTCCGGACCACTCGATTGTTTCTATCGAATAACGAGTATTCGATCCTTTGTTTTAAAAATACGTCACCGCGCATTGTCGGGACGAGGGTGCACTTAATGAGTCGAAAAGTGTAATGAAAATAGTTGTGAAAGAGTGAACAATTCCTAGGCTAGTGTTTTGGCAATGTCGAACGCAATCTACCTTCGTCCTCGCGCGCGTTATGTAACAAGTTGACCTCGCGTTTAATAGACTAACCTAAGCCTGCGTTTGATTACTATTGGGCAGTATTGGGTAAATGTAGAGGTGAAAAAATTGCAATGTCAGAGTCAGTTGGCTTGAATGAACGTGATGGATAGTCGGAGGAGGAGCTTTACATGGCTGTACATAGCTCCGTGTGTCGGGGTGTGCAGGCGGCGGCAGATGCGTGCGCGCATTGTGCGCGAACAAAGGCAGGTAGGACGCCGCGCCATGTGCAACGTGTCACTTTTTCAAGTCCATGTTTTACGTAAAAATCCAAAAAAGGTTTCTAATCTCAATAAAGAGACAGATGGTCGGGCGCAAGCTTCATTGAAAAAACATCCCAGCAATTATATTTTTTGTGGGAATTTTTAATCGAGATCACCAAATGGGGCCTTATGTCCCCGATCGAAAGGTTTTCCAAATACAGCCAGCCATGTAGCCATGTAACGTTGTACGCTGCCTGAAACTCAATTGGTTTTCAATAAGAATATTTGTATTCACAACAAAACTACAGTAAATTAATTACAATGGTTTCCCTTTGTTACAAAAGAGCGAAACGAAACAAATCGAATCCCAGTTATCAAAATTAATAACGACCAAACCAATTTACTCCGATCGCGTAATATCCTGTTGGCATTTATTCAGCTCTGCAGAGTTTTCCATTTCCATTGTTTTCAGTCGATACGTTTTAATTAGTATTGGGATTATTATGCAACAACATAATATAATAATATTAGTATGTAAAACTTCCCAATAGGCATGCAGTGAACCGGTCACGTAACGGGAGCACGTTGAGTCAAAACAAAAGGCTTCCAAAAGGCAAGGGACCCAAAGAAAGGAGTTCCACAAAAACAGCAAATATTGACCTCGTATGTACGTAGCAGATGTCGAAAGCCAAACTCAAAGACTGGTTATAGGAGCATTTGAACAAACACAGATAGTTGATAGTAACGAAAATGTTGACCTTACGAAGTATCGAATGTCGGGATGTGCATGTGTGCCCCCAGATAGAGTCGTCAGGTGTCCAAACACAGCCCGGCCATTGTTTCCCGGGCCTCCGTTAGACCATTTATAACGAGGCTTTATAAAATATAGCTTCCACTTGAATCCGCAACAATGTGCAGATCCCAATAGGACTATAAATAAACTTGCGAGTGAATTATGTATGCGAGCAACGACTACGCCAATGAGACACTGGACCCTTACACAATATAAGATAATATATTGAACCCAAAAATAGAGTCATCGCAATAAACTCGAGAAATTGTTGGCCGTAAAGTTCTTTTACGAGATCCCAGATTAACAGACGTTGTACTTAATCCTAGGCAAGCGAGAATAGACTCTAATCGGTTAGTTACGTGGTTTCATTTGGCGTCGTAGGTTTGGCCGAATAAACTGATTTAATGCCTGTATGGTATGCGAATGGCGAACACGTGCGTGCAGGTAGACAAGACATTGCATGTGCAATTCATTGTGTCTCCAGAAAGGTGTTTTTCTTCATCATGAATAGGGACTTGCACAATGGCCGGGGTCTCTATGAGGCATCATCGATAGACCGAATAATAAATCATGCGTAGGAGTCTCACAATGCTGTATTTGTTTACTCGAACATCTGTGCAAGCTGGTCGGTGGATGAAGAGGGTCGCTTAGAATTCGCAAGGTACAAAAACGCGTGCATTATCGTGGCGATTGTTGGTAGATTAACCCGGCGAGCGCACAATGCGTTCAGAACACCTTGAGCTTCTCTTTCATTGGGAACATCATCCTTTATCACAAGTTAATTGTAACAGAGCACGTTGCGGCATCGGGCGACCTTAACTGCGTTATCTGGGAGAGATAAGAGATAGTTGTGACCTCTAAAGTGTTGACTGAAGCTCGCTCCGTACGTAGATAAGTCCAATGACCGTGTTTAGATCCTGGAGCGCACTCGATGAACAAGTCAGACGTATTAATTCAATCAATTACTAAATTCCCAGGGTTTGTATTAAATGGGGAGCTTAAGGACTCTCGAGGACCGGATGTAACGGGGCCGGAAACGGACTTACAATAAAATAGGACCGCAGAAATTATGTGGCAGATGGCAGACTCGATACTCGACAGACAAAAGCGAAAAAATAATGAGGATAAAAACCCGCGCGGGTGCAAGGTATTACTTAATTATCTCAGCGTCTGTGCTATTTCAATTGGCTAGTCTGACTCAGAATAGACGGCCTGTAATTACTTTCGGGCAATTCCTAAGTGGAACACTCTGTTTGAGTGTTTACTTGCTTTAGTAGCAGAGCTTTGAGAGCCTCCTTTTTTGAGCGACAGGGACGAAATGACAGTTTAATGTCATCTACATTTTTATACACCAGTAGCTTCTTATCTAAATATGCTAATGATCCACGAGATTATATAATTGTGAGTCGATCGCGAGCATAACACCGAGCATTGTTACATCAGAACGTGATTTTCACGCGTGATCATGTTAGGTATCATCACATCCGTCATCGGTTGACATAAGAATGGTTAAACTAAACTACCAGTGAACCTGACTGCAGTCACGTAGAGGACCTTACGTAATGATGATGAAATTACGAGAAAATTCTGCGACACTATGACTGCACTTGATTATTTTGATGTCATAGTCCACTGCGATAGAGGATTTTACTATCGTGTGAGAAACAGTGATTAGACAGCGGTCGTGGGTTATCTTGAAGTACGTCATATCGAAAAGTAGCACGTGGAGTTTAATATCAACATAGAACCTTATCGTTCTCGCTTTGAACGTCAACGCGTACACCACTAAAAGCGACAGAGTACAGTAAATTAAGATGTGATCTACTTGTGACTGTAATATCATGTATCATTGGTTTTATAGTTATAACTTTCTTCACCAATCCAGATATTAATAAAAAATATAAAATTATTTAACCGTCAGATCCGTGATTCTTATCCTTCTTTCCCATTGGCTAAACGATTGGTAAAAAGCGGCCAAGTGCGAGTCGGACTCGCGCACGTAGGGTTCCGTACCACTATACATCTAAATAAATGTTTTTCTTTATTCTTTATTATATTGGAGTTGATTGAATGAAAGGTAAAATGCGGTTTACGATTTATAACGTATTAAAAAAAAACTAATTATTAGATCTCGTTCAAACCAATTTTCGGTGGAAGTTTGCATAGTAATGTACATCATATATTATTTTTACATTTATCATTCCCTTATTTTAGAAGTTACGGGGGGGGGACACACATTTTTCCACTTTGGAAGCGTCTCTCGCGCAAACTAATCAGTTTAGAAAAAATATATATTAGAAACCTCAATATCATTTTTGAAGACCTATCCTTAGATACCCCACACGTATGGGTTTGATGAAAAAAAATAATTGAGTTTCAGTTCTAAGTATGGGGAACCCCAAAAATTTATTGTTTTTTTTCTATTTTTGTATGAAAATCTTAATGCGGTTCACCGAATACATCTACTTACAAAGTTTCCATAGTATAGCTCTTATAGTTACGGAATAAAGTGGTTGTGACATACGGACGGACAGACGGACGGACAGACATGACGAATCTATAAGGGTTCCGTTTTTTGCCATTTGGCTACGGAACCCTAATAAAAACGTGTTGAATTTGAATGTGGAACGTTTCGTTCCTGGTGGGGCGCTGCGCGGAAGCGTTTGCGCAACTGACATTGAACCGAGCGGTCCTCGGTGGAGGCCGCGCCGGATTCTTACTCATGTTAATTTAATGTCTACTACAATCCGGTTACATTTTCCTTTAAAACTATACATTTATATACGTAGTTATCTAGTTATAAGATAACCTTTATATCGTATGTTCGTCTCAGATCCGCATAATTACGCATTTTCCTCAATGTATTCGGGATTGGAAGGAAAACATGCGTTGTTTCAAGACAAACAACAATACTGAGTTTTCTTGGTAGAATGTAATATGGAGAACGAATCGTGGAAGCGTAATGAGAATCCGTTGACGCGCTTCTCCCCCCACGTGACCCACGTCATACCAATTAGCGTATGGAAAACTGAATATCATAGATAACGTATCTATACCTACAGTTTGCGTCAGCCTTGACTGAAGGTACTTTTTTCGCTAAGTTATAAACGTTACGTCAATCGTATCGATTTGCAAGTGTGGGTGTTAATTTCATCAGTAGGTACAGCCGCAATGTCACCTTAGCCGTTCGCTGTGAAGGTGAGGAGACATTGCACTCTAACATTGTGAGTTTAAAGGAGACTTGACTTAGTGGCGCGTCGGGACCTTTTAGATTAAATATACTCGTAAAGAGAGTTAATAACTTTGTCTCTGAGTAAACAACTAGTTAATAATGGCAGTAATTTCTTTCCCGCATGAGTCATACTCATATAATGTCGTCTACGTATGCCGACCTTCTTGCGCAGACTTCCGCGTGCCTACGTCAACGCGTACTCCTACAAAAAACCCACAATTATCTCGATCGATATGCTCCCGAACGTCACGGGTCCGTGACGTAGGCGCTACGCCGTAGCAACCGCTACGGGTCACGGGGTAAGCGTAGGCGGCCCATCTTAACGAAAACCTGCGTCAATCAGATCTACCGAGTGGGCTCATATTTCGCGAAGCTTGAAAATGCCGATGAGAATTGTTACGTGCCGACTTTTGTACTGGCACTGGCAACTGGCGCGAGTGATTACATCAGATCCAGTTATGAGCCGCAACTGCGCAAATTGCCGGCGAATCTGTACAAATACGTTCGATTGTGCGCTATAGAAAAACAAGAGTGGAATGTTCAACAAGTTTGCTAATGACGCGAGCGTATTGTCGCGTTTATATCGATGATTTCATATCGGGAGATCATCAACCAGCAATGTCACTTGCCGACCCGCTGTAAATTGCGCTTTGGCTATTGTTATTACATTTGCTGTCACCGTGAAAATATTTAATGAAAAACAAAACACGCTCGAACTAAAACGTTTCAGTTGTCATAAATTCGGAGAAATAATGGCCTCACACACGATCAATAACAATTTTGTCAAAAGTCAATCAAGCGCAAAGTTGACGTTACGTCAAAGCGTGGCGTGGTATTGTCTGTCGCGCGGTTACGCAATCCATGACCGCGAACGGAGGTCGGATACGTTCTCATATTTATTATACGTATTCTTCAATCTCAAAGCGAGGCCAGTACCACGAAAAGAGTACCGTTTCGCAACGCAGCGCATTTCAATGTCGCTGAGCGTTCCCGATTACCACTCACGGTCTTAAACTGTGCTTAAAATACGCGTCAATGTCAACAACGGGGGACCTCGGTGTCCGCACGCTCGCGAATCCTGCCGCAGCGACTTCAAAACTCATGGCAACGCTGAAGTCTCATTGGAAAATTAAACCTTGCAATACGACTCGACGTTGCTGAATGGCCGAATGTTTGGCGGTCACGTGTTGTTTTGGCGACCACGGTGTTGTAACGCTGTGTGCAACGCTTGCGTCATTTCCTCTCGGTGACCGTGAACTGAGTTACGTCACCGTAGTTTGGAGCGAGATTAGGATGCGCCTACACAGAATCAAGAGGACAGTAGCCTCTGAAGTGCTCGCATTTACCAATGTTATAACACTTATAATCATGCATCTTTTACTGTCTGACGAGAATAACAGAGACGGATGGAAGCGATATTGAGTGAGCAAGTACTCCTAAACCGGAGCGAGCAATTCTCTTGATTTGTTGATGAAATGAGAAACAATGACATCATCTTTCGACTAATTACACAGCA
Organism: Acleris sparsana; assembly: GCA_923062465.1. Classification (NCBI taxonomy): domain Eukaryota; kingdom Metazoa; phylum Arthropoda; class Insecta; order Lepidoptera; family Tortricidae; genus Acleris; species Acleris sparsana. Next base: position 17,498,422 of record OV281286.1, read on the forward strand.
CATTAGTTTGTTTATCCGGGCAAACTCCAGTCCGGCGTGACAGTGATTCGGAGAAGCGATAACAGAGGGAAATACGGGGACGGCTGGGGACAACCCGCTCTCATCGTATTAGTTACGATTCAAACAGGAAAATTTCAATTTTAATTCATTTGTTTAAAAAAATAATAGCAACCAACTAATGTGCATGCTTACGGGTTTGTTTACGATTTGAAATAGTAGGCAGCGAGTCAAGGCAAAGGTAAAACGGTAGACACTGCAAATGCGGCAAACAGGAAGCTGTCATACATTAAGCACGGCTCGCCTACTATCTAATAAGCATAATTGCCATTGTTTATCGAAACACACGCGCACATTTGAATTATAATACGGGTCACCCGGGTACAACCACTCGAAACATGTTCTCAATGTGAGGACTTCACTGATTGAGGGCTAATCGTAATTCTGGCCACTGGAGCCGGTTTCGTTTTATTTTGCAGCCCGTGTAAGGTAAACGCTCGATGCATCGCGCTGCTAAAATGACGTATGTTAACAGGATTTCAACCACACGTTTGCTATTTCTGAATAGTGACGCGGACGGACAGCAGTAAATCATTCAGAGACGGGAACCTATTCATCGGGCAAATGGAATACTTGATATTTTCCACTATAAACATTTTACTGCACCACTGACTCCGGGTGACGTTGTGATCATGCGGATATCCTTCTGGCTGTTTGTGTTCCTTGCGTAGAATATAAGGTCGCCTTAATTCCGCGTTAAGGTCGCCTTAATGGTACACCTCCGCAATATATATGTGGGCGTTAATCTAAAATTTACTGGAATAAGCCCCAATTTACGCTTTGCCCGCGTTTTAGCGGGCGGAACCATGTTATATTTGTCTTCTGGATCATACATTCGGAATGTAATACGCAAATCGCCCACATTGATTGCAAGCAACGCCCCGAAAACTACGTCGCAACGAAAGACTAAACACATAGAGGTAAAACGCGCCAGGATTCTAGTAGTAGGTATGATTAAGTGTGAGATTTACGAGCAGTCGCTGGAAGCAACAGGAAACGAGGTAGCGAGCTTCGTCGGAGATGTAGCGGCCGTCGGTAGCCGGTCACTCCCCTTAGCTATTAAACTTTAACACAAAACTTAAGTGCTGTTGTCTATATTTTATCGCGCCAGTGAAACCTCGGCGCCTGAGTATTTTTAATTCCAACTTGTTTTTTGCTTGCATAAATACTCGCTTCACTCGTTTTGCGGCATAAAGCGTAGACATCTTTGTTTTCGTTTTGTCCATTGCGTGAAATAGTCTAGCAGAGTTTTAGTATTTGTTTTAGTATTTGTTTTAAGAGTGAATTTATTCAATGACTCCGATATAGCAAATAAAATTATCACACCCATCGAGATAAAAAAAATGGAATATGTGTTTCTCATCTTCCATTTTATATTACATATACATATGTAGAAAGACAAATTAGACAACGTGTTTATACTTCCCCGGTCTAAATGGGATGATAGATAACTCGAACCCAGTTTACATTGGGCTTGTGTAGGCGGTAACATTTAGCTTTAAAAAGGATAATTTTAGACCGTCATAAATAGCTCTAGAGGGTGTATCGGGGGTAGTGACCCGCGTTCCTATGATTCATCCCCGCACCCTCCGACATTGCCCTTCGTTTCCACTTCCCTTTCGATGACGTCATAGTGCATTGACGCATTGGGCACAGATCACAAGCATGCCACTGATTCATTGCTACATTGTTCGAAAGTTTGATTTTTATGACGAAGACCGCAGAGTGTTTGAATGTTCCTTCTGGGCGCGTATTGCTAAAGTGCATTCTATAGTCAGAATCTTGGCTTGCGATTTCTGCAGTCAGGTCAATGAACGCGAGAAACATACACTTGATAAGACAACCACAATCAACAGTTTTTAATAAAGCTTTGCCGTTGTCTGCGAAGACAGGCCATAAACGTTAAACGATCTATCGATCCTGTTACATACACGAATTGAAATATAGTTTACCAAGCTAATGGTTACAATAGACTCAGAAATAACACGAAAACCTTGTGTAAGTATTGACTCATCATAAGTCACATCACCAGGACATGAAACGCCAAACCTAATTGAATCATATTTGGTCTCAGCCGTTCTTTTAAATACTTTTGAGTCACATTCACACGAAAATGACTCCATAGCTAGTCACGGGAGCTGAGCCGGCTACCACATCGATTCCAATGAAGCTTATTTGGTTACATCACGGCTGTTTATTTTGTTCTCATGTTAGGATTGTTTACGCTGGGTGGTTTTCGGCGGTCAGCGACCTTCGCTCGCGGATGCAATATCTTAGACGCCAAAAAGTCGTAACAGGCAGGGCAGGTTTCAAGACGCAATAAAAGCGAGTGCAGAAATAAAAGCACCAAGGCTCGTGTTTGAGTTGTCGGGCGAGCTTTAGTTGCCATGGGCGCCGAGAGCGTGATAACAAGCGTCCATATGGAACGATATGGAACGGTGTAAAACGTGGCTGGCGTGTGTCGACGGTCAGTGATTCCACCTTCGTATTAGTCGGTTCTCCTTGAGCGGCCACGTGTAACGAGGCACCAAGAGGGCGCAATTACGGCGCGTCTCAGAGCCTTGTCCCTGGTTAATTGTTGGCACGTGCAAACTTTTTGCCGCGGGGCGATGTGAATGCACCCATCTTGGAGAAAGGGTCGCGTGCGCCGGCCCGTAAAACCTTTTTGCGACGGTATAATGAGCGTGCCTTATGCTCGAACTCACCGCGGAGGTGAACCCGCCAGCCGATGGCTCCTCGGTCACGAGCGATGAGTCACACGGTGATATCATGACATGACACTCGGTGCTGAGATGTCGTGAGGCGGAGCGGAGCCGAATGTAAATTTAGTACAATTGAATAGGACGGGTAGAGAAACGTCTCGGACGCCTTACAAGGTTTGGTCGTTGATCCGATGCTAATGAGAACTACGCTTTATAGTTTTACTATTTTAATTATGAGGCTAATAAGTGCTTAAGGTTCAGCATTTTCGAATGCAAGTATAGTGGGCCGGGTGCGCAACACACGGGCATGTCAGCGGATAAGTGCGCGTTACGCAAATCTGCAGATATGTCGGCACAGCGCGGGCGCAGGCGCGCCGCTTGCACAAGGTTTCGCAGACCTTTGTTTTACGCAACCAGATCGATTTAATAGCTAGTCGTGCGTTTTCTCAGCTGTGCTCCCGACACTATAAAATTTACTGCGACACTAAGGATGTAGAAATATTTATGAAAGGACAGGAAAGTAGAAAAAAAAAGATATTGTTACAATGCCATGTCAGGAAGTGAACAGATCCACCGGAACACCCCCGCCCTTCCGATCCGAGGCAACAATAGGAGCGTTATTTGATGTAAGGTGTACGTAAACATAAGCCCATTACCGCTTTGGATTCCGTTCACAATCGGATTTGCTTTTGTATGGATGACACCGGTGTCCGACAATTTATTTCGCCGAATGTCACCACATTGTAGGCCGTCATGCGCTTCCTGCACGGGTGACATTCGCCTGAGCTCTCGCCGGCGTCCGGTAGGCGCGTCCGGTGTTACTGAACCACCGAAAAAGGTGCGAACATACGTTATTAATAGCCATGACGAATACTTGCGTTGTTGGAAGATTCATTTATTTTCAGGTCCAGGGAGAGGCGTAGGAGTAATTGAGAGCACTCCGCGTCACAACACTGAAATCTTAAATAGTCTTTTTAACCTTCCGGCGCCTGGATCTCGTGTTCAAGGTGAATGACGTATCTAGATTTATAGCGGTCGATTACCGATTTGTCTGCTTTTCGAATGCGTTCGTAGCATCGGTTCCGCACGATCGAGGAGGCGGCGTCGGCGCCGCGCCGGGCGGCTAGCGGCGACATTGGCACACTTCGCGCGGCCTCACCGCGGCTTGATCGAGGTCGTGAAAACGCCCCAAAACTACAACCACGTTGGATGCCAGCGAGCTTGGATCATACTTCCCTTATGGATTCAACAATCACACCGCCCGTGCCAACTCGCTACACGTGCTCTTTAAAAGATCTAATTACGCAGTTTATAAATTTCAATTTGCAACCAAAGGTCCATTATGCAACGGCAATAACTCTCACGATGGCCGATGTTATACAATTGTCGAGTCGAAACTAAGACGTACAGGATTACTGAGCGCCCAGTATTATGCAAATACGTCGTGTAATGTGACCGGCTTGCACCACGGCTGTGGCAACGAAGTTTCAAAACGTTTTCAAAATATTGTAGGCGCAGATCGACTGCCGAGCGGCAGCCGGGGGCGGCGTTCGGCTGGATGCCGTCGCGTGTTTACAAAAGTTAAGGAGTTATCGTGCGAATATAAATCGTTTCTAAATTAGAAGGAAATGTCGTGTCAGTCGGTGGCCGGGCTGGCATGCGCGGCGTCTGCCGGGTGGCGCGTCGCATTTCTATCGCGAACCGATTTGGCACATCCGCCGGCGAGTGCCAGCGGCACCGTAAATATCCCATCCCGTTAAAACACAGACGTGCAAATACACAGACACATTTCGCGTCGAAACTCGACTCGAATTTCCGCGTCTAACCGGTTATTGGATGCAGGCAGAAGAAGCCGCCAGGTAGCAGGATCATCGGCCGAGCTTCAGCTACACAGCCTCATATCGCGTTGCGTAATCAAACGACGCGGCATCATTGTTTTGCAGTGCATTCGATCACTCGATCCGGCTTCTGAACACCGCGTTACGCAAAAAACGAGGGTTTTGTTTTGTTACCTGGATGCACCGGGCTATTATTATTTTGGCATCGAGTGGGCGGGATGGCCCGGCCATGCGCCGAAGACAATTTTATACCTGGCCCTGTTTACAAAGGATTCGTAGTATGTATCTACGGCGTTATGCGACTCAGGCTCCGTCCTGTCTGGTGTACATTTGCCTAATTCTTATAGTAAAAATAGCATAGTAAATGTCTTGTTTTTAAAGATCACAAGGTGGACAAAGATTCGTTGCATGAATGTATTTCCGCTTCACCGTTTCCTGTCGGTCATGCCAAAATTATGGATGCATTATTCAGGTTCGACAAAGGTAGTTTACAGTCAAACATCCGGCTTTCCGACGTCAAATCCGCCGGCGCGTCACAGCTCGGAATAGCCGCGGTAATTGCTTGTTTGGTTCAACAAAGCAACGTTCCTGGGTGTAAGATTAGAGGAATCTTTCAAGTTTAGTAAGGTGGATGTTGTGAGATAATCCGTAGGGCGCCTCGCGCCTACCTGCGCTATCGGCCCTAGCGACCTCGATTTCCTCCCCAAGGCCCGCGCCCGGATACGATCGAGATTTCTCTTGATAGTTTCTCGTTTCATATGAACCTCTCGTTCCATACTCCGACACAAAAGCAACATGTAGCGCTCAGTGAAAGCAAATTCCGATTTGCGACAGCGATTAAGCTTACACCGATGGCTTTCTTTGACACGCCAACGCTAACGGAAACTTAACCCAGATATGCAAAGGCCACATGCCTACGCGGCCAAACCACTAGACGGACCCTCCTCTGCTAAGCAATCTGTTTGACCCCTTTTACAGCCCCACGACTCAATTTCGATGCAAATCTTATTAGTTGAGGATCAGAGATGAACTTGAGTACTAAAAACTTTCGGTACATCGTAATTCAAAGGACGTTAGTTCAATACTTCATTTTCATGTCAAAGAACCGTCTTCACGGAGCACTCTCGGGATGTTCGCTGCAAAAAAGTCCGTTTTCATCTCAAAGGACAAGAAAAACTACGGGCGAGTATTAAGAAAATCCACTTCAAAGCGTCAAAGAGAGTTCGAAATCAATATTAATGTTCTTGTTTACCTTTGAGACGGGACGGCGGCGGCGGCGGGATGCTGATCGCGGGTTTATAATCAGGGGCGCCTTTATACACAAGACGTGAGAAAGAGTCGCGGGGCGGGCACTTGCTCGGGTTGCACCTTCCATAATCAACCATACAATAATTCTCACGATTGCGAAGAACAGCTGTGCAGAGTTAGAGTGGTCACAGCAACATGTGCATAATCATTAGATTTTTTAGGGCTAAACAAGGGCAGCTGCCTCTTTATGATAATAAGGCGCGGTCACGCTGACCATCTGAATAATCAGACGCCTTTCGACAAAAAGTTCCTCTGGGAATACCGATTAGGATATTTGGCCCTTACGGGATGGGAACCCCGCGGGTCAGCAATGGGTCGGCGCAGCCGGTCGCTTTACCTGACCTACAGTCGAAGGTCCGTTAGAAACAAAAACGTTTCCGCTCTGAAAGCACACATGCCAAAACTGGAAGCGCATATGCAATATCCTGTCTAAATAATTTAATAGTCAGACAAACAGTCTTCGCCCGGCAAGGCTGCGTCCCGTTTGCCCAATGATTAACCGTTGTTTGCACACGCAGATGTTTCCTGTTGCGATAGTTGCTGGCTCCGTACATATAAAGTTGTTCCACCGCCTTCCTTTAATCTAACTTTTATCCTTGCCTCGACTTCGTGTCTAATAACCAAATGTATGTAAAACATTTCAGCTTTGAGCGGCAACTTCGGCAAAGGCTTTTCAAGGCGCACTCGCTCTGCCACGAGTATTATATAAAGGGTGAAGCAAAAGTTTTTACATTTGAGGCACGGTCGCGGTGCTTCCCGTTCCGCATCGCGAACCGCCGCTTTTGACAACGCTAGCTTTGATGACGCGCCGCTCAAAAGAGTATTAAATTTTACCTTTTCTCTCTGTCCACTCAAAGCGGACTGAATTATTACTGTTGCGTAAATATGTAGATAGGATTTGTTTTATCTCTCGTTTCGGCGCAGGGTAGTCTGTCGTGCCAGCGGAGTAAGCCTATTTTACAACTCGAGCAGTCTGCGGCTTAGCGGTCGCGTCAAAGGCATGTTGGCTGCGCGAATGTCAGCAGGGACGAGCGTCGACAAAGGTCAAAGGAACCATTACGGTCAGCTCCCGAGTGGCGGAGGCGTAACGAAAATTGTCTCAGCGGGGACGGCGAGGATAACTCGACACGAACGCAAAAAGCTGGTTGTTGCCCCGAACGTGGGAGGGTGACCGGGGGCGACTTAGATTTATTTGCGTCAACCGCATTTAACGAGAAGGATCAGACAGTAGCTCGAGTCGTAAAAAACAAGCTTGGTTTTTTACCGACATTAATCTCAACAAAATAAAGGTATCTCATCTCATTAAATCAACAATGGCCAGCAATGGGATGCGGGCAGGTGAATGGTGGAATATTTGAAGGTCCCTAGGAATGCGATTGTTAATATATTTCGTGTTAAGGGTGCATAATAATGCTTCGGTGTAATCGAGGGGTTAGCTGGGATCACCTGACTAAGGGCGGCAGGTAGCGCCGCGGTACGCGCGCGGCGCGGGCGCATTGCGAACCCTTGACCCGATTGCGGCGCGCGGTATTGTACGCAGCAATGACACCGTTCGCCTTGAGCCGCTAGCATTGTCGGAGATATTCGCAACAATGGAGGCCAGATAACATTTCAAAAGTTCGAAAATCCACGGGCTACCGTTCGACGTCGTAATTAAAAGCCGTTGAGTAATCCCCTATGCGTGATTGTTTCATTATAACGTATGTTTTTGTCAAATCAAAATACTTCCAGGAATTGTTCGGGTGATGTGTCACAAGATTGTTGATAAGATTGATCGCGGTCGTGACACATATTCTATTGAAATTTGCATCATAGAAAAGAGGCGTCTCAAACCGGTTAGGGCCTGGCGCCGGCCGCGATACAGCGCCGGCGACGGTACTTAGGTTATCGAGAGCGCCTGTTATCATAATTAAGAAACATGAGCTGCATGCACAGTGTCACTAATGAATGACTTGATAACCGTTTATCGCGGTCGTACGAGACGCTTTCGATCAAGAAAGGAAATGACGCGCTACTTAGAATACAACAGCGTTTCCGTTTCCCTTCCGACCTTTTTATGGGTCGAAGAGTGTTCTCACGATCGATCTTTTAACCGTGTATTAAAAAAACGGAGGATGTAATCGATCGATCGATCTGGGGCGAGCTAAGCGATTGCGCCGCGAGAGATATCAGGCAGGACTTGCGTCAGTGGTTTCGTCGGCAAAATTTAGCACAGCGGCAATCGGAACCGCGGCCGGCCGACGGCTCCGTTGCGCTGTTAACAGGGGTTACTATGTATTACAAACTATTGCGAACTAATACTCGTTGCGATTTCTTAAACTTGCGAAAACACATTTAAGTACACGACTACAAAATCATACATGGTCTTTCAGAAATGCAAATTAAAACGTGTCACATTGCGTTGTTAAAGGAATGAAGACTCACCTCTGAGGATCCGCAAAGACAAACTTCCGCAGCTTGAGATCCCGCAGCACGATGCCCTGGTCATGGCAGGCCGCCACGGTCTCGGCCATCTGCCTGAACAGCCGGCGAGCTTCGTGCTCCCGCAGCCGTTTTCTCGCTCGCACATACGAGTGGAGATCAGAGTGCGACCGAGGGAATATGAGGTACACCCGCTTGTCGCCGACTAGAACTTCGTGGATGGGATTGACGTGCTTGTGTCCGTCGAGCCGGTAGTGCGCTTGGAGCAAACTACTGCAGTCTCGCGACACCACCTAAGGAAACACGAAACAATAAAGTACCCGAGTCGCAACGAGCTACAATACAGTAACTCTGTGTTCCGAGTAAAATTCTTGCATTATTTTAAAGGTTATATTATGAGGCCATTGCAATTTTCTTTGACCCAGATAACTTCGATTGCGTGAGGTTTATTATTATTAGTTACTAACTGATGGTTCTTTTTATAACGATTCAACTTACTAACTTCAACTTTACTTAGCGCATTATGTAAAGAAACTAGCCAAGGGATGTGTGTAGCAGTTCACGGATCTTCGGCTACGTGTAATAAATAGATTGAAAAGGCCCCGTTTCAAAGAGACCAAGATTTAAAAGGGCTAAGTCTAACGTGAATAACGAGGTTGAAACATTTCAATAGAGCTGACCCTTTGCAAATATCGGACCCCGCTGGCTTCAAACGGAATTCCTGGGTGACTAGTGTCTAGTTTAGAAATCAAAGTAAACGGTAATCCTCACTTTAAATAGAAGCTATAGCTTTATATGCAAGGGGAGGATTCCTCGAGAATGTTAACTGGCGGTGATACCTATTTCGGAGTGGCTTATGGTTTGCGAGACGCGGAGATGGCATGGCTTGGAACAGTTATTCTCGGCTAACGACTGCAGTCACCATTTATTTTAGAACGAGCACGAAAATGTCAACGACATTGTGGAAGCGAATTCCAAATCTGATTCCCCGACTCACGAATGATGAATCACGTCGCGTGCGTCGAACAATTTCTTTTTTCGACGCAATTATTAATAGGACTACTTTTTTAGTTAAACATTATTATTTTCAGTAACATTGCCAGACGAAACGACGCTACGCTCTAGATTAAAATTGGGCGGTACGAAAATAATCCGTGACCTATTTGCCGAGTTGTTTGCTATGTCGAGATATTGATAAAATTCGCAGTGTTGACAGAGCACTTGATAATATTTGGCATCGAATGCGCGTTACGGGAGCTAACCTAGTTACGACTATCTTTATTTGGATAATCGATTGCTATGATGGCATCTGCATTCGACCTTAGTAACAGTAGGCGCAGATATATTGAAACAATTCCAATTCAACCCAGTTTGCAGGCATCCGTTCGCTATAAACGGTACCATTGTACTTGGAATTCTGATCCGATTGGTAACTTGAATCGATTGTCTTTATTCCTTCGCTACGACCCGCTTTGCGAGTAAGTACATCTTTTCTAAACTTGTGGCTCCGTTATGTCTGCGTCAGCGTGCTATCATGAGCTCACGCTTTTGTTTAGGAGGGGGAAGAGGTGGGCTAAGAGGGGCCCGCTAGCCTCGAAGTGACATTCGACGCGTTATCATCTGACTATTTCACAATGTCAATGAGAAGGTCTCGCTTATTTTAGGCGCGAACATGCCACGTGTCTCGCTTCTACAGATTAACGAAAACAATCATAGTCAAGACAATCGTGCAGAGCATTTTGAAATTAGAATTCGTACTGGCAAGTTCGAGGTGTCGCGTCATATGAGGCATGTATACAAATGTGTCAGTCGTGTCGGCAAGAGGCTGTGTTGTAAATACGTTTAGCAACGTCGTTGCCACATGCAACCTTGCCGGGTTCTCACGAAGGAAGTGGCTATTCTGCGCCTTGACAATACCGTATGGGCCTTTGTCTAGAAATGTGTTATCCTGCATTGCCTAAAATGACTAGAAGGCTATCATTTGGCGCCTGGCAATGACGGAAATACTTATCATCAGTGTTTATGATTCATGTGAGGCTTCATGGGTGGAGAGGCGTGACTTAATTTGACAACTGATACACCTATCATTTTAGAAGTAATAAAATGGGCGCAACGTTTGGTTACCTATATAGATGATATAATGCAAAATAAAAGTTTTGTGACTACTGAAAAGGTTTTCAATTATATTTTATTACAGTTAGAAAAAGAGGGGTCTTTCGTATAAAAAAACAGAATCCAAAGAAGTTATTGTTAGGCGATCGATTGCGAAAATGACACATGACATTGTTTGGTATAACGGCGGCCTACAAGTGCAATCGAGCAGTACGGGGCCGTGACATATAAAACTACGACATCGCTTACCTTAGACATCAACAATGCATTTCAGCAATTAATCATTTGTTTTTTAATCAACGAGTCGTTTCTGATGCAAGCCTTACCACTGACAGTTGTTTTATTTTTAAAATAATGACGTTTACTTTTTAATTGACAGTTAAATTATAACCATAGATCACTTATTTTTATTTCATAACCGTGAGAAATGTGGGTGCAACTAGAGAAATTTAAACATGATTTTGCAAGTTTTCAATTGAGTAATTGCACGAAAAGGGCCGCGACATGAGGGTACATTATTGGGATCTGGGCTTATCTCTCCATGGGGTCTACCCGTGGGATGGAGAACCCTTTTTAAGGGATACACCTAGCATCAAAGGCTCGACATTTGTTTGGAGTGAACTTTAGACCCCTGAGGTTTTTAACTAATATTAATTTATCATACCATCGCCCACACTGTTAACTATCCAACGGTAGACCTTATGCCATTTGTAATAAGTTCCACCGGTGCACCGTTTAGTGTTGCTGTTTGTACAAGCAATTGCGAGAGTTAATTTATTAAATCTTTTACTCTGAATAGGTACCTACTCGTACAAACTACCTACTTACCTACTTATTAAAAGATTTTAAGTTACCTATTTTGATGTTTTTTTTTTTCATTTTTACGCTAAGCTCTAAATTAGGTAGGTACCTATGTTTTTATAGGACTGTACGTTTTAATGACTTTAAAATTAACTAATTTACTTTGAAAGATATTTGAAATGTTTTATAAATTACCTATCAGTAGGAACGAGGAACTGATAGCGGTAAGTACGTACCTACCTACCTACTAACAAATTATTTTAAATAATATTGGTCCACGTGTTGTATTAACATTGGCAGATAAGTTAATAAGTATGCTACAAGCGTACCTAAATACCTACATAAAACCTACATCATACTTGCATACCTACCTTACCTACCTATCATTTGACATATTATGATATGTATTATTTAGAACAAAGGTTGTACCATTTAACCAATTAAAATGGACCAAAGGTCGATTGAAAGCGAGATTACACACTAATATCAATCAAACAAAGCTACGCAATGTTCTGTTGAAACCAGCTAGTTTCGAAACGGAACATGTTTGTTATGTTCTTGTATCCTAGCTATTCTTTGATGGCATTATGGAATGAGACCTTTGACAATGCACAAATTAAAAAGTAAGATGACACTGACAGCAAAAAGTACGGCATCCAGTGAGTTTACTCAGGTTACTCCGCGATTTCAATGTGTTTTTTAGATGTTTTTATTAACTAAATTCATAATCTACGTCTCGGTATTAACTTGTTATCTTTAAATAGCATTTGAGATGTAGGTAAGTTGTTAATTATCCGGTTATAAACGACATAGGTACGAATCAAAACTTTGTCGCCTGTCATATCCATCGATTGTTATCATTATCACTCGTATACCTACCACAAAAAGGATTGTTTACCTACCTACGCACTTTGCGAAGCACCGCGATAGGTAATCGATCCTTAGTTTCGTGTGCCAAACGATATGATCCCTCCATGAGTCATTTAGATAAGCTTACCTTGCATACATATTCCTCTTGCGTGCGCACGTCCACACATCGGCACAGCGAGGAACCTTCGACCTGCTCGAGGAGGAGGTACTTCTCGGCAACCAGCGCGGCTTGGAACTGGTGCTGCGGCGGGGCCGGGCTGGGCGGCGCAGGGGAGGCCACGGGCGACGCCACGAGCCGCTCCGACAGCGTCGGCGACTGCGCCCGCTCCTCCGCCTTGCTGCCCTCGCCCGCCGGCCCCGGCTTGCTCAGGCGCAGCGGCCACAGCAACGAAGGTGATCCCGGATCCATCACAACACTTTACACTCACTGACACTTATATATCCACAAAACACACACTTAATACGATGAGGAACTACGATGAAATGGACATGATCTGCAACAAAACAAAGAATTCAGCTGCAGCATTACAAAATCGAAACAAAACTACGGGACAATCGGTGATTTAGTAACATAGTTTAGCAAGAAATTACGCTAAAATAAAGGTACGAACCTTGAAATGATTTGCCCTGAGTGGATATCGTACCAAAATTTGACTGTCCGTAGTGGCGGTTAGTTCACTTTGTTATGACCGGAATTACAGGAAGCGTTTCCGAGTAATTCGAGCACAAATAGACAGGCCAATATTTTGGGCCGGTGTCCGCTCGGGTTGTTATGAAATCAGAGGAACACACAACCGACGCCGACTAACGCCATTGCGAGACTGACGGCGGTACTCGCTACTCGGTTTGACGCGCCGCTCGGCTCGTTCGGATTTCGAAGAGCCGGCAACCGATCCAACGTCCAATGTCGACACACCGTCAACTTGCGTAGTACGCGAGCATACGCCATGCGGTTTGCGGCCGAAACGACTGATCGCTAGTCGTCTCTGTCTAACTAAGCATGACGCGCTCCCCTTAGAAAGGAAAGGGCTGTAGCCATTCATTTACGTTTGGCAATGCAATGGAGATGCCAAAATGTGCACATTATCACCCTACTCACTCACCTATACCTGTTTCAGTTTTTTTTTTCACAACATTAAATTGGTTAATGAAAAGTAATAACATTTTGTCGCAAACAGTTTAAGAAAGCACAAGGTATGTTTTAGCGTGGGTAGTAGGTACCTACGTATTACGCGCGCTTTGCGTAAGAAGGTAAACCGAAGTTATCGAGTAGTAGGAAAATGTATTAAGTAATTAATTAAACTGTAAGTAAGGGTTGGACGTTGGTAAGGGCGAGTTTTCTCCAGCCGTGTTACGTAAAAGTTATTTATATAATGTTACATGAATGTTACGATTCGAGGTTTTGGCACGGCCTTCCTACGCAGGTTGTTAGCGTACCTACGTTTTTACGCGGGATGGGTGTAACTAATGGTCACGAGGAGTTATCCAACTGGAATGGAATGCGATTATTTTTTCTCTACGTAAATAGGTACCTAGGCATGTGGGCTTTCACTCTTGTTAAGGCGTATTTCGCACATATGTCGAGTTTCGGCTTAATTTGTAAACGATAGGATCATAACATAAACTATCTAGGTATATATTTTAAAATCGTAAATAAATATTTTTTATAAGTAACTTGGATAATTAATGTAAAAATTGATGGTCTTGAAAGTTATCATTTTTAGTAGAGCATTATGCTATGGATGGCTTTAATATACGAAAAAAAAATTGACATTGGTCTACAATTCCAGAATTTTAGAACTGGTTCCGAAGTCGATCGTTATCTTCTTAAATTCATTATTCGTTATTTATGACGTATTAAAAATCCCAAAAAATAAGTACCTCAGATAAAATTAAACACTTTTTTCTCAAGTATTTTCATTACTGTACCTACTCGTGTCATGAACTTAATAAAGGTATTACCTATTCCTGGTTTGCTGGTCGATCCGTAAGACTAGTAAAACTAAAACTCACCCAAGAGAAAAGTTAAAATGTACAGCTACCTCCTGAGTCTCCTGACTGGGCCCAAAATATTGGGTTTCCCTTTTAAACGGTAATTAAACGTTTAAAATATCTGGACAACATCAAATATTTACTGTATCGATAATGAATTGTTTTGATTCAATTCCAGAATTTCGATACCTATTTGCTATGTCAATTCCGGAACTGTATTATCGGTATTTCATCACATTATTTCACAACATTAAATCAGTAAATGAAATTAAATATAATTAAATTAAATTAAATTAAAATATCGCTAACATTCAATAAAAGGTTCCGTACCACTATACAACTAAATAAATGTTTTTCTTTATTCTTTATTATATTGGAGTTGATTGAATGAAAGGTAAAATGCGGTTTACGATTTATAACATAGGTATTAAAAAAAAACTAATTATTAGATCTCGTTCAAACTAATTTTCGGTGGAAGTTTGCATAGTAATGTACATCGTATATTATTTTTACATTTATCATTCCCTTATTTTAGAAATTACGGGGGGGGGGGGACACACATTTTTCCACTTTGGAAGCGTCTCTCGCGCAAACTATTCAGTTTAGAAAAAATATATATTAGAAACCTCAATATCATTTTTGAAGACCTATCCATAGATACCCCACACGTATGGGTTTGATGAAAAAAAAAAATTGAGTTTCAGTTCTAAGTATGGGGAACCCCAAAAAATTATTGTTTTTTTTCTATTTTTGTATGAAAATCTTAATGCGGTTAACCGAATACATCTACTTACAAAGTTTCCATAGTATAGCTCTTATAGTTACGGAATAAAGTGGCTGTGACATACGGACGGACAGAGGGACGGACAGACATGACGAATCTATAAGGGTTCCGTTTTTTGCCATTTGGCTACGGAACCCTAAAAAGTACATTTCAACGTTTCAAATTAATTAACAATTCCAGGAAATGTCTTAATACCTACTCAATATAGGTACAGCTATCAGTAGTTCGCTACGAACAGACTTTGTACCCTGGTTGTTCCTGTGCATATTTATAACACTATAATTATAGGTAGGTATAGTTATCGTCAAACAAAAATATAGGCATGCAAATGCCGCGCTGTCCCAGTTACCTTTATCCGCCGTTCCAGAGACATTTTAAAATACTGTGTACTCGTTCCTTTTTTAAACTTGTGTATCAAAACCAGTCAAGTGCGAGTCGGACTCGCGCACCGAGTGCTAAGATAATGCTTCGTGACCGCAAAAGAAAATACTCATTTTGTTATGAGCTGTATTTTCTATGCAATAAGGTCCTTTTTGACTAGCCTAAATTTCAATACAGATTTTTCCCTTAAAATATAAGTAATTATGACGTCAGGGTTGTTTCAGACTTTTTTGTTTTATAAACTTCGGAGATAAGGGGAGCGGTAGCGGTCAGTTTTTGTACGTTTGGCTATAAATCAAAAAGTAGGTCACAGGGAAAAGAAATGTTTTGAAATGTGCAGACTAAGCCCTGTCATATGACACCCCATTTGGTATAATCAAAAAATTTCAACCCCCCATTCTAGACCCCCTTTCAATTATTTATAAAATGAATTACATATTTTTTTTACTAAAAACAGATGCGGGCAAGTAAGTTGTATAACTATGCCGAATTTCAAGTTGATAGCATTTTTAGTTGCTGAGAAAACCTGCTGTGACATACAGACAGACGGACAACGAAGTCTCACCATAAGGGCTCCTTTTTTACCATTTTGGTACGGAACCCTAAAAATGGAACGATTTCGTCATTAACTGACTCACTGCGGCCGGAATACCTTTTTTCGTTCGGTCGTAAAGGGTGGTTTTTCTCAATCGGGGTTACGTAAAGGTTATTTTTAAACCTTTTGGACGCGGGTCGTGGCATACGCACGCCCAGCCCAGCCTACGCAGGTGGTTCCTACGGGTTTAGTAAGTCATGAGGTCATGACGTCATTAAACTCATGAGGGCTCCTCGTTAATATCTTGGATAACTCCATAAGCAATTTTATTAATACTTTTTCTTTATGTATGTGGGATGAAAGGGTAAGCCACTTAGATAAGTATACGAAGTTTAATTAAATAATGATTTAAGTACCTATTACCTTGTCCATGTTCTATTTACCCTATGCTAGTATCCTTTTGAAAATGACGTCATTAGAAGCGGGACGGTTAGCAAATAAAACTTTGATTTGGCATTGATAATATTGATTATTGTAGGTCGTATTTTTTTAGGTGTTTATGGCTTTACTTGACTGGAATAACTGCAACATATTCAATTGTGAGGTAGAAGTTTTCCTTGCTGCCATAACTTTTAGAATAAACGTTTTTGGTTTTGTAATCTTAATATTTTAAAGGGCGAAAAAAGATATAATTTGAAATACATAATGGCATATGTTGGTAACTATTGCAATGGTAATTATTACAGGAGATGAAATAGATTCTCTGACACATAACTATTGCATATTTCATCCCGAAAGCTATCGTGGCAGGTTTTGACATATTAACTGACAGACGGATTACTACTTATCTTACAAAAGTTCCGCCTATTATTTAGTATTTGCGGAACACTGAAAACGAATAATAAACTACTTTTATCTACGCACATATCATAGCCCTCTATTATGCGTTCAGAAACTGTAGGAAAATACCAGCATTATTTCAACAATTTTTACTGTGAGAAATTTCTTTTCTGTGGTGGTAGGTAAAATCTGTACTGTAATGTTATTACAGTATCAATTTTAGTAAGGTTATGAGTTTCAATTTGGAACACCTGTCAAAACACAAGAGGGTCTCTATGCTAGTATATAGATATAAAAACAGGTATCGATACGAAACGTCAATTCAGAATCTTTTTTTAATATAATCCGCATTACATTTGATCTCGAGTGACATGAGAATAGGGACTTCATTCGTTTGTCTATGATTTAAAAAAAATCCCTTCATATTCGTGAAACCGACAGAGCACGAGTTTGTTTTGACGCCATTTTTGTCGTCAAGTCGTCGGCTTCTGAACCCCTTTTAGAGTACGTATGATATGTGTGTAGATAAAGTAGTGTATGCAACTGTAAATAATTAGGCCTTACAACACGTGTGTGATCCTATTATAAAACTCGCTGACGCTCGTTTCATACGACCACACTCGCATTTTAAAGCCTCTCATTATGCATGGGTTGCATAAACTACTAATATAGCACCAAGAATAAAAACTTGTCTTGTTACGTCATTTCGTTAGGTACTCAAAAATAGAGACATTATTCCCGCTTTTACTTTTAAAGACCTATTCAGGGCAAATACAAGTTATATCGTACCAATAATAACCCTTTAACATATACAATATATTTTTTACCTTTTCAACCTACGTAAGTAAAGAATCACATTCCAGCTGAATTCATCGTGATTGTTTGCCAACCCTTACCGAAAATAAATGCGTAGGCCGAGCACAAACCCCCGCTCGTGGCGAAGACGTAACTGGTTTATAAATAACATTTACGAAACGCCGAAATAAATTAACCCCTTTGAATGTATTTAAAAAAAAACCTAAAGCGTAAGCGTCTATTTACGCACGCCCTCTGCGTCATAGCGTCAAGACGTAAGTACTTTCATAACTCTTGGAAATTTCTTAATAATGAAAAGAAAGGGGTGACTTTTATTCGCGCGTCACGTGGAAGTTATTTTTGAATCCTTTATGATTATGTAACAATTTGTGGCTTATACACAACTATGGCGACATTTGAGGTATTTTTATAGCTTATTTATTTATGTATGTAGTTTAGTGTAATTTAGTTTATTTATTCATCAATGTAGAGTTACAATTTTAATATGTAAACACTTTATTGTACAAAAGAAAAAACTTAAAAAAAATTGTGAGATGTTATTTTGAAATCGAATTATTTGACGTTATGATACTCTCTCTGTGTCAAAAAAGAAAAACAAATGATAATATTATTATTTGCTATAACATGCATAGGTTGTCCTAGAAAAAAACATTAAGACACGTAATAATCTTGGTTGACTTTGTAGTCTTCTATATTATTCGGTTTTAAGATATAAACAGTAAAATCTATATTTGATTGTACCAAAACTGAATCTCGTGCTTAATTGCTTTTATCGATATTGATATAACATTATAAATCGATTGTTTAATAGTTATAAACAATCGTGGCAGAACAACACAATGAAATCCGGTTACTAACACATACTCTTATTTATGTGGTTTATCAACTAACGACCCTTGTATTGTATACATATTTTAAACAACTTTACGCACGCCCTCTGCGTCATAGCGTCAAGACGTAAGTACTTTCATAACTCTTGGAAATTTCTTAATAATGAAAAGAAAGGGGTGACTTTTATTCGCGCGTCACGTGGAAGTTATTTTTGAATCCTTTATGATTATGTAACAATTTGTGGCTTATACACAACTATGGCGACATTTGAGGTATTTTTATAGCTTATTTATTTATGTATGTAGTTTAGTGTAATTTAGTTTATTTATTCATCAATGTAGAGTTACAATTTTAATATGTAAACACTTTATTGTACAAAAGAAAAAACTTAAAAAAAATTGTGAGATGTTATTTTGAAATCGAATTATTTGACGTTATGATACTCTCTCTGTGTCAAAAAAGAAAAACAAATGATAATATTATTATTTGCTATAACATGCATAGGTTGTCCTAGAAAAAAACATTAAGACACGTAATAATCTTGGTTGACTTTGTAGTCTTCTATATTATTCGGTTTTAAGATATAAACAGTAAAATCTATATTTGATTGTACCAAAACTGAATCTCGTGCTTAATTGCTTTTATCGATATTGATATAACATTATAAATCGATTGTTTAATAGTTATAAACAATCGTGGCAGAACAACACAATGAAATCCGGTTACTAACACATACTCTTATTTATGTGGTTTATCAACTAACGACCCTTGTATTGTATACATATTTTAAACAACTGTAGAATAAAGAAAAACTTCGAACGTCTTTTTGTTCTTCATTAGTAAGCTAATAGAGAAAAAGAGATGAAGTTGTGCTGGATAATGAACGCTTGAGCGTGTATGTGGGAAGAGAAGAGGCTGGTGGCGTGATTAACCAAGACGTACTGTTTGCCTGACTTGATCAAGAGCTGTAAGCTGCCGAGCTGACGGTCGTCGGTTGATGGTATCAATTTCAACCATTTTTGTCAGTTAGTAAAAAACGTGTTTATATTATGCATCTTGTCTTTCTCCCAGGTCTGTTCAAACCGACCTCGAACAAGAAAGTCCAATAGCACCCTCAAACTGTAGGAGCAATTATGCTGACGCGGGCGTTCTTGCAGCCTAAAGATGCAACCCGACCGCTGCGTAAAATACGGTGTCAATTAGGTGGAATATCATTGATCACTTTCATCCCTAGTAAATTGTTGACAATTTACTTTTATATAACACTGTCCCAGGGTTCCCTCCAAATTTTGGGAACTCTATATATTCGCTATCGTTAGTTTGTAGTATTTTTTTTATCAGTTATTGCTATTGTTTCATCTAATCCCCGTTCACCCACTTGGCATAGATAAGCACAGACGCAGTTCAGTTTAATCTAAGATAAGTACAGAAGATATATCTGACGGCGTATTTCCTCTTCAATGATATATTCCTCTTCAAAAATCTCAAGCTCAACCTATAATTTCTTCACTAGAGGACACCTGTGACTTCGTGCGCGTAGAATCCGATTCCTGGTACTCCCCAATTTCTTCCATCAAGCATTTTTACTACACCCCTCGGGCACCCAAGCAATATTCCATTGAAATGTAATGTCCAAGTACAGCGGCTGGGGTTGTACGGAAGGGTTTTATACGTATAGAAGATTCGTCTAAATCGCAATAGTCAATATACTTTATATGAGATACACATCGTGTGTTCGTTCGTATTTTAAATTACAGTCCTTGTAGCGTAGCGTTTAACCAGTTAGAAATAAGTACCGGGGCACAATAGGCTGTAAAACCTACATTACATTGGAACTACGAGAAATGCCCTTCGCTTGATCGATTTACGCCAGGCTTTGTTCTTTTTTCTGTGGCACGAGTCACCCAGCCAGCTATAGTTTAAAGTTTAACTGAGTTAAAGCACAAAGGTTTATTTACTAAATTAGCTCTTGTATCCTACAGCTAGTCCAGTTCCTTTTTCCTCCTTTTCTCATAAATGTAGCTAGTATCTAATCTAAACTTACCTACCTATTTTCATTTGTTTCCAGCCAGGCACACGTTCTTCTCATGTAACGCGCGAATAAAGTATGACAGATTTTACTTGTCTCTGCTCAATCAAAATTGCACAAGATTTTCTCTCTTGTGCAAGTGCTTTGAAATGCATCACTAGGACACTAAAGGTGACCATGGCCATGCATCACGCTGTTCTTTCGTAGGAAAATGACGTGTCCGCGAATCGATGATTCCACTGAGAACCAGACAATGACGCAGCGGTACCTGCGGCGGTTTAACACCAATAGATACCGTTCTGTTGATAGAGTGTAATAATGAAAACGGGCAGTTTAGTTATAGTGTGAGAAAATGAGGTTTTATACTACAAAATTAAATTCGTATTATTTATACATTACAACGATTTTTCTTTGTTTCAAATTATTTCACAATTTGTATCATATAATCTCATTTTCTTACAGTTTATTTAATTAAACTACTTGAATTGTGCAATAATTTTTAATGTCATTATATTTGTTTCGCAATATAATGTCAATTTGCGGTAACATAGCTATGGGGCAACATGTATAGGTACTTTAATAAATGGTTTTTGTTTAATTTCGAAACAGGATGGTTTTGCGAAACTATATTGTACCCATATACTAACGTGTTTGCAAACAAAATAGCGCCATAAATCTCTAGAGACCTAGACAATGCATAACTATTTTTGGTCACCGACGTAAGCTAACCATCAGTCGCCTCATCTTGTCCGCTTTAAAATCTAACGTTAACGTTACGCATCTTGACTTAGGCTTGAGTCGGTTAGGAACTAAGAACTAAAAGGAATGAACTCCTCACAGACTGAAAGGAATTAGTTCTTCGTAAACGACCTTAATCGCTCTTAGGTCAGTAGCAATTGTTGAACGTATGAGCGAAACAGAGCGAAAGAGTAGATCACACGTTGGCACGGCACTAGATATGAACGAGACAAATATATAGTACCTATTTCAAAGCGTGTCCTGCTCGGATCTCAAAACTTACTCCGGAGCTAAACGACCTAAAGTACCTAAAAGACCGAACTAGTTCCTTTGCCCGATTGACCGAGATCGGAGCGTTCCCATTTTAAAGACCGAGCGACCGCAACTATATCTTGAATTGGCCACCTGAATCCCAATATAATGTAGTCATAGCAACATACCTATAAAACAACACCTAAAGTAATCAAAAGATCGAAGATTAAGTCGGATGTGACGTCAAACGGTACTTAACTACTTATATCAAACAGGCGATAATGATAATGTTTCCACATCATTTATTTATTTATTATTTAAATATTTATAAAGGCCAAGGCGGAAACTGTGACGTGACAGATGACTCACGGCGCGTCTTTACGATATCTTTACATTTCATTGTTGATTATGACATGGGTCTTGTGATTGTTAAAAAAATCGAGGACTACGTGATCGCTGCTTTGCTGGGGAAATATTCCCAGATTCTAATCAATAAGGAAACCGAAACGCTTCCAAGCGGATAAGTATTGTTTGAACTATAGGTATAAGGTCCTAAAAGCAAAGTTATCCAATGTACAGTCACCCAATAAAAATGATGAGCATACCTAGAACCTTGCCATTATTACTGCCATTTTTTTTGTCATAATTGTCATTTGAAGTTCAGTTTGCAGTTTATTATGACAGTGCACTAAAGTGCTTAACATGTTCGTTGGTACCTATATCATTTACCCACGGTCACATCCGCACGTAAGGCAGCAGTACTAGCAGCCATTCTAACATCCTGATTGCGTTGCTTTACCTACATAGTAATTAAAAGAAAATAATAGCATTGGTTTTATCCATCTGTCATCCGTCAACTGGGGCTAAAATACCTGCTAATGATTGCTTTACTATACGCAATTGACTACTTAATCACTGTGTTACGGACCGTTTTATCACGAAGGTCAGCCTTAGTTAACAATAAAAAATTAAAAGGATAAAGAATGACGTCAGAATTTCTAAAAAAGTCATGGTTACTCGAATGTTGTTGAGGACAATTTGGCGGTACCTAGGTACGTCATAATGGGACGCCGTTTCGTAAACCACTTCGGCTGTTTTTCGTTTCTTCATTTCAGTGACGTAGGGCGAAGGCTATTCTTGCGGAAAAACGGTTTCAAGAATAAATTGTGATTTGTTACGTACACGAAAATTAAGTTTTATTTTTGAATTTCCTTTATCACGCGTAGGTATCAGGAAAATCACGTAATCAAGTTGGTCAGGAACATTGGGGATTGCAACATTTTTCTGTTATTGTTTAAATTGTTTTATGTTTTCCTGTCGTTATAGAATTGTGTGAAAGTTGGGAAAATATTTGTGTTTTCTTTAAGTGAGTCACTCTACCCGGTTTCTAGGTTATTATTATTCTATGTATTTCTTATTAATAAGGTTTGCTTTCTTGCCCTTGCAAGCTCACCCAGAAGATGCCTATACACTCTAGCTTTGAATTGGTTCTGATTGTAAGCACTCTGAAATACAGATGCCGGAAGCCTTTGCTACCTTACCTTGCTTCTGTAGGTACTTTATTCCTTATTATTTAGACATACCTTAACAAACTGTGCCCTATTCTATTAATGTCACGTTACTGACGTTGACGTTATCCTGTTATTTCTGCTCAATGGATCGTAAAGGTACCTACAGAAGCAGTCCCTTAAAACAAGTTCGAACAGGTCGAATTGCGTAATAACTACTTATGCAATTTGTAAATGATAACGTTTGGTCTCGTTACCTACCCTTTTTAGGGTTCCGTAGCCAAATGGCAAAAAACGGAACCCTTATAGATTCGTCATGTCTGTCCGTCCGTCTGTCCGTCCGTATGTCACAGCCACTTTATTCCGTAACTATAAGAGCTATACTATGGAAACTTTGTAAGTAGATGTATTCGGTGAACCGCATTAAGATTTTCATACAAAAATAGAAAAAAAACAATAAATTTTTGGGGTTCCCCATACTTAGAACTGAAACTCAATTATTATTTTTTCATCAAACCCATACGTGTGGGGTATCTATGGATAGGTCTTCAAAAATGATATTGAGGTTTCTAATATTTTTTTTTTCTAAACTGAATAGTTTGCGCGAGAGACGCTTCCAAAGTGGAAAAATGAGTGTCCCCCCCCCGTAACTTCTAAAATAAGGGAATGATAAATGTAAAAATAATATATGATGTACATTACCATGCAACCTTCCACCGAAAATTGGTTTGAACGAGATCTAATAATTAGTTTTTTTTTAATACGTTATAAATCGTAAACCGCATTTTACCTTTCATCCAATCAACTCCAATATAATAAAGAATAAAGAAAAACATTTATTTAGATGTATATTGGTACGGAACCCTACGTGCGCGAGTCCGACTCGCACTTGGCCGGTTTTTTAATATTCTTGTTGACCGTCAATATTATAAGATCACACAATCACACTCGTTTTCATTTTGAAAATTGAATTCTTGTCTGCATACGAAATGAAAACAATTGTTCCACTTTGAAGCCGATTGTGATTGCGAGGGCGTTGGCAATAGCGACGCTGGTCCTCAATCCAAGGGTTATGGACTCAATTATTTGAAATATAATCTGTACGCGTCAATTGGTTATTTTTAATCTTTATCTCGGTTATTACTTCTCTGAGATTCGCCACCTCATCGATCCAAATATACCTACTTCGGTAGCATGATTGTTATATTCGTTCTTTTGTGAACCTAAGTACCTACCTAGGTAGGAGTGTTGTTGCATCATCTTTGTCACCAGTTTTAGTCAGCGATTTATCATCTTTGGTGACAAAAGCGTTAGTTGATAATTCCAAATCTTTAGTAAAAAAGCAAGCGTTACAAAATGAAAAATCTTCTCCTTGCGGATAAATAATAATCATATGAATATCACGGGACAATCACACACAAATTGACAGTCTCAAACTAAGCTCACGGCTTGTAGTATGAGTAGGTAGGTACCTACTAGTCGGCGATAAATGTAAGTTACATAAAGAGAAATACATACTTAAATACATAGAAAACATCCAGGACACTCGCGATTTTCACACAAATATTTTCCCATACCGCAACGGGAAGACATTTGAAATACTCCAAAATAAACTAACTAATTTCTGACTTTTTCTTCATCTAAACACCAAGACAAGTTTCATAATGTTATTCCACCTCCCGTGATGAATGCGATGATTCAACGGAATACCGCGCAACAGTCTCTTTGTTCCCTCCCGGGATTAGTCAGGGCTCCTGAGCATTCCTGGATAAACACGTGATAAAAGACTTTTTTTCTATTTGGGATGTCTTTGGGGATGACTTGTCATCTACTTTAGCTAGCAAAGTAAAGAGTTTGTTGATTTCCTTTTCGATATTTCGGGATATAGAAGGTTTTATTTCTCTGAAATCAATTGTATTTTTAGATATTTAAATAATTTGTCATACCGTTGAAAAAAGGCTTTGACCTGTTTGCTGTATTTTTGTGCAATATTGTTAACATCTGCAATACTTTTTGAGTTAAGTATTGGACTTCAGATTTAGAAGAATAGATGTTTTAAAAGCGTTTTGTGTAACTTCCTTTAGATTTAGTCATACGTTGCTTTAATTATTAAACAATTTTTAATGTTTATTTTCCTTTGTCTTTGAATTCAGCGATTCATCTTGAAGATTACTCACGGCGGACGCGGACACACGAAACCCTTTGTTTTCATTTAAATCAAGGGTTACTCATGCAGTTTCATTTCTGCATAAAAATGTATTACGGGGTCAAATGCAAATAGGACCGCAAGACGTTTCAATGTAAAGAATAACTTGGCATTAAAATCTTTTTAAGCCTATACGTAATGATGCAATTTTATTGTTTCAACACGTTTATCATTATACTTTCCCGCTTCCTAAATATATTTAGTTATTTGATGACTTATCTTTTTTTTTTTCTTTTTTATGGCATAGAGAAGGGTTTGCCTTCAGCTCTCAGGCCACCTGATGGTAAGTGGAAACTGTGACCCATAGACATTCGCATTCACAAGACTGCGTTGCCAACCCTGAGGACTAAGGTGGAATGCCTCTATGCTAGTCATTACACTGGCTGTCTTATCCCCAAACCGGAACACAACAATGCGAACACTGCTGTTTAGCGGTCTGTTAATGGATAAGATGGTTGGTAGCGATCCGGACGTACCCTGCTCGAGGTCTACCACCCGTATTATACTTAATATCTTGCATAAAATATTAAGTACAATGACAAGCAGCGATGTTGGATTTCACAATATTAGCCGTAAATTGATGATATTTCATATAATTTCTAATATTTCAACGTTTCAACTTGACATGACATATCACGCGGTTTCTATATCAGTGTGACCGCATGGTCACTTTTAACTTCGTTTATCTTCACCACTAAAAATAAAAACAAATGTTTTTACTATCACAATTGAAACTCGTGGTCACTGACCACATATATTACCTAGGCAGATTGGAATATTAAATTAAATTGCATTACATTCAACGTTTAAAATTTTGATTTTGTAGCAGTTAGTTGCATCGCCTAATGTAGCTTAAGCGTACACGCGAGCATTAGGCAATCTAGTTGCATTGCCAACGGACAGGCGTTTGCAAAAATTTTACTGCATAGGCTCTTGCATTCAAACAAGGTCACTTAAAGTCAACAGGCCGAGCCTAAATACCCAAGGAAAACTGGCTGTTCGCAGAATTAGAGAGGAACGGGCTGTTTATTCGGTAGTTGCGGAGGCTAACTCGAGCAATGTTAATTGTGGTGTAGGCGATTAATGACTCGATAGACTTTAGGTACCTATTTAGATCACGTATTATTTGAACAATTTGGACTATACAAAGGATTATATTTAGCTCATTGTTACTATAGTATAAATTTGTTACTAAGAATGGTTTGCGGTTGTGAGAATCTAGAGGAAAAGTATGCTCATGCCTCATAATTCTGCGGTGGGTTCTCGGGAATGAGAAACAATTATGCGCCTAGGTAATTTACGATTCCTTATTTAGTTTCGCTCAAGGAAAAAAAAGTTTATTTTCAATTATAAATCTTATAAAAAAGCGAAGATGCAATAGTTGGTTTAGCCTTGACTGCCGGTACGTTGGCATTGCCATTCGGCGTATTATGATTTTCACTCTTATGAAACGTTGCGTCAACTGAAACGAAAATGAACTATGTATTGCAAAACGTCACTGTTTCGAGCTCGAATTTCGAATTCCGCAATACGATTTGACATTTCAGAGTTGCATTGCGTATTTATAATGTAAGCACTTTGTCTTTAACATTTAAATGATCATAAAAACTGTACCTAATTACTTCATACATACTAACTGTTGAGAATCTTAATATTATTATGTCGACTTAAGTCAACGTCGCCATGAGAACTAGCGCTTACTTAGGTTCTAAAAATGTCGGGTATCTTTTAATACGTTATTTAAACGGCGATACGTTTATTTTTACTTCTCATGCTCCAATGACCCATAATAGCCCGGACTATACAACTTTTTTGTTTCTAGGAACTAATGTTATTTTCTTTTTTATTTCCTTGGACTGCCAAAACCAGCCAGCTACATAACCTACCTATTGAACAACAGCATGAGCACCATGTGGCTGTTTGTGGAGCACCGCCGCCTCGGTATCCGTTTAGAAAAACTTATCAATGTACCATGTATTAGGTTCCATAAGTAACTCCAAAAACAACTGCTTAGTTCTACTGGTCTCTTTGTTTCTATAAGTTGTTTTATTTTCATTTGTCCATCTTGAAAAATGTTCTTTATATTTTAGATTTTTTCTCTCGCAATACAAGGCATAATTACCCTGGAACTGTATAGCCACCCGGAGGCGAAACATACAACGACCAACAACAACAACATACTTTCACGCCTTCATTCCCAGAGTTGGGTAGTAAAAACTTGTTGTTGTATGTTTACCCACCACTGGCTGCTGGTGGCTAAGCATCTAGAGTGTTGTGCCGGCGGTAACTTACTCGTTACCAGTATAATACCATTTGGTAAAATACTCAGTAAATTACCAATGCTACCGGTGATATTACCACAAGCGGACTTAGAAATCGATTTTTTCTATTTTGTATTTTTTGTTAATTTTAGTTTCTTTTCTTTAGTTAGTTACAGTGTTCTATGTGTGACTAGCTTATATTGTCGTAACATTGGTAATATACTAAACTACTGAACCCATCTTATCATTATTAGTTTAAAAGGGTCCGTCTGGTGCTAAAATTGTATAAACATGTATAAACACATTTAAGTTATTTATACGAAATTTAAATGTTACCGTATATCACCGCTTTTTGGTGATGTTTCTGGTAGCGTTGCTGGTAAAATACCCGCTTCGAGTAAGTTACTGGTAACGGCACATCACTTCTCGTGTCATGGCCTATTTTAGTTTCTTTATAAACAGTAAACTATTGCTCTAGCTACACTGAGTAGGCACGTAAGTTTTTTTTTTAACACAAGCGAATTGGTATTGACGGCGTCCTTGAATTAATTGTAATAGGACCCAATCATTGTCATTATGTCATAAATATCGTAATCATCTGTTCGCGGAGATTCACTTGTTTTCATTAGATTTTTCCCCGATCAGTCGGTTAGTCACAGTGATTTTTTATTGACGCATGTTGAGTGTATTGATAAAAATATATTGTATTATTCTTGTACGTATATATTTGTACGTCGAAAGTTCGAAAGCACAGGGCCTCTTTATATGCGGTAATAACATTATTGACTTTGACTTAAAATTGTATAACTGCGGAATTTGCCCAAGCACTGCCCAAAAACGGTAATTCTCCCGTCATCGCTTTTTAACGGTCACTTATTTGTTCAGAGAGCTGGCAAACGACAAGACAATGACAATTTCCCCTTTGAAAACCGATGAATCACACTACTTTCCGGGTGTTTGACCGTGACGCATTCAATGATTCCATGATTTATTAGATAAATAGTCATTGGAGAGTATTGTGAAATCTTTACGACTGAAAACTGTATTTTTATAAAAAAATATCTGTGTTGTTACCCGAATGCGGCAAAGCCCAAAAGGGGGTTATGTGTTTGACCTTTATATATGTCTGACTCTATGTGCCATCGTAACTCCAAAACGGCTAAACTGATTTTAATAAATTATACTCGGTTAGATTCGTCTTAACTACTAGATTGCCATAGACTATATTAAAAATAATAAATGTAAAATTGGCGAAATAAAAAAATACATACATAATAAGTAGCATTACTTTTACGACATTATCCAAACAGCGTTGAACTGGTTTTTTTTAATGCTTGCTTTTAGTTAGACCGTATTGTTTGTATCAACTCTGGCAAAGTATGATTGATTATTCACTCTGTAGAACCCTGTCGTCCAAAATTCAATTATAATATACTAGCCTGTTGCCCGCCGCGACTCCTTCCGCGTAAAAGACGTTTATCATACGCTATTCCCTCGAGGACAGTCAAATTTGCTTGGAGTATGTGGTTTCAATAAAGTGTTTTGTTTTGTATTGTATTGTATTGTATCCTATGTCCTAACCAGGGGTTCAAACTATCTCAATAACTTTAGTTCAAATTAGTATAGCGGTTTACATTTGAAAATAATATAATATTAGCACAGCTATACTCGTTAGTAAGGATAATATTTGGTAATTTATTTCTCTAATGTATTTTACTATTACTACATACACTTAAGTGATGTTAAAAATACTGTGGCATCATCTGGGAATTAAGAGGTCACATAGTAGATATCTAGTAGATTAGAAAGATCTATGAAAATGTTTTTCCTACATAGGTTTATCACATTTAACGATTCGTACGTAGGATTTATCTCAGTTTTATCGTTCATCATATCACAGTAGTTATAGATATAGTAACTGTGTCTGACGTCGGTGTAATATACATATCTATGTTAATTTTCAACCACGTGTCACTTTATATTCAGTGCAATCGCTCTTCAAACGACCTTCAGGTTTATCTCGTCTCTTGCTGGCTCTTAAACTACCTAGTACATACATACATACATACATACATAAACTCACGCCTTCATTCCCAGAGTGGGGTAGGCAGAGCTACAGAATTTCCAACAACCCTAAAAACTTGTTGATAATTCTGTAACCACATTTTGCACA
The DNA here is from genome assembly GCA_923062465.1 of Acleris sparsana. Classification (NCBI taxonomy): domain Eukaryota; kingdom Metazoa; phylum Arthropoda; class Insecta; order Lepidoptera; family Tortricidae; genus Acleris; species Acleris sparsana. The sequence goes on from OV281286.1 coordinate 17,527,877, forward strand.
ATCAGGCTAAGATGTTTCCCAGTGTATTAGTGACAGGTTGCAAGCCCATCGCCTAACAGTACTACAAGCCTTTATTCCCTTAGTCGTCTCTTACGACATCCGCGGGAAGACACGGAGTGGCACTATTCTAACCCGGCAACCACACAGGTAGTGATTTTGAACCTTTAGATTGTCACAGCTTTTTTTGTTTTGGCAAAACATTTGGCAGTGGGAAAAAAACCAAAAGGAACTAATGCTTATTAATAAGTGTAATAATTAGGTACACATGATGATGTTTTTTTATAGTAAGGATAGGAGTCCCCTCCTATCCTTACTATAAAAAATCATCATCACTTAAGTGATGTTAAAAATACTGTGGCATCATCTGGGAATTAAGAGGTGACATAGTAGATATCTAGTTGATTAGAAAGATCTATGAAAATGTTTTTCCTACATAGGTTTATCACATTTAACGATTCGTTCGTACGTAGGATTTATCTCAGCTTTATCGTTCATCATATCACAGTAGTTATAGATATAGTAACTGTGTCTGACGTCGGTGTAAGGTTACGTTCACAGGTAAGACGATGCCAATAATCTTTAACTTGTTTTATTAGAATAATTAGTGCATGTTTAGTATTTCTATTAGTCATTCGATTGCAAAGATTTGTTATCATTGATAATATTTTGCGAAAGGACTAGGTATGTTTAATCACCACCTATCACCAAACCCTGCTGACGGGTGATGATTCATGATCAGACAGATATATGTGACTATGTGACTCTTTCACTTATGATGGCCGAACCTTAATATTCAAACAGCGGATAGATAGGCTTACTTCGGATTAATATAGGTTTCAGCCGTTAAAGGTAAAAGGGTCAGTTTAATCATCTGCTTTTTCCAGCCGGCTTTTTTTATTATGAGACTAGCTTCTGCCCGCTATTTCGTCCCCGTAAATTTCCATTCCCTCGGGAACTTTTATATTTTCCGGAATTAATAGTGGCCTATGTGTTAATCCTGGGTATAAGCTATCTCCATCCCAAATTTCATCCGAATCCGTCCAGGCGTTGCAGCATGAAGGAGTAACAAACTAACACACACACACATACACACCCACAACTTTTATATTTATAATATTAGTAGGATTTATGTAAAGAAAGATTTTAAAGAAACCACCTACATACCTTTTTTATAAACCATATTATATTTTAAAAACTCATACGCATTTAAAAACTGTTCAACAAGAGATTAAACTTATCCATTACGAGATGAGATGGCTAGTCCTGGAGCTAGCTACAGTTGCTACAGTCCTGTAGGAAAGCTCGGGTATGGAGATTTTTTTTCAGGAATATTTCGTTGGTGTCCTAGAAGGACTTGGATGGACATCCGCCATGAATTTCCCGGCTGTAATGTCATTAATTTAAGGCTGAAAAATATTATTTTTCTTCAGTAGCCTATGAATGAATTGAAAGGACTCCATGAGCCGAATACAAAAATATATCACTCCATTACATTTCTGACAGATGATACGTAAAAAAAAATATGGGCTCTGCCTGGCAAGTATTGGTAACTAGTGACTTTTTAAATAAATATACGCCTCATCATCATCATCATTATCAGCCGCAAGACGTCCACTGCTGGACAAAGGCCTTCCCCAAGGTTTTCCACAACGATCGGTCCAATATACGCCTAAATATAGTTATATCCTCATATCTAAGCGTAATGAAAGGAATTCAGAAAATATTAATGCTTCCTTGTTTTTAATTTTCTCGGTCTTTGACATGAACAAAAGTAACTGGCTATGTATTACCTACGGCTTTACAAGAAAAAAAATGTCCCAAGAAACAAAAGAGTCACTTTTATTTAGCTATTTTCATAAATATAAAAAGGAAGCTGTTATAAATACCTGTTGACATAGCAAAAGCCTCGTGCCTAGGTATGTCAATTAGTTCAAGGTGTTTTATGTACCTTATGTATCTAAAACTTGTCGCTTATGTACCAAGGGCAACTAGTCTCTATTAGGTACGATCTAGGCTCAAAAATATTGCGGCCCGTAATGGAATCTAACCAAGGTGTTATTCCCTAACTCGAACCACATTATCCTGACCCGTGAACAAATAGCAACTTTTTACAAAGGGTCAATTTAACTAGATCCTCATCCAAAACCTATGACCGGTGAAGGCAAGTCTCAGATTTAGATTAATTACTACAAGTTTAGAGGTCAAGATACAGTGGTTAACTGGCGATTTTGTCGTCTCTTTCAATACTATCGCGGTTAATAATATATCTTATGTAGGTTCGACATTCATTAAGATACTGCCTTGAGAGATTACTATTACTTAAATACCTACATTTGTTATAAAATAATTGGTGAGCACTGGATAGGTATTTTTTTAGTTGCTAAAGTAACAATTGCGTCGATGGTTCGGTTATTTGGAAAGATGGATGAAACAAGATTGACGAAAGAGCTATACAGAGCGAAAGTGAGTGGAAGGGTCGGAAGGGGTCGCCCTAGGCGTACTTTTTCGAATCAAATCGGAAAAATGCATGCATGACTCAATGTATGAATGTGGAAGACGCGAAAGAGATTTGTCAGGATCGTAGTAGTGAGAAAGAAGTGGTATCTGCCTACCCCTCTGGGAAACAAGCGTGATTCAATGTATACAGGGTGTCCCAAAACTCAACGATAGCCTGGTGCTAGGCGGGAGGCCAAGCAGTAGGTACCAGTTCTGGAAAAAAAGTAAAAAATGTTTTTTTTTTCTTATTTTCCAGAACTGGCAAAACTTGGCGTCTTGGTCGATGCCGGGTTATCGTTGAGTTTTGGGACACCCGGTATATGTATGTAAGTAACAATAGCATTTAAAATGGAAGACATTAAGCCCAATTCAGGCAAGCTCACTAATGTTAGGGCTTGAGCATGGGGTAAGCTTAGAGGCTATTATATTCTTACTGATCATTGGCTAATTGAACAAACGTCTATTTAACTACTAAGACATTATAGTTACACACACTATGCAGGCTCTATTTTAGTATCTACCTAATCTTGAAAAAATCTATGTACTTACAATCAAGGAATTTAATTCCTATACCACTTTGGACTATGTCAAAGTGACACTGTAAATAAAGTCATGAGAAGTCTCTTACGTTTTATTGATTACGTCACTTTGACAGTCCAAAGTGGTATAGGAATAAAACTCCTTGACTGTACAGCACAGCAGCACGCAGAAGAGGTCTCTTAACGCACAGATTTAATAAGAGTTACAACGTCCTAACATCTGGAAACTCCTGGACGCATCGTGTAGATTGCTAACTATAAAAATAAGTCTGCTAAGGCTTATATTTATTTTTCTAGCCAAAGACAGAACAAAAGTCACCTGATAGAATGTGGTTACCGCCGAGCGCCCGCCGCCTTTGGACTTTGACGGTGTCACATTAATTTTGAGACGCCTTTTTAGGGATCCGAATTTTTTAGTGTACCTTCCATACAGGTAAAGAAAAAGCATTTTATGTTAAGGTGACGTCTTGTGAGTTATCATTAGATAGCTCGTAAAATCAATCATTCCATGTACAGTCACCCAAAAACAAATTTGAGGATACTTACAACCTTGTCATTGTGAATGTCATTGTCATTGTCATGTGTGTCTTTGTATGTTCTGATTAAAGTTTACTATAACAACGCACTAAACATTGTCGTTGGGGTACTGTACATATATTTTATTGAATTTCAATATTGATTTGAAGCAGGGACCGTTTAGGAATTATTGAACTCGAAATAAGTGCTAGATTGTGTTGAGAGGGTGTCTGTTGACAGCCCCTCTTGAAGCGTGCTATGTACAATCGGCAGAATATAATCCTGGCCCATCATAGAACCGTGTCACAGTGACGGTATAATATAAATCAAATCTCAAGGAGTGTCAAACTAAAAAACGTAACTGCGACAGTTCCACGGTGGGTCAGGGAGGGACCCTATTTTACTCAACAAAATCATATGGCATTTGACATGTATCGTATAAGTTAAATGATAATGAGTTGGTAAATCTTGAACGTTGTCTATCCTCAGAGATTTCCACCGCGATCGATCCTTAGCTTCGGAAGCGACATAATTACATCCTTAAACAACATTTCCTGACAAACTTCTTGAATTTTCAGTATTATTCCTGACATTTATGTCATTGTTACCGGTTACGTGTATATAAAATCTTAAATTCGTAGGTAATTCGGCCTGTAGGCGCTAGACCAGGCCGCTAAGCTGTTCAGAAGAAATACCACTAGAAAATATTAATGCGGTAACTTAATTTGCGGCAGCGCAACGAGCTTGTTAAATTTTAATTATGCATTTTGCATATTTTCCTCTTTCATTATCCTCAGAATTTTATTTATCCTGTCAAAGTAAAATGCCCAACAATACAATTATATTAATTAATGACGGATGGAAAAACGCAAGGAAAATTGTCGCGAACAGTCATTTTAACCTTTTGAACCTTTCTTTACCACAGAAATACTATAGGTACGTACGTATAATAATGCTATGAACACCTCGCAAACATATTTAACATAATTATTTTTCATGCCTCTGACAATGAGCCTAAAATTAGGTCATTGCTTATCTTAGAAGCGGGTTGAAATTGATGCATGTCTACTCTAGGGAAGAAAAGTAATTTGAAAATAGTTATTGTGTTTACGGCGAGGGCATACCTACATTGAATCCTGAACAAAGCGAGGGATTCTAAAATATAATTCTAGTGTTAACGCCCAAGGTGGGAATAATTTTGCCACCGTGTGAAACATACTCCTTTCACATCACCTATGAGTAAAATAAAACATCTCAGTGATGAAACAAATTTAATTATTTACACTCCAAAAATGCTGAAATTATCAAATTTAACAACAACTATCAAATTTGGCAACAAAATGTCCTTGAACAGAAAAGTGCCACTTTGATTCCTCCTAGCAGGGAAGAAAAGACCCCTTTCCTTCCCTCCTAGCAGGGAAGAAAAGTCCCCTTTCCGAATAGGTGATGTGAAAAGGCTATTAGTCGTGACACCTGTGCAGTAGCAGAATCCTATAAGTACAGCCCCTCTGTAGTGATTGTTAAAAAACAACGTAAACCTGTGTTGAGCTATACAGCGACTCTTTGTTAAAACTATACCTGAATCTTATATGTTAATAAGTTTTATTATGATGTTTTCCTCATAGTCGACTTGAAAAGTAGAGTGTTTAATATCTCGTATGAAATAAGTGCATTTCATGGCTTTCATCCCTTGGCTAACAATTTACTATTTCACATCTCAAGCTCTAAAAATATCTATAAAAATACAATTAAATTATACTGGTAAATCCGGATGGGTGCTGTACAAGGTCCTATAACACGACTACCCAATATTTCGATTATAAACGGAAAATTACATTTCATTTTGAAATAACCGCGTCATAAACGTCATTTAGGGATTATAATATTGCCTGAGTGGCCTTGAATTGGAGATACGAGTACCTACGATAGAAGCGTCTATTGTGTTTCGGTGTGTTTAAGAATCAAGTCATAGGTACGTATCGTATATGATACAATATGAGTGCTATATGTAGGTAGTATTAAATAAATAAAAATTGGTAGGACATAAATCATTGGACGATTTCACACAAATTGACCTACAACTAGTCCCAAACGAAGCTTTGCTTCATGGAACCAGTTGGAAATATACTAATTGGATATTAATTATGCGTTATTTCGAGGTATTGCATTGAAATCGGTTAAATAGCCATTATTTGCTGGTATTTGTGACTTTGAAACCAGTTTCAAGCAGTAATACCTAGTTACGTAATATGTGTGATATTGCAGTTGATATTAAAATACTTTTAGGTTCGTATGACCAAGGGATCAGATGGGCATGGTACTCATAATAGAACCCTGTCATATCATAGCGACTGTATTCGTCATCGCCATTAAATGTACAGGGAAATAATATAAGGAAGGTTGTCACGAATATCTAAAGTTCTGTTTTTGACTTTATTTTTAAGTCTCAAAAATATGTCTGTGTGCAAATATTTTTGCAACTTAGACGGGTATTTATTTTTAACCTTGACTATACAGTCAGCGTCAAATAAATTGTAACAGCAAAGGTGACCAAATAATTCGCAACACAATACTATATTTTGTTGCGAATTACTTGGTCACCTTTGCTGTTACGATATAAATTTAGATAAGTAAGTATTTGAAGCTGACTGTACTTACAGATCTTTTGTTTTAGACTTGTCAAAGTTATAAGTCTCAAATTGTGCAGAGAATCTTCTTGGTCTCTTTAAAAATATACTACCAATATTTTATATTATATAACTAATCTAATTCATAAAGGTAAAATAATTAAAAGATAAATTAAGGTCACAAGTTTAGCTTTAGTGTCACAACTAAAAACCTTAGTTTTAAGTATTTAGCAAAATGTAATACAAATATTCGATTCTGAGGCTCCATAGTCGAAAATCTAATTAATGACCAAAATCCTAACCTCAACCGACGCAAATTCGCTGTGATTACTACGTATTGGTTTAAGTGTAGGTATGTTTATCAATAAAACTTACCCTACCTAATATTACTAAATACACGAGTTCTCTTTCATGATTTTATGACATACCTAACGTTAAAATAGATGGTCTTTTAATTAGATTTTAGAGTATAGACAAGACGAATTTAGCGTTCGTTATCGTTATCAAAAATGTATAAGATTGACGTAAGCTGACAAACGTTCGCGTCGAGCGCCTAGCCTACGCCAATTCATTCTTAAAACAAAATAACAACATAATATGTTGATATAGATATTATCTGACACGACCGGCGCGGCGGCCTCTAAAATCAGCGCCATCTCGTGAAAAATAATATACTATTACGTACATTCTTTGTACACTTCCTTCCCAGCGACACTTTTACGGCAACAGCTAGATGTCGCTACGGGGAGCGACTTCGCGGTACCTTTGACTGGCCTTCGACTTGTCGACGGCCTAGATTATAAGGGTATGTGCGAGGGCGACGCAGTCTATAATAAGGGGTACATAACTACCTATAATGCCTCTATTACACACTACAAAAAAAATACACGTCGACAGATTCAGCAGCAGATGTTATCGGCGAATGCATCCGCGGAAGTGTGGACGGGGTAATTTGGTCGTCTGTGGTACCTAGGTATTTAACGTCGGCTGATGGATCTGCCACCGATCCGTTTGTACGTACGGTATAAGTAGGTACGACGAAAACTTGCGATACCTACGCCACTGATTTTTTATAGAATTAAATTTTATTATGACTAGTGCGGCGTAAAGATACAATACAAGTACGTAGGTACGCTCGACTTTGTCCACGCTTTGCCGGCACGGAAGTTTGTATTAAATATACTTACTTAAATAAAATAAAAATATAAAATTAACTCTTATATAAAAGTAACATACCTACCTACTTAATGCACAGTATACATATAAATATATATACGTATATCTGCAGTACCTAAGTAGGTGTATATAATATTTATAGGTTGGTAAGTAAGTATACTGTGTTTAATTGCAAAATCTTTTGAGGCGGCGTTTAAAAAGCATTTCGGCACGAGTCAATCGATTTCAATACTCAATGAAATGGTAATAGGCGGCAACATCAAAAAGACCTACTTACATCGGCACCCTTTGATTTTGAAGCGGCGGCGTCTTTGTCAAGGAATTTGCTTATCACTGTAGGACCCTGTCACAATGACAAACAGTTCAATAATGCGGTGTTTACAATACGTCACCTCATTGCGACACATTTGATGCAGTTGCGTCAACTGCATAAGAACTGCAATACAGTTCTATTGCCGTCGTATTGCAGTAAATCTGCCCTAGAACTGCCATTTTACGGCTGGGTTGCAGTTCAAATGCTGTCCGTCTGAACCGGCCCTAAAGTGTGAAAATGCTGTGTGTCTGTTTGGTTCGTTCGACTGTCATACATATTAGAGCTAATGCATCCGTAGCGCCATCTTTTATTAACGGTAGACAACGAAACTTTATGAATGCAATCAAGAAGGTCAATGCCGATTACTGCATCCGATCATTCTCATACAATACTCTCAAAAAAGGTGTTCACGAACCTTGACCCTGATTCTATCTAGGACAGCTAAAGCCTTTTCGATGACGTTTGTTCATGCGTAACCTTAATTCATAGCCTGGTGTCACTATAGAGTGGAAAAAACGAACGCCACATGGAATGGACGGCAAGTACCTTAAATTTCGGACATAGCAAATTCTACGCAAAGGAGATTTACTTTTACTTTTGAAAAAAAAAAACTGTATATCGCTTTTTGATATTTTTTCTGCCTTAACTGGGAATCGAATTGCGGTTGAATATGACAAAACAATGGATTCGTGTTATAGCTATGATACTTATGATACAAATCGTAAGGGTCATTGGTAGTGATCATTTATATCTACTTATTGCACATACATCTTTAAACTAAAAAAAGACCGTAAAAATAACACTTATCGTTTCTTCTTAACGTTTATCATATTCGTCCTGTTCGCTTTCCGGTTAAGACAGATAAAAAAATACATAAACGCAGGATTTTTTATCAAAAATTAAAGGTAGTCCTTTGCGCAGCATTTATTATTTTCGAGATTTATATTAGTTGCCAGCCATGTGGTGTTCGTTTTTTCGAGGCATTACCCATGGTTCCACTGAGTTTTCTCCCACCGGTTTGTCCTTCGGGCATCTGTAGATACCTACCTAATGAATCTAACCTACCTTCTTTTGGTAGGTATCACAATAAAAATTGATGGTCAAACCTGAGTGCAACTTTTGTACGGTGGGACAATGAAGTGGGTCCACGAGTAATGTCTTTGCACCCTGTTATACCTAGTTACCATCGGGTCTACTGTTAGCAGTAACCACAGAGGACGTACATGAAGTGAAAACCATTTTTATTTTATGGCAAGGAGAAGGCACACTAGCAGTCAGGCCACCTGATTGTAAGATGGATCTGAGATCCATAGAGATTTGAACTCTTAAGACTACAATCTCAAGACTTAAATCTAAGACTTTTGTAGTGACGGCTGTAATCTGTAATACAAAGACATTAAATGTATGGTAGTAATTAGACGGGGCAGAGCGAACAAAAGTGTGATGTAAAACTTGTTACCTCGAGGATCGAGGTCTACTTTGACACGCCCGCATGTGAGGTCGTATCTGTGCCATCTTAGTTTCATCGAAAAAAAATCAATTTTAATGACCACATGCCGAGTTGCGTAGTGCTCTGTTGTAAATCTCGATAAGGAAAAGCCACTGGACGTGATTTTAGTCTATTTTCTTAAGTAGTTTGTATATTTATTTAATTAATCTATAGTGATCAAAAAAACCGTTTGTTTTTCCTCCCTTAAGAATTAATGTCGCATGGTCTTTGTAACCTAGTACCTATACAGCAAGAAAAAAAATTGGTTCGTTTAACTATGGAGGGATTATATTTTATGTATATTAAAAAAATGTAGAAAATCATAAATAAAAAAAAATTTTTTTTTATTGAATTTATTAAAGTTCATACCAATATCATAAATGCAGAAGTGTGTCTCTTTGTTTGTTAAGCTTTTATAACTAAAAGTTTGAACTCCTATTATATAAAATTTAGTATGAAGATAACTTAATCCCCAAATAAGACATGAAATACTTTTAATTTTTTTTTTTTATAGTTCTTGATGAACGAACGAAAAACTAGTTCTGGGTAAATATTTGGGCGTTTCAACCGCCGTCATTGTTGTCTTCAATATATTGATGAAAACAATGATAATTGATGTCAAAGTCAACGGAACCGGGGGTAGTATTAATTCCATTTAAAATCATAAGACAATTAAAAAGTTTATCTTGAATAATATGCGAAGACAATAATGACGGCGGTTAAAACGCCGAATAATCACCCTTCTACGCTAACGAAGACACAATTTTCAAATAACAATTTATAATCTTATCGATACCTCATTATCGAATTGGTTACATCCCTTGATCCCTTCAACAAAATATATTCTATGCCTTCAATCAGCGCCACCTACTGTTCAATAGCTGAAATAAGTGTTCCTATTATTGTCATGCGTATTTCGCTACTAACGGCTAGATAGCATTCCCGATGTTTATGATCAAAGTTTTTCCATGACAGTGTCTCCAACGCCCACTCTATTTCCTATAATATTAAATCTCTTTGGCTGTATAAATATTAGGGGGCGTCATCACGTGAGGCTTCAAGGGGAGAGAGGGTCGAGCCGAAAATCATCTAATTTTAATTTGGGGAGAGGGGATCTAAGCGAATATCACCTAAAAAAAGCAGCAAATAACAGAAAAAAAATAGCTCGTCATAAACATCTAAAAAAAAAAGGAAAAAAATCAAATACACTACATTTTGCTTAACATATTCGATTTTATTTACAATATACTAAAATACATTTTCACTTACTATTTACAAGGATTTTACTGACTATTTTACATTAAAGTTTACAGAAGGGAAACTGAAAGACATACCTTTTTATGTCTTAATCATATTGTGACAAGAGCGAAAAAGGTAAGTATCAGCGCAGCCTACCGCAGCATTGTTGTACGCAACGCCCTGAAGGGCCAGAGGGGCTAATTTCAACTCGTTGCTTTACCGTGACTATTTCAGTACCTACCACTGATGATAGAGGAAAAATAAGATTGGAGATGTCCTTACAGATAAACTAATCACCTCTTAGAATATTTTTTTTGTACACTATCAAAACAAATAATATATTTTTACAAAAAAATCTTGGACCAATCACTAGCATAGGGGAAAAGCATCTATATCAAAATAGGAACTCCATAAGTGTCATTCCATTCCGCTCCCAATATTCCGATGTCAGTAACATTCAGTAAACATAATAAATATAGTTAAAATAGTGTTGCATAGTGTGATACAATCCGGGATATCCCCAGAACTGCATTTTATGCAACTGCAACGTCAATTTGACTGGCAACATGCATCTTATTGGATTTAAAACAATGATCATGATTTTCATTTGTTTTAAAATGTTCAAAGTGCATTGTTATGGCATTGTCGGCTCTTTTCCCAACCTCTTTGTATTGCCATTTTACTGCAAGATGTTATGCTCTTGTGCTTTCTCTTCTGTAACAGAAAAAATAAAATAATTATGACTGTTGACATGTTTGTATTTAAGGTTCAAATAAATGTGGATTTAATCATACAAAAAGGATATAGGTATTTTAATTGTAATTAACCATTACTAGCGACCCGCCCATGCTTTGCTTTGATTTATGTGAAAGTTTCTCTAACACCCACACAAATGCCAGAATTTATTATATTATATTCAGAGACAGATAGGGCAGGAGAGTCCGTTTTATAATATGTAGTGATTATCATATAATCATAGATAGGTAAACAAATGGTTACGAGGTCTAATTAAACACTAATTAATTTATCCAGCAATATCAAGTCAGAAAGATAAGTTACCCCAAATTTTCCCTTCTTGTGGTCCAAACCTCTGCAGGAACTGCCAGACTCCTGCTCCCAAGTTCTCCATACTGGCCGCTATTCTGTTCTGGGCTTCAGCCATCTGAGTGATGGACTCTGCTATCTTGAAGAGACCTTCGGCTTTAAGTTTATCTACTTCGATTCTAGATTCTTCTATTCTTTCTAAAGTTTCCTTTGCTGAGTTGATCGAACTGTCTGATGATGCTGAACATAAATAAAAATATTTAAGTTGATGCACAATGTACTTTATCACATATATTAAAATTTTATACTATTAGAAGACAAAGTTATGCATAGAAACAGTTTTTTTAATTAAGTGAATAATAAAACAAATTCTTACTGCTCCGTCTTCTACGAATCTTCTTAACCCGTAATTTCGATTCTCTTTTCATTTCCCGAGTTGTGTTTAGAGGATTTGCTTTTGCTATCAGGAGATCTTTGATATTGTAGCCAAGAATATTACAAAGTCTTGTTTCAAGTGAAGTTAACTCTATTTCAGCTCCTGTGGCGGCTGTAGTTTCATTGTTTCTCATAGCTCGAACTTTGTTGTTAAGACGAGCTTTATAATCAGTATAGAACTGAAAAAGTGAAAAATATATTATATTTCTCAAAGTGTATTGAGCTGTGCAAGGTAATATAAAACCATTTAAAAGTGATTTCATTTGGTTGTTAAATTTGAAATACACATCTTATTCTAATAATACTTGTAAGAAAAAAGTTATTGAAATACCTTTGCCCATTCTCTACCAGTTCGGAAAGACGAGCCAGTATTTTCTACGTTCAGTATGTCCGCGCACTCTAACCACAACTTTTTTGATAATGCGCGCCCTTCCTTAGACCTTAAGCGACCGAGCGCCAGATTTCTATTATTTTCTAAAAACTCCAACAACAATTTCATTTGACGCAGCGACACAGTTTTTTTCAGAGTTCTCTCCATGATGGAGGCGGAACTTGAAAAAAACTGCAACAAGATAGAGATTGGAAACAGCAATTTAATGACTTGGCGCAATAAATATGAATGAAGTCTTAATGATTTTTAAAATGATTTTTCCTACACTAATAAACGGGACCTGATTATAAACCTAGCGAATAAAACCAATTACTATTAATACAATTTTAAGTACGTTTTACTTTACGCTGTCATATCGTTGACGTTCGTTTGGCGTTTCTTTCTATTTCTCTTTTTTGTGGTAGAGGCACGGAAATATTTACGATCTGCCGTGGCTTTGCGGAAGTTTGTTATACCGCCACTTGTAGTTATTGTAGTTCAAGTTTATTAAGTTTTAGGGGAAAATTAATTGTTATGTTATAAATGAAGTTTTACAATAGGTGTTTTAAGCAGTTCAGTTATAGTTTCTTATTTAATAGCACTGGATGGCAAACTCATAAGTTTTGTCTAGATAGTTTACAATACGAATTTGTAATACTAAACTTTTACAAGTACGTAATATATAGAAAAAGTTTTTTTTTTATTTGGTGTCGGAGAGGGTCATAATTCCTAAATCTATGGAGAGGGTAAGCAGGCAGCGACATCTTACGTAGTAAAATGTCTAAATAAAAGGTATTGCATTGTTCTTAAAATAAGTCTATGTGTGTAAATTGTGCTTGTGATAATTTGTACAATGCGAAAAATCCATAACTACATATAAACATATAATAAGTTGGGACAGAAAGAAAAGATGAGGCAAAAGCCCTTGAATCTGAATCTTCTTTCCTCATCTATGGATCCGGGTTAGTGACGTTAGAAAACACCAATTTTGTCTATAATACAACAATTGACAATCATGGCGAGCACGTCAAGGTCTGTTTTTCTGATTTATTTTTATTCTTGATTATTGATTTCATCGTTTAGAAGTTATTCGTTTATATGTTGTATAGCAGAATGTTAATAGTGTTGGCTAATGTGATACGTAAGTTATCGTTGGTGGTTGGAGCCTTGTGCACGTTGTCGCGGCTTAGTGTTTACCTGATGGTACGTTTAGTACTTGCTGATGAACTTTCCATTGTGGTTCTAGAATTGAGGCGAATAAAGTGGTGTGCTATGCTCATCCCGATGCGCCGCTTATCGAGGATTACCGAGCAGGGGACATGATATGCTCGGAATGCGGCCTCGTAGTCGGGGACAGGTACATAATTTCTTGATATTTGGTAACGTTACGAAATTTATTTTAGCTTTCCATACTTGAGTTTTAAACAGTGGCGAAATATCGAAAAATATTTTACTAAAATATTCATCCGGTGAATCTCATTCGAGGTCGACAGTAATTAATGCTAATTGTGTGTTAAATGAACCTATTTAGGTGATTGTATTCATGCTAAGTTTTCTCAATTTACCGACTTTGAAAACAGCAGCTTCTGAGACTAGACTCTACTTACTTTAATATTAAATCATTGTTTAACTTAACAAACCTGTTTTCTTCTAATCCTCATTGTTTTCCTCTTGTGTGAGTAATATTGTAAAATCAACCCAATTGACACAGTGAGACTTGTTGCATACAAAATAATGAAGACTGCTGCATACAATTGCACACATTGCTTTTAATTGAAATGTTCTAAAAAAATACCTAGAAGAAAAATGCAATTAAGCAACATTGTATTGGATATTGTTGGTGACACTGCAATACTGCATAACTAACAAATTAAATAAGGGTCAAAATACACACTATCAAGTAAGACAGTACAGTAAATTTTGTAACATATGGAATTTGTTAGTTACGCGACAATATTATCCCAGAATGTAAATTATTGGTACAAAAATTTATTGTATTCGCAGAGTTATAGATGTTGGTTCAGAGTGGCGTACATTCAGCAATGAGAAGTCTGGAGTAGACCCGTCTCGTGTTGGTGGTCCTGAGAACCCACTACTGTCAGGTGGAGATCTTTCCACAATCATTGGTCCGGGACGCGGGGACGCATCGTTTGACAGTTTTGGTGTGTCCAAGTACCAGAACAGAAGAAACATCAGCAGCACAGACAGAGCACTAATTAATGCATTCCGAGAAATAAACACTATGGCTGACCGCATCAATTTGCCCAAGACTATTGTTGACAGGGCCAACAATTTGTTTAAGCAGGTAACAACAACAACTTGTTTAAAAACAACTATTGTTTAGAATTTTTATGCTTATGGTGCAATTATTCTCACAAAGAAATGGGAAAAATTGTGTCCAAATTTATCTGTTTATGTATGTATTGTACAAGCAAAACCATGATACATGATAAGTGTTCACTTACTTAACAAGTCCGGTTAAGTTTGGAAACTACTCAACATCTGTTGTTGAAATTAGTACAACTGAAGGTCTTACGTGTTGGCCTAGATGGTAGATACCCTGCCTATGAAGCTATTTGATGTTTTCTATATATTTAAATATTTATTTCTCTGTTAAGTATTTATCCAGTGGTTATCTATTTCTCTTAGCTCTTTGATTCCTTTTTTTTTCCTTTGTCAATGGACACTGAAGCTATGAGGGACATATTTTATGATTATAGTAATAATTATAAGAACTGTATCAAGCTTCAGAAAAGTTAAAGGCATTTTTTTTTAAATAAGTATTTATACTGTTGTCTACACGTGAGAGAGATTCTCCCCTGATATTTATTTATTAAACACACCTCACATAACAGTGTATACATCTTTGTCTTATTGAGGAAAACAAACAACCACATCAAAAAAAAAACTTCAGTGTTTAACAATAATAGGTTAGTAAATATGTGATGAACATCGTTTACCACAGATTAAACTCATTTGCACAAGGCTTAAGACATAAATTTATTCATTACACCTGCTATGCTATGCTACTACGCTTTATGCTATGCTACGCAGACAGGTTACAGCAAGTAAGATAAAGCTGTATTGTAGTAGGTATATTGGCTTTCTGTAAAAACTCAAAATGAGTAACCACATTCAATTGGTTATTTATTTGATCTCTAAATTAAGAACAGTTAGCAGTTTTAATATCTGAGCCCTAAATAAATGTCTTAACTGCGAAAGGTTGTTTGTGCCGCACATCTAAATACTTGATCTCTTTCTTTCTGCACTCATATTACCATTATTACTCCATGACCACATAGTTTCGAGGTTCGAGCATGGTTAACGTGATCATACGTCCCGTTTGAAATGGGACCGTCCCTTGTTTCGGTTATCTGTCCCGTCGTCCCAAAAAGAAGCTCCAAGACCCACAATTGTCCCGTTTCGCGAAACCGATAGGGACCCGACTACAACGTGTTTCATGTTCTAAAAACATGCTAATTATTTGTTTAGTCTTGATATAATGTAGGTATCTCATATATTAATGCCTGTGTAACTGTCTAAACAGGTTATTAAAACACACTTGTTGCATTTATAATATCATTCAAGTAGTTACCTAGAATATCTAAATTGTTATTGTAAAATAAATCACCATGAAACTTTGTATGTGACTGTGTTAAATCAGTGACGTCAGGCTCAATAACATGTTTCTACACATATTTACAAATTGCTTTTACCATTCATTGCCTGGGACATAATATATTTTGTTAGCCCTTTACTGTTTGACTATTACTTTTAACCTCGAGGAAGTCTAACCATCTATTTTTATATTACAGGTTCATGATGGCAAAAATTTAAAGGGCCGAGCAAACGACGCAATAGCGTCAGCATGCTTATACATTGCTTGTCGCCAAGAAGGTGTGCCACGGACATTCAAAGAGATTTGTGCCGTCAGCAAAATCAGCAAGAAAGAAATTGGCAGGTGTTTCAAACTCATCCTCAAAGCCCTGGAGACGTCAGTCGATCTCATCACTACTGCAGACTTCATGTCTCGGTTCTGTTCAAACTTGGGATTGCCGAATTCCGTGCAGAGGGCGGCGACACACATCGCGAGGAAGGCTGGCGAGCTGGACATTGTGTCTGGACGCAGCCCTATCTCAGTCGCGGCTGCCGCTATTTATATGGCTTCACAGGTAGAGTATTTAGTAAAAGTCCTAAAATTTACAGTTGTGGTAAGGGATTGCAGGAGGCCTAGGTGACTTAGCACAAATTTCCGGCGAACTTGTCGCCTAGATTTTTGTTCTCTGAACTAATTTAGTAATAAATACCACACTACTATTGTTACTATGCTCAGGTGGAAAGGAATATTAAATGTGATCCTGATTGTTTAATGTGTATATGTAAACAATGCAACGATACCATATCTTTGCACATGCATGTGTTATCATTTTTATTTTGCTCTAATAATTAAAAGAATGCAACTGATTACGTTGGTATGCGGTTAATGGTGTGTTGTGTTGCTAAATGAAGTATATCACCTCATTGTTTTGTAATTGCAATGTCGTTAAAATAATTATTATTCATTAGTTTGCACTATTTTCACGTATTTGGTGCCTACTAATTCCAAGTTGTCAATTTTTATTGTGGATTTGGTGCCACGCCCCACAAGAATAAAAAGGGAGGGCTTTATGTGCTTCCGCGCGAAGAATTTGAGATGGAGATAGTTCGCGCGCCTTGATGGCAGCGTCAAATTCAATTAATTAATGTTTGCTTTAAAACCACAACATTTCTTTAAATCGTTTGCCAGGATTAAGAAGTTACATATACTCAACTTACTTCGAAGATTCAACCAAAAATAGGCAAAAGTGTCACGATTTAAAAAAAAAACTATCTTTCTAATCCGGTTTTCACGTTTGCCAGTCTCAAGCAAATAAGATCAAGTTTAATATATCCAAAGAACAGATACAAAGGCGTTATGGTTATTGTGATCCAGATCGCGGAACACTCCACACTTTAGCTTAGGTGGCCTCTTAATTAATAATGTTTAGGGTTTTCCTACTAGTACTGCTACAATGTTATACATTACAAAAACATTGTAAGACGGACGAAATGAAAATGTAGAAACCCTGTCATTTAAGTTTCTAGTTTGAGACACATTCAATGTTAGCACATCTGCATTACATGTAGCTGGTCGTTTATGAATTCAGTAAGAAATAATTTTCATGACTACAATACAATTTAAACCTTATCTTGGCTGGCTTTATTACACAGTTCCATCTTACATTTTCCAGGCATCAGATGACAAACGCAGTCAGAAAGAGATTGGTGACATCGCTGGCGTCGCCGACGTCACCATCCGCCAATCCTACAAGCTCATGTACCCATTCGCGGCGAAACTATTCCCGGAGGACTTCAAGTTCGCCACGCCCATCGAGTTCCTGCCGCAGATGTAACATGTTACCTTGTCGACACTTTCACTGGACTATCTGGGTATTGCATTTAATTTATTGGTGTTATACTTTGCTGGGACGGTCTTGGTGTGATGATGATGATAGAGATCTGTTAATGATACATTAAGTGTTCTATTGTAGTAATGAGGGGGTGTAATATATGTCCACAGAACAATGTATTCTGTTAAACTATGACATAGTGACTGCCTAAGTTTAGTACAAATTCGGGAGGTCGGGACGGTTCTATTGTACTTTGATAAATACGGTAATTCTATAATCTTTCGCTCGAAACCGTCCTGGTAAAGTTATTATTTATTTTCCTTTTGTTGAATTTGGTAGACTTTGGTAGAATAATATCGAGATTTATCTTCGTTTAGCTCAAAATGCTTGAAATGATGTGGTCCATAGATGGGTCAATTCAGAACTGTTATTCTGGTCGGCGAATCATGTTACGTGTGTGTTTAAAAGGAGATAGACAAGATTGTCAGACTCTTTATATTTTTATAGGAATATCAAAAATTACAAAATTATAAAGACATTCATGTAACAAGAATGTTTCTAAATATAATGTCTGAATTAAGAGATTACAGTTTTGAATTAGACCCATCATAACACAGTTTAGAGTGGTGAACCTTGCAGTGTAAGCAAGGAATTTTCTGATAGATAGGTAACAAAATCTGATGATTATTTAATGTCATAACGATTCTAAAGATATACATTTATAAAACAATTTGACTGTTTTCGTATTTCGATCTCTTATTCCTGTTTTAATTGAGAACAAAAAATATGTTTTGGTGATTTAGTTCTGGGTACTGTTTTATTTTTATTGCATGTTTTTTCTTTATAACATCACGACAAATCAAAAATATTAAGTCGTGTATAGATTGAAACGTTAAGTAAGTAAATAATGTTACCGCGAAATCTAAATCTGGCGCGTTAAACCAATTTTTTGTGCTTTCGTGACGTTTGGGCCACGTATTAAAGATATTACTGATGTCTCAATTATTTTTTGTTAGCTTTTTCATGCGCCAGTTTTGGTTAAAGTAAGGGATCCTATGTTATAAGCTTAATGTGACTCTTATTGATTTATTTCATAGGGACCATGGGTTCCCAGTGTTCTTATCATACATTTTTATCTTATAGTAAACAACACATAGTATGAGATTGGTATAAACGAGTAGTTGCATGACTGTGGGACCTATTTGATATTTAGGTTAGGATTGGTGTGAAGCCATGTTAAGTGTCTACCGTTCTTCAAACACACACGGTTATGTTTTAACATAACATTTAGGTACGGTCGGCCTCATGAGTAGCTGCACAGTTGTGCCTTGTCACTTTACCGGCATGATTGGACTGTTATAACAATCGTTTAAGCGACAGGGTACTGAACAGTGCAGCTACTTATAATAGTGTCTGTACCATGTGAACAACTACTTTGCTCCTTAGAATGGGTGTTTGTATGAAAAGGACCTCAGGCTTTTATTCAATTAGTGCATAGTTTTCATATTATACTCATTACTTTGGTTCTTTTTGGCAAGATATTCAGTCTAGCCAATGAAAAGAGGCTATGAGTCGTCTTGGTTGGGAGATTGGGTGGTCTCGTTTAAACTTTGTAATTCTGTGTGACTTGAATAATAACCCTAGGTTTTGTATGGTTGCTCTTGACATCGGCTGAACACGTTTTTGTAATAACTTAGATTTATACATTACTCTTGGTCTTACCAGTCAACGTTATGTTGCACTTTGTGATTTATTTTTGTATTTGGAATAGCCGTGTGTAATAGAATACAGTGATGACTGATGTGATGACTGATGTGTCGTCGTTTCCGTTACTGATTTTTAGACATTATCACATTATTGACCTTAACTATTATATTCTATTGCTTTCACTGTAAAAAAAAACAATTGCAATAATTACAACGCCATTTTGACTTTATTAACTTAAAATCAAAGACTATGTAACTATGAAAAATATATTTTTATTCTTTGTTTTTCTTGGTGCCAATCAAAAAATTTAATATTTGGACTTGTGTCTTCCATTTGGTTCAACTCTTATTTTCTGTACAGCTAAGGATGTAGTGCTTTGACGAATTTATAACCGTATGTGTATCAGGTAAACCTACTACCTACTAGTTAGTAATTGATAAATTGGATAATATATGAACACAGCTATTAACAAAGATAACTAACAAATTAGAATTGACGTTTGTATGTATGCAGCTGATATAAGTAGGAACAATATTGAAACAAAGAAATTGAAATGTGCTCAATTATTATTCAAACAATGGGAATTCCTTTAATATCCCTGTTTTCCAAAGTTTTAAACTTGAAGTATTCAAAAAGATTTCACACGTTCCTTTTTTGGTGTGTGACCAATCGGAAAGCATATTTCAAGTTTGGCTCTTAATGTTCAATGTGCAAAATAATCGCATACCAATGGGCATTGACAAGGTTTTTTTCCGAACGTTAACGACTGTAGAAATAGTTAACAGTCGTTTACGATGCAAGAATGCAACTTGTATAGGCCCATGGATGTTTCAGTTTCGTTAAAAGTGTAAGCGAAACGATTGCAAATCTTCTTGCAGGTAACATGATCCATAATAATAAGATAATTAGTATATTTAGGGTCGTATTAACTAACAAAGTTAAATCACAGTATAAACAAAACAGTAAAACTTCTTAGAACAGGGTACAGGGGCTGTGTCTGTTCAACTCTGTAAGACCACATTTCTTTTGACATGTTTTTTACTTTACGGTAATGACGGCCGAGTTAAAACGATACCATAACACATCAATGGAAATATGGCTTTACCGAGTTGCATAGAGCCCTAGATATATCTAGGACCTAACATCGTTTTGTGTCGGATAACTTCGTATTCGCCTTGCGTTTTCAATAAGCTTACCGATGTGTACTAAAGCTGTCTGAGAAAGCAAGATAAATACCAACTTTCCCGACTAAAAACAATGTTGTATGTTGATTCACTACGTCTGTAGTCAAGGGCACCACAAAGATGTATACATAGACCTTATTACTATAGCAATTAGGTCTGTGTACATATTTTTGAACTGTGAATGTACATCAAGCGGCTTGTGTGGTGTGAGCACCTTAAACGTACCCACCGCAAGCGTGTGTGACGTGACATAACGTTGATAACGCTGAATCGGCGTGTGTGTCAGTTCAGTACCTACTTCAAATAACTAAAGGGCCAGAGTTGAATTACTGTTCGGTTTATAATGTTAGATGCCCATTTCAAAACGTGTCATTAAATGTTCTTTGACGCGTCTTGAAATTAGCATAACCTGATCAGTTTTAATACGTCCCTTAAAGCAACGGACGTGGTTCGTTCCATAAAACGCTCGATTGTTTTATTCGATAAACGCTACGTTCGCGATCATTTGACGCACATAATTTTTGCATCATATATTAAATGCGGTTACCGCTGCGTTCACCGCGTATAACAATGTTAATGCATCCCGTTTAACGTAGCGTTTATCGCTCAAAACAACCGAGCTCTTAATAAATAAGGTTATGTACCACGACGGACCACAATCTGTAATAAAATGTATTATTCACCTTGATCGTGTATATTAAGGTTTAATTAGTGATAATTACAATTAACGCCACAAATAAATAAATAATTAAGTGAGAACTTGGTTTTTGTTTTTCTTTTCCCCGCTATTAACCTTTTGACCACCTTACTTCAATTACAAAATGTTTCAATCACACGCCACACATGTTTGCTATGCTATGCAATTTACAACCTAATTCATACGAATCGAAAGTATCTTTTAATCTTCAACTTGTGCCGGCTGTGGCCGAAGGTGGCGTCAGTGTCACTTTTTTTTTGTCCCGCGGCGTCTTCATCAACTACCGCGGGGATATGGCGTTTCCACTATATAGTGATTTCGCCAGTGTCAAGTATATAAAGTATAAATCAATATAGCAATACAATACAATCCAATCTTCTCTAGGAAGATTTGGGGCTATGGTGTAGGACAGAGGTCAAGATAGTTTTAACCTCTACCACTGCGAGTTCACTTAAAACGAGAACTTGGATGCCAGATACACGAAATAAGTCCCAAGTCTTCTATCACTGTGCAACACAAAGGCATTAAAAGGACAAATCACTAACAGAACTTTGAACACCTAAATACACAAAAATACAAAACAAACAAATTGCACATCCGCCATCTTTTAACGTTGCAAATGGCCCCCGTGTCACGACTTTCAGATGGTGGTCAGTGAAATTTTTGACAAACTTTTTTCGTACTGACCCCAATAATTAAAATAATTGCCTTTAGCTGAAAAATATGTAACTACATGTGACACGTTAAAAAAACCACTTTCGTTTAACTATAGGTAGGTATGTATGTAAAAATCGAATCATAAAGTAATAGATTAAGTGGTTGAAGTGTGACATTTATAATATTAGTACCTATGAATTAAACAGGGTGTATTGCAGATCGTGTCTCAAATAAAAATATTATGTTAGCCGACAAAGTGAATCGTTATGGTTTATGGTCAACTTTAACCAGTAATGACAGTCATCCCATACGTTTTGAGTTATAGAAAAGAAAAATATTAGTAGCGTTTACTTCTTGGCTACGGCCCCTGATCTCGAATAGGTGTCCTAATCCTAAATTTTATAGGCCGACGGTTTAAACTATACCTACAAGTATTATCATAATTCTTGTATATTATGAGAACTTGAGGTTTTCGAACTGTCATTGCCCCCGATATATGGAAAGTTTCCCAAATTCTACTCATGTGCTGTCGAATTTATTGTTTTTTTATCAAAATGCCGGCGACATCGTTTATAGGGCACAGGACGTGAGCTGTGTGCCAAGTGGGGCCCTTCACGTCAAAAATTGCCTGCGACCAACCTTATTTTATAACGTTAAAGGATTGATTTTATTTTGCTGGTTAGATGGCGGGAAAGCCCTTTTTAATTAAGAGGACACAGAAGCGGCCCTTTAGCTCATACTAATGTACGGTCGTGGATTCGATGCAGGGAGTGATTGGCGCCTATACACGTGAAAGTATTTTGATAAGGACAGTCGGTTGGAGATAAGGCACGAATGTGAAAAAGTTGCTAATTAGGGCTTTTCGTAGGGGTTTTCTGCAGGTGACTTACTTATGCGGGCTAATACTAATTAAAGTTTATAACATGGCGCGTATGCTGGTAGAAATGTACCGATACTCTCCGCTTCCATTCCCTCTACGACTTTTTACAGGCCTAGGTCGGCTAACTAAGTACCTATGTAAATCCATTGCTTGTTGCTGTTGTTTACTTTTAAATGTTTTTTAATATAAAATGACCATAGCATTGCCATACAGCCATTTACCCATCAGTGTATTTTCCCACACAAGGATAGATACTAAACAAGTCTCTCTCGGAATGGACAGAGTGGTTTCTTATATTACCTACACGACGGCCTTGCCTTAAATAACTCATACTCGTCCAGCAACCGCTTGCTTCCCGGCATCTAAGTACAATAGATACTAGTGTTCTCCGGTATTCTGCACGCAAACCGTCTTTTCTGGAGTCAAAATTGGAGACTTCACGGTAAAGTGTGGGCGTCTTGCTCTGAAATGATGAAGTGTAAGATATTATAATAATATAAATAAGTAAATAATAAATAAATAACAATTTATTTCCATTTAACCTTAGGCGGTAGGTACACTGTGGTCGAGTCCTTCTATTAGGTATTATATACCTATATCAGAAGGCCAATATATCGTTAAAATGGATATTACATATGTTTCCATAATTTAACTGTGCGTGTGCATGTGCGTGTACGAGTGCGTGTGCGTGTACGTGTGCGTGTGCGTGTGTGTGTGTGCGTGTGCCTGTGCGTATGCGTGTGCGTGTGCGTGCGTGCGTGCATGTGTGTGTGTGTGTGGATGAGTGCGTGTGGATGTGTGCGTGTGTGTAGATGTGTGTGTGTGGATGTGAGTGTAATAGCATGTAGCAATGGGTCTATCCACCTAGTTATACTATTAGATATACAATATAACAAAATGGTCAATAAAAATCCAATTAGTTATACTGCTCAGTGTAACTTATTGGGTTCGATTAATTTGGGTCGGATTCGTCCATTTAGTTATATTCGTAAATGAATATTAGTATAACTAAATAGATTTAATTAATTTGAAGGCCAGTCCCTTCATTAAATAACCAGCCAATAATACTTATCTCTGGGTTTACTTTCTTGTTAATATTACATTTTTGTACACTTATTTTCATTATTAACACACTACAAAGGCCTACAATTTTTCTTGGCCATTTACCTTTCTTTTTAATTAAATTTATTTTTCATCTCTCCTGTTCGGAAAGTTTAATTTGAATGGGTGGATAGCCGGGTGGAAAATTGCGTTTTCATCTCTAGGGTGGAAAGTAATTTTTTTTTAATAGTTACGATTGGCCACGGAGTCTAAGATAATTGAGCTACGTCATATTATAAACATAAAAGATTTTCATATATCTAAACTCGGCTATACGTTAAACGATGTATTTATTACGGCCTATAGGTTCATATGAAAATCATTTTAAGACTGGTCTATTTTTTTCGCAATTACAGAAAATCAACATTTAAAATTATTCCTCTATTATGCTGCCCGCCATAATGCCGTGATAGCATAGCATGACACTTTTTCTTTCACGTTTCGGCATGGCCATCTAGAAAATACACTACTGCCAACATTAGAAAAGTTTAATCGAGTTGGTCACGACCAAGGAGCTTATTATACAACAAGGAGGTTTTACGTCACAAATATATTCCATCTCTTTCTTTAGTTAGGGTAAGAATGAGATGGAAGTCATGCTCCTTGGCCGTGACCAACTGGATTTAACTTTTCTAATGTTGACAGCATGTGTATTTTAACTTTTTTATGAATCTAGAAAAAAAAAGTTTTCAATAGATAAAGCGGGAAACGAGATTAGATATATTTAGGTGTACCGTGTCTTTTTTCCTCACAGTCGAAATGAAAAGTAGAGTGTCTAACTCGGGTGAAATGGGTCACTTTCAACCCTTGGTTATCAATCTACTATTTATAGCTTTTTGTCCAAAGGCTATCGAAATAATGGGTATAACATCCTTTAATCTGAATATTTGGGAAAATTTTCGGCTTGACGCTTTCTCAAAGTCGAACATAAACTTAATCGGTTTCCAATCCCCTCAACTCCTTACGGATCCCCTTATCAGATACCGATTAGGCGACAAGGGACCATCTCGGGAGTATACCCTATGAAACAAAAAAAAAACTTTTTAAATCGGACCACAATTGGCAGAGCGGCCATATAAAAAAACATCAGCGAAACATAGAACATCCTCCCTTTTGAAATCAGTTAAAAGTAGGCGATAGGTACCGCAACTTAGTTTTTTTAAATATGGTAGGTATAGAGAAGGCAATTCAACAAACAGGCTACCTGATGGTAAGTGGGATCTGTGATCCATACACATTTTGCGTTCTCAAGACTACAATCTCAAGACTGCAATCCTAAAGCTGCAAATTCATTGCCAACCCTGAGAAGCGAGACGGATTGCCTCTATGCTGGTAATTTCACCAGTTGTCTTATCACCACACAGAAACACAACAATGCGAACACTGTTTGGCGGTAGTTTAAAGGATACGTAGTAAATATTTTGCGACGCTGCCTTATGCCCGTTGATGTCTTTTGGTTAAAAGGTCAATCAATAATAAACAAAATAATCTTACCATAAAGAATCTGACCATTGAATGTGGGTCAGTAAGCCTACATACTCGCATACCATCTATTCCTTGAAATGGTTTTCAAATGACCAAACCATGCACAAAAACTTTAAAATGAAAATAATAAATAAAAACTATGTGTGGCTTATCTCAACCCAGGGCAGTTTCCGCAAAAAAGAAGCATGCGTTTTAAACGAACTCTACCTAACTCTACCTATTACGTAGGTATTTCGTAGCCTACTCCAGTAGACTGCATCTCTATGCCTCAAAAGTTACTTTTAGCAATCCACGACCCTTAAACGATAGACCCACGTGTCGGCATCACCATGAAAACTCGATCAATCTTTGCGGGCTTTCCCAAAACGCTAGCCGCTACGCTACGGCTGTAGCCGTGAAAAAAATTCAGTCAGTACCGCTCTAGCAGCCGACACGGGGGCACGTCGCGCGCGCTCTGACCCGCGCATTTCGTATTTACGTTCGCAGTCATTCAACTTTTAATCCAATTTTCACAATGCCGTGTAACGTAAGCTAATGAGATCCAGTGATTAGTGCGTTTAAATGTTATTTGATAGTTTATGGTGTCGGAAAATGCTGAAAGATGTGAATTTGGGTGGTGGAAAATGGTGAGCGCGTCTTCGGCGCGATGGCACGTGGGATTGCTGTGGCTGGTGGTTATTGGAGTAGATGGGTTTATAGGTAAGTTTAAAGGACCTCAAAAACAAACAGACGAACGCACAGCAGTGCGATCGTCAAGGCTTGTGTGTAAAGAGCCGAAAAATCTACTGATGTTGAAATTACCGAGATGATGGAAGTTTATGTGACGTACCTTGAAAATGTTTAGGGTTACGGTCATAATTGCTGTATCTTTCTGGGAGTAGAATCTTATGATATGAGTCAATAAAGAAAATAAGGTAATTTCACTCGTGGTCCTAAGTAAATATATGCATGATATACCGAAAATATTATCATGTATTACTAAAGCAGTATATCAGAACAACGAAATATAATAAAAAAACAAATAAATCGACGCAATAATAATATTTGAGGCTTCAGGCGATGCGCGTGTCCGTTGTGTTTGCCTTGAGCTTTGAAAGCAAATAATCGTGCTTTTAGTTGCGATCGTGAGTGATCGTGTTTGTGATTGTGACGTTTGTGCTATCGACCATCGATTTTACCCACTAGTATCGATGTGTGACACCTATGCTTTAAAATATTAACGTACCTACTACCTAGTACCTACTGGTCTTGTGGCTAAAGCTGTCGACTCTTGATCATGAGGTACCGAGTTCGAATTTCAGAGCTACATTACGCCGAAAAAAACTTCGCGTAAAAACATGCAAATTCAAACAGCTGATGGTCTAAGTAGTGTAATATTAAGCATACCAGGAGGGTTGAAGTGTATTCGAAAGGACGATACGACACTGTCTCGGCATTATACTGAGGATTCAGACTCCTACAGCGCTTATTTTCAGCCAGTACCATCATATGAAAATCAACACACTGTCACACCCGGTAATACTGTAATGCCATATGCTCGTACATAAGAAAAAAAAAAGTAAAACACCAGCCTATGTTTTAGGAATGGCATGTAATTCTAATATCAAATTTAAAAACTGGCACATTCCATTCCTAGTTGAATAAAATCGGCGTCGGCTCTTGACAAATGGTTTCATCGCTACCCTATTCAACCCTACGGCATAATTCCGAACGAATATCGCACAGATGATAATTTCATACAAACTGACAGACGGCCATTAAGTAAACTACTGGGGCAATTTTTGGGGTTCCCTAAAACGAACGGAACCTATGGCAAATTACTTTAGCTGCATTTACCGTGAAATTATCAATTTATTATGTTTTTTGTGGTCAGGGTGTTTTTATCTTTTCATTTTATTGTCGTATTAGGTATTTGCGTAGTTATTCTCTTTGTTTTCGTTATTTGTAAAAATACGACTGTAATTTTTATGTATCTAGTTCAACACACTATGAACTGTGTTCTTTTTATTATTTTTAAACCCCTAACAATATTAACTTATATAACATTACATACCTCCATGCGTACTTTTTCAAATGTATAATATTCCTGAAGAGTTTTTAAGTCTCAAACAAAGCAAAAGACAGGCTTAGTATATTTGTACCGAACCCACGCAGTAAGTACATTTCACTCGCACTTGGCTGTATTTTTATTTTTTATGCTTGCATCCCAGGTGATTTGATATAAGGAAGCTATAGGGTCCTATTGTGTAAGCTTTCAATAGCTCGAGGGAATGGCAGGTTAGAATACATTACCACAACTTTTTTAAACTGTAATTGTAGACCATGATTTGAAGTAAAATAAATCTATTATACAGTTGTAAACTCACGCTTCACTTGCTGGCTTATATTATGTATGTATGCTGGCAAATATAGAAATCTTGATTTTGATTTGATTTTGAGTCAAAAACTTACTTCGTTTTGAAAGCTGCTTGATTAAGCGGCAAACGGAAATACTACATTATGATACAAGTGTGCTAAGTTGACCATTGTATACAAGGCGCTATTGTGTGCGCACGAGCGAAAGCGAGTGCGCCACAAGAAAGCCGCGTATATTATGGTCACAGGCACACGTGTTACATACGACGTTTTTCAACACACTTGCGAAAAAAATACAAATTACAGAAAAAATTAAATGATTTTAATGAAATTGAGTTATTTTTTAGTAATAAAGCTGATTTCACCAATTTATTGAAATAAATATGTAGATAATGTTATTTGCCGCATAAAAACTGTTTGTTGCTAAGAAAAAAAAGGTATAACCCGACTAAATTATATCGCTTCTTCTTCGTACTTACAACTTGGTACTAGGCTACAAATGTAAATTGTTTGGGTTAATAAACTTGTGCGTAATATACTGAAAAAGCACGCGTGTTTAATATCTAGGTTTATGAGCCAAAAATCGGTGGAATAAAAAGGTCGTTTTGAGCAAGTGTGTTGAAAACGTTAATTATTTAAAAAAATAGGCGACATTAAATTGACCTAGTCCCAAAATAAGCTCTATTACTACTAATGTTATACAACTACTAACTACTGCTACTACTGTACTGCATACATACTAGAAAACAATAAATACTTTTATAGGGAAATAAATACTTGAATACGTAGAAAACACACAAGACTCAGAAATAAATACACGTGCTCAACACAGAAATCGAACAACAATGGATGGATGTCATTTGGCATTTGAAGTCTCAAATAGATAGAATAGCTAAGACCATGACAGGTTACGGAAATGTTAACAGTTCCCGAAAAAGGACCATTTGATTTTCAGGGTAGGTAGTAGGTACCTACCTACAAAGTCGCGTGAAATAACTGACTCAGAATATTAATTCGAGCAAATGAAACGTTAATTTAAAAAAAAACTTTTGTCGTGTTTTCGGCAATGCATAACGAACGAAAATAATTTTATACTTTGCGTTTCGGTGCCAAATACCTATTTACACATTTAACCTGAATCTGTGTGTACAAGACGAGCTTCCTGACAATTTCATTCAAACATTTTCTTACGTACTAGGTGTTGCCGGCGTCTCCGTCCGCGTAAGAGTCGGTTTTCACTATTCCCTTAGGAACTATCAAATTTTTCGCAATAAAAACTATCTTATAGTCTTCTCAGTGGCGTAACTATACCAGATGTGGCCCGTGACAAATTCGTCGTATAAGGTCCTTTCACTTTTATTAAAAACAATGGCCAAGTGCGAGTCGGCCTCGCGCACGTAGAGTTCCGTACCATTATCTATACAACATTTGACACTATACTAGATGCCGTTATTATTGTTGAATATAATAGAATAGAACATAAATTGTTTATTCGGTGCTTAAAATAAAATGAACATAAACAATAGCACAAAACACATTATAAAAAAGTAGAGTAATACAAACTTAGGGCCGTATTAATAAACTCGTCTCAAAACAGATACCAGTCACAAGATGCGTCACAAGACTGAGCTTTAATTAATAAACCTATCTCGACACGTGAAATGTAATCCTCGTATCAAATGAGGCGATCATTTGTATGAGGAACTAATCCTGATCCTGATTATGGTCAATAGGTGACTTGAGACCATCTCAAACCATTAAAAATGGCGGACACACTAAAACATATGTGCAACATAGTCGAACATATGAGTTCTTTTTATCAGTTAAATCGGTTTAAATACAATAAAGTGTTATTTTTAAATTCTCAGAGGCAAATATTTATACCTAAAACGTTTTTAATAATAGTAAAACCTAAATGTTAGGTTTCATTTTGCCGCTAAATAGGTACAATTGCTTTCAAAAATTGTGTGCTTTGTGTTGTGTTTAGGTATGTGAAATTATTGTGGGTGCTAGATAATTAATATTACGTATAGTGATTACGAAAGAGAACAAAATAATAGCCCGATATGTTGGTTTAACAACACATAAGGTTAACCCTGCGACATGAAAGAATTACCTCCACACGGACTCATTTCTCATAGGTAAGTAAATACCGACAATTGACATAATTAAGTACCTAGTTATTTTATGTTCATTATGTGTAAATAAAGATCATCTGATCATAAATCTGTCAAATATTAAGCCAATGCATTTCTAGTTAGATAATACATAATGTAAGAGCTATTAAAAGTAAAAACCTGCTATTTGGATCAGTAGGTACCCTAACCTAACCTAGCGATCCAACAATTTAATCCCGATTAGCATCACAACCACAATGTGCCTAATATTTTACTTTACTGCAGTTTACCAAACCATTAAAACCTTATTAAATTATTTTGTTAATTATTGAAATTAAAGTAACGAAACACTTCGTGTAACGTGTTGCCAAATTAAGAGGAGGGGAGTGTTTTTGTTGACATTACAGACAAGCAAGACAAGATTTTGTTATTGTTTGATACTTAAATGAAAACTGAGTGATTTGTTTAAAAACTTATACACACAATCAACTAGTAATAGCAGTGAGATATATACAATTTCGGGTCCTGACATAAATGTGGTGCAAAAAGTACCTATACCTAATTGTGAAAACGAATCGCAAACCATCCATAGAATGTTTCAATCATTTTGAAGTGATTAGATAGTGTTTATAACTTTATGTCGTTTTGTAGGTTGTCGTCAGACCAATAATGTGGAACTTGGGTAACATTGCAAGGTTCGCCGGAAATAATCAAGACGCCAAAAAACGGTAAAAATGGATATTTTGAGAAGTCAGTGTTCACGAATCTCAACAGCCGGCCCCACGCAGTTGACGAGTTCAATTCGCTTGCCAATTGCCAAACAATATGTCCATGAGGTATAATAAAATTGTTTACAATGTTAATCAGTCAAAGATTTAGTTTTTAATGTACTTTACCTGTTCGAAATTATCCTATCTTATAAAACAATGAATAAAGTAACTTCAGATAATTATGTCAGGCAACAGAATACCTACTCAATTTTCTTTTTTCTAGGTACCTCATTGTAAAGCTAATAGTTGTTTTATTACTATTTTCATGCTACTGTGCATTCATACTATGTACCCTAACTTACTATAGATAGGTTAGGTTATTTGCATTATGATGATACTGTTCAGGATGTCATGTCTTGTTCTACATAAAAGCGGTACCTACTATAAGTAAAGTTAAGTGTGTTGATTACTTCCATGATGCAAATCATTAATATGAAAAATACTTATTAGACATGTAATTTTATTACCTAGTTTTCTAAAAGCCCTGGTGTAATAAGTTTTGTAATTCAGAAGTTCAATATTTAATTTAAACATTGTTTTTTTTGTATAATGTCTAGTGGACAAACATCTTGGTCTACTTTTGTTGGAGAATAGCGCTACATGATAATTGTAAAAGAGGATAAACATAGTTTATTACTTGGGCCTTACGCAGGTAATAGAATAGCTTCATCGAGTAACAAGTTAGCAGAGTCAGGTGTGTGCTATGAGGGGCGATGTGCAATATTTTCATTCTAAAATTACCTACCTACTTTCTTTCTATTTAGTACCATTTTATAAGGATGAATTAAAATAAATATATTATCTTTTGCAGTTATGAAACAAGATGGTTAATAGTTTTTTCAATAAAGACTATATGGATGGTTTAATGGTGAATCAGATATTTACAAATAATATTAGGTATTGAGTTTATTTTGAAACCTGTTAATATGTATAACTGAGAGACTTTAATAAAATAATCTTGCTACAATGCTAATAGTAGTTTTATTTATTGGTGAAAAGACATGCAGGGTCATTTTATGCTTGAAAGTTAATTCATAAATATGTGTAGGTACTCCTACACTATTTAAATGAGGAAAAGGAAAGTATTTGGATCCAAAATTCAGAGGCATAACATAACCATAACATAACATAACAACAAGCTCTCTGAACTCTGTAACTCTTCTAGCAACCTCCTAGTGGCTATGGAATTCAGAAAGCCTGCACTGAATATGTAAAAAAACAATGTTATTTAGTTCTCACATTTATAAATAAATTACTTTTATAAACACCAAGTCAACAAGGATATGTGGTAATGTTATTGGATGTTGGTGTGTTTTGGTGTTTATATTGTATTTATGAATGTTTATATTTTTAATGAATACTGCAGCCAACTTTGATCAGTGTTCTCTGATTTTTAATATCTGAAGACCTACTTTAAAATAAAATCAAACTGGATTCCGATTTAAAATATCTGTTTACTTAAATTTATATATAAATATCAATCTCTATCTAGTAGGACATTATAAATTTAGGTTTAAAGATATTTAAAATTTACTAACTCTGATCTGAATAGGCCCAACTGAGACGTAAATACTTCCACTAACTTTTAAGAAGAGACGACGAAGTCCAGTGGCACACATTCTTTAATTAAATTAAATGTTACCATAAGTTGCTTGTAATTGGAAAATGACAAGTGTACTAATAGGATAAAGTGTATGTATGTATAGACAAAAATATTGGAAGGATTCCTTCCAGTTCTAACATAATGTGAATTATAATTGTGAAAGGTGCTAACAAATGTTTGTACAATTGGGTGTTAGTTAAGTTTTATGTCACATCCATGTGCGCAATGACAGAAATATAGTTTAATTTACTGAACAGTTAGCACAAGTTATGGTAGTAGTAGCAGTAGTTATAGTCTATAAATAAACCAAAGCAATGAGTGAAAACTGAGAAAACACAACTTGTGCGAACCACTCTAATAAAACATGAAAAAATAAAACATTAAGGTAAATTGCATCTGAATTTTAATAAATGTATTAAAAAATAATAAAGGAATTATTCATTATTTAGCAGTCTATAATGTCCCACTACTGAGCAAAGGCCTCTCTCCCTTCCTTCCATTTAGCCCTATCTTGGCCAGCCTCCCACCAGTCTTGATTGAAGGCATGAAGCTCATCTCGCGAACGTCGCCTTGGTCTGTCGCGACGCCGAATTCTATCCCATGAGACCCATTTGGTACACACTTTAAACCACAATAGTAAAGGAATCAAAATCAAATTAAACACCAGTTTTCCAGGGGCAGGGGTTGGCTGTACATAGTTAAAATCATCTGGAAATAACAAAAACAAAAAGTATAATATTACCTACCTATTCCTACCTGTTTTACACACTTTAACAGTTCCATAGTTTGTTCTTTTAATTTACATTCACTAAAATCTTGACAATAAATTACGGAAAGAATGTTGCTTATAAATTGCCTGCCAATGTCGAAACTATCTTTCATATTTATAAACTACCACTAAACTACATTCAAATAAGAATTTGTCAATTACATCTTGGTGATCATACCTAATATCTTTATACCGATACACTGAGGCAGTCTGAGGACTTTGATTTATAATAGATTCCTATGTTGGTAGTGATATCCTAAGGTATGTAATAACTCAAGGATAATTTATTACCTATAGGTAAAATAAGACACCTTTTGGAAACGGTACAAAGTAAGCATTTGGCTTGGCCTGATTTGCCTTTCATTTTTCATCTTATGCAGAAGGAACCTATTCCAGGCTCCAGTCCCCGCGATGCTTGCTGTAGGGGTCGGCCTTCGTAGGACACATTTATTTTTAAAATAGATCCTCAGCCAGGTTGCCGCCAAGTTGGATTCGAGAAGCTGCACTTCTTCACCTTTATTTAATACTTAAAGACACTGAAGTTCACTTTAAAAACAAATTCGCAAGAAGAACTCGTAACCTGTAAAATACTGTAAATATGAAGGAAAGAACCAAAGAAATTCGCGCTATGTGCGTTTCGTTTTTTCAATTTTACAGAGATTTTAAAACGTAACATTATACGCAAATGATCAGCTTGAATGACTACAACGGAAAATAGCTTAAAATAATGTTTTTAAAATAATGACTTGCTTTTGCACATGAACTTGAAAAAATATGTGATGGTTTACGTATTTTACGTGTCACATCTAAACGAAAAATCACGTTTTTTAAAACCATGCATAGTCTAAACGTTTCTCCGTTTTGTTCAAAACTGTCATTGTTGGGGTTGGGATGGTGTTTATAATATTAGATCATGCATATCTAATCTGTGTGCATATCATCCGAGAGCTTCTCAAGATGAGTTTATTAATAAGCGACGATCTTAGCTCCAGGATTACGAATCGAGACGGTATCATCGGAGAAGCTCTCAGTTCACGTATTGAGACGAGTTTATTAATACGGCCCTTAGAGTACTTAATTTAAAATTAACACCGAAAAGGTTGCCACTCAGCAGGTGGTCAGGCTTACTAGCCTTGACGCTGTTGCCGTTTGTTGTATGTGAGCCCCACTTAAATATTTATTTTATCCTGTTTTTAGTATTTGTTGTTGTAGCAGAAACAGAAATACATCATCTGTGAAAATTCAGCTGTCTATACCTTGTATACAGCCTGGTGACAGACAGACGGACTGTGGACTCTTAGTAATAGGGTCCTGTTTTTACCCTTTGATACGGGACCCTAAAAATCGAATAAATATTAGGTTCCTCCTGTGTTCTCGGCCTTTCGGACGGGGGGCCCCGGACTGGGGCTCCGTGGCATTTTGCCAGCTCTGCCACTCTACAATGTGTGGCCCAAAACCGGGGCGAAAAATTAAAACGTAGATTCTACTCCTCAAACTAGACAACTTTTGTTTAGCAACTTTTTAAAATCATAAAGTTTTTAGATTGTTCATTTTTCAAACAAAGTAAATAGTATAATCAATGTACTTAAAACTCCGTCTAATTGACATCGCCTGTCAGTCTAGTCACTCTACAGACATAACCAATTTCATAGTACATTGCGTGTTCGAATTAACTTTATAATGTAATAAAATTCAAACCGCAAGTTTTTTTTCAAAGTCGTCAAACAAACGTTGCGTAGTTTGAGGAGTAGAATCTACGTTTTAATTTTTCGCCCCGGTTTTGGGCCACACATTGTATAGTTACGCCACTGGTTCTTCTCTGGGAATCGACCTATCTCCATACTAAATTTCATCGAATTCGGTTCAGCGATCTAGCCATGACAGTGTAACAGACATACCAGTAACTTTCACATTTATAATATTACTATAGCTGTTGCCTGCGACTCCGTCCGCGTAGAACTCGTTTATCGTTCATACCATTTTTGAACATTACCTATTACCATAATGGGTTTTTGACGACGCGCTGGCCAACGAAGCTAGCGGTCCTGGGTCCAAATCCCGGTAAGGGCAGATATATGTGTGATGAGCGCGAACGAATATTTGTTCCTGAGTTATTTTCTATGTATTTAAGTATATAATTCTCTATATAAGTATTTATATAGTTGTATAGTACCCATAGTACAAGCCTAGAGCTTAGTTTGGTACTAGAACAGATGGGATGTACCAAATTAAGTTTCATTATACCTATAAACTAAGTTTGCGACAATTAGGCGAAATAATCAAACTGACTTGATGTTTCGAGGCGATCATCTCAACCTATTTTAGGTTACTCTTGTGGGCTCTATTCTACTCGATAAAACCATATTGCTTTTGACATGTTATCGTATTGTCAATGATAAAAATACGAAAAAATTACAAACGCAAGTTTACGCCGAGTAACTAAGTGGTATAAAAGAAGTAAATGCTTTGTTAACTATTTAATACAACTATAAATACGGACTTTACATTTAAAAGTTAAAGTTAAAACTAAACTTATTTAAAATAAAATAAAATAAAACTAAGCTACTCAAATATTAAAAATTAAACATAAACACCACTATAAAAAGAACACCCCCTCTAGCAGGTCCGCTCGCGGCATGGTCCCTAAGACACTGGCTGCATTACCTCTCTGGATGGCTAGCCCAATCCTTTGGGAAAGGTAATCGCCAGCTCTAGGGTCTCCGGAGGTGTCGATGAGCCGGGATGACAGGGCCTTAATAAAACTTTTCATGTTAACTTGTTTTCATATTGTGTAATTGGACGGAAGTTAAAAGGCACCCTTTTTTGCGCGAGTCTAATTCGCACTTCGCCGATTTTTAAGTTTCCCTTCTATGTTTGTAATCTCTTCTACATGCATTACAATTTGTAAAAATTGTACGTCGTCACAGAATAAGTTGTCAATTTATTGAACAAGGGTGATATCATTGTCCTGAATTTATACATTGTCATCATCATCACGTGCACAAACCCGCACAATCAAAGAACTACCCAACTAATGTTCGAATTAGTAAAGTTGCCTTCCGTAAACCATCAATGATCTATCAATCATTATTTGAATAGACGATCATTCCCTACACCTTTGCGCTTTGCCAACTTATCACGGCACCCAGGCTATTCTAATTTGACATTTATTAGCTTACATTACGATAGGTGCGAAGTGTATTTTAATAAATAATAAATAGTGTAAAGGTGGCTTCACATTGTCAATGATGGATTGATTTCCGATGTGTACTCAAATGTTTATCGTTCTATTGGTTCTAATGAGTTTTCATCGGTATTGTTATGGGGTGAAGTTGGTTTATAGTCGATTTTTATCCAACTGGCTCAAAAGGTTGGTTATGTTTTTAGAGTGAATATGTCTATTTCTTTGGCGTTTAAAACTTTAATCCTATTTTCGTATTTTTTTTTGAGCGTACGCGTAATGTAATCTACTCGTATATGTATGGTAGAAATTGATTAAAATATCCACGTATACCTACATATACCTACCAACCTGCCACGTAGGTATTTGGTCGCACCATTTTTTTTCCTAGTCAACCGTGGGAAGTCACGTCTAGTACGCTCCTTGAGAATTTCTGGTTCCGTATCAGAAGGCCTTAAATAATTAAGGCTAATGTATCATAATCCCTATAAGTTCATAATGCCTAGTGGGTTTTTCCTGAAACCGTAAACTTTTCACAATTTTTTAGAAGGCCGTTGTATAGAACTGTTATGAACTTTTAGAGATTATGATACATTAGGCTTATTAATTTTTAGTAACTGCTTAGAATACATATCTATATATAATAAAAAAATACTACAGTCACCCAATAAAAATGTTGAGCATACTTAGAACCTTGTCATTGTCACTGCCATTGTTATTATGGCAATGCACTAAACTGCTTAACATTTTCTTTGGCATAGACATTTAATACAGGTACAAAAATGTCACGAGACAATGACAAGCTCTAGGCTTGTGCTATGGGTACTAGACAACGATATAAATACTTATATAGAGAAATATATACGTAAATACTTAGAAAACATCCATGACTCAGAGACAAATATCCGCGCTCATCACACAAATATCTGCCCTTACCGGGATTTGGACCCACTACCAACTAGGCCAGCGCCAACAATGCCTCCTAAGATTAACATTAGTTTGTTTTGAAGTGACTGGGCAAAGTGGTTAAATATGTCTGATTATGCGTTCTAAATTAAAAACAAACCAGCTTGCCAAGTTTTTTTGCCTAAAAATAAAACAAATTTCCTGCAATTATTTTCGGCAACCTATTTCAGCGCTTCAGCAGCGAATGCGTTTTAGGACGATGAGTGCATCTCTCTGCAGGTCTCACATTAGGTCATTGGAAATTCATGCGACACAGAAAATACATTTTGGTACCTAGTAAGATTCTTACTGGGGGGTTGCAATTGCAAATGGGTAGGAGGCTCTCGAAAAAGTATAAAACATTAAATACCGAAATATGATTATTATAAAATGTATAAATA
This sequence comes from Acleris sparsana, assembly GCA_923062465.1. NCBI lineage: Eukaryota > Metazoa > Arthropoda > Insecta > Lepidoptera > Tortricidae > Acleris > Acleris sparsana. The sequence goes on from OV281286.1 coordinate 17,565,402, forward strand.
ATATACAGGTAAAATTTGGTATTATATATTCAAAAAACAAACATAAATAGGTAAACCGTTTGTTTTGCATTTTGTAAGTAAGCAAGTAATTCTTGCTTGCAGGATATCACAGTAAGTAACATTATATAAATTCTGAGGAGGTTTATTAAATTATACCATGGTACAACTACGCAGTCTCAGTCGTGCATAAACGATCCTCAATTAATAACATATTGGCTTAATGGCACTTTCCTACACTGCAAATAAAAATTGGTAGTGAATGATAAAGATAATGATTACTGTGCATAAGCATCTTCATTCCATACGAGCCTGACAAGACGATAGATACATCGACAAAGGTGTTAGTTGAATCACTAGAGAACTTACTGTTGCTACTATGAACTGTGGTTGATATGATAGATTTTTTTTGCCAACTAAGAGAAAATCTCCCTTAGTTGGATCTCACTTTTACAAGTGTAGAGGCTATTAATACATTCTCACACAAGAAACTAAACAAACCAAGGCAAACGACCTAAATTCAAACTCAAAACCAATAGTAATTAGTGTAAGTACACATTAAAGTAATGTATTACGAAATTCTCACTTTTAATTGGTCGTTTGAAACTTAAATTCGCTAAGATAACAAAACATTATGCCCCAGTGTAAATAAATTTCAAACGGAGTCGGTTACACCCTGTTGCATTAAAGCTATGTTTAGGGTTGGCACCCTCTGTTGCAGGAGCAGTGTTAATAATTAAGGTGTCGCCACACCTGATAGCCCTCGGGACACGTTTTCTTCCACGAGTCAAGTGTGTCTGTTAGTGCTGCAAATAAGATCAAATGTTACTCAGTCTGTTACTGTATTATGTTCTGTCCTACATAAAACGAAATAGAGGATAAAGACAACTTTTATTCACACACTAGAGTTAAAGCAATTTTAAATGCCCTGTGCTAGTTAAAAGGTTTGTTTCGAAGTTCCCGGATGAGAAGAGATCTGGACAGTGAGCTGCCTGAACCAATCTGAGACAGCAAGAGTTGTTGGGATTTAATTATACACTAGTCAAACGAAAATCCTCGAGGAAATGGGGGAACACGAAACTCCGATTTTGCACGTGCCAGACACGCGGCAGCAATATATTTGCTAAATGCTAAAGGACCACGTCAAAATACGTTAGTTCGAAAAACAATCTCGTATCAGACAACCAAGTTGAAAGTTACTTAGGCAAATGTCCTATGTAGCAATGTCTATGTTGTAGAATATTCCCACAGTTTTGGAAATATTGTCAAGAAAATACTAAAACCATTTCGGATACTTTTGAGAACAAAGTGAATGTTCTTTTACCATATTAAATATAGGAGTACTTATTCTTAGCAGTTACCGAGAATTATTCAAAAGAAAGTTTCTTATTTGAACAAAAATCTTGTCGGTACAATGCTAGAGTAAGTTCTGGCCTTAAGTGTCTGGAGCTGATGAAATGATCACTTTTGTATCTTGTTGGTTTTAGTATACCTAGTCCGTTGTTCTAAAACTTCTAAAAGACCTGATTTTCCAGTTGTCAACCCAGTACAAAATATAACCTCAAAATATTAATTGCGCTCCTGTTAAGGTGTTTTTTTGACAATGTCGTTTATAGACTTCATATGAGAGAGACTCTTGTCAATGGATATCAGACGCGAGGACAACTCTTCGGTAAAAGAGTATTTTCTCTTGTGGACTATAAAGAAGCACTTAGATCCACGCGCTTCGGTCACACTTAAACTTTTTATTGTTCTGAGATGACAGCTGTCAAAATGGACTTTTTACTGCAAGTATAGTATAATAATTCCTTAGGCAGTTCAAACCTGTCATTAAAACAACAAAGTATTAAAGAGATCAATTATTTTACAACGTTGATTGTACCAGCAAGATATTGAATCCCTTCAAAAGCAGGTACAAGATGAAACCAGGCTCCGTTATAAGAAAACTTCAAAGTTGTTGCTTTAATTAAGGCTTCAACTTTCCGAACGGAATTTAATATCTTAAGAACGGATGAAAGTAGGCTTATGTTGCCATACTTTAATATAGGGCATGCTTGTATAATCCAAGTTAAACACAGACTAGGGGCAACTTGTGAAACATGTATTGTATTTAATATCCTACAGACAGTGCCGGATCAGGCCATCGCGAGGCTCGTAGCAAATCCTGTAATCCCGTATCGGGTTGATTGTGAATGATTGACGAAAAACTAGCTAAGAAGTCAGTTAAATCTATTCATGATACTCGTTTAGAAAATCAGAATTCGGCCATCCATTATTGACAGTGCCTTCTCTTTACATATTTGAGGTTGGCAAATATGTAAGGAGCAATCCTGATGAGTTTGCACCCAGTAGAAGCTACTCTGCGAGGAGGAAACCGGGACTGGCCGTCCCCGCACACAGACTAAGGAAAACGGGAAAGTCCCTCTCCATAGTGGGTCCTCGCATTTATAACCATTTTCCTGAGTCGATTAAGGCCTCAAAAACTGACCGCATCTTCAAATGTAAATTGAAGGCATTTTGCTGCCAAAAAGCCTTTTACTCTATCACAGAATTTTTCGACAGTTGAGTAAATGTGTTCTAAGTACCAAATGACATAGTAACTTAATAAATTTATTCACAAATGTAACTTAGTTAATTAATCCAATGACATAATGCAATTAAATTTATAATGATAACTAGTTTATTATGCTATTGAATATAATATTATTAATGTAAAAATGACTATGTATGATTATTACAAATAAATAAATCTTATCTTATCTTATCTTATCTTATTATAGTGAAGGCAAGTTAAACGATCTACAAGGCAAGATATGATAATTGCGGAGTATATAACCTCAAATAACAGGTACCTACTTTAAATACAAGTAAATATCAAGTAAATATCTGGAGACAATGTCACACCAATTGACCTACTCCCAGACTAAGCTCTAGGCGTGTACTTTGGGTACTAGACAACGATATACATACTTAAATAGAGAAATATATATGTACTTAAATACGTAGAAAACATCCATCACTAAGGTAACAAATATTCGCACTCATCACACAAAATATGTGCCCTTACCGGGAATTCAACCCAGGACCGCTAGCTTTGTAGGCCGGGGACCAACTAGGCCAGTGCGTCGTCTAATATATGTGAAACGTATGTACTCGTAATCTATGTAATAGCTATTTACTTTCTCTATAAAACTTTGGTATAATAAAAAAAAATACAAAATCAAGTATTTATTAAATGTTTTTGTCCTTGTTTTATGCGAAGCAGCGGTTCGTGTTTATCAGTCTATCCAGAAAAGTGGGTGAAGCGCTGAAGACAGTTCGCATTGTTAGACGATACGGTACGACTTATCACGTTTGTAGAGTTGAGTTATAAAACAGATACAGTATTGTATACACATTAGTGGAGAAATAGAAAATAAATCTTAAGTTCGCAAATAATTTTTAATAGCAATATGATCGCCACTTTTTTCACGTCTCAAAACAACTATATTCGAGAATTTTGTCGTGAAATATATTGGTGGTTTATATTTTACATTGCGATCTGCATTTACGTAACCGTGTACAAATTGCAATCGCTATTGGCAAACACTTACTACATAAATATCAAAATTAAATAGCAGGGGGGTTACCATAAACAACTGAAGCAGTTCAATTTAAATTGAGATTGAGATTGAGAATTGAGATTTAGGTTGAGAGAAAGGGAAAGAGCTATGAGTGATACAGCTCTGTCCCCTTCTCTCAACCTAAACTGAACTATTTGTATGTCAGAGTAAGCCTCCAGGTAAATTACTTCAGGCGGTCTCTGAGTGTAGTAGTTTCTAATTGTATGTTTTTTTCCAAAAATATTTGAATCCAGAAAATGGAAACAGTGCACGGAGACATCTTCACCCCTGCTGAAGTAGGGTTGCACCCTCCGAGTATTTGTCGGCGAATTGATTTCTCTCCTATATAAAATATTTTTTCGACATGACAATGCAGTCTCGGTATGACGTGTTTTGTTTCTTGAGTGGTGTGCATTGGTTCGTTTTATCCCTTCTTTTAGGATTACCGCATAGTTGTAGGGGTGTGTAGTCAAACTAGGTACCCTTTTGTTTTGGAAGATCTGCCTATTTCACTTCGAAGAGTTCGATCAAGACGTAAATTGTATTGAGTGCAAGCCGCTTTCATTGACTTTATTTCCAAAAATTTGCCACTGTCCGACATTATAATCAGACCAGTTCTTAGCTACAATTGTTTTAGTTGTAACACGCATAGACGCCCACACTACGGCGTCGCGTACAAATATGACTAATGAAACAACGAAGTGGCACAGGGTTAAACTCGGACAACATTACAGTGCAACCATTTTCTTAATAGCGATCGGCAATCTTCGTTTTTATATGACACACGAGTGACAAAATATACTGTCAGTCCCGAGTGTAAGTGTGACAGCGATAGCCACCGAACTCTATTAAGAGGCTGGGAGTTAAATAGTTCCACGGCTAGTTAAAATATTCTACGAGAAGGGTACGAGTAGCTTAACTATCTCTGTCTATTATCATCTGATCTCAGAAACATACTTTCTTTATGGGCTTATGGCTACTCCACGATATGGCAGTAATATAACAGTCAGGAACAAAATCACAAAATCTCACTGCTCTCGAATTAAAACAGCATTTCATTATGCCCGATTTAGGAGGCCTAAAAAATTGGTAGCAACTTAAGATAACCATACAACCATCATTAAACACCTAGCACTTTTAAATTGTCCATTGCCCTACCTATGTCATTTGGACGCTCGCCCTCGACATCAATAAACAGCATCCTTCCCTACCGGGAATTCAGCAATTAAACTAAATTGCACTTTAATTCCACCAATTAACGCTTGATTTCCCGTAATAGAGATGCCTTGTTAATCCTCCGAGTAAATAAGCCAGTATACGCTGAGCTTCGCGCGCCTTCTGTTGGGCGTTTATTTGAAGCTAATGAGGAGGTAGCTGGGATCAATATTGATTGGTCAGTAGCAAACTCTGTTTTGGATGGTTGCCATAGTAACGCTTCAAATTGGTAGCAGTAGGGTGCTGTGTGGGTGAGAGGTGGGTATGTTTTTGGAATGTGTGCGAGAGGGATGCGGAATGGGGTGGACGGTGCACTGGGTTCGCCTGTGTGCCGCTAAATTGCATTAGTCTGCCTTTTGGGACGCAATCTGTTGGATTTGCGAGGTATTTGAAACTACCCTTTGAAAGGTGAACTTACATACACGTTCTTTAATACATGTTAACACTATTGTGGTGAATTTCAGCATTGCTTGATAAAGTAATTTGAAATAACGGTACATTTTTAATCTTTAAAAAAAACTCACATCTTGAAGTTGTCTTGTTTCTAGCGGCACTTTTGTACGGCAAACGACATCTACATAACCATACATGCTATGGAGAAACGTTGAGTGACGTCATACTATCTATCCAACCCACGTGTTGTGGGAAAAATGCTGTGTCGTCATAACATAACCGTCTTTGGTCGAGTCCCCATTTCCGACAAATTCATCTAATAATAAAGGGTAGTATAAAAGAAAAGACAGCGAAGTATCACACGTTGAGCGTAGTAGAATAGACCTTTGTACGAATCTATTAATACACATAATACATAAAATGATAATGATAAGAAGAGATGATTTTACTTTTCTTACCTTTGTTTGTTACTTTTATAACTCGAAATATTTTGTTCAAAACAAAAAAGCCTAATGATAATATCCGACTTAAAACGTTTGCATCCCTTTTAGGGCTCCGTAGCCAAAATGGCGAAAACGGAGCCGTATACATAGTTTGAAGTAGGTACCTACATTCAGCCAAGTATGTGGTCTGCCACCCAAAGGTTAAATTCCGATTGTACGTCATAAAACAAAACGGTATTTGAAGGAATCGATAGTCGGTATTTGTCGGATTTGCCTCGTCTTTGACATATCGAACGCTAAATTTCATGAAGTTTCTGAACTTGTAGCAACATAAAACCTTTAATCCCAACATAAACGAAATAACCTTTCAAAGGTAATCCTCAAAAGAATTTCCCCCGTACATGTAACTTAAACACGTCATGAATTTATTACAAGGGTACGAAAAGGTCCGGCATTATGAATGGTGAATAAAACCGTGCAAGAATGCGGAGTCTTTGAATTATGCAAGGGAATGAGGATTTACCTTTTAACTATAGTTTTTACGACTGCATGGTTCCCGTTTATGCTTATAGCTTTTATAGTTGGACGGGTAATGCTTTGGTAACACGGACTCTACATTTAAATGTATCTGTTAGATGCAGAGACGTAGCAGGAAATGCGCTTCAAAGCGCTTATGCAGTTGATCTTATTTATTTGAATTCATTTATTGCTTAATCATGACATGTTAATCATGTCCTTTTGTACGGCCGTGTTATTCAGGTTGGATAGCGTTATTTCCGCGAGATTACCCGTGAATTATTTGAAAGAATATGATATTGCATCCATACTTATATAGGATTTCAAATAGGTGCTTTTTGCAAGGTCATTTTCTGATTATTGACATCTACGAGTGCAAAGTTCCAAACTCTACTCCAGTACCAGATATCTTTTTGGCAACTCGTCAAATCAGCTCTTAATACCATGATATTTGTGCAGTTTTTTTTATTTTTTTATTTTTTTATTTCATAGAGATGGCAAACCAGCACACAGGCCACCTGATGGTAAGTGGAAACTGTGACCCATAGACATTCGCATTCACAAGACTGCAAGCCTAGGACTGCAAATGCGTTGCCAACCCTGAGGACTAAGATGGAATGCCTCTATGCTAGTCATTACACCGGCTGTCTTATCCCCGAACCGGAACACAGCAATGCGAACACCGTTGTTTAGTTCGGTAGGTTAATGGATAAGATGGTGGTAGCGATCCGGACGGACCCAAAACGGACGGTTCGATTTACATACACACATTACAAATATCAGGCCTTTTTACACTACAATCTTAAACAGAACTTAACCTAGTCTTAAACTTAAGTCTAGGCTTGTACTATGGGTACTAAAAAAATATAAAAAATATTGTATAGAGAAGAATATACATAGGAAATACTCAAGAATTGTGCTCATGACCAAATATTTGTCCAAACCGGGAATCGAACACAGGACCGCTAGATTCGTAAGAACTTGAGGCTAATCACGTCGTCATTATTAAATGAATTTGCCAGATTAGAACAAAAGATACTAACAAACAAACAAGCATCTTCAATTTTATTTTGGAAAGTTTGTTTGCGATCATTCCGGAACTTCGGTGTTAATGTTTAGGTACGTATAGTAACTTGACATTAATGTATCGCTTCATTAATATTTTGACAAGTTAATATGTCTAATGCACAGGTATTGATTCCGGGTCGTCCGTTATTTCCTTACTGCTTATACTGGATTCATTAATTAGTCGGGTGCTCGAACATTAGATAGACAAATTGATTCAACAGCAAATGTGACAAAAACTATTTATTGGACACGAATGTTTTGAATAGTCATCTGTCCTAAATCCAAAAATACTCTACCATTTTACTTTAATAAATGGCAAGAGTTTCTTTCACCTATTTCCTGGCTGCCTCTTTTAATTAAACTACAAAGAGCCAAATTCTAAAATAAATATTATAAAATAAAATAAAAAATAAATATTAATACGTTAAAAAGCAAGCTTTATACTAGATGCTAGCTTTATATTTAATCTGTGGTGTAACTCCACTCCACGCCTGAGCCGACGAAAAGATACGAACACTGAATGCAACGGAAAGCCGTATTGAAACCTACGTTCGCCACTCTGAAACCAATCCGTTTTTTGTTCCAGAAATCGTCGAAGAACAACAATGCCACGACTTCGCATTCCGGTTAACGTGCCGCGCGTTAGACGCCCACATAGCCATCCTGGAAGCCTGGTACACCCCCACGGAACACCTGAACGCCTCCCAGCCCCTCATGCGCGAGTTAAAATTAAAAACTGAAAACGACTCCGAACTTGATCGAGTGTATGTTTATTCTAGTCCCAAACACAACGGAGTTTACGAGAGTGATTACAATCGTTCCAAATTTGAAAACGATAGTGTTGTACGCGAATCGCGAGTGAATGATAGTTTATATGTGAATGAAACTGAGTTGTTGGAGTTGGTGGATGGTGAAGTGAATGGTTGTGGTATCGTGGGGTTTTCGAGGAGCTACGGTAGTTTGCGGGAGGGAGATAAGAGGAGAATGGTGTCGTCGAGAGAGGCATCGGTCAATTTGAGAGCGCCGCTCAGCTATCGGTGAGTCTTATTTCAGCACTAATTAACAAACTTTAATTTCAGCTTGTATCCGTAAACAACAAAAAATGGTGTCGTTGGAATTAATAGTCCGATTAGAACATATAATGAACGGCTACAATAAACAAAAAAACATCATTTGGGTATAAATAAATAGAACCCAATTTGTTGATGCCAATGTTATTACTTAACCCGCCCCGGAGTTTATTATTTAAATTGTATGCCTCCTTATCTATTATAAAAATCCCCATATCTTACTTTTATCAAATATTATTCGAGGAAGTTAATAAATAAAAGAGTATAAGTAAACTTCATAGGAAGTTGCGTGACTGTATTTCCATACAATTATCCAATTATGGATTACGGTCGTTTTGATGTTGATATTAAAGTAACATTCTGAGAATAAGTAGTTTTAGTATCGTTTGTTTAGATATAGGTAGTAAGCTCTTTGTTATTATTTTAAATCGGTATTATTTTTTATTGACTCCCAATGCCGAATGGTATCAAACATAATGTGTGACTGTATGAAAACCGTGCTGGCAACTATTTGTTTTAAACAAGAGAGCCCTTCCAATTGTTACTGGCCAGTATTTCTAAACGCTACTCGTTAAAAAATGTGACAAATCGTAAAGAGTATAAATATCTCTTGCTTCCTAAAAGCAGTTGTGCGACAATATATGAAAAACTATACGAGGTAAACAATCTTTTATTTTAGCCCAAACCAACTTTTACCACTTGGTTTTTAAGCATTCCTCACTTTATTGGCTTTATACGGTTTGTTGACAGCTATTTAAGTATCTGTTTTACACGCTTGTTGACAACTGAGGCAAATAAAGACGTGTTTTAGGCAGATAGGAACATACGTAAGTAAGTGCTTTATTTGTGGTATTTATCTGACAACATGAATTAATCATTTGTGTTAGCAGACATATGGAATGAAAGATCATCTATATAAATACAAATCTATTGAACATCACTTGAGAACCGATTGATCATTTTCTTTTTCTTCTATTGTGTTCTTTATTGTAAGGATAAGGTTTTTATGGAAGAAAACGGACGGGTTACAACGCGCACGAAAAGCTAGTTGGATATAAAATACTGCTTGTTTTGACAATTCAAACAGTCAATACTGTTAAATTAGTCATATAGGGGGTTATTATGACGTAATTATGCAGTTCAGTTTACGCTGAGAGAAAAGAACAGAGCTACACAACAACTATCTCTGTCCTTTGTGCTCTTCGTAAAATGAACTGAATAGCTATGTCATAATAACCACCCAGTTCTTTTATCTTACGAAAGCGGATGGGCCATACTTGTGTGTGTAGATGCACGTGCATGTTGTCTCTGTGTGCGTAGCTGTCAAAGCTAAGCGTCGCCGTAGTGTGCGTGTCTATACGCGTTACACCTGAATACGATTATGGCGCGGATAATGAATTATGGAGTATGGTACTTTATACATCATGAGGGTTATAAACTGTTCCAAATACAATTTTCTTTTGTGTTTCGTTGTCTCCCAGAGATTTCCGGCTAAGGCAAAGTAAAAAGCACGTTTTATTACGCCCTGAGAGTAGACGATTCTGTAGGGATGAAATAAATGTCGCCGCTAATCTAAATTTAGAAGCTTTTTGCTCTTAATGGTGCAGTCTTTTACTATGTCTGTTTGTGTAGTATGACCGCATTAGGTAATATAAAGGTAAAATCTGGGGAAATTATAAAACTAAATAGTTTTGTATGCTTTTTACTAAATAGTTTTGTATCCTGTTGTCAATTTAGATTGTTAGTTGATAATATCTTTGTTTTCTTTTGGAATCATTTGCTTAGACATTTTAGCACTAAACGAATATTTTTTTGTTGTTTTTTAGGCGTTAATGCATCTTCACTAGGCTTGGCACATACGTTTCCTAAATAACTTTTATTAAATAGTAATTGTTACTAGCTATTTGACTTTGAAAATCTTCATTCCGATCACGGCGTACCAGCTTAGAAATACAAGAGGCATACCTAATTCGGCCGCGGCCTGTGCAACAATACATCCCGCGGGCCTAATGTCCCACGGGAACTCTTTCTGGATACTAATAGCGTTTTAAAGACGCTTTGAGAGCCATGGGCGGTTTTGTAATGGTTTGTGTATTTTAAAACCTTTATAGGAATTTAATGGAGGAAGGGGTTATCCTAATTGGTAGTGACGCTGCCTACGTAACTAGGCTCTGGGTTCAATTCCCGGCCCTCGCCGGCAATATTTGTTTGTCAGGTTTACCTGGTATGTATTTCTCTATATTAATAATTTTATGACTGTGGTGTATCCATAGTATTAACAAGCCGAGCCGACTCGAGCTTAGTTTGAAACTAAGACAATTTAAGTAGTAGTTTAGTAAGAGTGTTTCCTATTTATATTATTTATTAATGGCTCTATAAATGACACGATTGCGTTTAGTGCCCAAGTTTCGGAAATAATAATCAGAATAATATTAATAATCGGAATCAGCGCAGATCCTCATAAGGCGCAAATGCAGTCAACTTGATAGAAGTTACATATTTGAGACTTTTGAGGTCGTAACTTTAGGATCGCGGGGACCAGGAACACACAGTTTTTTAAGGATTTATCAAAGCGCCTGATCGACTCGTGACCAAAATGCTGGCCTGTACTTGGCACAAAGATTAAGCATTGCCATTTAATGTGGCAATGCTGCCAGCATTTTGGGAACAATGCCTACTGGTAGCGGTGTGTTAGATTAGTGTAGTTTTTAAGTAAGTTCGTAAGTTCTTTCGTTTGTTTTTGTAAAATGTTAATGTATTTTTACCAATTGAAATAAAGGAATAATATTTAATTCTGTAACATATTTTACAAAAGTAGTCATGTTTTACAATAGTTAGAACTCTATTCCCTAAATAGATAGAAAGTGTGTTTTAGGTCAAGCAGCGTTTTGAAATGAATGTAGGGTATTTATTGGGCATTATTTTAGGTTTGAGTAAACTCTTTTATAATTTCACCTAAAATTCCAATTTAGTCATAAAAAAAACCCAATCATGATGTAAAATCAGGAAAATTGTTTGCAAAATGTGGTCTCTACTTGCTTTATTCATCAGAAAACGGCTTTTTTACCGAAATACGATGCATTTTGAGGTTATAAAAGTATTTACTGAATAAGACAAGTCAGTTGGTATGGACTATAGGTATAATCACTGTTGCACTTTTTTATATATTACCTAGCTAAGCAAAAGCCCAGGTGCCCAAGGGGGGTGATCCCTCCACCCAGTGGGCACTAATGCCTTTCAGGGAGCGATAGAGTGGATCCAGAGGCTTAGGGGGCGTTAAGTTTAAACATTCGGACCGTAGGCGATGGCAGCTTAGACGGACAAACAAACACATCGACAAAGGTTTACACACACGTATAGTAAGGAACGCATATCACCTTAGTTTGTAAAGGATTGATAATAAATACCTACTGGACCACACAGAAAACGGGAATTCGTATCCATTGTAGGGGACTATCAGAAAAAGTTGGAAACCATTGATCTGGTTTATCAGGTAGTTAATTCTTTTGATAAACAATTCGCTCCTGTATTGAACACCACGGACGTATTAACTGGCGAGTTGAAGTTGTCCCGTAAAAGTGTATAAACAACATTTAAGGGCGTGTATTCTGAATTAAGTAACGTTCTCCATCGCGTGAACCAGAGTGTATGACCACATATGACTTCGCTAACCCGATCGGCTGATCAACAGAGAGCCGTTTAAATAACTCCTTTGAGACAGAGAGAAAGAAAAAACATTTATTCGGGACAAATTGATCAAGAAAACGCATCAAAATACTGTCATAGACAATAGCCCTGTTGTAGTAAAATTGTTACAACTCATTGTGCCGGCGGACTTCCGATGGAACCATCCAGTGGAACCACGGCAGATAACACACACATAGCATTCACACCAAACTAAACTAAATAAAACAAAGCAAAACAGCAATGCAAGTAAACAAATAACAGAATTCAAGATCAGTGCCATAGGCCCAGGGCCTTGCGGGTAATAGTTTGAAAATCGAAATACCGAGGTTAGGTTAGCTCCATGTCTTTCTCTCTTCTTGAGCACTTGGGTGGCGGCCGAGCAAACTTGATAAGCGATGACGCGCTTGAGAGGCCAACCTAGTTAAGCGGCCATGTCAAAGGTCTAAAATACATTTTCAATAGTCGTATAATAATAACATATGTACTTTGCTGAAATATATTATTACATAACCAACCGGCTGGCCTAATGGTACTTGTCTCACAGACGGTGAGCAAGCGATTCTTCATCTTCAATCATGAAGGTTGGCCGTCAGCTTCTTGTACTCGTCCCTATTCGCAGCCAGCCGGAACAGCTGCTCGACGGAGGCAAAACCAGTCCACTCCTGGATGTTCCGCAGCCACGATTTCTTCCTTCGCCCAGCGCGTCTCTTTCCCTTCACTTTGCCCATCATTATCAACTGCACGCATATCTGTCGTTACTGAGCACGTGACCCAGGTACTCCACTCGAGGTAGCTATTAGCTATCGACCATTTTCTCGCTCGAGAAACGAACAAAAGATATAGAGGTCGTGTCAATAAAAGAGACACATATATTAATAGTTGATCGTTGGCTGTTCACACTGCTGGCGAGAACTCTCCCTCCAACAAAAGATATAGTTCCCGTGTAAATAAAAGAGACGAATGTATGAAATGTTGATGGCTCTATTAGCTTCTCGTTTATCCTCGGCGGTCTGACAATTTCCTATTACGCTCGTATTTGTCAAACAAGTGTCACTTTCTGACTAGTTTGTAAGTGCGAGTGAGAGATGCTTTATCCACCGCGACAAAGGCCATAATACGGGCCAAAAGGTCTGCTTACACACACATACCTACCTAGTACTTTAAGGTACTGTTTGAATAATAATTCGTTCACAAATATCAAACTTTTACAGATGTAATTTTCACGGAAACGTACGATTGCGTCTTGCTATTTCAGTCGGTCACAGTACAAAAAGTACTGAGGTTGACTGAAGTAGCATGACACCTTCGTACGTTTCCGTGAAAATACGAAGGAAAGCAATTATGCACTACATCTGTAACAGCCGTAAACCGAAATAAAACTCAAGGGAAATATGTTCACGAACAAAATTAAATAGTAACAAGTGGGTTCTAATTAAGAATCCACGCTGAATTCAGTCATAATTTTGTTTTTTGCGAGAGAACAACCATAAATAACGCAATGTAGGGTTAGTTTGCGAGGAAGCTTGGTTTGGAACTTTAGAGTGCTTGCTTTCAGAAACTAAATATACCAAAAAAAATGGTTACGAGAAGTAACTAAGCTTTTTTTGTGTAGATATTTAATTAAACATTCTAATTATTGGTAGTTGTGATTAACCGTCTTAAATCTGGGAATCTTAACAATATACAACATTACATACAACCAAATATGAAATTAACTGGTATTATGCATTATTTGTTTTATTTATGTCAACTATCACTAAATATATTTTAGCTGGCATAAACTTATGTCTGACTACATGTTTAATATTTATGTGTTTACTACCTACGGGTTAAAGTTCAACATATATTTACCTTAGTGAGTTAAGCGCGGAATTTTTTCAGACGTTTCACATATAATTCATCGTTACGGTAAATTTGACAACCAAAAACATTTGATTTATGGAGCGTCCTCACTGAGATGCTCATAACACGAGAATGCTCTCAGGGCGGACGCTTCATTACGCTTAACATATATATTTAATTGTTTGCGATTTCTTCACTTAACTACGTGGTATAGATGCCGTCTTTTAGAAATTACGCTATGAATCGTACCTATGTAATAGAAAAGAAACAGGAAAGGCCTACATAATGACAGATAAACTATGTTTACTAATTATGAATACGCATTATAGTGGTTGCATCAGTTTACTACAAGACTAATGAATGAATATTATTATGTCATTTTATTGATTTCAAAGTTCAAAAGCTATCGTCTTTTTAGGGCGCGCGATAAGCAAAGGTAAAGAAATTCTTTCTTTTCATAACCATCACTTGATTGTTATCACTATTATGTTAATAGATGCAATGCTTTTGACAGAAGTGTTTCTTTAGTAATGTGAACAGTGGCTAACTTAACATCGTGTGTAATTGAAATATATTGTTCGGCTTTACATAGTGTCCGTTACTGATTATGTATATTAGGAGATCCGAATAGGAAACGATTTGTACCGGGCTGTTTATTCGATAAAAAGTATTTTATATCAAATTTAATACGCTAAGCGAAGCTTTTATATGGCGAATAGCTAGGCTGAAAAATTTCAGTCCAGTATATAATTATTATAAAATTAACAGAATACAATTGCTTGTTTATTAGATAAAATACATGCCAATAGAAAGTCTATAGAATACGCAAACGTTAGCTAGACTTTTTTTCCCGTCAAACTATTGGGTAGGCAGGTGTCAACAGGTAAGTCGGTACTAATAATTTGCACCAAACCTAACGTTTACATATTCTATTTTTCATTTTGATTGTATAAGTACTGGACTGAAAATTTTCAATCTACCTATTCGCCACGTATTATTTAGCGTATTAAAATACTTTTTATCGAAAAAACAGTCCGGTTTCATAATTCCATCTTAGTCTTCAGGGTTGGCAACGCATTTGCAGTCTTAGGCTTGCAGTCTTGTAAATGCGGATGTCTATGGGTCACAGTTTCCACTTACCATCAGGTGGCCTGTGTGCTTGTTTGCTTTCTCTATAGTAGATAGAGTACCTATTGTTGGGACAAATTTCATCGGCAAAAAATATAAGAAAGCGATATGGTCTGTGGACTTTTCCTAGGCTTTTCCTTTACTTGCTACTTTATTTTAATAAGTCAAGGACACTTCGTAGACGTCCAATGATTTCACGTTTTTCCTGTAACTAATTTTGTTTATGTTTATCGAGAAATACTTTTAGTTTTACTACAAAAACCTAACGTATGTATATTGAAGAGTTAACTCATTGTTAGGTTAAAGTTTAATATATATTTGCCACATACTCGCGTTTTGAATATTGGAATTATGGGTCTTAAAAGGGTAAGTAAAAATTGTAACAATCTGACTAAGTTTAAGGGGAAAGAAACATTACCGCATTTTGTATGGAAATTATTAGCTTCACAATCCTCTTAACGTGAAAACAACCATACCTTATTTTACGATTTGCGATTGACTACAAAATGACACGTCCTTATGGAACCCTCGAACTACTCGGGTGTCATTTCCCGAGAGAACCAAGCTCGATTGCATGCTGTTTCTCAAGTTTACCCATAAAGGTACTGTACCTGCGGTCCTAAAGGTCGAATGGTATAATTATCAAACCAAAACTTTCCTCTTTAACATACCCATCTTCAGGATTCACATTTGCAGTCTTAGGACTTCAGTCTTAGGATTGAAGTTTGTGAGGCCGTATAAAGATTTTGTCGTTTGTCATTTGTGAAATGTCTAGCTCACTCTGCTCACTCACCACTCCAGTTACTAGTTGTGTTCCGTTGTGGGAATTACACAAACAAACAGTGACATCATATTATCATATAGTGATTATCATGGAGACTTCCATCTTGGTCGTAAGGGTTAGCTACGCATTTGCAGTCTTAGGATTGCAGTCTTGAGATTACAAATGTCTATGGTTCTCATATTTGACTTACCAGGTGACCTGTCTGTGTGCTCGTTCGCCTTCTCCATGCCATACATGGGGCCTGTGGGATTACGCGGAGAGACCACGGAATCACGACTGTACCTGTAAGCTATTATTGTAGGTACCTTAATTATTAAAGACACGCAAAACTCAGCAGGACTTCCTAATCTTTGTCAATAAACATGTGAGTAGCCATTAGCAGCTTATCTACATTACAGGAGTGAGGGAATCTCCGAAATATCCTATCTAAAATGGGCGGACGCGCGCAACAAACATATTTGTACGAAGAATGTAACACGCGAGCTCGTAAAGTTACGGAACGCCTAGGAGGGGACACACGGGGCGGTTCTGCTGCGGGCCCGCTGCGTTTTAGATAAGAATATGAAAGGTCGCCGTTTCGATAGTAAAATGATTTTATTTCAAGATCATAATCTGGACTACATACTGTGTTAAATAGGTCTTAGTGATTTAATGACTAGGATTTTTCTAAATTAGTTAAATTAGTTTTTCAGGTAATGGGGAGTGATGTTTCGTGTTTTGAGACTTCAGTCAGAGGATTTTTTCGCTTATGACGTATCATTTAATGCTAACTGGTACATTGACGACTCGTTAACCTAGTAGGTAGTTACTTTGCACACGAAGCTACCTGTCCCGAGTTCAAATCCCGGTAAGAGGTAAATGTTTGTGTTTTGAGCGCATGTATTTGTCCCAGAGTCTTGGACGTTTTCTATGTTAGGTACATAGAAAACATTAAGTTTATATTTCTCTATACATATCGTTGTCTACTGCCCATAGTACAAGCCTCGAGCTTAGTTCAGGACTAGGTCATTTTCTGTGGGATTGTCCTCAGATGTGATAAACTATTTCATTAAATCTTTATCAAACAAAAACTACTAAAATACGAATCTAAAAATAGAACACAATTATTACGTCATCGCTGCAATGCTGCGAACACAGTTACCAACATTACAATCGAAAATCACGTTTTCGATTCGTTTACTATCCACTACTAACGTTTACTCACACATTCTCTCGAAGAAGATACGTTGAAGTTGCGGTTGAAATAGACGCAATAAAATTTGTAGCCGTTGATTGATGTCTTTACTTTAATTCTAGAGCAAGAAGCACAACTTTGCTGTCTTCCATTTTTATTATATTCTTAACCTTGCTTTACTCGATAGAAGGAAACAGTTCGTGCCGTACCGCTTCAAACCTAGCGCCGAATGTTTACATAACTGAGATAGAATGCACTTTTATATCAGTTACACTTGTACACTCCATGATCATGCTCCTCCAATTATAGCCGGTACTCAAAGTAAATATAGATTACTTTCTTTCTGGGTTAGACGCGATGAGAGTGGCAGATCAGCTGCAGGTTTGGACAAATGTTTGGTCAAGTGTGGGATGAGGATTTTGGGGAAGTTTTGAAATATACAGCGAAGTTCATGTTGTGTGTGAACTCTTAAAAAATACCGGGCAAGCGTGAGTCGGACTCGCCAACCGAGGGTTCCGTACAAATTAGTATCTATACTTTATAAAAAATGGCAAAAAAATACATCATCTGTAAAAATTTCAACTGACTAGTTATGACGGTTTATGAGATAGAGCCTGGTGACAGTGGTCTTAGTCTTAGTCTTAGTAATAGGGTCCCGTTTTTACCCTAAAAAGAGCAGAATGAGCAATCCTAACAGTAAGATCTATAGTAGGGGGGGTATGTAGTTGAGTGTACAGTGTGTACGTAGTAGTGTGCTGTTACAGTATTTTCATATATTATTAAGAAATGCGATTTTAAAAATAAAAAAAACCCTGCATATTCCCTATTGCCTATCTCACCAAGAACAAATGACAAAACGTTCATTGTTTTATTGTAGCGTTCGCCGCCATTCTACTTTCGCAATAAAGGCCATAACAATTCATATAATCCTGCTCCATCTATATTTATTTATGGTTGATTGTGTGCAGGAGCGTGCTTGCTTTAATATTTAATCAGGAGAACAGTACTACCCTCCTAAACCAATAAGCAGTATCTCAAATTGAATATACAAAGCAGAATTAATTCTTTTGTCTTAGTCGTAAGGTTGATATTGCTGCAGTAGTATAATCTTAGTTATTGCTTATTGGCTTAGAAAAGAGTACAGGTGCTGATTAAAAATATTCTGCGCGGAAAGGTCAATTTAGGAGCACGTTTTCGTTTTATTTACACGGTTAATGTTTTAAACGAGTTCCATTGGGTGTTGTCGTGTTTTAACAGGTTAACTGAGTACGTGCACAAAGTGCGGATTGTTAAGTTTTGTTGAAATAAGGCAAAGACTTTCCATTCACTTTAAAATGACATGTCAACCGGAAATCGGGACAGGGGCACATTTCATGATGGTAAGTACCATGTCATATAGTACTCTCATTTGAAAGGCCGGGCAACGCACCTGTGACTCCTCTGGTGCTGCAGGTGTCTATGGCTGACGGTAATCGCTTTCCATCAGGCGATCCGCCTGCTCGTTTGCCTCCAATACCATAAAAAAAGTTCAGAAATTTGCTATGTTATGGTAAGATACAGGTACAGATGTTTTAACCCTTTCTCTTTTTCCCTACTTGATATTTTCCCGACTCGAACTTGTAGTAAGTGTTAAATAACATAAGCACTGTATAATTGAGCCCAAACATCGTGAAACTTTTTAAATTTGTATAATTTATCCTCACTAATAGAATCTTTTTTAATATTAATTATAATACAATTTTCTAATCTTATATAACTTCTAATAGAATCCCCAACTAATTTCCTAAACAACAAGTACTTTGAAACTCCAAAGTTTTGCCATTCAAAAGAATATTTTTCGTTTAAAGCGAAAGAGCGAACAGCAGTTTGGTAGAATGGAGCATTTTGCTATTAAATTGATTACAACGATGTCCAGGACAGCTTAATTAATTAGCTCTGCGGGGCACTTTTCGGGTATTTTAGGGTTCCGCAGGCAGTTCCTCAATCTGAACCATGTTAGATTCTAAAAGACTTCACAATCTAAACCGCAGCAGTTTGTGGAACCATTTGGTTGTCACAAAATTACCTGAATTGTAATAAAACTATAGGATGGCAACGCTTCGCTTCGGTTTATGTGAGTTCTGTAACAATCTGACATAGACCAGAACATATAATATATAAACACCCTGAAAAAAGTATCTAACTCATAGTGAAAACCGCATGAAAATCCCTTCAGTAGTTTTGGAGATCATCGCCAACATGTACAAGAAAATTCATCACGCAAAATACTGCACTTGAATCCCAATATTACTTGCGGAATTGCGAAGCTTCCGAGAAATGTATGAACAGTTTTCCGAAGTCACATACAAATAGGAATTCTGTCACTAGTACGTGGTTTACGGAGAACTGAGACAGGTATTTAAAACGTAGCTATTTGACCTTACCGTGGTAAGTGCCCGTGCCAGACAGAGTGCCCCACTTAAAATTATGAATAGCACGAAATGCTTCTAATATTATAACACAAAAGCTCTAGGACATTCTATGTCAACTAACATTCGCTTCTGTTTTTCAGAACGGCGTCACACTACTTATGTGATTTGATTAACCGCCTGTTTGACAATCGACCAGTTAAATATTTTACAGATAAATTTAGCGTTTTCTCTTTTTTATACTTGAAAATAAACAAAGAGAGAGCCAACTTTAAATGGCAGATTTTACTCGTCGATTGTGAGGCAGGTCCTAAATTAAATTTAACAATCTAATTGTACAATTAACTCTGAATAATACACATTGATCTTATATTGACTAGGCCTTTCTGCTGTATTGGTACAGTCGAGTGCAAAATATATGGTACTTAATACACTCAAATAATCTTAAGGTGCAAAAGCGTATACATATCGTTGTACTCGACTGCACATAATGCTAATACACATACTTATAGATATACTATACCTCTATACATATAAATACGTTCTTGTATGAAAAATGACCCAGAGGGATTCCAACCCAGGACTCTCAGAATAGTAGGCCAATAGCATTACCACTGCACCATCGTGAGTTTGTCTTTTTACTGCCAAATTTGACTCGCGGAACCTTTATCGCCTCCATATTTTTGGTCACGCCCGAAATTTTAATTACAAAGCATGTCGTAGGAATTAAGGGAAGTGGGTCGACACACCGGAAGCGCCATGAGCCAGCGCGGGTTCCGGCGATTGATAATTTACATATTGATTGAGGAATGAAAAGTACGGAACACTTTAACAGGCACCTGTAGGGTTAGACTGGCCTCTTATACCATCAAGCTGTCAGTAACTATTGATAAAATGTTATTTTTTGGAAAATTAACAATTTCCTACATCACAGGGTGCCGTACTTAGGCCATACTGAAAGTTTCTGGTTTCTGATAAATAAGACTAGATAAGATGTGTATAATTAATTTATTGTACTCAAAGTATATTCCCTCACCATTTACACATTTTTTCATTCGTTGGAACCATTGTGTGAAGCATGGGTTCAACGTTCCATACGAACCTTTTCAACGGCTTCTTGGAATGCATTGACGGCCACTTCTGGGCTTGAGAATCGTAAACCAATAAGTTTATCTTTTATTCTTGGGAATAAAAAGAAGTCGCAAGGTGCGAGGTCCGGACTGTACGGCGGATGCGTCATCAGTTCTATATGATGCCTTCACGTACGCATTTGTTCTCTTAGCGGAATGTTCGGACGCATTATCGTGGTGAAGGATGACATGACTGTGAGGACGCTTTAACGAACTTTTTCTAAGACACTGGGCAAGCAATTGTTTACATACCAATCTGCAGTGACTTTTCTTTGATTTTCAAGCGATACTGTTACATAATGTTCAGTTTTTCCGAAGACAGACGCCACCCTTTTTTTGTCTGTGCTCTCATTCTTCTTAACTTTTGTTGGCAACTCTTCAAAGGGAAAGACCCATTCTGCTGACTGGCTTTTTCTTTCCGGATCGAATATGACTCTCCTCCATTAAACTTATGTATAATTTTTCGGCACCACTCTACACGCAGTCGTTTCTGGTCTTCTGTTAAATCATGCGGTATCTATCGAGTGCAAAGCTTCCGAACCTTCAGTTGTTCATGCAAAATGTTTTGCACTTGGCTCATTCCTATGCCTAATAGTACAAATTTGCTGGCAGGTTTTTTTTTTGTCTGTCTCAATTAGTTATCGTATGGTATCGTCATTAGTTTCATTAACCGCAGTCGCCGGCCGACCTCCACGTACATCATCATGGAGATGATGTCGTCCACGTCTAAATTCTCCGAACCAGGAATATACAGAGCTATGAGACGGGGCTTCATCATTAAACGCCAGTTGAAGTCTCTGGCAACTCTCTTGTTGACTTAAGCCGCAGCGAAAATCATAAAAAAATCATTGAGCGAAAATTTTCACGAGTTAGTTTCATTATAATACCGGAACACAACTCTCTGAACCCCGCCAAATTGAAAAACCAAATGACAGTCTAGTAAATTGAATTGAATAGTAATATGTTCCTAGAGAGTTCCATTTTCAAATTCTGTTATTGCTTTTTTAATTTATTTATTGTAAGTGGCCAGTTCCAGAAAGTTTCAGTATACCCCACGTAAAAGCGTGGCATGGGCGTTGGATACCAAATTGTCACCTGTCACCAATTACAGCTCATTTTCAGCTTTGTGTCAGGTCAGGTGCTTTTGAATATTCGTCGGAAATTAAAGGCATAAAATCGTATGCTATTGATATGAGCTTAATTACATCAAGCTCTCTAAAGTTAGAATTGGTTACATTTGTACATTTTACCTTTTTAGGATGTCGAAAGTAACTTGCTTACTTTTACGCTAAAATAAAGATTATTAAAGAGAATTTGTACAGTCCCTACATATAAAACAAGTTCAATTGCGTGATCGTCTAGAGTTCCAAACCATTTTAAAACATTTCCATTTTATTTTATGGAACCCTACATCAAATTCTTTCTTCTACGTGTAAATAATGTCATCGCAGATGCAATTTCTGCTATCGATTACGCGGAACTCTAGTGACTTTTCCACGAACCCTTGGGTTCCGCGCACTACACTTTGGAAATCACTGGCTATCAAAAAAAACACAACTCACATCATCCAAATAGTCTTTGCTTCCAATAACTAAGTGTCTGTGTAAAATTATTCAGTTTTTGCTACGGTACCCTAAAATATGTCGTAAATATAGCACCATCAAATGTTAATTTACACCAGTTCTCACATAAAATATCACGCTTAACACTTAGACTGTTATCCTCGCCCATTCGTTAAATGCAATGACGTAACCATTAACTTTACGGCCTGGGTTAAAAACAACGCTTTATCTGTTAGGACAAAAGGCATTGAGTTATTAATGAGTCTCTAAACGCGTTTTAAGATCTACAGTGATGGCGTCGTCTATCATCGTGATTAAGCCTGATTGTTGATGAAATCTTAAATGTAGGTACCGATGCGGAAAATAAGCTTTTCGGCTCTTTACGGATCTTTAGAAATTAGTACGGGTTTGGCTAATAATGGGGATATTTCGGTCATGCAATTTGATTGACATTACACGATCACGGTCTACCAGATAAAATAAATAAGCCTAGATATTTACACATTATTTACATTGTATAAGATTTAACAGGAAGCAAACATATATTTTTTCTCTTTCCATCAGGCATCGATACTCAATAATTTGCGCCAATCAGCAAAGACCTCCTCCAGCCCTCTCCAATCTAGTCTCTCTCTTGCCGCTCTGTGCGACGATGCCCCTGCAATCTGCCTGATGTTACTACATCTCATCTCTTTTGTGGCTTGCAGCTAACTGTCAACTTTTTTTTTATGCTCTAGGAGGCAAACGAGCAGACGGATCGCCTGATAGTAAGCGAGTAAAGAGCCCGAGTTCGACTATCATACCAGTACATTAGGATGGCCAATATGCAGATGTTCAAAAGTTGGGTCTTTGTCGCTATATACAGGTTTATCTTTCATGACTTCTCTCAATCCCCAATAGCTCTTCCTAAGTCCGACCAACATAAAGCCATGCCTCCCTCCACCCCTTTGGTGCTTACGGGAATAATCCCAAATGACGAGCCAAATAAATACTAAGCGGAATATTAACGGGTAATATTTCCTGCCGAATCACGCGCAAATTCAGGCGTGCCAACAAATTGTTCGCCAATTTGCGATAATGCGTAATATGAATCCGTCCAAGAGAACTTCATCAATTATCTTCAACGCCAGTGATCTTATCTCTTTGTTCCTCAAGTTAACTAAATTGAAACTCTCACTTCAGTTGCAGTCCGTATCGTAGAAAAGCAATTTATTTTGGAAACTATTAGGATTTAAATGAAGAGGCTCAGGTTCGTTCATTTTGAAGGTGTTTGCTGTTGTTTATATAGAATAGAATAGAATAGAATAGAAAATATTTATTCAACACACAAAAGAAAACAATGGAAAAAATTAAAGGACAATAATAATATGTTGAATAGGATCCCTCTCAGCATTGTGCCGCAGTTAAACTGCGGCGCTGATTTTCAGAGGGACCCTGACTTAAAACTAACCTAAATTAGACAAAAAAAACGGGTAACAGTAAACAGGTAACAGGTAACATTACAAACATTAGCGACAATTTTATATGAAGATAACCTTCTTTTTAATGAGTAGGTAAATGTAACATACAATTAACATTTGATGAAAACCATTTGGATAGGATTCGAAAGCTGTTTGGAATCCAAAGATATGAATTGTTCGATAAATCAGGGAATGATTCTAAAGGTGTTGCACATATGTTTATAGATTTCAAGAGGATCTCAATAATGTTTGCAGAATATTGCCTTGGATCTGAGGTGAATGAAACACTCGACATCAAGGAAGTCATATTTATTTTCGGCGCTAATAAAATGTACTGAAAAAAGTCAATGGCATGTGAAGGAGTATCGGTTTCATTTTATGACTGTAATGCAATTTCAGACTAAAAGCGTTGCCTTTTATAGATAAAAAACTTCTATATTTAAAAAAGTTATGGTTGTGTTAGGTTTTGAAGCAAGAATATGAAGCTAGAAGTACCTTAAGAGAATGAAGAAAAAGTCAACATACATACCTAGGTTATATTTTTATACTTTAATATCGAACCAAAATAAAAGTGATGAAAAGGTAGTACTATTTATTACCATTGTTCAGTTTATTAACAAAATGACAGTCCAATGATACTCCGCTAGTTTAGAACATTTCTAACCTAATAAAATTCTTGATGTCGGCCATTAAACTAAGTGGAGTTATTGAGCATTGATCGGGTCCGTGGCGAATTGCTCCTTTATGCTCTTGGGGACGGTTTTGTGATCTAATTTAGACGTTATAGGATAACAAAGTTTATGTTTCCTTATTGTATTTAATACGTTTATAACATTTAGCATTTGTAGGGTTTTCTTAAGAGATGCATAACCATTTTGATTGGTTTTCCCATAGTTTTCGTTTAGGATCGCTGAAAAGATTTAGATGTTCTTGGTACAACCTTTGCTAGCTAAATTGCTGGGAAGAACAAAATTTGGAATCAAGTGTTCTAGATATAACTTTCTCAAATGTTCAAAATATATCTCTGACAAAATAAATCAAACAATTCTCTTCGTATTTGCAGGAATGTTCGACGTACCTATCCGTACTTGTCACTTCGCAGCGGTCGGAAAGATTATTTACTGAATGCATGGCTCATAGTAGAAACTGGATTGTTTTACTTGTTGTTGGTGACTTTAGTTATAACTTGGGCAGTAGTAGACGTACTGCCAGGAACCCTTCTGGCACGTTTCACTGACACATTTTGGTCGAATATAATTTCCCAAGTATTCATTTACCTAATAGGTATTTTCCGATGTATTTTGTTGAAGTCACAAGTGTAGCATAAAGTAAACGATGTCGGAAGCGGCGATGCTAACCTGAATATAGCCTTAAGTAAGTGTGACACTTACTTAATAAAAACGGACCTAAAATCGATTGACCTAGTCCCAAACTAAGCTCATGGCTTGTGCTATGAATACTAGACAACGATATAGGTAGGTTATAGGGGGTTAGTTTTCCGCAACTCGACGACTTGGAATCGGTTTAGCCTTCACCATTTACCATCAGATGAAGTAGAGTTCCATTACTGGATAGTCTAGAAATAATATGCGCTTATTTTGTGTGAAGTGTCGATGGCACTACTTTTGCCAATACAGGGCCAACAAGAAGCCTTTTTTACGCTGGGGATATGCATTTACGCACACTGCACAGGTCCGGGGAGACCCGGGATGGTTATTTGGGACTCACCAACTGACCGGCCGGAATACCCACTAAAACTCAGCGATAAACCATATGCGTCCTTCTGAGAGGTGCCACGCGACCCCGATCAAGCGCATTCAGATGTGGCTCCAACAAGAAGCCTGGTAGACCCTTGATGCCGACGACCGATATTTTGGACCCTGCATCCACGCCTTCTGGATCAGTATTACGGCTGTGTTTCACTGTGGTAGAGGTTGCCTGCAGAACACAACGACATTACTATAAGTATTCTCATCTAGAAAAATACATAAAAAACATCCAAGGCAGTAAATAAATACTCGCGATCATCACACAAAAAAACCCAAACGAGGAATTGAACCAACAAGACTAAACTCGTCAAAATGAATCAATTGATTGGGTTACGTCAAGTTAAGCCAGTTTTATAAAAGCTTCGAGCAGTTGGGTTCTAAAATATCCAACTTGTAATGGGTAGAAAGCGGTCAATTATTATCGATTACAAAAAGACAGGTGTCTATTGAGATGAAATGATTTCCCTTACTTAACGGTGTTTGATCTGATCAATGTCGAGTTGATTGTATTGTACCGCTTCCGTCCTTTTGTGGGTATCGACCGACCGATATCTGTCAGCTTACGATGACGAGGAAATCAAGAGAGTAAATTATAATATTCTATATAATTCATTTCGAGTATTCGTTAGTGTCGTTTTTTTTGTGTGTTTTGTTGTTGCGTAAATGGTTAATTGATCTTGTCTCTGACAATGATGTCAGAGAACCGTGAAAGGGAATCGCCGTTAATAAGTACTCATAGTAAAGAACATGTCGAATGTACATAACCATAAATCAATAAAATCTTTAACAAAGACGTCGACGGATATAAAATAGATTGATCTCGATTAATGAAAGGAGAGTTGTACGTATTAAGTTTGAATACAAATTCAAAAATTTGGTCGCACTTGTGGTTGTACAACTTTGATACATTAAAAACCTCGCGTATAAGAAGGTCTGTAAGATGATGTCGTTCCTTGTAAAAGTAGACAAGTGATAATTTACAAATTTTACAACATTATGAATATGATAAGGGCTTCTTTATCGCCGCGGTAGATATAGCTTCCGTCACTCTCGCACTTACTCATAGGTCAGAAAGTGACAGGTATTTTATCCAACATCGATAAACACGACTATAATAGGCCCAGAGTGTCTTTTTTACCCTATACGTTTACCTCAGTGGACTATTCTAATCTTGATGTGTAAGTTGACTCCATATAATTAGAGGTTATTTATTGCTCCCAGTCATTTGAACCGCATCATTCAATCAGCTGAGGGCGGCTTCCTTTACCTTAATAAGAATGTTGCTCCAACATCGTGGTTATTCTTCATTGTACCTACAGTTAAAATCGACGAATTAAGCTACGAAGCAGCGTATTGTGTTTCTTTATCATGATCGGTTACAGTCTGTGAGCACTTAAAAGGTGCCTCAAACCACGCATTAAGAACCGTTTTGGCTATTTTGGGTCGCTCTTCATTAAGCTCATTTAACACGATGAAGAGCTCGATAGATGCGTTAGAGAATAACTGTGATAAAAAATAAGAATTCTATGTAGAGATCGTTCGTAAAGAATAGCCCCACTGATTAGCGTTGCGACATATTAATGTGCATACTCTTTTGTCGCCGCGTGTGGTCGCATGCGCATGCTTTATGGTTTCAATGATTTTGAGAGTTATGTGGATGATGACAGACGGATGACATTTTAAATTATAATCATTCTTTGTTCATTAGCACCTTCAGATTTAATACTAGATTATACACCGAGGGGATAAAGCACAGTTTTATGTCACGGGCGCGATATTGAATCCTGAACGTAACGAAGGACTCCAGATTTAACTCCCGAGCGCAGCGAGGGTGTTACGAGTTAATTCCCGAGCGAAGCGAGGGAATTAAGAAGAGTCCTGAGCGCAGTGAGGGGTTCAAGCGCGCCCAAGACGAAAACAGCTTTATCCCCGAGGAGTGTACTCTACTTTTCTCACCTTTTGCGAGACAATAAAAAAGCGAGTCTACTAAAAACAGCGTTTTATAATAGTAAATTAAAATTAAAAGTGAAAATTGATATTTGAGACAGTCCAGTTATCACCAATGTATTTTATTGCAGCGTCTTACAATACTTGCGGCTTTTGTTTAATTTCAAATGTGTTCCATTCAGCTTTCCGTGGCCAGCTCGATTTTAGAAAATGTTCGATTTTCAAATTAGGTTCGACGAAATTAGACTTTAAGGCCATTGTAATAAGAACTATGAAAAGTGAAAATATTACAACCCAGCGGGTTATAATGAGATTCAGTACAACATTACACCCCGGCTAAAGCCAAGGGCTTTAATGACTTGGTTTGCGTAAGGTTTGCATGATATGTAATTTGGCATTGCTTAAAATACAGTTTTCTTTTTCTTTTCAAAGAAATATAAACTACACCTGATTCTGTTTCTTTTACATCAGAAGTTGGCGGTAGTTATCATTCTTTTCAATCGTCAATATACTTATAGAAGACAACAACAGACAACAATGACGGCGGTTGAAACGACCTAATATTCGCTCCTAAAAGTATTTTTTTTTACAATTTGACATATTTCTACTATAGGCGTTGGCTTTAGGATTAAATTAAATATAGAGGAACATGAATTTCCATACTGTTTGACGACGAGATAGCCTAGTTGGTAGTGACCCTGCCTACGAAGCTGGCGGTCCCGGGTTCGATTCCCGGTATGGGCAAATATTTTTTTGCACGAGACAAATCTCTGAGCCTTGGTTGATTTCTATGTATTTATGTATATATTTCTCTATATAAGTATTTATATCGTTCTCCAATACCCATAGGAACTAGGTCAATTAATGTGATATCGTCTCTAGATATTTTTTTGATATTTATTTAGTGTGTGGTTGGTATGCCGTTAACAGGGGGGATTTCAGCTAACCGTGGTACAGTCACGGACTTTAATTGCTATGCCGCTATGGAACCCTGTCATAATGACAGCGTCAAGTGACGCGATAGAAAATTACATCGGAATTAATCGTAGGTGTTATACGATAACGTACTATAGTGGTATATCAATTAAAGTCCGTGACCGTACTTGCTATATTCAATTATTATCATTGGAAAGAATATTGATTGGGCAAGTTACCACGATTATGTTAGTTTTCCATAGCCGACTATATTTAGATCTACTTATATAGCAGGTTTCGCTAAAGCCCAAAAACCTTCGCTAAAAGAAATATACGAGATACAAGAACAACATTATTTCTAGCCTCCATTTCCTAGTGAAACGCTCCGCATAAACTTTTTCTATCAGAATGATAGTCGAGCGTTACAAAAGGCATTGTTAGTGATTCTATTGAGCCTTATACAATGTTGAGCGGGTTTGGTGGCCGTCGTGATTTATTCTGTTTTTATAGGACGTACAATGGATAAAAGGATAGGTTACGTAATGTTTGAGATGGTGGATTAAAATGAAGCAAACATGGGTAAAAACTAGTGTACGACCGAAACATGTCTTTTCCCGAAACCGAAACCGACGCCGAACGAAGGTTTGGTTTTGAGTTTAGTTTCGGGCGTAACCGAAACAGAAAGAGAAACTTTTATAAACATATTAATATCGCTATCTTATACAAAATTCAAGACCGCTCTTGATTTAAAAAAAGAGGTTTAATCATTTTTACGAGACTTAATTATTTCGTCGACAATGTTGGATATAATTATCGTTCTGTTATTACATATCTTATCTTATCTTAATCTTATCTTTATGGTGGGGTCCTTACGGATACTTCGACCCTGTAGGATCTTTTGTGTAACTACCCCTCTTTTAGCGTTTAATCCAATGCAGTCTCCACCCCTTCCAAAAAGCGGATAGTAGAGTGCAATGGCAGTGCCTTGAAATCGTTCGGTTCTGGGTATCCACAACCGAGGATTTCTTTTCTTACTCCAGTGAGAGCATCACATTCACATTCTGTTATTACATAACTCAGAGGTGTCCTGATCCGAGGTAGAGCTGCGGACCGCAGCGCTGCGGTTTGGGTCCGATGCTTGCACATGCCTTACATGTGACTTGTTGTCCTTGAACTACTTGACTTATTTCAATCTTTATAATACAAGCGTTTTATTGATGATTCGTAATAAACAATAACATTTATCCTATTAATACTAAAAACGTAAATACTGTCGGTCGAGCGTACGAACATATGGCAAATCTGCCGCGGACGTCAGCGTCACTGTGCGGTGTCCCATACAACATGGTGTATA
Organism: Acleris sparsana; assembly: GCA_923062465.1. Classification (NCBI taxonomy): domain Eukaryota; kingdom Metazoa; phylum Arthropoda; class Insecta; order Lepidoptera; family Tortricidae; genus Acleris; species Acleris sparsana. Next base: position 17,594,866 of record OV281286.1, read on the forward strand.
TTCGTACGCTCGACCGACGTCCGCGACTGTTGTCAGCGTAGGGAGGAAATCAAGACTTAAAGGAGGTCTATCAGTGACAGTTTTTCGGCTAAAATCGTCATGACGAGGTCTTCATCTTTATTTTTATCTTTAACATTTGATACACAGGTAGTCTATATACTGAATTCAAGCACAGAATATTATTAGGTTTGTTCTCCCATAAATCACGAGTATTTGATTCTAAATCTTCGAAAAAATTTATGTAACTGATCGCTGCACTCGACTCTCAGAATCAATTAATGACGATTAGCCGAATAGTAACTATTTTTCATAAGGAGCGTCCTCACTGAGAGCATTCGTGGACGTTGTGCTAAGCGTTACGTTACAAAGCTGATTAAAGCTTACACACCACGCGATGTTCGCGCCGAATGCTCATTACACGCAAATGCTCTAAGTGAGGACGCTTCTATAAACAAAGTTTGAAAAAGGAACGAATTAATTGTCACTAAAATGTCTCTGAGTGCGGCCGTTGGTATTTATTATGAATTATGAATAAATATAACATTTATAACGTAGTCTTCTACGCATAGTACAAACCTAGTGCTTAGTTTGGGACTACGTTACGAGAAATTTGTGTACGTTTGTACCCTAACACTTTTTTCTCTATGAAAACGCCGGTCAAAGACCCTCTTAATATGACCTGAATCAATTCATTTCCTAGTAGTGGAAACAAAGCAGCCCCATACGGGATCCTTTGGTGACATAACATCAGACCCAGATACTATTGCAGAAGCCTTACCACTGCTCAATCAATAGTCACCTCGTTCTGTGATCGGAGTACCCCTCGTTCCCATTGTAGTTACTAGCTTTCGCCTGCGACTCCGGCCGTGTAGACGTCGTTTATTGTCGCTTTGGGGTGGGTTTAAGTTTCTGGGATTTAAAATTATGAAGTACCTACTCTGGCTCGTTTAGTTGCCGGGTTAGAATAGTGCCACTCCATACCTTCCCGTGGATGTTGTAAGAGGCGACTAAGGGAATAAAGGCTTGTATCATAGTTAGGCGATGACTTGCAACCTGTCACTAATACACTGGTAAACTTCTTGGCTTAGGCTTGGCTTAATTAGTTGTGCAAAATGTGGTTACAGAATTATCATATGTTTTTTAGAGTTGTTGGTAATTCTGTTGCTCTGCCTACCCATCTCTGGGAGTGAAAGCGTGAGTTTATGTATGTTGGTATGTATGTTCGATCTATAATCTATATGTAATGTATAATGGGACGTCCATTAATTATATAAGGTGTTTTACCGTGAAGAAACAAAGAAACAAACACATGATCACAATTTTAAATGATAGTCCTTTGACGTATAAGTTTGAAAGCAAGCTTGAAAACCTGAGTGCTCGTGTTTTTGCTCCTATTCATGCTAAAATGAAAGATGTAGGAGGATACTTACATAGACACAAGGAGAAAGCAGTCGGTTTACACTGTTGACAAATAGTTAAGTGGTGTCTCCAATCAAAACAAGAACATCACATTCACTAAAACTGTCTTAACACAGGACGAGGATTACACAGTTTCGCCCACTACCCACAAACTACGAACTTAAAATATAAAAAGTTCGCGCGAGAATTCTCGTCTCAATCAGAATTCATTAGAAACTTCACTTCCTTTCACAGATTCTCGGAAATCCTGTATAAAAATCTTAATAACGAAGAAACGAATCTATTAGAATTGCTTTAGAGTCGGAGGATTATTCAATTGTGGAAATTAATGCTATTCGTAAGGATAGGACTATTTTTGTACTGTTATACATTATTTCTACATTGGAAGCGTTCGGGAGTGGAATCGGTAAATTTAGTATTGACAATTGATAATTATTGAAACTATTTTTAATAGGTATAGTAACGTTTACTACGTGCCTACCTTTAGTGTCTACTTATGTACGATAGTAAGTTCCTTTTTTTTTCTTCTTTTTGTTTACACTGATCAATTTACCATAGAGTGACAAGCATGGCAATGACAATATAACAAGGTTCTAACTCTATAAGTACGGTAGTTAAATATGGATGATTAATCACTATGAACCTGAATAAACATAGATCCTATGCACAATGAAGCTGTGTGTTAAGATTTCGGAAACTAATACTCGAATTCTCGAAGGCGTACCCATGTTTTGGAGTTTTCTGTCTATGATTAAAGTTTAAAACTGTTTTGCATAAAATCAGAATCACCACTATACTTAGGAGTATGTTTTGCCAGGCATTACATAAACATTGTTTATCTTGTTTACAATATTTTTATGGGACTAAATAAATCGATGGATTTGTCTACATAACCTTGAATGTTTGGAATTTCGCCAAATCACTAAGTCTTTGTGTGAAGCAGCCTCAATAAATCTCACTAAATAATGTGTGATGATTACTTTATAACATTTTGTGCGATATAAAATGATATTGCGTAAGTTCCACGAATATAAGAGCTGTTAGTAAACAGTTTGATAAATTGTTATAGGGAACGATATAAACTGGCAAGATTTGTTTATTTTCCAACGTTTTATGTTTGGTATAAATAAAGTAGATTCTGAGTCATATTTGCTACGGTTTATTTCAACCACAATAAATATGACCTAGTTTTTACTTACAGAAATAATTAACAAGGTGACATAGACGTACGTGATATAGGCGATAGAATTAAAGCGATATGCCGTATCAAAGTACTTGTACATTTCAATTAACATATTACTGAGACGAACGTAAAAATTATTTATTTTCAATTCAAGAAGTTCTCAAACACATCAATTTACGTACTTAAACAACAGGACAGTGTCTATTTGAGGGCGGGGCGTGTCGTCCTTGTACATAGTTCCTATAGTGATCACGGTCCTGATATTTAAGGCCCGTATATAAACTGATCTCAATTCTAATGCTCGTCTCGAGATGCGTCAAAAATGACAGTGTTCTATGGTTTGGCGTTTGCTTTGACGTAACTTGTGACGGGCCTCACAGTCAAGATGAGTTTATTAATACGGCCCTAAGACTTGTAGCAATCTGATTATGTCTGCCTGTCATTATGTACCTTCTTATTAAAGGCTAAACTGAAGGCTCTGTTTAACAAAGACAAAGTAAGCAGTGTTTAAACTAATCGAATTGTACCATCTTGCGACAAGAAACAAAGTAAGTAACTACGGGTACAGCCCAAAGTTTCCACGCCTTCCTCTTCCAAGTTAGTTTCCGAACTCTTTTGTTGTTACACAATTGTTTGTCAAAAACTTACAAGTTTCCTTGGAGGAAGGCTTCGTATGAAAACCTCGATTACGCAATAACTTGATTAAATACAAATATGTCAAAAAAGGGTTCTTACTTCTCCAAACCCAACCCCACCAAGCAACACAAACGTACTTGGAAATAAATTGGTTCACTAATATTTTACCAAATCATCATTTCGGAAACTATATCATTTTACAAACTTTCATTCCACAAACAGGTGCTTCTCGCCGGTTTTTTTTATACATTTTTTTGTGGTCTAAAGTCCAACTTACCCTAAACTTTTTAATTGGCCTATGTAACTTATGTTATATGCAACTGCTTAAGCACAAATACAGTTTTGCGAAATGAAAGTTTGTAAAATGATATAGGTAGTTTGTCAAACGTACTTTTTTGGTCAAAAGACAGGATACCAAAAAAATTACGTGTTTCTGCACAAAATAAGGTTTATGTGAAGACACTAAAGCCAGAGTAAGACAGAGCCAGATTGAAATATTTTATCCACATGAATACCGTAACATTCGCCGTCTAAAAATATCTGATCTGATATTTGATATTGCATTTACGGAATTCATTTGTTTTTTATATTAAACCTAATATGAAATCAGCATTCCCGACATTCATTCCAAAAGCAGGAATATATTCGGGATTATTGAAATCTACTATCTACTTCCTAATCCTAATCTACTTTCCCAATTTTGTTCAAAAATACGCTTAGTCAGAATCACAAAAACTTGCTTTAAAATTGAAAAGGGCAAGGAAGTGACTAAAGTACAAAGGAAAGCTTTCAATTTCGAACAAAGACTGTGCACTTTCCGAGCATTACTTCGGATAATGGAAGACTGATCGAGAGAACATACTCGTTACTCTATGCTGAGAAAACAAAACATATTTTACAGCTGCATCTTTAAAATAACATGCATTTGTTTCCGTAGTTGAACTGATCAAGCGATATTTATGACATTTAAATTAGCTTGAACCCCGCGAGTGAGACATAAATAGGGTATTTCAAAAATCATCTTTAGGTTCCTTTCATCATTTTTCATTTTTCATTTAGGATTTATAACGTTTTAAAGTTGGTAAACAACAGTCGGGCATTTTAAAGCTAGCTTTTGTTATTTCACCTCCCACCAGTTCTAATTCTATCAGCTACAGTAATGTAGAGATGTTTTTGTTCGTTAGAAATTTTCTATGAAAGTATGGCTAATTAGGATAGACGTTAACTTTAAAAAATGCATTTTTGATATCGTGGTTGATATTATGTTAATAACTTAAAAGCGGCATAGGAACGGAAATACATACATACAGGTCAAATATCTAACCTTTTCGGGCTTCGTCGGTTAATATATAACATAGTTTAGGTTATCAGAGGGGCTTTATACAGAGCGATTGCTTTAGAGCTACATTTGGCTTCATTGTCCACGTGATGCGCTGCCTTAATGGAACAATCCGCTGGTCGTCGAGCAAAATTAATTGAGATGAATACCTATGTGCCGCTTTCGCACTACGTTTAAGTCAAATGTTCACTCAGTTTTGAACCAGTTCCTGTTAATAGAATGAGCTGAAATTCGAAGCTATTTTCTTGGAAAGAGGAAAATGTACAGACCTTTTCATAATATCTACAATATTCAAAAATGGAAAAAATCGAGAAACGTTATCGCATTTTGTATAGAGTTTTTTAGCTAATTTCTTAGATTTTTAGACCCACACGTAGGTGGCGAAGTAAGTTCGTTAAGAAGAAAAGGCATTGGGTAAGTTGTAATGTCTGTATGATGATAATTTCCTTTTCTTTCAGCGGCCGTGGATGATTTTTAAATAGTTATTTAGAAGACCTCTTAATACACATATATAATTTATCGCGTTTATAAATATCGGAGCGGAGATATTACAGGTGTAAATATTTAGTTTTTGTAACTAAAAGTACGCCAGGTATGAATATTTAAATATCTCGGCTCCAACGCACTTAGGAGTACTACTTTACATAACAAAATATGTTTATTTTGAATAATTCTATCATAATTTACCACTTTTACGAATGGCTGCTCGCCTAGGAAATGTATGACGTTTACAAATGACAACACTTTCACTCTTTCCTTTCGTTAAAGTGGACCCATTCCGAACAGTAAGTATAAAAAAAAACAAGAGGTAAGAAATACTAAATAACTAACATACCAAACTCCCCTTTTGCACTCCGATAGCGTAATTTTAATATTCAAGGCCGTAATATGGTTGGGCAACACGCAGACCTTGGATACCTTTAAGTCGTTACATTACGGCCCGGCCTTACCCTACCTTTAAGGTTTCTGAATTATTTAAACTAGACGATTGCCTTCCTCCAAAGAAAACAGGGTATTTGGAGTTTGGAAGGAACCTTGCGTAAATGCAATGTAATAAAGTAAACAGTGACTATCAGGGGACCATCATCAAACAAATTGAACTAGTTCCTAACTTAGCTCTAGCCTTGTATTATCTAATATATAATACCTTAAACCTTTAAACAAGCAATTCTTGTATATATTATAATCTGAATCTCGGCAAAGGCTCCAACTTAAATGAAATTTAGTATTCAGGGGGTTTAGGGGGTGATACATCGATGTAGCTAGGTTTCATTTTTAGTAAACGTAGCTTTACCAAAAAAAAAACCTAGCACAGCTCGGTCATCCAGGTGCTGGGTGTTAAACAACAATAATCATACTCTCACTTACTTATACGTGTATGGATAAATAATTACATAGAAATATCTAAGAATCAGAAACAAATACTTGCGTTTTTTTTGTTGCAAAAACCGGGACGCTAGCTTTGTAGGCAAACCGTGTCGTCTATGTAGGTGTACAGTAAGTTTAAACAGGAACCTCTAAAACACTCGCAATATATATTTAAAAAGTCGAAGGGAAGTCTGCATACAGAATTAAAACAGGTGTTTCACTCTGAAACCGATTCCGCGAGCGACGCGCACCCTGGTAAAATAAAGAATTAAGTCAGACATTAAAAACATTAAATATTAATGAAAGATCTATGACTTCAATGCACTTAACCAACACACTGTTATACCGTAGTATTTACGACTTTTCAAAAAGTAAAAATATGCGGTTAAGTTTTTCTTCTTTTAAGTAAGTGTTCAGCTGTAAAGAAAAAGTTTCTCCCTTATTTAAGACAAAGACGTTCAACACCGTTACGGTCGGCTCCCTATCCTTCGCATTAACTAGTAACTCTCAGAATTCGCAACGGTAACGCAAAGTCACGTCCATTCTACAACAGTATCGAATTCAGTGTCGAATTTTACTGATAAACCCATAGAGCAATATCACACCAGCGATGTCGGTGCGTTGCGTCGTCGCAACGCTGAGGATTGAGCGACGCAAGTGTTTCAACGCATCGTGTGGCATGTCGTTCTAATTTATATGTAACAAAACGCAGCGCACGACACAATGCTAAAGCAACGTTCGTATGTCATCCCTCTTAGGGCTCCCTCATACCTAGTGGTTTTCGAACATATTCTCGAATAGGTAGATAAGTAATGTTAAATAAACAAGTTAAGTAGGTATTCCTTCCTTCAAGAAACGAGCTCACTCTTTTCTCAAAGGCCGGCAACTCAGATTCAATACCTCTCCTAGTGTTGCAGGTGTCCATGATCAGCGGTGATCACTTCACGTCAGATGACCCGATAGCTCAATTGCCATGCCACCTCTAGCATAAACTAAACACTTTTGTCAACAAGATTTCACCTTATCTATGGAATACTTGGATAATGGAACTATTGTAGCACAACAAAAGTTCAGTCAACCGAGAATTTATAACACTTTATTTAAAAAAATGCATGCTCAAAGTGCATAAAAATATGTCATGACAAAGAGAAATAACGAAATGGTTTATGAAGAAAACGCAAGCGTGAAATTGCTGGAAAGTAAAAAGTGACATGAAACCAACTGTTTAATAACTACCTGGAAAGTTGTGAACTTTCTCTATCTTGAAAGCAGTAATAAAGTTCTTGCACTCCCTGTAATGAGGTCAACTGCAAAGTTCAGTTTAATTTACAGTATACGTATCTTAACTGCTGAACATGTTTTATTTTAGAAGTACGGTGTGCACCTGTATATAATCCCTTAGGCGTTGACCCACTTGGCTGTTTATTTTTTTTACATTAACAGTTAGATATTTATGGATTTACTCCGTCCCTGATTACGCCTTTATTTCTTAAGTAGTTAGTTAATGAAGTTATTGAGTCAAGTACTTAATAGTTTCTTGAACGATAGTATTTATAATTTTCAGTTCGAAAACATTTGTTTTATATGTCGTTTTGTTGAATATTTTTCACCATTAAGATATTTGGCACAGAGAAGCAATGCTACCAGCATTATATAAACTAGTTACTGGTAGCAGTTTATTAGTTATATTTTTAGGTTAATTTATACGCAGTAATAATTATTATGTATGTACAGAGCAAGAGGGCTGAAAAGTCTTTCGGGTTTTGATTGAATCGATAAGACTGGCGTTTTTAAGAGTTACTGCACTTTACTAAAGTTTGGTTTCTAAAAGTAAGTGCGGACAATGACACACAAATTTAACTTGTTCCAAAATAAGCTCTTGGCTTGTACTATGAATACTAGACAACGATAAACATATAGAAATTAATATTTATATGTATACAAAGAACACAACCAAGACTCAGAAATAAATACTGACGCTCATTACACAAATATTTGTCCTAACCGAGAATCAAACCTGGGATTGCTAGCGTTGTAGGCAGGTTCACTAACTAGGCCACGACCGTTTTTTTTCATGTTATATTAATTTTGGTTACAATAAACCTAATCCATCTTATGATGCAAAGAATATCGGCTTAGGTCAATATTTGTTATATACTTAAGCCTGTTGACATTTACTAGAATCTAGTGTGGCCTGCCCGAGTCTATTCTAGAAAATATTTTTTCGCATTACTCTCACGCCTTTGTTCTCCGAACATCACGGAATTTAATTAAAGTATCAGTGAAGCAGAGAAGCTCGTGCCGTCTGAATGGAGTTAATAAAGGCAGAACGACCCATGCCTCCTTTAAACCACTGGTATTGCTTTTTTGTTCTTGGTCCGCGTCATACTGTAATGAATACCCGTTTTTAGGGTATTTTCTTTGCTTAATATCGTTTTCATATACGCCGACAGAAAAGAAGATATTTCTTCCCTTTTTCAATGACAGCATCTTATAAGTTGATGTTATTCTTTCAACAGATACTAACTAAGATTGTGAGAATACACAACGAAGTGTAATGAATAAAAAATGTTAACAGCATGCATACAACAACTACTGTATTTCTCAGATTTTCTGAAAACTTTGAGCTCTAGAAAATCAAATCACCATCAGCATGGTACCTATAAATCTCTGATACAATGTCCCATAAATACATCGTGTGTCTGCCCAAACAAAATTGAACTATACGGCTTGTCACCTAGTTCCTGTATGAATAAATTTATGTAAGGACGCATCGTATAAAGGTTCTTTTTCGTGTAGTCTTCAACATTTATCAGTATCACTAGTCGCCCTATTTTCATGCAAAACAAACCCTTCGTCCTCATCCCTTACATAACCATCCCGTGTGAGCGTATGCAAGCGATATTTATGTTAATGGAGGGATTTCGCGACGCTGAATGAAATATGATCGAGTTGTAAGGTCGACACGTCGGAGGAGGTTAAAAGATGTTGGAGCTGGGAGATCCGAGGGAAACCGTTCCTTTGGTGTGTTTAAGCCGATTTTACTTAGCGGCTGAAAAAATGCAACAGCTTTGCAATTTCAGCTTGATATTGTTAGGAGTTATTCAGAGTGTTCTGCGATGTTTCTGAAGTTTTTCACGTAAACATGGGAAGCACTTGATTATATATTTTTAATCTTTCTATTGGCATTAAAAATATACTAAATTAGGTAATCATTAAAAGGTGTTTGATCTCATGTCTTTGATGTTAAGTAATCATATTTGCGATAATAAATCCAAACTGACTAGATACCTAATCTAATAGGTATTCCTAACTATTCTTGCGTATACCATTTGTTAATTTCGTATCTTTCCACTGAGAGCTATTAGGACGCACAATAATTAAATTTACAATGAGGCCTGCATTGCAAGAAATATAATGGCTAGTCCATCTTATTGCGGATTCTGATTGGCCGGAACAGTTCTATAACCTTAGCAGTATTTTACTATATTTATTTTCCAATTCTCATTGTAAAATAAGTTTTATATTTTCCTGAAGGTTTATTTTAAAGTGTTTGTTCCGAGGTGTCGAATAGTGCGGAAACTCTCCGGCCTGACCACTATGAAAATGGACCATCGCCAAGGAAACTACAAAGTGCTTAATTCGATCTTGAGCTTGGCAACAGTTGGAATTGAATAAACTGCTACATTTGTGGTTGCTTTGAACGTTTTTGAAATAATTGAGTAACGGTATTTAAATCAATTTGGAAAAAGTTTCAACTAAAACGCAGTGGCCAAAGTATTTATAAAACATCACAGTAAAATCTTGGGGATAGCCTTAAATATTTAGGACATTAATTCTTTGTCTTTCACGACTGCCACGGGTTCATAAAACTTCGATTGAATCGTTTTTTGTTCTTTTTTCTACAATAGTAATATTATAGTAAGTATTTAACACAAAAAACGTTTTTTTTCTTAAACGAGTTTTCTTCTTTAGAATTTATCCGACTATTTTCCAAATTGAACGTGGTAGGTGGCCCATGTCAAGACTGTTACCGGTATAGTTTAAAAAAAGAACAGGATATATATTCGGCCAGACATATTTAAAAGCGGAACGGTCAGGGCCGACACGTAAATAGTCATAGACAATCAGTCATCCGAGAGGGAAGTGGAGTTCTCGTCAACTGACGTCTGTTTGACAGGCCGCTATATTGGAACATGGCCGGTACCATTACCCTCTTTTTGTTAATGCTGTTAAAGTGTTAATTTAAGTTTGAATTGGAGTTTTACTAGAATATCAAAACAACGTCGATAGAATATACAGTATCGCAGTAGATCGCAGTTGATATTTCAATTTGCGGCAAAACGTGAAAAGTTTTTTAAATTCTTTTGTAAAATATGTCAAGTTGCTGATTTAGGTGCCAGTTTATTCAATTTCGTAGTCAACATTTTATATAGGTCAGCTGAGCCAGATTGGAAATAGAGTTAGGGTATGAAAATGTAATTTGGTCCCTTTGCCGTAACGTTCTTCAACTTGAGGGGGAATTTACAAATGTCCGGAACGTCTCCCTAAGTATTTTTATGTGCTTTATCGTTATTTGCAAAAAGCGGTCTCCAACGGCTTGAAAATATATATATACGAACTTAGACTGGAGGTCACCTTTACTTTGTTTTCGCACAAGAAATCAAGATCATCGGTTTTCGATTTTTTCGATGATCGATTTACAAATACGTTGTTTAGGTTTTTTTTTGCTTATGAGAATTGTCTGTCAGTCAGTTACGAACCTTTTTATGCAGACAACATTAAAATTAAATACGTCTCATCTTTCAGATCTTTGGGTTTATATTTCTCTCTCACTCGCTCTTATGCTCTCTTTTGCTTACCTAACCGATTTTAACCGAAATACTTTTTGATACTGCCATGCTAAATCAGAGCAATTTTAGCAGCAAGTAAATAATAAATATTCTCAAAAAATCAGGTCATTTTACTGGGGATGTTGAACCTGTAGGGTAAGAAGTACCCTAAATTTATAAGATAAAAAACCGGCCAAGTGCCCGTTGGACTCGCCCACGAAGAGTTCCGTACTATTTGCCTTAAAATTTTCTTCTTTATTTTAATTGAAAATTTCAACTGTCTGGCTATTATGGTTCGTGTGATGCAGCCTGGTGACAGACAGAAGGACGGACGGACAGTGAACTCTTATTAATAGGGTCCCGATTTTACCCTTTGGGTACGGAATCCTAAAAATAAACTCATTTAGAAAATAATATATCATTTAATTAGTAGGTATCATTTAATAGAAACAAATTAAGACTAAGAGGTTCACTAAATCGTTAATGACGTCGTCCTCGGCGCTGTTTGATGTCAAGTTATTAATTGTTTATAAACGGGAACAAAATCTCTGCTTCTGTGTGCGATAAATAAGGCGCTGATCTCAGTGATGAGTAGGGTAACCATGAAATATCGGTTAGTTAGTTATTTTGTAATTTTGGCGTGTTTTATATCACTAATAGAGGTGCTGCAGTACTGCGGTAAAGTCACGATTATGAAACAAAATAGCGTTAAAAGTAAATAGATAGTCCCACTTTATATACACCCTGTGTGTAAGAACCATTGATCGGTTTTTTTTTAATTGCACGGTAAATAAAAAAAAAAAGACAAAATTAGCAAACGAAGGATAAGTAAAGTAAAAAAGTTACTACCTACCTACTTATTAGAAATTTTAGAATGTATTATGACGTGTGTTTATTTATCTTAATAATAAACTTCAGTCTTAACTATATGAATCTTATTTTCAATTTTACAGTATTTTACAGTATATTTGGTACTAATTTCAACCTTAAGGGGCCAAAAAGGGTTCAGTGGCCACAAACGGTACTTCTACCTTACTGGATTAATATGTACGTGAACTGTTGACAGCGTTTATCTTTATCCATTACTGTGGTTTTCTTAAATTTGTTAGTAAAACGGTAAAAGAATAATAAAAACGTATTCACACAATCCCGCAGCTGTAAAAAAATATTTTGCTAAGCGTTCTCGTCTCAAATTCCCTATGATCTCATAGGCTGGCTACCCTACTCCTGTGGGAACCACTATGTGGGGCAGCCTGAATGGCTCACGTGCTGGCACTGCGCAGTTTGGCGGCCATTTTGATTTAGTTTGGATTCATTCAATTCGGCCCTTTTTTACTGCGTCAATGAACTTGTTTACATTCGATTTTGTACGGCTTAGAAGAAATTGCTTGGATTATTTTAAATGATTAATGTTGTTGTGATACTTCTTTGACGTGTAGGTAAATGTTAATATTTAAAATGAATATGGTACCTACTCACTTGGAATTGTTTAGAGCTTTTGTTTGTAAGACAGCAGTTGCAGGTACAGTAAGAAAAGTTTCAAAGGATCAGATATAATTTCATTTACATTAAGTATTATGTAAATTTAATTAACTTAACTAAACCCTCTGAGAGAAGAATACTTAAATTAAAATACAAATGTGCAGTTTAAAAATATGCTTAAAGTAAGTTCAAGTATAAATTATACTTCCAAGCGTCAGTACAGTTTATTATAATACACAAAGAAAGCTCTAGGTTTATGTAGCAGTATGAAATAATCAATTAATTAGACGTTCGTTGCTTATACGTATAAAGTATAATAAATTCAATACAAATCGATTCGACGTCTTTAACTATTCGTTAAGATGTAACCGTGGCGTTTGTTTGTTTCAACAAGGTGTAAATTCCAGTTCATTCAAAATTCCTGCGTTAAAAACAAAGCCCCCTGTATCACTGACAAATATAAACACAGTTTGTGTAGTCAGCGAATACATTTTTCACGGGAAACAAAAGACGGTTTCCGCGCTATTCCTTTGTTCTATTTTGATCTGTCACCTATGCCCTAGTGCGCTACATTCATACAAGTTTAATTCCAGAAACTCTTATCTCACTCAAACATGTATGATTAAAAGTAAACTTTAACTGAGGAAGATAGAACTCAAATTTAAATGAGATACAGCTGTGGCAAACGCGAGGGTGAGTGAAATATGTCAACGGAAAATAAAGCGAGAAATACATGGTCCATGCTGCATAACTTGACGAAGTTTTAGTTTTTAAATAACTCTAGTTTATTTTAAATCTTTTCAAGCTTGCCATTGTATGTATGACAACGCAACTGACATTTAATCTCGGGCAAACAACGCGACCTCGCATTATTTGAAATTATTGTTGTGTTGGTTTTACCAGTCCACCTTATGACTGCTTTTATTTATGTGTAGGAGAGCGCCGACTGTATTTTGAGGCTAGCCAACTTCCAATCAATGAAACAGACAGCTACCTATAGGAGTATTTTATCTCTGGACCATTTACTAAACGAAACTTGTTGATTTTAAATAGGTCATACCGCCTTCTGTTTCATACTATCTTTGATAATCAATAAATATCACTCAGTAACCTACCGCCAAGCACCGTGGTTGCACTGTGTTTTGGGAGGGGATGAGATTCAAATGGACCCTCCATCCATAATTCCATCTTAGTCCTCGGGATTGGCAATGTATTTGCCATATTAAAATCAATATTCTTCTGAATAGCTTTAAAAATAGCAGAATTTGGAGTTTATATGGCCGACCTATTATATGACGTCACAGTGCATATCGGATCTCTCTGTCTAATCGCTGTCTAATTAGTCATTTAAAATGCTTGTGTCATCCGTATTTCTTGGCCGATTCTAATTTCAATTTCACTTTTGACGGTATTATCATATATTGTTGCGAAATGGGATTTAAAAAATCCACGCATATTCGCTATTCTCTATGAACCTCAGAGCACATCTTATGTGCATTCTCCTCGCATTACCACAATACAAAATACATCATTTTTGATGCGTCTTGTAACTTTACTCTGTTGTAGTGCAACTGCATCATCAACTTACATGAAGATAAAATTATATAAAATTTTCATTTAATTTTGATGACTAATAATCACGCATCATATAGCACATCTCTCATTTCTATGGCGTGGGAATGGGAACAATCTTTCAAAGCATCATATTTCACAGATTACACAGCCAAGTTTATATTCATTAGACATTTGATGATTTGCACCCTGTGGTCTATGTTAAGCTTTGAAGTCAATCATAACATTCCATCTTTGATCTGTCGGAGCACTTTGATCTGAAACCGATTTGTTTATGTTCTAAGAGGAAGTAATACACTACTGTCGCAGTATAAAAGTGATCTTGAACTGAGCATTCCATGTTTTAACGATGGATACTGGACATTAATCTGTTGCTGTTTATTGTAGTGTGCTATTTAGAACCTATGCTAGTCCGCCGTCTAAAGGAAAAAGGTAGTATAAGGGCATGAAGTTCATATACGCTTCTACCTTGTCGCTTTGGTCAACAGTGTTGCTGTAACCAACTGAGTAATTTGAGTTTGCCTTGGCTGAAGAATTATTTATAGAGTCCTAAATCCCTCAATCTTAGGATTGCCGTTTTAGGATTGGACTCGCAAGTGTCTTATGGTTCTCAGATCCTACTTACCATCAGGTGGTCTGTGTGCTCGCTTGCTTTCTCTATGCCATAAAAAAATATCGAGCGTTTTTTTATTTCAGGCATCCCATCCGGTCACTCTCGCACTTACATACTGGTCAGTAAGTGACAGATGATTTATCCACACCTATAAATAAATATGACCATAATAGGGCCGTTTGTGTACCTACAGTCGACGTCAAAGATATGTTTACATTTTTGGACCTTATTGCAATGGAATAAGGTGATAAAATGTAAACATATCTTTGACGTCGACTGTACAAATGATTAAAGAGACCTGACTTTATCTTTAACAGCAGGTACGTCATAATAGTGTTGTGATGGAAAAAATGGTTATTTGACACCGATGTTACTCGCGGAAAACGGAAATCGAAAATTCAGCTGATTTATCTTGCCACCATGCCAAAGAACATAAATTAATGTTGAATAAATTTCTAATTCCTGCGTGGTATTTTATGACCGCTGGCTAACCGCAAAGATCGTTCAATGACATGCTGGTTTATTTTGTAATATCCGGCGTTTAATAGTTTGCCGAAATTAGAGATTACAATCAAAGTTATGCTGCTAATGTACAGCTTGCTATGCGAGTCCTAGAAAATACTAGCCGATAGTTATAGTGTGGAGCGAAGTACCTCTTTCATAAACGCACAATAAACCTATTTTAGTAGTCTTCGTAAAATTCAAATGTCATAATGACAGATAAGGACAAAGCATATTTTGAGCACACTTTAGCTATTGCGAATGAATAAGAGGGTAAGCTCTAGGCCGTAAATTAAGACTATTATTATGTGGACAATGATGAATTGGATAACAATTCGATTAAAATAAGAATCTGAGCGAAGATTCTTACAGGATCCCTCGAAGGTTAATTATATTACTTATCTTATATATTTTCGTAAGACCCAGGATTTCGTTTTCAACGGCTCACGCGAAATAGCAATTGGATTACCTATTATCTTACTTTCAAGACGATCTTAATTTAATAAAAAACCTTAGGGGTAAACATTGAAGATAATAAACGATAAACGAGTCTTACGCCCAAAGGACACGGACAAAGTGCCCGGTAAAAGTTAGTTTTTAATTACAGTTGTAAGCCTAAGAAACAATGACCGCATACTTTTTTTTAATGGCAAGGAGAAAGCACATGAGCACTCAGGCCACCTGATGATAAGTGTTATCTGAAACCTATATAATGAATCCTCAAGATTACAATCTCAAGACTGCAATCCTAAGGGCCGTATTAATAAACTCATCTTGACTGTGAGGCGCGTCACAAGATACGTCAAAGTAAACGCCAAACCATAGAACACTGTCATTTTTGACGCATCTCGAGACAAGCATTAGAGTTGAGATTAGTTTATTTATACGGTTTATTAAGACTCCAAAATGCGTTGCCAACCTTGAGAATAAGATGGAATGCCTCTATGTAGTAATTTCACCGGTTGTCGTACGATTCTCGTAAAAAATACGACCAACTGAGTAGTGTTTAGGCAACTTACAGTTTATACCGGGCTTACACGTGTCTGATGCTTTTATATGGCTAGTTTTGCTTTATGTGAGTGGATATTCTTTATCACAGCATCTTGTTAACCAGCGTTGTGGATACGTGTGGTCGCGTAATATAAGCGTTTTTGGAGGTCAAGTTATAATAGGTCGATCGAACGAATTTTGCTCAGCTGTGTTAAAGAATAGCAGCGAAGTGGGCTTATATGGAAGCTAATGTTTGTTTAATGTCAAATAAACCGCCTACAATTTCCTTTATTGTTAGACGAGGGATGACAACTTCGATAAGGCAATGTCATATCTCAGTAACCTTGGATTGAAGACAAATATCAAGAATTTATTTGCTTTAGCGGAACAGTAGATCGAACGGAACTGTGGAACGTTCTCTATGAATTTAAATACAGCCATTCAAGTTCATGACAATCCTATTTGCTTGAAAAATGGGAATATTGTCTGTTAGATGAGGATCACGTTTCGGCCTTAAGCACAACTCTGAAATATGTAATACTTCTCCTACGCGTCTTTATATAATGTTCTGAAGGCCTAGTATGGTTGGGTTATCGCGTGACAAATTGTGTACTTATATAATAACTTAAATACGGACGTGTCAGAAAGTGATGGATGTGTTATCAACATTTTGTCAAGCTTTTTTTATGACGTGGAGAAGGCGAACGAGCACGCAGGCAACTAATGGTAAGTGGGAACTAAGACCCATAGACATTTGCATTGGACAGCAATACTAACACCGCAAATGCGTTGCCAATTTGGAGGACCAAGGAGCAATGAATCTAAGCTAGTGATTTCACAGGTTGTCTTACTCGTATTTCTACACCGGAACTTGCTGCTTGGCGATACTTAAAGGATAAGATGGTGGTAGCGATCCGGACGGACTTTGTCTTTGAGGCTTGATCGCTGTATTATGTAAGACCAATTTTCCCTTGATTGTCCACGCCCTGGGCCCGATTTCTTGAAAGTTACTAGACAATCGAGGTCAATGGTTCAGTAGTAGACTTGTAGAAAATTGTATTGAGTGAATCAATATTTCTAGTCGAGTGAGTTTCGAGAAATGGGCATCTGGAACTCCAAGCGTTTGCCTAAATCTCCCTACATATTTTAATTCCGCTTCTAAGACATTTGGTAAGCCTGTATCCAATTTAAATGAAACACATTCGTCGACATAACGCGTGATTCTAATTACTGCGGAAATAATAAATGGGCAGTGAATCCGCCGTACACCACTTATAATTAAGTGGTTAATTACTGTTCTGGTGATTTATCGTGTGGACGTGGGATATGGGAAGACAACGGCAGTCGATTGTGCATAGCAAACATAGTGCAGCAAGAACTCGATGTGGAACGGCATTTCTTGTACTATTGAGAAATTCGAATGTAGCAGTTTGATACGTTAAATAGCCGGGCTATACATTTTCCATGTGTCATTAGTTCTGTTACGTAGGGAAAACTGTAACGCGGCAAATTTACGTATTGTGTCGGATTAGTAAACATTTAAATTCCTTTGGAAGGGAATGCGGTCAGTTTTTTTGAGACTTTGGAGCTAGTGTTTGTTCATGAGTCTTGAAGGTGCATTTACGTATTTCTCTATATGAGATTTTTTATCATTGACTTCTAGTACCATTAGTACCTACAAGCCCAGATATTTGGAGACTAACTGCCGCACTCAGAGACGTCAAATAAATTTAATGCTTGATTAAAGTTGCTGCTGTCACTTTCTTTGCTATAGCAATAGAATAAGATAACAGGTCAGTAACCAAGAATTAAATTTAATTGACGTCTCTGAGTTTGGCAGTAAGTCAATTTGTGTGTGATTGTCTCCTGATTTTTTTTGTTTACTTATTGAACGCAGTAAATATCTAAATTAATTGCAGAAGGGACAACCCTAAATGGCATTGCTAACGCACATGGTTGGTAATCGCAATAAATCGTGCCGTCAAGAAGACAGTATCGCGAAACCACTTTGGGCGCAGTATCTTGACACGTAAGTGCCTGAATTGCTGTAGGTTTCTAACGATACGAGATTCGTAAGGGTTCATGTGAACGTATTAGATTAAATATAAAAGTGAGAGTATTCCAAAATAAAGACCAGTAGTTTCTGAAGGCAATAATAAGTGAACAAAAAATATCTGGCTATCTCAGTCAAATAACAACAAGAACGCTTGGCAGCAGGTTTTCGGGACAGCATTTATTATATTCTAGTTAGAAGCGATCCGGACAAACCCTGCACAACATACTAGTTACCTACGAGTACCACTCTATTTAAATATATACTTCATATTTATTTTACCTTATTGAAGTTTATACAGTATATCACGTAGCGTTAATATTTGAGAAAGCTAAACTCTAAAGAAATTTAATATACTAAAATATGCTTGATTTTAAAAGTTTGCCGTGACAACGCAGCGACACATTGCTTAAATAACTGAAACACCTACTGATTTTGTTGACGAAATTCCAAAAGAAGTTGACATGCTTCGGGTTTTAAAACAATGCACATTTTGTAGCGTTATTTTTGGATTTTTGGTCTAATGCTTTAGAAATTTGAATAAATAATGCATTTTAAGGAATTCTATCTTCTATGTTAAGAACATACTCGACATATGTAGTCGCTATTTATCTAACTAAAGATTTTATTTCTAAGCTATAATAAGCGCCATGTATATTCACTCTCTGTGTCTAACTTTATCACCCTGTACGAGTAACAAACATTTTTCTGTTCTGCTCCAATCGAATCTTGCATTCTGCTTAACATTGTTTAAATGGCGTAAACCTGCTTCCCGTTGCCCATTATGCCAGGTACTCACTAGCAAGCTAGAACTGTTACCGCAACAGTTACAGTAACGAGCTTCTGGTGGGAAACGGGCTCACACATCACGATTTTACGTGTAACAGTAGAGTTCTCTAGTTCGTACCCAGCTTCACAAATCGTGTCAGGACATATTTTCGTCCCAATTCGTCTCGGATTAAAAAGGTCGCAGTGGACGAAGGGGACATAACGAGAAGCCTGTCGACCGAAAACAACGATGGTAAGCGTAACGATGCGTTTTGGGTCGGAAAAAGCGACGATTCTAACAGCCCCCTAATTGACCTCTGGAGATAGGTCTGATATTATGTAAATTGTTCGTTTCTTCTAAGACTGAATCTAAACTTAGAAGAATTAAGGTTAGAAGTGAAAGCAAAGCGGGTGTAGAAAGTTGGAAAAATGGACCGCCAGCGAATTAATAAGCAAAAAGTCCTCAACGTACGAGTATAATCTAAGTAACATCATTTGCGCTTTTGCCACTTGTCTCGATATTTTTGCTCGGACTGCGAACTAAGGAATACTTTTCCTAATTGTGGTCAGAACGGCGCGGCAAGGGTGCGGACAATTCGGGAGAGCCCCGGTATTTGCTCATGTTTCCAAAATATTTCTTTTGAACGAAACCAAAAGACAGTATGAGCATATGGCTTCCGTTCCACTATATTGCCTTATTATTCTGACTAGCTGAACTAGGTCAGAACCTACCGGTGGTAACTTGCCACGATTTGCATAAAAGCTTACCTAGTCGGCATAAATACTTTGTCGAATCCTATATGCATATGCCATTGTTTAATGAACAACCATTTTGATAAATGTAGGCTTTATTATTTTATTTAAAATCGCATATAAACTTCTGCAGCCCCGGCTCATGTAAATTGCATCAAATACCGCAACATAAAAAAATCGAGCTCTAAATTTCTGCCTTTAATTCTGCTCCCAACGTTGAGGAAAAGGAATGGACTGGATTTTCGAATTCCGAGTTTAGTAGTAACTTCTGCCATTCCGATCGCTGCATGTTTGTGCAACAGTGCATACAGGAACGCTACTTAATCAGGCTAGGATCGCAATTCGAAATTATTAACAGAAATTCTACATTCAAAAGCAACGAAATTGGGTCACGGTTTATGTTGTTTTGTACGTAGATGTTACCGTATTCGAACGCGTTTGAGTGTATTAAGTAGTTGCTGAGTTTAAATTGCATTTGTAGATCCTTTTAGTTAAATTGGAATATTGATAGGAAAGTAAAGTTACGCTAAGCAGATTAAACTGCTGCTTCTGAAATTTGGAGTTTTCGTTTGACTACCTAAATTGGTATTAGTACTCGAATAATGCTTTGTAACAATTAAAGTTGGTCTGAAACAGAGTATTATAATTAAATATGAAATAGGTACTCATCTCTAATACCAACTATGTAACTCTAAGTAGGTATAAGTGATGCAATTTTTAGCGATATTAAGGTTTGGCAAGGTATTGGGTAGTAAAACGTCAAACTTTAATGTGGCTAAATGTCAATACAATGTTTTTTTTTTCTATATTTAGGTACATTTAGTATGATTTTACGTCGTCAATGTCTTACCAGACAAACGATTCTGTCTGTCTATTATAGTAAATTATAACTGGTACGTTAATAAAGCTAAAATTAGTACATCCATTTACATAACTCGATTCGGCAGTATTCGGCATCACCCTGTACCCGAAACTGAATCGAGCTGTGTTTACCCGGATCAAGCTGTAATATGACACGCGCGACGCCCGGGTTATCCGGCTGGCACCGGTCCAACCCGGTTATCCGGTTATTATGTAACTCTGATTGAGACGACTATCAGTGAGGACGATGTTTTGGGTCCAAGTATGAGCGATTATGCTTTGTACCAATAATTGGACGACATAAGATAATGTGAAAGTTTGTTTGTCCTTAACGAATGGCGTCAGGGTAGCATTTCACTTTAAATTTGTAATAAACTAGCACAAATATACACATGTAATAAATGCAAAAAATATCCTTAGGTATACTTCTTGCTTTTCGGTGGATGCGAAAAGCACAAGACCGGTCTCAGTGGAAAGCCTTGGGGGAGGCCTATGTCCAGCAGTGGACGTCTTTCGGCTGACATGATGATACTTCTTGAGGTCTGATTTAGTATTGTGCTACTGGAAAGGATTTCATCGCTTTAAGTTTGGTTGTACACAACTTGTTCTTAATCTGGTATCAAGTTTGACTCGTTTATAGCCCTCAGTTGTAAACAACAACAAGTACAACCGCCGGCGGTGTAGACACTGTTAGCTATCGACTATCTTCTCACTCAAGAAACGAACGAAATATGTAAATTCCGTATCAATAAAACAGACACATACAGGGTGTATTTGGAAGTGTGGATCAAACGAAGCAGGTCGATAGAGGACTTCTAGACCTATCGAACTCATCCCCATGTATGTTCAGCGATTATTACTATTTTCCGAAATATTCATCATATTAATCTGTAATAAAGTTTGTTTCTCCATACTTGGTGTAGCCAGTGTTTGCTTTTCACTTTGTATGGAAAAAACAATTTTTGTGATTACTTAAAAAAATACTGGAAAAAAAGACGGGCAAATAGGTTTAAAAACTTCGCTGATTCGTAATGACTCTAATTATATTAATAGTTGATCGCTGGCCGTTCACTTTGCGCACGAGAAATCTCTCTCCAACAAAAGATACAGATCCCGTGTCAATAAAAGATACATTCGCTCATCTTCCGCGGTGGGAGAAGCGCTTTATTCCGTCCTTGAGACAGATATGCTTAAATACATACAAACATAGGGTGTCGTAATCATTACCCTTCTTTACTTCGCCGTAGTCGGGTAAGAACAGTTGATAGTTTGTATAATGGGAACGTAAAGTAATCCGGGAAAACCCGGACAGATAGCAACCCTAGCTACTGCATTAAACAAAAAGAGAATTATTGCAGCTCAACTTCCGTATATTCCAACATGGCTACCATCAAATCTGCAAACAGTTTTGAACTCTACCATATTTACGTGAAGTTCCAAGTAGATTGCAGTAGCGTTTGTAGATTCAGTCGAGTTAGTCCAAGTTACACACGTGTAATACGGATATATGCAAATACGGTCAGCTAAGTTAAGGTTTAGAGTGCTGGATAACTTTGGTCTATCTTGAACTATGGTGTTCAGCGAAATGTGAAAGTTAGGTCACTACTTATTCAGCTAACTAGTATGCATTTTTTTTTAAAACAGTGTGTTAATGAACAAAAAAAGTTTGTTAGCGATTGTAGGTTTTCTTGTCACCTGTGTGATCACTGTACTTTGATTGATGTAACAATTTAGTTACAATAAAAAAAAAGCAATTTATTCTAACATTTTACAACTGGGTTACTAATGTCTTGCACAATTTTTTTCGGCATAATTCATCATTTCGCACAATCATCATTTGGCATAAAGTCTTTTTTTCTGAAACCGACCGTGTACTTTTCAGGATTGACATAAAATAAACCTAACCTAACCTATTGGGTTCTATGCAATGGTATTTTAAATAATCCTGAAAGTACACGGTTTCAAAAAAAAAGACTTTATGCCAAATGATGATTGTGCGAAATGATGAATTATGCCAAAAAAAGTTATGCCAGATGAAGGGAACCCTTTACAACTACATATTGCGTCATCGTTGCCAAAGTCAAGGCTGTTAATTGAGCACGGTAAGTGTTAAGGGAAGCCATTAACAAACTCTTTAAAGTATCTATCATCATTCACAATATTTCCTTTGAAAGCATTTCGGTTTTTACAATCACATAAAGCGAATTGTTATCAAACTTGCCATAAATCATTCGCACCCCTGACGATGACAACTCAAACTGATCAAATGTCTGGGTCATTCCGAACACCTATTAATGGGCTGCTTCAAAAACATGCGCACACGCCGGAACTCGGCATTTATCAAACATGGCGGCGTTTCCGGTGCTTCCGGACTGCACCTGTGGGTTCCTAGAGCTCCGAAGGGCCCGAGAAAGTGGCGCGTGACGGGAATGGGCCCATGCAATCTTGTTAATGGGTTTATATGCCTTAAATTTAAATTGTGTCGATTGACGTGTCTATAAAGGTTTACTTTACAGCTAGTTTCGACGGGCGTAGTATATTGCTTATAATACATAATGTCTATTCGTGTTTCTACCTTCCTTTTCTTTGCAAAGCTAGAGATGGGTCAAGACGTTTGTGGGGTCATTGATGATGTTGAATATATTTAAACCAATTGGTTGTCTTTTGTTTTTTAGGCCGTAATATCGGATGCTTAATGTGACTAGTAATGAGGAACGTTAATAAAATAAAGTTAAAATCTTCTAGTCTAGGGCAATAATGCAGTTGGACAAAAAGTGTAAAAGAACGATACCAACTCCACCGAAAAATTGCAACATAACTTGTCTTTATGACCAAATTCGTTACACTTAAACAGAACACGTGCCAAAACAAAATACATTTTTACAACAAAACGTTGCTCTAAAAAATAAGTTACCCCTAAAAGTAATTTCCCCTGAGAGCTCGGTCGGAACGATTATCGGCAATAGCCCGTTATTTGTGCTCTGGAGCACAAAAAGACCAACAAACTGCAGTTTTAAATACGTTGTTAAAGCTTTTAGAGGGCAATTGTTAGAGGGAGCAGAGAGAAAAAATATTGATGTCTGCAGTAGTAAAACAATATCGTTTTTGATATGTCATCGTATTGTCAACGTTTTGATAGGATGTGGCGGGCTCTTTTCCGCAACTCGACGACTTAGGTATGCGTCTAATTTGACGTTTTGGCTGCGTTTCCACCAGAGATGTGCGAGGATGCGTTGGGATGTGTTTGTCTTAACCAATAGAAACGCTTCATTTACCTATCCTCGCTTAGCTTAGCTCTGGTGGAAGCGTTTCTATTGGTTAAGGACAAACACATCCCTCGCAACGCATCCTCGCACATCTCTGGTGGAAACGCAGCCTTTGATTGCTCTTATTTTCTTGACAGTAATGGCGGCCGACTTAAAAACCATACCGTACCAGGTCGAATACGATTTGGATTTTACCGGTTATTATAGAGGCGCTGGTCATTTTATGCGGTAGAGGGATATTAGGTTTTTGATCACGAAGGCCTTTGTCCTGGGTACATTTTGGTCAAAGTCAAGGAATTAAGAGTGTACGAAGTCAAATAAATATATATGACTAACAGAATTAAAAGTTACTATAAAAAACCTGTCAAGTGCGAGTCGGAATATCTCGGATCTCGGATTACGACGCATGAACAATCTCAGTCGCCAGCACACTAATTAATCCACGAGCTAGGAATGACTTTGTTATATTTAATTGCGAAATGAAATGCTAGCTTTCTTACTTCTTTGGTCGTTAATCCGTAATTAATTTGAGAACAGTGGAGTAAATACTCGGCCAGTATTTTTTCCTCTTCGTTAGTAAAACCTCTTCTTTTTGATTCGTATCCTACATTTAGAAGATTTGCTGAACCTAATTCAAGCATTTTTTTCTTCTCTTGCACATATCTGTATAAAGTAACATGACACAGCTGATATGACTCTGCAGAGTCTCTAACTGGTACTTTCCTAAGAAATAGGTACTTCTGCACCAGCCAAATCCATTATTTATGCAGAAACTAAACCTCTACTGGTCGTCCGTTTGCGTATATTAGGCATTCTGGAATAAGACAATTAATCTGTAGTACTTTGCAATTAAAAAAAAAAACAATATCACGTGCTTTGAGATATCACGATCATAATCGGGATGAAAGTAACAAGTTGTTATTAATGTAAATGTTAATGTTGTTTTCATACCTAACTTGACATTTTCCTGAATATGACAAACACATAACCTATGACCCAAAAAAACCGTTAGAAAGAAACCATATCGACCACCAAAATAGAAAGACGAATAGTTATACTATACTGACACAAGACACATAAGCTTAAGCCTGCCATAATAAAAACAAATACAGAAGATAAAAATGGTCAAAACTTACTTAAGAGGTGTTTTTGCGGCACCGACTCATTGCATCCATAACCTGACGTCACAACGCCGTGAGCGCAACCGAGGTCCGCGGGGGTTCAAAATGGAGCATATTGGCGACACAGCCATCAGTGCAGCCAATATAATTCGTTCAAAAACTAATTTGTTACGTTCATCCCATGTTATTTTCGTACCTGGTCTTGGTCTCCCCTATTCGATTTGAATTAGATTTCAAATGGAATCGATCGATCCAGTCCAATGTTAAAATTAGATGAGATGATGATGATATACGTATAAGTTGCCGTATTATGTAAGTAATCGTAAAACTGCTTTAGAGTTTTTAACCTACGACGTTAATATTCTAGCGGCTCGCTTTACTAGTTTATTTTTCACACATTGACGCAACTGTAGTTAGTTATAGCGATATAATAAACGAGAACACCAAATTACCGGACTTTCACCGGTTACAAATATAGCCGGTTTACCGGTTGGCGTTCCCTAGCTGGCAGGGAATCGCGGATTGAAAACACTATATTTTTAATCTGTTTCGTCGCAGTTACTACCAAAACGTTGTAAAACAAAAGGGTACAACTTTAATAATCCTCAAGCTGAAGGATCCTCGTAATATTTCAACAATGTAGTACGCATCGAAGCCCCCATTAATTACTTTGATTTATCTGACGACGTAAATCCCGGCAAGGGATTAAGTCAACCCGTTACGACTCGTTTGTCTCTCTTAATTATAAAAACATGTGTTATTAATGTTGTCTTCATCGATTGTGGAAGTGGAGCGTTTTGTTTTAACATTTACTTAATTGTTTCAGGATTTTAGTTTGAGAATTAACTTAGGCTGTTACTGTAGGACTACACAGTGAAACCTGTTTGACATCTGAGAGTTCTTATGTAAATCTGTAGGCATCGCCAAGCTGCAAACGTTGCTAAAGTTTCTGTTTTCTATCGACTTCGAGTCGTACCGAATTGACAATAGCGGTTGATGTGGTTTGTCAAACATTTGATAGATTTTCGAAAATGGCTAACTTACTGGCGCACTCAGAGACATCAATTAAATGTAATGCTTGTTTAGTGACGTGTTGTCTTATTCTATTGCCATAGCAAAGAAAGTAACATCAACAACTTTAATCAAGCATTAAATTTAATTGACGTCTCCGAGTGCAGCACTTAGACTTTTGCATCTTGAGCTTGATTGAGGCCTCTTTGAAGTGAAATTAAGCTACCATTACGTCATCAATATTATAGGCTAGAGAACTGATACTGTTAGCTTATGTTCGCTTTACAGAAAAAGCTATTAAGAAGGAAGAAGCAAGATGAAACTAATTGAAAAATAGTGCGTGAGACATTAAACTCAATTTAGGGCCAAGATTTAAACCTGATTTGACGCTAAAACTATATTATATTTTTAATTAAAGAACTTACTCCTGGGGTCTAAAGTCAGTATAAAAGCTATCATAACGTTCTTCTTCTTACAAGCGTGTCGACGTCAATAACAATACGATAACATGTCAAAAGCAAGGTTAAGCCCGAATTTAATGTAGGCCCTGTACAAATTATAACCTGAAACAAATGAATAGGGTATTATGGATACGGCGTTGACAGCTGTCAGTTTTGACTTTTCATCTAGCAACTTAGTATAGTGTCTCAAATTATGTTTGACTTTGTTATGCACCCCTACCTTAACAAACGTCGCACTGTAATTCCCATGCGTCTACAATGGCCTGCAACACTTCCAGCCTCTCAGAATGAGTCTACATAAGTGAGCCTCTGTATCAAAGGGGACTGCATTCGTTACCCGCTGCAAGTGTGTCGAGTGCTGAAACCGGAGCGTATCAAATGTGGGCGAAAATAAACTGAAAAATGGAGCTGTTGGCATTTCGGTTCAACAGCTTGAGGCAACGAGGTAGTAGGTTAGTAGGACATGTATCGTTGCATATGGTAAATATTCTGTAAGGATCAATATAGAGAACGTGCACGTTTTCTACGTAGCAAAGTTTATGTTACTAAAATGATGTTTTTTTTAGTGATTTCATTGATTTTGCTTTAAAAAATTGTAAGGGTGCTGATGCACGTTAGTTGTAGTAAATACTTTTATCCATCGCAGAACTAATGCTGGCATTTCCTGTACCATAGTAAGTAGTGCTTTTTAGTGTTCTATGGTTGTATTGCTTTGTATTCATTTAGTATTAGAGTAAGGTAAAAATGAAGAGGCTTTTCCTTGCAGTGGGTAGATGTGAAGTGAAATGATGATGAGTTAAATGGAAAGCGTACACCGTTAGTTACTCTTTACCAAAATAATACATGCGAAAGTGTATTATGTTTATGGTTCAACTTATCCGCCGAACGATGTTAAATTTGGTACAGGGATTGTTTGTAGCCCGGAAATGGATACGGGATATTTTTCGTCCGGAAATATCGAAAAATTGTTGCACTTTGTCTCTTGCCTCATGAAAGTCGCAACGCAGTCGGAACGTATTGTGTGGCAGTGCTTTAAGCGCATATACGCGATGGTCTACGATTAACCAACGACTGGAGGGAAGCCAAATCCTTGTCAATACTAAAAGCAAACTAAGTGCTTAGTTTATTTTGTAAGCTCGCATTGTGAAATGTTCATTTTATTTAAGTAGGTACTTCGGAAGAAATGCTTCGGGGGAAAGCGCTTGTACGTGCCCACAGAGAGGCCACAGCTTTGTTCAGGGTTTAAACGGATCACTGAGAAATAATAACACAATTCAGTTATGAGCTGGCTGTTGTTATATGTAATAGGTACATTGTTAATATACATATTTTTATGGCAATTTAGGGTTGGCAATGCAATAGCAATTTATTTACAGTAAAAACAGAAACTTGCTAACATTCAGCACTTACTTGAGGAGATTTCCTATATTTTGGAAATTATGTGCATCTTGCACATCACTACGCATGCATAGCATATTTCTTAGTTTTAAAATCGTTTAATTCAGCAAGGTTTATATTGGCGTTTAGTTTATGTGGTCGAATAAATATATACTTACGAAAAAATAAATGCCCTGTCTGTCTGATAGACCGTGCTATTGAATAATTCAAGCAGCGATTACCAGGTGTTTGAATTTAGGGGTTGTTGGGTAACTGATCTTATCGGTTTATTGATTAAATACAGCGATTTCACAAAACTATTGAGTTTAAACGGTTTTAAAGTGGATAAATATATCTTTGAATAGCTCTGAAGGCTGTAGAAAAAATGTCTATGCCTTTGAATATGAATATATATTCTTTTAATAAAAGTAAGTGTTATTCTTTTCTTTGCAGATTTATATTGCACCTTTTTAATTAATAGGCTATAAGACTCGTATTATTTTGTTTGTTTTACAGGTTTATCTTAAAATGTTTTTTGCTAAAGATTTTGCACATAAAGTTTCTTTATCAATTGTATTTAACCTGCTCGATCAAATCAGCCCGTGCTGTAAGAGTAGGCCTTATTAGCTTACCGATAAAAAAAACATGTTTAATGACTTTCCATGTATTACGATCGTTAATAAAATTCAAATTATTATTTGATTATCTTGTGTTATCAGAATCAGCCCCCAGCAATCACTTCCATGGGAAATCAACAATTAAAATAAAAGCAAGTCATTCATTCACTTTGTAAATATTTTATTAAAGAAACGATATGGAAAGGAGAGGGTCCTTTCCATAATACACTTATAAAATTTGATATAACCTTAGTGATAAAATGCTCCGTTTTTGTACGAGTGAGGACACTGTGTTTTGATGATAGTACAAAGGAATTGTGTAATATAAATAAATAATAATATCTAATATAGTAATCGAATGTAAATAATAATATTGATATTTTAAAACAATAGGTACGCTCACGGACTTTAATTGATATACGACTATAGAACCTTGTCGTATAAAAACCTACGATTAATTCCCATGTAATTTCTATATCGTCAATTGACACTGTCATTATTACAGGGTTCCATAGTGGTATAACAATTAAACTCCGTCACTGTACCTACTTATTTTCTAAGTATAAACAATGATAGATTGCGAAACGTTTCAGGATTTAAAACGCTTGCAGTGGCGTAGCGCTCATAATTATAACGATTACTAACGGGTTCCCTAAGAGTCGAGCATTAATTTACTATGCATAACTAAATAAAACGCATCAGTAAGTAGCCCCGTTACGCTTGTATCTTTAAATGAAGTTAAATTTATCATCTTTATTATCTTTACATATTTTGATGCACACGGATTATGATGCAGTTTATGTAGGTATAATAAATTATGGTTCATGTCCGGATGTTACAGGAAACTCACATAATCCAAGCGAAATGAGAGAGGATCGCTGGTACATTTGTAAAATAGGTTTGGACAGAAATTTTCTCGACTTTCTAACTTTCTGGGGCCCTAACATGGCTACGTTTATGGCTTGACAAAGGATTAGGAAAGGCATCCGTCACCTTTTGACAGGTAAATAAGTACGACAGTGATGGATGCTTTATCCAAATTTGACACATGATATGGACGCAGCCATACTAGGCCCACTGTAGGTGGTTGTTATGCCATACCATTTCAATATGACATACAAAATTAACGCATTTTTGTTTTACATTAATAACAGGTATTTTCAGAGATGCTAAGCTAGGATTAATGCAGTATAATCTGTACAGTCTAACGGTCTGAATATCACCCTAGTCTAAACCACAGTGAGTCGGAGGCCGGGCCAGGAATGGAAGGTGGAAATTAACTGATGCTATCTCTGTGGGTAATTTCGGTGGCACACGTTGGCTAGGGCTGTCTCAAATTATAGAAACATCAATATTTTTAAAAGAAATATAAATATTATTAGGACCTAATGTTGCGCGATTTTACAATCTATCGTTACAATCATAATTAAAAGGGCCGTGTTTCATTATAGGGATCATTCTAGTGTGATATTATTTCAATACCTACTCAATACATTTATTGCATTCCACATTAATTTTACAGATGTTGTTGTAATCATAGGTATACATGTACATGATGATATGTATGTGGACCCTGTTGGGCACAGCAACAATAGCAGAAAAAACAGAGAAAACAGAACATTTCAACGGGGTATGAATAAAAATGGCGGAAATGAGAGGGACTCCAATACGAGCACAGGCATATAAAGTAAAAATACAAGAACCTTAACCTTAACTCAGCTAATAGTTAAAAATCGTAACCAATACTAACCAAAAAATAAGTAATTTAGAATTTCAACCTGACCTACTACATAATATGATACTAATATGATATGAATCTGTCGTTTTGTCACGAAAAATGACTTGCTTTAAATGATTCCCTAGGAAGTGTCAAATATGAAACTGTATTTGAATGTTACGTAGGTTAACTGTATAACTGGGGCTTGACTAAGGGTTAAAACTCAAGATGTGTCGATTCGATGTTGATTATTAGTTTATTATTGTTGATTGATGCTTTATTAGTTGAGTTTAATGCGGATCTAAAAACCCGCTCTTGGTAATATATGAATATGGCTAATGACATTTAGTTAACAATATGAACAACTATACTACTAGTGATAAAATTTTCAGGAGCTCTATTCTAAAGCGTAAAAACACATTGGTTTTGATCTGTCACGGTAATGTTTTTAATTCGGCCGCCATTAATGCTATTAATAAGTAAATAAGAGCTATCAAAACGTTACTACTTAATAGCTTTTGACGATAACACTTCAAAAGCAATAAGTTTTTACCGAGTAGAATGTTGCCCAGCCCTTTTATTTTTTGTAAATAGAAAGCTTTTTACCTTCTACTTGCTTCACGGTGGCGGTTAGACTTTTCGTCAGTCATTTCCAGTTGTAAATAAAAACTTGATTGTGTTTTTTAAATCACCGTTTACCGAAGCGAAAAGAAGTTGACAATTCGTCTCCTGGCATAAACTTTAATTAAATCCTCCTCGTCTCGTCTAATTTTGACGATTTTGCAGATCGAGCGAGAAATGCGAATGAAATGCTAATTCGGAGCTACGATTCCTTCCACTCTGTAGCGAGAGTTTGATTACCAAAAACATTTGGATGTGATCATGGAAGGGGGTTTGAGACTGAAGTTAAATCGAGAAATGCTGTTCAGAACATCGTGCATATCCGTCCGCAGCTTAGCTAAGAGAAAGCTGTAATTTGGCATGAATATACATATTAGTCACGCTGACAGAGTGGTAAATAAAATCTAGATATTTTTTTAGTGTACCCCCCCTGCAGATAACGTGGAGATGTATTTTTTCTGGTCTGCCCTATTTGTCGTTCGATAAGTCTTACAAAATTGTTGCGGGTTTGTATAAACTTTTTTTTGACAACGATACGTTTGTGAAAATTTAAGGTTTAGCACAAAAAATACTAAAAGTCGCTACCAGTTATACTCTTTACGATGCGTTCATGCTTTTACTCTGTCATGCAGAAATAACCTTTGTCGTATCATCAGATTCAATAAAGAATAAAAGCCAAATCAATAAAAGACCTAGCCAGACCAATGTGAATTTTACAATCAAATCAATCACGACCAAAACCAGGTGCCAAGAATTTTTGATTTAAATCACGTGCCTAAGGAAATCGGTCTTATTACGTCGGGCGAAAAAATTGTCGGCGTAATCGGATCCAGACGCCGTGAAATTGGTCGTTTGTCATGCACGACATACATTACCGACAAGACAGTGTCGGACTACTGTGGCGAGGAAGAAAAAGCTTTATTGTATAATTCCATACTCCCCAGATAGGTACTACTATTATAAATGCGATTGTTTGTTACGCATGTGGAGCTAATCTAGTAAACCGATTTTAAAAAAAGGGCATAGAGTACAATGAGCCCAAAATAAATTTACGTCAATTCAGTCGCTCGTTTAAGCTGGTATTGTATTTTGATTCTGTGTAAACACTGTGTGTTTATGAATAAATAATGACTTAAGAAAACACATATCCTGGCCCAGATATTTTTGCTACTGAGTATACAAAGGGCAGCCAGTTTCATAGCGGATTTTTAGAAGGTACTAAAAGGTTTTAGAGATGGTTTGTTAAAGGTCAGTTCGATCATAAACCGTCCCATGCAATTCTAATAACGGTTTGGTCTAATTATTCCTGAGTTATGAGGTGACCATAATACTTTAGATCTCTTGAATGTTCCGCTTGTATTTGTGTAACATTAAGTTTTATCAGAGTGGAATTACAACGTGAGAAAACTTTTTATCTAGTTTTTCTAGGTTTCCTAGGATTACTAAGACATTAAGCGTTCAGTTTATAGTTCACTCATTCTAGTTTTGTCAAACGACCTCGTTACAACTTACACAAATACCTAAAACTGGGTAACAGGGTATAGGTATATACTGGGTATATGTTTTTCAGATTTTTAACCCAATATTAGATTAACCATCGCAAGCGTCTCTATGCCGCAAAGCAGACGTTTTTAATCGTATTAGCTATACCCTACCCACGATATATAAAAACTGAGACCTGAATAAATTGTAATCACAACACAATAGTAACACCGAGACCTGAGTCTACAAATCCGAGATCTATTTGGATCCCAAGGCGCCAAGCCCCGGCCTGAGCCTTATAACAACAAGCTATCGCGTAACTTAATCATAACTTGGCGTAAGAAACAGGCACACATAAAGTGTGCAGTTTAATACACACAGTTTGACGAGTATACTCGTGTAATGAACCTGCTAATTAAGTTGATTAGGTATTTAATAAATTCTTGTGTTTTTTCTGTTTAGGTTTAATTAAGTATGGTGGCCGTGACTTTGTAAGTGGGTACAAATGCCTTTAAACATTTCGTGCTAAGAACTTAAGTTACATTATAGGGTTCTGTACAATAAGGACCAAAAGGACCGTATTAACTTAAACCCTACGCCGTCCGTCAGTCAGTCTGCCCTACTTTTACTGAGCTGCATTTTTTAACCAACGAAGCACAAATGACACAAAGGTAAAAAGTTACGGGTGATATCGTTACAATAAATCTTGAAAATGTCATATTTCCTTTGTTTTTATAAATTAAATAATGGTTTTTATTGTTTGTTACGGTTTCACGTTATTTTTACAAAATGACAACGTTATGATACTTTGTCTCTTTGGTAACGTTACAAATTAAATACTAAGTAGTCAGTTTGAAACTAATTTTTATAAATTGGACAAAAGCTACATTTATGTATAAACGTAACAGGTACTTAAATTAAGTACCTTGATGATGACATGCTTCCCAAACTAGTCCAACACAAATGGGCAGTCAAATTATGTTATAAAAGGCATTTTATTGGAGCATTTATGTTATTCCCTGCGATTGTACCCTTAACACATTCACAGCCATGAGCTTCATATCGCGTCAATTTTGTACGTAAATCAGGTTGCCCGGCACTCTTTGGTTGATTGAAGGGCATTGAAAATTAAGGCTCGTTGGAGGTTGAATTAATGTATACAAGTTTATTTTTATTGCCCAAAGCGGGGCTTTTGATTATTTTGTTTATCTGCGGCGGAATGTAAATAGAGTGCATCGAATGATATGATAAAAGTTAGTAAGCTTTAAGCGGTAGCTTTCATCATTTAAGGGTTAATTTAGCCAGCGTAATTTTATGCGCTTCTATTAGATAGATAAAAATCCGAAATAAAAATTTCGTTTTAATTGAATCTAACCTAATATACGTATAGAAATTAAATTACGCATTAGGTAAATATAACCTAATATACGTATAGAAATTTAACACAGTTATTGGAAAAAATACTAAGAATTCGAAAAAAAAAAGAAATTTTTAGGTCATCCCGTCTACGAATATATTCATATTAACAGTTGAATTTACTTTCTCAAATACATGTACTTATTCAAAGAAATAAGGTGAAAAACAAATGTTAACCTTGAATTAACTCTGTTAGTTCGTATATTCGGACGAAAACTTGGCGGTTAAATAAATAGAACAGAGGAAGAAAAAGGGTTACAATTACAGGAAAGAGAAGTTTACTTAGGCGTGTTTTCTTGAGGGTTATTGGTACGGAATGGGCTATTTACTTTGTCACGTTTACTCTCACTAGAGAAACCGAGACGTCGCATTATTCTTGTGTGGTACTTACTTAACTATTGTCACGAGTGGATGTCTTTTACACGATTGTCATCAATTCGTATTACGAAGTATTGCCCTCGAAACTAAAGTAGCCCCTGCGCTCATAGGCACGCAGGGCAGATAGATACCTAGTACGAGTATTGATTCGAGTTATTACTAAAGCTGGTGATGTTTGTAGATCTCAACAACCATAGCAGCTCCCAATCTATTCTTTAAAAATATTAAACATGAACTTATTTCGTTTTCTTTAAACGTGAATACACGATTCGACGCTTTTTACTTTTATTTTTCAATAAAAGATAAAAATATAAAAGTCATTTATGCAGTAAGTAGGCCGCACGGGCACTTTTACATGTCAAAAATTTACCAGCGATTCCCAAGAGGACACCCCTTCTGAGAAGAAACGCCGCAAGAAACTCAACAGTCAGTCATTTTTAAACGTATTTCATAATACAATGGTACTACTTAGTCTAAGCATTATATAAAGCTATAAATTTTTAATTGGGTGATAGAGAGAGGGAGAAAATAAAATACCTCCTTGTGTATATAAGACGGTGCAAGACGACCAAATAAAAGTTTCGACACGTTTTCCTACATCAACGGTGTCTCCTAGACAAGATAAAGTATTTTTGCATTTGAACAAATTATTATTGACTAAGTTTCGGGTTTAGGCCATGCATTTTGGTCTGTGAGATAATCCTCGACCATATAATACGCTTTAGACATTAACGACTCGTAACCCCCGGCACCCGACAATCGTATCCCCTTTTACGAATGTTTATTGGTAGAATTTTTGAAACCCTACGGTATTTAACAATGATTTTTAATTTGAAATACTCCTAGTTTATTGACAACAGTTCTTAAATATCTGTTTTTTTTAACACAGGGTTATTAAAAAGCAGCTAGTATTTGATTCGGCGCTTAAGCAATTCAGCAAGCTATTCGATTCCTTTCGATTGAGAATCACCTAACAGGCTGTGCTGTAACGCAAGTTTGGAAACATTTAGTAAAATGTGTGTTCTATTGTTTCAGATGTACAGGGGTGAACCACTGCAGTTTCGTGCTTCAGGAAGACTACCCCCAATCTCGCGAGTGGGCGCCGGGGGTAGTTAACCTCAAATACGCCTGCTTCGACGGTACGTTACCTAGTCGAGGTTACCCTTCTTTAGGGCACAAACGCACGGTGTGCGGAGGCGGCGCGTTGCGGAGCGTTTCCATACTAAAATCACCGCCGAGTACCGTGTTTATCGGCCTATATATGATTGTATATATGTTTGTTCATTTGCGGTGCTCTAGAAACTGAACGCGTGGACCGATTTGTCTTATTCTTGTGTGTCAAGATTTGACAATAATCAAAATTCAATATGACGGAAACCAGACGCCATATTGTAAAAAGTAAAAAACTATGACAAGTGGGATATCACTGAATAGGGATATAAAAAATCTCTAGGTTTCTTTCATCATTTTTGATTTTGAATGATCATTTGGGATTTATAACGATTTAATATAGTTGGTTATCAACGGTCGGGTTTTTTAAAGCTTGCTTTGTAGGGTTCCGTACCCAAAGGCTACAAACGGGACCCTATTACTAAGACTTCACTGTCCGTTTGTCTGTCTGTCTGTCTGTCACCAGGCTGTACCTCATGATCAGTGATAGCTAGACGGTTGAAATTTTCACAGATTATGTATTTCTGTTGCCGCTGTAACAACAAATACTAAAAACAGAATAAAATAAATATTTAATATGCAACAAACGTAATATTTTTGCCGTGTTTTGCTCGATATTAATAACGGCAACAGATAGACGTCTGAAATATTCACAGAATATTTAGTTGTATATTAAATTTAAAAAAATAAGGAGGCATCCCATACATCAAACGTGGTTTTGGTTTTTTATAGATAATGGTAAGGAACCCGAGTGTGAGCGAGTCCCACTGTCTTGGCCGGTTGTCTTTGTTATTGGTATGGGAACGCGCCGCCTCTGCTCTCAGTAATGAGGCGTAACCCATTCGTGTTACGTTATTGATGTTTTAAAAGGCTCTTAAATAAGATGTGATAATAGGAAAATTTTATATACTGCATGCGGATTTCAAAGTATGTATCATATATGTAATTGGTACAGGAAATTTATCCCGCTTTGCCTTAATCTATTTATTATTATTTCCCATCGTTGTGTATTATTTTTGTCCCATATGCAACGTTTTGCTTTTGGGCGACAATTTTAGATAAGTATCGGAAACCACCAAAGATACGAAATGGTCAAAAAGTTATTCACTTACGAAAGATAAAAAATTCTTGGTCAGAAAACTTGAGGATGTCCAATTTATTACTCACTTAATATTTAACAACTATGTTTAGTTTCATCATTCACATCATATGGTCGGTCCGAATATCAGAAGTTTGTATGATTCATTTTGTTTAAATAAATGTATAACATGTAGCATACACATTTTGTCAAGTCAAGTAACCTGATTTTGTTAACTATTTAATCAGATAAACGCATGGTAAAAGTTATAGCCACTTATAGCTATTGCCAATGTAAAAGAAGTAGGTAATGAAACCTGTGCGACAAATAATCCTTTTCTTTCTGCAAATAACTCGACTATACTTCCTCAAAAAAAAAACACGTCACAAACCACCCCGTGTAGCCATAGTCGGGTTTTGAAAGTTTGCTTGTTAGACTTGTTTTAAGTAGTGAAATGTTTTTGTTAATTATGTAGAAGAGAATTTTCGAATGATTCTGCATCGGGCCCTTCGTAAATCAAATGCACACGTGCGTCCACAAATTGCGTTTATCAAAACGTCCTACATTCAGAATCGTTTCGTGGCGGACGGCGCAAGTGTCATCAATATGCCAGATGCTGTTATAGTGTCACGCTTATTTTACTTTTGGATCGATGGTTCGATTCAATAATATTGTAAGTTAGGGTGAATGACGATGTTATGAGTTATTTTACGCTGCAGTTACAAGGTAACCTATAAAAATATAACCAAACAATTTATTCATAGGTCTCTCGAATAGCGATCAGCGGACGAAGTCGCAGGCAAAATATAGTTTAACTAATAGCTTATTTAGTAAGTTGGTAACTTTCTCTGATGGAAAGTGGTCACCGTCGCCAATGCGTGGCCGGTCTCGTAGAAAACATTTTCAGTAGAAATTAGTAAGAAAATCTTTCGCCTAATAAAACAAGTAAGAATTCATTTTGTGGCTAATAAAGTTACAGAACGACGTTTAAAGCAGGGAAGTAATGGCGTGATTACGTCTTACCTTCCTTTAATGCACAGGCGAAGGAGCAAAATAGGGATTAGTGGGCTTGCTTTTTAATCTAATAATATGTGTTCCTAGACATTGAATTTGCTTTATTGACTGTGAAATACAAAATAAGAAATAAAGAAATAAAATGAAATGCTTACTCCGTGTTGATACATTAATATAAACTATTTAAAAATCGTTAACGATAAAAAAGGGGTAAAATAATGGAAAGTAGGTACTGTGGGGGTGGTGGGGATGTTTCTAAATTAAACTGTATGTACGATGATACATTTATTTAAAATATAATCGTGGTTGGTTATTTATAAGACCATTTCTATTCAAATCTAGTTCTGTCCATGATAGATATATGCTATTTTTAGGAGTGCTCCTATTTTAAATATCAGGCCATAGAGGCGATGAAGAAGTCTTCAAACTTTACAGTACCTATTAGAAACAAAAGCAAATGATGTATAATGGTGATTTTTACATGTTTACTGGACTTTTTTTTTCATTATCCGACTGTGCTATTAAAAGTATAAGCACTAAACCCTGTAACCTTAGACATGAAGCTAATGGCCAGAACATGATCCCAACTGCTCGTAATGCACGACCCTCCTTTACCGCACTTGTGCGGAAAATAAACTGCACGTGTTGTTAGCCCCATAATTTGTCAAAACCGCTGTTCCCACACTTTCCTTTTCAATTGCAACAGGATCCCAAAGGAGAGGGATCCCTGAGGAGTGGCGAGAGTTAGATTGAGCTTTAGTCTCGTTCTTTCTTGTTTGGATAATGCCCTAGAGGGCCGTATGTGATTGTTGTTGGACGGTAGGAGCTATTCAGTTAGGTTTCCATACCAAGGTGATTTGGGTTTTAGTATTTTTATCACAGTTTTTTTAAATCCTTCACTCAATCCTACAAGCCCCACTCAAATGAACTTATACAGTGTTTTTAGGGTTCCGTAGCCAAATGGCAAAAAACGGAACCCTTATAGATTCGTCATGTCTGTCCGTCCGTCTGTCCGTCCGTATGTCACAGCCACTTTATTCCGTAACTATAAGAGCTATACTATGGAAACTTTGTAAGTAGATGTATTCGGTGAACCGCATTAAGATTTTCATACAAAAATAGAAAAAAAACAATAAATTTTTGGGGTTCCCCATACTTAGAACTGAAACTCAATTATTTTTTTCATCAAACCCATACGTGTGGGGTATCTATGGATAGGTCTTCAAAAATGATATTGAGATTTCTAATATATATTTTTTCTAAACTGAATAGTTTGCACGAGAGACGCTTCCAAAGTGGAAAAATGTGTGTCCCCCCCCCCCCCCCCGTAACTTCTAAAATAAGGGAATGATAAATGTAAAAATAATATATGATGTACATTACTATGCAAACTTCCACCGAAAATTGGTTTGAACGAGATTTATTAAAAAAATTTTTTAATACTTTATAAATCGTAAACTGCATTTTACCTTTCATTCAATCAACTCCAATATAATAAAGAATAAAGAAAAACATTTATTTAGATGTATAGTGGTACGGAACCCTACGTGCGCGAGTCCGACTCGCACTTGGCCGCTTTTTTTTAATGTATTTTTTGACGTTTTTGTTGCATTTGTATGATGATTAGTTGATTATGAAGCCTTAACCAGTTTTTAACCAGTAAAATAAAATAACCTTTTGGTGGTAAAACATTGTGTTGTTCTTAATAATAGAAGCAACATACAATTATAGCGCAGGAGATATTCCAAACTTTGATTAGGACTGTATAATAGTTATTCTGTTCTTCCATCATTTACTGGATAAGACAAGGGTTTATGTTGTCAGTAGCAGATATTGTAATCGACTGATTGTATATATATTTAACTTAAGAAAATAAAGCGACACCACGAAATAATAAAGTGACCCACCATTTACAGATATACTCCTAAAACTCTTCCGTGCCAGACTGACAGAACACTCGCTGTAAATGAAATTAGGACGGAATATTTTTTGCATAGTAACATTGTTTTAAACTAACACGATTATCACAATATCCAACTATAAGTAAACGCTTATTTGTTAGGATTTAATCACGTAAACACCCGTTTAAGGAAGCATACGTAGTCGCAGGCGTCCTCTAGTGTCCATTATAGGTCAAGCTAGTTTGAACTTGACCAAGTCTAGGTAGGCTACAGATGTAGTGCATAATTATTTTCCTTCGTATTTTGTCGGAAATGTTCGTATTTGTCATGCTACTTCAGTCAACCTCAGTACTTTTTGTACTGTGACCGACTGAAATAGCAAGACATGTTCGTACGTTTCCGTGAAAATACGAAGGAAAACAATTATGCACTACGTCTGTACATCTTGTTACGTTTCTATTAATTTAGCCGTCATTGTGTCAGAAATAGGAAAGTCCGGTGAACTGAATAAAAGGAAGCTATTACAACAACGATCCCAAATAATTGATAATGACACCCAATTTACAACCGACATTTTGATAGCGGCCATTTTCTTTTATGACACAATATGCTATCACGTCAGTTCTTATTTCACTCGAAACTAGGTTCATTATGACGCGTTTTGGCTTCTAAATGGGTAGTTCCGTGAACATTTGGTGGCTATAAACGTATTGTAACGGTGGCATAAAACTACCCTTACCGATTCCCACGTGCCCCATATCCATTGTATTAACCGACCATCGAAACAAGATCTCCGAAGTTCTAATAACTCCCCCGCATTCCTTTCAGTATGGTTAGGGGTGGGGGTCTTGTAATACTGGTTGGTTGTCGATACAGTGACGAATTTACCCCAAAATGTCTCGACGTCAGGGGCTTGGGTAATGGAGTATGGCAACAAATAATTTGGGAAACGCGTGCGTGTGATTTACCGGATTTGTGGCGAAGTGACTGCTAGGTATTTTGCATTAGTGTACCAAAAGGGAGTAACTGCTATAGATCGAATATGTGGTCAGGTCACTTTTTA
This sequence comes from Acleris sparsana, assembly GCA_923062465.1. Classification (NCBI taxonomy): domain Eukaryota; kingdom Metazoa; phylum Arthropoda; class Insecta; order Lepidoptera; family Tortricidae; genus Acleris; species Acleris sparsana. Next base: position 17,634,929 of record OV281286.1, read on the forward strand.
CTAATAGAGGAGAGTCTAATCTGCTATAGCTATATAGTTGTAGATATGGTTTTTAGGCGTAGAAATGCAGTATTGATCTTTGGTGCGTGCATGTACAATCGGCCAAAAAAGTGGTCTACCAATTTTGACAAAAGTTTCTGTCAGATCTAATTATCGCTTCGGTTGACACATCTCTTATCTTATCTTACAGATGGGCCTTCGAGCCTTTAGGATCTTTTGTGTAATTATTACCCTCTTACACACTCAGCTGTTCGAATGTGCAGATTACCATACGAAGTTAGAAAAACTCATTGGTACATGGTGACGGCGGGGGTTTGAACTCGTTAGCTCACGATCACGAGTCGACCCTATAAGCCAACGCTTTTAAATGTTTTCATCACACTTGCTCGTAAATGGTGTTATTCCATGCCTGTATACAGAAGGACAATGGCCTAAATTGTTCCCGCGGGAATTATGGTGAGTTTGTCATCCCTAGGGAGTAATGACTTTCTTTTTAAAATTTGCAACTCTTTCGTACATAATTTCTGACTAAGGAGGTTTAATTTTCAGTCAAAAATTAAATCGGTTTCTAAATTCATCTTTAAAAATTAGCTATAGACTAACTTAAATTACACAAAACCTATATGCTTCATTAAACTTCATTATTTTTATACCTATTTCAAGTTTATATCAACATTTATCATTAATTTTAGTAATTATACATTTTTTTCAAATTGGCTAAATCTGGCTCGAATCCAGGTCGAAACTAAACGCAGTATATGTGGTCACAAAAAAAATATCGTTTCCATTTACGTTCCCGTCCGTCAAAAGTTATTTCTTTATATTTTGCAGAGTTAAAGTGTTTTCTCTTTGTTTCTTTCCTCGCAAATGTGATGAAAACCATTGTGTGTATCACAGGCAGTAAGGGGAACTGTACTCATTTTGTGGTGAATTTATATACAAAAATGTACCTAAGTAATAATAGCAAGTAAATTGAGAAAATGGCTTATACGACAATGTAACCTATTACGTTGGGGTTAAAACTAATATTCACACCATTAATGATAATACCGTTTTTATGAGGCACTAATTCCCTGTGATGTATAGTGTAGGAGAATAAGGATGACACATTATAGCCGCTTAATATCTTATATATAATGTATATTTTATTTTTTTATTCGTAAGAAATACAGTTACTTACATAAGTTGTATGGTCTTAGTTATTAGTATTCAGGATGCAAGCAAGCGTACAAATATTATATATAATAAACGCGTATATAATAAACATTTTAAAACTCTTTAGTATTGTCTGACACTGTAAAAATGCGGGTGGTAGGACCTTGTGCAGGGTCCGTCCAGATCGCTACCACCATCTATCACCAAACAGCAGTGTTCGCATTGTTGTGTTCCGGTTTGGGGATAAAACAGTCGGTGTAATGACTAGCATAGAGGCATTCTATCTTAGTCCTCAGGGTTGGCAACGCATTTGCAGTCTTGGACATGCAGTCCACTCAATAGGTGGCCTGTGTGCTCGTTTGCCTTCACTACTACGTAAAAAAAAAAAACATTATTCATATTTAACCTGGTAAATGATAAAAAATGGTATCACACACAAGTATCAGTATAATTAGTAGGTTTGTATAGATCAATAAGACCTTACTTGAAAGACGTAGTCTTCACACAGTTTACACTTGGATAAACAAAATGAAAAAACCCACTATATCAAAAGCACTTACAAGCTCTTTATACGAAAGCCGGCCAGTGCGAGGGATCAGACGCATTCAAGTCACCCTGAGAGATGGCGATAAGTAGAAATTTATTAGTTTCGTAGCATTTCGAATATTGGCCGAGCGCGCCCGAAGATAGACGGGGATGCCCGATGTTTATCGAAAAAGCAAATCTATCCCATATCCCGGAGATGGTTATCGAGGATTCTATGGTTTATGGTTAGGGGAGTTATTAAAGTCTATAAAGATAGTTTAATGGCATATTGGCGGATGGAGCAGTATGTCTTAAGGGTGCATAACATACACTTTTACTTGTTTATGAAGAGGGAAAGAAATCATAGGATATTTTATTTTGTAATTTTATGACATATTTGTAGTATTTATTGAAATAGTTAGCAGTTCGAGTAGCGACTCGCCCTCCTTTTTTTAAATCCGTACATAAACCAGAATTTATATACAATAACATATAAAAACTTTCCGCGAAAAAAAATCTAACTCACGATGAAAACTGTATTAAAGTCCGTTACGTAGGTAGTTTGATAGATCTAAGCGTGCGGAGGGACAGACGGCGAGAAGCAGCTTTGTTTTACAAGTACTATGTAAAGAGTACTTACATGCCAGACGCATACCCTACCCATATATGCTGCTCAACAGGAATACTTAAAAATGGCGTACCTTCTGAAAATCTAATATATTTTATTGAACTTATTTTACGAGGGCTATGGAGAGGGCTATGCTCGGGGTTTCTCTGCGTGATAGAATCAGAAATGATGATATCCGCAGTAGAACTAAGGTTACCGACATAGCCCTAAGAATAGCTAAACTGAAGTGGCAGTGGGCGGGGCACATTGCTCGCAGGACTGATGGCCGATGGGGTCAGAAGGTTCTGGAGTGGCGTCCGCGGACCGGAAGACGAGCTGTAGGTAGGCCTCCAACAAGATGGACTGACGACCTCGTCAGGATCGCGGGACCGCGGTGGATGCGAAAAGCACAATACCGGTCTGAGTGGAAAGCCTTGGGGGAGGCGTATGTCCAGCAGTGGACGTCTTTCGGCTGACATGTGAACTTATGATTCAAGATTTAAAAATTAATATTTTTTTGCAATCGCTGTTCTTCCGTGCATAATGTAATTGGTCCATACCGCCGAGATAAAATCTGCCCTTTGAATTATTTTTTGCACTGAAGCTTGGTTTATGCAGCTTGCGGATTAATTTCGATAAGCCGATTAAGTCGAACAATCGATATTCCTGAGCCAAAAGTTCAACAGAAACATTCTGTTGTATTGGTAGGAGTTTGCAAACATAGACATGTATCATTAACTATTGTAGAATTTCATTAGAGCCAAAAATTAACTAGTATGAATTGAGTTTTATTCGCAAGTATCAAAGTTTAAACTAACTAAATTTATTTTTATACTTATGGGGTTTTGCAAAGTAAGCATCGATCCCAGCAGCGTGACGAAAATAATATTGTTATAACCCTTCTAAAACCAGTGAATTTATTATCAGGGAGGCATTCCATCGTAGTCCTCAGGGTTGTCAATGCATTTTCAGTTTCCGATTGCAGCCTTTAGATTGTATTGAGAATGAAAATAGTTCACAGATCTCTTACCATCAGGTGGCCTGTGGGCTCGTTTGCCTTCTCGTTGAAAAAAAAAACGAAAATCTACGTAGCACTATTTCCACATACTCGTACATCTTTATTATCTAGGAAACTTCGGATTGGCTGGTATTTTAAGGAGTGGTCGTAGATTCCAGTTTTTTCCAGATTTCAGAGAGTGTAACGAAAAGCAACTACTTTTATTTCTTGTGACATTACATGGTCCAGTATACGGATGCAGTAGGTAAATACAGTTATATATTTCATGCTCGTGATAAAAAAAGTTTCTATACATAAACGGGGTATACTAGACTAAAACCCTTTGTCACTTGTTCATTTATTCATTGTTTCAGTAGACAACGAACTTCGCTAAGGGTCGACTAGATTTGCTAAATTAATGGCACCAGCCCGATCTGTTCATTCAGGTGACTGAACAGATGGCGTGGCTCCCCTCCTTCAGGGATTGGCAGAGGTCAGATAACGTTCCCATTAACAAACCTACTTAACAGGCAATCGTTAGGTTTGGTTTGTTTGGAACCATTTCAATTCACAGTGACACACTAAAAATATAGTGTCTACTAAAGTTTGATTTGTCATTTTGTTACAAACTTAAATGAAGCCATTAAAGACAAGGCTAAAGCATATAAGGGGTAGGAAATTATTTCGCTAATTTCAGACTCGTATGTATTTTCAATGTTAAAACCTAAAGGTTAAATAAATGTCGAAATATGAATAGGCAACTTGTTAACAAGCATTTACAAAAATCTGACTGTTAAATGTTGGTGACTAAGCCAATTCCAATAATAATAACGGTGTATCCCCAATTGCCCATTGGCGACGATCAACTACCAATCATCATCAGCCCACTTCAGTCCACTGCTAGACATAGGTTTCTCCCATGGCACGCCACTGCATGAGCTTGGTCTTCAGTTTTTTGTTTCCAACCCATCAGTCAAAAGCCATATCGCATGTTATTTTAACCCCGATTTGATGTTCATACAATCCTCTTACCTTTGTAGATAGATAATTGCAGATAACGGATATTGGTCGATCATTTGTAATTACGGAGTTTCGTTGGGAGCAATTTGTTTAACGCTCTAAACGATATCAGATGATTCGGCGAGCAGCGAGCTGCGTTAATTGCGATCATAGAGATAGCGACCAACGAATAAAGCATAAATTGTGATGTAAATGTGTGTTATAGCTGCTCGTAAATAATGTTGTTGACGTCACAAATCTCATTCATTCACGACGTCCGTGCTGGAAAATTGTACTCGTAGTTAAAACTGTACGCATCCAGTGGCGCCGTCACTAAATAATACACTAGACTCGAAAATCTAATGAAAGACCAAAATCCTAACCTCTACGGGCGCGCATTCGCTGTGATTACAACATTTTGGTTTAAGTCTAGGTATTTTTATCAATAAAATACCCTAATATTACTGGTTACACATTCTGATTCATGTTTTTATGAAATAATATTTAAATAACTAAGTGATCAAGACGGGAACTCAGATTTTGGTCTTTAATTAGATTTTTGAATATAAAGAAGTCTTTAAATCGAAGGGTGGTGTTTTGTTGTACCGAGGAATTTCTCAGTTTCAAAGGTTTTTGCTTGGGTGCGATATAGCATAGCAGACAGACAGACAGACAGACCGGCAAACCAGCAGCAGCAGCAGCTCTTACTATTTAAATACCCCTCTTTTTATGCTAGGGGTTAAATATAAATCCAACTACAGCATGCAGCCTGATTTTTTTTTTATTTTTTTTTATCAGGGGACAATGCCACACCAATTGATCTGGTCCCAAACTAAGCTCTAGGCTTGTACTATGGATACTAGACAACGATATAAATACTTATATAGAGAAATGTATACTTAAATACATAGAAAACATCCATGACTCAGGAACAAATATTCGCGCTCATCACACAAATGTCTGCCCTTACCGGGATTTGAACCCAGGACCGCTAGCTTCGTAGGCAGGGTCACTACCAACTAGGCCAGCACGTCGTCAATTTAATTGGGTTAAGCTCCACTTAGTCTAATCCTTTCTCTAATTTGCATAATTTCAACTTTAATGCCATAATACCATTTTAGTGAGCCCAGCTAATTGCGGTTTCGTGTAATCCCACTATTTCTCATATATAATTCTTATAGCTGTAATAAGTTGGTGTTCGTATAAAGGTAGTTTCATTTTAAGTTATAAACGGGTTATTAGATTACTATAAAACTCTGGTAGTAAATAATAAAGCAAAGGATATATACGTAGATAACTGAAGCTAAATCGGTTTTCATAAAAATAGTGTACAACATATAAATCAAGCTATAGGCAATATTGTAAAATTACCCTAAAAGAGCGTCCTCACATATCATTCGGGGAGACCATCGGGTGGTGGGTAGCTTAGTCCACACCACTCGAATATTCACGCGAATGCTCTCAGGGAGAACGCTACTTAATATGCCTAGTAAGGCCCATCGCATTAATGTAACACACTGGGCAAACGTGTACATGCGTCACCAGACACACAGGCTTACGTTAGTGATGTAAACACAAGATAAAGTATCGCCCAATCAAAATAGGCTATATTTTACTAGGCAGTGAGGTTATTCCCTAACGAATGCCTTTTTGCTCGACGGCGTACCAGTCTAACTTGACCTGTGACTTAAACAACACTGTTACCGGTAGTATTTTCTGCTTCTAGCTTTTGTTTTTTTTCTGGTTTTGCTAAGAAAATAGAAGGACGCAAGAGACAAAACATGTCCATGTAGAAAATCATTATTTTTAAAAGAGAAATAAATAAAGTGGATGTCAATTGGAACCAGTTCCCCATATTGACGTCGAATTGGAATAGGCTGAAATATGTAAACGATTATGGAGTCAGAAGGTGGTGACAGAATTTCCGCCATACTTGACGCAAACTTACTGAGCTGAAGACACTTGCACCGTTCCTGTGAAAAGTTTTAGGGGTTGTTTCGCGGCGGAATCCATCAAAAGGCAGAAATACAGTCAACTTGATCGACGTTACGTATATTTGCGCCTTTTGGGGTCTAAACTTTACGACCGTGGGGACCAGGAGCACACCGTATTTTTAAACATCTTTTGAAGCTTAGTCGACGCAACTCTTGGCCGAAATGCTGGCCAGTACTTGGCACAAACATTAAGCATTGCGCTTCATCGTGTCAATGCTGCCAGCATTTTGGGGACAATGTCCACTGGTTTTTTAAATTAGTGTAATTTTAATTGAGTAGATGATTTGTTAATTTTTTTTTTTTTAATCAATCATTTATATACCGTGTGACATAGTGCGGCACCAATAGAGTATTAAGATTGTGCAAAAATATACAGCCACAAAAGTAGGTATAAAAATATTTTTTGGTGGAAACTTATTTGCAAGAAAAGAAAAAAGGCGCGACGATGCGATGTAGAGCTTCGTTAGTCTCAAGCTCTTGAGGCAGAGGATGATAGTCATGCGTATTTCGCGAATGGGAGTTGTACCCAAAGCTCCGACCCCGGCCGTAAATCAATAGGTTTATGAGCCCTGGCAAAACAGGGTAGTTTTTACCAATATAGCTCGGTAAACACTACAAGAAATACGTCATTTTTGCCCTTGACCTGAAATATAAATTAAAAATAGCTGAGCTTTCGTGAGCTTATTCATGCCTTTATCATTAAAATATAATTATATTGCACTGAAACAATAAAGCAGTATGTTTAACTGTAGAAACATGAATATTCACTGTACCGTATTGTATGCGCCTTACGATCGAAATGGTACACGTTACTGGTTCAAAAACTGTTAAACCTTGCGGCCAAATTTTACTGTCTTGTAAACATAAAAAACGTAAATTAATTAAAAAGCAATGTTTAATCAGACAACGTGAATGTTCTTTAGGGCTATCATGAGTATTTAAAGGAGCATAAAAAAACCCCAACAGTCCAAAAAACCTAAACTGCACAGCAAAACTAAATGTTCATCAAAAGCGTGCTTTTAGTTTTTGTTGTGCAGTACATATTTTTTTCGTCGTGCGATTTTTATTTTTTGCTGCTTTATACGAAGTGAAATCGTTAAAATGAAACATTTAATGAAAATTCAAGCTAATTGGCCTCAGAACTGTTACATAAAGGTTAATAGAATGCGCAAACTGTTATCTAAATGTTTGTTCCGCAACCCCAGCGAACTATTAGTACGGTATGAAATATCTGGAGACAGAAAGTCAACTTTGCTTTAAAAACGCTCGTCAAAACTCTATTTTAAACCATATAATTATGGTTATTGTTAAGACTTGGCCTTATTATCAGGTTAAAAAGAGCTATCGGAACAAAAAGGCGGCAAAATACAGCGAAGCGCAGCGCAGATAATTTTTCACTGCCAAAGCATCATCGTCTGTTGAAATAAGATCGCATGCGGAGAATTTGTGGTGCTGGTTAACTTCGATTTTATTTCAACACTTCCAAAACGATGATGGTTTGGTAGTAAAAAAATATCTTTCAAAAGTTAAATATAATCAATTGATTAAAATAACACAGAATAAAAATATATTTCTATTCTATTTATTTATAGTCATACTTTTTGTGAACCAACCACTTTTGTTACTGTATTATGGTGAAAACGAACTCTGAATCGTCTTATATTACAATAAAAAAGAAACAGCAAGTACGAAATGCTGAGTTTGCGTAGAGTTTAACCATTCCCGCTCCCCTTTGTGATTTATTTGACGACTTGGTGTCGGCGGCAACTTTTATACATTCATATAAAAGTTGACTGCTACAGTAAATAAGGAAATGTGGCTACATTTCCTTATTTTTATGTTGTTTTGCAAATGTTTTTATTTACTTAGGTGAAAGATAGACAAAGTACCTACTAAGTAGTTACTCTCATGCTTCCTAGTATGCATAAAACCTTTATTTCTTGTTAGCAGTTTGCTTCTAAGATGACTTGGCCGTTTTTATCTGTGTAACGAACAAAATATAGCTCGTAGCACGTAGAATGTCTACGACCTTTCAATGGAAGTTCAAGGACAGTCTGTCGCTACGCCGCTACGAAAGAAACAGTCGCAATAGGTTGCTGATTAACTATTATAAGATAAGATAAGATATTTACCTACATTTAATTGGTTATATTATATTAGGTAACAAAAGCGGTGTTATAAGACTTCCTAGTGTTGTGGTGCGATTGATGCTATAGTTTCTATTAAATGTACTTTAAAATTCTCGTGGTTTCGTGTTAAGTAACGTGGTGTTAATTATTACGGATTTGTGGCATTATATGTTAGGTGGGCTATTTAATCTTTAATCATTATGAAACTATAATTATAAAGGGATGATAATTACAAAACTAAAATTACATTTTTAAATCTCATTCTATTTTAAAATTAAAAAGCTATATCTAAAAAAAGGCCCTGCGGCATTGTCCCGAAGATGCTGGCAGCATTTCCTCGCTGGATAGTTAACGTTGAGCGAGGAAACTGCCAGCTCTTTGGTCTCCCGTGACGTCAATGAGCCTCTTCGAAATTTCTTTGAAATCGATCTGATTTCATATGTATGTAAAGACTTTATTGTACAAACAAGTGAGATAAAAAATATAAAATAGCCAAAAATAGAACAGGCACGTACAAAGGTGATTTTGTTTTTGTTTTTATTGTTCTCTTGATAAAAGTATGTTATATATCAGTAAAAATCAAAACGATCTTACTTATGGTGAGCCGTCTTTAGCTACTATTAAATAAATACAAAACGTTTTACGCGGAAACGGACTTTATTTTACTCGAACTAGACCTAATTGCTTTTGAGATGGTATCATATTGTCAACGTCACAATAACTCTTATTGACCTAACAGTAATGGCGGCCAGCTAAAAACAATACCGTTAGGCTGTTTGTCCACCGCCGCCGTCACCGTCACGTCACCGAGAGCGAGATGACGGCGCCGAAGTAGCGGTACATACATTTTCTTAAGCCGCGTGTCCACCGCACATCCGTCACCCGTCATGCCTTAGACGTCAAAAGCCTTCAAACGACGTCAAAAGACGTCAAAGGTCTTAATAGTGAATAGGTACGATAGAGTCCCGGTATGCTTGTAAAAAAATTTTTAATGTTACAATTTAAATGTTTTTTTTTACAATTTGGACTGATTCCAAATAAAAAAGTAAGTTGAATTTGTATTGTAACAAATTGCATTATTTCAGTGCCAAAAAAGCGATGAGCTTTAAGTGTAGAAAATCTGATTCTCGACCTAGATCTGCTAGCCAAATGTTAGAGAGCTTTTAAGGCTTTTTAAGTTCAAGGTGAGTTTGCTAACGAGCTTAGTATTGGTCACAAACTTGGGCTAGCTAATGGCCTAAATTAATTACTAGTGGTTTATTACGTTACTTCCGAGCTTGATTTACTTAGCTATTTGTAGTCAATTTGTCTTATTAGGGCGTTTCCGATCCGAATGCGAGCAAAGAGAAAGATAACTTCATATGATGACGATCCGAAATTAAAGGCATAGAGCTCATACAACTAGTATCACGGTCCCGGTTGCCATAATTATATTATAATGAGTTTTAGAACCTGAGTACGGTCGGCCAAGAAAGTAGTGTACGCAAGTTTCTGTGAGATCTAATTATCGCTAAGGTTGACATTTGTCACTGTCATCATATGATTGCAAGGGAAAATCTAACATTTTGTAACATAACGTGCAAATGAACTTGAACCGTTGGGTGGTTGACCACTTTTATTACCCGATGTGCTTACGGTAAACATTGTGACGAAACTTGCACGTTCGAGCAGTAGAGTATGTAAGATTGGTAATTTGCAGAAACGATCCTGAACAGGCGAAGTGTATCCAAAAGGGGTCTATCTGTGGAAAGACAAAGCTATGCAACTCTCTCTCTTATTAAAGAGCCATTCTCTTCTTGGTGTAGATCAAAGTAAGCACTTCATTTCCTTCCGATTCTAGGGCTTTTCGATGTTTTCACGATATGGTAATTTGTTCGGTTTAAGTATTTTATTCATACTTACTTACCTACTATAGATATTAGGTTACAAAACTCTCGGACACGAGAAAACGACTTCAGGGAGCCGGGACCGTATTGAATTACACAGCAAATTTCTCCATCAAGTACCTACTATATCTACTAGATTTTTTTTATAATATCACAGTGGACGGCAGTATAAAGGCCAAGTTAAAAACCGACCGACACGCACCGCATGAGCATTCATTACAAGACCCATTTCGAACCACTTTGCACCATTTACACCAGATGTTGTAAACAACTTATCATAAAATCAGTACGCACTATAAGTCATAATTATCCGCAGAAGAGGAAAGTAGGACGGAGTAATAAGAATGTGCTCATTTGGAAGGCATGAGTTTAACTAATTAACATTACTTACAGCTTACAGAACTAGCAGCCGACTAAATGTGTAAGTGACGTTAACGTTAAAACAACGCTTTGTAACGTTTGGCTTGATCATTTATAAATGTAGTCAAAGAATTTACTCGTCTAAAAGGGTCGGTTTCCGGTACAGTTCTTTAGTATCTCTGTCTGCTCGTCTGCCTGTGTCACAGAAGCGCTGGAAGGAATGGTTGGATTGGATTCTAAAGCGTTTTTTTTAAATGGAAGCTCATGTAGATTATTTACTCAGTTTGAATTCAAATTGTAATGTTACACCATGATGATGACTTTACCAGAATAACTTAATATGTTAATGAATTGTCTATAAGACTAAAAATAACCAGGAGCACAGGAAAGCTCAAAACCACTTTTTATAGACTGGCCAAAACTTCAAAATCATTCTTGGGAAATTGTGTAAAATTCTACAATAAAATTCCAAAAAGTATTACTGAACTTACTGACTCTAAATTTAAAGCTGTCGTAAAACAAAAACTAATTTCCCGAGCATATTATAAAGTAAACGATTAAATCATGGATAGGGATGTTTGGCAGTGAGTCGTCCGTCCTGCATGAGTAATCTACGCTTAAAAAAGGTGCACCTACTGTACAAAAATACCGTGATATTGTAAACTATTTATAATTATAATGTAATGATGTACCTAAACCTTTTTCTTGAAAAAAATATACCTTGCCGAGTTTCTTACGCCGGTTCTTCTCGGGGCAAAGGTTTTATTTTTCGAACCGGTGGTAATGCTTTTTGACATTCATAGGTGCATTATATTATGCCTAAATTGAAACATAAAGAACTTTGACTTTGACTTTTGACTTTGACTTTGAATGATACTTTGAATTTATGCATTCCATATTCATGTCACTTATGAACGTCGAAATTACGTCACGTAATACGAGGGGTGATCCAAAAGTAATGATAATCAGAATGAAAGGCACATAAAATGTAAAAAAACCTAATTTATTTTTCAACATAGTCTCCTTGCAAGTTTACACACTTAGACCATCGTTTCTCTAGACCTTGAATTCCCTTTAAAAAAATTTTTTTTCTTCACTTGTCAAAAATGCCTCCACATATCGGCCATCACTTCACTGTCATCCAAAAATTTGTTACCTCTAAGATCTTCCTTCAGGCGTGGAAAGAGATAGAAGTCGCTGGGGGCTAGATCTGGCGAATATGGGGGGTGTTCAAGCACTTCGAAGCCTGCATCACGAATAGCAGCCATCGCAACACCGGCCTTGTGGGGGGGTGCATTGTCCTGGTGAAAGAGGACACCAGCACGAAGTTTGCCCCGCCGCTTTTCCTTGATTGCTTCTCTCAATCTTCGTATTTGGTCAGCGTAGTAAGAGCCTGTAATAGTGGTTCCTTTTTCGAGGTATTCTATCATTATGATTCCTTCGGCATCCCAGAACACGGAAGCCATGATCTTCCCAGCTGAGCTTGCAACCTTGAATTTCATAGGTGTAGGGGAACTGGGTCGCTTCCACGTCATTGATTGTTGTTTTGTCTCAGGATCAAAATGATGGATCCAAGACTCATCCATGGTGACAAATCGACGCAAAAAAGTTTCGGGATAAGCTCGAAATTTTTCAAGATTACACTTTGAAATCTTATGTCGTATTTCCTTTTGTTCGGCCGTTAACATTCTAGGTACCCAACGGGCGGAGACTTTTTTCATGTGTAGTTCATCAGTTAATATTCTTTGAACACTGCCATACGAAATCCCCGTGAGCTCAACTAGATGTCTGATAGTCATTCTTCTATCTGTTAACACGAGTTTGATGATATTTTTTACATTATCTTCCGTAGGGTCGTAGAAGGGCGGCCTTCGCGATGTTCCTCTTGAGTGGATGTTCTTCCTAAGTTAAACTCCTTCGACCAGCGTGCTACTGTGGAATACGGCTGAGCAGAGTTCCCTAGTATCCCCACTAATTCAGCATATATGTCTTTAGTACTAATTTTTTTTAAACAGAAGTATTTAATAACCGCTCTCAACTAAATTTTCTCCATTTTTGCGTTATTGTTCCGACCGCTCGTGAAAAAACAATTGAAACTCAATGACAAATACATTTTTTTTTATTTTTTTTTCTTAATATTACTGAGGAGTCTCTACTGCCAGTAACGCTATATGTCATTATTGTATATCGATGCAAAAAGTATTTAGTTATCATTACTTTTGGATCACCCCTCGTACATTGAAATATATACACCCAAAGAACCTTTTTATTCGTTAATGTGACGAAAATAGAAAGCCTTGTCTTTTTTATCTATGTATTTTTAGAGGGTTTTACGAAAATGCCTACCGCATCTATGAGACCGAAAAAACATCTTTTTTTATCTTATTCTATAGCTTTAACTAAATTCTAAAGTAAATCAGCTTCTTGGGAAATCGATGATGCCAAGAGGCTGTTTACCCTGCCAACATCATAATTTCTAATAATAATGTAATTGACGCCGAAAACAATAATTTATTTTTGTAAAATAATTTTGTTTGAGCTTTCGCGATCCGTATTGTTAATTTTATCTTAGTACATTCTCTGCCTATACGTTTTCATTAACAAACTTGTAACCCTCTTTGTATGTCAGAAAGATCCTGAAAGTAAACTTCGCAAAATGCCTTTGAACTCTTTCAATTAAATTCCTTTTACAGCGAAGGTCCTGGTTATAAGATATATATTTTTTGTATTTTACAGTCTATGTAAGTATGTTTAAGAGCTAATATCGGATGGTTGGTACCCACTAGGAGTAGCTTCTGAACTCTTGCCGCAATTGTAAAACCGAGCAAGAGCATGTCGGACCATGCTCAGTGTAGGGTTCCGAAGCCGCTAAGTACTACAAACATAAAAAAGTTTTATTTGATTTTAGTAGGTATAAGCACCTTAATTTCCTGTATCTCAAAAACCAATGATGTCTACTTAGACGTGATAGTTCTTTTTTAAATTCGTTATATGCGCTTTCATAGAAGATATTTTTCAGTCTTTTAGTATTTGTAGTTTTGGCTGGAGGGGGGGACGACGACGACACTATGGGGTAGGCGAGAAAAAAAAAGACATTCACAGGTTACGTTTAGGTGAGGTGCGCTAAAAAAACATTTTTCAAGATTTTATTTTACCACTTTGTTGGCGTGACTTATATGTATATTCATGCCAAATTACAGCCTTCTAGTACTAAGTCTCTGAGCTAGGCTGCGGACGGACGGACGGACTGACATGGCGAAACTATAGGGTTCCTAGTTTGACTACGGAACCCTGAAAATTGGAGCTATCATATTCATGGAAGATGCGGCATTTTATTTTGCCAGGACTAGTTCTGTATTTTCTTTAAAAGTCCCTATGTTTCTCATGATGGCCGAATGCGTTCGTGTGCATTGATAGTTATTGAATATAGATCGAAAAGTGCGCCGTTTCAGGAATAAAACGATTCAGAATGGATCCAGAGCTTTTGTCTGCATTCACAAGATAACAGACTTCGTTAGAGAAGCCGGGGTTTGTGATGTGGTATTAGTCTTCCAATTCTTTCTCTAGTAAAATGCTCACTTTTCTCTACCAATCCTTGTTTTTAAATATCACCAATGAATAAAATTATCGATTATCATATCAAACCCAAACGTGAATTAAATCACAGCGTGACTTTTTAATTAGGCTTTTCAACTACTCGTTAATCATTAGTGAAAAAACGACTTGCTGGAAACATCTAATGCAAATTAACAAGATATTAACCTACCTGGCCCTGAATAACTCAAACCGTGGCTAATTGTGTGTGAAAATTTAAATTAGGGCGACTTTTTAGGGACATACAAACTTCAAAGTATATACTTACACATCTGTCAATAAAAGTACTTTACCTGAGGTGCTAATAATGTACCCTTACTTTTAACTCACCCCAATGACCAGCTTTTAATTTTTACCACAATATACAGCATGCGTAATCTTTCTCTTCCAGACACCCTGTCCATCCACTACTGCAACCGCGAGGTGACGCTAGGCGCGGGCGCTGACAGCGAGGGATATATCCGCACGCCGGGATATCCCAACTTCTACGTGGGGGACGAGTGCCGGTGGCGGCTCACGGCGCACCCTGAGCAGAGGATTAGGATCACACTGTTGGATGTCAGTTTAAGAAGTAAGTTTTGTTATAGGTACCTTGTGGGTTTTTACGCCTTTGACAGATTAAAGCAGCAGTTCAAATAAGACGTTAATGCACTAAAGTGTTCAGCTACTTTTTTTCTTATTGTACTGAAAGGGGGTTAAGATACGGTGCCGACCTATAAGTAATTAAAACTTAATTCGGCACAGCAGGCAACGTAGTAATTTTCAATTAACATTAAATTTAACTTATTAGTGAGAAAATATTCAAAATGGTGGCGGGTAGATAAATTATAATTATTATAAAAACTTAATAGTGTGTGTGAAAAAGTAAAGTAAACCCTGTCTATGCATCAAATAAAATAGATAGATAGATCATAGGAGCGTATATGAGCGAGTGAAATAGAAGTACAAACTCTTGTACTGTTGATGTCGTGGTAAGACTCAAAAAAATTACCCATACATCCTTATTAACTGCCGTGCCGTGCCGAGTAGTTGCCGGCTTAGAATAGTGAGACTCCATGTCTTCCCGTGGAAGTCGTAAGAGGCGACTAAGGGAATAAAAGCTTGTAGTAATGTTAGGCGATGGGCTTGCAGCCTGCCACTAATGTACACTAGTAAACATCTTAGCCTGATTATGCGAAAACTGGTCACAGAATTAACAAAAACCTTTTAGTAATTCTGTAGATCTACCTTTCCTACCCCACTCTGGAAATGAATATATGTATATATGTGTATGTATGCTTTTTAACTACACTTTCTTGTACCAGGTATAGGTCCCTTCGAGACCGACTGCATGGACTATGTCATAGTCCAGGATTCGAACGGCGACTCGCTCCTGTCGTCGTGCGACCAAGTGGAGCTGCCACTGCGGCTCTCGTCGACCACCAACTCGGTGGAGGTGGACGTGGAGACCAGGTCGCAGGGCGCCTTCCCCAAGAGAGGGGTGTTGTTTCATTATAAGAGTAAGGTTTTGAGAAGTTTTCGGTCTTTTATAAGGGAAGAGAAGTTTATTACGACGAAAATTACATAAGTATGAAAAACTGTATGGGGTAACCCATTATAATTTTTCGAATCTATTTATTGTCACTGTAAAAAAGTTTTATAATTCTGCAGAACGTAGGGCTGGACAAAGGCCATGACCTACGTTAAGCGAAAACGGCCAGAGTGGGCCGCTATCGTGAAAAACAAGTCCATACAAATGTTTGAAGCATAACACGATTTCTGTGCCTTTGCTTTTTGTTTGTCGCCTCTGCTACTATAAGCCCTCGCAGCCTGGCCATATAGCAAGAATAATAATAAATGCATTTTCAATTTCGACACGAGTCGTACAAAGTATTTGAGCGTAAGGCGAGGAAATTTACCAACGCCTTTATTGTGAGAAGTTGGAAATATGGTGGTTTTTATGTTATTGATAGATTTTATCAACGCGCACCATTTAGCTACATCACTCAGTTCAGGTGGAAAAGCAGTCGTAGGTCTAGTTTTAACTTGGCGTACACTGCCATCTTTCGACAAAATGCAGTAAATTTATTTACATTGAGAACAGCGCCATCTAACATTTTTGTTTGCAGGTATAGGCTGCGTAACGCTACCAGCGCCATCTGACGGCTACTTGGTCTACCGTAACGAAGATGTAGCGCACTACATGTGCAACGTTCAACATGTTTTCGTCGACACGCGGCAGAGGGCGCGCGTAATATGGTGCTATGACGATAACAGATGGAACGACAGTGTGCCTTTGTGTGTCGGTGAGTTGATTTCATATACATTTTAAACAAAATAAGAACCAAAAACCTACGTATATACCTATGCAATTTTGTTAACATAACGGACAATACTATGTATCTACTTAACAAAGTACCTACACCTCACCTGTCGTTTTATTCCAAAATCGGGAATGCAAATTGAAGTTCAAAAAGTTGTAAACCTAGTATGGGTAGGTCTAGATCATAGCTTCAATATCAACAACTATACGTTTCATCATCATCATGACGATGATGATGATGAATAGTGTGTGTGAAAAAGTAAAGTAAACCCTGTCGTGCTATGCATCAAATAAAATAGATAAATAGATCATAAGAACAACTATACGTTTGCAAAATGTTTTTAATAAAAGCAAACTACACTCATACATTCAGTTTAGAAACTTCTTATGAACAAGATCTAGGCAGGCTTTAATTTTTAGTTCAATAAGATTGCAATATCGTGTAAGTAGTATCACACAAGTGTTTTAATGCCTAATTATGTACAGTTACATACACTACGTTATCTACCCACATATCATAATCCTCCATGATGCATTCAGGAGCCGCATATTATGACCGGCATCGCGGGGTTGTTCACAGCCACAAACAGTAATTATTTTGTGACGTTTGTTGCTTTGTCACGGATATCAAGAGGCGTCGTCGCCGAAATATCTATATCATCTTGATCGCTCATTTTATGTTTTAAATAAATCGAACAATTATATGCAACAAAACAAAATTTTACCGGTAATGGCGGTAATGAAAGATCGAAATGTTTTCTGGCAGCTGTCATAGTTTTTTTATAATTCAGAGACAAACTAGAGTCGGCTCCAACTATCATTCGATATCTTACTTACGTGAACATTTGTCAAATTTGTATCCAAATTGACAATTCATTTCAAACTAAACGTCATCTCGACTGATATTAGAATAGAGATGAAATCAAATTTCCTTGTTTTTCAGAGATTTTCGAAATTTGAATGAAAAAATACAATCGAAATCGATGTTATTATTTAGCAATAATAATATTTTTACAGATAACTCAGATAAGACATTTGTCCTAACAAAACAGTCTATTTTATGGTGATCATAATTCATAATGTGCGGTTCTGAACGCATCATGCAGGGTTTATGATATTTGGATAGATAAAAGATTAATGAAATAGATACCTCGCATCCAGGGCTAAAAGCCGCGCAGTTTATCGTCCGATTACCTAGTTAATTTTAAAAGTTAATAGGTAAGTCCGTCTGACTTGCTTTACAATATTCTAAAACACTTTTAGTGTTACTTTGTCAAAGATCACAAGTCAACTTTATTATATGCATAACATAGGGGCCTACGTAGCCCATGATTACTTTTAATACGTAACTTAACTACTATAAAATATTCTTATTTTTTATTTATCACATTACACTATCATTACAGGACACCTAATGCGACGATAGCGTACCAATATAGTTATGAATGCACAAATAAAATTTATAAACTGACTTACTGCCCATTCACATCGTACGTACGTATCTATTATAACATAAAAAGTCACTTTGGTGAATTCACACAATGAACATGAGAATAAATGGCTAAGCGAGTTTGATTTGATAAAATTTGGCACACAGGTATTTTTTATCCCAGTTTTTTTAGTTTCTTTTGGGTACAACTACAATATAATAGTTATACACGGTGGGGCCTGTAACTAAAGCAAAAAAATAAAACGTAGATTCTACTCCTCAAACTACGCAACGTTTGTTTGACGACTTTGAAAAAAAACTTGCGGTTTGAATTTTATTACATTATAAAGTTAATTCGAACACGCAATGTACTATGAAATTGGTTATGTCTGAAGAGTGACTAGACTGACAGGCGATGTCAATTAGACGGAGTTTTAAGTACATTGAAAATACTATTTACTTTGTTTGAAAAATGAACAATCTAAAAACTTTATGATTTTAAAAAGTTGCTAAACAAAAGTTGTCTAGTTTGAGGAGTAGAATCTACGTTTTAATTTTTTGCTTTAGTTACAGGCCCCACCCTGTATAAGAAACAAACTAAATAAAGATATGTGTGACTAGACTACCTGACACTTATAAATTAAACAAAAGGTAACCAATTTTATTGTTTTCTTCGTTTTCTTTGTTTTTTATGCAACCTTTACGGCTTCCCGAACAAAGGGATGCCACGTACGCAATATCTTTTGTCTAAGGAGTTCGAATTACTTGGCGTAATGTCCAACAAAACAAAGAACATCCATTACACAAATGGTTTATTGCTACTAACTGCTATGTTCATAAAACATAATGGAATTGATATCAACTCCCTACCGCCCTCATATCAAAAGTTTCAGTTTTAGCGCGGTCGTTCTCCCGAGATCATAAAATGCAACCATTCCAAAATGATCAAACGGACGTCTATGGTCCATAATAAAAATACTTTTCGTAAAAACTTCTTTCACGTTTATTTCACATTCGCACTATGAAAAGCGCGCACATGCGCATAAAAGCACTGTTCGTACTCTTTCATTTACAGTCAAATCATCAACAAATGAAAGAGACAACGACATTGGTCTCACTTACACCGCGATTATTTACATGAAAAGTTATGTAAGACGAAAGTCAACGTTGTTGTGAAAGAGTTATGGTTGATTTTGAATTGTGGTGGTTGATTATTTTCATCGTTCATTATCGGGCCAGTTCAGACGCGTTTTCGTAAATACGGGAGTTCATTCGTCGCTCGCCCGTCGCCGAGTTGGTTCGATTTTCAAATTGTCTCGCGTCACCGAAACACGTGTTTTACGAAGTGAGTTCTTAAATTATTAACGAGTTTCTAAAAATATTATCAAGGAAAGTGTTTGTAACCACGCGGTTTTAGCCTTTTAATTATTTATTAAGTGGTTTTAAGTGATAAGTTTCTTTGTTTTATAGTTTTTAAGTGTGTTTTCGTTGTGGTTTTCATTACGATACGTGCGTTCGGGAAAAAGGGTGGAATTTGTTTCTTAATTACTGCGTTTACGGTAATAGGAAATTCTCGGCTAATTAATTTAATAACTATAAAGGTTTCAGTTTTGCTAAGCAGGAGTTTGCATGTAGGGCATACATTAACCGAAGAGTTATGTTAAAATGCGTAGAAATTAATTATTAAAAGAGTAATTAACAAAACTTTTTATTTTGATACAGTATTTAGTGTTAGTGTCTATTTTTCACGCACCCTGTGTGTTAGAAAAATAGATAAAAATGGTTCAATTATTAACGTAATCTGATAAACTTTGACGTTTACACAAGGACAATGGAACTCGCGTTGATATGGCTATCTCTTGCTGCTCTGCTATTCACGTACCTATATTTATAAGAAATAAGGGTCGGTTTGGTACGGACGATGTGGGCTATTGTACCGCTTATCGAGTGTAAGCGATAGCTAAAAGTTGCTAAGGAGGTAATCAGTAATTTATTGTGTATTAATAAAAAAACAACATATGATTCGCCTGTTAGGTAAGTGATTTATTTTCGGTGTTTTTTCTGAAGCTAGATTAAATGATTCGGTAAACAGAACTTAATTCTTTCGATTCTTAAACAAAACAAACTTAACTTTATTCTCCTTATTTCTGGATTTTGGTAAGTAAGTATCACATACATTTAAAATTTATGGGAGAGGCACTTTTAATTTCAAAAAAATGTCATTTTAAAAGTTAACAACTCTATAGCTCAGAAAAACTTTCAGCAAGTATTTATGCAGATTGTATTTTTTACCTAATATGGGTAGGTATTGTGTTTAACCAAAGATACATATTAACACAGACATTAGACTATTAAAGTAACCTGTGACTTAAAGTACAGTTTCCAGTTAGCCAACCGTAAGCGCAAATAGGAAAGTGATAACATTAACGTCGCTTTCCGAAGTGAGACTTCATCAGTCATGGACTAACTTTTATACAGCTATTTTGCATTCTAAGGAGGCAGTACAAGACTTGACCTCTCTCTTAAAGATTGCATTCATTTCCAGCTCTATCAATTTGCATATAAAATAAGCTTGATGTAGAGTTATTGGCAATATAATTATGATATAGATTGGTATTAACACTGTCGTTCTTTGGTTGTCTTTGGTTTCGTATGTTAATTTTGTTGGCAAATTATGACAATGAAGTAAAACAATACATTTTTAATCGAATTTAATGCATTTTTACTAACGGAATAATAATGGCTACTGTGTTCATATACCTGGTACCTACCAGAGTTACCTGATACATAAACCACATTAACCCTTCAGTTATCCAACTGTGCTAGTAAGTGATAACTTGCCCTCCCCAGTGAGAATTCATTAGTCATAGACTGACTTTTATAGGGCTATTTTGCATTATCTTGAGACAGTCTTGAGATTTGACCTTTCTTCAAGATTGCATTCAGTGCCAGCTCTATCAATTTGCGTATAAAATGAGCATGATAGTTACTGGCAATATGTGATGTGGATTAGCATTTAGGTTAATTTGCATATTACACTGTTTCTCTATAATTGTCTTCGGGCTTGTATGTTTGTAGTGTGTAGGGTCTTTATAGAAGGATTTCACCTATATAAAATTAAAATAAGCTCTATTTTCAAATTCTGTAAAGTAGTCTGTGCCAAATGTACATATTGTAAACACTCTGTCTCTGTACAAAACAACGGAAAACTGATTTCGAACATAAATAAAAAACAATTTTCCAGAACCTGTAGGTGTAATAATGAATAATCCTATAAAATTCAAAAGTATTATTCCGGTGTAAGCAAGAAACTTTGTTTCTGGCAAAAAAACTGTTTGCAGTTTCTTTCATCCTTTATCTTTTTCGCTTGAGAGAATTTTGCCTGGAGCGATGAGAGTAAAAAAATATATACGAACTAGCTTCAACCCGCGATTCTGTCTGCGTAGAATTCGTAATTTGCTTATTCCACGGGCAATATGGTTATAGGTTACTTTTATCAAGCTTTAGACTTTAATCTATTTGAGTACCAAATTTCATACAGATCCGTTCACTGGTTCTGGCGTGATTTAGTAACAAACATTCGTCCGTCCAAATTTTTGCATTTATATTTGCAGTAGTAGCAAGATAAGATTATAATCATAATTTTATTAAAAACATGTGGCACAATTTCAATATACTTTAGAATTAAAATCAGAATTGATTCTTCTCCTTACTAGTTAAGTAAACTAGGACGTAGAGTAGACCTACTGAGGGAGAAGATGTAAATTACTATAAGAGAACATTTCCTGCCTCCTGTACCTATGGCACATACAGGCTGTGTGCACGAGAGATATGTTAATTAAAAATGTACTGTTTTTAATAATTTCGTAACATTTCAAATACATTACGCTTGATACTGGCAAACTTTAAAGATTTAACTAAATCCCTAATTTGGATTTTCTACTCAAATAAAAAAAAGTCTGAAAATAGTTCATTTTGGAACACGGAACTGCGAAAAAGGAACCAGAAAGAAACAGTTCTTCATTCCCGCGCCGGTCCAAACGACGGTGAAGCCCATTACAAATCTTAAGCTAAGGCTTCAGAAACTGAAACTGAATTTGTCCTACTAATTGCGTTGCATTTCAAATACATTTATTTACGGGCAAACTTTAAAGTTCTTAACTAAATCCCTACTAAGGATTTTCTACTCAAGTAAAAACAGTATTAGTTCAGTTTGGAACACGGGACTGCGAAAAAGGAACCAGAAAGAAACAGTTCTTCATTCCCGCACCGGTCCAAACGACGGTGAAGCCCATTAAAAATCTTAAGCTAGGGCTTAGAAACTGAAACTGAATTTGCCCGACTACTCACATACCTACCCTACATGTAGGGTGATAATTAAACTCGTCAAGTTCCGAGCAATCGCTTTACGATCCTGTAGTGTGCGGTCTCAACCGAGGAAGCCGTTCTAATGCGCTGCAGGGTTGCCAGTTTCTGAATTTCTTTATTTCATGTAGAGATGGAGAAGGCAAACGAGCGCATAGGCCATCTGCCCCCTATTTCATCCTAACAGAGACAAGTAACGTTTCATTGTACATGGCGAAGCCTATATGAATCCTAGTAATGTGAAATCTTATTAAATCCGCAATGTAAACCAATTGTGACATGTTAACTATTAAAAAAATACCTTTGTCTTTATTGAAAGTTTTTATTGCAGTTTACCAGCAGTAAATAATTATTTTCAATCTTGTGACACATAAAAGGAAAACTCGTATAAGTATTATTGTATGTGTGTTAACCCGTGGAATGTTATGTACTTATGTCTTATGTCATATACATAATTATGCATTACAATATCAATCTTAGTTCGAAACACTCTGAGTTCCAAAATGTCTACAGAAAACGGGTTAAACAAATACACAATACAATGAGGATAAAAAATATGTACTAACACTTATCTCTTTTTATATTACTATATCTACTTTTTTTTAACCGACTTCAAAAATAGAAGCAAGGTCCCTCAGTTCGTCGAAATGTTTTTTTATATTTCTTACTAGGGCATAGGTATTAAGTAGAAAATGGAAACTTTACTAAACGTACCAATAAAGTTTTTATAATAGGGATGATGACTATTATATGTGTGACTTGTATTATATGTGTAGTCATAATAAGTTACTCTGTAAAAACCACAAAATGAAGTAATCGTAAATAGACTAAGATTTGACCCATTGTAGAAAAAGTAAAAAAGAAATAACGCTATAAAAGTTAAAAATGTAATAAGACCAACGTGTGACATCACAGTTAAGTAATTTCAAAACTTCATAATCGCTATCGTTTTGACATAACGAAAGCGATATGGCTTTACCAAGTAGAATAGAGCCCTTGATTTGGTCTGAACGTCATCTACTAATTTAGATTAGGTACTGACACCTGGTTTCACCTAACTGACAGTTGTGAAATTAATTAAACATAATATTCATAATGTTGAAATGTTGAAAACGTAAATCCTGCGTAATATAATTTGTGATTTAGTTTTGAACATGAATTATTAATGCGTACTGAATTATTTACTGTCTAGACCAGCAACAGTCGAAAATATATTCAGTTGTTTATGATAATTTAGTTATTTGAAGTTGTACTCGAGAATATCTTCGTTTTCATATCTATTCGTTAAACTTAAATTGTAATAATGAACTCTACCATTGTCTTTTATTTTCTGTGTCTGTCGCTACGTATTCAATCAATATAACACATTATATGCTTCCTTTTTAACTCAGGGACCTAATTTTAAAACATCAATTTATTTTTTATTTTTTGTCTGCTCAAATCGACGAAGCGTCAACCCTATGTGCCCTAGGGTGCCGTACGTCACATTAGCTATGGACCCCGTGTCTGCGAACTGAATTACGTCCCTTCCTCCCCTCGGACAGGGGCTGGGGGACAAAAGAAATGGCTGACAATACAATAGTTAACTGGATTGGTTTTGAATCGTCAATAATGTTGAAGAGGATAAGGATAAAGATTTATACCCTGAGATTTATTCATCTGTTGGTTTTACTTTTAATTTTATAGTGGACTAGCGACTCAACCACGCTTTGCTTCCACGATAATTTATTTTGCTTTACCTTAATATCTTCCTGATGGTGAAAACCACATCAAAATTCGGTGCGTTGTATACCTACAGATAGATGGAAAGACATAAAGACAGACGGACGCAGAAAGCTACTTTGTTTTGTATATAATACTAATATGTATTGATAAAGATAAAGAGGTTGTTTGAAAAAAGACAATTTTATATTTCACGCAAAAGTCCTTCCACCCAAACTGTTCACTAACTTTAAAAGTATATACTCGTGTTTCAATTAAAATAGTTATGGAAAAGTATCGTCTCGGTTTTTTAATTATTTTTTTACTCGTGTAGGTACACTCTTGTTATGAAACTACGTACATATTATCAGTCTGTTTTACGTGTTTCACGTATAGTTTCGTAAAAAAGTACACTTTTTTTTGCGAGATTTTTGCATTTGCCCAAATACATCAGAAACGCCAGGGGCACAGCGAAGTTGTTGCCTTTCAGTAAATACTTACTCTATTTAAGCCGCGTTTAAAGGCGGACATGTCGTAGTGCTGAGGAAACACCGCGGAGGGGAGCTCATTCCATAGTTTCAAGGTGCGAGGAAGAAAGGATCTTTGGAAACGGACTGTAGTCGATTTTAATGGTTCCAGGTAGTAATAATGAACCTTACTCCGGTGGCGAGTGGTCCTATAATAGAATGGCGCTGTAGGTACTAAGCTAAACAATTCCTCAATGCACTCCCCGTGATAGAGCCTATAGAATACTCAAACAGATCCAAAGTTCCTTCGCAGCTCCAAAGGCTCGTCGCTGTATAGAGACAAATGGTAGCACTTGGTATTTCGGAGCACCAGCCCAAAGATGAGAACAATACTCCACGTGTGGTTTTATCTGAGCTTTGTAAAGCATCAACCGTGGTGTCGACGTGAAGTATCGCTTGGATCTGTTTAGGACTCCTAGTTTTTTAGAGGACTGTTTGGCCTTAACCTCCAACTGACTCTTATACTGAACATCACTGGAGACATCCACGCCGAGGATCCCAATACTACCGGATCAAGACAGTAAAAGGACCGACTGGACATGATGTAGGTATCAGGCAACTGCAGGGAAAAGTAGCTAAAAGCTTAGTAACATCTGTGCACAGGGTGTTACTTGTCCCTACACTGCATTTACTAGCTTAGAGGCGTTTCATCTTAGTCTTCAGAGTTGCCAACACTTTTGCAGTCTGGAGATTGTAGTCTAAAGAATGCAAATGTCTCTGAGTCTCAGATGACACTTACCATCAGGTGGCCTATGTGGTAATAGTTTGCTTTCTCTACACCTTTAAAAAAAAACTCTACTGTAAATACGTGAGTCTACTTTTTATAGATTGTCAATGTGGAAAAACATCTGTTTATTCTCGAACGTGACTTAACGTGAGCAATTGTGACTAAAGCTACCGACAAATTGATTCTTTTGTTGCGTTGAAGAATTTGAGATCGAATCCTGGTGCCATTGTTATTTATTTTACCATGTTTAAAGGTGCTTGAAACCTGATTATGTTATGTTGGTACTTAGGGTCGAAAACTCGTTTGTAACACGGACGTGAACAACCGTCTGAAGTTCTATTAAATAAATCCTGGCACATTACACCAAGTATGTAGTTTCTGAATATTTTTAATGTTAACAGCAGTAAAACAATTTTAAGAATTATAATAGCAACATTTTTTACTGCTGTCAACATTTAAAATATTCAGAAACTTCATCTTTGTGCTTTATACATATAAATATCAGAGGACAATCTCACACAAATTGAGCCAGTCTCAAACAAAGCTCTAGGCTTGTACTATGGTCCTACACAATATGAACATACTTCAGTAGTAAAATAAATACTTAAATACATAGAAAACATCCAAGACTTAGGAACAATAAAATAATTTTCGCACTCAATACAACAATACGTGCCATTACCGAGATCTGTACCCGGGACCGCTAGCTTTGTAATGTAATGAGCACTAAAACAATTTAAAGACAGTTAAGCCTTTTTTCTGCACAATATTTAGGTACGTGGCTACATGCCTCTTAGTCCTTATATACGAGATTTTGTATCATTAGTCACAAATGGAGTTGGTGTAAAGCTCTGAGCAATAAATAACCCAAGAACATTTGTACTTAACATGAATTATTCAAGTTGAATATAGGCCATTTACCAAAGTTCCCCTAAATAATGCTAGCCTAGAATTAGTTACACTGAGCGAGCTTAGACTCAAACTTAGTTAATTATTTGTCACAGCCTTGTACAAACGCGATGAGATAAATAAATACAGTATTTAATTAGAACACCCTTGTTTACCAGTATTTACCTCTTGTCTCAGTACCTAACTGTCATGACAGTTTTCCTTCCATTTAATATACATCATGTATTAGAAACGTAAAGATTTTTTCACTCGAGTTTAAGGAATTATATGATTTCTGAGATGAAAATAATCCTACGTTAGTCTTCGGGCTATAAAACTATCCCTATTAATTTTGAGACGTCTGTCGTTTAGTTAAGATGTTGGACAAAAAATAATGAAAAACACGAATTTATTACATTAGTATAGAATATACAGGGTGGTACTCGATAAACTGTACATATTTAAAGGGGTGAAATTTTAGGTTAATTTATCGGGAAAACAATTTTTTTTTTTTTTTTTAGCCAATGGTTTTTTTTTTACGGATTTTTAAACTTTTTAATAAATTTTGGGTAGTACACTTACTTGTGATGGTGTAACTTTTGATCTAATAGCCCAAGAAGGCTAAAATAAAATGCATGGTATTGATATTAGTTAGGTTTATAATAATTAATAACAATATTAGACCAATTAAAAAAAAATAACTGAGTAACTGCTTTTTTTGTGGAAAATTACTGCAAAAATGTCATTTTGTTTTCATAAAAACACGATTTTCTCAAAACTTTGCAGATATTTTACCACTTTTTCTTTGCTTATTATTATTCCTCGTTTAATTTTAGGTCTAAAAACGTTTACAACTTATTTCAACTGATAGAAAAAGCTAATCTAAAACTTACGAAAACCGAAGCATACATTTAAATAAAGTGAAGAGTTCAGCTATCTACACTAAAGGTCACTTTTTACGGATCCTTCGTTGTGTGTTATTGTGCTTAATGGACATGAATCAACGATTTTGTAGCCGTTAATAAGTTTGTATAGGTTTGTCTCTGCTTGAACATGAACTTTGACGTCACAGAAAGCGCGCTAAAAGTGACGTTTTAAATCGCCCAAATCTGGTTGCAGTTTATAAGTGTTTATTTTTTATGATAGTAAAACTAAGTAAATAATTGATTAAACGTATTAAAAGAATATACGCATACCTACACCCTTGCCACTATTTAATTACTCTGTCGTTTTCAATTTAAGTACCTGTTTTTTTTTTCGGTTTGAGTCATCATGCCGCGTTTACGAGATTTTTCGCCTTTACAAATAGCCAATATGCACTATTTTTATGGATTATCCCATGGGTCTGCAAGAGCAGCGTGTATCGCTTATTTGGAACAGTATCCCGAAAGTGTCCCAAGGCCTGCCGCTCGCCACTTTCAAGAAATTCATCGCCAATTATGCAATATTGGTCTCGGCAACAATGCCCGCGTTCGCCGAGAGCAAAGAACCATAATCGATGTTGCCATAGAAGAAGCGGTTCTTAGAGACTTATACGCGGACCCGACCACAAGTCTTAGACGCTTACCATTGAGACATGGAATCTCAAAATCTTCAGTGTGGAGAATTTTGAAAAAAGAAGGCCTGCACCCATTTCATTACCAACGGGTACAAAATCTAAATGTAGGTGATGCCCGGCCTAGGTGTGTCATGTCGACATGGATACTTGACAATCTCAGAAGAGATCCGGAATTCACTAGAAGAATTGTATGGATGGACGAAGCTCGATTTACTCATACGGGAATAAGCAACTTTAGGAATCTACACACATGGGCCCATGACAATCCTAAATTAGTAAGACCGTCCAATTTTCAAGACCAATTTGTGATAAACGTTTGGGCAGCGTTACTCGACGATCAATTTATTGGGCCAGTCATCTTACCAAATACCCTCAATGCCGATAGATTTTTAGTCCTACTAAGAGACGAGCTCCCAGAACTTTTGGAAGATGTTATGTTAGATGTCAGACAACGCATATTCCTGCAAATGGACGGATGCCCAGCTCATTGGGCCCTAAGAGTAAGACATTTTTTAAATGATAAATATACCAATAGATGGATTGGGAGGGATGGCCCCGTCGGATGGCCCGCTAGGTCGCCGGATATGACACCTCTAGATTATTTCTTGTGGGGTGAAATGAAACAGAGAGTTTACCGCACCTGTGTCAATACAGAAGCCGAATTGCACGACAGGATTTTGTGCGCTGCGCAAGAAATAAAAAATAACCCGATGATGATCCGACGCGCTACACAGCAAATTCAAGTTCGGGCCACATTTTGCCTCCAAGAAAGAGGAGGACATTTCGAACATTTAATTCCATACAAGGAACGTCCTTTTCAACATTACGATAATTTTATTAATTTAAATAAATAATTTTGTTACTTAACACAAATGTGACTTTTAATTTTAATGTATGCTTTTGTTTTCGTAAGTTTTAGATTAGCTTTTTTTATTAGTTGAAATAATTTGAAAACGTTTTTAGATCTAAAATTAAACGAGGAATAATAATAAGCATTAAAAAAGTGGTAAAACGTCTGCAAAATTTTGAGAAAATCGTGTTTTTATGAAAACAAAATGACATTTTTGCAGTAATTTTCCACAAAAAAAGCAGTTACTCAGTTATTTTTTTTTAATTGGTCTAATATTGTTATTAATTATTATAAACCTAACTAATATCAATACCATGCATTTTATTTTATCCTTCTTGGGCTATTAGATCAAAAGTTACACCATCACAAGTAAGTGTACTACCCAAAATTTATTAAAAAGTTTAAAAATCCGTAAAAAAAAACCATTGGCTAAAAAAAAAAAAAAAAAATTGTTTTACCGATAAATTAACCTAAAATTTCACCCCTTTAAATATGTACAGTTTATCGAGTACCACCCTGTATATACTACCTTACTTTCTTCATCGGAGATAATCGTGATTTTTCTTAAAAGCTACGGTCTTGTCGGTGGAGTATTGGCCCCTTTTCTCTATTCTTTGCCAGCATTTCACCTCCTGATACGCTGAATAATAAACAATGTATGGATAAGAAAACAAATAACCGCATAACAGGCGACACAGAATACCAGCGTGACGTAAGAACACTTAAATTTTCATAGCACTAAGCTAAGTGACAACCTGCTCTCATACCAACCTAATGATTGTGTATTTCTTCTTCTTAAACAAAATAAGAACTGTTTTTATAATAAAATATACGTTATTACCTACATATTAAGTACTTTTATCATGATCCATTCATGATCACCATGACAACGACTGAATCGCGTCAAAGCTTTTCGTGGAATCGATTTTTTAAAACAAAAACTACACAATCCCGTTGTTAAAAATCGGGAACAAAAAGATAAAAGTTACACACACGTATTTTATACTTTCGAAACCTTTTTTGCGATATAAACCGGTACTTATTTGAATATTTTTATGTTCCCCACGGGTGTCTCGTGAAATTGCCTCGGTCGGCCCTGCGCGTCGGCCCTGCCGGCCCTGAGTTAGGGTCGTTATAGACTTGTGGTTTTTGTTTTTACGCTTTCGTCTGGATTAGCTTAATCGTGTTTGAAGAGGTAAGGTTCAAAGAATATAGGGGACTATAAGTTACATTATTTCATATTTTATTACCACCATCTCTGTTCGGCCTTGTGCTAAACTCATGTATTATTGCGACCGTCTGCGGTAAATGAGATGAAAGGTAATAATTTATATATTTAGACTTTATTGGACCGTACGCAAAGTAAATACAAATGGAAGTTTTAACGCCTAGACTTCAACCAGTGTAGCAATGTAAAAAAAGGTGAGAATTGGATTTTTATTAGGGTCTATTGATCCATTGTTAACTCAAACAATAGCCTCTTCAAACCGAACAGATTGTATTAAATCTACCTAATTAGTAATTAATGGGACTGGTATTGTGTTGTTTTTAAGATAGAAATTGATTTGTTTTTTTGCTCATTTTTGATTTCGAAAAGGTTCATTTTCAATGACAATTAACCCTACTATCTTATCATCCTGTGCTGTAAGGGATAAATAGCTGAGCAAAATATTATTATTATTTTGGACTACATGATTAATTTTGAACTACTATCACTACGGATCTAATAAGTCAACAAAAAGTCATCTTTGAGAATATATCGACATATATTTATTGCAAAATATCAAAAATGCGATTTCGAAAACCGTAAAATTTTAATTGGACCCGTGACAGGCTGTTTAAATATCTTGTCTTTAAATAGATTGACTTTGGACCTCGAAATACAGGACACCCTGTATAGGATTCAGAAATTATGTTCCTAATAATACTTCGTTAAATGTCATTAAATGTGCCTTTGAAACAGATAAAAACAATAGAGACATCTGCTTTGTATGATTAGCGTTAGTCACGAAACTTATCAGGTCCTTAGGCGCTTAATGATATTAGGTATTAAGAAAAAATAAGATAAAAACTATATAACGCGTCAACTCAGTCGCAAGAAGTTAATTTCATCATCTCTAAATAGTGTATTAATAGCAAGGTCACTATTTATCTATTAGTATTTTTTATTATAGTCCTAACATATATGAACATTTAAATGCCTTTATCGAATCAGTATATTGTGACAAAAAAAAACAATCTGTATTTTTAAGGCACAAATGGTAATATAGTAGATTCATTGAAATATCTCAAACCACTTGAAAATGATTAATTACTAAAATAATACGTTATTTCCAATAGGATATACAATGTTTATTATTGTTAAAAATATGACAAAGTCTTTAACCAAAATATATTTATGGGAGTTTCTTTCAAGTGGTATTCGTTTTTTCTACCATTCCTTTAATTATTTTAAACTTCGAAGCTTTTAGAAAAGAGTCGTAGAAGTATTAGGCCTCTACAAACATTTATAATCTCGACTATACATCAGGCATCAGGCATTGAAAGTGTTTGTTCTCTTCCGTTACTGACCGTACTTGTCACATAAACAATTCATCAACTTTTCCCAACTCCGCTTAATTTGGCATGAAGTTTGTATATATGCCATCCATGTTGTCTGTCAGGCGAGGACTGGCTCCCCAGACACCAATAGACATAAATTACGAGTCTCACACTGTCAAAATGTCAAAACATATACGGAATATAATATATTAAAGAGCGCACCTGTTTGCTGCGAAAATAAATCTTGGAATCGTGCTACATAACTATCACAGGAAATTGTATGTTACAGAGGTATTGTATTCAGAATATTTTTCTTATTAAATATAGTACTTATATGTGAACTTGGAATGTACAAAAGGGTTTATTAATTTTCAAATTTGTTTAGGGTAGACAAACACGGGGACAGACGATTTGTTTGCTTGTAAATTGGGTAATGATGAATTAATATTTGTTACCCCCTTTTATGAGTAAGTGTTTATTTAGATCTGAATCTGTTGGCAGTCAGACAATATTCTGCTGTATTCTATTATTAATGAGCCTCGCTTCGCTTCGGTTTATGTGAGTATTCTGTAACACTCGTACATAAAACAAAATTTATTCAAACACAAAACCTTCCTCTTGAATCCCTCTATCTACTGGTGAAAACCGCATTCAAATCCGTTGCGCAGTTTGAAAGATCTTACCATACATACAGACGGACAGACGGAGGGAAGCGACTGTGATTTATACTATGTAGAAATATGTATGTTCATCAGTTTATAATCTTGGCTCTTACATATAATAAAGTGTATTTGGACGTAACCTCGAGATTATGGAGGGATCCAATGTATAATGCAGCCCTAGTGAAATTTGAGTTTAATGAGCATGTTCCCATCTGCTGCCACCCCGCACAGTTTTATTGCCACTTTATTTAAAAAGTAATAAGGCAACAAAGTGCGGGTAGTATCAGATACTATTACCCCACCCTATATTGGGTCTATATCGTCTGGCATAATTACTTTTAATTATAATGTGTTTTAGGTGACATTTATCGCAATGCATAACGCATTTGAAACTTACTTTTTAAGGATTTTTATAAAACAAACCAAACCTAAACTAAGTTTAACGTTGGATATTTAACCAATTGTGAAAAGTGTGTGGTTCCATCGATATAAAAAATATGATTAACAATATTTATGTTAAATGACATTATGACCAAAAAAAATTATGGGAAGCAACTAGCTCCTTTCTCTATTGCTATCGATATATCTTTACAGTAGACGAATAATCTTTTGAAATTTTGCTACAAAAATGTCTCACTTTTTTTTCTTCATATAAATCATAATGATCAGTAGCTTTGATTCAGCTGCGTATGACTTCTGTTAATAAACTGTGCGTGATCATGATGTGAAGTAGTGCGATGTGCCGCAAAATATTGTTCTTAATCAACTTAATGGTATTAAATATCATCATGCTATTGTTCAAAACCACTTTAGTTGGCAAATTTTGTTGGAAACTATATCATAGCCCTTGCGCTGTTTTTATTAAAACTAAATGCGAGGTGGTACCTTTTCGCCGGGGCTTTTTATTTAATTTGATGATACTAATTGAATAGCGAGGTCCTCTTAAACGTGATAAGTGTTTTAAAGTAATCGCATTTCAATTAGTCAATACAGTACCATCAACTTAGGCGGTTAACCTAGTTTTGTAGAAGTCCCATCTGACAGGGATCATTCAATCTACTTTATGTGGTATATTACATCCTACTCGAAAATACTAGCAATAAAAAAATAAAAAAGTATGATGTCATGTTTTTACGTCAAGTTTTTTAAAAACTTTCGGAATAGAAAAAAATAATATTTTGTATTTTTTTCCTGTTTATTGATGCGTGAAACGCTGTGAAACGAGAGTTTTTCGTGACGTTCCTTGGGAACGCATCAATCCATTATAAAACTTGATTGAAAAGTCCAGGGAGGCGGTTCGATCAATTTTTTATCATCGAAAATGTTTTTGCTTTTATTTCCTTTCTAGATAGATCTTAATCGAATTCAGTCTTATACGTCAAAATAACAGCATTTTCAAACTGTTTTTTAAACAAATCTAGGCTGAATACACGGGTGGACCAGCATTCTAGACATGAGATGCTACGTGTTTCTTAACCATCCATGTGTCTAGTTAGGCTGGTTTGTGACAGAGCTTCTAGATTAACCTCTTTGTAAATCGTAGGGGGCGAACACTTTGAAGATACGTAATCGCTTATGATACGACTTGTTTCTTCCTTTTCGATAGATAGATAATTTAAAAGCTTTAAATATGATAGTAGGTAAATAATTAAAAGGACCCGTGATGTTACGTAAGTAGTAATAGACAGTGATTATTAGTTAATAATGGTAAATTGGTCCATTTAGTTTTGTCTTTATATCTTTGTCGGTTCCAATTGACACCCGACTTTATGTAGTTGGAGTTTGATGATAATCATGAGAATTTAAGAAAAGAAATGTACGTGTTACACAGACATAAATGCGAATTAGATCGTTTCAAATAACTAAGCAAATCGAGTCTACTATTGCGACTGGCTATTACGACATATCAAATGTTTGTGTTTGTGTAACTGAAACGCTAACGTTCACTGTCTGTGGTTACATACACAAATACATTCCCGGACTAAAACATCTTATGTTTACTTGACTCTACTATATTTCATGTCATTTTGGATCTAGTTTCAGGGTTATTGGAACGGTGTAGAGTAAATAATAAGTATTTGTTCGGTATTTTAGAGTCGTTTACACGGATTGAAACTGGAAGCATTGTGGGGTATCAAATATGTATTGTTTGACAGACTAGGTACGTTAATTAGCAGTAATTATAGTATCTAAAATTGCAGAACTTCAATAATGTCTGACACACTCTTACGCTTCTAGGCAGATTAAAAAGTCAATAACATACTACCATAAAATTACTGCATATTAATGATGTTGACAGCAGTAAAACAATGCTGTTATTACTCTTCTTCAAAGGCAACAAATAAGTTTAGCATTGTTTTACTGATATCAACATGATCAATATTCAGACACTTTATGGTTGTGCAAAACATCAGCGCCTCTTTTCTAGGCGGTATATTTCAAATCGTAGTTGACCTGTTACGGTATGGTTTTTCAGTCGGCCGCCATTACTGTCAAGATAATAAGAGCTATCAAAACGTTGACAATACGATAACAGATCAAAAACGATATTGTTTTTACCGAGTTGAATAGAGGCCCAGGATTGCCTTTTTATCTGCCTAGTACAGTAGCAATAAAAACGTGACGTCTGTCTTTTGAGCTTAATGTTAAATATTATATTATCGCCAGTGGCTGTACTAAAGAGAGAGGGAAAGTTTTAATGATTGTAGTATACCAGAGAGTAATGTGCGATGAGTATTTATTACAATTATGTATTGTAATATGCGCAACATTCATAAAATATCTCGTTACGATGTGTAATAAACACTTTTTTTAAAGGGTGAGCGAGGATCCGTTTTGCGTTTCGCGTATTAAAAAATTACCGGAAAATTAATTGTAATTTACTCCAATGTTTAATGAGGGTAAAATATTCTTAGTAAAGTCAACATCATAGGTACCATATCACTTTCGTATCTAGGGTCCTTTATTTAATATAATATTTTATGGAGGTTTCTGTGCACATACGTGATTATGTCAGCCTCTAGGGACCTTTAAAAATCAAAGTGTATTAAAGTTGCGATAACTCTCGTCTATCGTAATTTCGTCTTAAATACCGAGTACGATAAGCTACAGAACTGACCACTGATCACTTGACCATCTACTTATGTCGTTACCTGTACTACAGTTGCACAACCATGAAGCTTCTAAATAATGCTAATGTTGACGGCAGTAAAACAATGTTGATATTACTGTTCCTTCACACGCAACCAATAACTTTAGCATTATTTTACTGCCATTAACATTATAAATATACAGAGATGCTTGTATAATAAAGTCGGTTTTATGAAGTAGATGCACGCTTTAGTAGCTTGTCGCTTTAAGGCCTTTAACATATTTGTGCAGTAGTTCAAACATGACGTTAAAGTGACAAAGCACTAAAGTGTGCAGCTACTTATAAAGCCGACCGTAATAGAATTAAATAGTTTTGCACTTATAACTAGACTTCTTTGACGTCTGGTCCTGAGGAGGGTACAAACAGAACAAGCACACAAGTTAACAACAGGAATATTTTGAAAGGGTGTTCTGATATAAAATATACTTATTAGAAGTTTCTCTCAAAAGCATACTACCTATTTCAATTATTTGTTTGGTTTATTATGTACAGAGAAAAAAAAAAGAATATTATTAGTGATTTGCAAAGGCGCCTTTTAAAGAACATTGTTGTCAAATGTTACAGGAAAAATAATTTATCTTTGCTACTATGGCAAAAAGCAGCAAAACGTGTCTCGACTAATTTTAGCAGAATCAAATGAAGCTTTTACTCTCTTTCGTTGGTTATTTATCTAGTTATGTTAAGTTCTCTCATTTGTATTTATCACAGATTTTGGCTTGCGTCCAGTGAAGAAGTCTTTAGGCTAATAAAATACAAAAATATATTTCAGGCAACTATGCCGGGGCTAATGTAATGATAAATAAGATTGATGTTAAGGATGATGATGATGTTGATGATGATGATGACAATGATGATGAACATGGCTCTTTGTCCACAGACGAGACAGCCGCTACCGACGACTCGAGCGGCGATAAAAACACAGACATGCCGGCCAACGACGCGAACATGATAGTCGGTGAGTCAACATTTTATTTTATGAATAGTTACGACACCCCTTCCCTCATTGCGTGCCAGTTCCTCTTTGATTTCCCGCCGCCGTACGTATTTCAATGAGTTGTTTTTTTTGGAATAAATACCCGTGTCAGTTTAGGGGTAAAGAGAGTCTCCTCAGATTTTATGTCCAATAGCGACTTGCACATGACTTCCCCCACGTACAAATCATTTAAAGCTTTTTTAGGAAACTACAAATTACCCGAAATAAAAAGTATCCCTATCATTAAACCCATACTATGGACTGTCTGTGCCCCCAAATAACATATAAATCCGACGAGCGTGAAGAAGTAACACACATATATTAGAGTGATTGCGCCGTTATTGGGTTCTGGGAGGGCTTTGTTTCAAATAAAAATTTGTAGTCTGAATGTTTTTTACTGATAATCACCGCAAGTCATAAGTGTTTTTTAATGCAACGGTTTTTATTTCAGGATTTTTGATCTATCTAGCTGCTAAATGAGGTTAGGTTGGGTAAGGTTTGTAATATAAAAGCCGTTTCAGAAAAAAACACTTGATGACTTGCTATGGTTATGCTAAAGGCCTGACCTGTGTCCTGTTCAAACAACAACACACATGATGCGCCCACTTGCCATACCATTTGCTGGTTAATTTACTTCTGGAGACATTTTCAATTTCAAAATATGAGATATGTTCGCAAGGCGCGGGGAATCTTGCTTGACTTATACAAGAACGTTCAACAACAACAGTTTAATTTTGTATTATAATGGAAACTAATATTATGCATCGTTTCCCACTATACCATACAACATTTTCTCTTTAAACAAAGTCTAAATTAGAAATGGATCACATTTGTTTGTACATATCTCCCATTATACTTAAACAAATAGTTAACGTTATTAAAGGAAACGTGTGCGAATGTGACCGTTATTATTGTTTTCATTCATTCATTACTTATACTCAAATATGTGAACATTGGCGTACCGTAATCAAACAACATCAACTTCAATTCTCCCACTACCTACTTACAGATTGTAGTGAAAAATCAAGCGACATCGTATTATGTCAGAATAGTTCGTTATTATGTTGCCTTCCCAATTAACTTGTAAACCCATCGCTAAGTTTTAAGGGAGCATTCACTTCATCTACACTCTATTTCGGACTTGTTAAGTCTTTTGCTGCATCAAATTAAGTTCAAAACCAAATTAAACTTTTTCGTTTATTTTAAATCAATTAAAGGAAATCTAAAGCTGGTGCTTTACAAAGATTACTTCCTCATTTACGTCTTAAACAGGGTTAAGTGGTCAACCATCTCGTTTCATGCCGGCTTAATGAAATTAGTAGCTCGAGCGGCGACCAAAAGAGCAGCCAGCAATTTAAGCCGCGGCCGGGAAAAGTTAGCGCGATGTGGCTTTTAAATTAAATAATTGGTTGGTGGTTTAAAGATGTTTAAATGTTTACTAATATCTTATAAGATTGTTAAACTTTCACTTAGTTCTAATGAGTAACTAACAGTTGATTATAATAAATACCCTGAAACGTTTTGACTAATTATTTTGGCCACATATTGATGATGTTGACATATGATGAAAATCGCCTTCCAGAAGCTAAAGTGTTCATGGGCTTCATTTCAAAACTGTTAAGTATTATCCTATTACAGCACTTGGTAAATAAGAGGTCAATCATGACACATTACACGACCATAAAGTTTCTGACTATAGACATTGTTGACAGCAGTAAAGCCATGATAGACTTATTTGTTGCGTGTGAGTGAATAGTAATAATAGGAATGTTTGACTGCTGTCAACATTATCCATATTCAGAAACTTCATGGTTGTGCAATGTGTCAGGATTGAATTCTTATTGGCCGGGCACTATAGTAATTTACTGTTCGGAACAATGTTTTATTTATAACCTAGCTAACTATCTCCCGCGTCTATATCCGCGTTCCGAAATTCCTAATGCGGTATTACATTTGTAATCTCTGTACGTAAGTTTGTGCTACAACTTCGTATATTTAGGCAAAATTTTGGGTATTATGCCTAATGCTAATAACCTAAGACAGCAAAACCATCTCACTTTCCCAATTACAATATTGACTTTGCCAAGATTTACTAACAATGAGCTCGTCTGAATAATAGACGTCTAATTAGCAGAATCGGGAAAGCAGGTCAAGTTAAGCCGTCAAGGTATATCGATTACTCGCTACACGCGAGCTGCGGTCGGCATTGATTCCCCAGGGTTCAATACTTGGCCACGTTCTTTATAACAAACTCTTAATAGTAATAAACAGGTTAAATGTTCCGCAACCGAAGGCCGGTTTTCGCTTTATAATTAAATTTAGTTTCATTAATATTATTGTAGTTTTAAGAGTTTATATTGATTAAGGAAAAAAAAATACTGAAGAGAAATAATTATTACAAGTAATGCATGATTGATTACCTACAGGAATTTGAGTAATGCAGTGCGAGTTTTGATTCATTGAATATAAGTAGTGTATGTAGTTCAGTTCAACTCGCCAAAGAACAAAGAAGAATATAAGTCATTCAAATTGAATTAGTAAGTAGTTGGGTATATCCTTACTTCTCAAGTTCCCACTTCTCTTTTCCCCCGTATTTATTCAGGTTGGTTTAATCAAACACACATTAACTTACATCAAACAACAGAAACTACACTATCCAACTATCCTTAATCAATTAAAACTTCCCCATTGCGATTCTTTACCCCTTGGCGAAGGTAAGTGTTTACCCAAGACCGTAGCAGGGTACAAAGGCAACTATCCTAAACTCTTGAATCCCTCAAAGGGATTTTCGCCAAAAATGATGAAGACACGGCACGAAGTTGGGATGGAGGTGAAATAACGCGTTGATTAGAATTCAGCATCTTCTAAAGTAATTGGTTGACTGAACGGTGTGAACAGTTTAATGATAGACAAAAGTGGCATTCTGCTTCTTGAAACTATCTTACTGATACTATAAATGCGAAAGTTTGGGTGTTTGTTACTCAATCATGCCAGAACAGCTCAACGAATCAGCATGAAATTTAGCGTAGATATAGATTATGGTCTGGAATGGCATATGGGCTACTTATCCCGTAAAAATGTAGGGTTTCGGAGGGATAGTTCTTTTTTACGAATTATTAATGGTACACGGAAAGAACATTAGATAGATATAGATACAAAAGATCTACACGAGAATAAACCAAGAAATTAAAAGGTTCCTGATTTTGGATTCGATTTCAAAAAGTTACTAACTTGACTGGACATATTCTTTCCGTGTACCCTTCATCTGAAGAATGCTTTCATTATAAAGAATATTTATTCTTTTACAAAATGTTATCTTACCAGTTCAGTAGTGTATAGTTAGACACATTGAAAAGCATCGCTTTAACAAGTTTTTTTCAACATTCCGAAAGTAAGGATAGTTTTCAAATAACGCTTCTTAGCAGTTTCCTTGTAGTTCTTATGAACGCAGGAACGCTGCTTAAGTCCTCGTTTATTCAAAGGATATTTTATGCAAATTGCACTGCTAAAGTTTCTGGAAAGTTCCTGTATCCCATCGGAAACTTCCCTTTGGACGCGTTTAAAGCGTAATTAAACAATTAACGTTCCGCCTCAGTTTGACCTGATATATGGCTTTGTTTCGCACGTTCGCTAGAATCGTGGTTAATTAAATATATGTTTTGGCATTCCATACCGTGTTAGACTTATTGAATATTATATTGTTAGTAAATTATAATCGAAGTAATAAATTAATGTTGATATATTATATTTAATAAATGGCATTAAAAGACAAAAAATATTGAATAATACGTTATTAAAATTTGAGGTTTACCGCAACTAAAAATAGATTCAGGTTCATTAATTTAAAATTTTACTCATTTTATATTCGACTTTTAAGTTTGTGTAAAAATATAGGAGTTTTCAAAGTAATTCCTGCATTTTAAGATCGTTCTGCCCAATCGCTTCTTTTCACTAGATTGATCGGAAACGCTTTAGCTTTTAGCTACACCCGTTAACGACACATTCACGATAAGAGCTCCGTTAGAAGAAAATTCTACTTTATTATGCTCTAAAATAACTTCACACTAAGTTTAGCCATTTCGAAAGAGAAATACTTTCTTGCGAGCCATTTTAGGACATGATTCTTTTGAACAAGATTACTTTAGAGTTAGACCGTATTAAATACGTGTAAAATAGTTGGTAAAGTTCCCGTAATTTCATATTATCGTATCTGACAACTGATCTGATAGTTTTGAAAGGATCTCCGCTGCATGTTATATAGACACGTCGATTTGCATTCGGTTTCGTCTCGATAAGTAAAGCAGGTGAAGCTTATGTCAAGGAGTACATTTGGCAACAACAATTTACTCTGTGTCAGTCTTGAGTAGTTATCATCATAAATAGTGAACATTATTTTATCAAATAAACAACATGTGATGATATTTAACTTGCGTTGCTGTTAAGAACTAAAACTGATGAATACGATTTCTCCTAAATCTGATAGATCCTCGTCCTTGTTTTTGCACTTTAGCGGATTGGAGTCAATGATCCAATCGACAAAGGATTCTGTGCGGTTTACAAACATCTGGACTATTCCTTTAAATAAGTTTCCTTTGCCTGGAACTGGAGCAGTCTATTATAATGGTAAAAAAAACAATAAATCTGCAATCTATTCTAGAATTAAATTTGTGGTTAAAGTGAAACTCAAACCTTTTCAAAACCTGCGTCGAAATGGCAATCATTTATATTTCAACTTTTGTAGTATTTCGAAATACATTTTAAAAAACAGTGACTGTTTTTACTAAGGACGTTTTATAAATAATTTAATTATAAAATTGCAATACAATATTTTAATT
This sequence comes from Acleris sparsana, assembly GCA_923062465.1. Lineage (NCBI taxonomy): Eukaryota > Metazoa > Arthropoda > Insecta > Lepidoptera > Tortricidae > Acleris > Acleris sparsana. Next base: position 17,675,684 of record OV281286.1, read on the forward strand.
AGAGCGTTTTGTTTCGAAATTTGTAGAGTTTTATTAGATCCTTCAACAAAATGTCTGCGGTCTATTTTTGAGTCTCATCCTGTGACTACAGTTCACCAAAAGCCGTTATCTTAAAATTCTCCTTCCTATAATATCACCTCATAAACAAAATCAGCGCGTAAATTAATTTGAATATTACTCATTTATATTTAATATCAGTGAGATTATTAAATCGACCCTCTATCCCGTGTCTTGGTCGTCTTTATCGCTGTGGATAAAGCATCCGTTACTCTCGCACTTACAGAACGGTCAGTAGGTGTAAGTTGACAGATGTTTTGTCCACGTTTATCCACTTCGATAATATAATGAGCCCGCTGTTCGCTGTATAGTCTCATCTGATGAAATTTCACAGACACACAACCCGATAAGGAAACGGAAGAGTGTGAATAACGATTATCAACTAGGGTTGTCGCTGCCGTGAATCTTCCAATTATATTTCTGCTTTAATTTAAAAAAGTTTGTCTCAGTAAAGAAATCATACGCGGCTGATAAAAAGCTTTTGACGTTAAATTATATTTTGGGATCTGTCAGAAGTACGCCTACGACTGTCTTTTTCAATAGTTTGGTTGAAAACGTCTGGTTTATTTTTCGCGATTGTCAATCATAATTCTAAATTCAACATGACATAATAGACATAAACTCTGTAAGAAGATTTACACTTCAAAGTAAAAGCTTTATCAAGAGTTCTTTAGATTTCTCATACACGAACTAAATAAAACTCAATCATCGGTGAAGTAGTGTTAGCGATTTCTTGGAAATTGTAGTGTACATTTAGGTCTGCGTGGCAATCGAAGGATTAGATATTTGAAGCAACTGTTGTGCAGATAATTGTGTTAGTTCAGCAATGGAAAGGAAGAAAGTTTACTCAGCTAAACGCAATCCATCGGAAATGCATTTTATCACTACCTACTTGGCCTTATTGTTTGCAAAATAGGACTTAAGTGTAGTTTAATTTAAAATGTAGCAAAGTAAATAAATATACATTGTTTAAAAACGATTACCATTAGTGGGTATGTTTGCTGTTGGTGTGCCTTATCCAATAAATGAATAAATAATTACAAAAAAAGTCAGTACCGAGAAGTGACAGTAGTATTAATCTGACGTAGGTATAGAAAATAGAATTTTCACTTCTCATGCTCTTAAAATGCTACTTAAATCTCTGCGAATCGGGACTAAAGCTCCTTATTAATCTCTAAGGATTAAAGTATATTTTTTTTAATTTACTTTGGGAACCCCTAAACAACCAATCACGGTGTTTGTGAATGGAGGATTATCGCCATTTTCAGTGATTGTGTATGGACCATATTTTTGGGTGTCGAAATAACCTCAAAATGACAACTGTGCAAATATATTTAAAAAAAGGATTTAATATCGTGAAACACGATTAATTATTACGAATATGAATCTATTTAATCATATTAAGGCCGAACTCTTTTATTATGCGTGGTCCAGTTACTTTTAAAATGGTTTCCAAGTTTGAATCTGTTGGCTAAATATGCAAGCATTTAAAACATCACTTTACAAAAAAACCGCGGAACTTTTTTTTCCTATTTGTATTTTGAATAGATGTTCATAACTTGTATTGAGCGTACGTTGTTAAGATACCTAATTGTTAGTTTTAATTGTTAGAAAGTTTTTTATAATAAATGTTGTAATTTTGTTTAGAACGTCGTTTTTTTCCTCGCATTCAAAGTGAAAAGTAGAGTGTTTAACGCGAGACTAAACAACCATAATGACACTCGAACTACAGCCGCCCTCGCTCGCAAGCTCGCTCGCGTGGCTAAACATCTCTTGTCATTATGGCTTGTTTTAGTCCCTTGTTGAAAAATCTACTATATTGCGTTTGAAATATCCACTTGAATTCTAATAGACATATTTATACTTCTCCTTTAACGTTTATGCTAGAAGGATTTTCCGTTTCTAAAACAATGAATACTTTGTATTGCCTTGGATTCTTGAACAAAATAATAAGTACGGAATAATGAAAACTCGCTGCTACGTGGCTTTGCCAAAATTACATACCCGGATACAGAGCATCATAACATCATAACATCTGACTAACCACGAATCAGGAAGGGTATAAAGGGAAACAAATATATTGAATACGTGATATCTTAAAACTCCCGGTTTCTTAATATTTTTTTGTATAACCTTTACCTTTGGTGTAATATAAATCACTGTCTAGTTTCATAACATTGAATAATAACAACAAAAAACAGTTTAGAAAAAAACTATTATTGTTGCTGACCAACGTACATCGTTATAAATCCTAAATAGTCGATTAAAATGAAAAATGACTAAAGAAACATAAAGATGATTTTTAAATACCTATAGAATGATACCCCATTTGTCATAGTCCGTCGACCTTTTTTTTACAATATGTCACCTAGCTGACACCATATTGAATTTAATTTACTGTCATATCTTTAGTGACACTCAAAATGCAGACAAATCGATTGCCATAAGAATCATCAAAATCGGTCCATGCGTTTAGTTTCTAAAGCGCAACAAAGAGACAAACATACATAATATAGACTGATAAACACATTACCCGCCTCGGCACTCGAGTACTATTTTTGTGTGGTTCCTATTCTATTTTTATATAAATCTTACCAACCTTTAAAAATGCTCAAAATTGTCTATTTAGACCACTGACTTAGCACAAAACTTCGGCTGTGGGGTAAAAAGGGTACAAGACTTAACTTGTTCTAAAACATAGGAAGTATATACATAAACGGAGTATACTAGACGTAATCCCTTTTTCACTAGGAACTTAGTTGGCGTAGCCTAGAGCGTTAGAGCGCCTCACGTATATTTTACAAGGCCCGGCCGGTATACAGGTTGTATGCACAAACCAGCCTGTTTTGTTTCTATTTTCCCCTTTCACCCCGTTAAACGTAATTATCCTGTTATGTGCTGGGTAGGGTTATGTTACAGGAGTGCTTCGTGTCAACTATTTTAATGCGCATAGTCAAGATGTAGATCACCCTGTATCCTTCAAAAGAAGGGTTCATCGGTACCTTTTAGGTTGATCGCTCCATCATCGATCTGGTGGGTTATTATGACATAGCTATGCAGTTCATTTTACGAGGAGCGTAAAGGACAGAGCTGTAGCAGTTATATAGCTATGTCCTTTTCTCTCAGCCCCCATGGTCTGACTCTATGTTCTCAATTTAAAAAAAAGACCCTTTGCCTTAATCAAAGCACACTAGCTCCATTTCATTACATAAATTATAGTCTGACATTCACGTTGCCGTGATCGGTGACCCTGTCTGTCAATCTCAATTTATTTCATTTTATTTAAGCGTCGAAAAACGTCTCGCCGCTAATAATAGTCCTCCTCTCCTTCTTTCACCCTGCCCTGTTTTGGTCCGACAAACGTTTAATTAACCTCGCCATGACGCATAGCGTGTGCATGGCTTGTAATGACGTGGGCACGCATTCTTAAAAAAATGTTTGGTTACAGTTTGTGGTTGTTGTGAATGCTTTTTCACAGTCTGAATTCCATACGAGCCAAACAAGACATAATAACATCAACTAAAATGTATCTTAAGTCACAAATTAACTTACTGGTGCTGTAGCAACTTATTCTACCCGCGTACACTATAATTCTATAAACTGCTGGTTTTGCTGTCATACTTACAGTATAAGAATGCCACCCATAGTGTTTCCCTAGGGTTGTCATGCGCGTTGCCATGGTAACAACAGTTTTATAATAACAATTACAGCATTAAAGCATTGTCACGGCGTGTCTATAACGGCGTTTGGTAAACAAATAGACGTCACAATTATTGTTAGAACTGTATCAACAACAATTGAAAAGTATTTATAATCATTTGATCTTTTTTTTATCATATAGTAAACATAGACTGGGATGTAATGCCGAATATGCGGCAGTCTACTCAGCTGTCGCTATCAATGAAAAGAAAATCCTGTATATGATAGACGTGACGCAACATGACAACAAGCTTTGTGCCTCAAATAATACCAGTATAGGTCCTCGTGTTATAATAAATATCCCGCCAGCCCTAATCCGCCCGTTTGGTTGCAGACATCGTGATCCCGTCGCTGCTGATAGCGGCCCTGTTCATTGGCAACGCGTTCATCGTGCTCATCATATACAAGTACAGAAAACGGTGAGTCCTCCACAACTGATAACTGTTCTGATTTATAGCGGTCTGTGCTATCTGTGGCGGTAGTTTGAAAAAGGTTATCCGTGTTTTAGCCGTAGTCAGCCTATGTTGGTCTTGGCTTTCTTACACCCTTAGTTATAGACAAGAAAAGTAATTACTAGACTAAGGGCCTGTTTCACAATTAACAACTTTAAAAAATAGCTCTCTCCTTGTCTATTTTAAAGTAGGTATAAGACAGAGAAAAGGCTGAATGTATCTGTCAAAATTATGCTTTACTTGTCGACTTTGAAATAGGCGAGGCGGTAATAGTGATGTCAAGTCGTATAAAATCGGTCCTCAAGTCGATACTTTTACATAAGTAATTTTCTTGTCTATAAAATACGGGTGTTAGAAAAGGCCTTTAAATTTAATATAATACCTGAATTTAAGATATGTTTACTTCAATTTTTAACTGTGGCGTCATTGGATATCCTAAAGATTAACTGATGCAAAGAAAACTACAATGTTTTTTAGGCATTATTTATCTTAGTAGCTCTAGCGCAATCATTTTATTTAACCTACGTTATTAATAATTTCACGTTATCTATTCATAACATGAAAACCTAAAACGAGATTTCCGATTACATACAATATCATACAATGTCTACGTTATAACTAATTAACGGCCGCAGAGCGCTGATAACAACAAACCCTATAAAAAAACTCGATGCTACGTTATCAATACTTAACGATATAGAAAAAAATAAAATCGAGGTAGTTACTGAAAATTTAATTCCGTTTCTTAAAACGGGCGCTGTAAAAATTATCGATAACTTTCTAATGTTTTTTGCGGGTTAACACTACCGTGATCCATCAACGTTTAAAAGCGCCATCTATCTATAGTTTATATAAACTAATTTTAAAGATCGACATGGGTCATCGTGTTATTAAGGTACGAACAGACCGCAGCGTTGTGCATTTTACAAAATTGCTGTACGGAGTGTTTTTGCATATTCTTCAAAGGTTTAAATCGCGTTGATATTATGCACTGCGCTTGTAATATCAAGTACGTTTCCAACCGCCCGTGGCGTCAGCGTTATTATGAACAACAGCGCAGAGCTTCGTAAATTATCTAGTGGAAATTTTGCTTTAATATGTGCATAGTATCTTATGCATATGCACAAATAGGTGTATTACTTATACGATGCTAAACAGAGATGCTTTTATTTTCATCTACACTCAGGACAAAAATACCGGGTCAGAGTTCGTTTTTCATACAAACGAGACTATTTCGAAGCCTTGGTTCCTCGCCAGAGGTGGTTTCGAGTGAGGTTTAATGGTAGATACTCCGAGATTCAATAGAGGAGGTCAAAATTTCTTAACATACCTAACTGATCGCACAATCAGTTAACACCACAACCAGACAGTTTGGGTCAGCATTTGGATTTCCATACATTTTATTGTCATTTTAGATGTTTTTCTAAAGATGCACAATTCCGGCGTTAACCGCAGATTCATTCAGTTGGGTATCCTAGGCACTCTGGAAGTCCGTATCGATGCTCGCAGTATTCATCATCAGAATTCACTTAAAGCATTCCCTGGCGAGGAACCAAGGCTTCGAAATAGCCTCTTTAGTATGAAAAACGCACTCTGACCCGTTTGTTTTGCTCCTGAGTGTATCATGTATCTAGTCTTTTAAAAATTGTTAGATTTTAACAATCAAGTAGTGCCTTTAGGATTAATTTGGATTTCTAAAATACATTTTTGTGTAGAGTCACCACCAAAGCCTAAGATAGTTTAAAAAAACTACAGTGATAAAAAATATGGATATGCTTATTATTATAGGTACCTATTTTTGTATTTTTCTTTCGTTGTTTTGGATGATTGATGAGAAAAATATGAATCATACATAGGTACATACCTATTTATTAGGACACTTTATAAAATACATATGCGTGATAGTAATAATGTGATGCTTTTCAGAATAATTCATTTGTAATTACTTTCTACAATAAATTCCAAATTACCAAGTAATAAAGTTAAAACTTACATTTGTCTAAATGTTGCACTAAATAATGTTCGATCAGATTTTAATGACGGTCAATAACTTACAAATGCGGGGGGTGATCCTCTAAACAACGTCAATTGGTCAAACAAACACATTTTAGCGCGTGTATCCTCTTATAGGCAGCCTTATACGTTCGTTCATTCGAACGACAGCGCCATATCACGGTATTCTTTATCGAGGAAACCTTACTCGCTGGTTGGTCGCACCAAGTCTCCATTTACCTACGTAGATTACACGGGCACGTGGCTTGAATTGCCGACAATTCTGAGGCAAATTTATGCAAATGAACCTCAGTGCATTGTTGCGATTTGGCATTGTGCAAACTGCAATATTGTTACACTAAAATATTAATTAGGAAACAGGAGGGGAAATTTATACAAATTTAGGTAGTTAAATCTATAACGTATTCAGTTTACGTAGTTTCCGTAAACTTTTTTTTGTAACTCGTTGCTACTTTTCTCAATCACCCAAAGGAATTTATTTTAAAGGGCACATATACAAAATCAAAATATAATTAAAGTCGCCGTTAAAAGAACTTGGGAACGATGTAAACAAATTAGGACTGTCTGAGACGTAACCTCACATATTCACCAAGCATGTTTTTATTAAAAATAACGTAAAACTAATAGTTATTTCATCTTGAACTTAATATGAAAATAATCATTTAGTTTATAAATTATTGCAAAAGACCTCATTTGATCTTTAAAAGTACGTGATTATCGAGTAATCATGGTGAAATAGTTCATTTGGTTTTGTTTACATCTTTTTCAAGTTCTCTATTAACGGCGACCTTACAATACAATTACAATAAAATTTTGTGTGTTTATATACATAAGTACGTCTGTATACGATAAGCAAAATCGAACCTTGACCTACCATAGAACTGTGTCACAGTGATGTTATAAATCAAATTGTAAGAATTGCCAAACAAATGTAGTTTTGCACATTGTTATATGTACAGTGTGTGTCTTACATTTTTATTTTTTTATTACGAAATCGTTAACAAAACAACTTCAAACTATTGTTAGTTTTTATGTTCGTATGGAAGACATACACTGTATACAGGGTGTTAGGCAGAAGGTTGGACAAACTTCAGGGAATAACTCTGTAGGTCATACTCATCAACTTTTATTATGGGACCAACATCCAAAATTGCGAAAAAAAAACAGCTTTTCCAAACAAACTTTGAGATCTAAACAGCCGAAATGTATGGAACAGGTGTTTTTTTTTTCGCAATTTGGATGTTGGTCCCATAATAAAAGTTGATGAGTATGACCTACAGAGTTAGTCCCTGAAGTTTGTCCAACCTTCTGCCTAACACCCTGTATACATAATATAAAAAGCTTCCTCGATTAACTTAATACAGAAAACGCACAGCGTTACCGCTAAGCCGTTAAACATGGCCATGAAATTAGGAAAAATTACTTCGTAGTATGTGGTATGGAAGAGCTTTATGTAAAATGAACTAACTATACACCGACAAAATCGTGGGAAACCCTCTAGAATTATCAATAAACAAATATGGCGGAAATTGCTTGTGATCAGGCGCAATAACTTCAGCATTCGTAAATGTAAATATGGCCTACTTTTAATAAATTCATTACAGTAACTCCATTCTGGCGTATAAAAGTAAATATTAACCGTTACACATAAACGTGCATAGTTCTAAACAAAGACTCGTCAGCGCGGACAAACAACTGAACGTATGTGACCTTTATACTCATGCTATCAATCCAATATAGTCTCACAACGATGCGTTAATAACAGAGGAACCACTCATAGATTAAACCGCTGTTCCGAGAAATAAATGATATACTTAGATCATAATAATAATTAAGATACTGACCGGTTACTAGAGATCTAATGTAGGTACTATCAGGCCAATGGAATTGAAACAATTTATATCTGTATTTTGTTTTTAGTTTTGAAGCAATCATTTGACACATTCAGCGCCAGGCTCGTCGGGTTCTCTGTTCGTAGGAAGGTATTCTCTACGAAGCCGATAAACACTACAATAGTCTACGAGCGTAACGCGATTTTTTTTTATTAATAAAGCCCCATTCCATAAAAAGACACTAAGACCACGCAGTTGACGCAATGTAAAGTGATTAAAAGTACTTTGAAAGTTCAATAGATAATAGAATACTATTTATTACAAATTATTACGAATGCACTAAAAGAAACCGTTCGTTTTGATGACATTTTTTTAAATGTTTGAAGAGGCAGACAAGGTCGCCTTGCAAACAAACAAATCTATTTGCTAAGGTGATAGAGTTGGTAAAAGGTAATAAGTTTAAAGGTTTACACTCTTCTTTCTTACAAAGTTTGCCCTTGTTATGGGCGTGGTGCAATACAATATAATGGTTTTATTCAATATTTTATTATTATTAATGGGTTTGCTCTTGACTAACTCTTACCCTTAGAGCATAAAGCTTTTGTCGACGATGAAGCGAGCTCACCCAGAAAATGCCTATATATATAAATACATCAGATGGTATTATACACGATGTATGTATGTATGTATGTAATGATTCTCTATTCCACCATAACTTCTAAACGGCTGAGCCGATTTAATTGTGTGTGGTATCGTTAGAATCCTTTCACCGTCCCAGGTGACATAAAATACCTAAACTGTTAAAATTGAAATAACAACAATTGCAAAATGTCAATTAATTAAGTCGAAAAAAAAAAGGTCTCATGTTACCATCTCAAATATTAACGTATTTATAAACGGGTTTAATAATAATATCAAAAAAGGTTTAAAAAGGTTTTTAAAGCTTGCTTTTCATTTAGTTATTTCCTTAATTCAATATGGCCAAAATCAAAACGAAACACTTACAGTCCGCGCGTGAATTGAATGCAGTCGGGGCTTGAGGTGGAGGGCGCCACGCCTCTCCTCTCCCGCCTGCAGTGTGCACTACACTGTATAATGCCTGCCCTTACTAGCACATTCCTAAGATTGGCATTCAAATCACGCTCGCGTACTGTAGATGCTTAGATGCGATATGTGTATTTGTTTATTTATTTTTTATGAGTACCTCACTAAAATTCATTCAAACACATGTTTTTTATCATAATTGAAAATTTCTCCAAACAAAAACACTACCGTGTAAAATCCCAAGTACACTCGCTGGTATCACAATATCTCTCGCTCACACAAAGCGGGCGACCGGAGACAGGAAGTGGGTCCATTAGCGCTGATTCTAGCACTCGCTTTACTTATACAGTTTGTCGTTCGGTCGTGCGACTCGTGCAGGCGTTGTGCAGCGATTATGCAATTTGATTCTGGCTTGCACTAGTTGGTCTTTGAAAACGCCGAGCTGATATGAACGTGACGATAATTGGGTACGAGTTTTTTTGCGCGGAAAAACAAATGAACGTTGCCCGTCAAAACAAAAGAATGCGGGTTGTATTGGGAACATTTAAATTTTGTTATTTTTCGAATAATCGTTTGGGAGAGTTTTAATTTTAATGGAACCATTTTAGATTCATTGCGTAATTTAATTGGTTTGCGTATAGGTTAGTTTTAATTTATAGGTGAGAACAAAAAAATGGCTTCAGTCAAAACATTGCGTTCGGAATAATGAATAATTATATTTCTTGATCCCAAATTTTCATGATTCGGAGTTGTAACTCTAACTAATTGTGTAGTGTACGCGGTTTTATTATTAAATAATTACCTAATAGGCTTTTTATACACTAATTTAACATTCTCAAATCCATACTAATATTATGTTACATTAACATTATATTAATACTAATATAATGTGAATATAACTTTCTGTGTTAGTTGGGTATAAACCAAAACAAATGTCCAGTCAAAGAAGAGTTTTGTCACCGTAACGAAACTGTCGATTAACGTCAAACACTTACCTTTTTTTTACGAAATTGTAAGTTCATTTGAGTGATATTTAAATAGCGTCTTTATGTAATTTTTTTTGGTTTTTAACCAGTTACGCTTTCACGGCGTATCTGCTGAACCGGTATCGATAGAAATTGGTATAAATATAGCTTGAACCCCGAGAAAGTGCATTGCAAATTGGATCGCGGGCAACAGCTATCCTGTAGAAATAGATGTTTGAAGAAAATTACCTATTTTAGTTTACTTTTCTAATTTTATTTATTTTTGTTTTGCGCAGTGGAGCTTATCCCCTGAGTTTTACAGCCATACTATGTTGCAAGTCGACCGAGTAACTGTATTTGTAAGGTGATCCAGTAACAGTGACCGTAAGTGTACACTTAAATGGTAGATAAGGCTTGATTTCCTTCTACGCTGACATCGGTCGCGGACGTCGGTCGAGCGTACGAATATACACCATGTTGTATGGGACACCGCACAGCGACGCTGACGTCCGCGCCAGATTTGCCATATGTTCGTACGCTCGACCGACGTCAGCAACCGATATCAGCGTAGGAGGAAATCAAGCCTTATATCCTAGACGTTGAACCAGGGCCCGTTTTGTGGTCGCCTTTGTCGCGGTGGATAAAACATACGTCACTCTCGCACTTACATAGTGGTCAGAAAATGACAGATGCTTAATCCACGTTTGTCCACATCTATAAACACGACCATAATACTGCTCACCTTGGAAAAATTGGCGTATGTCTCATAGAACCGCGTAAGACCAAAGCGACGCTAGCGAAGTGGCGATAAGTGACCTTATTTCTTAAGATAGAGGGTAAAATTTACTTTGACTGTCAAATTGCGTATGCGACCTTTTCATTTAGGAGGGCAGAATAGGCCCGCTGGTCCTTGCGGACCGCCAGAAATGATACGTCGGTTAAATTGCCACTTAAACTTCGAGTCCTTCTTAGATACCCTATATATTGAACTAGGTCTTTGCAGAGTTTCTGAAACGAAAGGTCGGTTAAATTGCCACTTAAACTTTGAGTCCCGCTTCTAAACGTGTGAGCATCGTTTGCTTCGTGTTATCCTAGGTTTAAGGTAAAGTTGGACCAAGAGTCGGAGAAGGATAGTGTATTACGTATTTAAGTATCGTAACATTTCCTATTTTGTGTGATGCAAGACTAGCTATGGTCCGACTTTTAATTCAGTGCAGTAGAATGACAGCTTCAGTGTTGTCAGTTTTTGGTGTATAAAAAATAGTGATGTTGCCTAATGAATGAATGAAAAGATGAACAATGTATTGTAGTTCATTCGAGTTATTTGCACTACAACGTGGTTCTTTAATAATTTATTCAATGACAGTTAAAAATTACTGATATCAACACAAATAATTAAAAATAGAAATGAATAAATATTTGTACCTATGGCTAAAAAAAATGCCGCGGGAATAATTAGGCTAAGGCTAGAACGCCTAAACCAACTAATTACTATTGCATGAATATGTGATCTGACGTTTTTGGTTTATATTTATAATTATTACAGCTCACTTGATTTAAGTATGTCACTGTCTTTATGAATTGAGCAGGTTTGTTTTTTAATGTTACATAAATGCGATAATTTTTTGTTTAGTCTGTGGCTTACTCGTGTCTCATATTAATATTTTTTTTATTAATATTCTGTTGCAAGCAATTTGATCAGCTAAATGTAATAAAATAATATACTTAGCTAAGTACCTAAGTAATGCTCATAAAATATTTAGTTCGTTCTTTGATCAAATCATTCGTTAGGTGAACGTGTCAAGCACTATTTAAATAAATGTGGTATCATTATTTCTCAGAATGACATTTGGCTCTGTCAGTTTACTGCAGTGAATTAAAAGTCGGACCTTAGTCAACAGTTGCTGCCTCGACTCTGAAGTTACAGCAAGTAAACTTGTAACTAATTCGTAACATCGTGCCGCGTCATTAGCGGTAGATTAGCCTCATTTTAATGGACAACTGCCGTTAGACAAATTAAAACGCAAAAATTAATTTAAAAAAATATTCACTTTACAGTTTTTTGAATCCACGACGACGGAGCCCTACTAGTTAATTATACTGTTCCATTAAAAATACTGTATCCTCGTAAAGCCCAACACGGCCTAAATTGAAGACATTTGTCAAAGTGACTTATAACTTAAGGCTATTCCGCGCGTTCAGTGGGTCGGGTCACACAAAACGGGTCACTTTGTATTGAATTACCATAAAAACAAGCACCAGTAATGGACACTTAACTCCGAATTCAAATATCCTACGGTCGTAAATTGATTGTTTCAAAACAAATGAATAACCTATCCCCTATCCCTTATCTTCTGTAAAATAAGAATCAAGTGTCCATCATTGTCCATTACTGGTTCCGTCACCCTATACATACTTCTCTTTCGAAGTAACGAAATTTGACGTGGACCTTACGAGGGTATAATTACCAGATTTACCCGTTTGTTGATTTTGCGGGAATCTGATCAAACTTAAAATAATATTTTAGTGACAGAGTAATACAGTAGCGAGCAAAAATACCTGGTTCTAATGTGTCTAGAATTTCAGTACATCATCCCGTTGTATTTGCTCTCGAGTACATAAGTAGTATTAGGTTCTGTAACAAAATGTCCAAGTATTGTACAGATGTTTTATCTCACGAAAGCGGGTTTGCTATGCTTGTAGTGGTAACACGTATATAAACGCACACTACGGCGACGCTTAGCGGCGACAGCTACGTTCAGAGACAACGGCACGTGCATCTACACACACAAGCATATCAAACCCGCTATCGTAAGATAAAACAACCATAACATCGTTAACCCTGTAGGTGTTAGCTAAAGTTAAGCTAATCCGACTTGAGTGGATAGTTTTTCGTACTTAGTTGTTGCTTAGTCTGCTTAATCTCGGTTAAGCGTAGTTTTAGCTATCTGTATAGGATTAATGACTTTGGGATGCTGGATGGATTGGATGTTTTGTCACCTCCTTTGGTGGCACTTTTATTTTTATTGTGATGGCGTAAATAGTTGTTGTTCGTTTCGTTTTTTTAATCATACGTGGTAACTGTGATATCTTTACCAGTTTTGGTTACTTCCTGTTAAATATTTAATTGAAAAATGCAGTTATGATTGTAATTTGCGGTATTTATATCCAGTTAGAGTTATTGCCAGTACCTACTGGAGTTTGTAGTTTTTTCAACATTTAGTTTTAAAACTTTCAGATCAAGCCCTTGCCCATATTGTTCGCGCATTACACTGGATAATAGTGGAAATTAATACCCAAGGACAAGTTTGATAGTTCTTTTTTAATTTGCGTAGGTACCTATCATCTTAAAGCAGGTTATAAAATTAGGTTAGGTTATTTAAAACAATAATTTAACCACCTTACCGAGTGACTTAAGAACCCCAGATCCAACCCGGCCATCCCGGAACCCTCAACATCTAATTGCTACATAGGGTCGACCTAATTAATAAATAGCGTTAAATTGCCAAAATTCGTGCCCATTAAAAACTTCCAAATCCATCTTTTAATTTATTAATGGGGCGTCATGTTTGCGCATTAAAAGTTTGAGGAAAATTAGTTGCTTTACTTCGTTTATGAGATATTTTTCCTGGGTTTTTGAACTTTTTGATGACTTTCCCTATTAATTTATCTAAAGTATTAACAACTTCATAAGATATGCAGCAAGCGTGGGATACTTTAACCTAATTATCCGTTATAACAACGCCGTCTTTTTTTAAAGTCAATCCATTTCAAATGACTTTAATGAAGCCTCTTAAAACTTAGTCACGACGGTGATCGATTTTCTCTACGAGTTAATTAGGAATTCTGCAGCCTAGTTGACTTGTTAACTTTGTGCCCCCAGTCGAACTCTTTATTGATTTTTGTTAGAAAAGTTTTAATTACTTATTTTACCACAAAAGCCTGCGGCGGCACTAAGCGTAGGATGTTTGAGCTGTCCAGATTATGTATGTGGATTTAATTAATATCTGTGTCGGTTTGGTTTGAGAAAGGTCTGTTCTCATCCATTATGTAACATGTGAATTGTAAAAGTTGGGATTGGTTTACATAATTGTATATCAGAGGAATCACAGGTAAACTAAACAATTCTAATCTAGCGTTAAAATTTATAGAGGTACATCTTAGTCGTCAGTATTGGCAATGCATTTCTAGTTTTAGTTTTGAAGTCGTTAGATTGTAGTCTTGCGAATGCAAATGTCTATGGGTCTCAGATCCCTCTTACCATCAGGTGGTCTGTGCGTTAGTTGGCCTTCCATATGCAATAAAATATATATATATATATATATTGCGGAGTTCATTTGTTTATTATCATCATCATTCACTGAACAGTTGAGTTCATAAATATGTGTACACTTTAGTTCACCTTGTCACTTTAAACGCTGTGACTGTGTTTAAACATGACATAAACAGTCAATGTATTAAAGTGTACACATATTTGTGAAATCGACTACAAAAATTTTTTTTATCCCCGTCATCATGTCAGCTGACAAACGTCTACTGCTGTTCATAGGCCTCCAAATTTCTCCACCGTGCTCAGTCCTGGGATACAAAGCTATAATGAACAGATTTTTACACAAATAATGCTTGTTACAGAAAATCCGACGACATCGACGACGAATTCAACACCATCCCCTTGAGCGTCAACGGCAACATACACTGTGCGGGAAATGCTGTCTAGACCGTCTAATAACGAGAGATTACATTCTAGACTGTAGGTGTACAAGTTTAACGTTTAGTTCCCCATACAGTGGTAAGATCCATCGCTTTATTGCTTAGTTGTAAGATGTAACCGATGTAAGACGCGCCAGCTGTAGTTCATAACCGATTTAAAATGTCTTTGAAACGTACAATTTACTAAAAGTTTCTATTTTAATCATTAAAATGCTATTATTGTCTTTTTGTTAAGCAACGAATGCATTTAGAAAATAATTCGTCTAACATTTACCTTCAGTTTTATATTTTAGGAGAAAAACAAGGTCTATACATAAAATTTTTGGGTTTATATATATCGTTTACGAGAGACATTGAATCGGTTCGAGACACGAAACTGTGTTTTACAAAGGCCTATTCTCGGCGGTTGGTTTGAGGTGGTATCTATTGTGTAATCTCTCCAGGGCTGCTCGATGCGTCGGAAATGGGATGAAAGTCGATTCTAGTCGCCGCGTCTGCAGGCGCCCTTAGGCCCTAAGTTACCCTATTTATTCTGTATTACCTCAATTAGACAGTCCAATCAGATTTGGTGATAGACAAAAAGCCGCTCATGTCATCGTACGAACGTTGGTCATAGCTGAGAATCGAAAATACTGGAACGTAGACTTAAGTTTGTATAAAGGAGAAACTTGGATTAAAGCTAAATCTTGGATTGCCTTAATGGGGATTTGCTAGTTGGGCCGGGGTGGTTACACCGAATCGTTAGAACCAAAGTTTCTGATGCTCCATCCCCTTCTAAGTCGAGATAAATAGATGGAATCAACGTGACTTTTAACTTAGATTTTTGGAGTGTATTAAGTGCTTCGTATTATTAGCGGACAGTTGTGGTTGATATTCCATAGTTATCTAAGCGACTTTTTGACTGTCACCTTAATCCAATAGCTATTAGGTATTAAGTAAGGACTGATACGATGTAAAATACTCAAGAATAATTTCAGTCGCACTTCTGTCACTGCCTTGTTTGTCACATAGTAGGTACGTCAATTAAGATGTTGTTTCTAGAACTGTGCTGAATGTTTATTATTTCGTTCCGTCTCGAAATTGTTGATGTTTTTGTATTCGGCGAAGTCTGTATAGATTCAGTAATGAATAAAGCACTTTATCTTTTGTTTTGTTTCATTTGTTTGTCCGGTTTAATGGCTTTTACACACTGGGAACTTTTGTCAGCACATGTTGCGAGTCATGTTGACACAGGAACTAGTTGTGATACATGTGGTGATACTTGACATTTTTCATTTATTGCAGCGCAAAAAGCATTGCGGCTGGGGACTTCCAGTAACTATGTGTCAGTAAAAAACTCGTTGTGGTTCAATATAATAGGGTTTTTGTTAAACTCTGTACAAGTTTACTATGGACGAGAAAGAGTTGACTAAACTCAGGATGTGTTTTTAAAATAATGTAGAGAGTCTTAGTGCCGTATTAATAAACTCATCTTGACTTTGAGGCCCGTCACAAGATACGTCAAAGTAAACGCCAAACCATAGAACACTAATTTTTGACGCATCTCGAGACGAGCATTAAAGTTGAGATCAGTTTTTTAATACGGGCCTGAAACTCTTACCTCCTTACTAATAAACGTTAAGTAACGGTGGTATAGGTATACAATGTTTTGTCCTTATCTGTCATTGTGACATTTGAATTTGACAGATAAGGACAAAACATTGTATAGCTATACCGCCGTTCCTCAACGTTTACTAGTAACGGGGTTAATGTTTTCTTCCACAAACAAGTGGGTTATTTTGAAATACGACCCAAAGATCCGGGATTCCACGTACGCCGTAATGCTTACAAAATAGTGGCTTTGGAAGAGAAAACCTGGGTAAAAATGCTAAGCTGGGAAGTAGGTAGTAATATGAAATAAACACATTTTATATCCTGGCTAACTTAAAAAGCTTGAAAGGTTTGGAAAATCTGAGACATGGAATAATTTCACCAAGAACGGTAAGACCTCGCCTCGTCGTTTACGAATATTAAAGTTACCGTACTACGTTAGTGGAAGTACATTTTATTTGAGATTTTACTTTATCGAGCAGAATACTGAGGTTGATATGACTAAAACGTCGATGTACACTACTAATGTACTGCGCTAATGCACTTTACCTACAAATGCATTTTCTACCCAAACCAGAGTTGTTCTATCTCAAGGTTTATTCAAGACCTTCACAAAGGTTAATTGACTAACGAATACATTATCTATGTATGTGGTTTGCATCTACGGTGTAATGGTGAGAATATAGGGGTGCAGACTGCAGACTCGTCGTCACACCAGGTTGTCACACCAGTGCCTTTCGACGGAGCCCTGCCTATGGCAGGGCTCCTATTTCTGAGCGATTTGCCCTTCGGGCATCTTAAGATCCTCACGAACCTAACCTACCTACTTTTGCGGAATAAAAATGATTTCTGACGAATAACCGACTAAAGCGAATAGCAGTGGTGTGACAAACTGGTGTGACCACGAGTCAGCCCCTGAATATAGGTATATTATATAGATACATGGGAACCTATATATACCTATATTATATAGGTACTTGTCAAATAGTCCCTAAAGTAGGTATATATGTACAGTCAAGGAATTAAGTTTGTCACCCACCTTAGCTCCAAAGTCAATCTGACATTCTATAGCAATAAGGTTGAGTGTCCTATCAATTACAAATTACTGGGCATCTCTAATGTCTATCACATCTTCAAGCAGATTTTCTTTGAAATAGGTAGCAAATTTTACTTCCGTGACCGTACGAGTGTTTATTTTTTCAAAAAGACGATTCCAATTAGTGAGTAAATAAGTTACACCTCTATATATTTTTATTAGTTTCTGCGTGGGACGACGGTTGAAAAAATTACATTAATTATCCAATACAATGGTAAATATACAATAGTAAATAAATATATTTAGGGACCTTAGAAGTGTGTCACCAGTAACTATTTATTACAAATGTCGCAGAAGTAAGGCTCCTCCCTTAGGTGACTTACTATTGAAACATTCAAATCGTCAATCGAATGGCGCCCGAAAGATGGCCTGCCTAGTTCATCCTTTGTATACTTATTATCATTAAAGTTCTAAAGAAAAAAATACAAAATATGACAACTTATAAACCTATTAGAAAAGTTGCAGAGTTGACGGGAATTCCGCTCTATCAGGAAGATGTCTTTATTGAAACAATAATCCGGGCTGTATCATGATTCGGGGTCGAATATTACCGTTTACGTCTAATAACAGAGAGATCGTGTTCCGTGCTGTCCTCGTAAGAAAAAAGGCACATCTGTTATTATGATAAAGTGTACATGACCATATTTATAGTTGTATAGGGTCTAATCTGTAATGGTTATTAAGTTACAATACTGCTATTCTAGTTAGGAGTACAGAATATTGTGGTTAGCTTTCTAACTACAATCTTCTGCACTGGGTATGATGATGACATTCTAGGAACCTTCATTATTTGTTTGTTGGTGATTGCAATATAATCGTTTTATGCGTTTAAGTGCGTGGAGAGAAGAGCTAGGAAGATTTACAGGAACAGCAGTTACAGGAATAGCAACGCTCAAAAATATTGCTATACACAAAATTGCTATTATGAAGCGGTAGGAAATATAAAACATTTATTATGATTGGTTAATTACCAGCTTTGTTGATAGTTCTGTAACCACAATTTGCAAAATTGATGCAAATAAAAATTAAAATAAATAAAAGCGCTTAAATAAATCGGGATATTAACGTAAAGATGAAGGCCTCAGTCAAACGCCTCCGACATCCAGCAGTTAACGGCAGGACTTGTCACACTGAATGTCTTTTGCGGTCCGGCCAAGCATCTGTACGTCTCTATCAATTACCAAGATTATAACAGATATGGCATGGGGTTATTGCAAAAAGTTACACAGTTGCCCGGCGCCTGGCAGGCCTGGCTGCCCAACTATAGCGGGATCTCACTGAAGGTGGGGAAGGCGGTGGAGGAAGCTGTTCATCTGGTCAAATCATAACTCAATAAAAAGGTTCCGTGGCAGCAAGTGTGTGTTAACTGTGCTACCGAGTATCATCACCACATTCACCACTATCATATATCAGACGAAGGTCGGTCACTGCTGGAAATAGGCCTATTATTAACCCTGTATAGTAGCTATAAATAATAAGTATGAATACCTACCTAAGTGTGTTTGTTCATTTTCCCAAGTATATATTTGTTAAAAGGGGGTAGTTAAGAAAATATTCCGCAAAACAATGAGTGGTTCTTTTCAGAATTATACATTTGTTCCATTTTGAAACTACGTGCCGAAATCACAAAAGTTGAAGTTTCTGCACTTAAAACTTTGGAAGGTAAGTTAGGAGCTTTAATAAAAAGCTTTTATTTATAACTTTGACTTCCGCATAGAACCTGATACGGAAGCCGCTTCTAAGATATCTCATACTCGGGGAAAACTTACTTCCCACTTTTGAAACATGCACAAGAATAAAATAACTCTCACATATGTCAGAAGTTTACATGATAACGAAACTCTAAGGAATTGTGTTTTTTGTTGGGGTTTCTAACGGTAGGATGGTAAGTATCTGGGAGACTCTTAAATAAATCGCTTTCTTCAATAAATCGATTTACAGAATTATATTTATTTTAAAAATATATATATATAATGAAATAGCGAGACACGGGACCCGAGTCTGCAGTCTGCAGTTATCAAAATTTTCTCGAGACTCTTATATAGATCCAAATACCAATAGATCATTGACAATTTTGAATTTGGAAAGAATTTAAACGAAATGTAAAAGTGGCCAGGAACGCAAAAAGGAGGTTGTAACAACCTCGTTACACTGCTAACGCAAAACGTTGCCGCTAAGATTTAATAAGGCGTTTTCATAAAAAGTATACAATATTTTTTAAATATTATTTTAAGTTTTATTATCAACTAGTGATCTGTTGATTTATGTAAGTTTCTGCAACGCCCGTAGATAAACCAGAACTTATTATTACACTAAAAACCTTATATGAAAAGAATTGTAGCTGATGGTGAAAACGGCATGAAATTCCGTTTAGTAACTAGTTTTTGAGATTATTGCATACATACAGTCAGAGAGACGGGACTTTGTTTTATAATATGTATTGAGTTTCGACCAAAAAATTGCACGGGGATTTGTTCTGATCGTCACAATTTAAAACGGAGATAGATTACCTATACACGTTGTATTGTATCTAAGTGCTGCTTGTACATTCGGCCATAAAAGTGAAATATCAATTTTGACACAAATGCCCCCAAAGTAAAAATAAAGAGAAGAATATATTGACCTCTTTCATTGTTTTGTGAATACTAAATGAAATTAAACCTTACGCTCTTACAAATATAGCTCGATTGTACGTTTATTGTCCTGAGTCTTGTCATTGTTAGCGTTTTGTATAGATAAAAAGATAAAAGATAAAAGAAATTTCACTAGTAGACAAGGGTACTGAGTAAACTTTTTTTTTTAACATGTATTATAACTGACTTTTCAGAAACGGACTCCTGCCGAGACATTCCATTATTTATTTCCAGCAAAACTCGTCAACGAAGATACTCCTGTTGAGCCGTCAGAGGGTAAAAAAAATGCCAAATTTTGACACAGCGTACGCCAATTATATGAGAGTAAATCTCTACTCAAGTTATTGGAAGAAAAACTCGATGTCCCATTTATCACCATTTATAAAGTATTACATTGTAGTGTATTTTTTTTATTATAATTATTAATAATAGAAAAAAAACATCGGATGGATTTGTAACAAACAGATCCATCCTAATATTTGACGTTTAAAATGAAATGACTTTAAAAATAAAATGTTCAAGAGAAATGCAATCAGCTATTTCAAACACCAAAATACCGTGACTCACCAAACAGAAAATAATTAGTTCTGTTATTAATAAACATAACTAACATAATTAGCAATGATAAGATCTACTGTAATCGCTTGATTATAGCCATTAATGAAAAAAAGTTAACGTTTCGATTTAAATCCGCGTCACGCGAAGTCAAAGAAATTACGAGTTAAATGAGGGCTTTTAATAATCTGCAAAACATGGGAAAGCTCTTGGATAAACACGAGCTTGTGTTACGATAACTATGTATAAATCATACAACAGTGTGACGCTGAAACGTAGGATTAGATGGTTAAGCACGTAATAATAGAGGGCATTATTATTATTATTATTATAAGGCTACTAGCGATACGCCTTCGCTTCGTTTTGGTATGACAGTAATAGCTTTAGAAGCATTTATTAATAACGTCTAAACCCTAATATATATCGAAATGGAACATACACGATAATTTTAAGCTAGATTAGATGTTTTAATCCTTGAAATCTTCATTAAAGTCAGTTGTGACGTTTCGTTTCTATTCGATTTAAGTCAGACATTAAACATCATATAAATCTTCTTTACTTCAATTTTATACAGACACACACTAACATGTTATTTAGTTTGATAGATTATTGTGTTTCACTGCCGGGCAAACGCCTCCTCGCTAGCTTTCCACAATCTTACCTTTCTGTCAGCACTTTAAAGTCTGCCTGTATTCTCTTCTGAACTATCGGCTCTATCTTCTAAACTATCATTCTGGTAGGTTAGTTTACATTAGCTTGTTTATAATAAATATGGTGAATACAATCACAGGCTTTTTTCTCCACGTTTTTTTTAATGGGGCTAAATGTATTTTTTCCCCGAGTGTACCTGTACAGCCTTACCACACGTAGGCCGGATTACTTCCAATATTTAAGACCCTTTGAACCTCGTGCCCCAGTTCGAAGCGAGCAGCTAATGCCTATTAAAATATATTTATAGCTCTAGGAATTTGGCTAACGACGCTTGAACCGCTCGAAAAACCTCTATTGTTACTAAACAAAGGATAATAGGGACATGATGGTATGGGTTGTGTTATGTGGGAAGGAAATAATTAGTTTTGGGGTCATTTGAGCATGGATAAAGCGGTATAACTCCCGAGTCTAAGAATAACATAGGGACTTATAATACCTCAGCGCGTCTCTTTCTAACTAGTAATGAAGATAAGGAGCCACTGAGAAACACGACAACGATCTATGTGCAATCCTGGCCAAGTTCTTGCATGACTCAAAAAGGTTTTTTAAGAATGACTTACCTTAAACTGTCGTCTTTTTTTTTTCGCTACCGTCATATTACTTATATGCTAAACGATCATGTGTGATTAAAAGACAAATAGTCTCACAAATTGCTCACAAAGATTTATTGGATCGCTACTTAGAGGGATGCCAAACGAGAGTTGCCTTTGTTGCCCGTTACTGCGTTATACTACTGACCAATGATTTCTATTGAATATCAAATTAACAGGGTTGGCGGAGCTCCTATTTCTGGGCGGTTTGGCCCTCCGGGCCTGTTGCAAAACTAACATAACCTAAACCTGTTTCATATTTATGATAATAATTTTGTTCAGTAGTACAGCGCAGTAGGGCCACGGGCAATACACCGTCCGCTGCGTTGTACTATAGATAAATTAGAACGACATGCCACAAGATGTTGAAACACTTGCGACGCTCTATGTTGAAATCAGAGGGTTGCGATGATGCAACGCACCGGTTTAGCTCCAGCATCCCTCTTACCTGCCAGTAATCGGGTTATTCCCCCCTGTTAACACAGCGTTTTTATGATGTCACTTTGAAAATTCATTTGTAATAAGCCAGCAAGTGTGCGGGTGGTAACAGATGGGAATACCCCCTGTTATCTTGCCAAACCGTATTACCAAGCATTAGTGGTCCCATTGTGGTTACGGTGTGGTGATTAAAACCTGTTAAATGACTAGCTTATGCCTTTATAGGCCTACGAAGCTAGCGGTCCTGGGTTCAAATCCCGGTAAGGGCAGATATTTGTGTGAGGCGCGTGTCTATTTTATTCTTGAATGTCGAACGTTTTCTATGTATTTACGAGGGCTGCTACTTATGTAACCGGAATAGAAAAAAAAACAAACGTATATGACTAAATATGGTTTTATTGTTTTTCAAAATATTCTCCCTTATGATCGATGCACTTTTGCGTACGTTGAAACCAATTTTTAAAACATTTTTTCCACTCTGACTGAGGTATCTCCAAAACGTGCTGTTTGAACGCGTCGACTGCATCTTCACGGGTCGAAAATCGTTGACCACGTAATTTATTCTTTACATTTGGGAATAAATAGAAATCATTGGGTGCCAAATCAGGGCTGTACGGCGGATGACCCGTTAATTCTATATTTTGACCTTCCAAAAATCGAGTCGTTTCGCGTGATGTATGACAGCTGGCATTGTCATGGTGAAGAACGATTCTGCGTCGCTGGTTGTTTTTAAGTATTTCTTCAAATACCTCCGGCAAAAACATGGTCGTGTACCATTCCGAATTAACCGTTTTACGATTCTCTAGTGACACTGTAGCCACATGGCCATTAATACCGAAAAAGCAGGCGACCATTTGCTTCAAGGTGCTTTTTGCACGAGTTACTTTCGTAGGGTTAGGCTCTTTTTGAAACACCCACACTGTTGATTGTTGTTTAGTTTCCGGATCATACGCATAGATCCAGGATTCGTCACCTGTGTAGATATTATAAACAGCTTTTGAGTCACCACGGATATATTTTTTTAACATTTTCCTGCACCATTCGACGCGAGCCTCTTTTTGATCCTTAGTTAAATTGTGAGGGATCCAACGGGAACAAATTTTTTTTACAGCTAAATGTCATGTAATATCTTATTAATGCTCGTCATACATATGCCCAGAGTCGCCTCTATCTCGCGATATGTAACATGACGGTCATGCATTATAAGTTTTCGCACAGCTTCAATATTTTGTGGTACAACGACCGATTTCGGGCGACCTTCCTTAACTTCGTCCGTGAGCATACTACGTCCACGATTGAACTCACTAGACCAGTGGTACACAGTGCTTTTCGATGGAGCTTCATCGCCAAAAGTCAAAGTTAGTTGATCTATGCACTGTTGTTGCGTGAAACCACGCCGAAAATCATAATAAATCATAGCACGAATATTTTCACGAGTGAGTTCCATTCTTGCAGCGAGATGACATTTTGATCCCGCCAAAAACAAAAGACTAGCGTACATAAGAAAAAAAATTATAGCGGCCAGTATTAAAAAAAAGTTCAAATTTTACCACGGAGGTCAGATATAACGTTTATAAATGTTGGAATCCCAGATTCCGGATACATAAGTAGCAGCCCTCGTATGTATATAATTATGTTTATCGCTGTCTAGTACCCATATTACCAGCTTAGAGCATAGTTTGAAACTACACTCAGGAGCAAAAATAACTGGTCAGAGTGCGTTTTTCATAATAAAAAGAGGCTATTTCGAAGCCTTGGTTCCTCTCCAGGGAATGCTTTTAGTGAAATCTGATGATGAATACGTCGAGCATCGATACAGGACTTCCAGATTGCCTAGGATACCCAACTGAATAAATCTGCGGTTAACGACGGAATTGAGCATGTTCAGAAAAACATCTAAAATGGCAATAAAATGTAAGGAAATCCAAGTGCTGACCCAAACTCTCTCGCTGTGGTGTTAACTGATTGTGCGATCAGTTAGGTATCTTAAGAACTTTTGAGCTCCTCTATTGAACCTCGCAGTATCCACCATTAAACCTCACTCAAAACAACCCCAGGCGAGGAACGAAGGCTTCGAAATAGTCTCGTTTGTATGATAAACGCACTCTGACCTGGTATTTTCAATTTATGTGAGATTACACCCCTTTTTTTAATTATTCCTACTCAGGACTGGTGACAATGTCACATGCCTATATAACTTAAAGCCCTCTTACTGGCAGATGGGCTTGTACACTATTTAATAAAAATCACTCTGTCAGGTTCTTGTGAACCTTCTCGTTTTTCAAATATAAAAATTATAATATATTAAATATATTAAATAAAATAAAATGTGAAGAATAGTCAATTGGGTATTGGCAGATTTTGTTGTTCCTAGGCCTCATTTTATCCTACATAAAAAACTGCGTACTCCAGTAATTAAAAAAAAAAACTTCTTACCCCTGCCCTAGGTACTAACAGACGTTTCTCGCTGCAATTTCGTGCAGGTGTATTAGCGGCCTTTTAATTCATCTTGATTATGCAAAATACTTGGCAACATGGCTAGCCCTACTTGCTCTGCACGCACCCAACGGATTAGAGCGCCCTTCACCTCTATAGGGTAGGTAAGGTAGGGTAGGTATGCGGACCTCTTTATGCGAGTGTATTAAAATTTAACGGTACCAGGACCTTTGTCTATAGCTTTGGAACGACCGAGCCAATATGGGGCTGTGATCGGAAATTGTTTCGTTACAATAAAGTTTGAATAATGCATTATAATATTATGTAACGGATTTAACATCAAAAAAGCGCATTGTTACTTTGCCCTTCTTCGCGTAAATGAAGTCATAAATCTACACTCACTTGTTTTACTGTAAATAAAATCATAAGATGTCTCTTCTTACGTTTTGATTGATTACGTCACTTTGACATAGTCCAAAGTGGTCTACGAATCAATTTCCTTTAGCGTACCTACAGCTTCCAGTAACATTCGGGGAGGAAAGAGGTCGATTGGAAAAGAACCGGATTTAATTTTGATTTTTATATTTACTGATTATACTCTCACTCACTTGACATTAGCGAATTATTAAAAAAGAAGATGATATATGTATGTTTATTTATTACCACTTGGCCATGATGTCCATCTCTAGATTTTTCATCAGTCATCACTATCAAGCAAGCGGCTTACAACGTCAAAGTGGCGGTTTTTACCCCAAAATCTGCTATCCAGAGGCTGTATCAGGTGCTGTTTAAATATGACAAGTTTTAGGCAGGGAGAAGAAGAGTATAGGACTCCTATAGCTCTACTCTTTTACCTCACTTGAATTTGGCACGGTATGAATATAAAATTTGTGTTAAATATATGTAACTGCCTTTCCCCGCGAATATTGGACCAAAATGTTTACGTTATCGCTTATAGATTCGTAAATAAAAGCTATTAAGTTGTATAACATATTTCAAATGTTCTATTAAAAATAAACTTAACCTTTCAGTGTCGTTGGAATTATGAGAGGCATCCATCAACATGCCTTAAAAGGTTTTTGCGGTGAAAAGGAAAATAGTCTTTGATATTTCACAACGTCGCATTGTGTGGGGAAATACTTGACAAAATACACGTCACTTTATCGATGGCGGTGTTTTGTTTTATTTAGACACCATTTTTAAAATTGTAAGTTAAGTTAAAAAAGAAGACAGAAATTGAAAAAAATACAGAATATATAGTTCATTGCTTGTAGATTACAGGAAAACATGTAAGAATTGTATCGACAAATATTGAAAAAAAATACGTATGTACGGAACCCTCTCCACGCGAGTTCAACCCGCACTTGGCCGATCTTTTATTTTAATTTAGTTTTTATAATTTGTTGTTACGGCGGCAATAGAGCTCGAACTGTCTTTGTCGGACGAATGGACGGACGGACAGCGGAGGCTATTACCAAAGTCCTGTTGGCAACTTTTGGATACGGTATCCAAAGAAAATCTTATTTTCTAGTTAAGAATATAACTGAGAAAAAGTAAAAGCTTCATTGAATTACTAAAATAAATCATCACAATAATGTATACCAAATTGTCGTTTCATCACAGAATATTTCGACTGTCTTACCTTATACAAACAACAAAACGGGCATTTTTCATGGTTATCTCGTAATTAAATTAATTCAAGATCAAGATAAAACTTAAAACTAGTTGACTAAGCTATATTTCGAAATATAATGTCTACATTAATCAGTCGCTTGCTTTGTAAACATACACCACTGTCTAGTATACGTTCCTCATTAATAATACGGAACTTAACATATCCCAAAGGCGTTATATAATCTTGCGTATGCTATTTACCCCTTTTGGGTCGTAAACAGCGAAGGGATGATGATGAAGCGATTTTGTCGTAAAGGGGTGTAATCAGCGGAACATCACTGATCCGCCTGCCCACGCAATATTGACAATATTCAAATTATGCCACACACAGATCATTCGCTTTGAACAATACTTTGCTTATGCGATACAGATAATTGCACAGTTTCATAGGTATTAGAGAATCTACAGATACAAAATACAGATATTCTTTTTTGAAAACCACATACAATAACATGAAAAGTAAATACCTACATAAGAAATAGTTACAAAGTGTTCCAAAGTCAAAGTATTTTTTCAGTAAATTAGCCACATGAGGGCTCTTTTCCACGTTAATATGGAGGGAATCTACTAGCGCTTCGGACAAGACCATCATTGCGGCGAAGCGCCACAAGAAACTCCAGCAGCCAACACTGAAATGTAAGTTACATACAAGGTAATAAAGTAATAAATCATTATTTTTAAAACGAACACAATAAAATCATTACAAACGCAAGGCCAATAACATTACATATATAATGACTAGGAGAACGTGACGAGGTCTCTTCGTCAGGAACGATAGTTAAAGTAACTATCTGGAAAACAGGTCCTTGCAAGCGTGAACAGACAGGACCCCACAGACAGCACCCGTTCACGAGTATGACGCGTATCTCAGCCACGGCCTCCGCTGCTTATATCCCTTTTTTTTGCTAGTAAATCTGCTGTAATAATAACACATATTCTAAAGAAAAAACCCGCTATTTATTAGGCTTTCTGTTTAAAGATACAGCTCTTTAAAGTTAAGACGGACAGACCGCGTATGCATATTAGTAGTGGCGCTACCCTTTGGATACAGTCGAGTTCATAAATATGTGTACACACCTTGTCAATTCATATATAGCAGTTTAATCATGACATTAAATAGATAAGGTGCTAAAGTGTACACATATTTATGATCTCGACTGTACTCAACCCTAAAGAAGGTTATAGAACCATCGTGTAGCAGCGTTTGATAACTGTGAGTAATTGTTTTACCATCTACGTAATTTGTGAGGAATTCTCGCTAAGTTAGCTAGCAAACAACTTGCAGCATATTGTCACGTAAAGTCACGTAAAACGCGAAGTTAATATTCTCCGCTAGGGTTGGATGGAAGGACGAATGTAAGAAATGGAAGAAATGACAATAATATATACTTCAATGGTATTAAATGATATGTTGTCAAATGGAAGTTGCATGAAAGAGAGGCTTCTGTGTAAAGCTGCTTGGAAGAGATTGCTATTTAACCATAAGACCACTTTTCCTTGCTGTATGTATGTAGTAATTCAATGAAGAGTTTTTGCATTGTAAGAGTTTTGGTTTTGTATTGTATTGAAGTGATCAAGTAAGGTTCTGGAGTGGCGTCCACGGACAGGAAGACGAGCTGTAGGTAGGCCTCCAACAAGATGGAGTGACGACCTCGTCAGGATCGCGGGACCGCGGTGGATGCGAAAAGCACAAGACCGGTCTGAGTGGAAAGCCTTGGGGGAGGCCTATGTCCAGCAGTGAACGTCTTTCGGCTGACATGAATGAATGAATGAATGATGATCAAGTAATTTACAGATGTTGGTAATAAGTAATAATAATGGTAGAAAGTTTGTATTTATGTTAATTTCTTAATTAGGTCTAAAGCCGAACGAGAAAGGTAGATAAATATGAGCTTCTCTAACCAAATAGGTACGATGTCGTGTTCACTAAATTTGTACAGTCGACTAAGTATAAACACTTGTATCAACTTTTGCACTAAATTTTAATGGAATAAGGAGTAAATAGGATGTGATGTCTTTGTAGATAATTAAATAAATCAGAAGTTTCTGGAGTAGTAACGTAAGCAAACCGCAATTAAATAGGTGCCGTCTCATATAGATATTTTTTTCTAATAACAACGACTTAAACAACTTTGTTACTGAAGTATAATATATGCGTAGTTTACAATTGGCTCGTATTTGGACCACACATATATCTGATTGCGGTTATAATGATTGTTGGGTGTGTCATTCCAAAAGCTGATCTGCAAATGGAGTTGCAAAATGGAAACAGAGATGTCTAGACTCCCGAGTTTGGTCGTGTTACTTTCATTTCGATAAGTAGATGGTTCCCGTGCAAAAAACAGATGTCAATTGACACGGTGAATGTCATGTCATATACATCTTAAGGGCCCCCATACTTGGTGCAAATGACCGGGAATTTTGTGTCAATAGCCTTCGGTCTATTAGTATTACAATACCAATCTTATTTCGAATCACGTTGAGTTCCAAATTCAAATACTATACTATCAAGTTAAAGCGCGTTCTAAAAATATTTTTTATCAAGAATTATTTTTAATACATTGCACTCGGCGAACAATCCCAGGGCATCCCTACCAGGAATTCCCAGTCCGACTGCAATTGTCAGCATTAGCATCACAAGAGCGAAGTTCACTTCCCTGCTTGCAGTCTCGGGTAAAGGCCACAATTGCCGTGTTTGCTGGCTGCAGTGAGATGGAATAAATTTTACACAACAATGAGCAAGTCCAAGAAGTATGATGTTGTTTTGCAATAAACCCGAGTACAACTAATTGTAAGTAAAAATAACTAAGGATATGCATTTCCATGGAACTACTTTTAGCCATTTCGTCAAGTTCCTACGGTCCCCTTTTCTATCATCGTCCTAGCTTTAGTGTATAGCCATTAAAAGAGCATAAGTTAAAAAAAAACACCGGTCAAGTGTGAGTCGGACTCACTCACCGAGGGTTCCGTACAGCCACGAAGTAGGTATTCTTGTATTCCACACTCGAATCGAATCAGCGCGAGCCCAGGTGGGTTGGGTGGTTGGGTGAGTTCACGCTTGACCATTTTTAAGTTTTTTTTTTCTTTATGGTTTTTCTATAATCATAGCAAATTTGACGATTGTATGTTTTACCGTTGTTACGATACAACAAAAATAAAAAATAAACGTTTTCATCACACTTGCTCGTAAATGGTGTTATTCCATGCCTGTATACAGAAGGACAATGGCCTAAATTGTTCCCGCGGGAATAATGGCGAGTTTGTCATTACTCCCTAGGGAGTAATGACTTTCTTTTTAAAATTTGCAACTCTTTCGTACATCATTTCTGACTAAGGAGGTTTAATTTTCAGCCAAAAATTAAATCGGTTTCTAATTACATCTTTAAAAATTAGCTATAGACTAACTTACATTACACAAAACCTATACGCTTCATTAAACTTCATTATTTTTATACCAATTTCAAGTTTATATCAATATTTATCATTAATTTTAGTAATTATACATTTTTATCAAATTGGCTAAATCTGGCTCGAATCCAGGTCGAAACTAAACGCAATTATTAACTGTGGTAGAGGTCACAAAAAAATATCGTTTCCATTTACGTTCCCGTTCGTCAAAAGTTATTTCTTTATATTTTGCAGAGTTAAAGTGTTTTCTCTTTGTTTTTTTTTCCTCGCAAATGTGATGAAAACCATTGTGTGTATCACAGGCAGTAAGGGGATTACTAACTCGAGTCATTAAAAGCCCTCCGCCTTCGGCGTCGGGCTTCTAACACTCTCGTTAGTAATTCCCTTCATACTACCCTTGATGCACAATGTACTATTCTTGTATGGGTACCTTTTTATTATTTCACTATCTTTAAAACATTTTGTTAGTAAGTACGATTGATTCGATTCGAAAAAGAATTCAAATCGGAATATAAATATACCTGCTGTGACTTCGGTGCAAGAGTCCGACTCACACTTGACCGGTTTTTAGTACTATTTGCTTTTTGGCCTTTGGCATATCAATCAGTTTTCTAAAAAATGTATGTTCATATTTTGTGTAGATCGATAGAGGAAAGTACTAATAGTAATTAAAGAAATTGCATAAAAAATGTTTGAGCAAGAGACACGACTAGCCGTCATCAATATTGTCTTCGCATATTATTCAAGACTAGAGTTTCCCGCTACATCCCCTTTTTTTAACCCCTTAGGGAGTGAATTTCCAAAACCCTTTCTTGGTGCTCACTTACATCATGAAAGGAACCCCTGTACCAAATTTCAAGTTTCTAGGTACAGTAGTTTCGGCTGTGCGTTGATATCTAAGTCAGTCAGGTGTGTCTTTTATATACAGGGTGTATTTGGAAGTGTGGATCAAACGAAGCAGGTCGATAGAGGACGTCTAGACCTATCCAATTCACCCCCATGTATGTTCAGCGATATTTACTAATTTCGGAGATATTGATCATTTTAATTTTAATTTTTGTAATTTTTCCTTATGTCCATGTCACGAAAAATCATTAATTTCATTTTTTATTTCACGAGTTTTTCAGTGGCATCCTACATTATTAGAATTATTACGAATCAGCGAAGTATAGAAACCTATTTAATCGTTTTTTTTTTAAGTAATCACATAAAGTTTGTTCCTCCATACTTTGTGTCCCGGTGTTTGCTTTTCATGGAATTTTGCTTTGTATAGAAGAAACAAACTTTATGTGATTACTTTAAAAAAAAACTATAGAAGAAACGGGCAAATAGGTTTAAAAACTTCGCTGATTCGTAATGACTCTACCTATGTAAGATACCACTGAAAAACTTATGAAATAAAACATGAAATTAATAATTTTTCGAGACACGGACATAAGGGAAAATTACAAAAATTAAGATTAAAATGATCAATATATCCGAAATTAGTAAATATCACTGAACATACATGGGGGTGAATTGGATAGGTCTAGACGTCCTCTATCGACCTGCTTCGTTTGATCCACACTTCCAAATACACACTGTATATAGAAGATAAACTTTATAAATTTCTTGTTCTTTTAAATGGAATGGACACTACGCCCGTGTCCGCTGATTTCGACATAAAAAGTTGCTGGTAGTTATCATGCATTTCGTAAATATATTGAAGACAACCACGTCGGCAGTTACATTCCTACTTTCCATTATAGACACATACAAGATAGATATATCCCTTATCTTCACTGTTTCAAAATAAAGTATCGTCTGCGAGCCATAAATTAATAACAACCCTTCGCGGGAACTTGTCCAACTCAGGACTTGAGTGATTGATTTTTCTCGTCGATGGGGAGACGCGGGTTCGTTGCCCCTGGACTTAACTCGGATGATAGCAAGATAATTGATGGATAACTTATAATAGATATTATATTTTTTCCGAGGTAATTTTTCCAAATACTTAAAAATAATAGCTATTAAAATTTTACTGTAATTGTTTTGATATTTTTGTGTTATTGGAATCGTTGCTGCCGAGTAAATTAGAACTGTCAAAACGTTGACAATACGATAATAGATCAAAAATATCGGCCCTGATAAGTTTTCAATAGATTAATTGCTCGATCCGATGTTAATCTAGAATACGTTATTTTTAGGGCTCCGTATCTCAAAATAAAAAACGGAACCCTTGGAACTTTGTTGTCCGTCCGTCCGTCCGTCCGTCTCTCTGTCAAGACCCTTTATCTTGGGAACGCGTGGAGTTCGAGTTGAAATTAAAACCGTATACTCAAGAATACAGTCCCTTAAAGCTGTGAAAAGTGGTATAATCATTTTTTAAATTTAAAATAATATTATTTAGGTACACACTGTAGCAAATGATATAAACAAACGTTGAAAAAAACAAGCAACATACATATAAAACCGGCACAAACACCCTGTACAATTAAGGTTAACAACTGCCAATGTCAATTAAAAAAATAGGTATTGGTTTGACGTAAGCCGTTCGATCGCGACGACAGCCGCTTGTCAATAATGCAAACTAATTGTCTATGCCAACTGCTAAGAAAATGTTAACGCAAACCTGTTTGAAACAGTTAAGGAAGGTGGCGCTGCATCTTCCCGAAACGTAGTTCAGGATATATTCAACAGGTGACGCTGCAGTCACTAGCACCTTAAAAATCAATGGGAACGGTAGAGCGTTCAATTTAACTGGATAAATACAAGAATTACTGCTACTGTAGTCACTCAAATTAGTTAAGAAATAATAACCAATGTTAAATTATTTTATTTTTTGTAAAAAAACAATATTCAGACGGTTTATTTGATCAAAAATTATGACTAACGATTCAATGTTCTACATCGCGCTATCGAAGTGTTTTAAGTGACTTCTATATATACAATTCGATCTTTGTCCCCTTCGAGGGTCCGAGTCTACACGGTGGAGTAGTACCTTGGGTAAGAGCTGCCTTAAATCTTACCTACTCAGTTGATACTTATATTTGGGGGGTATATGTCTCCTGGACTGCAGGCTATCTGCCTCGCTGAATGCCGGGCCTGGCGCCCAGACGAATCCGACGCTGCGCTCACTGCGCTCTGCAACATAGTTCCACAGAACTACATAACAAGTATACATTGGATCTAATCCATACACCCCCGATGTAGACGATTTGACTCTCTTTTGTTTTATTGGTCATTATTTGTACTTGAGGAAAATCGTTTTAATTGCTCAATATTTTAGTACCATAACTTTGTTATTTATGTATTCTAACATTTTCCATTATATAAAAGATACTAGGAGGTTGCATTTGACAGATCACGTGGGCAAGTCAATACAATTAAAATCATATAAATTTCATAATGACTTTTCAATTTCTTACTTAAATGGCAAAACTTTACCTGTCATCCAAGTGATTAAAATAGACTGTGTACTGGGTAAACTTGCAATGCACAATAATAGACCAATTAAGCAATTAACGATATTTTAACTTAAAATACGAAATACGAAAAAGCAACTTGCGGGGTAAGTGCAAGATGCGTATGAGTATGAAATACAAATCCAAGTAGGTACCAATTCCCAAAAAAGGTAGATGACAAACGTATGGCGGTGAGATAATGGATGCGATTAGCGCAGTGCCAGGTAGAGTGGCATGATAAAGAAACCGTCTATACTGCCCTCTCTTAAATAAAAAGGATGCATGTGCAATTTGATAGTCAAAGTAAATTTAACCCTTCGTCTTAAGAAATAAGGTCACTAATACATACGCGGTTCTATGAGACATACGCCTTTTTTTCCTAAGGAGGGCAGTGTACCCAACAGTGCTGTGGTTAGGACTGCACCGTGCGTCCAGGGGCGCCCTCATGTTTATTGTTATATTTCCTAACAAACTAAAGTACGGTTTGGAAATCGAAGAATGGTTTTTTGTTGTACAAATGAATACGCAATGTGTGGCATATATTACAAATAACCTTTAACCGTCATGTAGTCAACTTAACGGAAAAAGGTAGCCACTTTTACCATTAAGGAACTCACTTATAGCCCAATTATTACTAAACTTTGTATTATGCTTATACTTACATTAAGTATTCATTTGTTTTAAGTTATGTTCATCCCAAATTTCATCGAAAGAAGTTTAGTCGTGAGACCGTAACAAACAGAAAATAATGAACAATACATACAGACTTAAACTCACGCCTTCATTCCCAGCGTGGGGTAGGCAGAGCTACAGAATCAAGTACCATCTCATTTTTTTTTGATAATTCTGTAACCACTAACCACATAACGCACAATCAGGCTAAGATGTTTACCAAAGCCCATCGCCTAACAGTGCTAAAAGCCTTTAAACAAACATTTATTAATTATCAGATTGTTACTTTGAGTGATGCTTAAGTAAAAATTATGTTCAATAAAACAAAAGAGAGTCAAATCGTCTACATCGGGGGTGTATGGATTAGATCCATTGTATATTCTAAGTTCTGTGGAACTATGTTGCAGAGCGCGGTGAGCGCAGCGTCGGATTCGTCTGGGCGCCAGGCCCGGCATTCAGCGAGGCAGATAGCCTGCAGTCCAGGAGACATATACCCCCCAAATATAAGTCTCAACTGAGTAGGTAAGATTTACGGCAGCTCTTACCCAAGGTACTACTCCACCGTGTAGACTCGGACCCTCGAAGGGGACTGAGATCGAATTGTATAAATAGGAAGGTACTGTTAAAACTTTGATAGCGCGTTGCAGAACATGGGTTCGTAATTCATTATTTTTTATCAAACAAAGCCAAGTAAATGATAAAAAATGTAATATATTTCAACATTGAACATAGGTTCTTATTTCTTAACTAATTTAAGTAAGTAAAGTAGCATGTAACTCTTGTATTTATCCATTTAAATTGAATGCTCTATCGTTCCCATCGATTTTTAAGGTGCTAGTGACTGCAGCGTCATCTGTTGAATTATATCGTAAACTACGTTTCGAGGACATGCAACGCGACAAAAAAAGGGACTCAACGGGCTTGCAATGAAATTACTTGCAAAAAAGCAACTTGCCGGGTAAGTGGCAGATGCAATAATTTCACATATACCAATTCTCGAAGGGTGAATGACAAATGTATGAATGACGATGAGACAAAGTATGCGATTATAGTATAGTACCAGGGCATCTATTCTACTGGATAAAACCATATTGCCTTTGATGTGTATTCGTATTGTTTTTAGCTTATCCGCCATTACTGTCAAGTAAATAAGAGCTATTGTATCGTAGCATGTATTAATAGAAAAATGCTACTATTTTGAAACTTAATATTTAGATGGGGTCTATATTGACTCTATTTTTTTTTATTTTCAGGGTTTTTATAAATCTAACCTTTTTTGTTGTTGTTGGAGGTAATGCCTTTACGGAACCTGCTTTTTTAAAAAATAAATTTAACCTAACCTAACGTAGCCTTATCTACAAGTTGAATTGTATTCTTAGCAAATTAGCGCTCTCACTATAATAAGTTGCTGCCTACAGGGTCCATAATGATCCCCTAAACTTTCAAGTCAATTTAAATACTACCTGTATATGTATACCTTATGAGTATTGATAATACGATAACACGTCAAAAACTATATTGTTTTATCGAGTGGAATAGAGACCCGGGTAGGCGTAAGCAATAGCAAAGAGGCTAATTCCCAACAGTGAGTAAATACCGTTAGGATGGATGGATAGAAAAAAAAACTGTCTTCTTGATTTGCTTACCGTGGCATAAGTTCTAGCTACTTTAAATGTACTCAATAAAGTTAAATATATTTCACTTTGTAAGTAACAAGTTAGGAGAGTCGTGTATCCTCAAATTGGATTTTGTAACGTCTTACTTCTATAATGACTTTCATAACTTATTTCATAACTTATCACTTCAAGTCCTTATTGATTTATTTAGTATCGAAGTTCAACCATGACGATAATTTGACAAGGTAACCAGTAAAGTAATAAATAAACAAACGAAACAAATACGTTGGTACTTTAGTAACAAACGAACATTATATCCTATTCTAAATTGATTACAAGAGAAAAAAAAAACAAGAACAAAAGAGAATGAAACAGTCTACGTCAGTGTTGTATAGAAACATATATTTTGCGAAGTTCGCGCGGATTCACAGGCTCTGGATTATGGCGCCATGCCCAAAGAGAGCCTGCGAGGCGAACGGATTTGCAGGTTGGGATGCGTAATAAACCCAACTGTGCGATCCCCCCGAATTGACGGGCGGGTCCACACCAGAGGTCCCTATCCTGCCCGCCCAGCCATTCGCAGGTTACTACTTCACTGTCTGGACTAGGACCCTCGAAGTTTATGTAAATTCTGTTGTTTATATAGGAAGTTATAGTTGGTTCAAAATAAGCTGGTGTGACTCCGCTTGAGACCGTCATTAGCAACAACAATAGGATTATGTGCTTTTTTGTAAACTCTTGTAAACGGCGGTACTTCAAACGATTTTGATACTTTTTCTTCCTTATCTTGAGCCCGATAATATTTGCAAATTTAAATATTAGTCAGTTCTTTTTAAACTTCGAGGTAATCAGTTTAGCATAATCGGAATGTTTCGTCCGTCCGACACGGAGACATTTTCTGATTCTTCTGAAACTGAATAAACTATTAAACTTAGTATAGATTTTACAACAAACGAGGACATGTAGCCAGCATTATGGGCACCATTCCCGGTGGCAGTTGCCTAATGGACATTCGTACATATAGTTACTTAGAATAATTTATTTCAGTTAATTTTAGTATTTAGTTTTAGTAACTTATGTTTTTACTATTTTTCTGTTATTTGTTTGTGTCTTTTTTAGTTAATAAATGCTTGTATATCTCAAATAAATTTAGGTAAGTGTCCATAATAATTAAAAAGTATCAAGGTGTGGTGTTTTTTGTAGCGTAGTACAAAACAAGATAACGCCGAAATACCTCACTTCAAAACACAATTGTTTTATGATACTTTAGTTTATCATCCCTATTGTTAACGTTGAAGACACGCCAGGTTACTTTGAACCGACTATACTTAAAACACTTCGATAGCGCGATGTAGAAAACTAAAACTTCACCTGGTGGACGCTATTTTTGTTATTCAAATTTGTCGCAATGTATATTTGTGAAATTAAAATATCTCTTATTCGTTATGAAGTAGGTACTTTGAAAGATTCCTTTACCTAGATCTTTTTTTCAATAAATCATTCATTCGAGAACTTTTGATAGTAGCGCCGCGCCATCTTTTATGGCTTGATGAAACTTTATCGGTTTGAACGTAATTAACGCGCCTTCATTAGAATGATTGGGTTTCCTAATGAACGTATTGTCGCGAAATCGAAGATTGTCTGTTGTTCAAACACAATTTATAGCATAAATGACATGGAATTTAAGCCAAAATCAAATAAAAAATGACGAACGGCTAGACAGATGTGTTACAGCTACATGTAAGATGTAATTAACTTAAGTTTTTCACTTAACTATAGTCAACTTAACGGAGAAATTACCGACTTTTTCCCGTTAAGTTCCTCACTCTTAGTTCAATTGTTATTGAGTTATGTCTTATTACCCTGTAAGTTGTGTAGTAATAACTTTAGTTTGAAGCAAAACATAATAATAGTAATTGTCGCGTCACTGGACGGTCAGCGTTTGGTTCAAATGATCTATCTAATAAAGGCACTCAACAGAAAATGCTGTATTGGGAATTAAAATACACTATTGATATCCAAATAAACTATTGTTTACTTTGCGCGCGTTTGGCGGCCGAATAGAGCACGTAACGGAGCGGACAATTATAGCGGATAACCTATATAAAACATCAAAAATCGAAATATTGATTCGGTAAATCAGTCACATGAGGGCTCTTTTACACGTCGGTAATATAGAGTCTACCAGCGCTTCGGACAAGACCATCATTGCGGCGAAGAAGCGCCGCAAGAAACTCCAGCGGAAGGTAATTTTTTCATCATAACATAATAATTCCTAAAATTAGATTAAGTAATAATAAGGTAATAAAGTAATAAATAATAAATTCTGCTGACATGAAACTTTTTATAAAGAACCTGTCTGCCAATTTTGTCGACGCCTCACCTAAAATCTTATCTACTCAGCGGGGCTAGACAAGATGCCATCGAATACGAACGCTAGCGTTTGGTGATCACCTGTCACTTACAAAATTGTATGGGATTGACATAAGTCACGTGCACGAAAATTCCGGCCTCTGGCTAATCACTATCACTCGCGCTTTGATTATTAGTGATAGTTTTGACGTTTTGTCCGTCGTTACGCGGTACTATTTTGACAGGTTGAATTCAACACGAGCACTTAAGTAATATTTCCACCAAACGGCCCGCATCGGATCGGATCGGAAAGAATTTTATAGTCTTTAAACGATACTGAATCATATGTGTACTGTTTTTAAGTCTACATTAGCAAGTTGCGCACAACAGCTCGACCGCGGGCGTCTTCCGCGACACGCGTACGTCGCCGTAAGTATGCCGCGACGCGCGATCGGTTCCGTCATAAATAGACAATAATAATTTCAATAGAGCCGTACGGCTGCCGCGGCATCCGTACGTATCCTTTCCGATCCGATGCGATGCGAGCCGTTTGGTGGAAATCATCCTTAACACGATATAAACGTCGGTATCTAAGGGCGGTATCTAAGGGAAACTTGGCTATCTTTCGCATTTTTGACAACGCAAAGCGATAGGTGATCGCCAATCGCTAGCGTTTGTATTCGATAGCAACTTGTCTAGTCCCCCAGTAGAGAGTGCGATGATCTGCCTTTTGGGCTATCATCGCCTCACTGTGTCGTGGGTGCCGCTTAGACGGTTGTGTTCAGAAAGCTTAAAGACAAAAAAATACATATCAAATAATTTCTATACACGGGGAGTTGCCATGACATACTCAAGCAGTTCAGTTCAAGTTGAGAGAAAGGGACAGAACAATACTGCTATAGCCTCCGTCCCTTTCTTTCAACCTAAACTGAATGGCTTTTGTATGTCATAACAAACCCCTGGTTACTTGAATGGGCTTCTCACCCCAAAACTATATTCACCCCAGTCACACTAGCCAGTCACCGACCAACATTTTAATATTAATTAACTTCCGGGACTGATACATTTATAGTACGGTCGTGGAGTGGTACGGTGTAGTGGACAGAAACCTTTACTTATAAATGCACAATTAATACAAGTTTTGTTAATCTCTTCTCTTACAGTGATCGGATGGGGTCGGATGGGGTCGGATGGGGTCGTACCGATGACGTCAAAATGACGAATTTTACACACAGGGTGTTTTGCTTTTATTTGGCAGGTGTTTAGGTAGGTATGTATTAACTGGTACAGATAAAAAATGTTAAATAAGAAGGAGTGAAATTGTTATAGTTAAATACAACTTAATCGCAATTAAAATGCGGATCACGGCAGCATTTTTTTTTCAAACCTTCATTACTGAAAATTTACTTTTATGAATGTCAATGTTGTATTTATGACTATTCATTCATATTAATTTTTATTACAACATAATACCAGTTTTTTTAAATGATAATGTGACTCGATGATTTTTGCCACTGTCTTTCTCAATCAAATAGTTTCATTTTCGTTTTAGGTATGAAGTAGGTATTACAGCAGTGTTCGCATTGTTGTGTTCCAGTTTGGGGATAAGACAGCCGGTGTAATGACTAGCATAGAGGCATTCCATCTTAGTCCTTAGGGTTGGCAACGCATTTGCAATCCTGGGCTTGCAGTCTTGTGAATGCGAATGTCTATGGGTCACAGTTTCCACTTACCATCAGGTGGCCTTTGTGCTCGATTGCCTTCTCTAAAAATCACTTTTTACGCATCAATAGATTACTCAACGAATTTTTACATAATTTAATGATTGACGACTAATGGTTAATAATTACAATAAAAGCATTTGGAATCATACTCTATGTAGCGTGTGTCGTTTTAGCTATGAAAGTATGGAAGCGGCTTCTTAATTATAATATTTCTGTCTCACACGCACACTTGTAAAAATGCTTCGGTTTTGACCATCGGTAAGATTGTTTTTTACAAAAGCTTTTTATTATAACCAGTGGCTTTTTTAGGGTTCCGTAGTCAAACTAAGAACCCTTATAGTTTCGCCATGTCCGTTGGTCCGTCCGTCCGTCCGTCCGCAGCCTAGCTCAGAGACCCTTAGTACTAACAAGTTGTAATTTGGCATGAATATACATATAAGTCACGCTAACAAAGTGATAAAATAAAATGTTAATTATTTATTTTCTGTACCTCCTCTATACGTAACGAGGGGATGTATTTTTTTTCTCGTCTACCCCATAGTGTGGGGTGTCGTTGGATAGCTCTTTCAAAAATATTACGGGTTTGTTATTGAAATATTGAGCTTTTAATTGTATGAGTTTCAGACTTTCAGCAAAAAAATAAAAAACAAAAAATCGGCAAGGATCCGATTTTTTAATATCACTTCATTCAAAATTTAGTTTAACGACACGATCAACCATACAAATACAGTACCACAGGCTTAATTCCACACTGTACGTTTTATACGATGACGACGCGCTGGCCTAGTTGGTAGTGACCCTGCCTACGAAGCTAGCGGTCCTGGGTTCAAATCCCGGTAAGGGCAGATATTTGTGTGATGAGCGCGAATATTTGTTCCTGAGTCATGGATGTTTTCTTTGTATTTATGTATACATTTCTCTATATAAGTATTTATATCGTTGTCTAGTACCCACAGTACAAGCCTAGAGCTTAGTTTGGGACCAGATCAATTGGTGTAACATTGTCCCCTGATATTTATTTATTTATTTATTTATTTATACACCCTTATTGTATTGTTAAATGAAGCTGTTATTAACTTGACTGCATGATGCTTAGGGCATTAACGACATGATAACGATATGGTTAAGGAAGAAGTGGAATATCACGAAGCCCGGTTATTATACATTATACAGGTTACCCTTGACCAGACCACCTTTCTAGTCTGACCACCTCGTCCGGATGTGGCACCCGTTTATTACTTGTACAGTTTTGGACCTTATCACAATGTAATATGGTAAAAAGGTGGATAACATCTTTTTGCAATTGACTGTACCAATTACAGGTTTATGTCCCATGCATTTTTGAAGAATGTTATTATGGTAACAATATTCTTAATACTATTGAGTAAATATCTGCTTAACATGATATATATGTAAAGGTTTAGCAAAACCGAGATCGTCTGAAAGCATTATATAATATCAGTTTTTTACCAAGATCTCATTCCCAGTTCGGAAATGCGAAATTGAACTCTATCTCGCTGTAGTAATGCCTTTGCATGCTTTCCCATGAGTCATGATCATGATAGGATTTTATTATACGCACGATACTTATTTGAAAACAAAGTACCTAGGAAACTATTCGAACATGAAATTCCCTTACCACTTCTGGAAGTTATTATCCTCCAAATGTAATCAGAAAGTAATGATGGACTTGTCGAATATACACAGATCTATAATAATAATAATGATGATTTAAAAAAACAAGTCACCGTACAAACAAAAGGCACTTGAATCGTGGCAAAGAAAATTACTCTGTAATTTACTATTCTTAGTTTACGACTTCAATTCGACTCGTTGGCATAAAGAGGTGTATAAATGTTTATTTTTCAAGTGGCTTTATAATATGCATGTTTTTCTTGCAACATACCTTTTTTCCTTGCTCTTACTCTACTTTCCTCTTTCTTTTTTGTTTGCTACTTCTATGTTAAACTATTTTAAAGATCATACTAGAAACATTATTTGAAAATAACATCAGTGATCATACCTACTTGATATAATATATTAACAGACAAACTAAACCAAGTTCAACAGCACTACACTTGTACCATACAAAACAAAGATGGCGCTGGCATCAAATACGTTAAAAAGCCGAACCGTTTCGAAGCAAGATACCCAAAAACAAACACTTGAATGTGATTTAGAATAGTAAACTCATTGTTTATATTAAAATAATTATTCCACAATGGTCAGGTAAGTATTACTCTATCAATAAACGCGTTTTTATGACTTTAAATTCAAATTTCATGTCCGATGTTCTGCAACGCGCTAACGAAGTTTTTAAAGTCACTGCCTATATATACAATGCAAGATCGATTCCTTCTGGGGTCCGTGTCTACGTAGTTGAGCAGTACTTAGGGTAAGAGCTGCCTTAAATCTTACCCCCATTCAGTGGATGCGGCACATGTTAGTGAAATGTGTCCTCCCAGTCTTGGTTTGCCCAGGTTCTGTCCGATTAGGCCTGGCGCCAGAATTTAGCCTTGGCTCCTCCCTTGGCGTCCTCCGGAGCTCTGTCTCTGCGAATTGCTACCGCGTTTACCGCTGCATAACAACATAGTTCCATGTGATTCTATACACCACTGATGTAGACAATTTGACCCTTTTTGGTTCTTGGCCTACTTTTTTCAATTGGTTTTTTTTAGAATGAGATTTAGACGCCTACAATAACACATTATTAACATTATTTTTAAATACATATAAATGCATATATGAATAATTATCACACAAATGACCCAAAGTAAGCTTGTATGTAAAATGCCATTGAAAGTTTTCTGAAACAAATAATGAATAGAAGAGTTTTTCGTGAAATTACGAAAATTCTGATTAAAATGATCAATATCTCCGAAACTGGTAAAGATCGCTGAATATACACACAGGGGTTAAATCGATAGCTTTTTAACTGCTCTATCAGTCCTAGGCGGGTTAATGTTGGTTTTTGGGATACCCAGTAAAAATCGAAAAAAAAACCTCTACGACGCAGAAATAAATATTCGCGCTCATCACACAATTTTTACCCTGGGAATCGAACCCGGGACCGCTAGCTTCGTAGGGCTGGGTCACTACCAATTATGCTTACTTTGTCTATACTAAGAATGTGTTAAGAGAACGATTAAAAGTAAATTATTTTAGTAACATTTTAAATCTAAATCTAAAATATATTATCTGTAACCCAAATACTAAATTTGGGTACTACGACTTTCAAATTGTGCCGTTAGACAAAGAAATAAGCTGGTAAGTTAACAAAAAGGTTCAATAAGTAGGTACCTAGAAAGGGACATTGGGGTGGTTTTTTACAGTTATTCATGATTAGGGTTTTTATTGTTAGCCGTCGTTAACGTACTTACCGGCGAAAGTTGTATGTTTAGACCGATGCACTTGGCGTTCCATAGTCTCTGCTTACCCTAGTGGGAGACAGGCGTGTAGGTATGTATGTATCTACGTACGTACGTCAAATTTCTTCAAAAATCACACTGTTATCTGACGTCCTATATGAAGTACAGTCACCAGTTATAATATATTATCCTACATGGGCGCAAAAATATCTAACACGCTCTTCAACCTCCAGTAATTAAGAAGTGTCAGATATTGTTGCGCTCAATTTTAGATACCTATTTGACATTAATTAATATTTTCGTACGTCAAGTAAAGTCAATTAAAGAATAAGGGTAAACATGTATAAGCGTGATAGAATGCATTTTATAAATACGTTATTTACAAAATGCAGTGGGTGTAAAAATGTTTTCTGCAATACTGGAAAACTATGGAATCATATCGGCCATAAATGTTTTGTTCACTTCTCTTTGATTACTCGTATATACCATATTTGTGACAAAATTAAATATGATACCTCGATATTCTACGCGTAAAAAAAAAACCTTACCATACAAGT
This sequence comes from Acleris sparsana, assembly GCA_923062465.1. Lineage (NCBI taxonomy): Eukaryota > Metazoa > Arthropoda > Insecta > Lepidoptera > Tortricidae > Acleris > Acleris sparsana. Next base: position 17,719,319 of record OV281286.1, read on the forward strand.
GAGTTTTACAATACAAATCATAGATGGCGCTGCAGTCACCAACGCTAAAAAGTTCGCATAGTTTCAAAGCAAGTTACCAGGAATTAAGAGTATTAAAGCAATTTAGATCATTAAAATCCGTTTTCTCGTTTTCAAACTACTTTAATCATGGTAATGCACAATTAACCCATCAAAGAAATCTTTTATATCACTTTAAAATTCTAATTTCACGGTTGATGTTCTACAACGCGGTATCGAAGTTTTGAACGAGACTGCCTATATATACAATGCAAGATCAATGTAGTTCGAGGGTCCGTGTTTACTCAGTTGAGTAGTAGATCGGGTGAGAGCTGCCTTAAATCTTACCCACTCAGTGGATGCGTCACAAACTGGGGGTAATGTGTCTTCCCTGAGTTGGCTGCCCAGGCTGTCCGATTAGGCCTGGCGCCAGAATTCAGCCTCGGCTCTGCCTTGGCGTCCTCCGGAGCTCGTCTCTGCGAACCGATACCGCGCGTTAACCGCTGCACTCAACTTAGTTCCATGTGAATCTAAAAACCACTGAAGTAAACGATTTGACCCTTTTTTAATTTCGTCCTTTTTTTTAATTTCAAGTTTCATACATTTTTCATGATTTACGGGGCTAAGATCATGAACTAGACTTGCCGATCCTCTTTTTGGTAGCTTTACCGTAATATACAAATATTTATCATAAAAATAAAACACTAAAAACCGGGCAAGAGCATGTCGGACCATGCTCAGTGTAGGGTTCCGAAGCCGTTTCCACAAAAAAATTAGACCTCGCGAAAAACTCAACGATGCCGTTGGAAAACTGTTATCCCCATCCATCGACGAAATGAAAAAGCTACGTTACGTGGAGGGGAGGAAAACTAAATATATATATTTTTTCAAGATCTTATTTACAGTTACAGTTTCCTAGTACTAAGGGTCTCTGAGCTAGGCTGCGGACGGACAGACGGACGGACATGGCGAAAAAGTGGAACGCTAGGATTACTTATTCATTAGCTTATAAACTAACTTCACAGCGCAGCGTGTAATAGTTCTGGGTCGATCAAAATTTATGAAAACAATCCAATATTGAATAGTCAGTGATTTGGTATTTCTCATTTCCTCTTACGTAAGATTTCGTGACACAAAAAATATAAACTATTTATATCCGTGTTTGATGGTATTTAAATTATTCTGTAAATGTTTTGCATATTTAAAATCGAATGTAAATATTTAGTTAGTGTGTCTAGTAAATAAATAAAATAGAAATATAATCATTGCAATACATAGTTCGTTATGTTATAATTTTTTATATGGCATAGGGAAGGGTAACGTGCACACAGGCCACCTGATGGTAAGTGGAAACTGTGACCCATAGACATTCGCATTCACAAAACTGCAAGTGCGTTCCCAACCCTGAGGACTAAGATGGAATGCCTCTATGCTTGGCTTATCCCCAAACCGGAACACAACAATGCGAACACTGCTGTTTGGCGGTAGGTTAATGGATAAGGTGGTGGTTCGATCCGGAAGGACCCTAAACAAGGTCCTACGACCCGCAAATGTTGTTGTTGCTTATTTAAAAATAAGACAACTGTCGAGAGGTTCACACTTCCACCACTAATTACCACTAATTACCACTTCACTCGCTGGAAATAATCAATAAATACGAGTATATCTCTTGTACCCGAGGGTTTTTACAATCTTACAGTGTTTGTTATTAGATCGCAATAATATTATTACTCGCAATATACACATTTGATTGTAGCTGTATTTACATTTTCTAAATGCTGTTTAAAAACTCTTTTGTCACACTTAGGTACGAGTACCTACATATTATATTTATCTATAATCTAATATCTGAATAGGTCATTTTAAGAGATCTATTTCATTAATTTTGTATTTATCCAAATAGTTTTGTTTTAATATCTTTTTTATTTAGAAGACATGTTTATTTTAAATTTGGGTTGGCATTTTCTATTAAATTACAACAATTAAATGATATCAAATCATATAAAGCGATTGTAATAGTGTTTTAAGACATTCTATTTCAAGCGGTTTTCCCCCAACCCGTAAGATACACCTACGAGGGCTTCAAACCAAAAACGAAAGTCAAACAAAGGTTAAATATTATTATGTCGAAATATCCGAAATATAATATTTTGAAAACTTTATAATGTAGAACGGCTTTAATACCGTATTCCTCGAAATGGTTTTCGAATTAGAGTAATTGTAGAAATATGAACAATCCCAATTGACTTTACTTGACGTGAGTACGATGATATAATATAAGCTATTGTTGTATAGGTACGTTATAGGTACTTAGAGTACCTACGATTATTTCCACTTTGACACTCGAGACATCTCGGTTTTAATCGTAACGATACGTGTTTTTACATAAAGTATATAAAATCCTAGAACTTACAAAAGTTTTTTTGGTAATGCGATGTAATAATTAAATCAAGCCACATCTGTGCTGTTAATAGGTCTACTGTAAAAATATATCATTGTGGCAGGTGATATATATTACTGTTTTAGACTGATAAGTGCACACTATGATATTATGAATATGCAGCAATGTGTCTCATGCCATTTGCACTTCTGGTTTCTCCCGATAAATGTCAAGAATTGCCGAGTGTCAAAGTCCAATTAATCGTATTGTACTGTATTTAAATTTGAAATCTACTAACAATTAAAATCCTCATAGTCAACAAGTCATTCATTACCTTACAGACTGCTATTTCACAGAACTGTCCAACTCGATGTAATTTTATTTAATTATCTGTGCGTTGTTTTGAATAAATAATTCTTATTTATTTCTTATTTTCATTACGCCTTCTGGAACCCAAAAATAAAATCTAAACAAAAGAGAAACGAATGATCAAAAAACTAAATAGAATAGCGACAGTTACTAAGATACAGTCCTTTAGTAGACTCGCGGACAGACGACGTACCTACCGAATTCAAGGGCACGGAAAACTGAAAACGGAGCTTCTTTAAGAAAACTTAATTGTTATTGAAAAATAGTAACGAACACTACAATCATGTCTCGGTTTATTAAAAACGAACAAATTAACACCAAAAAATAAATCGATTTCAATTACAGATACGGCAGAGCGGTTGATACACACACGGTCGCATGGCACTCGTTAAGATAACGATCGGTTACCACATACTCGCGGATATTTATTGCAGCGTTTAGCAATAAACGGTACCTTGAACCATAAACGGAAGGTTCCGCGCCGGGCCCTGCGCTTGCGGCCGTATTCGGGGAGATATTCGGAACGACGGAGTTTTGATACTTCTTTTAATGGAATTGTACAGTACCCCAACGAAAATGTTTAAGCACTTTAGTTTGTTATAGTAAACTTCGAAGAGAACATTAAATGACACACATGCCAATGACAATGACGTTCATTTTTCTTGGGTGACTGTACGTATGCTCAAAAGTCCGAGGCAAATTTTAAAAGATGAATGTTACTGGCAGAGAATTTTTAGGTCAATCAATTTTATTTATATTTGAAACGTTATACTTATTATACTTATTGCCGGCACAGAACAGAAAACACCAGTTTTTTCTATTCCGTGAACGCAGGTAAAACCTACGTAAGCTAACTATTACTACGCATCTATCTATGGCCCTAACTCCACCGAGCAAACGCTCACCGTTCAGTGGCGCCCTCATTAGCTCATTTAATACTCGCTTGATATTTAAACCGACCAAATAAACCAACTGCACGTTCTTATTTAAAACAAAGATGGCGCTGTAGTCAAAAGTTTGTATAGTTTCCCAAGCACGCTACCTAAAAATAAGCATTTCAAAGCAATTTAAACAGTAAATTCCGTGTTTAGCTTTAAAAACGACTTCAATGATAGGTAGGTAATAAAAATGCATTATAAAAAAATTAAAAAAAACAACAGTAACACTTTAAATTGAAATTTTACATTCGTTGTTCGACAACGCGCTATCGGAGTTTTGAAAAATGCTGAGTATACACGGTGTGGCCTGTATCAGGAGCAAAAAATTAAAACGTAGATTCTACTCCTCAAACTACGCAACGTTTGTTTGACGACTTTGAAAAAAAACTTGCGGTTTGAATTTTATTACATTATAAAGTTAATTCGAACACGCAATGTACTATGAAATTGGTTATGTCTGTAGAGTGACTAGACTGACAGGCGATGTCAATTAGACGGAGTTTTAAGTACATTGAAAATACTACTTACTTTGTTTGAAAAATGAACAATCTAAAAACTTTATGATTTTAAAAAGTTGCTAAACAAAAGTTGTCTAGTGTGAGGAGTAGAATCTACGTTTTAATTTTTTGCTCCTGTTACAGGCCACACCCTGTATATCCAATGCGGTACCTTAGTAGTTCGAGGGTCCGTGTCTACTCAGTATGGTAGTGTCCGGGTAAAGAGCTACCTTAAATTAATCTTTACCCACGCAGTGAAATGAATATGAGAAATCTGTGAATTTGTCTTTCAGACTGCCAGGCACTCCGATATACCTGGCGGTCTGAGTGTCGCTTAGCGCTCGCTCGGAGTCACACGGAGCTCTGACTCTATAAACATAATGAAATGACGTTTACCGCATTACAGAACCTTAGATCCCATGGTTGGTCCATGTGAATCTAAACACTCACTGAAGTAGACGGTTTGACCCTCTTTTGGTGTACAGCACGCTTTTTAGGGCTTCATAATGGACCAGATTTTAATAGCGATCGGCAATCTTCGTTTTTCTACGAAACACGAGTGACAAATATACTGTCAGTTGCGAGTGCAAGTAAGATAGCAATAGCCACTCGAGCGGTATTAAGAAGGTGGGAGTGCTGTGATTAGCCATATAAAGGTGATTACCACCAAACGGCTCGCATCGCATCGGATCGGAAAGGATACGTACGGATGCCGCGGCAGCCGTACGGCTCTATTGAAATTATTATTGTCTATTTATGACGGAGCCGATCGCGCGTCGCGGCATACTTACGGTGACGTACGCGTGTCGCGGAAAACGCCCGCGGTCGAGCTGTTGTGCGCAACTTGCTAATGTAGACTTAAAAACAGTACATATATGATTCAGTATCGTTTAAAGACTATAAAATTCTTTCCGATCCGATCCGATGCGGGCCGTTTGGTGGAAATATTACTTAAGTCGGAAGGCCATGTCGTTTCGTATCAGCGAGCCTAGTAGCTATGGTTGTGTTTATCGACTGGGATAAATAAAGGTGTCTGTCAGTTTCGGCCCAGTTTGTAAGCGCGAGAGTAACGGATACTATATCCACCCAGCGGGCTTAGTGAGTGACAAAATATGGATAAACACTCTCTTACTTATACGTATCACAAAGTGACGAATGTTTTATCCACAGTTTGTCTCGCGATAAATGCAGCCATATTGACCCAGCGGGCCTAGTATGGCTACGTCTACACTCAGGAGCAAAAATACCGGGTCAGAGTGCGTTTTTCATACAAACGAGACTATTTCGAAGCCTTGGTTCCTCGCCAGGGGTTGTTTTGTGAGAGGTTTAATGGTGGATACTGCGAGGTTCAATAGAGGAGGTCAAAAGTTTTTAAGATACCTAACTGATCGCACAATCAGTTAACACCACAGCGGGAGAGTTTGGGTCAGCACTTGGATTTCCTTACATTTTATTGCCATTTTAGATGTTTTTCTGAACATGCACAATTCCAGTGTTAACCGCCTATTCATTCAGTTGGGTATCCTAAGCACTCTGGAAGTCCTGTATCGATGCTCGGGGTATCCATCATCAGATTTCACTAAAAGCATTCCCTGGCGAGGAACAAAGGCTTCGAAATAGCCTCTTTAGTATGAAAAACGCGTTCTGACCCGTTTTTTTTGCTCCTGGGTGTATATCGCGTGTCAAATGTAGATAAATCATCTGTCAATCTCGTACTTATTTAGGTGACAGAAGGTGACGGATGTTTTGTCCACATTTTGTCTCACGATAAACGCAGCAATATTAGGTCTTCAGGAGCCAGGGGGTTAGGTACACCTAGCTAGAGCCTAGCTTTTTAACTTATATGATGAGTAAGGAGCCCTTATTATTTTGGCCATGTCCGTCTGTCCGCGGTTTAACTCAGTACCGGTTAACTGGGGGTACTTTGATTTACGGGGTAACATTGACCGACCTTAAAACGATAACTATTTTAGTTGTTATCTTCTTAAATTGTTGAAGTCATTATATAACTGTATGAGTAGCTCAGTCCTGATGAAACGTTTAATAGAATAATTAAATATTAAAGATAGTTTTTGGGGTGGGCAATGTTACCCCGTAAATCAAAGTACCCCCATTTTACGGTACGGATAGCAAAAGTTGTATTTTCTCGCTTCTCCTTCGTAGGGAGATCCGGGCGACAAACAAGTCGCGGACAACATGTGCTAGACCTCCAGAGACTCTTGGTATTAATAAAAAAGTTACAAACTATCATACTCTTTAAAAAATGACTACTATAATGTCTTTTGTTTGTAGTAACGGTGATGGAACCAAGCATGTTCCGACATGCTCAGTGACTGTCTTTAGTTTGATATTTGAATGTATAAATGGAAACTCACATACTTTTTGCTCAAAGAACCGCAAGCATTATCTACCTCTCGACCATAAGGCGAAACAGACAAGAAACCATTAGTAGTCATATTTATTAATTTTCTGTTATTCCAGAATAGGGCCGCTCGTTTCGCGTCCCGTGCGAACAAACACGCGGAGTTACGTTAGCAATAACGCGCTTCGCGACTTGATGAGACCGTTCGGCTACAATGGATGGAAACTGCCAGGAATTTCCACAGCTTTTACTTAACCCAGCAACTGTAGTAAATTTACAAGATGCGCCTTTGAATTGTTTTGTGAATAGCGGAAGCATGCGCTAGCGGGATCCTCTTGAATCACCACATACATTTAAATCGATTGTAATCATTTCATCGAATTTCATTTCGTAGAAAGCTGATTTTTGTTGGAACCTTATTGTTTTTAGGTTATCTTAAGCATGAGTTACGTAGGTTCAGTTAGGTTAGATCTGTGACTGCAAACAAATTATAACTCCTCCACGTTATAGTAACGGCTTCGGAACCCTAACACTGAGCATGGTCAGTCAAGCTCATGCCCGATTTTTGTTTCTGAAATCAGTTTATTTTGAGTCCGATGTTATCGAAGTAGGTATTTTATTTATTTAGGCACCACATCTTCACGAAATATATGCTTAAAAGTAACAATAACAACTTACACGCTAGCACAATACGCTTCAAGAGTAAAAACAAATACTCGTAATACTCCATAACATTGTCTTCAAAACACATAAAACTGCACAACATATTGAACATGTAAAAATATGTAGGTACCTACTCGTAGGTAGTACTTATCTCATATCATAAATTACTACTACAAACGTGTCTTCTCCAAACAACGCGATTTGCTTTACGGGCGCACATGTCAATACTTTCTCCGAATGTTTTCAAAGATATAACGTAACTGGTATCTACGGTTCGACGGTCACTATCAATTTTAACCTTTCTCTTACGAATACAGACAGATATTTAGAAAGTTAGATCTTATATGTTATGTGACGTGCGTTCCTAGTACAATTTTGAGAAAGAGCGCATCGATCATATGCTGCATCGTTTGTTGTGACCCGCAGATACATCTTAATATTCCAATTTTTTTTTTCTTCTAGCGATGTTATGCTGGTGCTTTTAGATTAAATTTATTTTGTAATTGCTTAACTTTTGTTAGGTTAGGTTTATAAGCGATGGAAAAAAATACAATTGCAGAATACAGTTCATAAATGTTAGAGACAAATTTAAAAAAAATACCAGTGTATCTAGCTTGCAAGCAAGCGTGCAAACATTTATACGGCTGTGAATTTAATTTCAAGTTTAAAATTAGAAATGTCATAACATAACACTATTAAATGGTAAAGCACATGTCAAATTGCAAATAAAACAACAACAATATATACAATACACGCGAAATACATTAAAAATAACAATTGCCACTAAATTATGTCTCATTTACTGTATTCAAAAATACTAATGTTTTGCAGCGATTCTTGTCTAGCTTGATTCTTATCAGCCACAAAAATATAGGCTACGCAAGATCGACAGCAGTATATAGTAGAAGTTGCTATTTTTAATCCCACGCCGCCGGTGGCATTTCCTCTAAGGGCTGCCATACCGGAAGCTTTCATTTGGCCGTCTTCCAAATGGCAGAGAGGGATGTAGGGCTACTTTTCATCCATTATAAGTATGCGGTTCCTGGAAAAAAAAAGCGCAAAAGTAAAAAAGTTTAGTGTCAGGTTCAATTTCCGTGAAGGGCTAATATGAGTGTGATGATCTCGTTTGTATTTCTCTATATAAGTATGTTAATCGTAGTCTCATAGTTCCAGGCCGATATGAAGTTAATCCTGAATTCCTGACACAAACCATTAAGTTTTTGATATTAATAATGTTGACAGCAGTCAAAGCAAGAGTTTAGTACATTGCGCGTTCAATATAATAACATCCTGAGGCTGTTGGGGCTGCCGAGGTATTGTAGTGCGTCCGGCGTGTTCGCTGAGGCGAGAGTAGGCGACTTTTATGCCATTAGGCGGAAAAGAACAGCCTTTTTACTGAAACACGTGCGTTGGCAGAACGCCTCGACTGCCCCCCCACCAAATCCTGGGTCACAATGGCAATTGGAGCAGTTAAATAGTGTTTAATTGTTTGTTTATTGTTCTTTTATTCAAAAAAATACTACTAACACAGTTGTAATTATCCATTGTTACCTACTAACATAATATGGATCTTTGTATAATCTGAAATATTTTTTGTTTTTTTTTTTTATTTAAAACAATGCTGTTATTACTATTCCTTTACATGCAACAAATAAGTTAAGCATTCAAATGACAGGGACTATCAAGGGACAAAATAACACTATTTAGTCCCAAACTAAGCTCTACGCTTGTACTAGTATATGGGTAAGTAAACTTTATCAATATTTAGAATATTCATGGTTGTGCAATGTGTCAGGATTGCCTTCTTATCGGACGGGCAACACAATACGCTCAGCCAATAAAATTGAATGTAGTAATTTGTCATTATAAATCTCTAAGTCTAATAATTACGACTTATAAACAAATCAATTTACCATTATAATTCCATGTTCGCGTACTTTTGAAGGTTGAGCCTAGTCAAATTATTTATTTATACACTCAATCATTGTCTTCATGTCCATTTTAAACTAGTAATCTCTATTTAACATTGTATTTTTTGATGAAAAGCACTTACGGTGAAAATACCATTGGACTGAGAGACACTTGTCAAAAAGATATTTTTATAGAACTATTTTTGACATTGAAAAAGTAGATGTTTTGATAGATTTGATTGATAAGAGAGGTTTTCGTCTCTGTCGCACCCAGCATAATAATACGATGATGATGATGAATATATAATCAACCTTTTTTAACTAATTACAGGTAACATTATATTCTCATTACTATTTCATCCTCTATCTAAAGACAATTACAGTCAGGTATACTTTTTATTGTCATTGGCAGTCTGAATAGGAACAGACTTTAATCGTACTTGTCTTAGTTTGAAAATAATTAAGTATAACCACGTGTAACAAAGGTCGTAAGTGGTACCTCTTCTTTTGAATACAGCACAAGCCTAGAGTTTAGTTTTAATACGGTCAACCAGTCAGCGTAATTTAAGCACCCTGTCGCTTTATCGACTTTGACAGATTATGCAGCGCTTGAAACATGATTTTAATGTGACAAAGCACTAAAGTGTGCAGGCAGATCGTACCACGCAAATCTAAGTAAGATTGCTTACAGGAAAACTAGACGAGAATAAAGTCAAGTAACTGTGTACACCTGCATGTAAATAAGAAGGCAATCCGCGGCGGCAGATAAATATAGACACGAAGCAATCCCGACGAAACCTTTTTGTGCTAAGTCTTTTTTCGCGTTTCTAATCCGTCAAGGAGCCCTCGAAGGCTCTACTAATGTGTGCAGAATAAATAATGATACGGGGGACGCTCACACCGAAACGTAACAACGGTAACTTTTTGTGGCCAGGAGAAGCAGAAGGCTTTCGAGCACACAGGCCACTTAACATAATGGTAAGGAGATCTCAGATAAATATTCATTTGAATTTCTAGACTCCAATAGAGCAGTATTATTAAACTGATCTTGACTGTAACGCTTGTCTCAAGAAGTGTTGAAAGTGACAGTTTTCTATGGCTTGAACTATACTTTGACGTATCCTGTGACGAAAACACGAGTTTATCTATACGGCCCTTAGACTATTGTACACGATTTTATGGTACGCTGTAGCGAATTAGCTCACATAAAAATGTCATCTTTCGTATGTACCTGCACTCTGACAATAAAATATTCTTGATTTAGATTTAGGTTTTGAATGCCTGAATGCTAGTAATCTTACTGATTGTCTTATCTCCACACTGGAATACAACGATGCGAAAACTGCTGTTTGGCGATAGGTTTTAGGATATGATAAGAGGTACACAGACGGATCCTGCACAAGATCCTACCACCACTGAAATACTAGTACTAACTACCTACTACTTTTACTTGCTATTAGATTAGGTAACCTGTATGCTCATTTGCCTCCCTCGCATAAAAAACATCTATAATCGATTTTACTTGAAAAAATTAATATATGATATGAAAATGAGCGATGGGGAACAGAAAATCCATCAATTTTGGTTAAGTCAAGTTCGTATTAATTGAAGCTACGGAACTCATAGGTAATGCAAAGCACGCTTTTTTTTTTGTGATTGGTTAATTTTTGTAACCGTTATTCGAAAACCTTTTTAACATCTGTATTAAGCTTTTTTATCTAATTGAGCGTTAAAAATACGTAACAAAAAGACTTGTTTGATTTTTTGTTTCAATTTGGTTTACGGCTTGCCCTCGGCAAAGCCCTCGTTGGTATTTTTTAGATTAGGTGAAAACCCTTTTTACCTTCTCCCCATTATAATTTATTTTATTAATTTAATTTAATTGTAATCATTTTTTTAAATTAAAACGCAGCGCATTAGAGTAGCACTGAAAAATGAACCAACCTTTGTAAGCTAAAACTGAAATAAACGTGGACACATACAAGCTACTTGACACCGTTTACCTACGTCAGTATATTGCCACTATTACTAGCTTACTAACCGAGGGGGGGTCCGCTTGGATCCATTTACCCCCAACGCAAAAAGGGTGTTTCAGTTTACCCTATATCTGTATGTGTGTGTCTGTCTGTGGCATCATAAATCCCAAACGAATTGATAGATTCAGATGCGGTTTTTTAACAGAAAGTTCGTTTTACTGGGCCTTGGATATTAGCTCTGGGAGTAGGGGTCGCCATTTTGTCAGGCGTTTTTATCTATTGTCTAAGATTTGTTACATTTCGGTGTGAGTAGCGCCGGCTAAGACGGATAGGTTGCCGGAGTGAGGTATCCACACCGCTTGAATAACAGATACGCGCTTGTTTTCTTTATCTGTGTACTTAGTGCGGTGTCTTATAAATATTTGTGCGCTTCGGCAGATTACGTATTGGGTAGATGCGGTAGTTAAAGCTAGAATTTGAAATATAATTAGTAAATTGGTATTCAACTTGATCCACAATAACACCGCCTTTGATATTATCATGTTAAGGCGATAGTGAAGTGAGAGCGACTCTTATATTACATAGCTGGATTTTTTCATACGAATTTAGCTAAATCAAGTCCGAAGCCAAGCCCACGATTTTTGAACATGTTGCAAGTAGTTTTTCTTGTTTTATTTGATGGTTTCAAGAAATATTTTCTTAGCTCAGAATCCTTCATCAAAGAACTGAGCGGAATCAAGGCTAGGCAAAACCACAAAAGACTCAGACTATCGATTCCAGCTTTTAACCCATGCGACGCTCGGTATCCCAGGTGCTCTAATTAAACGCAACAGAGAGTCAAATCGACTACAGCAGAGGAGGTTTGTGGACAATCAGGTTTGATTTCGGGGGGGATACAGAGCAGGCTCTGGTGTAGCCGAGGTTATCAGTACCCTTAGAACCATGAGTTACATTTATTGTACTCGCTAGCGAGTCGTCAAATGCTCTGTTCCCCACAGTACTCTTATAGAGTGCGAAGGACAGCGCATTTTAGTCGCTAGTTATTACAGTAATTGTAACTCAAGGTGATAAAATCTTGGGTAAATACGCGAGGCGTGAGCCTGTTGCTGTATCGGGAGACGAATACCACCACCGTCAAATAAGTCTCAACCGAAGTGGGCCAGACGCAGGCAACAGCTCTTACTCAGTGCTCTGTTTCGCTGTGGATCCACGGACTCTGGTTTGTACGGTTAACAGCCTCATTTATATATATCAAGAATAAGAGCATAAAATAGTCAACGTCGAAATAAAACAAAAAAGAAAAACTTACGGTTAACATTCATTAACATGTTCAACAATAAATAGTTTAACTCTTTGTTATATTATAATATGTTTTCTGTAGCATAATCAAATGGTTTAAATCTATTATTTTCTAGGGGCAGTATGAATTTCCAAGAGTTAGGCAATCAGTACGCCATCTGTGATCAGTTTGTAAAACTTCGATTTGCTTATAAAGGTACCCAACTGTCCGGCTCCGATTTTGTTGATTGTGATAGATGTTAGAGAGTAGTTTAAAATGACAGACACGTTTTTTTTTTGGCGGCTCAAACTCAACCTGTTGGGAGAAATTGACCTCCAAAGTACTGAAAAGTGACTGAACCCTCTAAGTTATATAGATATATTTTTAAATATGTTTAAGAAGATGAAAAAATAATGAGCACGTGTTTTGTTACATCGGCTAAAATTCATATTTAATAAAAAATACTCTTCAAAGATCATCGAAGATACAATTTCTTTGGCGTTTTTTTTAAATATAAGTTTTAGCAGATATAACAAAACACGTGGTCATTATTTTTTCATCTCCTTAAACATTTATAGTCAAACCACTATGAAACTTGCAATTTTTTTCAACAATATCTCTTTATAAGTTAGAGGGTTTAGTCACTTTTTAGTACTTTGGTGTTTAATTTCTCCAAACTCAGTTATTTTAAACTACTCTCTAACATACTCGTATATCAAAATCAATACAATCTGAGCTGGACAGTTGGGTACCTTTCCTCTAGTTTTAGAAGGTTCTAATTACGTAGGATTCTATAAACATTTTAAACGTTAATTCTTTATTAATTACGAAACATGCAATATAACACCTAAACCACCGCTGTATACTTTTTTTTAAATGCATAGTGCATCTATCCACACAGCAAAAATTAAAAGATTTAGAATTCTCAAAACTTTTTCATACATTTTAATGTCCCACGACGAGACTTCTTGTGGTCGCCGTATTTATCATAAATATTACCCTTTTTCTTCAGCGATCAGTTAAAAATAAATTTTTGCATATTTCGACGACGAACCTATCAATGAATTAAATCGACCTCGGCTGGGAAAATGTTCATTCGTTGTGGTAATGCGATTGCGGCTGTATCGAGAGATTAGGAGCCCTGTTGGGAGGGTAGGTATTAACAACCGAAACGTCAGGGGGATGGAGGAACCAATCAATTACCTTCGATCCTAACCGGCCACGGAATAAGGATTGTTTGTTATAATGCTAACTAACAAACTTGAGGAAGTTAACTACGTTCATTGGATGATAGAGGTAAGTGTGTATCTAGGCGTCACAGGGGTTAGTGTTTATGTGAATTAACTTAAGTATGTCCACCACAGTTAGGAGTGTTTCCCTAAGCACTTACTTATTTTAAACGCACTTAATAGTTAGGGAGGTGGCGAGTAATAAAGTATATGATTGCACATGTTTCACATCGAGGTGGATTGCAGTTTTGATCAGTACGAATGGATTTGGTCCAGTCAATTAAGGTACTATGTCGCTGCGTTTTCGCGTTACAGCGGATTGAAGTGTCTTTAACAAATGGGGGTGTTAAATCATTTGCACATGTATGCCTCTAGGGTTCATCGCCCTAATTATCTTGGAAAGGAAGAAAATCGAGGAGGCAGACATTCATTATCAAGGGACGGAGTTGTAAATTTTAAAACAAAGCTCTACTAAGTTATTGGCACACGGTTCTAATTGCACCCATTCGATTCATTATAACTCCCTGAACACGAAAAAAATATTAAGCAGACACTTTGCTTGCTCACTGTTTTTAGCTGTACAACTGTTTGAAATTTACATGGGACGCAGTTAACAGACAGGACCCAAATGTTTGTGACGCATTTTGAAAATCGTTCCTATAGATTATAATAATTATTTTCAATAATATTCAGTCGAACGAGAGTTTGCACTCGTAGATTGGTGCGAGAGTTGGATTGAAAAAAAAAACAATTGGTCCGCCTTTAGAATATTAGAGACCTGAACGTCTGCCTCGTCGATTTTCTTGGTTTTCATATCATAAGAAATCCAAACATCAGTCTAAGAGGCAGACATGTGCGCATAATATACATTAAGTACTGTTATTTTTTTACATTTTTGAAGTGCTGTAAATAGACAACGCAGACTATTTTTACGAGTTCCTTCTTATTGTGTGTATTTTTAATCGAATTATTCACGTCTGCCAAGTGTGCACTTCATACACAGTTTTTAAATCATAAAAGTTTTTACAAAAAAATTATACTAAAACAGTCAGATCCCGGATGTCTGGATTTGTTATGTTTACAGGATGAATATGATCACTAGCCCTAGAGGCAGACATGTGCTTATAAAATAGCACACCTTTTTTTTACATTTATGCAACGCTGTTAATTGATAACACAGCGTCACCATGGTGGCAGACGAGGTCCTTGATGATTCTTAGGGTTTAATTATCCCTATTAATAACATTAGCCAATTGTGCTGATCATATAGAAATTTTGCTTGCCACCTCCCTAATTATAATTAATGGATAACTAAATTATAACTCAATTCATTCGTTTTATGACATAACAGGCTACAGGTCCTCGGCGATAATAACCGATACAATATGCAACTTTCGTCAGGGAAACCCCAACGCAGTCGTAGCCGAGCGGCACTGGCCGTAGACTAGAGATCGTGGGCTCTCGGGTTCGCGTCCCGGTCATGAAAGTGGTATTTTTTGTATTTTCAATTTTATGTTTGACGTTTACTTTCATTGTGTTTCTTGTTTGTCCGAGTTAGTTTTTAAATCTTAGTACACAGTTAAAACGACTGCCCAAAAAAAGGATGTAATGTTTTCAAGGTTCAAGTATGAATGTATGTAATGATTCTTTATACCACCATAACTTCTAAACGGCTGAGCCGATTTGAATGTGTGTGATATCGTTAGAATCCTTTCACACTCACATCAATGATGAAAAAAGTAAAAAATATTTGTTATTGCGTCCTCTACATGTAGACACGATGACGCATTAGTGTAGTTGGTATGGGCAAGATGTTTGTAATGACTAATGAGTGAGAGTATTTTTGTCCGTGTCTTGGGTGTTGTCTATGAATTTATGTATTCATTTCTCTATATACGTATTTATATCGTTGTCTAGTTCCCATAGAACAAGCCTAGAGCTTAGTTTGGGACTAGGTCAATTTGTGTGACATCGTCAACTGATATTTATTCATGTCTTTCATTTTCTTGTTTGTAAAGCAAGGCTAATATCTTTTTACTTTCATTGTGTATGGTTGGATAGCTATTTAACACCCACTATGTGTATGTCATTATCAATTTTAAAATTTGTGGGAACGTTTAACTCTAAGGCCGGATTCGACCAAACTGGAGTAAGTTTTTACTCGAGAGTAAACCATTGTTTAATCTGGAGTAAGTTGATTTTGCATTTTACCAAATCACAATCTCAGAATAAGGTACTACACGCAAGTAAATATTTACACGGCCGATTTTGGTGGAGTAAAGGAACAAACTGAGAGTAAGCTATTGTTGTCAAAGTCACTTGTCAAATGATAAACAAATTGTCAATATGATATGACATTTCTCCAACTGTATTTACCTACAAAATTAAATGGTTACTTCGTTTAAAGTAAGGCCAGAGGAAACAATATGACACTATTCCTTGTCGGTTTATACATTCGTTTATCATTCACCCTTACTCCACAAATCAATAATACCGAGTTTAGCTTACTCCTCGAGTTCGTTGGAAAAACGTAATCCTAGTTAATCAGGAGTAAATTCCAAGAGTAAAATTATTCCCGTAATAGTTAGACTAGTGTGATTACGTGTTTGGTCGAATCCAGCCTAAAAGTGATATTTTACATGTTCTAAATATCTGGAAAATGTCTTAAATGAAATAACAATTATTATTAAAACGAATTCAACATAAAACATAAAACTATCATGACAAAGTCGACTTGATTACTGTAGATAGATAGTTTGTTCATACTTATTATTTTTGAAATAGTAACTGAACTGAACTGAACTGAACTGAGCATGGTTCGACACGCTCTTGTCCGGTTTTTTAACTTATCTAAATATAAACATACCCATGGTAAACATCTTAGCATGATTGTGCAAAATGTGGTTACAGAATTAACAAGTTTTTAGAGTTCTTGCTAATTCTGTAGCTCTGCCTACCCCACTGTGGGAATAAAGGTATGTATCTAAATATAAGCGAATCGAACTTTTACAAACCGAACACAGATGGCGTACTGATAGCCTTACTCTTGGAATTTCGTACTGCAGCTTCCAAATTAATTATTTACAACGTTTGATTGTACTATAAAGCATAATTATAGTTATAGAAATAGTTAAACTAGTTATCGTAGAACCTAATAAGGAATTTAAACCTTAAAAAATGTGTTAGGTTTGTTTTATTTTAATGTGTAAAATTTTATGTTCTACAACGCGCTTACGAAGTTTTTGTTATTTTTGATATATATACGAGACTGCTAACCGTACAAACGAGAGTCCGTGGCTACACAGAGAAACAGTGCACTGGGTAAGAGCTGTTTCCTGCGTCTTGCCCACTTCGGTTGACATTTGTATGACGGTGGTGGTTTTTGTCTCCCGATACAGCAACAGGCTTCACTCCTCGCGTAAATGCCCGGGCTTTTTCATCCCAGTACCCTTACCCATGAGTTACAATTACCGTACTCTACAATTATTGTAACTCTTTGTAAGGGTACTGTTAGCCCCCGTTTTTACACCTTGGTCACACCAGAGCCTGCTCTGCATAAAATCTGTGGGAAAATAAAATTATCACAAACTTTTCCCACCCGAAGGCCCACTAAGCGACATATGTCCCCAAATCTCCTCTGCTGTAGCCGATTTGACTCTCTTTTAAGCGTTTAATTAGAGTACCTGGGATACCGAGTGTCGCATGGGACGATGAAAGTAGGGATTGATAACGGTATTAATTAAAATTGAAAAATCATTCCTAAGTTGCAACATTTCCTTAATATTTTAGATTAAAATGAAATTAAGTTAAAAAAAAAACAATATACTATTAAATAAATTAATTGAAATACGAAAATATTGAATAATAAACGAGATAGTAAAATTGACGAAAGGTATTTTTGTATGGAAATAATACCAGTATACGACCCTTGGTTAACACATTCACTGCCAGCCATTGCTACGAGTGCTACGCTGTAGCCCGTAGCAGCATTTTACCGCTATATAGCCGAAATGTGATAAAACTCATTTATAGGGTTACTGTTTTTTCACAAATGCCCAACTAATATAGGAAAGGGTTAGAAACTTTTTTTTAAGAACATATTTAGAAAAACTGTTTTTTTTTTACAAAATGATTTCGAGTAGAGCATTGTTTTCTTCCTAGTAGTAAAAAAATATAAATAGGCCCATTTTTAGGTTTCCAAAGAATTCGGTAACCAAGTTCGTCTGTATCACCCTCACTTTTCTTAGAAACTATAAAGACTACAAATCTGAGAAATTTTACTTATACTTGTATATTCTACTTATATATTCATACTTGTAGATTTTACTTATATATTCATACCGCGCACTAACTTCAATGACGAATCAAGTAAAAAAATATTATTACCTGTAACCGTACCGAACTTAACAGAAAAAATATCACGTTTAAGTAAATATAAGGAAATATAGACGACTAAAATCACTACCAAAAAACTTTAATTAGACAGTTTTTTATAGGTACTTGTTGTTTTTCGAAATAGTTTTTCGTGTTTGTAGTTTGAACTCTACACTGAGCAGGGTCCGACATGCTCTTGTTCGGTTTTTCAAGTCTTACTTAGTAAAGGCGAATCATAGTTTCACAACCAGATAACAGATGGCGTACTGATCGCCTAACTCTTACAATTTCACACTGCCGCTACAAAAACATTAATTTAAAAAATTAGATTGTGTTATAGATCATATTACAGTTATCAAAATAATTAAACTAATTATTATTGAACCTGACAATGATTTTTAACACTAAGAAAATGTGTTATTTATGTTTTATTTGATATTTAAAATTTTATTTTCTACAACGCGCTTACGAAGTTTTTATAATGTTTGATATATATACGAGGCTGTTAACCGTACAAATGAGAGTCCGTGGCTACACAGCGAAACAGTTTACTGGGTAAGAGCTGTTGCCTGCTTCTTGCCCACTTCGGTTGAGACTTGTATGACGGTGGTGATATTTGTCTCCCGATACAGCAACAGGCTTGCCTTGCGAAAATGTTCGGGCATTTTATACACCAGACGCTTACCTTGAATAACTTGTACCGTTACTAGCTACTTAAATGTGCGCTATGCTTCTCACTTTATGAGGATACTGAGAGGGGGACAGAGCACATTTAATTCGATCGGGCTAATACGGTAAATGTATCTCATGGTTTAAGGGTTTTACTGTTAAAATGCCTCGGTTTTCACACCAGGGTAACACCAGAAGCCTGCTCTGCATAAAGCCTATGGGAATTTTTCACAAACAGTCCCTGGCAAAGCGAAACAGAGAACTCCCCTCATTGTCCCCAAACCTCTCTGCTGTAGGCGATTTGACTCTCTTTTGTGCGATTAATTAAACAGTACCTGGAACACCGAGCGTCGCATGGGTTAATAAAAACAGAAAGCGATACTGGTATTAATTAAAATTCAAAGATCCTAGTTTGCAACATTTAATTGATATTTTTGATTGAAATTAAGGTAACCACTCACTTGCTTGCGGTTCCACGAATATCTTGTCTAGATGGCTCTCGACTTTTCGTACACAGGACCGCGCATTGTTATGTTTAATAAAAAAATGCTACCTTTGTTTTTGCTGAATGTTTTGCTATATTTTTTTTAACACAGTAAAGCTGAAAGATATATATAAATAGAATCAGTTACTGCTGCTATTTTTATGGGATATATACTTAAAATAATTGTTAAAAAAGCACAAAGTTGACACATTGTTAAAAGTTGATTAAAGTAGAAATCTTTTTTTTTTTAATCCTGTTTCCCAAAGCCATTTTGAGACGTACGAAATTGGCAGTTTTTGTTACCAGAAGCAAGTAAACGGGTAATAATAATAACACTATACTTTTATATAAAGTTATTGAAGAGCAAAATTATTAAATAATAAGTGAGACACGAAAATAGAATACCGATATTTTTGTACGGCCATAATCCAGTATACGACCGCTGGTTAACATATCCACCGCCAGCCACTGTGCTACGAGTGCTACGCGGTAGCCCGTAGCATTTTATCGCTATGTAGTGAAAATTTGCTACAAACAGTGTACCTGCGCCTCTATTCTAGGCAGTAAAAACAATATCGTGCTTGATCTGTTACAGAATCGCTTGTCACTCGGCCGCCATTACTGTCAAGTAAATAAGAGCTATCAAAACGTTAACAATAAAAAGATAAAAGATAAAAGAAATTTATTCAGTAAGTAGGCCGCTCGGGCACTTTTACACGTCAAGATACTACCAGCGCTTCCCAAGAGGATAACAGATCAAAAACGATATCGTTTTTAATACGTTGAATAGAGGCCCTGACTATGACTTCAAAACCAAGTTATCGCGAAGATTATAACTTGACAGATGCTGGCAATTAGATGGTGCTGAGAGTGTAATGGTTACTCCCATCGTTTTAAAAGGCCCGTTTTGATAGCTGTCAACGCTGTAAAAATATATAATTAATTTGTTTATTTAAACTTAAATGAACAATACACAAACTATGTACAATGGCGGACTAATGCCTTGAGGTATTCTCTAACAGTCAAACATTATTAATAAATTACATGGGATGATAATTACAACACTAAATTAAATCATATTATATTTTAAAATCAAAAAGCTATATCTAAAAAGGGCCCTGCGGCATTGTCCCGAAGATGCTGGCAGCATTTCCTCGCTGGATAGTTAAACTTATGCGTTGAGCGAGGAAACTGCCAGCTCCTCGGTCTCCCGTGACGTCAATGAGCCTCTTCGAAATTTCTTTGAAGAGGCTTTGAGCGCTAGTACCCCACGGCCCCCGACCATTATTTATATTATGTGTTTGAGGTTATATTTGCTCTCGATTGTATCATCATAACTCATACGTTACAGTGTACTGAGCGGTCGTCACCCAGTGCGTACCTAGTTATGTCAATGACTCAATGTGGCTATTCTAGAGCAGATAGGGATGTTTCCTATTCAGACTGACAACAATTTCATACAGGTAAAGTAAGACTAAATACGTCACTTTGGCGGCAAATTATGTAAGCAAATATTATTACTTTTTAATGTCTGTTTTCGGACGTATGTACTGTTTTTTTTCTGTTAATTTGTAAATTTGCCTATCCTCTTGCATTGTCCTTGTTTATTCTACTCCAAGGTTAACTGGAAGAGATCCCATTTGGAACAAGTTCGCCTATGTACATAATAATAATAATAATAATAATTCATTTATATGCATTTTATGGGTTTTACAAGTTCTTAACTATTATTGTACAATGATCCAGCATAAACCCCGTTAGGGCACAGCAATATACTTAATACATAAAAAACTAACTCTAATTTTAGCAGGGAGCTTAGTATTATTGTATTTAATTTTATTATATTACTTCTACAAAACTATCTTGTTAGCTTTTATTTATTAACAAAATAAAAAAAATCATCTAAGTTATAAAAACAGTTTTCTAACAGAAGTTTTTTTAGTTTATTACAAAATAATATATCTTTATCAATTTCCCTTATTTCTATAGGTATTTGATTATAAATCTTTACAGCCATATGATGTGTACCCGAATACACCATTTTCATATTTGTAAAATAACTAACTAATTTATTTCTTTTTCTTAAATTCTGGGACCTCAAACAGTCATCCCTTTTTACGTTAAACAGGTGTTTCTCTTTTTTTATAAACTTACATATTTCTAAGATGTACAGTGAAGTTAATGTAAGGATTTCAAAATTTTTAAAGTATGGCCGACAGCTCTCTCGGTCTGTAATATTTGCTAATATCCTAACACACTTCTTTTGTAGTATAAACACTTCTGCGACATCCGTACTGTTTCCCCACAAAATAACTCCGTAACTCAGCCAGGAGTACGCGTAAGCATAATATGCTGTAATGGCCGTTTTCACATCAGTACATTTTTTTAATTCATATAAGGCATAAGTGAATCTGGAGAGTTTTCCAGAGATTTTTCCCAGATGTGCTTTCCAATTCATGCATGAGTCAATTTCAACGCCTAATAGTGAGCATGAGTTAACAGTAATTATTTTATCATTTTTGTAAAAAAAGTTAGTTTCAATCGGAGCTTTCTGGTGTGGTTTAATTTGAATTATTTTAGTCTTGGATAAATTTAGTCCTAGGTTGTGGTCATCTAGCCACTCTGATATTAGCTTAAGATTAGTATTCAATTGTTCTTTCAGGTCTTCATGGTCGTTACATTGCAACACTAAAGTGATGTCATCTGCGTAAAGTATGGACTGAGTTTCTAAAATCTTTGGCAGATCGTTAATGTAAATTAAAAAAAGAATACACCCAAGTACGCTTCCTTGAGGAATTGAGTTTGGAATGTATAGTTTTTGGGATCTGAAAGTTGTTAAAAATCTATTGCTAGCATTATAGTGCTCGGTATCTACGAATTGTACTCTATTTTTTAAGTATGATGCAAACCATTTGTGGACTGTTCCTCTCACACCTATTCCATACAACTTTTCTAGGAGGATTATCTATAGTGATGCAAAGTGTTTTGTAATTGTTTGTGTGCAATAAAGAGTTTACATACATACATACATACATTATGTACGTACATCTTGTTTTTAACTTTTTCTAGGCACTAGAGAATCTGCCGAGTCCTACCTAATTTAAGGGGTCCTACCCCCATGAGGTAGGCAGGGGGGAAAATTTACTAGGCGAGTGAAGTGTAATTTTTCATGTAATTTTATTTTAACGCTGGATCGAATCGGCTGAACTAACTTAACCTAACCCCTAAATTATGGCCAAGATAAAGATATAAACAAAGTTTCATTGATGTACATATTTTGTCTCCAAAATATGCTATTTTAGCTCTATTAATTCTCAGTTATAAATAAAAAATATAGTTGGTCTTACTGTGACCAAAACTGATTTCTAAGAATTGAATGAACAATAAACTTTCATTATGTTTTTATTTTAAACTATAATTCTTAATCGAAATATCCACGTAAATATTTTTAATTTTATTTATTAATCATCAATGAGATTCTAAAAATCTACTACCTGCTGTAGTCACCAGCGATAATATATTATCCAACATTGCGCTTAAAAATATCTGACACGCTCTTATATCTCTAGCAATAAAGAGCCCACCGCTGCGTAAAATACGGTGTCGTTGCGTTAACAAAAGACGGGGTCATAGTAACAATATTGCGCCGTGTTTGACGCACCGTTAACTAGCGGTGCGGTCGCACCTTTACTGCTGGTGACTGTACCTAAAACCTAAACCCAGTCTCATAGGACAGGCCTTTCACATTATTTTATGGCATGATGAAGGCAAACGATTATAAAGGCCATCTGATAGTACATTTGCATTCTCAAGACTACAATCTGAAGATTATAATACTAAACCCGCAAAAGCGTTGCAAACCCTGAGGACTAATATGGACTGCCTCTATGCTACGACCAAGTAACTCAGCTAAAGTACTTCTGTGTAATGCGCTCTAGAGGTGACCGAGTGCGAGATTGCTCGTGACCACGTGGTTATTCTTTAGCGAAATATCCTCGCTAACCAATGCGATGGTCCTTCATAACTTTTTTTTTTTTTTTTATGACATAGAGAAGGCAAACGAGCACACAGGCCACCTGATGGTAAGCGGAAACTGTGACCCATAGACATTCGCATTCACAAGACTACTAGACTTAGACTGCAAATGCGTTGCCAACCCTGAGGACTAAGATGGAATGCCTCTATGCTAGTCATTACACCGGCTGTCTTATCCCCAAACCGGAACACAACAGTGCGAACACTGCTGTTTGGCGGTAGGTTAATGGATAAGATGGTGGTAGCGATCCGGACGGACTCTGCACAGAGTCCTACCACCCGCAAAACACTTGAATTCTAAAGTATACTTAAGAGGCCACCTATGCTAATGTCTGCAGTGTTCCGCGATCTGGAACTCAATAACCATAACGCCTTTGTATCTGTTTTTTGGATATATTAAACTCGATCATATTTGCTTGAGACTGGCAAACGTGAAAACAGGATTAGATATAAAATCCTTGATAGTTTTATTTTTCAAACATGACATTTTTTTTGCATGTTTTTGGTTGAATCTTCGATACCCTATAATCTTTGCCGATGATTTTCGATTCAATAGTTGAGTATATGTAACTTCTTAATTCTGGCAAACCATTTTTTCAATAAATGTTGTTGTTAAAAAGTAAACAGCAATTAATTTAATTTGACGCGCGCGCCCCCGCGACCTGTCTCCCTCTCACATTCTTCGCGTGAAAGTATACAAAGCCATACCTTTTCATTTTTGTGGGTGTCCCCTTGTTTTACAGACAGAAAAATTACAGAATTTTGTTTCACAGAAAATGTTTCATATACTATTTGGTCCTTGTATTTTTGCTTCGAATATTATTATTTTTTAAACTATTTACTTGAAATAACACATTCCACAGAAAATCAATTCAATGAATTTTATAATTTTATTTTTTCATTACACAAACTTATCAAACAAAATATTTGTTTTTTAGCGAATATTGTTTGGTCAGTGTATTTTTTCATAATAAATACTATATTATGATATAAATATGAGTGAGCGAGAGAGCGAAGCGAGCGACCAAGACCTCTCTGGGCAGAACCGACTTGAATAGGTTAGGTTAGAAGGCTATGGCGGGAGCGAAGCGAAGCAAGCTCCCGCCATAGTCTTCGAGGTTATTTTTTTATATTTTAAATAAATAATATTAGAACAAAGAATATTTAATTTGCTATTCTATGATATGAAAAAAGAAACATTGATTTTTATTGGAAATAAAAAACGATGATTTAAATGTCTTCAAAGTAATTATTCTACATATTGATTATTCTATGAAATGATAATACGAGAAAAAATTTATATGAAATGAAATTCTAAACAAATTCAGTCTGTAAAATAACGTACAACCTTTGTGGCATCGTGGCACCATACGTCATAATAATTACATAGCGTTAATTTTGACGAACCGTAATTTACGCACCGTCAACCTTGTGTGGTCGCTCCCTAACTTGTATAGAGCTGCAGCACTTTGACGACACGTTTGCTTAGTTAGTGACTTAGCTACGAAGGTAGCGATCCTGGGTTCAAATCTCGGTAAGGGCAGATATCTGCGTGATGGGCGCGAACTTTAGGTCCGTAAGTCTTGGGTATTTTCTATGTATTTCCCTACTTACCCTATTATATATTTACATAGCATGCATTGCAAGATCGTTACCTTTATCATAGGATTGACATAAAATGCCGGATTGTCCTGTCAAGGGCTTATGTCGGTTCCATACACTTTGACAGTTTTCGAAACTCGTTTTCGTCAGTGTTAAGCATCTAAGGCCCTAGACAAGATAAATTTAGAACTAGGCTGGTTTCGAAAACTCGTCGAAAATCTCACCCTGGCAAGGAATAGTATCTCTGGAATAATTAATGAAATGGCAGCTCTTGTTTGTCCTGCTCTCCGACTAGGAATTGAACTTAGCGATTGCAGTGACGTTCCCTCAGGTAACGCTACTCCATTTTAATATGATCCCTGGACTTGTAGTAACTGTTAGAGCACGAAGGTAAAAATAATCTGGTTGTATGTTTTTCATTTATTTTGTGGGTAAATAAACCACGGTAGATTAGATTTTTAAAGCTGCTGACGGTTCTACTGTGAATATTTTACAATGAAATTCCTTACTTATTTGTTATTAGATAAGAGAAAGTCATGACGTGGCTTTACGCTAGTTAAGGCAAATCCTTTCCATGCAAACTTTGTGCAGGTTTCTTTATTACGGAAACAGAAACCTATTTTTAATTTTGGTTAAATAAGTGCGTCAACATAATTTAGTGATTATTCTTTTGAAATAAATTAATGCAAAAAAATGTATAACGATAAAACAGGTTCAGGTGGGCGCATTATAAAACAGATATTAAATTGACCGTGACTTTAAGCTATTACGTTATTACTTAGTAAGGTACTTTCTGGAGGACAATTCAGATAAAGAATGCAATGAAATCTTGGCAGTTCGTGGTTGCGTTGATACATATGTGAACGCATAATTAACTAATCCTTTATTCTGACAACTACAAACTCGCCGAAAAAAACAGCAATATGGCAATTGATTTTTTGATACTAAAGGACGCCCACGACTTTGTCCGCGTAGAATGAGTTTCCCACCACTCCCCCCTATTTACCCCTAAAGGGATGAACTTCCATAAATCCCTTATTAGTCAACTCCTAGGATATCCAAGTAATATTCCTTTCAAAGTCTCTTCAAATTTATAGGTAGGTACATGAATCAGTGTTGTCCTGAT
The DNA here is from genome assembly GCA_923062465.1 of Acleris sparsana. NCBI lineage: Eukaryota > Metazoa > Arthropoda > Insecta > Lepidoptera > Tortricidae > Acleris > Acleris sparsana. The sequence continues at coordinate 17,745,209 of OV281286.1, forward strand.
GTTACTTTATATTTAATTAAAAAAAAGAATTACGTGTCTAATGCAAATACGACATTTTTGATGAGGGGTCAAAGATATTGTGTCGTTTATTTGGTATGTGTATCTAATTAACCTATTTTTTTTTTGTTTGGCGTATATTTTCGTTTTTTTTTTAATTATTTGCCACAGAAAATTGTCTAGGATATCAACCGTTTAATTCATCTCAATAGACCTAGTATGATGTAAGAGCAATCAATGATATTTTGTTTTAAATCTTTAATAAAAAATGACAACATTTTTTTTGTTGTTGGTGATTATGCATCTAGTTTCTATTCGTTAGTGCACTTTATCAGGGACACACTGTATAGGTACGTATGCATAGAACATATTTTTGGTTATAATAATGTATTTTTTTATCTTATAATAAAAAAATCATCAGGCCCTGACAAAATTTGATGGTTTTTAAACAAATTACATCAATTTGGAGCGTCTCAAATTGCGTTTATTATTTAAATTAGCGTGAATTTTGAGCGACAAATACGTTGTTATTAGCAAATTCATTAAGTATTTAATTCAATTTGAACAGCAAAAGTACAAGTATATTACAATTTGAAGTTGCGTAAATATAACGCCTAAATGTATGGCTAGAGAAAATTGGTGTTTAGATTCGGATCTTGACATCTAGGTCCAAAAATAAATACAAAATCTAAAACCCGATTAGAAACTACTTTTGCAAATAACTCTTAATTCAAATCGGTCTAATAGTAGGAGATCCGAAGAGGAGACGATTTGCACCGGGCTCTTTTTTCGACAAAAAGTATTTTATATCAAATTTAATATGCTAAGTAATATATGGCGAATAGCTAGGCTGAAAAATTTCAGTCCAGTGCTTTACTTTACTTTTAAATACTTTGTTTTAAAAAAAGCATTTGCTTGTTTAATAGACAAATTGCACACCAATCCAAAGTATGAAGCCTATAGAATATGCAAACGTTAGGTTGACTATTTTTTTCCGTCGAACTATTCGGTAGGCAGGTATAAACAGGTAAGTCAGTACTAATAATTTGCTTTTTACTTTCGATTAGTATGTAATTTGTCTATTAAACCAGCATTTGCAAGGTAAAAGAAACTTTTTTTTTAGTGATATAAGTACTGGACTGAAATTTTTCAGCCTACCTATACGCCACATGTTATTTCGCGTATTAAATTTGATATAAAATACTTTTCATCGAATAAACAGCCGGTGCAAATCGTCTTCTAATCGGATCTTAGACCAAATAATTCAAACGTACGAGTGGAACAACCAATTATTGCTCACATACATATACCGGGTGTACAATCCAAATGGGTCAGTATGGTGAAGTCGGAAACTATGAGAGATAGCGAGATCTGTTCTTAGGTACCATGACGTCGATTTAAGATTTAATAATAATTACATTCAAACTTTTTTATTAACTCTCATACATAAGATTATTATTTGTATGTCTTTACCAATCACGGGACTATGGGAGTCCCGGACCTTTGGAAGGCGTACATGGAGCCGAAGCCAACACGCAGAGGCCCTTTAGACAAGTTTAATTTAGTAAAGTTATGGGACACCAACCGGCGATTGTCCCTGAGTTCAAACTAAAGAAGTATGCTCCCACGGACAACCACCGGTCAGTGTAAAGACTATTTAAGAAGGATGGGAATACTAATAATAGGTTCTATGAATGAACTGATATGGATTGGTGAACTAGGCTATTGATGAAACTACGGCGCCTGCCTGGCCAATGTTAATTACTTTGGTTTAAATGGCAGGCGGTGACTCGCCAACTCAATGGAATGGACCTCCCGAAATAGCCACATATATATAGCAGCAGGGAGGCAACAGTTCCAGAGGGGCTAAGGGTGGAGAGGTGCTTCTGGACTTTAAACGACCATAAGGTGCCACCACTCACCACTTATGCAACACATCCACCCTTCGAGCATATAGCTCTTGCGACTCCACTCTGACCGGCCAATAAAGGCAAGCCAGAGGTGAGGGTCTATTCCTCATCATTGCACACCGCAGCCGGCCGGTGAAGGCAAGCGTGAGGTGAGGAACAGGACCTACCCTCGGGAGCACTCAGGTCCGTGGTGTCGCCACTCACCACAGCTCGCCACTAGCTGCCCTGCGGCCAGAGATTATTATTATTATTATTCCATTAGTGTTGTGCTTCTTGCGACTTGCAGAATTTATACACATTGATTTTGACCAGGTTCGATTCCCGGTTATGTATGAAGGTTAATAAAAAAGTTTAAATGTAATTATTATTAAATCTAAAATCGACGTCATGGTTCCTAACAACAGATCTCGCTATCTCTCATAGTTTCCGACTTCTCCATACTGACCCATTTGGATTGTACACCCTGTATATCTTAACATGTATATCCAGTGTTCTACAGTTACCCAATGAAAATACTAAGCATGTTTACATCCAGTACATATGTGCAGTGCTTCTCACTTTCTATTTGAACCACCTATAGTTGCGTCCTGGGACATTAAAATTCATGAAAAAGTTTTGCGAACTTAAAACGTTTTCATTTTTAGTGTGGATTTTTTTTTTTTTTGTGGCATAGAGAAGGCAACCGAGCACACAGGCCACCTGATGGTAAGTGGAAAGTGTGACCCATAGATATTAGCATAAGACTGCAAATGCGTTGCCAACCCTGAGGCCTAAAATGGAATGCCTCTATGCTAGTCATTACACCGGCTGTCTTATCCCCAAACCGGAACACAACAATGCGAACACTGCTGTTTGGCGGTAGGTTAATGGATAAGATGGTGGTAGCGATCCGGACGGACTCTACACAGGGTCCTACCACCCGCAAAAACAAAGACAAAGTGCATTGTGACATATTTAAAAAAAATATTTAGCTGCTTTAGGTATTTAGAACTAATGAGTGTTTCGTAATGCATAAATAAAGTATTAAAGTTTACCGTCTGTCACAGCCAATTTGCTCCGAAAAAACTGGACTCCTTAAAAAAAATCAAACTATATTGTGTGATATATCAAATGAAAATCTTTTTATAATTTTATGACAATTAGTTGTGAAATTGTTTAGGAAAATAGGCAAATAATTGTCGATTTATCTATAGATTACAGGAAGTCTATAGCATGTAAAGAACCAAATCATTAATTTGTTACAGAAAATTTCTCAAAACGTACGCTAGTTTAATTCGCACTTGTCTGTTTTTTTGTAAAAATGACATTTATGAATAATGTGACTAATTCAGTGTAATATCGTTAAATGTACCTATTTTGGACCGATAAATATCCAAATAAGATGTAGATATAGAAACGCAGGTCTTTATAGCATCCCGAGATGGTTTTCCCTCACGATGTCGTCGAGTCATGTAGCGTCATACATTAACGATTTTTTTTTTTAAATATTTTAGTCGATATATCGAAACAATGTTAATAATTGATATTTTGCCTTTTTTTTTAACAGTTTAGGTATCCTATGTCACCCTAAATCAGCGTATGGTGGAATAAAGAATCGAACATAGATAGGTAATATCAGCCCATCGGAACCCTGACCCAATATAGAACTGTGTCACAGTGACATTATGATTCAAGTCGTGAAAAATGCCAAATTGTTTTACAATGCCACTGTGACAAAGTTCTATAGTAAAGTCAAAGTCAAAGTCAAAGTTCTTTATTCTTCAATTTAGGCATAATATAATGCACCTATGAATGTCAAAAAGCATTACCACCGGTTCGAAAAATAAAACCTTTGCCCGGAGAAGAACCGGCGTAAGAAACTCTGCAAGGTATATTTTTTTCAAGAAAAAGGTTTACATCATTACATAATAATTATAAATAGTTTACAATATCACAGTATTTTTGCACAGTAGGTGCACCTTTTTTAAGCGTAGGTAAATTTATGCGTAGATTACTCATGCAGGACGGACGACTCACTGCCAAACATCCCTATCCATGATAAGTATAATCGTTTACTTTATAATATGCTCGGGAAATTAGTTTTTGTTTTACGACAGATTTAAATTTAGAGTCAGTAAGTTCAGTAATACTTTTTGGAATTTTATTGTATAATTTTATACAATTTCCTAAGAATGATTTTGAAGTTTTGGCCAGTCTATAAAATGTGGTTTTGAGCTTTCCTGTGCTCCTGGTTGCTTTTGGCTTATCAACCAGGTCAGGGGTCCGGTGGGCTGACAGTACATACATGAACCCTGAAAACATTGCACTCCTCTCTTTTTTTTTTTTTTTTTTTATGGCATATGGAAGGCTGACGAGCACACAGGCCACCTGATGGTAAGTGGAAACTGTGACCCATAGACATTCGCATTCACAAGACTGCAAGCCTAAGACTGCAAATGCGCTGCCAACCCTGAGGTCTAAGATGGAATGCCTCTATGCTAGTCATTACACCGGCTGTCTTATCCCCAAACCGGAACACAACAATGCGAACACTGCTGTTTGGCGGTAGGTTAATGGATAAGATGGTGGTAGCGATCCGGACGGACCCCGCACAAGGTCCTACCACCCGCAGTCTCTTAGGGCAGTGGAGTAAAATATAGTGTTTTCATCCCAAATATCTCTATTATACTTATCCCATTTAGCCTAAGGCAAGATCAAAAAACGCCTGAAATATTGCTTTCACTTTGTGCCTGTTCCTGACAAGGTTATATTTCGCAGCAGGAAATTTCTTTGAGGGCCCGCGCTTTGTGCCGAATAAGTTGTTGGGATCGCTTTTGCTTTAATTTACGGAATTCCTTCTTCCAGGTGTTCCTAAATGTGTTTCTTAATTGTGACGAGGAACAAGTCATGTCTGCGCTTAGCGAAACTACGGTAAATATGTTAGAGCCTTTTTACAGTACAGTACCACCCCAATACAAAAATAGAACACTCTTAGTGCCTAGTAATCATAATAAATGGCCGGGGCCTTATTTTACTTTGGTTACCCTTATTGCGATGGTATTGTTTATGCCTCGTCCGCTTTTACTGTAATATTGTTTAAAGCTATCATGACTTGAACAATTGGGACATAAATACTTTAGAATAGAGATCCTAGGACCCGAGACAAGGGTGTTAAAGACTCAAGTAATGTTTCGCCGTTACAGACAGAGTTATTTTCAAATATGTATTCATTTGTTTCAACTTCCTTGCACAATACTCTTATCGCAGACTTAATCATTTCAGATACCGTCTATCATAAAATTCATAAAACAATCTTGGTTGGTAAAAGTAATAAGGTAGGATCCTTTTGGCAACAATAAACTTATTGTATCGTTTTTTTTAAGTAACTTTATTTTACCGCAGCTGTATAGGATAAAGCCATAGCAGTTATATAGCTCTGTCCTTTTCTCTCACCGTAAACTAAACTGCATAGCTATGTCATACAGTTTTTCTGTGTCTTGATATTTTTGTATCTATGTAATGTGGTTTTGTGTTGTTGCGAATAAATGTCTCTTTATCTTTATCTTTATCATGTACAGTCAAAGTCATAAATATTAAACAAGTTCCGCCCACCCCTATGCCACTAACAAGGTCTGTGAATACATATATTCGACGCAACGGCTGTTTAGATATTAATGCTATCGACGGTACTCCCAAATATCGCAACCCTAAAAAAATAAAGTTTATTAGCCAGTGACATGATTTTATCGGTATACTCTACCTCATAAATATTCAGTCTCCCGCACGACCGGTTTCAGTGAAATTGCTTAGAAAATTCCATTCGCAATCAGACCTGACACGAAAATACAAATGATTTTTGACAACACACCAAAGCACGGACCGTTAGAGCCGCCCTTCCCAAAGCCAAAAGGCTTTAACAACGCTTATCAAACACAATAATATTACATTTTTATTCCAGCCAGAAACGCTTCTGATGAACCTCTGTAATAAGTTTGTACCCGCGCCAAAATGAACCGGTAACCGGCGATTCTAGACCTACGGATGTCTCTTCATTGTTGATGTTAAGAGGTCACGGTGTACTGGGAGCCGGAAAGGGTCAGAAAAATATTTATTCTGTTCGAAATAGGACCCCGTGTAGTGTAGCGTGAGAACCTTCAGTTACTATTGTTGAGGAGAAAGTTTTTTCACGAGGTAAAGTCTAACCAAAGGTATTACGAGTATTTTTTGTCTTTGTTGTCCAGTTATTATGGAAGTTAAATCAAGATATGATTTAACAGGTACTGAATAAGAACGACTTGTGCTATGTCAGTGGTCTAAATAGACCATTGTAGCATTTTTAAAGGTTGGTAAGGTTGATGTAAAAATAGAATAGGAACCACACAAAAATAGTTGTTCTTTATTTAATTGCAATCAACAGTTCTCTCGAGTAATGCATAACTAGAAATTAACGTTCTTTTTTTACCCGAGTGCCGAGGCGGTTAATGTGTATATCAGTCTATATGTATGTTTGTTCCTTTGTGGTGCTATAGAAACTAAGCACATGGATGGATCTGGATGATTCCTAAGGCAATCGATTTGTCTTAATCTTGTAAATGTCTGTACAGATGGCAGTAATTAAAAATCAATTTGGTGGCAGCTAGACACCATATTGTATAAAAGAAAAAAAAAGTCGACGAACTATGACAAATGGGGTATCATTCAATTGGTATTTAAAAATCATCTTTAGGTTTCTTTAATCATTTTTCATTTTAATCAAACGTTTAGGATTTATAACAGTTTAAAGTTGGTCAGCAACAACAGTCGGGCTTTTGAAAGATTGCTTTTTGTTTTTTTATTTTAAATTAAAAATTGTACCTATAAACATGCCAACAAAATAACTAAACATTTTGTTAAGTGCTTCAGAATTGTTGGTATAATATTGTACCGATAAGAAACATCTCCAACTTAGAAAGATTCCTATAAGTTGTCGGTAGCATCTAAGAATATTATTAAATCTCAAATGTTTCCTAGAATATTCTTAGTAATTTTTCAGAAGATTTATTATTTCTGGAAATGTTCCGCTGCTTGCGCATTGCTAGGTTGGTACGGTCAGCCAAGAAAGTGGTCTACCAGTTTTGACAAAAGTTTCTGTGAGTTCTAATTATCGCTAAGGTTGACACTTCTCACTGTCATAATAATTAATGCAACGGAAAATCGAACTTTTTGTATCATGACGTGCAAATGAACTTCAACCGCGGGTGGTAGACCACATTGCGAGAAACTTTGTTTTGAAAATAATTTTTAATATCCGTTAAAAAGGAGTGTTAGTTATAAGTTCCACGTGTGTATTCGTGTATCCGCGTTCTGTGTGTCTATGTGTCTGCCGAACGGATGAATCGACCTGGACGGTTTTTTTTAAAAAGAAAGCTATGTCAACCGGGATGGTGTTTGACTATGTTTCATAAAAATCGGTTGGGCCGTTTAAGAGCTATCGAGGGGTTTATTATGACATAGCAATGCAGTTCAGTTTACGCTGAGAGAAAAGGACAGAGCTATATAACTGATATAGCTCTGTCCTTTACTACTAATCTTAAATGACCTGAGACCTATATACCTTAATAATACAGGTCTCAAAGAAGGTATCGCGATTATGTCGAGAAATATTATCTATTAAACAGAAAGCTATCAATTAAAACACCCTCGCCAAATTATTTAATTTAATTCATCATTATTATCATCTGTATACTTTTTAGTTATATTGTTCTATATGATATTTTGCTATGTTCATATTTTAGATTATGCAATTTTTGTGTTATCACATTGGAATTATCCATGTACCTATATCTTTTTAACGTGTAAATTGGTTTTACTAATGAATTACTTATAACTTATGACTTACTCATCATCATCATCATCAGCCTATAGTAGTCCACTGCTGGACAAAGACCTGTAACATGGCTCGCCAACTTATCCAACCGCTCCCAGCAAACCTCCCCATGACTCGTTGTCTATATATTTAGCTGCTAATTTGATCTTTATCTTTACATAGTATAAAATAAAGTCGCTTCCGCGGTCTGTTCCCTTAGATCTTTTAAACTACTCAACGGATTTTAATGCAGTTTTCAGCATCCTTATATAGTTTTTATGTATAATTATTTCTGGATTATGAACGGGTTTTTCAGAAAACTCACATAAACCGAAACAAAGCGAGGGCGGGTCGATGGTAAAAATATGGGTGTATATCGGTTGGTCAAAAATTGTTTGGCCTATTCTTATTTCACCACATATTTTTTTGCATAAAAACGTTTCGTCTAATGATTTAAATATTGATAAGTATAACATTTGTTTGGAATAACCCAGACCGTGAGGCGAAGTCGACAGAGCCCCGCTTTACGGAGCTCCTAGCCTAACCTAATTAACTGAGTCCTTGGTATTTTATTCAATAATATGTATTTAGACTTTAAGTTATTAAAATTTTAGACAAAACCATTTGAGACAAAAAATGCTTTATAACAAAAACTATGTATGCAAAAAAATCTTTATGCTAAAAAAGAAGTGAGCCATTTAATATTATAGGTCATATTTTCAACCAAAAACTTTCAGCACGTAAAATTTTAGGTCAGTCGAAGGGTACCCCATAAATATAAAAGTCCTCCATGAAAGTCTAGGTCGTTGGCGTCCTGTCTAACCAAATTGAATATTTACCCGACAGTAATTCCGAATCAGGCGTAATGTTATTTTTACAGCGCCCGAGGCTATTCGCACTCAAAAAAGAGGTTTCGCAAATCCGCACGGTTAGTTGACTTTACAGTGAGATTTGTTAAGTAGATCATACCTACAGGGAGACTGCGGGGTCGTGATCCTGACTTAATTTTCCCATCTTAGTAAATAGTTGAGATTCTATTGCTATAGTGGTTTTTGAAACAATTAAAGTTTATAATTAATTACTAAAATTATGGCGTTAGGTGACCATAACTTTAGTAATAATTAGGGAAGCATTTAAATGTTAAATACTTGAAAATTATTTGAAAGTCAAACGATCAGACGAGTAGGAAATTTAGTATGTTCGGTGGCTATGATCCCGAATAAAATAAATTCATTCAAATGTTTACTTGAATATAAGACAAAATAAATGTCTTGACGTTTTTAAATCTATTACGTTATGTTCTTAATGGTGTAGTTAGTTTTAGTTTACTTTGTTGCTACACGGCCCCGCAGTCACCCTGTATATTTTTTCTTTTTTAAACTTCTACCAAAAAACTTGTAAGTTTAACCGACTTAGATTAGAGAGCTTTTTGTTTTTCTTAGAAATTTGGTTTAATCAGAATGGGACTAACAATAAGTTAGGTTTGATGAATATCGGTTGAGCTTTTTAAGAGATATCGGCTCGCGAATGGGTTTTTATCTTAATAATAGTTGTAAAGTATATACAAAAGAGATGTTTTTTCAATATATCAAAAAAATAACGATGTAACTATACAAAATGTTAGATATAGGTTTTCTTGCATTTTGCCGGATATGTTCGTATTTGAGTGCCTGTAGCCTGATGGGCATTTCAACCCTGCCTTCCTGTAGCTGCACGCGTTTCTCCAACCCTTCTTGCACCCGCAAGAAATCATGCGCAAGAGGTGTTGTTGAGCTGCGTCTCTGGTCATCATTTTAGGGTCGAGGCCTTGTAGCGTGGATATCCACCCCCAGGAGAGATGGTTCAGTGACTCCCAACCACGCCTCAAAATGATGAAAGAGGTGACAATGTGTATTATTGAATGGTATGCTCGCACCTGCTGGTATGTCCGCAAGTGAAATCGAGCAGTCTCGTGTAGGAGGTAACCTGGCCAAATTGAAGCTGGATTTCGGCGCAGCCCTGGCGAATAGTTGGCTCGTCAAGTTTGTTCAAAAAGACAATTCTAGTGTCATATCGTAGCAAATTCTACTTTAAACACGTGCTGAGAAGGTACTATCAAAAACTAGTCTTTATAATCGTCAAAATTTGAAAACTAACTGTTTTTTTAATTTTCGACAACGTTGCGTTCGGCGCTCGAGGTCACCGACTTAGATTATTCATTGACCCAACGTCAAAAACAAGTGTTCCAAAAATCAGCACTACCGGATTAGACGCAAACTACACCGTAATGTCAAGCGACAAGATTACTGGACTACCTATACAATTCGACCACCAAAAACCTATTTTCTTAATGACTCTAGGGTAAAGATAGGCAAAGTAGCCGAAGTTAACAGTGCCATAGACAATACGCAGTTTGCTGTTAATCAACGTTTGGTACAGTGCACATCTATTGTTATCTCCACTATGTACAGTCAGCCTCTAACTCGATTAGGTACGCGCCGCGCTGATTAGTTGACGATTTACGTTTGCCGAAGATTACGTCAGACAGTAGATATATTGCTAATTATGAGTACCTATCTACACAGTATAATATACCTACTGCCTGTTCTACGTATGAGATTGGAGAAAGTTTTGTAGGATAGGGTTTTGCATTACAGTTTATAAGCTGTAAGTATGTATTGTTTAACGATACTTAAGTTTTACTTCATGTTGCCATGGAAAGGACGAACGAGCATAGCACTACCCGATAGTATGTGGGATCTATGACCCATAGACATTCGCCTTCTCCAGACTACCACCTTAAAACTACTATCTTAGGACTGCAACCCTGAGATCGCCTTATCCCCACTTCGGAACACAACCTGCTGTATTGCGATACGTTAAATAAGTATGATCGAGACGAACCGTGCATAAGGTCCTACGACCACTCCAACAATTGTGGGAAATACAGCCTGTACAGAAATAACAGTTTTTCGAGTTGTGTTGTACATACACCGTGGGCCCGAATAACCCGACCAATTTTAACAATCGATACTTGAGCCTATTTGTAGAATATAATGGGTATAATATGTAGTCCAATAACGCATAATTTCCGAGATTTTTATTATTTAAAAATCAATTCCATAGTTAATTAAATTTGAACTCTGTCACCTTAACCTAAAGCATTATTTACTAAGAAAGATTCATGTTGTAAGTAGCAATATCATCCACATACAACATAAATTAATTAATCAATTTCTTATTAAATAATGCTTTAGGTTAAGGTGACAGAGTTCAAATTAAATTAACTATGGAATTGTTTTTTAAATAATGAAAATCTCGGAAATAATGCGTTATTGGACTACATATTATACCCATTATATTCTACAAATAGGCTCTAGTATCGATTGTTAAAATTGGTCGGGTTATTCGGGCCCACGGTGTATATCGATTAGAGGACGCCCGCGACTTCGTACGCGTAGAATAACTTTCCCGCTACTTACTCTATTTCAACCCTTAGGGGTGAATTTTGGAAAACTATTTCTTAGTGCTCACTTACATCATGAAAGGAACCCCTGTACCAAATTTCAAGTTTCTAGGTACAGTAGTTTCGGCTGTGCGTTGATATCTAAGTCAGTGAGTCAGGTTTGCCTTTTATATATATAGACTAGAGGACGCTCGCGACTTCGTACGCGTAGAGTTAGTTTCCCGCTACTCCCCCTACCTAGACCACATATGGAACCTATAAACCAAATTTGGAATCTTTAGACTCAGTGATTTAGATATTTGCATTGCACTATGCTTTTATGTGAGTTCAAGTGCGAGTTGTTTTTTTAATAAAATTGGATTGAGTTTTTAAACGTGTGTTTAAATAAAATGTAATGTAAATCAAAAGCACTAAGGAGTATTGATATCAACTTCGTAGCAAATCACCCCCAAATTAATTTTCTACCCCTTTTTCACCTCCTTAGAGGATGAATTTCAATAAAATACGAAACACGTCTTCCATCAATTCTGTTAAAGAATGTTTTTGCAAAATTTGAAGTAGATTGGACCAAGGAATCACGTTGTCCCATACAAACTTTGCCCTCCTTTTTCACCCCCTTAGGGGTAGAATTTCGGAAAAGCCTTTCTTATCGGATGCCTACGTCATACAAAGTTCACACCCTCCAAGTTTCAGGTCTCTTCGATCAGCGGTGTACGCTGTGCGTTGATCCGTCAGTCAGTCATTCAAGACAAAGCATTTTATATGCATAGATATCTCTTAATATTTATACCCTGTTTATTATTATAATTGTGTCCAATAATGCGCCATAACCAACATTTAATTTAATTTAATAACAAATACAGCCGTTTAAAGGTAGCATAGACGGAAGAACAGACGGATACCATTTAAAAGATACTTTTGGATTAAGAACACTAAAAATCAAATCATAATTTCCTTTAACCTAACCCTCAATCTAAACTTGTAAGAACCTCAACCTTATCCCTTGGCATTAAGCCCCTTTAATACCTTGTTAATGAATCTTAATCCAACCGAGCCCGCTTATTATTTATCCAGATTTCAAGATAAAATAAGCGTATCTCTTACACAACACCAACTAAATATGCTACCTTATAAATAGCACAGTAGAGTTTATTTCGGAATAGCTTTTTAATTGAATATGTGCTATTTTAATTTAAATAGGGCATATAATGCCAAAATAATGGAATTAAATCTGCAGGATTGGTTCAATCAGTTTGTTTATTTGAATTTAAATGGAAACTTGAAGACATATTGAATTGAAGGGTTAGGGCCGGACAGGCGGACTGCATTTGAACTGCAACCCAGCTGCAAAATGGCAGTCCTGATGCAGTTGATGTTACTGCAAACCAACTGCGCAGTCCTCTTGCAGTTGGCGTGCAGTCTACCTAAGATTAAAATAAAATAAATAAAATTGCAAACCAACCAAGTTACATCAACATTTTTAGTAATTGAGGTATTTCTTGCTTCAAGAAAAGCATAAAAATATGACGATACAAGCTTTCCTATTAGTACAGCAACACAACACGTGGACAAAGTCGCGCAAGTTTTTTATAAAATAATAAAAGACAAACGAAATGATAAGATGTTTTCTTCGGACCAATTACCTGAAGAAAACATGGCTGCTATTATAATGAAATAAAATTCAATATACTTATATTGCCATTTTTTTCTCATTTGTTATTTTAAAACTGGATATTGCGACTGTCTTTATTTCCAGTTTTCCAGAATAAATAGAAAAAAACAAATATAGGGACTCTATTTTACTAACAAGGAAAGGAATCCAACTGTCCGGCTCCGATTTTGTTGATTTTTATAGAACAGACACGTATTTTTTTAGCGGCCCAAACTCAACCTGTTGGCAGGAATTGACCTCCAAAGTACTGAAAAGTGACTAAACCCTCTAACTTATATAGAGTTTTTTTTATTGCATGTTTCATAGTGGTTTGATTATAAATGTTTAAAAGGATGAAAAAATAATGAGATCGTGTATATCGGCTAAAACTCATATTAATAAAAAATACCCTTCAAAAATCATCGAAGATACACTTTCTTCGGTATTTTAAAAAAATATTAGATTTAAAATCACTTAATGACAAATAAATCTTAGTTTAACAGTTAATTAATTCTATCACCACTTAGTGCAGTGTTCACCAACAATTAAACGAATGGCTAGCGGTTTAACGGTTGTGAAATGTATTGACTAACTGCTGATTAAGACTTAACCGTCCGTTAAATTGGTTGCTGAACTCGACCCTTACCCTCTCTTGACCATAATTTGTTCAATTCAATTCAATTTTTCTCAAAATGGCGTCTGTCCGTATGGACAACTTTTCCAGCGTCAGGGTTTGAGGCTACAGGTGATCGGTAATTTGTTTCCCGTTCAGATTAAAAATGAAGCACTCAGTTGAAAATCTAAAAAAAACAAGACAACATGAGAGTAGTATATAACTACAAAAACTACAAATGTTATTATGACAAGACATTGACATATAATTTGTTCGAATGCCCGCCTTTTCTTTCAGTCCTTCCTATTTTCTTTTTTAATTCCAAACAGCCAGTACATACTGCCAGTGCCAAAAGAGGCTGATTACTTTTTCACGCTTTTTCTAACACATCTACAGTATAAAGTCGTAGTTTGTATTTCGTATTCATCTGTAAAATAATTCCGCTGTAAATTGAACTATAACATAACACCACACGAGTGTCATTTCAGAATCCCTCTTCGTTCACACTTGTCGCCCTAATGTAATTGGATTTCATTCAGGAGTGAACGAATGGAACGAACAGAACGAATCGTTCGCACCTGCACGCTTAGATAACTTCTTAATTAGAGAACTCGATTAGTTTACTTTGTTCTGAATTCGTTAACGCTAACAAGTCTTATTACTGAGTGAATTAAATTTCAACTGTGTAATTATCGTTTCCGCCGAATGAAGTGCGGAGAAACCTAGTAATTGCCTGCCTGTAACTTGATTTAAGCTGATTAGGTTTATTTTAGATAATCTAGCTGTCTTGAGGATGCGTACGTTTACTTAAGGCACTTTTAATGAAATCTCGACCGATATTATAACTAAAAATGAATCGCTAAATGTGTTGCTAAGCGCAAAACTCAAGAACGGCTGAAACGATTTGGCTGTTTTTTTTTGTATTCGTTATTGTCAGGAAAAGGTTTGTATAAAAGAAAAAAAAAACCACTGGGAATGTCGGAAATTTGCAGCGGGGCGAAGCCGCTAGCGGGCCGCTAGTTGGTCATAAGTTAAAATCACTGCTGTAGTGCTTTTGTAGTTTTTACCAGCATAGAGGACAAACGAAAATAGAAACACAGGTTTTTATTTTTAGCATACACACAATGACTTCCAAAAATATATGTTGCGTAAAATAGCGACTAGTTCTGGAAGCAGGAAAGTTATGGTTTAGGAAAATGCCTGTGTTGATGATAAGCTATAGGCGATAAACGCTTTAAAATCCGGTGCTATAGCTGTTGTTTAACATGGCTACTTACTACCTATTAATATTTTAGTGAAAGAATTGTCATCTTTCAAATTCTACACGGTAAGAGACGCGCTGGACCGAAACCGGTGGCGGCAGATCATCCGCTCCAGAAGCAACCCTGATGCTGACCACGAACCTCAGAAATGAGGGACCGACCCCAGAGAGAGAGATAATATTTTTACATAGTGCGGTAAAACGCGGGGGCGTGCTACGCAGGACTGATCTTTATGGCAAACCTTGGGGGAGGCCTAGGCTGTACTGGTAATGACGATGATGATAAAAAACGCACTTTTTGAGCGAGATAGGCCATCATTTTACGCAAAATAAGTGTTGGTAGTTAGTTACCTTTTTAATCATAATTTGTACAACATTCTCCAACACTGCACTTGAGTGCACTTATGCTAGGTACCTACCATTAACATTAAGAACCTCGCCAGCAACTAGAATGATAACTGATTGTTTAATTTGCGTACAAAAATGTTATTTTACAGTCCCAGATGTCCAGCTGGAAAATGTTGGCATAATTATAATATTTAATGATTCTTCTATAATTTAATATTGTCATGCCATAGCGTAGCATAGTACAATGGTATAGTACTGGTACATACCAGAACATTTTTTTCTCAAACATTCGAGAAACTGTAATTATCATCATGTTTTTGTAAGCCAAGTGGCAAAACATAGTGTTCCATCATATTTTTCTATCACTGTTATAGTTTATCTTTATAAATAAATACTTTGACTTTGACATGCTTGTCAAATGATATTTCGTTATTATGACAAGGTTCTTAAGTGAGACCAAAGTGATATAGTCCCCCAGGACTATCATTATGATAATGAAGTACTATTATCGCTGCTAGCATCACAGCCATTATTCTAAACTATATGTATACAACACGTATTGCATTAAATTGTTCTGTTGTTCTGTTTGCAGGGGAGTGAGAGGGCCAAGAAAGTTTCTTGGGTACCGTCCAAAATATTGAAACCATTAATGTGAGTAACGTCATTTCAGCTTGAAACAGGAATTAGGATAAACATTGTACAAACAGCATCACTGTTAACTATAACATCTAGTGAGTGTTATAGTAAGGTAACAAGATTCGCAAGAACTTCGAAGCTGGTGGTAATTAATCGTTATTTAAGAAACAAATGGTAGTTTAATAATGCGGTTATGCTGGTAAAGGGCATTGGGTAAGTTTGTATGAAGATTATTGTTTACTTTTCAGCTGCCATGATATTATGTAGGGTGGGCCAAAAATATTTGCATTTTACTAGTTTTTACTCTTTCTCATTTACAAAAATGAATGGCCTCCCCTTTAAGTTAAAGTATTAAAATCTTGGTACAAGAAATATTGATAATAACGAGGTGATTTTTTTTAAGAGGTCTGTAGTCAAACTCCCCCCCTTACCCGTACCCATGAAAACAAACATGAGTACGAAACTACCCTTATAGTTTCGCCATGTCCGTCCATCCATCCGTACGTCCATAGCATAGCTCAGAGACTCTTTGTTCTAGAATGCTGTAATTTGGCATGAATATTATTCACACAGATGAAGTAAAATAAATTATTGAATATTACTTTTTTTTTTGGGTTCCTCCAATGTTAGGGTGAAAACCATTTTTGGATTAATGTTTGTGAAATATTAAATGTCCCCCCCCCTTCCCCCAAAACAGCCTAAACTACACATAGGTACTCATTTGAAAAAAATCTTAAATGAAAGCACATTATGTGCTATTTAACGAACTATCAAGAGAAAAACTATCACGACTAAGTAGACTTGTTTCATTTCAGGATACGGCGACTAAAGTAACTGAAAATAGAGAATTCATACTGTTGTTTTTTGAGATAGTTTTTCATGTAGTAACGGCTTCAGAACCCTACACCAAGCATGGTCAGACATGCTCTTGCCCAGTTATTATTCATTCCAATTATATAGGCCAGTAAAATTCCCGACGTTTGACGGTAGATAACTCGATCCTTTAACCAATCAGTTCCAATTGACGCCTAATTCGCTTTTCTCCGCAAATATCCACCGTTCGCGTACTAACACGCGCACACAATTTTTAATATTTTTTCGGGCGAGCGCTCGGCAAAATGGCGTAGTGAATGCAATCACAGTAGAAAAGGGAACATTTTTTTTCACAGCTTCAAAACACGCTGATTCATGTAACAAACAGCTAAGATATTTTTTTTCAGTTAGCTATAAAAATAACCAAGATTTAATACAAGCCAACAAAGATTTGTTTACACTACATGGACTTTATATTGCCGACCTGTCGTCTGATGACGTCACAGTGTATATTGGATCTCTATGTCCAATCTCTGTCTAATTAACTGTTTAAAATGCTTGTATCATCCGTATATCTTGGCTGATTTCAATTTCAATTCCACTTTTCGTGATCTCTTTGAATGAATGAATATTAAAATTGAAAAACAACCATTTATAAAATCCATGCATATTCCGTATTAAATGAATCGCCGCTTTACACGTTGCTTGTCTTAGAAGACGATTCAATAGAGAACGTAATGTATTTGGGGTCTAATATGGGAGCAAATAAGCGCTTCTTTAACAACTCGCTTTCTAGAGTTGCTAGTTCGTCTACTCAATATTAACCGGCAAAATAAAGTTTTCCAGTGCGCTTGTAACCATGTAAGGCTAGAGTTAGGCAGTTTAGGCACCTACCGCTTTGGCCAAGTTGGTTTGTTGAAAAAAGCTGTAACATTTTTTTATAGAATTATTATACTGGACAACCTAAGCTAGGCAGATCATAATTCGTCGACCAAATGAAAAACGAGTGTGAAAGATAATCAACTTGCTTGTGTTATATTCATCTAACATATAAGAAAGGGATGCGGACTTGTCAGAGGTAACCCCATGTACATCTGTTTAGTCATGAAAAATAAAACTCTTACCGAACAATAAAATTGACCTCGCGTGTGATATCCATTGACTTAAATAACGGCGAGTGACCGGACGGCCATTATTTACAATTTAAAAAAAAAGGCATGCATTGATAGCCAACTTAAAACATGTCAGTCATGTTAAGGCTGCTGTTATTTTATCTTGAATGATAACATGACAAAGCCGGCACGGGGTGCGATCAAGCAATCCGATCGACACGCCGGATCTACTCTAAATTGAAATTCCGCAAACGGAAATGTCTTTGTGAGAACTCGACGATCGCTCAAGTGGACGGCGCGTGGGGTCGATTCTCACGTTTGTGTAGTCTACCTGGAGGTGTCAGGTTATTGAAGATTGGGCTTAAGTTAGAATGTATAATTAACAGGTTAAAGATAATGACGTTTTAATTTGACAGAAAGGAACAAACAATTATTTTGCTAAAATAGGCTTATTGTGCGTTTATGAATAAGAAGGTAAGTTGTTTATCTGTTCTAAGCATTTGAATGACGAGCACTTTGTTGTCTTGTTTGATTAGGTACCAATAATATCTAATATACACATGTTTCTTGTAAAATGATTAGTCAAGAAGTGATCTTCCGAGTACTTAAAAACCCAATTTTATTCCAAACTTAAAGATATCCTTCCAAAAGGCAGAACATGAAGGATTCGCATTATTTACCATGCAGGATATAAATTAACTGAAAGTACAATTTTGACAAATAAACTTATTTATCTATGTATATTTTTAATTACTATATCGTTAGCGAATACTTATAAAGGACAGCCACGGCCTCTATTTATGCAAAAAAAAAAAACTTATTCCCAAACTAAGCTCTTGTTTGTACTGTATTATGACCCAAAACACTCTTTTGCAGTAAACCCGTCTAAACAATGCAAAAATATCATATTTATAAATAAATAAAAATATCAGTGGACCATCTCGCACAAAGTGACTTAATTCCAAAATAAGTTTTAGGCTTTTACTGTGGATACTATAGATAACGATAAACTTATACAAAAAAACAAGCTTATATACATAGAAAACATCGAAGAACCAGGAACAAAATATTCGCGCTCATCAGTCTCATCACACAAACATCTGCCTCTACCGAGATTTGAACCCGGGACCGCTAGCTTCGAAGGCACGATCACTACCTACTACGCTAACGTGTCATCAAAACAAAAGTTAGTAATTAATTATGCGTTTCTCTGTTAAAACAATTCACACCCAGACCATACACAAAACTATTTACTCCCAAACTAAGCTCTAGGTTTGACCAGTAGGTACCCCTACCATGAATTACAATTGCGATAGACCAAAATAAAAATAACGCACGGTTTCTACGCTCTAATTCGAAAGAATAGGTACTTTTAAGAGAGAAATTTCATGAATTTTGTATAAGACCCAGTAGTTTTGTTGTAATGTTTTTATTTATTCAGCAGACATTTTATGGATGATATGATAATTATCAATTTCGGACGGCATTTTCTAGTAAGTTACAACAATTAAATGATATAGAATGATAAAAATTGATTGCAACAGTGTATTAAAACATAATATTTCAAGCGGTGTGTTCGCCTAACCCGTAAGATACATCTAGGAGGGCTTCAAGCCGGAAACGCTTTGCACGTTTGCACGTTTTGCGGGTGGTAGGACCTTGTGCGTTGTCCGTCCGGATCGCTACCACCATCTTATCCATTAACCTACCGCCAAACAGCAGTGTTCGCATTGTTGTGTTCCGGTTTGGGGATAAGACAGCCGGTGCAATGACTAGCATAGAGGCATTCCATCTTAGTCCTCAGGGTTGGCAGCGCATTTGCAGTCTTAGGCTGGCAGTCTTGTGAAGGTGAATGTCTATGGGTCACAGTTTCCACTTACCATCAGGTGGCCTGTGTGCTCGTCAGCCTTCCCTATGCCATAAAAAAAAAACGAAAGTCAAACAAAGGCTAAATATACTATTGTCGAAATATCTGAAAAAGATAAATATTTCAAATGCAGAACGACTTTTAAACCCTATTTATGAATTAGAGTAATTGTGAAATAATTATGAACAATCCCAATTACCGTACTCGAATGATCTGTCGCTCGTAGACCTCGCAGTATTCTCATAGAGTGCGAGGGATAGAGCATTCGACGGTAATTGTAAATCATGGTAAGGGTACTGAACCTATAGATACCGGGTCCTATTCTACATATTCGGTCATAGTGATGTATTGGATTTATTACTATCATGGTCGATTTCTAATTGAATTTACTCTCTAAGTTGTTGGTATTTATAGTCACTTTTGCATTGTATCAAAACATAACAATCGGATGGATAGGTGCTAACATAGATAAAATAGGTCATGTTTGTTTTTTTCGCTGCCTCCATGTCGGTCTAAGGGACTGTTGCCCTTTCCGCGATATAAGGACGGGCATGGAAAACGTTTTGCGAATTTCTGAAATATTATGTGCTTCCTTGGTTTCGCCTGATGGTTCCAACGGAAGACCAGCGCTGACTTTAATGCCAACATTACGCTGTGTTGGGACCATTTCGTGGCTACTTTCTTGTTATACGTTTATATGTTTTTGGTTATGTTTGTCACGATTAAATGGTTTTCTTTCTTTCTTTCTTTCTATTATTTTATCGAAACACCATACAACACCAAACGTATCATTACATCATCATCATCATCATGTCAGCCGAAAGACGTCCACTGTTGGAGATAGGTCTTCCCCAAGGCTTTCCACTCAGACCGGTCTTGTGCTTTTCGCATCCACCGCGGTCCCGCGATCCTGAC
This sequence comes from Acleris sparsana, assembly GCA_923062465.1. Taxonomy (NCBI): domain Eukaryota; kingdom Metazoa; phylum Arthropoda; class Insecta; order Lepidoptera; family Tortricidae; genus Acleris; species Acleris sparsana. The sequence goes on from OV281286.1 coordinate 17,765,601, forward strand.
GAGGTCTTCACTCTATCTTGTTGGAAGCCTACCTACAGCTCGTCTCCCGGTCCGCGGACGCCACTCCGAATCATTACGCAAAATTTAATTTTATCGCTAGGCATTTCTCGCCTAACCTAACATAACCTACGTAGGTAATTAGCAGAAAATAGCGTCCGATAAAAATAAATGTTTAAAAAAACAAAAAACCGCCTTCAAAAATGCAAAAAATAACTTCTTATAAAATGATAGGTACCTATAGGTAGGTCAGTCCAACTGTATTCGGCTTTTGGTTTAAAATATTGTGGGACGCCGACTTCAGTTGGACTGACCCACCTATAGGTACCAATCATTTTATAAGAAGTTATTTTTTGCATTTTTGAAGGCGGTTTTTTGTTTTTTTAAACATTTATTTTATTTAATACTTTTTAGTGATCCTATTTATGCTGTTATGTAGTTCCACTTTTCAATAAATGAGAAACTATAGAAAATTTCGAGCTCGCCGCAAGCAACGCCACTGGAAAGTTACAGTCATATTTCAACAAGTAAATATTCTTCGTTGTAGTCGCTCAACTATCTTAATCGACATAGGTATCTTATCGTTATCGCCACCCTTGAAATAGGTACCGTTGAGGAGTTCCGGTGGCCATCTGTGGTCTTCATCATCAGGTCCACTTCACCAAATGATACTTTCTGAATGCAAATGCTAGACTTGTTACTAAAAATACTAAAATCGCTTTATGTTTGCCTACAATATTTGAGGAGTTCTCTCAATTCCTCACTGATCCCCTCATCAGATTCCGATTTGGTGGCAATGGGACCACCTCGGAAGTATACCCTATCAAATCAAAAAAGAATTTTCAAAATCGGACCACAATTGACGGAGTAATCGGTGAACATACACAAAAAAAAAAAAATACAGTGGAACGTATAACCTCCTCCTTTTTTTGAAGTCGGTTAAAAATGGAATTCGTTAAAAACATTGGTTACAATAGTTATCCCAAAGCATTTAAAAACGTTAGAACTCGTGAGCGTTTTTGAACCGAGAGCTAGTAAAGTAATTACGTGTTTCCCCGTATTTTCTCCAGAAGTTTAATTTAAACGGCACGTACTCGATCGAGAAATACTCAACAAAAGCGTCGACACGGCGAGAAATAGAAATAGCCGGCACAAAGAAACTCTGTGCACTGTTCGAGCGTTTTATCGAATAATGTAGGTTACTCGAAGCTGCGCATTGTGTAGATTAAATACTTGGTCGCACTGCGCTGAGATTGTACACGGTAAATCCTTATTGCGTTTGACATGTTTCCGTATTGCTAACATAGCTCTTAACAGTAGTAGCGGTCGAGTGAATTACAATTCCTTAACACATTAAAAGTGATATTGATTTACCAAGTAGAAAGGTAAGGTAAGGTTTCCGTTTAAAAATTTATCAAACCACAATTTCATAAGCCGTAACTATCATGTAATATTAAATTCATTTCAATTCTCAGGTAATCATAAGTTTATAAAGATTATTTAACATATTTTTATGCTGTTCATGTAATTATGCAACTAAGTATCTATTTTAAGGTACAAATCTCTTCAATATTTCTGAAAAGCAAGTATAAAGGCTCAATAAAACAACCCGGTTTAAAGCTCACTTACTACTAGTACGATGTAAGAGGAAAAGCTTTGGAAAAATAAAACAAAAAACGAAATTATGTTTGCCCTTTATTCGGTTGCTAAGTTACTAGAAATATATTTCATTTATTTTTTATGGCTTAGAGAAGGCAAACGAGCACACAGGCCACCTGATGGTAAGTGGAAACTGTAACCCATAGACATTCGCATTCACAAGACTGCAAGCCTAAGACTGTAAATGCGTTGCCAACCCTGAGGACTAAGATGGAATGCCTATATGCTAGTCATTACACCGGCGGTCTTATCCCCAAACCGGAACACAACAATGCGAACACTGCTGTTTGGCGGTAGTTTATGGATAAGAAGGTGGTAGCGATCCGGACGGACCCTGCACAAGGTCCTACTACCCGCATTAATTCAACAATAATCAAACAAGATACCAAAACATTACTTTTAATTAACCCAAATCGAAACTAACAACCAACATATTTATCTTCTATACTTATCTATATCTATATCTATACTTATCTGAAAATGAATCAATACGTTTGCGGGACCAACTAAAGCTTTCAACTGAAACTAAGTCATCTCCAACTTAGCTATTTAAGTTGCCGTCGGTAACCTATTAACCCGATCAAACTGCATTTACGGCTGACTGATCTTTCATTTAGCACATTAAATTGCGTATTGAGTCCATTACATAACCAAACTAAGTTGTGCTCACGACTGTGTCCGCGTAGGTTACTTACGGTAAGTGTAGGTTACTTACCGCGGTATTACTATTTTCTCGGGTACTGTTGATTGACGGAATAAAAGGTACCTACGTAATTATTAGGCATTTTTAACAATTACCCGGTGGTCTGACGACCTGGTTAGGATCGCGGGGAGCCGCTGGATGCAAGCGGCTCAAGACCGTGACTTGTGGCGCTCTTTGGGGGAGGCCTTTGTCCAGCAGTGGACGCCCCCGGGCTGATGATGATGATGATGATGAACAATTACCATACCATAAGGTAACTGGGATCAGGGCCAGCCAAATGCATTACTCTAACTAGCGTTTTTATTCGTTTTGTTTGTTAGCCAATCGCGTCACTGGTAGATGACGCGATTGGTTTAAAATGAAACGGATAAGAACGTTAGTTGTGTTCTGTAGACACGATGTATCATCAGCTTACGTCAATCCTATTCAATTTTTATTTTGTGTTTTTTTTTTAATCTCTACTCGTTCGTTATGCATTTTGACTAGGCCTACTAAGACTTATGTCTCAGATCAGATCCCACTTACAAATTTAGGTATTATAGCTTTGAAAATGCATGCAACTGTAATCCTAAGGCCGTTAATGCGTTCCCAACCCTGACGACTAAAATTGAATGCCATTATCTATGATAGTTATTTTTAACTCAACTGATCGACATAAAATTTGTGATCCGATCGACATAAGACGAACGTTTTTCTAGGAAATAGCGCTAAACGACTTTTAAACGGACGAAGTCGTGAATAAAAGCTAGTCTGGTAAATATAAAGCGTTAGTCTAAAATAAAATAAAATACATATATTAATACTGGGATCGATCTGACATTACGAACGGGACTTTTACTGTCGCCAAATAGACTGATATTGTGTTGACAAATCAATCTTAACGCCGGGCAGTGCTCGTCGATGTCACCATTGTCACCATCCCACATGACAAGAACCTCGTGAAGGCTGAGAAACACAAGCTCAGCAACTACCCTGACTCGCCATCATTCGGTCTTATAGCGAAGTCTCGACCAACACCTTTACATACTCTCGCTAGATGGCTGGATCAAGGGCCAGATACAGAAGGCACTACTCCTAGATACGGCACGCATTGTGAGGAGGTTCCTATCTCTGCAGCCCCAACCACCCGTTGCTTGAGCGCTGCCCAGCTGCCGGCGGCACTCGCTGGTAATGTTTATTTTTTGTATTGTTATTGTTATTTTACTCTTATATTTGAATATTGATTATAAAAAATGTACAGAAAATTTAATAAATATCTAAATATCAATATTAGCAAATACTTGTGCACAATTCCCAATCTAAATTTTGAAGGTATTAGGAAATAGCTGCACGTCACGCATGCCGTGGTTTGTTGTCAATCACGTGAATTATATTAACTACGAGTCAAATTAAGGACATCTGTTAATATAAAACTTGAACTTGACTGACATATAACTAAGGTAATTATAAGTATAGAAACTCGAAATGCTTATGAGAGAAACTTTGACAATTATTTGACACATCGAGGAATTCCTTGCGAGTAAATGTCGAATGGATTCCGTTTGGAACCGCAATATGTGGAGATTGTGGAGGTAGATTGGTGTTTTGTTAGATGCGGGGTCTATATCTTAATCAGTGGGTCTAGTATGATTGCGTTTATCGCGGGACAAAATGTAGATAAAGCATCCGTCACAGAAAGTGACGGTAGATATAGCTTTTTATTAGCTATTTATTTACAGATAGCTATTAATGACTAAAACAATCAATACCCTTCCTTTGCTTCGCCGTAGGATTAACAACGATTTCCGTTTGGTCACAAAAGATCGAAGTCAAATTAGCCAATAGGTGGTATCTCAAATTTAATAACCAAAGCAGATCTTCACCCGTTTGTAATATGGTGGCACTTGCTAGAAGAGTTTTGTCAAAAAAAACTTTTGTCTTATAGTAGTATAATTGGTTTTTCGTAACAAAATGGAAAAGTTTTCGTTTGTTAATTTTAAAGATAAGGAGACGTTTATTCGCAACAATACAAAACCACATTACATAGATACAAAAAGATTAAGACTGTGTCTTGTTTTAGTCCTTAATGGTCTAAGATCCGAACAGGAGACGACCTTCATCCAGCTCTTTATTCGATAAAAAGTATTTTATATCAAACTTATACGGTAAGTAATATACGGCGAATAGGTAGGCTGAAAATTTTCACTCCAGGGCAGGGGGTTTATTAACTTATTATAACATAGCTATGCAGCTCATTTTATGGCAAGCGTAAAGGACAGAGCTATAGCAGTTATACATTTCTGTCTTTTTCTCTCGGCGTAAACTGAACTGCATAACTATGTCATAATACATATATAATTAAAGTAAACATTTTTTTTACAATGCAATTTCTTGTTTAATATATAAGATCAGGTTTAGCGTAAATTATTAGTACCGACTTACCTGTTTATATATAATGTGTCTTTCTCGATTGCTCTCATACGCTCTTTTGCATGTCTAGCCGACTTCACCCGAACCTGAAAGACTTTTAAAAGACCTCCGTTCACTGTTTCTTGTAAGGCAAGCGTGATATAGTATTTCTCATCCCTATACAAGATCAATATCACGACTGCCGTTGTTCAAAAAAATTTCAAGATTCTGCGGACACAGAACGGCCGCGGAACAGTGATCCTAGAGGCAGTTATTTAAGTCAGTTGCAATTACAAGACTCCGCCTTTCCAATTTGTTTTTGACTATGAAACCCTAAAAAGCATTCTTGTTTATAAAGTACATCGAAATATCCTGCAGCTCTACAAAAAAGACATCTAGACTGCACTAAAAAGTTTCCAAATTAATTTCCAACGTCTACAACTTACTTTTCAACTCGTTCCATCAAATCTACAATGTAGTAACTGTATTTTATTTGCTAACTAGCAAACTTAGCTCGTTGCCCAGCCAGCAAATGAACACCTAAAACCTATTAAATCCTGGCACATTGTAGGCAGGTAAAAGGACAGAGTTATATAACTGATACAAGTCTGTCTCTGTCACTGCCGAGAACTTGGTAGTTTTTAACAGTAATAAGGCTGTTTGAAAGAAGATGGCGAAAGCTAGGCAACTGGAAACTGCTAATTGTGGGAGGAATCTCAAAAGTTTGTTTAGAAAGTAAAGTAGAAAAAACACTCAGGAGCAAAAATACCGGGTCAGAGTGCGTTTTTTATACTAAAGAGGCTATTTCAAAGCCTTGGTTCCTCGCCAGGGAATGCTTTTAGTGAAATCTGATGATGAATACCTCGAGCATCGATACAGGACTTCCAGCGTGCCTAGGATACCCAACTGAATGAATCTGCGGTTAACGCCGGAATTGTGCCAGTTCAGAAAAACATCTAAAATGGCAATAAAATGTATGGAAATCCAAATGCTGACCCAAACTCTCCCGCTGTTTTGTTAACTGATTGAGCGATCAGTAAAAAAAGATAAGATAAAAGATAAAAGATGTTTATTCAGTAAGTAGGCCGCACGGGCACTTTTACACGTCAAAATCTACCAGGTATCCAAAGGTATCTTAACAAATTTTGACCTCCTCTATTGAACCTTGGGAGTATCCACTATTAAACCTCACTCAAAACAACCCCTGGCGAGGAACCAAGGCTTTGAAATAGTCTCGTTTGTATGAAAAACGAACTCTGACCCGGTATTTTTGCTCCTGAGTGTATTTAAAAAATAGTTCAGTCTGTCTAACCTCGAAAGGCCCAGTGTGCAATAGCCTATCAGCCTATCGGAACTCTGACCCACCATAGAACTGTGTCACGTTATGATTCAAGTCGTAAGAAGTGCCAAACAAGTTGTTTTATAATGTCACTGTGACAAAGTTCTATGGTAGGTCAGGGTTCCGATGGCTTATAGTACATAATTAAGGCAATTTAATTTGAACTTTGTTGCATTGTAATAAGGTTTATTTTCCTATAGTCATAAACTGAAAATGGTATTATCGAACAAATGTAATTGAACTTTATTGCCTTGACGGTAGATTTAAAGTTCCACTAGCAAAAAACTCCCTGTAGTAGGTATGGTGGGTCTTACGAGGTAGGTGTAGGAGAGCCGAGGCGAATAAACCCAAAAGTGGGACCATCTTTGTGCCAAGCTCCAATAAGCGATACGACTATTAATATCCCAAGCTCTGTGACCAAGGTTCTGAAGGAATCACTTACGTCTCTGCTCACGTATGTCCGCCCCCATTCGGCAATTCGTTGACTGGACTATAAGGTTTTTAGTTAAAATGTTACGTGATAGTTTAATGTGGTTATTATAAAACTATACCGACCACCAAACTAATGACTCCCTTTCAATTGTCAGATTCTTTGTTGTGATGTTTACGATAAATTCTGAAAAAAAATCTTCTTCGAAATTTGGTTCGCACTTTATCATTTCTGATCTGGAAGATATTAACCAACACAATGCTGCATGTTTGTTTAAAGAAACGCATTCCTGCAATAGCTGATGAAAAAGAAAGCACAATTATTATGCGTGGGAACAAAAATACAGTGAAGAAAAAGTAATCAAGTGACATTGTACAAGCCTGTCGTAATGACAGGCTTCATCAGTCATTACTCAAAGTAGTGATGTGGCGTTCAAATACTTCTGATTGCGAGAACTACCGGTAGGTAACTACTCAAATACATTTCCTTGATTTTCCCCATTGAATGTTAAAGATACCAGATAACGCTGAAAACGCACGAATAGGACATTGAGGGCAGAGTAGATAATTCTTAAACGGCTCAAACGGTTTTCATCAAACGTCCATCAGAACCATCACGATTCTGCTAGCTTGCTTTTAAAAAACGGCGTAGCGACCTATCAGACTGACACACTGATACACAGATACATAGATACGCAAGCTCAAATTATAACACCCCTTTTATTCCGTCGGGGATTAAGAAACGAAGATTACTATTGTTAACATAGGGATGAAAGTGATCATTAGCATCCCGATATATTTAGGCTTCACGGGCGCTAGCGAGGGCGCCTAGGGTTCGATTTCACCCGAGTAGGTACTTTTCATTTCGATTAACAGGAAAGTAAAATCGAAAGCAAATTTCTTCTGAAACCTTATTGTTTTTAGGTTATCTTAAGCATTTTCGTAATAACTACGACTTATTCAAGAATCGTGGAAATCGGACTTGATTTAGGGGGAGACCCGAAGCTAGATAAGCAGTTTTTTTGGAGCTACGCATTTTAAGCGACACTTCATAATTCTCTTAAGTAAATCACATGTCTGGTAATACTGTTATTGTGTACCTTTACAAGAATAAACAAAGCATTATAAACGCATATAAAATGTGCGTAGAATCTGTTAATATAATGCTTATTGTACTCCGCCGATTTCAACGCTAAGTTAAACTGCGTTAATTGGGTGTGGGTGGTACCCTTTCCTAACAGCTGTATATTTAAAATATACCTATCTATTTTGACGCCGTCGTTAGGCTAGCGTATGACCCTGCCTACGAAGCGACGAATGGTAAATATTTGCATGATGAGCGCGAGTATTTGTTCCTCATCTTGGTTGTTTTCTCTGTGTTTAAGTATCTAGTGCTCTATATGTATAGGTTTATGGCTGCCTAGTGCGTTAACCTATTTTTTTATCGAATAACACCAAATTGATTGCGTAATTTCGATAATAGAACGCTATTTTAAAACTTATACGGCGAGAAATGCCTTTCAATGATATGAAATGTCTGCGTAGTAAAGTAATACGTTCGTTGAAAGGATCCCATAGTACAAGTCACCAGCAATAATCCAACATTGGGCTCAAAAAAATCTGAAACGTCTTTATTACTAGAGGAAGAAGAGCGTGTCAGATATTTTTGACCGCAATGTTGGATAACTATTGCTGTTAACTTTATAACCCTAGAACAGCAACTTGTGTGAAGTTGTCCCCTGACATGTATTTACTTGCGGGGTCTTCTATCGCTACAGCATCAGGTTCTAAACCGGGTTTATCGACAAACCCTTCTATAGTTAAATGGCCCCACGGGAGTTCATCATTTTTCCTATCATTTTTGTCCCCATGTAATGGTCTGATTTCACCCTTGTCGTAAGGATTTCTTTATGTTATACAACTATTTAGATTAAACCATACATTTTACACAACGGTAATTTTTAGGGTTACGTACAAAAAAATATTGCAAATTGATGCAAAGTATTTTTTTTTCATTAGTGTCTTTTTCGGAGGACAAATTAGGAAATTAAAAAAAGTTTTGGAAACCTTACTGTGTCAAATATCCAATGAATGGGCTCGTTATGAGGATTTTTATTATTATAAAATAAAGAGTGTTGGTTTTATTCACGAAAGAAGACGATAATTTATCATGCCACCTGATCTCCGAAACTACTGAGGCCAAAAATTTTGAAAAAACTACGGAATATAGTTCATTGCTTGTAGATAACAGGAAAACCTATAAGAATTCTTTGAAAAAAACGTATGTACGGAACCCCCTCCACGCCAGTTCAACTCGCACTTGGCAAGATTTTTGTACTTGTTTGACTATAAATCAAACAGTATGTCTCGGAAAGTTATAAAAACAAGTTTGGTGCAGATTGAGCCTTGTCATATGAAACTCCGTTTGCTATAAACAAATCACTATCATTTTTCAACACCACTTTTTTTTTTTTTCTGAAAACTAAAGCGGTCAAGCAAGTTATACAACTACCTATGCCGATTTTCAAGTTGATAGCCTCTATAGTTTCAAAGAAAAACTTCTGTGACATACAGAACATACAGACAGACAGACACCGAAGTCTCATCATAAGGGTTTTATTTTTAACCATTTTGGTACGGAACCCTAAAACGATGAATTTAAGAAATGAGAAAGAAATAATGAAATATTATTACTATTAGTTTAATTCCTTTAGTTTCCACCAAGTCAAAGCCTCTTCTAATCAGATTTCGCTACAATTTTAATTAACCTTTGAAGCGCTGGTTCCAAAAGGTTTTGCTTTAATTACATTGCTGGATTATTAATTAATTTTAAGAATCTTTTATTCCAAAGTGTATCGGATTTGTAATTAAATGAATAATCACTTGAAGCGTTTTGTTTCTGCTTCAAAGCTGATTGGATTAGAGTGATAAGTGAATTTTCGGTAGATAAATATTGAAAATTAGAATCACAAGTGTTATTTGTTATTATAGAATATCTTAGCATACATGATGAGACAATAAGTATATCTTTATATAGGTAAACCTTGTACCCAAATTTAGACAAAGAGAGCCAATTATATTTTTGCGAAGGCTAATAATAAGTGTATGCCTATATTATTTAGGTACTTATTTTTAACCAAATCTCATCAGGATAATTTAACAACAGGACCGTTGTTAAAAAAAAATACCCTTTTTTTTTTTTATGGCATAGAGAAGGCAAACGAGCACACAGACCACCTGATGGTAAGCGGAAACTGTGACCCATAGACATTCGCATTCACAAGATTGCAAGCCTAAGACTGCAAATGCGTTGCCAACCCTGAGGACTAAGATGGAATGCCTCTATGCTAGTCATTACACCGGCTGTCTTATCCCCAAACCGGAACACAACAATGCGAACACTGCTGTTTGGCGGTAGGTTAATGGATAAGATGGTGGTAGCGATCCGGACGGACCCCGCACAAGGTCCTACCACCCGCAAAACCCCCCCTCTCTTAATCCATTGATTAAAATATTAAGGTTCTAATATTTTCCCGACACTTCATAATTATGTTAAAATCCGTCAAATAGGCATACTATAGGTACTAATATTATAAATGTGAAAGTTCGTGTGTGTGTTTGTTCTTTACGCTGCAACGGCTAAACGGATTTGCATGAAATTTGGAATGGAAATAGTTCATACCCTGGATTATCACATAGGCTACTTATCCAAGAAAATTTAAAAGTTTTCCATGGAATAACTATAATTGAAATCTAAGCGGACCAAGACGCGTTTTCACAAGCTATTATCCACTAATCCTACTAATACTAGTACCTATCCTAATAATCCTACCCATATTATAAACCCTAAGGGGTAAAAGGAGGGTGTAGAATTGAATAGGATTGTAGCCATTATGTTCTCTGATGACATAACAATTGTGGTGAAGTATGAAAAGATGGATACATTTGAGTTTTATTTTTTTTGCATAGAGAAGGCAAACGAGCACACAGGCCACCTGATGGTGAGTAGAAACTGTTACCCATAGACATTCGCATTCACAAGACTGCAAGCCTAAGACTGCAAATGCGTTGCCAACCCAGAGGACTAAGATGGAATACCTCTATGCTAGTCATTACACCGGCTGCCTTATCCCCAAACCGGAACACAACAATGCAATCACTGCAGTTTAATATTAATAAAGGACCGTTTGACACTATCAAATGGATGAATAACCCTACTAAACCCTAAATTAAAACAATATAATTCAAATAATTCTAATTCTACACCTCTTAAAATTAAATATGAGAATGAGACAATCAACGCAGTAGATTCTATTAAATTTCTGAGCATAATGATTGACAAGCACCTAAATTAGAAGATCAAATTAATCAAATATGTAATAAATTAAACCGTTTTGTGTTTACCCTTAAAAGGTTAAGAGACAGGGTTTCTATAGAAGCGGCACTAAAGGCTTATCATGGACGGATGAAGCCAGTGGAGTTTGATAGAGTATTTAAAATTCAATAAAGTGTATAAGGGTGATGAGTGACGCTCGGTTAGACGACAGCTGTGTCCCGATTTTAGAAAACTGAATATTTTACCACTACCGTGCTTGTGCATAGGAGACGTATGTGTGTTCGTCAAATACCATCCAGAATATTTTATAAAACGGAGTCAAATCATTAAAAGGCAGACAAGAGCACGTATTATGTCTCTTTTGTACAAACCTCCTTGTCGCAAGGATATATACAAAAGAAATATATTTAATGTAAGCATTGTAGATTTTTATCATTTACCGGATGAATTAAGCTGATGTCGGGAAAAAATGTTTAAATGTAACTTGACACAATGGCTAATGAAGAAATGTTTTTACAGTGTCAAGGAATATTTCGGGGTTTGAGTAGGTATAATTCTCGACTAGAATTTATAACATGGGAAGTATTTTGAAAATATAATATTTACAATATTTGTACGCTCTTGCACGCTGAATACAAGTATTTTAATTTTATAACTAAGACCATGTACACCTACTGTAAACTGACAAAGAAATGATTTTGAATTTTAATTTGAATTTTGATGAGTTGTGTTGTGTCATTTTTGAAGTTAGGAACGTGAAAATTGGTATATGAGCAACTTTTTACAAATAAAATATATGGCTTTCATCAGTTTTGGAAAACTAACCCTAAGGGATAAAAGGGGGGTGTAGAATTTCATATGAGTTTCGTCATTTTTGTAGTTAGAAACGTTAAAATTGGTATTACCACTCACAAACAAAACAAATTTCTTACTTTTTGCCATTGTTACTTCTTCGCTAAAACGGATGAACGAATGTATGTTCTATACAATTTGGAATAGAGTTTGCTTATACACTGGATGATAATCCAGGCTACCTTGAATCCCGAAATAAAACAGTGTTCTCGTGGGATGGCAAAATAACTAATTCTACGCGGACAAAGTCAATACATACGTACACTCGAACCACAAAACTTTCTGACGCAGTCGGGTAAAAACGTGATATTTTTGATTATATGATTTTTGATTATATGATGATGATGACTTTAAGTCATCATCATCATATCAACCGAAAGACATACTACTATATGCTGGACATACTTGGTCCTGCCCTAGGGATGTCAACCATGGTCGATTTTGTGCCACTTGTATCCATCAGCTTCCCGTGCTCTTCGGCAGATCGTCGGTCCACCTTGTGGAAGGCCTGCCAACACTTCGCCACTCTAGAACATTTCCGCCCCAACCGCCATCAGTTCAACGAGCAATATGTGTCAGTTTATGGATTTTTATTGACTTATGTTAAAGCGAGTAATGCAGCACCCATGTCCATAAACTGGCCTACCAATCACATCAGCCCCGAAACGGCCGAGGAAACATGTGGAGGAGCTTAATCGGTCTTACCAGGCAATAAAGGTTGGACACAAGGATGGAAGACCAGCGTTGGCTTCACAGCCAGCACATGCTGAGTTATCACTACCTATATGTTGTCTCTTTTCCTTATTTTGAAATGTTATTGTAATATTTGCAATATAAAAAATAGTGTGATATTTAAACGCGCATCAAAAAATCACCTGTAACCTAAAAAACTGCATTGCTAAAAAGTAACCGTAACCGAGTTCACCAATAACATAGTTTGGCGTGCGTTTAGTTTTATAGTACAATATTTTTTCGTGGTGCGGTTTTTAGTTTTTGCCGCGCAAATAAATATTTATTTAAAAACTATATTCCAATAAAAAGTACGTCTCTCTTCTCTCTTCTTCAGCATATATCTGTCCACTGCTGGACATATGCCTCTTTCATGGATTTCCACGTAGATCTGGATGCGGCGGTTCTGGTCCAGGTCGGCCCTGCCGTCTTCTTTATATCGTCCGACCATCTAGCCTGCGGTCTCCCAACACTGCGCCATCCCGTGCGTGGTCTCCATTGGAGTGTTCGCTGGCTCCATCTGTCATCGTCTCTGCGGCATATGTGCCCGGCCCATTGCCACTTCAGTTGCGCTACCCTCTCGCCTATGTCGGTGACTTTGGTGCGTTGGCGAATGTCCGTGTTCCTTATCTTGTCCCGCAGAGAGATCCCAAGCATGGAGCGCTCCATTGCTCGCTGGGCTACCTTGAGCCGGTGGATCCTACCGCCGGTAAGCGTCCATGTTTCGCAGGCGTAAGTCATGACTGGTAGAACACATTGGTTGTAGACCCTAGTTTTTAGAGACTGTGGGATTTTTGATCTAAAGACGTCGTCAAGCTTGCCGAATGCACCCCATCCAAGTTGTATGCGTCTATTGATTTCTGCATCTAAGGGGTCTTTGTCAAGTGTGATTTTCTGACCTAAGTATATATACTCACTTACTTTCTCTATCGTTGCGCCATCTAATGAAATATTCGAGGTATTTTCGGTACTCATCCACTTTGTTTTCTCTCTATTCATTTTCAGACCAGCCCGCAGCGAAACCTGGCTTAGATCGTTGAGCATTCTCCCAAGATCTTCGGGGGTTTCCGCGAGCAAAACGATATCGTCAGCAAAGCGTAGATGGTTCAGTCGCATACCATCAATGTTTAAACCTATGTTCTCCCAGTTTAGGGTTTTAAAGACGTCTTCGAGTGCATTAGTGAATAGCTTCGGAGATATGACGTCTCCTTGGCGAACTCCTCTTTTTAGCGGTATAGTCGTCGTGGAGCCTTGAATTTGCACCGTCATCGTCGCTGAGTGGTACAGGTTTTTCAGCAGCTGGATGTACCTATAGTCTATTCGGCAGCGTTTTAGGGATTCGAAAACGGCCCAATGTTCCACGGAATCGAACGCCTTTTCATAATCCACGAAGGCAAGGTGTAGTGGCAAGTTGTATTCTTGGGATTTTTGTATCACTTGCCTCAGCGTGAAAATATGATCTGCAGTGCTAAAACCGCCCCTGAACCCCGCTTGCTCTTTTGGTTGGTATTCGTCCATTCGTTTCGTTATTCTCGACGTGATGACACGGGAGAATACCTTGTATATTTGACTTAAGAGCGCGATTGGGCGGTAGTTTTTGAGACGACGAATGACTACACTATTCTGCCATTTGGTTGGTATTTCGCCAGTGAACATAGCTTCATTAAAGATCCAGCGGAGCTCTTTCAATATTGGGCGTCCACCTGCTTTCAGCAGTTCCGTGGTTATGCCGTCTTCTCCAGGAGCTTTATATTGCTTAAGTTGTTTTATAGCTTGTTTCACTTCATAGGTGCTTATTTCTGGTATATCCTCGGTGTAATGTTTTGTCAGAGGTGCCCGTTTGTCTTCAGTACCTATAGTAGCATGTTCACTGGTTTGCGACTGGTATAGTGCTCTGTAGAATTTGGATATCACATCTAGCAGACCCGTGGTATCCGTAACTATCTCTCCATCTTCGTTTTCCAGTTTATTAAGCTGACTGCTGCCCTTACTTGTTGCTCTAGCGAAGACCTTGGGCCCACGGTGTTTTTCTATCAGGTGTTGAATTCTCTCGGTGTTTCTGTTTCGGACATCTCGTCTCACTGCCTTAGTTATTTGTTTATTCAGGTTTCGGTGTTCTTGAGAGTTATACTTCTCCGAAGACAGATGTTCGCGTTGTTGAAGCAGCAATAACGTTTCAGGAGTTAGCCTATCGTTTCTGCGGGTCAGCCGGCCAAATGTTTCCTTCGCGCAGGTGGTGATACTTGACACGAATTCTGTGTATTTATCGTCAAGGCTCTTCTCGAAGTATTCAGCATCGGGTCGTGCGAGAGCCAGTTTGAGCTTTCCTTCGAGCTCCTCGTGGACTCCCATGGGTATGTTTAGGTTTGCCAGTGGTTTCGACATAAGTTTATTTCTCTCGAATCTAGTGTCGATTTTCAGTGTACTACGCACTAGGCGGTGGTCGCTCATTTTTAGCTTTTTGAGCACTGTGACATCTGTGATTATGTGTTTTTTGTCTGTGCATATGAAGTCGATTTCATTCTTTGTTTTGCCATCTGGGCTAGCCCATGTCCATTTTCTTCGAAGTTTTTTGTGAAAGAAAGAGTTCATTACAAAGAATTTCCTCGATTCCAAATAGTTCACCATTGTTTGTCCCCTGGCATTCCTTTTCCCGACTCCAAATGGTCCTACGTAGGTTTCTTCTTCAGTTTTTACACCTATTTTCGCATTGAAGTCTCCCATGATGATATTGAACTGAGCTCTCTTCCCTGTATACACAGCTTTATCGACGTCCTCGAAGAATGTTTCTATTTCAGCTTGATCGTGCGTGGAAGTGGAGGCTGGAGCATAAGCTTGAACAATCTTAATGGAGTATCGCTTATTTATTTTAAGAACTACGTAGGCTACTCTTGGTGATATACTGCACAATGTAGTGATATTATTTGCGAATTTTCGGTTTATCAAGAATCCCACGCTGCCAATTGCCGAACTTGTGCTCCCCGTATGGAAAAGAATATCGCCAGTGTTTAATTTTATAGTATCTTCCCCTTCACGCTTTACTTCGCTTAGTCCTATTATGTCCCACTTTATGTCTGCAAGATCTCTTTCTAGTTCTTCCAGTTTCGTTTGCAATCTCAGAGTCCTTGTATTGTACGTAGCCAGATATAGTTGTGTGTGACAGCCGGATCTCTGCCAGAGATTCTTCGCACCCCTGTCTACGCCATGGCCAGAGCCGCTGTCGGAGCCCGGCCTAGCGCAGACGCTGGGAACTCGGGGCCTTGTTTTGTTTGTACTATCCATGAAGGTTAATTGCCTTAGCATCTCCGCGTTGGCAAAACGTCTTGGAGACCCGGACCTTTTTGAGGGTATTTTCATGCCTCAGGGCAGCCGTTGCCTGGGTACAGGTTAGTTAACCGCCGCCCGTGACTCGGCGTTGGTGAATTTACGGCAGTGCATATCACCTCTCTGCACACCTTCCTCCTTTCTCAACCTGGGCTTAGGACCGGCTATGGCGGAGTTTAAAAAGTACGTACCTGTAAGTAATTTATTGGAAAGCATTGCTACCAATAAATATCTTTCCATATCAACCTTTGAACGTCAGAAGTAATCTAAATATCTTATTAACTTTTCAACGACCCGCTCAGCTCTCTGGACATTTCCTCCACTTCGCTCTTGAATCTTTTTCCAATAATGAAATTGTACGGTTAACTTTCTACTCAGCAGAGGAAGTTCATGAATTAATGTTTCTATTTTTCTTTGAACTGATCCGGGTATTTTTATTACAATGCAACTTTATAAAGAGCTTTTACTGCCCACCGATACACTTTTTGTTACCAAATCGGAAATCGCTTATTTGATTCCCTATTTGGATCATACATAGGGTAAAGTCACCAGTTATCAGCCAGTGACCAGTATTCGACCTTATATGAGTGCAAAGAGTGGAAAATATATCTTTGATACTCTTCCCACTCATACAAAGTATAGGCAGAGGCCGACTACAGGTCTCTGGCTGACCACTGGTGACTTTACCCTATATTTACTTTTTCATTTAGAAATGTTTATAAAAAATAACAGTCGCTAGTGCAGTACATAAATAGTATGTTTTTCATTTGGATTTAATTAAAATACCAAGTATTGATTCTTACATAACATCACTTATAAAAGAAGATGAAAAAGTAAAAAAATATATGATCCGAACAGGGGATCAACTAAGCGGTGTGCTGGCCCGTTTTGATGTGAAGCCTTAAGGACTCCTAAACTTCCAAACGCATACGCTAACTTGCACACGCCAGTCCCCCCACCCAGCTAATTAAGGGTGAAGCAGGTTAACTTGGGGGTTTCTTGCCGCGGCCGCGGGCTGTCGACAACTTCTTGATTAATGGCCGAGGTGTCCGGGACACGCTGGAGCCATTATCTAATATTAATATCACGCTGTCCCAAGATAGGAGAAATAAGAAAACCTGTTGCAAAGGTGAGAGGAATCAAAACAGTTCAAAAATAAAATAAATAAATATCACGACGATCTCACACGAATTGACAAAGGCCATAACAGTTATGGCCTTAGTTACTAAGCTCTAAGCTTTCACAGTCGAGTTTAATATGTGTGCACTTTAGTACCTTGTCACTTTAATCGCTGTAACGATTCATTTAAATCAGTTTAAACATG
This sequence comes from Acleris sparsana, assembly GCA_923062465.1. Taxonomy (NCBI): domain Eukaryota; kingdom Metazoa; phylum Arthropoda; class Insecta; order Lepidoptera; family Tortricidae; genus Acleris; species Acleris sparsana. The sequence goes on from OV281286.1 coordinate 17,782,681, forward strand.
GCATTAAATAGACAATGTACTAAAGTGTACACATATTTATCAACTCGACTTTACTATGGGTACTAGACAACGATATAAATACTTTTTTTTTTTCCTCTTATCAATATTATTAAGTATATTTAATATCACATAAAAGATACATCTTATAAACTAATAATATAACTAAACTATAACTAAACTAAATACAAATCAATTAAAACTAAATAAAAACTAGAAAAGTGAGGGCCCCCGTGGCAAAGTACCACAGATGCTGGCAGCATTTCCTCGTTGTATAGCAATGCTAATACGCTGTCCGAGGAAGCTGCCAGCTCTGTGGTCACCGGTTGTTTCAATTAGCCTTTTTGTCAAGTCTTTAAATACTTATATAGAGAAGTATTTACTTAAAATCGTGCTCATCCCATAAATATTTGCTCATACCGGGAATCGAACCCGGGACCGCTAGCTTCGTAGGCAGGGTAACTACCAATCAGGCATCGCGTCGTCGTCAATTCGATTTTGGTCAGTGTTATCCAAATTTTAGGTTTGAGTCTTATTCTGTAATGCTACATGCTTGTGACATACGGACAGGGCATCTATTCGACTCGGGAAAACCATACTATTTTTGACGTGTTACTTATAGTATTATTTTTAACTCGGCGGCCATTACTGTCGAGTAAATAAGAGCTATCAAAACGTCGCCAATACGCATGTATTACATCGATAACACGTCAGAAACAATAAGGTTATACCGACTAGAATCTCGACCCTGGTAGATAAAGAGTGTCAACATTTTTTTATATACCACGAAGAAGACAAACAAACACACAGACTACTTAGTAAGTGGAATATAGGACCAATTTGAACTCTTGGAACCACAATCTCACGATTGCATTTCTAGGACCGCTGCTGCAAACTCTGATGAATAATATGGAACGCCTTTGTTCAAAGGTAAAACCACAACTCCATTCAATTCCACCCAGTCCATGCGTTCTTTGGGTATGGAATGCTAAAAAAAGAAAAAACGTAGGTAGGTACAGACATTTTTATTTATTTTACAAAACTAAAACTCATGGCCTATATCTGCAATATATGCCTAAGAATGTGACCTAAAGTGATACTTATCTAATACAAAAAATCCCATTATCGTCCAGTTGTTTTTGAGATATTTTAACAGACTCTTCGCCGTTCTATAATGGTTAAAAAGAGATTGTATATTACAGACAACGATGCGATATTAATAAGTATAAATAACGTATTCATTTTTCCACAAATTACTGCACTGTTTAGTTTTGAAACCAAATAATAATATATTCACTTCTGTCTAACCAATGTTCAACCTTTCCAAGATTAAAATCCATTCTCAGGAATCAGAAATGCTTTCAAGCAATTCAAGGAACCCTCATTATAATTCCGTCTCAAACTATTCCAGCTTAAGCCGTATTGTGTCGGATAAAAACGTGATGTGCGGACGGTTGGAGCCATTCTGTTTGTGTAACCAGAGACCGGTGGATGCTCGGCCGAGTGGTGCCGTGCTTACTCCGCGGAAGATATAGTAACCAGGGTGGAAACAGTATGATTTCTCTTCGTTATTTAAACATCACATTTACTAGCTTAGCTTTCGACTTCGTGCGTGTAGAAATCTTTTTATCGCTATTTCCTCGAGAGCTGTCCTATTTTCCAAGGTAAAAGTACTTTATGGTCGTGTCCAGAAGTTGAACCTTGAAGGTCGAACAAACAAACATAAGCACACTTTTGCATTTATAAAAGTAGTAACTATAGTAAGTATTCTGCCTTGAACTTTTGAGTAAAGATTAAACTAATTAGATTGACAACTCTCGTATTTAGAAACAAGGGGCTGATGATGCAGCTTGGTGGTATAGTAAAACTCTTGAAAGGTTACCAGTGATTACGGTGAGTTACGGTTCACTTGACTTGTTTTATCAAGTCCCATAAGCATTTAATACCTTTACTTTTTTTTAAACATTTTATTACTACCTTCATAAGCCAACAGGCGGTAGGAATCTCAAATTCAATATCCAAAGCAGATTCAACCCCCTCTTCTTCTCTCATTTTATTTTTTTAATTTTCTTATCGATTTACGGATTTTATACTGTGTACTGTGCTCAAAAGCTGGGTATAAGCACAACCATCGCTTTCTCGCTCCGGTGACGACGGCGCACATTCCTTGAACTGAGAACGAAATCGTTCAGCATGCCAAATACCCCTATTTCTGATGTGGGGCGCTTTATGTAAATTTTATTAGCTCCCGGCTGTTGCGGCAATATAGAGGGGGGGGGTAATGTTTTTTCAAAGCTACACATTTCCCCGTATCATTAAGGTGTCAATAAAATGACGGCGTGGTTGCCCTATAGTACGGTCTCCCTTAGAAGTAGCAGGATAATTTAGTTCTTTGTCGCTTTTACGTCAGATTTGAAGTAATGCACTAATCTTGCATAGATGTTAAAGCGTCAAGGTACAAAAGTGTGAAGCTACATATGGGCCGACTGTACTAGGCAGATAAATTATTAAGTATGTTGGGAACGTAATCGCCCAATGTTATAATGATTATTGCAATGTCGAGGTTGGAGTGGAAAAACGACTTTTTGCTGTACTCTGCATTATTTTATGCAGAGTACAGCAGATATCGAAACGGCTGCGAATTTTAAAAAAGAATATTTCTGTAACTATAACCGATCAAGTAATATGAGACTCGGTCCACCGAATTTGCTGCATAACACCGACAAACAAAACAAGATAATCCCATCACGTGGGATCAATATCCACGTGTCGGGCGTGTCGCCGTGTCATCGCCACTGGACGTGTGTTCGGACAGAATGATGGATAATGAATTATTAATCAGTACTTGTTGTATATTTCTCTTTTTTGCTGCTAGAGGAGACAAACGAGCTAACGAGACACCCAAAGTAATCAAACGCCCACGGACACCCTTCCTGTAACATTAACGCAGCATTCGCATCGTTGTTTATTTTATTTCATTTTATTTATTTGGGGCATCAACAGCAATACATTTTGTAAAAACAAATTAAACATGATGCAAATCAGTAAGCCAATAAAAGATGTCGGTACACAAAAATACAGTGTGTATATGTGCATGTCTATATAGATGTTTAAAAAAGACAACCAGTTTTACTAGCATAGAGGCCATTCCATATTAACCCTTAGGGTTGACTACTCTTAGACTTCTTGAGATTGGCCACTATCAGATGGCATGTGGTGTTCAATGTGCTCATATGCCTTTAAAAATAATACCAGAGCAAGTAATTGCAAATGCTTTGCAGGCTTTAAAAAATGAAATGGCTCAGCACTCGTCTATTCAATTACCGGTCCTAAAACGGCTCAGACGCGTGCAGCTTACCCAATCATCATCGGTCGCTAACCACTGAAGTGGCGCCCGCCATTTTCATATTGGTTTATACCTTGCATCCACCGCGTCGCTATAGTCTCCACGTCTGTCGCATCGGCCGCGATACACGAAAGTCTACCTTAAGTCGTATGCAGTACTGCGGGCCTAGTACGGTTGCTTTTATCGCGCGACAAAATGTGGATAAAGCATCCATCAATTTCGTACTTAATACGTGTCAGAAAGAGACGGATGTTTAATCCACACTTTTGACACGGGATAAACGTACCCATATTAGACCCCCTGTTCTTTCTAGTCTGTTTTTTAGTGTTATACAAATAGAGACAAATTTTATTACAGATGTCTCTGAAGTTGTATAAGATGAAATGGTAGGTACAACATACATACATACATACATACCGTTACGTCTTCATCCTAGAGTGGGGTAGGCAGAGCTACAGAATTACCAACAACTCTAACAACTTGTTATTAATTCTATAACCACATTTTGCACAAACAGGCACTATTCTAAGCCGGCAAGCACACAATACCACATGCTGAGTTAAATATCTGAAGATTGACTGCACTCTAATATTCAGTTATCAGTTAGTTCTGATGTTGAAATTACCTTCGTACAAAATTCAACACATTTTCAAACACTTGCAAACATAGTTCCCAAATGCACTTACTTTGACTGACACCCGTGAACATAGTCGTCGTATTTCATTTGATATAATCCAGTTGAAATGCACTGCAATGCGTTGCAACGCTCGTACATCGCAAAATTAAATTGAAGTTTACGTGTACTAGCTTCAACCGTCTAGTTATTGCACGATATATTGAATGTTTCAACGATTTTGACTCAATATTTACTTTGTAGAATTTTTTAGAATAAGTAAATAAAATTTCGTAATTCAAACATAAACCCAGGGCCTTCATTTGTTTTAGTCATTTTTCCTTTTTAATGTATCCTAGTTATAGCTGCTATAACCTTATTTAGATATATATTAAGACAAAGAGGGATAGATGTCCTGAGGTAGGATACAGGTCTGGTAGGTAACATACAGGGTGTATTTGGAAGTAGGTATGGATCAAACGAAGCAGGTCGATAGAGGAATTCTAGACCTATCCAATTCACCCCCATGTATGTTCAGCGATATTTACTAATTTCGGAGATATTCATCATTTTAATCTTAATTTTTGTAATTTTCCCTTATCCCTTACTTGGTGTCTCACAGTGTTTGCTTCTTACTTTGTATGTAAAAAACCACTTTATGTGTTTACTTAAAAAAACTGGAAAAAAAATAGGTTTAAAAACTTCGCTGATTCGTAATGACTCCAATTATGTAAGATACCACTGAAAAACTTATGAAATTAATAATTTTTCGTGACATGGACATAAGGGAAAATTACAAAATTAAGATTAAAATGAACATACATGGGGTTGAATTGGATAGGTCTAGACGTCCTCTATCGACCTACTTCGTTATATCAAGACTTCCATACATAACGTAACACTGCATTTCAGATCTTTCCGTCTAATCGTTGTCTAATGAGAAGTTTAAATTGCTCGTATCATCCGCTTTTCTTGACCGATTTTAATTTTAATTTCTTTTTTGGTGATCTCTATTACGGTATTTTCATATTTATTTGGAAAAATGAGATTCCAAAATCCATGCATGCTCAATTTATTACAAGGATCAAATATCAATAAAACTGTACATACTAATGACTTAAAGCCACAATCAAAACAAAACAAAAGAAACAAATTAAATCAGAACAAGACTCTTCGAAAGCACATTGAGAACACTCAACAGTAGGTTATTGCTACATTCAAGGTAAAAACGAATTATGTTTTACTAAAGGCTTCATTCCATTGTGTTTACAAAACGGAACCCTCAGACCGAATACAAACGGCACTTATCTGAAAAGCCTCCGAAATACTCTAAAATTTCTCCAATCTTAGGTATCGAGGATATTTATAATACAATAAAGGCGAGCGAGGGAAATGACAGATCATTTCAGCCCGCCATTTTGAGAAATGATAAGCAATTTGTGCAATCAACTTCGCATTATTAACTCGTGTTTTTGAAAGCCTGAGTGTAATTTGAAGTGAAAGAAACAGCGTAGGTTCGTTGGTGTATATTTGATCAATTGCTCCAGGTTTTAAGATCGTCCTTTTTGAAAGATGTAGGTACATTAAAGTGAGAATAGTTTAAATTAAATATCACCTATAGCGGCGACAACGTATAATTTGTATTTCTTCTTTTTTTTATGTCATAGGGTAGGCTCGTTTGCCTACTACTACACACAGGCCACCTGATGGTAAGTGGAAACTATGACCCATAGACATTCGCATTCACAAGACTGCAAGCCTGAGGACTAAGATGGAATGCCTCTATGCTAGTCATTACACCGGCTGTCTTATCCCCAAACCGGAACTCAACAATGCGAACGCTGCAGTTTGGCGGTAGGTTAATGGATAAGATGGTGGTAGCGATCCGGACGGACCCTGCACAAGATCCTACCACCCGCAAAACCTTTGACCGTAGGGTGATGGAAACAGTAATGAACAAAGACCAATGATGGACACTTGATTCTTATTTTACAAAGGATAAGGGTTATTCATTTATCTTGAGACAATAAATTTATAACCTTATGATCTTTGAAATAAGAGCTAAGTGTCCAATAATAGTGCCTACAGCTAAAAGTGTCCAACATTGGTGCCGTCACCCTACGTATATACATCCACGTGGATGAGTAAATACGAATTCCCTCGACCGTTTATATAAATGGTTACGAGGTCTATCTGACGATAACTTTGGGCTATTCGTACCCATATACCTTAACAAACCACGTATCCCTACATTGCTCATCTCCTATGGGAATCAGGTTGACACACTATTTTATGAAACACTTAATATAAGCGTATTTGTCATTTTATAACAAGGCAAATTAGATCTTTCTGAATTTATTTTAAAGTCGCAAATGCTTTCATAAGTTTTAGTAGATATAACTTTGTATTAGGTCGGGCGGTTATCGGGCTCCCGATACTCAGTGACCTTTGGTTAGTCCGTTTTTGGTGCTAGAGTTTTATAAATGTTACGAAAAACTATTCGCTACAGATTATCTACACTTTTTGTATATGTGTTTTTAGATAGATTTTACTATTTGATTTTTTACATAACTGTGACATTATTATAAACCTGTTATAAGTAGTTATCACAATGGGACATCCTGCTTAAGTTCATAGAACATTATATTTTTACTGGTTACTTTATCTCACCCCAAGTCCTTTCTATGGGTATACAGTGTGTAAGAAAAATGATACGTCTATTTTAGATATTTTTTTTAAACTGTAAAATAGTAGAAAATCACTCAGGAAAATCTAATTTACTTGATTTTTTGTTTGGTTAAGGATGTCTAATATAAATTATATTTAAAATCCCAACTTTTCAATCCTACTTTTATATAGGAAAAAACCACTGAATTTCAATTCAGTGCAATGGTCTGAAACTCCTATTATCTATGAAAAGAGATCCTAACTATTAACAAGTTTTTTATTCAATACTATCAGTGCCAATATGAGGTTTTGTTTTAAATAATACTATATGATGACCTTTCTCTTTAACCGTTTCCACAGACAATAAAGATATTTTCGCTTAATTCTAAATGTTGCAAAATATATATAAATATTTTTAATTATAAAGACACACACCCTGGTCTTTTCTTTTCATTGATAGAAACAAAACTAACGTCACCACAGATAACAGTCCAAAAGAAACTTCTTAAACGAACCCAGTACAAAGAGAGTAGTCAAGAATATTTAGGAATCACGGCCATTAATCATTATCAACGTACATGGACAGTCCAAGGGTCAACCAGAGCTGCCGGACTGAACCCTCGTCTATATAAAGCCAATTTTCACCTCACAGCCCAAGTTAGAAGATATTGGCTGTGAGCAAAACTCATCTGATATTAATCAGCTTTGTCAATAATACGGTGACGTCATAGTTAAACCGGTATGGCTATTATGGCTGCGATAATCGCGTGACAAAATGTAGATAAAACATCTGTCACTTTCTGACACTTATATAAGTACGAGAGTGACGGATGCTTTATCTACATTTTGTCACGCGATAAACGCAACCATAATATGCAGGCTGAGGTCCAATATATCGGATACGTCTCCATTACTATATTATAATTTTAGGTTCATAACATAACAATACACGTAGCGCTGTTAAAAAGCCAATCAAAACTCACTCATCGAGCATTGACGTATCAGCGTTCTGCTTCTATTGGCTGATGAAATACTTGGCCTTGCTTTTGTTTGACGTTATTCGGATTAAACAACCTCCCTATCTCTATGACAAGTTATTGTTTCCCCGTTCTCATCAAAGAATAGCCCCTGTTTTAATATATCCTCGATGTAGGACGGCTGCATTTCGTGGCAGCTTTCGATACGCTGCCACGAAGTGCTGGAACAATCTCCCTCCTCCGATAAGGAAGGCATCTTCTCTATACCAGTTTAAAAATAAATTAAAAAGTCATTTGATGAATTTACAACGAAACTGCTTATAGCCGTCTTATTTACATCTATATGTAACGGTAAAGTATATATATATATATATATATATATATATATATATATATATATATATGTATGTGTATATATGTCATAGTCATAGTCATAGTCATAGTATTTTATTTGTTCAACACAGGTGGGTACATAGTATACAGGTCTTATTCTACGGTAGTTTCACTGCGCTGTGCCGCAAGGCATACAAATTGTAGACAGTCAATGGCATGCTGCATGTTTTTATAGTTTACATTGTTTCAGTTAGATAACAATTCATTTATGCTATAGTAACATTTCTGTACTAGAAAATTGTATAGTTTACTTTTTAAATCTGACATATTTTCTTGACTTACAATATCTGCCGGTATTTTATTATATATTTTTGGGGCCATTCCAAGTATACTTTTTCGAAAAAGGGCAGTGTTAGAAGACATCGCTCTCACTTTATTCTTGAGACGCGTACTCTTAAAATTATTAAATAAGGTTAGATTATTTTTCACAAAAATTACTACTTCGTATATGTATAAGCTAGGAAGAGTTAGTATGCGTAATTCTTGGAAATATGGTTTACAGGAATCCATGTAATGAATGCCACATAAGGCTCTTAAACATTTTTTCTGCGCTCTAAATACCATAATACCATACCATAAATATATAATAACTGTTGATATAATGCTTATCTATATTTATTCACCTTATGCCATGCATTGCTTTTGCTCTTATTTAGGGTATTAACATTAGTAGCAGGTGCATGGCATAGTATAATGGCATATAATGGAGCACACCTAATTACTAACCCTAACATTGCAATTAATTCTAACGCACTTGCACAATACATTACACACTGCGCTAACTTACTAACAAACGACACGAAAACAATATATTTAAACTACGCGTTCCGATTGCTGTCCCGTGTATCACAATGCTGGATCCACGGAAGATCAGCGTCGTGACACTCCTGAGTGCCGCGACACCATGCTGAGTGGGTTCAGTTTTCGCAAATTGTTACATTAAAAATAACATAATGCATGCTTATTTGCTAAGTTACCTTAAGCTTCAGTTTTAAATTTAAGAAAAATGTATCATTTTGCAGAAATAAAATTATTTTCTTTCTTTCTTTCTTTCAAATATATCATCATGATCTTGCCCCCACCCCAATCAATTGGCACTTGTTTTTCTTCCATTCATCCCCATCAGCTCTCATCTCAGCATACATTCCCTTGTTTTCTGGATGACTAACTATATAACGTTTAAACAAATGGGGTATAGTGACATGTCAGATATTTTAAGTGTATGTTGGCTATGATACTAACGATGCTGGTTGTTTTAATTAATCACAATAAAGGGTGATCAGTTTTATGAAAAACATATTTAATTAAGTAAACTTTTCAAAAGTATTTTTTGGGACAAAAAAGTGAGCTAGGTCCCGTTTTTGGAATTTTGTTCGCAACCAGGTCAAAAGCAGGTAAACATAATTATCCAATGCCAATTAATTGTAGTGGCTATCGGGCACAGTAAGGAGCGAGCTACTGCCAATGTTTGAGCAGCGTCAAAAGTGGGTCCGAAAACTGGCAATTGAATGTGTTCGTTGCGGAACCTGTAAAGGTCAAACAAGAGACTTTCGACGGTCAAAAACAACACAAGAGTTTATTTATATACAAAACAAATACTTTGTAACCAGACCGAAGCAAGCAGAACCTAACAAGTTAACTTATGACAATTTGACACTGTTTCAAAACCCAACATTTCCAATTAGGACGTCTTTAGTGAATTGATTTTATGAATTCTTCCCCTCCTAACTTAAGAACTACCTCTTATTACTATTCTCTTAGAACTAGTCCAGAAACTACCCCGCTGGACTTACAGTTTTGGTTCGCCGGTCACCAATAGGCCATTAAAAAGTAAAGCCTACCCTCGTCACGGCTGCTGATATCAACTGCTGATCACTTATTTAGGACCGAATAAATCAGACTGTCTATTAATAACATTCCTGTCCGACTAAAAGGGTAAGCAAGTTTCATTTACGTGAACACGAAGTCCGCAGTTGCGTTAGGCCGTTATGAACTCTCACAGATTTATAACCTGCATTAATTTGTGTTAGGTTATAATGTTTAAAGTAGTTGCAGCTTGATTCTCTATAAAAGATTGCTTTTATTCATAAGCGCACAATAAACCTATTTTAGTCAATGTATTCTTTGTCATTTTCTATCAACGTCACAATGACACATAAAGACAAAGCATGGGTTATCTTTCTTTTGTCGATACTAATTTCATAGAACGTATCATTTCGCAGACACTTTTATTTCATTGTCAGGCTTTTCTAGGCGCAGGAGCTAACAATTTGAGCCACAAATTTTACCTTAAGCTCCGTATCCATAGGGTGCGTCATGGGATCCTATTACAAAGCATTCGTTATGTGTCCGTCGTAACTTCAAACCGTAAAAGATTTATTTTTACAAAATACATATCACAATATAAAATAGCATGGGGTCCATTACAAGTATCGTTTTTGCAACGTTTTTTGTTTTAGCTCTATCGTCAAAACGGTAACACATACTAGCGTCAAATATGGTGTATTTATTATAGTGTATAAAAAACCTGCCAATTGTAAGAACCCTCGGTGCGCGACTCCGACTCGGACTTGACCGATTTTTAAGCATTTGTCAAATGTGCCTTTGTCTAAACTCTATACGACCTCTACATGATCACGAGCATACTTCCGCTCTTATGCTTATCTATCCAGGTAAGTGGAGGTTATTGGAGGAAATCCCTCTTGAGCATGTCTTGCCGCTTGAAGCTTTAATAAGGCTTTAGGGGAAATTAATTTATCTTAACGGGAATAATGTGGGTAACGGTATAAAAACTTATTAAAAAGGAGCTCAGGAAGTTTGTGCGGCAGTATTTGTTAAAAGCAAGAATATGGAGGTAATTTTATAATAATTTTATAGATAATTATATATGAAATATAATCAAGTTAGGAGCGCCAGTAACATGACTGTCTATATTTATAAAATTGTAGGAAACGCTGCAGTCCGGTAATAAAAGAAAACACAGGATATGTTACAAGTACTATCTATGCTATCCGCTCCGTCCACGACCGTAAGCAGCGGTGCGGCGACACAAATGCATTCAGATGTATGAACCATAAAATATAATATAAATATTAAGTTTTTACTTCGCCAACTCAGTATGCCCATTTTTTTTTTTTAATACAGTATTTTTTTGTATTGTGTTACAGTGGAAATTGTGGCTACCTACTTATTTATTTAAGGAAAACCGTTTCACTCGATGATATTATTGCGGCTTTTGTATGTTAACCAAATGCGCATAACATTTACTTTTCGTTTACATATTCGGTTTTGCAGGCAGGGTTTGACTTGTTCTTTTTTTAACAATGATTTTAGTTGGTAAAAAAGCTGGCAATCAAATAACAAACAATTTACGACAACCAGCGACTGCAAACACAATCCAGTTATTTTAAGAACACTATAAATATAAATATAAAACCGCTTCAATGTATTTTTATCTTGGTTCTTTAGTTCCTTCTATATAATAATTGTTTAAATATTATAAGTGCTATTTATAGCTATATATTTAAATATAAAATAGACGCGGGAAGATGTTAAGTCAACTGTTACGGCACCATGAGTACCTAGCTATACACTCATGGTGCCGTAACAGTTGACTTAACATCTTCCCGCGTCTTATAAGTAGATAATTGAAGAAAAATTAGAAGGAAAAGAGGGAGACGACTATGAACTTACCTCGACCAATTAAAAAAAAACTGGGCATCGTGACATATCAGTGTGTTAAAGAGAAGGCTCGGAATAAGAAAGAATGGAAATTATTCAACGTACAAGGAGTATGCTCTAAAGTTAATGATGATGACTTAAATATTAAAACTAAAAACTATGTATTTATATATTTTCAACAAAACAAGTCATTTTTTTGGCCTACATTGCATGTACCTCTTCTATCCCCTGACCCTAATAAAGCGAATTTAAAACGCGACAAACAAAATACCTACCGCTATTTAAATGTAAATAAAAACATCAGACGTGACCTCAAAGAATCTCGGTAACGAATCATGAATTATTCCTAAACTTGATGAATTTTAAATACTTAAAACAGAATTGTTCCGTCGAAAAGTTTGAATGTTGCGGTTGGAAAAATCTGCGGTGAATATAACCGACCCGGTCGAAATACACGATTGTTATGTAAAACAAAGTAAGTCGACTTAACGGTTTTTCAACTTGGCCTTTAAATGGTAAAATGGAAAGTAACTTAACTTTCTAAAAATAACTTTATAAATATAAAAATAAAACCAAGCTACTTAAAATTATACAATTAAAAGATAGAAATAATAATAACGCGTGAAATTCAATTTTGGAACCGTGTTTTTAGCGAGTGACGTGCAAGGCAGGTTATATAATTTGGACTGTCAGTTAGTGAGATTTTTGTGATTAACTATTCCTGTAAGTAATAAAAATAACCCGTGACCCGTGACGCTCCTGAGATAGAGTTCAATCAAATGACACCCCTCACTCTCAAACCGCCAACACGTTTAGTCTACACTCAGAATGAGTATACACTCTGGGGCAGTCGGGTAAAAATACCATTGCAATCTTTTTTTAAACATCTTTGAAAAATTTGTTCTTGAGTTGAAGCGCAAGTTTGAATTGTTATATAATTCTAAACCTGCATAGATTTGCTCTTGATAATCTTGACTAATGATCATTTTTATACACATTTTTATATCTGAATGGAAAAATTAATAAAAATCTTTATTTAAAATATTTTCATAAATCGAATAAAGAAAAAAAATGTTTTATTGTACAACTATCATGAATATTACTACAAATACAACTTTCAGGCATAAATTATAAAAACAAAAACACGCATGTTTCCATAGCGATATTTGAAAGTTACCCGGTTTTACGCATCAGCCCGAACAGCGAAAGTTGCGAGGGTTGACCACAACGCATTAGTCATTGAACCGCACGAGCCCCCGGTTTGTGGCGGCACTGATTCCCTTATAATAGGTGAGAGAGGAATGTGGAAGGGTTAGTTAATGGTTAAATGGACACATTTTTACTGTAGATACCTTTTATTTTGTCAAAAAAACTTTTAACAAACGTAGGTATCGTTAAGTACGCATTATTTTTATATTATCGAAAGGCAAAACACACCTCATGACGACTTACTATATTTTGGTAGTCACATGTCTAAACCTGACCTAACTTACGTAAATAAAACTGAGATCAGCAGAAAATAACGTTCGGTTTAATTAAATGCGATATACTTACCTGGTGATTTTTTTATTATTAAATGTAAAAAAATATCTTTAACATATCTGAGTATACAAATATATTTTTCTTATTTGTAGCTGTTTAACGCAATAGTAAAGATGAAATAAATGAATATGTGCGTCCCACTGCTATGCAAAAGGTTCTTGTTTATGCCGCCGTTTTTTCCTATTTCTTTCCTACTCCCGCCAATTGCTAAGAAACGCGTCCTAGTGATGCAGCTTTCGCAGTCTCATTATTAATATTGTATTGATCAACATTATTTATTTAAGGACAATATACGCTTGTAGATATTACAGCAATGGTTTAGAAGACAAATGTAGTACCTAAATACAATTTGGCATTTCAATGTAAAAAATTTTTTTTTTGCTGTTACAACATTTGTTTGAGACCGCCACCGCCACTTCAGGTAACACTCACAATTTCACATTTATAAGTACTTAATTATTTTTCTTTTAAAGTTAGAAACGAATACGAGTATATCACAATAAGAGTCTCTAAGGAAACTAGCGTACGTTAAAAACCTCAAATATAGTTTTTCTCAATAATATTCTTCTTTCTGACCTGTGATGTTTGATTTTAATTATTCTATTTATTTTCACCCCAACATTAACAAACTTAGTTTCCTAACAAACCAAACAACTGCTAAATAAACGCTGTTGTTCGCCGAACGATCATAATATTTACTTAAGTTCTAGTTCGATGTGCCCTTTTTGATTTAGTTCTACGTTTAATAGTGTTGCTAACTTCTGCAGTTCGATGGTTAGAAAAATAACCAGAAAATGCTATTATGACTTTATCATCATCATCATCATAAGCCCGGGGGCGTCCACTGCTGGACAAAGGCCACAAGTCACGGTCTTGAGCCGCTTGCATCCAGCGGCTCCCCGCGATCCTAACCAGGTCGTCAGACCACCGGGCGGGAGGCCGTCCAACACTCCGTCCACCGGTGCGGGGCCGCCACTCGAGAACTTTTCTTCCCCAACGGTTATCAGTTATCGGTCGGTTATGGTTATGGTTAGTTGTTGGTTATGACTTCAATATTAAGATATTTTTTGTGCTGTCTGCTTCGAAAAACTATTTTTTAAGTATTTACCTAGTGACACTCTTGCCGCACAACACAACATAGCAACATCTCTTTCACCGCAATAAGTAATGATTTTGGAAACTACGACAAAATAATATCATACATCCTATGAGTATAACATACATACGCTACTCTTTATCTAGGGCAGTAGGTTTGGAAAGAATTACACCTAATTACAAAAACAATAATAACTCATAAGGAAGCTCAAAGTCACTCAGAGGGCTATGGAGAGGGCTATGCTCGGGGTTTCTCTGCGTGATAGAATCAGAAATGATGATATCCGCAGTAGAACTAAGGTTACCGACATAGCCCTAAGAAAAGCTAAACTGAAGTGGCAGTGGGCGGGGCACATTGCTCGCAGTATTGATGGCCGATGGGGTCAGAAGGTTCTGGAGTGGCGTCCGCGGACCGGAAGACGAGCTGTAGGTAGGCCTCCAACAAGATGGAGTGACGACCTCGTCAGGATCGCGGGACCGCGGTGGATGCGAAAAGCACAAAACCGGTCTGAGTGGAAAGCCTTGGGGGAGGCCTATGTCCAGCAGTGGACGTCTTTCGGCTGACATGATGACAAAAACAATCATTAGCATTAATGTTCCATACGGACATTGACACTTTTTAATTCTTCAAGGTAAAAAGTCTCAGCACGCGACTTAAGTTGACATTAAATTTAACAGGGAATAAGTCAAAAAGTCGGAAAAAGCACCAAAAGTGCTTAACCTTACCACTGACCTCAGTTGATGTTAATTTAATTTGTTCTTGTTCTAACGAACAAATACTATTGTACCTCGGTTTGTTTGGCCGAAGATCCTTAGGGGACGTGGTGCTTATTATTTGTCACGAGATCGATGTCGATTTCACCAAATAACCAACATGTGAAGAACGTCAGTCATAGACTATTATTATAATAATCTAAGTATAAGGGACGTACTAGCCACCTCTGACACCAATTAAGGGTAAATATCCATCAGAGCTGCGCGAAGCAGCATAGCAGCGTGCGAGGAAAAAGTCAACCAATAGGAATACTTAATTTTCCTAGCCTCGCCCAGCGCAGCTCTCTTATTGGTTGTTTTTTTTCTCGCACACCTGGTCCTGGTCTCGTCCAGTAAAAGCATGCCATGTAGAAGTACATTGCGTCGTTAAAATAGCTCTCGCCTCTAACGTGAAAACCAACTCGTCAATGTATGTTGGCATGTTTTTGCTGGGCTAATGTAAATCAGCCACATCGGCCACACTCAAAATCTTGATTTTTGATAATGTATGAAAATGGAACGAGTGAAATTTTACGACGCGCGATAACCTAAATAGTTGGTAGTGACCCTGCCTACGAAGCTCGCGGTCCCGGGTTCGATTCCTCCTCGATGAGCACGAGTATTTTTTTTCTCTATATAAGTATTTTTGTCGTTGTCCAGTACCCATAGCACAAGCCTAGAGCTTAGTTTGGGACTAGATCAATTTGTGTAAGATCGTCTTTTGACATTATTTATTATTATTATTAAATGTCTCTACAATATTTAATGTAGGTAAGAATACAGTCATGAAAAGACCTCACTTTATTGGCTAGCCACTATTGTGCGTTGCAAACGATCTGTTAGCATCATCCCGTCTAGAAACGAAATCCATTAAATAGTTCTCTAAGATTATTTGACGATATCGCATTTACGTCTAGACGTCTATCTAGAACGTCTAGACGTCAACGCGATATAGAATACAACAGCTAAATAAGTTTGGTTAGTAGAATTAACTGGTATTACTTCGTAAGGTGTTAACAAGGTCCTTTGGGGGACATGCTCCTGAAATATGAGCTATTAAACGGCACGATAAGTAGACATTGCTTGGTCGTGAGTAGGCCGATGGGAAACGAAGTTGGGTATTATTGGCCCAGACACGTTGTGATATTTGAATAAAGCTAAATTTCACCGCATAAAGACGGCAAACGATCACACAGAGAGCCTGAGTCTTAGACAATATTTCCCTTATCCTTATCTGTCATTGTGACATTTGAATTTGACAGATAAGGACAAAGCATGGTTTAGCTACCCCACGGTTATGCCACGTTTATAAGTAAGGGCATTAGACATTAAACTTAGGACTAGGATTGAGGTTTGCTGATCATCTATCGCGCATCAGTTTCTTACATTTCATTTTTATCGTTTTTGAAAATCGCTAACAGTCTTATGCATCTCGTCTAGACTCTCTATGATCGTTATTGGGTAAAAAACCAAACAAATATACATAAAGACGCTATTTAAATGTCACTAAAATGAAGTCTAACTTACAATTTCGCTACAAAATGTACGTGTTTGACGTTAATCGACAGTTTCGTTACGGCGACAAAAGTCTTCGTTAACTGGACATTTATTTTGGTTTACACCCTCTTATCAATGTGGACAAACGTGGATAAGACATGTGTCACTTTCTGACCAATATGTAAGTGCAAGAGTTAAGGATGCTTTATCACCGCTATAATGGCGACCATAATTATAATACAGGGCCTGGGGCCGTAGCATGGTTGCGTTTGTCGCGTGATAAAGTTTAGATAAGGCATCCGTCACCTTATGACACGTAAATAAGTACGACAGTGACGGATGCTTTATCCACATTTGACACGCGATATAGACGCAGTCATTTTACTTGGCCTGGTGTATATTCTCGCAATTGGTCTCTCAAATTTCGTAATATTAATTCATTAAATTAATATTCATTAAATGAATTAGGTATAACCAATTATTTTTTTAGTTGCCCCGCGCGCTCGTAAGATATGTCAGGTAGACTTAGATATCTACCACTTTGGATTAACTGCTTCACGATGAAACCTGCAATGAAAATCAAAACACACACACACAAAACACACAAAAAAAAACCACTTTATTGTATAAATGAATACCATAGAGTAGACCCAGTGCTTGCAGTCGCCTGACATCTGTTCCGTCGTCGAGTACAATACAGCTGTGTCAACAGACATCTGCATGGGTTGCAATGCACTACACAACAAAAGGTTGCATTCCACATGTTTGTGAGTCAACCGTTGTGGATAAAACGTTTCAGGAAAATCGCTTGTGGCTGTAAAATGGAGGTGCCATGCCAAACTGACATTTCGTTTTGATAATCTGTGAAGCGGAGTTTCGTGGGAATTACGATTTTGGCTAAAAATATTACTTTTAATCATAATTTAAAGCATTTTTTGGCTGAAAATATTGTGGTAACTTAAATTGAGTGATTCTTTCAGAATGTCGTATTCGTCAGTGATGTTTGTTTAAATTTCAGCTCAAATAAGAATAAATATACTGTATCTCACCATTCCTTTTAATTTTGTGGACAAAAAAAACAGCGTTAGCGTTTGGTGATCACTTGTCACTTACAAAAATGTATGGGATTGACGTAAGTCACGTGATATACTCTGACGTCAACCTACATGAATTCTGTTTTGGGGTTTTATAATATGACAATCAAAATGTTATGCTATATAAGGAATCTAAACTTATTTACCCATTATAGAACATACTCGCTTGATATTTTAACCAACCAAATAAACCAACTGCACGTTCTTATTTAAAACAAAGATGGCGCTGTAGTCAAAAGTTTGTATAGTTTCCCAAGCACGCTACCTAAAAATAAGCATTTCAAAGCAATTTAAACATTAAATTCCGTGTTTAGCTTTAAAAACGACTTCAATGATAGGTAGGTAATAAAAATTCATTATAAAATAAATTAAAAAAACAACAGTATCACTTTAAATTGAAATTTTACGTTCGTTGTTCCACAACGCGCTATCGAAGTTTTGAAAAATGCTGAGTATATATCCAATGCGGTACCTTAGTAGTTCGAGGGTCCGTGTCTACTCAGTATGGTAGTGTCCGGGTAAAGAGCTACCTTAAATTAATCTTAACCCACACTCAGTGAAATGAATATGAGAAATCTGTGAATTTGTCTTTCAGACTGCCAGGCACTCCGATATACCTGGCGGTTTGACATGTGCCGCTTAGCGCTCGCTCGGAGTCACACGGAGCTCTGACTCTATGAACCTAATGAAATGACGATTACCGCATTACAGAACCTAGATCCATGTGAATCTAAACACTCACTGAAGTAGACGGTTTGACCCTCTTTTGGTTTCTTGTACAGCACACTTTTTAGGGCTTCATAATGTACCAGTTTTTATAGCAATCGGCAATCTTTGTTTTTCTACGAAACACGAGTGACCAATATAGGTACTGTCAGTTGCGAGTGCAAGTAAGATAGCAATAGCCAGTCGAACGGCATTACTCGTTACAACTGACGCGCTGTAATGTGATACCTATCACTCGCGGTAATCGAATAGTGATATTTTTAAAGTTTCGTCCGTCGTTAAGCAAATAGCACCATTTTGACAAAGATCAACACGAGCACTATCACGATATAAACCCCGGTATCTAAGGACGGTATCTAAGGGAAACTTGGCCAGCGGATTTAAATTAAAGATGGCCACAAAGTATCTTTCACTCATTGTTCGATTTAAACCCTTTTACTTATTTCATTACAAACCACTGTTAAACCACCGATAATTTGTCTACACGCCTGAGTCATTTATTAAAAATGAATACGCATAATATCCTACTTAGATTATTTTTACAGCTTTGGATTTACTTTAAAACTTCTCGTATCTGATATTTTTCTACAGGACTCTAAGGGGCATTGACCGCGATTACCAACGCCCCACGCAAAATTACGAAACCATATTTCATGCCAACAAAACATAATTTCTGGGGAAAAACGGGCCAAACAAACAAAAATTCCAACAAATCCAACCACCTTTCCCCTACCTTAATTCTTTAATTTGACGCTGCATTCGCGAAAAGTGTTCTATTTTTAAACGTAAGCATTTTTTTCATTATCTGCCTTCTGGGTCTTTTCATAATGACATAAATTAAAGCAACCTCTTTGAAACGGGAAAGGAGGGGAATGTTTTTGGCCTATTGTGAGGGAATTTAAAAAACGCCCAGTGACACGGTAAGCGATGATCGCGGGCATCCATTCGTAAAAACACCTTTGTGACTGGACGGAATCTTGGGGCAAGTTTGAATTTTGGGCTGTTATAAAAAGTAAATTATGTTATTGGGTTCCTTTTTAAATTAAAGATAACTTTATAGCTGAGTCAGGATTGAGAATTTTTATCTAAATGCCCAAGATGTATTAAGTTCTATCTACTTTGTCCTGCAAATAATTTAAAAACGACCCGTCCTTTTAAATCCGTTGGTGTTGAACAGTAAAACATTACAGTGGTTCAGGACTATCAAATTGATCAGTATACTATATAATCAAACGTCTGTCTTTTGGTCAACGTGGGAGCTTTACTTTTTAAATTAGCCGACAAAGGCCGCGCAGCCTAATGGTTAAGTCAAAAGCCATAGAATTACAATAATCGGGAGGATTTCGTGAAGCCAATATACACTCATACATAGTCCAAGAGCAACTGGACCATATTAATTTTATCCCCTTTTATCACCAAAGTAGGTATAATTTAAAGTACGCATTTTATGCCCGCTACGTGCGAGCCACGCAAGAATTTTTATCTTATAAGAAATTCCTCAAGGTTTCCAGTGACAAGGCGGAGTCGTAGGTAATTACAATAAATCGTCTAGGATGTTTCAGGCACTTTGTTACTTTTTGTGCGTTTTGCCTTTCGTTATTTTCTTAATTTGAAAAGAGTTGTTTCTTAATCGTTCGTTTCTATTTGAGACATTGAAAAATCATCGCAAAACTAGTTAATATTTGTAAACATTAGCCGTCTCTTTTTTTACTAATATTTATTACAACATTTTAAATTTCATTACTGCTTCAGCTTTATGTCATTCAAAGCACGTATTTACGCCGTGAACATGAGACTTCTTCAAATGTTAGTGTTCTTCTCTTAATAAACGTCTTTTTGTCAAAAGGTCAATTAAGCGAGCGCACGGTACACTAATAAATAAATAAAATAAATAAATATCAGGGGACAATGTCACACCAATTGACCTGGTCCCAAACTAAGCTCTAGGCTTGTACTATGGGTACTAGACAACGATATAAATACTTATATAGAGAAATATATACTTAAATACATAGAACACATCCATGACTCGGGAACAAATATCCGCGCTCATCACACAAATATCTGCCCTTACCGGGATTTGAACCCAGGACCGCTAGCTTCGTAGGCAGGGTCACTACCAACTAGGCCAGCGCGTCGTCAAAAATCGTCAAGTAATGAGAATGCACGCCGTAAATTTTGTCTGTACCTACTCTCCGACGGACAACTTAAACTCGCCGGTAAGTAATTCGTCTAGTTGAAAAGCGAGATAGATAAGAGGTTAACTACCAGTACTAGCTCAGCTAGCGGCTTCCCGCGACTCTTATTAGATAGTTGGTATACAAATATTATAATGCATGAATTACTGTCTTTACACACGATTCAATGTTTAATAAACACCCTTGCTTGACCAATAGCTCTAACGCGTTTTTGAATGAATTTAAAAAAACTGTACATACATACCTACATACATACAAACATGCCTTCACGCCTTCATTCCTAGACTGGGGTAGGCAGAGCTACTGTACATACCTAAAACTAAAAACCAAAGTCTTGTTATTTTATTAATAACCGTAAGTTTATTTTTTAACGTTTGAAAAATCATTGCACCATCTTAAAATTGGTCTAATTAAGAAAAACAGAAAGGAAGAAAAGCATTTCTCCATAACAACAATTTTTGACTACATGTTGTTTTGCGAAAATGGCCCCAACTAAACATGTGCTGGCTGTGAAGTCAACGCTCTTCCGTTGGGGCTACTCTTAATAGAATCTCGATTGTAAAAAATATTACTATTTTTCTTGTCATTCCAACCGCATTTCCTCTCAAGCTCGACAAAAGGAAATATCTGGTTCAGGATAATAACATACAGTAATCATTTTCGAATAAGGCGTCACAGACACTAGCGCAGTATTTTTTTCTTATCACAGAAGCCACAAAAAGAGTTTTTGGCTCAGTTACTGCTTACATTATAATAAAATTCTACCATAGATTTGTCGGCATAGACCAAGAGCTACTGGTTATTTTCAGGGACCAAATTATTTAGAAGTTCGAAAGTGAAAAAAATCCTTATTTTTAGAATTTATATGCATACTTTTACACAATAACGCTTGGTACCAAAATATCATCATCATCATCATCATCAGCCCGGGGGCGTCCACTGCTGGACAAAGGCCTCCCCCAAAGAGCGCCACAAGTCACGGTCTTGAGCCGCTTGCATCCAGCGGCTCCCCGCGATCCTAACCAGGTCGTCAGACCACCGGGTGGGAGGCCGTCCAACACTCCGTCCACCGGTGCGGGGCCGCCACTCGAGAACTTTTCTTCCCCAACGGTTATCAGTTCTCCGAGCTATGTGGCCTGCCCATTGCCACTTCAGCATGCTAACTCTCTGAGCTATGTCGGTTACCTTGGTTCTCTGGCGTATTACCGTATTACGGATCATATCGCGCAAAGAAACTCCGAGCATAGCTCTTTCCATTGCACGCTGAGTGACCCTGAGCTTATTTATGAGGCCCACATTCAGCGGCCAAGTCTCTGATCCATAAGTCATCACTGGCAGCACACACTGGTCGAAGACTTTCGACTTAAGGCTCTGCGGTATTTTGGACGAGAAGATCCGCTTTAACTTTCTGAACGCTGCCCATCCGAGTTGGATTCGGCGATCGACCTCTTTCTTGAAGTTGGATTTACCTAGTTGGACAGTTTGTCCCAGGTATACGTACTGATCAACAACTTCAAGTTGAGAATTCCCCACGTGAACCGGTATTGGCAAAACGCGAACATTGGACATGACTTTCGTCTTGTCCAAGTTCATTTTCAGGCCCACCCGTTGGGAAACTCTATCGAGGTCTCCGAGCATCTTACTCAAGTCTTCTAGCGATTCTGCCATGACTACGATGTCATCCGCGAATCGAAGGTGAGTGATGTACTCGCCGTTGATGTTGATGCCAAGTCCTTCCCAGTCCAGAAGCTTGAAGACATCTTCCAGTGCAGCGGTGAACAGTTTCGGAGATATGACATCTCCCTGTCTCACACCTTTCTGCAACTGAATCGGTTTCGAGCTCTGGTTCTGGAGCCGGACTGACATAGTGGCATTTTTGTACAAACACTTCAGCACTTCGATATATCGATAGTCGATGTGGCACCGCTGTAGTGACTCGAGCACCGCCCATGTCTCGACCGAATCGAAGGCCTTCTCATAGTCCACGAACGCTAGACATAAGGGCCGATTATACTCTTCAGTCTTCTGTATAATCTGGCGCAGCGTGTGAATGTGGTCTATGGTACTAAAGCCTTTCCGGAAACCGGCTTGTTCAGGAGGCTGGAAGTCGTCGAACCTGCGTGAGAGTCGATTTGTAATGACCCTTGAAAACAACTTATAAGCGTGGCTCAGAAGTGAGATGGGTCTGTAGTTCTTCAATAAGGTTTTATCGCCTTTCTTAAAGAACAAGACCACCACACTTCTGGTCCACGCCTCTGGAACACCGCCTTCGAGAATAACAGAGTTAAAGAGCTTCTGGAGGACTTTAAGTATCGGCATTCCACCCGCTCTCAGAAGCTCAGCCGTAACTCCGTCGTCCCCTGGCGCCTTATTGTTCTTCAGTTGCTTCAGGGCCATTCTGATCTCGTACAGGCTCACGTCCGGGATGTCTTCGGTGTAATGTCGGGTGAGTTTGGCTCTGGGATCTGTAGCCAAACTTTCAACGGGTCGAGTTGATTTGTACAGCTGTCCGTAGAACTTCTCAACCTCACTCAAAATCTCGGCCTTGGACGAAATTACGGTGCCATTTTCGGTCTTCAGTTTCATCAACTGGGTCTGCCCAACAGACAAATCCCTAGCGAACACCTTAGAGCCCTTGTTTCGCTCGATAGCATCTTTAATACGCGAAGTATTAAAGGTGCGCAGGTCTGTCCGTAATGACTTAGAGACTTGTCTGTTAAGCCCCCTGTACTTCTGCATGTCCACTGAAGACTGCAGCCGCATTTCATTCCGTTCGTCCATGATCTTAAGAGTGTGGTCTGAGAGTTTTTGGGTTCTTTTCTGGCTGCGGGTCTTAAAGAACTTCGACCCAGCAGCTTGGACAGCCTGTACAAACCCGTTGTTCAGATCGTCCGTAGACTCGCATTCTGCTAGGCACTCGAAGCGATTTTGGAGTTCGAGCTGGAAGGTTTCGGGGTTTTGGCATTGGACTGGGGTTGGACGGAGCGTAGACTTCATCAGTCGTGACCTTTCAAGCCTTGTGTTGATATTCAATGTGCCTCTTACGATTCGGTGATCACTGCCAGTCTTTAGCCTATTGATCACAGAGACATCATTGAATATGTGGCGTTTGGTAGACAAGATGAAGTCTATCTCATTTTTTGTCGACCCGTCCGGGCTAATCCAGGTCCATTTGCGATGTGGCTTCTTCCTGAAGAAGGAATTCATCATAAAGAGTCCTTCCCTCTCCAAGAATTCAGCCAACCGCTGGCCCCTGGGATTTCGCCTGCCAACACCAAAGTGTCCCACTCTCAGCTCATTACCTTCTCTCATGCCCAACTTCGCGTTGAAGTCGCCCATCACCACCGTGTAGTGCGTTTTAGAGGTCTGGATGGCTTTCGAGATGTCCTCGTACATTGCCTCCACCTCATCGTCAGAATGCGTCGAAGTGGGGGCGTAAACCTGGATGACCTTCAGCGAATACCGTTTGGTAATTCTGAGTATCAGGTACGCCACCCTTGTCGACACACTCCCGATCGACTCCACGTTGTTGACGAGCGACTTACGGACGATAAACCCGACACCACCCTGTGACAGGGCGTCACCTTCCCGGTAGTAGAACAAGTTACCGGACTTCAGGATCATCGAGTCCTCTCCCTGTCTTCGGACTTCAGATAACCCTAAGATATCCCATCGTAACTTGTCCAAACATTCTTCCAGTTCTAGGATCTTCTCGTCAGTCCTGAGCGTGCGGCAGTTGTGTGTCACCAGGGCCAGATTCGTTTGGTGGTGGTAGCCAGATCTCTGCCGGAGATTCTTAGCACCCCCTGCTCCGCCGTTACCGAACCCGCTACCTTGGGCCGGGCTAGCGGAGCCGCCGGGGACTAGGGGCCGTGGTTTTTTGGTGTACACCATAAGGGGGGGTTAGTGCCATAATCCCCACGCTTGGCGAGCGTGTTGGGGATCGCAGTGGGGCGGAAGTATATCACAGGACGCTGCAGCCCGTCCTGTGTCTGGCATTTGGCTTCCGCCCATCTCGGAACGGTTTGACCGCCGTTCGTCGGTTGACTGACTGCGCCGTGAGCAGTTACCACACGACGGGCGGTGGGGTCGTCACTTCCCGACGCCAAACGGTACTTCCCGGTACCAAAATATATAAGGTGTAAACAGTCTACAAAATCTACTAGCTGTAGTTTGGAATTATCTCGCCTTTGAAATCGACAGATGTTTGCCCTGCCCAATTTCTCTGGATATTTGAGACTTTTTTAATCCTTTAGAAGATTTCTTTTCTACACATAATTCAGACAACCACGAACACTGAACAAAACTGTCTATTCGGTCTAGCCGCTCTCAACTGATGCGCTTACCAAAGAACAGTTTTTTGAAGACTATGTAAAAGTAAAAGTAGTAGCAATTAATAAGTGTTTTATCAGGGAGTTACCATGGTCGCTTAGCTCTTAGACTATAGGTATTAGGGGTGTCTGGACGGGGTTTATTTTAGACAGCCCTAGGGGCGCCGGGGTAAAGAAACTCCTTTTATTATTTGATAATTTTTTCCACCTAAGGACGAAAAATATTAAATTTAGCTAACAAAAATATGTATCTTTAGTTGTATATTTTCAGATTATTCATATAATTTAGGGACAGTGACAAAGTATAGACGACACGTATAGCTCTGTCCCTTTTACAGATTACAAACATATTAGGTTTTAACAGATTAATCTCTGAATTTTAGGAGAAAATCATATTACAGGAAATGGGCGTCTGAGTGATTCGAATTTATTCTGGTAAATATCCAGATGCACGTTGCTTATAAGTTTATTTGAAGTACTTTATGGCTATTTCAATTCTTGAATTAAAATTATTATAGGTATAATTGTGTGATACGAATAACGATACAGAAGCTGCTCACTAACAAACAAAACGAATACTTTGCCAAGCAACAACGGTTCAAGGATCTAGTGCGCCATTTCAATTTGACAGAAAGAGCCAAAAAACAACAAGATTAGATACATAAACTAAGATGGTTTTCTTTACTGTAATAGGTATTTTGCGTTTATGAATAAGAAAGTAAAATTGTTCTAAAATACAACCTTTCTCTTTCTCCTAAACAAATCTACTAAATATCAAATCAGATAATATCTAAAGAACCTACCTACAGGATGTACCGGAAATATCAATTGGGTTCAATCACGGCTCGGTATCGGAGTTAGCTCGCATTCACAGGGTGTTCATTAGAACACAATCAGAGCTAATGAACTCGCTGATTATGGCCGTTGCTGGCACGTAGTCTAGCTTTGTAAAGGCACTTAAAAGTGTACGTTCATTGTTTAATTGAATCTAGCTGTTCGGGTAGGTAAAATACCAGCTTTTTACTGTACGAAAATGAACTTTAAATGTAGGTACACATACACAGGTAAATAAAGAAAACCAATACCAATACTTTGTACAGGTTCCTAATGCAAGATTTTGTATTTTTACATTGTATTTCGAATTTTCGATAAATGTAAGGCAATGACATGTCGCTGAAAAGTCGTCCGCCATTGCTTATACTCCATGTTATCACATTGAGAGCTATTTTTCTTTATACATATATAAATCATAATAAAGTTACAATTCTCTTTGGCTGCCGTTGCTCTGTTTTATGTAACAAATTAGAAAATACGCCGTTTCGTTATCATTGTTCAGCCAGTGGTTATTACTAATTCGCTTGCAAATTCAAACAACGCATCGCTAACGAACTCTGCTGATTAATGCAAATGCGACATGGGACCTGATGCATTTGGTAATGTTTACGACTAATTGAAGGTGCAGTCATTGAAATAGTCGGTTTTGGAACATCCTGCATTTTGTAGTTGGTATGTGTTTTTTTATGACAAAGAGAAGGCACACTAGGCTACTTGATAAAAAAAGTGATCTGGGAACCATAGATAGTTGCAACCTCAAAACTACAATCTTAAAACTGCAATCTCTTAGGATGTTTCTCTGAAAATGTTTTGGCAATCCTGTGGACTACACTCAAGAGCCAAAAGTGACCCGCTTTCATTGCTCTTGACTATATAAAGATAAGATAAAGATAAAGAGACGTTTATTCGCAACAAAACAAAACCACATTACATAGATACAAAAATATCAAGACACAGAAAAATTGTTGCGAAACGGTCCCAACTCAGCATTCGCTAGCCGTAAAGCCAGCACTGGTCTTCCGTTGGAACCGCTTGGTGAAAAAGTGACACACTTAACACAAAACAACGCTAAACGAAAAACATCAAGGATCAAAATTACAATCAGTTGTTCGAGATTATCTCAAACGTCTCAATCGACCACAAAGTTTATAGCCTGATAAGGTTGGCAACACAAAGGAAACAGAATCAATAAAATAAAAACAAAGACAATTATAGTCTATGGAAATGTAAACAAAGCAAGCATATATGGAATGTGCATACAATACGTAACGCCATAGGTGTATAGATGTGCTTTCGACTGTACTATAGTCTCACGTAGCGACGGCTATTAGCGCGTTTCACGCGAGGCGGCAGCGCGCGAAGCTAACTATTATTCGCACTTTCGCAGCGAGTGCCGTGCCGTGTCACACGAGTCGCGTGAAGCTGCTCGCAAGGACGCTTCGCAGTTGAAATAATTAGACGTCACGTTTATATTATATTCGGTTCAGTATATGACTGCAGTTAAGCCTGTTGTCCCGAATGGCTTTTGTAGTAAAGGACAAATCCGATTAAATCGAATGCAGCTAACGCATTCGGTCACCGATCCGAATGACAACGTGCCATTAGACTTGCCGCAATTGTAAGAGCGGCGAATGCATTTTATTGTTATTTGAGTCACCGAGTTCTTCTCGAGTTTCTCAACAATATATGAAATTACCGTAAATAATATCACCAATAGTGAAATTAAATTTGGCCAAGAAATACGGATGATAATTTTGACAGCGATTGACGTCATGTAAAACGGCGGCCATATAAACTCCTTGTTGAATTCTGTTTTGCTAGAAAGAGATAGGAATCTTTGTTTGCTTCTATCTTTTATTTTGATAGCTATTCAAAAAAATATTTATGTAAACTGTTTGTTACATCAGCTTTTATTCTAGCTGTGAAAAAAAGACATGAATATTCCTTATTATTTTATTCGTAGTTATTTTTTGTGTATTTATCAACGGTTTTTTTTCGAGGTCTTAAAGTCTTTCGCGTTCGGGTTATATCGGGTAAGACTAGCGTATAAGCAAGCGAGAGACAGATGGAAACCCGAAGGTTGTTTTATGCGCTTACTCACTGTAAAAGAATAATGGAGACGGAAGGTGAAAAAAGAGACCCGCTAAAGCAACAAGTGTAAAGGACAAAGCTATAAAAGTTACTTAGTTCTGTCCTTTTTTCTAAGCGTTAATTGAACAGCATAGATATGTCATTATAAACCCCCGATAGGTACGAACTTAACTAGGTTCTTATAATCACTAAAAGGTAATACGCTAAAAGAACATGGAATATAAATTGTTACATAGTAATTACTATACTTATACACGCTTTGGTACTCGTAATATATTCTATGTGCGTGCCACAAAGGCTATTAAACTATCGGCACGCTCATTATGATATGGCTTCTGCCGTAGGAACTATAACAACAATAGTTAGCTGATTGTAACTGTGTTAGTACAATAAATTGTTCACAAACATAAATCCATCCTTACTTATAAATGCTGCCATGAAGTCCACTGTTTAGGTAGGAAAATAGCTTAAACGAAACGTAATATATCATTAAGAAAACATAAGAATCTGTGACTCTCGTAAATTTTGTTCTCCGCACTGTTAACTGTGTCTGTCTTGTAATAAAAACTTTAATCGTGAATCATAGCCTCAATTTCATTTAAATAATAAATCATCAACATAAATAGTAAAAATAGTCCGACGCGACCTCCATCGTTAAAAACCGAAAAACAAGCCCACTTCAAAAACAACTCAATTTCACGTAAAATGCACCTCATTCTCTACGAACTAACAAGCCAAGGAATAAAACCAACAAAATTAACGAAGCAAAATGAATGCCTGCAAAACTTGCTGCATACAAGAACTAGGAAAACCATAAAACAATTGCCGAGGAGCCTTTGCAAATGAACTTGATATTTCGCAGGTTTCTGAATAATTAAAACTAGCAGGTAGGAAACAATGCCAGTATTGTGCTGCCGCATGCATTTCCTGGATTTAGAGAGGTCTTTGAACGTGGAGCTATAGAATGAGCGGAGCAATAAATAATTAATCTGTGTTTTGCTGCCTGCCTTATAGGTGGATGTCGTCTTCGACGGACAGACGAAGAATGCGATTAGCGCAGGATCGACAAGGACAGGAAATTAAATTTAAAATTCAAAATATTTATTCGGAAAATTGGCCACATGAGTTCTTTTTTACACGTCGTTAATATAGAGTGAATCTAATAGCGCTTCGGACAAGACCATCATTGCGGAAAAGAAGCGCCGCAAGAAACTCCAGCATTGACTTGTCTCTATCAACCAACTGGTCTCTGACAACCTACTTGCCTCTGTCAACCACCAAGCGAAACAATTATTCTGCGCTTTGTCTACGTACACACAATAATTAAGTAACTGAACAGTTTTATACTGAATAGGTTGCAGCTATTTCTCCGTTTTCCTGGCCTCTCGTTTGGCAATAAGTTAGCAGCCGGACACTGGCACAAAGGATACACGATCGTCGTCGTTTTTCAATAGATGAGACGCCGTTTTACTCCGTTTTATGCCGTTGACAAAGCTTTGTAACTTGGGAGATGCACATCATGTTTTGTTCTGTTCTAGTTTCTGGAACAACGCAGAGTATTCATACTGGATAATAGTTGGAACAACTATTGAGTTTATCTATGCGAGTTGTATGGTAGTTTTTTTTTCGAGAAGGCACAAGGCTTTCTAGGTACAAAAATATTATAGCTACATTGTCCAGGAAAATGAAAGTTTTAAAAGCCCGACTAAACATTCTGGTATAGTCGCTTTAATTATATTTATACCTGATTTTACTTTATGAATTTTAAGTTATTAATAAGCCGTGACAAAATATTCATATTCTTTATCGAATTCTGGTTGTTTATAAGTATTTCCATTGCAAAAAGAAATAAAAATAATCAAAGGGGCGAATTATCGGCTTACACTTCTTCATATCATAATATTTTATATTAGCTATGTATTTTTTTACACAACTACCCGAAAAAAGGAGTGTGATGTTTAGGGTTATGTATGTATGTAATTTTTTTTTAATGTCGCAAAATATGGTGTCTAGTAGTGGTTGGCAGTATGTAATTTTTCCTTTGTCAGTTTAGTTAGTAGGCAACTTTAAAAAGTTAGAGCAGCGGCCAAAAATGTGTTTTCTTAGGGTAGGGTAGAAGTAATTTAGGGAGTCACAAACAAGAAACTTCATGTCTTTATTTCTTGACATTAACGCATACATTTTCGAGCATGTTTGAGAAAAAAACGGTCATGTTGTACCTTCTGAGATTATGTAATAATCGACTTGTTATTTCTGCCCGCCAGTATATCCAACAAGTAAGAGAAAGTTCCCAGAATTGAATACTAAACTAGGTTCCAAGAGGCGAAGCAATTTGTTCCTCGAGAAGCAATAAATTGATCAATGTTTTGCTTGGAATAGTTACAACAAAATACTTTCAGCAAAAGTGGTTTGTAACTTTAGCTATGAATTGGAATATGATTTCTCTAGGGCTCTGATGTGTTTATTTTATGTTACGTCAACCAATATGTTACTTAGGCGACTAAGGAACTATGTCGAAGTGATGTACTGATTCAAATTGTAAGAGACTACTTAATAACTGCATTGAAACGTCACTTTGACATAGTTCTATTGTGGCCTATGATTCAAATTTGTTGACTTTACTGCCATTATTTTAACCCTAAAAAGTACAATGTTATAAGTATAACGTATGTATTTGTTTATCTGTATGTCGGTGGGTGTGTATGTCATAAGCTATTATTTTGACTAATTGCTACGAAAAATATGACGTCAAAGTTATTATTCCAGTAATTATCACCTACATCCTTATGGATTTGATATCCATTTCCCAGAAACATCGAATTATTGGAATATTGTGTTGTATTTTGTTACAGGCTAACTGCGTTCACTGAAATAAAAGCAATCTGATCGCGAAATGGAGGAAGAAGATCGACGATCGATGATCTGATCTAGTCGAGGGAAACCGCTGGATGACAGCAGCAGAGGAGAGGAAGGTCCATCCGTTTGGGACATACGATGCCACAGAAAATACACAAATACACAGATCACATACATAGACGACACGCTAAACTCTTAATTCTATATAACCCCCCTCTTTTTTGTTGGGGGTCAAAAACTACACATTTTTTATAAACAGTTAATCACGCAATCAATTTCCTGGTGTGACGGGAATGTTTTATTAAGACCCGTAAAAATGAAGATTCGCTCTTAATATAAATCCTGTTGCAAATAAAACGGGCACTTTTTCAATTAATTTATACATACATAGACGACACGCTAAACTCTTAATTCTATATAACCCCCCTCTTTTTTGTTGGGGGTCAAAAACTACACATTTTTTATAAACAGTTAATCACGCAATCAATTTCCTGGTGTGACGGGAATGTTTTATTAAGACCCGTAAAAATGAAGATTCGCTCTTAATATAAATCCTGTTGCAAATAAAACGGGCACTTTTTCAATTAATTTATACATACATACCTACTGTAACTATATGAGATCGAGTGCTACAAAATGAAACTATTAAAAAAAGTACATTAAAAGATAAAACAAAAAAAGATAAAAGATGTTTATTCAGTAAGTAGGCCGCACGGGCACTTTTACACGTTAAAAATCTACCAGCCCTTCACAAGAGACCACTGCTGAGAAGAAACGCCGCAAGAAACTCAACAGTCAGTCGTTTTTTTTAATACTACTTGTGATATTATACAATTATAAAGCTTATCCTAGCATTATATAAAACAATGAATCTATCATAAAATAATTTAAAAAAAATGTTTGATTTATTGTTTGTATTAAATTATTATTTCTATTCATAACATGTATTTTCTTTATTTCGTAGCTTAAAATCCCACTACAGTTACATTGTATTTAAACAACTTGAAAAAATCCTAAGAGCTCGTTTCAGTTGCAACAGGGTTTATTATTCTGCTGTTGTATGAATCCCAACGTTTCAACTATAAAAGGAAACTCTTGCCTTCAACCCATTTTTTCCTACATCGAGGCTAATTTAACTTTCCTCAAACAACGTCCCTCTGAAAGATTTAAAACCCGAACTGAATTATGAATTCGCTTAAAAGTTTTCTTTTTATGACCCACAAAGGTATTAGGCATTCAAATTATTTTCGTACGCAAATAGACATTCAATGAGCGCTGTGGGGATTGCGGATTTCCACTAAAACTTTTTTAGATTATATAATATTGCCAGGACCTAAAAAAAACTGTAAAGTAGAAATAAATTTTAGAAAGGGAACACTAATTCAGTAATTTGTCATTTTGATCTGAAATGTCCCATTGCTAGGATATCTATTTCTTGCATCTAACTGACTGAGTATGTCTAGTTCTTCCGTAGAAGAGGGTACAAGTATATAGAGAATATCAACCTGTTGTAACCTTTTAACATTAAGTTAATATAAGAAAAAAAAACCCTTTTGGATCCGGATCGCTAACAATTTTGTAACTCCCAAACGACATTCAAACGCGGTCATTAAGGTAGTTCCGCAAAATCAATCACAAAGTTTTGCCGCTTGATTTCGTTACTGTGATTAACCAGCGAAAATTCTCCGCAAAATTTCACAAGTGCTACAAATTTCGTGTAATTTGTTCAGTAAACAAACTTGCCCGAATAAGGTTACGACGATTACTGAGTTTTCCCCATAAAAGAACTCCAGGAAAGCAAATGAACTCTGTTTTAATTTACTTAATCTATTGCTTTAGGTCATCAAAGACTTGCCCCCTGATGTCTTCATGAATATTGCTGAGTTTCCGAGAATTTTCACTTCTTTATTGTTTGGAAGTGTTTTTGTGTAATTGGTAAGACGAGGGCTTAGAATAAATGTTTTATCGAGGACATTTGTCATTCTGTTGCGTCAAATATACAGAAATATAATTTTACTGGGTTCCAATTTTGTGCCACGTGGAAATGTCTGCAATATTTAATCGAAGGTAATTAAAAATGTTGTTGAAGTTATGGTAATAGTTTAATCTGCGTTGGAGGCGTCAAAGACTGATAGACTCCTTAACGACATTGCGGTTTTCAATTTGCCTGCCTTATAAACTGTAAGAAAATTTATTAAAGGTAAATTGAACTTGATTGAAAGTTAATTTGCTTCTTTCACAACAAAGTAACAACTTAAACAACTTAATCATTTAGTGCCAAAAGATTATATTAAGAATCAGGTGACCTGTTATGCTTATACACATAGTTACATATTGAATGAACATCAGACAATATCGTTGACGAAAACAACTTGAGAAAACCTAACTAAGCGCATAGTGGAACCAATTTAATTAATTTAGCCGATCGTTTGTCCAAAAAACAAGAATGTCCCCCATACCCAATAAAGATTTGGCCAAAACATCAAAGTTATGCAAGGAAATTACTTTTATAACGTTTATATAGGCCTTCCAAATTGCCTTTGAAATGTATTAAGAAGGTTTGATGTATTTTCAGGCAGGGGAACTGGTGAATTACGATCGCCTTTGTTTTATGGATGGATCTGTAAGAATTTGTGATATTGGGACGTACATTAAATTAAATTTATAGAAAATTGTCATGCTAATTCTCAAAGTAAAATGTTCAACACAACTTCTAGATGGCTGGCATAATTTACATCATATTTTGCTCATGATTTTCCATGTTCATGTAAAATGCATAATTAGGCAACCCTATTGCAATCAAATGATTGTTCATCGCCAACCCTGGTTTAAGAAGATTCCCCAGAAAATGCTGTTCCCATAAATTTAAAGATTCTAAGAAAAGTCAGAAACTTCAAGCTATTTTAAAAGGTACCAACGCTAAAGTGGAAATAGTTCCGATAGTAGTGAGAAACGACCGGGTATTATCTTAGCTATTGGAGTCCGGAAAGTTTACCTATTTGTAATAATAAAATGGAAATTTGCCACTCTCGTGGGTGGTACAATTCCCAGCCTTATTATAGTTTCATGAGATTTTCTTGAAAACAGTTCTGTCACACTGGTGTCGTGTCACATAATGACGTACGGCACGCACGAAGTTTCTGTGATAAAAGTATTTTCTAGTTTCTATATACGATGGCTATGTCATGTTACATATGCATGAAGTATCAGTTCTTGTTTATAACCTTCATGACTAATATACCAAGTACCTACATAGTTCATTTATATCGAATATCATATCACTGTAACATCTTTCAGGCAAATTAGAAGACTAAGGGCGGAGTTCACCAACAATTAAACGGACGGTTAGCGGTTTAACGGTTGTCAAATGTATTGACTAACAGCTGATTAAGACATAACCGCCTGTTAAATTGGTTGGTGAACTCGGGCCTAACAAGCTTTTAAATTATTTTAACAATGCATTTATTGTAATAAAATGTGTAAATCACTTCTACCCACGGCATTGTCATTTTTAAGTGCTTGGAGGTTAATTAAAAAAAATATGTCACAAAACCATTTACATATTTCATGTTTTGAGGTTCAACGGTTTGTAGTGTAGAGTGGTAGTTAAGTTCATAAAATATTTTATTAGGTTAAAACAAATTTGACAACGCATACATGATTTAATTGGTAGTAGGACAAACCTGCATCGTGGCTGGCTCAAACTTTCCCATTACACCGGCTGCATTGCCTCGCTGGATTGCAATGAAAACCTTCTGAACCAGCCACGACCCAGAACGAGGATCGTCTCCTTTGACACGCAGATGACGGCCTAACTCCTTAAGAAGCTCCTTGGTTTCAATACCCCAAGGTCCTGATTTCTCTAAATAATGTACATACCTATACGTGAAGATATGTGTTCATTTGTTCAACACTAGGTATAACTACAAGATGGAGTGACGACCTCGTCAGGATCGCGGGACCGCGGTGGATGCGAAAAGCACAAGACCGGTCTGAGTGGAAAGCCTTGGGGGAGGCATATGTCCAGCAGTGGACGTCTTTCGGCTGAAATGATGAGGTATAACTAAATTAAACACTCACCAAATTTATTATACCAAAGTAATGAAGACGTCGTAGACATAAACAATTAAATTGTAAATTAAAAATACATAATCCCACAAGGATAAACAATCCTGTAATTTCGACGAAATTGAAGCTCTTGCTATATGTATATAGCAGCAAATAAATCGACTCTAGGAAATCGCTTCCCACGCAGAACAGTTTGACGTGTTTAGCCGATAACAGCGCTTGCGAGCGCTTGTGAACTAAAGCGAATACGCTGAGCTACTGTGCTTCGGTAAGCGCTGAGCACTCAGTGTTACCTGGTAGGACAGCTGAAGATATTTGTAATAGTTTGTAAGCATACAAAGAGCTTAACGGAGAAAAGTGTAAAAGGTGGTGGTTCAATAAGCAGGTATAGTTTGCTCGTCCCCTATTTCACTCTCTTTAATCGTTTTGTTACAGCGCAGCGGATATAAACAATATGGTTGAACACAAAATAAAATACTGCCCGCCGCTCCTGTAGCAAAATAAAAATCATTACTAATGGAATAGAATTTAAACTGCTTTGATATCTGAATTTGAGATCCTGCTTATTGGTTTTGGGGGAGAATAGTGGCCCCTATAAGCGTACTTATCAACGACTAAAGCGAGTTATTTTATTATTATTCGGTGTGGTCGTATTCGCAACCTGCTTTCGGTCAGCAACTAGTGTAAACAGGATTTTGCAGTAAATAACGAAACCGGTTGAACCAAACGCAACCGACGCATTCGTTCATCGAAGAATGTAAACGCGCCGCAATCCCCGTGATTGAACGGAAAACTAAGAAATTTTGTTCATTATAAGGATGTCTTACAGTACGAATTTACTATACCTAGGTACACGTAAGGTACATTAACCTCCTGGCGACCAAATGTCGAAAAGTTTAGGTATAATTTTACCATCAACTTATTTAAAGATTAAAGGGTTGAACAAAGGGTTGGTATTTAACTATCCCCTTCGTTAGGATTACCATTACACAGTCCATAATTAATTTAGGAAATTTTATTCGAGTATTTTATTTAAATGTGCCATGTTAGGTATTTAGCTTGCTCGTAATCCTACTAATATAATAAATGCGAAAGTTTGTTACTCCTTCACGCTACAACGGCTAGCGGATTTAGATGAAATTTGAAGTAAAGATAGCTTATACCCTCGAGTAACACAAAGGATACTTTTCATCCCGGAAAATTTTAAAAAATCTGAAGGAATCACAATAGTCAAAATCTACGAAGTCGCGGGCAGAAGCTAGTCTAACATAATACAATATGTTTCATACTCGTAATTCCCTTTACAATAAAACTCTGTTTATTGTCCGATTTTTGGCTTTTAAAACTTCCCTGTTTTTACAAGTACGTACAGAATAGCAAAGAATAAACAAAAACAGAATCGCTACCAGTCCATTTGATTTAATGGTCCGCTACATTCGTTGTCGCTGCCTTTGCCTCTGCGCTAGTGTCAAACTCGTGGTGCGAGACAAGCCATTTCATTTCTGCTTTTATAGCATTTTCCAAGCATTTCTTGCTCTCTGATTTGCTGCCGATTTCAAGTCTAATTTAAGTCGTGTTCTGTTTTGTTCGATGGATACGTTTATTTTACTATTTCTATTGGGCCACCAATTTTGAACGTTCGTATTCCTAAATTGGAAGGAGATGGGACATTTTACTTTGTTTCTTCCTGTACTTGTAACAGATGTTTTAACTAGTTTGCTACACCTGCATAACATTACAGTAAAACTTTAATTCCAAGGCCCAAGGGTTTAGGCACTTTTAGTTTCATATTTTTAATGATTGTTAGATGACGATTTATCTGGTTACTAAACAAACATTTCATTAATCAAAAATACTTGATTTTTGCATAAAAAACCTTAAAATACCACTCGATCCAGTTATAGGAAACCAAGCAATCAGTAATCACGGAATCGCAGTATCGCACACAATATCAAACAGCAAACCGCAATATCGAGTGAGCAAACACGCCCCCTATCGATGCAAAAGGGTAACGCCACTGCCGCTGCACTCCACGTAATGACCACTTTCTGCACAAAATGAAACCTCCATCCAACTAAAACTAACACAAACGAATTCAAACTTTAAACCGTTCAAATTTGGGCTGCGATTTGCTGGTTGCTGTAACAAACATGCGAGCCATAAGTCAACAAAATGAGTGCCCCTCGACAAGATGGCGACTATATTTCAACAAAATTATGACGTAACCAGATTAGCAGGGTCGGTAGCTTTTAAAAGGTTTAGAAAACTGTGCACTTTCTGGATGTCGAGTAAATATGAGGTGAACTCACAGTACCTAATTCAGGAATTTTAAATTTCTAGTTATATCTATAATAAATGTGTGACTTGAAGTTTGAAAGCTGAAATTTTGAATTACGTCACTATTGTTCTGAAGGTGCGATATAGTTCGGTTACTTATAACTCTTCTTTAAAAGTGAACATATCCTTTCATGTCACATACGGGTGCAAGACATTGCCAACGTAGTTTGCGACAAATTTTACAAAAGTTCCCAAGTTGTTTGGTTTCCCGGCCACTTTGACATCGTCAGCTTTTCACGCTTTTCTCCTTTACTCGAATAGCCTTTCTTTGAATATTTTAGCACTTCGCCGCTGTGAATAACAAATAACTTCGAAAGATTTAGTAAAACATAAGACGTTAGATCAGTGTAGTAATATATCTTGTACTACATATTCAATATCAGATTTATTACGTGATATTAAAAGAGCCGCGACTAGTTCAGCCGTCTTTTCAAAGTCAAGAGCTACATCATATTTGACTAAAATATAAGATATAAGTTATTTCTTGCGTTCTTAAAGCTACTTTTCCAATTTTGAGGCTTGATATTGACTTCACCTTGAAGAACGTTACGTTTAAACTAAAGGTTGTTCTTTTTTTAGCATGTAATCATAAATGGCAACTTATAAACTTACCATATGCGAACAAACCTACTTCAATTTCTCATATTTCAAGACGTTCCATTAATTCGACGTGTCGACCTTACAACCTTTGCCTTTATATTAGAGGTCTGTATCTTTGTTCATAAATATAAGAACCAATTCACGGAACCACAAGCCATGTTCAATCAACAAACATTCAATCATTGAATTCCTGTTTGTTTCATTTTGTTAAAACCTAAATAAAACATGAACCTAATTTACCAAACTTTAGAATCCCTTCATTTTGAGTCTATTGGCGTACTAGAGTTACACTTTCTGTACACGTTAAGGATTTGAATCATAAATAAATACATAAATAGTTTTTAGTAAGAAAAACTTATTGGTTTATGGCAATCACTGTAGTTGAGCGTCACGATCATCAGTGGATACCCTAAGGACCTGTCCGCGACGCGATGCTTCCGCTCGACGCTCTGTAGCACGCCAACTTGCCCGCTCTGCATTCCCTTTGTGCTGCGTCCACTCTGGGAGGACACCAGTATGGCTTTCATTTGTTTAACATGCACGCCGCGCGCCCCGCTCCGCTGCATGCCCAACTCGAGCGTCTACTCATGCCGTACACTAAGCCAGGTTGGTTACGGTCAGCCATATAAGTAGCTGTAAGTTAGTGCTTTGTCACTATAAGCTCATG
The DNA here is from genome assembly GCA_923062465.1 of Acleris sparsana. Classification (NCBI taxonomy): domain Eukaryota; kingdom Metazoa; phylum Arthropoda; class Insecta; order Lepidoptera; family Tortricidae; genus Acleris; species Acleris sparsana. The sequence continues at coordinate 17,821,044 of OV281286.1, forward strand.
TTTTGAACTGCTGCACTAAACTATCAAAGATGTTAAGCCGAAAAGATGCTGAAGTGGGCAGTTCCTTATAAAGCCGACTGTTTCTATCAAAAGTTCGAATTTTCGTTCGCAATTGTTTCATTTGTATGAATTTTCAAGTTAGTAGAAATTTTGATCCCAATTTTTTTGCTTCACTTCTTCGAAAATTCATGTTGGAAACACATTTTTTACTAAGCGCATTTTGACATAAATAGTCGGACAAATCAAACAATTTGGCTTGCAAATTCGACCGCAAATAGGTTACCGTGGATAGTGTTTTTAATATTATTTTTATTCGGAAAACCAACAGATTTTTCTTATAGTTTTAGGTTAGTTACAATGTTTAACGGCATAGCTAGTTAGGTATAGGTTTTCACAGATTAATTCAAAGTTTAACAGAAAATAGCACAAAGAACGAAGAAGAGGAAACAGGCAGCCCATGCAGTGATACTATATTTACGGCTTCTAAATTCACTTTCGAGGTACGATTTCTCCATAAAGTCTGTCACCTGTCACAAATCAACTGGCAATTACCATCTGTGACAATTGACGATCTGTCGACATTTATCGGGACAGCGAGCAACGAATTGATTTCACGGGCAACATTGAAGGGAACAATTCAGTGAATTAGTCATGTGATGTGACGATTTTTGGAGACGTTTCTTTAAAAGAATCTCATTAAAACTTCTTAATATGTAACGACACTTTATTGATCAAATTACCATTTTTGAACAGTATTTTGAATCAATAACAATTCTATTAGGAATGTTATGTGGGTGATGGGAATTTTAGCTACCTACGAGCAAGTTTCTACACTTGGTAGTGTTTTAAGGGACAGCGTGCTCCGGATGGTGAATAAATAGTTCACGTGATCACGGCCTTAATAAAAGCATACATAGCAATATTTTTCGGTCAAAAAAACATTTTTGCGCAGTAATCATCTGAAAATCGAGACCAAACTAACGAATCCAAACTGGGCGTCTATTCAACACGGTAAAAGCCATATAGTGTTTGATCTGTTATCGCATTGTCACCGCTTTAATAGGTCTTATTTATTTGACAGTAATGGCGGATTACGTCAAAACAATACCATAACAGGTCAAAGGCGATGTGTTTTTACCGTCGGGAAAAGGTCTACTTCAAGAACGCTGGTGATCCTGTTACGACCTTGCGACTCCATCGTCAGAACAGCTCTGTAGCATCATATCATTGAATTGTCACCAAAGTTATGGTGGTAATGGAACCAGTAATTGACATGGATCTATGATAGATACTTGATTCTTGAACGGCAGATGATAAGGGTTATTCATTTGTTTTGCAAAAAATAATGACCGTAGTATATTCTTTGAATTAAGAGTTACGTCAATTATGCCTGTTCGCTTAAAGTATCTAAGACTGGTAAGGTCGGTGTCATAAATATATAATTACATAACAAGGTTTCAGAAATATATATTCAACATAATTTATAATAGCTTACGAATTTTTAAAACAAAATTTATTCCTTCAATAAAATACCCACCCAACAAAGGAACATTCAACATTCTCCCCGTCCCCACTGCATTCGAGTTACATCACGGGTAATATTTTATTCACCTATCGCGTGCGGAATTGCTTGTAGAAGTATCAGAAACAAAGCTATTTACGCCTGATGTAATGCAAATATTAATATTTCAAACAACACTCGGCTACTAAGGGACGATCTCGGTAAGATCTCGATCAAAATTTGTTTACTTACAAAAAAGGGACGAGTTTGCTTGGGTATTTTCCAAAGGAATAAAGAAGGAAAAACTTTGCATTCCGTTTTTTTTTCTTCAGTTAATGCATCCATTGTTTTACGTAGGCTAGATTAGGTTTTATTCACTTCACTTTAGTATATTGTCCAACTAAAATAAACTATTACACAATTTGACACATTTATTATATTAGTATGGATATTATAAAATAAAAAAATCTCAATCTCAATCTATTCAGAATTGTTCAATGTAGGTACCCGAATAAAAAAAATAGCAGCTGGAGAGGAAAGGCAGTATCGTGCTTATATGGTAGCTATTGTACACCTCTAGGCCATTGGTAATTTACAGTGTACCAAATTGATTAAAATAATAATATTGACGCCTTGTGATTTGAACTTTCTATTAAACGGATCAGTATTTTCTGTACATCAGAGAAATGCATTACTGGATCCTATCGGTAACATCTACCAGAAACCCGATGTGTGTTAAGTTCTAGCCGCACTTTAAATCGACATGGATGAAAGGTGTGAACGTAGCCTTGAAGTTTCAAAACGATTTTAAAGTGAGTTTCCCTAAAACCCGTGGTACCACGGCCATCAACAAGGGCGTTAAGGCCCGATGAATTATGAAATTTGAAGAGCGCGGCTAATGGCACGAAAAGTCACGCTTTTTAGCTTTAGCCGTTTCAATTAATAAAGGTTCGGGCATCTGGTGGAAATTATCGCTAGCCCGTGATCGGTGGAAACGGTGTTAATCTTGACAGGCGGAATCAGGGTTCGAATATATATTTTTTAATGGTGTGGTGAAGGCTCTTGCTTTTGGGCACACATGGCACTTAATGATTTCTGGAATCTGAAACCCTTACACCAGTATTCACAAACGTGACTATGAGGTCTCGCAGTGCTCACGAACGCACAGAGTGGTTCAAATCGTCTTATAAACAAAAGGTCGGTCAAAAAGGACCAATCACAAAGCTGTATTGAACGCAGTGCGTTTACTCAGTGAAGGATCCCTTGAGTATTGTTTATGAATACGGGTGATAGAACTTTTAATCTCAAGACTGGAATCCTAAGACAGTAGTAATTTCACTGGTTTTTCTATCCTCACAGCGGGATACTGAACACTGTGCTTGTTTGAGCCAGAAAATAATAAGTTTCTGTCGAATAAGGTTGGTATCAATAAATGATATGCTTGAAAATAACAGTCTAGGCAATAAAAATGAGCGCTATCTATGCGGACAAAACCGCAGTAAATGCTAGTAGGTACTTATTTATTATTGTGTTTTACCCGTGCCATATTCTCTCGCGTCACAGTGAAAACAAAATAAAATATTCAATTCCATTACCTCCACAAAGCAAGCAGTGTCCCAAATAGTTTTTAACAACCAATCCTCTTGGGGTCCATATGTTTTTCAACTGTCTTTGTCCCTCGGGTAACGTACACTGACGTATAAAAGAGATGCCACTATAGGATTTACGTAGAGTGCCTAAAAGCGTTTGTTGTAGTTTTCCTTTTTGCTTTCTCTTGCCGTCAATGTCGATTGTCGATGGCATTTGTTTATCGATGAGGACAAACATGGATAAAACATCTGTCACCTTCAGACCAATATATAGTTTGAGAGTGACGGATGACTTATCCATTGTATATACCGCGATAAAGGACACCATAATACATCATTTAGACATACCCTTATAATCTGTGTTATACAGGGACAATTCAGGTTATTAGCTGTCTCGTGCTAACTAAACTGGTTTGAAAGGTTCAGACGATTTTACTTGCGATGGTCATAGAGTAGAGTTAGGAATAAATATTCACATAAATTAATTTAATTCGATTTTATTTACGAATCCCAATACAATAAAGTTAGTCTGTCTACGGACCAAGAAAATTATTTTCGCAGTGTCTTTGAGAACTCCGGATCGCTACAATGATTTTGTCCGCCAACCTACCGCCAACTGGCAGTGTTGGTACTTTTGTGTGGATAAAAGACGTATTGTGATATTGACAGCGAAAAGGCAATCAATTTTAGAGACGTGTTATCTTGGTTTCTAACTCGGCTTCCATTCATCATCATCATCATCAGCCTGGGGGCGTCCACTGCTGGACAAAGGCCTCCCCCAAAGAGCGCCACAAGTCACGGTCTTGAGCCGCTTGCATCCAGCGGCTCCCCGCGATCCTAACCAGGTCGTCAGACCACCGGGTGGGAGGCCGTCCAACACTCCGTCCACCGGTGCGGGGCCGCCACTCGAGAACTTTTCTTCCCCAACGGTTATCAGTTCTCCGAGCTATGTGGCCTGCCCATTGCCACTTCAGCATGCTAACTCTCTGAGCTATGTCGGTGACCTTGGTTCTCTGGCGTTCCATTACTGTCAAGTAAATAGGACCTATCGTAACGTTGACAATACGATAACATCTGGGGATCGTAATAAAAAGGGGCATACACAAAAACAGAGTAATCTGGACTTAAATCCTTTTTCATTTGATCTTCTGGAGACTTAAGCCCTTTTTAACTAGGACCCCAGACATGTCAAAGGTAAAACCCTGGTTATACCCTGTAGAATCTCTTGGCCCTGTGCGTTTTTTATCCTTTTCCTCGTGTACAAAATGTACAAAATGGCTATCTTATCCATTAACCTACCGCCAAACAGCAGTGTCCGCAATGTTGTGTTCCGGTTTGGGGATAAGACAGCCGGTGTAATGACTAGCATAGAGGCATTCTATCTTAGTCCTCAGGGTTGGCAGCGCATTTGCAGTCTTAGGCTTGCAGTCTTGTGAATGCGAATGTCTATGGGTCACAGTTTCCACTTACCATCAGGTCGCCTGTGTGCTCGTCAGCATTCCCTATGCCATAAAAAAAGTAAAATTAAATAGGGCTGTAGAAGTGTAGATATCTGTTTTCATTTATCACGTCTTCTATCAAATTAGTTACCAGTCGATTACATTAGTCAGATAACCAATGGATAGTTCCATTACCGAATATTACCTTCTAATTATCAACAACATGATTAATATTACTCCAACAAATTAGGTAACACGCGTACTACATTAATTTCATGCCAGACTAATTAAATTAAAACTATCTGGGTCTGATGACTCTGTTAAATTTTAGACACTCGACAACCTGAACTGTCTAATTGAGAAGATGCATGTTATTCGATAATCGACCAAATGTAAAGGATTGATTAAGGTTCGCGACGGCCGCTAAGTTGACTCCTGAGCTTAATTTGGGTTTGTCGTACAAGTCGTAATGTCAATCGGGATAGTTTTTAGGGTTCCGTACCGTATGAAAGGGCTCAAAACTTTAAAAAAAAGTATTGCTGATTTTAACCCAAAAATGCACAAATAATGACCGTTCCGCTCCGTTATCTGGTTCTGGCGTAGGTATAGATAATAAAATGGAGTGTTAATTTTTTATACAGTTTTTGAAATATAACATATCTTTGAAAATGCTTTAAAATTTAGGCTAGTTAAAATTGACCTTATTATCATTATGAGTTTTTTTTTTGGTGCGAGGCTCCGACTCGCACTTGACCGTTTTTTTGTATTATTATTGTTTAAAAGTATTTATAAGTTGTCTATAGGCTATCTAGCTAGAGATGCAGCAATATAAACTGGTCCACCGAACAGAACTAGTCCCACGGCGCAATCATCTCGCTCTCCAAGTTCCGCGGCGGATTCCACAAACTTCCGACTCCAACATCGATCATAACTCGCTTGGCAGGAAATTCCTTGTATGGCCTTTCGAGAACCATTTTTCATATTAAATATTTCCTTAAACGCGTATATTTATTATGCATTGAACATAAGATTTCAGTATTCACAATTGTAATGAAAATTAAGTGCTTTCACTTGGGTGCCATCACTCGTTATTTTACGACCTTATCTTATTCATAAAACAATATGTATAAAGTTAGTAGGTATATCGTAATCTGGGTCACCTTCCGGGCTTTCACCGACCGGCGTTTCGAAACAATTAGTAGTGTCTGTCGTCTCCTTTCCTTTATAATTGTTATTTTTAATCTCGGTTTAGGTATTAATTTTGCAAATAAAATGTTTTTTTCTTCTAAATATAACACACTCAATAAAAAAAGGATTGTCATCATCACAAATACAAACAATGAATTTTCTATAGAATAACTGCCATGCTTATTCGATCTATAAATTGTTATCAACCTTTTTTGCACTCCTTCTGTAGTTCTCAAAGAATAGATTCGTAATAGGCAATTTCCTTTTACTTTTCTAAGCCTTCTTCTCCATACAATTCATTCCTAAATAAACCTTGGCAGAGCCACTGAGAGACAAGGGCGAGGAACCAATTAATTAGGGCTCTTAACGTAATAAGAATAGCAAATTGAGAGGGTTCGATCGACAGTTGTAGGGGTTGATCGGGGGGCAATTGTTTATTTATGTCCGACGAGAAGAAATGTTACTAGAAATCTTGCCACTGGGCCGAAATGCCGCAATAAAATAAAATACAACGGTAAATATTTACCTTTTTGTACATAGATGTGAAAAGACAAAAAAGAAAGTTAAAATATAACTAACTATACCTTGTCCACGTTAAAGAGTTAGTACCAGAAAACTTAAAATGCACGTGATTGGCCAGCGATAAGGGCAACGCTTGCGCACATGACGGGTTTACATGCCGGCCCAAATCAGTCAACATCTGTTTCTTGTACGGTGCGGACGCGTTATAGTGCTCTTTTCTTGTATTGTTGATATCACTTTTTACCTGGCTCGTTTATTGGACCGATTCCCGTTTAACGTGGCCTGCCAAATCAACTTACGAACCAAAATCATAGCAAATATTCCGAGCCAAGCCGACCCGGCCAGTGAGGTGCGATTGTTAACGCCTACTGATAATTTCTTGTCCCTTTCATTTGCATACAAAAGTGCGACAGAGACGGCGCTTTGCTAACTCTTTAACGTGGACAAGGTATAGTGACCCGCCCTTTGCTTCGCCTTGGTTTATGTGTGTTTTCTGTTAAACCCGTACATAATCCAGAATTTATATAACGTCAAAACCTCCCTCTTCAATCAATCCTATCTATTCATGAAAACCGAATTAAATTCCGTTCCGTAGTTTGAAAGATTTAAGCGTACTTAGAGAGGGACAGACTGCGGTAAGACACTTTGTTCTTATTACGTAAAGAAGATGTTACTATAATAGAACAAGAACAGTGGCTCTAGACGACATGCATTCGGCAAACGTTATGTGAATTAAAAAAAAAACTATAGCAATAAGTCGCGTCGAGCGCTTATATCAATTCTATATAATTTGAAAGGTCTAATGCTGTTAGCGTTGTTCGAAAACTGTCAAAATGTTTGGGATTGCCGAAAGTTTACGATCTATCGCGCAGCTCCTAGCGGCCGATACTCTATTCAGTAAGTCAGATTTCGAAAATCGCTAGCACAAGCGTTATGCAGCTTATCTTTTTCCCTATTGTATTGTTAATATAATAAAAGCTCTTAATACCTTAACAGTAAAGGCGTCCGAGTCGTAAACGATACGATTTCAATAGGTATAAACCGTAGCGGAATAAAACAATCAGCATAAATCAATTTGAACCTTAACAAGATACGCTTTGGTGAAGGCCGTCTCTGTTTATAAACGGCAAAATAGCTATGCTTAAAATATGCTTTGCCCTTATCTTGCACTGTTGCTTTGTAATTTAAAAAAAGTGACAAAATATTACGAAAACAGGTTTATAATGCGTTTGTTAACTAGGGGTATGATAATTCCCTCACAATGATTACGGAATTCGTATTTATCTTTCAAGCTATTTTACACACTTTGTATTAACTTCACTTTCAATTTACAAACTAATAATGTAAGCAAACTCTAACAAACTCAAGCTCATTACATATATTTATCAAAAACACACTGCAATGCAACAGACATAGCACAAAAAAACTAGATAAGATTAGAGCAAAATTAGATACGTTTCACGATAGAGTGAAGTCAAATACTGCACTCAGCGTGTGCTGCAGCCGGAGCCACAGCGCTGGTTTTCAGCTAAACCCTAAAATCATGGAAGACAATTGTACTCTACTAATTTTCGGATTATAAAAGCAACAGGAAGACCTATAGGGAAATGAATGGATTGTGTAAAGACTGTGTAAAGGATGAGAAAGAGGGGGGCGGGGAGGCGTGGGAGGAAAAAGAATGCTCCGCCAACCCAAGATATTTTTTTTAAATTGGTAATCGCCTGAAGAGCTAATCACAAGTCCTTGCTTTTATTTGTTTTTTACTTTAAAAGGGGCAGAGGTGAAAATCCCTTCCGGAGTCCTTGAAATGGAGGGGCCGAGTACTGCCGGGCTCGCACCGGCTAAAAACACCAATGCCTCAATTACCAACTAGAATTTAGACTCCCGCGGATACTACTCCAGCCAGTGCTGAACGGCTGGAGGAGAAAGTCCTTCCTCCGTTTACTTATCTTATTATGAATGGGGGGAGACTAATAGCTAGGTAAGTCGGGGAGTGGGAACCCTGACGCATGCATGCTTACAGACTACGAGCTTCCTTCCTTTTGCCCGACAAAGGAAGGGTTGAGTCGGAGATCATTTTCTGATGATTTGGATAAGGGCAAGGAGATGATGATGATAATTAATAGCATATTTATGCAATCCCGATGGCCATAGATTAATTTGGTTCCATCAGGCTGGTATGATGACGGAAACGGAAAGAAGCCAAAGGAAGTCTTCAATGGTTCATAGTAGATCTGCCGATTGACCCATATGACACGTCTTTTTATCAAAACACTTTTATCAAAAGTCTTTTTATCGTGAATTTATAGTCAGTACAGGCAATATTGCGCGTAATAAACAGAAAATATTATGGTTACATTATTTTTAGCTTGATCATGACTGTGTCCCACTGCTGGGCAAAGGCCTCCCCTCTATTTCTTCACTCGTCACTTTCAATAGTTATGGTTATTCAGTCCCACTTGAACTTCGTAACAAATCTGTTATATATCTAATTAATTAATAAGTCTAACACTACCACACCACACCACACCGGGCATTTGAGAACAGTTCCCCGTCGCATGGCAGTTGCGGGTAAGAACCCGCGTGTCGTCGGTCCCACGTACTACGAGCGTCTACCTGCCAAACTTAAAAATTTACAATCCGACGAAGCATTTAAACATCAGCTGAGGAACCTTTAATTGAATAATCCGTTATACTCCGTGGATATGAAAACGGAAATGTTTTATTATTTTGTTGACATTTATTACTCATTGTACATATTTTGACATCGGACGAATGACCATTATTAGATGTTTAACATTTATTGTTTTAATTTATGAATTATTATTGTATTCTATTCTTTGATTATTTATATTTATATTTTGACGATCTCAATGTAATTTCGTATTTTTTGACATGCAATGCAACTAATATTGTAATATTACATTGACAAATAAATAAAATAAACTAAACTAAACTATTTTATTTTATGTACTATAATAAAAATGAAACTCAAAATTAAAACAAATAAATTGAAACCAAACGGCACAATAAAGCTCAACCACCCGGGAACATCATTATTTATTCAATACAAGCTTTTAGCTGTGTATCTTCCAGTGTTTTCCCGCAGACCACGTCCGCGTAAAAGCTCAGTAATTTAAAAGCTGGTATCTGCCTGGAATCTGCCTGAAATCCGGGATAAAGCACATTGTTCGAGCTGGCAAAACAACGTTGTTATTCATTTCACAAATATGTAATGGTTACATTTTGCTGGTGAAATATAAGCACCAAAGGCAATTTTACCAGTTAACGTCGTAAGAAAGGATTCATGTTGGATTTTGTAGCTTGTATCCCAATTTTGTTGAACAGACATGGTGTTACAGTGACAGGGGCTCTTTACTCGATGAAACCACATTGTTTTTGAGATGTTATCGTATCGCTCAGTCCTATTAGACTTAACACTACACATTTCTAATTTTGCTCTAGTTTCTTTGCAATATCTGTTGTGATAACAAATAAAAAATAAATAAATATGTTTGACCGTATTGTCAACGTTAAGATAGCTCTTATACCGGGAGACTAAATATGTTTTTCTGGCTGTTTACAGTTGGTTTAAAGCACTCGTACTAATTAATAAATTATTATTTTAAATTTACCAAGTCTCATGGTTACCCTACTTCTTACGTTCAACTGTTATAGCCTTAATACTTTAATCCACATAACTCGTTTAGTAGAATAGGGTGACCACAGGGTTGGTAATTTTTCTTCTTTAAATAAATTAAGTTTTACTTCGACAAAGTTTAATTGTTGGGTTTTGGAGTTAATGCACTGAACCCACCTTGAGATGCTGCGTTGGAAACCAAAATTTTAGTTTACGACTTAGGAGTACTATACTTGACTGAAATGGCGGTCGAGTTGGAAGCATGTAAAAAGCACTATAGTTTTACCGAGTACAATAGATTACATGATTTTATCGTTTCACTATATTGTATGTAGTCGATAATAGTGATTTGCTGGGCAGTGGTACAAACAGTTTATCTCCGGTATCTCCGTTTATTGTGTAGTTCACAATTTTCAAAACTGGATTATAGCGAAGCATACTTTTGTGTTTAACATTGATATTAGCGACGTCTCTTGCCCAGACGCTCTATTCTGCAGTCCTAAGCCAAAACGCAGTATGTCAGATAAAACTCCCGTAGCAATATCAACCTTATTACTAACTGAATAGAATTAAAACTGCTTTGGCTGTTGAATTTGGGATACTGCTTATTGGCTTAGGAGGGCAGTATTCTAGGCGGTAAAACCATCTTTGACCTGTTATCGTATTGTCAACGTTTTAATAGCTGTTATTTACTTGACAGTAATGGGGGCCGAGTTAATAACAATACCACTACAGGTCAAAGACGATATGGTTTTTACCGCCAAGAATAGAGACGCTGGTCTAAAACAGTTTCCGGGAGGAGTTATCAGGGCTCTATGCTACCAAGTAATACGATATTGCCTCTGACATGATAACGTCATGATAACGTATTATCCGTTCCATAAAATAAATTGTCTTTCTATTTCACTTTGCCACATTACGTTACGTGATTAAAATTATTGTTAGATAGATAGGTAAAAATCCCCGACATTTTAAAACCCCTTCATTTAAAGCAGCCAAACCGATTTAAAAACTAGCTAGGAAACAACGCTAGGCCTGCTTCCAAATATAAAAAAACCCCATCCAAATTGGTCCACATGCTTAAGCACTACGGTGCCACAGACAAACACACACGCACAAGCCTCTCTACGCTGTTTTATGTAAAAAATAAACCCTCTTTTTAGGTCGGGAATTTAAAAAAAACTTAAAACAACCTAGAAAGGCTTGTAGAAACAACATGGAGAAGTAAATGCATTAGAAGTTACTCGGAATTACTAAAGCTTCAGGAAATAGGAAACAATGTGCATGTTTCCTTTGCGAACGTTGTCCCGTGCAGTTTCGTGTTTTTCCAGCTTTTTATTTTCTAAACACAAATGAATATGGAAATAAAGAATGCGGATTTTTTGGTAACAATAGTCACAGTCTAAGGGCAACTTGGCTAGCTTTTTCATTTTTGATCACTAGTATATGGGAAAGGAAGCCTCTTTCTTCGCCAGGATCGCGGGACCGTGGTGGATGCGAAAAGCACAAGACCGGTCTGAGTGGAAAGCCTTGGGGGAGGCCTATGTCCAGCAGTGGACGTCTTTCGGCTGACATGATGATATAGGCAATCCCTAACGGTCATTAAATTTTGCCCCGTAGATTCCTATGTCTGTAACGGAAAAAAAGCAAACTTTTCCATTGAATGGTAAAACATTCGATAGGTACGTGGACGATTACATCCACCTAGGGCAAAACATATATTTAAAAACCGAACTTCAAAGGATATACAGAGACGAATAACCCTGGCATGGAAAAAGTACTAGTCCCTCAAGGAAATTTTCAAAAGCGAATACCCCACTAATGTCAAAAGGAAATTAATTGATTCTTACCCTTACAGTGCATTGAAGTGCATCATCCTTATATTCTCTAATTATAATACGTCTCATCATCAGAAAGGCACAAATAAGTTTTTACGTGTTATAATTAATCAAACATTTTAGCATTAAATTAATATCTTTTTACCAAGTTATTTATTTGTACCAATGTATTATAATGTTTTCATTTCTACATACATACATTTAATGCGAACGTTGTTCCAAACAATTAGGCAGACAACTAACTTAAAAATGTACGTATCTGTAGTAAACTCTCTCACTTAAAAAAAAAACTATAAAATCTATGCACATATTTAAAATAACTATGCTAACCGTTAATAGTGTTCGACAATAAACTCGTGATTCGATCAAATCGATTCACTGATACGATTGTAATCATTTAATGTCATTGCATTTTAATTAACCACAAACGAGTAAAAACAGCTATCTAGGATTTATCTTACGATGGCAATAGATCTGCCGTGATGTTTGACCATTTATGACACATTATTTTGTAGTCGATATGTAAATCGTATTAAGTTAACAAATTTATAACAGAATAGGTAATAAATCGATATCATTTTCTTAAAAAACCTTATCTATAAATGAAATAAAAGCCAAACCAAACCACATCTTTCACCGGCCCAATAAGATAAAAAATATAACATTTCGTTCATTAATGTCCGTAATGTTATATTACAACGTGAAGATTGGCGCACAACCTGGGGCCGCAATCCGACCTCGACCGTAATGACAAAATTAGCACACTTGTATTATAAATGTACTTACATGTAATATTTTTGGATCAAGTCATCGAACGGTCAAGTGGTAATTTTCCGGAAAAGTCGGTCTTAAGGTTTTAAACTTACTCTTTAGTTACACGCACAAAAGAGAGTCAAATTGACTACAGCAGGGGGTTTCGGAGAGGTGGTCCTCTCTCTGTTGCTGCTTGTTTTTTATATTGAATTGAGGGTGTCCCCCTCTACCTCTACCGAATGAATCACAGAGCAGGCTCAGCTAAATGCCGAGCCTGTTGATAGGTGCAAGTGCCAGGGGTTAAACACAAGACCAGATTCATCGGATTTTCGGGGGACGAATACGACCGCCGTCATATTAAGTCTCGACCCGAGTAGGCAAGATAGGGCCATATAAATAACTGTTTCTGAGTGAGACTCTCAGTGTCAACACACGTGTGTCATGGAGTTGAGACGGAAAGCTCACTCAAGATCAGTCTATAAATATGGCCCATAGGACAGTTCCTACCCAATACTGTTTTCCTGTGTAGCCACGGACTCCCATTTGTAACTGTTGCCACGTCGTATATATATCAAACATTTTAAAAACTTCGTTAGCGCGTTGTAGAACATGAAATTTTAAACACCGAATTAAAGCGTAATAAATAAGTTTCACTTACGTTTAACATGAATTAACGAAACCAACAATATTTAGTTTTGCTATTTTAATAATTTTATTATGTTTTATAATACAACTAAAGGTCTTAAATCAATGATTTAGTAGCTGGGGCATGAAATTTCTTGAAAGCATAAGAGACGGACGATCGGTGCGCCATCTGTTATCGGTTTGTGTAACTTCGATTCGTACACCCTCTCGCTTGCTTGCAACTACAAAGAACGGTAGTTTATATCGCTTTTCTATTTTGTAAACAAGTCGGAGCGGTGTTTGCTATAAATTATTTCAGAATCGACCACTTTTCTTTTACTTAGATAATTGCTAAGCTATTTTTGTATTTTCGAAGATTTCTACGTTGTAAAACTAAGGAAATGCAGAATTAAATACATGTATATTTTTACATTTATCACGTAATAGCTGCCATATAAAATAAGACTATAAAAATACGGTTTACGTACTTACTAATTTTAGGTATTTCTGTGATACCGATCACCAACAACAGAAATAATTTTAAATCGCAGTAACATATTATTCAAATACATCATAACACACCGAATAATCACGTAACCATAATAAGAAAAAAAATTACGTACAACTTCATTGTAAATAATCAACCGTAAGTCATTTTGCAACATTTGTTCAGACAACTTGCAATATAACGTACCTACATACAATACAATTTTGGTTTGTCAAGTTGACTGTAACTGTTACATATTGTCATGTTGGTAGTCCGTGAAGTGAAGATAATTTATACCATATCCATAGAGCCCTCACAGGATAAAAATCATAAGCCGCAGAAACTCCGCTGATAACTACGATTACCCGAAGTACGTCCAAAGTTGGTAGCTTTTTTTTTTACATTTGTCTTCACACCGAGACTATTGGCGCCCAACATGGGGCTGACGCTTGGTAGTAGGCTAAAGGATCGGCTCGGGCTGCAATCCCACCTCGACTGGAATAATAATGACCATAAATAAATATCAAGGGACAATGACACACCAATTGACCTAGTTCCAAACTAAACTCTAGGTTTGTACTAGACAACCATAACTCAGGAAGAAATATTCGCGCTCATCACATAAATATCTGCCATTATTTGAACCCAGGAACGATAGCTTCGTAGGCAGGGTCTCTACCAACTAGGTCAGCGCCACCATAGGACCATGCACACTTATTATTATTACAATGTACTTTTATTTAATGGTTTATAATCTTGTTAAAGATGTTAAAAAACTCTTTGTTAGTCGGGCGGTTGTGATGAACTTAGTATTATAGCAATTTGTATTCAAAAAATTAGCTTCACCCCATTAAGTCGGATACAAAATAAAAACAGGTGTTAATAAAAATAATTGAACACCCTTAAAGGTATATTAAGATTTTAAACCTTTTTTTACGAATCTTTTTTACCGGCACTCTTTATTTAAACGCACAAAAGAGAGAGTCAAATTGTCTACAGCAGGGGGGACTTTACAAGAGGAGGTACCTCTCTTGATCAAAGATTATATATATAGCTTGTAGCCGACGATTGTAGCCCGAACTCACAGCAGTGCAGGCTCTGGTGAAGCCAAGGCGTAAAAGCCGAGGCTATTGATGGTGCGTGGCTCGGACAGCCACATCAGTACATCCATCTTACAACTGATTTCTGGGCGAGATATAGAATAGCTCTCACCCAACACTATTACTGCGTAGACACGGACTCCCGTTTGTAAATTTTGCCACTTCTTATATATATCAAGCATTTCAAAAACTTCGTTAGCGCGTTGTAGAATATGAAAATGTATACATTGAATTGAAGCGTAATAAATAAGTTAAACTTATATTTAAAGTTAATAAACGGAATCGACAACAATTATTTTTACTATTTTCATCACTATATTATGCGTTAAAATTCAATAGAATGTATTAAATCAATGTTTTTGTAGTGGCGGCATGATATTTCCTGAAAATATATAGTTTAGGATGATTGGTGCGACATCTGTTATCGGTTTGTTTAAGGTGTCCTTTCATTTCGCCAAACAACGTTTCCGTAACTGATTTACTTCCCAACTGTTTCATTTGGGCAGATTATTTTTTTCCAAAACTGTAAATATTTCAGGACCATTGTGTAAAACCCTTATAGCTTAGGAAAGGTTAGTTTTAAAAAAATCCCGAAATATTTACAGTTATAGAAAAAAATGCATTTCCCCAAATGACAGTTGGGAGATGAATCAGTTTGGGAAATGCTGTTTAGAAAACGGCAGAGAACCTTTTTTTAACTTCGTTTCGCCCGTAATTAGGTTCATTTTTTATTTTTATCATCATAAATATGCAACTTTAAAACGATATTAATTTAAATGTTTAGTACACGATGTAATAAAAAAATCGCAGCCAATCACAATCGAAGGATAAAATAAAGAATTAAATTCAGTCTTCCTCTCAGTAACAGCACTTTTTAACCCCCAACGAAAAAAGAGGGTGTTTATTAAGGTTAACGTGTTGGTATGCGTTTATCTGTGGCATCGTTGCTCTGAAACGGTTAGACCGATATAGACGCGTTTATTGAAAAGAAAACTGTTTCAATAGGTTTCAGGAAAAGTGGTTGGGCCTTTAGGAATTTCACCTCTGAAAGTAAAGGTCACCATTATATCGGGTTTTTTATCTATTTAATCTTCGGTGAAACTGAAAAACCGCGTAAGTAACATTTTTAATAACGAGCAAAATGCACCTTTTAATTAGGATTGCAAGGTTTATTTTGTTTTAAAATAAATTTGTTAGTTACGCGGTTTAGCAGTATAACCAGCGTAATACCTACTTATTGACGTCTGTTAACAGGTTACCTTGGTTGACGTCATGAAGCTTGTGAAGGTTAAAAAGGCGAATGCTGGGTATTTGATATTGGCAGAACAAAAAACAGTCGTGTGGTTGCCGGCTTAGAATAGGTACCACTCCATATCTTACCGTAGAAGTCGTTAGAGGCGACTAAGCGAATAAAGGCTTTTACTGTCACTAATATACACTGGTAGACATCTTAGCCTGTTTGTGCAAAATGTGGCTACAGATTAAACAACAACTTTTTCAGAGTTGTTGGTAATTCTGTAGCTCTGCTCGAAGACCGTGAAGGTTAAGTATACCCAGTATAAGTATACAGTCCGAAAACATGACATTCATATTCAGAACAAATCTGTATTTCGACGGCGCGATTGAATTTTAATTTAACCGGATAGCAGTGTTGGGTGCGAGTGAGGTAATTTGGTTACTTTATTCGTTTCAATTGCATGCGAGCCGCCAATCCGATTTTTTCATATTTTTGGTTGGATTTGAATTTTCAATTTGGAATTTGAAAGGGTTTCGTGTAGAATTTCAATATTCCGCTTGTATTTGATTTCATATAAAGGACTTTGTTTGTGTGTGATCAAACTGATTAATGTGCATGTGTTTGTTTGAATGATTATGGGATGAGAGGTGGCTACACGTGATCGTAAGGGTCAATTCGCAGTGACAGCCGTAAACGAATTGGTTTTTCTTACTTAAGTACAGTTGAAAGCCATAATATCTATACATGTACCTTATTATCAGTATTTTAGGGTGCATAGATATTTTTGGCGCCTTGTGAATATTTATGACTTTGATTGTACACTACGTGGGTGTTTTTTGTATTGACAGATACTTTTACGGTAAACATAAAACATCGTAAAGAAACTTGCACAATAAATGCTGTATTATTATCATAGAGGAAAACACGTTAGTTATTACATACATACATTAAATCACGCCTGATTGGCAGAGAACACTTCTTTTCACGTGTTAAGATCCTGACAAATCTCTTTCGCTTCTAATAAGAAATAATTGATTTGTATTGAATATCTTTTGTTTTGCTTTATAATAGTACTTTTTACTATACGATAATAACACCTTAATAATTAAATTCGATACTTTGTTTACTGAACTATTTAACTAATAACGTGATTTTAATGTAACATCATAAAACATACTGTAGAGTAAGAGAGCGATATGAACATTTTATGATAGGTTAACAAAAAAGGCCAGTAGTCTTGATAATGTGATGGGTCAACTTGATGACAGAGAATAAATAACCCAAACAATTTTGGACAACGATAACTATAATTAGTAATACAGATGTTAGGTACTTAAGCCTTCTTATCAAATTCTTAACTTAATGTAGAGCGCCAGGAGGGTTTAAATCTCTTACGGATTCCTGCCAATCCCAAGTACCACCGGCTAGCAGCAACTCTCTTGTTTATAATAACTAAATTAGCTCTGTATTTCGACGGACGCATCCAAAGACTAGGACAAAGAACTCTATCGTGACTGAGTATAGATAAATCTTAAATAAACTAAACCCCTTCGCTGTATTAAAAAAATAAAACTATATTATTTATTTATGTTAATGTTTCCTTAAACATTGTCACATGTTGACGACGCGCTGGTCTAGTTGGTAGTGACCCTGCCTACGAAGCTAGCGGTCCTGGGTTCAAATCCCGGTAAGGGCAGATATTTGTGTGATGAGAGCGAATATTTTTGATGAGAGTCATGGGTGTTTTCTATGTATTTAAGTATTTATTTCTCTATTTAAGTATTTATATCGTTGTCTAGTACCCATAGTACAAGCCTAGAGCTTAGTTTGGGACTAGATCAATTGGTGTGACATTGTCCCTGATATTGGTTATTAATTTCAAGTTGTGGGTAATTTTTGCGTATGTTATTTAAACACAACTCAGGTGAAATATATGAGTACCGAATTTTGGTTTACTTAAATAAAATTAGTTGCCTAAAATAAATAGAAAAAGATACGCAACGCGCACGGCGCGGAATGGACCCCTGAACACCATGCTCTGTAATCACACCGTCGATACCCTGCACCAATAAGACAGTTAAGGCGGATGTTGAATTAAGCTTATGCTTATCGAAATAGACGATTTAATGAAAGAACTAGTACCAATAACCTTTATCATCATAATGTTTTCGCTTACTGAGTGTCTATGAAGGATAATTTAAACAAACGAGCCTACAGTATTGAAGAGTATCCGGAATGGTTTATATTGGCTAAAATAAGATAATCACAAAACAACTAGGCCTCTATCTACTCTTGGCCTCTTACTCATGGTGTTGTTTTTAAGTCAACTGCCATTACTGTCAAGTAAACAGGAGTAGTTAAAATACGATACAATACGATAACAAGTCAAAGGCGATATGACTTTACTGCAAAGAATAGAGGCGCTGAAGTCTGCGATCAAATTGACAGTTAGAAGCATAGCTATTAGGTATTACTACAGGGAGGGTTGTTTATTTTTATCACAACTAGAACTCACTCGAAATAAACTTAAGGTCAACTATAAAACTGCTACAACGACAGTATTAATAAAAAAAACTGTCCGTATTGTGAGAAAGGGTTGTTGACGATCCCTAAACACGGTACATTCATTTGTTTCAAACCCTCAAAAGTTCAAAGAGAATACCGCCTTAGCTGTATTGTTGAAAACTCTTTCATAACTCTCAATGGTCCTTTTTAAAAACAAAGAAACAAAATTCGTTTATTGCCATTTCAAAACGACAAACAATTTATACAATAAACACGTACGTATATGTTAGCAAATTAATAGGTTGATATATAGGTAGACTGCGCGCTGAGTCAAGATAACCGTCTACATCCTAGAAACTAAACTTCATTAAGCTATTTGCTCAGCTAGCGACGTGTTTTAAACCCTCAGTGTCCGACTAACTCTATCCCTAGTATTGCTACTGTCGTTTAAGGAGTGTTCACATGCAGGATGCCTGCATATTTAAGTTGTGATAATCGTGTAACATTTACTTAACTAAATCATCATCATGATCACTCTTCCATATCATGCCACTGAGCTCGGTCTTCAGCTCTTCTTCTCCAGTCACCACCAGCTAACTTGCGAACATCATCTCCACGTTTGCCAATTCGTGGTCTCCACTCTAGAACTCGTCTTTAGCAACGTCTATCAGTTCTACGGCAAATATGACCAGCCAATTGCCATTTCAGCTTGCTAATTTTTAGAGCTATGTCGGTAACTTTGGTTTCTGCCGAATTACTTCGATCCGGATTCGATCCCTTAGAGTTACACCAAGCATAGGTCTTACCTAACAGTGTTTCGATTTGGACGACGCGTTCATGCCTTGCCTATAAAGCTAGTGGTGATTGGTTCTAAGGGAAAATGTTTGTGTAATGAGTACGAGCATTTTTTCCTGAGTGTTGAAAGTTTTCTACGTATTAAAGTATATATTTCGCTTATATAAGTATGTTATTTGTTGTCTGGTACCATAGTACAAGCCTAGAGCTTAGCTTAAGACTGGATAATTTGTGTGACATAGTCCCCAGATATATTTATTTATTTATTACGGAAACGAGGTAGACCCGAGCGGAGATAGCGGGATGACTTGGGTCGCTTTCCTAAAAGATTAGCCGGAGATTACAACAGACAGATAGTTATAAAAATCCAGGGAATAGATCAATTATTTTTTCATGAAGTTAAACTACGTCAAAAACTATGGGGTCGAATTTGAAAAAGTTTTTACTTATACAGGATGGTTCTTAAAAAAAGTACTTGATACGTAAATACTTAATGTTATTCGAATCAAATGGGAAAACCTGCATCGTACGTATCCCTTACTAGTGCCAGCTGCCTGGAGATACCTCAAGGAAATTTGCAACGTGTAAGGTGCTATTAGACATAGATAGAGTATGTGGATTGTTTAAATTGTTTGCATA
Source organism: Acleris sparsana (assembly GCA_923062465.1). Classification (NCBI taxonomy): domain Eukaryota; kingdom Metazoa; phylum Arthropoda; class Insecta; order Lepidoptera; family Tortricidae; genus Acleris; species Acleris sparsana. The sequence continues at coordinate 17,840,901 of OV281286.1, forward strand.
TCCACTCAGCTTAACCTTAAACCCCTCACAGCCAATAAATCTGTGCTAGTACTATCTAGTATCTACCAGATGGCAGCACAATGGCACACAGTGGCTGAGCAGAGACAATGGCAGGAGATAATGTTTTTCACAATGTAGCTGCCCGTTGGGCTGAGTGTAAGCGGAGAACCGAAACAGTTACTAAGTAAATACTAATAAAATATTAAGTAAATAAGTAAAACGTTTATTCACAACAATAACACACAAACAAAAAACAACAAAAAAAATAAGGAAAAGAGGCAACAAATATGGTTTGCAATCGATTTTGAACCGACTTTTCAATGAGCTACAGACTTGAAGTTTCAAACATTGCTCAGAAAATTCATTTAATAAATCCATTTTAAACACTTACTTAGTGTTTTATATAAATCTCATTAATTATAAATTTTAGGAAGCGGTTCGAAACAGAGTTTGCAACTTAATACCAATATCAAACCAATGCGGTGTCAAGGTATTATGAGGCATGAGGTAATATGTACTGTTGAAACGTGACAAGATCCAGACAGTGATGTTTAGTTTTTATAGCTTTATTTCTATTAAAATTTTAAACTTTTAAATACATCCAAATGAACGCTCTCAGTCGGCCGCGCAGCTGTTTTCAGTGACTCGCGGTTTATGCAGTGACTTAACGCTATTCATTCATAGCACAATAGCGGATTTCAGGACAGCGCCGATTGTGGCCGCGCCGCTCAACGTTTTAGAGCACCCTGTACCGCCATTAGGGGAATCGACAGTCATCCCTCCAACGCTTGTGTGGGTGGATTTGATGGCTTCCCAATCATATTAAGATATATAGCCCGATAAAACTGAAACCGGAAAAACAGCGTCCAACTATTTTATGTTTGGACCGCTCAGTTTATTGATGAGCTGAACATTGCGTAACTTGACGTCAGGCCTTTGATATTGGCTCAGGGTTATAAATACTTAACGGTAGTGAGATATCTTAATGTAAACCTAAATTGCTATCATCATCGTCATCATTATAGCGTTTTATATCCGACATCAGTATGGGGTTTTTAAACTCTTTATTGGACAAATGTATGTATCCGTCGTTTATTAAATTGTATGCCTTTATATTAATTCTTATAAAATGTCATTGTGGCCGACGGCCTGCATTTGAAAAGGCTTTATCTACATCCACATCATAACTTCCCTATTATATGTTTAGAAACGATAAGCAAACAGCCTATGTTAAGAAACCTGTATCTATGGTTGCACTTTAATGTTAACATTAAAGTATTACATGTCATTAAAGTATCGGTTATTGATGTAGTTGCATCTTAATGTTCACTTTAAAGTTTCGGTGACCGAAACTTTAAAGTGAACATTAAGATGCAGGTTCTTTAAGATACAAGGCAACATGGTACAATTTTCTCACATATTGTAGAAAACTTATGATATGCATGTAGATAAAGTTATGTATGCGACTGTACGCATAATTAGGCATTAAAACACTCGTGTGATCTTATTATGAAACTCGCCTATCGGCTCGTTTCATAAAACCGCACTCGTGTATTAATGCCTCTCATTATGCACCAGTCACATAAATAACTATTATGAGCTCGTGTTTAAAACGAGACCATATATACTTTGCAGAGCCTTTTTTGAATGTTACAGATTGAAATGCCAGAATACAACAGTGTTTTTTTTTATAATTTCCATCCAAGTGGCAAAGTAAAAGCCGATTTACGAAAAGGCAAAAATAACAGAATGCAAATATCCATTTTGCATTTTCATCCCAAATTAAATCGGTACTGTTAAAAGTCGTTCAATAAAAATCACACGTTTGCAGCGTGCAGTGTCCACATGAATTTACATACTTGGCATTTTTACAGCAATTACGGATCCTGTAATATCAAGATTCAATGACGAGAACTCAGAACATCTTATGTAGGTATTTATTTGCTTGTTTGTCTGTTCTTTTACACTGAAATCAGGCTTGTGTAAAATCATTTGCTGACTGTACTTCTTTCCGCTAAGAAATCATATGCCAAAAGGAAACCAATGAGCCCCAATTCAGCGGGAACATATTGAGTACAGCAACGATCCCGTCGCCACCTTCCGACTGCATCATCAGATCAGCTCGATAGTACCATAATATTGCATTATCATCTTGTTTATACATGTATTCCAAATTTCAGCCCAGTCCATTGACGGGAACTGCTTCAAATTCGACTTGTAAAATTCCAGGACATTCAAGTGAAGTTAAATGAAAACTTTAAAAATCAACAACTCGTTTTATTCACCAGCCAGTTACTAAAAGCTTCCCCCTTTATACAGGGTGTTAGGCAGAAGGTTGGACAAACTTCAGGGACTAACTCTGTAGGTCATACTCATCAACTTTTATTATGGGACCAACATCCAAAATTGCGAAAAAAAAACAGCTTTTCCAAACAAACTTTGAGATCTAAACAGCCGAAATGTATGGAACAGGTGTTTTTTTTTTCGCAATTTGGATGTTGGTCCCATAATAAAAGTTGATGAGTATGAACCTCAGAGTTAGTCCCTAAAATCTCCGACACCGATGACATAACACACTGTATAAATAAAAACGAACGCGCTACCTACACCCAATAATCTATAACAAAATTGCTCAAAATATTATGGATTCCATATATTATTTTATATATTACTAACAATAAGTGTTATCGCTCAGTTTACGCGGCTCGATTTACAGAAAACCATCCATCCATTACCAGAAACTCCTATCTTACCCAAACTCCAGATAGAAATAAAAACCTTGTCCTATTTACAATAAGGTTTAAGGTTCAAGTGAGTTTATAACTAAGATACTATGTTTATAAAGTTGCTGGATGATATGGCTTCGTTTACCAAATAAATTGGATGTGGTCATGTGACAAATGATGGCGATGACTGCTCGACGTAAGGAGAACAACATGGTTTGGAGTTGGAGTCTGTCTTAAGTCGTTGGGGTAAGGGTGGTTTTTGGGTGGAAGGGGAGAGATTATGTGGTAAGATAATGGAATTTTCATATTTCATGCATCAGTATAAGTCAGCAGGGTATTTTTAGAACGACCGGTTTTTTATGGCCTGGCGTTTCTCTCATTGATCTTTTAGTTCCATTGCCTAATAATATAATATATATAATAATATATATAATAATTATGTTATAGGATTAGTAATGAAATAGAGAGCGTATTAAATTTTAAATTAATTTTAAACTTTGGATAAAATGCTAATAATTCAAAATGTTGCGGGACACGCTCTTTTAACATTCCGACGAGGATCTTTAGCGATGATAAACTTAATAATTAGTCGGTAGATATATTATTATTACCAATCATTACTTTTTTGTGGTATGACTTCCCATGTTACAGACACCAACTTTTAAAGGCATTATCTTATCTGACTTTGTAACAAGGCTTTTTGAATTTCCAACTTGCTGTATAAAAGTAATATATTTCATCAGGAAATTGAGATACGTAGCTTTGTTGAACAAAGAGGACAATAAAAAACAATAAAATAATCAGAAACACGAAATGTATGTACAGAGGACTTCTCTCTAAAAGGAATCTCTTCCAGAATATAACCCTCCTTTTAACGCAGTCGGGTAAAAAATAATAGTAATAAGTAATATCCAGGAAAGGTGTAAAACAAATTGTTTATCGTCCAAATTTTATAACACAACGGAGCAAAATGCTTGATTTTTGCACCGGGAAGTGGGGCGGAAATGTGACGTAGGTCCCTCATCCCGGGAAATTACAATACCCGAAGAGACAGTGACAAATTCTACGCGAGCGAAACCGCAGGACAAAGTGATTTATACATTATCATAATTAAATCGCAAAGAGATCGTCATCATGCGATGTGCTTCAATGTGAAAATAAAACCGGATTAATATAGAGATGTAAATAGAATTAAATTTTATTGTATAAGAGAAAAAATAAAAAAAACTTTTCCCCGCACGGGCACTTTTACACGTCAAAAATAAATAATAAAATAAATAAATAAATATCAGGAGACAATGTCACACCAATTGACCTAGTCCCAAACTAAGCTCTAGGCTTGTACTATGGTTACTAGACAACGATATAAATACTTATATAGAGAAATATATACTTAAATACATAGAAAACATCCATGACTCAGGAACAAATATTCGCGCTCATCACACAAACATCTGCACTTACCGGGATTTGAACCCAGGACCGCTAGCTTCATAGGCAGGGTCACTACCAACTAGGCCAGCGCGTCGTCAAAATAAAGTAAAAACGCCGCAAGAAACTCAACAGTCGGACAAGAAACTAATTACAAGGAGAATGGCAATGGATGGGCAGACAATGAAAATAAATTCTTGTAGAAATATAAGTACAAAAGCTAAAGCCAAAAACCAATAAATAAATAGATAGAATGGAAATACTGTCTAAAATGTTCGAAATGACCTGACTATCATTCCTGAAGGTCTTTCCTCTCTACTTCAAAACACCGTGTAGGTAGGTAGTTGTAGTACGTTCATAAAAAAACTTGGTAAAAGCCGCACGTAGGCTCGCGTCCCTATGCCAACGAGGTTTCGTTTTATTTTTTAAACGTCATATTCAAATAAGAAAAACGGCGTCCGTTCATTTGACCAAAAGTACGTTTGACAAACGTGTTTGTGCTTAAACCATAACATATTGCATAGGTTAAATGAACTTTTTAAATAAGTCAGGTTAGGTTACAATATCGACCACAAAAAACTTAAAAATAATACGGCGGGAAGTATCTCTTTGTCACATGAAACTTTGTAAAATGATACGTTTGTCAAATGATGATTTGGTCAATCATTAGTGAACCAAGAAAAACGTCATATTCAAATGAAACAGACATTAAGGAATACCGCTCACTGTTTATAAATTTAAATTTCCTTCGATATAGAAACAAAATAGATTATTTAGCAACATAAATTTTAAGTTTTGCATGAAAACTTAAAATTGCCAGTGTTTTATTCTATTTTATTTTCTTAACCAATGCTGATTTCGCATATGAATTCTGTTCTTCTTTTGAAATGGGCCAAGCTTTTTATTCATCGACCGACGAGGCGAAAATGTTGATTTAAACTATAGACGATCTTGAACTAAAGGATATTTGGACAAAAATAAATGCAAGTTGCGTTGCAAATATTGCAATCTAGTCTGTAGGGTTAAACCACTGCACAGATTTGAATAGAAAGCTGTGGAGGATGGATATAGAGGTCTTGATGGACTTAGAATAGAAATTGCGGGCTTCAGCGTCGAGCTAGCTGGAGATGGGATAGAAGGATTCGCATTATTTACTTAGTTTGAGTTAGTGCGCTTTATATTGTACGCTTTTGTTGCCATATATAAACAAAACAGTGTTAGTTTGAGGTTAATGACATTTTTTTAATTAAACAATATGAAGTAAATTTCGTCATCATTATCATCGTCATCGAAAGACGACCACTATAATAATGAGATAAAATGTCGTACTTACAAAATCCGACTACGGCGAAGCCGAAAAGGGGTATTGTGTTTGATCTGTATGTATATATGTCGGTTCCTATATGTCCGCTCGTAGCCAAAATAGCCAAAAACAGAACCCTTATAGTCTCGTCTTGCCCGTTCGTTTGTCATGTAAATTAAGAGTAGGTATGTCTGTAATGTACAAACCGCTACTTAGTTTGGTAGTTAAATAACAAAATGAATATATTTAGGGTGGGCATTCCATACAGTCATGTAACAGAAGAGTTTTTTTTTCAACAATCTTCAACGTGCATATTTCGACAAATTCTTTTTAATAATGAACCAATTTTTTATTATTAAAATAAATAATTTCGAAAATAATTGCTCCAACATTAGAATAAATTGTGTCCACCGCTTCCTTTATCTGTGAAACTGAAAGAAAAAAATATATATAAAGGGAGCGCGTAATAAATACTTCAATAAAAAAGATACGCTCTTCTGCTGGTATACTTTTCCACATCGTATTTTTTGACATAGACTATTGTGTTTGTAGTAACGGCTTCAAAATCCTACACTGAGCATGTTCAGACATGCACCTGCCCGGCTTTTTATCAGGGATAACAAAATAAAAGCCAAAACCCATACAAAGTCCCTCTTTCACTAAGCAAAAGCTAGCCGTACTTCAAAAATCATTTTTGCTCCTACCTTCGGAATATTGAGTGACTCTCCTAATTGGTCCACGGCGGCCTTTGCGGTATCGGGGGTGTTTCTCGTTTGAATACATTTCTGTTTGCAGGCTAATTAGCAAGCCGCGTTACTAAAAGAGCCTCTAGGCCTTCGAGGAAACGTTTTTGTGGTTAACATTTTATTTATGTAGAACTAACAGGGAAATAATTAAGTGAACACGGGGTCATCTGATCTATACTATTACTTATATTATGAGAAGAGAGGGTGGATTTTGTAGGTTTGGTTATTATGTGAAGGGTACCTAATCCAGAACCATTGCATCTAAATAAATATCAATGGACAATCTCACAAAAGTTGATCAAGCCCCAAACTAAGCTATAGGCTTGTGCTATAGGAACTAGACAACGATATAACACTCATATCTTAAGAGCTAAATACTCTTGCCGGTAGAATGTCCACCATTCCTCTCTATTGGTTGCTAGGTTATTGAAGTTACTTTGCGCAAGTGAAAGAGAAAGTTAAGGTTGGGTCGTATCAAGATGTCAAGAACGATATAGAACAATACTTAAAAATATCCAAGACTCAGAAATATCCGGGATTTGAACCCGGGAACACCATCATCGCCGCCAAGGTCGATGCCAACTAGGCTAATGTGTTGTCCAGAAACCATCCAAAACTCAGGAGCAAGTATTAGCACTCCAGACTCCCTGCACTGGGGCGTCTGGGGCTCTTCCGCCACAAAACGTTCACCACTAAACCCTAGCACTGGTCAACCGATGCATACGAGTTGCCATGGCATTGTTGCTTTACCCACATTACTTTACTTATGCAACCATATACTTATACTATATATATATATATATATATATATATATATATATATATATATATATATATATATATATCGTGATACTTATAAGGACGGTTAATCCTGACCCACCGTGATACAGTGCAGTGTACGGGCGTCATTTGACACTTACTTTTGGTTTTCACCATAGAAATAATAACTGAAAATGTAAGTAGCAATGTGTACTTTTTATTGCGAAATAAAGGACGATGGGCAAAAATATCTCCACCCACCAACAGAGATGAAACATGTGCCAGTTTATAGATCTTGGCAACATGATGTATTTTTACTATGGCGACGATCACCATAATAATATGTATGGGTTTTTTTTTGGAGAATCAAAATCGTATCGAATTTGTTTGAAAATGAACTTATATAGATGATTTGCCTTGCTTGGCTCTTGTTTTCATAAAAAATCCCATTGATTTTGCTACTAAAATCAGTGTTTTGTCTTTTTTTGGGTCCTAATGAAGCCCTTAGTCTTTAATAAATCTATCTGTTTAGTATACATATACATCATAGCTTTATAGTTAATATAGTGAAGAAACAGCACTCACAAAACTGCCATTCACGACCAAAAGGCAATATGAGCATATAAAGTTCGTAGTCTAATATTGTCTTGTTCTTATGTGCAGCAGAAAACTCGTTTATGTTATTTGAGGAAGGGTTTTTGTTTCCGCATTACACTTGATTGATAGGACTTTCTTAATTAGTACGGCACGTAATTACTTTCGGGGCATTATACCCACGTTGTAAGGAGCGCGAGTGATATAACGACGTATTTCCTGGAGTTTTTGCTTGGAATATTTTTATTAACAAGAGCATACGTGTTTTGACGTAGTTATTATGTTATTGGCGTTTATAAATAACATTACGGCTCCGACGTGGCTCTACTACTATCTTTGCTAGTAGGTACGGTACGTTCAGCCAATTTAATTCCAGGGTAACTATGGAACAATTTCTAACTGTACTTATTTCATAATATATGACTTGACTTATTGCGTCACTTTGATATAATTCCATAGGTTGACTAGAAATAATCAAATAAATGAACAGCCTCTACAATTTCAGAGTTGTGAACTATTAAACAGCCATACCGAGAACCTTTAGTCAAACGAGATTTATATAAAAAAAACAGCGTCCAAATCGACTAATGGATTTGGGAAATACAATTTTTTTTACTCATTATGGGTTTGCTCTTGACTAACTTCTGCCCTCGGGGGCCGAAGGTTTTGTCGACGATGAAGCGAGCTCACCCAGAAGATGTTCATTCACCCTAGCTTTAAATAGTTTCAGATTGTATGCAGTCGAAAATACAGACGCCGGAAGCGCAATCTACTCTTTTGCAGTGGTATCATTTGACAAACTATATCAATTTACAAACTTTCATTTCGCATAAACATGTTTGTGCTTAAACCATTACACATTACAAAGGTTACATGGGCTTATTAAATGTGTTAGATTAGGTTTTAGGTTAGACTATTGGCCACAAAACAATTAAATATAACACGGCGGGAAGTACTCTTTATGAAATGAGAGTTTGTAAAACGATATAGTTTTTCAAATGATGATTTGGTAAAACATAACTGGACCTTAGCAATACGCATTATGAATGAACATGACATCACAGACACACAAAAAGACATTTATCCCACTGTATTTTTTAATTTCAACTAGTAAATGATTTTCTTCTACAGATTTTAAGTCAAACTTATTTTAATACCTACCTCTTTTTGTTGAAGGTTAAAAAACTACCCTTTTAAATCAAAGTGTTTGAAACCACCCTTTTATTCATCAAACTGAAACCTGAATGGCACAAGACTAATGACAGAAATCTATCAAAAGCATTCCACAGCGTCTAAGCCCTATTGTATTTGGGATTTGAAACGTGAAACCATTCACAGACGGCTAGGTCTATTACAGATCTAGTTCATACTGGTATTTTACTGGATAACTTAGCTCTGTTACAAAGACAATAGAGCAAATATCTAGCAAAATCAGTTCATCTTGGGTTGGGATAGGTATGTGTAGGGAGCAGTTTGTCAATTAATTCAATCTCTCGTGTGTCTCTGAACCTTAGTTATATTAATACTTGGAATACTATAGATGGGGAAGTGTGTGTGTACGTTGGTTTCGTTTTCTTAGTTCAACGGTAGAACCGATCTATGTATGACATAGAATAATGATGGGTTATATAGTATCTACACCGTGTTTTTTTTGATTTACGATAACTTTAAGGGAACGTTCTTTAGGTCAAACAAAGTTAATTTCCCGAAGACAGACAAATGATAAGTCTAACGGTTTTAAAGATATTTTTTTTTTTAATTTAATCAGTTAATCACGTTAAACTAGTGTAAAAGGCTCTTAATTTAAAAACAACAATTTTCTTTTAATACGTATGAGTAAAGAGTTTCCAATTGTTAGGTTTGTATACGCGTCAATCTAAAGTGACTTGTACCTGTCAAGTGTTATCTTTACTTGTGTGTGTATGTCACGCCAACATAGACGTATTTGACACTGATTATTAGCTAGGTAACTCTAAAGGCCCTTTTAGAATGACCAAAGATAAAAGATTTCATTATTTTGTTCTAAACTGAAATATTTTTTTTTGCAATATTTAAAAATCTAATCTACCAATTAGTTTCTATAGATATACCTAGTAATATGCCGAAGTTATCGTAAATCAAAAAAAAATACGGTGTATATCTATACAATAGCGATAACATTACACACAGGTAAAACAAGAAAAAGCTACTAAATGCTAGATGTAACTTTCACTAATCTTAAGCTAGCTAGATATATAAAAAGAGGGTTATTATATAGGTAAGTTGAAGCATATGAAGCTAGCGATCCCGGGTTAGAATCCCGGTAAGGGCAGATATTTGTGTGATGATCGCAGATATTTGTATGTAAGCATATATTTCTTAATATAAATAAGTTTATCGTTGTACCCATAGTACCTACAAGTGTAGAGCCTGGTTTGGTACAGTTTTTTATTATTAATATGTGTATGTGTCTAGTCTCATCTCGCTCGTTCTCGTTTCTGTCACCATGTCGGTCGCGGTCGGTTTGGTCTGTATGTATCTTTAGTTGACTTACTCATAGATTTCGCAAAGGTGCTAGGTGGTTTTAGTTGTAGGCCGCCAATTCTGCCCTCCTTAGAAAAACATGCTTAAGTCTTATAGAGCCGCGGTGGCCTTATTTCTTAAGATAGGAGGTTAAATTTTCTTTGTCTATCCAATTACACTTGTGTCCTTTTTATTTTAAATAGTACATTTCCATGTTTCATGACGCTCGATTGTAATTTGTACTTTAGCTCTCCCTTACTGCCTACGAGCGCAGTGGGCAACTTTAGCTCCCCGAATAAAAATCGTCGCCGAATAGAGATGCTAGTTGTTTGCGCGAATCAGACCCCTATGCCAATATTGCCAATATTAATCCTAGACGAAGCAATACCGCTCTATTTCAATGACCAGCACGTACGTAATAAACCCATACATAGTATACATTCACACAATACGCCATTAATATCTGCTTTTACATCGGTCCATTTAGATCGATTTGTAGGATAAGGCATTGGGTATATTATGTTATGTATAGCTCTTACATTTCGGCAAGGGGGCCTATTTAAGATGCATAATGCTAAGTTTACGTTTCTTACAGAATGAGTGTAATAGTATTTATAAAGACTTGTTTAGCGTAATTCTGCATCTGCTACTGCAGGCATTAATAGAAGTAGAAATTGGCTTTATGACCTATATAGAGAGAGGGAGGACAATAAGAACGCTGACTTCCTTAATTATTTTAAGAACTATTCGAGGTCCTTTAAGCAAGTTTGTTTAACTGCTAAGGTAAATTTTCTTAGTCTTAAACTCAAATCAGCTGACAGTAAGGTAAAAGCTGTATGGAATATTATGAATAGAGAAACGGGAAAATCCAAAACTCATGATAATCAAGCCACCCTAAACACAGGTGACAAACAAATCACGTAAAATAAAGACGTTGCCTTGTTATTTGAAGATTATTTTTCCAACATAGCCATTAATACTACGAAATGTCTTTTAAATCATCCGCGGTTGAAGCTCGGTCATTACTTTTCACTAATGTCAGTAAATTTAATATTAACTTTGAATTCAGCCCTGTTGATTCAGATTCAATAGTCAAGGTATTTAAATCGCTTAGATTAAAAAAGACTGAGGATTTGTGAGGCACATCAGTTAGAGTACTCTTTCATATCATAGATGTAATTGCACCCCATCTAGCATTCATTTACAATAAGTGCATATCAGAGGGCATCTTTCCAGATCTCATGAAATATAGTAAAGTCATACCTCTTTTTAAATCAGGCGAGATGAGTGATATTACGAACTTCCGTCCCATTTCCATACTACCAGTTTTAAGTAAAGTCTTTGACAAACGAATTGCTGAATGATATGTTAGGTCACTTTAATAGAAATAAACTACTTAACAATAACCAGTTCGGCTTTACCAGAGGTCGATCAACAGTTGATGCGGCATCTGTAGTCGTTAAATATTTATATGTACTTATATATAGCAGTTGGGAGAAATTTTGCGATGCCGTAGGAATATGTTGTGATCTTTCTAAAGCTTTTGATTGCGTAGATCATACGACCCTTATTTTAAAATTAGAACATTATGGATTGTCCAATAAAGGTTTAAGTTTTATATCTTCTTATCTAAGTCATCGAACTCAAACAGTTGTTGTAAACAAAACGCAATATGTTGGAGCTACAGTGAAAATAGGTGTGCCTCAAGGCTATATTCTGGTCCTTTTTATTTTTGGTTTATATAAATGACTTACCACCAATAGTAGATAAACTTTGTGATATTGTACTTTTTACTGATGATACTTCACAAATTTTCAAGGTTTAGATAGAAAATCCGTAGGCTACAGTAAGATAAACGCCACACTAGTTAAAGTACTTAATTGGTTTACTAGTAATAACTGGCTACTAAATACTAAGAAAACTAAATGTGTTAGGTTCGCTTTGCCTAATGTTAAACCGGTAGATTCTAGTATTTTTCTAAATGACGAGTGTTTGCAAATGGTAGATAAGGCAGTTTTCCTAGGCATAACAATAGATAAAAAATTGCAATGGAGTCCCCACATCTGACTGTCCGCTCCGCCACAACGAAACTCCTTTTTCGAGTTGATAAATTGATATTAGGCAATTATGCGACTCGGAATAAGCTACATTGTAATTAATGTGAGTGGTTAAAATTATAAATGAGGAGAAATGAGTCTGAAAAAATGGCCACGCGGAATTATCGAGTACGGCGAACAGATACGACTCAAATTAACCCAGTTATTTTACTACGTCAGTGTTACAACGTAAACCAAGGGTGTCCCTTGGAACCCCTAATAACGTTTGTCCTAACACATCGTTTGCACTAAATTGGTTTCCAGCTGAGTGAGACCAGTTTTTAAGTTCTCCAAAATACCTGCGGTTATGTTAGGTTAGGATTGTATTATAAGCAACACTGAAATGTTTTTAAATTCAGCCGGAAAGGGCAATAGGATAAATTAAAACTCGGACAAACATGCATTAGGACAAATAACTATTAGGAATTCCAGAGGGGAATCGTAAACCAAAGTTATTTCATTATTATTATTGTGCGTAATAAAAATGTAAATCGTTTGAACAATCTAGTTGCTTATATTATAGGCAAATAAAGCAACTACGGGAAAGCATTACAAAAGGCAAGGATTTCCAGTGAAGTGCCAATAAAATATTCCACGGCTGCATGCAAAGGAGTTTTATATCACGTACGCGTAGCTGGCAACTTGACCTGTTTTTGGTAACATTACCTTTTTTATGTAGAGTACTAAAGGGGGTGACGTCATGGCAACCGGAAGAATGTGTGGAATGTTCATATTTTTCTACTTTTGCAAGACAAGACTGCAGTCTTAATAAGACTCCTGGTCAAGTCTTGGTTTCATGTTCAGTCACATTGCGGGAATGTTGAACCGCTTGCTACTCTTCATATTATAGCCCAGTAATACATACTGGATATACGAGTATAACCGACTAAACGCGACCATTGGGCAGTCGGGAGGTTCGGGCACTACCTTACAAGTTATATGGTAGTGCCCGAACATCCTGACTGCCCAATGATCCCCTACCTCCCCTACACGGGCAAAAACGAACAGTGGCAAGTGGAGCAGCTCAACAATCCTGGGGCTCAACAATCTTGACGTGTTATCGTATTATCAACGTTACGATAGCTCTTATTCGCTTGACATTCATATCGGCCGAGTTAAAAATGAAGAGAGTAGAAGTATAAGTTCAGGAAATATTAATTGGTCGCCTGTAATCTTCACTAACTGCCGCAGACGTCAATAAACTGTTTGAGTAAATTAGCTGCTGTCACTTTCTTTACTAGGTATAGCAATAGAATAAGACAACACGACACTAAACAAGCGTTAGGTAATAATTTACGTCTCTGAGTGCGGCAGTAAGATCTTTTCGTTAATATCAAACAAAAGGTAATCGAAAAACTGTCCTCGTACTTCACACCACAGTGGGTTGAAAGGTATTGATACTTAAGACACATCATCCGGGAAGTCAAAGGCAGAAAAGAAAACGGCCAAATCATATTTCCTGAACTATACATCTACTAGTTTCCAAACGGTGTTTCATTCGATTAGTGAGAGTGCTGTAACCTCAAATTCCATTTTCCCATCCGGCTGCTACCGTTCCAACCTTTATCCTACTCATTAACTCATTAATTAATGTTTTACGTCACAGTAACCGAGAGATTCTAGGCGGTTTTCGTATTGTCAACGTTACGATGGCACTTAATTACTTGACAGTAGCAGCGGCCGGGTTAAAGATAACCTAATAAAAAACCGAGATTCTGTTGAGACTGATCTTCGTATTTTTATTTCTATTTCAAGGTAAGTTTAACCCTTGATAAGGCACGGGTAACATAATTAATATCTAGATTTATTTCAAACTTTGCGTGCATGGAAGAGTGTGGAAGAAGCCAAAGAGATTTGTCAAGATCGTAGCAGGTGAAAGAAGTGGTCTCTGCCTACCCCTCCGGGAAACAGGCGTAATTTAATGTATGTATTTATTTCAAAAAATTAACAAAAATACCTCTTAATCACAACAATGACAAATGTACTGAATAATCCCACCCTTACACCATCGTTTGTCTGAGATTTGTCCCTCGGTATTTATTATTATTAACTATCGTTTTTTGTCGGATAACTTCGAATTCGTCTGGCTTTCTCAAATAGCTTCAATACCCATCAATAAGCCAACTAGCAAGAGTACAAGACTAGACCTTAATTTAGTTTCTTTTTCAATTCTATTGGTTTGCCTTTGGCAAGTCCTAGACAATTTCAGTAATCAGTAATCAGTAATCAGTAATCAGTAATCCTTTATTTTGTGAAACACAGGTTATTACAGGTGTTATAAATGCAATAAGAATGGACCTCTGTGATCTGCCTTACGGCGTACAAAAATAGGTCAAAGTAATAATAATAATTACTACAAATGACAAACACTTCAAATGCTAATATAAAATTGTGAATAATTAAGAATACAATGTCATACTTATTTCTAATCGCAATTATGTACTAAGTCCTACAAAGTTAGACTTTATCATTAAAAAACTCCTCCATTGTATAATAGACTCTTTCGATACGTTTACATTTTAGTTTCTTTTTGAAAATGTCGAGTTCCAACTGTTCGAGTTCGATTTCCCTGCGACGTATTTATAACTCTTTTCCCAATCGGCGTGCCTGGCAGCAAACGTACGACCTAATCACACTAAACCCCGGTTATCATTACTATGGTGTAATTCTGGAAACGGTCAGATAAACGTGGGCCATTACGGCCGTAATGCAAATTGGGCTTGCTGGGCACGCGCAGGGTTAACGCGAGGCTGTTTTTGTCCCGTCATTGGACTTTAATTGGGGTCGGTATGCTTGCCCGATTGGCGAGGCAAGGGTTAAGCGAGCAGGAAAAGGGGTAAGATGTGTTTGTGTTTGTGGTTTGTACAGTACGTTTTCCTATTAGTAATTTGTAAGTTTAATTTGGTAAACAGAAATTGAATTTAGAAGATTAAGTACAGTTCCAGTTTGCTAATCAGTCACAAAGAGTCTTAAACGTTAACAGGAAAAATATGATCAAAATAGCGGAACTAAAAGGTTATTAAGGATCTTTTAGCTTCATAGCGCCACATTTCCACCAGGGCCTCTATTCTAGGTTGTAGGTTCGCCCACCAAATCGGCCTTGATCTGCTATAGCATTGTTTTAAACTTGGCCGCCATTACTGTGAAGAAAAAAAGAAAAAAAAGACAAAAAGATAACAGGTAAAAGACGATATGGTTTTATGGATTATAACAAGGATTCGCTTTATAAATCTTGTTACATATACACACATAGTATAAAAAAATATCGAACTTTGTTGGTAATAAAAAGTCAACATGATTTCTTATATCAGTCAGTTAACTGGACCAAGTTTTATGCTGCTCATTATATTCTACAGATAATTAACTTAGGTTCAATATTGCAAACAAAAAAGTCATTCATTTCATTCATTTCATACATTTTAACTTACCAATGGGTAAATCGGCAAACGAAAATATGCACCTTTTAACCCCGTCTTTAAAAAGGCTTCTTAATTATTTCCGCTCAAGGTTGCCAGGCAGTCTTGGCCAGACCGTAACTTTACCATAGCAACTGCTTTTTTCAATTAAGTTTTACCCGACTAGAGCAAAGTAACAAGAAGGGTTATGATTTTAGCGGTGTTAACCCTTTATTCATAAACGCACTATAAACCTATTTTAGTTACAATATCTAATAAGGATAATTCATAATTTCAAGCACACTTTAGCTATTGTGCGATTATGAATAAGAGAACAGGAATGTTACTTTTTGTTCTTATGTTCATCTGTTTCCTTTCCTCATAACTCCTAGTTTATGCATTACATTTTGAAACGTCGTCAAAATGTCATCGCCCTTGAATCATCCGTTTTTTCTTAGTTTTCCGCGTGTCATAGGTTATGTGACGCCATATTGAATCCATCATAGCGAATTTCAGATGAATTAAATGCGACGCGTTTTTCTTTTTCATATGCTAATATCTAGTTTACCTAAAAATGAAAGATTTGAAATGCATAGATCTCGAGATATGATCTAGAAATGAGATATACCATAACTTTATAACATAGGTACAAAATAGCGTAAGATGTCTTAATAACAATTAGTTGATTTCGAAGTCGTGTTTTAATCTTATCTTACTGTTAAACCCTAACTATATCACTAGCATTTATAGTAAAGGCTTACTTAGTACGCGGAAAATAACTAACGTTAGTGTTACGTATTATTTCACGGTAAAATGTCTCACTGAAGAGCGCCAAATTGCCGGAGCAATTACGCTAAGTGAGACTCTTGTTTGTGACGAATACAGAACAGAAGAACAAAATATTTAGAGCAATGAGATCGGGACACTGTACTTACTTACTAAATACGCCTTTATTCTAAAGTCGACGTATACAATATCATGATGTCAAAGCAGCAGAATAAAGGTCACATCATGCCCGGCATCTGTTGTTTTTGTGGTGTGATGTTGTTTTTAAAGTCAGTAATGTTTGTCAACGAACTTAACGGCGTGCCATCTTGGAATTAAAACACTCTAACAACACTTTTTGTATGATGGTGGCCTTAGCTATAAGCAGAGTGGGCTAGACAAGATGCTTTTTGAAAACGTTAAAGATTGCCAAAATCAAGGAAAATGTATGGTATTGGCATAAGCGACGAAAGTCTTTAGCTTTCGTTAACTTAAATTTGTCTTAGCCAGTGGTGTTACTTTCTGACATAACGAGTCAAAAATTGCTGTTTTACTTACAATATAATTATTAAATGACCCTTGAAAACCAATATCAAAAAAGTCAAAACATCATCATATGAGCTCGTTGTCGGGACCTCCTTTTTTAATTTCCAGCGAGAACGATCCAACCTGCCTGTGGACTTCTGTGGACTTCCTACCGCCTTTATTAGGTCATCTGTCCATCGTGCAAGCGGTCATCCCACGAGAAATAAATTATACCTAGAAATTAATCATTGGCATTTTGGGACAGGATTCACCTACAGTGGGCTTATAATTAAAATATACAGCTGTCTATTTAGTCTAACTTTACTTATTAAATTGTGCTTATAGACTTGAGCGTATTCTCTAGAATCGTCGCCAAAAAGCATGTTTGCAGCAAGCAAGCTTGCTTGTTCAATTCGGTCAATAAACCTATTGAATGCTCGAGTTAATGCTCAATTTTCCCAGCACCTTAATGGTTCTTCCGCGTCTCATAATGAAAATATGACACAATATGTGTTAATTGCCACCTTGTTTTTATCTTCTAGAAATCATACTTTAAAATTAACTTAAATCCTAAATTACATTTTGAATAGATTAAATATCCTGCCAACGCTGAACCGAAATTGATGTTCAACCGCGGCAAAAATAACACCGAACATTTCCTTATTCCGCACCCAAATTTACGCCGCAAATTAGCACTTATATTTTATGTAACAGCTCTGAAGCCATCATAAGAAAGTACAAAAAGATGCAAAGCACACGGCAGATAATCTGGGTGTCCGTGTAACGTGTTATTCAGTTAGTTCATGAAATATACATCAGATAAAATTAGCTTTTGGCCCCAAATGAATGTACTTTACATTTATATTGCTGCCATGACACTTTCTCTCAAGTAATTTTCTTTTATGATCGCCGTATCATAAGCGAGAATTTGGGGGATATTACCATGAGAAAGTTCTTCAGATGTTGACCGGTGAAAAACAAGATCTTTCTTTCTTGTTTTTGCGGTAGGTACGTGTAGGACCTTGTGCAGAGTCCGTCCGGATCGCTACCACCATCTGATCCATTAATCTACCGTCAAACAGCAGTGATCGCATTGTTGTGTTCCGGTTTGGGGATAAGACAGCCGGTGTAATGACTAGCATAGATGCATTCCATCTTAGTCGTCAGGGTTGGCAACGCATTTGCAGTCTTAGGCGTGCAGTCTTGTGAATCCGAATGTCTATGGGTCACAATTTCCACTTACCATCAGGTGGCATGTGTGCTCGTTTCCCTTCTCTATGCCATTTTTTTTTTATATGGTTTTGTGTTGATATTTGGCACTTTGGTTCAAAATAACTGGGGCCCGTTCCGGGAAGCCACTCTGCAACTCCACAAATCCCTCTCTTCAAACGTATTTCTGTTCCACAAAGCTAATGCGGAGTTGAAGAGGCAGAAGCAAATACAGAATGTGCATTTATGGCATTGCAAAGCATCTCTGTTCTGAAGTTAGTAACGAAGAATTAAAAGTGATTGTGTAAGCGGATCCATCGCAAACTACGTTAAAGTTAGCGGCAGACTTCAGTGTGAGTGATTAAACAGTTTTAATTCACCTGGAACAAATTGAAAAGGTGAAAAAGCTCGAAAATGGGTATATTATGGGTATATTTTTGCCATATTAAATGCCAATTTCATATGTAACCACCTAATATTGTTATAAATAAATAAATATATTGCCAAACTAAGCTCTACGCTTGAACTATGGGTACTAGACAAAGATAAAAAGGCGTTATCTATGAAAAGGGACCCTATTGTCGATGGCGCTTCCGCCATTATTAACGACGCTCCGATATAAATACAACGTCACGTGACGCAGTGCGGCGTAAGCGCCATCGACAATAAGGTCCCTTTTCATAGATAGCGCCACATATAGAGAAAAACATACTTTAATACATAGAAATCCTAGACGTTGGAACAATTACTCGCGCTCATCACACAAATATTTGCACTTACCGGGATTTGAACCCAGGACCGCTAGCTTCGTAGGCAGGGGCACTACCTACTAGGCTAACGTGTCGTCGATATAAAAGCAAGAGTGTGTTTGTTTCGTGTTCAAAGTAACGCCTCCACCGCTTTTATGTGACATTTGAGAGCTATATTTAAGTAGACGTAGGACGACGAATTTTGGCGAATCAGGGCTGAGATTCTACACCGTAAAAAAATATTGATATTGACGTGTTATTATAATTTTAACGTTATGATAGCTCTTATTTACTTGACAGTAATGGCGGCCGAGACTTTAAATGAAATTGGTTTAATATCCGTTTATGAATAGGTAAGAAGGTATTTCTATAAACAGTTATCTGTTAATTTAAATCGTTCATTGAATTGTACCCTTTGATCTATTTGCTAAGAAACATTAATATCCATTTACGTTAGATTTTAGAACGGCTATTGTCATCATTTATTCATGAGTTAAATCACCTGTTTCTTCTATCGAGGAAGTATCTTTAACGTAAAAACGTAATGTCATCGGAAAAATGTATATGGCGATTGAAATTGCGCTTCTGTGGATGACCACAGAAGCGCGAACACAACTTGTCTATGAAGACAAGTTGTGTTCCGAGAGAGAATCGTTTTCAAAAAATTATAGAATTGACGTAAGGCTGGCAAACGGTCCGCTTGAATGGAGTGACGACCTCGTCACGATCGCGGGACCGCGGTGGATGCGAAAAGCACAAGACCGGTCTGAGTGGAAAGCCTTGGGTGAGGCCTATGTCCAGCAGTGGACGTCTTTCGGCTGACATGATGATGATGATGATGATGACAAACGGTCTCGTAAAACGCTTATGTCAATTCCATACGTTTTAAAAGTTATCGAAAATCGCTTACGATATCGTTTTACATGTTGCCTAGGGGCTCTGAAACTTGCTAGAACTTTGAAACTGACGTTGACTTTCGTACCGTCATCGAGTAGTGAGGTGAACTATGAATGTTTTAAGGGTTTGTGCCACGGATAGATACCGTTAAAGCATAGTGCACGTTTTTAATTAGTAAAAAGTAGTTGAACTGTTCGTGCTAGCTGTTAGAATATCTTATGTAAATATTTTTATTATTATGCAGCCTGTTACATTCTGATCGTGCTAGTTAACAACCTTACAAGATAAAGGACCTTTATCTACTTTTGTATACATATCGCTATCGTATTGTTTTTAATTTGGCCACAGTTACTGTCAAGTTATATTGTGGTTATTTCGTTGACGATACGATGACAAAATAGGTAAATATAAAGTAGAATTAGGTCATATCAAGTAACCGTGATTGTATGAAAGTATTATAACACATGGTGCTCATGCAATATGCATGCGACATCGAACGCTATTGGTACAGTCAAAACATAGGCTGGCACGTATTTGTGTATGGAAGATCCGGGAAGCACGTATTTAGTATGAATTATTGTTCTTGGGATTCGCCGTCGGGAGAAATTCCTGTTTGAAAATGCAACTTACACTTAGCGTAAATCTCAGTAAGCCGCTATTCATTCCCGATTCTCGGAAGTTTTAAATATGTATTTCTCTTAGTAAGTTTATCGTTGTCTAGTACCTATAACTACCCTTAGTAGCCTCGAGCTTAGTTTGGGACTAGTGATGTGCCGTTTCCAATTTCCCATATTGCGACCAGCAATATTGCCGGAACATAGGCAAGTTTCTGGCAATATTGCCAAGGCATTTTAAAGGCTACGAGTAATATTGCCTGCAGAATTTACGGCAATCTTCCCACGCTGGGCAATACGGCACGGCACATCACTATTTGGGAAGAGGTCAATTTGTGTGAAATTGTTCCCTGTTTTGCTTATCTAAAACACGACGGGGGTATAGAGTGCCTTCTTCACTATATCACAACCTCAATTATTTTGACTCTTGAAAAGAGTAACGATTGGATTTTAGTATATAATTATAAGGTCAAGATTTTAACCCTGTCTGTTCAAATATTCAACTGTCAAAACCGGAATAAATCAAACAAAAATACTTATAATTAGTAAGACTAAAAGCCGTAGCAAAGATAGCCTCCCTAGGAAATGTATGATAGAGTTTGAGTACGAACAAATTTACCCCCATTTACCTCCAATAAAGCACATTCACACATCACACGTCGCGTGCCGCAGCTGATTTCGTCTCTAATTAGCCTTTGTTTCGCTTACGAGCTAAACTATTCCTAAGCAGTACGCTGCAATTCAACATCACTTCCATAAACCGGAAATGTGAACTACAGGGTGGTTAAGTTACTTTGATTTATTATTAACACGTTTTTAACCAATTCATCGACGTGGCACACAGGGCTATCAAGCTGGAGTGGCAGTGAGCCGGTCAAATCTGTCGAAGAACGGAAAACCGCTGGGGTAAACGAGTTCTGGAGTAGAGACCGCGACTCGGCAAGCGTAGTGTGGGACTCCCTTTAGCTAGGTAGAGTGACGATATGCGATAGGTTGCTGGCAGATGCTGGTTGTATTGCCTATGTCCAGCAATGGACCGATACAGGCCGATGATGCGTTGGCCTGGGGTCAAATCCCGGTAAGGGCAGATATTTGTGTGATGAGCTTGAAAATTTGTTCTGCGTCTTGTATGTTTTCTATGTATTTATGTATGTATTTCTCTTTACAAGTATTTATATAATTGTCTAGTTCCCATAGTACAAGCCTAGAGCTTAGTTTGGGACTAGGTCAATTGGTGACATTGCCCCTGATATATATATTTTTAACTTCCAACAAAGAAAAAGGGTGTGTATCTGTATATGATATGAGAGATAATGTCTGCGTATCTGTGTGTCTATGTCAATGTATCTCCCAAACTGATGGATCTTGAAGTTTAATCGGGATGGTCCTAAGCTACGTTTCATAAAAAATATTTAAGCCTGTTAAATAAATATCACCTCTGAGAGAAAGGGTTCGCCATTATATTAGTCTTAATTTAATAGTCACTTATGTATTTATTTACTCATTAAAGGACCTATGTATATGTTGTATATCGTTGTCTAGTAACCTGTTTACAGGCTAGTTAAGACGAGTATTTTTCGTATAAGATTGTTCTTTGCTATCGTAACATTAATGACTCAGATTTCAGAATATTTATGCCTAAGTAACTACGGTTATTTCAAACAAGTATTATAAGAAAGGACTGAGCTAACTTGAACTTGTATGAATGTATGTATCCAGGCATACTCTTTATTGTACAAGATAAAAAAGAATACAAAACAAAAGCAATACATCAGCTTTTTAATTTGTAATTGCATTACAGTCTAAATTTAGTCCCAATAATGTTCACGCGTCACAAGCCCACATCCCGCAGCGCTGATTTAGGCCTAATTAATTTCGGCCCCTGTCTCACTCGACACACCTAACTATTTCAGGTGCAAAATGAATTTAACTTTGTGTGAATATTCCGGAAATTTGTAGAATGGTTTAGTTATCGTACTTTGATAGACTTCAGAACGTTTTTTTTAAGGTTCTGTAGTTAACAAAGAACCTTTATAGTTCCACCATGTCCGTCTATCCATCTATGTCTGTCTGCAATATTACTCAAAGACTCTTGATACTACACAAAGCTGTTATTTGTCATACTAATGCATTTCATTTACGCTGATAAAATTATAAAGCAAAATGTAAAAATATTTTTCCAATCAACTACTACAGTGAAAACTACAATTAATCATAATCTGGAAAACATCTTTGATGAAAGTACCTACATATTATAACGAATTAAAAATTCAAACTGTCACGGAAAGGAACCTCGAAACAACGTCATGTGCCGTCGGAAAATTAACAAAGCGTAAAACAACTGACGGTAGGACGTCCGCAGCATCAGACCTGGCGACTGTGACGTAATATATTAACTAATGAGTTAATAAAATAAGTAGGTAAACGAGACGTTGGAATGGTAGCAGCGAGATGCGAAAAGGGAGTTTGAGGTTTCAGCACTCTCACTAATCGAATGAAACACCGTTGAGAAACTAGTAGGGATATGGTTCAGGAAATCGAATGAAACGCCATTTTGAAACTATGCCGGCAATTTAATTGCCAACCCGCTTTTTCAGGATTTGTATAAAAACTAACCTAACCTAACCTATAGGGTTCTACACGCTGGTAGTGAAATAAATCCAGGGCTAACATGGCTGGCATTATCGCGTGACAAAGTTTGGATAAGGCATCCGTCACCTTCTGACACGTTAACAAGTACGACAGTGGCACGCGATATAGATGCAGCCGTACTAGGCTCACAGAAGTATTTACAGTTACAAAAAAGCGGGTTGGCAAATAAAACGGTTCGGAAACTATACATTTTGCCAAATAATTTATGGCCAATAGGCAGGATGCCTTGTAAGTATTCCGTGTCATATTTTCCGAGAGAAATGAAACAGATGCTCTTCAAATGACATCTAGTTTCTCATTATTAGGTCCTCCAATCGTCAGATCCTTTGCAGTCGTACTCCTTTGACTTTGGCCTCGTTACTAGCGAATACTATCTCCAATGGAGTTCGCAAACTTCAAACGTATACAGAGACTCGCTATCGTTAATGACAAGTCCAACCTTTGCCTTTGATTCGAAGGAATACTAGCTCGTATTCCCTTTTCGCTTCTTAAGGCGCAGATAGACTATAGATCTGAGCATTGATTTAACAGAATAGTAAGTATTTGGTGAAACTAACAAGGAACATAGCCACAAAACCTTAAATTTGTCATTACAGGTTGATTATTTTACAGATTTCGTTTCTTTCAGGGGAATATTGCTCGTACCAGCAAGAACTGACAACCAAAATCCTCTCACAATACGAGGAGTTGGCCTTATTGCCTTAGTTGGCTAATATCATTAACGTAATATTGACTAAATCACTGCACTTAATCCTGATGTCAGCTTTTCTTAAGATTCCTCAGAGCACTATACTTAGGTTAGAATAACTCATTGGTACATGGTAACCGCGAGGGTTCGAACTCGGTACCTCACGATACTTCTGCCCGCGACTTCGTCCGCGTAGATTTTGATTATGGTTATTCATGGAGGAGTAACAAACTAACACTCAGACAGACAGACACACACACACACACACACACACACACACACAGACAGACACACACACACACACACACACACACACACACACACACACACACACACACACACACACACACACACACACACACACACACACACACACACACACACACACACACACACACACACACACACACACACATTCTTATACTTTCGCATTTATAATATTAGTACGATTCACGTACATTCGAATTATAAAGTTATATTATTTTTAATATAACATGATCGCTACATTGCACAAGGCATTTGAATATTATGCGGGTTCATACCATATTTAAATTAGACGTGCTATACATTCTAAAACGTGAAAAGACTAATGACACTTGGAAAATGTATAACCCGGCCAATTTACGTATAGTATAAACCCGCTAAACATGTAAATTCCTCTATAGTACATATCTGCGCCTTTAGGATATGATATCGTTAGTTTGTTGAAGCGGAGTGGAAGTAGTTAATGTTACATATAAAGCTAATAAGGTCGATTTGGAGTCAATTGGAATGGAAGTAGGGTGGCATTGAATAGATCATAAAAAAATAGTGATCATTTTTAGGGTTGCCTATTAATATGGCTCCGCTGTCCATCCGTCCATGTGCTTTGTTGTATCTGTATATGTATTTTTTTCAGAATGTGTGTTAAAGACGAATTTACTAACGAATATAAAAAATAAAGAAAATGAAATAATAAAGGGGTCCCCATAGAAGATTCGCTTTTATTCAAACTATATTTTTTTTGTATCATAAAAACGTTAAAACATACAATGGTCAACTGTGAGTTAAGCTTGCGCTGATTAGATTCGAATTTGACAGGCTTTTGTACCTAGCCGCTAGACTGTCGTATCCTGACAACGTACTAAGTTTGATGCATTTTCAAATAAATAAATATCAACAACAATTGAATAGATGAAGACGCTCGATATAATTGCAATATCTTCTTTAAGAGCTGATATAATCTTAAGCGGATTTAAAGTAGCGATTACAAGTTTAATATGGATAAGACTAGTACAAGTAAGTATTTATTACAGTGACGTTGTTAACAGGAACTATCAAAAAGGTGCGTAATAAATAGGATCTATTATGTTTGAGCTGTATGAAACTCCTTTAATTAGAATACAATATTTTTATTTACTTATAGTTTGTTGCA
Source organism: Acleris sparsana (assembly GCA_923062465.1). Taxonomy (NCBI): domain Eukaryota; kingdom Metazoa; phylum Arthropoda; class Insecta; order Lepidoptera; family Tortricidae; genus Acleris; species Acleris sparsana. The sequence continues at coordinate 17,865,966 of OV281286.1, forward strand.
AGAATAACATTTGTTAAATTTAATTATCAATAAGATTGCATTGCGGTAAGTAAGTAAGTGATAAGATAACTGTAAGATCAATAATAAACATGATATCTAATAAATAAATCTATCTATCTATCTGACCAATCGCTATTTCAAATCCGCTCTCTAATTATTACCTTTCTTTTTATAATGTTAATCTCAAATAATCTCAACGGTTCAAGGCATGTTTGCTTTTAAGTCAAGTCATAACCATAACCTATAATCATGAGACAAATTTAAAAAATGCACACTAAAATAAATTAACATATTTTTTAATCTGTTACGTCCGTCCGGTTTCCATGTTCGTGAATTTTCGTGTTAACAAATTAACTACTACGCTACTGAAACTTATCTGTATGCCAACATCCAAATATCAACACTGGTTTAGCAGGTTACCAAAACAAACTTTCACGTTCCGCCAGAACGAGCGCCAATGTCTAGCATCTGTGCCAAAATTTGCATGTCGCTCCGTTAGTTCCACAGTTAGCCGTCTGCAGAGACAAGTTTGTCTTATTTGATTAGTGCTTGCAACTGACAAAGGTCAAAGAGATTCTTGAAAGCCCTGATTGCTTAGGTTCTGCAAACTGTCCCTTGCCGGCAGCAATTTACCAGAGCTACAGATCGGTGAATAACTTTCAAAAGCTCTCTTCTACGCGGTAATACCATAACCAGACGAAGAAGTTAGCATAGCTGGTAGTGATTCTACATACAAATCTAGCGGTCCTGGGTTCGAATCCTGGTCAAATATTTGTGTGACGGGCACGGATATTTGCTCCTGAGTCTTGGGTGTTCTCTTTGTAGTTAAGTATTGTTTTCTCTATACATATAAGTATGTTTATTGTTGCCTCGTACCCATACAACAAGCACAAATGAACCGATAATTAAGGTTACTGGACTGATGGCCGATGGGGTCAGAAGGTTCTGGAGTGGCGTCCGCGGACCGGAAGACGAGCTGTAGGTAGGCCTCCAACAAGATGGAGTGACGACCTCGTCAGGATCGCGGGACCGCGGTGGATGCGAAAAGCACAAGACCGGTCTGAGTGGAAAGCCTTGGGGGAGGCCTATGTCCAGCAGTGGACGTCTTTCGGCTTACATGATAATTAAGAGCTAAGCTTTATTAACAAACTCACTTAACCTATACAAACTATAATCACAGTAAAACCTGGGCCTCTAGTCGACGACGACCAACAATATTACTTTGGTATTATCGTACTGTCAACGTTTTGATAACCCTTATTTACTTGACATTACTGTGATGGCGGCAGTTAATAGTACATTGTTGCCTAGGCGCGGAAAGTAAGGGTTTTCCTGACGAGGTGGTTAACAGGCATAGCAAGGCCTGCTAAAATACGAGTCAGGAAATCCTCGTTTCCGCCGAGGCATACATAATGCTTTTCTCAAACATGTGAGGAAATAATACAAATACATTTTTAAAAAGCATGTAATTTAATTATGCAGAATGAACGAATGTTACCGACTGTCAATTGTTTTTAAATACTAACCATAGAAATTGGAATGCAAATTCAAAAAGAAACACACGCACTGTGCTAAAAAAGCGAGCAGTTACCTTGGCTGTTTGGAATTTTTGTCTTGGTCCTTCTGATTTTGTATGCAAATTGAAAGCATTTTTAAGAAAAATATAGACATGGACGGAAAGTATTTTCATATGGTTTTTTTACTCCTTGGAGTAAAATGAGGCTCTTTCCGTCCTTGTCTTTCGATCGGAAAACCGTTTTTTCCGAGCATGTTTGAGAAAAAACAATATCATAGTACGTCCCCAACAATATTGTTTTCATCACACTTGCTCGTAAATGGTGTTATTCCATGTCTGTATACAGAAGGACAATGGCCTAAATTGTTCCCGCGGGAATTATGGCGAGTTTGTCATCCCTAGGGAGTAATGACTTTCTTTTTAAAATTTGCAACTCTTTCGTACATCATTTCTGACTAAGGAAGTTTAATTTTCAGCCAAAAATTAAATCGGTTTCTAATTTCATCTTTAAAAATTAGCTATAGACTAACTTACATCACACAAAACCTATACGCTTCATTAAACTTCATTATTTTTATACCTATTTCAAGTTTATATCAACATTTATCATTAATTTTAGTAATTATACATTTTTATCAAATTGGCTAAATCTGGCTCGAATCCAGGTCGAAACTAAACGCAGTTATTATCTGTGGTAGAGGTCACAAAAAAATATCGTTTCCATTTACGTTCCCGTTCGTCAAAAGTTATTTCTTTATATTTTGCAGAGTTAAAGTGTTTTCTCTTTGTTTTTTTTCCTCGCAAATGTGATGAAAACCATTGTGTGTATCACAGGCAGTAAGGGGATTACTAACTCGAGTCATTAAAAGCCCTCCGCCTTCGGCGTCGGGCTTCTAACACTCTCGTTAGTAATTCCCTTCATACTACCCTTGATGCACAATGTACTATAGCTGTCGTAGAATAGGTAGAGATCCTGCGCCTCTATTTTAGGCGGTAAAATCCAAAGGCCATTAGTGTCAAGAAAATAAGAGCTATCAAAACGTTGGCAATATGGATGACAGATCACAAACGATATTGTTTTCACCGTGTTGAATAGAGGCCTGTTTGAGGTCGCTTTGGATGTATTGCTTTGTTCTTACTGTTCTTATTAGTATAGGTAGATGATGGCTCTTGTTCGCACTGTTCACCGTCCAGGTAATGGTTCTTACAAAAGTCAAAGAGCTTCGTGGAAGCCCTGATTGCATGGGTTCTCAAACTTTCCCTTGGAGCGGTGTAATTTACTAGGTTGCTACTTGATTAGTTTATAACTTTCAGGGACTTCATTGTACTCGGTTAAACCATATGTTGAATGGGTTCAGTTTTTGCAAATTGTTACATTAAATAAATAATATAGTGCATGCTTATTTGCTAAGTTACCTTAAGCTTCAGTTTTAAATGTTCTACCACAACTAGGTACAGAATGTTAGCTTTAATAATGTATCATTTTGGAGAAATAAAATTATTTTCTATTTGCATTTTCAAGTTGGTGGTAAGTGGTATCTGACACCCATAGACAATTGCATTCTCAATACTACAATCTTAACACTGCAATCTAAGACTATGAAGGCGTTGTCATCCCTAAAGATTTACATAAAATACCCTTATTCTAATAATTTCACCGGTTGTCTTATCTACTCACCGGAAAAAATTACAACACTGCTCAGGGCTCAGATACATGGTATTCAAAAAGAGCATTGTCATTTCGATTCCACTTGAACAGAATCAATATTATTTCGTTTCTGCCACCACCATTTTCTCGTACGTCTCACCCTATTAGCTAGCTTTTTAACTGCATTTTTACTTGCTCAGTTTGAAGTCAAGCAGGTTTTATCGTTATAAAACACCATAGTCACTACGCCATCCAAACTAGGTAACATCGTAACCAGGTTAATCCCAGCGATCACAACGCTCGCGAATCGATTTCGCTCCAAGCGAGCGTTTGCAAACTGGTTAAAATCCGTAACTAACCGGTATTTTTTGAACCGTTCCCAAGCCCTGAAAATGCTGCTTGGACGGACCCTGCACACCAGTCCACGCGTAAACTTGAACACTCGTATAACCTCTTTAACTTCAACTTATAAGGATAGTAAAATCACGTAGCTGTCAAAAAAAAACCATACAAATTTAGCTCCGGGCGAAAACGTTCCTCAATCAAGTCCAATTTTCACGATTTATAATATGTTGTAGTCATTACAACAGACAGACCTAGGTCTGTACGTTTCTGGTTTTTGTTTTTTAAATTTGTTTTGATCTAAGAAATACTTTCTTCAAAAGGAAAAATCGTAAAAATCGGACGAGTATTAAGGGAAGAGAAACGTTTTCGCATTTTGTATGGAGATATTTAGCTTCACAATCCTCTTAAGTCGTCTAATAATTCTGTACATAACTTGACAATTTTGTACGGGAATTTTGCACATTGCTAACGTGAACTCGTTAGAGAAAGATATGCCTTTGAATCTAGATCGTTGCTTGCAAATATTGCCCCATTTTGTAGATTGCATGCCTCTAGAATTGCCGCAGTAGCTGTCCGCCATGTGTGTACGAAGGAGAGCAAATAAAGGAGCAATGGAATTTCTTGTTCTATTCTCTCAATGAGCATATGTAGAGAGACTAGAGAGTATGTTCGCATATCCTTAATTTTGAATTGTCATGTTATTTGTGTACGAACGGACAATACTGCGTAACTTGCTACCTTTGATGAACGTTATTGCTTTGTTTTTCAAAAAAATTGCTCACATTTAAGGATTAAAATTAACAACAGTAACTTTTTCATTGCTTTACGTCAATTAGGGCCTGTCGTACACTAACTAATCGTTAAAAACTAATGGTTAAGTCTCAAGGAAATGTGTCAAACGTGTGATTCTTTTTTCGAACTTCAACAATTAGTTTAACTACTGATCAAACAACCGGCCCTTAGTCATACATTTATATACACATTAAATAACCGAAGAAGTTTCAATCCTCACTCGTTAATAAAATGGTTGCACTTGCTACAGGAGTATTGTCTGAGACGGGTGTGACGTAATGGAAAAATTACGTTGTTGCATTTAGTTTTTTACTTAAAAGCACCTGTTTACCATAAGGGCTAATACTTAAACACTACCTTTATTGATGATGTGATAAGCCAAGTTGGTAAGTGGTACGAACCTATGGGTAAAGAGCTTAAGTTTGGGACCTAGTTTTTTTTTTTCGATTTTCTATTAATATTTTATTTATTTTAAAACCTGATGCTACTAGGATATTAAGTTTTAATATAAATATATCACATCATATCTCCACCGGACCCAGAATATATGTTTGTTCAATTTGGTGTCGAGACCCTTGGTCCGTGGAGTCTCTTTCTAGCGCTCAAAGGTTCTTCAAAGAAACTTCGAAGAGGCTTGTTGACGTCACGGGAGACCGAATAGCTGGCAGTTTCCTCGCTCAACGCATACATTTTCGGGACAATGCCGCAGGGCCGTTTTTTAGATATAGCTATTTAGTTTTAAAACATTATAATATTTTTAAAAAAATATTTAGTTTTGTAATAATCATCCCTTTATTAATTAAATTTCATACAAATATTGGAATTTCACTAACTATGCACGCGATTTTTTTTTCGAGCTTCCAAGAACCTAAAATTCGAGTAAAATGTTGCAGAATATTTTGTATTCTCTCTTACGCCGTAATAGCGTGATCTCGTTATCGGATGACAGAGGATTTAAATCCAATTTAAATTCCAAAATCAATCCAAAAACGACTTTAATACCAAAACAATCCCAGCTTATAATTACAAAACAAAACAATCAACAATTAATCCTACAATGGAATGGCATGCCATTCTATATTTTATGGTCCAGCCTTCATGATTGTTACGACTGTATGAAATCTCTATCATCCCGGAACTCGTAAACGGCCTTAACGCTCGATATGAGGGTACTCTGTACGACTTTGTCGTACATTACGCGTTTGAGTACGTAAACAGGTTTATAGTCCATCCGGAGTTAGGGTTGCCAGAGAGGATGAAAATAAAAGTCAAGAAAATTTGTGATTCGTTAGTTCTGTTATTTTTTTAAACAGTGACTTTGTAGAAGTTATGATTGTTATAAATTATAATGTACAAGCGAAAAAATTATGTGACACCTGATATGGTACGACAGTTTCTTTTTGATCATTTTGGAGGAGAAAGTTGAGAGAATAAAAGAAGAGGAAAATCTAGGCTTACTTACTTCAGCCCAATCGGCCAATGTCGTGTCGTATGAGATAAAATAGCTGGCAGAGACTTTTACAGAGGTTATTTTTATTTAACAAATACGTGATCAGTAACTCGCCAGACGAGAGCACTGATCGTAACAGATTTTTGTTACATATCAAAGTAAATCTGCAACGGCTACGGAGTAGAGCTCATATCGTTACTTGACAGTAATTGTAGATACATAATAATTTCTTTTTTCATGATAAGGAGAAGTCAAACGAGCACACATCATTTGCATTCTCAAGAATGCAAAAGCATTGTCAGTTTTCTTATCTCCACATCAAAACACAAAAATGCGAACACTGCTGATTGGCGATGGGGTCAAAATGAAAGAAAAAGTCGAGGTTTGTGTAACCATAATCCAATTATAAATTAAAATTTCAGTTTTTTTTTGGCCATTCTGGCAACCCTATATTGGCGGCAGCCGTTGTAAAATGTTTTATACAACTGCCATTTCTGATATAATCACTCATTTACATATGCGAGACGCCGGGGCAAAAAGGTTGTTGACACCTGGAAGCTGCTGTGTGAAGCTACATGTGGTGTGCAATAAAAACATCTGTTAAATTTAAAGCAACCCTTGTAATAGCCCAGTGATCAGATTGTTGTGTCCCTGTGTGGGGATAAGATAACCAGTGATAGTACTAGCATAGAGGCATTCCATCTAAGTCCTCAAGGTTGGCAGCGCACTTGGAGTCTTATGAATGCAGTCTTAAAGATTGTAATCTTGAGAATGCAAATGTCCATGGGTCACAGATCCCACTTACCATCAGGTGGCCTGTGTGCTCGTTTGCCTTCTCAATGACATAAAAAACACACTGGAACACGACAATACCAACACTGCTACTTGCTCGCAGGTAATGGGAAAATGGTAATTCCGACGCACCTTGCACATAACACACTTATTTAAGTATGCATATAGTATATGCACATATTATTGTGCAAAGTCTAAGATGCATTATTGTATCCGGTATCCCATCTCGGAACACATCACGAATTTACAGTTTTCGAGTCATGTTTATTCGTACACTCGTTATCGTTCTAGGATGGTCCAATTTTTACCTCCCCCTTCTATCCCAGAGCAAAACAACACATGAATTTATAGCTCTTGATTTACGTAAATAAAGAAAAACAACACGCCTCACTTATTTTAATTTAGAGGTATGCCAAACTACTCTGATTTATCACTTTGCTTGAGTATCAAGCACGAAGATTAAATGTCTTAAGTTTAAAGTGAACTTGAACTTTTCTCGATTAGTTCTAAAGGTTGATTGGTAGAGAATGCTTAAAAGTATAAAGTCTGCCATTTGGTACAGTACCAAAAAAAACGTGTATACACAGGTAAATCATGATGAATTTCCTGCATTAGGTCATTACTAGTTTGACTTCGAAAATTTGATACTTCCACTTTGACCGTTATAATACAACAAAAGTAATTAAAAATAAATAAACAAAGACGGTGGAGCTAATGCACATCAGCGTTCTCTAATTTTAAATATCTTTAAATCTTATAAAACTCTAACACGTCAAAGGTAATGTGGTATTTGGAATAGTCAGGTGAAGTTCTTTTAAAGCGTAGATTCTACTAAACTCATTTCAATCAACATCTATTTCGATATCCATATATCACCAGCTTACAGCGACAGTTTCCAAGTAAAACAAAACATTTTATTTCCCGTTCATTTTGCGGGATCGATTAATAACGGGCGGCGGGGGGCGTCAACTCGATTACAAAGAAGCATTATTTAACAGCGTCTAAACGCTGGGCGGGGCGGAATGTACGGAGCGAAATAACCAGCAGCGCCGACAGTGTAACGAGTAAAAAATTACAAGCCCATCAAAATTATTTCATATAACAAGTCCAATAAAAAGCAAGGTATAAAAGCCAGATTGAATTTAATGATATTGTTGTATACGTAATATATATCTTATTACTCTCACTCCTCACTTAAAATCTATCAAGCCGTCATAGCGTGCCACAGACATAGACATACACGCGGAAAACATAACCCTCTTTCTGACGCAGTCAGGTAAAATGCGGGAGACTAGGTCAAACAATGTCACACAAATTGATCTAGTCCCAAACTAAGCTCTAGGCTTGTAGAATGGCTACTAGGCGACGGTAAACATAATTATTTATACATCCCTACTCCCTATAGACTACTATTACACTCAGGAGCAAAAATACCGGGTCAGAGTGCGTTTTTCATACAAACGAGACTATTTCGAAGCCTTGGTTCCTCGCTCGGGGTTGTTTTGAGTGAGTTTTAATGGTGGATACTGCGAGGTTCAATGGAGGAGGTCAAAAGTTCTTAAGATACCTAACTGATCGCACAATCAGTTAACACCACAGCGGGAGAGGTTGGGTCAGCACTTGGATTTCCTTTGATTTTATTGCCATTTTAGATGTTTTTCTGAACATGCTCAATTTCGGCGTTAACCGCAGATTTATTCAGTTGGGTATCTTAGGCACTCTGGAAGTCCTGTATCGATGCTCGAGGTATTCATCATCAGATTTCACTAAAAACATTCCCTGGCGAGGAACCAAGGCTTCAAAATAGCCTCTTTAGTATGAAAAACGCACTCTGACCCGTTATTTTTGCTCCTGAGTGTATATACTCCCTATAGACTCAAAAACAATTACTCATTCTTATGCATTAACCGCAACGTCTAACGCCTGTACATCGCCAGTATGTCGCCATCGTAGACGTTATGAAAGTTTTCTTAAGAGGTGTACGAGCTGTGATTCCATGACGCCTGTTCAGCAGTTTCTTAACTTAATTACAAAGTTTCAGGGTGCAGATTAAAATATCTGTCAAATCCGAAATAGTTAAAGTTTCTTAAATCAATTTGGGCGTGAATAATGCTCTTAAGAAAGTAAATTAAGAGTCCGAGTCTTTAGATAGTGAAACTTTTGAATGAGTTATTGGAATTTTCGCAAAGTAATCATGCTATTAAGTGGCCAAACACCTACCTAGTTTTATATATATATATATATCTATTATGTCACCGTGTTATAATGAACATCGCTAGTTTACAATCAATCTTGTGAGATCGTTAACAATACAAACTGCTTAGAAATAACGAATAAAGTAAGAAAAAATTCGAATAATAACTCAAACTTTTCTCAACACAATAAAAAAAAAACCTAATAAATAAAGTTTCAATACACAAAGTGAAATAAATCCATCATAAAATAGAATTTATTTGCGAAGATAAAACCGGGATTAACGTGATTGTAAAATTGGGAAACAGCACCACTCTAAAAGGGTTATCGGGTTCCCGATCCATTTGATATCCAATATTTTGATGAAAAATTCCAGAAAAAGGAAAAAAGAAAACCGACTTTACTTTCATTGGAATGTTAAAACGCTTACTGGTTTCTTTTATTCAAAGTTTTTGGAACAGCGACACTCATTAAAAGCCTGAAATGTTTGGGCTACATTGTTGTTAAAAATATCAGGAATTAATGGTATCATTTAATTAAGTAAGTGCTTGTTTGACCGCAGCTGAAGCACATTTTAGGGTTCCGTACTCGAAGGGAGCCTAACTGGACCCATACCTATGCCTACACTCTCCTTGTCCGTCCGTCCGTCTGTCCGTCCGTCCATCCGTCCTAACTTTAAAGAGCTGTATCTTTTGTACTGTAATAGAAAGCGGGTTTCTTTTTAGAATGTGTTATTTTATTACCGCGGTCTCACAAAATTTTTTTTTTCCAAATATTGTAATTGTAAAATCCGTAAAACGTCAAATTTGGTATGATTATTATTACAAACGCTAAAAAGAACAACAAATACTAAAAATGGTCAACTGTGAGTTAGGCTGGCGACGATTCGAAATCGGAATATAATCATAGCTACGGAACCCTCGTTGCGCGAGTCGACTCGCGCTAGACCGCATTTTTTATATTACTGGCGTAAAGAACTCGAGGTTCTCGGTCAATTCTTCGTGACTAAGTGTCATGCTGGATCGTTACGGACAAGAACTCTCCAAGACACTACCTTCCGACGAAATGATGCAACGTTCTGAACGATGTTTCTAATAAGTACTTAAGACTTGCGGGTGGTAGGACCTTGTGCGGGGTCCGTCCGGATCGCTACCACCATCTTATCCATTAACCTACCGCCAAACAGCAGTGTTCGCATTGTTGTGTTCCGGTTTGGGGATAAGACAGCCGGTGTAATGACTAGCATAGAGGCATTCCATCTTAGTCCTCAGGGTTGGCAGTGCATTTGCAGTCTTAGGCTTGCAGTCTTGTGAATGCGAATGTCTATGGGTCACAGTTTCCACTTACCATCAGGTGGCCTATGTGCTCGTCAGCCTTCCCTAAGCCATAAAAAAAAAAAAAAAAAAAAAAAAAAAAAAAAAAAAAAAAAAAAAAAAAAAAAAAAAGACTTGTTCGCTACCACAGGAGATAAACTAAAACTTTGTGTCTTGACTTTTTACAATCAGTAGTTCAACGCTTAAGCGTTTGTAAGCAAACACTACCTTGAAACAATTTAAAATTTGGCTTTTTGAGGAAAATACCGATTTATGCTTTCCTTTTCACTCTAGTGACTGTAAATTTTTCAACATCTGTTTCACTCTAGGTACTTAAATCAGTCAATTCATCATGTTATCAATTCATTTTATAATTAACAGGACTGATTATGATGCATATTTAAATTATTGATTGTGTCATTAGGGTTGCAAATATTCGATGAAAATATAATGAATTTTACTTACGTATCATTTTTAAACTAAGTATAGTTAAGGAGCACTCAGATTTAAAAGGCAAAATTGTGTTGGTCACTCTTTACAGTTAATAATAAGCCTTTTTTTTGTATCCTTCCTCTAATCTCAACTTATATCTATACCATACAAACATATATTAAATCACGCCTGTTTCCTAGAGAGGTAGGCAGAGACCACATCTTTCCACCTGCTACGATCCTGACTACCTTTAAACTAAACCAAATTTCATTAAATTCTCTTCATAAGTTGTATGTCTTTGTTACCTGGTTTCTCCCTAGATAGTTATTTTTGCAAGTAGAAACTTTTTTTTCTAATAACTCATAGCGTGTAGAATTCAATCTTCTTCCTAATGTAGAACATTTTCCATGTCTTCTACTTTTTCCATCGCTATACTCCAGATTAAAGAGTTAGTCGCAATCTCGTTGGCTTATCCAGCCTTTTCGATAAACCGCACTATACTGTTGTACTTAATCGATATCTATATCGGTGGGTTTATTGTTAATCGCGTAATATATCCGGGCCGTCCATATTGAATGGTACGACGGAAAAATGTCGGGGAAAACTAAAACCATTTTCGATAAACCCAGTGGCATCGAAACCGCATTGTGTTTCATCGATGGATTTATTCTTAATCACGCGGCGTATCGTATCCGCACTGGGCCGATGTTGATGGTGGTGCGGAAAATATTCTATGAAAATCTAAAGCCTTGTCGATTTTACTAACCACTGCAATACATCTGTTAGAAGCGGTTTTTTTTAAACATAGAATAACTCCCGTGTTGCAATTATGTACTAAAAACTTTTGAAACAAAATCAAGAGATGAATTAGTTCTACCAGCTCTTAAAGTTTATTCACAGAAGTTAGATAACTATTTTACATTATGTTTTTTAGGATTTTTTCCTGACTTCTTCGTCTAAGGCAAGCGGATTGTTGAAATCGACTATTGTACGTTCCTAATATTAACACTGACATTTCTATACATTTTGACACAACTAAACTAAACATAAACCTAAATCAAGGTATATTTTTACACTACAAGTAGCATAAGTCACGAAAAAAGCATAAATAACTGTGAGATTAATTTAAAACAGTATTTTAATCAAAGGAACGCCGAGCACAAGAAAGAAATGTGGTGCTTTACACTCAAGAGAGCGGCTATAACAGCGCAAAATTAAAATGGCGGCGGTAGTGTCATTTCTTTCCGTCCGCCATTTGCTTTAGGGTGGCCATGGTAAAAACTGTGAATTATGGGCTTAATCCAGATTTATGACACCTGGCGACATTGATAAGCTGAATGAATGAGGAAGGATTTTAATGGGTCCGCCATTGTGTTAACATTGGTGCCATAACGCAGTCAGCTTTTTGTTATTTGCTTTAAGTTATAGTACATTGTGCATCAAGGGTAGTATGAAGGGAATTACTAACGAGAGTGTTAGAAGCCCGACGCCGAAGGCGGAGGGCTTTTAATGACTCAAGTTAGTAATCCCCTTACTGCCTGTGATACACACAATGGTTTTCATCACATTTGCGAGGAAAAAAAACAAAGATAAAACACTTTAACTCTGCAAAATATAAAGAAATAACTTTTGACGAACGGAAACGTAAATGGAAACGATATTTTTTTTGTGACCTCTACCACAGATAATAACTGCGTTTAGTTTCAACCTGGATTCGAGCCAGATTTAGCCAATTTGATAAAAATGTATAATTACTAAAATTAATGATAAATGTTGATATAAACTTGAAATAGGTATAAAAATAATGAAGTTTAATGAAGCGTATAGGTTTTGTGTAATGTAAGTTAGTCTATAGCTAATTTTTAAAGATGAAATTAGAAACCGATTTAATTTTTGGCTGAAAATTAAACATCCTTAGTCAGAAATGATGTACGAAAGAGTTGCAAATTTTAAAAAGAAAGTCATTACTCCCTAGGGATGACAAACTCGCCATAATTCCCGCGGGAACAATTTAGGCCATTGTCCTTCTGTATACAGGCATGGAATAACACCATTTACGAGCAAGTGTGATGAAATAGTACATTATGCATCAAGGGCGGTAAGAAGAGGATTGCTAACGAGAGACTATTAGAAGCCCGACGCCGAAGGCGGAGGGCTTTTAATGACTCGAGTTTGCAATCTCCTTACTGTCCATGATACACACAATGATTTTCATCACATTAGCGAGGAAATAAAAAACAAATAGAAAAAAACAAAATTAAACGAACTCTATTCGCTAAGCTAAAAGAGTTTGACAACTTTTTTTTAGTCTTCCACAGATAATGCTTAGAATTGCTTTTTTTTAAACTTGACAAATACAGGCCATTCTGCCAGATTGTACAAATTTTCAAAATGAAATTTAATAAAATAATTGCGAATGTCTCTGAAATAATGGTAAAATAGAAATACAATGCAGACAAATGTGCCGTATAAGTTTAATTAAACAGTAAAATTGGTTTGTAGCCAAAATCTTGAATCCGCCACTGTCCTCATTTCAAAGGATAGAATGACCAGCCTCCAGTCTCTACTCTATCATGCAGCTACCATGGATGAAGACACGAATAGCCGGTAGTGATCCTACTTTACAAAGCTAGCAATCTCATATTCAATCCCTTTACCTACCTACCTAATGCAAATATTTAATTTAGTATTTAGTATATTATATTTATCGTTATCGTCTACTACGTACAAGCATATAATTTATTTAGTATACGGCTATGCCAATTTGTGTAAAATTGTCCCCTGATATCTTTATTAACATTTTGATAGGGCAAAGAAAATAAATATATATATATATAAAGGGTATTAAAAATTGTAAAATGTGAAGTTGTGCAATTGAATTTTTTTTTTACTTTTCTTTTGTTTTTGTTAACTGTGCCAAATTGCCGGTCCGGTATACTGGCTAAGTACGTACTCGTATTTCTACTTTAAATATGTTTACGTAAGGCATTTGCAAGTAGTTTTTGTATTTATTTTGCCACTAACTATGAGTATTTGTTTAATAACATGTTTTTTTTTTTAATTAGCCTTTATTCGTTTACACAGTCACACTCGGAGCTGGCTGAAAATCAGCGCTGCAGGTGTTTAACACCTCAGCATTATGCTGAGCCAGTGTCCGATTCACTGCCGCGAAGATACACTCACTGTTGTTTATTGTTCTTTCTATTTCCACTTTTTTCTGAGTGCCTTGTGTGTGTAGCGTTTAAATGTAAAATGGTCAGCCAGAGACCTGTAGTCGGCCATTGCCTATACTTTGTATGAGTAGGAATAGTACGAAAGATTTATTTCCCACTCTTCGCACTCATTTATAAGTTCGACTACTGGTATCTGGCAGACCACCGGTGACTTTACATATTATTACTTCAATTTGAATGTATTCTAGTCCATTTTGCTGAACCAGTGACATGCTGCAAAATTAGTTTATAGGTTTTTGAACAAGTTGTCCTTTCGCCTTCCTTTTGAATGATATTATAGTATGGTTTTATAGTTTTTTCCAACGAGGCTGCCGTTAACATGCTTAATCAAAGCCCCTATTTTTTTATATTTGTAAATAAATAAATAAAATATTACAGTCAGATACGATTCCCGCCGAGCCCCTAAAGAATAACACCTCAGCAAAGGCAAGGGTTGCTCAAACGTTCGTCCTAATTGGCAGCAATAACTTGCTTTTAATTAAGCGTACCTGAGACCTGAGGAGCCGCAAAGGGTAGGAAGAAACGAAAATTGTGACAGGGAGATACATTTCTTAGAATTCCCTTTCACATTTTGAGGGACGTAGTTTAGTATTAAGAGAGTGTGATGCCGTTTTATGTTATCTTAGCCTTTATTTTAATGGGTAAAACAATATTGCCTTTGACGTGTTTTACTATTGTTGTTAACTCGGCCGCCACTGCTGTCAAGTAAATATGCTATCAAAATGTTCACAATACGTAAACACGTCAAAATCAATATGGTTTTACCGTGTCGAACAGAGGCCGTTTCTCTCATTGTGTAGATATATAAATATATGTAATGTATAACTAATCAATAAAGTGAGTCTGTGATTTCAAACTGAATACCTAAATTTAAGTAAAACCCAGTAATACGATGCTCAATCATAAATAACAGCTTTTAGATTTTTTTGTCAGTCTGTTTGTTGAAAAAGTTTATCCGGAATAGCCTCCATAAAGGATTAACAGAATTAAATAAAATGGAATTGAAACAGCGTCGCTATTGCCTAACGCTCTTGCAATTGCAATGCATTCACTGTCAAAATATTCGTCAAAACGAAAACAATTGCGATTGCGGGAGTGCGTTAGGCAATAAGACCTATGGAATTTAAACCTGAATTTGGACGTGCATTTAGGTATGTTTCATTTTGATAGTTGAAACCAAACCAAGGCAAAGAAATGGCGCATCGCCCAAAGGCTAAGCGATCATTTCGGTGCGAAAAAGTGGTCTTGAGGAACTCTTATAGAAACAAATTGATTCCGTTACGATTCAATAAGTAATTCAATTTTTTGCTGCTCTCTGCAACTGTAATTTAATCAAATTTAAAGTAATAACACACTGCGTAATTTGCGTCAAAAACACAAAATTCGGTTTAAATTCACACAAATAAACGGTTCACTTTTGTACATCCCTCTTTAAACTGATTGTAGAACTTACTCTCAAAGCCGCTACCTAATCTGTTGTATTCATTCTATAATATATTTTATCTACATGCATGGCATAACTTCCCTATAATATGTTCAGAAACGATAAGCAAATGGCCTATATTAGTAAACCTGTGTCTGTGGTTGCATCGTAATGTTTGAATTACAGTATAGGTAGCGAAAACTTTAATCACATTCAAATTTCGAACATCAAAGAAAAGGAATCACATTTGTGATTATCGAATTAGTCGATTTGTAATTTCATTTAGTGCCAAATATATTCACGCAATCAAAAAAAAAAACATTTTATTTAACGTCAAATACTAGGAGTGCATAAACATTAGAAGTACCTACCTAACCTATACCTTAATAATCTGTGACCTACAGTGCAACGTGTGAGTCGTCCGCGCTGTGTCGTGAGCGTTTCGGCTCGTTTCATAAAACCACACTCGTGTATTAATGCCTCGTATTATGCTCCAGTCACATAAATAACTATTTTTTTATTTGTGGCGAGCCCCCCTTTTTTACAGTTATCTAGTGTCAAGTAACTGAGAGAATATTTAGCAAAGAATATAAATCAAAAGTAGAAGCCGAAACTTATTCAACCGGCCATCTTCTTTCCCCGAATGTTACCGAAATTCTTATCCATATTATGTTCATAAATATCCAACAAGATACATGGCAACCCCATGACAGCTGTCAAAACGTGGAGCTTTTGACAGCTGTCATTCCCGGTATCTCTTTCAATTGTTCCGTGAAAAAAGACTCAAATACGAACGAAAACACGTGAACGTCGAGGAAAAATCAATAAAGAGGGAATAATGCATCATTTAATAAATGTAACGTTGTCTGAAGTCAAGTGCTATCACTTTCTTATTCACCAAAGTAGAAAGTGGCAACTCGCGATTAAAGGTAAAATCAAAATTAATGTGTGTGTCTGGGGAAGTTCTGACTGCACCACATGACTGTACCACATTGACTTTCTAGTGATATAAACTTTAGTGCTTTGCCACTTTAACTTCATGTTTCAACTGCTGAATTATCTTTTAAATAAGTTATTATAATGCTTACTGAGCTGTACAAACAACCAATGTTATTTAGAGGCCACTTTGGACTATGTTAAAGTGAAGTTGTCATCCAAAACGTAAGAGACTTCCTATGATTTGCTTTACAACGTCACGTTGACAAAGTCCATAGTGGCCTATAAATCAAATTGGTTGACAGTACTTTAATATTTTCTCTTTCCGTTTGTTTCATGTTGTTCTTCGTTCATTTTTCCCTATGAAGACTGACATTGTTCGCCTAAGACAAAGTATAAAGACCAGTAATCAGTCTTAAAAAATCGTCAAGGAACCCTCAGAGACAAGACATGCCTTATTACGGCCCGTTTTCATTACTACAACCCGTGAAGGTGACTTATAAAGAAACACGGCTACATAAAAATAGTGACTGAAACACAAAGTTATCTATTCCGATGGCTAAATATAAAACTAAAGCAGTACATACAGTTTTTAAAGGAACCGTCGGTGGCAGCGCTGATGTCAACTGCATCAGTAAGTTGGTAGTGTCATACAAAGAAACAAAAGCTACCGTCATACTTCGATGGATTCCCGTTGCGTGCAAAAGAAAATGCGGATGGGAATTAAAAGGTGTTTTTTATTGGAGATGTTTCTTTTAACGGCAGGTTTGAAATTAGTTGTTACGTAATATCCTCCACTGGGCATCAAATTGAAACTAAATTAACCCACAAAAATAAGAAACGTAAAATTGAGTGAATCACCATCATTGAGTAACTAGCCAGCGCCAATAGAATAAAAAGGACAATATGTAGGTATTACAGAAACAGCTGACGCTTGCGGTCGTCGGGACGCGAACACCTACATACCCACCTATGAATGCCGCTGTGTCTATATATGTATAGCTAAACATAATATTAGTAGTCGATTAGAAATCGGGATAAGTTAAGTAGCGTAAAACTGAGCGCGTCTCGCCGATAAACTTAACAGTTTGGCGAGTAATATTAGAGTATGGTACTGTATTCTTTATTATAATAAATAAACTAAAAAAAAACACATTTTTCAAATATCAAAATCTCCTTTTTGGCACCTCCACAGTTTAAACGCGCAATAACTATAAAGCGTGTTTGAAATATGCTTTGCCCATATTTGTCATTACGACATTTCAATTTGACAAAAAGGGACAAAGATAATTTTAACTAGAATAGTCTTATTGTGCGTTTATGAATTAGGGCGTTAAATTTAAAAAATAATTGCAATTTAGTTCAGTGTATGAATTGGTTAATAGAACCGCACTCGATTTAAAAAAATATATATGTTGATAATTGATAACATAACCCATTAAATTAGTTAATAAAATAAAGGGCTTTAAACGACGAAATGACAAATATAAAAACCTTTTTAAAACTATATTTTTATGAGACTCATTGAAGATATTTCTGTACTTAGTAATACTATACCACCTGCAGAGAGAACTATCAACCGCAAACGTATTACCTTTCTATTCGTTCAGCGATCCAATCTCGTAAGTCATTAGCATCACAGAGGCGGCTCAGATGTGCATCGGTGCATCGGCTGCATTCCCGTCACGATTGCAGCGTTACAGCCAATTGCATGTTACTTACACAACCTCGTTTCTTAGCCTAACGTGAGATGAAATATCAACCTTGATGTTATAAGGATAAAGTTCATGTTTCAAGAAATTTTATTAACGGTTTATGAGGTTTTGAAATTTTGTGGGAAATTGGTGTCTCGTAGAAACTAGTGTTGCATTGCTTTGAATCCAGAATGTTTTAAAGACAAATTTATGTTTAAGGAAATTGAGCTTTATGAACTGAGTTATAAAGTTAATAATTTGACTGTTTATTTGGGTTTTAGTGCGTTTTTGGTTTGGAGATGGATGTAAGTTCCGATCGAAGTTGTATATTATGAAAAGGAGGATTGCAGTGGCGTAGGTTATGTATTGTTTTTAATATGTAATAAAGATTAAAGTATTGTAATTAGTGACTAAAATCTGGAACATCTGTGTTTATTTTAACTATTTCTGATACTGACTCATTTCTCGTTGAGAAATCCTTACTCCCGCAAAACTATTTTTTTTTTCATTAGCTCCCAAAGCACTTTATCTGTCCACATAGCAAAAACGAAAACTTTCATATTCACAAAACGTTTTCATGAATATTATGTCCCTCGACTACTAAGGAATTCTTCAAATTGTAGTTTTGAGAATGTGTTTTTACCTTCCCCATGCCATGCAAAAAAAGGAGTATTGAAGATAACTGAGTAAACCTGATAACTACGAACGTACCTGACAATATAATTAATACTGATATTGATATTGATAAGTACAAACCCCCTTATTAATAAACACACAGTAAACCTATTTTCGTTACAGTATTGTTTGTCTCTTTCTTTCAAATTTAAACATCACGATGCAAGATAAAGCATATTTTCAGCACACTTCAGGTCTCGCGCGTTTTTGAATGGGAGGGTATATCTATATTTCCTAGAATTTCCATTTTAGGCATATCCCACTGCTGAAGTTATAATTTTACGATAACCAGTCTCAGCTTAAATTTCTCATCTTTGAAATAAGTACGTAGTTTCTGTAATATAAATAAGTATTCTCTCTCTTTGTTTTCACTGGGTAAATAATTTCGTCAATACAAGTTTATTGGTATGCAACGCCAGTTTCGGAGATCTATTTTCAGAACCTATTGATGTCAACATCATAGAAAACCTCGGTTTTATGACAATTCATGAGTGGGTGGAATTAATGTGCCCAATTAGTGTTTTGTTTTTTGAAAAGGGCTTAAGAGTATTAAATATATTTCGGTACATTAAAAAACTGACTTACTTTCTGGCTGACTGAATGATCAACCGAACGAATGCCTGGAGTAAACTCAGGAAAACGTAAAATACAATCTTCAATTATAATTTTCCGACATATTCCATTAGAAATTAGCGATGCAAAGAGGCTTACCTCTGCCTCTGTAACATGCTGCACGATAATATTATAATTTGTTTTTATATACAGGATTAAACTAAATGTAGTTTTACCTGAATATACAGTTTCAAATTAATCATGCATACTTGTTTAAAAAAAATATTTTCTTTTTAAATCTAATTTACGGATATAGGAGGATACGAATATATTGCCGCGTGGGGAGCGCCGGGCTCTACGCCCGCTTCGACCCACGAGGCTTACAAATACATTAATTTTGTACTATAGCACCATTTTCATAGTTTTTAATATAACTTCAGTATGGTTTAGTTAGTTTTTTTGTCAGTAATACGCATTCATTTCCCATTTTGTTGCGAATGTTCGAAACAGCTGTATCAGAGCTTTCTTTACACCCTATAATTATATTTTTAGTATCGCGTAGATTTCGAATATCGTATTCTCTCGGGAACTTTTGAATATTCCGGAATGAAATGTAGCCTATGTGTCAATCCAAAGTATAAGCCATCTCCATTTCACATTTCATCCAAATCCGTCCAGCTGTTACAGCGTGAAAGAGTAACAAACATCCATCCATACATGCAAACATTCGCGTTTATAATATTAAGTAAGGATAAGCTCCTCTTTATTCGCGTAGAATTAGTAATTCGCTCCATCCCACGGGAACAGTGTTTTTTCATGAACTATCACCAATCCAAATTTCATCTAAATCTGTTCAGCCGTTTCAGTATGACTTTATTACGCTGATATGGCAAACATAACTCACGCATACTTTTACATTTGTAATATTACTCGAAGTGCTGTATAAATAGGTGGTTATAAAAAGTCAAAGTTATGTGACTTTTTCCAAGTAAATAGCTAACCAACTAAAAGTCTAAACCTGACCTCTACCGACCCATGAATGTCACCGATTATCCGATTAAAACTAACAGCGTGGTCACCCCACGATGATGAATGTGTTTCTCAATATCGGCTCGGTAACGGCCCGATACGTCATATCGAACTATAATATACGGGGACAAAAACTAAAGCCTCATGGAGGCCAACTTAAGTAAAAAAACCCGCATTGGGTTCACGAAATTCGTCTGTTTTAATCAGGAAATGAACCAATAAAATACTACAAAAAACCTCTCATAATACGTTTATATCGTCTTTGAAAAACATACACCTTCAAACTAGTTAAAGAAAGAAGTTATATGAGTGAAACACAAATACGGTACTTAAAAAAAGGACGTACGCTCGATTCGCGTTTGAGACAAATACACGCAGAGGTAGTCAAAAATAACATTGAGTTATTTTCCATGTGGCGTTCGATTTTTCCATCTTGTATATACCCTACTTTTTTTCCACACTAGTATCCCACTTTTCCACCTCTACATAATTATACTCACCCTATTTCAAACATGACATGGTTCATTTTGCGATTCGAACTTTGGAGATAGATATTTCATTAAAAATGTCCTGTTTTTAATATAAAAGTGTGACCGTAAGAAAGATAACGATGGTTAGAACCTTATTTGAAAATGTATGTATGTATATTTAATTTTTAATATTTGAGTAGCTTAGTTTTATTTTATTTTATTTTAAATAAGTTTAGTTTTAACTTTAACTTTTAAATGTAGAGTCCGTATTTATAGTTTTATTGTATCTGATTGTGATTTTAAACTCTATCTAGTATCTATAAATTTTTAGACATATTCATCTATTTCGTGCCACTCCATGCCTTCCTGTGGAAGGCGTAAGAGGCGACTGAGGGATTAAAGGCTTGTAGTATTGTTAGGCGATGGGCTTGCAACCTGTCACTAATATAAACTGGTAAACATCTTAGCCTGTTTGTGCAAAATATGGTTATAGAATTAACAACAAGTTGTTTAGTGGTTGGTAATTTGTAGTGTTTATACAGAATTTTATTGTATAGTTTCTATCAGAAGTTTTGGTGCGACATTGTTCTAAGTATGCTAAAAGATACAGAAATTGAAAGAAAGCAAGTCTCAAGAATCATTATAATATAGTTACATTTGACGTGTGACATTATATCTCTTAGCTCTCTAAGTGAGATTAAGTGAGATTCTTCTAGAGATGTCTGGGGCAAGAGAAATGGTTTTTTATCGATCCTTAGTAGAAAAAAAAACTATGGAGTTGACATGAAATGAAAGGAATTTTATAAAAATGTTACCGTGTGTAATGTAATGTGTTGGTGTGTGTGTGTGTGTGTGTGTTATGTATGTGTAATGTTACTTATGTTATGTGTGTGTGTGTGTGTGTATGTATGTGTGTGTGTGTGTGTGTGTGTATGTGTTAATGGAATGTGTAAATGTGTGTGTGTGTTAAATGCTAGATAAACCAATTATTTAATATTTACTTTAATATGTTAAAAGGGCCTGTTTTATAAGGGTGACAATACGATAAAATGACAATAGCGATATGGTTCTAACGAGTAGAATAGAGCCCGCGTTAGAAAATTTAATCCACTTTAGTGGTACCATAGATTGAATTGACTGTGAGTTATTTATTCAGGGTCGTAGCGGCTACGCTTCGACAAGCGTAGCGCGTAGAGCATCTACGGCGTAGCGGCGTGATGGACGTTTTTGGGAGTTTAGTATGGATAAGACTTACTATGGAGAAGGTTACTTTGCGATATTAATAAGTGACCCAAATCCTGATTATTTAGTTTTGGTGATGAATTAATGAATTCAACAAAATCAACGTGGTATCTATATAACAATTAGGCAATAGTGACTCCATGGATTCCAGAACCACGGTATGCCAACAAAAGTCCTAACCCTAAGTGACTTACTTTTAACACGTTCACGGACACAGCACCATCCTCGAAATTGCATGATATGGCACAAATAAATCTCATACAACATTTTCTACGGCCATGGACGAACTGTCACATTTAATGTTGTCAAACATTGTGCCACTTTATGACAGTAAATGGAGGCCATTTGCAACGTCAAAAGATGGCGGATGTGTAATTTGTTTTAGTTTTGTATTTTTGTGTATTTAGTTGTTCATAGTTCTTTTCTATTAGTGATTTGTACTTTTTATGCCTTTGTGTTGCACAGTGATAGAACACTTGGACTTGTTTCGTGTATCAGGCATCTAAATTCTCGTTTCAAGTGGACTCGCAGTGGTACAGAGGTTAAAACTATCTCGAACGTTGCCCCCAATCTTCTTAGAGAAGATTCGATTATGATTTATTGCTATATTGATTTATACTTATATATACTTGACACTGGCGAAATCACTTCATTGTGGAAATACCATATCCCCGCGGTAGTAGCTGTTGAAGTCGCCGCGGCGCAAAGAAAAAAATAAAAAACACGGAAAATAATGTATGTAATTAAGTTCAATAACAATCTTACCCATTGTGGCAGCTCGTCCACGGCCGTTACGTCCACAACCGTGTTGTGTCACAACACGCGTCGTTCGCCCCTTTTAGGGTAGTGCATGAGGTTGAGGTCGCCCTAGAGCTTTTTCGCTGTGACACGAGTGGTTTGTGTTAAAACCTAAAACGGCACAGATACCGTGGTTCCTATAAATGCTATGAGAAACAGCCGGCCGTGGACGGAGTTCCGCTTTTAGTGTAATTACAAACACCGGTCATAGCCGTAGTGTCATATCACGAGGGTCTTAGTTTACGTTTCTCGACGTGCTTTCCGTGAACGTGTTAAGTTACCATATTTTTCTACCCACTAAGACAAATATTACCATACAGGTCTCAGTGAAAACTTCCAAATGAAAGGGTCGATAAGGTCCCAGCTGATTGTGGAAGGTGCGCGGCGCGTCAGAAGTTTTTTCATATCGCGTCGCCACATGTCCCCGGTTTATTACTTTTACTTATTTATAGGGTTCCGTGACAAGGGAACCCTTGTAGGGATAAACCGAGGAATGTTAAGGGACCCGAAACCAATGTGCGGGTTTTGTCGATTTATGGATATAGTACGTATATTTTTATTGTACAAGAATTAAAGTGTCTTACGTCTCTCATCTTATTAAGCTTCTCATGAGAGTATTGATAATTATGTTTTTCGTGATTAATATGAAACGAAATGAAATGAAAGAATATCCATAACCACATCACATAATGTCAGTAACATAGACTTATAAACTAAGTTAGTAAAATTTAAAGATAATATACGTCCATATTTTTATTTATCTATTAGTATTTAATAATCGTGCTCTTTCTTTAACCCAGTATTTTAATGCCGTGACAGAGTGGTAAATTTATAGATAAATTGGTGTCGGCTAAAAACGGCCACTCTCTCACAGTATTTCTGGTAAACCACATTAAAAATAATAAAACATTATCTGCATAATAATTAATTAATTACTAAACATACCACTGAACTGATCTTGGTGAAATTTGGTATGGAAATAGGTTAAACTATATTGAATCCCGAGGAAGGAGTTTTTTTTTTCGCTTTTAATAAGATAGAATGAACCCCTAAAAAACAATACAGCTCGCTCTTGGCCACGTTCACCAAGTGTTAAGAAGAGCTAAGTCGAAAGATCTGACATAATGACTTGGGATAGACTTCTCAAGTGAATATTACTTCGACAGATTAACTTCACTGTCTCAACGTTTTCCCAAACACTTCAGAAAACATGCGTAATGCGAACGTAAAACTATACGATCCAACGGTACATCATATTCTCAAATACTGTTAAATAAAGCATTTGATATGAAATAAATCATCTGTTCGCCCACCGGGCAGATTTATAATTAGTTCGTAATTGCTAAAGTTTCCAATACAAGCTGATAAGCCTGCTTAATTAAAACGTGCCTGACGGGAAGTCATTTAAGCTGGCTTAGGTTATTTTTAACATTAGCCAGTTAATCTTGAAATTGTGAGGATCTGTCATTCATTAGAAATATTTCGCGAAGGGTTTTTTTCACCATTCTTGTATGTTATTTTTAGGGTTCCGTACAAAAAATGGAAAATCAGATCCCTTATAGGATCACTTGTGCGTCTGTCTGTCCGTTCGTCTGTCACATCCAATTTGCTCCGAAACCACTGGACCGATTAAGTTAAAATTTGGTACACATGAAAATTGATGAGCCAAACACAGATGTGCATTTTTTTTTTTTAATTTTGGTAAAATTCGGAGGACAAATAAGGGAATTTCAAAAAAATAGGTTTTACAAACCTTACTGTGTAATATATCAAATAAAAGGGCTCCTTATGAGGATCTCAAATATGTTGTAAATTTGTTTATATTGTAAAATAAATAGGTCTGATTTTATTCATCGGCCATCAGTCCTGCAAGCAATGTGCCCCGCCCACTGCCACTTAAGTTTAGCCTTCGTTTAGTTTATTCTTCGGGCTATGTCGGTAACCTGATGGCCGATGGTGTCAGAAGGTTCTGAAGTGGCGTCCGCGGACCAGGAGACGAGTTGTAGGTAGGCCTCCAACATGATGGAGTGACGACCTTGTAAGGATCGCGGGAGCGCGGTGGATGCGAAAAGCACACGAGCAGTCTAAGTGGAGAGGCTTGGGGGAGGCTATGTCCAGCAGCGGACGTGTTTCGGCTGACATGATGATGATGAAGAAGACGAAAATTGACCCCCCCCCCCCCCCCCCCCGCTGATATCCGTATATTTTAGTTTAGGAGATATTACCCGCTGACAGCTATCAACTATAACGATCGGCCGTATAAACTCCATGTTTAATTCTGTTTTGGTAGAAAAAGATAGGAACAAATCTTTGTAGGCTTATATTTTGGTTATTTTTATAGCTATTCAAAAAATTATTTTCCTCAACCGTTTGTTTCAACAAAGTGATGAATCATTCCTATAGTAAGATGCATGCAGAATGTGAAAGTGAGTGCAATAATTGCCATTAGACTTACGTTTGGAGACATTGTTAAGTTAAATATGTTTTTGGAATAAATAAATAACGCTGAATATAATATAACCTCAAACACATATTATATACAGCTGTCGGATCCGGCCGTTTAGAGCGACGAGAGTTTAGAACTTCAGAAGAACCGCAACATCAACTATATTGATCTAAACCATCAAACTAAAGGATCATGGGCACTTTTGTATGGAAATGGGGTGTGGCACCAACGTAATTGAAACCTATATATTTTAGGTTTATTGAGTTAAAACATCATTTTTTATTATGGCTGTAAATACCTAGCTCGGAGAACAAAAATATGAGCACTTGAAATAAGATATTCAGTCCATAGAAACTTTGACTAATATATAATAAATGAAAGTATTTTCTTGAAATCGGAGAGTTGATTTGTCGTAGGTGCAGATAATTACACAATTTATAAGATCGTAAAGTAACCCGACGGAGCCATCTATTGAGATACTTTGTAATCTTGCGAGTAACGTGTTGTTACGATTATTTCAAAATAACTTTTTTAGCAAGTTCTATATTCAGAAAAACGAACACCACAGTATTGTTTTAAATATTGTTCTACATCAAATACCGCACACCCAGTTCTATAATGATCCATCACAATATATATTAGCCAAAGTTTCTATGAATTAAACCTTGTGCATGGTCCGTCCGGATCGCTACCATCATCTTATCCATTAAAATACCGCCAAACAGCATTGTTGTGTTCCGGTTTGGGGATAAGACAGCCAGTGTAATGACTAGCATAGAGGCATTCCTTCTAGTCCTCAGGGTTGGCAACGCATTTGCAGTCTTAGGCTTGCAGTCTTGTGAATGCGAATGTCTATGGGTCACAGTTTCCACTTACCATCAGGTGGCCTGTGTGCTCATTTGCCCTTTCTATACCGTAAAAAAATGAGTCAGGCGATTATTCCGTAAATATAACAGATATCAAAAAACTTTAAACTGATATCGATAGTAGCAATGAGTAAAATCACATCAATAACTTTTTTTATAACACCACAAATATCCAAAATATTAACTTCAAACCCATTGCGAGACCTCATACATTGTGAGACTTGAGAGGGATTAGTTTAAAAGGCCTAGTCATTTCACCATTATCATATGATTCATGAGTTATTTATTACAGTTTATTCATGTCAAAAATGAATCTTACACAGTTTCATCTATTACGGTAGGGAAATTACAACCTCAAGGAACGTCGCACTATATGGGCCATACCCATAGAGCGTTTAAACTTAATATTTTTAATATACCCTTTTTTAAATATACCCTTATTTAAAAAACCGGCCAAGTGCGAGTCGGACCTGCGCATGTAGGGTTCCGTACCACTATACATCTAAATAAATGTTTTTCTTTATTCTTTATTATATTGGAGTTGATTGAATGAAAGGTAAAATGCGGTTTACGATTTATAACGTATTAAAAAAAAACGAATTATTAGATCTCGTTCAAACCAATTTTCGGTGGAAGTTTGCATGGTAATGTACATCATATAATATTTTTCCATTTATCATTCCCTTATTTTAGAAGTTACGGGGGACACACATTTTTCCACTTTGGAAGCGTCTCTCGTGCAAACTATTCAGTAGAAAAAATATATATTAGAAACCTCAATATCATTTTTGAAGACCTATCCATAGATACCCCACACGTATAGGTTTGATGAAAAAATAATAATTGAGTTTCAGTTCTAAGTATGGGGAACCCCAAAAATTTATTGTTGTTTTTCTATTTTTGTATGAAAATCTTAATGCGGTTCACCGAATACATCTACTTACAAAGTTTCCATAGTATAGCTCTTATAGTTACGGAATAAAGTGGCTGTGACATACGGACGGACAGACATGACGAATCTATAAGGGTTCCGTTTTTTGCCATTTGGCTACGGAACCCTAAAAAGCGACTATCTACGCAGTGGCTGGCAAGAACTGGATGAGAGTGCCCACGAATCGTGCTCGTTGGCGTGACTAATATAGGCTGATGATGATGATGATGATGATGATGATGATTTAAAAAGATATTAATGTGATGTTACTCATTGGGTAACGTACTTTCGATATCAGTTTAAAGTATGTATGTAAACCCCTTACTGTACAAAACACAGAAATTAAAATATAATATTTACAGAAAAAATATGAAAAAATAAAGAAATAAAGAAATAAATAAAGAAAGAAAGAATATTTAATATTGAAAGTTTTCTGATATCTGTCATATTTACGGAACAATTGCCTGGACATACTTTTTTTTTACGATTACATCCTGTATATCTTGTTTTCAGGTGATAATTATTAAGAAATTTTGTTTTAACTAATAATATAGATTTCAATTCTGTTCGGTCCACACCCAATTTGCCCAAGATCCTTTATTTTCAAAATATCTTCGCCCATTTTTAAACCAAAACAGAAGGTAAAAATATCCAACGCTTGCTGTACTCGTTCTCAGAACAAGGTAAGAAACTTGGGCGATAAATATAACGAGAAACAGCGAAGTTTGTCGTCTGATTTATGGGTCGCAGTTCATAACTGATACATTTCTCGGAGTTTTCTTACAGCTGGGCCTGTATTTCGCCTGAATCAGTTAAGCCTTACGTTTGGTTTCGGTGTATGTAAGGGCCTGGCTACACGCTCAATCATACCTGTGCAAATTCCAATTCGCACAAGCAAGCATGTGCGTTATAATGTATGGGCCCTTATGTATAGATGACAGCGTAATATGACTTTCAATGACACGTGAAGCGTGACGTAAGTTTATTAGAGTGGAGAGATCAATACTTGGAAGATTGGTAGAGGATGCCATTAGTGGCCATTACGCATTTAGTACGCTATTTGTGCTGGTTTTTGTGCATTGCAAATTAACGCTTTATTCATAAACGAACTATAACCCATTTTTAGTTAAGGTATGCATTTTCCCTTTCTGTCAAATGAAAATGTAATGATGACAGTCAAGGACAAAGCATATTTCAAGCACACTTTTGCTATTACGCATTTATAAATATGAGGGTAAATAGATAAAGTAAATACACAAAATCATGCTTTTTTTTTCACTTTGGTAGATTTTCGGCAATCGAAATAAAATAACAATTACGTAGCTACCAAGATTTATGCAGTATTTGGAGAATTCATTCCTAATGAAAATAGATATGCTAATTTGTAGACATTATTTTAAACAAAACAATTAAAATCAACATTTTATATTTGAGGGGCCTTTCAATTTCATATAATTACGTGCTTACATTTACCTGGTTTTCAAACATTTGTTTTTCTTCCTTATCTTCCATGTTATCTGTTTTTTCCGTAATCACGTTCCCATTAATATTTGTAAATACCTCATTAGTCAGTAAGAAATCTGTAGATGTATAATAAAATATTATTCATTTTGTTTTTGATGCAATCATTTTCGGCGACACGCAAATATGGATTTGGATTTCAATATTAAATAGTTCATCTTAGATTAGTTCAACTTATCACTTCATTCGATGAAACGTTTGTCGATATTTCAAGGGGATCCCGTATTTTTCCACGTAACCCATAATTTCATCGAATTGAATTTGGTCGAATGCTATTTTCTGCTGAAAACATGATGTTTCAGAATATCTTAAAAATAAATTACGTAGGTGATGTTAAACTTGTGAATACCAAAAATAGCTAATTCATGGGGCAAGAATGCCTTTCGATGAAAATTATGCGTAATGATAAGTTCGTTGAAACGTATTTCAATAAAATAATAGGTACGTATTTTTCTATTTTTCTATTCAAAATTAAAATTAGACTCTTATTGAAGGAACAGCAAAAGTTCAGGTATTCTGTATTTGCCGATGTGATTTTCTACGTCCCGAATTGACAAATTTCCGGCCGGTGACGGAATTGGCACAAAGTAGATTTATTCCTGATTGTTGGCAGCACTTCCTTGCTTAAATAAGGGCCTGAGTTTACCTTGGGAATTATTCTTGAAATAATTTGCAGACGCGTTTCAAAATGGAGAGGAGAGAAAGAGGATATTTAAAAAAATAACCAAACAAAAATTACAATTTAGGTAAACGAAAAACTTAACGTAAGTATCATTTTTAACATAATAACTCAAATTATAAAATGGATACGCAATATAAAACTTTGTTGACAGAACTCGATTAAATTACAAAAAGAAAAGCATTTTCATTCCGTATTCCATAAATGCGTCTATTATTTTAATATTGAGCATCACATAATCAAAAGCAAAATAAAAGGTCATATTTTCAAGATGAGTCAAGTTCACATTCAACAAAAACCACTACCTTTGAACTTCCAAATCCCGGCAAAAATATAAAATTCAATTTAAACTTCACCGTCCATCATCTACGGAGTCGCCGCTATGTTCTTTTGATTTATTCCAAGATTATTTCTGGCTCCTGATATTCTGTAACTTTCTTGCCCACTCCCATTTTACCTAGAACATCTTGTATTTAGTCGCGTGTCACTCAGTCCGTCTCTATTATTACAAACTAGTTAGAAAGGAGTATCCGGCAATGAATAAGTCACGGGCAACTTATTCTAGCCGTTTAGCCCGAGGCTCTACGCAGTTTTGGCGCGAAGCTACAAGTGAGGAATTTGATTGTTTTAACAGTTTTACGTACGCTGCGGCTGGCGATCTTTTTTTTTTGTAAGTTACTTTATCGTTTATTTTGATTCGCAAATCCAGAGCAGTTTTGTGGGACAACCTTGTAACATTGATGAAGAACTTGCATTGAATAAAATAACAGTGAAAAGATGGTTCCAAATGAGTAAGCGGTCAAGATCACACCAAGCCACTGAAGTGGATGCTCGCCATCTTCAAGGGTCATAACGACTATGACTGGAAGACTTCGACGACAGGACAGGATTCACCGTACAACGTTGCTTATATACAATGTGTGGCCCAAAACCGGGGCGAAAAATTAAAACGTAGATTCTACTCCTCAAACTACGCAACGTTTGTTTGACGACTTTGAAAAAAAACTTGCGGTTTGAATTTTATTACATTATAAAGTTAATTCGAACACGCAATGTACTATGAAATTGGTTATGTCTGTAGAGTGACTAGACTGACAGGCGATGTCAATTAGACGGAGTTTTAAGTACATTGATTATACTATTTACTTTGTTTGAAAAATGAACAATCTAAAAACTTTATGATTTTAAAAAGTTGCTAAACAAAAGTTGTCTAGTTTGAGGAGTAGAATCTACGTTTTAATTTTTCGCCCCGGTTTTGGGCCACACATTGTATACTTGACATTGGCAAAATTACGTTATGTAGACGCCATTAAAGAAATAAATAATAATTACATTATACTTAAATTTTCTGGGTTATACATTTTTCACGTGTCATTAGTCCTGTCACGCTGTGTGTGTCATATAATTTCCTAAGATATTGAGGATTGGATAGTTATCAAGTTTTAGAATTAAACATTTTTAGCTGTTTTAATCCAAGGGTCCTTTGGCAGTATCATAAGAACCTTAATAACTCCTAGGTGTAAAATGGGCTTTTTTATAATTTGGCCTAGTTGATAGTGACCAGGGTCTGCGAAGATAGCGGTCTTAGGTTCAAATGCTGATAAGGGCAAATATTTGTGTGATGAGCGCGGATATTTGTTCCCGAATCTTGGATGTTTTCTATGTATTTATGTATGAATTTCTCTTTACATGTATG
Organism: Acleris sparsana; assembly: GCA_923062465.1. Taxonomy (NCBI): domain Eukaryota; kingdom Metazoa; phylum Arthropoda; class Insecta; order Lepidoptera; family Tortricidae; genus Acleris; species Acleris sparsana. Next base: position 17,896,638 of record OV281286.1, read on the forward strand.
TTTACCGTTGTCCAGTACACATAATACAAGCCTAGAGTTTATGGAATTAAGTCAATGTGTGACATTGTCCCCTGATATTTATTATTTATTTATTTAATATTGAAGTTAAGTTCTAGGACATCTGGTTTGTATGAAGGATTCACGCGGAAAGAAAAGAACTAGACACTTTATTAATGACATTTAATCTCAAAAATTATTACACGCGATTAATTACTTAATATACGCCTATAAATCTCACTTTTGACCTCAGCACGAAAATTACGTTCCAAACTATTATGGTTTAAACTTTCAAATCACCATGGTTGTTGTCCACGGCACACTGACAACTCTCGTGACACGGATGCAGCTAACGTACACAACATGCACAGTTGCGGTGGAAAAGTTTACTTTCGCCCGCAAACAAACCACCGCCACTAGCATGTATTTGCGTGCACGTGTATAGGCTGGGCTGGAAATGTTGACACACCACGCAGCTAATCAATGGACCCACATCACTTTGTGAGAACGTGCATAGACACACGTATATATTACCTTCACGCCTTCATTCCCAGAGTGGGGTAGGCAGAGCTACAGAATTACCAACAAGTCTAAAAATGTGTTGTTAATTCTGTTACCACATTTTGCATAAACACAATACAAGACCATCGCCTAATAATAATACTACAAGTGTTTATTCCCTTAGTCGCCTTTTACGACTCCCACGGGAAGACATGGAGTTGTGCTATTCTAAGTCGTGAACCACACGGCAGGAATAAATCCTTAAATAAAGCGGTGCATGGAATAAGAACATACTTATAGCATAGAAGCAAGACTATAGAACTTAGCACCTATCCTACTTTTTAGATGACGTATTTCTAAAGAGGAAATGAAATAAAAACTAGGTTGTGTTTCCTCTTTCAAGTGACACGGTTACAATGTAAAATTCACGTTGAATTGACTCTAAGAATGGACTGCTTTTGGAACTCTTGGTGCCTTGCAGACGCAGATCAGGCAGAAACAGATCTATTCGAACCAATTGGTGTTAGTTTTAAAATAATTATTTATTACTTTATTACCTTGTAATTTTACTTTTAAGTATTATTGTATCTTATTATGGGAAAAAATGACCTTCTGCTGGAGTTTCTTCTTCTCCACAATGATGGTCTTTTCCGAAGCGCTAGTAGATTCACTCTATATTACCGACGTGTAAAAGAGCCCACATGTGGCCAATTTACTGCTTTTTTTTTCTTGTAATAACCTACCATTGAAGAAAATAATAATTATCGTTTATTGTTATTGCACTGGTTTTGATTTAATACTAATAAATTAATCGTTTTAGAAGCAAATCTAGTTAGGATGTGATCTATACACGTGGAGCAAGGATAGGATTTTTATAAATAAACTAACTGTTCGTGAGCAACGTCATTCTAGTATTTTTTTCACAAAAACCTCATCCTTAAATTATGAACACAACAACGTGTTTTTTTATTAAAATAGGTCGCACCATTCCCCAGTGTTTGTCTATGGTAGCCTTTGCATATGGAACCCCAAAAAGGATTTCTTGCCACCTTCCAATTCAATCATCAGATCATGTGTTTAAAAATTTCACACTACATTGTCTTCGAGATTCCTAAAGTATTGCAAAATCGACAACGAAGATTTGAATTAAAAATACTAAAAAAAAAGGAAGTTAACGAAAACCTTGTTAAAAAAAAGACTTTTAACAAAATGCAAGCAAAACCAGTATCAACACTGGCAAAACCTACCAAGCAAGGTAAATATTTTTTATTATAAGAAATAATGAACACTAATGCCCTTATTAATAAACGAGGAGAATCCGTGGAGTAGTTGATTCATGCTTTGTCCTTATCTGACATTGTGATATTTTAATTCGATAGATAAGGACAAAGCATGGCTAAGTTACTCCACGGCTACTCCACCTTTATTAATAAGGGCGTAAAAGATTTCACAAGAATACAATAAAAGAACGACGAGCCGAAAACATTCGGCACTTTTCTAAAACAAACGAAACTTCCTTTATTACAACCGTGCCACAAAGGTAATTTGACCGCTATTACTATTTCTTTTATTACATTTCAAATGAAACCTGAATGAAATTAAATTTCTGTCCGGATTCTTTTCGAGAAGATTTCACTAATTATATTTGTTTCTAAATATTTTAAAAAACATTGTACGTTTATTACAAAGCTTCGTACATAAAAGGCCAACGGTTTTGTGGAGAATATTGGGCGTGACTGTCTGGCGGTCTACAGAGCGACTTTATTAAACTCTTCGGGGTATGAAATACGATATTACCTAGATATTAAGCTCTATATCTTTATTGATCTTCTAAAACGAGAATGGGTATATATGAGAGTTTTCTACTTTGTGTTAAACCATATCGTTATTATTTGGTTTTAGGTCAAAACCTTTACGCTCTTCTTCTATCGCCTAGAATAGGGCCCCTTCTTAGGCACACAAATGAAAAGATAAGGTAAAATATAGAATAATATAGGTACTACAGTTAAAAGTTAAAACTAAACTTATAATACGTAAATAATAAGCACCACTTTAAAAGGAACATCCCCTCTAGCAGGTCCGCTGGAGGAAGAATGGAGGGAAAATCGGTGCACCTAAAAGTGTTAAAGATGAATTTGAATGGACCGAAATGTTGGGTGAAACTGCATTAAAATTAGTGTCGATATCAAATCTTTTTTTCTAAAGAAATGTGATCAGGGATATAAATTACGCACTTAAAGGCAAGTAAAGTTTAATGAGAGGCCTATATTAGAAAATTTTGTGATGATTGTTTGCAGGTCTTGTAGTACAGTTGACGCGTGCCCGCCAAGGGAACCGTCATCAAGGTACCATAGATTGAGATTGAGAATGTAGAATTTAGATCTGAAATAATTGGATCAATGACTAAGCTAAAAATTACGGGCCCGAGCGGGTCTCACTGTTGGCAACTCATGCATGAAAATGTGATTTTTCCACCGAAAAGTAATTTAATTGGTGCTACAAACAGCTGTATAATTCTGGAACCTCTTTTTTGACAGCAGCTAGGTGGGCGCCACGATTGACCGAATTAAAAGAAGGCCCGTATTGATAAACTCATGGCTGGCATTGGCTGAGATGCCCATCACCGTTTATCATATTTGATGCATCATGAGTCGAGCAGAAAAAAAACTGGTCTTGACTGTAAAACTCGTCGTCAAAAATGAAAGTTTCGTTACGGATTGACGTTGGACGTATACTTTGACGCTAGATACGTCTGTGACAGCACATTCCCAGCCAATATTAGTTTATTAAGAAGGCCCTTACTTTCATCTGCATTTAGAAAGGGTTTAAAAACTAATTTTCAGGGTTTCGTACCCAAAGGGTAAAAGCGAGACCCTGTTACTAAGAATCCAATGTCCGTCTGTCTCTCACCGGGCTGTATCTCATGAACTGTGATAGCTAGACCATTGTTTTTTTCACATATGATGGTATTCTGTTAATGTATAACAACAAATATGTCCCATACAACAAACGTGATTTTACGTTTGGTACGGAACCCTTAGTGCGCGAGTCCGACTCGCACTTGGCCGTTTCTTTAAAGTAGTTTCTCTGCACGTAGCGTTCAATCTCTCCAATTCCGCGTCCTGTATATCCCTACTAAGACGTATTCTCAATGATAGCTGTGTCTGAAAACGGACTACATAGTTGGATAGCGGATGTCTTGGACATATAACATTATTCGTCAAGTTCCAACTCAATGCTCTGGGTACAGGGCTTCTTTTCGTTTACAGGCTTTGTTGTCTGGTAGTCTGGCTAGATGTCTTGATCATGAAACACAGTGTTAATAATAACAGTAGTCCAAACTGTTCAATGGAAATAATTCCTACAAAAGCTGAGTAATTTTGTCTGAAATAGGAGTAAAGGTTTTTTCAAGGAATTTTTGTTTTTTAACTATCAGTTAAACAGTAATATATACAAATGTAAAATTTGGTGTGATTGGAACCCAATAAAAAAGTTGCCATGTTAAAAAACCAGCCAAGTTCGTGTCAGCGCATTGTGCTTGTGTGGGAGCCAGAGTTTTTATTATTTGTTGTTATTGTGGCTATAAATACAGTGTGTGGCCCAAAACCGGGGCGGAAAAAGTAAATGGGGATTCTTTAGAACATTTCAATTAACTATCACAAGAATCTAATATTACAAAGTTTATAACTTTGGAGAAAACAGCCTACAAAGTTAAAAATCGTAGGTAATGTATTTTCCCGTCGCGATATCGTCGCTTGGTCACTTGGTACGCGGTATGTCTGAGTACAGGGTGCTATTGACAACACGCGGTAAATTTAGGTGTTTGCATTACATTGAATTTGCGATTAAGTTCGTTTGAAAAAAACTGAAAGTTAAGTTTTGACTTTAATTAGGTAAGACTATTATAATGTAATTACCAGTGATCTATAGAGCCCCTGTTTTTAATATTATCTTCGGTTTTGGGTCACGCACTGTATACGCAAACTGTGAAATGTATCATCTACCCTTTGACAGACAGACGGGCGGATGGACAGCGGAGGATTAGTGATAGGGTTCCGTTGTCTCCCTTTGGGTACAGAACCCTAAAATCTGATCAAGTGCACTAAGAGTGGTGCGCCAGTCTGCCTCGCACATGAGTCGTCTTATAAGATATTATTTTAATCTATATTAGATATACATAGATAGTTAGACGGTGGCTTGTAGTTTTAAATTGTTATCGTTTCATTATTCCTATTTAGAAAAATACCTTTAAGGCGCGGACCAGACAGAAGAGACGTAAGGTATTATACATACGGGGATAGAAGGCAGCAGCGTCGCGTCGCGGGCATGGCCTTCTATCTCCGTATGTATAGTAATAGTTTTTATCTTCTATACATTTTGGTTGAAAATTCGTTAAAGGGGCGCCGCGACACCGACACGCGTCTGCGTCTTACGTCTCTTCTGTCTGGCTTGCGCCTTAAATAGCCTTATTCATCCAACAGTATATAACAGTACAGTGTAAGCAGTAAATATAACAGGGCTACGTACATGGTTTAGTCGTCGAAATAATTTATTACGATTACTAATAAAAAAACATAATTAAAATAAATTGGAGGCCCTGCTTTACTGCATAGTTTTATACTGTTGCATGTTTCAGGCTATTCATGGCTCCGGGAAACAATTTGCTTCCAGTCCGTGACTAGGGTAGAATAAATATGCGATGTTATTATTTACTCAGCCAACTTAGTATATACAACAATAGGTAAACAATATATGATAACTAGAACTGTAATTTATGTTAATAGCAGTTATACAGAAGTTTTACTAACGACGTTTAGTTCTCTTGATTATTGAAGTAAAATATTATATAATTTACTCTGTTCAGATGCACAATTTCAAGCCGAATCGTACCGGTGGGTCGATAGTATTGTATAACACTAAACTTAACAATAATTACCAACTTGTATGACTTAGTAAACAGCAATTAGAAGTTTCACGATCGATCCCGGGAATCCCGGGAATCCCGGGACTCCGACAACAAATGAATTAAGAAGCAAAACATCCCGAATGAAGAATTTATGAAAGTTTCATTCGGTTTGTTTAGTAGTTGGACCCGTATTATTATTGTCGCGGCGGATATTGTTGGTCACTCTCGCACCTACCAACTGGTCAGAAAGTGACATACTTATATGATACAACCCACGTGTATCCACATCGTTAAACACGACTATAATTAGACCTGGTTAATGCTGAATTGTTCTTTAAGTATTTAAGCACAGTCGGCCATTTGCCCAGTATTTTAATTTTGTCACAACTTCCTTGTCTTCCTCCGCTTCCTGATCCTTCGAATCTACTGTCACATTTAATGGACCTTAATGTAATTTTGATATGCAATTGTAAAAACCAATTTCAACCTTATATTATAACCTTACTTTGTTATTATAATAGTCTTACAACTATAACTTGATTTTTGACTGTCAAGATAAGACGTAAATAATACAACTAAGTGTTTCAAGGAAACTTTAGTTTCTACATCATTAACAAATACAATTCGTTTCACTATTGGAAAATTATAATAAATAAGTACTTACTTCCTCAGTCTTGATGTTTTGTAAACTTCTATAATACATGCATACAGACATAGTTACAATTATGTCTAATTTTTAGGAGAAATAAACTGGATTTATAAGTCACCTACCATTTTTAAACTGTCAAAATGTGAATTTATATTTTACCTCAACAGTAATTTTCGATTTGCGCCATGTTTAATAATGACATTTTAAGCGTCAAAAGTCTAACGAAAAACATTATTCACGTTAATACGTTATATTTACAACGAAACGTAATTTAAATAATTAAATGGGATATCAGTTTGAAAAATTAACTCCCGGATTTGACCGAGGTAGCGGATTAATTCATTATGAGGCTTCTGTTTGATAAATGAGTTTAATTTAGCGAATAACATCATGTCGGTCATAAATTATAATATATTAAATGCTCGATTATAAACAGGATTCAACACGTTTTTTGTCAGACTGTCAGTACAGTCAGGCTACACTAGTATAGTCACCAGGAATAATATATTATGCTTTTTCTTCATATAAATCATATAAAGAATAGTTAATTTAAATTTTACTACCCACAATTTTATTCGATAACATTGATAATGAACGTGATCACCACTAAACTGATCAAGGAAACCAACAATCAGGTATACTTACGGGTAAAAACATTGCCTCTATTTTGAGTCGGGTAAAAGCAATGTGGTTTCAAAAACATAGTTTAAGACATTAAAATACAGGCCCAGCCGTTATCGTTCCTTTCAACTTGAGCGATTTAGCATTAACGATGATAAGATAAACCCTCTGTGAGGTGCAAGCCACTAGCCAGCCAGATAAGGAACGTAAAGCTGCTCATTCACGACCGCTCCAACAAGCCGAATAGAAAAGCGCCGTGCCAAAAGCTGTCCGTGAACGTCAAAACTGTAGCTTTTAAATCCAAAGTACTTGGTGCGGTCCGTTGGATTTCAAAAACGGAAAGCCAGCGCGACGCACCGACGCGCAATCCGAATGGAATTATCGTGAAAGTCGAAATTCGAAGTTGGAACACGCCGAGCCACCGCGCCAAGCGTGGCAGACCCGTGAATGTGGGCAAAATATTACGCCCATCCAGTTGTATACTCTCCATTTGTCGCCGAGACAAACGGCGCACCCATGAATGCCCTGCTTAATGAGGATGGGACGCGGCCGCCCCTTTTTTATATAAAACGTAAAGCAGCGTCGCGACGCAAAGCATAGAGAGGGGACGAAGCTCGGGCACGAAGCTTGAGTACCTATAAGTAGTAAGTACATGTGCGTTAGGACCCCTATTTCACCATCGTGATAATTATACGTGACAGGTGATAAATTCTGTATACGTTGCAAAGTTAATATGCTGATACATCACAGGAATTCATATAAACTGCGCCATGTACACTGAAATGTCACATGTCAGCTGTTATTATCAGGTGACGTAGGAGGCCACTTTACGCCTGCATGTCTGGCTTGCACCTTAGGTTATTTTTCTGCACAATTTGCCCATAGACCTGTGGACCAGATTAGATTCTGTAGATGTTATCTTTATGGATAATGTATGTTGTAGATGACGGCAGTTATAAATATGTAGGTGGCAGGGTAGATTTTAGAAATAAAGAATCAGTCTCAAGCATCTGCGCGTTTCATTCACATCATGGTGACAGCGGTGTTAAAATTTAAATAAAATTACTGTGATTAGTTGTGTAAATCGTCAGTTTTTAGTGTCGTTGTGGGAGTTAGTAAGATATAAAGACAAAATTGTCTAAAAATGGAACACGCGCGGCCTCCCGCGGAGCTGTGCCTAGAGGGCGGGCCCGCGCGTCGCGCCGACGCCTGGCGCAAGTGGTACAACCAGTTCCAGGTGTTCCTGAAGGCATCTGGAGTCGGCAAGGAAAGCAGTGACGTACAAGCCAGCCTTCTTATAAACTTAATAGGATCGGAAGGTTACAATATTTATATGACCTTCAAGTACATTAAGGACGAGAGCCGTGACGACTTAAAGACCTTAGTGGAAAAATTCAATGCGCATTTTGGAACAAAACAGAATACCACAATGAGTCGGTTTAAGTTTTTTACGAGAAATCAGGAATGCGCGGAATCTATTGACGAATACGTGACGGCCTTAAAAATACTTGCCCAGTTATGTGACTTTAAGGAACTTGAGGACAGCTTAATACGAGATCGGATAGTTTGTGGCGTTGCAAACAGCACAGTGCGAGATCGTTTATTAAGAGCTGAGGACCTCACCCTTGAAAAAGCTGTTAAAATATGCCAGGCAAATGAAATGTCAAATGAGGAGAAACGGCAGATCGAGGAGACCAATGTAAATAGCGAAGCGGCTTCGTCTTCAGCTGCAGCAGTCGACACGGTTTACGGAGCGCAGGCGCAGCGCCTCGGAGGTGGACGAGGCCGGCGCGGGCAGCGCTGGCGCGGCCGCGGCGGCTCGCGGCGCCTCCCCGCGCCCGCGCGCGCCGACGGGCCCGGCCCCAGCGCGCCCGTGCGATCCTGCGCCGCCTGCGCCAGTATTTATTGCGATAGTGGGTATCGTTGCCCAGCGAAAAGTGCCAAGTGTTTGTTTTGTAGTGGAATAGGACACTTCAAAGCCCGATGTCCATTTAATGGGCCGAAGAAAGTATATCACATTGAAGAGGACAACAGTGATGCGGACTTGTACTTCGTGGATGTGCTAAACGGATATAGTGGCAGTAAGGACTATAAAAAATGGTATGAAACTTTATTACTTAGTTCTAATGGCAACAGAGAGACCTTTAAACTCGATACAGGCTCAGACTTGAACGTTATGTCTGTAAACAGTTTCAAAAGGTTGGGTCTTGATACTTCGAATTTAAATCCCGAAAGTATTAAGGCCCAGTCATTTTGCGGTAATTTTATACCTGTTATTGGATCTTGTGTTATTGATTGGGAATATAAACAGGCATTGTATCCATTGCGGTTTGTTATTTCGGAATACAACTGTCAAAGCGTATTAGGTAAAAATGCCTGCGAAGACAGGTTTAGTTAAAAGAATATATTCATTAAGTATCGATCAATATGAAGACCTATTTCATGGGCTCGGTAAACTACCGGGCGAATATACAATTGTAATAGATAAAGACGTGCAACCGTCGGTCTGTCCAGTGCGAAAAATACCTATAGGCGTGCGTGACAGGTTACAGAATGAACTGATCCGCATGGAAAAAATGGGCGTAATCAGAAAGGTGTCGCACCCGACCCCCTGGGTGAACGCGATCGTTGTGGCTGCTAAGAAGGACGGCAGCCTGCGCGTGTGCCTCGACCCGCGGCCGCTCAACCGCGCCGTGCGCCGCGCGCGCTACCCGCTGCCCACGCTCACCGACATCGCCGCGCAGCTGCAGGGCGCCCGGTACTTTAGCAAACTCGACGCGCGCTCCGGGTTTTGGATGGTGCAGATCGACGCCGCCAGTGCTGATTTGTGTACATTCGGTACGCCGTTTGGTAGGTACCAATTTTTGCGACTACGCGCAAATAGAGAAGGAACTCTTAGCTATCGTGTACGGCCTCGAACATTTCCACCAGTACGTGTACGCTCACGGTGACGTCACTGTTGAGACCGATCACAAACCCTTAGAATCCCTATTTTTGAAACCGTTAGATTCCGTCCCGGCGCGCCTTCAAAGGATGATGCTTCGCGTCCAGGGTTATGACTTAAAAGTTGTATACAAGCCGGGTAAATACATGTTTATCGCGGACACGCTATCTCGAGCAGCCTTGCCAGATAACGTTAGTGACAAAATAAGCGAGGAAATCGGTGAACAATCCTGCTACCTTTTAGAAAACGTTAGGTTCAGTGACAGCAAACTGCGGATGATAAGGGCGGAAATCGCTAAAGATGACGTATCTCTTGCAATAATAGATTATTTAAAATTAGGATGGCCACACAACAAATACGAAGTTGATGAGCGCGTGCGAGAATGCTGGTCATTCCGGGACAGCCTCGAGTATGTCGATGGTATAATATTTAAAGACAATTTAGTATACATTCCGGCCGCCCTTCGTTCGCAGATGATACGCCGCGTGCACGACGGCCACATGGGTGTAGACAGGTGCAAGCGCCACGCACGAGACGTGATGTTCTGGCCGGGCATGTCGCGCGACGTGGAGCGCGCCGTGCGCCGCTGCGCCGCCTGCGCCGAGCGCGCGCCGCGTCCGCCGCGCGAGCCGCTTCTGCCGCACGCCGTGCCCGATTTGCCCTGGGCTAAGGTCGGATCCGATATTTTCCAGTATGGTACGAAATACTTTCTTATACTCTTAGATTATTTTTCCAATTTCATAGAAGTGTGCCCGATTAAGAACATGGAAAGTAAAACAATCATAACTACAATGAAAGATCAGTTCGCGAGGCATGGAATCCCGAAAATGCTCGTATCAGATAACGGCCCCGCTTACGCATCAAAAGAATTCGTAGAATTTAGGTTACAATGGGGATTTGACCATACCACTTCATCCCCCCACTACCCGCAATCGAACGGACGAAGTGAGAGAAGCGTGCGTACTATTAAAGATATGTTAATAAAATCCATGAAATCTGGCACAGATTTTTACTTGGGTTTGTTAAACTTTAGAACGACTCCACGCGACAACGTGGCCTCGCCATCACAACTGCTAATGGGTCGTACACTAAGCACAAGATTACCATCACATGAGAGTAAACTTCGTCCATCTCGTGATAATTGTAAGGATTATCAAAACATAGTACGCAAGCAAGAGATTAGCAAGGAGTACTACGACCGGCGCGCGCGCGCTCTTCCGGAGCTGCGTCCTGGCGACGCGGTGCTCATGGAGGACGGCCGCCGCCGCAGGCCGGCGCGCGTGGAGGCGCGCGCTGACCAACCTCGCTCCTACTTTGTCATGGATCATACGGGCAGGCGTATGAGGCGCAATAGGCGTAATTTAGTAAAAATTGAGCCACAAACTCTTGCTGCCAATGACAGCAGCGGCCCGGGGAGCGGAGACGAGGAGTCGTGGTCGAGCGCCGACGGCAGCAGCCCGCCGCCCGGCGCCACGCCGCGGCACGCCCACGCCGAGCACTCGCCACCTGACACGCAAGCCTCAACCTCGACCACAGTAACGCGAGAATCTCGTGAACGCAGACCGGCGGCAATTAAAGCTCGAAATAACTTAAAAATGTATAAATAAAGTATAAAAAATATAAGCACAGTTTGCACGTCTTTGTCTAAAAAATAGGTACGCGTAAAATACCACAACTCAACATAATTAGGTAGGTATCGGCTCAGCTCAGGTTCTAAATGAGTATACTTAACATGATTTAAATTGAAACAATTAGGTAAACATAATGTTATAATAAGAACGCGTTCTATACACGTATATATAACTATATATATATATATATATATATATATATATATATATATATATATATATATATATATATATATATATATATATATATATATATATATATAATAAATAGAAATGTACACCTGAGCACTGTATTTGCAATCATCAAAATCCTAGATGGTTCATAACGAAAAAAAAAACCTGACTTGTAATATTACTTAATTACGATTTTATGATGTAAAAAAAAAAAAAAATAAAAAAAAAAAAATTAAAAAAAAAATGTGGCTATAGGTGATATTAGTTATTTAGTTTGGTTAATACTTTATTCAAGCGAAGTCACTTTCCATTGGCCATTTATTCTTACTCATACATAATGTATGTACCCATAATAATTTAATATTAAGCACGCAACCACAGCTGAGCCTACAGCTGTGCTGTATGTTATTATTGTACTTACTAGTTATTGTAACATTTGGTGGTGGTTCAATCATAGTATTATATATAGGTAACCCTTTCATAAAAATTATATTGAAATGGGAGATGTTGTAGATGACGGCAGTTATAAATATGTAGGTGGCAGGGTAGATTTTAGAAATAAAGAATCAGTCTCAAGCATCTGCGCGTTTCATTCACATCAATGTATAGTATTGACGTAAGCTGCCAGACAATCGCGGTGAGCGCTTATGCCAATTCTATACATTTTGACAGTTTTCGAAAATTGTTTCCGTGAGCGTTAAGAATGTTGTCTAGGTTGTTGTTGTTGTCATTGTCTAAGTGATATTTTTGTTTTGTTTTATTTTGTGACATGTAATATGAATTATTATGAATAAAATGAATATGAATATGAATATGAATAGGTCCGCAGTAGTGGGGCTAGACAAGATTCTGCGGATGTTACCGAAAATGTATAGCCTTGACGTAAACTGATAAGTTATAGGATTGACGTAAGCTGACGGAAGGTCGCGTTGCGCGCTTATGTCCATTTCATACATTTTGACTGTTTTCGAAAATCATTTACGTTGGCGTTATGTCTACGCCCTGTTACCTGTAAAACATGTTTTCTATCTGTTTGTAGTAGCAATCTATTTATCTATCTAATCTATGTATATATATAAACTGAATTTTGGAACCTTCTCCAACGGCTTTCTCAAAATTTAGTATGCAAGGGGTCATACAGGTACCTACGAGCAGTTATATATTTAAATATATTACCTGGTCGATTTTTTTACCCGCGAGCGTAAATAAACATGAAACGTTTTTCAGACCTCATTACCGCTCAAAAATCTCTTTTAAGTACGTTACCCGCCGAGAAACATTAAATTGAAGTGAGGTAAGCGTAAAAAAGTAAATTAGCGGCGGGAACGAGTAAACATGTGTCGCTTTAAGCAATTACCAGACTAATTAGACGGGAAACGTTTTACCTCTGAACCTGTATACGGCTATACTCGTAGTACAAGTTTCATTTATCCGTGTGTTGCTCCGGGCCTCTATTCTAGACAGTAAAAGCATATCGTCTTTGACCTGTTATCGCATTGTCAACGTTTTGATAGCTCTTAAAAGCAATACCATAACGTCCATAACGATCAAAGATAATATGGTTTTTACCGCCTAGAATAGTGCGTGTGTTTCGTTACGGTTTGGAATGACTGACTGTTAGGTTTCTAGGTTACGGTGCTTCTTTGTATTTACATATTATAAAATAGAGTCCCCTTCCGCCACTGTTTGTCTATCTGTCTGGTAAATTCAAGAAATAGGTCTTCTCCAATGAACGGAGTGATTGATGATAAACGTTTATGCATATAATTCACTGAGGTTTTGTGTAAATTACTAATAAGAATTAATTAGATATTTAATACAACTATAAATACGGACTTTACATTAAAATTTAAAAGTTAAAGTTAAAACTAAACTTATTTAAAATAAAATAAAATAAAACTAAGCTACTCAAATATTAAAAATTAAACATAAACACCACTATAAAAAGAACACCCCCTCTAGCAGGTCCGCTCGCGGCATGGTCCCTAAGACACTGGCTGCATTACCTCTCTGGATGGCTAGCCCAATCCTTTGGGAAAGGTAAGCGCCAGCTCTAGGGTCTCCGGAGGTGTCGATGAGCCGGGATGACAGGGCCTTAATAAAACTTTTCATGTCAGCTGACCAAGGTCCCATTGTTTCCACCGCAAGCGCCACAAATTCGTAATTATTTAATAATGATGAATATTTGCGGCGCTTGTTGGTTTGGGCCTGTTCAGCTGCTGCACCGGCCCGATTACGGGTTGTCTGGACGTGAGAAAGGGCGAATGTATCAACACACGTCGCGTCCCACACCAGTGCCCTACCTAGTTTCCACGGCATCAACGTAGCTCCGTCTGGTCGCTTGCCATCGTCTCTATGCAAACCTGCTGGTTCCAGGACAGCAGGCACAGAGACAGTGGCAAGCGAACGACGGATCAGATCATTAATTGTGCCGTGGCGGTACAAACGGCCAGCACTTCTAAAACATGAAAGGCCATGTCGTCCCAGCTCACTCACTTCCTTCCCGCACGTACAAGTATGAGGTTCACAGATTCTGGCTCCAAGCCGTAAGCTTATTGCAATTCGCAAGCAGCTTGGGTCCAAGACTGTGCCTATATTACGGGAAGGAAGAGCGTGGAGCGAGTGGCCTGATTCGCCTGCTGAGACAGCGAGGAGACGGGCGCGATCTAAATCGTCCGGACTATTTTGTACAAGAGATGCATGAATTGATTCGAGGCGAGGTGTATCCCATGCTCTTTGGATATGCCTCTTGACTGGCATATCCACTCCGGGACAAGACTCACACCAAGCATCCCTGGCCTCCACCAGGTTCGCCATCTCAACGTCAAGTATCTGTGGGAGATTTAAAATAATACTGACGAGAGACAACGAACCATAAGCGGAGGACAGGAAAGCCGGCAGTGCCACGCTAGAAGAGCATCGAATACCAAGTCCACCGAAACGAATTGGGAGAACCGCTTGAGTCCAAGACCTTAAATTAAAATGAATGTTTAATAATTTAGACAGAGTTGATTGAAGGGTAATATCTATAGAAGCCATGATGTCTGGAAATTTCCAAATTGGACAACTCCGTAATAAATACATGAACTTTGGAGTGAAAAGACAAAAACGAATAATAAAAAGCGCCATGTGGGGATTTATTTCGTACAAAAGGTCAGAAGTATTTTTAAAAAGATTTAATTTGCAATTTATAATGGGATTGATTGCTTCGTCAAAAATCGGTGAACCTAAAAGTGTTAAAGATGAATTTGAATGGACCGAAATGTTGGGTGAAAAATATCAGGGGCACGGGACAATGTCACACCAATTGACCTAGGCCCAAACTAAGCTCTAGGCTTAAAGGTGTTACGGGTACGAGACAACGATATATATATATACATAAATACATAGAAAACATCCATGACTCAGCAACAAATAGCGGTCGCGCTCATCACAGAAATATCTGCCCTTACCGGGATTTGAACCAAGTCAATATGACATATGCTATTTCATCTTATTTACATAAATTAACATTTGATATAGAGCCGCAAAGCCGGGGCGAGCCGCTAGTGATCTAAAGATGGTCCCAACACAAAATGTTGCTGTCTCTATTACAGTTTAAATCTGATCCTGAAAATTAACTGCTGGAACACTTTTAACCGCGCGGCGAGGAAATGTGGTAAAACTGTTGTGGGAACAACTGTAACAAGCTAAATAGGTCAGGATTTAAGGAACCTCGCTTTAAGTATCTGATAAGTCGGCAGCCGGGGAGACAAGTAATACAAACGGTAGCTATCAATGCACTGTTTAATACCATCAATGACAGTTCGTATGGACGCAGCCACACGTACACATGCACACATACATAACAACTCCTCCACCTATTAAGATATAACAAAAACCCTTAATCTACTTGTTACCCAAACCCTTAATGCTAGAAGTATCGCTTGAAGTCAATATTGTTACGGGGACGCAACGCCATTCGCGGTCTGGCTTCAGGCGGATGGTTTTCCGAGTCCGACTGCGCTTCTTGGAATTCGTCCTCATCGTCGGAGCGGGGCGGAACCATTGTCTCAGCTGGAGTCGACACTCCATCACTCTCCCCCGATAGCGCACGTGCGATGCTAGGTAAGTCTCGCTGTGGTGTGGTTGGTGGTGGTGGAAGCGACGGCGACGGCGACGACGGTGGCGGTGGCGGCAACGGCAGCGGCGGCGGCGGCGGCGGCGACGGCGACGGCGACAGCGGCGGTGGCGAAGGCAACGGCGATCGCGGCAGCTCTAGCGGCGGCAACGACGGTGATGATGGTGAGTATGTATTATCCTCAATATCATCAAAGGTCTTCGTATTACATTCTGTGTCGTGACCTTTGTATAACGCCAGCTGATTTTTGTGTTTGCGATAACATAATTTTGAGTCCCAGTCTCTAATTAAATATAAAACTTTCCCTAATCGTTTTTGAATAGTTCCTTTTCCCCATTTTGCTTTGTTGTTCTGGTACAGTCTGTAAAGCACAAAAGTGCCTGGTAAATACTGGGTTGCGTTGCCCTGATTATCCTGCGAACACTGGCCATCACGTGCGTTAACGTTTGGGCCCGGAGAGGGGGGCAGCGGCAATGACGGCGTCAGCAGATCCAGACGTGACTTTAGTTTTCGACCGTAGATTAATTCTGCCGGGGAGAACCCGGTTGCAGTATGTTTCGAGTTCCGATAGTCAAATAAATATTTTAGCAATTGTAGTTGTGTATTTTTAACATTACCTCCCCCAAGTACAAGACTAGATTTAATTCCCTTTTTTACTACTTTCACGTAACTCTCGGCCTGGCCGTTACTGGCGGGATGATACGCGGGTGACGTGATGTGTGTTATGCCATTTAAATCGCAAAAAACCCTAAACTCTTGTGAACAAAAAGCTGTGCCATTGTCACTCACTATAGTCTTAGGTATACCGAACCTAGACATAAATTCTTGCATTTTTTCTATAACCGCCTTAGACGTGGTCGTGGAAACCATATCGAAAACCTCCGGCCACTTTGAATACGCGTCTACTAAAACTAGATAAGTCCGGCCGCTAACCGGCCCGAGGAAGTCAATATGCACTCTGTCGAAAGCGCGGGCGGGCCGCGGCCAGGGTGCGGGGGCCGCGCGCGCCGGCGACGGCCGCAGTTGGATGCACACCTCGCAGGACCCTATCAACCGCTCTACGGCCTCGTCCACCCCGGGAAACCAAAATCTAGAACGGACCTCAGCTTTAGTTTTCACCACACCGAGATGAGAATGGTGAAGTTCAGATAATACCCTGTCTCGGAGTGTTTCGGGAATCACGACCTTATGTCCTCTCATAATACATCCATTTTCATATGCGAGTTGCGTTCTGCATAAATGATACGGCTTTATTTTTAGATCGTTTACCTTATTTGGCCAACCAGTCATTATGTAATTACTTACAGTATGCAAAACAACGTCCTTATTAGTTTCCGTCCGTATGTCTGACACGGTGACGGGTAGACCGCCGCTTAGCACAAAATAAACGTAAGCAGCGCGATCACACGGTTCTACCCCGTCGTCAGCGCCTTTCCGCGGCCCGGCGCGCGCGCCCGCACACGCCCCGCTCTCGCCCGGTGGCGGCAAACTGGCGCGAGACAAGAAATCGGCGCTGTTATCAGCACTACGGACATATTCTAGTGTATAGTTATAAGCGCTTAAAAATAATGCGTACCTCTGAAGACGGTTTGCTGATATCTCCGGCACCCCTTTATGTGGTCCGAATATCGAAATAAGGGGCTTATGGTCGGTACGCAAAACAAAAGGTTGCGACCTGCCATACAAATACTGATGGAAGCGACGCACCCCGAAGATAATAGCTGTCGCTTCCTTCTGTATTTGCGAGTACCTCGTCTCGGCCGCGGTGAGCGTGCGCGACGCGAACGACACGGGCCGCTCGCGCCCGTCGGGGCCCTCCTGCGACAGCACGGCGCCGAGCCCGGGGCCCGCGTCCACGGTCAGGATTAACTTTGCTTCCGGGTTAAAATGCGTTAAAACTTGATCGGACACTATACATTTTTTTATCTGGTTATATGCGTTTTGGTGTTTATCATTCCACTCCCATTTGGCTTCCTTCTTTAACAAGGCATATAAGGGGCTCAATATTGAAGAGGCATTTGGTACAAAATTCCTGTATTAATTAATAAACCCTAAAAACGACTGCAGTTGGCTAACATTTTTCGGGACGGGTGCTTTAATTACTGCTTCAATTTTTTCGGGGGATTTTTTTAATCCCTCCTTGTTAATGACGTAGCCTAAATAACTAATCTCATCTTTATAAAAATCGCATTTTTCCCGTTGCAACGTGAATCCTGCGTCCTGCAGCCGCTCGAGCACGGCGTGCAGCCGGCGCGCGTGCTCGGCGTCGTCGCGGCCCGTGACGAGCACGTCGTCGAGCAGGCACAGCACGCCCTCCAGGCCCGCCAGCACGCCCTCCATGGCGCGCTGGAACACGGCGGGCGCGCTCGCGAGCCCGAACACCAGCCGCGTGTAAACGAACAGACCTAGCGGCGTATTAATACACGTGTACTTTTGCGACTCATCTTCCAAGACCAGCTGATTGTAAGCCATAGATAAATCCAGCTTTGTAAATTTTTGCCCGCCGCATAACTTTGCAAACAACTCTGTTGCGGTTGGTAAAGGATATTGATCGATTAATAGCTGTTTATTTATGCTTACTGAATAATCAGCACATAGTCTGACGCTGCCATTTCGTTTTAATACTGGCACGATTGGGGAAGCATATTCGGTGTTGTCTACTGGTTTAAGTATACCTAACTCGACCAACCTACTTATTTCATTATTTACTTTATCGCGCAAAGCGAATGCAATCGATCGAGCCTTAAAGAAAACCGGTTTAACATTATCTTTTAGGGTTATTTTTACCTTAAATTTATTGAAACAGCCTAAAGAGTCTGAAAATAATTTCGGAAATGTTAATTGTAATTGATCACTTGTACAAAGCTGCTGGCAATAATTTACTGGTAACAGCTGTAATTGAAACGCCGAAATAAAATCCCTCCCGAGCAGTGGTGGCCCTCCGTCTCGCACGACATGCATGTCCAGGGGACACGTGCGCTCGGCCAACTTAACGGGCAACCTAACCACACCAATACACGGAATATGATTCCCAGTATAACTCACTAAACGCTTTTGCGGTGGTAACAATGCGGCTGCCCTACGGTAAAAGAAAGTAATTACAGTCGAGTAAATTTTACAGGAGAGCGAAAAAACGAAACATTCTTTATTTAAAACGTATTTTTCATTGTTTCATCAGCTTTAACATTTAATAATGTGTAAAATAATTTGCTCTACCTACTGTGTAATAATTTTATGACAAATTGTTTTTAATTATCTTTTAAATTAACAAAAATTGTTTTTCGGTAGTAAATTATTTAGTTAAAAATAAATGTGTCATATCAAAAACAAAGTAAAGTATATTTACTTTCTTTTTAAGTTGCGTATAAGCATATCCCTTACACAAGTTGAAATTTAAATAATGAAGTAATAGTACTTACCTTGTTTTTAGAAGTGTTAGGAGGCCATTCCAAGATTAAAATTCTTTACTAAACACAGTATTGGCGTTTGCTTTATAGAATTTTAAGATTGTCATCATGAGGGATCGGGTGGCTTACTAATAGGATATTATGTTACTGTAGGTACCAATTTACAATAAAAAATGATAGGCGTAAATTGTAACTTTTTTATTACATATTGCACAGTTTTTACTTGTAATTATCACATACTTTTAATTTTTAATAAAATTTTAATGGGGAGTTTCATAAAAATAGCACACCTTTTACAATTTTTTCAAATCTGCACGTGGGTTACGATCATCAATCTATTTTTCTTACTTAGAATGATGATCCCAAGATCCCAACCCCCGTGCAGATTTTTTCACAAATCTGAAGAATTTGTAAAAGGTGTGCTATTTTTTTGAAACTCCTCAAATACTATACGTAACCTCTGGCATACATGTCATGACACATGATCCTGTTTAGCTCAATGACAATACGTAGCAACTTTGAAACGAAGATTTGAATAAATGAAGTTTAAAGTTTCCATCTTTAATTCGTTTTAATTATGTATACAGGGTGGCACATTTAGATCAGTAAGTATGGGGAAGTCTGTAACTATAAGTGATACAAAGATCTGTTCTTAGGAACCATGTCATCGATTTTAGTGACAAGAAAAACTGCATACATGGATTTAAAACAAAACCTTGTACTCAGTTCGGGAATCGAACCAGGTCATATTGAAAAATGAAACTTACATTATTTGTATATTTTTGGATATCGATTGTGTAGGTCGTGAGCAGTAAATGTTACTAAGTACGAAACATGATATCTAAAAGAATAAAATGCATTAAATTTCATATCCTTTAGTTTAATAAAATGGGTCTTCGAATGACACCCATTTTTTATATAGCATTTTCTTTTTCAATACGACCGGGTTCGATTCCCGAACAAAGTACAAGTTCTTTTTAATCTATGTATGCAGTTTTTCTTGTCACTAAAATCGATGACATGGTTCCTAAGAACAGATCTTTGTATCACTTATAGTTAAAGACTTCCCCATACTTACTGATCTAAATGTGCCACCCTGTTTTAGAAGTTACGGGAGGGGGGACACACATTTTTCCACTTTGGAAGCGTCTCTCGCGCAAACTATTCAGTTTAGAAAAAAAATATATTAGAAACCTCAATATCGTTTTTGAAGACCTATCCATAGATACCCCACACGTATGGGTTTGATGAAAAAAATAATTGAGTTTCAGTTCTAAGTATGGGGAACCCCAAAAATTTATTGTTTTTTTTTCTATTTTTGTATGAAAATCTTAATGCGGTTCACCGAATACATCTACTTACAAAGTTTCCATAGTTTAGCTCTTATAGTTACGGAATAAAGTGGCTGTGACATACGGACGGACAGACGGACGGACAGACATGACGAATCTATAAGGGTTCCGTTTTTTGCCATTTGGCTACGGAACCCTAAAAAGGGTACATAAGGTAAAGGACTAAATTTAAGAATCGGTAATATATCCTTTCATCACGAAAATTAACGTATGAAAATGTATGACTAACAACTGTTAGTTTACACGGCCAAAAAAAAAAGTAAGTGCCATTAAATTATATTTTGAAAATATTAAAATGGAGTTTAACAATTTATAAACAAAGTAAATGTTGGTTAAAAACCAATTTAATTGAAATAAAAATATAATAAGAAAGTAACTGCCAGTAAACTACTTTGTTTTTGCTTTATCATTTTGTTTACTTTGTTTTTGCGTAGACACATCGGTAAATTTGATACTTTTTTACAAAACAAAAATCAAGCAATGCTATTTAATTTCTTTTTAGCTAAATTTCAGTCCTAATATAAACATTTTTACCAAACAGAAAACGAAGTGAATCAATTTACAACAGAAAAACAAAGTAATCGACATGAAATTACTGTATTTATGCTTTGTAATTGTGCTTTGCTTTGTTTTTCGGTAGATATTTTGTACCAGTGCCTGCAATTACTGTCTTTAGCGAAACTGTATCTCTAAAACTAAAGCTCTTTTGATGATTCCGAAAATGTAGCAACATCTGTTACTGTCTAAAAGTGCCAAAAATGTAAAAACATCGATTTTGAAAAAAATGTCAGTTACTTTCTTTTTCCGTAGGGCAGCCGAATGGCACATCTTCAAAATAAAGTTTAAATACGGTCTCAGGAATTACTGTCACAGCGGAGCCGCTATCAATCTCAAATTTGATTTTAGATCCACGAATACATACTGTTTCCACCATCGGTTCTCCCCTCAGTGAGCGGATTGTTAACACCTTACCGTCATCACCGACGTCCTCGTCTCCGGCTCCGTTGTCTACGTAGTTCACTTTAGACGGACACATTCTACGTAGATGGCCCTTGACATTACACTTCCTACACACGTAATCACTATACTGACACTCCGAAGCTTTATGATTTGTATAACCGCACACGGAGCACTTTTGTTTCCCTGTACGTAACATTGTGTTAGGTTTCATTTTCTTATACATATAAACTGAAAATGTAATAAATAAGAATGTCATTTGAATAAAGTAAAGGTTGAGATAGTGGTAAAAAGACAGTCATTTGACTGTGGGTCGAAGGGTATAAAAAGGCTAACACAAGGCTGATCGAGGCATTCCGTTGGAAACTGTGAAACTGGAATATTGTTATTATCGGATAAGAAATCAGGAATAAATTCAAAGTGTACGATATAAACTGGTTTCATTTAATAAATTACGGACGTTAGTGGTGGTGAAGTACTAGTTATACTATATATCAGAAGTGGGATGATCATCGCTTTAACAGCGTAAGTACACGTCCATAATACTTTTACTTTTCTTCTTCTATCGCTAACGAATAACGGTTAATTTGAATTGTTTAAATTATGCTTCTATAGTGTAAATGCAATTATATAAGAGGATAGGGCGCCAACGATGATATATGGGGGCACATGGTCGGGGCGACTCCCCGATAGTGCCGCATAAGAATCGTGGTAGCCGTCATACATTTAATTGAGTGGTGTGGTGGATCATGCGAGCATTTGGTCAGGGCAACTCCCTTACAATGCCCTGTATGAATCTACGACGGCGGTTATCGAAATGGCAAATTCATGCCTGTGGTCGGGGCAACTCCCCGATAGTGCTATGTGTTGATTCATTCGATTACCGGGTACCTAGCAATTTATGTAACTCTTCAACTACCGAGGTCACGGTGGGTTTATCTTGAGTATGATCAGGACAACTTCCTAATTTGTGCTTCAGGTGAACTCATCACTGTCGTTTTAAAAAACACGCATATTATTTTATGCTTAATAAACTGGCCGTCGTTTCATCAATTTAGTGTATTCATTTCACGAGAATATAAAAACACTAGGTGCTGGACATGAAAATGTTTATAGGTATCAATAATCATGTACAGGCAGTGCTACAACGATTTAATAAGGTAACTTTGTGACAATGCACCTAATACTTATTGCATATTACATATTATGACCCTTTTTATGCATCATTGCAAGTGTATTAGTGCAATGTAATGACTTAGCTAGTCTGTATCGAGTGCGATACAGCAGCACTCGCCCTAAGTGTAGCAATGAAACTTCAATTGTTCCGAACAGTATTTATTTAAATATGGGACACTTAATATCGACACAATTTAAACGGATCAACGGCAAAAACGTTCTAGTAATCTCTGAGCGGCGAGGTGGTGACTAAAGAACTGTCAGTTATCTGAAACAGTCACCACGGCGCCACTGCCGCAATTTACCGCCATCGGTAACACCGGAAGTACAATACTTGTTATCTCCAGAAAAACCCGGTGGTACCGATGCAGCTTTGTTTACATATTATTATTTTAACAGCAATATTTCTAATTTAGTTACGTTATAATTATAAGTCTAACATTCGGCCATCCGCCATAATTACACGTCCTCGTGTATCAAACTACAAACAACAGAAGATAAGCAAAGCATAGAATTTAAAGAAAACAACAAAAAAAAAAAAAAAAACAGGAAGTATTGAGACATAAGTATACCATTTAAATATGAACACAAATCAATTAACTACTTTACCATAGATTATAACGTTACAGAGTTGGTAATTGTATACATCTAAAAATTCTAATAATACAATTATTTTTGATAACAATTGTAATCGATACATTTGGCACAACACTTGTAGCTATAGCGATGAAGAACAACTAAAAGAAAACCGGTCACATCTGACCCAAGCAACTAAAACATAAGGCATCATGTACTTAATGTCTGAACAGATCTTCATTTTAAGTTAATTAGCATTAATAAGGAACTTATTTTACAATTCAAATATGCATTGGCTTTATAATTTAATCTGGATACATCTTATAAAAAAAAATATTTATAATATTATGACTAAGGCAACATGTGCCTTTACAAACATGCATAATAACTGGCCATCTGCCTTAAAACTGAGCTCTGGGCCACGTCTGCCCTTGTAGCTTGTACAACTGGCTATCTGCCTTAAAATTGAGCTCTGGGCCACGTCTGCCCTTGTAACTTGTACAACTGGCTATCTGCCTTAAAGCTGAGCTCTGGGCCACGTCTGCCCTTGTAACTTGTGCAACTGGCTATCTGCCTTAAAGCTGAGCTATGGGCCACGTCTGCCCTTGTAACTTGTGCAACTGGCTATCTGCCTTAAAGCTGAGCTATGGGCCACGTCTGCCCTTGTAACTTGTGCAACTGGCTATCTGCCTTAAAGCTGAGCTATGGGCCACGTCTGCGCCTGCAAATGGTTATCGTAGCTGGCTATCTGCCGAAAAACTGTGCTACGCGTTACGTCTGCCCTTACACACTGGTACAAAACCTGGTTATCTGCCTTAATCACAATTACAGTGCAAGCTAAAATCTAGCTACTCTGCCTCTTTAAGTTAACTGACTATAATTTATTATCTGGGCCTTAATCTGGCCGTTTACAAGTAATTAACTTCAGGAATAAGCCTTGTCATAATAACTGCTATTTATGACAAGGATTACGCTGCCGATCAATAAAAGCAGGTTCTAAACTATCTCACACAAGCTTACACCTGCTGGGTAAACTACTCACAATCTGACTGCTCATCGGTACTAGACGCGGAGTCCACGTCAGCCCTCGTAAAATTCAACCATGGCTTCATTCGATCAACCGCGACTACAGTATCATATTTACGGTTTCGTTTTCGAGTAATCGGGGTATCCTCTATTTGATACCTTTGGTTCCCTAAAGATGCTGTAATACGATACGGGCCCTGGTATTTCGGAACCAATTTTCTGCTTTGACCCGTAGAAGGTGCTTCCTTTTCAACGCTAACTAGGTCTCCTACCTTAAATTCCTTAGGGTCAATCGCCTTTTTATCATAAGCTATCTTTTGCTTCTCCTGGTAGTCTTTAATATACTCATTAATTTTTAAACGAATTTCCTCTAAAGATTCTTTACTAGTTGTGACATCGTCGCCTAAATTAAACTTTACCCTACCTTCAGTCATCCCCGTTAGGTTAGTACCGAATAATGCCTGAGAAGGGGTTTTCCCTATGCCCTTATTCATCGTATTATTTAGCCCCCATTGGACGTCGTGTACCTGCAAGTCCCATTTCTTTTCATCAACACCGGCACATTTAGCGGTAAGAGCGTCTAGCAACGTGCGGTTATACCGCTCTACCTGACCGTTGGCTCTGGGTGTTGCTACAGCATTCAACACTTGCTTGATACCTAGGCGGCTCAAGTAATCGGTGAACCTAGCGCTAGTGAAACAAGACCCTCTGTCAGATATGATTCTCTTAGGTAGTCCAAAAATACTAAAATACTCCGACAGCTTGTCGATCACTCCCGACGTCTTGGTACTTTTTACGGGACGTAACATAATAAACTTAGTGTAAGCGTCAATGATTACTAGCAAATAAGCGTTGCCTTTAGAACTCCTGACGAACGGACCAACATGATCGATGTGTAGCGTGCTGAACGGAGAGTCTACTTTGGGTATCGGATGCAATACGGGTTTCTTCGTTGAGGTTGACTTAGAATAAGCACATTCAAGGCAAGAATCAACATATTTTTTTACGAATCGTCTCATTTTGCTAAACCAGTATGTTTCCCTAACCTTGGCAAGAGTTTTCTCAAATGCAAAATGCCCTATATCATCATGGCATTGTTTTAGGATTTGCCAGCGTACTCCCTTTGGAACTACCCATCGCTCACCCTGGTCCGTTATACGATATAGTTTATTATTTTTGACAACAAAGTGTTGTGTAATATCTACTAC
Source organism: Acleris sparsana (assembly GCA_923062465.1). NCBI lineage: Eukaryota > Metazoa > Arthropoda > Insecta > Lepidoptera > Tortricidae > Acleris > Acleris sparsana. The sequence continues at coordinate 17,921,883 of OV281286.1, forward strand.
ATCTGACAATTTGGGATCCCGCAAAATTGCAATTTTCCTCTGTACTTCTGAGTCTGCGCCCTGCACCGTACTTAACCAGTCCGATGACTGCCCCTCGATTATAGAGACTTCGATAGTGTCTCGTGCCTGTTCAGATCTTACTGCAGCTGGCGGATTTCTGCTGAGCGCGTCTACGTGGGTCATGTATTTGCCCGGTCTATATTCGACGGAAAAATTGAATTCCTGCATAGCGATCCACCACCTTGCAACTCGTGGTATGAGGTCACGTTTCATAAATGTCGCACGTAATGAATTGCAGTCGGTTAGCACCTTAAACTCTATACCTATTAGATAGACACGGAATCTCTGCAATGAGGCTATTACTGCTAATGTCTCGAGTTCGTAAGCGGTCATATGCTGTTCATCAGCTGTCGTCTGCCTACTGAAGTACGCGACTGGGTTCAGAAGGCCGTCTTTATTGCGCTGCATCAGAATGCCAGCTATGCCTAACTTACACGCGTCCGTGTGAAGTTCAGTAACCGCGCCTGGGTCGTAAAGGGATAAAGTAGGTTTTTGCAGTAACTCATTTCGTAACCTATCGAACGCACAAGTCTGTTCTGTACCCCAAATCCAAGGAGCGTCTTTTTTTAGCAGCCCTGTTAATGGCTTGGCTATGACCGCAAAGTCCTTCACAAAACGGCGAAAGAAACTGCAAAGACCGATGAACTGTCTAACGCCTTGCTGATTACTCGGTTGTGGAAAGTTCCTAACAGCTTCGATTTTCCTACTTCCAGGCTTAATACCGTCCTTGCTAAGTTCAAAACCGAGGTAATCAACGGTTCGTTTAAAAAAACAACACTTTGATAATTTAAGCGTCAATCCAGCTCCTTGTAAAAGACCTAGAACTGTTTCTAGTTTGTTTATACCCTCTGACACCGAATTTGATGAAATAATGATGTCGTCCATGTAAGCCGAGGCATTATTATTGTTGTTTCCTATAACCATATTTATCATACGCATGAAATTGGCTGGGGCGTTAGCCAACCCAAATGGCATCCGATTGAATTCGAACTGACCGTCGGGGGTCACGAAGGAGGTTTTATGACGGTCAGCTTTGTTTATGGCAATCTGATGATACCCTGAGGCCAAATCGAGGGTAGTATAGAAGCTAAAGCCTGCAAGTCTATCCAGCTGATCGTCGACTCTAGGCAATGGATAATTTTCCTTAATCGTCTTCTTATTTAGTGCTCTATAGTCGACGCACAGTCTGACATCGCCAGTTTTTTTTTTAACTAACACAATTGGACTAGAATATGACGATGTAGAGGGTCGGACTATATCACAGTCTACAAGCTCTTGGACCATATTCCGGACCTTGTCCCTTTCACTGTAAGAGAGCCTATATGGTCGGTAAACAACAGGTTCATCGTCCTTTAGTTTTATAGACATTTCTACAAGGTGAGTTTTGCCAAGTTCATGCAGATTAAATGCAAAGCAATTTCTATACCTATTAAGTAAATCAAGGAGAGCATTCTTGTCTTCACTACTTAAAGTACCGTCAACGTTTAGGTCATGTTCTACTATGGGTTGAGGCTCAACGCTCTCCACTCTCATAACATCCCGTTGCAAATCGTGACTATCTACTTGCTCAGCTCGTAGGCAACGAGCCAAAAGCATGCCCCCTTTTATCACGAACGGTTCAGCTGTTACACCCTTCACGAGCGCTATACCTAAACCATCAACGACTGAGAACAATCCCTGTACCAAGTAGTGTTCGCGACCTAACTGAAACCTACTACTACCTTCGACAAAAACGTCTCCAGAATAACTCGGTTCTGTTCTTATGTTTACTGACGTTAATCCGTTAATCGTAGTATCATTTACACAAAAAAGGTCAACTTTGACACGGGAAGGTTCGTCTACTGATTGGATGCGTAACGATACACTATCCTTTTCCACTACTATATGGGGCTGCTCCGTAAACGTTTGACCTAATATAATCGGCACCTGCATGACTTCATCTGGCACCACAAGTATTTCTACTGTACCGCAAACGCCATCGACAATAATATCAACAACACATTTACCTAAGGCTTTAACAATTGCATCCCCGAAACCCTTCAACGTTGGCAGAGAGCCTGTAACGTCCCAGTCAGAGGTAACATCCTTGACGTCAGAAGCTCTTATTAACGTTGCAGAACTTCCAAAGTCAATGAAGCACCGCTTTTGTACGCCATTAATTAAAAGATCTTTGTAATACTTTGATGAATCTAAGTTGGCGCTGCTTATACGTTGAACCGGTTTCGGAGTGCTATTGTTGCTATCGATTTCACATTTATCAGCCGTATGGCCGAAACGCCAGCATTTTTTGCACTTAATAATGGGTTTGGGACATTGCGATCTGTAATGACCCTCCTGCGAACAATTGTGGCACCTAACAACTCTATCTTTACCTACTTCCTTTCTTAACACACCTCTATCGCGGAAATCGCCAGTACGTATTTTTTTCTTATCAATTACTTGAGCAGATCTTGCGCATTTCAAAAAAGGTAACAACTGGTCTGGAGACTCAAACCGTGCCGCCTCCGCACTAAGCCTAACGCTATGATCTTCAATTCCTAGTACCATACAATCAACTGCATCTCGACCTTCAATATTGCAGCGATTAAGAAGTGCTAGCTTGTTGTAATAGTACTCCTCTAAGGACTCATTAAACCTGGCGCGTTTATTAAGCATTGTTGTGAGTAGTATACCATAATTTTCACTGCTGGGAAAAGCAAGTTTCAACTTTTCCTGCCATTCTTGCCACGAAAACATAACAGATTTAAGACCTTCGTACCATTTTTGAGCAAGACCTTTTAATTTAGGCAGTGCAAAATGCACAGTTTGGTGTTCTGTCCATTTATATATAAGAGCACACTGGTTAACCTTGTGTATCCACATTGTAATGTTTTGCTCTTTGCGCGAAGGGTCGAACTCCGGAACAGTATTCTGATTGGCTACTATATCACTATTTTTACTTCCAATGGCACGTAGGGCTTGTACTAGTTGAGCAATAGTTACATTTTCTACGACACCAGTCGAATTAAAAAGTTTTTGGGACTCACCATCTTGCGTCTCTGCGGGGAGGGGTACCTCAGGAGGATCGGCAGCGACGCTCGGCAAGCGGTGGCTGGATCTACTCCGCTCACGCTGGCTGTCGCGGCTGCGTGTGTGAGGACTGGCTCGTCTGGATGGGCGGCTGCCCGTGCGATGGTCGCCACGACTAGGCGAGCGGTGGCGGGCCCGGTAGCCGCCGCGACTGCGCGAGCGGCGCCGGCTGGCCCGACAACTGGCGCGACTGCGCGAACGATGGCTGCCCCGACGACTGCGCGAGCGGTGGCTGGCCCGACGGCTGCGCGAGCGCCGGCTGACCCCGCGGCTGCGCGAGCGGTGGCTGGCCCGACGGCTGCGCGAGCGGCGGCTGGCCCGACGGCTGCACGAACGACGCTCAGTCCGCCTGGCAGGACTGCGCGAGCGACGACTGCTCCGGCACGGCGTGTCACGGACACGCGTTTTATTTGTTTCACCATCCATCACTTTTTTTTTAAAGTATTTCAGTCCACGTGGGAGAGGATCGTAATAGCTCGATTTAAGATTATTAACAAGCTATTATCCCTTTCTTCTGATTTGTAGCAATGAAACTTCAATTGTTCCGAACAGTATTTATTTAAATATGGGACACTTAATATCGACACAATTTAAACGGATCAACGGCAAAAACGTTCTAGTAATCTCTGAGCGGCGAGGTGGTGACTAAAGAACTGTCAGTTATCTGAAACAGTCACCACGGCGCCACTGCCGCAATTTACCGCCATCGGTAACACCGGAAGTACAATACTTGTTATCTCCAGAAAAACCCGGTGGTACCGATGCAGCTTTGTTTACATATTATTATTTTAACAGCAATATTTCTAATTTAGTTACGTTATAATTATAAGTCTAACATAAGTAATTAATAAACTTCCTCAAGATCTTTTCATGCGACCTTTATGTACCGATACTGGTAGACAAGATTGCCACGACGATCTAACGACTGTGCCCACGAAGATAACGGTCTTGGGTTCAAACCCCGGTAAGGATAGATATTTGGGTGATGAGCGCAAATATTTGTTCCCTAGTCATGGATGTTTTCTTTGTAGTTTTAGGATATATTTCTCTATATAAGTATTTAAATTGTATTTTCTAAACCAATACCATAGCCTAGGGCTTAGTTTGGGACTACTTAGGTAAATTTTTGTGAGATTGTCCCCTGATATTTATATATTTTAAAAATATTTTCGGTTTAGAGTAGTTACTAATTACTATTTATTAATTAGTATTGTTTTTAGTTTAAATTGGTGTTTTATGCTAAGCTTGGAATTAATGTCTTCTTATTATTGTTCTGAAGCTTGTTTTAATTATTCAATGTTTCTCAATTGTTTTCCTATTGCTTTGCTATTCCATACCCCTGACTCTTCCCTATTTGATGCAAGTTTCAGATCATGGCTGATAATGGCAATCGAGAGCACCGTTCGAGGTCAAGGCGACTACTGACTCCAGAGCGGTACACGACATCTCATCAGTTCGAGGAAGAGCTGCTTCGTGGCAGAGACCGAAGCCGCAGCCTCGTGCAAAGACTCAGCCGCAGCCGATCCCGTCGCCATGGTCGGTCAGTACGTCCCCGAGATAACTACTCTAAAGATCGTGAATATCAGATCGAACAAATGCGTGCTCGTCTTAAAAATCTGGAACATGAATTACAAAAGGACCGCGAAATTAGAGCCAAGTCGCGTCCCGAACAATGTAGTAGAAGGGACTCTACCGTAAGGTCCCGCAGTCGTCATTGCAGTAGTCGACATGACGTTGAAAAAAAAAAAAGCTAACGACTACCCTCGTAGGTCTAGTGAAAAACATATGAACTCCGCTGAGCGTCGGAATAGGTCGCGTAGTAAGAAATATTCGGCAGAAGACATAGCACTTATTGTAAATTCAATAAAACATAATGTACCCTCACAGTCGTCTACAGGTGGCACTTTCAACAACAAAACTATTGACCATAAAAACATTTTACCAAACTTCGATCCATCTACCAAAAATCAGCGTATGGTTACTTGGTTGAAAAAGGTTAATGAATGTGCCACTGTATACGGCTGGGATGACAAAACCACCATACATTTCGCGATGCAAAAATTGCAAGGGTTGGCCAAAATTTGGTATGAAAGTTTGGACACCATTCTCTTTACTTGGGTAGAATGGCAAGAGAAGTTAGTAAACTCTTTTCCATGTGAGGAAAATTATGGCCAACTCTTGGAAGAAATGTTAAGAAGAAAAAGTAAATTTAACGAACCGATAGAGGTATACTATTACGAAAAGCTAGCACTTTTGAATCAATGTAATATAAAAGGTAAACCGGCGGTAGATTGTTTGATTCATGGTATTAGTGATAAGACTACAAAATCTAGCGCCGTGGCCCTACGTTGCCCTAATCCCGACCAGAGATTCAATATATACTCTTGATCGGGCGCATATCAAAAACAAAAACTGGCCTGAGAATATCAATGTTAACAATCAAGGCTCTAGGTTCAGTAATAAGCCCCAGACACAAGTCACATACTGTTTTAACTGTAAGGAAAAGGGGCACCACTACTCAAAATGTCCAAAGCCGTTGTTAAAATGCCATCATTGTAACAGGGTTGGTCACAAACCCGAATATTGTTTTAAAAAGCCTGAAAACAAACCCACAAAAACTCAAGAAGTTAGATCGTTATGTGTGACTAGTTTAAGTCAAAGCTCAAAATTCATTAAGGAGGCTATAGTTAATGGTCGGACAGTGGAGGTATTCATTGATTTTGGTAGCGAGGTAACTCTGGTCAAAGAATCGTTCGTGTCCGCTTTAGGCATTGCCCACGATCACTTAGAGTCGACAATGAAAGGTTTTGGAAACGGACTCGTTAAGTCCGTAGGAGCAGTGTCGCTTGATTTAGTGATAGACTGTGTCAATGCTACTGTAGTATGCAAAGTTGTGGAGGACAATCTATTGGATAAAACTCTACTTATCGGACAATCGTTTACCGAATTACCCCATATTGTCGTTTACAAAGATTTGTCTCAATTACGCTTCTTCGACGTTGGTAATGAAATGCCGCAGTTTGAACCCAATGATGATAGTCTGATAAAAATTTCGGTGATTAATGATTTGGAATTATATGGACCAGCTTCTATGAGGGCGTATATTGAAGAAAGTTATGACGGGAACATATTGATTAAGGAGAGGTTAGTAGGAAAACCAGGTCAACAGTTTGTAGTAGGTGGTGGTATGTATAAAGTCATCAACTGCGGTGTGAATGTGACAGTCTACCCATGTTGTACTCCATGCTTAATGATGGAAGGTTTTGTAATTTGTAGAGCAGAGAGGGTGAACTTAGTTAATCGAATTGTAGCACAAACTCCTACAGTGTTCGAAATTGAGGAAGTTGATGTCATTGCAGAATCTAAACTTCGAATAGGTGAAGGCGTTTCCAAAGATTTAAAAAATAGACTTTTACAACTACTAAATAAGTATAAACATTGCTTTGCTTCTGAGTTAGGGCAGCTAGGGTGTACAAATGTCACTCAAATGAGCATAGAATTAAATGACCACCGCCCGATTGTTTCAAGGCCCTATAGGTTATCCTATCACGAGAGGGAACAAGTACGTAATATGATAAATGAAATGCTGTCAGCTGGAATAATCAAAGAATCTATATCTGAGTACGCTAGTCCCATTATTCTAGTACGAAAACCAGACGGTAGCTTACGAATGTGCATAGACTATAGAAAATTAAACTCAGTGACTATAAAGGAAAGGTATCCAATGCCAATTATTGATGATGAAATCGCAAGGCTATCAGGTCAGTCTTGTTTTATAACATTGGATCTTGCGTCAGGATACTATCAGGTGCCCATTGCTGAAAACAGTAAACATCTTACTGCCTTTGTCACCCCAGATGGCCAATTTGAATTTAATAGAATGCCATTAGGGTTGGCAAATGCACCAAGCGTTTTCCAAAGGATGATGAATCGTATTCTTGGTCCAGCGCGATTCACGAAGGCTATGGTGTACATTGATGATCTGTTGATATTCGGAAAGGACTCAAGTGAGTGTTTGGATAGATTAGAGGAGGTGTTGCAATTGGTAGAAAAGTCCAGCTTAACTTTAAATATCGCTAAATGCAATTTTCTTCAAGACCATCTTGATTATTTGGGATACGAAATTAGTGCTGAAGGGGTTAAACCGGGTAAAAAGAAAATTCAGTCTGTAGAGAATTTTCCTCGTCCTGTTGACGTTCATAAGGTTAGACAGTTTCTTGGTCTAGTTGGCTTTTTCCGAAAATTCATTGAAAATTTTGCTCAGATAGCCTTTCCTTTGACTAAACTATTAAAAAAGGATGCTTCATGGGAATGGACGAGCTCTCAAGAAAGCGCATTTGAAGATCTGAAAGGTAGGTTGGTGAATAGGCCTGTCTTAGCAATTTATGACCATACAGCTGATCTAGAACTTCATGCCGACGCAAGTAAGCATGGTGTTGGGGGAATTCTGTTGCAGCGGTTGCAAGGTACCTCTGATCTAAAACCAGTAGCCTTCTATAGTCGTCAGACCTCGCCTGAAGAAAAGAATTTCCACTCATATGAGTTGGAAACTCTAGCGGTCGTCTGTTCGTTAAAAAAATTTAGAGTGTATTTGTTAGGGAAAACCTTTAAAATTATGACGGATTGCAGTGCCTTGAGATCTACTTTTTCAAAAAGAGATCTTATCCCTCGTATTGCCCGTTGGTGGCTTATGTTACAAGAATTCGATTGTACAGTGGAATACCGGGCAGGGACCAAGATGTTGCATGTTGATGCTCTCTCACGTAATCCCTCTTTGGAAGATGATCTTTCAACCGATAGTTTTCCATCTGTTATGAACATCAATAATGAGGATTGGTTACTCACTTTGCAACTTGGAGATTCTGAATTATCGAGGACTCGCGATATTTTGTTAAATGACGTCAATCCTAAAGATTTGCAACATATTAAAGATAATTACATAATCCAAAGCAACAAATTATTTAGACGTATTGATGGCAAAAAGGACAACCTTCGCTGGGTGGTGCCAAAGGGGGCCAGGTGGCAGGTATGCAAGATGAGCCATGATGATATAGGACATTTCGGCATAGAAAAAACTTTGGAGAAAATTAAAAATCAATATTGGTTCCCAAAAATGACCCGCTTTGTTAAAAAGTATGTGGCTGCGTGCATTGAGTGCGCGTATGCTAAACATACTAAAAACAATCAAGAAGGATTATTACATCCGATAACCAAAATTGAAATACCTTTTCATACCTTGCATGCCGACCACCTGGGGCCTTTTGTCAAGTCAAAAAGGGGAAACTCCTATTTATTGGTAGTTATAGATGCCTTCACAAAGTTCGCGTTTGTGAGGCCGGTTCGAAATACAAAAACGGATAATGTAATTAAAATATTAAATGACATATTTTATACGTTTAGGGTGCCAGTACGATTGATAACGGATCGCGGTAGTTGTTTTACGTCTAAATCTTTTAAGAAATATTGTCTCGATAAAAAAATTAAGCATATTTTAAACGCAGTCGCTAGCCCAAAATCAAATGGTCAGGTAGAGCGCTACAACCGCACGATTCTCAGTTCATTAACAGCACAGAACCTGAATAAAAGCGAAAGAGACTGGGACAGTCAAGTGGGGCAAATTCAGTGGGGTATTAATAATACCATAAATAAGACTACAAATAAGATGCCCTCCGAAGTATTATTCGGTACCTTTATGAGCGGTGATTTGAATTCAGCTCTCGTTGAAGTCTCTCAATATACGGGTGAGCATAGTGATGTAGGCTCTATTAGAAAAGACGTAAAAGAAAGAATTGACAATGCACAGTTAAAACAAAAAGCGTACTATGATAAGGGTAGAAGGCCAGCACACTGTTACAATGAAGGCGAACTCGTAAAGATCACAAAAACCTCTTTTAACAATGACGGCAAAAGCAAAAAGCTGCTGCCGGCTTATATTGGCCCATTTCGTGTGTCGAAGGTGTTGGGAAACGACCGATACCAGATAACATCGGTGCCGGGGTTCAGTAACATGAAGACCAGGAATGGTTCTGTAGTGGCGGCAGACCGTATGAAACCCTGGGTTCATGTTGCTGCACTGGCGGTGAATGATGATTTCGACTCTGATAATGATGACGATACTGATAGCGATTAAGATAATGTTTCATTCATCAATATCATCAAATCGTCGTATCCTAGGAAAATGGGCGCAACCATCATTAAGGCCGTTTTTCTCTTCTTTCAAAATCGTAATCTACTATTTTTTCTACACCGAATGGCTTTTAAAAAACTTTAGAAATCATAAAATTAACAAAGATATTACATTTTTTAAATTGAGCCGCAATTGCATGGCGCCATTTGATCCGGCGAAATACGCCGCAACTGTCATACCGGCCGTCTTCCGCGCGGGGGCAACGAGCGAGGCGGGGTCGCTAACGCCTGGCCGTCGGTATCACGCGGAGCGCTGACGCAGAAGATAGTGTTTTGTTTCGTGAATGCGATGCCGTAGAACAACATGAAAAGATCACAGAAATTGATTCAAATTGCTAGGGATTCCTATGAAAACAAAAGAAAACAAAAACGGATCTCAATACGTAAGTAATTTTTTTAATAATGTAATTTAATTTCGAGAATAGGTCAACTTTATTCATTTATAAACATGTGAAGTTCTAGGTTATACTTGCTATTACTTGTATTAATAATATTACCACTGATAATATTATTATAATTTCATATTTTTATGAAATAGTAAGAATCAGTTAGTTAGATAACAGTATTAGGCGGTAAACGAGGAATAGAGCCACTAGTTATCATAACGCCCTCCTTCGGCGGGTGTAACGAAAGTTGAAATGCGTTTTAGGCAGGATCGCTATGGTTTTTGCGGCTGTATTCGATGGACTTATTTTTTAAAAGTTCTTTTTGACACTATAATCATACAATTTTGTTAATATTAACATTTATAATGCTTTATTAGGTTATTATAAATTTGATTTTATGATAATGAATACAAAAAAATAGCATTTTTCTGTTTTATCTGTTTTTTATCAAAAGGCCTTAACCAACGTTAAGGCCATATTGTAAACTTAATGTGTTGTAGATTATTATTATAATTAAGATAATTTTAGCATCTCCAGTGCCACCAGGGTCGGAAAACGAAGTATCATATTTAATGGGCTGTATTGGTGATCAGTTAAATGAGGTGGTGAGTATCTACTTGTCTTACATACTTAAGTAAATAAATATCCCATCAAAACATAAATATGAAAATGGAAGCGAAGTTCAATATTAAGGACCGACAAACGAATTGAGATCTAAATGGGTGCCAAGTTTCGTAGACAATCCTGATATTTATAAGAACATACAACATTTTAAAATAAATTAAAAACACAATTTCTTACTTTTTCTGCTACAACAATGTTCGTTATTTAAAAGTATAACTTCTTAAATTTGAACACTCGAATTATTTATACAAAGCAGATAACTTAGAATAAACTGAAGCTCATAATGTGACTCGGCTAGTTTTTACCAGCAAGCCAATTATTTAGAAGAGTAAGATATGACCCTACAATATAAATACAGTTACTTGCGTAAAACATAAAATAGATAACTAAGTTGTTTATGTGCAAACTAGCGAAGTCAAATTTTGAGTTTCAATTTATCCTAAGTTATCTGCTTTGTATAAATAATTCGAGTGTTCAAATTTAAGAAGTTATACCTATATTTAGAATGTTGTATGTTCTTATAAATATCAGGATTGTCTACGAAACTTGGCACCCATTTAGATCTCAATTCTTTTGTCGGTTCTTAATATTGAACTTGGCTTCCATTTTCACATTTATGTTTTGATGGGATATCATTATTTTTTGTCCAATAACTTATGTTTTAGTTTGTCATGAAACTTTGTATAAGTATCTATATCTGCTTAAATAGCAATGTAACAAGTCGTTTTAAAATGAGAGCGAAACTACGTTTGTATGGAGAACCGAGCTTCCTGCGAACTCTTAAACCATATAAATTTTATTCGAATAAAAGAAGTTGTGCATGATAACTCTTTCATATTTAGCTACTAATAATGATTAAAAAGCATATTATATTGCTTAGCAACCATATTTACTTATTAAAGTAATCGAATAATCTAATCGCAACCCATGAAATAATAATAATTATTGAGTAGTTCCAGTGAATCTGTGATCTTCATTTATCATATTAGAGATGGGCCGAATACGAATATTTGGCCGAACATTCGGTTCAGCTCTTACCGAACCGAATATTTGGCAAATCGCTCCAAAAAACTTACTTAATTAAAACAACTCTGGGTTTTCTTACTTAAGTTAAGGTTGTTGCATTGATTGCAAAATAATTGTATTTATATTTTGACGCATATTTATCTCTTTTTGGTAGTTGCTTAGAAACCTACGCTCGTTATTTACTTTGTTTATTCGGTAAATATTCGGCAATGTAACCGAACTATTCGGCCGAGTACGAACATTGAAAAACTTGCCGAATATGCCGAATACCGAATATTTACCGAATACTCGGCCCATCTCTAATCATCATCAACAATTCTACTTCACTAAATGGTGCTTTTCAAGAGCAAATGCACGTTTAACTATATGCTAATAATGCTTTAAAAAATACCGAAATCGCTATAGATGTACCTAAAATATTTGAAGAGTTCCCTCAATTTCTCCTGGACTCTATCATCAGATTCTGATCTGATGACAGTGGGACTACTCTGGAAGTTTGTTCTTTCAAACAAAAAAAGAATTTTCCAAATCGGTTAATAAATGTTGGAGTTCTGAAGTAACTAGCATAAATAATAATAATAATTATGAATAATAATAATACTTATAAATTCACTGTTTTCAGTTTTTTTATGTGTACCTATATACACAATTATCTATTTTGATGCCAAATTTCACCTTTCTAGGTCACCTGGAAGTGGGTTAGGTTTTTGATGATCTGTCAGTCAGTCAGTGGTAAAAATGCCGATTTTTAGACGTTAATATCTCAATAACCGTTTAACCTTTGTTTATGAAATTTAGGGTTCTATTCTAGTTGATCTAAAGGACTAATTTTAGGGCACGCCACGATTATAAATAACAAAATGTTATAATTATAATGTACATTAAAGTAAATTTTGTAGCTTCAAAATTGTAAGTACAGTCTGCGTCATAAATAGCTGATCACTTTTGAACCTTGTCGCATTACCACCTTTGACAATCTTGTTTGACTTTGCTTTTTTACAATACATGACTGCAAAGCGACAACGTTCAAAAGTGATCAGCTATTTTTGACGCACATCTTTCCTTTTTTTAATGCACTAATTATAACAAATATGTTCTTACTATATTTATTCATAAGATCTTTATTTTTAGTAACCTTTAACAATAAAGATTCGATTTTTGTATAAAATAATAACATGTTTTTTTATTTAACTATTGGTTTTGTTGATTTTAATAGAAAAAATAATGTTTGAATATTACTACTTAATTAAACATTTCGTTAGAAAAAGTGAAGTTTGATTTAATTATACCTTATAGAGTAGCATCCTACCTATAATAGTCAAGAATACCAAATTAAAAAGGCCTCTGATGCGGTTGCGACCCTGAATTTCACAACGAATAAGGCCTCTTCCTTACTTACGTCTCTATTCCTCGATGAAAAATAAAAAGATATTAAAATTGGTGTCGAAAAAGGACGTAAGGGACAAAACTACTTGATAAACTTAGAAAATTATTAAAAACAATAACTCATACGTATTCGTAAGTGATTAAATACCTAAGTTTAAAATTTCAGATCTCTAAGTTATAACCTGATTTATTTAGACACAAAAATGCGTCTCCTGAAAAGTTGACTTTCTGTAATTACGCCCATTTTCCTAGGATACGACGAAATGTTTAATCGGATTTTGATTATCTAAAAAGGTTTTGTTGAAGTAGCAATAAATTTATAAATATTAAGATCAAGGTCATGATATGTACCTACTTGTTGGGAACAGATTTACCAACAGTGATATGTGAAATGTTATTTTATTTTTACTTATTAAATAAATGGTTAATATATGGGAGTGAGAACAGGTTTGCTCACTCGTATATGTTATCTTATATGAAGATATATATGAGTGTGATCAGGTTTGCTCACTTATATATGTTATATTGAGATCATCTTAAATGTTATAGAGGATGCATTATACTCGTAGGAGTGGGATCAGGTTTGCTCACTCGTATGTAAAACAGTAAAGTGAGATCAGGTTTGCTCACAATATATACATATATATGTATGTAGATATAGACTTCAATGTTCCAATAATATGTGAAAGTGGGACCAGGTTTGCCCTCATACATGTTTCACAATGTAAAATATATATTATATGAGTAGGATCAGGTTTGCTTACTCGTATAATATGTAAGGAAATAAACATAGATATGCATGAATTTTATGTTAGATTAGAACTACTTGTTTTTTTGATGTATTTTATTTTCTTTTGTTGTTCTTTTTGCTAATTCTTGATAATAATATCTTGTAATTAAACTTTATTTGTACTTTAAATTAAATAAGATTAAGCTACCTATATCATTGTAATAAGAATATAATCTAGCTGTTGAGTTTCTAGCCGCGCTTCTTCTCAACAGGGGTCTCCTCTTGGGAAGCGCTGGTAGACTCAAATGTAATAACAGGTGTGTCCGATCAGCCGAGTGTTAGGTCATCACATGATACGTGTATGGGGACATCCACGATATCAGGATGGACGAGTGTTAGGTTTCATTTTCTTATACATATAAACTGAAAATGTAATAAATAAGAATGTCATTTGAATAAAGTAAAGGTTGAGATAGTGGTAAAAAGACAGTCATTTGACTGTGGGTCGAAGGGTATAAAAAGGCTAACACAAGGCTGATCGAGGCATTCCGTTGGAAACTGTGAAACTGGAATATTGTTATTATCGGATAAGAAATCAGGAATAAATTCAAAGTGTACGATATAAAGTGGTTTCATTTAATAAGTTACGGACGTTAGTGGTGGTGAAGTACTAGTTATACTATAATTGGGAACTTGGACGCGTTTGAAACTCTTTTCGCATTATGCGTTATCTTAAACAGGGTCTCAGGAGAAGAAGCGGCGGGGCCGGGCCCGCCGTCGCGGCCGGCGCTCGCGTTTGCCGCGGATCTCGCGCTGCGTACGTTCTCGGCATATTCGACTGCTTTTGCGAGCGTCAACCCCTCAAGGTCCAGCGCGTACAATTTCTCTTTCTCACGACCGGGTGACATGCCCATTATAAATCGATCACGCAGAGCTTCTTCCACGTTGTTGAACGCGCACAACGACGTCAGACCTCGGAGTCTCGCGGCCCACTGAGAATGAGTTTCGCCAGGCTGTTGAATCGCTGCATAAAAATTATGACGCTCACTGAACCCGACCTGTTTTGGGTTAAAATGGTTATCCAAATTCTTCAGAATGTCTTCGTAGGGCACCTCTTGAACCTCCTTAGGCAAAGCCAAATCTGACGCAAGTCTGTAGGTACCCTCCACGAGTGCACTGAGCAATATCGCTCGTCTCTTTGTTCCGTCTGCATCCGTACTCGCGTTTATACTGTTGGCCACAAACCATTGTGTCAATCGATTTTTATATGTTTTCCAATCGTGCACATTGTGGTCAAAACTGGACAAAATACCGAACAGTGCAGACATTTTGTTTTTTTTTCTTAGCGCGGGTAGTCGTCGCCACTGATAAGTCGGCAGCCGGGGAGACAAGTAATACAAACGGTAGCTATCAATGCACTGTTTAATACCATCAATGACAGTTCGTATGGACGCAGCCACACGTACACATGCACACATACATAACAGTATCATAATAGTGACGTTATAAAAGGCCCGATATGACGCTGTCACGCATTACAATTATCGATGTGCAAAAAAGTGGATAAAACATCCGTTACTTTCTGACCAAGCAAGTGTGAGAGTAACAGGTGTTTTATCCATTTATCCGCGATAAAAGCGACAGGCCCTGACACGGCTGCGTTTATCACATGACAAAGTATGGATAAGGCATGCGTCACCTTCTGATACGTACATAAGTACGACAGTGATGGAGGCTTTATCCACATTTGACACGCGATATAGACGCGGCCATACTAGGCCCACAGGCGACCAGGCGGGTGGATAGGTATGTGTTGACTCGTGTAGTTCTAATATAATACTCGTTCATAAGAAGAGTTCGTTCTCATTTGCAGGTGGTTGTACAGGGTCCGTCCGGATCGCTACCACCTGCATTTTATCCATTAACCTACCGCCAAACCGCAGTGTTCCCATTGTTGTGTTCCTGTTTGGGGATAAGACAGCCGGTGTAATGACTAGTATTGAGGCATTCCATCTTAGTCCTCAGTTGGCAACGCATTTGCAGTCTTGTGAATGCGAATGTCTATGGGTCACAGTTCCACTTACCATCAGGTGGCCTGTGTGCTCGTTTGTGTTCTCTATGCCATAAAAGAAGTGTACATTTATTATTAGTATTATGGTTCTTGAGTTATATTATAGGACTAAAATAATATATCTTCTGAGAATCGCCTAAAATCTATTCTGTAATAGGTATTCGGCAAAAAGACACTTATATTATATATAAGAGTGTTGTGTTGGTGCCGGCCGAGAATAGCACCGCCCCATCTCTTCCCGTGGGTGTCGTAAGAGGCGACTAAGGGATAAACCGGAGGATGGGCAGCAGCGTCCTCCGCGGACTACATGGTATAACTGCGGTCGCCAACCTGCCTGCCAAGCGTGGCGACTACGGCATCTTTCCCCCCAATGGTATGAGTTTACAAAAACAGCCCAGGCCCCTAGTCCCTGCGGCCCCGCTATTCCTGGCTCCGGTAGCGGCCATGGTAACGGCGGGGCGGGGGGTGCTTTAGGTGAGTGACGACCTCGTCAGGATCGCGGGACCGCGGTGGATGCGAAAAGCACAAGACCGGTCTAAGTGGAAAGCCTTGGGGGAGGCCTATGTCCAGCAGTGGACGTCTTTCGGCTGACATGATGATAATGATGAAGTCTTAGAAATGATGATGTTTGTAGCTGTTGCGTAATGGTGCATTGAGACAAACCAAACTGAGGTTTAACGAAGCAGTTTCAATGATTGTAAATGTTTGTTTGATTTACTTTTATTAATAAATAAACAAATGATAATCAAATTATGATTCAATCAGAGTCGCTTAATTTGCCACTTGATTGTTCTAGATTTTCCGATCACCACGATGTCTTTGCCTTTCCCACTATGAGCTCTAGATACTATTTCATGGAATTTTCTGGAAACTAAACAGCTAAGACTTTAATTATGAGGCGAGAAGTAGTTCCCGCACTAATCCTTTAACACCATCTAGTACTTTCCTGTTCGAGTAAGTTAAAATGAGTTTGAAAAGCGTTAACGAGGGTGTTCAAATGTGTACGTGGCAATTCATTTAGAGGTTGTTCATTTTTGAGCGCGTAATAGTTTGAAATTGTGTTGCCGTTATTATGCAGGTAGACAAAATAGAGGAATAGAACATAGAGGTAAGGCATACAAAACCAATTGAGACACAGTAATTGTGTAAGGTCATGGTAAGATCTTAAGCATTAGTATATTTTTTCAAAACCTGACAAGTTTTAAAATTGTGAAGCGCCGCTTCAATCGCGTAAATCAAAAAAAAACATGCAAATTTAGATCCAGGCGAAAACGTTTCTCACCCCGTAAATCAAGTCCGATTTTCACGATTTTTGAACGTGTTGTAGTTATTATTATAAAGACTAAAAACTTCGGTAAGAAATATTTTCTTGGACAGGAAAACTTACAAAGATCGTTTCATATCTCCAACATATTCAAAATCGTGAAAATCGACCGAGGTTTAAGGGGAGATCAACGTTTTCGCATTTTGTATGTATTTTTAGCTTCACAATCCTGAGAGTAATTGTAATTTAGCAAGTTTTTAAGTTAAATATACAAACACACTTCTAACATGTAGGATCTTGGGTTTGCTCCAAAGCCTTTGCACTAAACCCTTTTTACACAATGAGTTGGCGGAATGTGCTGGTTTTCCCACAGTGATTTTCCTTCATCAAACCAGCGGTTTGGGACCATAGAATGCATTCAGGTAGTGTGTTTAACTTCGATAAACTTAGTATCTCTTATAATCACGAGTCTGTTAACTCCTCAGTGGGGCTAGACAAGTTGCCATCGAATACAAACGCTAGCGTTTGGTGATCACCTATCGCTTTGCGTTGTACCGATGCTTATATCGTGATAGAGCTCGTGTTGAATTCAACCGGTCAAAATAGTACCGCGTAACGACGGACAAAACGTCGAAACTATCACTATTCGATTAGCGCGAGTGATAGTGATCACATTACAGCGTGTCAGTTGTAACGAGTGATATATAACGTGACTTACGTCAATTCCATACATTTTTTTAAGTTACGGGTGATCACCAAACGCTAGCGTTCGTATTCGATGGCAACTGGTCTAGCCCCGCTGGTCATTTTCAAGCCAATTTCAATTGCGAATGTTTTTTAATTGTACAGTCAGCTATATAAATTACCTTTCCACCAGCAACTGCAAAAGATTTGTCGATGCGTTGCCGGCCAAAAGGTAGTAACGAAATGAAAATGTCAATAAAGGCGCCATTTCACAGTGACAAACGCATTTATCAACCTTATTGTTCTATGTCGTGTAAACGACTACGTCTATTGATAGTTGGATGTCAATCCACAACTTAACAATATTGACAATATTGCTAAGTTGTGGATTGACACATTATTGCGTAACAGCATACTGTTTTCGACATATTCGACATTCATTCAAAGACAACTAAAATCTACTTAACTACCCCGCACTACCTTCCCTACCCTAGTGAAAGTAAAATACGTTTAGGACACCCAGACCAAATGCTAAACACTAACGACGCAGAGACTTAGGCCGCCCAATTTCCTTCTATCCATAAATTCTAAATGGCATCTTGCCCTAATAGGCTAACTTTGGTAAACCGCCTTAGTTTTTATGCTCTAGAACCGTTCTTGAGTATTCAGAGTACCCTGAGAGCCTCTTAAAATATTCAACTAAGTCAATATCCGCTCCTTTAGATGTATTTTGGGTTAAAACAATCTCCACCAACCTACGTACGTTCGTTTTCTGAAATTTAAAGGCTTCTTTTTCTAAGCGCTAAATAATAAATTAAATACATTTTTTATTTATTAATTTATTGTGCCATTTTTTTAAGACTTAAGTGTTTCTAATAAATTCGGAATTTGGTTTACATTTCAACGGCTCCACCAACTAAAAAAATTGGCACATGTGTTACAACTAGTAACACATCTGTATAGACGGTTCGACATTCTATATTTGAAATTTGACGTAAACTCCATATTAGTTTTGTACACAACTACACGCAAGAGGTCATTTACTTAAGTTTTTCACCTATATTAACCCTAGCGATAACCTATATTACCATATATTTCACCTATATTAACCTCCATAAAACTGAGTTAGACATTAAACGATTTTTCAAATATAACTCAAAAGTATTGCTGGAACTATTTTACGTCGGACACAAAACAAAATTGAATTCTATTCATCCTGTACAACTAAGTCTTTCACAGCCGTCGCAACCCAGTTTACGTTCCTGTCAAAGCTTCAGAGGCAAAGGCGAGCTTTTGAAAAGCTTCCCTTCAAAAGCTCGTGCAAGCTCCAGCAGGTAAATTAACAGTTTAATTAAACAGAAGATAAATTATGTGGTGCGATATTTACTGCAAGTGATAACGCTTTATTCTAATCACGTGTCAACTTTACTTAAAGTCTTGGAAGACTATTTTTCTGCATTGGTAGGTACCTACTATTTATTTTGTAGTTTCACCATAGCCACGTACAGTCGGCGAAAAGTGTGGTCTACCACCCTACGGTTGAAGTTCATTTGCACGTCATGATACAAGTTCGATTTTCCCTTGCAATAGTATTAAGACAGTAACAAGTGTCAACCTTAGCGATAATTATGCTTCACAGTAACTTTTGTCAAAGCTGGTAGACCACTTTCGTGGCCGACCGTATCTGCCTATAATCACTGCTGATGAAGTGACAACACTGACGACTTATCCTATACTTTTCATCGAGCAATATTTGTACGCATATATGTATTTACTTTTTGTGGTTTACCGGGACGAAAAATCGATCTATGGAGTTGCCATCTTCGGGAAAAATCGTTTTCCCAAGCAACGTTCGATCTTCAGTTTTTATATATCACTAGCGACGCGCCTTCGCTTTGCTTCGGTTTATGCGAGTTTACTGTAACACCGTAAATAAACTAGAATTAATTATACATAAAAACCTTTCTCTTGAACACTCTATCAACTGCTGAAAACTGCATTAAAATTCGTAGTTTAAAAGATCTAGGACAACAGACAGCGGGAGTGACTTTATTTACTATGTATAGATTTGTATGCTAAATTCATATAATTTTCTGCCAGACACTAGATTTTTAAAAACCTATAGAAAAATCTCGAACTTTTCTTAGGACCCCCTATAGCTTAAAATGTTTTTAAATACCTAAGTTGTCTTTCCCTTACTGCTTAATATAGGAGTACTCGGAATAAAAAATCAAATGCTGCCAATACTCTCTTCAATCTGTTTTACGTGAGTTGCTGCGAAATAGTTCATATCAGTTTGGCAATATGGGGAGGATTTTCATATTTCTGGTACAACTATACGTAGCTTCTAATCACCCTATATCTTAACCAAGAATGCGATTAAAGGTCCCCATTCACACTGCCCTATGACCCCAAGAATCTTTATGAGCTGACGTTCATTCGGACATTCCAAGATTTCCAAGTCCTCTATTCATAAATGATGGCGCAAGGATAAACTTGCCCCCAGTATGTCTTTGTTTAACCAGCATTGGAAGAAAGGGAGGCGTTGATATAAAATAGAGCTTATTCATGGTGGGACCGCTTCAGTATAGGTATTTACGCGACGGCCCCTAAATCTTATCTTCGTTAAGTTGGGTAAAGAAAACGGTTTTCCCTTTTTGGGCATAAGAAAGAGGTGGCTTGTCAAATAACTCTAACATGAATGAGACACATGCTGCATTTTATTGACTTTATATTCGTCAAGTAAATATAGAAGTAACTTCGTGAGAATTAAACTGGTACAATCGTTAACCGCTTCCTTTCTTTGGATACAACTGTTATAAACTCCTTGCACAGAACTTGGGCACTTAAATACGATTTTTCGCAACCCGCCTTCACTTCGCTTCGACTCACGTGAGGTGTAACAGCCGTACATAAACGAGAATTAACTTTACATAAAAATCTTCCTCTGGAATCATACTATTCATGAAAAGTGCATTAAAATTCGTCGCGTAGTTTTAAAAATGTAAGCGTAGCATCACAGCGCGAGAAGCGACTTTGTTTTATACTATGTATGTAAATATTGTGTAAGAAAATTTGATTTTATGCTTCTCGTATAAAATGATGTACACAACTCTTACTAACTAGCATTTGTTTTTGCATATAAATCTCAGCTCTTTACGAGTGAATATCGACCAGAGCTGTGCGAAGCAGCAAGGAATACTTAATTTTCCACGGAGCGCAGCTCGCCTATTGGTGTATTTTTTCCTCGCTCACCGCTCCGCTACCTCGCACAGCTCTGATGGATACTCACCCTTAAACTACTTAGTGAAAGAAAAACCGCAAGGGCCCGTTTTTATTGCTAATGGGTGTTTTATTTTGAATTCTGGCTTCCATAAAGCAAGAGATGAGCGATATCACTCAGTGATCGTCATTTTAATATGGTACTTAAATGGTGCGCTTTCTTAAAAAAAAATTAAATGGCAGCAGTCTATGATTATAAAGCTACTGCACTTTTTACAGCAGATTAAATGATGAAATAATGTATGCAGCCGACGTCCACAATGTTGACCGTTCACCTCGCTAACGTTGTTGGCTTCGCTCCGCCAATATTTGGTCTTCGCGTAGTGCTCTCTGTATTAGATATACCTTAGAACTATATTTTCCTTTATACTTATTTGTCTGACTTGTGTTATCGCGAGAATAATATGGACAATCCACAATGCATTTCACATCCAGGTATTATTCAACCTAATCCCCGTAATAGGTGGTTTTAGTATACTAGTTTTTTTTTAAATATATTTTTGGAAAACGAAAGTGTAATAGATTATTATGCTTATTTTTTTTAAAAACTAAACTTTAACCAGCCTCCAATAAAAACCAGTGACATGGCAAGCATAGAGACATTTCATCTGTGCTCTAGGTTACCGTTCGCTTGGACTGATTTTAATGATTCTTATGTCAATCGTTTTTTTTTTTATCTCGTGTGTGTCACTAAAGACATGACGGTAATAAAAGTCCAATATGGCGGCAGCCAGACGTCATATTTTATTTTATTTTATTTTAAAAAGTTTTGTAAGTAGGCCCTGTAGGCACTTTTACAAGTCTGAGTCTACCAGCGCTTCCAAAGAGACCACTGTTGAGAAGAAGCGCCGCAAGAAACTTATTGTAAAAAAGAAAAAAAAAAAAACTAATATTGACAAGTGGGGTATCATTGAATAGGTATTTACAAATCATTCTTAGGAGGCCATTTGCAACGTCAAAAGATGGCGGATGTGTAATTCGTTTTAGCTTTTATTTTTGTGTATTTAGGTGTTCAAGCTTCTTTTTTGTTAGTGATTTGTACTTTTAATGCCTTTTTGTTGCGCAGTGATAGAAGACTTGGACTTATTTCGTGTATCCTGGCATCTTACTTCTCGTTTCAAGTGGACTCGCAGTGGCACAGAGGTTAAAACTATCTTGGCCTCTGTCCTACATATCACCGTACAACGTTGCAACCAATCTTCCTACAGAAGATTGGATTGTGTTTTATTACTATACTGATTTATACTTATATGTATATACTTGGCGAAATCACTTCATAGTGGAAACGCCATATTCCCGCGGTAGTAGCTGTTCAAATCACGGCGGGGCAAATAAAAAAAAAAAAACATTCTTAGGTTTCTTTCATCATCATTTTGAATGATAATTTAGGATTTATAACGGTTTAAAGTTGCTTAACTTAACTATTGCAGTTGAGTTTTCTAAAGCTTGCTTTTTTTTTAAAAAATCTCCGCATTTTGGTCGTACGGCTACACCTAGTTTTTAATTAAAATCGCAGGTTCACCCGCCATTTTTAAATTTCCCGGAGGCTGCGATTTAATCTGCCTAATGCATCTCGGGTTACAAGCCAGTGGTTGTGAATGCAATTGAATTAACATACAGAGGGACGGGGTTATGTAGGCTGTAAAGTAAATTGTGGTGGCTATGCGTATAAGGTTACCATTTAGGAATTTAAAGTCCTATCAAAAAGCCTACGTCGTTTCGATTAAAGTCCGGACTTTTTAGTCACAAAATGGAAACATTACTCACATTATTTACAGTGGTAGCAGTCGCTTCTATTACTCATATTCCATCTAATTAAAATAGTTCGCACAATTTAAAAAGTCTGACCAAGTCCAGACTAGAGTCTAAAAGTAGGATAGGATGCGTATGTTTCCTTTGTAGTCTGAGAGCTGCTGAGTACATCGATGTCTATTTAACGATTCTTAAGCAAGATGACTTGCGGAAGACTAATAAGCTCAAATAAGTTCATGCGTCTTCCAAGACTTGTGTTTGTAGTGTAAGAATGGTGAGACTACAGTGGCTGTTTTTCTGTCTATCACAGCTATTTTTCTTGGCAAGAAAGCAACTTGAAAGACATTGCTCATGCTATCATCTATTTTAAATATTTTTTGTGTTGTATGTTATCTGATTATTTTACTGTCTACCCTATTTCTTTTACAGCAGTGGTAGAACATCCACCCGCTGCCATCAAGTACAATCATGTAAGCGGCGTACTCACGTGCCCTCAGCGTGCGCGGGAGATCGGCTTCATAAGCCATCTTCGGGTGCACTAGCGTCCGACCGACTAGGAGTCGAAGTGGTCGCCATGGCCGAAAACGGCCGGAAAGATCATCATCATCATCAGGACGTTGTGGAGGGTTCGTCTGGGTCGCTACCACCATCTTATTCTTTAACCTACCGCCAAGCAGCAGTGTTCGCATCATTATGTTCTAGCGAGAATACGACAACCGGTGAAATTCCTAGTAGGCATCTTAGTCCTCAGGATTGGGTACATATTTGCAGTCTTAGGATTGTAGTCTCAAGATTGTAGTCCTGAAAATGCAAATGTCTATGGGTCACAGATCCTTACCTTACCATTAGGCGGCCCGTGAGCTCGATTACCTTCTCCATGTTTAAAAAAAGGGTGTTTAGAAAATTTAATACTAGTAGTTTACGTTACGTAATGACAGGCATTACAACATGAGTGTGGATTATGAAACGAACCGCAAGGCGAGTGTCATAATAGATTACACGAGTTTCTTAATGCCAATTTCGCTGAGTCGCGTATAATACTATATCCACAAACATATTATAAGTACTCTAAGATGGGTTCAGAAGCCGAAATTAAAATGACCAGCATTACCTGTGGTAGTAGGTGACAGCGATAACAGCTGTAACGTAATGAAATTATGTTATCGAATATTGTAACGCGCGCGCGCGTGCGACGACGCGCTGGCCTAGTTGGTAGTGACCCTGCCTACGAAGCTAGCGGTCCTGGGTTCAAATCCCGGTAAGGGCAGATATTTGTGTGATGAGCGCGAATATTTGTTCCTGAGTCATGGATGTTTTCTATGTATTTAAGTATACATTTCTCTATATAAGTATTTATATCGTTGTCTAGTACCCATAGTACAAGCCTAGAGCTTAGTTTGGGACCAGATCAATTGGTGTAACACTGTCCCCTGATATTTATTTTATTTATTTTTATTGTAATGTAATGAGATCCAAATTTGGAACACCTTCCAAAATTAACAGCTCTCGTCGCTGTCTACTACTACCACAGGTAACGCTGGTCATTGCCTACGGGTTTTAACCGCATAATAGAGGACTTACGATATGTTTGTAGATAAAAAGAATGTACGTTCCTGTAGCGTGTACACGATCGACCTGCATATATTTGTTATGTTACAGAATAGCAGTAAGATAAATCTAAACTAACTTTAAAATGTTACCTTCAGTTTCAGCGTAAACAAAATCCAGACCGCATAGCATCCACGCCACAAACAATCGTATTCATACGGAAATTTATATGGGTGTTGGAAAACTGTAATGGCGGAGCTTTCAGGATTTGAGTTAGATATGTTATGTCTGCTTTTTACCTGCGATTTATCTTGTGCACCAATACGAATGACATGTGGATTGTGGATACCTGACTGCTGTAAGAGGAGTGTAATGTTTTGGACCTGTATGTTTGAATGTATGTGTTGACGACGCGTTGGCCTAGTAGGTAGTGACTAGTGACCCTGCCTACGAAGCTAGCGGTATGGTTTACATTCATGTTGCATAAAATTTACTGTCATAATTTCGTTTTGCATAGCAACCCTTGGCAGAATCATCATTTCGCATAATTACTATTGGCATAAAAAAATAATAGCTAAACTGAAATGGCAGTGGGCACATTGCTCGCAGGACTGATGGCCGATGGGGTCAGAAGGTTCTGGAGTGGCGTCCGCGGACCGGAAGACGAGCTGTAGGTAGGCCTCCAACAAGATGGAGTGACGACCTCATCAGGATCGCGGGACCGCGGTGTATGCGAAAAGCACAAGACCGGTCTGAGTGGAAAGCCTTGGGGGAGGCCTATGTTCAGCAGTGGACGTCTTTCGGCTGACATGATGATGGTGATGATAAAAAAAAACGCATACTGTCATTTGGCACAATTGTCTTTGGCAGTTTAGTACATTGGCATAACGTTGATTAGAATAATAGTCCTATGGTAGAATAATTGTTTCGCCGAATTTTGTATGGCATATACTATGTAGTTAGCATAAAGTTATAAAGCAGAATAATATTTTACTAGGTACTTCGTCCTTTATTGTACCCCTAATTTTGTTGTAGTAATTTTATTTTATTTCATTTGTTTTATTTTATTTTATTTCAGACAATCGATATTTTGCCAGATGAAGGGAACCCCTTATTTATCCCACTGCTCCAATTGCAATGCGGTCCTTTATTTGTACAACTTTATTTTACAACTTCTAACCTAACCCAACCTATTTTACTGGTAGCAGTTCGTTAATAATTATTATGCTATGGTACAATTATGCCATAATAAATTCGGCGGAAGGTACTGCTACATAAAATTCTGCGAAATGAAAGTCGGCGATATTAGTATTCTGCTATTCAAAATTCTGCCAAATGATTGTTATGCGTTATGACAGTTACGCTAAGTATACTATTATGCTAAAGTATCATTCGCTAAAAATGTTTCTGCGATAACTGTTATGCGAAATGTATTTCGGACAATCGATATTATGCCAGATGAAGGGAACCCTAGCGGTCCTGGGTTCAAATCCTGGTAACGGCAGATATTTGTGTGATAAGCGCGAATATTAGTTTCTGAGTCATGGATGTTTTCTATGTATTTAAGTATATATTTCTCTATATAAGTATTTATATCGTCATCTAGTACCCATGGTACAAGCCTAGAGCTTAGTTTGGGACTAGGTCAATTGGTATGACATTGTTCTCTGATATATTTCTTATTTATTGTTTATCTATGCATGGTCCTTTTGTTCCCTTGTTAAGACTGGAACAGATGGCTCGACATCGACAAGCAAGGTGTTGTTAAACCTCGGACGTTATCATCTGAGCTCTGTAGCCATAAACTAATTAGTGAACAAACAAAGAAGTCGCTGCAAACTGCGAGCATGAGATATGCTAACCTCCCAAGTAAGAGAGATGTGCGAAAAAGGGTTCGAATCCTATCTATGAACGACATTTTTGTTTCGCTTTAATACAGATTGTAATAAAGTCTCTGGTATCAAAAGTATTTATTCATACCTATAATATCTCCGAATCTTTTAAAGGTTTCCCAAATTGTGACCATCATCCTTATGCCTATACAAAACAGATTGAATGTTTAGGCAAATTCAGTATTGTCGGGACGGGCATTGTTGCGGATTTGTGCTTCGAATTGCCGCAATTTGCCTTTGATAGTCGGTATACTTTGCTCTGGGACTAGGGATGGCAGTGGTATGAGAAACCGGTACTTCTACTCGATTTATGGTACTTACTGTGTTGTGTGAATTTATGGTATCCGGATAGGTACCGGAAAATTCATATGGGCGATCAGTTATATATCTATCATTGATCACTTGATCAGATTAACATTTTTTTTACGTTTTTTACGCTGTTCGTCGACAAAACTAGGGAACAGTTTAATATCTGTTAGTCAGATTTTATATTCGTCTTTTCGTATTTACAGTCAAAAGTACAGGGAATTTAAGTCCGGAAACGGATTGCCTAGTCTCCTCACGTCTAGCTCCCAAACGAATTGAGCAAACTTTGAGAACGTTGGGGATGTCGTCAACATAACACTATTGTTATTTTACTTTACTGCAATTTACTACTTACTTTTAAACTTAGGTACTATGTCTTAAAATGAACGCTGTTTTTTCTTTAGAACTTTAATAAAACATATGTCCTTATTTCAAAGTTGACTACGAGACTTGGCAGTGGTAACTAACCTACTTTTTTATTGTTAGTTTGACGTATTGAAAGACGGAACAACCTACAGAATTTTCGAAGCAAGAATCTCCACATAGAGTTGTTTACACGAACAACTTTTCATGGAAGTTGTAGCTGCAATAATATTTATCTTGCTCTAACTTCGCATGATTGAACAAGGCGCTCGTAGTATAATAAAAATACAAGAAAAGCTTCTTGCGCGGCACTTTAAAAGACAGCTAACCGGTTACCGGTTTCTACGGTAACCCATAATTTCATCGAATTTAATTTCATCGAACCCTACTTTCTGCTGGAACCACGATTTTTTCGCGATATCTTATCTATAATTACGTAGGTTAGGTTAGCTTAGACTTGTAACTACCAAAAAAAAAGGAATAAATAAAAAAAACTGAGTATAGGTACTCACACGATACAACGTGTGATACGTTCTTTCAAAGGTTTTTTCTATAAAATAACAGGAACCCGGTTTAAACCGGTTTTCCCATCACTAGCAATCCGTGTACGGGAAAACGGTAAGTGAATTAGCTTAACGAAGTTATTGACGTAGCCTATTTTAGCCTATTTCACGAAACGAACTAATGCTGTTACTGTTGGAGGAAGCTCCTTGGAAGACAAGGCGTTTGTTTGAAGTAATTAAGTTAGTTAATTAATAACACCCCTCTTTTACTTTAAAAACAATAATAATGGTAAATATATTTTTAGAAAAATAAAACAAGCGAAATTATAGACTTGATCAAAATCTGTTCACCTAAAGCGATTCCCCACAGGCAGGTTATGAAACATCAAACCAAAATTACCAATTATGTCTTGAATATTAGTTCAAGTGCAGCATCTAATATTTCCACAGTAAATTGGATCCAAGCCGATAAGGCCGTCATAATGAACGTTACACTTTTCCTGGAAAAAACCTGTTTTAAACGTAATTTCAGAGCTAATATTTGAATTAGGTGGATCCTGTTGGCAGGTCGGATTACAGTAAAAATAATCACGAAAACGACAAAACGAACACGTAATCTTTCCTCATTCTTCCTCCTTTTTTACCCTCCTTTTTGTAAGATTGTAAAAGTGCCCGTGTGGCCTACTTTGCGTAATAAAGTTCATTATTTGATTTCTGGTATAACAAGCTACTGTAGGATTACCGCTTAATCAAAGAGGCTGTTTGTTTGTTTGCCACAGACGTATTAAAATTGATCAAAGGGATCAATTATGATCTTTAGGGGTGGATTTCCTGCAGAGATAGTAGCGAGTGAAAAAAACATTATACACTAATAAGAATGCATATAATTGCTTAATTTTCCTAGCCTGGAACAGCGCAACTCTTGTGATCCTGAAGGCTTGTAAGTGTTGCAACGCATCTTTTGTTAAACACACGTAGGTACCTAAGTATTCTTTTATTTTGAAATTTCTCATGTGCTTGCCTAAAGGTATTATTGAAAGGGCATTGTAATCTATTACGTAGTTTTTGAGAGCGAAGAGGATAATCAAACACACAAAATAGCAATTGTTTTTATTTAATGCATAGTTATTATAATAGGTTGCTATAGGTAATTAGGTACTCAAGGTTGAATTTCAAGTGTTATTCGTAGTAAAGTATTTATCGTTTGTGTTAGGCAACGAATATTTAACATAATGTTCGACTAAAAAACAAGTCTTTTTCGTACGCAATCGAAAAAGTTAACGTTTTCTATGAGCATTTTTTTAACTGCTTCATTTTGAGTTTAGAGTCATCGAGTTTTCGACTGCATAAACTGCAGCTACTTAATGCTTATTATACGACTGCATCAACTAAGTGCAGTATCGCTTATTATATGCTAACCATTGCGTGCGCGAAATTTAGATTTAACGCCATCTAAGTCGTTATAACTATAAATCGAATATAACTATGCAAACTAATACACCGCTTTGAAAACGTCATCTAGCGCCACTTATAGATTATGCGTATACTCAGACATTACTAAATTTGAGATAATAGCGACATCTAGTGCAAACTAAAAGAACCAAGTGTTGATATGCGTGTAATCAACCAGCTGCTAAGTTTTAAAAGATTGCACACAGATGGCATGAAATACAAAATTACACGGACGCGACTGAAGAAGATACAATAGATAGGATAATATCGTTGTAAAAAAATACTTTACTACATTTTTATAGTTTATTGTCAATAGAAAAAATAATTCAGCTTATTACAAAGTTAAACTTAAAAATATTTCTCCAACGGCTCGCCGAGTATAGTCTCCAGTTTCCTAATGGCCTCCTTAGTAGTAGTCTCTATCTTGGAGTCGCCATCTTCCAGAAGTTCTGCGAGGAACGGCACGCTCTCAGCCAGAAGAGGTAGCCAGCTGCTTCCAAGTTGTGTTGCCATGGAGACCAGGCATTCCAGAGCCAAAAGCCTGCAAAGATTGGTAAGGTTAACAAAGGAAGAAGCCAAGGTATACTTTATATGTGTATGATCTACTTAAAGAATGTATTTTTACGAAACTGTGAAATCATGCCTGGGGATCTGTCATACAACCCACATACCCTTTGTGAGGGCAAATAAATATTCATTCATTTAATTTAATTTAAATTGAACCTTTGCCCAATTTGGTCTATTATGGGAGGATTAATGAGATTAGTAACCAAACATTTAGTTTTGATAAAATATACGGTAGCTTAACCATGCTTTGTCCTTATCTGTCATTGTAACATTTGAATTTGACAGATAAGGACAATGCATGGTTTAGCTACCCCATGGTTATTTCACGATTATAATATAAGTAAGGGCATTAGATTGCATTTTAAACATGATTGGGCAAATGCAATTTATATATGATCAAAGTATTATTACAAAAATAATACAACAGAAACACAAAGCGTTGTTGAACACCACACACCACACAAATTTCAAGATAAGTTCTAAAACTTTTCTGTTACAAAAATTGAGACAGGCTTTTGCTGTTGTAGTCATCATCTGCTTATCAAGTTCAAACTAACGAAATAATATTGCTTGGGAGTTCCTGTTGCTACCTTCCGAGTTCAACATCAGAAAAACTCTTAGATGCTATAATATTTCATTTCCCTTGGGTTTACTTAATTATGTATTCTAAACAGAGCATTGAAGAGTGTCCCCTCTGAGAGCATTCGGCGCGAAAATCAAGTGGTGTATAAGCTTTATAACTCTCGGTTCAACGTCCACACCACTCGAATATTTGAGCGAATGCTCACAGTGGGGACGCTCCTTTACTATAGCGGGAAGTGGTGGTGGTGGGTGTGAAATTGACTTGCAAGGTTTGACCCGAATGAAAATAATAATTGAGTAACATAAAAGTTTCTCACCTTATTTCAGCATCATTATGTCTCGTCTTCAACAAAACCTGATAGTTCAATAACTTCCATAGTGAATCGTCGGCAGTAGCCACTGCAAACTGCGCTATGCACGGTATAAGCGACCCTGTCGCCCTCTCTTTGAGGCTACAAATACCACCTAGTTGATTCTCCAGCTGATCAACAACAGGCTGCATTAGAGTTTCAAATCTATCCCTATTCAGGAAGTTTTGGCTGTCATACAAAAACACGATGTGTAGAGTTTTGATGATATAGTTGACTAATGTAACGCATTTTTCTTCTGAATCAAAGAATAAGTCTTCAGTTTTGCTTTTGTTGCAGGCATCTAGGAGGTCCGCTGCGTTTTTGATGAAATGGCCCGCGAATAAGACGAATAGTCCTTTCAGTTTATCGGCGATTGAACTGCTTACTCTGAAATAAATAAAAATAAGGGTTATATAAACAACACATTACAATTATTAACAACATCAAATAGACTGACTGCAAACTACTGAACATTAAACAGTGAAAGTGAGATTTTGAAATCGTAATAAAATTCTGGAGGCCTAGTGAGAAGTTTCCTGAAGATTAAGTGAAAAAAGGGTGTAAGTCTGGTTGGTATACTGCGTTTATGTATATACCCTTTCTAGTTACGAGGCAAGTCGACTTGTACCCTGATGTCCCAAATACCTACTTTTGGATACTACTACTACTTTGGGCTAACATACACCTCGTATATTCTTACCTGTAGAAAGTTATAGCCTTGTCCCTCTGCCCGTCGACGTTAGTCCTTATCGCCCAGTCGTAGATCTTGAAATAGAACGGCCGGAAGCTCGTCTCTGACAACTTAAGCACCAAGCACACCAGAGCATTCACGACTTCGTCTTCCGCCGCGTCTATCGTAGCAGCATCGGTTTTCTCATCCGAGTCACTCCTTAGCTGTAAAGCTGCTAAGAAGAAAGCAGTCAAATCTTGCTGTAACGCAGTGAAATCACCAGAAGTAACGTTGCCAAAGCTCTCTGCTAAAACTGACATCACAGGCCCAACCGCACCATACTGTTCTTTGTCTAACAGCAACTGGTACGTCGCGTTCGCTATCGGAATCAACACCCTGGGCGGAATAGAACTTGCTATCTTCTTCTTGACTGTGGTCAGCTTTGCGACTATAGCAGTCACTTTGGCGCATTCTTGGTCAAACGATTGCCATTTCGCAAGCAACATAGCGTATTCGTATAAGATTTTCTGCAAATACGGGCTCAAGAATAATGGTAGACTTTCAATGATCTTAGATAGTGCTGTCACTGTACTTAATAGCACCAGTTCTGGAGTTTCTGCTTTCCTTTGCATTTTCAACACTTTGATGAGAGCAGGCATGAACTTATGCAAGCTTGCTAGAGCGTATGCCTTCATGTTTCCACACAACTCTGCTAAGGTCAGCACAACCGACGCCATAACGTTGCCAGACACTTTTGGATTACATGTGTATTCAGTAACAGTCTCAAGTATCTGTCCAAATACTGCTGGCTCGTCTGCTGCTAGCATTCTGGCTAGTAGCTTCAAAGACAGTAAAGCTGTTTGCTGATTCAATTCTAACTCTTGAGCAGCGATGTTGTTCAACTCTCCATTACTAGCATCGATAGTTTTTACAATATCTAGCAAGGCAGGCAGTAACGAGTGGAGTAATTCTTTATCGACATCCTTGAACATTTCTGGGCTGTATTGGATCTTAGAGTTAAGTAACTCCATAGACTTCCTTCTAACTGTGTGCAATGTGTGTCTTAGGAGACCTCTTACGACAGAGAGGAACATAGGCGCAGATAGCAAGTTGTTAGTGTGATCTAACAAATCATAGCTGTGATGTAACATTACTCTATAATATTTAAGGGTCTTTTCATCTGTGATTTTGGAGATGCTCTGAATAAATGTAAGTATGTTTATAATGTAAGTTTTGTAGTGATTCTCCATTGTTTTAATGTCAGTCGCCTGTCCGCTATGATGGATAAATTGCGACGAAGCTAAGAAGGTTTTCATG
Organism: Acleris sparsana; assembly: GCA_923062465.1. Taxonomy (NCBI): domain Eukaryota; kingdom Metazoa; phylum Arthropoda; class Insecta; order Lepidoptera; family Tortricidae; genus Acleris; species Acleris sparsana. Next base: position 17,953,953 of record OV281286.1, read on the forward strand.
AAAGTAATTATGACATATTTGTAATGGCGCAGTTGAATCGGCGAGTGTCCACTGACACTAAATATCTCACTAGGGTCCACTTCAGTGTCCATGGCGTTTTCATCCTTATGAATGGGCAATGATTTGACATAAAGCATGAGCTTCACGAAGTTGTCCATGCAAACTTCTGGCGAAAATTCCAGAAGAATATTGTGCCCAAAATCAAGTCTATTCATTGGTGATTCCCTTTCAGCTAACGATCTTTGTGTTTTGTCTTTCTTTTCCCTTCCTTCATTGACATGGTTCACATGTGTCTCCAACAGTAAAGCAAGGAATGTCCAAAGGAATCGGTTCGGCCCAAGGGTTTCCAAAAGTTTTTTGAATAGAGGCAATCGTCTATGCTCTGGTACGTGTAAAACCACATCCGCAAATATACGTAATACTGGCACAACGCGTTTTTGCAACTGCTGATTTTCTTTGTCAGTATACTCCTCCGTGCTTTTGTCCATTTGTACCAGGATAGGTATCAGTGTTTCTATTATTTTAATAATAATTTGGAAGCTGTAAGCATCATCGTGTCTTAACACAGAAGATCCCATGAAAGTGAATATTTCCATGGTATGATGAAGCACCTGTTCTGGGAGCATATACGCAGCGTAAGACATCAAAATCAGCGCGTGATGATGAGTCTGCGGGTTTTGAGTGCCTCTTATGCATTGTACAACCAGTTCTATATCGAACATGGATTTCAGGCTTCGCAATTGATCCTTGTCCGTATCATCAACAAACTTCTTGCAATAATACCAGAGAGAAGACAGTACTAGCTGTTTAGGGTACTCGACGTAAGACTGTTCCTCAAACCGCAGGCATTTCTTTAACACTTGGAACAGTGTAGATACAAAGGAAATGTCTACAGACATTTTTTTCTTGTTTTGCACATATTCAAGAAGAGTAACACCTAGACGCCACTCCTCTGTTTCAGTCAATTGATAGGATAACATAGGAACTGATGAAGATTTCTTCTTTTGGTTTACAGGGACTGGATCATCAGCCTTTAGCATCTTCTCAAGTATAGGTTTGAAATTATTAAAGTTTAAGTGGATCTTTCGCATTACTTTTGACGCCGCACTAGAAATAAGCGGGTTATTGCTGAAAGTCCCAGCAACAGCTATAAGATTAACCAAACCCTCGGTTTTCTTTTCAGGTACTTTCTTGAAGACGTCCTCGTCAATCTGCTTCATTACTAAGACCGAGGGACTTCTAAATGTTTGATCATCTTCCAACACACATTCCCGGTACTCTTTTAGAGCAAATTTTATTGCACCCCATACATTATCTTTTTCCAATGAAGATATGGTCGTCGAATCAATGCGACTGCAAATATTCCTGATGATTTTGGACTCGTAGATGTCGAACGTAAATTTCGGGTTATATTCATTATCTTTCAGAATTATCTCGAACTTTTTAAGCGATGGAACAATATGATTAAATGCGTGTGCGTTATTAATACTGGACATAATCTTAAGCAATTCACATGAAATATGAGCCGGCGTATCTTTAGTGACGATACTTATAAGTTTTGCCAGACAATTCTTTCTGAATTCTTTATTTCCTGCTTTGGATTGCGTGAGAATTGTGTCCAAAACTTGGGATATCTGTTCATGATCAAGTAATAACTCTTCTTTATGGTCCCATAGATCATGCATCAGCTGTACATAAACCAATTTTTTATTTGAATTTATTTTTAACAGTTGAGCAACTATTTCAAGTGTGAATGATCTAATCAGAGTGATTGGATTGTTTAGATTAAAAATAATCATAAGCATGACGACATCGGAATCATGCAACCATTTCTCTTTTTGCTGCATTTCTATGAAACTGGACAATAGTTTGAGACTTTTAAGCTGGAGCTCGGGATTAATTACGTCATTTGGATCAGTAGCATACAAAATGTGGCCAAAGGCAAAGTTGGCTATGAATTCAAACCTCTCTCTTGTAGTTGCGAAGAACCTATTAAGTAGGTTTTGAAGCAATTTCGAATAGTTATCTCCATAGCTTTCGATGCTACAACCTGTGATAAAAATCTCAAATAGCCTCCGCACTAAAACAGAATCAGCATCCTTCAACAGATTGCACCATGGTTTTGTCAAACTCTTAATATTCATCCCTTCAATTAATCTTGTAAAAATATACTCCATAATTTCAAAGACAATGTTGTCCATGTGAGACATTTTGATAAAATCTGGTATAATTTCTGAAGAAAATGATCCTTTATCAGTCACAGGAATGATTTCTCTTCCATCAACAGACTCTAAAAGCAAGCTTAACATATCTTTAAGTTCCGATATAGGCGTTTTTTCAAAAGAGCATGATTTCAAAAGCAGAAACAATGATATATCCAATATGTTACTTTTGTTTAGTTGTAATGTATCAAGAAAATCAAAATTAGCTTTCTTCTTTACAAACAACTCATTATATATCATTTGTGTTATGGCCATGCTGTTATCAGAAAATGATTCTTTTAATTTGAGGTCTTTAGTTAACTCGAATTTTTTACCCCAACTCGATTTTAATATTTTCCAAGCCATTTCAGCAGTTTCTTTGTCATATGGAAACAAATAGGGCATAAGAGTGAGAATGGTTCCTTGATTCACGGGTAATACATCTAAGGCACATAATTTATCAATTGCTTCATTTACTACCCGTTTCCATTTCCTAGAACCTCTCGCTACAATAGTGAGAAAGGCATCAGTCAACTCAGCTTCATTGAAGATTTCATTTAAGTTGGCCGTTGAAATCTGTAAAGTTGCAGCTACAACATCCGGGTCATCATCACGAAGTCTATTCAAGATTGATTCTTTGACAAACTCCTCATTATCCTTTTTTAAACTCTTGAACTCTTTCTCAATGTATTTGACAGCTTTGATACGCAGGGCAGGGTTCACATGGTTGAGGTTTTCAAATAGGTATGCACCACCTACTTTATGAGCAATAGCTGGATTGAAACCCAAAATTTTAGTAAGGCTCATGTGCCTGCTAGCTGATTTCTGGCTTTTACTGTTCAGCTCTTCTTTAACAACTTTGTCAAATGCCTCTGGGTATTTTGTTTCAATGCTTTTAAGGAACAGGGAGTACCAATTGAGCTTCTTAAAAGAGAATGAGCTCTCATCAACTATTGTAATGTCTTCATCAACTCGTTCATCATTTTTATGTTTTGGTGGTTTGTAGGAGTGAAGTATGACCCTGGAAACACAAAATTTAAATATAGTATAAACTCAAAATGTATAGCACTTATTTTTTGATGGAACTGCCTACATTTGTCTTTTTTTTTAATTAGTTACATGTTACTAAGTAATGTTACTGCATAATGTGAATAATTAATGTGACAGGATCAAAAGTTACAAGCTATTTTCAGCCATCATTCTAATCTACAAAAACCAGTTATACATACCTGATAATCTTCTCAGGATTCTGCTGTGACAGGTCAACCTCATCAATAAGTATAACCGGCATGTCGCTGTACATCATGAACTCTTCCGCATCCTTCTGCAGCTCAACCAAAGTGCTTTTGAGGAACGCCTTGACAAACAAGTGAATGTTGATCTTGTTCTCAACCAACTTATTCAAGTGCTTACACAAAGTTGTAACAATTGGTGCAGAAATGTTGTACAAAATTGGATCCAGAAGCTTCTGTAAATATGTTTGATTGCTAAAAATCAAGTTTATAAGCAAAACAGCATCATAGTTCAAATCTGCATTCAACATCTTGTCAACTATTGCATTCAATGTTTCAAGTTTCAAAGTTGCTTTTGTTGATATGTATCCAACAATGACGTAGGATGATGACCTGAAATCATCAATAGATGAATCCAAGCCTCCCACTAAAGGGGCTAGTATAGCGTTAATTATTGGCTCTGTAACTTTCTTGCACGCGTCTATGGTCCCTATTACTGTAGAACAGAAGAATGCAAAAACTGTATTTAGCTGTGTAGCTCTCTCTCCAAATTCTTCAACACATTTCTGTGTATAACTTGCGATCATTTTCAAAGTAGCAGGGTTGGACACACATTGGTTAAATAAAATAGACTTTACTAACGGTGTGCCTGTCTTCTGAATAGGGCGAAGCCAGCTCCATTTATGCGTCTTGCCTTTTAAATCTAGCAGCTGGACGATGCGCACAAATATTAATGTCTCATGGTATGGCAAAATCAATGCTACAAGGGCATCTTGGTTATACTGATGAACGTGGTATCTATTAATCAGCCATTCCAAAGCCTTGTGGGTAGGTTGCAATAACAAATACGGGGAAATCTGAATCAGAAACTTCTGAATGGTTTGATCTAAGTGTTGGTTGATCTCTTTGCTCTCTACAGCTCTTTCAAAATCTTTTGATGACTTGCTGAATAATGTGTCTTCATAGAACTGGAAGCCTTGGTGGATGGCGATAAGCTCTTTAAGACCACTGATACCAATCTCGTAAAATGTGTCACGGTCCTTCAAAGCGGCCTCTTTAGGGTCGAACAGTAGAGATGCCTTTTTCTTATCATCTTTGTAGATTGCTGTTTGCGGCACAGCTAGCTTTTGCAGCTGCTCCGCCAACGAAGTTGCCGCCATTGTAGTTAAATTCTAATCTGTCGAAAACATAAATTTGTTTTATTTGAAGATTTTAAGCCGACTAACCTGTGAATTTACACATTTGACAATAGTTAACGACTTACTAAGTTTTCATTTGAATACAATCACGAATGCACTCAAATAATGTTAACAGAGGGCAAGCATTAATTTTATTTTATTTGCTTTAATACAGAAAACTTTAAATTATATCACACGTGCAGAACTTTAATTAAAACACGAGAGCTGTCACCATAAATAATGAAAATGAACTGTCAAAACTGTCAGTTGTCAGTAAATGTCAGTTGTCAATGCCGTGCCATGGAAGTACTATCCTAGGTATTATACGATACAAAATTCATTATTAACAACCATAGATTTATTATAACGATTTGCTAGATTAATTCACGGGATTAATTTCAAAAAAGCATTTTTTTACAGTAGGCAGAGAATTTTCACATCGCGTTCTTTCACTTCTTTCAAATTTAATTATTCGTCTTTCTTCATGTTGCGTTTTTTCAGACAGTGTTATTTAATGTTTTTTTTCCCATTCCAAAAGTCTAATTTAACAGTGTCGACGGAACTCCGCTTGGCAGAGTTCGTATTTCTGGGTTATTTTGGCCCTTCGGCCCTGATGTAAAAACTAACCCAACCTACCCTAAGTAACATCTACTTCATTTCCCTCTCCCCCTGCCTTCACCGCGGTTGGACCGCTCCGCTGCGGCTCCACGTTTGTTAATTATTTTAAATGGGATTTTCTAACAAAATTAATTAAAACTATACATCAATACAGTTCTACGAATGTGCTGAATTTAAAAATAACATATTTTTTGCGTTATAAACAAGCAGTGAAGTACAGTGACTGGAAATCAAAAAACAAATCAAAACCAATAAAATAATTTTGGTTTTAATTCCGGGAATCGCTTACGACGCGCGACCTTGGCTCGTGGGCGGCGAGCAGCGCTTCCAACACATCACCGCGCAACCACCGTGTGATTGCTTACTCCATTCCTCAGCGCTGTAAGCGCTTAGTGACCCATCCAGCGCGTAACGTGATTAGTGTAACAGACGTTAACAGGATAGATACAAACGCGTCATTGGCTTGCGTTGTTCGTGTTTAAGAAGAGTTTTTTTTAGAGAAGTGTCTTGCTCCGCTCTAACAGAACGCACCTAAATTCGCGGATAAACGTGAAGAACAAACTACCTTTCTCAAACAACATAGTTGCCGCAACCCGAATACTATCGAATACCCCGAAGAACACCAAAGGACGCCAGAGACTGTCGGACGATACCACTGCACTGAGGTATATATTCTTTTTAATTATATTTATTTTGTTTTTGGCGCGCTGGCTGGCTCTTAAACTAAAATGAATAAAGCGTGCGCAACCTGTTCCAAAACAATTACTGCTACACAGCGTATGCAATGCACTATTTGTGTCAGCGCTTATCATTCCATGTGTGTAAACATTCAGAATCCACGTAAATTAAACGTGAAACTTAAAGATGAGTGGATATGTCCAGCCTGCCAAAGTCGACTCCCAAAGATAGGCAATTCGAACACCCCAGCACAAGCGACAGTCCCGTTAGACGATTCCAACTTAAATGTTACTGCTCAGGCAGAGGCTGCCTTACCCCTCACGACCTCCGAATTAAGTGTGGAATCTGATGCGTTAACTTTACTGATTGCCGAAATCAAACTTCTGCGACAGGATATGAACAAAATAAATGACCACTTTCAAAACCTCGCCACTTCCTTCACCCATTGTAATGAGCGTCTTGATGACTTCGAAAAGCGCTTAGTATTATCTGATACACGAATTCGATCGCTGGAAAACCGCGAATCTGAAAACGAGTTGCTCCATCATAAAATTGCGCGCGCACGCACACACACACGCTCTTGCCAAATTTAATTAAGTTTAATTTCCTAAGTCCACTTTCGACAATTTTGTTTAATTTTTTATGTTTAGTTTGGTTTGTTACTCTTATTAGATTAAGTTTAAGCTCCTATGTATACTTTTAAGAATTTGTTTTATTCTTATGTTTATTTTATATCACTCTTGTCAGAACTTTAAGTTTAACTGTCGAGAATTTATTTTAATAATGTATTTAGTTTGTCGTTCGCACTCGCAGGCGTCCAAGATACAGGCCCAGCCTAGTTTGGAGTCTGCAAGATACGTCATATGTAATGAAACTTGTATTATTAAATAAACGATTTGATTTGATTTGATTTGATTTGATTTATTATAAAATAAATTATAAAATAATTATAAATTAAGTTAGTATTAAGGAACCAATTGTTACTATTAAGTTTAAAAGGACTCAGCTGCAGTCAAACTGTTTGACAGTTTTGCAGACTATTTGTTTAAGAACATTATGTAATTTTTGGTTAATAAATAATAATAATAAAAAAAATTTATTACGATGTAATTACTACTGGGAAAAATTGGGAACGGAAAAAATGCGGATAGTAAAAATCACGATCATGAAAAATGCTGTATGAAAAATCGCTACATGAAGAAAAGCGATTAATTAATAAAATTAACGATAGTGAAATAACTAAATGACTAAGCAGTGACAACAAATTGATCTGACTTTAGACAATCTAGTGCCAAACTAGGCATCTTTCTTTTTAGATATCGTTACTTTTGCACATGAGAACTTGACTTGGCTCTTTTACATCCGTATACTTTTAGATATATAATCTTGTATAAAAATGAATGTTATCGTAATAACCCGATTGCTATATGAATGCATTGCATTTTATTATCCGCATTCCTATTATGAAATCATAACAATCAAAATGTAAAATAATATACATTATGTTATTCTTATTTTCTGCAATATCGTCATTATTCGCGCAAAACGACATTATCAGCAACACCATTTTTAATATAATTTTAATAATATCCGAAAATAATGTAGGTACTCGTTTTGTTGCTTTCATCACGACATAACAATTAAATTTGATATGTATAGGTATGTAAAACTGGCCTTAAATGGAATCTCTGCCGCGAAATTTACAAAATTATATTTTTTGTCAAGAATATTGTTTTGAAGAGGTTCACCCCAAGAGAATTGAGAACTCTTGACATGAGTTGTTAAAACCTGTCAAGTTCAAGGCAATTTATTTATGTAGTAAAATTTAGAGGGCCCCCTTTCAGTAAACTTCGGGGAGGAAAGATGTCCCGCTATTACTTTTGATTTATTCTGTTTGTTTACTGATTTACTCTACTCGCTTAATATTGGCGAAATCACATGCGGAAAAATGCGACGGAAAAGTACTCAGTTAATCTTATGTTATTCTTTGGTTGTTCCATTTTCCAGAGGCCCGAGAGTTTGAAATTACATTAGCTCCATTCCTGTCACTCATCATTAGAGACTAAAACGAGAGAAAGAGACGAAGCAAACGTAACTTCAAACTTCGATTTTCAAAATAAAAGGCCTCTGAAAAATGGAACAACCAAAGAATAACGTAAACTACTTTTGACCGGACGGAGAAGCGGGATAAAGCTAGTTTGACGTAATTTTTGTCATGGCAAGTAATTTTTGACAATCAATCAGATGTTGTGACATTTCGTCATTCGTCTTTGAACTAAAGTTTTGACTTCAATTTGCGTAACAATCGTCCTTCTGTGTTATCTCGGGAGATACATCTGCTGACGAAAATAAACAGTGCAACATGCTGTTCAATACTACGCGTGAATTTTAATTTAAAGTACCTAACGTGTTCGCGATAACCTCTCTCACTCAGTTCAGTTGCGAAGTTACAGTAGTCGCGGTGCGTTGTCTCTTTGTTCTCGGGAATAAACAATACTTGGACAATGGCACTGTGGCTGTTTACCATATTGGCCATTATAAGTCCCTGTTTAAGTTATAAGCCAGTGGTTTTAATACACGGAGTGATGACTGGCGGTGGGAGCATGGAAATGATCGCGCATAGGATTCAGGAGGTAAACAAAAGATTGATTTATTTAATTTTCTGTCTGAGAATATATGCATATTACGATATCGATGGAAACAGGTGATAATAAAGATAAAAACAAAGTTAAAACGTAAAATTCTCAATATATACCTGTTCCAAAAGCTTAATTTATTATTTAAAAACACATTTATTTAGTAATTGAAGAAAAATATACAAAACAAACACATTTTTTAAGAATGTGCAACACAATGCCAAATGGTTATCCTTGGGCTTTGGTCATTGACCTGAGCATGAACTCCAAATTTGTTATTATTTAGTTAAGTACCAACTATTTATTAAATTTATGGTACAAATACAAACCAAACAGAAACCAATGCATGTTTCTATTGATTTAAAGTAGAAAGCTATGCATAGTTGATCTTAATTGCATATAACTGTGTTGAATTGGAACTATAAAACACAGGAATAAGTTGAGTTGAGAGTTGTTGGTAATTCTGTAGCTCTGCCTATCCCACTCAGTGATCAAATACGTAATGGTATGTTTGTATGTATGTATGTTATAAATGTCAGAATTCATTTGAGAATTCTTTGGTTTAATTTAAATTGTAGCGGCATATGCATGTTAAGTTGACAGTAACAAAACACTGCAGAAACTCTTTCTGATCACGTTTAAATTTGTCCAAACAATGCTCTGAAATACTCACATGCTTCACTTTTTGTTTCTCTGTGAGTAATGCGACAGCCACCTTACCGATAGAGTTTTTACATGCCCAATTTATGTTCAAGAATATTGTTTACATGCTCAGTTGAGTTGTTTGTGATGACAGCGATCTCTCTAATCTTTAATTGGCGGTCTCCTTGGACAATAATTTTGATTTCCTTGACCACGTCTACAGTAGTCACTTCTACAGGAAGTACTGGACGCTCCTCATAAAAACCGTTCGACCATGTTTGAATTCATTATACCAATGTCTAAGGCTATTAATAGAAGGTGCAAGATCCTTATAAACAGCGCCAAACTTTCATTTAATAGTTTTACATTGTTTCCTATCAAAACATAGAGACCTAACCACCGAAAGATTGGTACTGTTACTTTTCCATGTTGGTGAAAAAGTCAGTCAACTTTTATTCATAGATGTCAAATTTAAAAAAAAACAAAGAATGTTATTTTTTTTCAATCTCAATCATAAATTCTTGACCAACATCAACAACTAAGGATTTTTTCTAATTATAAAATATCTAGACTTTTTACTACCCTTTATAAGCCAGAGTGAATATAATATTTCCCACCATATTAAATGTAATGTAATATGAATCTTAAGAATTTACAGATTGTTTCTATTTGCGAACACTTTGACAGTTGTCAATAACCGGTAAAGGGTTAAAATCATGATCGCAATGTAGCTTGAGTGTCAACAGCTGCCTTTTGTCTAGTAATTTTTAAGTCTAAATTAATGGTATGATTTCATTATCATTGTTTCCAGAAACATCCAAACACAACTGTGTATAACTGTAACCGGTTTGAGAGCTGGTCGAGTCTGGAAACTATGTGGCACCAAATATTGGCGATTGGCCAAGATGTGGCCAACATTTCTGCACAGCATCCGGAGGGAATTAATCTCATAGGTATGGTGAGAAAATGACATGTGATTTAAAATAAATTAGGTATTCCTTGTAAATAAGTACTGGAAACATCCAAATTCAAGTTTTTTTTTTTAAATAAATTAACTTGTAACGCATTGTGCTGGTGAAGCGTTAATTTGACCTTAAAACATAGTAATTAAAATAGGTTCTAGTCCAAATCACTATTTATTATGAAACAAAGTCCTCTTCCTTGTCTGTCTGTATGTTTGTTCGCGTTTAAAAGAAGCCTTTGAGACTTTGATAAAATATTTATATAAAATATTCAAGCCTCTTAGAAAGATTAGTAGTTCCAATGAATTCTGTCTTGCCAAGAGACAGAGAGAGAGAGAGAGTTTATCAGTTTAGAGATATAACCCAAGCTTCAGTAAGTGTGAAACATTCAAGAAGAAGGGATCATAGAATTATTATTGTTGAGCTTTTTTGTAGAAGGCAACCTAAGGAAGTATTAGACTGATCTTATTAGAGTATTGGAATTTTTGTTTTTTGCGGTGGGGATAAGGACAATGGTGGCGGTGAAAAAACTAGCATAGACATTCCATGTTAGTTCTCACTTGGCAATGAATTTGTAATAATGAGGCTTAAAAAAACGTTAAAAAAAATAAAAGCCCGCCTTCAAAAAGCAAAAAACTACTTGTTTTAAAATGGTAGGTCAACTGAAGTCTGCTTCTGGTTAAAATATTGTAGGACGCCGACATAAGTTGGACTGACCTATTACCTACCATTTTAAAAGAAGTAATTTTTTGCTTTTTGGGTGGCGGGTTTTTTTTTTTACATTAATTTTATTTTATACTTTTTAGTGATCATAATTATGCTGTTATGTAGTTCCACTTCTCAATCAATTAGAAACTAGAGAACATTTCAATGTTGCCGCAAAGTTCCGGTGGAAATCTGTGGTCTTCATCATCAGTTCCACTTCATCAAATAGTGCTTACCAAGAGCACACGAGTTACAATGAAAAATACCAAGATCGCTATAGGTGTGCCTATACATTTTGAAAATTCCGTCGATTCCTCATGGACTCCATCACCAGATCTTCATTTAGATAAGAATGGGACCAATCGGGAAGCGCCAGCTTTCAAATAAAAAAAGATTAATCAAAATTGGTTCACCCAGTCGAAAGGTCTGAGGTAAAAAACATTTAAAAAAAAAGTCGGATTGAGAACCTCCTCCTTTTTTGAAGTCGTTTAGTAATAAGTGTCCCAGTCTTACAGCAGGTGCAATGATCATTAGGGCATTTTCCTTCTTAATGTCTTTAAACAAATTCAATAAACCTTATTAAATGTTTGTTTCAGGTTATTCCCAAGGCGGGCTTATCGCCCGAGGCATTGTGCAGACGTTCCCAAACGTGTCTGTGAGCACCTTCATATCTCTAAGTTCACCGCAAGCGGGGCAGTATGGAGGTAACAATATAAAACAATGTTTACATAGCTGGAGTTTACTGTATAGTATAATAGCATTGTTTTGCAAAATGTATGCCTACTACAAAGTCGACTACAAAGGTTGTATCTACTTTTTCACTTCATTGCATTGTAATAAGGTCCAAAAGCGGATACATCTCTTTGTCGTTGACTGTTCTGAAGTATACATTAAAGATAATTATATTTTCCCCCACATGCTCGGAAATGTTAACCTTACTGTTGTAAAATCAGCCCGCGAAGATCTGAGTTCCACGGCACGGACCGCGAAAATGTATGAAATTTTATTATGTACCCTGTCGCAAAAAAACCATACACGTTTAGATAGACATAGATAATGTTTCTCACCCCCTAAATCAAGTCCAATTTCCACGGTTTTTGAATATGCTATAGATAATTAAGAACTAGGTCTGTATGTTTCTGTTTCTAGTTTTAGTTAAATTAGTTTCATTATAAGAAATATTTTGCGGGTGGTAGGACCCTGTGCAGGGTCCGTCCGGATCGCTACCAACATCTTATCCATTAACCTACCGCCAAACAGCAGTGTTCGCATTGTTGTGTTCCGGTTTGGGGATAAGACAGCCGGTGTAATGACTAGCATAGAGGCATTCCATCTTAGTCCTCAGGGTCGGCAACGCATTTGCAGTCTTATGCTAATGTCTATGGGTCACAGTTTCCACTTACCATCAGGTGGCCTGTGTGCTCGGTTGCCTTCTCTATGCCATAAAAAAAAAAAAAAAAAAAACTCGGAAAAGAAAACATACAGAACTAAAGAGACACAATCGTGAAAATCGGAGTAGCTTTAAGGGGAGAGAAACGTTATCGCGTTTTGTATGGGAATTTGTAGCTTCACAGGGCTTTTAGATGAGCAACTCTTAGTACAAATTGGTTCGTCAGAAAGGATATGAATGAAAATTAGTAGTTTCTCAGGTTCAGAAATAAAATTCCCAGCTACCTATGAAATATTATACACTAGCTTTTGCGTGACAAAATGTAGATAAAGCTTCAGTCACTCTTGAACTGGGATACGTGTCAAAACATGACGGATGTTTCATCCACATTTTGTCACGCGATATAGGCAGCTATATTAGAACCCCTGGCGTGATTGAGTATCAAATATTAAAATTTGTCGGAAGTAGGATTCGTGACTCGGGTTTAATCATTTAATCATTCAAAGTTAGCCCGTAATATGAAACCCACGACAATTGGCATAATTATGTAAACACCTAAGCCTTAAGACCAAAGAAGGCGTCTAACTGCATGGTAGCAGTGCATTTTAAATTTAATGTCGTTACTGATAGAGTATAGGATGGTCCGACTACTACATTGCAGTAAGCAGCCTTTTTGATTTTACTGCAGCGTATACATAGTCCCTTGGAAGTTAATTTACAACTGTTTAAGAAACCAATAAAGTCACTGACCGGCGCCCTCACTTTCATCTCGTTAAGAACATTAAATTTGTCAATTGAAATTGCGCCGTAATTTAAAAACGTTTTTTCAATCTAACCACAATTCCAGTTGCATTAACATGTAATGGTTACTTGTTTTTTTTTTATAACATCCGACAGAAAAAAGTAGAAGAAAGTTTAACGCTTATATCTGTGTATATGTACCTATGTCTGTATCTGTCCGTGGCATTGTAGCTCCCAAATTAAAATAGGCTTACCAAGTTACGATTCTAAATTTAGCGCTCCTTCCCAAAATACTATAATTTGAAAATACCAGATTACACTTTATACCAGATTCCCAAAACACCAGATACAAAATTTTGGGTAAGTACAATAAATTAATCCTTATTTTAAATCTGGTGTTATGGGAATCTGGTATAAAGTGTAATCTGGTATTTTCAAATTATGGTATTTTGGGAATGAGCGAAATTTAGTACAGAGTATTAATTATTTCGTTGATGGCCAATTCCCTGGAAGTTGAAGTATACATAATAAAATGTATTTTTAAGATGTAAGTATTTTTTTATTTTTAGCTGGATTCCTTCACCTAGTGTTCCCGGGCCTTGTGAAAGAGAGCGCGTATGAATTGTTCTACTCTAGAGTGGGACAACATACATCAGTCGGGAATTACTGGAACGATCCATACCACCAGCCGTTGTATGAAACCTACAGTGTGTTCCTGCCTTATATCAATAATCATATTGAGTGAGTATAGTGTTATTTATTTGTTATTAAATATTAGTTCTATGCGCATAATAAAGTATAAAAAAAATGCCGATTTAAGTATTTCATAAGTAATAGAATTAAAGTTACTTTAAGAGATTCAAATAATGTATGAAAGTTATCTGTTTTTGTTGTTGATAGTTAGAATTGGTTGACTAATCTTTTATTGCGTGAATATAATAATTAATGATAAGATTATTGATTTCAAATCACTTACATAATTAAACATAAATCAAAGTACCCAGAGCTTGTAATGAATAAATTCAATGATTAGCTCAGACGGTTCCATGGTGTAATGGTTAGCACTCTGGACTCTGAATCCAGCGATCCGAGTTCAAATCTCGGTGGAACCTATACTTTTTGTTTTTTTGTTTTATGTTTTCTAGAAGTAGAAAAAGTTATTTTATAAATAGAAAAAGTAATTAAAATGAAAAAAAAATATGTTGAACTTTAATCAGTATTATGTTTGATTACGTGACAATAGTGGCCACGCTTGCTTGTTTGATGGATCGAGTCAGAGTAGTTACGACACAGGTTAAAAAAACAATAAAACTCTAAAATTGAATTTTGTCTGTTCAAGGTCACAGAAAACTCTTGATTTTAAGTCGAATTTGCTAAGACTAAAACGGCTAGTTCTCATCGGTGGACCGGACGACAATGTGATCACACCGTGGCAAAGCAGGTAAATATTGTGTTTTTTTAAATGCAATACATAATGTAATTAAAACGCTTCATGGGATGGCAGATGATGTGGCAGAAACAAGCTTATACTTTTGTTATTTTTATTAGAACAGCCTATATTATCCTTTCCTTTTACTTTATTGTGTCACTGCTCCCTTCTCACCGTTTTTTTCATGTCTATATAATTTTATTGTTCTAGTCAATTCGGCTACTACGACGCGAACGAAACGGTCGTCGAGATGCGAGACCAACCTATTTACAAAGACGACAAAATAGGTCTCAAAACATTAGATAGGGAAGGAAAGCTTCACGTCGTCACTGTTCCAGGCATCAACCATTTCAACTGGCATATGAACGTTAGTATAGTTGACGACTATTTATTAAAGTATTTAGACTAATTAAGTAGTAGTTAATAATAAGTACTTGAAAATCATAAAAGATGTACTACAGAGTACCTACAGATCATATTCGCGGGACTTTCAGCATTAGCGATTAAGATATAAAGACGGATATTCGGTAATTCTCGGTTTCGAGTTACGATTTTATGGTTCTGACGTATTAGAACATTATTTTTGTGCAACAGATGGCATTGCAAAAGTATTTACGATATGTTAAGGGAACGATACAAATATTGTGCCATGCAGAGGTTTAAACGCATACATAAAGCCCGTTAATTTAGAATTGGTTCTCCAGGTAAATCGTTTGTAATTGTTCTGCGACGTTTTTTGTGAACCTAGATTTTCACGCCAAACGTTCTATGGCCGCTATTTACTGGCGGCGCCGTTAGTTCTAAGGTTATTTAATAGATGTCGCACCAATACACAAAGTCTAAGAAGTAACGA
Source organism: Acleris sparsana (assembly GCA_923062465.1). Taxonomy (NCBI): domain Eukaryota; kingdom Metazoa; phylum Arthropoda; class Insecta; order Lepidoptera; family Tortricidae; genus Acleris; species Acleris sparsana. The sequence continues at coordinate 17,969,218 of OV281286.1, forward strand.
AAGTAATTGCTAGATGGCGCTGTTGTCAATATAAGTTTTAAGTACAAGATGCCAAATTAAAAAGCATATAATATTGATCGTTTTTTAACGCTGGCTCATAGTTTATACTATATTTTAAGGCATTTTTGCACTAAATACTAAATGACCAGTTTATAAGAGATCTGATTCCGTACAAAATAGTCGTATTTAAGTACCTAATAATGACGAATTTATCGAAATTATTTGCAATGGAGCCTGTTTCATTTAGATTAATAGTGTTAGATAAAGCATTTAGATTATTGTATGTTATTTTTAGAGATGTCGAATACTAACTTTTGGTATTTTAAGTAGTTTTTTTTACCATACAGTTTATTTTAATAGCACAATTTTAGATCTGTAACTGTAAGTTAGTTAATTTAAATATGAAATGATGTGATAGTATTTGTTCAACGCAATAATTAAAATACGTATGGTACAGTATTTATTTATAAATTTATATGTAAAATAAATTTGTGAAATGCTCAGTTGATCATATCTATCATAAATAGATTTTATATTTAAGTATAACCTATTTGGAGTGTTTTAAAACTAGAATTAGAAAAGTGTGACTAAATTTATTTTTAGAATATTATTAGTGTGAGACTAATAGTGTATACCTACGAGTATCAATCATCAACGATATTTGTAAATTTGTGATAATTTTATTGGAAATATGCATGATTTTTTAAAAATCTAATTTCTCACCAAAATATGAAGATACTTACCGTAAAAGTGATCACCAAAAGTGCTAATTAGACAGTTATTACACCTATGTGTTGTATAGTTCCGATACGCCGTGTGACGTCATGTAACACGTCGGCAATATAAACTCCATGTTGAATACTGTTTTTCTAGAAAAAAAACTTTATTGGCTCAAGTCTTGGTTATTATAATAGCTAGTCAAAAAGCTTTTATTGAAGCTGTGTAAAAAAACATGACTATTCCCTATTGCAGCTTATGTTGGCAGAGTGCAAAGCGGGTGGAGGGGGTAGCCTAAACGATCACAGCGCTCGCTACGGCTAAAATTGACATTTTTGTCGCTGACTTGAGCTGTCAAATCCATATTGCAGTAAACATTTTCTACATCACATTCTGCTTACAAACAAAGTTGTCTTGTACGCCGTTGCCGTGAGAAGTTTGGCGAACCACTCGGGCTTTGATAATACGAGTCATGTCTCCTTGGCGAAGGTCTTCAACCTCAAGGACATGCCCAGCTAGCACCAATTTCTTGCTTTTATTCATCGTCTCCGGTTGGAAAATGATTTCGTGGGTGATGGCACGAAACCCCGTTTTAGTCACGAGTAGGCTCATTTCTCACTGAAAACAAACAATTTTAATATTATTGGCAATAATGTTACTGACTACCATTGTCCAAAATTGTGTAATATATAGTAAAATAACACAAGATTTCATTAATATTTTTCACAATATTTATTTACTTCTTGTTTGACAGCGGTGACAATATTGTCCATAATGGCCGCCTGTCACGTGGCGCTGTCGTCGCGCTCGGTCCCAATATTAGTTTCGCAGAAAGATCGTTATTATAGAAATAGAAAACATTTATTTAGCTCGATTATAAATTATTATATTACTGGAAACATCATGCTTTCTTTGTTTTTGAAGGTTTTTTTAAAACTTCACTATAACTAGGTGAATCCATTACGATTCCTTTGACGTGATATATAATCACCGTATTATACTCGCTTTTTGACGATTACATAATTTGCATTTTAATGATGGACTATGTATGTAGCGAGTTTTTATTATCTTGTTATACGCCTCGCTTGATGAGGTCTTGTATCGACATAATATATCAATAGTCAATACTGCTAACAGCGTTTATGGGCTCTGCAATACCTAGTGTGTTGATGCATTTTACTTCATGATCTTTGATTTGTATCTGTACTATATTATATTATTTTTGTATTATGTGTATATATTATGGTTTGCTTTGTGATATTTTTTGCGGCATCCTGTAGTACCTGCGTGTACTTTACCAGAATCAATTAATTGTTTCTCACATGGATTATAAATTATCTATTTATTTATCATTTATTATCATTAATAATTGAATAAGTTGGATTGTAATCTAGTCAAATAATCCGACATCGTGATTAATTTTATATACCTAATATATTGTATTTTGTATTGCGCATAGTGTTGTTTTTATTATATCAACTCCGATTACTATTTATTTGTGATGTTTCACTTTTCTTGGGAATGTAGCGAAGCGTCATGCTTGGAGTTATGATAAGGCCGCTACCATTATTATTTAATTTTGTAAATGTTTCTTTACAAGTTTAACAGTACAAAGTAAGTTCAAGTGTAAAAAAAAATAATCTCTGAACAATGATACGGTAGTGTCAGCCACCATTTAAAAAAAAAAGTGTATTGTTAAACCGTCACTATATAATAATTATGTGTCGTGTGTTGAAAAGGCGCTGACTCAGCATTATGCTGCAGAAACTACAGCGCTGGGCCTCTATTCTCGACTGTAAAAAACATATGGTCTTTGATCTGTTATGGTATTGTTCTGACGTCAGCCGCCATGACTGTCAAGTAAATAAGAGCTAAGGGTCAGAAGGTTCTGGAGTGGCGTCCGTGGACCGGAAGACGAGCTTAGGTAGGCCTCCAACAAGATGGATTGACGACCTCGTAAGGATCCCCGGAGCGCGGTGGATGCGAAAATCACAAGATGGTCTGATTGGAGCGCCTTGGAGGTAGCCTATGTCCAGCAGTGATGAAATAAGAGCTAGCAAAACGGTGACAATACGATAACAGATCAAACTCGATATGTTTTTTAACGCGTTGAATAGAGGCTCTGGTATTGTGCCAGAACCAAAAGGAGCAGGTCCGCGGTGGTCGTATACGGCCGAAAATGTGCTGAACTGTTAAATGCTGCGTCATTACACCATATCATCGCCGCTGAACATAGGATATCCCTCGAAAATGCCACAACGATCGTTTCCTTGCTTCGAATCGAGAAGAGTCATGCCACTTCCTCAGGACATCACTTTACTCTGCGTCTTCTAAATTTCTAACACAGTCAACTACTTGTTGAATTACTATAGCTCCCTGTCAATGAAAGCTGACTTGACGCTGTCACTATGGCTCAGAAATTTTAGTTGTTGACTGTACGTGGTCATATTTATGTACCACCAAAGGCGACGAGCGATTAGCTATCGGCGATTTTGTCGCCCAAGAAACGAACACAAGATAAAGATCACTTGTCAATAAAGGAGACCACGTATATTAATTAAGTTCCGTTTGGCCACATCGGCCATACAGTAAGTGACATTATTTATCGCTTTCCCTGTGGTTCCTTTGAGGTAATTCCGCAGGTGCCGCATCTGTTGTTTTATACGAAGCTATGCTAATTGTACATGAATTGTGTGAAAGTCACTAAAACGCTCATGAATGTTGCCGACATTGACCACAACTATAATGCAATGACAACTGTAATGCTTCAAGTCCTTTCCTTATGACATGAGGCATTCCATCTTGGTCCTCAGGGTTGGCAACGCATTTGCAGTCTTAGGCTTGCAGTCTTGTGAATGCGAATGTCTATTGGGTCACAGTTTCCACTTACCATCAGGTGGCGTGTGTGCTCGTTTGCCTTCTCTATGCCCTAAAAAACAAAAAAAAAAAATGGTTTATAGGATACAATCATACAATGACGTACAAAATTCACCCATTACGCAAAGAGACGATAAGTCGTGGAGTTGCGGATATACCTGCTTTAACCTATATACAGACTGAATCAATCAATTGGGAATACGCAGGGATTTTTCAAATAGCTTTTGTCAACAAAATATGAAAATACCGTAAAATAGATCACCAAAAGCTAGAAAGAGGTAGAAACAATTGTTTGTTGGCTTATATCTTGATTGCTTTTATAGCTATTCAAAAAATGTTTTGTCTTACCTGTTTGCTACAAAAATAAGCTGTAAAAAAACATGAATATTACATATTATTGTCTTAATTACGACCGTTACGACCTTCAAACCTTCAAGAAAAGAGCGTACTCTCATTTGAAAGGCCGGCAACGCACCTGTGACTCCTCTGGTGCTGCAGGTGTCTATGGGTGACGGTAATCGCTTTCCATCAGGCGATCCGTCTGCTCGTTTGCCTCATATACCATAAAAAAAAAAATAGTTGGAACCTTGTTGAAAAGTTGACGCATTTATCTGACCGTGAGTATCGTAAGCAATTCGTCATTGCTTTCTTATCAGTGGTTGCGAATAGAACTAAAAGTGTTGAACTTCTTAATGCAGTCTTGTATTGTTAAATATCATTGATAAACGGAGATCACGTAAATTGATAGAAAATACAGATTGACTGATACAAGCACCTATAAATAGAAAAGGCAAGATAAGATTCTACGAAAATACATTCTGACAAACACCTACATACCTAATAATAGAAGAACAAAGTGTGCCATCTTGGACAATTGTTTTTATTATAAACATCACTACCTACCTGTCATGAGGATAAAAGGAGTAAAAAATGTATGTCTTAATCTTAAACGGGTGCCTACCTTTTTTATCATTAAGCAGAATTTTCATTTCATCGAAAGGCATTACAGTTTTTTGTTGGTAGTCACATTCTTGCCTTACCTTCGTCGGTAATTATTGTTTATATATCATGCAAACATTATGGTTCTAACAGAATATAGCACTCAATGAAATGAAATTCGATGAAGACGCGATTGGATAAATTCGATACAATTGCGGTTTACCCTCTTTAGACGCCATCATTTGTGGCTCGGTGTGGGGATTAGACAGAGAGGCATTGCATCTTAGTCCTCAGGGTTAGCCACACATTAGGAACTACCTTTGGTATCGAGCTACGCTATGCTGCTACGCTAAGTACCTAATCTTGAGAATGTACAGTCTGTGTCTCAGATCTCACTTTCCATCAGTAGTCTGTGTGCTGGACATTTTCTTTCTTAAATCCAGATTTAAGACTAAAACTCGATTCTTTTTTCTGAAAATTGTGATCCGTACTGTCGTACCCAGAGACATTTTAAAGATAATTAATTCGTTCCTTTTTAAAACTTGTGCATGAAAAATTGGCACTTGGGAGCGACTTAGGCTGTTTGTCAACAACACGCCTGTCCACCGCACGCCCGTCGCCCGAGCGCCGTCATCCCGGCCGCCGATTTTTGGAGTAGATCGTCACTACCGCTAGAACTCGGCCCGAGATTGTGACGGGCCGATCTACCGGCAATACAAAACACTTTTGACGTTGTCCACCCACACCGGCGTCGTGAATTCGCACCGCACTGGTTTTTGACAGCAACAACAAACTGACCGAACCACCAAGATCGTCGCGGTGGACAGATCGCCGTCACGACATTTTAATCTCGGCCTGAAAAATCCTGTGATAGTTGTCGTGTCATTCACGGCGTGTGTCTTGGTGTTATACCTATGACGGTAACAGCCAAGGGCAAGTAAATTCCCCAGTTACGTTAGCGAAATTATTACGTATAAATTAGTCATATAGGATACACCAAGATGGTGATATGATAAGCCATAGACTGTTATCTTATCTACATCCGTTTTTGCATAAGTATATTATCTTATCAAGTAGCTGCCAATTCGGTGGTACATCTATTTCTATGTATTGTTTGTATATCGTTTCAATCCACGAAGTCACACGTTTATACTTAACTTTACGTACTGTAGACCAAGAAACTCGTTTTCCACTTTTCAATCCTAATTGTAGCACATTTAAGTCCATAATTCGTTATGTTAATAATGTTGACGCGACCGTGCAATGTTAATAATATTGGCTTTTGTCGGATTTTATGAATTGACAAACATATTTTTGGTAGCAAAGTTTTGCAATATTGCCTGGGCTTTAGATTTTTAACACATGGACCCAGAAATGTTATCTTTTAATCCACCTATTTGCGTACCCAGGGTTGGGCAGTGGGTTGAATAGCTAGTGATTAAAATATAAATACGTATTTGGTATTTGTATTTCAATTACTTACGTAAAATGTAATTTGTAATTCGTAGGTATTTCAAATATCTGAAACCGAGGTATTTTGTAGTTAGTATTCCAATTACTTATGGCTTCAAAATACGTTTTAACATACATTTAGCGATCATAATAATGGGTGCGTTCTTAAGAAAATAGCGCTTGATAGCTTTCGTAAGCAAATAGGCGCCCGCTAAATATGGCGATCTTTAGAGTTGCCAACTTTACATTACATTCCGAATTCTGAAACTCTGGTTTTAGTAATTAATCTTCATTTACTCTGCTTTTTAGCCCATGCTGGGCGGGATTACTTTTTTATCTTTATAGTATTTTGTAATTTCTATTTAGTATTTCAAATAAAAGAACCAAAATACGTTGTTTTGTATTTTATATTTCAATGAAATATATTTTGTATTTCGTATTTTAAATACTTGCGAGATTCATAAGTCGTAAAAAGTTCACAAGTGGTATTACGAGGTGTCAAAACCTGCCAGACCAGCGGGAGAGACAGATATATGTAACTTCTATACTCGTAGCAGGTTGGCAGGAATTTGGCAGGTTTTGACACCTTGTACGACCGCTGAGAAGTGAAATGAACATCTCTTTCACTGCCTGAAGGATAATGAAGATAATTGCTGTATGTGAATTGTACCCAAAACGTGGCAGTGTAAGGTAAATAAACAAAAATGCTTGCATATACCAAACTATTAATTACATAAAAACCTGACAAATAATGATGACCTCCTACTTTCAGAGGCGATAACTCTGAAACAGCCCAACCGATTTTAATGAAATCTAGCTAAAAACCATCCTGAATCTTAATCGGTTCATCCGTTTTATCCGGAGCACCAATTCCACAGACACAGATACACACGTTAAACTTATATTAAATACGAGTACATAGCGTCCCTTTACTTTCTCAATCTCGTATCTGATCGAGTAGTTACTGTAGTTAGATAGGAAAGTAGTCTTTATTCTTTTCGGCACAGGAGTGGTTTTCCTATCTAACTATTCCATCAGATACGAGGTCTAGAAAGTAAAGGTACGTAAGGTCTCTCTTGGTCAGGGATTAAAAAATAAGCTGGGGAGACGTCTTTTGAGACTTTATAAGCACATAATTATTGAGCGAATCTGTATGATACTGCTACAAAGGATATAATTTGTTCACGCCGCCTGTAGGTATATGGCGTCATCTCTTGCTAGGCTACGATCTTTATTCACCAATTGTGATACTTCCTTTGCCGGGATTCGTAACATATTAGGTGACAGTGGCACATAGTTGTGTCAAAATTATACAACTTTGTAGGTTAGGCGGTAGTGAATAAGTCAAGGCCAGATCAGTAGGTGGCACTTTTGGAGGCAAGTTGGATTGAATAGCGCTAGTGCCGGCTGTGGCGACAAGGTGTGCCACTAATCCATCTGAGCAACTGCTGAATTGATTCTGCCCGTGGGTGTGAGTGAATCCATTGTACCTGCTTTCTCATTAGGACCTTGTTTACAAAAATAATAATTTAAAAATTAACTGGCCACTTTATGTTGATTTTTTTATAACCTATGACACTTAAAGTCAGAAGATTCTGGAGTGGCGTCCGCGGACCGGAAGACGAGCTGTAGGTAGGCCTCCCACCTCGTCAGGATCGCGGGACCGCGGTGGATGCGAAAAGCACAAGACCGGTCTGAGTGGAAAGCCTTGGGGGAGGCCTATGTCCAGCAGTGGACGTCTTTCGGCTGACAGCTGATGATGACACTTACACGTTCTTCACGAGTTGTAAAATACCCCATCTAATAAAATCGGACCAATAGATCAAGAGCTAAAACGGAACATAATATTTTTAATCACATGCATACATATTAGTCATATTACTTACTGATAAAATCATCAATCAATCTGGTTTCGCGCAGACGGATAAAAACCCTGGCACCACATCTAAGCAGTTAGAAACTAGATAAGTTTTTGTGTCTACCTTCAGTTATGCGATAGATGTAAGATGATCCGTAAATGGCATCAGGTATGGCATTCAATTTAGATCCTAATTAATGTCTTTACGGAACTCTTTATACGCTAGCGTATATAAATAAATATCACCTTACTGCAGTCGACATGGGCTCTAGTGATCAAGGAGGATATTAAAAATTAGATATCCTTCGCTGTATAATCATAAGGTTCAAAACACGCTTAAAATATCATGCCGAATCACATAAAAAACCGGTAAATTGTGTTCTGCATAAAAAGTATCCAGGAATTTAAACTGCAAGGCATTCCTTAAAGGGTGGGAAGGGAACCGGGCAAGTCTGACCGCTATCCTACCTCAAACTAGAACGACTCAACTGCCACTGAAAAATTACTGCAGAATCAATCTTCCCATGTTAGTAAAAAGGTGGATAATACTAAAGGGGTCATGAAGCTAACGTGTCCTTAGGTTTTGTTACTATTTGGGATGACTCACGCGTCTTATCGAGACACGTGCCGTCATGAGTCATGCCTACTGTTACGTCCCGTTGTCAGATGTCATGTTACCTATAGATATAGCGAAAGAGAAATGATTTCATACTGGTGTAATAGACAGATTACCTAATTATTAAGAACTGACTCTATGGTCACGAGGTCTACACTCCGTAGGACTTATCGGGCTCAGCTGTTATCGGTTCTTAATAATTCGTTAAACTGACTATTACATCAGTATGAAATCATTTGTTTTTCGCCATTCAGGTGTTCAGGTGGAGCGACAAGCATGGCAAAACTATATAATCCGAGGCCCTTGGCAAATTCGTCGGCTGAGGCCCTTCATGTTATTTTTTTGTAAAAACTGTTAGGTCCTCCTGTGCCCACGGCCGTTGGCTGTCTTATTCCTATACTGGGAGACAATTATGTTAACACTGCTAATTGACGGTAGGTTAAAGGATAAGATGGTGGTAGCGATCCGGTCGTTCCTGGCATAAGGTTCTAGCTTCACCAAGATATGGAAGGTTTTTTAGCAACTCTTCTTGAAAGAGTAATTCTTAAAGAATCACCATAAACTAGTGTTTTTGTAAACCCAAACAGCTGCTCACGAAAATTCACGAAAAATTAGCTCACCGTAAAAACCGAGCCGTCGCTTGACTCACTATGAGTGTTCGAAGAAAGTAAACAAGGCGTCAAAGTGTGTCGGCAGTTTATTAATAATAGGTTACACTGTCGTCTAGACAGTCAACGATGCTATAATCCAGACGCCGTTTAAACGTGACTACGCAATGCCCCTGCTAAGATAAATGGTAGCATCTCAGACGAAACTCCTGTAGCAAGAGCAACCTCATTTCTAACGGGAGAGAATTTAATCTGCTTTGGCTATTGACTTTGAGATACCGATTATAGGCTCATGAGGGCTGCTTTAGGTGTGTGAGCAATGTTTTTTGTTTGAATGGCGCCTAAGGTCTGAGGCAGCGTAGGTTAGGTACAATCTGGACTATAATAGAAACAGCGTTCTTCTGAAATATTTATCGTACGACATATTTCTTGACAATAGAGTCATGTGAATACATTATAGCATATATACCATCCCAGACTCATGTTGAATCAGACCGATCACGTTGTCATAAAACTTGTAATGCATACATGATTTAATGCAATGCTATGTTTTACCTTACCTTTACCTTTTACCTACGATTACCTTATGTCGATATTATATGTTGGTAAAGGAAAGCGGCTGCAAAGAGATGTATCGACATTCTGGACTGATGAGTACTGTGGTGTTATTTCCACTCAGCTTAAGGATTTGTAGGTACTGCCGGCCAAAAATGTGGTGTACCACCCTACGGTTGAAGTTTATTTGCACGTCATGATACAAGAAGTTCGATTTTCCCTTGCAACAATATTATGATAGTGAAAAGTGTCAACCTTAGCGATAATTAGATGTCACAGAAACTTTTGTCAAAAGTGGTAGAGTTCATCGATTGTACCATTTCATCAATCGCTTTGTTCTTCTGAAACCATGATGTTTTCAGGATTTCTTAAAAATTAATTAAGTAAGTTAGGTTAGAATAGACTTGGGACTGCCAAAGATAATAAACTCATGCGACAAGAAATGCTTTTCTATGAAATAAATCTGCGTAATGATACGTTGGTACAAGAGCATGATAAAGAATATGTAAAGTCACGAGATTAGATGTACCCACCAAGTCAATCTGAAATTCTACAACAATAAGGTTGAGTTTCCTAAAAGTTACAGATGACTTGACATCTTTAATGACATTCACGACTTCAAGCATATTTTTCTTGAAATTGGTCCCAAATTAACGCTCGTGACCGCACCCCCTATATCATTTGACCTAATGGCTAGAAGGGCTGATTGTTTAAAAAAACCCCCTTACCTATCATATCATAAGATTCATAAGTATCACCTGAGTAGGTAGATACACTTGAAAATGGTAGATAATGTATCTGGGAAAATACCGGACCAACAAATAAATAACAAATGTTACAAAACAAATAGTGGAGACTTTCTACATCTCCCTTATTTATTTATTATTTTGTATTTTTTTTTTTTAATAATTTAATTAATTTTAATTTGACATCTGGAGACTCTTTACATCTCCAAAATTGACCGTGGAGACTTTCCACATCTCCCTTGTTTTGTGTTTTTTTTTAAATTATATTTAATTCTTAATTTTAATTTGACATTTGGAGACTGTTTACATCTCCGAAATTGTATTACAATACAATACAATACAAATACTCTTTATTATTTATTTTAATCCGACAATTTTTTATTATTACTACTGGGACCTGTACATCCCTGTGACATTTAAATTGTGTAGCTTAAGTTTAGTATTGTAATGTGATTTATTTGGAAAAAACGGCTTACTGTTGAGTTTCTTGCGGCGCTTCTTCTCAACAGTGGTCTCTTTGGAAGCGCTGGTAGACTCAGACTTGTAAAAGTGCCTACAGGGCCTACTTACAAAACTTTTTAAATAAAAATAAATAAAATAAGCTTGTTATCAGAATAAGCGAAACACTAAAATTCGAGAGTCTTTGTTAAATAGAAAGACCAAACGTTTATTCACATAGGTGTATATGAAAAACAATATGAAGGATGACAATCTGAATGTGCGACCCAGTGCCAGGTTATTTAAAATTGTTTCAGCTCAACACGTTGCTGGTTTTGTGGTGAGAGCTGATCTTCCGCTGGGAACATACAGCTACTAAACCCTGCAACATTAGGACTTACTTAAGGAGTTGGAACTTGAACTTGAACGTTTGGCTTTCATTACCACTTGTCCCTAAGTCTTAGATGTTTTCTATGTATTTCTCTTTACATGTATGTTTATCGTTGTCTACTACTCATAGTACAAGCCCAGAGCTTAGTTTGGGATTAGTTCAATTTGTGTGAAATCGTCCTCTAATATTTATTATTATTTGTTTCTTGGGTACCTAAGTAGACTTACAGATATCTATCAGTAACTCTTTCTCTGTATCATAAAATAACGCATGTTTGTTTTGGCATATTTGCCCGGATAGATTCCCCAAGAGACCGACGCATTTTCAAAAAAATACATGTAGTATTCATCATGTCAGCCGAAAGACGTCCACTGCTGGACATAGGCCTCCCCCAAGGCTTTCCACTCAGACCGGTCTTGTGCTTTTCGCATCCACCGCGGTCCCGCGATCCTGACGAGGTCGTCACTCCACCTTGTTGGAGGCCTACGGAGACGTGGGCGCTAACAATGGGCCTCATAAGGAAGCTCAAAGTCACTCAGAGGGCTATGGAGAGGGCTATGCTCGGGGTTTCTCTGCGTGATAGAATCAGAAAATATGATGATATCCGCAGTAGAACTAAGGTTACCGACATGTAGTATTTGTCTTTTGAAATTGCTATATTGGATATTAAAGGTAGTCCATGTGACGTAAGTTTTTGTCCTCCCCGGGCCTCTATTCAACACGGTAAAAACCATATCGTGTTTGAGTTGTTATCGTATTGTCACCGTCTTGATAGTTCTTATTTTCTTGACAGTAATGGCGACTGACGTGAGAACAGTCGGGAATAAAAGCCCTGCAAGTATAGTTAATTGTGTTAATTGGGTAATTGGGTTGGGCCCGAATCCAACGCGATGATTCTGGCGAGGACCACTTTCTGATCTTAAACTCCTGAATTTCCCAGTTAATAAAAACAGTGTTCCCGAGAAACTCGACGCTCTGACTCACGTCGCCAATAAAAATATCGGATTCGTTACATTTCTTTGCGCATGAGTGGTGACGTGTGAGTCATAGATCGTAAACCTCGTTGCTATGGTTAGTATACATATACCTAGGTATATTTACGTTGTAGATAATGTTGTTAAACTTATTTATTTTGCAATATGTTTTGAATAAAGGTTATATTGTTTATAGATAATATGACACCACTGTTTCAAGAATTATTAAAACGCTTAGATTTTAATTTTGAAACAAAGAATAGGTTAGTAAACAATAATGAATGTGTCACATTTGTAATTTGAACTAATTATCTTATGAAATAACTATGTCACAGTAAGCGCAGGATACTATGCCGAAATGAATTTGGAATACTTACCTCTTATCATAGAATTCATATTTTCCGATGTTAAAACAAATCAATACCTAGTACCTACGATAATGATTATTTGGGAAAATATTTCAGGATTTCCGCAAAATCATACTTTTAATATTTAATGTATATTTTTAATTAATTTTAATGTTGTAAGGTAATAATAATATAACTAATCTCTTAAACTATTTGGATCTGTCTAGTAAGGTTTCACGGACTGTCCCAAACTAACGAGTTCCAGGGAGTGAAAAAGACAGATATACGACTCTTATAGCTCTATCACTTTCACTCAGGTCATGATACAGTTTCTGTTTGATGTTTGGGATTAGAAGGACCTTTTACATTCTTGACAAGATTGAACGTATTTGGGTATCAAATTAATTGATTACTTTCTAATCTGACTTAAGTAATCTTGGGTATGCAAAATATTCCAAGTATTTTAAATTCAGTTTCCGATATCCATGGAATAGTACATATAATAATATGGTGTTGCTCATTTTTAAGTGCGCTTTGGCATCAAGCTGTTAGTGAGATATGTTCATTTAATAATAAATAAATAATAATAATACTGGTACTATCAGCGCAACGGAATTCTGACCCACCATAAAATAGAAGACTGATGTTATGGTTCAAGTCGTAAGACCTATCCTGTATACCCTGTCTACTACACAATAAATATGACTTTAGACTGACGACTTACGAACGCTCCCCCTTCCTATGTATGGAGGGAATTTTTGATAATGTCCGTTTTATTATGACGTTATTAAGTAATAAGATAAGCGCGACATTGTAGGTGTAGACGAAGTCAGCGGGCTGCGGGGCGGTGGCGGCGGCGGCACAGAGTGCCTTTGCTTCACTGGAACGCATCGCTTGTGAATCGTGCGCCGCTGCCCTCGTGGCAGGTTTCATATAAATCTATGCATTGGAACACGCCGCTCCCCGGACCCGCAGCCCGCTGACTTCGTCTCCGCGGCCTCAGAGACAATTAACTCGTTCCTTTTTTAACATTGTGTAGGAAAAATCGTCACAACGGAGCAACTGAACCTTCATTAACGAACTCTGAGTGCGGCCGATATAGTACGGAACTCATAGCTTTACAAAGAGGCCTCTGTAATGTTTCCCGCACTCCCTACGGTTCGATGACAATGACCTCATATTGGTCCCCTCTTGTAAAAACCCGTCGTAAGCGCCCGCGCATCCAGACGCGTGAGTCACACAACTCGCGCGCCGAGATCAATTCGGTCAGATGCCAGTGAGTCACTCTTGCGCAAACTTTGACAGTTACCTGTCGTTATGACATATCGATGTAAACAAATGCGATGTAATAGTAAATGACAAGCAAGTGATCCTTCCTGGATGAGCTCCTATGATTTAAAAACGCGAGCCTCCAGGAGATGTATTATTTGAAGGACTTGGGCAAGACTTGTCGTCCTGATTTACACATGCTTCCGGTTTTTTTACTATTTTAGTGCGTGGCAAAAACGGTGAAGCAACATAATATCAGAAATTGTGTGCCATTTCATCGGTAGTTTCAAATTCCTACTTTCTTGCAACTTACTTTATGCAAAATTTCCCCAATTTATTCTCGTTAACCTACTCCTGTATATGCCCAAAATTATGTTTTTAATTGTTTTTTTTATATGCTTTCTGCTTTGAAAACGATCAACACTGTATGTACGTTTTGGAATCAGGGCGCAAATATGGGTTAAGGGTTGAATTAATAAAAAATAATTATAAATATCAGGGGACAACAATTTACCTAGTCCCAAACTAAGCTCTAGGCTTGTACTATGGGTACTAAACGACGATATAATATACTTATATGTATAGAGAAATATATACTTAAATACATAGAAAACATCCATGACTCAGGAACAAATATTCGCGCACATCACGCAAATATCTGGCCTTACCAGGATTTGAACCCAGGACAGCTAGCTTCGAAGGTAGGGTCGGTAGTGAATTTACACATATATAGTCTGTGTCAATTGAAGTTGCCCAAGATGTAAACAAAGATTAAAGTTTACTTAATGTGAAAGTAAAGATCAGTGTATAAATCATTGCTAAGACCTCACTTGATCTTTAAAAGCACGTGATTATCGAGTAATAGTGGAAAATTGGTTCGATTGGTTGTGTTTACATCTTTACCAATATCAATCGGCACGGACTATATCGAGGACATTAGTGACTGTGCATTGTCTGACAATAAGTAGCTGAACAACTAGGGAAAGCATATGAGAGAATTTTTAGCCTAATTGGGGGGAGAAGATGCATGTCCTAAAATGTGACAACGTTAACTTACCGGTTAATAATTCATCCGTCGAGTTTTAAAGCGAGTTACATGAATCATCAACCAGATTTTATACTAGACATTACAGTAAACAATTAAACTAAATAACTTTAAGCACGTACGTGCACTATCACCATAACATCATGACGTTTAGTCATGCAACATTGATATAGTGATAATCTTCTCTCCGCAAAAACAAATCACAGTTCTAAATAAGGAGATGGTTATGTAGAGCAGTATTCGAAGGTCAATTAGTAAGAGGATTTACCTGGATGTCCTGATTCACACATGGTTCCGGTTTGTTCAATGTTTTAGCGACTGGGAAAAACGGTGAAGTAACATAATATCAGAAGGTGAAGGTGAAATTGTGTGTCATGTCAAGAGTAGTTTGATATTACTATTATATAATTATGACCTATGTGTCTAAATATCATATAATTTAAATGATATTTTTGAAAATAATACCTTTATTTTGATTATCTTATCAGTTATCACTTTGCATTTAAAAGTATTGTTTTTCGTCAATCAGTAAGTCATAATCACTCTCCGAGAAATACATCTGTGTTCATAATGGATGGTGCGGTTTTTCTTATTTGATAATAGTAACATTCGAGATAAAGGTTTAGGTTGAGTTTGCCCCTTTGTCTATTTATTATTTTTAGTTCCTGATTGTATCCGGTGGATCGAGCGAACAAGCGACGGTTAAGCTACCTAATTGAGAATGTCCGCTCTGAAATGTACCGAGATGGTACTGGCTGAAACACAGAGCTGTAGGTGTAAGTACACTTACCATGAGTTAAAATTACCGTACTCGCTAGCGACTCGAATGCTCCTTCCCTCGTACTCTACAAGAAAACTGTGAGGTCTGTAAAGGACAGAGCATTCGACTCGGTAGCGAGTACGGTAATTGTATTGTAACTCTGATTGATAATTCCGAGAATGTAGCTGGTGGTTCTTAACTTGGTTTTATGGAAATCAGTTGCCCTTTTCAACATTTTCCGACTCTAGAACCAGAAAAGGTAGACCTTCTACTTGTCTGATTTAAAAATAGATGGCTACTATGAAGCTCGAAACTACGGGGTACCTATTAGTTTATTAAAAGTATTGAAACACCCATCAACGAACGTATTATTTCGCAGAATTTTCATTTTATCGAAAGGCATTTCTAACCTAACCTAACGTAACTAATGTTTAGGATATCGTCCCCTCACTTCTAAAACCGCTTAAAGTCCCTTTTAGGCAAAATCAAGTTAAGAATACCGTTAGAAAGTACTTTCCAAGATCTACATTTTGGTAAAACCCGTTTTTTAATACGATGCTCCGTTCTCGAGTTACCCTTTAGCATAAAGTAGTTTAACGGCGATTTTTTAAATTATTAATAAACAAAAGCTACTAAATGGCTGTTAAAAACGATATTTTTAAATTTTTAAACAACCAGAAACTACTAAATGTCTGATAATAATCAATATTTTAAATTGCTAACAAGAAAAACATTTTATCCTCTTATAAGCGGTTTTAGCAGGTTTCATGATTTAATAAAAATACAATTTAACTACTGCAAAAACATACTAAACAATGTGTAGTAGTTTTTTGATGCTAACCATAAAGATATAAACCTTTATATTGCCATCTACAAAAACATTCAAACCAATTGATAAAATGTTTTGCCACTTCAAAATTTCTCATCAGGTAAGAATATTAATCAGCAAAAAACACTAAAATATATTATAATTGGTTTTGCTTGCTTCGATTTTGCTTTCGGCGGTAAAATCTGATTCAGCCAAAACCGTTTAACGTGCGCGTAAGCGCTTCACGCTCTGCTCTCTCTCTAGTGAGGCCCTCCCCGCTTAGTCGCATCTCACCTTTTTACACGACTGCCCCAAAAAAAGAGTGTAATGTTTTCAGGGTTCATGTTTGTATGTATGTGAGTTTCTTTATTCCACTGTAACTTCTAAACCCCTTGACCGAATTAGATGTTTGAGGTATCGTTAGAATCCTTACGTCATCCCGAGTAACATAGGCTATGTGACGTTAGAATGAAAACAAAATGGCCGACTATATACTCCACATTGCGGAGCAGAAAGAAAAAAAAAATTACAAACCTATCAAGTGGGGTCTCAAAATAAAGAGATTTAAAAGACGATTACAAATATATATATAAAACTTATGTGTTTAAAGCTTATTTTGGTAGAAAAAGATTTTTTAAATTATTTTAAAAAGTCTTTTACAATAATAATTATTATTATTATCTTATACTACAACGCACAGAAAAAAAATGGCATCCGAACCTATTGAGTGTGGTATCAAAAGAAAGCACTTTGAAAGACAATCATAAAAATATGTGATACTCATATGTTTAATTGTACCTACCGTTGGAGAGGAAACACGAAATGCTCTACATCGCGCTAATGAAGTTTTTTACTGGCAGCTATATAAGACGTGACTGCGCTAGCGGCGCTTACGATATTTTTCAACTGAGAAGTGTGGATAATAATTATTATAACAAGTATATGACTCAAATGACTTCTGGCTATGTTAGGCCACGCCCTATGGCAGTGAATGCGTTAAGTTCTTAGGTATTTTCTGTCACTAAAAGGTATAAAATAAAAAAAATAGTAAAAAAAAAAAAAAAACACGACTGCTGTTTCAAAACATACTGAAAAAACTTAGAAATAATTTTTAGGTATGGTAGTTAATTTAATAAATGTAAACTGGAATATAGGTGTACAGGCACAGTCATAAACATATTTACACATTCTCTCTATATTTCAATGACATAAGGCGAAAAAGTTTATAGAGTTTTATGACCGTGAATGTATGTACACACTATCATCTTTTTAGCACATTCAGGTTTAAGTACGACTGACATTCCCGCGGCGTGCTTGAAATATTCTATAGTTTCTCATTAATCGAAAAGTGGGACTACATAACAGCATAAATAGTATCACTAAAAAGTATAATAAAAGTATAAAATAAATGTTTAAAAAACAAAAAACCTGCCTTCAAAAATGTATAAAATAACTTCTTATAAAATTGTAGATAGGTCAGTCCAAATGAAGTCGGGGTCCCACAATATTTTAAACCGATATCCGAATACAGTTGGACAGACCTACCTACCATTTTATAAGAAGTTTTTGCATTTTTGAAGGTGGGTTTTTGGTTTTTTTTATCGAATATGTAATTAATTAATGAGATGTAATAGAAGGCCACCGATCGTTTTGAAAAACAATCTGTAAGTCGCCCATAGGCTAGCGTACGTAACACACTACATTACATTGTATAAGATTCAAGTATAAGTATACGATAATCAATAAGATCTATTGGAAACATCCAATCAGTAATTGTGATTTCCTTTGTGTGGGTAGATTTTAGAGCCTGATAGGTGACATTCTTGTTTCCAGAGGGACGAGGGATGTACCTATAATAATAAGTTTATAATTGTTTGTAGTTAGAAACATTGTAGAATTAAACTTGTTGCATACTAAGTGTCGCAATTGATTTAAACTATACAAACTCTGTTTATGCGATAAAATGAAACAGCGCCGATTGTTTGGAAAAACTTGCTACGCTACTAAGAATGCTTTAAGATAATCACGAAGGTTCTTTTTTTCACAACCCCTTTTATCACAGTCACAGTACCTACGCAAGGTCATCGTTGTCGCAATATCTACGGCCTTGATTGACTCAGTCAAAAACTATTTAAATAAATCTTGAAATATTTTTAACTTACTTTTCGTTGTCTGATAGACTTGAAATTTTGCATGCTAATTTGATTCCGATGATGATGATGGTGGGGTGCCCTTTACCCCACCACCCCCACAGTACCATCGAGCTGGTATGATGATCGAGAGGGAAGGTGGCCATAAGAACTCCTCAACAGCTTATAGTAGGTCCATAGAGTTTGGATTCGTCTTTGAATAGCGATTTTATTATCAGTGGTTCAAGTACAAGTGATAAAAGCATTATACCAGAGGAGTGTCACGACTGGTTTACCCTAATAAACTATTTTTGAAACCAATGTCTTGTTAATTTTTTTTTGACTACAATATTCTCCAGTCAATACTAATGTTTGTGTTAAAATTGCTTATTATTTAATTAACGCCTATTAGTAAACATAATTCGACGAAACTTTGTAAGCTAGTAGGTTAAAGTCTTGAGTAGTGCAAACGTGACCAAACATAACGCTATATCTTGTAGGGGCGTGGCAGTTGGTAAAGTTAGCTACATGACAAAACATACTAGTAATATTTTGCATTTTAAGTGCACTTAATCCTAAAATATCATATTCTCTACAGCCAAAACCAACTAACTGACGCGTGACTATAATATAAACTAAGATAACTGCATAATTAATCACAATTTTTAATATTTTTCTACTACAAAATGTAGTTTATATAAGTAAGAAAGTTTTACTTTGAGTTAATACTGCCTAAGCCTATTAGTTTAAAAGATAAATTTAAATTGACTCTACAGCAAAAACCGCTTATCTGCACCACCTTTTTTACAAAACCCTCAATTTAACCCATTTGTGTTTAGAATATACTAATTTGTTACGTACAGTTTTGATTACTAACAACCTCTCGTAATGAAATCACAAATATAATTTACTTAGAATTGGGTTAAACTAGAAATTTAAGCACTCACACCTTTAAATGCGTTTTTCTCAAAACTATACTTCATGCAGTTAAGCGGTTCTAGAAGTAAGGGGACGATATCGTGAAAATATTAACAGAATTCGATGCGGGTAAATTATGCGTTACTTACCCAACATTCAAAACTTGGGATGAAGTCCCTTTCACTTGTTATTCGACAGTACATTGGGAGAAAGAGATGAAGGAGAACTTCGATTTTCAAAGTATGGCTGATGCTGCCTACGTCTTTACTTCAGTTTTTTGTTATTGAACGTTAAACTTATATACATAAATAATAACTTCAATTCTTGAAATTGTTGTGCAAGTCGATAATACAAAGCGAGTGACAGTTCTACAAACAGCCGGATAGATATAATCTTGTTTTATCTCAATTCACGTGTCAGTGATTCTTGTAATGCGCAGGCGACGGCTTAGAATAGATCATTGGACTAAATCGATTTCTTTGAATTCTCTGCTATAGGAAAGTAAAAATTGGCGGGATTCTTAAAATCCCCTATTTTTTATTACAATCACGCGATCGGGTTTTCTTATCTTCATTTCAAACAGTTGTCATGGAAAATGTTACGAGTAGATACTAAGAAAGTTTATTTTTATTATAAATAATTCGATGCTCTGATAAGATTTAGTTTTAAGTCAATTTGATTTGTTGTTCGAAATTCAACTTTAAATGCAAATGCAATTAGATTACTTTTGAAAAAAAACCGGTTATGTGCGACTCGGACTCGCGCTCCAAGGGTTCCGTACCGCCGGACCGTAGGTATTAAAAGATAAAAAGATAAAAGATGTTTATTCAGTAAGTAGGCCGCACGGGCACTTTTACACGTCAAAATCTTCCAGCGCTTCGCAAAAGACCACTGCTGAGAAGAAACGCCGCAAGAAACTCAACAGTCAGTCGGTTTTTAAAATACTACTTATGATATTATACAATTATAAAGCTTAACCCTTAAAACAATGAATTTAACATAAAATAAAAATAAAAATAAAAAACATTCAAGCGTAGCTTGAGCAGGAAAATGTGTCAAAACTAAGAATTTTCATAGGGAGTAAAAATATATATATTAAAAAACAAATACTTTCCTATGACTGTTATATTATTATATACCGATTTAAATTTGATATTTAATCGAATTAACACAAGCCCAATTCACACTTCATTTTTTAGTATTTGATGTTGTACTTCAGGGTTTGTAACAACATATAATATACCCTATATTTCAATTTCAAAAAACGTTAGTAACCTGTCTACTACGGTTAACAACTAAATGAAAAGCAAACCTTAAAAAGCCGACTGTTTTTGATATTATTATTAATCCCGTTTATTAATGCTACTATATTCGTATACATTTGAGATGGTAACATTAAGACCTTTTAAATGATACCCATGTTATAATAATTAGACGACTTTAGTGAAAGGATTCTAACGATACCACACATATTTAAATCGGCTCTGCCGTTTAGAAGTTATGGCGGAATAAAGAATCATTACAAACATACATACATGAACCCTGAAAACATTACATGCCTTTTTTTTTGGGCAGCCGTGTAAAAAGATACAGCTTTAAAGTTAGGATGCACGGACAGACGGACGAACGGACAGACAGGACAGCGTAGGCATATTAATAGAGTCCCGTTGGTTTCCTTTTCGGTATGAAATCCCAAAAATTATCTATTATAGCTTATAGTATTTTATAGTATGTTAGTGTAGTAAGGAAAATCTTAACGTAATATATGCTTCATCGAACGTTTCCTGTACAGACTAGTTTTCCCAGCTACATTGTTACCTTATTGTTTGCCTATAGGATAGTTTATATGGAGAGTAATTCCGCTGCCAATTGTTGGCTATGTTTGGTTTAAACGTCCGATTGTCACGTGTTTAATAGTGATGTGTTACTCAAACATGAGGCACCTCAAACCTCAAATATCACACTCACTTTGTTATATTTTCACAACACTTCAATTGACTAGAGGATTTTTATGATAAGATTTTCTGACAAAACTCAAATCAAAGACAATTTAAATTTGTATCAATAGATATATTGTAGTGTTGGTTACGCCTGCTTTGGATTGGTGGTCGGAATGACGTCATTTTGTTTGTAACCGTGTATTTTATTTTAAAGTCTAGCACGAGCTATGACGTAGAAAAGGGGAGCCTGCCGTTTAGTCAAAATATTTTTGGTTAAATGTAATTTTTTTTTGGTTTTTACCCGGAATATGGAAACCACTTGCTACGTTTATGGTTGGGTAACACTTGTGACTAAATAAAAAATAAATCTAACAACTTTTCGGGAAATGAAAATTTGAGAAATTCATGACACATTTGACCAAAAATATTTTGGCCAAACGGAATAGACCCGTAGAAAAGACCATGTGGCGTTTAAGCTCTCTAGCCATTAGCAGAATTTTGTTAATTTATTTTTCAGTTTTTTTTTTAATAATAGCTATGCCTTTGGGTCTAACCTCTATAAGCATATTTTTTACACACAAATCAAAACATACTTTTACACTAAGTACCTCTTCAGTTATTTTTACGTGTCTATAAAAAATGGTAGTCCGAATGTATTGTTATTCATAATCATCGCACGTCATAAAGTGTTTTTTACTGAAACGGTTGTTATTTCAGGGTTTTTATAAAACAAACCTAATCTAATTTAACCTCATTACCAAATTAATATTTCAAAAATCCTGAATTAAAAACTGTTCCATTAAAAATACTATGTGACTTGCGGGACTACAAATAATTATGTAAAACAAAGCGCTCCCTGTATTTACAATATTTTTTAATATTGTACAATAATCAATTTATTATCTAAGCCATATCTCGTTTTCTCCTGACGACTTTTTCTATTCGATATTAAAAACCAAAATAGGCAATTTGAATAATGCAATAAGTACAACACAAATATATTATTGAACACCAAAACCAAAACCGAATGGATAAAAAAAAGTCATAATTCAAGCATAATTAAAGTCAAAGTCAAAGTCAAAGTTCTTTATTCTTCAATTTAGGCATAATACAATAATATAATACAATGCATAATGCACCTATGAATGTCAAAAAGCATTACCACCGGTTCGAAAAATAAAACCTTTGCCCCGAGAAGAACCGGCGTAAGAAACTCGGCAATTAATGCGTTATATTACTTAATATTAACATAACAACACATAATGAAGCTTAGCTACGGTAATTCCCTGGCGTGTGTCGCATTTTTTATTTTCCATTAATGAATATTGATACTTTGATTACGCTGTGATTTACTGATGGCTAGATAATTATCAGTATGTTGGTCTTAGCAACAGTGTCAGATTTATTATTGACCTCGTAAGGCCCATTGTGCAATAGAATGTACACAATCAGGGCAATCTATTTTGAACTGTGTCGGAATGAGAATAAGGTGTATTTTAATAAATTTATAAACTGAAAATGGCATTATCGAACAAACTTAATTGAACTTTACTGCCTTGCTGGTAATATCAAAGTCACACTCACAAAAATCTCTCTGTTTATAGTATGGGTGGGTTTACGAGTTTAATTACGTAAGTTTTTTAATAAACACAAGTTAAAATCTACAAGAAAGTCACCCAATAAATCTTTATAGTAAATATAAGTTTGACGGTAAAGAAAACATGAAGACATAGCTAGTTCATTTCATAAAAATAACAATGATTCTTATTACGTAGACGAGCTTTCCTAAGTCTTAGTTATGTTAATTTTTTTGTATTATACACAAGCATAAGGGTCAATTCATACCGAGACGCTGTTGACAGTGTCTGACTACTACGTATGTATTTTTTTTACTGTATCGATAGAAATTTGTCTTGTGTCTGTATATGTGCAATAAAGAGTTTACCTACGTGATTTTATTGTATACTAGAGGACGCCTGCGACTTCGTACGCGTAGAATTAGTTTCCAGCTATTCCCCCTACTTCTTCCCGTTGGGGTCGATTTTCGGGAAATCCTTTCTTACTGCACCCCTAGACCTCATAAGGAACCTATTTACCAAAAATGGCATCTTAAGACTCAGCGGTTTGGGTATTCGCATTACACCACGCTTTTATGTCAGTTCAACATTTTTTGAATAAAATCGGATTGAGTTTTTAAACATGTGTCAAAATAAAATGTAATCTAAATCAAAAGCACTAAGGAGTATTGATATCAACTTCGAAGCTAATCACCCCCAAAGTAACTTTCTATCCCTTTTTCACCCCCTTAGGGGATGAATTCCATCAATTCTGTTAAGGAATGTTTATGCGAAATTTGAAGTAGATTAGACCACGGAATCACGTTGTCCCATACAAACTCTGCCCCCCTTTTTCACCCCCTTAGGGGTAGAATTTTGTAATATCCTTTTTTATCGGATGCCTACGTCATACAAAGAACACACCCTCCGAGTTTCAGGTCTCTACGAACAGCGGTTTAGGCTGCGCGTTGATCCGTCAGTCAGTCAGTCAGGACAAAGCATTTTATATGTATAGATGTGAACCTTTTCAGTCAACCTTGGAGTAGATTAGGTGAGGAATACTCAAGGGGACAGGCAGATTAAAGGTATAGAAACAAAAAAACAGGTTATGTAACATACATGAATAGATAACTAAATTGTATAATGTAAAGGTAAGAAAGAAAGAAAAACATTTATTCGTGACAAACAATAAGGAGCATAAATACCCACGTAAATTTCTTCATTAAATAGATTACTTATAATAAAAAATAACATATAAACTGCTTTCTCTCAGTTTGTTTATAACTATATGCCGATTACTCGAAATACCGAGTCGTTTAAAATTAGAAGTCTGTTTTGATCGTCACTGAGTCACTAACCTACATTGACTTTGAATTAGTTAATTTTTTTATCTTTATAATCCTCACTGGCGCTTCGAGTAGCTTGAGGAAAATCACGTTTTACTTTATTTATTGTGTGTAATTTTTCGATTGTCAGAATATACAGTCATTTTGGTAGAAATTATGATTGTTTTGATATGTGTTTGACGTAGGGAAGTGTTTATACTTTCTCAAGTGTTGATTATGACTGTTGCAATTTCCTCAATTGCTCATAAATCCATAGTACGTAAATATTATCGATGCGAAAGTTGGTCTGTTTGTTGTTACGCTTGTACGGGTAAACCGCTAAACTGATTTTGATGAAATTTGGAGAGACGATTTCGTGTCATAATAATTTGTTAACTTTTTTATGCATGATTACTATGATAAGTTAGAACTGGTAGAAGTGAGTATGGGTTGTAATTTGATCACGTGTGTTATATTTCGTGATAGCATGCAATATTAGCATTTTGATAATGTTGTAACGCTTATGTAAATAAAGATCCGCACTTGGTTATCGTTCACATTAAAACATAATAAAAATAACTGTTACATTAAAAATAGCCTGACATAACAAACACGGTACGCCATTAACATTTGCTTATCAAAACGCAAATTAAAACAGTATCTCACAATAACAAAAAAACAGTAAACAAAACTCTTACATAACAAATTAACTTGCATCAATAATATGTATTCAAAATAAGTATTTTACCTGATTTCGTTCGGGGGAATAACAAATCTGTTCTTTACCGCGTACGCTATCCAAAACGCCGCGGTGAATGAGTGACGCATACGCATTCAAGGGGGATTCCTTTGGAGCAGGGGGGGGCGGGACGAGCGCTCGCGCTTATAAGCCGACCGAGCGCCTATCTTGAATCATTCTGATACAACAGCTAGTAACAGCCGTATTAACAAAAGAAAAGAAAATACATATAAAAATGAAGGTCTATTCCATCGTCGGTAACAAGAAGAAAGTCACCATGGAGACTAACGCTACAAAATTAAAAGTAGTCGGCAACAGCTGCGTCGTCATCGTCAAATCCAACTACGGCCAGATCGAAGTCATTGGCAGTGACTGCAAAGTCGACGTCGTTGACAACTACGGCGTCATCAACCTGGTCGGGAGCAGCGGTCTGGTCACCATCGGCAAACGCTACAAGAACGACGACGTCCAGATGTTGGGACACTCGTGTCATTTGCTGGTGGATGGGAAGGAGAAGCCGGCGTTTGAGGCGTCGTTCCCAAACCAGTTGTCACCGTTCAGCAAGAATTTGGACGACGTGATCGAGTCAATTTTCACGTTCGTCATGCGATGAAAGCGTTCTAAAAATTTAAGTGTTGAACTTTGCGAGGAGCTCTCCGGCGCTCGTGAGATATTTTATCAATGTGCGTGTTGATACTGATATGTTCCCGTCATAGAACCGTGACAAGTGTTTTGTGTATCTGATATCGTGCTATCGTTCTTCAGAGTACGATATACTGTACGTCACTGTCAGTCATATTTCTGTGTTTGAATAAAGCAGAATAAGTGCTTGTTTTGCGTACCGGTTACGAATGAGGATTTGTATATTTTTAATGGTCAGTGAAATGAAATAAAACTGATGATAAAAAAAAACTCTTATTATTACCATCCCTACATTTTAATACTGCTACTTACAATAAAATTTGCGGGTTGTATCTATGAAAGTTATAAAAAAAACTGTTCATAAGAAACTTAGAGAACAGGTAGCAGATACACACTAAAAATGATTTAAAAAACTGCCGAAACCCTTTACCTGATTTCTCAACGGTAGAGGCAAAAAAATTGCTAATACTATTTTTTAAATATAATACTATCGTTCCTCTACTTTATTTTAATGATAACATGTCAACCGATAACACTACAGTCCCGAAAAACACACAATTATTGGTCATCAAGGAGTGGCTGGTTTGCCATCAGGGCTGCTACTTACAGAAAACCTTGCCTCGGTTGAGATTTTACGATACTATACTATAAAACCCTGTTGCTTTTGACGTGTTATTATGTTGTCAACGTATTTGATAGCTTTTATTTAGTTAGCAGTAATGGTGGCCGAGGTAAAAACAATACCGTAAAACATCAAAGGTACTATGGTAATATCGAGTTGAAAAGAGGCGCAGCAATATGATATAAACAGAAGGAGTAGAAATTAAACAACCGAAAAACAATCAAAATCACAGTTTGTTTTAAGTAATTAATTTAACGTTTAATTCAAAAAAAATGCCAAACTGCATTTAGCTAACAAACTAGATTATTTTGACCTCAATTTCGATCCTGTCAAGTTACAAGCCACGAAAGAGACCAAGCTATAGCAGTCAATATAGCCGTGTCCCTTTCGCAGCTGGGAACTCGGCAGGTTTTTAACAGTTCTTAATACAGTCCCAGATTATAAGTCTTTAACAAATAATATAAGTAATAAAACTTTATAGTCATATTTTACAGAACTGATAGCTCTCGGGGATTATTATGATGTACTTAAGCAGTTAAGTTTATGTTGATAGAAAGGGATAGTTATATAGCTCTGTCCTTCTTTCTCAACCCAACCTTAGTATGCCATGGTATCCCCTCTGTTACGTAAATTTAAAGTAGAAAAAAAAACTTTACACAGCCCTAAAACAGCGTTTTAGAAGGATGAAGACATTTCGTGACTGCGGGTAGTTTAACTCTCTAGTTAACACATTTGCTGTAATTACTGCGACATATCTTTACAATATAATTGACTAGGGTGACGTAAATATTGGTTGTTTTAGGACGGTTCCTAAGTCAATAATATGAACACTTCTTCGACTTTTGGTCCATTAGTAAAAAAGAAAAAAGATACACTGTATTAAATACAATGAAATAAGAAATCTAGTAAATAAAGTAGTTTTATTCAATTATTGAATTATATGTACTCATCTTGAGAAAAGACCACTAAAAATCAAACACAAGCAAAATGTAGTTTTCTTCGAACTTGCCAAATACTTTATGTAAATGAGTTCCCAGAATCTAGTTCCCGAATGCGTAGGCGCGGGCTTCCCGCTATTCAGCACATACAAATCCACTGCCAAACTAAACTTTAATAATAGTTATCTCAAAGTTGGCATTCCAATGCATACAAAATTTGGATTTGTTCCCTTTTTATATTGTGTATTTGATAACGAGTAATGTCCCGTTTCTTTGCCAAGAACTTTACAGGAAGCTTTATTTCCAGTTGTTGGGTTTTCCTTGTTATTGTAGTAGGGTAGTTACAATACGCGAGGCGAAATTATTGTGCCAAGGCCAATGACATGCCAATGAATATGTAATCGAACCATGTTATTAACTTAAGAGACCTAAGTGGCCTGCCACGCCCACACAAGAATCAAAAGGGATGGCTTTATGTGCTTCTGCACCAAGTATGAATAGTTTGCGCGTGCCTTGATTGTCCAAATCAAATATATACTTATTTGCGGGTGGTAGGACCTTGTGCCTACCGCCAAACAGCAGTGTTTCCATTGTTGTGTTCCGGTTTGTGGTGGTGTAATGACTAGCATAGAGGCAATTTGACGACACGCTGGCCTAGTTGGTAGTGACCCTGCCTACGAAGCTAGCGGTCCTGGGTTCAAATCCCGGTAAGTGCAGATGTTTGTGTGATGAGCGCGAATATTTGTTCCTGAGTCATGAATGTTTTCTATGTATTTAAGTATTTATTTCTCTATTTAAGTATTTATATCGTTGTCTAGTACTCATAGTACAAGCCTAGAGCTTAGTTTGGGACTAGGTCAATTGGTGTGACATTGTCCCACGATATTTATTATTATTTATTATTATTAATCCATCTTAGTTCTCAGGGTTGGCAACGCATTTGCAGTCTTAGGCTTGCAGTCTTGTGAATGCGAATGTCTATTGGGTAATAGTTTCCACTTACCATCAGGTGGCCTGTGTGCTCGTTTGCCTTCTCTATGCGATAAAAATAATAAAAAAATATGCTGGCTACTTTAAAACTACAACATATATTTAAAAAATAGTTTACCAGGATTAACAAGTTATAAGTAATCAACTATTTGATCAAAATCATCGTCAAAGATCATAGGGTTTCAAACATCATGTTTGAAAAATAAAACTATAGAGGATTTTGTTTCTAATAGTGTTTTCTCACGTTTAACAATCGCAAGGAAATATAACTAAGTTTAATATACCTAAAGGTCAGATACTTATGCGATATGGTTATTCAGATCCAGGTCGCGGAACGTTACCGACTTTATCATATGTGGCCTTTTAAGGAAATCACTTTTTAACTCGATAGCGATTATAAACCCGTGAGTTTAAATTTAAGTAGCTTAAATGTCGTGAGCTCGCTTGCTCGATCAACCGTTCAATAAGAAGCCGTTTTGGGGGAATAACATATAACTACTAAGTAACGATTCATTTCCACCTGAAATAGCACTCTATTTAGCCCTGTACAGAGAGCAAATTAAACTGACAATTGTAGTACTTATTCGGTTTTTTATAGGATCGTGATTGCAGAAGTTGCATTGAAGTCTTTTTGTAATTATCTAATCTGGAGGTTAGAAGAAGTTCAAGGTATAATCGGAAGAGCTTGAGTTTTGTTGTGTCCCTGTCTATCATTTGCTTTGAATTAAAATTAGAAAAAGATGGCTGTTATTTAGTGATTGATACTTCCTCTTAGTAAACCTTTTTAATAGCGCAATTAAGTTTCAAATTAATGTTTTTTTTTTGTAAATATCAGTGAGATACATTTTGTCTTGCTCATTAAATTCTGATCCAAAAGCACCAAGGACACCAAGTATTAATAGAAAAGGGAAAACTTTGCATAAAAAAAGTCTTGGATGACCTGATCAACCTTCTAGGGGTTAAAATCTACAAGATTAAGAATAAAATGAAGATCTTTCCAGTGTTATCAAAATCATACCACCAGTGTTTCCCTTTGACTTTGAAGATCTTCATCTCCTTATAAGGTAAGAAACTTGACTCATGCAACATCCTGTCATAATGATTAACACGTACAACCAAAATTGTGATAATGTAGTGAATAACAATGTAAACAATCGCACGCGTACGTTGTGATAAGATAACATGTGTTGTTGAACGTAAAACGCAAATAAAATAAACTAAACCAGGATACAGTTTCGTCATAGTGCGACGACAGAGGCATATGGGCCTCTCGACGTAGTCTCAGATAACACACACACAGACTGAAGAATAGGTGAGGGACATGCATTTGTTACCAACCCTGAGGATTAAGATGGTGTGCCTCTATAATAATAGTTTCACCAGCTATCTTGCCTTCAACACCGTTATACAACCCTGCCGCTTAGCGGACACAGGTGAAGGAACTAAGATGTTATCCTTTATCTATGTCCTAGCTTGCCAAAAGATTTCCATGTCATTACTGTCGAAGATCAGACAGTTATAATCAGACCCCGGATGTCAGGAGCAAAAATGCACTTTTCCTAGTGCTTAATTAAATATCGACTTTTCTATCGACTTCCTTACGAAAAACAAATTAATCACAAATTTATTGATCCAACTCATTATCTTACATGTCAGGTTGTTACACAATGTTACATCGAAGTGGAACTGTACAGAAGTAATTCATAACCACTTGAATTATTTAAAACTGCCCCGATTACTGCAGTACATTTAGAACGGTCTTTTGGTTCTAGCCTGAAATAAAGAGTTTTGTTATTATTAGTTGGCTGAAATGGATTGTATCCCAAAGGAGTAAAAGAGTTTAAAATTGGAGAATTAAAAAAAAATGCTTATTGTATATTAAGAAAATTATATAAAATATTTAAAAAACACAAACAGTTCATTTTAGTTTTGTTTACAACTATAATAACGTCAACACATAATTTCTTCCGTCATCCGGGCTTTGGTTATAATGTCTATCCTTGTTACGTATCGCATCTAAACTAATTCTGTAGTCATTGCCACAGTTTCAAAATGGACTCTATATCGTGTATGGATCGTGATATTGTGGTCACCCTACCTTGTTACAGTCATTAGGTAAATGGGTGTAAACCACTTGGACGCCGAACCCTATATTTTGATGTTCACTACAAAAATTGGTGGCGGATTGATACGGTACAGTCGAAAACAGCGGTGGTATGAATAAAAAATAAAAGTAGATGAAAGTTGACATGTTCACTAAGTAAACTGCATTTTTTTTAATCTTTTTTGCTAACTAAGTTGCACAGTCATCAACACGCTCTCATTATTATAGCCGGTTAAATAATATGAGCGACGATCGAGTTAAAAAATGATTTAAGAGAATCTCTCCCCAGCTCTTCGCCAGACTTACGGAAGCGTGCCAAACTGCGACTCAGTCATAGCAGCAAGTTGTTTTGAAATAGATTGCAAATTTTGAACCCGAAAGGCACTATCGAAGCGACGTAAATACACACACACACAACGACAGAAAATATTATTATATAAATGGTTAATCATCACCCTTGAGTTTACTTTGTACGTTATTTAAAAAGTCACAAATGCCTTTTTCTAAGTTTAAAATACATGTTTAGTACATTTTAAGGCGGAAAAACATAATTACAATAAACACGGACAATTTTCTATATGTTGTCATCATCATTAACTACGAGAATTACTTTTATAGCTTGCAAAATAGTTTATACATATATACATTAGTTAAGAAGGAATCCCCGAGTTAAAAAGGTATAATATCTGCTTGTATATCCATTTCTAAGTAATTAACTGTACGGAACAGGATGCATAATTTTCTAGGTAGTAATGTAGGTATGGTAATAAAACGAACCATAGCACATTAATTTATAACAGAAAATAACTTCAAATATGCGAACTGCTACTAAAGAGGTTACATAAGGAGAAAAATAATTTTCTTATTTTGGGAGGTAGTCACTAATGTTAATTTAGACTTTATAAAGATGCGATAGAACATATTTTTAAGTACTTCGTAAGTTATTTGAAAATAAAATCACATTAAATACAATAAACTAGTAATTATTTACTACGTATAGATCGCAAAACAACTTGTGACGGGAAGCGTACTTGAACTCTCATAATTGTCAAAGATTACAACTATTCCAAAACAGTTCCGTTATCATTCCGGTAGTTGCTGATAACAAAAGTATAATATTTTATGGGTAAGTTAATCACTTGTTATTTTTATATTGTAAACATACGCATACCTTAGTTTATTGAGTTCTTTGTTAATTACAATGCAGTTTTATATAAATATTACAACGTCAATACGTGTAGAGATTTTAAGAGAGGGTACAATTCCTATAGCTCTATCCCTTTCACTCACTGGAACTTGGCAAATTTACAACTACATAACTCGGCCTTCAACGATCCAGCTGTAAACATGTAACTTCAGTTCACACTCACGATGATCTAACAACCTAAACAAACTTAAGCAACTCTGCCATTTTTTTCACAACATAACGGTTTGAGGTCAACCGACGTTGGCCTCCATTGATGTAGAGGGAATCCCCGTGGATGCCACAGACTGATGAAGGTCAACTAAGTCACATGTAGAAAAAAAGTTAATTTAGGATAGAGGAGCCGCCGCAGATAATATTTAGTCTTTTTAAGGCCAGTTCACGTTTGGTCATGGTTAAAAGAAACTGCGGCAAGGAACTCAAAAGTATTTTAAAGGCTATAGACATACAATGACTATTCAGAGTGGAATAAACGAACGCCACATGGACGGCAACTAGGTAACTTAAAAATATTGGAAATAGCAAGTTAAAACGCAAAGAAGACATAAAAGTAATATAGGTAAGTACTACAATTAAAAGTTAAACCTAAACTTTGAAATTAAAATAAAACTAAGCTTCTCAAATATTAAAGATTATAAAAAGAACTTCCCTTATAGCAGGAAAAAAATAACCTGCATTTATGTTTTTTTTTTTCAATATTAATCTGCCGTAACCGGTAATCGAACTTGTCGAATATGGCACAATAATATAGAACGGTTTTTTTACGGTATTTCTTTAATTTAAAGGTAAGTGTCAGACATAAAGAATCACAATCAATGACGCTTTCGATCTGTATCACAAAACACGACTTTATTGTTTTGTCATATTCGACCAGTTCGATTCCCGGTTAAGGAAGAGGTTTTTTTTCAACAATCCAATAATGCAGTATTTTTGGTTTTTAAAAATAAAAAGCAGATAACTTTGCGTAGTATTTGCTATTTCTAAAATTCAAGATGGCTGCCGTCTTGCCGTCCATGTGGCGTTCGTTTTTTCTACCCAGTATATCCATTTTAATAACATAGCCAACTATGTGGCTTGCTTTTGCATAACTAAGGCAATTCTACTCAATAAACCCACATTGCTTTTGACATGTTATCGTATTGTCAGCGTTATAATAGCTCTTGTTTACATCACAGTAATGGCGGCTTAGTTAAAAACAATGCGATCACAATATTAAAGCCAACATGGTTTAACCTTGTTCAATATTATAAGTATAGAGCATCTGACATTTCCTTTGTGATTATTTTTCTTAGTTACGTCATGAAGAAAGTCAATTTTAACAAAGATTACGTAAATACTATAAAAAAAATACTAATATGAGTCTAAATTGATTATTGAATGCAGGCCTTATTGCATTAGTCTTATGCTTGTCTATATGAAATGATGCATCTGGTCTCATCTGTGACTTCCACGTGTATTGAAAGCGGATATGACTGCGGTATTAAAAAAACAACACCACATCCGGTACAAAACAACAACGTAATTTCGAACTGATCAAAATTCCAAATTCAATTCGTTTACTAATCGCACCAAACCTAACCTAGGTGTCAAAAAAGGTTTATCCTTGTAATATAGAAACTCACTTCATAGAACGTTTCACTTCGCCGAATTTTCATTTCATCGACAAGCATTTCCACCAGCAGGAGCTTTATTTTTTTTGTGGCCACAAGTCTACGTAACGAATGCTTAAGATAACCTGAAAACCATTAAGATTTCAGCAGAGATTAGCTTTCGATGACACGTTTGTCGATATTTCAAGGAGATCCCGTAAAAAAACCCTTTGATTAAAATATTCACTTATTAACCTTTGAACCCCTTAACCTGCAGAGCGTGAAACAGAAATAGACTAATGCCTCTACATACATATAGGTACATACAACATAACCACCCTGACACAATCGGGTAAAAAATAAACAGATTTTAAAAACGTGAATTGACTATTAAAAATGTCTGACGCGTTGTTAGCAAGAAATGTCCAATGTTCATTATTGACTCAAGTGGGTCGCACGAGGCATGACGCCGCGTGACGTAACAATAAGAAAAAAAAACATGTCCTTATTTAATGCTTTATAGTGGCATGAATAAATAACGTAAAGTGGATTATGATAGCAATACATTATAGGTTAAATATTCATGCATTATTTATTAATGCTGGTAATTAAATTATGTAGGAAGAAAAAAAAAATACTATTGGAGTATTTATTACAATTTCATTTCATAAAACATTGCTGTAAGTGCTTAAGTATCTGCCTACCTATGTAACAATATCATAATTATGGTAAGAATAACCTTTATTGACCTTGGTTTGTAGATTAAATAAATTAACCTTGAACTTAGTTCCGTTTTAGAATCGATTCACGTTTTATGATTAGAAAGTAGTTTTGACGTCACTGCAATATAAGCGAACTGTAGATTACAGTCTACACGTTCTGATCAATAAATTCGTCCGCTTCCTCAGCGGTTCCATGGTGTAATGGTTAGCACTCTGGACTTTGAATCCAGCGATCCGAGTTCAAATCTCGGTGGAACCTGGTTGTCTTTTTGTTTCTTTTTTAACTTTTGTATTATTTTATTTTGCTTTTTTGTAGATTTTTAGTATAAATTATTTTTATTTTTACAACGCAATTAATATAATTATTTTTTAACCTTTTTTTACTTTCGCATGTTTTACATGTAAATAGTCTTCGTATATTTTATATTAATTTCATATAGGTATTTTAAATGTAGGTACTACTTAACTCATTGAAGAAAAAAGTATTGTTTTATGTAATATTCCATATTATGTAAATACCTACCAACTTATCACAACAATAATCCTGTTTGTATATTAGGTACTTATAGCAACACACATAAATGACCACTGGTGTAGGGTGTCAAAAAGAATATATTCTAGTGTAGGAAAAAAAACCTCTCAACACTTTCTATAAATAAGTAGGTAAAATGATCGGATAGTTAGGTAGGTCATTCATTATGAAATGAAATATATGATTGTCACAACCCTAATAAACGTCACACACCGACTAACCTACTACCCCGCCTAACCCCCAGAGGTCTATAGGGTTTAATGAAAAAGCATCAAATTCCGTAATTGACGGTTTCGTGCCACTACACTAGTCCAAGTAACGCAGGGGACACACAACCGTAACATAGTCAACTCTGGGGACACACAATTTATTAATCAGAAATAATAATTCACAGGTAATGTTTAGTGTTAAGATATATAGGTGGGTGTGGGCAGTGAAGGGTTGAGGGCCGGTAGAACGCTAACGAGCGGTTAATAGTTGATGATATTGGTTTTTTCTAGGTTATTATAGGGATGGGTCGATCCGGTATATTTTGGCTCTAAAAGATTGATTTAACAGAGGAAAAAGCAGTTCCTTGTGAGAATGTTTTTTAATTAGCAGTATAGGTAATAAGTCGCTGCTTAAATACAAAACCGCCACAAATCAAAAACAAATATAGTTTGATTTCGAACTGAAAGCATTCCGATTTCAAATGCAACACAGACACATTTTGTTTTGCGTCGCTTTTGTATTAAAGCAACGAAGTGTTTATATACGTTCAGTTTATTTCTCATAATCTTTCTTTAATATTTTTTTATAAAATACATCATTCCTATTTAAAACTTCATTTTGTTTGTAGGGTAAAATAAATGCCACTATCAAATTGTAAACGTAAATAGGTATAGATTTTATACGGTCAGCTGTTATGTTTAGATTTTAAGATAGTTTTAGGAGAAAGTACGTTACGAAAAGTAAATTTCTAGCTGAATTTTAAGATTAAGTCGTACAAACTTTTTGAAAGTATTTTTTTTGATAGTATTATTTGGTGCGTCACTAGTTATCGATAATGGATGGTCGGCGGCAATACGCCAGGCCCGCAAGTGACAAATACTTACCCTTTCGCCTTTTTGTTGCCACAGTAATTTTCTTAGGCTCTTGATGACGCTATTAGTCTTCATAATGTCAATTTCTTTACAATGTTGGAAAGTAATTTCATAACAGTTATGAGAAATTACTGTTTACTTTTTTATTTTAACAGTTGGTATTGAGCAGTAATCATAAATATGTATTAATGAATAATTCTTAAAGGTTTTGAAAGTTACATTTAATGTATTTTGGCTGTTTAAGAGTATAATAATGTGCCCATATGTTGCCATAACCTTTTACCAAGTTTTGTTTGCGTTATAAATGACACTAAGACAGCGTACACAGTAAAGCGCCATCTATCGATAGATGTTGTAACTAATCTTTGTTTTATTCAGATCGCGAGCGCGAGGCGTTCTTTCTCGTTAGTTTTTATAATATAGCATCCATTGAAGTTGCTTAATTTCGTGGATCTAATGTTTATCTGTTTTATTTAAACATGAGCTTAGAAGATCTGCGGTGTATACTTCGGATTTTGTTATAATTTTCCTTTTCATCGAATCTTTTCCTTCCAAAGATTACGTTTTCTATTCAGCACTTACCTAATACTCATTATTTAGTTCACTAACAGCCGCACTCAGAGTCAGTTAATCGATTTCATTACGTTTCACGATTAATTACGTTTATTAGTGGCGATTTTTCATACACAGCTTTCAGAAACGAGTCAGTTGTCTCTGAAAAGTCTCTGAGCTGAGGACGACGGTGAGACTCATTAGCTCATTACATCTATCAATATTAAGCAAGTTAACTTTTGAATTATCTTTGGTGTAAAAAAATGCTCTTTCATATTAAAAAAAAACCAGTGCGAGTCGGACTCGCGCACCAAGGGTTCCGTATTTAAGATAATATGCTTGGTAACCGCAAAATTAAGAAATATTTTGTTATAAACTTTGTTTTATACAATAAGGTCTCTTTTGACTAGACAAAATTTTAGAACAGATTTTTAAAGCTTTTTTGTTAGTTCTCAAAGACTGTAAATAATTAACACTTCATTTTTCCCATTAAATACAAATAATTATGTATACGCCAGGATTTTTATACATTTGACGATTAATAAAGGGGGCAATGTTCATTTTTTCTGCATTTTTGACTATAAATCAAAAAGTACATACCAGAAGATTATGAAATAAAATAGTTTTGAAATGTGCAGATTGAGCCCTTTCTATGACAGCCCATTACATATAGTCAAACCACTTTAATTTTTTAACTCCTATTGTTGATCCCTTTTCTTTTTGTCCTTTTTTTCCTAAAAGCAGATGCGGCCAAGCCAGTTGTATAACTGTGCTAAAATTCAAGTTGATAGCATTTATAGTTGCTGAGAAAACCTGCTGTGACATACAGACGACTGACGGACAACGAAGTCTCACCATAAGAGTTCCTTTTTTACGATTATCGTACGGATCCCTTATAAGTTTGAATTCATGTTATTTCATTGCACTCTCAGAAAAAACAAATTAGTAAGATTTAACTACTGTCATCGTCATTAAATTTGTGTGTTTATGTTAAGTAACGTCAGTAAAAACTAACTAAAGTTTAACCAAAACCACCTGCCCTCTAGATTTTAATCCAGGGTCCCGCGGGCCGGTAGCGAAAGAGTTAGCGTTTTTAATTAACTAATCAGTTAATTGGGGTGTGGCGTCGTTTAAATGGTAATACTGACCGCTTGAGGATTGAATAAGCTTTGTATCACGGAACGAATGGGGTAAATCCAAAATGGGGTAATTTTTTAAAATTTGAGATTTCGAAAATGGAATTTTTATAGTTTGATGGGGAAGAGTCGCATTTTGTAAGAAA
Source organism: Acleris sparsana (assembly GCA_923062465.1). Lineage (NCBI taxonomy): Eukaryota > Metazoa > Arthropoda > Insecta > Lepidoptera > Tortricidae > Acleris > Acleris sparsana. Next base: position 18,006,484 of record OV281286.1, read on the forward strand.
CATAAATAAAAATAGTATTATTTCTTCAATGGGTTTTTCAACACGCGATTATTCTTAATTTTGGACCGATGGATTTTACCTACATCCATCATCGTCAGTCCTCCTTCTTTCTTTAACCTACTGCCAGGCAGCAGTGTTCAGATTGTTGTGTTTCGGTGTGAGAATAAGACAACCGATGAAATTACTAGCATAGAGCGATTCCATCTTAGTCTTTTTCTTACTTGTTTTTATCATTGGAAGTCTGAATAGAACCCGACTGTACAAAGAAGTTCATGACTAGACGAAGAAGAGAAGAGAACTTTACGAACCATCACTGAGTCACGTTTACTTCAATTAACAGTTATTTTGAAGTCAGTAATATCGAATTTGAAGTCGATTGCGATTGCAAGTGCGTTAGGCAATAGGCCTGCAGGTTTTTCAACGCGTTTAGGGGTCTTATGATTGCAATCTTTAGTTTTGAGAATGCAAATGTGTATGGGTCACGGATCCCACTTACCATTACTGCCCCCCTACGGAAAAAAGGCGCGTCTACTATATTAATTGTATTGCATTTCCAACCTTATTAAAACCGTTGAGAGTTTAATATGCTTCAATTAATAATAATAAGTAGGAGGGCAGATTAGGTGGCCTGTGTGCTCGTTTGCCTTCTCGATGCAATAAAAATAGTAAATGTACTGGGGTCCCAGTGAAAAAGGGTTTAAGTCCAGTATACTCCGTTCATGTATACGCCCTTTTTTATTACGAGTTATTAATCTGTCTACTTTTCTGTCAAAAAGATCAGGTTCCACCGAGATTTGAACTCGGATCGCTGGATTCAGAGTCCAGAGTGCTCACCATTACACCATGGAACCGGTTGAGAAGTTATTACAATAATTTTACCGCAAGCTAGACAAAGTTTTCAATACTTGTCAAATTATAATTAATGACTGAGCATGAATAAGAGATGTATTTACTCAACAGTTTTAAATTTAAAAAATATCCGTTGAATAATTGTTTTGATAAGCAATTAACACGGTTCCATGGTGTAATGGTGAGCACTCTGGACTCTGAATCCAGCGATCCGAGTTCAAATCTCGGTGGAACCTTACCTTTTGCAAAATCGTCGAAATAAAATCATTTAAAACAAAGTCCCTTTAAAGACAGATACCCTGTTCATAGAAAAAGCATAATAAACTATACCTACATGCAGACCAACAGCATTCCTTTATGGGAATTTGGAATAAATATTTGTATAAGTAATTAGTAATTCCTTCCTAGTTGATCTGGGTGGTTTTGCATGCGCTTGTGGTATGTTTTGAGAGAATCGGCTACCTTCTTCTTTATAGTTCTAACCCATGATTCAAGGTGCAGACGACCGTTCCTGATATACCATGGTGAATTAGTGTTCAGTTTTGGAATGGAAGCGTTGCAATATTTCGAGGTTAGAATTTGAGGCGATACCCCACAGTTGCAATGTAGCCTTATACAGTAGTAACTTATTTTGAAATGTTAGTTCTGACTTTCGATTTATAAGCCAGTAAAAAAATCTCAGTTGGATTCCGTAGGGCTTTTCTTTTAGTGAAGAGAAGATGTGTTTAGTGCATGTTACATGTTTACTGACTGGTACATTATGCTGATGATACAGCCATCCTAGCAAGTCAGCTTTGAGCTAGTTCCACACATTGTAATGGGGTTATGGTATGTTTGGAATAACTACGTAGTAAAACCGACAACAATGCAATATATATCATACCATGTCATGATGAATGGGGCCGACCGACGGCCGGAACAAGCGAATGTTCGATTGGTCTCCCGGTCATTCCGCTCGTCCATAATTATTATGGTTTGGTGTCGTGCCAGGCATGATATGAATTTAAAACAAGTTTGAAGGGGTAACTCATTTATTTAAATGAGGCGGTATAATATATCCTTAAGTAGTAGGACCAGCACAACCTGGAAAGCTGCACCATAATTGGAGTGGGAAACATTTACTTCTAAATATTTTGGGAAAGTTCAAAGGATGCAAAATTTCAGGTTCCACCGAGATTTGAACTCGGATCGCTGGATTCAAAGTCCAGAGTGCTCACCATTACACCATGGAACCGATGATCTTATCACCAAATTTTACAGCTGCTTTTATACCACGATTACATTAATGAACTATTCAATAACATCACTTGGATCAACAAGACACTGGATAAGAACTTGCAACAAAAAGAGTAAATGTGTCGGACTTCTATCTATCGGATATGGTAAACCTTAGTATCTTAACGTGCCATTGGTATGAATAATTTATTTCCTTTTACAACTCAAAATAAAGGACGACGTAGTTGATAAAGTTATTATGAAACTTAGAATGAAACCAGACAAAATAGCCACAGTAGATGCAGCGCCTTCGCACTTTAAAAGAGAAGCTACAAAAATCGCTTTATATATTCTGTAAGAACGAAGAAAAATGGAACGGAAAATCTAAAAACAACACAATACAATACAGTGTCCTCAAAATTCCTCAATATGAGTGTAATTGTAAACTTAATCCGTAAACTTGATTGTGTCAAGAATATTACTGTAAAAAAACAGGTTCCACCGAGATTTGAACTCGGATCGCTGGATTCAAAGTCCAGAGTGCTCACCATTACACCATGGAACCGGTACAATCACAGCACCAAATATGGCTGATGCTACAATTTGTCTAGCTGTAACTTCATCCTTTTGTTAATTGTTAAGCAAAAACAATGCGCACCTGATCAAACAAAATATGTATTAAAGTATTGTCCATGTCTATTGGTAATTTATTGTGAATGAACAATAGTATAATGATAAGTTGTTATAGTAACAAGTGCCAAAAGGAACTGTGTTTAGGCAAACTTCCTGTGTTGCTGTATGATGGACTGACGTTGACGCAACACCGAGATGGTTGGCGTTCACTTTGGGAGGTTTTCATAGCGTGAACGTTGATTAGCTGATCGACTTCACTTAATATAATGAGTAATAACGCGGTTGCATTAGTGTAGAGGAATATATGTAGACTTGTTAGATCATGCTCCGGAACTCATTATTTCTTTGTAGTCAATTTTCCTTTCGTATTTTTCCCCGAACGCGATATTCCCTTCGTGATACCCTTTTCACCGTTCGATTTTATTTTATTACAGTCGCTTTTCTTGTTGTTGTACTTTTTTCCCAGTCGGTTTTTTTCCCGTTCGATTTCTATCTCAGTCGCACTTTTTTCCAAAAGTCATTACATCGTAATTCGTAAGTAGGTTTAGGTTATGTTAGTTTTGCCACCACCCAGAAATAGGGGCTCCGCGGTAGCGCAGCTCCGTCGACTCTGTAACTTCGCCAAATTGGAACGGGAAAAACACGACTGTGAAATTATGCTGCTAGGAAAAGAAGCGACTGGATATAACGCGCAAGTGGAAAAACACGGCTATGAATATAAACTGCTGGGACAAAAGGCGACTGGTAATATCGCGTTCGGGAAAAAATGCGAACGGAAAAATTACTACGAAGAAATAATGAGTTTGGGAGAGTGGTCTAACAAATCTATATGTACCGTAGTCAATAGTGAATATTTACTCTGCAAGAAAGCCTACACAGGGACAGGGACTTTTCCATGTGTACGAGTATACCAGCGCTTTCCGAGAGGTTAGCACTGTTGAAAAGAAGCGCCGCAAGAAGTTTCTTGCTATTGAATTTAATAAATGGTAACAGTCAGCCTTAGTTTTACTGCAGTTATCATCATTTCTGTCACGCAGAGAAACCCCGAGCATAGCCCTCTCCATAGCCTTCTGAGTGACTTTGAGCTTCCTTGTACCCGCTCCAGCAGTAGAACTAAGGTTACCGATATAGCCCGAAGAATAGCTAAACTGAAGTGGCAGTGGGCGGGGCACATTGCTCGCAGGACTGATGGCCGATGGAGTCAGAAGGTTCTGGACTGGCGTCCGCGGACCGGAAGACGAGCTGTAGGTAGGCCTCCAACAAGATGGAGTGATGACCTTGTCAGGATCGCGGGAGCATGGTGAAAGCGAAAAGCACAAGACCGGTCTGAGTGGAGAGCGTTGGGGGAGGCCTATGTCCAGCAGTGGATATCTTTCGGCTGACATGATTGATTGAACAGTCAACCCCTTTTTTTCCATTTGCCACAACCTTGACCAATGACGACCAGCCATTTGAGCAGTGTTGCCAGTTTAGACCTGTAAAATTATAACTTGTAGCTTTATAAAACGCGCCCCAAGGGTCGTTAGATTCATCTTAGCGTTGGTATCACTAGGTACATTTCTTTTTTTATTGAAATAGGCGAAATAAATAATTATATAGCTAAGTAACATTATACTGACGACTAAAGCGGGCTTGTGTAAAAAAATGAAGAAGAAAAGAAAGTGAAAGTACCTACTTATTATATTCAAGGGTACCTAGTTCGACTAAGGAGTCGTAAAAAGTGCACCACTGCTAGTTAAAATTAAAAATGCATGTAAATTAATGTTCACTTACATAGGTAGTAATTTATTAAGTTTAACTTATAATCAATTCTTAAGCTAATTATTGTTTTTTTGGAAGTAAAAGAGCAGGTTCCACCGAGATTTGAACTCGGATCGCTGGATTCAGAGTCCAGAGTGCTCACCATTACACCATGGAACCGTGTGATATCCCGTCTCATTTTCTTCTCACAGCCGCACTGTTTAGTGAGTGTCAAAAATAATTGATGACCACCGAGCAAGGACAAAAGATATTTTGTATTGATTCAATTGTGCACGAAATTCTTTGAAAAACGTCTAGTTATTTTGATTAGCAATCAACCGGTTCCATGGTGTAATGGTGAGCACTCTGGACTCTGAATCCAGCGATCCGAGTTCAAATCTCGGTGGAACCTGATCTTTTTCTTGTTTAGACGTTTGCGTAATCAATCATATCATTTTGTCAAAATTAATAGTTTAAGTTGTCAATAATTCACGAGAAATTCATAACGTATTTTAATTTGTCATTGATTTTAAATACGGGTGTCCATCTTTGAAGTATCATGATTGAAGATATGAAAGTAGAAATTTTGTATAAGTAACGATCTTTGTTTGATATCTTCAACACGAAGTTAAAGTTAACAAACACGTTAATGTTGTGGTTTAGGAAGGCGATTCCCCGACATCATCAGAATTTGAGGGTCAATTGGTTTTACCAATAGTGTTTGGCGCGTTAGATAAATGTCAATCCAACAGTAACATATATCTCATCTATTAAGCAGTTTAGTCAACAGAAAATTACAATTAAACATGGAGACGAAAATCACAAGTAAATATAGAGACATAGTTTTAGTATCCTCCTTATTGGGCAGTCAGGTAGAAAGCCTAATAAAAAGCATACTTTAAAATCCCGTCTCCATATTTGATTTTGTCGTCAATATATGTTAACACCTATCTTATTAACTTTTAAACCCGCCATTTTTTTTTAATAAAGTCCCGATTAACACTTACGACGCTACGACGAATCTAACCACAATTCGCATGTTAAAACGCTTTCAGCCTCTACCAACAAGCCCCTACAAAGAACCAACATACATATGTCAACGTTTTGACAGCTGTTATTTACTTTACAGTAATGGAAGCCGATTTAAAAACAATATGGTTTTGTCAATTATCTTCCTTCCTCGTCAGTCGGGTAAAAAAAACATATTACTCGTACCTTGTTCCTTGGTTATACGCATCACTAATTTCCTAGTTAGTAACTTCAGATTCTTATAGTTATTAAGCATGATTCCAAGAAACTTAAAATACAACTAGAAAATAAAAAGTCAGGTTCCACCGAGATTTGAACTCGGATCGCTGGATTCAGAGTCCAGAGTGCTCACCATTACACCATGGAACCGATTAGTGGCTTATCAAAACATTTGTGTCTTGTGGGTTAAAGCATATATTTTGTTATAAAATAAAAGTAAAATATACCTACGTCACCTTTTGTTCTTGCTCAGTGATCATCGATCATCTCTTTGACACCAGTTAAATACTATAACTGTTGCAATTGTTTAAATGACTAATCCACCGGTTCCATGGTGTAATGGTGAGCACTCTGGACTCTGAATCCAGCGATCCGAGTTCAAATCTCGGTGGAACCTATTTTTTCCTGAATTAGGCAAAAAAATAAGGACACTTCAGTACTTTATTCAATTTCTTCATCTCCACTGCATCTGAGGGCTTCCGCAGGATATGCCCGTCCATACCATAATAACGTTTGTCCTTTATTCATATGGCATATCAATATTTGGATTACAATACATTTGCTATAATGGCGGGAATAGGCGGGATTCCAAATTGGACCTGCCGTAAATTTACCGGTGCCTTTAGTCCCATGACCCATGCTGCAACTTTTTACCTTGGCGAATTAGAAAGTGACACAAGGTGTCCTAATACGACATTAAGTGCTAATGAACGTTTGTTTAACTGGGTGTTATACAGAAACTTTAAAAAACGAAATAATTGTTTTTATATGTTCGTCTATATTGTGTGTGTTTAATTCAAAAACGAAAATGTGTTTTCAAACATAATTGTTGCCAATCATAACGTATTATGACTCAATAACCATGTAAACAAAGACATTATGACTGAAAAGAGACAAATAACGGGCACTTTAAAATCAGCTAATTACTTTATTAACACTTTTGAGTTCTGACTCCCGTGACGCTAGGACAAACCTTATCTCGTTGGTTGAAATCTGGACGTCCGTTCAGCCTCTACGAGGAATACCTCTACTGAAGAATCATGCATACATACATGTCCAAAACATAAGCCTTCTCCTTGGGTAGTCAGGTAAATAAGGGAGTCGCATGCTATAAGAAGTTCGATCATGGCTAAGTTTACTACTAACCATAGTTTTACTCTAGTGTAGTTAGTAAATTTACCCACCACAATCGAAATGGACGTGTACAGATAATATCTGTGCCGATCAGTAGTCTAACAACTGTCTGACACGAATATTTTTTATCTACAATTTTCGGCTAAAGATAACGGAAGTAAGAAAAAAAACAAATATGAATGATTGAACACAATAAGGAGACAAGTTAAAGCATTGTAATATAATTGAACTGCTCTTTGTTTAAATTAAACCACCGTGAGGTTTTGTTCAAAAATTCAGGTTCCACCGAGATTTGAACTCGGATCGCTGGATTCAGAGTCCAGAGTGCTCACCATTACACCATGGAACCGGTTGATTGCTAATCAAAATATCTAGACGTTTTCAGAAGAATTAGATGCACAATTGAATCAATACAAAATATCTTTTGTTCTTGAACGGTCATCAATTATTTTTTGACACTCATTAAACAGTGCGGTTGAGAGAAGAAAATAAGACGGGATATCACACGGTTCCATGGTGTAATGGTGAGCACTCTGGACTCTGAATCCAGCGATCCGAGTTCAAATCTCGGTGGAACCTGATCTTTTGCTTTATTATGGTTGATATGTTGTGAGACATATCAGCATACAATACACAGTGATGGCTAGTTACCCAGTTAAATATGTCAGATGGATTTGGAGTAATGCCAGTCTTTTACAGAACATAGACGTAAAGTAGTAATGCATTTCATTACGGTCAATTGCATTATGTTCACCATCTCATCTTTCTAAATAGCCTATTTAGTTCTGTTCTGGCAAATCCTATAAAAGGCAACTGTTATAAAAAAAATGAAGTATTCATATAACTCGTGTTTTTTTTTTCATTATTTGTCAAAAAATAAAAATATTTTTACAAAAGATTAATTATCTCTGAACTGAAATGAAAGCTCTATTAAAATATATACAATACACATTTTTTATAATATTTACATTTTACACACACAAATACCATAACCACTCACATAAACAGATACCTCGCTACCCAGGTATAATCATGATCATGTTATAAACCGAAAGACGTCCACTGCTGGACTTGAAGAATCTCCACGACGCTCAGGTTTGTAAACATAGGTCTTCGTTCCCCAACAATATAAACGACCAGCTTATTCGATGCTTCTTTGTTACTAATTATTTCCTGGGTGCCAATGACTGTTACTTGAATTACTCACTACTAAAAAGTCTGACTTTATTGTAACGGATAACTAAGTGTAATTAATATTAAAACAAACTTCACTCGATGTTATTCTCGCTCAATGAATCTAGGTCTCCAACCAATGAAGAGACAATGTAAAAAATTGGATACACGCCAAAATAACATACACATAATACGTGTAGAGATAATATAGCCCACAATGTCGGTGAAAGTATTTTCGGACTCGCCGATACGGATGCCGTTTTTTAGATGCCCTCTCAGACGGTTCCATGGTGTAATGGTTAGCACTCTGGACTCTGAATCCAGCGATCCGAGTTCAAATCTCGGTGGAACCTGATCTTTTGGCATGTTTGTTTATATATTTCTATGAAGTTTTAAATTATGGTCTAAAATACAGGGAAGGAATCATTATGTATGTATAATTGTAGATAATGTAAATTGCAGTAGCGTCTTTTTTATCCCTGCTCGACTTTTTTAGTAATACGAATAGTAAAATAAGTAGGTAATAAAGCATTCATCAAGAAACGGTAATAGTCGATACTTCGATAATTTTGTGCTTTAATGTGTTATTATTATTGTATAAACCTGACAACAAATAATATCTGTATCAATTTAATCTAATGAATCGCCACGATTTAAGATTTCGAAGAACTGACTTACGGAAGATTTTATATAGAGAGTAAGTACGGCGTTTCATAAATAAATCTACAGGACAGTTGGGATCGATCCAATTGAAAGAGTTCAAAGAAATGGTGGCCAAGTGCTCTACTGCGAAACGATGAAACTGATTTAGAAGGAAAAAACAGTTACTCTGAACTGAAACAACATTAAATTATTACTTTGAACATATTACTTTTTTTTAAACAGTACATAGCTATGAAACTATCTCTAACTATACAAAATTTCTAATAATTACACAAAAATCAAACATTCCGGAGTTCTATCTAATTTTAAGTCTTACATGCAATGCAACCCTACGTTTCCTTTGCCCATTGTCTCCGTGAGAATAGTGTTCTTAAAAAAACGTCTTAATCTCTTAAAGATTCAAATATCGAACGCACGTTCAAACGTTATTCCGAATACACAGATATTATGTCAAACATGTTCGACACACGCTCCCCCGGCGTCCCAGTTTATCCCATTGTAACTTGATAAGATATTTATTGGCGGGTATTCGAAAATGGAAGCGCCTTACCGGCGTCGCCGTTACGGGCACTCGCATTCTACATTTTTATTTTGTCAATATTTAATGTGATGCCACGGAGTACGGAGTGGGTGCGGTGCTAGCTCCAAAACGAGTTCGAAGATAGGTTCTGAATTTGAAGTTTTTTTTTTTTGTAATGGTTTATGTGTAGTGGGGTTACCGGTTACTGGTGCAAAGCTGGATATTTTAGAGTCGGTTTAATTCAAAATTTAAAATGATTTAAAAATCGAATATTATCTGTATTATGTGGTATCGGTCGATTATTGTGCAAGATTTCACACTCCGCAGTAGTTGGAATCAATATGCCAATGATTAACTATTTCTCAACATTTTATTTCAAGTCCGACGGTTGGGCAGTGTTGGCAAAAGGCAAACGAGCAAACAGGTAGCCTGATTATTATGTAGGATCTATGACCCATACACATAATTGTATTCTCAAGAATACAATTTTAAGACCGCAATCCTCAGACCGCAAATGCGTTGCCAACCCTGACGACAATCCTCCCGATGAGATCCGGGCGGACCCTGTACAAGGTCGTACCACCAAGTTATTTTTTGTAAAAATCCTCTTCTTTAAGCATATCTCGAGACGTATCCCGCACTAGCGCTCCCCTGTGCCGGGACGTGTGCCGTCCACCAGCATACATTTGCGGCGAGCGCTTAGCGACCGGTGTAAAATATTGTTTTTTACCAATATCCCGAACGGCAGGGACGTATCTCCGACTAATACGCTAAGAGTGGGTGTTTGGATTGATATAATAATATAAATTTCATTACAAAATAATGTTATGAAATTATAAATTAACTGGCTTTTGTTATAAAAAAAAGTAGGAATCAACTACTTAATATAGGAAGTGATCCTAGATTCAAATAAGCAGAAGTCGGGTTTTGGTTCAATGTATTAGTATATTTAGTTTAACTGACCTAGGATGAGCTAAAAAGGTGTTTTTTTAACTTTTTCCGGAGTCGGGGCATTGTGTATTTTTAAAATTTTCATTCTTTTTTTTTAAAGCGATAATACATTTTGTTATGTATGTGTTTACTGTTCTTAATAACTTTCAGATTCTTCAATCAAGCCGTAAGCAACACTATTTTGAAGTTGGTTGAAAATTACAAGTATACCTATGAAGAAGAAGAAGAAGAAAATAATGTCATTTCTGCAAAATTACACATTTGTACTTGTAGCTAACATTCTGTAAAGCTAATTATGGTAGAACACTGAAAAACTTAAGGTTAAGATAACTTAGCTAATAAGCATGCAGGATTTTAATTTGCGAAAAGTTAACCCAGCATAGTGTCGCGGCACTCAGGAGCGTCACGACGCTGATCTTCCGTGGATCCAGCATTGTGATGCACGATTATGATGATCTAGTTTCAAAAATTGGTGGGATTGAGATACTCCTCCTTTTTTGAAGTCTTTACAAATTGGAAGGGAAGCGGTAATAATTAAATGATAGTATTTTGTAGTGATGCGTAAATTGGAAATATTTCCTGAAATATATCCAATTTAGGAAATTTTCCCACAAAAATATTTTTAAATCGGAAATATTCTGTCTAGCATTGGGAAAATAACATCCGCATTAACACTGTCCATTGATTGCTCGAGTACTTTTGTGTTAAGTCGAAAGTTCCTATTATAACTACTTCTAAGTTGTCTATTACGATCTAGAAAAAGGGAACGTGTTTAAAATTCTACTTTTCTCCTTTTTTAAGTGCTGTGGCTATGTGGCGTAAATGAGCAACATCCATCGCCTGCCTAAGTATTAGAAGGTAATTTTAAAGCAATTATTTGACTAGCTTTGAAGTCATAGAATATGATAAGCACAATATTTTATCTTCGAAGATATTATTACCATAGACGAAAATGAAATTTATCTGTGACACAGGCTAATTAACGAAAATTATCGAGTAAAATATTCAGGTTCCACCGAGATTTGAACTCGGATCGCTGGATTCAGAGTCCAGAGTGCTCACCATTACACCATGGAACCGGTAAATAGCTCATTAAATGTATTAAAGCCTTCTTTAATTGTTAATTCAGTTTAAAATAAATATAATTGAACAGGTGGTGGCCTTGTTACGTTATTTGCTTGGCTACGACACATACAACTGTAAATTGTTATGCTACTATAGAACCATATCATATTGACTGCGTCAAGTCACGAGAAAGGAAATACAGCAGAATTCATCATTGGCTTCCTGTGACAGAGTTAATAGAGACTAATTAAAGTTGCTTACTCTACCTGGTAATGATTGTTAAATATGACTTTAAAGTGGAAATAGTGTACTTCATCGTTTGGTTTTTCGATATAATATTCGAAATATATTTGTTAATAAATACATTCACGAGATTGAATTGCCTTCGTAAGCACTTTGTAACTAATATACAGGGTGTCCAGTAAATAATGGATAACCTTCTACCCATCCATGGGGCACCTCAGGCTGGTCCCTAAAAAGGACTTACAGGTTTGGTAAAAGTTGCATGGTTTTCGAGATAATCGAACTTTTCTATTTTCTTAATAATTAGCACCTTGCTTCACTGTAATGACTGCCAAGGTCACAAATAAAGAGATTTTGTCGTTCTGTTTGCTGTTAAATATTCTTTAATAGTGATGCTAACGGATGTGTCTTAGAGCATTATGGTAGCGACACTAATTTCTTGTTAAACATATATTAATTTATAACTTCACATTTTGCTTTAAAGTTTGCAACAACTTTGACTGCTTGTGGTGAAAAAAAATTGTATGAAGACCAGAGTGGCCAATATGTTGAAAAATAGTGTATCTAATACTGATTCTAAACTGGTATAACACATGGTGTTTACGTCTTTACAGATAAAGTTATTGCTGTTAGTATTCACTAAGAGCGAATTTTACCAAAACACCAAGTTATCGATAAGTAACTCTTTACTTGATTGGGTTAGTCATATCATAAAAAACGCTTCTCTTATGAAAACCAACGTCTAATCACTGCAAAATAATGAATCACAGAATACTTGAAACCTACATCAACAATAATATTTGTAAATAAAAACCGAATTTAGATAACGTCGTCAATGTAATCGTAAAAACAGATTCGGTTTTTATTTACAAATATTATTGTTGATGTAGGTTTCAAGTATTCTGTGATTCATTATTTTGCAGTGATTAGACGTTGGTTTTCATAAGAGAAGCGTTTTTTATGATATGACTAACCCAATCAAGTAAAGAGTTACTTATCGATAACTTGGTGTTTTGGTAAAATTCGCTCTTAGTGAATACTAACAGCAATAACTTTATCTGTAAAGACGTAAACACCATGTGTTATACCAGTTTAGAATCAGTATTAGATACACTATTTTTCAACATATTGGCCACTCTGGTCTTCATACAATTTTTTTTCACCACAAGCAGTCAAAGTTGTTGCAAACTTTAAAGCAAAATGTGAAGTTATAAATTAAGATATGTTTAACAAGAAATTAGTGTCGCTACCATAATGCTCTAAGACACATCCGTTAGCATCACTATTAAAGAATATTTAACAGCAAACAGAACGACAAAATCTCTTTATTTGTGACCTTGGCAGTCATTACAGTGAAGCAAGGTGCTAATTATTAAGAAAATAGAAAAGTTCGATTATCTCGAAAACCATGCAACTTTTACCAAACCTGTAAGTCCTTTTTAGGGACCAGCCTGAGGTGCCCCATGGATGGGTAGAAGGTTATCCATTATTTACTGGACACCCTGTATATGTAGAAGAAATTGATTCCTTATAATCAGGCGAAGTAGAGTTTAAACGGGAAAATGGCGCCTCACACAAAAGTTATTTTTCGAAAATTTCGTAATAGTGTTCTTATTTGTTTTTTAATTAAATAAAAAAAAGAGAGGTAGTGAAGATATAACAAGCATAGAATTGTCTTAAAAAAACATTTTGTAAAGTTTGTGACCATCTCTTAGCCTATCTCCGGCAAGTACCCCTATGTGGCAATATGAAATATGAAACGTATCGTTCCGTCCGCATGATTGATGTCAAGAAAGCTACCGACTAACTCTTTATCGTTCCTGAGACCAGTCCGAAATGTTTGCTTCTCTGTGACTTAAGCGGTTATTTGAAATTTTGAATATGGAATATTGTTTGAATTGGAAATTATAGGTTCTAACCATTCTTTAACAGACTTTAAGAGGTTAGGTTAATGATTATAATTGGTTAGTCTGTTCAAGAAGTATCAAGTTATATACGTTGATAGTAATAAGCTGTTTTGTTATATACATATATTATATTAAATTTAATTTCATCGACAGCTAATTGCTATTGAAACCTCGTTTTTAGGTTATCTTAAGCACGTGTTACGTACCACGTAAATGCCTGCTGACGAAATGAAAATTCGGCGAAGTAAAACATTCTATGAAGTGAGTTTCGGTGATTCAAGGGCAAACCATTGAAATGGGATCTGTGACCCATAGACATTAGAATTCTCAAGACTACAATCTTAAGACTGCAATCCCAAGACCCCAAATGCGTTGCTAACCCTAAGAGGGAATGTTTCAATGCTAGTAATTTTACCGGGTGTCTTATCCCCACCCGGAACACATGCGAACACTCCTGCTTGGCGGTAGGATAAAGGAAAGCTTACATAAATTTCAAATTTCAAATTTCAAATTATTTATTTTCAACAAAGTTTTTTAGGGTTCCGTAGCCAAATGGCAAAAAACGGAACCCTTATAGATTCGTCATGTCTGTCCGTCCGTCTGTCCGTCCGTATGTCACAGCCACTTTATTCTATAACTATAAGAGCTATACTATGGAAACTTTGTAAGTAGATGTATTCGGTGAACCGCATTAAGATTTTCATACAAAAATAGAAAAAAAACAATAAATTTTTGGGGTTCCCCATACTTAGAACTGAAACTCATTTTTTTTTCATCAAACCCATACGTGTGGGGTATCTATGGATAGGTCTTCAAAAATGATATTGAGGTTTCTAATAGATTTTTTTTCTAAACTGAATAGTTTGCGCGAGAGACGCTTCCAAAGTGGAAAAATGTGTGTCCCCCCCCCCGTAACTTCTAAAATAAGGGAATGATAAATGTAAAAATAATATATGATGTACATTACCATGCAAACTTCCACCGAAAATTGGTTTGAACGAGATCTAATAATTAGTTTTTTTTTAATACGTTAAATAAATCGTAAACCGCATTTTACCTTTCATTCAATCAACTCCAATATAATAAAGAATAAAGAAAAACATTTATTTAGATGTATAGTGGTACAGAACCCTACGTGCGCGAGTCCGACTCGCACTTGGCCGGTTTTTTACACAGGTGTCGTACAAATTCACGGAGCCATATCATGAACTGTTTAATTCGGTCAAGGTCCAGGGAGCTAAACGGACAGAGCTATTTGAGTGCTATAACTCTGTCTCTTTCACGGCGTAACTGCGAGTATTACCAACTTTAATAAGTAATAATACGGCCTAGAATCGATAAAGTGCATTTGCATAAGTTTTAACTCGAATTCTAACTTCAAAGTACAAGTAAGTCGGCAAACTAAGTTTCTACAGAACTATTGAGGTTGCTAATAAGTTTTCAGTACCTATCTCCTTTAGAAAATAAATAAAGAAATGTGCAAAAAGATCAGGTTCCACCGAGATTTGAACTCGGATCGCTGGATTCAAAGTCCAGAGTGCTCACCATTACACCATGGAACCGATGATAATTATAACAAAAAACAATTGTGCACGAAATGTGCCCGATTCCGAATCTATTTAATGAAACGTGCTCAATTCCGTATTTAGTTAAACAAACGTCATTGGTTGTATTTATTCAAGTGCACGCCATTGTAACAATCCACGTGCCTTCAAGAGTCACATTTGCTGTAAAAATGTGGCTATGTTGAAATAATTTTAGAAAAATAAATTATATTACTCAATCTAAAGTGATGTTAAATCTGCCGAAATAAGGTAATTTGTTAGTTAAAATGTACCTTTATTATATATAAATACATAGGTAATTTGTTTTATCAAAGATATGTAACAAAAATCCTGACGTAGACTTAAGAACAAATGAGCTCGTTATAAACTCTCCATAAGTCATGTTTTCCACAAAAACGTCACCCCTTTGTCAGGCAGCCCGGTTCCAAGCACGCAACACCTCCAGTTGTGTCCGGAGTTAATAACGTCCAAATGTCATTCCCAAAAACAATCAAAAACAAAACACTCGAAACAAAAAAAAACAAATGAAGGTCTGTACAATTTTTCCGCTAAGCAAATCCGTCAAGGGGTTGACGCGTCAGGGTGACAAGAATTTACGAGCGCGCGGATGGGAAAAGTTTTAAAAACTAACCACTTTTCATTTCGAACGCAATCTACAGGGTGAGCGACAAATGGACCTGGGACATGACCGTGGTTGTTTTTTCCGGCTGTTGCTTCGTGTAAATTTTGGGTTCCGTACAGATTATTAAAAAAAATGTACCTAACCGTAATATTAAAATGCTTGCTTGGGTGCGCAACAGCACTGTTAAAGAGATTAAAACAAAACAGTATTATCTCTATGTGCATAATACTGTTTTGTTTTAATCTCTTTTTATGTTAACCTACATAATAATATAATATTATATTGTGTTTGCTTAAACTGCCGTTCCCACGGTCAAACTGTTTCTCCAGTTTTGTGAATTTTTTTTCTCCGATTCGTAATTTTTACTCACTGACAAGTTTGTATTTAAAAGCTTTATGATGATAGAAAATTTTTGACCGGTCTACTCCATCGGTTCACACTTATCACAGGGTGTGCTTCTTAAAGAACCCCGACACAACCCTTACAGTTGTCGCGGGACGATTTGTACAGGCGTCGCCGCGATATTGCGCCGAAGACTGATGGTGCAGGCGCCCTTTAATAAAATATTTACAGGGTGCTATTCTTACGGGGCCACGATCGAGCAAACGGTCGAGACACGTTTGTGCTGTTTTATTTTTTACAAACTTTTATTTACCTTGCCTTGTTAGCGTAGGTCAAATTGTGCATGTTTATTTTGAACCACTTCGTTTTAGTAATGGGCTGATGCAATCTGATGATCTAAAAGCTGATCTGTTGATGGTGTCGGAAGGTGACAACAAGATCTCCGCTATACTTAACGTAGACCCACTATCTTGGCACTTGTTAGTTAAGTCTCTATAAGTAGATAATGATTTTGCAAAATAAGTACAGACGGCAACAAAAGCTATTTTCAAAAAATCAAATTTTGACAGAAACGTATTTGAAATCTCGGTTGTTGCCGTTTCGGCGAAGAAACCAGGGATCAAATTAAGCTTGTCGATGAGCTCGTTGACGACGTAGCCCTCAACACCAGAGTCTGAGGCAAAAACACTTCGATTACCCTCCCTTTCATTTTATCTTGAAGTGTAAAGATAGAAGAAGGATGCGAAATGTTGGAACGTGGAGGTAAGGGTCCCGATGATCTCAAGGAAATTAAGTGGTTCGAAATCAATTTGGCTTGCAAGTTGCGGGGTAAATTAAACTTAAGTGGTTTAAAGGGGTAGAAGGGGGTCACGAAGCATTTCGCAACGTTTTTTGACGTACACTTGTTTCATTCTCTATTCAGAAGATTAGATAGTATATTATACATGGTACGTGGAAAAAAATGCTCGCTTGCACCCCACATTATAGGCAAATTATAATGTAATGTAAACTAAAAGGAGGATTATCAGACTTTGTTAGAATTATAAAAAGTTAGATTAATAATAGGGTATAATTTCACGCAAATGGACCTATGTAGTCACAATTAGGCTTAAATGAATGATTAAAAGGCTTATATTAAGTTGTTTTACGATAATTCATTTATTCGTTTTAAAACAATAGCATTAGCTACAAAAAGTCAGGTTCCACCGAGATTTGAACTCGGATCGCTGGATTCAGAGTCCAGAGTGCTAACCGTTACACCATGGAACCGGTTAATTACTCATTAAAATATTGGCAGCCTATTATACAACTAATTTATTATGTAATTCATATTATTAATAAAATGCCTTACTTCGCTTATGTTTACTCAAGTGTTTATACTCCTATAAAAGCAGACGTTATCTAGAAATCAGTTGAATTGGCGCCTCTTTCGTCGGTTCCATGGTGTAATGGTGAGCACTCTGGACTTTGAATCCAGCGATCCGAGTTCAAATCTCGGTGGAACCTGATTTTTTGAAAATCGAACCCAGCATCTATTTAAGACAGAGTTGTAACTCTCTCCGGTATGCGATGCGATTTAGTAATTAATTGAAATACTGTGACTTTTTTTTTTGGAAATTTTGATTATTATTTGTCGAGTGTGGGTTTAGGCAATGTTGATTGAACCATACTCTTTCCGATGTATTAACCTGATCCATGAAATAGTGAGCATACTGGACTCTGAATGTAGTGATAGTTACGTGTTTTAATCATGGTTGACCTTTGATTATTTAAAATGATAATAGCTTGAATAACATAAACTCTGTGTTTTATTTCATTTACGTATTGTTTTACTAATATTTGGCAAAAAAATGCAAATAAATTGTGTACTTTTAAAGCCGTCAGCTATTATATAAACCATTAAAAAAAAAAAAAAACACTTTCTATATGGTTTCTTTCAACGATAGTAAATTATTTGAAGTATTGACTACAGTTCAAAACATAATCATCCTGTTCATTATACCAACAAAGTATGACAGTATATTGAATACTACTAACCACAGGTACATTTAGCTTGTAACCGTGGTTTGTTTTTTTAAGTCTGGCACTATCTGTAGGGTAGAAAAGACCATGTGCGGCTTAAGCTCTTTAGTAACTAGCAAAAATTGGTTTATATATTTTCTTCGTAAATATTTTTTAGAAAAAGGATGCTTTTGATACAAACCAGCATGATTTTTTTCAGAACAGCTTTTGAATAAGTAGTTCCTATTGTATGTACCTTACGGGAATGTGCATGATTTTACGGTCATATTTTGTTACTGCATTACTCACAGTCCAGAAGTAACGTTTATAAACACTCACTAGTAGGTTCTTAAGCACCACTTCAACTAGAACTCGGTTCCTATATGTTTATAATGAGCACAAGGGCCACCTGATGGTGAGTAGATTAGGCTCTGATGACAATCTCAAGACTACAATTGCGTTGCCAACCCTGATAAGAACTAAGTGTAATGCCTTTGCTAGTTATTTCACTGATCACTGTATAAGCGGCAGGATATGAAATGGTGGTAGCGATCCGGATGGACCCTGCACAGTGCACAAGGTCCTTCTTGCACTGACAACGACTATTTGTTAAATAACTAGCCGTTAAGTAATTTTATGTCATTTTATCAAGCATATTTTTCAATGCCCGTGCCTCACTTATCCTTTTCCTTTCAACCATTCTCAAACAACACATCTATTTAATCGACACCTTATGTGATAACCCTAAAACAATCGAGAATGGAGCACCCCTTACATACCCTTCCTATAATTCGTACATTATACACAACCCCATCACAATTCTAAACCTCACCATAAAGTAACACAGTTGGATTTTCTTTGAAGTGATAGTTGTATAGTGAACATCGTAAGTATACGGTCACTTTTGGACTTTGTCTGATTCACTTGTTTGACAATTTAGTATGGCTTTTCAAACCCGACGTGAAAGCGACAAGGTACAAAAGCGATCACTTACTTGTGGTGTTGGCTGTAGTTACTCTTGGGAAATTGGCGGGTGTGCAATAGGGTTGTCACTTCGCAAGATGAAGCCTCGTCCGATGGCGGAAATCTTAATCCAATACGAGGCGACAGCGAATGATTTATACTGCTGATCGGGGGGCTAAGAAGGAGTGTGCGGCTTTTCTTATGTCAAGTTCAAAACTCCTCTATATTTCTTACACAGGATGATTTGGGTGGGGAAAAGTATGTATTTATCATTGAAAATTAATACCTCTCTCTAATGACACATTGTAATTTATTTAAAGTCTTAAACTTAATATTATTTAACTTTTAGCAAGCACGCAAATGAAAAGAAAACGTCTGTAGTATGTATAAATAAGGTTAATAACTATAGATATAAATGTTGAGCATTCATTTTCAGTTAGTAAGCTAATTAAATGCCTTGCTTGGAAAAGGCTGGGGTGAATTAAATCATGAGTTAATTACACCATATTTGATTTCACCTTTGCCTTTATTCAGTCTTTCTTAATTTTAAGCTGATAATCACTTTCAAGATGTGAACTGCTTGTTTCTGACATACCTATAATTTGGAGTATAAAATTACACGACAAATATTGGCACAACTGTATCGATATTTTAAATTTGAATCATGATGTATACGTTCCTTTTGGAAAATTTTGAATTGAAACTACAGGTTGTAGTTTTTTGCAACTATGAAAGTTGATTGCGAGTACATCAGAGATCGACGGGTCCATTTTAGCGCCCCAGCGTGCAATACACTCAGCAGCACCTGAGCTCAATCACATTACACCACGCGTCGTCGCTCGCGCGATTTTTTTTATCATTGACATGTCTTTTTAAGATTGGTAAAAATGTTAACTTATAAGGGAATAGGTATGTATGTTTATAAAGATAAAAAACTTTTTATATCCTGTATATCGGTCATTCTCCAGACAGCCATTTCTGTATGTCCTCGGGCTTAAAAAATCTAAAACTATTGAATTTTGTATAATTTATATTTTTTGATTGTAGAAGGTACTTGTATTGAGGTGTACATGAATTTTCAAGTAAATATTCAATACCCTTCTAGGAGAAAAAAAACATCAATACCCCATTCTCCTAATTAACACCACGTGTCCCACTTCCGAAATCACTAATATACCTATTTACCCCGATCATATACAAAAGGAAAGATGAATGAAAGTATTTTTATTTAATAAAAGATAAGACGTCCTCATTGCAAAAAAATTACCAAGTGTATTTATTAATTTAACACTAAGATATAAAATAAAGTAAAGATGTCCCGAGACGTGTACTAATTCACGCGCAGCTTTCATTGCTGTCCGTGCAAGGCCATTGAAGAAAGAGACAGACATCGCTAACGCATTTCGCGTGAGCCGCCAGTCGTGTCGAGACCCTCTTGAGGTAAAGACGTGTTAGTGTTGTGTGGATCGCTGACTACAAACGTAAGTATCTAATTCGCACGTTTTGGTTCTCGTAAATTCTAATTCACACGTTCACGTTTTTAAAATCAGCCAATAACTCTATAGCTCTGTAAATTATTCTATACATTAAGGACCTCAGTATTTAACAGTTACTGGATTTTGTAGTTTATCACATGTACCTACAAGAAGTTATATTTTTTTTATCAAGAATTTCTAATACACACGTCTAATTCACGCGTGAAAAGTGATCGCGTTAATTAGTTTAAGAGTAGTAAAAAGCGCTTTTTGGTACATTTATAACAGCTTTTTAATTATAAATTCTTAAGCAAGAATTTAGAAATAAAAACTTTTATACCAGTTTAAATGAATTCACACTTTTTACAAAAAAGTAATTCCCGGAAGAATGATGGCGGGTCCCTATACTTACTACAATTTTCGTAAGATAATTAATAGTACTATGATGATTAATAATACTATGTCAAACTGATATATTATTAGAGGTTCCTTAAAATCTTAACCTTATACTCGTACTTAAGTGTTTGAACAATATGATCTTTAGGGGATATTTTTTTTTTTAGCATATTTCTCCTTTTGAAATGTTAATAATTTTGCTCACCGCATTAAAAAGTTGCATTTTCTCAAAAAGTGACACTTGTCATTCTAATCATGCGACGAAAATCCTAGAGACCCGCCATCATTCTTCATATTTGTACAAATTATGTATTAAAACAACCCACAATAATTAAGCTACATACTATAGTTGAATGTCTGTATGTTATGTATAATTGTCGTATTTCCTAAAATGTAGCAAATTTATATAATTAACGCGTAGTTTTTCTAATTCGCGAGCAAGTAATTCTAATTTTATCTAATTAACGTGCAGTTTTTCTAATTCACGAACAAGTAATTCTAATTAACGCGTAACTTTTCTAATTCGCGCGTGAGGCAAATATTAAAACCCTTCTAGTTCATTAACCGCTAATAATAATTAAGTGCCCAATAAATATTATAGTTTGAATGGTCGATATTTTACTACATTTAGTATAAAATTTATCAAAAAGCAGGTGGAAAAAAAGGGCGGTGTTAATTAGACTGAGAACACAATTCTGGAGAATGACCGATATGAAGAATTATTTAAAAAAAAGGTGAAACATACCTAATGTGAAGAAAGTTTGTTGAGCGCTAAAAAAGTATTAAATTATTATTCACTAACAGGCGCAATTAAACCCAGTTAGTCTATACGTTTATTAAATAAGTGAAAATACCTTTTGACAAAATCGTTTAATAGAAATATAGTTCATTATTATTTGATATATTATTAGATGTAAGTTACGTACCAAATATTACTAAAAATCGTCACCACTATAATGAGTGTCGAATTTGACTTTTGGTGTAGCGGACCACATTCAACAGTTTGATTAAAAATAATTAATATACAATATTCTCAAGTATGAACGACTACATTACATAAAGCAACAGATTTTTGACAAAAAAATGAATCATGTTGCCACTTACACATTTTTCCAAACTCTACCAATATAGTTTACATGACTTTTTCTATGGGATTCCCTGACTCAGCGAAACTAAATGTTTTAGTTTCGCAGTCATTGTTTCTCGTCAATAACAAAATGCTAATCATCAACGTCTACATAGGTACACAATTCGACCGTCGCTCTATTGTCAAACATAAGTATTTAACATTTAAGCGATTTTTAACGCAATAATTAACACAACGGTCACCGTGTTTCAAGTGTTTCATAGGACTTTTTTACATATTATTAAATTATTTAAGTACCTACTATCAGCCCAATGGAACCCTGAGCCACCAATGCCACCATGGAACTGTGTCACAGTGACGTTATGATTCAAGTCGTAAGAAATGTCAAACGAATTGTTTTGTAATAATAATAGTAGTACTCCTCGACACGGCACGCATTGTGAGGAGGTTCCTCTCTCTGCAGCCCTAACCACCGGTAGCTTGAGCCCTGCCCCGCCGCCAGCGGCACTCGATGGTTAGGTTTTATATTCATTGTCTAAAACCTAACTTATAGAAAATTTAATAAATATCCGAATAATAATACATTTTATTTCAGGCTACAAGGCCCATATTAACAAATGCCGTATAGACGAACATACATACTTGTAACAATATACATACGACTACTTTCGCGGTGTCATCTAGACGGCGGCCACAAAATCGCCGAAATATGACACCCCTCGGCCAGAATTGCTCCTTTAAATAGAGTGATCTTTGGTCGGTACTCTCGCCACAAAAGATGTCACTGTGACACCGTTCTGTGGTGGGCCAGGGTTCCAATGGGCTGATAGTACATTAAATAGATAAAAACTACCGATATTAATGCCGTTATTATTTCAGAGCTCTCTCTCTCTCTCTTAATGGGCCCAATCGATTTTTATAAATACTAGCTAACAACTGAATGTGTAAATTGGGAGTTACGATGATATAGACATACTTACACAGATACACACATTAAACTTATAACACTCCGCGTTATTCGACGAGGGTTAATTAAAACATCTCTCTTTATCGATCGGCGGTTAAAAATGAATCACCCTCTAATTCGGGTATTTGCAACAAGGAACTAAAACAATCCATAATGACACGAGATGGTTAGCCACGCGAGCTGAGCGAGGGTGGCTATAGTCCGAGTATCATTATGGTTGTTTGTCTCGCGTTAAATACTGTACTTTTCACTTTGAATGCGAGGAAAAAAAACAACGTTCTATAAAAAAATACAATATTTATTATAACAAAGTTTCTTACTTTGTTCCGCGGTTGTTTTTCTGTTAAGTAATGCTTGAAGTGCTTGTATATAGAGCCAACAGATTCAAACTTGAACACTATTTTAAAAGGAAATGGACCGTGCATTTCAATGAATTCATCCTTAATATAATAAAATATATTAATGTTCATAATCTTTAATCGTGTTTCACGAAATTAAATCATTTTTATTTTATTTTTGCATATTGAGGTCATTTCCACGCCCTTAAATTTGTCTATAAGCAATCACTAAAAATGGCGATAATCCTCCATTTACAAACACCGTGACTGGGGGATTCGAGGTTCCTAAAGTAAATTTAAAAAAAAAACTTTAGTCCCGATGTGCAGAGTCTAAAGTAACATTTTAAGAGCATGAGAAGTGAAAATATTTTCGTCACCCTGTATATATCTCGGCTACTAAACCTTTGTTACCCAGTAGCTGTAGCTACCACTCGAGTGGTTAATGTCAATACTCATCAATTGCGCCATACTTATTGAAATAACGCTCGGAGTTCAATTAACCAGGCGGTTATTAATGGGACGCCGGCGATTAAACTCAATCTCCGATAATCCGCGGGGAGGGCCCGGTGGCGTGAATTTAATTGGGGTTTAATTGTCATGGAGTAACCTACGTTTTAGTTGGGCTTACTGCTTAATTAATAGTGGGATGGTTGGAAAAGGGTACGTTTCCGTTGTAAGATAATGAAAGCCAACGATAAAAATGATAGTATTGTTAGCTTGTGTTTAAAATTAATAGCAAATTTAAATGGTTGATAAATAAGCTGCGATTACAAATAGCACAGATTTTATTTTAATCGTTTGGGCCAAGCACAACTTTTTATAATTTACTGACTAATAAAATAACTTAAAGGAAGATATAACAAGTCTAACAGAAAGCAGACGTTAAAAACCCAACAGCTGTTTGGATAATGTCATTAGTATAATGTAGAGTTATAATGTGTAAAAATTCAATTTCGTCTACTTCTAATTTAAAAAAAAGTACCTACCCAGTGACGCCAAACTGAATGTAACGACTTCGCTTCTCAAAATCGGGCCATCCGTGCAGCCTTTACAAGAGAACTTAAAATCACACATACATATACATGTATATACATTAAACGTATATACCGACATACATATCGTGTATTTTTGTGATACAGTTTAAAAATATTACGCTCCTCCTTCGGCAGTCAGGTGATTTTTTTTGATGTTTTTCTATTCACCTTACAATTTAGCTTACCTTCCGCTAACTTTCTGCATCAGTGACAAGCATACTTTTTCTTGCTAAAATCCTAAAATCTGCGAAACCGGCTCAAAATTGCCCTCGTAAAACTGCATAATTAAACTGCCAGTTAACTCCCGAATTCTCTGTGCAACCGGCTCAGAGGCACGCACTAATTACCGACGAGAATTCGATGCAATAAATCAGAGACATAATTTATAACGGACGTCGCGCGGAGGAATGCGGCGCGAATCCAGCGAACATATTTGAATTTGGGGACGCTGGATTGTACTGTGTGACTGGCCAGTAGGATTCGCAACGAATTCGGCTTCCAAGTTTGAAATTGATAGTGTCCGTATAGTATAGAACCTGGCTGAATGATTAATGTCAGATCGTGTCGATTATGGCGACTATAGAAATTAGTTTTTAAAATATCGTCTTGTTGTATTTTAGCTTTTAGAAGATGGGTGAATATTAAGTGATAGTTTAAGTCCCTGAAACCTTAAATAATTATTCAAAATCATTATCAATTTTCGTTTGATTTACTTTAATGTCAATCAGCGTTCCAACCAATTTTTAACTGAAGTAATGGTGTGGGTGTTACGAGATTCAGATAAGAAATAATGTACAAAATTATTTCATTTTAAGTATATTTAGCTACAAATTCCTATTTAATTTAGTCTGCCAAAAATGTACACAAGGACTCTAAAGTGAAAACATGTTTTTTTTAAACATGATAAATCTACTGAATCTTTCATCCTTATTTAGGCTTGGTGAAAAAAAAGATTTTCTTAAATAGATCAGAGCTCGCTAAGGCCCAACCCTAATTAAGCGAATTTAAAAAGGTTCTCTCAACAATTTGCCAAACAAATCCTACGTACGTTAAAAAAAGGCCAATACTTCATTATGGTCTGCCAGACCGCTACCGTCATCCCTTTTTAACCCACGTATCCTCGTATTTTCATCCCTTTCGCTCTCATGTGTGGAAATCAGTCCGAAATTAAATCCCGTCTCAGATTATTACATAGCTCAGTGTCGGATCATAAATAACCGTTAGGGAAAATGCGCGGGGAAATTTGAATTTAGAATGTTTTTTGCGCAGTTTTGGGAAATTGGAAATGGAATACGTGAAAATGATTTGGGAAATGGGCTTGTTTAATACATATTTAGTGGATTTTGTTGTGCGGGTTATTAGGGGACTAGCGTTGTGAAAAATTGTTGGATGAAATTGGTATTATTTTCTTGTAGGCGCTTAACTTATTTTTCTTGAAGAATCTGGTATTGCTAATTTTCTAATTGTTGAGGTAAGAAGATTAATGAAAAAACCGGCCAAGTTGAAGAGTCGAGTTCATTTTTTTTTTTAGTATTTGTTGTTTTTTTACAGAGTTACTATAATAATACAAATTTTGACGCTTGTATGTATGTTTTATCTTATTATTTAATACGCTAAAATAACGTTTTTTTTTCATTATGTGAGTTAATCTCCTCCTCCCCTGTGTGTCTCCTGCAAAACTTATTTTGAAAAAAAAAAAACTCAAGTATATCAAATGTTACAAGGCACTCGAGCAGAAACAATGCAATCATAATTCAAATCGCTTTTACTATTCTAATACATTATTTTAGCTGTTAAATATCAGGGATGTATTCTTTTAAAAACTACTTACCAATCAATTCATTGACAAAGTATTGCCTTTGACTAAAGTTGCCGCGCGCACTAGGTAATTTAGGTAAGTATATACCTTCACGCCTGTCTCCCAAAGAGGTAGGCAGAGACTATGGAACGGTTTAAACATCCAAATTTCGCTTCTCTACATTCATCAACCTTTTCATGTACTTACGAGTACGTCGGTTTCGGGTTCTTTTGATTTTTCCTGATCACTGTATTGTGCCTTTAGTGCGTCCCCTACCGACACGATACGATACGATGCCAAGGCGTCAAAATGCCCGTATGCCACTGACAGTATTTACGTATTTGGTATACTACCATCTTATCCATTGACCTACCGCCAAACAGCAGTGTTCGCATTGTTGTGTTTCGGTTTGGAGATAAGACAGCCAGTGTAATGACTAGCATTGAGGCATTCCATCTTAGTCCTCAGGGTTGGCAACGCATTTGTAGTCTTAGGCTTGCAGTCTTGTGAAAGCGAATGTCTATGGGTCACAGTCTCCACTTACCATCGGGTGTCCTGTGAGCTCGTTTGCCTTCTCTATGCCATAATAATATATGGAAATGTTAGTAACTATTAAATACATAAAACACCCCGATATAATGGCAACCCATTTTTTCCGAGATAATTTATCTTGAACAGCCCAACCGGTTCTTGTAAATCTGGTTAAGAACCATCCCATTTGATAAGTAAAAAAAAACTGCGTCAAAATCGGTCTATCCGTTTGGGAGCCACGATGCCACAGACACACAGATACACAGAAACACACATCATAGATACACAGTTACACAGATGTTATAGAGGCATTCCATCTTAGTCCTCAGGGTTGGCAACGCTTTTGAAGTTTTAGGATTGCAGTCTTGTGAATGCGAATGTCTATGGGTCGCAGTTTCCACTTACCATCAGGTGGCCTGTGTGCTCGTATGCCTTCTCTAAACCATAAAAAAAAATTTACTCGAGAAGCTTATACACACTCTACAGCGTTCACCCCCACATACCCTTTCCTTCCCCTTCCTTTCCCTTCTTTTTTTTCGGGGGTTAATAATGATCTTGTACAGGACAAGTTACATTCACCGGTTAATAATTCGTCAACGAATTATAAAGTAAGTGGTTATAGAGAATCACGTAACAAAAATCGAAATTACGTCAGAAGTTTTAAATACTCATTCGCTACCATTATTATAGAAATACAAACAATGCAAACCATACATACATACAAACAATATCCCATAGAAATTCCCATTAAGACTAAGATCGCTTTAAAGCAGATACAATGGCTTTTAATCCCTCTGTCACAGGTTAGCCAGATTAATTATCTTAAACATAGTAACGAAAATGAACCTTATTACGTTGGAATAAGATTTAGGGGGACATCATTTGGGGATTGAAATAAGGTTGTTTAAAATGAACCTAAACGCTTTGT
Source organism: Acleris sparsana (assembly GCA_923062465.1). Classification (NCBI taxonomy): domain Eukaryota; kingdom Metazoa; phylum Arthropoda; class Insecta; order Lepidoptera; family Tortricidae; genus Acleris; species Acleris sparsana. Next base: position 18,033,872 of record OV281286.1, read on the forward strand.
AATATGGTGTAGAATATGGTTTTAAGTAAATACAATGTAAATTATCCGTTTAATCTAGATCTCTGTGTGTTAAGCTATTTACTAACACGCTAATATGGCGTTTAATGGAGTAAGTTTATTGTAAAATGCAATATAGAATGGAAAAATTAATTCAAAAACGCTGTCCGTTAAATTCTTGTGCGCTTTTTTAACCCCTAGCAAAAAAGAGGCGTGTTGTAAAATTAACGAGAACACCTTAAAATTCCGAATTAATCTTTTCCGTATATTCATTTGTACGAATTTTCATTTTCTGAAAGCTATGTTACGGCGCTGGAGCTATTTTAGGTTAAAAGCATACTTTGATTGGCATACGTAGGTTAGGTTAGGTTTCATTTATTGGCAGAGTGCAAAGCGGGTGGAGGGGGTTAAACCTAAACGGTCACAGCGCTCGCTACGGCTAAAATTGTCATTTTTGTGGCTGACTTGAGCTGTCAAATCCATATTGCAGTAAACATTTTCTAATCGTTTTTGAGATAAAAATATGTTCCTGGTAAGATGTGTTGTTGTGAACGCTCGTTCCCTTAAAACCATAATTGCAAAATATCTAATTGCCGATTTACCCGTTTTCTGAAATATGAAATACCCAAAATACCAGACTTTCTTTTTACCGTGTTTCTTTTTATATCGGATTTCCAAATCAACGTGTTTTCAAAACATCATGTTCTCTTTAAAACCGAATTCCCATAATACCAGATTTTGATAACACTAGGCCGGCAAAACACAATGTACTTGAATCACCCAGTTTCTTAAGCTACCAGATACTCAAAATATCAGATTGCCAGTTTACTTAATTCCCAACACACCAGATGCTGATCATGCTTGATTTCCGAATGCCTAAATTCCTAAAACACCGGATTTTTACTTTGGTAGATTACATAAGTACGGTTAGACAACAAAACCAACTGTAAATATCAAATTTTTATTGTCAACTATATACAACTAGGTACTGAACTTTATCATTAGCAAATGGCCAAATAGTCTATAAATAAAAAAATAAGTAATGAAAAAAAAAACATTTGGTGAATTCAAAATATTTATATATAGGTACACATTTTATAATCGGCTTCACAAAAAGGAGGTGGTTCGCAATTCCCCGGAATCCCTTTTTTTTACGTATGGTACCTAATTAAGGTAAATGCACCTATCATACGTCAGAAGGAGGGTTATGTTTTTCGAGCGTACGTATGTATGTATGTATGTATGTATGTATGTATGTCTATTTCTGGGCACGCTCTGCAGCCTAAACGGCTTGACGGATTTTAACATAAGAGGTGTCATTCGATTCGTCTTAGTTGCCGAAGTGACATAGGGTACATAATATTTACATACATCCGCGAAAAAATTATTATATTTTTTTAATTATTATTATGACAATATGCGTATCAAATGAAAGCTATCCTCAAAAGAAGAGAAAAGGAGTGACAAAGTTGGTATTTAACGCAAACGAAGTCCTGAAGCACCTGACCGTACTTGTTTGATATTTGAGATTCTGGGGATCTGGTGTTCTTAAATCTGGTATATCGAAAATATGGTTTATCTGAAATCTGCTCATTGAAAAATCTAGTATTACATGATCATGCTAAGGCGAGATCAAGTTCTTTCGAGAAAATTGTGTTTTCCGAATCAGGTTTGTAAAGTATTTCAGTGTTTTGAAATTCTTGTGATTTCGAAATTTGATATTTTCGGTGTAAGGTTTTATAGGGAACATGGTGTATTGAGAACATGGTATTTTATAAAACTGATATAAAAAGGAACATAATATATAAAAATACAGGTATTGTGGGAATCTAATATTTTGGTAAGCATGTATATCGGCAATAAGATATTTTGCAATTATGGTTTTCAGGGAACGAGCGGTTGTGAATTGTAAATAACACCAAGAAGAATAGCGACTGTAAATTTTACCAATTTCCAAGACCATTGTGGAAACGAGACCAAAGAAATAAGTGGATATTTGCTGTAAGAAAAAAAAAGTAAGTTACTTTTAACCTCTAAAATTTTACTTAAAGACGTTATCATTTGATACAAGTATTAAAATTGGCAATAATGTTACTGACTACCATTGTCCAAAATTGTGTAATATAGTAAAATAACACAAGATTTCATTAATATTTTTCATAATATTTACTTACTTCTTGTTTGACAGCGGTGACAATATTGTCCATAATGGCCGCCTGTCACGTGGCGCTGTCGTCGCGCTCGGTCCTTCTACCAAAAAAATGCGTTCGGAATTTTGATCATTTTGGAATTTGGAATTATGACTCTTCGGAATTATGTAGTAAGTCTGTGTATGTGTGTCTCTATATCTTTGTTCCTGTCTGTGGCATGGTAGCTCCCAAACGGATGTTTACGACGTTCGAGGGAACAGATAAGCGTACAAGTTTGCACGTCATGATATAACAAGTTCGATTTTCTCTTACAGAAACTATTGCCGAAACTGGTAGATCACTTTCTTGGCTGACCGTAGGTACCTAGTGATAAATAAATAAATAAACATAGGTAGGTAAATAATCTACATAAACTGTTAAAATCATAAACCGGCTTTTTTGCTCCGGGTCGTTTAATTTATCGCCTAAGTCATTTCACTCTATTTCATACTAGCGACGAGCGCCGGCGTCGGTTCGGTTTATGTGAATTTGCTGTAGCACCCTCCCATAAACCAGAAAAAATATCTGATGGTGAAAACCGCGTCAAAATCCGTTGTGGTTTAGGAGGACCTAGCGGATGTACAGACAGACAGACGCGGAAAGAGACTTGTATTTTATTATGTGAAGATAAAGAAGAAGATTTGGAGAAAAAAACGATAAGATATGAATCATCATCATCATCATGTCAGCCGAAAGACGTCCACTGCTGGACATAGGCCTCCCCCAAGGCTTTCCACTCAGACCGGTCTTGTGCTTTTCGCATGCGAAAAGATATGAATATCAATTTTAAATTGAATGTTTCTCCGTCATAAAAATCAGCTCTGTGGTCAGCATTTTTGTCGATATCATGATCAAGTCTACGTTAGTACATCGGATATGAGATCCTGTTGTCACCCTCCGATGCTACCCTTGATATTCGGTTTACAAAATTATGTAACTTATGGTATACAATTAAGAATAGAAAATAATTGAACAACAGAATAAATTATTTTAAAACAACACATGGTTTCAAATACACGTTAGAAATTGGTTCAGATTTGGCTTGCAACATTGAAACTGAAAGCAAGTAAAACATCTCTGGCAACATCAATCCTCAACCAAACTTAACTGCCCAGCAAAATGTTCCAATTCCCGTTTTATTTATCCCAACACTACAACGTAACCCGAGGCCCATTAGCGATGCACACTTGTTAGTCCGCAACCATTTGTTTGCCGCAACGCGACCTAATCCCGGGATTGTCCCGGCATAATCCCGGATCACGAATCATGACACTATTGTTGTAAGTGTGAAACCGACACAAATAGGCCTACGGCTTTGCACACCCCTAGCAAACAGAATTTGAAAGTGTTTAAACTGGAACTCTACGCGTTTGGATTAAAGTTGGATTTTGCGGCGGCGAATTTAAATTTGCGATGACGATGAAATAGAGATCCCCTTTTAAAATCTCTATTAGATTCGCTTTTTGAATATAGTTATTGCTAGTTGGAGGTACGGTTGGTTTTTCGTTGGTGGTTGTAGAGTATTTTTGACGTTTAGTATATTGTGTTGGCACAATGGTTGAGCCTAGGTCCTCTTGATTGAATTTTTATTTGTGAAAGTTCATTGTGTCGTTATTAACGAGATTATTATAGTTGTACGTTTTGAGGGTTCTTTATTTAAATATTGACGTTTTCTGCTAAATGAAACGGTAAATTTGCTCGGTTTTGTAAGGGGTTTGGAATATGTTACTTATATAGTGGATAGTGTATGAATGCCTCATTAGTTCTGTGTGAACAGGTGTTTGAATTTTGCGTCGAAAACATGATGTTTTCGGTTTATTCCACTTATTATATTTTTAGCAAAACATGGCAACAGTAAAATACTAGCTGAGACTAGAAAATGTGACGTTTCTTATTAATTAAAGTTTTCGTGATTAAAAATTAGTACTAAGGAGTGTAATTTCGTGATAGATTGAATGAATTACATATATTTTGCTTTAAGTACTAGCGAATGATGGTATAGTTGACGAAATATAATCCGCACCGATTGTCTTAGAAGCCCTCAGCGAATCGGTGCAGATAATATTATTATCATATACCTTGTTACCTTCAGGGTAGGTACTTACCTACCTATCATAATAAATATTTTTATTATTTCATAGAATATTACTGCTGTTACTGTCGTATTATTAACGACATTGTATTTTAGTAAATGTATTGTTTTCGAGATTTTCATGTTCGTTAGTCTCGGAAATAAAGGGGGAGAGAACGACTCATGGTAACTTCCTTTTGCGTTTCGTATTACGACTGCGGAGAGATTAAAAATGAAACATTTCATCACAGGGTAAATAAAGCGATTCGGTTACTTTCTATTCTTCTGCCTAAATCAATAATTTAAATTTTCATATCAGGGGGTTGTTATTAACATGGCTATGTTCATTTCACGGCGAGCGTAAAGGCCAGAGCTATAGCAGTTATATAGCTGTCTTTTTCTCTCCTTAATTAAACTGAACTGCATAGTCATGTCATAATAACCCCTAATTAATACACCTAATCTTCAGCAATTTTAGAGACAAAGAGAGAAACAAAATCATTCCACTCACTTGTTACTTATAAGGGTTCCGTTTGTCAGTATTTAGTCGTTAAAAGCATGTCTCAGAATATTTGCAATAAAAATGCAGCTTCGTCTTAAACCTACGGCCTCACGCAGTTAAAACCCGCCTGATATACAGATGGAAAACTGTAAAACCGCCTACAAATCGAAAGCAATTCCCGTAATGGCGGCCCACGTTCACGTCGTACGACAAATAAAAATAAATTTACATCGCATTAAACGTCACGACACGGTGTCGTGCGTCGGCCAACGGCCCGCGGGTGTCGTAGGATAATTATCGGTTATAGTGCAAGGTATGGCAGGGGCGATTCCAGCTATCGGTGGTTTCGATTGGGGTCTGAATAAATAAACATTAGGGGAAACTTCTTAAATTAAGCTCTAGCGGGCCTAATATGGCCGTGTTTAGCTATACGTCACTGTCTAACCAGTACGTAAGTGCGAGAGCAACGAGTGGTTTATCCACCGCGATAAAGAAGACCATAATGCGGGACTAGGGGGCGTTTATCTCGTGACGAAATGTGGATAAAACGTCACTGCCTAATAAGAGCTATCACAACGTTATCGTAACGGCACAGACGATATGGCTTTTACCGGCTAGCTAGAATATCGGCCTTGATCTACGACTTTATACAGTTTTCTAGTACGTCGCTACGTCGTTGTATAATTAATGATTTAGAATACCAATACACGCGACAAATTCGATCGCGACCGGCCTACCATTTCCCAGGTTGGTTGTAAACCTTGTTTCATTCGGCATAGGCCCGTAAAGCTAACGGCCCATAACCTCTAGCGGTGTGCATAATGCCTTCCATGCAGCCTTCGATGCAATTGCTTTTAAACGTATGGACGACATAAACCTGTGACATGGACGGACATAAACATACCATAATAGTAGGAGATCCCAATCTACGTGGTGTCCAATACACTTTTTCCAGGTGAAATATTATTTTTAACTATATATATTACATATTTATATGACCCAGGATGGTTGTCACCAAAAAACTGCTCCGGACTACTTTTAATATTTTAAAAATGCTACAGACAATATTTTTTAGTAATAATTTAAAAAAAAGATCTCTTTTTCTGTGTAAACTTCGTATGTACCTATATGTATTTTTTTTTTAAACTCCAAGATTATTCCATTAATTTCCATCATACGGGTGAAGGGCTTTCGCCTTTCTACATCCAGGTATGAGTTAAACAGGTAAGTTGAAGAAGCTTATTGTTCGACTCATTTTCCGCAACCAACCAAGTACAGTCAACAGCATAAATAAGTGATCATTTATGTACCTTGTCACTTTTACGTCATGTTTGAAGTGTCATACAAAATTGTGAAACGATTGAAAGCGACAAGGTACATAAATGATCACTTATTTATGCCGTTGACTGTACCAACATTAGTAGTTATTTTAAAGTCTATTTTGTTGTTATTTAGTACAAAGTTAAACATTGTAAAAAAGTGCTTTGAATAACGATTTATGATTATTATTAAAACTTAGATAATTTGATTACAATTGAAACGATAAAGGGTTGAAGGGATGTTGGGATTTAAGACCATTAATTTGAGTCTAGTTAGTTAAGTTTAGCTATAAAGTGCTATATAGTGTTCAAGTGTGGGGGTATGACCACCGGTGAATAACTAACTTACATATAGGCGTTACACCTCAGGGTTGGCAACCCATTTTGTAGTTTTAGGATTGCAGTTTTGAGATGGTACGTTCGTCGGGCGGTCGTTTGCCTTTTCCGTACCTTAAAAAGATAGACACCTGCTGTTATTTTCAATGCAATACTGACTACATACATAGATACGGACCGTTTTAATCAAAATATAGTTACTATATTTGATTTATTTTACACAACTATAAATACGGACTTTACATTAAAATTTAAAAGTTAAAGTTAAAACTAAACTTATTTAAAATAAAACTAAGCTACTCAAATATTAAAAATTAAACATAAACACCACTATAAAAAGAACACCCCCTCTAGCAGGTCCGCTCGCGGCATGGTCCCTAAGACACTGGCTGCATTACCTCTCTGGATGGCTAGCCCAATCCTTTGGGAAAGGTAAGCGCCAGCTCTAGGGTCTCCGGAGGTGTCGATGAGCCGGGATGACAGGGCCTTAATAAAACTTTTCATGTCAGCTGACCAAGGTCCCATTGTTTCCACCGCAAGCGCCACAAATTCGTAATTATTTAATAATGATGAATATTTGCGGCGCTTGTTGGTTTATATTTTTCTCAAACTATAGAACTACTACCAGTTGATTAAATATTGACGAATATATTTTGTTTAGTCTCTTTCGGCATAGTATATCCAGCCAGATCTCAGCAGTATATTATATATATTTTTATTTTATTTGATTAATTTTCGTCGATGGGTAATAAAGCCGAGTGAGAAAGCAAGATAAATATAAACTTTTTTGACTAATTACGATGTGTAGTGTGATTATTCGCTACATAATGTTACATCCCCTAATATTTGAAGCAAAAATCTCATGAAATACCTTTTTTCACTTTGAAAATAACCACCCATTAAAACTCCTCTCGCAATGAAGATACACTAACCCTAATTGATCTCGCGTGCCGCGCGCCATCTAGTGAGTTAAGCAAGATTTACCGCGCTCCCAACATTGCCAAGTTGCCACATTGATTTGTTACTGGCAACTTTTATTGCCAATTAAAAAGCGGTTACGTTCAAATTATAGGCGGAGTTCGATGGGGGCGTTCAATTGTTTTGTGCTTCGATTGGAGACGTCACGCGAGAGATGCTTCGAACGCGGTTGCTTTGTCTGTGGTAATAGGAAATTGTTGTACAACTAAATTGTTATAGTCTTGCATTTTCATGATTTAGAAAGGTCATCTCTTTATATAAAAGGATCCTAAATGTTAAAAGGAATCGATTGACTATCTATATCATACATAGAAAAACATAAAAAAAACGACACTTCACTATACCTAATTCAGTGTTTTTAACAGTATTTAGTAGGAGATCCGAATAGGAGGCGATTTGCACCGGACTGTTTATTCGATAAACAGTATCTTATATCAAATGTAAGATGCTTAGTAATATAATGGCGATTAGTTAGGCTGAAAAAATTCAGTCCAGTATAAAATTAGTAAAAAAAATGAAAATTAACTTTAAACAAATTACATAACAATCGAAAGTATGAAGCCTATAGAATATGCAAACGGTATTTTTTTAATGACATAAGTACTGGACCGATATATGAATCAGCCTACCTATTCGCCACATGTTATGTAGCATATTAAATTTGATATAAAATACTTTTCATAGAATAAACAGCCGGTGAAAATCGTCTCCTATTCGGATCTTAGACCAATAGCTATATTTTTATCCATACTTTGACGTTAAATTGACATAAAATGCTACCGGTCTCCGATCATTAGTAATCAGGTTTAAAATTGGAAACATATCTTTATCTACGCACATATCGTAAGTCCTCTTTTATGCGTTCAAAACCCGCAGGAAATGACCAGCATTATTGCAACTAATTTTACTATGAAAAGTTTCTTGTCTGTGGTAGTAGGTAAAATTTGTACTGTAATGGTGATAAATTTTGGTAAGGTTATGAGTTTCAAATTTGGAACATGTTCCAAAATTAACACAATTGAAATACCTAGGTCCAATTCTAGGATCAATTGGAACGTCAACTCGTTATATTTTTTAGTACAATATCGTAGGATATTTGAATTTCGAACGACATGAGAATAGGGACTTTATTAGTAGGTATGTCTATCATATGATTTAAAAAAAAACCATTCATATTCGTGACACATGACAGGTTTCTTTTGCCGCCATTTTTTTTGTCAATTCGTCGTATCGTAAGTCGTAATTTGATTTCATTTAGTTCATTTCTTTGTTGAGTTTATTGTGCCACTTATGAAAATTCTGCTTATCCAAGTAGACAACAATTGATTAACATTGATTAAATTTAACATCGTTTGGTGAAATTGGTAGGTACTTAGATATGTTACAGGTAGCGCTGGTAGCAATGCAGGTCATTTGCCTTTCGGCTTCTGAACCCATCTTAGAGTACTTATAATATGTGTGTAGATAAAGTATTGTACGTGACTCTGTGTAATTGGCATTACAACACTCGTGTCATCTATTATGAAACTCGCCTTGGGGCTCTTTTCATAAACCACACTCATGTTGTAATGCCTGTCATTACGCAACCGTCACGTAAACTACTATTGTAGTGGACTGTACCTACCGGTTCTGTATTTAATGTGACTATCAAGAGCCTACCAAGAGATTAAGAGCAAATTATAGTTTTGCTTCATTGGTCGGTCGTGGAGTGGAGACGCCTACCAAGTTTGTATGGCAAATGCTTCTAACTTCAATTACACAAAACAAATTAAAGGGGGAAAAAAACCCTACTGCATATTTTGACATCCATGTTAACATATGAATTTAAGGGTAAGTAGGTATAAACTCGATCATAAATACGTGTACACTTTAGTACCTTGTCTGCTTAATGTTATGTTTAAACTGCCATATATGAATTGTCACAACGAATAAAGTGATATATGGGTCAATTTCAACAATGCACGATTTTTTGCCAATTCCGGTGGCGAAATGAAAATTGAATTATTTAGAGATTATTTTTACTGATAATTTGCTAAAAAATGTTTTAAAACGGAATTTATAAAGGGATGTTGCTATCTGCAAAACTTTAGAAGATATAACAAACTAAATAATTTTAGCTGGCCACGGAAATTGGTATCTGCCACCTGAATTGTAATGACGTGTCACCTGAATTTAAACGCCACCAAAATTAGTTATTTTCATTATAACTTTATTTTGGATATAATTAACTACTTACATTTTAGTGATATAATATTATAAGTAGATCGGAACAGATTCCAGTCATTAGTTTTTGTTTTAATTGAACAAGAGCATAACAGAAATGAAACGAGCTTGTACCTAATCAAATCTTTTATTCATCAGTAATTAAATGCAAAACATGATATATAAGGAACCCACTTACATATAATAACAAAAATAAAAGCTACTAAAAATCTTAAAGTTTTCACAAAAAAATATTGTGCATGATTTACACATAATAGGAACCATACGTAGGGTAACTGCACCTATATGGGACAGTGCTCCAGTTACGATTAATCCGTTAAACTATTCGCATTACAATTACAGTAGATTTTTTTTAATATATTGTTTATCACTAGAGCACTGTTCACCCATAATACGTGCTTTTATACACCCATAATACGTGCTTTTATATTAAGATGAAATCTAATAAGGCCCGGTTTTATTAAGGTTCGTTACTAAATATGTCAGATCATATTTTAGTAACTTGAATACAAGTTTTGACATTCAAGACCGAAATTTGATCTAACGGATCTTTATGAAACAGCCTAACTAACCAGAGGGTTTTTTTATGGTCGCGTTGGTTAAATTTCGATAAAACATCCGTCACTTTCTGAATGCTTTATCCACGTTTAACAGTCTAATTTTCTTTTATTCATCGTTTTATTCCAGGTGAAAGACTACCTTAAAAGCTTTAAAAAACGTTTGACAGCGACAAAAGCAACCGTAAACGTTTTGAAAATTCCATTGTAATAACTAATAGAATCCCCGAATAAGTTTAACTAAATTAATTGTACCACATATCAATCTCGAAACCTTTTATTTATTGTTCGTAACTAAAGTACTTTCCATAATAGGTGCTTTTACCTTACTACAACAACTACTGAAAAAAATATTAGAAAAATGCTTTGGAGTTAAGTTTTTAACAATAACTAGTAACCACACAAGGTAAAACGGCGGGAGATGCTTTTGTAGTTTAGAGAACTGTAATAGAATTTAAGATTAATCGCAAAAATCGTTAATTAACAATTCAGGTGGCGCAAAATAAAGCAAAAAAACGCTTTGCCCACCTTAATTTGCGCCACTGAAATTGGGATTCTATTGAAAATTAACCCTAAAACCAATAATCCTTGTTAAACAATTTTAAAACATATAGTATAGGAAAAATACCTCAAAAGGCAATCCTAAACGTTAATTATTTATTGAATACCTTATCAGAATCAACGTATAAACGCGCCACCAAAATTTGATTTTATTTGACCCCATGCCAGCGGAGATTAGTACTTACGTGTTTTAATGGCACTCGCAGCAACATAAAACACTACAGGCTTACGTCGAGCGTTAGATTGCGACTAAGGTGAAAGGGACGGGAGGGGGCGGCAAACATTAAAGCGTTACTAGTGAAGTTATAACGGTTTTAAATTTGCCCACCTGAATTAGTTCTCTCGCGCGGACAAAATGTAGGAATCGATTACTTACTTAAATAATATAAATAATTAATCTGTGTATATTAGTAATAATGCTATGTATTGTCCAGTTTTATATTCTAATAATAAAAAAGGGCATACGTATACCCGAACCTCAGTATGTTTTTTTTCACTTATTGACCCAGCTCTTGGACGCGCCACCAAGTCTTGGTTTCACCGATTTAAATATTGTTTTGAATAATGTAAACATAATACATCCAGTTAATTTTACCTTATACCAGTAGGAAATAATGAGCTTTAGGATATAAAAAATAAATTTCATTATATTTATCATATATCACCTCGATTTTCAGCCCGGACACAAAAAAAAACACGCTCAGAAATTGACCCATATATTTATAAACTTCTTGACTGTACAGTCAACCAATTGGGTTCATATCATAAGCCACTATGGAACTATGTCAAAGTGACGTTTTAATTCAGTTGTTTGAAGTTTTTTACGATTTGAATCATTACGTCACTTTAAAATATTTTTGGCGTATGATTCAAATTGGTTGGCATTAAGTAGCTTGGCGGTAGTTTCAGGGATATGAATGGCGGTAGTGGGCCTGACGGACCCTGCACAAAGTCCTATCACCAGTAAAATCGTTACTGTGACAAGGTACCAAGGTACTTCCGAGTTTAATTGTATGATCAAATCGACATCATTAAATAAACTTAAGACAGAAAAGGAAAGATGAATATTTCACAACATCTTTAGTAAGTTTAACCAAGAGAGACACCTAGGTTAAATATTGGAACCCATAGTAAGTACATACAGTTTATGAGACCCTAGTTGTATCCAGTTAGATCCTTAACTGTACCTACCCTCGAACTAAATCACACGTACGGACATGAGCCCCATCCCTCGGGAATTCCCGGCAACAATTAATTCCCACCGTATCGGATAATTGTTGCCATGCGTATCAATTTGCACCCAATAAAGGTAATAGCGTTAATTTTTAATCATGATTATTCATGATGCTGGCAATATTTTGTTAAGGTTAGTCTTGAATTCGAATTATAAATAAAAAACTCCAAATATTATATCTATTGGTGCGACTCTAGTGTGCCATAACAAAAATAAAACCGGCCAGGTGGGGTTCCGTAGCATATTTGTATAACTGCCCTTTTAAATGTTTAATTAAATTAAATTAATTAATTAGAAACTTTTTACGGTTCATAAGAAGCCTGCTGACAAACAGACGGGCAAACGTCGGAGGCGTAATAGGGTTCCGTTGACATCCTTTGAATTTTTGGTCAGGTAGGTACCTTGGTAAAATAATTATGATGGCATCTCTATCTTAAATCTCTTAATTGATGCATAAAGTGAATCAGTCATCACCCTTTACAATATACAGTGTAAACCAGTAAAGGCAACTATATCCTAAAGACATCCCTTCACCCTGAAGCGTTTTTATCGCTTACCCATCCAATACCTATCACGGACCAACCTGAATTTTGCATAAGGAAAATATCCCAAAAAACGCCTTTGAATATAAAGTAAGCAAAGAATGATTGATTCTATATAGCGAGTGAGATGTCACATAAAATATTGATGTCGTGTCATAAAGGAACCCTTTAGTGCTCGACCGGGTTCTGTGGGACACTTTCGAAAATTGTATTCGGATATTTTGGTTTCGGCTCGGCGAACGTTTGGCCGAAATTTTTTGTTGCCGAAAAAATGATGCTGATTTCATAAGAATTCTATTAAAAGTTACATTTTAAAAACTAGTAACGCCTGGGCAGCATGATTTAATAATTAAAATTTTAATTATTTGCTCGGACACACATATTAACACAATACCTGTGTTTAGCACAAATAATTAAAAAAATCTATTTATAACTATGGCTTAATTCCATTTAAAAATTGACACGGAATCGAGTAACATTTTCATTTTTGGGTAAGTGTATTTTTTATTTTTTATTTACATATCAGCCAGTTTAAATTTAAGGGTGTCACGGGGGTCCATTTTAGGATTATATGGTTCCTGTATAGCATTTTAAATTTAGAAATTCTAACAGCTTAGCTGTAATTATAAAATATTTTAAATAAAATAATCCCTGTTTCCATTAGTCAGTACATAACCTGAGAATGGCACGACCAATTTTTTTCTCTTGTGTTCGTCATTATAAGGACAAGGTTTTTGGGTATAATACACCCGGGTGGCGCCGAACACAGACATCTAGTTATTTTATATAAAAGCCCACTGTAACATATATTTATATAAATGTGATGTCTTTTGGATGGCGTTAGCACGAGACTGGGCAAAATGGCGTGAAAATGAAGAGTCAGTGGGTGGATGTGGGCTGAATTGATGATTGATGATTTTCCTAATTTTCTAGCATATTTCTCGGTTTCGGCCAAAACGTAATGTTTAGTCGAACTCTAGCTCGGAGACCAGTTGACCAAGGCTCTCTGCATGTTCCGGCACGCATCTTGATTCTCAGGAGTGTTATGTTGGCATTATGTGGCACGTGGAATTGAATTTCTACGTCTTTGCCGTGTTTGAATGTTTCCGATCGAGGTGTTTGGAATGTACCGTTGGTGATGTTGTCATATTTTTAATTTTGAGGCAAGTTTTCACGAGTATATAAACTTGTAAGTTGTTCAGGTTGTTTGTTTGCAAAAAGTAAATTTGGCGGATGGATAGAGGTATGACGGTTATGATATTATGACTTTCATAATTAGTGCAATTAAGATTAGGTGTTCAGACGCTTAGGTAATGTAAAATTATGGTTGATGATGGTTAGGGCAAAATAACGTTATGACAAAAAAGTCGTTACGGCAAATGTATGTCATGCCAAACATTACCTACTTAGGGCAAACGTGCTAATGGATATGACTTTAGGACAAACGGTATTATGGATCGTAAATGACACCCCTAAAGTAAACATACGCGCCGTTTATGCAGATATGGATTCAGCCAGAAAATTTAACCTAATTCCTACAAAATGATCACGTTTGGAAATTTTCGGTACTAAATGTCCTACTACCGCATACCCATCACACCGAAAGCCACTCAGTGACGCACGCGACATAAACTTTATCTCCCTATCACTTATATCGGTTATATCACTTATATCACTTAGTATCAAATTGCCGGTCGTAAATACAGGCTTGTCGTATTTACGGCGATATGAAAATATGTTTCGGTTTACTGCAGTAATCACTTTCATGGGGAAATTAATATTGCGGCGTTATTGGGTTTTTTGTTTATGGTCGAATAACATGTTACATGTCGGGACTTATAACCATGTTTGTTGGAATATGAAATTGGTAATGCCTGTCGGTGCTAACAGATCTGGAGCTCTGTTTCAATTTTTTTAGACCACTTACCGTCTGTATCGTGACAATATGGTTTAGGACTGTCAAGTTAAAAGAGCTGAAGCAAGATGGACATCAAATCAAGTTGAAATAAAACCTATTTATTATGGTTTTACATTACACATTTATGCATATTTATGTAAGAATTATTTACATGAACACATGCAATACAAAACGTCAACGTAAATATAAAGAGAGGGAGTTAATATAGCTTCAAAATTAGATTTTCAAAGTGTGTAATTAGTGAGTTGTTATGATGATATTATGTCCCGCATTTGTATAATTTTTCAGCATATTTTATGATGGTAGCAGATGTTCCTGGCTAATTCGGAAAACTGTCGATCCAAAAGATCAGGTTCCACCGAGATTTGAACTCGGATCGCTGGATTCAGAGTCCAGAGTGCTCACCATTACACCATGGAACCGCTGGATTACTGATCAAAAATGTCATTTCTCATCTACTATCTGTCATTTCTTAATAACTGTCAACATATAATTAATGACCACTGAGCAAGAACAAAAGATGTTTTGATATTGATTCAAATGTTCAGTCATTCGCAAAGACTTCAGTTTTGATCTGCTGTGAACCAGTTCCATGATACGGTCGGCCTTTTAAGTAGCTGCACACTTTAGTGCTTCGTCACTTTAAAGTCGTACCATGGAACCGGTTAATAGTTTATCAAAATTATATTATTCGAGAAAACAGTGACAAATAATAGAGAACAAGTGAACAAATATCAAAACATCTTTTGTTCTTGCTCAGAGATCATCAATTACAATTTTGACACTAATTAAATAATATGGGCGAGAACAAATTATTGTAATGAGTAAACAACCGGTTCCATGGTGTAATGGTGAGCACTCTGGACTCTGAATCCAGCGATCCGAGTTCAAATCTCGGTGGAACCTGACTTTTTTATTATTATTGTAACTAATCTGCACTCTAGTGTAGAAATACACTCCGTTTTTTTTAAATTACAATTGCAGTCTTGAGATTGCAAATGTCTATGCGTTTTAGATCCCATTTACTATCTAGGCCGAGATTCTAAGCGGTAAAAACCAAATCCTCTCACGTCTCTTATCGCATTGTCAAGGTTTGATATCTTATTTACTTAACAGTAATGTCGGCTGAGTTAAAAACAACACTATGTCATAAAAAAAAAGTCACCAAATCAAAAAAAAAAAAAAATTGAGTACGTTGGTTAAATTTTACCCACAGAGCGACGCTAATTATTTCGCAGACGTCTTTTGACTTAGTTTAAATCTATCTTCCTGGTTTTACATCTAGACCATATTAAAAAGGGGCTGACACAAGAAAAAAAGCTCCCGAACATGAAAGCACTCGTTCGGAACAGTATTGGCTCACATTCTATCACACGCGCATTCTTCAATAACATTTCTATCGTGAGTAGGGTGGCTACGATTTAAAAGTAAACTTGGGATGATTTATATATTCGGGAAAAACATGCAGGCATAACAAATATTGCGTGAAGATCTCTTTATATGAATAGACGATGGCAGTGTAGCTGTACATATTATTTTGGCAAATAGGGAATTCATCTTAACTGCATTCGTTTTGAGTTGTTCCCAGTCTTTGGTCTCTTACTACTAAAATAAAAAACCGAATTACGTTTAGCTTCGTTTGGTTTTGGAATCATCTCCATAGTATCTATCAAAAAATCGTCTTAATCATCAAAATGCAACGCGTTGCGCATCCTAAGGACTAAGTTGGAATGACTTCTATGCTAGTAATTTCATCGATAGTGTTTCAAAACGCAGTACTGCTGATTGTCAATGTATCGTCTAAAATTTTCAGTTATCAATAATATTTACTATTGATTACCTTCTGCTCGTGGCTTCATCCACGTTGATTTTGATTATCGTTATTCCTTCGAAAATGTTTAAAAATCCTGAGATATAAAGTAGCATACATACACATACATAGCGTCACGCCTTCATCCCAGAGTAAGGTACGCAGAGCTACAGAATTACCAACGACTAATACCAACTTGCTGTATTCTGTAACCAAATTTTGCACATACAGGTCAATATTTTTATCGCCTAACAATACTACAAGCCTAAAAAAGTATAAGAAGTAGCCTAAGTAGTAATCTAGGGTATAAGCTATCTTTAATTCAAATGTCAATCAAATACGTCCACGCGTTGCAGCGTGAAGGAGTAACAAACAAAGACCCAAACTCTCGTATTAAATATTACTCGGATTTGCTTCTTTATTTCAAATCGGTATATATATATATTTTTATCTTCTGGTCTATTCTCGGCTCGGGTCTACGAGACTTTTTCCTCGCCTGTCCTCCAGACTACACGGGCCTGGCCACCCTTGTCCCCGTTATTTGAATGTTCCACAGCCTGCCAGTAATTGATTCGTGGGGCACCGAGTGAATTTCAATGGCCGATTAAATTGATATAATGGTGCGTGCTCACGCAAATCCAACGGAGATGTCTCTTTTGGTGTAATAAAGAAGGAAACCTGTTGCTATGAGATGTCTTACTTTCTTGTTGATCCAAAAGAAGTGCCGGAGTTTCAAGATGCATAACGCCAAGTTAGCGATTTTCGATAATCAACAAAATATTTAGGATTGACGTAAGCTGATGAGAGAATGCGTCGACTACCTATGCCAACTCCATACATTTCGAAAATTTCGATAGAAAATAGAAACATTACATTACGTGGCGTTTACATTGTGTCAATTTGTGTAAAAAACACGAAACCTTTACATAATGAAAATCCTTACTTTATTTTAAATGCGAAATAATGTCTGTTTCTTCCGTGTTTATAGTTTAACACCTTAACCGATCGGTCTGAAATTTGGTACAGAGGTAGATTCCTTATAATTGTCTAGAGACGGACATAATGAACGATTTGTTTTGGAAAATGGCAAGAGCTTAATATAAATAAAGTAGGCTAATTAACAAACACGTCTGATCAAAAGATGAGGTTCCACCGAGATTTGAACTCGGATCGCTGGATTCAGAGTCCAGAGTGCTCACCATTACACCATGGAACCGGTGGATTACTGATCAAAAATGTCTTATTCAATCCATACTGTTTGATTAGTGTCAAAAAATTACTGATGGTCTCTGCATAAGAACAAAAGCTAGTATTTACTATATTCAATTGTTTCTGACTGGGATGATGAAATAATTAGTACCATTTGCTGGCGTATCGTTTTATTGTGCTGTAGAATATTAAATTTCAGGATAGATGTATGGTTTCATACTGATAGTTTATAGTACATCGGCCTGCACACTTTTCTACCTTGTCACATTAACGCCTTTGACATATTGGCGCAGCAGTTCAATGACGACTTTAAAGTGACGAAGCACTAAAGTGTGCAGCTACTTAAAAGGCCGACCGTATCATGGAACGGGTTCACAGCAGATCAAAACTGAAGTCTTTGCGAATGAAAAATAAAGTTAACTATTAGAGAACAATTGAATCAATATCAAAACATCTTTTGTTCTTGCTCAGTGGTCATTAATTATATTTTGACAGATATAAAAACTGTATAGATGAGAAATTACATTTTTGATCAGTAACCCAGCGGTTCCATGGTGTAATGGTGAGCACTCTGGACTCTGAATCCAGCGATCCGAGTTCAAATCTCGGTGGAACCTGATCTTTTGATCAGAAATGTTTCTTAATTAGCCTGGTATGTCTGCTAAAAATTAGCTGGAGTTATATTTTTCGTTACATAATTATTTAGGTGCTTTAAGGATCGCCATAACAACCAATGACCGCACTTATCTAACTCTGTCCCTATCTCTCGAGTTATTCACAATTAATATATTGAAGGGATGGCACGTCCTAAGTCCTGAATTTAGCGCTTTGTAGCATAGTTACAACCAAGCCACCTTTTTTGTAAGATCTTTAGGAACTATAGCGTTGGGTCAAATTGTATGAGGCTGGTATTCTACATTATCTCAAAAATCTTTATAAACCACTAGCGATCCGCCCTCGCTTCGCTTCGGTTAGTGTGGGTTTTTTATAACACCCGTACAAAATCCAGAACATAAAATACATAAAATCATCAAATGGTGAGCACTCTGGAATCAGAATCCAGCGATCCGAGTTAAAAAGTCGGTGAAACCTGATTTTTTTTCTTAAAAAAATATTATTTCGTTATACAAAATACGCCAAATGATCTAAGTCACTTGTTTCTTATAATCTAATATACTTTTCAATAACTTTAACAAATTAATGTGGGAAAACCATTTGTTATCTTTTTATTATTACTCGTTATCTGCAGTTATTTTCTTTTGTTTTAGTATCTTCAACGACGAGCGATCGAAAAATAGCAAAAACTATGGAATCGTAACGTCTACATAACATTAAACGAATGAAAAAGATCAGGTTCCACCGAGATTTGAACTCGGATCGCTGGATTCAGAGTCCAGAGTGCTCACCATTACACCATGGAACCGGTTGATTACTCATTAAAACAATTTCATCACTACTGTTTATTCAAGAGATGATTAATAACTACAGATCAAGAACAATAGCTGACATATAATTTATAGCATTTTTTCTTTTAAGCGTAATTTGCACGTAACTTTTGATAACCTATTAACCGGTTCCATGGTGTAATGGTGAGCACTCTGGACTCTGAATCCAGCGATCCGAGTTCAAATCTCGGTGGAACCTGACTTTTTGCATTTGCTATTTGAAATCGATTGGGTCTCGTATCGCCTAAATTTATTTTTTCTTCATTAGGTAGGTTTACTCAGTCCCTCTCTGCATAACTAAGCCTCGTTTCAATCTTATTTTCCCGATAATTAACGGGAAAAATGCGACGAAACCACGAAATGGAAACAGCTATTCGCAATATCTGCTCAATTTGCAACACAAGATGTCCACTTGTACTCTCGCCAGAGTGCTATTATGTAAATATCAGGATTACCAGTCGACAGTGGATATTATAATGGCTGTGCTGATGCGATTGGGACGGTGTTGGGGCGCGTAACTCAATACGCAAGTTGGACGCCCCTGGTGGGCCTAGGGAGGGGATGTGTCGATAGATTTTATGGTAGACCCTTGCTTGATTACCCTAAAAAGGAGAGTAATGTTTATTTTTTGACCTGTGGTTTTGTTTTAGTCGGTAAAAAAATATTGCTTTTGACATGTTAAAGTGTTGTTAACGTTACGATAATTCTTATTTACTTGACAATACTGGCAGCCGCGTCTAAAACAATACGGTAACGTGTCAAAGGCAATATTGTTTTACCGAGTAGAATAAAGAACCTGTATGTATGTTTGATGGTTCTTTATCCTCGCGTAGAGGCTGAAGATTTATCTTAGCGTAGCGAGGGTCACCGGATCATTATGGCATCCGAAAGATGTCCATGATGATCCGGGGGCCCTCGCTACGCTAAGATAAATCCGAGGGCAACCGGATAGCCCCTAAATAAATAGGTAATCCCATCTTTACAGTACTGTTTAATGACTGTCATGTTATAATTGATGACCACAGAGCAATAAATGATTGTACCTATTTATGCACTTGTTTCTGATTTTTTTTATACTCTTTTTTTAACATTAACTAGTTTTGTGACGCTATGAACCGGTTCCATGGTGTAATGGTGAGCACTCTGGACTCTGAATCCAGCGATCCGAGTTCAAATCTCGGTGGAACCTGATCTTTTTATAATGCTTTGCTAGCTATTTTTATATGCCAAGGAGAAGGCAAACTAATATACAGAATTACAGGACACCTGATAATAAGTGAGGACTTAGACCCAAAGAGATTTGCATTCTCAAGACTCCAATCTTAACACTGCTAATGCGTTGCTAACCGAGAAGACTAATTTAGATTGCTATCTACGAAAAGTCCTTGGCCTATTATTTTTGTCAACCTCCTTTTTGTAACGTTAACAACAGATGATTAAAGTGCGAGAGTTATGGAAGCTTCAATAGAAGAATTTGTTCTTGGCAACTTTATCTCGTCAGATTATTCTATTTTATATTACAGAATCTACTATAAAAATAGATGCAGCAGATTTTAAAATCTTCTTGAGTAAAAAAGAAACATTAAAGACCATTGTTTTTGTGCACTCAAAAACCAGTAACATTGTATGTGATAGTGTCGAAAGTATGATGTTTTTTTTAAAGTCGAGCGTAGTTGGCATGGTACCTACTACCAGCCAGCAATAAAAAATCATGTATGGTTTTCCAAACATGAAATTCTAACCTGAAATTTTATATTCTATAGCCTTCGTGTTGATAAACGATACGTCAGCAAATACTCGTATATCAAAAATAAACAATTGAATAAGCGTAAATACTAGCTTTTGTTCTTATGGAGAAACCATCAATTATATTTTGACACTAATTATACAGTATGGATGAAGTAAGATTTTTTAATTAATTATCAAGCGGTTCCATGGTGTAATGGTGAGCACTATGGACTCTGAATCCAGCGATCCGAGTTCAAATCTCGGTGGAACCTGATCTTTTGTTAAAAAGTTTCATGTATCCCTAGGTCACATAAAACGTACGTAGCAAGATGCAACTGTCGATGCTTTTTCAAAACAAAGTAACTTGAGAACATCTGCTTTCTTAATGTTTTTTTAGTCTAATTCTTATAAACTAATGTTTAAATTTAATAATACAAAGACATCTCAAAACACCTTCGTCATCCATCGACATTTGCACATCACTAACCGTTTCGTAAACTCACAGAAACTCGGTAAACGGATTCGACATCTCAACTAAGCGACAGTTTTAAAGTATCCCCCTCAGCCTTCCTAACTCGATTCTGAGACGTTTCAACTCTCACCGGCCATCTTTATGTAAATTTTACAAAGATAACTTTGCGTTCGTAAGCAGCTTCAACACATGGAACGTTGAAAAAATGAGACTGAATATGTAAATTTGTGCTCTGCACTTGAGAGATGTTTGATTATGTAGTGTCGTGACGGTTTTATTAATGTTTCGGTTGTATGGTAAGTTGATTTGTGAAAGATACTTTACAAGTTTTATTCGGGATGCGTGAAACAGAATTGAGAGTGTTTATTTGAATTGTTTGGCTGAGTATTATGCTTGGGATAATGTTAATTTTATTGTTTTTGACAACTTAATCGATGTTACAAAGTAAAGATACAGTGAAATGGCTCTTAGAAGGTTCTTTGGGTTCATACATGTCTCTCACTCTAACTCTATTAAGAGCGAGTGAGTGAAGTACAAACTGAATGCAATGAACAAAAAATGCGGCTGAAAGAAAACTACAATTTCTTTGGAATTTGTAAGTACGAACATGCTTAGTCTATTCGTTCAATGCGCTTCACATAATCTACTCATGCAATCTTCATACACGTCTTCTGTTCGAGTCGACAAAGGCACGTGTCAAATACAACAGACGCAGACGTTTCAGCTTTCCCGCATTTACCTATCTTTCTTATATACTAACCACACCGCAGAAATTTCAACGTTATAAGAGAGGAATAAGATTCAGTTTGATACTGTTTTAGTTGTTGAAGGCAAGTGAACCTCTGCTAAGAGGAAACGGATGTTATTTTGAGTGGAATAAGAATTTCTATCCATAATCATATATTGCAATGTTCGGAATTGAGACTGGCAGCGTTCGTAGTACTTTCAAACTTAGTGTAGAAAGTTAAGGCTGGTTTTAGTTTGGTTCAGGTAAATCCTGTTCAGTGCCGGTGGCTCGTCTGGCGTGTTCAATGTATGTACAATTGGTAGTCGTTGGCATGGAATGTGTAAAGCAGGTGCGATGGAAGAGCGCTGGTGACACGTTGCAATTTGAATAAATTTGATCGCGGCAACCATTTTGGTCGGGACGATATCGGAAGGTGATGCGGCTTGATGAAATTTTGTTCGACGCTTGGTTTGTTTAATCCTGGGCAATCTTTGAGGTTCGGAAAAGGTATTGCTGTTTTAAAGCTTTTTGGTGTTTTCGGACAGGTTTTATAATGTTACTTGTTCCTGAACAGTCTTTGTAAAAAAACATTAAGACTGAAACGGAGGTTGTCTTTTGTCTTACATTAAAATATTGTTTGTCCTTATTTTTTTTTACAAACTGTAAAAAAATAAATTTCATAATTTAATTAGAGTCCCCAGAAGCCAAAAAGAGGTTCCACCGAGATTTGAACTCGGATCGCTGGATTCAGAGTCCAGAGTGCTCACCATTACACCATGGAACCTGTTAAGTATTCTCTTGAACAATTCTGTAACATAAATATTATTTAACTGGTGTCCAAGAGATGATTGATGATCAACGAGCAAATACAAAAGGTGACGTATAATCAATTGTTCTGTACTTGTAATTTTCTACTTATTCGCAGAATTTTCCAATATTTTGATGAGTCAGTACCCGGTTCCATGGTGTAATGGTGAGCACTCTGGACTCTGAATCCAGCGATCCGAGTTCAAATCTCGGTGGAACCTGATCTTTTGGATAGACGGTTTTCTTAATTAGCCTGGAATATTTGCTACCATCATGAAACCAGCTGAAATTATACATTTAATCTTATCTAAATCTTTAATCTTCTATTGCAGGATATATCCCCTCCGAGGATTAACCTAATACCGATACTGGTTTTCATGTAAGTCCAATAATTAAGCTGGTGACTCAGTTAATTAAACATTATTATCGATTTAAAGATTTATGGTGTTCTAAATGTAGTGATATTAAACTTTAACAAAATTAACGTGAACTCACAAAAAATATTTTTAAATATAAGTCTCATTCGGCTAAAAGTTATTCTAATGATTAATGATCGTGCATATGAATGTACTGTAGCTTCTTTATTTTCTGGTTTGGTTCTACCTATAGTGGTGACCAAGTCCCAAAAGGCGCAATGTTGGCAATTTTTCCAAATCGTGGACTAATGACTGAGTCGCGGGAAATCAGTCAATGCCATTATAACAGGATTGATCATAGTAAAGATTTTTTGAGAAGGCTTATTATGTTGATATTCATATCCAGCGCTGGAAGTATTTTAAGGTGACATGACAATAATGTTTCTCGTGCTTAAAAGTATTTATTAACAGGGATAAGTATTAACTAATAATCTGTCTGTACTTCAGCCCGTCATATAAGTTATATTTTTATATATTTTTACAATCCTCTAATAAAAAAAATATAAATCTGTTGGTCATGAAACAAACTCACATTCTTATTCCAGAAAAATCTGAGATTATAACATAAATTAATTTTGTAAAAAGATCAGGTTCCACCGAGATTTGAACTCGATCGCTGGATTCAGAGTCCAGAGTGCTCACCATTACACCATGGAACTGGTTAATGACTTATCAAAACTAGGCTTCTTACGACAATTGAGCTATGATGATACGTCACCTTTTGTACTTACCCAGTTATCATCAATCATCTCTTGAACAGCAGTTAAATGGAATGAATACCTGTAACAACAGCATTGTTTCAGTGAGCACTCATTCGGTTCCATGGTGTAATGGTGAGCACTCTGGACTCTGAATCCAGCGATCCGAGTTCAAATCTCGGTGGAACCTAGCTTTTTGGAATATATATTGTTAAATAATAGCTTTAGTCATTAATTATTTAATCACAGGATGATAATCATTAGACTGTCTGCATGGTAAGCATAAAGCATAGTTCATTTAGAATTGGTACATATTACCAAGGGTATAAAATTTTAAATAATTAATGAAATAAAACATTTAGTACTATAAATTGAAAAATATGTATTATTATTTTACATTTTACACTAAAAAAATTCAGTTGTCAAAACCATGTATGTAATTCCGAACTTTTTTCGTAATAGATCCCATCATCTTCTGAACAGTGCTTTTATCTACTTTTTTGGCTTAAAGATTCCATGTAGATCGCAACGAATTTACATCTTTGACCATTTTGCCACTCTTTTTGAGTTTCCCTTTCATAATTGCCCAGTAGTTCTCAATTGGTCGAAACTGTGGACAATTTGGAGGATTTATGACACGAGGCACGTAATCGACCTGATTGGTTTCATACCACTGTAGTACCTTTTTTGAGTAATGGCAGCTTGCTAAATCTGGCCAAAACTTCACAGGAAGACGGTGGTTTCGAATGAAAGGTAAAACCCGTTTCTGCAGGCACTCTTTCATGTAAACATCTGACGTCATTGTAGAAGACGTAACGAAAATGTTGGTATTTAAGCCACAACTACAGATCCCTTGCCATATCATGTATTTTTTTGCGATTTTCTCCAATTTAACGAACTTATATTTTTCTTCAACATTTCCTCTAGCATCAGCCAAGTATTACTTTGAACCGGGCCGTTGCTTAAAATCGAGTTTAACATAGGTTTCGTCGTCCATCAAGACGCACCCTTTGAATTTTGTTAAAACTTTGTCATAGAACAAGCGAGCTCGCTTTTTAACTTGAAGGTTCTGCTTCATGGTGCGATTTGGCTTCTTAATAGCTTTATTGCTCTTATAACCAGCTTGAAGGTGAATCCGTCTCACAGTACTGCGACTTTTTTTTAATTTACGAGACAGATCGTAATCGGACAGCCCTGGATTTTGTTCAACAGCTCTCTACACTTTCTTTTTAAGTTCTCTATCCCTGGTACCCGATTTACGATTGACCTGGGTCTTTCTGCGGCAAGACAGGGTCTCCTTGTATCGTTTTATAATTCTACAAACAGTACTTTTGTGGAAATTTAGTGCCTTAGCTATCTTCGACCCAGACCATGATGGATTTTCCAAGTATTTGTTCACAATTACTTTCCTTTTTTCTAGTTCCATTGTCGATAACTATTAAACGCATAGATCAAGGTCTATAATTTTTGCACCATTTAAACATCAAAACGTTGTTAACCAACCGTGATTGTCACTTTTGAAATAAAAATTCAAGAAACATTTTTTTTAAATTAATTAATACGTGCCAATTCTAAATGAACCATGCTTTATTCTTTTAGACTTAATTGCATAGCTCGGGTGCAAAGCATGAACGTTATCATCCGCGAATGTCTTAAGCGTAGATATCCTGAAAATGCCTCCGATCGTTTCTTCCTTATTTGAAACCCAATGATTAAAACAGTACATCCTCGTTACTTGAACGAATTATGAATATTGCAATAAATAAGCGATACTATTAAATAAATAAACTAATGACGAGTCAAAGATGCCATACAGGTCGTTTTTGCTACCGTTTTCTGGATTTTCCGCCCGTTCTTTCGGGGGTCTCTAGTTTAATATAATTTCACACTTTTACTAAGAGTTTTACTAAACAACATTACTCATAAGGAACTCGGTCTAAGTGCCAGAAAACTTTTTAATGTTGGGCTAATTAACGATAATGATTTCAGAAAAAAATAGGTTCCACCGAGATTTGAACTCGGATCGCTGGATTCAGAGTCCAGAGTGCGCACCATTACACCATGGAACCGGTTAATTACTCATTATAATATTTTGGTCTTACCAATATTGTTTGATTAGTGTCAAAGTTGTAATTGATTACCACTCGCTAAGAACAAAAGATGTTTTGATATTCGTTCAATTGTTCTCTATTATTTGTCACCATTGCTAAGCTATTAAACACGGTTCCATGGTGTAATGGCGAGCACTTTGGACTCTGAATCCAGCGATCCGAGTTCAAATCTCGGTGGAACCTGATCTTTTTGGTTATACAACTTTGAAAGTAAAAATTTAAACAACAACTCAGGTTATTATTTATGTGAAACAGCATAGGTAAGTAGATAATACTGAGACTGTATGTTTGAAAAATTTGTATAATCAATTGATAAGTAATAAATATCACACCAAATGATTTCAACGTACACTAGGCTCTAGACTGTGGTTAGACAAAGTTAAATATAGTTATATAGAGAATTACATACCTTAAATAGGTACATAAAAAAAAAGGAATTCAAACAATATCGAGAATTTAACCCAGGAGCAGCGCCTTACTTCCTAAGCAGGGTGACTAGCTCACTACCAACTAGGCTTAGGATGTCGTCAAGGTAAACAGCCAGCATATTGCATAATAATGCCATATTTTTTGATACTTAAGATCCATAGACATCTGAAATCTCAAGACTGCAATCCTAAGACAATTGCCGACCCTGAGGACTAAGATGCAATGCAGATGCCTTATACTACTCATATTACCTGATGTCATAGCCCCATACTGGAAAACAACAATGTGAATACTGCTGCTGGTACATATTGCACATTCAAGTTCTTTTTTCCTGCTGGTAACCGGAAAATGTGATAGTCGGCCGAAGCTGACTTGCTTGCCGGTTTTTTGTGAACCTCATTTTAAATTTATTGTTCCTATATAAGGGTAACTTTTGACTAAATGTAGGCCTCCGAAAACTTAGCGATATTGGGCTAATTAATTAATTTTATTTAAGAAAAAGTCAGGTTCCACCGAGATTTGAACTCGGATCGCTGGATTCAGAGTCCAGAGTGCTCACCATTACACCATGGAACCGTGTTAATTAATCATTAAACATTATGGTCACTTAGCTTGTTAACTTTACAAAGAAATAACATAATCCTCGACTCACAATACGTTGACGTTTGTTTAATCAAGTGTTATTTTAACTAATTTTAAATCATATATTTTCAGTATTTTGGTGAACAGTTGTTTGAGAGTAAATATAAGTCGGTTCCATGGTGTAATGGTGAGCACTCTGGACTTTGAATCCAGCGATCCGAGTTCAAATCTCGGTGGAACCTGATCTTTTTATTTTTATATCTGTTGATTAGCTTAGAGAATAGGTTAAACCGCAAAAGCGTTGCCAACTGTGAGCTACTTGACGCCACTTTGGGCCATAAGTAGCATTTTCAGCATCCGCAACGGGCAGGAAATCCTACTTCTTGGCCAGGTGACGTTTTATATTAGTTAAAAAGCCTCAGTTTGCATTTTTGTCACCCCGCCTTCAGCTCGGGAATCATATACCTGCAATCTGAGACATTCCTTTTTTTACTATGTATTACTTGTTTTAGTATGTAAGTGAATTACTAGTTAGGCACCACATATAACGCACTACGTTCACTTTGTAAATAATTTGATTAAAGAACGAACTAAAATGGTACATTGATTAGAATGTCTAAAAATACGGTTTTGTAGCATAGAATAAATAAATTGTCCAAAGCGTAGATACCTTTTTCTTACAGTCTACGATAACACTCGTATTTTTAACTATTTCATAAGCTAATTAACAAACATTATAAATAAAAAGTGCAGGTTCCACCGAGATTTGAACTCGGATCGCTGGATTCAAAGTCCAGAGTGCTCACCATTACACCATGGAACCGACTTACGGGTGCCCTTAAACAGCTCTTCACGAAATCATTATGTACAATTGTCTCTTACGATAAGTTAAAATGTACACTTGATCAAATAAACCTGAATTGCCCGTATTAAAAACTATTGAAGCCTCTGCTGTCCGTCCGTCCGCCTGTCTATCAGCTGGCTGTATTTCATAAACCGGAATAGGTTGAGAGTTGAAATATTCACAGTGTGTGTATGTCTATTATAGGGCTATAATAACAATTTTTTTTTCTTTTTTTAATAATAACAAAAAAAAAATTTATTTAAACGGGGGTTTCGTACAAGAATGGTACTCGCACTTGGCTGGTTTTATTTTTACATCATTATAAGCTCGTGCAAAGCCGAGCCTTGACGGGTGAAGTATCAAGGTCGTACAGTCGCATTTTACGATATTGTCTCACGTTTTGTATTAAACAGCCGGTTCTTGAAATTTCATAATCCAATTATTTAACAACTGTAAATAAATCAGAATATAAGATCAGGTTCATGTAATAATATAAATTACATGAAAAAAAAAGACTTCAAACAACACCGAGAATTTAACCCAGGAGCGCTTACTTCCTAAGCAGGGTGACTAGCTCACTACCAACTAGGCTTAGCAAGTCGTGAAGCTAAACAGCCGGCATATTGCATAATTATGCCATACTTTTTTATATTTCATTCTATCGAGAAGGCAAATAAGCACATGAACCACCGGATCCTAGGTAGGACCTAAGATCCATAGACACCTGAAACCTCAAAACTGCAATCCCAAGACAATTGCCGACCCTGAGGGCTAAGATGCAATGCGGATGCCTTATACCACTCATATCACCTGATGTCATAGCCCCATAAATAGTATAAAACCTGCCCAAGAAGAAGGATTGTCTGTCCGTTGCGGGTGCTGAAATTGCTACTTATGTCCCAAAGTGGCGTCAAATGGCTCACCGTTGGCAACGCATTTGCGGTTTAACCTATTCTCTAAGCTAATCAATAGATATAAAATGAAAAAGTGCAGGTTCCACCGAGATTTGAACTCGGATCGCTGGATTCAAAGTCCAGAGTGCTCACCATTACACCATGGAACCGACTTACGGGTGCCCTTAAACAGCTCTTCACGAAATCATTATGTACAATTGTCTCTTACGATAAGTTAAAATGTACACTTGATCAAATAAACCTGAATTGCCCGTATTAAAAACTTACTAAGCCTCTGATGTCCGTCCGTCCGTCTGTCTATAAGCGGGCTGTATTTCATAAACCGTAATAGGTAGAGAGTTGAAATTTTCACATTATGGTGCTATGATAACAATTGTAAAAAAAACATTGTTATAAAGGGGGGCTTTGTACAAGAATGGTACTCTCGCACATGGCTGGTTTTTTTTTACGTCTTTATAAGCTCGTGCAAAGCCGTTCCTTGACGGGTGAAATATCAAGGTCGTACAGTAGCATTTTACGAGATTGTCTAAAACAGCCGTTGTTGAAATTTCATAATCCAATTATTTAAGAACTATAAATAAATCAGAATAAAAGATCAGGTTCCACCGAGATTTGAACTCGGATTGCTGGATTCAAAGTCCAGAGTGCTAACCATTACACCATGGAACCGTACATTCATAAGTTCTAATATGCGGACCATATCGTAGGACCTCTCACTATGACGTCATAGTAAGTCACGATCGCGAGGTCAAACGCAGATGCTCGAGTGAAAGGTTGCTAATAGCTCTGCGTTCCACTTTCTGATATTGTAGAAATCGTCGATTCTCTATGTGGTGTTTAAGTCTTATCATCGTTCTGGGAGCAGCCTTTAAATGTTTTTTAATAATTCCCAACAATTTCAAAACGATTTAAAAAAGGTAATGTTGAATTTTTTTAGTTAACCATCTACAGTTGTGTCAGTTGTGCTTTTGAGATAATAATCAGAAGGTCAATTAGAAAATATTAGAATCAGGATTATATTTTTACTTAATTACACACTGCATTACGACGGATATATTGGGATAACACAACACATAATACTGTATGCATATTTGTGCAAAGTACAGTTATTCGACTCGAATAAAATTCCTACAAATAGGCCAATCGACCCTCATTCTTTCAAACTTTCAAACTTTTAACTGTAATTTTTGACGAGCCATTTGTTTTATTATTTTGGTTATAGTATATGTGACCTTAACGTTTCTTATGCAAAAACATCAATGCATCTGCACTTTGCAAAGATAAAAGTTCAGTCATTATAATACATACATATAAAATAATATATAATATTTTACAATGTATGGTACATGTTATAATGGAACCAGTAATAAAATAAGGGTTATTCATTTGTAACCTTCGTGTCCAACATTGGTGCCGTCACCCTACTTTTTTTTATCATTTCATAAACACATTCATATGACGTCCAAATTATGTACACGACCATGCTTTTAAAAAATATTTCTATGTATTCATAATATTATATTTATTTTTACTGTATTTTTTTTATGTAACGTAATAAACGAACTTTCCTAACGCTACCCTCAGCCATTTCACGTATAAATCCACGTGTCTACCCACCCTGTATGTACGGCTGTATGAGGCCGGTATAAAAAAAGACCCCGCTCTAGATGGTAGGCCGTCAATGGGATTTGTCCGGCGCGCTAAACGCCTCTCAGCACGCACTCCTACGCCGCAGGAACGGACTTGGAAACGGCAATACGTTTTTTTTTAAATCTGGATGGAGGGCGGTGATGAGTGAATAGTAGATGAAGATACAGATAATAAAAAATGTGTATTCAGTAAATAGGCTGCACGGGCAAATATATCAGCGCTTACTAAGAGAAGCACTGCTGAAGAAGCGTTAAGTGCCGCAAGATTTTGTAGTGTCTCAGAAATTAAGATAGCGTTAGATTATTTCTAATAAAGCGGGTTTTTTATTATGATGAAATGTTAGACATTTCTGGTAGTGAATTTTATAAATTAAGACTAAGTTTAGTGAGAGTTATAATAGATTTTGGTTTGCAATTGACATCAATACAAAATGCTCAAAATTGCATGGAATGTTTCTATCACGTAGTTCAAAGCCTTATGACTAGTAAAGCGTTTTTAAATTTGTACCTTAAAAATAATAAAATACTAAAATTCATTACTGTAATATTTTTATAATTTTGGTGTGTTATTTTTATTTGAACATTATGAACATCATCTATATAACATTATAAACGTTGGAAACAAGTGTTTATGAATAGGTTTTAATTAAAGAAATCACACGTAGGTTCAATGATTGGTTATTGTTTTATTGTGTATGAATGTTATGATATGTTTACGCACTTACGCATTCAATTCATTGGTAACCTTCTACTGATCAGTATTTTGGCCACCTTTCACATCGGTTCCATGGTGTAATGGTGAGCACTCTGGACTTTGAATCCAGCGATCCGAGTTCAAATCTCGGTGGAACCTGATCTTTTGTTTACTCACACAATGCTATACAGATTGTTATCATCAAAGTAATGACTATCCGGTTTCTCACCAGAATACGTCTTCATCCAGAGTTTAGAAGGAAACGATCAACAAAAATCTCGTTAATATACCAGTAAGATCGCGGTATATTTCAGCAAGCCAAGCAGCAGCAGCTTTCTCTATCATGTAATTCTTCAGTATACATTTAAATGTCTTCCATTTATTTTTCATCACACTTTCACGTAAACAGTATCTAAACATACAGGTTAACTGGGCCGTAAGCCCCATATAAAACCCTCGACCTTTTTTTTTCATGAAAACCTGGGTCGGTAAGTAATTTTTTTTTAATTTATAGCGCAGCACACCGTTCATGCAAGTTCAAGCAAGGAGTTTACACGAAATTGAAAAATTGTTTTAAAATGTTATCTAAACAGTAATTTCATTGCAATCTCGCTACATGTTATAAATTTTAATAAATAAGTTTTTTCTGCCCTATAATTTCATTTATGTACTCGCAAATGTGATGAAAAACATTGTGTGTTTCACGGGCGGTACGGGAATTACGAACCTCGACTCAGAAAGCCCTCAGTCTTCGACTTCGGGCTTCTACTAGAGCCTCGGTCGTAATTCCTTACTTACCGCCCTTAATACACAATGTACTATTAAATTACTAATAATTATTGCAGGGTGAAATCTCCTATCAAATATTCTTTAAAATTTGTTCCCGAGGGAAAAACGACAATCAAAAAAGTCCAGAACAAATACACGTTAGCTATAAACTAATCCCATGCCATCCAAAACGCGGACATTTCATATCCCATTTTCTCCCTATACATTGTCCTTCCAATCATCCCCTACTAACAAAAAAATCCCTTGCCCAATGCCGCCCTGTCTTCGAATCGCCGCGCATTTATAATTCATCCTCTACATGCGTGGACGCAATCAGTATGGTGCATAATATATGAGCGGCGAGCGCGAGATTGTACAAGAATCGGGGTTCTAGGGATATCCTGCTTGACTACTGTTGCGTAATTGTTTTTTTTTTGAGGATTTGCAAAGGAGTTTGGGTGGATTTGGGAAATGCCGCTTACTATTTAAAGCCGATTATTTTTGAAATAAGAATAGTGGTCTGAATCTGAATGAAATATTGTGTTCTTGATCTTTAAATACCTATTGAATAGTACACGATTTGTCATAGTGTGATCTCCATGAGATTGCCTTTGCGTCCTCGTTCAAAGCTTCAAAATCCCTACTGCACGTTTTTGGTATCTTGGTCAATATAGTACATTTTTTTATCTATTAAAATTGAATTGCATACCAGTCCAACTTGGCTCCTGGGTACCCAAGCAATAAATTGTCACATGAATAACTATGCTGGTCTGTGGCGCGGAGGAGTTTTTCTTCCGCTTCGCTTTTGCTTTCAGTGTGGTGATTTCAAGGTACCTATCGATCTGGATGGACCCTGCACAGGGTGCTAATACCACTAAATCCTAAAGTTCTACCCCTCGAAAAATCTCTGCAACGAACTCTTCATTGCTGCAATGTTATCATGCTTTGCCCACTCTCATTACTCCTCTGACAAGCCCTTATCCGCTTCCCAATCACTATACCCATTAAGTTAATGATCAATCGATCATATTATAGCAAACAAGCACTCCCAGGATGGACAAACAGGTACGGTAGCTCAATCTATCGGGGTTTGATTGTTGATTAGCTCGATTTGATTGAATCAGTCATCAATCTTTTAATTGATTTCGGATATGTGATATTGTACTTTCATATATTGGGTAAAGGCATTTGGTATCGTGTAAATTGTGGCTCGGTCGTGGAACCCGTGTATAAGGTGGTCGGCCTTTTGGGTTTGTCCCATTAGTTCCATGGAACTACGAATTTTGTATTGAACGTTACGTCATAGCTTGATACAAAATGCGGAGTTCCATGGAAATAATGGGACCCTTTTCTCAGTCAGTTTTGACTTAACAGAACCACGTTGCTTTGTCATCTAGATAGTTATTAGTTTTATATTGTTTGTGTTTTAGCCTGTAACTATGGGCGATGTTAGTTGAATTAAACATGTTAATGGGTTAATTAGGGATGGTCAAACACGTCGGGTGTTATGGTGACGAAATATGTCCATTAAAAAGATGTTATTTTTGGTAGTTGGTTTGGTAGTAAAGTATCTTTAAAATTCATGGTCTTCCTTTTATTTCTGACACTATGTTATTTAACAAAAAATAATCCTTATGATGAAGCCTTTCGATCGGTATGATAAAGCTACAGGGTAATTATTTTTCTCGTGTAACGGGTTCGATTCCCGGTTCAACCATGTAATTATTTAAATATCTATGAATGCAGTTTAAATTGTTTTTTAAATTCAAATAATGTCTTCTTTCAGTAAAATGTTCCATCTACAATATTTAAGGTACTTTCCTTCCATGTGGCATAGCCGTGGGACGCCCTGTATATATGTATGTTTGTTCTTTTGTGGCGCTCTAGAAACTAAACGCGTGGACCGATTTTGATGATTCTTATGGCAATCGATTTGTCTCAATCTTGTAAGTGTCACTAAAGGGGAGCCTGCCGTTTCGTCAAAATATTTTTGGTCAAATGTATCATTTCCCAAATTTTTCATTTACCAAACCAATGTTATATATTTTTTTCAGAATTTATTTTAATACCATCGTGTAGAACTCTATTATTAATAGGTTAGGTTAGGTTAGTTTTTATAAAATCGAGAAATATTTACGGTTACAGAAAACAAAGCGGTTTGGGAAATGAAAATTTGGGAAATGATACATTTGACCAAATTTTTTATGACGAAACAAAGGTAACCCGTCACTAAAGATATGGTATTAATTAAAATTCAATATGGCAACCTATGACAAATGGGGTATCATTGAATGGTTATTTAAAAATCATCTTAACGTTTCTTTCATCATTTTTCATTTTGAATTTTGGTCAGCAACAAAAGTCGGGCTTTTTAAAGCTTTCTGTTTGTTGTTTTATAATTTCTAATTCAGATACAATTGGCTTTATTATGTATAAGTATTTCTTTAACGTCAGTACTGAAGGTTTACCTGAGGTAACTGAACCCAAAGTAGTTTATTAACGTTAATAACCTGTCCGTTTTTTTTATGGCATAGAGAAGACAAACGAGCACACAGGCCACCTGACGGTAAGTGAAAACTGTGACCCATAGACATTCGCATTCACAAGACTGCAAATGCGTTACCAACTTGAGGACTAAGATTACATTCAAGAGTTTTCAAAAAATAACGTTGTTCAACGAGCATTTTGATCTTAAGAATGATGTGCTTGTAAAGTTGTATTCTATGAAAGTTATCGACTGGATGAATCCTTTAAAAATGTGTGAAATTCTCACAGACAAACGCTCGAAAGCCTACGTAATCTTTGATCCGTCATCGTTGGCGTTCACGAAGTGCAGTTCTTCTCTCGAGTTCAGGACCGAAGTAAAAATGTACAGCTCATCATAAGATGCTTTCAGTAATGCCAATTCCATTTCGCAACCAACTCAACCGATAATTGCGTCTCCGTAACAAAAGACGCTCTGAGGATCGCAAATCATATTT
Source organism: Acleris sparsana (assembly GCA_923062465.1). Lineage (NCBI taxonomy): Eukaryota > Metazoa > Arthropoda > Insecta > Lepidoptera > Tortricidae > Acleris > Acleris sparsana. Next base: position 18,068,583 of record OV281286.1, read on the forward strand.
CTCGTCTTAGCGTTAATGGTGAAACGAAGTTACGATCGTCGTGCTCATTTGCATGATTCCGAGCTGACAGCTCTCGCGAAACGAAATTTGACCGTAACGAGATAAGACTTTCCCCATGCGAGCGTAATGAGGCTTTTGTTTCATTCTGAAATTTAATATTGATCAATAAGTGTGTATCAATCGCTTTGCAAAGACTTTATCAACTTTTTGGAGCTAGTTGTTCTCTCAGTCCGTCTGAACAATGGTATTAAATAGGTTTGCAAATGAGGTAGGGATTTTAATTAAAAATTCAGATATTAAGAGGAATTTTGAGGAATTAAGTAGTATGTTTCATTACAATTTGTTTTTTTTTTTATGGCATAGAGAAAGCAAACGAGCACACAGGCCACCTGCTGGTAAGTGGAAACTGTGACTCATAGACATTCGCATTCACAAGACTGCAATCCTATGACTGCAAATGCGTTGCCAACCCTGAGGACTAAGATGGAATGCCTCTATGCTAGTCATTACACCGGCTGTCTTATCCCCAAACCGGAACACAACAATGCGAACACTGCTGTTTGGCGGTAGGTTAATGGATAAGATGGTAGTAGCGATCCGGACAGACCCTGCACAAGGCCCTACCACCCGCAAAATATATTGCAGGGATCAGAAAATGTAAACATACCGCAGCAAAGGGTCTAGAAAATTATAAACCCTGCCTCACGTTGAAATCGCGCTAAGTGTAGATGTTTGTATGATGAGAGCGAGTATTTGTTCCTGACTCTTGGAGGTTTTCTATGTATTTCTCTATATCTATAATTCCTATAGTACAAGCCTAGAAATTAGTTTGGGACTAGGTCAATTTGTGTGAGATTGTCCTCAGGTATCTTTTTTTTAATACCGAAGCAAAGCAAGGACGGGTCACTAGTCTAAGAAATTATAACTGTTAAAAAGCATATTTCATTTATTTAATAGATTAAAACTCGCGACATAATGGCGACCCCTTTTTTCAGAGTTGATATCTCCAACGTATTTTTAGGAAACCTAGTAAAATGCCACCCGGATTAAATGAGCCATATTTAAAAAAACCATAGCCAAATCGGTTTATCCCTTTTGAAGCTAAGATGCCACTGACAGACAATGAGGGTCTCAGGTACTCAGACACACATATTACGCAACCAGCGTAGACAACAGTAAACTTTTGAACGCAAATTTCGAAATTTTTGACTTAGGTAGGTTCATTTTAAGAGACACCATGACACAGAGTAGATATTTACTTTATCTTTCACCGTGATATGGCTCCATCAAGCAATATTATTGTGTTTTATTATATTTTGCCTAAACTTTTTACAATAAAAATTCCAGAATATTTTTTAAAGCAACTTATGTTTATTTATTATTTTAACCTAATATAATTGATGTCTTTGTGCCTGCTTGATAATCATTTAATTAATAATTAATTTTAATTTTATTTGTCGCTACTTTGCAAAACTCTAGTGGATACTAACCCAAATATAATGATGGTCACTTCACTTAGCATTTGTGTATATGTAGAAAAAAAATACATTTGTCTAAATATGGATCCCAATAACAAATGTCAGATAAGTTTGAATTTGTACGTTTGGCTCTTTTGATGCGATTCAAAAAACCGACAATGACGAGGTAATGCGTATTTTCTACTCGCTTTCTCACATAGAATAATGCCAATGTTTTGATACGGTCCCAATTAACTGAACTATCCAGATTGCAAATATCTGTCAAATATTCCTAATACGTAATTACGTAACGCTAATTGAAGCGACATCATAACAAGGTCTGCGTGCATTTTAACATGTTCCCAGTCACATGAATCACATATCGATTCATGGATGCAGGTTTGCACGGTTTATATATAGAGATCGCCTAATTTGAAAACAGAACGGTAGTTCACTAATCAACCTTTGGAACATCTTAGATGAAAGTAAAAAACTTACAACTACTTTCATCTAAGTGAAACATGCATCCATGTGTAAACACATTCGAAGAGGTAATGCTTTTTGACATTCACAGATGCATTTTGTTATTACTAAATTGAAGAGAAAACACTTTGGCTTTTTTGACATTGACTTTGACTAGACAGTATCTTTTTCACACTCGAAATACATTTTTAAATCGCATTTCTCAACAAATTATGAAAATCCCGTAAAAGAGATCACTACAAATAAAAATCGGTCTAGAAATACGGATGATACAAGCATTTTACACTGCAAATTAGACAGCGATAAGACCCTTCCGGGCTGTTCGGAACTAATCTCGAAATATAGTATACTGAATACGACCTAAGATCTAAAATACCTTTTCTCATAAGGGATGAAACCCGAATGGACTTCCTACCAAAAAGAGCGGTTCTAGAGATCCACTGTGAAGTCCATTCGGGTTGTTACTTGTTACATGGCATCCTACCAAAAAGAGCGGTTCTAGAGATCCACTGTGATGCCATGTAACAAGTCGGCCATATAAACTCCATGTTAAATACTGTTTTGCTAGAATGAGATAGGGACAAATCTTTGTTGGTTATCTTAGTGAATTTTATAGCTATTCAAAAAAATATTTTTCTCAACTGTTTGTCTCATGAATCAGCTGTCATTGAAGTTTTGAAAAAAAAAAAACGTTATGAACATTCCCTATTAGGTGCGTTTCATTCCTTGGTTAACATCTTTCGCTGACAAGCTGTGCTACGTGCTACGAGCATTACGTAGCCGCATTTCCCGCTACGAACAGTGGTCCCGCACTAGTAGTTTTTAGAAGAAAAAAAAAATTGGTGGCATTATTTCCTGTGTTTTTTAGGAATTCAGGTAGTTATTAAAAAACCTTATTAAACATCATCATTTATTGAAGTGATTTGTCTATAACATAGTTTAGGTATTACGACATAGGATTGCACAATTGTCTTTGGATTCGTTTATACGCACTTAATTATATTATACAGTATATACAATTATCATAAACATTTAAGAATTACATGAAAATCGACATTTACTTTAAAATACAATTTTACAAACATTTATAATGAAACCGTAAAAACATTAAAGTTGTATCACAAATGCCACACGATTTTTTTTAATATTTTTTGTTTGATCATAGTTTAGAGTTGAAAATACATGCAGCAAAGTAAATATAGCCTTTTAAATTGACCAATAGGCGTGTACGCCGGTTATACGAGTGTGTTATCTAACAATGCGCTGAAAAATATCTGACAAGATCTTATGCCTCTAGAAATAGAGGCAGTACGAATATTTCCGAGCTCACAATGTGACTAGTACCACTCTATCAAATTTATATACCTATATGGAAATTTTGTTCAATATGACTTTTGTAGGTTTATAACTTGTTCAGAACTGGGCCGCTTACAATATTTAAATAATTTTGTAGCAGGAAAGTCCTTTTAGTATTGCACACACAACCAAGCTATCTCGCCTTCGCGAAATAAATTACTATGTGTAAGAAAAAGAGCTACTTAATATTTGGTTTTGTGCAGATAGGTAAAGTTTAACACGGTAAAGAAAAGGTAAGTTCATGATGAATGAAAACAAGGAATGAATAATATTTACATATTTTTTTATATTTTGTTTTGGCATCATTGATTCACTGACCTACCTGTTTAGATATGTAATTATTATTTTTCTATTCCAGAAACAGGTTAACAAGAAAAAAAACTAAAATGGCACAAATTAAGCAATGCACAAAAACCTTAACATAATCTTATTTGTAAAGTATGGGATGTATCGGTGCATGGTGATTTTTTCTTCAGTGCTAGTTTTTAAAGAGTAATTAATTAACTAGAATTAACTTACTTAATTACTAAAGTAAACAATTCCGACTAAAGCTATAAAAATAGACAACATTTTTTTACATTTGATAATCTAAGCTAATAATTATTATAATTTACAACGCTGCAACGAATAACGTTTAAAAACTAAAACTTAAAAATAACAAACAATACTTTCGTATAGGCAAAGTGATAAAAGTCTAACTTATGTGAAAAACGCACAATTATTGTAATTAACTATTTTGCTCAAACGACACAATTTGAATTTAAATACAATGTAATTAATATTCATTTCGAACCGCGGTGTTTAAAATTAAGTTCTTATATTATTAACAGTGTGTGACAACCCTAACAATAAAAGTGATTTGTGTGTTACTTAAGTTTAGGTATTTATTGCTATTCCAAAAGGGAGTGTCACTTCTATACGAGAGTATTATTTATTATTTTGACGACTAACAATACTTTATCAAGAAAGTGATATGTGAGTATTTGTTAATATTCATATAAGCTCAAAACCATTCAATACGTAATTAAAAATGCATTATATTTGGTTCGTGACAAATTATTTTCAAAATATTTAATAAAAAAAATTATAATGATAAGGTTCAAGTATTCAAATCAATGAGAGGGTTATATTTCAAAAATATTTGTACAAATAAAAGATACAAAAATCTGGAATGGACGATACGGAATTCCTTTTATAATAAAAGACTTGATTTAAAATCAATGGTCCAAGATATTGGAATGGTTAATGATTCTACAAAACATTTATAAGCATTTACATTAATTAATTTATATTAATCATTAATAGGAGATCAAAACTCACATTCACAAAGCCTTTACAATATTACAATTTACAATATTTATTAAATTCTAAATACACCAAAATATTAACAGCGTGTTGGTAACACATGCAGTAATTCTCAAAAAAAACATGACATAAAAAATGGTCTGTTAATTTTTGGTTTATCAAACGAACTAGGTACCTTCTTTGGTTATAAGTCCTAAAGTAAAAGGAAGATAAGAAGTCAATAATGACACCTGTAAACGCAGTACAATTTATAAACTATACTTGAGTTTGACATTTTAATTTGAACCGGAATGTCAGGTGTCAGAATTGACTTCTTATCTGCCTTTAACTATAATTAACAACAATTACTTACATTTTGACTCCAAAGCAAATTTCAAAAGTACAACATTATCATAGTTTATACGTTTGTTCTTCCGTGGCACTTAAAAAAAAACAGTTTAACTAACAAATCGACCCAAATTAAATATTACTATGAGAATTTGTACACGTACGGGCCGTTATTGATTACCTTATAAGATATACCTTTGGATTCCATTAGCATTGTAGGTTCGTAAATCCTATCAAAATCACATTACTTTAGGTATTTTTGACGTTCTTTCGTATACCTTCTCAAACTTCTAAACCTTACGTAGACATGACGTATTTTAACAAGCAAGTATGTCCGATACTACTAGTGTTATATTACGATAAATCAGGTGGGTACATTTTCCTTGCAAGCCATTATACTTATACGTAGTTATATTTTAACCACATCAAAAATGTCCACAAAGCCACAAAACGTTCACTTTCTACTCATTGTTAGTTTCAAGTTTTTTACTTAGGCTTCTTTACGCGGATGCGTCACTCAACGGTATAGGAGCAGTATTGCCTCAGCGCCAATTGGCAGGCGCGAAGGCGGTTGACGTTCAAGAGGCCATTGGCTGCAGTGGAGCGGGAGGCACGTGAGGGCCCCTAAAGTCAGGGTGCTGGGGACGCATCTCAGGATGTGGTTGGTGAAGGTCTGGAGACAAATTTAAACATAAGAATAACGCATTTACGGTTCTGGTGTAATCTGCACTTGAAAATTAACTGTGGTGTCTGTCGATCAGACAATCGAGTGAGGGAGCTTATACAAGCGATGGTTAAGCTACATATTTAAGAATTCATGCCCTGAAATGTTGTTTGTAAGTTTATAATTTGTCTGTCAGGTTGAAAAGTTAGTTCCTTAAGGGAATAACATGGCTGGTCGTTGTAACCAGATGGGTCTTATTTAAATATAACTATACCAAGCTTTGTCTGATGTCTGATTTCGATTTATTGGCTCTATAAGAATTGACCAGCTCTTAAAAAGGCATGATTAGGATCCGACTGAAATTGACGATCAAGCTGAGAGGCTGTTCATCATGATGATCATGAAGTTGACTTTGATCTTGACTTACCTATCCGATGATCCGGCACATGCATCTCTGCATGCATCGCATGCACGTCCGTATGTGGCACATGCTGCGGCCTCAAGTCCGCATGCTGCGTCTCCCTGTGGCGCCTTAAGTCCACCTTCCTCTGGAAGGCCCTTCCGCAAAGGTCGCATGCGAAGGGCTTGAACCCTGTATGCTTGCGGGAGTGGGTGATCAGGTTCGAACTCTGGCTGAAGGCTTTGCCGCAGACTTGGCACTTGTGTGGTTTCTCTCCTGTTGACAAGGGAAAGTCCAGGTTCAATATTTAGTCTTATGTCTATGAGATTATTTAAAGACCGTAATAATTCAGACACGTTAAAAATAATAGTCTTGTATCGTCATAAAAAAGTCCTAAGACATATTTATGGTCCTGTAGGTAAATAGCAAAAGTACCTATGAATACTAAGTCACCTGTAAATCACTTTTAAATGACATGGAGAAGACAAAAAGCACACAGGTCACCTGATGGTAGGAAGACTCTGTGACCCAAAAACATTCTTTTTCAATCGTAAGACTGCAATCCTAAGACGGCCAAAGCGTTGCAAACCCCGAGAACTAAGATAGAATGCCTCTATGTTAGTAATTTCACTGGTTGTTTAATGGCTGGATGACATACGGTGATGTCAATGAATAGCCACATGTAGGTTTGTCATGACAATAAGCAAAAAAAAAGGATCCTACTTTTCTATCCTATCTATGCTACTAAGTAGGTATCCCAGTTAGAGATGAAAATGTCAAAAATTGTGCCTGCCAGTGTTAATGCCATTTACCAGAAAAAAGGTTTTACAAATAGTTTTTAAAAGGATTTATCAAACAGCCCTCGTATATAGTCTTACGTCTGTGTATGCGCTTAGTGTCATAATCACTTGTAGGTATCCCGGAAAGGTTGATATATTTCATAAGAACAACGTTGAACTAATCTACGCAGACGAAGTCACGTGCAAACGCTAGTAAGACAATAATAAGTTATACCTATACCTACTAACTTGAAAATTCGTATCTTGTTTATAAATTTGCATCGAAAACTTCAGAAATTCAACATAAACAACTCTTAAAACGAGCAGGACCTATTTTTAGCCATCACCAAACCGCCTACGTGCAACATCCAACACGTGCGCAAACTTAACCCTCCTGTCCATTAAAGCCTAATGCCGCGACCCGATTCCGCAAATAACCCTTGCCTCTATCGATCCCATTCAAATACTCCGCGAATACTCAACGAATATTCCGCAAATACTCCGCGAATACTGACCTCGTACGGTATTAATACACGTTTGCGTAATCTCTGCGAAGTCCAACCCGCATTTCTGATTCGACCCACGCTCTGGACTTATAAAATTTATAGCTGATCTGACAGTGCCGTTTTCTAGAATATTCTTCGTGCGTGTGGTCCTTATTTGGTGGGGTTAAGGTTTTGTTTATCGCGTTTCGTTTTGTTGGTGTGAACGTATTAAAAGTTTATATGTATCGTGATTCGAGTGTGGATAGGAATTTAATATCGCGCGTCGTTGTGTTGAATGTTTGTTTAATTGTCTATGGATTCCTTTAGTTTAATTATGTCTAGGGTCTATCTACAGGGTGTTGTTTTGGAATTCATCCATTTGGTGATATTTTCATGATTCATGAAAAAAACATAGAAGGGGATGTTATTGAGCATGTATAAGGCAAGAAAAGCTTGTGCATGAAGAATGAATAGCATGTAGAGTTTTATTATATTTTTAGTAAGATGTGAGAAGAAAAACTACTTATTGATCTTGATTGCATAGGAAAGTTAGTTAGCTAGTTATTGCACACATACATATTATGTTTATTAAAATAAATTCGTAGTATTTTATTTCATTGTCATCATACTACCTAATCTTGCGACCTAACCTAAAACTTTTTCACCATTATGTACCCGTATCAAAACAAAAGCGACACGCCCAACCAATTACCTACACAAATCACAGCACGGATCGAACCCGCTCTAAAAGGGCTGCCGTCAATCAGGGGTAGTGGCGACTACCCAGTTCATTAGAGCGGGCCGGATACCGCCCTCTCGCTCCCGCGCGACTGTCGCGATGCGATACCAATTTATATCAGTCGTGCCATTGGCCGTGATTGCGGCGCGACTCCTCCCCGCGTTGCCAGGCAACGTGGGGGGGACCCCCACCATTATGGATCGCAATTTTCCTTTGAATTGGAAATCAGGGCCAGCTCGCTCGTTAGCCCCGCAATACGTCTGCGGATTTTTACTGCCGGATGGAGCTTGGATTTGGCATGGATAAAGTGTTTCGAAGTTATTTTATATAAATTGTTGGGTAACTTAGCGAAAGCAAAGATATATTGCCGTTTTTTCCAATTATAAAGGAACTTTAATATACCTACCTACCTACTCGTAAATGTTTTTGGCATATAAAGGTCAAACGTGTGGTCTACCTCTCTCTTTGAACGCTTGTAGATGTTATTTTTCATGATGAAGGCAAAATGTTTTATTTAAAATAAATGTAGTCAAGGATAAACAGTCAACCTTTATAGTCGTATAAACTAAAATCACAATTTTAAAGCCATTAAATCTCCAGCAAAACGTTTTAACTAACATGTTGACAACCAAAACAACTGTTTGAAACATTCAACTCTCGGTCCCGAATGACAACTTACGATTCCTTATTGCGAGGCGTAAACGTAAGGCCTTTCACGCTTGCGTAAAATCTTGGCACAACCCTAGAACTGGGATGTTCGAGACAGCTCTTCCATAGAAATGCTTTAACATATTTTGTGGTATTTTTGAACAATATCGACGCAATAGCAACGTTCGGCCTTATGGTTGCATGCTCAAATTAACGACTTAAACGTCAGCCTAAATTTGGTAAAAGGAAAAATAGTCTCACACATAACTGTTTCTAAAATTGTATTGGGTGCTTTGATGAAACAGTGGTTCAGCAAAATGCGTTAGTAATTATTCATTAAACAAAAATATTGTATTATTGTTGCTAATAATAATGATCCGAAAACGGATATTAACCAGAATTTACGACAGCAAACGAAATCAATGACGCGCGCGATTTTGCCACAATCAAGGAAAAATATTATATAGGTACCTACGTACCGATATTGCTTCATAACTAGTAACATAATAATTTCAACGGCAATATTGTTACTATCCAGTTTAACATGAAGGCAATGTTATTAACCACCAAGCATTTAAAGCTTGTAGAGGACAATTTGTCTTCTATAAACTTTCAATAGTTACCAAACATAGGAAATCTTTCTTATTTTCTATTGACTGGTAAAATGTAATTTTAATTATACAAACATATGCCCAACTTTTCCAAGCCCCAGGTAAAATTATCTCACAGTTCTTCGTTTTCTTTGTTATGTGAAGGAAAGAGACAGAGCTAAAAATATGTTTCTGTCATATATTTATATATTTCTGGAGATTTTAAAACGGAACCTATTAAATTAAAAGTGAGAAGTAAAAGTTTTTTTATTTTGTCTATTCGTTTGTGTGGCTGCCGTGATCCATTAAACTCTTAACTCTGTAATTACGGCGATATTACTGCGAGGGAGGAAAGGGTGCTCTTAATTGTTAAGAGGGGACTGAGTGAGAACTTGTCTATACGAATCGATGTACAGGGGGATTCACTTAAGATGTGGTAAACTGATAAAACCCCAGCGGCAAGAAATATTGTCCTTTTCTGGTAGTCGTTTCGCTCAGTGACACTATAATAGGTAAACAGTGTTAATTAAAATAATAGTTGGTTAGAATAGTTAAGACAAGAATGATGACAGAGTTTATAATTAAGAAACCAGCGAGCCGAATCCAAATTCTGCGTTTCTCACTGATAAGTTCCATGATACTCAACTAACTTCCCAGACCAGTTTGTCGAAAATAGAACCTGAGTCTGCAGGCTTCTTATCATAATGTTAGAAGAGTCTGTAAGGTTATATCGCCTCGTTCTTCGTTAGGTTAACGCCGCCATTCCGTCGCGTCGGTTACGGCCAAATAAAGTAAATTATAGCTCAGCGTTCAGATTTCGCTGTCTTAATGGATATTCAGCCTTACTTTACGGTTGGAGTGGATTCTTTAAGTTATGTACTGATGTGATTTTAAACAGTGTTTAAATTGGATGTTAGTTTATTAAATACTACAAGATCCCAAGAGAGTTTATTTATTCTTTATGTACTAAAAATATGTACATTAGTAAGGTCATAAATAGTTTTATTACGTCGAACGCATATGTACACAGTTTGTTGTTTTATTTTGAAATGGAAATGTTATTCGTAACATTTTTAAGATAAAAAAATCATGTCACAATATGAGGTATATATTTTTGAATAAAAAATAGAAGTGTGTTCTAAAATGTTTTAGTAAGTTTTAACCAACGCTAGTTTCAGGCTTGCGTTTGCAAATGCGTACGATAAATAGATGATATTATGAATAAATATTAATTTAAATTAACGTAATATCCTGTAGGTCAAGTAAATTATGGAATACAATAGTTATCATTTTGAGCATTGAGCATTGATAATAGCAACTAATGTTCATCGTCCATTTACGTCAATTTCTGAATCATTGTTATGTCGGTTTGACCACAACATTTAAAAACCACATCCCTCATGTGATTTATATGTCATTGTACCCTTGATGTAACAGCACATTACGTAACAAACATAATCTATATTTTCCCCAACTATAATAACTTTTCATAGTAAAAATCAATCGGAATTTTCACAGTTCCATTAAACCCGACGCTATAAAAATCATCGGAACGAAACGTAAACGTGTGCAGTAACGTTAATATCGAGCCGGTTGTGATTGAACGTATCCGGGTAAGCGATAACCGTAAATCCCGGGTAGGTATCCGCGGCCCGGATAACCTGGCTAACAGGCCCGGACCGCGATATTTTTCTACAGATTTTAGTTTAAGCGGGAAATATTTTGAAGCGGGTCAGATTGTTTTGTTGGTTGTCCATGACAACATGATAAGTATTCACATTAAATTCATAGTCAAAAACAGCATTTCGATTGTTTTTTTATTATGAAGAATTATTAGCTAAACTATTGCGTGTTTCGTGCATCTTCGTGATATTATAAATAATAAAACTAATACACAAATTTGTGAGGTAAAATAATGATTTTCATAAAAGCTGTTATAAAATGTTATTCCTAGTTTAAATATTTATCCTGCCTCATTATTCAAACATTATAGTGAGAATAATAATAATCAATCATTAAATAATCACAGTCCCCAACATTATCCGGCAGTCATCTGGTCCCATTATCAGACAGTAAACGAGATTCGCCATAAAACGATAATGTCATTACTGGGTCTCAATGGGGACCCTGGCTCGGTCCGGTGGCCCAGACAGTTATTAACACAATAAATATTTATTTATATTTCTTAAGGGCCTGATCAGTAGTGGATGAGAAGTTTTGGTTCATTCAAAACTAACAAACCGACGTCGTCAAACAAGCGTGACAAGTAAATATCAATTGTTTTTTGAGAAATAAATCAATACCAGATGACTGAACACCCTTTAGCTAAAAAAGAAACATTTCTTTAATAGTGGGCGGCAAATGTTGCTAAAAATGTTCTTAGCGACCAACCGACGATAAGTAACGTGTATATCACCACAACATAATTTTGCATTTGACTTACATTAGTAGTTAAGCGAATTTTCAGCTCAATGTATAGACTTAAAGCTGAACAAAAACTTATTAAAAATGTCCACTGGTTTCACTTCACTTTTTCCCAAAGATTCTCGGTACGTTGCTATACCGTTATGCCATCCACCACATTCCATAGTTATGGAGGAATAAATTATAATTACTGAATCCGGCCCTGCAGGCTCATCTGCACAGTATCACAGCGCAGGATTTTTATGGGGACGTACTTTGGGCGGTCGTGAATTAAATATATGATGGCTCCAACTTAAAGTGCTTCGGTGGCAAGATTTCACGAAATATGGCCAGGATGCATGGCTTTAAAACGGTTGGGAAAAAAGGTTTTATATTTTTTGTTTTTATAGGTTGCCAGTTTCAAATTTTAAAGACTGATAGATGAATAATATAGTGCAGTATGAAATGCTACATTTTTTTAAACATGTATTTGGGATTCGATTATTTATTGTAGCCACTTACTTATAATTATAACAAAAAAATGTTCGGTGTTGTCGCAAAACTTTGAATTAAACCAATAATTTTTGTCACTAACGACGGGTTCACTATTTTTTTTAACGTTATGTGTAAGAAGATGAAGAATAACAAGAAACCACTTCCCCTCCAACCATAGACAACGCTAAACTCAGCTTAAAAAACCGCAAGCCATAATAATAATTTAGTCGCGGTCTTGCCAGAGTTAATTATTCATGGACTTAGAGAAAAAATGGCGAAGTAAATTGGGGAGAGACGCTGTGAATTCAGGTAACATTTACATGTTCATAGAAAATTCAGGGTGCTTTCGAACGCGGTGTGGCAACACCGCCTTGTGCGCGTTTTTAATTTTGAATATGGAACGGTTTTTGGAAATTTAAGTATTTTTTCACAAAACCGATTTTTGAACTGCATTCTAAAGATGATTCCAGTGTCTAGTAGATAAGGTTTTTTTAAAACAATAATTGAAATTGAGATGAGTTTGTGTTTTACCACTCATTCAACGCTGAAGAAAAACTAAAAGATTAAATTTTGAACACAAGAGGCTTTTAAATTTAGTATCCAAAATAGAAGTCTATTTAGTTCTCAGAATATAATAGATATTGAGGCAAACTTTGGTAACTTTTGAGACGCTGTGTAAGAAAGTGCATCAGCTGGAAAACCGCATACTCTGCCGATGAATTGAGGCTGCACTTAGCCAGGTGCAGTATTAAGAGTGCAGGCTACGTGCACTGCCTGGCAACACGACAATATCGTCTATAGCTTTCACTACCTGGACTTGGCTCCGTCAGTTAAAAGGTTTCATAGAGATTTTATAGTGACTTTGTAAGGACAGTAAGGTTTGATGTCAAAATAAAATTTAGAGGGTGATTTACCTGATTAACGAAGAAAGAATGATCATTTCTACTAGTTCTACTACTTACATTATTGAACTTTGCGAAATACAATTCGGAGTTATTATGGTGGACACATAAAACGTACCTTTGAAAACGATATAAACTGATAAACTCAATACTCCTACGTAGCCAGAGCTAGATTTTACGTCTAAGATAAAGAAGATAAATTTAAACTTGTCTAACCAAAATCCCTACTCCTGGCCGTAAAGGAAAATGATAAAGTAATCGCAACAAGCGCCCGAAAAGCATATTTCCCTCAGTCAGCTAAAAGAACCGTCGCTCGTTTATACCTACAAATCCACACTCTAGACGTCGTGATTACCACGCTCTAGTGAAGTGCGGATTTTCCCGAGAATCCCGGTTTACGATCCCTGCCTCCCACCCTGGGGGGATGACCACGGATATAGGATTTAGTAGACTTGGAAAAAATGTTATCGATCCCTGCCCTGTGTGATTTGGTTTGGGAAAATGTTGTTGATGTCTGGATGTTATTGTGATTTTGTTAGAAGAATAATTGTATCAACATCTGAATGTTTGGAAATGTTGCCAATTTCTGGATAAGTCTGTTTTCTATGTACAACTTAGTACTAGAGCGAATTAAAGACACGCAGTGGCTTAAGATGTGTATAAATTTACCGACGCGACTCGGATACTGTGCCGTTGATAGTGCATGTTTCATAGTTAATGCGAAACAAGGTAGAATTAATATGGGCCAATGTCGTAGAAGATTCTGTCTTATGGCCGCATTCAGCCAGTCAGTTGATGACGATTTAGCCGTTTCTTAGTGACGATTTTTCATAGAAGAGTAAGATAAGTTTTAAAAAGGAACGAGTTAATGTCTCTTAAATGTCTCTGAGTACAATGCCAAAAGCAGCGTAATGCAAAGAGACTATAGATGTTTTTTAATTGGTTAAGGTTTAATCACGTGCGATTTTGGGAGAATTATGAATCCACCTGCAAAGACTGCCTTTGTGTGCATAAAATTATAAATAAAGGGGCATTTACCTCGTTGTAAATAATGCGGAAAAATGCTTTTGCATTGCAATAATCTTGTTACCTTCAAGCGCTCCACACACTAAATCTAATAAATTTAAGATTGAACACCACAGCTGTGATAGCGTCGCCATTTTGTTTTCGTACCAAGATGGCGTGTGTTTACGGAGGCCGTTGTAAGATTGCGTTTCCATTAGATTCGAGATAGGAGTGTTTACTTAGAGTCGAGTGATTCAATCATTGTTGCCAACGTTTACTCAAACGCTGGTTTTGTTGGCTCAATCAAAATTTTACGTTTGACGTTTATTGGATTGTTGAGAGGTTAGTAGTATGACGTAAATCGGAACCTGATTGGTTTTTCATTGTTTGTTTAGTATTATAAAATTGTCTTCGTCCGATATTCTATATTTTGACTTTACCTTTTTGCTGGTTGTTTGGTTACCTATAAAATAAGTATTCAAAAACCATATTTACAAGTCTATGATTGTCAAAAACAATAGCCTTATTAACAATTTTTTTTGTTGTTTTTTTTGTGTCTGTGACACAGTATTTCTATGTAAACATTTCAAAGTGTTTTTTATGTTTTGACAAAAAACTCGATTGCAGAGTAAAATTATAGTTTAATGCGATACATCTGCTACGTTTGAATTTTTAAAGGCTTGCCAATAATATCTAGTATAAACACTGTCATACGTTAATTATGTAATTTTCTTCGCATCTTTATCGAAGACGCAAATAACATACCAAACAGAACCCTAACCAGATTTCAAAACCCCCATTTACCGTTACAAAAACCCCTAAACAATAGCCCCCACCATTTGCTCAAGTATGCCCGCGCGGCTTGAGTATAGCAGGACGTTTACGATTCGCTTCTTGCGGAAGATATGTGTTGTGTGTAAATGCCACTTAGGCGGGAGATTTATACTACTGGCTAGCGAGACGTGTTTCGGGAGGTTTGTTTTTAGAACAAAATGGAGTTTTGAATTTGGAATTGATGTTCGATTGTTTTTGATAGACTGCTGTTCTTTTGGTGTTTAAATTGATAGAAAATAAAATTGGAAGCAAAATTTGAGTTTCAATGATTTTGTGGTAAGGGCTATATTTTAAACAGGTTTCGGTATTTGATCTAAATTTTTCGGCCACTGTCAGCAAATACTTAGTCAAAAATAGATCAGGAAAGACGTACGAACGAAAAAAAGTTGAAAAAGCTTGGAAAATGGAACTTTAGGTGTAGGATTGACAGTTAACAGTGTCATTTGAAGGAGAGTTCCATAAACATTGTAACTCGAGTACTTATGCCAAAATTAAATTTAGCATCTTACACTATTATAAAGTTTTTTTTTTTTTTTTATGACATAGAGAGGGCAAACGAGCACACAGGCCACCTGATGGTAAGCGGAAACTGTGACCCATAGACATTTGCATTCACAAGACTACTAGACTTAGACTGCAAATGCGTTGCCAACCCTGAGGACTAAGATGGAATGCCTCTATGCTAGTCATTACACCGGCTGTCTTATCCCCAAACCGGAACACAACAGTGCGAACACTGCTGTTTGGCGGTAGGTTAATGGATAAGATGGTGGTAGCGATCCGGACGGACTCTGCACAGAGTCCTACCACCCGCAAAAATACCCCCCAAAGATAGTTGAACTAAGTAAAAACAGATTTCACCATATTTCAGCAGAAATATTACCAGGACTATTCCAAGTTTAATTGCATCATATAAACGATTATAATATTTATTGGCACTTTTAGTGCCAAGGACTATATATATCAACTCTACTTTGTATTAAAAAAAAAAACAAAAAAAACCATAGGACCAAACATGTTAATCACGGTTGAACTCAAACAACCTCCCGAATGCTCCTCGAAATGAAGACACCGTGAAAATCATCGGAGACTGGAAAAACGTATAAAGCTCTGACAGCTTGACAAATTCGGTAATTCAGCACCCTCGAAGAGGGCAGATATTTACAGCCCCCGTGGCAAAAGGGCCTAAGACAGCGTGACGTTATAAACGCAGATAGAAGCAGCTAAGTAACAAAACAATACAATTTTTCAAGTTTATCCTTCAAAAGATTTGAAGATATTTATTTAGTACTCACTGGCACTTTTACACTTCAAAAATCTACCATAGAGGTAGAGTTCGTGTTGTAGGTTGAGTGGTGGCACAGCTAAATAAATTGCTTCATGTTAAATTGTTTGTACCTATCGATTGTCTTTTTTTTTAAATTCGTTTTACAAACTCGCGTTCTACTATATTTAAGGTTGCTTTTGTTAATTGAAGACACTATAGGGTATAGGTAGGTACGTGTATTTGGAACAAGAAGATCAAGTATAACCTAGATACTAACTTGTTTTGGCACTGTAATGCAACGTCGCGACTCATTTGACTCTGTCACAGCGATTACAGTCCCGTTGGCCAGCAAGTTCAGTTAGTTTTAAACCGCTACTTTAACTACCGTAGTGTTTGCATAATATTTGGTACGTTGGCTATTGCTCAGTTTCCTGCTTTTACGGAACAAAGGCATAAAAGGAACACGTGTCTATGCCAATAACAATAAGGTCTATCAGCCCAATCTGACCCTGATTCACCATAGAATTAAGTCACAGTGGAAATATGATTCAAGTCGTAAGAAGTGTCAAACAAATTGTTTTATCATGTCACTGTGACACCGTTCTATCGTGGGTCAGGGTTCTATTAGGCTGATAGTAACTATACATTATATTCGATGAGATGGCTATGTATATATAGGTATTAATGCTGCGTTCTGCATGCTACTTGGCAAAAAAGCGTTGCTGTTTTTAGTGAAATTGTCAACAAAAACCTATTACTAATAGTTCTGTTCTAGCTAGTATTTAAACCCCGTAAATCCCAGTACTTGCCCTACACTAAAAAGCGTTACCAAGTTTTTTTTTTCTATTGTTCATTGGGCGTTTATTTGTGCACAGTGACATCTCTACCATATAGCCAGCGGTCAAGGAATGCGGCAAGATTGCCGCGCCCGACGGGATTGCTCGCAACTATTCGGGAATGCTCGAGTCACTTCACTTATTGCGATATATTTGCGAGACGGGTGGGGTGGTAGCGTAAGCGGGTAAGTTGATTAGGTTTGATAAAACGAGAATATTGATAAGCATGGACTGGACTGTTTATGGCATACAAAACTCAGGAAATAATGATAGCAATCATTTGTATATCGTAAAGGTACGTTCCAAAACAATATTTAGATAATGGTTGGATTCAAGACATTCGACTATGTTCATTCGTGAACGTCAATGAAATTTATGTATGCATGTTGTTAGCATGTGAACCGATCTGAAAACCAGCGCTTGCCATCCAGCAGATAAACATGCTGAGATCGGCACTCATTGCCTAGCAATACGTTTTTTTTATTTTGTATGTCTATTCCTCCTTTTTTTTAAATGTAACAATGATTTCGTTTAATTGATTTTTTATTTCTTTATTAAATTATAAAAACCAAGCATAGATTGAATCATCAATCAAAGTTAGTAGCGATACTTCCCGCTATCAGTGGCACCACACTCTTCCCCCAAGTGCCAGGAATTCGGGATTTTAGGGGACTCCGCTATATTGTGGACTGTGGCACTCGCTGCTATTGTCGTTTAGCGATTGTCTCTGTCATTATGACTGAGAAAAATAAGGACCGTGGATGACCGTTGTTTAGGATAGGGGATGTTCCAAATTTCAATGTCGGTTTTTGTGGAACCGGTTCAATCTGGTTAGTGCTGTAAATAAGATTCAAAATGTACGTCAGGTTGTTGTTAAGCTAATCAAATATCCGTATTACTATGGTATAAAATACTTTTGACTACTGTTAGAGAATACCTAGGATTAACAAGATAATTCATATATTTAAAAAACATAAGTTTACAAATTTTGTAAATGTTCTGTCATAAATACGGTTAAATCAGGAAACCATCCCCACATGCCCTCTCCAATCCCTCTTACATCGAGCGAGAGGAATGCTACAGTCACCCGGTTTATTGCCAGAGTCGATGCTCAGTTTTGGAGGAAATCTGGAGGGAAGGATAAACAGGGTGTTCTAAAACAGCCCAGACGCAGTTATCGTTGGTAGAGGAACATTTTGGTAGTTAGACGCTTTTGCTTGTCAGACTAATTCGAATGGCAGGTCAAAGCTGACGTCAACTGACGGGACTATACAATCTGTTGAATCTGGGGGCGTAGTCAAAATGCATAACCCTTATGTTGGGAAGCTGATAAAATTTATGGATTGTCAACATACGTCAATACTATATTTTTTTAGTCTTCGAAAATTGGTAAGCTAAGGTACAGTATTACGCATCTGGTCTAGCTAGCATATATTCGAACGTCTTCAATATTGTTGTTTCTATTTATATTCCAACAGGCACCGACAGCAATAAGGTTTGATGTGTTTAACGAATAGGCCTTTGTTTGGCTGGTAATTCATATTATAATTTGTAATCCTAGCGTAAGTTTAGTGATACCTAAGTTGCCTACTGTATCCAGAAATAACTTAAACACACAAAATGTAACATACTTTTGCACAATTAAACCCCACTATACTTACATTATCAATATGGATCTAAACCGTTACAGTTGTAAATCATAACCTCGTTTCGTACCCACTAATCCCTGTCGAAGCCAATGTTCGTAATACGGTAGACAAATAAATTGCCATCCAAGATAATGAAGGGATTATATTCGTATGGAAAGGGTTGTTTAGAGATAGAAAATTGATATACCAGTTAATTTATAATTGTTATTGTTTATTTTTACAAATAAATATATAGAATTTTATATAGGATATATATAGGATATATAGGATATATATCCTATATATATTTATATATAGATAGGATGTGTCGAAAACAACCTGAATTAAATATTCAATGAACTAACAATATTAATTAACGAAATAATTAAATCATGCTGTGCAACTCGTAGCTTTACGTACGCTCTACGGCGTAGCGTTTGGTTATGGATATTATTTAAAATGTTGTAGATCTGTAAACCTTTTTTTACCAATTACACTAAACTTTTATGGAAAACGACATTACTAAACAATAAACCACACAGGTTTTATTTTTGAAAAACTTGTTACAGTAAGTAATTATTTATTTATCACTATCGGGTTTAAAGGCGTATTATTTACTAATGTCGTGTTCCATAAAAGTTAATTGTAATTGATAAAAAAACTATTTCGGATTTTTTATATTATGTAGAAAGAGGTGCAAAGTCTCATGTATTATGTACTCGTACCATGGCACGCTCATCTGAGAAGAGCCTATTATGTATTTTAAGATTTTCAAGTTCTCAATAAATACCTACTGGGCTCGACAGAGCTATATGTCTCACACCTTATAAAACCGGACTTAACATTACACAAAAAAACCAATGGGTTAATTTTACTAAATTTTATGGTTAAAATAGGACTTACACGTGAGTTTGGTTGAGTTAACCACTAAAAAGGTTGAAGCAACCTTTTCAATGTGTTGGTTTTACTAAGATTAGGTGTTAGCTCAAACAAAGTCAAGGGTAGGGCCTAAAATTTAGTAGAAACAACCCATTCGGTTTTTCCTACAGGTTGATGATTTTATCAACGATTCGCAAAATTACGTCAAGAAATATTTTTCACACAGCAAGGGGTTATAATTAAAATCAACATTCTCCATAATTTTCGCTAACACAAAAATCCAACACGATTTAGTGTGATTCTAACAAATGCACTTACATTCGCCGCTGTTATCCTAACACTCGAATGCACCGGTTCACATCAGAGTATTCCCCCAACCCAAACTCAATTTAATACTCAAGTTTATACGACTGGTTTTCGCATGTCATGAAAGAGCAAAAACACTTAGCCAACTGGTATTGTCGTACCGACAAATCAAAACACTTGACAACCTGTCGGCGGCCAATCAAAATAGCCGAGTAATTTGATTAACGAATACGGGCTGTGAATAACCGTTTGCGATGTGCGGTTTGGTTTTTTATAATAACAAACTGGCCAGTGTGTTAAATGTGTGAAACTGAAATGATTTCGTTCCAAATTCAAAGCTTTTTTGTATTAACGGTCGATGATCCCACTTAAAACAGATCCAAGAACAAGTTTTTTTTTTAAATTATGTATATTTTTGTTATTATAGTGTACCATCGTTTTTTTTTTTTTGTTTTTTTGAAGACTTTATAATAGTTATATTTTTTATAAATAATAAAAACTAAATTAAAGTCACTTTAACAATCGAATTTTTAACCGGTCTTTAATCCTATAATGAGGGAAAAGCCCAAAAACTTTGATTGTAAATTCCATAATGGCAGTTGCATTTGACGCACGCTTCTGTCGCGTGCGCGCTGGTACAATTTTGGGATTAATGTAAGTTCGGATAAAAAAGGTGCGTTTGATAAAAACTGTGAATATTATCCTACATTTTAGCAGGTTTCCATAAATAAAAATTTATCAGTAACTTAAATTGTGTTCTCTTAATAAATAAAGATTTTAATAATTTAACCTCGACTAATTATTGCAAATGTTTAATTTAAATAGGAGAAAATACACGTTAAAGTACTTATTTATGTTTATTTATTTATTCAGAGCTTGAATTCCGGTTTTTAGTAAACGGTTTACGGGATATAATAAATTAAAAAAAAAATAAGAACCCAACTCTTATTAGTTTTGGCCGTACATAATTTAGAAATAGTTACTTTATTGAAATATTAAATACAATTTTGATCCAATTTAGGATTTTCATAGCGACTATCAGTTTAAAATGTAATAGCAGCGCACCGGATTCTGTCGAATGCGTCAACCGATTAACAATTAAATTTATTGTTTAAATAATCACATCCTGTAGCGCATCGCACGCGCCGCCACGTGTCAACTACCAGTTCACAAGACCCCCAATTTAGTTAACACTGTAAAAAATCAGAGGCCAACATTAACCAGTCAACCTTGAACTTAATAAATCCAATATCGTTGGAATTTGAATTCTAATGCTCGGATTCAAAGTTCTATTGTTGTAAATTGGTGAAAAATGAAATTGGTAGGATTATGCTTAGGGGTGTTCCAAATTTAATAAATGAGTTTTTTATATAGTAACAGTTGGTGGGCGCGTGCCTTTAAAAGGGCATCGAGTATTGTGGTGATATATTTCTGTATTAGTCAAAGTTACAATGTTTTTATCGATTTACTGGGAACAGATAGCAACAATGTTTAGTAAAGGATTCTTTTGTTATGGTTTGCTTTTTTATTAATAATGGTTATTAATACTGGTTAAGTGTCCTCATTTATTATTTTTTATTACAACATTATGAAGTTAAAATAATCGTTTTAAATCATTAAAGTTGTAATGACATAGAAAGTACTTTTTACTCAATGTTCATAGAAATTATGTAAAGAAATTACAAAATACAGCATCATGAGTTCTTCATTAATTTTATCTTATTGTAAATCCTTGCTTTTTATTCTGTTTAACCTTTTTTTCTTTGGTTACCGCCGGGTGAAAAATGACAAACAATAACCAATTCTTTGCAGAACAATAATGTGTTATAAATGCAAATCCTTCAAGTCTAATCAAGCCTATCACTATCTAAGCCTATCACCAAGTGATTAATATCGTGGCATCGCCGATGAAATCTGACGTTCTGGCGCTTCGGGACCATTCGGCAGGTTTCGGGGGCGCTCGGGTCATCCCGTAGGGTGCCGAGCTAATCGTGATAATGTGCTTATTGAATTAGAGGCGCGTGCGCGGCGGATCTGGTTACTTCCAGTTAAGTGGTATCACTTGTTAGGGAAGATCGATGGGGATTTTTAGAGGTTAGTGGCCTTGAAAAAACTTCCCAGGGTTCTAATTATGACGTTATAAAAACGCAAAAAATGGGGAGAGAGGTAAATATTTTGATTAAGGAAAAATACCTACAAATAATACCTATATATGTTACTAGTACAAATATATTGGTACCAAACTTTTATTCTTAACACTGCCGCAAAGTAAAAGTTGTAAAAATAAGTAACTATTTCAAAATTAAACACACAACAAAAACCCAGAAAATTTATATAATAGTCCCCAACAAAAACACATCAAGAACAAAACTAAGGCACCAAAGACAACTCGTACTGATTCCAGCGAAAACACTGCAGGTGTCGGGTTACGGAACGTGGGGCCAAAGAGGGCGAGGACATAATTTAATTATCCATCTCTCTCGGGACAGTCTAATATTATACGGGAGTAAGCCAGACCCAGCATACAAATGCGACTGTCATTTTTTCGCGTGAGAAAAAAAATCTCAAAACTGATTTTCCGACGGCATCCCAAGTGTATTACGTTACGTGTATCGCGAAAATAAAATCTGATGATATTCCGTCTGACGTTTGCGACATTGAAATTTGTATTTTTGCTTCGCGATTTCATGTCAAGTATTTTTTATACCCAATAAAATTCGAATTTTAAATATCATAAAGACCTTGATTTTGTTTTTAAACAGATATTACTGTTCCATTAAAAGTAAAGTAAAAGTCCAACATTGTATGTACCTATATATGTATAGCGGTTAGACATTTGATTCATATAAAAATACATTTATTATTGATGTCGCATAATCATAATAGTATTAGAAATAAGATCATCAGTATAAAAATAATGATAATTAAAAATACAAATTAAATGTGAATTTACAGTGCGACACAAAAGAGTAGAAATTAAATAAAATGGACCTAAAACATATCCGTACTAAATTGTTGCCATGTTTAAGCATTTTACGTCAAAAATGTGACAGTTACGTAGAAAGTGGCGCCCTCATTTAATTTCTACTCAATTGTGTCGCACTGTACAAAGTTATTGATTGCTTAAAAAAAAAATATTTTAAATTTAATTTAATACTATAAATGAAGTTTCAGTCCCACTTGTAAAATGATTCGTTGAAAAAGTAGTGTTGAAGAATCAAGAGGTTTTAAAAACTAACTTTACTGTAATCTTTACTCTAATTTTAACAAACAAATATGAAATAACGAAAAGTAATATAAACCATGACCTTTTCTTTCCGGAAGTAACAAACCATATTAATATCAAGAATAAGTAGAGCCGTTGACAGCATTGTCAGTGAAACGTCTACGGGGCTTTGTAGAGGAGGGATGACAGAACGGGGAAATCTGGATATACCGCGTATCTCACTGAGGGATTTACAAAAGATATATTTCATGTGGATATCGGGTGCACAAATCTTGGAAATATAAATTTAGGTTACCTTTTTCGTATGGCACTGTACAGTGTTTGAAACTCAAATCATTGCTAATTTAGCTGGTGCTCGTTTTGTTAATCGGTTGTTGAACTAACACGATGTTAAGTCTTATCAGTGGTCGTATACTAATCAGTGAAAGTAGATCGTATAATAAGCTTTGGTTTGCTTAAGATTGTCATGGCATGTGACATGCCCAAATTCGTGGGGAAATATCCATAGAAGCAATAATGTTTTTAAACTTTTTGATATGAGGGAGCTACAGACAGACCGACCACAGACAGTACAATCATGACAACACATTCACATGTTGAAACCACAATTTTTCTAAAGCTATTGAAAGCAGCAATCAAGGGATTTCTTCTTATTATTACTCTATATATGTATATCTGTTTAGTTAACGATTAATAAAATCATGAAGTTCACGACTTTAATGAATTAAAAGAAAACGCCACTAAAATCGAAGCATCTGAAGACTCCCGAGTCCTTAATTAAACTCAAGGCACGTAGCACTCCTTGATTCAACCCCCGGGGGTGGGACACTTCTTGTGGACTCCCCCCTTCCTTATGGACCGCTTAGATTTCCCCCCCTAGGTTGTGTGGACGGAATACTTGAAGTCTGGAATCTTGTATAAAGAATTGGTGAAGAGATTGGACAGTTTCGTGTCTCTGTTGTGTTGGGTTGAAGCGATTTTAAAAATGGACAGTCTTATGGAATCGGATGAACTGAAACGATCGTATATAACTGAAATGAAAAATCTAGAAGTTTATTATTTGCAAAAAAGGTCATGACGTCACGCAAGACATTGATACAAAAACTATACATAACTATGTTTATAGATGAAACATAGATGCATAATGTAACAAGCGAATCTAAAAAGGCGTTAATAAAGCACAGTTTGTTTAAACCCCCATTCAATCGATGAAATAATAATGGTATTCTTTCCTTCCGCATGCTAATTTGCGTTGCTCTTCCCTCCCAGCGATAATTGCACATTTTGTTTTCAATTACACAATTGCAATTCGCTATTAAGAACTTTTGAGATGCTTTTTGCCATTTTTAAATAGAAGAAGGCTTTAAAAGTAATCAGAGGGGCTGTGAATAGAAAGTTAAGAACATTTGGCCCGAGACCGGCAATTATGAAGTGTTTTATACTTTTAATTTTGTTCTTGGCAATCTTTTGCTGGAAAAATCGTTCTACTGGTGTTTTTGCTTTAATTGTTGGAGTTTAAGAGATTGGCCTGATAATTTTAATGGTAATTACGGTTAACTACTTTAAAATAAGTGATAAAGAGGTACTTGTAAATGAGGATAAAATAAAGGTTTTGAAATGGTTATAAGTTACTTATGTTAAGCCAAAATGGACCTAAAAATACGTAACATTGGTTTTTACATTAACGCAACGGTAATTGGTAAACTAGTAACAAAACCCATCATATTACAGCAATCTTACTCTGATAACTAATTAACATGATTGCTACAGTGCAAACCAATTTCGCAAATGCTTTTTAAATTCTTCATTGCAGACCGCGGGGAAGTAATGCAAGAAAAAAGAGAAAATGGCGCGTCCGCTGTAATTATTCCGAGAGCTAATGTGCCACTTGTTTATTCCACGCCTAATTAAGAGGAAGAGTTTTTTAAAATGCTTTAACAGAGGCGTTTTAAAATCAAACATTCATGAGATGAGAAACGTGGCGTCTAAATGATCGTTCAACTTAAACAGGTAATTATTTCTAAAATTTAAGTGGCGTTTTACTTCAGTAGCAGGTTTAAAGCAGTGAATATAACGTTTTCATGACTGGTACATGTGTTGTGCCACAAGGCTTACTCATCGGTCCACTTTATCAAACGTAAACGTTAGTAACATCCGTAACAGATAAGAGAAAATCAAGTTAGTTATTAACGCAAATGCAAATCTATTTAACCCCACTCGATAATTATAGAACCAAAGAACAGTACCAACTGAATTAATATTAATTGCTCCAACTGTTCAAAACTACTGCTAACTACCTACTAACTTGTAAATTGCCGTTCTAACAGGTACAAGTTCAGGGGTTGCAAACTTCCGCGCTCAATTAGCGTTGAATTAAACCTTCGAGGTGACAAATCGCAGGTCGTGGTCGTGCATCTTGACGTTGAGTAATCACCCACCATTTAATTTCGCAGGCGTAATTATAAATAAAATTTCGACGATAAATTGTCTAGGGTACATTAATCAACAACTTGGGACACTGATTAAAATGCCGTTCAGGAACTATTCGCCGAGTTGATGTTAATAATTTAGGAAGGGGGATCAGGTGTGGCTCTATGTAATCTGACAGAACATCTGCACCCGACGTGCTAAGTGTATTTGTATCGTAAAAATAACGTAACATCTAGGAAATTAAATATATAAGGAAAAAAGGTTTTTAACACTGTATTGTATTTAAATTATATTATACAACACAAATATAAAACGTATTGCAAGTTTGATATTGTCCTTGAAATTCTCAATCACTTTACGTAAAACAAATCATATACTCATAAAAACCAAACCACCTGTATAACATTACAAGAAATTTCATAAGTTTACTGTAATAAATCCCTTTAGGTTTATTTAGTTACTTCGTTTTCAGCGTTGCTATTAATGATAATACTTACTGCGTTGATAGAACAATTTGTCGGCCAAATGATGTAAGGGGCTTTCGTATAAATTATTCAGGATTATACCCTTGTCCTTTTAATCGTGACAATGGCTGATAAACGAAAGTGATTATTGCGTATTATCCTTTATTACGTAATCTAGCGATACGTCATTCTATGGTATTGTTTTATTTTGATCTTTCTCCTGATCATAAACAAGGCAGACTAAACTAGATTTTACAGGGATATAATTCAAGAATTTTATCAGTTAAAATATTAACATTTCTGTAAAAGTTCATAATTAAGTAGTAAATAGTGCGTATGTACTTGTGTCCTTTATTTGGTATATAAATACTTAAACATTAAATATTTTGTGACAAATAAATATTGTAACAGGGTCATTCATTCGTATTGTATTAAGGTAAAGGTACACTTCATATACAATACATGAATTCTTATTGTCAATCGCAGTGTGGTAAGAAGTGTAAGTTTACCTTTACATTCCATCACGGTTTAATTTTAATCATACTAATTTTAAACAATACTTATGTTTTTATCTTTATCTGAAACAGTACGGTCTAGCCGCCACATATTTTTTATTACAAACCAAATGCCCGATCCAGACTCTCCCGCGTCGACGCGAGGTCGCGTCTCAATGTTTCAGCGAAAGATCTGAACTACCGAGCGTTATCAAATACCTACCGGCACCCCAGTTCATTTAAGAAGGGTGGGACTTGCTCCATCTTCCGTGATTCCGTTTTCATTGCCCTGACACTGGGAGGGAGGGAGAGAGCGACACAAATCTCCCATTCCCCAATTAGTGGGAAAGAGATAGTGACAGAAGGGTTGGGTGCAGTGTTATAGGTAGATGTGATGAATAAAATTTACATGTTTTATCAATACGGAGGTGTGAATTTGGAAGTTAAGAGTTGTTAATCTATTGAAATAGTATACATTTTTAGGTATTAAATGAGATGATGTTTCAATTCAGCTATTTCTTTTTTTGTGGCATGTATCTGTTGGTAAGTAGGCTTAAAGGCCTATGAACATCTACAACCTTAAGACTGCGTTCGCAAGATTGCAATTCTAACCCTCATATTCATAAACGCGCAATAGCTAAAGTGCGCTTAAAATATGGTTAGTCCTTATTTATCATTGTAAGATTAGTATCTAACAGAAAAGGGCAAAGCATACTGAAACTAATATAGGTTTGTAGTGCGTTTATGAATATAGGGTAATGCTGCAAACGCGTAGCCTTCCCTGAGAACTTAGTACAAATGCTTTTATACTAGTCATTCAATATTTGCTATCTACACAGACCAGAAAAACCATGCGGACAGCTGTATATAGGTAGGTTAAGGTGGTAGCGATCCGCAAGGACGCCGCATAAGGTCTGACCACCTTATCTTATCTTATATCTTATGGTGGGGTCCTTACGGATACACTTCGACCCTGTGGGATCTTTTGTGTAATTACCCCTCTTTTAGCACTTAATTCAATGCAGCCTCCACCCCTTCCAAAAAGCGGATAGTGGAGTGCAATGGCAGTGCCTTGAAATCGAAGGTCTGACCACCACAAATTTACATTGATCAAACCAGGTTTATCCAAAGACAAGAAAACCACACAGTATCCCAAATCAATGGATATGGTTAATCAATAATCAAGTCATCGACACAGACAGTCTATACCTACATAGACTGCGGCTCGTCAATGATCAAGTATCTTACCCAAAGAAATAAATGACGTTGCTCTTAAAGTTAGTCATAATTCACTTTAACCTTACCATTATTGTATGATCTAGAAATCCATACTGCTACTAAGCTAGCCTGGGCTAGAACAAAGTTCTTGGTAAGGGTGATGAGCGCGAGTATTACATTTGTTTCTGAGTCTTGGAGGTTTCTCTATGTATTTTTATAGTTATTTAGCTATAGTTTGACGACGCGCTGACCTAGTCGCCTATGAAGGTAGCGTTCTTGGGTTCAAATCCCGGTAAAGGCAGATATTTGTGTGATAAGCGCGAATGTTTGTTCCCGAGTCATGGTTTCCTTTGTATTTAGGTATATATTTCTCTATGTAAGTATTTATATCGTTGTCTAGTACCCATATTACAAGCCTAGAGCTTAGTTTGGGTCTAGGTCAGTTGGTGTGACATTGTTCCCTGATAGTTATTGTATAGTACAAGACTAGAGCTTAGTTTGGGAGTATAGCAATGCGTGTGAGATTTTCCTATTGATATTTAGTTGTTTATGCTTAACTGACTTTAAAATGTTCGACCTACAGGAAAAGAAATGCTAACTTATAAATAATCATGATAAACCAAATATGCCCGATTAAATCCATGAAAAAGGTTCCAAATCTAACCAAAACATGGCAGAACTTTACCAAAACATGTGCGTAAAATCATGATAGCACTTTAGGGTTAAGCAGTATACGGCCACGACGAATCTTACCCGGCAGCTTAAGTGTTACTGAGACAACACCGGAAGACCGCAGCATCTTAAATTCATGAAGGGCCTTAGGATTTATACGCACGGGTGTAGAGATTATCAAACAATATTAATATTATACTCAATGAAAATAATATAGATTTGCAGGATTGCATGTCTATTATTATAGTTATTTATCATACACATTTTGATCAAATTGCTGAGATCGAAATACCTATACAAGTGTTTAGAAAAAATAGATTAAAAGTAGACGAAGGTCGAACCGTGTCTTGAGGGATAAATTTACAATGTTGATATGAGGTAAAATGTCTTTCAATTTAATATGGTTTTAAAAATTAAAACTACGTGCAACTAATAATCCTATTTCCGTGGTAATCTACTGTTCTTGGTCAATACCATAACCAAGTTTAAAACTTGTCAAATGTAAACTGGCCGAAAACTTCATGTTCCAGTCTAAAACTGATCACAATCGTATAAGAAGCGCCATTTTGGTTCGGTCAAGAGTTCTGTTTTAACTTTTTTAACGTCATAGAAAGTTTAAACGTGCGTCAGACCTAATGGTAAGCAGCATCTGAAACACAATTTTAAGGCTGCAATCCTAAAATTGCAAGAAAACTAACTTAACCTAAACCTAGATTGAAGCTCAACACGGGTTATAGGCCGATATATCATTTTCAAAGAAAAGGAGCTTTAACCAGAGGCAGTTTTCCATCTTGCTCTTTAATCGCTAAGCCAGTATGTCCCGCCATGTAACCCAATCCGCCCCTATAATGTACCCGCAAACGTCTCGAGTTCGCAATTATTATAAAACACCTAGCTCATCTTAGGCGTTAATATACATTAATTATGTGGTGGGGGGTGTTGTGACAGAGCTGAGTTATGGGGGTAAGTAAATGGACTTAGGAGTCGGTTTAAATTGTTGGTTATGAAGTGCTTGGGATTGTTGTTCGAAGTTTTGATTATGAATTATGGAGTTACATTGGTTTAGCGGGAAAGATTTTTGATTCGCGGATTGGTAATGCGATTATTGAGAGAGAAATGTGATTGTAATTAGTAATTGAACGTTTGAAATACACTCAGGAGCACAAATATCGGGTCAGAGTGTTTTTCGTACAAACGAGACTATTTCGAAGCCTTGGTTCCTCGCCATAGGTTGTTTTGAGTGAGGTTTAATGGTGGATACTCCGAGGTTCAATAGAGGTGTCAAAAGTTCTTAAGATACTGATCGCACAATCAGTTAACACCACAGCGGGAGAGTTTGGGCAGCACTTGGATTTCCTTACATTTTATTGCCATTTTAGATGTTTTTCTGGATATGCTCAATTCTGGAGTTAACCGAAGATTTATTCAGTTGGGTATCCTAGGCACTCTGGAAGTCCTGTATCGATGTTTGGGGTAGGTATTCACTAAAAGCATTCCCTGGCGAGGAACCAAGGCTTCGAAATAGCCTCTTTAGTATGAAAAACGCACTCTGACCGGTTTTTTTGCTTCTGCACGTATTTATTTTTAAGATTACCTCCTTTTAAAATTTGGTTAACTGGGGTTTCAGTAGTCTTATTACGATTAGACTTCAATATAAATTACACATGATAGTAATCCAGAAGTGCGTTTGATTTTAATTATTTTTTAAATGTTTTCTTGCTTTAAAGCATGAGATAATGCAACTTTAAATTAAAGTTGTAGGTAAGTAGTGAAGTCAAGATTGACCAAAATCAGTTTGACGTAGTGGCAGGTCTTGTGAAGCTAGTTTAATGATTACAAGCGGCAACTATCGCACAATGCGACCGTTTTTGTTTGTAAATTGGATCATGTTATCAATTTTACTCCGAACTGCGCCTGCAATTTTTAAATTTTCCTTTGCCTTTTAATTAATGACCTCGATTTTACCTAGCGCTTTTGCTTTAAAATTGACTTTGCGTCTATAGTCGAAAATAAAACCGGACTTACCTGTGTGTATGTACGTATGCTTCTTCATATCAGATTTCTGATGGAACCGCTTGCCGCAGTACTGGCAGGGGTACGGTCTGGTATCCGAGTGGATCAACAGATGGGTAGACAGGGTACTGGATCGCTTGAAGGTCTTTCCACATTGCTTGCATTCGAAGACTTTCTCCACACTGTGGACGGCCCTAGAAGGAGGGGGTGGGATAATTAATGGTGGAAACTATGATTTAGTTATAGTTTTATAATGGTGAATTATAAAGAATTGTTCGGTAAGAATTGGAAATGTTTGAAGCTGTGGCAAAATATTTGAACTAAAAAGAAACAATTGGAATCCTTTCCGCCAGAGCTTCGGCCGAGTTAATTTAATTAGCAATTGATTTTAAAATAAAATGTCGTAACTTAAAACGAACATAATTTTAATAAAAGTGATAAGAAGTCATTAAGTCAACTCTTTTTGTAATGTAAGTGAGAGTATAATCAGTTAATTGAACATCAGAAATAAATTGGATAATTATAATCTATTTTGGCTTTAAAAACTCACCTGTGTTGACTAAGGCTGATCTCATGCCCAAACGTTTTACTGCACAGCTCACAGGCAAATGGTCTCTTCCCATTGTGTGACCGTCTCGCATGAACCTCCAAGCCATGAGGAGTACTGAACATCTTCTCGCATTTCACACAAGAATACACGTCTCCTATAGGCAGCGGCCGTGACAAGGGACTCGGAGCTCCAAGCACTGCTGCCCGAAGGCGAAGGAACTCAGGCCCTGCAGCTTGAACCGCGTGAAGATACAAATTGCTGTAGCCACTCCAGGGAAGGCCAAGACCACCAGCATCTCGTAAGAACTCCGCAAAAGGTAAATGAGGGTACAAGAAAGGTCTCTGCGGTTGGACTCGGGGCGCGTCAGGTCTTAAAAGGGCGCTGACGGAAAAGGACTCCGACCTTCTTGGAGGTGGGGAGGAATCTGGTGGCCGTCTTGGGGAAGATGGGGGAGAATCCACTTCAAGTTCTGGAGAACTGGAGCGGACTGATCGGGGGGACTGAGGTGATGGCGCCCAACAGGGACTGCCGCAGCGAGAGGTAGGAGACACGCCATCAGGTCTCGACACATCATTGTGGTGAGTTTCCTCTTCTTCCTCATCTGTTTTAGACTGTTCGCTGACCAAGCGATTGATTCCGAATTTGATTTCCTCTGTAACAAACAAAAACATTTTATGCATCGATAGACCTCAATAAAACTTCGCAGCTGGGACTTGTACCATCCGCTATCTAATCTTCTTTAATCTCTCTAACCACTTCCAAACCAAATAAACTTCGCCGAACAGTAACTACTTTCCTAACAAATGCACAGCAAATAACAGTAAAGGGACATCAAACAGTAATTTGCCAAAACATGAGATCGTTTTCGCTTTCCAATCGGCACAAAGGGTGTAGCCCCTGGGTCTAGCGAAAAAGCGCAGGTGCTTCACTTGTCGCTCGGCGAAATGGGCCATATCATGTCGTAGCACCGAATTGACTTCCATTGGGACCCTCCGGGCCAACCCCTGTAATTAACACATCGGCTCTGAGCCCCTTTTTTACAATTTGCTAATCTGCCGCGCAACTACGCTCTGCTTAGTTTTGCTCTTGTGATATTATGCTGAATAAAGTGTGTCATTTCTGAATTGAATTTAGAAACTAAATATTGTAGATTTACGTTCGTTGTATGGTATGTATAAATTAATTAAATTTTAACCCTTATAAAGTTATAAAAATTCAACAACATTTGATTTTAATTATCTCACGAGCAAAGAATTTTGAATAGTCTTTGAGGACAGTCACGCCATCACACCAATATTATAAATGCAAAAATTGTGAGTTTGTATGTATTTGTGTAAGTTAGTATGTTTGCAAGTTATTATGCTGAATGATGATGATGAAAGAAGTTCCAGGACCAGTGACAAGGTCAATAAAATTAGACGTGTAACTTACGTAAGTAAGTACTAAATTAACTTGTATAGATATGATTTCGATTATTTCATAGTTACATTTTGTGCAACTTAGTTTTGAAATATCATCATGGTAACCTTCATCATTTTATTATTACCAAGTACAATTAAAGTTAGAGGTCAATACAATTTAATTTATCGCCATCCAAAAATCATACATCATCAAGCGACCATCAAGCTACATCCAAAAACAAACATCCATCTCGAGCAGACAAGTTGCACTAATGAAGAGCCGCCCCTATATCCGAAACGCAGCAGCTGTCGTCATCTGGAGCGGAACCAATCGGGAATACTCGGCTACGGTCGGCTTTTTCCGGCGACCCCTCGTTTTCACGCCCGGGTCTCCTCGAACAATGCCCAGCGTTTAAGGGTTGCCTCTGTACACTTGTTTGTTTGTCCCCTTTATTACCCCATAGTATTTATTACATATTAATGGTTATTTGGATTCATTGTTCCGCCCCGACAGTATGCTTGAATTTATGGGTTTGCAAAATATTGAATGGGAAGGATAATGGAGTGAAATGTAAAGACGGTTATTGAGCATTGTTCAGTTTTGTAATTAGATGATCTTCATTTTGGTGTTTGATTTATGAAGGGTAATGATGAAGTTAATTTTGTCATCTTGGGTTATTAAAATGTAGATTTATTGGGAAATTATTTAACCAAGTTTTTGACGATGGCTTACCTACAGGTATTGAAAAGTGGTGAACTATGATGATCAAATTGAATACAAATGCTTCCCTAGATGTTAACCTCTCTTTGATTTAAACCATGTAAATATAGGCCATAGGTACAGAAGGAAAATAAGAAGAAAAAAAAATCATTCAAAAATAGGAAATGGCCCTAAGTCAGCTAAACCGTAATATCAGCAGTGTTCTATTTCGTCTTAACCTTAACTTCTACTGCCACAGTGCCGTTAGGTTTTGAAGATCTTCAAACCTTTGATTCATTTGCTAATACTTCAACATATGTCAAATTTCATGATCATTTTCATCTCTTATTTCCCTCTATAGCGTGCATCGCATCAAACCCTAATTAGATTACAAGTGTCTGCATTTTTCTATGCAAACTCTGCATTAGCATCGCCAGTGCACTAATGCAATTTTAATTATAAGAGGCGCGCCGCAAATTGCTCTATGCATTGTGATTGTTATTTTTCCGAGGCTTTTAACAAATTAAAAATAGGAGTGTGTGTAATCGACCGGTGTTTCGTCGACTACAACATTCTAGAGGAGATTCATATTGAGGATTTTTAAAGGTCTGAATAGAGCTGTATTATGTTTGGGTTATAAAAAAAAGGGTTTATTAATGCGAAAGTTTGTGAGTTTGTGACTTGGAGTTAACATGTTTGTAACTTATTCACGCTGAAACGACAGATTAAAAAAAAAACACTGACTTGGTCCCAAACCCTGATCCTGCCGAATTGTCAATGTGGACGAAGTCGCGGCGGACTTGATCATTGATTTTCAAAATAAATTCATCACGGTCTATGTAATGTTTATCTATATTTCGTTATCTGTTAAATAGTTGACGGAATATAATCAAGATTACTGCACTAACGTACCTATTCAAATTTGTGGCCGAATATTCAGCGGTGCATTGTGAATTTACATATGGTTTGCATAGTGATGCCCTTACGCAAATCCGCGTGCGATCGGCTAAATTGGTTACATCGTGAATCGGGTTCAAATCTGTATGTATAGATGCGAATAGTGTTTGAGCATTATTTTGGTCATCGTGGTCATTAATTTATATAATATTTACAAATTTGTGCGGACCATGATATTACCAAAAAATTGTAAGATGCTGTTCACGCGGCAAACCGTCTCGAACGCGAAAGTGATCATGTTTTTCATACGAGAAACGCAAATCGATTGAGACTTTTTGTGTATGTAAAAATACACTAGAGGCTCAGTTGGCCTATTCCCTAACGCATTCGCAATCGCAATCGATTTCAAAGTGGAACAATTGTTTTCATTTTGTAGGTAGACTCGCCTTCTGACTATCAAAATGAAAAGCATTTCGTTAGGCAATAAGCCTGCAGGTCTTTGCATGTACATTATTTTAGTTATAAGGGAACATACACCTTATTATCCGGTGTAACCCCACTGTCCAGCATAACTAATTTCTGCAATGTGTCCTACGTTTCTGCATGAAATTCACTGCCCATTATTGTAAAAAATACATTTAAACTCAAATTTATCACACGGCTCTGTTGGTTGTGGGCTAAGACTTCAAACAAGGTTACCTGCCTGGTTCAAAATATTTCTGTCTCATAAATTGTAGTTTACTAAAAAAAATAGAATCACCAAGAAAACAAATAGAAACGTTAACAAAAAACCTAAACAATGAACTCAACATTTTATTAAAATATCAAGTCTGGCAAAACTCTTGATGGACTTAGACAACCTTTTGAAAGGTATTTTCACGGAATTTAAAACACCAGATCTCTTAGATCAAGAAACCAAGGCTCAAACCAAAAATCAAATAAAAGAAGTACCTTAAAGCCAATAAAGCCATAATCTGCGCGGTGGTGTGTCGAAAGTTGCCCAGTCACGCGCCAGCAGTTAATATGGATTAGTGACTAATATGCCCTGCATATGGGGCCCGTGAATAATTGTAAATTTTAATAAACTCACTGGGAGTAGAAATCTGCGGTTCTAGTTTATAACTATAGTCTATGTTTATTCTTTTATGTAAAAAAAAAAACACTTTTTGTTTATTATTTTTAAAGTAAGTATGACTATTGCCTCTGATATGGCGGCCCCAATTTTCAGAAAAGATATTTCCTAAACGGCCCAACTGACTTAAATGACACCTAGCTAATCACCATCCCGATCAAATTAACTTTCTTTTAAATCACCCCCTCTTTTTACGGCAGGGGTTAATTAGCAATATAATTATGATTAAACACAGTGTTCAATCATTTCATCACAACATATCTTTTTCTTCCATACTTCTCTATTAGTTGTCATCTCGGCAGCCACTCCCTTTCTATCCATATCATCTTTCACACTGTCTATCCATCGTTTCTATGGTCTTGCCCTACTCGTATAGGCACACAACAAAAACACAGAGTTAAACATAGGTTTAAATGTATTCATACCAATTCTGGTGTCAGTATTCAATTCTAAAAGTTGCTAAAACATATGCTATTTAAGAATGAACATGTTAGTTTTAAACACAAATTACATAGTAACTGCTGGTTGCACATGTCATAATCCGTAATAACCAGTATCATAGCAAGTTACATGTATTTATAAATCAAATGTTATCATTCGTTTTAATGTCCTTTATCAATTGTAAAGATACGTTAATCCGCCGTTATCGTGCGGATTACAGCCGAAACATGGGTTTACTTGTTTTGATCGAATCGAGTCGAAATTCACGATATGCTTTACATTCTTCAAAAATCGATTGATCGATTGACTTATTTACTTTTAATTGATTGCAATTGTATCAATGTTTGGGAGCACTGCTTTAGTTTTATCTGCAGAAAAATAAATCCTCGCATGTGACTACTCAATATGTGTTTTGTATTTTGAGCTAATCCCGCGTACGAAGGCAAACCGCACATGCATCCAGTTGGCTAATGGCTAGCACATTCTCCTAAGTCATAGACTAGTTAGATTAAAAAGATGGGGACATGGGACACACTACATGACAAACGTCTATTACGACACGCTGGCCTAGTTGGTAGTGACCCTGCCTACGAAGCTAGCGGTCCTGGGTTCAAATCCCGGTAAGTGCAAATGTTTGTGTGATGAGCGCGATTATTTGTTCCTGAGTCATGGATGTTTTCTATGTATTTAAGTATATATTTCTCTTTATAAGTATTTATATCGTTGTCTAGTACCCATAGTACAAGCCTAGAGCTTAGTTTGGGACCAGATCAATTGGTGTAACATTGTCCCCTGATATTTATTATTATTATTATTTTATTAGTTATTATTGTAGCATTTTAGGTCAAAATAATTCAGTATCGTCAAATCTGAAATGAACTGATAAGACGATAGTTAATGAAGGATTACAGAATCTTGTTTTTTACACAGTGTAATACCATTGCATTGCACGGCCTGAATTCAATGGGATTGAATCGACTTCGAAGTCGATTGCGATTGCGAGTGCGTTAGACAGTATAAGCCTGAGGGCCCTGCCAAGATGATCTACGCCAACTAGCGTTTCTATCCGTTTCGTTTTTAACCAATCGCATCTCTGGTAGATCACGTGACTTTTCGTATCACGTCATCAGCCAGCGACGCGATTGGTTTAAAAACGGAACGAATAGACACGCTAACTATAGCATAGGGCATCTTGGCAGGGGCTTCTGGGGCTTTATTACTTGAACAGAGACGCAAATAAACAAATTCAATTTAAAACGCCCATAATCACCGTGACGAGTGTGTGCGGCAACTTTGTTCACATTGTTGTGTTGGCTTTACCACTACACGCAAACACCGCGACCCTCAAGTGATAGTCTTAAATAACTGTAACTTATCTTATATCTCTGAGTGTTTCTCATTAGAAATAAGTAATAGGATTCAGTTGATAACCAGCGCGGTGGCTCCATCTGCAGCACATGCTGAGCTAAGTCCTTTTGACCTTATATTACCTGTAATGTACAGTCAAGGAATTAAATTTGTCACCCACCTTAGTTTCAAAGTCAATCCGACATTCTACAGCAATAAGGTTGAGTTTCCTATCAATTACAAATGACTTGGCATCTCTAATGACAATGACATCTTCAAGCAGATTTTCCTTGAAATGGGTAGCAAATCCGTGACCGTATTATTCTATAAGCTCTATCATTAATATTGTTTTTTGTTATTTGTCTTAGGTTTAACTATACATGTGTTGCAGTGTATTTTTGACAAAGAAATGAATATGGCATATAGCTTACTGTGTCTTTTTTCTATTAATTACGTACGACGCAATTTCGTAAAACATGTTTTTATCATCAAACCTCGGGCCTAATCTCCCTGGATTTGTTTTAAAGTAATCCCTTTGCTGGACTAATCAAAGTTGCCTTTTGAAGGTCACGATCGAGATAAGATTCGGTACAATTTATTATTTTAATCATTTATTTATTACATTGTGTTAGTGCGCTTTTACAAATGATTTGGCATATCTTTATGGTCCTTTAAAGATTCAAATCGTATTATGCACGTGACTTTAATTGCTTTTTTTCTACGTCACAACATTTATTACACAAGAAAATAAACAATTTATGATGCAAAAAACAAAGGTACGCACAGTCAGTGAAATACTGAAAACTTAAGAGGACTAACGGTTATAATTATTGTAATTTGTATCTTAATGCCCAGATGTTAAAATTGACATTCATATAAAAGCATGTCGGACCATGCTCAGTGTTGGGTCCCGACCCCGATACAACAAACACAACAAACTATCCCAAAAACAAGTGTGACCTAATTTTCTATTGAACGCTCTCTTAGACGGTTTTTAGTAGGTATAAACACTTTAGTTGCCGTATCTCAGGAATCAGGCTATAAGTGCTTTTCTTTTAAATATTTTTAGATTTGGGGCTCATTATTTCTAAAACGGTCCCCCAGATATAAAAGTAATAGTAAAATATGATTCATATGATTCTTTAAGAGTTATCCAAGATACCTCACTAGATGTTATAATGTAAAAAAAAACCATTTCGTTACATACTGTACCCGATTTTTGTTACAAGACATTTTTTATAGTTTTTGGGCGTCATGTAAATGAGTAAATATGCCAAATTACAGTTTTGTAGTACCATGAATTAAACCCCATACAGATGTACATGGTGAAATAATAATACATCTGTTTATTACATATTAATCGGCTGACGTAAATACAATTAAATAAATCTGATGATCCCAAATAAAAAGCATAAAATTCTGCAATTTAACTGGGCGTTGAAAATCACACCCAAAATTTTCAGCTCGTTATATAAAAACAAGTACCAGATTATGACGTAGTATATCTTTGACAGGGTAGTGCCGATAACCATGATAAATCTGGGCTTAGGCGGCTACATCACAGCCGAGGACTTAAAGCCACGCCCGGCGGAACCTCACGCAAGGTAGATAAACATTTTTAGAATGACGACTGACAGAATCTTGAAGAAGGGATTACTGACGTGCACATTCAGGTTGCATTTGCTGATTTTGATAAAGAAGGTAAAGAGGAAAGGAATGATGAAAATGATCTGTGACACAATCTTGTTGATGGGATTAATGACGTGCACATTTGAGTTACATCTGGTAATTTTGATAAAGAAGGTAAAGAGGAAAGTTATGATTAAAAATGATTTGTGACACAATCTTGTTGATGGAATTAATTACGCGCACGTTACGACACCATTGTTTATGTTCACAAACGTATGAATTTCTATAATACCTAGTAAAAAGTCACGTTCGAAATTTTCAACATTAGGCGTTCAAAATAGATGAAAACAAAAGGATTGACAGTTGAAAATGTTATTTAAATTAAACTGTATATTGTTAGATATAATTAACCTTTTTAGTTTTGATGCCAGAACCTGAGTAAGAATATCTTTTGATTTAAATGCTGATAAAGAAAATATTGGACATGGGTAATTTGGCCTTAATTCTCTTAAATGTATGTAAAACTGTAAAATATAATCTTTGTATTTATTACGAAATGATTGATAGTACTCATATTTAAATTATTTATGGCTTAAGATTATTTTCCATCTCATTAAGTAGGTGTTATTGAACGATTTTAAAGCCTCGAGTCATTAAGTTTTATCATGGCTAGTTTTATACTAATAAACATCTTACAATTACAACGAAAGGTTTTTAGATAGTTATTCAAACTTGCACTTATTTCAAATTCAAAATTATTGATCGTAAAAAACAAGGACATTGCAACATGTATTATGGGTAATTTGGCCTTAATTCTCTTAAATGTATGTAAAACTGTAAAATATAATCTTTGTATTTATTACGAAATGATTGATAGTACTCATATTTAAATTATTTATGGCTTAAGATTATTTTCCATCTCATTAAGTAGGTGTTATTGAACGATTTTAAAGCCTCGAGTCATTAAGTTTTATCATGGCTAGTTTTATACTAATAAACATCTTACAAATCGATATCATCATATCGATTTAGTTATATAAAAATCATACCTACAGTAAGGTTGGACCATACTACTGTTAGAGAAAGATTAAAAGTCAATCCTGAGTATCCTGACATGTGTCATCTTCGGTTTAGGTTTATAATGCCAACTGAAATGAAAGGTTTTAGGATTTACTTCTTGTCTTCCTTTTACTAAACTTGTAAGTGATCGTACGGTGTATTGTTATCAATACTTCGTTTCCCTTCCCCGATAGCTTCAGATGGGGTTAAAAGGTCATCATTCCCTTCAGCTCCAAAAATTACTTACACAAACCAGCGGCGACTTTGTACACGCTCCGATTTCTCTCATTTCCTCGAATTATTTGCTAAAACAACACTCTTGATGTTCTTAATTGCCCGGTTCGTCCAGAAAACTGTTACGACAACATTCTTGAACCTTAAGACGCTGGGCTAAGAGCCAGTTCTTGTGCTCTATCATTTAATGGGAGAAATTTCAAGTTTGTGGGCAAACATTGTCGAAATGTCATTCATGAGCGGTGCGTTTGAGAGATTAAATTGTTTAATAATTGCCAGTCAACATTGGTTAACTCGTGCCTAGATTTAACATTATGAAGATGACGAGGTATTTTGAAATAGGTATGGTGGGGTAAAACTTGAAGCTGTTCAAGAAGATGATGATTTATGCCACAATTATTGTTGATGATGACTACATTAATTGTGTTAGTAATGAAACACTGCTAACGAATATCTAACTTTAAGATGAACCTACTTTTTTAGTTACAAATATTGATTTGATTCTATTACTTAAGTTTAATCTGCTGAAGTTCAAACCTAAACCAACGCTATATTAATTAACAACTCCTTTGAAACTTTTCAAAAATAAAATAAACCATTTACAAAACGGATTCTAGCTAAAACAAACACAGACAACATTTTAAAAAGCTAAGCCATTTCGTAGAAAAAACGCCCGACAAGTGGCGTAAGAAAACAAAAGCGCACAGCAATCACAATCCCTTAAATTATTAAAGGGTACACCACAAAATTCAATTGTCATACCGGTTTGTCACGCGAGCTTTAGGGGCTACCAACTTTAAAATGGGAAACCGGACAGGGGTCGGGGTTTGGCACGTTCTAGACGATCAAAAAGCCCAGCTAAAACGACATATCACGTCAAATACTGGAACCTATATGAGGTCAAATTGATTACGCTTTTTAATTATGTTCTTAAACACGTAAGTACTCACATGAGATAATAATAACCAATGTTTATAAAATTATGGATTTCTTTTATATCGCCGATGATTTGTATCGACGACCCTTTAGTGAGTCTGGCAGCGTTGAGGTACGATCAAGATCAAAACACGTACATTTTAATTTATATGCCATCATTATTCATGCATAGTGTATGCTCGTTGACGACTTCACGGGCAAGTTATTAAAGAAAATATCACTATTGGATGTATTAAGAAACGGTGACTAAACTTAAATTACTTTTATTGCTAAGTAGTCTTTTATATTTAAAGTTTACCAAAGTGTTTTTAAACTAACGGCATTTGATATTTCATGAATTATAAAACAACAAGGACAAATCCAAATTTCCAGATTCATGGGTCCCCTACTAGGCCAAGTCTGTATACTTGACTACACTTGGTCTTGGTCAAACAGTTGTGAATAATAGGGTAAACAGTGCGCGATGTCGTGACCGCTCGGCAAATATTGACGTTTGACCCGGCACGAATGTTACCCTTTGATTGATCGCGCTTTGTGGCGCTTTTTTAATAGATTGTGCATTGGCTGTTCAGAAAGATTTCTATAATTCTAAAATTTTACTGAACTACAACGACGTCCGTTATATCCTTTTAAAACTAGCAATGAAGTGAAATTTTGCACTGAGATATTGAACTGCCAGCCGGTAGGAAGTGCAGAAGAGATTAATCTAGGAATTTGGGGAGGCATATGTTCAATACTGGACAAATAGATGCTTGAGATGATGAGGATGATAATGATCATATTGAGCCTAGGGAGTTATATAGCCTACTTTGCAAGGACTCAAATGAAGCTGAAGAAATAATAGCGATGGATCATATCTAAGCAGGAGCACCCATAGTTCTGGTAGGTAAATTAATAAAACCTTGCGTTGTACAGTTAAAGACGATTTTTGTCTGCTTTAATAAAAGCAATTGTTACCTCTTAATGTTTGGCTCGTGAATGGATTCATTCAATGTGCTCTTTAACGATGAGTACAGATGAACCTTAGCGTCATACAAATAGAGTCAAAAAGTGGGAAAGGAGTTTCTTGGTCTTTGTTTCGCTATCAAAATAGCATCATCTTTTACGAGTACCAAGCACATCATTTTCATTCGAGTCTGTGATGAATGTGTTCAAAGTCTATCAAATTCCTAGAGTTATAGAAAATGTCGATTTATTTCAGTATTGCTGTCAAATTCATCATTCGCTTAGACATTCCAATTTAGTGAGAGCTATGAGATAATCCCGATAACCGAGACGAATGTTGTCAGTGATTGATTTGGTCAAGTTGTAAAAGAGTGAATATTGAATTCAAGTGCAAATGTAATAATCAGTGGCCCCAGTAAAAACCCAGT
Source organism: Acleris sparsana (assembly GCA_923062465.1). Lineage (NCBI taxonomy): Eukaryota > Metazoa > Arthropoda > Insecta > Lepidoptera > Tortricidae > Acleris > Acleris sparsana. The sequence goes on from OV281286.1 coordinate 18,110,586, forward strand.
AAATTTTATCGTTAACATACACTCAGGAGCAAAAATAACGGGTCAGAGTGCGTTTTTCAAACTAAAGAGGCTATTTCGAAGCCTTCGCTCCTCGCCAGGAAATGCTTTTAGTGAAATCTGATGATGAATACCTCGAGCATCGATACAGGACTTCCAGAGTGCCTAGGATACCCGACTGAATAAATCTGCGGTTGACGCCGGAATTGTGCATGTTCAAAAAACATCTAAAATGGCAATAAAATGTAAGGAAATCCAAGTGCTGACCCAAACTCTACCGCTGTGTTGTTAACTGATTGTGCGATCAGTTAGGTATCTCAAGAACTTTTGACCTCCTCTATTGAACCTCGCAGTATCCACCATTAAACCTCACTCAAAAACAACCCCAGGCGAGGAACAAAGGCTTCGAAATAGTCTCGTTTGTATGAAAAACGCACTCTGACCCGGTATTTTTGCTCCTGAGTGTATACTCGTATGTATAGGATTAACGTGAGCTGCAGAATCTCGGTCACGCCGAGCGCTTTAAGTCAACTTCATAAATTTCGACAGATTATAAAAGTCGTTTATGTTAGGGGTAAGCATATTGACAAGACAAGACAATTAGATACTTGTGCACAGATGCAAATAACTAACATTAGCGTTATATGCATCTGGTCTAGACTCAAGTAACGTCGGAAGATGATGCGTAACGCATTTTTACGCCTCTAAAGAAATGCTCTAGCATCGTAATTATTTGGTGTTGTAAGACAGTCATTAGGTCAGTAAGCACACGCACAGTAAACAAGTTCAATAGTTTACCCCTAGAACTCCGATGAGTATTTTTAACGTTATTTCCTTCTCGTGACTTGACCCTGTTATCGTGTCAGAGTTCTACATTTGAAGTAGTTGATTGTACTCTACCGGACATTATACTTCCATAACACCACCTGACGATAAGTTCTGCAAAGTAATGTGCAAGATGCGAACATTTCCAAAAATCTAAAACTAAAGAAATCGCTGACCATATTCTCGGTAACATTCTTCATTACTTTAAAGTCAAAAATTAAGATTTTTTTAAATTGGAGAATTTTCAAGTCGTTACAGAAATAGATGATATTTAAATGTATGAATTGTTGTACGAGTACCTTAGCCATTGTCGTGTATAAATAGATAATATAATAATGGATAAAGACTAAAGTATCGGAGTCTGAGCCCGATTAAGAAAAGCCCATAACGTTTACGTAATCCATTGACGTAACGTGGTATCGATTGGTCTAGTATCTCTGATAACAGTTTACAAGTTGACATTGAGTTTACAAGCGATTTCCGATTTTAAATCAACAAATTCATAACTGTAACAGACGAGTTTATTAATATTTCCAAATAATGTAGCTTTCAAGTTCCCTTTTTTTTATAAAAAAACTATGTTAACGACTGTATTTATAACACTAATGATAAACTCGTCGCTGTTAAAAGACGATCCCAATGGTTCCATCTCAATGGACCTATAGACCTATTTGCGATTGACACTGTAGCTCTTTAATATTGCCATCATAATTACATAAGTTTGTAAAAAGTGTAGTCAATCTGATTAAGGAAGAAAAGTAGCTTAGGTATGCGCTATTCTAGACTATAGTTTATCTCTGTGCCAAATGTTCAGCCGTTTTGGCGTGATTAAGTAACAAACATCCAAACTTTCGCATTTATAATAATGCATTAGGTAAATATTTAAGATTAACTTCCACGTTCGTTTTCATTAGGTTTCACAGGTTTCTTAATAAAAATATTATTGAGGGTGTTAGTTGCAGATTTAGCTAAGTACTTCTTTTTAAAATTACTAACAACATTTTTCAATTGTTCTTCATACCTCTTTTGCCTTTTATAGTCATCTTTACAAAAATAGAATAAATGCATTTCAAATCATGAACTGATACACATTTGTCATTTTAACGGTTTCTCCGAATTCACGAGGCGAGCTAATCCATACACACAAACATACACGGTGTTATCTTGTAAACTAATGTTTGCTTACACGGCACACATGTCCAAATCGGATTTACAACGGAGAGGCATTGACAAGGTACGGTCAGCTGACAAACGGACGTGGAGCGAAGAGGTTTTTGGTGTAAAAGTTGAAATTTTAGCAGTCTTTTGTCGAGGTGTTATTCCTAAAAACGGCTCTTTTCGAATTGTCGATCGAGTGACGGAAGTCATACTCGACACTCAAGCTGAGAATGCACGCCCTTAAATGTTGTTTTACTATCTTGTTTACAGGTTTTTGATTAAATTAAGATTCAATATAGAAACAATAGAAATATAGATAAAGTCATAAAGTGTATCAAATATGTTTATGAAAGTACTGCTAAGTAATTCTGTTTTCTGAACTATATCTTCAAGAAAATCCACGAATTATTTGTGTTTTGTTTTTGTATATTAAAATAAAGTTTTAAGCTTTTCAAGCCAGTTTAAAAGACTCGTTGGCCCCTTACCCTTACCCTTTTGTTCGGCGCTATGTGTCACTTCACGGAGGATAAGACAACAGGAACAATTGCTAGCATAGAGAGGAGTTTCATCTTAGTCCTCGGTGTTAGCAACCATTTGTAGCCTTAGAATTGTAGTCTACAAATTGTAGTTTTAAGAATGACAATGTTTATGGATCTCAGATCTCTCTAAGGTACCATCATGTGACATGTGTGTGCTTGTTTTTTCAGATAGAAAAGGCATGGCCACGCAGCCCTTTCTCTGACAAACGTTGAAGCATACATTGCCGATGCAAACGGTACCTTATCACACAAAAATTCACGTTCGATACTAAAATTACAACCATCATAACACGATGTTTAAACTGTCGATACGCTATCAGCACTTTTGTGGATGCCGCCAGTAAATCAAAGTCATAAAACAAGCGTAATTTCGCCAGAGATAGCGCCGATATGGCCTGACGGGCCACTGATACGAGATAAGGTGGTGATAGTGTCAGCCCGAAATCTGGAGCCGTGGGATTTGGGAGGTTATTGGATTGTGACGTGACACGTCAGTGAGCGGAATTTGGAAGGTATTCTGAAAGTCGAAAATTATCTAGCGTAGTGGTGGAAACTAGTTAGTGATGTTTCGTTGATGTTACTTACACCATGTTAAACAAAATTACTGCCAGCAACGCATATAAGCGTATTCCTTTTATCTCGCCTTGAACGCAAATGTGCGTTTTACAGTTGGCAAGCTACACAATGACATTTAGTGCTATCATCATCATCATCATCATCATGTCAGCCGAAAGACGTCCACTGCTGGACATAGGCCTCCCCCAAGGCTTTCCACTCAGACCGGTCTTGTGCTTTTCGCATCCACCGCGCTCCCGCGATCCTGACGAGGATTTAGTGCTATGTTATTATAAAATTCAAACTGGGCCTCTGTTATCGTATTGTCAACGTTTTAATAGCTCTTATTTACTTGAAAGCTTAGCGCCCGAGTTAAAAACAAAACCATGACACGTCAAAAGCAATATATGGATTTAGGGTGTAGAATATATTTAAGCCCTGTGAGGATAGACAAGGTGCTTGCTAACATAAACGATTTTCGAAATCTGACATAATCTTACGTCAATCCTTTACATTTTTGATAACTATAACGAACACCGAATGCTCTTGTCTAGGGCATCTCGACATCTTTGATAAGCATGGCGATGACAATTATAATCACAAGCTTAACATTTATATTGTACACATTGGAATTTGAAGGAATTGGATTTGTGCGGTATACCGTTTTGCCGTCTTAACGCACTTGCTTGGTTGTGCAAATTGGAATTTGCGCAAGTATGATTGAGCGTGTAACCGGGCCCCAAAACTTCTAATCGTTACAAGTAACTTAATACAAAATTACCGTCAGCTATTCCCACCATTATAACAGAAAATATATAATTTCTTACCTCGAACATTATAAACGTCGTGATGCTGAGGAGATACTCTAGGCTCTGGTCTCGCAGACCAGCTGTTGTGGCCTATGCTGTTCCGGAGAGCTTCACTGGCCAATATTCCTGGCGACAAGAAAATAAAAATGTGATAAGGAAAATTTCGACAGCCTACATGCAGCATTATGATAACAGTATCATTTCAGAATTGATTTTACAATATAAGTACGAATTTTCCCCCCCCAAGTTGATTTTACGAACATTGATGCTATCGTCAACGTAAGCAGTATTTCTAGGTTTTTTAATAGCGTTCGGCTGGCTATTGCTGTCACACTTACACTCGTGACTTACGGTATATTTGTAACTCGTGCGTGTTTCATAGAAAAAAAATGCCGATCTGTACATTTAAAGAACGTAAAATGTTATAAAAATGTCTTAAACGTTGCGTTGTTCTCACTTTTAATTTATATTATATTTCGAAAAACGGCTTTGATGATCACAATTTTTGTCCTTTATAAACATAATTAAAGTGGAATCATCAGAATCGAGTGAACGTAATTATTTTTGTGAACATATTAAATGTCCATCCCCCATGGACTAATTGATCCAACATGCAAACTATTGATTCGGGGCGATCCGTCAAGCTGCCAATCCTGGAGTCGTTAGAAGGTCACTTCCTCATTTCTATGTCACGCAATGAACGCGTGAGTCACTTCACATCTGTCGCTGACGTCAATTAATTTGGGGTAAATGAGACGTCTATTAAAACTTTTACAAAAAGACAAGGCAAAATTTTACTGTTTAAAATGTCTTTTTTTTTAACGGTTAACTTCCAAATTATCTTATTGAATGGTACGCTTAAGTACTGCCATCAGGTGGCCTGCATAAACATGCAGGCCACCTGATGGCAGGACTTAAGTCCCATATAAATTCGCAATCTCGTAACTGCAATCCTAGGACTGCAAATGCGGATTTTATTTCTAGAAGGTTCATGTCTTCTGCCTCAGGTTTTTATGTATAATTCATTTCAACTCAGCCACCTTAACTAATGAGACATATCATAACTTAACAACACGATAAAGCTTGGGTAAATTCAATGTGAAATAGACGAGAATTTCTCAGTGCTAGAGTAGTTTCTGGCCATCAAAATACAAAAATAAAATGTTTCTACTATTTGTTATAGTTAAGTTTTCTCTCGAATCAAACCCAACCAATTGAAATAAAACCGCAGAAACTATCCTCCAGATTTACAAAACAAAACAATCTCAAGACTCCCTCGACAGTTCAGCGACTTTTGAGTCATATCACATTACAGTAGAGCTAATGGGACGGTCAGACGACTAAATGGCCGATATATCCAATTGAATGTTTGCCTGTGAAGTGTTACTTCTTGATTTGTCGGTTCATGCCCTCATCACGAGTGACAGACCCTTTAACAGTGTTGATAATTTTGATTATGGACGTATTGGTGATTTATTTGCATGCATGGATTGACAAACAATGCGCAAAACTGTTTCACAAGTTCATAATGATAGTAGAAACATTTTTGGAAATGTAATAATTCAAATTCAAATTCAATTTATTGCATCCATGGTATTTACAGTGGTCTTACAGAGTATTATAGTGCTAAACATGGACCCTATCAGGGTATAGCAATATTAAAAACTAAATAAAAGATATATCAAAGCTAGTAATAAACTAAAGAGTTACAAAATATAAAACATAATTCTTAAATAATATGTATATATTAATTATTTTCTAAGTATTCTTACAGTGTGTAGAAACATTTTTTAATTAGGAATATTTTAAGTTTATAGATAAAAGTGGTATACGTTTGTTCGGCTTTTAGTTCTTTAGCCAGGCTATTATAAATTTTGATACTCATTGCATTTGGACCTCTACTGTACATTTTTATTCTAGCAGGGACCGATGAAACCAACCTGTTTTTGTCTTAAATTAAATTTATGTGTGCAGTGGTCCTTTGCCAGAGAAAACAGGCCGTTTTGGTTTCGGACAAACTTGCATGACTCTTGTATATAGAGGGACGGTAAGGTGTCTCATCATTTTTGATATAAGTCAATATTCGTTATAGTTGTAGAATTACATCTAAGACTGTCAAAGCTGTTAATGCAAACCACATAAACACCATAATCGCATAAACAATAAGTAATCATGTACCCCTCTTACGTTACGGAAAAAAATGGATTACAAAGGGATTATAGATATATCCTTATCAATAATTTACTGTTCAAGTCGACTTACTTAATCACAGCTGATGTTTCGAATGTATCGCTTGTACTTAATTAATTTTATCTACAATCATTTCTATTATAATGATTTGAATTCAACGCTATTGGGTGATACAAAATAATACCCAAGACGTCTATCTCAATTAGTTTTGATATTGAAAACTTCTGCAAACTGTGTCGTTTTGAATATTGAGTTAATTCAACGACCCTATTTCGTTTTGTAGAAAGTGGCAAATAAGTGTAAAATTTGAATGATTTAAATGCTTTATTTTCGGCTGTCTCATTTGCTTTCTCAAGAGCAACAGCACGCGGCATGAACGTCATTGAGAACAAAAAAAATACTGTCTCGGGAAGCAAAATATATTTGTAATAATACAAAATTCAATATAGTAAAGGATAATCAGAATATGGGTCGTTACACCTTAAAATTCCGTTTTTTTTTCTCGAAATTTATTTTTTCCGAAAACTATGCTGGAGATCCTTTGCATTCGCAGAATTATGTAGTGTACTTTAAAATATAAGTGACCCATATTTTTTTAAATTGAAAAAATAAGCTAGATCCAAATTGAACTGACTTGTACTTCAAGCTACGACCATCATATTGCATATCGATTTAAATTGACCGCACGCGCAGCAAAACAGGAAGAGCTGAGGCCAAGACAATCAGTGCCCGTGCCAGGAAGTGAGCTATTCGGTGGCGCCAACTGCTTTTAATGCCCCTCAAGTGCCAAATAGGCTGCTTGACATAATTGTGATGAACTGGATTTCGTTCATGATTCACGATATTGTTATGTGAAGGTTAACTTTTGCACTAGGTCTTCTTAAAGAAATAAAAAAATGGAATTGTAAACTTTCGTTTATATAATAATTCTATGCATGCGGCAGCGATTGTATTGTTTAATCAAAAGTTATTTGAAAGAGAATGCCATTAGGTACTAAATTTTTCTTTTGTACTCAAATTTGTAGTTTTGTCCAGAACGATTTAATTAACAAAATAAAACAATATCAATTACATAACGCCTTGCTGTTTTATCACCGGAACTATGGTTAAATATTTACTGGATTTTTTGTAGGTGACAATTTTAAAAGATAGGCCTTATAAAGTAGCTGCACATCTTAGTACCTCGTCTTTATAACACCTTTGACAGATTAGTGCAGCAATTCAAACATGATGTTAAAGTGACAGAGTACTTAAGTGGTAGTGGCCGCTACTTATCATACCGCCCGTAAGTACTCGGTTTCCTCAGACGCGATTAGCCACTGCATGAGAAAATAGAAAATAAAATAATTTTAATTTATTAACTGTAGTAGGTCTGTAAAGAAACACACTTAGATATTTGTAGATTACTAGATTTTATGCCATTGGTAATTTTAACAAAATATAAACGCGTCATCATCCTTGACTTCCATTTCATTGGCTTATTCACCAATTCCAAAATAACTTTATAACTTCAGTTTTAATGGACCAATCAAACCGCTGGCTCTAAAAATAATTTACTTTAGTTAACCACCAATTATGGCGGTTAGCTTTCTATTTATGGAAGTTAAATGGTGACAAATGGGTTAGGCGTTGATGGAGTTCAGAAAAAACATTTTGGACAGGATGTGTTGTGTTGCTTAATCAAAATAAGTACTTAATTAGCAGTGGTGAGCAAAGTTTCCGGAAGTTACATAATTTAAATCTGTAGTTGCAGAAAAAAATCCAAAAAGATATTTTTACATTTTCATTTATAATTCATTAAGGCTATTATTGGATTAGTAAAAACCGTTTATAGCACCGTTTTATTAAAACGATGTGTTTAAGCATTCTTACTTTGAGGAAAACATCATCTACATCCCCATCATCAACTGCAGAAGCAACATTTTGAACTAAAACAACCCAAACACCTTAAAAAGCAATTTAAAAAACATAAAGATTGTCTCTGAATCTTGTCTATGGATAAAAAACAAAGGCGGGCCGAATGGCGCCAGCGGAATCAATGACCGGCGTCCGGCGCTCGTCACAAATTGTCGCTGACAACGGCAATTGTGCCATCGCTTCCTGTGGAAGTAGCGCAAGTTATGAGCTCAGCTGATCCAGAAAACTAGAGGATTTTGGAACCGTGCTGTCAAAGAAAATGGTAGAATTTAGAGACCTACTTAAGTATTCTAGAAGAGCAAGCTGTTTAATATACAATAACAGCTTTTCGTACAATGGAGAATAATGATGTAATGTTCGTGGTTACAAACGATACTAAGCTTTGGGAAACAATACAATACTCTTAATTGCAGTTGAAGCAAATAATCACTATTTTATTTCACATGGTTGGTTAGTAGCAGAAGTTCTTGTCGCTACAAAGCGTTATTTTCCAGACAACCTTAATAATATAAGAGACGAAATAAGATGATCTGGAATGTAAGATATCTTGACAAAATAGTGCTATAGAGTTTATTCTAATGCATAAGAAAATTCCAAGATATAATGAGAAAAAACAAGATATGGATTTCCACAGTCGTGGGAATCGCCCTACTAAAACATCTGCAATAGAAGTTTTTAAAGAAACTTAGCAAGTAAATTTTCTAATAACGTTAAATTTTCTAAGAAAGCGGGTCAATATTTTCATATGATCAGCTTATGCCTTGAGCCAAATTCTCGAAGACTCGTGCTGATTCTGACTTGTCCAAATTTAACTGCGATTTACTACACAGTATCCCTGAGGAGCTGGAACTGGTCAATCTGGACCCTATTGAGGATTTCCTTCCTTTGAGATTGCGCTTGTAACCATAGATATTATACGCAGACACAATATCCACCCGCGAAGTTATTCTCTTACGACCGTTCTTCTACCAGATGTGTTTTAGTGGTGTTCAGACCTTATGCAGGGTTCTTCCGGATATCTTCGATCATCATATCCTTACCGCCAAGCGCTAACAAGTGTCTCTGAATACAAGGCTTATTAAAACGTCAAATGGAAAACATTTTCTATTATAAGAAGACTAAAACAACAAATAAAAGATATATGAAATGTTTTTGGAACTTCGTTGATTATTTTGACCAAAAATCGTAACTTGATACGAACGCTCTTTGATGTATTATGTAAAGGGGTCAGTTGTTTTCGGGCCCACTAGAAACGGTTACTTTTATTGATTCACATTTGTATTCACATTCATAATTTGACAGTAACATTTTTCAGCATTCCGGTTATACACGGTTAATCAAATTTAACCACTTTAATTTAGAGGTTAAGAGGTACCAATCGACATATGTTTTATTAACATACGTTGCATTACGTGTTTGGGGGCGTATTCCCCATACAGCGTAAGTTAGGTTAGGTTCAAGATCTTAAGAACGGTGTCGTACGATTTTGAATATTTTGTTGATATCATGAAAATCTAGGTCTGCACGTTTTCCTTTTCAAGAATATATTTCTTGGAAATAAACAAATGAAAAACGGCCCTACGTTACCTAGCTTCTCATAACAACTGAAACATATTAAAAAAATGTGGAAATCTGACCTGATTTAGGGGGTGAGAAACATTAACACCCGGAGCTAAATTTGTGTGGAAAAAATATGACATTTACGCGATTTAGGCGTCAGCAAAGCGTCAGGTCGTAATCCTGTTAAGCGTCAGCTTAGAATACGCAGTCCTTGGCATTGGAATGTCAACATTGCACCTACAGATCTACAATGAAACAGAAGCGACACAGCTATGCACCTAAACCACCTACAGCGCTTTATCAGTATAAAACACGCCGCGGGGCACCAATTAGTCCTCGACTCATAAGACAATACCGCCTTTACGATCAAGGGGACCGATCCATTCACTTATTATTAGCGAATGAATGGACAATCGACAACGAACTACTTACGCGCAACTGAATGAACGATTTGTGATGTGCGAATACTTGTTTTATGTGCTTGAAGATTTTACTGTAAGCTAAAAATAAAGGTGACTGTTTAATTGTATCGATATTCAATACGATCGAGCACGAATATGTGCTTATTTATTAACTATCGTAAAGGGTGCGCGGTAACTACGAGTATTTAAATACCAGCACGGGTAGCACAAGTTGTATTTTTCACGCTTGTCGCTCAGGAGATCCGTGCGACAAATAAGTCGCGGACAACATGTGCTAGCTGTGCAGCTACTAATAGTCATGTAAGGATGATAACTAAAACATACCATAAATCACATTAGCATTATAAAAGTAATGATTCGATTGATGAACAATAAATACAAATACGATGACCTGTTAAACGCAATATGGTTTTACCCTGTAGAATAGAGGTTCATATCGCAAAAATAGAACAAATCTAGTTGCAATATCTTTACATTAATTTGCTCAAATCTGCCACATTTATTATTGAGTATTACATCTCTACGGTTCTCACACTTATAAACAAAAACGTAACGACAAACTGCGCGGGAGTCTCAACGAAATTGCTTATTAATCCCAATCAATACACATCTCAGCGCAATCCGGGTGTCAAGTTACCGCCTGGGTGGCCGGCACAGTGCCCGTTGAACGCTGAATAGCGCCATCTACCGGATACAAACACAACAAGAAACACACGACTGTAACAACAATCTGCCGTCAAAGCAGTTACAGTTCTATGCCCATAATCATAGAATAGTACGTAATGATTGAAATTATTTGAATTCTTACACATTCCAAGTGGTTTGGTTGATAAGGTGGTTTGATAAGGTTTGAATAATAATTAGGGTAAGCGTAATCTTGCTTCCCGTCTTGCGCGTTTAAATTTAACTTTTTTTATTGTTAACAAAAAGAACTGCCCAACTGGAACATTAGTTACAGCATGACTACTTGGGAAGTCATAATGCTTTTGGACCTCATTGTCCATAGCCCAAAGTATACCAAACTCGAAAATAATGTTTTTTTGGTTTATGTTAAATTACTTACGTGGCAGCGTTAGTGGAACCTCCTGAATTTCTACTTGATCATTGATCGAAAATAAACTCTACCGGAATAGTTCGGAAGAGCTCTATTGCTTACTTAGCTGTCGGTTATATTGACGTTTCAGTTTAAAATTGAAATAGGCTCAGTTGGAACCGAGCCGCAGGCTTTTACTAGAAAACGTGATGTTGTTCTATATTTATCATTGTATTGATATTTTTGTCTCTGTCGCACCGCCGCTAAGGTCTAAAATAGCTTTCATTGTCATAATAAAGTTTTCAAAAATAACCTTTCTGAATCTAACTGAAAATCACTTATCGGCCATATTTTTACGAAGTTATTAGATTTTAAATTTTGTTATAGTTTTGTTATATCAAAAAAATTGGACTGGGTTGTACTCCAAATTTATTGACGTTTTCGCGTTAGCAAGAATAAAGTACTTCTAAAATTGAATGCCTTGATTTTTAAAGGTGTACCAAAAGTACTGCACAATCGTTTTATACAAATTAATACGATATAATTCACATGAATGTTGTGTTTTTTTGGGTTCATGATAAAGACTCATGGCCGCAGTCAGTTAATGACAATAAAGTCGTTCCTTAGTGACGATTTTTATACACAAGTTTAAAAAGGACCAAGGAGTCACAATAACTCTGAGTAAGAAGGTGAAACCGTCATAGTAAAAATTTAAAACAAAACTAATGCTCACACTACAAACTTTGGTTCAAAGAACCCTACTGTCAAAACCTAAAACTTATAAACAATATTAAGGTATAAAATTATTTTCATACCTAAATACCGTAATAAAGCAACCACATTCCGAATTTACAAAACGTTACGCTAATTAGATTCTTTTAAGAAAAAACTGGCGCCATTTTGTCGGATTTAAAAACACGATAACACGAATAAGGAAAGGAAACTAGAACTTAGCAATGCCGATGATTAGATTTGACGAAATAACGGTCAGATTCGTAAAAAAATGCTATACATCAAAAATATTTACTTATTCGTTTTTGTTTGCGCTTTTGGTTTAAATACTGCTTAAGTACTTATATTGTTTTTCAATCGTTATTTGTGGCTTTTCACTTAATATGTTCAGTCAGCGTTTTTCAAAGTTCAATAAATATGAAGAAATAATCGCGAAATGATTGCGTATTAAATCAAGGCTCTGGTTGTGTAGTGGTCTTTTAACAGATGTAGGGATGGAATTTTCATACGATCGTTAATATAAACTGTCTTTTAATCACAATCGAAGCTATAAAAATACTTAATAAATGTAACTATTCAATTACTTGGGCAAAAACACGATTGCGCGAATAATCTGAAACAAGGAAGTGTTAACCCGGGTGACCCAAACATGCCTATACACCGATGCATTTAAAAACAAAGACGCACTGTTCGAGACACAGGACAGTAGTAGATAAGACCGTAGACTGCCTGTCACCGGCGATAAGTACTATAACCTTTTTGATGCGGCTTACTGTTATACTGAGAATTTGAGATATGGTTTGATAAATTGTGCACAATGTTTTTGTTGTTTATTTAAGCTAAAATTCGTTAATTGGACGAAATCTTTAGAAGTGATAAATACTTAGGTCAGAACTGAGTTAGGGGCTTTACGTCAATGTGGTTGTACCTAGAATTTATTTTAAGTAAAGCGCACTTACAGCCTTTTATAAGTAGGTTTCAATTAACGTTTCATTAATAATACCCGCTAAAGCGATACTTAAGTCTCGTATATAAAACTTAATAAAAAAAATGCTTCTCTATCATAATTTTCGGTATTCCAACCCACAAAAGTTCTACTGAAAACGTTATATAAGAAAACGCCCAAATTTGCACGGGATTTAGAGTTTGGTGACTTACATCGTTTTCACACCAAACTCTAAGTGTCGTGATTCAAGTAACGTGGTTAAACCATATAAAGCAGTTCCCACGTTGTCGACGCCTACGCAGCTTCCTAAGTCCGTGAGATCAAATCATGCGCAATTCACGACCGATTAACAGATACACTCGGAATTTGTGTTTTAGAAGTTAATAACAGAACTGCAAATAATCTGCATTTTTTTTTAGTACTGAACGTTACAAACTCTTTTGCAGAGATTTATATATTACAAGATAACGTTTTTAAGTTCAGCGGTTAGGCATACACACATGAACATATGCATAGTGTACTGCATAATGCATGTTAAATAATATTACCCAAGTTTAATCACATGCATAAGCTGTTAAGCATACACAATTTACACAAACAATATTGTGACGGTTTTATTTCACGACACTACTGAAATTGACCTTGCACTGTCAATGTACAGTAAAGGAAAATGATTCCTTGACGTGACGTAATCAATCAAATTGTAAAAGACTTCTTATGAATTGATTTCTAGTGTCATTGTGACATAGTTCAAGTTCAAGTTCAAGTTCAAGTTCAAGTCTTTATTCGCGACAAAAAAATAACACATACAAAAAAAAACTAATAAATAAAAAAACACACTTTGTCACGAAACGGACCCTGCTCAGCATGTTGCTAGCTTTACAGCCAGCGCTGGTCTTCCGCAGGACCCATTCGGTGAAAGCACGGTGGGCAACAACATCAGATACACAAATGACAAGGACTAAGAAATAATTATAACTAAAATACTATAGTGGTCTTGGAATCATTTTCCAAGACTGTACGTATAATGAAGTAGGGGACGGGACTTTGTGAATGAGAAACACTACAATAGCCTATTCAAAAGTGTGTATGTTTTTTCCTTCTTGCCGGTTTAAAATCGCCTCGCCTCGAAGAAAAAACGACAAAAATCGTCAGCATGAATGGAACCAAGCAGATTCTAGTGTTAGTGAACCAAATCGTCTGGCCATCCTCAAATCCTCACAAACTAGACCAGTTCCCACGTCGCCTCCTACGACTGGCGTTAGTCACGCCATTTGTCATCTGCCTTAATTGACCCGAGAGATCTATTCATAAATTGAATCGTGGTTATCAATGTCTGCAGAGTGTGTGAAATATTCGGGACCTTGAGATTTGTTTTTCGTTTTGAGGTCATGGGCTCCAGATTGTTTTTGCGGTCGGGAAGATGTCATAAAATATCTTTATGGAACTGTCTATTTGTATAAATAATGTAACGGACTAAGGTCTTAGTAAAAAACAAAAATGGCGGAAGCGACAAACATGAAATTTGAAAGATACCTGAATTGTGCGATAATCTTACACTTATTGGTCCTGAACTCCGCTCTACGTTTATAGGTACTAGGATAACGATAAACATACTAAGTAGTTAATATGGTTTTATCTAAACTTAAATACAGAGAAAAAGGGAACAAATTAACCCTTAAACCATCCAGTCAATCCCGGGACTACTAGCATTGTAGGCAGGGTATTTGGTACTAGGCTAACCGCATCGTATATCTATCTATTGAAATGAAGTAACTGATTTATTTAGGCATCAGCACACAGCCCAAACAGGCTGGAACAACAAACATGAGATTCTAAATTAGTTCTGTGTGATGCTATGGTGTTATCACTAATCACCAACATTTAATTTTTTTTCATTCCAATTAACACATGTTTGACCGTATGGACAGTCAGTTTGGAGTAGACCCTTACATGTTCTAAACTCCTGGTAATAGGATGACTAAACACCCTTAACTGAAAGATTCTCAAATTAGAACAGCTTGACGAACTTGTTTCCTTCAAGGAGACTTGACTTGAACAAAAATGTTGTTTTTGAAACTAAGAAATATACATGTGCATATACCTACTTCAAAAATATGATGACTATTGTCTACAAGCCACGTAAAACAACATTTTCGAAAATAGATTGCAAATCTAACACCTGGCGTATTGAAGCAATCGTTACGGCTGTCACAATAAGTTAAAAAAATAGTACCAAGGCGTGACGTCACGGCTTGCTATTTCACCCACAACTCTATAATAGCTATCGTTTTGTCAATTCGTAAAAAGAAACTGTTATGACCTATCAGTCATCAAGCCTATTTGAGCAAATTATTGTTTTGCAAACTGAACGCCTCTCCAATTAGCGAACTGCCGCGCATCGTCCTTGATCCATTCAAAATTTGTATGAAACTCTATCTATCTACATAAAAAAGAAGATTAATTCGTCCGGCTGATTGTCGTGCGATCGCCGGAAGGGTCAAGACGTGTTAATTGTGCAGATTGAATGTTTTCAGGGCGCAAGCGCAATTGAACGCAATTGTTTCTTTGCGACGTTTTTGCTTGCGTTTTACAGGACTTGTCGTCGTTGATTGCGAAACCGCGTAACTGCGAAAGCAAATAAGGTGTAATTTTGCAGAACTTTAGCGACAAAAAATCTTGATTTTGCACTTTGTTGAAATTGTTAGTTGCTCGAAATTGTACTATGTTATCAATACCACTGGTGTGGATAAAGAGAACTGGAACGTTGTCATTGGAACTCACATGGGATACCTAACCTACGAGGTAGTCCTCTAATCTGATAAACATAATAGGTTTCTGAAATTCGAGTAGCGCAAAACTTGTAGTTTCTGAACTCTTTAGTGGTATAGTCGAAAGTCTAATGCTAATTATACCTATTGATAAAAACATACCTACTTATATGTACGACGGGTACATATAAGTAGGTACGTTATATACATCATGATTGGTAATTGGTATTGCCACCATCAGGAGGCATGTGTGCTATATTAAAAGTACATAATCTATACATATAAAATTCTTTGTCCTGAATGACTGACTGACGGATCAGCGCGCAGCCTAAACCGCTGTTCGTAGAGACCTGAAACTTGGAGGGGGTGTTCTTTGTATGACGTAGGCATCCGGTAAATCATACCCCTAAGGGGGTGAAAAGGGGGGCAAAGTTTGTATTGGACAACGTGATTCTTTGGTCCAATATACTTGAAATTTTTCATAAACATTCTGTAACAGAATTGATGGAAGACGTGTTTCGTATTTTATTGAAATTCATCCCAGGGCGATTTGCTTCGGAGTTGATATCAATACTCCTTAATGTTTCTGATTTACATTACATTTTATTTTGACACATGTTTAATAACTCAATCCAATTTTATTCAAAAAAGGTTGAACTCACATAAAAGTTTGGTGCAATGCAAAATACCCAAACCGCTAAGTCTAAAGATTCCAAATTTGGTTAATAGGATCCTTATGAGGGTGCAGTAAGAACGGATTCACCGAAAATTGACCCTCAATGTGAAGAAGTAGTAGGAGTAGCAGGAAACTAATTCTACGCGTATGAAGTTGCGGGCGTCCTCTAGTCATATACGGGGAGACATCTAAAAGCGTCGTAGTGAAAATCCGAGACTGTAAAAGACGAAAAAAGGAACTACGTACTTAGTCAATTATAGAATTGGGAAGACCAGATTTTAAGATTCTTAGAAATAGGAAAAACTAAATTGATACTATTCGATGTAATATCAGATATTTGTTTTAGACACACTTTTTCCATATGTTTCTCCTCTAACCTAAAGAATTGTAAAATAATTAGTGCCTTAATAAAAATTCAATGTTTCTGATAACGAGTTATTCACGTATATTGAAGCAATAAAACACTGAGGTTTTAAGTGCGAATAATAAAATCACATTTGAAACTAATGCTCGTGAGACTCAGGCAATTGAGGTCAAAGTCATAAACCAGATAGAATTACATTCTGCGCTTTACACTTTAGACCTTATTCATAACAGTAATGATCATTAGAACTATTAATATTTCAAATAAGAACTTAGTAACCTATATAAGTTTCCTTTTTTCAAAACGATTTTATTAAGAGATTGATGTTCCCATTTCTAAAATTTGCAATTTCTGTGTCATGTCCAATTATAAATGTGGGCCTCATAAATAAGCTCAGGGTCACTCAGCGTGCAGTGGAAAGAGCTATGCTCGGAGTTTCTTTGCGCGATATGATCCGTAATACGGTAATACGCCAGAGAACCAAGGTCACCGACATAGCTCAGAGAGTTAGCATGCTGAAGTGGCAATGGGCAGGCCACATGGCTCGGAGAACTGATGACCGTTGGGGAAGAAAAGTTCTCGTGTGGCGGCCCCGCACCGGTAGACGGAGTGTTGGACGGCCTCCCACCCGGTGGTCTGTCAACCTGGTTAGGATCGCGGGGAGCCGCTGGATGCGAGTCGCTCAAGACCGTGACTTGTGGCGCTCTTTGGGGGAGGCCTTTGTCCAGCAGTGGACGCCCCCGAGCTGATGATGATGATGATGTCCAATTATATATATAAACTTACAAACATCTGATAATAAAAAAAATATCTTAATTTTTTTATAGTACTACCCCCGCCCTTCTTCACTTTGGTTTATGTGTCTTCAGTAACATCTGCACATAAACCAGATTTTTATACATAAAAACCTTACGAAAAGTTATCTGACTGATGGCGAAAACCGCATCAAAATCCGTGGCGTGGTTTAGGAGGAGTTAGCGGTTATACAGACAGACAGAATGACAGACACGCGGAATGCGACTTTACATAGTATGAAACGAAGTCTCAAAGTCGTACATAGCTTTGTCCTAGGTATACATAACGAAAATAAAGAAGATAGATTGGGCCCAAAAATAACTGACACGCTCCTTTAATAGACAAGTGTGATACTTTTGAGCCCAATGTTAGATAATACATTATGGCCGGTGACTCTACATTCCTACGGAATTTGAAGTCACCATAAATCGCGTTTTTCAATTGTCTCCTTCTTAATATTTTAACTGTGTATTAAGTTCCTGAGCAGTTTTTTGGTAACAAATTGATAGGCACTTATTTTAAACACAATGTTAAGCTGCCTAAAACACACGGCCTCAAGAAAGACAATCAATTCAATTGGTGGCTATGATTCATTAAAAGCGGCCTCGCTTGAAGGCGGCCGCCTTTCAACAGGCAGGAAGATTCTAATGAGGTTAAGATTTAGTACTATCGGTCAAATTGTCGTTTGATGACTCAGATTAGACGGTGTACTCGGCAAAACATCTGTCCGCTTGATAAACGTTCTTCAATAATCGAGCATTGGATTGGCTACAGTACTCACTTTGTAAATGATTTGGTTTTGAGGACGCGAGTGATGCTGCGTACGAAGTTAGCGGTCCTGGATTCTATTAACGATATGCGCGAATATTTCTTTTCCTATGTGTCTTTGTACCTATTTATTTGTCTATATATGTTTATCGTTGTCTGGTACCCATAATACAAGCCTAGAGCTTAGTTTGGGATCAGGTCAATTTGTGCGAGAATGTCCTCTGATATTTGTTTGTTTGTTATATAAATATGAAGAGAGCAAAATTGGCCTAGTCTCAAAGTGAGCTTGCGTATGCATCATGTATTATTTTATGTCGTTTGCCAAATAAAGAGTTAGGCTTGTATGTACTATGAGTAGTAACAACGATAAATGCAGGTTAGTGGTCGTAAGACCTTTGGCAGGTGCGTCCAGATCGTTATCACTATCTTATCCATTAACCTACCGCAAAACAGCAGTGTTGTCATATTCCGGTGTGGGGAAAAGACATCCGGTGAAAATACTAGAGGCATTCCATCTCAGTCCTCAGGGTTGGCATCGCATTTGCGGTCTTAAGATTGTAGTTTTAAGAATACTCTCACAGATCCCATTGATGTTGGTAGCCTATGAGCTCTTTTGCCTTCACCAATCTATAAAATAATACTCAGGAACGTAATGCTCGCGCCCATGTCACGATTATTTGCTGCTACCGCATTAAATCGAATCTGCGACCGCTCACTTTGTAGGCAGCCCGGGCAGGGTCACTATCCACTAGGCTTATCGTGTCGTCTGTCGACATAAACTATGCATTCTGGAAATCGACGATGCATTGTTTGTTTGCTTTTGTAAAGTAGTTATACATATTTTTTGTCTTTTATATTGAAATGAACGGGCACGATAGCGAGAGTTTCTAAAAATGAAACCTAGGTTTAGTTTCATACGGTGTGAAACGGGGCGTATTTCTAAGTACATACGTTGTCCGTTCGTCTGTCTTTCCCAACTTCAAAGAGCTGTATCTTTTGAACCGTAAGATATAATGGATTGATTTTTTTAGTTTAGGTACATTTTATTGGGGCGGATTTTCTAACAAATAAAATAATGCACAGAACGTTAAAAATAATATATGATAATACCAAGGTACTGTGCGGTACGTAACCCTTGGTGCGCAGAACCGACTCGCACCTAACCGGTTTTTCTTTACTTCGTTCTTATTGTTATTTCCAAAAAAACATACTGCGTGCTTATGAGCGTTATAGTCGATGCATGTGCTTTATCTCCCCGATCTTACTCGAGATTAAATTTGACATGTCTTGTGAATTTTTCCATTTCGACACCATCATTTTAACAACGCTCTTTAAAGCTTAAATTTTTTTAAAAACGGATATCTTAATCGAAAAATTGTTGCGATAAACCCACAATATTTTTGAAATACCTATCCAACGACACCCCACACTATGGGATAGATGAGGAAAAAAAACATCTCCACAATACACGTAGGGGAGGCAAACTAAAAAAAAACTATATTAAATTTACCACTTTGTTGGCGTGACTAATATATATATATATATATATTCATGCCAAACTATAGCTTTCTAGTACTAAGAGTCTCTGAGCTAGGCTGCGGACGGACGAACGGACATAGAGAAACCATAAGGGTTCCTAGTTTGACTACGGAACCCTAAAAACGGTGAGGAATAAATGAAGGAAAAAGGTACAGAAGGATAAAGGCTTTTACATTCCGGAAAATAAGACTTTATGAGGATGGAGCTGATATAAAAACCGGTTTCTGTTCCGTCTGTAAAAATCCGTTCCGTTTCAATTTGGGTTTAAATCTATAATTTTCCATTAAACCCAAATAAATGGCTAAATTTGTAAATTCAATTAATTAAATTCTAGTTTATATTAATAACTTTAAACGTCAGGTTAAGATAACTTTTGTTGCCTATTTGGTTATATTTTCCTTAATTTAAAGTAATTAAAATTAAAATAGGTGCTTTTGTGGTTAATTAAGCGGCCGATGGTCCATTTAATAAAATAGTTATTTTTATTTCTGTCCTACTGCTGGACAAATTAAGAGCCTTCATTACTGCCCTGCTAAGCCAAACGGCAGTATCTCAAATAAAACTCCTGTGGCAATCACATCCTCATTACTAAGAGGAGAGGGTTGAATCTACTTTGGCGATTAAATCTGACATACTGCTTATTGCCTTATGAGGGCAGATTATCTATGAAGAAAATACCTTCACTGTTTAGCGGTTTACCATACGTAAATTTGGCGGGTTATACATTTTTCACGTGTCATCAGCCGTGTCAGGTCGGGAACAGTATACCACGGCAAAATTACGACGTCACACTGCTAAATATTAAAATTTCTTCATGGTATATTCTTAGTTCTTTATTTTATGTACAGGCTGGATCCTTATTCGACACTATTTAATAAGGATGTCGCTCATGACTTCGTACGCGTAGTTTCCTCCTACTCGCCCTATTTCTTCCTTCTGAGGGTCGATTTTCAAAAAATCCTATCTTAGTGTACTCCTGAAGGTATTTAAGTAATGTTTCCCTCCATAATTTTACTCCATAGGTTCTGCGGTTTAGGCTGTGCGTTATCTGCATGTTAGGCAATCACGATACGGATTTTTAGTACAGATAATATATTAGTTAACATGTCGGTAGAACAGGGGCAACTGCAAAAAAATGTCACATGAGGGCTCTTTTACACTTCGGTACTAAGGAGTGAATCTACTAGCGCTTTAGACAAGGCCGTCATTGCGGAGAAGTGCCGCAAGAAACTCCAGCAGAATTTCCTTTTTTCAATAATAAAATAAAGAATACCTAAAAGTTACATTACAAGGTGATTAAGTAATAATTCATTATTATCCAAACTAGAACAATTGCAATTATGCCTTTGTGCTACCGAAGGTGCAAATATTTACAGATAAAAGCACATCTATTTAATTGTGATATTTCATGCACAGTTGAGCCCCTTTAGAATCCCAATCGTCAAGTCCCCAGCATTCATATTTAATTTGGTGCAAACCTTCTTTCATCTGAAGGGATTTGGCAAATTTGCTGATTAAGCCACGTGTGGACCATTAGCTTAATAGACGAGACTGGGAATTTACAATTCGCCTTTTGGGGAACAGATTTTTCGGGATGCTATCGATTTGTGTACGGGAAGAGAATTTTGAGGCTCTTAATAGCCTCGATTTGTGAGTTGGTGGCATTTTATTAGCTTTAGTATGTTTAAAAAAAATGGATTTAAGTTAAGATTTTAAAAT
Source organism: Acleris sparsana (assembly GCA_923062465.1). Classification (NCBI taxonomy): domain Eukaryota; kingdom Metazoa; phylum Arthropoda; class Insecta; order Lepidoptera; family Tortricidae; genus Acleris; species Acleris sparsana. The sequence goes on from OV281286.1 coordinate 18,131,901, forward strand.
CCAATGTTTTATTATATAAATAGAAGGAGGTTGGTAAGTGAAGCTCGTTTTTGGGACCCAATAAAGCAACACGAAGATTAGCTTGTTATAAAATGGTTTTGAGAAATTGAGAGACTTGGATTATCATTGGGAATTTGGAAAACATGATTCCATTTTTTACAGTAATTCCTACTTAATGTCACGTATTTTCTTCTACATATTTTGAACCTTTGTTACTTGCATGTGTATATGTGCCAGTGATGACGCGTAGAGGTTAAGCGAAGGACCCAATTTTGACAGAGAAAGTCTTTTCAATTAGATTTGCTTAGCGTTGCAAGTGTACTAATGTACTTTTATGGCAAAGATACTAGTCCATAAAATCAAACGTGCCTACTTTTAATGTCATTTATATGCAAGTCGTTATTATTGCAAATCTTGTAATGATTTAAGTGTGGGAACCGGACGTTAGCGAAGGATGTTGTCAAGGACCTGCGATTTTATGTCGATTTGTCGCCGGCGCGCACATGTGGCGAGGATCTAAGATGTAGCAATAAGTATAAATACTTATCAGAAGTATGTGTGTGTACGCGAATTAATAAAATTCTTCTAGCAAGTTACGATGTAACCTGATTTTCCATTATACAGGAAAAGCATTTTGAAATCAGGACGATGGGCGGACTGAAATAATTCTTCCCCCTGTATTTTTCGTAGTCAAAATAGTAGGTCTATGAAAAAACAGGAGGTTCTTCTTTGATAGGTACCTATTTTAAGAGTCGACTCTCATTTACAAACAGTTTAATATACCTTCAAGGAAGAAATATTTAACATTTAAATCATGATCAGAACATTTTGGTGTGTTTTTTCCGGCTTGAGCAAAACATTTTAACCATACCAATTAGGATGCTAAATATTTTCCCGTGATAGTTTGATACGGAATAATGCCTTATAGGACTGTACCTACAACAAAAACTAAGTATAGTAAGCTTTAATGTTCTGTGACAAACATTTTAACTATGTTACTACAAATGTCCTGACTGTTGCAGTTTTTGAAACATAAACAGTAGAGCCAGTAATTACAGTACAGTATTCCTTAGCGTTTGCAACACATCAGCAATTTTGAGATGTTCACCAGGATAAGAGCCAGTTTTTACGTTATTTTCTATACTCTTTCGGCAGATCTCTAACTAATTCAGAATATATATCTACAAGACGCAGCAATACAAATCATACGTGTCCCAAATTGTCGCAATATAAAGATTGGCAGTAGCGTAAATCGGTTATCGGCTCGTCGTAATTCATTTACCGCGACGTGTAGTTGCCGAACGGCAAATTAGATTTCCATCCGGATGACGGATCGGCGTTGGGATTACATCGAAATCAGGAACTATGTTGCACGCAGCTGGGGCCGAAGATTTGGTGCTCATAAACTCAAACAACCTGTATATTCAATGTTATTCTAATGAAATATCATATCACGTTGTGCCTTATTGCATGTGCTAGTTTGAGAATTTCGTGTGGCGTTGAAATGACAAACAGTCTAAGAGCAAGCATCCGTTATGCTCATATTGCCTTTTAGGTTTCAAGCGTTCACTGAATATTGGGAACTTCTTAACGGTCATTGAAATTAAGTTACAGGGTGTAATATCTGTGGTGTCATTATCATTTGCAGAATAGGCTATCCGAACAAGATATACCTATAGGTGTTCTAAAATAGCGCAGCAATTCGACTTTACACTGAAACAAATTACGTGTTGGATTATTAGATATTAGACAACAAAATAGCGCTATAAGAATTAAGAATTTTTAGAATTTTGGTGACTGTATAAAAAAAATGTTATAGCAACCGATTCACATTTGTCCTATCGACAAAATTCTCTTTCTTTCTTCTATAGATCTTCATAGTATTTTTGATGTGTATATCGTTTAATCCTACATGTAATTTCCCTTAGTCCACAACCAGAGGCTGCATTCGAGTCAGTAAGACCTTTATAATATCATCTACAACTAATTACAATTAAGAATAAGTTAAGCTGAACAAAATGAAATAAAGGCTCTTCTGGCTCCGATGAAGAAAGAAAGCTCCGAAGCTTTGAAGCAAATATGTAGCACTAGACCTTTGTTATTGTTAAGTTGAAGCCAAAATTAATTAAATATAAAACTAAATAAGTATTACATACATACATACATAAACTCACGCCTTCATTCCCAGAGTGGGGTAGGCAGAGCTACAGAATTTCCAACAACCCTAAAAACTTGTTGATAATTCTGTAACCACATTTTGCACAATCAGGCTAAGATGTTTACCAGTGTATTACATAAGTATTAATTTTATCAAAACTATGATTGCAGTCATTTAATCATATCAAAACCTTGTAAATATCATTGTCTATTTCAAAACCTAGTAAGTGCTAGATTTTCGTTTTGGTTGGTCACGTCTGCCGCGCCGCATGCCAAGTGAGTTTTTCAACGGCCCCATCGGCCATCCGTTTTAAAGAAAAAAATATTTTGGTAAAACTTTACTGAACGATAACCTTTTGGTCTCACACAAGACCAGAGGGGCTATCGCTTAACTCACATGACTGCGAATCGATTTCAAAGCGGAACAATTGTTTTAATTTTGGATGCAGACAAGCCTTCGATTTTCAAAATGAAAATGACCGCGATTGCGAGTGCGTTACGTTACGCAATAGTCCCTCTGGACTTCTTCAAAAAAGGCAAAAGGAACGTTCTTAACTAATATGCAACAGAGATAGAAGGTAGAAATTTGAAAATAATATTGCATAAAGGATTTGACTTGGCCTACTAATCTACCTATTAAGCTTTTTCACGTGAAATTGCCCGCGTGGAAGTGGTTAATTGATTTTAGCACAGGGACTATACAGTTTCCAGTGATATGTAAAATATATAAGTATTTTTTGTGCTATTATAGCACTTGCGCCTGCGAGCCAAATTTTAAAAACCATCATATTATAGCTATATATTGACGGTTTTTAGTCTGTCTTTGTAAAAACGTTTTTTTTTAATATTATGCAATAATATCTAATTTGAAAATAATAAGAGATTCAAGACTAAGTCTATCTTTATTACCATTACAATTTGTTAACCATTACACACCTATTTATTCAATTTGTTATGTGTATAAATAAATTAAGTTACTTATTATGTGATTAAAAACCTCTAACTCATACGTCCGTTTTCCCGTTCCCTTTGCGATTGCCTATTCTCTGTTTATCTCACCCAAATTATAAGCCTATGATTATTTTAATTAAGTACCTACTATCAGGACGTTCTTATCATTAACTTACGTATTTCTTGTTTTTGTTACTTCTTCTCAGAACAAAGTAACTTTTGGGACATTATTTAAATTTACTCTATTTCAAATGCACGTAAATTGTCGTTTACAAAAGATTACGTTAAACTAGCTTTATCGTGAATATTAGATATTAATAAGTAGAGTAATCTCCTTAAAATCAATGTCATATAGGGTCCATCGTTTCGAGACAATCCGATTACGCAAGATCAGATGTCGATCGCAAAATTACGTCCGTCTACTCTGATATTAATTGATTTTTCTATTAATCTGTGGATTGTTTGAGATTTTGTTATTGTCTATGATATTATGAAGTTTTTTGAATGGGTCGATTATAATGTTGGCCGTGTGGTTGCCGGCATAGAATAGTGCCACTCCATGTCTTCCCGTGGATATCGTAAGAGGCGACTAAGGGAATAATAAGGTTTGTAGTATTATTAGGCGATGGGCTTGCAACCTGTCACTTGGTGAACATCTCAGGCTGATTGTGGAAATGTTTGTACAGAGAGCTGAAGCTCGGCCTACGCTCTAGAGAAGATGCATTCGGCATTCGTTATCGTTATCCAAAAGAGTGACGTAAGCTGTCAGACAGTCGCATCAAAGTGCCGACGTCAATGTATAGTATACTGTTTATTGCACATAAACACTTACAAACACTTTGCATAATGTACATAGGCAAACTTATCTCATGTCGGTTCCCAATATTTATTTATTTAGGCAGTTTACTAAATAAAAATACGTTAATATTAAGTTAATTGTTTAGCTAATTATAAGGCATTTACAAATCTATAAAAAAATCATATTGTTAATAAATATCGAGGGGAGTTTTTATGCAATATTTTTAGTTTAGGAACTTTATTTGCAGTTTACTGAGTAAGTATCAGTTAAAAAAGAAAGCTTCAGTTAAGCAGTTTTTACAAGCTTTTATTCAATTTGTTTGTTAGTTTGTTTGGGTCAAATCTTGCTAGTCAATTTGGAACCAGAGGCCTTATTCTCTAACGCATTCGCAATCGCAAACGTTTTCATTTTGGCAGTCTGAAGGAGTCTGCATACAAAACGAAAACAATTTTTCCACTTTAAAGACGATTGCGATTGCGTTAGGCAACGGCGACGCTGTTCCTGTCAATGGAATGGGCTGGAATTTGAAATGAATAAATGCAACATTATGGTACCATCGAGCTGATCTGATGATAGAGTCAGAAGGTGGCGACGTCTTTTCTGTACTTAATATGTAGCCGCTGAGTTGGGACTCTGTAGTTTCGTCTTGATACGCAGATGATGTTCTGAGTAGAAAAAGTATAGTCAGCAACAAACAAAAGATTGTCCCAAAAATGAATGACAGAAACTTATCTTAGTGGTGAAAACCGCTTGTTTTTTAAATTACTTTTAGAACTGTCCTTCAATTTGAGATATACTTTGATCTTGCTTATAAATTAAAATAGGACAGAAATAACAACTCAAGACATCAAGATTTTATACAAACTTTTGAACACAACCGACCCTTTTCCGTTTGTAGAGGTTTCCATAAAGACCACCGTTCCTTTATTGTTAAAAATGACAATACTCGTTGCATACGTCAAACAAATTGTATCTTTTCATACTTCGCATAGAATTTAAATTTGAATGTCAAATGTTTGGGGTTGTGTCATTATCACGGGGTAGTTCGGAGGGTCCGAGGGTACGGGATTAGATTGAAGGTAACCGTAGGGTAGCCCGGGCACGTTTAACACGACGAGTGTTAACTTGCCCTTATGGGGGGGTTGGGGTAGTTTAGCACACTTGCGTTTTTAAAGGAAAATACTTTTTTTTGTGTGAATGTAAACTAAATCAATACTCTGTAAGAAGCTAAATTTTGATCATTATTCATTTTTATTATATTATACTGTATTATATTGATTTACAACTTTAAATACAGTAACTTATCTTATATTTTAGATGGGCCCTTTCGTTTTTTTATGGAATTAACATCTTTCACGCTTAGGTGTAAAAATGTGACAAACGCGGGGGCTCGAACTCGGTACCTTTAGATGCGATCACGAGTGGACACCCCAACGTTATAACCGCATAAATGATTATTAAAAACGGACATCCTGTGAAAAATAAACTACGCAAAAGAGAAATGTGAAATATATAAAGCAATTTACGAAACTATTGTACATTTTCCTGAAAGGATAAATGTAAGTAGACTTAAGCTGCAAAAATTTGTACATGCCTAATGATTTTCCTGTTTTCGTTTTACTACCAGAAAATAGCTGTGCGGCGTTCTTACAAATCATAAGATCTTTAGTGTTAATTAGCATGTTTGTTAATAAATCAAATATTATTAATTTACATCTTTTTTCTGTGTAGTTGCTTCTCGATTTCCCGGTTTTGGTTAAACTTTTCCAAAAATATCATGAAGGTGCACTATAAACTTAAGTATTAAACAAAATAAAATTTCTTGTCAGTCACTACATTTTAATTTTTTAAGTGTTATTCAAAACTACCTAAAGCGCTTTCGCTATCCAATACAAGAAATATACAAGATGTTCGAAAATATCTGAACACACTTTTACAAAAATAGAGTTGAGCCCAGATATTTTCGAGCACCTTGTATATCCCGACAAATATGGCAATCGCACTTTTCGAAAGAAAAAGTATTTACCCATTAATATTAATTACTCCAGCAATATGTGGGCCGGGTTTCGCAAGTCGAGTCAAGCGACTATTTCATGTGTGGCAGGGTGCTTTTTGGAGCGTTGATTAACAAAACCACTATCGCCGTGAGCTTCATGATAAATTTAAAAAAAACCTGATTTATTAACCGGAAATCTTCAGTTTTTTCATTCTCCTTTGACAAGGAAACCTATACGTAGGTACACGACACGACTAATGATTCAAGACATGCATAAAAACGTAACTATTGTGCACTTAAGAAAAAATAACACATTTAATATCACAATAGACCTAGCATTAGAATAAGTACATAATATTTTAAATTAAAAATTAATTAATTAATTAATTAGAGTGGCGACCGCGAACCGGGAGACGAAGTGTTGGCAGACCTTCCACAAGGTGGACTGACGATCTGATAAAGGTCGCGGGAAACCGCTGGATGACAGCAGCAGAGGACCGATCGTTGTGGAAAACCTTGGGGAAGGCCTTTGTCCAGCAGTGGACGTCTTGCGGCTGATAATGATGATGATGATTTTAAATTGATGTTAAATATAGGCACATACCTAAGTTGAATCGTGAATAACTCGGCGTCGAATTCACCGGGTGATGTTTTATTGTGAATCAACGCCCGATCGTCAAACATAGAATGTAGGATCTACAGCGTGTTCAAAAAGGACGTTTAAAATATTGTCTAAGTCGTTAAGGTTAGGTACTTACTAGATAATATATTTCGGTGTTTTTTATAAAGTCATCAGTCTATGTTGCGTGATATGATGATTGATAGTATTTCTTTTTTTGGCAAATAATATATTTGTTAAAACATATTTATATTTGTTAAAACATATTACAAAGATATACTATTAATTTTTATCACTTTTTATGGGGGCAGACGTAATAAAAAAAACTCCTAATAATAAATAAATAATTAAATATTTCGTTGCCTCATAGCATATTCGAGCACCCACACAGTGCCAAAACTCAAAATCTTTCATGAATTAAAAAGAAATGTTGCCCGCCTCGCGTTTGCAATTTCAAATTGACGATCAAAAGAGCAAAGGGGGAGTTGGGGCAAAAAGAACAATACTCATCAGGCGGCGAGATGAAAATTGGAAATTAAAATTTCAACTGCATTTGGTATCAGGACACAAAGGAAGCGGCAGAGGTAACGGTATCGGGTATTGCCTTTGACCAATTGGAAATGATTATGTGTTGAATTTTAGAGTTATTATATTGAAGCTAGCGTATGATAATATTACGATTTCTTTGAATCATTAGAACTTAAAGTTATGTAGCGTTCTTTTAGCAAAGGAAATAAGTCGATAAAATATAATTTATTGAGTAGGTATTTTATTATAAATACGCATATCGTTATTTGAATTGCTCCTAAATAATTTATTATTTGCGTATAGTATTAACTATAATGTTTAAAATGCTTCGTTCAATAATGGAAAAATAATGTGTTTACCTTTTTTCTTTACTAGAACTAATTCGACTATTTTAAGATGTTTTTAGGCAAAATATATTTAAAGATATTTATTGAAGAGTCATGATATTTGAAATATCACCTGAACGTGGTAATTTTTTTTTGTGTTTTAACGCATTTACCTACTTAGGTAAGTTATTACATACCTACGTCATTAATTAATTGAAGATAGTAATAATCTACTATATAAATCAAAGATAAGTTACCTAAATTGGTAAATATAGTAACGGTCTTAGATAATAAACATGACATGCCAATAAAGTACCTACATAACTCCAAAAACATGCAATACATTAACATTTTTGTTTTTCTGAAAGAAAAGTGAACAAATACCTATCCTTGGTAACAAAACTTTCAATACTTACTGTCTTACATTCAAACTTTGTTTTACTTTAATAAATTTATAAACTTGTCGAGAAAAAAATATCTTTAATGTATAAAAGTCATTCATACATATCATATTATATAATTATATTATATGTAATATGTTACACCTACTAAGAACTGTATTAAGTTCTGATAAGAAAAGTCAGAATTATTTTTTATTGCTTGCAGTAAAGTCTATATTCGACGGTAAAGTATATTCCGACAGATATTCGAAGGATATTCCGAAAAAAGTTTCAAATTCAAACTTACCTTTCGGCGTGACAACTCTGAAGGCGCTATTCGAGACACTCCTCGGGGATTCTCTCAAACTGCCGCCCGGCGAGCCGCTTCTCACCATAGAAAAGTCCAAAGGCATAGGCGGCATAGCACTAACTTCCATCGTCCCGCTCAAAAAAACATAACCACACGTCTAAATTCAAAATCGAAACCGAATTCCGAACCGCGAAGCGTGCGATCGCCGCGGGATACGAGAGTGTTTTAAACCAGTAACACACTCGACTAGTCTTCACTGAGTTTTAGTGGCTTTAAGGTTCAGAATCAGTGAGTTTCGCTTGCGATTTGACCCTTATCAGCGGTTGGAGGCGTGGTTTAGGAAGCCCCGCCCGTCCCCTGCCGCCATGTGTCTCGAGTGACAATCACTTTGTATAGGTAACACAATAATATGATTCTTGATGGATTTTCTGCGAATGCATTTATACGAAGCAATTTAATAAAATGGTATCTGTATGTGTTGTATGCTTATGTCGGATAAGTAGTCACTTATCACGTTATGCTTATAGTGATAACTACAGTATAGTTACTGGAAAACTAAAGGCACTTAATAAAAATTCGTTTGCATTAGTTTTTGGTGTTTTTCATGTATTTTATGTTACTTTTGTTTGGTGTGACAAAGATAACACAACTTTTTTTAAAAGAGCTATTAATTAGATTGCATTAAAAACTAAACTTTTTCACCTTCATTTTTAAGATAATTATATATGTGAAATGTTGTGTAGTGTAGTAATTTAGTATTGGTAGGTATATAGGTATACATGCATTATAATAAAGCGTAATTATGAATATTTTCCACATTATTAAATAAATGAAAAGTATACAGGAAAAATCTGTGATGAAAAAATGATACCCAGTTTCCCCCTTACTTACATGTGAATCTGGGGTAGGTAAAGTAAATAAATAATAATAATACTTTAAAAATAATTTCGTATAAAAAATTCAACAAATATTAGGTATGCGGATAATTGTGTGATCCCATTCAATTAATTTTCATAATTAGGAGATAATTCATTGGACAAAAGCGAAAATATTGAATAAAGATATATTTTCATTTACCTACTGTTATCTACTGCACTCAATTATGGGTAAATTATGGCTAATTTCAGTACTCACCTACCAATTATTTTAAAGAATACACGAAGGTAAACTATTCTCAATATTAGGTCAATTACCATTTTAGTTAGGTATAATTATAATTATAACTCTGATGAAGAAAAGGCTTAAACCCACGCAAATTGTATGCCTTCAATTGAATTAAATGCCGTCGCAAAAAAAAACCTCGTTACCGGTCAGTTTCATATCTCTGATTTATATATATAGGAGTAAATATAAAAGGGTTAGCTACAAATTCAATTACTATGTTACAATATTGCTCAGAAAGTCGAATTTAGGCTAAGGTTTATGTAGTTACTCCAAGTCCAACCACCCTGTGATATTTTATGCTGCTGACAATGAGTAAGATCTAGCTAGGACATCCTGTACAGTGTGACCAGAATGCGTAAATAATAGTAGGGACGTCACCGATGTCAAAATAGTTTTTAAGTGTTAGTACCAATGTTTGTGAAGAACAATTAAGTGTCGCCTGTGAAATCAATTTTAGTAATGATTCTACCTACACCTACCTTATGGTGCACCTGCAAAAAAAATGTGGGTCTGAATTGTTAATTATTCTAAACAAGTTTTAAGCCTATTCAGTGATTTTTTTTGGTAAGTATTTCACATACATGTGAGTTATGTTACGGTAGAGTTGAAATTTAGGTGAAAAATTGTTTAAGGATATTTAAACGATATTTTGGTCTAACAAAGCGTTGTTAGGGTTGTCGAAAATTGTCACAGTAAAGACCTAAATACAAAAAATAAGTAAAAATAATAATTTTACCCTAAGTGTCAACAAGATATTATTAAATTGTACCTATTAATTTGCATAAGTGTCCGTTTTCTTTGATATAAATAATCAAATTTTTTGCTATCTAATAACGATAAGAAATAATGACAATGGTCTTGTTTTTTCTGTCACTGGAAATTATTGGCAAAGAACTCGCAAAAAAAGCTACAAACTGTCATTTACACTATAAAACCAGAAATCGACCGCTTTATTTAAATTTCGAATATTTCCGCAGTAAATTGACACAACTTTTTCCTGTCAGTTGACAATTACCGGCGCCGGAGTCGGCGCGTCACGTACCGACATTAAAAACAATGAACGGTTCAATTTTTCACCGGCCCAACGAGCGGGTCGCTAATCCCGCCGGGGTGGATTCTCAGAGCGGCGACACAAGTTCACGTCTCGAGTCTAACAAACTGATTTCGGCTGAGATGCCAGTTTTATAACTTGCCATTTACTTTGAATCTTGAGACGGCACCCAAGCCTAGATTAGTGATTTAATCCGCAACTTAGGGTCGTATTAATAATTTCATCCTTTCTAAGTATTCAATTACGTGAAAGTAAACGTCAAATCATAGAAAACTATCATTTCTCACGTATCACGAGACTGCCAATTGACTATTGATTAATAAAGTAATATTGGCTCAGATGTCAGTTTCAAGATAAATGTCAGAAATTATAGTTTTCTATGGCTTGGCGTTTACTCACTATGTCGTATCTTAAGACGAGCATCACAAGATGAGTTTATTAATACGTTGCTTACTGCGTTGGCTTATCGACTCAACGTGACTTTGCCCTTCGACTTGAGATCACTTTACTCGTGTGCTGTTTTCAGGTGGTAGGACCTTGTGCAGGGTCCGTCCGGATCGCTACCACCATCTTATCGATTAACCTACTGCCAAACAGCAGTGTTCGCATTGTTGTGTTCCGGTTTTGGGATAAGACAGCCAGTATAATGACTAGCATGGAGGCATTCCATCTTAGTCCTCAGGGTCGGCAACGCATTTGCAGTCTTAGGCTTGCAGTCTTGTGAGTGAATGTCTATGGGTCACAGTTTCAACTTACTTATCATGTGGCCTGTGTGCTCGTTTGCCTTCTCTAAGCTACAAAAAAAAAATACTTTCGGCAATTAGTGACTTGAAGCTCGCCAATATCAGGTTTAATCTTGAAAAAAAAGCTACTTTTTTAAATGACATACCTACCTATACGAATCGGGGCGTTCAAAACGATATGAACTCACTGAAGTTTTATTTTACGGAAACGTTTTTTGCGCCGTAACCTTTTTTTTAACATTTGAAGAAAAGGTTGCTGTGTTATGTTAACGTTAATTTTCAACTTTTCTACAATGGTTAATGCACTAAGCTAAGTAATCTGTAAAATAAAGCGGTGCTTGCCGTCGCAGGACGCGTAATCGAACCACATTCGGTGTAAGCAGGAACCTCGGGTCACTTGTTTAGTTAAATTAAAAATAATTATATATAGTGTTGATTAAATTGTTGATTTAGATTTTAAGGAGATTTAAAAACGCCTTTTAAATAAAGTCAATAAGAACTAGGCTATTTATTGTCCGTAATAGTTTTAGTTTTCGAAATAAAATGATGAAAAATTGTTTGGAAAGAGTATATTTCAAACATTCTAGTTTTTGCTTATCGCGCGGGTGTAATTTTTTGCAAATTTTCTTACAAATCTCGATGTTTCCAGAATAACCCCCGGCGTTACGAAAACTAATTATCCCCCGCTTCGAAATGATAAAGCAAAGCCGTCGTATGGGATAGGTATTTTTATTCGGGACAAAATGAAATTCCCGGAGCAAAAACCTTAACAACAATCCACCTTAAATGAACAACGTTACGGTTTTAAGTCCGATGGCGGTGTAATCATGAGTCCGGATATACAGTACAGAGTCGTGGAAAATTTTTAGTACTCTGTATAAAATAATCCGGACATAATCTCGCCGGGTAAATCCCATTATTTTTGATCATCCCTCTTTTGTGCGACGTAGATACAGGATGAACCGGAATGTTGGGAGATCGGGTTTTTTTGTTTTCGCCATTTTGTATTTTTGGTTTAAATATGTAGGTAGATATTAAGAATCAAGTTTAAAAAAATCTGCATGACTATTTTAACAACGTGTAAGAACGACATAGGTACTATTTTGTAGGGCTACAATTACTATAAGTTACTGAAAGATCTGTGGTAAGTTGAATCTGAGAATTCTTAAGACTGCAATCCGCAAATGCGTTGCCAACTCTGAAGACTAAGATGGAATGCCTCTATGCTAGTAATTTCCTCCTTACCACCGACTAGAGGATGCCCAGGATTGTGCACACGTAGAATTAATTCCGCTACTTCTCCTATTTCTGCCTGTTGAGCTTGATTTTCAGAAAATCCTTTCTTAGTGTATTCCCATTCCTTGTACGCCCTAGGTTCAGCGGTGTAGATTATGCTTTATATGTCAGTCAGACAGTTAGTCACAGCGGAGTATTTATGTATAGTTAATAGAATAATGTCCATTTAATACTCAAAACTATACTCTCGATTAGACAATAGATGAAATAGAGATAGATATAATGAGATTTACTCAAAATTCCAAATTTAAACACAAACAAATAATCCGCAGTTCACTAAAATAAACCGTTATAGCGAACGAGCCAACAATCCCTCTGTCATAACCCTTTATATTTAGCAGTCGTTTGCACAGAAACGATGCGATCACCGCCGGTGTAGGGGCACAATTATCCCACGTAAAGAGAAACATTAACCAGTACTGCTATTTTGTACCGAAACAAAATTTAAATTTAAGTCATTTTTACTTACAAACCATTATAACTTGACCTTTAAGCTTTAATCAACTATTCGACATAATAGCTCAACAAGTTCTGGTTATTATTTGTCGACGGAACCAGCGTGTTGGATCTATGATTTTTGAGAAGTTACTAGGAATTCATAGGTCTTAGTAAGAATGGTGGGTGGGTGAATTCGATATGGAACTCAATGGTGATGCGTTTGAGAATAACAGCTGGCTGGTAGCAGTCGAGAGTAGAAACGGTTTCCATCTAGAAACACGGTGTCTGAATGCTTTAAGAAACTTTTAAATTAAGTAAGTAAAGCTAAGCAAAACATGAATATGCCTTTTTTTTTAAACCTTTCATGTGTTATGAAACCATCCTAATCGTATTGTTTTTTTATTTATCTTCTAGGAAACTGATAAATTTAAATATTTCTTTGGCTATTAGGTTCAAATTATGCTACACATAAAAAACATTTCTGAGAAACATTACTTTGACAGAGGGCACTCATACAGGACGTACATATACAGCGTGTTATACTTATTTCAGCACCAAGGACACACTTATCATGTTCAAATTGTACAGAATTCCTAGTTTTTGGCACCCGATGTGTAGTCAACTAGACACCGTGTCTGTTATCCAGCCAGTGTTAACATTACACCGTCCAGAATTCACACAGCACCAAATTATACGGAGTTAATTAATACAAAACATTAAAAACTTATCTCTCGTGAAATCGTTTAGGACTCGCCTACGCAGTATTACGGAATAACCCCCTTTACATGTTTACTTTTAATCCCCAGTCAAAATTTTATTTGAATTTCTGCACCTTAAAGCGGTAAAGCGCTACAAAGCGCTGTTTTACTGCGATAATAAAATTTAAATAAACCGTTTTCACCGAAAATATTTCAGTGTTTTTTTATGTAAAAGTTTCTGGTGAGTAAAGTTGCAGTTTGTCTATAACTGAAGATTAAAAATAGAAAATAAAAATCATAGATGTAAATTCTGAAAAACTATAAATGTCTCATGGTTAGAAATCAAACGAGTTTTCAAGTCATTTTATTTTTATAAGTATCTTCTTGAAAGATGATTTACCAAAGAATACTAAATATTGATGTAAACTTCTGTGACTTTTACCAAGTTGGCAAACATTTTAGAAATTTACTATTATACCAATTTACTTGAAGACTTTAAATGTACACTAAAAACCTTTCTAGTGTTCTCGTCAGACTAACAATTTTATCAAACTCTGCCATTAAAAACTTGTCTCAAAGAGCAAAGACAAACTGGCAACAAAAAGCGGTTAGAAAATAAAAGAAAACTCTTCAGTCCCGGTTAACTGGCCCTTGCGGTATTTACCGGGTGAAATTACAGTTACGGATAACCCGGATATTTGCATATAGATGGTGACATTAGCCGAGGGTTTTTTGACCGGGTAATTACAGGATGATGTAATTATAGAACCTTTGTTTTTGATCTTCTGGAGTCGCCATTGAGATAATGAGTGGAAAAGTAACCGAGTGTTTAATTAAGTGAGATATTTTTAGTTTTTCAAAAGCATTTGTTGTGCATGTTGAAAATAAAAACGAAATTTGACTTACAACCAAAACATGGTATATTTTTATCATATAATGTAAAACTTTTGTTGGAAATCAGGTCTCTTTTAGTACGCACCCAGTTATTAAATATTTAAAATTTAACTCATGACTTTGTTAGCACAAAGTTCCGTAAAATTCACGCCTTTTTTGTTTTTCTGTTTTTCCCAAACCCATGATCCCAAAATTGTAATTGAAAAAAAAAACACTTTTGCGGTTTCGAACATCAGACCATCTAGTTCCCAACGCGTCTATGTGTTACGCACATGCAAATAATAATACAAAACTAGTCGTCAAAGGAAGTCTGGTGGGGGCATCACATGCGCTTGCGCAGGCCGATGAACCCGATGACAATCTAGTTCTTCTAGATTGTTTTGTCACTAATGAGTTTCTTAATGACATGGGAGCTAGCTGCTTTACGGTAAGGAGTAGGCAAGCGCGGGAAACCTGATGGTAAGACTGGCATGCGGATTACCTGATGTTGGGAGATCAATACCTGCAACACCAGAGAAATGACAAGTGCGATGCCAACCTTTGAAAAAAGAGTAGGCTTGTTTTTTAAGGTCCCTAAAGGGTGGTGCACCGACATAACCTCTCCATACGGAGTGGGCTCAAAGTTAGGTATTGAAAAGTGAAATTTGATTTGAGTTGGTATACGTTTTTAAACTTAAAGTGAAAACAGTAGCCAGACGCGGGTTGAGCGTCGTCCACTGAAATTTTTTTCGTTCTAACACAAACCAAAGCTCACTTTGAGCGAATGTCTGTGTGAACCTTAAGTCGTCTCAATTCGGAAATACAGATACCGAGCCAGGAGATCCAAGTTAAGTCGAACTGATAGATGATTTTCTAAACCATCTCGTTTTACAACTCCACGGATGAATATTCACCGGCGACTTTAAGTTGTCCTATCGGAACGTACAAACAGCATTTCAGGGCGTGCATGTCCAATTAGGCAGCTTAAAAAAAGGCTCGTATGACTGCTCTGCTCTGCTCATCAACATTATGTATATTTATGTAACGTTTTTCGTTTCTATCGTCTTGAAATGTATGGGACCAAAAATTGATACTGTGGCTTTGATACCCACGGAGATTATATCTTTTAAATTAGAAATTGCGTTGCCAATCCTGACTACTAAGATGTAATGACTCTAAGAAAAAATAAGAATTGAATAAAGTGAAACATGCTGTAGGTATAAGTTTCAGGTTATGCTTGGCTTGGGAGATCTTAGTAGCATATAAAGGTCTATCTGTCTGTAGCTACTCACCTATCTGCGTCCGAAGAATCTACCATTAGATTAAAACCTTCGCTTTATAAAAAGGCTTAAACCAGTTATAAATAAAGACTTACCAAAAAAAAAAAAAAAATTAGTAAGTTACTGAGATCAGTAAAAAAAATCCGCAGAAAAAATCCCCCCCAAAGTTCGTCTCATTATCACCAAATCTTGTATAAAAATAATCATCGAATTGTATCATCTGCTAGAATATCAGTACACGTGTTCATCATTCATAAATTCGCATACATATATATACAATCGTACTCGACTCGACGCCTGTTCGTCTGTCCGTTTGAAACATATGCTCGTTAATGACTGAGTGCGTGTGACCACGTGTTTTTATAGCTTTGTGATTGAATAGAATAGTTCAATAAAATATGCCAACTTTTTTATTTATGTGATAAACATTTACAAAGACAGTAGAGTGAATTAAAAACATCCTTTTTAAAACTGTAATGTAGGCACTATCAGCTCAATGGAACCTTGACCCATCATAGAATTGTGTCGCAGTAAAGTTGTGATTCAAGTCGTAATTCATGTATTTTTTTCTATAGAAACGGAAACCTGTGATGATAAATTGTAAACTGCGATGACTACGTTCATCATCATTATTAACATCATAGGTATCAGCCGAAAGACGTTCACTGCTGGACGTAGATCTTCCCAAAGGATCTCATAAGTATTGCGTTCAATACATTATTATTAAATAAACTGACATGACTTATTTTCTGTTGATCATTTGGTGTCATCTAAAATCCCAAAACATCCTTTACCCATTAGTTATTTTGTCTTTAGGAAAGAAAAGATGGAGTGACGACCTCGACCTGGATGCGAAAAGCACAAGACTGGTCTGAGTGGAGAGCCTTGGGGGAGGCCTATATCCAGCAGTGGACGTCTTTCGGCTGGCATGATTGATTGATTGATTGAAGAAAGAAAATCCTCTAAGTTAAAAATATATACACATCGTGATTGAAATAATAATTTGCGCTTATCTAAGCATACGTAAGTCTACGAGAAGATAATTTCAGTGAAGTCATGAATGAAATGGATAACCACCATGTTGTCGTAGATTGGCAAACATCACGTGTTCAATAAAAAACTAAAGCTGGCTCGAATAAAAAATCGTAATGTCTGAGACACTTGGTTTTTTTAATTATATTATTTAACTTCTTGGCCACAATCTGTTTATGCCGACTATGTTTTTTAAACAAATCTTTGTGAATTCTATTATTTCACCTATGTTATAACAAATTAGAGTTTTTAATTTAAACAGTTAATACTAAATAATGAACGGTGACATAGACCGCACTGAATATCTATTCGTTTTCTAATCTAGGTCACAGTCTCACAGACGATGCCAAACTTAGTAAGCAAAGTGACGCGTCAAAAACTGGGAGCCTGCCGTTCGGCCGAAGTAATGTTTTGTTTCCCAACTATTTCATTTGCCAACCAATTTTTTTCCTGTAACTGTAAATATTTCAGTATTTTTGGGGTTCGGTTAGGTTAGCTTTTATAAAATCCTGAAATATTTACGGTGACAGAAAACAAAGCGGGTTGGCAAATGAAACGGTTGGGACACGATACAATTTGGCAAACATATTTCGCTGAAACAAAGGTAACCCCAAAAAACCATTTCGTATATTTATTATATTATCTCACTTCAGTTCAGACTTAAATGACACTGGGATCAAGTGTATTCCATCTCTAATCTAACTGACATAAAACAATTAAAAATAAGTTGTCACGATCAAGTTTCCGCAGACGACACTGCAACAATATCGCATGCAATTCAAACTCAAAGTTCCCACTTTTTTTTTGCTTCTAATTATCATCTGCTCTTCAGCAATACAAGTAAAATTTCAAGCAAAACGTCATAAACAACTGTAACAACCCATTTCAATTTTAGTCCTGCCATGCGGTAATTAAGTTCAAAATAAAACCTAACTTGGTGAACTTATGATTTTTGGTGTTTATTTTCTGTTGTGTCAAGCGAACAAATCATCCCGTCGGATGCGCATGCGTGAAAAACAACCGGAAGCCAATCATTGTGGCACATGTGGCGTACATAAACATGATTTCATTCATTAACGGCTAATTGAGAGCTTCGAGCAATTAACTTGTTACGAAACTTTAACGGAAGGATGGATAAAATCCTCTAAACGAACAATTTTGTTTCCATCTAACCAATTATTGTGGAAAGTCCAACCAGGATAGATCAAAAACACCAAATGTGTAAATTATAATCATTCTGTAGATGGCAAATTTAATGATTAAACGCACGATTAAGTTTTGGACAATACCGTAGGTATTAAAAAAAATTCGTTCGGCATAATGATGCTGAAATAACTTTAATGTTAGATCTCCTAAACGTTGCACCAAGTGTAATGTTTTTTCAGTATCTATTCTTTATGATTTCCACTTTTAGAGTATTCAGCCAGCGCTAAACAGTCTATGCTTATCGGTCTTTTATAGAATATCTCCAGATTAAGACTACAAAAAAAGGTCATCTTAATACAAGCTTTATCTTTCACCTTTATAACACTAACGGTTCCAATATTTAAACCGCGGAAAGATTTGGTTACCATTTTGAAAAAGGAACGAGTGAATGGTCTCTGAAACGACTGTTAGGGTTTAAATTTAACAACATGTTCCACAAACAAGGTGTCTAATGGAAGGAAGTAACCAAGTTTATTAGCGGTTTAAAATTACCGACCGGCGAAGGAGAAAATTATGTAAATCACCCACATTCCAAACAAAAAAACAAAACAATTCCAAGTTCAAAGTACCAGAAGCGCATAACTTCCGCGGAGTTTAAAAACACTTCATTTAGCGCGTTCAGAAACCATTATAAAGGAGCTCGAGGCGTTTAGAATGGATTATCGTCGTAAAGAGAGGTGTAACTGCTCCGCGACGCCTCTAAACTCTCTTTATTGTGGTTTTTGAACGCACCGCCGCGTTTCCTTGCTGCAAATTGATTTTATGTAGCACGCTATGAGTTCCTATTGTGAATTTGAGAAAAATACAATACTTTCGACATCTATCGTACTTGTATCTTGAACTGAATGGTACCTTTTGTGTGGTTGTCAATTTGGTTATTGATAGTTCGGATGACCTTAGGATTTCTCCCTCCAGGCCTCCCTGCCTCCTTGCCTGCCATTTACAGACTACCGAAGGAGTATTGCAAGAGGCAATACTCCTTCGGTATGACCCGCCATAGAACTGTGTCACAGTGACGTTTTGATTCAAGTCGTAAGAAGGGTCAAACCAAAAGGCTATTTGACTAATTTTAGAAAACGTCTTTAAATGATTCTTTATCACATAACAAGCACACTACATTGATATTTCCTTGAGACTCTACTGTATTATCAATAAAAATGAAAGTTAAAGTTTAAATTTTCAAAACAACGCGAAAAACGCTGTTTCTATCTATAGCGGACTAGTGTGACGTCACACGCAAGTAAACAAACAAGTTCATTTGACAGCTTAGCATTTGAAGTGAATTTGGGGTTTGTTTTGTTTACTTGCATGTGACTTCACATCACAGATTATAAAGTATTTCTAACATCACAGCGTTTTTGCCACAGATTAAATTTCAAAAGAAAATCCTTATTATTTCGTGTAATTTCCAAAAAAATAGACATAATTTAATGTGAAATAAAATGAAATACGTTATTTTACGCTAGTATCAGATAGGATGACCACAATTTGTAGTATATTTTCAATGTTGTCAAATAGCCTATTGTTTTATAATGTAACTGTGACAAGGTTCTATGGTGGGTCAGGGTTCCAATGGGTTGACAGTACACATTATAATACTCGTAGGTTGCAGTAATCGTTCTGGCAAACCCGTATCGTAAGACAAAATAACAACTGTTATACAGGTCTGAACAGGTTGGTTTTGTATATAAGTATTTTCCTCTTTCCTTGTTCTTTCTTCTCTTCTTTTAATCTTACTTATATCATTAAATCTGAAACTTAATTTAAAATTGATGATCGTTTAGATACATAAACATTTTACAAAATAAAAAAATAACCATAAACTTTACAAATGCAATTCCCAAATCATAATACCGATTCGAAACATCAAAGAGCAATCACAAAGGATCTCTAAAAGCATAATGAGACGGCAAGTGCCCCCGTACGGGGTTCCGTAGCAATTTGCTTCATAAATATTTATGGGGTCTTCTTTTCCTTTACTTATCAATTATGGGGTTGTGCGGTGACACGAAGGGTTAAGTTTTGGGGTAGAAAATGTATTCGCGGACAATCTGTTTACGGTAAAAATGGTTTGGAATTTGCCGGCGCCTACAAAACGTTTAAAAAAACCTGGTTGAAACATCTCTTTAACTGATACTTTCAAAAACCAACGGATACTTTCAGAAATAACTTTACAGAAATAAAGTAGTGACTAATCGTTTTTTTGGCGGTTGAAATGATAATCTGTTTGATGAAGTGTTATTTAACACCTTTGCTTAAACGGTTGTACCTACTTGGTAGAGAAAGAAATACTTAAAGATTTTCCAATTTCAGTGTTGATGGGTATTATAATTATTTGTACGTACTTTGTTTTCTCATCATCATCATTATGTCAGCCGAAAGACGTCCACGGCTGGACATAGGCCTCCCCCAAGGCTCTCCACTCAGACCGGTCTTGTGCTTTTCGCATCCACCGCGTTCCCGCGATCTTTACAACGTGTTCACTCCATCTTGTTGGAGGCCTACATACAACCTACCTACCTATTTTCTCAGGATAGTTCAAATTCCAAATTCAGATTTTTTTAAATAGTGTATTTGGCGTGTCATCTATACATACAAAATGCTTAGTCCTGACTGACTGACTGACGGATCAACGCACAGCCTAAACCGCTGATTGTAGAGACCTGAAACTGGGAGGGTGTGTTCTTTGTATGTCGTAGGCATCCGATAAGAAAAAAAAATCCGAAGTTCTACCCCTAAGGGGGTGAAAAAGGGGGCAAAATGTGTATGGGACAACATGATTCCTTGGTCCAATCTACTTCAAATTTTGCATGAACATTCTTTATCATAATTTATGGAAGATGTGTTTCGTATTCATTGAAATTCATCCCCTAAGTGGGTCAAAAAGGGGTAGAAAACTAATTTGGGGGTAATTTGCTTCGAAGCTGATAGCAATACTCCTTAGAGCTTTTGATTTACATTATATTTTATTCTGACACATTTTTAAAAACTCAATCCGATTTTTTTTAAAGATGGTTGAATTCACACAAAAGCTTGGTGCAATGCGAATACCCAAACCGCTGAGTCTAAAGATTCCAAATTTGGAAGATACGTTTCTTATGACTAGGGGCGTGCAGTAAGAAAGGATTTCATGAAAATCGACCCCCACCGGGAAGAAGTAGGGGGAGTAGCGGGAAACTAATTCTACACGT
Organism: Acleris sparsana; assembly: GCA_923062465.1. Lineage (NCBI taxonomy): Eukaryota > Metazoa > Arthropoda > Insecta > Lepidoptera > Tortricidae > Acleris > Acleris sparsana. The sequence continues at coordinate 18,152,939 of OV281286.1, forward strand.
ATGAAGTCGCCGGCGTCCTTTAGTCTCTCCATGTAAGTATAGCCATATCACTGAAAATCTTTCAAAATAATAATAATAAAAGCTCCACCAAAATAGTTACATGTCCCAAATGAAATTTAAATCATCAAAGCACGTCATTTAAACTAAACATTTGTAATTCCCGAACTTAAAAGCTAAGCCCGCATTATCCCGTCTCAACACTGTCAACAGACCTAACCCTAAACAGCCGCCGGTCAAACCAGGGGAGTATTTTACTGCCAAAAAATACCCGGCAATTCCACGTGGAACTCTACAAACTTAAATCTACAGTTCACAAAGGCGCTGTCACTTCATAATAGCCGTGAAGTTAGTACAATGTGTGTAGTTCTGTATTTGTCCGATGGTAAAGTTAACTTTGTAACGGTTCGTGTGTCCCCGAGGTAGTTTCGATCGACTCGATTATATTTAGGGTTAAACGTCATTGATATTGCAAGCCGTTGGGGGGTTATTGAATTTTTTTTCTCTAATTTGTCAGGTCCGTGCGGGGTTGTGTTTATTTATGTTTAATTTGTTGCGTTTGGATCTGCCGTGAAATGTGTACTTTTGTGTTTTTTAGTGTAAATTTTTGTGTGTTTTTTAAAGCTACATTTTACTAAAGAAGACATTTCAATAGACTCTGTTCTTACTCGACTACCCTGGAAGGAAGAAGAAGAAGAAAAAAAATGAATTAATAATTTAAGTGAACGCACACAGAGCGAAAATAACAAAGTGTTGGATAGCAGGCGCTTAATTTGCGTAATAATTTTAGGCAATTGCGAAAGGGATGGTTAAATAAAAATCCAAGAGCTTAACGTGCGTGCAGCTTATATTGTAGCGAACGTTCTTGTACAAAAGTTTTAGGAGAGGGGTATGTATGGAACAAATGTGTGACGTAGAGTGTGACGATGTGTGGCTGCTTCATGTAGGTTGCTCACAGGTGTCGCTATGTGTCCGAACATGCCCCCGGCCTTGAAAGCACTGACTTTCAAAACTATTGAGTCGCGTTGTTAGTCTGGGAAATCAACGGACAGATTTTGGTGTATGCGCGCCTCACGATGCCAGATGCGGTTTTAATTTCTGCGACCCTTGATACGCCGTCCTTGCCGGGAAAACTTTTGACGACTCGCCCTAGGTGCCACTTTAAAGCGGGGAGATTGTCGTCCTTTATGACGACGAGTGAGTTAGGTTGCAGGTCTTCGGTACTCGTCCTCCATTTGGATCGCTCCTGTAGTTCGGAGACGTACTCCTTCGCCCAACGCTCCCAAAAATGTTGCCGTATCTTCTCCACCATCTGGTACCGGTCGAGTCGATGCGAGTTGACATCTCGGAGGTCTTCGCTAGCGGGTGACGTTAAGGATCGGCCAACCAAGAAGTGTGCAGGGCTCAGCGGAGCATAATCCTGCGGATCTGAAGACATGGGGGACAAGGGACGTGAATTTAGGACAGCCTCAATTTGCGTTAGCACCGTACTGAATTCCTCGAAAGTGAGGTGAGCGTTTCCTACCACGCGACGTAGGTGGTGCTTGCATGATTTCACCCCAGCCTCCCATAGACCACCAAAATGAGCAGCGTAAGGTACAATAAACCTAAATTTAATTTGTTGACTGGTTGCGTAATCAACAATGTCCGAACTGCATCTGGATAGAAAGTTGCGGAAATCGTTCATTAGACCCACAAAGTTTCTACCATTGTCGGAGAAAATATCCGAAGGCTTGCCGCGGCGCGATATAAACCGTTTAAGAGCTAGGAGATATGCGTTAGCTGTGAGGTCACTCACAAGCTCCAGGTGAATAGCTCGAGTCACAAAGCAGACGAACAAACAAATATAGGCTTTAACCGTTTGCGCGCCTCTGCCTTTGCGGTTCAGTATAAAAACTGGTCCAGCGTAATCTACTCCACATTTGAGAAAAGGGTAGGTAGGAGTTATTCTCGCTGCGGGGAGGTTGCCCATCAGAGGCGTAAGGGTTTTTCCTCTTAATCGTTTGCAAATAACACAATCATGAACCACTTTACGTGCAAGGTTTCTACCCCCGATAGACCACCACCTGTCGTGTAAGTTAAACAATAGTGCTTGAGGCGGAGCATGAAGAAGTTTATTGTGCTCGCTGCGAAATAATAATATTGAAAAATAATGTTTGCTGGCGATCAGCATTGGGTGTTTTTTCTCGAAAGAAAAGTGTGGAGAATTTTTAATGCGACCACCGACACGTATAACTTTATCTTCGCCCATAAACAAACTTAATTTACTTAAATTGTGTTTAGATTTCAATGATTGCTTATTAGCCAATAACTTGTACACATCTGGAAAGGATTCCAGTTGCGACAGTCTGGCCAATAACGTCAATGATTCTCCAAGTTCTTCAACGCTGATACTGCCCTTACGTTTATTATTTTTATTGCGTGAATTGAAAATAAATCGTAATATGTATGCAGCGGCATGTATCATGCGAGAAAACTGAGAGAACCTTTTGAATGGGAACCACGTTTCGTCAGCCACCGAAGTTAGCGCAAAATTTACATTTGATTTTACCTCTGGCAAAACATGCACGTCATTAGAATTAGGAATCAATAATAAAGATGCGCAATCAAATTGACTATCGTGCAAGAAACTTGGTCCGGTCCACCAGATACCCGAATCAACCAAATGCTCCAGGTCAACACCGCGCGATACTAAGTCAGCTGGGTTTTGTTTCCCGCTAACATGTCGCCATGGAAGGTCCTTAGTTAATTCGTGTATCTCGGCAACACGATTTTGCACGAAAGTTTTAAGCATATTGGGAGGCATGCGTAACCATCCCAAAACGATCGTCGAGTCCGTCCAAAATAAAATGTCGTTAAACTGACAGTGCAAACTTTTGACAACCTTGTCGTACAACCTAGCCCCTAAAAGTGCTCCCATCAATTCCAAACGTGGAATGCTTAAGGGTTTTAAAGGCGCAACTTTCCCTTTAGAACATAACAGGCGTACTGATATTTCGAGGTCATCATTTACCGTGCGAATATAGATGCAAGTCCCATAAGCCTCCTGAGAAGCATCCACAAATATATGTAATTCTATGCGAGTATAGTTGCTGCTACTGCCCATTACGTAACGCGGTACACGAATGGTATTTAAAACAGCTGATAACGACTTAGCAAACTGGTTCCAAGAGCGCGTGACGTCACTGGGTACTTCATCATCCCAGTTCAATTTTATTAACCACAAACGTTGTAATAAGACCTTAGCCAGCATTATCGTAGGACTCAGTAAACCTAAAGGGTCGAATATTTGCGACACATGGGACAAAATAGTGCGTTTAGTGACCTTGTCATTGTTAACGAAATCAAATTGAGAATTAAAGTAAAACATATCATCAACATTGTTCCATCCTATTCCTAACGTTTTAGAGCTGCAGTTGCTATCGAGCGTCAGCTGTTTTTGTGCGTCAAGTGAGTCGCCCGGGTTCGGACCGATTGATGACTCATTAAAGTTGAATATCCACTTTCTTAGCGGAAAACAACCTAACTGCAGTGTTTGCGCGGTCTCCTTGCAAACGCGTAATAGATTTTGCCTATCGTCTGACCCGGTGATCATATCATCGACATAAAAATCTTCCGTAATGATTCGTTGGACATCGGGATTAGTACACTCAGCGGCTAATTGTTTTAGGCAACGTACGCTTAAAAACGGGGCGGACGCGGTTCCGTATGTGACAGTGTTTAGCCGGTACACGCTGAGAGGCAGCGCAGGACTATCGCGCCAGAGAATCAACTGAAGGTCACGTTGCTGGTCTGTCACTAAACACTGTCGATACATCTTCTCAACGTCGGCGCAGGCTACGAACTGGTGCTGCCTAAAACGAAGCAAAATGGAGATGAGGTCGCCTTGTATCGCTGGACCAACCATTTGGAGATCGTTTAATGACTTGCCCGAGGTAGAAGCGGCACTGGCGTCATAAACGACACGCAATTTAGTGGTGGTGCTGTGTTCGCGGAAGACACCGTGATGTGGCAAGAAATAGTGTGGTGAACCGTGGGATGTAACTTTGGTCATGTGTCTTAAATCCTCATATTCATGGATGAAGTTACTATACATTTTTTTATAACTTTCTGATCGCTCTAATCGTTTTTCAAGCGACAGAAAACGACGTTCCGCTTGAGAATAAGTATCTCCCAACAGTTCGGGTGAGTATTTAAATGGCAAACTAACACAGAACCTTCCTTCGCTATTGCGCGTAGTGGTGCGAAGGAAGTGCTCCTCGCAAGCCTTCTCCTCGTCGGTATACACGTCCCGAGCCGCGGGTAGCTCCTCAATCTCCCAAAACTGTCGTAACAAAGTGTCAATCGAATGCGTTAAATTACACTGGATATGGCCGTCAATGCGTGCGTTTAAATGAACGGGACCCGAAATTATCCAGCCTAATTTAGTATTTAATAAGTAAGGTCCGTTACGTAACCTTATCTTACCCTGCGTAAGTAGATCCCAAAACTTATCGGCGCCTATTAAGATGTCAATATTTTGGAAATCTAGAAAATGCGGATCGGCCAGTTGTACATTATCTGGAATACAGAAATTAGCGCGATTTTCATGTACAACTGGCATAGTAGAAGTTATTTGCGGTAGTACAAAACAATTTAAATTGGTGGTGTAGGTATTAATGCGCGACTTAATCGTTACATAGCAGGTCTGCGTGCACTGCGTAACTGAGTTACCTACTCCGCGAATTTCGTGAGTGGACTGTATCAATGGCGTGTCTAATAATTCCGTTAATGATTTAGTGATGAAACATCTTTGACTGCCATTGTCGAGTAATACGCGAGCGGTGTGACAAATATTATTTATGTCCGTCACATCAACAAGGGCGGTGGACAATAATACCGGTTTAGATGCATATCGGTGTGCGGATTGCATAGCAATCTGTGTATGGGCATTGAACGACATATCAGTATAGGACGTTGCGGGGACGGGAGGTCCGGCGGGGGCAAAGCTGGAATAGTCATCGCTCGGAGGATGAATTAGCGAATTATGCTTCTTATTGCACCTCCGGCACGGCCCGAACACGCATGTCTCAACCTTATGCCCCGCGCGCAAGCAATTCTCGCACAGATTGTTATCTTTAACTAATTTTAATTTTGAATCGTAATCAGTCTCAAGAAACTTAACACAGGAATAAAGTGGATGATTCAATTTGCACATCGAACACGTAAACTTAGGTACAGCGTGTGATTTTTGCGGTTTATTAGTGGAAACGTTACAGTGAACTTTGTGATTGAAGTTAGAAGTATTTTGTTTTTTGTTAACTTCGTGTTTATCGCGCGTAGTGTGTGACGTCTGTAATGTCTCCAACATGTCCGCTCGGTTCTTTAAGAACTGCATTAAATCATCCAATTTAAGCCTGATTTGAGAATCGTGACAAGTAAAACTGCCTTTGTACTGTTCCCACTCGCGTTCAGTAGTTTTATCAAGCTTCGATACGATTATAAAAATAATTAAAGTGTCCCAAGACGACGTAGGTTCTCCTAATATCTTTAAAGCACGTAGATTTTTGTGTGTAGTATCAATTAACTTTCTAATAAACATATGCGATTCCTTGCTAAGTGGTTCTAATGTAAATAATGCCTTGACGTGATTGTGAACTAGCAAGCGGCTATTGTTGTAGCGATTAAGAAGAAGCTCCCAAGCTACTGCATAGTTGGTCGCCGTGAGCTCGAGCGAGTCTATCACTAGTATAGCACTGCCTTTTAGCGAAGACTTTAGGTAGTGAAACTTTTGAACGTCACAAAGGTCTGTAGATTCATGAACTAGCGATAGAAAAGTGTCTCTGAACTCGAGCCAGTTATCGTATGATCCGTCGAAGGTAGGCATAGGTATAGTTGGTAATTTAATTGATTTTAAATTTAATGTATTGTGTGAACTCGTGGAACTCTCCGGTGTAGCATTATTGTTAAGCATAGTCTCGGCCAAAGCAAGTGCACCGTAGTAACCATCTTCAAACTGCTCTCGATTCGTCAGCTGATCTTCGAGGTTAGAATCGACCACGTTAGATTCAATTTTACTTTGAAGATCGTTAAATTCGGTGTACAAGCTTGCGGCACCCTGAACGCGTAATTTTAAGTCTATGCGGCATTGAGCACTTAAATTAGGATTCTCATTAACATTATTTAGGTAGGTTATAAACTTTGTGAGCCTAGACTTAACGATTCCGCGCTTTTTAACAAGGTCGCGGATTAACGGCTCATTATTGTCATCGCATATAGTTCGGTAAGGAGATTTATCGCGTGGTTTTTCTAAGCTCATTTTGGTAGTCAGTGAAAGGTGGAGTACTCACGTGTGAACCCTGTAGCGGCTGGGAACGGAACACACTCGAGAACTGATTGCGGAGCTCACTGAAATGATATTAAGCACGATGGTAAGCAAAAGAAGACTAGGGTTTTGGAGTAGGAAGGCTGGCCGTCCGTACCGAGATTTGTGCGTATACTCTCGTGCCGACGTCCAGTTCTTGTCCGAGATCCGAACTCTCCCAAATTTGCGTGTCCTTGGGTGTCTTCAGAGTACAGCAAACGCGCCCATCAACCAACACGTGTAGTCAAAGCGTATTTTTTTTTAATTCCAAAGGTACCGTTTCTTGTAGATCGGCGAAGAAGGATCAATATGTTGGATAGCAGGCGCTTAATTTGCGTAATAATTTTAGGCAATTGCGAAAGGGATGGTTAAATAAAAATCCAAGAGCTTAACGTGCGTGCAGCTTATATTGTAGCGAACGTTCTTGTACAAAAGTTTTAGGAGAGGGGTATGTATGGAACAAATGTGTGACGTAGAGTGTGACGATGTGTGGCTGCTTCATGTAGGTTGCTCACAGGTGTCGCTATGTGTCCGAACACAAAGTTTTAAAGCACAATTACATAAAAAAAATGTGGAATTAAAAAAGGAGTTTAATGTTTTACCGACGTTTGTATGGATGTATGTAATGTATGTATGTGTTTGTTTTTTTGTGACCTTCTGTCGGCTAAACGGTTGCAGGTTTTCAGATTCAGGTGCGCAGATCGATGAATAGGTAGAACTATTTAGGAATGGGAAAAAATAAATCATAAAATAGACATTTATAATACGTTATCTCAGGATAAGGTATGGCTAATTATATCTTTAGATTTATAAAAAAAAAATAGAAAAAATCAAAGGGTTCACAAAAGCTTGATTTTCATTACACTTCGTTTTATTTATTACAACAGCTTTAAATTTATCCACGCATATTAGAACGCATGACTGTAGGCACATATTCCCGACGTCAGCCCGTTTTATCTTTCCCCCGGGAAACTACACTTTCCCGGTCCGGAACCCCCAGGGGGGCCCTCCGCGTCTCCGCTAAATTCGAGTCACCCAGGATCATTGAAGTGTAAAAATATTTTTTTTAGTATACTTAGAGACAATTTTTTTATTGCTGATTTGACGCCTTACTCAAATTATTGTCCAAAAAAATTTCTTAAAAAAATCTGTAAAATTAATTACCTACTTATATGGTTTTTAAAGCCACTGCTAGAAAAAGGCCTCCACGTTCCCCAGGTTTCTCCATTTTATGCAGTCTCTGGTCAGCCACGTAATTCTCTTAAAGACTTCCTTTTCGAATATATGGTTGAATTATTAACCGTTAAATTTAAGTTATCCCGTCAGAGCGTACCAAAATAGTTTAAAAAAGGCGTGAATTCTGGTTAAAGGTTCTAAATTTTTGCTCATACTAGCTCGCTCGTTCGATCAACCGATCGATCAGAAACTGTTTTTAGGAGCACTCTAAAAAGGAGTCAAATTCATCTTCTCACCGGCGATGAGACTTACTTCTATCCCGCCTTCAGTTGCTGGAATTCCATTTCAGTCTAGGAAGTGGTGTTTTTATTAGCTAATCTTGTTTCTTTAATTTGGTGATTTATTTTTATATCCAAAACAAAAGAACAACAACTACACCGCGACTTTTTTTTCATCACCTACTCTGTCATGTTGCGTGTGCGCGCATGCGGGCTCGCAATACCAACTAAATCCACAACAGCGTAACCACCCTCTTTATTCCGACAACACCCGTCATTCTTTAATTAAGTGCGTTTATCTTCCATCTCAGCCAATTGGTAAAAAGCGTCTGTAAAGTTAACGTAAATTTCTAAAACATTTTGATTCGTCAGTTAACGATTCCGGCTAAAGATTGCTTTTTGAATGCGGGTTAGATTTTTTTAAAATAATATTTGTAATTAATAGCTTGATGGTGGTAGGTGAGATGATTATATCTGACATGAATCACACACTGCCCTTTATGGGGATAAATTATTATTAGTTTAAACATATATCAATACTTTTTTTTATTTAATTAATAAAAACTCGTACCGTGATAGGGACCATTGTCTCTCACCAGCCAGACTTAAAATATTCTCGGTATTATTGAAAAAAAAAAACAAATGACAAATGATTTATTACCACATTTACCACACCCACCCAATACAAAAATTAACAAACAAATAATTAAAAAAAACAAAGGCATAAATATTATGGCAACAGTAAAAGGAGCCGACTCAGCAAATACTGCGCTTCCGAACGTGGGCGCAGGAGCTGGCAGCGCCGGTTTTCAGTCCGCTTCTGTTTTCTCGTGTTATGTTATAATGCCCATTTAAAGTTAGTTTGCGTTTTCTCTTTTACTCATCCAAAAAAAAAACTATAATTAAGTGCCAGTTACAAAATATTTTTGGTGACACATTGGGTTTTCTTCTATTGACCTTACGAAATGACCATTTTTTTAAAACCTTGAATCACTTCGGTTCTTCCTCGTACTCTATTTCTTTAAGCTTCACGGTCCAAGCCTCTTTTATATCGTAAGTATTACAAATAACGTCATCAACATAATATCTAATCTCATCAACAGCACATATAATGAATTTAAAAGGAAAATCATCACGACTAAGTAGACTTTATTAGTTCTTAAGTTACGAGTGACTAAAATATTTGGCCCATTTGCAAATCATTGAAGGTTACACTAAATAGCTTTAAAAAGAAAACTAACTTGTACGTGTGGTTTTTGTGTTTGGTGTGACGGCGAAGGAACTCTACACAGCCTTCCAACATGCTTTTGCCCGTTTATTTCCGTTGACTTACGCACTCGAACAACAATACTTAAATAAGCTATGTCATACCCTATATTTTGTGGAATACAATAAACTACTTATTTTGCTGAATTTACGTGTTCGTAAGCATGCTATTCGTTTGTACCTTCTTCGAGGTCTGCTAAAATTTGAGATGTTTCCGTCATATTGCTCTTATACTTATCGTATCTTTACGTCATCACAAACTCGGCAACATAAATGTTTAATCCCTCGGGCATCGGTAGTAACGCAACGTTCATTGCCGCACGTTCCATACGAAAGGTATGAAAGTCTAGAATCGCCCTACCAACATACAAACAATGACTTGACACAATTGCGTGACATCAGGGTCGGAAAACGTCTCCCGATTACTTCATCAAGCGGCCTTAATAAGCAATCTGATAAATCGAAATAATTATACTTAGTGTAAGTGTTAATAATGACATGCGGGCTCAATTAACCACTTTAATTAAGCACTTCATCAAAAAACTCAACACACCTTAATACCTTAATATAAGGGCGATTTTAATTAAATTGCTGTTGCAACAGTTGCATCATTAACGGCAGATTGTAAGTTTGTGAAATAATCTGTTTGCGCTACATTCAACGTGCATTCACCCTTTTGTTTCTAATAAGTCAACATTTTAATTAAGGACAGTTCTTTTGTAAAACGTGATATGATTTTAATATAAATTGAGTGATATTTAACTGCAGTGAATGTTAAAAGTTACCCAGTTCTTAATGTTTTATCTTTATTTGTGTTGTTTTGACTTATTTAAGATGGAAATGGCAAAGGTAACTCGTCAGGGTGTGCTTTTGAGAACCCTTTACTACAGATTTGTGACCTTTTTCAACAATTCATCCAGATCTCAAATTATTTTGAATCGTCATGACTTATAAAACATTTTATTTATCTCACGCTATCGTTATAGGTAAATATACCATATATACCTGTGTCTGTGTATCTTTCACTCTCTGACCAGTATGTAAGTGCGAGAGCGACAGATGCTTTATCCACCACGATATAGTCGACCATAATGCGGGGCCTGTGGACCGACGGTGGCCCATAAGAACACTTGAATTAGAACTCAGAGTGGTTCAAACTAAGATTGATATTGTAATACATAATGTATATGACGTTCCATGGGTTAAATTTCATTGCTTAATTGGCTAAAATTATTGGTTTTGAAAATAGCATATTTGACAGATCAATTTAGCACTTCCTCTTTCTGACACTTGAAAATAGACAAGGAGAGAACCAACTTTAAATGACAGATAATTTACTGGTTAATTGTGAAATAGGACCTAAGTAACTTACTCCTTATGATCGAGGATAGCCGTATCTTTAACTGTAGATTGAATTTTGGTAACAGCCGTCAGTAGAATCAGTACATGACACCCTTATATGTGAGAAGAATAAAGTCTAGTTTTGTAGAGCGTGTCGCTACATCAACCTTATAGTAAATTGTGACAAATACTCGTATTTATCGTGATTAGCTTTAATTGACAGACAAAGATCTTTGTAATTGTTTTGAATTTACGCCGTATCATGTTGTGTCAAAACCTGATATGGTCTAGTCAGTAAAACCAACTAAGTTAAAGCAGTCATACAGCTATTTCTTTCATTGCTTGGAACGTGGCAGGTTTTAAGGGATCATAAAGTGGTCCCTTTTTGTTAGTTAACTACATCTACTTACGAACAACTTTTAAAGAAATTGATGCAGCTTCAGTGTCCGTTAGTGTACCTATATTACCTCATAATAATTCTACCGATCATACCAAAAATTGTATTGCCTTTATGGTTCTTTAAGTAAGTTATTGTGAAATATCTGCTTCACTAGATTCTAAACAGAAACCCTTTTATTCATAAAGGACAAAACCTAAAGTACGTTTCAAGTATGGTTTGTCCTTAACTGTAATTGGGACATTTCAATTTGATATAAAGTGACAAGCATGCTTCAACTAAAATCGGTTTATGGTACGTTTATAACATAACCCGTATTGATAAGGGTGTTAATCTGAAAAATGGTGCTAACGTCACACAAAAACCGTTTATTTTCAAACTTCCGATAACATTCGAAATTCAAACTACAATTTGCAAGATTCAATTCCATCCGGTCAACTAGTCAAAGGCTGGCCGACAAGAAAGTTGACTCAACTCCGCTCCAGATCAGCTAATTACATGTTATTCTCGCTGATTAAAGCACAGCTTGGGTCTAATGAGTGAGTCAGGGACTATCAGACACGTTGCGTTTAGACTCCACGGCTAGAACACGATTGCGCAACGTGTTAAAAAAATGTATTAAAAAACTGACTTGAAGATTATCCAATCACGTGTCAAACAACATTTCCCAAACATAATACCATTTTGCAAAACGCATTTTTTTCTTAAACTGTAAAATAATCCGGAGTTGTTTCATTGAAGATCCCTATAGGTTAGTTTAGATGAGTTTCATGAGAATCCTGAAATATTTACAGTTTCGGAAAAAGGGTGTCTTGTAAAATGATGTAAAACGATGTTTGTAAATGGTAAACAACTTCAAAAGCAAAGAACTTTCATAGCGTCATATTTTATTTGTTATAGGAATTGCATAGGAAAACTAGCATACCGGCCTCAAGGCAAGTGAGATCTGTGACCCATAGACCTTTGCATTCTCAAGACAACAAGTACAGTTATTGTAGCCACTTTCCTACTCTAACATCAGAGTAGCCCTTGGACCCCATAATATTTGAAATTTCAATCTATTCGACTAACGGGAACTGATTCAAAATCGGGTGCAAGATATCAACTAAACATTTTGATAAATAAACAAACATGTGAAGTTGGAAAGCTTGAAAAAGAAACAGTGACGTTCGTTGTATTTATCCCGCTGGTAACCTTTATCTAAATACGAGAATTATACTTAATGTAATTCGTAGAGGTAACAGTTGGAGCTCCAGTGGTTGCTTGGTTGGTGGTGGACATGGCTGTGCGGTTCATCTTACGGCGAGCGTAAAGGACGGAGCTATAGCAGTTATATAGGTCTGTCCTTTTCTCTCAGCGTAAACTGAACTGCATAGCAATGTCATAATGACCCCCAGCTCTTAATAAACAATGAATAAAGACTGTTTAGTCATGAAATGAATCCAAGCCTTTTCAAAACCATCTTAATTAACAGCTATCAAACTTAAAAAAACGTTAACTATAAAACGCCCCGTAATCTGGTGTAGAATTCGTTCTCACAGCGACGCAGTCATCTTTCTCAATCAACAAACCATCAGGGGTTTACGATTTTTATTGTTTTCGATCCAATTGCTACGGGCGTTGACGACCAGACCGTTTTTTTTTTAATTTCCTACAAAAAACCAACGATTGGATAATTAATTTTACAGCCTCTTTATTAAACTTAACAGTTCTTAAAATCTACGGGAAGCGACGTTTGTGTGAGTTTAACTCGGTTTTATTTTTACTGTGCTTTTTTATTGCGGATTGATTGGGCTTTGTGGCCGAGTAAGTGTTGCCATCGTAAAAATATAGTTGAATGCTTTATCGATTAGAATGTGCATGCTGGGTTTGTTTGAAATATACTCAGTGGAATCCAACAATATTTGTAAAAGTTAAATCATCCTAGCTTTTAATTTTGAACTATAATAAAATAATGCACTGCATTGATATCGTGAATACTAATTATTACAAAAACAATTGAAGCAACCATAATAAACAGCTACTAAATGGTCCCTGTTCTGATGTCAAATTACAAAAAAAAAACAGAACCATAATTACAATGGCAATAATCTCTTCGATTTGTTCTCATACTTCTAGTCGGCCTAAAACCAGACAGTTTAGTATCAGACCTAAGCCAACTCCATTAGCGCAAGCATCGGTGTGTACGGCCACACCCGCCTCCCCAGGGCCTGTCACACTTGACATGTCGTTTTACTCTTTATAACAATGTTTTTTTACACGTTTTCGAATTCCCATTAGAGAATACTAATGAATATTTGTCGAGTGAAGGATGCTTTAATAATTATCCTGTTTTCGGCGTGGTATGTGTAAGGAGTTAAAATCATAAGTGAGGTTAGTTCTGGAGTTTTTGTGATTGAACAGAGGGTACGTAATGTTTTGCCCAATTTCTGTGCTTCAAGATCTGGTTAAAGGCCAGTAAGTACAAAAATTCAAGAGTCTGAGAATTCATGATAACGAATACCTAAATTTATTGTAAGTTCCATAAAAAACTTTTTATGAACTAAATGAGAATATCTCACAAAAAAACCTCATAAAATCCATTGTAAAGATGCGGTAAATTTCCAAAAGGACCCTTTTTTTAGTGCAGATTGGGATTAGGTACCCAATCTGCACTAAGGAAACCTGTTTTTAGAACAGCACAATAGAATAAAGACTCCACTTATGACGTTATGATAGTTATTTAATCAAATGAAACTTCTACCCTCCCTAAATTATTTGTAACTTAAGCACAATTTTAGATAATTACATTAATAATTCCATATCACGACTAACCAGTCAAAAAACATTAATCTGACAAATATTTTGTCAAAACTTCGTGTTCCCTAATTGTATGCAGATTGCTGAAGTAAGTTAATGGTAATGCTAATGACACATTTAAAACAAAGTACAAATGTGACATTCAAATGTGGAACTGACCATGACATTTTATTATTAAAATTTTGAAACCGGGAGACAGTATTTTTTGGGAGCTACAATTAATTCCAAATTAAGATCCGGATATTTAATATTTAGTTATAATTATTATATAAGTGTTTGTCACTACGGAAAAGTTACAATTTATAAATTCACATTTATTAAGTTGATAATACTGAATTTTATTCTAAATAATTATCTTGATTGGAACTACTGAATAAAAAAAACATCACGGTCAACAACATGATCATAATTGAGAATGCGAATTTTCATGTCTAGTTCGATACAAACAGGCCAATTTATGGTAATATTATTTTTGATCGTTTTAAAACTCAATTAACTACTCAAAAGTGAAGTAACCTTTCGCGTTAACCAGTGCATGTCAATGTTGCCATATTAAAAGCTTGCGTCGCCCGGGGTAAATACCCCGATGAGCAAACAAGGGGTAAATTACCCTTATTTTTACAATATTTTGATATATTGCCCGTAATAACGGGCGAAGCGGCGGCCAGTGACGTTTTACAGTTAGAAATCGTGGACAAATGAGTTTACTTTGGACGGGGAATTGAGGTGGGTTGGTAAAGGGGTAACTATTTGCTCCAAAGTGAGTTTTGGTGTGTTAGAATTTTTTGAGCGAGTTATGTGTGAGAAACAATTATGCAGTGGCTGTGGCCAAAGTTGGCGTGTTTCTGCTGATAGAGGTTCAGAGAGAAATTCAGATGATAAAGGTAACCCTGCTTTTTTTTGTTACAGTAACTGATATAACAAAGAAGAGCCCTAAACAGTGGCGTAGTTAGGTGACCAAGCGCCCTTGGGTAAAAAAAGAAACTGGGGCTCCTAAACTGTTTAAGAGTGATCAAAATTTTAAAAATGCAAATCCACTTTACATTAATAGTCATAATTAGGTATCATCACCTAGTTAGCTACCTATAGTGCAATATGCGGTTTAAAAATCAGGTTCTGGGGGCCCCCCGAGCTTGGGGGCCCCAGTGCAGTGCCCCACCTAAAAGAAATAAATGTTACCCACATATGCAACTTTTGCGCAAATATGACAATAAGTAAGCGACCTTATTGTGTATTTTTAAACACAACATATTCATTGAGTACCATTGTCAGTTTTCAAGTCTTCTATTTGAATTGTAAACAGGCATTTTTATACATCCAGTAAAAGCAGACGCACAAGCCCCTTTCTCGATTCAAACTCGAATGTAAATCACCCAACCAGCAGTACCACCGTTTGTTTGAGTTTAGATTTTTTAATGAACACCTTTGTTTCGATTTTCTGAATAATGAAATAAATGACCGTTCTATAACTCCGAGCACACGCCAGTTTTATGGTTTTTTAGAATTACCCGTGTTCTCGGTGTGCCCTCGTAAATTGCAGGGCTCATATTAAAATCAAACTCATTAAGGCTAGACGGTGTTATTGCAACCGTTAAACAATGATTATTGATTTTCGAATTATTACCTTTAAAGACATGGAATATTGTTTGTATAGTAAAGTCTTTACATACATAAGAATGAATTATATGATTCTTAAACAAATACGCAATTAATTTATGACATAATTTCGTTATTTAACCTTCATAGCTTAAAAACCTATAATTAGGTGAACATTAATTGTTATTATTATACGTTTGTCACATTACTAGACATTGCATCATGTGAATATTTAATTGTGCAAGTACAGAGTAAAAACAATGATACAGATAAGAACCACACCCATCCATAAAAATCGAAAACAGACCGCCTAATGGCACAATACAACAGCGCCATAACGTCTAACAACGTTATACAATAACTAATCATTGCTTGCCACCGTGTTATTTGTATCACAATTTAATAACACGTTTTCTTGCGATAGGTCCCTTTTTTACTAGCCAAATCACCAATAAAACTTTACCAGCTTATAACAACCTTAACGACCTTATTAACAACGAAATAAATTTTAATTTTGTTTGCGTAAAAGTACAACAGCTGCATTTTAACTTGTACAATTACAAACACGGCCATCCTGACAAATAGACGCGGCCCAACTCTTATCAGAATTGAATCATAGTTCAAAATCGAGTGAAAATTCATTTGACGGGTGTAATTTAAAATGTTGTTCATCGGACGTGCTACTTAATGCCGTCATTGAACACCCCCAAGGCACTCCAAGTATTAAAATGATAAACGGAGTTCGCTATCGAATATGGAAATCTCTCAATTTATTATACGATAGGTCATTATTCTATTAGGTAAACAAAATTTAGGGGTTAATAGAGCCATTCGGGCTATCAGGACAATAAAGGGGGCTTTATGGCCGGCGGATGATGTATTTAGCATATTTTATTTGATTAGATTCAAAATAGCAAAAAATGACATCGAAGTATTAAGAAGTAATTTATTTAGTAATTAAATGTTAGCATGTAAGTAGAAATAATTTAGAACGCTTTTTTAGACGTTGGTATAGCATTGGGCAAGCAAAGATCTGTTTTCGTACAAATAGGTCCGTAGCAGAAGAGATTGTTTTTTTTCAAACGCCATTCGCTTTTAATAGGTCATCGTCATCGTAGGGTTAAATGTTACGTAAGTTGCAATAAAAATAAAGTTCTTGTAGGTATACCGCAATACGGCGAGGTTTTTTTATATCGCCTAACCAAACGAGGGCGCTATTAATAGGTGTTAATATATCTTACGTGAGTTGCAATAAAAAATAAAGTTCTTATATATCGCAATATCGGTTTTTTTTTATCGCCTAACGCACTCGCAATCGCGATCGATTTCATTTTGACAGTCCGTAAGCGAGTCTGCGTTAAAAATGAAAACAATTGTTCCACTTTGAAGTCCATTGCGATTGACAGTGCGTTAGGCATTGTACACAGTATTTATATGCCACATGTGTAATTTACCTGTTTCTCGTAAAACGTTTAATTAATAGAATTTGTATTTAATTATAGCGTGTAAAGGAGCTAAGCTATTTCGACAATTGTCAGAGATCTAACACATGGAACTGTATGAGTTACACCTAGTTAAAAAACTGGCCACAACGTATTTTTGTTCGCACGATGAAGGGTGAAATTATACGGGCGGAAATTACGAACCGGATTGCAGTTCTGCGACGTGTTTAATAATGATCATGACATCCGAACGGCAAGCACAACTAATTCGCAGCTTGTTTGACTTACAGATATGTAGAGACGTAAAACGAGGAAATAGGAAATGAATTCACTCTGACATTCCACAGTACCGCAATGCATCTATTCATATCGCCAGTTTCAATTTTATTGACTAATATGGCGCTGCCGAATTTTACTTTTTCTATGTTTTTTTTTAATTGACGCCCAACGGGTATAAATGAAGGAAGAGGAAGAGGAGGGGAAGGAGGGGTTTCGGAGACAAAAAACTCGCGCAATTCTATGCGTACAAAGTCGCTGGCGACTTGTAGTAGCGTTTATGTATATGCAAAACGGCTTCAGCGTAGATATTAAAAAAAAAAGGCGAGACATCGTCGTTTATCTTAACTATTTACTTGCTTTTGCCCACGACTCCGTCCACGTAGGACCCATTTACCGCTATTAGCTCCGGGACGGGTTAATTATCCGAATAAAAATAACCGGTTTTCTGTCTCTGGACCAAATTTCACAATTACTTACATTATTTCACATACATAATATTAATAGATGCTAAATTAACTAATTAAAACAAACGCCTTTAGGTACATCTTTAAAATCAGTCCGCGTCTTACAATATTTTTAATCCAATGCCTAGGTACCTACCTAACTTAGGCAGTAGCTCTTGATTGTTAATTATTAATTTATTGCACTAGACGTATAAGTAAATACTAACTATAGTTACAAAGCTTCACATAAAACTAAATAAGTTAAGTTTTCTTAACTTATGCCGCAACCCGCAACAAGCAGTCCCGACCGTAATTCACCCCCATATCCCCCCACACACGAGCAGTAATTCAATTTCTGGGTAAAGCGGTTATTTGTTGTAATAGCAACTCGGTCTGTCTCATTTCAGTCCGGTATGCTTCAAACTGCAATTCAATTAGCAGGAATTTTTGAGGGAAACATGTGTTTAATTTTGTGCTACAACTTTGAGTGGTTGCTTCTTTTGCTGTTTTCTGTATGTGCGGTCTTTTTACCCACTGCCCAGGAAATAGGGTAATGTTTTGTAGTATCACCATTGCCTATACTCGAAAATATAATTAAAAACCAAAATCCTAACCTCAACGGGCGCACATCCGCTGTGATTACTGCATTTTGGTTTAAGTGTAGGTATTTTTATCAATAAAACTTACCCTAATATTACTAATAACAAGAGTTCTCATTCATGTTTTTATGAAATGTTAAAATAACAAAGTAATCAAGGTGGGAACTGTCCGATTTTGGTCTTTAATTAGATTTTAAAGTATAGCACCAACAATACAAGCCTAGCACTGACTTTGGACTTCCATTTACCAGAAAATCAGTTACATTATTTTATTTGATATTGAAATTCGGTGATTAATTATTCCTGAAATGTTTGAACTTTATTTTTATGTTATGTAGAACCTAATCAAAGCGGCCTTATCCTTAAAAGGTGTTAAAAACCTACAAAATGACAAAATTAGGTTACATCGTATTCGTTCAGGAAAGATATTATCATTCTGGCTTTCCTCGTCAGTTTCGGAACCCATCGATTATCAAATTAAGGAAACAAGATTTTAAACGACATCGTAATGTAATGCATTATACTCGTACGAGTAGATCTGTACCAGTATTGAAGTATTGCCAATACCCTCTAATTTATACGAAGATCGATATCCACGCGGAGACATTGGCGTTTAAATGACTAATCCCGATTTTCGCTCTCATCAAGACCCAGGTGTCGTAACATCAGAACGGTGATTTTAGCCAATCAATGGACGTATGGACGAGCCAATTTCTTAGCAGACGTGGGAGCAGCTGCGATACACTGCGATCGGGGAAAGGTTTACGGTAGTTTGAGTAATGAGATTTTTTCGGGTTCCAGGCTTTGTTTTTAGAGAGGAAAGCTTTTCCTATAGTTATTTGAATGTACCTACTTACCTCCCGTTTATTTTCTAACGTCACGAAATAATACTATTATTTCAAATATGTACGGCAACAGTGACTGTTTTTTTTATTGCCTTTTGTATTATAAACGTAAAATATGTACTGTATTTGGGTATGTGTTTTTGAATGTATTCCTTTATGACCCCTGTAGACGAATCAATTTTATGGATCTTGAAATTAAATGTATCGGTAGATGGTCTTCATCCAAAGAGTGTCATAGGATTTATGTTAGCACTTTATCGTCACATTCTAAAGCTTTATGCTCTATTCTAAAGCTTATGTCATTTACCCAAATAAAACACGTAAAAAAACTGTATTTACACTGTTTTGCGCTCACTCTTCAGTTTTAGTCACAAGGGCAGCCAAGTTCTCCACCTTTTATTTATTGATAATGATGAAGCAAGCTCACCCAGAAGGTACATATTGACCCTAGCTTTAGATAGTTTCAGATGGTATGCATGTGGTAATACAGTCACCGAAAACGCATTCCACTCTTTTGCAGTACGCAGTACAAAAATTTACTGCAAAGCGCTTTGTTCGAAAAGGAGGAATTTCAATCAGGTACGGATGGTATTCCGTAGTGCGTCTGGAAGTCCGATGGTAGAAAGGAGACGATGTACTAAGGGTCGAATTTTCATAGCACGGTAAGACGAAGGGAGCTGTGGAGTCGACATTAACATTAAAATCCAACACTTATTCATACTCATAATCAGATAATATATTCACTTTTAATATTCTTTACATTATCAATTAATTTGTACATGTTTTTTTTTTATAATCGTAATCTTGTATTACTTAGCTAGCAGCTTCACTCATGGGCTCAGGGCGAATAAAAAAGCATTTTGGAATTAAATAAACAAATGAGTATGAGTATGAGTTGAATTTTAATTTTAATGTCGACTTCTCCAATCACACAAACTGCGGTATTACAGTCTGTACAATACTGACAAACAGGCGACTTTCCGACATTGACCTAGGCTATGAAGCTTAGCCACTTGCTAGACTTGTTCCTTATTTACTTGGCGTGCTCATTGTACTACTGAATAATACGCTTTATCTCTATCGTAATTTATCGATAAATCCACAAGTTCAGTTACACATGTGACATGATCCTGTGACGTCACCGCTCTTAATGAGGAAGGAACCTCGGGAGAGGGATGCTGACAATTAGCCTGGTCATAACAAATCCCCGGGAAGCGGATCAACCAGCAATTAGCGATTACCGGCTTCCATGTAATTGCAGAAAAAACACATGTTGAAACGATGTGTTCGTGATATGAGTCGTTTGTGGTGTCGGTTGGGATTGAGTTTCGATTGGCATGTTTTTTGAGTTACGACTATTTGTAAGCGTGGGGTTCGTCAGGGACTAGTTGCTGAGGATCAAATGTTTTTTTTTTTATATTTCATGCTGAATTTCAATCTTTGTGTGATGTTATCTAGTTTTCTAAAAACATCATTTTTTAAATCAATTGCTATACGTTTTTTGTAACTAAGAGCTAGTTAAACCGGAATGGTCCAAATAATAAAAATCTTATAGGACATTCGTGTAAAGGGAAAAATATTGATCAAACATATACAAAATTACATCACGTCTTAAAAAACTAACTACTTATATATAAAATACCCCTTCTTCAAATCAATTTATAAAAAATGCATATGTGTTCCGAACAGATGTATACCTACTGGCTACCTATTATATCATTGAAACACCTATCAATAAACTTACCATTACATGAAGTTTTCATTTAAGTAATTAAAATGCATTTCTCGTATGATTTTTATCTTACAAAGTCACAAGACTAACCCAACCTAAGTAATCAATATTTAAAATATCCTGAAAAAAACATGGTTTCAGCAGGAAACAGCGTTCGACGAACTAAAAATCGAATAAATGATACAATTGATGAAATAAAATTCGATAAAATGACGGGTCACCATGCCTACTATACGACTTTGATGTTTAAAGCGCTTTATTGCACAAGACCACTAAATTGATAGTTTTCACATAAAAATCAAACTTGTTCCAGGGAGTAAAGTGAAACATAAAATGGTGGTTAATAGAAGCAGCAGATTCACTCGCTCATACATACAGTAATGTTTCAAAGGCTATCGGCATTGAATATTGCATACCAAGACTGCTTGGTCCAAGTTATGAGTAGTATGTGTGAGAAATATTGTTCACTTCCTATGCTCTAAACAGAGCCTAGAATAAATAATCTAACTGACTTAGCAGGCTTCAGCGAGGTTTTTTTTTAACTTGACTTAGGAACCAAAATTTGGTCTTTCCAGGAATGCACCCGACAGAACCGCTTTACGAGTACAACAAAACGAAGATTGGCAATGATAATAACTTTAATCTTCATTCCTATGTTTAATAGTTTATTTTTTATTCTAGAGGGGGCAAACAAGCTATTGTGACACCTGATGTGACTGATCACCGCTGCCCATGGACACCTGTAAAACCTGGAGAGGTATTGCAGCTGCGTTGCCGGCCTTTAATTAATGGATGACAGTGAATCACCCCAAAAGCGTCAACAAACAGATACAACCGTTTTAATATATCCTTTTTTATCCTTTTTTAGGAACTGAAATCAAAACTTTTATAGATCCTGTTATGTTTTTAAATTCGAAGCGTCTTACCTAGTCTCTTGTCACTTGGAGCAAACCATCAATTCTGAGGCATACGGAAACTTAAATTCGAAATCTTTGAGATTCAAATCGGCACAAATTCTGTTAAAAGCGGAACTGGGGATTCAAAGGGTGCTTAATAAGACGTTCAGACATTTGAGCAGCTATTCATTTACTACGATAAGGAATTTCATCGTGAAAATTGATTGATAATCCATCAATCATTAATTTACACTGAATATGGAATATAAAAGGCTTTAGGTTAATTAAATAAGTATCACAATAAAAATTAAGTAAAAAGTGTCATGTTTTGCCGCCAGGGCAGCACGTAAACTTTTACAAAAGAATTCAAAATGTATTTCATAATGGATCTAGAATTTATGTCAAAGTATTTAACAGCTTTGCACCCGTGGGTTCGGATCCCATCCTCGTCACCACTATAACATATCTAGCTATGGCCTGACTACTATTAGGAGCGAGCGAGGAAACACGTAGACTTGGTTCGACGATTTATTCAAGACTGACGTAAGCGACTGTGCAACGATCTACCTGCATCACACATGTCAATCTAATTTTAAATTTAAATAGAGGGTAGTTTCGAAGACATATTTATGTCCAATACATTTTAATAGCCGAGTGATAGCATTTTTGTATATGGTTTTTGAGATTTCATGCATTTATTTTGAGGCAGTTTTTTTAGTGTCTCAGGTAGCTTATTATATACAGTTATGGACATACAGTATGTGCTCTTACCATATAACCTAGAACGTTACATTCTCCGCCAACATCATATCTCAAACGCTTCGAATCTTTCCCTACCCTTATTTTGAATCAAGAGTTATTTAGTTTTTATTTGTATTTAAACTCGTCAAGGCGTACATCAGCGCTTAAGACATTAGCTTCCAAGGTAAACGGTCCATCTGAAAAAAAAAGTATGTAAGGTTTATGTTTTGCCATATTATTATGCAATAGACAGTATTACACAGTACACACAGATCACGAGATAAAATCAATTAGCTACGTATCCACTAAAAGCAGCCTCGTGTTGAGCGGCTGCCTCGCTCCGAGGCCGCGCAAGGGGAGACGCGGCATCAACCTGAGGCACGCCGCGACACGAGGCAAATTCGATGCCGCGAGCCAAACCATATTTTGTCGGTTTCTTTGCCGCGCTCAAAGGAACCTCAGTCTGAGCTATGCATTTGATGGAGACGGAAGTGTAAACTGCCCACATTGCGGATCAAGTTGAAGCGACTCGCTTCAACATCTTAGCCTGATTGTGCAAAATGTGGTTACAGAATTATCAACAAGTTTTTAGGGTTGTTGGAAATTCTGTAGCTCTGCCTACCCCACTCTGGGAATGAAGGCGTGAGTTTATGTATGTATGTATGTATGCATATAAAAACAATTGTTTTCGTCACCCCCACTTTGCATGTCGCAGCAAAGTTTTTTCCAAAATGTGAGCTAGCACTTATTTTTGTGCCGGTTCTAATACTTCTTCTGTAATATTACATTTACATTAAACCATACCAAATAATTGTTTTATCATTATCATTAAATGCTTCCGTAGATCTTGCAATTTAACACCACAATATGAATTAAAAAATTAAACTTAATGAGGTGCAAAATGTGGTTACAGAATTATGATCAAGTTTTTAGAGTTGTAGGTAATTCTGTAGCTCGGTCTGCCCCACTCTGGGAACGAAGGTGTGAGGTCATGTATGTGTATGTGTAATAACATATGAATTAAGATTGTTTCTTACCAACGTGGAACCATTCCGTCCTGGGAAAACCAGTTTCTTCCCTTGAAGACACGAGGGCCTCCCGGAGAGCGAAAGCAACGCAGATAGATAAGCAAGTCGCTGGTTCTCCGACCGCTTCAAATAAATTCTGACAGTTATTTTTCACCATTTCAATTGCATAATGGAGCGTTACTACGGTTTTTACCAAAAGCGTTCAAATGTAATAAACGACAAATGTCGAGTATTACGCAATTCGTACGCGATTTTAGAAAATCTAAGAAATCGACATAAGCTGCTCGTCTTTTTTGACAGCGATGAACTGAACGTTATGACAAATCACTAGCCACGACATGCCAATAGCATTCATTTATCGCATTCACAACACTTGTCATGCTAAGCTTCCTAACGAGTATTCGTTGATGGTTATTAGTAAAGACGTGCTTAAAGGTATAAACACATTCAAAACCTCACTGACCTTTTGAACCAAGAGTTGAGAGATTGTTGTAAGAGTTCCTCCTCAATTTGATCCTGTAGTCTAATGGGATGTCCAGAGCGCTGGGTACGTGGTAGAACCATGTCCGGTCAGTCAGCAGCTCTCCTGTCTTCTCGTCATAGACAATATGTTCGGTAGTCCAGTGTCCGATGCCCATGACAAAAGACCCTTCGATCTTAAAAACAATGAAGGTCAAAAATTACGAAAAAATGTCAAACTGTTCATCTTACGATGGCTTGCGTTTGCAAGCCTTTTGTGATCTTTAACTATCGGGACTGTCGGACATTTCTCTCTGAAGTTTTTTTGCAAGTATAAAAGTTGGCCTATGAGTGGGGCACATGTTTTAGAGGCTTCGTCGTGTATTATATATGACTGTATCATCTTTAATCTAAATTAGCTAGCAGTGGTCCAAACAATTTAAAACATCATGGTGAACTCTCATAATGAGAGGTGAAAACGGTTATAAATGTTAATTCTTCTGAATACTTTTTTTAGTGATACCTTAATCTATTTCTAGTAATTAATTGATTCATAATAATTCTACTAAACTTTTCGCCCAATTGGATTTCGATTTTTTATACATAGTAAAAAATGGTTCTTTCTATTTTTATGCAACTTACCTGTCCAATATCAATTTCTGGGTTGACCGACGTCCCGACATCTTCAATTATATCCACTCGTAAAATATCATGTTCGCCAGTAAGGATGTCTAACTCAACCTCCGCCATGGCAACACCACCAACCCTATAGTTAACTTGTTCATTTGAAGTCGTATAATAACTCGTTTGAAGATTAATTCCACTCAGAAACGCTTGTTGGATGATCTGCTCCCAAGTAGCATCGGTCATCGTTTCTCTTATAGTAGATAACCTATCTAAAAGTAACTGACAGCATTTGATAGCCCCGAAGCTAACTCCTTCTGATGTTCGGCTGCCGCCCGTGGAAAAATTATTAGCATTTGTCTCGGTATCTGTCCCTTTTACTTTAATTTTATCGGTAGAGATGTTTAAAGTATAGGCGACCACTTGAATGACTTTTGTGTTAACGCCTTGTCCAATTTCTATCCCACCATGTTTTATGATCACTGTTCCATCGCCGTGTAGAACAGTTAAAAAAACTTGGTATCCGCTTACTATACTGACTGGCCAACTCATTACAGCTATTCTTATGCCTCGTTTTTTCCACCTATTTTTCTCGTTAAAGTCTTGTACCAATCTCTTGCGACGGTAGTACTCTCCTTCTTCTATTAGTTCGTCCAGCATTTCAGAAATTTCTGGAGTCATCGGGCTGAAATTTGCTCGGCGAACTTCTACTGGCTCTTTGTCCAGAACGTAGGATATTTCCTCCATTATCATTTCTGTATGTGAAATTGCTTCGAATGTACCTGTTATCAAAAAAAACGGTAATATAATGAGAAAATTCATATTTGAATTACACTGGCCAATGTAGCCTTTTTGCAATAAATGATTAATTCCTAATATGATGTCTCACCTGGTGCTCTCATCCACGTATTAGAAGCAGTGTCGGTCAAAATGTTGAAAACTTTAAAAGACCAGCGTGTACTGTCATAAGCGTTTTTTATGGCTGCCGGCACCAGAATTACCATCTGGTCTGAGAACACGTATCCCTGGTCTTCTAATAAGTGATATTCGAGGTACTGGATCTCACCTCTGTCATCTACGCCAACCTTTAAAATAATTACAAGGACAAAATATGTTAATGACATAAATCTTAGAGTAGCAATCGCGGATGGTAAAGAAAATTGACCAGACGCACTAGCTCGATGGACCAAATAATAGGCCCAAAATCGAATAAAAAAGATTTTGCCTTTCAATACCGAAGTGAACACCGGGCTGATTATCATGATGAGGATGACCAAGGATTAAAGTTTTAAATAGAATTTTATGTTCTATAAACTAAAGCACTAAAAATGATAGTTCATTAGAAGTTGTACACCCGCTGCAACGGAGGACCGCATTAATTAAACAAATTCCTGTGTAAGAAAATGCGCAGGCTAACATGTACAAACCATGCCAGAACCAAAGCATGCTATATTACATCTTAAATTCTGTGATACTTACTTCAAAGTCCACGGTGACTGGTGGCCTCTTCCCAATCACTCTGAAGCTGGCTTGAAGATCCAGGTTAAATCGGCAAGGTCTGTTCATCAGGTATGTAACTAGCGCACTCACTACTCCGATCCAGGTGGAACGTGATATCTTTAAGCCGTAAGCACCCCCTGCTCGAGGTGTTTCCAGGTTAATTCTAGAGGGTAAAATATTTTTTACATATATAAGTAGTCAACATGTTCATCTGTACCAGTTGCGTTAGGTTAGGGAGGAAAGAGGCGGCAACGCAAATACTAGAACGATAGCTTCAATTTACCCACCCCTGCTCGAGGTGTTTCCAGGTTAATTCTAAGGAATTAAATATTTTTTACTGATATTAAGTATTTAGACAATGTTTGTCTGTGATTTAGCTTCAATGTACTCACCTACCCTGCTTATATTTAGTGTGTTCAACAAACAGAAGTTGAATACCGCTTAAAATTTAAATTGATTGATTGACAGATGTCGCTAAAACACTACGAGAAATGCCTTCTTCTGCTTCGCAGGAAAAAGAAGGATATTAGAACCAAAACATACCGATTCTGTTCAATAGCCAGGGACTTAGATATAGCCGTTTGGACACAATCAGTCCACTGTGTATTTGAAAACACGTCTAACCCATCATCACTAGGTCTACATTCAGCCTGTAAAGTCTCCAACGTAAAATGACACTGCCATAGAATTCTGTTATAATCTTTTATAACCCTTTGGACATCAGCGCCACGACCCCTTGGTGGTACAACGAAGTATAATGATATCCTGTTAGGGTCCTTTCTGGCTTCGTCTATATTGATAACTGGTTTTTTGGAGTCTTGGCTGTATTTAATTCGAACTAGTAAGGCAGCGCGGTTGGCAAGCTTCTCCGTTTCAGCAACTATCACACCGATTGGCTGATCGTAGAACTTAATCTTTCCATCGCTAAAAACTTCTTCTACAAATAAGTTGGTGGGTACTTCTGGGGGAAGAAAATTGTTTATCCCAGGTAAGTCTTTGGCCGAAAAAAAAGCCAGGACTCCTGCCATTTTCTGAAAATAGAAGACGTTGTCTTAGAACTGTCGTCAAGTCACAAGAGAGGACAAACTATGCAATTGATTCATAGATTTTCCACTAAAAGGTTTTTAAGTGGTTTGATCATGTTTATACCAGTGACTGTATGTAGAGCTACATAAGTTAGAAATTTGAAAAAGACCGTATAGAGAATTAACTCACCAGTGCTGGAGTTGGATCAATCTCCAAGATCTCGCCAGTACAAACATCTGACGTCACAAACGCGCAAAACACCTCGCGGGGCTGAGTTGGCAGATCATTCACATATCTCGCTTCTCCTGCGCACTGGATCAACGCTTCTATCTATAGGCAGACAAAACACCCTTATAAACCGTATTCAACGCCCAATTTATGATGATTATATTACAAGAGAAGCCATAGACAAGTTATTATAGAACGAAGCTGATGCGGGGTACTGGGACTTGCCAATGATAACAAAGTAAAAAGTGAAACGATTGTAATACATAAACAAAAAAATACCTATACAAATTCTAAATTTAAAGCTTTGATGTTATGATAAAAAAAAATAACTTGCACAAGTGTACTTACATAAAAGATTCTTCAAATTCGACAATACATAAACTTAATCACCACTAAATGCTCATGTCAAACTAGAAAGAACATTGTTGACGCAAGTTAGTTTTCTCGTCATGTTATCTATGTCTTGAGTTATTGAAGTCAATTATTGTATTACCTTGGGCGAAGGTTCCGTGATGGGCCAGATGAGCGGATTGGTATCATAGACTTCTGTTCCCTTGGACAATGGTCTGGTCTTACGCATATCCCGTTTACCAGAGCGGTAGCGAGGGTTCAGCCGATTCTCAGGGATTAGGACGAGAAGACCCTGGTAATATCAGATCCATCTTTATTTTATTTGTATAAATAATACATTTATACTGCAATCCATAGTTTTTACACTGATAAACCCCTATCCTCACATCTTAGGGAGTCAGTGGTACCAAAGTGGGATATATTACTTTAGGAATATCATTGTAAACATTCATCTACTTACAGAGCGGTAGCAAGGCGACATTTTTGTAGTCCAATAACTGCCCCAAAAAATCAAATATTTCTTTTTTTCGGGATATCAGACAGTGATTTAACGGAATTTTAATTCATTATTTAAAATAAGTATGAGTATATCTTAAAAAACTTTTATGTCGTTATTTTATTCTTACCTTATAAAAAAGCCCCAAAGCGCACTTCTTCCTAAATTCAGGTTTCATTTCACCAGCGATTTCTTCAGGCACTAGCTCGTGCTCTAAAATCTTGAGCGCTTCTTGCAGTACTTCTTCTTTAAATATCTTCTTTCCGACTAAAAATCTGTAAAAATAACATTTTTGTGCATTCAAGGAGCCAACACGAATTCATCTATTTCGCTTCAAAATAACCTCTCAGTTCATTAAAATATAAAGGGTCCCAAACTAAGTATCGACAATTATATCGGGATATTATTTAATCCTGTAACTAACCCGGACTACTTCTATATCCATCTTATTTTAAACAATAGAGTTAGTCCTAAAATCGCCCGTAAGTTTCAATTCCACCTGCGAGAAAACTTTAGCGAGAAATGTCCAACAGTGCTCTCCCGGACCTGTAAGAGAAATTTAAGTGTAAACTGCTTACCGCTAAGCATTTTCGGACACTACAGCTGGACATTTTCGCAGTAATTTATTGCAGGTGGAGTTGCAGCCTTAGATAATGTGGACTTGCACCTCACTGAGGAAACCTGTAGCTGGTGAAACAGATCACACCAGATTGGTAGGTAGTAAATATTGCTTAATTTAAACAAGAGTGTTTGTATTTTGCTAGAGTTATCTATATTTAGATACCTCTCAGTGTCCCGAGCATGCACAAAGGTAGCCGCAATCCCGCCAAACACAATCCTGGCTGATTGCACCGTCTCACCGTCTTTCTCAAATCTGTATAGAAAGCCAGAATTCACCTGCGCGTGAGCGCTTTGGGCCCGCGGCATGATCTGGAATAGGTACAGATAAAATATTAAAGAAAAACAATGTTTCCTAAAAAGGTAAAACTATAGGCCGAAGTCGTTCTTCGGTATTATTGGACCACCAAAATTGTTGAAATCAAGATCGGTAACAAGTTAAAAAGTAGCAATTTGAATCCCTCAGTCCTTTCCATACAAAACCAATTTACTAAAGATTACTTCTTCTTACAATAAACAAACCGTCTGAACGATAGATCTGTCTGAAGCCTGAAGTACACACAAAAATAGCAACGAAACCGTTAAAAGCAAAAATAAAGGCATGGCGTTAAAACACGACATACCTTAAATGACACAAAGTGGTAACTCTTGGAGAGAGGTGGTAATCTAACTTCTGTGATTACTTTCCCTGTCATATCTAAATGAAGAAACTCCTCAGGTGTCACTTGGTACACCCGGGTATGGTCGTCTACAAAGAAAAGTACTTGGTAAAATTAATATTGCTAGTGGTATCTCAAAAACGTTAAAATAATTTTAAAAAATCACGCGAAGTAATAAAAATCACAATGATCCGTAATCAATTCTCTTGGGGAAGGACCGTTGCATGGCATACATACAAATAACGAGATCAGCTCCAACAGTCTCTAGCAGTAAAAACACATCAGAAGAGAAAACTGGCACCCTGTGCTTAGTCATCAAGTTACCAGCTACAGTGCCTACCTGAAAGAAAGAAGAGAAAAACATGTTAAATAATAATGGAACAAAAAATCAAGAAATGTATTTGGTTTAAACCATGTTCGAAGTGACGGCATGGATAAAAAGCGAATAAAGGTTGCACGAAAAAATAATTTGAAATTAATAAGCGAGTAATCAAGTTACTCATTAGCATGTCTAAAGTCAATTGCCGCAATACTTTCTTCAACGGCTTGACTTAGAAGTTTTTTTCTTGTTGTGTTCATAATTGTTAGACCAAGATTATTATGAAAAATTTTAGCTGGGCGGCGGCGCTCGGCATGTACAATTTGTAGTTCAAAAATATTGTGCTGTGTGTCCGGTAAAAAGTGTCGATACAAAACCTTGTAGAAATTAATCAACCCAGTTTTGTATGTTTATTGATGCTTTCAAAACATGTACTCACATTTCGAACAGGTATATGCGCAACTAATAACAAATGGTCCGCCAGTCTTTCCAAATAGCTGAAGTATTCATTTTCCTTCGACAACTTGTAGAACAGATCTATGGTGTCATTCAATGTGGTGCCAGCCCCCAGGATCAAGTTTTGATCGATTAGGTGGGTCTTCAGCTCTAGCACTGCGCTGATATCAATCAAAACGCGAGGGAATTGAAAAATGTGATATGCTCCTACAACAAATACGAAGAAAAAGTTTGGCTATATCAAGATACTTTTAATAGTCTCAGAGGTTAGGTCAAAAAAAAATCTACTTACTCGTAGAAGTGTGTGAGTGATAGGAAAATACAATAACGACCTCAACTATCGTGTTCTGTAACTATTAATACTTTCCATCAAATATAAATCTTTATTTGTTTTAAACAAATTTTTTTCAAGTATTTGGGTTGGGTTGGTTTCCCCAAAACCCTTAAAATGCGCAAATATAGTCAACTTGATAGAAGTTACGTATTCGAGCATTTTTGGGTTGAACCTTAGGAACGTCTGACCAGGAATTTACTAGGTCTATCTTTTAAGTTAATTTTAGGTTAAGTTTATAACTAATATTTACTAAAGCATTTCCCTATGGAATTTATAGAATTCGATTTTACGTGTATATCACAATTATGGTGCATTACAATCGAATAGGTGTGTCTGTTAAAATGGATCCAAAAATATTAATTTAACGATTGTTCTGTCAAAAGACTGAGCTAAAACTTCCAAGTTCTTATAGTATACGTTACCTCTTCCCGTATTTCCTGCTACCAACATATAATCATTTCCCTCTCTCGCCAAAATCTCTAAAATCTGCTTTATTTCATACACTCTATACCAAATACGGTGGTCTTTTAAAACAATCTTCTTAACTTCTTCCGTAACATCTTTCTTTTCCACCAAACACCATTCTTGTTTTTGACAAGGTTTCTCGCAAGAATTCTTGCAGATTTTCAAGTCTTCTATATCCTTGATATCTAAATTGTTTTTGTGTTTTGGTTTAGGCGCGTCTTTAGCGAAACTTTTGAAGGCGTCTAGAATGGGTCTGTAGCCGGTGCAACGGCAGACGTTGCTACCGAATGCATTCTCTATTTCATGCTGCGTTAGATCGTAGTGGTTCGACTTAAGAAGGCTGAAAAAATATATTAAATAGTTTATTATCATGGTGCACCAATGTATTTGAAAGTGTAGCAGATTGATATAATACGTTAATTACATGTGACAAGACTAATATATAACACAGCTAATAACGTATAGTATGAAACTGCAAAACATTCAAATTCCTCATAGCACATTTATAATTCGAATGAGATTTCACCACTCGCTCACCAAAAGTGACGTTATTAATTTGACACGAGCGAAACGTTGACCTTGGGCAAGGTCCCTCTGGATTGCTACAAACCTCGTTACCTCTTAAAATGATAATAATAGTAGTTGTCCGTGGGAGAATACTTATATATAACCAAGAGACAATTGGGATTGTTCATATTTCTACAATTACTCTAACTCGAAAACCATTTCGAGGAATAAGGTGTTAAAGCCGTCTCTTTGATACCTACATTTATAAAAAGGTGAATAACTTTTAATTGTAAGTAGTGTACACTATAAAAGTTATATAAACACGACTAAAACATAGTAGTTTTAATTTCATTTTATTTTTAGGTTAAGTTTTTGTCATATTACTATTTCTTTTGTATAGGTATTATTGTAAGGGATATAATTAGTATGCTATTGTGTTGCATGTTATTAAGATGTTTATTTTTAAATTTTGTTTCAAAAAGTAGAGTTATTTTATATCTAAAATATGTTTTAAAAGTATGTGTCAAATAAATGACCTATTATACACCGTGTTTTTTTTGATTTACGATAACTTTAAGGGAACGTTCTTTAGGTCAAACAAAGTTAATTTCCCGAAGACAGACAAATGATAAGTCTAACGGTTTTAAAGATATTTAATTTTTAAATTTAATCAGTTAATCACGTTAAACTAGTGTAAAAGGCTCTCTTAATTGGTAACAACAATTTTCTTTTAATACTTATGAGTAAAGAGTTTCCAATTGCTAGGTTTGTATACGCGTCAATATAAAGTGACAATCTTGTACCTGTCAAGTGTTATCTTTACTTGTGTGTGTATGTCACGCCAACATAGACGTATTTGACACTGATTATTAGTTAACTCTAAAGGCCCTTTTAGAATGACTAAAGATAAAAGATTTAATTATTTTGTTCTAAACTGAAAAAATTTTTTTTTTTGCAATATTTAAAAATCTAATCTACCAATTAGTTTCTATGGATATACCTAGTAATATGCCGAAGTTATCGTAAATCAAAAAAAACACGGTGTAGATAGATAGCGAACATTTTCATTTTGTTTATTTAGTTTAACCCTCGACAAAAGTTATTAATTATTAATAATAAAATAACCCATTTCCCAAAATCCCGGGAAATCTCGTGTCACATCCATGTTAAGCATAACGTTTGAGGTCGTTCACCCCAAATTGCATCCGAGATCCGATCACTGGTTAGCATACATACATACATACATAAAATAAATACGTTAAATCACGTCTGTTTCTCAGAAGGGTAGGCAGAGACCACTTCTTTCCACCTGCCAGGATCCTGACAAATCTCTTTCGCTTCTTCCACATTCACACATCGAGTCATGCATGCCCGTCGGTGTTTTAGCAACAATTTAAAAACTTATTCTAGTGTTAATAGTTACATGGCACATTAATTATTTGTTTCCGCGGATACGTAACATGTCAAAGTTTACATAAATACAGGCAGTCTACCCTGTGCGCGAGGATGTTCAGGATGCTGTTGGCGCCGGCCCGCACCCTGCGCACGAGGGCCGCTATGCCGTAATCCCAAAAAGGCTACTGACATTGGATGAAGCATTTTATGTTCTTCTAGCTTCCGCCCGTGTCTTCGTCTGCGTTGACTTCAGAATTTGGTCTTACCAGGATGAATAAAATAAGTTTGGCCTAACAGAACCGAGCACGAAATTTATACTTATGTATGATTGCGCTGTATAGGGAAAATCGCTTAACGGCCTCGTGAGATGACCACACCAAGGCAAGAATTCGATACAGAATTTTAAATCAGAGCTAGCGCCATCTAGTTCGGCTATGGAGAACTAAGAGTGTGTTTCTTTAGTAACTTTTGAGGACGCGACTTTTGAAACTGAAAGGATTAAAGGATGACAAACATAAACAGAAATAAAAACGCACTACCCACACATGGCCAGCTGAGATTTCACCTGTTTAATTTTGTTACTCGTCCATACAAAGTGCTGCCACCTTATTAGCAAATTCACAGCTTTTAACGATTAATTTGATTTCGCGTAGGAATGAGATGTTTTGTTAGAACCTAACCAATTCGTGTGCTAAGTTTCATCCCGATCTCTTCAGCGGTTGGCCTTCTTTGGTTAATACCAAAGCGGCAGCGCGTCTCGAACGTTAATTTTTGACCCATTTCATCAAAAATATGATTGAAGTCGTCAATGTAATTAGAGATGTAACTAACAGGAAACTCAATCTTATTCTTGTAGAATGTCGGATTGACTCTGGACCTAAGGTACCAAATTTACCTCAGTGGCCTTTTACTTTTCCCTTAAAAATGCAATTAACTAATGCACGGCATATCTCTAGTTGCCAAAATTAAAGTCATTATGAAGAAATAAGTCTGTCTAATTACAACAAGTAAGTGCAAAAAAACTGTGTTAATTCTAGTAAAATAATAAACGGAAACATCGTAAATTCCGACAAGAGAAATCGGCACACTGTAGTTATTAAAACTACATTTGATTAACACAAACAATTCGTTTGTTTGCATGAATAAAACTATTTTTTTTGATTTAGTACCTAATCTGGAAACTTTTGATTTCAATTTCTACTAATCCTATAAACGTGATAGTTTTAAGGATATTTTGTTCCTCAGCATTAATGCCTAAATGGCTCTAGATGAAATTTCGCACAACGCAAATTGTGATGGATTAAAACTGCTTTTTAACTAGGAAAATTATAATAAACACAAAATATATTTCATAATACGAGTATGTTATTGTGCCTGTGACCGATTGAAAATTTACATTTCACGCGACAAGAACCTCGTGCTTCGAACTAATGAGCCTGTGACCGATTAAAAATTTACATTTCACGCGAACGACAAGAACCTCGTTCTTCGAACTAATGAGCCTGTGACCGATTAAAAATTTACATTTCACGCGAACGACAAGAACCTCGTTCTTCGAACTAATCGATTCGCCGATACGAAGTTAATAATTTAATATCATTGCCTATTATTTTACCACACATAACATCTTTCTACACTTTACTAATTTTACCATATACGATGGCAATATAGTTCTAGCAGCGTGATGTTAGAATATTCATGTCACCATATTTTAAAGTAGGTATCATAAATAACATAATGCAAATCGATTACATTTTATCGATAATCGAAAAGAATGAATTCGATTCTAATTAGCAACATCACTATATTTACCAAACATCCGTCACAAATAGTAATTATATGCAAAATATAGTAGGGTACCATTTATTTATTTATAATTAAAATAAATACTTACCTAGTATTTTTTACTCCTCTATTTCATATTAGGGAGTAAAACAAAGCAACATAATTGCGAATTTATAATATATAATATAATTTATTAATATCTTCCAACCTGCCTAAGTTACCATTTACCTGTAGGTAAATTGTTCCCTAGGCTTGTTTCGTTAGACCTTACCTGTACATACTCATGACCCAACCAGTGCTGCAGTACCCGCACTGGGTTCCGTTGTACTCCGCCAGGGTGCGCTGTACAGGATGGTACCCTTTTCGGCGATCTCCTATCCCCTCTGTGGTCATGATCTCCCAGTCTTGACATGATGTAATGGACACTAGGCACTGTGAAACGATTGGAAGAGACTACGTTAATATTAATTGTTAATCATACTCGTATTTGACGTGTAAAAGTACCCGAGCGGCCTACTTACTGAATATTTTTTTTTATTTATATTACCATTTTCGGGTGTTAAGACCTTGTGCAGGGTCCGTCCGGATCGCTACCACCATCTTATCCATTAACCTACCGCCAAACAGCAGTGTTCGCATTTTTGTGTTCCGGTTTGGGGATAAGACAGTCGGTGTAATGACTAGCATAGAGGCATTTCATCTTAGTCCTCAGGGTTGGCAACACTTCTGCAGTCTTAGGCTTGCAGTCTTGTGAATGCGAATGTCTATGGGCCACAGTTCCAAATCACGTGGCCTGTGTGCTCGTTTGCCTTCTCTACGACATATAAAAAAAATTTTTTTTTTTTGCTGTATTTAGCCACTTGCAAATTTCCTATTATCAGTTCGTTTCTCGTTTAACATTTTTCTGTGTAACATTTTACAGCACGTTATATCCAACAATATAACGCTATACAAAAATAGACAGCAACAATGTCACTATTATAACGTATTTTTCGTAAATAAATATTAGTTCTATTAAACATGCGTTACATCCATCTTATCATTGGCATATCATCTACATGTACTCCCTTTTAGTCATATTATTCCGATCCATACTAACACGCCGACTATTTATTTGTACTTACAGAATTAATAGACAAGGTCCTCCTGCCGCCAGTATAAGGGTCGGGAGTAGACGCGGCGACGATGCAGCAGCCGCAGCCGCCCTCCTTGCACATGTACTTAGTGCCGCGGAGATTCAAATAATTCCGCAGGTAGTCGTTCACCGACACGTCTGCGTCAACTTCCGAACCCACTACGGAAAACAAGCCTTAATCAAACATATTACATAATATAAGATGAAGAATAAGATCCCTGTTATATGCAGAATAGAACAGAAAAACGTTAATTCCTCAAACATGTTAACGCGAGGGGCATATTAGTAAAATAATGGCATAATAAAATTACTTCTTAGAGCCTAACAAGCCACACTACCAGATAAAAAAAATCAGTCCAATCCACTTTGCAAAATGGTTGGTAATTTACCTACGTATTCGAATGTAGTAAGAGTAAAGAGTAAATTCGAAATTAAAAATGATGTTCCTTATCTAAGAATTTATTTTCAACATGAAGCCTTTATTATTATACGTTGAAATCCCTGTATTTTGTTTATTACACATACATATTCAGTGACGATAAAGTCGTTTCATACACTCGCGGACAAATAATACGGGTCGGAGTGCGTTTTTCATACAAACGAGGCTATTTCGAAGCCTTGGTTAATCGCCAGGGGTTGTTTTGAGTGAGTTTTAATGGTGGATACTGCGAGGTTCAATAGAGGAGGTCAAAAGTTCTTAAGATACCTAACTGATCGCACCATCAGTTAACATCACAGCGGGAGAGTTTGGGTCAGCACTTGGATTTCCTTACATTTTATTGTCATTTTAGATGTTTTTCTGGGGATCCCCTTGGATCGCATAATGTGTTTTAGACTAATATTGTTTCGCATAATTGTTTTCGCATAATTTGTATTGGCATAATAGTACTGACGCATAAAAATACTTTAGCATACTCCTTTTTTAGCATATTACGCTATTAGAATAATTTTAGTTGGACTAATTTGTATTTGACTAATACACATTATGCATATTATTATTTGGGCTAATAATTATTTGTCATATCTTTAACCATAATATTAGTTTTCTAAATGAATAAAACGCAGTTTTTTTGTTACTATGCATTTGTATTTCATTTGGAATGATTTTATAAATTAGGTCACGTTAGGTACATTAGGTTAGGTTATGTTAGTATGATATCCAGGCGCGAAGCGCTCAAGCAACGCAGAATAGGAGGTCCGCGAAGCGGACGTCCGTCGACCTCGTTTTAGTTCCTACATATTTTTTTAGGACAATACTTTTATGCATTTTGTAATATGCCAATTCATTATTATGACTTTTTGCAATTATGCTATTTGACGTTAGTCTTGATGACAATTATGCTTACTGTATTTATGCTTTTTAATGTTATGCGTAATAATATATGCGTAAAGATGATTATGCACATCATTATTTCGGCTAAAAGTAATTATGCGTAACACTATTATTACAAATAATTTTATGCCATCCAATAGAGAACCGTTTTTCTGAACATGCACTATTCCGGCGTTAACCGCAGATTCATTCAGTTGGGTATCCTAGGCACTCTGGAAGTCCTGTATCGATGCTCGAGGTATTCATCATCACATTTCACTAAAACCATTCCCTGGCGAGGAACCAAGGCTTCGAAATAACCTCTTTAGTATGAAAAACGCACTCTGACCCGTTTTATTAGTCCGCGAGTGTACTTCCATAGTCACGAGACTCACGAGTGTTAAGTTAGAAATGACAAAAAACAAGTATTTGAAACAGTAAATACGTACCCGAACACTCTTCCCCATTCACTTTTAACGAAATCCTATCCATGACTGTACGATCGACGCGCTGTATGATCGATGGATACTTTTATACTGAATACCAATCAAACGTCTGAAACGTTTCGTTTCCTATCGTGTTAGGTAATTTAATTACTAACTATACATAGCGTCAAGGATGGCCGGAAACCAGTGGCGTTTTAAAATGACTGACAGGTTGAATCTGGTACATACAGGGTTCCGCACAAAAAAAATGTCTTATTTTTTAACCGACATCAGAAAAGGGTTCGGTAATTGTCATGTGTTTTTATGTATAACGTTGTTCATTTACGCTATTTATTATATCAAAATATAAATATATCTACATTTGTATTTTATTTTGTCGCAACTGTCGCTAGCACCAATAATAAGTTGATCTCATACGTATCTGATATATAAATTGATTAATAAATTAAAGTATAATATTAATATTACGTGTATTTTTAAAATGAAAAGGTTTAAATGCCAAGGGCCTAATTATAGCACACTACTAGTTCTTAACGTTCAGTAACGGGTGCGTAACAGTCGTTATAAAAATATTTCCTATAATATCACTCGCTAGAATGCTCGTTTGACATAATTATTTAATTTTATATATCAAGATTCAATATATTGAAATACGATATAATTATTATTTTATACAATTATCACTAAGTAGATGTTATTAAGTATAATGCATATTTACTATAATTAACTTGTGATAAAGTAATTTTCGTCTAGAGTACAATTGGCGTAACCATTTTTGACATAATGTATGAGGCATAATCATAAATTTACTACCCCACATAATTTACTTAGGCAAAAGGGCAAGGGGGGCGGGGGGGCAGCCCCCGCAAGAGGGCAAAGCCCCAAGCTTTAAATACTATCTATATTGACTCATACAACCACTTGGGTGACTGGGTTCGTTGGTTGTCCGGCTTGTGCCCCCACAGAGCGGAAATTGAAGCCCTACGGCAGGGGTCTTCAACGACTCACCCTTGAACTACTTGACCGAGCTCAAACCTAGGTGCTACCAGAAATGTAGGTTAGGTTAGGTTAGAACTGCGACCCCTGCACAAAACGAAGTGCGACCAGAAAAATGGTTCATACAATATGATTTTATATCTTATGATGATTAAACCGAATTATGTTTATAATAAATAATTGATATGCCAAATATTATTTATTGTTTTATTTATTTAAAGAACATTAAAATAATACAATGACACATTGACAAACGGTGTTTAAAGAAGAAAATAAAAATATAATAAACCAACCTCCTCAATAAATCTTTAGAAAGGTTTACTGCATACAACTAACTGTAATATTTGCTGATGATACTAGTGTCGTAGTATGTGTCCTCACTTATTAGTAGGTTGAGCAACTTAACCAAAGGATAACTAAATATAAACTAAATAAGCTACAGCAGTGGTTCTCAGCGAACGGGCTTATCCTTAACGTGGCAAAGTTAAGCGTCATGCTGTTTTCTGGCAAAGGTTTAGTGGAACCCCTGTCTATAAACAGTCCCCTGCCACTGTGTCAAGAATGAACATTTTTCGGCTTGGACTGAACCCAAACTGGATTCAGCCTGTCGATTTACTTTGCGTCAGGTTGAGCAGTGCAGCATTCGCTTTACGGAAGCTAAAGCCAACTATAACAAGTGAATGGCTATAGCAGGCGTACTTTGCTTATTTTCATTCATTGCTGTCTTATGGTACAATGCTGTGGGCTAACTCCACGGACTCAAGTCGCGTAATGATCCTTCAAAAACGAGCGCTTAGAATCCTTTCCAGAATAAAACAAAGAGAAACTTGCAAGAGGGTATTTTCTAAATATCGCATTCTGACCCTGAATTCCGTGTACTTGAACCAAATATTTTTTTATACGCGTTTAAACCTCCATACCTTTGCGCGAATGGGAGTCGAGGGCAAGGTCACTCGCAGCACGGGCTGCCTGCGGTCAGCTCCAAGCCGCGCGCCGAGGCAGGAAGAACCCGCCTATTTTTGCGGGTGGTAGGACTCTGTGCAGGGTCCGTCCGGATCGCTACCACCATCTTATCCATTAACCTACCGCCAAACAGCAGTGTTCGCATTGTTGTGTTCCGGTTTGGGGATAAGACAGCCGGTGTAATGACTAGCATAGAGGCATTCCATCTTAGTCCTCAGGGTTGGCAACGCATTTGCAGTCTTAT
This sequence comes from Acleris sparsana, assembly GCA_923062465.1. NCBI lineage: Eukaryota > Metazoa > Arthropoda > Insecta > Lepidoptera > Tortricidae > Acleris > Acleris sparsana. Next base: position 18,192,455 of record OV281286.1, read on the forward strand.
GCTAATGTCTATGGGTTACAGTTTCCACTTACCATCAGGTGGCCTGTGTGCTCGGTTGCCTACTCTATGCCATAAAAAAAAAAAAAAAAATCGGCCCTAACCTGTACGAACACCTAGCGGCTGACTTAAAAATGAGTCCAGTGACGAACTATTCAAGCGTCGATTAAAAAACCTTTTTTTGTATGATAAATTTTACTCTGTACCTGAATTGTGAATGGTGAAAAATGAATTTATTGACTCTAAATTTTGACTTTATACCTGTACTTTTTGAGATTGATTATTCTACTACCATTTGTACATTTAACTTTCCGACACGTTTAAATTTTTTGACATTGAACTCTGCAAAAAGATTTTTTTTTCAATTCTGTATAATTGACAAAAATATAGTAGGTTATATTATGAAATAAAAAACCACATTTTTATAATATTACCTTATCTATAGATATGGGTATGGGTTATTTCTCGTAATTTTACAAAAACACAAAAAACTGTAAAACAACCGACCCACTAATTTTATTATTCTAACAATCCAATAGTAATCAAAAAGTGTAAAATTAACGAAAGGATAAGCAATTAGGTATTAAATTGTTTAAAAAACACCTACATTTTCAAACCAGAAATTCTAAAATATTTTGAAACATATTCCTATATTTTAAATTCATACATTAACTTAATAGCTATGTTCTTGTCGGTGGAGTAATTGCCACTTTTTTTCAGTTCTCTGCCAGTGTTTCCACCTCCTTATACAACGCGATATTCTTCTGTCTTCTTCTGTCTTATTTGGCTTATGCAAGTAACCCTCCTAAATATTTAAAAAGATACTGTCGTGCCGTACCAGGTGTCCTATTAACTATCCACTTGTGCATTTTTAGTTTTTAAAATCTTTTTTTTTTCGTTTACCATCTTCAAAACCTCTTCGTTGGTTTTTTTCCATCCAGTTAAGTAATCCTTTTCATTCTTCGCCAACACCACATCTCGAACGCTTCGAATCTTATTTTGAATTAACAGATATTTAGTTTTTATTTGTATTTAAACTCGTCAAGGTGTACATCAGCGCTTAAGACATTAGCTTCCAAGGTAAACGGTCCATCTGAAAAAAAAAGCATTTATTATGGTAAAGTACCCCTATGTTAGGTTCGAGTAGAGTATATAGGGCCATGCCGTTCGTGCATTAACCCCCCGACAAAAAGACGGGGGGTTCTAAGTCAAACGTGTTTATCTGTATGTCTGTCTGTGACATATCGTAGCCGTTCAAAACAGATGGACCAATATCGACACGGTTTTTTAAAGAAAGCTGGTTTTATCGGTATTGTTTTTTGCTAGGTTTCTTACAAAACTGTTGGTTCGTCTAAGAGATTATATTAGATCGGGATTTCATCTATTTAATAGTTGTTGCATCAATGAAAATTGTATAACTTGTCTTAGAAAATTAACTAGGTCTATTATTCTTATATTCCGTTACTTACAACGTAATTGTATTAGTATTCATGACTTTTCCAAAACAGTATATTGCCTACTAGCGTGTATTTTGTACCACCACATTAACAACTAAAACAATTCATGGCTAAGTAAAAAAAACTTTCTAGTACCTACCCAACCTAGCACTCAGTTTGAAACTAGGCCAATTTGTGTGAAATTATACCCTAATACTTTATTTAATTGGTTTTATTTTAATATTTCAAAAACACCAGTTATTTTATAACAACATACAAAAACAATTGCTTTTGTAATTTTGGAAAAAAAGCTTTGCGATGATATATGCAAATTTCTTCTAAAATATAACATTTCCTTTTAAAACTATACTAAATAATTGTTTAATCATTATCATTAAATGCTTCCTGTAGATCTTGCAATTTAACACCACAACATGAAATAAAAAATCACACGTAATTAGGTGCAAAATGTCGTTACAGAATTCTCAACAAGTTTTTAGGGTGGGAACGAAGGTGTGAGTTCATGTATGTGTATGTGTAATAAATATGAATTAAATTTGTTTCTTACCAACGTGGAACCATTCCGTCCTGGGAAAACCAGTTTCTTCCCTTGAAGACACGAGGGCTTCCCGGAGAGCGAAAGCAACGCAGATAGATAAGCAAGTCGCTGGTTCCCCAACCGCTTCAAATAAAACAATACATACAAATCAAACAGTTATAGGGAATAACTTAGACAAAGGTTTTCACTTTTTCAATTGCGTAATGGAGCGTTACTACGGTTTCTAGCAAAAGCGTTCAAGTGTAATGACTAATGTCGAGTATTACGCAAACGTATGCGATTTTAGAAAATGTTAGAAATCAACGTAACATTCACATTTTCACTGACCTTTAGAACCAAGAGTTGAGAGATTGTTGTAAGAGTTCCTCCTCAATTTGATTCTGTAGTCTAATGGGATGTCCAGAGCGCTGGGTACGTGGTAGAACCATGTCCGATCAGTCAGCAGCTCTCCTGTCTTCTCGTCATAGATAATATGCTCGGTAGTCCAGTGTCCGATGCCCATGACAAAAGACCCTTCGATCTTAAAAACAAAAATGAAGGTCTTATTTTCACCCGCATGAAAAATTCTGCGAGAAATGTCCAACAGTTCATCTTACGGGTGCTTGCGTGTCACTTGCAAGCTTTTTGTGGTCTTTAACTGTCGGAGAGACTGTCGGAAATTTCTCGCTGACGTTTTTTTGCAAGTGTAAAAGTGGTATATGAGTGGAGGTGACATCTTTCAGAGGCTTCGTCGTGTGTTGTATAGATGACCATCGATCTTTAATCTTAATTAGCTAGCAGTGCTAGTACCTGACAATTTAAAACACCGTGGTGAACTCTCATGATGAGAGGTGGAGAAGGCTATAAATGTTAATACCCTAATCTATTTGTAGTAATTAATTGATTAATAATAATTCTACTAAACGTGGCTAGAAATTATAGGTATTTAATAAAAGGTATAACTTTAAAATCAAGTTAAGTGATCCGGGAGAACTTGTCCCCCAAATGGATTTCGATGTTTTATACATAGTAAAAAATGGTTCTTCCCATTTGGATGTATTTACCTGTCCAATATCAATTTCTGGATTGACGGACGTCCCGACATCTTCAATGATATCCACTCGTAAAATATCATGTTCACCAGTAAGGATGTCTAACTCAACCTCCGCCATGGCAACACCACCAACCCTATAGTTAACTTGTTCATTTGAAGTCGTATAATAGCTCGTTTGTAGATTAATTCCACTCAAAAACGCTTGTTGGATGATCTGCTCCCAAGTAGCATCAGTCATAGTTTCTCTTATAGTAGATAACCTATCTAAAAGTAGCTGACAGCACTTGATAGCCCCGAAGCTAACTCCTTCTGTTGTTCGGCTGCCACCTGTGGTAAAATTATTAGCATTTGTCTCGGTATTTGTTCCTTTTACTTTAATTTTATCTGTAGAGATGTTTAAAGTATAAGCGACCACTTGAATGACTTTTGTGTTAACGCCTTGTCCAATTTCTATCCCTCCATGTTTTATGATCACTGTTCCATCGCCGTGTAGAACAGTCATAAAAACTTGTTGCCCGGGTATTATAGTAACTGGCCAACTCATTACAGCTATTCTTATGCCTCGTTTTTTCCACCTGTTTTTCTCGTTAAAATCTTGTACCAATCTCTTGCGACGGTAGTACTCTCCTTCCTCTATTAGTTCGTCCAGCATTTCAGAAACTTCTGGAGTCATAGGGCTTAAATTTGCTCGGCGAACTTCTACTGGCTCTTTGTCCAGAACGTAGGATATTTCCTCCATTATCATTTCGGTGTGTGAAATTGCTTCGAATGTACCTGTTACCGAAAAAAAAGATAATATATTAAGAAAATTCATATTTACATCATACTCGCCAATATAGCCCTTTCGCAATAAATGAATATTTCTAATACGACGTCTCACCTGGTGATCTCATCCACGTATTAGAAGCAGTGTCGGTCACAATGTTGAAAACTTTAAAAGACCAGCGTGTACTGTCATAAGCGTTTTTTATGGCTGCCGGCACCAGAATTACCATCTGGTCTGAGAACACGTATCCCTGGTCTTCTAATAAGTGATATTCGAGGTACTGGATCTCACCTCTGTCATCTACGCCAACCTTTAAAATAATTGTGTGGACAAATATGTTATTGATATAAATCATAGGTTAGCAATCACAGATGGTAAAGACAAGTGTTGACCGAACACACTAGATGGAGCCAAATCATGCCTAAAATCGTAGAAGAATTGAAGAAGTGGATGAACAAAGAGTTAGGTTTGAAATATAAATTTAAGTATTATCTTAAAAGTAAAGCTCTAAAATATAATAGTTCAATAGAAGTTACAGTACAGCCGGTGCAACAGAGGACCGCATAAAGTAAACAAATACCTTTTATAAAAAAAAAAAACACAGACTAACCTGTACAACCATGCCAGAACCAAAGCAGGCATTAATGAACTTTAATCTTAATATCTGTGATACTTACTTCAAAGTCCACTGTGACTGGTGGCCTCTTCCCAATCACTCTGAAGCTGGCTTGAAGATTCAGATTAAATCGGCAAGGTCTGTTCATCAGGTATGTAACCAGGGCACTCACTACTCCGATCCAGTTGGAACGTGATATCTTTAAGCCGTAAGCACCCCCTGCTCGAGGTGTTTCCAGGTTAATTCTAAAGGGCAAAATATTTTTTCACATACATAAGTAGTCAACATGTTCATCTGTACCAGTTGTTGGATATGGCTAGGTTGGTTAGGGAGGAAGGAGGCGGCAACGCAAATACTAGAACGATAGCATCAATTTACCCACCCCGCGTAATCCGCGTATATTCAGTGTGTTCACCAAACGGAAGTTTAACAATGATTAAAATTTTAATTGGTTAATTAACAAATGTATCTGAAACGCTAAAGATTTGCCTTAAATAAAGATCACCAAAACGTACCGATTCTGTTCAATTGCAAGGGTTTTAGAAATAGCCGTTTGGACAAAATCAGTCCACTGTGTACTTGAAAACACGTCTAATCCATCATCACTAGGTCTAGACTCAGCCTGTAAAGTCTCCAACGTAAAATGATACTGCCATAGAATTCTGTTATAATCTTTTATAACCCTCCGGACATCAGCACCACGACCCCTTGGTGGTACTGCGAAGTATAATGATATCCTATTAGGGTCCTTCTTGGCTTCGTCTATATTGAGTACTGGTTTTTTTGAGTCTTGGCTGTATTTAATTCGAACTAGTAAGGCAGCGCGGTTGGCAAGCTTCTCGGTTTCTGCAACTATCACTCCGATTGGTTGATCGTAGAACTTAATCTTTCCATCGCTAAAGACTTCTTCTACAAAAAAGTTGGTGGGTACTTGTGGGGGTAGAAAATTGTTTATCCCGGGTAAGTCTTTGGACGAGAAAAACGCCAGGACTCCTGGCATTTTCTGAAAATAGGAAACAATGTCATAAAATCATCTTCATGTCACAATAGAGTACAAACTATGCAATTGATCCATAGATTTTCTGCTATAAGGTGTAGCCGCCGGAACCCAGACCGAAAAGATTTCCTAACAGCTTTGAAATGAAATTCGATTCAAATGTACCTACTGTATTTTAATAGTTACTGGTTGAAAAAATAGTGCCTAGGCAGGTCGGAGGTGGTAGGGAGAGTGATATGCAAAATTTGAAGTATAAAAAGACGGTTTTAAGTTATTGGTAGGGAGATGCCCAAATTTGCGTTTTGTTATTACATTTGTTAGGTACGTTAAGATGTAAAAAGTTATATGACAGTAAAATAATTAATGATTTCTATCAGAATTCAATATGGGAATTATAAACATTTAAGAACAATTACATATTTAAATAACATAAAATTAATGTTGCATACGCAACACAAGGTTTTAAGATGCCTTGACCATATTGACACCAGTGACCGCATGTGGAGCTGTTATAGTTAGAATTTTCAAAAAGAAGACCGTATATAGAATTAACTTACCAGTGCTGGAGATGGATCAATCTCCAAGATCTCGCCAGTACACACATCTGACGTCACAAACGCGCAAAACACTTCACGGGGCTGAGTCGGCAGATCATTAACATATCTTGCTTCTCCTGCGCATTGGATCAACGCTTCTATCTATATTCAGAAAACTCCGTTAAGAACCGTATTCAACGCGGGTGCGTCACACGAGATATAACTACATAATAACTATTTTCATGTTACTAACGTTTACGAGATATAATGAATGTTAGCTATAATAACAAAATCAATCTTTTTATAAGGAATAACGGTCAAGTCATATAATATTCATTTTATATAATATTTTTAATATAACACTCACAATGACTAATTTCAGTTCATATAACATACATGACATATAGCGATCATAGTACATACTATCTTTTAGTATAAGTGTTACAAGATATAATATCGTATGATATAAATGTGAGCGAGCGAAGCGAGCGAGCAAGACCTCTCTGGGCAGAACTGACTCGGATAGGTTAGGTTAGAAGGCTAATGCGGGAGCGAAGCGTAGCGAGCTCCCGCCTTAGCCTTCGAGGTTTTTTTTTTACATCCCTTGAAAAAACTATGCGAAACAATTTGATTGTAAAATTAAAAAGGCCACGTAATACTGAAAATAGTTATAGGCGTTTATATTATACGTGCATTATATTTTTTGATTAATATATGTTTTATATCTTAGGTGTCATGTACATTATACACTTTAATTGTTATATCAATTGATATTATATATTAATAACGTTATACTTTATGGAAATAGTTATTTTGACATTATATCTTTTGTTCATTATCTCAAGTGTACATTATATTAAACATATTTATACAAAGTGAGCATATATATTGTTACTGTTATATGATAATTTCTTATATCTCTTTTTACGTACCCATTCAACGCTCAATTCATGATGATTATATTACCATAGAAGCCATAGACAAGTTACTGTAGAACGAAGCACTAGAATTTGCCTATGATAACAATGAAAAGGTTTAAACGACTGTTATATTTAAACAACAAGACACCTGTACAAATTCTACATTGAAAACAACTTTAATATTATGATAAAAAGGTATCTTGCACCAGCGAACTTAAACGTAAGATTCTACGAAATTCGACAATAACTAACTTAACGACCACTAAATGCTCATTTCAAACTTGAAAGAACCTTGTTGGCGCAATTTAGTCTTCTGCTCATCTCATCTATATCTTATTGAAGTAAATTATTGTAATACCTTGGGCGAAGGTTCCGTGATAGGCCAGATGAGTGGGTTGGTATCATAGACCTCTGTTCCCTTGGACAAGGGTCTGGTCTTGCGCATGTCCCGTTTACCGGAACGGTAGCGAGGGTTCAGGCGATTTTCAGGGATGAGGACGAGAAGACCCTGGTATTATTAGATTCATCTTCATTGTATTTGTAATAATAATAGTACTTTTATACTGTAATCCATAGTTTTTACACTGATAAACCCCTATCCCCACATCCAGGGAGTCAGTGGTAGTAAAGTGGGAAATATTATTTTAGGACTATCATTGTAAAAATTCAACTACTTACATAGCGTTAGCAAGATGACACTTTTGTACTTTAACGATTTCCTCAAAAATCATACTTTTTTTTTTTCAGTTATCTAATAGTGATTGTAAGGAATTTTAATTAATTATTTAAAATGTGTATGAGTGTATCTTTGAAAACGATATTATTTTATTATATTTATTTTGTTCTTACCTTATAGAAAAGTCCCAAGGCACACTTCTTCTTAAATTCAGGTTTCAATTCTCCAGCGATTTCCTCAGGCATTAGCTCGTGCTCTAAAATCTTGAGCGCTTCTTGCAGTACTTCATCTTTAAATATCTTCTTTCCGACTAAAAAACTAAAAACAACATTTTTGTGATTTTAAGGAGCCAACAAAAAATCTCTAAGCATTGATGTGTTACGACCTTATTACCGAACTCACTTCACAATAACCGAAAATATAAAGATTTTTAGAACAAATATCGAAATAGATATCGGGATATTATTTATTTCAAAATCTAAGACATACCTATCTACATACATATTATTTTAAATCATAAAGTCTGTGCTCCTAAAATAGTCCGTACGTCTCAATTACACCAGCGAGAAAAAATGCGAGAAATTTCCAACAGTGCTGTCCCAGTGTAACTTGCAAGAAAGTTGCAAGTGTAAACTACAGCTAAGCATTGTCACAGAACACAGCTGGACATTTTTCGTAACAATTTGTTGCAAGTGTAGCAGCCTTAGTTAATGTGGTCTTACTCTCCACTGTAGCTGATGAAACACTCTAGATTAGGAAGTACTACATGTGTCTAAAACATGTTGTATTTGCTATGGTACCTTTCAGTTTCCCGAGCATGCACAAAAGTAGCCGCAATTCCGCCAAACACAATCCTGGCTGATTGCACTGTCTCACCGTCTTTCTCAAATTTGTAAAGAAATCCTGAATTCACCTGCGCGTGAGCGCTTTGGGCCCTCGGCATGATCTGGAATACAAGTAAAAAAATAAATGAAAACAATGTAGATCTCTCAGAAAAAGTCTCCTACAAAAAAAGTTAAAATGTAGGCTTAAATATTTCTTTGGTATCATTGAACCAGCAAAACTGTTAAAATGAAGAGCGGTTATAAGTCCTTATTAAACGTAACAGAATAATTATAATAAAACTCATCGCACAATAACATCTAAACGAAAGGCTTGTCTGAACTACACACAAAAAATACCAACCAAATCTCTAAGAGTACGGCATGCAAAGGAGTGGCGTTGAAACAGAACATACCTTAAATGAGACGAAGTGGTAACTCTTGGATAGGGGTGGAAATCTAACTTCTGTGATTACTTTCCCTGTCATGTCTAAGTGAAGAAACTCCTCGGGTGTGACTTGGTACATTCTGGTATGGTCATCTACAAAGTAAAACTAAGTGATAAATAAATCCTTAGTAAAATAATTACTGCAAATTTTAAGTGTCTCAAAAACGTGTGTAGTTTTAATTAAACTTGAATAATAAAATCGAGTCACGGAAAGAAAAAAACACAAAGAATGATATATTATTATTTCTCTTGAGGAAGTAACTTGACATAGCATACATACAAATAACGAGATCAGCTCCAACAGTCTCCAACAGTAAAAAAACATCAGAAGAGAAAACTGGTACCCTGTGCTTGGTCATCAAGTTACCAGCTACAGTGCCAACCTTAAAGAAAGAAGAGAAATTACTCATGATACTCGATATTAATAAAGGAACAAAGGATTTTAGAAACAATTCAAAATGTGTTTGTTTTCAACCATGTTTTAAGTGATTGCGTTGATAAAACGTGAATAAATAATTATGGATAGGTTGATGCAAAAAGGAATTCGAAATTAGTAAGCGAGTAATACTCATTAGTAACTATAGTATTATCTGAAATCAATTGCCTTTTTAATGTTGTATTCGTAATTGATGGAACAATATTTATATGAAAATATAATCGAGGCGATGCAGGGCACGTCCATCTTGTATTTTAAAAATATTGTGTTGTTTGCCCAAGACAAAGTGTCTATACCTACACTTGCAGAAATAAATTACCCCAATTTTGTGTGTTAACTGATGCTTTCAAAACATGTACTCACATTTCGAACAGGTATATGCGCAACTAGTAACAAATGGTCCGCCAGTCTTTCCAAATAGCTGAAGTATTCATTTTCCTTCGACAACTTGTAGAACAGATCTATGGTGTCATTCAATGTGGTGCCAGCCCCCAGGATCAAGTTTTGATCGATTAGGTGAGTCTTCAGCTCTAGCACTGCGCTGATGTCAATCAAAACGCGGGGGAATTGAAAAATGGGATATGCTCCTAGAACAAATGAAGAAAAAAAATGGGTTTACACCGACATTATTTTCATGGAAACATAAAATTCGCCAAAATTTTCATTTCATTGACAGGCATTTATAAAGGTATTACCTAACCTTACCTTAGTCTTGCATATAAGTGATAGAAAAATACATTAACGACCTCAACTATTGTCCTCTATGACTATCGACACTATCTAACAAATATAAAGCTTCATTTGTTTTAATCATCTTTTGTTCAAGTATTTGGGCTGGTTTCCCCAAAACCCCCACAAAAAACCTTGTTAAAACTTTTGAAACGTGGGACCAGAAAGGTGTTTACCATATTTTTGAAGATCATAATCACCTGCTTAACGCAAATCTGTCTGTCTATGTCTGTTAAAGTGATTCCAAAAATATTCTATTAAGATGTTCATTAAACACTACGATTTTTCTGCCAAAAGCTGAGCTAAAATTGTAAGTTCTCATAGTATACGTTACCTCTTCCCGTATTTCCTGCTACCAGCATATAATCCTTTCCCTCTTTTGCCAAAATCTCTAAAATTTGCTGTATATCAAACACTCTATACAAAATACGGTGGTCTTTCAAAACAATCTTTTTAACTTCTCCCGTAACCTCTTTTTTATCCACCAAACACCATTCTTGTTTCTTACAAGGTTTGTCGCAGGACTTCTTGCAGATTTTCAAGTCTTCTATATCTTTGATATCTAAATTGTTTTTATCTTTTGGTTTAGGCGCATCTTTAGCGAAGCTTTTGAAGGCGTCTAGGATTGGTCTGTAGCCGGTGCAACGGCAGATGTTGCTACCGAAGGCATTCTCTATTTCATGCTGCGTTAGATCGTAGTGGTTTGACTCAAGAAGGCTGGAAAAAAAACATTAAACAGTTTATTATCATGGTATCATCAAGGGATTTGAATATTTAGCAGTTTGATACGTTAATAAGCTGTGTTTAATATTTCCTAAACATTCAAATTCCTCTATAGTACTCCCAGCCCAATAGAACCCTGACCCACAATTATTTATTTATTTATCGTATGGCGTTTACACACTGGTTTTTACAATAATGATTACAATAGAACTGTGTCACAGCGACGTAATAATTCAAGTAGTGAGAAGTGTCAAACAAATTGTTTTGTTATGTCACTGTGACACCGTCCTATGGTGAGCCAAGGTTCCAGTACGCTAGGCTGATAGTACATTTATCATTCGAATTCGTTTTCATTTCACCTCTCTTTTCTGCAAGTGACGTTATAGGTTTTACACAAGCGAAACTATATTTTTTTTCAGGATTGGTTTAGATCGCTACAATCCTTATATCCTTTACAATAATAATCCTTACCAACATTGGGACAATGTCTTAGCAACAATTAAAAAAACTTATTCTAGTGTCAGTAGTACACGGCACATTTATTATTTATGTCTACGGACATGTAACATGCCGCAATGACTTATTAGATTCAGATTTAATTACTTAATACTTAATAAATTACATGACATGTCAAATTGTATGCAGTTGTACATTGAGGTCCTCAGAAATAGAATATCCCTGTCCACCAGCATATTTAGTCAGGATGCTGTTGGCGCTGGCCCGCACCCTGCGCACGAGGGCCGTGGCTCGCTTGCGCATGGTGGTGTAGAAACAGATTTACGATAAGGAAAGGAACTAATGACTGGCGTATTCAATATTCTTGCTCAGGGTTGTCAACGCATTGATAGTATTGAGTTTGGAAATCTATTATATACCCTTATAAATGCAATAAATTTAAACACGGCATATCTCTATACATATATGTATATATCGCAACAATTGACGTAATTACGACCTATTAAGTCTCTCTAATTAACTCAAGCAAGTGCAACAGGCCGTGTTATTTCTAATAATGCATAATTAATTTAATTATAACAATAAACGGAAACATCGTAAGTCCGACAAGCGAAATCGACACACTGCAATTATCTATATTAAGACTACATTTAATAAACAAACAATTCGTTTGTTTGTTTAAATGCATTTAATAATTATTGTGTTTATTAATGGGTTTGCTCTCGACGGACGCTTGCCCTTGGAGGATGAAGATTTTGTCGATGATCAAGCGAGCTCACTCAGAAGATATTCTATTCCGTTATTCACCCTTTCTTTAAATAGGTTTAGATTTCGATAATACTCTGGAACGTAGACTTTAGATTTTACTTTCTACTAATAATTTGATGTGAGAGTTTGAAAAGATGTTTGGATCTTTGTCCTTCAATCAGGCATAAATGGCTGAATGGTTTTAAATAATATTAGACACAAAGGAAGTCTGGAAGATGGTTAAAAATTACTTTTTATCCCGGAAAATTTTATCTTTTCCGACGGTAAAATTTCAAATATTTTAACGCTAACGGAGTCCCTTACTACGAAATTTCCGAAGAGCCAAAATTCCGACTTGATCATAATTCCGAATTCAAATATAGAACGGGTACCTACTACCTACACTAAATAACTCCGAAGAGTCAAAATTTCGAATTGATCAAATTTCCGAATATTCACAATTCTGAATGCAATGTTTTGACAGGAAACATTTTTTTTTAAATCGCATATAAATCAAATCTAACCTAACCTAAGTGTTGCAATTGAATTATGCATTTTAAATCTAAAATATTTCCACCATAAGTAAGCTTTCGGAAAAACACATTAACAATTTCGGTGCGCAGATACAATTTTAACTCTTTTCAATTCCTTAGTGAGGCCGATTTTGGAGTATTCTTCAACTGTTTGGAACCCTCAATACAATATTTATATTGATTCCATCGAAAAACGTCAAGACAAATTATTCAAACACTTAGAGTGGAAGTCTAAGCGGTCGGACTGTTCGTTCTGCCGCGGCAATGTCGTTTCGCTTGAGAGTCGGCGCACACTTAGAGATCTAATTTTATTGCATAAAATTATTTCATGTGAGACTGATTCCCCGTACTTGCTAGGTAAAATTGGCCTTAGGGCTCCTCGTATTAATGCTCGAGGTAATACCAATTTATTTCATGTTCCCTTTACTCGTAACAAATATGCATCGAATTCATTTTTATGTAGAACTTTTAAAAACTATAATAGTACGTTTTCTCACTTAGATATATTTAGTCTTTCCCTTCTTAGATTTAAGATAGCGTTGTCTAAACATTAAGTGTTGTCTGTTTTTAAATTAAATATTTGTACTTGAATTTAATACTAAGTATAACATACAACACACATTTTTAACGTGTTACTCTGTATTGTATTAGTTAACTGTGGCAACTTCACTGGTCAATGTATTATGTAAGTTTTTCTGTAATAATTTTTCCTTATTTGTACCGTTTGTGCCCAAATAAACATTAAACATTCGGAATAAAATATTTCGGAGTATTTGGGTGTTCCCGACTAAAATATTTATATTTTTTTAGTCAACAGATAAATATTATCTGGGTTAAGTTTCCGTTTCAGTCGTCATGGTCCAGTTAAGACAGGCTAGTTGTAATAGCTATTAGCGTGGTTTATTTACTCTCTGAATTTGATCAAACTGATATTTTTTCTGCAGCTTTGGGTGCGGAAATGACACTGGCGACGGCATTGGCTTGGCGACGGCACTGGCTTGGCGACGGCACTGGCACGGCATCGGTACGGCGACGGCACTGGCACGGAGACGGAGACGGCACTAGCACCGCAACGGCACTGGCACGGCATCGGTACGGCGACGCCACTGGCACGGCGCCGGCGGCGACATGGCGACTGCCCAAGCTAGGAAACAGCACAGGCACGGCATCGGCATGACAGCGGCACGGCGACGGCACAGGCACGGCGGCGGCACAGGCTCGGCGACGGCAGTGACACTGCATCGGCAGGGCGACGGCACAGGCACGGCCACGGCAACGGCACTGCATCGGCACGGTGACGGCACTGGCACGGCGACGGCAATTGCACTGCATCGGCACGGCGACGGCACAGGCATGGCGACAGCGGCATGGCGATGGCATCGATTTGGCATCGGCACGGCAACAGCACCGGCGTGGTAACGATACCGGCCCGCCAGGAAGCAGAATTGTTGAAAGCCTGTCTTATTTTCGTTTTCCAAGATATACCTAGGTAACCATTTACCAGTATATATTATTTTAATTCCGTAGACTACTTTACTTAGTTAGACCTTACCTGTACATACTCATGACCCAACCAGTGCTGCAGTACCCGCACTGGGTTCCGTTGTACTCCGCCAGGGTGCGTTGTACGGGGTGGTACCCCTTCCGGCGATCTCCTATTCCTTCTACAGTCATGATCTCCCAATCTTGACATGATGTAATGGACACTAGGCACTGTGAAACGATTGGAAGAAACTACGTTAGTATTAATTGTTAATAATAAAATATCATTGTTGGTTTTATCCTGTATTACTTTAACTTATCATTTGTACAGGGTGTAGATGGAGGAGTGGATAAACAAGGCAGGTCGAATAGGGGAAGTCCAGACCTATCAAATTCACCCCCATGTATGTTCAGCGATTTATACTAATTTCGGAGATATTGATCATTTCAATCTGAATTTTTGTAATTTTCCCTTATGTCCATGTCACGAAAAATCATTACCACCGAAATTAGTGAAAATCGCTGAACAACACATGGGGGGGAATTCAATATGTCTTGACGTCCTCTATCGCCCTGTTTCGTATGATCAACTCCTCCTTTTACACCCTGTATATTATCTACATGACACATGATCTCTTCGTTCTATTATTCTTATCCATAATAACAGTAGCGTATACCTAAGTACAGGCTGATTATTTATTTGTACTTACAGAATTAATAGACAAGGTCCTCCTGCCGCCGGTATAAGGGTCGGGAGTAGACGCGGCGACGATGCAGCAGCCGCAGCCGCCCTCCTTGCACATGTACTTAGTGCCGCGGAGATTCAAATAATTCCGCAGGTAGTCGTTCACCGACACGTCTGCGTCAACTTCCGAACCCACTAAGAAAATAAGCGTCAATCAAAAAGAATGAAGAATATAAGTTAAATATTACAGAACATGAGATAAAGAATAAGATCCATCCTTTATGTAATAAAATAAAAAAAAAAACGTATATTCAACAAACACATCAACGTAAGGTTAAATACTCATAATAGAAAAATATTCAATGATATATTAAAACCAGTTCTTCTCTCCTAACAAGCGACACCTAGGTACCAGATTATGAAATTACAATGGTTGTGACCCCACTCAGCAAAATGATTGGTTATTTTGGTCATTTCATATTTTATTAAAATGAAATGTTTAAATAATTATAAATTAATTTCTGAATAAAAATATGGTATTATTTAACTGAAACTTTATTTTCAATATTTGAATGCTGTAGACGTGGAACATCCTTGTATTATGTTGTTTTTTGTTGCCTCACTCGGAATCAGTTACGATTAAGTCGTTCCTTTATTCATTAATTCACAAGGTTGAAAAAGGAACTAGGTAGTTAACGGTCACTAAAATTTAAAATGTACGGCGAATAGGTCAACGTTTTTACCACAAAACGAACACCAACTTAACCTACTATTAAAATCGTTTTTTTATTCCGTCGACATGTTTTTTTTTTTAAGTTTAAGCTGTAAATACGTACCCGAACACTCCTCCCCGTTCACTTTAAACGAAATCCTATCCATGACTGTATGATCAATGCCGTAAATTTAATACTTCGTACAATATACTGATACCAATCGAACGTCTGAAACGTTTCGTTTCCTATCGTGATAGTTAATTTAACTACTAATTATATGCAGCATGCAAGGTTGGCGGGAAACCACTGACAGGTTAAATCTGCTACTAACAGAGTTCCGCACAGAAATAAAAATGTCAATGTCATAAAAATTAATTTTTTAGGGTTCCGTAGTCAGACTAGGAACCCTTATAGTTTCGCCACGTCCGTCCGTCCGTGCGTCCGCCCGCAGCCTAGCTCAGAGACGCTTAGTACTAGAAAGCTGTAATTTGGCATGAATACATATAAGTCACGCCAAGGAAGTGGTAAAGTAAAATCTTGTTTACTTTTGTGTACTGCACGTAACGTGGGATGTAATTTTTTTTCTCGTCTACCCCATATTGGGACTTGTCGTTGGCTATATCTTTCAAAAAAATTAAGGGATCCGTTTATGAAATATTAAGCTTCAATTCCTCCCTCCCCCCTCACAGCTACAGCTACAAATACTAAAAATATGAAAAATATCTTAAATGAAAGCACATATAATGAATTTTATAGGAAAACTATCACGACTAAGTAGACTTCAATGGTTCTTGAGTTACAAACGGTTTGAATGTTTATACCTACCAAAATCGTATTTGCGGTGTTGGTTAACTGACTGCGACCTATGTCGATGTATGGGGGTAACAGTTTTCCAACGGCATAGCTAAGTTTGTCGCCAGGTCTAATTTGTTTATAGTAGCGGCTTCGGAACCCTACACTGAGCATGGTCCGACATGCTCTTGCCCGGTTTTTTATGTATGTTCTTCGATTCTCCGTCAATAGTGGACCGCTTGTGGTAATTATTTCTTTGTTGAATATTGTTTACTTCTGAGGTGGTTCCATTGTCACCACATCGGTATCGGATGAGGAAATCCATAAGGAATTGAGGGAACTCGTCAAATATGCATACATGTAGCAATTTTGGATTTTTTTCAGTAAGATACAAGTCTTAAATTTTCTTAAACGGCGGAAAAATCGAAAATATGCAGTAAGTTGTTGCAGTGTGCTGCGTAGTGTGCATGTATGTGGGTATAATACCTAGAAATAAAAATAAAATAGCTATTCGAAAATTCCGTGTCCGTAAAGTATATAAATCATTTGTTGGTCAATGCATTCATTTCTATAATAAATTACCTGAAGTAGTTTCAAAGTTACCCTTTCCAGCACTTAAAAAATATTTGAAAAAGTCGTTAATGTCTAAAGCGTATTATAGGGTCGAGGACTATCTAACAGACAAAAATGCATGGCCTACACCCGAAACTTAGTCAATAGTAATTTGTTCAAATGCAAAGGCTTTATCCTGCTTTTTCTTGTCTGGGGGACACCGTTGATGCAGGAAAACATATCGAAACTTTTATGTGGTCATCTTGCACCATCTTATATACACATATATAAGTAGGTAGTTGTAGTTATTTTATTTTATTCTTTACTATCTTTCTCTCCCGTAAGATTTTTGGCATGTTTTCCTGCTGAACTACTGTTATTTGATATTATATTTAATTTAATACTTGTAGCTTTATATAATGCTAGATTAAGTTGTACATACCATTGTAATATGAAATATGAAATAAGTTTAAAAAATGACTGACTGCTGAGTTTCTTGCGGCGTTTCTTCTCAGCAGTGGTCTCCTCTTGGGAAGCGCTGGTAGTATCTTGACGTGTAAAAGTGCCCGTGCGGCCTACTTACTGAATAAATTTCTTTTATCTTTATCTTTTATGTTTGTAAATACTTTGTAGAACAAAATGCATAACGATTGCAACACGTTTTATAAGTTTTTTTTTTTAATATACCTTAATACGTTGTTTGGGGTACGGAACTCTAAATATATACGTTAGACACACGCACTTAGCCGGTTTTTCTATACTAGTCTATACTCATTATTGTAAAAAGGAATGATTTGATTGTTTGTTTGCATTTAATAGGCTCCTAAACTAATGGACCGATTTGAAAAATTCTTTCACCATTAGAATTCTACATTATTCTTGATAAACATAGGCTATGGTTTATTTTTCTGCGCGGACCGAGTCGCGGGTAACAGCTAGTTATAATCAACGTTTTGCATAGATTTCATGCGTTCTTAAGGGGAGATATTTTTTTACACAAATATCAGTTTCCAAACAAATTTTAGCAACTGTAGTTTTGCGAACTCAACCTTAGGCATATATTTATTTAGCATATTTTTCTTTGGTTCATTTATCGCTTTACAGAATATTACTTGAGCAACTTTCATTAAGATATTTATAGTTGGTTGTCAATTTCACATATGCAAAGATTTTTCGAAAAATGGTGCTCCAAATGAACATTTAGCATAGGTACTTTTTGAATCGATGAATCATCTTTTGCCTAACATTTTGGTTGGAATAAATATAGGTATAATAATATGCTATGAATAAAATCACATTTTAAAATATCTGTCAAATTTAAAGTCTATTTCTCCATTTTCATTGATTACTTTTATAAATATAATAAAATCATGCTGTATCTAGCTGGTCAAAGTACAAAGTAACAGAGGTACCATAGATTTCCATGTACCGTGCCGTGTCGGTTGGAATTAGCGTCCGGTTGTAACTATCCGGCAGAGCGCCCACCTCAGCCATAAATTAGGAGCCGGAGCGCTACATGGGTGGGCCGAGTGTCCATTGCCGTCCGGCGAAAAAACGGAACGGGAAATTGGAATGCTAAAGTGAATGCTATAGTTGCGCCGTTGATAAGCCCGGATATGACAGCTGTCAACTCAGCACGTAGTATAGACTGAGTTGACATCTGTCAAATCGGGACTACGTACGGATATAAAAGGCAAAACATACTAACCTATATCGCCCTGTCAGTTCAATGCACGAGAACAGAGACGAATACTATAATCATAATTATAATAGTATATTCGTAAAGCCATAGTAATGAGGATTGTTTTAAAATTATAATAGTAATAATATAGTTGCCGTAGTAATGTATAAAGTGTTTACCACCATGGGTCTGGTTGGGGGGTGGAATTGTTATTTCTGCCTTCGGATTGAACCCTACCTTAAGTAATTACACCTACTCACTGTTAAACATTATTTTCTCTGTAAGCGAATTATGTAATTCTTTTGAGAAAAATAAATATTTTAACCGTAAAATTGGCAATAAAATAAAACAAGTAGAGGATGTCAAAACGTGAAAAAAAATAGGCTACATATTAAAAGTAAGAAAATAATTTAACATTACTAAAACTATCACTTTAACGTCATGAACTCATTGTAGCTATAAGTAGAACAACTGCTCAATAAGCCAGCGCAGGCTTCTTTTTAAGCTAGTTATGTTCAATGCCGCGATTATGTTTGTCGACAGCTTATTACTCTCTCATTCTAACAGATTGTTGCGCCCCTCTCGGCTTGTCAGTCCAACTGTTAGTCTGTAACCCTTCCTAAGGATTTCTAAAACATTTAATAAACATCTGTAATTATTGAATATCGTGTATTACTATTATTCAGTCATTTAGTGTTGCCTTAGTTAAATTCCGTTGTTTGTTTAGTTTTAATAAAACTACGTAAAATTATGTTTGGAGTCCATTTTATAGTGTTGTTCCTGAAAATAATTATATTGGAACGGGCAACTTATTGTCTCCAATTATACTCATTCTTCATTGCGGGCCATATTCATAATTATTAATTAATAATAGATAATGACAGGCCTACTTTTTACGGCTGTTTACCCAAAGCGTGCCAACGGGACCCTAAGCCTCCGGAGTTCGTCATTCTGCCTGTCAGCGAGTTGTATCTCATGAACCACAATAGGTAGATAGTTTAAATTTGCACAGAGTGTGTATTAATTAGTAAAAGCCGTTATAACAAAAAAAAATTAAAAAAAATAAAATTGGGCGGATTTCCTTACAGTTGTGATAGTGTCATTGTAATCAAATTTGATAAGACACATACAGCACGTTCAAAATTTTCAGCAATTATATGTAATGTCACGATATGTCGTGACGTCAATGACAACGAAACCAAGCTATAAAGCATGGACCATAGACTTTTAATCAATCTGCACGAGCGGTGCGGGACTGCAAAAATGGCGCAGGTTAGTGGATGCGGCTTAATTAAAACCATAAGGAAAATTGTTTGGCCCGTCCGTTGTCTATGCTTTTGTTGGACGGATTTTTGCGGCCAGCTTTGTCTGAAAAAAAAACCGATTGTTTTGGGGTTATTTATGTAGCAGAAAATAAGCTAAGCTCTGAACTATGTTTAGTGCAATAAGTACAGAGCAGTTTCTTTTGGACGAGTTTGTCTATGGTAGTTGAACTATATTATGATACTCATTTTTAACCTTTTGCTTGTTTTAAATATAAATTAGCTGTTTCATAAAATTAATGTCGTAATTAAATCAATAATCGACGGCACGAGGTTCGTTTCACTAACACGCTATTTGAATAGGTATATATGCGATGCGGTACATTGATTGTGGGGTCCGGTCTGTTCACACTTGCTTGTCTTTTGTTTTTGTTCCAGTTCCAGACGGCTTTTGGTTACTTTTCGAAACGTAGAGCTGACATCGTGTTGTTCTTCTATGAATTATATATTATAGTTATGTTCTATATAATTGTACTGACACATCCGTGTTAATGCCTCAATTGACCTTTTGTTTGTAATGTTTTTGTGTTAAAAAGAAGGCTAAATTACAACAGTCATGAATAAACTGTAAATAAGGAACTTTTATTTTATTGCCGTGAAATAAACAAACTATAGTAATATTAGTTGCATACCCCACATCGTAAATAACAGTCATATGCTAATCGGACCTGAATTTTCACTTCCCTCCAAATCGCAATGTGGTTTACACACATTTTATGTTAATGGCGTGATGCCGAGCAATTCGCTATTGTATGAATTCAAACAAGAAATATTACAAAGGGACAGGCGCCTGAGCTCGATATAAAAAAAATTAAGTGAACTTAATCACTTTTTGTTACATACCTACATGAATTCATATTTCATAGACTAGCCAGACTACACTCGCGGACTAATAAAACGGGTCAGAGTGCGTTTTTCATACTAAAGAGGTTATTTCGAAGCCTTGGTTCCTCGCCAGGGAATGCTTTTAGTGAAATGTGATGATGAATACCTCGAGCATCGATACAGGACTTCCAGAGTGGCTAGGATACCCAACTGAATGAATCTGCGGTTAACGCCGGAATAGTGCATGTTCAGAAAAACATCTAAAACGACAATAAAATGTAAGGAAATCCAAGCGCTGACCCAAACTCTCCCGCTGTGATGTTAACTGATTGTGCGATCAGTTAGGTATCTTAAGAACTTTTGACCTCCTCTATTGAACCTCGCAGTATCCACCATTAAAACTCACTCAAAACATCCCCTGGCGATTAACCAAGGCTTCGAAATAGCCTCGTTTGTATGAAAAACGCACTCTGACCCGTATTATTTGTCCGCGAGTGTATTTAACAGGATGTTCTGAAAACGACAAGGTAATCCAAAAGCAATTCTACCGTAAAATTTAATTTATTTCTTAAGTATATTTGGCTCATGTCAACTTCTAAAATGTGCGTAGGTTTTTTTTTTAACAGTGAAACCCCAAAAATCATAACTCTCAAGTACTCCAGCACATAAACCTGGCACGCATGAGTTATTTCATAAAATAAACACACGGTAATGTAGACCTCACGCGTTCTGAAATAATGTGAAAAAGCACCGGAATGACGCCCCAGGGGCCAGGAATCGGTTATTTGCTGGATTGTTTTGAATATGACGTTGTTTAGGGGGCAAACGCCGTGGTAATGGTTATCACTCGCGCCTCTGAGCGGGCCTCGTTCTGGATTGGAAACAAACAAATGAGTTTTTTTGTTATTGCTTGAGTGTTGGTACACAGAACATGAAAACAATCGAGACTATCGAGATGAACATCATACCTATATATAAATACGCGTTATAAAAATAAAAATAACTAACTGTATTAACAAGTCTATTCCCAATAATGGGTAGATTAAGCTGATTGAATGGATGGAATTGTATTAAAACTCTTTTAGAAGTGTTATCCCTTATCCAAAGAAACATTTAAGTGGCTTTGTATTTTCATTTCATATATTTTATCATTAACTGAGGCTCAAAAGTCCAAACTCAAGGTTTGCCAAAGAGCAATGGAGCGTAGCATACTGGGTGTCCGAAGATCCGATAGGGTGAGGAACACAGAGCTGCGCTCCAGAACTGGTATTGCTGATGTTGGGGTAAAGACCGGAAAGTTGAAGTGGGACTGGGCTGGCCATATCTGCCGCATGCACGATGAGAGATGGGCCAAAAACACCACCCATTGGCTTCCACGCGATGGATATCGTAGCAGAGGTAGACCCAGAAGGAGATGGCGAGATGACCTTGAGTCGTTTGCGGGGGATTGGCAGGAGTGCGCTCTGGATAGAGACGAATGGCGAAAACGAGGGGAGGCCTTTGCCCAGCAGTGGGACACAAAAACAGGATAGGAAAAAAAATTATATATATATAAATATAGTAATATAGGTAATATAGGTGTACTCTCAATAATTATAAACATTCAAAAATCATTTGATCTTTTTCAAAACTTACCTCTTTAACTTTTATCTTATTTATTACATTAGTATCAGCTGTCAAGAGCTGTAATAGTAGTAAGTAAATTGTGTTTTTGTATTATTTTATATTCCATATACGTTTTTTGCAAAAGTACGGCCATCAGCTTTATATCAACACCGAAGATATACGGTTCCACGTCGCCGAGGATTGACTGTGACAAAATGTGTGGCCAAACCAGCGCTAAGTAACCGTTTTCACGAATATGCGACTTGAGGCCATGAACAAAACGCTTATTTTAATTAAGCGACATAACCGAAAGGTTTACTATTGCAAATCTAGTTAAAATGCCTCATGTAATGATTGTTTTTTTTTGGACATGTTTAATGTTTTTTTTTTTTTTATAATTCGGATTATGAGACAGAGTAACAGAGAATCAGGTACTAAAGTTGCAAGCAATGCATAATAATATATTATTACTTAGAAATAGGTGACTAATAAATTAAATGACTGAAATTCATCACATCGCAAGGTTTATCAATGCAGTAATTCTGAAAAGTCAAAGAAACAAATCGTTTTAAATGTTCTGTACCAGACAATCTGCCTATACCTACTGACCCACGGTGTAAATTATAACGTAGTGGGAAATGTATCAAATGTAATAAAAGTTTGGAATAAGATCATCAGCATCATGACATAGCTAGTTGTCATAAGGTCATAAGTCTCGTAACCTTTTGCAAAAAGTATCGCACGTTAAAAAAAACATCCTCTACTTTCTAAATAGGCCAAATTTAAGCGAATTAGTGTGAATAACTACGTCCCCGCAGATACATACCTATATTTAGTATCTTTAAAAATAGGACAAATAATCATAACCACAGGTTTCATGGCCGCCTCCAAATACAACTATGAGCTATCACACGCTGCACCATTTGTCTCCGTCCAAGGATCATTTACTTGATATTTTACAGATGTCCCCGAGTGATTATGACGTCGTTCTGCAGAACCAATCGTCTGAGTGGACGTTAGTTTTCCAACAATTTCGGTGGTTTTGCTGGTCATTTGTCTCTTTTTTTGGTTGTTTCTTGCAGTATAATAAGGCGGACGAATAAAATACTTTTTTATTCCACGCTCAAAATTGTCCCATAATATGCCATGCCATGTATAGGCGGACTAAAGTACCTAATACTTTTTGTCTCTAGGGACTAAAGTATTTTTTCTTTTTAATTTCTATCTTGCGCCACCAACTGCCAGCTTCATGTCGTTGAAGGTACAGTGCCGCGGGGGAGGAGGTCTAGGCAATGTAGGTTGGTCATGTAACGTGCAGGGCCAATCTGTCTCTCCCAAGGCCGCTGTACACATTGGGCCAATGCGTTGAGCCAAGGCATTGAAAAAATATCGAATGACGTTTACACATGGGCGTATTGATCATTCTGCATTGGAGCTTTAATAAAAGAGCCTTTGATGTGTGTACGAAAAGCTGACCAGTATTGTTCGCCCACTAGAAAAAAGCCAAAAGACCATTGACCCGACGCATTGGCCCAATGTGTACAGCGGGTATAATAGCCCGTGTACACATTGGGCCCATGCCTTGGGCCAGTATGATGGGCCAACAATATTATCCTTAAAAGGTCGCCGGATACACGTTGGCGTTGATCATTCTGCGTTGGCGCTTTGATTAAGATGGATGTGTAACTGTTGCAGCCGCGGCAATTTATTTATACAGTACGTATAAGTATTACCTAAAAGTTCGCTAAAGTAAAAAGAAATGGCGCAAAAGAACATGGTGGACGTTGACTATTCATCCTATTTCCATATTATTGCTTCATTTCGGTACATTTCTATACATTGTAAAACCTCATTTATGGTCCACTGCATTGTAACAATTTCACTCACGTGTACTGTACACTACTGCCTTTGCTGACGAATAACAATTAACTGAATAAGACGCTAACGTGTGAACACTGTTTGCCGAGTGCGCCAACATCCTTTGATATGTGCACGAATAACCGACACCATTCGGTTAGTCGGCCAGCGTTGGTCGCCAACTACGAACAAACCAAAGGTGCAGCCAAATAACCTCTAAACGTTGGCCCAATACCGTGGCCCAACGCACTGGCCCAATGTGTACACGGCTAGCAATCGGACTGACAGGCCGGACGGGACGGAGCTATCTGCAGGAGTGAGGAAGTTATGTTAAGTCACCGAATACGATGAACTGTCACGCCAAAATCGGCCAGCGACGCGGAACGTTAGTTTGTATTGCGCATGAGGCTGATAAACAAGTGGACCAAGTTCTCGTCCTTGTGATACTCCAGTCTTTTTGGCAATCTTTATTCTTGTGTTATCTGAAAATAGCTAACTAGCTATCGTTATTTAGCTGTTACTTACTGCACCTAATATAATTAATTTTCCAATGAACATGGCAAATCACGTGGTTCTATAATATAAACGCAACCTTTTTACTTATTTACATTTCTAAGGCTACCCTTGGTAATAATTGAATAAGCAAATTTATTTTACCTACGTAATTCAGAAAATGTGAATAAAACTATGTATTTTAGTCAGACGAATGAATTCCAAGCCACCAATTTACCGAACCGACAAAATGATTGAAAATGCAATTTTCTCCGAAACAATGACAAGCAATCGAGCCGCGGCCATAAATCAGACAGTCGAATTGCGTGGGAACGGCGCAGCTGCCATGACGGAGCGAGATGGGAATATTGTTTGCTTTTTGTTCAGTTGCCGTTAGTTTTTATAGTTATTATGATAAACAAATAATAAATAAACATGACCTAGTATAAATAACAAATTCAATTGGTGTTTATGAAACTTAACTATTTTAAGTTAAAAACATCCTGTAACACAGTTAAAACTTTGTCTTAGGCTTACCGTTTTCTGTACGTTTATTTCAATGTAGGTACTTCACTTCTCTCTCCAGATAAAAATTTGTATACATTGATGACTTTTTAAATAAAATGCCAAATGCCAGTAAGATCGATCCTTCAAAACCAATCAAACTCCCAATCTTTTTATACATCCCTTATAAAAATACTCCAAGAGTCCTTGCCGCTTACCAAAATTGTTCAACCCCATTAGAAAACAAACGACAAACGCCTAAAGGTAGGCTTTTCCATGTAAATTAGTGTTTTCAAAGGAGTTCCATTTTTCCTAACCCCTTTTTGAATGTAAATAAGTGTACCTACTACAGAGAAAAACCGAGGTAGATCTGCGTTTGTCAATATAACTCCCTTCCATTGAGAAAAGGAAATACGTGAATTTATAAGCTTTATACAGTTGAGTTAAGGACCGTCTAGTTATTCCCAACAGTAAAATTACCGTGGTGGCTTTTGGCAGATGAAGTTGACAGTCACAGAGCGATTCTTTGACTGTTTTCTGTAATAACAGCTAATATTTTTGTAGAGTCAAACCTTTTACTTCTCGTTGATTGTGTTTTGAAACCATTTGTGTAGGGCGAGACGTGGAGTTTAATTTATCTTTTTCAAGTTTGTGGCGCGTGATCTCTTTGTAAACATGAAGATAATTAGGCATTTAAGACTAAAGAGTTTCTGTGGAAAGTAAGCACGTGTTTGTTTTAATTGCCCCTGTCAGACGACACTAGAAACAGTTCATGAAAATAAAGCAAGATGAATAAGTGCAAGATTGAAATGTGATCTAAAATGCTATAAATAATCTTTTTTTGTAAATTACTTGCTTTTGTACTCAAGGTGTCGAAATGTATAAGGTAGTACCTAATGAACAGTGCAAGAGCACTTACTAAAATGTTTATTGAGTTCAGTTAAATTTGTTAATTTTTAATAACCAAATTTTTAACATGTACCTACTTACAGTAAGTATATGATTGCTTTTATTAATTAATCAATAAACACCATGTGAGTTTCGTGCATTTTTACATTAGTAAATTTAGTCACAGCTATTATTCTTTGTTAAAATAGCAATGGACCCGATTCTACGTGCACATCGCTCAAATAGCCTTAAACTAAATTGTCTAATTTTAAGACATAGTTTGGACGGCAGATTTATCAAGTGCTATTCCAGAATGTCAATGTAAAGTTAAATAGACCGCCTAAAATAAGAAGCGTCAGATTCAAATTAGTGCTGTCATTTGATTATGACAGCTGCTCATAGAATAGCAAAGTGTTTTAGCTACACCTAAATAAAATAAAAGGTTTATAGGCTACTGTAGAATCGGGTCCATTACTAGGTATGCTACTCAAGATCTAGTTGATCAAAGTTAATGACATCGCATATCGTACTTCTTCCTAAAAAAACGCGTATAGGGCTAGTGCTGCATTTTTAAAGTTACCATTGGGGGTAAAAAGGGAAGGGGCATCATTGAGGAGTGTCTTTTCAAAAGGGCTTATTTCCACTATGAACTTTAATGGGTAATAGAGAAAAACATAAATCCACACTTTTCATTTCTAAATTAATAATTATTATTATTTTATTTTCGATATTGTATTAAAGTAAGTTGACATACCTAAATATTATAATAGTTCTTCATACGTTGGTTTATCTACCTAAATAATTAAGTAAATTATCATTCATTTTTCAGAGTTAAGTTCTTTTGATGAAAACTTTTGAAATAAGCCAGCCGTTTTGTTGCGGTCTTGTCAGAAATTTTTGATTTGTACATTGCATAAATAAACTATTATGATCATTTTGAAATCTAAGCGAATTTAGTGCCGAAATAAAAATACCTAATTATTTATTACCGGGAAATTATTCCAATGGTCATGTCTTTCTGAAAGCAAAAGGTACCCATTTTTTTCCTTTACCTGTTTATTTTTAGTGGCCAGCTTAAAATTTCAAAGTCCTACAAAATAAATATCTACCTATGTCTAATAAGAAATAGGCTCTTTTGATCTGAACTTTGATATTTGAATCTTTTTTTAAAGAACAAGAAGATACTTTTTAGAACTTTAACCTCTAATAATATATTAATATGTAGTTTTCTGCTTTAAGCAGAACTACATTTAGAGTTTTAAAATAATAATGGAAATAAGCCCTTTTAAAAAGACACTCCTAAATTCATGTCTTTCGGAGTTTTACTACATCTCGCTGCTATATTCCACCAAATAAAAGATTGAGCGAAGTCACATGTATATAACTAATAAATACAAACTATTCAATGACACGTCACGCGATGCAAGTTTAACCGCAAGGTTAAACACCAGAGAGTGGCGGTGGTAGTGTTGTTTCGTTGATTCCGTGATATATTTAATTTAACGTTACATATATTTTATTTTTCAATGTTCAACATAATTGGACCCAATTCAAATATTCAATAAAGAATCGTTACATACATACATACACTCAGGAGCAAAAATACCGGGTCAGAGTGCGTTTTTCATACTAAAGAGGCTATTTCGAAGCCTTGGTTCCTCGCCAGGGAATGCTTTTAGTGAAATCTGATGCTGAATACCCCGAGCATCGATACAGGACTTCCAAAGTGGCTAGGATACCCAACTGAATGAATCTGCGGTTAACGCCGGAATAGTGCCTGTTCAGAAAAACATCTAAATAGG
Source organism: Acleris sparsana (assembly GCA_923062465.1). Lineage (NCBI taxonomy): Eukaryota > Metazoa > Arthropoda > Insecta > Lepidoptera > Tortricidae > Acleris > Acleris sparsana. Next base: position 18,220,084 of record OV281286.1, read on the forward strand.
CAATAAAATGTAAGGAAATCCAAATGTTGACCCAAACTCTCCCGCTGTGGCGCCAAACTGATTGTGCGATCAGTTAGGTATCTTAAGAACTTTTGACCTCCTCTATTAAACCTTGGACTATCTACTATTAAACCCCACTCAAAACAACCCCTGGCGAGGAACAAAGGCTTCGAATCAGTCTCGTTTGTATGAAAAACGCACTCTGATCCGGTATTTTTGCTTCTGCGTGTAGGTACATGACCCTGAAAACATGACACTCCTTTTTTGGGCAGTCGTGTAAAAAGACACCCGATAACAGTCAGAATCATCGTCATAAAATTAAACGCATCACAGTTAGCTGGTAACACTAAAGTAGCAGCTGTCACTGTCAAATGTCAAACATCCAGCTGATTTTGGTTGTCGTTTGCGCAAGCGGCCGCTTAACCTAAAATCAGTCGGGTTTTCCATCAATAATTATAGAGATTCCTTAGAATTCTGTGTGAAAATATAATTTTATAGTATGTGAACTGTGACTTATAAACTTTCAAGTACTTTTTCGGTTTAAATTTCGCGTAAAAACGGTGTAAAAACAATGTGCTCTTGTAGTTTATTTGTTTAGGTGCCTAGTAATCTTCTTTTATTTACATAGTTTAGTCGCATTTTCGATACAGTTATAAACACTTAGATTAGTTTACTGTTTGTATCAAATTTATTTGTCTAAATATTATTATTAAATGCTAAAATTTATCCTAAATCAGATATTATTTCCCACTTTACGAATATCCAATCGCATTTCTTTGCTAAGAGTACTTAAACCAGCCACCGTATTCAAAGAAAATATAAAGATGGCAGGCGTGTCGTCTAAATTAAAAACTGATTCAAATTTGGATGGAAATCCTGCAAAAAAAATAAAACTCTCCGCAGAATTAGTGAAAACTAGGACTGTAGCTACAATGTGTGGGGCTTGGAGACCTGAAGAAGAAGATGGAGGCATGATCTTGGTCTTCCAGACCAGGCAAGCATGTTTGAGTCCTGATCCAGAAAAGGAATCTGACTTTCCGGAGAACATCGAAGATTTCTGGGAGGGGACTTTTCAAGGCAACGATGATGAACAGGTAATAAAGAATGAATTTGTATAGAATTAATCTTTCTTATTTGGGTATTCAAGTAATCAAGAGTTGGTCTGAGAATGAATGTAGATTAGACAAAGATCATGTTGAACACCCATGTAGTACCAAATCCTGTAATTATCTGAGACTCGGAGAGTTGTTGACAATTATGTTTAACTTGGACATACAGTCTAGGTACATTTAACTTTGAGAGGGAGTTCAATATGTGAATTTTTACATGAAATACTCTACTAGTGTTTTGTTTTGGTACCGACAGCGCCATCTCTTAGTTCTTGTTTAAACTAGCTTTTAAAGTAGTTTCTATAACTATTGTATTGCTAGCTATTGCTAGTACTTCGTAACAGGTGGCGCTGTGCGTAAAAAAGTTCAACATTTATTAATTGTTATTTATTAATTTACCTATTTTATATTTCCCATATTACGCATAATTGATTTTTCCGCGTTTGAATTGTTCTTTAAATTGAAATGGTTTTATAGTCTCACTTCGTTTTTGTAAATAAACGCCATCTGTAGAGGTGTTAGAGAAGTACTTCCCTTTCCAAACCGCTGCGCAGATTTCATATAGGTAGTGCTTATGTAGTTCTTGTTTTTTGGTACAGATGGCACTTTCTTTATAAAGTTATAAGTTTGTACATATGTATTCGTTACTTTTGGTGTGTGGTTTATGTATACAATATACTTTTTTTTTTGTGACCTGTAACCTTACTGTAAGGATTTCAAAGAGCAAGGGAATAGGTGAAAAACTCAAGTAAATCGCCTGTTGCAAGTAGGGGTGCACAAAACTAATACGGAATTTGCGTCAAATTTCAAATATATTACAACTACATGTAACAGGTGATTAACTTAACTTTTTACCTATACCTATCGTGAAATTGGTAAGAGTATTTTAAAATGGTAGGTATAGAAGATCCTCGTCAGTTCTGATGCTTAAGGGTAGTCAGATTTTCTTCTTTTACTCTCTCAGACTTTTTTTTTAATTTCTACTGTTTAATTATTATTTTTTGTAATTACGTTTTCAGTAAATAATGGAGCAAAGTTAAAGATCTAGAAGTTTCTAAAGAGCAAGGCATACCTACATAAAGTAGGTATAATATAATAAAGAGCGTAATCTTATACGTAATCTATTTTTATAGTCTAAAACTTTTTTGAGTCAGGAAATGTTAAATCACTGGATTTTTTTTTAATGGCCCATGTCACAAAAAAACCGGTCAAGTGGGAGTCAGACTCGAGAAACACAACAACAAGGGTACCGTACCACCGCTCAGTAGGTAGGTACGTAAATCACACTTAAGCATTTTTTAGTAATTTTTGTTTTTCTTCAGGTTATGTGCCTACTTTAATTACACCAAATTGAACGCTTACAACTCAACAATAAAAAATAGAAATTCGTTAAAAAACAACGTCGTAGGTATATGTATAGTGGGGAACCTTTATTATTTCACTTTCTTTTTTTCTTTATTTGCTGGTAAACCCGCCGTAATAATACACCTCAGCATTAGCATTACGCTGAGCCTGTGTCCGATTCACTGCCGCGAAGACACACTCACTACTTGTTTATTGCTGTTCTATTTTAACTATTTTTGTGTGTTGTGTGTTTAGTGACTAAATGTATTTTTCTATTTTCGTTCAACATATTCAGAAATACAAATCAACCCGCTATCTATTAGTTTAAAACTACAGCTCTGTAAAGTTAGGACAGACGGACGGACGGACAGCGTAGACACATTAATAGGGTTCGCCGTTAGGCTACCCTTCGCGCACGGAACCATAGATCATATAGTCAGGTTTGAACTGCCACTCACTGTATTCACGAACGATTAAGAACTTAAAATGACCTATCCAGGGACATATTATCGCTGGTCGTTGTTTGTATTCCACAATCCTCCTTTATCTCTATCTCTACATAACTAAAAAACTAAGTCACTTCCCGCCGTGTGTTCCTCTTACCCTCTGTATGTACGCTTATCTTTCAAACTGCGCAAAAAATAAAAAATGTTTTAAAATACAAAAAACAGCCTCCAAAAAACACCAAAAAGCAGCGCGGCACCCGGCACTCCGAAGCTGCACTGACGCGCCGCTGCTGCCGCGCCGACAAGCTGCTGCTGCCGCGCCCCAGTGTGACGGTAAACATGGCGGCCGTATTTCATACAACTTCGCGAAGCTGGGCGCGCGACGCGCCTGTCCTGCCCCAGTTCCGGCCAGCAGCGGCGCGTAGCAGTTTCAACGCGCTACTTTTTAATATGCCGGGTTTCATTTGTTTTGTTGTTCGCGCGACGCTGCTGCCACGCGTTTGGTGTGCCCCGGTGCCTTAAAGGTCAGTTAAACTGAAGTCGGCGTTCTACATTTATTTAAACCAAAAGCCGACTTCAGTTTGACTGACCCATTATCATTTGAAAATATTTTGGTCTTTTGGAGGCGGTTCTTTGTTTTTAAGTATAATTAAATCTGGTTTACTCACATAAATTACACATGGGTACTTTACTTATACCTATAAAGCGATTTACCAGTACCATGTGGCATATTCCTCTACGTATCGACGTAGGTCCTGCGTTAGTATTATTGAGCAGAACACTTAGCCGGCGCGGTAAAAGCCCGCTGCGAACTCTGTGCGACTACATTGAGCACATTATTTAGTAATGGAAAGAACATTCAGATGTAACTCACATTCGTACTTATGTACAGTTGGCAAAGAAATGGATTTCTTGATGCATTTAAGTCATTATTTCCTAACAAACAGAATCGCTAAGTTAAGCGATTCAAAGAAAGACCGGGATATAGTGGACTACCTTACAGGGTGGATGAATCAGGTCAGGAGTGTTGATAATATGGTACTTCATGTTTTGCAAAAGTCGTACGGAAAATGAGACATTACAATTTTTCAAAATTTTGGAATAACGGCACCCGGCTTCACCATTTTCGATGCAACGAGCACAGTTATTAAAAAAAATCAGATTCTCAAAGAAGCACCATTATCTATATCGGAGGATTTTTTATCTTTTTATAGTTATAACCATGTCGACATCGTTATAGTATTGAAAACGTTATATAAAAGCCCTTGTTGTTTTGCCTCCTCTACACGGACGTGTGGAGGGGGTACTTTGCTCATCTGTGGTAGGTTTTTAACGTCGGCAGATGCATCTGCCACCGATCCGATTATTGTCGGTTTCTGTGGCACGGATCAAAGGGTTTAAGCGCGAATGCAAGGCGTCTATACATATACATGAGGAAATTTGAATAAACGTTATAACAAAACGTTATTTGAATAAAACGAAAGTTACGCTGATCTCACATTTGATGGTAAATCTGTGTACAAGGAGATCAACTTATACTGGATTTTAGTTTTTTCGTTAAAAATAGCTAGTTTGTCAACATTTTATACATATTGAAAGCTTTAGCTTCAATGTGTTCTTTTGTAGTTTTGAGCTTCTTTTTCGTCGCACTGTGCGTCATCTCACTGTTCACTCCCGTCTTTCTCTTGCTTCCTCTTGCTTTATAACCCTCCACATTCATACTCAAAAGTCTTGTCGTAATATGAATTTCATCCCTCCTCATGTCATGACATGAGCGCACCATAACAACCTCCACATACATACGACATTATAAAGTATAAAGACAAACATATTAAAAAATTAACTAAGTGATCCGTCCACACGTCTGCCGATGTGTGGACGGATCGAGAATTAATCTGCGGATACTTTTGCTGATCTATCGGCTGATGCGTCTGCAGACGTGTAGAGGAGGCAATAAACGAAATTTAACTGTGGATGGTCCACATTTTACGTTGACTGTACATGAAAATGTACGGAAGAAGGTTTTTGAAATAAGCCTAAGAGCTTCTTTTGTTTAGAGATTAAAAGGGCGTCGATATGATAGCACCCAATGCAAATATAACAGGATTTCAATTAGTTACATTTTCTAGATTTATTATATATTTTATTTATTTCTATTCTATTTTATAGATTTATTATATAAGAATTTAAATGTATTCTGCGACAATTTTATTATTGAATGACTACGGAATGGTAATGGGAAAAAACAAACACACATACACACAAACAGTAACCCAATTTCGACGTTTAAATGTGCCCCAATGACGTCCGTAGACTGTGAACGAACTTTTTCGACTAATAAATAGGTTCTAAGTTTACGTCGTTATGGACAAACTAAAAACAAAAACATTATTTTAGATTGGGGAAAGTGTTCTTTAAATTAATAATAGTGGCGCTGAATACATATAGATTATAGTATGATAAATAACACCTAATAATATTTATAATTAACATCATAAGGAAGTCTCTGCTGTACAAAACAGAGTTATGTATCTCAAAATAACGGACTTTATTCCGATCCTTGCTATTAAATTAATATAATGACCCCGTTATTATGTCGACCTGTACTTTCGAAACTGATATCTCTTAAAACGGCGCAACCGATTTGTATGAGATCTAGCTAAGAAGTAAGAACCTTAATTAAACTAAACTTAAACTATTACCACCCTCATTTTTGTCGGGGGATTTAAATGATATACACAAATGCCCTGATTAATAAACGTGGAGAAACGTCGGAGTAACTAAGCCATGCTTTGTCCTTATCTGTCGAATATAAATGTCACAATGACAGAATAAGGACAAGTAAGGGCATAACAGTGAATTTAATTAATTGAATGTTTCATTAGCTATTTTGTCGTCTAAAATGCGTGCCAAACCTGAGGACTATGACTGTCTTTGACTTGACACTTAAACACAACAGCTCAGGGCCTCTATTCTGCTAGGTAATACCATGCCTTTGACGTGTGATCGTATGTTTTTAACTCGGCCACCATTACTGCCAAGTAAATAAGAGCTATCGTAGCGATGACGATACGAAAACACGTCAAAGGCAAGATGGGTTTACCCAGTAGGTACTCAGTAGACTAAATGCATTGTACACTTACCATGAAGTACAATTAACGTACTCGCTAGCGAGTCGAATGCTCTGTCCCTTGCAGACCTCGCAGTGTTCTCATAGAGCGCGAGGGACAGAGCATTGGACTCGCTAGCTAATACGGTAATTGTAACTCATGATAAGCTAGAGCCAAAAATAAGGATTTTTAAACAAAACTTATATTACTTTCACGAAAGATATTATTACAAGCCTGTTTGGTTTTCTCTCCATAGCAAAACGCTTCGCGGACATAATAATTGGCTTCCTTGGGCGTTTGTCACAATTTCCCCACGATCTCCCTCCAACTTAATTAATCATCAATATTAAGGGTCGCTAATTACTTTATAACTGCTTATTTATATTTATTTAGCCAGGGGAATTGCGAGACCTGAATTTTAACCCGAGCTTAATATCTGATTTAGCTCAAATTGGTTTTAATATTGTATCAGTAAAGAGAATGACGCTTTACTTGTCTCGAAATATTACATTGGAATGATAAAATCACTCAGTACCGAATCGTCCATGTAGAAAAAATGTCTAGTGCCACATATTGACCAAGAAGCGAAATAATCGATATAACGTGCAACATTAACGACCGCTACAAGTGTTATAAAAGCACTTGTACCGGTCATAACCTGTCCCTTTGTGCTTTTTTCTTCAGCAGTTTTGACTGTGCGATGATGAGTTAGCAAGTCTGTATCTTTAAAAAAAACGCATATAAAAAAAGGGCTAAGGAATGCCCAGACGGCGTGATACTGTGAATATCATCACCTACTATGTGGGTAATGGTGTGATGTTCTTAATGCAAAAATGTTCTTCAACTATTACCATAGATCTTGACCGTGACTTAAAACCCAAGTTTTGTTGCACAATTTAGGTTAAAAAATGAGCGTAAAAACCAAGATGCGTTCTAATAGAATATCGGCAAGCATTGTTAAGTTATCCTTACTCAAAACATCAAACAATGTAGTCCACTTTACGAACCTTACGCCACTTTAACATTATATTTTGGTCATCAAGGCTCTACGCAAATGTTAATACGTTGACAAAAGTCAGGTTATAGCAATATAAAATCTTGTCACAACACTTCCAACCCTCAATGCATAGTCAGAGGGTAACATTTTCAAGAGTATGCTTCATGGTAGCCCACAAAACAGACTTTGAGCTTTGTTTTAAGTTTAACACAGTTGTGAATGGATTGTGGGTTGTACGTAGAGAATCCAAACTCTGGCCTCCGTTAGCACCAGTCCTAAACCCAGCTTACCATGTCCATAATAAATGAAATCACGGAAGGCAGACGCATTTGTGATTCCTGAACCCTCTTTGGTCATGATAATTCTATGAATATTAACTGGTCTGATATCTAATTAGACCGTTGAAAGGCAACCTGTTGCTCTGTAAGACTGGATTTTTGAAAATAGGAGGAATTTCGTCGATATAAAATCCATCTGTATAATATTAAAATAGCTATAATTTTAACATTACTATTTCAATAAATTTTATACACATGATCCGTATTTGAACTCCATTGGACGATGGAAAGGGATTTGGACTCCTGCTTGAGCTCGTCTCTAACTTAACTACTATGTAGGATTTACTTCGATTAAATTAGCTTTTAAAACCTTATTGCAGTCCGACATACTGAGAGACAAAGAGAAACAACGCACCGAGTACAAAGAAGCAATTGAATTATGCAAAATAAATAGGGAAACATAAACAACGGTCTTGTGCATAATGTGAATTGAAAACGATTACGCAACTTGAATATGTTGCATTTTTGCGCTATTGAAACTATGTTTTAAGATTTTGAGATTTAAATGAATATCGTTCTTGACATCATTAAAATTCAAGCGACACCAAATTGCACAACCGCCATACTCTTAACACAAGACACAAAAACGTCATTATATTGTCACCGGTATTTAAAACGCGCTGCTAAGGAAAATTTTATGACAAAGGTGAATTCTTGGGGCCCTTGCCCCGGCGAAGGGGGAATTTGTCAACATTCCCCCGCAACACTGAGGCATTCTTAAAAGCAACTGGAAGCGAATTATAGGTCTTTTGGTAAAATCGTTTTGGTGTAAACTGTTATTACTACGTCGGTTGGTTTTGTGGCAGTTTAATGTGTGATAAAAGGAGAAATTGTGGAAATTTAGACGATATTAGACAATTTTCGACTGTTCAAAGATGTTTGAGTTTGTGATGATGGCTTTCAACGAGTACGAGTTATTACGTAGGTAATTTAATGAGTTTAAATTTGTTGTTGTTAGAGATTAGTAGATTGGCAAATCATAGCCAACCTTTACATAATGAAAAACGGATTGATTGGTAAAAAATGTGTCATGTAAAATATAAACGATGACCATTTTGTTATGTTTGACGATATTGGAAATAAATTTAATTTCTTATTCGAACAATTTAACTATTTAATGCTCTAACTACCATTAAAAGTTGTATTTCTACAACAGATGCTATCGTCATAATTTCGTTGTTGATGTTTTAGTGCGAAATCTGCATAATATTTACTTACATGAGTAAATTTATCAGAAAACAAAAAACACGTTTAGTATCTTACCGAATTCTTTAGCTCTTATATTCAACCAAACGCTCTGTTTACCAAACGCTCTTTTGTGTTACTTTTTTTTTTATTGCATAGACAAGGCAAACGAGCACACAAGCCACCTGATCGTATGTGGAAACTGAGACTCATAGACATTCGCATTCACAAGACTGCAAGCCTAAGACTGCAAATGCGTTGCCAACCCTTAGGACTAAGATGGAATGCCTCTATGCTAGTCATTACACCGGCTGTCTTATCCCCAAACCGGAACACAACAATGCGAACACTGCTGTTTGGCGGTAGGTTAATGGATAAGATAATGGTAGCGATCCGGACGGATTCGCACAAGGCCCTACCACCTGCAAAGATAAGATAGACTAAAGCTTACTTCAAGTTCCTATTATACATCTACCTACACATTTACATATTTAGAATATTTCCAATACTAGATGTAACTAAAACATGGTTGAAGTGACACTTCTGAATAGCGCCGCGGGAATTGAATTTTTATTCCAACAGAGGTTTTACGTGAATAAGAAAAATTGTAGTCGGCTATTTTCTGTGACGCTGCCTCGGAAAAGTGGTTCAGGGAATTTCTATCGAGAATTGATTGAGATTTAAAAGACTTTTTCAGTGTAAAACGTTTTATGATGGCATCAAAAAGGCTTGTCGAACAACGCGGATATTAAAAAAACGGTATTCAATGACTTTGTATTGGTTTTTATCGCGTGTTCAACCAAAATTAAAATTAAGTATAATTGAATCATAAACAATCGGAATGTTGAACTTTTTCAATAATTCTTGTTGTTTTCTTTAAAAGTTCTGTTTTCGGAATGTATGTTGTGTTTATAAGGTATCGGGATCTAAGAGAATATTCAATTGATCCTGAAACCCTGCGTATTGGCAAACTTTCTTCATTCCAATCTCTCGGAAAGAAAATCCCAGAGTTTTTTACTTTCAGGTAAGCCGATTGCCGTCGAGGAATCGAATTCCCCAGAGCGTTTGATTTTCCAACGTGATTTAAACGACTTAATTTTTCAAACTTCGTTTTTCTCTTAGAAGATATTTACTTGAAGGGAATAAACATATTTATTGATTATGCATTTTTCTTTAAAATAAACTTCAACAGACATGCATGGTTACAAATATTCGGATGGTTAACTTTGCAAATGCACATACCTAAATTTGAATACATTGAAGACCTAACTAACTAAGACTAGGTAGAAAGCTGTCAGTCAAATTGGAATAGTTAATGGTTTGGTCCCTAATGGTGCGTTCCTATATGCAAAACCGTGGATAGAGATTTGGCGTCTCGTTAAAATTTGACACATTTTGTATGAAGCAAATGTCAAATTTTTACGAGAGGTCACAAATCTATCCACGGTTTTGAATATCGGAACGCACCAGAACACAATTAATTTATTTTAAAGTTACAATAATGTTATATAATACTTTGGCTGTTACTTTGATTGTAAAAAAAGGTTTGATTGGTTCAAGCATAATGAACCCACATTATGAATATTGCGGAGTTGAGTTTAAAATAAATAAATTCCATCCAGATGAAGTAAATATAAATAAAATTCATTAACCTTGAACTTCTGTTAAAAAGCAAAGTTTCCTTCATCGCAATCGACGAGCGAGAAAGGCCCTACATTTTTAAACGCCCCTCACACAAGCTAAAGCGGGTATTTATCTTTTTAATAAGGGCAAGATTTACAAAGGGCCAGTGCCTAATTGGGCCCATTTGTAAGGAACAGGGCGGCTCATTTAATAGGCGGCTCATTAATACAACCCCGCAAGGAAGCGATACGATGGCCTTTTAAAAATCTCCGGGGTCGAATCAATTTGGCTTCTTCGAGGTTGTTTTGGCTTTTATTTAGGGATGAGGTCACGACCATTGTGTTATAAAAGTCCTCAAGAATTAATTTGTGGAGCTCAAAATCATCTTCATCATTTTCATCATCATCAGATTTTGACTTCCTCATCAGAACATGATACACGAGTATGTAATTATTAAATTAACAAATTAAAATTATCCACGCGTGTTGTCTTTCACACTTGCAACAGTTGCAAGTTCCAACTTGCTGCATTCTACAAAAGTCGGCAGTTTAAAGCTTGCATTTTAGAATTTTTGCACAAGCTGAGGTGAATTTAAAAGAAGATTACTTTTGTAAATTAACCCTGCGTTATTTTGAACGTGGTCGCTCTACATAATACTTTTCACGTATACCGTTATGTCAGCACTGCACGTACCTCCACGGCCACCGTAAGATAGATTGTTCTACATCAATCATTTCCCCAATCGCTGTCAACCGCTTCCATCTCCGAAGTTGGTAATACGCCTCCCGCCAATCTCTAGTCGAGTTTGTCTGATGCTAAACGAAAGGCATTGGTAAATTGGGTCAAATATTGGCGATGATCATTGTGATTGGAAACTGTGATTATGGATTTTAGCTTCTCGTTAAATTGCAAAAGGTTTTTCTAAGAGTTTGGACTGTCTCCAGAGTTTTATGATAAAAAAACTTTAGATAGATTAAGACGTAAAATTCATACAGTGATTTAGTGATTACTTACCTACAAACAAATAAGATATTCAGTAAAGTGTTCTTTTAGTTAACCGGCAAAATCAATTCTGGAGATTTCGGGACAATGAAGTTTTTTAGGCGAAGAATAAATCTAGCTGCTTCTTAATTAAAATAACTAGATTTGAGCCTAATTAACGATGAGATCGATATCATTTATATTCTACTTTTTTGAATTTTATGACCAAAACGTCCGGTATTCATAATTTAATGTCTACCTTATTTCCTTGATTATACATACTAATACTAGCCAAACGTCATGGACATGTCGAAACACGTTGATACAGTTCCCCAAAGACTCGAACTCAAGTTCATGTATTAATATTGATGTCGTTCCGAGTTCCAGTAACCCACTTCGGCCTCTGGGGTACCATAAAGATGGAAAAACTTGGTACCCTAAAAAGGTGTGTACCCTTAGAATCCGTTGCCCTTAAAAGTTAGAATAATGTCAAATTTTATAGAGTACAAGGTTATTTTTTTCTAAAGCTGAGTTTTTGTGCATGTAGCAAAACATTGTAATAACATTGGGCATTTGTAATCTTATAACTCATATAGCTTTGTCAAATATTAAATACCTATAGATTACTCTATCAAAGTTACCCTTCATATTTAAACTGCGGTGAATAGACTAGATTACTTCGAGTTAAAATTGTACATTTGCCACTTACAACTGGAGTCGAGTTTTAATTTTAAGCGACCTTAACTATCCGCCGTTTCAATATTAGGGACTGACATTTGTCCTGACAACAACAGACATATAGTACTTGATTATATATAATGCTATTGTTAGAATTCTTTGGAACGTAACTACTTGAGGTATTGTTCTAAAATTTGACATTTCATTTCAGTCCATTATTTATAAGCAAAACAAATTAAAATGTAGTTTAGTATTGCGTGACTCGATTTACATAATAATCGGAAACATCGTTCACTGTCACACCATTGTTTTGGAAAATTTGTTGTTTTTCTTTTGAGTAAATTATCAAAAATATAATGAAGAAACAAAGGACTTTTTTTTAATTGGACAATATACTTTCATATTATACTCGTATCATGTAAAAAAAATACTGTAGCTTAATATTACTTTGCCTATTTGCCTATTTTATTTTATTGGTGTATACCCTGTATACGATACAATCACAATCATTTTATGGAGGCATAATAGAGCCCATTTGTTTCTTCATACAAGGTGTTCCCGTGTTTGTTTTTCAGTTAGTATGGAGAAACAAACTTTATGTGATGACTTTAAAACTTGATTTAAAAAAGACGTACAAATGCGTTTAAAACTTCACTCATTTGTAATGATGCTAATAATGTAAAAAACCACTAAAACTTCTGAAATAAAACATGACATTAAGGATTTTTGGTGGCATGGACATGAGGGAAAATCACCAAATTCAGATTAAAATTATGAATATCTGAGAAACTAATAATTTTCGGCAAAAGTATTTATTACTTGACCTAATTTGCTCTAAAGCCTCCACATGAGCTCTACTATGCCTTCATAAAAAAAATGTTTGTAATATCCAGTCACCCTGTATCATTCTTAAGAATGATACAGGGTGACTGGATATTACTATTCAATTAATTGAACGTAACTATTAAAGAAACTGACAGTAGCATAATCCGGTACATTCGCAATAACATAAAAATGTGCCAAAATAAGATTTCGAAATTTCTAACCGTAACCGCCTTCCATTGCCGCGTACTCTAAATTCAAATCTTAATTTAAACTGACATCGAAGAATGCACAAGTGATCAATCAAATACCGATGCACTAAAGTGCTTTCAGTCTGCAATTTCCGGTGGAGCAGACGTTTTCAACTGTCAAAGTTTTATAGAACTCCAATTATTAGTGTCTTATCTTCGTTATCGACTGTCTTCCGAAGAAGCGGATGAAATATAAAACGTTGATTGTCGAAGTTTCAACATTTTTTATGGATCTGTTGACCGCTGTTTGATCAGGTATCGTTGTGATAAATGTTCGTTTGCTGAGCTTGATATGATTAACGGCATTGCTGTAATAGTCATGCGGATTTTTAGTTATAAAATTCACAATTTTGTTCCTCATTATTGTCATCATCTTCAACCGTGAGACGTCCACTGCTGGCCAATAGGCGTTTATCATTTTGATAAGTATATCGATTTCTAGCTGATTTTCTATATTGAATAATATACTGCCTTTATCCGATGCCAAACAATCAACAAAAACTGCAATGAAAAATGAGCCAGTATTATTGGGATAAATTTATGTGGTGTTTCTTTGAAAAAGTTGACGTCTTTTATCTGTCTACATATCTACTTATTAACTTTGGCTAAGCTGTGAAAATATTATTGATTTTACAGTTATTTGTATTGTAATTTAAGAGTTACAGTCGCTGCAATTTTTCTGTTGTTATTTCTTGCTAGATTATTTACTCAAGCAATGCCTTCAATTTCTTCTTCAATCATTTTCTTTTTTTTAACTTTGTAAACAGATGTCTTTTTTCTGTTCCGTGGTACGAATGTAGTAAAATATAATGTATTTTCAATAGTAAATATGTACATAACATTAAGAAGCATGCAAACAACAGCGATCAAATCCTCAACTTTTTCACCTCCAACGTAAACTCAAATGCATAAAACAGTCATTTCAGTCAACCCGAAGTTATCACATCGTTTACGTAAGAAAGTTTCTGCAATATTAATATTCAATAGGCACGCACCTAGCGCACCCTGGCGTCCGTAAACAACTTTACGACAATATCAATTCTAATTTATGCTTTATTACCGACTTGGTGTTCGTGAAATACATTTTGTGTTGCATGGTGCTGCAAGTTACAGGAGTTTTAACGTTGTTTTAATATTGTACCCAATGTATTATTGATTATAGATCGTTATACAAGCTAAGTGTCATTATAATCATCCACCACCAATATCACTAGCTTATGGATCACGTTGACAAAAAAATAATCAGATATTAAAACTGAAGTCATATTTGGTAATAATAGATATGCCTATACAAACGAAGTCATATTTAGACACTATAGGTACTATAAGGACGTAAAAATGAGTAATTTAAAAAAAAACGTGTCTAGGTTTAATTATCGTGTTTTCACATTGAAAAACACTGGGCCTATATTCAACAAGGTAAAAACCATATCGTGTTTGAGAGGTTATCGTATTGTCACCGTTTTCATGGCTCTTATTTGGGAATAGAGACCCAGGCCGTGGTTCCTGATTCAAGACGCGTAATTTAACTAACTTTAGCATTGCTGCGTTCTTAAGATAGATAGGTACGTCAGTTTTAGACCTGGTAGAATTGAAATGCTTTCGTTACGTGATAGCAATTAGCATTAAACAACTGCCGTGGGCATATTTGTAGTTACTGTGAATTTATTAATTTAAGAAGTTTTAGCGTTGTCTAATTCAGTGCCTATTATACCTACTAGCCTAGAACTTAGTCAGGGACTAAGTGATTTGTGTGAGATGGTCCCCTATTATTTAATTTAAGTAATAAAATCGCAATCACTTGTATCTTGTTACCCGTAAACGGTAATAAAGAGTAACGGAGTGATTTTAACGTTTCGCTGGTGACGTTCGCGATTTGCGATATTACAGAAACAACTTATTTACAGCGAACTGATTGTGATTTACATGAAACTGTGGTATTTGTTGTACTCACGCGAAGACGAATAAGTGTTTGATTTTATAATTGTCATTGGCACTTTGAAGAGGACTGGGCTAATAAGTGGTCTGCCACTGGCACCGTAAGGTTATATGGTTTACATGTTTACACGCCAGTCAATTCAACATCGACTTTGTTATTTGATATGAAATTATATTATAGTGTTTTTTGACCGTGTGTTAAGCTGGGGACAAATTATCGGACGCGCCCATCAGCCGCGGCTGCCTGACGTGACTTATGAATGTGCAAAGTCATTCGAACAATCCCCGGACGTGTGCTGTTCCGCATACACCTTGGCCTCTCTCTATCTCAAGCGCTCGATTTCAGTGTCGCACGGACGGACGCGACTGAAGAACAACTTCCAACGCGTCTGATTTCTATGGGACGGTTACAAGGACGGACGACGGTTACTGTTTAGTGTATTGCTGATGATGTACGGCTGATGGATGCATCTGATAATGTGTCAGAAAGTCCAATAAAATAAATGAGTAGAAAGAAATAAGCGGTAAGCTTGGTGTGCTGTGGTGGTGATATCCCTATTTTACTTCATTCCCTGAAAAGGGATCATGTCATGTTTCAAAATTTGCCAAGCTTCTTGTCAAGGTTAGAAATTTGGCAATAGATGGATAAGTCATTTAAAGGGTCAAGAAGAAGGCTCTCTAGAGTGTATAGATGAGTCCATCTATTGGTCTTTTCACCGAAGCAAGCACCTTATTCAACAATGTCTTTTCCTCTATCGTTATCGTTGATTATATCATTATATCATACTCAGCGTTGTGATACCTTTCTTAATAAAAACAATACATAATAAATGTATAAAAACTAAACGCAGTGCCTTTTACAACTTCTCCAAAATAAAATTAATCACTTGGTATTTAACATGGTATGCACCATTATTAAAATAATAATTGCTCCATAACGTACAAAACTTTAGCAGCTTCGAAAGTTTGTTGAAACACATAATAAATAATAAACTGTGCTAAAAATAACTTAAGTATAACACGAATAAGTGAATTTTGTAGGTCAGGATCAAAGGAATAATCGAAAATCCCGTACGAAAGGGAAATCTCCGAGTTGAGAGCGCACTTACTTTGGAACACCGGTTTTTGATACCCTCCAACGCTCCAAGAGAATTTGGCAGGGCTTATTTAATGTGCCGCTGAGTGTCCCACTTTGCGGGTCATTCCTGAGTCTACTGATAACTTAGTCAATACGATTGCAATACATATTTTTTTTGGTTTTCATGGACACTTCTACACTTCTTCATTTATATTTCAACCAGAAGTGAACATTTTTGGTGACAAATGTAACAACAAGCAAGCTTTGAAAACTTGACTGCTGCCTGGTGAAGACCAATCCAACGATACCTCGTACTTTAATATGTAATCCGTAAAGGCGTTTACTCTAATAAATATCAGGGGACAATGTCACACCATTTGACCTACTCCCTACTTACATAGACAAATATATACTTAAATACGTAGAAAACATCAATGACTAAAAACAAATATTCGCGCTCATCACACAAATATCTGCCCTTACCGGGACTTGAACTCACGACCGCTTGCTTCGTAGGCAGGGTCACTACCAACTAGGCCAGCGCGTCGTCATTATTTTTTTAAAACTCAAGTGTAATGATGTCAGCTTCTTTTTAGAAACAGGTGAATCCGAGTAGCCCTAGATCGATCTTGGCGGAAGTCTTAGAAGAAGGCCTATGTCCACGTTGCCTTCAGTGAATATGATAACACATGGCTCACGTAATGATGATGACAATGATGATGATGATGATGACGATGATAATTATCTAGTTCTAGTAAAACAAAGCCTTATATTTAGAGCGGTTGCCCGTTTGAAACTGGTAACTATAAACTAATTTGGCAATTATCAAAAGTTATAAACTGATAACTACGCCTATCAAGCTTGTAATATAAGTAAATTTACCTATTACAAAGCGGATGCGGCATAGCCTATCTCAAGTCCCACTTTAATATGCGTATCAAAAGCAAAAGTTCCCGGTCGTCGGAAACTTTGCCTAAATTTGGCTGTAGATAAAATTATTCGCTCGTTAATTTCTACAAGTTGCGAAGTATCATGGTTCCTGGATATTGTCATGGTTTTAGAATGTGGAATGAGTTTGGAGAGAGTTACAACGGTTGATTCCAGAAAAAAACCAATGAGATTGGTGCATATCATGATATGTTTAACGTTCAAGTTTTGTGTGAAATAGAAAAGGCAAAATTCAATTGTGCAAATTTTCTACAGAAATTGGGTCTTCAATTTTACGTATGCTGTAATTCCTGCACCAGATTCATGGCATTTAATTACTAGTAGGTATATAGTATAATTAAACAGAAACAACTGGTAGCATTTTAATTGAGTCTATTTCTTCTGAGTATAAACAAGGCTGCTTTCGTTCAATTAATTGAAATAAATGAAACTGATCTGAACACGCAAAATCGCAATTAAGCTTGAATGGAAGTAGTAAGTCTATTCGAAATTAAACACGTTCCTAGACCAAACTTTAAGTTTAGCAGTTTGCGCCATTATCAATATTGGTAAGAAAACTACTATAAAGGTTACTTTAATTTAATTTGTAATTAGTTTTCGCTCGTATATTGTAAGTAATTTTATTACTAAAACTTGACAACCTCAATAATACCTATTTTCTATTTGTTACGTAAAAAACATTCATCGCCACCATCAATTTGGCTATAGGGGTCGTTTCCAAAAATCTTCACCGCGGTCAGTTGATAAAAATATAACTGAATAACCACAAAAAGGTGCAAAGTAACAGAAATACAAAAAACATGTTGCGTCATGCCCGTTTCCAATATTCAAAATAAAAAGGAACAATAGATAGAAGAGAACTTTAAAGTGAAGTAACCAAATCTATCTTCGCTTCGGTTAGAATATTAAGAACAGGTATAAGAGACGCACATGTAAACAATAATAAAATGCTTGAGTAACATTGAATGTCAGTTGCCATGTTCATATATTAGGACATTGCCAACGAAAACGCAAGGCAAAAATAATGTAGCTATTAGTTATTCCAAAATGGTGTCAAGGTCTATTAATTGTTCGATTGCAAAAATTTCAGCATCCCTTAAAGTTGGTAATTATTTTCAGAGTAAATTGTGCGCGAAACGGCCCCGAGCGAAATATTAAATTGAAGGGAAATTTTAAACTGTTCATTATGTAGCGGAGTCGACGTAATTTTGAACTCATCAGCGGCGCGTGCGAGAGTTTCATTCTAGGTTTGTGGCGTAGTGGAAGAAGATGTAATGGTTTCAATTTCCGTTTTTACATGCCTAGATTTGTTCAGGGCTCTTTGTAAAAAATGCTAATAGTGTTTCTCGTTTTGCTTCCTCTACCTCTTACAATATGTTTTCAAATCTCTCGGAAGACTTCTTGGAATTGAACTCTTAATCTTATTTAATTACTTCCAGAAGTTTCTAAAAGTAGTCTATGCCATGAGAAGAATGTGCTTTAGAAATTCGTTGAACGATTTTTTCTCTGTAGGTCTCCAAGAATAGTGTTAATACTAAGAATTATTTGTTAAATTTACGACAATACTGAGCAACGCAGGGATTTACATTGTGTGCAAAGCGACAGGTTGTAAGCTTGCAAGTGAAAGAAGTGTGTTCGTTTTCTGACAAATACCAAGTGAGCGAAGTTGCGGATAGAAGCTAGTTTAGGGTATAATATTCTTTAAAAGTTAGTAGGTAGTGTGCACTTGCTTTATTCTCTTGCGTAGATTGAAGATGGCAGCTTTTTAATCAAAAACCCAAATCTGGATTGCAGACATCTTGCTTAATGAAGTAAAATACCTAACTTATTTTGCAATAGATGTGAAATATAGTGGTTTTTTTTTCTACATTTTCCTATTTATAATTTCAACCCAAAAAAAGGTCTCGATAGCTCAGCCTTAAGTATCTTAAATATAATGGGGGAGCTAAGCTTTAGCTTATAAAGTACTCCATTAAATTAGGTAGGTATTTCATTATTTTTTGTAATTTCCATTAATCAAAAGGTAAATATTAAGAGAAATAATGATAGACTGGAATTTTTCAACCAAGGTTTAAACAATATCACTAGAAGCCAAGATGGACAAAAAATATTATTAACATTTGACCGTTGACAATGAACATTTTGCCCTGTGTCTTGTCTTTAGATTGTCAATATAGGCCTAGAACTTGTAGAGCCCAATTACTATCGTACGCTGTGATCATTAGCCTTTTCCATGCATTTTTTTTTTCCTAATCAATACAAGTAGGTAATCCACAACTTTGCCACACGTGCGTTCATGACATGAGCCAACAACCTGGACAGCCCCGTGCATGAAATTGCCGGCCATCCCTCGGGAATTTAAAAGATACTCGTCCAGAATTCGACTCACGCACCGCCCGATATTAATTCCCTGGAAATGCACACGACGAATGGCAAATCGTTGAGTTATGAGGGCCTTGGTATGGTTGGTAAAAGAACGGAACCTGTATTTTTTACTTTCATTTTAACTTACGGATGGATACGTCTATTAGGATCATCAAGTGGAAACAATGTTCTTGTTAATTATGTACGAGGCGAGGATATTAATTTTGTATGTAAATACAAAAAAAACAGAAACTGTAGGAGAGAAGATAACAAACCAAATACTCTAAAAAATAAAAACACAAAGAAGGGGATGTAGCTTCGTATATCTAAGTTAGTGTTAGATAATGATTTACAAATATTTATTTTAAGGTTGATATCTCACAAATTCGCACATAATTTAACCATTTAAGAATAACTTCGCTTAATATTTCGTAGTAATTTAAGAGCTGTGCTTTTGTTAGTAGAGTGATGGGTATTCTTATCTACATTTAACCAGGGTCTTTTGTTTTTATTGTTCCCAACATTATTTTTTTCATTCTTTTCTTTCGCTTTATTTCCCTTTTTATCCTAGTAATTGATTTTAAAATCATATCGTTTTTGCAATGTCGAATAAAGGTCCAGTCTCATAATGTATTGATATGATATGACATTAACTTTCAACTTCTGTCACAGTAGATTCGTCTGGATTACCCTATGCCTTTGTCTCTCTTAAATGTTTCCTTTTATCATGTTTTTCAAGAATTTGTCGCGTCATTGTTAATGCTCTATGATCATTTTTGCTTCCCTAATTTATTATTTAGGATACAACTTGATTATGTAGCTAAAGTCTATTCCATTCCTTGCACGACCTTCGTTTAGGTAAAATTTTGCGCTAGTCCAAAGAGGTTGCACTGGTTTTGTCAGATCTGAAGCCATTAGTTGGCTTTTAGAATATAAAGCATTCAGTGTTGCAGTGATAATGATATTCACGTAGATGTAAGTATATTCCATATATTATATACCATTCATTCCTCGTGAGAACCATCCGTACTGACCGTCAGACGTAAGTTCAGACTACTCTTAAAAAATATTAGAACGGCAGTGCAAAATAAGTTATGTGTGAAAATAAAAAAAGGGGTTGCTGACTGTACACTGTTAACATTTCTCGGAATCGTTGCTATACAACAGCGTTGTATATAACGTGTGTGATCAACGAATACGTACCTACAGTCGGCAAATACACATTTTAAATATACCCGGAGATCGCGGGTCCAGCAAATATTTCCATCCGGTTATGAGTTATTGCAAGGGATGGAGGCTACCTATATTTTTATTGGATGTTTATTCTATACTTTCACGGGGTTTATTAAATTTACTTCCATTTGGACAATTTCTATACGAATTGGACGTATCAATGATGTAATTACTGTAAAGATGAATTCAGGTAATACCCAAAACTGGAATCTTCCCCAAAAATTATAGCGATCGGTTATGTAATTTTTTTAATTTTTTTTATGTTATGTAGAAAGCGACCGAGCACACAACACAGGTCATCTGATGGTAAGTGGGATCTGTGCCATATAGACATTTGCATCCTTGAGACAGCAATCCTAAGACCGCAAATGGGTTGCCAACCCTGAGGACTAAGATCGGATGCCTCTATGATAGTCATTTCCCTGGTTTACACCTTGCACAAAGTCCTACAACCACTAAAGACCACTACCACAACCACTATTTGTGTCCAGTAAGTTTGCTATTGAATCTCACCAGATCGTTGGACCTCTTGAACATTTTCACACTAACGAACCTGGTGGCTTTAGCATTCATAACTTACCCGTCCTCCGACCTCCATTTCCAATGTTCCAAGTGCATAAAGTCAATATTTCACTTCGTCCTCTAGATTCTCTCTGTCGAGACACGCCGCCGGGATGAGCAGTCGCTTCTACTTCAATTTACACAATCCAATATCACCACAGCCCTGTTACATCAACCAGAGTTCCTACACGACGAATCTGTACTGTTTTGCATTTGAATCTTGATTATAACATAAGTTTGAGAGATAATTCTTTGAAGTTTGAGCATTTACTTAACAAGACAGGCTTTCCGCTTTTCTTGGTCTTGGACACGAATTTCTCCAATTTATTAATACGCTAGAATGCTTAGTATAAATCAATTCTTAGGATTATCAGCACCTTCTGCGAACTAAGTCTTGCCTATGTCTAACCAAATAAAAGTAAATAAATCGTAGCCAATAAACGTTTGTACATCTGTTCCTACTCTGTAACCGATCTCCGCGACTGCCGAGCTAAGCGCACCAATAAATATGCAATGAAGCAAGGCATCGAGCGATCAATCTATGCCAACCTTACCCTGCGAACTGTTTATCATAATTCCCGAATGCTAAACTAGGTTATGTTGCTGTTTATGTAAAGGATCGGGAGTTTGAAGGTGAACCTTTTTTCTAAGAGTGACTTAGTACCTAATTATTATTTTTTGCTAAGGTTATAAATTAAAGTTTATTTTCATTGCCTTTCTGTCTAGGCTTTCTGTTTATGTTTTATAATTATACATAGTATTGCAAACCGTTTTTTTCTTGTATTCAACAGTAGGTACTCATATGGCGCTGTCTGATACAGTCAATATGGTTTCTATTAGTTTTAACTATAGCTTCTAGAATGTACAACATCTGGATTTATATTTTAGGTTACACTAGATCGGTTATTTCATTGTTTGCTTTTCTTCATTGTGGTTTCGTTTCAAGGATCAAATTAAGTTTATGCTCTTTGAGTTCAGGCAAAATTTTGGATAGAGTTAATATCCCCGAATTCGAATGGATTACTTGCAAGCCACTGTATAAGCTGCAAAATTCACAATAAAATAAAACATGAAAACAGCCTGTAGGCATTAAGTCACCAGGGGTTTGTCCGTTAGCAATTAGGGCAAAAGAAACGACCGAGTCGAGAGCGCTCATTAGAAACGTTTAGGTACAGTGATGGTGGAAGGTTTTTTAACACGTTAAATCATATTATGATAAAGATAAAGAGACATTTATTCGCAACAAAACAAAAGCACATTACATAGATACAAAAATATCAAGACAAAGAAAAAAATTTTTTTTTGGATTTTGTTTGTTCTTATATGTGTTCAACAGGCGATAAAATTTTCGCTAAGAGACATTTCTGAATGATTCAATGCTATCATTGGACATATCGTTCCTATTAGAATCACCACAACTAGACCTGCGTCGCTAGCATAAATCGAATATTTATCAAAATCAGTTCGTTATTTTTAAATGTTCTTGTCTATTCAAACGAGGTTAAGATCCGATTTACAAAACATAAGAGTATCAAGATTCAAACATATATCAGGATACAATGTTTTTCTTTGACTTCCTTAATTTCACATCATTGAATTAAACGAATAGAAATAACTTGCCAAAAGTAGATAGAGAAGTAGTTTCTGGTTACTTAAAATTAGTAAAAAAATAATTGAAGTACACTATGTTTATATTTAAAATTAGGTACCATAAATAAGTCAAGTTAGTCTTCTCCCAACACTGACCATTTTATCCGAATCAACACTTTCCTACAACCGGCGCAAGGGCTTCAGTCAAGTATACGAGCAAACCTCGCCTCTGGACAACTATAACTATCGACTGTAGTATCGACTCGATTGTTTCGGTAAACACAATCCCCTTCCTATTGTGAACTGTATCCGACGGAACCTGCCCCAATGTAGGGTTACGTTCTCTTAATGAAATTTGATGCTGGATAATGTTAGGATACTGTCCTTTTTTGATCCCTGTAACTGTAATAAATTACAAGCTGACTTGTAATCTTTGTTAAAGGGTTTGAAATTGATTAAAAATACAAAAAGTTAAACTCTTGAAACATTTGTATTAAAGGGATATTGCTCAAAATTGACTCTGGCATGTTTATTGTTCAAAAACTTACATAGCTGTTGGCCTAAAATATTTTACAAAATATAACATAAACTAAAGATAGTTTATTACGTTCCAAAAACAGGCATGTGATGATGTAAATAAAAGGCGCTAGCTCAGCATAAACCTGCGCATCAATGTGGTCTTGCTCTTGGATTACTCAGTAAAATCGACAAGGATTATTTTCTCGCAACATCTTCGGAAAGTCGTAGGTAATAAAAGAGGAATCTTGGCGCACAATGGTTTTCCCGAGTCAACTTCACGCACCGATGCCCGTGTTGTGCAATCAACAGGCTAGTAGACTGCACATTTTGAAGAAATGCCAGCGTCATATTTGTTAGCATCCTTGGACAGTCGCCATCAGATATATCGGAGCGGCCGAGGTACTCAAATATTTCTGAGCAGCAATAAATTTCAATACATTATTTACGGTAAATAAGGTCAATAACATCTGAACATCCAATTCGCCATATATATATGAGCAGTGGTTTTTCAATTAAATCTGAACACACAACTAGACAATAATATCTGAAAGCACAACTCGTCAAAGTTATCTGCACAGACAGGGTGATCATAAATATCTGAACATTTAGGGAAAATATACCTTAAATCACTTAGCATACAGTTTAAAATTCTTTAACGTACTACGCTGGAATACATTTTCTACACAACCACCATTCGGTTTTATCAATGTCAAAACTAAAAAGAGTTTTCTGCTCGATGTAGGGTGTATACACTGCCTGAGATAGAGCGTGACGTCATCGTGATACTAATGGCGTCCTTATCTTACTCGTACTGTGCGAAACGTGCGATATGCATGTGTCGCCCGGACTCTGTGACTCTTTCAGATACAACAATTGGCAGAATTTAGAAATATGGCCTTTTTGTACACATTTATGTTTTTGTTGGGATCTAGTTTACACAACAATGATAATTTTAATTTCTTTTAATACCGCTGAACACATGCGTCTTGTGTGCGGACTTGTGCAGGGCCGCAAGCTTGGTCGTGGAGCGAATGTACGCCCGCCGCAATCGAACACCCTCTCATAGGCCACTGAAAATACTATCGGAACTACACATTCGCTTCACGCTGCTCGCTTCTCGCTAACCGTCCTTAAATGTTCAGATATTTATGATCACCCTGTCTGTGCAGATAACTTTGACGAGTTGTGCTTTCAGATATTATTGTCTCGTTGTGTGTTCAGATTTAATTGAAAAACCACTGCTCATATATTTGTGGCGAATTGGATGTTCAGATGTTATTGACCTTATTTACCGTAAAGAATTTATTGAAATTTATTGCTGCTCAGAAATATTTGAGTACCTCGGCCGCTCCAATATATCTGATGGCGACTGGACTTGATTAAAGTTGGGAAATGTTTAACATAGCTATCACTTTGAGCAGAAGTTTCAGAGATGTTCATATGGATAGGTATTGACTTCAATAGTCGTCGTTTTATGATGTAATTTGATGAGCGATTATTTTTTTCTGCTCACAAAGTAAGCTTTAAACTAGATGGTTGTTGTTGCATTTACGATTGTTGAGTAATTGAATCCCTAATTTAGAAAAAAACTGCAAGTTCTGTTTTTATTAATACAAAGTGTACAATTACTTTACGAGAGGTTATTTTAGATTAGTCATATTCCGATAAACACTAATGAAAGTTTAATATCAACCACTGGCTTATACCCGAAGCTTAGGAGAAATACAGCTCCCATTTGGGCATGTAGTGATGAGATCACGTATCTCAGAGTCTATTGACAGTAGGTTCCTATGCCGCGTGTTTGCGAATTTGTCGCGCGCGTGACAAAGGCGAGGTACCATTAAAATGTTTGATAAAGGTACGCGAGACGTGGTGGGGGCGTGTGGTCTATGTTGTAAAAATGGTATCCTGACTTTTTACCAAAATATCATTTGAAAAACTATCATTTAACAAACATTTATTTCGCAAAAACGTCTTTGTGTTTAAACCATTACATCTTACAAAGGTTACATGGGCTTAATAAAATAGGTTTGGTTAGAGTTTTGACCACACGAAAATGGAATATAATGCGGCGGGAAGTAGGTATGTCTGCGAAATGAAAGTTTGTAAAATCATATAGTTCGTCAAATGATAATTTGGTAAAACATTAGTGAACCCTATCTGGATACCTACTTAAATAAAGCTTCTGGAGTGTAGTTATATGAATTACAAAATAGCAAAGAAAATTTGCGAAATCCGAATCATTAACAATGGCGAGATTCACTTTAAACTTTGAACTAGAAATTTATTTTGTAAAACCCGAAGTCGCCACAAGAATTTACTAAGAATATATCATAGATACAAATTAGTTAACTATAGGGTGGACCAAAAATATTGTCAAATGAAAAAACCAGAAAATGTTTAAAAAAAATGTATGGGGAGGTGCGGACATCAAAAGCCATTCTAAAAGATAGGTCGATGCATGGTAATAATTATCTTAAAAATCTTGTCTCTGTCTTGGAACAGTCTAAGCAACTTGTTTCTTATAACTTGGACCTTTTGCCTGCTTCTTCATTAAATCTAAGAGGAAGCTTCAAGTGGATATGAGAAAAGGTGTTTCCGACAAACAGCTAAATTTCACATTTTCGCTTGAAAAGATTTTCTGCGAACTAGAAAAGTTTCCACAGTGCTGTCTCAGATATATCTTTCTTAATAGCGATACGACCTGGGTTGTTCTATGAAACACGTGTGACAAATATACTGTCAGTTGCAAGTGCAAGTGTAATAGCGATAGTCAGCCGGACGCTGATAAGGAACTGGGAGTAATGATAATAATAATTGAATAATAGTAATGATAATGTAACTTATTATTTAGACTGAGAGAGTATCGTGATAATTAATGAAATCGATGGAACATTGTTAAATTTCGTTACACATTAACAGAGATTTTAATCATGGTGTATCAATTTTAATAAAAAAATATGTAGCACCCACGAAATAATAATTACGAAAGCTCGTAAACGTAGTTATAAAATAAAAACTCATACGTCCTGGTTGGCGATAGCAGCCTTTTTGTTTCAGCCAACAATATTGCGTTGCCACTTAAGCTTTTTTGTTTTCATAACTAACAATGAAGTTGGTATTTATTAAATTGCACAGCGTGCTCTCAAAGCGAATGAGAAATAAAAGAAGCTGGAAACTTGGTCAGTGGTGTGGTTTTTTTTCAAACTAGGAATCTAATGATTAAATTCCGTTCTATATTGAAGGCCAGCGATTAAAAAAGCTGCCTATAGTTTATGCTTTACTGTAGACGTTTGAGCAAAGATGAATTAAAAAATTAAATGGCATGTTCGACGAGACTGGTATATGCCATATAACCAATGACTTTATGATAAATTAATGATGATGAACAATGTTACAAGTGAACATGGAAGTTTTTTTTTTCTTGTATTTACTTAGGTAGTATAATGTTAAGGTACCTTTAGTTCTCTTTTTTAAAAGGATCTGTGTGTCTTCGTGCATCCCTTGTTTATTCTATTACAAGCTTGCATTTAATTCAATCTTGTTTTCTATCCAAATCTTGCATATCAATTTGGAACAAGTTCTCGTTTATGGAATGTGATAAAATTTTAAATACAAATTTTAACGTAAACCCGATGACAACGCAATGTTATAGTGTGTCCCAAATATTCCATTTTTGGCAAAAACTTATTTTATTTGCGTTTACAAGGAAGTGTCTACATACATATTCAAAACAACCATGCCTTCTACTACAAAATAGAGCATCTGTAAGGCAACCAAGTTTCTGCATCGTTTCGCTTACGTGGTTTCGAGTTAGCGCGGTGGCAAGCTGAAGGCTAGGAAGGTGCTCGACTAATCGCCTGCGGTTAGAGGACAATCCTTCTCTGTAAGGATGCTGAGTGTACGATGTACGTCTAGTACACAATACAAGTCGTGGCAATGTTGAAGAAGTGGGTGGAAGAAAAGTCAATTGCGCTAAGGATTTTCAACAAAGAGAATAAAGATCGCTTTTGGAGTTTTGCAAAGCAATAGATAATCTGTCAGTTTGGTGAATTGCAATTTAGAAAAATGAGAATTCTACGTAATTTTGAGGGGATATTTTATTGCTACAATATCAATCCTATTTTGCACTTTGTTATCTTTTCTTGCAATGTACTCTTTTTTGTTGTTTTGAAATACCTTTTTCGCATACAATGTACTAGGGCATCACATTGCAGAGAAGATCTCCCGGGAATGGTTACCGTATGATGCATTAGCCTCCTATCGGTGCATGTTACCCTGGTACGTACATGGCCGCCTGAATTAGTTCTGGGTATGACATCGACATCGCTATAGGGAATTGGAATTTTCGATGGCATTCTAAATTCCGTGAAACTGGGACCGTTTTAACTCATGGATTTAATTAGGTTCGTGTCGGGGTTGATATATTCAAATTTATTTGTGCTGATAGAATTTTGTCCAAGCAAATTGCTGAATTTTATACCGTGTTTACTCTCTAACTATTTACACTGGGTATAAATCCTTGTTCTTTAACTGGATCTTAAGCTCCGAAGTTTATAATGTCCTATTTTGGGGCACTTATAGCCTTTTTGTTAAACATAGACCTCTTCATTTAATGATAAAAAGAACAGACCTGTTATTGGCAACATATTCTAGCCAAAACAGCTGAATTTAAGTCGCAAACGTTTAGTTTTAAAATATCGCTTGGTGATAACGTTCTAACTTTTGTTACTGAGACGGCATTAGGCACTAGTTTTAAATAGAACTGGTGACTTGGACATGAAACCCCGTTTTCGGTCCACGGCCTGTCTGACGCGGTAATGGATGTTCCGGCGGAACACACTGTCCCCGCCACGTGTAATGTAATATGAGGTTAACACTATTTGAGTCGTATTCGTCCTGCTTTAGAAATTTCTCATCATTCGGATCATTCGGTTACAAGCTCTGATTAAAACCAATGACAGAAAATCAATTTCACGGCTTTCAATATTTTACAATGTGAAACGGGACGCAAGTGTTTTTGCGCCAGATAAAATTGCGACTTTAAAATTAATTAAAATTGTTAAATTTGAAATTGAGAGCTTTGAGACACGCGTTTGTACAGCCAGCTGCGAGAAAGGTCATCCTCCCTGCTTGGTAACTTCTATGCACCTTGTGGTTAATTTTCTCTGCCGCTAATTGCATACATGGCTAAAATTAAAGCACTTATTTAGACTTTGAGAGTTTCTGTGGCCGACAGTACAAGCTGTTCGAAGTCAAACATGTCCCGATAATCCGTTAGAAGCGCTAATGTGTTGGCTTAGAAGCTTGCCTCTTACTTTAGAACTTCCACTGCTGCTGATATTGGTGCCGTGACCAGGATTCTAAAGTATTACTTGTTGGCTTTTCTATCGGATAAAATATCAGTAAGACTAAATTAGAAATAGAAATATAAGTTTATTAATTTGATTGTTTTTTATTATAAAATACTAGACCATTAGACGCATGTACCTACTTCACTTTATTTTTAAAATTATAGGCCGTCAACGAAGAATATTAAAAATATAATGTAGTATCGAATATCAGATAAGGAAACAAATGTCCTTACATAAATAAAATATGGACATTATCGTAACAATTTTATTTACGATACTTTCCTAAAACGGTGTTCATACTTCCAGTTGCTCTTTAAACACTGACTGTTGTTATATAATGCTTATACTGTAAAGTTTTTTTTGGACATGAATTTGATATAATATTTTTCAAATTCGCGGTTTTATTTTTATTTACCCTTGTTACAGCTAGTACTCCACTTCCCTCAACCTACCTTTATTTATTTAGGGTTTATTTTGTGGCCACCTAGGTATTGTATATTTTGTTATAGTGATAACTTATGACTCAATACAAAAAAAATGGAATGACAAGAAGAGAGTGATTTAAGTAATTATAGCGTATTCCTCCAAACCGCAGCTAGGTATGACATTCAGTAATAATATAATGATATTATATTATTCTAACCCAAATACCTCTATTGTTTTCATTCAAACAAAGCGGTAAGCGTATTACGTTCGTAAAACCGACTTATAAGTTGCCATGCTTCGTCAGATTTGTATGTTAATCTCTAAATCGCCGCCGAAATCACTTTATCCTAACTTAATCAGATTTACCGTCAGTGACACGTAATCTGGCATTGTGCAGTTTGAATGGGGGGGTAGTGTATTTTGACGACATCGTTATTAACGTGCTGAATGTACAGAAGATGAATTATTTTCTCAGCCAACGCTAATTCGGGCGTGTTTAAGGAACAATCAAGATACTATTCAGATGTTTTGTGGCTGAAGAAATCAACGTTGTAGGTTCAGTAAAGTAAAGTCATGATAAATAACTAAATTGTGGAATAACTTACAATTAGCTTATTAAAGTAATAATGAGTTTATGAAAATAAACTATCAGTTGTGTATAGGGAATGTGGTACCGGTAACATTTCCAGAACCGGGACTAATATTTCCGGTTATAAGTCAGAACCGGGAATTCCTGGGATTTCGGTACTTTTCGGTACTGAGTAAATTATTTGTATTTTTTTTTGTTTAATGGTTAATTTGTTAGACAAAACACCAGTTAAGTCATAATTATTAATTATCTAATGCAGAATAATCAACAAAGGGCAAAATAAATCAACAAATGACAAAACAAATCAACAAATGATAAAATATGCCAATAAAAAAAAACAACACATAATTAACATGTTTTATAAGTCTTTCGCATCCGAATTAAACCGAGCTTGTGCGAATCAGCCGGGTGAAAGCGTCATCCCGGACGTATCCGACCCGCACGTTGTTTACAATTGAAAAAAATACAATTAGTCTAGTCACAAACTCAGTACCGAAGGAACCGAATTACCGGGATTTTTTTCGCCGGTACCGGTACCAGTTGGAATGATAATTGGGAGCATGCCCTAGTTGTGTATCTCTTCAACTTTCGATTAAGATAGCAAAGTAATACCCAAGAGACCTACCCAAATTCATAATGTTAGCAATACAATGTTAGATTCAATATTGTTGGAAATATATACCCAGTAATATACAATGGATGTGATATTGTCTTTGATATTTATGCTAAGACAGATTTGTTTTCGACAATCGCTACATCTGTTTATTTTTCTAAAACGGATAAATCTTGTTTTGATTGAATCAATTTGATTGCTGTCTAAAGTGGTTATTGTCTCGTCGATGGCTAAAATTACAATAGTAAAGTAAAGGATTTATTTAGGCATAAAATGCGGCACATCAGTTGGTAAGTAATTACAGAGTTCTACACATTTCGCCAGTAGATGGCATGCAAAAAATTAAAGGCAATACAATTATAAATTTAATCTTTACAATAAATCAATAATTTCATGAATTATTCACAGGATAGTCTTATTTATATTTCCTCCTGGTCTAAAATTAAGACTTGTTGCTAGTTTAAAAGGTAATTTTAATGGACTGCACCTGAAGTGAACTTTAATTAGGAATGCATTCACCTAAATGCCGTTTGCTATTTAATTTGATATATGTTGTCGGATATTTCAACGAAAATTATTCGCAATAGTTAAGTACTGAATTGGCGACAAGCCAGACTGATGAGCTATGTTCATGAGGGTATTAATTAGGCATACGTTAAATACTTCCTTATTCATAAACGCACAGTAAACCTATTTTTTTAAAGTATTCTGTCTCATTCTGTCAAATTCAAATGTTAACATGAAGAAAAATGACAAAATATTTTTTAAGCACACTTTAGCTACCGTACGTTTCTTTGTTTGTATTGATAATGGGTTTGGTGTTGCTCTAGGAGTACGAAGAGTGAATAAGAGGGTATATATATGAGATGGATAGACTTATGGGTGACAGTATGTTGTCTTGCCAAATAGTTTCTAAGAAAAGGTTCTGAGACAGCGAAAATGTAAGGGTTCCTAATTTTACTACGGCATGCGGAACCCTAACACGTAGCTGAGTTCTCCATAGACAACACTACTCATTTATTTTTGGACGACCAGGCTTTAGGTATTAGTTTTACGCTCAAAAGCATTTGTATGCCGAGAGCATTTCCGATCGTGAAGCGTCTGTCTGGTGACGTCAATTCCATTTGAGCTACTGAGCTCATTGATTCAAGGAAAAGCCAGACACATGTAACCCTTGTATATATTGTGTTGCCTGATTAATAATCGGAGTAACCATGGAGTAGCTAAGTTATGCTCTATTATTATTATTATTATTTATTTATTTAATAAGTACAATTATAAAAACTAATAATTAAACATTGCCCCACAAAACTGGAGAAACAGTTTGACCGTGGGAACGGCAGTTTAAGCAAACACAATATAATATTATATTATTATGTAGGTTAACATAAAAAGAGATTAAAACAAAACAGTATTATGCACATAAAGATCAAATAAATTAGACATAACTTTTAAATATTATATAAGATCTAGGTAATACTTTTTTAATAGACTCTTGAATATATTCTTGTTTTTTTCACGTCTAATGGCTTCAGGCAAACTATTGAGTAGGTATGGGATACGCTTTTTGAGTGTTCTGTCTCCAAAGTAATTATTAATCCTAGGAACGAATAGTTTACCTGTCGCCATAGCTTTGGTGTTGTAGCTATGATCAGAGGGTTTTAATGCAGAATAGTCTGAGTTATGTTCCAGACAGCCATGGTTATTTACAGCAAGTAGATACTTATGTTTCATGCTTACCGGTAATATTCTACAGATTTTAAAGAGTTGATGATAGTTTTCTTTACATTTGAGATTAATTTTATTGTTAACAAGTAATTTTAAAAATCTAATTTGAATGGCCTCTAATTTATCAATATTGGTCTTTGTTGTTAGTCCAAAGCTGTCTAGAGCATAACCCAGTATGGAATCTACCAATGACATATACAAACATCTTAATGTGCTAATAGGAACTCTGAATCTTAAATGATAAAATTTACCTAATAATACTCTAAGTTTATCATAAATAAAATTAACATGATAGGACCAGGAAAAATGATCGTCTACTTTCATTCCGAGATAAGTGATACATTTGACTTGTTCTATAGGTTCACAGACGCAGTTATACATCTTTTGATGGAGGCAAGGATAGGTATGAGCATATAAGTGCGGATGAATATTATTTAATGGAAGATAAGGGGAGTGAATTAATAAAAGCTTTGTTTTGTCAGCGTTTAGAACTATCCCATTGTCATGAGACCACTTAACCACCGCGTCAATGTCTTGCTGAACCAGACGGAAAGTTTCGTCAAGGTCCGTACCCGCGCGCAGAGCACAGAGGTCATCAGCGAACATGTGTGCTGAGCAGTGCCGCAGCACCCCGCACAAGCTGTTGACGTGCATCAGGTAGCAGACAGGGCCACATCCGGAGCCCTGCGGCACCCCACAGTCCACCGTACACTCGCGACTATATGTGCTCCCAACTCTAACTTTGAACGAGCGTGAAGTGAGATAATCGCGGAACCATTCGTTCAACGGCTCGCCCACTCCACACTCGTACATAGCCTTCAATAAGGTACTCGAATCTAGAGTATCGAACGCCTTTTTGAAGTCAAAAAATACAGCCAACACAAATTTTTTATCATTAAGGTAGCTATTAATTTCGTCTGTAAACTTTGACAATAAAGTTGCGGTACTTTTCCCCTTTTGGAAACCATGTTGGCGGGGATTTAAGACATCGTGTTTATTAAAGTAGGTACTAAGTTGGTCAATTATACATTTTTCCATAATTTTGTCAATGCTAGATAATATCGCGATAGGTCTGTAGTTAGAAAAAGATTTACGGTTGCCTTTCTTGTAAATGGGACGAATTATGGCTTCTTTTAATTTATTAGGAAATGTATGGTGTTTAACTGATAGGTTGACCAACTTGGCAATTACGGGACTTATTTTATTTATGACATATTTTATATCAGACATGCGCACGAGATCAGTACCCGGAGATTTATTTACATTCATGTTGTTGATTATTTTTCTTACTTGATGACTGTTAACGGGTTGCCATCTCATACACGTATCTGTTTTTTTGACATAGTTATCCCGATCAAGCTATTTATCATTGCATTCATGTTTAATATCCTTGATTTCGTTTGAAAAAGTAGAGGCGAATTCATTAGCTATACCATAATCGTCAGCATCACCCATACATTGCATGTTTGAGTGTATCATGTCATCCAAGCTTTTTTTCTCTTTCCCCATCAATATATGTATCCTTTCCCATATTTTCTTTATATTTTTATTACACTCTATTATACATTTTTTGTCATACATATTCTTACTCTTATTTATAGCTTTGGTACATTTATTCCTATACCTAGTATATCTCAGTCGTTTAAGCATATTCTTCGGCTCATTACACCAAATTTCGAAGAGTTTATCCCTCTCAATTATCATTTTTTTCAAGTTATAATTAATCCAAGGTTTATTATTTCTACTAATATTACATTTAACGGTTTTAAACACATAGCACTCATTATATATATCTGTAAATAATTGCGTTAACGCGTTATACAATTCAACTGGGCAAATTATAGAAATTAAGTTTTCGAAATCAGTTTGCAAAAGCAATTCACGAACCTTGCGGTTGTCAAGGACACGTCGCCGCTCTTCGTGCGCCATTTGGTTCCTATCCGGGCCACCTGTGTTGCCGACGGCGCCACTGTCGCGCGAGCCCGGCGTCGCGCCACTCGCGCCGCTCCCGCGCCGGCCTGCGCCGCCGCCGGGCCCGCGCGCCAGCACGCAATTCCATTGCACCACAGCTGACACGAAATAGTGGTCCGACATTTTGTGTTCTATTACAGCTGAGCAGATACGTGCCGTCGGCAGGGATGTTCTTATATAAATGTGATCAATGCAAGATTCAACAACCTTATCCATTACTATTTCTTTACGAGTAACTTGATTAATACATTTAATTAACCCAAATTCAGACATAATAGTTTCATATTCTAGCACATATTTATTCTGTTTATTTAATAAGTTTATATTTATATCACCACAAAGTATCAAATGAGCACTTAAAGGTATAGATTCTAATAAGGGACGAATATCCTCAAGAAATTCAATAATTTTATCTTGCTTACATACTTTAGGTGGCCTGTAAATACAAAACAAATACACATGTTCATTATTGCTGACTATGTTAATGGAAACACACTCGGCCGATCGCAGGGTTGATACGGGAGTTTCGTTCGCCCGCGCTTGGATCCCCTCCCGCGTGTAAACAAGAACCCCTCCCCCGCTACGGCCGACACGAGTAAAACTGTGAAGACTAAAACCTTTTATACTATAAAAACTTAACAATGAGAAACTAACATTAGGTTCAGTAACTACAAGGACGTCTATATTATCAATTTTGTCGTTGAGCGTTAGCAGTAGTTCTGCAAAGTTTTTCTTTAAGGAACGAATATTTACGTGTAATATACATAAACTATTATTTAAACTATTAAAAGATGAAAACCAGTAATTAAAATTATCAAATTTAACAGCCGTAATTGAGTCATCTGTAATTGACTCAATACTAGTGAGATCATTGAATGATATAGAAAAAGTTTAGCACAATTAACGAAAGATAAAAAGGGACTTCACTTTACTTTAAGCAGGTCGTTAATATCGTTTTCATCTCTCCTGTTCGGAAAGTTTAATTTGAATGGCTGGATAGCCGGGTGGAAAATTGCGTTTTCATCTCTAGGGTGGAAAGTAAATTTTTTTTAATAGTTACGATTGGCCACGGAGTCTAAGATAATTGAGCTACGTCATATTATTAAAATAAAAGATTTTCATATATCTAAACTCGGCTATACGTTAAACGATGTATTTATTACGGCCTATAGGTTCATATGAAAATCATTTTAAGACTAGTCTATTTTTTCGCAATTACAGAAAATCAACATTTAAAATTATTCCTCTATTCTGCTGCCCGCCATAATGCCGTGATAGCATAGCATGACACTTTTTCTTTCACGTTTAGGCATGGCCATCTAGAAAATAAACTACTGCCAACATTAGAAAAGTTTAATCGAGTTGGTCACGACCAAGGAGCTTATTATACAACAAGGAGGTTGAACACCGAACATCCGTTCGAAACAAGAAATTTGACCTTTATTACGTCACGAATATATTCCATCTCTTTCTTTAGTTAGGGTAAGAATGAGATGGAAGTCATGCTCCTTGGCCGTGACCAACTCGATTTAACTTTTCTAATGTTGGCAGCATGTGTATTTTAACTTTTTTATAAATCTAGAAAAAAAAAGTTTTCAATAGATAAAGCGGGAAACGAGATTAAATATATTAATATACCTCTTTTATAAAATGTGCGTGTAGTATTTTACTTTCCTCACAGTCGAAATGAAAAGTAGAGTGTCTAACTCGGGTGAAATTACCCATTTCCCCTCGAACTATTGGCGCTCTCACTTCGTTCGAGCGCCAGAAATATCTCGGGTGAAATGGGTCACTTTCAACCCTTGGTTATCAATCTACTATTTCCGATCTGATCCAGATGGTCTTATCTCCTTCTGCCCGTTTCACCAACACTCTCCCGTTTGATACCCAGACGAATCTAAAGGCACCGTGCAGTTTCTTCTTAGTATTCCAGAGTAGAGCCCGGGTCGGCTTAGGCAGGTCTTCGTTTATAAATATTTTGAAAGCTTTCGAGCCGCCGGTCACCATATCGCTCGTCACGCCCGCCACCTGGCGGCGCTGCGCCAGCCAGGCGTCGCGGGCGCCGAACCCAGATGTTTTGAATCCAACGACGATGGATGCTGGTTTCTCTTCGCCTTGTTTTCTTGGGTGGTTTCGACGCGCCCATTCAATATCCGAGGTGTTGAGTTTGAGTATGTCGCCCAGTTTAGACACCACGCTCATTACGTTTTCCTCTGGCTGTTGTTCGAGGCCAACGATCTCGATATTTTGCTTACGCGAGCATTGTTCGAACTCAAGCAGTTTTTGCTCTAAGGCCACGTTTTGCTTCTCCAAGTATACACATTTGTTGCCAATATTAGATACCGTTTTTTCTAGGGTGCTGATTCTCATCTTAGACTTAGCGTGTTCAGATATCAGCGAGTCATATTTATCAGATAGGACACTCATGCTATGTGTAATCGACTCTAACTGTTTATTGAGGCCGGGGATAGAACTAACCTTCCTTTGAATATCCTTGAGGATCTTGTTGAAGTTCTGTCCATCATCCAGCTCTTCGGCATCCGAGTCTTCATCCTCGCAGTTGTTGCAGTGGACTCTATCTCGGCCAGCTTTCATGTCAGCTACCAAACCCTTAACACAGGCTCTATGAAAGGTGCCCTGGCAGGGGCCCTGGCACATGAAATGAGCTCCCCTTTTGGATAACGTTTTCTTGCATTTGACACACTCCATTTCACCGTGAAATCAAAAGCACGTAACAGCTTATCGATGCGATCGCCGCATGCGCTACGAACGAAACTCGTAGCACCGTAGCACAGGTCACTATGATTTTTTGTCGCGCTCTAAAAACCCGCTAGGGGGGCACCATACGGCCCTGTACTTCAGGAGGGACAAGGAGGGACCGATTTTGGTGCGCCGCTTTGGTGGTAATTGCGGTCACCAGTCGTGCGAGACACCGTAGTCGCGGGTTAAGGGTCACAAGGCAAAGGTCATAATCGCTGGTTACTTAGCTCTTATTTTATAGAAATTTAAGCACGTCCGTCCTCTGAGGCGTAGCGAGCCTGTCTGTCTTTATCTGTCATTGTGAGATTTGAATTCGAAAGATAAGGACAAAGCATGGCTTGATTCCTACACGGTTACTCGAAGTTTAACCGTACCTATACCTATTTCAGGTCTAGGGTAAGGTTTTAAAAAAATACGGCAGTAAAATGAAGATGTACAATGAGATTTTATTTTATTTTTAATAACGGTTAAAAACCAAGCTTTCATAAAATAAAGAAAACAGAAGAGATTTCTCTAAACTTTTAAAGACATTAAAACGACTTGATAAATCATCTTTCTTTTAAAATGCAGATTCTGGATTTGTCAACATCGTTTTAAAACAAACACATGTCGTGCCACCACATTTCTGATTTTACTGCTCCGGAAATTATCTACGATTTAATATTAGCCTTTCTTTTATTTCTTGGATTCTGTCCAAGATTTCATCCATCCTTCTTTCGGGACAGGTTTTCAGCGTACTGTAAGTATTATGATCCTTGTTTTCAAGTAATTAGTCATTTTGGAATGTATTGTATTTAAAGATTTTTTGAACCGTTAACTAGTCATAAATTGTCTCACTTGTCTCTTGTTTTTGTTAAGGTTTGGTGACGGTCTGCTATTGGCTTGAATTCAAAACCGAAAAAATACATTTTAAGTTTGATCCCGATGAGATAAGGAACGAGATGCATAATTTAACTGGTACTTATGTAAACCTTGTATCGTAATTGAGATTTTATTATGTTGGTATGACAGTTTACATTTATTTTATCGATATGAGCCGGTTACGAAATTAAATGAAACTAGCTTATGGACTTTTGACTAACTTCATTAATATGGCAGAATCCCATTTTGAACGTGTTACTATTCTGCTTCTCTTACTTCTTTTCATAGTAACTGCGCTACCACCCGCTACCGAGCGTTGTTCGGGGCGAAAATGTCGAAGGCGAGTTTTCTTGAACAACTTGACCGATGGATGTCTTGATCCGAAAAAATCCTCTTCCGTTATTTTTATTTAAAAAGTTACAACACATTTGGAGAACCCAATGTATAGAAAAGTAAACAAAAGTTCAGTTTAGGTATAAAAGTACACAATTTTAACCTTTTCTTATCGAATAAGATTCCCAGTTTCATCTAACCTCTGACTTCGCCAGATACATATAACCTCAAATTGGGTTGCCCTATTTGAATAACCGACCCCATTCAAAGGGGGCGGTGTTGCGATTTGTCGGTATTATAGCCCTGCAAACTTTCTAATGCAGTTCGCGGTAGCGGTAGTGTCATACACTATTCTGAAGTTTCTACGCGGATACGCTAGTGGTTTGTTTTTCCACAGCAAAAGATAAATTGGTTTTCCGTATTTGCACGATTTGTTGAACGTCTATGTAGACGATTTTATACGTCGTCGTCGGTACTTGAATGAACATTTTTATATGTTTTGGCATATTCTTTTGCGGTTTTCTGTTCAAGCAAAGTAGTATCTTTGATGCTGAGAAATTAATCATTGGATGTTCGCGTTACATATTACTGAATTCCAATGGAAAAAGTCGGAAGGTAACTAAAATATCTTCTACGATTATAAAAATTGCAAATTCAACTCATGCATTTTAGATGAGTTCTCCCTAGACTTTTAAAAGGTAAAACGAAACGCGTGTAATACAATTTCACTTTTAGGTGTAACATGAAAACTGGCTTTTTCATATAAAATGCATTTAGCACAATGATTATACCGGTCCCTAGTGATAGAAGCGTCGGGTTCGCTACAATTAACTCGATTTTCTGACAGCTCTCATGTATGTATTGCGCTTTATTACGTCCATTACGGTGATTAAATTATTCTGATCGTGTGGTTTCGTTGCTAAAAGTTATGTATTAAATGATATATTATTCGATCAATCCTAACAAATGTTTATAGAAACCGTAATCTAACCAGGTATCTCAAAGATTCTTGAATTACTTATACTTATGTATTAATTAATCCACACC
This sequence comes from Acleris sparsana, assembly GCA_923062465.1. NCBI lineage: Eukaryota > Metazoa > Arthropoda > Insecta > Lepidoptera > Tortricidae > Acleris > Acleris sparsana. Next base: position 18,258,881 of record OV281286.1, read on the forward strand.
CTTTCCAGCACTTAAAAATTACTTGAAAAAGTCGTTTATGTCTAAAGCGTATTATAGGGTCGAGGATTATCTAACTGACAAAAATGCATGGCCTAAACCCGAAATTTAGTCAATAATAATTTGTTAAAATTCAAAAATACTTTATCTTGTCTAGGGGACACCGTTGATGTAGGAAAACAGATCGAAACTTTCATTTTGTCGTCTTGGTCCGTCTTATATGTCTCTCCCAAGATGTTTGCCATGTTTTCCTGCTGCAGTACACATGTTATTTAATATTATATTTAATTTAATATTTATAGCCTTATATTTGTGAGTAGTACCATTGTAATGTGAAATATGTTTAAAAAAATACTGACTGCTGAGTTTCTTGCGGTGTTTCTTCTCAGCAGGGGTCTTCTCTTGGGAAGCGCTGGTAAATTCTTGACGTGTAAAAGTGCCCGTGAGGCCTACTTACTGAATAAATGACTTTTATCTTTATCACATACAAGTCGTTTATCGCTGTTCCCTCAGGAACTGTACAGTCAAAAGTACGCACCCTATGTCCCATCTCCGGGCTATAAATAAACTCTGTGCCAAGATTCACAAACAAACAAAAATACTTATTTATGATATTATTAAAGACAGTGATTCAAAGATGAGAGGATCGGTGACATGTGTCTGTAAGCGTGTCAACAAATGACAATGGTAACTGGTGTACAATGTTGTCTCACACAAACATTACTACACTTGGGAGCAAAAATATCGGGTCAGAGTGCGTTTTTCATACTAAAGAGGCTATTTCGAAGCCTTGGTTCCTCGCCAGAGAATGCTTTTAGTAAAATCTGATGATGAATACCCAGACTATCGATACAGGACTTCCAGAGTGCCTAGGATACCCAACTGAATACATCTGCGGTTAACGCCGGAATTATGCATGTTCAGAAAAACATCTAAAATGGCTATAAAATGTAAGGAAATCCAAGTGCTGACCCAAACTCTCCCGCTGTGGTGTTAACTGATTGTGCGATCAGTTAGATATCTTAAGAACTTTTGACCTCCTCTATTGAACCTCGCAGTACCCACCATTAAAACTCACCCAAAACAACCCCTGGCGAGGAACCAAGGCTTCGAAGTAGTCTCGTTTGTATGAAAAACACACTCTGACCCGGTATTTTTGCTCCTGAGTGTATGTCTACAGTTTGTCTATTCTTAATTGCTGTACCTATTGGCTAACCAATGCACGCAACAGCGAAACCCGATAACAATTTATCTGTGTCATGGGTTTACACAGCCACGAAACCTTGGCACGTTAGCGATGTAAACTTTTAGTCACAAATAGTAGACCGCAAAGTTTTTATTTGGCAATGTCACTAAATCCGAAATTTTGACGTACAGGGCCATTATGGTAAAATGTAACTGCAAAAGTCTTCATTGAAAAAAAAAAAAAAGTGGTTTCTGAAATGATTGGTTCTATTTCCATGAACGTCGTTTTTCTCATATGGCATTAGTACATATTTTATACACGTCCGAAACTTGTCATTATCAATGTTTCAATTTAATGGATAAGTCATAAGAGTGCTCAAAATTTTCTTTAAGGCACAGATTCGATAATATAAGCTTTTAGAACCCGCTAAATATCAAACTCGCATATCTAAACAAGTAAAAACAAGTTATCAGTTTTTGACAGATACAATATGGTTTCTATATGAGTTTATAGATTAAACAGATTCAACTTCCTAATTATGATCGATATTGTTTAAGCAAACATTGGTTATGTAATCGTGGTTTCCAATATCATAATGCAGTCTGACATTGACGCATATTGTGCTAATAATACCTGTCCATTGAATCACCGTGACATGATGATAATTAGGTATTGATCTCAATAGGATTGGAAATCGACATGCAAATAATACCTAGTAGGGATTTGTGAAACCCAATCTGTTAAGCAACCTTATGTTGTGAGGATGAAGAACAAAGGTTTCTTCATGAGGTCAGAGCTGTATAGGTATAAAGTGATTTTAAGTGCCAGTGCAAGAAACAGTTTTCTATCTTCATTCGTTATCGTGTCCTGTAGTAACCGATGTTACAGCGAACAGATTTTAGGCGTTATCGATCATGATACCAATTTGGTTTTATTCAAATATCCAAGAGATATTATTATAAATAACTAACCACGCCGTAACCAATTACGGCGACTAAAAATTCTAATATCCCGTTTATAAAGAGAGACACGCCAATACGAGTCAGCATTGCTATTATAGTTAACGTTAAGTTAGTAACATCCAGAATAAACTTCACTTTGTATTAGTCAGGCCGTTTTAACAAGGGCGTGAAAATAAATTTGCATAGCCGGCGTCGGATTTGCATTTCCCAGGGAACGCCTATCCATCAGTCAGTTGTTAAAAAACTGCCCCTTTTTTGTGAAACATCGTCCATCATTCATCATTTGCAGTTGGTTGTGCAGGGTCCGTCCGGATCGCTACCACCATCTTATCCATTAACCTACCTCCAAACAGCAGTGTTCGCATTACTGTCTTCCGGTTTGGGGATAAGACAGCCGGTGTAATGACTAGCATAGAGGCATTTCATCTTAGTTCTCAGGAATGGCATTAGCAGTCTTGTGAATGCGAATGTCTATGGGTCACAGTTTCCGCTTACCATCAGGTGGCCTGTGTGCCAGTTTGCCTTCTCTATGCCATAAAAAAAAGACGTTCAGCGACGTGTATGTCTGGTTATGTTCGGCCATGGTCTTAGATAAAAGGATCGTAGGTATCACTCATACTTAATCAAATTAGACCAGGTGTTATTCTTCATTATTTCTACCTCTATTGTTCTCGTGGTTAACAAGACAGGCGGCCATCACAATTGCAAAAGGGGTAATAATCACAACGTAGAATAGATGCCCTAATTACCTGTCCTGTTGCTGGAGATAAGTTATTGGAATGTTACTCTGCTTTATTAAGAGCATGCTCTAAGTTTTCGTTCGCATAATAAAGACCAACGAGCACACCACGACAGCACGACTAATAATGTTGACTGCTTTAAAGGAATGCAAGTTATGCAAGTTATTTTACTGGCTGTATACCTACATATCAAAATAGTGTGTTACGTGGTTTTGCTATACACCTTCTTATTAGTAATTTTTTCGCGTCATCAGCTCTTGCAAATACGAGGTTGTTTCACCAAGGGGGATATTTTTTACTAGCTGTAAGGTTATGTACCTTTATATAATTTTCAAACATTGCGTATAAGCGTCGTGTTTTGCATTAAAATAGAACAAAAGTAACGTTGCAAGTCTCGTAAAAATGTGCAACCCAGCAACTGCGACGTGGCACGATATCGGTGTAAGTTGTAAATAAGTTTTTTTGTAGCTTGGTGTTGTTTAAGTGTTTTTTTGTAGTTATTTAAATGCTCGACTCGTGTAATCTTGATAATTTTTAGCTTTCTTGGGTTTTTAATAACAAGACTTTAAGCTTGAAGTAAGAACATTTGCTGAAGTGTTTTGGAACATAGGTTTGGTCAAGATTTCATGTTTTTTTGGATTATAATTTTAACAAATGAGATTAGAATTTAACATACTAGATTGAGCTTAGTACCTACTTCAAATTATAAGCAGTAAGTAGGATTTAAAATACTACAAATCGTCGGCTAGAATACAAATACAGCGTTACAAACAAAGGAAATCATTACGGCTAGCACAAAACGTATTTTCTCATTTATCGCTCAGTGCGTCTATATCGTTACAGACTACATAGAAATGGAGAACCGAGCGACAAACAAGTCGCGAACAACTTGTGCTAGCCCTCCAAGTGCAAAAGTAATTTCTTTTTTTAAATTAGTTAAACGTTTAGCTGAATATCTTAAAGGTGGAAAATATAAAAATGTGTAATTTGGCTTTTTGTACTATAAGCCATTTATAAACATACATACCTACATAATTGGACAGATCTCGACGCTAAATTACGATGCTCTATTCAAATATCGGCACTATGTGTAGTTAGTTCATTCTTATACTACAAAGATTCTGAAAAGGCACTCACGTTATCTTCCCGTATTTGTTGAAATTATTTTCACGTCTTACTTTTAAAAGTTATCATTTAAACTTGTACTCTTTCTAGTTGTGCAAGTTAGACCGCACAGTACGAGTATTAGTTGAGTTATAAGTCTGAGTCCATAGTTTGCGCCTTTATTTATGTAGTCGCAGGGCTGCGGTTCGGTTTATAATCCACGGTCACGATACGGGCAGCCACGAAGTTGGAAGGGGTGTAGTCATAGAGTATTAATGTTTATATCCCAGGTAAATTTAAAGTGATGGTAAATAAATTCTACTTCTTTTTTCTGAGATAACTAAGTATTTAAAAGACAAAATCTCTGGTTATAACGGTGATACCTTCATCTATTCTAGGAAAGAGGTCTTAGAAATAAGAGAGATGTAATTTTATTGTATTTGATGCATAAATTTGTACTTACTTCGTTTTGTTATACTTATTTTTAGAATGTCGAAAGAAACTATAGCTTTCTCATGACGTAAATATTCGTAGTTATAATTGGTGCCACAGGACTTTAGTCCTTTTGGTTTGTACTGCTTTCTATGTGTTGTGTCTTGAATGGTCTCGAAATTCAAAACTAACAGATTTTATACCCCAACCAGAATCTCTTTTGAAGACTGTTTGTTTCACTTAGGTAGGTACTTGTACCTAAGTGTTTGTACGTACATTTATAATTACCAATTGTTGACACACGTCCTGTATTTACAAGGCAATTTCTAAAGTAACGACAAATGAAATTAGTTTTAACCTTGCACTGCGTCCCTTTACCACATTCACACCCAAATAAAGGGTTTTGCTCATCGAACCCTTCCTACACAGAACTCCCCTCAAGCGATACGCGATTATTTTGCACCTTTATAGACCTCGTTTTGGAAAATGCCACAATGCCGAGAACTTTATTTTCAGCCCATTTAATATATTAAACTCAGGGAATTGGGCATTGATTATGTTGTCGTGCTTTAGGTTGAAACAAAATTACTTTATCTGGTAGTTTTTAGTTTGACGTGTTTTTGATAGCCAATCTAAGGCTAATTTGAATTCCTGATGGAGTTTTGGAGTTCGTTTTTATATTGACTTTTTCGAATAAAGCCAAGTTTTTACAAGCCGTTCTGAATACATTCGCTGAAGAGGGTTACAACAGATTGATTTGTCGAAAACTTTTAAAACAGATTATCTCATCGATTTTTGTGAATTATCAAAACATTGTAACGTAGAGTTTCGGGTTTTAATAAAACAACGCTAAAAGTTATAGAAATCTCTGTCGTTTAGATCGTCATTGGTGTTTTTATTAAACTACGTTGTGTTTGTTTCAGGTACCTAATTGGAAAGAACAGTGAACTACGTATGCATCCAATCAACCTATTAGTACCAGTAGTAGCAGAATAAATACGTACAAATAAAACCAATTTTATTCTTTACTTTAACAATACAATTCTCTTTTCTATTCACATTATAATAAATTCCTTTGGCAGCCAGCATTCAATTAACTAGCGTTGATTGAATCCGACGGACCCAACTGAACTGAAAAGCAATTAAACGGGTCATTATCAATATATTTATTCATGTATATTGACCCGATTTCACTGCTTTACATTGTAGACTCTATACATTACAGCAGCAACTAAAAACCTTTGTACAGACAGCACTTTACTGACCAATAAATTCAATCACATTGAATTCATTATGATAATTCAGACTTTTAATACAGCAATTAAAAAAAAAACGTAAATAAATATAATTATAACCGAGTCGTTGATATCTTATTACACGTTTCGCTTGATTTTTTAGATAAGTATCTAGTACCATGCAATAGTTTTAAAAAGTCTTATGAGTCTTATGAATTCGATTAAAGTTAGTTAGAGTAGCATAAGAACTTATAAGAGCAAGCGAGAAGAGAAAGTTCTGTCCTGAAGGTAATTCTAAGAGCTCTTTATTCCATTGTAACCATGTTTAGGTCCATCATCCACAGTCATCATTTTGGGTTCGTTATTTGAAATCTTGTTTTCTGGTGGTTTGACAGGAATTCAGTACCGTTAGTAAGTTATCAGACAATAGCTCGAGTGTCTTTTCTTTTTTTATTTAATTACAAAGATGCTTACAACTAAAGCAATTAAGGAAAGGAGCACGAGAAACCTCAACGGTGAAATATGCATCTATATTTCAACTCGTGCATTTCTACAAAAATATTTTCTTAGTCCGGCCGGCAAATGAAAATCTCTATCCGTTGGAGGTATTTTAATAATGTTTGCATTCTTTTCGTAGGAAACAACGGTGGGCAATTTTTCACAGGCCCCGGTACAAGTTGGGCCGTTCTGGTTAATGGACCTGCAACATTTTTCAAGTGCAGCAACTTTTTACTCGTTAAATTAAATTAGACCGCGGGTATAAAATATGGCGCGGTTTATTGCTTTTTTTTCGTTTAAGTGCAATTTGATTGAGTTTCCTTTTGGGACATAGATGAGATATAATTATATTGTATTAAAATGAAAGTTTTTGTACTTTAATAGGTACTGAACTAATTGTAAGTGATTATTGACTATTTAATAGATAAAATACCCCCTAAATAAGTACGACACTAGTTTCAGAGCTGATAAATTTTCAACGGTCCCGAGATTGACTGTAATGCCTCATTAGTCATTACTCTTTACACTTCTTTTTTATTATTATTACTTTGATAAATTTAATCTGTTGAAAAGTCGAATAAAATAAAATACAAAAGGATACACGTAGAGTTTTTTTTAATTCTGTATACGGGCTTCTCCAGAAGTGTTTTGCCAGTAAATATGTGTTATTTAACTTATTTGCTACTTATTTGCTCTCTTTGCCTATGTCTGTCTCCAGATGATGCGTTTTTTGTTTTACACAAAATGTGCGGTATAAATTAAATTACATTATTTTTATTAAATTGAATAAATAGTGTTTCTTTGTTAGGATTAGGATTTTATTTTTGTACCTACTGATTTTACTTTTACTTTTATTTTTTGACGTGAGCTTTTATGCAATAAACATATTTGATTTGATTTGATTTGATTTTAATGCACATACGCGTTCAAAGCAATCGGTAAGAGTTCACAGTATTTGTTTATGTTTTCATGCTTGATAAAGCAAAACAATGTAAGTAAAAGTCTTTATGAAAGAGCTGACGAAATATATTTTCAAAACCAATAAATTGAATCTCGTTGACCGAGATTATAAAACCGTAAACCTGCAAGTTTATCAGTTAAACGAATATCCGTCATTTTATTGCATTATTTAACTGAAATCCAATATGGCGCTGGGAATCAGGAATAATTGAATGAAGTTTTCCAGTATAACTGACTTTTTGCCACTGTCACGGCTGGAATTCATTTAGTAATAGTGTCACAGCTTAAACATCGAAGCGGTCCAGTCGCGAAATTCCTACGAATGTGTGTATGTAAATTTTATGGTTCAAACAGGAAAATAACGAACAACGAAATAAAAATACGAAAGCTAGTAGTAACAATAGTAAGTAAGTACTTACACTATAACATGAGTATTAATAGTTCTCGGCGGTCTTATGCTTTCGCACTCACTCTGCCGTGATAAATATACAGACAGATGACAGAGAGAGAGCGTAATAGCGATAGACAGTCGAGTAATTTTAATATTCGTGTGTTTAGGTGGAATGACAAATTGTAGAGTTAATTTGCTAGTATTTTTTGAAATGAATACCTAATTTCTACCTGGTTTATAAACAACTTAAAGTTTGAAATATTATGGTGAGTTTGAAAAAGAACTACATTTTGAAATTAAAAAAAAATGCCTCGTGTATAAAAATAATAATCCTTAAATGTTCTTCTGTCATCAAGACGAGTCCAAAGAGTGTTGGCGTCAGGCAGGTGGCCAGCCGTAAAACTATACCATACCTTTAGCACCATAATTGAAAACATGCTGCGCTGACCCCAATCAATACGGATAGGACTAAGGAGATAATGATGATGATTTACGAAATTCCCACATAAAAGTATGAATTGTTTATGGACAAGTGACTTTGCCGTTGTATTCTGTGAGACGGTTGTTTGCACTGAGCGATTTATTTTAACCGCCACCCGCGGATACTATTAATTAAATTAACGTTTCGTGTCGATTTTAAAACGAATTCTCTTGTAATTGAATTGGTCTCCGTTACGGAATTTGGGTAAAAATATGAGTACCTACTTTTATCATTCTGCAATTTAAACATCGAATCATTATTATTGAGGATTTGTTACATAAAATTAAGGAAGAAACAATGAAATCGGATCATTGTACGTACTAACAAAAAAACATACATACTTACCTATTTCCAGTGTAGACAAAAAACTGTTTCAGAAAATTGATAACTCTCTATAATTACACACTATGACTTTACATTCTTTAAAGGTTTTCATATTTTACTACTTGTTTGTTAAAATCAGTTTAAAAAGTCGAAGTATAAAGCTACTCTGTGTCCATAATGTCCATCATGCATGGCACTTGTCAAAGACTAGTAGACAGATGTCACAGCTTATCAAAGCATCAGAGAAGTGTGATTGATATAAACACGCTTCGATTTAAATAGGTGATGTAAAGGAAGAGTTCCAAGAGGGAAAATGCTAACATCACCTTTTAACTATAAATGTTATAATATTTAACGTAATATCATGACGTAATATTTCCACTATAGCTCAGAGTAAACGTTGCGTTGTAATTTATGAGCATTTTTAAAGATATTTTTTAACATATTGTCGTTGGCTACTCCGTAACATAAGGTCCACGGGATTTTAAGGTCATATAATGAACTGTGCAAACATACTGCTACAGTATTATTAACCTATTATTCTCACATGACATTATGATACGAGACCAGTGAAATAGCAATATAGAAGTTACTAAGAAACACCAATCTGTGTTTTACTATACAATCATACAACCATAAAACAGCTACAGCGTTCATTTTAACATTGCGACCGAGCTATTGTTATACAAAAGCTGTGACATTCGGGTGTCCAACAAGAATATATTGTAGACACCAGAGTCCGTAAACTGTCAAATAAAAGAACAATCTTCCGGCTAGCTTTGGAAACATACGAATTGATTCTGTGACACTGGACGACGCGTCTCTTTTAGTCCGTTCAAGCCCTCTTATTAACGGTTAATGTAGACTTCCCTTGGCATTTTTTTGGCAGTGATGTTTCTTTGGCTGTGTGTTTTTATTGCAATGACCTATGTTAACTGCGTTTGACAGTAATTCATAAGTATGAAACTTGTATTCATAGAATATTAATATGCAGTTGTGGTAAAAATGTTTAAATCTAAAAGCTCAGTAACTCTAAATAATTCAATTTGATATTTACATATATTTAATTTATGTTACTATTTGGAAAACTTCTCCTTACCTTTCCAAATTCAACTTTTTCTTATTATAATAAAATTAAGTATCAATTAACGGAGAATATTTAGTACATGTAAACTTAAAGCCGCAGCGCTGCCACCCGAAACATCACCCACTACGCAGTCTCTGCTAGTTTTAGAAAATCAAGGCGTCGGATACAACGGTGTCAGTAACAAAGCGGTCCGTCAATCCGGATCGCGCCAGTTGCCAAGTAATCGGGTATTTTTGGCTTTCAATTAGCTTTTAGCATTTTAGTGTTAAATTACGTGAATAACTAATTTTGGGAAATTATGATTAGCGTGACGTGGCGCAGTAGGCCATTACAAGACGTCTATCGTACAGATTAACGAATAATATAGAATACACCAACACGTTTTTTTATGGCAAACGAGCACACAGGCCACCTAATGGTACCTATGTGGAAACTGTGACCCATAGACATTCGCATTCACAAGACTGCAAGCCTAAGACTGCAAATGCGTTGCCAACCCTGAGGACTAAGATTTAATGCCTCTATGCTAGTAATTCTACCGGCTGTCTTAGCCCCAAACCGGAACACAACAATGCGAACACTGCTGTTTGGCGGTAGGTTAATGGATAAGATGGTGGTAGTAATTCGGACGGACCCTGCACAAGGTCCTACCACCGGCAAATACTGATTTTTTTCTACTATTTTGCTACGATTACGTTGACATTGCAGATTTATCGTAACATAGTTGTATCACAACATAAATTAAATTAAAGTCTTAAACGTTATCAGTCTGGTGTACTTCTTACTATTATTAGACGTGGGGGTAGTGTTCGATATAGGGTTTCATTACAAACGTTTCTGTTGAGTCCGAAAATCCTTATTAAAACTTATTCGAGGTCATTGAGGAAGGCCTAGCAGCTGTGAATATGTTTTGTCTCACATAATAATGGTGATGATCCTCTCAAGTAAGCAACAAGCAGCTAGTAGCAAATTGCTAACATTTATATCATCGACGTATATGGATGCATCTTGCGTATATGGGTGTTGTAAAGCTGTATCAAAGCAAGTCAGAAATGCCAGTTTTCCATCATTAGACATATTCTTAATATTATCCTATATAATCGAGGAGCGATTACACCCTTGGTTAGTAAAGTTACTTTGTTTACTGCTGATGTTAAGGAAATTAAAGTTGGTAACGTTTTCGTGTCACGCCCTCGTATCATCTATTTTAGTCTTGTGGACCAGTGAAAGCTGTAAATTTTAGGCAGTTCGGTTTATTTCAGAACCTCTTTTGTAAGTTTTTGCTATCCTGTGGTTATATTACAGTTCATTAACATGGAGCCTTTAAAAAATGCAAAGAAACTAAACTAAGATCTTAACACAGTGCTTATTTAGGTATTTGACAGAAATGGCGGCCTGGTAGAATAAAGCCAATCAAGGTTTTTTCGATAAACGATAGAGAAACGCCTTCGGTGGTCTTATTATATAAATAGCGTTTAGTAGATAGCAGGGACAAGCCGGTTAGCGATAAAACTTTTAAACTTCTGCAGTTTTTCAAGCTTCATTAAACTTTAACCTCGGTTATTAACTAAACTTGCTCAATTAGTCAGGCTTTAGCAGGAAATGACTTAAAAACTAATCAGAGCTTAACGAAATAAGTTAAGTTTATGTGACAATTTGATTTTTTATTTAAAAATGAGACGAAGTAAAATATGTTGAAGCAAAGACACGACACGACACAAATATTAAGAAATAATTAAGAAGATTTAAAAGGTTTGAAAAAAGTCTTAGACTTCTTGCACCACTTACTTTAAACGAATCATTCAATAAAAACATTGAATATAATTCATAGCTTTGTAAAAAAAACGGTCGAATTAATGCCGTCATATATTTAAAACAGCCACTATGGTTCAACTTCCCTTCCTTGTCGTCGGCACATGAAAGACATATTTCGTCTTTAACTCATACTGTCGTAACCCGAGACACGCAATTAAGCGTATAATAACCGTTCAGCCGCCGTCGAAATTTACATTTAATTAAACCTCTATGAAAACCCGATATACCTACTGAAGTGACACTATGTTAGAACCGAGTAAAGCAGAAAGTGTTGGGGTAAGAATTTACACTCGAGATTATTTGCGTTTGCTATTCGTGGCAAAAAGTACCCAAGGGATATTGGATCCGTGTTTCAATGCTCTGTTGATAGTTATATCACATGAAACGTTCAATATTAAAAACCTATCATCACTTTAAAAAACCTGACGTGTTAAATTGAAATATTCTTTTCCCCTAGAATATCATGCATGTAATTTTTTTATCTACAAAAGTCTTTCGAAAGTTTGTTAAAACAAATAAATCATAAATTCACCACGTTTAAGTATTAACATATTCATAAACAGATAGATACGACAACTAAATTTCTATAACGTGACGTAATTTTTTGACATGTTATTCTCCATATTAAATTTAATGAGACATACTAATTTGTGTCATCTATTACAAACAATAAATGTTCAAGTATCATTCCATTTAGTTAGCCTCGCCATCCGCGGTTTCCTGCTCCAGCCAGCATTGAAATGTAATTCGAATACTAAACACCCGAAGCTATTAAACCACAACAGCGAAATGTTTTGCGCTAAAGCTCCAGCGGTTTCCCGGTCGAGTGAACTAGCCGTTGCAATTTATAATCTATGGTAGCGGTATTCTTGTAATATGTAGAGCAAACTGTAATTTCATTTTATGCTTGACTTGGCTCGAGGTTTGATCTTGTCAGGGGTTATATTGACAGTGTTAAAGTTATAGTGCAAGAGGTTTATGAACGTACAGGTTTTCGTGCTTTGTGAAGGGTGTTTGTTGCAGGTTTACCAGTGACGCGATTGGTTAAAAACGAAACTAACAGAAACGCTAGTTAGCGTAGTGCTATTGGCAGGGGCCTCAGGTGCTTTCGTTCGCTTTATCTACATTCATCAATCACTTCTTTTAAATGTATCCCTCCGTACTAGTATTAAGGTTTATTATAACATTGTAGTCACCTTCCAAAATTTGTCGCTATAGACGTCTGAGGGTTGGAGACCTGGTGACCGCACAAGTTCTGTACCTAGTGTTCAGTTAATTTCTATATTATGCATAAACTGTATACTTGGTGGTGGAGAGAATAAATACTTTCACTTACCTTTACTTACTTCATAATTACACGTACGTCGGTTTCCAGTGCTTTTGATTTGAAAACTGCTTTTTAAAATTTTGAAAAAAAATTACTACTCGCACTTGGCCATTTATTCAGACAGACAATTTAATCTAGGAAAGAAATCACGTGTTTCTCAAACTTTTCGCCCATCAAAAGTTGGCCAAAGTTAGACGAGTAGTGAAGTTTTCAGACGGATAACAATGGCAAAGGTGAGTTCTTATTTGATTCCCCTATTACAGTTTATGTGTAGGTTTTAAAGATTCGTTTCAAAGTTTGAGTGGGTTTGACTTAGATCCTGAATATAGGTTGCTATATAATTTGGTAATTAGAGATCGTATAATAAATGATATTTGGCTTGAACATTTTATCTAAGGAATCAAAAACAATAGAGAAAAGCGATTAACTTGCTCTACCTATTTTGGGTTTATAAATGTACTATCAGCCCAATTGAACTCTGACGCACCATAGAACTGTGTCACATTGACGTTATGATTCAAGTCGTAAGAAATGCCAAACAAATTGTTATATAATGTCACTGTGACAAGGTTCTATGGTGGGTCAGGGTCCCGATGGGCTGAAAGTACCTATGACTAATGGGCGGACGACGGATGCAAATTATGTCAAAATAATGTCGAACGATATCCGTAATATACACCGTGTTTTTTTTGATTTACGATAACTTCGGCATATTACTAGGTATATCCATAGAAACTAATTGGTAGATTAGATTTTGAAATATGGCAAAAAAAATTTTTTTTTCAGTTTAGTACAAAATAATGAAATCTTTTATCTTTGGTCATTCTAAAAGGGCCTTTAGAGTTAAGTAATAATCAGTGTCAAATACGTCTATGTTGGCGTGACATACACACACAAGTAAAGATAACACCTGACAGGTACAAGATTGTCACTTTAGATTGACGCGTATACAAACCTAACAATTGGAAACTCTTTACTCATAAGTATTAAAAGAAAATTGTTGTTATCAATTAAGAGCCTTTTACACTAGTTTAACGTGATTAACTGATTAAATTTTAAAATTAAATATCTTTAAAACCGTTAGACTTATCATTTGTCTGTCTTCGGGAAATTAACTTTGTTTGACCTAAAGAACGTTCCCTTAAAGTTATCGTAAATCAAAAAAAACACGGTGTAGATATGACTACGATTGATTAAAAAAAATAGAACATATCTACCGTAAAGAAAGTTAAAAGTTAAAAGGGCCGAATCTTAAGTACCCGAAACCGACGTGCGCGCATGACTCGATGTATGAATGTGGAAGAAGCGAAAGAGATGTTTCAGGATCGTAGCAGGTGGAAAGAAGTGGTCTCTGCCTACCCCTCTGGGAAACAGGCGTGATTAAATGTATGTATGTATTATGTAATTTTTGTACATTCCTTTTATAGTTCACTATATCTATTTGTAAAGGGAAAATGACCTCTCTACATATACAGAAGTACTTAAGAGGGCATATTTGTAAAGTGATACTACAGTGATATACTTATGACTTTCTTAATTTATAAAATATGTGCTGATTTAGAACAAAAACTGCATATATATTCACACATAAATAGTACTTGAAATTTAATAAAAGTCTTATCCATCTTGTGCGTGGAGCTTACCCCATGTGCATCTGTTTAGTCTTCAATAGAAAATACGCTTTTACTGAACAATTATCCCCGCGTTTGACATTCACGGACTCACCTATTTCTCGAACAACAGTGTCTACAGATAACTACACTGGCAAAATACACCTTAACAGAACTTAAAGCCAGTAATGTGTTTTTATGAGGTGTCACAGGAATCGTCCTAGATTTACCTAACTATAGTCGACTAAACCGGGCTAGTCGCACAGTGCTGCAGTGGCAGAGGCCTATTGCCAATTTTCTGCATCCGCTGTTTCAATTAAGGGTCAAATTCTGAGATGTCCCCTGAAGCAGTTGTGTGAGTAGCCCGCTTAATCTAGTTTACAAGTAAATGTACTTTAAAACCGCAGCATTTCATTTATCTTTCTGCCATTTCTACTATAAATATTCGACATTTTTTTGTTACTTACTTGTTCGTTTCAACCACGCTTACAGCCGCTAGAAGCAGACTTCGCAGATTAATTAAACGTTCAGTCTTAATTTTAGACGAGATAATTGAATCGGATATAATAGGGAAGGAATTCCTTGTACCTGAGATCAAACAGTTGAACTAATGAGACCGAAGCTTCGTGGCATTTAATCTGAATATTTTGATATTATTAAGAAAACACGTTCACGGGTACGCGAGGCTTTAATTTTAGTATACAAGCCGCGTATGAATTAGTTATACATTCAACACATATGCCGTATTAGAAGCCGTTCTCGTTCTTATTAAATCACTATAGTTAGTACCTTTCACCTTTCGAAGTTAACAAATCAGAGGTTTCATTTTAATTTATCTTTCTTGTAGAATTTCTATAAAAGTCTATCTTTGGTACATAAATCTCGTTACGAAATGTTTTACTAAATTAAATTTACAAAACGATTTGTATTGAACGGGGTTTTTGCTACACCCTGTAAGAAGTTATTATAACTCTCTTTTTATTTAAGAGCCATGCTTGTCTCCGTGAAGCTCAAACTACGCCCTCCATTTTACTTAATTCGCCATGACAAATTGGATTTTTTGGTACAGTATTATCTTATGTTTTCTTTTACATTTTTCTTTACATTTTGAACTATCTTCTTTACCGCTTTCCTTCTGTTTTTCCTCTGTTCTCTCTTCTTCTTATTCTATTACTTACGTCTTCAATTTATTGTCTTCTACTATTTTTACCACATGTCAAAAAGTGGTTGTTAACCATTACATATTTTTGTTATAGCTAGAGACCTACGACTAGATAGATACTAAGTATACAGCTAGTTTTGCTACATAAAATAATATTACACCAGCTCCTGAGTTAACTTCAAAATGGATGAAAAGTAAACAATTACATCTTCGTTCAGCATAAAACTAAGCTAAAGTGAAATTCAACGGTATAATGTTAATTAATATTTGCCTTTATACATTTTCATATTCGAGATTATCTCAAGTTTTAATTAAAATAATTGTTCTGTTTGTATCTCCTTGGGTTCTGATGTCGTATTAACTTTAAGTTGGGAAATACGTAGACAAATTAATTACTTATTCAGAAGCAGCTCGTTTTACATCATTTAATATGAATTAAATACAACTTGATAACAACGTTTGATAATCAAGTTGCTATGAATATTTTACAGCAATAATTAAAGCTATTTATTCCATTTTTGTCAAACAAACCCAATATATTTAGGACCAAATTGCTTTTTTACAATGAAGCCGCCTATTGTCAAGGAAATAAGATCTAACAAAGTTAAAGGTATGATAGCGATGTGGTTTAGAGCTAATATTAATGTCATCAATTAACATTAAACATGATTAACTGTCGATGCGGATTCTTAATGAGTCCCGTATACCGTATTTCCTTTTACACGCGCCAACAATACACGAGGCTTATACGCTGACTATAAATATGCGTAGTTGGACACTAAAACAGCAACAGCAGTTAAAATATCCAATTTAGCTATACACGAAGTTTATTAAGACGAAACCGAGATTACCTACATAAAAGCGTAGGTATACATTATAATGTTAATGTGGTTGTGTGAATATTATAAGACTTTTAATAGGGATTGAACGTTGGGTTTAGTTATTTATTTAAAATATTACATTACCATGTCTATCTATTCGTTCTGGCACTGCAATGCTGCGAACAGACAAACAAAGCAAGGGAGAGTGAGTTGAGCATTTAAAAGCCCAGCCTCACCGGATGCGTGCGTATAGATGAATTCTAGAAAGCGCACGCGCACGCATCCGGTGTGTCTGGGCCTTATAAAACCCAACCGAGTAATAATGCATCTGGCTTGGTTTATCAGCGAGGTGTTCCGTAATTTTCCAGGGTCATAGTAGTAAATAAGAGAGTGGCCCATTATTAGAGTTCGACACAAAATGGAGTCATTCGGGCGAGTGCTGTGTTTTAACAGCCATAGCAACACTGTAGGTTAATGGGTCTCTTTGTCGATGTTCAAACTGTAATACAATGTTTATTTTAATGCTGTTAGCAACTTATTTTAACGCTAGATTCCAAACTGTTAACGATAAGTGTGTACACACAGGGTGTCTATTTAAAAAAGTTAGTAATTAAGACAACCTTCAGAAATAGAATGACAGAGGATTTATCGGAAGGTAAGAGATTGGTGAACATGGACCCCTAATATCTCGCAATCGCGCGTTAGAAAGCTTGCGCATTAATGCCCGGTTCCTATATTCAAGAATCGTTTTTCTTACGCCTCGTTAAAATATGACACATTTTGTACGTAGCAAATGTCATAACGCTACGGCCCGTAAGGAAAACAATTCGTTTCTTGAATATAGAAACCGGGCATAAATCGCACGTAGCACGCTTCATCTGGCAAGTTCAAGCTCAATAGATGCAAATATGACGAAAATCTTAATCTTAATTTTTACTGACTCACTAAAACACAAAGCATAGCCTAAATTTGGAAGGAATATTTGGGTACTATAGGGTACAATAAGAAAGCATTTTGGAAACAGGATTTGGCATGGGAAACTAGTTCTATGCATATGAAGTGGCGGGAGCTCTGTAGTTCTATATGTGTAATGTTATGGAATACAACCCCTGTAATCCATGTTTTGTGACTTCAAGTGGCCCCCCACTCTGAACGCGACCGCTAAGTGAAAATATTTCAGCGCCCGGTCGTTATCGGCGCGGTGTAATTGGCTCCTTTGTCGATATGTACTGTAATGGACCGTAATAGCGTCGCAAATAATGTAATGACTTACTACTAACTAGATAAGCGATAGTTAGGTGACATTACTTTTAATAGTTTCACAATAATAAACGGTGGTAAGAATATTTCATTCGTTTTACATAAATTACAAACATACAGGGTGTAACGGACGGCCTACAGAAAACTGATACGGTCTATGACGTCATATTATGAAACTGAAAACCTGTCCAGGTATCGAAGGAGATGTCTACCCATTTCACAGTATGAGACGGGCCGGGGTTAGAGTTCTTAATTGTTAATTTATTATTACATTAAAAATGAAATAAACGAAAAATAAACACGTTTTCGCATTTAAAAAAAAATATTCTGAAAAGTGCTTATTCATACAAAAAAATATACTTCGCTTTGATTTTCCATGGTAAATTAAAAACAAAACGATGTAAGAATGGTTAACATACTGAAATCAATACAATTCCGGCAACCTTATTTATCTTTCCGCGAACCAACCAAAGCGTATCCAATAATCCCACTTCCGAAATTGCCTATCGCACTTGGTTACGACTCCGGGCTCTAACAAAGCCTTCCCAGCAATATGTCAGGCTATATGGATGCTAACTCTAGAGCCACAAAGGTTGTCGCAAACAGCACGGTTGCATATTCGCTACCAGACTAAGGTAATCAAGGTGTTGTATTTGCGAGAAATTATGATAGTCCAGTCTGTATGGTATCCGCACTGAGAGGTTCAAAATCAACATGTAAATAGACGATGGTTTGCTTTATCTAAACAGACTAACACGACTTAAATTAATCAGCGTGTTGTATTTGGGAGTTATGACAATAATCCAGTCTATAGGGACATACATGGTGTTCTGTATTTCGAAGTCCGTCTGTATGGAGGCTTTATTTTGTATCTAAAAAGACTAACATAGGTCTAGTAATAATATTTTTTTAAACGTTTAACAGTTTTTATTATTAATTGCTGATTAGTTGTGCTATGTTACGTGTATCAAATGTCGTGCAAATCACGTTTCTTTTTATCAATAAAACAGTTAGTTCGTTTTAGTTATAACAGCTATACGCTGTTATGATAGCGGTTGTGTATGACGATTACGTTAAATATCGTTTGTTATTATTTACTTAAAGTCACTCTACGCAACATTTACATGATGTTAAAGCACTTAAGATTTTAAGTGTATTTCGTTATTACCATAACAAAAAACACAGCAAATCTTGCAACATTATGTACGATGGCGGACCAAAATAGAACCTTTTTCTATTCATATTCAATTTAATTTACACGTAGTTAGATGACAGCGCCAAAATCAACAGTAAAAATAAGTTGGTTTTTGTTTCCAATAGCCGCCATTTTCGTCGATGTTATAAACACAAAGTAACGTGACTAATCCGATATTTCTGAGTAAATTCTATTTTCTTTTGGGCCGGTTTTGTACGAATTTACCGCATGAAATGTTTTCTGAACATACAGAATGATAAGTTTGGTGAAAACGTGGCGTTTCTAACATCAAGCGACACTGGTATGCAAATAAATTGGGTATTCAGTTGTTGCAGTGGTAAAGTATTCTATTTTTATGGTATAGATAAGGCAAACGAGCACAGAGGCCACCAGATGGTAATCGGAAACTGTGACCCATAGACATTTGCATCCACAAGACTGCAAATGCGTTGCCAACCCTGAGGACTAAGATGGAATGCCTCTATGCTAGTCATTACACCGGCTGTCTTATCCCCAAACCGGAACACACCAATGCGAACACTGCTGTTTGGCGGTAGGTTAATGGATAAGATGGTGGTAGCGATCCGGACGGACCCTGCACAAGGTTATACCACCCTCAGCTAATTGCTACTTTTTATTCTTATATGTGTTATAACGATACTTTAGGGTACAATAAGACCATGTAGGGTATTTCCTCCAATTACTCCTCTTACACACTCAACTATATGAATGTGCAGGTTTCCTCACGATGTTTATCGCCTGTTTAGGTAACGTGTGTGATTTGAACATAAGTTAACTTACATTTTGTATTGTTTAGCTTACGTTCGGCAACGCCAAAGTTTACAAGGGATTATAGGCTGTCATGCCATCACGTAATAAAGAAAGTAACGGTTATTAACGTGTTTGACTGACTTGTGTTTCCGTGTTTCACCTTAATAAGTCGAGACTTTGTATACTCGTACGCACAACCACTTTACTTTACATCGAAAGCGATAGTTAATGTACGTTTTATGTTTTTACAAATAAGTAGGAATAAAGTAGGTATCATTTTTTTTTGTTCAATTTGCTGTTCTAAAACTTGAAACGATTAATTTGGTAACGTATAGATGTTAATGTCAAATGAAAATTTCGGACAAACGAAACGGCGGACAAAAGTATTGGAAATTTATTATTTTGAGGCCTACCTCGTCTTCCGTTCCGCGGACGCCACTCCAGAACCTTCTGACCCCATCGGCCATCAGTCCTGCGAGCACTACCGGTCTGAGTGGAGAGCCTTGTGGGAGGCCTATGTCCAGCAGTGACGTGTTTCGGCTGACATGATAATGATGATGATTATTGCGAACTTTTAAATTTTTATGAAATTTCACCGCCTTTTAAACAAAGCAATACTTTTTGCCATTAATGGATTTATTATTTTAGATTCGACAACTTTGACACTTGGTTCTGTTACATATTTGCATAACACAGGTATCCATCAGTATATTGAAAAATTGTTGAAAATGGTTAAATTAAAGTTAAAAAGACCTTCATTTTCTTTTAGGCGATCTTATTTTACTTCAATTTAGAATTCGTCCCAAATACTCAAATTAAAATTAAACCTTATATCGAAAATCCAAACAATGTCATCAAACACATTTTTTGATAATTTATTCCAGGCACAATTTTCGTTTTAACTGGTAAATAAAAATTAATTTCAAACTTTAGGGACTGTAAAAAACACCTGTTTTGCCCTCCTTTAAAAATAAACTCGTATATTACAAAACAGGTCTTGGGAAAAGCAACTGTATTGACAACGGGGGATGGTCTTATTTACTTTACCTTATTAATTCCTCTTGTACCTTTTTGAATTAACTTTACCCGGTGTAGCGTTTTAAACATGAACAAAGTTTTAATAGTGAACTTGTTTAGCTGATATAAAAAGAAGTTGATATGGCTTTTTACGAGCCATATTTTGAACTTTCACTTTTTTTAAATTAAACACATTGCGGTAAAACTGAAGCTTGATTTAAAATAGATGTATCTATAGCTGTATAATGAAAATAGGCTAAGTGCGTCTCAATCACGCATTGATTAGGGGTTCCGTACGGCATACATACATCGCAACAAGATGTATGTTTAAACTGGAAACTAAACTTATAAAATTATTGACGTGCGTATCCCGTTCTCTTCGCTGAAAATATTTTTCTAATACCGGTATTTTTTCGATATCTGAGTTTAAAATACCGGTTTACCAGTATACCGGTATTTACGCCACCGGAAAAAAGTGTTCTAAATCACATTGTTAATTTAAACTTCGTAGTTGGTTTAGGTTGATGTAGCCTGAAGTTCTTAACGTAATAAAACAAAGCTCTCGGGTTTCGGATCTGGATTTTGCGCTCGTTTATAATACTGAATGAAAATCGTTAATCTTTTTTTTTTTTAATTTATGTATCCTATCCTACGTACAAAAATGTTGAGCATACTTAGAACATTGTCATTGTTATGTGTGTCATTTCATGTTCTGATTGAAGTTTTCCATGACAACGCACTAAAGTGCTTAACATTTTCTTTGGGGTACTGTATTTATCTTAGCAATTTGAACTGGGCTTCTATTCCTGACGGTAAGAAACATATCGTCTTTGATCTGTTACGGTATTGTTTTGACGTCAGTCGCCATTACTGTCAAGAAAATAAGAGCTATCAAAACGTTGCAATGATAAAACAGATTTTCAGTGTACGTACATTTTCACAAAATGACTAGAATTTAAAAAAAATGCTTATATAAATATTTGCTTTGTCTAAATGTTCCCTACAAGTATTTAGAGCTTCTATGGGTACTCAATTCCTAATTACCAAGGTCTTTGTGCTCCTTTGCAGATAGTGTGGGGTTACGTAAACATCCAACTCAGACGAATAACAAAAGCTGTTGGATATAGAATCGAATAGCAACTTACAGCGATCAATATTGGGTCAATTTACAAGGTTTTATTTAACTGAGTACAATACAAATACAAATATATTGGATAGCTGTGTTTTTTTAATAACAATAACGAAGATGTCGCGACGGCAGATTCTTGACTTAAGCCAAGGATTCACCAGGGGACAAATGTCTCGTGACACGTGTCGCCAGCTACATCGAGTGGAGTAGCGCAACGATCCCAAACGTTGCCGTGATGTGGCGCCGACACCTGTCGCCCGATGTCGCCTGATATGTCCGGCGAAGTCGCTCGACTTTACCGACGTCGCTACCGACACCTGTCGTGCGATGTCGCCACTCATGTCAAACGAAGTCGCTCGAGTGTCGCGGGACGTTTGTCCATAGTAATTCCCTGACTTTTTTTTTTTAATACTCGTAATGGGTTTGCGTTTGACAGCAGTCTCACCTGATGTTAAGTAATGACGAGATCGAAGGTGGTACACGCTTACCCAGGAAATGCCTATTCATTTTCCTTGCCTTGAAAATACCAAGTAATAGATAGTAAGCCTTTATGTAGATGTTTCACTAACGGTCGATGAATTAATCAAAAATTGATTCACCGTTTAGATCTTAGCTGTTCTAGACCATATTCTTCGATATTTTGCAATGAAGTGGAGCCAACGCCAGTTAGAAAACTATTGCGCTCACGGCGCACCATGCTTCCCCAGTCCCTAAACCGCAGTATAAAACATGAAAAAAAAAGATACCTTCACGCGTCGTCATGTTTACCTAAAAATAGAGTTAAGACAGGATTATCAGCAAAACATTGACTCCAACACTAGGCATAGCTTGAATCATATCTAGTACACTGAAAAAAAAACAAGTGAACCCTATAAAAGTGTAATATTAATCATATGCTTGCGAGCTGAATCTTATGATGGAGTCGGAAGTTTTACGCTATATTCGTAGTTAATGAAGACCCACAAAGTTTGAATAACTACAATGGTTTTGATAAACAAATGGTGACCGCAAAAAAAAAGTCACTTAAACCTAACTTATTTCCACCTGAATTCAAACGTTGATTAGTTGTACGGTCGCGGACTTTCAATTGATGTACCACTATAAAAACCTTGTCGTATAAGACCTCCGATTAATTCTCATGTAATTTCTATCTCGTCACTTGACGCTGTTATAATGACAGGGTTCCATAATGGCATATCAATTAAAGTCCTTGACTGTACCTGTTAACAGGATCAGTCACCCAAATACTATTTGGATAAGACCCAGCCGTTAACTCGGTGCATTCGGCCCGGTGCATTTCTCGCTCTGAAATCCAGCCTACAAAATGGAACACTATTTGGGTATTTTATCGTAGACGTATGCGATGTGCAGGATGGGGTTACACCTCGCTCATCCAAAGACAATTTTTGTAATGGTTTTGTTTATTCATGGTAACGGTTGCGAAAGACAATTTATTCCATAGTATAAAATTGGGAACCAGTTTTATGGTTTAAAGGATATTATTATAATGATATTACTACTATTACAGAGTTTTTCAGCTATGATGATTTCTGTCACAGCCGTATTTCGTAATTTCAATCACTTACTATACTCGCATGCGAAGTATTTAAAAATAGGCGATTAATTATTTGAGTTTCTGAACGGCGTCGCTAGGTTTGTACCGGTGTAGGTTTTATGTAAAGTTAGAGAAACAAGTGTACTCATCGTAGCTGAAAAACACTGTAGTGACAACACTTTTAAAAAATACATTTTTTTAAGACTTCTCTTAACTGATGTAAAGTGTTCTATTATAATAGTTGCCTTGAAGAGATCGCCATTAAAATTGTTAATCCTTTTGCAGTATTGTACTTTGTTATGATGGAACGTGAAATGAATGCCGGGAATGAAGTTTACGTTTCCGTTAAGGCCACACTTATGTAAGAATTGTTTTTTAGAAGGATAAAGTGTCTGGAACAGTAGGTATATAACATATATGAATTAATGTTCTGCATTAGCAAGCAACTTCTCAAAATAACTTCTCACGTAGGTAATAAATATAAATAACACGATTTATAAAAAACCTGAATGAGCCTTTTTTTACTTTAATCAACTAAAGCTAACACAATTAAATTAGAATTAGTTCTCCGAATAGATCTGTGGCTTCAACCTAGGAGAGTGGTGTCGGCGACACATTTACGGTTTACGGCGGTTTTACTGCTAACTGAAAGTCGGCCTTGTCTGAGCCCCGGCGTACGGCTCAATTGTGTTCTAAATTCAAATTCGGAGCTGGTTAATAGATTGTAATGCAGCCAGTATTTTGTAGTTTTCTAAAATAAGGTTCTAATCATTCAATTTAGTCTTTTTAATGGTTCTCTATTGGATGTCGGACGCATAATTGCTTTTAACCAAAATAACGATGTGCATAATCATCTTTACGCATATATTTTTACTCATAATATTAAAAAGCATAAATACGGTAAGCATAATTGTCATCAAGACTAACGTCAAATAGCATAAATGCAAAAATTCATAATAATATATTGGCATCATTACAAAATGCATAAATTGTCCTAAAAAAAATCAGGAACTGAAGCGAGGTCGACGGAGGTGCGCTTAGCGGGCGTCCTATTAATTAAGAAAAACAATATTATGGTTAAAGACAGAGATTGTTTGGGCTAATAATTATATGCATAATGTGTATTACTCTAACTCATAAGCATACAAAGGAGTCCAAATGAACTCTAATAGCCTAATATGCCAAAAAGCTGTATACCAAAGTATTATTATGCAACAGTACTATTATGCCAAAACAATTATGCGAAACAATAATAGTCCAATAAAAATATGCGATCCTAGGGAACCCCTTTTTAATCCATGGAGACGCGCCCTCCCCACTGGTTATTTTGTTCCTTCGCACAGTTTGAACAGATGCATGATTTCAACAAATAAAAAGTCTGTAGATTCATCTCAGGGTCGTGAATACAACCACGTAGTAATGCAAAATGGCGGTTTTAAATCCCAATAGTGCGTCGAGAAAAAGTGGCAAACCCCAAAAGTTAAACAGGGCATTAAACACAAATCTTAACATATAAACCAGGTTTAAAATTCACTTGGAATTTTAAATCTTGTTTTTACTTTGTCTCAGTGATTTCAATAATATTATAAAATCGAAAGTTTGTGTGTTTGTGTTATTTGATTACTTCTTCAGATAGCTTATACCTTAAATGAAAACATAAGCTGAACTATCATTCAGGAACTAACCCTGAACTATTCTCAAAGGAATAACTATAGTCGAAATCTCTCGCAACATGGAATGACCGAATAAGAGTCTATATATTTAATTTAAAAGCCCCAAGCTCGAGCTCATGGTCACCCTGTATATTCCGGTATGCTATACGCTAAGCTCCCCTTACATGACTGTAAGTGTATCCAATGTTTCACTATTCGCAATTACGTCCAATACCTACAAACTTCTTCAATATTCATGCGTTGCGTGATCGTTCGCAGTTACCAATATCCAAATTGCTACACCGAAACATATTATGTGTTTGAGGAGATAGAATAGAGATGAGCGATTCGCAGGACGGCGACCTTTCAAAGTTATCTACGTCTCGTATTATGACATTACAGTATGATTCAAAAACAGTGAAGCAGTTGAATATTAAAGTTGCTATGCTTCTTTAACAGTATAATAAATAAACAAGTACTCCTCAATAAGATCTAACCCGAATAGAGGGGCGTTATTTTTGAAGGCTTTTTTTGTCTGTGTGTCCCTCTATATGTAACTGACGACGTGACCCTGCCTAAAAAGCTAGCGATATCGGGATTGATTCCCGGTAAGGAGTTAAATAAAATTCCAGTTTTTCCCCCAAACATATCCATGTAATTGTCAGTTTTGTTACCAAGAAATGTATTGGATCTTGGTGACAAGACTGACAGCAAGGAACAATGGTTTGGGGACAGTCGGGAGTACTTTTGATGATGACCCCAATAAACGTGCATGTTTTTTCCAAAATTAGGAGTAATATTAAATTCGAAGCTTGTAGTTTCTTAACTCTCTGTTCCATCCCAAACCTATGCTAGTAATATTAGTGATCCGCCTACGACCTGTCTAGCCTCCAGAATCAACGGCAACCTCTTTAGGGATTAACAGAAAATACGGCTGATATTTATTTCGTGAATCCTTTCGCAGATTTCTCCTTTTATCCAGTGTGTAGTTAGAGAAAGCAATCAAATATAGTGTTTCTGTGGCTGGAGAGGATCATTAATTATATTAAGGGTCAAGAATTTGACATTGGGTTCGTTTTGTAAACAGATAATCTGGTAGGTATTGTTTTTTTTTATGGCATTGACAAGGCACACAGGCCACCTGATGGTAAGTGGAAACTGTGACCCATAGAGATACGCATTCACAAGACTGCTAGCTTTAAACTGCAAATGCGTTGCCAACCCTGAGGACTAAGATGGATTGTCTCTATGCTAGTCATTACACCGGCTGTCTTATCCCCAAACCGGAACACAACAATGCGAACACTGCTGTTTGGCGGTCCTACCACCCGCAACCCCCCCCGCCTCGCAGCCTTTCCCGCGTGGTGGAAATTTAAACCGTAATTTTGAATAAATATTAAAATAATAATAATAGGAAGTAAGTAAAATAAAATACCGGACAAAAACAATACCCTTCTTATTTTGCAGTTGCTTAAAATAAATACGAGAAGCGGTGTACTGGAACAAAGACAAAAACAGGTCAAGTGGGAGTTGGACCGAAACGAAATAGTTTAAACTCAGACCGCCAAGCTGGTAAAGATTGTTTGAAATCAGAATATTATGCTGATTTTGGGTTGTTGTGTTGGTTTTGGTTACAGATTACAATCTATACATTATACTGCTTAGTGCTTACACTTCACGCTTAATTACTGCCCCGAATAAATATACAAAAATTTACAAATTTATCCTGCATTTCGTTCTTCTCATGTTCAGAGTCTCCTAATGTTTTTAGTAAAATTGTAATTCAAAATATGTTTTTTTTTTTTTGGCGTATATTAGGCAATCGAGCACACAGGCCACCTGATGGTAAGTGGAAACTGTGACCCATAGACATCCGCATTCACAAGACTGCAAGCCTAAGACTGCAAATGCGTTGCCAACCCTGAGGACTAAGATGGAATGCCTATATGCTAGTCATTACACCGGCTGTCTTATCCCCAAACTGGAACACAACAATGCGAACACTGCTGTTTGGCGGTAGGTTAACGGATAAGATGGTGGTAGCGATCCGGACGGACCCTGCACAAGGTCCTACCACCCGCAAAAACAACAACAACATTTAAAAAAAAACTGTCAGGTATCTTACCCATGCCGTTTACAAGTAAGACACTTGTGACATGCGGACGGACAGCATATACATATAGGGGTACTTTTGCGCACGAATCCAATCCGACTTTTTTTCACCGCTCACCGCCCAGCGCTTAGCCCAAAGTCGCGGCCAGGCCGTTGAGGGCAAAGTTTAATTAACTTTACAGTTAACACGGCTGTTATTTCCAGTGAACAACATGTAGTTTTTAGCCTGTTACGAGTAGTTGTGTAGCTATACTGTTTTGTAGGTTTGTGGTAAAAATAACCTCTACAAGTATAATATTTTACCGGACTACGCCAAGAGGCTAACGTTTTTTTGGTGTATATGTATGTATGGAATGTGGGTTTGTATCCACGTGAGTGAAGTTATCATGAGAATACTTGTAAATTTGAACAGCTGTGTGTAAGGGTAAGTTGCAGAAAAGATTGACGTGTATTTAAATTTGGAAAGAAGCTATAATAATGAATAATCGATAAATAAAGACAAAATATACATATCAAGGTATTCAAGGTAAATGGTGGGTAAGTTATTTGTATGTTCTTTGGCAGTAAAAAAATCTCTGCACTGCGCTTCACTGTATGTCCGCCGTTCCCAACAGGCGAGCCTGCGGTGGACAGACCAAATTCCCATAGCTCTCTCACAGTGCACGGTGCTCTGCCCTCGGCAGCAGACAGAAAGAGATGGCGGATCATCCAAGAAAATTAGTTCCAAAGAAATGATCGCAAACCTCAGCAATGAGGAAACCGATGCAAGGAGGAGGTGAAGTTATCAAAGACAATCAGGATTTCAACATTTGCTTTTCATTAGACTTGTTTCTAACAGACGTTAAGCTATGATTAATGCGAACGCTTTTTGAAACACCAGGGGGATTATTATGACATGGCTATGCAGTTCATTTTACGGTGAGCGTAAAGGACGGAGCTATAGCCGTTGCGTAACTCTGTCCTTTTCTCACAGCGTAAAATGAATTGTGTAGATACGTCATAATAACCCCACAGATGGCACTCGTATCATTATTGTCACGAAGCGACGCGAAATAGGGCTAAAGTCATAAACAAATGGCAGCCTCCATACAAATAGCCCGTTAAGCGTCCTTCCAACTCCCTGACATCCTTACCACCTAAATTTATCAATGTCCTAAAATAATTTATGTTGCTGCCTCAGCCTAAACGTGTAGTGATAAATAATAATTACCCGGTCCTAACTTCGAGGTAACAAATCAACCGTGATCTGCAGAACGGCGTATGAGCTAACAAAGATCTATGCGTTTGCGTCGTTTAGTTCTAGCCTAGTGGAGTTCGACGAAAGTGATGTGGCATCATTAATCGTAATGTCACTTACGGATTCTCGATGTTTTTGTTTATGGTTGTGGAACTTTTCGTTGGATCGATCTTGTGTGGAAAAAGTCTATGTATCGTATTTTTAACAACGCCAAGCAGCAGTTGTTTCACATGTGGTAATAACATTTTCATTCTAAACATTATATCTTAGCCCTTAGCGTTGGCAAGGCGGTCTTGAGAGAGATGTGGTCTACCACCCTACAGTTGAAGTTCATTTGCACGTCATGATACACAAAGTTCGATTTTCCGTTGCAATTATATAATGACAGTGACAAGTGTCAACCTTAGCGATATTTAGATCTCACAGAAACTTTTGTCAAAACTGGTGGACCACTTTCTTGGCTGACCGTACATAGCTGTAATGGGAAATAAAACAAAATACTTATTATGATGATGACTAAGAACATTATAATAAATTTCTTCCAAAGCATTTAGTTTAGACCATAATTTCGAAAAAATGGGCTTTTGTAGGCCTTCAAAGAGAGGTTTATTTTACGATTTGAGCTAATATTTTTAATCTCTTGTCTTTAAATGCCTCGGTCACGTTCGGCCGCTTGGCATACTTTAAACTTTAACTTTTAAACGCATCCCGCAGGAGTTTTCTCAAACTTTAAAAGTTAAAATAACTCCGGCGCCATTCGCTAAATAAATCCTTTAATAGCGGCTAAACGACTGGGGTCACGTTTTAACTTTTACTTATTTCGCCAACTTCGACAGCGTCTTAGAAAGAACAGTTAATAATATTAATTCATATAATACTTCTCGTTTTAGGGTAAGTGCAAGGATGTTCAGTAAAACAATTTATTTTTAATTGTTTATTGATGGAATGTGAACCGGTATTAGTACTTAATTTACCCCACATAGTAATTTCCTAATAGGTACGGTCGGCCAAAAGAGCGGTCTACCAGTTTTGACAAAAGTTTCTGTGAGGTCTAATTATCGCTAAGGTTGTCATTTGTCACTGTCATAATATTAGTGCAAGGAAAAATCGAACTTTTATCATGACGTGGAAATGAACTTCAACCGTATATAGGGTGGTAAGCCACATTTTTGGCCGACTTTACGTGAGCAGAGTTTTCTTTGGCGCGAAAGCAATCGATCACGCAGGCCACCGGCCCCCTGTTTCCACCATCTTGACAGGTGACAATTCGGTATACATTGCAAATTTAACACGTTGATACATAACTGGGTTTCATATAAGCTGCGCCATGTACACTGGTGCCCGGTTCCTATATTCAAGAAACGATTTTTTTCCTTACGGGCCGTAGCGTTATGACATTTGCTACGTACAAAATGTGTCAAATTTTTAACGAGGCGTAAGGAAAACGATTCGTTTCTTGAATATAGGAACCGGGCATGAAATATCACGTTTCACTCGTCACCGTCGTCGTTTTAAGTGTGGTGAAATAGTGGGCTGGCGATAACCTGGGTCTTTTGGATATAGCAGTATGCTAACCTTAAGTGAATTCGTCATACTTCAAACTGTATTCAGCTTATTTATTGATGTTTATTTTTATTTAGTAAAATATTTTCTTTTTATAAAAGTGATTATCCAGCGTGTTTCCGCGGTCGATCCAGAGTTAAAAAAACACGTACTTACCAAAAATAGATGAAACAGATTTACGATCCGCGTGGGAAACCTCATTCCTTCAAAGAACTTTGAGTCAAGATAAGACGCACTCTGGAAATAGCTTTCTTTTCTTTAAGTCCTCGTCAAACTTAGTGCGGGTAGATTAAGCAGTTCGGTTATAAAAAGTGTGTTTGTGTTACTATTAAACGAAAGTTAAAACTTACTTAAGTATGATGGTAACTTAGTACCAATTTCACCATTACTACGATGTTAAATGTTAATCAATGTCAATAGACTGTTAGTTAATTCATTTTGTCAGCCGTTAACACTGTAATCCTCTCATTTTACGACATAGGGAAGGCAAACGAGCACACAGGCCACCTGATGGTAAGTGGAAACTGTGACCCATAGACATTCGCATTCACAAGACTGCAAGCCTAAGACTGCAAATGCGTTGCCAACCCTAAGGACTAAGATGGAATGCCTCTATGCTAGTCATTACACCGGCTGTCATATCCCCAAACCGGAACACAACAATGCGAACACTGCTGTTTGGCGGTAGGTTAATGGATAAGATGGTGGTAGTGATCCGGACGGACCCTGCACAAGGTCCTACCACCCGCAAGCCCCCTCCGTCTGTTAAGTTGTTAACATCGCATGGTGAAATTGGTACTTAAGCTATGGTTTGGTTTACAATCTGTGGTAATGCTCGTTTATACTTAAATTGTTAAAGTTTCCCGTATACGCTGTACGAGCAACATAAAAATCTTACTAATATTATTATGTATGAGTTTGTTTGTTTGAATCGTTATCCCAGTAAAACGTTTCAACTGAACGACGTGAAATTTGGTATAGAGATAGTTTATTGCTGGGTTTGACAATCGATTAACAAATCTCAAGCGTTTTATATTATGCGCGGGCGCGCTGCATCCCTGGTGCGTCGGGTGCGGGACAGTCCCATACCATTCTAAGAATGATATATTATGATAAGCCTGATTGTGATATTATGCTACAATGTGCGGGATTGCATGCTCCCACCAGCATTATTAAATGTTAATATATATTGTGTTGTGCACCTGTCTAATGCTGTGCTCCTTAAAAAATGTAAATAATATTTATGTGTCATGTTACATGAAATAAATGATTTGAATTTGAATTATTGGTGCCGACAAAAGAGCACATATACCTAGGCATAGTACTCGCTCGGCGCCACACCACACAATGAAAATAATATTTCGATACTAGAGAAAACTGTCGGTAGTTGTTATGGTCTTAATAATGTCGTTTAACTTGAAGTCAAAATTAATGAAAAACTTTGTGTAAATACATACAGAACCGACCCCTTATTTAGTTTCCCATTTTATTCAATGATATGAAATTAACAACCTCGAGTTAATTTCATCTAGAATAAAATACGAATACGACGTTTTCGTGTTGAAATCACAGACATTATATAAACTAGAATAGAATAGAATAGAATAGAATAGAATAAATTTATTGCATAACTGTGTACATAGGTGTTAAATATTCAATATTAGTTCCAACAGTTACCCGTTTCGGGCATGCAACATTAAAATTAAACTTAAAAACTAGATTTTACAAATCAAAAAACTCTTTAAGGCTGTAAAATGCTTTCTCAATAAGCCATTCCTTGAGTTTTACCTTAAAAGCGTTTCCTTCGAGAACTTTTATCTGAGCTGGAAGGTGGTTGAACACTCTGATGGCCGATACAAATGTACTCCTTCTATATATATAGGTACTGACTTTAGGCAATCGAATGTTAAATTTGTAGCAGACATAACATTTCTGCTCAGAATGCGTGGCAGCTTTACATACATAAAATATTAACTCACACTAAGTAATACAAAAACTGGGACGTATTATGTAACTTTTACTTGAAAGCTGTGTCATTAAGTCCCAGTAATGAACTTTCCCGCAGTTTACTTAGGTAGATAAGATAGCTAACTAATAAACAACACCACAAACAACTGCAAAAATTTAACGCTATATGTCGCTTGAATGTCACTTAACAAAGATGGCGACAGCCACGGGTTCAAAATTGTCTATGTGTGCCTTGGTGTTGCAATAAATTCAAAAAAGAAATAGGTTTATACGATTTAGTATTAGAGGGAGAGGGGTAGTGGAATTTTTTATACTAATGTTTTTGGTTCTCATT
Source organism: Acleris sparsana (assembly GCA_923062465.1). Taxonomy (NCBI): domain Eukaryota; kingdom Metazoa; phylum Arthropoda; class Insecta; order Lepidoptera; family Tortricidae; genus Acleris; species Acleris sparsana. The sequence continues at coordinate 18,290,806 of OV281286.1, forward strand.
GATAATTTTCATATTCAGCTACAGCCCCAAATGGGGGTAGTAATAAATTCGTATTTATTTAAGCCGTGGCTTGATTCGAAACGTTTGCAATTCACAATATGCAAATTGGTGTCAAATCTTAATTTAATCAATATCGTTGTTCTCGCCGAGTGGAATATCTCGCTGCCATGATATTCAGCTTGCAATCGTGTTTAATTGAAAAATCGTTCGTTTGGTAGTGTTTTACAAGTCAGGGGTTGGTTTCTACTAGGGCTGACATGTAATCGCTTCGTCAAAGCTTTTATTTACTTGACAGTAATGATGGCCGAGTTAAAATCAATACAAAAACTTTTACTCTGAGTAGAATAGAGCCCAAAACAGAATAAAAGCTAACCAGATAATTTAATCCCACGAGAGTTATACCATATCTATTCTTGGACTAACTTAGGAAGAAGCATGGGTTTAAAAGGAGAATCTACACCTATATTTTTAGTTAATGACTTTATCGCATAAAATTGTATTTACTTATATTAAATGTGAAACAGCCACTAGACAGTTCATGGACACCATAGAATCCAAAGGAATGAAACAGTACCCCGAGCACAAACATTTCAATCTTATGTCACTTTTTCGAATCGCCTTTGTTATTCGGAAACGTGTTCTGTTCCGTAACAGGAACGCCTAAAATAAACTCATTTTTCGTTCATTATTCAACGTATAAATTTTCCCTTCAATAATATTTTAACAAGGTGTATTTCGACAAATGTCTAGTTTTAGACAATCGCCATTAACTTATTAGAGAAGGTCCATGGATATCACACGCGAGGACAATTGTTCAGTTGAAGGGCATTTTCTCTGGTAAGCAGAAGCGAATTTAGTTAAGCTGTCCTGAACGTATACGTCCTTTACTGCCAGATGACGATGATGACAGTTAACGTCAATGTCAACTTGCTATCAAATTCAATTTCCTATATACAAACTAGATGGCGCTGATATCAATATACATTATTATCTCTAAGACGATACGTTAACGTTACTTACTCGATTGGAGGTAAAAGGTTTTGCTCAGGGTAGATAATAAGAAGATTGTGAGTATTGTGAGCCGATGCAAAAAAAAAGCATACCAATTCAGGTCCGAGCAATTTCTTTCATCACCCCTAAATCTAGTTGATGAAGGAAAACGTACACACCTTGTTATTCAAAATGTTTACAACATGTCATATTAAAAATCGTAAAAAGTCGGACTAGATGTAAGGGGGGAGAAACGTTATCCCATTTATGTTTTTTTTTCAGCTTCACGATCACGATCCTCTTAATACCTGGTTCGCAAAAGGTTCAAAGTTAAAATAATCTTATTATCCTCCTGCATATCTTTGCGAGCTGGACTATCAAGCGAGTAATGCACCACGCAGTATGATATCCGTTATTAATATTTTTTTATTCATAAGTCCAGACAAACATAGGCTTATAGCCAAATTTAAAGAAGTCAACGGTAGCTGTTCATTTGTTTTTAGTAGAATGAAACGTTGTAATAATTTTGCCAAGAGGTTTAGTTTAGAGATATCATGTGGCTTGTGTTACGATATTGAACAGCTTGAAAGGTTTCCAATTTCCCGTTACTGAACGGAATATCATTAGAAGTTTAGTAAATGATTGCTAAGGGTAACGGATACGTTCACCTTTGTACCTACTTGTTTGTTTTTTGAGAGTATAGTGGTGACCCAAACAACCATGCAAAAAAAAACATGATTATTGAAAGAAGGAAGTTGTCACCATAGGTATTTTCATAACACCGTTTACCTTAATGCGTTACTGACGGCCCACATTTAGATCCCAGATTATTCAAATATGATTTCCATTTATTTAACTTGTACATAAGGACACAAAAAAAAATACGAGAAGAAACAATGACCTTGCAACGATGTTATCCCAATTATGTTGTGACACCTTTTAAATTATATCTAATTGTGTTCCCTCTCGACCCTTTGACAATAATATTCGTTAGATTAAACAAGGACAGGGTAAAAGTTATTTGTTATTTTTACAAACGTTATTTCTTAAACGATAAAAATGTTGACTGCCCTTTTACCAAGGCGTCTTTTGTGAAAAGGAAACTCCTGAAGCATAATTATGGTGACAGACGCCATAATTAAATTTGGTTTGGCGTCTGTGGCCCTCATTAGCGGTTCCTGCTTCCCGGTTACTGTCATCTTGAAAGTGGCATTGTGTTTTATCGTGGTATGATAAATAAAATTACAGAGAGAGAGTCGTGGGATTCTGTATTTTAAACTATCTTATTATACACCATTTAATACCAGGTTCATTATATGGTATTAAATGATGTTTATGTTGTTATGTACTTTCATGAAAATTGCACGTTTTCATCTCTCTTGTTTGAAATTAAACGACTCCCATTATGTAGCGGGGTGAAAATTGAATTTCCATCCATAGAAAGAACGTGATATTGAAAAAAAGAATTGTCAAACGCTCAGCCATTTTTAACTCGTTACTGGCCATGCATTTCAAATAAATTAGTATTTTTTTTGCTCGTTTTAAAATAGTGTCAATATCAAAAGTATGTGACAAAACCATGGAATAATTTTGTTATTTGCTACTTTGTCGAAATGGAAAGTATAGTGCTTGACTCACAATCAGTTACTCTCAAACTATTGGTGCATTTTCTAGCACTCACACAACTTAAATACTTCGAGGTTCTATTGAACACTTTTGTTCATTGGAATGGTTAGCAATCTAGGTATGTAAATACCATTATTTCCCCTTAATTTGTTTCTCTACCACTTAAAACAAAAGCGCGTCCTAATTTAGAATTCCAAACGAAAAACCATTACTTTAAAATCAGCCGGGTTGTAAAAGTAATTTTAAGTCGATAAAATGGCGTCATTATTTGTTCTACTCAATTTGCTCCTCGCACTAATGGATTTGAAGTAATTGGGTCGTGGTGTGAAGGAGACAACTGATACTGAAGTTATAAACTAAATTATCGGCCAACCATCAAATATATTGAAGCATACAAGAATTACAAGGTTCTCATAAGTACTAACGTTATCGTTTTCGAAAATGTACCCGTAGGTACATACATTTGACAGTTTTCGAAAATCTTTTACGTTAGCGTTTAGCATCTCGTATAATGCCACAGAGTCTATATTCGATATTATGCAACCCACCTATTGTTTTATCCTATATTATCGTCATCATATTATTGGCATTATGACGAGTGTTATGACGGTTTCTATTCATTAACAGCAAGATGAACACGACGTATACTGTTAATGAGGTTAATCACGACAAAAATAACAATGTAAATGTTTAAACTTCGCTAAAAGGAAAATACTCACCATCATATAACGATACTAAAAAATAAATATAAATGACCTATAACAGAAAAACCGTCCGTCCGTTTCCGTCTAATTGGAAAAACATTAAAAACTAGAAATGGCTTTCCGATACTGACTCACGGCTCTAATTCATTCGAGACTTGCGAAAACAAACTTGATAACGCGAACATTTTCGTTTTGGACAGCCCTAGAGATAAACTAACCCTGCTGAATCACGCAAAGACGACCCTAGTATTTGGAACTTAAGGTTCAGCTTTGATTGTAGCGGGTGTGGTGGTTAAATCAATGTAAGTAACGAAATCCAAAATGGCGTGTAACACGCAAAGTTGCATAGGGCTGCATCGTTTTGATGTCGACCCAACATCGATTTTGCTGATGGTATATTAGTCTCGTGTATTGGATTCTTTGTGAAATAAATACACCTCTTGGTGTGATATTACAAAAATGTTAAAATTGACGATCTTCATGTTGCAATTCATTCATAGCCATATTCATATGGCCAAATTAAAAACACCTGTAACCGATATGCCTACATGAAGAGGCTGACGAATATTATAAGAAGCAATAGTATGTTTGTACTGGTGCACCTGGCGTTCCATAGTCTTTACCTTCCCCATTGGAAGACAAAATGTGACGGTGTGTATGTGTATGTATGTATGCCTTTTATATAAAAGCCGCAGCGGTTATCCCGTGGACCTAGGTATGACTTTTCATCTTTGATTTCCCTGATCTTTAATGTTCACAAAATGAATCTTATCTAGGACCGCACACCAAGATCTATTATCTGCCAGTGTCACAATAATTTAATATTGTAACGAAAAGTTTCTTCGTAAAGAAATCTATGCAATTCGATAACATTACACATTGACGTCATATGGTAACATCGAGCTGGTATTATGTGACCATAGAAATTGATCAGTATCTGATAGAGGGAGCGATAAATACAGTTTTTTATACAATCAACAACAAAAAATGGTGCCTTTGTTTTGCAAAATTATAATTTACGAAAATTTTATTCCTAATGTAAAAAAAAAGGCAGACGTGTCGCGGGCAAACGCTAGTTCTAAATATTTATTAGTTCAGGCTTGTTTCGATTTAGAACTCGAATTAGCATACAAATTGCTAAATTTACGAGCGACTTCGAAGAGCCCACATGGCGCCCAGATCGCTTTAGTTAGATGAAAGACATTTTGGCAAAACGTGATCGTGATTTTTTTTGAGTTTTTGCCTAATTTGTGGCGAAACTGTTGATAAATTAAAATTATTACACTTGAACGAAAGACGGTTATGCCGATATAAGTTACTGAAAAAGGGCCGAATCTGAAGTACCCGAAATCGACGTGCATGCATGACTCGATGTATGATTGTGGAAGAACAGAACTAGATTTGTCAGGATCGTAGCAAGTGAAAAGAAGTGGTCTCTGCATACCCCTCTGGAAAACAGGTGTGATTTCATGTATGTATGTATGTAAGTTACGGGTTTTCAGTTAACTTTAACTAATCGACGGCATGGACAATCTGCGCCTCTATTCTAGACGCTAAAATTCAAATCGTTTTTGACCTGTTACGGAATTGTGTTTCTGTGTGCCGCCATTACTGTCAAGAAAATAAGAGTTATCAAAACGTTGACAATACGATGACAGATTAGAAACGATATTGTTTTTACCGTGTTTAATAGAGGCCCAGGCTTAGTGTGAAAGAAGGAAAATTTCAGAATGGTTTCTAAATCATTTTCGAAAGGCCCCTGAATAAGATAAGATAATATAGTAATTGAGGTAAATAGGTAATTTTGATAAATAACATTAACATGACTTGTTAGTCAGCAACCAGGGCTTCTATTCCCGACGGTTAAAAACGTATCGTCTTTGACCTGTTATGGTATTGTTTTGACGTCATCCGCCATTACTGTCAAAACGATAACAGATGAAAAACGATATGGTTTTTACCGTGTATGAATAGAGGCGCAGAATATGATTGGTTCTTTACGATAATGTCAAGTGCCTGATGTGAAAGTTGGAATTAATTGGTTACATTACAAGTCACTATTCCACGGACGCTCTTGATCCAGAGTTCCAGACACTATAGTACTAAAGGGGTCTTAAGTGGCTTAAAGTGCCTTCGGATTTATTCCGCTCACTTATCCGTTCCTATACAGATCTAAACGATGTTACACGAACCTAACAGCCTTTTTGAGAGCTTACAGAGTGTGTAATTGAGACAGTGTGTTGCCTCGCTTATCTTTTGAAATAAAAGTTGTAAAAGCCGTAGTTGAAGAAAAGTATATAGCCGTACGTGATAAGTTGTCGTGACTTACGATTTTGAGGCCAGACTAGGAGAGTAATTTTTAATAATTTGTTTAAATGTCAGTTTCGTTTGTCATCATGATCAATTTGATGATCTTAAATAAAGATTTTGTCATTTGTTATTTTATTATTTCAATATTTTTGGGATCTCCTGTTGGATCTTTATAAATAATCCTGAGTTCTGATGCTGCTGGCGTCAACGTCCGTATTCTACAATGGCAGTTTGGATTCGTTACACTGGTTAGGCACCGTTACTAAAACACGCGTGCAAATAACCATTTGCAGTGGCGTGCAAATAGTCACCCTTCTATTGCTACTGCTATAGGCATACCTATAGGGAGTAGTGGCGATGGTAAGGAATGATGGCTTCTTTTAGTGTTATTTTTTTATGCCAATTACTTGGTTAGGGTTGACACGCTCGCCTTTGTTAATGGTTCAAAATGGTTTAAGATATGCAAGACACTTCATACCAGTTCATGTAGGCGGTCAGTAATAAACTTGTCGATTTCTGTGTAAATTGTCACCTGTGGATAAAACATCTGTTAGTTTCTGACCAGTTTATATGTGCGAGAGTGACGGATGCTTTATCAACCGTAGTAAAGGCGGCCATAATACGGCCCGGTGCACTATTCTACAGGGTAAAACGATATTGCCTTTCACGAATCAACGATTTTGATTTTTGATTTAATTGTCAATACGATGGCTTATAATGTTTATTGTTTGTATTAGTATTGTTATTTTACTTTTATATTTGAATATGTATAGTAAAAAACCTAATACAAAGAAAAAAAAAACCGGTTAAACAGTTATATTGAATCCCTAAGCAAGACGAAAATAGCTTTATCTCAAAGGAGAATACTTTACTTTTCTCACCGTTGGCGCAACTTACTAGAAACAACGTCAAATCTCAAATCACTTTCGCTTTTGTCTGCTAATACTTTACTTTATTTTCTTTGTTTTGCGTTTATGGCTTGTAGTGGCTAGTTCGATTTTCTAATAAGTTCCATAGAAACCTACAGCAAAGGGTTCCATAGAACATATTTCATACGAATTCAATTCAACCCCCCGGGTTATAATATTGTACTGAATTTCATTATAACCCGCTGGTTAGCCGCTGACTATAATGTCTTACTTTAACTGGGGTTTACATGCTATATAATTGGACAATTTCGAGCATGTGGTGTGAAAAAAGTATTATTTACTTGAGAGTAATGGTAGCCGAGTTAAAAACAATAGCATTACATGTAAAGGGCATCGATTACTAACGGAAAAGCTGTAACATTATAAGTAATATTAAGACTAACGTCCCTATAGTTGGATCTCTTAAATCCCCAAGGTATATCAAGATTCGTCTCCCAAGTATAAACAAGTTTAGTGAGGAAATAAAACTTATTAAAGACATTAAATTAAACACTTGAATGTTATGAAAGTGTTTCGTGTGATTTATTTTACTGGCTCTTCATACATACGTTCAGACTGTCAAACTTTCCCCCTCTGTCGCGTTAAATTTATGATAAACATTCTCAGTTTAGAAACGTCCGCTGTGATCGAAACGATGAACTCCATTGAATTATGTTCGCGTCATCCATCATCGTTTGAGTCTAATTAATATACGAGTGAAATTTGCCTTCGCGTCTTTGTTTTTATTTTGCCGCTTGACATTGGTACAGCTATTTTTAAACCTCTGATGAAAATATATGGAGTATTACTAACTAAAAAATGGGGAAATAAAGTATACCAAGTTTGTTCAAAGAAACAGTGTTTATTTTAGAGATAAGACCCCCCCACCCCCATCTTGCCATGGTGGTGGTGCGGGGCTCTCGTTAAATAAATATACCCCGCACCTCTACGAACGAACTTACGGTATACTTTATTTCCTTGTGATAGTTATATCTAATTCATTTAAAATTTTAAGTTTAACAGCTAAAGCGACATATAGTATAAATAGTACAGTGCAATAAGGTCTGTTTTACAAACTAAAACCTTATTGCACTACAGTACACTCTGGAGCAATGAATACGAATCACTTTCTATGGTAATTCAATACAAAGGTACCCGTTTTCATTGCTCTTGACTATACGTAGAGTGTATCTGTGTCTGATTATGTCGGCGTAGCTCACAAACGGATTCACCGATTTGAACAAAAAAAATTTCTATAGTTACTTTTGTCAATAGTGATGGTTCTTATTAGGTTTCATAAATCGGTTGAACCCTGTAAGAGATATCAGCTGTAACAGAAAAGATCGTCATTATGTTGACGGATTTTATCTTTTGAATACATTTCAGTTGGTTGTTATTTTTTTGTGACATGTTGCTAGATTTGAAAGTTAGAAGGTATTGAAGGTGAACTTTACATTTAATTATTAACAACTAGCTTTTGCCCGTGACTTCGTTTGCGTTGAAGTTAAGGTTATTTTAATAGAATTTACAGCCTCCAGCTTTGACATATTTTTTTTCAAATTTAGGTTTGTACATATAAAACTACTCGCTATGTCCAGGTTCTGCTGCCAACTATTTTTTTGCAAAGTCATTAGTTGCCTCAAAACCAATTAATGAGTCCCAACACGGTGGGTATACGTTAAGTATAGCAGACATCCTGTCGCCACCGTCCGACTCCATCATCAGATCAGCTCTTAAATACCTACCATAAGATTGCATTGTCATCGGGCTTACATATGTGGTTAAAATTTCAACCCATTCCACTTACCAGAACTGGTTCGAAATTGAATTGCAAGATTTGAACAGAACTGACATCATACATACAAACATTGCAAGTTAAATAAACTTTCCATTAGTGTTTTAACATAGACTTTTTTATGCCACGGAAAAGGCTGACGAGCACACAAGCCATCTAAGGGTAAATGGGATCTGCGACAAATAAAAAATTGCTTTCTCGAGATTACAATCTTAAGACTACAATCCTAAGACGGCAAATGCGTTCCCAACCCTCAAGACCAAGATGAAACGCGTTTATGCTACTAATTACGCGGGTAGACTAACCTTTAACTAGCCGTGGAGCTAAAATATTCCCTGGCCCGACCCAAAACCGGGGTAATTTCGATTCATTACCCAGGCGTCTTCCACTTTAGCACTCATTACCAGCCGGCTACTAAAACAATTAGCGACCTTCGGATGTACTTGAGAATCTCTAATTTGTTCTTTGCTAAGGGCTCTGCGTCTAACTTATTGGGACAGGGGACTTGGTTTTTAGAAATACCAAGTGTTTGTCTGCGGAATTTGGATCGATTTGAAGAAGGGTTCTTGTGTCATTAAGCTATTGGAGATGCTGGGTTTGTAGGTTCAAGGAACGCTAGTGTTTTCTTTTTAAGTCAGTAGTAAAGTTTCATTTTAAAGAAATTTCGTAGAGGCTTAATTATTGACATTGGGCGAGGAGTTTTCTCGCTTAAAGCAAGGTTAAAAAAAACTAATTTGGTTGCATGCTATTTTTAAGACGATCCTTAACGGTTATAACTCCTTAGTTCTGTATTGTTATTGTTATCCTGACATCTTATTATATTTTAGATTATATTAAAATTTGTGTATATTTTTGACGATTCCAATGTAAATTCTTATACGTTTGACATAACATGCAATGTGTACTGTGACTTACTTTGGAAACAAATATCATTCATTCATTCATTCATTCAACTATTCAGCGAGGAAAACCTGCCAGTGTCTTCGGGACAATACCGCAGGTGTCTGTTTTTAGGTATACATTTTTAGTTTTAGCTTATTTGTATATTTCATTTTGATTTTAATTTGTTAGTATGTTAGATATTGTCTTAGGTACCTACCCAAATTACCTATTCGTTAAATACATAAATATATAAGCAGTCTATCTGCATTTCATATTTAAATGTAGAATTTTGACTATAACACTAAATATTTTTTTTGTAATTTTATTTTGGGCTACTATATATTTTCATCGCTGTTACAACTTTATTAATAGGTAATAACTGCTGGCGTTATAGTGACCTTAGAGGTCATACATTTAGAGCTAAAATGTCTTAAACTGCTCAAATGATTTTATGAAACCTAGTTAATACCCACTCCAATTAAACTAACATTATATAAAAAAGAACTGCATTTGAATCGGTTCATCCGTTTGGAAACAACCGATAAAATGCCAAAGATGGACAGTCACAGAAAAAAATAAGAGATAGGCGTCTGTGGTGTACACTGCGCTTGTTGAGACCAACATTTACTTACGCATTTTAAAACACTGAGATTTTCCCTTAATTGCAAAGAAAACAGCAATTCATCTTAATATCATAATAGTATTTTATGTGACTGGTGCATAAAAGGTGAGTTTTATAGTCAGATTGAGGTAGGAGTGTTTTAATGCCTAATTATGAGTATAGTCGCATACATAACTTAATCTAATTGCATACCATTATTTTATGTGTGAGAAACCTGTATCTGTGGTTTCCCTGTATCTTAATGTACCTGTATCTTAATGCTTACATTAAAGTATCGGTCACCATTAAGATGCAACCAAATCGATAACCGATACTTTAATGACACGCAATACTTTTGCTGCACATAGGGAAGTTATGATATGTGCATGTGGATGTAGATATAATATTTACACATTCTCACATTAGTAGTGACAAGTATAATAAAATAATAATAGATAAAGTTACCCACTTTGAATTTCCCCCCCAGCAACGTATAAACTACACTAGTCCTGACACTTACTACAACAGTGTCCCAACGAGATGGCCGTTTATACGTACATTAAACAAACTGTTTTCGAATAAAGTGGGCGTTAAAATGCAGTATCCTGCAAGCCGTAAAGTGCATTTGCATCTGCTTGCGTCTACCGTGGCGCAGAACGTCCCTTAGGTGACCAGGAGACTGCCGGGCTCTCCACCATTTCTGTGCAGCATAATGAACAACGGACCTGAAAATTCTTACTGTTTGATCATGTAGTGTAACGTTTTGTATAATAATGGATACTCAGGAATGAAGTTCGAATAAATAAATATCAGAGGACTATCTCACACAAAATGACCTCGTACCAAACTAAGCTCTATCTAGGCTTTTACAGTCAAGGACTTTCACTTTTAAATCGCTACGGAACCCTGTCACAATGACACCGTCAAGCGTCGAAAGAAATTACGCTGAATTTAATGATTAACGTTATGCGACAGGGTTCCATAGTGGCCCAACAATTACAGTCCTTGATTTTACTACGTAGCAGACAACAATTAACTCACTTAGAAAGAAAAGTACATACTTAAATAAGTAGTAAGGTTTACCCTTGAATCACCGAAACTCATTTCATAGAATGTTATACTTCGCCGAATTTTCATTTCCTCGACAGGCATTTACATGCGCAGGAATTATAATTTTTAGGTTACTGCAGAAATTAGGTTTCGACGAAATGAAATTAGATGAAATGATACATTCGATCAAATGAGTCTCGAATTTTCAAGTGGATCCTAAACAGTAAACATTCATGACTCATGGAGAAATGACGCATCACGCTTAGCTAAGTATCACGCAAATAAATACTACATAGGTGGAAAACTAGCGACGCCGTTCAGGAATTTAAATAATTTATGGCTTTTTTTTACACATCGCTTGTGATTGAAATTACAAAGTACAAATGGATCATCTTACAATTAGAATAATCAGAGTACTTATAGTAGGTAGAGCCCTGACCACGATCCATTCAGAAAGTATTTACTCGCTTGCTTCAAACAGCGTATCGGCACTTTTGTGTTTCGTTGTGAGTAGAAACCTGGGCCTCTATCGAACACGGTAAAATCGTGTTTGATCTGTTATCGTATTGTTACCGTTTTGATAGCTCTTATTTACTTTACAGTAATGGCGGCCGAGTGACAAGCGATTCCGTAACATGTAAAAGACTATGTTTTTCCTGCCGTAAAGTATAGCGGTCTCTCTTTTGCACTTTTGTATGCAGATGAAAGGGACAAAAAAGGAGAGTGGGCGTGAACGATGGCACCTCACTGTCATGCTCGGCTTACATGCTCCGTCGCTCGAAATATTTATTTTAATATCCCTTATGATTTTTCTGGTTTAGATAAATAATAAAGGACCCAATAAGTATTTACTTATGTATTCATTTATATGCAGAAGATAGTCCAGTAAACAAGCCGAGTCACAGATTAAACCGGTAAAAATTGAAAAGAGATTGAGAGAGAGAGAGAGAGAGAGTTGACTGAACTTCGACATGTAAACTCACACGGTGCACGTGCATCGTCCTTATCGCTGACCAATGACGTGCTGTCTAAGTTTTCTAGTACTAGCTCGTTATCGTGGACAGGGTATAGAATACCTGTATTACTAACATTGAGGAGTAACATTTCATACAAAAGCAATCGTCAGGGCTGGCAACGCATTTTTAATCTTTAGATCGAAATTCAAAATCCTGGCATACCTTTCATTAGCAAATGAAAATCCTCATTCCAGCCAAACCCACGAAGAAGCCATTCCGAAGTAATACGACTCCGATCGAGTATAAAAGGCCGAACGATTCCCCGTTTATCGCTACTTGAGTTCTGATAGTCGCTCGATTGAATTCCTTTCGGTAATAAATGCTCTTTGACGGTAGAATTGCGAGATTGTGAATGTATTTGATGATTGTGTGAGGTTTTGGGTGAAAGACGCCACTGGATTGTCAGAATATGGCTATACGTCGTATTTTGTACCTAAATTAAATGTTGGAACGGTGGAAACGATTATTTTCCAATTATAAATTATTTTCGATACTGACTTACTTTTATGATTATCTGTTTTTTTTAAAGTCGGTAATAAAAACTGGCCTAGTGCAAGTTGGACTTGCGTGGAGAGGGTTCCTTACGTACTTTTTTTTTGATAGAAGTCTTATAGTTATTCCTGTAATTGTTGTAAGTCTTCTCTCATGAATAAAATCAAAACTATTTATTTTACAATAATAACAATAATATACGTTTGAGGTCCTCATAACGAGCTGGCTAAACTTTTTTTTTTAATTATTAAAAAAACTGCACATCTGTGCTTGGGTAATCAATTTACACATGTGTAAGTACCAAATTTCAACCCAATCGGTCCAGACGGACGGACAAACAGACGCACGAGTGATCCTATAAGGGTTAAATTTTTTAATTTTCTGTACAGAACCCTAAAGACACATTTTGAGAGTTAAAAAAATATTTAATTTAAAGACTTAGCATGATATTGATATTGTAATCTTAATCTGGGTTTATTATTAATTGAAAATTATTTTCTTTTCAGGTACGGATTGTTTTGCACTTGGCTCATTCAGCGCCTTCAACGCCTGCAATGAAGAAACACGGAATAAACTGAGCAGTTTTTTAAAATAAATTTAAACATAAATGTATGCCAATTTCAAAAGTACCTAAGTACACACTTTTGTACCTTGTCGCTTTACGGCCGCGTAAGCAATGTCCATCAAGATTGACAAAAATGTTAATGCGATGAAGTACAAAAAATACTCATCACAATAATTATAAAAGAATAAAAAATGATTAAATCTCAATCATTGAACAATAATCTTTACATGAATCATGAGCGTACCTTAAATTAAAAAGTATGGCCGCGAAGCTCTCCAATAGATTCTGAACTCAATACCACTAACTTTGCGCTCCGGTGACTATGTGAGGAATTCGATGCCAATTTGTGCGTTTGAAGAGAAGGTAGCAAATCGATGGATTCGTTTTTAGGTTTAAGCTGACACTTTAAGAGGGCGTAACGTGATACTAAAAATGCTATTTTATGACCTGATTTTTAAATATATATATTATCTCTGGTTCACTAATGTTTCACCGAACAACGTATGGTCGAATGTATCGTTTCGCAACCGTTTCATTTGGCAACCCACGTTTATTTCTGTAACTGTTGGCCATTATTTCAGGATTTTTATAAAAACTAACCTAACCTAACCTATAGGGTCTTCGCGAAGGTACAGAAATAAATCCTGAAATATTTACAGTTACAGAAATAAAAGTGGGTTGCCAAATGAAAAAGTTTGCGGAACGATACGTTCGACCAAACGTATTTCGGTCAAATGAATGGACCCCATTATCTTTACACTTTTGAAAGTCACTGGATGTAACACGATATTGCCTTTGATTCGGGGGGCTATTGCCTAACGCAATTGCAATTGTTTTTATTTTGAAAATCGAAGTCTTGTCTGCATGCAAACTGAAGACAACTGTTCCGCTTTGAAGTCGATTGCGATTGCAAGTGCGTTAGGCAATAGCCGCTCTGTTATGGTATTGCTTTTAACTTGGCCGCCATTACTGTTAAATTAATAAGATCTATGAAAACGTTGACTACGGAAACACGTCAAGAACAATAAGGTTTTACCGTGTAGAAACATACGCAAGGTTAAGTATTTGTAGATATTTTGAATTTAAAAATAAATAGCAAAAAGAAGAAATATACGCCATTCATTACCACAAAGTAGGCAACTAATAGTTTACAAATAGTGGTATCTATTAATAACTATTGGTCCAATAAAAAAGCAATAAACCTTATTCATTCATTCATTCATGTCAGCCGAAAGACGTCCACTGCTGGACATAGGCCTCCCCCAAGGCTTTCCACTCAGACCGGTCTTGTGCTTTTCGCATCCACCGCGGTCCCGCGATCCTGACGAGGTCGTCACTCCATCTTGTTGGAGGTCTACCTAGAGCTCGTCTTCCGGTCCGCGGACGCCACTCCAGAACCTTCTGACCCCATCGGCCATCAGTCCTGTGAGCAATGTGCCCCGCCCACTGCCACTTCAGTTTAGCTACGAGTATTCTTAGGGCTATGTCGGTAACCTTAGTTCTACTGCGGATATCATCATTTCTGACTCTATCACGCAGAGAAACCCCGAGCATAGCCCTCTCCATAGCCCTCTGAGTGACTTTGAGCTTCCTTATGAGGCTCATTGTTAGCGCCCACGTCTCAGATCCGTAAGTCATCACTGGCAACACACACACAGGTCAAAGACTTTTGACTTCAAACACTGCGGCAATTTGGACGTAAAGGTGCTGCGAAGCTTCCCGAACGCTGCCCAGTCGAGTCGGATACGACGAGTAACCTCTTTCTCAAAGTTGGACCTACCTAACTGGACCGTTTGTCCCAGGTAAATATAGTCGTATATAAACCTTATTGATAAAATTCATTTATGCCCCTACTTATAAGCGTGGAACAACCGTGGGGTACCTAAACCATACTTTGTCCTTATCTGTCACTGTGACATTTGAATTTGACAGATAAGGATAGTTTAGCTACCCCACGTTTATTCCACGTTAATAAGTAAGGGCACTAAGTTTTAAATTATTCTGGGCGGTGCTTTAAACAGTCTAACGCAAGATTTTAATTTCTGCTGACGAGATTAAACGTTCACCTTACGAAATGAAGTTCAAAATTCTATTAATTTTAGAAAACGCTGACTCCAGTATTATTATCGACAGAATTCTCAGAATGCTCTTACAATTAGTAAAGATTTCTTACCACAAATTAAACTCTTCTCAGTAAAAGCTAATTGCTTTTGGATGTCTTAACTGCTTATGTCTAATCATACTGTGAACCGCCTCACCGGGTCCCAAGATACAAGCTTCCTTCCTTAGCTAGTATGGGTCCCACCGGGAACTCATACGTTGTAATTTTCTATAGACAAATAAACTTTTTTTATTACGTATCGTGTTGTTTTTAAGTCGGATTTCATTACTGTCAAGTAAATAAGAGCTATCTAAATGGTGACAATACGATAACAAGTCAAAGACGATATGGTTTTTACCGTATACAATCTTGGTCCTGCAGTTTCATCAAGTAGCTGGATCATTAATAACTTTCGTATGAATATTTAAAATGTCATTCAAACGGCTGACTTTGAAAAGGTTTCTGTTGACTTCATTATTGATTGGATACATTCACTGGATGATGTTCAAGAGCCGGTATATTTCTAAATACCCTCGCTTGAACAGACATTGCGAATACTGCTTTTTGGCAGCCGGTTACCATGTAAAAATGTGACGTACGACATCGTTTTTTGTCAAACAAGTTAGTATTTATCTTACTGTCTTAGTGAGATAAGCGATACTATCAATATGCTAATTGAGAATGTAAAAGCGATCTTATCTGGCAATACGAAGTCCTATGACCATCTGTAGGGTTATTATGACACAGCGATGCAGTTGATTTTACGGTGAGCGTAATGGACAGAGCTGTAGCAGATATATAGCTCTGCCCTTTTCTCTCTGCGTAAACTGTTGCGTGGTTACGTCATAATAACCCTCTGTACGATGCCGGAGCGATATGGAATGACTGGGACGAGATTCTAGGCAGTCAATGCTATATCGTCTTTGAATTGTTAAAGTATTGTCAACGTTTTGAGTTGAAAACAATTGGGATTGTTCATATTTTTGTAATTACTCTAATTCTAAAACCATTTCGAAGAATAGGGTTTTAATTATTTACTTGGGATATTTCGACAACAGTATATTTAACCTTTGTTTGACTTTCGTTTTCAGCTTGAAGCTCTCGTAGGTGTATCTTACGGGTTAGGCGAAAACCACTTGAAATAGTTTTTTTAAAACACTATTACAATCACTTTCACACATCATTTAATTGTTGTAATTTATTAGAAAGTGCAACCCAAATTTTTGTCCATAAAATGTCTGCTGAATAAATAAAGATACTAAAACAAGACTATTGGGTCAAATACAAAATAAATGAAATAGGTCTCTGAAAATTACCTATTCTTTCGAATTAGAATGTAAAAACCGTGAGTTATTTTTTTTTCTATCCCAATTACCTAATAGGTGAGAAGATATCGTTTTTACCGCCTAGAATATAGGACCTGATCATGAGGTCGTCAATGTATATAATTTCTTAGATTATGTTTTTTAGCTTTGGTACCGATAAAGATACGGCTGGTCGGAATATAATGGCGCGGGAACGTATTATAATAATAAACAGTTCATAATACATAATGATTTATTATATACAATCGTTTTATTTCCGAAACTGTTAACTTTTCAGAATATTTTAAAAAGTTATTGTACCTTAGACAACCCATAAGGTTAGGTTAAGTTTATTTTTATAACAAACCCGAAAAGTTTGGTATCTTCAGAAACACTATAATATAATTATGAACCTTTACGTATTTTGAACGTACCTATGATACGTACCTTAATGGCGCAGGTGTTTATTAAGGAACCCCGAGCCATCAGCACGCGACAAAGAAGTATATTTCGTAGTTCTTTCACTCGCCTCCCTAAAGCGACCCAGTCACGTCGAGACTTGTCTCCGGCTCAGGGCTGCCACGGCGAGCTTTAACTCGATTTTCGTCTGTAACTCAATCCGTCCCCGCGGACTGTCATAATTATTATACTTCTCGGAAAGGTACGCCAGTCTCGTTGAGTGCCATGACAACCCTGAGAGCCACCAAGTATCGTGGCTGTTAAGGTAAATAATCAAATTATTGCTGACATTACCGTGAAAGTGAGGATTTGTTGAAAGTTTGTGTGTGTGTGTGTGTGTGTGTGTGTGTGTGTTTGTTACTTATTCATGTTGCAACGGCTTTATGCATTGCTTACAACCTGGATTACTTAGACTACGTTTTAGAATGGCTAAGAGAAAACGTATAATTAAGTAAACCGGCCCCTAATATGTTTATTTAATTAGGTTGTTGATAAGAGTGGTTTTACCGAGTTACAATGCGCAGGTGCATGATTAGCTATAACTTTGGGCGCTTTACTAGCCAACACACAGGATGACAGTTTGGCGATCATGTAATTAAATAAAAACGAATGTACCTTTTTTCGGAAAAAATACAATTTCCTGAAAGAATAACTATAATTGACATATATACGGACGAAGTCGCGGGCAGAAGCTATTTCGTCGTATAAAAAGAGTGGTAATATAATATTAACAAATGTGTCTATGTATGTGTGTCTGCATGGTATCATTAGCTCCCAAACGGATTAACTGACTTGGACGCGTTTTTTTAAAGCTGGTTTTACCGGTATGGTTCTAAGCTAGATTTTTTTGAAAATCCTTTGGACCGTTAAGGTGATATCCTCTAAAAGAAAGGATTTCTTTGCTTGTATGATATTTGTATGACACATGTTATTGAGAAGATTGTAACTTAATTAGTAAATCTCATGAGACGGTTATTTATGTAAATTTAATAAAGAACACTTTTAATTGACTTTTTATTAGATATCTCAGGGAGAGAGGGAGAAAGGGATAAACAAGTCTTTTGAATGTCTGCTAAGCGGATTTGAAATTTATATTGTAATACAGCTTTCGTAAATATTGTGTTTCCAAAGAGATCTTCTAAGTGAAGTTATTTGAAAGTCAATACAATCCAATTCGAAAAGACAAATAAGAGTTAGATTTACCTAAACAAGAATTTAAATATTGGTTTTCATTTAGGTTACCCCATTGAAGAATCGGTTTTTCGGTTTCGGAAAGAGCTTTAAACTCTTTGTCTATGTGTCATCAGCATTATAACGAATTGACAAATGATACAACAGATTTTTTATACATAGTATTTATTTATTTTATTCTTCTGACTTATTTATTTAATTAAAAACCATTAACGCAACTGTTTTTTAATAAACTTTTCGAAAAATCGACTATCATCATTATCAGCCGCAAGACGTCCACTGCTGGACAAAGGCCTTCCCCAAGGTTTTCCACAACGATCGATCCTCTGCTGCTGTCATCCAGCGGTTTCCCGCGACCTTTATCAGATCGTCAGTCCACCTTGTGGAAGGTCTGCCAACACTTCGTCTCCCGGTTCGCGGTCGCCACTCTAGAACCTTTCCGCTCCAACGGCCATCAGTTCTACGAGCAATGCCCACTGCCACTTAAGGTTTGCAATCCGGTGAGCTATATCGGTTACTTTAGTTCTGCGAATCTCCTCATTCCTGATTCGATCTCGCAAGGAGACACCCAGCATAGCTCTTTCCATCGCCCTTTGAGTGACCTTGAGCCTTCTTATGAGGCCCATTGTAAGGCATTGTAATTATTATAAATCGACTATCAGCCCAATGGAACCCTGGCCCACTGTGTCAAAGGTGACGTTATTATTCAAGTAAGAAATGTTAGGTAAACGAATTGTTTTATAATGTCAAATGACGAATTTAATTATAAAAAAACACAGTTGCGTTAGTGGCTTTTGAGTAAATAAGTAAGTCATGCATAGTGTCACCAATGTTGGACACTTTTAGCCAAAGACACCAATAATGACCATTTAACTCTTAATTCAAAGGTCATAAGGACTTAATCTAAAACATCGAGGCTAAAGGCAGTGGCCCACGTCGCCCACGCGTTACATCTTCGATCGCTAACTCTTTGTCAAACAACCTGCTCGTACTTATTTCATATGTTAGCCACACAAAGTCTTGAACAATCTACTCACGCATAGTTTATGTTGGAGTTAGTTCTTGTTTCGCATAGTTCTTACGGCGAAGTTGCTTCAAAGGTGGGTTAGTAATTTAATTTAACGTAACAATATGTTATATTTGAATGTTATATAGGACCTTAATACATTCGCTGCCACGATGCGCTACGCGCATAGCTAATGCCAGCGTTTTTCCGCTTAGTAGGAATAGCTTACCAGCAGAAAACCCGAGCCCGACCAGTGTTTGTTTGACATTGCTCAAAATTATAGCATTTTATTCTTAACAGCACGGATAGTACTAGTTGTATTTTCTCCTTTTTCGCTCAGTGCGTCTCTATCGTCACTGACAAGATAGAAAGGGAGATCTGAGGGACAAAACGACACTCCGCCGCGCGCGACGATCATTTGTGAGCGTCCATTGTCTAAATCTCTTTACACTGTGCTGACTGATTTAGACTGGCAGTGTTGGGTCTCGCTGTCTAATTAGCTTGAGTAACATACTTACCTTTACACTTGTCTTTTTTTAGAGTCCTTTACAGAATACAGAATACAGAATTTATTGGTAAAATACAATAACATTTTACAAGTCAATTTAAATATTTAAATAGGTGTTGTCAATTAATTACAATTTAAAATATTAAACATTATATTGACTCACAATAAGTCAAGTAATAAGGTAGTTATGTATGTCATCTGTGCACCACTACATGTATAGTTTGCTGGGTCAATGATCCTTCTGAGTAAACTCATCAATGCTGTAACATGCCCGGTCAGTCAGAAGCAATTTAAGCTTATTTTTAAAAATACTATCAGTTTTGGAGTCTTTAATTTCGGTCGGTACTGAGTTGTAAATAGTAGGGTCCAATGATGCTAAGCGATCGCCGAGACTTGGCAAGCCGGCGCCGCGGGGCGACCAGCAGGGGCCGTCTTCGGGCTGGGGCAGAACTGTCACGGGTCGATACGTTGGTTATGTACGATTTAATATTTTCTCTGACATACATACAGGCTGTTAAAATATATAAGCAAGGTAACGTCAATATCTTATGTTTTCATTCAGCACACTGAATTATGGCCAAGTCTAAATTGTCTAATTAACCATGTTAATATTCCATAACTGTTCAACTTTAAAACATCACGTAAGCATACAAATTGTTGACACCATTCATGAACCAGAGATTTATGCATTTCATACAAATGCATGCAAACAACAATGTATTTTTTTCTTTTACATTTGACCTGAAACTTTTGGTCACGCGAACCATAGACTCGACTGTCAGGATCAAAAGACAAATTGGCTGCGATGAAGCAAGTTGTAACGTAAGTCTTGCTGTCAAATTTGGCCACCGAATTGCATATGCTAAATAAAGCTAAATTCAGAAATAGTTTTGAATTTTATTTTAGACTAGCTATACCCCACGACTTTGTCCGCGTATAATAACATTTATACGAGTTGGTTTCAAAAGCATTTTTTTTTTTTTTAATTATTTCGCGTTATTTCTATTATAACCTAATCTACGCAAATTTCATTCTGCTTGGCCAGAGATACATAATACATAGGTATTTGAAGAAGAACAAGCCAATTCTTGCAATAACCATGTATCTTATCTACTCTTATCTTTTCTTACTGATTTTTATAAAAGTGCGTAAATTGGATGTTTGTTACTAAATCACGTCAGAACGGCTGAAAGTATCTGGACGAAATTTAGCACAGAGATAGATTATAATCTGGAATAGACCACTGGCTACTTTATATTACAAAAAAATGACATTTCCCGAGGGAAGGGTCATAAACGACATCTATAAGGACGGAGTCGGGCGCAACAGCTAGTTTAACAAACATGGTGTTTTCTGAACTCCACATAACCAAGTACCGTAGTCGCGTATGAGCCAGTGCCCTATATATACTAAAGGGATCCTTTTTGGGCAGAGTGGATGACAAATCAGCTCCATTTGGCTTCGGCGAGGGCCGAGGAACAGGATGATTGATTGAAAAGAATTTGCTTGCCTTTTCCTTTTTTGGGTTAGGTTCATACGGCTAGTCACTTCTGTTACCTACTTAAATTAAACAACATGTGCATGATCCCCTTTCTTTATTAATAACGAAATATTGAATAAACAACTAAGTACAGTCACCAGCATAATATTTTATCCAATATTGGGCTTAATAAATAAAATTGTATTGCTCGATGTAATAATACATTAGGTATACGGCATTAGGTATCTCCAATTGACACGTGACTAAGGCCCGTATTATAACCTGATCTCAACTCTAATGCTCGTCTCGAGATGCGTCAAAAATGACAGTGTTCTATGGTTTGGCGTTTACTTTGACGTATCTTGTGACGGGCCTCACAGTAAAGATGAGTTTATTAATACGCCCATTAGACACTTTACATGTGGTCTAGATTTTTTTAAATAATTTATGTATATTAGGTTACAGCAAGAGATGTTCCTATGATTTTTGTAAACATCTACACAAACTTTTTGACTATATGCGCTAAAAAAATTGTATCATCCCATTTTCTTATAAATAATCTTCCGTAAAGTGCATTTTCCCGAAATAGCTGTCATTAATTTCCTCATCGTGCCAAGTATGCTTATAAAGTACGCGGCTGCTATTCGACTAGTAGCGCTATAAATTCGCATTACACAGCCATAAGTTGTCCCCGTCGACGCTAGTAGAGCAGTAAATGGACAAACTGCCTAACGGTGCTGTGCGTGTCGTTTGGTAGGTGTTTGTTAAATTGTGAGCCACTAGTTAGTATTAAACCGGCGAATAGCGTGTCGAGTCTCGCGTTGTGTAGGGTTCCGTTCATAACTTGGTCGACTATTACTCATTAACTTGGAAAGGCAAATATATTTCGCAAAAGGAGCCCTGTCGACAATTATTCTTGACGGGTTACCTTGGTTTCGTAAAAATATTTTTGGTCAAATGTATCATTTCCCAAATTTTCATTTGCCAAACTGCTTTGTTTTCTGTAACCTAACCTAACCTAACCTAACCTAACCTAACCCATAGGGTTCTACACGATGGTACTGAAATAAATTCTGAAAACATTATGTAACATTGGTTTGGCAAATGAACATTTTGGGAAATGATACATTTGACCAAAGATATTTTGACTAAACGGCAGGCTCCCATTCTTGACATACCCCTATTATTTTTAAACTGTCCAATGATACCCACTCAAACGTCTCCGTGTTACATGTAGGCACTATCCAGCCCATTAGAACTTGGTCCACCAAAGAACTGTGTGACATTGACGTTATGATTCAATTCGTAAAAGGTCAAGTCAATGTATAATTTTCACAAGTATTTTCGGATAAGGGTATAGAACCCTTATTATTATTGTTATCGGTGAAAATAGTTTAAAGTTTTCCCATTTTACTTCAATTTAATAACACTGCTTCACAGGAGGCTAAGTTAAAGTTTTAGTCAAATATTTCCTCATTGTTCATTTGTTACTTACTTTAAAAACAATATCTCATTTTTGCGTCTCATTGCTTACTGCTTCCATTATATATTTTTTTTATAAAAACTTCGTAACATATTTATGAGAAGGTCTTTAGATACAAATGTTTGCAGTTGACTGTACTATACCGTGCCAGTGATTTACCTATATTTGGGAATATAAGCTCGGTGATGTGTAAGCTGACATTCTGTTACGGACTGGCCAGGTTCCAAGCTACAACCTTGTGCAGCTTGTATTTACTACATTTGAACGAGCTGCTGCAATATGTGCATAAAATGTGACAGGGAGAGTAAAGAGGTGTAAGCGACACACATTATGTTACTGTAAATAATTTTGTAGGTGGTGTAAATATTTTTGTTGAATCAATTTACATCCAACGCGACAATTCGTGATGTGAAAAATAATGCAACAAACATGTCGTGTTTTATTAAAAACTAGTTATGCACGAGAGTCCGTCCGCATGGAAGTGATTTATTGCTATTTCCTTAGAAAATTTCCGGGATACAATTATCCTATGTGTTATTTCAGTCAATAATTTGTCTCTGTGCTTTTCATCCCGATCCGTTCCGCCGTTTTTGGCGTGATTGAGTATCAAACATTCAAACTTTTCGCATTTATAATATTAGTAAGATGTATTTAAATTTCTATATAGTGTCTCAACTTTCTTTTTTTAGCAATAAAATAATTATTAACTTATGCTCTAGGCAACAGACTTCTGAAATTGATGTAATGTGGCATAGATTGCGGGTGATAGGACCTTGTGCAGAGTCCGTCCGGATCGCTACCACCATCTTATCCATTAACCTATCGCCAAACAGCAGTGTTCGCATTGTTGTGTTCCGGTTTGGGGATAAGACAGCCGGTGTAATGACTAGCATAGAGGCATTATCTTAGTCCTCAGGGTTGGCAACGCATTTGCAGTCTTGTGAATGCGAATGTCTCTGGGTCACAGTTTCCACTTACCATCAGGTGGCCTGTGTGCTCGTTTGCCTTCTCTATGCCATAAAAAAAAGCAAAAATAAAACGATAAAGTTGGTGACGACGTTCATAATGTTCAATAAAATCACGGTGTACAAATACATACATACATACCTTCACCCCTGTAATCCCAGATTGGGGTAGGCAGAGCTACAGAATTATCTACAACTTTAAAATCACAAAACTGACAAAAAGGAACAATTTCCCAAAAATAGTAAAAGACTTAAATTTTGATTTTGTAACCCTTTTTAATGGTTTGTTATATAGTTTTTGAAGAACTGCAGAGTGGCATCACAGTTCACAATTATTATCTGCAGCACAGTTTAACAAAGAATGTCGGTTACCCCGTTTTACGCCGGAACTTCAATATATAACGGAGCTTAATGATTCACTGTACCGTGTCGGCGACAGCTTTTGCTCTGACCGCGTGTGTGGCGCAGATAGCAACCAACCACAACAGAATATGAACCCACTGCACCCCGCATAAAGTCGGGAGTCGTGAACGGTGCATGTAAAAGCTAACAACTGAGGATTTCAACAATGCAAAAGAGCTTGAAATTTAAGTTGTATTTTTAGTTAGAAGCGGTTTTTCTTGATTAATTAAATATTATCATGAGGATTAGACTGTCAAAGGTTATTTTTATCGTGGTGGTTTAATTGCTTTTGTAATTTAAGAGTTAGTAATAGAGTAGAGTTAGTAATTTAAGAGTTAACGGAACGGTAGTTTTAAAAAAAAAAGTAACAGTGAATTGATGCCAAGAAATATCGATTTAGGTTTTATAACGTTACGCTCCCAAGTTATTTTAAAACATAATATCAACATAATCCAAGTTAAGTTCGTCTAATGCGTGAAAAATGTTGTTTTATACTTATTTCAGCGAAGGCATAGTGCACTCACTCTGACATATTTTAAAACTTAGAAAAACAACATGAACACAATATAACCGTTTAAAAACTATTATACTTAGGTTTATTATATTAGTATTGGTACCTATACAAAAGCGGGATGGTTTTTTCAAATATCTATGAATCTTCACAGATAAACAAACAAAAGAAGTCATACAATTTTCAAGGTAACCTTTTGACATATCTAAAAATACGAACGTCACATAGCTGAATTTAACAAAAGGATTATTTACACAGAACGAAACAAGTCACACTGTAAATCATTTTCATTTTAATCTCTATTAACATGTTTTAAGATTGGAATTAGATTGACTTTGAATGTGTAGTTGTTTCTTTTTAGGTTCGGTGTGGAAAGACGAGGCGAAGGTGCACGAAACACTCCCGGCGCCCCGATACGTCTACGGCGCTGTTAATACTTAAACTGGTGTAGGGTTGTCAACTGTGAATCAATAAATAAATGAACAATTATGGGTGAAAAAATCCTCACTTTAATTGACGGAGCCCAAACGTTAGGTTTGTGACTAAAATCATGACATTTAAAATTTAAAAAAAAAGAGAAACGAGGCAGCGCGTTCGTTTACTAAAAAAGGAACGCGCTGTGAGCCTATGTTGTGCTTCCTGTCATTAACTGTAAACTGTAATTTTCAACACATCAGTTTTCAATGACTCAATAGTCAGTTAGACCTCTGAGAGCAAGCAACTCATAAACATAAGTTTTGAAATATCAGTTAATTGTCAAAATAATTCGCACCATAAAATACAATTATTCTTAAAAGCAAGTAACAACACAATGAAATAAATGATCATGATGATGATGACACACTCAAATAAGTAGGGGCTTAATTTAAAATCAAATTAAAGATCAAACATCAACAAATATGTATTTACATTTAGTAACAGACTATATTAAAGTTAATTAAAAAAATAAGATCAAGATAGATTATCGTTAAATTTTATTCAACTTTCGGGTAAAAAAAAAAATTATTTTATATTTTGAACGTGATGGTAATGAAGACGTTTAAAAAGAGCTCACCCAAATTTAATCTGCTGGTAGAAGTTGGATTTAAATAAGAATTGATGTATATCAATAATGACAGTTTGTTGTAAGATATAGCTGGCAACCCTAACCCTGCAGGAAACCTTGTGACGGACGTTGTAGCGGCACGCGACCCCGGTCCTTGCAAATTCATGAGAGTCCGATTTGCAATTGAAAGAGTTGTCTCCGACCGAAATTTGCATGGTGCCGGATATTTTATACCAAAGCCTTTGATTTTGTATAGGTGTTTGGAACATTTTGCGCAATTTTGGTCTTTCCTGGTTTCTTGGATTGCGTGATGTTAAAGTATTAAGAATTTGTGAAGTTGGACTTTTAATTTGAGATATGCATTCTAGATTTCTTCATTATATATTTAGTTACATAGTGTAATTTCACAGTATGTAGATTGTGTTTTTAGATAGGTACTATATTGTGTTGTATAGGTGTCCTGTTTTGAAATAGTCATTTATAGATTATTTCTTGATGGAAAAGCAGTGAATGTCGGTGATTTAAGGGATCCTTATAAATAAACTAGAGGACGCCCGCGACTTCGTATGCGTAGATTTTTTTTGTCGCTTCTACTATTTTAACCCATTGGGGGTGAATTTTGAAAAATCCTTTCTTAGTGCTCACTTACATTATGAAAGAAACTCTTGTACCAAATTTCGAGTTTATAGGTACGAGGGCCACACCGAAATGATCGGGAATTGAGTACTTGGGATTGAGTCAGCATGAAACCTTTTTTGTAACGTGAGTACTGGCCACTTGCAATCGTAATGACATTAACACAATTTAAAAAAAAGGTCGGTTTCTTTTCGTCATGTTTAAATTCCACAAATCGATAGACAAAATGGAGGTAACGCGTGAAAATTTCCGTACCATAATTTATCACAACTTTCGTCAAGGGTTATCTCAAGATTAATGACTCGGTGAGCTTGTTTCCATGTATAATGTGGAAGTACCAAGCCAAACGACTATTTATCGCTGGTATTCGGAGTTTCGACGAGGTCGTGCCTCTCTCAGTACCGTACGTTCTAGTGGTCGACCAAAAACAGCAGTAACGCTTGAAAACGTGACGGCTGTGCAAAAAAAATTTCAAGGTGATCGACATGTCACATACGACCAGATTCGGCCTTCATAGAGATTGGAATGACTGCATTTCAAAATATTTTGCATAATGAGTTGGGCGTCAGAAAGTTAATTTCCCGCTGGGTACCCTATAATTTGTCTGAAGAGCAGAAGGCGGCTCGTGTTGAGTGGTGTCGGTCTACTCTGAAACGCTTCAATGGAGGAAGTCAAAAGCGGTTTATAACATCGTCTCAGGTGACTTATCACGGATTTATTCTTATGAACCTGAAAGAAAACATCACTCGGCAATTTGGGTCTTCGACGGTGAGGTGAAGACAACGAAAGTGTTGCGTTCCCGTTGCGTATCGAAAAAATGATCGGTTCGTTTGTTTCCAAAAAAGGACATGTGGCCACATTTTTTTACAGGATCACAGAATGGTTACCGCTAATTGGTACACCTTGGTTTGTTTGCCAGAAATTATGGCTGAACACAGTAGAGGTAATGCTACACACCGCATCCTCTTACACCACGGTAACGCGACCTCCCTTGCCGCTCGCAAAACTAAAAAGATTTTGAACCAAGAAAATGTAGAGTTAATGTCTCATCCTCCGTATAGTCCCGACTTGAACCCTAACGATTTTTTTACAATCCAAAAAAATAAGGCTTTGTTACGTGGTGAGCGATTTTAAGACCCAGAAGAGGCAGTAGAAGCGTATAAATCGGCCATTTTTGGAATCTTCCACTTCAAAGTGGAATCATTGTTTTAATAACTGGTTCGAAAGAATGTAAAAGTGCATTGATTGCAAGGGAGAATACTTCGAAAAATAATGAAATAGTATTTAGGTATAACGTACTTGTGGTTATTTTAATTATAGATCATTTCGGTATGCTGCTCGTACAGTAGTTCCGGCTGTCCGTTGATATCTAAGTCAGTGAGTCAGGTTTGCCTTTTATATATATAGATAGATGTTCCCAAGACGCCTAAAATATCTACAAGCCTCTATGCCCCTGACAATAAGGTTAATGTAATATTTGACGCGATAGCCGTATAGATATGAAAGCATTTTTTTTACTTTTCTGTTCGACATCTTTGATGAAGCTACCTACTTGATCACTTTACAACAAGAGTCTGACATACAACAGCCCCGAGTTGTAAAATGGGATTTTATTCCCTGTAAAGATAGTAAATCGCAGTCCCTTTGATCTCACTGAGATATCATTAGTCTACTCAAGATCTTAGATTTAATGTTCCCTTGAAGAGTTCTAAACATGCTTTCACAACAGTAAGGTATTGTACTGATCCCAAGTCAGCGGGCATAACGTATATATGTATGGGTTTATATGTATATTAATTTTTTCGATTT
This sequence comes from Acleris sparsana, assembly GCA_923062465.1. NCBI lineage: Eukaryota > Metazoa > Arthropoda > Insecta > Lepidoptera > Tortricidae > Acleris > Acleris sparsana. The sequence continues at coordinate 18,318,645 of OV281286.1, forward strand.
TTCTTTCGTCTAGTACATAATAATAATCGTTTTTCTTAATCTATACATAATTAAGAGTAGGAAGTTTAGCCCCGCTGGATTATCAGTAGGAAATTCTGTTCATCAGTGGCAATACTGGATTTCCTACCAATGATTTAATAAATATGTGAACTTGAATGCAAACTCAATTTGGGAATTTAATTTAACTCATACATAAATTATAACGCCTATAAAAATGTAGTAGCAAAGGGGAGGCAAGAACAAAACATCAGTAACAAATGATTAGAAACTTTAAATGTGGGTCCGTCGTGGGACTTTGTCACAGTGATAGCATCGTGTGACGAGATGGGAATTACATGCAAGTTAATCGTTGATTTCATGCGATACGGTTCTATAGTGGTTTGACGATTTGGATCCGTGACCGTATTTGGGTTATATTGAGATTGATTATAGAAGCAAGACATCAATAATAATATCTAAAAGGATATTATTGTGTATATAAATGCTAAACGGAATGAATCAAAGAGTTACCGCATTTAACATAATTATTTTTAGTGAGAACAAGTAAGGTAGATTGAAAGGTGAGGGTACTTGTCCGATTAACGTTAGTAACATGGATATGCTTTGATAATTATTTGTTTTGTATATATATAATATGTTTTGGACTGGAATTCATTTATAACAATTTGAAAGTTTGAATAGTCGTGCAACAACAACATTTAATATAAATATGTAATGTATGTAAATAATTATTAATACAAAATATAAATGATTGGTACCGATTTTGAGCGATTTGCCTACAGGGCGTGATACCTATCAGAGTGGAATGGAAAAGTATTATACCTGCAAGATGACTTGCCTCGGAGCGGAATGGTTGACAAGCATAATGTTTAGGAAGTATAATGACTACCAAGCGAGTTGCCTAAAATTAAAGATGCCTGAAATGTATAATTATTTGTTATATCAATTTTCTAAAGTTGTTATCTCTTATTAGGGAATATCGACGGAGCCCCGCTTCGCGGAGCTACCATTTCTGGATTCTTGAGGCTTTTCGGGCTCGTTGCAGAATAAACATAATCTAAATCTACCTATCTTTTCCGACTTAGTTTTAAATTGATTGAAAGGAATTCAACTAGCCGGGTGACTTGCTTTTTGGGCTTTCTTTTGGATGGGCATTTTGCATTTTGGACGTCCCGCACATGGCCTAATAGTGACGAATACATGTAACTAATCATAGATAGATAAATTAAATATACCACACTGTTTCGTATTTAGTCTATTCCATTGTTAGGTTATGTTGTTGGAAACTGATTGAGCTATTAATAATAAACTAGGTAAAAGGGGAATTTAGTTCAATTAAAGATTGAACTTTGACTCAGATTTGGGTAGTTTGAATAGGTAATGGAAAAGATAATTTAAAAAGAACAATATATATCTACTTAAATGATTTAATTTTATGAAGAATTAAATCTGGCTAGTCCATACTATGTTTTCGTTGCTGGTCGAGAGCGTCCATTTTGATAAAGTGGAAGGGGAAATGGCTGAGGGTATAAAAGGTGAAACGCGGTGGGTTCGGGGCTTTTTTTGAACGAGACAGAACGAGGGACGGAGCGCTGCCAGGTGAACCCAAAAATATTAATTAAGTAATTTAGTGTCTGGACGGAGAATCGGAACCTAATTGGTGAGCATAAATCCTAACCCGTAGGACGTTGAATTTATTCAACGTGACTTTAAGAATGCATCAGCGCATTCTAGTCTCCTTCCCGTTGTTGTCAGGACCCCTTTAACACCTGGGTTACCTACCAGGCTGCAAGCTGAGTCCGGTTTGCGGGCAACGGGGTTATCCTATAATTAGTGCATGTAATTTGATCCCAACACCTACATACAAGCGTGTGGCTATTGCAGCAATGTGGTAGTCTATATGTTTGGCTAACGCCGAAAGGCGGTGTGTGATCTTCAAGCGGGTCCACCAATGACTTTCGGGTTGTTGAAATGCTTGTCCTTTCGCCGGTACGGTGCACGCTGAAGGGGCCACAGGTTGGCACATGCGGCGAGGCTGTCCCGTCAAGGGGATTCCAACAGATCTCTGTCCAAGAACGGAGGCGTGCACTTCAATGCCGGGAGGGCCCCCCTTCCTCAATCCTTAATCCTATTCTTGAACCGGCACCGACTGTAGGAACCTGGTTCAGGCAGACAGGGTGTCATTAGGTACGGGTAGGTAGGATGTGCATGCTGCTTTACCATTGTATTTAAACTCCGACTGTAGGAACCTGTTTCAGGTTGGTAGGAAGTCTTTAGGCTCGGGTAGGTAGAATGTGTTTAATTTATCTTCTAGGTGATTGATAAAATAGGATGTGCATGAAATTTATTACTGTACTTTCAGCTTCTTAATGGGGTTCTGCTGATTATTGATATCACACCAGCGCTTTTAGTTGACTGTATAATTGTCTTTATTAGAACCAGGATTGCAGAGACCTATTGGGAATCTGGTAGAAGTATTCTACCTCATTTATTTGGTTATTCACTGTGTTTTTTGTTTCATGACGTGTTTTATTTTATTTTGTGCGTGTCTAGTTTGTGTGTTGTTAAGGGATCATATGCACGAATTCATATTGTTAAAATGGAATGAATTAGTTATTATTGCTTTAAAATATATAAGTAACGGGGAAACTTTCATGAGGTTATAAGATTTGGCCCCTCAAAGTAAATTCAAAACTTGCTTTAAATATACAAATCTTTATACATTCATCTACAATCTTATAGACAGATAGATAGTGAGATATAAAAGGAACCAAAACTAGTTTGTTCATTGATTATTACACTATTAAGAAGTAAATTGTGAAATTTAACTTCGTGCATATATCCAATAACTTTACAGGAAATAATATTTGTATAGTTAGCAGGCAGGTAAGTGACTATTTTGATTGAATAATCCCAATTGGGTTTTATAAATTTTATATAATGTAAACCCTGTACAAACTTTCTTTGTCTTATGCGGTACTTCAATTAAATTAGGTCTATTAATTAAATCTAAGGCCATACAATCTAACTCACATTTAATTGTTGGAGTATCAGCGAAAGGTAGCAATTGGTTTTATAGGGACAAAAAGATATTGAAGGTAGAACTCAACCGAAGCTATTAATGGTTAACCCGAAATAAGACAAAGAATGTTCTGAGGATGTTATCTACGTGACTTTTGACTTACAGGTACTTTAACTATTTGCACATAAACCCTATACCCTAACTATATATTCTTACATTACCGACTATAATAAACTAAATTAAAGGCGGAGGAGGGTAGAGGTAAATAAAAGGCACACCTTTACGATTCAATAAATTCAGCTAATGTAGATAGTATTGTGAAGGGAAGGCGTTGAGTCATTTATGATTTGATTTTCTTCATTGTTAATAGTTCATCAGCAGTGCTAAGTAATTTTAGCATGCTAGCAGTAACTTGAAATAAAACAGTATTTAGCTAGGTTGGTATATTATTTGGAAAACACTACAATGATTGTTATTTAGCTTTTATTAAGTGGAAGTTGATTTATAATTATGAATGTTAATAATAAAATGGGACTGTAAATATAGAATAATTTATAGAACCATGATTTTAGGGATTATTTATTCACTTGGTGCGGGGGGAGGGAAGATCAAGGTTACGTTGTAGTTCTTGTAGGGAATGAGATATTACATTTAAAAATTACCATTAGTAAGTTAACATCTTCATACTTAGGTAGTTCCTGCGGGAAATTAATAAAATTCTTCTTTATATCCTCTTTGTGTAAACCAGGATCAAGTAGATTACAACGTAAGGTTCTTATTTGGTGTACCAGGAACGTTTTAGAATGAGTAGTTGTGAGCAAATAAGAGGTTTAGAAAACCATCTCATTGATAAATCTGAAACATCACAAAAATAAAATGTAAACACCACTGTACGATAGATGATGAAAAGGTATCTTTATTTAAATAAAGACAAAAGAATTTCTAGGTGATTTCAAAAAGGGCAAAAGGTATATAAATAAATAACTTGTTACAAGTAACAAGTTTATTAAAGAACGGATAATATAAGAATGTAAAATAAGATAGGAAAATAAGACACTTACCTAAAAAAACATGATATTTTATGTTGTAACTCTGAGATATAATTAAACTAAATCAGGGCATTATCAAAATGAAGTTTTCAATATCAACGATGAAATTTTGGTCTGTGTTAGTTATGGTTGTTTTGTAAAAATATAGATAAGATAATGTAGATTACATTGCAGTCAGATTTATAAAGCGTACTATTCACGGTACTACAATATTATAAAACCGTAGCTTTATGGTCCAATTAAATCATGAAATTGGATTGTGAATTCGTACATTAGCTAGCATCTGAGTTTTGACCCAAAACTTTGTGACTTTATCCTCAATCATAGGCACCGTGACGCTGGTTGTTCCACGCTGACTTCCTGAATTAGGTTATGCTGTGTCAATACGAGACACGGATACAGACAAGATTGTTGTCTTAGATTAGAAAGGGCCTAGACACCATAACATTAATAAATGGAAATAAGAAGGTATTCGACTTTTCATTAGAGATCCGACTAATCATTAATAAGATAGGCCGAGTTAACGTATTAATTAGGAAACGCTAGAAATTAGGATGCATATCCGGGGTTGGGTTAATGTGCTAAATGTTGCTATTGAAGCATATTTAGCAAGTCGCTTGTTTGTTTAAATGGATTATTGTTCCAATTAATAAATAATATTTGTTGATACCTGTTTGACTTTACTTAAATGAGAAAAGTAAAAGTAGTTGGATTAATAATTCACCCGTTTATGGGAAACGAGTCAGATTCAATATAACGGCTCTTGGATTTGGTTGATCTGTTTTAGGCCCCTCGAGGTGACAGCATCAAATCTATTCCGACTAATTGGAAAGAGTCGTTTCGCTGTGAACGTGGGTACAATGAAAATCTCCCCTTGAAAGTACTAGATCTAGTAGGAATGCTTACCTGGTGGACTGGAGATTCTAGGAGGCGCTCTCACATGTATTTCGTTGTGGATAGTAGACGTTACATGATACCAGAGCTGATGTGGAAACGAGGCTCGAGATGGCTACCTGGTTATATCTCCAGAAAAACCTTGTCCTCGCATTATGCTATGAATTTGGGCATTTTAAGTGGAGATTAATAAAATTTTAGTTCAGTGCGACCTTTTGGAATATGGGAAAAGGATACGTCATGTCATTATGATTACTTAATAGTCGGTTGATAGGCAGATCGTAAGGATAGGTTATCGATAAGCTCTATGAAATTTTCCTGTTTAATATACATTAAATACACCCTACACGTGTTTTAGTTTAGCTAAATAGATAAAATTAGGACCAATGGCTTAATGGAGTAATGGAATACCTAGATCTAAAATGCTATGATGTATGATGAGAGTTGGAAGTGAAAATTTGTAAACTAACAATTATTTTAATTAATAATTCCCTACATTACATTTTTGATAAAGTTAAATCCCGGGGTTGGGTTAATTAAATAAATATGCTATTGAAGCAACTTTACAAGTCGCTTGTTTGTTTAAATGGGTTATTTGTTCAATTACTAAATATTTGCAACTATCTTTTCGACATTATATAAATAAGAAAACAAATGTAATTGGATAAATAATTCACCCGTTAACGGTGCGACGGTCTAGTCACGGTGCATTGGCTTTTGGTTTGTGTCTAGATGCTCATGCGTGCATGGGTGATAGCGCAAGCTATACCGATTGATTGGGCTGGATCGTTTCGCTGTGAGCGTGGGTATAATGAAAAACTCCCCTTGAGGATACCTTCGGGGTAGAGATTCCCGTATGGTCCAGTGGTAAGGATACCTGGCTTGTAGTCAGGAGGCTCGGGTTCGATTCCCGGTGCGGGAACCTTGAGGTCTCTCCTTGAGGGTGACTTTAAGTGGAGTTTATGAAAATCTCCCCTTGAAAATACTAGATCTAGTAGGAATGCTTACCTGGTGGACTGGAGATTCTAGGAGGCGCTCTCACATGTATTTCGTTGTGGATAGTAGACGTTACATGATACCAGAGCTGATGTGGAAACGAGGCTCGAGATGGCTACCTGGTTATATCTCCAGAAAAACCTTGTCCTCGCATTATGCTATGAATTTGGACATTTTAAGTGGAGATTAATTAAATTTAGTCTATAACGCGACTTTTATTGGGGTATTATGGGTAAAATCTTCTCTCGGGTTGACACAACTAACAAACATTGACCATAAGGACACTTTAATTGGGATAGCAACTTTTGCTTTTGGTGGAGCGATGCCCATGTCTGGTGACGAGTCGCACAGAGACGTGCGGATGCCCAAGTTGAGGCGTGGAGGGGCACGTCTCTCCCTCTACATCTTTTGACAAGAGGGACCATTAGGGACTTTAGTAGTAATGAACAATAACTTCTACTTAAAGTACTTGCAAGCTAATTTAATTCGCATTCTACCTCTCATCATTATCGGAATGAAGGTAATATGAGAATTTAATAAGTTTAATATTATTTAATCTAATTAAATAGATATTAGATAATAAATATAAATCCCAAAATGTTTAGTAATCAGTATTAAATCAATGAAAGTTAATGTTTCTTTAAAGTACCTATCCAGCACACTCGAGTATTCCTTAAAAGAATCGGTTACAATCGGGTACAACTTAGGGTCCTACCTTTACTAGAACTAGACGATCACGATGGCCAATTATTGTTTATATGTTTTTATATATTTATTTAGCTCTTTATCGGCTCTTTTGAGTGCTGTAGAGTGAGTTTCGTTACATTTGGTGCCGCAGGACCAGGATTAAATTGTGTTCTGGGTTACTACGGCTAATATTTATTGGGCTGGGGCCGGGTTTTGTGGGGATCCGTAAGACCATGTGTCTTTGACGGGACCCTATAGAGCTCGGCCTCGGCCTACATTTGATGTCTGTGAAAATGGAATGGGTCGAAAGAGTGTGCTGGATAGGTTAGGTTCTTAATTAATTATTTATATTTTCCTTATTTTCGTTAAATTCGTGATAAAAGATTAATGTTCTTTATTATAATTTGGTTGTTTAGTAGGATTGTTGTGATTAGTTTGGGTAATATATTATTGAAGCGTTGAACGGTTAATACCTAAATAATTTATAAGTTAAATAATCTCGTAAAGTTTAATAATATTCTGAGGAAATAGAATACGTATGTAGGTATATCTAATGTTTAACGTGTCTGATCAATATTTATTATTATACATTATCTGGTTAAATAACACAGACCTTAGGTATTAGATAAATACCTATGCATTGTAATCTTCAATGTACCTATTTATTATACAGTTTTTTCTGTAATACTAAGTCAAACATAATGAGCTTTAAATCTATCTAAAATATATGCTAGCATTTGTTAAGACCCTCTCAAAGTATATCTGTGTAATGCTAGGTACCTACTTATTTATTTATTGCTTACGGTTGCAACCGCGTTACTGCATTACACAAAGTGAAGTTTCAATTCTATTTAAGTAGCCAATATGAATTTTGTACCTAGGTAAAGTGAGAATTGTTTGGAACATAATTGTTAATCTCAGTAGATTGATTTATTATTACATAAGTATTATACTTTATTGATACTTATATAAAAATAAAGATAAACTATAATCCGAAGAAACTAATAAAGTGAACTAACCATTATCCTTGCTTCTTCAGCGTGTCGCTAGATGGCGTAAATAGTCAATAAAAAAGGGCAAATGTTAGGTTTTCCACAAATATTTATCTTTGAATCGAGTTACCTATTTGTTCAAAAAGGTAGAATTACGTACTCCGCTTAATTCTCTTTGGTTGATTATATTATTTGAAATAAAATAACTTTATATTAATTTCAATTTTTTTAACACACCGGGTTACACGCTGTTAAATATACCTATATTAATTACTACTGTGCGATTTTAGTAATATACTATTGATTATACTCTTTAGGATCCCTATATCGGTTTGGTTACATTCCTGACACGGGCTTTAACTTAACGACACCTAGTGTCCAATAGATGTAATGCCTTACATTGGCGACACCTTCCGTCCAATAGTTGAAATACGAATATAATGATTTTAATGTATACTTAGCCGCTCGTCACTAGATGGCGTACCTAAAGATTAAGTTACATGACAATGTTCTCAATGGCCACTATTATTTAAAATATTCTCAATTCTCAATTATTTATTTCTTCTATAAGTTATACATATTAATATACAGGTATTAGGTAACTTATAACTATTTATAAGGTATGAGATATTTAAGGACCCTGATAGGGCGCAGTGATTGAGTGGTTTGTTTATCAATAATACAATTTAAACAAAGTAGGGAATAGATTGTAGAAGAAAGCTTTTTACTTATTTACCTATTTTTAAGGGTGCGTTATGAATAAAGTACCAACGTGGGGTTCAGGAATTAATGAGTTAATAGATTTGGAGGGTGAGATGAATATGAGCATTATTATTTAAGTTACTACAGTAGAAGGTCTAGGTTATAAATCCATACTATTATATTGGAATTTTAAATGAGGGGGTAACTTATTGTTTTCTGGTGGTTACGCTTTTGCAGCGATACCGTTGAGCCGATTTAGTGATACTTGGTGAGGAGATGGTTTGGGTTTCAGGGAGTGACTTAGAGTACGATATTCCCTAGGAAACTAGGTAGTGGGCGGAGGTTAGATTTTCCTTATAAAGAAGGTTGGTGGTTGATGGTTAAGGAATTATATTAGTTATATGGTTTGGGGGGTGAATTTGATTTTAGTCAGTTAAGTACAGAGATAACATAATTATCGTATATAAGTTACTTAACGTTTTGTAGGAGATTTGTAAGCTAAACATTACAGAATCGGGGGGGTGTACGTTAATACTGAGATTCCCCAAATATAGGTACTTAATTATAAATAAAATGAATTACTCATCGTGTGAATGTTTTTTTTTATTATATAAAGGTAGGATTCGGTGTTCGCTTACAAAATCACGTATTTTTTTTTTAATGTGGAGGCACATACCTTATCACAAAATTCCACTGTTGACTCATTCTAATTCCATTTTATTACCACGTATAAGACAAGAATTTATTGTATTACAGATTGAGATTATATTATAAGAATTTAATTTAAAATTATAAACGGAAAATGGGAACGGCCATTGCCCAGCAGCTATTTAGGAAACTAGATTTATATCAAACATTTATCCTTTTTAAAGTAGGTAACGTTTTTTTTAATTATACTTTTCTTTAAAGTTTTAAAGATAACGAAAAAGTTAGAAAAAGAATATAGGTACTAGGTACCTATATTTTGAAGAGTACGGTCTAGGTAGCGCGTGTAGTGGTATGAACGTATAGGGCATTATATAAATGGTATAGTTGTATGTTTGTGTGTATACACATCTGTGTTGGCATGTATGAAGAGATTCGTATATGTATATGTATGTATGTGTGTGTATGTGTGTATGTGTATAAATATATATATATATTATGGATAAGATAAAAGGTTAGATGATTATTATACCTACCTTTTGAAAGCGTCTGAATAGCGCAGTATTTTAAAGGAGTGTAGTTGTACGTACGAATAGGGAATTATATGTATGTGTATACATGTGTGTGGGTAGATATGTATGAAAATTTGGAGGTATTCGGCAGAATTACATTTTAATATTTTATAAACGTGAATGTAATTATGATAGTTCGCAAGTTGCATTCTTTAAGTTTTGTACATCTGAATTTATAGGCAAAGGTTATAATATGTTATCTAAATGTTAAGAGTCGATGGGTTAAAGCGAAAAACCAAGTGACAGTTAAAGCATATCATGTTTAGGTAAGCATTATATTAAAATACCGTTCCGCTCGATGAAGGTCCACCTGTATGTTTTGTAACATGTATTAAGGATTCATTAAAATGATCATGTGAATTAACATGACGTATCAATAGTAAAAAGAGATTGAGTATGTTTATTTTGCTAGATTAATCGTTGGTACACTAAAGTATTAAAGGTTTGTTAAAGACAAAAAGGAAACGAAAGAGCTATGTTATATAGACTCGGTGCATGATTTTCAGGTTGGAATAAGGTTTTCCTATAGATTTGGTCTTATTCATTGTCCGATTTCTACGAATTTGGACAATTATTAAGGCCAAAGGGGGGTGATGTACTGATCCCAAGTCAGCGGGCATAACGTATATATGTATGGGTTTATATGTATATTAATTTTTTCGATTTTTCTTTCGTCTAGTACATAATAATAATCGTTTTTCTTAATCTATACATAATTAAGAGTAGGAAGTTTAGCCCCGCTGGATTATCAGTAGGAAATTCTGTTCATCAGTGGCAATACTGGATTTCCTACCAATGATTTAATAAATATGTGAACTTGAATGCAAACTCAATTTGGGAATTTAATTTAACTCATACATAAATTATAACGCCTATAAAAATGTAGTAGCAAAGGGGAGGCAAGAACAAAACATCAGTAACAAATGATTAGAAACTTTAAATGTGGGTCCGTCGTGGGACTTTGTCACAGTGATAGCATCGTGTGACGAGATGGGAATTACATGCAAGTTAATCGTTGATTTCATGCGATACGGTTCTATAGTGGTTTGACGATTTGGATCCGTGACCGTATTTGGGTTATATTGAGATTGATTATAGAAGCAAGACATCAATAATAATATCTAAAAGGATATTATTGTGTATATAAATGCTAAACGGAATGAATCAAAGAGTTACCGCATTTAACATAATTATTTTTAGTGAGAACAAGTAAGGTAGATTGAAAGGTGAGGGTACTTGTCCGATTAACGTTAGTAACATGGATATGCTTTGATAATTATTTGTTTTGTATATATATAATATGTTTTGGACTGGAATTCATTTATAACAATTTGAAAGTTTGAATAGTCGTGCAACAACAACATTTAATATAAATATGTAATGTATGTAAATAATTATTAATACAAAATATAAATGATTGGTACCGATTTTGAGCGATTTGCCTACAGGGCGTGATACCTATCAGAGTGGAATGGAAAAGTATTATACCTGCAAGATGACTTGCCTCGGAGCGGAATGGTTGACAAGCATAATGTTTAGGAAGTATAATGACTACCAAGCGAGTTGCCTAAAATTAAAGATGCCTGAAATGTATAATTATTTGTTATATCAATTTTCTAAAGTTGTTATCTCTTATTAGGGAATATCGACGGAGCCCCGCTTCGCGGAGCTACCATTTCTGGATTCTTGAGGCTTTTCGGGCTCGTTGCAGAATAAACATAATCTAAATCTACCTATCTTTTCCGACTTAGTTTTAAATTGATTGAAAGGAATTCAACTAGCCGGGTGACTTGCTTTTTGGGCTTTCTTTTGGATGGGCATTTTGCATTTTGGACGTCCCGCACATGGCCTAATAGTGACGAATACATGTAACTAATCATAGATAGATAAATTAAATATACCACACTGTTTCGTATTTAGTCTATTCCATTGTTAGGTTATGTTGTTGGAAACTGATTGAGCTATTAATAATAAACTAGGTAAAAGGGGAATTTAGTTCAATTAAAGATTGAACTTTGACTCAGATTTGGGTAGTTTGAATAGGTAATGGAAAAGATAATTTAAAAAGAACAATATATATCTACTTAAATGATTTAATTTTATGAAGAATTAAATCTGGCTAGTCCATACTATGTTTTCGTTGCTGGTCGAGAGCGTCCATTTTGATAAAGTGGAAGGGGAAATGGCTGAGGGTATAAAAGGTGAAACGCGGTGGGTTCGGGGCTTTTTTTGAACGAGACAGAACGAGGGACGGAGCGCTGCCAGGTGAACCCAAAAATATTAATTAAGTAATTTAGTGTCTGGACGGAGAATCGGAACCTAATTGGTGAGCATAAATCCTAACCCGTAGGACGTTGAATTTATTCAACGTGACTTTAAGAATGCATCAGCGCATTCTAGTCTCCTTCCCGTTGTTGTCAGGACCCCTTTAACACCTGGGTTACCTACCAGGCTGCAAGCTGAGTCCGGTTTGCGGGCAACGGGGTTATCCTATAATTAGTGCATGTAATTTGATCCCAACACCTACATACAAGCGTGTGGCTATTGCAGCAATGTGGTAGTCTATATGTTTGGCTAACGCCGAAAGGCGGTGTGTGATCTTCAAGCGGGTCCACCAATGACTTTCGGGTTGTTGAAATGCTTGTCCTTTCGCCGGTACGGTGCACGCTGAAGGGGCCACAGGTTGGCACATGCGGCGAGGCTGTCCCGTCAAGGGGATTCCAACAGATCTCTGTCCAAGAACGGAGGCGTGCACTTCAATGCCGGGAGGGCCCCCCTTCCTCAATCCTTAATCCTATTCTTGAACCGGCACCGACTGTAGGAACCTGGTTCAGGCAGACAGGGTGTCATTAGGTACGGGTAGGTAGGATGTGCATGCTGCTTTACCATTGTATTTAAACTCCGACTGTAGGAACCTGTTTCAGGTTGGTAGGAAGTCTTTAGGCTCGGGTAGGTAGAATGTGTTTAATTTATCTTCTAGGTGATTGATAAAATAGGATGTGCATGAAATTTATTACTGTACTTTCAGCTTCTTAATGGGGTTCTGCTGATTATTGATATCACACCAGCGCTTTTAGTTGACTGTATAATTGTCTTTATTAGAACCAGGATTGCAGAGACCTATTGGGAATCTGGTAGAAGTATTCTACCTCATTTATTTGGTTATTCACTGTGTTTTTTGTTTCATGACGTGTTTTATTTTATTTTGTGCGTGTCTAGTTTGTGTGTTGTTAAGGGATCATATGCACGAATTCATATTGTTAAAATGGAATGAATTAGTTATTATTGCTTTAAAATATATAAGTAACGGGGAAACTTTCATGAGGTTATAAGATTTGGCCCCTCAAAGTAAATTCAAAACTTGCTTTAAATATACAAATCTTTATACATTCATCTACAATCTTATAGACAGATAGATAGTGAGATATAAAAGGAACCAAAACTAGTTTGTTCATTGATTATTACACTATTAAGAAGTAAATTGTGAAATTTAACTTCGTGCATATATCCAATAACTTTACAGGAAATAATATTTGTATAGTTAGCAGGCAGGTAAGTGACTATTTTGATTGAATAATCCCAATTGGGTTTTATAAATTTTATATAATGTAAACCCTGTACAAACTTTCTTTGTCTTATGCGGTACTTCAATTAAATTAGGTCTATTAATTAAATCTAAGGCCATACAATCTAACTCACATTTAATTGTTGGAGTATCAGCGAAAGGTAGCAATTGGTTTTATAGGGACAAAAAGATATTGAAGGTAGAACTCAACCGAAGCTATTAATGGTTAACCCGAAATAAGACAAAGAATGTTCTGAGGATGTTATCTACGTGACTTTTGACTTACAGGTACTTTAACTATTTGCACATAAACCCTATACCCTAACTATATATTCTTACATTACCGACTATAATAAACTAAATTAAAGGCGGAGGAGGGTAGAGGTAAATAAAAGGCACACCTTTACGATTCAATAAATTCAGCTAATGTAGATAGTATTGTGAAGGGAAGGCGTTGAGTCATTTATGATTTGATTTTCTTCATTGTTAATAGTTCATCAGCAGTGCTAAGTAATTTTAGCATGCTAGCAGTAACTTGAAATAAAACAGTATTTAGCTAGGTTGGTATATTATTTGGAAAACACTACAATGATTGTTATTTAGCTTTTATTAAGTGGAAGTTGATTTATAATTATGAATGTTAATAATAAAATGGGACTGTAAATATAGAATAATTTATAGAACCATGATTTTAGGGATTATTTATTCACTTGGTGCGGGGGGAGGGAAGATCAAGGTTACGTTGTAGTTCTTGTAGGGAATGAGATATTACATTTAAAAATTACCATTAGTAAGTTAACATCTTCATACTTAGGTAGTTCCTGCGGGAAATTAATAAAATTCTTCTTTATATCCTCTTTGTGTAAACCAGGATCAAGTAGATTACAACGTAAGGTTCTTATTTGGTGTACCAGGAACGTTTTAGAATGAGTAGTTGTGAGCAAATAAGAGGTTTAGAAAACCATCTCATTGATAAATCTGAAACATCACAAAAATAAAATGTAAACACCACTGTACGATAGATGATGAAAAGGTATCTTTATTTAAATAAAGACAAAAGAATTTCTAGGTGATTTCAAAAAGGGCAAAAGGTATATAAATAAATAACTTGTTACAAGTAACAAGTTTATTAAAGAACGGATAATATAAGAATGTAAAATAAGATAGGAAAATAAGACACTTACCTAAAAAAACATGATATTTTATGTTGTAACTCTGAGATATAATTAAACTAAATCAGGGCATTATCAAAATGAAGTTTTCAATATCAACGATGAAATTTTGGTCTGTGTTAGTTATGGTTGTTTTGTAAAAATATAGATAAGATAATGTAGATTACATTGCAGTCAGATTTATAAAGCGTACTATTCACGGTACTACAATATTATAAAACCGTAGCTTTATGGTCCAATTAAATCATGAAATTGGATTGTGAATTCGTACATTAGCTAGCATCTGAGTTTTGACCCAAAACTTTGTGACTTTATCCTCAATCATAGGCACCGTGACGCTGGTTGTTCCACGCTGACTTCCTGAATTAGGTTATGCTGTGTCAATACGAGACACGGATACAGACAAGATTGTTGTCTTAGATTAGAAAGGGCCTAGACACCATAACATTAATAAATGGAAATAAGAAGGTATTCGACTTTTCATTAGAGATCCGACTAATCATTAATAAGATAGGCCGAGTTAACGTATTAATTAGGAAACGCTAGAAATTAGGATGCATATCCGGGGTTGGGTTAATGTGCTAAATGTTGCTATTGAAGCATATTTAGCAAGTCGCTTGTTTGTTTAAATGGATTATTGTTCCAATTAATAAATAATATTTGTTGATACCTGTTTGACTTTACTTAAATGAGAAAAGTAAAAGTAGTTGGATTAATAATTCACCCGTTTATGGGAAACGAGTCAGATTCAATATATCGGCTCTTGGATTTGGTTGATCTGTTTTAGGCCCCTCGAGGTGACAGCATCAAATCTATTCCGACTAATTGGAAAGAGTCGTTTCGCTGTGAACGTGGGTACAATGAAAATCTCCCCTTGAAAGTACTAGATCTAGTAGGAATGCTTACCTGGTGGACTGGAGATTCTAGGAGGCGCTCTCACATGTATTTCGTTGTGGATAGTAGACGTTACATGATACCAGAGCTGATGTGGAAACGAGGCTCGAGATGGCTACCTGGTTATATCTCCAGAAAAACCTTGTCCTCGCATTATGCTATGAATTTGGGCATTTTAAGTGGAGATTAATAAAATTTTAGTTCAGTGCGACCTTTTGGAATATGGGAAAAGGATACGTCATGTCATTATGATTACTTAATAGTCGGTTGATAGGCAGATCGTAAGGATAGGTTATCGATAAGCTCTATGAAATTTTCCTGTTTAATATACATTAAATACACCCTACACGTGTTTTAGTTTAGCTAAATAGATAAAATTAGGACCAATGGCTTAATGGAGTAATGGAATACCTAGATCTAAAATGCTATGATGTATGATGAGAGTTGGAAGTGAAAATTTGTAAACTAACAATTATTTTAATTAATAATTCCCTACATTACATTTTTGATAAAGTTAAATCCCGGGGTTGGGTTAATTAAATAAATATGCTATTGAAGCAACTTTACAAGTCGCTTGTTTGTTTAAATGGGTTATTTGTTCAATTACTAAATATTTGCAACTATCTTTTCGACATTATATAAATAAGAAAACAAATGTAATTGGATAAATAATTCACCCGTTAACGGTGCGACGGTCTAGTCACGGTGCATTGGCTTTTGGTTTGTGTCTAGATGCTCATGCGTGCATGGGTGATAGCGCAAGCTATACCGATTGATTGGGCTGGATCGTTTCGCTGTGAGCGTGGGTATAATGAAAAACTCCCCTTGAGGATACCTTCGGGGTAGAGATTCCCGTATGGTCCAGTGGTAAGGATACCTGGCTTGTAGTCAGGAGGCTCGGGTTCGATTCCCGGTGCGGGAACCTTGAGGTCTCTCCTTGAGGGTGACTTTAAGTGGAGTTTATGAAAATCTCCCCTTGAAAATACTAGATCTAGTAGGAATGCTTACCTGGTGGACTGGAGATTCTAGGAGGCGCTCTCACATGTATTTCGTTGTGGATAGTAGACGTTACATGATACCAGAGCTGATGTGGAAACGAGGCTCGAGATGGCTACCTGGTTATATCTCCAGAAAAACCTTGTCCTCGCATTATGCTATGAATTTGGACATTTTAAGTGGAGATTAATTAAATTTAGTCTATAACGCGACTTTTATTGGGGTATTATGGGTAAAATCTTCTCTCGGGTTGACACAACTAACAAACATTGACCATAAGGACACTTTAATTGGGATAGCAACTTTTGCTTTTGGTGGAGCGATGCCCATGTCTGGTGACGAGTCGCACAGAGACGTGCGGATGCCCAAGTTGAGGCGTGGAGGGGCACGTCTCTCCCTCTACATCTTTTGACAAGAGGGACCATTAGGGACTTTAGTAGTAATGAACAATAACTTCTACTTAAAGTACTTGCAAGCTAATTTAATTCGCATTCTACCTCTCATCATTATCGGAATGAAGGTAATATGAGAATTTAATAAGTTTAATATTATTTAATCTAATTAAATAGATATTAGATAATAAATATAAATCCCAAAATGTTTAGTAATCAGTATTAAATCAATGAAAGTTAATGTTTCTTTAAAGTACCTATCCAGCACACTCGAGTATTCCTTAAAAGAATCGGTTACAATCGGGTACAACTTAGGGTCCTACCTTTACTAGAACTAGACGATCACGATGGCCAATTATTGTTTATATGTTTTTATATATTTATTTAGCTCTTTATCGGCTCTTTTGAGTGCTGTAGAGTGAGTTTCGTTACAGTATGTCTGAGGGTATCGACGCAAATCGATATAGCCATATCGCAGGTCGTAAAACAACTTGAGTCAACATTTTATTAGTAGGTAATTGAGTTACTTACTGAAAAACACTTACTGAAAAACACGAGAAACGAGATTTAACGAAAAATTAATCAAAATTAATTAAGTTCAATAGAAGCTCTTAATTAACAACTAATACCTTTGTAGCCTCTTGAATTTTTTTTAAATATATTTCAAATTCTTTTGTATCGGATCGGATTTTGGAGAAATCAAGGGAACTCCTCAAGTATTATAGCCACACCTATATTCATTTAAGAACGGTCAATTTCAACAAATTAACTAATTAAATAAAGTAACCTGTGTAGTAGGAAAAAACTTTCGTGCTTAAGGTACTGCTACAGTAAGTTACTTATGATTGGTTGATTGGTGCTACAACTTAGCTACGGCGTAGCAGTGTGAACGTGTTGCTACGATTTCACTACGTTATACTAGATAATACAGTGCCTCTATTCAACACGGTAAAAACAATATTGTTTCTGATCTGTTATCGTATTGTCACCGTTTTCATAGCTCTTATTTACTTGACAGTAATGGCGGGTGACGTCACAACAATACCATAACTAATAAAATTTTACCGTGTTGAATAGATGTTATGGTTTTTTCAACGCTTTGTTAGCTCTTATTTTCATGACAGTAATATAACATAACCGGTCAAAGACGATAAGTATTTTAACCGCCTAGAATCAAGGCCCCACGCAAAGCTGAACATAAACCTGAGAGACGATTATGTAATCTAATATTTATATATATATTACCTGAATCTCGGCAACGGCTCCAACGGTTTTCATGAATTTGGGCGATAAATCGATCTAGTTAGGTTTAATTTTAAGAAAATTTAACTTAAAAAAAAATCGGACAAAGCGCGGTCATCCAGATAATTGTTATTAATGGTGAAAATTATGTCACACACTAATTTCGTTTGTAAATGGGTGGTTTTAATATCATAGACGTAAGGGTTTCAGTATCGGTGTTAAAATGCGTACTTCTAGAAATCGGTATATTATACCAGATAACATTCGACACTCCGTATTTATTACCAAAGCCAGTTACTAAAATCAAAAAAGGCCATTAAATATATCTTGTTTGGTTCCACTTACAACCATTAATCTGCAATCAAGTAACATTTTACGCCTAAAATTACGACTTATCGTCAATTTTAAACGTGAGCGTAATTCTGTTAAACACGCGTCTTCAAAGTCGGTAATTTAGCAAAGCTTTGAACCATCAAAGTGGCTGTTATACGGATTTATACGCCCGCATGGCAAACGAAACGTCTGCCTTTTGCTGTGGCGTTTCGCTTTGCACCTCTTCAACACGTGCGCTGCCGTCAACTGGTAATTATATGTGATATTGACACGCCACATGTGTCACCGGTGTTGAAAGTGTTAACTCGCTTTTAATTTGCGTTAATTAATGTTTCAGTGAGGCTTGCAAAATACCACTTTGGTAAGTTGCGTTTAATGAATATAGTTAACCTATAGTTAGTTCATGTCAAAGTTAAGTTGTGATTTAAAATATGTTTAAAATATAATATCCTAAAATTGTATGGACGTTGCAATTACTGCACTGGCAAGAGAGCTCTCAAATACAGTGACCATAGACCTACTTGACTGTCTGATGCCTATTATATTTGAATTTAAAACTTTTTCGGAAGTAGTTAATATCGTGGTGACCAAAGACATATATTTAGGCTAGCTTAATAAATTAAATGCCTTGTGTCACGTCCAAATAAAATACTATGGTTTGTTTGTCCGTCTATGATTTTTGTAAATTTTTGTAAATTTGACGACGCGCTGGCCTAGTTGGTAGTGACCCTGCCTACGAAGCTAGCGGTCCTGGGTTCAAATCCCGGTAAGGGCAGTTATTTGTGTGATGAGCGCGAATATTTGTTCCTGAGTCATGGATGTTTTCTATGTATTTAAGTATACAATTCTCTATATAAGTATTTATATCGTTGTCTAGTACCCATAGTACAAGCCAGAGCTTAGTTTGGGACCAGATCAATTGGTGTAACATTGTCCCCTGATAAAAAAAAAAAAAAAAAAAAAAAAAAAATATACCTATGCCTCTTTGTGTAAATATAGGTTTATCATTTCTATTTATCACAGATATTCGTTGATATATATTTTTTATCTGGGTGTGAAAATATGTTGAGGACTATTAGAAAATAAAACTGAGAGCCAAGTGGAACAAACCCTTTAGCCCACGTAATTTTATTAGCATACCTGTCCTCTGGGCCATATTAACGGCCTCTTGAAAAAGTCCGTGGGCCCATCGAATGGGAATTTCCCATCCATTTGTAAAAATCTAATTTATTTGACTTCGCAGGGTGAACCTTTGATGTTAGGTGCGGGGGAATCTCTACAAAATATACTTGTTTGGGGACTTTTAAAGAGATTGATATTTTTGATTTGTAATAAGTTTTAGCTTAGTAAAAGGTGCTCAGTGACAACGTTGGTTTAATTTCTAATTGAATTTACTGACACCTAATTATTATGCTTTAAAGATTGTTGAAATAAACGATATTTGATTTGATTTGTGTTGAATGAATCTGACTTCAGTGAAGTAAAAAGGAGGGGATCCACGCATCAATGTAATCCCACTCAAAACAGACGAAATGGTCTACTCAGTACGATATTATGTTGTGTACCTACCTATTTGTGTGCGTGTCCTACGGGAACAACTTTAATTATAGAGCACCTATAGAACCGTGTCGCAGAAAGATTATCGTTAACTTTGACATTGTTTATTTCTTAGATTTGACGCTGTCATTATGACAGGGTTCTATAGGTTCTCAACAATTAAAGTTGTTGACTATACGACAAGATTGACGCACCAGCTACAGCTAAACACCTACAAAGGGCCTATGTATGAATTTATTTATTTATTAAACCCTTTTTGCACAAAAGAATACACTTAATATACAAAGAACTTAATGCCGTAAGGCTTAATGCTGTAAGTACGAGTATGGTGTTTATGTTTTATTCATTGAGTTTTTAGTTTACAATAAGCAATATATATGGTTGGCAATAAGAGTGTATTTTTATTCATTTTATTTAATTCTGCTAAAAATTCTCAGGTTTGCCAGCAGTCCCTTGGAGCTGTATACAAATCAAACTTCAAAGTCCACTCAATATAAAGATGCGCCCGTTTGTGCCGCATATTTTGACCAAGGATTTGGCAATAAGCAATTTTGTCTTTCAATACATATTACGGAAAATATCCGAAAACCGAAAACCGTACACCGTTTTTTAAATATTTATTACCGCCAATTTCATCAGCAATTGTTCACGTGTTAACTGAACTAAACTGACCTCTCCAAAGCAAGGTCATTGAACCGACAAGCCCAATCAATATCAGCTGATTGCACACACTGTAATGGTGGATAGCGCAGGAGTTCAAACTATTTACGCGTCGTCGTATGGCCCGACGGACAATAGGGCTGTGACTCTGTAGTGCTTCACTGACAATGAGATGTGTGGCTGAAATAAATTAACAAATATAATTACATCATTTAATCGACGTATGTATGTGGCAACCCTATCCTGTTCACTGCGTTTTTAACTTTGGGCAAAGCTGATGCAAAAACGCAGACACAGAACAATATAGATTATAGCCGATTGAAAATACTTGATACTTGCTTTGATGGTATTATAAATTTAAGCTTCGCAATAACGATTCTTTATTTTCAAATTATCTAATATTTGACCATTTAACACCCCGAAAAATACTATACCAATTATCATGAAGTACGTCCTAATATGAACCGTTAATATTACAAATTTTCCTATTTCACCTTCTCCGAATCCCGGTTGTCAATATAGTTACCAAATCAGATTCCATGAAGTTACTTTTAAGGGTGTTACTATCCAACGAAGTACATAGGGTCTAATTAATAAATGCATACCTACCTACTTAAGTAACTAACTACGCATGTTATTTGGTATTAAATGTAATTTCATATTTGTAGCTTTATATAATGCTAGACTAATTAGAACCATTGTAATATGAAATATGTTTAAAAAATGACTGACTGCTGAGTTTCTTGCGGCGTTTCTTCTCAGCAGTGGTCTCCTCTTGGGAAGCGCTGGTAGATTCGTCACGTGTAAAAGTGTCCGTGCGGCCTACTTACTGAATAAATTAATTTTATCTTTTTTGTATCATTAACTTGTCGCTTTAATGCCTTTGAAAGATAAGTACAGCATTTCAAAAATAATGTTAATGTGACAAAACACTAAAGTGTGCAGTACGCTATAAACATCAGCTGTATATCGTTTTCACACTCGCACTTACCATAGTTTTTATCAGAAGAAAGCAAATAGCTACTACCAAAATTATAGTACTGAGAGTGACGTATTATTTATTATATTCTGTCCTGGCCTGATGTGGTCCAGGGAGTAAAATATACATAGTTATATGACTCTTATATGACTCATAGTTATATAACTTTGCATGATTAAGAGATCATAATACGGTTATTATAACAGCTAAAGCGCTGGTAAAAGATTGCCGAATATATTCGGCAAATACCATCGACCAGCTCTATCGGTGAGTTAGCAGAAGGGAGCCAGTTCTCCAAACAGCATTGTAAAGGAGCCTCGCTAAAGCGACCACTTTTGTCTCTATTATTCGAGTGTGAGACAATAGAGCTTTTCAAAGCTTGCCGCAATGCTCAGCTTACGAAGCTAATTACGTGATAATAGATTGCGCTTCTTACGTGAAAATGAATAATGATTTTGATACTTGAAGCCCAAATTTTTAGGGAACTAAAACTCATAAATGTGTAATTTAATCATGCATTTGATGTAAATAGGTCTAGTGACTAAAGCAGCAAGGTATTCATTAAAGAGGATCAAATTTGATTTAAAATGGTTTGTCAAAATGAAAACTCCCATTTTGATTAATCTCTCATCAACGTAGTGACAGGCTGGTGGCCTGTCTCTTATTTATTGACTCTGATGAAATTTTAACTGAAATAAAGTTGCCGTTTAGCGCATTTATTGCCTGCTTGATATGCACTTTTTTATGGCATAGGGTAGGCAAACGAGCACACAGGCCAATAGACATTTTCACTCACAAGACTGCAATCCTAGGTCTGCAAATGCGTTAACAACCCTGAGGACTAAGATGGAATGCCTCTATGCTAGTCATTACACCGGCTGTCTTATCCCCAAACCGGAACACATCCATGCGAACTGCTGTTTGGCGGTAGGTTAATGGATAAGATGGTGGTAGCGATCCGGACGGAGCCTGCACAAGGTCCTACCACAAGCAAAGCACTTAGTGCCTATAGCCACAATAATACGGACAATATGATCATTTAAGCTTGATGCAAAGTTACTTATACTTATTAGTATATTAATATTTAACTAGGAGTATGTTAAGTCTACAAAATAATTCTCAAGTCAACGTACCTCAAGAAATGTTCGAAAAAACGCTGCTATGGCAGTAGCTAAATACTCTTTTTACCCCCCTACGTAACGGTTGTTATAAGTTTGACCTTGAGCTATGTGTGTGTGCTGTCTGTGGAACTGTAGATTTTATACGGGTGAACCGATTTGCATGCGGATCTTTTTATTTATAAGCACGTTTTTTAGCGGTGGTTCTAAGCTAGGTTTCAAATAATTAATTATGCAACTGTCATATAATGAAGCCTGTTATAGTACCTATGTGTTGTGATTTAGGACACGAGGCTTAGCGAAGACGTCATCTCTGATTGAATTATTATGCGGTTTGAACATTAAGTTATGAAACCGGTTTAAGGTAGTTTCAGGCAATTTTTGTCGTCAAATAAACTTTTAAATACCTGTGATGGCGATGCTATATTTTTGCGTCGGGAGTTTTAACAGTTTAAACATTTGGTTACCCTGCAAATTGAAACTGTGTATACTTCAGTCAGCTCTACAAAAAAAATGCAATTAGAACCCGGTCTTCAATGTTATCGTTCATTTTGTTGACAGAGCAATTACTCAGTGCAATCAAGTCCTTATTGTCTCACTCAATACTCCAGGTCGTTTCGTAATTTCTTGTTAGTTCAAACCGTTCACGGTGCAAGTTAAAAGAAGGTTTTAGTACCTTTTAGCACGCGGGCTAATATTTATTTACCAATTAATGTACCGTTTAGTCTTAAGGTAACTCTGAACATGCAAGTGTACACATGAAACTTACATGCACTGCTAAGAACGCAATGGGTACATTCTTTATAGTCACAACCAAGTGCTCATGCGTTTTAATATGTTGGGACGGACAAAGCCGCGGGTACTGGTAGTATAATATAAGTTTCATAGTAGCCACTTATTCAAATAGTACTTGTACAACAGCCATTTAGAATACGATTTGCATTGCCATATAGAATTATTATTGTTAAACCTTTTTTTTCGAATGTAAATCAAACCGGTCGGTCTTCTAAATCTTCAGTTGTAAAGCCTCTCCACAAAAAGGGAGACACCGAAAATCTCAATAACTATTGGCCAATTATGTTGATACCAGTGTTTTCAAAAGTGTTTGAACGCCTTATGCATAACAAGCTGACAGTCTTTGCCGATACATTTAAGTTAATTACTAATGAACAATGCGGTTTTCTTAAAAATAGATCAACAACTCTCGCTGTTTTCAACATCTACACCCTAGCGTAGCCTTTATACGAATGCATACAAAGTAGAACCCACGTTTCAGCAATATTTACGGACATGTCCAAGGTTTTTGACTGTGTAAGCCGAAACTAGACTGTTACGGTGTGCGAGGGCAAGCACTAGATTGGCTGAAAAGTTATCTTACTGGTAGATAACAATGCTCAGAGGTCCGTTTCTATTGTAATAAAACTAAGACTATGAAAGTTATGAGATCAAGCTATAAGGTAAATGGAAGAGGTGTCCCTCAAGGAAGTATTTTGGGCCCTCTTTTGTTTCTTTTCGACATAAACGATATTCCAAGATACATAAGTAATCAGATGGTACTGTTTGCCGATGATAGTACGGCAATAATTAAATGCACTTCCACTGTTGATAAATACGAATTAGACATTAATAAAATACTTCACGATATTATTGAATGGTTAAATAATAATAAACTAAATATAAATTTATCAAAAACACATTTACTTCAATTTCATTCTGTAAAAAGACCGTCAATGCCACTACATATTGCATATAAAACGGAAGCTATTAAAAAAGCTGAAAGCACAACATTCCTAGGTCTCACGATAGATGACAACTGTAATTGTAAAATGCATATTGATGGGATGTGTTCTAAATTATCTAAATTCATCTACCCTTTACTAAACATAAAAAAAAGGGAATAATGACGTACTTTGGTTACGTGTAGTTAATTTTATACTACGGTATCATCTTTTGGGACAATTCTACAGATTGGCAAAAAGCATTTAAAATACAGAAGCGTTGTATAAGAGCTTTAAATGATTTGATGTATGGGGACTTCCTTTATTATTTCACTCTTTATAAAAAAAAGTCAGTCAATCCGACTTAACGACGCATAATTCTAAAACAAAAATTAAACCGCTTTACATGACTGCTCAAATATAAAGCTCTTTATCGTAAGGACGGATGGAAGGACGTATACAGCGTAGGTATAGTAATAGGGTTCCGATGGCCTACCGTCTGATACGGAACCTTGAAAAGTTCAAATACATAAGAACAGAATAAATTTTACAACCAAGACCCTAGCTTTAATTCACAAACCCCACTCCTAGATATCTAGCAAACCCAATAACCTATCAGTCAAGTGCATTACGCTATGCACCGCAGATATTCTTACCAAGTTATTGCACCTGGGGCTTCAATATTGCCTCCCGAGGATCCCCGCTTGAGTTATGGCGGCCGTGTGGTAGAAACGTGCCAGACGTGTAGGGAGAAAATTGGATTTCCGAAGTGTCGCGTATTAAATTGGCTATTTATTTGGCTATAGAGTTGTTTGCGGTGATGATGCAATGAGATAAAGAATATTGGGAATACAGGGTGCTATTTTTCAAAATGCTCGCTTATGTAGGACTTTTTGTAAGCTTCGTTAAACGTAAAACGTTCGATGTGTGGAGTCGCTATTGTGGCGACCTTGTGCAGGTTTCGTTCGCATCGCTACGATAAACTTTTCCAACCAACCAGCAACGTTTGCATTGTTTTTTATGTTTCAGTGTCGAGGGTTATTCAGCTTTACAGCTAGCACAAGATTTTCGCGACTTATTTGTTACTTGGTAATCTCCTTCTATCTAGTTTGTAACAAAAGAGACCAAAGCTCTAATTTATATAAAAGAGGAACGTACTATACTTACTAGCTGTATACTCATAAAATTAATGACTTGGAGACATTCCATCTCCATAGTTGCCAACGAATTTTCAATCTTTAGATTGTTAAAGGGCCAAGGGTTATTTTCCGTTCTTCGGAACTATTCGAAAGTTCGAAACAAATGACGAACATTTAATTTAAGGCATAATATAATGCACCTATATATGTCAAAAAGCATTACCTACCAACATTATTCAATAATCACAACCAAACATGATTCCTTATTTTTCAAAAGATGTTCTAAATTTGAATGTGATTGAAGTTTTGGCTAACTTTATTGTAATTTTAACATTACGATGCAACCACAGATACAGGTTTACTAATATAGGCCATTTGCTTATCGTTTCTGAACATATTACAGAGAAGTTATGCTATGGATGTAGATAAAATATATTTCTAAATCAGGTCAAGTCAGGATCCAAACAAAATCGAAGCAACCTGTTTGTTGTACTCTGAATATTATTATTAACGTTTAAAACTTATTCCAATAAAACAAAGTGAAAATGTCATTCGTCAATCATTCCCATTCAAGCATAAGGGATTTATAACTCCATTAAAATACGAAAATGGGTTATAAATCCAGACACTCACGGGCGTCCCCGGTGCGTATAGCACAAAGGTTGCGGTTAGAAATAAGGTAAATTGATCGTAAAATACGTGACAAAGGCTTTGACGTGTTTATATATGATACGTAAGGTGTCTGGTCCGCGAACGGGGAAAATTTCACCGGGTATTTACGACGTTATGGAGGATTCGGGTTGGCCCTTTTGGATACACTTCTACCCTTCAGGATCTCAGTTTATTTTTTTGGTCAACAGTACTTCGTTTCGGTGCAACATGATTTTGGTTTGACATTGCACTGAATGTTTGCTGTGTTGGTGCCGGCCGAGAATAGCACCACCTCATCCCTTCCCGTGGGTGTCGTTAGAGGCGACTAAAGATAAACCGGAGGATGGGCAGCAGCGTCCTCCGCGGACTACATGGTACTGCGGTCGCCAAATCGCCTGCCAAGCGTGGGGTTACGGCATTTTTCCCCCAACTTTTCTTGGGGGAGGCCTATGTCCAGCAGTGGACGTCTTTCGGCTCACATGATGATGATTGATGATTGCACTGAAACGAAGTACTGCTGACCAAAAATTGACCGTGTTTCGTGGTAATAGCATTATCTACTTTAAATGACAGTATCGGTGGTTTAAGGTATACAAGATCGTCATATACAAGAACTGTCAAGTGAGTTATTATGAGCCGGCTTGTTATTATGAGGTTAACATTATTAAAAAGATTGTTGAGATATGCCTTGTGCCGAGGAAATAATGGCAAAACAGCGGAGTAATGTTCCTCTAAATATGTGGCTAAGGGTTGCAGTGTGTAAACAAGTTGGAATGCCTAGGAGAAACAGGTTAGTGAAGTTAGAAGTAAATAGTGTTAAGACCTCGAAGTGCTACAAGGTACCGAAGTTAAAACTCCCGCGGCCGCCAATGAGCTATTTTCTAACTAAAGTAAAACATCATGAGGAAACCTCTATATTCGACCTGGTGAGTTTAGTATTTATGAGGATATCGTATAAAAGGTCCTAAGAAGAATATCCGAAAGTGCCAATCTTTAAGATAAAATAAGATCATCTATAATAAACGAATGAATAATAAATGTTTATTTGTCTTTTGGCTTGTGTATTTTACGTAGCAAAAATCGTAATCCACAGTCATAGTTTTAAAACTCTTTAATTTACAGCTGCTTATTTTAGCATAGAACAAAGCGTTTTATGCGCTCGTTTCATAATATCGGTATATCAAACTGAAATATCTCGTCTAGTCAAATTGTGGTAAATTATGACTGTACCATATGGTGGCTATTTTAGACTCGCTGTTTGAGATTTTGTCGACGAATGACGAAGAATGAAAATTATTAACTTAGTATCGATATTCACATGACATTTCAACATGTCATTGACTAGTCGTAAATTGATCGTAAAGCTTGAGTTATGTGTTCATTTTGCTGTCTTGTTGAAAGAGATAAATATAGACAGTGATTGCGTTGTACTGAGGCATGTTTAGGTATGTGATAAGTATGTGTCCGTTTAGTTCAGTGGTTTAATGCGATTAACTTACGTTTAGAGCTTACATCTACTTCACTTATCACATACATTATTTACATGCCTCACTACAGTGTATACTTTTTTTTTTTTTTTCCTAGCCTTTATGAGTGTCCCACTGCTATGCAAAGGCCTCTCCCCTTGATCTCCATGAGTCCCTATTTGGTGCCTCTTCCGGCCAGTTGTTGAGGAATGCGTCCAAGTCGTCCCGCCATCTCCGTCTAGGCCTGCCCCGTTTACGCCGCCCATTTTGCGGCACCCACTTGGTGGCTACGCTAGCCCACCGGTCCGGGTGCATGCGGCAGACGTGACCGGCCCAATCCCACTTAAGCCTGGTGGTTTTTTCTCCTACGTCAGCTATGCGTATTTTGGAGGGTAGTGTGGTGTTCCGGATGCGATCTGTCTTTTTGACACCTAACATACTGCGCTCCATTGCCCGTTGGCAAACCTTCAATTTGGACTTTAGACTCTCTGTGAGTGACCATGTTTGGGCACCGTAGGTTAGGACAGGCAGAAGGCAGAGTGTATACTTTAAGTAAATTTATTTTTATATCTTCTTTCAGTCGTCATCATAACATCTTGAGGTGTAGACTCTCGTAATGTGTATTGAAATCACCGGATAAGGCTACCTAGGTACAGTAAATATTAAGTTAATTCTGCCAGCAGACAGAAATTGGATTTAGTTCGTTTGTTAGCAAACTAAGATCCACCAATTCTAATTCTCTTGTGTACAGTCGAGATGTTAAATTTGGTACCCACGTTAGGTCCAAACTCAATCTGACTTTCTACAACAATAAGGTCGAGTTTACTGTTTGTTACAAATGACTTGGCATC
This sequence comes from Acleris sparsana, assembly GCA_923062465.1. Classification (NCBI taxonomy): domain Eukaryota; kingdom Metazoa; phylum Arthropoda; class Insecta; order Lepidoptera; family Tortricidae; genus Acleris; species Acleris sparsana. The sequence continues at coordinate 18,346,937 of OV281286.1, forward strand.
TCTAATGATATTGACGATTCAAGCATATTTTTGTTGAAATGGGTCACAAATTAACGTTTGTGACTGTACATAATGATTAAAAATCCTAATCTTACTATTTGTCTGACCTCTGCCGTTACGCTCTAGGGAAATGTCTTCAACTTAATTCCAAGATACTTAAATATATTTGCACACAGCGAAATTAAGAAAAGTATGAAATGTATATTTTTTCGCCGAAAGTGGCCGTATTCAAGCGACGAGCACTTTTATAAGTTATGCTATTTTGTCATGAGTTGACAATATTTACATATTGCTTTTGCTTAAAAAATTCTATAAGAGCCTTTGTTTGGCGTAAACATAGCTTTGAAAAAAATCACTATATCATTTTTCAAAACACTACTGACGCTCAAACAATCCTATTAAACACCACAGTAGCGCAAAAATCGCAGAAAACTGATCACGAAAAGTATTATCAAGTGCTTGACAAACATTATGGGACAAAACATTCAATTTTACTCATTGAAAATTACTATTTAATTAATTCACAATATTTACAATGCTGAACACATTTTTTTATCACCAACCTACTAAGTCCAAATATTCGTTTATTCAGTAAAATAACATCTAAATTTATTGTCAAGACGGTTACGGTATAGCAATGTATTGGAAAGTAACTTCTCAAATTGTGAATGTTTGTTATGAGGGATTCTCGGAGATTTCTAAATATTTGTATGCTCAATGCTCTCAATCCGATAATATCCTCAGTAATTTCTTGAGAAGATTTCTCAACATCTGACAATGTTCTGCAACTTGTACATTGCTAAGACAGTAGTATTTGGCCGCAAGCTTTAACTGTTTTTAGACTAGTAACAAGCACCGTTTCGATCGTTGGGTTCATACAGTATGGTGCAAAGCAGTGACTGTTTATATTTTTTCTGAGGAAGGACTTCCAAAAAAAGGAGTGTAAGGTTTTCAAGGTTCTTGTATGTATGTATGTAATGATTCTTTATTTCACCATAACTTCTAAAAGCCCATATAAATGTGTGGTATCATTAGAATCCTTTCACCATCCCGGGTGACATAGGATATCTGAACTGTTAAAAATGAAACAACAACAATAATAGCAAAATATCAATTATTTATGTCAACAAAAAAAAAGTATAAAGGTATCATTTGAAAGACCTTAATATGACCATCTAAAATATATACGAATATATACGAAAAACAATCGCGTTTTTAAAGCTTGCTTTTCATTTAGTTATCACTGTGCAACTACATTGTAATGGCCTTCTAGAAGCTGCAATGTAGTAAAAATACGCAAATAAATCTAGAGCCTTCGATTACGTCTAAACGGCGATATTTTCCTAATAGCTCGACAAATGCCCGCAGACAGTGCTATAACCATAAATACAGGCGTAACAAAGAGAGGTAATGTACCAATCTTTACACACATTAACCACGTAATCTCGCCCGGATTGGTTCCTCATATATCGTTATTATTGTGCGTTTCCATTAACATCGGTATAACAGTAAAAGCTGGGAGCAATTATATTCCAATTGTATTGTATAGCCTTTAGTTTTCTGATATTCGACAATATGTACGGTATATCGCTGTGTTGTTTTTTACCATTTGGCAAGAGTATAAATAAATTTTATTTATACTTATTATTATTATTCTAGCATGTTAAATTTGACCCAGTTCCCGTTAACGGAATGGGCTGAAATTTGGACCACATATGTAAACCCGATGACAATGCAATATTATGGTATTTAAAAGGTGATCTGATGATTAAATCGGAAGGTGGCGATAGGATCCCTGCTATTCTTAACGTAGACCTACCGTGTTAGAACTCAATAGTTTGGTCTTGATAAACAGATAACGATTTTATAAAAAGAAGTACAGTCGGCAACAAATCTTGTCCCAAAAATGTTTATTTGATAGAAACGCATTGTTTATAAATTCTAGAACGTCTATCATAAAAATAACGAAATAGGTGAGTTCCGAATTCGATCTGGGGGTAAAAACCATAATTGTCTTTGACGTGTTATGGTATAAAATAAAATACCTAATCCCAAAGCTCTAGGCTTGTACTATGAGTACTAGACATCGATAAAAATACTTATGTAGAGAAATAAATACTTAAATACTAAGAAACCGTCCATGACTCAGGAACAAATATTCGCGCTCATCACTCAAATATCTGCCCTTACCGGGATTTGAACCCAGGACCGCTAGCTTCGTTGTCAGAGTCACTACCAACTTGACCCGCGCGTCGTATTGTTTTTAAATCCGCCGCCATTACTGTCAAGTAAATAAGAGCAATTAAAACATTGATAATACACTAACAGGTCATAGGGTAAAGTCACCAGTGGTCAGCCAGAGACCTGGTAGTTGGCCTCTGCCTATACTTTGTATGAGTGGGAAGAGTACGAAAGATATATTTCCCACTATTCGCACTCATATAAGGTCGACTACTTGTCTCTGGCTGACCACTGGTGACTTTATCCTATATGATACGGTTTTTCACAATGGAGTACTGGTCCGTACTCTGATGTATGGTAGTGAATGTTGGGTGTGGCAGGACAAGCATGAAAGTCGTATAAATGCAGTTGAAATGCGCTCTTTGCGTAGTATGTGTGGTGTAAAACTGATTGATAGAGTAAGAAATGAAAAGGTCAGAGAGAAATGTGGACAAAAAGAAGATGTAGTGACTAAGATTGAAAAGGGCATGCTTCGATGGTTCGGTCATTTGGAAAGGATGGATGAAAGAAGATTGACAAAAGAGATATACAGAGCGAAAGTGAGTGGAAGGGTCGGAAGAGGCCGCCCTAGGCGTACTTTTTCGAATCAAATCGGAGAAATACTGGAAAAGGGCCGAATCTTAAGTACCCGAAACCGACGTGCGTGCATGACGCGATGTATGAATGTGGAAGAAGCGAAAGACATTTGTCAGGATCGTAGCAGGTGGAAAGAAGTCGTCTCTGCCTACCCCTCTGAGAAACAGGCGTGATTTTATGTATGTATGTATGTATGTATGATACGGTTTTTACCGAGCTTTGGATTTACTTTGGATCAAGTTACTTTAAACTCGAGCAACGCTAACATAAGCGCTCTGGTAACCTACGTCAATTCTTTACATTGTTGGTAACAACGACAATAACACAATACCTACATGTTATTTAAGCACTGATAGTTTAACTAACGTATTATTTACGTATATTAAAATCGTCAAAATCCCATTTCTATTTTCTATTCTAGTTTAAATTGCAAAACTGAAACACACTACGCTAAAATGCTTTAGCGATTGAACTCTAATTCCATCTTATTTGTAAGGGGACAAATGTCGTACGACATGTCCCGACATGAAGTCAAGTCTAAGTCACGCGATGTTCTGGACATGTCGACAACGATTATCGACGAAGTCACGCAGTTTTCTCGGACACCTTGTGTCACGATATTCGCATAGCCATCGCGTGTCATGTCCAAAGACTTCCTCTGACATCTATCGGTTAATAAATGCGATGTTATTGTCTTGTCTTTGTCTTCTTCTCATTCTAGTTAGGGACATGCTCACTGTGGTGTAGCGAGTAATGTATAATGCAGGATGCCGTATGGATTCTTTTAACGCCTTACTCTACCAGCGAGCAGCAAGAAAATCAGAAGTTTACACAACAGAGGCTCTATTCTACTGGGTAAAGTCATATTACTTGTAACATGTTATCTTATTGTTTTAAACTTGCCACTAATACCTGTCATTCCAATAAGAGCGATCTTAACGATGCGATAACGTGTCAAAGGCTACTAATATTATTAATGAGAATGTTTGTGTCTTATCTGTTACTTCACGCTGCAAAGGCTGGACAGATTTTGGATGAATTTTGGAATGGAGATAGCTTTTACCCGGGATTAACGCATACAATTTTCATCCTGGTAAATTTAAAAGTTTTCAAGCGTATAACGATAACGAATCTAAGCGGCCGATGTCGCGGGCAGAAGCTAGCAAAAACTAAGGCCCGTATTAATAAACTGATCTCAACTCTAACGCTCGTCTCGAGATGCGTCAAAAATGACAGTGTTCTATGGTTTGGCGTTTACTTTGACGTATCTTGTGACGGTCCTCAGGGTCAAGATGAGTGTATTAATACGGCCCTTAGTTTTTTCACTTTTTTTTTATAATTTTGAAATATAACTTATAAGTATCTGATATTAAGTAGTCATCATGATATCCCTGGAGTTTAAAAAAAAAAGTTTGACGGATTGAACAAAAAGGCAAGCAGTGTACAATCATAATAATCTATACATATAAAATGCTTCGTCCTGACTGACTGACTGACGGATCAAAGCACAGCCTAAACCGCTGATCGTAGAGACCTCAAACTTGGAGGGTGTGTTCTTTGTACGACGTAGGCATCCCCCCATGCATCCCCGAAAAGGGGGGTAAAGTTTGTATGGGACAACGTGATTGCTTGGTCCAATCTACTTCAAATTTCGCACAAAGGATATTTTTATTTTATATTTCGTATGGAAGACTTGTTTCGTAGTTTATTTAAATTCATCCCCTAAAGGGGTAAAAAAGTGGTAGAAAGTTATTTTGGCTGTGATTTGCTTCGAAGTTGATATCAATACTCCTTAGTGCTTTTGATTTACATTATATTTTATTTTGACACATGTTTAAAAACTCAATCCGATTTTATTCAAAAAAGGTTGAACTGACATGAAAGCGGTTGCACCAACCGTGCAATGCAAATACCCAAACCGCTGAGTCTAAAGATTCCAAATTTGGTACATCGGTTCCTTATGAGGTCTAGGGGTGAAATCGACCCCCAACGGGACGAAGTAGAGGGCGTCCACTAGTATAACAATAAAATGGATTTTCTATCTTAATATAACAATCTGGCTACAACTACGAAATTTGTTGGATTTAAGAAAGTCCATTGGAAACGTAGTCTGATAATATCTCTCGTAATTCCTATAATAATAGAAACTGTTCCGTCGCCCATTTCCAATTATTATTCGGATCGGATTTATGGTTCCCCTGCGATCATTTGAGGGGAACTTTGGAATGTATGCCAACCGTAACAATATTATGAATAATAATATTCTTAAAATATGGACTAGCATAGAGACAATCTTAGTCCTTAAGGTTCGTGTTCGCTTAAATACATACATATTCATGACTCAGGAACAAATATTTGCGCTCATCACACAAACATCTGCACTTACCGGGATTCGAACCCAGGACCGTTAGCTTCGTAGGCAGGGTCACTAACAACTAGGCTAGCGCGTCGTCAAATGTATTCGCGTACCTTTTGCAATCTTGTCACAATGTCAATAAGAGTCAAAACGGTACGCAAATACATTTCCTTGATTGTACGTACATACATGATAGACATACTGACTAAAGCACAGCCGAACGCATAGACCCTTTTTTGCGGTCAGGATATAAAAAGTTCAATTTCCAAATACCTCGAAATAAGTATTATACGTAACGTTGATAAGCCTGCGCTGCTCACCTCGGTAAACACGTTCTTGTGCTGAAACGCCTGAATTCCTGGTAATTGGTGCATGTTAGGAATTCCAAAAGTTTGTCTTTCAAGTGTACGGTATTACGACCTTCGTAATTTAGTCGTGGCGCACTTTGCCACAGTAAATTTTTAACGAACAGTAGGTCGACTTTGTAAAAATGGATGCACTGATGTTTTATTGGCCAACTGCTAGAGGTTAATAAGCACTGGGAATTCTGGACTTTAGTTTTAATTCTGTAATTTAGTTTCCTTTTAGCTCGAATTACTAATTAAACGGTGCCTATACGTTAAGGTCTATCAGATAGGAATATTATAAAACTGCTACGGTGCATGCTACACGTTGGCAGGAATCATAAAAAAAACTAAATGTTTGAAGGTCAGTAACTGATAGGTGGCTTGTTTCAGGAGAAAAAAAACGCTGCAGTCGTGCATTTTATAAAGGTGCCGTACAAAATTCGTGATGGTGTCTGACTATGCTCATAAAAAAAAAAACATTTTTTTTGCAGATTCGGAAAACATTTGTTTGTTATTACTTGGTTATATATGTTTTATTATCTTACTGATTAAATCTGATCACTGTCCACACGGCGAGGTTTTAATGGCCGTACAATTTCTTGGTAAAGTAAGAAATATTACATTTGTGCGCCGTGCCGTATCGATTTTATCAGCCCTGTAGCTTTCTCCGATGTTGTGTTTTAAAAACTTTCGATACCTACAATACACGCTTTTATAAAATTAATACTTTTTCGTATAATTAGTAGTGCACGTAGAAAAATGTGTCACCTTTGCATTAGTTTATGTTATTTACATAATTATATGTTTTGTTACATATATTTTTTAAATTCATTAGAGATTTCCCGCTCTCGAGCACTCTTGGAAACGACGCTTTTTTTGTAAGAATTTCTAAAAAAAAAACGGAAATTCTCGATAATAGCACATCACTAAATATAATACAAGTAGGTTTTAACTTTATGCTAAGACTTACAAATATAAATAAAATTAAGAATTTTTAATTATTAAATTAAGCATGAAATCGAAAGTACACAATAAATTTTAAGACTTCTTTAATCGTAATTAATATTTTATCGTAATAAAACTTACTCTTAAAAAAAACTTCTTGTCATTTTTATTTTTGACAGGCACAAAACATAACAGCTGTCTTATATTATATTTAACCTTACCTTTCTTTTCCAGGTACCTAATACTGAACAATAGCACGTGCCAAAAATACAACACCATAAAGTAAGTGTTTTCTGCACTGCGGCAATAACAGACAGATTACTGCCCGCACTCTACAAACTAAAGTGATATGACAGTTGTTCCAAATACGTCACAAATTCTTTTTTCAAAAGAAAACCTCATATTTCTCCCTCGAATGCGGTGAAATCCTGACTGACGCGTTTTCAACTTTTATCCACTTACTACGTGTCAAGTTAATGCTGCGCAGGTAATGTACTTGAAAATAATACGGTAAAAATCAACTCTATTTCCACAAGGTAAGCTTTAGAATGCAACCACGAAAACTAAAGTTCATGGGTGGTAAAACAGACGTGAAAATTCAGTCCTGCGCTGCGAGCTCTAAGGTTGGAAGTTGTGTGTAGTTTGCTGAAAAATTTTCTGGTAGGCCTTCAGCTGTTCGCATAAATCAAAAAGTTTTGAAACGCAAGTAGAACAGGTATGGCAACATTCTATCGCTTTAGGGTGACCCTGTGGAAACAAATCACAGTAAGTTTTGAGTTTGACAAGTGTTGTAAATTGTTTTGAGTGGTAAGTTGGGTTTATATTAGGGATAGCTTGGAAATGTTACGAGATGGAGTATTTTATGCAAACATATTACTGATGAGATACATTTAAAACGATTTTGTTCTAAAAATTGCTGTTTGGATTTTAAGGACCATCAGTTCTCAAACTTTTTTTATGACGCCCCAAATAAGCACAACCAGGTTTTAAATTAGTTAAGTATTTTATAAAAATAGTGTGACTGTTATACATTCGACAATACGTTGATTTTTCGGCTGAGTTGTTGCTGAGGCATTAGCAGACTTTGAGAATGGTTGGTGTAGTTAATTACCACAAATGTCATATTAGGTAACCTGTCATTTTTTTATTTTCCAAGATAAAAAATGACAGCACATCAATAAAGGTGACATAACAAACAGTTTTTAGCAACTGGGAAAGATATACCTATGCTATGCCCCGTAAACTACTTTTGGCAAGCAATTCGATTTAAGTGTCAAATATTGTGAGATTTCGCAAATGTGCAGAAAATTATGACAGTCAGTAGAGTTAAGCCTCAGTTTCGTCGTTTGCCTGCATGATTATTGCAATCCATTGACGGGTTGTTTTAACATTTTTGAGCCGAGATCTATTGCAGCGACGCAATGTATCGCGAAATGCATTATTTTGGTGTGCCTTTTTTTATTTAAACGGTAACATTGATTTGTCCGTTTGTAATGAAAGGGGTTGGGCGTGAACCATTTAACGGCAATAGAACATTCGAATATTCAAATTAAATTGATATGGAGTGTCGGCGAGATAATGTCGGCGGAACGTGGCGGCGAAATGTCGGCGAACCGCGGCGATAAGTAAATGTTTTAATATGATTTCTCATAATACTCATAACGTAATACGTTTCGTGCGAGTTTTAATAAAAGTACCTTTTGGTTCGCTGGACCGGGTCCCGCGCACGAAGGGTTCCGTTGCAATTAAGATTGAACCTTACCATTATTATTTTGATATTAAATGGCCATAGCAATAATTAAAAAAAAGTGACTACCTAGTTACAGTTCAAAAGATACAGCGATTGTTATGGCCGAGCAAAAATCAAACAAAAAACACGTTTGTATGGCCACCTTCAAATTTAAACTTTTTTTATAAATTTGTCATAGTGACCATAAAAAAAGTGTAAAATTCAAGTGTCTAGCTATTACAGTTCATAATAGGTTTCAGTTAGTAATAGGGTCCCATTGGCACCTCTTAGGTACGGAACTCTAAATGCGACATACAATACACGGACGGACGAATTTATGTTCATAAGTACCTTCGTTAAAATGTAGCCTTTATTGGTCAATGATAATTGATAATGTAGCTTTCTATTACCGTATTTTGAGATAACCCCCAACATACATACAAATAAACAGTTTTACATATAAATATATCTAAATTTAGCTTCGATCACCAATACCAACTAATTTAGCTCTTTATATTATTGGTATTGAATCGTTCATATACAGGCTGTCTTTAACTTGGTAATTCAAAATCAATGTTTTAGACTTAGCTTCCGTAAACTAAACCACTCTCGTAAGTCCCATGCTGGTAATCTGATATAAAAAAATATATTCTTTAATTTAACCCATTTTTTAAGGCTTAACGTCGTTCCCCTACCTTATATAAGATAGAAGATAACATCGAAGGTATGACAGTTAGGTATTAAATGTAAGTAACCACACTTTAGGACTCTAATTATTAGTTTTATTAGAAATTTAACTGTAATTAAAGAACTGAGTTAACGGAATACACTAGTCGTCGTTCACTGAGCCATAACCAAATGTTTTGTATTACCAATTTGAAGTCACCCTGTAGATACTCGTATTACAAAGTTTATTAATTTTACTACTAATCTAAAGATTTGACTCAGTCTTTTCTAAAACTCGTCTTCTTGTCACCCCACGCTGACTATTTTAGAGTGCCCGCAACTTTTCAGTTCAGGTTTAGGTGGCCATATATTTACCTTTCACTGGGACAGTCCCGGTTAAGTAAGATTTATCCGTGATTGTCAACAGACGCCATACCCGAGACTTGAAGCGATTTTATTTTCACGATGCGTCTTTGGATTTAAAACTTTGAATTTGTAGCTGATTGTTGATTTGATTTTAATAAGGTTGCTAAATTATAATGTTTCTTTCAGTAAAAATGCGACATGAGCCTAATGGTTTTTATTATCACGTATGTACAGTACCCCAACGAAAATATTAAGCACTTTAGCGTTGTCAAAGTAAACTTCAAACAGAACATCAAATGACACACATGGAAATGACAGTGACATTCACAATGATAAGGTTCTAAGTATGCTCAACATTTTTATTTGGTGACTGTACGTACAGTTAAAAAATATATTCTTGGTCCACCATGAAACTATATCAAAGTTACGTACAGTCAGCTGCAGAGATAAGTGCATAGGAAACTTGTATGCAGGAGGGTATACTTATCTCTGCAGCTGACTGTACTAAATCTTAGTACGGAACCCCTTAAATTCGCCGTAGTAAAGTAACGCATATACTGAAGAAAAAAACAACCGCTATTCATTACAGTTGAAAAGATACAGCTGTTTAAAGAGATACGGATGGAGAGACAGCGATGGCATATTAATAGGGACCCGTTGGGCTCTTTTCTGGTATGGAGTCCTAAAAAAGGTCAAACACGTCTTTAGTTGTTCTAATAGTCCGCTTTTCATACTTAGTTTTCCTTTACCTAAGTCACAAACAAAAAAATATGAACTTCTTTAGTTATTTTTATACCTAGTATTTTTTACACGACTGCCCAAAAAAAGGGAGTGTAATGTTTTCAGGGTTCATGTATGTATGTATGTAATGATTTTTTACTCCTCCATAACTTCTAAACGGCTGAGTTGAGTTCAATTTGTGTGGTATCGTTAGAATCCTTAAAATTTAAATAACAACAATGGCAAAATGTGAATTACTTTTGTCAAGAAAAAAGTCTTGTAATTATTACATTATAATTATCATTTGAAGGGTCTTAATGTGACCATCTCAAATATATACGAATATACCCGTAGCAATCATAAACAGGTTTAATAATGATATAAAAAAATGCAGTCGGGTTTTTAAAGCTTGCTTTTCATTAAGTTATTCCTTTTAGACCTTAGTCGCCAAAAGGTCACTTAATAATGCGCCAAGTTATCAGCCTAATAAATTAAACTCATATTGAAACTGAACCATCCAACAAACCGTGTGTTTAACCAAACTACATTGATTCACCAACGTCCAAGACCCGACAGAAACATCAATTAACTTTGCCCCTTCATCCCAAAACATATATTGGCATAATTCGAGCAGCACGGTCGTCTGATTGTGCCCATCGTCGTTTGGATAGCTAACCTGTTTGCACAAAATGAATTGTGAGGGACAGAGATATCCGGAAAATGAGAAACATATTTCGATGGTTTAAATGGTAAATTAATTGCATCCGAGATAGTTTTAACCAACGCGATTGAAATGTGACGACCATCATTTGCTGTTTATAATAATTGGTACTTTTTGTGGTGTTGGTAATTTAAGTCCTGCGTTTTAGTTTTTATAATAATCTTTGTAAGACAAGGAATGAACTGCTAGCAGGACTGATGGCCGATGGGGTCAGAAGGTTCTGGAGTGGCGTCCGCGGACTGGAAGACGAGCTATAGGTAGCCCACCAACAAGATGGAGTGACGACCTCGTAAGGATCGCGGAAGCGCGGTGGATGCGAAAAGCACAACACCGGTCTGAGTGGAGAGCCTTGGGGAAGGCCTTTGTCCAGCAGTGGACGTCTTTCGGCTGACATGATGATGATGAAGAAATGAACTTGAAAATGTAAACTAAAGAAGATAAAAATGGTAGGTATTAAAAAAATGAGATGAAAGTATAGCATAGACAGACAGTGATTTCTAAACGGATGCATTTTTTTCATATTTTATTGTTGACGCCTTTAAAGAGACAAACATATAGTCAAACATAAAACACTCCTTTTTTCAACCCGGTGAGGTACAAGAATTGGTTTGCCACTTAAGTATGTTGAGTTCCCGCGTACCTCGTCATCTTCTTTTCCAAAATTGTGATCAATTACACTTAAAAATATTCATCAATCCAGTTTTTTTTTCTTTTTCCTGCGGCGACTTGAACAGCTCCTACCGCGGGAATATGGCGTTTCCACAATGAAGTGATTTCGCCAGTGTCAAGTATATATAAGTATAGATTAATATAGCAATAAAACACAATCCAATCTTCTCTGGGAAGATTGGTGGCAACGTTGTACGGTGATATGTAGGACAGAGGACAAGATAGTTTTAACCACTGTACCACTGCGAGTCCACTTGAAACGAGAAGTAATATGCCAGGATACACGAAATAAGTCCAAGTCTTCTATCACTCTGCAACACAAAGGTATTAAAAGTACAAATCACTAACAAAAAAGAACTTTGAACACCTAAATACACCAAAATAAAAAATAAAACAAATTACACATCCGCCATCTTTTGATTTTGTAAATGGCCCCCCCATGTATTTTACAAACCATCAATCCAGTTGCATAGTTCGCTCATCTCATTTGGACATTGGCGTACAAATGCGCTACCGTCGGACAGTAATTAATCAAACGTCGCTCGCTTTGATGCGCGTCTGCGTCCAGCTGGAGAGGGCAGTTGTCCGGAAGGCCCTGTGGGCTGCGGATGAACTGGGCTTTAGGACATCAATGCGAATATCAGCTGAATGTTTATGGTTGGAAAAGCGTTGTTTGCTAGACAAGTGCATCTAGAATATTGTGGGATTGTTTTGTGAAGGCAGGCAATTTCATTAAGATAATTGGGTAGGTAGATACTGTTAAAAAAACGCAATTTTAAATACAATTAAAGATTTAAGTCACAAAGAGAGTTTTTTCTGAGTCATTTTTTTAATGGCATAGAGAAGGCAAACGAGCACACAGGCGACCTGATGGTAAGTGGAAACTGTGACCCATAGACATTCGCATTCACAAGACTGCAACCCTAAGACTGCAAATGCGTTGCCAAACCTGAGGACTAAGATGGAATGCCTCTAGTCATTTCACCGGCTGTCTTATCCCCAAACCGGAACACAACAATGCGAACACTGCTGTTTGGCGGTAGGTTAATGGAAAAGATGGGGGTAGCGATCCGGACGGACCCTGCACAAGGTCCTACCACCCGCAACACGTATATACTATATACACATACACACACACATATACTTTTCTGTGATTGATTATCGTTTATAAATCATGTAGTAAGTAAAAAAACATTATGAGCTACAACAGATGATGCATTAAAAGTAACTCAGGCTTTTAGTGAACGAACTTTGGACTTGATTAAAACATTGAAAGTTCAGAAGTACGCTTGGCTTGATAACTAGCAAATAGTTTTTCAAGTGATTCAGTAGGTTTGATACTCGCGACTGTTTATTTTTAATCAAAGTTAAATTGTCAACAATTTCACATTACGTTTCCCCGGCACGACTCGTTCGATCTTCGGACGGTCAACGTTTGCACTTCCTGTTCGGAATCGCTAATTTATCGGTAAACAATTTTCTAGCTACTTTACCTGTGCGGTTGTGAACTCAATTCTAACTCTTATTAACTTAAGTGCCGTAGAAATAAACTATTATTGGCTCGCCTTTGGCTCGTTTTATAAAACCACACCCGTGTTTTAAGGACTCTCTCATTATGTATCAGTTAGGTACACAAATTGCCAATGATGACGTTATAAACTCCACTAGTTGCGATTTACTTATTTTTCTGAACGAAACGGATATTCTTATCAAAGGTCACATTGCTCAAAGAAACAACCCTCGTCCTAGGGGAGGTTTACTTATTTATAGCCTTTTCAACCAGGTTATTTGCCGTTTCCCTATTACGAAAATCCCGCAGTGCTAACAACATAAATGTACTATTTATAAATGTGCTATTTATCATCTTCCCGCTCTTTTCCCACTTTAAGTGAGGTCGGCACAACATGTTCACTTTTCCACTTTTCGGTCAGCTGTTGACTCAGGAGTCACGCACTTTTATACAAAGTTCATTCTTCGTGTGAATCTATCCACAAATAATTCGGTGTTTTGTGTATATACGAGGGCAGAGTGAGAAGTCTGGTAAAAATCATACTAAAGGTATTTTTTTCACAAATTAATTAATATCAATTTGTAATGCAGCCTTTTTGGAGGTAAATCGTATATTTTCAGCCAGTTCGCACGGATAGTTTTTTTTTGACAGCTATGAAAAAGAAAAAAAAACTTTGGTGTTTGCAAAGATGGAGAAAAGTGAGTTTCGTGTTCTGATTAAACATTATTTTTTGCGAAAAAAAACCATCACGGATACAAAAAAAAAAAATAGACAAGTATTTATGGGAGCTCTGCTCCATCCATTAAAATGATTCACAAGTGGTTTACGGATTTTCGTTGTGGCCGTACAAGCACTGCTGACGCCGACCGACCCGGACGCCCAGTTGAGGTCACTACACCAGAGATGATCACCAAAATCCATGACATCGTATTGAACGACCGAAGAGTAAAGGTCCGTGAGATAGCTGATATTGTAAGCATTTCAGACGAACGGGTTCGTAATATCCTCCACACTTATTTGGATATGAAGAAGCTCTCCGCCCGTTGGGTGCCGCGATTGCTCACAGTGGATCAAAAACGCACTAGGGTGGCCCTGTCGGAGGCATGTTTGGCGAAATTTAGGTATAATGAAAAGGACTTCTTGCGTCGTTTCATAACTGTTGACGAAACCTGGATTCATCATCATACACCCGAAACCAAGGAGCAGTCAAAACAATGGATTGCTTCAGGTGAACCTGCACCAAAGAAGGCCAAAGCAGTTTTATCGTCAAATAAAGTTATGGCTACTGTCTTCTGGGATGCTCGTGGTGTAATATATGTTGATTACCTTCAGAAAGGTAAAACAATTAACGGCGAATATTATGCCAACTTGTTACAGCGATTTCATGAAGTTTTAATGGAAAAACGACCCCATTTGGCGAAAAAGAAAATCATTTTTCACCAAGACAACGCACGGGTCCACACTTGTGCAGTTGCTATGGCTAAAATCCACGAGTTGCGTTACGAATTGCTCCCGCATCCGCCTTATTCTCCGGATTTGGCCCCCTGCGACTATTTTCTTTTCCCAAACTTAAAGAAATGGCTTGGTGGGAAAAGATTTGGTTCCAACGAAGAAATCATCGCAGAAACCAGTGCGTATTTTGAAGGGTTGGAGAAATCGTACTATACGGAGGGAATCGAAAAGTTAGAAAAGCGATGGACCAAGTGTATTGAGTTACATGGGGACTACGTTGAAAAATAAATATTTACTTGGACCAAAAAAATAAAAAAATGTTTAAATTTTTCCAGACTTTTCACTCTGCCCTCGTATGTATACATGGTGTAAAATTTAAATCGGTCAGTTTGGGAAAGTCTGCAACTATAGGACATACCAAGATCTGTTCTAAGGAACCATGTCATCGATTTTAGTAACGTGGAAAACTGCATTTATACATTTAAAAAAAAAACTTGTTCTCAGCTTCGGAATCGAACCCGGACGTTTTGAAAAACAAAACTAACACTATTTCTATTTAGATATCAACTGTGTAGGTCTTAAGCATCAAATTTACAATAAATTTTATTAATTTTGGACATCATGTTCCATAGTAACATTTACTGCACAATAACCTAATTATTAGTAACAAATATCCAAACATTCGCATTTATAATACTAGCAACAATATTAGTAAAATTCGTAAAATCTGGAAAGTTCTTTAAATGATATCTAGTAAATTTCACTATGTGGTCTTTTGCTATTGCTTTCTCCTACACTTCTTTGATAATTGATTTATGCTGATTCAACATCAACAATCAAAAGAAACCAGCCAACAGCAAGACCGACTCGAACACAGATACTTTTGCACCAATATAAAGTGAATCTTGTCAAAGTACAGCTTGGTTCATTTGCGTAACATTTTTCCCTGATATTGTTATCAAAAGTTCAGATTTGTGTTTGTAGGTTAGAAGGCTATACGTACTTACATTTGCTTCTAAAGGTTCATGTCACGACCACCTGTGACTAAATTTATAACGCATCACGGGACAAGTTAATATGCCGAGGACGCTTGGCGGCGCTACTAATAGCTTACTGGGATTTGAGCGGGTTTACTGTTGTTATTTGTTCGTAGTTAATATATAATAATATTATATATTCTATTGGAACTAAATTTTACGGTGGATTTTGAGGACAGAACGACGCTTTCGTTTTTCGCTGGGCAAACTTGCTTTTACCCCATAACGTCTTGATGCCTAAAGTTTCCCCCCTCCCCCAAGTTTACCCCGCGGGACGATCGCGTATAAACTGGTTTAATTTCTGCTTCTTAGTTAGGGTACGTTGCAATTTTAACTGCCTTAGTATGATTGTTTTGAGCAGGCTTCAGTTTCAAACTTTGTGTCTAAAGCTGCCGTTATACCATTTGCATCAGTAGTTGTGTTACATACGGAAACATTTTCTTCCCGATTAATTTAATTAGTGAATAAGCTGTTTTTGTCTATAGAACCACCACATGCAGCCACGACGCATTCTTAATTAAACAGACAAACAGGTTCATTACACGAATAATAATTAATGTCAGTGGGATTTGAATTGACGTACGGCTTGTATCACGCTTATTGTTATACTATTTTGAATATGTGAAAGGTTTTCGGATTATAATTTATACCTCTTGGAACTTCTCCACCAATGTATTTTGGAAACTATAAAAACGTCCGAAAAAAGTATTTTTCTTTGAAAACAAATGTAAGTTGCGATCCCGAACTACCGAATCCTCTTCTCTTTCTTAAATAAAGAATATGGAAGCTGCTTGTTATAATAAGAAAAAAATCCTTGCGATATTCTTAAGTAACATGAATTATTTTATCCATGGATTGGGGCCTGGGGCTCAGCTAAAAACACAAAAGTCTCGTTTCAGATTACTTAGCCCGATAGCGCCCGCGCCTCCTTTTTAATTCGGTTACCAAAAACTTGCTGAACATTGCCCGAATATTGAATAGGGAATCTGAATATTAATACTTATGTCACTTTTATAGAATTGCTGAGTATACAATTTAGTGGTCAAGAATTGTTCGTAAAATAGCTGAAGAGACTAGTGAATTGTGAAGTGTCGACTGTGGAGCGACTTGAGTGGCTACCAATTCGTGTATTTACTTGATTGTTGCTCAGTACGTGACTATCGTGAAAGAGCAGTTAAAAAGAGAACCGCAGACTTTTTCTAACCATTCGGCTCCTACGTCCGTAAAGTGTAGTCTTCAAGTACAACTTAAGTGATAGCGTAGAAGGGCACTCCATTATGTGGGAAAATATCTAATAAAGATCACAGAAAACAGGAAAATGCTGTAAAAGTAGGGCCTCTCGTAGTAACTGTAGCGATCCTTAAGATACCTATGCGGATGAAAGGCTAAAAAAAATAAGGTTTTCGTTTGCTATTCTGCTATAGATTTTTTTACGAATCGGCAGTTTCTCTAAAATTAATTACAATTTAGAGACTCAGCAAAAAGATTGAATATATTTTGCCAAGTTTTAACTTCGACTAACGAGTTCGGTTTGAATTTTTGCGTCAATTTGCGACAAATCATTCTCAAAGAGCAAGAGCATGTCGGACCATGCTCAGTGTAGGGTTCCGAAGCCGTTACTACAATCAAATGAGACCTCGCTACAAAATTAACTTTGCCGTTGGAAAACTGTTATCTACATACAGACATAGGTCGCGGGAAGTTTACCAACACCGCAAATAAGTTTTTGGTAGGTATAAATTAATATTTATACCTACCAAATACCGGTACCAAATACGGTTTAATAACCGTTTGTAACTCAAAAACCAATGATGTCTTCTTAGTCGTGATAGTTTTCCTATGAAACTAATTATGAATGTGCTTTCATTTAAGATATTTTTCAGATTTTTACTATTTGTAGTTTTGGCTGTAGGGGCCCCACCCTTACCCTAACAAAACCCTAACAAAAATTAGCGCCTTACAGCTTAACATTTCATAAACGGATTGTTTTCACTAACCGTCAATATTTTTAAAAGACTTATCCAACGACATCCCACAGTTAGAGGTAGACGAGAAAAAAAATACATACCCACGTCACGTGTAGGGGAGGAGAAACTTTCAACATTTTATTTTACCACTTTGTTGGCGTGACTAATATATATATTCAGGCCAAATTACAGCTTCCTAGTACTAAAAGTCTCTGAGCTAGGCTGCGGACGGACGGACGGATGGACGCGGACATGGCGAATCTTCCTAGTTTGACTACCTCGACCTCGTTACGATGTACAAATGCTATAATATTCCCTTGTACTTGTGTGAATCCAAGCCTTCGCATACTTAATAATTCGATTATGTATCCCTCTCAAGATACTGAAACAATCCAAAGATAATATGTATGTAAATAGATCAGTGCTTACGCACTCCGATACCTGTTCGTGTAAGTTGCGACTTGAGACAAGCTCAACTCTCGGCTGTGAATTGCTTATAGAGTCCCAGAGTGGATTACTGAGTAAACCGTCATGTCCTACAATATTTTAATAAGAGTGTACAAGAACAAAGATTCAAGCGAATTTTGCTTTCTATTAATTATAAAATTGATTAAAATTGATTTCAACTGTGACAATCGTAAACTATATGAAAACGAAAAAAATTCGTCAGTCTTTGGTAGGATTCGAACCTACATCTCTGGCTATCCAGAACAATGCAGGTGTACCACTTATGCCACCAAGACCCTAGACCCAACATCCACGAAATTAGTGATCGCTTGCTTCCTTGTTTATTTTGTGCGATCGCCCCAAAATGCGTCAAAAATGACAGTTTTCCATACCTTTTTTTACTTTACGTATCTTATTACAGGGATCTCGGCCAAGAGGAGTTTATTAAGAGAATTGTGGCTGAAAATTTCCATACAAAATCTGTTTGATAGCTACGATTCCACACACAGATAGACAGGCATACAGGTTTACCGATATTCACGTTCAGGTTATAATACAAGGAGTAGTTTTTCCGTAGATTTCTTTTTTATTGAATAGTAAATAGCGACAAGATTATTAGGTCAAAACAATAGCAGGTCAGGTTGTTTTGGTACTAGCTTATTATTACGTAAATGAAATTTAGTATTGGTATCGTATGTTGTACGTTATTAATTGAAATATTTTTTTTTACTAAAAACCGCTCGGCTTTTGGTTAAAATATAGTGAGACGTCGACTTCAGCTGAACTGACCTACTAGGTACCTACCATTTTAAAAGAATTTGTGTTTTGCGTTTTTGAAGGCGGCTTTTTGGTTTACTTAAACATTTATTTTATTTTATACTTTTTAGTGATCATAAAAATCTGTTGTATGTAGTCCCACTTCTTAGTTGATACGAAACTTTGAGATATTTCAAACTCGCCGCAAGCAACACCGCGGGAAAGTCATAGTCACATTAAAACAATTAAATGTTCTTCGTTATAGTTGCTCAACTATCTTAATCGAAATATCTTTTCCCACCCTTGAAATAGGTACCGTTGAGGAGTTCCGTTGGCCATCTAAGGTCTTCATCATCAGTTCCACTTCACCAAATGATACTTTCCGAATGCAAATGCTGAACTTGTTACAAAAATACTGGAATTCCTATACGTATGCCTATAATATTTGAGGAGTCCCCTCAATTCCTCACGGATCCCCTCATCAGATTCAGATTTGATGACATTGGGACTACCTCGGAAGCACTTGGTGAACATACATTAAAAGAAAAATACATACAGTGGAGTATAACCTCCTCCCTTTTTGAAGTCGGTTAATCATCGAACTGAAGCTATCCCATTACAATCTTTTTATATTACCTAAATATGACAATCTTAGGGCTGTATTAATAAACTCATCTTTACTGTGAGGCCCGTCACAAGATACGTCAAAAAAAACGCCAAACCATAGACCAATGTCATTTTTGACGCATCTCGAGACGAGCATTAGAGTTGAAATCAGTTTATTAATACGGGCCTTAGTGATGATGATTATGAAGTCGGAAGGTGGCAACAGAATTCGGTTAGATTTTTTTTATTGCTTTGGTTTGGGAATAATTAATCAGATTAATACTATCGCTCCCTTTTCTCAGTTGTACCAAGAACGCTCCAAGAATAATATGATTTCGCTTTACACGGATTACGTATCAGACTGCTAGCGATGAATATTACATACGCTTTGCATGTCGCAAAGCTATTTATGTTTAATCTACTAGAATATGCTAGGACATTATTTCACTTGGTAAAAGGATTTTTGTGTTCAGTTCACTAAACTGTCTTCAGTTTTCACACTTTAGGGGTATCAATGTCTAAATGTATTTTAGATTCGGAGTTCTCAAGCTTTTAGCATATTTTGTTTATTTTGTAAGATTCTGGACGGCTTTACTATTCCAAATATCTTTGGAATATTATAAAAGTTGATACGTTTTTAGTTAGTTACGTATGGCTGTTCTGAATGTCATAATTTTTAAAGCACTTCATTAACAAGCGCTTATGTTTCTTTATCTTTACATAGTATAAATTGAAGTCGCTTCCGCTGTCTTTTCGCTTATATCTTATAAACTACGCAACGGATTTTAATGTAGTTTTCAGCAATACATAGATAGAGTGATTCAAAAGGTTTTTATATATAATAGATGCTGGATTATGAACGGATTTTATAGAAAACTCACCGTTGAGACCGTTGAACCGTGAAGACTTAACCGAAGTTAAGTTATGCTATGCTTTTATTTAAGGTAACGGACCGAAATTCACATTTTGCACAATTCAGTCGTGATTCTAACGTTCACTAACAAATTTTTAAGATCAAAATACTTGATTTATTTCATTCAACACTTACCTCTGTTAATTCACGTTTAGTTACCAATACCAAACCATATTTGTAAATTTTACACACGCAACATTTCATTAGCAATATTTTAACCGCAGACAGCATTAATATGAAATCAATAATGTGTTCTGCACAAGTGATTACCTTCAATAATTAATTGATACCACCAATCAAGAATCGTGTACCTAATTGTGTGATTCGAATTTCAAATTGTTTAGCAATCATTAATTACTATCTCTACTAGCACCACCGTGTGTTTGAAAATGGCATTTACCAATATCTTTATTATTGAATTTTCAACCTTATCTTCTAACTATCAAAGTTCACAGAAGGTTTTGATAGTTGCTTTCCAGGTTGTAGAACAGCGCCCTCAGAGGCTTCGTGTGTCTCATTAGAGGAAATTATCAGAACGGAACGGGAGTTGATCTAACGTTGATTTTAACGTATACAAGTCTATTTTACTGGGTGTAAAGTTGAGATTCCTTTGGGCGGTGTTTTGTAGATGTCAGGATTATGGATATGTATTAGGATATGAATGTGCAAGGTTATTAAAGTTTCACTTTTCCTGCAAGATGTTTCTGACTTTAATTAAAGCTGTGAAAATAGGGATGAAAAGTGTTTGATGTTTTGATTAAAGACGATGACGTTACAATTGGAACAGGCAATAAAATGTACGTTTATAAGATAATGTATAGGTGATATTCATAAGACTGGATAAGCCTATCGTTGTGAACGTGATCCCAAACATTATGTCAAACTTAATTCTAATAAAAAAGACAATGAAACGATACCATAAATTTGTTTCTCTTTGTTATGAGAAAATTGCTTAAACGCCTCTAGCATTGAATATGTAATACAACAAAGGAACAGACAAAGGGCGAAATAATCAAAACTCCTTGGAGAAACTCCTCGCCGAGTATATAAGCATAACAATGAATTCTGATCCTTGTGTGTTAGGAATGAGGTTTTCAATAATAATGCAATTAATTGTGACGCTCTTGAGCGTGTTTGAGTTACACCGCGCCGAACGTAGAAACTGAAAGTATTAACAAAGAAATTTTGACTTGAGTCATTTTTGGCATCACACTACAGCGAAAATAAGAAGCTAGGCTTCTCTCACTTTTTCCCAGTTTTTTCCCCTCCTGATTCTACACGACATTGGCCTTCTGTCTTATTATCTATATATGTTTTATTGAGAAATATGTTTACCGTGTGTGCAGTAAATCAATAAATGTTTTAAGTAAAATATTGTTTTCTACTTACAATGATTATTAATTTTATATGTAGTTAGTGAGGATGTTAAGATCCAGTAATAATGACGTTCAACAAACTCTTCAACTGGAAACAAGTTATACAATCCCATTTAAAGCCAACGAAACGATTTGTCGCGGTAGATAGTCACTTGGTAAGGAAGTTTTTGATATGTAGTTGTTATAACTTAGCTATAACCTAATTCTATTCTACGATACCTAATTTCCAAACAAATGAGACCCGATATAATCTCCGTGTTGTTCCTACAATGACAAATCATTGGAGAAATTAAAACTAAATGTATGGTGAAGTTAAAACAAAATTTATGGAGAAATTAACAAATTGTATGCCGCATCGCTCTGTGAAATCGTTTCGGCACCTTTTATTGTTTGTTTAATTATAACACGCCCAAATGGCCGAAACACGCGGAAAATGACAATGAACATAATGATTCGGTTTAAAAGCACTCCTCGTATCCCTACAACGTATTCTGCCACAATACTATCTCTATATAATTTGCAGCATAAACAGCCTAATTTATTATAGGGGTGAGTTCAAGTTGCATTTGGTAAGTAATTGGAGATATGTCCTTGTATTTGGGGGCTGGAATACTCGCATTATTGGGGTTATTAATAAGCGGTCGGGCTGTGAATGGGCGGCTTAAGGCTTGCGTGGTTCCCAACTCGCAGTATTAGGAGTTGTATCTGCGATTTAGGGAGTTATGAAGCCAGATTTAATATGGTGAGCCGCATGTCCTACATTTAGGACTTTACTCCCAAGGGCTTATTTTAAATCATACTTAATTCCATATGTGTATTGTAAGATATATGTATGAAGGTGTTTTTTTATGCCCCGGAATTTTTAAAAGGTCTTTGCGGAGTTGAATTTGTGATTGAACATATGTTTAAAAATATTTTCACTTCTCAGGCTCTAAAATGACTCACAATTGGCTTGTATAGCCGGACTAAAGTGATGTATTTAATCTCTAGGGAATAAAACTACACTTTACTCCCTAGGGACTAAAGTACTTTTTCTTTTTAATTTACTTTGGAAACCCTTAAACTGCCAATCATCGCCTTTTTCAGTGATTGTATATGGATCATTTTTCTTGCAAAAAATATAAATTAATCGATTTAATTTCACGATTAATGATTACAAATATGAATCTATTTAAATATATAAGGGATAAAATCTATTTTATTAGGCATGGTCCAAATAGTTTTCAAGTTTGTATCTGTTGGCTAAATATGCAAGCATTTAAACATCACGGTGTTAATGAATGGAGGATTATCGCCATTTTCAGAGATTGTGTATGGACCATTTTTAGGCCGTGGAAATAACCTCAAAAGGCCAACTGTGCAAAATTATTAAAAAAAAGATTTAATTTCGTGAAACACGATTAATGATTACTAATATAAATATATTTAAATATATTAGGGATAGTTCTATTTTATTAGGCATGGTCCAAATAATTTTCATGTTTGTATCTGTTGGCTAAATATGCAAGCATTTAAACATCACGTTGTTAATGAATGGAGGATTATCGCCATTTTCAGAGATTGTGTATGGACCATTTTTAGGCCGTGGAAATAACCTCAAAATGCCAACGGTGCAAAATTATTACAAAAAGATTTAATTTCGTGAAACACGATTAATGATTACTAATATAAACTCTATTTTGCCCACCTTTATGCGTTAGTTTAGGTTACATCTAAAGCGTTCGTCGTCATTGAGAACTAATTTTAAATAAACTTGGCTGTTTTGACCAATGTCCTTTGCCTTTCGTTTCGGGATAAAATGTAAAAAATAAAATAAAAAGAAAAAAGCCGCGCAACCAAGATAGACTAAATTAGATTTATGCCGTACGCACTGTTTGAGGTTTTAAGCTTAGTACCTACTTGTACAGTAATTGATAATTTTTTTTTTCTCGCATTCGAAGTGAAAAGTAGAGTGTTTAACTCGAGACTAAAACGCCATAATGACACTCGAACTTTATCCACCCTCGCTTTGCTCGGGTGGATAAATATCTCGTGTCATAATGGCTTACTTTAGTCCCTTGTTGAACAATCTACTATAACGTAGTAATTTATTGCCGTGTAGATTAGTGTAGAAAGCTATAATATGAGGATAAAAGCTGATTATGTGTAAATTTTTAATTATTTGCAATGCTCTATGGCTAAGGTTGAAGTTTACAGATGGAAATATGATCAAAGGATCGAGTAGACAGCTAAAATAGGGTCCCTGTTACACGCTGAAATGACGACTCAAAAAAGGCAACGACTAATATTAATAGGCTGTCAAAGCCTTGGGTGGTTTTTAGAGGCTTGCGTTAAACGGTGAAAAAGATAAATGGATCAAGTAACATTGAATCGCAACTACACATGAAATAAAAACACTAAAGAATTTATAATAGCATGAAGAGCGACACGACGGATAATTGTTGTCTAACGTAATAAACTGCATGTATGTCTTTCATTGGAAACGCTTGGTGAAAATAACGAAGGTGGCCCAATCACTACCCTGAAACAGTCAGTAAGTGAATGGACTGCTCGATTAGTTAATTGATCAAACGACCTGAGCAAATATTTTTAAACCGTCAAACAAAGAGAAAGCTTTAAAACCCGACTGCTAGTGTTGATATAGTTGTCTATGTATGTAAAATACCTCTAGCATTTTATACCCAGTGACAATATACTCTTAAGACATCTTCCATGAAGCAATAGTACATTGTTGCCTAGGCGCGGAAAGTAAGGGTTTTCCTGACGAGTCAGGAAATCCTCGTTTCCGCCGAGGCATACATAATGCTTTTCTCAAACATGTGAGGAAATAATACAAATACATTTTTAAAAAGCAAGTAATTTAATTATGCAGAATGAACGAATGTTACCGACTGTCAATTGTTTTAAAATACTAACCATAGAAATTGGAATGCAAATTCAAAAAAATCACACGCACTGTGCTAAAAAAGCGAGCAGTTACCTTGGCTGTTTGGAATTTTTGTCTTGGTCCTTTTGATTTTGTATGCAAATTGACAGCATTTTTAAGAAAAATATAGACATGGACGGAAAGTGTTTTCATATGGTTTTTTTACTCCTAGGAGTAAAATGGGGCTCTTTCCGTCCTTGTCTTTCAATCGGAAAACCGTTTTTTCCGAGCATGTTTGAGAAAAGAACCATGCCTTCCTACACATATAAATAGTACCTAAATACATTCCGGTCTAAAATATACCAGTCTTGGGGAGTCGGGTGAAAAGAGGTTTTTGTAATTAGTGACGTGTACAAATACCGATGCCTCTCCCAAATCAGTTAGGGCAGATCTCGAGCATAATTACTTCGACCTAAAATGACTCCGGCCAGACGGTATCCTTCTCTGAATAGATCACGGAAGTCTACTAGCGTACTACGACAGACAACTACTCGTGCCAAGTCGTCAACTCATGTGACATTTTATTAACATCCAATTTCAAATGCTAAACCGATGATGCTAAGATTGTTTTTGATTGTGTTTTAGAATGATTTATACCGTTTTTAATTGTAATTTTATAGCGTTTGTAATGTTATAAGTTATAATAGACATTGATCGAAACGCACGGCTGGGAATCAGATTTATTTGTACATTTCGATTTAAAATATGACTGTGCTGTTTTGTTTTGTATGTGAGGACTGTAGCATCCAGACGTGATTAATTTATGAACGTTGTAAAGTCGTTTAGAATTAGAATGGTTTCGTTATGCACGCTATTAAACTATGAGAAGAAAGGATTATTTATTAATACTGCTATTGAAAAACCGAATGAAAGATACTTTGTCCTCTAACTTATGTAATATAATGATGTAAATACCTATATCATCAAGGAGTTCGAATGTTTAATACGTGAATTACCATTGTTACATATTAGAATGTCACGACTTGAAAATGATAACCCGGCAAATTTAACTCAAACAAACTGTTAAACACTCAAACAGAAACTTGCCATACCCAAACAAGTTACTTACCTACAATGTTGTAAGATATTCACCTGAAGCAGTAAAGTCTTAGTGTTATCCCATATATCTAGCGTTAAATAACGAAGCAAACGATGAGAAGTCTGTTCTCAGGTATTATTAGGACGCTTTTGCAGGATTCATGTCACTACTACTGTTCCTTTCGCAAATTGTTCGCACTGTTTGTTTTCCAGTGTGTTATTATAGACAATGAGTAAACTACTGGCTTACAGTCATGCAAGATTGGGTAAGTTTTGTGAGCCATAACACTTTTAAGAGTGGATTTATCTTAAAGTAACCTGAGGAATCGTTTGAGGTAATACAGTAACTGGGGTAAAATCAATTAAAAATAAAAACAAAATCGAATCAACTTTCAATCTCGTTGAAGTTTACGGCAATCATGTGAACAAACCATTTATATTTATTACTTTGCCCGCTTCAAATAAAAATACCGCGCAGGTGACTAAATTAATATGTATTTATGTGCAAAATCTGCTTGTACCGCAGTTATTACTAGCGTATATAACTGTGTAATATTTATTTAACGTTTAATGATGAATAATTTTGCGGACGTCAGCGCATTACGCACAATACGCTGCGCCTACGTTTGTTAATTTGGTTGGCTCGACTCCCAGCGCCATCTAGCTGATTTATGCTAAATTCGTGAGCGTATGCGTGCTGAGTTTCATTGCTTATTACATGTGCTTGGTTAATTTAGGAGATTAAAAGGGGGAAGTTTAACTTTGATCATACTCGTAAACCAATGGATGAAATAACTATTGGAGTCTTAGGGTTGTATTATTAAACCAAGACGCCTGTCTCAAAGCTTTCTATGACATGATGTTTATTTTGACGTATCTTGAGAAAGGCATCTCAGTCAAGATAATTCGATTAGCACGCCCCTTTTCTGGCGATTGTTTTTGAGTTATAATTTCCCGTTTCTCAAAAAGTATTAGTCTAATAATATTAGTTTTTTCTCATTTTGTAGTTTTATTAACGAGACAATACACTAATATAATATTATTAGACTAATATGCTTTGAGAAATGGGCTACTGTACGGACGTTTCAGATGTTACACAAAATTAGAGAAAAATAACCCTATTGTTGCCCACTATCGAATTTGCCCATGTAAGAGCACCTTCAGGATTTCAGTCTTGAGATTGTAATTTTAATTTGTTACTCGTAAACACCAGTCACGTATGTACCTACTTAGTTTTCAAATTATAACTATATGCTGAACGAAATGATAACAAGGATGATAAATTTTCCTAAAAGAGGTTCTGTACACTTCATAAATTACCATAAATATATACCCTACTAAAAACCCGTTATAGCTTATCTATGAATTTAATAGCGTAACGATATTAAGCCAACATTTACTTTGCTTACTTGGTGTACAAGGAAAATAGCCTTTATGTTATTAATAGTCGTTGGTTTACGAGTTTTGGTCAAACCCTTCTTTATAATTGGTTTGTAGATACAAACATTGTGAAAGCAGAAAATATTCATAATATTTGCTATCCTCAGCGTACTTCAATTCTATTCGCTAACTTTAGCGTTATGTACTATCTCAATGGATCCCTGACCCACAATAGAAAGGTGTCACAAAAAAAATAAAAATAAAAAAAAAACTTGACACTTCTTATAACTTGAATCATAACGTCACTGTGACACAGTTGTATGGTGGGTCAGGGATTAATTGGGCTGATAGTACATATCCCCAGATGACAAGGTGGGTTCTGAGGCCGATATACAGTCGCGATGCAATTTATAACCTACTAGCTTCTGCCCGCGACTTCGTCCGCGTAGATTTCGATGATCGTTATTCCCTAGGGAAGTTTTAAGCTTTCCGAGATGAAGAAACCTATTTGTTAATCCAGGGTTAAGCTATCTCTATCAAAAATCTAAATCCGTCCAGCCATTGCAGCGTTAAGGAGTAACAAAACATACTTAAACTTTTACATTTATAATATTAGTAGGATTTTTGATTTGAGGTTATCATTTGTACGAGGAAATTATTATTATATATCGTACTGTAAGAATATCGTAGTGTTAGGCGATGGGCTTGCAACCTGTCACTAATATACACTGGTAAACATCTTGGCCTGTAAGTGCAAAGTGTGGTTATAGAATTAACAACAAGTTGTTAGAGTTGTTGTCTGTAGCTCTGCCTAACCTAATCTGGGAATGAAGGCGTGTATGTATGTTGTATGTAAGAATATCATCCGAGGCCGCTGAAACCAAAATGACAATAATGTTCATACAAACCTACCCAATGCTGCTGGCTAAATTATAATAAAGATATTTTATCAAACACCCTTTTTATACATTTGGTATGTGTCCGTAATTTTTGGTGTCCGTTCATTGACATTAAAACCGGTGCCGTCATATTTTCCTACGCAATTATTATTTGACGTAACGCTATCTGAATACCCGATCCGAAACCCTTCTATAAGCCTCTTGGTGTTAAAATTGTGCAACGGGATTTCTGGACTTGCTAATTATAGATATAACCGACATTTGAAAAAGATTTTAAAGAAGTGATAATTCGTTTTATAATTTTGAATGAATGGTGTGGCGTCGTGGTTGCTTTGCGAAACAATGTTGGTAATTTAATGCTTTGAAATTCCTTACTTAGATT
Organism: Acleris sparsana; assembly: GCA_923062465.1. Taxonomy (NCBI): domain Eukaryota; kingdom Metazoa; phylum Arthropoda; class Insecta; order Lepidoptera; family Tortricidae; genus Acleris; species Acleris sparsana. Next base: position 18,374,962 of record OV281286.1, read on the forward strand.
ATCCATCAACTTTCTCTACGAAAAAAATATATAAATTTAGAGGTTCCTCTCAATATCAAACTAGGTAGACACTTAATAATTGTATAAAGTATTTACTGTAGCTTCAAAAATATTAGAGTTGCTTATTAATTCAAGAGATTTTTTGTATCGAGCCAGTAAAATGAACTTAAAATAAAATAAATAGCCACTCCTTTACTCAGTCTGTATATTTGCTCATTTTTTTTTTTTTATTTAATTAAATGCGAAATTTTGGATATTTGTTACTCAATCACACCAGGGTGGCTAACAAATCAATCTAAATGTATTTTAAGACCGAAATATTTTTTCTAATTGAAATGACTTTCATCTGTTTTAGTTATCATTTTACTATAATTCTAAATATAAAACAAACTTTAACATTCTAAAATTCTCTCAGGAACCTTGTTACACTCGAGGCCATTAAATTCTATCCCGAAAAGGGTCAAGATCTCCCGAAAGATACGATGCTATAATTTCAATAAATGTCTACTACAGTGCCGAAACACTCCCCGGCCTATAAGATAAGCTATTCTCGTTCTTTCTCCGGGTTCCAGCGGATAGAGATAGGTTATGTTCTGGAAAATTGTGTTTGATTCGCGATGAGGATAACTTTATCCTGTGATTTATGTACAAAGATACCTACTTATATTGTAGGTGTTTGTAAGTAAGTTACTTTGGGGTTGGGGCAACAAGGTTGTGAGTAAACGATCTTCCATTTTTAAAAATGAAGCCCTATTCATTTGACATACGCTGTTTTGGCTGTGTTTATAGTATTTTATAGTAGACAAGCGACCCGCCCTCGTTTATATCAGTTTTATATTTACATAAAAAACCGTCCCCTTGAATCACTGTAATTATTGATGAAAACCGCATCAAAATCCGTTGCGAAGATTGAAAGATCGACGAGAATAATAAATATTTAGTGTTTTGTGCGGCTAAAATGTTTATATGTTTATTTCAATGGCATTTTACTTTAGATGCTTTGCTATGCCATGCAGTTAAGTTAAATTAAGTATTGTTATGTACGTAGGGGTAGGTAACTGATAGAAATGCACGAAAACACCGATAATCAAAAGTAGACTTTAATAACGCACTCACTTAAACCGTTACAAAACAATTATCGCACAAAAACTTCGAAGACTAGACTTAGATCATCGCTCGGGTCGCTCTTGATCGCACTGTTTGCTTTCCAAGTAAAGACTGACTGTGCCCACAACCGCGGTCCGCTTTTTATAGTTCCCATGTTATTCCAGAACGCCTTCCATCCACCGGATATTCCGGAACGTTCGATGTAGTTCGCTCCGCCGAGGATGATCGAGACTATTTGTTTCTGTAATGTTCTACGCCTTGCTACCTGCTCGCTCCGTTAACAATGGCGACGTCCTTTGCACACGGGTCTGGAATGTCCCGCGCATCGCTGTCTCATTCCCAATAGTGTTATCTCTTTCGGTCTTAGTGGATAATGAAACGCCTTACCACATCGGCGTAACAGTATGACATCCTTTTCATTCATATCATAAACTGAACTGAAAACAAAATTAACAGTTATTTTTTTATCTGTACTTATAGTCTTAGCATATCGATAAAAAAATGTGCTAATTTGAACGAATAAAGTACATAATGGTCTGAAGCTTGTTCACTCAAAAAGTAACCAACTTTTTAGCCCGGGCTTGCCAAAAGAAAAGTTCTTTTGTTTGATGAAAACCAATTAGAAATCTCCGCGTTCGCTAATCTCGGGCCACTTAAACTGATGCGCCTATTTCAACTTTCTAAATAACAATTTAGCTGCGTTATTCTTTTGTTTCGTTCTTATTATCACATCCCATGGAAACACTGTTTTTTTTCGGGGTAAATGGTGATTCAGGGTAGCTAGCAACACTGTAGTGTCGTCACTTTTTTCTTAGATTGTTTTGAAAGGGATGACACTACCTACAGTGTTGCCACTTTTTCATGTCATAACTTTCTTGACAGACATCTCCTTTGAATTCTACCCAAGTTCATCTAGCTGACTTAGGGCTCACTTTGCATTCATAATATAATATGCCTGTGATTTAAAAAAAAAAAACTCTATGAAAGGAATTGACGCGAAACTTAATTAAAAACTGGTCCGACGAAGTTACCTAAATGTCTGTCTAAAGTTTAAAAATTGAAGTCATCCTGGAAAAATGCATTTTCCACGGACAAACTTTGATTAGTATAAGTTCATACCAGGCACGAATTGACTTAATTTAATTTCATGAGATGGTTAAGTTGTTGAATGTTTTTTAAATATAACTGGATATTGATTGCGATTATTTTAGATATAATGTTATGTTTATGTGCTAATTTACATTTATATTTTGGCATACTGTCCGGAACGTAAATTTAGGACAATATCATAAGAGACGCCAAGCCATTTGTTGCTTATGGGCATGGGTCGTACTTTTGATGCCAATGACGTCAAAATGACGAAATTTTAGGTGTGTATTAACTGGTACAAATAAAAAAAGGCAATCGCAATCAAAATACGGATCACGGCAGCATAACTTTTTTTCACCACTCATTACTAAAAATGCCAATTTGAACAATTTTCTTTTATTAATGTCAATGCCGTAATTGTATTTATGACTAGTAAAGTAACCAGTGGTCAGCCAGAAACCTGTAGTCGGCCTCTGCCTATACTTTGTATGGGTGGGAGGAGTACGAAATATATATTTCCCACTCTTCGCACTCATGTAAAACCGACTACTGGTCTCTGGCTGACCACTGGTGACTTTACCCCATTTGGTCATGTTAATTTTTATTACAACATAAAAACATGTTTTTTTAAATATTAATGTAACTCGATGATTTTGGCCACTGTCCTTCTTAATCAAATAGTTTCATTTACGTTTTAGATATGAGGTAGGTATTATTCTACGCGTCAATAGATTACTTAACTCATTTTTACATTAATAAATGATTGACGATTAATTGTCATTAATTACAATAAAATCATTTGGAATCATACTCAATGTAACGTGACGTCATTGTTGCGTCCCAACCTTATTGCTGTAGAATGTCAAATAAACTTTGGACCTAAGTCCTTGACTGTACATACATATTGAGCTTGCGATATTTAGACGCAATTCTAGTACCTAATACTCGAACCAGTTCTGAACAAATGATTAATTTGTAATATCTATGTATTTTCGTCTTGTTATTGTTATTGTTTGTGTGTGTTGTTCATAAAGAAGTTCAACATAACCTCTTCAGTATACTTGATCGCGATCTCCATCCCGTTTAAAACTAGCCCAATATAAACAAGGGCTATGAAAGCGGATCACTTTGTATATAATTCCCATGGAAAGTAAACCGTTGCCATTGCTTTGGAGTGTACTTGGTTAAATACTTAGGCAAAATCGCGGAAAACGCAAGTTGTTCCATAAAGACAACAAATCCACAAGTGGTTTGAAATAACGTTACGTTGACATTCCAGTTTTCATTAGCAACATTAAATGTAACATTGTTCTAACAGTTGTAATTAAATTTATAAGCCGAAACCGCATGGCTACACAAATAAGTGAACTCGGGCTAAGTTACACCTAAGTTGGAAGCATTTGATGGGATTAGGGCGTGTTTGCACAGTACAGTCGGCTCGAGTTGCTTTCAAATTGAGTTTACTGACAAGTCTAGTCAGGATAATGCTTTATGCAGACTAATGAGTAATGACAGGCGTGTTGGATACTGACAGTATATTATTTATTTAAGTCGTTCAACTTATTAGCGTTAACATAAAAATCTACTTTAAGGCCTTGAACCTAGTTTAACTAAGAGATTGTGTTAATTGTACTACTAAATATTAGGCCTATTGTACACTAGTGAGTAAGCGACCTAACGTTGCTTTACTCAAAAAATATACTAGTCAGGGATGAAGTAGAAGCATCCCATCTCAGTCCTCAGGATTTTAACAAGTTCGCAGTCTTGGTCTATAGGTCTCAAATTTTACTTATCATCAGGTAGCATGTGTGATCTTGTATGTGTGAGTGTGGCAAAGATGAACTTATTCATTAAGTATATAATAACCGGGCAAGAGAAATGTTTGACCGTGGTCTGTGTAGGGTTCCGAAGCCACTAACTACACAAACAGATCTCTCAATTGAAAAAAATGTTTGAACCAAGTCGCAATATTTTTGAAAGACCAATCCAACGACACCCCAACCCATTGGGTAGAGGAGAAAAAATGACATCCCACTTTACGTGTAGGGAGGTACCATGAAAAAAACAAATAACAGCTTTCTAAAACTAAGAAATTCTGAGCTAAGCTGCGGGCGGACCGACGGACACGGCGAAACTGTAAGGGTTCCTAGTTTGACTACGGTACTAAAAGTACCTACTGGACCATTATCTATACTCTATACTAATATTATAAAGTGGTAAAGTTTGTGACGTTGTAAGGGGTAATCTCTGGGTCTACTGAACCGATTTTGAAAATTCGTTTACCAATAGAAAGCCACGTTATTTGTGAGTGTCATAGGCTATATATTACAAAAAAAAATGCCCAACGAAGTGGGCACGGGAACAGCTAGTCCGTTATACGTATAAACCTGCCTAAAATTAACGATTATTCTCACTGGCCAGAACTGACAAGGCTGTGACAACTTAATTATGTATTCCCCACAAAACCCAGAACTTCGGGAACAGATCTTGGAATAAAGGGCAAGCTACCCTTCAAATGTCAAATTAAGATGGACTCCTCCCAAAAGTTCCGGAATCGGATCAATTATTAATAGATCTTGGCCGTTGTTGATTGAATATACGCTGAATTGGGTTTAAATTTAGAATTAACACCTAATGGAAATTCTGCCCGGTTGTAATAGTTCCGTTTTCTGCCGCAGCGTCGCTCGGTCAGCGACTGACAGATTATGTCTTCATTTACTCGCTTACAATGGTCACGGGGAGGAGTTTTTGCAGCGTAGGTAGGCCTCCAACAAGGTGACCAGCGAAGCAGAAGAGGGATTGCTAGGCTCGTCTAGAAATGGCAGCAACTCTCTTAGGATTACACTCAGGAACGCCTCGGGTATCAGGACAAGATCCCGCTCCTCACCGCCGTCTCCAAGACACGGCACCACCAACCACCACGCTTCACCCCGCATGCCCCAATAACCCGGTTGTTTTCATGGTCGGCGCAGATTACCACGGTCGGGGGCCTTCAGCCACGTACCGGCTCCTCATCCTCTGCCATAAGGAGGATCGAGACGGGACCGACCAACAAGGTAGACTGAAGGCTAAGGTTTCGAACTAAATTTTGTAGATTTCCCCTCACATGTTGGGCTATTTTACTCGGTGCCATTACTGTCAACTAACGTAGACAATATGATGACAAGTCAAAATGCATCTCGCTGGTATCCATCCATGCCATCCAGAAATGCAAATGAATTTATTTTTGATTTGATTCAGCATGATTATAATCATGCTTCTGTATTATTATCATATCGTCAACGTTGTGATTACTTTGTGATATGATATCACTATGACTATGATCAGTACGAGTATATAGATAGAATCAAGACGATAGCCTAAAACTAAATAAAATATTGTCCCCGGTATGGTATAGTTGGTCTTATTAGTAGATGGACAATTTAGTACCTTGTCGCTTTATCGCCTTTTACAGATTAGTGCATCAGTTCAAACATGATCCTAATGTGACAAAGCACTAAATAGTGCAAGTAATTATAAAACCAAACGTAGTGTTTAACTTTTGCGATGTGTAATGTTAAACTAACTTAACCTAACACAGTATTTTTTTAACAGTACATTATACATCCTCATTCACGCTGCATAATATCACCGTAAACGAGGCGAATGTAGTAAAAATACAAGTTTAAAACGGAATTTCAAATCTGAAACTCCCAACTCGCAACAGCTTAAAAGTTTCAACTTTACAAACTGTCGATTTTTTCGAACTCTCAATGCGACCTCGTTGTTTAAAAGAGTTTTTCTTCTTGGGACCCTAAATATTATTCTCAAAATGAGCCGAGGTTCTAGGCGGTAAAAGTCATATCGTCTTTCACCCTGTTATCGTATTTTCAAGATTTGATAGCTCTTATTCACTTGACAGTAATGCCGGCCGAGTTAGAAACAACACCATTACATGGCTTCTATTCCCGACGGTAAAAATTATATCGTGTTTGATCTGTTATCGTATTTTTACCGTTTTGATAGCTCTTATTTCCTTGATAGTAATGGCGGATGACGTCAAAACAATATAATTATTACCATCGGGAATAGAGACCCAGTTCAAAGACGCTATGGTTTTTTATCTCCAACAATAAGCTCATTTGATTGGTTGGTGGCAATGGGCAGGCCACATAGCTCGGAGAACTGATAACCGCTGGGGAAGAAAAGTTCTCGAGTGGCGGCCCCGCACCGGTGGACGGACTGTTGGACGGCCTCCCCCTCCCACCCGGTGGTCTGACGACCTGGTTAGGATCGCGGGGAGCCGCTGGATGCAAGCGGCTCAAGACCGTGACTTGTGGTGCTCTTTGGGGGAGGCCTTTGTCCAGCAGTGCAGCATGATGATTGGTTGGTTGCACAATATTTGAAGCTATACAGGTTGTGTAAAGGATAGTCTATCAAAAACGAACACAGATGTGTCTGAACGTTGTTGTAAACTACTAAATTGCACTGCTACATCAACACAGTATCAAATCAAACAACTTGCTTGTTTTGAAGTTCATAGAGTATGTACGAAGGTTGATTTTCGATAAGTCGGTAGTTTTCTCGTTTATATTTATGATAAAAAGTTGAATCGTAAAAAAACTAATAGAATAAACATGCGCTTAAACAAGGAAAGCCGTAATATCAATTTACTAAAAAAACCTGTAGGCCTCGGACTAATTCCTACGTGTCAATGTAGTTTTTGTGAAATATTATGTTCGTCACTTAGTTTGATTTCCTATTGGTAAGTTATATAAACTTTATACTCTAAGTAATCAGACTTAACGCTACAGAGAGAGTTATATTTACGTTTAGATAATAATATTGTATTTGAAGTTTAAAAATTAAACGTTATTATTGAATTTTAAAGAAATCAAAGGTCTAAAGTAGAGCAAACCAATTTCAAGAAATATTGTAGAAATCGATACAAAACTCTTATTATTAGTTTTCTACTTGTTACTTCCAACTCAACTTGACAAGCTATAGCTTGCGACGTTGCTTGTTAATTGATCAGCCAATTTAAATCAAATCAGAGTTATGATTTTGCAGTTCATTTCGGCTTGTGGTTTTCCTTCACCCTGTAACATTATGTTGAATGAATAGGAATTTAAACTTGATCAAAAGCAGTTTAACAAAAAAGAACAGTTAGTGTCATAAAAAAAGTTAAATCGCATGTATAATGTAGTATAGTTTATTGATTGTAAGCATGTAGTAGAAGTAGATTCACACAATTATTCTATACTTAGAAAATAGTGTAATTTGCCGACAAACTGCTGAAGAGTTTGAGGAAGCTATGTAGTGTTTTGGTTTCCACAAAAAAGGTTTAATTACAGCACACACTACTTTTCAGCAGCTGCCAGCTGCTTTCATGAAAACAGTGTCGAAGGTCATTATTATGTTACTAGAGGACGCTAGAGACTTGGTTCGCGTAAATAGAATAAGTTTCACGCTACTATTTCTATTATCTAGCCTATCTCTTCCCGTAAGTGATCGATTTTCAAAAACACCACCCCTAGAGTGCCAAAGGAAAATCCCCTCTTTGAGTTCCTTCGTTCAGAGTGTGCATTTTCTTTCGGTCAGTTAGTCAGATACGGAAGAGTTTTGAATAATTAATAATTATCACGGGACACAAGAGTGCATGGGGCTGACATGCGCATGTTGAGATGGATGTATGGTGTAACAAGAATGGATAGGATAAGAAACGAGTAAGAGGAAGACTGAAAGTAGCGTCAGAGATAGAAAAAATGGAAGGTATAGGTATAGGTTTTAATGGGATGACCATGTCATGAGGAGGATGAAAGTCATGTTACGAGAAGAGTTTTGAGTATGAATGTGGAAGGTTATAAAGCAAAAAGAAAACCTAAAAAGAGATAGATGGATTGTGCGAAGCTGAGATAACATCTAATCCCTAGATGTGTCGAAGGAAAAAACATTCTTCGCCGATCCCAGATGATTGGGATAACGGCAAGGAGATGATGATGATCAGGGGCAAGCCTGACACAAACGTCCTAGTTCCATACTAAGCTCCGGGCTTGTACTATGGGTACAAGACAACGATAAACTTATATAGAGAAGTACAAACTATACTAGCCGTCATTACACAAATATCTGCTCTTAGTGGTATTTGAACTCGGGTCCATTAGAAGTAAGAATAAATTTACATTGTAAAATGTAGCAAAAATATTTTTAAAATTACCTGAAATGAGCTCTGGACAAACCTAGTAGGCATATTATAAAAAACCGTCCAAGTGCGAGTTGAATTCGCGTGGATAGTGTTCCGTATATACGTTTTTTGTTGTTGATAGAATTCTCATAGGTTTTCCTGTAATGTACAAGCAATGAACAATTTTTGGTATTTTTTTTCAAAATTTTGGGTCCAGTCATTTCGGATATCAGGGGGTGGAATGGTCAATTTTTGTCTCCATTCATGAATAAAATCTAAACGATTTATTTTACAATAATAACTAAAATATATTTCAAATCCTCATAAAGAGTTCTTTCATTTGAATGACACAGTAAAATTAGCAAAACTTTTTTAAATTTCCTAATTTGTCCACCGAAAATGATCCTTATTTAAAAAAAAATTACTTTGCACATCTGTGTTTGGGTCATCAATTTACATGTGTACCAAATTTCATCTCAAGCAGTCCAGTAGAATCGGAGCAAATTGGCTGTGTCAGACAGACGAACAGACAGACAGACGGAGAGACAGAGTAACCGTATAAGGGCTTCGTTTTTATTTTATTTTTTGTACGGAACCCTAAAAATACTATGAGAGTAAGCCTATCAGACTAGGTTATCTAGGTAGCGGCTCAGGGCTCCTCGGGGAGTCAGATGGGCATCTGGTTATTGGATAATTCGATTTCGCTCTCGTTTCATATGTTGATTCCTACGGAAAGGTGAAGTCATATCAGATGTAAAAATCGGTGTACAAATGAATATGTGTGCTGGATTTTTTAGATCGATTTTTTCAATCGTTATTTAGTAGAAAAAAATCCATTCGATTCTCACAGTCGCATTTCTCTGTGACGCATTTCGTGAGTCTATTTCTTGTTGCCAGGGGCCAGGGCTAGCCCTTCGACTATGCCGAAAAATCAACATAACCAAAACCTACCTACAAATTGAAATCAAATTATACGCAAATAATCTTCGATGAGAAGAAATCCGGATTGGTATAAATTGCGACTGAAAATAATTAAGACCGCGAATTATTCCGAGTACAAATTTTGCGTGAACGTTAAAATATTTCGGAAAAATAATTTAACAAATGTTGACTAGTATCAATAGGTATATCGTTTTAATAAATACATTTATGGATTTATTTAAATGTGGAATAAATACATTTATGGATTTATTTAACATCCGTCGTCCGCAACTCCGCTCCTTTAAGCTTAGCTTTTATCATGCGCTCAATTGTAGCTGGTTCACCTTTCAACTAGATCCATACAAAACGCCGCAAAGACAAGACTCCCCGCCTACGGCTTGATTTCCTCCTACGCTTATATCGATCGCTGACGTCGGTCGAGCGTACGTATATACACTCAGGAGCAAAAAGAACGGGTCAGAGTGCGTTTTTCATACTAAAGAGGCTATTCAGAAGCCTTGGTTCCTCGCCAGGGAATGCTTTTAGTGAAATCTGATGATGAATACACCGAGCATCGATACAGGACTCCCAGAGTGCCCAGGATACCCAACTGAATGAATCTGCGGTTAATGCCGGAATTGTGCATGTTCAGAAATCCAAGTGCTGACCCAAACTCTCCCGCTGTGGTGTTAACTGATTATGCGATCAGATAGGTATCTTAAGAACTTATGACCTTCTCAATTGAACCTCGGAGTTACCACCATTAAACCTCACTCAAAACAAGCCCTGGCGAGGAACCAAGGCTTCGAAATGGTCTGTAATACTGTTAATTTGTCTATCCTCTTGCCTTGTCGTTGCTTGCTACATTTTCTACATTGATGCAAACTTTTGTAATTGTTTATTAACAATAAAGAGTTTACATCCATAAATTACTTTTATATAACCTTGGAAAGGTCCAAATTCACAAATGGCAACTCGTTGGAGTTTAATTTCAACATAAAATATACTTAGTTATACCTTAAAGGTCGAAGAGGCTAGTTTTAGGGGTCGTTTATATAAATTAGACATGCTCGTAAAAAGGTCATCGCCCTTTTAGAGCCCTGTCTGGCTTCGAAGGAGCGTTTCTCGCTCGGTTTTACCTTCGCAATTTAAATGTCGGTTTGATTATTGAAGTGAAGAAGACCAACCAGACTAAATGAGATAGCTGAGTGGAGAACGATGTTTTAGTTTCTAGAAGTTATATTGAAATAACTTCATTCAATCAAGTCCATTGACTAAAATATTAGAGTTATTTTCTCTTCTAAAATTAAATTTATTTCTATCTTATACATATTCTGCTAAAGTCATTAACCTACTTTTGGTTATTCAGTCACGGTAGTAAAACCAAAACGGCGTGCTTTACTAGACACAACCATTATATTTGTCCATTAACACCGCCTAATAAGTTCCCTATCCACAATAACCAAAAAGATGTTATCAACTCATAATTTCCTCACATTTGTAGACAAACCCATATAATTTAACGCGTTCCCTGCGCACGGGCAAGTCGTGATAACACACATTCATCACTTTTATTACGATTTTGCGTGTTTATTGTGCAGGCTTAAAGTAAACAGCCGCACGATTGAGTGTCATGCTGAAAGTCGCACGATTCTAAATAAAGTTTGAATTTCAGGTTGTATTATAATACCTTTATACGTAACTAGCTGTTGCCAGCGACTCCGTCCGCGTAGAAAAATAAAACATAGCCTGTGTTACTCAGGGATAATTTAGCATTATGCCGGCGGAAGAATTCGATCGGTCCAGTCGTTTTTGAGTTTATTCGTTACAAACATAAATTTTTTCCTCTTTATAATATTATTTTTGATATAGTTTATTTCGTGTATTAAACAGCTACGTGTGCAGCCCTGTGTTATCGTGGTGAATAAATTTGCGGGTGGTAGGCCCTTGTTGACCACCATCTTATCCATTAACCTACCTCCAAACAACAGTGTTCGCATTGTTGTGTTCCGGTTTGGGGATAAGACAGCCGGAGTAATGACGAGCATAGAGGCATTCCATCTTAGTCCTCAGGGTTGGCACGCATTTGCAGTCTTAGGCTTGCAGTCTTGTGAATGCGAATGTCTATGGGTCACAGTTTCCACTTACCATCAGGTGGCCTGTGTGCTCGTTTGCCTTCTCTATGCCTTCTCTATGCCTTCTCTATGCCATAAAAAAAACCGGTATGACTCTTGCACCCTCATACTTCTCAGAAGCTGACAGATGTTTTATCAACCTATACCTCGATGATGAGTGGGGACGCCCGGCCGCCGGGTCAATCGGACAGTCAATCGGTCTCCCGGTCATTCCGCTCTATAGACGATCATGATAAACATATACACTTCAATAAACACGACCATAATAGGCCCGCTGGACTTATAGCTGGTAAATTATGGTAGATGGGTATATTAAGGGTGGTAACAAAATTTTGACTTAGGTATAAAAGGTACATTTAAAAGCATCCTGGCATTGTACACCGTCGGGCTGCCGTCGTTTCTTCTACCTCTGCTTCCACGCCGCCGCCACAAAAGCTGCGAGGGAACTGCTCATAAGCTCTTCTGATCACACTAATGGTGTTCTAATAAATTATTTAATCTTCGTGAGTTTTTACTTGCCACCTGGTAGGACGTGACAGCCTTTTACTTGTAAAGGAATAAGATTTATGCTTTGTGATCAAAATACTTTTTTTTTATGTTATGGGGAATGCAAACGAGCAAACTGGCCACCGGATGTTACGTAGGATCTGTGACCCATAGACATTATGCATTCGTAAAGCTACAATCTAAAGATTGGTATTCTAAGACCGCAAATTTGTCAACGCTGAGGACTAAGATGGAATGTCTCTATCCTAGTAATTTTACCAGTTGTCTCATTCCCACACCGGAACAAACCAATGCTTCTTGGTGATAGGTTTAAGGATAAGATGGTGGTAGCGTTCCGGACGCACCCAGCACAAGGCCCTACCTCCACTAATTATAAATAAAAAAGCTATTTCTAAGTGATTAAATATATAGTCAAAAGCAATGAAAACGGGTCACTTTGTATAATATTCCCATAGAAAGTGACCCGTCTTCATTGCCCTTCAGTGTAGTTCCTACGAATTGGCCACTGCTTCCAGACTCTTCTAGTATAAATCGGGTATAAGTCCACCATTTTTTTGCTCAATATTGGTAATCCTAATTCCTCCTGCGTATCTCATCAATCTCGTGTATCATTTATTGGCCATACAGAAAACTCCGAGCAAAGCCCTTTATGTTGTCCTTCGAGCGACCTTGAACCTTCCGATAAAGAGCACTTGCATGAAGAAAATAATTATTTAAAAGCTTTTCATCAACTTGCAATGTCTGTATGTCAGTTGAGGTCAAATCTTGCTAGCCAATTTTGAATCTGTTCAGTGGAATGGGCTGAAATTTCGCCCACATATGTAAATTAGATGACAATGCAATATTATGGTATCTGAGAGCTGATCTGATGATGCAGTCGGATGGTGGTGACAGGTTCTCTGCTATACTTAACGTACACCCACCGCATTGGGTTGGGGCTCATTAGTTTGGTATTGATAAGTAGACAATGACTTTAAAAAAGTAAAGACGACAGCAAAAGGTTTTTTTTTTAAATAAACTTATTTTAACTTAAATATATTGTAAGTTTAGTCTATATAGTGACGGTTTATATTTAAGATTCAACTTTGCCAAGGAGAACTAGCCTTTACTTCTTATAATATACTTGAAACATAATGTAACATTGCAAAGCCGTGCAGACTTACGGCCCCCCCCATTTCCTCAGGGAGGTCGCAAATAAGGTAAAATTATTTTCCCAAAGCTGACCGTGAACCCTGCTACCTACAAAAAGTCGTAAGAGTCGAGTAATTTGCATTTACCTACAACTTTACGCTGTTTCAGCGCATACAACAGTTTGTTTACAGAAGGTCATAAGTATTGTGCGGTTTATATTTTCTTATAGCGTTATTAGTTATTAGGCGTGTAACAGCTGTGAGCTCCTAACGGTTATTTGATAGTTTCATAACGGCTATTACATTGCTAGTTTGTCTTACGTGACGTTTTACAGGAAAGTGGGGGTGGAATTAGGATATTTTACAAGCCCGTTATGGCCATACGATGAAAAAGGTACTACTTTGTCGTTAAGTAGACTTAGTGGTAATGATGCATATTAAATAACATAAAAATGAATTAACAAACAAAGACAGAACAAAATGCTTCATTATTAACCTAGGGCTTTCATCCATATTTTCAGTGGTTATTTTTATTATTAAAATTATTTCTTTAATTGACGCAATCGTTAATACCTATTCCTATTAAAAGTCTCACACACACATTTGAACTGTTAAAAAATATCGTTTAAGTTATTAGGTGCTGAACTTTGCTACCTTTTCAACCTCTTTTAAAGCTACTATTATTGCTCTGTTGTGAATTTAATTCGTGTCATAAAAAATACACCCTGTAAAGGTCAGACGCATCATTAGTGCACGATGACGTCATCAGTGTTGTTTTGTGTCTTTAATGGCGTTGGTTTAAAGTATGTCAACGGCTTTTAATACTTTGTCTTCATTGTAAATTTAACCAAAACCAAAACCGCTTTAATATTTACTAGTTAAATGTCTCTTATTGGTTTGTCTGTATTGTCTGTTTGTTATTAATCAAGTATATTAAATGTTGAAGTAACAAAGTCACTTTTATATGTAGTCATTAATAATATGTTATGCCCTTTTGATTATAGTATTTCGTTAAACAGCTCCCTAATGTTTACACTCTAAAATGTGTGTCCTTAATTTTTTGGTGTTCTGTGTTTGTCACATAATATGTTTTATTGACATGAATCTTTTAGAATTTTGTTTTTGTTTTGACGTTGAAATCCCACCCAAAAATTTCCCCGCAATCTTAACTGTGGTATTTTTGTCAACGAAACAAACACCTATGTTTTCGTGAACAAATCCCACTGAATCGCACGTAATGTCAAATATGATAGACAAAACAAAACAAACGAATATAAAGCCCTTACGCATACAAACACAACCCTACAGGGTGTTCCGCCCTCAGTCTGTCCGCAGCCCCAAAGCTAGACGCACGCGTGGCTTCTATCGACCGCGAGTTAAACGTGTCAAGTGACTAACTACAGAGTGTTTACAACGGTAAGTTCGGTTAAAAATAATCAACCTGTAGATTTATTCAGTTACCGTATTATACGTATTTGATTTAGGCTTAATGTTAACGCGTTAAGATTGGAATTGGAACGGTCACTATGGTGGTTACAGCGTTTTAGCATTTAAGGTGTACGGTCCGAGTTGAATAGCTTGGGTGTAATTTTTTAAAGGTTTTTCAACAGGTCGTTAATATTTAGGCGCAGTGGTTTTTTTTAAAGGAAATGCGGGTAACGCTTTTATTGAATAAGCAAAATTACTAATAGAATATTCACTTAGTGATAGCATTGTAATGAAAAAGGGGCTTTGGTTTGAGTGTTTTGGTCATATTATCAAATTATGACCTAATCGTTTTTGATCTGTGTTGGAGTTGCTTGCTTTTAACATGGAAACAATTTAGTATGGAAATCTTTAATTTTATTTTGTGTCGCACTGTCGAAGCGCTATAAGTATCACATTTAAATACATATAGCGCTTCGACAGTGCGACATAAAATTAAATTAAAGATTTTCATACTAAATTGTTGCCATGTGAAAAGCATTTTACGTCAAAAATGTGACAGTTACATAGAGTAAACCTAATTTAATTTCTACTCTTTTGTGTCGCACTGTACATTGTACCGTTTAACTTAATACTAACTATCGACTCGCCCTCGCTTCGCTTCGGTTTCCACAATCCAGAATTGATTACACATAAAACTGTTTCTCCTGAATCAGTCTATCAATTAATAAACACTGCTTATAAATCCGTAGCGTAGTTTGAAAATGTAAGCGTCCATACAAAGAGACAAACGCCGGGAAGCGACTTTGTTACATACTAGCAACTAGTTTATGTGAGTATTTGTGATAGAGACACCAATAAATAAACAATATTATTTACAGAGAATATCTACAGAAGAATTCCGCATAAAACTCCGTTTTGTAGTTTAAAAGTTCTAAGCGTACATACAGGAACAAACGGCGCAAAACCACTTTTTTATACTATTTAAAGATTAGTAAGTGTTAATAAGTATGGATGTAAGCCACGTTTATATTTAATGTTATGCTTGGTAAGTAATATCTTATTACAAGCGCTTGATATCGGCAATTATAATTGAGGCTTGTAATAACTGTTTTGTACGCAACAGACGTTTTCTATTGGACGTAAAAAGAAATAGTATAGGCAAATGAGCACACAGACCACCTGATAGAAATTCGCATTCACATGACTGCAAGCCTAAGACTGCAAATGCGTTGCCAACCCAGAGGACTAAGATGGAATGCTTCTATGCTAGTCATTACACCGGCTGTCTTATCCCCAAACCGGAACACAACAATGCGAACACTGCTGTTTGGCGGTAGTTTGAGGGATAAGATGGTGGTAGCTATCCGGCCGGACCCTGCGCAAGGTCCTACCACCCGCAAAACCTTTGAAATAATTTGAATAAAAAATATTAATATGTCTTTGTTTCGTTTATTATTATAAAATTAAGCTTGTATATAAGCTTAATGAAAAAGTAGCAACTTTTTCTCAAGGTAGGATTACTTCGGGTTCAGGAAACTTGTTGTTGGTGAAGGGTTGAAAGTTTTATATTTATTTAGGTCTTTTTCAAAACACACAGTTTTGAAACAATTAATTGTGCTTATTATAAAGCCCATGAAATGTGATTTTACATTAAAAAATTGAGTAGTTTATATATGGGGTTTAGTTATGTAGGAACTCGTTGTCTTTGCAATGGATACTGAAAATGTAATTTGTCACTGTCACTGAAAATAATTCAAGATGTTTTAAAAATATATCTTTGTTCGAAAATAACGGCACGCAAATCTCTTCCTGGCCCTTATGTTAAGATGTCAGAATCTTGGCAAGGTCTCAGAAAAATGTGTTTTAATATTATAGTAATGTTGATAATATTAGTACAGAGTTAGTTTGTATACCAGGGTTGGACTCAGGGTACATTTTATTCAGAAAACTTGGACAATTACTAAAGGAATACCGATAAAAAAAATGTATGAATATACAACGTTAATAAATTTTATTTTTTATTTGAAAACAAGTCGTATTAAAATATGAAAATCATAAATTATTACAAGCGTTCGCAACAGCGTCGGTATTGCGCAATCGGCTTCAATCGTTTTCAATTTGTATGCAGACAAATCTTCGATTTTCAAAATGATATAGATTGCGATTGCGATAGCATTAGGCAATAGCCCCTAACGACTGTGTTTGAAGGGTAGGAGGAGAGCATCTGTTTGTAGTTCTCTGCTTGTAGCATCCCGACCCTCCAGTGTATTTTTACATAAACAAAAACGTCGACGTGAACATAACACGAACACGTACACGAATGCGTTTGCATTTCTCGTATGAATCACATGGTCACTTTCGCGTTCGAGACGGTTTGCCGCCTGACAGCAACTTACACTCGAGGCGCTGGAAATAGACTAAACGTGCTTCATTTCCATCGATACGTTTCATATTTTTAGTGTACAGGTTTAGTGGTGGTAGGACCTTGTGCACGGTCCGTCCGGATCGCTACCTCCATCTTATCCATTAACCCACCACCGCCAAGCAGAAGTCTTCGCATTGTTCCGGTGTGGGGATAAGAAAACCGGTGAAATTACTAGCATTGCATCTTAGTCCTCAGGGTTTGCAACGCATTTGAGGTCTTAGGATTGCAGTCTTGAGATTGTAGTCTTGATTTTAAATGTCTATGGGTCTCAGATCCCACTTACCATCAGGTGGCCTGAGTGCTCGCGTGCCTTCTCATTGGCGTAAAAAAAATGTTCTTTTAGTTCGATAACATACCAAAGGCAATACGGTTTTATGGAGTTGAATAGAAACCCAGTATATGAAAAAATTCAAGCCTGTATTGGAAACATTTGAAGATATATCTGATGGTGACGTATCAGCTTTTTTGCGTTTTTCAATATTATGTGTGGTGGTGTAAATATATGGTGTAATATCTTTTGTGTTATTTTTATTTATTCGTTTTGAAGATTTTGATTACGTATAAATAACATAATGTTATAATATAAGTAAATTAATGAAGTAAAAAAAAAAGTAATAATAATCAGACGCCAGTATAAAAAGAACATCCTCTTTGTAGTCATTTTTAACTGAAGATGTTTTTTTTAAGTAATTGAACTTGTTACGTCACAACACGTTCCTTTTCAAGCATTAAAACCCTATTTAATCCCGAAAAAAGTGATTTTGTTTAGAACAAAGACCATTATTTTATTTTTAAATTTATTAAAACTAAATTCTTTATGTACCCCTACTCTAAAATCCTTCACTGAATTTGCTTGTAAATGTATCCATAGTTTACAGTTTGAACGTAAACTATATTTATAACAAACGTAAATTCAATTTCCATGTTAAATTATAAATAATTCATTGAATTAGAAATAACGCGTCTCGTAGGCTTGAAATTTTGTGTAAAGGTCTACGACCGACCGCTACGGCTCTACGCCGTAGCTGGCCTACGCTGCCCTCCTTGGAAAAAAGTGTGTGTGTCTTATAGAACGGCGTATATATTAGTGACCTTATTTTTTAACATAGGGGCATTGATATAATATACACTAGATACACAATCTCGAACAAATTGCCGTAACAATCGGTGCCAAAATGACATTTACAGATAATATAAGAATTCCGATACGAAGCTAACATCGCTAATTTTTAACCCTGTAATACGAAAAAAAAACATGCTGAAATGAACTCAATGTTCTAGCTGTCAAGTGTCAAATTTACAAACTAAGGTTTCAAAATATTGAAATCTTTTTAGTTAAGTGGCCATTATCGTAATATTAACGTCAAAATTGAACAACGGAGAATGGAGTCGCATTTCTCAATTTTATATTAATAAATTAATAATTATGTTTGGACAATTACACAGTAATTGACCTAACCCCAAATTAAGCTCGAAACTTGTGCTATGGGTGCTAGACAACGATATACATACTTATTTAGGAACAAAAATACTAATACATGGTGTTTGCCAGTAGAGTGTAGTGGTTTTAAGGGATGATAGGTAGAGTCATTCTGAACATTTTTGACCACATTTACTATTATGCGAAGTTTCACGGATTTTAAGATAATGCCATTTTTTTAATTAAAAAAAGAACGCTATGTTCGCCAGAGTTTTTTTATAAAACACCTTGTATAGCCTGTATCAAAGCCTGTATTTTTTTTTGTGCTTTACTTTTGCAATATCTTGGTTCTTTAAAATAAATTCAAATAAACGCATTAATACTAGACCGATAAAAATAACTTTTATAGGTAAAAAATCTAACCTAGGTGTAACTTTGCGTGTCTACGAAAAAAAAGTAACAGCGATTTACCCGTACAAATAACTTAATAAACTTCTTTGATCTACGGGCTTACTCAACATTTCATTTGCTATTATTTTCCGCCATTTTTCTCGCTCAATTTCGTTTTTTGGAAATCTCGAATAATAATACAGTTTTATTTAATTTACAATATAAAGAGCATTTACGAGGTATTTTTTATTCTTAGATCTATGTATTTATAGTAATTTATAAGAAGTTTAATTAATATTATAGACCGCAAAAATAAGTAGGCGTAAAACATTGTAAAATAAAAATCAATAAGCGACTCTATTCATTCAATTTTTAACTATGTTCCACTTTTTACATACATCATCACCAGTGATCGGGGAAAACGATGCAAAACTTTAACAATACTTACATTACAGCCATGAAATTATAATAATCCTTATACCAAATCAGAGACTGATATGGAGTTAAATTTAACACTAATCTACCAATATTATTCTTATTTTTTAATAATATTGTTGTTTTTCTTGGTTGCAAATTCTCCTTTATGTCAGGTTTACAAGTTCTGTTAAAGTTTTGCACCGTTTTCCCCGATCACTGATCATCACCTTTCTTAATTAGAAGGCGACTTTGGCCACAAATACATTAAATTATAAAACTATTAACGGGTACTTAGCGAAAATAAGATATGCCATCCTTTTTCGACTTTCTTACAAAGCTATTTCTACACTTCTTCACAGAGCATTTAGGCATGTTGACCCGTCAACGCATCGCGTGCGACTGACAGCCCAACTGCTCTCGGAAGGAATTCGAGAGCAGTTGCTCCGTCACTCCGTTTAAGCATTGACGTTAAATCTAGTGTATATTAAATCAATGCATAGGGGGTTAAATTTAGTGTGACTAACAAATTCCGCATGCGTCCTTTTTATTTAGGATTATGTCGTAGCCTTTTCTGTTTCGATTTAAGAACAATTTCTCACTATATTTTGATTAAAGAAATTATAACTTTTTTTTTATAAGTTAAGTTAAAGTATTACAGACCACTCCATTGAGGGGGTTATGGAAATATATAGAAATGGGCAGAAAGGAATCTATTTTGCTTTTGAAACATAACCTTAGCCTTTAACATTGCACCGAGCCGAGCGTCCAGTTGCGCTCTCATTAATAGTATTATGTTTTCTAATAAACTAGAGTATTGTCTTGAAGAGTAGAGTAGTTTTGTTGTACAAATGATTACATAATTCATAAGGTACTTACATGACATGATTTAATAACAATTAACCTATTAGTAAGTAAGTTAATGGTAAAAATCTCATCGCCACCTTTTCCTTTAAGTTGACTTAACGAATGTTGATCTTCAATAAACTTTATCTTATATACTATTCATTGTGTATTCATATGTACAAAAAACAACACTCTTCGATGTCAAAACTTCTTGTATTAAACTAAACTGAAGTCATAAATGCTCACATATTTCCACTAAAGTAAATATTATTTTATATTGTTAATAAATATTTTATTAGAAAACACAATGAGACGAGAAATGGACGCTCGGTACAGTCTAAAGTAAACAAATTAACGTAAGTGATAAAATATTTAATACAGTCCCAACGAAAAACAGCGAGAGTAAAGTACGTTTATGAAATATTCCTGGAATTGTGGGAACGAGATATGAACACAAATGAGAGAATGATACAATAAACTGCGCTACTGCAATTAAAATTTCCTGGGAATACCTTCCAAGTTCATATTTCAGTGGTACATTTAGTTTTGTGTTTTGTTTATGATTATTATTGTGTAAGTGCTGGTTTTTTTTTAATGGTGAAGGAGAAGGCACACGAGCACACAGGGCACCTTATTGAGAAATGGGATCTGAGACCTATAGACATTTCAATTCATTTGAACACTACAATCTCAAGACTGAAATCCTAAGACTTTAAGTATAATTATGAAATGGAAAAAAAATAGCTAAGCTGATAATTTCTCCGGTTGTTATCGTCACAACGGAACATAACAAATATAGGTGAAAGACTTAATGACCTCTTACATGTGGTTGTAACACATATGTATATACCGCTTCTTATTCTATATTAGAAATTTGACGTGAATAACATATTAATTTCGTACACTAGTACATGTAAGAGGTCATTTACTTAAGTTTTTCACCAATACCAACACTCAGCAGTGTTCGCATTGTTGTGTTCTGGTAGGTTAACGCTAACGGTTGACGCTGCACAAGGTCCTACCAGCACTATAAAAAACCACTAAATTGGACAAATGAGAGTAATGTGGGGATACATTCTCTTATTTACTTAATAGTAATGGCTGCCGTTAGTAAACACAATTATACTCGTATCATCACTGAAGTCTCTCTGCCTGCTTTATTGACATTTTCTCTTTTTTTGATCAACTAAACAATGTTACCACCCGAGTGGTGGTTGCCGGATTAGAATAGTGCCACTCCATGTCTTCCCGTGGATGTCGTAAGAGGCGACTAAGGGAATAAAGGCTTGTAGTATTGTTAGGCGATGGGCTTGCAACCTGTCACTAATACACTGATAAACATCTTAGCTTAAGTATGCAAAATGTGGTTCCAGAATTATTGACAAGTTTTTACAGTTGCCGGTAATTCTGTAGCTCTGTCTACCACTCTGGGAATGATCGCGTGATTTGCTGTATATATGTATGAAACAACGATGTCTTTTAACACTTTTACAGCAAACCGCTAGCCGGATTCTCTGAGCGTAGGCAGTTTTTGTCGCAGCGAATGTGTTAAGAATTCTACGTGATCAGTCATAGGTTAAAACAAGTTAATTAATCCGTGTAATGACCTCGGCAAGCCCCGAGATGCGACCCCTAAACTTATTAAGCTCACCCCTATAACCTTTAATGTATGTAAACATACGGATTAAATGCGAAAGTTCGAAGAGACCTTTAGATTTGTTACATCTTGCATTAGTCAAGGCCTTCTACTTTGGTTTAGTTCATCTCGGTTCGAGATCTTAATCTTATTAATGTTTTGACATCTCTTATTCATTTGACAGTGAGACCGGCAGACTTACTGCCTAACGCACTCGCAATCGCAATCGTTATCGAGTCTGCATACAAAATGAAAACAATTATTCCTTTTTGAAGTAGATTGCCATTGCGAGTACGTTAGCAACTTATTCAAAAATCACTGTCGACCTACGTTTTACAGGAGAGAAACGTTACCGCATTTTATGCCGTGTGTTGCCTCATAATCCTTTTAAGGTGGTGCTGAGAAGAGTTTAATCAAAATATAAATTTAGTTACAATAAAACGTATGATACAATTGAAAGCTAGTCTAAATGATACAAGATAGTTATTATGAGGTTCGTATTTTTGCAGCCGTGATCAGCAGCTTGACCCTTGCCCCGCAAGTATTTTAAAAATAATATGAGTTTTATTATTTTATTTTGATTTTGTTACAAAATAAATATATTGTGTGTCGAACTAAAGCAAAAATGACTAGTTCGGCTGATATGCTACCAGATTAAGTATTTCGACTAAAATAAAAACAGCTTTTTAGTACAACTCGACCAAATCAGTAGGTAACATTATGAACAGTGGATATTTTTGCACATTTTTTAACAATAAACTGTAACTATATTCACTAGTACCTACAATTTTGTGGAAATATTCATCAGCCATCTTCGTTCTATAATTGTTTTTACAAACACGCTGTATAAGAAAAGTAACTGAATAATATGTAAAACAATATACATTTAAACCATCCTCAGACTTCTTTGATATAATACGTACCTACTGCTATTTTATGTACATAGGTATTACGTACCTAGCCTACAGTAAAGCCTCTTAGGTTTTGCCCGAGTTCTTAACGCCTACATGACACGCGAAACGAAAAACGTTTGAATGCAGCGTCGTGCTCAAAATAGCTTCTATTATAATTATTTACATCAAAGGTTTTAGTAAAAATAAATTTAATCAGTTAAGTAAGTTACTTTTGTTTTTAAAAAGTCCGCCCTAGCTTCTCTCCGCCCTAGCTTTCAGAATCGGTAAAGTAGTTCCGAAGATTACCCTTAACATACGACAGTGGAAGAAAATCTATTATTTTATGAAAAACCTTCGCAATTGTTAAGGGATACTTTGCTAAATTACAAACATTTAATAAATAAATTTGAACTTTACTCTTTTTACATCTGTTGTTTTAAGATATGTAATTGTAGGTCATATTACTCGTACCAACGCTAAGCGCTTTCAATTATTTTTTTATAAACGTTGTCTATATTCTACTTTATTGTAAACCATCTTGCTTATGAAACCAGGAGCTATTTAAACCATACCTATGTTATTAAGTCAATAAGGGTAAAAATAACGTTCATAATCCGATAACGTGGTTTAAGACAAATTAAAATAACGGTCCTATTAGTTGCGCAAAAAAAATATCTCTAAAACCTACTTAGTAATCTTACGTCAATTAGCAACAACTCTTTCTATAAATCTCAGCCTCGTAAACAATTAATGCGCTTAGTACGATTTGGAACAAAAAGTAACTGCCATTAATAACAAATTCAGTGCCCAGAACTCGTATTTTAACCATTTTGTATGAAGAACAGGAAGCCTGGCCCAGAATATACATTGAGTTTGGGTCCGAAACACACTGCAGCGGAATACGCAAGCGGATGCCGTGAGTGCTAGTAACGGATGCGAAAGTAATCGCTAGATTGTTTGCTACAAGTTGGAACGTAAATTTAGACTCCAGTTGTGTTGTGACACCAACTAATGGGTTTTATTTATGTACTTGCAATGTTATATTAAATGTACAGGATGTTTCAGAACTTGAGGTTAATATTGCAGCAGAACCACCTTTATACCGGTATAGAAACTATTTTCAACATTACAATAATAATATGTAACTTTAGGAGTTTTAAATTTAGTTTTAATTTAGGTTTTTTGTGATGTACAGCATTAAGCAGATAATGCTTTGTGCTATCTACTTACAATATTCGCAGCAGTAAATAAATAAAACTTCATCGAGTTATATTGTTTCAGAAAACTCAATTTCTTTCTTATCTCTTTATTTAAACGCTTTAAATTTCCTGCGTTCAAACCGCTTAAGTGTGTTTGATGATATACTCAACAGATTCTAACCAGTTTAATAGAGTTCCTCAACACAGGGATTATAAACAGGGGCAAAGATTTAAACCCGTAAACTTTTAAAGAATGTTCTTAAACAGGACAAGTAGCAGGCGATGGGCAGCGGGCCCTAATGGACAAAGTTTTTCGACCACAAATCTTACTCCCGCGCACTGAGGTGCCAGTGGTCCAAGATACGAGAATATTTATCTTAAACTAGCAGCGAATCATTCTAATTAAACTAAAACTCTGACATAGGGAAGGCAAAGAAGCACGCGTATGCTGTCTTATGGTAAATGACATTCAATTGATGATGATGAATGATTCATTCATTAACCCCGTTAAAAGGCCCCGGCGAGTTGCAGGCCCCGCCGACGATGATACCGGGACCGTCGTCCGCTAGCCCTGTGCTCATGCTGGAAAGGGACACCCAGGTTACTGGGCTGCGTCGAGACCTAGATGAGTACATGTTCGAGCAGCGCGAGTTCCGCGAAGAGATACGGGCCTCGTTGAGAAACCTGTCGGGCCGCATGGACGACATCGAGCGGCGGCTTGAGGCGGTTGAAAAGAGGGAGGCGGAGTCGGCGCCCCAGAGCTGTGTGGTCGAGGAGCTGCAGCAGACGGTGGCTCACCTCAAGATGGAGCTGAGCGACCGTGACCAGGACGCGCTGCTCTCGGACCTGGATATAGGCCACGTTCCTGAGGCCAAAGGGGAAAACCCGGTACACACGGTCACGGTCCTCGCTGCCAAACTGGGTGCCACCCTTGACCCTCGAGACGTGGTGTTCGCCGAGCGTGTCGGTGCGGCTGAGCGGGGAGCGACGGGCGGCGTCGACAGTGGTGTCGTGGGCCGCCCACGTCGCATAGTCGTCAGGCTGGCGCGGCGCCAGCTGCGGGACGACCTGCTGCGGGCTGCCAGAGTGCGCCGCAACTTCACCTCTGCCGACGCTGGCTTGCCGGGCGCGCCCAGTCGCGTCTATGTGAACGAGCGACTCTCGCGCACGAACCGCCAGCTGTTTCAGCGTGTCCGGGAGGAGTGTCGGAAGCAGGCTTGGAGGTTTGCGTGGACGAAGCGGGGACGGGTGTACGCCCGGCAGGGCGAAGGGAAACAGGTGTACAGCATCCGGTCGGACTCCGATATAATACGGGTTTTTGGATCTGTCCCTGTTTGATGTTGTCACGCTGAGTCTGTGTTGTGAGTGTGTGTTGTCTTGTCTTGTTGTTGTTCATGGTTTTCTTGTATGGTATGGCAATGGCATGGAAAATTTAAGTTATTTTATTTTATTTAGTAACTATTTACATCTTACTATAATATATGTATTACCGAGTATTGGTTTATTTTATTTCTTATTCTCTACTGTTATAATACGACATGGTGACCGTCACAGTTATTTTGTATACTTTTTCATATTTTATTCTTTTCACATAAATATGTTTGTTATTAGTGTGGATCTCTGTCGATGATTACTAAGTCAGTGGGAATAGGTTTGTTCAATGCAGGTTCCCTAGGCACGAAACACGATGACTTCATAGCGGCTATTTCCCGGCATGATCTCGATGTGCTGGCTATCAACGAGTCGTGGTTAAGACCTGGGGAGGAGGGGAAGGCGCCTGTACTCCCTGGCTATAGATTGCGCCATATCCCTAGGCCTAAAGGCATAAGATCCCGCGGAGGAGGTGTGGGCTTTTATATAAAACGTCATGTCAACGCTCGCACTTGGCCTCACCCCGTTGACCCGTTGCATGGATCTGTGGAACAAATGTGGGTCACTTTGACCCTTAACGGAAAGAAGCTGGCGATCGGAACGGCGTATCGTCCACCCTGGATGGATTTAGATTTGTTTTTAGATGCTATTTCTGACACTATTGGCTCTATTCCTGACTATGACCATTTGATATTACTAGGAGATTTAAACATAAATTTATTAAATAATAATGACACTAGAAGTACTAAATTAAATAATTTCTTGACATGTTTTCAATTGACACAATTAGTTTCAAAACCCACTCATTTTACAAACACTAGCCAGACGCTGCTTGATGTAGTTTGTACGGATTTACGTGCGAAAAATGTAATCGTAGATCATGTGGGTACGCTCTATGGGCACTGTCTTGTTGTTTGCGAATTCAACATTAAGCTTGAAAAACCGAAGCCATTTCAAATAACCTACAGGCCTTTTAAAAACATTCAACGCGATTATCTAGATGCGGACTTGCAGTCTGTGAGGTGGGACCTGATGTCAAACCTGGGTAATGTTAATGATATGGTCGAAGCCTTCAACCGACACATAATAAACATATTCGACTTACATGCTCCATTAAAAACTACATTAGTTAAAGGTTGTTCGTACCCCTGGATCACGGACACAGTCAAGCTCATGATGCGTTTGCGTGACAAAGCCGCAGCAGAGTTTCATAAATACCAGACTGACAGTAAAAAACAATACTACAAAGACTTGAAATCTACTGTCAATAAAGCAATGTTCTATGAAAAATCTGCTTACTTTGAACTAAACATAAACAATAAAATTCATGATCCTAGGTCGCTATGGAACAATCTGAAATCTACTATATTGCCTAAAAAAAACTGTGAACTGCCTACATTATTTGACAATCCAACTGTAATAAATAATCATTTTCTAAGTCTGCCCGGAACTTCAGAAGTTTCTATAGCCCAACTGACATACCTTGAGTTCCACAGGCACAGCAATTCTATATTTACATTAGTTCCAATTAATTCAATCCAAATTAATAAAATAATAAACAATTTGAAATCAAATGCCGAGGGTAGTGATGGTATTAATTTGAATATGCTTCTGTTGACATTGCCCCACACTATTGATATAATTACTGATTTAATAAATACTTCCATTTTGACATCAACATTCCCTGATATCTGGAAGTTAGCAATTGTGCACCCTCTGCCTAAAACTGCTAACCCGTCAGAGCTTAAAGATCTTAGACCTATAAGTATTTTACCTTGTATGTCAAAAATACTTGAAAAGGCTGTGGGCTCTCAGCTTACCCATTACCTGGAGTCTAACAACATCCTGCCTATTGTACAATCGTTTCAGAAAGGGGAGAAGTACAGTAACTGCCTTACTGGATGTCACAGACCATATTTTGTGTGCTCAGGACAAGGGAATGTGCACATTGTTGGTACTCCTTGACTTTTCCCGCGCATTTGACTGCCTTAACATTAGTCTTCTTTTATCTAAGTTGAGTTATTATGGCTTCGACAATAATGCATTGCGATGGTTCGACAGTTATCTTAATAACCGTTGGCAATCGGTAAAAATTAATCTTAGTGATGGATCTACGCGAGTGTCCCAACAAGCTGGCCTCACTAGAGGAGTCCCTCAAGGATCAGTAATTGGCCCCATCCTCTTTATTTTATATTCTGCTGATATAGGGTCACATATCACTCACTGCAAGTACCACATCTATGCGGATGATGTACAAGTTTACGTCTCATGCAGGCCATCCGAAATTGACAGCGCCATAGAAAAGCTTAATGCGGATCTTGCAAGAATTTCTAAGTGGGCAACAGATAATTGCTTGCTGCTCAACCCCAGCAAGACAAAATATATGCTTTTTGGCAGCAAACAACAGCTCGCTAGCACCAGTCTCACAAATGACGTTATGATTGTAAATAAGCCTATTGAGCGGACATATGAAGCGCACAACCTAGGTCTTTTGATGGATGGTAGTCTTCGTTATGAAAAGCATATTGCCAATACTGTCAGAAGCTGTTTTTATAAGCTTAAAATACTGTACAAAATTAGACCATTTTTAACCGAGACCCTTCGTATACAGTTAGTAGAATCACTAGTTTTATCGCGACTTAATTATATGGATACTGTTGTTGGTCCTCGACTTCTTGCTAAGACAAAGAAACTCATCCAGCGTGTTCAGAATGCCTGTGCTCGCTTTTGTTTCAGCATTCCGTTGAGGGCCCATGTCACCCCATTTCTTAACAAGCATAATATCCTGAAAATGCAACACCGCCGTAAGCTTCATCTGGCTTGTTTGCTTTTTGGGGTAGTGAAGCACAAGGCGCCGGCGTATCTCTTCGAGAAACTCTCCTTTAGTAACACGTCTCGGGATAGAAGCCGTCAGCGCGTAATTTGTTTGATAACTCCCAGACATTCTTCTGCTGCTTTCCGAGGAAGTTTCCGCTATGCAGCCACGAAATGCTGGAATAATGTTCGGCCTCCACTGAGAAGCCTGCCAAACGTTAAAATATTTAGAAGTAAGCTCAAAAAGTTCATACAAGAACATCAGTTAAAAGAGGAAAATATGTGTCTGGAAACCAGTTGCTTTTAACACTCTCACCCGTTGGTTATGCTCCATATTTATTTCCATGCATTGCCATACGTTTGTAGGTCACCATAATTCAATTTAAATTTAATATTTGTTGTGCTAATTAGTCATAGGTAATTGTTATTATTGTTATATGTTTTGTAGCCTCAATCCCATGCGGTTTTTATTTGATGTTTAGTGTTTGGTTTGTTTATGGTTTGTTTTCTGTTCTGTTTCGTTGTGATCCCGCTGGCGCTAGTAGTTAACAGTTGTGTGTGGGCTGCGTTCACTGTTACCGTAAAGGCCCATACACACGTAGTGCGGGATGCAACTTTTCGATGTTTGTATTTTTGTTCATTATTTCCTTCTAATTTTTTTATTTTATTTTTTTGATTATTATGTGTGTACTTTAGTATTTTAGTTATATTATTTCTTAGTCCTTGTCATTTGTGTATCTATTGTTGTTGCCCACCGTGCTCTCACCGAATGGGTCCTGCGGAAGACCAGCGCTGGCTGTAAAGCTGGCAACATGCTGAGCAGGGTCCGTTTCGTGACAAAGTGTGTTTTTTTATTTATTAGTTTTATTTTTATTTTTGTATGTGTTATTTTTTGTCACGAATAAAGAATTGAACTTGAACTTGAACTTGAATTGATAATTGGCAAAGTAATCGAGTAACACAGGAAAAAAATACAGAAGATTTTGAGAGCTTTGCGCTTTTTTGAAGTCGGTTATATCGCTTTCTTTTGTAAGTTTTATTTACTATATAATTATCTGCGTTATTAAAATATCGTTTATACTCGCTACACTCGTAGATTTAGGTAGAAACAAGTTTATATTACGAGTATGAATGTGGAGGGTTATAAAACAAAAGGAAGACCTAAAAAGACATGGCTGGATTGTGTGAAGAGAGTGATATTAATGTTAAAGAAGGGGGTGAACGCTGATGACAGCTAATAGTGAGGTAGGAAAAAATATGCTGCGCCGACCCCAGATCATTGGGATAAGGGCAATTTGATGATGATCTTGAGACAGGTGTTTGAGATGTATCCACTTTTTTACCTAGTAGCATTGTAATAATTTCCGAAATTCTCTTTGTAGTCTACTAGTTTAAGCTCAGTTTACTAACACGGTTCTTAGACGTCACTTCGTATACTCAGCAAACCGTGGCCATGGCGACCCGCCCCACGAGTTTACAAAAAAGATATCGCGGCATAATGACCACTATCATTAAAAATTCCATCTTAGCTCGACAGACTATTAGTTCTTGCCCTAGACTTGCCTTTACACATGATGTTGTACAGCTAGCAACATAAGTAGATACAGTTTAACGACAAACTCGGCTTTATCCTATACAAGCTTCGGTTAATGTGAATTTTGTGTAACATCTGTACATAAACCAGAATTAATTATTTATAAAACCTGCCTCTTGAATCCGCATTATAATCCGTTGCGTAGCTTGAACGATCTAAGGGAAATCATAGGCCACTATGGAACTATTTCAAAGTGCCGCAATGATTTAAATCGTAACAAACATTTTAACAACTGAATTAAAACGTCACCTTGACTTCCATAGTGCCCTATGAATCAAATTGGTTGACTGTTTTGTAATACTTATGAATAGAAGAAAGGGAACTGATGATAAATAAATTAAGGTTTTTCGAGCTGGAAAGGTAAAAAAAATACGTTTTAATTTTTGACCCAATTTTTTTTTATATATATATTAATTGCCTTTGACTGTACTTTTGTTGCTAACTCTGCAAGAAAAGCTAACGATAGTTTTGATGACCTGAGTCATTAGATACGAGTATAATGGTTTAAATATGATTCCGTTGCGTAAGCGGTAATGGAGACTCATTTAAGTTTAATTATACAGCCGTGTTACAATAAATACTTAATTTTAGAAGTCGTTATTCATTTAACCTCGATGGCAAACATTCCCATTTTTATTTAGTTGAAGTGGCGTTTTATTTATAACACTAGTGAGTTTTTATTATGTCGTTCATAAGTCCTGTATGGTGGTGGGACTTATGAGGCAATTATTCGATCACACAGATAAAAAAAATATCGATCTTTTTCTTCATCGCTAAGCCTTGTCTCTATATTTGTAAAGAAAGCAATGCTGTAGATAAATAAAACATAACAATACGGAATACGTCAGGAGTTATTATTAAAACAACGTAAATTGTAAGCCACTCTAACTGAGTGCCTCAGGATTTTGTTCTTTCACGAATTGAGACAAAGTCACTAATACAATGTCTCCATTTTTTTTCAGTCTAACGACTTGATGACATTTTGTATCCGACTTAAAAATATATTAGCACAGTAACTTACATAATTCATATCGGGGTCATTGCCCCGACTCCCGCGTCGTTATAGGTCGAGCATCAAAGATCGCGATTTTGCTCGGTTCAAAATAAATCTTCGGAACAAACCGGCGCACGCGCATTTGGGACATTGTGACATGACAGCGGTGTTTACGGGTACGCTATGGTGATAAGCGGAGCGGGTTTTGAGTTGACTACGAACTGTTCATGTTTAGCCGCTGGGTCTGTATCGTCTCCCATAATAGGCAATATGCATGTTATTTTTTAATCGCATTTATCTACAAAATATTAAAATACCGAAGAAGAGATCATTAAAATTGAAGTTAATTACGTATGATACAAGCATTTTTAACCGAGTTCAATAACGGAGGAGGTTCTCAATTCGTCGGGTAATTAAAAAAAAAATGTTAATTAGACAGCGATGAGGACGAAAGTTCCGATACGCCGTGTGACCATATAAACTCTATGTTGAATCCTGTTTTGCTAGAAAGAGAACAAGTCTTTGTTGTTTTATATCATTGTTATTTCTATAGCTATACAGAGAAGGATTTCTCACAACTGTTTTTTCATGACTCAGTTTTTATTGAAACTGTTAAAAAATATATGAATGTTCTCTGTTATTTTTAGTCATACTGTGTTTTAGATCACTGTCGTATTTTTTTTAAACACTATTATTTGGCCAGGTTTTTTATAAATCAAACCTAACCTGAAAAGTGTACGGTTTCAGCGATATTAAAATAATGGCTATAAATAATTTTATCAAATGACATTATGACCAAAAAAAAAGATGGGAAACAAAGGAACCTCGTTTGATGTACCGTAAGTAGCAATGTTCGAGGTTTTGGTGGTGTGTGTAAGAAAGTAAAATTACTAGCATAGAGGCCTTCCATCTTGGTCCTTAGAATTATCAAAGCATGTACAGCATAGACAATATAAGTGTCTATAGGTTTTAGATCTCACTATATTACCATTAGGTAACCTGTGTGCTCGTTTGCCTTATTTACGCTAAATAAAAAATTGAATAGAAGTAATTGTTTGTTTCTGAATGTGTTACCAATTTGACGATCACAGGCCAACTGACTACAATCTTAAGACTGCAAACCTAAGACCGCAAGTGTGTTTCCAATCCAGAGGACTAAGATGGAATGCCTATGCTAGTAAGTTCACCCGTTGTCTTATCCCCACACTAGAACATAACAATTCGAACACTGCTGCTTGGCGGTAGGTTAAAGTGATCCGGACGGACCTTGCATAAGGTCCTACCATAACTTACCTATAAGATGTTTCATAAAATCTCGTCTTCCTCTTCACCATGCCCCCCTCCCAAGTTTATTCCCATACGTTTGGCAACGGCCAATAGACTAAATCCAGAACTATTCACCACTGAGATAAATGGGATTTCTCCGCACGCTGCTATCCAACACAATGAGATCTGCTACTGGAATTTTGTAAATGCACTTTGCCACGGTTCAGTACTGTTATATAACTGATACGTAATGAGGGGTCTTAAAATACGTGTGGTTTTATGCAACGAGCCGAACGAAGCGAAGGCACGTTTCATAATAAAATCACACGAGTGTGTTAAAACTTAACTATGTACTATTGAATATTGATTTTATCTACACACATAATTACTCTAAGATTGGTTAAGAATCCAAGTGCTAAGCTACTAAAAACATTAAAATTTCAATTGTTTTGGTTTTGGAAAATGTTCCATATTTAAAAATTACTTTAAAGAAGAGTATTTGATATCGTAATAAGATCATTACGTTACAGCCACAACTGCGACTACACCACCGCAAAGAGAAGTATCATGGTAAAATTGATTGTTGCAATTCTGGTCATTGCCAACTGGTTCTGAACGCATTATAGAGAACTTATAATACATGTGTAGATAAAATTGTTAATTATTTCGCTTGTTATTGTTGATTGTTCAAACCTATCAAGGCTGTATACGTGTTAAGAGTAAGTATTTGTAAATCATGATTAGAGAGTACAGAGGGCAGTACTAGTTCACCCGGATGTGTATCTTCTCTGTGGTGTGATATAGAAATAATAAACGGCAATTAATTGTATCATTTATAATCAAGATATAACATGTTTATAAAAAGGTTACAAAAATACTCATCTCTTGATTTGAGCCTACCTTCTTTCATTTGACCGGATCCAGTGTTAAGCAGCTCGAATCGCCGTAACTGATCTGTATTCAATTGGATTTCCTCTCCATTCGAAGGGTCGTTAGTTTCGGGCGTATATGCATTGTTACAAGGATTTGTTACGTATTATTCCTCAAAAAACAGAATTCTATGAACATCATCTTGATGAACAGTATTCTATTGACAATGTTTCTGGGCAGTGATATACGTACTTCCTGTCGACTTAATAGAGAAAAGACATATTTTTCAATTTTAAGTAGAAGTGCAAAGTCTTTTTAATTGCAAACGACCAGTATCCTCATTCATCTTCATTCAATGTCAAAAGCAATATGGATATACCGAGTAGAAGAGCCTCTAATAGAAATCAGCCGCCGCAGTCGCCCATACACCTCAGCAATGGCAAGACTCTTTTTTAGGCACCGAGTTATAAGAACTAAATAAATGTACACTCATAAACATAACAAGGATAACCTTCATAATTTGAAAAGTGCAGTAACTCCGGAAAATGTATAAAATTGAATAAACTCCCCCACGCCGTCAGCGTGGCCGTAGAATATATCTCGCAACTAATCTCATAATCCAGACCTTGGCCAATAAAAATGACCAGTAAATCATAACACGAAAAACGTCACCGATTTTCCGTGAATTATAGCCAACTTCTATTTTTATCGACCAGTAAATACGCTCTAACAAATTTATAGTTAATACACGAGTGGCGCCACTATCAAACGATTGTAAGTACTGACTAAGGTGGAACATTAGTTCTCTTTTTGCCCACTGGCACAGATAAGTCTGTAAGTAGGTACTGGGGCACCGGAAGTTATTTGTCGTAGCATCCGACTTTGCAACACGTTTCCGGTCCGTTGACGGTGGATTTCGTGGGGCTCTCGAAAATGTTATTCCGGACAGGGAAAATTTTATAATAGCAGAAATTTCACTTGGCCTTCGCAAACGCTTGGGCATTCTAACAAAGACAAGTATATATCTGACTCGGTAAAATTTACTTGATTTTGAGATATAATCGTATGTGAACGTTATTATAGCACTTATTTACTTGACAGTAATGGTGGCCGAGTTAGAAATACGATAACATGACTTAAGCGATTAGGTTTTAACAAGTAAAATAGAACCCTAGTGTAGTTTTAACAGTATGCCAGCTACGTATAAAAAAAGATGTGGCACATGGAGAAAGACCTCAGTAAAGAGATGAAAGTGGAAATGTTAAAAGAAGAAAGACCATCATCTCTCTACCTTTTATTAGAAATTTTCCGGATCTAGCAGCTTATTACGACCTCAATTGTTAGCATCTGTTAACAGTCTTTAAGAGCTAGTGTACACATTAGATACTCATCGTTGCGTTCGGCGCGCGTTGGACGCGTACATACACGTCGACGTTCGACAAACGTTACCAGGGTGTCCATACTGGCTTAGTTTGGAAATAGATCAAAGACATCATTCTCAATTTTTGGTGAAATATTTGTCTACTCTACACGAAAGCGTTCGTCAAATGTACAAAAAATGACGGCACATACATCTTAGAGCGCGCGGCAAACGCCCGCGGAACACGCGTTCTAACCAAAATCTGACAGCGCGCGTTGGCATGTGTACACCTTCGACTGACCTCATAGTACTGATAAAGCGCGCTTCAAAACGCCTAATGTGTACTCGTCTTAAGAGGCGTTTAAAACATAAAAGTGGCTTAACCTGACATTTTTAAGCTATGCTTCAGTTTCAGGAGCGTTTGAATTCACAACACATTCTGCTCGGTTTCATATAGTTTTAACGGTTATGAAACATCTTTTATTTGTTTTTGCGGAACCAGCCTTTTCATAGCCGGAACGTGTTTAAAGACAAAACAACACATGTTGCAAATTTCTGCAAGAGTATTTACTTGAACATTATTGTAAAGAGAAGATGGCGGGATGACTTGGATGCTTTTCTAAGCGAGTGATGGGATCATGCAATAGGGACAAATGGTGGAAAAGAGGGGAGGCCGTTGCCATTAAAGAATGTAATGTATGCATATTTAGTATTATTTTAGCAGACAGTGGACATGGACTGTAATATTAAAGTGGTAGCTAAGGGTAGAGGGGCGGTGAGTTTGCGGACAACCTCCCAAAGCAGAGAAATAGACGGAGTTTTTTTTTTGTGTTGTCATGCAGTGGGTTAATGTGGAATAATTGGATGGGTGAATGATTGAAGATTATGAACACCAAATAAAGATAAATAAAAACATAATGTGCTCAATCAAATGAAAAGAGATGTTATGGCAACCAGCAACTATGGTGGTCAACAATACAAAACACTTCGAAAAAAAAAAAAAACTTATACATAATCTGCTATGGTTTGTCTATTTTTTTATTATTATTTAGTATTTTCATAAATTCCCATTACAATACGAGGCTTTTTTAAAGGCTGTCTTTAGTTTTATTGAGAGTATTCCTATGAAAAAAGTAGCTTAGTCTAATTCTAATATCTAATTACAGTAATTACATAACTGCCCAAAACATAGTTTCAAGAACAGAATCGAAGGAAATCCTTTGTAACTTTCCTCAGTTTATAGAAAATTCGATTTCTGTCAAAGGAATGGAAGTTGAGAAGTGTAAATCCCGTAAACTCGTAACAGGATTCCATGAAAGCTGACAAGTACGCGAGCCAATTTGTACCTTGTCGCTGTAACTAGCTAAGGGGATCTGTCCTGTCCCATCCTCAGATTGTGTTCGACATTAAAAACAGAGAATATGGACTTCCCATTTATAAGAAACAAACGTATTCGGCATGTTTGATTTTAAAGATCGTGCAAAGTATAAGTTTAATATAAGTCCATGTATTTCTGTGTGTGTTTATATGTGTGTCTGTTTCTACCATTATAGCTGCCAAACAGATGGTCTGGACGCGGCATTTTTTTTTGAAAGAAAGCAAGCTTTATTCGTTTTGGTTTTTAGATGGTTTTAATGAAAATAGGTTAGACCATTTAAGAGACATTAACTTGAAAAGTAGATGTTGCCACGATATCGAGGATTGTTACCTAATTCAATAATTACGATTAGTACCTGACCGAAGTAATCTGATAAAACAATCAATCCAATTATCCGAGAAGCTGGTAAATGATCAACACGGCATTGTCACCGGCAACTATTCCTTCGTATGTTTCACACATTCCCGTGAAAATGTAGCTCAACTAGCCATCTCGTTACTTCCTTTCCTCCCCTCCTCCTCCTCTACTTAATTATAGAAGTAACTATTTAAACAACGTTCCCTGTAGCACAGCACTCAAAAACTCCACAATCTAAATACCGAAACCATTGTGTTGAAAAGTCAACAAGAAACCTTTGTTGACACGGCGTCAACGGAGATTTTCCGACCCGAGACCGATCTCATTAACTTGATTATATACCTCGACGTAATATGAACGTTTGTAGACAGTCTCTCTTCAGAATATGCGTCGCAAACCACCCAACAACCACCCCTATCCTCTAGGAATTAAACGCAAAAGTTGCATGGAAACAGCAATTCCAATGTCGCGCTTAGTTATGAAAAACGTGATGGCAGCATGTTTGGAAGGCTGTAATTTATTTTTTAGGGTCCGCTGAAAGAATCCTTTTACGTTGTAGGCTTATAAAACAAAATGTAAAAGAGCTTGTAATGTTTATTTCATCACCCGAGTAATTAATGAGGCATGTAACTGAAAAAAGAGACCCAGTTATATATTTATGTCGCCTCGAGGCTTGTGAGTAGTGAGTAATGATCCTCGTAAGACTTTACTGTTTTCCTTTGAATGAGTAAAATATTCGTACTAGACGTTTGTGATACCACTGTATTCAAAGTCGGTATTCAAAGTGTTTATTAAACGAATTGTCCTTTTTAGTACATTGAATTGAATGACTCATCGAGACCAATATAATGTTGAGTAAAATAAACATCCTTTGGAAACCTTTCGACTTCTTTAAATGAGATTAGCACACCGTCAAGATGGCTGGCAACGACATAGCTCGACGGCGGTGAGTGGCAAGCGGCGGATAATATTTCTGCTAATGTTGCCGTGGCTACTCGTCGTATATATACTTCATACTCTCATACATCTCTGCTCTATGAATGTTTGATTTTTGCTACTTCTAATAATCACTGCCTTCGCTCGTTGCCCAAGTACTGGCTAGGCCGTTGCGTTGCATTTACAAAACATACATATCTTCCAGCTATATTAGATGGCAGTAACAAGTAGGTACAGTCAAAAGCACTTATATTTATACGCCCATCGCGCCAAATGGTATATTTAAACATATAACTTATTATGAGTGGCATACGGTCGTGTAGATATTTTCAACGCCTTGGGATTGTACATAGTTATATTTATGACTTTGCAAGTACTCAAAATGTATACAAGTTTTAGTACGACCAAAGGTAACCCCCAAACGTTGGTAATAAACTATAGGGGTGGTGTCAAATATTTCTTGATTAAGAAAAAGACATTAACACATTGAATTCATAAAATATTTGTTTAATCAACTATTTATTTAATTAAAATACGTCAAAAAATCAATCTAGTATATGCAAAGGGCTAGGATTAAACACATCAGCAAAAGGATTCCAACCACCATAGCAATCGCATACTTCAATGCACAAGTAATCTCTCTCTAACTTTTGCGCAGCTAATCGCATCGGCGACATGAGCAAAGTCAGGCTCTCTGGGGCCATGTCGGCTTCGATAAACAAGCTGTACAAACCGTGGCACTTCTCTATGAGCAACACGATATTATTAGCATCTATTTCGTTGTCCGCAAGTGTTCGTTCATACTCGCAAATGTGAATGTTCTCCAAAGTTGAACATTGACACAACGAATCGAAAATCATCTCGTACTCTATGTCTTCTGAAGTCAGTTTCATGTTCTTCAGGTTTTTAGCCAAGTGTATAGAGTTGGACAAAGACAAAGAAGAACCGCGGTGTGAACCTTGGTAACCACGCTTTTCTATGTAAACGTCAAGCGTGTATAGATTATTGCACTGCAAGAAGAGCGTAGTGAAGAAGTCTCCTTTCAAACAAATATTACTCAGTCTTAGAAACGTTATGTTTTTCAATGTACTTGATTGTGATGTTAATGATACCGGGTGGTTGCTTCGCAAAACATTGCCTTCTCTCCTACAAAAATCCGTTAGCGTCACTTTTTCTGGTAATTTGTCCAGTACTTTTTCGAAACCCTTGCAGGAGTCAATGCAATACCAATTACTAGGAGCTTCAGTTAATTTCATTTTAATTTTGTTGTGCATGCATAGATAAGTGGGGAAATAATCAGTCAACTCATTAAGAACTTTCTTGAAAAACTCGTCGTTAAAATTTGTATGCGATTTACTCCAAGCTTTAAATATTATGTTACCATCCAACAAGAAATCCAAAGGCAAGTACGTGCTTATCTCTATTTTTAAATCTGAACAGTTTAGTGAAAATATTGAACTGAATATAGGAGACACGTAAATATATATCTTTTCTAAATACATAATGAAGATATATTCAATCTGTTTAAAATTTAAGTTCGATACTCCCCTAAGACTTCTAGAAGATTTGTGGGTAACTCTGCAGTCACGGAACACATAGTTAAGTTTTTCAAAATTAACATCTATATTTCCTTCAATGTCCGTAGGTATGTCTTCTTCGTCGATTTCCCATAAGTCTCTATAGTTATCAGCAACAGTTATTTTCAAACTCTTAGTTCTTGGCACGTCATACATGAACATCATAGGGGAGTCAGAATCGAAGAACTCAAAAACAACAAAGTGGACGTTCTCGAAGCATTGTCGCTCAAATATTTTTAAACATTTGTCCCACACATCGTCTCTTTTCTGTTTTCTTGGCCATTTGAAGAAATTTATACTTATATTCTTTAAGCACTCCGTACAGATGTCATCTAGTTCCGACAAATAAATACTAGTAAAGGTCACATCTAGTGTTTTCAGGTTGGAACACCTCTGGATATGTTGGGAGAGTTTATCAGCCGTCAGATCTGTTATGCCACTTAGATTTAACTCGTGAATGTTTGCGGCGAAGTCTAGAAAAACATCTAAAGCCAATGTTTTCACTGATGCTAAAGAACTTCGGGATAAATCCAACTTCCTCATCAGACATGGCACAAAGAACCGTCTCAACTCAATAACACTATAGGCTTTAATTTTAGATTTTGTATCTAGATACGTGAATATTATGATTCCAATTTCCACCGGCAAATCTAATATATTCATCGAGAGACGTGTAAATTTTACCAAATATTTGTAAGATGTGTATATCAAAAAGTCATGTGTTCAAAAAGTGTTTGACAGTGACGCGCGATTTTCACGGTGACGTTTACGGGAAAGGTTTTTTGTCTTTCGGAGGCTGTCAGATATTATAACCTCGTTGGCTTCCAAAGTACAGTGGTAGTAAATATTGTTGGATGGCTGGATGGTTGGATAGTAGGCTTTGATTTTTTTTTAATAAATAATATTTTGTTTACTTGTGTGTTTGACTTGACGCGAAGTAAATTAGCTAAAATATGTGATGGTATTTTAATTGTGAACTAGTTGCTAGTTAGTACTAGGAGTACGAAAAAACCTGTTTAGTAAAAAATATACCGGACAAGTGCGAGTCGCACTCGCCTACCGAGAGTTCCGCACATGACACAGTTAACTCAATTCAAAATTTGGACCGCCGTTCCTTGCATAAAGACCCTGTTTTATGTGATTTTATTAAAGAAGGCCGTATTTCAGATTTTTCCCTATACTTGTAGTAAAAGACGGTGTTATTTACCAAATTTCATAGTTCTAGGTCAACGGGAAATACCCTATACTATTTGATTCCCTCTAGTGTTGAAATACACTTTTTTGCGGCATAAATGGCCGTATCTTTGTTTTACGTTAATGTAGAAGTTCGATTTTTTCACAGCTTCAAGGGATTGTAGACCGGAGTATATGGTTCTAATTTCAACTTGATACCTCCACGCGTTTCCGAGATAAAGGGTATTGACAGACAGACGGATAGACGAACAGACAGTTAGACAGGCAGACGGACAACAAAGTGATCCTATAACGTTTCCGTTTTTTCCTTTTGAGGTACGGAACCCTAAAAATAGACAAACCATTATGAATCAATCAGGTTCTTACAAATTTTATTTATAAAATAATATAGGTTTGTAGGGTTCTTCCTGGCTACTATGTTATTTTAGGTAAATAAATACGGTTAATAAATGAGACGTCATTAGTCTAATTTGACGTCACTCGCGCCATAACTATTTGTTTATCCTCATTGGCTGTACCAACAGTAAGTGACGTCACTCGATCAGCTGATGTTATCATCTGAGCGTTTGACGTGTGAACTATTTCTTTTTCATAGAATGATCACGTTTGACATGAAATCTATGGTATAATAACTTATGTATTTCGATGTATTCATAAATTAAAAAGGTTGTTTAATACTAACCCGTAGCACAATGTCAAACTTCATTATTTAGTAAAAACTCAACAGTTTTCCTTATCAACGAAACATTTTTCAAAATGGCCGATCTAATATGGCGGGCGTTCGATGGTTTCTTTACTAATTAGTTTCGCACTAAATTAATTGCCGGAGTTTTCCAGATTGATCTTTCTATTGGTTTGAAAAATCGATTCGGTGGCTTTGGAGTTGAGTCAATTTTCACTTGAGAGGGTTCAGTTTAATTAACAAGATGTTTTTTTTAAAATTTACTTTGCTTTTTTAACGTTTTTAAAACATACAAACTAGTTAATTATCATTTTTTTCTTTTTATTCTACCTACTTAACGTTCTTACAAAACAAATAAAGGTTCCGGAACACAAGTTGAAAAAGTAAGCATTTTGCCTTTTATTTTGATAAAATCCAATTATTTCATCAT
Organism: Acleris sparsana; assembly: GCA_923062465.1. Classification (NCBI taxonomy): domain Eukaryota; kingdom Metazoa; phylum Arthropoda; class Insecta; order Lepidoptera; family Tortricidae; genus Acleris; species Acleris sparsana. The sequence goes on from OV281286.1 coordinate 18,415,488, forward strand.
TTACAACTTCTTTGTTTTTACACTAAAACGCTTGCTGAATTTCTCGATTCTATTCCCGCCAAAGGCGCCGACACGGTATAAGAGTCAAATCAAAGACTACTATAGTATTTTGGGGTAAGTCAAACAGAACTGACGCTACTGACCCACGTGATGCCTATGATAATTTTGCTCAGCTGTCATTTTGAGGTTATTTCCACGCCATATCAATTGCCTATACACAATCACTGAAAATGGCGATAATCTCCATTCACAAATACCATGATTGGCTGTTTCGGGGTTTCCGAAGTAAAAAGAAACTTTAGTCCCAAGAGCTAAATAACGAGCTTTAGTCCCGATGTGCAGAGACTAAAGTAACATTTTAAGAGAAAGAGTGAATATATTCTATCATAGTATGGGGTAGTAATTCTAAAATACAATTTTACGTTTTTTAATTTTGTAAAAATATTTTTTTTTTACTGTACGACGTCCGTCTGCACTGCTTAAACAAATACTTACTAAGAACGGTCAGGCGTGAGTTTTAAAACAATCGTTAGTTTAAATTTATATTTGTATGGCAGACACGTTGTATAAGCCTGTGGACGGACATCTTAATCAATTACATCTAAGACAAAAGATTGCTTGTACGTTGGCAGGGCTCCAGGCTGGGACGTTCTCCTGCTCAGTACATGTTTTTGCACGGTCCTGTTGGACACTGAATAATAGAAATGGAAAGGATCGCTAGCAACAAGCTTTATACAAGGGAGGGATACGTTATGAGGATTAGCCTCATAATAAATATTGGATTTTGTTGATGTTGAGGGTACTTTTTCGAGAGTACATTTGTATCTTTCGTCTACAGAACTTTTATCCATATTTTATTTAATACTTTCATGCGACTTTCTTGCAACTAAAAATAGTACATTTAGCAGACTTAAGAAATATTTTGACTTGGTTTTGCGAAATTCTATCTGGATTGTATGGGTTAAAGTTGCAGTTTTTAATTGATTACAGAAACATTAGGCGAAATTAAATAACAGCACACAACAACGACAAGTACCTAATTAAAGAAAATTATCATGTGGAAAATTATCTGTCAGTCGACCAAATTCTTAATGGTTTTGAAACCGATATTATACAACACCAGCATCGTTATTTATAATCTTATGAATCTTGACGACACGCTGGCCTAGTTGGTAGCGACCCTGCCTACGAAGCTAGCGGTCCTGGGTTCGAATCCCGGTAAGTGCACATGTTTGTGTGATGAGCGCGAATATTTGTTCCTGAGTCATGGATGTTTTCTATGTATTTAAGTATATATTTCTCTATATAACTATTTATATCGTTGTCTAGTACTCATAGCACAAGCCTAGAGCTTAGTTTGGGACTAGGTCAATTGGTGTGACATTGTCCCCTGATATTTATTTATTTATTTATTTATTTATTTATTTAGAAATGGCCTGCCCTCTTCCCCCTTTATCAGTTTGTATCTGCCATCGCGCACGCACACGTGTTAAGTGAAGTCCCACTTCACCCTTGAGGCTTTGGTTCAACATCGGAAATACCATTTCTCGAGAGTTGTTCATAACCTTTACATCAGCGAAAAGACATATACTACTGGATATACAGTTCCCCCGAGAATCTCCACGATGGTCGGTTTTGTGGTTCTCGCACTCATTGGTTTTCCGCGGTCTTTACCAGATCAGTCGTCCTTGTGAGAGGCCTGCTAACACTTCGCTTTGCAGTCCTCTGTTGTTATTCCAACATCATAATTTTACTTTAGACATAGGCTCTAGTCGGTGGTGTAATTTCTCTTATCTCTGATAGCTTTTTCACCTCCTGATACGACACAACACTGGCTGTCTTATTTGGCTGAAGTAAGTACCTAAGCCTAGGTCTTCCTCTTCATCTCTTTCCCTCAACGTTGCCCTCCAAAATGTTCAAAAAGAAAATGTCATGCGGTGTCAGGTGTCCCATCATATTTTATCTTCTACATTATATGGTTTCCAAAATGTCTTCTCTCGTTTATCATCTATGTTGTTTTTTTTTTCCTTCCAGCTAATTCTTTCTATTCTCCACCACCAACACATCTCAAACACTTCCAATCTTACTTCTTATCTACCTTGAAATAAAAATGAAACAAAAATAAGCAGTAAAGTATCACATTATACACATCTATTGTGAAAACCAGGATATCTCCAACCTCAAGGCTAATATCGCAGACGGCTTTGCTAGATTTATGCCGTACGTGTGCGAATTTCTGAAGAGCGATCGCCGAGCAGCCGCCATCAAGGCTTAGATAAACAATGCTACTGGAAACATTATATGTATGTGTTTTGAATTGACAAATCAGTCATATGATAGCTTGTGACTTGTTCGGCTACGTCATGTTCCATTTTCAAAAGCTTTTATTTAACTTGACATATTGTTCGGTTGTCAGTATGTTCAATTTAAATTTTGCTAGTCAATTCTGAACCAGTTCTCTTTATTGGAATGGGCTGAAACTTGAAATACGTATTGTTAACTTACTTATTTTGCCATATTTTGGCGTCGTCTGGTTGATAATCTCATGATGAAGTCGGAAGAAACATGATCTCTGAAAACTAACAAACATTGGACTCGTTAATGCATTTCGAAAATAAAGTAAGGTTTTGGCTTGATTCAGGCATTTCACACTTTATGATCTCTAAGAATGATATAGCTGCAAACTGGGGTCCGTTTATTTGACCAAAATTACGGTTCACAAACGTATCATTTTACAAACTTTCATTTCGCGAAAACGATATCTGACACGTCTCTATTACTAGAGGCATAAACGAGTGTCAGATATTTTTGAGCCCAATGTTCCATAATATATTATTGCTGGTGACTGTACTTACTTAAATCGTTATTAGTACATAGGGTACATAGACTTTAAATAAGTAAGGTTAGGTAAGATTTTTGACTACATGCAATTGCTAAATAATGCGGCGGATTTATCTCTTTGTTTATAAAATGATATAGATTTTCAAATGATGACTTGGAAAACCTTAATAAAACTTGCAAACTAATTGATTCAAAATAACACTATCTACTTATTTACTAAGTACTGGAAATTTTGTAAATGCTTTTAATTCTGCTAATGGCCGAACAAACAGTTTCAGAGAAAATTGCATTACTTGAAATGAAACTTCTCCGAACTGATGCATCTGCGGACCGTTCGGCGTGTTGGAAGGGACTACCATTTACTGCTAATGCTGAATAGATACTTCACGTTTACATGTAAACTTCTGAAGCTAAAATTTCCTCTCGCGTAAAATCAAAGGGATAAAGTTCGTGATGCCAATCTGCGATCGCTTCGATTCGTTTAGGCTCGTTTTAATTGGTTCACCGGGCAGGATATTGCTTGGAAATTAATTAATTGCGACGTGTCTATTGATTGCTGCGCGGAACGCGCTGGTTTTTTTTAAATTAATGACGTCTACAAGTATCGTTAAAGGGCTTTCTATTTACTTTCTACATTTAAATGATATTAAAGTAAAATTGTGTGTTTATTTAATGTTTGTTTGAATTTTGGGGGTTATCTTTTACTAAACCGATTTTTTAATTATTTTAATAAAAAGTTTTTATCCCAGTTTAATATTGGCTACAATATTTCAATCCGTGATAGTGAATCGAAGTAATAAAAAAAAAAAATCGACTTATTTCTTTTATTGACAAGAAGTCACGCATTTTAACGTGTGTAGTAGACGAGTACCTGATTACTTAAATCAGAGAAAATGAAACAAAATAAATAAATGTCTCAATATTTAACAAACTCTTTCGTAAACAATTCACTATCACTCGTATGTTGGCCACCAATTTCCACGGTGGCGGCGAGCAGCGAGCGACGGAAACAAATCGTCAGTAATATTTCAATAATGCGTAAGTAACAAATTAAATAAATTGCAAAATACACCTTAGCAAGTAAAGCAGTAAGGTACATTTTGCAACTTATTGAATTTGTTACTTACGCGGTATTGCAGTATCACCGACGAAATGCATAGAAATCACCTCATCGTTGCCGGCATGCATAAAATTTGTTGACACCCGCATGTTGTCTCTACCGCTGCCACTGTCACGCAAAGTCGTGACTGGGCAGTAATATCCAAGAAATATTCCTATATCAGCCGTCGTCCTAATGAACTTGCCTTAAATTTTACACATGAGACATGTCAACGTGTTAATAAAACACGATTGTTATTCGCCAATAATGATTTGATAAATAGCATGTAACGTGTTAAACCCGTTGGCAACAGGTGAGTTTGGCGTAGCGCCAGCCTCACGTAGCAGTGCAAGGGTTAACAAAGAGTCTAGTGGGTCCATTAGACTTTTTGAAATGGAATAAGGTGTCCTTGAACGAAGTGTGACTCGCGGCGTGAGGCTTGGAATGCTTTTTAAGAGATTCTCTTGTATGTTTCATGTATAGTTCAGCACGGTATTTAATGATACTTTTAGGAAGGAGGTAGGTATTACATGGTATTACCTTCTTTTGAGGCGAATTACAACACTTAACATTTTACAACTTTTTTTTATTTTTATGGCGTTACCAAGGTCATTATTAATCCTTAAAGAATGACCTATTGAGATCTAAGAGTAAGAAAATATTTCTATTCAGGTACTAAAGGTACACAGGTTTATTTTTGTTAAAAATATGCTCCATATGCCGCATTATACATCAGCATTGTTTGGTAATATAACTATTTGTGGAACTTTTGGATGAGCAAGAAAATTATATCGATAGTATGGGAATAATAAATAAAATAAATAAAATAAAATATCTTTATTTCGGACCACTAGTTATCCATAGGATGTTAGTAAAAGAGTTAATCTATGTTAGTTTATTTTATTTAAACAATTGGGTTTGTAAAAACTTAAAGTACAATTTGGGCTACGCCCTTGATTTGTCCCACCCAGAAATTTAAAATAGGACAGTCAAACCTGCCCGCAATCGCGTTCAAAATGCTGTTAGGGCTTTGCCTCACACGAACCAACAGCGACACTATCTTTTTACGTATAACCGCTTGGAAACAGTCCGTGCGAGCTTCTGCGAGCATGCCCGATGCACTACATCTCCTCGGCAGTCCCATCAACATTCTGAACGCGTTATTGTATTGTACGCGCAGAGCGCTATAGGCCCCCTTTGTATACCTAACCCACAGGCTGCTTGTGTAAAACGATTGGGTAAAAGCTTTAAAGAGCGCAATTTTCACCTCATATGAACAACGAGCAAACCTGCGGGCAAGCATATTACTTCGGACCGCTAGCGCCCTACGCTCCCTCTCTATATCTTGATCATCTTTCAAGTCGCTCGTAATAATATGGCCAAGGTACTTGACCTTGTCCACAACATTCAGTTGAGTACCGCTCAGAGTAATTGGGGGCACATAGTAAGGTTTAATTTTTCCCGCCTTAAAAACCATGATCTCGCTCTTCTTAGGGTTGTAAACCAGACCATGCGCCACGGCATACGCCTCGCAGGTAGCCAACAGTTGCTCAATCGCGCCGATAGAAGGGCCCAGCAGCACCATATCATCGGCATAGCTCACGTTATTTATACACGTGCTTCCCACGTAGCAGCCTGCATGCATGCTGCTCAGTCGATCTATCAACTCGTTAATATATAAGTTGAACAACTTTGGAGATGTTATACCCCCCTGCCCAACCCCGCATTCAAGCCTGTACTCGCCGGATAGAGTGTTAGCCCATCTAACTTGGTTCGTCTGATTGTTGTACCAGCGTCTAAGGACAGCAATACACTCCGCCGGCAGACCGATCATAATTCAGCGTGATTTTTGGCAAAAAAATTGTGTTACATAAAGACATCTGTGACATACAGACGGACATGGTGAAACTGTAAGGGTTCCTAGACTTCGGAACTCTAAAAATGGGTCATATTTTACTCTCTACCTTCTATTTTTGTGACACATGAGAGGAAACTGTCGGGCACAGCGCGGTATCTACTCACTATGGTAAACTAACGAACACAGAATTCTCTCCACGCGTTGTGCCTGCAAATCTGTATATTCCTTGACATTTAAATTTATGCGTCCAACTTGAGAAACTCCGCAATCTTACGGAAGTGTCGACAAACAGTTCGTCTAGTTGTTTCTGAAGCTCGCTCCTTTCTGTTTGCTTAGAAAATTGCAAAACAATCCTGGAGACTGCTCTCCAATAGTTTCACGCTCCTGCAGGAAAAGCGGGTGCTCCTGGCATTAGAATGGATTCAGCCCTGACACAATGCCTTCATTTTTTTACCTGTATAGAATAATTGTTTTTTTTCAGCGGGCGCAGATGAATTTTGATAATGGTTTAGGGAACCTAAATAAATTAGTTTATCCGTTTAATAATATCGGACCCAGACCAAACACCATTTTAGTTGCTCTCATATTGCCATTTTGCAAAACAGCTGAATGATCCAATTGTATTGAACTTTTCCTAATTATTATTTCTTTTAAAGCTCCTGTTATGGTAATTAGTTAAAAATAAATCTCATCTTACATTAAAATCAATAAACACCATTCACTATGACATTGTTTATAATGCGCGTAACCACGGTAAAAACAATGCTATAATAATTCTAAAATAACTTGTGTTACCATGGCAATGCTCATTTTGATTGTATGTTTTCACGCGTCGGTTACGCTATAGGTGGTATTCTGGGGCCCTAGCCAAGATCCGAAGAAGGCCTCTGATACCGCTAATGATATCACTATTATCTTGCTATTATGTATTAAGGCAATAATAACGTTATTATGTTTTGTCTAGTCTTACTCAAATACAAAGCAATGTAATGCAAAACGCAATGCATCTTATAATTCGAGTCTTGCGATTGAAGTCTTGAGATTGCTTGGGGCTCAGTTACATCCCGTTCCAGGTGACCTGGTCTTGACTTTTTCATGCCATGCCAAAAACCCAACCATATTGTAATTGTTCTTGACAAGAGTGCCATGGGTTTGGCTTGGTTAAGGGCTGTCCTGTAGGCGGCACCTCTGCCAATCGGTCGATGGATTCTCTCTGGGCGTTCCCTACCATGTGCCAAATTCTGTGACACAATGCTTCTGTATTTAGATTAGGATTACATAATGACGATGTTGGTTGTTGCTTCGTTGTTTGTGCATTCAAATGAGTGTTACTGCTGGTGAAGTCAAAAAACCTTTGATTTAAATAACATGCTGTATGCGTAGCTATGCAGCGGTTGTACGATGCTTCAATAGAAAAAAACTTTTGTTCCCTGTTTTCAGATCCTAAATAAACCTTTTTACCATTAGTGTTTTTCCTGGAATTTTACTGTAAGGCCCTCAATTTTATAACAATTTCTTAAAATATCTCGCTACCGAGAAAGTAATAAATCTTGTAATACTGTAGAGTTTGTAATTGCGACCGAGTCGTTTATTAAAAAAACTATAAATGCGAAAAAACGAAGAAATTCTAAATATTTTTTTTTCTTTGTGCCAGCTTATTTTCAAATGTTACTCGTTTTATTACGATGTTCAAGTCTTGTTAGGAGCGCTTTAATGATATTGTCTAAAGTTAATTTCTATTATTTTTTCCAGGTAATAGTGCTGTGGAGATTCTCAGTTTTCTTGGAACCGGTAATGTGGTAACTGAATTAATGTCATTTCCTTGATAGCCACCAGCTGGCGATTACTTTCATACTAGCAATTTGAAGCTAAAAGTATTTTTTTCACAAATTTACATATAAACACGTAGAAAGTCGAGGCCATTTAGGAAATTGGAATAATTTTTACGACTTCCGTGCGTGAAAAAATTCGCTATCGTTGAAATAAACATCATCATGATCATGATCAGCCTGTATTGACCCGGCCTGTAGCATCATTATTCGCGTGCCACTAATGAATGAATGAATGAATGATATGCATTTTCCAAAGTAAGTCACAATATACATTGCATGTTAGTATGTGAAAAGTACAAGAAATTTCATTGGAATCGTCAAAAAATATACACAAATCTAATATAAATAAGAAGTCAAAATAAAAATAAAAATAACAACACAAAAATAGTGTTATCACCGTTAAGGATCGTCGTAAAAATAGCATGTAAACAAATTAGCAATACTTAAAAATAAATAACATAATAGGTCAAAAACATCAGAAATAATAAAAACAACAATACATATTAAATCAAAACAAATTATAAATTAAGGTCCATAAACTCTTTAACTGAGTATAATGGATTTTCCAATAAAAGGTTTTTCAGCCGGTGTCCAAACGCATCGTCGGATGGTTCGTTTCACTATGACAGGTCCTTGATGTTATGCATCACTTTTTAACCGTCAGCCAACTGTCATCAGAGCAACGAGGTGATGTAACCGCCTTCGATCAGGTACCATCGCTTCACCTAGCCAGGTGTCCCGCCCATCTTCACTTCAATAACGTTTTCCCCTTGCTGACTTCCACAACCTTAGTCCTACGCCTTATCTCTATTATTATAGTATAGTTTAAGTACTTCATTCATTAAGTAGATAATGTAACCCAATATAAGTTGGTGGGCTTGTGGCCCAACATAGAGACTTTGGTGCAAAATGTCTTTTCTATTAATTTTGTTATAATTATCTTCATATGATGTCGACGCGTGTTTTGAAGTCCCATAAAAAAAGAGGGGTAAGTAATAGAATTTTAACGGTTGTAATATAATTTTAACGCTTGTATAACTGTCGGTTCTGGAATCGGTTTTTAAGGTTCCGTACAAAAAATGAACAAACGGAACTCTTATAGGATCACTCGTGCGTCTGTATATCCGTCTGTCTGTCACAGCCAAAACTACTGGACCGCTTGAGTTGAGTTTTGGTTCACATGTAAATTGATGACCCAAACAGATGTGCAAAGTAAAACATATTTTTTTTAAATGGTCATTTTCTGGGGACAAATTAGAAAATTAAAAAAACGTTTTGCTTAACTTACTGTGTCATATATCAAATGAACTGAAAACAAAATTAAAAAAAAAACGAAATATAGTTTATTGCTTGTAGGTTACAGGAAATCCTATAAGAATACTATCAAAAAATAACGTTTAAACGGAACCCTCTCCACGCGAGTTCAAGTCGCTTTTGGCCGGTTTAAAAAAAAAAAGGTAGGTGAATCACGTAATCGTAATGGATTTTAGCTAGGATTCACGAAATCTAAGTTTAGGTTTAAGATACATATCAGCTCTGAAACAAGGAGTCACCATTATTCGGGGCTTTTTATATATTTAATGGTTATTTTATTCTTTCACAATGACTCAACCTACTCATTTGTTTGTCTCGAGCACGCACGGCTATTCATCAAAGTGCGAGCTAGACGCAGCTACTCAGCTGACCGCTGTAGGTTACTTTAATGTGGTGGTATAATTTACAAGCGTTTGGAGATAATAAAAGACTACCGTAGGTAGCCCGCGCTTCGTTTGCGTAGAAGAATAAAATACAGCCTATGTTATTCAGTGGATAATATTGCATTTTAATGGTGAAACAATTTTTAAAAGCGTTCTTAGTACTTTTTGAGTTTATTAATTACAAACAAAAATACACATCTTTTCTCTCTATTATATTGAATAAGACTAAACACTTAAGGCAACATGCAAGAGAAAGTTAATTTTTAAACAAAACTAGATTATTGGATAACAGTTCCCATTTCATACAACCAAACTGAATTTGTAATTGGTTTTCCTTTTTGCTTCAAGAGACCCTTAGATCTTTTAATTTTTGGCGATGTTTTCATTTACTTACAAGTGCACATCTTTTTAATTAATTAATAGTAGGCAGTCTTCATATGAACAGTGAAATATAATACAAGCGTACTCAAACCTTAAAATGTATTGAACAGTTTTGCATTCTAATAAAAGAACTGGTTGGATTTATTGGTTCTTATTTAGTGCGTTTTTAACCTGTTTTTTTAAGAACCTGATTATGAATGGGGAACTATTTTTAGCTACTCACTTTCAATGACAACTCCGCTAATCGCTCCCTCTTCAGCTTACATCTTAGAACCGCTTCCTAACAATCTCGAAGCCATTTAATTTACGTAGGCATTTTTATTGTTTCCCCCCTTTTACCGTCGATTAAAAAAACGTTTTCGTATTATACGACTGATTTAACATAGTTACACGTAGAACAATACTGAATTAAAGTGATCAATTCAGAAATAAGATCGCTCATTAGAAGTAAATATAAGTGCCTAGAACTTCAAATAGTCTTTTTTTTTGAACTGGGGAAGTAGGGCAACGAATGCATGAATGTTTAGTAAAGTTAATGGACGGATTAATTCGACGTACACTCAGGAGCAAAAATACCGGGTCAGAATGCGTTTTTCATACAAACGAGACTATTTCGAAGCCTTGGTTCCTCGCCAGGGGTTGTTTTGAGTGAGGTTTCATGGTGGATACTCCGAGGTTTAATAGAGGAGGTCAAAAGTTCTTAAGATACCTAACTGATCGCACAACCAGTTAACACCACAGCGGGAGAGTTTGGGTCTGCACTTGGATTTCCTTACACTTTATTGCCATTTTAGATGTTTTTTTGAACATGCTCAATTCTGGCGTTAACCGCAGATTCATTCAGTTGAATATCCTAGGCACTCTGGAAGTCCTGTATCGATGCTCGGGGTAGTCATCATCAGATTTCACTAAAAGCATTTTCTGGCGAGGAACCAAGGCTTCGAAATAGTCTCGTTTGTATGAAAAACGTACTCTGACCCGGTATTTTTACTCCTGAGTGTAGTTGCTGGGTTAGAATGGCGACACTCCATGTCTTTCCGTGGATGTCGTAAGAGGCGACTGAGGGCATAAAGGTTTGTAGTATTGTTAGCAACTTCAATGATGGACTTGCAACCTTTCACTAATACGCTGGTAAACATCTTAGCCTAATTGTGCAAAATGTAGTTACAGAATTATCAACGAGTTTTTAGAATTGTAGATAATTCTGTAGCTCTGCCTACCCTTCTCTGGGAATGAGCGTGAGTTTATGTATGTATGTGCACTTCGACCTATAGAATATTTTGTGTAATAACCGTACTTAGCTTTCAAAAGTGGAGGTTTCCTAACAATTACTGCTCTTCCCGTAAGAGAATCGAATTTTAGACAAACTTAATCTTGAATAATAGCAAGAAGACTAAGAAGTTGGTGATGTAGTGAAAATATCATACCTTAATCCAACGCACGTGTATGGAGAGACCGATGTGTGTGGAGCACGCGGGGGAAGTTTGTCTTGATCATAACAAGTGGAAGGAAGTGGTCTCTGCCTACCCTTACTGGAAAAAGGTGATTTTATGTATGTATGTTTATAAATAAAATAATTAAGATGGTCGTTAACTGCAAATGGTTTGGTTGGTGGGTCTTTCTTATAAAATGTACAGTGAATTTGTAACACATTTAAAGGCAGGTCTTGTGGGGGTCATGTTTTTCCAGAAAATCCCTAGGCAGACTGCTAGAATCGTAATTTAGTATTCACTGAATTAATATCCTATTTTTCAGAGAGATCTTTGCTGAGTAAAGGAATTACTAGTCTGGAATAAATGAATAATTCATTATATTGGAAAACCTATAGGTAAAAAAGTTAGTAATGTAAAGTAGTAATGTCGTACCATTGTGTGATTTAAATTGAAATGGATTTAATATTAAAAACTTAATACATTGCATGGCGTTATTTATTGATTCAGGATTGTGTTTTTTCTTCATTTCTATTTGGGTTAATTTTTAAACCATGATTGAATTGACTATGGTCAAACAACAGCATTTCTTTTTATAGCTATAAACTCATAAATATAAGCATGTGATGTAGTATCTAGTTATTAGTCGATTATACTACATAATTAATGATAATTTATACATCTCCAGATAAAATTATCTGAATTTAATATTGCATTCAAACCTATTCCATCGTGTACCAGAGGCCACGGACAATAAATTAACTAAATTAAACCGACAAATGTGTTTCTCTAGGAATTGTTTAAATCAAGCCTTAAGTAAATTTTCTTTTCCATCTTGAAATTGTTTGTGTTAGTATCAATCCTAAACATTTACAGCTCGCGTCAGTTAGTATTTTAACCTACCTATGGTTTTCTTTTTTTTACAGTGATTTTAGGGTACCGTATCCAAAGAGTCGTAACTTAACGTTAGTTGAGACTGAGGACAAAGGTAAACCCAATTTAAAAAAAAAGTGTTCGTGGTAGCTTCTTTGGAACCTTGTCCGATAGCCTGTTCTTTTTAACAGAATATGTGTTGTAACGGTGAAATAGTTCATAGAAAAAACGCAAAAATTTAAATGATACGGGGGCTCGCCGTACAAAATTGTTTTACGTTTTTTTGTTTTGTTTTATTGTCAAAGCATAACCCGTTACCGTTTATCATCGTATTAATATACAAAAGCGTCAAATTAAATGTGTTTAGGTATAGTGCAAATCTTAAAGTATAATAACAAATTTAAAAAATCCGGGTAGCTGCTACACCCTGTACGGAACCCTTGGAGTCCGAGCCCGACTTAACCGGTTTATTTCATCTCAAACCAGATTTGCCCTAAAACCCTTTTTTTTTCAATGTAATTCTTTAAAAGCCATCAGTGTAGTTTAAAACTCAACCTAGCATTTTATTTCGCATTGTGACATTTTCCTACGTCTTCAAGCTTTGATAATAATTCGACTGTCGTAAATAGTTTCGCATTCTTCAAGCTAATGGTCGTAGCGTAAATTTATACCGCTTGAGATCACGCCGTGAGCGCGTGTTACTAACATCTTCAGTGCCAATGACGCATCTCCCGTATTGATATTTCATACGACTGACGAATGGTGGCAATGAACGTAAACGTATTTATGCCAAAAGTATAATGTCTGGCCATTTCTGTGTTTCAAAATCACTCATCACTAACATTTTCAGTTTTGGTGAATACGTTGCTTGGAATCTGCAGTGTTCGTTAAGAAAATTGTGTTTCTAATTTCTGAATGAAAATGACATTGGCATACAAAAGATCAAAAACATATATTTTTTTCAATTTATTTATTAATTATATTTTAGACATACAGTAATGTGTGTGTGTGTGTGTGTGTGTGTGTGTCTGTGTGAGTGTGTGTGTGTGTGTGTGTGTGTGTGTGTGTGTGTGTGTGTGTGTTTGTATGGTGTGTGCAAAAGTTACAGCATTAAATCTGCTGCGTAAACATCACATCGGAGTCACATGTTTTCTTCTTCTACTCTCCTCTATCCTCTGTTAACTCGGTCTTTTTTTGAAGCAACACTGTAAGTCTAACTTAACATTTAAAAAACATTAGTCACATTTGCGCAAAAAAATATCTTTAAAAATATCTGCCGTAATCAACGCATCTAAAATTCAGGCCATCGCATTTCACTCAGAAGTAGAACATGCGCTTTTCTCTTCAACGTGCGCGGGAGTTATCGACGGCAGGTGCTTCTCTTGTCTCATTGTTACCAATTTCTGAAGTACCTATTGTCCTATAAATAATTAACGATCGCAAACGATTCGGTATTCTGATTCAATAAAATTGGCTCCATCATCATCGGGCTGGATTCAATCAATTGCTACTTTTATTGGTTTAAACAATACAAAGTCATACAAACGTTTATTAGCCTTTTTGTCCATTTCTGTCCGTTTTTTCATTCGCCAAGATAGGAAATGACGGCACGCGACTTTAGGTGACAATACATTTAATGAATGCTGTTTTAGCTGCAGTATGCGGCTGGGTATGGTAATAATACACATAGGGCTAAGGGCTATTGTTTGATAAACTTTTACATATCAATTGTGGAAATTTACAATGAAAAAACAACCTGTAAAATATCTGCTACAAACACCGCTTCTACAATTCACGCAATCGCATTTCACTCGGTATTAGGACATGCCCGTTTCTCTTCAACATGCGCGGGAGTTATAGGCGGCAGGTGCTTGTCTTGTCTCATTGTTACCTATTGTCTCGAGGCTGAAAGTGATTGGCCTTTAGCATTTCTGAAACGATGCCCTATTAATAGTAACGCTACACTTGTACTGCGTTTGATTTTAAGTCTAGTGATTTTTTAATATCTTCTATGATGCGGTTATTACAATGTAAGTCAATGTCAGAATGTACAATTAGTGAGTTTTTCGAATATGTTTACTGTGTCTGTCTCTATTTTACTTTTGCTTGTATTGTATATATGTTTCTTTCTTTTATAATCGATAAACTGTTTTAGACATCAATCAATGAACATCATTCCTTTGTTAAACTGATACATAAAGGGAAATTCTTCTTGAAATAGATTCCATGAATTATTATCAACTATATCGATATCGTCATTATTTACGTAAATAATTGCCTTTGTTTTTCAATATACCACAGTTATGTGTTAAGTTTCAGTCTGTCGATATTATCCATAGGACGACACAAATTGGTTTTAAATAAACCTTTGTCAATATATAAAGAAGTTATATAGTCAAAGATAAAACGTGATGAATTTGACCAAGTAAATTTGATTTGTTTTTTATTGCTAACAAACTTTAGTTTTATTAACGAGCATAATTTTACTTTGGAACGGATTAATTGGTTCGAGCTGGACTGTTTTGAGATTACAGTTCAATAATTTGTAAAGTGTCTTATAATTTACTCGATAGGAGTATTTATCTCTCTTTAACGATTTTATACACTCACTGGTTATTTTTTTTGATTCGGTCTTAACTATAAGTCACAAATTTAAACTTTTGTCACGTATAAATTTATTTTAAGTGTCCCAAAAGATATAAAATTGTGACCAAAATAAATGCGGTATCGTAAAGATTCATCATTTGTAGCAGTTTGCCAGAGTAATTAAATAAACATCCAATAAGTTATTTGCCGCTTTCTTTATTACATGGTCTTGTTTACCTAATCATTGGCAAAAACGATCTGCGATTCTATCTTTACCCAAAAAAAAACTTTATTTTAATGTAGTCTGCGAAGTTCTAGCAATTAACAGACATTAGTCACCGGCTGAAGAAATGTACAGCAATTTATTTGTCTTGTAAGATAACATTATAATGGTCCGATTATCTTCGAAGTGGAATTATAGCGACCAGCTGTTACAGATCTTTATAGTTCACAATCAAACGTACGTATTACTGCGGGTTTAATGTAGGAATAAATTTAAAGTAATTACAATGTTGATGATGATAGAAGTGGAGATATTGTTTCTAAAAGGAAAGTAATTAGGTGTGAAATGAGAACATTAAGAATATAAAGAGTGTTGTGATTTAAAAGCATTTTTAGAAACGTATATGTTCACAAAAATCCATAAAAAAGCTTAAATCAATCCGACAAGTTTCTTCTTAGAAGTTTTTCATGATCACCACTTTACCTGAAGTTTCTAATTAGAATAATATTCTACGAATGAAATATGACTACTCCCTTTGTCAAGATTTTCCTGTGATTTCATTATCCAGTGCATGATTTATTCATATGCATTAAGCCTTTCTTGACTACAGATTCTTCTTTTACGTTGTACATTGTTTCGTTAGTGAAGTTTTACAAAATTATACGAGTCCGATCGTTTATAAATAAGAATTTAATAGCCCCATTGATGGATTCCATCGTGTGTGTTGTTTCAAGTGATTAAACTTTGATGACCAAATTAATCGAGTTCAAAGCTACTTTTATTCAAACCCACAGCTTTGTTCAAAGATAAAAATCAATGGCCCTCACAAGAGGAGTTAGTGTGATGTCTTTTAATGTGTCATTAAATGTGCAGAAAAAAATCTTTCATGTAATGCGGAAACCATAATGATCTAAGGGGTGGAAGATTTCATTATATTTTTACTAACTTTATTTATACGAATCGGTATAACAAATAAGATAATTATCTTTAGGATCCTTGTTCAATTAGATTTTTCATACATCTATGACACGCCGGTCACAAATACCTAATTATCTTAATAATAAGAGCGAAAAAGACGTCGACATATTTCCCGCGACTTACATACACACATATACATATTACATATTTCGCGCAAAAACATACCAGTTTCTTACTATTGTAAGAAACAAATTTACTATAATTTAATTTTATAACGAAATAGGCTCCTGACCTTTGGAATCGGACGTTTACGATCGAGAATAGTAATGGCGTCGCGTGGTGAGTTACGGCTTTTTAACACTCGTTGACAGGATTTGGAGAAACTGTTCGCAGATCTTTATGAAACCTTGATAGCTGGAGTTAGTTTAAGGTGATTGATAAAGTTTATCAATTCAGCATTAGTAGACTAATAAGCAAACGCAATAATAAAAATATAATTTAGCAAAAATAATATGAATAAGTGTGAAGAATAAAAACGTTAAAAGAACAAGAGAAGTGCAGAAAAATGAAAATTTTGGACAGATATTTTTTGTGGTATAAAACCGGTGGTACGATGCCCATAATCATTTCAAAAGTATAACTTCTGCGTAGATTTAAAACACTGACTAAATGTTTAAGAAGCAAATGAGGTATTCTGTAAATACAACGTCAGCCTAACATGTCAAAGATAACCAATGTTACAGGCCGCGTGGCGCGACCTGGCAACGGGCAAAAGCATTTAATTACGCAAATGGGGAATGTCACATTACTAACATAAATAGGTTTTTTTTTCGCCAGATCATCTGGCTTCACGCCAAAACGTGTCGATCATTTGGCATCGAGCCAACATTGAAATTTAAGAAATGGAAACAAATTGCATTTGCACCAATTTATTGTGTTTATTTAAATTTGTACTTTAAGTGTTGTTGTTAGGATTTGGAATTCAGTTAGTGCGAGGGTTGGGACCAGGTATAAAAATAAACTTGGTTAATTTATGTAATCGGCAGCCATGTTTTCATCACAGGTTAGATTGCCGGTGATAAATTTATTTAATTAGAACGAAAATTGGTCTTAAAGCATTTACTTTGCAGTAAATTTTCTTAGTTGCTTTGATGATTTCTTTAACATTCTGGAAGTGTATGTAAATGCACTTTGTTTTATTGAATCACCGGTTTTATTTTTGTCAAAATCTAATTCAATTTTAGTATCATCTTCCCTAACATGGTTTACTCTTCTTTGGACGACATGACACTAATTTCATGGAACATACCACTTCGCAGAATCTTTATTTCAAACAGTTTACATTTTTTGATAGTTATTTATGTTGTATTATGTTAGGTTATAAGCTCCTATTATGACTAATCTACGTAATCAGTTATCAACATTTAATAAGATCTAGAAAAAGTAATGGTTTCAGCAGAAATTATCTGTTGAATTCGAATAACGTCAAGGGATATAGAATCCAACATTTTTGATCCTAACATTAACTTAATGATCCAATTTTTTCTGCATTTATTTAACTATTGATTTCGTTCTTACATGACTAATAAATATTTAAATTCATTCAACTTTTCATTCCACGCCGTGACAATAATCCCAGATAGTCACGAATTTTTGGAATGTTCATACATGCAGCAAGGCAAAACGTGTCCGATCTGGTAAACGCCACAGTTATTGCCATACCCTTTGTTTACTTACCTTGCAATTGAATACAAATAGAAATTTCAATTTGCTAGCATATGAATATGCCGCGAGAATGTGAGAAATTCTATTTTACATCGTAGTGTTTTGGGCAAGACACAAGTTTCCGTAGCAAATATACACCGCTTTGCTATCAATATTTTGAAAGATATTTTATAAGAAGAAAGTAAACAGTAAGTACTTTGGGTGGGGAACATTTTAATGTGTAGATCAGGTCAATTGCGTGAACTAAGAATTTCCTGAAAAACACTTTAATAAATGCTTCTTACCTACCAAATCCTTATTTACTAGAAGGAAATTAAATCAATTTTCCAAGGTGATTCATAATGGTGAATTTTGGAATAGACAATAAAACAGTATCTTGGGAGATATCGGTCTCAAGACGCTTCATAATAGGATTCAGATAACCTTATCCTGCGAAGCAGTCTTTATATACTTGTATAGACTTCTGCCGAAACCAAAGAAACGCTTATAATAAAACTATTAAATAGTTCAAATCCCTTTATTTAATGGCGTCCCCTATCACCATTTCAAGTTTCATGTGTATCGGTTTAAGAGCTACAATACCAAAGACCTGAGATGTGTCTTTTCTCTACGGACCTATTGCATTATTGTTTGTATTATGCATGTCTGCTAATTGCTAGTGTATCTTTGCCGTTTAATGGTTTCGGCTCGTCCCTTATACGTGTGGCTCTAACATTTGGCGTCGATCAACTGAATGTTATTGATGCACAATGACACGTCGTTACCGTCCCACTTCGGCTGGCGTGCTGACAACTATCTTGGACTTGAATAGTTAGAACGTGCTCCAATAGCATGAAAAGGTCGCACGTATTTTGCAGGAGTTCAATTACCTGGTCAAGAGTAACCCGTTAGAACAGTAGGCAGTAGGAATCAGAATATGAAAGAAATTTAGTGATGGTAGAACCTTGGGCTTTGGCCTTGACCTACCGCTTGCAGCAGCGTTCGCATTCGCGTTGTGTTCCGGTGTGTGGGGATAAAACACTACTAGCATATAGGCATTCCATCTTGGATCTCAGAGTTGGCAACGCATTTGCGGTCTTAGAATTGCAGTCTTATAATTTTATCACTCGTGCTGTGAAACTAAAGTCTTCCCAGCGCTGTGAACCTGAAGTGTACCCAGCGCTGTGGTTCATCCGGCACCTTGCTCTCTATAATATAAATTAGCCTTAAGGAAGAAGTACATAGCCGAACAACAAAAATAAAAAACATAAAAATGGCATGAGGAAGTGTAAAATGTGTTGAAGTCATAACATCAGCTGTTCAACCTCCACACAGGGAAACAACTGCAGGTTATTGTGAAGGTGGTGGTGATGTGACAGGACCTTGCCCATTTTATGATCTTGATAGAGTCTTATGAGAACTTTCAGCTATTCAAACCATGATAACATTAAAGAATTGTTAGCAAACTCTATAAATGGAAGATTGACTTCATGCTCAATTCTATCGATATTATTAATTACCAGGGGTTGGTAGAAATGGAGAGTGCTTAGGAATCTAAACTTGACACATGTTCATCCATGTGTGATGGAGATGGTACGTAAGACTTTATTAAATGAACATGCATTAGGTTTAGGTAAATAAACAGCATATCCCTGCTGATTACGATGAGTATCAAATTTTACACAATATTCGTTTTATTTGAACAATGTGGTTGCTTATTCGCGATCGACGCATTATGAAACATGATTGTATTTTAAACGTTAATTGTTAATTTTAAACTGATCAATTGTACTATTCAACAACTGTGAAACACGGCCAATTATCGCATTAAATGGAATAAAATGTTGGTTCTGACCCAGTGAAGTGAAAAACATTGTTAACTGAAACCTTTATTCAGTGAAGATTATATCGAAACTCCGGTTTAATAAATCAAAGCGGTTTCTGTAAGTCCTTCGTCGGGAAATTTAATTGGCATTCATTCGATAAGGAATCGACCAATTCGCTTAATGTCATGCTTGCTCAGTTATTATTCGAAGGGATGATGTGGGTGTAGTGTTTTGTTTGTTTTCTTTTTTGCAATGTTCATGTTCTGATCAATGATTTAAAACATGTTATCAGCTTTTTCACAATCATTTTGAGATCCAATTTCTTCCCTTGAATCATTAACTGTTCTTCTAATTAAATCAGATGCTACTTTATAATTATTTCAGTGGTCATATTCCTTATACTTAAGAGAGTCTCAGGGAACAATCAAATTTATATATTTAACCACTTTGTTCAAGATCTTCTGAAGTTTTTTTAGAACATGTATCTATATTCTTGTTGTTAGTTTTATGTGTATGCTATATTATTCACTTTCTTTAGATGTAGCATTGTATGTTGGTCAGCCTATATCAATAAATCGTTTGCCAATGCCAATACCAGATTCGTATTTCTGTGCGGAGTTACATTGGTCGTTAGTAATTATATTTTTAGTAGTATTATTAGCATTTATATTATGAGTGGACATTTATTGGTATCATTGTTCCATATTAAACCATTAATGACGACTTGGCAGGAATGGGCGGCTCCCAAATGAACACACTGCATAACTACTTGAGAAAAAAAGGCGTTTAGTAAACGAAAAACCTGAAAAAAAAAGAATTCGTCAATTGAATGACAATTTACTCAAAAACTCCGCTGAAAGTAAATAACTTAATTGCAAGTATGGAGTTAAAAATTAAATAAAAGAGGAAGCATTATAAACCATGGAAATTTCCCTCCGTCCATAATTTTATTGTGAATCAGTATCCTTTTTCTCTTGAAGTGCTTATTCCTTTTATCCCAACTCCATCTCATAAAACCATTGTGATAGCAAGTTAAAAGTGAAAAAACGTCTCCCTTTTCACTTACCAACAAATTTTACACATTTTTTACGTAGCTAACTTTTAGAGCACACCGCTGAATTGAAAATCTGGCGCATTTGCATCGTGGGCGAGAGATAAAAGTGCAGGAGAGCCGATGCACATTACCTACACATGTTTCAGGAATGCAAACGAGGTTTTTGCGAGTAAAAAGGATACGGCTAGTTTGGCTTGCTTTTGTGATGTAATGTCATTATGATAAGATAATGGCAGGTCTTGATGGGAAACTTCATTTGGGTAATGGGTGTGGTTGTGATTTTTTGGTTAAGTACGTGAAAGTCTAATGGTGCTGTTTATTTATAATATACTAGCCTAACAATTTCAATTGGCCCTGACTATAAATAGGATCAAATGGGTAATTTAAACGGTTTTATACGGTTAGGTGCTGAGATACAAGCATATACTTTACTCTTGTTAGTTTCTTTTTCTACTTTAATCCGTCAAATTTCCCCTAAAATATTCCCAAAGCCTCGTTATATATTATTTTCCAATCTCATCCTACGACACCATAAATCTAAAACTCAACAAGTATGAAAACCGACGGGAAAATTCGACACGAAGCGCTCCAACAGAAGCCTCCAGTTCAACAATAGAGCCTTAATGCAAACAGCAAAAACTGCCTGAACGATCGGCGATTGCTGAATGTTTGCAAATACCCTTACACAAACTTAACGCTGCGTGTGGATAAACTCTGAACTAAACGATGCTACATACTATCGTAAGGACGATTTGTCACTACAGCGCTGCTTTGAACTGCACTTGTAAGTTGGTGGAAACGCTCCTGCAAAACAAAGGCGTGTGGAGGTGAGGGGGAGTCTTCTGAAAGGGAAAATATTGAAGACTACATTTTAATCTAACACTCGTCATTCGCGTTTTTCATGAGGAAATATGGATTTCCTTCATATTTCGCATAATGAATGGGAAACTCACGTAGATTGATTTTTTTACGATATTTATTTTTGATGGCAGAAAACGGGTTTTGAATGTGAAATTACATGAAAAAAGTTTAAATAGGCTTTACATGTGAGTGCTTAATAACAGAAATGAAAAACGTATTTACAGGTAATCAAATAAGTACATACAAGAAAAAAATAAGTTTACTACAGCATGTTGACGATATTAAGACAACTACAAAAACGCGGTTTGTCCTAGTTAGAGGCAAAATAATTGGAGAGCTAATAATAACATTCAAACGATTTTTATTTCAAGGTCACCGTTACAGAAATTATTAAAAACACGTCACACCCATCTTTGAAAGTTTGGCAGCACCAAGCGCTTGAGATCGACTCTTTAATTACCCTTTGTCTGTAGATTTATAATACAGTAGCAACAAACATTTTCAGCAACTATAATATTTAGTAGGTGCAAAGGCAAAGTTAAATTGAGAATTTAACAAGCGTCTGGGAGAGCTGAATCTCAGACGTTAACGATGCGGTGTTAATACATTTGGTGGAATAATGTTTTGTTAAATGTTGACATTGTTTGTTTTCAATGTAAGACTTATTATTACTTAGTTTATTATTGTAAGGGCTCGTAATTGACTGTTGGTATATTCTAAATACACATTGTTTATTGCATGTTACTCATCATTTATTTCAAGTGAAACCTGTAGTCAAAATTGACGAATTATCATCGTCTTTATTACATCTGTTGCAGTACTTACTTAGTCGTCTTTTCCAACATTGTCATATCACAAAGTTGTATATGTCCATTTTTATTAGGGTTCCGTAGCCAAATGGCAAAAAACGGAACCCTTATAGATTCGTCATGCATGTCTGTCCGTCCGTCTGTCCGTCCGTATGTCACAGCCACTTTATTCCGTAACTATAAGAGCTTTACTATGGAAACTTTGTAAGTAGATGTATTCGGTGAACCGCATTAAGATTTTCATACAAAAATAGAAAAAAAACAGTAAATTTTTGGGGTTCCCCATACTTAGAACTGAAACTCAATTATTATTTTTCATCAAACCCATACGTGTGTGGTATCTATGGATAGGTCTTCAAAAATGATATTGAGGTTTCTAATAAAAAAAAATCTAAACTGAATAGGTTGCGCGAGAGACGCTTCCAAAGTGAAAAAATTGTGTGTCGTCCCCCCCCCCCCCCCCGTAACTATCTAAAATAAGGGAATGGTAAATGTAAAAATAATATTATATGATGTACATTACTATGCACACTTCCACCGAAAATTGGTTTGAACAAGATCTAATAATTAGTTTTTTTTTTAATACGTTATAAATCGTAAACCGCATTTTACCTTTCATTCAACCAACTCCAATATAATAAAGAATAAAGAAAAACATTTATTTAGATGTATAGTGGTACGGAACCCTACGTGCGCGAGTCCGACTCGCACTTGGCCGCTTTTTATTTACTCTTATTCTTTATAATTTATTTATTTAGTTGATCTTGTGGGAAATAAGGAAATGTAACTTTAATTTGCACAGAACGCCGTCAAACTGCTACATCTAATCCAACATAACATGCAGAATACAGCAACTTGGAAATTAATTCGACGTCTCGTTGCAGTTTTGTCACACTATACTGATATTAAACAGTGATAGGAACGTAAAGTAAACAAAATTATAAAAGATTTTCACAACCAAACATTTTTTTAATTGTGACGTGCGTTTCTGTGGAATGTTTAAATGCAACAAAAGATTCTTCAAACATCATTCAAATCAGTTGTCAAACAACTGTTTATTAATTGTATCGAGGGTAAATAATATGTTTTCTTTCTTTCCCTAGCCCAGTTATAATTTAAATGCAGTATTAAATTACTAAGAATTATCATATCATTCATTTCAAACGTTACCTTACATCAAGTTCTCTCGATCTGTAAATTTTACCTACTGTCCTTAGCATATTTACTATTCTTGCACACTGTCATACCCTGTAACATCTCAATTTAGTCGAGAGTTCCTATAAAGATCTGGATTAGACTGGAAGTGTTACCGGCGCAAGGGAAATGCGATCTCCTTGACCTCGCCCGCTGACAGTCTTCCTGGCGTCTGCGGAAACTGTAAAGAGTCTTTGAATGTTTCGGATTGCTTCGAGGGATTAAAAATGGCCTGATATTGATAGTGTCAAGTCATCGGCTCGATTAGCATCGTAAAGAAAGTTATTTGAGGAGACGGTAGTTTTTTTAAGTTAATAAAACTGCCATTCAGTTTTTTTTTCATTACACCCGATATTTTAAAGAGAAAACGTGGAATTATTGAGTTTTTCACACGTATTTATATCAAATAAATGATTATTTGCTTCCACAAACTTTTCTTCCTGTTCTTTAACTATTTTAACATTAGATTACTCCTACACGTCCTTAATTAAAGTCTTATCTAGAGTTCTAATTACATGTCTCTCCATCTGAATGATTTCTAGTCCAATGTTATTAGAAGCGGCGTGTTCGTATTAACCTCCTGCGTCGCGCAGTTTCCTGGGATTATTTTTAGTATACCTATTTAGTTCCAGGTAATGTAATGTGGCATAGACGTTAATAACTATATTAGTTTTGAAATGGTGATCGTTTATTTATAAATGAAAGGGAGAAGTATAATTAGCTAGTTCAGTAAAGATAAAGAACTCAAAAAATAATTTCAAAATGGCAAAAAAAGCATAATTTTCCCGAAGGTTGGAAATATGTAAAAAGAAATCCTTTTCATAACAGATTAAATGAACTTGTTCAAAATATAAAAACACGTACTTATGAAGTGTTTCTTCTGTTTTAAAAATGAAAAGCTTGTTATTCAACTTTTTTTATTTCAATTGTATTTCCGTAGTCATCGAAATCAGCATTTCACATTAATTCATCTGTGTCCATTTCATTTACGTATTATGCCCAGCGAATTCCGGTAGTCAAAATATTCTATTCATTGCTCTTCTTCCTTTACGAAACACGGGAAGGGTCGATATTGAAATACCTCTCAAATTGTTTGATATTTCGTATTGGAATATTTTGTGTCGTTGCATTTTCTTTGTGAACATACTTTGAATGAGCCTTTGCTCGCATAATATTCGTCTTTGTAACTAAGAATTGGTAAGTTATTAGGAACGTGAACATTATCTCTTTATGGTAACTTACTTAAAAGTACTTCATTATTTTAAGTGATTGACTAATGCACAAACTTTTATTGAATTTGATCTTGCCTTAAGTCGTGTCCTGTCACTCTTTACTTTGGTGACAAATTCAGTCACAGAAGGTGTTCTCACGGGATAGTAGTGTAAATTAACGATTGCGCAGCTCAGTGTTGATATTTCTTGAGTCAAGGACTCTTACATAAACAATTCTTGACCGTCATACATCCTTATTATTTATAATATGTCTATTATTAAAATAGCGCTCGGCAAGACTTCTAAGCATCCGTTTTCTTTCAAAGCTCATTCCATTACGGTTCTAGAGTAGGGTTGTTCAGTAAATGATACCCAAACATAAGGGCGTATATCGGCCCCGATGTTATGTTCGACGAGTTTCTACTCGATCCTTCTGCGATAATAGGGTGAAGGTATTTCTAGGTAATGCTCGTATACCTGGTATAATGATCGCTCTATCGAAGGACGTCTTGAATATGGATCTACACTTCGAGCAATATACTTAAATACGGTCGGTACGAAGAATTCGAAAACTATAAGAATTACAGTAATCTATTCTTAGGAACCAAGACTGTGATTAAGACAAAAAAGCATTTAAAGATTGAACGAAATAAACAATTAGTACTAGCCGGGATTCAGACAAAGTAGTTTTTCTCGAAGAAATCCCTCACCGATTTATTAATGTAAGTAATTTTTAATGTACGTGGTAAGGAACTATTTTTATTGAAGTTAACTAAAAAAAAAACCGAGATTTTAAAGGCGGTGAGTAGGTACCTGTTTCTTATTAAATATTTGAGTAGAGTCATGCTCTTTTTTTATAATCAAGGCCTTGGTTTCTATAAAAGGATTACCCAAACTCTTAAGTTTCTGAATTAATTAAACTGACCTATTTGAGTTGCTCATCGTGTAGGTATTCATCATTATTAGGAAGCGTCTTTGAATATCAAAAAATGTGTTTATTTACGTCGAGAGCTTGCAATTAATCATAAGTTATTACTTATTTACTTCATCAAAAACTTTAATATTATCCTGACCTCTTAATTAATTTTCAATATTAATTATTAAACCACTAAAAAAACTTATCATTACATAAATCCAAATTATATCAAAACTAAATATTGCCTTTTTAACATAATACCGAGGCCCAACTTGAAATCCACTATCGTTCTTATTACAAAACAACTTAAACTTCAGCTTATAAGTTATAAAGGCTATGGTACAAGCATTTAAAACGACTCACAACTCTTGACTCCCTACCTAAGTAATGGTAGAATTCCTCCATAAAGTCGAGTTAAGGAGCCAGCTGTAAAAACGGGGAGACCCGCTAAATCTTACTTAACATACGGAAAGCACATTCAACACGTTTGATTCATTAAAACACCTATCCTTTGTGCTCAAGGCCTTTTCTAATGGTCTTTTAGTTGGTGGCTTAAGTTACACGCTACTACGGTTACTAGCTTAGTTCTCGCTTGACGCTCAGTGCGATTCTTACGCTTAGGCAGGAATCGTCATTGAAACCGGCATCATTGATTAATTTATGGTTCAGTCATGCAAAACAAAAGACGCATATAATAAAACAGCTCTTGTTAGCTGCAGCTATTTTGCCCTGTTTAATGCAATTTACGTGTCTGGCAATTTAATAAATCTGGCAATTTTGATAAATGTTTAATAAAAGCGGTTATTCATTTAAAAAAAAGGCTAGTTACAGTGATTCACAGTCAATTGCATAAAAGTTTATTAGCTGTTACGAGTATGTCCCATAAGGACAGCTTCTGACCCTTTCTAACTCACCAATATAGGAAGTGACAGCACACTAAATTCTTCACGCGATATTGATTTTAGGTAAATGTGTTAAACTTGACATGAAACTATTACTACAAATTAAACTTGACAGCAACGCCGACTGACGCTCAAAAAAGGTACTATCAACCAAGGACTAAGAAAGTAACCTAAACTTTAGCTCAAGCAACAAGGCGTCCTTTTTTTCCTGTCGCTCATCGCCTGATCCCACAGCTGCGTCTTTAGTGCCCATTCAACCAACACGCTTCAACGCTTGCAGTTAACGAGGCTGTTTTTTCCCAACACTTCTCACATATAATTTCCCGGCAAGGGAGAACCCCTTACAGAGTTATTTTTATGGACTCTAAGGTTTGTTCGATACGGCTAAATATACGCAGCGGCTTGCTCGGGGTTTTTGCACGAATGGTAGAAAATGTAATATAGTTTCGTTTCTTTATGTTTCTGTTTGGTTTTAAACAAAGTAGTGTTGTTCTTTGATTTGTATGTCAACTTTTAAGTTTAAAAACGGTTAGTTTTTTTTATTTATGTTCTGATTATTGTTACTTCAGCTTGCTTCTCTCTTGATTACATACATACTACATTAATTTGTTTTCAATTATTAGCTGGACATCAAAATATTGTACTCTCTTATTAAAACAGATTAACTTTCTCCGTTAACATTCTACTACTTCTATCACTATTATTTCATCCTTTGACTTTGAAAAGAAATTCCCTTAACTAAATACCTACTAGCATAATGTCTACCACAAACTCTTGCTCTGAAATGAAAACTACCCACAGTGAAGGCTCACGTAATATCACGAGAGCTACTTGCCCCCGGACCGGGTTAATGAGCACAGTTGCTCCGTTCCAGCCGAGTTTTTGCAAACGAAAAAAATTTCGTTGTGATTGTCAGAATTTTATTCCGGTGCTGGAAATATCGTCGAAAGGTGGAAAACGTGTTATGAACATTGTAGGAGTCCTGTGGATAACGATGCTATGATGGAGTTGTGATTAAACGTTGTGAAAAAGCAAGGTTGAGTCGGATCTTGTATGTCGTCAAAAGAAGGGAAATAAGTAATATAACCAGCAGTGTTGAATGTTAAATAAACTGAATGTTACTATGATTACAATCTAACTCTTGAATGAAGATGCTTAAACTTACTGTAGCAGCATTTCTCTCATGATCAGTTTATAAGGATTGCAGTGTTAAGATTCCTATTGTCTATGGGTCTGAGATCTTTTTTCAGGACTTTGTGCTCGTTTGCAGTGGCATAAAAAAAATGCTAGTGCCTGTTTTTGTATATAATATCATAAACCACAGAGTATCACGTTTTGCTAATGAAAAATACCCTAACGCATAAACATAAGCCATTTGGCAGTAGAGGTCAAATGAAGGTAGCCATTATGCTCAAGACAAATTAGTTCATTACCTAAATTCAACAAAATAAATCGTTCACCACTATAAGAAGAGCCGCCGCACAGTTTGTGTTAGCATAAATTTGGGTTACCAAAATAGGCCAAGTTAGTTCGGCCTCGTAAAGTCTCACCTTTTCCTTAAGGTGTTTCATTGCGTACACGATTATTATGTGTTCTTGGGAGGCCGAGATTCAGCTTGTTATCACAGTTAAATGTCGCATTCTGTGTAACGTTAAAGTCTCTGTACTTTGGAGAACTTTGAATTTAATTGATGCTTATTTGCTTTAATGAATATAATTTGCTCTGGCGGGCCTTTGTGGGAAAGGGTATTGTTAGCTGTTTCGATTTAAACTTTGTCTTTGTTGAGTTCTTTGATTTCGAGTAATACTTTTTGTGCTTTCATGAGAGTTGTCAAATTTTGGGTAATTCCAAAGTGACGCCAAAAAAGATAAGTAATTGCAAAGTCAAACTCAGGTGAATAGAAATTTGTATGCTCTAGTTGATTTAATATCCTTACAACGTACACTTTTGTAAATAGGTAAATAGAGCATGAATGGTAAAATTGTTAATTTATTTTTTGATTTGGGATGTTTAAAAACTTTTCAATCATGTTTTTTCTCAGATATTCAATTAATAATCTACTTAGACTTTATTGCACAGCAATTAATGTTATATTTTAAGGTGTTTTTCCTTTTGGTTCCGAATTTCTTCTACATTTTTCGGTACAAACAAAACGAAAATTACCATAAGTGTTTTGGGATTTATCGAGAATTATTTTGAAGGAATTATTTGGGATGGTAGTTGTACCAATATTCCTTTTTACCAAATATGAAGAAAAAATCCCCTTATAAATACTTTAAATATTCAATCTTCCACTAGCCATCAATCAAATCAGTTCACCAGATTATCAAGATTCATAATCCTTTACGGCTGTTTCGGTGATCAGATTTAGACCAGCGTTGTTACTCGGTATAATGTTGTAGATTTCTGCTTCAGGGATAATTAATTTAATAATATCGCTGACATTAAGTATTGCACTGACTAAGTGTGAGCTGACTTATTAGGAAGACGTTCCGTTTTGTTTGTTTTTCGTTGCGTCTTCTAAATAGTGTCTTCAAGTTAGTTGTTATGAAGTGATGTTTGATACTATATTTTTAATCTTGAGTATGAAACGTTGATGTCTTATTATTGTTTTAGTATACATATATGTATATTTTTATGGCATAGAGAAGGCAAACGAGCACATAGGCCACCTGAACCTGATGGAAAGTGGAGAATGTGAACCATATACATTCGCATTCACAAGACTGCAAGCCTAAGACTGCAAATGCGTTGCCAACCCTGAGGACTAAGATGGAATGCCTCTATGCTAGTCATTATGTCTGCTGTTTGGCGGTAGGTTAATGGATAAGATGGTACTTCCAAAAGTTGTAGTTTGCATAGATATTTTACAGCTACAGTTGGACTGGCCCCGCAATTCACTCTATTCTATACGCTCGTGGAAAAGGTCTAAAAAGATTCGAATGTGGTTGAGTTACCGTCGCAGTTTGATACCACTAGTTATTTTGATAACGTCAGTTAAAATAAATTTATCGTATTCAGAAACATAAAAGTCAGGTGTATTTATTTACTTTACCACGGTTGCGGTTTACGAGGTAGGTACAAAGGAACCAACGAACTGACAAACAGCTTTTATGCGTGTGTTATGACATTTATAGTACTTTGATGGTTACCTAAAAATAGTTAAATGCCGTCAAGTGCGATTTGGAGTTGCACAGGAAGGGTTCCGTACAATTACTGTATGGGAGTCCCATTTCGTTTTCAATTTTATTTTATGATTATAGCGGCAATGTATAGTAGTAGAGTACATTTCAACTATATACCTAATACGGTTCATGAGTTACAGCCTGCTGATGGACAGACGGACGGACGGACATCAGAGCCTAGTAATAGGATTCCGTTGGCACCTTTTGGATACAAAACCTTTAAAACGTGTTTAGGATCATTTCACATATTTTTATTGATTGATATGCGGGTTATTCGCGATATTGTGTCTGAAGCTTTAGTAACGACGCAATGAATACTACTACTACTGCCTTGTATGCGTTTTCTATCAAAGAATAAAGATACGTCATAAACAGTTTCTAATAATTTGGTATAAAATAATAAAAATGATAAAATGACAATTTTGTTTTGAGGCTAGATCAATGTTATTGTTTTATCATAGACGCCTAAAGCCACCATGAAAACTGACTTCAGCTTTAAGAAATATTGTTCTTTATGTAGGTAACTCTTCGTTTAGGTGTCATCACTATCTGAAACTTTATTGTAGCCATCGTGCAGTTACAGATAAAGATACCTGCCTAGCAATTTAATATATTTACCATGCAGACAAGCGAATCAGTCTTCGTTTAAATATATGAGGCAAATTGTAAACATTACATCAAATCAGAGCTGTTTGCTTTCAATTATTTTTATTTGCTTACGCTTTTCTATCTAACATGTAAAGAAACGCGTTTAAATTTTAATCGTTTTTTATTTGTTCGTGTTATTAGATCGGTTTACAGTATATATAAAAACACATACGTCAGTAATGTAAAATCATTATGTTTATCAACATGATGTGTGTTTATATCTGGGTACATTTGACTAAAAAGAGCTGTGTCTAATTATGCAGCTTACAATGCGATAAGGTCAAAATAATATATGCATCTCTTAGTAATCTACTTACATAGCTGCAGGTTTTTTTTAAGTCTACAAATATGTACCTTCAAGACGCCTACCCTTTAAAAGATCTCCTCCAACCCACCTCGTTGTTGTTTTTTGTTTATTAATATGATTTTGTTTGGGCTATGGAACCAGCTAATGGCGGCGCGGCAGTATTTCCGGACCTCTACAACTTCTGGCAATGCTTCTGCGGTTCATCCTCTCCTGGTACTTCTTAGCGCTGAAACCAACTTTCCACCGGGTGACCTGCTGGTTGACTAACCTCCTAATAAGCATAAAAAATAAATACACGGGTGAAATATTAAAAATCAAAAGCTAAATTGACTTATCACACATGATATGCAAATTAAGCAAAAGCTAAATTACTTTTTTATTTAAATTGCTCTAGCAACGTTTATCGCAATTTATTAGTAAAACAGAACGTTACACATTCCCACAGTTTCTTATTAACATATGCACATAAATAAAGTGTTTTCCGTACAAATACTGAGCGAGTCGCAAAATAAATATTTACGTGCGTAAATCTCTGTGCGTTATATGAAAACGTCTCGAGTTTAATAATAATTTATCGTGCTGGCTCACTGAGATATTAAATCTGTGTTTACTATATTATGAATATGTTTAACGGTTCGCCAGAAAGTAGGTAACTATATTTACCCCCTGATTCGAAAACGAACCTCATTAAGATAATTCTTGGCATATAAGGTATTGATCGTTTTCGAATCAAAAAACATATGAGGAACCAATTTAAAAAATAGTTACTTAAACAAAAGAATAATTAGGCGTAGTACAAAACCTTCACGAACGTAAAATAAATATAAATAAGTATTATATATTTAGAAGAATAACCAAGAAAAACAAGAGTGGTTACGGTAGTAACAAATAAATGATACAATAGTCTTATTTGTTGTAGTTACATTTTTAAATACCAATTCAACACCAGGCAATATATTCATAAAGACATACCACGGCCTCCTACAGTTTACAATTGAAATCAATTGAAGAAAAACCAGCTCTATTTCACCTCCCACGCACTCCGACACAATGTACGAATTTTACGCTCCATTACCCGCGCAAATTTAAATCTACTGTCCCACTGAATCCGTCGAACGTAATCTGTCCAAGTTTATTCGTGTGTACAGTTTGCAACATGATACTAAGACATTTTCGAACTTGGAATGTACCAATTCGACTCAGTAACGATGGCAATAAGGCGACACTTTTAGGTATGTTACGGTTCCTAATTTGGATACGCACGTTTGAAATAATGCTCATGATCTTTTTACGCACGTGGCCTTTGATGTACGAAATGTAACGTGCCAGTCCTATTTCGAAGTTTATTTTTATTTTCATGACGCATGTATGCCGGCTTTAGTGGAATGGACCAATAAAAGTGGGAAACAAATTCGTAAATGGAATAGAAATGGTGCTGGGGAGTGTAATGAGAATAATAAAGGGAAATACGACGTTCAACGTGAAATATGTGAAACGTAAGCGAGTTTGAAAAATCTCTGAGTTGGGAACGCTTTCTTCACTTTTGAACTGTAATCGGACCTAAATAGAGTCATATTTTTGCAACATACTTAGAATGTGACATTTCAAATTGAGCCTACTTATTATCAGGTGGTCAATCTGTGTCCTCCATTGCTTTCCCCATGCCAAAAGAAAACCCTATACGTGTTGTTGTTTTGTATATTTTTTTCTTGTAACATGGAGAAGGCAATACAGCACAAAGCCCACTTGATGGTAAGAGACCCTGCACAGGTTCCAATCAAATGAATGGGAATGATCACGCTTTCGGAGTTAGCCTTAACAAAATTCCCAGAGCTAATAGTCATCATCATCATGATCATCGGCCTATATCAGTCCTCTGCTGGACGTAGGCCTCCCCTAATGTGCGCCATTTTATCCTGTCCTTGGCCTATCGCATCCAACATCTGCCAGCAGCGTTTCGCAAATCATCACTCGATCTTGCCGGAGGGCGTCCTACTCAAGAACACGTGTACCCCAATGCTTATCGGTTCTTCTACAGACATGGCCAGCCTACTGCCACTTCAGCTTGCTAGTTGCCTATGCTATGTAAGTAACTTTGGTTCGCTGTTTTTGGTGAGCTAATACTAGGTATTGGGCCTCTATTCTAAGAGGTAAAAACCATTTCGTCTTTGACCTGGTGTGGTATTGGCTATAACTCGCCCGCCATGACAATATGATTACAATTTATTTTTACCACCTGTAATCTCAGCCCTCAATACAAAAGCGACTCGCAAAATTTCAACCACGGATCAGTCAACTCTGAAATAGGACAAATAAAGGCTAGAGACATCAGTGATCTAATTCCATGTCGCGGGAATCGTCTTCAAATATAATTTCCTACCCAAAACAAAAGAGAAAGAACAAATGATAGATATTCTAGAAGAAAATTAAAGCAAATAATTGAGGAATAAAGGCCGTTAATTGGGGGTGTGGGTGAAGGGGATCTTTTAATTAGGTGTTTGAATAGGATAGTAAATTAAGGGAAACTTGAGTTTCTTGAGATACCAATTATTAATTTGATGACTAAATTGATTTTGAGTAAAGCTGTTCTGTGTCGATTTCGATTCGGAACCAAGAAATAGGTGAAGCATTTTGTATTTTATTACATGATCTATTACTTAACGTTCACATTTGCTTATCTTGAGTCCAGCATCTCAGCCAAGATCAATCTGTTTATTATTCCAGCTCTTATGGTCCTGATTTTTTTTTTTATGGCATGTAGAAAGCGAACCAACACGCATGACATCTGATGGTAAGTGGGATGGGTGACCCATACACATTTGCATTCACAAGACTGCATTCGTAAGACCGCAAATGCGTTGTCAACCCTAAAGGCCAAAGTTGGAATGTCTCTATTCTAGTAATTTCACCGGTTGTCTTTTCCCCATACCAGATCACAACAATATGATCAACAGTGTTCTTGGTGGTAGATTAAATTATAAAGCAAGTGGGGGCAAGACGGATCTTGCACAACGTCCTACCACCAATAAAATTTCTTTCCTATTCTAATTGCTACTGCCACCGAGAACCTTCCTATCACCACTGAAATTCTTCATTTTAAACAACCAATCGGAACGGAATCGCTTTTTTTTTTTTTTTTTTTTTTTTTTCAATTTTTTTACTATAATCAGCAGTTACAATTATTTTTAAATTAAGACGCGCTTCGGAAACCTGTAAGAGGTTTATATGCAGAAATGCTTGATTCTATCAGCAACTTAAAACATTTTCAGATCATTGCAAGCCTATAGCTAAATGGTGAATCGGTTCTTTTTATTGTGTCATACCATAAGATAATTGGGTACCGTATGTGCGAAAGAGACACCATACTTAAAGCAGATTTACGAGCACAGTTTCCCTTTTACGTTTCGAACGGTTTACGGTTGTGGCCGGCATAAAAAGGCAACACACGGCACTTGGGTTCGGTTCGTACCGGTAAAATGTTTTCATACCGGTAAAATGTTTTATCGGTATGTTGGCAGGGTCATTTGTTAATTGTTACAAAGGTAAACAAAGGTGTTCTCTTTAATAGATTTCTTTCAGTGACGCAATTAGCCTAGTTTGGATTGACCCTGACTATGAAGCTAGCGGGTCTGGGTTCCATTCCATCAGGGCAAATATTTGTTTCTGTCTTTGGGTGTTGCTATGTTGTATAAGTATTTATCTTTGACTATAGAAACTAAAGGACCTTAAATACCTACGAAAAAACGAGCCATTTTTTGACGTTTATGTTACATAAAATGGCGGTTATAGTGATGCCCTGGTGGTATTAATCATGTTTATCGATAAACCAGATTACGTACTGCATAGAGATTTATGTTGAGGTTCTTGTAACAGTCACGATTTAATTACGAAGATCTGAATTACAGTTTAATGCTTAATAATATTTTTATTTTTAATAATATAATAACAAACATTTATTTCGAACGGGATCGTTGTTACGTAATAATAATAAAATCAGGCGTCGTAGTTTCATCGGGTTAGTATCGTCTCGTCTAAAACGCAGCTGGTCTGACCAGCTAGTGGTCTTAAACGCAGCTGCTCTTATATAAAACGTAACTGGTCTAAGTAGCAAGTGGTCTAAAACGCAGCTGGTTTTATGTAGCAAGTGGTCTAAGTTCCTAGGGGCTCCTATTTCTGGGCGGTTTGCCCTTCGAGCATTTGAAGCTACCTAGCAAACCTAACCTACCTACTTTTTGTGCGGCTGTGTTTTGAACTGCACATCTAAAACTAACAATTCTATATAAAAAGAAAACTAAGGACTAAAAAGGAATAAAGTAAAATAGTAGGTATACAGCTCAATTAATGTAATTTATACGAGGGCGAAACTAAAAGTTCTTAAAATATTAAAAACTGAGCAAACTAGCAAGTTATTCGTTTTATTGTATCTTTTCAAAATAGTGTCCATTCACATCAATATATCGCAGCATTTGATGGAACCACTGAGAAAAGCACTTTGCCCACTCGTCCAGGGGTATCTTCAAACGCAGCCACTGCTTCCTCGGCGTCCATAAAACGTAATAAACATTAAGGAGTAAGTTTTGGCTTATTTTCAGCCTATGTAGCAGAATTATCTTCATTGGCATGTGGCTGCAAAGAAAATTACAGAATTATCCTCAATAATAAATATAATTATCTAAGAAATAAAAATATTGGTAAGTCCCGAATCGTTAATTAATGTCCATAGGGGCGTATTTTTTCTTATTTGTTTGGCTCAGGAAATTCTCTGGGATTAAAAAACCGTTTATTTCATCTCAATAAACTTCATATAAGGCGGTTATTTCTTTTTGTTCCGATAGAGTTCCAAAAAGGTCACATTATTTTTTCTATTTTTCTTTGTCGCTAAAATTGCATCTAGTTACATTCCTATTCGTTTGTGCACTTTATGTCCTACTAATGATGTCCCCAATAGAGTCCAACATGTCTGGACCGATTTTTCATGAAGTTTACAGGCAATCTTCGGATTTCCCAGCAAGTGATCCTGTGAAGTTTGGTAGCGGTCGCATTTTAGTACCTACTATTAATATTTTAGACAGGCAGTTGACACTAATACGTCTAAATCACTGGTTTCATAAACGAAAACAAAGAAAAAAATGTATTGGCAGCAACGTGGCGGGGACTAGCCAGTAATTTAATAATAACTGTCAAATAGGCCGAAAGTATCCACCGTAACTTATTTATCGATATTTCAATCACGAAAATATCTAAAACTAAACGCAACCCTATTATAACGCATGATTAATACTGATCTATAGTTTAATAATAAGATGATACATACTCAAAACACGCAATATTGTTAAAACTGACCGATATTTCAATAAAAACTTGTAACTTACCGGTGCAATGTTAAACCTCTTTTTCTTGCTCCACATTCTATTACACTGCATTTCGTCGTTATAAATAAATTGTTCCTCACACTTAGGTGTAGTTAAATGTTATAATGTCGTAAAGAAACTCTAGTTATTTAATAATTTAAAAGATAAACACAACGCATTGACAATTCACGTACTGTCAAACGGCGTTACACAGCATGGCTGAACTGCCAAGGCACTCATTAGGTATATTTTGGCTTCGGACAAAAGTATAGTGATCCTTTTTTACATACGAGAATGCAGGTATAAATGTATGTATTTTTATGCTCGATCCTTCAGTTTCTTTAAACATGGTATTTTGGGACGAGCTTAGTTTCGACTAGTACAATTTGTGTCCGATTATCCCTCGTTTTTTTTTTACTATGTCGACGAAGTATTAACTAGGTAATTAAAATAGATCCGCGCGTTCATAGGCACGTAAGGCAGTTAGGTACCTACCGCTTTGGCCGAGTTGCGTTGTTAATAAAACTTACGATTCGGACGTGTTTTTGTTGATAGATCGCTAGTTTTATTTCGGTGGTTGTTAGGTAATTTTAATCAAAATGGGTTATTATCAAGCTGTATTTCATCCCGTTTACTAACATAGTATCTCGCTGCCAAGTTTATTATTTTCAACTTGCTTGAAATTTCCCTGAATGCAGCAACTGTTTACATCAGAAGTTTCTGAATTTCCTCTTGATATCGCAGAGAACAACGAAAACTGTTAAAGCTCTAGTATTCTACTGAGAACATCCTGTAAATTAACGTGAACTATAATGTTTTTCATATCTTGTTGTGCCTTTGACAGATGTCATTTGGCAAATTGGTTGGTTTTGACATGTAATCGTATTGTCACGTCATAGCTATTATTTAATTGACAGTAATGGCGGCCTATTCCAAGCAATATGGCTTTAACGAGTATAATAGAGACCATTGTTTAACGTCTATTGCATTATGTATATTATTTCTACAAAATTTTTTTTTAAGTATCGCAACTTATCAATCTTATCATGTAATCTTATAACGTGAGTATTAATTTTATTTATTTAATCGTTATAACACAAAAATACAAATTTGAGTACAAAAGGTTAACTAATGCCTGATGGCATTCTGCACCAGTTTACGATTGGGCAAATCAGTTTTTTTTAATATAAAAATATTATTTTGTTGTTATCAAAGACATAAAACAATCATTGGATTTTGTTTAAAAAAAATAAACATACATAAATCATGCATTTTGTCATTGTAGTAACAATCATTTCAGCTGCGTTTAAGAAGCAGTTAGCCATGCTTTGCTTATGATTATATTTAAAAATAATAAATTTTCTTTCGGTTTTTAAGTGATAATGATAACTTATTTTTAATTATTTTTTTGCCATTAGTCAAAGGAAAAATTACTCGATTTTACATAATCAAAATGGATGCCTTTTTGTGGAACATAGTTTGTTGTTTTGTCCACTGTTTACTAAAAATGCATTTCTGCTAGCAGTGCATACGCGCTGCAGTTTACTCACCTGTGCCTCGGGCAAAAACTGTCTGTACCATTGCAAATTTAAAAAGTAAACAGGCGTTATGGGAAACCGACTGATAACCCCCTCACGTCGATTGGCATTGGTTAAACATATTTTACACTGTAGGTAAAGTTACAAAACTACCATTTATATGGTACAGCTTGTAGATAAAAACATAGTCTAAATACTTAACGTATACCTATACTTTTACATATTAAAGTGTGTAAAGATTCTACATTCAAAAACTGACTAATTCAAAATATAGAAGCGGTTACAGAACTGTATCGAATTAGTTAACTGATTCAGAAAATATTTACAATACAGATTCAGTTGCTTCGGTATATTTGTTTAAATAGATGTTTTATTTCAATCGTCGCGACATATGTACAAATAATAATTTTGCTATGTCGCCAAGATTAGTGAAGTGAATATAAGGTATTTTGAAATCTTCTTTCTTAATAGGTTTAGACGAGAAAATATAGCCACGACTGTAAAATAATTATTAATGCAGATACATTTTCTTTGCTTAGTTACAATTATATATTTTTAAGTATAAACTTAAGTGTAAGTTTGTTTCAGTTTGAGTAAAGGCTCAAAATGTTTTATCGAATGTCAGAGTGTTAAACCTTTAGTTGATGCGTACCACAAAGCCTCCACGTTGCAAAGAGAGCTAAAGGAGCAGTTTTAAACGTAAAACATGTTATTACGGTTTGAGCACAGACAAAGGTTAATAAATTGTTTTCTTACAATGTTAGGATGTTTCTTGCTGTTTAAGAATAACTTTTAGAAAATATATCTTGTAATAGAATAGGGTGAAGCTGTAAAGATGGTTTTGTTGTTAAAGTTAACGGTTAACAATAAAAACTGCTTTATATTATTTGAACTATTGTTTTGTGGAACGAGGACTGACCACCATTTTACTGTGGTTTTAGAAGCAATTATGAAAAATGTTATTTCCATGACAAGTAATATAAGGATAACAGGTCAAACACCGCCTCCTATTACTTGAAAAAACTATTTGTAACACACCTCTTACGATTTGTTTCATAACGTCACTGTGACACAGTTCAATAGTGAACCAGAGTTCAATTTTGCCGATAGAAAAGTCGGCTGCAGATAAATGTAACCCCCTTTACTATGAAATTTGTATTAGAAGGGGGTTAGGGGTTACTTTTCTCTGCAGCTGACTGTACTTTTCTATTTTTACACAAAATGGAACATAATGGCGACCATACAAATGCAATAATTACAGGACCGTAAATAATTAATAATAGATGTAGAGTAATCGCGCGCAACGTATTGCGCTGTAAACTAAACGCGCCGTGATTTATGGAGGTGCGCGCGCAACGCGCTGCGCATGCGACGATCTATTAGCCATAACCAGAGGCCGGAATTCTCGTAGCGCTTTTGAGCTGTCATATGGACTTCTCCTCTAACGACTTCATGTAGATCGATAAGTACAAACTACAATATTTAAAATATGATTACGAGTAGAGGTAAACTACAGGCAGTAGGCGGATACCAACTTTCCAATAAATAACTTGTGCATTATTTACTTTAAAAAAAAACGAAAGAAATTGCAGCAAAAATTGTTATCAATTGTTTTCATTGCACGTTTTCAAAAGTAATATAAATGAAATCACTCTTTAGCAATAGGACCGCCTGTTGTTTATCTCTATATTTAATATTTATTAATATGTTGTGTTCTATAACGTATCGATAAAAACATTATATCTAAAGTCGAAAAACAAGATGTTTCTATGATTAGCTCGAAAGTGCTACCAAAATTCCGGCCTCTGGCCATAACTGTATGGGAGTTGCTTTTACGTTCATTAATAATTACTTTATTAGGAGTATGGCGATTTTTTTCCAAAATGTTTACCATTGTTTACCAAAATGGTCTCATATTTACCATTCTGGTTGTTTCCAGACGCAAATTTCACCATTCTAATTAGGTCGAAAGATGTAGGTGTAGGTTATGTTAGATTTGCAGCAGGCCCGAAAGGCCAAACCACCCAGGCGTAGGAGAGGTTTGCATTCGGGGGTTCTTAAATATTTTTGGTAATGTTATTAGATACAGTTTTTTTTTATACAGTGTTTATTACTGTCAACTGTAATAATGATTTTAATACTATTGTTTCAGGTAAGTCGGAGTGACTTCGAAGAAAAGACTGTAAGGTGACTTACGTGCAGCAGGGCATTTCCTTTAAATGTTCAAGACCGGGAGAGCGAAAGCAGTAACTCGTAATTTTTAAAAGTAAATAGATTATTAGTCTTAGATTGCTTCAAAGAAGTTATGAATTGTGAGTGGATTAAATTTTGAACAAATGTTTTTGTTACTTTTGATGGGGGGCAAATCCAATTTTATAAAACGGGAAGTAATTCTTAAAAAAACAATTTGCATTTGTGTTTTCTCTCTTGACGTTTAAATAATTTATTATTTATTAACATGCATTTAACGTAACTTTTAAGAACAGTTTTAGAGATACACGTAAACTTAACTATTTCCTTAGTAGTGGTAATTTATTTAATAATGAGATATGAACGGTTTATTATGCCATTAAAACACGAGTTTTCTTAATTTTACTGCTAAATGTTTTGATGGTTAAATTACTTATGCGTAAAGGTACCGTACTCCTTTTACCGCACGTTGAAAAGCAAAAAGAAGTAACTCTGTATTAAAACACAATGGATTTTAAATCTCAAGTTGTTGTCACAAGGGTTAAATTATAAGTTGAATGTTTGCTTTGTTGAGTCCGAATGCTAAATTAGTTGTAATTATTGCATTCAGGTACTTTGCATTTTGCCGTCATAGCAAAGAAGGCGGCTAACACTGCCCTGCCAATAATCTCAAATTCATGTAATCTCAAATGCAGTATTTCAAATTCCAGAAGCAAAGCAGTTTTAAGTCTCGTACATTATTAATACGGTTGATATTGGTACAGAAGTTTTATCTGAGATACTGCCTATTGGCTTAGGAGGGCAGAACAGCAATAAAATAGTCGAAGAATTATACACTCTATTGGTAACAACATTAAGTTCAAAATGCTTATACTTTTACTCCGTAGTTAGGCGCCTTTGGTATATTACGTCAGCGTTGTTCTGGTCGGGACGAATTAAAATACCATAATGCACTTATTAAGTGCATTATGGCACTTAATGATATAAGAAACGAGGTATTAGTTGTAATGGTTTCCGTACTAAAATGTTACAAATTGAATCCTCACAGTAAAACGTCGGCGTTTATCTGTATATCACAGCCTTTTTCTCAGCAACTGCAAAAGCTATCAAATTGTTAATCGTATATACTTACGAAGATAGTCCCGGGTTCAAATCCCAGTTAGGGCAGATATTTGCATGATGAGCGTTATATGTCTTGTTGTTTTTTTTATTTCAGCATTTATTTATATTTTATATATATATATATATATATATATATATGTGTGTGTGCATGTATGTTCATTATTGTCTAATACCCATAGTACAAGTCTAGAGTTTTGGTTGGGACTAGGTCAATTTGTGTGACATTTGTTCCCTCATGTTATTTTTTATTTTATTAAAAATATATTATATTCTTAAAATAAATTATAATGAAAACAATTTAATAATGGAAATAAGTTTTAAAAGGGGGGGATTAAAAATGAGCTTTATGCAAAGTATTTTTTATGAGTATCGTAATATGCTAGTGGTAGGACCTTGTGCAGGGTCCGTCCGGATCGCTACCACCATCTTATCCATTAACCTAACGCCAAACGGCAGTGTTCGCATTGTTGTGTTCCGGTTTGGGGATAACACAGCCGGTGTAATGACTGGTATAGAGGCATTCCATCTTAGTCCTCAGGGTTGGCAATGCATTTGCAGTCTAAGGCTTGCAGTCTTGTGAATGCGAATGTCTATGGGTCACAGTTTCCACTTACCATCAGATGGCCTGTGTGCTCGTTTGCCTTCTAAATGCCAAAAAAAAAAAACAAAAAAAAAAATTAAGCTACTATCACAATAGAGTCATCTAGTGAATTACTGTTTCATGAAACTAAACCTAGTTAGAAAATGATTTTATAACCCTTCTGAGTGGCAAGCAGCCTATAATAGCTGCTGTCAAAAAACAATTAATGCTTTATGACATCAACTCAAATTTAAAGTTTAAACTATTTATTTGCCCCTTGAAGGGTTAAGAACTATATACCTAGTTAGTTAAATAATAAAGAACTGTAAGACTATTAAATCATTCATAAGGAACATGTCATAAATAGTTAACCGTTAACCTCTAATACATTAATACTATTTATTTATTTTATTTATTTACTACCCAGGAAAGATAGGTATATCCAATCCTACTACAAGAGGGCGCAAATGTAATTGTCCCGCATTTAAGTAGGCTGTACAGAGGGTGCTTAGGTTTCGGGCACGTTCCACACGTATGGAGGCTGGTAAAAGTGATCTACCTGCCAAAAAAGCAAGGCAGATTACAGTGATGCCAAATCATACAGGCCTATAAGTCCTGATTTTATTACCTAATATACCTACCTAATAAATAAATTTACCTTACTAATTGTAAGGTAAATTTTGCAACACATTGAAGTTGTTAGTTACGCGGTATTGCAGTATCACCGATGAAACGCTGCTAGTTTCTGTTTTATATCGACTCGAAATGTATGGAGTAGACACGGTGACCCGATCTGTCATCAGCTTACGCCAATCCCATACATTTTATCGATTTTCGATAATCGCTAACTAAGCGTTATGCATGTCGACTATACGCCCCCTGTGAAGTTGAGTGAGACGGATTTTAAAGGACCACAAAGTACTTTTCTCTTGTGACGTTTAACTGAAATATACTGAATAAGTGTGCTTGTACTGTTGTACAAATAACATATCGCAATAGTGACCTAATCCAACATTTCAGCGTTCTACTTCAGGTCATAAGTTTATTCTTATAGAGACCTACCTCGAAATTCAAAGTTTGTGAATGAGGTTACTATAATTCTAAATATGCGATAATTGCAAATTTGATATTATGATTATCAGAAGCAATATCTATAAAACAAGAGATTTGGGAATTATATACAATACTTACATACTTTTTAGTAGGTACTCGTAAGTTCAACATCGCAGATTCGATCTCAAACACCATAATTATATCTATAATGATCGAACCTGACATACATAGGAACTTTTACCAAAAATAAGACAAATTTTATATTTCTTAAGGTGCTTTTCCACCGGCGAGGCGAGACGAAGAGGGGCGAAACGATATTTGAAATTAGTATGGCAAAATTTCAATTCTCTCCTAGCGCATCTTCGAGGGAAACAGGGAGAACTGAATTTTTTGTTATTTTTGCATACATAAAGTGATTCTCGCATGTCATCGCGCCAGCCCTGGATCGCGCGTGCTCTCGCTGGCTCGCGATGGCTATTTTAAATATAATTATCTAGCATTTCTTCATTGTAGCAATTTTTGTTTGTCGCAAGATGAACTGAACAGCAATGTATCTTCACTATCCATGGCCCATAATCCAAGGACGATATCGCGCGAGCTCGCGCTGGCACGCACCGGGACGCGCTAGCTCGCGCGGGCACAAGCGGGGACGCACGAGTTCGCGTAGACGCGATCTCAATTCTCGTCCCACCTCGTCCCGCCTCGCCTCGCCGGTGGAAAGGCAGCTTTACCCTCGCATTTATTAAACTCGAATGGAAACCAACGCGTTTAAAGTAAGCTGTTGAAAAGTATCGCTTTGCACACACGCGTAGAGTTCACAAGAGTAGAAAATTGCACTCAATTAATAAGCATGAGTGAAAATAAGTACAATTGCAATTTGAACTTTGTTTCTATTATTTAAGATTTCAACTGCTATGAAATTGTGCATAGACGTATGTGTTTTAGAGCGTATTTTGTGTCTCAACGGAGCGTTAAATTGTAGCGTAGCGCTTGTCGTTATTACGTGCCCGTGTGAGTTCTGCACCCTTACCATAAGTTACAATTAACGTACTCGCAAGCGAGTCGAATGCTCTGTCCCTCGCAGACCTCGCAGCGTTCCTATAGAGTGCGAGGGTCAGAGCATTCGACTCGTTAGCAAGAATGGTAATTGTAACTCTTGGTAAGGGTATAGGTGTACACTGAATGGCAGACCTTAACGTTGAGACGAGTGAACGTGGTTAGTTTTTACACAGTCAATAAGCATGCTGAGTAAGCGAATTTCGAAAAATGGGAAAAATGTACAGGGGCCTTTAAATGCAAGGATCGTTTCTACTCCCCAAAGTTGAACTTCTTTTGTTTTATAAGTTGTTAAAAATATGTCTAACTTAATTTTTATTTCGTTCCAAGTTAAATGTAATTTTCAATGAACGCGATCCAATTCTCCATTTTCCTTTAGGCCTCGTACCAAGAAAATGTCGCCCTTGTACCATTAGATAGAAATTCTATGGCCATGATATAATACAGTCTAACATCAATTAGTTATCTAAACTTAAGTTATTTTTAATGCTGCAAAACAAAAGTTAGTTCTGTTTAACAAGTAGAGTCGATCATTGCACATAAAGCCATGCATTTAAAGTCGCGTCGACCGCTTATGTCAACTTCGTACATTTTGAGACGATGGAAAACGGAAACGTTAGCAGCGTTTGCATTTTG
Organism: Acleris sparsana; assembly: GCA_923062465.1. Classification (NCBI taxonomy): domain Eukaryota; kingdom Metazoa; phylum Arthropoda; class Insecta; order Lepidoptera; family Tortricidae; genus Acleris; species Acleris sparsana. Next base: position 18,459,369 of record OV281286.1, read on the forward strand.
GTTAGGCCTGCTGGTAAAACGCTGATAGAACTATGTAGCATAAAGACAATCGTTATTTTTTACGTAATTTATTTCTTTAGACTTGACGCTATCACTATGACAGGATTCTTTAGGTGCTCAACAATTAAAGTTGTTGAATATACGTTCGTGAACGTAGCCTACAGTTATATGTAGGTATGTTTTTTTCCCATAGAGAATATGCAGGCCACCTGGTGATAAATGGGATCTAATTCCCATAGACATTTTCAATCTCAAGACTTAATCGTCAAGACTACTTATTACTACGATGCTGTGACACCGGAACACAACAAAGCAAACACTGTTGCTTGGCGACACAAATGGGTTGCAACGGATAGTAAATCTCATCATTCTACCATGTAAAACATAATTGCTTGTGCAATGTTGTCGTATTGTTTTTAACTTGGACGCAATTACTGTCAATTAAATAAAAGCGATCGGAATATTTAGACAAAAGGCAATAGTACATTATTGCCTAGGCACGGAAGTAGGCAATTGCGGGGCGAGGATTGGTTTAAACGGACGAGCTTGCGAGTCCGTTTAAAAATACGAGGCCCGCAATTGCCGTTCCTGCCGAGGCATATATAGTGCTTTTCTCAAAAATCGCAAGAATAAAATTATGTTGGAGTAAAGTACTTTATTAAGGAAAGAAATACCACACAATCTATACAGACAATATTATTACCTACTCTTTACCGTCTTTTGTTTATGACAAGGAGAAACGCAAGCTTTTTTTTTAAAACTACTCAAGCTATTCGAGATACAGATAAAAAAGTTATATTCCGAACAAAATTTGGATGTAATAAGACTTGTGCCCTCATTTTATTAAGGCCGTTTTCACTTTTTAAAAAGTTAGATACTAGATGGTAATGAAATTTGTATGCAACATTGCGTGCTTGTGTAGCGAGCACGCAATGTTTTTTTTTTAATTTGAGATCTGTCAGTAAACTATGTACTTCGCATCCCAATATATAGATAGTAATGTCAACTTTTCCTGTCATTTTTGAGAAAAAGAAATTCGTTTTTACCGAGTAGAATAGAACCTTTACTGAATAATAAAATAAAATTACTAATGACTAATTCATAGTCATATTTTTTTATTCCTTGTTTATATTTTTGGCATCTTCGATTTTAATTATTTCTTGCGATGCCCACACACGGTTTGGTAGGATAAATATACCAACCAAGAACCAACGTACTCTTCTTTTTTTGGACGTATTGGTAATCCATCCACCCATCCATTAGTCTATCCATCTATGGATTATACTGCTCCGTGATTTTTATGCACACGAGTGTACCTACGAAAAATTTCCTTAACTCCATTATGTGTCCTTCCGCACAACTCGGTCTCTTTGACTGTTTGAATGGACTTGACAATGTGATATTTTAGTCTGTAGACTACAGAAGTAATGCTGCAGCTATCTCGTATTAAAATATAACTTGACTTTAGACAAGTTCAATATTATCTATTATGAAAACCTTACTCCAACAGAATGATTAAGAGTTTAAAGACCTTTAAAAACAGACAGACACCGGAGTCCCACCTAAGTGAGATGGGCTGGTTTTGACATTTTTGCACTGGGAAAATGCTTTTACGCATACCAACCAGAACCTGTGGGACCTGGCATGCTTTAAGTGGAACTGGCCGATTGAAAGCGGCGACTTACAACCCTCCCGTAAACGCTCTGCGTCTTTCAAGGAGGTGCCACACGATAACGAATAAGCGCATTTGGCTGTGGCACCTCGACGCCGACAAATCCGGGAGGATGCCTTGGTTAACTGAGGGACCGTTAAACCTCTGGTGGATCCCCTCTGATCCCTCCAGAAGGAAGGAGATACGCTTAGCGGGGCCTGGCCCTTCTCCCCCGGACTGGTCTTGACTCTAGTCTAGAGAAGAGTCAGGACAAAGAGGAAGATGGAGAAAGCCTATCCAGAAAATGCAACGCGTAGTAACGTGACTATATGTTTCAAAATACCAATCAGACCTATAGTTTAATCCACTTTCAAATATCTCAAAGCTTGCTCTTCCTTTTATTTCAGACTAAATGGCCTAACCGGTTACAACCGAGCCGTGAATTTCCAACATTATTCGCTTAGTTTTCAGTCGAAATTGCAGCGGTGTTACTTCTCCACTTATGCCAGTTTTGCACTAAAGATGTTATCAGATTACACGTACGAGCTAACATTGATGTATGCAGAACTCGCGGTTATCTTTGACCAAAGTTCTACGGAATTGGCTTAGTTAGAACTATTTTGGGGTCCTGCTTAGTGTAGCGTATCTGGAGTTCCATTACGTTTTGCTTACCAAAGTGTCTTCGTAACAAAATGTTAGCCAATGTGTGCCCCGGCAACTATGCTTGTGAATCATTTTTATTAACCGTAATTACTTTATAGGTGCAAGTTTGTTTTAGTATAAATGATGGATATATTTAAACACTGCCCAAATTAAATTGCGCTGATGTACAATTGACGGTCAAATTAAGATATATTAAACATTTAGCAGCGCATCCACCTGGTAATGTTCATAATATATGGATAGCTTATGTCCATCTTGAAAATGTACCTTTCAAATGGTTTTTTTTTCGTCCAATAACGGCACCACCAAAATTAACTCTCTCTCTGTTTATATATTTGTGTTATTATGAGATGCTAATAAAATAATCTTAAAGATTATCTCAAAAAACCGGTATTTTTACTTTTAACATATCGGTTTGATATAATTAAATAATCTAGAAATAGCTAAAATCACAAACCGTCATAACTCTCTGGCTGCCCGAGTCCAGCAATTTTGCCAATTTGTTTGGGCGCGCTGTAATAAATACTTGGTGGCCACTCGAGCGCTCGCTGCGAAGACAAACGCTGGATTTCGAAGCTATTGAGATTGTTGGTTTGTTATTTGATAGGGTGTCGGTGATTTTTGACCGCAGTGGGACAGTTGGGAATTTGTCCTGGTCAGTAAGATATTGACGTTTTTTATTCTAGAACTCAAAACATTCACGTTGCGACCACCGCACAGACTGTCTCACTTCGGTTGTATTGTATACGAAAAGTTTTATCGTGAATGGTTTGGTCGTAAAGCGGACCATACCATCAGGGTTATATCCAGCAGATTGCTTCAAACATTCATCAAACCTTATGACACGAAGCACTCAATTTAGGGGTCCATCCACGTTCCAAAGTTCGTTGGACGGTCTTTGCGACCGTCTTCAATTAAAATTTAGCAAAATCGTTCTTAACACAAAGTTAAAAGTAAGGTAAGATATATACGTTAATCCCTTTTATTGTCTGTTTGGCGTGATTCTCTTTGTGTGTTTGCCGTCGACAATAATATCACATCATATACCTAATGGATAACGTTTTGGCATTGTATACAATGATAGAAAAGTCACGTATCCATCAGACAGTGGGCCCTATCAAATACGTATTTGGCTTAACATCTCGTTCTGTATTCGGTACTTTGCAGGTAAGAACCCGCGCGTCATCGGTCCCACCTACTACGAGCGTCTACCCGCCGAACTTAAACGCGAACCATCTGACGAAATGTTTAGGCGCCGGCTTAAAAATCTTTTGTTGGATAACCCATTATATTCGGTAAATGAGTATATGGAACTTGACTTGTAAATTAGTTTGACTTTTAATTATTATTATTTTATTTTATTTTATTCTATTTTATTCAATTTTGTAATGTACTTTGTTTTTGTGTTGACTTTTACTATTTTTACTGTTATAATTTAATTCTATTTCTGACGATCTCAATGTAACTGCATATAATTTGACATGTAATGTAATTTATACTGTGTTATATTGAGTAATAAATCTGAATCTGAATCTGAATCTCTTCGTTACATTACTAGGTGCATAAAATGTGTAAATTGTACTTATTTCTTGTCTACACTAATCTACACTGATATTTTAATATTTAATAGGCTCCTAAAACACTCGACCGATTTGTAAAATTCTTTCACCATTGTAATCCTACATTATCCCCGATGAACATAAGACTATATTTTATTTTTCTGCGCGGACGGAGACGCGGGCAACAGCTTATTAAAATAAAGCTATATCGGATTGACAAAGCTGCCATCCTACCCAAGGAAACATCATCATCATCATCATTATCAGCCGCAAGACGTCCACTGCTGGACAAAGGCCTTCCCCAAGGTTTTCCACAACGATCGGTCCTCTGCTGCTGTCATCCAGCGGTTTCCCGCGACCTTTATCAGATCGTCAGTCCCCCAATTACCCAAGGAAACGGCTTACTGCAAAGTAATAGTATAAGCATTATAAATTTAATGCGGTTACCACTAGGGTATAGAATGGTTCGCCTACTACAATGCAGTTAGCGTCTTCTTTCGTAGGACGGCAGAAAGTATGAATTGTAAACGAATTCCTCGCCTATTTAAATGCTTTATTTTCATCGCTTTTAATGGAAATATTTCTGGCTAGAAACTTTATAGCGCACTTCGTATGCTTGATTATAAAGCGCACCGAATGTTAAATGCCTGCAGTAATCAACTACCATATTACTCATGCCAGAGAGTCGTCTTTCATAATTATGAAAATGGAAATACGACGTTTCAGCTCAACAATGCATTATAAGTACACTTAGATTTAACTTTGCTAATCGGGTGAAAACTATCCTTCGGAGAATAATGCTATCATGGTAACCGCAATACTTGAGAAGTTTAATTGAGTGATGCGAAAGTTGCAGCGTGGAATATTGTTAGGACGTTGAAGGTATTTTTATTTTTGTAAAATTTTCATTTTATTTTATGTAAGTTTGACGGACCGTGAGTTAACTATTGAAGTAAAGTTACATGTGATAAAACTGGACATACAACTTTTCCTTTTCGTTTTTTTTCTATCTCTACATTATTCAGTATCGTTTCTGATAATTACTGTGCATCTGCAGTATTTTTTATACAACAAAATTTTGGAAATTAATTTTCATGACTACTTTAGAAATGTTTTACCAGTTCAACCTCCGTCTTACCGTCACAAAAAAGGCTTTTATTTCTTACCAGTATTTTACAAAGTCAATGTTTGTTAGTAGTTAAAAGTTTAACCACTGCCACTTAATCAAGTCTTAATAATACTGTTAACTTTTCCCAAGCGGAATATTTCCAAAGTCAACAAACTTATTACCTCTAGCAGTAAAAGCTCGCTAAGCTCTCAGTCTTAGCGAATAGAAGCTGATGAGCTGGGAGCTTCAAGGATCGCAATAGCTTTTACTTTTACTGTGCTTTTTATTACTCCACTGGAGTAACGGGAGAAAATGAAAACTGCACATCTCTTATTTAGCTAGAGAGTTTATTCGGTACTTCTACACCCTCACTGTGAATTAATGTCGAGTGAGTGCTTAACAAGTGAACGAACAGGTGATATACATATTCTAAATGTTTAAAAAACATTTTCGGTGTGAATATGACATCATCATCATCATTATCAGCCGCAAGACGTCCACTGCTGGACAAAGGCCTTCCCCAAGGTTTTCCACAACGATCGGTCCTCTGCTGCTGTCATCCAGTGGTTTCCCGCGACCTTTATCAGATCGTCAGTCCACCTTGTCTGCCAACACTTCGTCTCCCGGTTCGCGGTCGCCACTCGACATATAAGTACAATTATTGTCAACAACATAACCTGCTCGTTGCTATTGTAGATAATACCTAATTTGTTAAACTGTTGTTCTTAATAAAGAGCCAGTCAAATAAATGTTTGATGCATCCATATCAGAGACTGTAATATTCCTATAGTACAGTCGACTTCATAAATATGTGTACACTTTAGTACCTTGTCTATTTAATGTCATGATAAAACTGCCATATATGAATTGTCACAGCGATAAAAGTGACAGGGTACTAATGTGTACACTATAAATACTACTCAGTACTCAATACCCTTTCGTTACTGACTATCAGACAAGGCAAAGCCTAAATCCAGGGAATTCGAAGGCAATATTAGGGTACCCTAGGAATGCACTAAGAATGTATTTTTGAAAAAATCGACCTCCATTCCCAAAAAAGGGGGTTTTGTATGGGTACGTTCTACGTGTACGAAGTCGTGGGCGTCCTCTGGTAATGCATATATATTTTAATAAGTTTTCTCATTTCACGCACACTATAACAAAACTCCTATAACCTCGTAAGGCCCAGTGTGCAATAGAATGTACATTATCAAGGCAATTCAATTTGAACTGTATGTGAATAGGAATAAAGTTTATTTCATTTCTTCATTAATTGAAAATTGCATTGAAAATTGAACTTTATCGCCTTGGTGGTAGATTTAAAGTGCCACTGACAAAAAACTTCTGTTTGTAATACGATGGCCTTATGAGAATAAATTTTACAACGATTTCTGTGAACTGCGAACGTCAGCGTTTTGATCATAATATTCTGAATCAAGTGATTTAGTAGATTTTGGTCTCTCTCAATCATTTAAGAAATCCGAATATCCCTTTGAGTCTCATTCGTACTCAACTCTTGGTCACCCATACAGGTACAATCGATTTGACGCCGTTCGGTCAAAATCGTTCCAGGAATTCTATTCGATACTCGACTCGATTGCGACTTGAATCTATAGCTAATCCTTTTGTTACTTTGTCGTTGTTTGTTCGTCGTTTGTTACTTTTACCCCCCTTTATACTATTGGTGTTTGTAACATTTGATACTAATTTGGGATTTAGTTTTTTTACTACCGACCAGTATAGTTGTTTCCTATGACCCAACAGGTAGCTTTGTAATAATATTATCAGCTGTGTACAATGTCATAAAATGGGATCTATGACATCCCCCAAGGCAGTTATAATGGATCAAGAGCCTTCCCCGAGACGTAAAATAATTTACGACCGAGAGGCGGCTTCGGTAGACGGAGTTTATAAACTTGAGAGTTCTCTTTATGTTAAAAACTAGACGGAGCGTCTGTAGTTATTTAGGAATTTCTTGAGGAACTTCGATTGAACCTGAGAGTGGCGTTTTGAGGAATATTTTGATGTGAACTTGTTTTATTAATATAGTCAGTTACTTAAGTGTACTTACTTAAGTTTAATGTAGGTAGGCACTTTATTGTTGCTTAAGGTGACGTGGCATATATTTAAATTTACCATGGGCATTATTATTAGATTTTTTGCTACTACTTATTTATTTGTCAGAGAGCCACGGAGCGTAGTATTTTGCGAATCATATTTCCAGACCGCATCAGGGGTCCAAAATTAAAATAGCTGAAGTAGCCCGGCAGCCGCCAAACTCCAATAAGGATTCGGTGTCGCGGCAGATCAAGGTGACGTTGGCGAGATGAATTTGATGGCTTCAATCAAGACTGGTGGGAGACCCAAGATAGGGATACGTGAAAGGAAGAGAGGGAGGCCTATGCCAAGCTGCGGCTAATAATAAATAGCTACTTTATCGCTTAAAGTTCTTTAGCTTCTCAACGTCATTATTTTCATAACATTCAAGGAAGATGAATGCGACGTCTTGTTCATGTTTAAGGTCCAAAATTACAAAGTCAGGCAACAATGGACTTTCAGCATTTACATTTGCCTACTTCAATACGTGGAAAATGTTGCTTCCGCGTTACTTCTGTGTTTCTCGCATGTTATTAAATAAGTTTGTTCCCATAATTATTCTAATCACGATGTTCCATGTCTGCTCTCATTAACTGTTGTGTGTGTTGAAAACAGTGATTAGTAACTTAATTTAGGAATATATTTGAAGGCCATTTAGTGTGATTTATGTTATAAAGTTACATTGTTTTAAAGTTGCTAATAAGGCACACCTAGCTTCTTTACAAAAATAAATGTTTTTAAAAAGAAATTAAGCATCATTTGGATTACACTTTTCAATAATATTCATACAAGAGACGAGAGAGTCTCAAAACAAGTAACTCAATATTGATTAATTTTGTAATACGTCCTTCGTGGGAAAATAGTTATTTAAAATGGCTATTGGCAAAGAAGCATAAACTTGGACCTTTATTTTATTAATATCATAATCATTCAATATTTAAAATATTGAAAGTCCCATAAATGTTTACATTCATATTAAGTAAAACTATCGCAACTCCAACTGACATATGGAGATCGGCCGTACCACGCATTAGCAGTCATCTCTCTCTATCTCTATGGAGCCTATTAATAATGTCCCACAGCCGGGCAAACGCCTGCCCCTCGTTTCTCCAGTCATCTCTTGATTTGACTAATCCTTGCGTCTGGTTTGAATTTATCCAAATCGTCCCGCCATCCTCTTTTTGGTCTGCCTCTACTCTAGCTGCCGTTATTTCAAGTCAGTCTTGATCTTGATCGTGCTCAATCGGTCAGTTGGTCTGCGTTTTGTAATGTTTTTGATTGCTTGGGCTCTTCATATATAGCTAAGTGTAACCACACAACTTTACATTTTAGATGACTGGCTGCAAAATTGGTGCTCTAAGTGAATATATCTGAGTATTTTCTTATAATTATTATTTCAGCAAATGCTATATTACAGTATGAGTACAGTACTAACATGATACGAGGGGTGATTGAAAAGTTCGCGGCCTAAGTATGAAATCAAATCCTTAGTTTGTTTTTTATATTTTTATTTCTCTACGTAGTCCCCGTCGAGGTCTTTGCACTTATTCCATCTGGATTCCAAAGCCAATACACCACTTTTGAAGAAACTTTCCTCCAGGTCTTCAAAATAGGTGTCCACTTCAGCTTGGACCTCGTCGTTGGTCAAAAATTTCTTACCGCCCATGTGTTTTTTTAAGTTTGGAAATAGGTGGAAGTCCGACGGTGCCAAATCGGGCGAATAAGGCGGATGGGGCAATAATTCAAACCCGCAGTTGTGAATTTCTGCCATCGATTTTAGTGACGTGTGCACACGTGCATTGTCCTGGTGAAAGAGAACTTTTTTTGTCAGCAATCCAGGTCTTTTTACTTTCAGTTCCTCTCGTAATCGCCGTAACAGTTCGCAATAATAGTCCGAGTTTATAGTTTTACCTTTCTGGAGATAGTCAACCATTATTACTCCCTTTGCTTCCCAGAAGACTGATGCCATGACTTTATTCGCCGACAAAATGGCCTTTGCCTTTTTGGGAGCCGGAGATCCAGCACGAACCCACTGCTTCGATTGCTGTTTAGTCTCGGGCGTGTAGTGGTGGACCCATGTCTCATCCATAGTAACATATCTGTCCAAAAAGTCTTGAGGGTCAGCTTCATACAGGTCTAGACAGTCGCGTGAAATTGTTAGACGAGTGATTTTTTGTTCCACTGAAAGGAGCTTTGGAACCCATCTCGCCGACACCTTCGAAAAACCTAATTCGTTGACTATAATGTTTTGGGTTCTTTCATAGGATATGCCCACGATGTCCGCTATTTCTCTTACTTTTAATCGTCAGTCTTTCATTATCATGTCGCATATAATTGTCACATTATGTGGATTGGTCGCAGTGGTTGGCCTTCCGGGACGAGGGTCATCTGCGATACTGTCTCGTCCCCGCTTGAATTCAGCTGCCCACTTTTTTACCATCGTATATGATGGACAGGATTGCCCCAATGAACACTGCATATCTTCATAAATTTGAATCGGAGTCAATCCTTTTTATGAAGATATTTAATTACAGCACGTTGCTCCAAATTGTCCATTATGAAAAATCTGTTAACACGTATTTTTAAATCAGACGTAAAATTTATATTAAATATTGCCTTCCAATTAAAAATTCGCGGGATGAAAACTGAATAATGACAGTTCAAAATGGCGGCAGTTTTTTTTTAAATATACTTTTTTTAATGTTCAGGCCGCGAACTTTCCAATCAGCCCTCGTATAACCTAAATTTATATCGAAGTTTAGGGTTTTTTATGGGGCCATTTCAAGTCAGACATGTTATCTAAGTTCACATTTTTACGACTTTAATGTTTGACAAAATGCTCGCTTCTTTTAAATGCGAGACAGGGACGAGATTTTTTTACGGAACGGCATGTTAAATAAAGTATATACATATTCTTGTTAATCTGAATGGTTGCAACAACTATATAGTCTTTCAATAACTCCTGTGGGGCTAGACAAGTTGCCATCGAATACAAACGCTAGCGTTTGGTGATCACCTACCGCTTTGCTTTGTCAAATATGAAAAAGCTAGCCAAGTTGCGTTAGAAACCGATGTATATATCGTGAATATCGCGATAGTCCTCGTGTTGAATTCTGTCAAAATATCACCGAGTAACGACGGACAAAACGTCAAAACTATCACTATTCGATTAGCGCGAGTGATAGTGATCACATTACAGCGTATCAGTTGTAACGAGTGATATATCACGTGACTTACGTCAATTCCATATTTTTTTTAAGGTGATCACGAAACGCTAGCGTTCGTATTCGTTGGTAACTTGTCTAGCCCCACTGAATATTTAACAGTTAGCCACGTGCGTTGTTATTTAAATTTATCTCGTTTTGATCATGATGCAACTACAACGGTTATGAGCAAGCGTCTTCTTAATTCTGTTTTATATCAAGAAAAGTTATGACCACCGCGAATGTTCAATACAATATATCGATTGAAATACACAGTCAGTGCCAAGAAGTTTGTTCTGTGTTATTCATGTTTTATGGGGTTCTGTACACAGAGGGTACAAACGGATGGATAGCGCTGTATCTTTTTAACCTTTATAGCTAGACTTCTTAAGGCTTTATAGAGTGGGTAGGGGGGGGGGGGGATAGGCATTTTGAAAAAAAAAACTAATCGTTTTTCTCTTTTTCCGACTAAGTTCGTATATGTAGTATTTGATACTATACGGTGCTACGGAACCCCTCGTGTGCGAACGCCACTCGCGCTTAGCCGGTTTTTCAACAATGCATTGTATTTTATTCAACTACAAACGTTTCGGATTATCTCCGACACAATACAGTTCATTTCACAAACTGAATAATCCCGATTGCGTCATTCAGGACATGCAGTAGATGTGATGGAAACGCTCACGGTTCCTATTTAAGTGTTCGTTTATAATTTAAAATAATTTTGCCACGGCTTATAACTTTATTTGTAGATTTTATGACTACAGCAGTTTATATTTGATAGTATTGGTTAGATATAATATGAATTTAGCGTTAACTCAAGTGATTATCACAAATTATTTAATTATTCCAACCCTGGAATCGACCATTGTCATTAAAAAAAACACACTCGCAAAGATACGACGAATCTAACGCTATTCTGTAGAAATTAAGCCATACGTTAAGCTTCTACAAGGAAACGAAGAACCACACATATCAACAGAAACACTAAAATAACCTTTAGCCCGCTTGATAACCGCAGATGTTTAAGAGTGGATTTTGCCAGAAGCTTAGCTTTATGTTTCTTAAGAGGGGTTCGCTAATAAAATACTAGTCTTCCACAAGCTTCTTAAGGCGCGTCTACGCTACACGTGCCGAGCACGAGCGTAGCACGAGCCGAGCACAATTCGTGAAGTGTGCACCGACTTACAAGCCTCGAACGAGCGCGCTTCGAGTATTTGGCTCGTGCTCGACCGTGCTCCGCCAACTGTCAGTTTTGTGACGAACACAAAGGGATTGTGATCGTTCCATAGTTGTAGGTTTCTTGTAAGTCCACACTTGACGCCGTGAACGACGACGCCCAGAACGGCTTCGCTCGTGCTCTGCTCGTCTAGCGTAGACGCACCTTTAGATCCCCTAGATTTATCTACTCAGTTCTAAAAAGACATGACCACGAGGAAAAAGGCCGAGCCGACAATAGCATTATACATAAACTCAGGTTTTATAAAACACCTCCTGTGTATGAAAATTGTAAGGAAAACTCGGGCCACATTACAATTTCAAATCCATCCATCTAGGAATATTCCATTAGCTGTTTGTGGCTCTTCAGGGTTCCGTATTCGTGCTGAAAATAGAGGAAAAGTATTCGATAACGTGGGAATGGCCGAAAAGAGATTTGCGAGGTTGTAGTTGCACCCTTTGGGGTACGGCTTATGTATTTCTCTTGATAATGTATAAAGTCAGGGATTCACTAAGGTACCAATGTCCTTCAACACGTGTCGCCAGTGACGTCGCATGAAATGGCGCAACGTTACTGTACTTCGCATGACATATCTGGCGACATCACGCGACAGGTGTCGGGAGCGACGTCAGGCGAAGTCGAGCGACGTCACAAAACATTGCACGACATGTCTGGCAACATCACGTGACACGTGTCGACGTGAATTTGCGCACCCGACACCTGTCGCGTGAATTTGCTCGACTTGTCTTGACATGTCACCGACACGTGTCGCGGGACGTTTATTTACCCTGGCTTAAGGGGCAGGAGTGTCGCTTACGCTATTCTCTTGGTAAATTTCTCACTGATCAGTTGAGGCGTTGATAAGTGAAGATGGAACAAGCGAGTAACCTACTTTTTTAATGTAAGTTGAGATTATTAGGCGTTGAAATTATAAAAAAAGCAAGTATTCTGTTATTAATGGCACGGTTGAAAATCATGTGGTTTATGTGTGTATTTTATATGAACCGTGTCGTTTTAATTTTATTTTATTATCGATCGATCGATCGATGTAATTCTAATATAGGTACTTAAATTATAAATGCAATGAACCAGCACCGACAGTCAATTCAAAAGTGTTGTAAACATTTATTAAGAAAATATTACAAACGCAATAAACCCACTCACAACGAACCCACCACCCAACACCCACATTACAAACGACTCGTTCTTGACACTCTCTTTCCGTCTGTATGTTGGCACTACTCCATCCCTAACACTTCCTAACGTTCCGCGTTATACTTCCAAATTCAAAGTTAGTTACGACAGTTCCGTCCTTGTCTTTCAAACTTGTCACAACTGAAAGGCGAAACAGAGAGCGCTAACTTCTGTAGTAGGTATAGTTTTAAATGATGCACTCGGATGTTTTTTTTTTATTTTGGGGCATTTTTCGCAATTCCTATTTGCATTGTAAATGTTTGTATTTTCGTACGTTGAGTTTTTACACTGTTTCTGCCACCACTTTTCAAAGGCTGGGTCCAATTTGTTTGCGTACAAGTATTAAGTATAATGTTTAAAATTATTTGTTTTCTATTAACTAACGGAATAGTCAAATAAGTAAGTAAATATATGGTGGTTTTTTGTGGCTTAATAAATGTGTCATTTTTTTAAGCCTATGAAAATACATAAGACATATTAGATTTTAAGGATATTTTTAGGACTGTAAAATTTGGCATATATATTTCTGTGCTTGTTTGAAATCACTTTTTTTACGAAATAAATTGAAACTAACGAAACAAGAATGAGGAACAGATTCCGAAGCTAATTTTTTCAGTCATAATATTTGCGTTGTATTTTTTGGATACAATATCTTAAGCTAAACGTACCTAAACTTTTTCCCCTACAGCCCTAAATTCAGTATTATTATATCATAAATAAGCCTTTTCTTTTAGCAAAATTCGCCTCTAAAAAGCGATTATAAATATTCAGAGTAAAGTTTCAAACTAAAGTTGAAAACGAGTTGTCTAATATTAGCGTTCCCGTTTCAAAGTTATGAAATAAGCAGAATGATTGTATGTTAATAGTTTAGGAAAGTTTTATCCGACTGTCGAAGAAGGAGGTACATTAACGACGAAACAAATAAAAAATAAGGGGATTTTGTTCCATCGTATTATTATCATTGTCACAATTGATTGACAACCGGTGAAATTACTAGCATAGAGGCATTCCATCTTTGTCGGTTGGCAATGCATGTCTTAAGATTGCAGTTTGAGATTGTAAGTCTAGAGAATTCAAATATTTATGGGTTTGAGATCCCGCTTATCATCAGGTGACCTATGATCTTCTGTGCCTTCTTCTTGCTATAAAAACAAACGTTCCAGGACAATGACACATTAAGAAAATGCTTCCATACTTAATAGAATGATGCGACTTAAGGCCTTTCCATTTAAAAACGCCATCTAGAAATTTCGGCCCAAACCAATTAAGGCCAAGTTAGAACGGGTTTCAGCCATCTTGATTCTGAAACCAATGCTTTGAGAATTAAACTGAGCATGCGGCAGTAATCCGGCTGTAATTGAGTTAGTAGCCGCATTGCTTAAAGCTTGCTTTGTTATACATATCCGTTTAAGTTATTTGAAATTGTATACGTGACTAAAATTTGTCTACTTTGATATTGGTAAAAATAATTGAAGATTTCATTAGAATTCATGTTTAGTTTTTGTATTTTTAAGTCCCTAAGCTTCTGACGCCGTTTTATGAGCTCTTTTTATCTGCCAGTTCCAGTCAGTGTAATGAAAGGGCTAAAAGAGTCATATATATACTTATGCAGCAGAAATTACAAAACGACCGGAAATACGAGAGATAACTCAAAAAGTTATCCTTGTTTGTCTTTGGCTTCAAGAACAAGTACTCGCGCTCACCATACAAATCGATCCCAGGACCGATAATTTCGTATAGCAACTAGGCTAACAGCTTTGCCAAAAGTTTAACAGAGGAAAATATCGAGAATTCCAGATCACCTCATGGCTTAGTTTCATTAGTCGATAGCCCGTATGCCTGTAGTAATCCATTGACGGGTTGTTTCAAACTTTCTGAGCCGAGGGCTATCGCAGCGCCGCACTGTTTCACGCATGCCTTTATACACGATCAAATTCATCAATTTCCGCAAAATGGAGTCGCTATACGCTGACCCTCACAAATCGTCAAAAAAGTATAACTGCAACCAGATGACGGCAAAACACGTCAACACGTCCCAACAAATCGTGCATTTCCAAAAGCCTCGTATCCTTCCACAAAGTAAGCGGAAAAGAGGAATAAACCGACGAATGACGCATACGAATGTGTCTCCTCCCGTTCGAAGGCACTATATGCCGCTCGTGCTTAGCATTGCAAATTTATTCATCCCTATAATAATGAAATCAGGTTTTGTAACTTCATCGTGGGAATGATTTATTGCGAATGAATTGGAATTGCCGTAAATGTTTTATTAGGTGTTTTATTAGGACACACATGATGTGTAAATCATGATTCTATGAATTCATATGTTACATACCTCACTTATTGTTGCACAGAATACATATTTAACAACAGAATAGATAGACAGGTCCTCATTCAATTTTAAGCAAAGTACTACCGTCGGAAAGTCTTTTTTTTTCTACACATATTATTGGACGTGACCAAGTGAAGAGGGTTCCGTTTTCAATATTATTTACGATTCTTAAGAAACCCCTAAAATAGACGGTTGTAAATTTATCCACAAATACAGCTTAAAAGCGTTTGAATTAAACCAACGCTGAAAACCGTCCGGGTACAAGTTGTACGCGACTCTTGCGAAAGAGTTCCGACAGATATTTAATTGAAATAGTTCATCGGGATTGTCTTCCGAGAAATTCCGGTAACAATGTTCAGTATTAACTGCTAGTAGGGCTATTAACGGTTAAAGCGTCCATTTTCTTGTTCCTTGACATCGTGGGTTGGTTTTAAGTACCTATTAATAATTTGGTTTAACAATAATAGTACTACTACAGAGGTCGGGAAGTAGGGAAGTACTTTTCAAGGCAAATAGTGCTTTTATTTAACACATATTAATATTTTAAAAAAATACACCTTCAAATACTAGGAGTGCATAAACATTAAAAGTAACCTACAGTGATCAGTCATCCGCGCTGTGTCGGGTGCGCCGCCGCCGCCGCTGCGCCACACCGAGTTACATCGCCTGCGATCTAAGTTGCGATACGCACCCTTAATTACCTCTGCTCTCCTGGTACTTTAAATAAACAACGCTTTGGTTGGATGCACGGCTTAGTATATTTAAAAAAAACGGCTATTTCTCAAACATGCTCGGCAAACCCGGTTTTCCGATTAAAAGACAAGGACGGAAAGAGCTTACTCCTAGGAGTAAAAAACCATATGAAAACACTTTCCGTCCATGTCTATATATTTCTTAAAAATGCTGTCAATTTGCATACAAAATCAAAAGGACCAAGACAAAAATTCCAAACAGCCAAGGTAACTGCTCGCTTTTTTAGCACAGTGCGTGGGTTTCCTTTTGAATTTGCATTCCAATTTCTATGGTTAGTATTTAAAAACAATTGACAGTCGGTAACATTCGTTCATTCTGCATAATTAAATTACTTGCTTTTTAAAAATGTATTTGTATTATTTCCTCACATGTTTGAGAACAGCATTATGTATGCCTCGGCGGAAACGAGGATTTCCTGACTCGTATTTTAGCAGGCCTCGCTATTGCTCGGCCTGCTAACCACCTCGTCAGGAAAACCCTTACTTTCCGCGCCTAGGCAACAATGTACTATTTAGCTTGTTCATAAACACGGCCGCCATGTCTACATTGAAATTTAAAAAAAAATACTTCCCGGCCTAGGCCTTCAATTTTGTTTTAAATTCCTTCCTATACAGTTCTCTCGAGTTGGTCCGCCCGCAACGTTATAAATTGAAGCCTAAAATAACTATCATAACGCCAACATTCCATTGCCTGTTTGAGAAAATGTATTAAACAGTACTCAATGTTTTATTTGTATTTGTATGCATACAGCGATTCAAATAGCTTCATTATCATTATGCAACCTATAGTAGTTAACTGAACAGTAAAGTTTAATTTCTGTATCATTAAAATGTATGAATGGACGAATATTTGAACGTTCTTTTTACAAAAATATACCGGGAAATACTGCTCAGAAATTGTCACAGTATGATGTCCTGTACTTTTAACAGAAACCTCTTGATTAATTAGCAATTTGCAGTGGGAAGCGGAGGCTGAACATAAAAAGATAAAAAAAGATAAAAGATGTTTATTCAGTAAGTAGGCCGCACGGGCACTTTAACACGTCAAAAATCTACCAGCGCTTCGCAAGAGACCACTACTGAGAAGAAACGCCGCAAGAAAATCAACAGTCAGTCGTTTTTTTTTTAAATACTACCTATGATATTATACAATTATAAAGCTTAACGTAGCATTATATAAAACAATGAATTTAACATAAAATAAAAAATAAAAAATATTCAAATCAAAACTAAGAATTTTCATAGGGAGTAATAAGTAGTAGTAATAATATATATATATATATATATATATATATATATATATATATATATATATATATATATATATATACACCGTGTTTTTTTTGATTTACGATAACTTCGGCATATTACTAGGTATATCTATAGAAACTAATTGGTAGATTAGATTTTTAAATATTGCAAAAAAAAATTTTTTTTCTGTTTAGAACAAAATAATGAAATCTTTTATCTTTGCTCATTCTAAAAGGGCCTTTACAGTTACCTAGCTAATAATCAGTGTCAAATACGTCTATGTTGGCGTGACATACACACACAAGTAAAGATAACACTTGACAGGTACAAGTCACTTTAGATTGACGCGAATACAAACCTAACAATTGGAAACTCTTTACTCATACGTATTAAAAGAAAATTTTTGTTATCAATTAAGAGCCTTTAACACTAGTTTAACGTGATTAACTGATTAAATTTAAAAATTAAATATCTTTAAAACCGTTAGACTTATCATTTGTCTGTCTTCGGGAAATTAACTTTGTTTGACCTAAAGAACGTTCCCTTAAAGTTATCGTAAATGAAAAAAAACACGGTGTATATATATACTTTCCTATGACAGTGCAAGACAACCACCATATAAAAAGTTTCGATACATTCTCCTACAGAAACCGTGTTCCCTAGACAATAATAATATACAATATTTACATATTTTTTATTTTTTACAGTAATCATGTATGCTTAATTACAACTTAATCGGTAACTTGTAGAACTAAGCCAATTTTGTTATAAACCATTAAGGTTGTATTGCCACCAATACACCTAATAACCATCCTCCTCAGTCCCAGCCTTAACTGAATTACACATAAGTACTTGAAATTTAATGATTGTATATGAAGCCAATTGCTAAAGCAGACCTTACTTGTACTACGCCTTAATATCTACTTTTACACTTATCTAGTTTCTATTCTATTTTCTATAATGCTAGGTACATTACCGTGCTACATTACCGTGGCAGGATTGAAAATATAATCTAGTAGGGCAACGCTTTGGTAGAACCATTTGCGCTGCACCCAATTTAGGTGTACGGATGTAAATTCCACATGGAATTGATTCTTGTAACTATAAACTGTAGATAGCCCCTCTAAACAGCCCACAATTATATTGAATAACAGAACTTCGCCGGTTATTCCTGATTTATACTCGTACAGATCATAACTCAGCTCAGCGGATATCGAGCTAGCAATGCATTGTGCTGCAATGTGTGTGCTCAAATAAGTTCCATGCAATCCGCGTCGGATAGACGTTCATTAGTTGGGGAATAAAGAGGAAAAAGGGAAATGGAATTGTTGGGAATGGGAGGGATAGTTATGTTGTTTATTTTGTTGGAGTGCGGTTGTTGACTTGTTGAGTAGTTTGCTTGTTTGAATATGACCGCGGACATAATAGGAATGTGATGTATTCAGGGACTATATAATGATGTGAGCTAGCTTTGTTCCTCCATAATTACTTGATGATTCTTTATATCCGATTGACAATTTTAATGTACAAATATAATGTCGCTCTGAATAATAGAAAACTGGCACAAGACTGTTAGACTGTTATACCCTGGGGTATTGATCATCTTGATCTTAATTCGGGGCGCTGCAGACCAAGTTTCATTAATAGAGACCCACCTGCTTTCATGATTGTACACAACCTGCCAGCTGCCAGCTAGGCAGATAAACTTTATTTAAATGACTTTTGCCTATCTCCCCATAATGACTGGGTTTTGCTTGCACCTACTCTACACTACCTTTGTCGTCAAACACATTAAAATAATATTCTTCATTTTCCTTTGCTATTGAATTACGACGGTGGATCTTAGCTTGGTTTTAAAAACAACCATAGGGCCATCAAGAATTTATTAATTCTGATACGAGATAGCGCTTATTTTGCTTGGATGTATTAAGATTTAAGTTAAATTATTTCATTTTGCTATTATTACACTAATAGAAATAACATAAAGCTGGTTTATATACACTTCAAAATGATACTTTTTTATCGGTGCAAAAAATGTACTTAAAGAAGAATCCTGTTAAACCACGAAAAATGTTGGTAAAATAAATTGAATGTAACCTAAATCAACCTATCCCTGAAACAGGTTTGACTGTACCCAAATCTCAGGTTGAAGACATTATTATACTGAGTGAGTGTACAAATAGAGCAACAAAGGCGAATTTCTGTATCGACTTGATGCTTGTGTGACGAGCAAATATTCCAGGGAGAATTGTTTGCTAAGGCTTGCGATTTTCGTTGAAACTATTAAGGGGTATTTGAATAAAGTGCTTACAAAGTGATTTTAGGACATTTCAAAGAGATAAGACGCTTTCGGTTGCATTTTCTAAATATAATATCGAAAATATTAGTTGAAAATACTACTACGTTGGTTTTTTTAAAGATTATTGGTTCACAAACGGAATTTGACCCTAGAATAGTATATATTAACTTAAATAGGTACAACAATAGCATTTCCCTCTTAAATAGTGAACACAACTTGCGCTTAGTTTAAACAATAAGTATATCGTATAAATTTTGAGTTGACAATATATATGCTAAAAAGATAGATACACTCAAAACGAAACGATGTAATCCCAGACGATTTTTTTTTAAATCTCCCTACTTTTAAGAGGCTTGGTCGTAAGACCATGACGCTCCGTACGATTTAACGTATTGTACACGAGTTTTTAAATCTTAATACAGATAAAAGAATGGGAAGGTAAATAATGTCCACGCTAAGTAAAAGGTCATGTTAACTCCACTGTTTAACTATATACGATATAACTCTCTTCGCGACGGGTGGCTAAAGCAAAAAACTTGCCATGAAGCATTCAATAAATCTCTAAGAGGGATTAACGTCGAATAAACTGAAACTACCTACATTAGTTAGGAAGACTTATGTTTGGATAACATCCAAACTACCGAGTGTGGGAGAAACGATTTGGCCAATAAGAGTTCCGTAATAACTTAATTGTTTCTATTTGTATTGTTTATGTTGTAGTCATGCTCAGTTTTTTTTGGTAGTAGTGGTGTTTAAAATCTTTTGAAATCGTTTTCATTAAAATAATCGTATGTCTTGTCTGTAATTATTGAAGAGCTCAAGCATTTTTGTTTAAGTGTTTTTTCATATATTCAAAAAAAAAACTTGATTTTATCTTCAATAATATATTTCTTCTTTCTTCACATTTCTCAGAAATCTGGCCAGCTAGCTTAGTTGATTTCCTTTATATCTTTACATACTTTACCTATTAAATCATTTTTTTCCACCCTGTCAACGACACTATTAGCAAAAATATCACATTGAATGAATTTTTTTAACGAACCGTACCCTAACAAGCCTTCACCGTTCACTTGAAAAGAACCACAAGTCACGCGTGGAGTAACATGCCGAAAAATAGCCGGACAGGACGAAGAGCGATCGTTTTTCGGCTATAAATCATAGTGTATTGAATTCAGTGGTCATGTTGAAGCATGAATGAATCGTTTACAATTGGACTAATAGTTTAAATTGTGTTGGTAGAAGGACTTTGGAGAAAGAAGAATAATGTTTATCAATCTTTTACATAAAATAGCCCCATTTCAGGTCTATCACCTGTTCCATTTACGAGCTAGACGTATAAAACATAGGAATAGACGGGGACCGTTAACCATAATTTGTTCTTCTTGTTTTTTTGACTTGATTAATTGGAAAAAAAATGATCTTTACTTTCCCATAAAAAATATAAAAACACTATAATCAAAGTTAAACTAAAAATGGGTTTCTTTGAAATAACAACAAAATATATTAATAGACCCACTTTATATTTGAATGAATACCTCGAGTTCGCCCGCTAAAAAGCACATCAAAACCACACATCTGCATCTACTCCACCTCCACACACATCTACATAAGGACTGATTCGAAACGGATTTACCAAATTCGAAACTACTTTTTTGTAAGAAATAAACATTTATTTTTGCTTAACTTTTAATAAACTGAGAAAATGCATTATTTAAATTACTATTTACATATTTTTGTTTTATTTTACTTTCTCTCCCACTCTTGTCGTAACTTTTGGCGAATACCCTCCATTAAACGGGCGACAGTACTATCTGTCACCTTCTTGCAGGCTGAATTCCACTTTGCAAGGAAATCCTTCTTGTCACGAGCTGACTTACCCGTTTTACGCAGGACTCCCTTGACCAGAGCCCAGTACCGCTCAATAGGGCGACATTGTGGCACATTAGGGGGATTCATGTCTTTAGGCACTATTTGGATGGCATTACGTTGAAGGAAGCTGAGGGTATCTTTGGCATAGTGGGATGTCGCAAGGTCCGGCCAGAATAGTGTTGAAGAACTGTGCTTTCGAACAAAAGGTAACAGTCGTTTCTATAAGCACTCGTTGATATAGACTTCCTTGTTGACTGTGCCTGTTGTGACAAAGGCCCGGCTGCGATCACCGCATTGACAAATTGCTTGCCACACAAGATATTTGGAGCCAATCTTTTCCATTCCGATTGTCGTTTGTGAATCTAGAAGAGTCTCTCCTTCTGCGATCGTATAATATTGATCAGCTGGCAGTGTTGAGAAGTCAGCCTTGACGTAGGTTTTGTCATCGAGTACTAAGTGAAAATTTTCAGTGCCTAAAAAGTCATACAATTTACGCGACCGCGTTTTGATAGTTGCTTGTTGTTTCGCCGTAGTTTTGGGCACCTTAGACTTCTTCTTTGTCTTCATACCAGCACGTTTTTTGGCACGCCTTAACATAGATTGGCTCGTACATTTTTTTTTCGCTATATCTCGTTCAGACATACTGCGATTCTTGCGAATCGTTCGTATGATATTTCTTTCGAGGTTTGGGTCCCGATGGCCTCCGTGTTCTTTAACCCTCGGCTTCTCGGCCGTGGACAAGGTCTCCAAGTAGCGTTTTATAACTTTATCAACAGTTCTGCGATGGATTTTTAATTCTTTGGAGATGAAATGATTGGGACGATTAGGATTTGACCTCTAGTCCCAGTAGTTCGGTTGATTAGTCCGGGGCCGAACTACTGCCACACTTTTCTTCCCATTAGTTCGGTTATGACGTCAAACCGGACTATTGGGAAGTGGTGTGTAGTTCGGTTAATGATGTGCAAACAACTTTTATTATTAAAAAATCCGGCCAAGTGCGAATCGGATACGCCAAAAAATCTGTATTTTGGATTGAGGGACAAACTTAACTTCGCCATTTAAAAAATATTGTCCCTATACCTACAATATACATCGACATAGGTCGTGGTTAGTTTATAAACTGCAATTTAGATTGTAATTACAAACTTAACTATTTGAATTGTGGTGTAACTATAAAATTACCATTATCGGATTATTTTACCCGACTGCGGCGGAGCCCAAAAGGAGGGTTATGTTTTTCACAGTCATGTTTGTATGTCCAGTTCTATGTTCCCCGCTACAGTAAAAACGGCTTGGACGATTTTGACAAATGAGGTATCATTGGATTTGTCTTCGCAGCGAGAGTGTCATAGGTTACATAAATTTAATCCCGGGAAAACGTCCCGTTTTTTTTTTGGGGATATTAATATATTAGTGTCGGTACAGAATGAACGGTTGTAAGGCATAGATACCATTCCTTCTGCTCCAAGTTGAACACTTTCGTGCACTTGCTCGTACCTATTTTTTTTTTTTTTTTATTAGCCTGTTTTTGTGTCCCACTGCTGGGCAAAGGCCTCCCCTCGTTTTCGCCATTCGTCTCTATCCAGAGCGCACTCCCGCCAATCCCGCGCAAACGACTCAAGGTCATCTCGCCATCTCCTTCTGGGTCTACCTCTGCTACGATATCCATCGCGTGGAAGCCAATGGGTGGTATTTTTGGCCCATCTCTCAATTAATATTATAAATTAAATAAAAAGCCAAAATTAAGATAATAATAAAAAAAGCAAAAAACCCGACTGCAAAAACGTTTTCTTGACGGAAAAGCAAAAAACAAGCAACGTATTATGCTAAATAATGCCAGCACTGCAACGTTTAGGCTTTATTTTATAGTCAACGCAGGCGGGACCCACCCATAAAATAAACATGTTGTTTTAAGCTTCTACAGCTGTGGGCGGGGCCCGCCTGCTGACATTATTTAGCATAATACGGGTTGGCAAATGAAAAAGTTGTGAAACGATACATTCCACCAAACGTATTTCGACCAAAAGGCAGAGAACCGTTTCAACCTTTAAAGCGTGAGCGATCTAATACGAAGAAGTTACTTAACCTTTTTTTTTAATTAAAAAATGTAATGAAATAAATGTCTCTTTGATTTTTTATTTAGCTGTGCTGTTTATGTGTGTGCATCCTTAACCGTACTTTTGAGTCGTTTTAATTCTCAGTAGTTCGGTTTGACGTCATAACCGAACTAATGGGAAGAAAAGTGTGGCAGTAGTTCGGCCCCGGACTAATCAACCGAACTACTGGGACTAGAGGGGATTTGACAGCCATTTGGCAACGATTTGTTCTCGCCGTTGGATTTGATTCATTCTATCGTTTTTTTTGGGAACCAATACAGAAAATATTTTGTGACACAATATTTTGATGACAATGACAATATCATTTTTAAAAGTCTTACAAAATAGCTTGAATAAACTACCCAGAAAAATAACTTTGAATTTGGTAAATCCGTTTCGAATCAGTCCTTATATTCATACATTCAACATATCATCTTTTTTACGTCAAAATCATGACAAAAAGCACACATCTTTTTTTTTTAACAATAAAATAAAATACCTTTACACGCGGCATTTTAAGCTTCGTTGCCCAGGGCGAAGAACAAATTAGATTTTTTCGACTTGAAAAAATACACATTTGTGTACAGTGGTAGTTATCAAACTCACCCCATAAATTAAAGTACGAACGAAGTTGTTAGCTTTTGTAGGCGGTACGTAGTAATTACGGTACGGACCGACATTTGTTTATTGGATACGAAATCGTTACACATGTACAGGGACAGTTTACTCACTAGGTCATCGATTTTGTCATAATATACTGTGGCCTTGTCTAACAATAATCATTAAAAGCTTTGAAAGTGGAGATGTCAGCGGTGTCTTAATGTCTTTTTCTCTTGCTCTTCTCTTATGTCTGAAACATTTAATGACAACAACAGTTTATTATTTCAATTATCTTCTAAATCCTTAATTATATACAAGAGCAGTTAGAACATAAGTCGTATTAATAAACTCATCTTGGATACTATAATTATACTCATCATCATCAAGATACGTCAAGTCATAGAAACAAGTCATTTTTGACGCATCTTGAGACGAGCATTTTGGTCGAGATCAGTTTTACGGACCTACACTCGCACAAAAATAACGAAGCACAAATAATTCATGCTTGTTTCTTCCGAACACCCGGTTATTTTCCTTTGCAAATCTGATATGGACTGGTCATTCTGGGGTCGTTTGTCAAGGGAATTGCTTGTCACGGATTAGTTAGCAGAACGTGTGTTTACGGCTGTAATGGTTGAGGGTTCTTGACATGATTATGATATTGGGAATGACTGGAACATTCTAAAGTGGGACAAGTCTTTTTCCGTCAATGTTTGTTGTAAAAGGCGATGAATGAAGTAATTTACGCTTTTTGTTCAAGTGTTGGTAGAAGTATTTTATAAAAATAAATGTATGTGTAGTCTATAAAACCTGTACCTACTTACAGGGCCTTTATTCAACACGGTAAAGTAATATTGCTTTTTACGTGCAATCGTATCGCCAACGTTGCGATAACTCTCATTTATTTGACGGCAATAACGGCCGAATTATAACATTATGGTAAGAAGTCAAACGCAATATCGGTTTACCGTGAAGAATAAAGATCCTATGCTGCTGTTTTAAATCACAAACTTATACCTAAATTTTGTACTTATTCGTATTAATCTTTGCCGTAAAATTAAAGATTACGGAGACCGCGGCATAGCTTTCGCCAAATAATCTTGCTAAGATGTTACGTTAACTTATTATTATTACAAAACTTTTGACTACATACCCTTTTGATAAATTCGGATCGCAACTTATTACTTAACAAACAAATCACCAGCAAAACATTCTACATTTTGCAAAATGGTTCTGGATGGTTCCCGCCATATTTGCTTATTTCGAGGCATCCCAACACGCCCTTCGTCGCAAAGGGATCATGTTGCTGAAAGCATAAAGGCTTCTACGGAATACATATCGTAATAAGCATAAGGTTGGACGTGTGTGAAACATGTCGGGCGGTTCGTTTTGCGTGGAACGTCTTGATATTTCGTACTACTGAGATGATATTTTTTAATAATTTGTCATTTATTTTTTTATTACTTCACTCAAGATAACACGATTTTGAAACGCTTATGTTTCGTCTACTTATTCAATTCAAATACGGAGTTGGTGCTTGTTAACTTATTTATTAAAATACATTTATACAAGGCTAGTTATTTAATACGTTAAGGTATTCCACAATAATATCTATTTTATTATTATTTTTTGTAAATTAAAATTTCATTAACATTTGAAGTGAAAAGAGAAAGCTAAAACATTATTGTAATCATATTATTACGATATAGAGGCTAGATGAGCGGACACGACGTGAATTCAGGACCTGAACTATTCCTGAGCTAAATAAATAACTGACATAAAGCTTTTGAACGACAAAATTTTACTATCAAAATTTCATTTCACGCAACAGGTTTATCGACGTACCATATGTTACGGACATCGCGCACGGCTGCACCGACGTGCAAACTAATGCAGTGATGCTAGACTTTTGCATCGCAAATTGTGCGTGAAACGGCACGCCAGTTTTTGAATTTCGAACGTATATTTTCGAAATTCAATCGTCTAGAGCTCTGGGAGTGAAATAGAATTTAGCAGTCAGCTGCACAGGGTTATGTTGTTTGGTTTCCAGTTGTAGGTTTTTCTGTTATCTCAGAACATAAAGGACAACGGCGCGGACTTATTTACGTAAATTTTATTTAAGTCACATGTTTTTCAGCGATTTGATTTTGAAATAATTGTTAGGAAAAAACTTGCTTTTTTTGTTTTGGTTTTTAAACGAATCGGTGAGGAATTTTGATTGATTTAATCTTTTATTATTTTAAACATAAATGATTAATTTAAACATATATAATTATATTCATTGTAGGGTTAAAAATAAATGTATTTAAACAAATAGGGCACTTTATTTTATTCGTTCAATCAATCTATCTACATGATTTTTTACGAAACATTTTCTTCTCGAAAAATAGCCATATTTTTTTATTTCATTTTTATCAAAACACGTATCATTAAATAAATCACAATTTACCGATTTTTATTTCATACTTTCCGTGCGTTTTATATTTTTGGTTATAAATGGGTCATTTATTATGTTGATCCTTAAGATTTTCATGACAATTTATTTACAGACTGTATAGAAATCGGCAGAGTGACGACAATATCTAACCTGTAATGCCTAACTTTATTTTCCAAGGTGTTAAGTATTAAAGTCAATAGCAATATGTTTAACTCTTTATTCCAACTGGTAAGACCAAAGTCGGATACCGAAAAAGCCTAGCTCAAGAAAATACACGATAAGCTCCCAGCCGCAGCCAACGAGGTTGAATTCTCTATTTTCCCCAGAAACACCTCAAAACAGTTTCTTTTAAAATAAAATTACTTGCACGAACGAACCGCAAAGGAAACTTTTTTTTATTTAAAAACGATGTGAACCGACTAACATAATTTCATCAAACTCGAATAGTAAATTACTTGAAAATCCTCTGCGAAATACCCAAAAAGATTTTCAATAATGTTAGGCTCGCTTTGATAGCTCCCAAGGACGAAAGAGATTACTAGGATTCGGAGTTTTCATAGCACGATACGATAGAGAGCTGTGGAGTCGACATAACATTAAAATTAACACAGAAACACTTATTCGTTTATTTAATTGCATACTTTTATTTTAATCATAAATATAGATGAAAACTTTCACTTTAAATATTCATTATATTATGAAATAATTTGTACATGTTTTTTTTTTTTATAATCTATTTCGTGGCTCGTGGCGCAGACTGCGACCACGGTAGCAAGCAGCATGGTAGTAGCAGCAAGATAGATGTTTTGTGAAATATATCTATGACTATCAATGACTGACCCGGGACTACTGAATTCTATCTACCTTTTCTCTTTTTTATACTGGTATTTTTTTTATTGGTTATTAAATAAGTATGTGAGTAATGCTCATCTATTAAACATAGTTATGTTTTAGTTTTTAAATAACAGATAACGGCAGAATAAATTATGAAAGATCACGTGTATGTTTCAGAGGGACCTTGTGCAGGGTCCGTCCGGATTGCTACCACCATCTCATCCATTAACCTACCACCAAACAGCAGTGTTCGCATTGTTGTGTTCCGGTTTGGGGATAAGACAGCCGGCGCAATGACAAGCATAGAGGCATTCCATCTTAGTCCTCAGAGTAGGCAACGCATTTGCAGTCCTAGGCTTGCAGTCTTGTGAATGCGAATGTCTATGGGTCACAGTTTCCATTTACCATCAGGTGGCCTGTGTGCTGGTTTGCCATCTCTATGACATAAAAAAAAAAAATGTCGACTCCACAGCTCGCTACATCTTACCGTGCTATGAAAACTCTGAACCCTAGTGATTACGTAAAACCTCGAGGGACTAGGTTTTGCATTGAACAAAATTAGATCGGTATCATAATACCAGATGGACACATTTAATCCTACGATTCGAGTATATTGATTTCACTGCGATCCCAAGGGAATATATCATTTGCCTGCAAGGTTGTCTTGATAAACTATTTTGTTAACATTTTTTGGTAGGGAGGTTCCTATTTAAAAATCGCCGTTGAAATTTTACTGAGTTTGCGAAACCAAAAGAACTCTGTAAATTCTTCATAAGGATATTATTACTCGTAATTGAAAAGTATAAATACATTTTTTCTAAACCCCTTACTGCATAAAAAACCAATTACAAGTTAATTCGTACATAAACTTAATAATTGTATTTAGTAGTTTTGCACGCCTTGGATATCCAAGTAATATGTCAAGTTCCCGGGTCCAGCGGCGTTGTCTGTTGGTACGTCAGTCATCAGGTACAATAGTAGTTTTATTTGTATAGATTTACTATTTTTATTGTAATAAGCAGGGATCGCAATTTTGGTGCCGATGACGTCAAAATGTCGAAATTTCACATACAGAGTGCTCTGCTTTCATTTAGCAGGTATATAGTGGTACAAATGAAAAAATAATGTAAAATAAACAGCGGTAAAATTATTACAGTATAATACAGTTTAATCGCAATGAAAATACGAATGACCGGAGCAGTATTTTTATTTTACCATTTATTCCTAAAAATGGCGAATTGAGTCAATATTCTTTTTTGAATTTCAATGCCAGAATAGTATTTATGACTATTTTACGTCTGTTTTCCAGAGGGGTTGGCAGAGACCACTTCTTTCCATCTGCTACGATCCTGACAAATCTCTTTCGCACGTTATTTTTTATTACAACAATCGAACCATTATTTTGGAATGTTAATGTTACTCGATGATTTTTGTTACTGTCTGCCTCAGAAAGTTTAATACGAGTTAATTTAGAAATTGTAGAACCTGGTTGACGTTACTCGAACCAGATTCCCACTTTTCAACACTAGCCTTTTAATTTTTAATCATGGTGTATGCAAATTGACGTCACCAAAAGTGCGACCCCTGCGCCTCTATTCTAGGCGGTAAAGTCCATACCGTATTTGACCTGTTACGGTATTGATTTCAACTCGGCCGCCATTACTGTTAAGAAAATAAGAGCTATCAAAACGTTGACAATAAGGTAACAGATTTACCGTGTAAATAGAGGCCCTGGTAATAAGTATGTTTAATGACTGACTGCTTAGTTTAATAGCGGCGCTACATCTCAACTGTGTAAACTTAACTGGTCGCAACCTAGGTACTAAGAGTAAGAATAAGAATAAGAAGTATTTATTGTCACCCAAATAACCAGTAAAATACTAAATAATTAAATTAAACTATTTTTTTTTTGTTTCGGTCTAGGCTTCCTTTTGTAATAATCCAAACCAAAGGCAGGAAACATTATCATTACAATAAAGGTGCGACTCCACTGCTGCTTAAAATACGGTGACGGTACGGAATCGCAGTGACGCATCGTATCCGTACCGTTTTTATCGCATGTCTTCCACACCACTGCTTAAAATACGGTGTCGTTGCGTAAACAAAACACGGGGTCATAGTAACAACGTGACGCCGTTAATGACGCACCGTAATATCCGCACCGTTAAGCAGCGGTGTGGAGCCTTAAGGTTACCAATGTTTGATGTCTAACTTTAATTATTATGCATGAATTGTCTTATGACTATGTTGTTGATTGTTTTTGTAAAGGGACAATAGAAGTAGGTAACTCGTCCGTAATAGTATGATTTGCACCTGGGCACAGTTAGTAAATATTAGAAGAGATACTGATCGGAATAATACTAATTCAAATAAGTCAGTTAGTAGAGGGACAAGTTATCGATGTTATGTATGTAGAATATTTATTTACGTGTATTTAGTTTGACGGACATACCGTTAGAAATTTAAAAGTGATGCGAAAACCTCGTTGTTTTAGCATCGACTGGACCTACGTCCTCGGACTTTTGTTAACAATAATCTCAGATCGTAAAAAGTAATTATAAATATTAGATCATGTTAATATAAATTACAGAAAAGGTGGTAAGGTGTTTTTAATTCACGAACTCGAATAACGCTAATAAAAATGCTATGAATATTATTTGGCATCGCAAGTCAGATTTTTATAAACTATCGATACAAACAGCACTACTCAACACTTGTCAAACTGGTTGACATAAAAAAAGACTCTATTTGCTTTCTGTCCACGACATTGCACGCGTTAAATAAACGGAGGTGAATTTTGGAACGTCAGTCAAACAAAGCTCGTCAAATCAAAACAATATCAAGCCTAAATTGCTGCGATGACACGTGCCCGTCAATTCTGGGACATTCCGGATTAAACATGAAACTGTAAAAAAAATAGGCCAGTCAAAAATGTTTTTTCAGCAGAAACGTTGGCGGTAGGTCTCTCGAAACAAAACTGGATTAAATTGTGAGAATAGGTTGATTATTGGATTTTTAACCCATTACTAAAAATAGGGGTGTGAGTTTAACGTGTGTATCTGTGTATGTGCGTGTCTGCATATCTTTGTATCCGTGTGTTTGCCTGTGGCATCTTAGCTAAGAAATGGAAATCTATTTATGATGATTCATAAACAGATTTCAAAAAAATCGGTTTGCCCGTTAAAGAGACATCAGTTCTGAAAGAAACGGTCGCCATTATGTCGGGAGTTTTCATTTTTACCTCTAGCTATCTTTTTTTTTAATTTTTTTTTTGCCAATGAAAGTATATTGACTCAAGACAATTTCGAGTTTTACTCCCTTTTATTTCAAGCATATAATATACATACTCTTTATTGAATGACAAAAATATACACTATACAACAGATATAAGTTTTTTTTTTTATTATTTTAGGAAACACCCAGACTAATGACAACTGTAAATTGGTGACGAGAAGTCTCTCTAACGTAACGTATTTATTTGAATAATTAATAATTAATACGTTTAGTGTTATTTTAGCAAATTTTTTTTTTGTGTACCTCTAGTGCCTATTAGCTTTTAAGATTTTGCGTTGACTGTCAGTCATACAGTAGGTATGTATTGATAGATGTTCTGTGTGTTGAAAACTTGCATGTAAATTTTGACAGATACTTTATTCAAATTTTGTCACGCGATAAACGCAACCATACTAGGCGAGCAGATAGCAATTCAAAATGTTGCATAGTAATTATTATAAAATTTTGTGTATCTAAAAAGTTGATCTGTGATGAAGTCGGAAAGTGGCACAAGTTCGCTGCTGTAGGTACTTAATGTAAGACCAATAAAGACAATTCGGTAGCAAAAACGAATACTAAACTAATTAAAGTAAAAAAAGTAAAAAGTAAAGTAAAAAAAAAACGACATCGACGGTTCTATGACTCAACCTCGTATATTGAAAAATGACCAGTATAAACTGAGACGCACTAAGTATGCACTCGCGTACTTAGTGAGTGTCATTTTATACTGGACATTATTCTATATACGACGATGAGTCACAGAACCGTCAATATTATACACCAAATATTGACGAAATCAAAAATAATCGGAGTACCTAAAAGAAAAATTGTGAATTTAAAGATATAGTTAAAAACTCTGCCGATTGATAGAGGAGCAGCGACAAAACACTGGTATGCCAACGAAGCTTAAAAGAGTTGCATAAAGGATCCGAAAAGCTACCTCACACAAATTGCGAAATATTTTCTCGTGGATCGTTGGCAGATTTCGCGTGTACTTTTCGTATTGTGGCGACGGTCTTTTGTTTGCACGCCCGCTGTTAAATATTTACTGTGCAATTTGGCTTACTTTCACGTTTTACTGTTTTTTTGTTTTTTTTTTCTGTTTTGAGGTTTTCGCAACCTGAGGTCGGTTTGGAAGAAGGAAGGGCGTGGTTCAATTGGGTCACAAACTGCAGGTTTCTCTGTAGGTATTATTTATTTTATCTGATTATTAATAACATGACAATTGTCTACATCATGACAAGGTACAAATATTAGTACCTTTTTAGTACCAAGACACTCTCTGAGTAAAACCGTAGACAGACGAACAGACGGACATGGCGAAACTATAAGGGTTTCTTGTTCACAACGGACCCCTAAAAAAATTACGAAGCTGTTAACCTTAGTTAGTAACGCTGCCTACAAAGCTAGCGGTCCCAGGATTGATTTCAGTAAGGGTAAATATCTGTAGTTTTTGAGTCTAATGATTTATGTATTGGAGTAAGAATATTGCTTTATAAGTATGTTTATTGTTACATAATATCTGTATGTAGTACACACGTCGAAATTAGTATACATAGAATGAGGTCGATATGTCACATTGTCTTATGATATTTCCTAGGTTTGCGTCTTTAAGTTATTTTATACTTATATCAAGTTATAGTCAAGCGAGTCCCCAACTCGTATCGCCACCCAAATTGGTTCTAGACCAGTATTAGGATTTGTATTTGCTAATCCGGTCTCCACCCGGTTCGAAGGACCAATGGAAGCGTGGCTGCATATAATAACGCGTCCTTTCAAATAATTATCACATTTATTTTGACTTTTATAAGAGACACGATCCGATCAGCTTGATCGTTGGTAGTGAAAGATACATTTATCAGTACAAGCAAATGACGTCATAATATATTTTATGTGTTGCCAACAGTTATGTAATGTTACGGTTACAAGCGTATGTTGATATGAGTGATTAATTGATTGAGTACGGTAATGACGGCTTGACATGGTGTCTTGGTTGTAATTAGGATTATTATTTGATTACCTACAGTCGTGGAGCCTGTTGTTGAACATTAAATCATTCTTTGTTGTTTCCGTGCAAATAGTGACTTCTTATTGTATTGTATAAATCGCTTTTTTTATATAAAGCAAAATGTAATGCATTTCAAATCGTCGGAGTCAATTCTGAACTAGGTATTGAGTTTAATGTGATGAATTTTGGAATTTAATGAATCTGGTTTGTTGATAAAGTGGTTAGGGAGCAACAGGATTAACGTAGACCGACCAAGTTTGGACTTTATGGGTTGGTTTTGATAAGCAGTTAACTCTTTGGGGCACAGTGGTTGAAGTAAAAAAAAATGGACTCAAGTCGGTAAAGAATAAGATACTTTATTACTTTAGGTGTACTTATAATCCTTAAAGAACGCGTAAAAAAAACTAGAGCTGGTAATGTAAAGGCTTTTGCTTTACACACACACACACACACACACACACACACACACACTAAACTCATACTTCAAATATTTTAGTAATTTAGAATAATTATTGTTGTGCCATAGTCGGCCTTAAAATTAAAATTATTTGATTAGTTTATGTTAGCCTTTAAGTTTCCGTTTTCAGTATGTAGACAGTAAACTGTACTCTCTTTTAAAATTTTAATCCGAATCAGGTTACCACGTGACAGGCATAGCCTAGTGTGGGACCAACGGATAATCTGTTCCATTTGTTACTCTTAACTTTTAATAAATGTTATTTTATTTTATTATATTTTATTTTTATTTTTAATAAAATGTATTTATTTTCTGTTACACGTCACTGATTTCTATAAGTATTAAAACTGTCCGTTAAAACAAGCAGTAAGCCATTAGAGAGAGGTAGTAAACACCTCTCACTATCATATACTCGTAGGTAAGAACGTTAAACAAATAAATTATTAGTGGTTTCACTTTGAAATTTGCTTTTCAATTTTGTTTCGGATGCTGCTGTACATAACAAAAAAATATATTATGGGAACATGATGTAGGTTTATGTAACTACATCTTTATAGTCTAATGTCATAAAATTCCAATGATAAATAATAAAAAACAATGTTATAATCAATGTTTAAATACTTTATTAAATTCCTTTTAATATCAGTCTATAGAAATCCTGTGAACCCACGGGAATAGACATGTCACAGATAAAAACAAATTAAATGCCTCAATCAATGTCGGCTGTAGTGCGGCTGTCAGAGCTGTGCATCGATAACGATCGACACGAGTCGAGTGCCAACCCTATTGCGTGAGGTTTCATTTTTTTAATTGTCGATGCTTTTAAAAAATCTATCAACCTTTTGCCACCTCCACAACTCTATGACGTAGTGATTTCAATTATCTGTTTCATAATGAAGCTCATTAAGGTACTGTGTAGTTAAACAGTTAAAAGACACGAATCTTTGCCGCCTAAACTATTTATAATTATTATGTAATGATGTAAACCTTTTTCTTGAAAAAAATATACCTTGCCGAGTTTCTTACGCCGGTTCTTCTCGGGGCAAAGGTTTTATTTTTCGAACCGGTGGTAATGCTTTTTGACATTCATAGGTGCATTATATTATGCCTAAATTGAAGAATAAAGAACATTGACTTTGACTTTGACTTTGACTTTTACCTGTGTTTTTATTACTGTGAGTAACTCACTATTAAAAAACAAGCAAAGCAACTCCGATCTATTGAAACACCTCGTCCTTTGACTAATTGAATAGCGTTTCCATCATCATACCAGTTCAATGAAGACATTGTGTTGACATCGGAATAGCATCGATTTAAGTCAAACCGACGGTTATAAGTAAGGTAAAGTCGATTTTCTCGATTTGACTACAATTGTCTTTAGTTACGTAGTTTTCAATCCGAGAAGGAGCGGACCGCCAATAGAATTTACGTTGCAGTTTTGCTTCGATGTGATAGTTAATCTACAGTTCCAAATATTTCAAGCCACCTGACATTCCAAAATCTGTGTAAATTTAAACATTAATAGAAACATTTACTGTAAATTCTAATACAATGTACTGAAGGTGAATATTAGCCAGCGGATTGTAAGGCTTTATGGTTGGACCGCGTGTAATAGAGAAGCCCTGAAGCTTATATTAAACCCGTCTAAATTTGGTTTCATACACCATGACCTCGAAATCTATTACCAATATTTCTCCATCAAAAACCATCTTAATGTTACACTCGTAAAATTACGCTGGAAACGGGAACAAATGTAAAAGATGTCGTAAAAATAATTTATAGCATCGAATTTGCGGTTCACTGCTGCGTACCGCATTTAGGAGTACTACTGGTACTCGATTATATATTTTTAGCTACATCCATATCATTACTTCCATATAATATATTCAGAAACGATAAGCAAATGTACCGATATTTTAATGTAAACATTAAGATACAGGTAGGTACATTACGATACAGGGCAGCCACAGATACAGGTCTCTCACATTTGCATGTAAATTAAGTTATGTATGCGACTGTACACATAATTAAGCATTGAAACACTCGTGTGGCCTTCCGCCTCGTTTCATAAAACCACACTCGTGTATTAATGTCTCTCATTATGCACCAGTCACATAAGCTACTATTTTGTATGATAGACAGGTACTTGACTACAATCTCATGGAAGACAGTGCATACGACATCGGATTTGACGGATTTTTTGTGGCAAGTAGGATGCAACGACCACACAGGCCACATATTTCCCATATTGTAACCATATTTCCCGCCTATCTCCTATCAGCCTTTTTCCTATTAATTTATTTAGTATCCGTCTTGCTTTTTGTAAATTAAAAAGCTGACCGGGAAACCGAGATCAATACAGACTTTAAAAAAAAGGAAATTTAAATGAAAAGGTCAATTTAATGGTTACTTCTGTTAAATATCTGAAGAAAAGTCTTGCGTGAATTTGTTGTTGACAAAGTGTAAGGAATGTAGAGAAAAGGACACTGATACAATATGCTGTGCTACTCTGTAAGTAGACCTTACCTTCCTCTTCGTCTCTTGCAAACGCGCCACATTTGTCCGACCCATTTCTAGAAAATCTGCTGACTCTCTTCCTCTTCCTGTCATCGTCCCAACATTCCAACTCGCAAACCTAACGCTGAGACGAATCTAACGACATCTGGCTTTTGTATTTCAACAAAGAACCACACAATCATACAGATCGAGAACATTACCCTTCTTCTTCGGTAGTTAGGTAAAAAAACCTTTTAGGGCGCACATACAGCGAAGTGCGAAGCATTATCGTTTTTAGACGTGTTGAATAATATATCTTCATACATTTGCTTTTGCCGCTTGCCACCCAACGCGTCCCCCGTCCGCCCAATACTGTGGTCAGGTCGTAAAGCGTCTATTATAAAACTAAGAACAGTGCTGTAACTTAAAACGTCCTTCGGGTTTGTACTTCTCGCGTTTGACTCGCTCGCTCAGGCTCATAAAGCCTATGAGAGCCAGTGAGCGAGTCAAAAAGACGTTACCCGAACCCAAAGCACCTTTTAAGACCTCTTGCACTGAAATGTGTATCGAGTCTCTTAATTTTTCCTAAATCACGCAACTAGACAGATAACTTCTCACGAAAGGTAATTATGCATATACAATTTTGGTTTGTCTTCGTCTGTTATAGAAAATTCGCATAAGCCGAGGTGAAGTGAGAGCGGGTTACTATAGTGTTCTATTTAAATAACATCTACGTAAAACGATGGTAGCGATCGCCTCAGTGAATGAAGTGACGTCACAGCCGGGGCTCAGTCGATCGCGCCGATGATTTATAACTTTTTAAAAAGTTTTTTTCGCTTGTACGTCAGTGGACTAACGCCAAAGTCTAGTGGTTCACGATACGGTACCGTGGCGGTTAAAATTATCTGTGACATTGTGACGTCACGTCGTCGGTTGAAGACAGTTTTAGGTATAAAAGTAGGTTAGTAAATATTTGTTCTTCGATTATTTTACTTTGATGATTTTTTTTAAGTCGCCTAGATATATTTAAAGCTTGGGTTTGTTGGTTTTAGATTATGTTGTAGCTTTGTTCTAGATAAGTTGATTAGAGTTATTTTACTTACCTTATATGTGGGAGTGATTGATATATTATGTCATTCTTATTCTTATTTATTTCGCATGTTAATATACCCGAAATACCGTCCTACATGCAATTTCAGTGATGCACATACTCTAAGCTCTTTTCACCCTTTTAAAGCTTTTCCAAGCTCTGAAAGTTTGCGCCATACCAACGCCCCTTGCTAGAATATCAAACTGTATAAAAAAATTCAAAGCTTCCTCGTATTTTTCAGTCTATTCAGTCAGTGAAAACAGCCAGCTTTTCAACTCCCTTGTGGTCTTCCATTAAGGAATTGGGCAGAATAATTTGCTTTCCATTGGCTAATGGAGTCGGGATCGACCTCAAAAATCTAACTGCTGTTTTGAAATCACTTCAACGATTTCTCAAGCACTATTTTATGCGAAATCTTTACATTGAATGTTGTGATGTGATCCGTTTTTCTCGTAATTGTGAGATTTGGGACTGGCTTTGCCATTGGTTGACATGATTTTTAGAAGACCATCAAGCAGCAGTGTTCGAATTGTTGTGTTCCGGTGTAGGGATGAGATACCAGGTAAAATGACTAGCTTTAGGGTTGACAACGCATTTGAAGTCTTAGGATTGCAGTCTTAAGAATTCAAATCCCCATGGGTCTCAGATCTTACTTACCATCAGGTGGCTTGCGCTCGGGTGACTTCTTTTAAAAAAATTACGGTTTTATTACAGTAAAGGACATATATTTTTATTTTTGATTTTATTTTGATTTAGCTGCTCACTTTAATACCTTGTCGCTTTATCGGGTTTGACTAATTAGTACAGCAGTTCTAACATGAAATGGAAGTGACAAAGGACTTAATTGTGCAGCTGCTTATTAGAGCGATCGGCCATTAAAAGGATTGTTAAGTTAAAAATCTCCATACACAATGCGAAATCGTTTCTCTCCCCTTAAACTATATGTTGTAGATGGTAAATATCGAAACTCATTTCATTGAACGTTTCACTTCACCGAATTTCATTTCATCGACAGGCATTTCCACGTGCAGGGGCTTTATTTTTTTTGTGGTCACATGTCTAACCTAACCTAACCTACGTAACGAATTCTCAAGATAACCATAACCTGAAAACTATAAAGATTCAGCAAAAAATAGTTTTCGATTAAATGAAATTTGGTGAAATGACACATTCGATGAAACGTTTGTAGATTTTTGAAGGGTATCACGTTGTTTTTTTTTTTTATGGCATAGAGAAGTCAACCGAGCACACAGGCCACCTGATGGTAAGTGGAAACTGTGACCCATAGACATTAGCATAAGACTGCAAATGCGTTGCCTACCCTGAGGACTAAGATGGAATGCCTCTATGCTAGTCATTACACCGGCTGTCTTATCCCCAAACCGGAACACAACAATGCGAACACAGCTGTTTGGCGGTAGGTTAATGGATAAGATGGTGGTAGCGATCCGGACGGACCCTGCACAAGGTCCTACCACCCGCAAACTAATAACTAAAACATATTAAAAAATCGTGATAATCTGACTTGATTTAGGGCCCGAGAAACGTTTACACCCAGAGCTAAATGTTTTTTTCTTGACAGCTACGCGATTTAAGCTGCGCTTCACAAGCCTCTTAAAGCTTTACTGAGAATCAAATACAGTTTAAAATACACCTAAACGTTTTCAGTATGTAACTCGATCTCGAAACCATCAAACCTATTTATAATGTGAATGAGATCCAGACAGAGTCCAGACTGCACTGGGAGTTAGTGTTATCGCATTATCTGCAGCGCTCTGATGTGCTGTATTTATAAGGGAAACACTTTAACATCTGCGTCGCGTCTAATTGCCTATAGGTGCTTGGGAATATTAAACTGCAGAAAATAAAAGAAGTAGCAGTTCGGGCACTTTTGCACGTCAAAATCTATCAGCGCTTTACAAGTGAAGACCACTGTGAAAGCGGCGCAAAAAGTCAGCAGTCAGCCAGTCACACATGTCTTTTTATAATGGTAATACTCAATCTAGCATAACACAAATATACGTTTGTTAGATAGTTACTAAAAGGAAAATTAGACAACTGACTAATGTTGAGACAGCTCGCTTAGTTTATTATAGTTATTTCCATAGTGTTATGTCTTACGGTATTCTGGTTTGGAGTAAGGCAGCTGATATACAAATTATATTTGTGGTACAAAAAAGGGCCATTCGTTAAGCGAACTTTTTAAAAAATTAATATATTAACTGTAGCGTCTCAAATTAGTTACGAGAATATTATTTATGTTATTACGAATTTAGATTCTTTCACCAAAAACTCTGATATACATAATTTAAATACAACTGCTGAGCTTCCTGCGGCTTTTCTTCTCAGCAGGGGTGTCCTCTTGGTGTAAAAGTGCCCGTGCGGCCTACTTACTGAATAACTTATTACTTTTATCTTTTATAGGAAATTACCTACGTATAATTTGGAATTGTCGTTTAAATTATCTTAAAATCTTACTTATTATAATTATTGGTTATTGCAATTTTAAGACTAAATTACTCGACGGATTTAGATAAAAAAGTTACCAACCAAGATATTCCTGAAAAATCGCATATTTTATATTAAGTAATAGTTCCAGAATAAACGAAAAACCTAGTTAAACGTATACAAAGACGCAAACAAAAGATAGTTATTTATTTGTCCAATTCAAATTATTCATCTGTAGATTGTTTGAGTTGAGATTCGTATTTGCCTAGTGGTTAGTATTTAAACTGGGAATACCTAAGAATGTTTACCACTAATAGCTGCTGAGTACTTCGAGCAATATTTAATGGAAAACAAATATTAGTCTTGTCTTGTCTTGTCTCTGTATTTACTTTTGCTTTTATTTTGATACATGACTACGCAGTTAGCCTGGTTGGTAGTAGTAGAACCTTGGGCAGGATTCACCTGGATCGCTTTAGCTGACAAGCAGTACCACCCTACCCTACCCTGCCTACGTAGCGATCGCGGGTTGGATGCCCGTTCAGGGCAAGTATTTTTTATTTATATTTAAATCAGTTGATTCGATCACATCAGTCACCTATGTCAATTCCGCATATTTAGACAATTGTTTACAATTTTATGAAGTTCGTGCAGTGACTCGAAAATTGTTATGAATAAAGAAGGCAAGCAACTATACTCCGTTTGTTTAGGTACTTAAAAAAATGTAAACAAAAGAACCACGTTTTATAGTTCGTCAGCCAATAGAAGCAGAACACTGATACGTCAAAGTGCGATAAAACAGTTTTGATTGGCTGTTTAACAATGCCACGTGGTTTGGCTTGTTTACATTTTTTAAGTACCTAAACAAACTAACTATACACTAAACTTGTTTTAAATCACGAAGAAACCTTTGCCATAATTGTAGTTGAAACACGTATAGACACGCACACTTCGGCGTCGCTTCGCACACAAGTATAGGAAGCCCGCTTTCGTGAGGTAAAACAACTTTACCTTATAAAGGGGGGATCACACCTCTGCGTAAAATACGGTGTCGTTGCGTAAACAAAAGACGGGATCATAACAACATGGCGCCGTTTTTGACGCACCGTTAAGTAGCGGTGCGGTCGCACCTTAAGAAGGTAGTTGTGGTAGTTAGGCATAATGAGATTTATTATCTCAAGACTGCTAATACGTTGCCAACTTTAGGAACGAATGTCTTTATAGGTACCTACTAGTAATCTTACCGG
Source organism: Acleris sparsana (assembly GCA_923062465.1). NCBI lineage: Eukaryota > Metazoa > Arthropoda > Insecta > Lepidoptera > Tortricidae > Acleris > Acleris sparsana. The sequence continues at coordinate 18,499,549 of OV281286.1, forward strand.
TCAAATAACAGTTTTAACACTGTAACGCAACAATGTTAAAACCGGTGCAAACTCGTCGACAGACTTACACCAAACCACCACTAAACCGTCATGCAATTATTTTGCCTTTTTCCTCATCCATCTATAACAATGATTTTGCAAATCCTCACAAACAAAAACACGAAATATCGCATCTAAAACTAAATGCCACGCTTTAGCATAACCCCATTTGAAGAGCAATAAACACGGCGCATTGCGTCCTGTTCACGCACCGGCGATTTTAATACGTGTCTCATTCTAATGTTGGTGATTTAATTCGCGTCGGTGGCATTATTTTGCTGAAAATTGGTTGACAAAAATATAAGGCAAATTAATTCTATTTGGACGTAGTAGCGCTTGGTGTAAAATAGTATTTCTCTTTATTAGAAAATAATCTTCGTTCCAGCAATTTTTACACAACACAAGCGACCGCCCTCGCTTCGTTTCACACGTACATTCACCAAAATGTAGTATACAAAAACCGCACCAAAATCCGTTTCGCGATTTAGGAGGACAGACAGACAGAATCGGTAAGCTACTTTGTTTTGTATTATGTATGTTATAATAAAGAAGATGCTCATCTTTTCACAAATAATTACCCTATCCTCTTTATGGCGTTTATTCCTATGTGGAGTTTGAGACAGTCACCATGGACTTAGTAGAGAACAAGTCCATGGATATCACACGCCAGGGCAAAAAAAAACGGTTAAAGAGGACTATAGTGAAGTAAACATTGCATTGAGTTCAGCTTCACGTGCTTCTGTTAAGTCCTCCTTATCCTTAATAATATTATAGATGTCTCTTTTGATTTTATGGTTCAATACCTTAATGGATTAACGTTAAATCTGGTAAAAAGATAGTATAAAATGAGCCAGAAACTGACATGAGCACTTTTGATTACGGATAAATGGCCACTTCCTGAACAAATAAATAGCAATAACTGACTTCCTCTCGGACGAAGTTGCGATCAAAAGCTATTTATTTTATAACTCTCATCGCAACCTGCTTTGGTATCGCTTATTCTCTTTTTAATAACAAGGTCAAGAGGGTGAAGGAAAATTTGTCAAAGGGGCAGAACAAAAGGATATGCAGTGTGCGGAGCGATGTGTTTTTCGACACATTTTCCTCCTTCGCTTTTTGCCTACGTTTTGTCGGGACGAAAGCTGTGTGAGCGAGAAGTTATTAGTGGCGTTGAAACGATTTCAAGTTGCAACGTACACGTATCAGCCTTTACTTTGTCTTCGTGTGTTTATAGAAGGCAAAGGAGCACGCTGGCCACCTGAAAGTAAGTGGAATCTGAAATACATAGACATGTGCACTGTCAAGACTGCAATCCTGAGACCTCAATTGCGTTGCCAACCCTGAATACTTAGATGGAATGCCTTTATGCTAGTGTAATTTTACCGGTTGTCCCCTCACACTGGAACACAACAATGCGACCACTGCTGCTTGGCAATAGGTTAAAGGCTATAATGGTGGTAGTGATCGGGACGGACCCTACACAAGGTCCTACCACCACTAAAACACACACATTTTGTGGCATCATGGCTCCCAAACGAAAGAACCGACTCGCCGAGGTTTTGTAAAAGAAAGCTATTAATCAGGATGGTTCTAAGCTGAAGAAGTCAATCCTGACACATTGCATAACACATTTTTTTTTTCTTTGCCCCGCGGCGACTTGATCAGCTACTACCGCGGGAATATGGCGTTTCCACTATGAAGTGATTTCGTCAGTGTCATGTATATATAAGTATAAATCAATTTATTAATAAAACACAATCCAATCTTCTCTAGGAAGATTGGTGGCAACGTTGTATGGTGATATGTAGGCCAAGATATTTAGTTTTAACGTCTGTACCACTGCGAGTCCACTTGAAACGAGAATTAAGATGCCAGGATACACGAAATAAGTCCAAGTCTTCTATCACTGTGCAACACAAAGGCATTAAAATTACAAATCACTAACACAAAAGAACTTTGAACACCTAAATACACAAAAATGAAAACTAAAACAAATTACACATCCGCCATCTTTTGACGTTGCAAATGGCCTCCTGCATAACACATGAATTTTCTGATTATAGACAGTGTTGACAGCAGTCAAACAATGCTGTTATGACTTTTCCTTCATACGCAACAAATAAGTTTACCGCTATTTTACTCCTGTCTACAATGTCAATATTCAGAAACTTCATGATCGTGCAATTTGTCAGAATTGAATTCTTATCTGTCTAGTATTTTAGGTTTCATGTTAATCGGTAGCACCGTCTTTATATCGGGGGCTTTTATCTCTTTAACAGTTATTTATTGGCTTTAATCCTCTTCTTCGTCTTGGCAGAGTATCATCTGTTCGAGAAAATATCAGACCTTTTTTTCTGCTTCACCATCTATATTCCATTCAAGGATAACAGGTTTGTGGTAAAATATTAATTAAAACTGAATGACACTAGTCCAGGGGCTTTAACATGGCTGCGTTTATCGGGTGACAAAGTTTGGATAAGGCATCCGTCACCTTCTGACACGTAAATAAGTACGACATTCTATCCTCTATTCTACTGGGTAAACCTATTATTACCTTTTAACGTGTTATCGCATTGTTTTTGACTCGGCTGCCATTACTGTCAAGGAAATAAGAGCTATAGTAACGTTGACAATACGATAACATGTCAAAGGCAATATGAATCCAGTAGAATAGAGGTCCGTCTATTCAAATTTCCGAAGCTTCCAGAATAAGAATAATGATTATACGATGGTTGCGTAAATCTTGAATTGGACATAACATTTGAATTACAGGTGGCACAAACAAATAAAAACTTTGGCACGAGTATATTGAAATTTCTGAGTAACAAATAGAGTTGGTAAACTCAATAACTCTGGGATAACATGTTGTGTAACTGTACTGATGAATTTTGTGATTGGAAAGGACAGGTGATGTAGGCTTTTCTAGACATGCTAGAATTGGTCACAACATATTTTCGGAGATTGAAAGAAAGACAAGGTTGCTCTATTTAGGCTGTATATTTTTATTGATTTGTTAATTGATGAATCTTCTATGTGTTAATAAGTAAAAAGTGAAATAATGGTGCATCAATCTCTATATCACTTCGTTTTTGATTACGCGGTTCATTAGTTTTGTTTTTTGATTAGCTGTTGCCCGCGACTTTACTTGTCGCAAATTTTTGAGGGTGTGTACAATTTATCAGGATAAAATGTACTAGTAGTAAGCTTAAGCTATCCCTATACTAATTTTCGTTTCGCCTCACCGGCTTAGCTGTTAAAGAATTACAATCAAACAGTTTATTTCGCAATTATAATATCGTACAACGCTTAAGTACCTACATTAAATATTATATTGTTTGTTAATTTATCAAATCAAAAAGTTTTTTATTAGAAGCTAACAAATCCATTGCAATGGTTGTTTGCTTTATAAATAAAGAATATTGAACCGAGTTTACTTATAGGATTAGTTGAATATTTTTCAAGTTTTAATTGAATCCTGTTACCTTAGCTAGCAGAACTTCTTTAATTACTGTCTGCTTGATTATTTGTGGCGTAAAATAGAAGACCGTAGCGGTTTCATTGGTTTACAAATTTTATTTCTATTAAAATATTTTTTGTGGTCTAGACAGGCTTAGGCATCCCACCTTAGTCCTCAGGGTTGACAACGCATTTGCGGTTGGAATCCAGCGCCGTATGTGCGGGATTCGCCGAATATTCGGTGAATCCTGCATATGTGGTGCAGGCTTTAGGATTGTAGTCTCTTGATCATAGTCTTGAGAATGCAAATGTCTATGGGTTTTAGGTCCTACTTTTGATCAGGTATGTTCGTTTGCCTTCTACTGGACTTAAAAAAAGAAGCATAACGCTGCCGTGACGTTAGATCGTCAAATTCAACCCTATCGGCTGAAACCGCAGGACCTAGAGATCTAATAGCACGGGAGCCCACGACACTAAACCTAGTTCGATATATATATATATACTATTATTGTTACAGGGTGTATTTGGAAGTGTGGATCAAACGAAGCAAGTCGATAGAGGACGTCTAGACCTATCCAACTCACCCCCATGTATGTTCAGCGATATTTACTAATTACGGAGATATTGATCATTTTAATCTTATTTTTTGTAATTTTCCCTTTTGTCTATGTCACGAAAAATAATTAATTTCATGTTTTATTTCATAAGTTTTAAGTGGTATCTTACATAATAAGAGTCATTACAAATCAGCGAAGTTTTTAAACCTATTTGCTAATTTTTTTTCCAGTATTTTTTTTAAGTAGTCACATAAAGTTTGTTTCTCCATACTTGGTATCCCAGAGTTTGCTTTTCACTTTGTATGGAAAAAACTACTTTATGTAATTACTTAAAAAAAATACTGGAAAAAAATGAGCAAATAGGTTTAAAAACCTCGCTGATTTGTAATGACTCTTATTATGTAAGATACCACTTAAAAACTTATGAAATAAAACATGAAATTAATTATTTTTCGTGACATGGACATAAGGGAAAATTACAAAAATTAAGATTAAAATGATCAATATCTCCGAAATTAGTAAATATCGCTGAACATACATGGGGGTGAGTTGGATATGGATAGGTCTAGACGTCCTCTATCGACCTGCTTCGTTTGATCCACACTTCCAAATACACCCTGTATATAGTCTCGACATTAATGGGGGAACACGAAATGGCAATGCAGCAACGCAAAAAACCTGGCACAACTTTTTTTTTTGTAGTGTTAAGTTCAATGTAGCTGTGGTTTTTCTCACACAGAAATTGATGATCTATCAGAGGAGCTTTGGATTTTTGAGGAGATCGATCATAAAAGATACTTAAGTACGAGGCGTCGCTTATCATGCCGCTGCCATCACCATTTCGTGTTCCCCCATTAATGACGAGACTAAATGTATATATCGGGGTCTTATCGTACTAGGTATAGTGTCATGGGCTCTTACAATATAGGGTCCATAATTTTGGATTTTGGAAATTCGGATAGCGGGAAACAAATTCTACGCATAAGTACGATGTCGAGGGCACCCCCAAGTTATAAATAAATGTGGATCAGTAGCTGACTCTTGTCACTTGCTACGTATTTTTACTAGCCGCGTTTGTAAGGTGATATCGCCGCCAGATTCACAATTAAATTCTCCGTCCAATTATATTTTCAAAGTTTGTAATATTCTCAACGATCTGGATAATATTATTATTTTGCTAGAACTTACTGTTGAGTTACGAAATACTTCGTTCAACGTTGCTTTGTTTCCTGATTGATCTGTTTTAACTGTTCTTTCTACCTACCTATTTTATAGTTAGGTGCATAATATTATACTTACTTGTAGGTGCCTCGATTGTTGTTGTAATAAAACAGAAAACATGTTTTAATGTTATATCTTTGTTAAGATGACGTCACTTAACTGTATTAGCCGTTGTCATTAATTATACATGCGGGACTAAAATAAAATTTTGGTACTGTAGTACCTTGTCGCTTTAACACGTTTTACTGATTATAGATAAACATGACTTTAACGTGATCAGTGTGCAGCAGTGAAGAGATAAAGCTATATATAAGAGCAGAAGAAGAAGAAAAAGAGAGCTAAGTTTTTCACAATAAAATAGTTTCATACATACATATAACAGCTATAACTGTTTGAAAGTAAGCATGTTAAGTTAAATCCTAATACGAAAAAACACGTCCTTTCGACATCATCACTTGTGGTATATTTTTTTCTCAAACATGCTCGGAAGGGATGGCTTTTTAAAAACGAAGTCGGAAAGATTTTTTTCTCTTTTCTAGCCTAGGAGTAAAACAGGCGTATGAAAACTCATTTCTGCCCGCACTGAAATTTTGTTTCAAAATGTTTTCTATTGTATATAAAATCAAAAGAACCATGAAAATAGGTGGTGGTGAACTGGTGAAGCAACGGGGGCGGCGGGGGGCTGTGGGCGGCAGTGCATTGTGCGTGAGATTATATTAATACTCGTAGTTTTCAGAAAAGGTTGGTTTTCAAAAGAATATTCTCCCCAATTTAGCGAAATCTTTTTTTTAATGTTATTTATTTGTATCATTTTTTCGCATTCTTTGAAAAAAGCTTTATTTATGCCTCGGCGGAAACAGATTGGCTGGCTCGTATTTCAGCAGTCCTTGTTGCCAAGGTTCGGCCCGCTAACCTCGTCAGTCAATCCCCTACTTTCCGGCTCTAGGCAATAACGTATTGGTTCAGTTTGGCCAACATAACAATGACTAAGAAAAATGTCTCGCACTTATAACGGTGCGTGTCGTAGATTAAATGTTAATTGCCATTACCTTTAGTTTATATACCTACGTACAAACACAACACAAAGCTAAAGCGATGTAGGTAACCTTTTAACCCTGGGGCCTTATTCTGTATTGTTATCGTATTGTTCCAGCTATAATAACGTTGCCAAGACGATAACATATTAAAAGCAATTAGTTTAATTTCGAGTAGAATAGAACCCTTGTTAATTTTATCCATCTAACTAGGTACACTTATGTTATAACTTAATAGAAGTCATTTGTTTTCTCCTACGCTCCCTAATACCAAATAAGGTGGCTAACTGCTTAGGAATAGTATAAGCATTTTAAATTTTATGTGGTTACCATTAGGGTATAAAATGCTTTGACTACTACATTGCAGTTAGCTTTTTAATTACCTATGACGGCAGCGCTACCACATACACACCTACGCGTACAGTTTGTCTTCGACACCTTTATAAAGCGGTCTCGTGTACACCTAATTATACTACCCCAGGTTTCCACGAGCCACCTCATTAGGGCCATAGCCATATCACAATATTCTCCTAACGATGTCCCGTTTCACCCTTTCATTACGGACACTTGATTACACACAATATTTTCATACACCTTATTTTCGACATAAAAGGCATGATTTGCATTACACAACGTTCCACGCGTTTCTTTTAGTCATCACGAATGAAAGGCTTCACAATTTTATTGATTCGTTTGAACACAATAGGCGTTTCAAGTAAGAAAACGGAGTCACGCCTTTATATTTGGCCTTTCTATGTGTTTTTGCTTTATTTTTCTGAGTTTGTGTTGTTATGAGCGATTTATTTTTACTTTGTTAGTGACAGAGGGTTAATTATTGGGTAATTTAGAACATGTCACGCTTGTCAAAAGATTTTCGGGTTTCTTTAGACGTAAGTTAATTACTTTTATGCCTTAGGCCGCATTTTACCAAACTTGGAATAAAGAAATTTGGCGTTTAATCTAGGTATTAAACCTAGTTATAGTTTGGTGAAATGCGGCCTTAGTTGTACAAAAACATGTTGAAATATTTAAATTCCTCTCAGGCTCTTTAGCTCTTCGTAATATTGATTTATATTTTTTGTGTTTTTTTTATGGCAAAGAGAAGGCAAACGAGTTTACACTCTACCTGATAGTAAATTGAAACTGTGACCCACACATTCACATTCACAAGACTGCAAGCCTAAGACTGCAAATGCGTTGCCAACCCTGATGACTAATTGTAACATGAAATGCCTCTATGCTAGTCATTACCCCGGCTGTCTTATCCCCAAACCGGAACACAACAATGCGAACACTGCTATTTAGCGGTAGGTGAATGGATTAAATGGTGGTAGCGATCCGGACGGACCCTGAACAAGGTCCTGATTGAACTATAGATAAAAACATCAATGATGGTTACTATATCACTGTTAAGATATCGGACGTCGTACGGGCTCGGTTGGTTTATCCAATACTATTTTCCTGTTTACGTGATTATTACCAATATAACTTCCACAATTCCACATTTCCAATATTCACGAAACAACGGCAAAGTGTATGGTCAACTTTCATACATAATTACTAACGAACTGGGCCATATTCAAGTTAAATTAATAGCGTGATAGTTATCGTTATCACGGTTGTAAATTAATAACGATCGAGTCCGTCGACCGTCGTAAAGATTAAGCCATAATCGTGTTTATTTGTAATTTTAATTCATTGGTAAACGTTTCGTATTACGACCTCGTAAAACGTTAGGTATTTAAATATAGTAAAAATATTTCAACTTAAATATCACAAAATTTTGGTCACTGCAGAGGCTGAATGATAGATACCTACTGATACACTTTTTTTTTGTTTGCCAAGACCAAAGGTGAAGATGTTTATGATTTGTTTAGAAACTATAAGAATGACTTAATTTTGACAAACTAGGTGTTAGTAGATTTACCCAAATGTGATGGCACCAGAGTTATACACTTTTTGCTTACAGGCACCAGTAATGGACACTTAACGCTTAATTCAAACTACATACGGTCGCAAATTAATTTTTGCAAAACAAATTAATAACCCTTCTATAAAATAAGAACCAAGTATCCATTATCCTAGTCAGTTATTCTGATAGACGATCTGGCGATTGGCTGTCGTTTCCTGGCATACAACGAATCTTAACAACTAGTCCAAAAGCTTAATCTTCCACAATAAATCAGAATATTAGGAGAAGCTACACAAAGCTTAGCAAAGTAGTATTTGAAAGAAATACGGGCACTGTTCAATCAGATTAAAATTGGCAACATGGTCCAATTATTTCCTAAAACGTGTTGCTCGGCGTATTTGTTTCTTAAGTATGTTATGGTTCCACCTATTACAACGTCTTACTGTCTTTCGCATAGTTTTCTCATCCTGCAAAAAAATATGTTTCTTATGAATTGTTAAGGGTGGAGTTTCGTCGCATAATATTTCCTTGGTGAAATTTAATGGTAATAAAACCCCTGTGCCCTTTTGTTTTCACTATCCATACATTATCTCATGTTCCTCGTATTTTAACACATTCCTCTATAGTCTAGGAGCGTCTGTCAACTTTTTATTACTAAGTATTATAAGTTTTGGTCCCTCCGGATCGCTACCTCCATCTTATCCATAAACCTACCGCCAAACAGCAGTGTTCGCATTGTTGTGTTCCGGTATGGGGATAAGACAGCTGGTGTAATGGCTAGCATAGAAGCATTCCATCTTAGTCCTCAGGGTTGGCAACGCATTTGCAGTCTTAGGCTTAAAAAAATAAAAAATAAAGATAATTAGGCAGTTGTCTAAGAATAAACGCATCATCATCGTCATTAACGAGCTATGTTATTGTCGGTGGAGTAATTTCCATTATTTCCTAATCTAACCCTTGACTTAACACACTGTTACGGCTTAACGCCTTCTTTTCTATTAATTGGTCTTATTAGGTTCTTCTTCGTCCCGTCTTTTGTTTTACTCACCTTAATCCAAATATTACACAAATCTAAATAATGAACACGATTCACGATCGTTTAAATCTAAATACTCGATAAGAGCTGTTTTTGCTCTCGTTATGTTTGTTTTTTATGTTTATTAATGAGTATTTTTAATCCGTTGTTAACTCAACTAAATGTTAAAATTCGACATTTGAAGATTTTCAGATTTTTTACTATTAGTTGAGTCAATCTATGGATCAAAAAACTGGCCTTTACAAGTTATCGTTATAAATGCAAATAACTCATTTGGGTATTTCATATTGTCATAGTGAGACTGAGAAAGCCAAAACCAAAAGACATAAACAAAAGTTATAACCGTTTAAAGTGACATAAGTACCTAATGCATTTAGTATTTCGGTTTAATTCTTAGAGGAGATGTTGTATCTTTATAGGTACTTACGGTTACGTAAATGCAAAAAAAAGAAGAACGTATTGACTTGAAATCACCCGTCATTCCATACATTGTAGAACCCGAGTAGTTTTCGCAGAAATTTTGATAGCTATATTGACCAAAAGGTTCATACCACTCTTAGCCTACGCTCAACAAAATCAACGGCATGTAAAACAACGTCGCTCGAACTGACAGCTGACAGCGGGATAATGTAAAAATACGCGCGCGTGACGTCACGATCCGAATCGCATTACCGTGGCAAGATTAACGGGGCCGAAGTGGAATGTACCTTTTTGATATTCACTGCGTTAAAAGTGTATGGAAGTGTAGGAAGCTGCAACACGTTGCTCGGGCATTTTTTTTCAGCTTGAAAAAAAAATTACCCCATATAGCTTTTGACTTGTTATCGTATTGTTTTTAACTCTAGCACTATTACAGTAAATAAGAGCTATCGTTACATTGATAGTACGATATCATGTCAAAAGCAATATGGTTGTATCGAGTTTTTTTTTATGGCGTTGAGAAGGCAAACGAGCACACAGGCGACCTGATGGTAAGTGGAAACTGTGACCCATAGACATTCGCATTCACAAGACTGCAAGCCTAAGACTGCAAATGCGTTGCCAACCCTGAGGACCAAGATGGAATGCCTCTATGCTAGTCATTACACCTCCTTCACTACAAATTGTGTTCTGTTTGAGACCAAATTCTCTATCGAGGGTGAACTCTGTTGTTGCCCGCCTACCGATTATTTTTCCCAAGGACTTTAGCATAAGGTGATAGAGACGTTAATTCAACAATCCTAGGTGCCAGTAACGGGTATTCTAGAGGCCAGTAATCAGGTGTTTTACCCTACATCTTGAACTTTTTATAAAAATCCTCGAATCACGTAAAAGTATACGTTTGTTATAGTTTTTTAATAACGTTTTCCTTTGTTTCAGGTTAGTGCTGCGACTTGATTTATCGGATCTTCTGTTTTGTGTAAGTAATAATCGTTTAACCTTTCATCCGTGATTTATCTATAAACAAAAGAACATATTGATATATTACGCGCAACACACTCGTACGTATAGACCGCTGAAGCTACGAACAGAAAATTTAGGAAGTAACTTTGTATTATTACAAAATGATCTAGGAGCCACTTGCAATACCAAGTTAATTTTAGATCGAATTAATTATCTTTATAGGATCAGTTTTATCCACTGACGAGTTGTTTTAGCATGATTGAGCCGGGAGCTACTGCAGCAAAGCAATGTATTACGAAAAGCTTGATGAAATGACACTGAGCCTTTAGAAAAAAAACTTTTTTAGTGGCCTTGGACAATTAATTTCATTTGTTTTTTATTTTATTTTAAATGGTTCTGCCAGAATATGTCTCGTCCAGGAAAAAAATAAAAAAAGCTTATTTTACTTACCTCGTGCAGGGTACATTTGGATCACTACCGCCATCTTACCCTTTAACCTGCCGCCAAACAGCAGTGTTTGCACTGTGTTCCGATACGATACGTGTTTGCACTGCGGTAAGACAACCGGTGAAATGACTAGCATAGGCATTCAATCTTAATCCACAGGCTTGGCAACGCATTTGCTAAACAAGCGTTTCTATTCGTTCCGTTTTTAAACCAATCGCGTCACTGGTAGATGACGTGATACGAAAAGTCACGTGATCTACCAGTGAAACGCTAGTTAACGTAATGCACCTTGGCAAGGGTCATCGTAAAATTCCAATCTTGAGATTGTAAATGGCTATGGACTTCAGAGTCATCATGCCACAAAAATGCACTAAAGGACACCATGATTTTCATCATTGCTAATGATTATTCATTACAATAATATGAATATAATAGTTTTAGTATTGCTAGCCTATTTTTGCGGTCCGTGTGCTTTATACACGACTACGGCGAAGTCAAAAGAAAAGGTTATGATTTTAGCAGTCTATGTACCTAATGTATAGATATATGTTTGTATTTACGTATGTGAATCGATTCGTTATTATGGTCCTGGTGACGTATACGTAGGCCACATTTCATTCAAACAATCAATATGACGATTTTTACATAGAATGACATGGGTAATGACTTATATCGATAACTATACCAAAACATTTTAAGTTTAATGTGGTCACCGATAGAGTTTAGAATGCTTTAACTACTTTATGGCACTTAGCCGCCTTCGTTGGTATTACGGCAGAGGGTTTACAAAGCTTGCTTTTGTTATTTTAACTCATTATATCATAATGAGTGATATTATTTCCATGTGACGATTTCCCGAGGGACCATTAAATTTCAACCCTTTGCATTCAACGCGTGTAATTTCATAAGGGCCATGATGAATACGCTTTGCATACAAGTTACGTCACGATTTTACTGCAAGGGAATTGGGTAGGACTTGATTTGTGGCGTTTGTTTGGAACATGTTTTTGATTGTTTTTAATGAAAATGGGTTTGTAGGGTTCCATAGGTAGCATGGAACGCTTATAGTTTCTCCGTGTCTTTGTAGTGCCTCGGAATTCTTTACCTACCGTTACCATGAGTTACAATTAACGTAGGACTCGCTGGCGAGTCGAAGCTCTGTCGCTCGCAGACCTCGCAGTATTCTTATAGAGTGCGAGGGACAGAGCATTCGACTCGATAGCGAGTTCGGTAATTGTAACTCATTGTAAGGGTACAGCACTGAGTATGACCCTGTTATAATACACATAGCGGGGTAGGTAAAGGTACGCGTCAATGAAACCAGACGATCCAGCTCCGACTGACATTTATTGACAAATGTTGTTATAGATAATACATAACAGCCCGACATGCTTGCAGATTTGCGCTGTCTTTGTGCGACGTTAAGTTAGAATCTGTGGCAGGTGTGCAGTACTAGTAACGATGTCCAACGAAAGGTTGACATTTCAAGCTCGAACTTGTTAATATGCAAATGCCGACGCATTCCAACTTCTTAATAACACGGAAATATCGAAAAGACTGAATAATTCTACTTGAATTTAGTTTTAAAGTTCAACGGAGCATAATTAAGTAGGTACTTATTATTAAGAGCGCAGGGACAAAATACCTTTTCTAAATCAAAGGGCGTTGCGGCCTTGCGTTTACATAATAATAATCGACGAATCGTTTGTCGCACAATCGAAGATACATAAGCCTGAAAATGTCAGCTTAATCTTTTCTAAATCTTTTGTCACTTTAAACATCTTACAGATATAGGTACCTTTACCTAGACCGGTGCATATACCTTTTTTTTTTCTGGGTAAATGCATTTACGCATACCACCCCGGTCCTCACCTGGGATGGTTATGTTTATGTGGGACTCACCAGCTGAGAGCGGCCGGAATACCCACTAAAAACCCAGCGGTAAACCATCTCCGTCCTTCCGAGAGGTGCCACGCGACCACGAACAAGCTCATTCGGCTGTGGCATCTCAACGCCAATGGTGGGGGTGCCTTCGTTTTTTAAGGCACCCTCAGACTTGCGGTGCGCGTAGCGCCGTCTTGCCCTTCCCCTCCGTAGTCTACGGAGCGGGTTAACGAGGGCGCTGGTCTATCTTGCCCGCTCCGCTTTCTCCTTCTGCGACATGACTGCTTCTTAGAAGAAGGCTACCGCCCTCCACCCCCTTCGGCTGCCGAGCAAGGTGTTGACTAGGCTCGGCAACGAGGGGTCCATATTACTCTAATCTGTAACTACCCTATTAACTGTAATAATACCTTACTGGCTAAGGACCAGTTTTTTGATAAAAAGTTCCGTTGTGCGACGAAAAATGGCTAGTTTTCGTCGCACAACGGAATTTTTTAATGATTTCAGGGTTCATTTACCACCATAACACCATAACTTCTAAACGCCTGAGCCGATTTACATGTGTGTTGTATCGTTAAAATCCTTTCACCATCCCGAGTGATAGGATAAACTGTTAAAATTGAAATACTTAACAACTGTAAAAAATGACAACTATTAAAATTGGTAATTGTATCGTCGACTGTAAAAAATGCAGTTGTGTTTTTAAAGCTGGCTCTTTATTTAGTTATTTCGCCTTGGTCGTTTGTATGGTTAACTACGGTTAACTATGGTCTAGATTTTTGATTCTCGCCCTACTACAGTCACTAGATGTAAACAGAATAAAAATATTATTTTGTGTTACATTGAAGCGTTTTTAACGCAATCTCTCGGGTTCATGTAACATAAGCAGCTTCGTACGTGAACCTATGATTCGCAATAGGTACTGTAGTGAAATTCAGCGCATTCACTGCGGTTGTCTGGTACCTCGTGTTGCGGAGCTGTTGAATTAAAATAACTAGACAGAATAAAACAGTTTCAATTTGCGAAGTCTCGTCCAAAAATTATATTGAAATTCTATTAATTGGAAACACGACGTATGACGGCTGATAGGGATATTAAATGTTTGGAAGAAAAAGATTCCGTCTAGGGTGCCAACTCCACAGGATTGGGATGAGGGCAAGACAATGTTGATGATAATGAAAACACTTTATACTTAGTTGAATACGTAAAGATCCTGATAGAAAAAGAGCTAAAGGTGTTTATAGTAATCGACTTTGTACGATTTGTAAGACCTGGTTCAGCGCAAACTTTGTTACATAAGTGGCTTTAATATCAGAATGGCAACGTATAAAAAAGGAAGAGCTATATCCGCTATGGTACCGTCGCAAACGACAGGAAAAATATGGAAGACTCTTTACATTATTGATTTTTTCGTGTGAAAATCAACATGTTCGTTTATGTAACCGATACTCTTTAGGAATATTCTCGTAGCATTTTATGTTTTGTTTTGGCTTAAGTTTAACATTAAGTAGCATTAAGTTTATAAAGAATCACTCATGCTTATTTCGTAGATAGTTACTATTACGTCTCATGACGTCCATTCTGGACACGACAACGACAGCTTGGATAATCGATAATGAAGCTTGGATATCTTGGATTATTTGTAACCACGTCGCGAGAGAGAACCAACACAATCGGAACTTGGTTTTTTTCTGTGGGATACTCTAATTAATGGCGAAACTGAACGAATCAGAAGATGAAACGTTTCTACGATCGTTGAAGGTTGTTTTTCAATCTTTTTAAATTTTAAGTATATAAATGTGTCTCGTATACGGTTTACGCAAAAATAATAAGACTTTTAATACATCTTGTCTTACTCAGTTAAACTGACAATCCGCATTGTAGTTCACTACAATGCAGTCTTACTTTTAACTGTCCATAATTATTGTTCAGAGGGTAATTACAACCATCAGTGTCTTTAAAAATATTAATAGCGTCTTAACACTTATTAAAAGAAGTCACGGCAGACCCCATGATCTTGATAATGGATGATCTGCAATTATGTGTCGAGGTCGACCTTGCATTGTTGCTGTAGTAATGCACGGAGAACTATTCTGTTAATAAATGGTATTCAACTCTAACTTAAGATTAAGTGCAACCGAGAGTCAAAGGTAGAGTAATAAGCTTTTGGAATAGGGTAGAATACGAATGGAATAAAGAAGTCTGTAAAATACATCATCCTTGAGCGTAAGCGTCATCTGATATCAAATGAACCTGTAAAATTGTCACTTCGTTTTGTGTTGTATTTTGAAATCGGTCTAATACCGTTACGTAAAACAGACAGTCCGATTGCCCCAGCTGCTTTTTAAACGCTTTGTAAACAGAGATGTTGTCTATTCGTCTGGTATTTTTTTGTTTTTGTATATTATCACCCGATTTTCACTCCAATTTGTCAATCGATTTTTGTATTTATTTGTTTTATGAGTAGGGTATCTCATGAAAAGTCAACGGAAATCCTCAATAATATGAGTCGCTTCATTGTATTGGAAGATTTTATTATTGTACACATAAGAAATGCTGAGTGAAGGTCTCTCTAAAAGCGTACCATTTTAGTCTCAAACCACCCATCCGTGCAATTTTGTTGATGTCATCTGCCGGTTATGCCCTTGCTTGTCCAACGTTTTTCCATCCAATTCAATGTCATCATCAAATATTAGATCTAAGTATATGGAAAACCGTGCGTCGCTCGGATTAAAAAGGATTTTTTCCGAAGATGACAAATTGACAGATTGAGTTTTCGGCCCACAAGGCGTTTTAATTGAGTAATTTGTCTATTTTTCTGCTCTGTTTTTAATCATTGCTAGTGTTTTCGTGAACAATATTAGCAGTATCGGAATAATATCCTCTCATTTATGGTTTCTTAAAACTCCCACAATGAGAGGAAGCGGTAACAGCCAATTATTGTCTCGTTAATAATCCTCAGTTCTTATAACATTGTGGTTGATGATTCATATTGGAATCACTTTTACCTCCAAGGCATAATATCTGCCTGTAAAAGAAACTGCTCACCAATACCTACTACTTCAATTTCAAATAAATATACATATTTAATTTAATATTATCACCGATTTTCCTCTCTCGACCGTTTGTTCGAATGCCCGTTTTGTTTCTTCGCCACTTACATTGTTTTTTTTTAATTTACAACTAGTACAGGCTGCCAGTGTCCAAAGAGGCTGATTTACTTTTTCATGCTTTTTCTAACATGCCAGTCATTAATAATACCTAACTGATAGTAAATGAATTTAATAACGATTCAAAGATGTACTATCAGCCCATCGGAACCCTGGACCACCATAGACCGGTGTCACAGTGTCATTAAGAAACAATTTGTTTGACGCTTCATACTACTTGAATCATACCGTCATTGTGACACAGTTCTATAGTGGGTCAGGGTTCCATTGTACTCATAGTACCTACTCGTAAATTGCATGAGTTGACCAGCGAGTCCATAGTTCTTCCATTGTACAGCGGAGTATGTTTCTAGTTTATCTAGATTTTTGCCTTGCTTTATCTACCTCCTCTCTTACTGATTCATCAAGGTTTTTCCTCGATATTTCTTTCTTGACATAACTTATACTGGTAAAGTTTGCCTCGACACGATTGGCTGCATAAAAAAATCTAAAATCTCCAATAAAGAGTTAATCGTGTATTGTTTCCATGGTAACGGGGCCCACTTCCTTTAAGGACGTCGTCGGATGTCGAGATTGCCTTCAAGTGACAGAGGCACGTGTTTCCTTTTTGTATAGGTTGTTAGTAACAGAGGCCGGAACGCTTACAGAACATAATGTTGTTTGTATAACATGAAAGAGGTTGTTATAATATTTGTGGAATTATTTTATTGAGGAATAAGGTTAAAGGGTTTGCTAGGAATATGTATATATTTGTATCTAAAGGAAAGAAAGAAAATACATTTAGGTAACAATAGTACAAAAATGCAAGAGGCAAACGAAGACAGACCGAACAAAAAACTAAATGAAAAGCAAACATTAAAAACCGTGTTTATTAATGCTACTATATTTGTATATATTTAAGATGGCCACATTAAGACCTTTCAAATGATACCTATATACTTTTTTTTGTTGACATAAATAATTAAGATTTTGCCATTGTGGTTATTTAATTTTAACAGTTTTGGTATCCTATGTCAGCGGGGATGGTGACTGGATTCTAACGATACCCAACACATTTAAATCGGCTCAGGAGTTTAGAAGCTATGGTGGAAAAGAGAATCATTACATACATACATACATGAAACCTGAAACTTTACAGACCTTTTTTTGGGCAGCCGTGTAAAAAATAAATGAGTACATATCAGATAAACAATACAATACATATTACAATTACTTATTGAAAACCACACAACACAATGTACACAAGGTTTTTTAGGCATGAAAACGAGGCATTTTAAGAATGCGCGACCACTTTTAGAAAAGCTTAACAGCATACATACTTATGACTAATAAGTATGATTATTGGCCTTACTTATTAGTATCGAGATTATAAACAAACAATAAAATGCGATACGATACAATTACAATACGTGTTCGCTTAAAAGTTCATAAATTTAGTTGAGGAATCTACACAAAGCTGGTGAATTTGATAATTTTCAAAACGTCAGTAACGAGTATTGCACCAAGATAGAAACCTCTTGTACCAATCTTAGAACAAAAAAGGATGTAAGCGAGGTTTAAATACGTGGCGGTGGACCTAGTAGGAATACATAAATAATTTAACTTTTAAAAGTACTTCTAACCCTGTTAATTACTTTCAGGCTAATAACAGGAAAAGTATAATAACCAAAAACACCCTAAATTTAACGCACGCAATACCTACTTATGCTTAAAGTAATATTCGGGTTGCATATATTGTGATTATAATGTTGTTATTCGTAAATTTATACGTACTGTGTTATATCCGCTGTACATGTTACACTTTGGAAAAATTCAGTATCTTCTTTTCTTTCATTTCTCATTTCTTGTACCAAGTGTGAGGAATGCCAAGTAGGATTATTTTCATAAATGATAGATACAAGTCATTCGTTAAATCCGCTTAATCAATATATTTTGTTGCTTTTGCGATTCGTAATTTACAAACCAAAGCCGGGCGAAACAATATAATTCATAAACTTGGTAAAACTACTTGCAAATACACACGGGGCGATTTTCCACCCACGAAATACGTTTCCGGTCCGTCGCGGCCGGCATTAGCATAATGTTCCCATTAATCCGACCGCCCGCCCGTTGGTTCGGACATGTCGACAATTTTTCGCTACGTGTGGCTAGGGCCCATGCATCATTTTGACTTGATTTTATTGTTTGGGAAAATTTTCGCGGCGTTGCTAAGGGAATGGTGATAGGTCCTACGGTTTAATTGGTTTGGATTATTATTTATAGAATATTATAGAAGTTGTAATTTGTTTCTATCTACTAGGTATATGAAGAAACTTGAAATAGGTAATTATCTTGTTTCGTCTTTTATTACTACAGTTGCCGGTTGTTACAATTGTAACTTTTATTTAGAAGCACATACTTACACTCTCGTATCACCGTCCAGTCAATATCTCCTCAAATAAGCAGTAAAAAGGGTGCAGAGAAAGAAATTTATTGCATTTTATGCCAGCTTTTTCCTTAAATTTTCAACGTGGACGTTTGTCTATTTCCTATTCAATTTTCGCTGAAGAGGAATCCGATGTGAACTAAGACATGTTCTCTCTATTGCCAAAAACACTGATCGGGTTTTTTATACCACCGACAAGATATTAATAGTGGGATCTGAGAACCTTGAACATTTGCAAATGTCATACAAATTGACCTAGTCCCAAACTCACCCCGAAACTTATACTATGGGTACTAGACAATGATAAACAAACGTATCTATAGAAATACATGCTTAAAAACATCCAAGGCTCAGAAACGAATACTTGCGCTCATCACAGAAATATATAAACATTAGGACTAATATGGAATGTCTCTACACTAGTCTATATCTCTAGTATAGGAAGGAATACATAATCATCAACATAAAGGTAAAGGAGAAAATAATGTTATTGGAGATTATAGAGCACAGAACAGGATCGATGATTGGCCATTTATTGCCACGACATGCTGAATAAAAATATTACAGAGGGAAATATTGAAGGTAGGAGAAGTAGAGGAAGACCAAAGATATGCTAT
Organism: Acleris sparsana; assembly: GCA_923062465.1. NCBI lineage: Eukaryota > Metazoa > Arthropoda > Insecta > Lepidoptera > Tortricidae > Acleris > Acleris sparsana. The sequence goes on from OV281286.1 coordinate 18,518,727, forward strand.
ATGGACCAAATCAAGGAGAAGGTGCATGTCGTGTCGTATAAAGCGGTCAAGGTGCTAGCAGACCGGACAGAAGATTGGAAATTACTCTACAAAGCCCATAAATTAAGAGAGGGATCGTCAACATCATCATATCAGCCGAAAGATCAGCTGGACAAAGGCCTTCCAAAGATCGGTCTCGTGTTTCCCGTATCCACCATAAGCGCTAATGTGTTAATTATACTAAAAATTAACCACCTAAAGTGCCTCGTAATACTGAAATGCAAGAAATGTAATTTAACTTCAATTTCATTTGTGAAGGAAATGAGGATATTTAACACGTTCATTGCCATTTATGAGGCGTACAGAATATTTATGGTTTTGCAGAAGTAGTTAGATAGTAAATTGTGAATACTTTTGTTTTAGATGCCCATAATTACTAATTAACATTAAGGAAAATGAGTTATTGAAATTTGTTTAACGGTATTTTTAAGCAGCTATATTTTAAAGATTTTATTCACTCTAGTCACCAATTGAACAGGGCATTGTTACTACTTTGATAGTCTGGTATTCCCTGACCAACATCATATTAAGTTTGACTTAAGAGCTACGCTAATGTTGGCGGAGTAATTGCATTTTTTATGTTTTTTGCTATCTTTGACCCTTACTACGCCTCTTCATTGGCCTTCCGTCTCATGTGTCCAAACTAACTAAGCCATGGTATTTCTCTTCCCCTATTACCGGATTACTAACCGAGCGATAAATAAGTCGCGTTCTAATTATTGGGACCTAGTGAAAAATTGTATTAGTCGACTTAAGAGTATAGACATAAACGGAGTATACTTGACTTAAGTCCTTTTTCACTTGATCTTCAGAAGATATACCCTTTTTCACTCGGATCCCAGAATTTTGCTATTCACTTTGCATTCTTGCGATCCAAAAAACCATATCTTAATATTCCATGACAATGAAATTGTCAAGGTCGACTTAGCTTAACGATAATTATCCTCATTAAAGTTAACCGTCAAAGTTTGTGGTAAAATTAAAGTTTATTAAATAGTATAGCGTTAAACGGGCCAAGGGCGTCTATTGTTCTATGCCGTCTTTTTGCTTTTACCATTAATTTCGGCTTGTCAAGGCCGGCGTTAATATACAGAAGCTAACGATGTTTTGCCTATTGAGCGAAATATTTTATTCATGTGTGTGTCTGTAGATACATTTTGTGGTTATATTGGCATTTAGTGATATCTTTTACAATGAAATAGAAAGCACTACGCTTTTGTATAAAGGTAAAAGAAAGTAATGTATCGTTGTTTAAGTAGTTTTGCCGTTATGAAAATCACTTTATTTATAGTAGCTACAGGTCAACTACCAGACATTTTATGACCATCGTCAGCTAGTTGACAGCATGCTAAAAACTTATTTATTTTTGAATTAATACTCGTAGTTGTATTCTCGAATAATTCGGTCGCGTTAGACATTTTTCTTGGTGCAGAGTGCGTAACTTTTATTTAGATTAGATATTTCTTCTTCATCTATTCTCACGTTATTACTTTGTGAATCATCAAAGTTTTGATCATCATCCTAAGGAAAGGATGAGGTGGTTGTGCCGCAAACGTATTATAAATACTCGTTCGGTCAGTAAACAAAAGTTCGCCGAAGGCTACACAGTCTATATTTCAATATCAGTATAATTAAAACTCATTGAAATACATTATTTTCGGATTTGGTACTTCTTTAGAAAAATGTTATATTAAGTACGAGTGTGTTTATAATTATACCGCAATACTAGAAGTAGGGCAGCTAAAAGAAATGGGAATGTTTGTAAAGGAGGGAATAAAGTTGTATCATTAAATACAACACCGACAAGACCTTGCTCTTAAATAAGAAGGTAATGTGACAACGAATCGTAGCCAGAGTGAATTATTATTGTTGTAGACCTTCGGAGTAAGCACTAACAAAAATGGGACTTAAAATTAAGGTATACACACATAAAGCTAGCCAAAAAATATAATTGATTAATTTCAAACTCTATTACCCCCCATAATATTTATTTTTATTCTTGGTTCTTTAAGTTAAAAATTTGCTTTACGTTTCATTGTTTTCCAATTATTGTTTGTTTGTTTTTTGTTTGGTTGTTGTTAAGATAACGTAGGTACTCAGATTATGTTAAAAGTTAAAAGTGAACATACTGTTATTACTGTATCCGTTCTGTCTACTGCGGCATTACATCATTATCGACCGTTTATTTACGCAGCCTTTATTCTAGCTTCAATTAATTCACATGATTCAACTATTCTACTTAATTCTATTAACGGATGTAATCTGGTTCATGGGTGACCTTGACATGGAACGGGAAAAAAGCTTGTATCGAGGGAGAAAAAATATGTTTGTGCCTTTGACTTCCCAACCATTTGTTAGATTACTGCCTTAAAAAGAAATGTACAGTGCAGAAGGTCTTAAAAGTATTTTGGGTTCGGGTAAAGCTGTTACGACTTGTATAAAAGCATACGAGAGTGAATGAGAAAGGTACCCAAAGGGTTTTGCAAGAACTGACGCAGTGATACTCGATTTAAAAAAATTGGAGCTTTCACTTTGACCACAGGATCAAAGAATTTGCGCCCGGACAAACTCTACAATCACCTATTGTGTATAAAGAACAAAACTTGTACGAGGAGTCGAACCCCGTAAAAACTGCAATCATCAGGACGCTCGTAAAATCAGGAAAAGAGTTCCATTGTGTTTCAACAATGCAAAAAAAATACGAACGTCACTTTCCTTCTGTAAAAAGTCCTATTCATTCGCTTTGTGCGACGCGCCCCATTCCTGAAAACGGCTACCCCTCCAGCGATACTGGCCACCACGTGTGAATACACCATCCTTGTCTTACTACAGCAGGGATGTATGTAGCTAGCTTTTTCTGGATTCACCGATCAGCGCACGCAATGCAGGTGACTGGTGAATTTGTTCGCACAGTTCAGTCGCTCTCCAGCTGTCGCGTGGGTAGGACGCGGTCGCGCTTGTCTTGTTTCCCGCGAAAAATTACGCGTTTCGAATTATATTTCGGTTTTGGTTCCAATATTTATAAATCGTCATCAATTTTATGTGGTTTTTTGTTCGCATTGTTGAAGTGTGAAAGCGCTGAGTGTTTCGTGAACGTTTTTTGTTAATTTTTTTGAGGATTATTGTGATTGTCTGCCGGCTTTAAACGTAAGTATTGATAGTCATATTATAATTATGTTAGTTTATTACAACTTTCTTTTAAAACGTCAATTTTATTTAATGATGAATCTTTAATTGTATCCGCGGAATTCCAAAGACTTCCCCAATTTATGTCGCACAATAAAATGTTCAGATACAAGACGTCCAACTTTTGGGTCAAGATAAATTTCGTCAAAACGTTACTTACTTCCGTTTGATAAATTTAAATTAATTACTTGGAGGCTTCTTTTAGAAATGCCAGAAGGTTCGTATTGTTGGTCGGGTGGATGTAAATTATCTTTTGTACTGAAATATTGTAGGTACCTATTCAAATTTGGACGCCGGTTGACATTAATTTGTGAAACTGGATTTTTAGTAAGACAGATAAGTGAATGGAGATATTTTCTAATTGAATATAAATAAAACAGAATTATATATTAGTACTTTATGAAAACAAGGTCACTTGCATAATTGCATTAAAATAATAAAGTCAATATTTCGTTTTTTGGAGGTATTTCCTATACAAAATGAATTCAAAATTGATCATGGACTTTGGGTAAATGTCCAATAATAAATCAAAACTAAAGTTATCACGAGCATTATGACATTTAAGATGTCGTAATTATGGCCAAAATCAGTAGTTTATGTAGCTTAAACTTCGAAATCTTAAACTTTGTAAGTACATTCCAAGGAAACGTGTAATATCTATGAGTAAGAACCAAAAACATGTATATTAAAGTTACGCCTATAGTATTATCGATGTAACATGTTTCTGAACGGAGATCGTTATTTTCTCCCACGTGCTTTTAATGCAAGCAGATGCACAATTCTGTTTGGTGATAAATTTAAAAAGCTAGTTTAGACTAGTTTCCGCCTCGTGATTTAACAATTTTATTGTTAGTACAATCAATTTAACTAGTAAATGTACGTTATCATTGACTTTGAGATGGTTTTTTGAATAGTCGCGATAATCACGAAATTTTACTGATCCTTGTTTGTAGCGAGAAAATATCCTTCATAATTTCGATGTTTTCGCATTGATTCAAACTGTATTCTTACGTGTATTTATCGTTAAATGAAACGAATCTATAGTTTCCAAGCCAACACAAGAAACGGACGTCAAAATGAACCAATGCATATCGTACGTAAGTCTAAACCCGATCTATTTTAAACCCGTATGGACTGCGACAGATAGTTGGCCGGCGACGACTTTCCGAATCTTATTTTTAAATGTAGAAAAAATCTTTCAAACCTTTTGTTTCTCCACATTCTATAAAAACGTTTTCTCTTGCCAAACGACACTGATTTCAAATTGTGTAGAAGATTTATACGTACTTGTGTTTCGTGCAGCTGTTAGTATGTCTGTTGGTTCTTCTTTTTATTTAGATTCCGATTAATTAGGTTTGTTGGAACATCCGTGTAATTTAGTTAGAAGCGATTCATTTTTCTTTACTAAATTGAGGAAAGTGCTCCTTTCATTAGCAGAAACTTTGACAATTATAACGCCCTGGATATATATTTTTTGAACAATGAATGAACCCCATTGTCTGAGTGTTGTCATGTCGTTTTGATTTATTTTGTTTCGTTCTGATAAACTGTTATTTACTGCGAGTATAATGTTTAGCGCAATTCATAATCATTATGCGTTGTGGTTGTAGCATTTTAATTTTTTAATGCGTTCCTTCATTTAGATTGTTGGTCTTAATATATTTGACGAGAGATTGACGAACTGGAATAAAATTGGAACGTGTGAGTATAGGTATAGTTTTTAATCTTTATACCTAACTAAGCTTTTAGTTTTTATCATTATTCGTTAAACGAAAACTGTTTGTTGTGCAATAAAGATGTTTGCGAATGGTGTCTGTATCTGGGACGTTTTACTACGCTTACGCTATAAAAAATTGTGTTAGGTACATTTTCATATCAACCGAAAATATATCTGCTATATGATTTCAAACGCAAGTTTCCGTTTAAATATTAATTCTTCTGGTCAAATATGTATAATTTTAATACATATTTGACGAACCTTGTTTTATATATTCATTCATTTCATGGGCATCAATAAAAAAATACATTATATAGAAAATTCAGTTCATTTTAAAAAACGGATTAGTTTTTTTAAACCTCAGTAGGTGTAAGTCGCCAAATTAAAAACCTTAGATGAAAGTCACTACCGACTGTCTCCGTGTGTATAAATCTTATTTGACGTTTTCCGTCCGTCTGTCTGCTGCTTGCCTGTTCTCTTGTTTGTATTAACCACGACGCACGTTGTTTGGAAATGTTGTCGTGTTATGATTTTGTTTTATCGCTCTATTTGACTTTGCGGAAATTGTTTTAAGATTAAAATCGGTTGCTAAGGAAAATTTGTTTTATTGTAACGTTACTTGTGAAGGGAAATTAGAGGTCGGGCTTACCTCGTTCCCTCATTCTTTCACGGGTTATAAAATTGCCGTCAATAAATCTTCAGTGTATTTCTAGAATGTATAAAGCAAGTTATTGTACATGGCACTTTTACAAGCCAGTAGAATAAGACGGTAAACTATAGTGTTTCATTTGCGAATCTGTTTGATGGTTTTTAATAGCAATCACTTGTAACCCATCTTTAGTTTAGATTCCTATCAAGTAGGTATTCTTAATTATTGTAAGTGGCATAATTTATAAGTTTTATTAATTTTCACTTACGTTTTCAAAACTTAGGTGGTTTGTTAATCGTATAAATCCTGCATTAAATATGTATGGGAGCTAACTTTGCGTAGGGATAGAAAGCTCTTGAGACTTAATTTGATTGAAAAATAATAAATAATAAAATATACTTTAGCATCTATCAAACACCCTGTAGGATTGCACCATAAGTAATTTGTCACAAATACCCGGTCGCTGTTCCTTGTAGAGACAATATTTTTTACCACGCTAATTCTGTGGTAATTGGCCAGTTTTTTTAAATCCACTCACAATTCAATAATACACCGATAAAAAATTAAAAGTTAACCGAAATCAAAACAGGAGGAGGTTCAATGTTCAGCTGTATGTTTTTTAGATTTACGTCAATCAATTGCATATGCTTGTCTCTAAAAACTTGCGTTAGGTGCCAACGCGATCATACGTTTTCGTAGGAAATACGCATATCCAATGCGAGTGGATCATTCAAAATGACTTCTAAATCCCTGTTAATAAGCACGTTGTCCACCGCATTTATTGAAAAAAGAACTGTAGCGTTAAAACGATTTTCGTAGTAATGCTTCTGTGTTACGTATGCACATAAATCAATTGAAATTGGACGTTACTATTAACGGCATAGAGATTTCGTGGACGCATATAAAAGTTGTAAATCAAGCGCGTGCACAGTAATCTTTGTTCTTGAAAGGAAGCCGCGGCCTCGGTGCTAGTTAGGATGGTGGTAATTGCTACGTAGATAAAAGGTAAGGTTTAATAATAAAATCAATGTCAGCCTTCTTGTTATTAGGATAAATTATTTAATTATTTCGAATTGCTGCCATCGCGGTTTTAAAGATTCAATACAGATTGAATGAATAATCCTTTCCTTTTTGTCGGATAATAAGTTCGTATTTATCTTATTTCTTAATTAGCTTCTGAACCCTTCGATAACCTAACTAAGAAATCATGATTAATACGAATTTATCCATCAAAAAACTGTGGGATTCTAAATAAACATTATGACATGATCTTCGATGGGACAAGTATGTACATTCACCGGTAAAAATACTCGCTCACACGTCTTTTGTTTTTACAATTGCTAACAACCCTAACTTCTTAAATCAGAGAGTAACTTCAAAAATAATGAACGGATTTCGATGTAGCTAGTAATTTTTTTTTTAGTGTCGTGTTTCTTTCCTCAAGGTACCTAAAGATCCATAAATTTGAAAATCGTACAAAACACAATAATTTACTTCGGACAGGTAATTTATGGATTCCTGGGTTATTTTGGAAAGAGTTGCGTCCTTTAAAAAGAATACTTGGTGGCCATTTTGGACCTAGGTTAATTATCAACAAAACACTACAAACTTCATTGAGATTAGTTCAGTATTTTTGAATTAACTCTTTAATTTGAGAAGTAATATTTGTTAGCGATTGTACGGTGAGTGTTGCTTTTTCACTCGGCTTTAGTAACCATTCATAATCTGATTGAGAAAACAAGACAGATCTGAACTTTTTAAACCAGATACGTAAAACCTAATTGTTTTTGATATGTTTTAGTATTGTTATTAACTCCGCATTTGTTTTTACCAAGTAGAAAGAACTCATGTACCGTAGGAAGATGAAATCTTAACGTTTTAACTACGGAACATCAAGCGTCGTCATCAAATACATTTTCTAATTTATGTTTATTTATTTAAGCGAATGGCGGGAGCATGCACTCAATCGGGACGAATGGCGGAAAAGAGGGGAGGCCTTTGCCCAGCAGTGGGACACACGACTAGGCTAAAAAAAAAAAAAAAAAAAAAAATGTTGATCTCTAACTTTCCCTTAAAACCCGTCTCCCAATTATAATTTGTTTGTACATTTTCATTATCTATACAACAGCTTACATCTTGGAATTCACAATCAATACTATATTCAAATATGTGGCCTTTCAGCTCATTATCCAGCGAATTGTCCAAATTGTTCGCATCCTGGGCTAGGTATCTTAGCTACTTTTAACTTTTCCGTCCCATAAAATACCTTAAAGAACGTATCCGGTAATTTTATAGCTATTCGTTATTTACTGGGTGTCTGACTGTAATTTATTCCTTTGAATGTAGTCTTTTTTTAAACGCAGCTGTAATCGCGGAAAACGCGTTCCTTAGGCTTAGTTTCTTGTTGGAAATAAGTTTATATCGCACCTTTTGCTTATAAGTAGTAATCTAATTTAAAATTGAACTTTGGATTTGACTTGTTATTGGTTATTTTTTTAAATTCTAAACGTGTTTTATGGTTCCTTATTTTGTTAAGTAGGTACTTTTGCTAGAGTTTCGTACGGTGCCTCTTTTTGCAATAAGAGTATAATTTATTTATATTTTTAATAAGATCCTGCTGAATTGCCTTATAAATGATAAACTTGTTTATATTACACAAGATAACGTGCAATATCGCGTAACGAACAAATTAAATAAGGTGCAAAATAGACCGTAGCAAGTAAGTCAGTAAGGTAAATTTTGCAACTTATTTTATTTGGTTACGAGCCAATGCAGTATTACCAAACGGTATAATAATTGCATATATCATGGAATACATATGACCGTGATATTTATACTTAGACAACTCATTCGGATCAGACCAAGTTAAATGGGTAGAAAATATAACCTATAACTCCTATAAGCCTTATAATTGGTAGTTCCCACCAAAAATAAGACTTACAAAAACAACTTATTTGGATCTCTAACAAGCCATGACACTCTGATATACCGCAAACGCCTTACGCCTCAGGACAAAGCCTTTTTTCGGCTTACCAACAAAACAAAGTCTCGGTCCGCCATCACGATTAATAAACATCGATACTTACATGCAACTATGACCCGTGTAACAGAACGTATAAAGACTAATTTTGTAGGGTGTAGTGATACCTAATTAATCAAGGATCGCGTTATTCTGTCCCGGGCAAGATCAAGGGGAATCGGCCCTAAATTTATGTATGGAGCTGTTTTAATTGGGTGTCCGGTATTGCTTTGGAAATTGATATTGGTGGAACTGGCTACTAACCCTTTTCTACTTTACGCGACAGCAAGCTCAAGCTCAAGACTGTTCACGTAAAAAAAGATTATTTTTTAGGAAACTGGCATTTTTTGGAATAATAATTACCTTATGTCCTTCCCTCAAGTTAAATCCACCAAATTGTTTGCAGGGATAGTGTAACAAACAAACAGTTACTTTCGCATTCATAATTTAAGTATGGTTTTCGTATGGATCGCCCGTTTCTCAAACCATATGAAACTGATATGCGTCGATGCGTCCTTTTGAATTAGGACGGCGGTAGAGGCCAATTGGTATCCTCATCACGGTGGTGTCATTAATTACATTAAATACTTAACTACGATGGGTAAACACCAGATATTCAATTAACTGGCATAACAAGTCATTGTTGTAACAGCACTCGTACAACCTGTTTGCTTATCGTTTGCGTAATTTCGCTGGTAACAAGAAATATTGGATGGCGTGTCGATCGATGACCTAGCGTATTCTTTTTTTGGATGGATACGTTTACTAGTATGCAAGTGGTTTAAACTTTAAAAATAATTTAGGCAGCTTTAATGTTTATTAGTAGCTATATAGAGTCTATATCTATATAGAGTATTTTTTTTTTACTATACCAGCTTCGGCCCGCAAATGTCCGCATTTCATGCAGAACTCTTAATTTTTTCGGGACGATAGCCTATATATATCCAGGGTATAAGCTATGTTCATTCCGAATTTCATCCAAATACGTCGAGCCGTTGCAGCGTGAAAGTAACAAGCTCACACAAACACAAACATAATAGATAGATCTACTTTTCTTTATTTGCTACTGTTTATGCTTTTAATATTAAAACCGGATCGCGCTTGACTAGTTGGTCCCTATGACCGGTTCTAGCTCTCACGGATAAATTTAAACTATGTTTTATTTATGTTATGCTTCTCGTATTTTGTCGTTGTTGTTTTTTATCTGGATTACTCATATCTGGAATTGAGTTATCTGCAGTTTTATAATTTTTCTTGATCCCTTGTGAACTGATAGTGATAAGAAAAGTGAATTAGCGTTATAATTTGTATTTTAAAATAGAGTAAAGTAATAACGTAAAATATGTATTTAGCCTTCAATAGATGTCGCTGTAAAAAATCGTTAGGTATTACAACAGCCAATAGAACCTTTATTATCAACAATTTGGAACCAAACATTGAATTGTACTGAAATTTGCTTTAACATGCGTAATTTTACATACTATGCTACGCTGACTACTTATTTGGATCAATCTAAGATCGTTACAAAACGAGTTATGAAATATACTATCGAACCAACGGAACCCTGACCCACCATGGAACCTTGTCACAATGATTGACGTACGATTGTCGTAGCTTCGTATGACAGTCCTAACGTCAATCACTGTGACAAGGTTCTATGGTGGGTCAGGGTTCCGTTGGTTCGATAGTACCTACTTGTAATAGGTAAATATCCTATACCTACTTGTAATAGGTATATAACCTCTCCTACTCTTACGAGTGGGTTAGTATATATTTTTTCTCTTCTACCTCATAGTGTGGGGTGTCGTTGGATAGGTCTTTAAAAATATTGCGGTTTTGTGAGAATACTTTTTCGATTAAGGGTTCCGTTTATGAAATATTAAGCTTTGAAGCGCTAATTTTTGTTAGACTCAAGCCAACTACAGCCAAAACTACAAATACTAAAAATCTAAAAAATATCTTCAATGAAAACTATCACGACTAAGTAGGCTTCATTGGTTCTTGAGTTACAAACGGTTTAAATGTTTATACCTACCGAAAACTTATTTCCGCTGTTGGTAAACTGACCGCGACCTATGTCGATGTATGGGGATAACAGTTTTCCGACGGCATAGTTCAGTTTGTCGCGAGGTCTAATTTGTTTGTAGTAACGGCTTCGGAACCCTACACTGAGCATGGTCCGACATGCTCTTGCCCGGTTTTTCTAATCCGTATAGATCGCACCACAACGTGTTTCTTAGACGTGAAACTGTAATTCCTATAGGCCAATGGAAATCCAAACACGTAACTGGACACTTTATCGCGATCGGGCAGTGAATGCGTCAGTAATTACGCTAAGCCAGTTTCGGCTTATACAATAGCCTTTACAGATGTATACGTTTTAGTGGGTTAAGCTTACTACGTCCATATTTCAATACATTTTGAACAGTTCCTTGTACAAATAATGTTTTTTAATTATTTTATCTTGCTATGGATACTGATTATCGAAATGCCTATAGTACAGAAGCTACAGGATGATATGCAAGTGTAGTGTATTTTTAGAGATGGTTGACAGGTCATGTTCAATATTAGAAGATACGAGTGAATACAATATTTATGTATGTTTGCTTTTGTAAGCATGGTCGCATGTAGGTATTACATAGCCGATGTCACATGGGCGCTTAACTAAAAATTGCTCTTAGCCGGATTTTGGCACATGACCAGTTGCACAAATGTTAATTGAATTCAATGTCCTATGCAAACACCTATGCCTTGGTTTTTTAAAAAGCGACAAAACGTTTGTGCCACTGGGGCACATTAAAATGAAAATGCAGTCTTCTTTAACTTCTTGGCGACTTTTTCAATTCCCATACATAATTGACGCGATATCCAATCATTGGCACTGAAGGTTATTTTTTGTACATTTTTAACAGGTACCGTTTAAGTTACCCTGATGTAATAACTAGGCCAACCGGTTCAATTGAATGCATTCTCGGTGAATTAATTGGTTTTAATTTTCAAATGGTGTCACAGATTCCCGCAGTCGTAAAGAATGCAGCGGCTTTTAATGTAACTACTCGTAAACTACATCATAAAATAAGTACTAGTAACCCACAGTAGGGCTGCTTGCAACAAGTTGTCTTTTACAAAGGTATAGAAGTTTTAATTTAAAAAAGCTAGTGATTGTCTATGCTACAGAATACGTCATTCCCCGTGTGTACTGTGCCCTATTCCGGATTTTTATTTTAACATCTAGGGTTCTTCTCTGGTTTCCCTTTTGTTTGAGTTTCATTTCGCAAGCAAAGAAAGCCACATCTTTTTAAACATGTAAATCTTTAAAGTATGTTCAAAGTTCGTTACGGTTATTTATTCATTGAAATCAAACTCACAGTATAGCCCATAAAACGTACCTTACCTTAGTCTTCTATTAATGCACGACATTAGCTACGCACCCTAAAGACAAACGACGATATTAAACTTGATGACCAGTTTATGCTAAACAGCGCCATGCATTTGATTATCATTATCGCGTGTGACTTATCCAGGTCAGTTCGCGCATAATGCCGTCCTAGAGAAATGCGCGCGACATTTTGATGGTGCCTTATGGCTGTTAGGTTAATTGGCTTATTTGTCTGACTGTACTAATGATAGTGTTTTCAGTATTGGAACTACGACGAGTCCAGTTATAAAAGTCGGATATCTTGACCCTATTACAAAAGTTGGAGAAACCGAATGAAACAGAACATCCTGTAGTATTAGAACACGCCGTAGGTTTTATGTCGTGAACTAAAATTAAAACATTGAGTAATACACTTGAGCAAGTTAAAAAACATTCATTACATTCCTTTCACTATACCTACATAATTAATACCTCATACATAATTACTTCTCGCAGAGTTTGAAGACCTTTACTACGAGTAAGTACTCGTAGATTATATCGACGATACAGAGTTTAAACGTAAAAGATTGTACTTTTTAATGGTGTAGAGAAGGACCACGAGGACACAGGCTACCTGCACGGGGAGCACAAGTTGTGTGTTTCTCGCGTGTCGCTCATTGAATCTTTATCGTTACTGAATAGATAGAAAGGGAGTTCCGACCGACAAACAAGTCTACTGATGGTAAGTAGGTTCTGTGATCCATAGACATTTGTATCAGGACAGTTTAAAAGTGGATACATCTCTTTGTCGTCGTCTGTACAGACCATTAAGAAAAACAACAAATACAAAAAACGGCATGACTTGGTTAACTCAATTCAACATTGGACCGCCGTTGTTTGCATAAAGAGCCTGTATTTTTGGGATTTAATTAAAAATGTGTAGATTTCGGATTTTGATCTAAACTTATAGTATTAGACGGTGTTACTTGCCAAATACCCTATACATTTTGATTCCCTCGAAAGTGTCACAATACACGTTTTTTGCGGCATAAACGGCCGTATTTTTTTTTACCTATTGTGCGGCGGTACGGAACCCTTGGTGAGCGAGTCCGACTCGCCCTTGACCGATTTTTCTCGGTGACGATACGTTAACGTTATTCAATTCGAAATAAAAAGTTCGAACTCCAGGTGCAGAGATACCTTTAGAGATACCCTACATGTTCACTGAAAACCGGTTTGGTCAACGATTGGCGTTTGGCCTATACTTTTAAATACTTATAAGGTGTAGTCGGGTCCTTATCCGTGTGGTAACTAACGAGGTTCAGAATTTCTGATTAGCCAATGGCTGGTGACGACTGTTGCATGTCACTGCTTCGAGGAACTTAGCAATATTTAGACACGCTAAAGATGTTTATTTTTAATTTGTTCTTGCACGTCAGCTTGAGGAACTAGTTACATGGGATACTTCTACAATTCTAAAAGAAATGTAGGTGTTATTTTGTAAGTGCAAGTTAGTTTTTAAAAAGTTATCCTTTGCAACAAAGGAAACAATTGAATATATCAAAACAATAGTTATTTATCTTCTACGTCATTACTTTTTCCTTCACGATTAGTTTAACTTTAGAAGAGAACATCTCTTTTCATTAGTTTTGCATGCGATGTTTTTAAACTATCTGTCAAAGCGTGACGTCCTTGATGTCAATTATGAGTAACTGTTAATATACGGCGCTTATATTATTGTTGAATTGCTGTGTTAATTTGTTAGCTATGTAAATGGGTGATTATTGGCTTATTAGTAAAATATTTGCCGAGGTCAATGGTTATTTTAATTTCAATTATTATCGCTTTACGTTTATATCTAACATGTTCTTCATAAAAGTAAACTGTAAGACAATGAATCATTGTTTGTATTTCAATCAATCAGGTTAAAAAAAATGGGTGGAGTTTGATAGGAAACATGAAGCGTCATAGCATCATATTTTAAAACATAACTCAAGAATAAAAACAGTGTCATTGTCAAGAAGCATTCAAAAGGAAACAGTAACCTTCAACTTTTACTGTCCGTAAAGAAGGATTTTAAGAGCTGATGTTTTTTTGCCAAAAAAGCTTGTTCTACTTTCTTTATTTCGCTCCTTGTGTGATTTTTTACGAGTCTGGGCCACTACGTACTCGGGCTAAATTACTGGAAATGGCTTCGATGTTCAATTGTTATCTGGAATTAAAACACAAGTTGCACTTTAAAATATTTGTGGCCAGTTCTATGAAGTTCTATGAAGTTTAAAAGAGATGGAATGATTAACTGGATGTGCTTAAAAAATCGTCTTATTCCATTACAAATTGTTACAAAATGTTTGTTACGCAAAAGTGACCATGCGAACAGGATTATCATTATAACAGATTATTATCTCGTTTTGGTAATTATTTACGAAAACATAAACAGTCGTTTTTACAATTTAATGGCTACTTTCTTTTCTTTGTGTTGTTGTTATGGTTCCATTTTTAACTTCTTCATTGTCTTGATGATCTTCAATTGTTAATTTACAGATTTTTTTGTCTTATATAATAATGTAAGTACTTTACAACCATTCGAATAAAAAGTAATAGTTGATGAAAATTGTTGTAATTGTTTTGAAATTTCACACAAAATATGATCAGCCTTTGCACGTTTAGAATTAGTTTTCCGCTACTCACATTTGTCTTCGTTAGGGATCGAATTTCGGAAAATCCTTTCTAAATTCACCCCTAGACCTCTTAAGGAATCTACGTGCCAAATTTGGAACCTCTTTGAGCTACGCGTTGATATGTAAGTCAGTGAGTTTCTTCTTTTTTTTATTTAGAATACGTATGCAAAAAAATATTGTTACACGACCCCTTAAATCATAGCCGTCTTCATTAGCTCACGTAAAACTTATATATTTCCACGTCCTATCTCAGAGTGGCTATACCTACGCGTAAGACATTTTCCTTTGTGTACACAATTACAGCCGACACGAAGGGTAATGAGAGGCAATCAACACGTCCCTCGTTGGCGTCAAGAGATAACAGCCACACTCAGGATATTGTATGAGAATTTGTGACAAAATAGTGTGGGAGACATTGTTATAGGACATTTTAGCAGTATTAGAAATTATTGAATGTTTGAATACTAGAGCAGTTTCATTAATTTTAAGAGGATTATAAAACTAAAAATTTCCATAACGTGCATAAAATGCGATAACGTGCTTCTTTCCTAAAACCTAGTCAAATTTTTACGATTTTTGAATATGCTGTGAAAACTTTTGTTTTTACTTTAGCCTTTCCAAGTAAATATATAAGCATACACACAAACTTGGTTTTTTATGACAAGTATGACATACTCCAAAATTGTGAAAATCGGACTTGATTTAAGCTGTGGAAAATGGTCCGCCATAAAGAATTTTGATAGCTACGTCCACAACCCTGATATTATTATTATTTATTTATTTATTTATTATAACAAACACAAAGTTTATATATTATGCATTGTTCCGCAATAACTAAATAGCTGGAATTGAATGCTTTTAAATCGTTAACATTAAAACAGCTGCCTATCTTTGATACAACTATCAAACATTGGCGTCAAAATCATAAAATATTCATTATTTTTCATAAATTCTGCGTATCGCGTCATCTGCATAAATAACATTATAAACGTCATTTCGGGTAACGTTTCCAGTGCCCTTTCCTCAGGGTGCTGGGCATTTTGCGACATTGTCACTATTTGGGTCAGTGGCGCACTGACGCGGTGATGGCACGGGCACGGGCTTTATTGTTCACCTCGGCTCTTACTTAAAGCGAGTCGTTTGCGATCTCGTTTCCATTTCTATCGCATTTTTTACATCGTTTAGAGCTTTGTTATGTCCATTGACTATAAGGTAAGCTGCGTCGTTTGTCTATAAATGTTTATTATTAACATCCGCTTTATGATCTGTAATAACTAGTTAGTTAGTCACATTTCTTGTAAAAGTAAAAGAGCAAATTTTAAATGTAGGGTAGGATGCTGTTGTATATAAAACAGACCGCTATATTTTTATCTTAGTGCGTAATGAATAAAAATGGAAATAAATCTACCACATCCTTTACTATCAGAGTCCGAGCGAGCTCCCAGTCATTTGATTTTAAAGCAATGCGGCAACTTTTTGCGCATTACGCAAATTGCAGACGATGTTTGAGTAAATATTCTTACTTTAGCTACATCTCTATGTAATGATCCATCTTAAATTCAAGGTGACTATGATTTTTATAAGTTCTGAAAAACAATTCTAATAAAAATCGCAGTTATACTTCTGTTTTTATTTTTGCATTGTATATATATGTATTATATGTATGTACACACATATTTGTTTTTAAATATCCTTTTTATACTTTTATAAACAATTTTGCTGTAAAGTTTTATGAATGTACTGGTCGTTATAAGCTGGAATATAATAATAAAATTTGAACAAATAATATAATATTTACCACGAGTGTAGTGAAATCATCAATGTTGAATGCTTTAGGAATTAAAATTTAATTAATTTCTTATTCAATCCAAAGGACAAAGGTCCGACTATCATTACAGAACTATTTATCATGAGACGGGACCCTCGTTTCTCCAGAATCCACGCAGTGATTAACTATAGTTGCCAAGTGACTTCAACATTTTGACATCCCCGCAGTCTGACCCATTATTTCCCTTTGTTTCTTGCACGCAATACAGCTATTAGCTTCATGTCAATATGAACCACAATTACTTGTCTTGCTGCCGTGACGTCCGAGGGTATTTGCATTGTTCTTTTTACAAGGTTTTTAAATGCCTCGTCATCTGATTGTTTAAGTGCTTTATTATTATAATAATTTGTAATGTTCACTTTGATTTAAAATTGCAAAAAGAGTAAGTAATCTTCATAGTCATAACCTTGTCATAATCTTTTATGATCTTTTGCATCTTGTGTTGCAAGACTATTTCCTGCTTTAAAAATATTTTGAATATAGTTAGTTCATTTTCTCTTGGTATACTATAAATTTCCGTTATGTTAGAAAAATAAACGGAATTCACATTATTTTCTAATCTGTTTAAATCCATCTTCAGATAATACACCGCAGCATACCGTCTTAAATAAATACGATCAGACTCAGTTCCAAATAGTGCCAATGAATTACAATAACAGCGCTTAATGCTGGCCTCGATTTAGCTTTCGGAAACACAAGTGGTTCAGAAGAATAGTTATCTGTACGAAGGAACATGGGACTTATATCAACCCCGTAAGGTGTAATGTGATGGCGAGTTGTGTTTGACACAAGTGCCGGATCAAATACAAGCGATCTGACGTTTTATTGGGAACTCAAATAGATGCGCGTGAGTGGTGGGGTGCCTGCGTTAGAGTCTGATGCAGGACTTTTTATTGTATACTGAGTATGTTCTTTTAGAACGTGATGTAATCTGCGCAATATATTTTTTGTTTTACCAACAAACAATTTATGTTTTAGTTTTTATAATGAACTTCGATGAGACATTTTTTTTTACATTTCCCCTATACGGTGACGATGATGCAACTAGATTTTTTGAGATGATTAATATTCAAAATAATGTAAGTAGTTATTTAGCCCTATATATCTCCCTCTCAATTTCTATCAAACCACTTTCTAATATTTTTTCTCTTTATTTAAGAGCCATGCTCTTGTCGGTGGAGTAACCATGAACCGCTAACGACCCAGCCTTAATCTTCTCTTTTATTTGCTCCAAGTAATTTCTCCTTGGTGTGCTTCTGTCTATTTTTCCTTCTATCTATCCTTCTATGATGTTTCTAATAATATTTTGCGATAAAATAATTTTTATTGCTATGACGTCGCAATATTGAGAAGTGCATAAAAATCACAAAACGACTCTGAAGTTGCCAGATAAAATATTCTAAAACTGATTGACTTGTCATAATATCTCACACTAATAGTTCTATTCCTTTGATCTTTCTTGCAGATCTGATTTTACATCATTTTCTCTTATCCTTTACGACTTAGTAATATGATTCCCAGACTCTCCGTTGAAATCGTTAGATTTCCTGTCTGTATTAGACTCGTGAGAGAAGCGTTTGACAGCTATTTCTGTAAAGTCGTAAACGACTGAGGAGCTATGGGATTATGGCATTAAAGTTATTTACGATAAGCATTTTATATTGGCTTTTGTATTTATTTTACTTTTGTGTCCGATACTTCTGAACTAGAATCATCGTTTATAATTGAAATTCAAATACGAGCGTATCAAATCTTTAGATTTCCGCATACTACCTATTCAGTGCCTGGCTCTCAGAATTTAATAGAAAACGGACACCGTAATAATATAAGTTATTTGTATTGGATATGTTAATGTATAAAACTATAAAAGGGTCTTTCTCTATAATAATAAAATAATAAATGCAGATAAAACACGTTCATAACAATTTAATATGTTATATGTAGTTTGTGTGTGGAAAGTAATCTTGCTATTCAAATTCCATCTTATGTTTATTTTCTAAAGTTCGTAACTGCCTCGTGCCTCTACAATAGTTAAAATATGTGGTTAGTCGGTTCGTTATTTATTATTCTTTAATTCGTTCTATTTTCTATGTGCGCATATATCCTGACTTACTTCAATTAATATTTCGTCACAACATTTATCAACTGTAATAGAAAATTGAGTGTTGACATTTATTGACACTGAATTGGAGATCAACCTGATTAATGCGTACCTGTCCAATTCAAATGATCTGCTGAGCAATGAAGAATACTTTTGCGAAAATAGCATCACCTATGTTGAAAATAAATAAATAATCACTCTTAACCGTCTAAGTACGACATGTTTGGCTCCCCAAAGTTAAAAGGTAATATGGTTCTAAAGGCGCAAAGGCAATTGACATAATGATATTAGAACTGACTATTAGAAAATGCCAAAATACAAAGATCCATTAGGACATCTAGTTTTTTTTGCGGAGGTGAAAGACACAGCATGCAAATAAAAGCTCAAGTGTAGAGCAATAAGTGATGTAGGTTTCCACTTCTCGGTTACTTAGGAGTTTTAATTTTGTTATGACTTTCAAACCGTCAACCAAACTTAAGGTATAGCGGTAAACAAACACACGTTTCTTTAAATATTACATTTGACCTACGTTACATGAGTGTTTAAATCAACACCGCTCATCAAAAACCAAATCGCAAACGCGCCCAGTGATCGGTTACGCGATGTTACGCAAGCTGCGTCCGCGCACGATACTCGTCCCCACTTCCCCCGCTTCCCCTCTTTTCCCTTCTTCTACATTTCTTGACCTCGAAGGCCGTCACTTTCGCTGACTCAGTAAGTTGTAGAGTACTGGAAGTGATTCAAGCGTAGCTTCAAGTGTATGGACGTGATTTTCTTGAGGTTTGACTGAGAATTTTCTTGTATATTCATTTGTTATGTCATTATTAAGAATATATATTGCGATAGCTCTTGGAACGTAGTTAGAGATCATACTTCTGTCTTACTTACTCTCATAAGGTCTTACGCGAGTCTAACAGATATTGCCCGAAAGATTTTTTTAAATTTATAAATACGGGACAAGATGTGAGCCCAAATTGCATTTTTATATCTTATTGATAATTTAGTAGGTATATTATATAGTTAAACTACCTCTAGAATATAATTTTCCTTAAATATTTAAAAAACAAGTAAACCTTCCTAGTTGATATCACTATTATTACTTTTTCGATAAAAATCGTTATGAGTTTTTTCTCTACTACAGATGTACTAGAAATTTATTTAAAAGGTTTCCAAGCTCACTACAATAACAAGTGTCTCTTCAATTAACTCTATTCCAGTCAACTCGCCCGTTAACTCGCGCAGCAAGTGGCATGGCAAGTGGCTCGTACCGGGTCAAGTGAAATGTGTCAAACGACGCGTATTAAATTACGCTCCGCCTTCTAGGACTGAAAGGCAGTATATTCTTAGGAAATTTAAACACTCTTAGTTCATTTTATTTTGAGGTTATGATAATTTAATTGCGTTACCCGAAAACAGGTTTAGCGAAGTAGTTCGTTTAGTTTAAGTTATGCGTTTTAAGACTTGTTAATGTGTAAAATTACACTTATTGATTTTTCACTATTGCTTTTTACAATGTCTATGTTTTAAATGGTTTTGGTTTAACTAGACTTATTTTTTCTTTTGAAAATCTCATTTTCATAGAAAGGTGAATAATTATTGTTGAATAAAGATTTACACATCTTTTATTTTTGTTTTAGCAAACTCATGCAAATAATTTAATTTACCGTGTATTTTTTCAACTTCTGATTTGGTGCCGTGACCAGGATTAAATATTCAACAACAGCAATTATGTTAAGTTGTATTACTTACACTTATTAAGTACGCTGGTTGTGATTCGTGACTTGTGTAATGACTAGTGACATGTTTTGAGTCATTAATTATCCGGTTACGCGGTAACGATGAATCAATGAATGTAATAAACAGTATTCAGGTAAACATTGTTAAATTATAGTTTACTATGAAAGGAACATATGATAGGTAGTCCATTGATTACGTAACTTATTATTAAATATTAATTTATTCCCATATTTATTTAACAACCAATGTGACATTAAAACACGACTTTCCCGAAACATAATCCGCCATATTGCTCCGCCATATTGGCAAAGTAAAAACATGCGACTCGCCTTCCGAACGCTCGTATTGTAATGGTCCGCACCTGGCGGTATGCAGATTTAAGACAATAAAGTAAAGGTCTTGTTTGTCTAGAAAACCAGACGAAATTAAATTTTTCACGAGCACTAGACCAATTTTGCAAATTAGATTTTGTTTGTTGGCCAGTAAACTTATTGCGACCTTGCTTGTGTAAACTAGATATATTATGCTAGCAAACAGTTTTAAAACGTTCCATTTATTTTCTGCTGCACGGGATAATTTGGTTACATTTGAAATCAACATTTTAACAAAAATGATTTTTTTTAATCAGGCCATGGTAAAATGAAAGTGAATGCGGTTGAATAATGAATGTTTTTTTCTTCATTTATTATGTTTATACATAATATGATATTACATATTTAATATTTTTTTTAACTTTTAAAATGATAAATGAATACGTTGATACGTATTGTAGTAGTATTTTTGACAATCATTTGAACGTTACGCCAAGCAGCACAGTGTTCGCTTTCTTGTATTCCAGTGTGAGGACAAGACCTGTGAAATAGCTAGTATCTAGTCATACCATCTTATTCCTTTCCGCAACGCATTTGCGGCTCTAAGATTGCGGTCTTTAGATTGTTGTCTTGAGAATGCATATGCTTATGGGTCACAGATATCAGCATCTCAGGTGGCCTGTGTGCTCGTTTGCCTATTCCGCGGCATTAAAAAAAGCTTGCCAGCGAAGATGCGGTCGATTAGTTTTGTATTTGGAAGATGTATTTGTGCACTTTTATGCAGTTTCGACGGTATTAGAATCAAAATTAGTAAGACAACATATGTAACTTTTTATTCCTAACAATTCTAGCTTTCGAGGAAAAGCAATAATAACTCTGTCAACAGTGGAAAGCGCTAGCAAAATGATCAGTAAACATTGACGTTAAACATCGTTAGGTATTTATTAAGAAGAACGATACCATATTTTTTTTTCCACTAACGCCAAAGCGCTTGGCAACACTATATCGAGCTGTAGTGCAAATACATTTGGCTCAGTGCCGTAGACTCGTGCTAATGAGACCATTGTCGACTAATAGGTATGTACAGGGTGGATTAGAAGACGTCATACCGAGACTAATGGTGCCTCTACACTAATAAAATGGAATGGAAAGTGAATATACGCATTATAAATGCTATTATTACACAATAATTTCTTGGGGATCATTTTCTTACTTTTCTCTGAGTAGTTTAAACTTATTATATTATTAATAGAAACAATTTTCTAAAATGTTTATGTGTGAACTCTCACTTTTTTATACTATTTTTTTAAATACAAATACTAAAACACAATAGACATACTGTTCATTAGCCGCATGGAATAACAGCACGGAAAAAATAAAAAGGAAACGTTACAAAGTGAGTCAACTGGCGGTCTTAGAGGCTAGCATAGAGGCATTCCATCTTAGTCCTCGGGGTTGGCAACGCATTTGCAGTCTTAGGCTTGCAGTCTTGTGAATGCGAATGTCTATGGGTCACAGTTTCCACTTACCATCAGGTGGCCTGTGTGCTCGTTAACCTTCTCTATGCCATAAAAATAAAATAAAAAATAAATAAATCTTAACTTTGCAAAGATGAGAAGTTAAGTTAAAACAAAAGAAGTTTTCATGCGGTGGTGCAAAGCAAAAATAAAATGAAATAGTAAAAATATTCATGCGTTATTTGCCATTACATTTGTGGAGTCAAAATGAAACTTTCCTCTTCATTTCACAATTCACCCTGTACATCTACAATCCTAGACTGCATCAAAAGGTGATTGATCTGAGATAATCCAGACAGATCTAGATTATTTATTTGATAATTTGATGATATTTGCTACACATCGTTAATAAACACGTTACTTACCCGTCAGAAAACCCATATTCTATATTATATTCCAAAGCTATAGAAGACTGAAAGCCATATTTCGAGCTACGAGGGTTGATCCCTATGCTCCACCCCTAACCAACTTACAATGAAACTACATTCAAGATTTATATTTTATTTTTCTACGTAGTCTCCCTGTACACTAATACACTTATTCCATCTGTGCTCCAGCATTTCAATAGCCTCCTGAAAAATTTTTTGTCCGACCTCTGAAAATCACTCCTCCACAACAGATATCACCTCTTGATTGTCCAAAAATTTTTTTCCTTTTAAAAATTCCTTTAATTTTGGGAATAGCCTGTAGTCGCTGGAGGCCAAGTCCGGCGAATACGGTGGGTGCTCAACCAATTCAAAGCCTGCTTGGTGTATGGCAGCCTTAGCAACACAGGTGGTATGGCTGGGAGCATTGTCTTGGTGGTAGAGTACGCCACTTGTTAACTTACCCCGGCGTTTCTCTTTAATAGCCTCTCGCAATTTTAGAATAAGGTTTGCATAATAGGCCCCTGTAATAGTCTCTCCCTTTTTTAAATAGTCAGTCAGGATTATCCCTTGAGCATCCCAGAATACAGACAACATAACCTTTCCAGCAGACGATGCCACTTTAAATTTACGTGGTGGCGGAGAACCACTGTGTTTCCACTGTTTACTTTGAACTTTAGTTTCGGGATCATAGTGATGTACCCAAGACTCGTCCATGGTTATGTATCTATGGAGAAAATTATCTTTATTTGATTGATACATGTCCAACAGACGCTCGCAAATCAATACTCTATGCCTTTTCTGATCAATGGTTAACATTCGTGGCACCCATCTTGCACTGATCTTATTCATGCCCAATTCTTTAGTAAGTATCTGTTGCACTACATGATATGACAAGCCAGTCTCTTCAACAATTTGCCTGATACGTATTCGCCGGTCTTGTAACACAATATCGTGAACTTTTTTAATGTTTTCGTCTGTAGTGACCATTACAGGTGATCCACCGCCATGTTGGTTTTCACAACTTGATCTTCCGCACTTAAACTCTCGACAAAAACGTTTGACTATTGTCATAGGATACTGCACACTCCCCTACAGTTGCCACAATATCTCGATGGATTTGAGTTGGTGTCATACCCTTGTTTTGTAGATATTTTATTACCGCCCTCTGCTCAACAGGATCCATTTTCATAAAAAATCGCAATTCAACAATTTCAGTAAGCTGTAGTAGTTTATAATAGTAGCTGTATAATAGTTTGACATTTTTTTTTTTTTTTTATATAATAACCTCTAAATGTCTATGAACCTACAGCAAAAAGGTTTTAATAACCAAGTAACAGCAAAGAGGTCAGGGGTGGTGCGTACGGATCAACCCTCGTATACACTCAAGAGCAAAAATAACGGGTCAGAGTGCGTTTTTCATACTAAAGAGGCTATTTCGAAGCCAGGGAATGCTTTTAGTGAAATCTGATGATGAATACCTCGAGCATCGATACAGGACTTCCAGAGTGCCTAGGATACCCAACTGAATGAATCTGCGGTTAACGCCGGAATAGTGCATGTTAAGAAAAACATCTAAAATGGCAATAAAATGTAAGGAAATCCAAGTGCTGACCCAAACTCTCCCGCTGTGGTGTTAACTGGTTGTGCGATCAGTTATGTATCTTAAGAACTTTTGACCTTCTCTATTGAACCTCGCAGTATCCACCATTAAAACTCACTCAAAACAACCCCTGGCGAGGAACCAAGGCTTCGAAATAGTCTCGTTTGTATGAGAAACGCACTCTGACCCGGTATTTTTGCTCCTGAGTGTAATAGTCATATTATCTCTGTCCCGTTCCCGACCTGGAACTTGACTATTTCTCTTTTAACAAATGCACCACGCCGCAGATCAAATTATGTTAGAGTATTTTTGCTACTCTATTATCCTTTAACTTAACGCCAAGCGACAGTGTTCGCATTGTTGTATTCCGGTGTGGAGATAATACAACTGGTGAAATAACTAGCATAGAGGCATTCTGCATCTAGGTCCTTAGGGTTGGCAACGCATTGGTCCTAGGATTGCAACCTTAAGATTGTAGTCTTGAAAATGCATATTTCTATGGGTTACAAATCCCACTTATCTTCAAGTGGTCTGTGCATTTATGTCGTGTATGATGCGTTTGCATTTAAAACACCGGCCTAGTGCGAGTTAAACTCGCGTGGAGAGGGTTACGTACATACGTACGATATAAAGCAAAACTATTTGTTATACAATCTTATCTTATCTTATGGTGGGGTCCTTACAATCCAATGCAGCCTCCACCCCTTCCAAAAAGCGGATAGTGGAGTGCAATGGCAGTGCCTTGAAATCGTTCGGTTCTGGGTATCCACAACCGAGGATTTTCATTCTTACTCCAGCGAGGGCATCACATTCACACAATAGGTGTTTCATTGTCTCAGCCTCTTCGCCGCACATTCTACAATCTGTGTTGTCATAAAGGCCCATCTTTGCTAGGAGATATTTAACCCCGAAGTGCCCGGTAAACACTCCGATAATGTATCGAAGTTGTCTTCTGCTGAGTTTCCAAAGTTTCTTGGTCCAGCTCTGGTCAACTCTTCCTATGAAGAGCTTTGCATGCCCTAAGCCTACCGTAGTTTTCCACTCTTTTTGGTGGTTTTCTAGGGCGTTGTTATTCAGGGCTGCTTTTATAGTGCCCGATGAGGGTGCCACAAATGGTTCAGGTCCGACGTATGCGCCCTTGGACCCTTCCCTTGCCAGCTCGTCCGCGGCTTCATTTCCATTTATTATACAATAATAACAAAACAATATTTGAGGTCATCATAACGAGTCCTTTCATTTCATATATATATATGACACAGTAAGGTATGCAAAACTTTTTTGTTTAATCTTCTAATTTGGTTTGCGTTATTTACTTTGCACATCTGTCTTTAGGTCATCAATTTTACATATTATATATGTACCAATTCTCAACTCAATCAGTCCTGTTGTTTCGGAGCAAACCGGCTGTGTCAGACAGACGCACGAGTGATCCTACGATCCGTTTTTTCATTGTTTGTACGGAACCCTAAAAATGATAAACGCAAATAAAAAAACGTTTCTTCTCTCAATAACAGGTTCCGGAATTACTGCCTGTAATTCTAACCGCTAAAACACATTTCATTGATAAAAATCTTAATTGAAAAAAGGCGTTTCAGGTAAAACTTGACATTTATGGCTTGTTAGAAGTAATAATGGTTTCTGTAATATTAATTAATAAATAAATTAAAAAATGGAGTAATGTTTAAGTAATAATTTGCTTTTATAGCTAGCTTTTATAATTTACTAGGTGTCCGAGTCCGGCGTCACCCGAGTGTTTTTATTTTTTCTTGCAACCCTTGTAGTAATAATTACAAACACATTATTTATTCAAATTGGTCGAACCATTTTCAAGATGGACCCGTTAAATGAATTAAGTTAAATGTTGAAGACATCAGGCAAATGATCCACCAAATCTTTAACTCGTGATAAGCTTATTACAGCCACTTAATTCTCATAAAGACTCAGTTTTCAACTCGACGGACGAATTATTAACCGACTAGTTTAAGGTGTCCCGTTTGAGTTTGCTAACAACAGTCGAGGGACTGTATTCTCAATTTGGTAGCTTAAAACTTGCTCATAGACCATTTGACATGAATCCATTTTAAAGACAATAAAAATAAAAATACTTAGAAATATACATTAATTATTCATCACCCAGAAGATTAAAAAATCAAAATCGACCTTCAAAAACGCAAACAATAACTTAAAAATGTAGGTGGTCAATCCAACTGATGTCCGCTTTTGCTTACAATATTGGGAGTCGCCGACATTTTTTATTTTATACTTTTTAGTGTTCATATTTATGCTCTTATGTAGTCCCATTTCTCAATTAATAAGAAACTTTAGAACATCTCAAGCTCGCCGCAAGCAACGCCGTGGGAAAGTCATAGTCATATATTTTAACCTAAATAGTCTTCATCATAGTCGCTCAACTATCTAAATCGAAAAATCTTATCGCCATCCTTGAATTAGATACCGTTTAGGAGTTCCCGTGGCCATCTGTGGTCTTCATCATCAATTCCATTTCACCAAATAGTGCTTCCCAAGAGCAAATGCACGAGTTACAATGAAAAATACCGAAATCGCTATAGGTGTGCCTATAATCTTTGAGGAGTTCGAATCCTCATGAACTCTATCATCAGATCTTCATTTTGATAAAAATGGCACCACACGGGAAGCACCAGCTTTCAAATAAAAATAAAAGAAGGTTCACCCAGTCGAAAGATCTGAGGTAACAAACACGAAAAAACACAGCGATGAATTATAAATGTATATCTCTCTCTTTTATTTACACGGGAGCGATTATCTTTTGTTCGTGTCTTGGGCGAGAAAATCGCCGATAGTTCATCGCTTCCTCGCTCGCGGTGGGACCAGTGCCTTAAAACCGTATCTAGCTAAAAACCGTGTCAAAGTTTTGATAGCTCTTACTCATATGACGGTAATGGCGGCCAAGTTAACAAACAAAATAGGTTAAAGGCGATATAGTTTTAACCGTCTAGAACAGAGGCCCAGATAATACACAGGTTATTATTAGTATACTAAAATCAGTCGGATAATCAACGCTAACTTTCTGTTAGACTCGTGTGAATGCTTGAAAGAGGAAAACCTATCGTGTGTCATCTTTAAAGTCCTTGCGAAACCTGTCGAGCGAGTAAGTCAAGTAATATAAATACCTGACAGATTAGATATCAGAAGATCGTGGATCTTACTTGTCAATGTTGAAGAGATTTATTAGTCTCTGGATTTATTGTCGAACAAGTCGGTAGTCAAAACATGTTAATATGCTTAAAGTAGATTAAGATACTTTTATTTGTTAGCCTAGTATCCCACTGCTGGGCAAAGGCCTCTCTCTCCTTCCACGCATTCCTGTCTTGTGCAACCCCGTGCCAGTTCCTTCTGAAGTGTCAAGCTGATCTCGCCATCTACGCCTAGGTCTTCCGCCACGCCGAATTCTGTCGTGTGGGATCCAGTTTGTGGTTGTTTTTGCCCAATTGGTATCCGGGATGCAACAAATATGTCCGGCCCAGTCCTACTTGAGTCTGGCGGCTGTTTTATTTAATAAAACAACCTTGAGAGTAATTTTGATACGTCTTTACGAGAAAATATATGCGTAAACATTCATATAACAATCCAACATAGTAAAACCATATTGTCTTTTAGGTGTTAGGGTGCGGCTCCACTGAGGCGGAGACGAGCGGAGTGGAGCGGAGCTGTGCCAATATTAACCAATAGAATCTAAGCCAACGTGAGTAAGGCGCGCTCGACTTGTCTGCACGCGCCTTCTATTGGTTAAAAAAAATAAAAAATAAATATCAGGGGACAATGTCACACCAATTGACCTAGTCCCAAACTAAGCTCTAGGCTTGTACTATGGTTACTAGACAACGATATAAATACTTATATAGAGAAATGTATAATTAAATACATAGAAAACATCCATGACTCAGGAACAAAATATTCGCGCTCATCACACAAAACATCTGCACTTACCGGGATTTGAACCCAGGACCGCTAGCTTCGTAGGCAGGGTCACTACCTACTAGGCCAACGTGTCGTCAATAATACGTCGTGTCGTGTGGTTAATATTGGCACAGCTCCGCTCCACTCCGCTCCACTCCGCTCGTCTCCGCCTCAGTGGAGCCGCACCCTTATGGTATTGTTTTTATCTCGGCCGCCATTACTGTCAAGTAGGTTTATAAGAGCTGGCAAAACGTTGATACGGAAACACGTCAAAAACAATAAAAAATTGGTGTGTAGAATCTCAACCCTGCTTCTGTTTATAAATTGAAAAAAAGCAGGAGTACCTAACATTATTATATTCCTACATACATGTTTGATATAAAAACATGTTTATGTTAGATTAGGATTTGCTTAAGCAGGAAATGTACGCGGATAGCATGATGTCATTTTGACGTTAAGCGTAGTAGTAATGTTGTATTGAATTAAATGCAGCTAACCACGAATGAGGAAAATAAAACATAGCCGTGACATTGAACATTTGATGATAACCTTACTTAACCTACTTTGCATATAATATTTAAAAAGAAAACAAATAAATCTAACGATCAATCTATACTTAGAGCTTAGTTTGGGACTAGTTGTCATTGTCCCCTGATATTTATTTTATTTTTATTTACTAGCGACCCGCCCTCGCTTCGCTTCGGTTTATGTGAGTTTTCTGTAACACCCGTACAATATCCAGAACTTATTATTCATAAAAACCTTCCTCTTGAATCACTCTATCTATTAAAAATAACCGCATCAAAATCCGTTGCGTAGTTTTAAAGATTTAAGCATACAAAGGGACATAGGGATAGAGAAAGCGACATTGTTTTGTACTATGTAGTGATACTCATATTACAAGAGTAAAAGTAATGGTCTGTTTGTCTGTTACGCATTAACAGCCAAACCGCTGAAACTATGAAATTTGGCATAGATGTAGCTTGAGCCCAGGGGAAGGACAAATATTACTTTTTATTCCAGACGATGGGACAGTTCTTGGAGGAGTATAAATGACTTTTATGGAGACGGAGTCGCAGGCAACAGCTAGGTCAAAGTAAAATAAGAATGCGAAGAAAAAAAAGTTATTTTTGACGTAAAAAAATGCCCCTTTATTTATACGAGTATATGGAAACATTGACATAAAATAATAATTCTTGTTTTTAATATCTCTCTTTACAAAGTACACACACATTCAATGTTTAATTCTAACTATAATGTTTCGTTTTTTCTTTACCCAGCTCCCAACGGATGACCCAAATTAACTGTAGACCGCACTTATATTAGAAATTCCTTTAAAGAAAAATAGGCTGCATTACGCCATTTTTATTCCAGTCTAGCTTGTCTGGGTTAACCAGTCTTTCTTAGATTTAGGGTTCCGTGGACTCTCAGATATTTAGTTTAAAAACCGTTGTATTATATTTATAATCTATGATTGTTATAAAAATACTGAAGCAGATAAAAAAAGCACATTTATAACTTTGTCATGTCCCTGTATATTTATGCAAGTTTCAGTCTTATAAGCTTACGATTGTACAATAGTTTTTGTTATGTCGAAGTAAGTTTATGATGCTCGTCAGTTTTACACAGTTTTTTTTGTTATTAAAAGTAGTTCATTATATTTATCCATCAAAGTTAACAGACTTGTACAGTTGACTACAAAGTGATGTATCCACTTTTAGCCCTTATTACGATGCGAAAAGGTACAAAAGGTACAAAAAAACAGGATTTCGATTTAAAGTTAATAGTACCTACCAAATGATATGTCGTCGCTTCTTTAGTCGCTTTTCTATTCGTTGAGCAAGTCGTCCCGTCAATTTGGGCACCGGTATCGTTGACAAAGCAACTCGGCCAAAGCGAGTTTCCTAACTCTGCCAACGTGGTTACCATTGCACAGGACAACTTTACTTTACCGAGTAATAGCACATTGACAATTTAAAAACAGGCTTGTTTAAGAGTATATCACACCTGCAGAACCCTTTGCGTCTTGGCAGTGTATAATGTTCCTAAGCTTCTTATTTTTAATTCATAATTCCTTAAATGGCATGGTCTCTATCAATGATTTTTCTTATTACAGGTAAGTACCAACCCGACAGACGAGGCTTATTTGCGTCGCACCAGCGGTCCACGGATCCAGAATGGCGGAGGTTTTTTTTTAATGTACGTTTCGCTAGCGGGCCCGTTGGTTTTTTGCAGTTGTTAATTTTTATGGTCGCTATAGGTGTTGTTTTGTAGCAACTTGATGTGAGATACGGTATTAACTGAATATGGTGGCTCTGAAGCGTTTATTGGAAACCAGTTTTTTATAAACTTTTCAATCAATATTGTAGGTAGCAAATAATATTTTTACTTACCCCGATGCAAAAAGAGGGGTGTTTCTAATTTTACGTGTGTATCTATGGATCAAAGAATATAGACGCGGTTTTCGTTGAAAGAAAGCGGTGTTTGATCGGGATGGTTCTTAAGTTTTAATTTATTCATTTTTTTTTGGCTTGATACGGTTATCCTGCCACTATGTTTAAATTAGGTTCTTAACAACTTGTGACAGGACTTTTATTAAGTAGTTTTATTACAAAAAATACGATAGTAAAAGAATGCTAATTTAAACAATTCGTCAATTAAATGACCCACTATCAACTATTTTGCATTACCAATTTGAAGTCACCCTATAATGTGTGTAATATAGAAATCGTATATGCACTATAAAAACATCAAGTATAACCCTTTTAAATTCGGAATCCATACGTCAACATTAAATGTCATAGTTATTGGCACCACTTGTTTTTTAGTTGTGCATTACATAATGCTATTATATGCATAGTCAGAAGCCGCCGACGTAGGTATTTCTGGACAAACAAATATACAAAATTATTGAAACGCGCTCTTACGTTCTCGCACATAGAGTCGTGTTTAGATAATGTTTTTGAGAAACTAATCAAATACATTGCGGCATACAAAAGCTTCTCTTACAATGATGGTAATTGACGTTGCATCATCAAGTCACGTATACAACTTACTTTAAAAGCTTGGGCTTTTACCCAAGATCGTATCACCACGAAGATTAAGCGATACATTTCGAAATCACGAGAGGTTTGAAGTTTTTATAGGTGTTTTTACCTTAATTGATCGCGATTTTAACTGATATAAGAGCTTTTAGTGATTTATATCGAAATTTTATCATTTGGTCGCGCTTAGTTGGTACTGACAAATCGTTCTTTTTTTTAAAATAAAAACTGATCGAGTCACTATATACATGCAGCATTTGATAAACGTATTATTGTGAAGGACCTGGGGGTTACCATCACACTACAGTGATCGCACTACCATGAAGTTTCTAAATATTGATAATTTTAGCATCTGTAAAACAATGCAATGCATTGACGGGTTATTTTAACATGTTTGGACTGGAGCTGTTGCAGTGAAGCAATGTATCACGAAAAGCATGAGGGGTATTCACCATCGAAAAAAGCCTTTATGGCAATTAATACCATGCTATGAGCGCAAGTACAGTCGAGAACTTAAAATAAGGACCTTAGGTCCAAAGTCAATAAGGTTGAGTTTCCTAAAAGTTACAAATGACTTGATATCTCTAATGGCATTGACGATTTCAAGCATATTTTTCTTGTAATGGGTCACAAATTAACGCTCGTGATAGTACTTGCACTGGAGTCTTGAATATTTTCTAGGTTAAGAAGTATTTTTTCTGTGTAAAAGTAGTTTTGTCTTTCTCTCGTAGGTAGTTACCATTAGTTTTTATCGACAATGAAGCTAGCTCACCCAGAAGATGCCTGTTCACCCTAGCTTTGAGCTTAGATTCGTCCTTCGTCAATGTGTTCAAGATTGTCTCCAGTTATTTGTGTATCTTATTATAAAAAGATTTACATCGTATCATTGTAAAATATCTCTGTGTTTAAGTATCCATACAACAATCTTGCTTCTATTCGCGTGTCGCCTTAATGTCACTCAAACGGCTTCGCTGACGGTATTCATGATAAAATACAAGAATATCTTCTAAATTTACGACGCGGATGATCTTTGTCTTAAAAACATTTATAGATTTCTAGAGATATCATTTCGCACTAGATCAAATTATTTATGTGCCGTTAAAACCGAGCTCGTCTGGTTGAATTTGTTTTTTTGTAATGCGCATAGCTATTCTGACATTTTACAAATCACGAAATAATGAAAGTATATAAATAAATAATTGAATATAAGGGGGCCATCTCACACAAGCTAACCAAGTCCCAAACGAAGCTGTAGGCTTGTAAGTATTGTCGAGTCCATCAATATGTATACACTTTCGTAGGTACCTTGTCACATTTAAACTGCCTGTGTACACATAGTTATGAATGCGACTCTACTCTGGGTACTAACTAGACAACGATAAACAGAGAAATCCATACCGGGAATCGAACCCGGGACTGCTAACTTCGCAAGCTAGCGAACTTACCTCTTTAAAGGACGTCTTCCAGTTAACTTTTCAGCGATTGACAGATTAATAAAAACAACAGATGGCTAATTGAACAACAATTAGAGAGACAGAACGTAAATATAAAAATAGGATACATAAACGGATAAGAAAGAAGTCAAATTTTTATTAAATACACTTTCTTGACTTGATGATGATGATGATAATGACGCTAATCATGCTGCTGAACATGATAACGACAGTCTAAAGCAAACGCAACAAACGAATCAATATTAATCAACCTTATTTAACAATGCGTATTGCCTAGATGTATTACAGCTAGATTAGTTCAGCCTTGCGCATGCACATGTTTGTATACAAATAGATGCCAATCGCAACAGACAGTAAATCTAGCACAAGAACTGTGACGCCGGTGGTATTCTAAATAGTGTTGGCTTTACTTCTAATAATATAATAGAAATGCAAAATGGCGACTTCTAAAAAGATTGCCCTAATTATAAGAATGCATATACTTACATCACTTCCTGTTTCCCAATTGTGCAGGCAACGCCAGGTGCACCGGTCCAAATATACAACTTTCGCTTCATCTACATGCATCTACCTCTTCAAGCACGTATACGTCGTTTTCAAGGGGTTTTGAATTAGCTCTAATAAGAATAACATTTTATATTTCCAAAAACAAGGCTCATAGACTTATATACATAACTATAAGTATATACTTTAATACTAACACCGAGACACGACAGCGTGGTCCTGTTTTTCCGAAATTGGTTGCCCCGAAAAAGCCGAAACACGAAAATTTCGTCCAGAAGTGAGGACACTCGATGGTCCCCAGCATAAACCGCGGCACGCGCACTACAAACGAACTGAAGTGCACGTAGCGAAGCGACCGCAGCTGGAAAACCGTCAGACTGCATCCAACCGATGTAATTCTGTTCATGGCTGACAAGACGTAATTTCCATTATCGTATTGAACCTCTTTAGTTATATCCCCAGTAGGAAAGGTTTCTTGTACACTGAAATGCTCGTATCAGGTTTAAGTCAATTTATTAACTAACTTTGGATAATGGTTTACAGAACAATCCTAGTATCAATTCTCAACGACCGAAAACCGAATGCCCGAGTAGTTGTAGCTCTTCCACCAAGCCACCACTTTATCTACTAGTCTGTGATTGGTTGTTAATAAAGGAACTGTCAAATATTATCAACCAATCACAGACGATCAATATAACTTCTTTTAATGGGTATATCATCATCATCATGTCAGCCGAAAGACGTCCACTGCTGGACATAGGCCTCCCCCAAGGCTTTCCACTCAGACCGGTCTTGTGCTTTTTGCATCCACCGCAATCAATGGGTATAAATATAGGGTCTACTTTTGGATAAAATGTATAATTAATAATAAAGAGATTGCAATATTTACAACCAGAGATATTGGTAGTTACTGCTAATATTAATACGTAGCTCTAGCACGAACATTTCAATAACACTTCGGGTTTTCGAAACACCTGTTCGTTTTGAAAACGTGTATACTTTTACGTAATCAAGCAGTATCACGAACTTCTAAAATAGACTCACTTACCATGTATTTTACGTATGCTTTACTATTACTACTCAATTGCGATTCAAAATGTTGACTTAATTTTTTTTGTGCTAGGAAATTTTAGTCACGGGGCGCTATGTTTCTACCCCGCACAATAAGAAAAAAAAACGAGCTCCACTTCGATGGTGCGTGGTAAAATTACTTACTTAGTCAACTCCAAGGTTAACTGGAAGAGATCCCATATGAGATAGGTCCGCCAGTACATTAACTATATCGATGCAATTATGTCTAGTAATTATTTTTATGTAATAAAGAGTTCACATAAATACATTACCCACCTAACAGATTGCTTGAATCTTCAACATGCAGCCAAAAAGTCGAACTACGTGCTTTTAACAAAATATCAAAATTCGCTTCAGTGTTCGTGCTTCATAACAACGAAATCCTCAAACCGCACACGTAGACGGCTTTTAATAGTTACTAAAAGTCAGTCGCGCTATGTTAAATTAGTAACAATGACCTAACCAAGAAAGAAGCTATCTTAACTACGTTAAAAGTACACTTAGGGGCAAAACTGTTGAAATATTTATATATTCCACTAAAAAAAAATGGGTCTGAGCGGTTATCTGAATTACTTATAACATAACATCAAGTTATCTACATGCAATAAAAAGTGACTATTCATTTAATATAAATAACCCTCAGAACACAATTGCATCTTGCACATCAAATAAGAACTATTCGCAATAGTTAATTAAACCTTGGTATACGAAAACAAGTAAAAAGCCTATTTTATTTTACTCAAGTTAGCTGATACTGTTGCTAATTCGATATGACTTGGATGTCATGTAACCAATAAAGCGTAAAGTTGTTATTTAAATGCTATACTTTTTGTAAAACTCGAGACATTGAAGAATTGCAGAATAAAACGTATTCGAAATCATCGTGTCGTTGTTAACGTCTGGTTTAATAAATGAGATCATTAAAAAGTGTTGAGAACCCTTAAGCCATTTGTGGTCTCGCTTGTACAGTCATGAATATAACAGAACAGGGCCTCTTTTCTACGGGGTAAAATCATATATCGTTATTCATTTCTATTTTGGTATTGTTTTTAACCCGGCCGCCATTACTGTCATGTAAATAAAAGCTATCGATACGGAAATGGGCCATTTATTTTTTCGGCTTCAACAAATTCAAATTCCATTTATTCGTCAAGAGTAAATCCATATGACGTGAAAAAAGCATGTCATGTTGTGCACATTTTGTTATGTACGATCTAGAGTGAATTTTGTATAAACTATATATCTCTTAATAGGTACTTTTGTCGGTGACTGTACCTCCATATGAGCGGTGCAGCCTTGGGTGCAAAACTGCGGGCTAATGATGCATTCGTTCACAGATTGTGCACTAAAATTACCGGTAACGACCGCCGTTAAGAACGCTAAATCTGTGAACCGGTATCGGACTGCATTTCAATTTTATAGAAAGCGACTCAGTAGTTTTCATAGTATCTTTCAAGTTTGAAATGTATTAGAGTAATGAAGCTGCGCTATAAAAACGTTGTTATTAAATTTTAGTGCAAGAGGAATTAACAATGACTGAAGGGGCTGTGTTGAATGCTGTGATTATTTTTAATAAATGACTGAACGATACTAATGCAGTCAATCAGCATGATTGTGGTCTTAGGCCCCTATTATGTTAAACCATTGTCATAATCATATTGCTTTGGCTGTGCTGCCAGTATTATGGTCGCCTATCCATCCTTACACATCCTTAAACGTAGTCCACTTTTATCCACATCTATAAACACGACCATAATAGGCCCGCTGATGGTCAGGAGGATAAAAAGACTTGTCAGTTCCTCTGAGCCTACTCGTAATGTGCAAAATACGCAGAAGAGACGTAAGACGTAGACGCGTCGGCGTCGCGGTGCCTCCTTAATTAATTTTCAACCAAAAGTAAGCTAAAGACTACTGTTATATACACGGAGAGAGAAGGACGCGGGCGTGGCCTACGTTTTGGTTGAAAATTCATTAAACGGGCCCCGCGACGCCGACGCGTCCGCGTCTTACGTCTCTTCTGTCTGGGTCGCGCCTAAGCCTTGAGTGTCAGTTGCTGCTCACGCAGAAAACTGTCTTGAACAGGTTTGCATCCATGTTATTTTTACGCGTGACGCAAACGCGTTTGAGCCGTTTTGTGCATTAGCAACTTACACTAAGGCATATTAATGCACAGTTCCGCCGCTTATGCCTAATTTTTAGTATTAGTTTTTAGTTAGCAACGAATATTTATGTTCTAACAATAGATGAAGCTGTCTGAATATTTTATACATCGACAATGACGTAGACGGAGCTCTTAAAAAAAGCTTAGTTAAGAGATTTAAAAAAAAAACCTAATTGATGTCTGTGTGTAACGTAAGTTACCCATATAAATAGTTTGTATCATTATAAAAGACGCAGTTGTGATTTTGTCTCTGTTTTTTTTTTAATAACCCTGATTCCAATAATGGTGAAACGCCGCACATGTTTTTTATTCTTTTAAGTTACAAAATAACCTGTGATTAATAAAGTTTTAAATATCAATCATTCCTTTTTATTAAAAATACTTTAACAATTTATAGTATACAAGGCAACCTGGATATTGTTAATTTGTTTTTTTTTTAATATTTTTAATTAATGACAGCCTGGAAATGTACAATAAATCTTCTTCCTTAACAATGGGATAAATATTCTAAATTACAACCTACGGATAACCCTTTTGATAAATGAATTACGGTATAATTGTTCTCAGAGTCACAGTAAATGAGAAAAACAGTAATCCAATATTAAATAATTATAAATTAATAAATATAAAATTGATCAACGAGATTCCGACTTACTGCAAGTTAATTGAACAACATAGCAATTCTGCTTTGCGGCGTTTCTAAGAAACAATTGAGGCGTCGACTAAAAAAGTTTGTACAAAACAAACAAACGAAGCTTCACTTTCACTTTTACAGATACTGGCAATTTTAATAACCATAATAATGTAAGAGTTTTTACTTCTGTGGCGCACTTGACAACCTTGACTTTTTCTTTCTATGATTATGTAGTAAACCGCTGGCACCGCATCATTATAACGAGTTGGTTTGCACTTGACCTTTTAACCTTTTTCTTACCTTATTAATAACACGTCGCAGGCAACAATACGTTTCTTTGTTAGTAGTTATTTTTAATGTTGTAAAAATGGAAATAATTGTATTTGAGAAAAAAGCGGAAAGAGGTTAGGAAATAAAAGGAAGGATACTAAGGTTTATTACATGTTTATAATAAAGTTGCTTAACTCCGACAAAATGTGATATTAATCACACAAGTGCATGCGGTTATTATCTGTGTACTACCGGTAGCCTTGGTACAATTTTATTATAATAATTGAATACCTTGATGCGGTAGTATTTTTTATCTCCCCCCCTAATTTGCTCCTTAAATTATAGGCGTCTTAAACGCCAGTAAAGTAATGGATGGATATTTCCGTTTTGAATCGAGTTAACTGATCCTTTGTATCGTTGTTAATATAATGATCTAGCGGTTAAGTTCTTATAAAGCTTATGTCCATAAGCGTAGAGTTTAATATATTATCGAATAAACTCTTTAACAAGGTCGTTAGGGCGTCACGGATTCGATCATTGTGGCTATCTTTGGTAGAAGGCTGTCCAAGTGTCCAGGACTTGGTCTTCCGGCTGATGTAACGATGATTGTACTGGTCATGATGATTATGATGATGAATTTGGTTTTGGCACTGGTTTAACTAGTAGTGCGCTTAATAGTAATAGGTGTTAACGCTTTTATGCTATTATTTTACCTGTAACACAGACTATTATCAAAATATATAAAAAAAACTGATTGACATATCAACGCACAGCCCAAACCGCTGCGTCTAGAGATTCCAAATTTGGCACGCAGGTTCCTTTTGAAGTGGAGGGGTGCACTAAGAAGCGATTTTTGAAAATTCATCCCCTTAGGTGTTATAATAGGGGGCATAACGGAAAACAAATTCGCGCTCGACCGTTCTAACTCTGTGCTTTCCTTTCTGTAGCTTCAATTTGTAGCTTCACTTCATAATAATAAAAGCTAACATACTAGTACTCCAGTCATAACAAGGTTAGCTGGAAATATCCCTTAAAGACATAGGTTCATGTGTTTTTTTGTGAAACGATTTCTTTTTGTGCAATAAAAAGTTTACATACTTCAGGCATTACTTATTGAACAAAATCCTGTTTTGAATTGGTTAGCCGCATGAAATGCTAAATAATTGCACCAACTGTTTTAAACCATTTTGTTACATACGGAACCAATTCATAATTTTTGTCTTCGCTGGGATACTCTTAGCTTTTGTATCGAGGGGTCAAGGATATTACCGCCTAATTGGTTTTTCATCTTCCTTCTCATTAGTAAAGTTTAATTTGAAACCAATTTAAGAGATGTCATGAAGACACGACTTAGCAATAATTATTGAATGAGCAAATTACAAAGTTTCTATCTGTTTTAAAGCAAGGTTTGTTTCATAAAGTGACGTTGTTGTATTAATTGATTCGATTATTGATTGATATTTGATTAATTTGGATATTTTATTATTTAATTTAAAGGGTATTTTTTTTACTGAGCAACCAAATTTAAATTATCTACGTTTTGGCCATCAATCAGTCTTATAACCATTGGTATGGAACTCTTTAATTGCCTACAGTAAAGTATTGCTCTGATAATGGGTTCCGTTCGCGAAGGGAGCCTAACTGAACCCTGTTAATATATCTAAGCCGTCCGTCCGTCAGTCCGTCCGTCCGTCCGTCCTAACATAAAAGAACTTTATCTTTTGAACCGTAATGAAGGGAGTCCCGATACAAGAATACGATTTTTTTCAACGTATTTTTGGTTTTGTTGTATCCCCAAAACAGTAAATAAACTATACAAGCGTCAAATTTGGCATGGTTGTAGTACAAACCTTGAAAAGAGACAACTAATACTAAAAAATAGTCAAGTGTGAATTGGGTTTGTAGTGGTTCGATTTGAAATCGAATAATAATACCTATAGTGCGGCGGTACAAAACCCTCGGTGCGCGCGTCCGACTCGCGATTGACCAATTTTTTTGATAGTTAAGATTGAAACAACTTGATGTTTTTGTTTAAGCGTAAGGTATTTTAATCCTCACTTTGTATAAAATAAACGAGTACCTACTTACCTTAAATAAAAAATGTTTACCACTTTTCCCGTCGCAAACATTCTTTGTTTAAAGATTTTAGCTTAGCGAGGTAATTAACGCAGCGTCTGGTTTAATTAATAATTAATCCTCGTTTAAAAAATAACAATTTAACTTTTTAATTATTTCAGTAAGAAAACATATTTAGAGGCTTATTTATAGAATGAACTTTATGCATAGTTACTATGTATTGGCAGGTACATTTTTTATCACAAATAACAATGACAAATGCAACTAACATTCAAGAAACAGACGGACAAGTAGACAGTAATTTTTGCATTTATAATATTAGTAAGTATATTTTAGAACTTTACGCCTAATAAAGAGGTCAGTTTGTATGATAAAACACAAGTGAACCTTCGAAATGATTTTAAAAATGATCATTATTTTATTTGAATGACTGAATAAAGTGTATTTTGAATCTTTATTGTGTGGTACCCATACACACAGAACGCATTCCAAAATGATTTGAATGTACTTAAACTCCACATTCGACAAAAAACTTGATGGAATCATTTCTTTGACCGTATAAGTGTGTCCGTGATCCTTCAACAATAATAGTCGATCGATTTATTGATATCATTTACAATTCGTTATGCTTGTCTTGTATCTGTTTTTTTATGTCTTCATTCCTAAAGGTGTGAGCTGTTAAAAGGCAATTCGTAGGATTTTTTTAGACCCATAATTGAGATTTGTGAATTTCGTTACGGACTGTGGCTAGATTTTTTGTTTGAGAATGTCTTAAATTAATTGATGTAACGACATCAGGTGTGAGATTTTATTGAGCCAAGGACAACACGTTTTTTTTTATTACATCGATATTATTTTATTCCAAATCACATTGAAATTTCTTATCACTACTTAGATTGTTCTACAGGAATTTAAGAGTCGTTTATTTAACTGTTTTACGAGGTATCTTTAAATTGACGTCTATTCTTCCTAATTAAAAAAACTCAGATGATGTATTTTTAAATACAAAAGCAAAAAAACGACCAAAAACCGTAATGAATTAAAAAATAAACCTAATTTTCAAAAGAGTGCGTTGACTCATGAGGTAACCGGGTTGATTTTAAATGGCATACGACGGTTGAAAATTATCAAATCTCACAAATCTTAGACTCGAACATTCCCGGCAAAAAATGGCCAAACTTGTATAATGCATCATTACATTGCATTGGTCATCTCCACGCCGCGGGGCCACGTAATGACTCCCATTCCTCTTGTCCGCTTTTGGTAGAAAAACATCGGACTGTTGATTCGAACGATCAGTTACAGGGTAAATGTTTTCTTATCGTTTTTGTGTAGTGGTTCATTTGGTCCATTTGTTTATACTGATGTTTATGAGACCATATTTCTTACTGGACCGTTTGCGATGTATCAACCTTTCAACTGTCCGCCTTTTTTAAGATTTGCATTTTGAAAATCATTTGTTTAAATTTCAATGTAGTTCAGGTTCTGGTTGCTTTTTAATGTTGTTCAAATATTTTTTTGCAGTGCTTGGCCAATTAAAAGTCGCTAGGACGATTGCGTTATCGGACTTTTTAGTTTTTGAAAAAAAGTTTGCCAATCGAAACATAACAGGCGCAGGCAATTTCAAAATTTAGTCTTTACTTAAAATCTCTGTTAGTTAATAATTGCTGTTCCATTACGGCTGTACTGAATAAATTGGATATGCAGTTGAAAATTATAAACAAAACTAAGTTTGTATGGGATAGAAACGCAAGCGTTTTGGCAATTTGAAATGATTTTATCATTATGGCTCAAAGTTAATAAGAAAAAAACGTTTGTATAAAAACCGATGACCTTTAATGTTTATGCAATTTAAATTACAGCTATAAATTGCCCAGTGAGCAATATTTCATTTCAAAGATGTTTGTCATCTGTTTGTCTGACATTGGAAAATACTGCAAATAATTGTAATATCACAAACGTAAGTCGGTGAGAACATTAATACAGATCATTGACACTATTTTTTTTATTAAAAGACACATGTGTAAACCTTACCTATTTTTACTGAATTCCATTCTCACAGCAGATCGTACGAACTAATGATGAGTATTAATTTTATCCTACACTTGCCTTGGGTTAATGATCTCTCTTTTTGCTTTATTCCGAACATTTTTTAACCGAGAAACTTGTTGCGTGTTCTATTTGCTGTATTATTTTAGCGTTTCTTTTTAACGTTTTAAACCAATTGCAACGCGTAAATATGCCTTTTCACGGCACGTCATAAACCAGACATACTGCTTTATACATACTAGCATTTTAAACTTCAAACAGTGTTATGACATTGTTTCCTTTGTATGAATTAATGTTGACGTAACATTCAAAACCAATTTATTTTGTCCCATAAAGCAAACCAGGACTTTTGACGTAACATCAAAGCGTTGGCTCACAACACAGGATCCAGTTTCTTCAACAAACTTGTTACTTAAGGAAAAACTTTTTTCCTTGCATAATCACTTTCCAATCTTGTTTACTTGTAGGGCTTTGAAAACCAAATTAGTAGACCTGTTTCTTGCCAGTGTTGAAATGAGCCGAACTTTATTCTTATGCGGGATGGTTGAGATTCTTCTGTCACTTACGTCTGCGCTTTCATTGCTTTTCATTAGAAAGAATTAGCGGATGTGTCTTCTCAGTGTTAGAGTAATTCTTACTCTATTTTGAAATGGGAATGTTTGAAAATGGTATGCCCTGTGTTTTCCATTTTCATTAGTGCATTTCTTGGGAAGAAAAAGGAAGCATGTTTTTTTTTCTAAAAGTCTATCAGATTGTGCAAGACGCCTTTCTTTGCTAAAAAATAAAGATAAACTTTAAACCTGGGTGGTTTAAGTTTGTCTTGAAACGCTATCCCTTCGGAATAAAATAAATCACCGTTTACCTCAAAGGCTTGCAATTAGTTATTCAAACAGGTTCCTTTTGCTTCTTATTACTATAAACAGAACCGCGGTAACACCGAAGGCAATTAATCATTCTCGTGTGGTAATTATTCATTTTATTTCAATCAACGAGTAAATCGATGTACAAACTATGATAATAATACGTTAATAATTAATGCAAAGGGTTGTAAAATAATCAAGATGAACAGCGCCCAGAATAAAGGCTTTACTAAAACATTCAGAGCTCAGGTTTTGAATTAACAACCAATATGAACTCCATATGAAGACTTGGGCTTTGAAATTTTTGCAGCAAAATGTTTTTTTAGGTCTCATTATGTTGGTTTTTTTCAAGTCGTATTTGCTTTTTACCTCACTTAATCTGATTGAATAAGCATGTTAATCGGAATCGTTAATGAAATGACAGATCTATCCTGTGTCTTTTTTAGTTGAAGTGTATTTTTAAAAGCTTTTAACATTTCAATGATCAAACGTCGCTTAACGTACACGCATGATAAGTCTTTATTTTAATTAGTGTGTCAAGAATAAAAAGTGTTAGTATTGAGCTTGTCTTTGAGAAGTACCCATAAATTAACTAAAGTGCTCTCGAATGATATTGAAAAGACTTTTTGTAACAGGTTTATAACAGTTCTCTGAACTGATCAAACTTAATTGTCTAGTCGTCTGGAATTATCTTACTTTTTGTTAGCATTCGTTAAGGAGAGCCTTTGTCTTTCTTCGTCTATGCGAATTCCATCTAGTTTTATTCCAATACAATGGTCGTCGTAAATGGAATCGTAAATTATTTTATTATTGTTTAAATATAAAATATATCTTATTTGTTTTGTCTGTATTATCTTTATTGAACTGTAGTAAAGTTTAAATTGAGCATAGAAGCATTTTGAAAAAATACCTTAAAATTTAGTGATAATGCAAACGTAAATTGATTTGCTATTTTCGAACTCTTAGAAATCAATAAACATTTTACTCTTTATAAGAATGTTTAAGATTTCTAACTGCTTTTGTTTAGTCTACCGGTTTTAGTAGTTGAATGGCTGTAACTAATTTTAAGAGTGAAAATTTGCTATACTAACTCAAAAATAAATTTACTCTGAATTCTACGATATTACGAAAATACCTACGTCATTAATATCAAAATAATATTGCATTTATGGAACTTGTTGGTATCGTCTTTGTGTT
Source organism: Acleris sparsana (assembly GCA_923062465.1). Taxonomy (NCBI): domain Eukaryota; kingdom Metazoa; phylum Arthropoda; class Insecta; order Lepidoptera; family Tortricidae; genus Acleris; species Acleris sparsana. The sequence continues at coordinate 18,562,097 of OV281286.1, forward strand.
GTTTTTTTATATATTCCTTGTCCACTTCCATTAATGTGCCTATTTAATTGTATCTCAATTGACCCTGCTTGTCTGGACCTATAAAACCGTGTCTGCTCTTTACTATTGAGGTCACGAACAATTCGTCGTTGTAAAAATATACTCTCGTTTCGTACAAAGACTTGCCTTATTGTTATGGATTTTGTAAGTGTTTCTTCTGATATTGTGTTTTTGTCAATGGGCTCTCTTCTAGGCAATGTTTTTATGGGATTGGTTTCATGTTTACTTTTATGACTTTGGTATATTGAACTTTTGCCTTTACACAATCGTGGTCTAGTTTTTCAACGTGAACAATAATATTCTCACTTGCGGTAGCTTGTTAAACATAAACATCATTTAGTAGTTAGGTATTCATTAATGGTTTTGTGTGCGAGTGCGAATCACGTACCAGCGTTTTCTTATGAAGCTTCTTTGTTAAGAATAATATTTGTTAGAATGTTTAGGTACTTGTTAACTTCACGTGTCGTCATTGCGCAACATTGACCTAAGACCAGACACGTGTTGCGTAATTGCCACATTTGGCTTGACATTGACAATGGGTGTTAGTAACTTCGCAATAGCTGGTGACAATATTCTACACACATATTCAATTTAAGTGCACTCGTAAATGTATTATTTTGATGGACTGATGCTTGAAGAGGTAGGAGATTTTGGAGATCTTATACTAGTTTTTATTTTATGGTTGACACAATAATGTTCATTGTAATGTTTGATAAAAAAAACATTATATTTACAAAGTAGGAATACCTACAAGGTTTACTCTCTTAGTAGTTTATTTGACGATAAGGTTTACTATTATTGACTGAAGCCTTTCCAGCATTTTAGGACGGTCTTATTTCCGATCTGTTGATTGCATCATAAATTCAGTGTTTATGTTTCCCGTCTATCTCAACTTCGCATGTTTTTATAACTATGTTTGAATATTTATTGTTTATCATGCGTCATTTTTGAATGCGCTTCAACTGAATAATAAATACGACGTAAATTTTTGAACTCGCATAAAATCTGAAGTGTTGTAGTAACAGCTATGTAAACTGTTTTTGTCATGGGTACATTACTAGGGCAGTGTCGTTTTAGGTGTAGGTGTGGTTAAAAGATGCTTTTACTTATCTATACTGTTTTTCTGTTATAAGCATCGTCACTTCAGCCGACGACTCCACATGGTATAGACATAAGCCTCCCCTTAAGATGACCAAATATAAATTGACATTACCTCACTGAATAATGGTCATCGCTTAGCTTTGCTTAGGTATATCTTTATTTTTTACATTATTAATGATATGAATATCTTTATTGTTTATTATTGAAGAAAGGCATTTTTTAACCATTGTTTCAAGTAGTAAAATATTATTGTAAAAAGGCGAACAATTAAAAGATGAGCTCGACTTAAAGGTTTCCTTGTAGTGACACTTTTTAAAATCATAATATTTATCAGAGAACTCCTAGATAATGAAAATACAGGAAGTCTTCTGTTTTATAAATGACTCGTAGAATTGTAGAATCCCCATTGTCCAAGTTCCTTAGCTAGTTGATTATATTTTTATAATGAGATATTTGATCACATTTCTGTACAACTAGTTAGATATTATTATCCTTGGTGAAATGTAGCACTTATGTTTCATACTCTAAAGTAGCGGATATTATTTCAAACCTGTAATAACATCCAGCCTTAGTCAATCCAGTCACTTCTCAAGTCTACTAAAAACCCTTGACACGGTAAATCGTTACTCAAGTAAGACTGCCATCAGAAGGGAACGTTAAGCAAATGACTTATACTGAGTTATTAAACCCATAAGAGCGAATAAGTAGTTTTCAGGTCAAGGTAATGCTCATCTTCCGAGTAATTGTAGAGTCTTGTGCCTTTTGATATGCAATATTGCTAGGTTCGAACAAAGTTTGTTCAGATTTTTATTAAGCTTTTTGTTTTAACTTATAGTTTTTAGTTAGGGTAGGACCTTGTGCAGAGTTCATTCGGATCGGTATCTCCATCTTATTATTTAACTTCTGCTAATCATCAACGTTCACATTCATGTGTTCCGGTGTGGGGATGAGACAATCGGTGAAGTTACTAGCATAGAGGCATTCCACCTCAGTTCTCATGGTTGGCAACGAATTTACAGTCTTAAGATGGTAGTCTTGAAAATGCAAATGTATATAAGTCTCCTATCCCGCTTACTATCACGTGGGCTGTGATCTTCTCTTTGCCATAAAAATAAATACTTTTTAATTATAGAAGAATTTCTTTCTGAATTGTTATCAATGGTATCACCATCAATTTTTTTTATTTTATTTTTGCGAATGCAGCATGCTTGTATGAAAATTTCCAAGCCAACTTACTATTGACTGATATAATTCATTTATTCCAAATAACCTTATTAGATACTGACAAAATGTAATCAGCTACAGATTTCGTCAAGGAAATCTGTCTGAGGACTTTGAAGTCATTGTGTGTACCAACTTACATCTCGGGTGCTATTTTAGACCAATAAACTAGTAACTGGTAGACCGTTTGACTCAAAGCAGTTAACAGCGCGTCTTAACGTCACACGCATGTTGAACAGATAATTCTGTTCAGCGGTGTATCTCCACGTTTGACTGAACAGACATTTTATTACTTCGCATTACGGGCACACATTCTGTGCTCATAGTAATGTGGAAGGATAGGGAATTTCCTTGCTTCAAAGATTCATTCTAAAATGGTGAAGAATTTGAATTATTACCGTGAAACAGTATTGAATTTCGAAAATGTGTTTCGAAAAAGCTTGAGTTTTTTTTGAAATATTCAAATCAACTTAATAGTTAACTCTTTAATGTGTCTCAATGTTGACAATAATTAAATAACTTTTTTTTTTGGTAGTTTTCATTCGACCACAACAGGCATTTTGAATGTAGTAAGAAAAATCCGTAGAAAATCCTTAATTGACATAAAATTGTTTTAAATATCTTAGAACTATCATAAAACTCTATATATAAACGGGAACCAATTTCTAAACAATGTATCAAACGGAACTTCATTTACGATCTTCGAGAACCGACCCTTCTCAGTCGAAGCACTAAACTGTGCAAACATTGTCGAGTTAGTCCAAACATTGGTAACGGCGGTCAAACATCCGATGAAATGGTCAAGTCCAGATCGATTTAAATGGTGGGTAGTGAAGAAACACGTTCACGAACTGACTAGGTATCTAAGTCTCCAGCACTAAATGCATGAAGATAAAGAAACCCAGTAAGCAAGCCGCAAGGCCTCTTTTACTCTTAAAATCTACGAGTACCAGTTGAGAAGAAGCAACGCAATTCGAAAAAAAAAACGTATTAGGAAGGGAAGGGAAGGGATGTGGCATTCAGATGCAGTGTATAAATAAATATACCTAATAGATTTTGTTTTTTTTCGGAAAAGTTCGTTTATCATGCTTTCTCTGTCAACTTTAGTACCCATCAAGAAGCTTATTCAGAAAGCAAGATGATTAGTACGAGTAACTCTTTCGACCAGTAACAATGTAATCAAATTATTATGCACGACATCTGATATTTGTTATTACGCTGTTGTAAACTTTTTGAATAGCTAAACTGTTGTGGCAGTGGGCGGGGCACATTCCTCGCAGGACCGATGGCCGAAGGGGTCAGAAGGTTCTGGAGTGGCGTCCGCGGACCGGAAGACGAGCTGTAGGTAGGGCTCCAACAAGATGGAGTGACGACCTCGTCAGGATCGCGGGACCGCGGTGGATGCGAAAAGCACAAGACCGGTCTGAGTGGAAAGCCTTGGGGGAGGCCTATGTCCAGCAGTGGACGTCTTTCGGCTGACATGAACAGTTACACAAAAAAAAGTGAGTTGTCAAATGAAATGATTGGGAAACGATACATTTCGCCAAACATATACCATCCTTACTTTATTGGGGTTTCCTCAAAACAAAATACAGTACAATTTGGAAAAAAAATACCCCGGCTAAAATTCGATATAACGGACGCTAAGTTAAGCTGGTGTTACATTGAAACGTAAATTGAAATGGCTCCGTCCGTTTACTTGATCCTACGATACATTACAGCATAGTAATAAATTCGGTTGTTATACGCCAATGCTACTTTGTTACTTTCTAACATATAACGCTATAAGGAAGGTACTTTACATATTTCCCACGGAACCATAAGCATTTCAGTCTATTAGGATTATGGCAATATATCAATACAATCTTTAAGTCTGTTAGACTTGGCTTATAGCATCTTAGAACGAGCATTTCCGTTACAGTAACTACTTTGAAATGTATTTTATTGATGTTGAATTTTCTTAAAGAACCAATTTGTTTAAGTACCTACTTTATGTTATAATAAAAGTAAGTTTGTAGTGATCAATATTATTTTAAAAACATACGAAAGTAAAATAGTGGCAAAAATTTAGTACCTAAGTTTACCCTAGATGGCAGTATATACTTCTTTTCCTACTCCTTATTATTACTATAATCTTTCTAAACGACTTTCAACATACATTTATTTGAGCACACTTCTTAGACGTAAAACAAAAGACGCTGCATCATGTTGACTTCAGCTCTGTTCTGATAAGATACGCGAAGTTTTTCCCGCTGCCATGAGGTCTGAACTTCAAGGAAATGGAATTCTAAAAACACCTGCAAGGTGCACTGTGTTAACTTGTTTTGATAGCGTTCAAGTATGATTTACAATATTTGTGCTTTGCTGATCGAATGTGAAAGAGTTATCGAATCACGCGTCGAATTAATCATTTTAATTAGTAATGTTGTTGTTTCGTCGTTGTGCTTTTGATTTTTTAATTAAGCACGTAATATCGAATATTATCGTTTCTGTTCAACCTGAATTGATTAAGCATGGTAAATAGTACATTATGATTTGAAGTACATATACTAAAACCTTTTTCAATCTCTGGCTGCCGTTTCTCAATTCTTTGCACTCTTCTAAAAAACTCTTCTATTGTCACACTTGGCTATGCGTTTTATTTTGAAAACATATACTCAACAAACCATAGCAACAGTAGTTGAGTAATTGAGCTAACATCTGAATAGGAATCGGCTTCTATTTTTAACCCTTGTGAAATTATTAGAGCTCCATTTACTTATTCTACTGAAAATGTAGATATAAACCAACAGAATCCGTTTCCAGAGCGGAATCTTGCAAGCTCTGAATAAATCCCTCGGTCAGTTCTAACCCATTGTTAAGGGATTTCTGGGAATCCTTTTGTATGTGGAAAGCATTTACTTGTCAGCTTCTAAGTTATCTTGGCGTTAGCATAAAATTATTCGGACCTAGGTAGTAAAGGACTTTAGCTGGAGGGTAATACTTATCTTCGTGAGTCAGAAGTGCTATTGTGGTTAACTAATAACGTCAACTTTAACGCAGCCCGTTGAAACGCATAAAATTCTTGTGTGTAATGACTAATGACTGTTTGTCCTATAACCTTTTCACCTGAAATCCTGTAGATAAGTTAGGTTAGGTTAATTTTATAACTTACATACATCTACATACATAAATTCACTCATTAATTCCCATTCCCATAGTGGGGTAGACAGAGCTACAGAATTACCAACAACTCTAAAAAGCGTGGCAGGTAAAAACAGTCGGGATTGGTGTGACAGGATACACGTGGTCATACTTTACTGGCAAAGTGACATATTGGACAATTATACTCTCTCTAGTTTAACGAATAATACTGACAGATGCCACAATGAGTGACTGCAATCGACAGGTGTGGTTGTGATAGGATAACTGTGGTCGTACTGTACCTGCTGTTAATTACATAGCAAAGTAACGTACTGGACAATTACAGTAAACTTTGTGCTATAATATTGGCAAAATTCATGGCCTACATGATCACGACAAGCCCAAGTGGACTTCAAAGAGATATATTCACTTGACAATGCGATAAGGTGAAAAAGTAGATACATCTTTTTGTTCTCGACTGTACATCAATACTTAATGTAGCTACTAATAGAAATATAAAACAATTATTGCCTTGATTGTACTTTACATATGCTTAAATCTTGAAATTCTAAGAGCAAGAGATATACTTTCTTGACCGTTTAGCATAATTTTTCAAAGACACGTTACAAATATTGAGTTTTGATAGCCATTACCTCGTTTTGTTCATATAAATAGCTTCCAAGGGTTTAACAGCAGCCATAAAATAAGCGATTTCAATTTTTCATTTCCAACGCTAAAATACTGAATGAGTCATAAAAAAAACATTTCCTTACAAACATAATAAAGCAGTTAACTTATAAAACAATAAAAATCCGACCGTTCAAATAATAATTAGCTGGATTGTACACTGCAATAATAATGATCGAAAACAAAGGTTTTACGAACGTTTTATCTGTTGGAATTATAATTTTAAATGTCGTTTCTGTACCCTTGAATTATGGTAATGCTTTTAGTTTTTTGCCATCTGGCGCATGCATCGCGGTGCAACTCATTATACAAGAGATACGAATCTCTTGTAACGCGTGTTGGCTTTACGTAGGGATTTTAAGATTAGCATTGTCTTCACTTAAAACTTAAGAAGTAATATCCTCTGTCTTCTATTCATTATCATACACTGCAACTACAGTGTCTAGTGGGTTAAGAAGTCAATTCTGACGAATTACATAACCGTGAAGTTTCTGAGTATTGATGTTGTGGATGGCAATAAAACAATGCTAAACATATTTTAAACATGTGAAGGAATAGTAATGACAGCAGTTTTACTGCTATCAACATTATCAATATTTAGAAACTTCATGGCTAAGCAATGTGTCAGAATCTTGTGAATCAATGTGTGAGCTCTTTGTTAATTTGACCTATTTCTAAATACTGTGAGAGTCCAACACTTTCCCATGTCCCTATATTGTTACTGTTCCCACTATTTTTCTAAGATACCATGTATCCGTCAAGTCCATGGTCTACTTATATCTCGGCCATTAAATAACCAATTTGTCCACTTCCTGTCATTTGGACACGCCAAGTGTCGTGCCCACCTCCACTTAAATTGTTGTTGGATCGGATGATCATATCATGCGGACGAGTTATTGCTAAATCTGGGTAGCTTTAACCATTTATGTTTCGTTGTGGCGCAAAATTTCAAAGGTCCTACTTGTGTTGATTATATTTACTGTATCACTTTGTTTATGTTTTATAAAAACCATATCATGAACTAGCCTACTTTACTTTACTTTAAATTTAACCAAAATTGCAGCTAAGGTTTTATGTTCACAATCAAATCCTTAATGAATCACCAATAGATAAATTGTAGGCAATTTTTATCACAGGTCAATTACAAAATAAAATCGTTAGGTAGTTTGTTAACATTGATGCTATCATGGACACTTTATTTAACACGGCAATTTTGACTAGGTTCGTCAGTTTTTGTGTTGAATGTCCTAATGCCTGTTGCCGTGACGTTAAACTGGTGCTAAAATAGTCACAAGAAGTTTATCAACCATTGATGTATTCGTTATACAGGTTTTATATGTCAGGGCGTATAGCATGTGACATGGCAGCTACTAGTGAGGTGTAAACTAACGTTATTGAAACTGTAAACTGGTACTTACTTCTCTGGTAACTTGGCTACTATTTAATACATACTCGTAAGTGCAGTTCTTTGTTGCTGTCATTAACCCATTTTTAATATCAATTGCTTGTAATACAAACAACGCTTTACCACAATTACCGGATAATACTTACAAACACCTGTAAAACCACTTACCGCAACAATCTCTTGATTGAAGAGACTTTAGCTGGGCATTCATGGTTAACTTGATGTCCGGCTGAACTAGGTCCATCTGGACTAACTAGTCCAAATGGACCTACTCCAATGGTAGTCAATAAACTGGACGCCGGACACCAAATCTTTAGCCCATTCATGATATCAGTCCAATGATTTCATTATACCCAAACCTGGTATAATAGTAGTCAATAGATTTTTGCATTTACTATCGAATGGTATGCCGCTAATTTTTAGGGACTGAAGGTTGGTCATTCACGATCAAATATGGCAAGATGCCGCGCCAACATGCAATGGACGGACTGTTAATGTCCACCTTTATGAACGGCAATTGTTTTTGCGACAGAGCCTCTACATAAATCCTCAAAAACTTGGTAAATACCGTAATCATATTGTAATGAATGGGCAGCGGACGCTCGCGGAGGAAGCTTGGCCAATTTTCGATAATTGCATCGTCAAGACGAATGTATGCAATCCATGAGGTCAAGTTGGCGCTGTAATGACTTTGAGATACGTTCTTTTGTATATTGGCTAAGAATGTTTTTTGGTGGGTCGATTACAACTAGATACAGTAGCTTTACACGTACTTGTATTTATTCAATGAACTTGCGTCCACATAAATGTCTTTTGAATCCGTCGTCTTTTTCTATGTACGGTCAGCTGCAGAGAAATGTAACCCCCTTTGCAAGGCAACTTGTATGCAGGGGGGGTTAGTTTTCTCTGCAGCTGACTGTACTTACTTGTGGTTGTAATCGATAACGATTACATTAGAGGGTAAAGTTATCTATTTATTGTTTTTCATATCTTCGTTTTTTTTTTTTTTCTTAATTTGTGAATCTATTAAGCAAATGAGGTTTTGAAATACTGCAAGCTGTTAAATAATAATAAAAAAACAGTTATCTTTAGCGTTTGTCTTGGCTTACTTGTTCAAAGAATATTGCTAGATTTCTTCTTATGATATTTGGGCATTAATGTCGTTCTGATCCCAAGATGTCTGGCTCAAACAATGCAGGCACCCGTCTTAGTTTTTTGTTTATTCGTACTTATACGATTTGCAATACTGATATCTTATATTGTTAGCAGTCGGGTTGTTTATTTTCAATGGTTTCCGTGCACAATTTTAAAAACATTTAAATGTGAAGATTCAATCTTGAATTTGTTACTTATGTTTTGTATGCTGATTATGAACATGACTACCTAATGGATAAATAGGTAAGTATACTTAAACGGAGATTGTTTTTTCATATTTCTTACTGTTCGTTCGTAAATTTCCTAGACATTATTATAATACGGTTCGTACTTGAACTTTTCAATACTCAACTAATTACCAAAGTCAAACTACTAAATTAATTATTATGAAAACAAAGTGCATAAGTAGAAAACGGTGGAATATTAAGTTAGCTCGAAGTCACACCTCAACGCCATCTGTTCCAATATTCTCGAACATTCCCGAATCCTTGTACATTTCGCATTCGGAATCCAAAACGGCTCCCTCGAGCTCGGAAACTGGTATTTGACGTAATCGGCTTGCCAGGCGAATAACTGGATAACAGGCAGTCTGTCATCGCTGACCGTGAACTGGCTTGCGGAACGATTGTTTTGCAACGGGTGAAAGTTATTGTCAATATTATTTCAATCTGCCGTGTTATACAATTTGACGTGTTATATAATTATTACTGGGCAGTCTTTCGGGTGTTCATATTCGTAGCTTTCTTCTCTTTTAGGATCTATTTTTTTTAGCAGTGCTTGATACGTAAGAATGATTTAATTACTCATTTGTTAGGAAGGTAATGATGTGTTTTGAAATGTTAACATTTTACAATTAGGTTAACTCCAAAAGATTCCAAAAGAAATCACATTTATTTTGGAAACGGTATACTTTTTCACAACTAATAAAAAATTGTGATAATATTTCTCCGATAAAAGTTGCATTTTACATTCATTAACAGGATATAACCTTAAAGATACATATTTATTTTGGGAACAAAATTAAATAATATTGTTTGATGACATCCTGCGTACACTACCATCCAAGCAGAACGCTATCACTTCTAACTTGTAGCTTGTAGTTAACGTGAAGATGTTTAAGATTCTTAAAGTCAATATGCGGTGGCGCAACCAACGTGTGATCGTGACTGGACATTCGTGCGCAGACAAATTGTTGTATTGACTGTATTACTTGATTGGGATGACATGACGAAACGCTTGTTGCTAATGAACTAGTGAACTAGCATAGCAATAGGATTTGAGTATGTGCAAAAGTTATTAAGAAGCATTTGAGAATGTTATTATTACAAACATTTACATTATTAGGTAACGGGCCGTGGTAACTGGAGCTGCTTTTGATCTTTTGGACGTTTCGGTTAGTCAGTAGCTATATTTAAGCTTAGTTAATATTTAGGCAATATTTTTGTCTATTTTGATGTATGTTTTCAGGTTATTATTGCATGATTGATCGAAGATCTCATGTCTTATAATAGACAGAGTCCTTCAGCTGACATGACCATCATTTTTATTAGAATATCTATTTAATTGACCTCGCTTCTTATATCAATCATGTAATCATTGTGGCTATACAATTGAAATATAATTCTATGAGGTTGGTAATTTTAATAACATTTGAAGCGGCGTACTTATTGGTCTTGTTATATGTCCAGTTATGTTATTGAATCTTTATTCATTTCACAAGTTGCTGTTTACTAAGCATTGTTAATAAACTATTTGTAAACTCTTTAAGATTCCGTTATATTATCTTTAGTCAACCATTAATTTCGTATTACCTTACAAAAAATGCAACGTTTACAACAACAACTTAACTAACTATTTTATCATGATCGTCTAGCCTATCTTTACGTGTAGCTAAACCAGAATAGCTAGTATTTAACCATAAATAACTCATGTTACCTCCTAGACGGTGTCTAGCACTTGCTTATACAAGTTCTCTACATATTTTAAATTCAAATGAAAGAGTGCACCTGCTCCATCCTACACCTATATCAATATATCTTTAATGGCTGGCTGGTTTCGATTATACTTGTATTTAATACCCGTTTAAAGGAACAATTAAGGCATCACCCGGTTTTACACTCACGAGTTAAGGTTTTATAGTAAAGTACTACAAAAATAAATTTAATGATGCCACTATACTTGCCTTACTAATGTTTAAGTTTCATATTTGTATGAGACGAATAATAACGTAGTATGTTATTTTATAGTCTTGTATTTATCTTCTCTTCTCTTCATTCTATTCTCGTCCGAAGCTGAACATATGCCTCTACTATGGATTTGCAGAACGTCCTTGTTGCGGCAATTTTGTTCCTGTTCGGCCCTGCCGTCTTCTGGATATCGTCTGACAATCATCTGGCTGGTCATCTTCTCTGTTTCGGCTTCCATTTAAAGTCAAGCGGTAGCTAATCAATATTTTATATTAACAGCATTATTTCTAATTGCATATATTATATGGTTATCAGTTTCCAGTTTCGATGCGTAAAACTGTATCCATTTCTTGAGGATTTGTTTTTCACCTTTTAATATTGCTTCAGGAGTAATTGCATCATCAAAGTTTACTCTACCTCTATTTTAATTCTCTGCAATTTCCTTGATTGCATATTCATTGATTGTTCGTTTGTCTTAATTGTTTGATCGCTGCATTCTTTTGCATATCTTTGCCGCAGTGAATATTGATGGATGAGGTTACTGCACTGTGATTGGGTTTTATATTAAAAATTGGTTAGAATAATGGCCTTATGTCCAAAACGATTTGTCACAATTTGCTTGGGAGGTTATTTATGACGATAGGATAAAAAGTTTTTTCCATTTAATATATTAGTACAAAAGCTGGACTTTGGCTTATCTAAAGTCAATTATGCTTTGTGAAATCGAAATGTTTCGTAGGTATTTCTAATGTTTTTGTGATACGAGATGAATTCTTGGAATTTACTGATAAAGCATTTGATCCATTACATGATAGATTGAATTCAAATAAGGAAAAGAAGCTATTGTAACTTTTTACGTTATTTCTTGCTTGAGTCGTTTGTCTAAAAGAGAGCAGTCATTGTCATCCTTATTAACGAGTCCCAAAATATGTAGTATTAAATGTATTTTTTTAACATTTTTTACTTTTTAGTAGTATTTATTATAATTATTGGGTCGAATTTGTTTCGATATTGGAAAGAGTGGCAATAAGGTGTTGTAAGTAATAAAAACGCTAATAAACATTAATCTTATCGTGGATAATAATAATGATTTTATACATTATATTGAAAACACTGTGTTTAGTGTAAGTCTAAAGAAAGATATTCTCAGTAAGAAGTTTTATTACTTCTCGTTAATGTTATCGATAAAGGTATTTCACGAGTTCTAGTCTTTTGTTTCTCAGCATTTGTTAATAGCCTCATTTTATCCTAGGTATTGGTCATTCCTTTCTTTGGAACTAAGTTTAAATTAAATGGTTCAATCCCAACGTTTGTAAATTCTCAAACGAGACTTCTACGAAGCTTGCTCAATGTTCGCATCATCACACATCAAATTAAATGTATATCTTATCATGATCGTGAAATACTTAATTTTAGTTGTAAAGGAGCATTGTTTAAAAGTTCAATTATATCTAGCAAAATGATCATGCTGCGTCGTCACTCATCATCGACTGATATAATATGACCAAAAGCTGTTATAGTAACATTTACGTTTTTGTGACCCCTAGTGTTAAGTAGATCACTTTACCTCGAGTCGCTTCGAATATATACTTTATATATTTGTTGTCATTGTTTTTTTTTCTAGGGCTACCAACAGTTAAAAGTTGAATATAAATAAAATCGAAATTTGCTCACAGAAAACGACGGTTAAAAAAATGATGAGCGGTAAATGTTTTTGCTTCAATCAGTTCTGGAAAAAACAGTATAACTGTCGATTGTTGTAAATGGGAAGGCAGCGTTAAAAATTAAATCGGTTCAGAAATATAAAACACCCAGAAACGGGAATGAATATTTCCCAGAAGTAGGTTCGAATCATGTTTTTACTTCATATGTATGTATAGCTATGAATTAACTAATAAATCTCAATTAGAAATAACATAGAGATATGGTTAATTTGGGAGTGGATTGTTATGCAAAACTAGATGACGCCCGCGGCTTGGTACGCGCAGAATCATTGTTCCGCTATTTGAACCCCTTAAGAGATGAATTTCCAAAATCCCTTCTGTGTGAAAACCTAGGATGTCCAATAAATTTCTTCTTTTTATATAATATATATATATACGAGTAGACATTTTAAGCTAGACAACCCTAGTCTCTATTCCCGGAACAACTTTATTACAATGGCCAGTGATGTGCAAAAAACGAAATAGATTTATATAATTATCTTTGAGCGTCTTGAACGGTTAACTTTTCTACTTGGCAGTCTATTTTAAATTTGAATAGGCGTTAAATTAGAATTGATTTCAATCGCCAGTGTTACACCTGTTTAAAAATCTTTATTTGTCAATTATGAACGGTAGTCGATCCTTTCCAGTTGAAGCAATCGAAATAAAACAAACTGTATGAGTCGATGGTGATGGTCTTCATCACATCTCACATCGTCACATGTATCTCTGTTATGGGAGTTAAAATGTCCTATCTTCTCATATTTCTTCGTGTGTTTGTATGGTGAAGGTTTCAATTTCGCGTTTTTGGAACGGGCTGTAATTTTTTTACTTTCTTAAACTCAAATACGATCAATTACGATGCAATAAATACTGTCTTAGAGCTGATCTGATGATGGAGTCGGGATGTAGCAGGACGACCTTCGCTATACTTAATGCAGACCCATCATAGTTTGAAAGGTTAGCAGGCAAAACCGGTCAAAAATATATTAATACAGTTCCTAGGTATTATTAGTGAGTACCTATATACCAGGAAACTATTAGCATCAGATCAACATGTGTTCAGTGTAAGCAATATTATTTGCTTTTAATACCTCATAATTTAGCCTGATTAATACGATTTCTCTAACTCCCTGCGCTAGCTAAGAATAAACTTGTGTGGAAGCGTATTGTTCCCAATAAACTTGGCGACCGACTCCAATTATTTAGGCAGTTAAAACGAAAACGGGGTAAGGGCCGTACCGAGAACTAACTCCCATCAATTTAACGTTCGAAAACGGTGCATTAAGTTGTCGATCAGTTCATGTTACGTCAGTTATTGGTTTTTGTCAGCTATGCTTTAATAAAGCTATTAAAGTCTATATATTTTAAGGATAAATTGCAGTGAGGAACGAACAACGTGCTTTATTGCCATTAACGAATGATAGACATTATGACGTGAAACCAATCGATAACAATATCACTAGGAAGTGTAAATGTTCGATCTAGTGCTGTATTTTTTACTTTGAAGGCACCCAGTTTGTTTTATTTCGAAACAATGGCTTTAGCCATCATAAGATTCATATGATAGTAAGTAGGATAGTAAAAAGAATCTAGGTATTTTATTTAAGTTTTAGATATTCGTTCATACTGAAGAATAATTGCTTTACGGAATAATGTCTTTGGAGAACTGAAAAGAGACACTATGTTATAGTGGCAAATACAGGTACAGTGAATATTAAATACCCACATAATAATACATTGAATATCTGTCTACAATATTACCAAGATAATTAGTGAACCACATACATTCGCATTAATCTAATTAGAGCTACTATGTGTATCTATCTATTGTCTTCAAGAGGTGTGGTTTTGTATATATGTATTGTTTACATTAGGGTGGCTGTTTCGTTCCATTCTGAAACTAAAGTTAACACGAGGATCGATGTTAATTCATAATCAAATTATTCAAGTACTCGTAAAACTTTAAAAAGAAAACTGACACTCCTTAAGCCCTATTCATTTTATAAAATGAATTCTGCGCATACGCTCTTTTTTGTTCAACCGTGAAATAGATCAAAGTTTGATAAAGCGTTGGGTTAACGTATCATTAACATGCAAGGCTATACCTTTCAAGATTAAACTTAGACATTAACATATTAGACATTTAGTTGTAAGCAGATATTATTTAGTCAACTAGGACAAAGCTGATGGCAAGCGGTCTCCGTCGCCCATAAACATCACCACCAGTATCTTTACCATGAGGTACAATTACCGTACTCGCTGGCGTGTCGAATGCCCTTCCCCTCGTACTCTACAAGAATACTGCGAGGTCTGTGAAGGACAGAGCAATCGACTCTATCGAGTACGGTAAATGTAACTCATGGTAAAGTTACAGCAACTCCAGGGGCACAGGTAAGTTGCCTTTTAGTGAATTCTTTTATAAATTTAATAACTGACGGACTCAATAGATAATAAACCCCAATTAAATGGGAACCCCTTCGGTCAGAACTACTATTGAACGAAAAAAATCAGGACATGATGGCTCTTTTTAACCAACTTCATAAAAAGGAGGAGGTTCTCAATTCGTCGGGATCTTTTTCTTTTTATGTATGTTCCCCGATTACTCGGAGACCACTGGACCGATTTGTTTTTTTTTTCGTTGTTTGAATAGATAAACTTTCTGGTTAGTCCCATTGTCAACACTTCAGGATCTGTTGATGTGGTCTTGGAGAAATCAAGAGAACTTCTCAAATATTATAGGCACACCGGATTTCCGTATTTTTCACTGTAACTCGTGCATTTGCTTTTAAAAAGTACTGTATGGTGAAGTGGAACTGAAGACCACAGATGGCCACCGGAACACCTTAACGGTACTTATTTGAAGGGTGGCGATAAGATATTTGAGCGACTATGAGGGAGCACATTTAGGTTTAAATATGACTATGACATTCCCGCGCGCATTGAAATGTTATATAGTCGGCGTCCCACAATATTTTAAACCAAAAGCCGAATACAGTTGGACCGACCTACTATTACTAAGAAGTTATTTCTTGCATTTTTGAAGGCTGTGTTTTGTTTTTTTAAACATTTAATTTTACACGTCGGTAGTATGGAGTGAATCTACTAGCGCTTCGGAGAAGACCATAATTGCGGAGAAGAAACTCCAGCCTAACCAATTTTCATGAACCCTACCTAAGAATGATCCGATTAAATGAAGTTTCTTACATGATCATTTATAATCTGGTGTGAGTCAATGTGTAGTATAATTTTATAGCTTTACGCGTAAACATTATGGATATAACTGAGCATCTGTTGCTATGAATAAGTCCAGTAATATCTAAAAATTAACAAGCTCGCTCGTCTGCCTTCTTTTTCACATATAAAAGTCATATTTTTTCGTTTTTCAGCCAGTTTTATTCTTTATTGGCTGGCTTATCTTGCTTCGATATTATCACCACAGCTGGCAAGTAATAAGACATGAAACTGTTTAACATTTACAAATATAATTTTTCGCGACTACGTCCACGTAGGTCGTTTATGGTTTTTACCTCGGGAACTATTACATTTTTCGGGATAAAATATACAATTTGTTGATCTCCGAGATATATTGCAAGGTTTACACGGGCTTAGTGTTTATCATTAGTACTAATCGCTTAGTCCTACCTGCATAGTGACAAGTTGGAAGTAACCGTTTACACGTCGGAATTAGTAAAGGTACTACTTGTCACTAAGCTCTTGTGTTAGCTGTTTATACACGGTCAACGAGCGACAAGTGCTTAGTAAATTGTGGTGGTGTATTGACTTGTCGCTAAGTAAGTAGGATTGAATTCTATTCACTTGCACTGTACACAAACACTAATACTAAGCACTGCTCAGCATGTTTACACATTGGGTATTAGTGTAAGTAACAAGTACTAGGCAGTAGCTACTAAGCCCGTGTAAATCTACTATAAATCATCTCTGTACTAAATTTTACTTAAATCAGTTGAGGCGTCGCATTATATTTAACTAGCGACCCGCTCTCGCTTCGCTTTGGTTTATGTGATTCCTGCAGTACACGGCACATAAATCAGAGGGTGTATACATAGCCTTCCGTGAATAAATATCTGATAGTGAAAACCGCATCAAAATCGGTTGATTGGTTTAAGAGGAGTTAGCGGATATACAGACATCCTCGTACAGTTTCATATCGTAGTCAGGTTAGTTGGAAGAGATCCCTTAAATGGATGAGTTCGCCAAGTTTATATACGTTCTTATTTATAATTGGTTTTATATGTAATAAAGAGTTTACATACATATAGATTCAGATGTTACGCTCGATCTTGTAAAGTTATAACGTAAGTAGCTGTAGGTACTTTATTACCTTCTCGCAGTAACCTATCAAAGTGAGAGTGGTTTGAATTTTGTATACCATATGCGACAAGGGAATATAATGTACAAGTCTTTCTGACTTCGACCGAACCAATCCCCTAATGTCAAACCATCTTATTGGATACAGCGATCTTAGACGTGTAGGTACGGTAAGTTATTACCTCTTTCTAATTCCCAAAGGTTTTCCTCCAAAGGAACCCCAAATGATATTAATTTATACGTCAGTTTCTTAGCTAATAATAGAGCAAATCGTATTATCCCGATACAATCCTATTAATCGAACATCCATCTTGGATACGGCAAAAACTCGGGCGTTCATATGATTAAGGTAATTTGATTATTGGTCAAGCGAATGTGAACTCTGATGCGTTGCTCTTTAAGCTTAGGTTGATTGAATGAAATGATAAGACGGGCTTTGTTGTAACGTAATGTACATTATTAGTGAGGATGATGTAATTTAGGTAGTTAATGATATTCTTATGCAAAAAAATATGTGTTTAAGTTAGGTACCTGTAGTAGCCAATTAACCTTCGTAGGTCATGCTTAAATATAGAAGGTGTCCCAGAAACTGATGTCAACCCGCCTAGGGCAGCTAAAAAGATAACTAAAAGCTATCGATTTAACCCCTATGTATGTTTAGCGATTTTAACTAGTTTCGGGGGTATTGATAATTTTAATCAATTTTTTTGTAATTTTCCCGAAACTTTTTTTATTTGTCACGAAAAAATATTAATTTCATGTTTTATTTCATAAATTTTTCAGTGGTACATAAAGTTTGTTTCTCCATACTGGGTGTCCCAGTTTTTGCTTTTTATTTCGTGTGGAAAAAACAACGTACCTACATAAAATAAAGCAGTGTCAGTAATCCAGTGACTGGTATATAAAAAAAAAGAAAAAAAAAGTTCTGTTTATTTATAATAGAATAACCGTTAAAAATGCCTGAATTGGACTCTACTCATATTATTGTATCTGTGATATTTCCCTTTTTTATTTTTGGTGGTTCCCTAATGGTTTCGCCAACGTCAAATGAGTGGGAGTATAATCAGTGAATGTTAAGTAAATCAGAAATAGAAGCCGGATAATTTTCAATCGATTGTCTCCCCTCCCTGGCGGTTTCCGATTCCCTCTCATATTTCTAAGTGAGCAAAATATGTCAGTTTGACTCAAAAAGAAACTTAGCTAATCTCACATCGAATAATAAATAGAATAGCTACAAATATATACATGACTCGGTTATGGTATAGGCTGGAGCAGGTACTTACGTAGAGTGTTAGTACTTCCTCACTAACGTCGCCCACATAATCAATATTTTAGACAAGTTTATAATGAAGCAGTTAGGAAAATAGCCCTTAGATTAACTTTTCTGTTCTATTATAAAATGAAATGTCGTGTTAAATTATTGTTCCAAGAAATTTTCACTCAATCGCCTTTTTCGACACAACCTCCAACCTTGTACGGCTGAGATTACGAGGGGGGCTGGGGGTGGGGGGTGTTAATCCGAGCATCCAGCTGGAATTGATCCGGTGACGTCATCAGCTTAAGCCGCGGTCCGAAACGCGGATGTTTTTAATTGTAGGGTATTGTCGACTGGGTTTGGGCGTAATTTTTTTTTGTAAAGAATTGAGAATGATGTTATGATTGCATGGAAATAGGTATATAGGGTGTTAGGTATTTAATGGCCGTGACCTACTGATGGGCACTTAGGACGGTCCTAAATAGTTAAATTAGGCTTAATGAAAGTGGCTATGTTTTCTATATATTCTCACTGTTTTTAGTATACACACGAGTGAAGTCGCAAAGTCAAACTGATTTAGAGACCAAACGAGCGTAATGTATCGTTAGAATCTTATTACGTTCCGTGAAATAATGATTATTACGTCCTTGTCCGAAGAGAACTGTAATATTCGATTATTATATCACCTTTCTACTTCACTCTTTGTCTCTGCATACTTTTTGCATTACCGACTTAATCTTCGCTCTTGACAAGCTCTTGTTTCTCGGTGTTCAAAATAAGCCTTGTCGCCCGAGACCGGGAAAGTTGGGAATAACTCTTCCGGTCCCGCTCTCGTCGTTGACGAATTTAACCGGCAAGCTGAAGTTGTTCGGCGCTTATATGTTCAGTCGACCTTATAAGTAGATGAACACTTTATTGCCTCGTCACTTTAACGATATTTGTTTACTGCTGCACTAATCTTTCAAAGGAGTTAAAGTGACAAGGTACATAAGTGTGCAGCTGTTTACAACATTTTACTACTTATAACGTTTTTACCTCTTTTTCTTTGATCGTTTGAGGCGTTAAATCGTAAGAATGCAAAAACATACAGCAGATTTTGCAGAATAACCCGTCTGTCGCTTGGGCATTCCAAAAACAAGGGCCATCATTGCAAATTGCTGGTCGGGGATATTCCAGTGACGTCACAGGTGACAACGTGCCAAGTTGTTACACATTAACACTTTGAATGCTGAAAACGAAGATAATGAAGTATTTCTTTTCACATATATTAGCGATGTTGGCATAATTATGATGTGTTGACATCTTAATACCTATCTTAGAGTTTATTTAGCACTTGCTTATGCAATTTTATGTACGTATATACCTTGTATAGAAGATTTTACACGTTTCACCAATGAAACAAATTATGGATATTGTCTGCCTACGAAGCTAGCGGTCCCGGGTTCGATTCGGTTCGAGTCTTGGATGTTTTTTGACCTATTTAAGTATTTATATCTAGCCTAGAGCTTAAATTGTGTCTAGGACATTTTTTTGGTGCGGATTGTCCCCTGATTTTTATTTATTTTTAATGTCATGTCTGTCAAAAAATCTATTTAAAATTGTTGGCTTTACTTCTATTTACATTATCTATATATGTATATAAAAGAAGAAACTAACTGGCTCACTGATCGATCAAAGCTGCGATGACTCCATTACATGTTTATCACGTCATCGCTTGATGACGGAATGATTTTTATCGTAACGAGTAAGTCGTGATCCCGATGACATTTACCCTATTAAAGGGCCATGATAGATGGTAATGATGTCAGTCTCGTGGTTCCTTATGATATGTATCAATAGATGACCTTGCTTAGGAAATTTAAATAAATCTGTTAGGCACGAACTATAAATAAAGGCGTTTAAAGTACAAACTCCAAGTAAATATGATCGTTTATTAGTTTTGGTCTAATTTATACTCATCACAGTGTCCTTGATCTTCTTTTTAGGGTACGTACCAAAATGGTAATAAAGGACGACGCGCTGGCCTAGTTGGTAGTGACCCTGCCTACGAAGCTAGCGGTCCTGGGTTCAAATCCCGGTAAGGGCAGATATTTGTGTGATGAGCGCGAATATTTGTTCCTGAGTCATGGATGTTTTCAATGTATTTAAGGATACGTTTATTTATATATGTATTTATATCGTTGTCTAGTACCCATAGTACAAGCCTAGAGCTTAGTTTGGGACCAGGTCAATTGGTGTTACATTGTCCCCTGATATTTATTTATTTTATTTATTTATTTAAAGGAACGCTTATGATGACACTTCGTTGTCTGTCTGTCAGTCTGTATGTTACAGTTATGCTACAAAAAACGATGAAGCACACTAGAATAATGATGACAATCATACTGTCACACGAGGACCACCACACAACGATACGACTACTTTCATCAAGGAATTTGGAGTCAAGTGTCCTTGGAGGAATTCAGTTCGTCAAGCTGCTAATTTGGCAATCATTCAGATGAGGGTGTCCAGTCATCATATATTACCAGGAGTGTAGAACCTGTAAGGTGATGCTCCATAATGGCTGGCCTACGGGTTAAACAGATGTTAATTGAAAATGAAAATATATCATAAAAACGGTAACGGAGCACGAAAACGTGTCTGGTTCCTACTAAAGTCATGATGACATTTCATCAAATTATATCATTATTCATGAGCATCGGCGGCCATTATGTTCATCGTAGTTTTTGATGATATCAGTATGCTCTCTACTTTACGTGAATTTGTCATATTTTTAACTGTATTCATCTTATTTATTGATGAACATTTTAACTATCTACCAGAGAAAGGTTATTGTTTAAATAATATTGTAGTACAACAAAATATTTACCAAATTTCAAGATTTGAGCAGTTGAAATAAATATCAAGAGCAATAGTGGTGTGTCGTGGGTGAAAAACTAATAATTCTAATTAGTGCGTCGGTAACATTATCAAAAAATATTGAACACGTATTTTTTCTTTTTTCGAATCAATCAAAATTGACAAATTTAACGCGCATCAAAGTTCAGGAGTGAGGGCACGTGACGGCACAACGTGGCATGAAGTGTGCCACGGCGGCGGCGGCGTGACGTCACGCGATACTTCAACCCCTTTTATCTTCGTAATTTTTTGTTTAATTGACAAAAGAAAAAATACGTGATCAATATTTTTTGATATAAATGACGGACCAATTAGATTTTTTTAGGACACTATCCTACCTAATCAGGTTTTAGTTGGTTACGTTTATTAATATTAAAATATCTGATACCATTGATACTGTGGAAGGTATTTCTTTGAAGTTTTATCAGAAATATTATAGTCAAGTGTGTAATCCCGCAATAAAGAAGCAATAACATATTTTTGGTAATCTTAAGATTACTTTTATCAGTAAATAATTGAGGACACATGTCATGTAGTTTACCAAGTAGGTATAAAAGAAGACATTACGTTTTTTTTAAATGATTTTGGGAGGCATTACGTCTGCGTTTCAAGATGAGCATTCTTTTACATGCGATCGCAGGCATAGTAATCATGGTGACAATAAATTATAAAAAGACAAGAGAATCTAAAACAAATGTGGTAAATTAACATCAACCTACTTTTACTAAGTAATCGCACCTTATATGAAGGTAAAGAGTTGGTTTAAAAGCATGATATATCCCGTAAAGTTATTCAATGCATGGACCATTTTGAGATGAGTATATTTATACGTACGGAACTATACGGGTGTGCCCTACATTTAGTCTAAAGACAAAAGGTAATTAAGGTCAACGCCATGTTTTCCCATAGTAAAAAAAACCGACTAAAATAAGTATTTCTCAAGAAAATTAAAATGTTAACACATGAAATGAGGTTATGTTTCTGTTCTTATTGGGTCAAGCGTTCTTGCCGACTGTACTTATAAGGACTGTGTGCGGTCAAAAGCACTAATATGTATACATCACAGAATCTCAAAACAAATTCTTCAGATGCATTAGCCTAGTTGGTGGTGACCCTGCCTTCTAAGCTAGCGGTTCCGGGTCGATGAGCGCAACTATTAGTGAGTCTTGGGTGTTTACTCTGTATTTAAGTATGTATCATGTACCACCAAAAAGAGTGGAAAACTACGGTAGGCTTAGGGCATGCAAAGCTCTTCATAGGAAGAGTTGACCAGAGCTGGACCAAGAAACTTTGGAAACTCAGCAGAAGACAACTTCGATACATTATCGGAGTGTTTACCGGGCACTTCGGGGATAAACATCTCCTAGCAAAGATGGGCCTTTATGACAACACAGATTGTAGAATGTGCGGCGAAGAGGCTGAGACAATGAAACACCTATTGTGTGAATGTGATGCCCTCGCTGGAGTAAGAATGAAAATCCTCGAATGTGGATACCCAGAACCGAACGATTTCAAGGCACTGCCATTGCACTCCACTATCCGCTTTCTGGAAGGGGTGGAGGCTGCATTGGATTAAGCGCTAAAAGAGGGGTAATTACACAAAAGATCCCACAGGGTCGAAGTGTATCCGTAAGGACTCCACCAAAAAGATAAGATAAGATAAGATGTATATCTCTATGAACTCATATGTGTATCGTTGTCAAGTACCCATAGTAGGTACAAGCTTAGAGGTTAGTTTAGGACTATGTCGGTATGTGTGTCACTGTCCCCTGGTGTTTTTTTATTTATTTATTTATATTTAACCCACCAAATGAAAACCAATCCCATTCTTTACCACACGCAACGTTAAACCGCACATTTCAAAATATTTTAACCCGACCGCAAATGCATAAAGGCTTTGAAAATAAAAAGCTGATACTCCTCGGGCCCTTTGGCTAAAAAAAAGAATTTCGCAAACCAACATGTTTCCATCAAAGCGAGTCTAAATTTATGTTCATCTAATCAGAATACCATTAATGTCGTCCCAAAACTTGGGGCAAACGGGTTCGGTTGAGGGCGTACAGGGTTACGTAATTTTTAATTATTAGTATTATTACAATAGTGAAACGCACTACGCTACACAATTGTAAGCAGTTGAGTTTCGCTATCTTTAGTTCATTTTTGTCCCTTTGTTGTTGTATAGAAAATATGTGACGAACATTCTCTTAGCTGAATGAAATATGTAAGTTATTGGTTTTCATTATTGAATAAGCATCATAAAATGTGTATAAAATATATGTAAAAAAAATTGTGTTCGTGATTAAATTCGATAACTGTTCGAAGAACACACAAATACAAAACTTGCAAAAATGTTTATTAAAAAACATGGAATAAAATAAAATAAAATAAAATAAAAAACGTGAGAAGTATTTAACATTACGTGTTATTAACATGAAGTGACAAATTGCAACTAGCAAAACCATAGGCACTTAAAACATTTAATGCTTAGCACGGTAATTAATAACAGTGGTGCCCTAAAAAAGAGGAATAATACTTCAAATGAAATGAATTAAAACAAAACATAAAGGTAATGTACATTACAAAGCCAAAAACAATTAAATTTCCCACCCACGTACTTAAATGCAAATGACGTGGACCACACAAGTCGCTCCCAGTCCCAGCTCTCGGTGCACCCTCGCACTTAACTCCAGTGTTGTCAAATTGAAAATTTATTTCGGTCCAGTCGGTTCAAGTAGTATTTTTATTGTAATTTATTGCATTCGAAATAAGTTCGCCCGAAAAAGGCTGAGAGGAACAACAGCAAAGAAAAATCAGCGTCACTTTCATATATATTACAGGTATATAATGTTAGTTGTTGTAAGGGACACTTTGTCAGTTACGCCATTTGGAGTGCGACTCCGCTGAGGCGGAGACGAGCGGAGCGGTGCGGTCACGTCGAGCGCGCCTTGCGCACGTTAGCTTAGATTCTATTGGTTAATATTAGCACAGCTTCGCTCCGCTCCGCCTCAGTGGAGCTGCACGCTTAAGGGGCTCCATTATACTCGGTAAAACCATATTGCCTTTGATATGTCATCGTTGAGTCAACGTTACGATAGCTTCTATTTACATGACAGTAATGGCTGCCGAGATAAGCACAATACGATATAGCCTGTCTAAAGAAATGGGTAAAAACCAAAATAATTATACATAAAGACGCTATGTAATGTCACTTTAATGATGTCTAACTTACAATTTCGTTACAAAAATGTTTGTGTTTGACGTTAATCGACAGTTTCGTCACGGTGACAAAACTCGTGTTTAACTGGACATTTATTTTGGTTTATACCCAAATATACTTTTGGCGAGTAGAATAAAGAGAACATTACTTTTTGATTTTATATATTACTTTGCCAAAATTACTTTGCTAAAGGATTATCTATATCTACCGACGTACTTTAAAGTTTGTATGAATGACTCTCTGCTGCTTTTAAATACATTTTTTTGGTTTTTAATTTGCTTGTACTTAATTCTTACAATATCTTTATTCTGAATACTTAGCTATTGCTTGGTTTAAAGTGAAGAAAACATCCAAGAATCGGGAGTAAATGCTTGCCCATACCTGGAATCGAGTCAGGAATATTATCTTCAAAGGCAGAGCTACTACCAACAAGGCTAAACTGGCCGTCAAAACTTTCAAGGTCGCAGCCTGACTCACTGTTTCAAAGCGCACTGCGGTCATGTTGAAAACACCGCGGGCGAAATTTACAATCATTATACTTTGCTTTGTTTTACAATATACGATGTGGATTTTAAGACTTGGCTTAATTCTTTTCACTCTCAAAAACCTTAAATGAATTTTAAGCGGCTTTGGATAACATCTTTGTTTATTATTGCCGATAAAATGGCTTTTATTTTCATAACAGGAAGAGCTGTTATAACCACAGAACTATAATAGTTCTGTGGTTATAACCTTAACGTTTAGACTCCGCGTACAAAAAAACTATACATTATAATAGCCATTGGAATAAAGTTACATTGCAAAAGAAATAGAATGGATTTTCCTTTGTTTTAGTAACAAATAATCGAATTAGAAAATAGACACACAAATTTCGTTATATGCTACCGGCCATCTTGAGCTTATAAATAGTGGAATAAAAGCATCAAATACCCAAGGCCTCTGTTCTACTGGGGAAAACCATATCGCGTTTGACATGTTATCGTATTGTTTTTAACTTGGCCACCATTACTGTCAAATAATAAGAGCTACCGTAAAGTTGACAATACGATTTAATTTCAACAGCAATAAGGTATAAAGTCACTTGTATAAATAACCTTTTCAACACACTTGCTCAAAACGACCTTTTTATTCCACCAATTTTTGGCTCATAAACCTAGATATTAAACACGCGTGCTTTTTCAGTATATTACGCACAAGTGTCTTTAGTTTATTAACCCAAACAATTTACATTTGTAGCCTAGTACCAAGTTGTAAGTACGAAGAAGAAGCGATATAATTTAGTCGGGTTATACCTTTTTTTTTCTTAGCAACAAACAGTTTTTATGCGGCAAATAACATTAAAATTTGACTAAATGAAGAGTCTTGTTTTTTTTTCGCAAGTGTGTTGAAAAACGTCGTATGTAACACGTGTGCCTGTGACCATAATATACGCGGCTTTCTTGTGGCGCACTCGCTTTCGCTCGTGCGCACACAATAGCGCCTTGTATACAATGGTCAACTTAGCACACTTGTATCATAAATACACGTGTTATCGTATTGTCAACGTTTATTTACTTGACAGTAATGGCGGCCGAGTTACAAACAATACTTACCATAAGTATTCCATAAAACCAATGAGATAGTAAACAAATTTATAAGATAATACAGAATGTAGCCACGACATATTACATAGATTTGGAATAAACTTAATGAATACCTAAATGAATTCTGAAAATGTTTACGGAGGAAAGATGGCCGTTTTAAAATTGTCCGGCGTTCAGTTTTGATTTATTTTATTTACTCATTATGCTCTAACATACTTGAGATTGGCTAAACTACTATTGAACCACCATAAATAAATAAATAAAAATAAGAAGAACTTACGTCAAATTCCTTATGATGCGGTATAAAATGTACAGCGCTAATGGTAAACATTTCTTTGCGGGAAGATTTAACAAAATGGAGCAATTATAAATGTCTGAAAGAGCTCAAACAAGTTTTTATCCAGTAAAGTGCAGCAAGAAGATGTTTAACGCAACTTTGTGAAGAATTTGTTTAATTAAAAAGATTAATTAACTTGACATCACATTCTTACTTGTATTGTAATTGCAAAGTATTTTCCGTCCGTCTTTCTCCTCAAAACGGGGAACAAAACGATGTTGCAAAAGGTTAATCGGATGAGTGACATGAGGTATTTCTTGTCACGGGATACTTTAAAAATTCCAAATAAATATTGATTAGTTAATTACTTGAAAACGAGAGATGAACGAGTGATTAATTGATTGATGAATGCAGAGGAAGCGAAGGTTATATGCTTGTACCGGTGCACCGTTCCATAGTCTCTGCCTAAGTGCCTACCCCTTTGGGAGACAGGCGTGAAGGTATGCATATGTATGTATGTTGAAAAGAAAAGGGGAGAATAGTTTTCAAGGTCGAATTATATTCCTTTTAATCAAATATTTAGGTTAACAAGAGCAATTGTAATTATATGAGTACTTATAGTAGAACCGAGTGAGAATGTAATAAAACGAACGAGCGATTACGCAATAAATGGCTATAAAGAACTGCTACTTTTAACTATACTACTAGTTTTAACACGTTCCCTGTACCCATACAAAATGATCTGACCACGTCACACGTCCACCAAGTGTGCTTCCACTTTGGCGACACGGGGACTTATCAACGTAAAACTTGGTCACCAGATTTAATTTTACTGTTGTACACAGAAGAAAAAGTGGTACGCTTGACAGTTGGCTACACGGAATCTATTGTTTGTGATATATAGATATACTTATCATCAACGTGATCCTTACGTGGAGACACGGACTTGTGATACCTAACGTCGTGACCCAATCGTGGGGTCATTCGAAGTTGTGAATCCGTAGTGGGAGCACGGACTCATGACCCCACATGGGGGGCACCCGGACGGGAACGTGTCGGTTTTTTTATGACGATGAGAAGGCAAACTAGCACACAGGCTATCTATTGATAAGTGAGATTTGAGACCTATAGACATTTGCATTCTCAGGCTCAATCCTAAGACTGCAAATGCGTTGCCAACCCTAAGGACTAAGATGCAATGCCTCTATACCTACTTGTAATGTCACGCGTTGAGTTATCCCCATACCGGTACTAAGTAATGCGAACAACACTGCTGATTGGCTGTAGGTTAAGGGATAAAATACGGACCCTGCACAAGATCCCGCCACAACTTAAAAAGGCTAAGTTCATTTTAAATATGCACGCCATATCATTGGACTTAAATGAGTCGATTTCAAATTTCACAACCATACAATCACAGCCAAGCCCAATGATATGCCCGATTAATTCATAATAGGGCGCGACAATGCCGAATCCATCGATAATAAGTAGGATATGGACGCTATCGACGGACAATAGACCGCGGTCGGGATTTTGTGCCTATTTAGCATTCCGTAATGAATAGTGATGCGAAAACCGGTTGCGATGTCGATAACTTTAATACCGAATTAATAACTGCATTTATTTGTAACTACATGAGTTTAATGTTCAGTGTACCGTTACTATTTAGTTACTAAACTCCCTCGCGACAGTACTCGATCGGCATGACTCGCCCGTGCTTCTTCAAGTAGCCTCGGCGAGTGACGAGCAGGTAATGCTGCTCCCACTCAACAGATGGCGCCTTATCGTAGTCGCATGCGGTTATATCCAAGCCCACGCGCTTTAAATTGTGGTATAGACATTGCTGAAAAAGGATACGTTTGTGATTTGTGATAAAAGCAAAAGAATTGATCGTTTGCTACTTGATGTGAACTCTAGTGATTGATGAATGAAATTTATTAGTATTTTTGAGAGTCGGAGAGAAATGTTTATTATAACGCTAGATTCGTTAACATTTCAGAATTTAGTTTAGATAAGGCCAATAACGTGTAGATAAGGAGCCGTGTTAATAACCTGATTTCGACTCTAATACCCGTCTTAAGACGCGTTAAAAATAACAGTTTTCTATGGCTTGCCGTTTATTTTGACGTATCTTTGTGACGGACCTCTCAGTCAAGATGAGTTTATTAATACGGCCCTAAGAAATAAATAATTCAAAGTAAATTGTTAAAAGACCTATTCGGAGAAGCGTATTACTTACACGAGGCAAATATGTTATGACACGGGTACCAGGTTCTAAGTCGATTGTTGGTCCCACATAAATTATTTTAGAGTAATTCCCTGAAAATAAGAAATACGAGTTATTTAAAAAAATAACAATAACGCAATGTTCTGTTCACTTTCCTAGAAAAATAGTATAACAATGGATTATCCGTCATCCGGCCTTTGTATTACAATTGGTTATATTGGTTATGATTTATACTTATTTAAAGAAAGAAAGAACAAAAATACATTTATTCACTAGAGTACTAGACACTATGACACGCAGAAAAAAAAGTAAAAACAGACAAAAGCAATAGTGAGTGTCTTCGCGGCAGTGAATCGGTCACTGGCTCAGCATAATGCTGAGGTGTTAAACACCTGCAGCGCTGATGTTCATCCAGCTCCGTTCCGTTCATTGTAAGTTAACAAGTAAAGATAATTATATCGAAAATCTTTTGATATGAATATGAGTAAGTTTAACAGTCATAACTTATATTATATCAAGTTAAATTTGTCCATGAATACATATTTTTTTTCACTGTGAATAAACCATCGTCAAGTTCATTAACTGTACTTACCAATGTGCTTCATTTGAGTACAAACTTCTTTTTTATTGGAATGACCACATATTAAATGTATTACAAAACAGAATATCACTATTAAACGTGTCATATTAACTGCAATTCCCAGTAAATACTGATTAAGAAATAACTTTTGTTTATGTCCGTGTAAAATTTGTTAATTGTAATTTGTTTCACCTATTTAAAACAAGAAATGTCGCAATGAAAGTGTGCTCTTATTAAAATTACCGCGAAATATTTTTTTACGTACGAAATTTTATATTTGGCCGAAAACAATTATGGAGTAAAACACAGCTTAATGTTTGTGAATGAAATGATTTATTGATCGACAAGTATCTTTTAATATAGGAGTAGGTGGACCCGTAAAGACTACACTAATTAGTTAATCGATCACAAATAAATAAACAACATAGATTGCTAATGTCATACTTTAGAACAAAGGTCGCCTAAAACTTATCGTCGCCAGTACAGTCCAGGGCATAAATATATATACGTTTCTAAGACGTCAAAAATATCTATACACCTTTATGCCACTGGCAATAAGGTTCGTGTACATATTAATGCCCTTGACTGTACCTCGTACTTCCACTTATTACATTAGATGGCGTTACTGTATACAAGCTCAATTCTTATGCACCTAGTGCCATCTATTGAATAGTTCACAATTTAAAACTGTAGTAACATAGCTGCCATTGATAGATTATACTTTTCTAAATTTAAACTATTTCGTTTTCATTGCTGTAGTCAAGTTAGTATGGGATTGACACACAAATTGAAATGTACGAATGTGTTCGATTCCATGACCTATTAACTTTTTGTATTTTTATTTATATTTTGTATTTACCATTCACGGACTATATGTTAATAAGTGTAGTGATGGGACACTTATTATAATAGTAGTTATTATTAGGTTTCATGAAAATCGGTTGGGCCTTTTATGAGATGTCAGCTCTGAAAAGGTATGTTTGGAAGAAAAAGACGTGTAGCGCCGATCCCAAATGATTGGGATAAAGATCATAATGCCTTATCTATATGTAAAGAAGAAACTGATTGACTGATCGATTAACGCATAGCAAAAACCGCAGGACCTAATTAGAGACTTGACATTTGAAAAGAGTATTCCTTGGGTACTCTAGAGGTGCACTAGAAAAAGGATTTTTCAAAAATCGACCCCCAACGAGAAGATATACGGGGAGAAGCGCAAAACTTATTCTAGCGTACGAAGTCACGGGCATCCCCTTGTAGCTAATAACACGCACTTGGGGATCAAAACAGTAACAACTCAAAAAACTTGCTTATTCGTTTTATGTTGAAAGAAGTTGTAATAAAGTCGATTTTAAAACACAGTTCTATTTAATTTGTTGCTGTTTTGATCTAACAGTGCGAATAGTAAAAGCTGAAAAATCTGGTATCTATCTATCGCATCACTAAAACTAGTGGGTGGGTAAAGTGATGACCAATGACCGAATAAATCCCTATTGTACCCACTAATTGACTGTCAATACGAGCTATGAAACGTTTGTGCTTTTTGTCCCTTTTAGGGTCAGCGGTTTTAGCTTTTTGTGGATGGTGGTCTGTTTGGTATTGAATAGATTTTATATTGAATTCATCTTTTAGCAATTTTGTGGTCACCATCATGTTTTTATAAGAGCTGATTTCAGTGACTACTGGCACGTATGACGACGCGCTGGTCTAGTTGCTAGTGAATGCCTCTATGCTAGTAATGTCACGGGTTATTTTATCTCCATGGCGGAACACAACAATGTGAATGATGCTGCTTTTATTTTATTTATGGCATAGAGAAGGCAAACGAGCACACAGGCCACCTGATGGTAAGTGGAAACTGTGACCCATAGACATTCACACGACTGCAAGCCTAAGAATGCAATTGCGTTGCCAACCCTGAGGACTATGATGGAATGCCTCTATGCTAGTCATTACACCGGCTGTCTTATCCCCAAACCGGAACACAACAATGCGAACACTGCTGTTTGGCGGTAGGTTAATGGATAAGATGGTGGTAGCGATCCGGACGGATCCTGCAAAAGGTCCTACCACCCGCAAACCGCACCGCACCGCACTTGCGCACCGCGCTTGACGCTACAAGGATAAGATGGTGGTAACGATTAAAATCATATCATTTCAAAGACCTATTATGTACATTATGACAGTACAATTTCGTTGCTATAGCCTTAATTACGTCCTTATTTGGCTGATAAAAGACGCAACGGCCTTAAGTGTTCAAAAACCTGTTCTAAAATAAAAAGTCGTATATTCAATCGCGGGTTGTTTTGTTTTCTATCTTTTCTTTTGGCCAATGGCAAACAATGGGCCATTTTAGATAAGGCATTTGCATCAGGATTTTTATCTGATATTAGACGCGTCAAAAACATATTCGTTTTCATCTTCGTTTTGGGTTTGAGGAGATTAGTCACTTTGGGATATTTATTTAGACAAAAAAAATGTTTGATGTTGCTTAATGAACAAAATCCTGTAAAGTGTCCTGTTGCGAGGTAAAGGCTAATCCCAATCTATTACCCGGCAATAATAATGAGTGAAAAAATAATTGATACCATTACAAACCTAAAGAGACAATCTCAAACGGATTGACCTAGTCCCAAACAAAGCTCAATACTTAAATACATAGAAAACCTTAAAGACTCAACAAATACTCGCGCTCATCACCCAAGTATTTACCCATACTGGACTCGAACCCGGGACCGCTAGCTTCGTATTCAGGGCAAATCAACTAGGCTAAACGCGTTGTTAACATTTGAAGCCGCAACAAGCAAAATACGGTTAAAAAACAAAAGAAAAGCAATGGATAAGCAAACAAAGCATTGTAATTTAGTATTCTCGCCTTCATCATCTAAACATGAACGCATTATACTTTCATTCTCAATTCGCAACTTACTTAAATTACCGCCCGCATTCACACCTTATATAAATTCCTGTACGTCCCTAATTTCTTTTGTGCGGTCCCCCATCCTATGTTATTTAAATGGCCGCCTAATCTAATTCTGAGTTGAGGTAAAAACGTTTCTGGAAGGTTCCAGAAGGTTTCGTGGAAAACTCGGCTTTGCTTACGCTTGGTTTGGTAGATAATAATCTATCTATCTATATATATAAAAGGCAAACCTGACTGACTTATATATCAAGGAACAGCCGAAACTACTGTACCTGGAAACTTGAAATTTGGTACAGGGGTTCCGTTCATGATATACTCGTGAGTACTAAGAAACGATTATTGGAAATTAAATAGAGGTTAAATAGGGGGAGTACCGGGAAACTAATTCCACGCGTACGAAGTTGCGGGCGTCCTCTACATAGTATAAAACAAAGTCGCTTCCCGCTGTCTGTCTGTCCCTATGTATGCTTAGATATTTAAAACTACGCAACAGATTTTGATGCGGTTTTTAATAGATACAGTAATTCAAGAGGAAGGTTTTTATGTACCACACACTCTGGTTTATGTACGGGTGTTGCAGAAATCTCACCGAAGCGAAGCGAGGGCGGGTCGCTCATTAATAATAAAACTGATTAGTCGATATTGGTCGTAATAAAAAGCGTAAAGATAAATAAATAAATATCGCAGGGGACGATGTCCCACAAATTAATCTAGTCCCAAACTGAGCTCTAGTCTTGTACTATGGGTACTAGACAACGATATAAATACTTACATAGAGAAATAAATAGAAAACATTAAAGACTCTGAAACGAATACTCGCGCTCATCACACAAATATTTGTCCATGCCGGGAATCGTACCCGGGACCGCTAGCTTCGTAGGCAGGGTCACTGCCAATTAGCCACAAAATAGAGGGCGATTTAGACGCGGTTTTTCTAAAGAATTTTTTTTTGTATTTAATTGGGTTGATTCTTATCTGAATTTTATTAAAATCAAATTGGGATATTGGGTTTTCATCTTTTAAATAGTATTACTTTAGCTATTGTGCTTTTATGGATAGTAAGGTTAATGTACTTATAGCAATCGCGCCAATATAAGGAACTATTATAATTGTGTCGTGCAGCAGATGATTAATTAACTTATTTATTGACGCACTATAAACCTAGATTACTTAAAGTATACTTTGTCACTGTCATATGCTAATGTTACAGTTACAGATAAGATTTTAAGCATATTTTAGCAATTGTGCGTGCGCAAAAGAGCGTTAGTTTATTAGGTTCAGCCTATTTAATATTTTCAAGATACTACTTCACTCTACTTAAGTGTTAATATTAAGATTGTATCGATGTAATGTCACTGTTGCCGTTAAGAATCAAAATGGCAACGCTTTTATAACAGTGCACCTTATAACTTACGTCAATAACATTAAGAGCCAGATTTCTTTAAGCTCAGAACCCAAAACACCTCAGCCTAAAGGTTCACGAACGGCCCTTTCAGAATCAAGAGCCTTTCTTATGGTAAACAGTTACCCAGCGTAATGCCGCTAATGTGTACCTTGCTTAAGGGTTACATTCAAACTTTTTCATGACACACCCGAATGGGATTACGGCGTAACTTTGCCTGGATTTAGTCCGACTCCGCGATAAAGAGTGAGGTTTTTCACAGTCCATATCTATAGTAAAACCTAAGTATTAGTTTAGGACTCGGGCATATCAAATACAACTGACAACAGCAAGACTGTGACAGTGATATACAGTCAAGTACCGTAAACTGGGGGTACTTTGATTTACGGAGTAACATTGCCCACCCCAAAAACTATCTTTAATATTTAATTATTCTATTAAATGTTTCATCAGGACTAAGCTACTCATACAGTTATATAATTACTTCAACAATTTAAGAAGATAACAACCAAAACAGCTATCGTTTTAAGGTCGGGCAATGTTACCCCATAAAACAAATTACCCCCAGTTTACCGGTACTATTCATACTCGGATTTTACTGTAAGTATGTATGTACAATCGGCAAAAAGGAACCCCGATACATCATACGAGTAACTATTTCACAGTGACTTTTTAAGAAGAATTTTAAAACAAAATAATGTCACCGTGACACAATTTTCATGGTGGGCCAGGGTTCCATGTAATTAGAATCAGATGTCTAATTCGGCTTTGTAATTTAAACCTTAGATAGCTAGAACAACGATGTAATAAACGAAAGTTTTTCTTTGTTCGTGTAGATACTTATTTTATTTTCTTGCTGATATAGCCTCTGGACAACCAGCGGCGGAGTTAAAAATAAATGTTAAGTCGTTAGTCGTTATTGGACTTAATAATACTTTATCCAGGTCAATGTCGAAGGTTCTTACACAATTTAAAAATGTTTCAAAAATCGATATTTTTCATACTAAAGATTTAAAAAAAGATTAAAGTCATTTATTCAGTAAGTATAGGCCGCACAGGCGTTTTTACACGTCAAGAATTTACCAGCGCTTCCCAAGAGGAGACCACTGCTGAGAAGAAACGCCGCAAAAAACTCAGCAGTCGGTCATTTTTAAAACAACAAAACACTACAATACAATGGTTCTACTTAGTCTAAGCATTATATAAAGCTATGAATATTAAATTAAATACTATATTTAATAACATACGTAGTTCAGCAGGAAAATATGCAAAAAATCATGACAGAGTAATATAAGTTTCGATATGTTAACCTACATCAACAGTGTCCCCTGGACAAGATAAAGTATTTTTGCATTTGAGCAAATTATTATTGACTAAGTTTCGGGTGTAGGCCATGCATTTTTGTCTGTTAGATAGTCCTCGACCCTATAATACGCTTTAGACATTAACGACTTTTTCAAGTAAATTTTAAATGCTGGGTAGGGTAATTTTAAAACTAAGTCTGGTAATTTATTATAGAAATTAATGCATTCACCAACAAATTATTATGAATATACTTTACCGACACGGATTTTTTTAATAGTGATTTAATTTTTATTTTTGGTATTTTTGGACTCGAATGACGCTTATTTCCCAACTAATAACGTCGGCGAAATAATCTCGACTTACACAAGAATAGGAATACTTGGGTTTTTTACGGACGTTGGGTTTTACTGTAACTAAATGGTTTTTTACGTAATTAATTATTTTTAGAGTCCCCAATGAGATCTTGAATCGCTTCCAAGATTCTGAACAAAGAAAATCAGATATTTACTGTTAATAGGTTACGGTAAGCTGTCTACGAAGTTATACAATTTTCTATTTTTAAATGATTAATTATTGATTTCGGTCCACTTTTCGTTTAGTGTAAAGAATGGCGCCCACGCCGAAAAAAAATGAGGTTTTTTTTTTTAATATTTTTTTTGTACGATTCTTGAAATTTGGTAAACACAAAGGCAATGTCTTTTAATTCGCTGTGATATATTCTAGACTTTAGGATTTAAAGCGGTTTATGTCATAAAGATAAGTCTTTTAAGTTTGTTAAATAATTGTTACGAGTTCAAGTTTGAGATATAAAAAAAAAACTCTTTATTAATTAGTACGTAAACAACATAGTCAAAGCCATTAAAAAGCATACCTTTATTTGCTAAAACATAATAACACTATTAATTATAATTGCCTAAATTTAAATCAGTGTACATTAGCAACCCAAAATTTCCAGACCCTGCTTAACTTATCACTCAAAAGGCCAATTATAAGCCTTCTCTAACCCGTTGCCAGCTCAAAACTGTTATTCGTAACACCGCGTAATACGCTGTCAACCGATATCAAAAACGGGGTTAATCCTAACCGCTCGACGACAAAAAACAACGCTCCAAAAATAAATTCTTAATAATTAACGCCACATTCAATTTCACGGTTCCAGGCGACCGATCGCAGGACGGCAACATAATAACCCCCGAGTGTTTTCTTTCAGTTCTACGCTCCAATAAATACGTAACATCGCAATCGTCTTTGATCTATTCGAAGATTCGACGGCGTTTCGCTCGATGTAGACGCGTCGCGTGTCAAGTGTTGCGCGATTGCGATCGGGTTGAGAATAGGGTGCTTTTTCATGTTTTGAAACTTGTTGACCTACTGAGAATATGAGTGTTACCGTGCTGCCTGCTAAAACAAATGGCGGTATCTCAGACGAAACTCATGTAGTAAATTCAACCTTATTACTAAAGGGAGAGATTTAATCTGCTTTGGTTATTGAATTTGAGATACTGCTTATGTATATAGTCGTATTTTTATACCTACTGAATAAATGTAAACATATACAAGTTAACGGAAAACATTTGCAGCATTTGCTTTGCTTCACAACTCGAGCGATTTTAATTTCAATTATTTCTCTAATTTATTTATTTATTTATGGATACTAGTAGTAATAATGACGTAACTTTGTTTATATTTTTTTTATGGGAATAATAATCCGACCTTAATAACGGCAGCGCGGGTACACGTGTTATAGATAGTGATTTTGTATTGTTTAATGATGTTGCGTGCTCAAGTGTTGTAACTCGAGCACGAACATTTGAATCATACGTCACGTTTTCGAATCGAATTTACTATGCGAAGACGTGCTCCTATCCGTAACACGAATCCTAAAACAGACTTACGATTTCATACAATATAATTGCTGGAACTGTAGGTAGTCGGTAGGAGTACCTGTATATTCTGTTTTCGAATATTGTAGGAATGTATTAATGTACGACTGGTAATTTATTAAAAAATATAATAAGATTTTTTCTCTAGATATTTTTTCTTTTGAATTTGTGTTCGCTTTAGATTTGTTATGAGATGGAAAAATCGAATGTCTTTCCTTAAAGTTTGGAAGGACTTTTCATTCAGTACATTATTTACAAAAACATTTATATGTCGCTTTTCGCTTGTGCCTTGTCCGCCACTTGCTGTCACAGCAAATGTCAGTGTTTGAGATTCCAGCGTAGTTTAGGCGTTATTTTGGGATAGATTGATGGTCCGATAGACGGGGCGCTTTCGAAACACTGTTTATTTTATGGTTAGTATTTTTTTTAAATTGTCTTATGGTCAACTATGAATTTCCGTGAGATTTAGGAAACGTGAAACGGAAATTCTTAATTCTAAAGCTGCAATCAAACTAAATATTTAAACATGAAATTGGATACCATCTTTGTTTTACGATCTTGAATCCTTGTGAATAGTAAAAGACTTTATTTCAAATTTAATTTAACTCATATTCTTAATATTACGATATAAAAGGACTTGTGTCTGTAAGAAATAAAAACACGAAAAATCCTACATGAATTAACCCAATCTCACTTATCTTTAGGCTTGTACTAAAACCACAGAAAAACGATCAACATATTTAACCTTATCCAAGATAGAACGAAACAACTCTCACTCATCAAGTTTAGAGTCAGTATTAAAAAACTGATTTCGACTGTAATGACCATCTCAAGATGCGTCAAAAAGACAGTTTTTTATGGTTTGACGTTTCCTATGGCTTGATGTATGACGGACGTCTCAACCCAGATGAGTTTATCAAACCTTCATACTGCCCTCCACATTAAAAAGGACGCATGTGCAATTTGATAGTCGAATAAAACTTAACCCCCCACACTAACAAATTAGGTTAATACATACGAGGTTCTATGAGCCACGTCCTTTTTTCTTCGCTTCCTTAACATATATTTTTTTGTCCACAGGTAACAGTGCAACCTAAATGCCAATCGGCTGGTGTAGTGTAGTGCCGCGTATGAACCCGTGATCGAGCTGGCGTGGTACGGCGGCATGCAGGCCGGGGGGTGGTTCGTGCCCTGGACCATGGGCATGCAGTCCGTGGGCAAGTATGTGGCGTTGCCCATGGGCGGCATGGTCCCGCTGGTGCCGCCCATGCTTGCTGCCATGCCTCAGGCGCCACCCCCGCTCCGGCTGATAGCCCCGCCGCAGTTACATCAGCAGCCTGGGAGAAAGGTAAACATTTGTGAATAGGTCTCTACATGACTGTGTTACAACCACATATAACCCCACAGAATCTGTGATTTGTATTGGCGTTTACGTTGATGACTTGCAGGTATCTAGATGATCTCGTGACTGTATTTAAAGACCAAACTAAAGATCTACCGCCTTTCATAAACGCACATTAAACGAGAAAGGTAAACATTTGTAAATAGGTATCTACATGAATGTGTTACAACCACATATAACCCCACAGAATCTGTGATTTGTATTGGCGTTTACGTTGATGACTTGCAGGTATCTAGATGATCTCGTGACTGTATTTAAAGACCAAACTAAAGATCTACCGCCTTTCATAAACGCACATTAAACGAGAAAGGTAAACATTTGTAAATAGGTATCTACATGAATGTGTTACAACCACATATAACCCCACAGAATCTGTGATTTGTATTGGCGTTTACGTTGATGACTTGCAGGTATCTAGATGATCTCGTGACTGTATTTAAAGACCAAACTAAAGATCTACCGCCTTTCATAAACGCACATTA
This sequence comes from Acleris sparsana, assembly GCA_923062465.1. NCBI lineage: Eukaryota > Metazoa > Arthropoda > Insecta > Lepidoptera > Tortricidae > Acleris > Acleris sparsana. The sequence continues at coordinate 18,600,483 of OV281286.1, forward strand.
AACGAGAAAGGTAAACATTTGTAAATAGGTATCTACATGAATGTGTTACAACCACATATAACCCCACAGAATCTGTGATTTGTATTGGCGTTTACGTTGATGACTTGCAGGTATCTAGATGATCTCGTGACTGTATTTAAAGACCAAACTAAAGATCTACCGCCTTTCATAAACGCACATTAAACGAGAAAGGTAAACATTTGTAAATAGGTATCTACATGAATGTGTTACAACCACATATAACCCCACAGAATCTGTGATTTGTATTGGCGTTTACGTTGATGACTTGCAGGTATCTAGATGATCTCGTGACTGTATTTAAAGACCAAACTAAAGATCTACCGCCTTTCATAAACGCACATTAAACGAGAAAGGTAAACATTTGTAAATAGGTATCTACATGAATGTGTTACAACCACATATAACCCCACAGAATCTGTGATTTGTATTGGCGTTTACGTTGATGACTTGCAGGTATCTAGATGATCTCGTGACTGTATTTAAAGACCAAACTAAAGATCTACCGCCTTTCATAAACGCACATTAAACGAGAAAGGTAAACATTTGTAAATAGGTATCTACATGAATGTGTTACAACCACATATAACCCCACAGAATCTGTGATTTGTATTGGCGTTTACGTTGATGACTTGCAGGTATCTAGATGATCTCGTGACTGTATTTAAAGACCAAACTAAAGATCTACCGCCTTTCATAAACGCACATTAAACGAGAAAGGTAAACATTTGTAAATAGGTATCTACATGAATGTGTTACAACCACATATAACCCCACAGAATCTGTGATTTGTATTGGCGTTTACGTTGATGACTTGCAGGTATCTAGATGATCTCGTGACTGTATTTAAAGACCAAACTAAAGATCTACCGCCTTTCATAAACGCACATTAAACGAGAAAGGTAAACATTTGTAAATAGGTATCTACATGAATGTGTTACAACCACATATAACCCCACAGAATCTGTGATTTGTATTGGCGTTTACGTTGATGACTTGCAGGTATCTAGATGATCTCGTGACTGTATTTAAAGACCAAACTAAAGATCTACCGCCTTTCATAAACGCACATTAAACGAGAAAGGTAAACATTTGTAAATAGGTATCTACATGAATGTGTTACAACCACATATAACCCCACAGAATCTGTGATTTGTATTGGCGTTTACGTTGATGACTTGCAGGTATCTAGATGATCTCGTGACTGTATTTAAAGACCAAACTAAAGATCTACCGCCTTTCATAAACGCACATTAAACGAGAAAGGTAAACATTTGTAAATAGGTATCTACATGAATGTGTTACAACCACATATAACCCCACAGAATCTGTGATTTGTATTGGCGTTTACGTTGATGACTTGCAGGTATCTAGATGATCTCGTGACTGTATTTAAAGACCAAACTAAAGATCTACCGCCTTTCATAAACGCACATTAAACGAGAAAGGTAAACATTTTTAAATAGGTATCTACATGAATGTGTTACAACCACATATAACCCCACAGAATCTGTGATTTGTATTGGCGTTTACGTTGATGACTTGCAGGTATCTAGATGCTCTCGTGACTGTATTTAAAGACCAAACTAAAGATCTACCGCCTTTCAAATCATAGTAATAAACTATACATCCTATTATCACATTAATAATGGCGAGGCCCGATGCTTCACCCCTGAAATGCAGTGGAATAAGAGCCTAAGCCCTCTTCTGTCGATCATTTTATTGATTTCTCATTCCCCTTCCTCTGCTATACGTCTTGAAGAAGTCTTCCAACCATAAACGGACGTTAAATTTATTTTAGTTAAATGTTCTTTACCTCTTTTTGACAAACTTAACCACTCTTTATTATGCGCTTTTGCAAAGTTTAGGTAAATTAGCTCTACCCATTCTGGATAAGGACAGCGCATATTTTTAAGCACACTTGCGTTTATGACTAAATGGGCTAGATTATAGTAGTTGTTTGTCAGATTTCGATTAATGCACCGAAGACATACGTACTTAGGTAGTATGCTAGATGATGTTATAAAAAACTTTTAACTTTAGGTTATATGGTACCAAATTATTATTTAATGATGTTACTTAAAGCAACCGTCATGCTTTTGTTAGTGATGAAACATAACATGTGTCTGTTACTTTTGACTACAAGCATTGTTCCGTATGAATTCCTGGAAACTTTAATGAAAAGACACAGTTTCTTTACATTCAATAAAATTCTATCCGTCTGTATGAACGCTAAGATCTTTCAAACTACCCAACGGATTTTATTGCGGTTTTCATCAATAGATACAGTGATTCAAGAGGAAGGTTTTTATCTAAAAAAAAACAAGTTAACGTACGTGTGTTACAGAAATCTCACATAAACCGAAGCCAAGCGGTCCGCTATAAAGTCCAAGTCGAACAAACCGCAACACGCGATATGGCTGATAATTATATTAAATGTTAACAGAGAAAGAGGCGGATAAAATTTTGCCTCCAAATAGGACAATGGACCGCAATTCGTGTTTCTATTGCGCTGCCATTGAACCTAGAATTTCGGGTCACCATTTTTCCCCCTAACGAACGTAATTTCGCCCTAATTTAGGCTTAACTCTATTTAATCAAGCTAAATCAAAATTCCGCACGCAATTCAGGATTTCCTTGTAATTTGGGACCGTCTCGGATTGGTGGTTTTTTCTGGGGCTGGCCGGGAATAATTGGATTTTTATTTGACCCGGGTATTTTGGGAGCCGCGAGGTTATAAATGTCAGTACTTTATCAAACGTGTTTTATTCGCGTTTTATGGCAAATTGAAAATGCTCGCGCGTACTTTATGCTTGTATATAAGGGAATAGGGGCTGATAATCATGCGTTAAGGGGCGATAAAGTAAGGGTATGTGTGGAATAATTGTAAATGATAATTGGGATACACCAATGTATAAAAATTTCATAACCGTGTCGAGGAATACGCTTCTCGAATGTATGTTACAGTGAATTATTTATTTAAAGTTATTCATTTTTCCCCTAAATGCGGTAAATGCTAATGGTTCTATGTCAACCTTTTTTGTGGTTTTATATAAAACATATATAATAATTTACCTTAGATAATAATAAAAACAGTATTTCTAAATTATTGTATTTTATAAATTATTTTAAATAATAATAACACAGCATGAAATGCTTCAAATTAGATCCTTAGAAAAGGCTATTCTTCTCAGTAAAAATGTAAAAGCAAGCATTTTTTTTTGGTGTATCCCAATTAAAGTTGTTATTATGAGAAGTAATAAAACTGCCGCAGTTACATATATCGTGTGTATCAATTTAAATTTAAATTACTTGATTACTTCCATCTTGTTACCGCAGTTTTATGGCTACGGTTAAAAGCGCAAACCTCAGTGAATTAGACCTTTTATTACCTTGATTTATATATCCGATTGAGCGTAAGAAAATAAACTGTTTTTGCGTATGTTGGCATAACTAGTTAAATAAAGAACCCTACTAATATTATAAATGCAAAAAAATGAGTGTTAGATTGTTACCCTATCACCTCCACCCTGCAACGACTAGACGGATTTACATGAATTTTGAAATGGAGACAACCATGGATGAATACATACATAGGCCACGTTTTTTTTTTTCAGTGTAATTACAGTCAAGGCGCAGCCTCAACCCCGGGACTTAACATTTGTATGGAATATTTCTGGAATTAACGGAACAAGAATTTCTCAAAAATTTAACCCACACCAAAAAAAAAAAAGGACCAGCGGCAAAATTATTCAACGCGTACGAAGTCGCGAGCTTTTTATAGTTTTTAAATAGATTAAGTCAACAACATCAACTTGTCAAGTAACGGCCTCAAAGTTTTTCTACAACAACCCAACTAACAACATAATTAAACTTACCAACTTTTCTTTTACTTTAACTACTTACTACTAATTATTTCAAACAAGCCGACTGTAAGTTAATTGCACTTTGCATGTTTATTCCAACAAGGTATACGATGAAAGAATAAGGATTTCTCTGTAATTAGCGATGTTATCTCCAGACGAGTCTGGGACTACAGTAACTAATGTGGTTTATAGTCGCCGCCGTTGTCTGTTTCTTGGTTATTTTTAACTATTTTTCTAGTCATGTTAGGCTATTAAACGTCAGAAGGACTTGTTTTACTTGTAGTTAATTCTGTGTGGTGCAAGTGATAGCGGTTACGATTTGATTGATGTACAGTCACAAGAGTGTTAAGCCACTTGCTACTCTTCTTAATTTAGCCGAATAATACATACTGGATACACGAGTATAACCGACTAAACCCAGATTTGCATTACACGGCCAAATTCCGAACAGTGGTTAGTGGCTTAACTATCCCGTGTTGTGACTGGACAAGATACTAATGACGCGTTAGCCTAGCTGGTAGTGAGCCTGCCTACGATGCTAGCGGTCTTGGGTTCAAATCCCGGTAAGGGCAGATATTTGTGGGATGAGCACGAATATTTGTTTCTGTATAAGTATTTATATGGTTGTTTGGTACCCATAGTACAAGCCTAGAGCTTACAAGGAAAGGTACCCAACTGTCCGGCTCCGATTTGGTTTATTTTGATAAATGTTAGAGAATAGTCTAAAATAACAAAAATGTATTTTATATTTAGCTGCCCAATCTCAACCTGTTCCGAGAAATTGACTTTCAAAGTACTGAAAAGTGATTACACCCTCTAACTTCTATAGAGTTTTCTATTTGTTTTGCGATATTGGCTAAAACTCATATTAATAAAAATAAAACAAAGTAATTGTATCTTCGATGAGGAGTATATTGACTTTGAAGAGTATGATACCTGATATTTTTTTATTTAATAACTCGCTGCGTCTCTCAATTTGTACCAACTCCTAATTGTTCTTAGCAAGTCCTGTGTAAGGCGTTTAATATTACCTCAGCCGTGTCATCAGATTAACTGCGTTTGCGCAGGCGTGTGTCGCACGATAAATAGGCTACCAGTGAAAAGGTCGACTTGACTCGTAAGGGTACATACATTAACCAAGTAACATAATCCCTTTTTCACTTGATTTTTAGAAGACTTAGGCCCTTTTATAAAATCGTATAAATAGTCGAAAACGCTGAAAAGACGTTTAAAAAAACCGCTGTTGGTAGTATTTAAAGTCATCTTGTTACTGTAAAAATAAAATAAATGTATTAAACGTTCACTTAAACCCTCATGAAAAATAACGATCGAACCCCATGTCAATCAGGTTTTTTTTTTATCGATTGCCTAAATTCTCTAATCTTTGAACCATTATATCGGAAAATTTCTAACGTCTTATAACACTTTAAAAAGATGAAATGATAAAAACTTATCGATGTCTTTTTTATCGATACTATAAGCCCTAGCTAAGGACTCTCCCACGATTCTCAGGGGACATCACTTGAATACTGATCAGCATGGTGGTCAGATTACATTTACTTCAACCAGGATTTATTATAGTAAAGTACTTGTATATTGTGTATAGATATTATTTTAAACGTTTAGTCTACTGGAAATAACATATATATAAACATATTATTCAACACGATTTTAAATATACACATTATCTTCCCTAAACTAAAACCCTCTCCTAAGTCTCAAGTTGCTAATTTATTATAAGTAAAAAAAAAGTATCTTTAAATTTATCCCATTTTTTGGATTATCGCGGTTACCCTACCACTGTTTTAAAATTAGATTGATAACATCGAGTGACAGGTATGACTGTTAGGTATTAAATGTAGGGTGACCACACTTTAGGACTATAATTTAAATTCCTAGTGTGATTGGTAGTTTTATTAGTATATTAAAGATAACTAAACAAAGGATATAAAAAAATGAGCAAATGGAATACACTGTTCGTCATTAACTAAGCCACAGGGAATTGTTTTGTATTACCAATTTGAAGTCATCCTGTAAAAAATACAAGCTACCCGCCCGGGCTTCGCTTCAGTTTGTGTTTGTTTTCTAGAACACCCGTCAAATATCTATTGATGACAACCGCATTATAATCCGTTCCGTAGTTTTAAAGATCTAAGCGTACATACAGACGGACTGACGGAGGGAAGTGACTTTTTTTAATACTACGTAAATATTATTATACTGTTATTGTGTATAAATGAATATAAACCGTATATAAGCTATGAAATTGCTAACGGATATTAAAAACGTGCTTCGTTACTGGTAACACTTTATCTTAAAGCGTAACGAATTATGTTGCTATCATTTTTAATGACCTTTAAAATTATACGCGTTATCTTATTCCACTTTATAATATAAGTAATAATGCCATGTTTTGAACATGCCCTTCATGAAATGGCCTAGTAAATTAGTATTGGGGTTCACTTAATATCTTAAAACTTACGTACAGTCAACGTCATATAGTTGGTAGCATCCAAAGTAGCCAAATAGTACGTTACACGTCATTATTACCGTAGTAACAAGGGCGTGTAACGAACTATTTGGCTACTTCGGATGCTACAAACTATATGACGCTGACTGTACAGGGGCCGAGCTTCTAGGCGGTTAAAAACATTGTCAACGTTAAGATACCTCTTAATTACTTGACAGTAATGGCAGCTGAGTTAAAACTCAAAAGCAATATGGGTTTACGCAGTAGAATAGAGGCGCAGTACAAATAGTGCAATAGCCCTTAAACCGATGTAAAGAAGAAAACGAAAAAAAAGAAGAAGTGTTCTAGAAAAAGTACAAAAAAAAAGATAAAAAGAGAAAAGATGTTTATTCAGTAAATAGGCCGCACGGACATTTTTACACGTCAAAATCTACCAGCGCTTCGCAAGAGACCACTGCTGAGAAGAAACAACGCAAGAAACTCAACAGTCGGTCGTTTTTTTTTAAATACTACTTATGATATTATACAATTATAAAGCTTAATATAAAACATGCATGATATAAAACAATTAATTTGACATAAAATTAAAATTAAAATAATAAACATTCAAGCGTAGCTTGAGCAGGAAAATGTGTCAAAACTAAGAAAAATAAAAATACAAATTAAACACGTTAAATTAGAAAAATACATTCCACCACTTTCGTTGTAACTGTTTTCGAATGAGGCTTTTGAAATCTGATATACTTAGGTTAGGTACTTAAAATATTTTAACTTTCTCCATTCCTAATAAAACATTATGGATAAAACATCTTAGCAGTAAAGAAGTTGAAAGCTTTCATCGTATTATGCTAATGGGTTCCTAGTAAATCGTTTAAAATATTTTAACGAACATCTCATTTTGCCAACCATTTTATAATTAGAACATCTAATGCCTCCAACCTCTTCGCGTTAATAAACTTGTAATTGGATATAATCTACGTAGCATACAGTTTGCTGACCCTTAACTCGTTAGATACCTTGGGCTTTATATCAGGTCATTTTTGTACTAAAACAAGAGACGCTGGCATGTGATTATGATACATGTTCAGTACCGAAGCGGCGTCTCTTGCACCAAAACTGCCTACAGTTTTGAGCCGTGGGCAGTGAAGGTTAACGCTTTCCATGCAGGTCTTATTTAAATCGTGTAATTGCGTCGAGGTAGCCGAGCAATTTGTTGACACTCCCACTAATTAAGCTTAGGGCGTATGATGCAGATTCACCTCAAAAAGGGCGAGGCGCCAGTTTGCGCGTGTTTTTACAAGCGTCGAATAATCCTATTAAAAGCCAGGAACTTAACTTGTTTTGACACGCTGAGATGATTTTCTATGGATAGGCTCCTGCTTTGTGACTCTTAGATGACTACTACTTAATTTTACAAGCATTGATGGGGCTCGTTTCTATAGATTAAAAACACTACAAGTTACCTATTCGAAACTGGAGGAAATCAAGGGACACCGCCTCAATCAGCATCTACTTTTTTGTCTTAAAGTAAACGGTGTGTTAGGTTTTTTTTAAATAATGAAATAGATTTTGTAATCGTTTTAGGAAGATTAATGACTGACAAAACCGTACTGACCTTACTAATCTTTGACTATTATTTGCATTTATACACCTCTACAGAGCCTCTACTCTACAGTGTAAAACCATATTGCCTTTGACCTGTAATAGTATTGTCATTGTAAGAAAATAAGAGCTATCGAAACGTTGACAATATGAACGTTTTACCGTGTCGAATATCAGCCCTGTACTCATAGATTAGAGAATATTCACGATGACATTTAATCACGAGGCGCTAGTAGATTCGCTCCATGTTGCCGACGTGTAAAAGAGCCCTCATGTGGTCAATTTACTGAATAAATAATTTGATTTAGAATTTTGGTGCACCGAATTATATTAAGCACGGGTACATTAAAAAATAATATATATATATAAAGTATAAAACCACCAACACTGCCACCCTACACATACTCACTCTGCACGAGGGTATCCACTCAGCCTAAAATGGCGTCCATGTATTCTGAAGGCATGCTGGCCTCATACACTGCGGTTTACAAGCTATATTATATACCTACGTATCATCCTGTACACTTCGTAGAAAATTAGAGCTGCTCAAATCAAAATCGTCCTTAAACTGCTTGACGTTTACGCTATTCTGATTAATTTTCCCGTGTTATTTGTATTAAAGCACGAATTAAAATGGCGTAACTGCCATTTGTTAGAAGGTGCATTTTTAAGTGGACGGCCGGAATTAACGTAAATTATCTCTTCGTAGAATATGCCGTAGTTTTGCTCGCCTGCTGACATTGTGTAGAATTTGGAGCAGTTTAAAAATGTTACGTGGAGTTTTATTATGCTGCGCAAAAATGAAGGGTGGTGTCAGCTTTTATTAGCGTGGCTGTAAAAAAATGCCCGCTTAATTAAAATGTCAAATTCCTTCCTAGTAACGTCAGATATTAAAATAATCAACAGTGTGTAGCAACCATAGCATGTGATTTTAGTATCGCTGTATAGTGCCTTGTCTTGTTTTTTTATTGACAAATACTTTCATGAACAAAATGATTGAAGTAAAGTGACATGTTGTACGTGTGATGTTTTGCTTTGATCTACAGAATACACTTTTAAATCTAGAATACTACTAGTGTTTCGGATAATTTGCGAATTTAACACGACTAAGGTGAACGCAATTGAGATATCTTAACGACGTCAAATAATATTAAAATATTATTCATTGATTACGGAAATAAATCTGAATACCGCAGCGATTAACGTCGGAACTTTTATGCGAAAATGGCGACAATGGTTTCAAGATGGCGATTCTGTTATTTAGCTCGGATATTAGGGCACACAAATGTAATTAAAAAATATTACAATGTTTACAACAGAAGTAAAACTAGATTACTTTGGTTAAAGATCACCTATGCCATCTCGGAGACCGCCAGTTTGTAATAATGGTCTCCTTTATACCTTAACTACAGGATGCCCTCAAAGTTGAACACTAAGACCACTACCTTCCTCCACCACCACTTTTTTCACGATCACTTTTTTTTTTCATGGTTGGATTTTCCAACCATCTATCTTAGTTCAAGTTTACATTACTAAATATTTAGGTTGTGATAATCTGCCCTGTTCCACAAACCAACTAGGATAGAGTTTTAATTGAGCTACATGACTGTTATAAGTGTTATAACTTTGTATCTGTCTCTATCCGCGTAGATTTTGTCTTAATTTCTGGGGTATGTATCTATATTGGACTCCAGGCTATAATCCATTGTGTACCAATTTTCACGCTAATTGGTTGAGCCACTAAGACGGAACGAACAAACAAACACATTCGCATTTATAACATTAGTAAGTATTCAATTATCCAAATGACAGCGAGGCGAGCAGCAGGCAGCGAGCGTGAGGCTACCCGTAATAGGCGCTATAAAAAATAATCTGGTTAAATTCGAGCGGTTGCCGTTCATTTCAGCGAGGCTGGTATTTACGAGTGATACTGCGCCGGCGTTAAGCCTCTTTCGCAGAATAGTAAAGGGTGTTTTCTAATTGGAAATAATTGAGACGTTAAAAAACGGATTAAATTTTACAGGCCAAGATAGGCAAGGAAGTTTTTGTGCCAAGTTTGTGTATGCGACGTAAATTTCATTTTATTTATTATGAATTGGTATTTCCAATACCCATTGCTTTAAATAAGTTTAAAAAAGTTTTTATACAAAAAATGATGTTTTTTGGCGATCAATATTAATGGATGGCCTAGATACATATTTTTCCACAGGAGGCAAAATTTAAAATAATTAGGTATACTTAAACATATTAAAAGGGGGACCAGCTGGACCAACCGATACAAGGCTAATGAACGTATACGAGTATGTAGAGCTTCGTCAGTATTTTATTTTTAGTTTAGAAATTTAAATTATATTGACAGTAATGTAACGTAATGCTCAAAATTATGGCATGTATTGGAAATATTTTTCTAAGCCACGACCTCGCTAGTTTAGTGTCATTAATATTGCATCTATCTATTGCTTATCTTGATGTTATATGCAATAAAATATTTAAATATATGCTTATACTGTCAATTTTACCGTCGCATTTGAATATTTATAGCAATAAATTGGCTGTAATATTTGTATTTGCATTTGCAATGAGTCTTGTAAATTTAATATAGAAGTAAATTTTTTGAACGTTTATAACTAAGTCGAAATTAAAAAGAATTGCTTGGAACAGATTAAGATTGTTAATTCTAGTTAATTAATATGGTTTTTAAGTTATGATACGATAAAGTCGATTATACGTAAAACAACGGGACAGCAGATACATCCTTTTGACTTGCGAGTGAATAGACAAGTCCAGTTCCCACAGTGACCACTATTGGATGTTTTTCCCTTTTTTATCGAAGGCAATAAAATCCGTACCGTAATGTTCTGCATTTAAAGTTGTTTATCAAGCGTGAGAGACAGGTTGTTATGTTTGTTTTTGCAGCGATTAGCTGTACAGTGACACTCTGTAATTCCGGTGGATCATAGCACAGATAGCTTTATTCACAGGGTGTTGGTAATGGTCCGCTGGATAGTGGTAATTTTGCTGGAAAAGTTTTTAGACCACTTTAAATTAATGAACGAAGCACTGAAACGTTTATCTGGAGTTCTGAAACTATGATGTAATCAACTTTTGCACCACCGTTTGTAATTGTCATATCTTATGAATGATTTTGAAGGTAGGATTACAATAAACAGTTTCAACCTAGCGCTCGTGTTTGATGTACGTCCCTCTCGCTTTAGATAACATGACATGGCGCAGCCGGTATTTTAAATCGAATTAAGTAAACAGAATATAGAAAAACAAACGTTAAAACATTTGTGACAGTGAAGTGATATAATATCAGAACTCATAATCTAAAGTACGAGCTGCATAATATCGTCGAGTGTGAATAATAATGGAGTCCATTTTGCAACCACCGCTGCCATTTTTATTTGAGAACAGTATAGTGAATGTTACGTCGGGAAATCTCAGTAAAGAATGGGATAAATGGAAAAAGAGTTTTAAAATTTATTACGAAGCATGCGAATTAGGAAAAAAGGATGAAAAAGTGCAAATAAATATTTTACTTCACGTAATAGGCGAAAGAGGCCGAGATGTCTATGATCAGTTCACGGGAAAACATGAGACTGTTGAAAAAGTCCTGGAAAAATTTGATGCGTTTTTCATTCCCAAGAAAAACCTTACTATTGAGCGTCACAAGTTTTTTAAGCGCGAACAGGGCGACTTGGAGTCTTTTGAACAGTATGTATTCGAGTTGAACAAAATGGCGGCCAAATGCGAGTTCAAGGATTTGTGCCGGGATTTGGTCCGTGATCGATTAATCTGCGGAATTAAGGATGGAACATTACGTGAACGACTGTTGAGAGAGCCAGACTTAACCTTGAATAAAGCGGTAGAAATATGTAATTTAGCAGAATTATCACGAGCGCAAGCTGTCACCATCAAGTCAGAGAACACCGATCACCACGTTCATGAAATACAGAACAGGACAGGATCTCAACAGGAGTCAGAACCCGCGGAGTTAAACGTGATAAGAGGGCGGTACGAGTCATCACGGAAAGGTCAAACGTCAAGGTCAACACGGTCGCGTGGTACATACAGTGGGCAGTGGACACGGCCGGGACCAGCTAGGCCACAGCAGGAACGTTCTCAAGAACCACGGGAATTCCGAGGAAACCAGCGTAGTCAGCGTCAAGGAGATCAGCGAAACTGGTCGTATGCGCCCACCCACCGCGGTTGTTTGCAGTGTGGAGGAGTTCATCGCAAATTTAATTGCCCAGCATTTGGACAACAGTGCTTGCGTTGTAAGAAAATGAACCATTATTCAAGGATGTGTGGAGTTTTTGAGGTGCGCGAGGACTCTTCCGATCAGGTAAATAAGAACATTAATAATTCAGACTGGTTAGTTAGGTTGCAAATACGTGGCACAAATATCACGTTTAAGTTAGATACTGGTGCGGACGTGAATATTCTTCCTCTGAGCAAATTAAAGCAATTAAATATTCTAGAATCGGAATTAACCAAAACTTCTTTGAAACTACAGGGTTATTCCGGTAGCGAGATTAAAGTAGTCGGGAAATGTTTTTTAAAAGTAAAATGTAAAACTAATGTACATGTTGTCAATTTTGTAATCGTTGATACGGATTCGTCGCCTATATTAGGTAAAGGTTCTTGCGAAGAACTAAATCTTGTGAAACGCGTGTTCACCGTTAATAATAAAAATGAAATTCTAGACGAATTTCCTGAAGTATTTGTAGGGATAGGCTGTTTGCCGGTAAAATATAAAATAGAATTAAAAGACAACGTTCAACCAGTAGTTCACGCGCCTAGAAGACTACCCGAGGCTCTTAAAGACCAAATTAAATGTAAACTTGAAGAAATGCAAGCCCAAGGTATTATTACGAAAGTTAATGGCCCCACGGATTGGGTAAGCAGCATGACCGTAGTTAAAAAACCCAACGGTGATCTGCGAATATGCCTCGACCCTCAAGACCTAAACAAGGCCATTAGGCGTGAACATTTTAAACTACCCACTCTCGAGGAAATCACTGCTAAGTTATCAGGGGCTAAGTGTTTTAGTACCTTAGACGCAAAACAAGGTTTTTGGCAAGTAGCCTTACATGATTCAAGCACAGATTTATGTACGTTTAATACGGCTTTTGGAAGATTTAAATTTTTAAGAATGCCATATGGAATTTCATCGGCATCAGAAGTGTTTCATAGAAAACTATATGAATATTTCGAAGACATAGAAGGTGTGATTCTTTTTGTAGATGATTTATTAGTATACGCAGATTCAAAAGAAGTTCATGACCAACGGCTTAGAGCTGTGCTACAGAGATGCAAAGAAATAAATATCAAACTAAACCGGCAAAAATGCAAAGTAGGTTTAACAGAATTAAAATATTTAGGACACACGATTACTCAATCTGGCATTAGACCCGACGGTAGTCATATCACCGCAATTACGAACCTTCCGACCCCTGAAAGTACGAAGGATGTTGAACGGTTTTTAGGGTTAGTGACTTATGTGGGTAGATTTATTCCAAATCTGTCGGAAAAAACATTTGTTTTGCGCGAGTTATTAAAAAAATCAGTTGAATGGCATTGGGACCATCGTCATCAAGAATGTTTTGAAAATATTAAAAAATACTTAACAAATCCCCCTGTACTGCAATACTATAGCCTAGATAAACCTATAGTTATATCGGTCGATGCGAGTAAAAATGGCCTAGGTAGTTGTATACTACAGGATAATCTGCCAGTCGCTTATGCGTCAAAGTCACTAACGAAGGCGGAACAATCGTATGCACAAATAGAGAAGGAGCTATTTGCCTGTGTTTTTGCGTGTGAAAGATTTTACTCTTATATTTATGGCCGCAATGATATAACAATAGAAACAGACCATAAGCCACTAATAAGTATTATAAACAAACCGCTGGCAAGTGCACCCGCGCGATTGCAAAGAATGTTACTGCGACTTCAACCTTATTCTTTTAAGCTGGTGTATAAGCCGGGTAAATATCTTTACATAGCTGATGCACTATCGCGGGCAGTCGCACCGGGCGCGAGCGAGAAGTCCGACCCGCGCGACTATCTCGATGCGCAGGCGCAAGTTTGTGCTGTAACAGCCGAAAATCCCCTTACCGACACACATTTTTTGACCATACAGAAATGTACTAAAACAGATAATGAAATGCAACAGTTAACAAAAATAATAAGACGCGGATGGCCGACGCACAAAAGTGAAATTGACGTAGTGGTAAGGCCCTATTGGGACATAAGAGACGAACTCACACTAGCTTATGGTATTATTTGGAAAGGAAATCGAGTAGTAATTCCCAGCTGTTTGCGAGCCGAGATGCTCCGAAAAATTCATATAGGACATTTAGGTATTGAGAAATGTAGGTTAAGAGCCCGTGAAATAATGTACTGGCCCAACTTGAATGCTCAACTATTAGATTACTTATCAAGGTGCCAAGCGTGTCTTACCTTCCGAAAGCAGAACTGTAAAGAACCACTGATACAGCATGACATTCCTCCACGGGCTTGGTTTAAAGTGGGAGCGGATATTTTTCATTTTCACGGAAAATCATTCTTGCTTATTATTGATTACTTAAGTAAATTTGTCGAAGTAACAAAATTGCAAACACTACAATCAGATTACGTCATAAGAAAAATGAAAAACATTTTTACTAGGCATGGCATTCCAGAGATAGTGATGAGTGATAATGGTCCAGAATTTGCATCCGACCACTTCAGACAGTTTGCCAAGGACTGGAACTTTCAGCACGTGACTTCATCCCCGGGATACCCGCAGTCCAACGGACAAGTCGAGCGAGCGATCCAGACAATAAAAAACACGATGAAAAAGACCGATTTTGATAAAACAGACTTCAATTTAGCCCTATTAGAATATGCAAACACTCCTATATCTACTGACTTAGCATCTCCAGCGGAACTGCTTTATAACAGAAAATTAAGAAGTATAGTCCCTTGCCCACCACAGTTACTTTTACCGAAAATACAAAAAGATGCTATGAAGGTGCTGAAAAACCGTCAAATTGTTCAAAAAATGTATTACGACAGAGGTGCCAAAAGTTCATCTCCATTAACAATAGGACAAAAAGTTAAAGTTAGGCACTATGGTCATTGGATGTCAGGAACGATTACAAAAGAAATAAGCATTAGGTCTTACATAGTTCAACTGCTGTCAGGTACGACATTACGTCGAAATAGGAAACATATAATTGTTGATTCCAAATATCGTACGGATAATCAAACGGCCAGACACTCAGCTGATTTCGATGATATAATCGTAGATAACGCACAGCTGATGTCCCCGCGCGCGCCCCCCTCGCCCCGCACCAGTACTAACGCAACGCCTCCCGACAGTAGCAATACTTACTATCGTACTCGTTTTGGCAGGGAAGTGCATCCTCCTGATCGGTGGGGATACCCGGCAACTTCGTGACCTCAAATGAACTCCGGCATCATAATAAAATATAAGTTCCTTACAAAACATCACGAGTCGTTAACGTAGAAATTCAAATGTAAATATTAATAATACGAGTATAATGGCCACTAAATTACGTCGATTGATTTTGCATGTGCTAGAATTCAGAATGTGTCTATTAATTAACAAATTGCAATGCAATTAAAGATTTCAAAATATTATATCTACATCATGATTTATGATCATACATTGTTGCTTTATTCGCATGATGTTTTAATCATAAGTACTTATCTTTTAAGTTTTTAAAGTATTATTTACATCAATGTTACAATATAGGTACTTACCTAATTATCAATTTTATTTTACATAATTGTTTTTATTTTTACTCAATTATAATGAATTAATTATTAACGCACTAAATTTTTTATTGAAATTTTAAATAGCCACTAGTTTGGAAACTGAAATCATTGATCAGATCAATTTATAACAAGTGCATTTTTTTTGTAATTATTATTATAATTATAACAAGGATAAAAAATACAGTACGGCCACTTTATCATGTAAGTACTTAAATGTATTCAAATAAAATGAGTTGGCACTGACACTATAAATTGTAACTCACAATAAATCTAAACCATCAGCATTGTATTGTATTATTGATTGTATAACTGTAGGTACATAATTATTATTAGTATTTGATTGGTTTTAAAAACAAATGGATGCAATAATGAATTAGCAAAAAATTTATTTTAACTTAAGCATTGTAATGAATTGATAATGAAATAGCTTTGCATGGTAGTTATAAATATATTTTGGATATTTTATTCTCTTTTCGTTTTTTAAAGGGAATTGTCATATCTTATGAATGATTTTGAAGGTAGGATTACAATAAACAGTTTCAACCTAGCGCTCGTGTTTGATGTACGTCCCTCTCGCTTTAGATAACATGACAGTAATTTTTACCAGATTTAGATATATTTTGGAGTAAATAATACAAAGCTTCAAGTACTTTCACATTAAAACATAAAATAGCATTCTGGGTGATAATTCGTTTAATTTTTACGCTTGAGTGTTTTACGAGTATTTGTTGAATATGAGGAAACTTCACATACATATTAATATTAACTTAGGATTTATGAAATTAATTTATGTAATTCAGTTGTAGTTTTCGCGCTAAAACGCTTATTAAATGAGCTATTAAAATGCAGCACCCTGTTTACTAATAATATACAGGCTGTGCGTGCAGATTTGTAATTGCTTCATTGTTTTTTTGCTCTTTAGTTGATACTCCATTTTGTTGAACCATGGTGTGATGGTTTTGTGTACATAATTAGACAATTTAAATTTGGGTGTCCTTTAAGTCGTAAGTGAATGTGGGACGGAAACCGATTCGCACTTCAAGACTTTAAAACTTATGGTCAAAAATTGTTCTTAGATGACTTTTGGACTTGAGAGAAACACGTCGTGCTCGAGCGCGGTTGCTTAATTTATCCCCAGCCGAGCCACACTGGCTATACCTAAATTCCGAAATTGCTTTGACCTTCTGTATGTATATATGTGTATGAGTATTATTAACGAATTGGTAGATGGTTATCGCACTGAGCTATATGATAGACATGTCAAATTGGTTGCGCTTTTTACGAAGTGTCTAAGCGATAAATAAATAAATAAATTCATAGTTAGTATGGGGTTTTGTGTGAAATAGGAAGCCTCAACGTCACTCATTGTGTACTGTTAAATTAGATATTTGCTTTTTGTTATTATGTTTAATTAAAATCGTATTATTATACTTATGACAATTTTATTTCGTAATTTAAACATTTGGGTAAATCTTACAGAATTCCGAACAACATATTATTATATGTATATTGATTATACTTTAACATCAACTGATATTTGTTAAATTAATAAATTAAAAAATAAATAGTAACTATTAAAGCTTTGGTTGACATAACCATTATCATTGGAATTTAATTTAATTTATGTACACTAAAAGAAAAAACTCTCCTGGTTGACATTAATTTTTTTGAACGTTGTTCCTTATTGTTGAGTTGATGTTACTTCCACAATAAAGAATTGCAACCCTCAAGTGATTTCCTCGTGCTTTATTTACATACAAATTTATTCACCGTCGCGTTGATTACAAATTCTTCCGTCGTATCGGAAAATGTTATTATGAAAGCACTCCAGAAAGTAAATAAAAGTGTTTTCTGATTTACTTAGAATAAAATCAGTGCTTTTGAAGAGTTCTACGAAAATAGGTACACTTTTAAAATTGAGTTGGTAGCTACACCTCTTGACGACGTCTTGGATCCTTTCTGTTTTATTAAAACACTCTGTATAGATTACATTTCATTGATTTCATCCCTGTTAAAATATAAATATAGAACACATCGTGGGAATATCATCGATTAATATTAATGGTAATCGATTATCATGTGTCGAGTCGAGCGATGGGACCGTGAAGTTTGTGGGCGTTTCAAGCAACTAAAAAACAAAGGGCTTTTGGCAGATGTGGATTTTATAGGTGTTCTATTTTTGTCTAAAATCTGCCGTTGGATATTTTTTGTGTGGTGGTTTTAATGGTTTTGGTAATAAGGTCAGACAAAACAAATATTAGAGCCTTTTTTTATTATTTAGGAGATTAAACTGAAATTAACAATGTACTTATTAGTTATAATGAAATGATTAACAAATTAATATAGTAGTTAAATACAGCCGAGACATGCGTCATGGCTAGTCACGATAAACTTCAATCTGAACATCATATAAAAAGCATAATGACAATTACAAACAGAATGACAAAGTTCTAAGTGTTTTTAATATGACATTTAAGATTTGTAAGCCCTATTCTTTTAGCATGTCCTCTTTAGATTTATTACTTATTAAAAAAAAACTGTTCAAAATTACAAAAATCCGTCGCAGGTAAAGTTGTGTATATTATAGACTTTCTTTACTCCCTTAAAACTGTTTAAGTAGAAATAGTACCTAAACTCAATATATTTTTTATACTGTTGAATAAATTAGCTTCTGGAGGCGCTTTAGTATCGTTACGTGTGGAGCCACCTTAATCGGGGGCGATGTCAGACAGCTGTCGATTTGGACAGCGGTCCTGGCTCGCGGGCGGTTTCGTTTTGTTTTATGTAGTGTCAACTCACACCGAGACGCGACGCGACGCAACGCGACGCTGCGCAAACATGCGACTCACAGTAAAGTATAGTTACTACACGAAAAGGTACACATTAAATTGTAAGAATTCGTATGTACGTATTCTGAATTCGCATGTGCGCGCACAGTCGCATCACATTTCGTTGTGAATTGACCCTTAGTCCCCCTCCCAATTTTTGTTCTTTATAGTTGATAATTGTGTTATTTTGATTAGTCTCCTTTCTTCTAAAAATTTTAAAACCTACCTGGTCTACGTTATCCGCAACAAAAACATGGGTAGGTAGAAACGTCACACGGCAACGAGTCGTATGAATGCAATCGACGTAATAATTCCACATTCAAAAAATGCATGCACGATTGCACTTTAACGTCAACACATGTCATTGTAAATTGACCGAACCCGAAGCCCACACTGCCAACTTACCTCTGCACCTGACCCACCTGAGCTTAACTATTAGCTTCACGAGAATAAGGTTCTAATTCGCCCGCGTCTCTTCGTTCACATGCAAATAGATGTTGGCTAATCGATAGAATCACGGGACCCATTCACAGGAGTCGTACTTGGAAACCAATTTCCGGTTTCCTTTCACATTGTAATGTAAGTGGCGCCCTCTAGGTTTGGTTTACGGTTTCAAATTACCCTGTTTCGGATGGAATTGATTAAGGGAAAAAAGTAGGAGAGGTAGGACTTTTGCGGGTAAATTGGTTTTGGAGTTTTATTTTAAAGTTAATTGTTTAATTTATTCGTTCGTTTTAGGTTTCGCGGAAAGTGACGATATTACTAATTTAAAGCGACGATTGGACTAAGAAAATTGCTGAACTTGACTGCCGTCTTACTCTTACTTATGCGTTAGAAAAAGACAGCAAAATTTTGCTTCTTGCTCTGGATCTGAAGTTAAAGTAAGACAGCAATTAATTTCTGCATTTGCCAGTCTAATTCGCGCTTAAGTTGTTTTTTCCATGATTTCATATTTCTCCCTCCTACTTCTTTTATGCATCCTCGTGCCATTTTTCATTCAGTCAGCCATAAGCAGCTGCATGTTTTTGTACCACTAATGCGCAACAGAAGTATCTACCTAGGGCGACATATTATGGCCCTACAAGAGATACAACTCCTCACTACCCAAAGCAGCTGGAGATTCCTGGACGCAACGGGCCTTTGCGGGAAGCGTTAAAAGGGCTGCCACAAGAGATCAGCAACAGTGGAAGTGGCACACAAGGCCCGTCTCAACCTCCTAATTAGCGTTGCTTTTTAAAATAGAATAATTTCAAAATAGAAGATGTTGTTTTATGGTCGTTATCTGAGGGCTTTAAGTAATCTGTGATAGGCAAAGACGAGTTCATTTTAATTTCGTGCCAAAGATATCCAGCGAAGATCAAAAGGGGTAGCCAAGATGCAAACGCTGCTAACGTTTCTGTTTTCTATCGACTCGAAATTTATGAAGTTGACGTAAACGATTGGCGTAATCAGTTCAATGAAATGCCAATACATTTTGTCGCTTTTCGCTAATCGGGTGAGTCTTTGACGTTTTAACCACCGTCATTATATATTTTTGCATATTATCCCAGATAAAATTGAAAAAAATCTTGTTCTTTCAAATAAAATAGAAAAGACCCTGCTGTTTTTTTTTCTTCAAACGGAGGATGGGCAGAAATGTGAGAACCTTGAAACCAATACCAATAATCACTATTATTATTGGATATATTTTAAACTGAAGTAATTTATGTTTATATCCTTATAATTAACGTTACTTTAGTCAATATATTACTATCAAATACTGTGAAGCCCAGAAAACTTCAAGAAAACTAAAAACAGGCCGCTCGCATCAGCGCCCGTCAACCGTCAACGGACATTTTCAAATTCATTAAGAAAACCTGGGGAGTATATCTTTTAATTCTCTTTACACTGTTTTTAAACACTGTGTTTTAAATTCATACTTTTCACTGCTCATTGCTGAAGCCGTGAGCTACGTCAATTACAAAACATTGGCACCGTGCGATCTCTCTTTACTTGACATACAGTGGAAGTGGAGCTGAGACAAGTCACATTTGCCGCAGACACTGCCCTACACGATACACTGTTCACCAACATCCATTCACAAATATCCTTGCATAAAATAACCTGCTTATAAGTCTCCCCCACCACTTACTAGTTTAATATCTTTCAGTGTGATTGTGGAGTAACTGTGAAACCATGGCCGCATCGAACATCAAATCGCGCAAAGCCACTACACGCCAGCTTGAGATACAACTAAAGGCTACCTTGAAAGAGCTGCAAGCTGCTAATACCTTAAATGACCAGCTACTAAGGGAAAGGGAAGATTGCGAGGAAGAGCAAAAGAAAATGTTAGCTAAAAACACAGTGTTAAGGAACGACCTGGTAGAGTATGACTATAAACTAATAGATGCACAAGATAGGGTGGAGCAGTTGCAGACCCTTGTAGATAACTTTAACCAATGCGCTTCTACCCATGAAGTGGCATTGACCCGTATAATTAACCTCGAAGAAGAACTCGGTGCTGCTAATGAAGAGTTAAATTACCTCCGGAGAGAACGTGAATGTTATGACAGTTCAATCACACAAAATTTGTATCAGGAGATGGTTGGTGATAAGGACAATAAGGACAGTAACATTAAGAACTTAATATTTTTTAATAGCAACAATAAGTTGAAAAAATATGTTAACATAAACAAATACATAAGGCGTACTCAGAAACTAATAAAAAGTCAAAGGTGTATCAAAAACTATTCTAAAATGAAATTAGAGTTATCAGTTATGAAAAATAGGGTACTAATGTGCAATAAGAAATTAGACTCAGATATGACTGAACATGATTTAAATGTTCACAAATTAAATGCTGAAATAAATAGATTAAGTAATAACCTTGGGGACATCTCATTAAAATACTCAACGGCTCAAAGCGAAATCAAGGAGCACATGATGGCATTCACACAATTGCTGGAAAATAGTAGATATAATGAGGAGCGTTTTAATTCATTAATCAACAATGACCTTGGTATTTGTAATTGTTCAGAAACTGTACCAACAGCTGCAGTTCAGCCAGCTCAGCCAGATGTGGCCCTTGATACTTCTGAGCTATGTGCCCCAAAAATAATTTTAGATGACTCCCCTAGACAAATTAGAAATAATAAAACTATAATTTATTCGGATCAGATAGGGTCTGGAATGGGTTCGATGCTAAAAAATAAATTGACACAAAATGTCACAAATTATTGCTATCATAATGCAAGTCTCGTGCAATTATGTGATTTAATATCAAAGGGAAGTTATGACAGTTCTACTACTCTAGTGATTATAGTAGGTAACAGTCTTGGTATAGATAAGGCTAGTGTGGCTAGATTAATGTCAACATTAAACCTTATTGAAGTGGCCGGGATAGGTAAAATTATACTTTGTGCATTACCATATTCACAAAATATGCCATATAATTATAATAATAAAATAGCACAGTTAAATTCTTTGATGTATAATGCTATTTGTTGCAATAAAAAATATCATTTCTTTGACATAAATAAATTCATTAAGCGCCTCACGCTAACTTCTAACAAAATTAGTTTGCCAAAGAAATATATTGTGACTTTAGTAGAACTTTTGGCCTTTAATATAGAACCAAATAAATACAATAGTAGCACAAATGCCATTCCTAATCATTTAAACTAAAGTATAGGACAGCGGAAACACCTTTGAGTATAAATATAATTCACCAAAATATTCAAGGGTTTTCCAGCAAAGAATTAGAAATTGGATTATTTTTAGATTCTGAAAATGTACAAATTATGTGTGTTACTGAACATTGGCTTAGACCAGATCAATTAATTTTTGATTTTATTAATTTTAAATTAGTTAGTTTTTTCGCCAGAAAATCCGCCATTCATGGTGGTTCTTTAATAATAGTTAAAAATAACATAAAATCCAAAGAAAGGAAAGATATTGTCAGGCTATCTATAGAGAGGCTTGTAGAAATCTCTTGCATAGAACTAGTAAATTACATAATCATTTGCGTTTACAGACCACCATCAGCTGATTTCAGCATGTTTGAATCTACAATGGAAAATGTGTTAAAATTAGCATGTAAAACTCAAAAGCATGTTATTGTCTGTGGAGACTTTAATGTTAACTTACTGGAACCGTCAAATAATACTATTAAGATCTTAAGTGTATTTAAATCTTTTAATTTAGATAATTTCTTCCTTGAACCTACACGGATAGGTGTTTCAAGTGCTACTTGTTTAGACAATATTTTTTGTAATTGCGAATGGTTGGATAAGGAAATATTTAACTGCTTTAATTCTGACCACAGTGGTCAAAAGGCTTCTTTTTTAAATGATTTTCATCAAGAACCACAGACAATAACATACAGGCCCATAACTAGCAATCGTTTGGATTTATTCAAAAATGAAGTTCAGAGTAACCTTTGTGGGTTATCCTTTTCACATAATGATTCTAATAGTATTTATAATGATTTGTTTGGTGTAATTCTTCATCAATTTAATAATAATTTTAAGATGAAAACTATTTCTGGGTCAAAAACTAAGTTTAGTGAATGGGCTACTGTAGGCATTCATAGAAGTAGAAATAGGCTATATGAACTATATAAAGAGAGGGAGGAGAACAAGAATGCTGACTTCTTAGTTTATGTTAAGAATTACTCTAGGACCTTTAAGCAAGTTTGCTTGACTGCTAAGTCAAATTTTTTAGGTCTTAAGCTCAAAGCTTCTGACAATAAAGTAAAAACTGTGTGGAAAATAATAAATAGAGAAACGGGTAAATCAAAAACTCGCGATAATCAAATCACCATAAACAAGGGTGACAAACAAATCATATCAAACAAAGACGTGGCCTTAGCGTTCGAAGATTATTTCTCCACCATAGCCATTAATACCACGAAATGTCTTCAATCATCTGCGATTGGAGCTCAAAAATTACTTTGTGGTAAGGTTACTAAATGTAATTTAAGTTTTGATTTTAGCCATGTAGACTCATTTTCAGTCGTAAAGGTATTTAAATCACTCAGTTTAAAAAAAACCGAGGATTTATGGGGAACGTCAGTTAAAGTCATCCATCATATCATAGATATAATTGCACCACACTTAGCTTTAATCTACAATAATTGCATTTCAGAGGGGGTCTTTCCAAATCTTATGAAATATAGTAAAGTCATACCACTTTTTAAATCGGGCGAGATGAGTGATTTAACGAATTTCCGTCCCATTTCTATTCTACCTGTTTTAAGTAAAGTTTTTGAAAAGTTAATGTTAAAAGATATGTTAGGTCATTTCAATAGAAATAAACTGCTTAACAGTAATCAGTTCGGCTTCACCAGAGGACGATCCACAACTGACGCAGCATCTGTACTCATTAAATATATATATAATATTTGGGAGAAATCTTGTGATGCAATAGGAATTTTTTGTGACCTTTCCAAAGCTTTCGATTGCGTAGATCATGAGACTCTTATATTAAAATTAGAACATTATGGTCTGTCAAGTAATTCTCTAAATCTTATGTCTTCATATCTTAGTGATAGAACACAAACGGTTGTGGTAAACAAAACACAGTCCATGGGAGCAGCTATTAAACTAGGTGTGCCTCAGGGCTCTATATTAGGTCCTTTCTTATTTTTGGTTTATATTAATGACTTACCACGCACGGTAGATAACCTTTGTGATATTGTGCTATTTGCTGATGATACATCATTAATTTTCAAGGTAGAACGAAAATCCGTCGATTACAGTAGGATAAATGCCACGCTAGGTAAAGTACTTAATTGGTTTACTAGTAACAATTTGCTACTCAATGCTAAAAAAACTAAATGTGTTAGGTTCGCTTTGCCTAATGTTAGACCAGTAGAATCCAGTTTATTTCTAAATGATGAGTGTTTGGAAATGGTAGATAAGGCGCTTTTCTTAGGGATAACTATAGATAAAAACTTACAATGGAGTCCCCATATAGCAGTACTAGCAGGCAAATTAAGTTCGGCAGCTTATGCTGTTAGAAAAATCAGGCAACTTACCAATGTTGAGACAGCTCGCTTAGTTTATTATAGTTATTTTCATAGTGTTATGTCGTACGGTATTCTGGTTTGGGGAAAAGCTGCTGACATACAGACTATATTCGTGTTACAAAAAAGAGCCATTCGTTCTATATATAACCTTAACTCCCGTGATTCCTTAAGATTAGTATTTAAAGAAATTTGTATCTTAACAGTAGCGTCACAATTTATTTATGAGAATATAATTTATGTCATTAAAAATCAAGACTCTTTTGTTAAGAATTGTGATATACATAATTTGAATACAAGAAATAAAAATAAAATTGCTATTAAAAAATTTCGTGTCCGTAAGGTTTATAAATCATTTGTAGGTCAATGCATTATTTTCTATAATAAATTACCTGACTCAGTTTTAAAGTTACCATTTCCAGTACTTAAAAGTTACTTGAAAAAGTCGTTGATGTCTAAGGCTTACTATAGGGTCGAGGACTATCTAACAGATAAAAATGCTTGGCCTAAACTTAACTAAACACCTAAATAACTGATTAATAAAATAGGCATAAAAATATGTAAATATTGTATATTGTCTAGGGGACACGGTTTCTGTAGGAGAATGTATCGAAACTTTGTATGTGGTGGTTGTCTTGCACTGTCATGGGAAAGTATATATATATTTTTTAATATATATACATATTTTATATAAATATATATATTTTTTTATTACTACTTCTTATTACTCCCTATGAAAATTCTTAGTT
This sequence comes from Acleris sparsana, assembly GCA_923062465.1. Lineage (NCBI taxonomy): Eukaryota > Metazoa > Arthropoda > Insecta > Lepidoptera > Tortricidae > Acleris > Acleris sparsana. The sequence goes on from OV281286.1 coordinate 18,625,811, forward strand.
TTGACACATTTTCTTGCACAAGCTACGCTTGAATGTTTTTTATTTTTATTTTTATTTTATGTTAAATTCATTGTTTTATATCATGCTAGGTTAAGCTTTATAATTGTATAATATCATAAGTTTTAAAAAACGACTGACTGTTGAGTTTCTTGCGGCGTTTCTTCTCAGCAGTGGTCTCTTGCGAAGCGCTGGTAGATTTTGACGTGTAAAAGTGCCCGTGCGGCCTAATTACTGAATAAACATCTTTTATATCTTTTTTTTATCTTTTTTGATATGCTTAACAATTCTTCAACGATTTAATGTAGCGGAAAACCTCAAATAACTGTGAGAAATAATTAACAAAATCGGGAATATCGGAACGCCTACATAGAAAACGTTAGCATAATTACTTTGTAACACCGCTGTCTTTGCACGGCGATAACTTTTTTCACACAAAGATTTCGAACCACCTGCCATAGTAATAGTTTTACAACTTAGAATTACGTATCCCGTGACATATCGCTTGTTGTTATTGGTCATATAGGCCAATTTGCCCACCTTTTTGCTGGTATTGATCATTACTTTTGTCAGTATAAAGGTATTGAAGACTACAGTGACGATAGTTGAACTGACTGAATATTCACCCGACCACTAAATCTCAAGTCCCAACTCAATCCTGATGTTGCGTTGTGATTACGTCGGTGATAGAGAAATAAACCTTAACAAGTAAATCGGTACGGTACACATTGCAACTCGTTGAATTTGTTACTTACGCGATATTGCAGTATCACCGACTATTAGTATTCTACAAAAGCATTAGGCTTTTTATGCTTTTTGTTTCACACGTTAAAATACTTTCTTGTTGCAGCAGTATTTTATTCCCCTCGCCAAACAACGTCAGGCATCCTGTCTATCCGTTCGTCGGGTCTTACAACCCGATTAATTTGTCTCCGAGCAATTACTGTTTTTGCTTCGATCGTCTTTAATCGAATGATGGGTGCATCGGCGCGTCAATTGCAGCGTAGGCATGCGCTGCGTTTGAGGTGCAATGAAATTAGCGGACGGAGAATCCTTTGGTTCTTGTCTCTGGGTTATTTAAGGTGCATCCCTGGGAACGTGCATTAAATGATCGGTTTTTTTTTGGCATCCGAACACGCGGTAGGTCTCGCCAAGATCATAATTTAAGATTAAAGCTTCGATGCTTTTGTCGTTCTGTTACTCTCTCTAACATGTGACATCATAGTTTTTTGTCACTCTTCTGATCCACTATTCTACAGCAAAATTTAAGTTATGGCATTGCCTTCAACTTGGCCGCCATTACTGTCAACTAGGGATCAAAATTTGATCGAAATTTGCAATATTTTCTTGATATTATCGATTGTAATTTAGGTAATAACACTATGCTACTAAATATGTAGGTAAACAAATTGAATTCCGGTATTTTTGTATGAATATAATACCGGTGTTCGATCCCAGCTGCCATGTACATAAGAGCTATCAAAACGTTGACAATACGATAGCACGCAAAAGGCAATATGATTTAAATCTGTAGAACGTGTTTTCTTTCATACATTTCATTCAAGCATTCAAGCATTTTTATCTCTCGCATATTATCAGTCTCATACTTAGATTTATAATTGTTTATTTCCATTAAAAAATATTGTATTACAAAATATAAAAGCTATTGAAAAACCACATTTCCAAGAATGTCCTCATTAAACCAGTTAACATTTTCATCGGGCATAGCTTTCGAAAGCTCTAACTGAGCGTCGAACTTAATTTCTCAGAAGCATTTCTCGGGCTCTTTGTATGGTTCCTTGCGCTCTTAGGGTTCCGTAGCCAAATTACAAATTTTAGGGATAGCACTCTTTGGATACTCTCAGCCCAATGGAAGTCTGACCCACCATAAAACAGTGTCACCTTGATATCATAAAACAATTTCTTTGACACTTCTTACTATCTGAATCATAACGTCACTGTGACAGAGTTCTATGTTGGGTCAGGGTTCCATTGGGCTGACGGTAAATGTAGGTGAAAGAAATATGAAAATGAATATTTCGCATCAATACATCATGATAAAAAAAATATATCATGGTTTCATACTATCTTTTAACAAGATTCGATAGTCTTTAAATTTGTATCCTCCCAGGTCTCACTTTCTATCAGTACCTATGTTAAAAAATCTACAAATGATTTAACCCTGATCAGACAATTAAATGAAAATGATTTTTAATGCATTAAAAAGTATACGAGATTCCAGCATAATATGACCACTGAACTCGTACAATCTTTTCAGGTACACTGACTAACTGCTGCATTTAAAAAAATACGTCTTATTTTATTTTGTGGCACGGTACCCTAAATCAATTCGTGCCCGATACGCACTTGACCGGTTTTTGTACTTTTATTTTCATTCGCAGTTTAGCATTGTTGACGTTTTTTTCCCTTCACAATGTCTGCGGCGTGTTTTGTTGAAAAAAAGATTAAATTTCGGGGAAGTTTGAGATAGGCTTTAAACGTTAACGAGTTTCGATAAGGTAACGCAAGCGGAATTTAACTTACTTTGTAGAAGGATTGTGTTTTTACGCTTTGTTAAAATACATAAATACTCATCATCATCATCATGTCAGCCGAAAGACGTCCACTGCTGGACATAGGCCTCCCCCAAGGCTCTCCACTCAGACCGGTCTTGTGCTTTTCGCATCCACCGCTCTCATCGCATCCTTACGAGGTCGTCATTCCATTTTGTTGGAGGCCTACCTACAGCTCGTCTTCTGGTCCGCGGACGCCACTCCAGAACCTTCTGAACCCATCGGCCATCAGTCCTCCGAGCAATGTGCCCCGCCCACTGCCACTTCAGTTTAGCTATTCTTAACATAATACTGTCATGACAAGTTGTAGTTTTTTTGTAGTTAAAGCCAAAAATAATGTGGCGCTAGTAAAAAAGAAAATAAGTCATCCTAGGATCAAATGAAAAACGGCATAAGTTTAGAATACTACGTACTATCGAGACATTTAAATGTTATGCAGGTTGATATCATACGATAATTAGCCGGGTTATGCATTTTCCACGTGTCATTAGTCGTGTCACATAGAATAATGAATAACGCGCCTAATTTGCGTATGAAACTCTGCTTAACTTTCAAATGAATTGAGGATAATTAAGCACATATATTTTGTTTTTTTTTGTACTTATTTGTAGTAACAGTATTGAAGTAAATACATGTTAAACTAAGCATTATTGATTGAAGCATATTCATATTAGAGCTTTTTTGGCAAATAAAGATATCTTAAAATAACACAAAATAACAATATTTCTCCTGTAGAAAAATCCAAGTATCGCGAATTCATTGTGTGGTTTTACATACGGACAGCAAAATAGTTGCAAAAAGTTAACTAACAATACGTAATGCTGGGTTAAAAACAATTTTCATAGTTGTACGGTCCGAGGACAGTATTTTCACCTTTTACGATCTAAAAATAAGACCCGCGACAAATAACTCACCGTCCCATAAATCAAACGTTTCCGTTTACAGCGTTTTTTAATACGTCGTAACTCCTTTTCGCGGTAAAACGTTAAAACTGATTTCTTGGTTTTGAGCCGTTTGTAAATTTTACCGTGCAACTTGTTGTTCTCACTAGGTTATCGCTTTACATTGTAGTGTAACTTAAGTTTATAATGCAGCATCTTAAAAATATATTTATGTTCGTGGGCGGCGGTGATATCTCTTCATCACGGGACTTGCTGGCTCGTTGACCTTCTCTAGCATACAGAAAATCAATTTTCAGCAACAACATGCTGCTGCTAAGATGTCAAACAAAATTAATTCTGAGAAAATAATCATCACCACTTAAGTTTCATGGTGCGTAAAAATGTTATCTGCATTAGAATATCCAAAATATTATTTCATTATATCTGCATTAGGTATTTAATATCACTTTCTTTTATTTTTGTGTTGTAAGTCTACTAAAATCTCTTTGATTTTATTAGAAATATCCACATTACCCTTTTGGTTCACCTAAGTTAATTCCTCTTTTCCGAATATTAGGCCGCCTTGTATTTTTAACTTTTGTAATTCGTCGTGGCTTTTAACGGTTGCCCCTGGGACTAACCCTAAAGCAAATTGAATTATAACAAGATGGATGGCTTCATACTGACAATGTTTTTGCAGGAACATTTGCGCTTGGTGGCTATGGGATAAAAATAATTATTTTACTTATTTTCATGGTTTTTGTTAATTTAGCCCAGACACAAAAATACTTTGCTTTTTGCTCGTCAATAGAAGTAGAAAATGTAAGTATTTTTTTAGGACCATAAAATTAGTAGGTAAATTATAATATTTAAATTCGAAAGCAAATACAAAATACCGAAAAACATAGAAATTTCATTTTAAAAGTTTACAAAACATTTTTTGAAAAACATAAATTATTGTTGTGCTCTATAGATTTTACGGACTTAATTACTTTACAAACTGAAAGGGATAGGATTTTTTCGTCTCTGTGGTTGATTACCTGTGTTTTGTACAAACACATAATTTGCTATTCCAATCCTTTAATTTTTCAATTGTAAATGCTCTAACTGCAGCAAAGTAAGCTGTAACATCTACTTCCAGGTTGGTCCAAGTGTTTTTTTTAGAAAATGTCGGAACGGAAGGAAATTTCGCGAATGTTATTATTAACTCTTTCATTTGCGTTAGAGCTGACAAAAATCTCTTGAGCACGAACTCCGTGTTTACTTTCAAAAAGATTTCACTCAGCTTCTAGAAAGTTTATTATAGAATAAAATTAAGAGTTATATTTTAGCTTAATGCCTTTGGTTAGTGCGATTTTGTTTCCGGAATGAAATGAAATGGTTTTAATATTTAATCTACAAATGAAATGAAAATTACAGATTATGCGGGCACGTTAACAGTTAATTTAATATAATTATAGGTATACTTTTAATTTGAATTTTCAGTGACTAGCTATGCTGATTAAGCAACTCTAAACGAATTTTCACTTTACACTGTAACGGTCACTATTTCACACCAAATACAGCTGATTCGAAGTTATAGCAGGCCTGTCTTGACAACGTCCTTGAAGCGATACTTGGCGCGTTATAGCCACATTATCATGATCATAAAATTTGCCGAAAGACATCAACGGCTGCCAGATCGGCCTTTCATCTGCAGATTTACCCACGCTGCTTTCCCGCACCCACTATCTTATCCTATCTTACCTTATAGACAGGCCCTTTCAGGTTCACCTCGACCTCTTTAGGATCTTTTGTGCAATAACCCTCTAACATAATGTTCCAATGTGCAGGTTTCCTCAAGATACTCATTGATATTTGGTGATCGCGGGTGTTCGGACTCGGTACCTTACGAACACGAGTCGATCCCTAAGCCGACGCTCTTTTCCGCGCTCACGGAGTCTTAGTTATTAAAGTGATTTTTAAGTGAGTTCAACGGGTAGCCCGTCCCTTCAAAAACCCATTGTTCGCCGAGAAGCGCTAAACCGCGACTTCGGTAATGATTTCACCTTAATATCATATTGTTCCTTCAATGGGAGGATTCGGCAATGGCCATAATACTAAGAGGCAGCGATTTAAATCTAATTAATATTATAAATACGAAAGTTACGTTTGTTACTCAATCACGCCAGGGCTGAACGGAGTTGGATAAAATCTGGCACAGGGATACATTAAGGTTTGGAATAGGACATATTTCCGAGGTAATAGCGATAAACTTCTACTCTGGCAACAGCTATGTTTTATAACGATTATCAAGCATTTTTACTTTAAAACAGGCATATCGATATTCATTTTTAGAAAAAAAACTCAGTTTCCATGTGAGTCAAGCGTAAGTCTATGATATTTTTCTTTAATGAAACTTTTGAAAGTTGTAAGTGTGCCTAGATTATAAATAAATTTATAATATTTTATGGAAATAAAAAAAAAGTGAATAATTAAGGTCTAGGAAATATAAAAAAATATAATTATAAACGTATTATCATTTGGTTGTATAAATAATGTGTAATAATCACATTTAACACGTTCAAGACCATTTTAGCACTTTACAGCTAAAAGATCGCAATTACATTAAACCCAAGACAACGTCGACATAAAATCGATAATCGCTCGTTAAATGTACGTAAAACTAATGAGACTTTTTATGCATCTGACATTCACTCGATTACAACTTTAACATTGCTGTTGTAAACGACGCTTTTGTTAACGTTTCTTGTCAAATTGTACTAAGCCAGGCCAGTTCAAAATTTGGCCAAGGGCGTAAAATAAGTTTGTAAATGGATTTTTCTTCTTTTTTTGCGTCAATCTTGTGGCCTTGGGTGCCAGTTTAATTTGTGACCACACCAGTACAAATAGCCAAAATGGCATTTGTATGATAAAAATGCATCAACATGAAGGAAATTTCGAGTAAAAGGGGGTTTTAGGAATTCCCCACTCTCATTACATTGATTTAAATATTAAAGCCTGTATCACTCCTACAACCAATAAGAATGTAACGATACCTCATATGTTGAATTCCATCCAGCCGTTTAGGCTACAGTCATAGTCATACATACATACACTATACTTACTAATACTTTTATACTCAGAGTAGATTGTGGTTGAAATAATATTAGCCAAAATAAATTAGTCACAGGATATTGTTTGGTGAATTGGCTTTAAACGCCTACGCCTAGAGATATCTTTAAAATTAATTGTATGTTTATAATGCAGCCATAAACTGCCATATAAATGTAAATCGAGATTTATAATTTCGGTGGGTAATAAAATTATTATAGGTAAAGGTCGCTCACGCATTTACAAAGTTTATAGGTATAAGCTACTTTTTAGGTGAATTTAAAGTTTGTTTTAGTGAAAAACACACGCTGACACGAATTTGTATGCATCACAAGTAATCTAGACAAATTTATACAATCGCAATTCAAGGTCGTCTCACAGCCATACCTAAATACAAATAATAATGTACAGTCGAACGAAATCTAATTGTTTATACAAAATTACCAACCAACGTACCTACCTACCTGGTGGTCTATTTTCGATGCGGTAGATTTGTATTTAACATGTTGATCTTAGACAATATATGAAATAGACTCACTAGGTCAGTAACCGCCTGTTTCACAATCGGCAAGTAAAGCATAATTGACAGATAAATTCAGCCCTTTCTCTTTCTTACACTTGCAAAATAGACAAGGAGAGAGCCAACTTTAAATGGCAGATAAATTTACTCGTCGATTGTGAATCAGGCCCTAAATATTCTAGATATTTCATTTCTTTAATTGTTTTTTAAGTCTGTAATATTAGTGTATAGAAGACATCATTCTTTATCTTCGGATTATTCTCCTAAGATCTCCTGATTTTGACATCATGTCATTTTCAATTAAACAGCTCAATTGAATCTAGACTAACTGTTTAAGAGCGTGTTAGAATAGATCGCAATCAATTCAAACGTATCACAAAGCGATTGGGAACGCCTCTGGCTAGAATCCAATCTGATAGGTCACAGGGGAGGATGCTAGACCGAAATAAAACGGGAGACAATGCTGTATACAAGGATGTGGTAACGGAATCGCAATGTGAATTTTGGTACTAGGCAAGTATGAATCAAGAAGAGCTTTCGTTGAAGAGCTGGAAACGCTAAAGTATGGTAGGTGTATAAGGTACGTACAATGATCGTAGAAAATAATGTACTGTTTCAGGCTTCGGGTTGAAAAGGTTTTATAAATTCTTTGAGGCCGTTTTTTTTTCAATAATTTACAAAATAATGAATACATTGTTTTAATCTTAGGTGTTATTCTGCTATTTAATTCTTAACAGGTAGCCAATTTCCTTTTTGGCAGTACTTTTCACTGAAATTAGCATTGATTTTTCGATAGTTAACACTTCGAGATTACAAACTCTAAAACATGTTTTTATTAAATTTAAGGTGTATTAGTTATTTAAAAGAATATTATGAGTATTTTTAGACCGCCGGTTAAGTTGGTATAAAGAAATCGGAGTCTGAATAATGGCCTGGAAAGTTGACTCGTTATCTTAAGATGCGGAATTCTAACAAGCAGGCTCACTGTGCCATTACATTTTTCTTACCAACTTCTATTCATTATTTCGATAATAATCGAGAAAAAGCACTAGGAGTTACGTAACAAAATACGTGATGGGCTGATTTTCTTTGGTAATACAGAAAAAATAATACAGAGTTTATAATATTGGTAAAAATACATTAACATTTTACAATTCATTTTTTTTTAAATACACCGTACTATTTAATATGAATATGTGTTTATCGTTTGATCGTGAGGTTATACAGTATGCTTTCGGTTTCGTTTTAACTAGCATATACAATCGGTCAAGGGGCGGAAAGGTTGGGTTTGCCGCTTGTACATGTTTTACCGTTTTTAAAAAACCGTATCTCGTATAGGGACCTCCTTAATTATTTCGTTTTTTCTTAGTAAATCTGCCGTAATAACACAATTTCTGGAAAAAAAATCGTCTATAACGGTTCCAAAGATACAGCTTTTTAATCTTATTACGGACGTTGGACGAATAGTTGGGCACTCTTCGAGTACGAAGCCCTAAAAAGTAAGGAAACCGTTTTGAATAAAAGGTTTCTTTTTTAGGCTACGAGTAGTTAAGAAACTTAACTATACTGTATATAACCTCACGCAAGGCAGACGTCTCGATAGTCAAATCATTCCGATCCAACTGTGAGGGACAGAGTATTCGAGTCGCTAGCAAGTACGGTAGTTGGAACTCATGGTAAAGGTACAGCACCCCGGACCGTGAACCCATGTCACTAATACACTTGACAGTTGGCATTTTGCTGTCCAAATATACATACAACACACTAAAAATGGTATACTCCAGTCGAAGAAACAAGCTTCTCTTGCGAAACAATCGTTTGTTCGCATCTTAAGAATTTAAAAATTCTTGTGTCTCTTTGTCGGCGACCGGTCAATGTGCGGCCATTTCTTGCCGTACAGGTTTTATTTGGTTCCGAGAAAGCCATTTTTCGGAATTTCTACATGCTTATTAGTCGTTGCAAGTTGCAAGTCTGAAGACATTTGCGAACAGAGACCGAGTAGATAACTGCCGAGTTCAAGTCAATGAAGAATTCTAGTGCTGTACGGCCGTCCTATACGAGAAAGCGGCTAACTTACTGCAATGTAGTAGTCAAAGCATTTTGTACTCTATTCGTAACCGCATTAAATAATGATGGGCAATTAGGCCCATATAACCAATACAAATCTCATGTATACCACGTGAAAGCTAGTTACATAAGCATCATTTTCTAATACGGGGACAAACTACAAAAACCCCGGAGAAGAGAGTTATCAGCCTTCAAATGTTCACACACATACACAACGTTTATTACTAGGTACACTAGCTGTGCCCCGCATGCGTTGCAATGCTATTTCCCGTATATCCGACTCACGTTTGACTGATTTTACTATTTACAACAATTACAGCAAATAGTGGGATAAATAAGCTTAAATAAGTTGTAATTATATTGACGATTGGGCTGGGTTCCATACATTTTTGCCCATCATTCTTTAAAATGCTTAAAATATTACTACTATGCAGTTTAGCCGCCTTCTTTGGTACGACGGCAGTGTAGAAGTCATATGTCTACGTTCTTTTCACTGCCTGGAACTTGTCAAATTATAACGGCTGGTAATGCCTGTTTAGGAGTAACGGTAAATTTGACTGAACCTCTAATAGACGTCAAAAAAAAAGTAGGCATTAATAGTATGTTGACTGACGTAAATGTTTTTAATTGATTTTAAAAAAAGAGGACGCTCTCAATTCGTCTGTACTTTGTGTGTATATTACTCGATTTTTCTGCCAATAGTCAATCGATTTTTTATTTTTTTTTGATGAATTGGTTATAAATATAAATTTTGACAAAATCTTGTCTTTGTGTCTTGGGGCCCATGGAAAGTTGTTTCATTGTTTCTTAAACATTTGATGTTTCCTGTTGTAATAAAACAAGCATAACGCATTAGGTGCGACCCCACCACTGCGTAAAATACGGTGTCGTTGCGTAAACAAAAGACAGGGTCATAACAAAATGGCGCCGTTTTTGACCCACCGTTAAGCAGCGATGCGCTCGCACCTTTAATTAACGTGTTAACAGAATCTGTATTCATAGATCAAATCAAGTATTTAACTACGTAGACCCACAAAAGTCACCCCATTTTCGTTTAGCTTACGAAAGCAATTTATTGGGATCTATGGGGGTATTTTGTCAAGGATCGCAGATAGACGGGACGATTACAGACAAAGAGAGGACGATTGAAATAAATGTCTGCAATTTTTCCTCCAACTTGGTAAAGAAGTTTTAAAAGGAATCCAACGGGGATCTATGCGTTACTTGTTTAGACTTAAGATTAGGTTTGTACTGCTGTCCAAGAGGTAAAGGCAGAATAAAAGTTTGAGGTTCTATGTATCGCTTTAGAGTTTAGTTAGGGTGCATTGATAATGACGATTATAATTTAAAAAACAAAATAAAGCAATTCGACACTAAGTATTTATCACAAATAGCAAAATTTAAATTAAATATTAAGATTGACATGAAGCGTGGCACCAAATTGCAGAAGCAAAACTAAAATATTTTAACTACAAATACCTTATTGAACTACTCATAAAACAAAGAAAATTCACCTAATTTTAACAGGGTCATAGTTTTATCGATTTCTTCTTTTTTCCTCCTTTTATCTTTTTTCCGTGTCTATAATATAGACAGATTATTCAAAAGGACGGCAAAAATGTACTGTACAAAGTTCTAAAATCTAATCATGAGTTATAAAGCAATCTAATGCCTAACTTTGAAAAGCGTAATCCAGGGAATAGTTAGAATAATGGATCAAGGAACTAGACGCTCGTTCCAAATTGCACATAGGATGTCAGAATTGGCTCTTTCGGAATATAATGAGAGCTCATCACGGCAGACAGCGCGTGGTGTAAGCGATAAGAGCCTCTATTTACTTAAATAAGTAAATATATGAAGTCGATTAATAATATAAGGGGGGGGGGGGGGGGTGGAGTCTGTCAGACGTCATTTTTGATAAAATATAGAAAAAATACGAATGGTTCAATGATAAGTATTTTTTATTTAGTGCATATCATGATTATTTAATTTGAATTGGGAATATCTAATTAACATGTATATGGTCTTTTAAATATAAAAAAATGCAATTAACTTGACCGAGATAAAAAAATCAGGTGCTTTTGACAAAGGTCAATTTATAACGCCGCAAGGCGTTAAAAGACGGTACTGAGCGATACAGATCTATATCACTCTATATGACGTTTTTTTTGGCGACGTCAGGTAGACGTCACGTCAGTCGGAGAGGGTTACTTACACCCACAACATTAATAAGAAAAAAACACACTGCAACACAACTCACATAATCCAACCTAGTCCCAAACGAAGCTCTAGGCTTTTACTATGGACTCTAGATAACGAACTTACAATATTGGCCCATATATGTATACAATTTGCAACGTCTTTGTCACATCAAAAAAGTGGTGATCCAATTGCGTCCAGATCGCTAACACTAAACCCTTTTACTTTCCCCCTAGAAACGTATTCAGATTCTCATGTCCCAGTACGGGGACAAAAAAACCCTTGAAATGGGTAGCTTAGAGGCATGCACACATAAGCTGTTTTCAAATTTCCATTTTTAAATTGCAGTTTTTTTTTCTAAATAAGGGAATTTACACAAAAGCAACGTGGCTTTTTATTTGCCTGGTAAGATGCAGACCGTCTAAGATGCAGGCAGAGCTGTCATTGTAGCCCTTGAAACGTATAACCAGCGTTGTATGAAGTCTGTACCCTTTTGACTCCCGAAACTTCTGGGTTTGAGCAGCAATTTCCGCCTCATGATTGGACTGGCTTCATTCGCTCCTAAGTCATATAAGAGCGTTGAGTCACGCGATTCTCTGCCTAGTGTCAATTAACATGGCCCGGAATTTGTCATAAATTAGAATAGCATGTGGTTATTGTTACTGAAGTGTAAATAATAGCATCATAAAGTATATTAATCTATCTAAGTATGTTAATTTTTTCATGGTTGACTCACTGACATAAAATAAAATAATAAATTATTGCTGAAAGTTCCAGCTTGGTAGCATTATTGAATGTTTATATCTTTTGAACTATTGATGATGATGATGATGAAGATGATGATGATGATGATGATGATGAAGATGATGATGACATTTATCAATGCCCACGTATGCTTTAATAGGTATATGACACACGACTGGATATAAACACGATGGTGATAATGAATATTCATTATTGAATAGGTACGATATCAAAATTCAACATTTTACGTTGACATTTACATAAGCAAGAAATCATTAATATGCGAAACATGTTTGCAAAAAAAAAACAATACAATAACACTTAAAAGTAAATTACATCACAGGGTAATCAAGTAATAAATTGCCTTTTAGCATCTTACTCGTATTTAAGTTTATTTATTTTTACGTTTGCATTTTTGCCAATGTCTTAAATTGTGTTCCTATGTATATTATTATTTACAATGGACCAATAATCTTCTTGGCATTGAGTGAGTTAAGAATGGCCCATGCCTAGCCAAAATGTCATTAGCAGCATTTCATTATCCAACATTGAAAATAGACTTGTTGATAGCTGGAATAATATGTGGCGCGCAAATAATCGTATGCGCATAATATACGACTGTCCCCAATACGATTGTGTGGCCTTGTCCGTTTGATGTATGCGGCACAAAGATCTACAGATCTGGGTGTGCTCTAGTAGACGTCTTATAATAGGATTATTTTATAATAGGACTTTTATATAACTACTTTGTTATATTGTTAGAGGTTTATAATTTGATTCCTCTTAGTGAATATTTTTGAATATTTTAATTCGTAATAAAACGTCTACTGTCATTATTTGACAGAAATAAAGCATGTTAATTGTTATTGTTAACTATATGATAGCTCTTATCCACTAGACAATAAAAGCGACTATATCGTCAACTTATAGACGGGTTTAGTTACAACACAACGACACAGAGCAGCGTCAATCGTTCAGAAGTTTCCCATTGAAAATTTGTTGCGAATTTATCCGCATTTTTTTTGCACATGTTTGTACATTTCTGGTTTAAAGGTAACTAACATAATTTGTATTCACAGTGATCAAATTGATAACGTAGTCTTCTTCTTCTTCGTTTCTTATGGCGGTCCACCAGTATTCCGCATTGATTTCGCCAACGCCAAGCGAGTAGAGTAAATCAGTATTACAGAATAAATCAAAAGTAAAACTTGGACATCTTTCAATTGATCATATTATGTCAATGTGATAAATGTGCTATTATTATTAAGTTTACATAACAGTTCTAATTATAACGATCTTGTTTGAACTACAATATGTACAGTCTATTAAATTATTATGTTCCATCTTGGTTTTAAAACCTGTTTGCATTGTTAAATGTTGATCGTCTTTAATTAAAATAAACACCATGTTTTTTTTCTTACACAAACCATTTAACGGCTTTCAAACAAATTTTTGTTTCTTAAAAATATTTTTGTTAATCTCTCTAATCAGTTAAGTGCTTTTAATATGACCCGAGCAGATTTTTCTCGTCATTTTTTCCGTGTCTCAATTTTGAATTCCCATCTAATCATATTTTCTTTTATGTTGTGCGTGCAAAAAGCTTGACCGATTTCTTTTGAATCTGTCAAAACAACGCTAAAAGCTTTTGACTCATTTTTCTCCACGTTATGACTATTATAACATTTAATTTTAGCCTTCTAGTTATTCTGCGATGAGATTTTTTTTCAGTCTTTGGATAGTGAAACCAACACATAAACGATTTAGAAGTAACATCGCTCGTGAAGGTTGCATAGCAGCCAACTATTTATATATCCTACTCATATCCACGGGCTCGTTTCAATATGGTAATATAATATCATATTCCTTTTGACGTATAATGGTATTGTTATTAACTCAGCTGATATTACTGTTAAGTAAATAACAGCCATCTTTTTTTTTACCAATACGGTTACACTTAAAAATCGTGCAGAATCTCAGCCCGGGTGCGTAGTCCAAATAGATCAATCAGTATCTTTTCTTAGAAGCACTTCAAGATTTAAAAAAAAAAACGATAATCATGAAAACGCTAAGTTTTAGAACAAAATGCGATTATGACACTGCCACTAGTATTTTTATAATAAATGCATTGTCATGAAGGATATAAAATCGTATTCGAAATATCAAGCTCACATTTGCGTAGTGGTTTTTCCTCTCTGTAATTTTCTAAGATAGTTGCGTAATGTAGATGTTATAGTAGTGGAGGCTGAACTGACTTTAACTTTATGTGTACAATAGCCCTATGTCTGAAGGACACGACTATATTCCAGCGGTTAAGATTGTTAACTTAATCCAAACAAACAAAACCAATGAAACGTCAAAGTTTGATAAAACAAGGCCGGGATTCTAGGCTGTAAAAACCATATAGTGTGTGACCTGATATCGTATTGTCAACGTTTTGAAAGCTCTTATTTACTTGATTTAATGGCGGCTGTGTTAAAAATGAGCAATAACAGGGCAAATATGGTTTTTACCGCCCATGAATAGAATAGAGGCCCAGATTGGATTGGCTGTTTGATAAAGGGACATGTTTTAGTTTAGTTTACATTTGTTTACATAGCTAAATAACTGTATTACAATGTTAATATATATTTAACAACAAAATAAACTTTAAATAATGCCCTCGCTCCCGCTCCCTCTTCAGCAAAGGGCCATACTTCTTCCTCAGATTATTCTCTTTGTTTTTTATATTTTACAAAGCCTTTGTTTAAAGGCAGGCTGTCCGTTGAAATGAATATTCAACATTGTAAAACATTCTTATAACGTTTTACGGTGGGAAAAAACAACCTGGACAACATCTGATCTCTTCACCGTTCATTTTTTCAATGATGCATATAAAACTGAGTATTTTCTTTACGGTGTTTCTTGCCTTAAGTCTGCTTTGGTAGTTCGTTATAATTTCTAGAAGTTATTATCCCGCGATTATCTCATCTTATGTTGAATTAAGAATTAAAATAGCGTCGCTAGATAGTTTTAAATTAGACGTCGTTAAATAATTTCTCAGTGTAAAAGCAAATAGATTTCAAAATATTCTTATACGAGCACTAGATTACTTACATGCAATGTAAGTATTAAAATATTGGTGCGTGTACCGAGATACTTTGTAACCCAGTAGCAAAACAAAGTGATAAATACAAGCACTTTGTTACACCTCATAACGTATGATTACAAATATATTACTTAAATTATGAATAGAAATTTGTTGTCTCGACAAAAATCGAGAAAATATCGAGAGATCCGATATGCACTGTGACGTCATGCAACTCGTCGGCCATATAAAGTTTATGTTAAATTCTGAATTCTTTTCCCAACTGTTTGTTAAATGAATCAGCTTTTATTGAAAATTGTCTATAGACACTCGACTCCGTAGACAACTAGATCCGTCGTCGGGCGCACTAGACGCTGCGCGGGCGCTTATTGTTATTTCGGGCGGCGCCCTTGTTCCGTCCGGCAGATATGTACGATGTTTATTTATATTGGCGCGCCGCGCGACGTTGCTTGCGTTTCTGAGATTTCGGATAATGTTACTGGATATACAGTACGCACGGACGGACTTCTAAACTGTAGTAATTTGTTTGAGAGCGAAGTTGTGACGTTAAAACAAGTTATTTTTAATTTAAATCTGACGGTCGTTTTATTTTTCATTTTAATATAAGGGTTCTGAAAGTAGCTAAGTGTTATTTAGTTGATTAAAAATCTTTTATATTGATTGAGCTGAAACCGCTGTACTTAAAAATAGGAGAGATTATTCCTTTGATATCCTAGGGCACTAAGAAGGAAGTTTTTGAAAATTAATCCCCTTAAGAGATAAACTAGGGGGAGTAGCGGGAAACTAGTTGTACGTATATGAGTCACGGGTTTCGTTAAAAATCAATGGCGCCGTGAAGAGTAATCATAGGCCCTATACAAGATGCATGTTTGTTATCGCTATCCAAAATGTATAGGATGGACGTAAGCTGTGAGACGGTCGAGTCGAGCGCCTGCGCAGTTTTTGAAAATCGTGTATCAATTTATTAGATATTACTATATTTTTTCTTTTTTTTATCCATACTAATTAAAACGCAAAATCGAGTACGCGTCAACATCCCATCAGTCAAAAGCAGTCATATAGACCAAGTACTTGCTCACACTTGACTCCACGTGACACCAGACATTGCAATAAACATTAGAGAATCTCGTAAGCAGTAGTGAATAGCTGATTTGTTTACAGAGCGTAAACAGCTTCCCAGCAAATTAACTGAGCACTTGTAGTGTCTCGAGACGTGTCAACTGCTATTGTAAGTACTCAGAGATAAATTAAGAGGATTGGAGACGAAACAAATCAGTGGCGGGCTGATTTAACTTGACATCGTCTTTTCTAACTTGCTTTAGTATGGGTTGATCTTGCAAGTCTAATCTAAGGGTAACTGGAGACAAATTTTGAAATACCTGATAATAATCCTGATTTGCGAATAAAGTTCCTGACGCTCAGGTCAGGGTCGGGGAACGGGGCTGCAAAAAAATATAGTTTATTATTTATAGAAGTTTGCGTTTATTTGTTTCGTATTAATGAAAATAAAAAAGGTAAACAAGAAAGAAAACACTAACGATTCCGGACTTTTTCGTATTCAGGCCGCATTCCTTACAATTGGCCAAAATTCCTGACGTTTGATAAACCTAATTCTGAACTAGTTTCCGTTATCGTATGGGATGTTTAAAATACATAATGTAGATCCGATGACAATGCAATATTATGGCATCTGAGAAGTCTGATGATGGAGTTGAAAGGCGACGACAGGATCTTCGCTATACTTAACGTCGACCGAACATGTTGGGACGGGTTAGTTTTTTGTCTTGATAAGCAGATAGTGAGATTGCATCAACAGAACAATCGGCATCAAAAACCTGTCACAAAAATGGTTTTTATGACAAAAACTTATTTTTTCAAAGCATTGACGTAGTTTAACATTGTTAGTAGGTTTTGGTATCAATAGAAACTTGCAATTTCTAGATTGATATCATATGACTGGAAATTTTCCAATCTCAGAGGACCAAGATGGATGCCTCTATAATAGTCATTTAACCGGTTGCCTTTTTTACTTTTCATGATCACGTCACAAGTAATCTCCATGACAATTAATTTTCGTCAAAAAACACTGCCATAAGAATCATTAGTCTCTTGGACCAAATGCATTTTAAATTAAATAATATTCCCCGTCCATTACCGCCATGATAAATGAAGTACTCGACTTGTGAAATTTACTCAACTTCAAAACGGTTTTCATTTACTGTAATAGTCATATTTACATTTTAAATATTACAGTTAGCAACGCGAAGTTTCTCGAATAATTTTCTCGACGTTTTAATACGACAAAGTATGAATACTTCAAAATGAGTTCAAGAACAATGAAAATGAAGTAGTGGAGTTTTGTAAAGTAGATAAAGAAGTGTTGTTAAACTTTGTTAAGATAAGCAAATGCTGGATGCAATGCAAATAGCAGAACTGTGGAGAAGTCTGTGCACTCAACTGACATGTCGTTACCCTGGCGCGAAAAAGTTGCAAGGTTTATCGATTTTCATATTTCAACAGTGACATGAAAAACCCAACCAATATTGGCTTTGAAAAAAACACTATGAAAATTTCAACTGTACCTATACTTGTTATGGTTCATAAGACACAGCCCACTGACAGATAGACAGACATACCCTATACTCTTTAGATGCAGAACCTAAAGAAAAACACTTTTATCACTTGGTAGCAACGTGATTTTTTTTAATGTACTCAGCTAATATTGCCTTGCAATAGTCGACCATGGAGTAATCATATACCAGTCATTACGAAATAAATAACACTGTATTTATTTATATCTCTGTAGTAGTTATAGTAACATAATTTGTTTTTCAATTATTTGATCACACCACACATAAATACATGTAGAATATAACTGAGTAATGTTTAAGTAAATATAGTTAGTAATATAGGCCACTTTGGGTTTAATTAAGTGTTTTTGTAAACGTATTTTTACTGATAAGGGTCCGTTCACATAGACCGGCTCGGAGAGGAGAGCAGATTTTTTACCACATAGTAAATTAACCAGAGGTTGAAATATTTTGTCAATTGTTTCTTTAGATATTTTGAGATACGTACACGTTGTCCTAATTAGGGTCTGTTCACACAGACCGGGTTGGAGAGTAGAGCATATTTTTATAAGGTTTATTTTTGCATGTGAACTTCCGTTATCATTACGTTAAATAATCCGTACTACAATGACTCTAAACTCTATTTCCAACGTGATAAAAATCTGCTCTAAGGTAGCAATTGACAAACTATTTCAACCTCAGATTAATTTACTATTTCATATCAACTCCCCTCGCCCCTAAACCGTGTGGAACAAAGGCCCATCGCGTCCAGGGAATACCAAAGCTTTACAAAGTTATATTGCCTTCATTCTGTATTAGACCGAGATCTATTATGACTGAGCCCGGGGACCCGTCAGGTGTGAGTTACAAGTTGCTCGACTCCCATGAGTGGCCATAATCCGCGTAGAAATCGCTAATCGATATTTTTCCATTGTTCCGTTTTCCTGTAAAAGTTGTCTATGGCACTTTGGCTTAGCTATCGGGTAAATATCGATTTCTTAGGCTGTTTGTCAACTAAATCAACTTTTTTAGGTAAATCTCTTTCGTGACAGACTAATAATCTGGCAGGCAATGTATAACCTAAACAAGACTTGGTTTTTTTTAATTTTGCTTGGGTACTTTAGGAGTGTATTAAGACAGGACAGGATATCTCGAAAATCAGTCGCAGGAGAAAAAAAAAGAATGAAAATTAGTTTCAAGCATACAAAGTCACAGGCGTTTTCAAAATTGTGTTTATTTATATATTGTTCTTCGTGTTTTTCTTCTCTAGCATTTTTTTTGAACGTCCTCTGTTTAGTAAACTTGTATGCAACATACATTTTGTTAACAAAACATTAAAAAACATATTTACGCCCGTGTGAATATCATTTGTTTAATCTTTACATAGTATAAAACAAAGTAGCTTACCGTGTCTGTCTGTCTGTGTGTCTGCATATCCGCTAACTGCTCCTAAACGCAACGGAATTTGATGCAGTTTTTATCATCATTTAAATATTTTTGCACTTATATTAAGGTTTTTATGTTTAATAAATTCTAGTTTATGTACAGGTATTACAAAAAGCTCACATTAACCGAAGCGAACAAATTTTCATGTTCTCGCTACGGATAGAACTGCTCATGTTAATTAAAAACAAACATCACCAAATGAACAATTTCATCAATAATTCGTGCTGATGAAAAAACCGACTAAAATTTAAGTATGTTTACACCAAAAAAAAAAAGACATGAGCGTCTCTCATTCAAAAATAAACCTTTTAAACCAGATTAAAGTGAGCAGCTGTCCATCCGACCATGTAAACACAACATTAAATTCTAATCGCCTCGGTCGGGGCACTTAAAACATCCCTAATCCCTTGGGAACCTACTGCCCACTAATTCGGCCAACCGTGTGGTAACTCACTACGAAGGGACGGGCAGTATTTGGTGCATAAATTTTGGACTTCAAGAATTAAGAATTTTTGTAAGTAGTTATTTTTATCGTCAATAGTTGTCAAGTGTAGTACTCGGTAAAACCATATTTATTAAAAAAAAAAACCGGGGACAATGTCACAATAATTGACGTAGTCCTAAACTAAGCTCTAGCCTTGTTCTATCTACACAACGATAAACATACTTAAATACGTAGAAAACAACCATGACTCTGAAACAAGTATTTGTGTGAATTTAAACCCAGGACCGCTAGCTTCGTAGGCAGGGTCACTACCAACTGAGCCAGCGGTTCGATATTGCTTTTGACAGGTTGTTAATGATAAAATAACTCTAAATTACTTTGATTTCAAAACAAAACGACTACGTGTCAAAAGCAATATTGTTTTACCGAGTGAAATAGATATTGCTATAAATGTCTCTTTGTGTAAAAAATATCGTTATTATATTAAAACTAGCGACCCGCCCATGGAAGACTGAAACGTCTGTCTGTAAAAGTTATGAGTTTAAAAAATGTTTCATCTTGTTTAAAACTTCCAAACTTCAATGAAGGTCAATGAACTGAGGTGATTATTTTTGATCAATTTTTGCAGGGTTTTTTTATCGTCGCCGGTTGAGGGTTTATGGCGATATTTATTTTGTTTACTTTGTACGGAAAATTTTGAGTGAGGTTTTTATTATCAATATTTGTATCGGATAGCACCATTGAGAGTATGAATTTTATAATGTTTGAAACGTGTGAGTGACTGGTCCATGTTCGTATTTTATATAACAAAATGTTCATAAACAACGCACATAAAATTACCTTTTTTTGCCAGTGTTCTTATTTTACTTTTTATTACCTATTGCTATCATATACTTCATTTTGATACAATCGTTTTGCCAACGTGATGATAGCTCTTTTTAACTTGACAGTACTTTCTTAGTAATACTTAGCAAGATCAATTTGTAATATAGCGAATTCGAATCAATGAATTATTAATCAATCACCTGGGGCGTTATTCTGCTTTATTACACTTGTATTTGTTTTGTTAACTACATCTCCATTACTGCCAATTAAATAATATAATACTATAACCTAAAAATAAAAGGAAAAATAATAATGACAAAACGCTTCCGCTTATTCAAAAAGAAAAACATTTTTCCCGGCTAGCTAGTATCGCCAACTCCGCAGTGCATTATATTTTTTTCTGTCCTGCAAACCAAACTCGTGATTCAAGTAACCTTTCCTCCGTACCATTAAGCCCTTGAATCATTTGTAGCCCAAAAGGGTCAACCTCTAGTTATTTGGTGCGATGAATCAAACGTGAAAAAGCGAGGGGCTAACGTCAAATCAATCACCCCTTATATAAGAGCCAAGTTTTGTGACGTCACAGCCAAGACTTGGCTGTGACTTGACTGTCATATCTCTAAGGTGTGTTATTTCACACAATTGACTCTGCTAGCCTAGAATTAGGCTTCAGGAATGTTTGTTACTGGGTCTTAGGTATTTTTATATATTTTTAGGTATCAATTTCTCTGTTTAAGTACTTTTAACGTTTAGTATCTAGGTATATAACAATCTTAGAGATTAAATTGGGAATAGGTATCTCCAAATGTTATGCAAAATAATAGCATGCCAAAAAGTCTGTTATGCGAATTAATAATTGTGACAATGTTATTATTTTTAATGTACGCCGCGGTGTCCCAATATTTTTGAACAAAACCTATACATAAAGTATCTTGATACTTTAGACATTAATATTTCGGCAAGTATCAAAACTAGGTGAAAACCAAAATGGATAGAGCCTTCACTCGGCATCATCGTAAACCGCCGACGGTAAGCCCTGGGGGCTCCGATCAATAAGCTACGACGCCCTGCGTAGCCGCTACGGCGTAGGCTGCTACGGAGCTACGTATTTATATGAAGTAGGGTTGCACCGCGTCGTAAACATACACAGGGGGGACTTATTATAATTTTTATCTACATCCATATCATAACATCCCTATGATATGTTCAGAAACCTTTAGCAAATGTCTTATATTAAGGAACCTGTATCTGTGGTTGTACAATAATGTTAACAATAAAGTATTACATGTAATTAAAGTATGGGTTATCGATGTAATTGCATCTTAATGTTCCCTTTAGAGTATCGGTGACCGATACTTTAATGTGAACATTTAGATACAGGGCAACTACAGGTACAGGTTTCTCACATATTGTAGAAAACTTATGATAAAGTTATGAATCTGTACGCATAATTAGGTATTTAAACACTCGTGTATTAATGTGTATTAATGTCACATAAATAACTATTATTTATATATTTTAATGTAATGGTTATGTGATATTATATTGTTCGGTTCTTAGATACTATATATCATATTCACGGTATTTTAATATATTAAAAGTTGAACGTTTTTATTTGATAACAGTAGTGAAATATTGTCACAATACTCGTACTAAAGTAGTGTTGTTCTTCGTCCTACCTACATAAATGGATGTACTGTGATGTGGTGTAATTTCTAGTACAATACTTTTTGAGTATGAATGAAGCATAAGAATAGCTTAAGTTTAGCTGTCAATATTATTTATTATAGCGGCAATGTTTTATTCAAATATGTATCATCCTCAAAATGTTTGCTCTAAACATTTAAATATAACAAAATCGTCCACATGACATTGCCATAAATCACTAAGGAAAAACCCCATTTTTCCCACAGCATAATAAAAGAAAATGCAAAATATTCCGCTGACCGACCTTCATAAATCATATCTCAGTGACAGAGAACATAACGTATTGTTTTCTACTCTTTCACGATAGCTTTTACATGTCTTTGATCGATGAAGTACACGTAAAAAATAAAATGACGTTTGTAGCAACCCCGAAGGTTTGTTACGGGCGGGCGGGAAACGGAAATTTTACCTTTGGGCGTGCTCAGGTAGACAACATTTTTATTACAAAAAGAGTACATTCAAAAGATTAGTCTATTTTATTTCATGCACAAGGATTTGAACACGTAATGGTAAGTGGAGCCTAAAACTCGTAGACATCTAGATCAAGACTGCAAAATAATTATGCGTTGCCAATCCTGAGGACTAAGATGGAATGCCTCTATCCTAGGCGTTTCACCGGTCGTCTGGCCCCGCACCGGAACACAGGTCTTAACCTTGTGCAGGATTCGTCCAGTTCACCAGCCGTTTAACTTGCCGCCGCACAACAGTGTTCGCATTGTTGTGTTCTGGTTAGGGGGTATAACACAACCGGTGAAATGCCTAGCATAGAGGCATTCCAACCTAGGGTTGGCAACGTAATCGCAGTCTTGCCAGTGTCATCGTATGATTGCCGTCTCAAGATTGTCATCCTAAGATTGCAGTCTTGAAATTCTCATCGTAAAATGGCAGACTTGAGATTTTCGTAATAAGATTGTAGTCTTGAGATTGTCACCGTAAGACTGCAGTCTTGAGATTGTCATTGTAAGATTGTAGTCTTGAGATTGCAAATGTGATTTCAAGTCCACTTACCATCAGGTTGCTTGTGTGCCCCTTGGGTTCCTTGCAATAAAAAAAAAATTACAATGTCGTCGCAGTCATTCTTTGTATTCCGGTTTATTCTTGTAATGTCCCTTAGAACTTTGAATTTTTGTTAAGTTTTCAACGTGTTAGTTTATTTTACTCACTGTATTACACTGGTAGATGTACTCTAAATGTATGACATTACCTCACTTATATCATACAACTTAGAAGTTACTGGACATTGTCGGAGATAGTAAACTTTACCGTTGTGAACAAGTTAAACAGGGTGTCCTGCAAACTTACTAAGCAGCTGTAACAAACAATAGTAGACTACAGTTTAGTACTGTACTGTTGTTGTTTGACCGTATTGCGGTTACTCAAACAAATAGTTATTGTTTGAAGATCCGGGCCATAATTTTCCCATTTAGAATACACAAGCTTCTGCCCGTGGCTTTGTTCACGTAGAATTAGTTATTCGTTATGCTGCGGGGGTATTTCGATTATCGTTATTCCCTCGGGAAGTTTGAATTTTCTTTGTATGAAAAGTAACTTCAACGTACTACTACTACTACTACTAGTAGTAGTACTGCTACTACTACTACTAATAAATATGCGTCAAATTATTTTTTATGTAAAACTTGAAAAAAAAATTGCACATTTTATCGCTTAAATATGTTTAATCTTTCCCTTCTTAGATTTAAAATTGCGTTGTCTTAACATTAAGTGATGTATGTACTTGAATTTAATACTTGTACTTGATGTAATATTTATGTAAACACATATCTTCACTGGTCAATGTGATATGTAAGTTTTTCTCTAATATTTTTTCTTTACTTATACCGTTTGTTCCCAAATAAACATTAAACATACGAGTAAGTATTACAATCCAGGAAGCCGTGTAAATAACATGTTATGTTAAGTCTTGGCGTATTTTTATGAGTGTCCATTGTAACGCGACATCGTCGGTCGTTGTTGTTAAATTAAAGTAAGTTTGTTTGTTGTCACACAAAAAAAAACCGACGCAAAAAAATCTGATTTACAATCCAGTGACGCACGACACAAAAAAGGTTGACAAACCCTGCCCTAGGCATTGGCTTTATAAAGCAGTAAAGCCAATTGTTTACGCACTAACTAATTAAAACTACTTTGCAGTGTTCAAACGTGGCCTCACAAAGCACCGGGTTGGCCAGGGCTTTACCCAATTAGCGACAATACAAACGAACTAACAAACGCCTCGTGATTGCGCGGCATGCAAATTGCGAGGGTAGTTTCGATATTGTTGTGTCCGGCACTAGTGGCACTACCTTCTTTAGAAAAAATGCCGCGAATGTAGTTAAGCTGCTATTCTGTTTTTGTCGTTTTCAAAGGCCGGGTAAGGTTGAGGTTGCTTTAGATGTTGAATTGTAGATGCGACGTTTGGGATGGTGGAGTGTACAATAGACGTTAGTGAATAGAAATTTGGTGGCATGCTTAATTGTTGTGGTAAAGCGAATGTCGCTAGTTGGTTGCAGTATGAATGTGCTGGATTGACCGAAGTTGTGGCAGTTTGTTACAAAACGTAGATGTTGAGTTAAGTGGAAGAGTCAATGTGTTTTGTTGTTTTTTTTTATTAGCGTACAAGAAACAAAAAAATAATTGATTCATATTGTACTATAATATTGTAGCTTGGACTATGGGTCATACACAATTAAAAACATTTATAGGCACCTACAGGACCTCTATTCAAGGCGGTAAAAACCATATTGTCTTTGACCTTTTTTTATAAGAAAAAAAAGAAAAGAAAAAAAAAAAAAGATACTCATAGATATTCGCATTCAAAAGACTGCAAGCCTAAGACTGCAAATGCTTTGCCAACCCTGAGGACTGAGATGGAATGCCTCTATGGTAGTCATTACACCGGCTGGCTTATCCTATTTTATTGTGTTGTATTATTACAGTCAAGTAAACTAGTGCTATCAAAACGTTAACCATACGATAGCGGGCGAAAGACGATATGATTTTCTTGAGTAGCATAGAGCCATTGAATAAATATTGTGTATTTGCCACTACACTTAAAACCCGTACCGTAAATGATTCATCCGTACGGGGTATTTTTATTACGAAGTATAAAACTACTGTATATTTTTATGACATTACCACGCAGTTATGCCTCCTGCGTGTTTAGCGTTTTATATATGAATATTAATTAGCTTTAATAATGTTATAAAAAGTAATCATTTAATACGTGTTTTGAGGACTTTGTACGGAGGTTTCAGTGGTACCATAACACATTAAGTTTTTATGGTTATATAGCTTTGACACATTTTTAGTGTTGTTTAACTAAAACAAAGTAACTATAAAAAGTAACATTTAGATTCTTAATAATGTATCGGAGCCAAGACATTAAAATATTTCACCGACAAAGATAGTTAAGAGATGTGACAATGACGAATACATTGCAGAGTTAACCAGTTTTCACATCTGTAGGATTCGTATAAACTGCGCCATGTACAGTGAAATGAAAAAAACGAAATGTCATCTGTCATTTTCAGGATGTTAACATAGGGGGTTTGGTGTATTTTTTGGAATCAGAAACTTAATTCTTTAACATCTCGGCTCCGATATTAATTAACGCATAAAATTATATGTGTGTTTAGAGGTCCTAAATCATTAGGCCGGATTTACACTTTGCGAAGCAAATGTATGAACTTCGCAGTGTAAATCAAGCATTATAGGAAAATCGTCCATGGCCGCAGAAATAAAAGACTACATGTCATATTGTCGCCACCAATAGAACTTGGAAACCATTTAAACAAACCTTATATTGGTATATTCGTGGCACGTCTTCCTCAATCGATTCTAGTGATTCTGATTAATACATTTTAAACGATTTTTAACCTTAGTCTACTTTACTCATCCCTAGTAAACTTATGAATCTATCATCATCATCATCATGTCAGCCGAAAGACGTCCACTGCTGGACATAGGCCTCCCCCAAGGCTTTCCTCTCAGACCGGTCTTGTGCTTTTCGCATCCACCGCGGTCCCGCGATCCTGACGAGGTCGTCACTCCATCTTGTTGGAGGCCTACCTACAGCTCGACTATAGACTTGAAACTATAGACAATATTAATACGGAGCTTTGTTTACATTGTTAACAGTTCTATTGATGGCGACTATAGTCTATTTCACTATTCTGACAGTGACAGGTGACCGGTGACATTTCAGCGCACATGACGCAGCTTAATGAATACCAGAGATGTGAAACCTCGTTAATTCTCGAACTTACCCAATTCCCTTAAAAATCCTTCAAAGCATTTGTCCTCCAGGGGGTTTACCATGATATATTAAAGCTGTTAAATTAAGGTTGAAAGAAAGGGATAGAGCTCTACAACTTCTACAGCTATGTTCCTTTCTCTCAACCTCAACTTGCTTTAGTATGTCATACATATGGGAGGTCACAAAGAAACATGAATATAAATACATAAACCCGATAAATATTACCCTCTTTTTGGGTAGTCGGCTAAAATACTCAAATCTCTGCCTATAAGGTTGTCATTGGTATCCCACCTTTAAGAATCTACCTTTTTGCCAACCACAAATCTATAGCTATGGAACTTTGATGACCATAAATTCGCAAAATGCCGGACATTCTCCATTAATATTGGATTTCGTTAGGTCGGGAGTAGGCTCGTCCCCAAAGAGGGGGGGACATTCCAACGGTAGTCTTAACTTAGGAATGCGGAGAAATAAAACCTGTCGGGTGTTATGTTGGAAGAATTTATAGGGAGTCTAATTTGTTGGTATATTTTTAGGACTAAAATGCCGCCATACGGCGGTGGAGCGAATGAGAATTCCTACCCATTGGTATAACCTCGTAAGGCCCACGTCAAAATACATTAATACGAAAAAGAATCTTGCGTCGGTCAACTAAAGTCAAAAGTCACTTTGACAAATGTCCTAAAATTAACTCGTCTCGTTTCTTTTTCGAACTTGTGTATGAATAATCTTCACTATGGAACGACTACGTAGAGTACTGTCTTCACCAACAATAAAACCGACGGTTGTTTCACTGTTGTCAATATATTGACTAACAGCTGATTAAGACTTAACCGTCTGTTAAATTGGTTGGTGAAATCCCCGTGGCCCGTTGTTTGATCAGTCAACTCAACTAGATAATTTTTAAATTTAGGATAAAGGAATCTAAAATTTGACACATTTCCTTGAGATTTAACCATTATTTACGTTTTTTAACTAGTTAATACTGCTGGTCAACAACGG
Organism: Acleris sparsana; assembly: GCA_923062465.1. Classification (NCBI taxonomy): domain Eukaryota; kingdom Metazoa; phylum Arthropoda; class Insecta; order Lepidoptera; family Tortricidae; genus Acleris; species Acleris sparsana. Next base: position 18,653,220 of record OV281286.1, read on the forward strand.
TTGCTTAGGGTCGATTTTTTGATCAGTTATAAATGAATGGCCAATCTTCGAAAATCGAATCTTAAATGTGACATTTGGTTTAAACTTCATCTTCTCTGAATGTGGCCGTTATTTACAATCATACGTCTTTTTAATTTTACTGGCAGAAATAGTTATGAAATGTTTACTAACTTCTTTTTTAATTGTTACAGGGGGAAAAAGACAATGGCAAGAGCTGCATACTGGCTTGCGAGAAAAGGAAGGCGGACGATATGGACGTCAACAAGGATCTGAAAAAGGTAAACAGCATTAAAAAAAAGGGACGGAGGAAACTGACAGAAGATATTCCAAAATTAATTGTTCCAGAAATTAATTTTCTATTTTACACAATAAAAAAATCACTCCCTCTCAATCTCCAAATAAATCATAAAACACTCTCCCTACTGCCATAATCATAGTCAGTCATTGATATCTGCAAGTAATATCTGTTACACATTAACCTAAGTAACTGAACCATAAAGAGAACTAACGTCCATTAAAATCACCTGTAAACCCATCACCAATAAAGCCATTAGAATAAATAACAACTCTACCATCCCATACAAAATCAAACCTTATTTCTGAGATCCTATGATCATTTTATCCAAGCATCGACGAACGTTGTTCACGGAACATTGTCTCGAGCAAATTCAATAAGTACATACTTTAACTTGCAAGCCAGTGTACTAATGGAGACATTACAGTGGCGCATTAGGTATTACACTTAAGGACAATGGTCTCGATCACGCGATGTTGATGGCCATCTATTGGGGTGTGGGTGTAGTTAGGAATTTAGAGTAAATTATGATCACATGAAAACAGATTTAATGTCGGATGCAACTTTATAAAAATCACTCGATTATCATGTTATGTATTAATGTGATTGATGTTGAACCTTTTATGTTTGAAATCAGAGGATAAAAACTTTAAAATCGATAATTTTATTTCATTTTAAATCGCTTGTTCTTTCATATTCATTATATATCCTCGTGGAACTCTCAATAGGTTTCTTAAAACGTATGGAGAAGAGATAATGTCGTTAAAAATGTAGAATAAAATGCTGACAGAATTATTTTTGGACTTCGTGGATTTTAAGTTGCAGATGCATGCACCAGTTTAGAATGAACAAATACAAGTATTTTAACTTTACCTATCCTATTCGTAAGATGAAAACTATGAAAAATTTCAATTGTATCCGTGCATCACCGCGTAGACAAAAACGTCATGACATCATAATTATGGCTCGTTTGAGCTCAACACTATTATTCGGCCATAGCCTCAAGATGCCGATGGAAAGAAAAAAACCAAATCATCACTAAATATGGCAGAAAAATAAACAAGGGACTGTGCAAAAAGGTTTACCTATTAATAACAAAACACGTACAACCTTCCTAATACAATTACCTGCCTAACAAAGTACCTCACTAAAATCCCTATGATTACCTCCCTCCCCAAAAATCACTCCACAATTTGGAGTCCCGAGTCTTCGTGCCCGTGTCGGAGGTCGGTCATTTTGTTTTCATTATCTCCGCAAAACGGCGTGTAGAGGGCGCCACAAATTTATGACAACGGCTCTAGGTAGTGATGGGAAAACTCGGGGTGACTTTTTTCGAAAGACGTTGATTTCTAAATGTAATTTGAGTATTTTATCGACTTTAATTGGTCGATGACAGATTTGAAAGTTAGTAGTTTATAATAATATTATGTTTGTGAATTTTTACCCGCTTAGAATGTTAGCATCGAAATTTTCAATTAAAAAAAGTCTGGGCTGGGCATTGGATATATTTAATTATTATTACTACTGGGACCTGTACATCGCTGTGACATTTAAATTGTGTAGCTTAAGTTTAGTATTGTAATAAGTGATTTATTTAGAAAAAAGGCTTACTGTTGAGTTTCTTGCGGCGCTTCTTCTCAACAGTGGTCTCTTTGGAAGCGCTGGTAGATTCAGACTTTGTAAAAGTGCCTACAGGGCCTACTTACAAAACTTTTTAAAAATAAAATAAAATAAAAATATTACTATTTTTACCCATCTGCGTCAGGAGGGTTATGTTTTTCAAGTGTTTATACGTATGTATGTATGTATTTATAAAATATTTCTTTGGCACTCTCTGCTGCCTTAACGGCATGATGAATTTTAACATATTAGCTGCCGTTAGCTTCGTCATGGTTATGCAAAATATCAACAAATGCAGTCGGAATTTTAAAGCTTGCCTTTTATTATACATTTATTATAAAGTCACACTTGCTGGAAGTTTATTGCATTTTTAAACCTTTAATATCTGTATGTTATCCGGATGGATGCAAGGTAACAATCGCAAACATCTGTGAATACCTCGACTATCCGCCAGGGAGTTTACTCTATTGTATTGTGTTATTTATTGGTGCTTTCTCCACGGTCCGGACTAAGATTTATTGAGTACGGGCATCGTAAACAAGTTGAAAGACTAGATTTAGAGTCAAAAGCTGTTTAACCAGCAAGTTTTAAACGACTACAGCAGCTACGTTCCTTAAAATAGTTATAAACTATTTGTTTTTGCTTTTTGGAAAATATTTAAATATAATCGCAGGAAATTGCTTGATTAAAGAGATCCAAATGTATCTCTTTTATACAAGACAAGTAAATAAACTTAAAAAACTATCGACCTTGTTCTAAAACGATACATCACTACGCGCGCCGACCTCATTTAAATACATTACGCATCTTGAAGTGGCGCGGCGTCGTCGGCCCGCACTTGACAGTTAATGTACTACGAACACCAGCCAGGGCTCAGCACCCTATACGATCTCCACCGAACACTGGCCTCTGGTTGCCCTCAAGTTCATTACAGCGCAGTGTTTGAGCCAATTTTTGGTACAGGGAAACGTTTTTTCGAGTAAATTGTGTATAAAAAAATGTTTTCTTGGACCGTTGCGCAATTGTGCTACAAAAAATATGAAAGAGGTGTTTTAAAAGTTTGGTTTTGCTACTGTAATAATATTTTACTTATGAAAGTGATTTATCTATATGAAAACCACCATTATTGATGTTTATTTTTACCTTCATGAGTATTGTCAACATTATTAAGTCAAAGTATTCTTTGATTTAATAATTTTTGATTTAACTTAGAGTTCTTTTTTTCGACTTTTGTTTGACACTTAAGGTGCAAAAAATTTTGCTTTTTGTAGTATTTAAATGAGACAGAAAACTAGCGCTAGTTTGGTATTGGTTTTCGTTTTTACGCTACATGTGCATGTGTTAACCTTATTTCACCAAGAAAATAAAAGGAGGAAGGGAACATACTCGTACCTCTATATAAAAAATCACTAATAAAAAACTACAACAAATTACACACTAATTATATTCTTTAACCTACTGCCAAGCGGCAGTGTTTGCAATGTTGTGTTTCAGAGTAGAAATAAGACAAAATAATTCATTCAAATTGGTTAGCGGTTTAATAAATGATTGATCTTTTGTACGAAAGCTTAACAAATAAACAAAAAAATATTAGTAGGTATATATTAACAAGACAAAAATGTGGTTTGTTTATATTGTAATATGTCAATACTTCTTTAATAAAGGTTAGAAGATTTAGATATAGATAGAAATAGCTACTCCATAGGTTTAGAACCACGGTGTGCTATCAAAGGTCCATAGAAATTCTTATTATCAAAACAACAATCTTAAGATAAAAATCTCAAATTGGAAATACAGCAACCCTAATTTCACTGATTGTATTTTCCCCAGTCCACACCAATTTAAACACTACTGCTTGGCGGTAGGTTTTAAGTTGGGCTCACAATACCTAACAAGGTCCTACCATCCACATACTTACCATCACATCAAATTTTTACCACTCTAATAGAAACGCCGTGCGCACTCATATTTACATAAATTAACGAAACCAAATGAATCCTTTTTAATTAATTAAACGTAATTCGCAACCCGTTCACGTTCACCGGCATTTCGAAAAGCGCGTAAAACTTCAAACTTTTAAGTGAGCAATTTGTAAAGTGGCTGCATTTGCTCGATAAATATGAAGTTTTAAATTAGTTCGCGGCACACAGATTTTGCGACTAGCGACACGATGGCTCTTATTCGCTCTTTTTTTTATGGCATTGAGAAGGCAAACGAGCACACAGGCCACCTGATGGTAAGTGGAAACTGTGACCCAGAGACATTCGCATTCACAAGACTGCAAGCCTAAGACTCCAAATACGTTGCCAACCCTGAGTACTAAGATGGAATACCTCTATGCTAGTCATTACACCGGCTGTCGTATGGAACACAACAATGTGGACACTGGTGTTTCGCGGTAGGTTAATGGATAAGATGGTGGTAGCGATCCGGACGGACCCTGCACAAGGTCCTACCACCGCATTCCCAGAATACCACTATTTCAAAATACCAAATCACTGTTTTTACTTGGTCTTCAAAAAAACAGATTCGAAATATTGTCTGTAGTTCAATACACTAATGTGAATTTTAGTTTTGGGATTCTGAAATATTGAGAAAGTGGTGGTTGTTAACGGTGGGTTGGTATATTTTCTTATTATAGGGTCTCCCATAGGATCGTAATAGTCAATATGGTTTTACCTAGTACAATAGATGCCCAGTTACTGACGTTCTCCAAACGCAATGACGTCAAACCCCCTTGACCTTTCCTACTGTTTCTCTTACCTTACTATGTTTACGTTCATCCGAAGCTCATTCCGCAAAGTTTAAACAAAGTTTCACATGAATCAAGCTCGTGCTAAAATACTGATTAACTAAAATAATGGGAATAGGAAGCCATTTTTATTTAAGGTGAATTACGTACAGCTTCCCACTTTATTTTCATGGCCGTGTTCAACATAATTTATCTCTTCCTTCCAAAAACCGTTATTGTAGTCTCATTTATTGAGGCTATTATCGTCATCGTCCTAGCCGAAAGCCGTCCACTGCTGGACATAGGCCTTCCCCAAGGTTGGCCACCAGCTCAGGTCCTGCGCCGCTTGAATCCAACAGTTTCCCGCGACCTACACCACTCACACACTATCCATATAGTTCCTGATAATTAGGTTCAAATATTTGCAATAATATCGATATAAATAATATCCAGCTATCTAAAAATCAAGTCAAGGCTTTTGTCTCGCGGTAAAGTCGATGTATATTCGTTTATGTTTAAGTTTTTTGAATTCATCACTAAAAAACTAACGACCAGCACTAAATGATGACCGGTTTTCACAGAATTCTATTTTTAATACCCTTTGCCCTGTTTCAACTCCAAACCTAGTCACTGTCGTACTTATTGACGTGTCAAAAGGTGACGGATGCTATATCCACATTTTGTCACGCGATAAACGCAGCCATAATGGGCCCCCAGTTGAGTGACTAGTTTACAACAGCAAAGCCTGCTTTTTTTTTTCAAATATGGTATCTAGTTCAAAGGAATTGAAATGCTTAAATCAAAATCAATTATATATTACTCTTTTACCTTTAGTAAGCGCTGCACTATAATGATTTCATTACTCACCGCTAGTTTAATGGACCATTAATGAACTTATGAAAACATCCACAAGATTATAAGGACCGAAAGTTTATTTTATTTCCTCTCCTCCTTATAACTTCAAGCCCAACCCACAAACCGTTCTGTGCAAAATACCGTAAAGTCAAACATAAGAAGTCTAGTAAAAGGAGAGGATATATTATATGTATTCATACGAATGTATCCCAAATATCTTGAACTTTGTGTATTTGTATATGCGTACCCGAACTTTTTTATGAGAAATGTTTTTACCGGCGAGAAAAGATTTTTGATCCTTTTACTTTGACGTATGTGCATCTTACTTATTTATAAATCTATTATAACTTGACCTTTATATTGACTAACAAACAGATGAAGTAACATAAAACCTTATAAAATATTCACTTTGACTATAATAACATTATTCCTTAACAACTTTAAACGTTTCAAATACAGGGCCCGTTTCAGAAAAACATATCTATCATCACCATCATCAGCCCGGGGGCGTCCACTGCTGGACAAAGGCCTCCCCCAAAGAGCGCCACAAGTCACGGTCTTGAGCCGCTTGCATCCAGCGGCTCCCCGCGATCCTAACCAGGTCGTCAGACCACCGGGTGGGAGGCCGTCCAACACTCCGTCCACCGGTGCGGGGCCGCCACTCGAGAACTTTTCTTCCCCAACGGTTATCAGTTCTCCGAGCTATGTGGCCTGCCCATTGCCACTTCAGCATGCTAACTCTCTGAGCTATGTCGGTGACCTTGGTTCTCTGGCGTATTACCGTATTACGGATCATATCTATTACAAGCTGATTTTTTTTTCCAAGAATATTTATTAAAAAGAGACTTTTCTTGTAAAACAAGTTACATGCTTTCGGGAATCATTCCCATGGATCACATTGCTATTATAATTTTTTTACAGCTACAATGACAGCTGATTCATATGACAAACAGTTGAGAAAAAATATTTTTTGAGTAGCTTTAAAAATAACCAAGTTATAAGCCGATCCGATCCGATCCGATCTTAGTTAAGATTTTTCCTGTCTCTTTCTAGCAAAAAAGAATTGAACATGGAGTTTATATGGCCGACTTGTTCATCACTGTGTTATTACCCGTTTAATAAATAAAAAATAAATAATATAAAGTAAAATATTGTTTAATTGCCAATTGAAAACACAAATGCATGGTCTTACTGGCGTTTAATGTTAGAAGGTTACTTGTGAGCCATTCGGAAAGGGTTGAAAGACCTGCCTGAGCTATATTCAGACACTGAGCCCATGAGCTTCCATGAAACAGTATTGCCGTGTCGTCTGCGTAGCAGATTATCTCTGCCCCTTTGATAGGAAGGTATGCCAGGTCATTTAAATACATTATAAATAGGGTAGGCCCAAGGATGCTCCCCTGCGGGACCCCGTAATTCACTGGTCTTGGTGTACTATAGGTGCCGTCATGCTTGGTACATTGTTGTCTGTTGGTCAGGTAGCTTTGAAACCAGGACAGGGCTTTTCCTCTGATTCCTAACAACTCGAGCTTCCGAAACAGAATGGGTAGGACACCGTGTCAAAGGCCTTTGCCAGGTCTAAGAATACTCCCACGCTGGTAAGGCCCTTGTCCAGGTATGAAGTGATAAACTAAAGTTAAAAAACTGGAATCATGCGTTTTATTTGACCGTTTTTTTTAAATTTTAATTTTGTTGAAAATTGCGCTTTAAAAAAAGTCATGCATGTTCCCTATTGTAACTATAAACAATAAACAATTATGCCTTATTTCGCATTGACATTAAAACTGGAAGCAGCCATCCCAACTTACACACACACTACTATCTCCGCTGTAAAATAATCAAATTTCCCTGAACTGGCAAATCCGGACGGCTTAATCCCCCAATCCGGGTCGTTGGCACCTCGATTGCAATAACGTGTGAGTGCAAAATACCCGGCTTTAATCACTCGGATCTCATAACCGGTTTGATCCCGGGAGCATTGTGAAAATATCAATTTGGCAATGTATTACCGGGTTTTGAAGTGAACATTACTGATTGGTGTTAACGGTTGGGCTAGCGGCCATTTTGTTTGATTGATGAGTTCGGTTAACGCCTATTTAGTTACATAGAGGTTGGTGTTATAACTTTTGTTACTTGGAAATTTGGTCGATGTCTTTATATCGTTAACCGTGCAATTTTTATGTTTAGTTAGTTTTATATGTTACCAACAATAATGTAATCAATTATATATGTTCATAGTTTATTAGTTTTACTAAAGTATCATAAATTTTAATCAGTCTAACTGCTCTTCACTCGTTTTCCTAACCACTATCAGCAAATTATTGATGGATCTTAAAGTTTAAGATTGATTTTTATGCTAAATCAGCCAGATCACAAATCTGAGACCATAATATATCAAAACCAAATTCTGACTTCAAACCTCCCTAATACCAAAACCTGACTTTCCAAGAAATTAAAAATATAGTTGTACAACTCCAATATACCTTTACACCACCTTTACACCACCTTTACACCACCTTTACAACACCTTTACAACACCTTTACAATACCTTTTTCACTTATTATTATATAAAATATTGTTTCAATTGAACCATATAGAACAAGTTTTTTCAAGTGAACCTTTTATTGAATTACCATAGAAGGTGGACCCGTTTTCGTTGCGCCTGACTGTATAAACGCTCGTTTTTTATCCTTTGTACTGGGTATTATCAAGTCACAATTGTCTACAGTAATTTAAACGGTAATTAGGAATGCGAAAGGCGGTTGCAACGCTCCGAGAAGCACCAAAATATGAAATGCTCAACTCTAATGACATTTTAATCCCGACGTAATAATTTAAAACTCATTTTAAGCTGCACATAAAATAAAGTATATCCCACGTCATCTCCCTTTTGCACAGATTTTATGAAAGTTAAAGCCATGGGCGGGTTTAATTTAAATTGCCGGAGTCTGCTCATAGGCGGCTTTGTAGGGAGCTCGTAATAAAAACATTGTTAACGTTCAGATTAAAAAAGAACCAAATTCTGAAACTGCTCGACAAATTACGAAATAAATCTCACTCGACGTGAGCAACATTTTAAATGACGTACAGTGTGTTTTTAAATGAGTAGTAGTATTTTATGCATGGTCTAACGTAGCCTAAGCTACTGCACTGACAAAAATAAAGAAAAACGCTTACAAAACTCAATTCACCTGCCACACACATGTGACATAACTTTACGACTTTCAATATCGACAAACTCAAATATCGACATAACTTTTTCGTAACGAAAAAAGTGGCAGTGACAATCAGTCGATGCGCAAAACGCAATAGCGGCCTAACCATGTATTATTACTTTTTTGAGTTGTTCAATTTTCGTCACGCACGACACTAGAATAAATGAAAAGGCCCGTTGTTTCGTTTTTGAAACTTTTCTCATTTCGCCGCGGGCCGTCCCGGCAGACACAACTTTTTTTTGTACGCTGCTAGAGACTGATTCTGGTGACATTAGGGTTGGAACTTTGACGTGGAGCTGTAATATGTATTCGGCGGATTTTTCGCCCATTTGGAAACCATTTTGACTCAGTGCTACATCCTTCATTTGTTTTAGTAGCATGTGTGTCCCTTTTTTATAGAAAATTTGTCGCTTGTTGAGAAGTGATTAATTTATTCATCGGTTTATAGTTAGGTATGTTTGAATTTGCAATGGTGGTCATTTGAGAGTTATACAGCATGTTAAAATGGAAGGATGAGCATCATTATCACCTGCTAAAAGTTATGCTATTTAATTTGAAATTGATACAATAATTCGTTTGTGCGACGCATGAATGCATGTCTGCCAAATAGCGTTGTTTAATCGTTCGAGATTAAAACAGCGATAGAATCTTTTTTTACATTTAGTCAGAATACTCCCCCATCATTTCATCGCACAATTTCCGAATATTCTGTCAATCTATTATTAGGTTTTGCGAATATTCCACGGATTACTTTTTCATCAAAACTTCTGCATTTCGCTTATTCCGCGACTTTACGCGAGTGGTTTGAAAGTGGACGATTTACCCGGACTTATGTTTTTTTAGTGGTTGTTTTGATGGGACGTTTGTTTGGTTATGAATTTAATAACCCCTTAGTTACGAGTAAGGTGGTCTTGTTTCCCTTTTAAAGTAAGGTTTATTAGGACTTGGTCTAGTTTATAGAACATCACACGATCTCTTTGCGTTTGTGCCTTTCTTTAAGGTCTAAAGTGTAGCCTAACAATATACGCTATGGCATAGCTCATAACCATCCTGTGCGTCTCCACCATAGCGGCTATGCAATGTGGTGGAGATGCACAGAATCTGTTAGCTCGAAACCATCTGATGGTTTCGAGCTAAATAGGTTGGGCCGTTCAAGTGTTATCAGTATACCTATAAATTTTCCTAGCACGAACGACGTGCAACTCAACATAAAAAAAAACAGACAATCCTTTTATCGATAAGTTCCACTTCAATGTCATGGAGTGATTTTCATTTATTTATTTATTTATTTATATATTTATTTATTATTATAATTACAATTATAGGCTTACAGTATGGACCAAGGCGCCTACAATGTTATTTCATTGAAGTATGTGAAATGTTAATAATTGATAATTATGTTATTATTCTTCTTTTATTGTTTTATCGTGGTCTAATACCCATGGTACAAGCCTATAGCTTTGTTTGGAACTAGGTCAATTGGTGTGACATTGTCCTCTGATATTTATTTTATTTATTTATTTATTTATTTTATCTATTTATATATTTTATTTATTATTGTATAAATCAAATGACATGTGTAGTTTTTTTTTCCTTGATGAAATGATTTCTGTTTTTTTTGACTGATTGATTGATTAGACATTGCTTCTATTTTCTTAATAACTATAAAATGATGTAAGATTATTTCCTCTATGACGTTGAAATGGTGGTTATCTATATCAGGTTAGTTGATATTATAATTATGTCAAGCACTAACCACATGTTGTTCCCGCCAGAAAAATATCAAGGTCTAGTTATCAGCTAGTAGAGTCGCATATACATCGCAAGATTTTAATGTAATAAAAGTTATTAATATTTTCATTTGTTGCAGGCCAAGCTAGAAACCAAGGCTCTGAAGGCGAAGAGGCCCGGCTTCACCGACGACCGGTACAACGAAACGTCGTATTACATTGAGAATGGTGAGTCTTTTACGACATTTTGGAATGGACTCTGTACACCTTCACCAGACAAAAACCTTTCCGACTTCTAAATTTATCGCGTAACTTAACAAAAGACCGAAGACATTTGCATAATTAATCCCTCGATTCCGACAGTTCTGACTTTGACCTGTCTCTGATTGAATTATGCCGGTAACGTACTGGTAACGTATTGGACAAATTGGGTCAGTGTGTCAGGTTCCGTGGTTAAGCTTGATGAGTAATTGGACTTTATATGTGCTAAATGGTTTTGTTACCACACCATTAATATCTGAGTTTCATCCCTAGAGCCCCATTTTCAATGTGTGATGGAGGTTTAATTGGATTAAACGTTGACGAAAATCGTAAAACACGTCATTAATCAAACACTTTGGGGACGTGTATACGGCAGATTTACGTATTGTGTCAAACTATTAAACATTCAGATTCATCTATAGTTTTCGTGATTTTGTTAAGGGTCAGTTACGTTACCTTTTTCTAAACCTATTTGTATTCAGTCTAACACTTTAATATTATTAATTAGACAAAAAAATATGTAGTCTAGTATAATAAAATAAATTCATAGCCTTTGATACGTCCTTCGACATTATCCCTTAGAAGCTAATCGGAAGTAACTTCCTCCGGAACCCTGAAGTTTTACCGAGTCATAGACATAAATGGATTTTTTTAATAATCGTTAGTGGCAAGGCATAGGCCTGAGTCATCCTGCCGCATTGCTGTTTTTCAGTTTAATTTGCATTTAAAAGTTTTAAAACGGTCTGGTTTTATGGTGCGGTAGATTAGAATTTATGTTACACGGGGTTTCATGGGGGAATTGAATTAAGTATTATTAAGGATGGGATTTATTTTTTGGCGTTTTAAAAGTTAGTGGAGTAGGTCGTTTGGTTATTTTTTTTTATTAAACTCGTAGAATAGTCGATATAAAATATTTCTTAGTTTTTGTTTTTGTGAATTTACCATGTGGAAGTTAGTTTTATTATACCTACTTACAGTAAATAACTTAAGTTATTATAGAACATTGTAGCAGAAAGCCCATAATTTAATTGAGGTAATTCTTTCTCGTTTTTTGATGATGTCACAATTAAAGTTTTGACCGTGGAAATTTGATCATAGTCGATTCCTATTATATATTTTAATTAACTTTTATTAAACATCATCAATTTCCAGCTTACAAAATATTTAAATTAATTAAAGATTCCCTTGCAGGCCTCAGAAAAGTATATCCCTACTACTTCACTTTCACCACTTTCACGAAGGGCCGATGGGTCGGCGAGAAGATTCTCGACGTTTTCGCGAGGGAGTTCAGGGCCCACCCTGCCGCGGAGTATGAGCGGTGCATCAGGGCTGGCACTCTCACTGTCAACTACGAAAGGGTCGACCCTGACTACCGACTCAAACACAACGACCTCCTTGCTAACGTCGTTCATAGGTATGCAATTGTAACTGGCCAGTAATATTTTAGCTGTATAAAAGTTACGGGCAATATTTAGGACAGATATTTTTTTAAATGTGTTCATTAGTTTTTAAATATCAAATTTTGCATTTGTCTGACGTTTAAATGTGAGCTGCATATAAACCATATTTGCATTGTTAAAATACAAACATCCTGTACTTCAGATTTTCCCTGACGTAGAGTGTGTTTCAATTTAAAGTGACACATCGTTTATGAGTAGTATCTGTCCTGAATTATTACCCATGTAAATTTATTACGCTGCAACTCAGCTTTTAAAGCGCCGTTATAAACATATACAGTATAGAAATAGCACTCTTAACAGTCTTGTATCATTTTATGTAGCGGTGTATAATTCTGTATACACCCACGCAATCTGCGAGATGGAATAGGCTAGCTAATCTCTCCAAACTTGTAGTCGATTAAGAGTGTCCTTTCTGTACAGTATTATTTATTACATTTAAACTAAGACCTAAAGCTCTTTAAGCTATATACGTGCAATTAATCCTAGTTTGCACCTATAAGAGACGGCTTTACACAAACATACATGTACATTGTAGAACACAATTCAGTACTTGTTTAGACTAATCTTTCTTACGAATAACAATTAATTTAGCTGTTCGACCTGTCTATTTTGATGCGGTGTGGTTAAAGGGTGTTTAAGATTTTTGTTGGATTATTTTTCTTTGAAATGGCATTCGTGGGTCATTTCAATATAACATTCATAATTTGTTTATTAAAACATAAATATTATGCAGCCTGATGAATGGCAACTTGAGAAATAAAAAAAAACCACAGCATAAATCTTAGACATGTAAAAATGCTTCAAACAAAACTGGAGCTTGTATAAAGTTATCGTTTCTAGATATAATTATAAAATACAAATATCAAAATACTATCGAAGCACCGAATGAGCATGCGAGAGCACAAATTGGCTAATTCTGTGGAAATTGAAATTGCTATCATTTGATATTTCAACAGAGTTCTAAACTTATTTAATATTGTTTTAGAAATCCAACTGTTCTAATGATTACTACTATAAATTAATATGTGTATGTGTAAGTATTTACTGACGAAAACTTCCGAATAATATGCCTTATCTAACTAATATATAATATTACAAAATTACTTTTTTATTCAAATGTTGCAATAGTAAATATTGGCAATAAAGTGTCAGGTGTTCGTTGATTTGCCTTAAAACAAATCAGTTAAAAAAACTACTTCACTACTTTAACCGGTATGTGAATATGCAAAAAAATGCTGACGTTTCAATCCCTTCAGATGATGAATGAGCTGTCAGATTCACCTGAGTGAGGTCTTAACTTTAAGTGACTTGTTTTGATATTAACACTTCTTCAAAATTTTACTTGTCTTACGGATAATAAATCATGGAAGTATTTTTATTGTATAAAGCGTAAACAATGACAGTCAGCAACAGACCGTTAGCATTATTGTACAGGATGTTACTAAAATAGCGAAAGGGATGCTGAAAGGAGACAAGTTTATCTCGTCTCTTGCTTTTTGTAGCCACGAGCACAATCTGATTCAATTTAGATTTTCCAGCGGCTTTTTTTAATGATAGTATTCTTCAGTTAGTAAGGTATCCTATTCTCATCTCTCGTTGCGTCGATATTGTACCACGCATGTTCATTTGTTGTCATTTCGCTCTAATTTGAAACTGTCTCGAGAACGACAAACGACTTGAGCTCCTGTCCCTGTCCTTCCTTACGTCTGTATAATACCATTAACACCATCCGTATGAACGCAACTTTTGGACGAAATAAAGCAATAAAAAAGAACAATCGCAATATGAGTTAAAATTGCAAAAGTTGAAGACAATATAAAAGTAATCAGACTGAAATTAATTTTCGCTTCGATGAAATTCTATTTCAGTTTGAAATTGTTTGTGATGTTAATTTTTATTTAATAATTCAGTGTTGTATTGGAAGCGCGATTCGGAACTGAAACATACTGTAGATGTAATTTAAATGATAAACACGTGCATAATAAAATTATAAGAATTATAAATTATTTGCTCTTCGCAAACTTTCAACTATAATGTGAAATTCATATTAACCTAAAATGCCACAAGCAATTACCTATGTTAAAAGCTGTTATACCACACAAATGACGAGCTAGTCATAAAAAACAACATAGTGTAATTTTTTTAAACTTAAGCTACCTAGTCTTGACAAAACTTAAATATTGAAACAAATAAAAACTTCCAAAACACAAATGTCCAAAAGTTACGTCCGCTCAGAGTCTCAATCTCTAACCCCGCCTGACCTGTGTTACGTTACAGGCACGAAGTACCCGTGACCAGCCAACCGATCACCCTCGTACATATCGACGAGGATATCGTGGTGGTCAACAAACCGGCCTCTATCCCCGTAAGTGGCAATTGAGACAGCCATGTTTATGCTACGGTGCTGGATTTTTAAGGCTACGGATTCAGAAATAAACATGCTCAGATAAGAAATTTGAGATTCTTTAAAACATCAACCTGTATGTAACACAAACCGCACTTAGTTTATATACAGGTCGATGTATAAATTTTAAATGCGTTCGTTCAGATCAGGTTGACATGAAGTATGGTTATTTATTACCACATGAAAAAATCGTCACTTGTTTTCTCCTGCATATTAAAACTGTATGAAAGTACTTAAATAATCTGATAAATATGAATATATAAATATGTAATGCGCTGTCTCGGCTTCTTCTAAGATTCATTGACACCTGAAGTTCCAATCACTCAAGGCAAAATAGCATGGTAAATATATTTCTGGATCCTCGAACGACAGGATATTAATACAACTCTAAGGCAAACAAACGTTTTATTAATACTTCTTAGCCTAATCCAGAACCGGCTACTGCCCATTTTTCGCATGCTTTAAAACAGGTTTGTATATAGATACTTCATTCTTCTTTATTCAAATATTATTTAATGATTTCGGTGGTGGTTAGTTCTAAACAAATGACACTAGGTTTTAATAAGGTGAGTTTATTGTGTCATTGGAATAGAACATTGTGTTTACATTATACAGCATGTTATAATTAAAAAAGAAAATCTAGCCATTTCTATTTACAACCATTGGACCTGGAATGTACTACGGAATTTGTTTTTATTTAACTTGTATTAAATAATTGTTCTTTTTATTACTTACCTTTCTAAAATAAGAACTTATTAAATTATAATAGTTATTAATAACGTGTCATTTGTTAGGGACATTGTGAAAACACTATAAGCTAGATAATCATTATACTTCTCACATGTAAAAACGTATTCTGTTTATAACTTAGATTAGATATTTGGCTTGTTAACGGTTTTATTTTGCTCTAGACGACTCGAGTACAAATTATTGTGTAATAAACACAATGAACATAAAAGCTTTTAATACTCTTTGCAAGTTGAGTTTTTTCTTAATATTATTTTATAGTTTATTAATTTAACACCCTTGATTAAAGGCAACTTTTAACAGCTACAAAGGTAGGTAAATAATTAAGTAATGAACAGGTATGTGTAATGAAACACAAACAATCCATAAACTCATTTCAATGGAACGTTCTCGTAGTGTCATAATATTAATTATAATTTAATTAAAAAAGGGATATGCTCACGATTTATTTTAAATTAAATTTTTCTTCAATTCCTTCATCAGCATTACTAATCAGTAATCAGCGTCCTAATTTATAGTGACATAAAAGATGATAATGTCACGGTGCTAAGAGATCTAATGAGATGTAATTAAATTAAGACAGATAATCAGATCACACATAATGGCGTCTCAAGACCTGTAGAAAAAATCTTTTACTTTTACAAGACTCGTTATTAAACTAGGCCCTCTAGAAGAAAGAACAGCTTTTAGTTAATTATTTGTTTCTATGAATTCAAATGTGTGACAAGGTTAAGTAAAGATGCTTTTTTTCTTTCAATGTCTACCTACTCATCTATTACACACTGTCTTAGTCCCGTAACTATTGATAACTTTATGATACGAGTAAATAATAATTTGACAGTAAGGGCGGCCAAATTCTGAACAATACGATTTCAGTTTAGATAAAAACCAAGTGAAATAAATTCTCTAATTTTTGGGACATGCTGTATATTCGTTTAGTAGAAAAAATGTTTTCACTAACCCACAATATTTTTGTAAGACCTATCCAACGACATCCCACACTATGGGGTAGACGAGAAAAAATAAATACATCCCCACGTTACGTGTACGGGATATATCATGGTTTGTGTGATATTTTTGGTAACAATATAACAATACAGTTTAAAGTGCGTTAATATAAAAAATAACGTTATTATCAACAGTCACCACCAATATTGAGACAACAACTTATATTTTTTATAGTATATAATAATACAGACGTTTCAGTTAGTTTCGAACCCAATTTTAACTGAAGTATTGTTACCAAACCCAATAATACAAATAACAACAAAAAACAAACGCAATATTCACCCATCATAAATCAAATATGACGTAACGCAACAAGTTTGGAACGTTTCACGCGACATTTCCCCGAACGTTACCCCACATAAGAAGGAAAAGTGGAAGTTGGTAAGCCTAAAGGCCCGGCGCGAAACTCCTGAGTCGCCGACTTGTGACTCCGGTGAAATGGGCGTGAAAACTTTGACCGAGTTATTACATCGATGCTAATGTACGGGCCGTATCGATTTTCACCTAGCGACAGGGTGGAATGGTTGTCGCACGTAATAAATGGATCGAGTAATATGCCAACGTGTTTAACAGGTAGAACTGATAAATTGAAATGTATGCAGACGTTTGAAGGTTGAAAGATGTGCAAAAACGTATTCAGGTGATTTAATAACTTTGTCAAACCATAAATTAGTAGGTTTTTCCCGCGACTTTAGATTCAATAACTATATTTTTTTGGGAATTAAAAGTATTGAACTTCCTTGGTTTTTCGGTTTCCGTAGTCAAACTAGAAACCCGTCCGTCCGTCCGCAGCCTAGCTCAAAGACTTAGTATTAGAAAGCTGTAATTTGGCATGAATATTATTTTGATATTAGTCTCGCCATCGCCAAAAAGTGGTAAAAGAAAATTTTGAAAACACATCGTCTCCCCCATAATGTGGGGTGTCGTTGGATAGGTCTTTCAAAAATATTGTGGGTTGGTACGAATTTTTTTTCTATTAAGGGGTCCGTTTATTTAATATTAAGCTTGAAAGCGCATTTTTTGTTAGAATCAAGTGTGGGGCCCCATACAGCCAAAACTGCAAATATTAAAAATCAGAAAAATATCTTCAAGAAAGCACATACAACGAATTTTAAAAAAAAGCTATCACGGCGAATGAGACTTCATTGGTTTTTGAGATACAGGCGATTAAAGTGTTTAAACTTACTAAAATCATCTAAAACGGCACCAATTGACTTTAAATACAAAATTACTTATGACTTGTGGTTTCTATGTTTGTAGTACTTCGCGGGTTGGGAACCCTACACTGAGCATGGTCCGACATGCTCTTGGCCGGCTTTTAATTATTTCCATAAGTTGATTAAAGTTTTTTTTTAATAGGTGGTGACTTTTGATATCCGTGACTTCGTCCGCGTAATTTTTGATTATCGATATCGGGTACTTTTAAATTTTTCGCGGTGAAAAGTAGCCAGTGTTAATAAGGTACAAGCTATTTTAAAGTTCATGCAAATCCGTCCAGGCGGAGTAACAATGTAAACTTTCGCGTTTATCACGTCATTGTGGCAAATTATGCATTATGTTAGAGAACTACGCAAATTCCATACCCTTAAAGTTATTTAATCATATCATCAAAGCATAGCAGCCATCAATCCACAAAGTTCGAGCTAAAAGTTCAAACGAAGTCATATAGCCGAGGACATAACGTTCAAACATAATCGCCCATCACATGATTTTCACGACTCCTAAAGAGAATAGACCCTCCACTTTTAAACACGCGTTCAAAATAAGCAAATAATGATAAATTACGCGTACAATATGTTGTTATGCTTTCTGTGGTGTGTTTTATTTAAATCATTTTGCCTATTTTCACCTTACTTTATTAATTTAATTATTATTTTTGTTCAAAAAACATCACCTTTTATATTTCTCATCCCAAATTTAATTCTAACAAACAGTTTAAAATTTCAGCTTTCTTTATCGAACTAATATTATAAATGAGAATGTTTGGATGATTGTTACTCAATCATACTTCAACCACTAAACGGATCGCGATGAAACTTGGCACACATATAGGTGGAACAATTCCTGGAATAGGACATAGGATAGTTTTTATCCCGGAAAAATTGACATTTCACGACTAAACGCGGACGGAGTTGCGGGCAAAAGGTAGTCTTCCATAAATACGGCGCCGTTTTCACGGAACGAAAGGATTATTTTATCTACAACCGGTATAAGTTTCACCGCAAAATGTTATAAGCCACCGTTGGAATCCGCTTTTCTGGTAAAATTACGGGAATTCAACTTGAGACCAAGTCGACATTGGTTCAAACCGTTTGAATGCGCCGGTTGTACCTAAATGTAGTTTGATATCTGTGGTTCCGTATTGTTTATGTTAAGAATGTTAATAAAGGCTTAAAAATATACTGACCTGAGTTTCTTGCGGCGTTTCTTCTCAGCAGTGGTCTCCTCTTGGGAAAAACTGGTAGATTATGTGGCCTACTTACAGAATTAACATCTTCTTTACAGATCGTTTTTTTTAAATGGGTAGGATGAAAAAAGAACTAGTGGTTACGGCTGTAGTGTGAATGGTTTTTATAATTTATTAGGCAACTATTAGGTGGACTTTTATTACCTATTACTAGTAAAAGTTTAATTTAATTGTTTTTCTTGATACCGAAAGTGAAACCACTAAAATTCCAATGTTTTATTGATTAACTGTCACATTCAAATTAAGTTACTGTTTCGCTTGTCCGCATTTTCGTAAGATAGAAAATATTTTTTGAACAATCCGTTCAAACTTTCTTTTTGAATTTTGATTGTTATAAAAACCTAACCTATCCTACAGGATCTGTCGACATCTTTAAACATTTTAAAAGTGAACGGGGTCAGAAACGTTTTTATTTAACTTATGAATAAAACCTCCTAACCTTTTCATTTATAACAATTTCGCAGTTTAATATTTTAAGTTTATTTTTTATTAACCATATGGATTTTAGTAAGTTTTAGATACCTGTATTATGTACCTATCTACAGGTTTTGAATTTACTAAAAGCACCATATTCGGTAAAGTTTCCCTCGAGGTATTTTGATGGAAAGCTCCAATATCGGGAGCGCATCGGTTTCCAGTGGCACCGCATCTTGTTATTGAGCTTGCTTTGAGCGGTTCTAAATATCTCAAAGATATTTTTTTGGAATTCGAGCTCAAAGGCGTTCGTGACGTGAAATGAGATAGGTTTGGATTAAACTTTGAAAAGGAGTAGGAAAGATGTGAAAGTTGTTCTTTAAAAATGCTGCTTTATTACGGTGTGTACAGTCAGCTGCAGAGATAAGTAAAGTGCGACAAAATAGAGTAGAAATTAAATGAAATGGAACTAAAAAAAATATTCCATACTAAATTTTACGTCAAAAATGTGAGTTACGTAGAAAGTGGCACTCTCATTTAATTTCTACTCTTTTTTGTCGCACTGTATATCCCTCTCCCTGTGTATCAATTTGTATGCAGGTATAATTATCTCTGCAGCTGACTGTACACAGATTTTAATCATGACAATATTACTTTTATAATTCCGACGACAGCTTTGAAAAAAATATTACGAGTAAGTATTTGGTTGAATGAAGGTTACTTTTGCATATTAATGTACATACATAATACATCATAATGTCAGCCGAAAGACGTCCACTGCTGGACATAGGCCTCCCCCAAGGCTTTCCACTCAGACCGGTCTTGTGCTTTTCGCATCCACCGCGGTCCCGCGATCCTGACGAGGTCGTCACTCCATCTTGTTGGAGGCCTACCTACAGCTCGTCTTCCGGTCCGCGGACGCCACTCCAGAACCTTACATAATGCATACTATAGTATAAAACAAACTAGTTATCCGCGTTTGTTGGTCTGGCCGCTTACTTGTTCTAAATTACGTAACGATTTATCTTTTTTTCGTCCCAAAATCTCTTTCGCAAGGTTATATTTGTATGATCCTTACCGGTTTATGAGCATGTCTCATAAAACCTCACGTAAGCTGAAGCGAAATAAGGGTGTTTTTTTAATTTATAATATCAAAGTCACTAATACATATCACTAACCAGACGCTAAATTCAACAACAAATATGTTTCAATGCATAAAAACAATCCCTAACTTGTATATTTCCACTCCAATTCTGTTGTAGTGGTCGCTTAAGCTGTGCATTCTGTACAACTGGGTTGCGAGGGAATTGTGTTCAGCATTAAAACGCAGATGTGCAGCCGCTATTATAATCTAGCTTTAATTGGAATTCTAGAATTATGCAAGCATGCTCGAGATGTGCAGATTGTACAAGAGCTCCGGAAGCTGTTACGGGGCAATAAGTGATAAAGGTTTTATATTAGCAAGGTTGGTTTGACCTTCAGTAGGTAATACATATAGTTTTACAGCTTAATAATACTAGATAGCTACTATAAATATAAATTTATTAAACAAAAAACTAAAAAATGATAAGCAAAGTATTTAAAACGTTGAGAAAGTGGGCACAGAGAGAGAGAAAGTTGCTATACTACATAGTTTTATGTTTTTGTTGACTGTAAGGTAAAGTTACAAAGGATCACATTATATTTAAGGATATAGAGAAGAGAAACTTAATTGTGTTTTCTTTTAAATTGTTATACTTTCCGCTTTTCCGATGTAAGGTTCCGATGTAGGATTAAGATGCGAAGAAATCAAAACTACTAGCTTAAGTCGTGAGCATATTAATAAAGATATTGTACATTGTTAAGCAAAACTAACGATAGGTATTTTATTTACGTTTAGTTTTGACTGAATATAAATTTGAACTTTCAAAGCTAATCTTATCTAGCTACTCTAACCGACGCTAACCTTCTAACACATTTCAGTGCGACGTAACTTGGTCCATTCCTTCCGTAATTTGTCGGAAAGATTTTGATAGTGTCTTATTTTTCATACATACGTTAAATCACGGCTGTCTGCCATTTCTTTTCACGTGCTACGATTCTGACAAATCTCTAAATTTTTCATACTAATATTTGATTGTAATTGGTGTCAACTCTGTCAATATTACTTATACGACGTAAAATCTAGTTAGATGTCTTAATTATAGACATAAATCAGGTAATCGAAATACAATAAATAGCATATTATATTAGAAAATTCCAGAATTAACTAACTACCTATCAAACTAACCGAAGAAGCATGCATTCTTCTAATGCACACTACACAATTGTAACTTTATGTACGTAATTATAACAATCACGCCATCGCATCGGCGTACTCGCACACAGCCATTTAATCACTTGTTATTCGTGTATGGTGTTGTAATGACAGTAACTACAAACTGACAAACCAATCAATAATGCATTACTTTAATAGGTAGTTATTAAACGCAAATTCATTATTTTGGTCACATTTCCCATAATTTGAGAGTACATTCCTAATAAAGACTTTCAAATATGTACTAAATACCTATCACAATTTTTATTCACTATGTAGACGATATGACCAAATGCTGAATATCTACCAGTACAGGTACGTTGAATAAGAGAAACCGCGTTTTTAATACACATATATGCTGTCAAATTACTTATTGTCTCAATCATGGTTAAGTACAATATAAAAAAATGACAACGCAAATTTTTGAACATACAATACACGAGAGATGGAAATATAGGTAGCCATCACGGATTTTCTCATCCGACGAACCTGAAGTCATAGTAGAATCCACTCCTACTACTTGGCAAAATCACTTCGAAGTAGAAATTGCAACATCACACGAACTTGTCCGTAATCAATGTCGATGTTTTCGTGGTGGGCCAGGCACGAAACTCCAGTGCTCGCTTGTCCCTTACGCATCATACACGCTGACGAAGAGCTTCTCGTGTTAGACAAGCCTTGCTCGTTGCCGGTGAGTCCGCAATGCGTTGGATTGTGTGCGGGGCAGACTCTGACAGGATACTCAATTTTTGCTGAACGTTATTGAGACAGATCTGATGATTCTGAGGGCTCAGGGGACATGGATAAGACTGCAAATGCGTTGCCAAACTACAAGGTTTGAAAAGATAATTTTATGTATACAGAAACAGAAACTGCCTGTTGTTAATTACTGGTATCGATTCACCTCTAATTTACTAAAGCAAACCAAACGGTAAAAAAACATTTATTTAATGACGGTAAAGTAAATCGATTTTAAGTAATTAAAAAAGTTGAAATCATTACATTAAATATTACAACTTAATTTAAATTCTAATTAAAGTCACCCAATTAAAAGTCTCGTATATTTTTCACGGAGCTTATTCCGAAAAGCCGAACTTTGGAGCCGAAGCAAAGCTTTGCGGTGTTGTTAATACTTGTTTAAAGTAGTTTGTAAACATGGGCAGCGTAAAATGTAAACTTATATTTCTGTTTCAAAATGCTGTTAAGTACACTAATAACGAAACGGGTGTTTAGAAAACTATTCTATTACCTCGAGAAGAAAAATATAAGCGGCGTATGCATAAAAATTGTTTGATAAATTATTATTTTCCCGGTATTTACTGTAATTTGGTTGGTGCGTTATTTTGCATTATGATATGAATAGTATTATGTATTAGTGATTGTTTTGTCATCAAATTGTAATCAATATTTATACATATATATAAAATATCCCATCTGTGATGCCGCTTTTTTGTGAAAATTGCTATTTATACGATACAAAATCATGAATTACTGTTCTTAGAAATCTTGTCCATCTTTCTATTTGAAAGTTTATTTCGAATCGGCTTAACGGATTTTAATGAAAATTTCGGGACTTAAAGCCAGAAATTTCTTGTTTATTTCGTTTCGATCGTTTAAATCAAAACGGAGCGAGGACAGGTCGCTAATCTATAATATAACTTTAGTCATTAGGACATTCCAAAAGATACATATATTTTCTAAATTATTATTTAGCCTTCATTAGGATGTAAAAAAATCCGTCAGAGTCTGTCCCAAGATGTGATCTACGCCAAAGTTGAGACAAGAAAACCTCAAACATGCTGCGCGAATGGTCTCAAACCCCACTCGTAAGTGGCATATTAGTGAACCCTTGAAAACCTGCTGTTTGACGTCAGTTTAAATGGTTCTGCAGAGTGAAAACAGTCTGACATTCAAAAAGTAGTCGCTTTTTTTCAAGTATTTTGGAACAACAAACAAACAGTAAATCCACTAGGTATCCTAGATATTATATCCAGTAGGTACCGCTAGTTTCATCTGAGGAATTGTCTGTATAAAAGTTCCAATCAGTATTTCTAATCTTATTACAGATATAACAGGATCTATATTTCTCCTCGTCCGGCACGTACGTTCATTACATCGTGAAAAGTTAATCTTTCCAAATGAAAGTGGGAAAAATTGAATTCTGCAGAACCATTACTTTATCGTTTATGTGTGCAATTATATCGAAATTTAAGTACCATTTTTTTATGTTTTGTGTTTTTCTCAAAGGAACTCTTGTGAAACAACGAGAATCCTTTCCATGTCTGTGATCACGCATGCCTACATTAACTTATGTCTTACTCTTTCGTTTTAATACTCTTCTTTTTGTGTATCACTTTTTTGTACATATTGGTGATTTTATTATAAGTAATGCTGTCTTTATGCATGTGCTATCGATACAATATATCACCTTTTTATGAAATTCATTTAATGAAATTGTTTTAAAAGAATAATAATAATAATTTAAATTTGTTTAAAAACATCAACTTAAATCTGTATGAATTTATTAGCTATGTTATCAATCATTTCTAATGTGTTTACAGTTGTTTAAGCTTTTGAATCTTCAATTATTTCATCATCTATATCTGCAACAACTTGAAGCGCATTGGAAATAGATTTTTCATGTTTTATTAAATCGTTGTTTATGTTATTTTAGCATTTTCATCTGTATTTTCGATTCTAATTGTGTAAGTGCTATCCTCTTAGGTGCACCCGTGCGGGCGGTACCGTCACAACACGGTCGTGTTTATTCTGGCGAAGGAATACAACTTGAAGAACTTGAGGACCATTCACAGACTGGACAGGCTAACGTCAGGTAAACGGTTATAATTGAACGGTTTTAGCGAAGTTGGGTTAACTGTAAGCTTTATCTCAATGAGGTGACATATTAATGGATCAATTCTACTAACAAAGCCAATTAAGAACCTTTCTTTTTGGAAAGAGAAACTTTTGTTGATGTTTTTAAAATTTAGATATACGACGAATATTTTGCTAACTACATAGCTTGCCAGAAATGAATTTTAGGTTTCTTTGTGATTAGTATATTTTACAATATGCTACGATTACTTTGCTATCTTAGGAAATTAATTAAAATCTAAGTTAAAAAATCAATTACTTTACAGCAATAACGATGTTGTCTTTTTAGTCGTTTTCCAACTGTACGTCAAATAAAGTTTTTAATAAAAACCTTCCTAACTAGAACTTTCATAACACAACATTGTTGTCCAATCAGGGCTCCTCTTGTTCGGCCGGAGTCCCAAGAAGGCGAGACAGATGGAGCACCAGATCAGAAACCGGCAGGTGTTAAAGGAGTACGTCTGCCGAGTCGATGGCGAGTTCCCTGAGTGAGTGTGCTGTTTATTTTATTAGTTGTGTTAACATTTTCTGGAGTTACAAGAGCTCGGTCTCAGAATAATAAGTAAAATGGAACCGATATTGACTTTATAGTATTGAACGTGTTTAGTGCAATGATAGATTAAAGTGCTGTTATTTTCTTAACAAGTTGCGCGTCCAATTTTTAATGTGGTCTAACGTAAATGGAAAAACGTTGATTTTGAAATCCATGTACGTTATAAAATTGTTTTACTTAAAAGAGTACCCTATTATTGTGTTTGTCTTTATTTTTATTAATTTTACATTGACGTGTCTACTAAATCTTCGATGTAGTTATGCGAGAATTTGGCTTTTAGCCATTTTATTACTAGCGTGATCGACATTTAGATTTTCTGCTCATCAATCAATGTCTCAATAAATAGTATTCATAATTAATTATTTTAAAATAGACAAGGTTAATGTCTGCTTCATATGAAAATGTGACTAATGTTTTTTTTAAATTACCGAAGAGATGTTTGAGTCACGGTCAAATGTTGTGAATAATTATGACGTTAACGAGCAAGTTTCTTTTTTATCAATTCATTGCTCTGAAGATTAATTAGGCATTACGCCATAATGTTCATATAATCGTATAACGACGTAAACGACGAAAAACATACAAAAATAAAACTAGAAAATGGTTTTTTTTTTATTTAGCTTATTTCTAATTAAATAATTTTGTTTTGACACGCACAAGAATAAACTAATAGGTAACCAATCGTGTTTATAAGTAACACAAAAAAAACCTTCTAATGTCATAACAAACTAATCCAAACACCATTTACATCAGCAGTGAAGAGATTGAATGTCAAGAGGCAATAGAAGTGGTGAGCTACAAGATAGGCGTCTGCAAGGTGTCTGCGAAAGGCAAGGACTGCTCGACGGTGTTCAAGCGGCTGGGTTATAACACCAGGAGCAATACCAGCGTGGTTCTGTGCAAGCCGAAGACTGGCCGGATGCATCAGATCAGAGTGCATTTGCAGTACTTGGGTAAGTGGACTAAATCTCAAGTCAGGTTACGCGTTACTGCTTTTAAAATTTATTTTGGGAAAAAAACACAAGATTTTGTAGGTTTCTTGTTTTCCGTTTGGTTTTACCATAGTTATTGGTATCCAAGAAGAACATACGTTAAGATACACAGAATTTATTATCAAAAATTGGTGAAATTCAATAATTTTATCTACCTTCAAAGTAGGTACTTTAAATTTGTCAAAAAGAAAATGGTTTCAATGTTTTTATCACTCTTCATCAGAATTAAAATTTCCTTTTCTTTAACAGGTTACCCAGTGGTAAACGATCCACTTTACAACCACCCTGTGTTTGGTCCTCTCCGCGGAAAGGGTGGTGACACTGGCGGTAAAACAGACGAACAGCTGGTCAGAGACCTCATTGCTATACACAACGCTGAGAACTGGCTGGGAGTCGACGCAGCTGACGATGATATGCTGTTCTCCAAGCCAGTGTCTGATGATAAAGGTACAGTAAAATATGAGGAGTCACAACAGATAGAGGAAGATGTTTTGAAAAATGTGATCGATCTCTGTTGTGATGTTGTCCAAATGTTCAACTTTGCATTCTTCATTGACTCCGTTCTTTAACAGGAGTTGAAGATGACTGCGACACTGGTCCTACGTCTCGAGAATCGTCTCCAAGACTAGGGTCACCAGCGCCCGGAGTAACTCCAACATCCGTAATGGCATGTAAGTCAATAGAAGTCAATAAGCCTCGTTAAAGAAGCGCTAATTGCTGAGGCATTGTTTGTTCTTGTTAATTGCTAGGCTTCCTTCACAATTACTTTACTAGTTGTAAAAGTATAATTAATATTGGAAATGTTTACAACCCCATGGTTAATAATAGAGCGTTTTAAAAAGTTGCATGCGGAGACTAGGTATTACGATGTATGTATGTGTAGTTTTTGTAATGAATGCATGTCTTTATTATTATTATTTTGCAATGAGACTAGAACATCTAGCACTATGTATATCTCTATATCTCATCTTACAAGTATGTTAGGATAGAGACGAAATGTGAGACAAGCGAAAAAATACAAGGTAGTTAGTAGCTTTGGAAATAATTTGCAACATCAAACTTCATCTGTTATCATTTGACTCTCAATTTATTTAAATATATATGGTCTAGATCTATTTTTTTTTGCGTAGTATTTAGTTTTGGCCAAACATGAGTATGCTCATCAATATTAATGCATTTTATTTTCAATAGTGACTCTCCCGAGTCCTTCAAGCGCTGCGGAAGCTCCTCTGGACGCGTCACCAGTGGCCTGCACCTCGGTACCCTCACCGACTCCGTCGGCTGCTATGACCGATGACTCCAGTGATGCCAAGGTACTCTTTTATTACGAGGCTCTAGCTATTCACATCATAAGACTGAAAACTCCTACTTTTATAGTGATAAAATACATTTTGGAACCCTGTATTGGCTGCTACCGTTTTAAATTCCACCTGTTTAAAAAGATTCGACGTTTTTTGCTCAGTAACGTTATTGGATACGGTAACGCAACAGAAAGGTAACATAATAGTTAAATTTGTTACATAAGTTGACTGTAAAAAAAACTTTAGAGTTACAAAATAATAAAATACTGCATAAGCTTGCAACATCCTTTATAACTTTGCTAGCTATTAATCAAAACAGCTGCTTAAAATGTACTTGTGTACTTAATAATACGTGTGTAAAACGTTCCCAAACGTTTATAATTCAAACAATTCGAAATTTAATTTCTGACCGAACTTTTAGTATTAGCCCGTGTAGGTAAACAGACCCTGAAAGGGTACCGAAAATTATTCGGAATTGTGGTTAGTTGGTTTTAATATTAGAATTCGAAAGTGAAATCAGGTTACATTGCGGAGTTAGTTTTAATTAACTTCGTCAGGGTGTAATGAAATTCGGGTTACTTGTGTTAAATTATAATTACCGTCTACTAATTGGAACTTAAGTGCTAACTTAACAAGATCGTCGGAGGCCTAGAAATGATTGAGTGGTTTGCGTCGTCAACTGATGGCAAGGTTCCCAATTCGATCCCCAGGGGCCGCTAATGAGCTTTCCTAACTTAAGTTCTTAAGTGCCTTTTGTGGTTACCAATGTCTTAAAGGTGAAAGAAAAACTTTGTAAGGGAACTTGCACAAGTAGGTGAATAACAAGGAAAGGTACAAGAATTTCCCATTCTGTCCATCGCCGCAGTTCCAAGGAAAACAAATCGGAGCCGGACAGTTGGGGTATTCTTGGTTTGGAGCGCAAATTAAACTGATAAACGAACAAAAATATTTAATAAATTTACTAGATTCCTAGTGCATACGTTACTTTACTACCTGTTCTTATGATGTCACACCTTTTCGATTCAAAGCTTTCTCCAAAAGTAGCCCTGAAATTTTTAAATATCTTCTCGCAGTCCGACAAAGTAACAGTGGCAACCCAGACCGGCGTCGCACCGATGGTGAACAGCTCAGCCAGCGTTGCGACGAGCAGCTCCGATGCGCTGTCCACTGATCCTCACTGTTACGAGTGCCGTGTGCGATACAGGGACCCCAGGCCTAGGGACCTCGTCATGTATCTCCATGCTTGGAAGTACAAGGTAACGTATTAAGGACTACTTTAGCTTACAAAGTAACAAAGTAGGAACTAGAACTGTTGTTTCTAAGTTGTGACTTTCTCCGCGTTGCTGGTTTATCGTGTTTCTTTCGGAAACTATAAAACTTTTCGGGACGCAAAGTATGCTTCGTGCTTATATAACTTGTGGACTCTTTGTGTGTCAAACTTCACATAAATTAGAATAGTCATTCGTTCATGCGTGATTGAAAGACCCAATATTGAAACATCCTTACGAATATTTCCATTAAAAATAGCAATAAGCATTATGTGATAAGGATAAAGTGTAATTCATTACCTCTGGAATGTTCGTGTCGAAAATTCTATGTAGTTTTAATGTCATCCAGTTGAACATTATATTGATGACTCAAGTATTAACTGGTTTGTTTTTTTATCGTCAGGGTCCCGGCTGGGAGTACGAGACGGAGCTGCCTCAGTGGGCGAGCGTGGAGTGGGATGAACCGGAGAACTCATAGTTACACGATTTGACACCATTGCGGCGGCGCCTAGCTACTCTGCACATCTCACATACACCGCGAAATGGAAACAAAGACTAAATTAAACGAATTGATGAAACTGTTAATATTGCAATTTGAACTGATTTTATGGATTAAAATGATGTTTTGAACGGTAACGATGTTGATGATTGTTATGATGTTTTCACGGTCAACGTGTTAGTTATCGCTCCTTAAGATAAAGGCCCCATTAACGTTGACTCTAGAATATACGTAGTTACCACACAAAGTATGTAATCAGGTGAAGCGAGCATAAAGCCGAGCGCCGCGCCTATGGCGGTTCGTGGTCGTACGATATTACTGGTACTCAATCGGCTGTTATACGTACAGTACTTTGAGGTAAGTTTTATAATAACTAAACTAAGTGAGATTTAGATTAAGTACTTTAGATTATTTGTGTTTTTTCCGCTCTTATTTGAACCTCTTACCTTAGTTTTAGCTAAAAAGAGAGTTGATTTCAAATCGTTTCTTTTTATTCTCTCTGTTTTGTATTTAGTTTTCGATTTTAGATCTTTATGTCTGAGTTCAGTTCCTATCGGCCTAGGAAGTTTCGTCAAGCTTATTGTATGTAGAAGTAAGAAAATGTAACAATTGTAATGATATCGGTAACTGTAAAATAGTTATATCGCTTTAACGAGGCAGGGTCAGAACCACAATCATAAATGAATATATTAAAATTGAAATGAAAATGATTTATAAAAGAACACACAATGGGATAGCTCTTCTATTTAATTCTCGGAACAGCTTCATTTTTTAAAATCTAGAGAGAATCAACTTGAAAATATTTTGGATTAATAACGAATAATACCGTTGCTATTTTGGATTCAACGAAAGCACGTAAATCTTAATTGAATATAAAATCTTGGACCACTGCTATAATATTTTCTTATCGTATAAAATTGAAAATAGGACCACTTTTAACATTTTTTAGAAAAGCTATCTCTGTATCATTAGACGCATGTCTATAATAAAAGCATATGTAATTAAATAAAAATAAATAAATTAACGCATTTTGTAGGCGGTGTGTTAGAGGCGTCGTCACATTTGGCTTCCATAGTGTTGAGTAGTGAAAAAAATGTTAACGTATTAAAGAGACGAATCTTCGATTTTTGTACTCAACTTTGATAACATGTGACAGCAGTGTTTCGAACAATACTAATTTATGTACACACGATTCTTATTCTACTTATTACTAACATGTTGTGACATGCATTTATTGTATTTTCTATTTGATTGCTAAACATCTTGGAAAAAGACTTGATGTGCGTATATTTAAAACTTGACCAAAGCAATAGTTCTTTACTTAGCTCCAAAGACAGTGATGTAAGTATTACAATAGAAATGATTCAACAGAACGAAGCAGCACATTTTAAAGACATGGAAGAATAAGTTAAGAAAAGAGAAGGAGTTCGTTACAGTTTAGTTTAAGTTTGTGTGTTTCTAGTTTTAAGTTTCGACAGTTTTGCTTTCTTTTTTAATGTTTGGATTGTTTTCGAAGTTTTGACTGTCTCAACACGATTTACAACGCTGGTTCGTTTTTTACAGTAGATAATATTTACTATCTTACTGTAGTATTAAATGTAAAAGACAATTTCTTGTTACTGATAATGTTTCACGAGCTTTCATAAGATTAGTTTGGAAAAATATATATTTTTCTTACTTGTAGCGTAGTGGTAGTATTCAGATGTGTTGTTTCGTGTTATACAATGATTTCGTGGAAACTCTTGGAGTAAGCTCTCATGGTACGTTATATTTATCATTGGCGATTTCATCGTTAAATACTATTGCATCGTCTTATTATTTATCAAGACTCGAGTTAGTATTTCTTTGTATATTAACTTTAACTCTCTTTGTAAGTTTTTCATCATTAATTAGATTGCTTACTTCAATTGATCACAAAATCACGCTCTTGTTGCTGTTGGCTATACTATGTACATATTATGCTAATTATGAACGTGCTACTCGTTGTGTTTTGCTGATATTGTCCTTGAACATTCTATTATCTGTATTGGGATCAAAGTATTATAAAGTCAGGGCAACACCCGAACAGTCGTGTAATTTTAGAATCGTAATTCATGTTTAAACGGAACAGATTTTTTGTAAAGTAAACAGTAGCATGTACAAACGTAAGTTTCGTGGCATATCACCCAGGTACCACAGCGAGATACGGTTTATGCGTCGGTTTTAACCGATCGGTTAAGCCGGAGTCTCACACGAATATTGTTGTATTTTTATAGGATTTAAGACCTGTTTATACATTACGTTAAATAAATGTAGACAAGAACCGTTTAATATTATGAACGGATAGTAAGGCTGGAGATGTAAAAGTTTCTAATTCAATATTGTTGTTGGTAAGAAGTTTGACTCAGCCTAACATTATCAAAGATGTATTTGTTTTATTTTTAATACTTTACCTTAATTCATAATTGCCTTTTGACATAATACGACTTGAGGTCGCTGATTCTTTTTATCATTTATTTGTAAGAAATTTTCATGTGCCTTCTCAAAATAATAAAGAGAATAAAGTTAAAATTGTAATAGAAAGTTTTTTAAACTACAGTAACATTGTGATTGTAACATGTTTTAACGTAAGTAGTTACGTATGGCACTGTACTCGAAAGCAAGTTTAAGCAAAAGTTTAGAGGGGGAAACGAAAGTCACTAGTAAAAGTTACAATATAGAATAGTAATTATGGTTTTATTGTAAAGTAACCTCTATACACTTTAATAAATAAAGTTCTTAACAAACTATCACGTTAAAGATTATTAATACTGGAAGTGTAGTGTGACCTTGGATAGCTGGGAGAAAAGTAATGTTTTGGAAACATTCGAAAAAAAAAAAACTTAGTTACAATGTGACATGGAGTTTAAACAAAATATCAATCCAACGGCATTTTACTTTATGATGACTTTCGTCCGGGAAAGAGTAACAAACAGATCCTCTAAACATCTTCGAGCTTATTTTCGGCACAATTTTGCATGAATTTTGTTTGCGTATTTATTTTAAAATTGCGATATGTTCGTGCCATATAATATGGCTTGCGTTATTAAGGTTGAATTGTTTTTTAATAATTACTATAACAACATGAAAGACATTTGTTTATTTAATAAGTATTATAATTAAGAATATAATAGCGTTCCCTTCTTTAGATTCATGTTATAAGTATTCATGTTTCCACTTAAATTTAATTAGAATAAAATTCATCATTGGCTTTGATTGTTTTATTTCGAACTTCTAAGTTCAAGCCTTTTTATAAAATGCGAAACCTATTCCAGCCAGTGAAAAGGACATAGTTATAGTATTCCTATTTCACTGTCATTTTCTCTTTCCGGAATTTAACAGTTCGTAATAATGACCACTATACTTTTTAATAAGTGACCGTTACTGAATGGCAGTTAAAATTCCATCTCTTACTGAAGATTAAATAAATATGACGTTTGAAATACTTGTAATATAGTATATTTGGCTTAATCATAATGATGAGTTAACCTCTTAAAAGCAGAAAAGATATAGTGTTTTAAATCCACGAATACACGTCCCACTGTAAAATTAACTGGTGAGTTAGGCGAGAGTTTGTTGATTGGAAACACTATAAGAAAGAAAGAAAAAAACCCTTTATTCATAACGAAGAACAACAAAGAACAAGCACAAGAACAATGTAGTCAAGAAAAGGTCATGCTGGCGTTAAATGCTGACTTTAACACGATTGATACTGCAACCATTAGCACCATCAGGTGGAACCACGGAAGAATACACAAATATAATTACCAAACACAAACACATACAGTGTGTGGCCCAAAACCGGGGCGAAAAAATTAAATGGGGATTCTTTAGAACATTTCAGTTAACTAACACAAGAATCTAATATTACAAAGTCTATAATTTTGGAGAAAAGAGCCTACAAAGTTAAAAATAATATTAATGCATTTTCCCGTCGCGATATCGTCGCTTGGTCACTTGGTACGCGGTATGTCTGAGTACAGGGTGCCATTGACAACACGCGGTAGATTTAGCGGTGTTTGCATTACATTGAATTTGCGATTAAGTTTGTTAGAAAAAAACTGAAAGTTAAGTTTTGATTTTAATTAGGTAAGACCATTATAATGTAATTACCGGTGATCTATAGAGCCCCGGTTTTTAATATTATCCCCGGTTTTGGGCCACACACTGTAGATAAAAAAAAAAGATAAAAAGAGAATTCCCACACAACTACTGTACTATAAGTACTCTACTTTTTGGCAGAATGCCAAAGCTCCCTAAGCCTAAAATTGACTAACGTTGTAAAGGAAAACG
Source organism: Acleris sparsana (assembly GCA_923062465.1). Taxonomy (NCBI): domain Eukaryota; kingdom Metazoa; phylum Arthropoda; class Insecta; order Lepidoptera; family Tortricidae; genus Acleris; species Acleris sparsana. Next base: position 18,686,522 of record OV281286.1, read on the forward strand.
GAAACCACCTGTCTATTGTATTTCTTTTGATGCCAAATTAAGAACATTCCTATAAAGAAATAAATAGGGTTAGGACTTTTGGTGGCATACCGTGGTTATATAATCCATGGAGTCGCTATTTCCTTATATAATAAAAATGAAACACTAGGTAAATGTGTTGCTAAGCGCAAAACTCGAGAACGACTGAAATTTGCAGCAGGGGGAAGCCGCTGGCGGGCCGCTAGGTATTATAATAAATATTACTTTGATTTTGGCCCTCAGTATTGTCATAGGTATTTCAAAATGAACTAAATAAATATTTAGCTCTGTTTTTCCAAACCTACTAATATTTTGTTTGTTTGTAACGCTTTCACAGCAAAGATATACCATCCAAAATTCATTCATTTGGTTTAGCGGTTAAAAGTTGAATAGGTACATTTTTAAAAATGACAATACTGAAAGTCAAAACCAAAGTGGTATGTGTTTTAATAATTAGGAAATAGCAACTCCATGGATTCTAGAACTAAAGATGAAACTAAAAAAAAATCACGAAAACAGAATCGTCTGGCGTGCATTTTAGGTAAAATTTGCCATAAAGGAAAAAACGTTTATTATTTAGGTCTCACTGGCCACTTGAGGAACGATCGCTTATTTACTGGCCATAATCTTTATATTAAATTGACGCAGCAGTAATGTGCGGTGTTGTTGGTAAAGATACTTTGATAGTACTCCGAGTTATATTTTCTGGATCTAATCTCTTATTTCTTAGAAATATCAGCATATCTTTTGCTTTATAATACATATTATATTATATATCGACGACCGTAATCTAAATTGACGTAACGGACAAATGGCTACTTTTCAGGAGAGCAAAAAAACTGTATTTTTTTTCTTTTAAAATTCATAATTTTGTTGTTTGTTAACGTATCATGTAACTAAAATTAGCCAATTATTTATTTTTCTTCACTCTTTAAGTACAAATAACTCAATTTATCATTTAACGCTTAGTTACCGAGATAGCATGTCCCTTACGTCAAAAAAATAATTTAAAATGTCCGATAAACCCTTCTTTAATATTAGACTTCGGGGTAAATTTGACGTATCAAGAACTAAATTAAGAGAAATTAAAAATAATAGGATGTAACTCCATTTAAACTGATCTATTACATGGTGTAAAAGGTACATGGAATTTATTATTTGTTGAAATAATACACGAAATCATAAATGTAATTGTGTTATTTAGTAGAGTATTGAACAATTTAAAAGATAAATTATGGCATAGGTACATACATTATCATAATGATATGCAAGTAACTAATAACAAGTAACAAAATAAAATTTAACACGCTATTTTATGTAAAAGCGAGTACAAAATATCGAAACATTAACATAATTGTATAGAGGACGCCCAAGACTTCGTACGCGTAGAATTAGTTTCCCGCTACTCCCCCCCCTATTTTAACCCCTTAGAGAGTGAATTTCCAAAAATCCTTTCTTAGTGCTCACTTACATCATTAAACAAACCCCTTGTACTGAATTTCAAGTTTCCATGGTACAGTAGTTTTGGCTCTGCGTTGATATATAAGTCAGTGAGTCAGATTTGCCTTTTATATCTATAGAGAAGTATCAGTAATGATTGATCAAAGAATATACTGGGTAAATATTCGTTGTGATAACGCTTTGGGAACTTGTTTTGTATACTAAAGGACTCGTAAAATAAACACAAACCCAGTTATTACGTGCCACCGAAAATGAAATATTTTATTAAAAACTAACTTCTACCCGCAATTTCATCTGCGTAGATTTTGATTAAAAATTTCGGGATTATGTTCTATTCCAGAACCTAACCTATGTGTGCCAAGTTTCATCTCAATCCGTTTAGAGTGTTTGAAGCGTGACTGAGTAACAAACATCCAAACACTCACACTTTCTCATTCATAATATGAGTAATATAAGATACATACTGCAATAACTTGTCTTATGCTCGCAGTAATTTATCGCTTCGAGCTAAGAGTGATTCTGTATGGAGTAATATAGTATATCTCTTCTCATTAATTTTCCAAAAGTACTTGAAGAGTGCGTCTTTACAAACATACGTGAAGAACAGAACTGAGCATCACAGCACTCAGCTAAAACCAGCAGCAACATCTTAAGTGCCAGATAGACGGACGAGTAAGCAGGCGTACTGAAAGCCCGACGACCTTTTTCGCCCGCGCTTACCTTTAGAAGTTCGCGTACCTACTTAGGATGATACAGGGACGAGTAAGGTCGCCGAGCCATAAGTACGACGTACTAACTCGCACGTCTATCTGGGACTTTACTGTAAACATGATCATAGTGATATCTCTTTTAACCGAAAGCAATTTAAAATGAGTTTTTTCCCCGTGGCACAACTATTTGGCACAACTGACCAAAATCTGTATCATAAATATGAGGTAGGTTTAGGTTTTGTTAGTTCTTCAGCAGGCCCGGAGGGCCAAACTACCCAGAAATAGGAGCTCTGCGAGAGCAGAGCTCCGTCGACTCTATTAAATTTGATTTTGAAATAGAAATCATTGGTCAGTTGTGCCACGCAGTGCCTAGGGAAAGAAAGGTTAAAATGCTTGCGAGTAATTCAGCTATATCAACGAACACTGCGTCTGTCATCTAATAAAAGAGATAACGCTAACATCTATGGGAATAGTTCAAATTAGGCAGTTATGTTTTAACGTAAGGGCCGGTAGTTTACTGCTTGTAGTAGTGAAAAAATTACGTATATGCCATGAACACATATTTCAAACAATGACAGATGGGCGTAAGGTCTGTATTGTCTTACATCTACAAAAGCAAAACTGCGTATCGTAGAAATGTTTGCTAACAGAATTGTCCCTTACGACTCAGGTAAATGAAGAAGATGATAGTTACGTCTATTTGTGATTTAATCAAATGTATTGTGTAGATACTTTTTGAGAACGTAAAATGGTGTATCGGCCTTTTTCTTATTTGATGGCTCCTTACGACGTTAGGTGAATTGCGAAGACGACAGTTACACCACGATGGATTTGAATATTATTTCTTTATGTTTGATAAGTCTATTTTTTTTCAAAAACTGCGTCGAAGTAACCGTTTTTTAAGGGTGTAAGGGGCATGTTTTTTCAAGCTATCGAGATGTAACCTATACCATTCGAAAGAGAAAAAAAAACTGAATACAACTGCATTCATAACTCATTTTCGCCCTTTTGTCCCTTACGCCAATTTAGATTACGGTCGTCGATATTGATAAAATATACAATAACGGTGCAATAATTGTACTGTTCTTTGATCATTATCGATAGTAATTCATTATTGACATAAGTGCGAGTCAGGCCAAACTAAGGCCCGTATTAATAAACTGATCTCAACTCTAATGCTCGTCTCGAGATGCGTCAAAAATGACAGTGTTCTATGGTTTGGCGTTTACTTTGACGTGTCTTGTGACGAGCCTCACAGTCAAGATGAGTTTATTAATACGGCCCTAAGACTGAACCTCTCGACGACCAACTTGTAACACTCAGAACTAGCGAAACATTTGTAAGGTCAAGGTCCAAAAAGTTAGGCATGCTAACTCGCGCAATGAAATTTTCTATGAAACTTTGCCGTCGTGACTTGAAAATTTGCCAAACATTTGTTGGGATACTTTTCATCGCACAACGGAACTTTTTTCAAACTCAAAACTATGATCCGATTTTGATCCTCACCCTCAGGAGGACGTTTCACTTCACTTTCCATACATACGATATCATAAATAAACTTATTTATAAAAAATGACGCCAAACGATCCACCTACGTCGGTATTCTTCCACCAGCTTTCAATAAAATAAAATAAGCTAAATTAAATACAGCACTGTGTCTATACTCGTAGAGCACTCTGAAAATACTATATTACGGTGCAAATAAAAGGGATCCGCAGGTAAATAAACGTATTCGATGAAATCGAGCACGTACACACGAAAAAAATGTTTTCGTATTCTCGATGAATACTTAACAGGTTGGTATCACGAAGAACCATTTTACTATTGCACTGAACCTCAACTCTATCCCGTCGCATTACGTCTTAGTATTTTTGGTTTTGAGGTAATGTTATGTTTGTTTTTGAAAGCCCACGCTTCTGAGGAGTTTCTTTGAAGGTAGAGTATTGCAAATTTTAAACGGGACGTCAGAAACGCCATACGCACTTAATATTAACCTTGACGTAACGAGTATTGAATGTCTAAACAATTGAATGACGTAAAGCGAATCATTTTAGTATGTATTTCTTTATAAAATGTGTCTCTTTCATACGAACATAATATGTTAAAAAGGGCTGAAAGTATAAGCTTTAAATGGGAGCATGAAACGAACATAATATCTGATGTTTTGTTACAAAATATATTTTTTTGCACAAGATAGATCGGCGCACAACGCATCGGAAAAAAATGACCACGACAAACCGCTGAATAAGGTAGACAAAATTTAAATGAAACTTGATTTGCGTGTCAGAAGTGTAGATAAAGACTTTGGATTACTTTGATACCCGAGAAAACTTTAAAAAATATGTTACGCTCTATTATCACCAAAAAAATTACTCCGAAGCTACCGAATTTTCTTCTAGGCAAATATTTTGTGTGATAAACTTCGGTATTTCCTCTTAAGTATTGACGGTTTTGTATGTATTTAAGTATGCAAAACAAATCAAATCGTTTATTGTGTAAAAGAGTAACGTAAAACGTAAAATTGTACAATAGTACAATTTTCCTATATACATAATTCAAAAATATAATAGCTTACTGCTAATATGATAATCACTGCTCAAACTCTAGCTAAAGCTATTATATTTTAAGGGTCCTAGCGAAAAAGACTACAAGTCGACTTAATTCGTAATAAAAAAGGGTAAATGTACATTAACGGAGTATACTAGAATGAAACCCTTTTTCACTTGATGTTCAGAAGTCATACTTTTTTGTTTTTACGTCATATGTATTCATCTGTCACAATTTGCTTAGTATCTAGAATGCATTATAATATATAAATCGCTAGCAGGAATTATATTAATAAATTAAATGCTCCAATAAACTTATAACAACGTTATGATCAACACTGTAATAAACTTCATTATCACAGTATCGTGCAAACAATCAGTATTACCAGGCCGAACCGCAAACATGGCGGTTGGGTCAACATTTACCAGGTCTATAACGAATAATCACGTTTATACAACGTCAGTCAACTTTTACTCTGGCCTTAATTTAAGTTTCTGTTGCTACGCACAAACTGAGTAAAAAATTAATCATTCAAGCATGTAACTTAGGGACAAGGGTTTGTGAGTGTCTTTAAACAGTGTAGGTACTTTTATGAATCCAGCAAGAAGAAATACATTTATAATAGTAGTTTATGCAACTGATGCATATGAGATGCCTTAAAACACAAGTTTGTTTTATAATAGGATCACACGAGTTTTTTAAGGCCTAATTATGTACAGTTGCATACACTACTTTATCTATATACATATAATAAGTACTCTAAAATGGGTTCAGAAGTAGACGACTTGAAGACAAAAATGGCGGCAAAACCAACTTGTGCTGTGTCAGTGTCATGAATAATAAGGTTTTTTAAAATCAAAGACAAAATAATGAAATTTTTTTTTTTTTTTTTTTATAATTTTCCTTTGCCTAATTTTAATACCTTAAAAATATTTTTTTTTTTTCTTTTTGTTATTTTTCGCACGATAATAGTGGATTTAATTTGTAAGTACTAGCTTAGTGTATCCAACGTGTTATCTGTCGAATTTGTAAACCAACTCAGTGGGTCCCAAGATACAGGCTCAGCCTAGTTTGGCACTCACCGGATACTGTTTCTGAATTATGTAACTGTTAATATTTGTATGTGAATAAATTATTCTTATTCTTATTCTTATTCTTAAATCCCTATTTTAATGTTTATTGATACAAGAATAGAGACCCTTTTGAGTATTGACAGCTGTTCCAAATTTAAACTCATAACATTACAAAAATTCATACTGTTATAATATTATATTACTGATTTTACCTACTATCACAGACAAGAAAGTTCTCATAGTAAAATTGGTTGTAATAAAGCTGGTCATTTCCTACGGTTTCCGAACCCATAATAGAGGGCTTATGATATATGCGTAGATAAATACATTTAGTCACGCCTGTTTCCCAGAGAGGTAGCCTGACACCACTTCTATCATACACGCACGTCGCTTTTCTAATCAAATCGGATAAATACAGGTAAAATAAGAAATACACACTTCAAAAATGTCAGAAAGAAAGAAGAAAGGTAATTTATTTTTTGACACAGAAACGACACGGTTTACAATAAATGAAGAATTAAGACAGATAACACCTTTTTCATCTGTGCCGTTGCGTCAATAATGGACCCAGAGCAGTGCGATGCTGATGTAAGCCACGGCTCTGCAGTGATACATTACAAAATATTAAATATTTAGATCCTTGGAAATTTTCGATGTGTGTAAAAAGAAATTAGTATGTTACTAAATATATGGGCATTAGATCTAGGTTCAGTAGGATACAAGCAATACCAACTGCTTCAAACAATCATTATAGGGAAAATTCAGGGTAAAGGAACTGTTGGCAGACCCAAGATATCCTAGCTTGGGAATATAAGTGACTGCCAACCTCCAGGTAGAGAGTAGAGAGGAATAAAAAAAAAGTTTTTTTTTAAATTTAAAATGAAAATGAATCAAAAAATTTCAGTGAAGTGTGACAGCCGAACAATTGATTTCGTGTATTAAATGATCATACAAAACCACGTCAAGTTACAGACGCGAATATTCAGGAATACCTTCATACTGTATCGCTCGAAGGTTCTATGGAAGAGATCTCTTAAAGGGATAAGTTCGCCTTTGCACATCCCTGTTATGTTTTTGTCTATTTCATAATAGTTATTTCTTTGGTTGGTACAAAACAGTGTTTAAATACATCCATATATACATATAGTTAATATCGTCGGCTTAGTGCAAGAAGTCATTAAAGGCATAAAGTTACTAAGTACAGGTACAAACACAGGCGGATTCGCCACGACTTACTCTTTCTAACGCACTGACCCATTTCTTTTTACGTTTAGTAATTTCGATGTTACAGCAATGACATTAAGTCATTAATTTCAATTTTTGCTTTATTGATTTGACGGAAATGGTTTATGACCATTAGTTACTTTAATCAAAACATCTTTTTTTATTTTTACACATTTTATTACGTTTGAATATTCACTAATGTTACTTATTAACTTTAAAAAATAAAATAATATGAATATCGCTCTGAAAGTATTTGAGCTAGAATTCATTATATGCATATAGTTACTTTTAGCAAACAGTAAAACGAAAAAAAATGTTATTATAACGCTTTAATGATTTTTAACAAAATAAGCATTGGATGCATATTACTACTTTTACTTAAGTATAAAATAACTAAAGTACATTATACAGTTTAAAAAAAATAGGAAACAGCATTAATGGCAGCCAGAATGATTTTTTAAAGTAATCAATGATAGTTATCGATTTTAGTTGTGTCCAAAGATACGTAATTCAAGTGATTAAATTATGGTTAATGACTTTTGACAAATAAGTTGTTTCAATTTGAACACCTTTAGTGAAATTATTCTTGCTCTGATAAGTTCATATTTCAACTCTTTTATGCCTACTTACGAGTACGTCTTGCTCTCGCGGTAACCCGCCACTCGTTCGGTCATCGCGATCGAAGTCATACCGTTGCAGCTGCGACCAGGGATGGACGTTATGCGAGATGGTAGTGACTTCTTACAAAATGAAGCGAAATAATATTAACATTAAGGCAGGACGAGGATCTTTGATGCTAGAAAAGATTCTAAATAAAGCGAATGAAGAGCGTTTGTACCTATTGTCATTAAATTATAATAAGATACGTTCAAATTGCTTATGCTGTTAAGTCATAGTGTAGGTAAGTAAGTACTTAGTTAAGTATTTCATTTGCAAAAGACTGATTTTACACGATGGGCGAGATTTTGTATAGGTACCTAGGTTTTGTTTTGACCATCACCTGAGGCGAATAGTGTTTATTTATATCTCATAATAAAGATCACAAATGCGGATTTAATTACTTAAAAAATATGTCCTCTAAATGTCGTCCCCCTACACGTGCACATTCATCAAAACGGAGCCTCGCGTTTTGTACCACTCGCAGCATATTCTGCGTAATGTTGTTGATTTCGATAGCAATATTTTTTTGGAAATCACCTGTATTTAGACCGTGGGTTGTTATTAGAAGCTCTGGTTTTGAGATACCCCCATCGAAACAAATCCATAGGGGTCAAATCGGGCAATCTCAGCGGCCACGGTTTCTCCAAAGCGGTTTATCAATTTTCGAGGAAATGTTCGCGAAGCACGTTCATCGACACGTGGCCATGTGTGGTGTAGCACCATCCTGCTGAAGCCAGGCGTGTGATAAATAGGACGGATGTACAAGCAATTTAGGCAAAAATTAATCAGATATCATTTTCCTATAGTTTTCACTACCTATTTACATTTTACTGCTAGGCATTTTAAAAAAAATAACCCCCAATAATTCTATTCAAGGATAAAGTAGACCAAACAGTTACTGTTAGACAATGCAAAGGTCTTTGGTGTTTTAAGACGATCGCGGGCCCCAGTAGCGACAATTTTGCTTTACTACATGCTTGTTGACATGAGTACTCATGTGAAAATGGGCCTTGTCACTACAAAAAATGCAAATTATGGTACGAAATCTGTGCAACATTGTGTCACAAAAAACTTTGTGTTTGGTTAAATCACTTTCATTAATTTCTTGAACCAGTTGAATCCTATAGAGATGAAACTTCAATTATTTTTTCAATATTTCATGCACTGAGAACTTTAGGAGTCTTAAAGAGAGCTGCTCTCTTCCGCACTGAAAGTCGTGGATTTTCCTGTAAACTCCGATGCACACTCAATATGTGTTCCGGCGTCCGTGTGTGCTGGGGCCTGATCTCGGTATATTATGTGCCGAAGAAGTTTTTCGGAACCTGTGCACCCATGACCGAATAAATTTTACACTCGGCCCGTCTCTTAACGAAATTATATAGCGTGCAAACGCTTCAACTGCATAAGAATGACGGCGTTCTGACCATTGAAACCAGATTAAAATAAAATTCGCAATATTGAACCGTGTAATCCCGCCAAATGTCAAAACCCATTTTTTTTAATTATAAAAATGACTTTTTGAAAATATAAAAAATCTGCCACCGGCCACCCTGTATAAAATGTATTTTACTTTTGATCTTAATGGGTGACAATCAGAATGCTGATTTGAAACTACAGTCTTTGTCGGATATTAAAAATGGCTTAGAGTCACCTAGACACATTCAAGCACAGAAAGATACGCCGCCAGTCCTTCTTACGAATATTAAGGAAGTAGAACAGTTTACGGTTTGCTAAAAATGTGCAATGAAAAAATAATACCCGCGGAACTTCACCACTGGTACAGGAACTTGCCATCCAAAGAGTGTCGTGATTATGTCCCTGAAGAAATGTCTTCTAACTCAGAAGACGTAGAGTAAAAAAGATGGACGTCAAGGGTGTTTTTTTACTCTTTTTCGTACCTACTGTATTAGTTAAATCAAAAGCTGATGTCTTTATTTAAATTTTTAGAAGTTTTCACGTGTTACCTATACTAATAGTGCTTGCTGTTGTCTGGAATTATTATAATATTAAGTTCGTCTATCAACAATGAATATTTCATTATTATTTTAGTTTGAAGTTACAAATAACGTCATTACGAGAATTTTGTGTTATTTTTGTGGTCTTGCAGACTTTATAATCTGTGAAGTAGAATTAAATAAATCTGTTTATTCGTTGTTGATTAATACGTAATATTTATAATGCTTCTAAGTTAATAATTACGACTGATTAAACCAATTTGGTTATAGAAAACTATGTTTCCCGATTTATTTGTAATGAAAATAAAAAATAACTAATTGTAAGTTCCCTTAAGAGCGAGAAAGACCAAAAGTCACTAACTACATATTTAGGCTTTTAAAAAAGTTATTTGACTTTATTGTACAAAGTTTTTAATTGGATTTAATAGTAAATACATTTAGCTAACCATTGATGTTTAATTTTTAAATCTAGAACCGAACCTATTACAATTATGGTCATTTGACTGTGTCAAAACTTTGAGCCCGTTTTTCTCCGACTTGACTTTTTGTTAGTTAATGACTTCTTGCACTAAGCCGACGATATAAAAACAAACTCAAGATCAAAGTCTCAAAAAAGCAATATAGTTCTAAACCGGTCTCAACAACATCTTCAACCCAGCAAATAGCTCGTGTAAAAAACGCCCAAAGCCAAATCAATAAAGGCTTACTTGCCCTCGGAGACCGACCATTAATAAAACATTAAGAGTCCTCTATAATTTCACGACGACGCAATATTTCGACACAACGACTGACAAACTTATAATTTCACCATCCAACTACCAGCTAACCCTTAACATCCGCCGCCGAAAGTCTAATATCGAACATAACAGTAGTTATGGGATCGCAAAACTGTGGTTTCAGCGCAAACTTGCTTTTGCTGTTTAAAAACTCACGTGACATTCTTAGTTCCCTACTAATACAGGTGATTTCAAGTTCGTCTTTTACTTTCACGATAGTGGATAGGTGATATTGTTACAGCGCGCCCCTCTGACAGAAACACTTTCCTAATAACTTGGCCGCTTAATGAAACCTAAATATAACACAAGACCGGTCAAAATGGGGGCTTGCAACGTAAGAGGCACTTTTAGAAGAATACCTTTGGTAATATTATGGGGTATTAAGGATGCACTTTGAGGTATTTTTTTATTTTTCTGACGCTACTATCGTAGCCTTCGGTGCAATTCCTGTGCAAGGGATCTTTATATCACTACACAGGCATAATAAACCCAGTTTATAAATATAACCTCCGTTAATAATTCAGTGATCTTTAAACCATAAAACTTATATGTAAAAATAAAAAGGCAAAAGTCTGCAGGCACACTAGGGATACTAAAATTAAATTTAACGCATCGTTTAACCCTCAGTTTAAAACAGACAGAAAGTACCTCAAACATATACTAGAATTCAAGAATCAAGACTTCAAATATAACCTACGAAACTCATAGGGTAAAAATCAACACGAAAAATACCTCGTTTTCAAAATCCATCACGCCGTTTAGAGTTACAAAGAAACAGACACGGATGCATACAACATACAAACGAAAAAACACCTCTTGTTTAGCCTGTCGAGTCGCGTATTATAGCCGGTTTTAAATAACTTTACTTGCAGTTGTCAAAGTGTCCCAAATGTAAGCATAAGTGTTTGCCAAACGCAAATGCGTGCCATATATCGCCAAACTACGGTTGGTAAACTCTTATCTACCCCCTACGCCCGAACTAAATATATTCATAAAACAGCAAATAAAAGTTGCATACATACATGCATAAACTCACGCCTTCATTCCCAGACCTATCGACAGGGGGGTAGGCAGAGCTACTGAGTTACTAACAACTCTAAAAATTCGTTGATAATTATGTAACCACATTTTGCACAAACAGCCTAAGATTTTTTCCAGTGTATTACAGGTTGCAAGCCCATCGCCTAAGGGGGCTTCTAAACGAGCAACATTTTCACGGCAATGTGTGGCCGGCAACTATACGCATCTTGCTCTAACATACGAAGTAAGAGTAAGATAGCACTAGTTGCCGGCCACAAATTGCAGCAAAACATGGCCCGTTTAGAAGTCCCTTGAACAGTACTACAAGCCTTTATTATCTTAGTCGCGTCTTACGACATCCACGGGAAGACATGGAGTGGCACTATTCTAACCTGGCAACCACACGGGACTGTGTCTTTTTGAACATTTATTATTATCTTCACATGCTAAACAGTTGACTACAAAGAGATGTACTTTCTCACTGTCGGACCTTATTACAATGCAATAAGGTCAAAACATCTCTTTGTAGTTGACGTACGTCAAAAACATTAAATCGTCATAACTTTGAAAAAACCGTAACTTGGATTTTGTGACGTACGATTTTAAACTTAAATACGTCTAGAATTAAGTTCAAACTCACGCGTCACGAAATATCAGATACGAGTTTTTTCTGAAGTAGTATTGAAATGACAAACTTCAGACTTTGTGTTTTTACATACATAACAGACGCAACATTGTTTACAAATCTAAAAGTCATTTAGCATCTTTACCCACTATTCCAAGACCTAATTTCAAACAAATTTCACGAAGGCAACAAGGTTAACGTAAGCCTGGACCCATCCATCACAGGGTGTTGCTTCTAAATTGTCTCACCGCTCCATTTTATTTTACTTACATGGAACGATGACACGGGCGGGGGACTCGGGCCGAATTAATCTTGCGGCGGGAAATCTCTACAGGGGGTTATTCTCCATTGATGTTGAGGAGCTCTGTGAATACCTAGTTGTTTCAATTTAGAACGTCCGCATATACAGGGTTTGAAAAATTCGTATGGCAGTAACAGTCCGAGTATATTTTTTCTTTGTAACTTGTGTTCTAACTATATGTAAATACGAGAATGTTAATGAGTGTGAATAATTAAAGGTAAAAAGTGTTTTTTTTTAATTGGTTAACTTATCGTTGCGACATTGCAAGAAAAATACACGATAAGAATACAATGAGATACCTAAATATTCTGCGAATATTAACGATATATTTTAAAAATTAAGGTATTCAATTTATTCAAAATCGCATCACCTCTAATTTCTGGGCGACTCGACACCGAGATTAGTAAGAACGCCTGAACCTACATTAATAGCGTTACTACTATATACTTTGTACTATCGAACCAACGGAACCCTGACCCACCATGGAACCTTGTCACAATGATTGACGTACGATTGTCGTATAGCTTCGTATGACAGTCCTAACGTCAATCACTGTGACAAGGTTCTATGGTGGGTCAGGGTTCCGTTGGTTCGATAGTACATATAGGTAGAGATAGAGAAACCTTTAACATGCTAAACCCGGGACATTTACCTAATTATCGCAGATTTGCATCAAAATCTAGGTTCACAGTAAACATTGTTAAAACAGTACTTCATCTATAGTTAAAAAACGGTTTTTATTTAAACGCTTAACTTTTTTTATCACCATGTCATCCCTTGACGCAAACGGTATCTTTGTTTGTGTATGTTTGCATCGTAGCTCCCGGTAAGATACTTTTTTTTAACGAAAACTTGTTTATTGAGAATCTTAGCTAGGTTTTATTAAAAACCGTTTGGACTGTTTAAGAGATATCAGCTCTGGTAGTAAGCGCCTTCGTTTTACCGCGGGTTTCTATTTAATATAAAAAAAAAATCTTATCTGCATCTGCCGGGACAGTAATTTTTATTCATTACATACTTATGATAATGTTGTTTGTTACTTGTAACTGTAATTAAAAACTTAGGTGGCACTATTAAAATAATTATTTATTACTTTATGAACTTGTAATGTAACTTACGTATTAACTATTAAGTACTTACATATATGACCTTCTGTTGGAATTTCTTGCGACGCTTCTTCTCCGCAATGATGATCTTGTCCGAAGTGCTAGTAGATTCACTACATATTCTCTTCTTCTTCTTCTTCTTCCACAGCATTTATTTAGATGCCCACTGTTGGGTATATGCCTCTCCAACTCAAATGGACATGGGCAGGTCACCTATTTCGTAGGGATGACAATAGATGGAGTAAATGCGTTGCAGTCTGGAGGCCCAGGGTGGGAAAGAGAAGTGTTGGCAGGCCACCAGCTCGATGGTCTGATGACATTAGAGAGAATGCTGGCCCTCTATGGACCAGACTAACTCAAAACAGGGCAAAATGGAAAAGAATTGGATAGGCATATACCCAACAGTGGGCACTACATATTACTGACGAGAAAAAAGCCCTCACATGGCCAATTTACTGAATATTTTGAATGTTATTTATTTTAAATAAAAAACCATTCTCTTATGACCAAACACATGTACTGTGGCAGTAGTATGTCGAACGCCGCTAATGGCGGTCGGATGTCCGGATCGAGCCGCATTCAGTCGCGTTAAACCGCAGATCTGTTCACCAGCTAATTTGAATACATCTTTGACCTTATCGCTAGATCTCGGACCTCAGCAATAGACCTTCACACATACATTTACCTCAGTCTTATACAATTTCAGTGTCATTTTATTGGTAACAACGCTGCGCTTAAAGGCTCTATGGAGCGTGCAATGCTCGGAGTCTCTCTGAAGACCGACATAGCACAGAGAATTAACAAGCTGAAGTGGCAGTGGGCTGGTCATATCTGTAGAAAAACCGATAACCGTGTTCTTTGGTGGTGACCGCGACTCAGCAAACTTAGTGTAGAACCCTCTTCGGCAAGATGGATTGATGATTTGCGGAACGCTGCTGGCAGATGTTGGATACGACAGGCCACGGACAGGGTAAAATGGCGCACATTAGGGGAGGCCTACGTCCAGCAGAGGACTGATATAGGCCGATGATCATGATGATGAACGCTGCGCATGGATATGATGTCTATTCCTAGATTATTATTTTTATGGTAAGGAGGTAAGTGTGATCTAAAACCCATAGACATCGGTATTCTCAAGACAACAATCACAAGACTGCAATCCTAAGACTGCAGATGCGTTGCCAACTCTAAGATGCCTCTATGCTAGTCATTTCACCGCTGCTTTAAATGTAAAAAATATTCATTAATTTATATGAGCTAACGATAATGTGAGTTACACTATGCACTGTGCGTTACTGTATCCCAACTTAGTTTGACAAGCATGACAATTACAGTGACAAAGTTCCATGTATGCTGAGTCTATATTTAATTTTGTAAAATAACTATCTTTGATTAATTACACTTCGAAACTAAATTAACACTGCTACGGCTTGGTCACAGTTAGAAACTGTCCTAAAACGGAACCCAGTCTTTTATAAGTTAGCCCCTTACTAAAACTAGTTTAATATTGTGGCTACCCACGACATCGATTCTAATCCATAAACATCAATTAATTCCACATGTAGAGGAAATTACAGTTAATATTCAAGATCAATAAATATGGGTCACAGCACGGACAAATTTACATACGCGGTGACCCGTTTTCAGTGCGTGTAGGCATTTCAGTAATCGCAGTATGATTACACACGATTGTGTTAAGATTGTAATCAAACTGTTGATTAAAGTGAGCCGTGGGCGTCAACTACTTATTTTGATGAAATAGTATAAGAAATTTTAGATTTAATTAAGATAAGTATTTCGCGGGTGGTAGGACTTTCTGCAGGGTCCGTCCGGATCGCTACCACCATCTTATCCATTAACCTACCGCCAAACAGCAGTGTTCGCATTGTTCTATTCCGGTTTGGGGATAAGACTAGCATAGAGGCATTCCATCTTAGTCCTCAGGGTTGACAACGCATTTGCAGTCTTAGGCTTGCAGTTTTGTGAATGCGAATGTCTATGGGTCACAGTTTCCACTTACCAATCAGGTGGCCTCTGTGCTCGTTTGCCTTCTATATGC
The DNA here is from genome assembly GCA_923062465.1 of Acleris sparsana. Classification (NCBI taxonomy): domain Eukaryota; kingdom Metazoa; phylum Arthropoda; class Insecta; order Lepidoptera; family Tortricidae; genus Acleris; species Acleris sparsana. The sequence goes on from OV281286.1 coordinate 18,702,057, forward strand.
CATAAAAAAATAAAATCGTCAAGGTCATCCAATTTACTCGTACCACCATGCCAATTTTCCCCTATTTAACTATAGAAAAAACGTAATATTCAGTATTTACTTTATAAATACCGAATATTTTTTTCAACGGAGGATAAGGCGGAATCAGTACTAAAAACAACATTAAAAAGTAATAATGGAATCTACTATCACAAAATATTTTATTTGCCAACTTTGGATTGAATTTGTACCTATCTAGGCACTAGAAATAATTCATGAATTTCATGATTCAATTTCAGTAACTTAGAACAGGCATTGTCTGCCAGTTGATTAATAAGATTATTTAACAATCAATTCCCACTCGCTCAAATATAAACTGGAAGAAAGTTCGCTTTTGTACATACTTTTTGTGTTTCCCTTTGTATTTTTGTCCAAACATATTTTTTTATTATAGATTCAAATTAAAACATTTGGTGGGTTTTCTAATTTAAACCTTATTCCGTATGTTAAATGAGTCGACAAATGAAACTAAGTCCTGCCCCTACATTCTCATTTAGCACACTTCATATTTGTCTTTCAACCGCATCAAACAAAAATGATGTACAGCTAAAATAAGAACAATAAAAAATCCACAGTTCTACAGTTTGCCTTCAGCCAACTTTTTGCTTATCTTGTTTCCCAACTAGGTTTCAGCGAGAGTTTTCTGCAAACTCGTATGGTCTGTTCCTGTTTATAAAGTGGTTACCTTTTTTTCAACGCAAACAGAGGGGATTCATCTTTTTTTTTTGTAAATATATATATATATATGACATTAGAGTTATTCTACAAGTAAATTAAAATATTGAGACTGCACTTACATTGGCTCAGATTCGCATCCCTATGACCAAGAAGTTCAGATTAATGTGATGTTACAAGTCTTAGGCGACACTTTTGAAAAGAACTGGCCACAAAGAATGAGATTTTTAAAAAGAGGTTTTCTTACAATAAGTTTACTGGCTGAAAAAATAGCGAGACATTAAATAAAACAATTGGAAAATATGCGTTAATCAATTGAATGCATTTTATTCGATGATTATTTTGTTTAAATAGTTTTATGTTACGTAGTCAAAAAAGGTTTATTATAATTTTTGCTTCTTTTGCGCTGTTTGTTTTTAATTTTGAACTCCTCTCGAGAATAATAGAATAATGTTTGTGCAGTCCCAAAGTTTGAATTATTCATTCATACCATTTTAATAAATAATATTTTACAACCAGCTTTGTTTACTATAAGATACTGTTAATCCATTTATTATTAGTTCATGGCTGAGTGATTGCATCATTTTTTTTTTTCGCAATTATATATGTACTTTATTTTAAGTTGGTAGCAGTTATGAAAGAACTTCTAACGGTAGGATGGTAAGTATCTGGGAGACTTAAATAAATCGCATTCTTCAAATATTATATTATGAAAATAGAAGGTTTTACAGAATTATTTTATTATAAAAAATAAATTAAATGTAATGAAACAGCGAGACACGGGACCCGTGTCTCGTCAGAAAGATAATCTCAGAGTGATCTCATGGATCGATATAAAAAAATGGATCATAAACAATTTTGAATTTAGAAAGATAAAACGAAATGAAAGAGTGGCCAGGAACGTAAAAAAGGAGGTTGTAACAACCTCGTTACAAACTAAGACGAAAACGACCAAAAAAGCATAATATATTAACTTAATATATATTTATAAGTCGATGAAAATAAGTAGGTACCCACGGAATTAAATTAAGACAATCGCACATTTGGTGTTTACTTTCCATCAGGTAACCTAAACGCTCGTTTGCTAACTCGTCTTATGAAAAAAAGCTAAGGCTATATTTTCAACCGGTAGGTATTCAAAAACTAATACATACACGCGCAGTATTTTTATGACTAATTAGATAACATTTTATGAGCTTTAACATCGCTATTTATGAAAAAAACGTACAATATAATTATTTCGGAATGTATTGTTATCATGGCGTAATGCTGCGTATTTAAAAGTTAGGGTAAAACAGTTTCTTAATCAGTTTGCGGGTAGGAGTCCCAATAGCCAGTCACCTTTGAACACCATGCTGCTTGCTGCCGTGGTCGCAGTCTACGTCGCCAGCCACGCCGTAGCTTCGGCCGCCACTGAGCCACACGAAGAGAAGATATACTACGATCTAGAAGATGCAGAAAATCTATTTAAAGAACATATCAAAACATATGAAAAGGATTATACCCTCGAAGAGTATAAAAAAAGATTCGAAATTTACAAGAACTCTTTGGTTAGAGTAAATAATCTCAACTCCAAGTACCCACATACTATATTCGAGGCTAATTTCTTTGCCGATTTGACACCGGAAGAAATAAAACTACATTTCGGTTTTGAACTGCCTCAATCAAATGAAGAATCAGTAACACCGGTATTCCCCGATGACTTTGAAACTGCCGACGAATTAGATTACCGAAAACAAGGAATAGTTACCGCTGTTAAAAATCAGCAACGTTGCGGGTCTTGCGCAATTTTCAGTGCTATAGGTAAGTTTAGAAAACTATCGAAATGTATGAAATTGTCATAAGCGGTTGATGCGACCGGACGGTTTTTTGTTGCTATTTGACAAAATTTTGATCATTTAATTTTAAAGTTACAGGAACTTGATTTTTTATATTTAAATGTTAGCTCTGAACCAACTCTTCACGTCTGTGTTTCTTCGAAAAAAATAACCTTCTCCTTTGTCAAATTCCAGCAGCGGAATTGCGAATCTTCTTGGTGTTGTTCGTGGTCTAGCCTCATCCATGTTTTTGTCATTACATTATAAATATTTAAGTAATGTTTATGTAAAAAAAAGTATTGGTTACAATTTATATACCAGGTAATCTGGAGATTAAAGCCCTTATAAATATAGAAAATCTAATATTTCAGGCAACGTCGAATCACTCTACGCCGTGAAACACAAACAGCTGGTGTCCTTGTCGGAACAACAAGCTATGGACTGTATGGGTTTTGACTGTATCTATGGAACGCTACCACACATCGTTTGGGCGTAAGTTAAAATCTAATATAATAGAAACATTACACACTAAAACATTTTAGTGCACCGGTAAATGGGTAGTTTTGTAATCGTAAAGTTCAGTGATCGGGGAGGCAAATTATATTAATCGCTTTGAAATCGGTAGTACTTGTTTTGTTATTTCGGAACCGTTACGTATTGGGGTCCTTCAAGAGACGAGCATACTCTTTTCTCAAAGGCCGGCCACGCAGCTGCAATACCTTTTCTGGTGTTGTACGTGTCCATGGGCAGGGGTAATAACTCATATCAGATGAAACTATAGCTTGTTTGACCCCTCTAGCATAAAAAAGTAACTATGTTCAGCTTTTCGCCTTTAAAGTAAATGGCAATTTGTTGAACAATTATAAAAAATACAAGTGTAACGAAAAGCAGTCTTTAAAAAAACCCAACTGCTGTTTGGATAATGTCGTCAAAGTAATGTTACTTATCACGTGGGCCTGGAATGGCTGCGTCTATATCGCGTGTCAAATGTAGATAAAGCATCCGTCACTCTCGTACTTGTTAACGTGTCAGAAGGTGACGGATGCCTTATCCAAACTTTGTCACGCGATAAACGCAGCCATGTCAGCCCCTGGGGTTTGCCGCAGTCGGGTAAAAATTGGAATTAAAAGTACGTTTTGACACTTTCAGTTATTTAAAAGAAGATAATTATAGTAGCATGAGAGAGACAGAGTACCCGTACCAAGGTGTTGTACAGAGCAATTGTACAGAAAAGATAGGAGTTGCTGTAGTGACGGGGTGGCAGGTGCTGAACATCTCCGATGAAGAAGTACTGAGGAAAGCGTTAGTTCATTACGGTCCCCTGTCTGTCGGTAAGACGGTTTTTTTTCTTATTTATTTCTGTATTATTACGAACTAGAGCATATTGTAGCCTGTAAGTTAGTGCATTGTAGAATGAGAGATTATTTGGTAAAAATACCTTAACATTTTACAAAAACAAACGAAAGAACTTACATACTTACTTAAAATTACACTACGTCAACATATTTGAGCCTTTTGGCGTCGAAACTTTAGGACCTGGGGACCAGAAGCACACCGTATTTTTAAGGATTTTTCAAAGCGCCCGATCGACACAACTCGTGACCAAAATGCTATCCTGTACTTGGCACAAACATATAATTATATTTTTATATACAACATGTTTTCTATGGAACAAAAAATATGATATATATTTATATATATCTGCATACATATAGAGATACTCATTTAATACAAATCGTCTTATCAGTAACATAATCATAATAAAACCCCATAACATTTGCTTCTTCATAACGAGTACATCTGTGTGTTTGCATGTGACCGTTAATATTTTTTACCTTCACGGTTTTATAAATTACTAGCTATTCCCGTGCCCACTCCGTCGGGCAATTTTTTTTTTGGGTCAATATATACCCTATGACACTCATAAATAACGTGGCTTTCTATTAGTAAATGATTTTTCAAAATCGGTTCTATAGATCCAGAGATTACCCCCGACAACATCACAAACTTTACTTCTTCATAATATAAGTAGGGTCAACCTTATATGAGTGCGAAGAGTAGAAAATATATCTTGCGTACTCTTCCCACTCATACAAAGTATAGGCAGAGGCCGACAACAGGTCTCTGGCTGACCACTGGTGACTGTATCCTATAGATAGATTAGGTAAATATAGATAGTACAGTGGGTCCTGCTAAACCTACTTTTCATCGATTGTTGATTACACTTATACTTAATGCAGTTCTGTTTCAGCTCTTCAAGCGCGCCCATTGATGGATTATAAGAAAGGCATATTTGTTGCACCGAAATATGTTTTTAGTCCTATAGATCACGCTGTACTTTTAGTAGGATACGGAGAAGGTTAGTATTAAGGCCTAATAAACCACATTATTAACCAATTGCAGGTGATATTTTATGAATGGGTACAAACGCTTGACTTGTTACCTTTATCAAAATTAGATATTGGTATAAATGGACCAATCGTAAAGCATCTCCATGTTGGTTTATTATTGACGGTCATCCGACGGAACAAACAAAAATACAACAGAACTGAGAACCTTCCCTTTTCACTTTTTCAGTCTGTTCAAAACTTTGCTGATTTGTAAAATGTATTACAAATATAAGTATAATCCACACCACGCAACATATGGCGGTTTTCGCGCAGGTACCAATGCGGTCGCTATGGTAACGCGCCCCTCTCACGCCGCGCAGCTTGCCGCCTACCTGTGACACCAAAAAATCGACGTTCGCGCAGCTTCATGTAACGTGGTGGTGCGCATTATAATTATATATTTGTAATTTATTTTGCGAAACAATGAAAAAGAATAAGTACAAGGGTCTCGACGCAGAATATAACTTTGTTCCTTTTGGCGTCGAGACCCTTGGTCCGTGGGGACCCGGTGCCATTAGCCTTTTTAAAGACGTGACAAAAAGGCTAATTGAAACAACCGGTGACCACAGAGCTGGCAGCTTCCTCGGACAGCGTATTAGCATTGCTATACAACGAGGAAATGCTGCCAGCATCTGTGGTACTTTGCCACGGGGGCCCTCACTTTTCTAGTTTTTATTTAGTTTTAATTGATTTGTATTTAGTTTAGTTATATTATTAGTATATTAGTTATATTATTAGTTTATAAGATGTATGTTTTATGTGATATTAAATAAACTAGTAATAATATTTATATATTTTGCGAAATAAAAAGTAAGATTTAAATTGAAATTAGGGCAGGGATACACGGACAGGGGTCAGTAAAGCTTGCAGAATACAGAAATTAAAAATATCTTTTATTAAAATGGTAGGTAAATAGGTCAGTCCAACTGAAGTCTGCTTTTGTAAAAAATATTATTTGACGCCGACTTCAGTTGGGCTGACGTATTTACCTACCATTTTAAAAGAAGTTATTTTATTACTCTGTACTTTATTTTTATTCTTTACTTTTTAGTGATCTTAATTACGATGTAAGGTATGTACTCCCACGTCTCAATTAATAAGAAACTATAGAACATTTCAAGCTCGCCGCGCCGCAAGCAACGCCATGGGAAAATCATAGTCATATATTTAAACCTAAATATTAATCGAAATATCTTATCGCTACCCTTGAAATAGATACCGTTAAAGAGTTCCAGTGCTTGCACTCCAAGGTGGTTCCACTTCACCAAATAGTGCTTTTCAAGAGCAAATACACGATTTCCAATGAAAGATACGGAAATCTATATCGGTATGCCTATAATTTTTGAGGAGTTCTTTCGATTCCTCGTCGACTTCATCATCAGATCTCATTTTGATAAGAATTGAACCCATCTAAAAGTATAAGCATTCGAATGAATAAAAAAGTTTTCGAATTGGTTCATAAACTTCGGTGATCGGAGGGTTTTAAAAAAAATACATTCGATTGAGAACCTTATCTTTGTTTTTAAAGTTGGTTAAAAATATGACGGAAAAGTCTTTGTGATAATTTCAAAACGTATTTAAAATGGAACAAACCTTTATTACTTAGAATATAACGGTACCTAGATAAGCATCAGAATTTAAGGGTTGAGAGTGGTCTGTGAATGTGTCGGTCGACGAATATATGCAACTTAAATTGTAAAATGATTATTGATATTTGATCTTTATTAGTTTTGTGTATTGACATCGGAAACTGACCATTTACTCGTATTACTTGTTTATCATTGTTGGTTTTGATTATTATTGTAATATTATTTTATCATTTTGTATTAATGTTTTGTTGACGATATCAATGTAATTTGGTATTTTTTGACATGCAATGCAATCTATATTGTAACATTACATTGATAAATAAATAAAATAAACTAAACTAACTAAACTAAGAATTTACTAACTAAACTAGAAACTAACTAAACTTAGATCTAGCTTTTGCCGCGTAGAAGCCGTTTCTCGCTGCTCCCTCGGGAACTGACCAATTAACCGGGATAAAAAATACGATTTGTCCTATTCCAGGACCTAACCTATACTATGTGTGCCAGGTTTCAACCGGATCGGTTCAGTGGTTACTTATATTATTATTATTATTATTTAAAACGAACTTTTTTTTAATTGCTAATCCCTGCAATTGTTTGTTTAATAGACAAATTACATACCAATCGAAAGTAATAGAATATGTAAACGTTAGGTTTGGTGCAAATTATTAGAACCGACTTACCTGTTTAACCTGCCTACCCAACAGTTTGACGGGAAAAAAAAACCTAGCCTTTGCATATTCTAGAGGCTTTATAATTTCGATTGGTATGTAATTTGTCTATTAAACAAACAATTGCATTGTTTTAAACAAAGTTTTATTTTTATTTTTTTATTAATTATAATACTGGACTGAAATTTTTCAGCCTCCCTATTCGCCATATATGACAGCATATTAAATTTGTTATAAAATACATTATATCCAATAAACACCCCGGTGCAAATCGTGTCCTATTCGAATCTCCTACTATAACAAACATCCTAACATCCAAATTTTCTCATTAATAATGTTAGTATGAACATAGTCTCAAACGAAATAAAAAGCTGAAACATTACTTTTGTAAGTTTATTTAAAATTTATTGTAAATTTATTCAACGTGAATTTATTTGTCCCAACAGAAAAGGGAACACCGTTCTGGATCATCAAGAACTCGTGGGGTCCCAAATGGGGAGAGCAGGGTTACTTTCGCCTCATAAGGGGTAGAAATGCATTGTATATGGGTACTTCGTACTCAGGCACTTGTTCCGTAGCTTAATCTACCGATTACCTAATTAAGTTTCACCCTAAATAAGGTTTTTTTGGTGGTTGCAATGAGGTCAAATAAAGAGTAACGACATATATTTTGTTTCATTTATCTAACGTTAGTAAGTCTCACAGTTAAATGTAATAATAAGATCATATTTAATTGTGTAAGATAGATCACCATCATCATCATCATCATCATCAGCCCGGGGGCGTCCACTGCTGGACAAAGGCCTCCCCCAAAGAGCGCCACAAGTCACGGTCTTGAGCCGCTTGCATCCAGCGGCTCCCCGCGATCCTAACCAGGTCGTCAGACCACCGGGTGGGGGGGTAAGATAGATAGTAGGATAGATTACATTATAGAACTAGATCAGTATTTTTGAAGACATTATTTAACTATTATTAACATTAATCCCATAGTCTCCTCAGGGTGCTAAGTATGTATGTAGTCAATAACCTCCAAAACTTTTTACCGAGCCGCTGCTTCCGATTTGTGGCTTACACATACCTAACTATAAAACTATTTTCCAACGTACGATATATAAAACAAGTAGTAAAACGATTTAGCTTCCCGTGTACCGCACAAAACATCATTAACTTTTACACCTCATCCAAACTAACGCCTTTGACCAAAATTAAAACTGTAGTAATGGCAGCCGAGGGACACTGACAATAGACCAAAGTTTATAGTCACGAGCAATGAAAAAAGGGGCACTGTTTTCGCTCCTGAGTGTAGTTTGTTACTCATCATCATCATCATGTGAGCCGAAAGACGTGCACTGCTGGACATAGGCCTCCCCCAAGGCTTTTCACTCAGACCGGTCTTGTGCTTTCGCATCCACCGCGGTCCCGCGATCCTGACGAGGTCGTCACTCCATCTTGTTGGAGGCCTACCTACAGCTCGTCTTCCGGTCCGCCGACGCCACTACAGAACCTTCTGACCCCATCGGCCATCAGTCCTGCGAGCAATGTGCCCCGCCCACTGCCACTTCAGTTTAGCTATTCTTCGGGCTATGTCGGTAAACTTAGTTCTACTGCGGATATCATCATTTCTGATTCTATCACGCAGAGAAACCCCGAGCATAGCCCTCTCCATAGCCCTCGGAGTGACTTTGAGCTTCCTTATGAGGCCCATTGTTAGCATTGTTGTCATTTCGTTACTATATGGACTAATTTTAGGTTTCGCACGTAACCGTGTAGGTGGATAAACACGATGCTTTTTATAAGTACAATTATTTTGTTACACCGAAGCGGAACTTTTAACTGGGGTCTATTCAACACGGTAAAAACAATTTCGTGTTTGAGCTGTTATCGTATTGTCACCATTTTGATAGCTCTTATTTACTTGACAGTAATGGCGACTGACGTGAGAACAATACCGTAACAGACCAAAGATGATATGTTTAATGTCGGGAATAGAGACCCTGGTGTACTTAATTTTATACAATCAACTTTTCATTTTAGCTTGAGGCATTTTTTCATCTCGTCCCGCGGGGAGTGTAAATTATATTAACAAACTTTTTTGTAAATTATATTTACATTTACAAACAAAGATTTAGGTGAACTGCGCAGTGGAACTTTAACTTCAATGCAAAGCACTGTTATGTTTGTATGTTTCTGTAGGCTGTAAACTTTTATTTTACTTTTTGATTTCAGATTCTTTGTTATTAACATGTGTTAGATGAGGAACTTAGTGACGAAAATATTTAAATAGTCATCATCATCGTCTCATTTATTATATTTTCTGTAAGTGGCCGATGGGGTCAGAAGGTTCTGGAGTGGCGTCCGCGGACCGGGAGACAAGTTGTAGGTAGGCCTCCAACAAGATGGAGTGACGACCTAGAAAGAGTCGCGGGAGCGCAGTGGATGAGAAAAGCACAAGACCGGTCTAAGTGGAGAGCCTTGGGGAGGCCTATGTCCAGCAGTGGACGTCTTCCGGCTAACATAATGAGCACCGTTATTGTTTTATTTTTACTAACAACCCGCCCTCGCATCGCTTCGGTTTATGTGAGTTTTCTGTAACACCAGTACAAAATCCATAATGTATTATAAAATAAAAACCTTCCTCTTGAATCACTCTATCTATTGCTCAAAATCTGTTGAGTAGTTAGACAGCGGAAGCGACTTCATTTTACACTATGTAAAAAAAGATAACTACAGTTTGCGCCTTCGTTTCCCTTCAATGGGATCTTACGACACGGTGTAACACAGCCCTCTAATCCTGTACTCAGCCAATTATTAATTCACAAGTTGGCTAGCAGTCGGCCGTTGTTTTTAATACTCCGAAGTTATTGGCTACGTGCTTTTAATTCAGCTGCGGCGGTCGTAGTTCCTGTACTGCGGTAATGCGTTGCAGACAGTGCAGGCTTTCTGAATTGCAGAGGTATAAACATCGGAGGTGAGGCTTATATACAGCTTTCGTTGAAGGGAGTATTAGCGCCATATAATCTGGTAATTAAAGATAAGTTTGTCTCAACGTGCCTCAGAGTTATTATTTATTGCACGGAATAGCCCCTTAGACGTTTATAATCTGAACATTGCAATCTTAAGACTTCAAATGCGTTGCCCTGAGGACTTATGTAGATGGAATGCCTCTACGCTAGTCATTTTTTTAATTATATTATTATATCCCGCTACTCCAAATATGCAGCATCGCTGTATTCTATTTTTTGTATCGCTTATCGCTAAGAAAATGTAACGACAATGTAACAAGTGGTTGGAAATCAGGCCACAAGTTTAACTTCAACGAGGAAATAAAGAACCAGACACAAACTCTGAAACAACCATTTATTTTCGGGCTTTTATGTCGGAAGATGTAGATTTTATGTTTGGTACTTGTTTCAAATAATGTTAAATATTTATAGACATATCTAATGGGTCGATATCTGTAGAAAACGGGTAGAGTCAGGAAAAATGATTCCATGACCACTTTGAACAATTTCAAAGTGAGGTAATCAATCAAAATGTAAGAGACTACTTATGATTTTTAAACGACTTCAAAAAAGGAGGACCGTATATATTTTTTCCAAATACTTGTTTAGTCCAAAATGGTCTAGAAATATGTACGTGCATTACTCGCCAATAAACGTTATGTTTGTCGAATTACCAGTTAAAAAAAGTCACATTTTTTTTTTTAAGAAATAAATGAAATAAAAATATTTTTCTCCTTAGTTGAACATACAAGGGCATACTCTGTTCAACTCGGTAAAATCTCATTGGTTATGAAATGTTATCGCATTCTCAACATTCTGCTTACTCCTATTTACTTGAGAATAATAATTGTCTCAGAGTTAAAAAAAAAAGCAATTGAGTTTTCCCGAGTCAAATAGAACTTAACTTAACTTTGCTAAAATAAATCTCATTAGCGAGACATAAATAAAATAAAAAACACGAATGTCGTCAGCAACGTAGCAAGAATAAATTGAATACTTTAATTATTTATCATGCAAATACTACTTCAACAACGCCGAGTAAACAAATTAAAAGCTTGCAGGCCCGGAGCTTTGGGCGTGTTAAAAATTAAGCTCAATTTACGCTTCGGTTCGAGTTCGCTTCCCGCCATTGAATTAGAGATGAGACCAATCAAACTTACCAAATGACTTTGGTGAAAGCTCCCCTCGGCACATGGGTGTTGAAAATATGCAAAAGAATTGAGGACAGGTTAAAGTTTGATTTTTTTATTTGTTTATTGACCGCTCTGTTAAAGCAATCAAACTTACTAACCAAATAATTTAAAAATAGCTCTTTTAAGAGTTTTTGAAGTTAAGATTTATTTTACAAGCCTTTACTAAACTTGCAATGTTAGTGTGTTAGTTTGTATATCTAGATCACAACTGTCGTTTTTTTCCCCCTTTTTTTGTCAACTTATGGGGGTGGTAGGACCTTGTGCAGGGTCCGTCCGGATCGCTACCACCATTTTATCCATTAACCTATCGCCAAACAGCAGTGTTCGCATTGTTCTGTTCCGGTTTGGGTATAAGGCAGCCGGTGTAATAACTAGCATAGAGGCATTCCATCTTAGTCCTCAGGGTTGGCAACGCATTTGCAGTCTTAGGCTTGCAGTCTTGTGAATGCGAATGTCTATGGGTCACAGTTTCCACTTACCATCAGGTGGCCTGTGTGCTCATTTGCCGTCTCTAAGCCATAAAAAAAAACTTTAATATAATTGAAGAGTCTCCGATAGCATATTTAATATTAACCTAATTATAATCTTTTTTTTATAGAGAGACATAATTAGGGTATTTTTAAATACGATGGTGGGTACCTTAAAAAACAACAACAACTACATTTAGTGAGTAAATATCATTGATATGAAATGTGTTGGTAAACATTAAGATCAAATACCTGTCAAATTATTGTTTCTGACGTACAAAGAGCTACGTAACCAAACCTTTGTTGTTTCGCACCATTAGGACGCGGCAAAAATGGTGGGCCAGGCTAGTCCATTTCCGGTGGATCCGTTCGATTGTAGCTGACTTCCGGTGGGGGTTCGTCACTTTAATTTCCTATCTGATCAGTAGCAGAGGAGTAAGATGCGAGAGAAGGGCGGAAGAGCTATTATTCGATTAATATTTTTGGTCTTCTGCTGTACTTAAACTTATATGCCCTTACGTGGAATAACCATGGGGTAGCTCAACCATGCTTTGTCCTTATCTGTCAAATTCAAATGTCCCAATGACAGATAAGGACAAAGCATGGTTTAGCTACCCACTAAGGTAAGGGCAACATACTATAAGAATAGTGTGGTTATAGAATTAACAACAAGTTGTTAGAGTTGTTGGTAATTCTGTAGCTCTGCCTACTCCACTCTGGGATGAAGGCGTGTATGTATGTAACATTTTGGTAAGCTTCATTAAAATCTAGTTGACGCATTGCTCGCAAAAATAAATGCAAAAAATTGTGTAGTCAGGGTTTTTATTGTGGTAGAGTTAATACTCGTACTTATAAGTAATATATACTGACATTTTATTTTATTTCGCGTGCTTTCAGCAAGAGAACGAATAAGAGGTGTCTTTTTTGATATTTTCTTAAATATTTGGGACTAAATCGAGTTGGGTATTGTTTTGAGATAAACCGGAGATGGCCAATTTATATAGGAATCTGTTTGGCCAATGGAACTTTATTTAAAAAAAATGTTGCTTAAGTTTCTCTCTTCGACCCCACAAGTCATCGTACCCTGATAACTTACGTGATTTCCCATCGGATATAACTTTTTCTCGCGGCAATGACCGTGTATGATTGATGGCTGGTTTAAAAGCCTCCGCTAATAGCGTTTGATTAGACATGATGTTAATCGATGATTCAAGCCAATTTTGAGATTTTTGTGTAAAAAAGCTGTTGCCCTTGACTCCGTCTGTGTAGAAGTCATTTATGGATATTCGCTGTGAATAATATTTTAATGTCCTTCTTTGGGTATCAAGCTATCTCCACACCAAATTTCATCCAAATCGGTTCAGTGATTTAGCCGTAAAAGCGTAATAAAAAGACAGACGAAGTTACTTTCACATTTATAATATTAGTATGGAAAATAGTTTAAGGTAGGAATGGATGTTTAGATTGTCACTATAACGATTTTTATTTTTACGATATTACTTGCATTTTATATGTTTATGCTAGCCGCCCATAGTTGTTGGTCATGCATCGCCGTCAAAATGTTGCTCGTGTAACCTACCCCTTACTTATCAGACTATAAATAAATTTATTTCAGGGGACTAGCTCACACCAATTGACCTAGTCCCGAACTAAGATCTAGATAAAAAAAAGATAAAAGATGTTTATTCAGTAAGTAGGCCGCACGGGCACTTTTACACGTCAAAATCTACCAGCGCTTCGCAAGAGACCACTGCTGAGAAGAACCGCCGCAAGAAACTCAACAGTCAGTCGTTTTTTAAAATAGCTTACTACTTATGATATTATACAATTATAAAGCTTAACCTAGCATGATATAAAACAATGAAATTAACATAAAATAAAAATAAAAATAAAAAACATTCAAGCGTAGCTTGTGCAAGAAAATGTGTCAAAACTAAGAATTTTCATAGGGAGTACTAGGCTTGTACTATGTGTACTAGACAACGATATAAATACTTAGATAAATAAGTACTTAAATACATAGAATACATACAAGACTCAGAAACAAATACGCACTCATCACACAAATATGCCTCGACCGGAAATCGAAACCGGGACGGCTAGCTCCGTAGGCAACGCGTCTTTAAGTAACCATTTTTGAAACCACAAAATGCCTAATCAATATGTAAGGCCGTAATCAACAGTTATCTTAGAAACATTTAAACTGAATTTATTTGCCATCCTTACAAAATGCAACTTGATAAATATCTTACCTTGAAAATCAAGTCACGAACTACAAATGCGAGCCAAACACTCTGTTCCAACTTTACACTAAAAAGTTCTACAAACTCCGCCCAAATCGCCTTAAAAAACAAATGGGAAACGCTATTTATCCAGCAATAAAATATCCCTGAGCGTTCTGAATTAAACATCGTTGAAATCTGGCAGCACTGAGCTCACATCCGGGACTATTCTGGCTCGAATTATATTTCCTGGTTCGGGATTTTTTTTCTACACTCAGTAACAAAACCACCGGGTCAGAGTGCGTTTTTCATACAAACGAGACTAATTCGAAGCCTACGTTCCTCGCCAGGGGTTGTTTTGAGTGAGTTTTAATGGTGGATACTGCGAGGTTCAATAGAGGAGGTCATTTTTAAGATACCTAACTGATCGCACAACCAGTTAACACCACAGCGATTGAGTTTGGTTCAGCACTTGGACTTCCTTACATTTTATTGCCATTTTAGATGTTTTTCTGAACATACTCAATTCCGGTGTTAACCGCAGATTCATTCAGTTGGGTATCCTAGGCACTCTGGAAGTCCTGTATCGATGCTTGAGGTATTCATCATCAGATTGCACTAAAAGCATTCCCTGGCGAGGAACCAAGGCTTCGAAATAGCCTCTTTAGTATGAAAAACGCACTCTGACCCCTTATTTTTGCTCCTGAGTGTATTAGGTTAATCGAGGTCATTCTTAGCTAGGTTGTTTGAGATATCTTATATGTGACAGTTATCTGCTCTGAAAGAAGGGGTTGCCGTTATATCGTTGATTTTTTTTATAGCATTGAGAAGGCAAATGAACACACTCTGCTGATTGACCAAGATGGAATACGTCTTCTTTTTCTTCTTCAGCGCGCGTTGGGCATACGCCTCTCCAATTTTATTCTTCCACTGGACCTGATTTACGGTGGATCTCCCTCATAGGCCTGCGGTTGAGCTGATGTCTTTCGACTACCTTGCTGGAGGCCTGCGGACTCGGAATACCTCTCGCTAGTAATTTTACCGATTGTGTTATTCCCAAACCGAAAAACAACAATGCGAACGCTGCTGCTTGGCGGTAGGTAAAAGGATAAGTTGGTGTTATTCTGATGATGGCGATGTGGATGGACCCTGCACAAAGCCCTACCACCACTAATAGACCGATAGCGCTGGGTTACTTTGGAGTCATCAGTTAAAAAAAAATATAATGCTTATTTCTCGCCTACGTGGATACAGTCATATACCTATAAAGCGGTATCCTGACTTTTTACCAAAAGTTATTTTGACAAACTTTCATTTCGCAAAAGTGTAATTGTGATGAAACCATAGGCGACATGGGTTTGGTAAATAAGTTAGGTTAGGTTAGACTTTTGATCACAAAAAATATAAAATTATGTGGTGGGAAATACATCTTTGCGAAATGAAAGTTTTTGTAAATCCATTGGGGGGAAAAATGACGTAGTCGCCACGCTTGGCAGGCGGGTTGGCGACCGCAGTTATACCATTTAGTCCGCGGAGGACGCTGCTGCCCATCCTCCGGTTCCATCGCGGGATCGCGGTGGATGCGAAAAGCACAAGACCGGTCTGAGTGGAAAGCCTTGGGGGAGGCCTATGTCCAGCAGTGGACGTCTTTCGGCTGACATGATGAAATGAAAGTTTGTAAAATGACATTGTTTGCCAAATGATGATTTGGTAAAACATTAGTAAGCCCTATAAAGCTTATTGTATTAAATATAATTGCGTTTTGTGTAATTTCTATTCCTTGCATTTTCAGAAAATCGATGATTTGTGGCTGATTTGTTAAACTCAATTTTAATATTTTTAAACCTTAAAACTCAGCCCCGCCGTAGTATAAATCACAAATCACAATTCAAATTCAATTGTTAAATGAATATCATTGTCTATTTTTAGTAAATATCTACCTAAATATAACAGCAAGAATATTCCACAGCTTGGGTTTTCGCCATCTGTGCACATCTGTTGTTGCAAAGTGCATTACGCCCGCGTGGACACTAAACTCTGGTTGGTTTGAGTTATTGTTAAAAACGCGCTCGGGATATGCATCTTTTGTTTATTAAGTCTAGGTGTCTACGCTTCATCGCTCCCACCAATCCGAAGACACCACGACCGCCAAGCAGCGTGCATGCAGCCACGATTGGTCGACGACCCCGATGACGACACCGATGACGACACCGCCACGGAGCGGACACGACGCATCCCCACCGGCCACGTCTCTTTCACTTTGATCTTAGCCCTCTCCACGAGAACTTAACTTTATTATAAAGCTCCTTAGAAGCTCGTTCTCACTTTTAATTAACATAAAAAGGATTGTTAAAAAATATAAATATTTAATAAATTTAGCAACCTGAGGTTTCATTAAACTTCCACATGTCCTCTGAGACATAAATTGGCGACCGTGACAGGACTTCTGAGCCACGCCGGTCATCACCAGCACCGCAGCCAGGCCCAGAGCTACCAAGAACAACCGACAAGCAGCGAGCGAAGCACGGAGCGCAAGATCAAGACCACTGGAGTCGTCACCGTCGGTCAGCAACACGCACCGCGGTCAGGCCTACCCAGCTAAGTGTCCTAATCCTACCTGATTCTTGCCCGCCCCTATTCTTCCACCTCAAAGGGCTCTCAGCTTGTGCAATATAGTGTGACAGCTCTAAATTACAACGCTAGTTCAGACAGCGCACGCGACGGGTCAAAGTCCGTACGCGTGACACGAGCTTTAAGCACATGGTGGCTTAACCTCTATCTTCTAAGGAGCTTAAATCTTGATTAGATCTTACCTTTTTTATTAGTTAATTGCTAAACATTTCCACAGCTATTGCATTTCCAAATATAATTCCACACTTTTCGCAATTCCCCAACCTTTATTTGACGCACATTGCTTCGCGAAAGCTTTCATAAGTTCGCTCAGCCTATATTAAGTAGTCCAAATATCCGCTCACGCATTTAGTGCACTAGTTAATAAAGTCATCGTCAATTATACCTATATAATCGTTTAAAAACACCACTATAATTATCATTACACTGTCTTTAGACTCACTCTCCCTATCACGTCACTGTTGCGCCGATCATAATTGTTCGCCCCCTGCATTCCAGGCTTTTATATCAGCTGATTGACTAACGAGCGCCTGCGCAGGGAGCCGCTGCATCAAGTCATCGGACCGAGTGCCCGCCGCCGACTCCCGACCGATACTGAGGAGCGTGAGATTAAAACACATTTTTTGCTTATTTTCCTGTTTACTTGAATAGACCATTTCATTACATAATAACAGCATTACAAACTTAAAAGGTTGATTGGGTTTCTATACTGAGCCTTATCACTAGTAACTTAAGATCTACAAATTGCTAAAATGACTGACAAAGCCGAACTCAAAACTTTAATTACCAAGCGTGCCTCAGTAAGAGGTCGCTTGACGAAATTTAAAAATTATCTTGACAACCTCGATTCGGATTCCCTTTCGTCTATTCAAGTAACAGAGTTAAAGTTGAAAACCGCCAATATTGAGGCCTTATCCGCTCAATTTGATGAGCTGCATAGTCAGATCGAGTTGCTATGCCCGCAAGAGATGGAATCTTTGCTTAACGAGCGCGACAACACCGAGCAAGACTTCATCATTAGCATAGCGACGGCGCAAGAATTATCTAATAGGTATTCTGCTTCTAATTTTCACGACGCCACTATGCTAAACAATAGTCACACTTCCAGTCAAGAGGTTCAAGACTTTGGTTTTAAGCTGCCCCAAATTCAAATAAGCAAGTTCGATGGCACTTACTCCCGATGGATTGAGTTTCGAGACACATTTACTTCGCTCATTCATCATAACGCTCGCATCCAGCCCGTGCATAAATTCCACTACCTATATTCTTATCTCGAAGGCGAAGCTGCTCGCGTGATAAGCAATTTAGAGATCTCAATCCTAAACTATTCTAAGGCATGGGAATTGTTATGCGAGCGATATGACAACAAAAGGCAGCTTATAAATAACCATCTCAATTCATTGTTTGATATTGAAACTTTATCTCGTGAGTCAGACAGGGCACTACGTCATTTGATAGACCACGTCAACAAAAACTTACGTGCACTATCTAGTCTCGGTTTAGAAACCCAACATTGGGATGCCTTAATAATACACATGGTGGCATCTAAGTTAGACAGCCAAACAAGTTTAAAGTGGGAAGAGCATCGCAACTTACTTGATATTATGCCTACCTTAGCTCAATTCAATAAGTTTCTAAGTGATCGTGCTAACGTACTTGAAACATACAATCGCAACAAAAACGAGAAATTCAGACGATCTAATCTCCAGTCTGGCCATAGTAGTTCAACGCATCCTGCCAAACAATTCGCAAAGTCTTTTTCGTGCACTGCTGACGCGTTAACAACGAGTAACGCACCACAATTAATTTGTAGTGTATGTCGCGGAAATCATCGAGTGTATGATTGTTCTAAATTCTTAGCCATGTCTGTGGAGCAGCGAATCGAGCAAGCATCCAAATCCAACCTATGTGTAAATTGTTTACGAACCGGGCACCCTATCCGAATGTGTCGTTACGGCCCGTGCCGTGAATGCAATAAGCGGCACAATACGTTATTACATAAGAGTGCGCCCGCGCATGTTTTAGCAAATAAAGACGCGGCCTCCTATGCAGATCCTGATACATCGGTTAATAATTTTTCTTCCGGGCAGACTACCGATCTTGTCCTATTATCGACTGCTCTAATTAACGTGTCAAATCCCTACTCACAAAAAACTGAGACTGCAAGAATTATTTTGGACAACGGCAGCCAATCTAGCTTCATGACGCAAGAACTAAAGTCCAAACTAGGTCTAGAATCGTTACCTACTGACCCCATTAGAATCGTAGGCATAGGTAACTCGGCCCGCAATATAGTCAAGGAGCGCTGCGTAGTTCAACTAAAATCATTGCAAACAAATTTT
This sequence comes from Acleris sparsana, assembly GCA_923062465.1. Classification (NCBI taxonomy): domain Eukaryota; kingdom Metazoa; phylum Arthropoda; class Insecta; order Lepidoptera; family Tortricidae; genus Acleris; species Acleris sparsana. The sequence continues at coordinate 18,721,095 of OV281286.1, forward strand.
AACGTTCAATCTATGTTTTCAGTGTTGCCTGAACTAACCGGCACTATTCCCAAATCATTCGTAAACAAGGATCATTTCAACTTGCCCAATGACGTCAATCTAGCTGACCCTAAATTTAACAGTCCAGGCCCTATAGATATGCTCATAGGAGCAGACCTGTTTTGGGACATAGTTGGGAGCAGCCGCAAATCCCTAGGTCAAAATAAACCGTCTCTAATTAGTTCGCAGTTTGGCTGGATTATTTCTGGTCCTATCTCTTTGAACCGCGAACCCAGTCATAAGGATAACGATTCTAAAACCCTCCAGTGCCATTTTGCCTCGGATCTCGAGTCTCCCAATACTAATTTACTAAATCAAATTGCTAGATTCTGGGAGCTGGAAGAAATTCCTCAAAAATCACAGCTTGATGACAGCGAAAAGGCATGCGAACAGCATTTCCTTAAAAACACTGTTCGCCTAAGTACTGGCCGCTTTTGTGTCAGATTGCCCCTCAAGGACACTCCTGATTGTCTGGGTGATTCCTATAGTCTCGCTAAACGTCGTTTTCTTAACCTAGAGAAACGCTTTAGGAAGCAACCGGAACTCAAGGAGCAATATACAAATTTTATAAAGGAGTATCTCAAGTTGGGTCATTGTTCTGAGTCTCCGACGGCGCGACCAGAACCAAATTACTTCTTGCCCCATCATGCAGTATTTCGCGACAACAGTGAGTCCACACGAGTCCGCGTAGTTTTTGATGGTTCCGCCCCCACGACTTCTGGCGTGTCTGTGAACCAGATCCAAATGGTAGGGCCTACGGTTCAAGACTCTCTTTTCTCCATACTACTCAGATTTCGTCAACACAAATTTGTTCTTACGGGCGACATCGAAAAAATGTTCCGACAAATTACAATGCACGAGGACGATCGAAATCTGCAGCTAATACTATGGAGAGAGGATGAGTCATTGCCAATAAAAACACTTAAATTAAACACCGTGACCTATGGGTTCGCAAGCGCTAGTTACTTAAGTACTAAATGCATTTGGCAACTGGGGGAAGAATGCTCTGATGATGAAATCAAAACCATCACTCAACGTGATTTTTATTGTGATGATCTTCTGACTGGAGCTGATAGTGAGGAAGGGTTACTTCACATTTTGAATTCAGTCACTGCACTATTGAGTTCCGGTTGTTTTCATCTGCGCAAGTTCAAGTCTAACATACCGTCTATCTTCCAATCTTCAAATCTAGATTTACAAGAAAATCTAAGCCTCAGTGACGCTGCAAGCGCACTCGGGTTAGGCTGGAATCCAAAAAACGACAAATTACATCTCACAGTTAACCAAAGATCCAGTCCTAACAAACAAAACATCACAAAACGGTATATTTTATCAGAACTATTCAAAATTTTCGACCCGCTCGGCCTTCTTAGTCCTTGTATAGTCCAACCTAAAATACTCATGCAAAGGTTATGGAAACTAAATATTGGCTGGGACGAAACTGTAACCAAAGATATAAAAAAGGACTGGTTTAAATTTCAAGATGGTTTAACTCAGCTGCTCACCTTAGAGATTCCTAGATTAGCCTTGTGTGATTCTCCTGTAGTTATTGAACTACATTCCTTTAGTGACGCTTCAATCCTGGCTTATGGCTGCTGTGTGTATTTACGCTCGATTGACGCTCAGGGAAACGTGGTCGTGAAGCTACTTTGCGCCAAATCCAAACTTGCCCCGATCAAACCCAGCACGATCCCTCGGCTGGAATTAGCCGGCGCCTTAGCAGCCGCGCGATTAAGCAAGGTCGTTCTTGAGTCCTTGCGATGTCAAATAACTCGTTGTGTACATTGGTGCGACTCGACTGTGGTCCTAGGATGGCTTAACACGAGCCCCAGCAAACTCAAAACGTTCGTGGCCAACAGAGTAGTTGAAATTTGCGAGATAACTAAATCATCTTCATGGCGTCACGTTCCAACAAAATCAAACCCGGCTGATTTGATCTCCCGGGGCATTAATCCCAGTCAAATGTGCGATTTACCATTCTGGTTCTCAGGCCCAGCCTATCTGAGTGCACCTGAATCCGAATGGCCAAGTTTAAAATGTCGTTATAATGAGGAGCTTCCTGAAACAAAAACAAATGTTGTCACTATAAAGGAACCCTTAATTAAATTTGAAAATTATTCGAGCCTTACGACTATAAAACGTACCTTTGCTTATGTCCTGCGCTTTGTTCACAACACTAAAAACCCACGCGCCAAAAGGGAGGGACAAATAACAGTCGACGAATTGAACGCTTCATTTTCAGTGCTATTGAAACAATCACAAATCGAATCCTTTCCGGACGAATGCCAGGCTTTATCTCAAGGCAAGCCACTCAAGCCCAAATGCGCATTGCTATCGCTTTCTCCTTTCCTTTGCAAAACCGGCGTAATACGATCAAAGGGCAGAATTAGCTTATCCCATTACCACTTTGACAAGAAGCATCCGCCCATTATTCACGCTAAACACCATTTATCGAAACTTATATTTCGTTACGAGCACAAGCGTCACATGCACGCCGGTCCACAGACATTGTTATACGCGACACGGGATTATGTTTGGACCATCAACGGTCGGAATCTAGCTCGAAACATTGTTTTAAATTGTGTCAGATGCCAGCGAATGCAAGGTCAAACACTCGCACCTTTTATGGGAAATCTACCCTCCCAGCGAGTCATACCCTCTTTTCCGTTTCACACGGTAGGCTTGGATTTCGCGGGGCCCTTTTTTGTCTTAAATAGACGAGGCCGCGGTGCAAAGCCAGTCAAGGCGTACATGTGTCTGTTTGTATGTTTTAGGTACAAATGCGTTCACTTAGAAATAGTCAGTCAGTTAACGAAAGAGGCATTTATACTTTCGTTAAGGCGATTCATTTCCCGTCGTGGAGCGCCTGCGGAAATATTCTGCGACAATGGTCGAAACTTTGTTGCCGCTGCGAAACAGTTAGGCGCCTTTATCAACTCTAACGAGGCAGCTTGGTCTGAGTATGCAGCAAATCAAGGCATCAAATTTAAATTTATTCCGACTTACGCTCCTCACTTCGGCGGCTTGTGGGAGGCGGGCATAAAGTCCGCCAAATTCCACCTAAAAAGAATAATGGGCAACAACAATTTAACGTTCGAAGAGTTGTCCACTATGTTTGCACAGGTTGAAGCTATTTTGAATAGCCGACCCCTGTGTCCTATATCTTCCTCTCCTCACGACCTCCTCTCTCTCACTCCAGGGCACTTTCTGGTGGGCCGACCACTCACGTCGCTTCCAGCTCCGATGGTGGACGACTCCAACCGTAGTCTCCTGCAACGGCACACCAGACTGGAGTCACTACGGCAGCACTTCTGGCGTCGCTGGCAAAAGGAGTACCTAAGCGAGCTGCAGCAGCGCTCAAAGTGGCGCATCAGCAAGGGCAGCCTTCGCGTCGGTGACCTAGTCTTAATTCAGGAAGACAACACTGCCCCAATGCACTGGCGCATGGGTCGCGTCTGCCAATTATTCCCCGGGCCCGACGGAATATCCCGGGTCGCAGACGTCGAAACTGTGCGCGGTCGCGTTCGCCGTCCACTGACCCGCCTCTGCCCCCTGCCGGTTGACAGAGACTTGAAGGCCACTTAGGCTCTTCAAGGGGGGGAGCATGTCTACGCTTCATCGCTCCCACCAATCCGAAGACACCACGACCGCCAAGCAGCGTGCATGCAGCCACGATTGGTCGACGACCCCGATGACGACACCGATGACGACACCGCCACGGAGCGGACACGACGCATCCCCACCGGCCACGTCTCTTTCACTTTGATCTTAGCCCTCTCCACGAGAACTTAACTTTATTATAAAGCTCCTTAGAAGCTCGTTCTCACTTTTAATTAACATAAAAAGGATTGTTAAAAAATATAAATATTTAATAAATTTAGCAACCTGAGGTTTCATTAAACTTCCACATGTCCTCTGAGACACTAGGCTTAAAAAAAATTGGGCGAAGGGCCAGAGATACGTACAAAGAGATTCGGCGTTATTATATCTTAGGTACATATTGCATTGGTCTTGGCTGCCATTGATTAATTGTCCACAACGTTTTACATTATACTTACCTATTTTTAGTCATAATGTTAAAAGTCATAACATTGAAGAGTATAAATCGGAACCCAGACGAAGTTACTTTGAACAAGTAAAAGAGAAAATTAAGGTCGGGTTGTATCAAGATGTCAAGAACCTAGCAACTGATAGAGAGGAATGGCGGACACTCCACAGACAAGAGCATAGCTCTTAAGTTATGAATGAAAATGAAAATAAATCGGAATGTCAATTATTGCGGATTATATTTGTTAGAAGTCATAAAGTTCATAGTCATACCAATTTATGTCATAATAATTAAACATAATAATGTCAAAGGTATAATAAACTTGTAAGTCATAAAAGTACAACACATACAACTTACAATAGACATTTATGACGTGACAGGGTCAACGGAGTTCCGCTTCGCGCAGCTCATATATCTGTGTAGTTATTAGCAGGAGTTTATTGATTAGGTGGGAGTACCCCGTACCCCCCTCGACTTTCACTAGCCTTTTAATGATTTCAATAATAGAGATATTAGAACCAAAATGAAAGAAGAAATGAATGAATGAAAGTATGAATAAAAATAATTGATACTATAAAAAACAAGTCCTTAAATATATCTGACTGATTTTACAAGTGCCTTTGAATGTTATACGGTTTTGGGTTATGAATGACAGATTCCGCTTGTAACAAAGGCGCAAAGTTGTTGACATAATTTGCCTCCACAAAATAAAAAGCGGGGCGGTGGCCAGCCCTGACCTCCTCAAGAAAGTAAAATTTTCTTTACCACGGATTATTAGCAGCTTGCATAACCGTAAAACCCCCCACCATATCGCACCCACTACAGGCGTCATTAACCATGTTTTCGCATGTGTGCAACCTACAACGATGATTGTCAGGAGCTAGACATGACATTAAACAGTTTTTCTTTTCTAAATTGTAAGAAATCAATTAGCACAATAATAATTAAATATTACATAAGTTCGATCACTTGTGTGCATGTTGTGTCAGCACCTAGAAGGTCGTGCAGCCAGTCTCGTTTGTTTAATTACATTTAAATAAGTCATAATGCTGTAAGGTTTAGTTTGCGAACATTTAGTTCGCCAAGCAGCAGTGGTCGCATTGTTGCATTCCGGTGTGGGGATAAGACAACATAGAGGCATTCCATCTCAGTCCTCAGGATTGGCAACGCATTTGAAGTCTTAAGATTGCAGTTTTGAGATTGTAGTCTTGAGATTTCAAATGTCTACGGGTTTTAGATCCCACTTTCCATCAGGTGGCCTGTGTGCGTTCTCACAGCCATAAAAAAAAACGATATGCATAACGGGTAAAAACGCAGTGAAGTATTAAATAATTGAAAACAGAACTTTACTGGGTCAAAAAAATATTGGTCAAAAAGAAAACGTGGTTATAGTAAAGTGTAGCGCATTTAGTGCATAATTTAGTATACGTTAGCTAAATTATTACTTGGCGTTGATAGTTTTAAGCAAGATGTGCGGTAGACACATAGTTAGTGATTCCACATGCGTTGACTCCGCGAAGTATCCGCATGTATCCCTTTTCCCCTTGCTTCAGTCCGTACGAGTCCTTTAAAATCCAGTACTTTACCCCTTTCTCTGTTTATAACAAAAAAAAACACTATTAAGTGATGTAACAAAAAAAAACCGGTCTCGTGTGACTGATGGTTCCGATATTATGATCATCATCATTAAATTTAAGAGCCAGGCTCTTGTCGGTGGAGTAATTGCCACTTTTTAACCGACTTCAAAAAAAGGAGGAGGTTATACGTTCCACTGTATGTATTTTTTTTTTTTTTTTTGTGTATGTTCACCGATTACTCCGTCAATTGTGGTCCGATTTTGAAAATTCTTTTTTGATTTGATAGGGTATACTTCCGAGGTGGTCCCATTGCCACCAAATCGGAATCTGATGAGGGGATCAGTGAGGAATTGAGAGAACTCCTCAAATATTGTAGGCAAACATAAAGCGATTTTAGTATTTTTAGTAACAAGTCTAGCATTTGCATTCAGAAAGTATCATTTGGTGAAGTGGACCTGATGATGAAGACCACAGATGGCCACCGGAACTCTTCAACGGTACCTATTTCAAGGGTGGCGATAAGATATCTCTATTAAGATGGTTGAACGACTACTACGAAGTTTATTTACTTGTAGAAATATGACTATGTATTTCCCGCGGCGTTGCTTGCGACGCGCTTGAAATAACTTAAAGTTTCATATCAACAAAGAAGTGGGACTACGTAACAGCGTATTCTCATAATAATATAAGACAGACGTACGCTATAACTACACAACTGGCGAAGGAGCTGGGTCTGAATGACAAAGTTAATAAGTACTTTGGGTAGGACCTTGGGCCTTAGGAGGATATGATCAGCACACGTGGCACACGTTATTAAAATTTTAGCACAATCCTCTTAAACGTTGCATTTCGCACAACGCTTTTTCATCATGTGGTTTCTTTAGCACTTTATTGGGCTCTAAGTCGCAAAGAGCAATACCATTAAGGGTCTTTACGCGACTTAGAGCAACATAAACTTGGCCTTTGGCAAACATTTTTTTACCCAAATCTATTACAGCTTTGTTTAAGGTAGTGCCCTGGAGTTTATGCACTGTAACCGCCCAACTGAGGATTAGCGGCAGCATCCTTCGTTCAACATCCCCGTATCCTTTAGTTGCCTGATAGGTTGTTGACACAGGCGCTATGGCGACTAACCCGTCTCTGTCTTTCACTTTTGTGCCAATAGTGACATCATCAAATTTAATAAAAACAGATTCAGGTAACTCGCCTGATTCTATTTGGTCACGGCGAAAGGCAGGCCATTTAAACTTGGACACAATCCCCATTGCCCCGTTGACCAGGCCTTCAGTAACAGAAATGTTGCGTCTTAACATGACTCTGGAGCCTATGCCAAGTTTCAAAACGTGCATCAAACCACCACAGTTATTTGCATCAGCAGGAATAACATTTGATGGTGGTCGTTTTCCATAGGTGAATATGACTGTAACTTTCCAGTGGCGTTGCTTGCGGCGAGCTCGAAATTTTCTATAGTTTCTCATTTATTGAAAAGTGGAACTACATAACAGCATAAATAGGATCACTAAAAAGTATTAAATAAAATAAATGTTTAAAAAAACAAAAAACCGCCTTCAAAAATGCAAAAAATAACTTCTTATAAAATGATAGGTACCTATAGGTAGGTCAGTCCAACTGAAGTCGGCGTCCCACAATATTTTAATGATAGGTACAAACAACCACACACTTAACTGCCCATTAAAGACCGAAGTTAGAAAATGTAGAAAGAGATGAATATAGATTTTACATAAGAGACAGTTTCTCTCTGTTCATCTTCAATAGTCACTCAGCTGTGTTGCTGTTTGTAAATCGGCTTTTGGTTTAAAATAATGTGGGACGCCGACTTCAGTTGGACTGACCTACCTATAGGTACCTATCATTTTATAAGAAGTTATTTTTTGCATTTTTGAAGGCGGTTTTTTGTTTTTTTAAACATTTATTTTCTCTATCCTGTGCCAGCCTTTTCACCTCCTGATACGACACTGATATTATGATAGAATACTAAAATTGGATTCGATATCAATAAATTGACATATTTTATCATGTATAATATATTAAATATGCTAAATTTTAAGTCAATAGCTTTAATAGCTGCTAAGAGAATCTGCTGCGATGTGCAGATCGATCTCGCCATCAGGGTTCCATTTTACCACATTGATCATAATGTTAGGCGGTATTAACAGTTATAAAATTTTAAACCTACGTATTGTTATGCAAAATGCTGCTATAAAACTATAATCAATATTAGAAACATTCAACAGTGTGTGAAAGGTGTTCCGAACTGGACGCCAAAAGGGACGAACTGAAAGCCCGACCACGCGCGGTAACTAATTATAACTATGTTGATGGTGTGCTCACGCGTTTACTTTGTGGGAAACATTTTTTTAATAAATCGCCTTTTTAGCCACATGCGAGCACACCATCGACTCTTTTCACTGAGTTAAAGCAGTCGCCTTGGGTCAAAATCGGCTGGAGAGCAGAATCATCAAAGTGTGTGCATATTATTATGTTAGGTACCTTCTCCATATCCAACCAAGGTCATTGCGTGGTTTAATGCCTCCGGTTTAGATGAACACCGCTTCGGATGAAGAATTCCACCATTATAATAGACGTTGTCGCTTCCATCCAAAGCTAAAACAATAATTATACTTAATAGGTATATCAGTCAATGTAGAATGATGTATATTTCAAATTCTTTGTAACAGCGATCATTTTAAATTGACCCAAATTTAGTGATTGCACACCATACAAGATTATTGTAAAGATTATATTAATAATAATAGTACATTGTTGCAGAGGGTAGAAAGTACGCACTTTATGGACGAGTCAGTTAGTGTTAGTTTTATTATTTAAAATTCTCTCACAATACACTCACCTACTTACATAAATTATTATTTTTTGCCAAGATTGTGCTTTTCTTAACTACTGCGAGGAAAAAAGCTAAACTGTTTTCATAATTAACAACTAATTATTATATTATGTTAATGTGAGTACCCGGAAGACCGAGCGTCGCTCGGGTTGAATGCGAAATTTCCCGAAGATGACAACTTGACAGATGGATTTTTCGCTCCCAAAAACCCTATATTTCAAATTTCACCGAAATCGTTGGAGCTATTTCCGAGATTCAGATCATAAATATAAGTACAAGAATTGCTCGTTTAACGGTATTAGATATACACAATTATCAAAACAATAGGTACAAGTCCCATAATATAATAAAGCCTTCTTTGATATTATCAAATATACTTTCAGATATTTCTATTTTGTGACACTACATCTGTAGATGGCATAATATTTGAAATCTACTTTCGTTTTTTTAAAGTGAAGCAGTAGGTATTTATTTCTCGATGATTAAATCTCTAAAAGAAGAAAGATAGTAGCATTGTCCCATTAGTATTAGTTGGATGACATATGGATTTATTAATCGATTTTTTTAAATTTTAGGTCTTTCATCTCGAAGGAAAAATTTAGAATAGAAATTCTCATAAATTTTTCCTTCGACATGAAGCTGGCAATTGCATTCGATATTGTATGTTTTGAAATATCTCTCTCGAAAAAAAAATCTGGTTCAAGAATTAGGACCAAATTGAAATGATATTTAAAAAACAGTAATTTAATTTTTAGTCCCGAGGGCATAATGATATTCGAAATCTAGGCGGACGGAGTCGCGGGTAGAAGCTAGTAAATAATAGAAAAACTGTTGATTGATTGTCATTGGTCTTAAGGTTAGACAACAACGTTGTCGAACAATCTGCGGACAGGCCTTCAAAAATAATCTTGGTCTATCCATATATACATAAGTGATATTTTGTAACCCCAAACCTTTAGCAATATCGCCAAGCTCTATTGTAAAAAAAAAATTGATATACTTCGCCAAGCACAAAGTCACTTACTATCACGATTTTAAAACTAAAACATTTCGTAAAGTAGTTTATAACAATTTTCTGCATAAAAAAAGTTACATAAAAAATATTTAATTCCTCTAAGAATTTTTGAAGTGTTGCCATAAACAATGTAAAAAAATACAAAAAATGAAATTTCATGAAATTTAGATGTCCCCATATCGAGTCTAAATAGTATGCAAACCCCAAAATTTGGCATTTTATAAAGGCTTTAACTATATATTCCATCTGACCTAGTGTACTTGAATTTCTTTATAAAAACAGGAAAAATTACCAATAGCTAATGGGCCGATTTCAAACAACCTTTGCTTCAATAATCCCTCATCTACATTCATTAGATTTCCACCGGAGATTTTGGCGAGCATATGTCCAGGTTTTTCTTTGCACTCAGATTGTTCTTTATCGACGTAAGGATATTCTTCCTCCTTCATGCTTCCTTTTCTTTGCGCCAGTCCTCTTTAACAAAAATGAAAATATAGAACACACCACCCATACAGACACCTCGCGAACTCCATCCCTAACTGTCTCTGACCTATCCTGCTCATGTTTAAACCTCAAAATCATCAATCCGATTAACAATACACATTACACAAATACATAAACAAACATACGAATGCTATCTCAGCTAACTCTTCAAACTTCATTTGTTCGATACCAAACCTACCGTTTCAGAAATCATTTTGTTTAACATGGCAAAGTACACGGTCTCTTTGTCAGTCCGTCTGTTCCAAAAGTGCAATTTTAATACAGTTTACTTTAACGAGTAGGTGCATCTACGAGATCATAGTCGCTACCAAAATGTAATCATCATCATCATCATTATCATCAACCTACATGAATCCATTGTTGGATAAAGCCCTCTTCCATTATGCATCACGGAAGCCGAATCTACAGCCATTATCATCCAGTTTTTGGTCAGCCACCATGAAAATATTGTCCCTCTAAATATTTAGTCTCTTTAAACTAAATATTTAGAGGGACTGCGGATCGGTAATTGCTATCTTTATAGCAATTACCGATCCGCAGTCTTCACTCACAATTCTAAAGCTAATGAATCTAATGATACATACGTATATACTTTTAAAGGATCACCCGACTTGCAACCCATCTTTGGGACACAGTCCTGCACTGCTGTTCGGAGAAAGCGATACTCTGGTTATTCTTGATGGCGTACTGGCCTTCAATATTGGCTGTAAATTAACAGTAACATTAAGCTTGTGTAACGAAATACAGTCGTCTACAAAGATAACTTTGTCATTTTGTGTAAAAGGGGCCAAAAGTGGATACATCTCTTTATAGTCAACTGTACCATATCTAATGGGTTTTAAGAGTAGCATTTACCTACTTACTAAAAACATTTGTAAAACGTTGTTATAGTTTTACACTAAACGAAAAGGCCAGACGGAAGGCCCTATGGTAGGACTAAAGGGACTCCTTATTTTACACAAGTTGGATTTTACCAATGTCTAGGTTTAGCCAATCACCATGGATTTATTAGAGAAACAAATCCATGGATATCACACGCGAAAGCATTTGTTTGGTTTAACAGTATTTACTCTGGTGGACTAAACAGAAGCACATCGGTTTAGCGCCACGTGTACCTGTCTTATTACGATTAACAATTGAAATCTTACCAATGACACTGAATATATAGCAAGTTGGACAGCCTCCTTGGTCCTTTACAGGAGTAACTTTGCCGACATTTCGCCAATCGAACGCGGGAGGAGCCGTCGCTATATAAGGCGGCAAAATTTCTTTTTTCTTCTCTTCAATGGCATCCAAATCCGGTACTAATCCAAAATAGCTATTTTTTTCATCATCTGTCAAATCAGCGAATTGAGTTAACTGAAAACCACCTTCAGCATATTCCGTATTCAACGCGTTAATCGTTTTCAAAGTATCTTTGAAAATGTTAAATCGCTTGCTGTATTCTTTAGCATCGTACGATCTTTGGTATTGAAAGACGTGTTCTTTGAATAGGTTTTCTGCGTCTTCTATATCATAGTATGCTTTCACTGGGAAAGGCAAAGGATGGTTGGCGGGCGATGCTAGGGAGTGGCTGGCAACGCAGACTGCGACCACGGCAGCGAGCAACATGTTTTTCGACAGAGATGATAATTGTCTACTAAATATAGGATACTTAGGATAATGATAAAAACACTGTACTGCGTTTCTCTTTTATATATTTTTTTGTGCTATCAGTTGAAATATACACGAGTTAATATTTATTACCCTTTCTTGTAGTTATTTTATTTATGTGATTAACGATTTCAAATATTTAAACATTATTATTTCAAATATTTATACACAACAATAATCATAAACTGCTATCGATTTGTGTTTTAATGGGACAGGTGGACATGTGGAGTTTGACGATCCTACATTTTTCAATTTATTGAGCTAGCGAGATTCCATTCCATTTTTAATGGCAATGAGACACTCATATTCCAATTAAATACAATCCTTGGAAATGTAAAAAATGTGGTACGGAGAAGGCAAATAGGCACCCAGGCCACCCGATGATAAGTGTCATCTTGAAACTGCAATCATTATACCCCAAATGCGTTGCCTATTCCAAGGACTAAAACGGAATGCCTCTATGCTGGTAATTTCATTGTTGTCTTATCCCCACGCTGGAATACAACAATATGAACACTGCTGCTTGGCGGCGAGGTAAAAGATTAGATGGTGGTAGCGACCCGGACGGACCCTGCTCAAGGTCACCATTAAACTGCTAGACTCTGCTAGATTAACCGCTTTTTCTGTTTTGGACATAATTTCAAAGGTAAATAACGTATCTTGGTGTGGTGCGAGAATTGTCCGGTTTGATTCCACCATGTTAGCCGCAAAACTTTTGTCAAACGGCAGGTGTTAGCATGACAGTACTTGAACTAGCATGCATAGTTTGCAATCTCGTTTGCTTTCATTATGCTATGAAAAACCAGAAACTATTTGTAACTGTCAGAATTAGTTATTCGATGATCTAAATTCAAATATTATCAACGTTAACTCTTTAAAACGTCAGTGTTGTTCCTTTGCCCTGTTGTAGGTTTTAATTGCTGTTTACATAATGTGGTAGTATATATTAGTATATTTTGTTACCTATGTATTTATATTATTAAAGCAGATATTATTACTTTTTAATGTGTGTTTTTCAGATGTATGTACCGTTTTTCTTTTTTCTTTTATCTGATATTTTGTAAATTTGCCTATCCTCTTGCATTATCCTGGCTTATTCTACTCCAAGGTTAACTGGAAGAGATCCCATATGGGATAAGTTCGCCTATGTACATTATCTATAGTGATGCAAAATGTTTTGTAATTGTTTATGTGCAATACAGAGTTTACACACATATACATTAAAAAAAATCGAGCCCCGTTCGGTCGTTCTGTGACTACAATATTGCGCTGCAAAATATGTATAAGGTTATATAGACGACATATTATATGTGTTATTGTCGGAAATAGGCAACTCGTACCGCTAAAGGTGCCTAGAGCAGCGACAACTTAACAATCAAAACGTACATTTGCTAAAATATTAGAAATTTTAGTTCACGTTGGACCAGTGTTGTTATATATATGATATTATCAAAATTACAATTTTAGAGATAATGTTAATGACAATGACGATAGTAAACTTATTAGTAGAAATTACTAATTTAAAAAATTATATCACTTACATGCGCCACAATAATATTATGGCCAATTAAATCATTTTACGACCATAAATATCTTTGACTGAGAAATTTAAGTGATTCAACTTTTTAATCATACAATGACGATAGTAAACTTATTAGTAGAAATTACTAATTTAAAAAATTATATCACTTACATGCGCCACAATAATATTATGGCCACTTAAATCATTTTACGACCATAAATATCTTTGACTGATAAGTGATTCAACTTTTTATTCATGTTGAGAATTCTTGGCGTGTTTTATAATTGATTATATTCTTGAGAATTACTTATAAAGGAGAAAGGTGGAGTCCCTTTATCATTTTGTGAGTAAGATTCCCAATAGTCACAGTAATCTCCGATCACCATGCTGCTCGCCACCGTGGTCGCAGTCTGCGTCGCCAGCCTCGCTGCAGCGTCAGCCGCCACTGTGCCGCACCCAGAAAAGGTATACTACGACCTCGACGATGCAGAGAATCTATTTGAACAGCATATTATGAAGCATGAAAGAAAGTACAACAATGAAGAGTACAATGAAAGATTGGTAATTTACAAGGAAAACCTGAAAGCGGTAAATAAGCTCAATTCCCTACACCCTGAGACTGTGTTCTCGGCTAATTTTTTTGCTGATTTGAGAAAAGAAGAACGTGATGGGTATTTTGGTGTCCTACCGCCTGCTTCAAATAACGGATCACTGTTACCTACATTTCCCACTGGATTTGAAGCTCCCGATCAATTGGACTACCGAGATAAAGGAATAATTGCCCCTATTAAATCTCAACTACAATGCGGGTCCTGCGGTATTTTCAGTGGAATAGGTAAATTAGGTTTACAATTTAAAAAAGATACTGATTTGGTTTTGTTTTTATAAATTGTGCTATATTTATAATTGCAGCCAACGTCGAAGCACAACACGCTATGAAAACTGGACAGTGCATCGCCTTGTCGGAACAACAAGTTGTGGACTGTTTTTCGGTATTCACCTGTAGAAGAGGAGCTTGGCCTCATGAAGTGTGGAGGTTGGTGACATTAGTTATCTAAAGTGCGAATTAGCCTGGCAATAACAATAGCAGAAGTTGATTGCTATCTTACTTTAACTTCAGTTCTAAATCAAGAAGCCCGTTTGTTTTTCATTCTTCAACCATTCCTTCTCAACGTTCTGAGTCGATTTAAATGTGTGTGGTATCGTAAGAATCCTGTTACCATCCCGGGTCACATGAGATACCTGAACTGTTAAAACTGGAATAATATCAATAGCAAAACTTTAACAAAAAAAGTCTTCTAATGAATACAATATAGGTATCATTTCAAAGATCTTAAAGGGACCATCCCTTTATACGAATATAGTAGCATTAATAAACGGTGTTACTATATGAATATAGTAAAATCGATTACTCCTCCAGTCTAGCCTCCAATAGTGTCTTGGTGACCTACGTTATAGTCGTCCCCACACAGATCAGTGGGAACTTATCGCCAGATACGTATTTATATGTCCTGACGCTGACACCTGCTGGAATTACCACATTGCAAAAATAGATTGACATAAAGCGGGTTTACGAACACTAATATAAAGCCACAAATAATAAATACGTCTTGTATCAAAACTCTTTTTACCCTGTCAATTGAATCTACAATGTTTAAAAAAAACTTTTTTGCACCTTCGTAATCAACCCCGCTATCAACATTGACTTATACGAAAATTGTTCCTCCCACATTTTCTTGGGGCATATTGTTTAGTGTTTGCTTTAGTCAGGTAACAAATTTTTACATTTCCAGTTTTTTGGCTCAAGATCCTAATGGTTCTGAGAGACAAGAACAGTATCCGTATCAAGGCACCGTCCAGACATGCCACCAAGCGAAAGGAGTGGTCACTGTAACGGGTGGCAGGCAGCTAACTATTCATGATGAAGAAACATTGAAGTCTTCGCTGGCACAATATGGACCCCTGTCAGTCAGTAAGTTTAATCATTTATATCATTTTTCTTACATTACAACTCCTATGAAAAAGGATAACAGTAGTAGATAGTAGTAGTTCCGGGAATATGTCATCAGAGTACGTTACTGCATTTTTATAAGATTAGTTTTACATTACAAATAAATCTTTTCAAAGACCGAGTGCCCGAACTGTTTATTAGTGCTCGGCCGATGAGAAGTCAATCCTGACACACACTATCTTTTTTTTTTCTTTGCCCCGCGGCGACTTTAACAGCTACTACCGCGGGGATATGGCGTTTCCATAATGAAGTGATCATCCAGTGTCAAGTATATATAAGATTAAATCAATTTAGCAATAAAACACAATCCAATCTTCTCTAGGAAGATTAGGGGCAACGTTGTACGTTAATATGTAGGACAGAGGTCGAGATAGTTTTAACCTCTGTACCACTGATGGCCGATGGGGTCAGAAGGTTCTGGAGTGGCGTCCGCGGACCGGAAGACGAGCTGTAGGTAGGCCTCCAACAAGATGGAGTGACGACCTCGTAAGGATCGCGGGACCGCGGTGGATGCGAAAAGCACAAGACCGGTCTGAGTGGAAAGCCTTGGGGGAGGCCTATGTCCAGCAGTGGACGTCTTTCGGCTGACATGATGATGATGACCACTGCGAGTCCACTTGGAACGAGAAGTAAGATGCCAGATACACGAAATAAGTCCAAGTCTTCTATCATTGTGCAACACAAAGGCATTAAAAGTACAAATCACTAACAGAAAAGAAATTTAAACACCTAAATACACAAAAAAAAAAACTAATTAACACAAATTACACATCCGCCATCTTTTGACGTTGCAAATGGCCTCCGCACTACCATGAAGTCTCGGAATATAGATAATGTTGACAGCAGTCAAACAATAGTGTTAACTTATTACTATTCCGTCACACGCAACAAATAACTTTAGCATTGTTTTACTGCTGTCAATAATATCAATAATCAAACACTTCATGGTCGTGCAATGTATTACGGTTGACTTCTTATCGGCCTAGTATACTAATGTGTTTTGCAATTTAATTCAATACGGACCGTAACCGAACCGACTTTAATTTCGATTTGATTGACATTTTACCGCTATGTAGCCCTAGACAAAATACCTGAAGAGATCTTAAGCTGTCAGATGGTCTTGTCAAGCGCTTATGTCAGTTCCATACACTTAGTCAGTTTCCGGAAATCGTTTTCGTTAGCGTTAAACATCACGTCTATGGCCTCTGGGTAAGTTATTTTCCGCTATGATGGGCGGTGCGATTGTTTTCGTTTCTTTCACCTCCCGCTTTGCAATCACGAATACTAACAAACGGGTGGTAGGACCTCGTGCAGGGTCCGTCCGGAACGCTACCACCAACTTATCCATTAACCTACCTCCAAGCAGTGTTCGCATTGTTGTATTCCGGTTTGGGGATAAGACAGCCGGTGTAATGACTAGTATAGAGGCATTCCATCTTAGTCCTCAGGGTTGGCAACGCATTTGCAGTCCTAGGCTTGCAGTCTTGTGAATGCGAATGTCTATGGGTCACAGTTTCCACTTACCATCAAATGGCCTGTATGCCACAAAAAAAAACCGATTATAAAATGTACAGATAAGTAGTGGAAACAATGAAACAACTTATGGCCGAAGATTCGAATAGGAGACCACCTTTACCGGGCTGTTTATTCGATAAAAAGTATTTTATAACAATATTATAGCGAATAGGTTGGGTGAAAATTCAGTCCACTGCTTGTAGAAATAGATAAATAGACAAATTACATACTAATGTATGTATGTATGTATGTAAACTCTTTATTGTACAAACAGAAAATAACAAATCAAAAAATAAACAGAAACAAAAAAAGGTATGTACAAAGGCGAACTTATCCCTATAAGGGATCTCTTCCAGTTAACCTTTGAGCGATTGAGAGAAGAATAAAAACAACGGATGGCTAAACGTACAACGTATTAAAGATACAGAAGATTAAAATAATAATAGCAAATAAATATGTAGGTATAATAAATATATATATTAAATAGGATAAATAAATAAATATATACATTGTATGTATACAACGTGTCCCAAAACTCAACGATAAGCCGGCACCAGAGGATGGAGCTGCTTATGAGTAGTCGAGAAAAAATAAGGAAAAGATATATTTTTTTCCTTATTTTTTCTCGACTAATCATAAGCAGCTCCATCCTCTGGTGCCGGCTTATCGTTGAGTTTTGGGACACGTGGTATATATATATATATACGTATATAAATAATATATATAAGTATGAAAGGAAAAAAGGACATACAGTCTTAGATCAGGAACAAGAGTCAAGCCAGTACCTCTAATCGAAAGTATGACGCCTAAGTTTGGTGCAAATTACTAGTACCGACTTACGTGCTTTATACGTCCCTACCCAATATGATATCCCAATATAATATGATATCAATATGATGGGAAAAAATGGTCAACCTAACGTTGGCATATTCTATTATAGGCTACTTCCTTCTCATTATAGGCTTGTACTTTCGATTGGTATGTAATTTGTCTATTCAGTAAGCAGTTGCAATAAATAAAAAAGAGCGATTTAAAAAAAAAGTAATTTTAAACTGGACTGAACTTTTTCAGTCTACCTATTCGCTATATATTAAATTTGATATAAAATACTTTTTATCGAATAAACAGCCCGTTGAAGTTCGTCTCCTGTTCAGATTATCTACTATTATTATTTGTATGTCTTTACCAATCACGGGACTATGGGAGTCCCGGACCTTTGGAAGGCGTACATGGAGACGAAGCCAACACACAGAGGCCCATTAATATTATTATTATTGTGTTAATATGAGGCTTTTGCCTTATTGATTTTGAGAATGAAAACCCTTCGTCGTCGTAATTAAAATCCATGGGAATTCTTACTAGAAAACAGCCACTTCGCGAACTCTATTCTAAAAAACGTTCACTGAAAATTACAGTGAATTCTCAATTATTTCCAGCAAATATATGACAAAACGTTGTAAAACAAGTATTTCTGCAAGTAATTTGTAGCGAAAGATATAGACGGCTAAATATTTAATAGTGATACCGTCGTTATACTTCGTAACATTCACGAAATTCGGCATTACTAGGCCAATGTTGTTTGAATTAGATTCAAATTCAACAATTCAAAATTCAAAATATTTATTCAGTAAATTATCCACATGAGGGCTCTTCTGCATGCCGGTAATATAGAGTGAATCTACTAGCGCTTCGGACAAGCCGCAAGAAACTCCAGCTTAAGGTCATTTTTTCCCATAATAAAATACAATAATACTAGTAACATAACAACGTAATAAAGTAATAAATAATTATTTTGAAACTAACACTAATAAAATCATTACAAATGTAAGCTCAATATCATTAAATTTAAAAATAGTGACTAGGAGTTTTGAGTATTTCCGGGAATTGATGCTTACACAACATACGGTGATTGGGCGCGCCTCTTTACGGAAGAAGTAAGGTCATTGTGACTAATAGAGGCGAAATGAACTTAGCCCTCACATCATATCTTGTTTATTTATGTAATCTAAGGCTTGGAGACATTATTTCTCAGCTGGTTGACATAGGCAACCCCAATGAAGGATGATGCACGCAGACGTGATTTCACTTAGCTATATGATGTTCTATTTCAGCTCTTCAATCGGACCCAATAATATATTATACTGATGGCATTTTCAATCCTGTACCAGATGAGACTAAACAGTGTGACCATGCTGTTCTTTTAGTGGGATATGGTCAAGGTATGTATCGAAGAGCAATCAATCAAATTATTTAATAAAAACAACATGGTCGAAGACACGGTTACCATGCGGTAAGCGGCCGGCGGTCTGTCTGATTGGTAGTGCCCTGACTATGACGCTAGTGGTCTAAGGTATAATTGATGCTAGCTAGACTGCTGATTATACATATATGAGAATATGGCATTTCGGCCATTTTATAAGTTATATTCATGTAGGATGTCTACGTAACCCTCTCATTATAACTACACCTAAAATGATGACCAAAGAGTTGAAAATTTGTAAGCGAAATTGTTGATTGTTGATTGTTGAAGGAGGTAAGTTATTTTTAAGTCAGGTATGTGTAAACTACGTGAAAAGATTGAATGGAATTATGGAATTCTTTGTTAAAAGCAACAGCTCCTTTGCTATTCCCTCTGCATACTCAGCCAATGTGTATAAGTTTGATAGGCAGTATTAATAATAATAATGAAGTATTCAGCATGGAGTTTATAATGACCATTACTTCTTTGGAGAGCTGTGTAGTCGCGTTGTAGAAGTTAGGCGACAAAGTTGGTGAGCAACGATATGCCTCCGTACTCTCACGACTGGCGCTAGTGCCAAGCAACTTGAGCACGTGCTTAAGATTTAAAAAAAAACATAACCGTTTATCGTAGCGCCATAACTGAAAGACGGTTTGATATGTTAAGTAACATAGCAAACCGTCTTTCAAAACAAATAAAATCAGTTAAATTGATATCTAATAGAAGAAAAAGTAGTATCTAAAATTCCATAAATTTATGTTATTATAATTTAGACCTTGTAAAACAATGTTAATAACTTCGCAGCTAAAGTCATTGAAGTCCATAATAATTGCTATACCATTCAAGAATTTCCATTAAATATATATTTTTAAGGAAGCTGCGTTCCAGTTTTTATATGTTTTTTCAAACCGCGTGATGTCAAACTTGCCGGAAAATAAATTCGGATTCATAAACTTTAAATTTGACTTTAATAATAAAAAATCTGCTGAACTATGTAATAAAAGGAGAAACTGTCTGACTGATCAATTAACGCACAACCAAAACCACTGTAACTAAGGACTTGATACTTGGTGGGAGTATTCCTTGGGTACCCCTAGTGCGGGATCTTGAAAGGATTTTCCGAAAATCGTCCCCCAACGGGTAGAATTAGGGGCGGAGTAGCGGGAAACTGATTCTACGCTTACTAATTCTACATATACTCCATTTCATTACGTACGTAAGTGATTGTAAACAAAACAACCACGTGATATAGTTTGTCAGCCAATAGAAGCCGAACACTGATAAGTTAAAGCTCGATAAAACAGTTTTGATTGGCTATTTAACAATGCCACGTGGTTTGTATTGTTTACATTTATTTAAGTACCTAGACAAACGGAGTATAGTTTAATGAGCTTTCGTAAGCAGCAAACAAACCTAAGGAATATACACTATAACCGGTTCCTTATTACAGTTATTGGCAATTTTCGTTTTCCTATTTCTACTAGTAGTTGAGATATCTCGATTGCGTACGATTTTTAAAACATATTATTTGTCATATTTTGGACGCTCTTGAGCTGAACTATCCAGGATTGAAAGGTTAAAATACCTAAAATCTAAGAGTCAGGAACCAAATCACTATCAAATAAGCTTACCGCTCATTATAAAGTCTGTTAAAGAAACTACACTATTTTACCTAACCCCTATATTTTTTCGACCCAACAGATCAAGCTGGTACACAATTTTGGATCATCAGGAACTCTTGGGGAACGCAGTGGGGGGAGCAGGGCTACATGCGGCTCAAAAGAGGTGTTAAGTCATTGAAAATGGGTATGGAATACTCGGCCATTTCATCGGTAGCCTGAATCAAGAAAAAAAATAAGCACATTTTGGCACATTTTTGGCTGTTGTAGTAAGTTGAATAAAAAGTGATTCGGAATTTCGTTGTATTTATTTAACGTTAATACTAATTATGACCGATGACTGGAAGTGGTTGTTCTCACCAAAATGGCGGCGTATCAACGAAGAAAATTTTCAGATGACTGACGTATTATGTATAAAAAACAAATAACAATAATAGTGGGCAGGGCAGCTAGCGGCGAGCTGTTGGTGAGTGGCGACACCACGGACCTGAGTGCTCCCGAGGGTAGGTTGCCTTTATTGGCCAGTCAGAGTGGAGTCGCAAGAGCTATATGGTCGAAGGGTGGATGTGTTGCATAAGTGGTAAGTGGACACCTCATGGTCGTTTAAAGTCCAGAAGCACCTCTCCACCCTTAGCCTCACTGGAACTGTTGCCACCCTGCTGCTATATATATGTGGCTTTTTCGGGAGGTCCATTCCATTGAGTTGGCAAGTCACCGCCTGCCATTTCAACCAAAGTCATTAGCATTGGCCAGCCAGGCGCTGTAGTTTCATCAATAGCCTAGTTCATCAATCCATATCAGTTCATTCATAGAACCTATTAATAATATTCCCATCCTTCTTAAATAGTCTTACACTAACCGGTGTTGTTCGTGGGAGCATACTTCTACAGTTTGAACTCAGGGATAATCGCCGGTTGGTGTCCCATAACTTTACTAAATTAAGCTTGTCTAAAGGGCCTCTGCGTGTTGGCTTCGGCCCCATGTACGCCTTTCAAAGGTCCGGGACTCCCATAGTCCCATGATTTGTTAAAGACATACAAATAATAATAAAAACATTGATATAACTGACAGGAAAATTTAAAGTACATGAGAAAATAATAATTCATTTTTTTAATTCATTACTACTAATATTTTAAGCCGGGTACATTTTAAGCGAGCTGCAACTGTATCCGTAGCAGTTACAGTAACGAGCTTTTAGCGGAGAACAGGCTCGCGAGCCGCGTACACATCACGATGCTGCGTGCAACGGTAACAGTTACGGCTCGCTAGTGAGTACACGGCTTTAGCGGGTAACGAAGCGCAGCATTCTGCCTAGTCCACACGAGCGACGCAGACGAAGTCCAGCTCAGCACCGCACGCGTTGACTCCTCTCAGGAGACGCAGATAGCCATTTTCACCAAAACCATCTCCCCAGGAGTTTTTTATGATCCAGTACTTTTCTCCATTTTCTGTTTAAACATAATAAAATATAAATAAAAACAGCGATATTAAAAATACTTTAGCCGCAAACGCATTAAGAGTTGAGGCGGCGCGGTGCGGCGCGTTCCCAAACCAAAAAGCGTACCCAAACCGTATTGGAGGCGTTATATAGGCGTTTACATTTTCAACAATTTAAAACTAACACATACGAATATAAAGATGTATTTACTTTGCCAATCATTAGATAAAGGCAGAAACAAGAACCGGCCAAGTGCGATTCAGACCTGCGCACTGTGGCCTTTGTAGTTATACAGTTGATGACTATGATGTCGTCGTAATAGTCAAATACGTCGTTAACAACAGCAGCCAATTGCCAGTAGTGTTGCTCCCGGATAGGCAACAGGCAAGACTCTAGGCAACCACAATGGCGGGACACCTAACCATTCTCCGGTGAGGGGAACCGGCCGGAAGAGACTGCAGTACCCTTGTGATTTTAATAATAATTTTCTCCCACATGCATGGAAATGTTAACCTTGCGGTTGTAAAATCAGACCGCGAAGATCCCACCTCCAGGCCCAGGTAAAATTAAAATACATATATAATTTGATAACTAACTCGATACAGCTACTACTCGTACAATCAAAATTGTTCCATGTTCATTTTACTTGTTATTTGTCATAGACTAAAAAGGTAATCCTATTCAAACAGCGTTTACAGCGTATTTAAAAGTGTATCAAATAGGTTGACGATTTGATTAAAGAAATTGAGTTCTGAAAAAAATAATTGCAGAAATATTTAACATAAACGCGTAATAAATATCAAAATTTGAACTATATTTTATTCAAATTGTATTTATTACGTTTAAATTTGTGTTTTTATTTCATGCTTTATTTCAGTTTCGTACAAAATCGTACCTGTGTCGAATGTATATAAAATTGTGAGTAGGTAATATTTGCAAGGAAATTTTGGGACTGTTTAATATTATTAACAACTGTGTTATAATTTCCCGCATTGTTGGAGAGAAGCACTACACAAGCCTCAGCCGAGAAGGGCGGTTGCTGGACCCGTATATAACTCATACTCGTCCCGCAACAGCCAATTTCCCGGCCTCTGCAGTAACAAAGTGGAAACTGTGGAAAACAACAGTAAAACACAATTGATAAATGATTTTTAAAAAAACCCGGTTGTCCTGGATCCTGATGAATGTCAACATAGCCCCTAAGTTCCCAGCGTTATTTAAACAGGGCGGGAGGAAACCATATAATAACAGTAGGAAAATAGCCAATAGCCGATTACATAGGAAGTAATGACTAATGAGTATGGGAAAAACAATGAAGCAAATCAATACAGTAATGGAAAACTCGTAACGTTTTTATACTGGTTGATGGCGGATAACTTAACATCGATGTTTATATACTACTCGGCTACAGAAAAAATATCCTTCAAAGCATCGTGATCGGGCTGGATGATAGCCGGGAGGTATAGAGTAGAAACGCGTAAGATGTCATTGCTGCGGAACATCCATATTTGCATTAATATTGCGTAAGAATGCAAAATTTCCAGTCAATATTATATTTTATCTACGCACATATCATAAGCCCTCTATTATGAGTTCAGAAACAGTGGGGAATGACCAGCGTTATAACAACCTATTTTACTATGAGACCTACTTATCTGTGATAGTAGGTAAAATTTGTACTGTAATGTTATTACAGTATCAATTTTTGTAACGTTATGAGTTTTAATTTGGAACAGCTGTCAAAACTCGAGAGGGTCTCTATTCTAGTACCCATAGATATTATAACAGTTATGCATACGAAACGTCAATTCAGTATGTTTTTTTAATGTAAACCGCATGGCATTTGATCTCGGGTGACATGCGATTAGGGATTTTGTTCGTTTGTCTATAATTTCCAAAAAACTTAGTACAGATGTAGTGCATAATTGTTTTCCTTCGTATTTTCACGGAAACGTACGAACGCGTCTTGCTATTTCAGTCGGTCACAGTACAAAAAGTACTGAGGTTGACTGAAGTAGCATGACACCTTCGTACGTTTCCGTGAAAATACGAAGGAAAACAATTATGCACTACACCTGTAGTGATACTGACATAGCATTAGTTTGTTTTGCCACCATTTTCGTCGTAAAGTTGTCGGCTTCTGAACCCATCTTAGAGTACTTATGATATGTGTGTAGATAAAGTAGTGTATGCAACTGTACATAATTAGGCCTTAAAAACTCGTGTGATCCTATTATGAAACTCCCTGACGCTTGTTTCATAAAACCACACTCGTATTTTAAGGCCTCTCATTATGCTTCAGTTGCTTACTACTATTGAGGCAGGCCGCGCTTTAAACACCTACTTCACTTACGCTACGCCCCTCTGTCTTTCGCGCCTAAAGACAGGGCTGTCATTATGTTTTTCTTCAACGTGGAAACAGGTTTGGAATTGGGTAATATTACTTTTTGATGATAGGTATAAATAAAGATTATCTCCAGAAAATTGCATGGCTTACGTAGCTATTAATCATCTATTAAACACGGAAACGAGTTTATAGTCCACCTTTAAAAAAAAAACAGCTTAATAAGTAATCCGGGACCCAGAGTTCCTTTTTACGTTTTTTCCGGTGAAATTACTAGCATAGAGGCATTCCATCTCAGTCCTTAGGGTTGGCAACGCATTTCAAGTCTTAGGATTACAGTTTTGAGATTGTAGTTGTTGTGTATTTCAAATGTCTATGGGTCTCAGATTCCACTTAACATCAGGTGGCCTGAGTGCTCACTTGCCTTCTCATTGCCATTAAAATAAAAATAACATTTATTTGAGTTTTCATTACGTTTAAAAAAGATTTTACAGAAAAAAGACTGCTATTGTGTTTTCCCATGGCTAATTTAGTAGGTATCTACGTTTAAAAAAATCAAATCGTGACACACGCGGTGAAGCAAATGGAACGATGACGAAAGGACTAGGTTAAGTTTTGTAATTGTATACTGTCATAGTTAAGTAATATTTTAAAAAACGACTGTCTATTGAGTTTCTTGCGGCGCTTCTTCTCAGCAGTGGTCTCTTGCGAAGCGCTGGTAGATTTTTGAAGTGTAAAAGAGCCCGTGCGGCCTACTTACTGAATAAACATCTTATATCT
This sequence comes from Acleris sparsana, assembly GCA_923062465.1. Classification (NCBI taxonomy): domain Eukaryota; kingdom Metazoa; phylum Arthropoda; class Insecta; order Lepidoptera; family Tortricidae; genus Acleris; species Acleris sparsana. The sequence continues at coordinate 18,746,262 of OV281286.1, forward strand.
ATATATTTTTTATCTTTTACATGGCTTAACTGACTAGACACCACTGGCGTCGCCAGACGGTAGGTATTGAACGCGCCGAGTGCGCGTTGGGAGCGGGAGTTTCATTTCCATGTAGGTAGTTATTATTTATTCTTAGGGTGTAGCTTCTTAAAGGCACCAGTGGCGAAGCGTCACGTAAATAAATAGACAAGCCGGAGCAAAAAAAGGTGTATGTATGGCGTGTGTTGTGTACGTGTTTGCCCCTTCCATTAATTAAAAAAAAACATACCATAGATGTCATCTTTTAGTTCCCAAAAAGCAGTGCTGAAGTAAGTGCGGTAACTGTTTCTACGTGCGATCCTTGCAGTTAGTGTTCACCACCTTCGCCATACATGACATCACTGGTATTACATGAACAGTGTATGTCAAGTATGACAAAAGTGGCTTTGAAAAAAGCCGTTAGTTGCGTACGCACACATTAAACACACAGACAATATAGTTAATTTACGTTAGAAATCAAAACACAGTAAAAATTAGCTTGCTAATACCTATCATGCAAAATAAAAAGTTGTCCTTTGTTAAAAACAAAACAAAAATAAACCAAATTAAATACATGTACCGCAGGTCTGCACACAGAAACCAAAAAAAAGACTTAATTAAACATATATTTACAAATTCGTGCAACAAAATCAACCGAATAAAGAAAACCCACAGCCCGCGGCATGCGCCGTCCGTACCCGCCTTCCTGTTACCTATTAAGAAAACCATGACACGCATACGCATAAAGCGCTAAACAATCCAAGTAAACCTAAACAAATTGTAAATACTAACATAGCTTTTAAGTTTCTAGATGTAACTAACAATATATGGACCTGGTCTGAAATAAATGATTTGATTTGATTTGATAAACTAAGTTCATGCAAATAAATATAGAAACCGATTGAAAACTCAATATAATTATATACACTTGAAATACGCTAGGTACAGTTCGATACTTATTTATATTCAAGAATAATTCTGCGGGGTTTTTTAACAAAATGAGCTAATACGTTATCATAGATTGTGGGCCTCAAAGTTATTACCAAAAAAAGTTTCTATTCTACTGTTACCGAACTCATGTAATAATATACAACTCCGTATATGTTTCTCGCTTTGAACATGTTTCTTAGCTGAATTATATATATTGTTGATATCTGCAAAACCGGTTCGATTCCAAACAGCAAACACGAATAGCAAAACAATTTGTTTAATTTGCAGCTGCCAGTCAGCCAATTGTATTTATCATATAATTCACTATGGAAGTGTTTGAAGAATCCATCTCTACGCTTATAATCAATTTTTAGGTCTGGGCGAGCGCGTCCTAACTTAATGACATGTTTTTTATTTTCAAAGGATAACCTTGAAAAACATGTTAGCTCATTAAGTAGGTAATCTGTAAGACAACACTCAATTTGAACCAATGCGGCCATATTTAGTACCTACTTTGAGTACCTACAGACAGACAAAAATATTGAAAAACCACGAATATAACCTAAATTAGATTTGGGTAAAACCTATAGGTACCTAACGTATTAAAAATAGAATAGAAACACCAACCTCCGTCGTCGTGAACAAAAACAAATAATCCAAACAGTAGGTAACTACAAACAAATCATTACAGCACATGATCACACGAACGAAACGAACACTTAGCGAGCTAAATTTCACTAGTTACTTGAATCATAAAACACTAAATAAATAGGTAATTCAAAACAACTTTCACAAGAATTACCTACACTGTATCTTTGCGCGACGACGCGAACTAAAGTAATGGCGTCGCGTAATATTGCGTAATGAAAAAAGGATGCAAAATATTATTAAAGTTTGAAGGTCGTAGGTGGCGGCGACGGCGTCCTCGAGAAAAGAAAGTGACGCGTGCTATACACTTAAAGTTGAAAATGGTTTGAAATAAGCCGGCGCCCGATTGTGGACTAGAGCGGTCTCTCACTCTGATTTTTATTGTTTTCTCACGTGCGGCCGTGTCTGTGTGTGAGTTCGAAGCGCTAGAAAAATGTTTGAATGTGTTACTTCAAGTGCGGCAAAGGTCGACCGCAGGACTTGTAATAATTTTGTGGGTGTAAGTTCGCGCGCAGTGAAATGTAACTGCGCGTGTGTACGAATATATTGTTATTGTTTCTTTCTTGTAGGTAAGTGAATATGTGCGAGCGAGTATTACTGCGATAGATTTCGGCTTTGTAAATAAATTGCGTTTTGGTTATGCATCGTATTATGAAGATGGTAATGCAAGGTAAAGCTATAGTATACCGGGTTATTTTCGGTTTTACGTTTTGTTTGTATACCTACTCTATGCATAGGAATTTTTGGTAAAGCCGTAAATAATCGGCTTGTACGAACGCCTCGCGACTGAAAGGCACTAAGAAACAGCAAAACCGTTTCGTTCAAATACGAAAACGAGTAAAAGTGCGAGTCGTACTTGACGGGTTTTTGTTGCAACATTAAAAACAAACTTTGTACTCTAGTTATGGTATTTTTTTTTAATAAGGAATTTTATGCATACCTTCTCCGTATCCAACTAGAAGAACGGCATGATCCGTCCCGCAACTGTCGGAAACACACGCTTCAGTGTGAAAAATTCCTGACTTGTATTGGAACATTCCGCCAGCATTCAGTGCTAAAACAACAGATATATTATGTGCACTTATTCAATAATATAAACAAAATACACAGGCAGCACAGTAATTTTCACTGGTAAATGGCCAATAACCCCCGTCATCGGAGGTGCAATTTGGTATCTGGACGTTCCTAAGCATGGGTTAAAATATTTATGTTGTCATATTGATACTTTTACTTCTTCTTTACAATTACTTTTATAAACAACTTTTAGACAAAATCTTACGATGTTTAATTGGTTTTCCATGGTAATCGTCAATGTCGTCAGAAGCAGAATCTGTTATCAGTAGAACAAAAACGGTCGCTATTTCATAAATGTTCAAAGTTACAATTTTACCTTTTTTAATGTTTCGAGTTACAGGCCAGGTGCATGAACGCTTGAGATAAACCTGATAATTAATTAGTTATGGGACATTGAAGATTTTTATTTCTCAACATAAAAAAAACATAAACATTTTGTAATTAATAATTCCCTCTCTATTTTTCATAAGATGAGCTTATTCATGCCATGTTTTACAAAATAAACACGTTAATTTTTTTGTCTAAGACTCTTATTTTGGTAGAGGAAAAGTATCGACATAGCTTTATTTTAAATTATATTAAATATAATCAGCCACCAAATTGCACCTCCGATAACGGGGTCTACCAATAACGTATCAAAGTAAGGTAAAAGAGTCATTGGTAATAATAACAGATTAGTTAAATAGCAAAAACTTAAAAATAAATATAGGAAAAACCAAAATTATGACATTTAAACAAAGAAAAAAAAAGCATGCAATTTGCACATAGTTTATAAGGGGCAATGAATTGAGGAAACAGTTGTGCTATAAGGTTTTTACGTTTCTGGAAGAATCAAACTGACACTGTATTAAAAAAATTGAATACATTTCCATTTGCTTTGTATGATATTAGAAAGGTTGTAAATGAGTCCGTGGTGTTAACTGCATACCACGCTTATGTAACATCGACTCTACGATACGGGATTATTTTCTGGGCTAATTTAGCGGATAAAGAAATTATGTTTAAAACAGAAAATATGTATCAGATTATATTGTGGCATTCTCTTTCTCGAATCTTGTAAAATACGTCCAGAAATTACGCATATAAACTTTTCCAAGGTAATACGTTTACGAAATAGTGATTATTACAAGATCTATTCAGAACTTATTTCAAAATTTTAACGTTCGTCTAAGAAATAAAACCAGCGGAGCCGCGTCTGATAAGACCGCTTTATTTCGGCGTAGCATTTTCGGGATGGCTCCCAGAATCTATAATAAAGTACCAAACGAGATCATAAATATAGACACTTTAGCTACTAACACAAATTGTATAATTTTCTAGCAATAAAAGCTTATTACACGGTGAATGAGTACTTGAGCGACTACAATTAGCTGCGAAGTCTGAGCACGTGCATGCCAAAAGTTTGATAACTGCTTTTTCACTTTGTATGCTGTGATATTTTCTAATATTTAAGACCTTATTGTGCCTATGTATGTTATACAGATAAACAATCTTTATCTTTAAAATAAAAATAAATTAATAAATAATATAAACCTGAAACCAAAATCTCGGTATACATGGCAATCGTACTTTCTAATATTTTATACTCCGCGGAAACGTTGACCATGTACTGTCATCACATCCGCATGGACTGGACCAATTCCAACTGAGATGCCTACGGAATACTAAGGATTCGTTAGTCAGATCGTATGCGGAACACTGAAATGTAGGAGACATTGAGTCTAACATCATGAGGCGTCAACTTCGGTCGTGCGTTCACGTCGCACGAATAGCAGAAGAGCGAGGGGCGAAACGCATCTTTTACTCGGAACTTGAGGAGCGCAAGCGCAAGCATAACGGACAACTCCTCAGGTACAAATATGTGCATAAGCGGCAGATGAAAACGTGCTGCCTAGAGTCATCGCAGTGGGAGCTGCAGGCCTCAAACCGATCAGAGGGCTCTAGTTAAAACCAGTGACCATGACTTTGAGTCCCTTCGGTTTTCCGAACTGGATGCCAAAAGGGAATTGACCACCCGCGGCAATCAATTATAACTATGTTGAAGGTGTGCTCACGCGCTTACTTTGTGGGAAAGGTTTTTTCAAAAAAGGTTAGCTACGTTAGCCACATGCGAGCACAACATCGACACACTTTACAAGGGGTTAAAGCAGTCACCTTGGTCGAAATCAGCTGGTTAACATCTTTTTTTTTTTAATATTTATTTGTTTATATATGCAAAAACAATCGCGATTTTTTAATAATAAGTAATAATGTTTTAAATGTCTTTTAAAATTCAAACAGTCTGCATTACGAGTATAATAAATTCTCTTTGGTTTAGTTTATACACGTAAATGTTGGTCACTTATTAATTTTACATTGAACTAGATGGCAAGTGAAATCTACTTTTTTTTTTGTTTGTCTAAATCCTTGAAATAAAAAAAGTTTAATTTTGACCGCCTTACCAAGTTTGTACCCATACGACTCGCAGGTGGCGCCGTTTATAATTTTTAAATATTGACTGTTCCGCCCTAAAGGCCATAGCAAAGCCGTGACATAATAAATGGCAAAAATATCGGTTCAAAATTCAGTGTATATTGTTTCCCAAATCAAAGGACAAAAAAATCTAAAAATTACATAAGTACTTTTTTTTTATTAAACTGTAAAGAAGTTTTGTTCAAAAAACGTGTAAATGCATTAATAAATTATTGACAATTATTTATTTATTTATTTATTTATTGGTAGGAAATGCAACAGTTACAAACACAACATAAGAAACAAGAATAGGAAACACAAAACCAATTAAAGGATTTCACATGTAGTGACTGAGTAGCAAACTTAAAGTTAAATACAAACTTCAAAGGTATACGCTCTAACACAAAAACACTTGCGCAAACAAAAGGTAAAATTAAAACTACTGCTAAATACCAGCCAGAGGTAGATCGCCAAAAGGTTCTCTTTCCTATGGTACACAAAACATACTCAAACAACACATTTCGCTGTCAAACTTCGCCTCACGGAAGGGATTTTACAATTGAATATATCCATATATATATCCAGCTTACTCACCCAATTATTCAAGCCTTTACCAGCACGCATTAAGAAACTGTTTTGTCTGTATCTAGAGGATGCAAAACTAACTGATATAGCAGGATAATTCCTTTTAGACCGAGTGGGAATACTAAACGAAATGCAAGAAAGCAATAAAAGTAATATAAGTAATGTGTGTGTAAGTAGTGTGTGTGTGTAAGTAATGTGGGCTATTTCCCGGCGTTGGTATAAGGGCACCAAATGGTGTCTTTTACAAATATTATTGTAAAATAACGAACTATAGGGACATTTAAGCTTAAAACATAGATATTTTACGAATTTTTGCTGAACACGCTCAATTCTGTCAACATATGTGGCATAGCATGGATTCCATATTTGAGAAGCATACTCAAGCTTACTTCTAACATAGGAGCAAAAAAGCACTTTCAACGCCTTAGCTTGAGTAAAATGGACGGAATTACGCATTAAAAAACCTAACGCTTTACAGGCACTGCTTACAATACCGTCAACACGCTTATCAAAAAGAAACTTAGAATCGTGAACTACGCCTAAATCTTTAATATGTCGAACTTTAAGCAGAGGTTGGTCCTTTAGAACATAAGAAGTAGAAATTAGTTTATGTTGACGAGAAAAGGTAATTGAAAAACACTTAGATGGATTTAAATCCAGCCCATTTGTTCGACAATATTCAGCGAGACGTGCAAGATCGGACTGTAACAGCAATGAGTCACGATCGGATCGCACTTTGATGAAGATTTTTATGTCATAGACAAAACAATTACCGATGTCATTAACAAATATGTTAAACAGTAAGGGCCCCAATATTGAACCTTGAGGAACACCACTTGGTACAGTTACCCAACCAGACATATAATTTTTGACAACAACAGCTTGGGATCTATTGTTTATATAAGACGAAAACCATCTCAATAAATCTACATGAATCCCTATACCACACAATTTCGACAGCAATATGCCATGATCAATCCTGTCAAAAGCTTTACTGTAATCAGTATAAATTACATCCACCTGGGAGCCCCTATCCATTGCCTCTGTAACATACTCATTGAATAACACAAGATTGGAACCAAGATTGGTAAGAAACCGTGCTGATTGGAAATGAACGAATTTTTTAGCTCATCATAAACTTGGTTATAAACTATTTTTACAAGAACTTTAGATAAAATACATAATTTAGAAATGGGTCTGTAATTAGTTATGTTAGTTTTAGCCCCATTTTTGTGGACCGGAGTAATGAAGGCCGATTTCCAAACTGATGGTACTAGACCCTCAGAAAAAGAACGTCTGAATAATAAAACTAAGAATTATCATTACACAAGACGAGATCTAGCAACTTATTATATTGGTTTAAAACCCCATTATATTGTCGGAGATTATGCATATTCAGTTCATCAATCAAACAACACTCATCCGCAGTCAAGTAGTTAGACGGAATGAACGATGACCCCTCACCCCTATTATGATTAATTATATATTATTTTTATTATACACATACTAAAGCAAGAGGGGACTCAAAAAACTGGAATTAAATTCCTGATGCCCGTTTTAAACGAAGGACAAGCATTTTTAAAAAGGGTTTTATATTACCGATAGATAAAGGTCCGTAGTTAAATAATTTCTCTTTTAAGTCTCCTGCATTGGTAATATTGAGAACCACAGATCCAGTAACTTTGGCAACCACTTTGTCAGCTTTTTCTCGGCACTGTTTCCCATCCACCCCGAGGTATGGGTAGTCCACTTCCGTCATGGATCCGGCTCTTTTTGCTAGTTCGCTGAAAATATGCAGTTTATTAAACAAACCCAGTAAAGTGTGGGTCAGGTTGTGCATTGGGATGTCAGAGATGAACACTTATTAAAATGATAAATAATACGAAAGATACAAAAGCAATATCTTGACACTTGTAAAAATGCCTAAGTGTGCAAATTAGCAACCACAAGAGCCAACAAGTAATTGTTGCAGAGGCAAGAAAGTACGCAATTTATGAACGATTTTAGCCTTTTTGCCGGTGCGGATACAGTTTTTTTATCAACTACTTGTTATTTATTGATTTCTCATGAGATGAAGCTATAGGCAGGTTTACGGTTCAAAAGATTAATTTAAGGCAGACGGACATAGGTAAACCTTAGGCGCGTCCTGAGGCCCGACGCTGGTGTTCCTTAAGAATACTTGAATTTGAAACTCGGAGTTGGCACTATACCCTGTCTATTTAACAGAGTTAATAAAGCGTTGTCTCTGTTGCACTTTATATGAAAATTAAAGGGACAAGTAACTGCCAGTGGGCGTCAACAAACGCACGTCGATGGCGGGCTCGGCTTACATGCCGCCTGTTGTTAAAATATTCGTAATATTTGTCGTTATTTTTGTTTGTAGTTAGAGGCACCTCAAATAATGATTTTACTGATAACATGACATTGTCATGTCATGTTAATTCATCTATAAATCCTAATTATGTAATTTAAAGTAGTAGATAATAATATTTAAATATGTGCCCTGCAGTGCAGTGGGACGTATAGTACAGGCCATACAGTTCGATAAACAAGCCGAGTCACAGGTTTAATAGGAAACAGTCCAAAAAACAAGCCGAGTCACAGGTTAAACGGGAAACATTCCAATAAACGAGCCAGGTAAAAATTTGTAACCAAAGATAAGCACTTGAAAGCGTCCGCACCGTACGAGCGACAGATGTTGACTAAACTTTGACAGGCATGTAAACCTACCTTGTGCCTGTGCATTGTCTTTATCGCTGACCAATTACGTGCATTCTCTGTTTTCTAGTATTAACTCTGTTAAATAGACAAGGTATAATTAAAATGGATATTGTAATACACACGTATATGATGACATGACGTTCCACGGGTTCATTACAATCCATCATACATTTCAATCGGTATATTTTTATGGCACAATGAAGGTAAACGAGCATTGAATCACAACCTTAACCCCAACCCTACAATACCTTCCGGTAAGGTTTCAAATTCTACAAAGGAATTTTTTGATTGCAAAACTAAATATGCAATAATTACTTCATAACTTCATCCATCCAACCGCCGCCACAACCAAATAGTGGGAGACAGTCCAAGCACTGCTGTTCAGACAAGGCGATGCATTGCTTGTGCTTGATGGCGTACTGCCCTTCAATGCTGCCTGTGGATTTATTTGGATTATACAGACACGTTATGTGAAGTCCGCGTCATAAATTTTATGTAAGTATACAGTGTTTTTAACAAAGACGTCCGATTTTTAGGCTTTTGGGTTTAAATAAGAAGATGAACGGAAAACAATTGACTTACGCTCACCAAAACAGAATTAGGGGTTTCCCTGAAACTAACTATAAGTACTAATCGTTAAAATTGTGCAAAGTGAGACGTATGCAATTTAAATTAAATGCCACATCTTTATAATTACGGTCAGGTGGTTACTGACTTACCAATAGCACTGAAAATGTAGCAAGAGCCACAGTTGCCTTGGTCCCTCACAGAAGTGACGGCTCCGTGATCTCGCCAATCAAACGAGTCGGGCGCGGGCTTCATTTCTACATTCAGAGGCAAATAGTTTTCTTTTATGTACTCGTGACGGGAAGGTCTAAATCCAAGGTAACTTTTTCGTTCCTCTGCATCCAAGTCAGTAAAGCGAGTTATTCCAAATACAGTTCGAGGAGACTCGGCATTCAAGTCGTTTATTTTTTTTAAACTTCCTTTAAAAATGTCAAGTCTTTTGTTGTATTCTTCGAGATTATATGTTCTCTGGTATTTTTTAATATGGATTTTAAACAAGTTTTCTGCGTCTTTCAAATCGTAGTATATCTTTTCTGGGAGTGGCACAGTGGAGGCCAAAGCCACGGCGCGGCTGGCGACGCAGACTGCGACTACGGCGGCGAGCAGCATGGTGTAGTTTCGTGGTTAGGTATAGGTTCCTTACCCGGAATTTCTAAAGGTTCTGGTAACAAATTCCTGTTTCATTATTTATATAAGTCAATAAGTTAAAATGTGTTTACAATCATATTACTAGGCCGTTTATATTTGAAAATATGTAGCACCCAAATGCCACGTATAAATATAGCTAAAACAGTAAAGACAGTATAAATATAGCTAGAGCAGAATTTATGCGAAAGGTAATTCTGCGATATGTGGTTCTGCCAAAGGTTGCTATGCGAAACGAAGGTATGACAATTTGTTTTAAACAACATAAATTAGTGAACCGCATGCGCGCAGACTAATTTAGGGGTCGAGGATTAAAATATAACCTGTGACATTCTTAGAAATCTTTGTCTTTACTCTTTCTTTTCATCATCATCATCAGCCCGGGGGCGTCCACTGCTGGACAAAGGCCTCCCCCAAAAAACACCATAAGGGGGGGTTAGTGCCATAATCCCCACGCTTGGTGAGCGTGTTGGGGATCGCAGTGGGGCGGAAGTATATCACAGGACGCTGCAGCCCGTCCTGTGTCTGGCATTTGGCTTCCGCCCATCTCGGAACGGTTTGACCGCCGTTCGTCGGTTAACTGACTGCGCCGTGAGCAGTTACCACACAACGGGCGGTGGGGTCGTCACTTCGCGACGCCAATCGCTCTTTCTTTTGCCTTACTATAATAACGAAATATCATATCGTAATCTTTCAAGCCTACCAACCACCACCACAGGTGGTACCACTATTACAGGTGTAGTGCATAATTGCTTTCCTTCGTATTTTCACGGAAACGTACGAAGGTGTCATGCTACTTCAGTCAACCTCAGTACTTTTTGTACTGTGACCGACTGAAATAGCAAGACGCGTTCGTACGTTTCCGTGAAAATACTAAGGAAAACAATTACGCACTACATCTGTACCACCAAACGGCCCGCAACGGATAGAAACGGAAATAATTGTATGATCTTTAAACGATATTAAATCGTGTTCAGCATTTAAAGTCTATATTACCAAGCCGCGCATAGCAACTTGACCGCGGGCGCGGGCGTCTTCCGCGGTAAGTATGCTGCGATGTGCGATCGGCTCCGTGATAAACAGACAATAATAATTTTAATGGAGCCGTACGGCTGTCGCCGCATCCGTACGTATCCTTTCCGATCCGATGCGATGTGAGCCGTTTGGTGGAAATCATCCTTAATCCTAAGACTACGGAAAGTTGGCAGAGCTCCTTCTTGGGCAGTGGGCTTAAAAATATAACATGCTGCTTACCATAAATTCTTACTCGTATTTAACACGACACACCGAGTCAGTTAGTTAAAGTACACGCTAATGTAGTAAAATGTAACATTAACAGTCTTGGTCTGCTGTTAAATACATTCTAAAAGACCTTGAATTGCGCACCATCGCATTTTTATTACTTGCCTTTTAAGAAATGTCAAATTAATTTTGTTATATTTCTCCTATTAATGTCGAAAGTATATAAATCAACAGGAATTCTTTAAGATTTATGTTTTTGCACAAGGTTAACATAAGTAAATAATCTATTAGCGACAACGCATGGAATTCCTTCGCGATAAAAGAAAACCTTAAATAAGGAATTAAGGACACCACGGTAATAAATGATAATAGTACACTTAGGGTTAGTTAGGTGTATACATTTATAATTCGTCTTTAATAACGAAATAACCAAATATAGGTAACTGATTTGTTTCTCGCGTCTTTCGGTGTCCTATGATGTTCACCAGATCGTCCGTCAATTTCTAGTTGATGGCTTCAGTCATTGTTCAAACGTGGTTCAAACAATGAACACGTCAAATGTTTACCACGTCAGGAATATTTTTAAGCGTCATTATACGTCAATTTATTTTTAAATTTATAAATATTAGTATTTCAATGTCATTAAAGTGGCGTTGGTGTCACTTCATCACGTGTCACAGGTGTCACAGGTTCGTATTCCGTTCTCCATTGCGACCTCTAAGGTCTAATTTCATTGATTGTAACACAGAGACATCATAGTTATTTGGGTAAATAAGAGTTAGGAGAAATATCTACGGGTAAAATGTCGGTTAGCTGTGAATTTAATATGAGTCTATATTTTTCCGAGCGTAGCCGGGTTTTCATCTAGTAAGTAATAATGATTCTATATTTTTTTAATTCAAACAAAGTCTGCATAACGAGTATAATAAATTCTTCAATAGATAAAAGGCCGTAGTTAAATGATTTCTGTTTATAATAGTAATATTGAGTACCACAGATCCAGTAACTTTGGCAACAACTTTGCCAGCTTTTTCTCGGCACTGCTGCTCAACCTTGGCAAAGTATGGGTAGTCCTCCTCCTTTATGCATCCGGCTCTTTGTGCTAATTTACTGAAAATGCTAAATGATAGGAAAAATGAAAAAAACAGTAAAGGGCGAGTAAGGCTGGTGCACTGAGTTGTCAGAGATGAACATTTATTAAATGAATCTCTTGACTCTTAGAAAAATGCCCGTGTAAAATAAGTGACCACAAAAGCCAAACGTAGTTCAGTTCGTAGTTGTTGCAGAGGCTAGACAGTAAATAATTTATGAATAAGGTTTTTCTCTTCGCTGTGTGGTTGCCGGCTAAGAGTAGTGCCACTCCATGTGTTCGCGCCATTAACTAAGACGCGCGAGGGAGGGGCGCGGGGGCGCCCGCCCGCCGCCCGCCAGAGACCTTAAAGCGACCGGCGCGTGCACACGTCACCACGCGCCACCTACCTACCTACCACGAACCAAGGCAAGCCTTCGGCGGAAACAATGGTGACCCCGACGTGATATACGATACGATATACCACGTAACCTTTGGGAAGAAGACTAGAAGCAATAACTACTTACGTACTTGGAAAAACAAATTGAATTTGTTCCTGTCATGGACGCCGATCGGTTGGAATTATACACAGCCTGAGCAACGAAATACTGAAAGCTGTTAGAAGATTTGGTTATCGTTGTTGGTGGTTGTCTGTGATGGAAGTGTACCAGGTTTAAGTAGAAGTGTGTGTGTAGTGAAGTACCTATTTAAATCGTAAGTAGCCTAAATCGCTTACCTATCTTTTACTTGAGTGAATAGTGTTACGTTAGGTATTTTTCCCTGCGATACTATTTCACTTCGTTTGGTCTGTTCCTAAGGTTTTAAATTAAATATTTTAACTAACAATTCCAAAAGAATAAGCTTGCCTACTAACGTTTAAAAGGCTAGGTACGTCTCTCAACTTTAAAATAACTTAACACAATTTGTGTTTTGTTAAAGCAGTAATTTGCTATGAATCGAATCGTTTCGTTTTTATTTCATTCTTAATAACGGGATTCTTTTGCACCCTTTGCTTGCTATAACTTAAAGCCTATACGCAACATTAACCCAGTCAGGTATTCCACCTACTTCAGTCTTTAAATTTCATTGCTTGTTGCGGTTAACTACAATAAATACCTATACCTAGGTAATAATAATAAGGAGTTTGCATCGAAAATTCTCTGCTTTTCTCCTGTTTAGCACATGTGATTCTCGCAAGTACCTTGAATTTTCAGGGGTTCACACGGGACCCAACGCGTGTCGCTTGGGATTCAGCGCTACAAGCGCTTAGTAAGCGACGCGTGGCTTTAAGCGGTTTACGCGGTTCGCGCTTGCTTCAGCGCTGTCGGGGAGCGAGCAACGGTTTGCGTCAGCGCTTCGAGCGAGCGATTACTGACGGGCTGCCGTGCATGTGCTGGTTTGTTACGCGAATACCCGGTTAGATCTTGCATTTTTATATTTCTTACTGTAACTTTGTACTCGTTGTTTGTTCAATAATAGGTAAACATGTCTGAATCGCCAGAACAAAGGTTAATTGCTTTCAAACAACAGCGCAGCAGTATCAGAGGTCGAATAACAAAGTTTCAAAATTATGTGTCAAGTATTAAAGAACATAAAAATATTTCGACACTACAGCTTCGCGAGTTGCAATTGAAATTAAGTAAATTTGAGGAACTTTCTACTACTTTTGATGAAGTTCAATCACAAATCGAAAGTTTAGTTTCACCATTGAGTATCGACGATGAACTCGAGGAACGCGACCAAACTGAAACTAAAATTTGTAATTTAATTGCAATTGCCGGATTGATATTAAACCCTGAGGTGGAACAGGGCGCGGTGTCCTCACGTTCATCGTCCAAATCAAACCCTGATGGTGCTGCGTTTAATGATCAGGTCAAATTGCCAACAATAAAAATTCCCACATTTGATGGTGATCATTTAAAGTGGTTGGAGTTTAGAGATATGTTCGAGTCTTTAATTCATAAAAATGAGCGATTACCTCCCATGAGTAAATTTCACTATTTGCGTTCATCGTTAGAGGGTGGCGCTGCTGTCGCTATAAAGTCAATTGATTTCACAGCAGATAACTATACAGCCGCTTGGGAACTTTTGTGCGAAAGGTTTAACAATAAAAGAATTTTGATAAATAATCATTTAAAATCTTTGTACAATTTAGAGTCATTTTCAAAGGAATCGCACTCGTCATTAAGGCTTATGATTGATCACATATCAAAAAACTTGCGTGCACTCAGTAGTTTGGATGAGCCCACTGATCACTGGGATACCCTGATCATATTTACAATGTCGTCAAAATTGGACAACGCCACAGGTCGCAAATGGGAAGAGCATAAAAGTACTTTGTCAGAGTCGGTAACATTGAAAGAGTTTTATCAATTTTTGCGCAGCCGAGCTGATGTATTAGAAACACTGCAGTATAACAAAACAGATACCAGTCGTAGTGAACGGTTGTCTTATACTAAAAACTCTCCAATTAAACAAACAAAGTCGTTAGCTGCTTCATCAGTAAGCAACAACCAAAGTCAATGTAAGTTATGTAAGCAAAGTCATAAGCTTGAGAGTTGTTCGAGTTTCATAGAAATGACACCGGAATCTAGGTTCAATTCAGTCAAACGCTTAAGGTTGTGTGCTAACTGCCTCCGACCGGGTCATCATCAGTCACGCTGTCGCCGAGGTCCTTGCAGCATCTGTAACAGAAAACACAACACATTATTACACTTACAACAAAGCAGTGACAACATCAACGGTGGTAATGTTAATAATAATTGTAATGGTCATACCGATGGCCCAAATCAGGTAAATACTCAACGTAGCTATGGGCAAACCAGAGAAAACTTACCAGAACCCTCCGTAAAAGTTGGTGCTGCTTTGTGTGGCGAAGTGTTGTTGTGCACAGCGCTTGTAAAGGTTATTGTTCCAAGCGATAACTCTATTTATCTCGCGCGAGCTCTGCTCGACAGTGGAAGCCAATCGTCATTTGTCACTGAAAATTTAAAAAATGCATTAAACCTACCCATTTCTAATACAAAAAGAGTAATGATCTGTGGTGTCAATGACAATAATTTTAATATTTCACAGTGTTGTGAGTTAAAAATTAATTCCAGAACAAACTCATTTAGCACGAAAGTGTCATGTCTGGTTATACCCAAAATTACTGGTAGTTTACCTAATGTGGAACTAGACCATAGCCAACTTAGTCTACCTAAAAATATTGAGCTTGCGGACCCAAACTTTTTCCGTCCTTCTGACATTGACTTGCTTCTTGGAGCTGACGTGTTTTGGGACTTGGTTGAAACAAACCAAGTAAAGTTGGGGCGAAACAAACCCACTCTTACTCAATCAAAACTAGGTTGGTTACTTTCTGGCCCTGTTGGTGAATTCACCCAAAGGGCCACTAAGCATGTTAAATGCAATTTCTCTCAGGAGATTAGAGATAGCCTATCAAGGTTTTGGGAACTTGAAGAAGTACCCACCTCAACTAAACTTTTGTCAAGCGATGAGCAATTCTGTGAAAACCATTTTGTTGATAATGTCAACCGCCTTCCTGATGGCCGGTTTTTAGTGAAAATGCCACTCAGAGCGTCTCCGGAGGAAAGTCTCGGTGAATCGCACTCTGTCGCTAAAAAACGTTTCTTTAACCTTGAAAGAAAATTACAAAGTAAACCTATTCTTAAACAAATGTATTCTGCCTTTATACATGAGTATGAACAGCTAGGGCATTTAACTGAAATCCCACGTCCGAACTTTGGCTACTTTCTTCCCCACCACGGTGTAACTAGAGAACGAAGTGAAACAACAAAACTTCGCGTTGTGTTCGACGGTTCGTGTAAGACTAGCTCGACTAAGTCGCTCAACGATTTACAAGTAGTCGGACCAGTAGTACAAGACGATTTGTTTTCGATTCTTGTGCGATTTCGTCAAAATACATTCGTTGTTACCGGCGACATTGAGAAAATGTACCGCCAAGTTATGATTGACGAATCACAACGGAACTTGCAACTCATTGTCTGGAGGGATGATCAGTCTGAGCCTCTTAAAGTACTCCAATTAAATACTGTAACCTATGGAACAGCTTCAGCTCCGTTCCTGAGCACTAGGTGCTTAGTGCAATTAGGTAACGAATGCGCAGATCCTACTATTGCTGATGTCATACTTCACGATTTCTATGTGGATGATTTAATAACTACCCACAATGATAAAGACGAGTTAAAGCGCATTATTCAAGCTGTTGTAAATAAATTATCTGAAGCTTGCTTTCCCTTAAGGAAATTCAGGACTAATGCTCCTGATATTTTTGGTGATAATACCACAAGTCAAACTCAAGACTTCTCAAAAGAATCTACTGTTCTTGGTCTAAACTGGTCTCCCTCTACGGACACCTTACAATTTTCATCTGAGTTTGAGTCTGTTCCTGAAGAAACAAAAAGGAGTATTTTGTCAACAACATGTAAAACCTTTGACCCGCTAGGTCTTCTTTCGGCTTGTACCATCATCCCAAAAATGATTTTACAAAAATTATGGCTAACTAAACATTCGTGGGACGAACCAGTCCCCGATGATATTAAAAGGTTGTGGTTAGAATATAAAAACAACACACAGTATTTTTCGGAAATATCCATAGCCAGACATGCACTTTTAAATAAACCGACTAGTGTCGAATTGCACTGTTTCGCGGATGCATCTCTGGATGCGTTCGCAGCGTGCGTGTATGTAAAATCTATTGACGCCGCTGGTAATATTTCTATCAACTTGCTGTGTGCAAAATCAAGAGTTGCTCCCTTGAAACCAGTAACTATTCCAAGACTGGAACTTTGTGCTGCGCTATTGAGTGCTCGGTTGCACGCGAAGGTCTTGCAGGCATTGCGATTAACAATTACTCGTTCTGTATTTTGGTCAGATTCATCAATAGTTTTGGGTTGGATTAAAACCCAACCAAAAACCCTTAAGACTTTTGTTTGCAATCGCGTGCAGGAGATTCGCGAACTAACCGATCAAGCTGCTTGGCGGCACGTACATACTGATGCCAACCCGGCTGACCTGGCGTCAAGGGGCATTAAATGTCAGGAACTTAAAAACAGTAATCTCTGGTGGACTGGGCCTCCTTTCCTTCTCCACGGTGAAGACGAATGGCCGAAGCTGTCGTCCATCGAAGCTGCTTTACCTGAAACAAAAATAAAATTAAACATAAAGGTTGATAACTCTCCTTCAATAATTGATTTTAATAAATATTCTAACTTAAGTAAATTACAAAGAATCATGATTTATGTACTTCGCTTTATAAATCTAAAATGTAAAAATAAAAATGTGAAAGGTTTACTCACCGTTCATGATTTAAATACTTCATTAATCACGTTGACAAAATTATCTCAAGAGGCTTCCTTTTCTAAGGAAATTAAGTTATTACGTGACAATAAACCATTAAAGGCCAAATCTCACATATTGTCACTCAATCCGTTTCTCGACGAGACTGGTTTGCTCCGCGTCGGAGGACGATTACAAAATGCTCAGTGTACGTATGACCAACGGCATCCAATGTTATTGGATGGCAAACATCCACTGACTAAGTTGATTTTTGAGAGAGAACATCTCCGCCTACTTCATTGTGGACCGCAACTACTGTTGAGCACAGTACGGGAGCACTTTTGGCCTACTAAGGGTCGTGTTTTGGCTAGGAGTACTGTGCATAAATGTCTTACGTGTACTAAAGTAAAGGGTAAAACAATTCAACCCATCATGGGCATGCTCCCTAAGCCTCGAGTTGTCCCCGCTTCTCCATTTGAAACTTGTGGCGTTGACTTTGCTGGACCATTTTCAATCCTAAACAGAAAGGGTCGTGGTGCTAAAGTATCCAAATGTTATTTGTGCTTGTTTGTTTGTTTTTTCTCTAAGGCACTTCATTTAGAAATTGTCAGCGATTTGAGTACAAATTCTTTTATTTTAACCCTACGCAGATTTGTTTCAAGACGCGGAAAACCAAAAACCATTTATTGCGACAACGGCACCAACTTCGTTGGTGCAAACAACGAGCTTAAACGAATGCTTAGAGCAAGCCAGCAGCCCGTCAATAAGTTCGCATGCAGCGAAGGTATTAATTTTAAATTTAACCCGGCATATTCTCCCAATTTCGGCGGCATCTGGGAATCGGGCGTCAAGGCAGCGAAATTTCACTTGAAGCGGATAGTACAAAATTCTAATTTAACGTTTGAGGAACTAACTACACTATTCACTCAAATAGAAGCTATTTTAAACTCACGACAGTTGACACCGATGTCTTCGGATCCTTCTGATGTCTCGTCACTTACTCCTGGTCACTTTCTGATCGGGCGGCCATTGGCTTCGTTGCCATCTCCTTCGACACAGAAGATTGGGCTCAACCGATACCAACACCTAGAAGCCCTGAGACAACATTTCTGGCAACGATGGACCAAAGAATTCCTTTCCGACCTTCAACAGCGAGTAAAGTGGAGAGCCAAGGGACACGAGGTCAAACCTGGGGACCTCGTCATTATTAAAGAAGAACATCTTCCACCGATGAAATGGTGTCTTGGCCGTATCCACACTCTGTACCCTGGATCTGACGGCATAACAAGAGTTGTAGATGTCCGGACTAAAAAGGGCATTGTTCGAAGAGCTGTTTCCAAGCTCTGCCCTCTTCCTAAATACGAGCAAGAAGATGACAGCATTCCTGCGGACATATTGAAAGCTGGAGCTTTCAATGGGCCGGAGGATGTTCGCGCCATTAACTAAGACGCGCGAGGGAGGGGCGCGGGGGCGCCCGCCCGCCGCCCGCCAGAGACCTTAAAGCGACCGGCGCGTGCACACGTCACCACGCGCCACCTACCTACCTACCACGAACCAAGGCAAGCCTTCGGCGGAAACACCATGTCTTCCCGTGGAAGTCGTAAGAGGCAACTAAGAGAATAAAGGCTTGTAGTATTGTTAGGCGATGGGCTTGGGATTGGATCTTAGCCTGTTTGTGCAAAATGTGGTTACAGAATGAACAACAAGTTTTTAGAGTTGTTGGTAATTCTGTAGCTCTGCCAATCACTATGGGAATAGAGGCGTGAAGGTATGTATATATTTATGTATTTTCTCTTTCCGTCGATGCATATAATATTATATAGTGTTTTTCTCAACTACTGCATGAATATATAAAAAACACATGTTATAGGTAAAATTTTACTTCATATTTATGGGACATACATAATTCCATGAGATGAAACTATAGGAAATTTAACGGTTCGAAAGATTAAGTTTGACAGAAGGACGGATACAGAGGTTAAATAATAAATAAAGTCCCATTGGCATAGAGATGGCAAACGAGCACATAGCCCCAACCACGCAATTCCTTCCGGTAAGGTTACAAATTCTACAAAAGTATGATTTGATACCAAAAAAACTAGAAAAAGGATGCAATTACTTCATAACGTCATCCTCAAATCCGCCACTGCAACCATCTACATCGAGACAGTCCAAGCACTGCTGTTCAGAGAAGGCGATGCATTGCTTGTGCTTGATGGCGTACTGCCCTTCAATGTTGCCTGTGGATTAATTCGATGATTATCAAATTAACCTACACAGTCTAGAAAGTCCTCGTTATAATAAACTATGATTTATAATATGTAAAGTGTTTTCAACTAACAAATCTAACTACTTATCTGGGCCCAAACGCAAAAGTGACGGAAAATTGACTTACGCTCACTAAAACAGCTATAACGTAGGAGTTTCTCTACAATTACAAATGAAAACAGTACTTCTCGTTGAATTTGTGCATATAATGAGATGTCTGTAATTTAAATGTAATGCCTCGCACTGAAAATGTAGCAAGAGCCACAGTTCCTTCACAAGAGTGACGACTCCGTGATCTCGCCAATCAAACGAGTCGGGCGCGGGCTTCATTTCAACATTCAGAGGCATGTTGTTTTCTATTATGTATCCGAGACTAAAAGGTCCGAGCGGCTCATTGGCGGCAGACCTTTTGTTATATTCTTCGAGATTATATGGTATTTTTCAATATGGATTTTAAACAAGTTTTCTACGTCTATCGCTACACAAACTTATTACTTATTTCGCTAATGTTTTATTTTATAAACATTTAATTTCACACAACAATTGACTTATTATAAAAATATCCCGTTATTGTGTGATTGTAACGTTCCATGTTAAAAACGGAAAACTTTAGATTGCAATTTCGTCCATCTGTCCGGTTACTATAACTGGCAAAGTAAAGCTAGTTTATGTGGAGTTATTTATGTTATTAAATCTTATGAAAAAACTCAATTCATGATCATGATATTGGTAGTTGAAGTCGCCATTTTTCGACTCGCTCACACAGCGGCAAGTACTACTTTCAATACAGTACTTTATGATTACTAGATGTTTTAAGACCATTACCGTGCTCGACCTGACTTTTTAATAACACAACAAGCGCTCGCCCGCATTGTACACCTTGCAACTCATTATCGCTGCTTAAAGTGTCTTGTAAGATAATACAATGAGTTTGCTGCGCTCGCCTACAGATACTGCCACTGGCGGTGGATCCCAACCGGATTTGTCTAAGCTACATCATATGGAGTCGGACTCCACGATAACTTTCCGAAAAAGGAAAAGTCCTTTTGATCATGATGACTGTAAGTGTATCAATGAAATAAAAGAAATGCGAACCGAGTTAAGTCGCATGACTTCATTGTTGGAAAAATATGCAGACTCTAATGAAAAAATAATGAAGAAAATGCAAGAAAATATCGCTGAAGTTAAGGTTCAAGTGGCTGAGATAAAGGCTACAACTGAACAATCAACTAGCTTACTTCGTGAGAATATTACTGAAATTAAGAGCCAAATAAACGAGATAAAATTATCATCGCTAACTATTACTACGGAACAAAGTAACATTAAAACCCATGTTAGTTTACTAGAAAACAAAGTGTCTTCAAGTGAAGACAAAATTCATTCGATCGAATCAACCATTGCTAATGCATACATGTACTCATCAGTCCCCTCTCAAAATCAATTGCACACGAATGAAGAGCTCATTCGCGAAGCACAAGAACGAAACGACAGAAACCAAAATATTATTATTGTGGGTCTTCCCGAACAAACTTTACAGAATGCCGTGGAGCGAGCCTGTAAGGATGAAACTGATGTAATTAGCATCACTCGCTCAATCGTCCACGACACGCCACAGCCGCTCAAGGTAATAAGAATTGGTAAATACAACGAGACTAAAAATAGAAGAGTAAAAGTCTGCTACGATTCAAAATTTGCTGCTAAACAACTTCTGCGAAACAAAGACAAACTCCCGGAAACTATCAAAATCTACTCGGACCAGACTCCAATGCAATACAAGTATTTACAGAATTTAAAAGAAGAGATGGCTCGTCGTACAAATGATGGTGAAGCAGATCTAACCATAAGATATATTAACGGCACACCAAGCATCATCAAAACAAGTCCAAAAAACTCCTAGCGATAAGTACACCTGTTAAAACATCTACAAATAGTAACACGTACCAGCTACTCCACAATTATGATGATCTACAATACACCAAAAGTCGATTAACATTTCTCTATTTAAATGCAAGAAGCATACGAAAAAAAGGAAAATTTGACGAGCTGAAATGCATAATAAAAGCAATGCCTACGACAATTCATGTCATTCTACTTACTGAAACTTGGATCACAAATGAACAGCAAGCACTAGAACTTCAACTACCAAACTACACCCACTACTACAACTACAGAACTGACACGAAGGGGGGTGGAGTGTCTGCTTTCATACACAACAACTTAAGACATACTTTATCTGAATCAGAATATATAGGTGGCAATAACTATCTATGGGTACAGCTCGAAAATTATTCATTACAAATTGGA
The DNA here is from genome assembly GCA_923062465.1 of Acleris sparsana. Lineage (NCBI taxonomy): Eukaryota > Metazoa > Arthropoda > Insecta > Lepidoptera > Tortricidae > Acleris > Acleris sparsana. The sequence goes on from OV281286.1 coordinate 18,768,082, forward strand.
GTAATATACAATCCAGGCCATACAGACTACCAACACTTTCTTGAAACTTTTAATACCCAATTACAGAAAAAAACCAGGGCTCTAATTTTTGGAGACTTTAATATAGACTTGCTAACCAAAGATAGGAAAACCAAACAATACAAAGCTACACTGAAAGAAGCCGGTTTTACTATACTAAATAAAATTAACGTAAAGTACAGTACAAGAGACTCAACCACGAGACAATCAATATTAGACCACGTAACTACTAATTTGCGCAATGATTATTTTCACATGGCGATCATTGAATCATCCATGTCCGACCACAAACAGATATATATTGAAATAAAGAAGACCAAACCACCGTCAAGAATTCAGACCAGATATAACGCAGTAGATTACAAAAAGCTATATTCTACAATTAAAGAAAATATTGTTAACAACCTCGACGATGACTACATGGTATTTCAAAACGCTATCACAAACCATATAAACCAGTGTAAAGTTTCAAAGACCAAAATACTGAACCTGCCCCAAAAAGATTGGATATGTAAAGAAATAATAAATGGGATAAATCAAAGAAATTTACTTTGGAAAAGATTAAAAGAAGACCCGGAAAACGAAATACTAGAAGAAATTTTCAAATCAAACAGGAACGACTTAAGAAACTTAATACAGAACACTAAAGATACATACTATTTTAACATTTTCCATCAACACATCGGCAAACCTAAGAAAATGTGGAATCTAATTAACGAACTAGCTAGTAATAAAATTAAACAAATCTGTGCACCTCCAAAACTTATGATACAATCTAAACAATTAACCAACTGTCAAGAAATATGTGAAGAATTTAATCAATACTTTTCAACAATAGGTTCTCTTTTGGCAGATGAGATACCAAAATTATACCATGATGATTTTACTCAAGCATTGCCTAAAATGATATCAAATTCTAAGCTAATAAATTTTAAACCTTGTACTGCTAACGAAATAGTTACAATAATTAATAATCTCGATCCGAACTCTACCACTGGTCTCGATGGAATAAATATAAAATCTATTAAATGCATAAAACATCTAATTGCTAATACTTTAGCTAATTGTTTTAATAAATTATTATATAACGGACAATTTCCCGATACATTTAAAACTGCTAAAGTTACCCCAATCCATAAATCGGGAGTAAAAACGGATCCCGGAAACTACAGACCGATCTCTGTTCTGCCTGCACCTTCTAAAATCCTTGAAAAACTCTTACATAACCGTTTAGACGACTACCTAAAGTCAATAAATTTTATTTTCGAACGTCAATACGGTTTCAGACCTAAAAGCAACACTTTAACAGCAACAATTGATCTCGTAACCAAAATCAAAACTAATATAGACGAGAGAAACATTGCAGTAGGTTTATTTATTGACCTCAAAAAGGCTTTCGACACCGTTAGTCACAATTTGCTATTAAAGAAGCTAAAACAAATTGGCATAGATGGCACTGCATTTAAAATGTTAAAATCCTACCTATCAAACCGATTTCAAGTGGTCAAAATAGGTGAAACACAAAGTTCAAAGCGCCCAGTGACATGTGGTATACCACAGGGATCAATTTTGGGACCCCTACTGTTCTCAATATATATCAACAATATACACGAAATAGGGTTACATGGTTATATATCTTTATATGCTGACGATACGTGCTTATTCTATTTCGGGTCCACCATTGAGGACATAATATTTAAAGCACAGGAAGATCTAAATCAATTATTTTCTTGGTTTCAGTACAATCTCCTTACAATCAATACATCCAAAACATGCTACGTCATTTTCAAATCAAGGAAAAAAATCATACCCTCTCACAATCCGCTTAAAATCAATAACGAAAATTTACAGGAAAAAACCTTTGAAAAATACCTTGGCCTACGAATTGACAGCTGTCTGACGTGGAATTACCAGATTGAGTACATACGAGCGAAATTATCGTCCCTAACAGGGTCACTTCGACGCATCGCTAGCTCAATTCCACATCGGATACGCTACACTATATACAATTCCCTTGTCAAACCCCATCTTATTTATCTAATAGAACTCTGGGGCAATGCCGCCAAAACAAAACTAGCCGAACTCCAAAGACTGCAAAATAAAATCATAAAAATACTATTTAACTACCATTTTTTAACACCCACTAAACTCATATATAAAGAAACTAAACTAATGAACTTAAAACAATTATACACATATAACACTTGTATATTGGTAAGGAAAATATTAAACAGCTCACTCCATACTAACCTATCCTTTACGAAGAAGAAGCAAATAACAAAACGATCTACCCGACGCGCAAGTTATTTAGTATTACCGAAGATAAGAACTCAATTAGGGAAAACAATGTTTACTTTTGAAGGTGCACAGCTTTATAATAAATTACCGTCTGCTTTAAAACGTGTAAGTTCACTTAATGCATTTAAAACCAAATTATTACAGCATATTTACAATAGTTAACAAACAACTTACTTACCTACCTACCTACAACATAACAAAAAAAAATACATTAAGTGAACATAAAAATAAAAAATAAATTGGGACGAACATTTAAGTTTATATACTTGCAATGTGTTCTCATGTAAGTGACTTATGTCTTTTTTGAGAATAAAATATCTTTAAACCTTAAACCTTAAACCTTAGTTGAAGGGCTTGGTACAAATTTACTTACATTTAACATTCTCTTTGAGTCATCATCATATCAGCCGAAAGACGTCCACTGCTGGACATAGGCCTCCTCCAAGGCTTTCCACTCAGACCGGTCTTGTGATTTTCGCATCCACCGTGGTCCTCTCTTTGAGTGCTCTGACCATATTAAATACCTCGGTATACTACTTGACATACACTTCTTTGTAGCGGCAACATGCTGAGTCACTCAAGTACCTATCGCTAACTAAGTTTATCTTTCATACTTCATGGTTTTCTTCGTACTAAAATTGCTTTATCAGCATGAGGTTCTAGATAACATAATACCTATGTACTCCTCAGCTCTTTATTATAACCGGAAGTGGTTGAAAGTTGATTGCAAAATTCTAACCGGAATAGCGGAGTTACGAACGAGTTAAGTTCGGAGGAGACCGACACATAAGAGAAAAAGCTTTTAATAAAATCGTTGATTTAACTAAGAGGAAAATTGAAAGTACATAAGAAAATAATGTTTTATTTTATTTGATGCTGCACTAAGAATATATTAAGCCGGGTACATTTTAAGCGAGCTGTAACTGTAACCGTTCGCTCCTAGTAGAGAACAGGCTAGCGAGCCGCGTACACATCACGATGCTGCGTGCAACGGTAACAGTTACGGCTCGCTAGTGAGTACACGGCTTTAGCGGGTAGCGAAGCGCAGCATTCTGCCTAGTCCACACGAGCGACGCAGGCGAAGGTCAGCTCAGCACCGCACGCGTTGACGCCCCTCAAGAGACGCAGATAGCCATTTTCACCATAATGATCTCCCCAAGAATTTTTGATGATCCAGTATTTTTCTCCTTTTTCTGTTTAAAACCCATGGAAAGAAACAAATATCAACCTTTTAAGCAAACGCATTGAGAGAGGTGGCGAGGTGCGGCGTGTTTCTATACTAAAAATCGTGCCCAAACCGTGTTTTTAGTACCGTAAACTGGGGGATTTACGGGGTAACATTGCCCACCCCAAAAACTATCTTTAATATTTAATTATTCTATTAAATGTTTCATCAGGACTAAGCTACTCATACAGTTATATGATTACTTCAACAATTTAAGAAGATAACAACTAAAGATACAGGCTCAGCCTAGTTTGGCACTCACCGGATACTGTTTCTGAATTATGTAACTGTTAATATTTGTATGTTTATAAATTATTCTATTCTTATTCTATTCTTAAAACAGTTATCGTTTTAAGGTCGGGCAATGTTACCCCGTAAATCAAAGTACCCCCAGTTTACCGGTATAGGAACACCAGCGGCACCGCGCTGCCTCCCCACTCAGTGCGTTAGCGGCTTTAGTTCGTTTTTTAAATCATAACCAATCTTTAAATGAAGGCAGAAACAAAAACCGGTCAAGTGCGAGTCGCAATTGAACGGTTATGCTGTTTGTAGAAGCCACATTCGATAAACTTCTGCTTCTACGACGGGTTCAAATCCCGGTAAGCGTAGATATTTGTGTGATGAGCGCGAATATTTGTTCTTGAATCATGTACGGTTTCTATGTATTTAAGATACAATACGTTGTCAAGTACCCAAGATACAAGCCTGGAGCTTAGTTTGTGACTAGGTCAATTGGTGTGACATTGTACTCTGTAATGAGTATTTTAAATAAAATGAGACCGTTCAGTGCGACTCGTACTTGACCGGTTTTGGTTGCAGCATTACAAACATACTTTGTGCTCTGTCGTCATTGGTCAAAATAATCAATTGTATGCATACCTTCTCCGTATCCAACAAGAAGCACGCCATGATTTACCGTTGAGGAGTCGAGCGAACAAAATTCAGGGTGTATAATTCCTGTTTTGTAGTTGAACATATCGACAGCACTCATTCCTAAAACAACATAATATCTCAACGCTTTTGCAATAATTTAACAAAATATCTATGTGTCTAATTGTGTAAAAAGCATCGTGATTTTTTAATTGATCCGTGACTTAAAATATTTATATTTATTTGATAATAACTAATAATGTTTCAATATGTTTTAAAATTCAAACAAAGTCTGCATTACGAGTATAATAAATTCTGTAAACTAAAATGTTGGTCACGTTAAATTTTTAAATTGAACAAGATGCAAGTAAAACTAATTACGTATCTAAAAACTTGAAAAAACAAAATGGGCCGCATTAGAAAATTTGTACCCATACGAGTGCGTTCGTAGGTAACCCCGCTGTTAAATTAAAATAAAGATTAACTCTTCCGCCTTGAAGGCGGAATAAGAAAAGCAAACATGCCCGTTCAAAATCAAGTGAATATTTAATTCAATTGATGAAAAAAAACCTGTTAGTTCCGTAGAGGAAAATAACTTTTTTTATTGTTAAACTGTAAACAAAACGAAACTTATTTGTTTTATTTTTAATAAAACTTAAGTTTTATTCAAAAAGCGTTTGTTTGTCTATCGTGATTATAAATTCTTGAGTATTATGGTTAATTTTAGATTGTTTTTACTTTATATATCTGTAGCTGAAAAAAGAAGCAATAGCGGACTAAAACAAATAATAATAAAGTCCCTGATGCCCGCTTTAAACAAAGTACAAGCATTTATAAAAAAGGGATTTAGTATTACCAATAGATAAAGGCCCGTAATTAAATAATTTTTGTTTCAAGTCTCCTGCATTGGTAATATTGAGCATTACTGATCCAGTAACTTTGGCAACCATTTTGTCAGCTTTTTCTCGGCATTGCCCAACCTTGGCAAGGTATAGGTAGTCCTCCTCCTTCATGCATCCGGCTCTTTGCGCTAATTTGCTGAAAAAACGCAGTTAAAGTTTAAAAAAGCCAGTAAAGGGCGAGTCAGGCTGGTGCTTTGAGATGCCAGAGATGAATATTTATTAAATAATAAGTAACATGAAAGATACGAAACAATCTCTTGATTCTTAGAAAAATGCCCGTGTCAGAATTAGTAACCACAAGAGCCAAAAGTAGTTCATTGTTGCAGAGGCTAGACAGTAAATAATGTATGAATAAGGATTTTCTAAAATTTAAATTTATTTATTTATGTGAAATACACAATTAATTGATTTTCAATGATATGAAATTGTTCTACTCGTACTGTTCGAAATATTAAGTTAAGACGGACGGACGGATAGATAGCGCTGGTTAAATAATAAATAAAGTCCCATTGGCATAGAGAACTCAAACAAGCACACAACTTCAACCCCACAATTCCTTGTATTAAGGTTACAAATTCTACAAAAGAATGACATGATTGCAAAAAAATTAAAAAAATAAAGTATGCAATTACTTCATAACGTCATCCATTAAACCGCCATCGCAACCATTTAGGGGGAGACAGTCCAAGCACTGCTGTTCAGAGAAGGCAATGCATTGCTTGTGCTTGATGGCGTACTGCCCTTCAATGCTGCCTGTGGATTTAATGGGATGGTTATCGAATTAACCCACACAGTCTGTGACATCCGCGTCATGTAGTTTATGTGAAAAGTGGTTTTAACTAAGACATCCTTCTTCTGAGCTCAAACCCAAAAGATTTAAATAGGGAGATGGACGGATGAAAATGAACTTACGCTCCCCAAAATAGCATTTTGTAGGAGCTTATCTAGAACTATAGTTAACATAGAAAACATTACTTCTCCTTACATTTGTGCACAATGAGATGTCTGTAATTTAAATGCAATGCCACATTTTTATAACTACGTTCGGGATGTGTGACTTACCAATAGCACTGAAAATGTAGCAGGAGCCACAGTTGCCTTGCTCCTTCACAAGAGTGACAGCTCCGTGGTCTCGCCAATCAAACGAGTCGGGAGCGGGCTTCATTTCTACATTCAGAGGCAAGTTGTTTTCTTTTATGTCCTCGTGACGGGAAGGTCTAAATCCAAGGTAACTGTTTCGTTCCTCTGCATCCAAGTCAGTAAAGCGAGTTATTCCAAATACAGTTCGAGGAAACTTGGCATTCAAGTCGTTAATCATTTTTAAATTTTGTTTAAAAATATCAAGTCTCTTATTGTATTCTGCGAGATTATACATTCTCTGGTATACTTTAATATGGTTTTCAAACATGTTCTCTGCGTCTTCCAGATCGTAGTATATCTTCTCTGGGAACAGCTCATTGGCGGCCGACCTTACGGCGTTGCCAGTGACACAAACTGCGATTACGGCAGCAAGCAGCATGGTGATTATAGTTTTTTTGTAGTAATAAGTCATTTACCCGTCACTTGTATTGTTTCTGGAAAGAAATTCCGTTTTAATTATTGAAATTAGAGAAATCAATTTAAACAATATTAAGTTTTTTTTTTTCAAATAGCTATCGTCATTTACTGTTAAGGCTCAGAACAAGGCTATAAATATTTGAAAATTTCACCCTGATTTCTCGTATCCGGTTAGCAAACTCCTTACGATAAAGCTCCATCTCTTGAGCAACTCGTGTTTACTGGTTCGATGTACGCAGAACAGTATAAGCTAAAGTTAACTTAATTGAGAGAACCGAAAATATCACCTTATCATACGGGAGCTGACAAATAGATGTACGTAAAAAGGCCTATAGTAATGGCATAATAAATACGTTTTTTTAGAGTACTTCCTGGAATAGGTACTCATATCACACCTCTACAATAATAAACAGATAATTATCAAGCTAAACAACATTTTTTTAGGTTATCATTGCTTCTAAAGTATTGGCTTTCATTTTGTGCCACATGTATTTTTTTGCACAAATTACAATTTTCATTTTTTTTAATATATTTTGCCAAAGAAAATATTTTCAATTTTTCTCTGGCTGTTATTTTGCACTGATTTTATAATGTTGTTATCAATTTGCCGCGATTTTTTCAGTACTTAGTCCAATAAAAACACTTTTAGACGATTCTTTTACCTAACTAGCAGGCTGACTAAAATGAATGGTGATTTTTGATTATTTTGTGAGTACACACGCAATAGTTATGATTCTTCTCTCATAGAATTTAAACAGATGGCCCAATTTTCAAGAAAGTTGTTAGATTAAAATTTAGCAAAAGTCTTCGTTGATATATAAGGCTCAATATAATTATCAAGGATTCACATTAGCCTGGAACCCCTTATAGGGCATTTAAAAATTACTTGCTTCTTACCGGCTAGTATAACTAAGTCTTCTTTTTTTAAACGTGACTCAACTAGTTAGTATATGAAATGTGCACGTCAACGTAGCAAAATGTAATATTTATATTCTGACGCTGTTATATACCTGCAAGAAGACCTTGAATTACGCATTCTAGAACTAAAGCATTTAGTGTTCTTGAATTGTTAAAATAGCTAACCAATGCGGTTTTTTTTCCCTATGAATGTCAAAAATGAAAATTTAACAGTTAATAGTTAAGATTTATGTTTTTGCACACGGTTAACAAAATGTAATACCTAATTTATTGGCGACATCGTAGGCAATGGCTTTGCAATAAAAGCTACGCTTGACTACGTAATACTGCGACCGGTAGTTAAAAGGGCGCATCTAACATGAAGTCGAAATCGAGAAATTAAATGTTCTTGTTGAAAATGTATAAATGTGTGCAGTCTCTAAAAAAATAGACATACCATACATAGTACCATATTGTCAATAAAATATTGTATAAATGGTATTGTTATTTGTAACATCGTGTCAACAAATCAACTCTGAGATTTCAAGAAAATACTTTAATTTATTATATTAGCCAAAGCATGAAGGGGCATACGTATATCTTTTTTTCATGTGCCGATTTTTTTGTTCTCCGGTGAGCTATGTATTTGCGGCCATAGTAAGAAATGATGTTTTAACTTACACATTTTAAATATATAGGTTTCAATTCTGTTGGTGTCACATCCAATTATCCTTTTATATATCCTTAGGGATTAAATAAAATCTCACTGTTTTATCATTTTCCTGCTACATATATTATGCCCATACGTTCTCCGTTCCAACCAAAAGTACCCCATGATTAGCGTTGCCTACATTAGAGGAACAAGATTTTGGGTGTAGAACCCCTTTGTGGTAAAAAATTACAAAGTTTAGGTAGAGCATCAGTGGACCTTGACGCATAGCGAGATCGTTATCGGTATCGCAAATATATAGGATTACCGCAAGCTGCTAGACGGTTGCGTCGAACTCTTACGTCGATTCCATACATATTTGCGTTCTTCTAGCTATCACTACCACTTGGACGGACGATTGACAATATAATTTTTAACATTTGTTTTTCAGAATACAGAATACAGAATACAGAATTTATTGGTAAAATACAATAACATTTACAAGTCTATTTAAATATAGGTGTTGTCAATTAATTACAATTTAAAATATTAAACATTATATTGACTCACAATAAGTCAAGTAATAAGGTAGTTATGTATGTCATCTGTGCACCACTACATGTATAGTTTGCTGGGTCAATGATCCTTCTGAGTAAACTCATCAATCAAAAGACAAATATGGCTGATCACTTTTAGTACTCGGTTGTAATTGCTATAACTGCCTTTGACATGTTCCGGAACTGCTTTTAACTCCTTCACAAATACTTTCAAGTAAATAAGAGATATCCTTAAGTTGACAATACGATTACACGTCAAAGACAATATTGTTAGTAGAATAGGGATCCTACCTAGGTACGGTGTCTGGAATTGCATATCAAAATTACAAAACTTAGTGAAGTGCGCGTAACCCTCACGCACTTTTCACGCAGTTGATGACTAAGTCCGAAAAACGTTAGCAGCTAAAGACGAATTGAGTGAAAAGTTGATTTGTGGCATTTCTCTAACATATATATATTTAGACCCTGGGTCTCTCTATTAAAGACGGCAAAACAACATTGCTTTTGGCGAGTTATCGTAATTGCTCTTAAGTCGGCCGCAACTACTGTCAAGTAAATAAGAACTATAGAATACGGTAAAACGTCAAAAGCCTGTTTTACCGCCTTAAATAGAGGCCTTAAAACGTTAAAATATTGAAGGTTTCTTGCTTGATTACAGAATTCTAGAAACGAGCACGAAACATCGCTGAAATGAACGTCTAAAGAATGCTGTAATACATTATTAACTTTCTATGTTCAGCTGAGTTACCAATAGCACTGAAAACGTAGCAGGAACCACACTTGCCTTGGTTCTTCACAGGAGTGACGGCTCCGTGATCTCGCCAATCAAAAGTCGGGTGCGGCCTTCGATTCAATATCTAACAGAAAATCATTCTCCATGTTTTCTATCGAGATCTAATTTCCTCTGGAGTCAAATCGGCAAAGTGAGTTACTCCATATTATTATACAGTGCAAAAATGTTAACCCTCTGATTGTATTCTTCCTCATCATATTCTCTAAAATATTTGTTTCCGTGGTCTTTAAACAAATTTTAATGCTCTTGTAGACCATATTTTATTTTTTCTGGAAGCGGCACAGTGGAGGCCGATGCTATGGCGTTGCTAGCAGCGTAAAGAACGACCATGGTAGCAAGCATCATGATGTATAAATGTTTTGTGGAATAATAGTATTTATTAACTTGTGAAATTCCTAGAATCGACCTCTCCTTATTATATGCAGCTGATCTGAGTTGAGTTATTTGGTAGTTATCACAACAAAATGTAACTCTATTTTTATTGCGAACACGTGTAATAAAAACATAAATAATTGCAACAAGACCTGCTATCCAGTTTAATAATATTGTGTTATGTTATGTTAGCGATAAGACCGCCCGTTGTATACCTCTACCTTCAATCTTCTTTAATATGTGGTGTTATATAGTGTAAATAATAATATGAAGTCGATAAATGAGAAGTGGCGTCGAGAATTCCGGCCTCTGGTTATAACCTCACAAGGAGTAGTTGTAGTTGAGTAGGAAGTAGCGACTATCAATTATTTTTTAGTTTAGCACTTTAGTAATATCGGTGCATATTTTTACTTTCACATCCACTAATAATTTAAACAAATCCCCATACTAAATTAAAAACACACAATAAACCAAAACACTTTATTCAGCACTTCAGATTGTTTTAACTTTTAACGAAGCGTAGCACTAGGCTACGACAGAGGTGGAGATAGAGTCCGCCTCTACGCCGCACGCGTTGACGCCCCTCAAAATTCGCACGAAACCGTCTTCACCCCAACCGGTTCCCCAAGAATTCTTGATAGTCCAATACTTTTCTTTATCAACTTGAACAAAAATAAGGCAAAATTAAAAGATAAACTCTAACACCGAATGTCTCCAAACAGGAACGCGTAAAATAAATATCAGTTTCCGTAAGTTATGTGTACACGCTCCCTTGCAAAGAATACGAGCACTTACGACTTTATCAATTTGCGTAAATTTTACTTCATGCAAATAATATTGACCCCTTCAAAATGAAGAATACCTGTTTTGTAAACAAAAATGATTTTACGAAACCTCATTTTCTATTGTTTATTAGAGGTTTATTTAATAACGAAATCGAATATTCCTGGCAGTTAAAACGTGTATAAAATATATTTAAGCCGTCGGAAAATTCGTTAGTATAAAAAGGATGTTGTTAGACAATTTCGGCTATCAACATGTCCGCTTCTGGACCTTCTCCAAAGCTCCACCACGATCAGGCTTGTGTAACTCGCGTTCAGCTATTTTCTTCTTATCCCAACTCCTACATTACTCTTTTTGGTACCCGAGTACAACTTCAAACCCTCCGAAACAACCGGCAATATAGTATTTACATTGCGATATAGAAAATATTCAACAAAATTAAAGCAACACAATAAAACATGAAAAAGATAATTCTTTACTGTGCCAAAATATGACTTGAACCACGTGAACAAAAAGCATTTTCAGAAATTACCTAAATGGCTGACAGTGACACCTACTCGATCAAATTGGTCCAAAATAAGTAACTGCACATACGGAGCAGTTCGAGCACATTTTTTTTCCAGAGGTACTAATGGCGGAGTAGTGTTTTTGGATTTAATTCAGGCAAGATGTTAATGGTGCTCTCCAACCGGTGGCAAAGGTATGAAAATTCTAACACTGACAGCTTGGAAGCTTTCAGTAAAAGACCTTACACATGTATTATTAAAATGAGTTTTATTTTTCGTTACGTACCTACATATTTAGTGTAATTTAGTAAAGTTGACCTGTGGTCCACAAGAGCTGTGTTGGTGCCGGCAGAGAATAGCACCACCCCATCTCTTCCCGTGGGTGTCGTAAGAGGCGACTAAGGGATAAACCGGAGGATGGGCAGCAGCGTCCTCCGCGGACTACATGTTATAACTGCGGTCGCCAACCCGCCTGCCAAGCGTGGCGACTACGGCATTTTTTCCCCCCAACGGATTTACAAAAACAGCCCAGACCCCTAGTCCCCGGCGGCCCCGCTATTCCGGGCTCCGGTAGCGGCCATGGTAACGGCGGGGCGGGGGGTGCTTTAGGTAATCTCCGGCAGAGACCCGGCTACCAGAAACGACGACCTTTGGCCCTGGCAACATACAACTGCCGAACATTGCGGACCGACGATAAGTTGCTGGAACTGGAGGAGGAATTGAGCAAGTTACGATGGGGAATCATAGGTTTGTCAGAAGTCCGTAGAGAGGGGGAGGACATGATAACCCTGAAGTCCGGTAACTTGCTCTATTTCCGGGAAGGCGACCACCAGTCCCAGGGAGGTGTCGGGTTTATCGTCCACAAGTCCCTCGTGAACAACGTGGTAAAGATCGAGAGTGTGTCGAACAGGGTAGCGTACCTTGTACTCAGAATGACCAAACGATTTTCGTTGAAGGTCATACAGGTATATGCTCCGACCGCGACACACTCCGACGATGAGGTGGAGGCTATGTATGAGGATGTTTCCAGAGCCATGCACAGCTTCAAAACTCACTTCACGGTTGTTATGGGGGACTTCAACGCAAAACTGGGCAAACGAGACGGTGAAGAGCAGAGAGTGGGGAATTTTGGAGTGGCGTAGGAATCACAGGGGCCACCTACTGGCCAGTTTCATGGAGAAGGAGGGACTCTATATGATGAACTCCTTCTTCAGAAAACGTGAGCATAGGAAGTGGACCTGGATGAGCCCTGATGGTGTAACGAGGAATGAGATAGACTTTATCATGTCGACGAAAAAGCACATATTCAATGATGTCTCCGTGATCAGTGTAGTTAAAACCGGGAGTGATCACCGTATGGTACGAGGCTCATTGAATATCCAGTTCAAGCTTGAAAGGTCTCGACTGATGAAGTCTACGCTCTGCCCGGCACCCCCTCAGCTCCAAAACCCCGAGAGCTTTCAGCTCGAACTTCAAAATCGTTTCGAGTGCCTTGGTAGCGACGTGGACGATTACAACGACGGGTTTTTGGAAGCTGTCCAAACGGTCGGGTCTAAATTCTTCAAGATCCGCCGTAAAAAAACCAGCAAGCTCTCGGACTCCACGCTTAGGCTCATAGAGGTGAGGCGCGAGATGATTCTGCAGTCCTCTGGTGACGCTTGTCGTTATCGGCAGCTCAACAGACAGATCTCGAAGTCTCTGAAGCGTGATATATGCCGATTCAATACTAAAAGTATTGAAGAGGCTATTGAGCGTAACAGGGGCTCTAAGGTTTTTGCCAGGGACCTGTCTGTTGGCCAAAGCCAATTGATGAAGCTGAAAACCGACGACGGCAGAGTCATTTCATCCAAACCTGAGCTATTGGCGGAAGTTGAGAAGTTTTATGGACAGCTGTACACGACGACCCGAACACCCGTCGGAAATCTAGCTGAAGACCCGAGGGCTAGATTAACCCGACACTATACCGAAGATCTCCCCGACGTCAGCCTGTACGAGGTTAGTATGGCCCTCAAACAGCTTAAGAATGGCAAAGCCCCTGGTGAGGATGGAATTACAGCCGAACTCCTGAAGGCGGGTGGTAAACCCATTCTTAGGGCCTTCAGACGCTGTTCAGCTCCGTCCTCCACGAAGGGAGAACGCCGAAAGCATGGAACAGAGGTGTGGTGGTTCTCTTCTTCAAGAAAGGAGATAAAACTTTGCTGAAGAATTAAAGACCCATCTCACTTCTGAGCCATGTTTACAAGCTGTTTTCGAGGGTCATCACAAATCGTCTCGCGCGCAGGTTTGACGAGTTCCAGCCTCCCGAACAAGCCGGTTTCCGGAAAGGCTATAATATCGTAGACCACATACATGCGTTGCGGCAGGTTATACAGAAGACCGAAGAAGAGTATAACCTCCCCCTTTGCCTTGCATTTGTGGACTACGAGAAAGCCTTCGATTCGATAGGGACATGGGCTGTGCTGCAGTCTCTCCAGCGGTGCCAAGTTGACTACCGATATATAGAAGTGCTGAAGTGTCTGTACGAAAACGCCACTATGTCCGTCCGACTACAGGACCAGAGCACGAAGCCTATTCCTCTGCAGCGGGGAGTCAGACAAGGAGATGTGATCTCTCCGAAGCTGTTCACCGCTGCATTGGAGGATGCTTTTAAGGTTCTGGACTGGAAAAGACGAGGCATCAACATAAACGGTGAGTACATCACTCACCTTCGATTCGCGGACGATATCGTAGTAATGGCTGAGACCATGGAGGACCTCAGTGCAATGCTCGCTGAACTCAGTAGAGCTTCCGACCGAGTGGGCTTGAGAATGAACATGGACAAGACGAAAGTCATGTCCAATGTCCATGTCGCGCCAACTCCCGTGATAGTCGGAAGCTCTGCGCTCGAAGTTGTTGACGAGTATATTTACCTGGGACAAACGGTCCAGTTAGGTAGGTCCAATGTTGAGAAAGAGGTTACTCGTCGTATCCGACTCGGCTGGGCAGCGTTCGGGAAGCTTCGCAGCACCTTTACGTCCAAATTACCGCAGTGTTTGAAGTCAAAAGTCTTTGACCAGTGTGTGTTGCCGGTGATTACTTACGGATCTGAGACGTGGGCGCTAACAATGGGCCTCATAAAGCTCATGGGCTCAAAGTCACTCAGAGGGCTATGGAGAGGGCTATGCTCGGGGTTTCTCTGTGTGATAGAATCAGAAATGATGATATCCGCAGTAGAACTAAGGTTACCGACATAGCCCTAAGAATAGCTAAACTAAAGTGGCAGTGGGCGGGGCACATTGCTCGCAGGACTGATGGCCGATGGGGCCAGAAGGTTCTGGAGTGGCGTCCGCGGACCGGAAGACGAGTTGTAGGTAGGCCTCCAACAAGATGGAGTGACGACCTCGTCAGGATCGCGGGACCGCGGTGGATGCGAAAAGCACAAGACCGGTCTGAGTGGAAAGCCTTGGGGAGGCCTATGTCCAGCAGTGGACGTCTTTCGGCTGACATGATGACATGATGACCTGTGGTCCTAGAAAAGGTGCATTTAACGCTCGTTATCGTTATCGGCAATATACGACTGACTGGATTGACGTACGCTGTTAGGCTTCGAATTCGCATATTTTGCTGTCGAAAATCATTCGATTCAGCGTTAAAGATAAAGATAAAAGATAAAAGATGTTTATTCAGTAAGTAGGCCGCACGGGCATTTTGCACGTCAAAATCTACCAGCGCTTCGCAAGAGACCACTACTGAGAAGAAACGCCTCAAGAAACTCAACAGTCAGTCGTTTTTTTTAAATACTACTTATGATATTATACAATTATAAAGCTTAACCTAGCATGATATAAAACAATAAATTTAACATAAAATAAAAATAAAAATAAAAAACATTCAAGCGTAGCTTGAGCAGGAAAATGTGTCAAAACTAATAATTTTCATAGGGAGTTAATAAGTAGTAGTAATAAAAAAAAAATTATAAAATATATATATTTAAAAAAATATACTTTCCTATGACAGTGCAAGACAACCACCACATACAAAGTTTCAGTTAAGCATCTTGTCTAGCCTAACTGAATAGGTACATTTTAGACTTACGTTTGATTTTCAAAACTACGAGTAATAAATCTGTTTTATACCTTCTCCGTAGCCAATCAAGAGTACGGCATGATTAGCTTTGTGAGGATCGGATGAACAAAACTCTGGCTGTAGAATTCCTTTAACGTAAAGCCCAAAATCTAAACAGTCAAGTGCTGAAACAATGATCAAGTCAAACTATTTGTCGATAATGTTAACTACACTTAGATTTATTTGCTATGCAAAGTAGTAAAGTTATTTTTGGTTTGAGTGCTGTTATTAAATACTGAGCCTAGCGTTATTTGGTTGTGGCTAAATTCTGAGACTCTTGACTTGCTCTAGATTCAAAATCAGCACTCACGCTAAAAAATGACTGCAGGATCCACTCACATGCTTTTTGTATCCAAAGTTCCCAGTGAAAGCCCTTATTTGCTTATACATAAGGTCGATTAAATACGCACGAGCAATCAAGTGGATAAAAAAGAGGGAGGTAAAGGCGTGAGATGAAAAAAAACCTTTGCTGCCGAGTGAAACACACGTTTCAAGTAACATCAGCGTAAAAAAAAGTAACAAACAATTAAGAAGTTATATTTATTTACCAATAGACAAAGGCCCGATGTTGTACAACTTCTGTTTTAAATCTTCTGCATCAGTAATATTGATTAACCCTCCTTCAATTACTTTGGCAACTACTTTATCAGCTTTTTCTCGGCACTGCTGCTGGTCTTTCGCAAGGTAGGGGTAGTCTTCCTCCTTCATGCATCCAGCTCTTTTTTCTAATAATCTGAAAAATTGCAGAGCAAGAAAAACTAAAAGCCCTAACATAACACAGAACTATTGAAATTAACTGAAATATTTCGTTATAATTACTTCATGACCTGATCTTCAAATCCGCCGTGACATCCATCTATAGGGAGACAGTCCAAGCACTGCTGTTCAGAGAAGGCGATGCATTGCTTGTGCTTGATGGCGTACTGCCCTTCAATGTTGCCTGTGGATTTAATTCCCTTAATCAAGTCCAATTTTTAAGATTTTTGAATACTTACCTATAGTTCTTATGGAAAATTTCAGGTACGTTTCGATATTTTTTTTGTTCAAAAATCATAAAAATCGGACTAGATAAACGTTATATTGTTTTATATGGTTTTTTTTTTGCTTCACAATCCTTTAAAAGTGGTTGACATTATTTTGAAACTCTGTTGGGTTAACTAGATTCTCAGTTCGATTTTATACGGACTGGCCATTGAGATTTATAAACTCCGCCATCCTGTGCCGACGGACGAAGATGCAAGTTTTACACCACCGTGACCAGTCCTTTTAATTTGAATTTTAGAGACCTTTGTATTTATACCCAGTATATATTACTATATTATATTTTTATAAAAAAAAAAAACATATATTGATTGATTGAAATCAGCTATATCCTGGACGGCACAAGAATTGAACATATTGCTCAACACATACATTTTAAAGTCAATAAACAGTTTTTCACAACGATACCTACTTTTTCGAAAATGTTTGTAGTAAATAAATTATGTTTTATATTGATTAACAGAAAACAAAGAATGTAATTATGATATTTTGGGATTAACAAGAAAACATCCGAGACACAGAATAAAGATAAAAAAATAACGACAAAGCCGACCAAGTTACGATCTTAGTTCAACTTAAACAATATACGAGAAATATACACTAACGAGTATCATTAGTGTACATTTCTCGTATTACTTATAGTGTACATTATTCGCGACTTACCAATAGCACTGAAAACGTAGCATGAGCCACAGGTCTCTTGGTCCTTTATAGGAGTGACGGCTCCGTGGTCTCGCCAATCAAACGAGTCAGGCGCGGGCTTTGATTCGAAATTTAAATGCAAATATCTTTTTTGAATCGTGTTCTTAGAAGGTATGTGGCCTTGGTAACTTTTTGTTTCCTCTGGTGTCAAATCGGCAAAGTGAGTAACTCCAAATAAAGTTTGAGGAAATTTGGCATTCAAGTCATTTATCCTTTTCAAACTTTGTTTAAAAATATTAAGTCTCATGTTGTATTCTTCGTCATTATATTGTCTGTTATATTTTGTCAAGTGGTATTTAAACAAGTCTTCGGCGTCCTCCAGATCGTAGTATATCTTCTCTGGGAGCGGCACAGTGGACGCTGAACCTACAGCGGCGTGGCTGGCGATGCAGACTGCGACCACGGCGGCGAGCAGCATGGTGTACAGATGTTTTGTGGAACTATTATTATGTCACTTACCCGAAAAGAGTTGAAAAGGTTGTGGTTTTACGTTACCCCTTCTCTTATTATTTATAGTGAAGGTGAAGTATTTGAAAAACTTTGTTAACAACGAGTAATTTGAGTCATAAATAACATTGATTTTAGTATTCTTTTAAGTAAGTATTTTTTTTTTAAATTTTAGTGTTTAACCACGTGTAAAATAATTAGTATGCATAAGGTAATTTGTAAATCAAGGAATGTTTGCAAAACGATTAAACCTAGAATTTCACCGACAAGGACATTGTTTTTATGAAATCACTAGCATAGAGGCGTTCCCTGGTTGGCAACGCATAAGATTAGGATTGTCGCCTTTGAGGGTACTTTTGCTTCGTGGCTATTTCGGCACTGTTGATAACCTTTAACTTTAACCTTACGAGGACTGTAGAAGTAGGACTGAGTGGTTCTAAGTAGCGACTATTGTCCGTTTAGATATTCACTCGAAGGTCAATTTGTTATTTATTTATTCACCAATGGAATATTACAATATCAATTGCATTGGATGTTAAAAAAACGAAATTTTGAACATTACATTGAGATCGTCAACATAAGTACTAATAATCAAGAAATACAAAAATAACACTCATGATGTCATGATTTTAAAAATGTTGTAATGAATATTGCCATAGCGATATTCGATTATTCACTGATATTTAAAATGCTCGATATTAGGTGATCGTTAACGCAACTGGTCTAAATGCAGCTCGGCTAAAAATTATTCCGTCAGCGAAGCAACTTGTCAGACATCAGTTCCACAACTCAGATATCAGGTTGCTAGAGAAGTAACTAGACTCTTTAGGTCGACTTAAAATCAGGACAAATTCGCAATTCAATAAAAAGTCATTGGTAGGAAAAGCAACTCGTCAGGATTATATCTACTTTAAATGAAAGATGACGGTTGAGACTTGGCAGTTTTCTATACAGTATGTTACAATATCATGTGATCAGTTAGGTTTTTTTATGACATAGAGAAGGCAAACAAAGACACAGGCTACCTGATGTTAAGTGGAAACTGTGACCCATACATACTTGGTAATTACGAAATCTGCCAAGTTAGAGCCCAAAATGCATAAGTGTAAATTCATTGGTTTGACAACAATACAGTTCCCACCAACACACCTTATCCGATACAGCTCATCCAAATAAAATAAGGCAATTGTATTTAAAAAAAACAATGTTGTGTGATGAGCGTCAATATTTGTTCCTGAGTCATGAATGTCTTCAGTCTATGTAATTAAGTATATATTTCTATATTTAAGTATTTATATCTTTACCCGTAGTACAAGCCTAGAGCTAAGCTCTAGGCTATTTGCGACTAGGTCAATTGATATGACATTGTCCCCTGATATTATTTATTGAAAAAAAAAGTTGTGCCAAACTTAGCACAGTCATATACGAGTAGGTACCGCTACTTTTGGTTGCATAAGAGAACTTGCCCATTTTTTATATTTATGTTATTGGTGGGATATCGGTGCTTTTTGGTAGGTTGTCATAACAACATACTAGTATGAAATACTAGCTTTTGCTCGCGACTTCATCCGCATAGAATTCGTTTATTGCTTTTCCCTCAGTAATTGACCAATTTTCCAGGTTAAAAAGTATTCTTTGAGTCATGTCCTCCTTTTTCACAGAATGAATGTAATAGTATTTATAAAGACTTGTTTGGCGTAATTCTACATCAATTTAACAACAATTTTAAAATTAAAACTATTACTAGGTCGAAAACCAGATTTAGTGAATGGGCTACTGCAGGCATTCATAAAAGTAGAAATAGGCTTTATGACTTATATAGAGAGAGGGAGGACAATAAGAATGTTGATTTCCTAAATTATGTTAAGAAATATTCGAGGACCTTTAAGCAAGTTTGTTTAACTGCTAAGGCATTTTTTCTTAGTCTTAAACTCAAATCATCTGAGAACAAGGTAAAAACTGTATGGAATATTATAAATAGAGAAACGGGAAAATCAAAAACTCGTGATAATCAAGTCACGCTGAACACAGGTAGCCATCCAATCACGTCAAATAAAGATGTTGCATTAGCATTCGAAGATTATTTTTCCAACATGGCAATTAATACTACGAAATGTCTTAAATCGTCCGCGGTTGAAGCTCAATCATTACTTTGCGCTAATATCAGTAAATGTAATATAAACTTTGAATTCAGCCCTGTAAATTCAGATTCAATAGTAAAGATATTTAAATCGCTTAGTTTAAAAAAGACTGAAGATTTGTGGGGCACATCAGTTAAAGTGCTCTTTCATATCATAGATGTAATTGCACCCCATCTAGCATTAATTTACAATAATTGCATATCAGAGGGGATCTTTCCAGATCTCATGAAATATAGTAAAGTCATACCTCTTTTTAAATCAGGCGAGATGAGTGATATAACGAACTTCCGTCCCATTTCCATACTACCAGTTTTAAGTAAAGTCTTTGAGAAACTAATGCTGAAGGATATGTTAGGTCACTTTAACAGAAATAAACTACTTAGCAATAACCAGTTTGGCTTTACAAGAGGTCGATCAACAATTGATGCGGCATCGGTACTCATTAAATATATATATAACAGTTGGGAAAAATCTTGCGACGCAATAGGAATATTTTGTGATCTTTCTAAAGCTTTTGATTGCGTGGAACATATGACCCTTATTTTAAAATTAGAACATTATGGATTGTCCAATAAAGCTTTAAGCCTTATGTCTTCTTATCTAAGTGATAGAACTCAAACAGTTGTTGTAAACAAAACGCAATCTGTTGGAGCTACAGTGAAAATAGGTGTGCCTCAAGGCTCTATTTTAGGTCCTTTTTTATTTTTGGTTTACATAAATGACTTACCACCAATAGTAGATGAACTTTGCGATATTGTACTTTTTGCTGATGATACTTCACTAATTTTCAAGGTAGATAGAAAAACCGTAGACTACAGTAGGATAAACGCCACTCTAGTTAAAGTACATAATTGGTTTATTAGTAACAACTTGCTACTAAATGCCAAGAAAACTAAATGTGTTAGGTTCGCTTTGCCTAATGTTAAACCGGTAGATTCTAGTATTTTTCTAAATAACGAGTGTTTGCTAATGGTAGATAGGGCGGTTTTCCTAGGCATAACAATAGATAAAAATTTGCAATGGAGTCCCCACATAGCTGCACTGGCAGGTAAACTAAGTTCGGCAGCTTACGCCGTTAGGAAAATTAGACAACTAACTAATGTTGAGACAGCTCGCTTAGTTTATTATAGTTATTTTCATAGTGTTATGTCTTATGGTATTCTGGTTTGGGGTAAGGCAGCTGACATACAAACTATATTTGTGTTACAAAAAAGGGCCATTCGTTCTATTTATAATTTAAATTCCCGTGACTCATTAAGAGAACTTTTTAAAGAAATTAATATCTTAACTGTAGCGTCTCAATTTATTTACGAGAATATTATTTATGTTATTAAGAATTTAGATTCGTTCACCAAAAACTCAGATATACATAATTTAAATACTAGAAATAAAAATAAAATAGCTATTCGAAAATTCCGTGTCCGTAAAGTATATAAATCATTTGTTGGTCAATGCATTCATTTCTATAATAAATTACCTGAAGTAGTTTTAAAGTTACCCTTTCCAGCACTTAAAAAATATTTGAAAAGGTCGTTAATGTCTAAAGCGTATTATAGGGTCGAGGACTATCTAACAGACAAAAATGCATGGCCTACACCCGAAACTTAGTCAATAGTAATTTGTTCAAATGCAAAGGCTTTATCCTGCTTTTTCTTGTCTGGGGGACACCGTTGATGCAGGAAAACATATCGAAACTTTTATGTGGTCATCTTGCACCATCTCATATACACATATATAAGTAGGTAGTTGTAGTTATTTTATTTTATTCTTTTCTATCCTTCTCTCCCGTAAGATTTTTGGCATGTTTTCCTGCTGAACTACTGTTATTTGATATTATATTTAATTTAATACTTGTAGCTTTATATAATGCTAGATTAAGTTGTACATACCATTGTAATATGCAATATGAAATAAGTTTAAAAAATGACTGACTGCTGAGTTTCTTGCGGCGTTTCTTCTCAGCAGTGGTCTCCTCTTGGGAAGCGCTGGTAGTATCTTGACGTGTAAAAGTGCCCGAGCGGCCTACTTACTAAATAAATTTCTTTTATCTTTTTTTTTATCTTTTTATGTCAACTCATGTCAATCCAGAATGAGGATGTGTGCCAAAGCCAAAGCTGTTTAGACGTAATTCGAACACAAACATTCAAACATCCATAGGGCCCGGTGCGGGTATTTATCAATTGTTTTATAAACTTTATTTTTATTTTTTTCAGTAATATAGGTAATAACCCAACAAAACACGTCGGTGTAAACATTACTCGTTTATTAACTCCTGGTACCTGAACTGATAAAACAGGACCACGTCGTGATATCGTGAATATAAATTCAAAACCAGAGTCCTATTCCTTACTGGTTTATGTTCTCCTGGTACTCAAACTGAACGTAGCAACTTATGCGTTTTCTTTTGTTTTGCATATTGCCTATTAATTTTCCTTGTTGGGTATATGATATGCCTTTCGTATCCCTCACTTGTTCATCATCTCCTGGTACAGTCGACTAAAAAGAGATGTATCCACTGTTTCACCTTATTGCATTGTAATTAATAAGGTCCAAAAGTGGATACAACTCTTTGTAGTTGACTATGTGGCTAATGGGAATATTATAAGTTTTACACTTTTAGATAAAGGGTTCTTTTTTGGATCTTTTCCTTTGTTTCTACTGTAAGACCTACCTCCATTTCAAAACGTACAGGAAGTACCCTTTAGGTTAAGATAGCTTAAATAGTCAGTCAGTACAAAAAAGCCGTTTTTGGATATTAATAACTCATTAGGGTAATGCTAGAACATTCATTTTCATATTAGTTTGTGAGATCATTGACAATAGTAATCTGTAAAAAACGGCTGAATGGGTTTGTGTAAATAAATATACGAACTGTATTATCGTTCGCCTTTTTCTTCGAACTTTGCCGGACACAGTGCAATGTAGAGCTATTGGTTTCATTATGAAGTACTAGTAGCAAAGAAAAAATCAAGAATCAAAAACTAGGGAAACAATATATATGAATACAAGTTAAGTGACACCATTGTGCTATATTTTGTCAAATATAAAACATACTAACCGGTGTAACGATATAACAAACGGATAACTGAATCACCAAATGTTCTTTCTACAACATTCTGGGCTGCCAAATTACAGCTTTTTGTACCAATATTCTTTGAGCAAAATCAAAGATAGGCGAACGGACAGACGGACAAAACTATAAAGGTTTCTTGTAGAATAGGGAACCCTAAAAATTCAAAATAATAATGTATTATCAATTATTTGTTTATTTTGACACTGGTTATTTTGTACTTATGTTTTTCGGACTTGCACATCTTTAAAACAAATCCCCATAAAAAAATAAAAACACACAAAAAACCAAATCACTTTCATTTTATTCAGCATTTCAGATTGTTTCAACTTTTAACGAAGTGTAGCACTAGGCTACGACAGAGGTGGCGATGGCGTCACCCTCCACGCCGCACGCGTTGACGCCCCTCGAAATTCGAACGAAGCCGTGTTCACCCCAACCGGTTCCCCAAGAATTCTTGATAATCCAGTACTTTTCTTTATTAAACTTAGCTTGAACAAAAATAACATAAAATATAACAAAAGTAAATACCCAAAAATCGTCCGTCTCCAAACAGGAACGGATAATGGTAGTTTATGCAACAGTTGTACGAGTATAAGAGAGGTCAAAAAACACGAGCGGCATCTGTTCCGATGTGAGCTGAAGGCGAACATCGTAAAGAAAGACCCCACGAGCGTTTTTTGACTTAGTTATTCACCGTTGCATACAATACTTTTTCTACGACTAGGTTTCAAGTATAATGCAATTTAAATATAACGCGGTATAATATAGGTACCTAACTATACCAACGAAGCACAGTCACAGAACAAAAAACAAGTGGGAAACATGAAAAAAACAATATAATAGACACATATTAAGGCTCCCATTTAGGACCCTTATTATTTAATTTATTTATTAATGATGTGATCGAATGTTTTCAACATTCCAATGTATTGCTGTATGCAGATGATACAAAAATATTTACTACCATCAAATCAGATGCAGATTGCATCAATTTACAAAGTGACCTGGATAGATTGAGTGCATACTGTTTAGTTAACAAACTTTATTTAAATGTCGAAAAGTGTCATTCCATAACGTTCTCTCGTATACGTAATGCCTCGTGTACAATTATTCTTTTAATAATACAGTGGTTCAGAGGGTTACACAGGTAAAAGATCTAGGTGTTTACCTTGACGATGAACTGCAACTTACTATACATATTAATAAAATGGTCTCTAAGGCCTATAAAATGTTGGGATTTATATTTCGCCAGGGTAAAGAATTTAATGACCCCAACACAATGCAGCTTCTTTTTAATGCGTATGTCAGATCCAACTTAGAATACGCGTCCACAGTCTGGAGCCCTCACTTTCAAGTGCATACTGACGCAATAGAAAATATTCAGAAAAAGTTCATAAGGCGCATGAAATACAAATTTAAATCCTTTGATGTTAAGAGAATTGCGTCTCTTCAAAAGAGGCGTGATATAAAGGATCAAGTGTTCTTGTATAAGGTCATAAACGGTTATATAGACTCGCCCAAATTGCTTTCAAACATATTCTTCCGGTGCGTGCCCTGATCGACGAACCCGTTCCTCGAACCTATTTGCCATCTCTTCTACTTATTAGAGCATGTAAAAAGCATAACCAACTATTTTCTGACATTGATATATTTAGAATGAAAATTAATCAATTTGTTTCTGCAATAAACAATAAATCAATGAAATCTTAAAAACATTTTATTTATAGTAATTGCTTTAAAATAGAACAGAAAAGTGAAATAAAGTTAAATAAAATTAACAAGAATTAGGCCATGATAATAATACTCTGCAACCATTGTTAAATTACCCGAATAATGCAAAATATTCGTTTATGAAAAAGTTATTTTTTTTTAAGTGTTTCCTGAGCAACTGAAATGTTTTTCTTCTATAAGTGGAAACTGTTTTGGCTAATGTATTTTGAAGCTATGATTGTATCTCAATGTGTTATATTTTGCTGTTTGTTTCCCTAATAAATAAATAAAAATAAAATGATGTGTCTAAAACTGTTTTTTAAATTCACGTCCAAGTTTTTTTATTTATAAAAGTTTTGCCTAACTTGGCAGTGACACACTATTGTTATTTTTTAAAATAAAAACTGTCTTCTTTGATTTGTTATGTTGGTGAAAATGTATTTTGTTGTAAAGTTTGTGTTTACCGCTTAAAACTTTTATAGTAAGCCTTGGCAGCTAGGCGTGTCGTTTTGGCTCAAAAAAGCAAGAGTGCTGTTATGGAACATAGACTCGATAGACTTTACTACGGATTATTCTGCGGACATATTGTGCACGTTCTTAAAATTGTGCTCGTGACTATATAAATGACAGATAAAAATACAGCAGTAGAAAAATAAATATCAGTTTCCATAACTCATGTATAAATACATCGCAACTTCAGAACCTCCCAAACAACCGGCCATTTAATCGTATTTGAATTCCGATTCAGACTAGAATATATTTTGAAAACATTCAGCGATTACTGGAAACTGTACGGAAAATAAATGCGATAAATAAAAATTAAGACATTCATAAGACTAAAAATAAAAGATGAAAAGACATAATATAAGGATATAACGTCATCAGAGCCTTCGTTATGTACCTACATTTTTGGTGTAATCTAATAAACTTTACTTGCGGTCCTAGACAAGTCATAGACAATCGTTATCGTTATCGAGAACTTCTAGGATTGACGTACGCTGTCAGGTGGTTGCGTTGAACGCGCACATATTTTGACAGTTGTCGAAAATCGTTTGCTTTAGCGTTGTGCATCTTGTGCAGGTGAACCTTGTGTCTCACTGAATATGTAATTAAATTTAAGTACAACGTTTGATTTGCGCAACTACGAGTAATAATTACCTTCTCCGTAGCCAATCAAAAGTACGGCATGCGTAGCTTTGTTTGGATCGGATGAACAAGTTTCTGGGTGCAAAACTCCTCGAACGTAGGACCCAAAATCTGAAGAGTCAAGCGCTGAAACAACGACTAAGTCAACTCTTTGTCAATAATGTTAGTTACAGCTAAAGTTAATTGCTATGCAAAGTTGTAAAGTTATTTTTAGTGTGAGTGCTGTTATTGAATACTGAGCATAGCGTCAATACCTTATATTTACTTCTCTCTCTACTTGCTCTGGATTCAAAATCAGCACCCACGCTTATAACTTTGCTGCCGAGAGAAAAACACATTCCAAGTAACAGCAACCTAACAAAAGTACCATACTTAAAATGATCTACACTCGCGGACAAATAATACGGGTCAGGGTGCGTTTTTCATACAAACGAGGCTATTTCGAAGCCTTGGTTAATCCCAGGGGTTGTTTTGAGTGAGTTTTAATGGTGGATACTGCGAGGTTCAATAGAGGAGGTCAAAAGTTCTTAAGATACCTAACTGATCGCACAATCAGTTAACATCACAGCGGGAGAGTTGGGGTCAGCACTTGGATTTCCTTACATTTTATTGTCATTTTGGATGTTTTTCTGAACATGCACTATTCCGGCGTTAACCGCAGATTCATTCAGTTGGGTATCCTAGGCACTCTGGAAGTCCTGTATCGATGCTCGAGGTATTCATCATCATATTTCACTAAAAGCATTCCCTGGCGAGGAACCAAGGCTTCGAAATAACCTCTTTAGTATGAAAAACGCACTCTGACCCGTTTTATTAGTCCGCGAGTGTAGTACATAGAGAAGGTATTTTTATTTACTTATAGACAAAGGCCCGATGTTGTACAACTTCTGTCTTAAATCTTCTGCATCAGTAATATTGATTAACCCTCCGCCAGTCACTTTGGCAACTACTTTATCAGCTTTTTCTCGGCACTGCTGGTGGTCTTTCGCAATGTATGGGTAGTCTTCCTCTTTCATGCATCCAGCTCTTTTTTCTAACAATCTGAAAAATCGCAGAGCAATAAAAACCATTAAAAGCCCTAACATAACACAGAACTGTTGAAAATAACTAAAATATTTCGTTATAGTTACTTCATGACCTGATCTTCATATCCGCCGCTACATCCATTTATAGCGAGGCAGTCCAAGCACTGCTGTTCGGAAAAGGCGATGCATTGCTTGTGCTTGATGGCGTACTGCCCTTCAATGTTGCCTGTGGAATTAATTTCATTGTATATACGATTATGACATGTATGTTTTTATATACTTTATTGTACAAACAGGAAAATAACAAACAACAAAATAGCCAGAAACACAAAATGTATGAATGGTAAGGCGAACTTAATATCAAGACACAGAAAGATTGTTGCGAAACGGTCCCAACTCAGCATTCGCTAGCCGTAAAGCCAGCACTGGTCTTCCGTTGGAACCGCTTGGTGAAAAAACGGAAATATATATGAATAGACACATATAAAAGGACATTCATATTCATTATTAATCCATTGTGGTACCATAATCCATTTAAAAATAAACTTTAATAGGTATTTGAAACTTCAGATTACGGTGACTTACATCTACTTAATTTAATGTAAAAATATTAAAAGGATTGTGGACCGAGGCTTAAATGGCATCAAAGTGTTCGCATATAAATTTAGTCCCTCTAAATAAAGTCCTTTTTTTAAGATTTTTGAATTGTTGTTAGAAAACTTGGGCTTCGATTTTTCTTTTTTTTTTTATTTCCAAGAAATATGTTTTGGAAAGGAAACCGTACAGAACTAGTTTTTACCCAAATGAGGCAAAGCTCAATAGGAGGGTTATGTGTTTGACTTGTATATATCTCCGACTTTAATAAATTATACGTCGTTAGATTCATTTTAACCACATGAGTGTCATAGGCTATATATTACAATTATTTAAATATGAAAAAGGCGTAATAAAAAATAAATACATGATAAGTAACATTACTTAGTAGGTTTAAGGACGAAAAACGTATTTTACATGGAATTGTTTGGAAATTGCTGTTGGGTTTTACTAGATTCTCAATTTGATTTTAGACCGAGACTGTCCACTGAGACTTATAAACTCCGCCCTGCTATGCCGATGGACGAAGCTGCATGTTTCACACCAGCGTAACCAGTCCTTTTAATTTGAATTTTAGAAACTTTTTTTATTTATACCCAATTTTATTAGTATATTAGATTTAAAAGTATGTAATAATGTTATTCAGCAATGATACGGATTTATCTGAAATCAATGATTTGATGGATAGAATGATTGACTCACTGAACATCTCGAAATTAGTTTTTTGAGCATATATATTAGAGGTACAAGAATTAACAAGAAAACGTACGCGAGATAGAATAAAGATCAAATAAATAACGACAAAGCCAAACAAGTTACGATCTTAATTCAACTTAAAAAATATACCAGAAATGTATTGATACGACTTATAAAATTAACACGCTAACTATCTGGCTGCGTTACTTACCAATAGCACTGAAAACGTAGCAGGAGCCACAGTTGCCTTGGTTCT
Organism: Acleris sparsana; assembly: GCA_923062465.1. NCBI lineage: Eukaryota > Metazoa > Arthropoda > Insecta > Lepidoptera > Tortricidae > Acleris > Acleris sparsana. The sequence continues at coordinate 18,796,444 of OV281286.1, forward strand.
TTACAGGAGTGACGGCTCCGTGGTCTCGCCAATCAAACGAGTCAGGCGCGGGCTTTGATTCGAAATTTAAATCCAAATATCTTTTTTGAATCGTGTTCTTAGAAGGTATGTGGCCTTGGTAACTTTTTGTTTCCTCTGGTGTCAAATCGGCAAAGTGAGTAATTCCAAATACAGTTTGAGGAAACTTGGCATTCAATTCGTTTATCCTTTTCAAACTTTGTTTAAAAATTATAAGTCGCATGTTGTATTCTTCATCATTATATTGTCTGTTATATTTTATCAAGTGGTGTTTGAACAAGTCTTCGGCGTCCTCTAGATCGTAGTATATCTTCTCTGGGAGCGGCACAGTGGAGGCAGAAGCTACGGCGTGGCTGGCGACGCAGACGGCGACCACGGCGGCGAGCAGCATGGTGTACAGATGTTTTGTGGAACTATTATTATGTCACTTACCCGAAAAGAGTTGAAAAGGTTGTGGTTGTACGTTACCCCTTCTCTTATTATTTATAGTGTAGGTGAAGTATTTGAAAAACTTTGTTAACACATGTACGAGTAATTTGAGTCATAAATAACGTTGATTTTAGTATTATTTTAAGTAAGTATTTATTTTTTAAATTTTAGTGTTTAACCACGTGTAAAATAATTAGTATGGATAGGAATGTTTGCAAATCGATTAAACCTAGAATTTCACCGACAAGGACATTGTTTTTTATGAAATCACTAGCATAGAGGCATTCCCTCTTAGTCGTCAGGGTCGGCAACGCATTTGCGGTCTTAGCATTGTCGCCTTTGAGAATGTAAATGTCTATGGGATATAGATCCCACTTACCATTAAAGTGGCCTGGGTGGCAGTTCGCCTTCACCAAGTAAAAAAAAATACAAAACAGAGATACGCGGGTACTTTTGCTTCGTGGCTAATCCGGTACGCTAGGTGCAATAAAAGAGGTGTGCCACAGGGCAGTATTTTCGGGCCCTTATTATTCCTGGTTTACATCAATGATTTGCCGCAAGCCACAAAACAAAAATATGTTATTTGCAGACATACGACTGTTTTTTTAATGCTATGATCCTATGATTTACGAGTCCCAAATAAATTGTGGTTTTAAACTTAATTAAGATTGGTTATCTACCAATAAACTACATATAAATGTTCTTAAATCTAAAATAATGGAGTTTTCCACAAATAAAACCAAAAAGTTTAGATTTTTTATCACTAACGGCAACGATGAAATAGTGCAAGTAGACAGCACCATTTTTCTGGGTATTTGTTTCGATGAGCACCTAACATGGAATGTCCGTATTGATTTGTTACGTTAAAAGAAACACAAATTTATATTTGCACTAAAAACAGTCAAAAATACGACCACAAAAGATATGGCTCTTACAGTATAATTATCATGGTTATAAATGAATGGTCCATATCGAATTTGAGAACATTCAAATTCGATATGGTATTGTTTCGTAGGGAAACTCGACCAACGCTGTCAAGGTATTTGTAGCTCAAAAAAAAACTTAAGAGTAATCTGGGGCCTTAGACAAACAGATTCTTGTCAGCTAATTTTCATTAAAAAGAAGCTTTTAACACAACCATGCCTTTATATTTATGAAGCAGTCAAATTAGTAAATTTGTGTCATTGTTTAGATGAGAGATAATACTTATAAAAGATCAGCAACACATATCCCCTTGTCAATGCCTGGACCAAAAGTAAAACTGTACCGAACTACAGTACAGTACTAGTAGTGTGCTGTACTATAGTAGGAATTATTAAAGGAAGCATTAAATATCAACGATGCCATATATGGGCATCGTAAAAAGATAAAAAAGATAAAAGATGTTTATTCCGTAAGTAGGCCGGACGGGCACTTTTACACGTCAAAAATCTACCAGCGCTTCGCAAGAGACCACTGCTGAGAAGAAACACCGCAAGAAACTCAACAGTCAGTCGTTTTTTTTAAATACTACTTATGATATTATACAATTATAAAGCTTAACCTAGCATTATATAAAACAATGAACTAAACATAAAATAAAAAAATAAAAATATTCAAGCGTAGCTTGAGCAGGAAAATGTGTCAAAACTAAGTATTTTCATAACTAGTAGTAATAATATATATAAATATATATATACTTTCCCATGACAGTGCAAGACAACCACCACATACAAAGTTTCGATACATTCTCCTACAGAAACCGTGTCCCCTAGACAATATACAATATTTACATATTTTTTATTATCGTTGATATTTAATGCGATACCAAAAGAAATAAGCGACTTACAGTTGCACCAATTTTGTAATAGGTTACGATCTTGGCTGGCTGAAAAATGTTTCTATACTGTAAAAAAAATCCGTGAAGATTCGTAAGATATTGAAATATCAAACTAAAATTTTCTGTTTGTCCCTATAATTTTTAACATGATTTTAATAGAAAATACTATAAGTAGTTCATATTATTATAAAGCCAACTAATATTTGAGCACCGTATTGTCGGTAGAATTATGCGGTACTCATTGTTATGTCAACACCAACTGTTAGGACCATATTCTTGCAAATAAATGATTATTCCATTCTATTCTAACTGAATTCACCAAATGTTCTTTCTACAACTTTCTGGGCGTGAATAATATGTATAAACATGCCAAATTACAGCTTCTTGGTACCAATATTCTTTGAGTAAAACCGAGGGTAGGCGAACGGACAGACGGACAAAACTATATATCTACTATAAGGGTTCCTTGTTGAATAAAAAACCCTAAAAATTTAAAAATAACAATGTTTTATCAATTATTTGTTTAGTTTGACACTGGTAATTTTAGTACTTATATTTTTCGGAGTTACACATTCACTAATCATTAAAGGAAATTAAAAACGCACAATAAGCCAAAACACTTTTATTTTATTCAGCACTTCGGATTGTATTAAATTTTAACGAAGCGTAGCACTTTAGGCTACGATAGAGGTGGCGATAGAGTCCGCCTCCACGCCGCACGCGTTGACGCCCCTCAAAATTCGCACAAAGCCGTTGTCACCCCAGTCAGTTCCCCAAGAATTCTTGATAGTCCAGTACTTTTCATTATTAACTTGAACAAAAACAAGGCAAAATTAAACCTGTCTCCAAACAGGAACGTGAAAAATAAATATCTGTTTCCGTAACGTATGTATAAACACTGCCTCGCAAAGAAATAAAGCACTTACGACTATTTCAATTTGCGTAATTTTTACTGTAAAGAAATAAAATTATAATCCTGCAAAATGAAGAAAGTTTTGTAAACAAAAAATAATTATATAGCGTAAAATCTCATTTTCAATAATTTTGCAATGGGGTTTATTTGGTAACCGAATCAAATATTTTGTGTATGTAAAAATACACTACGCGTGTAGCCTTCTGAGAGCCTTCTGGTGGTTAAATCATGTATGTGAAATATAAGCCATCGGAAAATTCACCAGAACAAAAGCAATGTTATTAGACACCTTCGGCCATCAACATGTCCACAACTGGACCTTCTCTATGGTGCACCGTGTTGTGGCATAATGTTGTAAGTAATAAAAAATGGGTCATAATCTATATTAGCCATATTAGGCATTACGCATAAACTTGTGACGCAGAATCTACATTCCCATAGTTTGATTACGCAGATTTTTAGTCCGAATATTTATCCGAATTCGGTCATATTTTTCATGCTCCGAATAATGTCCACGCATAAATTAAATGAGTATAAAATTGTTTTGCCGAAAATCATTGCAGAAACATTTTTTGTCATAACATTATTTCACTGAATAAAATTATCGACACGTCAAAAAAGAACGTAGCATTGAGTTTTTGATAAGGTTACAATTTTAACCTAACTTTTCTGATAAGTATGTCAAGTAAGTTTCGGCCAATCGATAAACCTATCCTACTTTTTTAGTATCAGATCGTTTTTGTTATGGTCGCAGTTCTAACCTAACCTACTTTTCTGGTAGCAGTTGTAGGTATGCCAAGTTAGTTTCGGACAATCGATAATATGACGAAAAAAAATTATGCTTAATAGAATTATGCGTTAAAATAATCGGTCATAATAATAGTAAGCGAACTTAATTAATTAATTTCAGACTAACTCATTTTCGGGATGTTACGAATTATGCCAAATAAGGTTTCTGCCAGATTACCATTCGGCGAAAACCGATTATGCTAAGTCTGTTATGCTAAGAGAGTTTCGGACAATAAATGTTATGCCACTTAGAGGGACCCCCTTCTCTATAGCTCTGCAATGTTCAGGCTTGTGTTACTCGCGTGAAGCTATTTTCTTCTGATCGCCATTCCAACATCGCACCTTTTGGTACTCAATCGCAACTTCAGAACCTCCCAAACAACCGGCCATTTTTGAATGACTTCAAAAAAGGAGGAGTTTCTCAATTCGATCGTATATATATATATATTTTATCGTATTTTTATTATGATTCAGTCTTGTTTCAATTTTCATTTAGCGTTTACGGAAAAAATCGACACTAAAATAAATGCGATAGATATGGACAATTTAAGACCATCATAAGATTAAAAATAAAAGACGACAAAGAACATTATTCACCGTCAAAAAAACATGAGTTTAGACAAGGGACATGAACGAAATGCAGTTGCAGAAATTATAACTTCGGATTAACGGCAGATGGCGACACCTTTTCGATCAAATGGCTCCAAAAAAATAACTACACATAAAGAGCAGTAAGAGAACAATATTTCCAGAGGTTTTAAGGGCGGAGCATTGTTTTTGGATTTCATTCAGGCAACTCCAACCGGTGGCAAAGGTATGAAAAATTAAGCATTAATACCTTGGAAGTTTTTAGTAACAGCGGCCTGTTTTATAAAGCTACAAATTACAATTTACAGGTTACAAGTTTCCATTTCACACAACCTCGACCAATGACGAGCAGCCATTTGCGCAGTGTTGCTACTTTATACCTGTAAAATTGTAACTTGTAGCTTTATGAAACGTGCCCCTGACGTTCAATTATTATAATTAGTTCTTTGCCGAGATTATTTTAGGTTATACGTCATCGGAGCCTACGTTATGTACCTACCTCAATTTTGGGTAATCTAATAAATTTTATCTGTGGTCTTAGACAAGATGCATTCGGCGAAGGTTATCGCGGTTGAGAATGTATAGGGATTGTCGTACACTGTCAGGCGATTGCGTCGAACTTCGTGAAAATCGTTTGGAATAGCCTTATGCATCTGGTCGAGCCTCACTAAATAACTCTACTTTAGTCTTATGTTTCGATTGCGGAACTACGAGTAAGAAGTTTATTTTTATACCTTCTCCGTAGCCAATAAGAAGTACGGAATGCTCAGCTTTGATTGGATCGGATGAACATGTGTCTGGGTGTAGAATTCCTCTAGCGTAATACCCAAAATCTGCATCGTCTAGGTCTGAAACAACGACCAAGTAAATAAAAAATGTTAGCTAGAACTAAAGTTTTAAAGTTATTATTGATATGTAGCGTCGATAGTGTCAATACCGCTATCGTTTTTGGTTGTAGTTGAATTCTAGGACTCTTGCTTCCTCTGGATTCAAAATCAGCACTCACGCTAAATAATGGCTAGTAAAAAAGAATCCAAAGGCATGAGATGAAACTTTGCTGCCGGGTGAAACACACGATTTAAGTAATAGCAACGTAAAAAAGGACCAAACATAAAATTATATTATATTGCAATAGAGATATTTATTTACCAATAGACAAAGGCCCGATGTTGTACAGCTTCTGTTTTAAATCTTCTGCATCAGTAATATTGATTAACCCTCCTCCAGTCACTTTGGCAACTACTTTATCAGCTTTTTCTTGGCACTGCTGGTAGTCTCTGGCAACGTAAGGGTAGTCTTCCTCCTTCATGCATCCAGTTCTGTTTTCTAACAGTCTGAAAAATCGCAGAAAAAGAAAAACCATTTATAGGCCTAACATAACACAGAACTATTGAAAATAACCAAAATATTTCGTTATACTTACTTCATAACCTCCTGTTTATATCCCCCTTGACAACCATCTATTTGAAGACAGTCCATGCACTGCTGTTCAGAGAACTGGATGCATTGCTTGTGCTTGATGGCGTACTGCCCTTCAATGTTACCTATGAAATAAATTCCATTGTGTTACCATATTCTTTACCAAACTTTTGGTAATATAGTGATTTCCATCCACTTGATTTTTCGTAAATTGACGCAAACGTTCAGCTTCAATTTTTGAATGAGAGGACGCGCCTTCTATTGCCGTATATTGAATATACTATATATTCGAAATAAAAGTATGTGATAATGATATTAACCAATGATACGGATATAAATGATAATATAGTTAAATGGATTGATTGAATAACATCTCGAAATTAGCTTTATCCTGGACGGTACAAGAATTGACCATATTTCGTATTTCGAACCCAGAATAATAGAAATTCAATTAACAGTTTTTCAAAACGATATCTAGTCTTTCAAAAAGGTTTATTTAAATAGATTATGTTTAATAACGATTTACAGAAACAAAAAAATATATTTTGATATTTCGGGGTTAACAAGAAAACGTACGAGAGAAAGAATTAAGATCAAATAAATAACGACAAAGCCAAACAAGTTACGATCTTAGTTCTACTTAAAAAATAAACCATATGAAAGAAAAATGCTTTATTGCCCAAACACCTTACAGTTGTATTCTTAATGAAAAAGTTACAGTTTTTTTTTTACGTCATAGATAAAAGATAAAAAAGATAAAAGATAAAAGAAATTTATTTAGTAAGTAGGCCGCTCGGGCACTTTTACACGTCAAGATACTACCAGCGCTTCCCAAGAGGAGACCACTGCTGAGAAGAAACGCCGCAAGAAACTCAGCAGTCAGTCATTTTTTAAACTTATTTCATATTGCATATTACAATGGTATGTACAACTTAATCTAGCATTATATAAAGCTACAAGTATTAAATTAAATATAATATCAAATAACAGTAGTTCAGCAGGAAAACATGCCAAAAATCTTACGGGAGAGAAAGATAGAAAAGAATAAAATAAAATAACTACAACTACCTACTTATATATGTGTATATGAGATGGTGCAAGATGACCACATAAAAGTTTCGATATGTTTTCCTGCATCAACGGTGTCCCCCAGACAAGAAAAAGCAGGATAAAGCCTTTGCATTTGAACAAATGACTATTGACTAAGTTTCGGGTGTATGCCATGCATTTTTGTCTGTTAGATAGTCCTCGACCCTATAATACGCTTTAGACATTAACGACCTTTTCAAATATTTTTTAAGTGCTGGAAAGGGTAACTTTAAAACTACTTCAGGTAATTTATTATAGAAATGAATGCATTGACCAACAAATGATTTATATACTTTACGGACACGGAATTTTCGAATAGCTATTTTATTTTTATTTCTAGTATTTAAATTATGTATATCTGAGTTTTTGGTGAACGAATCTAAATTCTTAATAACATAAATAATATTCTCGTAAATAAATTGAGACGCTACAGTTAAGATATTAGTTTCTTTAAAAAGTTCTCTTAATGAGTCACGGGAATTTAAATTATAAATAGAACGAATGGCCCTTTTTTGTAACACAAATATAGTTTGTATGTCAGCTGCCTTACCCCAAACCAGAATACCATAAGACATAACACTATGAAAATAACTATAATAAACTAAGCGAGCTGTCTCAACATTAGTTAGTTGTCTAATTTTCCTAACGGCGTAAGCTGCCGAACTTAGTTTACCTGCCAGTGCAGCTATGTGGGGACTCCATCGCAAATTTTTATCTATTGTTATGCCTAGGAAAACCGCCCTATCTACCATTAGCAAACACTCGTTATTTAGAAAAATACTAGAATCTACCGGTTTAACATTAGGCAAAGCGAACCTAACACATTTAGTTTTCTTGGCATTTAGTAGCAAGTTGTTACTAATAAACCAATTATGTACTTTAACTAGAGTGGCGTTTATCCTACTGTAGTCTACGGTTTTTCTATCTACCTTGAAAATTAGTGAAGTATCATCAGCAAAAAGTACAATATCGCAAAGTTCATCTACTATTGGTGGTAAGTCATTTATGTAAACCAAAAATAAAAAAGGACCTAAAATAGAGCCTTGAGGCACACCTATTTTCACTGTAGCTCCAACAGATTGCGTTTTGTTTACAACAACTGTTTGAGTTCTATCACTTAGATAAGAAGACATAAGGCTTAAAGCTTTATTGGACAATCCATAATGTTCTAATTTTAAAATAAGGGTCATATGTTCCACGCAATCAAAAGCTTTAGAAAGATCACAAAATATTCCTATTGCGTCGCAAGATGTTTCCCAACTGTTATATATATATTTAATGAGTACCGATGCCGCATCAATTGTTGATCGACCTCTTGTAAAGCCAAACTGGTTATTGCTAAGTAGTTTATTTCTGTTAAAGTGACCTAACATATCCTTCAGCATTAGTTTCTCAAAGACTTTACTTAAAACTGGTAGTATGGAAATGGGACGGAAGTTCGTTATATCACTCATCTCGCCTGATTTAAAAAGAGGTATGACTTTACTATATTTCATGAGATAAGGCAAACTAGCACACAGGCCACCTGATGGTAAGTGGAAACTGTGACCCATAGACATTCATAAGACTGCAAAGGCGTTGCCAACCCTGAGGACTAAGATGGAATGCCTCTATGCTAGTCATTACACCGGCTGTCTTATCCCCAAAGCGGAACACAACAACGCAAACACTGCTGTTTGGCGGTAGGTTAATGGATAAGATGGTGGTAGCGATCCGGACGGACCCTCCACAAGATCCTACCACCCGCAAAAAAGAACTGTAAACGTTTAGCTGCGTCAAAAAGGACAGAATCAGCGTGAGCTGGCACCTGCTGATGCAGAAGACACAGCGCTGGTTTTCAGTTTGAAATAAAAGCACTAGTTCGCGAAAATCAACTTTCTGCACGATATACAGCTACGAAAACTACCACTTTTTGAGCAACTATATCAAAAGATTGTTTTTTTATCTTTGGCCAGAAGGTGACAGTTACATGATTTTTTATTTATTTTAGTTGTAGTTTAATACTTCTAACGGCCACGTCAGGCGGTAGTAGTAGTAGTATTAGTGAAAAACTTCCCTCAAAACCCGCCAATTGATGTTTTGGTATTATTAGAGTAGGTATTTCTTCTGATTGAACGTACTTTACTTTCTCTCTCATGTGCCCATGTCCGATTTGTCGCCTGCAGTTCACGATTTTTGACACGGTCATCAACAGCATAAATAACCCTCATCTGAAGCAGTAGGATTGAAACAGAGACCTTAGTGCGCGAGTAATTCAAGGACGCGAGTAGTTAATTTTCAGACGACATGGTTAAATACTAGATTGTACCTCCATGGGAGAGTGTACTCGTACAGTACGATTATTTACACTTTGACACTCGGGACATCTCAGTTAATCGTAAAGGTTTATACATAGAGCATAATACAATCCTAGAATTTACTCACATTAAATATTCAAATCTATTTAAGTAGTATACTCAGGAGCAAAAATACCGGATGAGAGTGCATTTTTCATACAAACGAGACTATTTCGAAGCCTTGGTTCTTCGCCAGGGGTTGTTTTGAGTGAGGTTTAATGGTGGATACTGCGAGGTTCAATAGAGGGGGTCAAAAGTTCTTAAGATACGTAACTGATCGCACAACCAGTTACTTAACACCACAGCGGGAGAGTTTGGGTCAGCACTTGGATTTCCTTACATTTTATTGCCATTTTAGATGTTTTTCTGAACATGCACAATTCCGGCGTTAACCGCAGATTTATTCAGTTGGGTATCCTAGGCACTCTAGAAGTCCTGTGTCAATGCTCAAGGTATTTATCATCGGATTTCACTAAAAGAATTCCCTGGCGAGGAACCAAGGCTTCGAAATAGCCTCTTTAGTATGAAAAACGCACTCTGACCCGTTAGTTTTGCTCCTGAGTGTATCTGAGTCTCAGATGCTGCTCGCTAGTCTGAGTGACTTACCAATAGCACTGAAAATGTAGCAGGAGCCACAGTTGCCTTGGTTCTTTACAGGAGTGACGGCTCCGTGGTCTCGCCAATCAAACGAGTCGGGCGCGGGCTTTGATTCGAAGTTCAAATCCAAATATTTTTTATTTTGAGTCGTGTCCTTAGAACGTATGTTACCATGGTAACTTTTTGTTTCCTCTGGTGTCAAATCGGCAAAGTGAGTAACTCCGAATACAGTTTGAGGAAACTTGGCATTCAATTCGTTTATCCTTTTCAAACTTTGTTTAAAAATTATAAGTCTCATGTTGTATTCTTCATCATTATATTGTCTGTTATATTTGGTCAAGTGGTATTTAAACAAGTCTTCGGCGTCATCTAGATCGTAGTATATCTTCTCTGGGAGCGGCACAGTGGAGGCAGAAGCTACGGCGAGTCTGGCGACGCAGACGGCGACCACGGCGGCGAGCAGCATGGTGTACAGATGTTTTGTGGAACTATTATTATGTCACTTACCCGACAAGAGTTGAAAAGGTTGTGGTTTTACGTTACCCCTTCTCTTATTATTTATAGTGTAGGTGAAGTATTTGAAAAACTTTCATTTAAGTCATTAAAAACGTTGATTATAAAATTCTTTTATTTAAGTATTTATTTTTTAGTATTTATGTATTTTACCACGTGTAAGCTTAAATAAAATTTAAGTATGCATAAGGTAATTTTTAAATGTAGGAATGTTTCCAAAACGATAAAACCTAGAATTTCACTGAGAAAGTCATATTTAGGGATCCGTACAAAAAATTAAAAAACCGGAACCCTTATCACTCGTGCGTCGCCTGTATGTCCGTCCGACTGTCACAGCCAATTCGCTCCGAATCTACTGGACCAAATCAGGTGAAATTTATTAAATTATTTTTTAGAGGACACATTAGGAAATAATCAAAAGGGCTATCAAATGAAAGGGCTTGTTATGAGGACCTCAATTTTTTTTTATTGTTGTAAAATAAATTTATTTTATTTTATTCATGAAAAAAGACGAAAATGTTTCATTCTTCCCCCTGATCTCCAAAACGAATTAGCCTTAAATTTAATTAATATAGTTCATTGCTTGTAGATTACAGAAAAACCTATAAGAAATCCATCAAAAAAAAACGTATAAATATGGAACCCTCTCCATGCGAGTTCAACTCGCACTTGGGCGATATTTTTGTAGCCCTAAGAATATAAATGTATGGATCTCAGATCACATTTAACATAAGGTGGCCTGGGTGGTCGCCCACCGTCTCCAAGATATAAAAAAAATACAAGTCATTGAGACACGAGTATACCTTTGCTTTAACCTTACGAGGAGTGTAGTAGTCAATTAGTAGAACCTAAGTAGAGACTACTTTCCATTTAGTTATATACTCGAAGGTCAATCGTTATTAACCTTTCGAATGCCACAGACAACTGAATCTGACGCCATCGCCGGCCACAGCTGACACAAGTTAAAGATTAAAAGAGTGTTTGTTTCGTATGAATTAAGTTGTAATTTGCATAGCATGTCAAACATGTTTGGCGTTCGAGTGACACATTTTGTATTTGACGTAACGTAAACCAGTTTAGTTTACTAATTCATCGATGTAATATTACAATATAAATTACATTGAGATCGTCAACCTAAGTTCTAATAATCTGTTATGTAGCAAAATAACTTAAATCAAATGTTATAAAGTTGATACACATTACGTCTAGAACGTCGAAAGCCTAAATTAATACTGTTCTTAATGTATAAAGTTCGGAATACATACAACATGACTGGTCGAATGAATATCGTAGTCAATCGATTACATTCGAAACACAAATATGTCCATGAATTTTAGTTTAATTCCTAATTCAATATCAAAAACTGCGGAGCTCCTACTTTTTTACTTTTTTTTTTGGGCCGGCTGAACAACTCACATAACCCAAACCGACCGCATATTTATGAAACAATTTTAATCCGAATTTCGTATGTTAAATAATTTGACTTTATGTATTTTGAACGTTACACACAGTGAGCAGTATAGATTTTAAACGCTATGTTATTAAATCGCAGGAATTTTAAACTTATGACATAAGATGTTAATAATCGGGTACCTTTTGCAATTTTACTTTATACACGGTGTAACACGAGAAAACCGAATAATTTTAACAGTGTGTTCCTAAGGCCGTAAGAAACAAAAAAGATTATATGAACCCAGGTCTAAATATGATTTTAAACTGAAAACTACTGGCCACTTCATTCCGCAATCATAATGACATTAATGACTTACATTGCGTCATTGACATTGTTGTTATTGATATAAGATTTGTACGACGTATATTTTGATTTTCACAACGTAACTTTTATTATCTTGTACTGGTATTTATTATCTTGTCAGCCTTATCTAGTTGTTAAACTAGGCATAAGACGTTACAAAGTGTCTTCAGAAATAATGAATGTTAATTGAAGTATTGACTTATGGAACGGAGACGTGGTCCCTCACAGTGAGCCTTTTAAATAAGCTCAGAGTTACTCAGCGTGCTATGGAGAGAGCTGCTCGGAGTTTCTCTACGGGATAGAATCAGAAATGAAGAAATCCGTAGAAGAACCAAAGTCACAAGCTGCAAGCTGAAGTGGCAATGGGCTGGACACATTGCTCGTAGAACTGAGGGCCGGTGGGGTGTTAAGGTTCTCGAGTGCAGACCACGCACCGGGAGACGCGGTGTCGGTCGGCCACCTACTAGATGGACCGACGACCTGGTGAAAGTCGCCGGACACCGGTAGATGCAGAAGGCGTATGACCGTTCGTGGTGGAAGTCTTTGGGGGAGACCTACGTTCAGCAGTGGACGTCCCCGGGTTGAAATGATGCAAATAAAAGTATCTATGGTATGCTTTTACTTAATAAATAAAATAAAAGAATGTTGTGTATTATTTCGTATAATTTGTGGATAACATGAATCGCATAAGTAAGATTAATTAGTGATTACAATAATAAAACGAAATGTTTACAAAATTAACTCGCAACAAGACTAGTACTACTCCTGTCGACAGTATTCATTCATAAACAAATAAAAATAAACTGCATATCATAAAAATATTACATCCATTAAGATTCCGTTAAGTACTTACCATCTGAGGCCCGTGGCAAATTCATTAGATGGGGCCCTCTCAGTAAAATCGTCATGTTACTCCTGAGCTCGCAGCCTCTCGGGCCGGAAAGCTGTCTCGGGCCGAGGGGCCTCTCGGGCTGGGGGCCCGTGGCATTTTGCCGACTTGCCACCCTGTAGTTACGCCACTGGTATGTACCCAGTCCGTTGCGGTCGGTGTCTTTCTTACACTTTGCTACTTGATACTCCAACGAACTGGTAATAGCACGAATACTTTTAATCCGTCGGCTTCATCATTATCACCATTTCTTCAGCCTGTTACCGCCACTGGTGAGCACTCGAGTACGCCATTCATCCCGAATCCCGATCATGTGCTGTTCTAATCTAATCCAAAATTGATCCGGCTTGCCTTCAGTAATTACAATGTTCCAAGATTTGTGAAAGTTTCTTCATATTTGTTTTTTTTTGTCATAACATTCAATTGAATATTGGATTATTTTTATTAATTTATCGATATTTTTACGTTTTTGGAGAAAAAATATTAAGCTGACGTTGACATGTAAACATACTAATGACGGTTCTGAATGAAAGTCAATTTACAGTCAACTTAGACGTGGCGGGCTCGCAACGTCGCAATTGTAAGGGTGTTTTTTACTGGAGATTTCATTACGACTTTTTTAAACATAAACGCAAATATCTCAAAAACCAAGCTGAATCTAGCAAACATTATACGACAATTTTAACTCCAAATAATGTCTGGAATACGCTGTTAAAATTATTCGGTTTCCCCGTGTATAATATTTAGATCTTATGAAAAACTAACTTATAACTAAATTTAGCCATGTAACGAGGAAATGTTATATATCTTGAAGGTAATAATGTTTCCAGTTTTGCATAAAACTGAGCCTTTGTATATTATGGTGACAAAATGGACTCTCATATTTCTATAAAAACAAGAGAGTTTTGAAGATAAAGGGTGTCCAGTGACGGTAGTTACTGAGGAAACCGTCCGAAAAATTTAGAATATAGTTTGGGTCACATGTTAGGTGAATTTCTAGTTATTTAAGCACCTGTATAGGGTACTGTGTAAATGTGGAAAGATTCTCAAAGCTATAAGCCCCAGAATTCACGAACGCGGAGTAATGAAAATGAAAATCAAAATTGTGCCCGGATTAAAACCACAATATCAATAACGACAACCGTATCAACAACTAGTCTCATAAAAAAAAATATAGATATTTTTTTGCGGATTTTAGTGGATTTTTAAGAAGATGGTATTGTCTTTTTTATTTTGTTGTTTTTGTAGTTGGTCAATGTCTTAAGTAGCAATAGTCCAATGCCTCTTGCATCTCACAATCTCACCATCCTCTTACAAAAAATTGTCATCAAGATATATGGATGTTCATGACTCAGAAGTTGTCCTGGCACCAGTATCCTTCACCGTGTGAGCAATAAGAAAAAGCAAAAAGATAAAGACCAGAATATAAAAAATTAATCACCACTCATTAAATAAGCAGGCGTAGTACTCGTCATTTAGAAGTTCCGGTGAGCATCTCTGATCTAACTTAATCATCAGTTTTTACCAAATGATATTTTTGGAAAGCATATGCTTTAGTTTTGCTGGAAATACCTCGATTTACTATTACGAGTATGCCTGTTTACAAATTTTAAGGAGTTCCGTCTATGTTTTATAGATTTCAACAAAAAATAATTATCGGACCAGTTCAATACGTTTAAAGGTAGGGTCAGTTAAAAAATAAAGAATATATTTTTATTTTTTATCCCACGACACACACATACACACACATAGTGGTCATACTTATAACACCCCCTTTTTTTGCTACGAGGGTTAAAAATGAATTTTATTGACCAACGAGCAGATATAATCGTATGTATCATATTTACAGAGAGACTAATTATGGTGATAATTATGATTCAAATGAAAAAGGAATTTCTTTCTTTTTGAAAAATGTTAGTAGCGACGACCCGGACTAGGCCACTTGAGCAGTGGAGATACGGTCCGCCTCTGCACCACACGCGTTGACGCCCCTCAGAAGACGCACGTACCCCTTCTCGCCAAAATCGTTTCCCCAAGAGTTCTTGATTGTCCAGTACTTTTCTCCATATTCTGGTAAAACATAACACCAATTTAACAAGAATTATTTTGAAAAACGATCGTCTTCAACGCAACGACTGTTTCAGATCATGCTAGCGTAATATTAAAGTTTGGTATGGCGAGAACCTTTAGATCTTAGGTTTAGATCCTAAGCATATTAAATATAAGACTAAAGATTAACATGCGCAAAAATTAGATGGCACCTACCATTTTGCTAAAGATATCAACAACAGAAATCATATCACTTATATGATTGACGCAAGCCCGTTTATCGATTTCATATATTTCCTGTCAACTTTTTTAAGGTTTTGAGAAGGCAAGCAAACAAACAGACCACCTGATGATAAGTAACATCTAAGACTCATAGACATTTGCTTTTTTGAGACTACAATCAGCACTGTAATCCTGTCTTCAAATGCGTTGCCAACCCCGAGGATTACCTAACCTACTTTGGCAGTAATTTCAGTCGTTTTGTCCCAACACCAGAATCACCAAAAGAGGTAGGTTAAAAAAGAAGAAAAAGAAGTGGTGGTAGCGATATTGGTGGACCCTGCAAAAGACCTGAATAGCTTAAATAAACCTCAATTTTATACACACCTACTCCATATCCGACCAAAAGTACAGCATGATCAGCCAGTAGGGGATGAGACGAACATTTTTTTGGGTGAAGAACCCCTCCCTTATAATGCAGGAAATCCCTAGAGTCCAATCCTGAAACAACGGCATTACTTATAAACGCTGTAAAATTCTTATGTCGAAATTCACCAACCACTTAACAGAAAGATTACAGTTTTAAAAGCTGTCAAAATGTATTAACTAACACTCGATTAACATTGATTAACATTTAAAGTGGTTTATTTCATCTAGCCAGTTTATTTTAGTTAGATATACCTACTACAAAAAAAAACGTAAATGGGGATCAAAAGCTGAATTTTTAAAACTTTTTGGCATCTGTATTCTGTATTCTGTATATGAGCAAATAAAATCAAGATTGCATACAAAGACGTCTCATACCACAACAGTGTAGATGGCGAGATTGTCCCATACCGAGCTACGAGGTAAAGTGGAAAGGAAACCAGTGAGACATTCAGGGCTAAAAAAACCAGCCCTAAATTTACCAATAGACAGAGGCCCGATGTTGTACAACTTCTGTTTTAAATCTTCTGCATCTGTAATATTGATTAACCCTCCTCCAGTCACTTTGGCAACTACTTTATCAGCTGTCTCCTGACAGCGCTGGTTATCGAAGCCATAGTATGGGTAGGCTTTCTCCGTCATGCATCCAGCTCATTTTGCTAATTTTCTGAAAATACGCAGTTAGTTAAATAAAAAATGAACCATTTTCTAGTCCAATGTAACAATCAACAAAAATATAGTAGGTAGGTAATGACTACCCCATAACTTGATCCGCAAATCCGCCTTCACAACCATAGTACCCTAGACAGTCCAAGCACTGCTGTTCAGAGAAGGCAATGCATTGCTTGTGCTTGATGGCATACTGCCCTTCAATGTTGCCTGTGGAATTAATTGGATGGTTTTAATATCATAAAACAGAATAAATCTAGAATATATATTCGAAAGTTTGTAATTATTATTAAATAAACCAATAAGGGACATGGTTGTTTTTAGAGTTCCATAGTCAAACTAGGAACCCTTATAGTTTCAACATGTCCGCCGTCTGTCCGTCCGTCCGCAGCTTAGCTCAGAGGCTCTTAGTGTAGTGTTATTTAGCATGACAAGGGGCCAAAAGAAATGTTGAAATATTATTTTTACGGTAAGCTCCCCTTCTCGTAACATGGCGGTGTATTTTAATTTTTCATTCCCCATTTTATGGGGTCTCGTTTGATAGGTCTTTCAAAAATATTGCGGGTTTATTCAAACAATTATTCGATTAAGGGATCTGTTTGTAAAGTATAAGGATTTAAAGTTTAAAGAAAACCTATCACGAGTATCTGATCACGACTAAGTATATTAATAAAATTGATTGGTTACTGAGATACAGGCGTCCAAAGTGTTTATACCTGCTAAAATGACCTAAGAAATCGCAAATAACTTTAAACAGTTTCTAATTTTTAATTTAATTAATTGTTGATTTTTGAGAAAGTTCTTGTTTGTCGATTTCGTTTGTCGGAACCCTGCACTGGGCATGGTCAGACATGCTCTTGCCTGGTTTTTTAATAATTCGTTTCAGGCTGTTAACTTACCGATAGCACTGAAAATGTAGCAGGAACCACATTCTCCTTGGTCTCTCACTGGAGTAACGGCTCCGTGTTCTCGCCAATCAAACGAGTCAGGCGCCGGCTTCATTTCTACATTAAGAGACCAACTATATTCTTCAATTTCCATTGTGTTATTAAGCGGTCTGCCTCCATGGTAACTTATAATTTCCTCTCGAGTCAAATCAGCAAAGTGAGTTACTCCAAATACAGTTCGAGGAAACTCAGCGTTCAACTCGTTTATCTCTTTTAAATTCAGTTTAAAATATTCACGTCTCTTGTTGTGTTCTTTGCTGTTATAGTTTCTGTGGTATTTTCTTTCATGTTCTTCAAACAAGTTCTCTACGTCTTCGAGGTCGTAATATATCTTCTCTGGGAGCGTCACAGTAGTTGGTGATGCTACGGCGTGGCAGACAACGCAGAGTGTGACCACGGCAGCAAGTAACATGGTGTAAGGTGTTTAATTACCTACTTTGGTACCTCTACAGATGAAGTCTCTGCGTTCTTTTAAGTGTCTTGAGGTAAAACATTTAGTATTTATCAAAGAAATGTACAACAAATGCATTTGCATCCAACACATAATGTTTCAAGTCATAAATAAAGTAGATAACACACACACATTCCACACATTCATTCATTCTTTTAGAGTTATCAAGTAGTTGATAAGTTGAGAAATTGCTCGTGTAAGTAATTGGTGTTTTAGTGGTGGTAGGTACTTGTGCAGGGTCCGTCCGGATTGCTACCACCATCTTATCCATTAACCCACCGCCAAGCAGCAGTGTTCGCATTGCTGTGTTCCTGTGTGGGGATAAGACAACCGGTGAATTACTAGCATAGAGGCATTCATTCATTTTAGCATGTAGTCTTGAGATTTCATATGGCTATGGGTCTCAGATCCCACTTACAAATTAATTAAAAATTAAGTACCATACTTTACAAATTCAGTATAAAAGGGGGAGAGGGGAGTTACTAAAGATTTAGTAGATCAACCACAATGTTCTCATCGAAATGACTTGATGAAGGCGGAAAGTGGTCATAGGAAGTCCTCATTTTTGTAGCTCATAGTAGATTCGTCTAGTAATGGACTCGTGACTTTTATATTTATAGTCTTTATAGTTCGGGCGGCAGGCAGTTATAAAAAACATTTTTTTTTATATTCCTGTTCACACAGTAAAATAATTTTAGTAGCAGAACGTAAATTTAGTCCACTAGAGCAACGGAGAAACGGTCGGCCTCCACGCCGCACGCGTTGACGCTCCTCAGAAGACGCACGTACCCCTCTTCACCCCAATCGGCTACCCAGGAATTCTTGATAGTCCAATTCTTTTCTCCATTTTCTGTTCAAACAACGTGAGGAATTTTGCCTCAAGAGACAAAAATACCTATAAACCGACCATGTCGAAAATACACAGAAACGTATAAAAAAATATCAGTCTTCTGAGAACAAATTATTTTATGCATACCCATTGTACATACATAATATAAGCATCCTCAGAAAAAACCCATTAAAACCAGTTAATTAAATGATCAGCCATTGTCAAGTAAGTAGACGACGCGCTGGCCTAGTTGTCTGCCTACGAAGCTAGCGTTCCTGGGTTCAAATCCCTATTTGTGTGATGAGCGCAAATATTAGGTCCTGAGTCATGGATGTTTTCTATGAATTTAAAGTGTATTTCTTTATACAAGTATTTATATCGTTGCCCAGGACCCATAGTTAAAGTCTAGAGCTTTTGTTTGGGAGTAATTCAATTAGTGTGACATTGTCCCCAGCGTTCTCGAGTGGTGGCCCCGCACCGGTGGACGGAGTGTTGGACGGCCTCCCACCCGGTGGTCTGACGACCTGGTTAGGATCGCGGGGAGCCGCTGGATGCAAGCGGCTCAAGACCGTGACTTGTGGCGCTCTTTGGGGGAGGCCTTTGTCCAGCAGTGGACGCCCCCGGGCTGATGATGATGATGTCCCCAGCGGGCCTAGTACGGCTGCGTCTATATCGCGTGTCAAATGTGGATAAAGCAACCGTCACTGTCGTACTTATTCACGTGTCAGAAGGTGACGGATGCCTTATCCAAACTTAGTCACGCGATAAACGCAGCCATATAGCTCCTGGTATATTTAAATTTAAATCATCCCGATACCAAAGTTTGTAGACAATTCATCAATCAATAAATTATTTATTTGTAAAACATAGGTAACACAACGGATACAATTGTAAATATAGGTAAGTAGGTTTCCTGCGACCCTATCTTTGAAGGAAGCTTTGCTTTCTAGTCTCTTGTTGTATTCTTCGTATTACGTGAGTTTTAATAGTACATTGTGCATCAAGGGTAGTATGAAGGGAATTACTAACGAGAGTGTTAGAAGCCCGACGCCGAAGGCGGAGGGCTTTTAATGACTCGAGTTAGTAATCCCCTTACTGCCTGTGATACACACAATGGTTTTCATCACATTTGCGAGGAAAAAAACAAAGAGAAAACACTTTAACTCTGCAAAATATAAAGAAATAACTTTTGACGGACGGGAACGTAAATGGAAACGATATTTTTTTTTGTGACCATAGATACTGCGTTTAGTTTCGACCTGGATTCGAGCCAGATTTAGCCAATTTGATAAAAATGTATAATTACTAAAATTAATGATAAATGTTGATATAAACTTGAAATAGGTATAAAAATAATGAAGTTTAATGAAGCATATAGGTTTTGTGTAATGTAAGTTAGTCTATAGCTAATTTTTAAAGATGAAATTAGAAACCGATTTAATTTTTGGCTGAAAATTAAACCTCCTTAGTCAGAAATTATGTACGAAAGAGTTGCAAATTTTAAAAAGAAAGTCATTACTCCCTAGGGATGACAAACTCGCCATAATTCCCGCGGGAACAATTTAGGCCATTGTCCTTCTATATACAGGCATGAAATAACACCATTTACGAGCAAGTGTGATGAAAACAATTTTTTGGCGTTTTCTACATCGTAGTATATCTTCTCCGGAAGCGGCACAGTTGCGGGTGACGCTGCGGCAGCGTTGGTAGCGACGCAGATTGCAACCACGGCCGCGAGCAGCATAGTGTGCAGATTTTTTGTGGTTAAATTCACTTAAGTACCCATAATTGGTGAAAACTGTCTCGAATGTTTCTTTTCTGTTTTATATATGTATGGGTGTGTTGAGATGAAGTATTTAAATTATCTAATAAATATTTAGTAAAAATAGCTTGTGTTGTAAAATGTAATAATGTTTCAAGGCAAAAATAACATAGATAAAATAACTTTGCGTAATAACTGTTTTATTTAGAAATATGGAAAAATATTAAAGTACCTACAAAGCAAAGTAAACATAGTATGGTCTTTAAAATAATTTTCACACCACATGCTCAAAATTACCCAATTATATATAATGCAAAAAACCTCACCTAAAGTAAGTCATTATAGCCATCGGCTAACCGGCGGGTTATACTGAGTACTGAATCTCATTATAACCCGCTGGTTAATAATGAGATTGGAATTCATATGAAAAACCAGAATTTATACGTTTTTAAAAAATAAAATACTTTAAGTTTTAAAAAAAAACGTTGTTTCTAGTAAGTAGCCTTGCTTTTTATTTTCTCGCAAAAGGAAAGAAAAGAAGAGTATTCTCCTTTGGGATAAAGCTATTTTCGTCTCGGGCGAGCTTGTATCCCTCGCTGTACTCAGGACTCCGTTTTAGTTCCCTCGCTTCGCTCAGGAATTAACTCGTACCACCCTTGCTAGACTCGGGAGTTAAATCTGGAGTCGCCTCATTTGCTCAGGATTCAATATAGCGCCCGTGACATAAAAAAGTGCTTTATAACTCGTTATATAATCTATTATAAACTTCCTAAGTCTTTACCGGAACCTTGTGCGCGAGATATTAATGACGTCATTGTAGCTTACATAGTTTTATGACCATATGAACCAGTGAGAAGCTGCAATTCACTTTTAAATCAAAAGTCGTCATTGGAGTAATTTTTGTGGTTTCCTAATACAATAAAAAAATGATTCAGGCATGGGATTTGTAATCCCAGATGCCGGATCCCACTTTTATGTCAAAATTCATCATTCGAGTCATTTTCAGGTTTTCTTAACACAACAAAACTGAATCCAGCATGTGATTAAAAAAAAAAACTTTGCTGTAGGTATTATTATATTAGCCAAAGTTTCTATGGACGTGATATCTTGTTTTCAAGTGCCCATATATTGGTTCTCCGGTGACCTGGGTACTTGCGGCCATAGTAAGAAATGTTTTTTTAACTAATTACATTTGATATATATAGCTTTCAATTCTTTTGGTGCCACACCCAATTTCCATACAAAACGGGCTATCATCCTTGGGTATTGTCATTCTACTTGGTCAGTGACAAAATACTTAACAATATAATAAATGTCTTTGTGTTTTTGCTTGCTTTTTTTTGCTCCTTTATAATTAGAATGTTTTATAATAATTGTTTTTTACTTTAATTTAAGTTTTCTGTGAACAACTGTGTTCTTTTCATAAGTGGAAACTGTTTTGGCTCATGTATTAAGCAAATTTGTATTTTATCCTGTATTTTAATTTTAAGTTGTTTGTTTCCCAATAAATACATAAATAAGTCTAATATTTTAGTAAGTTTACTTTAATATTAAGAAAAAAACGGTCTTGTATCCTAAACAACGAGTGCTGTGGCTACGAAGTCCTTCTCGACGCCGCATGCGTTGACACCCCGCAGTAAACGAACGTAACCATGTTCGCGTACTTTGACCCCGTACGAATCCTTGATGATCCAGTATTTTTCTCCTCTTTCTGCAAATACAAAAAACATTTTTTAATCGTAACTCACTCAGATAGTTACTGTAGGAGCTCTTGCACGGGTTCATCTTCTCTCCTAGCGATAATAGGTCAAAGCTTGGATCTGTATTCCTTTTATTACCGTTAAAATGTTGCTGACGTCATAATCAGCCAGTACGATTTAAATGCAGCACGCTACAAGCAGCGAACCTTCATGTTGCAAACTCCAAAACAATAATAATCAAAAAATATATAGGTGGGAAATTCATAAAGATTAACAACTTACAACTCTTTCATAATACACCAAATTGGGTGCCACTCAGCATAGTGTCAGACATAGGTGTGCCGTGACCCTGATTTTCAGGGCAACCACACCATTACCTGAATATCTATTTTTTTTTAAATCCTTTCTCTCTTTCGTTTTGAGTGTCGAGTTAGTAAAACATTACTTCCTGACTAGTACAGTAAAATTATACATCCTTTTTTTACTCGTAATTTCTACTTTCTACAGGTAAAAAGGTCAGTTGCTCGAACTGTTGATATGTAGAAATTCTTACAAACACAACACGTATATTGTCATTTCAGTCTACTTCATACCTTCTCCGTATCCCACCAATAGTACGGCATGGGAAGCTCGTCTGGGGTTGCTAGAACACCGTATAGGTCGTAGAATCCCTCCTGTATAGTGGTCGAAATCGCAAGCGTCCAATGCTGAAACAATTAACGTGTTATCGTTAGTTTATTGAAGCCCAAGGATATTATTTTACACCTGTGTATTCTTGTTGGTTTTTTGTGACCCCTGTACGCAACGTCATGAAGGATTGTTCGGAATATCATTGGATTGGTAGGTGGGCAAAAATAACTATGGATTCATATCCATAGTACTATTGGTGACTATTAACAATTGTTTTTTTAAATTACAATAGTCTGAAATTCCATTCTTATAAACTGCTTGAGATATCAATCTATTCTATTTCTAAAATCCGACCATACGGCTTTAGGTTCGTGCTTGATGATGAGCGTCTGCACTCTTACTAGATATCTTTGCTCGATGCAAGACTTCAATTTTGGGGACACAAACTTACCACTAAACTTGATACGAAAAATGTGTCCCAGACAAGTGAAAAGAAGCCTATTCTTTATATCTTTGTAGCAATTAATGTGTAGAATCGCCAACTGTAACGTTGTTGAAAAAACTATCTTGTAATCTATCAATTTGGCTTTCGCATTACCTAAACATCTGCTTATACATATTATCAAACGCAATAACGAATTGAGCCATTAGTAGAAACATGTAATGGAACACACAACTTTTCGTACCAATAGACAAAGGCCCCTTCGCAAACAACGTCCGTTTTAAATGTTCTGCATCAGTTATGTTGAGAACTATGCCCTTAGTCACTTTTGCAACCGCTTTATGAGGATTTTCTTTGCAAGCCTGTCGGTCTTTGCCTATGTATGGGTAATCCTTTTCCTTCATACATCCGGCTGTTTTGGTTAAATAACTGAAAACAAGGACGCTATTAATAAAAATAACGACAAAACTTGAGAGAGTGTTTGTAAAGATACAAATTTAACAAACACAGGTACGGCTTAGTCGCGTAGTGTCTTGTCAGGATGTGACCCGACACGTTACACTCCCCTGATGAAGGACTCCAAACATCTAGAGCGGTTTTTTGACATTGATACGTGAGTGAAGCGTAGCTGTGTTTATTCTATAAGGCCATTTATTATGTAATACTTCATAACTTCCTGCGGAAAACCCCCACCACAGTCATATTTCTGGAAACAGTCCAAGATCTGCTGTTCAGAGAAGGCGATGCAGTGCTTGTGCTTGATGGCGTACTGCCCTTCAATGTTGGCTGTGGATTAATTGAAAGTTACTAAAATAAGTCAAACAAACAGTACAATTTTCGCACACGACGTAAATTTAACGTGTATATCCGTGTGATGTGTTAAAACAATTCATCAAAATCGTTATTACTAAGTAGTTACATTTCCATTTGCATTTTTTTTCCTTATTAGGTTTATTTTTTCGTGTTTATTCTCTGATGCTCCTGTTTCTGCATTTTTCAACATTCCAAAAAATGATATCATAATGTAAATAGAGCTCCGTTTTTGCGAAGTTCCTATTTCTGGGTGCTTTTCGGGCTAGCTGTAAATAACTTATACCTAACCTACCTATTTCTATTGCAAATGCAAAAAAAAAAATCTATACTAGCCTTCCCATTTACTTCCTTAACTACCATTTAGTGACGTGATGGTGATAAGAATGCGGAGTCAAATTATGAATTATATGCAGAAGTAACGTTTTAATCTACTAAGTTAAGGGTTACTTACCAATAGCACTAAAAATGTAACAGGAACCACATCGCCCTTGGTTTTTAACGGGACTGACTACGCCGTGGTCTCGCCAATCAAACGAATCGGGAACTTTCTTCAGACTCAGTGGTAATTTCACATCTACTTTTTCTATTTTTTGATTGGAAAGTTTGAATCCGTAGAAATGTTTTATTTCCTCTGAAGTCAAATCAGTAAACTGTGTTATTCCAAATACAGTTCGGGGATGTCTGGCATTCAACTTGTTTATCTTTTGTAATTTGTTTGTAAAAGATGCTAACCTTTTTTTGTATTCTATAACATCGTATTTCCTCTGATATTCTTTTACGTGTTCTTTAAATAAATGTTCGGCGTCTTTTAGATCGTAGTATACTTTCTTTTGGAGCGACACAGTGGCGGGAGAAGCTACGGCGTGGCTGGCGACGCAGACTGCGACCACGGCGGCGAGCAGCATGGTGGTCAGATATTTTGTGGAGTTATTAAGAGTTATGTTACTTACCCCCAAAGAATAAGAGGGTTTTTCTTTATTTATTTTCATTTATATACTTTAAAGTATGTGATTTTTATCGAAAAACAATGCGAATAATGCTCTTGTTATAAAAATCGTTTACTCATAAATAGCATAGATAGCGTTTAATAACTTCATTTCTGTACATACTTGGGTATCTGATTAGTGAATATTTTATGAATGTTTTGTTCATGTTATAAACTGTTTTTCAAACAAACATTCCTTTAATTTGTGACTTAGTAAAAGAAACAAATTCAAATGAAAATTTGTAGTTTTAATTGCCGAAAGGTAATCGGCCGACAACCGCCCTAACATCCAGTCTCCTTTTTTTATCTTAATGAAACAAAATCAAGTCTAATACTTTCTGATAACAAAAGAGATTAGGATTAAATTTTAAATAATTTATTTTACATCACCAACACTCCACACTAGAAAGGCAAATCTATCTATACAAAAGTGCCATTTTAGTCAAAATAAGTTGTACAATGTGATCCGACTACTTTGGTTTCTGTGTAGATTTGTTTCAGGGTATTGAGTCAATTGAATCATTTTAGAAAGTATTGAAAATTGGGATACAATTTTAATAATTTCCAATGTTTATTTAATTTTACGTGAAGAAGAAGAAGAAGAGGGAATACATTTATTTACCAACCATAAGACATACATTACACAATGACTAAAGAAAACAGTGAAGGTAACAGACGAGCTACTAATTTTGACACATTTAAAAAAATGGATGGTTTAGTATTGTGCTCGCTGCAACTAGCCTAAATATTGCACTGTTTTATGATCGTTGTTTATATTTTAACTACTTATGAGTAGATATATTAAATTAGTATTTATAAGTACGTACGAGTACTATAGTTTCGGATGCACAAACATAGACTTCTAGGAAAATGCTAGATTGTTAAGATTTATTATTTTTAAACAGATCATGATGAGAAATACTAGATCCTTAAGAACTCCTGGGGCCAGCAAGGCGAGCAAGGCTGCGTGCGTCTCCTGCAGAGCGTCAACGCGTACGGCATTGAGAACTCGAGCTTCACCGCCACCGCCCATTTTTTTTTTTGTTATTTATTGTAATGTTGGCATAGTGTTCATTTCTTATTATTTTAATAAATATCAAGACGTCCAGCTTAACTTTCACTCTGAATGTAAAATATAGAAATTATAAAATAATGTTATTTTATATTTTAACCTTAATTTAGAAACGTGAAATATGATTCGTCGTGACTTCCCACGAGAATTCACAGATATTTCCAATTAGAGAATACGTATCCAAATTAAACATACTTAAGAAAAAAATATATTTGAGGAGTTTCCTCAAAATCTCAAATACTGACTCGGTAACAAAAAAACGACTTTGGGAGTATAAAAGAAAACAAATATTTTTTAAATCGATCCACAGTTGACGAAGTGATCTCGTAATAAACATACAAAAAATACAGTTGAATTAAATCTGCACAAGTATGAAAACAACAGATATAATGTATAGCAAACTGATAAAGTTTCATAGGTAATGGTTGAATTTTAGTACTTAACAGGTCAAAGGCAGATATGTAAACAACGCATGGTTATCGAGTTTAATGAAACTAACCGTGTGAAAATAATAAGGTGTTAAGGAAAATTTCGTTAACCTTAGAAATAGTTGGACATAGTTTTACTTAATGCACCGTTAAATAAGATAGCTGAATGCCCTATAAGAACTTCTAAAATGTTTCTTTTAAATAACAACTTTATGACTCAACCGGACAAGAGGCAGACCAAAAAGAAGAGGACCATTTGTATAAATTTGAACCATTAATTGACAAAGATAAGACAAAACAAGAGATGACTGGAGAAATAATGGCGAGGTCTTTGCCCAGCGGTGGGACACTAAATATGCTATATAGATAGATAACTTTATTATAGTGGCATCTCATCCCGAGGATACCCCAGTAGGTACATGATAGCGGGGAGGAACAGGAGCCCAGACGTCTCACTTATCGAAACGGAAGAACTCCTCCTGAAAAAAAGAGGGAGGACCGTTCAGGGAGCTACTAACTTATGAGAAACTAGTTTTTGTGCGTGACCTCATCCGTTCAGGAACTCTCCAATTTTTAGAGAATTCCTTGACCTATGTGCTTTTCCATACTAACTCTGAGCTGAAGATCATCAAAATTCATCAAAGCTCCGTTACAAAGCATAGAGATAATAAGACAGACAGACTGAAAAATAATATAATTAGTCAGGTCCCGGGATAACTTCAGGGTAAGGATAGAGGAATGCCTCATAAAGGTTTCAGAACAAACGGCCTTAAGTAAATTTAGTTCAGAGAGATTGATACAGGAAATACAGTGCATGTATGTCATATCAGTTACTTAAGAAATAGCTGACATCAGTAAGAATATTAATAATAATTCAAAAAAAAAACGTAAAGACCCAGTCTAAAATATTTTAACGGAGCAATAACGCCGTCCTATTCCATCCCCACATTGCAAGGAAGCTCTTCCGGTGTACAGTCTCTAATCAACTACTCCTGGATCAGTAATTATCGTAACAAGTAGCTTTGAAATTGACAGTCTAGGTATCCTTTCAGTTTTTCGAAGAAATGTTTTTTCTATAAATGAGAAAAAAAAGAGGCTTATGAAGAATGCCAAACATTATCTAGATACTGACTTTCAATAGAACTTGTCATTTTTTCAAAGAACTCCCCCAAAATCTATCTGTTAGTATAAAAAAAACCATCATAAGTAGGTAATTACACTTAACTTAATCTTTATTCAACATTGTAAAGAAAAAATCTTACGAACTCATAATTCGACAGCTACAATTTTAATAGAAACATGAAATTCGACAGTTATGGATTTGACTTCTCTACGGGCCAGCTTAAGGATGAAGATGTCTCAGGATTCAAAACGTCCAATCTTACCTTCACGCCACGCACGCAACGTCCGCCCTTGAGTCGACACGTGTAGTTTCTCTTTAATGACACACTTGATAACATTCTAATCACAAAATACCTTTTACACTTCAACATTAATTTTATTGCTTGAAATGCGTATGTACGTATTAAATAAAACAATTTAAAAATCGCCAATGTCATTTAAAACAGTATAAAAGAAGAAGCATGAACCAGTTTAACATTCGACCGTTTGCAGGTAAGTGTCATAAAAAGTCATAGCCACCTTCCTCGAACATGATGCTTCCCATCACTGTGTTTATAGTATACATAGCCGGCCACGCCGTGGTGTCGGCCTCCACTGTGCCGCTCCCAGAAAAACCTTACTACGATCTAGAAGACGCAGAGCGATTGTTTGAAGACCACGTGACGTTACACGAAAGAAACTATGACGTCGAAGAATACAACAAAAGATTTGAAATATTTCAAGAGACTTTGGCAAATATAAATTATTTAAACGCTAAATACCCTCGTACTGTTTTTAAAGTAACTCACTTTGCTGATTTGACTGAGGAGGAAAAACAAGGTTACTTGGGATTTAAACCCCCGAGTAACAAAACCGAAAACAAAGAAGAAGAAAGTTATCCGCACGTGGAATCAGAGACAGCAGCGCCCGAGGCGTTTGATTGGCGAGACCACGGAGCCGTCACTCCAGTTAAAAACCAAGGCCATTGTGGCTCCTGCTACATTTTCAGTGCTATTGGTAAGTCACACACCCTTGAATCGAATCATTAGTATTGATAATAATAATAAGCCTTTACTTTTTTGTTATTATTGCTCCTTTTTCAGTGCTAATCTGCTTGACTCTTTTTCTTTAATTTTTGGTAAAGTATGCATTAATAATAGCTTATGTTTTCCTCTTTATATATTATTTAAATTACTGTATCTATCAAACCCTTATTTCTTTCAACACCAAAGCCAAATACTTTTCTAATCTTTGCACTGGCAATTTCTATTCTTTGCTATTCTCTACGAGTTAATCATAAGTATAAGGGTAACACAATATAAGTTCAACTTTATTAATTATTAATATGTTTTATAAGAAAAAACGTCAATCAATCGTTGAACCGGTAACCGGTTTGCAGTTTAATTTTCTTGGACTTGTTAGAAGGACTTGAAATTGTTAGAAGGGGTATTTCTTAGGTTCCGTAGGGATGCCCTAAGAAAATATTTGTTTAAACTACTTAAGACCTTATGACATACTTTGAAAATGCGTGTAAAAGGTGTACAATTATTAATTACTAATAGTTCGATTAAAGAAACAACTTACACGAATATGCATTGAAAATTTCTTAAAATAAACGATTCGTTCCTCTTCTAGTTTGATAAGTAAAATTTATTACTATTAACAATATAAAGTAAAAAAAATATACCATAAAATGTGTGAATTTATTTTTATGACTTTTGACATAAAATACTAGTGCAAATATTAACTTCAAATTATACCTTCTAATATTTCGACTTTCGATATTATGACTTACATACACTAATTATGGTGCAAAACGTTACGCTGCAAAAATCTAAACTTTAATTTTATGGTAGACAATGTAGGGTTCTTGGAAGCCATTTTTTTTGCAATTATTGTATTCACAGCGCCAGATATTAAGCAGGCGTTAACTTCTTTTGCATGCATTTAAAACGTTTTATCAGTTGTCCAGTGATTATACGTATATTTGATCGACATGTTGTATGATATAAGTAAAAGGCTTACAGACTTGAAGTGCTTAGTGTCAGGCCTTGAGACCGTTGCATAGCAAACAGCGAATGTAAAGTTCAGGTGTTTGAGACACGAAGAGTCGAATAATCGAATAAACGAATTAATTCCACAGCCAACATCGAAGGGCAGTACGCCATCAAGCACAAGCAGTTAGTCTCCCTCTCGGAACAGCAGTGCTTGGACTGTCTTCCGGGAACGGATTGTGAGGGCGGAATAATGGTAGATGTTATGAAGTAAGTCGATTTAACTTGCTTTTTATATTATTTCAACAATATATATATATATATATATATATATATATATATATATACCTAGTCGGTCCTTAAGTTCTGTCACAATGGTTTAGTCACATAAAACTAACATCTCTTTATTTTTTAATTTCAAAATATATAAAAATTAAAAGCTTAATTAATATACATTTTTAAGAACTAATAATCATTCCACATAATTTCCGCAATTTCCCATACGATCTTTTAACATTTGCGGCCGGGACCGATTAAAATACGCACCAGTTTTCTGGAAATAACACTTTTTGAAAACGCTTTAAAGGTTAGTTTTTGCTGACTAACAATCTTTTTTAATTGATATTGTGAAGGCCCTCATCTGTGGGTATGTTTAGAGATCAGCATTATTTTCTTAACGACACGCAAAAATCAGTTTATGAAGCTCGAAGTTTGGTTTGTTTTCGTATTGCTGCAAATTGATGTGAAATCGTAGGGTCGATTTAATGAGTCATGAAGATTGACCGGTGCATAAGCGGATCTTATTTGGTTGGAAATACATTTGTATCAGAATTTAAAGGTAAAAGTCTGATTAATATGTCACGCTAATTTCGACTCAATACGAGAACTCTTACAAAAGTTGTAGCCATTATCAGTATCGTGGTCGTGCGTGTTTGGACCCATGATTTTCGGCCCCGAATGGAATGCTTAAAGCTCGTTCATCAAATGATTGCAATAGTGAAGAATACAAATTACACTTCTTTTTATTCTATATAAAATAAGGGTTTGATTGATGTACTACAGGTTTATGAAACTATTTTATTTATTTTTTAAATTGTAATAAATCTCAGTGTTAGAACTTATGAACCGACTAGGTATATACATATATACATATGGCAATTTATCACTTAAATGACTACTTCCTCCCTTGTTTTCAAAGTAAATTATCAAAAACCTCTGGAAGCGTGAAGGAGGAAGACTATCCATACAGTGGTCAACAAAACGCATGCAAAGAAAAAGCAAAAGTTGTTGCCAAAGTTACCGGGGGCGAAGTACTTAAAATTAAAAATGCAGAAGATTTGAAGCAGAAACTGCACGATATTGGGCCTTTGTCTGTTGGTAAGTCTTTAGAAAATCTCACGCATAATTATTAACTTGGTCCAAAACGAAGGTCTAGGCTTTTACAATCATCATCATCATTATGATCGTCCTATATCACCACTCCGCTACCTACGTCCACTGCTGGACGCAGGCCTCCCCTAAAGTGTGCCTTCTACCCTGTCCTTGGCCTGTCGCATCCAACATCTGTCACTCCCGCTTGCCGGAGCGCATCCTGCACTACGTTTTCCGAGTCGCGGTCTCCACTCAAGAACACGTTTTCCCGTACGGTTATCGGTTCTTCTATAGATACAATAAGCACAAGAAAAGTTCTTGCTTAGGCGGTTACGTCCCATTGGTCTATTACTCACAGAGCTATCGCTCCATGGAATTTGGCATAATAATGTTTTTTTTACGACTACTTGAACCAAATTGAATTTATTGAAATTTAGCAGATCTATGTTTTGTTACATTTTAAAGAAATATTGATGAATTTGGTGTTTCAGCTTTTGATGCTAATGACGTCTTTAACTACCAAGGAGGGGTTTTGCACCCAAAAAGTTGTTCGTCTAACGCAGCAGATGCAAATCACGCGGTTACACTTGTTGGCTATGGAGAAGGTACGTGTGAGAGTAATTAATATAACAGGGCTTGAAACAAATGAAAAGTTATCATGTTTATTTGTTTTAAGTTGAGGATGACTATCACATTTTGCCGGACACTTTTTCTCTGAGTGAAAATACAAGAATTCTTGGCATCTATTGTAGGTGGTTATAACCATTTTGTCTTTGATCTGTTATCGTACCTTGACAGTAATGGCGACCGTGTTAAAAACAATACCATAACAGCTCAAAGACTATAATTATGGTCTTTACGTAAACCAAACAAGCCGTGAAATTTATATGGCACGTGAGAATTATGCCACTTTTGAATCGAAGCCACGAAAGGCTTTTAAATAGGGTATCTAATATTTTATCGAAACGCCTTTTTACGAACAAATCATTGCATATATTTCTTATATAAACAAAAGGCATTTCTCGCCGTATGAGTTTTGACAATAATAAACAACGTAATAATAATGTTTTCATCACACTTGCTCGTAAATGGTGTTATTCCATGGTTGTATACAGAAGGACAATGGCCTAAATTGTTCCCGCGGGAATTATGGCGAGTTTGTCATCCCTAGGGAGTAATGACTTTCTTTTTAAAATTTGCAACTCTTTCGTACATCATTTCTGACTAAGGAGGTTTAATTTTCAGCCAAAAATAAAATCGGTTTCTAATTTCATCTTTAAAAATTAGCTATAGACTAACTTACATTACACAAAACCTATACGCTTCATTAAACTTCATTATTTTTATACCTATTTCAAGTTTATATCAACATTTTTCATTAATTTTAGTAATTATACATTTTTATCAAATTGGCTAAATCTGGCTCGAATCCAGGTCGAAACTAAACGCAGTTATTATCTGTGGTAGAGGTCACAAAAAAATATCGTTTCCATTTACGTTCCCGTTCGTCAAAAGTTATTTCTTTATATTTTGCAGAGTTAAAGTGTTTTCTCTTTGTTTTTTTTCCTCGCAAATGTGATGAAAACCATTGTGTGTATCACAGGCAGTAAGGGGATTACTAACTCGAGTCATTAAAAGCCCTCCGCCTTCGGCGTCGGGCTTCTAACACTCTCGTTAGTAATTTCCTTCATACTACCCTTGATGCACAATGTACTATTAAGATATGCTGAAAAATTACGGTTTCATGAGAAACTAGGTTCGATAAAGTGATACAATCGATGAAGTGTAATTTGATAAAATGATGGATTACCCTTTATGTAAAAGACTAAGCAGTTATTAGGAAAAACACAAATTAAGATATGCAAAGAACACTATGGAGTTAAAAGAAACATCGAGAGTTTTATCTGTCAAACGCAATAGAGAATCGTTTCGAAATGTTCCCAATCATTCTTTTCCCATCTACTTAACTATAACATTATTTTAAAATTCAATGCGCCTCTATATATGTAGGTACCTCCTTAAGTTCAATTCGAAGAAGCAAAAAGAATCGATAAAGACGATGTAAATCGCAGGGCAATAACGGGAAGAAGTCCTTTAATTCTTGCAGTACACGGTTGACTTTACAAAAAAAAAACCTACATCATTTCGTTTCTAAGTAACAAATGTCACTTATTGCCTTGTTTGTTTTATGAGACAAATGGCCGTAGGTATGAGATTGTATTTCGAAGATTTGTAACTTTATTACCAGACTAGCTGTACCCGTTCCCGCTTCCTTGGGCATTAAACATTTTTTTTTGGGTTAATATATGGCCTATAACCTCACAAATAACGTGGCTTTCTATTGGTAAAATAATTTGGTAAAAAAATCGGTTCAGTAGATCCAGAGATTACCCCTACAACGTCACAAAATGCAAGTGAAGGGTTCACGCGACGAGCATTCAGCTTTGATTTTGGATGTGACTAATTATCTAGTTGGTATTGTTGATCGAAGCTAAGTAAGTTATTAGTAAGTAAGTGATTTTGGATGCGCAAACATAGCCGTTGGTTAGAATTTCTATATTAATAAGATTTTTTTGTTTTTGAACAGACCAAGGTGAGAAATACTGGATCCTTAAGAACTCCTGGGGCGAAGGGCAAGGCGAGGCAGGCTACGTGCGCCTACTGCGGGGCGTCAACGCGTGCGGCATCGAGAACCCCGACTACACCGCCAACGCCCACGTGGCGTAGCGCGCCACGCCCGCCACGCACGCGCACGCTGCTGGGAGCACGGACCTCTTCCGAATGCAATGTTACAACTTATTCACCGTATTTTTCATT
This sequence comes from Acleris sparsana, assembly GCA_923062465.1. Lineage (NCBI taxonomy): Eukaryota > Metazoa > Arthropoda > Insecta > Lepidoptera > Tortricidae > Acleris > Acleris sparsana. The sequence goes on from OV281286.1 coordinate 18,830,304, forward strand.
TATTTTAAAATCAATCATTTTAAATCGTTTGGTTTAAGTTCTATATTCTGCTTATTATGTAATATTTTGATGGTGGTGTGTAATCAATAAAATATTTTTTCTTTCTTGAATTATTTGTTAAATTTTATTGTAAATTTTACATAGACAAAAGTGAAAAAAATATTACATCAATATCTGGGTTTGCATAATGTTTATTGCTTACTATTTAAAAAAATACTCAAGGTTCTTAACTTAATTAACGTTCCCAATCTCAGAAAATTTGGAGTGTAAAGGTTCATACAAATTTCAAAGTATAACTATAATTGGGCTTATACGAATCTGTAAGCTAACCTTAATTAATGTTCTTGTAATTCGATTCTACTCTACTAAAAATAGAGTTTTATGTTTCTATATTTAGGGTTTACAGATATAGATACAGTATCTCACAACTTATCCACCGATTTTTTCATTTTATTTTAAATCAATCAATTTCAACCATTTGGTTTAAGTTCTATATTTTGTCTTATTATGTACTATTTTGGTGGTGGTCTGTAATCAATAAATATTTTTTCTTTCTTTATTTTTTTGTTTCATTTTATCGTAAATCTCATATACGACAAAAGTAAAAAAATATTAAAAAATTGCATTAAGTATATTTGCACAGGGTTAATTTCTTATTATTAAAAAAAAAACGTAACATGTACTTAATTTACGTTCCCAATCTCAGAAACTCTGGAGTGTAAAAAGTCGTTCAAATTTCAAAGTATTATTATAGTGGGGCACATACGAATCTTTAAGGTAACCTTAATTAATGTTCGTGACATTCGATTCTACTCTTATAAAATAGAGTTTGATGTTTTTATATTTAGGGTTTACTGATGTTGCTTACACATTCCATCTCGACATCGTTGTAAATTAAAGCGTTGGTTAGCCTTAAGCCATTTATTACCGTTATCAAAAATACTGGTTGCCTCTGATTGAATTTAGTGCCTAGGTCGTCCCTTCGAATTGTTACAGAACAATCATCCGCAAAAAGAGTAACTTTGTGATAGGTTCCATTGGGCAGGCTGTTAATGTACACAAGTAATAACATAGGGCCTTCCACTTCCCTGAGGTACTCCCTGTCGGATAACCATAAATTATGATTGGAGCGATGCATAGTTAGAGTTTTAGATTCTTGACAATATGTACTTACTTTAGTGGTCAGACTCCTGTCAGAAAGATACGATCTTAACCAATTGTGAAAGTTTATTAAGGAGTGTATTTTGGACCACGCAGTTAAAGGCTTTAGAAATGTCCGTAAAAAAAGTAGTAATTGGAATGTTCCGTTTTCTGTTGTTTGTTATTTCATTTACCTACTAACTGAAATATACCAAAGGTAGTTTTGTGTTAACGAAATGGAAATCGATCCTTAGCTAAAATTATTTAAAAAATCAACAAATGTTCTTATTCGCTTATCTATTACATTTTCGTACATTTTAGGTGAAATAAAATAAAAGCGATTGGCCTATAGTTGGTAGCTGTAGGCTGTAGTGGTAGGCGGCAGCTGTAGCCTTCCTCTTCATCAAGAGCTACGGCCACATTAGCCGTCATGTAATGAAAACTGAAACATAACCTAGCTGGCTAGCAGTCTACTAGCCACCGCCTCGCTGTATGCGCGCTGTCGCCCAGCCGTAAGCTCGATGTTACTCGGCCATAGGCGCGCTGACACCTCGGAGGTGCTCATCCGCTTATGATGCGTTTATTTGACGCCGTAGACGGCGGCGAGCCGATAGGGTGAAGCGGTGCCGGTCCGGTGCCGAGCAGTTATGTCTGCGATATCCTTTAAGTCTATAATTAAGTTCACCCATCAAATATGCGGGATCGTTGTTAAATTTTGAAGGATTATATCCCTCTATTGTAGATTTATAAATAACTAACAAGAAAATTGTGCTTCTTTGATGAGTTCATTTTTTAAAAAATTATAAAAAAGAATTCCTAAGAAGATCTAGATGCCAGAACGACACTAGTGTTCGCTTAGTTACGGGCGGAGTTCATTAAAAAATACATGATCTCTGGAAGTATTTATCTAATGAGTACCATTCTTCATTGGCCGCCTTGTTTTATATTAAGAGGAAATTAATTTCTGTTAGGAACTGCAAGGAGACCTGTCACTCTCAAAGCTGATTGTTTGGTAAAGAATCGAATCAGGAGAAGCTGATTAAGGATTGTTTATCAAAATCGGAACGGCATTATACCTAATTAGATTATTTTAGGCAGTCTCTACTTTTTGCATTCTTACTTAAGTTTTTACTGATTTACTAATATTGGATAGAGTCTGTCTAATGAAAGCTGAACCTGGATTTTTCTTGGCTGACGAGTCTGGCAACACTATTTAATATGACGTTTGGACTTTGTTGTTGTTAAAACTTGTCAATTCGAGATCTAAATTGATAAAAATACGGAGTAATCATGCCGTCGACGATAAGAGGCGGTGTCCGGGAGATTCTGTATACTATTATACAGAAGTACAAAGAAAAACAAGAAGAAAGAAAAGCATTATTGATGCAAAAAATTAATTGTTTAGTTACGGTGACCAAATTTATAGGTTAGTACGGCTTTAGTACGGCATGTTCATTTTGATACTTCTTATTTCTCTATGTGCAATCCTAAGTTTAATTTACCTTTTTCTGTCTATTATACGATGAGATTAAGAAATTAAACGAAATTAAATTCGTTTCAGAAAACCTGGACGTGCACGTTGACAAAAGTGTGCTGGAAAACGTAAAGCAGCTGAAAGAGGTTGAGGAAACTGAGTTAGCCTGCCAGACTCAGACGAAATATTTGGAAGAAGTATCTTCAATGACCGGTAATTACTAAAATTATCATTGTCTTTCCCTATATAATAGGTGTAGGTACCTATTGTCTGTCCCTATATCATGTTGAATCTCTTAGCATTCACAATTTTATTAAATTAATTTAATAGACAGATGATTAATGTAACTGACACTCATAGTTTCAATAAAACAATAAGGAGGTGTTTAGTTAAAAGATATCATAAACATATTATTTGATATGTATTTTCTGTGTGCGGAGCAAACAGCATTTTGTTGTTTATGAACCAAATGTACACTGTACAGTCGATTTCATAAATATGTGTACACTTTAGTACCTTATCTATTTATTTAATGTCATTTTTGATCGGCCAGATATAAAAGATGTTCGGGTTATATGAGTCTTCCTTGTTCTTAAACCGTTGCGATTAGAACCTCACCGATGCAATTTCATTTCACCTAAACCCAAATGTTTTTAGGGCTGTCGGACTGTACAATGGGGCTGTACTGCGCAACCACACAATGTATTTCTAAATGGTGTTCTGTTTATTTAACACTTTCTTTCTTCTTACAGATATCAGTGTTTCATCTTTAAAAAGAATAAGTAATGAGGGAAAATTAAACAACGGTGTCTTTAGTACTCCCGGAAAAAAGCGACCTCACAAGGCCGGTGTTGTCAGTGGGGTCCTGTCTGTTCACGCTTGCAAGAACCTGTTTTCCAGTTAGTTATTTTAGTTATCGTTCCTGACGTAGAGACCTCGTCATGTTGTTCTCCTAGTCACTATTTTTAATTTACTCAATGTTATTGAGCGTACATTTGTAACGACTAAGTTTGTGTTGTTAGAAATAATTATTAATTACTTTACTACCTTGTAATGTTACTTTTAAGAATAATTGTATTTTATGATTGGAAAAAATGATCTGCTGGAGTTTCTTGCGGCGCTTCTTCTCCAAGATATAATTGTCGTTAGATAGAGGTGTAAGGGTGATGAGAATAATGTTACCTCTAATTACTTTATTAAAAAGGTTGAATATAATATTCCTCATCATCATTGTTTTATTATGCTGTGTGCGACACAGACGAAAACCTCTCGTATCAATGAAATCTATCAACAGCACGACTAGCACAAGTTGCTCGTGACTTGTTTGTCGCTCGGATCTCCCTTACTATCTAGTCTGTTACGATAGAGACGCACAGAGCGACAAGCGAGAAAATACAACTTGTGCTACACGTGCAGATCACTATATTTTCATGTCAAATATATTTCGAAAAACCAAATGTGCTCCAGTCACTGTCATCGTATTTTACCTAAAGTGCTTTTCATCAAAATATAGCGCTCGTAATAATATATATGAAAATATAGTACGCGTTTCCTCTTCCTTTGTGCCCACCAAAATAAATAAAATAATAAAAGTATCAATATCGTTTATTCCTTCATTGATCGGTAATACCATATCAAGATTTTTTGAATTTGCCGCTTTTTCCCAGGTTCAGCTTTCATTAGACAGACTCTATAAGCACTGTGTTATTCTGTGCTATTCTGATGTAACGTTAAGTAAGGCTTATATACAAGTAGCAACAGTGATTAAAACAAGCAAGGTTTTTAACTTAATAGCTAAAATGGTGGCATTTTCAGTAATAATTATAGACTGATGTCACTTTAAGTGTCAAAATTGGTTTCGAATATATTTTTATAAAGAGTATTTTTTCCCTTAGTTCTTTGGCGGTGTCAGAATAGCCAACCAATAAAATATAATAAAATCCAACCCGATTATTTATTTAATTTTACAGAAGTAAAAAAAAAATATTCTAAATGTTGACTTACCTGTTTTTTGTGTAAGTATTAAAGATGAAGAGTTGGGTTTTGCTTAGAAAATGTATTCGATTAAGCTTAACAAAATGGAAAAAGAATGGTTTATTTAACTTTATTCGTTTTAGAGAAAAACCGTATTTAATTAATTTCTTTTTTTTTTTTTCTACGGAGCCCTTAAGAATTTTACAACCAAACTTGGCACAATTTCACTATTAGATGTAAGTAACTGTAGAAAAAAGAACCAGCCCATTATCACAAAAGGGCACTTTTCCTTCCCTTATCCTGCTACGGCCTTTTCTGAGATTGGGAACGTAAGTTAAGTTCGACTTTGAGTATTTTTTTAAATTATAAGAAATAAACCTTATGCAAATATACTGCCCAGAATCTGATATTGTTGTATTTTTTTTTAAAGTTTTGTTCTATGTAAGATTTACAATAAAATATAACAAAAAAATAAAGTAAGAATAAATATTTATTAATTACACACCAATACCGAAATATTACATATTAAGACCAAATAGAACTTAAACCAAACGTTTCAAATTGATTGATTTAAATAATGAAAAACACGATGAATTAGTTGTAGGCGCTCTACGCCACGTGGGCAGTGGCGGTGGGCCCCGAGTTCTCAATGCCGCACGCGTTGACGCCCCGCAGGAGACGCACGTAGCCTTGCTCGCCTTGCTGGCCCCAGGAGTTCTTAAGGATCCAGTATTTGTCACCTTGCTCTGTTCAAAAGGCTAAGTATAATTGCGCATTGTAACAACTTAGTTATTAGTCAGATTGTTATTTAATATTCTGTACATTAGCTTTATCATAATAAATAGTCAAATATATAAGTGACGTAATAATACTAATACAAAAAAAAACATTATGGTAAACCTAACCTACCAGTGATGCCGGCAGCGGGGCAGGGCTCAACCTACCACTGGCTAACGCTGCAGAGAGAGTAACCTCCTCACAATGCGTGCTGTGTCGAGGACAATAAATTGCCTTCTTTATCAGGCCCTTGATCCGACCAGCTAGCGACAGTCTCTTGAGGTGTTACTCGAGATATACAAACATACATACACTCATGCCTCTCTTCCCAGAGAATAAGCAGGGCTACAGAATTACCAACAACTCAAAAACTTTGTTTAAACCTCAAAAATGTTGTAACCACAAACTGGCGCTTAGCCTGTTTACCAGGTTTGGTCGAGATTCTTCGCTATAAGACCGTTTGCCATAAAAACTATCGGGGCAATAATGGCGAGTAAACATCCTACATGGCGGTCACCTCGTGAGCCAAGTCAAGGTACTTATAGTGCGGCACTTCAGACTCAACAAGACCATTAAATCAAATGGCTGATGGACAATCCTGGCCACAAGGTTATATGTCTGTGCAAATACTCGCCGTTAGCCAAATGCGAACAACCGGATATTATATATCTGAGTCACTCGTTGGGGCAACGGCACGCTGAACAAATCTCGACCGTGCCGTTTTTCAGAATATATTTCCGGTAATTGTTCGTGATTATGACCTCGTCAGCAATTGCACAGACAAAACTTTCGGTTTCCCCAAAAGTCACCAAATCGCAGCCAGTTTACGGACGCTAAAAAGTCTACATCGGACCTTGTTAGAGTCCGGTAGAAGCATCCGCGTAGGTCCCTGCTCTTCCATACGTTCCTGCGGTCTTCAGTGCTCAACAGCGTTGGTCTGCGCCATTCCCATTTGCCAAGATGTGAGGCTTGAGGCTGGTGTCTACTGCAACCACATCACGATGCATCCCACACTCTTTGCCAAGGAAATAATCTCTGAGATTGCAAACCTCGCGGTTGTTTAGATTCTTAGCATTTAAAATGCCTCGAGCTCCACATTTCGTCGGGATATACAATCTCATAACAGATGAGCGTGGATGCATCATGCGATGTGATTTGAACAGTAGACTGACCCTTCTTTCCAGGGCGTCCAGCTTAGTTTGATTCCTTCTTAGTATGCCAAAGGAGAATGTGAGCAGCAGCCGCATCACCCAGCCATTGAAGGCGCGCACCTTTTTGCCTCCCGACAAAAGACTGTTAAGATCTTCTGTCGAGCGGCAGAAGAAGCGCTCCTTCACTGACAACTTGACATCTCCGTCCACAAAACCCATAGACTGTGATATACTAAGATATTTGTACCTACATAGGTAATAACTTCTGACTGAGGTCCGAGGGTCATTGTCTCAGAAAGCCGCAAATTCGATGCATTGACTTCCCTCGTTCTAGCATGACCGCACACTTATCTACACCGAATTCCATCTTGATCGTACTACTGCACTCTCGTGTGATTTTCAATAGTGCGATAAGATCTTGGCGCTTCGATGCAAACAGGTAAGGTCATCCATTTTTATGTCTTGCCAAATCATTATGTTATACTAACAAGGAAAGGTACTCAACTGTCCGGCTCCGATTTTGTCGATTCTGATAATATGTTACAGAGTAATCTTAAATAACGGACACGTATTCTAATCAAAGTTACACTATCTTTGGTATTTATTTTAAATATGACTTTTAGCGGATATAACAAAACACGTGCACGTGCGTGTTTAGAAGTTAGAGGGTTTATTCACTTTTCAGCACTTTGGAGGGCAATTTCTCCCAACAAGTTGAGTATGGGCAGCTAAAAAAAAAATACGTCTCCGTTATTTTAGACTACTCTCTAACATATATCAAATTCAACAAAATCGGAGCCGGATAATTGGGTACCTTTCCCTGTTAACCTATTTTTATAAAATTTTTATTTCACAAACATAATTTTCCGAAAAAACATTTACTTTTGTTTATAAAGTTTTCATTGGACACTCATTAGATTTTTAATTTTAATTTATTTTTTAATTAACTTAGCCAAAAGTAAACTTTATAAAAATGTCTCGAATGTTAAATTATTGTTATTTTTTTTATTACACCAAAAGCTTTAGGGTTCATCCGAATCGCTTCCACCACCTTATCCTTTAATCTAGCACCACGCAGAAATGCTGGCATAGTTGTGATCCAGTTTGGGGATAAGACAACCGGTGAAATTAGCACCATTGAATGTGATGTGAAATAATGTGTGCCATATATTTACTCGAACATGCCCTAACCAATATGGTTTTTCCTAGGATATTCTGCCCAGAGTACATCACGGCATAGATTCTAGGCGGTAATAACTAACAATACTGTCTTTGTACTGTTATGGTATTGTTTGTAACATTATAACTTTTCATTTGTTTCAAGCCCTGTTATATTATTTACTCTCACACATACCTTCTCCATAGCCAACAAGTGTAACCGCGTGATTTGACTTTGATGCGTCAGACGAACAAATTCCTGGGTGCAAAACCCCTCCGTGGTAGTTAAAGACGTCGCTAGCATCAAAAGCTGAAACACCAAATTCATCAATACTTCTTTAAAATGTAACAAAATATAGATCTTCTAAATTTCAATAAATTCAATTTGGTTCAAGTATTCGTCGTAACAAAAATATTATTGCCAAATTCCATGGAGCGATAGCTCTGTGAGTAATAGACCAATAGGACGTAACCGCCTAAGCAAGAACTTTTCTTGTGCTTATTGTATCTATAGAAGAACCGATAACAGTAGAGGAAAACGTGTTCTTGAGTGTAGACCGCAACTTGGAAAACGTAGTGCAGGATGCGCTCCGGCAAGCGGGAGTGATGATTTGCGAAACGTTGCTGACAGATGACAGATGCGACAGGCCAAGGACAGGGTATAATGGCGTACATTAGGGGAGGCCTGCGTCCAGCAGTGGACGTTGGTAGCGGAGTGGTGATACAGGACGATCATAATGATGATGAATCATGATGATTGTAAAAGCCTAGACCTTCGTTTTGGACCAAGTTAATAATTATGCGTGAGATTTTCTAAAGACTTACCAACAGACAAAGGCCCAATATCGTGCAGTTTCTGCTTCAAATCTTCTGCATTTGCAATTTTAAGTATTTCGCCTCCGGTCACTTTGGCAACAACGTTTGCTTTTTCTTTGCATGGTTTTTCTCGACCAGTGTACGGATAGTCTGCCTCCTTCATGCTTCCACTTCTATTTGCTAATTTTCTTTGAAAATAAGGGAGAAAGCGGTCATTAAATTGTTAAATTGCTATAGGTATCAATAAAAGCCCTGTAGCGCTTTCTCCACCAATACTTGGATAGTCAAAAAGCGATGGCAAAGATATAAACATGTATAAAAGCGTTATTTATTTGAAGACCTACTCGTGTAGCTCTGGTTCATTTGGCGCGAAAAATTGTTTTAGTAGTATTTAACAATTTAAACATTGTACCCCTACCAAAACAGCAGATTAAATTAAATCGCTCCTGAGAAGTATATTTATTTGTCTGACTTCAGTAAGTTTCTTAATTTGAGCTTTCACTGGAATCAGATCAAAGGAGAAGGTTACTTTAACTCAGTATAAGGGAAGTATTTAATTCATCTATCGTTTTTAAACGTAACATCAATAGCATAAAAAAAAAACTTTGTCCAGTTTTATAGTTGGTAGTACCTACTTTGCAATATTAAAATATTATTTTTAAAAACATGAAAAATCGACTTACTCCATAACATCTATCATTATTCCTCCGTCACAAGTCGTTCCCGGAAGACAGTCCAAGCACTGCTGTTCCGAGAGGGAGACTAACTGCTTGTGCTTGATGGCGTACTGCCCTTCGATGTTGGCTGTGGAATTAATTCGTTTAAGCGCCTCTTTATACGTTGCATCCGAGACTCTACGTTTTGGATGCGCCTGAACGTTGCATTCGCTGTTTCGGTCTCAACGGTCTCAAGGCCAGACACTGCGCACTTAAAGCCTGTAAGCTTTCTAGCTATATCGTAAAACATGACGATCAAAATAGACGTAATTACTGCACAAAGGATAAAACGTTTTAAATGCATGCAAAATAAGTTGACGCCTGATTAATATCTGGCGCTGTGATTACGATAATTGCAAAGAAAATGGCTTCCAAGAACCCTACATTGTCTGCCATTAAATTAAAGTTTAGTTTCTTGCAGTCTATAACGTTTGTCATCATAATTAGTGTGAGATTTGAATATTATAATTTTTAATACCTTATATAGTTAGTAATGATTTTACTTTTGAAAGAAGGAAGAAATTATTTTATATTCTATCCTTAAACATTTTTATTTCAAGAAAGTTTCAATACCTATTGTTACTAGGTGATTCTTTAATCGAATAATTAGTTATTAATAATTGTACACCTTTTACACGCATCGTCAAAGCAATAATAAATTTTAAGTCCCCAGATACAGTGGTTTGGGCTGTGCACGATCTCTCAGTCAGTCAGTTGGTTACGAGAGAATTTAATATGTAAGCATAGATTAATTTTTATTCCGTCACGTAAAGTACTATATCTGGTTTTGACTTTGATTTTAAACTCCTATTGTGTCACCCCTACTTACGATTAACTCATAGACAATAGCAAAGGATAGAAGATGCTTGAGCAAATTTAAGAAAATTATGAAACTTTGTTATTAAAGTAAATTAAGAAATAAGGTTATAAGACAGTACCCAGTATAATAAAAACATTAGGGTAATGCATACCTTACCAAAAATAACAGAATATCAGTAGAGGAGATTAGCCCTGATAGGTAGCATTAATAACACAAAAAAGTAAATGCTTAACATCAATACTATGATTCGATTGAGTGTGAGACTTACCAATAGCACTGAAAATGTAGCAGGAGCCACATCGGCCTTGGTTTTTAACTGGAGTGACGGCTCCGTGGTCTCGCCAATCAAACGACTCGGGCGCTGTTGTCGTTGATTCTTCATGTGGATAACTTTCCTCTTCGTCTTCCATTTCGTAATTCGGAGCTTTAAATCCCAAGTAACCTTGTTTTTCCTCCTCAGTCAAATCCGCAAAGTGAGTTACTTTAAAAACAGTTCGAGGGTGTTTAGCATTTAAATCATTTATATTTACCAAAGTTTCTTGAAAAATTTCAAATCTTTTGTTGTATTCTTCGACATCATAGTTTCTTTCGTGTAATTTCACGTGTTCTCCAAACAAGTACTCTGCATCTTCTAGATCGTAGTATATTTTTTCTGGGAGCGGCACAGTGGAGGCTGACACCACGGCGTGTCCGGCTATGTATACTATAAACACAGTGATTGGAAGCATCATGGTCGACGAAGGTGGCTATGACTATTTATGGAACTTACCTGCAAAAGGTCGAATGTTGAACTGTTTCATGCTCCTTCTTGTATACTGTTTTAGAGTAGATAGCAATTTTTTAATTATTCTATTTAATACGTACCTACGCATTTCATGCAATTAAATTAATAATAAAATGTTAAAGGTATTTTGTGATTAGAATGTTAACAAGTGTGTCATTAAAGAGAAAAAACACGTGCGAGTAATTATAACTATGCTTCACATGTCAATTCAAGGGCGGAAGTTGTGTACGTGACGTGAAGGTAAGATTGGTCTTTTTAAATCCAGAAACATCTCCATTCAGCTAGCCCGTATTTCACCTTTTAATTTGAAAATTTATAAATCTGTTTTGTGTAAGAAAACAACATACAAATAGGTAACGGCAGTAATGTAGAACGAAAAATGGCACGTGTAAGTAAATAATTACGTTTATTTGTAAGTTACTTTTTTAAATATGTAAGACGATTGACGTACAATCCCTAATGGATCAGTTATTATCTTAAGAAGTAGCTTTGAAATTGACAGTTTAGGTAACCTCTCAGATGCTTAAAGAACGCATTCAAAGGCTTAGGACATGTCCGTAAAAAAAGTACTGATTGGAATATTCCGTTCTCTGCTGTTTGTTATTTTACTTACTAACTGAAATGTACCAAAGGTAGTCGATTTGTGTTTTGGCATAATTTTTAATGTCCGAAACGTATTAAGTAATTAATAAATTTGAAATCGATTAGAAACATAATGTATCCAGGACTAACAGGCGTCATTGATGGCACTTCATACATTTTCTGTCGATTTCATTAAACGAAAGCTTAAAGTTGGTCATCTTGGCTACCACCAGGTAAGCAAAGATGGATTTTCTTGTAATAATAAAACACCACGTTAATGACTCAACATTCTCTGTTTAATAATAATCATAGCACTGCCTGCCTTACGTATTATTTGATTCGATGAGCTAAAAGCCCGTCCACCCGCTGCCATCAATATAATAAGTAAAGGGCGTACTTACGTGCCATCTACGGGTGTACCAGCGCCCGACCGACTAGGAGTTGAAGTGGTCGCCATGGCCGAAAACGGTCGGGAAGATCATCATCATCATCATCAGATATGCGGGATAATTGTTAATTTTCTTATGGATTATAAATAATCAAAATTTTATAAAAAATAATTCCTTAGAAGATCTAGATGCCAGAACGACACTAGTGTTCGCTTAATTAAGGTTGGAGTTCATTAAAATATAGATGGTCTCTGGACGTCTTTGTCTAATAATGAGTACCATTCTTCATTTGGCGCCTTGTTTTATAATAAGAGGTAATTAATTTCTGTTAGGAACTGCAAGGAGACCTTTCACTCTCAAATCTGGTTGTATGGTAAAGAATCGAATCACGAGAAGCTGATTAAGGATTGTTTATAGAAATCAGAAAGGCATTATACCTAATTAGATTATTTTAGGCAGTCTCTGCAAAGGTTTTTGCATTCTTACTTAAGATTTTACTGATTAACTCACTCATGTCAGCCGAAAGACGTCCACTGCTGGACATAGGCCTCCCCCAAGGCTTTCCACTCAGACCGGTCTTGTGCTTTTCGCATCCACCGCTGATTAACTAATATTGGATATATGCACTGTGTGTCCTATGCCAATCTTTCTGAACTTACTACGTCGCGACCCGTAGCTTCGCCTGTGCAGGTAGGACAAATCTTCGCCTAATTTTTTCACATCAGTATAGTTTAAGTACTTTGTTTTATACTATCAAGACAAGAGATGAAGTTGTCAAAAAGTTTAAAAGAAATTGCCCTACTAAGAAAAACTTTTCTACACGCAAAGACCAGTAGTGACCCGGACCAAGTCGCGGGTGTGGCTGACCGCTCTTGAGGTAACACACAAAAAAATAATGTGCATGTGCACACCTGACAACATTCATAGCTAAACGGACCTCGTGAGATACTGTATCTATATCTGTAAATCCTAAATATAAAAACTTGAAACTCTATTTTTAGTAGAGTAAAATCTAGTTTCCAGAACATTAATTAAGGTTAGCTTACAGATTCGTATAAGCCCCAATATAGTTGAGTATGAGTTTACTTTGAAATTTGTATGACCTTTAAACTCCAAATTCTCTGAGATTAGGAACGTAAGTTAAGTTAAGAACCTTGAGTATTTTTTAAAATAATTAGGTATAAACCTTATGCAAACCCAGATATTGTTGTAATATTTTTTTTACTTTTGTTTATGTAAAATTAACAATAAAATTAAACAAAAAATTAAAGAAAGAAAAAATATTTATTGATTACAGACCACCACCAAACAGTACATAATAAGACAAAATATAAAACTTAAACCAAACGATTTAAATTAAAATGAAAAACACGGTACATAAAATGCAGCATTGCATTCACCCGGACGACGGGGCCGTGGTCCCAGAGCGTGCGCGTGCGTGGCGAGCGCGGCGCTCTACGCCACGTGGGCAGTGGCGGTGAAGCCCGAGTTCTCGATGCCGCACGCGTTGACACCCCGCAGGAGACGCACGTAGCCTTGCTCGCCTTGCTGGCCCCATGAGTTCTTAAGGATCCAGTATTTCTGACCTTTGTCTGTTCAAAAATAACAAACCTTAGACAGAAACAAACAAACCTCTAGAAATTGTAACTAATAACTTACTTATTAGTCAGATTATTATTAAATTTTCTGAACATTAGGTTTATTATAATAAACATTCAAATATAAAAAAATAAACATTATAAAAAAACCTAACCTACGATTTCCGCCGGCAGCGGAGCAGGGCTCAAGCTACCGCTGGTTAGAACTGCAGAAAGAGTAACCTCCTCACAATGCGTGCCGTGTCAAGGAGTACTGCCTTCTGTATCAGGCCCTTGATCCAGCCATCTAGCGAGAGTCTTTTGACGCGTTGGTCGAGACATACATAGAATACATACATACACTCACGCCTTCCTTCCCAGAATGGAGTAGGCAGAGCTGCAGAATCACCAACATTCTGCACAAACAGGCTAAGATGTTTAGTTTACCAGGTTTGGTTGAGCCTTTTCGCTATAAGACCTTTTGCTGAATCAACTATTGGGACAATGTTAGCAAGTCAACATCCCACATGGCGGTCACCTCGTGAGCCTAGTCAAGGTATTTGCTGAGCATGTCCTTCTCAGACTTCACGAGGTTCAAGTTATGTGAGATGGTGTCGTCGATGAGCACTGCTTGGCGTTGAGATCGATCTGTCTACATGATATCAAGCTTATTGGCGACAATAGTCCTGTTTGTGATGACAGATCGATCCCAATAGAGAGTAGCACGACCATTTTCGAGAACTGGCGCTGGTGTTTACTTATAGTACGGCACTTCAGACTCAACAAAACCATTATTAAAGAGAAAATGGCTGACGCATGATCCCGGCCACGAGGTTATACTCGCCGCTAGCCAAATGCGAACAAACGAGAACTACGACTATATGTCTGTTCCAGTTTGGGGAAAATACAACCGGTGATATGTATAGAGGCATCCCATCGTCACAGGAGTAGCAATGCGTTTGCAGTCTTACGATTAAAATGATGAGAATACAAATATCTATAAGGGACTCAGATCTACGTTACCACCAGGTGGCCGGGGTCCTCGATTGCCTTCTCCTTGCCATTTATTTGTTCGAAAATGCCAAAAACAATATGGTACCGAAGATATTCTCCCCACATCACGGCCGAGATTCTAGGCGGTAATAACCATATAGTCTTTGACCTGCCTTTAACTCGTACGCCATTAATGTCAAGTAGAATTCAAAGACAATTATGGGTTTAACCGTCTAGACTATATACCTAGAATTCTTGTATTTTCGCTCAGTGCGTCTGTATCGTAACAGACAAGTTAAAAAATCTGAGCGAAAAAAGTTTCCGGCAAAATGTGACAGTCCTCCTCAACTTAAAACGAATAAACATGAAAAAAAACATTTGTTTCAAGAGCCCTTACGTTATATGAATTCACACGTACCTTCTCCGTAGCCAACAAGTGTAACGGCATGATTTGCATTTGATGCTTTAGACGAACAAGTTTCCGGATGCAAAACCCCTCCGTGATAGTTAAAGACGTCACTAGCATCAAAAGCTGAAACACACACTTTGTCAATATTTCTTCAAATTGTAACAAAACAAAGATAACTGCTAAATTTTATTAAATTATACTAGGTTCAAGTATTCCACGTTACACAAAGATGATTATTTATTCCAAATTCCTGTGAGTAATAGACCAATATGACTTAACCGCCTAAGCAAGAACTATTCTTGTGCCTATTGTAAAAGCCTAGAGCGTCATTTTGGACAAAGTAAATAATTATGCGTGAGATTATCTGATGACTTACCAACAGCCAGAGGCCCAATATTGTGCAGTTTCTGTTTCAAATCTTCTGCACTTGCAATTTTAAGTACTTCGCCCCCGGTCACTTTGGCAACCACGTTTGCTTTTTCTGCGCATTGTCCTTTCCTACCAACGTATGGGTAGTCTGCCTCCTTTATGCTTCCACGTCTTTTTGCTAATTTTCTTTTTCGAAAACAAAGAAGTAAAAAGTCATTTGATTCATAAATTGCATATTGCACAATGGTATTATTTAAAGCCCTATATTCCTCTCTCCATCAATACTTGGATAGTCACAAAGAGATGGCAAAGAAATAAAAGTGTTGTTTATTTGAATACTTATGTAGGTAAGTATTTCTGGTTGATTTGGCGTAAAAAATCGTTCAAGATTATAGATAAAATGTAATAACTTATACAATTTAATCATTGTACCCACTATCACAACAGCAGGTTACACTCCATTATATTACTTCTGAGAATTATATTTATTTGTCTGATTTAAGTTAGATTATTACTGTGTTATTTTAACACAGTATAAGTAGAGTACATAATTCATTTATCATTTTTAAATTTACAGTCAAGGAATTTAATTCCTATACTTGGACTATGTCAAAGTAATCAACCAAAACGTATGAGACTTCTTATGATTTTATTTAGTGTAACTTTGACATGGTCCAAAGTGGTATAGGAATTAAATTCCTTACCCGTAACATCAATTACATAATAATCATTTCTTCCTTAACTTCTTTGGCCAGTTTTATAGTTAGTAGTTGGTACTTCGCATTTTGTAATAATATAAAAAAACAGGAAAAGATGACTTACTGCATAATATAAAATGCATTGAAATAATATAAAAAGCAAGTTAAATCGACTTACTTCATAACATCTACCATTAATCCGCCCTCACAAGTCGTTCCCGGAAGACAGTCCAAGCACTGCTGTTCCGAGAGGGCGACTGACTGCTTGTGCTTGATGGCGTACTGCCCTTCGATGTTGGCTGTGGAATTAATTCGTTTAAGCGCCTCTTTATTGGATGGAACAAAGACTCTTCGTTTTTCAAACGCCTGAACTGTCCAATCGCTGTTTGCTATGCAACGGTCCCAAGGCCAGACGCTGAGCACTTCAAGTCTGTAAACCTTTTACCTATATCGTAAAACGTGTCGTTCAAATATATGTAATTACTGGACAACGGATAAAATGTTTTAAATACATGCAAAAGAAGTTGACGCCTGGTTAAAATATAGCAATGTGATTACAAGAATTGCAAAGAAAATAGCTTCCAAGAACCCTAAAGTTTCGTTTTTTTGCAGTCTATAACGTTTTTCATCATAATTAGTGTAAGTCATAATGTTAAAAGTCATCATAATATTAGAGGGTATAATTTGAAGTTTTTATTTGGTCTAGTATTTTATGTCGAGAGTCATATATATAAATCATTTTAATATCATAATGTTTTATACTTTGACGACGCGTTGGCCTAGTTGGTCGTGACCCTACCTACGAAGCTAGCGGTCCTGGGTTCAAAACCCGGTAAGGGCGGATATTGGTGCCATGAGTGCGAATATTTGTTCCTAAGTCATGGATTTTTCTATGTATATAAGTATGTATTTCTCTGTATAAGTATTTACATCGCTGTCGTGTCGAGTACTCATAGCACAAGCCTAGAGCTTAGTTTGGGACTAGGTCAATCGGTGTGACATTGTCATGTGATATTTTTTAATTTTATTCTTAAAAGTAACAGTCAGTTTATTACGAAAGAGTTTAATATGTATAGATTCAATTTTATTTGCTTCAGTAACCATATGCAATAAAATAATAAGAAGTTACTTTAACCAAATGTTTAAGGGAAAATGGGAAAAGTGTGAAGTCAATAACTTTAGACCAATAGTTCCTACAATCTCTAAAATAATGGAGTCAATCCTGTCGTCGCACATTATGAGCCACCCCGAGGATAACGACCTACTGACGGACCAGCAATTTGCATATCGGCAGACGATGTCAACAACCGCGGCAGCGTGTAAAACATTTGACTGCGTTGCTACTGGGCTGAATGAGTGGTACAAGGTGGCTGGTATCTTGTGCGACTTGTCCAAGGCGTTTGATGTTATCAATCACGGAATGCTTCTGGAGAAGTTACATCACTACGGCGTCAGCGATGTCAGCCACCGTTCGTACTCAAGTCGTTTCTGTCCGGCCGTCAACAGGCAGTCAAATTGTCCGCAAACGGTAAAAGGATGCAATCTTTGACCGGAAGTATGAGTCTAGGGATCCCTCAAGGGTCTGCATTAGGACACACGTTATTCCTAATTTACATGAATGACCTTCTGACGGCCATTACTGCTGGCCTGTCAGTGCTCTTCGCGGACGACAGTCGTGGTTAGTGGGAACGTATGAACAGCTCGGGGAGAAAATCCATGGCGCGTGCCAGCAGCTGCAAACGTGGTTTTTGCCTACTGGTTTGATTTTAAACTTGTAAAAGGGTCATCAGACCAGAATCCATGAAGAAAAAAACATTAGCTTAATGTGTACTTTACCAAAAATGCCAGTAAAACAGTCAAGCAGATTAGCATTACTTAATAACACAAAAAAGTAAATGCTTATTACCAATACTATGATTCGATTGAGTGTGAGACTCACCAATAGCACTGAAAATGTAGCAGGAGCCACATCGGCCTTGGTTTTTAACTGGAGTGACGGCTCCGTGGTCTCGCCAATCAAACGACTCGGGCGCTGTTGTCGCTGATTCTTCATGTGGATAACTTTCCTCTTCGTCTTCCATTTTGTAATTCGGAGCTTTAAATCCCAAGTAACCTTGTTTTTCCTCCTCAGTCAAATCAGCAAAGTGAGTTACTTTAAAAACCGTACGAGGGTATTTAGCGTTTAAATAATTTATATTTGCCAAAGTCTCTTGAAATATTTCAAATCTTTTGTTGTATTCTTCGACATCATAGTTTCTTTCGTGTAACGTCACGTGGTCTTCAAACAATCGCTCTGCGTCTTCTAGATCGTAGTAAGTTTTTTCTGGGAGCGGCACAGTGGAGGCCGACACCACGGCGTGGCCGGCTATGTATACTATAAACACAGTGATGGGAAGCATCATGTTCGAGGAAGGTGGCTATGACTTTTTATGACACTTACCTGCAAACGATCGAATGTTAAACTGTTTTTTTTGTGTTAAATTGTTTGTGTTTTTTCTTTTATATACTGTTTGAAATGACATTTGCGAATTTTAAATTGTTTTATTTACTAAGTACATACGCATTTCAAGCAATAAAATTAATGTTGAAGTGTAAAAGGTATTTTGTGATTAGAATGTTATCAAGTGTGTCATTAAAGAGAAACAACACGTGAAGATAAGCACTTATAAGTACTTCTACACGTGTCAAATCAAAGGCGGAAGTTGTGTTCGTAGCATGAGGGTAATATTGGTCGTTGAAAATCCAGAAACATCTCCATCCTTAAGCTGGCCCGTATTTTTCCGTTTTATTTTTAAATTTATAAAGTTCATGCCTCTTTGGAACTGAAAGGATACCTACACTGCCAATTTCAAGCTACTGGTCAAGTTAATTATCTTCACACCACATACACAACTTCCGCCCTTGAGTCGACACGTGTAGCATCATTTTTATAATAGTATAGTAAGTTTATATTATTACTTTTACTCTTCTCAAGGCAAAGGTAAATTTATTAACTCGCGAACAGACAGACATTACAGTCACGTTCTTTCCATTATATTTATTAATTCCCAAGAATTTGGCTAAAGAGACTTCCTCTATGGTTTGACCGAGATAACTAATGTTTACTTTTACAGGTCGACTTTAAGCGCTACGAAATTGGATGAATTTATTTTTACTAATATTAACTTTTAAATTATTTACTGTCAACCATTCAACTGTCTGAGATAGAGCTGTATTTATGTCATTATTAAATGTGCACTTTTCTTTTTCTTCAATAATTATTGATGTGTCATCCGCAAATAATATACCATCATCACAAAGGTAGTTTGGTAAGTCATTAATGTAAATTAAAAAGAGTAAGGGGCCAAGTATGCTACCCTGGGGTACCCCATAGTTATTTGCTATGTATGACGACCGGTACCATAGTTTTACTTATTGGGCAATATCTTTAAGTTTAAACGCATTGAGTCCTGTTATTTAGATTGACTCGATCCAGTTCAGTGCAGGACCTTGTATGCCGCACCTAGACAGTTTAGACAATAGCCTCTTGTGACAAACAAAATCAAAAGCTTTGCTCATATCCATGAACAAAACTGCAACAGCTGATTTTTTATCTATTCATTCTATTACTCGTTTAATCAATTTAAATGTTGCAAGAGATGTACTGCTACATTTTCTGAAACCGTGTTGTTCTTCTTTTAAGATCTTATTTTTTTTCCAAAAAGCTAAGTAGTCTTGCATACAATACTTTTTCAATTATTTTTGAAAAGATTGAAATTAGAGTGATCGGTCTATAGTTGTCTACGTTATAAACATCTCCTTTTTTGTACAACGCTTTGACAATTTATTTTTTTACAGCTTCAGGGAAAACGCCTTGATTTTAACATATTGAGGTATTCCTAGATTCATCTTGGTTGTGGGAGTGACGTAGGCTATAAAATATAGGCAATATTTTAATCAAAGTTAGTAATGAGGGAGGAGGTTTATGTTTTTAACATACATAGACGATACTATCAAAAAATGCAGTCTGATTTTTATCGGTATATGAAGCTTTGTTTTTTTTGGACTCGTTAATTAAACAATATTATATGTTCGATTACATTGACTAATTTCTCTGTTTGGACAAAGCGATTCCTCATATTCAATATTAAAGCAAGTGTTTTGTTTTTCCCAATTACCCACAAAAAAAAAAACGCAGAAACCAACAAATGACGATAATGATCAAAAAAAAATTATGGCATAGTGAAGGCAAACGAGCACACAGGCCACCTGGTGGTAAGTGGAAACTGTGTCCCATAGACATTCGCATTCACAAGACTGCAAACCGAAGACTGCAAATGCGTTGCCAACCCTGAGGACTAACATGGAATACCTCAATGCTAGTCATTACACCGGTTGTCTTATCCCCAAACCGGAACACAACAATGCTAACACTGCTGTTTGGCGGTAGGTTAATGGATAAGATGGTGGTAGCAATCCGGACGGACCCTGCACAAGGTCCTACCACCCTCTGAAACATACACGTGATCTTTCATAATTTATTACTGCCGTTATCTTTTATTTAAAAACTAAAACATAACTATGTTTAATAGATGAGCATTACTCACATACTTATTTAATAACCAATAAAAAAGTTTACCAGTATAAAAAAGAGAAAAGTTAGACAGAATTCAGTAGTCCTGGGTCAGTCATTGACAGTCATAGATTATTTCACAAAACATCTCTGCAGCATGCTGCTTGCTGCCGTGGTCGTAGTCTGCGTCGCCAGCCACGCCATAGCTTCGTCCGACTCTGAGCCACTCGCAGGGAAGATATATTACGATCTCGAAGACGCCCATACTCTATTTAAAGAACACGTAAAATTATACGAAAGAAAATATGATGTTGAAGAATATAACAAGAGATTACAAATATTCAAAGAAAATTTGAAAATAATAAATGATCTGAATGTTGAATTTCCTCAAACTGTGTTTGGAGTTAATCATTTTTCTGATTTGATTGAGGAGGAAAAACAAAAATACTTTGGATTTAAACCTCCAGGTCCCTCGTATAAAATACAGGAAAATAAGTTCACTTTTAATGTAGGATCGAAGGCTGCGCCTGAGTCGTTTGATTGGCGTAGGCACGGAGCTGTCACTCCAGTTAAAAATCAGTGGGCTTGTGGCTCCTGCTACATTTTCAGTGCTATTGGTGAGCAATTGTCACTTATTTAATCTTTTACTAACAAATACTTATTTTTTTTATGTTGTTAGGTTTTGCTACATTTTTTATTCTGATGCATAAATAATTTAACTACCTATATTAGACATACCTAATTACCAAACTGTTATTACAGTAGTACATTTTTTTACGAAAAGATTACACCTAGAAAATTTAAAACATTGCTTTAATTTAGGACTTTCTCCTTCGTAGAGTTAAGAGCTAGTTGGAGTTGGTGTAGATGTAAGTAGCAAATTGTTTTGTAGCCAGTCAAAACCTCTTCGGACTAACTCTTTGCCTTTGTGTCCCATGGATTACTATAAAAAAAAATTGCCGTATCATCAGCAAAAGCGTACAACACCGTCACCTAGCTTAAGTTTGCAAAAGTTATTAATGACAATCAGGAAAGGTGTGGGACCAAACCTCAGAACAGAAAAAACAGTAGAATTGTTAAGTGGGCGTGTAACGTGAGGCATAGTTATGCGGAGTTCCGCGCAACCTTAGTTTTGCCGCGATCGCTTGTGCGTGAAAGTTGTGCGAATAGTATTTCTAATATAGGAAATAAATCGAGAAGCATGCCTTATTGTACTATTTTGGAATGTAAAAACTATAGCAACAGCAAAAAAAAAACCGTGTTTTTTTTATGATAGTTTGCGTATTGGCGACAACAGGTCTGTTACTAAGCGAAGCTCATGCCACTTCCACTGTTTTTTTCTATTCCGTAGACCGAACACCTACCCTAAGGCACGACGAAATCAACATAGTTTCCATTTCTAAGGTTTTATTTACCTACTGTTTGTTTGTTTTCTAGTTTTGTTTTGCAATGCCACGTAATACTGTTACTGGTGTAACGTCGAAATTTTTTCACTGACAAATTAGATTTTCTAAAAAAAAAACCATACTACAAATTGTTGCATCTCTGTTTTATTTTACTAAGATACAAAAACCCTGTAACTATTGCAAAGTAAGCAGTTATCAGGCAACATTTGTATAAACAGGCGTGGTTAGTTTGATCAACGAATTGATGTCACAGGCAACATTGAAGGGCAGTACGCCATCAAGCACAAGAGGTTAGTCTCCCTGTCGGAACAGCAGTGCATGGACTGCCTCTCGAACACGACTTGTGCCGGCGGATTCATGCCAGATGTTTATACGTAAGTTGTTTATATTTTAGTTATGTTCACAATTTACACTATGCAGAGTAAATGACACACCACCTACATCATAACCTACTTCAAAAAATACAAAGCTTTAGCGAACATAATGTTATTTATTGATTTAGACATATTTCCACTATACATAACGAAGGTAAAAATTACGGGCTTATAAAAATGGCTTAACATGTTATTCAAGGTTGGTGCACACAAAAAATAATAATTAAACGCAACTTAATTATTATTGTACCTACTAGTACATTCTAGGGCTCACGGTCGTGTCCGTGTTTCGTGTACCCGTAGCCGTGCACCCGTTTCCGTGTTACACAGCAACGGTTTGTTGGCCCGTTCGGCATGTAAAATTCGGCTACGTGTAATTAAGTCACGGGTACCCGTGTAGATCCGTGTACACGGGTTCACGTACATTAAGTACACGCGGATCCGGTCCGCCAACGACGTTGAGTGAAGATAAGGTGCAGTGTCTGAATAAAAATGAATCTTGAGTTTTTATTCGTAGCCCTTTATTCCGTTTCATTTATTTATTTTTAAGAGAATTGACTTTTATATATAGCGTACGTAGCCACGTTTCTTGGCGTGCCACGTGAATCCGGAAGTGAACGCAGATACGGGTTACGTACCGGCCGTGTTCGTGAAATTCGTGATCTTAGTATATGATGTTACCAATGAAGAGCCATGTTTTTTTAAGTTATATGTATAATTAATATATACACAATAATAATTATGTTGTATTCTTTACCCTACTTATATGTTACTGTTTTGACAACCCTGTGCATGCGTAGAGATATCTTTGTTTGCGGAACACACAATGCATTTTAGCTTTAAAAGAAGCAGTATTAATGTTGATATTCACTCGTACGCACTACGACTTATAACCATAAAAAAAGCTATTGTTAAAAGTTTTATGGCTCTTGGCCCTTACGCCGCCGGTCGGACTATGCCGCCGGGGTTTAGAACACGTAACTACGGGTCGGCGTGTATAACGGATATCCATAGCCCTAGTACGTTCTACTATGGGTAAGATAAGATAAGATTTTCATTAGTAAAAAGAAAACTTATAATAAGTTGACCCATCATTTCATCGAACATCGATTTTAGGATAACTGAAACATTAACTACTTCGATTAACTTAGGTTAGACTCATGACTACCATAATAAAAACCTCATCCAGCGAGAAATGCCTTTCCATCAGAAAATTCTGCGTAATGTGATACATTCGTTTAAAGGTGTTTCTACAAATGAATAGGTACTGAAGTCGTCTTATCTTTGCAACAGTTTTATAGATCAAGGGTAGAAAACTATTTAGTGATCACCTTCTTGCCTTTCAAAGGAAGTTAACAAAAAGAGTTGGATGCATGTTGGAGAAGGACTACCCATACCTTGCCGACGACGAACAAGAGTGCTACGAGTACGTTGACAAAGTGGTAGCCAAAGTGACTGGCGGAGAAATACTTAATTTTTCTAATGCAGATGAAATGGCGCAGATGGTCTACGAAATCGGTCCACTATCTGTTGGTTAGTAAGTAAATTTTGTAGACTGATACCATAAATTTGTTTTATTTCGAAGCCTTGGTTCCTCGCCAGGAAATGATTTTAGTGAAATCTAATGATGGATGAATAATACCCCGAGCATCGATACAGGAATTCCAGAGTGCCAAGGATACCCAACTGATTGTGTGGTTAACGCCGGAATAGTGCATGTTCAGAAAAACATATAAAATGGCAATAAAATGTAAGGAAATCCAAGAACTGACCCAAACTCTCCCGCTGTGGTGTTAACTGGTTGTGCGATCAGTTAGGTATCTTAAGAACTTTTGACCTCCTCTGTTGAACCTCGGAGTATCCACCATTAAACCTCACTCAAAACAACCCCTGACGTGGAACCAAGGCTTCGAAATAGTCTCGTTAGTATGAAAAACGCATTCTGAACCGTTTGTGCTCCTGAGTGTACTTCTATAGATAAGACAGAACGTTTTAAAATCAAATTAATTCAAACTCATGTTAAATGCATTGGAAAGATGTAAACACGACGTGTTTGTTACATTTAAGGTTCAGCTGTCAAACTTGGAATCCTTATTGTTTCGCAATGTCCATCAGACTGTATGTCATCGTAAGTTTATAGGGCTTACTAGACGGTCGCCACAAGCTCTACTGACAATGTGACCTTGGTCGAGACCGACGACCGTGTAGAAAGAAGCCCTTGCCAAGACGCATTACGCTAACTAAAGTTTTTATTCGTTTAAATTTTGAACCAATCGCCTCGCGTGATACGATAAGTCACGTGATCTTCCAGTCACGGGATTGGTTTAAAAACGAATCGAATAGAAGCTTAATTCATCTAGTTAGCGTAATTCATCTTGGCAAGGGCCTCAGTTGTTTCCAGTAAAAAATCGAATTCGCCGACTGCCTTGGCGACAAGCGTCCGACCAAGATCGATCCGTCGGAGACTTGTTGGCCATCTAGCAGGTCCTTTAGCGTATTTTTTTAACCTTCTCAACAAACACTAACGTAGCCTGTGTTTTCAGCCCTTGATGCCAAAGACCTTCAAAATTACTGGCTTGGAATATTGCAGCCGGGCAGGTGTTCCTCTGATCCAGATCACGCTAATCATGCCGTTCTTATAGTTGGTTATGGAGTTTGTAAGTTTGCAAGTATTTTAGAACTAGTTAACCACTCAACTTTAATTTGTTTTATCTACATCCATTATCATAACTTCAATATAATAATATGTATTGAAATTATGTTCGGTTAGAAACGAAAATCAAATGCCATATATATTAGGTATCTGTGGTTTTACTTGAATGTTAACATTAAAGTATTTCATCTCATTAAAGTATCGGTTATCGCTTTATTTACATCTTAATGTTCACTTTAAAGTGTTGGTGACCTATATTTTAATGCGACCATTAAGATACAGGGTCACGACAGATACAGATTTCTCACAGATTGTAGAAAACTTATGTTATGCATGTAGATATAGTTATGCATGTGACTGTACGCATAATATGGCTTTAAAACAACCGTGTGATCTTATTATGAAGCTTGCCTCACGGCTTGTTTCATACAACCACACTTGTGTATTAATGCCTCTCATTATCCACCAGTCACATAAATAACTATTATCTACAAAATTAACATAAATCCTCTATTATGCGTTCAAAACCCGAAAGCAATGACCAGCATTACCTGTGGTAGTAGGTGACAGCGATGACCGCTGTTAATTTTGGAAAATGTTCCAAATTTAGATCTCATTACTTCACAATTTTGATAACGTAATTTCATTACGTTACAGCTGTCACCACTGTCACCTACTACCACAGGTAATGCTGGTCATTTGCCTTTCGGCTTCCAAACCCATCTTAGAGTACTTATAATATAAATAAAGAAAAAGTATTGTAATGCGTAATTGGCATTACGCAACCGTCACGTAAAACTACTATTATACACGAATTTTAAAATAATAATTATGCGTATTAACTTATGTTTGGTCTGGAAATATTTGCTACTTATGTATATGGGTTTAGATCCATAAAAATGGCCTCTTAAGTTTGATATATTTATTTGTATTTTTACAGTTCACGGAGAGAAATACTGGATCGTCAAGAATTCTTGGGGGCTTTGGGGAGAGGACGGGTACTTTCGTATACGAAGAGGCGTCAACGCATGCGGCATAGAAAACGTGGGTTTTGTTTCCACCGCCCACGTCGCGTAGAGCTGTGCGGCCGTCCTACCAAAAAAAGCTACTGCGATGTAGTAGTCAAAACATTCTATACCCTATTGGAAACGAAATTTGGACAATGGGCAAATTTGTATGGGCACTGTCCCCCCCCCCACCAACAGTAACGGGATGCATGTCTATATGTTTATAAGGACCCAAAAAAAGACAAATACTTATTTTAGTAGCAAAATCAATGGGATTTTTTTAATGAAAACAAGGGCCAAATAAGGCAAATCATCCATATATGTGTTCATTTTCAAACAAATTCCATACGATACGATTATGGTTTTCCAAGAAAACCCCATACATCTGGTGATCGTCTCCATAGTAAAAATACATAATGTTGCTGAGATCTATTAAATGAGACATGTTTCATTTCTGTTGGTGGGGGGGACATTTCTGCCCATGGTCCTTTAAACTGGTTAAACTATTACTATTAGTTAGCTGCCTTCTTTGGTAGGGACAGTAGTGTGCCCATAGTGACTCACGCGCACCGTGGAGTATCTATAGACGGATCATAGTAAAAAAAACGCAATTGTTTTTTTATCTTATTACAAGTAAAAAATATTTATTACTCATTGTAAAATATCAAATACGAAAAAGTTTAAAAAATATAAAAAAAATACATATAGGTATTATCAGAGAATGACGACGACCTAATATGTTGTTTTTTTTTAGAAAGTTATAACATTGTTAGACAATTATTTTTTTTAAACTTGTCATAATACTGTAGTTAATTTTACAGTTTTTGGCATACCGAATAAATCTGTTTTCATTTTAGGGATTTATTAAAAAAGAAATATAATTCTATCTTTATGTTTCATTTTCTTTTTATATGAGCCCTTTTCCCTCTTCAGCTTTTTTTATGCAAAGGAGAAACTAAACGACGATACAAGCCACCTGATGGTCAGAGGGATCTCAGACCTAAAAACATTTGCATTCTCAAGACAAAAATCCTAAAACTGCAAATTCGGTGCCAACCGTAAGGACTAAGATGAAATGCCTCTATGCTAAGAATTTCACAGGTTGTTTTATCCGCACACCGGAACACAACAATCACTCACAACAATCACACAACACTGTTGACGGGGCTAGACAAAACGTTAAAAGCTTTTTATTTTCACTACAATCATAGACAATAGTGACCTCGTCGGACATGAGCAAAGACAGAGTAGATTGTGAACCAAGGGATAAAAGTACTGAATTGCATTCCGAGATAATTAGGCTGAACAAGCGCCAGCATATTATGCATGTTCAAGGGTGCAATTGTTTTCACCTGAGTGAAAAGGGTACTTACTACTTTTCATTTCGACCCAGAGAAACGTAACCAAAAATGTTGTATGTTAATTTCACGTTATGACACAATTTTTAAACGAGTTTCTTACATGACACTTAGACAAGATTCTTACTTTATTCTTGAAAAGAGTCAAAACTGGCCGAGTGTTTACCAAATCTTTATTAAAAATCACTTTCCGCCCTATGGATGGAAATGCCATTTTCAGCCCGCTAATGAGCTAATAGAAATCATTACTTTCCAAGCAGAAGAGATGAATAAGGTTTATAATCTCTAGCAATATATAATGTTATGTCTTCAGGCATCGCATCGTTGCCCAAATAACATTTTAAATAAGGAGCAAAATGCACCTTAAAAGTAAGGTCAGAGGGGTGCATTTTGCTCCGTAATTAATTTGTTCTGTTTAGCTGTATCACCGACGACATAACGTCCCTTTACTTTTTCAACCTCTTATCTGATCAAATAGTTAAATTGAAAGAACACTCATGTTCAAAGGTTTATAAAGACTACTTTCCTATCAAAACGTGTGGTCATAATATAAGAGGTTGAGAAAGTAAAAGGATGATTTGTCTGTCGGTTTTAAGTGAAAGTGAAATTTCAGGAAATTTCAACCCTGACATAAAAGAAGAATGTTCTAAGTTTAACGTGAGTATCTGTGTATGATTATTTTATTATTAACTGTAGCAATTTCTCTCTTCGGAAAAATAATACGTTAGTCAGTTAATATCAGAATAAATTACTATTAAACAGAGTAAAAGCCCGTTATAAAAGCAAATCTCTCTTTAAAAGCGGACATCTCTGAATTAAATTACTTAGATGACTTTAAAAAAAACGCGACGGACTTGGTTGACCCGTTTGAGAGCTACCATGCCTCAGACAGACACATCAACACAGACACAAATACGCTGATACATAGTTACACAAACGCATAAATACCCTTTTTTTGGTATGGGGTTAAAAATAATGAAAATTAAATTAAAAAAATATTTTTCTTACATTTATCAAATAATTAAAACGTGTACGTAAATATCAAATACTCGTTCTGTTTTTAACATTAATGTCGTTATCTATGTTATTTATTAACAGAAAAATAACTGTAAATTAAAACAGCATTATTCACATACTCATAGAATAACAATTCAAAAAGTTTACGTAATGGTACTAGTACTTATAAATAGAAAAAAAAAAGAGTCACAAGACATATCTACACCATGCGGCTGGCCGCCGTGGTCGTAGTCTGCGTCGCCAGCCACGCCGTAGCTTCAGCCATACTACGATCTGGAAGATGCAGAGAACTTGTTTAAAGAACATATAACAAAATATCAGAGAAAATATGATGGCGAGGAGTATAACAAGAGACTTGATATTTTTCATAGAAATTTAAAAGAGATAAAAAATTTAAACGCCGTATATCCTCGTACCGTTTTTGGAGTAACCCGCTTTTCTTATTTGACTCCAGAAGAAACAAAAAATACAATGGGTTTGTTCCTATAAATTACACTACAAATAACAGAGGAAGTAAGATGTATCCGCATGTGGAAGCGAAGGAAGCGCACAATTTTTTTGATTGGCTACAACACGGAGCCGTCACTCGAGTTAAAGACCAAGACCAATGTGGATCCTGCTACATTTTAGTGCCATTGGCAAGCCACAGTTATACAGTTTTTTACAGAAATGTTTTGAGTATCAGCATAAACATAATAATCATCTCCATAGATAAAAGAAATGTATTCAGTAAGTAGGCCGCTCGGGCACTTTTACACGTCAATAATCTACCAGCGCTTCCCAAGAGGAAGCTGCTAAGAAGAAACGCCGCAAGAAACTCAGCAACCAGTCATTTTTTAAACATATTTCATAATTACAATGATACTACTTACTTAGTTAACTTTTTATAAAGACCCTGTCTGCCAAGCTTATCGACGCCTCCGGGGATCCCAGAGCTGGCGCTTACCTCTCCCAGAGGATAGGTTTAACTATCCAGAGAGGTAAAGCAGCCAGCATCATGGGTACAATGCCGCGAACAGATTTATTAAACGGGGTTCTCTTTATAATTGTGTGCACAAATATTTTTAATAATTATAGTTTTAAGTAGATAATAGGTTACACTAGTTTTTATTTATTCTAATTATTATTGTACAGTGTTTATAGTGTTTTTTTTTTGTCATCATTATATGATTTATTAAAGTTCTTCAGTAAAAACAACTCAAGAACTGAAAAGTAACAACTGTCTGTCTCGTTAAAACATTAATGCACTAACCGCCAAAACCTAATTGTCAAACCCAACTATCTGCAAGGAAATGATGCCAGCATTTGCGTTTCTAAGCCACGGGAAATAAGTGACCAATAATAACAATACTTTTGCCCGCAACTTTATTTGTTTCACCATCCCAGAATATTTACCCTTTGACTAAATAGACAGTATAGATGGCACATTTCTGTAACATCTTGAAGAAACATTAACTGTCGAGTGTTTCAGGTATCGACGGTGATGACTTTCATCACTATAGTGGAGGGATTATGGAGCCGGAGTATTGTTCATTTGACCCAGAGGATGCAGTATGCCCAAGAAGTACACTTGGTTACGGAGAAGGTAATTCTCATGTGACCACCTCTTTATTACGAATGTATCTTATACAAAAGTTGGTTGTATTTTAAAATTATAAGCAGCCTTGAAAAATCAATAAATGTCGTTAGCGTAATATTTGTATGCGCAAACACGACTTGTGCGAAAATGCTTGATTTTTAAGATATTGACGTGTATATTATTGTGTTTGACCAGATGACAAAGACAGGTACTGATTATTAAGAACTCTTGGGGCGAAGAATACGGAGAATCAGGGTACGTGCGCTTGCTGAGGCGTATTGCACCATCCACGTGGCCTAGAGTGCATTAGACACTTTAACATCCTTTGAATGCGATCGGGTTCCAACGAATGTAATAAAAACAATTACCGAGTTTTATAGTTTAATTTCACTGCCTTAATCCACAAAAGTAAAATTTTAGCAAAGTTAATTATAATCCGATAAAAACTATTCTGCACACGCATGCTAAAATTGCATATCAAAAAGGGCGAGATTGTAGGCGGTCAAAAACCATATCGTCTTTGACCTGTTATGGTATTGTCAACGTTTTAATAGCTCTTATTTACATGTAAAGTATCACTTCCCATATTTTCATTTCGGCTAATGATAATTTCGCATAACAACTGTTTGCACTTTTTGCACAACTGAATTATTTTGCAAACTGTTGATATTCAAAATATATTTTTTAAATCGGTCCACAACGGACAGAATATTTTGCCAAATGATAATTTGTTCTAATGCAAAATTGTAAAATAGAAATGATTTCAAAGTTGATTTGCCAAATAAAAGTACTGCTCTAAGTTGGGAAGTTATATTAGACGAAACTGCTCTAACGGGAGTACATCCGTTAGCATTATATCCAATTGGTCAGTTTAAAAAAATAACTAGTTTCAGCCTAATAAGCCCTTATGTAAAAAATACCTTTTCTGGGACCTAACATCTCAATTTGAGCACAAACACACAACGGCTCTACCTCTGAAATCCTAAAAGTATGAATTTAAATTATAGCACATTTGCTAGTCTTTTGCTAATATACTATTCATTCAAAGAGACAACAATAAAGGTAAATTGTTCAATTTTTACAAAGAACACGTCAACGTATATGCCATTTAACATGTGCCTCTTTGTATTTAAGTATTAAACACTCATTTATTTTCATTATCTATATTATTTATGAACTGATACAGAACTATATAATACAATAGGATTTTTCACATACTTATTCCATAACAATAAATAAACCACTAAAGATACCTAATATATAAATAAAATAAAAGAGGAAGGCGCAACAGTCTTCACCAGCTGTGGGTAAGTGACACATTGTTACTCAAAACAGCTGCATCATGCTTATCGCCGCCGTGGTCGCAGTCTGCGTCGCTAGCCACGCCGTAGCGTCGCCCGCCATTTTGCCGCTCCCAAAGAAGATATACTACGATCTAGAAGACGCCGAAAACTTATTCAAAGACCACGTTAAAGCATTCCAGAAGAAATACGATGTCGAAAATTACCACAAGAGACTTGAAATTTTTAAAACAAATTTGAAAATGATAAACGAGATAAACGCCAAACATCCTTTAACTTTATTTGGAGTGACTCGCTTTGCTGACTTTACTAAAGAGGAAATAAGGAGTTTCTATGGGCGTACACCTCTGAATGACCCAATAGGGAAGGATGAAATCAATATTAAAATTCCACCGATTGTTAAGTCAAAGCATTTGCCCGCCTCCTTCAATTGGCGAGACCACGGAGCCGTTACTCATGTTAAGAACCAACACATGTGTTCTTCCCATGTCTTCAGTGCTATTGGTAAGTGACAAAGTGAAAACCTGTTTATTTATAAAAAACTGCTGCATATTTGTGAAATGTGTTGTTGATTGAACATTTTTCTGGTTTTGTTAGACTAGTATCTCAATAATTTACGGTACCTTTGTAATGGAACACCATAAAATTCACAAGTATTCTAAAAACTTCGACTTTGTCGCAACATTTGCTTATCTTTGTATGAACGAAAATTATTCTACAGTTTTTTCTTTGATGTGCTATTGGCAAGTCTTTTTAGCTCATAAATCATTATAGCACCAATAGTTTAAAATTAGGTTAAAGTATAGAAACAACCAATATTTCAATGTCCTAAACTTGGTTCCATACCTAAGGACACCTGTCTGTACATAGAGATAGGGTAAAAGAACCAGTAGTCAGCCTTTTAACGAGTTTTCGAAGTTTGACTTCTTATTTCTTATGCAGGGTAGGTTGCATTAATAAACATGCTCAACGATTGTATTCGATATTTATTCAAGTTTCTTACAAAATTACGTAGAAAATCATAACTCAGTTTATTTATAAATTAAATATTTTAGTTTGAGCAAAATATTGTACTTTTCTCCAGTGCTCAGCCTCAAAAATCCAGTCAACAGCCGCAGTACTCACATCTTCATTTACCTACTTACTTAAAATGAAAGCGGCTGAATACTGGAGCTGAAAAATCCAGTAGTAAGTCCCATAAAAAAATTGAATGCTGCTGACTACTAGGTTTTTCGTAAAATCCAGAAGTCAGCCGTCCGAGGCTGACCATTGCTTTTTTAATAAAATGGGTACATTTTGTTCCTGGCCCCCCCAATATTTAAATAAAATAGAATTAAGGTGGATAATATCAGATACATGTATAAATAACACAAAAAACATTCAACAATGTAGCTTTAAATATTGAAGGGTCAATCGCTTTTCAGTATAAAGAAAAACTAAATGGGTTTTCCTTACAATGTTGCGTGTTTTTATTACACATATAAACAGTGAATTCTATGACCCGGTTGATATATTTATGAAACAATTAAACTTATAATTTCATACCTGAGAAGAAAACACCGTGAGTAAACAAAAAAATGGCGGACGTGGTAAAACTTGACTGGTCTACTGACAGCACTTGATTTAACGAGCTTCATAACCCCCCTCCTCACCAATTATGTAAGGATTAAATTTGACCAATAAGGAATCAAGGCGTCCATAAATTTATAGGTTATTCACTAGTTGCGTTAGAGCGCTATTTACAAGGATAAAAGGCGCAAAAGGCTGACTACAGGATCCTGGCTGACCACTCGTGCCTTTACTTTATTTGAGGTTGACTCTCAACAATCTGCACTAGAAGATTTTGTTTATGGGAATAGCAATATTTTTGAAATTAGAGACAATTTTCCGATTTGGACCTGAAATTTCAAATTTAACTTTTAGAAGTGGACACGAAGCACAAAACATAGATTAACGAGTGTATCTATGTGTCAGTCTTTGGTATCGTAAGTCGGTACTTATAAACCGAATTAAACGTGTTTATTGTTAAAGTTAGTTTCATCGGGATGGTTCAAACCAGCTTTCATGAAAAACTAGTGACCTTGAAGATATCAGGCATCAGCTCTTAAAAAGACATCGCCATGATCTCGGGGGAATTAATCTTAATGTTTTCTCTTAAGTAACAAAACTATAATTAAATCCACAGGCAACATTGAAGGGCAGTACGCCATCAAGCACAAGCAATGCATCGCCTTCTCTGAACAGCAGTGCTTAGACTGTCTTCCGGGGACGAACTGCAATGAAGGTCGTCCAGATGCGGTTATGAAGTATAACTCATATTCAAAATAAAATATACTCGTGATCCTTTGTTCTTGTAATAGTTTTATCTAGGCCTCTCTTGGATGTCTATTGAATATGTTTTTTTAACAGTTGACTGCTGAAATTGCGTAGCTAATAAAAATAAATTTAGCTCGCGGTGATAGCGTTTCTTACCCCCTTAATCAAGTGAGAGTTCCACGATTTTTGAATATTTTATAGTTATTAACATTATGAAGAACTAGATCTGTATGATTCTATTTTTATGACAGATTTGTTTCTTTCCAAGAAATATGGTCTTGGAAAGCAAAACGTACAGACCAATTTATTCATATATACAACGTACCTATCATAAAAAGATGACTAGGTGTAAGGGAGAGAAACGTTACCGCATTTGTAAGAAAGTTTCAGCTTCACAATCCTGTTAACGTAACACTTAACGTGAATATGTATCTGTATCTATCTGTTGTATTCGAACTTCAACTTAGTTAGGCTTAAAATGAGGATAGTTATCCACCAGAGGTAGCGGAGTGGTGTGTGAGGAAAAAATACACCAATAGGAGAGCTGCACTGTGCGCGGCTAGGAAAATGAAGTATTCCTATTGGTGGATTTTTTCCTCGCACACTGCTTCCCTACCTCGTTCAGCTCTGGTGGAAATTCGCTAGGTATTTGAACTGGAGTTTGATGAAAATCTGTTGGGTTTTAAAATATATAATAAAGTAGGGGTTTCGTTACTCGTATGTAAAATTATCAAGCATTTATTAGTTAGCTTCTCTTGTAAATGTGTAGTAAAATCTTAGATAAAATTTAACCTACTTCTACTAGCTATTTAAAGTTTTGCATTTGAACTGCGGATGATTATAAAATATCTTAATGCCACGGAGCTGATCTGATGATGGATCCACGAATGGATAGTCGAACTTTTCAAAGAATTTTAACAAATCTTTTTAGTTTGATTTTATTTGAGTCGTTTGATGAGTCCCGTACATTTCATTTAGTAACGAGGGTCTGAAGACGGAGCTAAGGGGTGAATGCTGGAACACTTTAGTGGTTTCTATTTAGTTAACTTCTCAAGTTAGGTCTCATTTCGTTTGTTTTCCGTAGTCATTCTAGAGACCCCTATAGTTTACCATTGTCCGTCTGTCTTGTCCGTTTAGTAATGGAGAGTGAACCCTACACTGAGCATTAGCGGACGGATTTGTTAAATGAATTTCCCAAACGCTTTTTTTCTTTGAAGATAATTTTCTTTTCGCATTTTTCCCGCACGTAATATAACCAGTTGCCTTTTTCCTGGTAGTTTATTTTCACATTCATGTTTTTCCCCTTGCGAGTTTTATCCAGTCGCTTGTTTTCCTAGCATCATATTTTCACTGTCGTGTTTTAGCCCATTCCATGAATCAAAGTTGACAGAGTCGACGGAGCTCCTACTTCTGGATTATTTGGTCCTCCGGGCCTGCTGCAAAACTAACATAACCTAAACCAACCTACATAACAATGTAATTACTTTTGATAGGAAGTGAGACTGGGATAGAAGCGATGGTAATAAAATCGATCGGGGAAAAATGAAATTGGGTAAAATTAACAACCGGTGGTAATGCTTTTTGACATTCATAGGTGCATTATATTATGCCTAAATTGAAGAATAAAGAACTTTGACTTTGACTTTGACTTTGACTTTAATTGGAGAAAATGCGAAAAGAAATATCGCTTGACAGAAATAATAATTTCTGTCAAGTTATCTAACAAGTCAGCGGACGTATGCTCTTGCCTGGTTTTAAGTTTATTTATATTTTCAGTGCTTTAGCTAAAAGACCTGGGTGCATGAAGGAGACGGACTACCCGTACCTCGGTGTAGATGGCCAGCAGTGCGAAGAAAAAGCTGACAAAGTCATCGCCAAAGTGATTGGAGGCACAAAACTCAATGTCACTGATGCAGAAGATTTGAAACAGAAGTTGTATCACCTCGGGCCGTTGTCTCTTCGTAAGAAAATGCATACTTATATCTTAACTAAAAATATTTGCTCAGTTGCAGTGATCCAGACGTCTCACGGCTAAAAGTCATTTTAAAAGATCGTATGTGACATGATATGCCTGAATTGAGAATCAAAATTTGCCTTTGATTTGTATTAGGAGTCAACACAAGGACAAATGTTTTTAAAAAGCTAAATAAATTTAGTTACTTTTCAAATGAAATCACTTTTCTGCTTATGGAGGCCTTTTTTTGCGTTAGTATTTACTGAGATTTTTTTTTTAATATTGTTAGTGTTTGCTACGCCCGCTATAGATTAGTGGTCAGAATGATGTCGTTTTGTTTGTGTCCACGTCTTTTTTTTAAGTCTAGCACTCGCTGTGACGTAGAAAAGACCATTTGGCGTTAAAGCTCTTTAGCCATGAGCAGAAATTTCTTAGAAAAATATGAGTGTTTGTTGTTTTAGTGCATTCATTGCATTATAGAAATCGAAATTATGCATTTCCTGGTATGCAAAATAAAATAAGTGTAGTAGTTGTTATACAAATCCTTACAGATTTATTACATAATTGTTACGGTCTAAACTACGCTAGCACACATACGTATATTAAGAAATAACTTAATTAAGAAATTGGTTACTTGGTTTCATAAGAGTTATATAAAGTTCTTTTAAATTTTCTTTTATGGTTTCTAAAATTTACTAATGCTAATCATGGGAGAGCGGGGCCTCCTGACACAGGTATTCGAATACTTAAAAGGATACCTCAACCTTGTCTGTAGCTATGTAAGAAATAAAAATAATAAACATTTTATGATTAGACCCCGTTATCATGTCGCACTGAAATTGTTTTTCAGTAGAGCGTGAATGTTTTTATTATCGACCTTCTTGACATCGATATTTATATAATGCAATTGAATTTTCGCCTTTT
Source organism: Acleris sparsana (assembly GCA_923062465.1). Taxonomy (NCBI): domain Eukaryota; kingdom Metazoa; phylum Arthropoda; class Insecta; order Lepidoptera; family Tortricidae; genus Acleris; species Acleris sparsana. Next base: position 18,866,572 of record OV281286.1, read on the forward strand.
AAGTTACATATACATAAAAGATAGGCTATGTGTTAATCCAATGTTTAAGCTGTCTGCATTCCAAATTTCACCAAAATCTGTCCGTTAGTTTTGGCGTGAAAGAGTAACAAATATCCGGATACATACATTGTTCATAATTTCGCGTTTATAATATTAGTAAGATATATTTTTATACAAAAGAAATAGAACCTAGTGACTCCTCTTCGAAGTTATCAGTGACATATACAGTATGGACATTTAGATAGTCGATAAAAAAACTTTCACGCTCTACTGAAAAGTAATGACAGTGCGACAAGATAACGGGGTCTATTTATGATTAGACTACACACAACCGCTTGACTATTGTGTTTCGAATACTTATGAATAAACAATTATGAATTATGTGATGTTTCAGTAATAGATCCTATGGATTTCGCGCACTATATCGGTGGGTTTCTGCGTCCACAATTTTGTTCTTCCGATCCAAAGTATGCTGTGCATGCTGTGCTGTTGGTGGGATACGTTAACGGTCTGTATCAGACAGGTTGAGTACTTTAAGGACAAAACTTTACTTTAGATTACAGTTTGTATAGCTGTATGTTACCTATTTACTAGCATTGTACCGAAAAGAAACTTCTTAAATTAATAAAGTTTTTTTGAGAAATTCTCAGAATTTTCTACGAATATTCGTAAATTTTGTATGGAAAGAGAACACCCTCAATGCTATCAAATGTTTCCGATAATAATCTCATTAATTTCATGAGAAGATTTCTGCAGCGTGTACATTGCTACCTATTGTTGACAATTTAAAGTGACTCTATTATATTTAATGGTATGCCATATAAAAAGGGTACATCTAGCAATCCGTGTGTGGTCGACAGGACTGCACGCCAGCAGCAAGCGGACTGTACGGTTGTAATGCAGTTTTGATGCAGTTACGTCAACGGCATCAAAACTGCATTCGGCATCCCCTCCAACTGTCATGTTGCAGCTGGGTTTTAGTTCTAATCCCGTCCATGTAAACCGGCCCTAAATAATCAGTAAATGACACCCTTTGGGTACTTCTAACAGTAATATACTATTTCTATACAGTTTACGGGTCTGAGTACTGGGTCCTAAAGGATTCCACTGGTGCGGGAGCCCTGGATCCAGGCTACGTGTATATCGACAGTGGCATCAACGCATGCGGCGTGGAGCAAGACGGCGTGTTCATCTCTCAAGTTGCCTAGACTTGCGTGTTTTGTCAATTTTAATACCGTGTAAAATACATCTTTTTACTATTGTTATTTTGTATTTCCTTTACGCTTTAATCCATGAAGGCGCGCCCCGCGAATTGACGCTAAAAACTGTTTATTTCCAAAAGACTGAATAGTTATACAATCTGCGTAATGGCACCAGTGTTTGACACTTTAAACAGACATGCACCAATAATTAACACTCGATACTTAATACGGAGATCATACGGTCCTAAACTGAGTGTCACAAAACAAATGAACAACCCTTGTCTTCTGTGAAGAGTCAAGTGTCGATCATTGGTCCGTGTCGATTACTGGTTCCATTATTTAGCTATAATCTTTACTTTTAAGATCGTATTAGCTAAGATTTGAATTAAGTTATAATATTAGTAGCGTATTAACTACAAATATTCGTTTTAGTTACCAATGTGACTTTATTTTTGCATTTATGAATATCCCAATAACACTATTTACCCGTCTGGGTCAGAAGGAGTGTTATGTTTTTCGAGCGTATGTAAGTATTATGTATGTATGTCTGGGTACGCTCTGCAGCCTAAACGGCTTGACGGATTTTAACATATGAGCTGTCATTCCATTCATCTTAATTGTTGAAGCGTCATAGGGTATAAAGCATTTCAATAAGGCATCCGCGAAAAAAAAAATGTTTGAAAAAAAATGTTTATATTATAATATTTATAACAATGCAAATTGATCATCAGCATCATTCTCCTCCCCTAACCCAACTTATTTGGGGTCGGCGCAGCCTGTATTTGTCTACCATAGTTCTCTATTAGTAGTCATCTCGTTAGCCTATCTCTTTCTAGCCGTATCATATTTCACACAGTCCATCGTTCGTTTCTTTAGTCTTCACCAACTCCTATAGCCATCACATTCATACTCTAAACTTTCCTGACGATATTTACCTCACGTCCTTTTTATTACCAGAATCTAATCTATTTATAAGGAAAACATCGAACTGTTATTAAATGAATAAATTTAAAACACTAGAAAATTATAAAAGTCCGTTTACCCAAGTCCGGGAACCACATTCGACTAAACCGGCCGCTTTCAAGATAAGAGGCAAGTTTTAATTCCTAAGCTCCAATGCTACTTTGGGAACTTTATCTACAAAACTTTCGTTATTAGAACCAAAAGCTTCAGTGCCGGGCTAAAGCTTGTTGTGGTATACGAGTAATTAACAGTTGATCTCCTAAAACGAGACGGGGAGTCTTAACATAGATATTATATAGATACCAACCCCAAAATAGTTGCAACCGCTTCTATCAAGTTATTCCTATACTCTGATTAATCTTAGATGATTTCTGTGACAACCGTATTTCGTAAATTCAATCACTTACTATAATCACAAGCTGTGTTTAAAAATAGACGAGTCGCTAAGTTTTTACCGATTTAGTATATATGTAAAATTAAAGAAATAAGAGTAAGTGTTTATATGAGCTAGAAAATAGGGGGGGGGGGGGGATGTACAGGCCTTAACTTAAAAAAAAGTTAGATAATTTTAGCTAAAGGAAACATTATTTTATTTTGATTATTTTTTCTACTAATAAGGGCGTCGTAGGGCCCCCATTTTTTTCCATCCTGTATACCATACTATTGCATTATCATCGGGTTTCTATGTGGTTGATATACAGCAATAAAGAAAAAAAAACCATCGCGAATGAGGTGGCAATTACCACGAGAACTCGGACGTCTACCTTTACACCATTTTAAACAGAGTAAATTCATAAGTCGTCGATGACTGTTTGCTACGTAACATATTGGAATAACAGTAACCCAAGCGTTAACGTCGCCAGAGCTGACAAATCGGCGGCGCTTGCTTCCGGCTCCGTCATCAGGCGGCGAGGCCCGCGCACGAGTTCACTGTCACACGGCACGACACAATACTACTAGGTGATTATTTTTAAAACAGTGAATTTTAATCGCTAAGCCTAAGGGTCTCGGCTAAGTCGCGCAGATGGACGGAGCGGGTTGCATGGATGTCTAAAATAGAATGAGTGAGCGCGTACGCATGCGGCGGACGTTTCGTACTATTTTTCGACGTTCCTTGCACTTGCGAAACTTAGCGGAGGCCCTAAGAAGTTGTCTTGTTAAAGTATCATTAACATAGTAATGCTTTTTTTTTTGGACTTAGGTTTTAACTCAGTAGGAACTTAGATAAAGTGATAGTGTACTAACATGGCCCTCGAATCGACGTTGTAAAGTTGTGTCAACGTATGAAACATAAAGAAGTGCGGCGGGACGACAAAGCCAAAGACTGAAAACACTATTTCCCTTTTCTGAAACGCACTATTAACTTACTTAAGTTAAGGTATGCGTTGTCCCTTGACAGATAAGAACAAAGTGCATTTTAAGCACCTTTAAAGAATTATGGGCAAATTGGCCCATATAACCAATATAATTCTCATGTCTACCACGTTAAAGCTAGTTACATAAGCTTCATTTTCTAATACGGGGACAAACTACAAAAACTGCGGAGAAGAGGGTTATCCTCCTTCAAATATTCACACACACACACACACACAACGTTTATTACTACACTAGCTGTGCCCCGCATGCGTTGCAATGCTATTTCCCGTATATCCGACTCACGCTTGACCGATTTGCTTGAGCAAACAGTGGGATCAATAACCGTACATACGTTATAATTCTATTGCTGATTGGGCTAGGTTCCACACAGTTTTGCCCATCATTCTTTAAAATTGTGCGTCTATAAATAAGATGGTTTTAAGTAACCACAGCAGTGTTTATTTTGAAGTTTAATTACTAACACTACTTTAAATTGTATAAAAATGTTCGTTATAATAGTAACGTGAGACAATGGAACCGGTTGCGCTGTAAAATTTACATCCACTCTTCAATCCGCGCACCCTCGTACGTAGTATGTGCGGGAAATTGTGCATTTCGGGGAGGAGGATTTATTCATTCGGTTTACTGCAGTCTCTAGCTAATAAAGCCTCACTTTGAAAGTCTTTACGAGGACTTCATATGCTTTAGTTATGCAGTATATAACGTATTTTTCCTTGTGGTTCTGTGGTATTATAAGTTAATAACGGCGTTGTTTTAATTAATTTGCACGTGCATCGAAATTTCCGTTCAGAAACGATAGAAAAGCGTGCGTAGCTATTGACCATTACCAGTTTCTGTTTAATCTGTAGCATTATAGCATACTAGCGGTCTGTTCCGAATTCCCCCGGGTTTGGAAATATACATAACCACTCACTTGCTTGCGACTTCAAAAAAGGGTGACCTAAACCGCTTGGACAATCCGTAAACAAATCGGCGCGGTGTTTGCTTTATTTGAAAATCGATAACTTTGCTTGTACTGAAGTATTTGGTAAGATATTTTTTACATTGTAAAGCTAAAGAAATGGAGAATCAAATAACATGTATATTTTAGCATGTATCACCTTAATAGCTCCCATATAAAATAAAATAGCAAAAAAAACGGTTTACTTACCTACTAAATTTAGATCTTTTTGTAATACCAATCACCAACAAAATCAATAATTTGATACCGAAATAAAACGTTATTTAAACACACTATAACACACACTTCACAATCACGTAATCATAATAAGGAAATAAATATGATTAACATATTATTTCAGTGTAAATAAACAACCGATACGTCATCCTGCAACACTTGTTCCGACACCTTGCAAAATAAAATAGATAAAAAATTGTTTTGGTTTCTCAAGTTTACTGTAACTTTTTTTAAATGTTGTCATGTTGGTAATCTGTGCTTTGAAAACAATTTATACCATATATATCGAGCCATCCACAGAATAAAAATCATAAACCGCATAAACTCCGTTGGTAGCTACGTCTACCGCAAGCAATTTGTAGGCGTACAAATTTGGTAGCTCTAGTCACCGAAAGCAAGTGAGTGGATAATCACCTACGCTCATTTAATGTGGTAACAAGTTGTTAGAGTTGTTGGTAATTCTGTAGCCCTGCCTACCCCACTCTGGGATAAGGGCATGATGGTATGTGTGTGTGTGCCCATCTTAAATCAAAATCCTGTCAAATTATGACAGATTTTGATCGGGGAGTGGGAGAACGTTGGTGTTTACTTTGGACTTAATTTCTAAACTGATTCTTTTTTCACTCTTTGGCAAAATCACTGCGGAACCGCGGTAAACGTCCATAAAGAAAAAAGAAGAAGCAATGGGCTCCGAAGAATACCCTCTAAAAAGTACCGTAGTATATTTTTGAACACCTTGTATGCTCCAATATATTTGATAGCGACTGTACTGTGGGAGGCCTGCAGAGCTGGAATTGCAGATGTGGCACCAACCCCTTGGATCTTTTCTTAAGACTTTTGACACCATGCGTAGTAATGTTGCTTGAAACCGTTCTACTAGCCCATTGCACTGTGGATGAAATGCCGTCGTATGCTAGATTTGACCTCGCACCTCCACCAAATGTGGGAGGCCTGCAGAGCTGGTTCTCTTTTAAATATGTTCTCTAATCAGAATAATACTGAACTGATACCTAATTAAAATAATACTGCACTGATACGACTTCACTTTATACATTTTCTTGTTATTTTCACAATACAAAAACAGACTTCCTGACGGGCAGTACGTACTCCACGGAACATAAGCGATTGATCTCGTTCCTACAAACTAGACAATTCGACACATTTTAAATCGTCGTGTTCAATATTACTGTCGTAATAATCAGCCAGTACAACTTAGATGTAGCCAGCACACAGAAGAAGAACCTTCACAGTACCATCTTGACAAGAGTCGAATTGAGACGGCCTGTATTCCACACCGTATTAACTCATCTTGCTTAGACATCGAAATCATATCGTTGGACGATATAACTATAATTCTTTTCAGTAAAACAATATTACTTTTGACTTGTTATTGTATTGTTTTTAACTCGGCCTAAAATAAGACAATACGATAACAATATGGTTTTACTGAGTAGAATGGAATCCCATTCATTGTTCTTTTGACAATAAAATCTGCCACAACATCAACAGTTTGATAACAATATCAAAGCGATTTGGGCTAAACCAATACACTTGCTGCATAAGCCTACTTATACTGAAATTCTACTTTGTGGCGTAAGTCCAAAATGCAACATAATCTTCCGTGATCTCATTACTTAAGTTGTGTTGTGCGGAACCCGGAACACATAAAGCGAGCGCAACACGTAGAGGCTTCTCCGTATTTCCCGCGGGACCCTGTTTACGTCCGTGTGCCGAACCATAATAAAACTGGGAGTCGATGACATTGGTGGTTTATCTACACATTGAATGATCAGGACATGATCGAAGTGGAATAGACGTAAACAAGACTATAGGAAAGTCAGTTGAGGAGAGCGATTTTCAAGTGGTAAAGCCGGGTTACCTTTGTTTCGTCAAAATATTTTTGGTCAAATGTATCATTTCCCAAATTTTCATTTGCCAAACTGCTTTGTTTTCTGTAACCGTAAATATTCGAGGATTTTATAAAAACTAACCTAACCTAACCCATAGGGTTTTACACGATGGTACTGAAATAAATTCTGAAAACATTGTATAACATTGGTTTGGCAAATGATACATTTGGGAAATGATACATTTGACCAAATATATTTTGATGAAACGGCAGGCTCCCGGTAAAGCCAATACGCCAATACGACGGAATTAAAAAGGCGAAAAGGGAGAAGGCAAGCGAATACAGTGCAGCAGTGCGCAGTGTGTTGAATGGACAATGTATGTAAGAATTCACGCGGTTGCATAATTCTCGGATACCAATACCGTCGAATCATTATCGGATACCAATAACGTCGATGCTGCCGAGTGCGTCCCGAGATATGTGACATTTGATACATTCGCTTTTCCACTTAATTATGCCTGTGAGAAACGGCCATCTGATTTTAGCTTTGCAGAGGATTGGTCGCTCTTTTGCAATAGGTTAAAGTCACCAGTGGCCAGCCAGAAACCATTAGTCGATCGTATATGAGTGCGAGAAGTGGGAAATATATCTTTCGTACTCTTCCCACTCATACCAAGTATAGGCAGAGACCGATTACAGGTCTATAGCTGACCACTGGTGAATTTACCCTATTTCAAGTTTCTAATTACAGTTCATTTCTAAGTTCAAAAAGTGTTTTAAAAAAAGTCTTTTTACACTTACAGGGCAACTGATGTTAAGTAGGTTTATGCTGCAACTTTAAGGAGAGAGATGGAATATCCTAATGCAATACTCTTTTGTTTGGTTACATACTGACCCACGTGACTCGGTAGGACTGTAAACCTTCACTGTTTTTTCAATCTTTATATCGTATCTGTATTTAATTTTTATAAGTAGGTGCATTACATTGTTACGATGTTTTGTTTATAAAGTAAAGATAAGTAGAGATTTGTGAAATGGAAGTTACATGGTCGAGTGAATTATAAATTATTATTTAAATATTACGCGGCAAGCATTTTAAGGACAATGGACAGCGGACTGCAAGGGTTATTTTATTTATAGTTCGTTCTTTAAGACGTTTTAACTTATTGACATATTTGGAAATGATTATTTAAATGAATTGTGCAAATTGAAATGGTATTCTTATTAAATGAACTGAATTATTTCTTATATATTAGTACCACACCTATGTATATTTAATTGATATTGCGTTAAATGTATTCTGCGCAATGTTTTCTTTGTGTGACTAATGTTAACTGTATTTGCATGACAATACATGACTTGATTGATTGATTGGGGATTGCCCGTGAATAGAGAAAAATGGCGCATTCCGGAGAAGTTACGACTGGAATGACAACTTACTGTACATGGGTCACTTGCTCAAAATCATTGTTTTGCAGTTTCATTGCATTGCCTGGAAATTCGAAAATTTGATGAAATAAAATCTGAGGATATAAGAGGTATGTTACAGCTCAAAAATCGGGCGAGAATTTTCTTTAGCAGAATCAAGAGGTTTGACAACAATATAGTTGATTGGTAAAATGAGATATATTAATCAAAACAACTAGGTAGTTAAACACATACTACGTTTGATAATTTTTCGCTTATCGCTTCGTCCTTGCGGGTTTATTACCAAGGGTAAGAATTTTAAAAAGCTTCAGTATTACATTTTATTACATTGAAAACACTGATAACATGGACTAGCAACTTGGAATGTATCGTAGCTACCCAAAGCTGTATTGTGGCATCATAAAAACAGCAACATATTTTATGTTAGTCATGAAAGAAAAATAAATCCATTAACTTTCTATTTCATTTCCACCATTTGGCATACACAGCTGTATAGACGACGTAACCAATTGAGAAAACGCCAAGTCGACTAAACTCGTGATAAAAAAGGAGACATACATGAATGGAGTACACCAGACTTAAATCCTTTTTCACTAGGACCTCAAAATTATTGGTAGACGACATTAGAGTTGTCAGCTCCGAATGTATTATTACAATTAATTCCGGGGCTTTTACCAATTTAAAAAAATAATTAAAAACATCACTACGACATGCAAAAAAACGGTTCACTAATGTTTGACCAAATCATCATTTGACAAACGTATCATTTTACAAACTTTCATTTCACAAAGAGATGCTTCCTGCCGTATTATTTTTAAGTTTTTTGTGGTCGATATTGTTTACCTAACTTATTTAATAAGCTCATTTAACCTATGCAATATGTAATGGTGTAAGCACAAACACGTTTTTGCAAAATGAAAGTTTGTAAAATGATACGTTTGTCAAACGTACTTTTGGTCAAATGAACGGACCCCCAAAAAAACAGTATCCCCTTTGCAGTATACAAAACCTATTTCGAACTATGCCGACGACGTAATAATTCTAAGATACTTTTAGGTATAGAATTAAAACGTCACTTTCACTTAGTTCCATAGTGGCCCATGAATCAATTATCTCGATAATGATTTATCTAGTGATCAGATGCAAGTTTATATTAGTTGTTGTTAAGTTCCACAGACACGGTAGTTAGAGACAGTTTCGAGACATGTGCATGGAAGTCTAGCAACTCAGGTTCCAAAGTTTGAAGACAGCCATGGAGGTTGGAACCGGAGAGGTACCCCGTTCAATAAATGTTCTAACAATAAAAACAGATGAGAAACGGTATCCATTCCGAATACCGTTACGAGTATTTATCTGGTCTTTTTTCAAAAGATATCTACTTGCGCAAGGCTGGAATTTTAAGGCAACGGGTAGGGCATGTGCAAGTTTTTTTTGTACTGATACAAAATTAATTTTACCTTTACGAATCCATTTATTTTCTGATTTATTAGTGTGTCTGCCTGATTTTATCTTTGATAATGACATCTCAATTTTTATCTTATTTTATAAATAAATATTTAAGTTAAGTTCACACACTTGTTTACCCAAAAATAAACACAATATCATATTTTAACATACAAAGAAAGAAAAAACCTGCACAAAGTTACTATGGAAAGACGTTGCCCTACCCGTCGTCTTAAATTATATGGCCTGGTATTAATTTACCATAAAAAGTTTGCCTTGTAATAATTTTTTTTTCTTAGAAAACTAAGTATATATAAGTGACATAATGTGATCGCACCAGTGTGACATTTAATTCTTAATTCAAAGATCATACACTCAGAAATTGAAAGTTGCTAAAGAAATATCTTTCTTTTCTTCTAAAAATAAGAATAAAATGTTCATTTTTGGCCCATGTCCATTACTGGTTCCATCACACTAGCAATTTATTTTTTATTTTTCCTGTCATACAGATAAAGATAAAAAGATAATTTTGTTCAGGCGACACAAGCTCATTCACACGTTAATAATCTACGAGCGAGAAATGACCACTGCTGAGTAGAAGCATCGCAAGAAACTCAACAGTCTTTTTAAATATAGATAATTAACATCTCAAAGATTTGACCACCTCGTCTTTAGGGGATGCGGGAAAGGCTTTGCTACAGAACGTCACTGCTCTGATTAATCTTATGTTGTCAGGTCGCGTGAATGTCGAGATTGTCCCGCTCCTCTATGGCGCCAATCTTGTGGCTCTAGCCAAAAAAGATGGTGGTATCCGCCCGATTGCCGTCGGCTGCACCTTTAGGCGTTTGGCGTCGAAACTTTGCTGCCGAAAATATCGTAATAGACTGTCAGACATTTTCAAACCTCGGCAGCTGGGTTTCGGCGTCAAAGGAGGTTGTGAGGCAGCTGTCCACGCTGCGCGCTCTTTTCTAAGCCGTCCGGACTATGAAGTTTTTCTAAAAATTGACGTCAAAAATGCTTTTAATTCGGTAGATCGTGGTGCCCTTCTAGCTGCTGTCAAAAAAGAAGTTCCAGAATTATACGGCTATTTGTGGCAATGCTATGGGGCACCATCAAAATTACTATTCGGTGACAAAATCATATCTTCATGCATGGGTTGCCAACAGGGAGACCCACTCGGGCCTGTAATTTTTAGTTTAGTCATTCATCCAATTATTTCAGATCTAAATTCCAAATTCAATCTGTGGTACCTTGATGACGGTTCCCTTGGTGGGGACGCGTCAACTGTACTACAAGACCTGCATACGATCATCACTAAATTTTCTATTATAGGCCTCTCATTAAACTTTACTAAGTGCGAAATGTATGTGCCAGATCACATTTCTTTAGAAAAAAAATATCGTCACTAATTTTAACGCAGCTTCACCCAACATTTCGGTCCATTCAAATTCATCTTTAACACTTTTAGGTTCACCGATTTTTGACGAAGCAATCAATCCCATTATAAATTGCAAATTAAATCTTTTTAAAAATACTTCTGACCTTTTGTACGAAATAAATCCCCACATGGCGCTTTTTATTATCCGTTTTTGTCTTTTCACTCCAAAGTTCATGTATTTATTACGGAGTTGTCCAATTTGGAAATTTCCAGACATCATGGCTTCTATAGATATTACCCTTCAATCAACTCTGTCTAAATTATTAAACATTCATTTTAATTTAAGGTCTTGGACTCAAGCGGTTCTCCCAATTCGTTTCGGTGGACTTGGTATTCGATGCTCTTTTAGCGTGGCACTGCCGGCTTTCCTGTCCTCCGCTTATGGTTCGTTGTCTCTCGTCAGTATTATTTTAAATCTCCCACAGATACTTGACGTTGAGATGGCGAACCTGGTGGAGGCCTGGGATGCTTGGTGTGAGTCTTGTCCCGGAGTGGATATGCCAGTCAAGAGGCATATCCAAAGAGCATGGGATACACCTCGCCTCGAATCAATTCATACATCTCTTGTACAAAATAGTCCGGACGATTTAGATCGCGCCCGTCTCCTCGCTGTCTCAGCAGGCGAATCAGGCCACTGGCTCCACGCTCTTCCTTCCCGTAATATAGGCACAGTCTTGGACCCAAGCTGCTTGCGAATTGCAATAAGCTTACGGCTTGGAGCCAGAATCTGTGAACCTCATACTTGTACGTGCGGGAAGGAAGTGAGTGAGCTGGGACGACATGGCCTTTCATGTTTTAGAAGTGCTGGCCGTTTGTACCGCCACGGCACAATTAATGATCTGATCCGTCGTTCGCTTGCCACTGTCTCTGTGCCTGCTGTCCTGGAACCAGCAGGTTTGCATAGAGACGATGGCAAGCGACCAGACGGAGCTACGTTGGTGCCGTGGAAACTAGGTAGGGCACTGGTGTGGGACGCGACGTGTGTTGATACATTCGCCCTTTCTCACGTCCAGACAACCCGTAATCGGGCCGGTGCAGCAGCTGAACAGGCCCAAACCAACAAGCGCCGCAAATATTCATCATTATTAAATAATTACGAATTTGTGGCGCTTGCGGTGGAAACAATGGGACCTTGGTCAGCTGACATGAAAAGTTTTATTAAGGCCCTGTCATCCCGGCTCATCGACACCTCCGGAGACCCTAGAGCTGGCGCTTACCTTTCCCAAAGGATTGGGCTAGCCATCCAGAGAGGTAATGCAGCCAGTGTCTTAGGGACCATGCCGCGAGCGGACCTGCTAGAGGGGGTGTTCTTTTTATAGTGGTGTTTATGTTTAATTTTTAATATTTGAGTAGCTTAGTTTTATTTTATTTTATTTTAAATAAGTTTAGTTTTAACTTTAACTTTTAAATTTTAATGTAAAGTCCGTATTTATAGGTGTATTAAACATATATTAAATTCATCCTTAATATAATTAAATTAAATCATATTCGTAATTATTAACAGATAATTTACTAGAAACAGGAAATATAAAACTGACATTTACTCAACATGTAATTTTGTTATTTTTATTATAATAAGTATTTAAATAAAGTGTTCCATTTTTCATTTGGTACGGAGCCCTCAATAGTAAGAAAAATAACACAGTAGCTTGACGTTACGAGTCAATAATTTGAACCACTCCTCTCACCCCAATGCCACATGGTCAATATGCCATGCACAACCGCGTAATCAAGATGCCTTTCCCATCTTGCAGGCATATTGACGAGCGCTCCTTTACCTGAACTTCATCAAAGCGATCAACGGGGTCATATTATATTCCTAGATTATTTTGGGCTAGAGAGCATCGATGGTCTATTGTTATTCAATCTCTTGGTAGATAAGGCGGTTTTCCTAGGCGTAACAATAGATAAAAAATTGCAATGTAGTCCCCACATAGCTGTACTGGCAGGTAAACTAAGTTCGGCAGCTTACGCCATTAGGAAAATTAGGCAACTGACTAATGTTGAGACAGCTCGCTTAGTTTATTATAGTTATTTTCATAGTGTAATGTCTTACGGTATTCTGTTTTGGAGTAAGGCAGCTGACATACAAACTATATTTGTGTTCCAAAAAAGGGGCATTCGTTCTATTTACATTTTAAATTCCCGTGATTCCTTAGAAGAACTTTTTTAAGAAATTAAAATCTTAACTGTAGCGTCTCAATTTATTTACGAGAATATTATTTATGTTATTAAGAATTTAGATTATTTTACTAAAAACTCTGATATACATAATTTAAATTCCTTAAAATTCCTTGTCCTTAAAGTACATATAAATCATTTGTTGGTCAATGCATTAATTAATATAATAAATTACCTGAAGTAGTTTTAAAGTTACCCTTTCCAGCACTTAAAAGATATTTGAAAAAGCCGTTAATGTCTAAAGCGTATTATAGGGTCGAGGACTATCTAACAGACAAAAATGCATGGCCTAAATCCGAAACTTAAGTCAATAATAATTTGTTCAAATGCAAAAGCTTTATCTTGCTTTTTCTTGTCTTGTCTTCTTATGTGGTCATCTTTCACCATCTCATATACACATAAGTAAGTAGTTGATTCTATTTTTTCTTTTTTTTTTCTCTCTCTATCTCTCCCGTAAGATTTTTGGATGTTTTCCTGCTGAACTACACATATTTCCTGTTGAAGTACACATGTTATTTGATATTGTATTTAATTGAATATTTGTAGCTTTATATAATGCTAGACTAAGTAGTACCATTGTAATATGAAATATGTTTAAAAAATGACTAACTGCTGAGTTTCTTGCGGCGTTTCTTCTCAGCAGTGGTCTCCTCTTGGGAAGCGCTGGTAGATTCTTGACGTGTAAAAGTGCCCGAGCGGCCTACTTACTAAATAATTTTCTTTTATCTTTTTTTTTATCAAATGGTTTTTATTTGCTTAAACAAAGGGTACAGTAACTATTAGATACACTCAAGAGAAATGGAAACGGTTCACTTCATGTGGAAATCCTTTACAAAGTGACCCGTTTTCATTGCTCATGACTACAGTTAAAATCCTCCGATGTAATGATGACCCCTTATTTCAGAGCTGATATCTCTTAAACCCCGAGCATTGTTTCTATGCGTGATAGAATCAGAAATGATGATATCCGCAGTAGAACTAAGGTTACCGATATAGCCCTAAGAATAGCTAAACTGAAGTGGCAGTGGGCGGGGCACATTGCTCGCAGGCCTGATGGCCGATGGGGTCAGAAGGTTCTGGAGTGGCGTCCGCGGACCGGAAGACGAGCTGTAGGTAGGCCTCCAACAAGATAGAGTGATGACCTCGTCAGGATCGCGGGACCGCGGTGGATGCGAAAAGCACAAGACCGGTCTGAGTGGAAAGCCTTGGGGGAGGCCTATGTCCAGCAGTGGACGTCTTTCAGCTGACATGATGATGATGATGATCTCTTAAACGGCTCGACCGATTTTCATGAAACTTAACTAAGATCTACCGCTAGAAAACTTGCTTTCAAACAAAATATCCTAAATTCAAATCGGATTATTCGTTTAGGAGCTGCGATGCCGCAGACCGATACACACGTCAAACTTATAACACTAAGATGGGATGCCTCCATGATGCTACGGTTGTATTTCTAGTAGTTCTGTACTTTTTGGCTTCCAAATAAACCAGTGGCCTCGAGATAAAACTAAACTGCTAATTCAACTGTCATGATGTTCTATTAACTGCGTATGAGCAGCATGTTTCTATTTTACGAGTTCTGTACTTCTGTACCAAATACTGAAAAAAATATTATACATAGCGAGAGAAAATCAATCTCAAATGTCCACTAAACCCCGTAAAGCTTATGAGTAATATTAACTAGAATTAATTAATGAGATACAGATTTTAAACAGGCTATTTCAAGAAGACCAGTCACTATTTTACGCTTTCAGTAAGTTTTAATAGGGATTGGTTTTTTTTAATGTTTTTTAAAATTTGTACTTCTTGGTGGAATTCTAGGTTTAATCGTGTTGGAAACCTTCCTTCATGTACAAATTAGGTGCCTTATGCTTATGCATAATAATTATTTATGTGACTGGAGGATAATGAGAGGCATTAATAGATCACACGAGTGTTTTGATGCCTAATTATGCGTTCACTCGCATACAAAACTTTATCTACATGCATATCATACGTTTTCTACAACATGTACAATATGGACTACATTTTCAAGTTGTAGATAACTTTATTTTCTGTTCTTCGGAACTATTCGAAAGTTCGAAACAAATGACTGTCGCGCAGCGGTGGGCGGGCGCGCCCGACACAGCGCGGACGTCTCACACGTTACATTGTAGGTTAGGTAGGTACTTCGAAGTTTATGCTCTCCTGGTATTTGACGTTCAAATATTTGTTTTGTTTGTTTGATTGTGTGCATCGATTGTAATTAATGTAAGTAATTACGAGATTCAAAAAATTGTATTGTAAAAGAATTTCTCACTAAATGAAATTACAAATCGACTAATTCGATAATCTATATATATAAAAATGAATTGCTGTTCGTTAGTCTCACTAAAACTCGAGAACGGCTGAACCGATTTGGCTGATTCCTTTTCGGTTGTATTCGTTATTGTCAGGGCAAGGTTTGTATGAAAGAAAAAAAAACCACCGGGAATGTCGGAAATTTGCAGCGGGCGAAGCCGCTGGCGGGTCACTACTCACAAAAAAATATGATTCCTTTTCTTTAAGATGTTCAAAATTTGAATGTGATTAAAGTTTTGGTTACCTATAATGTAATTTAAACATTACGATGCAACCACAGATACAGGTTACTAACATAGGTCATTTGTTTATCGTTTCTGAACATATAATGGGGAAGTTATGCCATGGATGTTGATAAATATTGTTTAAACTTGCACGTGCTGTATAATAAACACAAATAAATAAATAAAAGAATGCCATAATCAACGTTATTTATGCCTTGAATTATTCGTACATATATTAACAAAGTGTTTCAAATACTTCACCTACACTATATATAATAAAATAAAGTGCAAAGTTTAACCACAACCTTCCTTTCGGGTAAGGGACACAATAATATAATTGCATAAGATATATGTACACCATGCTGGTGGTGGCGTGATCGCAGTCTGCGTCGCCAGCCACGCAGTAGCTTCACCCGCCACTGAGCTGCTCACAGAGAAGGTATACTATGATCTGGGAGACGCACAGAATTTGTTTAAAAACCACGTAATCAAATACCACAGACAATATATTTAATATTTAAAAAAAAAGTTTAATACGTATAAACGAATTGAACGCCAAATTTCCACGAACTGTATTTGGAGTTACTCAATTTGCCGATTTGACACCAGAGGAAATAAAAAGTTACCATGGTCACATACCCAACACGACTGAAAATAAAAAATATTTAGATTTGAATTTCGAGTCAAAGCCCGCGCCCGACTCGTTTGATTGGCGAGACCACGGAGCCGTCACTCCTGTAAAGAACTAAGGCGACTGTGCTCCTGCTACATTTTCAGTGCTATTGGTAAGTCACACAGCCTAGCGTTGTTTTATGGAGCATGAGGGAGAGTTTGTTTCATTTCACACAATTCCCTACTCTATTGTATTCTATTCTACTCTACTCTATTCGACTCTACTCTACTCTACTCTACTCTTCTCTACTCTACTCTACTCTACTCTACTCTACTCTACTCTACTCTATTCTATTATATTCTATTCCATTCCATTCCATGCTATTCCATTCCATTCCATTCCATTCTATTCCGGTCTATTCCATTCCATTCCATTCCATGCTATTCCATTCCATTCCATTCCATTCTATTCCGGTCTATTCCATTCCATTCCATTCTATTCTATTGTTTTCTATTCTATTATATATATTATATAAATATGATTCACGAAGGTTAGGTTAGGTTAGATTTGTAACCATGACAAGATAACCTGAAATCAACACGTGATTACCAGAAAATAGCTTTCTATGAAACTAAAATTCTGCGAAGTGATACGTTCTATGAAATGAGTGTCGGGGAAACAAGGGTAAACCCTTAATATTTCAATATTGCATTTCTTTCGTGTTGCTTTTTCCTGTTATTTTTTGAATGTTTTTAAAATCTGTATATAAATACGATGATATTATGGCCGGTTTTTTGGGAGGTTCTGAAGTTGCGATCGAGTACCAAAAGGTTTAGCTATTCTATTCTGAAGTGGCAGTGGGCGGGGCACATTGCTCGCAGGACTGATGGCCGATGGGGTCAGAAGGTTGTGGAGTGGCGTCCGCGGTGGATGCGAAAAGCACAAGACCGGTCTGAGTGGAAAGCCTTGGGGGAGGCCTATGTCCAGCAGTGGACGTCTTTCGGCTGACATGATGATAATGATGATGACCAAAAGGTGCGATGTTGGAATGGCGATCAGAAGAAAACAGCTGAACGCGAGTAACACAAGCCTGATCATGGCGGAGCTTTAGAGAAGATTCAGTTGTGAATACGTTGATGTCCGAAGTTGTCTAACAACATTGCTTTTGTGCTGATGAACTTTGCGACGGCTTAAATATAATACATACACAATTTAAATACCAGTGATATTTGATTCTGTTATTAAATAGAACATTCGATTTTACGCTACAATTTTTTTTTTAACAAATCATTCTACATTGCAGGATTCGATTTTATTTCGGATTTTAGGTATTTTTGTCTAATTTTAGCTTACTATGTTTAAGCAGAAAAAGGAGAAAAGTACTGGATTATCAAGAATTCTTGGGGAACCAATTCTGGTGAAAACGGCTTCGCGAGAATTTTGAGGGGCGTCAACGCGTGCGGCGTGGAGGGTGACGGTACCTCCACCTCTGTCGTGGAGTAGTGCTCCGCTTCGTTAGGTTCAAAGTCTCCGAAGTCCTGAATAAAATCGAAATGTTTTGGTTTTTGTGTGTGTTTAATTTATATTGGGGATTCGGTTTAGTGATAAGTGGAGGTGTAAGTCAGGATGTCCCCTTGTTTCACCGACACTCATTTCAAAGAACGTATCATTCGCAGAATTTCAAATTCATAGAAAGCTTGTTTCTGCCGAACCCGTGTTGATTTCAGGTTATTGTAAATATGATTCACGTAGCGTGGGTTAAGTTACACTTGCGACCATCACAAGACCCGTAGACATTTACATTCTAAAGACTACAATCTTAAGACTGCCATCCTGAGACCGCACATGCGCTACCAACCCTGAATACTATGATGGAATTCCTCTATGCTAGGTATTTCAAAGTTTTTCTTACTCCTAAACCAGAACAAAAAGGTCCTATGTTAAAATCTTGACTTCAAACGTTGACTCGCTTTCCTCAATTGAATATGCCACACCATAACGTTATTACCGAGCGAGGTCCTCTTTCTGGACCGATTCTCTTTTGTCCCGAGATTCGCCTGAGCTCTCAATTTCCTGTTGGGGATGACGCTGAATGCTAGGTTCTGACTTCATATGAAAAGGTTCCGTAGATTATGCTGTACCCAAATCTGTACTATTTTAACGCCGAAAAAAAAGAGGTATTTATTAGTTTAAAGTGTGTGTATCTGTGTATGTGTGTATGTGTAGGATCTTAGCTCCTAAATGAATGGATTAATTTTAACGCGTTTTTCGAGTTCCGGCGTCAAACTAGGAACCCTTATATAGTTGTCGTGTCCGTCTGTCTGTCTGTATATTACTGTGACCACCTCTATGGTCACACTCACTTTTTCTCAGAAACTATCTAAAGTAGAAAACTGAAAATTTGTACAAAATTTAAACCGCTCATTAAGATCAATGATATAAAAAAAAACTGCAAAAAAAAACACTACAAATAAAGAAAAATGTGCACTAAATGGAAAGATATTGCGCACCCCACTTTAACTTTAACACTGCGCATTTTAACATTATATTTAAAGCCCTTTATATCAGAGGTCACAGATTAACACATAAACATACTTATATAGAGGAATACATACTTTAATACAAAGAAAACATCCAAGGCTAAGCAACAAACACTCGCGCTCACACAAATATCTGAACGTACCGGGATATGAACCCGGGACCGTAAGCTTCGTAGGCAGTCACTACCAACAAGGTTAACGTTTCGTCACTTAATTGAATTACCATTACGACATGGCTAAGGTCGGTCCTTATGGCAAACCTTGGGGGAGGCCTACTTATGTCCGGCAGTGGACGTACTTTACACTGAAATGATGATAACGATCAATCAATAATAATCTATTTATTTATTTGTAAAATATATATTTAACAATAATGGTAGGTATAATCGTACAAGTGGGTAAGTAATGATTGGCGAACAAATTTATGACTGCATGCATCATATTCTAAGAGCCCACGACACTAGTACGATGACACTACCGAATGATATATACATATATTAAGTCTCGTAATTAATAGGGGAACACGAAATGGTGGAAAAAAACCTGGCTAAGCAATTATTTTTTTTAGTTGTAACTTTATTGTCTTTATTGTATAATACGACTTCCAAGTTTCGTTTATTCTTCGGAACATGCGAGGGATAAAAATATACGACAATGCAGTGCTGCAAGCCCCCCTGGTTGGCCTAATCAGTGGCAGCAGCATGATAAGCGACGTCTCGTACTTAGTATCTTTAATGATCGATCTCCTCAAAAAACCAAAGCTCTTCTGATAGATCATTTCTGCGTAAGAAAAAACACTGCTGAATTTAGACATTGCGTTCAAAAAAAAAAAGGTGTGCCATATTTTTTGCATTGCAGCATTGCTATCTCGTGTTCCCCCATTAATGACGAGACTGAATATATATATATATATATCTCATCCGGTAGTCTTATCGTACTAGGTTTAGTGTCGTGGGTACCCCTACTATCATGATAATGGAATAAACGCACTGTCAATGGTTTTTGAACTCTGTCATGTCACTTATTTAATAGTTTTGGTGTGATTCCCAATACACTCTTTGCAAGGAAGGTTTTAATGGTTATTCTATGATGATGATTGAATTCATTCAATATCCTAGTTTCCTTATAGTAATAGAAAATATTTATTTGCATAGACAGTGTATAGGGATGTCTCAGTAGGTACATTATGTGTCATGTATCGAGCTTGCATGCAAGCGTGCACATATATAGTGGTAAATTAAAATGTCAAGAGACTAGAAAAAGAAAATTAAAATAAATATAAGATGTGAAAATCATATAATAGAAAACAATAGAAAAGGTTTAGGTTACGGTTTTTAGATTCTAATTCGACAGAACAGGTAATTTTTAGAGACCAATTTCATTAATTTTTTAAAATTGGGTTGGCATTTTGTAATAAATTACAACAATTGAATGATATTTAATGATAAAAAGTAATTGTAACAGTGTATTAAAACATACTATTTAAGCCGTAAGGTACACCTAGGAGGGCTTCAAGCCGAAAACGAAAGTCAAACAAAGGTAATTTTGTCGAAATATCCAAAATACATAAATATTCAAAGTCACTCAGAGGGCTATGGAGAGGGCTATGCTCGGGGTTTCTCTGCGTGATAGAATCAGAAATGATGATATCCGCAGTAGAATTAAGGTTACCGACATAGCCCGAAGAATAGCTAAACTGAAGTGGCAGTGGGCGGGGCACATTGTTCGCAACACTGATAGCCGATGGGGTCAGAAGGTTCTGGAGTGACGTCCGCGGACCGGAAGACGAGCTGTAGGTAGGCCTCCAACAAGATGGAGTGACGACCTCGTCAGGCTCGCGGGTGGATGCGAAAAGCACAAGACCGGTCTGAGTGAAAAGCCTTGGGGAGGCCTATGTCCAGCAGTGGACGTCTTTCGGCTGAGATGATGATGAGAAATATTTCAAAAACTTAATAATGAACGGCTTCAAAACTCTATTCCTCGAGATGGTTTTAAATTTAGAGTAATCGTAAAAATATGAACAATCCCAATTATATAACTAAATACTACTAATCTTAGTACTTTGGTTGTTCTTAGGACGATCTTCCATTAATTGAAGTAAATATAGAAAAAACGTTCACATATATATTTTTATAAACCTTTCATTAGTTAATATTCGACGGAACCCCAAACATTCCGCCAATCGTAGACGTGCGTCATTTTGCCACGAAAATTGGATTCGTTTTGTTTTTTCGTAATAGAGGCTACCCACTGGGCTTTTCTACGCGATAAAATGAGTCTTCCAAATCGTACAAGCATTTGTACAGCGAAATTGTTGACAATTCTATTTCTAATCAAATCAAATGGGTACCTAGACATTTCATTTTATTAATTGTGGAATTTTAGCGATGACCCTTTTTAGGGTTCCGTACCAAAATGGTAAAAAGGAACCCTTACCCTTATGGTGCGACTTCGGTGTCTGTCTGTCTGTCTGTCTGTATTTATTAATTTTATAAATAGTTGAAAAGGGGTTTAGAATGACGATTGAAAAATGAATGTGATTCGATTATAGCTAATGGGGTGTCATCGTCGTCGTCCCCCCCTGGGGTCCCCCACCTTATTCACAGCTTATTGATCAAAAATTCTGAAAAAATCCTGACGTATAGATAATTATTTCTGTTTTATGAGGAAAATAAAATGAAGTGTTCCTTAATTACAGTTTTGGAGAAATACCAAAAAAACGTTGAAAATCTGTATTATAATTTAGGCTAGTCAAAATGGTCCTTATTGTATACAATGTAAAGTTCATAACAAAATGAGTATTGTCCTTTGCGGTTACCAAGGATATTATATTATTTTAGATACGGAACCCTTGTTGCACGAGCCCCTCTCGCACTTGCACCGACTTTTTTTCATGGCATAGAGAAGGTAAGCACAAGGCTATCTCATGGTAAGTGAGATTTTAGACCTACAGCAAAGATATAAAAATAAACAATGGAACCAAATTATTACTCGATAATCAGGAACTTTTAAAGGTCAAGTTAAGTCTTTGCAATACACTACTTGAATTTAAAGTTTAAGTAATTATTAATTATACTTTATTTCAAATAAAAACACGCTAGATTAATTTTCGATGAAGATCATGGGACACCTATACCATGGGGCACGACAGTTCCTTTTTGAAAATTTTGAAGAAAGTAACGGTGAGGGATAAAGAGGAAGCAGAAGACTACTTACTTTTTTTTTATGGCGTAGAGAAGGCAACCGAGCACATAGCCCGCCTGACGGACAGTGGAAACAGTGACTCATAGACATTCGCATTCACAAGACTACGTTGCCAACCCTAAGGACAAAGATCGAACGCCTCTATGCTAGTCATAAGACAAATAAGACAGAAGGCCAATGTCGTGTCGTATAAGGAGGTTAAAAAACTGGTAGAGTACGGAGAAAAGTGACAATTACTCCTCGGACAAGAGTTTAGTTCTTAAGTATGATAATGCTGAGATGAATATCAGAGGTTATGTGTCAAACAGTAATTTAACACAGACTATATAGACATTTGAATTATCAATACTACAATCTTAAGACTGCAATCCTAAGGCTATTAAAAAAATGATCTCAACTCTAATGCTCGTCTCGAGATGCGTCAAAAATGACAGTGTTCTATGGTTTGGCGTTTATTTTGACGTATCTTGTGACGAGCCTCACAGTCAAGATGAGTTTATTAATACGGCCCTAAGTATTTGCGATTACCAAAACCAATTTTCCTCTAGACGGTCCTTCGTTTCGAATTGTCATTTTTATTTTAAGCACATGTGTGGTAATTTGTAACTCTATATGATCCCGAACTTAAGTACGTTGATCTCCCGATTCGCAGCCGTGCGAGGAAAAACAAGGAGGGCCCTCAAGCTGAGACAAGAGGCTAAGTGGGGCTAGCATGTTGAGTAAGGCTTAATCAAGCTTGCAGCCTAATAAGGCTTCGGGCACTCTTCAGAGTTGTAGGGTTGGCACAAAGGAAAAATACATTGAAACAATATTTTTCCTCTGACTCTATTCTACTCGGTAAAATCATATTAC
Organism: Acleris sparsana; assembly: GCA_923062465.1. NCBI lineage: Eukaryota > Metazoa > Arthropoda > Insecta > Lepidoptera > Tortricidae > Acleris > Acleris sparsana. The sequence goes on from OV281286.1 coordinate 18,889,403, forward strand.
TATACACTTTATCGTTTTGTTTTTAACTCCGCCGCCATTACTGTAAATTAAACAACAGCCATTATAACTTTAAAAATACGATTACATGCCAAAAGCAAGCATAGCTTAAGACAATTGATGTGATATTACCCCTTACTTGAATTATAATATTATAAAATTAAGTGCTTCATGTTTTTTTTACCGAGGGGTACGGTCGCATTTACTGTCAGGTGAACATAACGGTAACAGCACGTAAGGATTCATCATCATCATCATCATCATGTCAGCCGAAAGACGTCCACTGCTGGACATAGGCCTACCCCAAGGCTTTCCACTCAGACCGGTCTTGTGCTTTTCGCATCCACCGCGGTCCCGCGATCCTGACGAGGTCGTCACTCCATCTTGTTGGAGGCCTACCTACAGCTCGTCTTCCGGTCCGCGGACGCCACTCCAGAACCTTCTGACCCCATCGGCCATCAGTCCTGCGGGCAATGTGCCCCGCCCACTGCCACTTCAGGATAACCACGTAAGGATTATAATGATATAAATGAATACATATGAAAGGACAATCTCATACAAAGTAATCCAAACTAAGCCTTATGCTTGTACTATGGGTACTAGAGAACGATCAACTTACTTAAATACAGAAATACATACTTTAATACATCGAAAATACCAAAGACTCGGGAACAAATACTCTCGATCTTCACACAAATATAATTCGAACCCGCTAGCTCCATAGGCAGGGTTACAACCAACTAGGCTGATATGTCGTCTAAATTTGACGTACGATGGAGAAATTACACTGCTGTATAGAGACGCTATCTGTGGAATAAACGCCCAGCTAGTGGTGAATGGGTGAATATCTAACCATTTATCAGTATTTTTACAAGAAAAATAAAATATCCCGCGTACCCTAGCGTCAAGCAGCGCTTAACAAGATAGTGGTTCGACTTGAGTTAAAACGATTTATCGCTTCCACGAGAGCGCTTTACGCTTTCTTATCTACTTCTTACTTCTAAGTAATATGAAAGTGTTGATGTTTGTTAGTCAGCTCCAGAACGGGTGAACGGATCCGGATGAACTTTGGCACGGAGATAGATTGTAGTCTGGAATAGCACATGGTCTCTGAAAGTAGGACTCGTTATTGCGGCAGAGCTTTTATTTATTTAAGTTATTATTTATATTCACATAATGGTGTAAATCCACAAACAGTTTATAGATCTTGGTAAAATGATACATTTTTGCCTTGCATTCATTTGAAAGGTTTTTTTTTCTTAAGAAACCCGCTATTTCGCTATAGAAATAGTTATTCTATCTTTTTTTGGGTCCTAATAACCATATTGACATGTGTCTCGCGACTTTTTGAGGTTGGGGATGAGGTCTATGCAAAATCCCCCATCACCCTTTATACAATTATTCGGATTGAGGAATTTCTCACTCTCATATTAAAAAGTTCTTCCTTGCAAACGCCAACTGTCCACTGGCGCCCTCACTACTATCATTGTACTTTCTATTAAACTAAAGTACATTCTTGAAAACATACAAATCACCAAGAACTGAAGACAAAAACAGAAATAGTGAACTGCATTTACTGTAGAAAACATCGAGGTAAGCAAGCTAATTCAAATTTATTCTAGAACGTATTGGCAATTAACAATAGATTACAGTCCAATCAGCAGAACAGCGCGGTGGATTAATTCATTTCCCGCACAAACAACCCGCCCATAAGCTACACCCTGTATATGCCTAACCGCTACTTCCGCAACCTCGTAACTTGCCTAACAGAGCAGTCGTAAAACCATCCTAGTACGGCGAGGATAGAGTTGTAATTGCAGATATACACTCAGGCATCTTATTGGTTTGAAAACGTTGCCGGTTTAGTTTTGTTGTTGAGTTACGATGCTCGTAAGAATGGAGAAGTCAAAAAAGACAAGATAAGGGTAGCAATAAAATATTGCTGGAGTTGCTATCTTTCTTTTACTTGTGAGCTAGAGCAAAAATCCCATTTGGCTGTGTTTTTAAGTTAAAAGTGATGCAGCAGGAAACGTTTGCATTTTTTTTTTTGTTTAAACGTATATAATAAGTGGTGGCTTGACTATATTATCTTGTAAATATTGTTTAACTGTTCTGTATATAAACGTAATTATATGTGTAGTTTATGTAACCTTGGGTAGCCTTATTTTTATGTTATTCTCCTAAATAAATTTGTACACGTGCCTACTCGATGCACAACCTTTTCTTAATCTCACAACTGTAAGCTGAAAGAAATTCCTTAAAGGGATAAGTTCGCCATTATACTTATTTTTTAATTTATTACAATTATTGTTTTGTGGTTCTTTATGTACGATATAGTGTTTACCAACATACATAAAATATATAAAATAGTTACTTAAATATCTACTCTAAGTTAACTTTAAGATACGGGTAGATGACATCGCGGGCTCTTTTATTTAAAACCAAAAATTGTTTTGATGTTTCTCATGTATCGTGCTACTCATATTTACATTTGAACTCGAACGAACTTACAATGTTTATTTGACATAAATACACTACAACTCAACAAAAATAGTAGATAATTTTAAGTGAAACTATTTAGGCAGAAGGCCAATCGTATAAGGGTCCAAAAATCAGGGTTTAAAAACCTTCCGGAAGTTTTTATCCAAATTTTAGTACTTTGAGATTTTTAAAGCGAGTGGACTGACTTTAATCACTGCGTTTCCTAAATATATCAGCGCCTCTATTCTAGGCCGTAAAAACAATACCGTATTTGACCTGTTACGAAATCGTTTTTCATTCGGCCGCCATTACTGTCAAGTAAATAAATTCTATCAAAACAATAACAGATCAACCACGATATGGTTTGTACCGTGTTAAATAGAGGCCCTGCTTTCTATTCATATCTACGAGATAAACAGTAGCAAAAAATACTAATCATACGGGTTAGTTATCAATATTTTCAAACGTAGATTTAATGACGTTTTATTAATCTAATTCCACTAAACAATAACGAAATTGACATAATTGTGTTTCCAAACCAAACCCAGTTAACACTATGAAGAGTCAGACAGTATGATCCATATTAAACAACCAACATTTTATAGACGGATTATTTTGAAGCTCAAATTAAATCATGCTATTTCTATCACAATGCCACCTCCATTTATTCATACTCCTTGACTAGAAGATGCAATGAAAAAGCGCTGCACTGTCGGCCAGTCGAGATAGAACGAGTTCATTTCCACCCAGTGTACACTTGTAGCAAACAAAAAGGTACAGTTCCAGGGGAGTGAGTAGCGTTTTATTAAAAGGCTGTACAAAGGCTGGTATTGTTATGACGGTATTTGTGAGGATTAAAAAGTAAAAAAAAAAAGTATTTATTTTCTCCACCAAGTATACAGTTTATGTATAATAAAGATTAAAAAAAAGATAAAGATAAAATAAATTTATTCAGTAAGTAGACCGCTCGGGCACTTTTACACGTCAAGAATCTACCAGCGCTTCCCAAGAGGAGACCACTGCTGAGAAGAAACGCCGCAAGAAACTCAGCAGTCAGTCATTTTTTAAACATATTTCATATTACAATGGTACAACTTAGTCTAGCATTACGAATATAAATATAAAGCTACAAATATTAAATTAAATATAATATCAAATAACATGTGTATAGGTAGTTCAGCAGGAAAACATGCCAAAAATCTTACGGGAGAGATAGAGAGAGAAAAGAAAAAAGAAAAAAAATAATTAACTACTTACGAGTAAGTGTTTATGAGATGGTGCAAGATGACTACATAAAAGTTTCAGTATGTTTTCCTGCATCAACGGTGTCCCCTAGACAAGAAAAAGCAGGATAAAGCTTTTGCATTTGAACAAATTATTATTGACTAAGTTAGGTTATTGTTTATTTTATGTTATTGGTTAAGTTAGGCCATGCATTTTTGTCTGTTAGATAGTCCTCGACCCTATAATACGCTCTAGACATTAACGACCTTTTCAAATATTTTTTAAGTGCTGGAAAGGGTAGCTTTAAAACTACGTTACGTTAATATAGAAATTAACTTAAGACTAGGTACAGAACTTGTGCGGTAGACTGGTGCCCGAACTAGGGGGAACCTGTATGTCAGGTCTCCAGGTCTCCAACCCTCACACGTCTATAGCGACAAGTTGTGGAAGGAGACTACAATGTTATAATAAACCTTAATACTAGTTAGGTGGGATACATCTATTTAACAACAAGATTTGTGTATGTATAAAACAAAAGTTAAATATAAAGTGTATGTGAGTGTGTGCGTGTGTGTGATGTCATCTGAGAAACGCGTGAATCGATTCCAAGACAGTGCACTACACTTGGTGGTTAGTAATATGCTCACAATTAAATCAATAAAACAAGTAAGTAGATAAAACAAGTCAATTCATAATAGGGAATTTGCACGACTTTTTTTACAGATTGAATTAAAGCTGATTCATGTAACAAGCAGTTGAGAATAATCATTTTTTGAATAGCTATAATAATGTTACGCCGACGTGGTAAGGCGTTTCATTACCCACTAAGAGCGAAGGAGATATCACTATTGGGAATGAGACAGCGATGCGCAGGACATTCCAGACCCTTGTGCCAAGGACGTCGCCATTGTTAACGGAGCCAGCAGGTAGCAAGGCGTAGAACAATACAGAAATGAAGTCTCGTCGTCCTCGGCGGAGCAAACTACGTCGATCTTTCCAGAAGATTTGGTGGATGGAAGACGTTCTGGAATAACGTGGGAACTATAAAAGGCGGACCGCGGTTGTGGGGAGGCAGTCTTTACTTGGAAAGCGAACAGTGCGATCAAGAGCAATCTAAGTCTAAGTCTTCGAAGTTTTTGTGCGTTAATTGTTTTGTAACGGTTTAAGTGAGTGCGTTATTAAAGTCTACTTTTGATTATCGGTGTTTTAGTGCATTTCTATTAGTTACCTACCCCCACGTACGTAACAATAATAACTAAGATATAAGCTAAGAGAGATTTATTCCTATTCGCTTCTAGCAAAACAGAATTTGAGATTTCATTTGGCTGACCTGTTATATGACGTCACAGTGCATATCGGACCTCTCTGTCTAATCGCTTTCCATTTAGCTGTTTAAAATGCTTGTATTATCCGTATCTCTAGGCCGATTTTAATTTTAATATCAATTTTGGTGATCATGACATTGTTCAAATAATTCCTTGTAGTCATCGGTCGTCTCGAGAGCCAGTTTTAGAGTTTTATTTAAATAGCGATGTGCACCAATAATGTCGTTCAGTGGTCGTCGCACACCGTAGGGCCCACGTTGTGTAGAACAATCGAGTTCATAAATATGTGTACACTTTAGTACCTCGTCTAATTAATGTCATGTTCAAACTGCAATATATGAACTGTCACAGCGATTAAAGTGACAAGGTACTAAAGGTTACACATATTTATGAACTCGACTGTACCTTTCCGGAGTTTTGAGGGTCGATTTTCGAAAAATTCTTCCTCCTTACGGTATCCAAGGAATATTTCTTAAAAACATAAAGTCACTTTTTTTTCAGAGGTTAGGAAAGAAAGAAAGAAAACACGTTTATTTACTTACGTTTAACACAAGCAGAGAAGAACAAATTAACAAACAGAAACATAGATACGAAACCTACTGAACTACTGGTTAGACTACTTTTTTTTGTTTGGTATATTTATTCAAATTTTTTATTTATTTCTTTAACACAGGATATGCTCTGGGATTAAAAAACCGGCGATATGAGAAAAGATATGTCACTTTATTCCGATAGTGTTCACAGCAATCAATGATTTATTTTAAAAAAGGAAAAAAAAATATGTTTGGTTTGTTGTGGGTTGTTGCTTCTAGTTTCATTCCTATTCATTTGTGCACTTTATCCAGGGACATAATGCATATTGTATATAGATATTTTGTGCCTGGTCATAGGGTATTATTATGTCGCACCTGCCAACCGGAAGGTCGCGAGTTTATTAAAGCTTATATAGCATAACAAATAGACAAATAGACCGACAGACAAGTTAACTTACCTTAATGTTATTAGTACCCAGAGATAAGACATTTCAAAAAACTTTCAGCAAAATACGAGAACGAATGTAAAATGGTTAATTAAAATTTTAAATTACTTTAGTTCCGAGGCTGCGGTTGTCATAATTAGCATCTGATTATTCTACGACGGAGTTTTTTTCATACCGACCACAGTACTGGAATTTATTTTCAATCTCGAAATTCACTCAGGAGAATCTGTGAAGCTGAAAGTATCCATACAAAATGACATTTCTCTCTCTTAAAACTAGTCCAATTTCTTCTATTAAAGAATAAGTAAACGAAAAACAGGGTCAGAAGGTTCTGGAGTGGCGTTCGCGGACCGGAGGACGAGCTGTAGGTAGGCCTCCAACAAGATGGAGTGACGACCTTGTAAGGATCGCGGGACCGCGGTGGATGCGAAAAGCACAAGACCGTTCCGAGTGGAAAGCCTTGGGGGAGGCCTATGTACAGCAGCGGACGTCTTTCGGCTGACATGATGATGATGATGAAACGAAAAACAATAAGAATTAAGTATTGTATAAAAAATTAAATTAAAATTATGTCATCAACAAAGAAATTTTGTGTTACATAGAAGCTTACTCTGTATAATTGAATTATTTTATTTAAGTTAGGATACAATATTTTCAATCGTTCATAATCATACAACTATACAATTTATCTTTACATTGTTTAAAATGAAGTCGCTTCAGCTGTATGTTCGCTTAAATCTTTTAAACTGCTCAACGGATTTTAATTCAGTTTTCAGCAATAGATAGAGTGATTCTTTGAGGTTGTTATGTATAACTAGAGGACGCCCGCGACTTCCCCCTACTTCTTCCCGTTGGGGGTCGATTTTCAAGAAACCCTTTCGCACCCTTCATAAGGAACCTATGTATCAAAAATGGAATCTTTAGACACAGCGGTTTAAATATTAGCATTGCACCAAGCTTTTATGTCAGTTCAACCTTTTTTGAATAAAATTAGATTAAGTTTTTAAATGTGTATCAAAATAAAATGTAATGTAAAAAACAGTAACAAGTATTGATATCAACTTCGAAGCAAACCATCCCCAAAATAGGAAACCAGTCTTCCATAAATTCTGTTAAAGAATGTTTATGCGAAATTTGAAGTAGATTTGACCAAGGAATCACGTTTTCCCATACAAACTTTGCCCCCCTTTTTCACCCCCTTAGGGTTAGAATTTCGGAAAACTGTTTCTTATCGGATGCCTACGTCATACAAATAACCCTCCAAGTTTCAGGTCTCTACGATCAGCGGTTTAGGCTGTGCGTTGATCCGTCAGGCAGTCAGTCATACAGAACTAAGCATTTTATATGTATAGACTAGCTTTTGCCCGCGACTTCGTCCGCGTGGCGTGTTATAAAAGAGAGATCTTTGTGTGTGTGGGAGAAAGGTTAAAAAATGCTTAATTTTATTCTTTTTAAATGAGGTTATAGTATAAGTAGCTCAGTTGAATGATGAATTGTTATTAATTTTTAGATTATTAGTTTATGATAATTTGGTTTGATATAAATTTAGGAAAATACGATCAGTGGAGGCTAACCCTAAAGTACCTATAGGCTTTCGTCCGGAATTCAGAGGTGAGAATGTGGATGTCAGTCGGTATGAAAGTAAAAGTTTGACCACATGAAAACTAAAAACCGGCCAAGTGCGAGTCGGACTCGCGCGCGAAGAGTTCCGTATAAAATTAACAAAAAAGAACTCGTTTGTTGTATGGGGACCCCCCTATTTTTTATTTTATTCTTATTTTCAGTATTGGTTGATATAGCGACAATAGATATACAGATGTAGTGCATAATGGTTTTCCTTCGTATTTTCACGGAAACGTACGAACGTGTCTTGCTATTTCAGTCGGTCACAGTACAAAAAGTACTGAGGTTGACTGAAGTAACATGACAAATACGAACATTTCCGACAAAATACGAAGGAAAACAATTATGCACTACATCTGTACATATTCTGTGAAAATTTCAACTGACAGACAGACAACGAAGTCTCAGTAATAGGGTCCCGTTTTCACCCTTTGGATACGGAACCCTAAAAAGAGTAGCATGGAAGAGTGGTTCGGTTGGTGGGTGGCTGGTGCAACCGGGATATGGGAAATGTATTTAGGAAACATATTATTTATAAAATTTCCTTATAAACAACGTTTCTGGTCTTTCTGGAGGGTGGTGCGAGAATGACCAGACTGGATGGCGAACTTACGCGGGAGCACGCCACATATAACTGACCATGGGAGAAACAGGGCTGTCTTAAATCAACTCCTGCTAGCGCGAGTGTTTGACCCTGCGACTTATTAATAATCATGGCGAAACATACCTTCAATGGAATTTGTAGTCTCCGAAATTCGAACATACAACATTTTTTTCTCGCTAACTTAATTTTTCAAAATACATCCATAACTAAACTTTATATTTACTAAGGTATGCATGCATGCTAGATTGAAAACATCTATCTTACGTGATTTAGATTTTTACACACAAAAGTTTTTTCCCAATAACTCCCGTTCCCGTTTGAATTTTGCAATATCGCGTTGCAAGTAAGCTTTACGTTCATTAGGGTACCTGCATGCCAAATTTCAATCATCTATCTTACGCGGTTTAGATTTTTCATACAAAAGGATTTTCCCGCTAATTCCCGTTTCCGTGGGAATTTTGCAATATCGCGTTGCAAGTAAGCTTTAGGTTCATTAGGGTACCTGCATGCCAAATTTCAATCATCTATCTCACGCGGTTTAGATTTTTACATACAAAAGTTTTTTCCCAATAACTCCCGTTCCCTTAGGAATTTTGCAATATCGCGTTGCAAGTAAGCTTTAGGTTCATTAGGGTACCTGCATGCCAAATTTCAATAATCTATCTTACGTGGTTTCGATTTTTCATACAAAAGGATTTTCCCGCTAATTCCCGTTCCCGTAAGAATTTCCGGAATTCCTTTCTTAGTGCACCTCTACGGTACTTAAGCTACGTCCCTTCCAAATTTCAAGTGCCTACGTTTAGCCGTTTAGGCTGTGCGTTGATATGTCAGTCAGTCAGTCAGTCAGTTTCTCCTTTTATATATTTAGAAGATAAGCTGGATTTTGTACTGGTGTTACTGAAAACTCACACTAACCGAAGTGAAGCGGGGGCGGGTCGCTAGTATAATTCCAAAGATGAAACTGACTGTCTGATTGATCAACGCACTAAGATTGTATTTCCGAAAATCAACCTTAAACGTGAAGAAATAGGGAAATAGGGGCATAGCGGGAAACTAATTCTACACGAACGAAGTTGCGGGCGTCTTCTAGTATTATTAAAAATAAAACAAGCCTTTTATAAAGTACATTTCTAAGTAGACGAGAAATTTTATGAAACGCGCGCCAATTTACACGCATAGGTCTTAAAAGGCAAGCACCAAGGCTTAGGCATTTAAAAAATACTGGCACACGACGTGCGAGCCTGCGCCATTTTTTCTTAAATGGCGTTCCATTTTTAAAACGAAGGCTTTTAGGTTCCCTAATGAGGTAAAGTGGCAACCGGCGGATTCGAAATCTCTACTCGCGAAGTAAAAGAGCAGGTTTTGGAAGGATTACTTCAAAAAGGTTTTCGTCATTTGTAAAGTAAGTTGACATTTGGGAAATCCGAAATGTGGCATTAGAAATGTGTTGACTCATGTGGCTAAGTCAACTTAAACGTGTTATATAGATTTTAATAAAATAAACTCGCATTATATAAAACAATTAAAATACTCTTTATTTACTTCATCCACATGCAAATTATAGCTCTGAATGAGATATGTGAAATGTAAAAATACTACAGTGTGTTAACAGTAATAAAATTTTCAATCATACATTATCTCTACTAATGCCCGCCCATGTTAACAGGTTAAACAAATTATGAACCACATACCGGTTAGTTCATTAAAATATACCACAGTTTACTGACTACAAATCTAGGTTCAACAGCCAGCCGATGACATTAGCCAAGAAGTACCGGCACTAGTAGCGACGTTCGAAAACCGAGACTATCTCTGAGTAGAACATCACGGAACCCACGGACGTCCAATTATTACATAGATACATGATCATCATCATCATCATCATCATCAGCCCACATTAGTCCACTGCTGGACATAGGCCTCTTCCATAGCTCGCCACTGAGCGTCTTCAGCTCTTCTTCTTCAATAAACATCTTTATACTTCACAAATATGCACATGGCTGCTAAAGCCCTCTCTTAATATTGTTGTGCCCAACAGGGTCCATAATTAAGTTATATATTTATTACTGTAATAGCTTAAGTTTTAGCCTGTCAACTGCCAACACATTGTGGAACGCAATAAACGTTTGAGTATTTGAGTATTTGACAGCCAAGTAAAAATCACAAAATATTCAATTGACCAATTAACTACAAATTAACATAAAACTAAAAGTATTTTTTAAAGTAAAGAAAGTAATCCTCTTTGTGTATTGTGCCTTAAACTTTAAATAATTAATTAATCCATTACGTTTCAAAACGAGCCATGTGACAATGCGAAAAAAGCGCTGGCTCAGCATAAACCTGCGGAGACCCGCAGCACTGGTATTCTGCCAGAACCTTTGAAGTAGTGACGCTAGCATTGTTATGAAATGTAAAGTCATGCCTGTTAAGACCTGATAAGACCAAATAAAGTGTACCTTATATTTATTTTAAAATTAATGTATTTTTGACAAAACGAAAAGGGAACTCATCGTTATAATTTTAGTTCTTTCTAGCGGTTTCTAATTTGACAGCGACCCCAATTCTAGTATGAATTGAAATTGAAGTTTAATCAATACGAAACTCGGCTCGGTGTTTTTTAAGCATAGATATACGATATTTCATCCCGAACCACATGGCAATAGGGACTTCATTAGTTTGTCTATGACTTAAAAAAAACATATTCGTGACACACAGGTTTGATTTGCCGCCATTTTTGTCGTTATTTATTGGTAGTACCGCTTATTTTGTTTGTCTTGAAAATTGAATTTATTAGTATTGCAGGCAATTTGCCTTCGCATTCTAAACCCATCTTAGAATACTTATAATTATGTGTGTAGATCAAATAATGAATGCTAATGTGCTCGCCTTCGGCTCGTTTCATAAAACCGATCTCGTGTTTCAAAAGCTTTCATCGTGTATCAGTAACATTAATAAACTTATACAAAAATCTGTCACGCAATTTTCCTTAAATGGCGTTCTATTTTCTAAATTAAAAATGGCAACCGGAAGATTTAAATTCTCTAACCACAAAGAAAACGGATACGACGTAGTTAAACGTTTCATGAATGGTTTTAATGAGATTTTGAAACCGAAGTTCGAAGTTACGATAGTTCCATCACTTTCTCTCGATTAAGTCTCGAATGACGAGTGACAGGGATGTAGCAAACGGCCTAGGAAAAATACTTAAACGAAGTGGCACGACTGGAAGAAAAATCTATTGTCACCTGTTATCGTGTGATTTGAAATAATCAAGCCATTGTTACTGGTAAAGTATGAACTGGTGGATTTATGCTAAGTTTACCGGAACGCCAATACCAAGTCAACGATTAGAGAATGATGATGGATGATGTGATTATTTTGAGTTCTTTTCTCTTTGTTTGTGCCATCTTAAATATATAAAAGGAGAAACTGACTGACTGACATATCAACGCACAGCCTAAACGGCTAAACGTAGGCACTTGAAATTTAGAAGGGACGTAGCTTAGGTACCGTAGAGGTGCACTAAGAAAGGAATTTCCAAAATTCTCACGGGAACGAGACTTATTGGGAAAAAACTTTTGTATGTAAAAATCTAAACCGCGTAAGATAGATGATTGAAATTTGGCATGCAGGTACCCTAATGAACGTAAAGCTTACTTGCAACGCGATGTTGCAAAATTCCCACGGGAACGGGAGTTATTGGGAAAAAACTTTTGTATGTAAAAATCTAAACCGCGTAAGACAGATGATTGAAATTTGGCATGCAGGTACCCTAATAAACGTAAAACTTAACTTAACTTATTAAAGTCTACTTTTGATTATCGGTGTTTTAGTGCATTTCTATTAGTTACTTACCCCCACGTACGCCGTACGTAACAATAATAACTAAGATATAAGCTAAGAGAGATTTATTCCTATTCGCTTCTAGCACAACAGAATTTAACATTTTTATATGACGTCACAGTGCATATCGGACCTTTCTGTCTAATCGCTTTCCATTTAGCTGTTTAAAATGCTTGTATTATCCGTATCTCTAGGCCGATTTTAATTTTAATTTCTATTTTGGTGATCATGACATTGTTCAAATAATTCCTTGTAGTCATCGGTCGTCTCGAGAAGCCAGTTTTAGAGTTTTATTTAATTAGCGATGTGCACCAATAATGTCGTTCAGTGGTCGTCGTACACCGTAGGGCCCACGTTGTGTAGAACAATCGAGTTCATAAATATGTGTACACTTTAATACCTCGTCTAATTAATGTCATGTTCAAACTGCAATATATGAACTGTCACAGCGATTAAAGTGACAAGGTACTAAAGGTTACACATATTTATGAACTCGACTGTACCTTTCCGGAGTTTTGAGGGTCGATTTTCGAAAAATTCTTCCTCCTTACGGTATCCAAGGAATATTTCTTAAAAACATAAAGTCACTTTTTTTTCAAAGGTTAGGAAAGAAAGAAAGAAAACACGTTTATTTACTTACGTCTAACATAAGTACAGAAGAACAAGTAAACAAACAGAAACATAGATACAAAAACTACTGAACTACTGGTTAGGCTAGTTTTTTTTTTTGTTTGGTTTATTTATTTATTTAACACAAGATATGCTCTGGGATTAAAAAACCGGCGATATGAGAAGAGATATTTCACTTTATACCGATAGGGTTCACAGTTTCACAGCAATCAATGACTTATTTAAAAAAAGCAAAAAAAAAAAAAAATGGTTTGTTGTGGGTTGTTGCTTCTATTTTCATTCCTATTCATTTGTGCACTTTATCCAGGGACATAATGCATATTATATATAGATATTGTGTGCCTGGTCATTGGGTATTCTTATGTCGCACCTCCCAACCGGAAGGTCGCGAGTTCAAACCCGTTTTTATTAAGGCTTATATAGTATAACAAACAGACAAATAGACCGACAGACAAGTTAACTTACCTTAATGTTATTATTAGTACCCAGAGATAAGACATTTCAAAAAACTTTCAGCAAAATACGAGAACAAAAGTAAAATGGTTAATTAAAATTTTAAATTAGTTTAGTTCCGAGGCTGCGGTTGTCATAATTAGCATCTGATTATTCTACGACGGAGTTTTTTTCATACCGACCACAGTACTGGAATTTATTTTCAATCTAGAAATACACTCAGATTTTGTGAAGCTGAAAGTATCCATACAAAATGACATTTCTCTCTCTTAAAACTAGTCCAATTTCTTCTATTAAAGAATAAGTAAACGAAAAACAGGGTCAGAAGGTTCTGGAGTGGCGTCCGCGGACCGGAAGACGAGCTGTAGGTAGGCCTCCAACAAGATGGAGTGACGACCTTGTAAGGATCGCGGGACCGCGGTGGATGCGAAAAGCACAAGACCGTTCCGAGTGGAAAGCCTTGGGGGAGGCCTATGTACAGCAGCGGACGTCTTTCGGCTGACATGATGATGATGATGAAACGAAAAACAATAAGAATTAAGTATTGTATACAAAATTAAATTAAAATTATGTCACCAACAAAGAAATTTTGTGTTACATAGAAGCTTACTCTGTATAATTGAATTATTTTATTTAAGTTAGGATACAATATTTTCAATCGTTCATAATCATACAACTATACAATTTATCTTTACATTGTTTAAAATGAAGTCGCTTCCGCTGTATGTTCGCTTAGATCTTTTAAATTCCTCAACGGATTTCAATGCAGTTTGCAGCAATACATAGAGTGATTCTTTCAAGTTTTTATGTACGCTATAACTGGAGGACGCCCGCGACTTCGTACGCGTAGAATTAGTATCCCGCTACTCCCCCTACTTCTTCCCGTTGGGGGTCGATTTTCATGAAATCCTTTCGCACCCCTGGGCTTCATAAGGAACCTATGTACCAAAAATGGAATCTTTAGACACAGCGGTTTAAATATTAGCATTGCACCAAGCTTTTATGTCAGTTCAACCTTTTTTGAATAAAATTAGATTGAGTTTTTAAATAGGTATCAAAATAAAATGTAATGTAAAAAACAGTAACAAGTATTGATATCAACTTCGAAGCAAACCATCCCCAAAATAGGAAACCAGTCTTCCATAAATTCTGTTAAAGAATGTTTATGCGAAATTTGAAGTAGATTTGACCAAGGAATCACGTTTTCCCATACAAACTTTGCCCCCCTTTTTCACCCCCTTAGGGTTAGAATTTCGGAAAACTGTTTCTTATCGGATGCCTACGTCATACAAATAACCCTCCAAGTTTCAGGTCTCTACGATCAGCGGTTTAGGCTGTGCGTTGATCCGTCAGTCAGTCAGTCATACAGAACTAAGCATTTTATATGTATAGACTAGCTTTTGCCCGCGACTTCGTCCGCGTGGCGTGTTATAAAAGAGAGATCTTTGTGTGTGTGGGAGAAAGGTTAAAAAATGCTTAATTTTATTCTTTTTAAATGAGGTTATAGTATAAGTAGCTCAGTTGAATGATGAATTGTTATTAATTTTTAGATTATTAGTTTATGATAATTTGGTTTGATATAAATTTAGGAAAATACGATCAGTGGAGGCTAACCCTAAAGTACCTATAGGCTTTCGTCCGGAATTCAGAGGTGAGAATGTGGATGTCAGTCGGTATGAAAGTAAAAGTTTGACCACATGAAAACTAAAAACCGGCCAAGACGAGTCGGACTCGCGCGCGAAGAGTTCCGTATAAAATTAACAAAAAAGAACTCGTTTGTTGTATGGGGACCCCCCTATTTTTTATTTTATTCTTATTTTCAGTATTGGTTGATATAGCGACAATAGATATACAGATGTAGTGCAGTCGCGTTCGTACAAGCCGATTATTTACGGCTTTACCAAAAATTCCTATGCATAGAGTAGGTATACAAACAAAACGTAAAACCGACACACGCCATACACCTTTTTTTGCTCCGGCTTGTCTATTTATTTACGTGACGCTTCGCCACTGATGTAGTGCATAATGGTTTTCCTTCGTATTTTCACGGAAACGTACGAACGTGTCTTGCTATTTCAGTCGGTCACAGTACAAAAAGTACTGAGGTTGACTGAAGTAACATGACAAATACGAACATTTCCGACAAAATACGAAGGAAAACAATTATGCACTACATCTGTACATATTCTGTGAAAATTTCAACTGACAGACAGACAACGAAGTCTCAGTAATAGGGTCCCGTTTTCACCCTTTGGATACGGAACCCTAAAAAGAGTAGCATGGAAGAGTGGTTCGGTTGGTGGGTGGCTGGTGCAACCGGGATATGGGAAATGTATTTAGGAAACATATTATTTATAAAATTTCCTTATAAACAACGTTTCTGGTCTTTCTGGAGGGTGGTGCGAGAATGACCAGACTGGATGGCGAACTTACGCGGGAGCACGCCACATATAACTGACCATGGGAGAAACAGGGCTGTCTTAAATCAACTCCTGCTAGCGCGAGTGTTTGACCCTGCGACTTATTAATAATCATGGCGAAACATACCTTCAATGGAATTTGTAGTCTCCGAAATTCGAACATACAACATTTTTTTCTCGCTAACTTAATTTTTCAAAATACATCCATAACTAAACTTTATATTTACTAAGGTATGCATGCATGCTAGATTGAAAACATCTATCTTACGTGATTTAGATTTTTACACACAAAAGTTTTTTCCCAATAACTCCCGTTCCCGTTTGAATTTTGCAATATCGCGTTGCAAGTAAGCTTTACGTTCATTAGGGTACCTGCATGCCAAATTTCAATCATCTATCTTACGCGGTTTAGATTTTTCATACAAAAGGATTTTCCCGCTAATTCCCGTTTCCGTGGGAATTTTGCAATATCGCGTTGCAAGTAAGCTTTAGGTTCATTAGGGTACCTGCATGCCAAATTTCAATCATCTATCTCACGCGGTTTAGATTTTTACATACAAAAGTTTTTTCCCAATAACTCCCGTTCCCTTAGGAATTTTGCAATATCGCGTTGCAAGTAAGCTTTAGGTTCATTAGGGTACCTGCATGCCAAATTTCAATAATCTATCTTACGTGGTTTCGATTTTTCATACAAAAGGATTTTCCCGCTAATTCCCGTTCCCGTAAGAATTTCCGGAATTCCTTTCTTAGTGCACCTCTACGGTACCTAAGCTACGTCCCTTCCAAATTTCAAGTGCCTACGTTTAGCCGTTTAGGCTGTGCGTTGATATGTCAGTCAGTCAGTCAGTCAGTTTCTCCTTTTATATATTTAGAAGATAAGCTGGATTTTGTACTGGTGTTACTGAAAACTCACACTAACCGAAGTGAAGCGGGGGCGGGTCGCTAGTATAATTCCAAAGATGAAACTGACTGTCTGATTGATCAACGCACTAAGATTGTATTTCCGAAAATCAACCTTAAACGTGAAGAAATAGGGAAATAGGGGCATAGCGGGAAACTAATTCTACACGAACGAAGTTGCGGGCGTCTTCTAGTATTATTAAAAATAAAACAAGCCTTTTATAAAGTACATTTCTAAGTAGACGAGAAATTTTATGAAACGCGCGCCAATTTACACGCATAGGTCTTAAAAGGCAAGCACCAAGGCTTAGGCATTTAAAAAATACTGGCACACGACGTGCGAGCCTGCGCCATTTTTTCTTAAATGGCGTTCCATTTTTAAAACGAAGTCTTTTAGGTTCCCTAATGAGGTAAAGTGGCAACCGGCGGATTCGAAATCTCTACTCGCGAAGTAAAAGAGCAGGTTTTGGAAGGATTACTTCAAAAAGGTTTTCGTCATTTGTAAAATAAGTTGACATTTGGGAAATCCGAAATGTGGCATTAGAAATGTGTTGACTCATGTGGCTAAGTCAACTTAAACGTGTTATGTAGATTTTAATAAAATAAACTCGCATTATATAGTTCAATTAAAATACTCGTTATTGATTTCATCCACATGCAAATTATAGCTCTGAATGAGATATGTGAAATGTAAAAATACTACAGTGTGTTAACAGTAATAAAATTTTCAATCATACATTATCTCTACTAATGCCCGCCTAGGTTAACAGGTTAAACAAATTATGAACCACATACCGGTTAGTTCATTAAAATATACCACAGTTTACTGACTACAAATCTAGGTTCAACAGCCAGCCGATGACATTAGCCAAGAAGTACCGGCACTAGTAGCGACGTTCGAAAACCGAGACTATCTCTGAGTAGAACATCACTGAACCCACGGACGTCCAATTATTACATAGATACATGATCATCATCATCATCATCATCAGCCCACATTAGTCCACTGCTGGACATAGGCCTCTTCCATAGCTCGCCACTGAGCGTCTTCAGCTCTTCTTCTTCAATAAACATCTTTATTCTTCACAAATATGCACATGGCTGCTAAAGCCCTCTCTTAATATTGTTGTGCCCAACAGGGTCCATCATTAAGTTATACATTTATTACTGTAATAGCTTAAGTTTTAGCCTGTCAACTGCCAACACATTGTGGAACGCAATAAACGTTTGAGTATTTGACAGCCAAGTAAAAATCACAAAATATTCAATTAACCAATTAACTACAAATTAACATAAAACTAAAAGTATTTTTTAAAGTAAAGAAAGTAATCCTCTTTGTGTATTGTGCCTTAAACTTTAAATAATTAAATAAACCGTTACGTTTGTAAACGAGCCATGTGACAATGCGAAAAAAGCGCTGGCTCAGCATAAACCTGTGTAGACCCGCAGCACTGGTATTCTGCCAGTACCTTTGAAGTAGTGACGCTAGCATTGTTATGAAATGTAAAGTCATGCCTGTTAAGACCTGATAAGACCAAATAAAGTGTATCTTAAATTTATTTTAAAATTAAAGTATTTTTGACAAAACGAAAAGGGAACTCATCGTTATAATTTTAGTTCTTTCTAGCGGTTTCTAATTTGACAGCGACCCCAATTATAGTATGAATTGAAATTGAAGTTTAATCAATACGAAACTCGGCTCGGTGTTTTTTAAGCATAGATATACGATATTTCATCCCGAACCACATGGCAATAGGGACTTCATTAGTTTGTCTATGACTTAAAAAAACATATTCGTGACACACATTGATTTGCCGCCATTTTTGTCGTTATTTATTGGTAGTGCCGCTTATTTTGTTTGTCTTGAAAACTGTATTTATTAGTATTGCAGGCAATTTGCCTTCGCATTCTAAACCCATCTTAGAATACTTATAATTATGTGTGTAGATCAAATAATGAATGCTAATGTGCTCGCCTTCGGCTCGTTTCATAAAACCGGTCTCGTGTTTCAAAAAAGCTTTCAATTTGTATCAGTAACATTAATAAACTAATACAAAAAACTGTCACGCATTTTTTCTTAAATGGCGTTCTATTTTTTAAATTAAAAATGGCAACCGGAAGATTTAAATCCTCTAACCACAAAGAAAACGGATACGACGTAGTTAAACGTTTCATGAATGGTTTTAATGAGATTTTGAAACCGAAGTTCGAAGTTACGATAGTTCCATCACTTTCTCTCGATTAAGTCTCGAATGACGAGTGACAGGGATGTAGCAAACGGCCTAGGAAAAATACTTAAACGAAGTGGCACGACTGGAAGAAAAATCTATTGTCACCTGTTATCGTGTGATTTGAAACAATCAAGCCATTGTTACTGGTAAAGTATGAACTGGTGGAATTATGCTAAGTTTACCGGAACGCCAATACTAAGTCAACGATTAGAGAATGATGATGGATGATGTGATTATTTTGAGTTCTTTTCTCTTTGTTTGTGCCATCTTAAATATATAAAAGGAGAAACTGACTGACTGACATATCAACGCACAGCCTAAACGGCTAAACGTAGGCACTTGAAATTTAGAAGGGACGTAGCTTAGGTACCGTAGAGGTGCACTAAGAAAGGAATTTCCAAAATTCTCACGGGAACGGGACTTATTGGGAAAAAACTTTTGTATGTAAAAATCTAAACCGCGTAAGATAGATGATTGAAATTTGGCATGCAGGTACCCTAATGAACGTAAAGCTTACTTGCAACGCGATATTGCAAAATTCCCACGGGAACGGGAGTTATTGGGAAAAAACTTTTGTATGTAAAAATCTAAACCGCGTAAGATAGATGATTGAAATTTGGCATGCAGGTACCCTAATGAACGTAGAGCTTACTTGCAACGCGATATTGCAAAATTCCCACGGGAACGGGAGTTATTGGGAAAAAACTTTTGTATGTAAAAATCTAAACCGCGCAAGATAGATGATTGAAATTTGGCATGCAGGTACCCTAATAAACGTAAAGCTTACTTGCAACGCGATATTGCAAAATTCTCACGGGAACGGGAGTTATTGGGAAAAAACTTTTGTATGTAAAAATCTAAACCGCGTAAGATAGATGATTGAAATTTGGCATGCAGGTACCCTAATAAACGTAAAGCTTACTTGCAACGCGATATTGCAAAATTTTCACGGGAACGGGAGTTATTGGGAAATAACTTTTGTATGTAAAAATCTAAACCGCGTAAGATAGATGATTGAAATTTGGCATGCAGGTACCCTAATAAACGTAAAACTTACTTGCAACGCGATATTGCAAAATTCCCACGGGAACGGGATTGGGAAAAAACTTTTGTGTGTAAAAATCTAAATCACGTAAGATAGATGTTTTCAATCTAGCATGCATGCATACCTTAGTAAATATAAAGTTTAGTTATGGCTGTATTTTGAAAAATTAAGTTAGCGGGAAAAAAATATTGTATGAAAAAATCTAAACTGCATAAGTTAGATGCTTGAAATTTGACATGCATATACTTTAGTGAATGCAAAGTTAAAAATTCCCCTGGGAACGGGAAGCGAGTTAGAGGCTCCTTATAAAATAACCTCATTTAAAAATAATAAAATTAAGCATTATTTAACCTTTCTCCCACACACACAAAGATCTCTCTTTTATAACACGCCACGCGGACGAAGTCGCGGGCAAAAGCTAGTGTATATAAAATAATATCGTACATAAAATAATATTGTGTGACTTATTTTTAAGTACTTATTTGTGTGTTATTTTGTGTCTGACGCTTAGACTATAAGCTGTCGGTCAGATGTGTTCTATAAATATTAAATAAATAAATAAAAGGTAACATTTAACGTATTATTTAGGATTTAATAAAATATACCCGCTATTCAATATAGTTTAATAATCTTTATTGACTTCACCTAAATACGCTACGGTGCAAAACTGTGTTACAATGTACAATACCTTTGTGTAATGGTAGTATATTTGTTTATATGTGCGTGTATTCATGTTCATCTACGACGTATTTAGTGCTAGTTAACAATATTTATACAATATATCATTATTCATAACACATAAAATAATTAAATTAACATTGTAACTACACTTATTGAAAACATTAACAAGCAATGCACTTATAACTTATTGCGATAATTAGATTTTTATCTTAAAGTGTATTTATTTTCCATCTGATACACTGCCCAGCCCACAAAAGCCTGTGGGATTTCATTAATAAGAAAAATATATTAGTGGCTATTAAACTCAGTAAATAAAAAATATTCAACGAAAAACCAAGTAATATTGGCACGTTGATTGGCGTCAAACTGACCATAATGCCTATGGAACCCGAAAAAGCAAATAAAATGAACGTCGAAAATACAACCTTTTGGCAAATCTCGCAAGAACTGTATGATTTAGAGGTCACCAATACATAAAGGACTCTAAAGTATAATAAAATACCAATACAGTTTATCAGCCACATACTGATCATAATCAATTGCTGAAAATACATACTCGTAAAAGTTTCAGTGACTACAAACGCTCCCAGGGGCAACAGCCAGCCGACGACATTAGCCAAGAAGTACCGGCGCTCGTAGCGACGGTCGAACACCGAGACTATCTCTGAGTAGAACATCACGGAGCCTATGAATGTCCAATTATTGTAATTAAGCACGAATAAAAAATAAAAATAAATTATGCCATCATAACACCATTCACACAAAACTTCCGAAAAAAATGTTGCATTCAATAATATGCAATTGACCATTAGCAAAGTTCCGCTCAAAATTATGTTGAGAAACACGTAGTTTCGGAACTGCCGCCATGCAGAGATGAGGATCCAGGACATGGTTCCCAGGACTAGGTTGATAGCGCCAAGGACGAACGCTGCTGTTTCCAATCCTAACTCAATCGGCTTGTAAGTATTTATGTACCAATCTATATCGTACCAATCTGTATCGTTCGTACTCCGGATATCTTCGTCGCTGTAAGTGCTCAGACCAAGCGTGGTGTCCCATGACGACGTGAAAGCTGCAGGAGTCGCCGGCATAGCTCGCGGAGCAAACGTACAAGCAACAGTGAGCTGGTCTGCGCACCGCCGCCAGCGAGATCCTCGCGGCTTCCGGATGCTGGTGGAGGTGGGTCCTCGGTAGTGTTGCCAGACGTCTCGATTTCTGCGGGACTTTAAGGGGTCTTTGGACACGTCCCGATTTACCCTTGATCAAGATACCAATGTCCCGATTTTGAACAGATAGCCTTTGTTCACAAATTAGATACTAATTTATAACAACCGAGAAGGCCAAAAACGGCTTGTTATTTCCATTGCAAGAGGGCTGTAGTAATTCACACTTTTTTTTTTAACACAGACTCGATTTATGATAGACTAAACCTGGAGACGCTTGTCCTCGGGCAAACAGCCCAGCTGTACTCTGCAGTCTGTTTGTTACTGTGATTGACTCCGCAACGATTTAGTGTTTTTAAGTCGTTAAAAAATGTTATGTTAAGTTTTTCCAGATCACTAGAATCAGGTCTAGCCTTTATGAAGGTCAGCTAACGAATGTTCTCGAACCGAAAGAGTATCGGGCCACGCAAGTCCTATAGGACATTAGTATGATAATTTTTGACATTAATTATCGTCATCATTATAGCCTCTATAATGTATTAATCATAATTATTGAACTAGCTTTCACACGAGGAGACATTTAAACAGTATGACGATTCCAGTTCATGTATGGGTCCGCTGCTCCGCGGGAAGGCTAGCACAGGATGTCCGCACCATGTTTGTCACTCGGATCTCTCTCTCTCTGATTCGTCTTTAACGAAAGGGATACTGAGCGACAAACAAGAAAATACAACTTGTGCTAGCCGTACAAAAGAAGAACAGTCCAGATTTTCAACAAAAAATAAGAGCGCCTTCAAAAAACCACTCAACGACGGTAAACAACGGCCCGCCTCCTGGGAAAATCTTATTTTGTGCTATCCAAGCCTGTGTCAAGTTAATAATAATAGATAATAATAGATAGATGCAATAATAATAATATGTTTTTCACTCCTCACGCTCTTGTAGAGGTGTAATAGATATTAGTGACGTAGACTATAATAGACCTATATAATCAGGATGCTTAGAACAATAAATCAGTATTTACTCATCCTTCGGCTCTATTACTTGCCTTCCCAAGGTACCTCCTTGCATGGCGACCCTGCCATATAAGGCCGCCGCGTGTCCCTACTGTACTGTGTAACGTTGCATTTTAACGAATATTTACAAAACACGCTTAGCTCAAAATGTGCAATCCCAAGTATGAACCACCTGTACAACGTAATGAGGTAGTCATCGTCGAAGTAGAGGTTCACAACGAAATTAGGAAGTCGAGGAATATAGTGACCAATGTCGGTGCAATTAACTGGCACAAGCTGGTCCTTGTTGTTGCTGGTGGTGCTCCGGTAACTGAACAAGCGCTTGGCCGGCAGTGGAGAGGCGCCCAGCTGCTGCCGTCGTGAGATACTCCAGGGGAGATGCCGCGTCGGGCAAGTAAAAGTGGTATAAAAGTGGTTAGTGCGTGCGTCTTATAAGCAAGTGAGTAAAATCGAAAACATTTTTTTTCTCTTAGACAGCGTTTTTTATTAGTTAAAAACATTTGACCAAAAATATATTGACGTAATACGAGTAAAGTGAAAAGTAAGTAAGTTAGATAGAGTATTATTTTCGTGTATAAGAAGAGAAGCGTATTTTAGGCAATACTAATAGTAGCCATGTATAGGCGAACTAAAGTGATGCATATCCATAGGGACTAAAATGACACTTTACTCCCTAGGCACTAAAGTACTACCTAGCATATCATAAACGATATAAATCATTATTAGTAAAGGGCCCCACATAATTATACAAAGAAACACGCATTTGCGGAACTTTTTCCACTCAGGTAGGAAGATCCAGGACACGCCTCCCAGCACCAGGTTGATAGCGCCTAGGACGCTCGCTGCTATTTCTAATGGGTTAGTATTTGTGAAGCGTTCTAGTTCGTACCGATCTGTCGTCTCTATTAAAATCCAGCCATCGTCGCCTTTGTAGGTACTCAGACCATGCGTGGTGTTCCATGACAACGTGAAGGCTGAGGGAATTGCCGGCATAGTTCGCGGAGCAAACGTACAAGCGACAGTGAGCTGGTCTGCACGCGGCTCCCGGAGGCTGGTGGAAGTGGGTCCCCAGGCAAACAGCCCAGCTGTACTCCGCAGTCTGTTTGTAACTGTGGCTGACTCAGCAACGATATAGTGTTTTTAAGTCTTGTCTACTCTTACTTTCACATAAAGATATGTAATGTTATGTTGTTTCGAGATCACTAGAACAGGTTTAGCATTGATGAAGGTCAGCTAACGAATGTTCTCGAACAGAAAGAGTATCGAACCAGGCAAGTCCTATAGGACATTAGTATGATAATTTTTCACATTAATTAGCGTTAGATAGATAGCGATAGATAGAGGCATTAATCATAATAATTGCTAGGGCATTTTTTTTACTTTTTTAGTTACTAGCTTTGACCTGTGACGTCGTCTGCACGGGGAGACATTTAAACAACAACAACAAAAATACATTACAGGTTAGGCAATACATTCATTTAACTATAACATTCTTATATGCACGAAAAGTTCTTGGCTTACTACGGGTTCACAACATAGGTTCCTAGACATTAGACGATCATATGATCAATTCAACAATAGTTAGGTATTTTTAGCATTCTTAATCTATAGGCACGTAGTGCATCTTTCTGGGTTAGCTTTACATAGGTTAAGTTTTCTACAACTTTACATAGCTTTCATTTCAGTGCTTTTGTTTCAGTCTAGACCTTTAGGCTTTACTTTAGAGCTTAGGTTTTAGTTAGAGTTTGGTTAGTAGAGAGCGTTATTAGCTAGGATAAAGTGTTTTTATAGGGTTGTTTGTCGCTCTGATATCTCTCTCTATCTCGTCTGCATCGAAAGGGACACTGAGCGACACACAAGAAAATACAACTTGTGCTAGCCGTACAGAAGAACAGACCAGATATTTTAACAAAAAATAAAAAGATCTCCCTAAGCCTACTAAACGGCGGTAGACAATGACCTCCTCCAGTGGTCTCCTTGGAATTCCCTATTTTGCGAGTGCATCTAATGGTATCCTATCATATTATCGACAGTCATTTAGCAAATTTTCCGTTTCGCAACCAACGATCGTTAAATAAATCATTAATCATTTTATCTTTAAACAATTATAGATTTAGCAAATAATTAATGTGTTCGAATAATAACTTGGCAGCTGCCTCTGGTCTGGTCCCTTCCCATACGGTTGGATTATAACAGCCACCTGCCGGCCTAGGCGTGAGCCCTGTGTGTTGGAAATGGGGACTTTCACCTCCCACTGGACAAGGGTTCGCGGGTTGGTTGGCGTGCCAATGTCCCAGGCTCGCCACTGATGATGTTGGGGACATAGAAGTGCCGATCGGAGATGGGTCCTGCTGCTGACGGGGTTGTGGAGTCGCAACTTGCGTGACCGCAACCCCGTCCCATAGGATTCGAATGGAACATCGTGAGGTTTTAGTCATTAAGAGTCTAACATTATTTTGTTTACTTGACTTGACTTTGTGACATTAATTTATTACTGTGGGCGTAGTATGGCTGCGGCTATATTACGTGTCAGAAGGTGACGGATGCCTAATCCAAACTTTGTCACGCGATAAACGAAACCATGTAAGGGCCCCTGTATTCTAGCAAATAAATTCATTTGATTTCATTTGATTTGATAACCCACCGGTCTCCCCAGGCGGTGGGTATCCATAAGGATTTCCCCACGTAAAAATATACCTAGTCAGTTCCTAAGTTCTGTCACAGAGGTTTATTTCAATTTAAAATATAAATAAAAGAGTTTCATAATTTTGTAGTACATCAATCAAAACCTTAATTAAAATAGAAAAAAAAAGAAGCATCATTTATATTCTTTACTATTGCAATCATTGGATGAACGAGCTTTAAGCATTCCATTCAGGGCAAGTAATCATGGGCCAAAACACGCACGACCACGATACTGATAATGGCTACAACTTTTGTAAGAGTTTTCGTATTGAGTCGAAATTTGCGTGACATATTGATCAGAATTGTACCTTTAAATTCAGATACAAATGTATTTCCAAGCAACTAAAGATCCACTTATACACCGGTCAATCTTCATGACTCATTAAATAAACTCTACGATTTCACATCAATTTGCAGCAATACGAAAACAGACGAAACTTCGAGATTCATAAGCTGGTTTTTGAGTGTCGTTAGGAAAATAATGCTGATCTCTAAACATACCCACAGATGAGAGGCTTCACAATATTAAACAAAAAAGTTTCTTAGTTAACAAAAACTAACCTTTAAAGCGTTTTTAAAAAGTGATTTTTCAGAAAACTCGTGCGTATTTTAATCGGTGCCGGCCGTGAATGTTAGAAGATCGTATCGGAAATTGCGGAAACTATGTGGAATCATTATTAGTTCTTAAAAATGTACTTTAATTAAAATAATTTATGCTTTAAATTTTTATATGTTTTAAAATTAAAAAAATAACTGAAGCTAGTTTTATTTGACTAAACCTTTGTGACAGAACTTAAGGACCGACTAAATTGATATATATTAATATCAATTGATTGGTTTTTGCGTTAAATATTACGAACTTTGACTTTCATAGTAGGGCCTAAGAAATACTTAAACAAAGTGGCACGACTGGAAGAAAAATCTATTGTCATCTGTTATCGTTTGATTGTCGTCTTTCCACAGGGCCATTTGAAACAATCAAGCCATTGTTACTGGTAAAGTATGAACTGGTGGAAATATGCTAAGTTTACCGGAACGCCAATACCAAGTCAATGATTAGAGAATGATGATGGATGATGTGATTATTTTGAGTTCTTTTCTCTTTGTTTGTGCCATGTATACATAGAATAATATTGTGTGGCTTATTTTTAAGTACTTATTTGTGTGTGATTTCGTGTCTGATGCTTTGGCTATAAACTGTAGGTCAGATATGTTCTATAAATAAAATAAAAATAAAGGGTAACATTTAACGTATTATGTAGGTTTAAATAAAATATACCCGCTATTCAATACAGTTTAATAATCTTTATTGACTTCACCTAAATACGCTACGGTGCAAAACTGTGTAAATATACCTTTGTGTAATGGTAGTATATTTGTATATATGTGAGTGTATTCATGTTCATCTACGACGTATTTAGTGCATAGTTAACAATATTTATACAACATATTATTTATTCATAACGCATAAAATAATTAAATTAACATTGTAACTACGTGAAGTAAATACGACACGTCAAGTGCCATCGCTTTGGCGGGGAATTTGACAGATCTTAAGTCAATAAACTTTAACTTTTTAGAGCCAGGTCTTCTTTTTTACCCCGCGGCGACTTCAAAAGCTACTACCGCGGGTATATGGCGTTTCCACAATGAAGTGACTTCGCCGGTGTCAAGTATATATAAGTATAAATCAATATAGCAATAAAATAAAATCCATCTTCTCTAATAAGATTGGGGGCAACGTTGTACGGTGATATGACAGAACAGAGGTTAAGATAGTTTTAACCTCTGTACGAGTCCACTTGAAACGTGAAGTAAGATGCCAGATACACGAAATAAGTCCAAGTCTTCTATCACTGTGCAACACAAAGGCACTTTGAACACCTAAACACACAAAAATACAAAACTAAAACAAATTACATATCTACCATCTTTTAGCGTTGCAAATGGCCGACCAAGAGCCAGGTCTACCAACCTAACATGACAAAAGAATGACTTCACCCAAAGTCAACCAATTGCAGGTCTTGAAACCGTAACCTAGCGACCATTGTTAGCGTACGGAGAAATTATGATTGGTAATTTTGACACCGCAAAAATTAAAAACCCACGATTTTATCCGAACGCTCATAGTTGCTATGGCTACGTTTAAATAACAACTACTATTGGTCATACGACGCCCAATCAGCTATTCTTACTGAATAGTCGCTATTGGTCGTTTTTAAGGTTGCCATGACCACGTTTCAACAAAACTAGCAAATATCATTGACATTTACGTTATAACAAAAAAATATCTTCTTTTCTTGAACAAATAGCATCTGTCTCGTAGAATATTTTGCCAGTGTCAATTTCATAAAAAACGTCAATGAACCTAATTTGTTTAACCTTCATGTTGTGCATACCTAAGAATTAGTAGGGTGACAATTAATAATATGCTTTCAAAACAAAAATTAGGTATTACAAAAAAAAGGTTGGTTTCATGTAACTGCGACTGTAACGTGATCGATATCAATTACTGAATTAGAAAAAATGGTACCTGATAACCAATTAAAAATCACCGTGTATACAAGATATGTAGCCACAGCCTTAGTGCAGCAAAAATCAATCTTTATCTAGGTATACTTCTATATTAATACTAATACTTGATGCAAATAATACTATCAAGATTTAAATTTGTGTTTGTTTATCTAATCTCCGCCCTCTGACGCTATTGAACTCAATTACAAAAAAAAAAACACCCAATTAAGCCGCATCCCTGACTTACATTACACCGGAGCGTAGAGAGAGTGGGTCTCTAGTAATATGTATATAACATAAGATTAAGATAAAGATAAAGATAAAGAGACATTTATTCGCAACCAAACAAAACCACATTACACAGATAAAACAATATCAAGACACAGAAAAATTGTTACGAAACGGTCCCAACTCAGCATTCGCTAGCCGTAAAGCCAGCACTGGTCTTCCGTTGGAACCGCTTGGTGAAAAAAAGGAAAGTGACACATTTAACACAAAACAACGCTAAAAGAACAATATGATTTACTCAATACTGAATATATTTATTGCATTCCACATTTTACATTTTTTTTTGTAATCATAGGTATACATGTTCATGGTATGTAGACCAGTAGAAGACGGCTTAGTTTTACAATATTATAATATGTTATTCCCTAACTTTAATTGCACGTTAATAACTTAATTATTTTATATATATTCTACTATATTACCATACCATATAGGGACACACTACAAACTCTTTATACGTTTTTTGACTTGTACCATTTTTTTTTGACACGTCTTGAAAAGAGATTTCCGGTTTCTGATCCAACAGCTTACACACCTTTGATTCCAATTTTTTGTTCCGTTTCCTTCTTGGATGACCCTCTCGCTGCTTTCTTCAATAGTTTCAAAAAAGTCTTCTTTTCTTGAACAAATAGCATCTGTCTCGTAGAATATTTTGCCAGTGTCAATTTCATAAAAAACGTCAATGAACCTAATTTCTTTAACCTTCATGTTGTGCATACCTAAGAATTAGTAGGGTGACAATAAGTATACTTTCAAAACAAAAATTAGGTATAACAAAAAAAAGGTTGGTTTCATGTAACTGCGACTGTAACGTGACCGATATCAATTACTGAATTAGAAAAAATGGTACCTACCTGATCACCAATTAAAAATCACCGTGTATAGAATATATGTAGCCACAGCCTTAGTGCAGCAAAAGTCAATCTTTATCTAGGTATACTTCTATATTAATACTAATACTTGATGCAAATAATACTATCAAGATTTAAATTTGTGTTTTGTTTATCTAATCTCCGCCCTCTGATACTATTGAACTCATTTACAAAAAAAAAAAAACACTTAATTAAGCCGCATCCCTGACTTATTACACCGAAGCGTAGAGAGAGTAGGTCTCTAGTAATATGTATATAACATGATTTATTCAATACTCAATATATTTATTGCATTCCACATTTTACACATGTTTTTGTAATCATAGGTATACATGTTCATGGTATGTAGACCCGGTTGGGCACAGCAACGATAGTAAAAACAGAAAAGAGGGCTTAATTTTACAATATTATAATATGATATTTTCATACTTTAATTGCACGTTAATAACTTAATTATTTTATATATATTCTACTATATGACCATACTATACACTACAAACTATTTATAAGTTGTTTGACTTGTACCAATTTTTTTGACACATCTCGAGAAGGGATTTCCGGATTCTGTTCAAACAGCTTACACACCTTTGACTCCAATTTTTAGTTCCGTTTCCTTCTTGGATGACCCTCTCGTTTCTTTCAATAGTTCCACTTTGTCTTGTCCTATAAACTAAATTCTTGCAAAATTAATTCACAAACGCTTTTTCTTTTGACTACATCTTGACTAATAAAAACAAGTGAATGTGTTTTTATGACTAAAACATGCAAATACGTCCTAAATTAGGTTGCGAGCCCGGAATAAAAAACCAGATAATGTTAGCGACAATTTTAATGTGATCATCCTTTAGTGCACAATTACGCTACATTTGTATTATTGAGACTACGTGTTAACTATTCTTTATAAAATATTTCAAACAAAGAACTTAAAGGTACACACTAGAGGAAGACCGCGACTCCGTACGCGTAGAATAAGTCTTCTATTACTCCCCCTATTTTAACCCCGTAGGGGGTGAATTTTTAACAGTCCTTTCTTAGTGCTCACTCACATCATGAAAGGAACCCCTGTAGCAAATTTCAAGTTTCAAGGTACAGTATTTTCGGCTGTGCGTTGATATCTAAGTCAGTGAGTCACGTTTGCCTTTTATATACCTACTCGTATACACGGTGAATTTTTATCAGTGATCTTGAGTTGAGAAATATTAATTACTAACCAATATTGAATTCAATAGATGAGGTTTCACGCAATCACCTCACTGTTTAATTCATTACAAATAATGATATTGTTAATTCTCAGGTCCGAATAGTATTTATTTTCCATCTCACAAACTGCTCAGCCCACAACTGCCTGTGGGATTTAAATAATACGAAAAATATATTGGTCGCTATTAAATTCAGAAACAAAAACATATTCAACAAATTACTAAGCAGAATTGGCACGTACATCGGACTAAGGAGAAAAAAAAAGCCTATGGAAGACGAAGAAGCAAATAAAATGAGCATCGAAAATACAAGCTTTTGGCAAATCTCGCAAGAACTGTACGATTTAGAGGTCACCAATACATAAAGTACTCTAAAGTATAATAAAATACCAATACAGTTAACTACACAATATATCAACCACGTAATGATCTCGGTCAAATGAGTATAATACATTCTCATAACAGTATCAGTGCCTACAATCTGTCCCAGGGGCAACAGCCATCCCATGACATTAGCCAAGAAGTACCGGCGCTTGATGCGACGCTCAAACACCGACACTATCTCTGAGTAGAACATCACGGAGCCCACGAATGTCCAATTATTGTAAATCAACGCCGATAACATAAAACAATATTTTATTTTATCACCTTCAGAACACCATTGGCACAACAGTTCCAAAAAATATGTTACATTCAATAATGTGGCCATTAGCAAAGTTCCGCTCAAAATTATGTTGAGAAACACGTAGTTGCGGAACTGCCGCCATCTAGGGACGAGGATCCATGACATGGTTCCCAGGACTAGATTGATAGCGCCTAGAACGATCGCTGCTGTTTTTAATCCTAGCTCAATCGACCGGTAAGTATTTGTGTACCAAATTAGTTCGTACCAGTATGTATCGGTCATAGTCCGACCATCTTCTTCGCTATCGGTGCTCAGATCAAGCGTGGTGTTCCATGAAGACGTGAAAGCTGCAGGAGTTGCCGGCATAGCTCGCGCAGCAAATTTACGACGGTGAGCTGGTCTGCACGCCGCCGGCCGCGAGATCCTCGCTTCTTCCGGATGGTGGTGCAGTGGTCCTCGGTAGTGTTGCCAGACGTCCCGATTTCTGCGGAACGTTCCGATTTACTCTTGATCGGGATGCCAATTGTCCCGATTTTTAGCACATAGCCAGTGTCCACAAATAAGATACTAATTAATAAAAACCAAGAAGGCCAAAACTGCTTGTCACAATTGGCTTTGCAAGAAGGCTGTAGTAATTCGCACGAAATTCGTGTCGATTTTTTTCTAGCACAGTCTCCAAAGCTAGTCCTCAGGAAAAGGCCCAGCTAAGCTGTACTCTGCAGTCTGTTTGTTACTGGTGACTGACTCTGCAACGATATAATGTTTTTAAGTCGTGTCTACTTTCGTAAGGAATATAATAAGTTTTTTCCAGATCACTAGAACAGGACTAGCGTAGATGAATTTCAGCGAACTAATACAATCCTCGAACAGAAGCAGATCGGGCCACGCAATAGGACATTAGTATGATAATGTTTGACATTCATTAGCATCATTATTATAGAGGCATCGATCATAATAATTGGTTTCGTTTTTTATTTAACCTTATTCAGCTACTAGCTTTCAGCTGCGACTTCGTCTGCATGGGGATATATTAAAACAATTTGACGCTTCCAGTCCATCAATATGCTTGCTACTCCACGTGGCGGCTTACTACTGGATGTCCGCGACCTTATTAAGTGTTCCTTAAAGGTTGTTCACCTTATTATTAATAGGTTTTCAGCATCAAGAATGATTTTGTATTGCATATAGCATCAGCATTTTAGTATTTATTTTGGCTATCGAACTAGAAACCAAACGTAATACTCAGCCAGAGTGATTAACCGAGTTGCGGTTCACCTTATCCAGAATAATACTTAGTCGTTAATGTAAATGAAGATTTAACCACAATTTAAGCTAATAAAACGCGTTAAGAATACGCTGACTTACGAAACGTAAAATATTAATAATTCACCAAAAATGGACAGTGTTAGGTAGATGTCAAAACAAAAATAGGATGATTAAAAACGTATTTGCAAATTTATTAGTTTTACTTATTGCCTTGTTACTTACCTAATTATTAGGTTGGGTTGGGTTATCACCACATTTATATTATGTTAATACTCCAATAACAAACAATAACCAATGTGTCGTAGTATAAATAGAAAAATAGTTTGTCTCCTGCCCTTAAGGAGTTTCTGATACCTATTTCCGATCGGGCTCTAGGGTTGCGTCGATGCGCATCTCTCGATACTTAATACACACGCAACCAAACGCGGCGATGGTGCGGCCCCAGCTAAACCGCCTTAGTCCGTCCTGTTCCGTTTGCTTGTGGTGGCTCGCGTGGCGTACGTGTGTTTGAAGACATACTACTTACTGTTTATACGGTGACTGTGTTTACGTTAACTACCTATAGATAACCCGCAGGCGTTATCATTTTGGTTCAGTATTTAATATTATGTGACACTAACTACTTGTCTTCACGTCAATTTAGGGTGCGGCTCCACTGAGGCGGAGACGAGCGGTGCGGTGCGAAGCGGAGCTGTGCTAATATTAACCGATAGAATCTACGCTAACGCCCGCAAGGCGCGCCCGACGTAACCGCACGCGCCTTCTATTGGTTAATATTGGCACAGCTCCGCTCGTCTCCGCTTCAGTGGACCCGCAACAATGCCGAATCTTTTCTTTTGGGTTATTATTATTATACTTTTTTTTTACATAACACTAATGACGGAACCCTACACTGAGCATAGTCCGACAAGCTCTTGCCCCGGTTTTTTTTGGTGCCCTTATTTGTTCCAAACTCTTTTTTTCAAACCTATACGCTTCAAACTTCCCGTCCCATGTCACGTTTTAAAATCAAACATTTTAATCAAACCCAAAGCAGAGGGACTGTCCGAAACTTTTCAAATTAGCTGTCACCCGGTCTCCAGGGCGATCATAAACTGCTCAAAGGGCCGGCCTAATTAACCTTTTCACACACGGTTAACCTAACGACCATCTTATCTTTCTGAGGGTAATGAATTTTGGACTATGTATGCTAGATTTTAGGTATATATTTAACCAAGCAACAAAATAGATATGTTGTTTTATAGATAACGCATGATTGATGTAGATTTGGTGAAAGTTTAAATGCGTGACTAAAATTTTCTTTTTGGAGATAATATTTCCTAATCGCGCATATTTTTTTTAGAAGGTTTCAAACGGGATCCTTTTTCTAAGCCTCCTCTGTCTTTTAGCGGGTGTATCTCATGAACCCTATGGTTGGTTTATGGTTTGTAACTATTAACACAATTGATTATTATACAGATTCCATACAAGGAACTTGTTTAATATTATACGGTGACGGAACCCTTCATGAGCGAATCAGTCTCGCACTTGGCTGTTTTATTAAAAAAAATAAGTACTGAGTGTTTATTACACCCTGTATAAGTAGACACTACCGCATGCTAATGGCAGTTTTTCTTCGTGACTTAATAATCAATTAGGTAAATGCTACGCATACAGTTACATTTCTTATCAAAATTCTTACTTATATAAACGCGGGTTAGTTAATTTTATCAAAAGTATGTTTCGCAAACGTTTAATTATTTAACAATATCTATAAGATAGAAAACCCACGACATACTGGTGACCCCTTCTTTCAAAGCTAATATCTATTAAACTTCCCAAACACCGTTAAAAAATCTGCTTTCAAGTTAAAAAAAAATAGCTTCAAAATCGGTCCATTCGTTTATGATCTACGATGCCACAGACAAACACACAGACACACACGTCAAACTTATAACTCCCCTCTTTTTGCGTTGGGGGTAAGAAACATATCTTAGACGTTTAATATTGTAACATAGGTTACAATGATTTATTACAACGGCAACGTTAAGTTAGACAATTAAACACCAAAATGAATGAGGCCGTCTTCGAGATAGCAAAGCATACATGTAAAAGTTAAAGTAGGATATGGGTTCGCCTCGTATAGGGTGTTTTGAATCTATGCCAGTATAAAGGGTGTTCTAATGAATAATTCAGCAGGGTAGGGTTGTTTACCGTGTCAGTGGACACGGCCTACACTTCACGAAGGGTGCCCTGGAGTTTAGATGGCAGATAGTGACTCTATTGCGATCTTGCGTGATTCCAACTTTACCTTTTTAAACCTGTGCGTAATAATTGCCAGCCTGATCCTGACTAGCTGTATCACTGCCGCGCTCGGTGGTGCAGAAGTTTGACCTGTACAAAAAATCGATGACGGCGGGTTCGAAGCGACGCCTTGATTTTTGAGATAATAAATATGAATTCGAATCGTTTTTAATCCGAAACTTAACCTTAGTAAAGAGATATTGTAACCTAAAAGGAATGATAGCTCTAAGCTCTATACATAAACTAGATTCACTTAGTCTATGGTTATTAGGATGAAGACTGACACCACAAGTTATTGTGATATGACACAATGATATGAAATAAATAAACATGTTAATTCTTCGTTAGCAAAACCTGTGTTCGGGCAGGAGCATGTCGAAACATGCTCAGTGTAGGGTTACCACAAATACAATAAACTATTTCGAAAATGAACAACTTCTGAACGGATTTTCTATTTAAAGTTATTTCTTAGATGATTTTTAGTAAGTATAAGCATTTTAGTCACCTTTATCTCAAGAACCAATGAAGTGTACGTAGTCGTGATAGTTTTCCTTTTAAATTCGTTTTAGTGTTTTTATTAAGAAGAGGGACACTTATGTGCAATTACCCTCTTACACACTCAGCTGTTCGAATGTGCAGGTTTCCTCACGATGTTTTTCCTTCACCGTAAGAGCATCGGGCAACGCACTTAAGTTAGAAAAACTCATTCTTACAATCATAGACTTTAATTGTTATGGCACTATGGAATCCAGTCATAATGACAGCGTCAAGTGACGAGATAGATAATACATGGGAATTAATCGTAGGTTTTATACGACAAGGTTCTATACAGTGGTAATGCAATTTAAGTCCGTGACCGTACATGGCGACCGCGGGGGTTCGTACTCGGTACCTTACGACCATGAGTCAACCGCCTAAGCCATGCTATGGTAACATAGAACAAACTGAAAATCCAGTTTTTTTATTAAAATCAGTGCCATCTATGCACCAGCTTTTGTACTAAAAACCAGGTGTTACCGCATTTAAAATCCAAAATTCAAATGTTGGAGACTTTTACGAGCCCAAATTGATTATATATTTTATATTTCTTCAAATATTAAAATCAACAATCATAAAATAAATTAGGGAGATTTGTTATCACTAAAAAAATTAAATAAAATATTTCTTTCAAGATTTTGACCATAGTTGGAAAATAATCTCTTTTATGTAGGTAACACAGGTTAATGCAAATAGCGTCTATTATTTATTTTCATTGCGTTGCCGGTCTTAAATGTCGGAGCATGGTGTTTTCTGCAATTTCTGCTTTAAGCACATTTTACTTTGGCGTTTAAGTTCTGGTCGTTGTTACGGGTGTATTGATACGTTGAGTTGAGTTGAGTATTCGCTCCTCATCATCGATTTGCAAATACCTCATGCGTCATTGAAAATAACTGCACAAATAACTATACATATTTATAGTTATGTATATGCACAGAAGTTTCGGTAGCTGGCAACGAGATGGCGCTTCTTTAAGCCTTGTCAAAAGAGCAGAGTTGCCAGTCTATTTCCCAATGTATATAAGGTAGTAGTCTTTGGCCTAAGCTACTAGGACACGCAACTCTTGCGAAAAAAACACGTTTTGAGTTCAATATTTCCTAAAAGGTCATCTAAATCTGAAAATTGATAATGACTTGTATGTACATAATGATTGTTTAAGTATTATCCTATGATACCTCCCTCTATGGTACAAGTATAAGTACTTAATATAAAAAAATAACTATAGCTTAACCTTACCTTTCCTTACCCTAACTTTAAGCCAAAGATACACATGTAAAATACCTTTTTACGACGGGGGTTAAAAATGGAAACACTTTATTTATCTCAGTTAGCCAAACGGATATCTCTGCCACGAACTCAATCAATTGAAAGTCTAATCTAGGCACAAACTAAAAATCAAGGAAAACGTAGATATATTTTAGAAGATATAAAATATTCGTAAGCAAACGGCCACGTGGAACTACAAAACTGACAGCAGACAGACAACTGACACTGGCAGTTTGACAGCGATTTTTTATTCTAATTTAGAATAGGCAAAGGTCACAGATCACACAGTCATTTATTATTACTACATTTAAACTGCGACTCCACGGAGTTGTTTTAGGGTTCCGTAGCCAAATGGTAAAAAAGGAACCGTCATGGTGAGATTGCGGTGTTTATCTGGTTGTGTGTATTTCATAGCAGTTTTTCTTTTAAACTATAGAAGCTATCAATTTCGTTTTTTTTTTTATATTTTGCAAAGGGGTCTGGAATGGGGAGTTGAAAAATGAAACTGATTTGTTTATAGCAACCGGGGTGTTATACAGAAAGACTCAATCCACACATTTCAAAAATATAATTTTATATTATAATTTTCTGTGACGTGTGTGATAAATCTCCATACAAAATGCAAAAACGTTTCTCCCTTAAACCTCGTCCGATTTTTATAATTTTTGATTATGTTGTAGATATCATAAAAAAATTGTATCCTTTCTAATAAAATATTTCTATTAACAAAACAATTTTAAAAAACAGAAACGTACAGATCCAGGTCTTTATAATAAATAAAACATATCCAAAAATCGTGAAAATCGCACTTGATTTGGGGCGTGAGAAACGTTTTCGTCCGGAGTTTAATTTGTATGCATTTTTTTTGACAGCTGCTACGTGATTTTAACGGCGCTCCAAAATCCTCTTAAATATTATTATTATTTATATTATTATTTTACGGGAACACAATAATGCGTTAGCTGCTAGGTTAATGGATAAGATGGTGACCGATATAAACGGATCTTGCACAAAATCCTACCACTATGTACTTAATTAATTTTAAATACAAAAATAGGTACCCCTTCACCTAACCACCACAAAAAAATCTGCTGTTACCAAATGCCAAAGAAAAGTAAACTCAAGCACGTTCTTAATAAGCTCTCGAGTGAAAAAAACTTTTTAATCCGCATTTAATTTAAAAAGGCAATATATCAAGGAACGAGTCACTAAATTAAACGACCGCCTAGTTTACTACCTGTCTCAGATTTCCACACTGTAATAGCCGCCTTAACTTTATATGTCTAAAGTCGAAAGTGAACTGGGGTATTTTTTAATAATAACACCTGTTGTAGGGGGTCCCTTTGTCAGGGGATACGGTGCGGATAAGTCCCTCTTGTAACCGGTACACCGCTTTCTGTAATTTATACTTGGTGATATGAGGCGCCGGCGTTTCCACTCGCGGTGTGGACACCCTACGACTGCGGTTTTATTGGAATACCTGGAATGTATTTTGATAGTTTATTGTAAACAAACGGTTTTTGGGGTTATGTAGTATAAACTGAGAAACGGAGCCCTTGACTGAGTGTTGTCCGTCTGTTCGCCCATCCGTCTGTCCGTGAATAAATAAAGGCGAAAATGAAAAGAGGAATGAAATTTGGAAAATTTGTAGAACCTAAGAATTCAACATAAAAATTTAAAATCTATTTAATGTGTCAAAATAATCGAGAATTTGAAAAAATATTAATCATACGATAGATCATTAAGGTAATAAGTTAGAGTATTTTTTTTATTGATTTTTTAGGAGATATTTGGTTAACATGAAAAGTGCTGATGAAAAACACCATGCTCTCCTTTGTTTCAGAAACTGCTGGAAATAAAAATATATCAGCAAAAAATATTGCTGTATCTTACTTAATTTTTATGTAATATTGCTCTAATACTAATGACTTTTTTTAAATGATAAAAACTGTCACGCAGCTCTGTTTACTTATGAGTTTAGTAAAGAGATATGTCATGTATGAAGAAGCTTCCAAAGTATGAAGACAGCAAGCAGCAGCAGGACTACTGGGTTTCTATCATTTCATACAAATACGACGTAAGTGCAGAACACTCGATTATCGCATATGAGTAACACTCGCTGCGAGTCATTACTGGACCCCGTTATCTTGTCGCATTGAAATTGTTTTTCAGTAGAACGTGAATGTTTTTATTATCGACCTTCTTGATATCGATATTTATATAATGCAATTGAATTTTCGCCTTTTACGTTACATATACATATAAGGTAGCCTATGTGTTAATCCAAGGTATAAGCTGTCTGCATTCCAAATTTCATCAAAATCCGTCCGTTAGTTTTTGCGTGAAAGAGTCATCCGTGAAAGAAACATCCGGCTACATACATACAAACTTTCGCGTTTATAAAATTAGTAGGATATATTATTATACAAAAGTAATAGAACCTAGTGATTCTTCTTTGAAATTATCAGTGACATACAGTATCGACATTTAGATAATCGATAAAAAAAAGCATTCACGCTCCACTGAAAAGTAATGACAGTGCGACAAGATAACGGGGTCTAGTCATAACATAAAGCAAGTTTTAGAAACCCATCTGACTTTTTAAAAACTTTCGTCAATATATTACGTATGTATAATTGCAGAATCACTTCAATTTACAAGCCTTTATTTAACTTGAAGGGTCCACGGAACGAACATGTCTCACTGTGTAACGCTGCGAGACATGTTCTTTCCGTGGACCCTTCACTTGCAATATATGTATGTATGTATGTATGTATGTATGTTTGGGTCTTGATAAGCAGATAAAGATTTAGCAAAAAAAAGTACAGTCGGCATCAAAAGTTTGTCCCAAAAATGAAATTTTTCACAGAAACTTATTTCTTTAATGGAAAGATACCTCTCCTGTTGAAATAGAGCTATCCAATCAGCCTCTACGAGAGTATAACCGTGCATACAGGGTGTATCAGAAACCGACAACAACCCGACTAGGGAAGATAATTACTAGTTCCGGAGATACTTAAAAAAGTACTGAAAAAAAAAGGCGCTATTTAAAAACTTCGCTCATTGGTAATGATTCTTATTATGTAAGATACCACTGAACACTTATTAAATAAATCAAGAAATTAATGATTTGTACATGGACATAAGGGACAATTACAAAAAATCAGATTAAAATGATCAATATCTCCGAAACTAGTAAAAATCTCGGTTGACGTCGGTTTTTGTGACACACTGTATATGTATACAAGTTAAAAACATGACCCTCTTCTTCAGCAGTCAAGAACAAGATTGCTTGAAATTTGATTATTTTTTTCGAATATGAATTCACACGCTATGTTATGATGAATTTATTTTAAATTAAACACATAATTCAATTGCTTTACGTACGTTAGGTTAAATAAAGATAAATATAGAGAGACACTTATTCGTAACGAAACAAAACCACATTGTATAGGTTAAGTTTGATTTATCAGTGATACCAAAAAATAAAGTCTTCTATTAAATTTCATTCGGAATTATGAGAATTCGGAATTTTGATCAACTCGGAATTATAACTGTTCGGAATTATGTAGTGTACCCGTCGAGAACAAATATGGTTTATGGCAAAGTAATGAGTTTACAACCAATCTTCGTAGTCAGCACTTCGCTACGAGTGGCTACGAGCGTGCTACGAATCCACTTGAGTGGTGCTACGCCGTAGAGCCATGTTAGGTCTTTAATCTCAAAGCCTATTACTCATACTGCGCTGTCCGTCGGTGTATCACAAAGCTGTCTTTTATACCGAAATCGATAGAAACTTGAGTAGTATGTATTCGCCGGTACTGGCCCCACCGCCGCTCCCCCCGAAAAAAGGTGCTCTGACGGCCGAGGGGCGGGCCTTCGCGGCAAAAAAAAAAAAAAAAAAATTTACACTTTTTTTCGGTGTTTTGGGGGCCATTTAGAGCGTTTGGGGAGGGTCCCGAGGCTCTCAGACCGCTCCTTTCCATACTTAGCAATAGCACCTGTATTAAATAGAAAAAGGTTATCAACTACCTGACCCTTTTTCTATTACCGGGCAAGCTCTCTATTGTGTGTGCGCGGGCGTTCTCGGGGCTTTTGTCTTGCACCCATCGACGCGTTTCCACCTTTTTTATTGTCTGATTATGCACTATTAACTGCTGTTATGTGATTTTTAATTTACCTATGTGTTTTTCATATCATTTAATTAAGTAGCAATAGTTACTTTCTTAACATATTGTTCATAGGGTCATAGTTCTAACCTAACCTAACCTACGTTGTTGAAGTAAACCTAACATCGTGAAACCTATCCTAACTTAACATAATTATCTAATGTTTTTAAGGATCATACTTCTAACCTAACCTAACCTTTTTTTTTTTTTTTTTTTTTTTTTTTTTTTTTTTTTTTTTTTTACGAGGGGAAATGCTTTACGCATACCACCACACGTGAGAGGTGTGGTGGTTATGTGGGACTCTCCTCCCACCTCCTACCCCTAGCGGGAAGGGGGCAGGAGTCCTACCCACTAAAACCACCTCGACGTTCCGTCTGTGGCCTTGGGTAATTGGTGGTCGGGTCCCATAGGAGTCTACCATAACTGCTACCACGGCCTCCCTGATCAGGTGGTTGGACCAGGGTATTCATCGCGGAATCGGAGGGAGGAGCCGTGAACGTGTGGCTGCTCCCTCAGCGGCTGGCGGGGTGGTGATGGCCCCACTAGGAAGGGAAAAGGCTAGCAAACTGCCGCCTTCTCCTTCCACTTCTTTTACGCCTGATGGCGTCCGCGGACTCGTCTTCCTCGCGAGCCCGCTCTGCTGCCTCCTTTTGTGAGATGACCTCCTCACAAAAGGTGGCAACAGCATCCCACGATCTATCACTGCCCAGCATAGCTGATACCACGCTGGGCAGCGAGAGATCGTTCCCTATTATCCTCGTCAATTCGAGGCGTTCCGTCTGCCATGCGGTACAAGACTCCATGGTGTGCTGCGCCGTATCTTCCAGCGCACCACACTCATGGCAGATTGGAGATGACTCCCGTCTTGCAATCTTGTGCAGATACTGCCCGAAGCATCCGTGCCCGGACAACACCTGCACAAGACGGTATGAGAGTAGCCCGTGGCGCCTCTCTTTCCACTCCTGGAGGACTGGGTGGAGAGCCTCAATGGTGCGGACTCCGTAAACGGGGTCCGTGAGGCTGTTTGACCAGATCTCCATCATCCGCTCTTGGGCACTGCGCTGCACCCTCTCAACATCTTCAGACCCAGGGCCTTCCCCTCGTGCTCTGCTCTCCGCACGAGCGCGGTAAGTGTCGGCTCGCACTGCGGCCTCAAGCTCCCACGGGGGAGTGCCGGCCAGTACGCAAGCAGCCGCGAAAGAGACCGTACGGTATCCTCTGATCATCCTCAGTGCCATAACTCTCTGCGGCTTTCGCAAGAGGGCTTTATTCTGGGCGCTGAGAGAGGCCGACCATATGGGGGCACCGTACAGGGCCATACTTTTAATCACTTCCGTGTAGAGACGCCGACATGGAGCCTGAGGACCACCCACATTCGGAAGCAGCTTCCCAAGGGCCGAAGCAGTGCCCACAATACGTGGGGCGAGACATCGGAAGTGCTCCACGAATTTCCAATCAGGGTCCAGGATAAGGCCCAGGTATTTGATATGGGCCTTAAGCCGGACCCTCTCTCCGTCTATTTGGAGACTGAGACCAGAGCCAAGCCGCCATCTTGGCCCACGGAAGACGATAGCTTCCGTTTTGGAGAGGGCCACCTCTAGTCCCAGCATCCGGATACGGTCAACCACAAGGGTAGCGCCCACTGTGGCTAACCGCATCGCCTCTTCCCGACTGTTGCCTCGGACGGCC
The DNA here is from genome assembly GCA_923062465.1 of Acleris sparsana. Lineage (NCBI taxonomy): Eukaryota > Metazoa > Arthropoda > Insecta > Lepidoptera > Tortricidae > Acleris > Acleris sparsana. The sequence goes on from OV281286.1 coordinate 18,931,411, forward strand.
ACCATCGTGTCATCCGCATAGCAGAAAACCGCCATCCGAGGCAAGAGCTGTCCTCTGATGGCCCAATCATAGCCCAGGTTCCAAAGCAGGGGTCCCAGCACGGACCCCTGAGGAACGCCACTGGACATACGCTGGGCCATCCGCTCTCCATCTCTACTTTGATAGAGCACTACCCGGTCAGTCAGGTAGTGCCCTATCACCTTTCTTAAGTAAAGAGGCACCTGGTGGAACTTGAGTGCCTCTTCAATCACTTCAAAGGGGAGGGAGCCGAAAGCGTTGGCTATATCTAAAGATACAGCTACGACTCCTTCCCCCCTTACTTTAGCCTCCTCCCAGAAGCCACGTAGCGCGGATAGTGCATCTATTGTAGACAGCCCTGCCCTGAACCCATACTGCCTCACGGAAATGTCCGGGCCATCTCTGGCTAAGTGCCTACTGATTCGCAGTGCCACTATTCTCTCGAAAACCTTACCGACCTCGTCCAAGAGAACGAGTGGTCGGTACCCGGAGGGAGAGTCAGGTGGACGACCCTCCTTTCTCAGTAGGCACAAACGCCCTTCCTTCCAGCACCTAGGAACCTGTCCTGTCTCTAGGCAGTCATCAAACAGCTGCCGGAGACGACACCCCAGGTGCTTGAGCGCCAGAAAAAGCACTTTTCCTGGTACTCCATCCGGCCCAGGAGCTTTACGAGACGATTTTAGACGGGCCACCGCTTCTATCATCTCGTCATCCGTGATTAGCGGGACGTTGACGATGCCCTCGTTTTCTTCTGGCCCTGTCATCCGTGGAGGAATGAAGGCTTCCCGCTCAGGGAATAGGCCCGTTATGACCGCTGACAGGAGTGTGGGCTCAAAGGTACTCGTGGGGGGCGCGTGCTGTAATTTACTGCGTACAACACGGTACGGGCGGCCCCACGGGTCTCTATTGAGCGTCTCTATGAACTCCTCATTGGAAGAGTCTTTGGCCTTTGCAATGGCCGTCTGCAGTGCAATTTTAGCCTCCCGGTGAGCTTGGCGGTAGAATTCCTCCTCCTCAGCTGTGTGTGACCTGCGACGGCGGCATCGCGTGAATGCCCGGCGAGCGGCATTGCTGGTGGTGCGGAGAACCTGAATCTCCTGCGACCACCAGTAGACTTGCTTCCTCGCTGGTATTCGTCGAGTCCGGGGCATAGCAGCGTCACAGATTTCTGTAAGAGCAGCTCGAAGGTGGACAGCTCGCTCCTCCACGTTGGCTGCGTCTGCTATATCTGGCACCCAAGCCTGCACTATGGCTGCCTCCTCCGCAATTTCCCGATCTAGGCGGGAGAGCGTCCATCTGGGAAACGGCTGTCTTTCGGGCCGGGATGGCGCATCCATCGTCGAGGAACCGGAGACCTGAAAGCGGATATATAAGTGGTCCGACAAGGTCTCCACCTCTTCTAGGACGCGCCATTCTCCAGATCGTGCAGCGATAGCAGGGGTCGCAAACGTCAAGTCTACGATGGACCCCCCCTGTTGTCGAACACAGGTGTTAGTGTTGCCTTGGTTCAGGAGGACAAGGCCTATAACCGCAGCCCAGTCCCTCAGCACCGCACCTCTCGCGTCCGTGATGGGAGATCCCCATGCTGTACACTTCGCGTTGAAATCTCCCATCACGATGACTTGGGCAGGAGCCGCTCTGCCTATCACCATCTCCAACGTGTTGAGGTATCTTTCAAAATCGTCTAATCTTCGATTGGGGGAAAAATACACTCCGATGAGCACTATTTCACCCCAAGAAGCCGCCACGTATCCCGGACCCTTCTCTTTGATAGAGAAGGGTGGGAAGTGGGTAGCTGCTGGTACTACAATGGCAACCAAGCCCTCAGTGTCCCCAGCCCAATGTGGTTGGGATGGTACATAATAGGGCTCGGCTACCACAACGACATCTAAGTTCCCCTCCGCCATGGTCTGCATAAGCAGGTCCTGCGCACGGGCGGAGTGGTTAGCGTTAGTCTGGAGTAGGTTGAAATGTCGGTGTGTGGGCATTAAGAAACCGACATTTCGACCTCCACAGGCAACTGGTTGTTTGCCTCTACTTGTGATGAGACTTGGGTCCTATAAGTCACTGTCGTCTTGCCCTTGGCCTGTGGCGGGACGCATTTAGCGCTGCCCATCACATGGTCTGCCCGTCTCTTGGCTTGTGCACATATTGCACACCGCGGATTCGCCGTGCAGGAGGCGGATTTGTGACCCTCTAAGCCACACCTGAAACATAGGGCTTCCCTGCTTTCAGGCGAAGGGCACGTTGGTTTGGTGTGGCCCAGTCCCATGCATCTAAAGCACCTTAAGGGACGGGGTTCCATTGCTGATACTCGGGCCGCCGACCACCCGACTAGCAGTCGTCCCGCTTGACATAGAGCTTTTGCCGCTTCCGCTGGAGCCTCGACTATCACTGAGCCTCCATAGGGTCCCCTGCGAATAGCGCCGACCTTTATGTCGTCTTGTCGGCACCTTCCAGCCGCTGAGGCGGCAGCAGCGATATCCTCCGTCTCAATGGACTCGTCCAGGCCGGTCACCCTTACCGACGCTTTTTTGACGGGCCTGCTAATAGAGGCCACATCTCCGAGTACTTCTTGAAGTTTCGCTGCTAGTGAGTCAGCTTTCGATCCACTGGCAGCACCCGGGACGATAATTATCCGGGCGCCACTCATCGTATTCCGGACTTTGATATTTTGGTCCAGGCCAACGTCGTCCAGCTTAAAGGCTTGTTTGGCTTTCTTTAGGGCGTCTTTATAGGATACCCCTCTCTGTACCGCTTCCGGTTGCAGAGTGACCACTACCGCAGTGGTTTTTGGGGTACCTATCTTATGGGTATTCTTTTTCGCCACGGCTGCAAGCGGTTTCGCGTGTGTTGCTCGTCTTGGGGCAGATGCAGTAGGGCCAGAAGCCGGGTTGGACTTTTTGCCCTTTCCTTTGCTATACCTTTTGCCACCTTTCCCCACTTCAATAAATTCCGAATCCGCTTCGGCACGGGAGGTACTAGGCTGCGGCTGGGAGATGGGATCGCCGGGAGAAGCAGGAGCCACAGGCTGGCGTGTGGCTTTTGGTTTCTCTTTCGGGGCTTTCGTCTGATGATGCGGCGCGGTCGCCGGTTTTGACTTTTGGGAGGCTGATCCAGCGACTGTGGTAGTTGCTGCAGCCCTCGTTTTATCCGCCGCCAGCGGCGGTCGCAACACTGGCGCAGGAGGAAGTCGGGATTCAATGTCTCCAAGGCGGGCATTGATCATTCCACCAAGGGATACGAGGACGTCTCGCCTTAAATCCTCCATTATGCTCGTGATCCCCGCATGGATATCTGGCTGTTGTTCGACAGGGCGTACATTCCGCTCCGAGAAGGCGGTGCGAAGGGCCTTTACCTCAGCTCTGAGGATATCCATCTCGCGTCTGAGACGCGCGTTGTCTGCCCTCAGTTTGCGTGTTTCTTCGTCTGTAGATAGAGTCCCTAGATCTTCCACTGCCTGGGAGATGGCCATAACTCCAAGCTTTATCTGTTTCCGGACTGTCCCTTTTATGTTTTGGGACCTACGGGAAGCCTCGCGGATGTCATTAACTCCCGCAAATGCCTTACGTACCAAGTCATCTCTTGTGATATGCTCCGGCGTTGGGAGGGATGTTCCAAGGTCCATCTCATCGACTCTAGGAATGGCAGCTTCTGTCCGAGGTTCGCCGGGGAACGCTTCACTTTCTAAAGCCGCCTTTTCAAGTGTATATAGGGCCGCTTTTGCTTGGTCCAGGCCAGTTGAGTGGGCGTGGCCTCCGCGACCCCTTCGCGACGTATTAATTTTTGGAAGAGGAGATCCTCTCGTCTCTATATAATCCTCTTCCGAGTCACCAGGGTGTCTTCTCTTTTCTCCAGTCATATGGACAGACGGGAGGGAAGAGTCTGAGACATAAATCGCCTCTTCGTCCATCTCCGCAATCCAGTCCAGGTCTTTCTCTCTGATCATCCTTTCGTGGTCAATCAATTCGTCATCACGTGAATCAGTGTCCGGTAGTGTGCCCGCGTCCGCAGACGTTTCATCTGTATTCCGCGCCACTGGCAAGTGAGCCCCGGGGGTCACCGACCGGGGCCTCAGCGCCATGCGCTCCAATCGGACCACCGGGGTGAGCGCCCGCGTCCTTTCGTCTCCTAGTTGGCCCTGAGAAGGGCCGTTTTCAGGTTGGCCCTCAGAAGGGCCGTTTCCGAATTGGCCCTGAGAAGGGCCGTTTGGCTGGGTAATTGATGCTTCCATAATTGTTCCCACGAGTATTAGGGATCTAATCGTCGATCCAGGAGGTGCCCGTGCACCTGGACAAGCCTAGCATCTCCCGTCAGAGGGTCGGCAGGTACTCTGACGGGGCAACGCACTAATAGCTGACCACCTCTCAGCCATGCATCCCCTCGCGGTGCGGCGCCGCTTAGGATTGAGGGATTTTTTATGAGGTTTACTCCCCTCGACCCAGCCGGTTAAGGCAAGGTCCTCGGCCCGTCGGAGCCGCGAGACGTGATCCACGACACTCCAGACGGGAAACGAGTTAGGCTCGACGTCGGCTAAACCGAATGCACCTGGCACATCGTCGGGCCCCGTTGTACCTCTTTCGAGGACAACCCCCAATACTGTTGCATCCACAGCCCACCCTCCTAGGAGGGTGGGCTGTGGATGCAACAGTACTCCCCCGCCGGATATTAGCCATGGGCCGAAAGAATTCCCAAAGAGGAAAAGTCTCAGCCAATGCCCAGGGTGCACCAGCCCAGATGCTGCGTTCTCTCCGGATCGAGATCAAGAGAGACTGCAACACCCAAGCCAACGTGGAGGAATCCGGCCTGCACCCCAACCTAACCTAACCTTTTTTTTTTTTTTTTTTTTTTTTTTTTTTTTTTTTTTTTTTTTTTTTTTTTTTTTTTTTTTTTTTTTTTTTTTTTTTTTTTTTTTAACGGAGTGGAAATGCGTTACGCATCATCCCCTGGCCCAGGGTTGGCCATGCTATAGGGGGGGTATGACGGACTCTCTCCTCCCCCCACTCTCGCACGAGAGTAGAGGGAGCAGCCTACCGTCTAAAACCACTCCGGCGTTTACCTCCGCTGCTGTTTTCGGGGACACAATGGGATGCCTAGGATGCAACCATTAGGTGTCCCCCAGCCGTCCCAGCCTAGTGCCGGGGTACCTCCGCCAAAGGAGGGAGAGGTCGGTAAACGCTACGACCCCTCCCCCAGACGTGTGTAGGACCGTGCAATGTGGGCCCCTAACCCACTGGTCCTACAAGGGGTTCAGGCTAGCAGCGTACTGCATGCGCCTTCGCCCCCTCCGTCTGCGTCGGAGCGGGTGCGCGTCGACATTGTCTTCGCGCTCCCGCTCCGCCACCTCCTTCTGCGAGATGACACTCTCACAGAAGGAGGATACCGCCTTCCACGATCTGTCGCTGCCCAGCATGGCCGAGACTACGCTGTGCAGCGAGAGATCTGAGGCACCAATTTCCGCAGCCATAGTGCGGCGCTCCGGATCCCAGCGAGTACACACCTGGAGGGTGTGCTGGGCCGTGTCATCCGGGTCGCCACACTCGTGGCAGATCGGACTCGGCTCCCTCTTTATCTTGTGCAGGTAGTGGCCGAAGCACCCATGTCCGGTCAGTACCTGCACAAGCCGGTACGTAAGCGTACCGTGTCGCCTCTCGACCCAGTGGTCAAATGACGGGAGGAGTGCCCCTATAGTGTAAGTTCCATAGGGGGAGTCCTCCAGGTCACTTTTCCACCGGTCCCTCAGGCGCCGCTCCGTCATTCGACGGGCCCCCTCCACCGTCTCCGAGTCCGGGCGCTGTCTCCTCGCCCGGAACCCGGCCCTCATCCGGTATGTCTCGGCCTGCACCTGAGCATCTAGCTCCCACGGCGGGGTGCAGGCCAAGACACACGCGGCCGCATGTGCCACCGTCACATAGGCCCTCACTATTCGGAGGGCCACCACTCTTTGGGGCCTCCTTAGGAGCACCTTATTCTTGGCCGACAGTTTGTCGGCCCAGATTGGCGCTCCGTATAGCGCCATGCTACGCACTACGCCTGCAAACAGGCGTCGGCATGGCGCTTGAGGCCCCCCCACGTTCGGCAACATGCGGCCCAGGGCCGACGCGGCGCCTACCACCCGGGGAGCAAGTTGGCGGAAATGCTCCCCGAAATCCCACCTCCGGTCCAGGATGAGGCCGAGGTACTTGATCGTACCCTTCACCTGGACCGCCTCCCCCGCCACAGGGATGGTCAATCCACTACGTGGACGCCATCCCCTCCCCCCGAAGACAATAGCGTCTGTCTTCGGGAGGGACACCTCCAGACCCAGTTGTCGGATGCGGCCGACAACCAGGTCTGCCGCCAACGACGCCCTCCGGAGGGCCTCCTCCAGCTCACGTCCCCGCACGGCCACCATTGTATCGTCGGCATAGCAAAGGGTGGCCATGCGGGGAAGGAGCGCTCCGCGGATCACCCAGTCGTACCCTATGTTCCATAGCAGGGGTCCTAACACGGACCCCTGTGGAACACCGCACGACATCGGGTGAGCGATCCGCAGACCCCCACGATCGTAGAGCACTACCCTGTCGGTTAGGTAGTGCTCAACCTAACCTAACCTAACCTAACCTAACCTAACCTAACTTGTTGAAGTACCTAAACCTAACATCGTGAAACCTATCCTAACTTAACATAATTATCTAAAGTTTTTAAGGATCATACTTCTAACCTAACCTAACCTAACTTGTTGAAGTACCTAAACCTAACATCGTGAAACCTATCCTAACTTAACGACGCGCTGGCCTAGTTGGTAGTGACCCTGCCTACGAAGCTAGCGGTCCTGGGTTCAAATCCCGGTAAGGGCAGATGTTTGTGTGATGAGCGCAAATATTTGTTCCTGAGTCATGGATGTTTTCTATGTATTTAAGTATATATTTCTCTATATAAGTATTTATATCGTTGTCTAGTACCCATAGTACAAGCCTAGAGCTTAGTTTGGGACTAGGTCAATTGGTGTGACATTGTCCCCTGATATTTATTTATTTTATTTATTTATTTAACATAATTATCTAATGTTTTTAAGGATCATACTTCTAACCTAACCTAACCTAACTTGTTGAAGTAAACCTAACATCGTGAAACCTAATATAACTTAAAATACCTACCGTTTTTAATACTTTCGGAAAATAAAGATGATTCAATCAAAGAAGTAGCTACACTTGGTTTTATATTTGAACAATCATACTCAACTGTTATTAAGCATCGCCTAACTTAACCTAAGCTAAGACCTAATTTAATCATAGCTTAAGTCCTAAGCAAAACTTAATTCAATTTACCCATGATAATCTTAGCAAACCAAGCTAAAATTAACATTTATTATCTTATGCTGTTGTTACTTAGAGCCTATTCTAAACAACTATAAAAACCATACATTGCATATATTTCTAAATAAATTACCTACACTTAGGCTGATAAAAATATGGTGATTAAATGTAATTTAATCTGCGTACGGGTGTGTATCTATGAGTATGTATCTACTTCTAACATTAACTAACATTATCTATTCGTAGTAGATATATTATATGGGGTTCAGCTTCACATACCTACATGTTTAATTTTACTGTTACACAGTAGTATGTAAAACTAAACCGAAGCATGTAAACTGGTTCCGACTTGCTGGATTCAAAATACCTACTATGGAGTATATCAATCAAAAAAGCCTGTACCGACAAGTTTTGTGTGCCCTAGTGAATGGTTTTAACGGCTTACTTGTTTTATTGGTAGCAGCCTATTAAGTTTTATGGTCACAAAGGATTCGTTTTATTATTTTGGGTTTTGATGAATAATACGGCGTCTGTTTTACCTACGAGTTCAAACTTGTTTCTAGAAGGTTTCTTAACTTACGAATGGTATAAAAGCGGTGCGCTATTGTATATCGGCAAGTATTGGCTACTCAACTGTGCTCGTTACCGGATCTCCCTGTACATATAGCAGTATATAGACTTAACAGTGTTGTTTCGTGCAGTGAAGTGTTTATACAAAGGGCTAATAATGGATGTGAGTATGTACAAGTATTATAACTTAACTGTGTGTCTTTTAGCATTTGTTCACCGTGTTTTTATTAAGAGTAGGTATTGTAAACAGTTGTTTAATTTATTGTTTGATATTGTTGCAGTTCTCTGAAAATACTTTCAAAAACTATTACTACCCGGAAAATAAAGATGAATCAACCGACGAAGAAGGCACGCCTGGTTTTAAAGTTAAGCAAGCCATGGCAAAAAAGCGTTCAGCAAATAACATCGACAGCTTCTTTGAACTTCCCAAGAAGAAAACTAAAGCGTTGAAACGATCTTCGAATGTCAGTCAAAGTTCTCCTGACGGAGTGGGTTATATATCAACCGGACAAGATGACGGAGCATACGCTTCTCACTTGATTAAAATCGAGATATATGATATGCAAAAAGTTAAAAACATTCCACCCACTGAGCACTGGAAACACGCTGATGTGAGATTGAAATTCTACGCGTCTTCTGAAGATGAAAGTCAACTGCAATCGACACGTGATGTAATATATAACATAACAAAGCAAGTAGCTTCTAAAGACAGTTGTGTGAAATATTTTATTGACAATAAGAAACATTGATAAAAAGTGTTTGTGTAAGTTAAACAAAAGCTTGTTATTGTATTATATGTAAAAACCTTAGCTTTTAAGAATTCAAGATCCAGTCTAAACAATTATCTTTTTTTGTAAAATTAAATTGTGTGAAATACTTAATTGACTATAAGATGCAGTGATAAAAAGTGTTTGTGTAAATTAAACAAAAGGTTAATATTGTATTACATGTAAAAATAAAAATCATATTTTCGTTCACATATTCTTTTATTTCACAAAAAATGTCTTAAACATATTTCTTAATATAAGATCATTACATAAAGAATTTTCAGAAAACAAACTTAGCAAATCTTTCATAGTTTTTCCATGAAATTTAAAATACAAATATACTAAACAATATTCACCACAAACTGAGGTAAAATGGTTTTGAAGTGGTTTATAGTTATAAAACCAACGCTTTGTATTCCTTTTTAAAAATAACTTATGATAACCTGAAGGTTTCCGGGCAAAGGAGTCAAAGTATTCCCCTATACCATTAATGTCAATATGTATAGCAACCCAGTGGGAGCCTGGTTTCGAGTCTGGGTCCAAATTACTTACAATAAAGACAGGAAGATTAACCCAAATAGGAATTTTGTTAGCAGCAAAAACGTTGAATTCAAACGAAGGGTTGATTTTTTTCATACAAAATTGAATTTCATTGGTATCCATATTTAATAAAATAAAATAAATGAATAAGTTGCTGATGCTGTCAACAATGGTTACAATGAAATAAAGTAGATGGGTAAAAACATTGTATTTATGTATTTACTAACTGTTGTAATCTACAGTTACATCACGATTTTTGTTTATTTCAATAATGTTATCAAATTCTGCATACACAATACAATTAATGGTGGAGGGTAGAGCAACATCAAAGCGAATTTCTAAGCGAACACTTCCATGTCTTACAAGATTCCAGTGTGAAGTTGAACTAGCAGATAAATCGGGAGTTAAATCAAAACATAACAAACAATAACCTGCTCCATATTCAGTTCTGCTTATAGCATTACCTTCATTGTGAAAATGTATACCAGTTCCAGAAAATAAAGTGTGATATGATGATGCTATTAACCCAGAACCAGAACTAAATGATGGTTGTAATGTTTTAGAAGGAATTTCATGACCATCAACATATAAACTAAATGAATTCATATTATAGTGTTGAAAATTAAATGGATTCATAGCTAAATTGCCATTAAACCCAGAATTTGATACAAAACCAATAATACATCTTTTAGGAATTTGTCCGAGAAATATATTATCCAATGTTTTACCCTGTATCCCCGACGGTAATGTAAGCACCTTAACTTCTGCTCTTGTGATAGGATATTTTGCAGTCGTTGTTGCCAATACTTTTTGGTGTGCTAACAAAACGCTAGGATTAATTCGTGTCCTTCTTATAATGAGACTAGCATCCATTATTTGTACCTTGAATTTTTTATCTTGATGACAAATGAGATTAAATGATTCCTTGGAACGTACTAACTTAATACGTATTTCGACACCATTTATTAAGAATTTCTCTTGGTTAAATATGTCAGCGTGTAAATGACCAATCATTTCCACTTCCTTACTCTCTTTGACAAATTCTAGTCTTTTGTGAAACCCTTTGTTATTTGCATCAACGGTATCCATATGAGTTGCAGTATCCTCATACCACAATCCACAAGTAAGATGAGTTTCTTTGGCTGCCGGACCATAGTTTAGAAGATTTTCCATATAAGCACGGTAAGCATATGTATTGTTTGGGGGTGATATTAGTTTTTGATTTAAATATACATCTAGTTGACTGAAAAGGGAATGTAACCAGTTATTGACGGGTGCAACCACGGTATCTGGTTTTAATTTTGTACCATCCTGATTCAATATTTTAGCATTAATATGTAACATTGTGTGTGATAGATCAACATAGTCATCTCCTGATCCAGGAACTTGAAATTCGATGGGAGCATCATCACTTAAAGATGAAATTGGTTTGTAATGAACCCACTGTCCACTTTCAATACTTGTTTGAGTCGATGGAAGAGCAAATATATCTAATTCAGATTTTGCACATTCACAGGAATGACTATGTAGGAATGACATTATTTAGCTTGTAAATATATCCTCAATATTTTTGTTTTTATTTTTTTTACTTCCTCTTCGTCTCGATGCTTTCAATGTAATGAGCGGTTCCCTTCTTTTAGATGACATTTTATACCCAGATCCCGACATGAGGGAATCAATTTTTTCATCGGCTTTTCTTTTTAAATTAGCACTTGCCTCCTTGAATCGTGATCTAATCGAACTATCCATAGGGCGTGAATTTACCATATCTGATAACAAACCAGCGCCTGCACCTAAGGTTTCTTTTCCAATGGTTTTCAAACCACTAGATAATAAAGGGAGCACTGATCTAAATAGCCCTCCCAAAAAACTCCCTATACCATGCCCTCGTTGAAATGGGACTCCTTTATAGACAATTCCTACACCAGAGCCGGCCTGATGCGAATAATAATGCTGGTAAGGACAAGAGACTGAAGATCTGTTATAATTCATTTTACTCGTTGAAAGTGTAGTTTCACGCAAGAGCTACCAAATTGGAATGGTACATTAACACCAGTAGTTGTTCTTATATCTATTTCAATAGTATCGAACTCCCTACGTAAAACCGGTACATAGTGAGCGGGTGAGAAAATGTGAGTTTTATATGCACCATAAATGAACTTAGTTGGATCTAGTGGTATTATTCTAAGCAATGCTGTTATAACATCTCCAACTACTTGCGGATGAATTATATCGGTGTAAACAAATATTTGTGGTGGTAATCCTAAATATAAATTGGCAGGGTTTTTTCCATATGTAATTTGTTTCAAATTTGATCTCGGTTTGAAACCCAGCTGGAGACTTAGTATCGGGGTTGTTATGATAGAGGTTATTTCATTATTTGTTGTTGTTACTCCAACCATTTTTGTCAATGTATCATATCTAAATTTGACATTATTTTTTAGTTGTGGGTTCTCATTAAATGCTTGAAGGAAATGATCAATATTATCATATGTAGTGGCTGGTATATGGGTTTTTATATCAACAATTTTCGTTGATTTGTTGTTGGGTGATACCACTTTTTTCTTTATGTAAATTATATTTTCATGATCTTGAACATTATACATGGAACACGGGTATTGAAATTCCACTAATCCAACTACCCACTCCCCTTCTAATTTTATGTTCTTAGGTAATTTAGTCAGAAAATGTGCAGTTGTGTTGTCAGTATAGTAATCCGTTGAACTGTTGCTCAACAAACTTAAATAAAAACTGTTTTCATTCATATTTTTTTCAAGCTTGATGCAAGTATCCAAGAGTTAAATTTATTTGGATAACCTTGCCACTTCACTAGTATTTCCTTTATGCCTCTAATATGACGCGAACGTATTATTTTATCAATTTTATACTCGGTGGAGGGGAGGTAAGTCACCTTTTGTAACTCTTTAGAATAAAATGTACCAATGATGGGTTCACCTTGCAAATCCTTTAACATATAAACAACTCGTGGTGATCTGTAAATAACTGAATTAATTATAAATATTTCATCACTCCAATTACTTTCATAACCCTTTTGAAATACATGTTTATATTTAGTTATTCTAACATGATCGCCTACATTCAATTTTGAGGTTTCCAATGAAATTTGCCTATCTTTTTTTCGATAATATAAATTATTCCAAACGGTCATAATATTATTAGAGTTAACATCAATTGGTCGCATTTTAATGCTAGTATGATAGGTATGATTGTAAGAATGAAGAAGGTCTTGTAAAATATCGGTATAATTATATGTATTATTATGAGTGAAGTAACGCCACATTTTCATTTTAAGAGTTCTTTGGAACCTTTCTACTATACTTGCTTTAATGTCGGGATTATTAGTAGTATAATAATTAATGTTTTTGCTTTTAAAGTAATCTCTTACCACCTTTGAAACAAATTCTGTACCTTTATCAGATTGTATATGACGAGGAACAAAGTTGGCTTCAGTAAATATGCTTTCAAAACATTCTTTAACTGTTGATGAATCTTTCTTTTTCATAGCCCTCGCAAAAGCATATTTACTGAACACATCAATAACACAAAGAATATATTTGTATCCATGGTTATATTCAGTATATGTACTCATGTCACTTAGATCAGCTTGCCAGAGTTCATTAAAGTTAGATAGGATATATCTATTTCTGGTGAATCGCTTATGAATAGGTTTATGTAGCGTATACGTATCTTGAGATTGTAGCCATTTTTTTACTTCCTCTTTGTTCATTTGTTCTTTCATCTCCTTCGCTATATTATTTAAACTACTGTAACCAGCTGGATTGGAGACATCATAGTAGATTCTATTAATATCTAATAAGGGGTCCATTTTTCCCAATCTATTTTCTTATGTTGACGCTTAAGTACTCCTGTGGTAAGTGGTGTAGCTCTAAGTTTTTCTTTATCTGTTGATGATCTCGTACTTGTAGATGCAGATAATGGTTCAAACGATTGAGCTGTTTTAATGAATTCCAAGTTTGCGGGATTACCTATGCAGCTTAAAGGAACTCTTATATCTCTTAACAGTAACGCAAACTCTTCCCATCCTGTTGGTTTAGGTCGTTTAAGAGATCTAATCGTGTCGCTTACCAGATCAGTAATATTACTATTTGAAATAGTGCGGTTGTTTATTACAACTTCACCAGTTGGCTTCCACCAAATTTTTGGTCTACTCAAAACAATGTAATCCAACAAAATTCGAGTTTTTTTCTCATATGATTTGGGTAATATATCTATAATTTTAGATGGACTAATTGGCATCGGTTCTGGATTTGTTTTATCAATCGGTGTAACTGGTGTAGTAACATCTCCTTCTCGCAAAGGTGGAGTTGCAACTGAGTCATTATATTCATTAAGCTCCTTTTTGTTTACTTTTGACTTTAGATCATTACTTTCGTTGTTGACTTGAAGCTCCCCCTCCGTTATGATAGGTATTTTAAACGGTTTTCGATCTATTTCAATAAAATGTAAAAATCGTTGCAATGCTTGAGAATATAATGTCCACTTTTCACGATCATTCATTTTACTTTTAAGGATTTTTTGCATCTCAGCATCTAGGCGGGATGATGAATTTTCAGGTAGGCTCTCATTGCGTTTCAGTCTTTCAATAAAATCTGATTCAACTAATAGCATTTTTTTTGTATTTTCCATTATGATTATGATAATGAGTTTACTAAGGCACTTAAAACTGCTCCTAATATAATAGGTAGAAATGCACCTCCCTTTTGAATTATAACGGTTTTTCTTATTTTATGTTTTCCTTTTGAAATTAATTTTCGCAAGATATCTTTATGTTTTTTTAATTTAGATTTTTCTTTTTTTTCTAATGGAATTTTTCCATTTAGAACGTTATAAATGCACTCGCAAATAATGTTGATCTCATCGTCATCACAAGATTTAAGTAACGCCGTGCGATATTTTGGTTTTAGCAATTGCAATGCTTCAAGTAAATGTTTATATGTGTTTACTCTCGCATGCATCATGTAGAACTGACTAAAATTTGCTGATTTTTATCGTATTTAAACCCCTTTTTAGGGACATACACAGTGCAATGCCCATCAAACGGAAATATTTTTGTTTTAAAACGACATATGTCATTTGTATTTTGTTTCAGATCAATCATGAGGTAACCATGTGGTTCTTGAGTAGCATCTTTGTAGGCTTCATCTACAAATTTTGGGTTTTCTGGGTAAACTTGTCGTGACAAGTAGCGTATTTGTGTTTTGTCCCTGGGATTCTTAAAATATACAATGTAGCTTGTATTCAGCGAAATATCACGTTGGCCTTTCCCCTGATGAAATATGTTTTGTGTAATATAAAAAACACTTAAATTTCTATGATGACTACCTTTTGTAAAAATGTCTACGATTCGTCCATCCGATTCTCTCATCAGATCATCTATTATAAGAAGCTTAGGTTTCTTCCCATCAAACATTGAAAAATCTGGTATTCCTTGACTATAATTTACATTTTCCAGATTGTAAAGAGGCTGCATTTCATCATAACACCAAATAATTTCATCAAATACAACATTACATACTTCTTTGGAATTATTTAAAAAGTTTGTTACAAATTGAGTTTTACCACACCCACTCGGACCAGCTACAATGGTTGTGAAAGGATGATAAAAATGTATCATAATTAAAACTAGTAATACGTGTTGATATGTAAACAGATAAAAGTGAAATGATGTAATATTATGAGCTCAATTACTTTTTAAATAAATCAACTAAAACAACGGTAAACACCTTAAAAAAAAAAAACAAAGATATCATTGTAAAATATGTTTTATTTCGAAATTGTCCGTTCTTTTTTAATCTACCAGCGCTCCGGAAATGAACATCATTGTTGAGAAGGAACGCCGCAAAAAACTCAACAAAGTTTTTTTTTATACCAACAATAAAAAAAAAAAATAGTTGAACTAAAAACTAATTTACATTATCTACAATTAGTACCCCCACCACATGCTTTTTTGATTCAGCTTCACAAACCTATTTTTACAAAACTTAAAATTAATTTACATTTCTACAATATAAGTACTTAATCTTAATTTACATTTCTACAATTAGTAGCCCCACCACTTGTTTTTTGATTCAGCTTCACCAACCAATATTTACAAAAACTAAAATTAATTTACATTTCTACAATTAGGTATACAAAAAATAATGATGACATTTTTGAATGTTCTGTGAGTATAAATTACATGACAAATTAATTTTGTGATGATTGATGTGGTATTTTATAATGTCCCCACGCAAGAGTGTCCGAAGAGTTTTCTAACAAGAATCGTTTTGTATCATTATGAGATAATGATACTTTATTTATGTTTTGGGTAAATATTACATGTTTTATTGATTTAAATCTTAGCATTTGGCCATGTTGTACATTTTTTTCAAATAAACACTTTTTATAATCGTTGAGAGTCAGTTTTTTAGTAACACATTTATTTACTCCTTTGGCTTTTGATATAAGCCCATGATTTTCAACGTCTAAAGCATACATTTTAGATCGTAGACCAACAAACTCTTTAAAAATTTTACCATTGTTTTCATCTTTGAAAAACCCTAACCGCTTTTTATTTAATAATGGTAAACCATATTCATTGTTCGATGGGTAATCTGATGTATCAAAATATAAATCAAGGTCTGATTTTATGTCCTCATAATAGTTTTCCGTGAATATTTGATATACTAAACTATCTGTATCTGTATAAAGAAGCCTTAGATTTTCTTGATATTTTGTTTTCATGTAGTCATAATGAAATTTGTACATGAAAGTTTTCGATATATCCAAAATGCAAAATCCTAAGTAAATTGGTTTATTATAAAATATTTTAGTTTTATTCAATTGGACAGCAGCTAAGTTCTCCGAAAATATTGATAAACTGTGGAACTCAGGTTTGGCTATCATAGTTTCAACTCCCAGTGATTTCCCCTGATTTTCCCAATGATTTAGCAATTTTACGTTCACATATTTCAAAACGTTTTCCATGGTCTTACCAAACATTGAATTATTCATACTTTTATAGTGGTCTTTATCAGAATCACAAGTTGCTTGCGATCGCATGTGAGTGTTTAAATCTATGTAACTTTTTAACCACTTTGATTGTTCAAATCTCAAAATGCGGTGGATTTTAGTTAATTTCAAACCATTCTTCAAACATTGTTTTAGATTTCTATAATGTAGAACATAATTCGTTTTCCCATTTAAATTAGGAATTAATTTTTTTTCTTTGGAATTCCCTAAACAAACATTTTCTGGACAGAATGGCAAATCCGAATGAGAGTCATGCAATTCGTTGAGGTATTCTAGATCGACTTCTAAAATGAAACCATGTTCGGCATCATCAGAAACATTGAAATCAGCATCTACATTCACCCATTCAAATTTACCAGTAGGGAGACATTGAGACATAGCCCACCCATAAAGATTATTTGCATCCAAGTACATAAGATATGAAGAAGGAATATTTTGATCATAATCTGCCATAAATTTATTATTAGCTTTTGCGTGCCTTTTACTACATTGCGAGATGCCACCGCGAATATTTTTGGTTATGAAAGCTATTTTATCAATGTCGGTTAAGAGCTCTAGAGTTATTTTTGTGGTTTTTAACATCGCGTCCCAACTTAATCCCGGAGCAGTATAGTAATGGGCTGGATCTAACCCATATGTCCTAAGACATACATTTCTAAAATTTTCAAATACGTCGGTTAGTAACAAAACATCTGTTTTTAAATATAAATCAGAATAATCCCCCATATTTTTACAATTAAAATGAGTCCAAACATCTCTCGCATGTTCATAATCCTCATCCGAAATGTTGCAATCAGCCAGGGAACTGTAGAATTTATCTTGAGAGGGGAGAGAAGTTAACTTTAACGTGTCATAAGATGTCATGTATTCATAGGGATAGATACCCTTTCGTATTAATCGTTTAAAATCCTCTTCACATGGAAAACTTAATTTTAATTCACAAAATTGTTCGGGTGTCAAGGTTTTGGCTAATTTTTCAAGACTACAACTCAAAAATTTAAGCGAATCAACAAATCTCAATTTTATTGTGCAATTATTCACTTTTAAAGATTTAGAGAAGGAAATGTATTTCTCTTTGTTCTCTGGTATTAACTCAATGTCTCCTTCCTCAAATCCAAACCCATGTACTATAAAATGACTGTCATAGTTGCTCAAATTATGGAAAAATACAGGTACAAAATTAGGTGCCCTGTATTTTTCGGAACAAAGTTGATGTGCTACTCCTTCATAAAAACCTGTATGATGATTATAACAAATAGTGGAATCACCGTTTAAGTCTTTATCACAAATGTAACATGTGCTGCTCTGTGCAATATCTAAATTATTTGAATCAGATAAAGGCAAAGGGGTTTTAATAAAAGTATTACTCCTACAAATGTCCACTAAATCTTTTTTAATGTAATTCATAAATGTTTGGGCACAATCTTTACCTTTATATGTTCTATATATTGACAGCTTATCATCATAAGAACACTTTATGTAGTGTCCAAAACTATATACCTCATGTTTTTGTACATTTGTTGTAGAGGATGTACTAGGATTATTGAAACATGAAGGAATTGGATTTAAAAAAGCCTCAAAATCTGCATAAACAACAAAAGGTACCTTTAATTTACGATCGTAATTATTAAAGGTGAGTAGGTTTGATGGAACATTTTCATTGAACCAGTTTTTCTTTTTATCTTGTTCTGAAGGTAACTTTGTACAAACATGGAAGCAGTCGTTTCTTTGATGATTGATTAAATTTATATTTGATGTAAAACTTGTTAGACAGCCATCACAAATATGTACAGCATGTTGCTTTTTGGATAGTTGTTTAGATACTAATCTAGATATTTTTTTGATAAAGCAATAATGTGCTTCGCTACCTTTGGTTATATATAATAAGTTTAAGTGGGTAGCTTTTTTGCATTTAGTTAAGTGTAGTGGTCCTATCACATCATGTTTTTTACTTTGTGTATTGTACTCGAGCCCAAAAACATTTATGCTTATATTGTTAATTTTTTCAAATTTATGAATATCAGTTAATTTAAATGGGAAAGTCAAATTTTCACAGTTTAATTTATGTTTATGCGCTATATATGAATTCAATTCATTTGTATGATTGTTTGTGCATGGATATAAGCCTGACAATACAGCCCATCTAAAACATTCATGATCATTGTTTTTTACATTAATAACTGCCTTTTTATTCATTATATCACGCGGCAATTCTATATAGGAAGAACCACGTAATGGGTTAAATTTATTTACATTCACATCTAGATAGTTGAATTTTACTAAACTCCAACCACTGTCTTTCCTTTCAAAGTTAGATAATCTTGCTAAAATTTCGTTAACTGTACTTGTAAAAATATCATTTTTGTCACAGCTTTGATTCACTATATTGTTACTAAATTGAAAATCAAACGTATTATTCAGCTGTTTGGTATCTTGAGTAAAATCTGCATTGAGAATAAAATTTACTTTTAAGGCGCGATGATCAGTCAGTGAGCGATCCAATAAGGTGAAGATTTTTTCTTTATTTTTTTGTAAAATTGTTTCGGGGGTTAATGGATTGCAAACATTTTCATCAAGCAATATTCTATAGGTAGCCATCCTATTCCTAAATGCGTTTTCAATCAACTGCACGTTAACCCACTGAGTGTCAGATCTTAAAACATTATTTTTGTGTATATTGCTATTTAAATGATTGGAGAAATATCTTTTGCACACAAACTTACTACACACAGAACATTCAATATTATCACTATTTTTTGTACTTACATTTTCATCTAATATCGATACTGCATCACGACTAGTTGAGACACGAGCTTTCTTTGTAGGCACTTCTTCTGCTTCCGATACTGTAGCTGTCCTTTTTACTCCACGCCCGACTTGAGAAGATCTACAAAAAATAAAAAAATGAAATTAAACACACCGTATGTATTAATAGCAAATACAGACTTGGCGTATAATTGGTTGCGATATTATACTAACTTAAATCTTGACTACATTGTTGGCAGTATGCTTGCATTGTTAAAACTCCATCAATCACATCCGACGACGAATTGTTCTGTTTGTCTTTAATGTGTCCATCACATGGTGTAAAATAAGGTCTTATATCAGCATCTTCTAAAAGTGTGGTTGGTAATTGATTTGATATAAACCACAGCCGTATGCTTCTATGGAAATTAGCTATAATAAACTGTTTGCTTAAACATTCAATTTGATCACGAGCTAAATTAATAATGATGAACACCATGATGGAATAAACTAGCACTTAGTAACTCAAACACTGTAACCCAAACAATGAATTATTTTGCAACGGACACCCCATTTATAAAGGGGTACCCCTCCTAACTGTTTCAATAACAATAAGATCAAGTCACAACGAGTCAGAAACCCATCCTTTGATAAGTATTGCTCAAGCACTTTTAAACAGGTTAGAACAGGAATATTTAAATAGAAAAATATAACTTACGCCTCACGATGAAGTTGACTTATAAGTTCCCCGATGGCGTGTAATTCTTGATCTTCTTCAAGCTCCTCACAGAGCCTGATGAGTTCGGGATCATAGATATCGCAGTTCAAACTATCCATTTTGTTTAATTTACACAAACACTTTTTATCACTGCATCTTATAGTCAATTAAGTATTTCACACAATTTAATTTTACAAAAAAAGATAATTGTTTAGACTGGATCTTGAATTCTTAAAAGCTAAGGTTTTTACATATAATACAATAACAAGCTTTTGTTTAACTTACACAAACACTTTTTATCAATGTTTCTTATTGTCAATAAAATATTTCACACAACTGTCTTTAGAAGCTACTTGCTTTGTTATGTTATATATTACATCACGTGTCGATTGCAGTTGACTTTCATCTTCAGAAGACGCGTAGAATTTCAATCTCACATCAGCGTGTTTCCAGTGCTCAGTGGGTGGAATGTTTTTAACTTTTTGCATATCATATATCTCGATTTTAATCAAGTGAGAAGCGTATGCTCCGTCATCTTGTCCGGTTGATATATAACCCACTCCGTCAGGAGAACTTTGACTGACATTCGAAGATCGTTTCAACGCTTTAGTTTTCTTCTTGGGAAGTTCAAAGAAGCTGTCGATGTTATTTGCTGAACGCTTTTTTGCCATGGCTTGCTTAACTTTAAAACCAGGCGTGCCTTCTTCGTCGGTTGATTCATCTTTATTTTCCGGGTAGTAATAGTTTTTGAAAGTATTTTCAGAGAACTGCAACAATATCAAACAATAAATTAAACAACTGTTTACAATACCTACTCTTAATAAAAACACGGTGAACAAATGCTAAAAGACACACAGTTAAGTTATAATACTTGTACATACTCACATCCATTATTAGCCCTTTGTATAAACACTTCACTGCACGAAACAACACTGTTAAGTCTATATACTGCTATATGTACAGGGAGATCCGGTAACGAGCACAGTTGAGTAGCCAATACTTGCCGATATACAATAGCGCACCGCTTTTATACCATTCGTAAGTTAAGAAACCTTCTAGAAACAAGTTTGAACTCGTAGGTAAAACAGACGCCGTATTATTCATCAAAACCCAAAATAATAAAACGAATCCTTTGTGACCATAAAACTTAATAGGCTGCTACCAATAAAACAAGTAAGCCGTTAAAACCATTCACTAGGGCACACAAAACTTGTCGGTACAGGCTTTTTTGATTGATATACTCCATAGTAGGTATTTTGAATCCAGCAAGTCGGAACCAGTTTACATGCTTCGGTTTAGTTTTACATACTACTGTGTAACAGTAAAATTAAACATGTAGGTATGTGAAGCTGAACCCCATATAATATATCTACTACGAATAGATAATGTTAGTTAATGTTAGAAGTAGATACATACTCATAGATACACACCCGTACGCAGATTAAATTACATTTAATCACCAAATTTTTATCAGCCTAAGTGTAGGTAATTTATTTAGAAATATATGCAATGTATGGTTTTTATAGTTGTTTAGAATAGGCTCTAAGTAACAACAGCATAAGATAATAAATGTTAATTTTAGCTTGGTTTGCTAAGATTATCATGGGTAAATTGAATTAAGTTTTGCTTAGGACTTAAGCTATGATTAAATTAGGTCTTAGCTTAGGTTAAGTTAGGCGATGCTTAATAACAGTTGAGTATGATTGTTCAAATATAAAACCAAGTGTAGCTACTTCTTTGATTGAATCATCTTTATTTTCCGAAAGTATTAAAAACGGTAGGTATTTTAAGTTATATTAGGTTTCACGATGTTAGGTTTACTTCAACAAGTTAGGTTAGGTTAGGTTAGAAGTATGATCCTTAAAAACATTAGATAATTATGTTAAATAAATAAATAAAATAAATAAATATCAGGGGACAATGTCACACCAATTGACCTAGTCCCAAACTAAGCTCTAGGCTTGTACTATGGGTACTAGACAACGATATAAATACTTATATAGAGAAATATATACTTAAATACATAGAAAACATCCATGACTCAGGAACAAATATTTGCGCTCATCACACAAACATCTGCCCTTACCGGGATTTGAACCCAGGACCGCTAGCTTCGTAGGCAGGGTCACTACCAACTAGGCCAGCGCGTCGTTAAGTTAGGATAGGTTTCACGATGTTAGGTTTAGGTACTTCAACAAGTTAGGTTAGGTTAGGTTAGAAGTATGATCCTTAAAAACTTTAGATAATTATGTTAAGTTAGGATAGGTTTCACGATGTTAGGTTTAGGTACTTCAACAAGTTAGGTTAGGTTAGGTTAGGTTAGGTTAGGTTAGGTTGGGGTGCAGGCCGGATTCCTCCACGTTGGCTTGGGTGTTGCAGTCTCTCTTGATCTCGATCCGGAGAGAACGCAGCATCTGGGCTGGTGCACCCTGGGCATTGGCTGAGACTTTTCCTCTTTGGGAATTCTTTCGGCCCATGGCTAATATCCGGCGGGGGAGTACTGTTGCATCCACAGCCCACCCTCCTAGGAGGGTGGGCTGTGGATGCAACAGTATTGGGGGTTGTCCTCGAAAGAGGTACAACGGGGCCCGACGATGTGCCAGGTGCATTCGGTTTAGCCGACGTCGAGCCTAACTCGTTTCCCGTCTGGAGTGTCGTGGATCACGTCTCGCGGCTCCGACGGGCCGAGGACCTTGCCTTAACCGGCTGGGTCGAGGGGAGTAAACCTCATAAAAAATCCCTCAATCCTAAGCGGCGCCGCACCGCGAGGGGATGCATGGCTGAGAGGTGGTCAGCTATTAGTGCGTTGCCCCGTCAGAGTACCTGCCGACCCTCTGACGGGAGATGCTAGGCTTGTCCAGGTGCACGGGCACCTCCTGGATCGACGATTAGATCCCTAATACTCGTGGGAACAATTATGGAAGCATCAATTACCCAGCCAAACGGCCCTTCTCAGGGCCAATTCGGAAACGGCCCTTCTGAGGGCCAACCTGAAAACGGCCCTTCTCAGGGCCAACTAGGAGACGAGAGGACGCGGGCGCTCACCCCGGTGGTCCGATTGGAGCGCATGGCGCTGAGGCCCCGGTCGGTGACCCCCGGGGCTCACTTGCCAGTGGCGCGGAATACAGATGAAACGTCTGCGGACGCGGGCACACTACCGGACACTGATTCACGTGATGACGAATTGATTGACCACGAAAGGATGATCAGAGAGAAAGACCTGGACTGGATTGCGGAGATGGACGAAGAGGCGATTTATGTCTCAGACTCTTCCCTCCCGTCTGTCCATATGACTGGAGAAAAGAGAAGACACCCTGGTGACTCGGAAGAGGATTATATAGAGACGAGAGGATCTCCTCTTCCAAAAATTAATACGTCGCGAAGGGGTCGCGGAGGCCACGCCCACTCAACTGGCCTGGACCAAGCAAAAGCGGCCCTATATACACTTGAAAAGGCGGCTTTAGAAAGTGAAGCGTTCCCCGGCGAACCTCGGACAGAAGCTGCCATTCCTAGAGTCGATGAGATGGACCTTGGAACATCCCTCCCAACGCCGGAGCATATCACAAGAGATGACTTGGTACGTAAGGCATTTGCGGGAGTTAATGACATCCGCGAGGCTTCCCGTAGGTCCCAAAACATAAAAGGGACAGTCCGGAAACAGATAAAGCTTGGAGTTATGGCCATCTCCCAGGCAGTGGAAGATCTAGGGACTCTATCTACAGACGAAGAAACACGCAAACTGAGGGCAGACAACGCGCGTCTCAGACGCGAGATGGATATCCTCAGAGCTGAGGTAAAGGCCCTTCGCACCGCCTTCTCGGAGCGGAATGTACGCCCTGTCGAACAACAGCCAGATATTCATGCGGGGATCACGAGCATAATGGAGGATTTAAGGCGAGACCTCCTCGTATCCCTTGGTGGAATGATCAATGCCCGCCTTGGAGACATTGAATCCCGACTTCCTCCTGCGCCAGTGTTGCGACCGCCGCTGGCGGCGGATAAAACGAGGGCTGCAGCTACTACCACAGTCGCTGGATCAGCCTCCCAAAAGTCAAAACCGGCGACCGCGCCGCATCATCAGACGAAAGCCCCGAAAGAGAAACCAAAAGCCACACGCCAGCCTGTGGCTCCTGCTTCTCCCGGCGATCCCATCTCCCAGCCGCAGCCTAGTACCTCCCGTGCCGAAGCGGATTCGGAATTTATTGAAGTGGGGAAAGGTGGCAAAAGGTATAGCAAAGGAAAGGGCAAAAAGTCCAACCCGGCTTCTGGCCCTACTGCATCTGCCCCAAGACGAGCAACACACGCGAAACCGCTTGCAGCCGTGGCGAAAAAGAATACCCATAAGATAGGTACCCCAAAAACCACTGCGGTAGTGGTCACTCTGCAACCGGAAGCGGTACAGAGAGGGGTATCCTATAAAGACGCCCTAAAGAAAGCCAAACAAGCCTTTAAGCTGGACGACGTTGGCCTGGACCAAAATATCAAAGTCCGGAATACGATGAGTGGCGCCCGGATAATTATCGTCCCGGGTGCTGCCAGTGGATCGAAAGCTGACTCACTAGCAGCGAAACTTCAAGAAGTACTCGGAGATGTGGCCTCTATTAGCAGGCCCGTCAAAAAAGCGTCGGTAAGGGTGACCGGCCTGGACGAGTCCATTGAGACGGAGGATATCGCTGCTGCCGCCTCAGCGGCTGGAAGGTGCCGACAAGACGACATAAAGGTCGGCGCTATTCGCATGGGACCCTATGGAGGCTCAGTGATAGTCGAGGCTCCAGCGGAAGCGGCAAAAGCTCTATGTCAAGCGGGACGACTGCTAGTCGGGTGGTCGGCGGCCCGAGTATCAGCAATGGAACCCCGTCCCTTAAGGTGCTTTAGATGCATGGGACTGGGCCACACCAAACCAACGTGCCCTTCGCCTGAAAGCAGGGAAGCCCTATGTTTCAGGTGTGGCTTAGAGGGTCACAAATCCGCCTCCTGCACGGCGAATCCGCGGTGTGCAATATGTGCACAAGCCAAGAGACGGGCAGACCATGTGATGGGCAGCGCTAAATGCGTCCCGCCACAGGCCAAGGGCAAGACGACAGTGACTTATAGGACCCAAGTCTCATCACAAGTAGAGGCAAACAACCAGTTGCCTGTGGAGGTCGAAATGTCGGTTTCTTAATGCCCACACACCGACATTTCAACCTACTCCAGACTAACGCTAACCACTCCGCCCGTGCGCAGGACCTGCTTATGCAGACCATGGCGGAGGGGAACTTAGATGTCGTTGTGGTAGCCGAGCCCTATTATAAAAAAAAAAAATAATAAAATCTTTATTCAAATCACTTATCGTACAATATAATAATTCTAGAGTTAATATAACACAAAAGAGACAATACTCGTTTGCCTGAACTAGGAGGTTCCTGTGTTTCAGGCGTAAAAGGCCTTACAAACAAAGTAAAAAGTAAACAATCACATGCAAAATACATTTCAAAGAATTCCTAGTAGATTAGCCATATAAATTACAATAAAATAATGTGTAAACAAAAACAATAATATGGGTAACAATAAGAGAACCGGGTAATTATTATTCACTTAGATAATAAGTATAAACGATGTTTATTTTGAGACAATTAATAAATTCTCTGTATCTTCGTATGACATGTTTTGAAGAGCTTCCTGAAGGATTTTCTTAATATTGTTATAACTAAGAGGATATATGGACAATTTGGCGTTTAATCTATTGTACAGAAGTGGTCCCAGAAACACGTAAAATCTTGTCGAGAATGCATGTTTCATTCCTATGTTTTTAGGACAAACAATATCTTTCCGTCTTTTATTAATAGTTTCAGTGCTGTAAGGAAGCGCGGCGTGTTGTTTAAGGATTGTGCTCATTACAAATAATTGTCGAATTGTTAGAACCTTACAAGATTTATAAAGAAGGTTAGTAGGGTAAAGAAAAGGACGGAAAGTGGAAACCTTTAGCACTGCTCGCTGGGCTCTCTCAATGGTTAATAGCGATGTTTTAGTTGTGCCACCCCATGACGTAATGCAGTAAGTTAGTATAGATTGGCATAAGGCAAGGTAGATTTGTCTGGTAATTTTTGGGTCGAGGACAGTACGTAATTTACTAAAAACGAATATTAACTTACGCACTCTGGAGCATAAAACTTCGATATAATATCTGAATGAGAGATTTTCGTCTATTATTACACCCAGATACTTTACCTTGTCAGTAATCGCGACGTCTGGGCAGTTGCAAAAGTTATTCCTATGTTCCTTACAATGGTGAGCATATATTTTCGGGTTAGGTGAAGCCGAACTTAATTTACGCATGGAGAAATGCACATAATTGGACTTATCTGCATTTAGTGTTAGAAGATGGTGCTGGAGCCAATCATTTACAGCGTTAAAACCTCGTTGTGCACAATCATAAACGTCTTGTTTTGACTTCGCTGAAAACAAAAGAGCGGTATCATCAGCATAGGATATGATTGTGCCACCGTCTAATTTCAGATTACAAAGGTCATTAATATAAATCAGAAATAGAGTAGGTCCTAAAATACTTCCCTGGGGAAGTCCAAAACATGAATTTTCTAGGTCAGAGCTTATGACATTGTCTATTTTGATACATTGCGTACGGTCGTGAAGGTAGTTAGCGAATAAATGAAGTTGGGTGCCTCTTATACCTAAACATTCCAGCTTCTGCAAGAGAATTGGGATGGACACCGTATCGAAAGCCTTTGCGAGGTCTAGGAATATTCCCACTGTTTGATTGCCTTTGTCTAGTTCCTGAACTACATGGTCAGTTAGTTGATGCACAGCGTCGGCAGTCGATAACTTAGACCTAAAGCCAAACTGCTTTTTTGATAATAAAGAGTGTTTCTCTAAAAATTGAACAAGTCTTTTGTTTATAATTTTTTCTAATATTTTAGATATTGCTGAGAGTAGTGAGATAGGTCTATAATTAGTTATTTGATCTTTATTCCCAGACTTATGGACAGGAACAACAACAGCTTTTTTTAAACATTTAGGGAAAGATCCTTCAGCCAGGCATTTTTGAAAAATATAGGTTAGTGGTGAGACCAGAATGTGCCTAAATTGTTTTAGTAATTTGTTAGATATATTATCCCAACCTGTTGCAGAATCATCTCTTAGGTTCATGATGATCCTTTCCACCTCAGCTTCGTCAGTATCTAGCAGCACAAATGAACTTGGAAAATGGCAGCTAGGCAGTTGAGTGCCTGGACCTAACGGCGATTGACTCTTAACTTTATCTGCTAGATTTTTACCGATGTTAATGAAAAAATTATTTACACTATTTGCAGATGTCAACTGAGATGAGTGTATTTGTAATAATTCAGTAGGTGAATTATGCTGTTTTGACAGGTACGTTAAATTTTTTATATAGTTCCAGACCTTTTTACTGTTTTTACCAGCCTTATCCAGTTCTTTTTTATCGTAATTACTTTTAATTTTTTTAAGAAGGCCGTTACAAAAGTTTCGGTATCTTTTGTACGATAATTGTAATATCAAATTATCTGGGTTTGATTTAGCCTTTTTATGCAATTTATCCCTATGTTTCATACATCGAATAAGTCCCGGGGTGATCCAAGGTTTAATATTGTAATTTTTGTTACTTAAACGAGTGTACCTTGTATTTTTTAATATTGCTTCTTGGACATTTTTTATTAGGTACAACATGCATGTATCCGCGTCAGCGAAATTATAAACTGGGCTAAAGTCAATGTTGCATAAATCATCTTCAAGTTTATTTATATCAATTTTAGATATATTATTTTTGCGAGTTAGTTTAGGTAATTTGCGGTTAAAGGTTAGTAGGGCAGCATTGTGGTCTGTTATTGTTGAGTTAGCAACTAGTGTTATTGATGAAAGATTGGTTTTAAGCATGATATGATCCAAGCAAGAGCCGCTTTGATGTGTTGGAAACGTGTGCGCAGGGAGCAAGCCATGAAAGGAACATACGTTTAAGTAATCCTGAGCCGCGGGGTCGTTGCTTTCTGGAAGAATGTTGATGTTTATGTCTCCTATTAATAAAACATTTTTAAAAGCTGATAAGTGCTGTAATGTCTGGTTTAGTGAGTCAGTAAAAACATCAACATTCCTAAAGGAGGGGGGTCTATACAGAGCTAATATCGCGATATCTGTTCCAATTTTGATTAGCAGCCGATTACATTCTTGCATATTTGGCTCCTCGACGGTGATATTTAGATTATTTCTGGCATAAATTACTATTCCGTCGTTTTGGTTGAAATTTATCTTAGTATTGTACGTGCTATAGCCTGACATAAGTGGATAATTTTTTTGTTTGCTTAGCCAACACTCGGTCAGGACAATGATGTCACAATTAATGTTTAGTCTTTGTTGAAAAATACTAAAGTTATCAAAATTCTTGTAAATACTGCGTATGTTCTGTGTTAGTATCGTTAAAGGCTTACTGAAAGAGGAAAGACATTGTTTGCACTTTTCAACCTCGCAAGTCATTGACTCAGATACAGCGAAATTATCTATGTCGGATATGACAATATCCGTCATTATAAAAATAAAAAAGAATAAGTAAAAAGTTCTAACTAAATAACTTAAGGGTGGCGCGCTTAGGCGCCTACATAATCTATGGAATTAATATACCTTTGTTCAGCTATTTTTTTAGCAGGACAGTCTGAGTCGCCAGTTTTGTGAGTGCACGGCTTCTTGAAGTGCATGCATGTGGCACATTTCGGTGGTTCGTTCTTTTTCTGGCAATCCTTCAATTCGTGACCTACTTGTCCGCAATGCCCGCAGGTGCTGGCCGCCTCCCGGCAGGTCTTGGCCGCATGGCCATATTGTTGACACTTAAAGCATCTTGTGACTAAAGTGAAGTCCCGAACAGGGCACGACGACCAATTCAGGAATACTCGCTCCTTCGATAGCAAGGACTTACGAATCTGTGCAGAGACTTCTAACACAAAGTTACAGGTCTCGGCTTCCCTTTTACCCGACTTATGGCTTAACTTAATAGATGATAAGAATGTCTCTAAAGACATACCTTCATGTTTGTCGGCTAAGTTTTGCTGGTATAAATAATTAAACACGTCTGCCTCCTGCATATTTGCAGGCACTCCAATGACTACAATTCTGGGCTTACGCTTATGCGGCTCATGTAAAGTGAGTCCAGAAGTCGCCAGTTGTGCTGACTGCTTGAGTTTCTCAATGTCGCCCTTGGTGTCTGTGCTGATGATAACGCCGCCGTTATTCGTCTTGCGCAATCCTCTTACGTGCAGTTTCATTTGATCTGGTCTGATAATTTTTTGGACGAGGGTTTTAGTCTCCTCGCTCGTCTTCATTTTGTCCGAAGGGTAAATTGCTACCGAGCTTAAATTACTGTGCTGAATAAAATTAGTCGCATTCTTCTTTATTACATCTGCGAAGGAGACTGTACCCGGGACAGGTTTTGAGGAATCTTTAATGCTTTGCTTGAGGTCTGAAAGTTGCTGCGAGAGGTCTTGTTTTTCTTTAAGGGCTTGAAGGGAGGAATGGAACTGGATAGTTTTACATTTAAGGGACTGGTACTGCACGGCCATTTGAGATGTTCCATGGCCTATTTTACGACACAGGTTATTGATCCTCAACTTCTGATCTGAGTTCAATTTTCCTTCTGAAGAGATATTGCAGACCTCCTTAAGGCATTGCTCTATCGATATCATCCAGTTTTGGATCTCAGAAGTGGTCACCGCGGGCAGCATTTCAGGAGGATCCTCCTCCTGCGCAGCGGGAGTGGAGGGCGCGGGCGTAGGCGGCGGGCTGCGCGGCGTGCGCGCACTCCGGTTGAAGGGGCTTTCATCCATTTTCAGTAACAGATAAACACACTAAACATTATAATTTATAAGCTATAACAACACATGTAGCGAATGACCCAGATAGTCGCGTCAGCTTGATGATGAGCTAGGTCACGATTTTGCAAATGATTAATTTTGTTTTATTTACGAGTCGACACGTCCGAACGTATTGGAGAACAATATATCAATCTCATTATGTACCATCCCAACCACATTGGGCTGGGGACACTGAGGGCTTGGTTGCCATTGTAGTACCAGCAGCTACCCACTTCCCCCCCTTCTCTATCAAAGAGAAGGGTCCGGGATACGTGGCGGCTTCTTGGGGTGAAATAGTGCTCATCGGAGTGTATTTTTCCCCCAATCGAAGATTAGACGATTTTGAAAGATACCTCAACACGTTGGAGATGGTGATAGGCAGAGCGGCTCCTGCCCAAGTCATCGTGATGGGAGATTTCAACGCGAAGTGTACAGCATGGGGATCTCCCATCACGGACGCGAGAGGTGCGGTGCTGAGGGACTGGGCTGCGGTTATAGGCCTTGTCCTCCTGAACCAAGGCAACACTAACACCTGTGTTCGACAACAGGGGGGGTCCATCGTAGACTTGACGTTTGCGACCCCTGCTATCGCTGCACGATCTGGAGAATGGCGCGTCCTAGAAGAGGTGGAGACCTTGTCGGACCACTTATATATCCGCTTTCAGGTCTCCGGTTCCTCGACGATGGATGCGCCATCCCGGCCCGAAAGACAGCCGTTTCCCAGATGGACGCTCTCCCGCCTAGATCGGGAAATTGCGGAGGAGGCAGCCATAGTGCAGGCTTGGGTGCCAGATATAGCAGACGCAGCCAACGTGGAGGAGCGAGCTGTCCACCTTCGAGCTGCTCTTACAGAAATCTGTGACGCTGCTATGCCCCGGACTCGACGAATACCAGCGAGGAAGCAAGTCTACTGGTGGTCGCAGGAGATTCAGGTTCTCCGCACCACCAGCAATGCCGCTCGCCGGGCATTCACGCGATGCCGCCGCCGCAGGTCACACACAGCTGAGGAGGAGGAATTCTACCGCCAAGCTCACCGGGAGGCTAAAATTGCACTGCAGACGGCCATTGCAAAGGCCAAAGACTCTTCCAATGAGGAGTTCATAGAGACCCTCAATAGAGACCCGTGGGGCCGCCCGTACCGTGTTGTACGCAGTAAATTACAGCACGCGCCCCCCACGAGTACCTTTGAGCCCCCACTCCTGTCAGCGGTCATAACGGGCCTATTCCCTGAGCGGGAAGCCTTCATTCCTCCACGGATGACAGGGCCAGAAGAAAACGAGGGCATCGTCAACGTCCCGCTAATCACGGATGACGAGATGATAGAAGCGGTGGCCCGTCTAAAATCGTCTCGTAAAGCTCCTGGGCCGGATGGAGTACCAGGAAAAGTGCTTTTTCTGGCGCTCAAGCACCTGGGGTGTCGTCTCCGGCAGCTGTTTGATGACTGCCTAGAGACAGGACAGGTTCCTAGGTGCTGGAAGGAAGGGCGTTTGTGCCTACTGAGAAAGGAGGGTCGTCCACCTGACTCTCCCTCCGGGTACCGACCACTCGTTCTCTTGGACGAGGTCGGTAAGGTTTTCGAGAGAATAGTGGCACTGCGAATCAGTAGGCACTTAGCCAGAGATGGCCCGGACATTTCCGTGAGGCAGTATGGGTTCAGGGCAGGGCTGTCTACAATAGATGCACTATCCGCGCTACGTGGCTTCTGGGAGGAGGCTAAAGTAAGGGGGGAAGGAGTCGTAGCTGTATCTTTAGATATAGCCAACGCTTTCGGCTCCCTCCCCTTTGAAGTGATTGAAGAGGCACTCAAGTTCCACCAGGTGCCTCTTTACTTAAGAAAGGTGATAGGGCACTACCTGACTGACCGGGTAGTGCTCTATCAAAGTAGAGATGGAGAGCGGATGGCCCAGCGTATGTCCAGTGGCGTTCCTCAGGGGTCCGTGCTGGGACCCCTGCTTTGGAACCTGGGCTATGATTGGGCCATCAGAGGACAGCTCTTGCCTCGGATGGCGGTTTTCTGCTATGCGGATGACACGATGGTGGCTGTCCGAGGCAACAGTCGGGAAGAGGCGATGCGGTTAGCCACAGTGGGCGCTACCCTTGTGGTTGACCGTATCCGGATGCTGGGACTAGAGGTGGCCCTCTCCAAAACGGAAGCTATCGTCTTCCGTGGGCCAAGATGGCGGCTTGGCTCTGGTCTCAGTCTCCAAATAGACGGAGAGAGGGTCCGGCTTAAGGCCCATATCAAATACCTGGGCCTTATCCTGGACCCTGATTGGAAATTCGTGGAGCACTTCCGATGTCTCGCCCCACGTATTGTGGGCACTGCTTCGGCTCTTGGGAAGCTGCTTCCGAATGTGGGTGGTCCTCAGGCTCCATGTCGGCGTCTCTACACGGAAGTGATTAAAAGTATAGCCCTGTACGGTGCCCCCATATGGTCGGCCTCTCTCAGCGCCCAGAATAAAGCCCTCTTGCGAAAGCCGCAGAGAGTTATGGCACTGAGGATGATCAGAGGATACCGTACGGTCTCTTTCGCGGCTGCTTGCGTACTGGCCGGCACTCCCCCGTGGGAGCTTGAGGCCGCAGTGCGAGCCGACACTTACCGCGCTCGTGCGGAGAGCAGAGCACGAGGGGAAGGCCCTGGGTCTGAAGATGTTGAGAGGGTGCAGCGCAGTGCCCAAGAGCGAATGATGGAGATCTGGTCAAACAGCCTCACGGACCCCGTTTACGGAGTCCGCACCATTGAGGCTCTCCACCCAGTCCTCCAGGAGTGGAAAGAGAGGCGCCACGGGCTACTCTCATACCGTCTTGTGCAGGTGTTGTCCGGGCACGGATGCTTCGGGCAGTATCTGCACAAGATTGCAAGACGGGAGTCATCTCCAATCTGCCATGAGTGTGGTGCGCTGGAAGATACGGCGCAGCACACCATGGAGTCTTGTACCGCATGGCAGACGGAACGCCTCGAATTGACGAGGATAATAGGGAACGATCTCTCGCTGCCCAGCGTGGTATCAGCTATGCTGGGCAGTGATAGATCGTGGGATGCTGTTGCCACCTTTTGTGAGGAGGTCATCTCACAAAAGGAGGCAGCAGAGCGGGCTCGCGAGGAAGACGAGTCCGCGGACGCCATCAGGCGTAAAAGAAGTGGAAGGAGAAGGCGGCAGTTTGCTAGCCTTTTCCCTTCCTAGTGGGGCCATCACCACCCCGCCAGCCGCTGAGGGAGCAGCCACACGTTCACGGCTCCTCCCTCTGATTCCGCGATGAATACCCTGGTCCAACCACCTGATCAGGGAGGCCGTGGTTGCAGTTATGGTAGACTCCTATGGGACCCCACTGCGACCACAAATTACCCAAGGCCACAGACGGAACGTCGAGGTGGTTTTAGTGGGTAGGACTCCTGCCCCCTTCCCGCTAGGGGTAGGAGGTGGGAGGAGAGTCCCACATAACCACCACACCTCTCACGTGTGGTGGTATGCGTAAAGCATTTCCCCTCGTAAAAAAAAAAAAAAAAAAAAAAAAAAAAAAAAAAAAAAAAAAAAAAAAAAAAAAAAAAAAAAAAAGGTTAGGTTAGGTTAGGTTAGGTTAGGTTAGGTTAGGTTAGGTTAGGTTAGAAGTATGATCCTTAAAAACATTAGATAATTATGTTAAGTTAGGATAGGTTTCACGATGTTAGGTTTACTTCAACAACGTAGGTTAGGTTAGGTTAGAACTATGACCCTATGAACAATATGTTAAGAAAGTAACTATTGCTACTTAATTAAATGATATGAAAAACACATAGGTAAATTAAAAATCACATAACAGCAGTTAATAGTGCATAATCAGACAATAAAAAAGGTGGAAACGCGTCGATGGGTGCAAGACAAAAGCCCCGAGAACGCCCGCGCACACACAATAGAGAGCTTGCCCGGTAATAGAAAAAGGGTCAGGTAGTTGATAACCTTTTTCTATTTAATACAGGTGCTATTGCTAAGTATGGAAAGGAGCGGTCTGAGAGCCTCGGGACCCTCCCCAAACGCTCTAAATGGCCCCCAAAACACCGAAAAAAAGTGTAAATTTTTTTTTTTTTTTTTTTGCCGCGAAGGCCCGCCCCTCGGCCGTCAGAGCACCTTTTTTCGGGGGGAGCGGCGGTGGGGCCAGTACCGGCGAATACATACTACTAACTTGAATTTTTCACAAAGATGGCCATAATAATACCAAATTACAAGAAACGCGTTTATATTCCTAGTTTTTAGCTCGATCTTAATTCTGTAAGGTAATCCGAACCCTTCGTGTGTGAGTCCAACTCGTACTTGACCAATTTCTAGTGCCCTATGACGCTACCTAACCCATATACCTACGTATCTACTTACTCAAACTCACGCCTTCATTCCCAGAGTGGTCCAGGCGGAGCAACAGAATAACCAACAGCTCTAAACACTAGTAGATATTTCATTTAATTAGGAACCTTTTCAAAGAGTCTAATTTAAAGCATTTCAAAAAAAAAGTTTATTGCTATTTAAAATCCTCGCCTCGCCTGTTTTTATGACGTAATAAAAACATAACTAAAACGAACTACTCAAATAAATTAACTTTTTCTAAGTAAGTATAATGTACAAATGTTCTCTAGGCCAATGCCACGTGTAATAATGGCGGCCATAATGCTGGCTAGGTATTGCCGTTGGCTGAGGAAAGAGCCAACTAAACTAGGGCTGTACAGTATGTTCCTATTCATTCCGTCACTTTTATAAACAAATCAATTTACCATTATAACTCCATATTCCTTATCCATCCATCCACATCCACTCCATATTAACCTTGTATTTTTTGATA
Organism: Acleris sparsana; assembly: GCA_923062465.1. NCBI lineage: Eukaryota > Metazoa > Arthropoda > Insecta > Lepidoptera > Tortricidae > Acleris > Acleris sparsana. The sequence goes on from OV281286.1 coordinate 18,965,783, forward strand.
AAAAGCACTTTCGATAAAATACGATGATACTGACTGGTGCTTGATATTTGGTTTTTTCGAAATATATTTGCGGGTGGTAGGACCCTGTGCAGGGTCCGTCCGGATCGCTACCACCATCTTATCCATTAACCTACCGCCAAACAGCAGTTTTCGCATTGTTGTGTTCCGGTTTGGGGATAAGACAGCCGGTTTAATGACTAGCATAGAGGCATTCGATCTTAGTCCTCAGGGTTGGCAACGCATTTGCAGTCTTAGGCTTGCGAATGTCTATGGGTCACAGTTTCCACTTACCATCAGGTGGCCTGTGTGCTCGTTTGCCTTCTCTATGCCATAAAAAAAAAAAAAAATTGACATGAAAATGTAGTGATGTTTTGATAGATTTGATTGATAATATTTTCGTCTCTCTCGCACACAGCATAAAAATAAATCTACTATATTATGTATTGTTAGAATTACCCAAAGAGCCCGAAAACATTTATCTCCGTTTCAGGTATACATAACAAATATTTTTATGGCATAGGGAAGGCAAATGAGCACACAGGCCACCTGATGGTCAGTGGAAACTGTGACCCATAGACATTCGCATTCACAAGACTGCAAGCCTAAGACTGCAAATGCGTTGCCAACCCTGAGGACTAAGATGGAATGCCTCTATGCTAGTCATTTCACCGGCTGTCTTATCCCCAAACCGGAACACAACAATACGAACACTGCTGTTTGGCGGCAGGTTAATGAATAAGATGGTGGTAGCGATCCGGACGGACCCTGCACAAGGTCTTACCACCCGCAAAGGTATATGAGGTATGTTAGGTATATGATCCTTACTAATATTTGTATGTAAGGATGTATGGATGCTAGTTACTCTTTCACGCTGCAACGGCTGGACGGAATTGGATGAAATTAAGAATGGAGATAGCCTATATACTGGATTAAACCATAGGCTACTATTTATTCCGGAAAAATTGAAAGTTCTCGATGGAATAACAATAATCTAAATCTACGATTACGAAGTCTATATACATATCTTTATTATTTTAGAACTAGTGTTATCGTATAGAAGATATCCGTCTAAAACTGTAGGCTTCCTAATAGTAATAGGGTTCAACTTGGCGTATGTTTTCTGGTTCCATTGTATTTATCTTAGTACGGGAGCGTGGGTGTATCCAGTATTTAATGTCCTGAACTGGCCGTTACGAGTTCTCTTTATTTTAATGAGCACGAGCGTAGCCCTAGTGTTTTATGTTTTGGGAGACACGCTGAACTCTCTGGTGTGGTCGACGGTTTCCAAACAAAAGGTGAAGAGTAAATGATGTTTTTGGTTGACTTTATTTAAGTATATAGCGGGTTTTACCAAGCCAGTTGGACCAAATGATACGCTACAGGGTGTTGTTATGTGCAAGTCTAGGTAAAATATTTAGTTTAAGGTATTTTTATAATTATTAAAGATAAGATGAGTTTTTATTCATTTCACTGTTAATTGTTGGTTTATAATGATATGTAGTGTACTTTTATTTCTTGGAATATATGAGACTAATAATACGCTTAATCCATACCTTGAAATTAAATTCGCCGTCACATGCGAACAGGAAACGGTTGTGTTGTTGTGGTTTGTGGTGTTGCCACACAGACACCATTCGTTTTTGTCAAGATTTTTCCGTGTGTATCTATGTTGTTTTTTATCCCAACTTATAAGTTGATTTGTCACTAGTGTTTGTTATGTTACCTGTTTACTGTTACTCGTTTTCTTTTTAATTTAGATTAGTTTTTCAGTCGGGGTCCCTCTGAAAATCAGCGCCGCAGTTCCAATGCGGCACAATTTTCAATCAATTTTTCTGTGTCTTGATATTTTTGTATCTATGTAATGTGGTTTTGTTTTGTTGCGAATAAATGTCTCTTTATCTTTATCTTTCATCTTTACAATGCTGAGAGGGATGCTGTTCAACGTAATGTAATTTATGTTTCACTTTATATTAAAAAAACATTGTATTGTTTTTTTTTTGTGCGTTAAATAAATATATTCTATTCTATTTATAATGCTTTTGACATGAAATCATATTGTATCAAACCTCAGCCGCCATTGCTGTCAAGTAAGAGCTACGAGTATCATAGTTCATAATGTTAAGAATAAGATAACATGTCAATAACAAAATGGTTTCACAAATTAGAACAGAGCCCCAGTCTTCTGTATCTCCTACATGCACGAACATATCCAGGCATATATTCTCGGTGGTAGAAACTATATCGTCTGTGACCTGTTATCGTATTATCAACATTTTGATAGCTCTTATTTACTTAACAGCAGTGTTTGCATTGTTGTGTTCCGGTTTGGGGATAAGACAGCCGGTGTAATGACTAGCATAGAGGCATTTCATCTTAGTCCTCAGGGTTGGCAACGCATTTGCAGTCTTAGGCTTGCAATCTTGTGAATGCGAATGTCTATGGGTCACAGTTTCCGCTTACCATCAGGTGGTCTGTGGGCTCGATTGCCTTCTCTATGCCATAAAAAAAAAAAAAAATTACTGCATGTAATAGAAGCCTAGTTCAGTTTTCATTGTAAATAAATCCACGTTTTGTCACAAAGACCCATAAACTCGACTAAACGCCGCCAAGTCTTAAAAACCCTGAATTAATATGCACCCCTGTTTGGTAAAAGCGGAGATTTGCGCCTGGCGTAAGGCGCTTACGCATACCTAGTAAAAATATGGCCAAGTTCAAGTCGTTTTGTGACAATGGGGTCCGGTTAGACGAAGTTATATTATAACGCTTAAATTAAACACTAGTCTATGGGCACTTGCACTAAAATGATAGATAGATAGATAGATAGATAGATAGATAGATTCATTTATTTGGCTATTAAATAAAACAAAACAAAAAAAAATCACATGCATTTGACAAAACAAAAACAAAAGTAACCTATTTATAACTAATTAAAATTAAAATGAGATAGCCGAAACGGAGTGCCAGCTCAGCACGTGCTGTGGCACGGAACCGCAGCGCTGATTGCAGCTGGACCCGTAAGAGATGGATTTTGGAAGCCTTATAGTACAGTTGACGTCAACAACGACGTCGATCGGGACACTCCGAAGAGTCATAATTCCGGATTTATCAGAATCCCGAACTTTCTCATAATTCCAAATGCAATGTTTTCTTAGAAGCCTTTTCTTATGATATTGCTTATTATTCAATACTAACCTGTGAACATTCATATCTTTCGAAATAATGAATATTCGTAGATGTTTACACGTTGGCATCTTAATTCAATGGAATAAGGTAATAAACGTAAACATGTTTGACGTCGACCGTACCAAACATTTTTTAAGTCGGCATTCATTACTGTCAAGTAAATAAGAGCTATTATTATAACATTGAAAATCTCATAACATGTTAAACGCACCATGATTTTACCGAGTGCAACAAAGTCCCTGAGATGTACTAAGACTAAATACTAATAAAATAATGTTTGCTGCAAATGGCCGCTAGGCGTTCTGTAAACTTTTCAATTTAAATTTTTAATTTAACACAACGAAATGAGAGCGTTGCTGTGAACGACTTTAGGTTCATTCGATCTTACTTAAATTCAATTAAAATGGCAAAATAGTATAGATTAATCTAAGATTTTACGTTCTTTGGGTTGGCTGATTTGGGCTGTATGAATATGATGTGATTGTACTAAACAAATGCCTAAAAAAATCGAACAAAAGCATGTCGGACCACGCTTAGAGAAAGGTTCCGACAACATTACTACAAAAATAAAAAGTTGGTCAACTGCGAGTTAGACTCGCGCACCGAGGGTTTCGTACTGTCGCACAATAGGTATTATATTATATTCTGATTTTAAATTGATTTCTCACACTGACACTTGAGCATTTTTTGGTTTTATTGTTTTTCTTCGGCGTTCTTTCTACAATCATATCAAATTTGATTTGCTTTAATAGTGACGTTAAAAAATGCGATAAAATGTCAAAAGGATCATGGTTTTACTGGGTAGAACTGAGCCTCAGTATTGCCGGTTATCGTACAACAAGCTATCCTAAAGCATTCTCACTACAACACCTGCCCCTTGGCCCGAGGCGTCCAATTTGCGCCTGGCAATTTACAAACCTGCACATTTGCTCACGTATTTTCCATTTCACTAAATTTCCAGTTTTCCTGCTAAACTATTCTCTGAGCGCGTTATTTGTCTCACTCTAAACCAACGCTAAACCTACGTGCTGTGGAAAGTTGAAAAAAGACCGGCCATTTTCCCTTTAGCCGTATATTTTTCAAGTTTTTTTTCGAACGCCATTTTCGAACGTCGTTCCGTTGACAATAACTAGCTAGTGACTTTTGCAATTGATTTTCTTTTTTTACCATCGACGTCGTGAACGGTTTTTGGATTTCAGGTAAAATAATGGGGTTTTCACGGGGTTTTTCTTTTCACTATGCCTTTTCAATTCAGAACAGTCTACGCTTCTTCGGTGTTCGAGATTCAAATTGATCTTTTTTGTTTACGTTGTTAATTATTTAGAATAGCTGTTGCCTGCCACTTCTTTAGCGTAGAAGTCAATTTTCGTTATTTCTTCGAGAACTACTTAATTATACAGGTGATCTGTCCCAGACCCTCAAGCGTCGCAAATATTCGTCATTAATTAATGATTACGAATTCGCGGCGCTTGCAGTGGAGACTCTGGGACCTTGGTCTGCTGACATGAAACTTTTTATAAAGACCCTGTCTGCCAAGCTTATCGATGCCTTCGGGGATCCCAGAGCTGGTGCTTACCTCTCCCAAAGGATAGGTTTAACTATCCAGAAAGGTAAAGCAGGCACAATCATGGGTACAATGCCGCGAACAGATTTATTAGAGGGGGTATTCTTTTTGTAATTCTAGTTTTAAGTAGATTATACAGGATAAAATTACCTTATGTCCGTATTTATTACCCTACGTATACTATAAATGCGTAAGTTTGTATGTTTATTACTTCTTTACGCTACAATGGCTGGTCGGATTTGGAATGGAGATAGCTTATACCTTGGATCAACACATAAGCTACAATTCCCTCCAGAAAATTTAAAACTTCCCGAGGGTATAACGATAATCAAAAAATAAGCTCAGTTAAAACATTTGACAACCGTCAAACTGTACCGTCAGTTTAATTGTTGGTGAACAATGCACTCACATTTATATTAATAACCTTTTGGTTACATGATAAGGGTAAGGAAAGCTTGACCCATGTAAGCTCTCAAGGCTCTTGGTCTCAAGACGAGGGAGGGAGACGTGCTCGAGCAATAATATAAGTATATGTAAAATATTAACAAATATCGGATAAATATCAATGCTCAATATTCTTATTAACTAGCTTCTGCCCGCGACTTCGACCGCGCAGAATTACTAGTATCACCATCCCACGAGAACACTGTTTTATTTCGGGATTCAAGGTAGCCTGGATTATCATCCAGTGTATAAGCAAATTCTATTCCAAATTGTATCCAACCAAATTCGTTCATCCGTTTTAGCGAAGAAGTATTTACGAGTAATACCAATTTTCACGAATCTAACTTCAAAAATGACAAACTCATACAAAATTATACACCCACCTTTTACCCCTTAGGGCTTATAATATCATTAGGATTAGAAGGATACTCGTATTAGTAGGGTTAGTAGATAATAGCTTCTGAACGAGTATTCGTCTGCTTAGATTTTGATCATACTTATTCCCTCGGGAACCGAAATATTTTCGGTGATGAAGAGTACCCAATATGTTAATTCAGGGTATAAGCTATCTCCATTCCAAATTTCATCCTAAATCCGTTTAGCCGTTGCAGTGTAAAGAAGTTATAAGGATACACACACACACACACACAAACTTTAGCATTTATTAAATCAGATATAAGTCATCGGATAAAAATCATGCATAATTGAAATGACACATGAATTTAAATTTGTAATTACTACATATTTATTATGAATCTTATTCTGTAGTGAAAAAGTGTGAAATTCAATATAAAGCTAATATAATACGAACGAAACTAGGTAATTCGCCGGAACTTAAGTTCGGTAACAGAAATTAAAGTGAAAAGTGTTGACTGTGTAACTATGGACAAAAAGCTTATTTTTAAAATAAATATCTACATACTTATATCATGGTATTTAAATGTTATAAAATGCAGCCAATTACACTATGCGGTATTCCTCTAAACAGGGTAGACAAGTTTAAGTACCTGGGCCACTGGGTCACAGAAACCATGTCTGATGCCGAGGACATTGAACGGGAGCGCAGGGCACTGTGTGTGCGCTGTAACATGTTGGCTCGCAGGTTCGCACGATATGGTAAAGAAGACAAGTTGACGTTATTTAAGGCCTATTGTCAAACCTTCTACACATGCGGCCTGTGGACTAACTTCACGCAGCGTGCATACGGTGCGTGCGGATACAATATAACAACGCATTCAGGGTGATGTTTGGGCTGCCGCGACATTGCAGTGCCTCGACAATGTTTGCGGAGGGACAAACAGACTGTTTTTTTGCGATCATGAGAAAAAGATGTGCCTCGCTTCTCAGTCGCAGTCTCCGCAGCCCAAACAGCATCCTGAGGGTGTTGGCGCGGCGCCTGGACTCGCCGCTGCTACAGCGCTGCGTGCAGCTGCATGCGCCTGTAGTCGCTGCGCCCCGCCGATTTTTTTTTTTTTTAAATAATAAATAATGTGTAGTATTTAATTGATTATTATGTTCTAACACTAGAGTAAGACTTTGTTACTAACATACATATGGATTCAGTCCGAAATAAAAATATTGAATTTGAATTTGAATTTATCGACGGATATATATCGGCGAACCCTGATCTAACAGTTGTTGATTTGAAAAGATTAAAACACAATTCCAAAATCGAGTTCATTGAGAAACCACTCAAACAGTCAAATACCACTAACCGCCCATATTTCATTGACCACTAACAGCAAAAAGGTTCTGTTTCAGCGGAACCCCAAAACCACGATCATTAAGCGGACTAACGAGAACCAGTAATCCGCGTTATTTGTGGAAAAAGTAAATTTAGTCTTTACTAATGAGGCCTTACACTTTATGGTTGCGGAACCTTTTCGCTAAACCTTTGAGCCGAGTTTATGTGAGGACATTTTTAACGCGAAAAAAGTCTGAGAAACATAGTCTAGGAGCAAATGCCATTCGCGGTAAGAAGGTTCCGTAACCTGTGGTAAAAATGACCCTGATTTTCTACACTCGTAAAATAAATCTATAAGCTTCTTAAAGCCTCATAAACTTAAGCTGAGTTCCCAAACTTTTTAGGTAACATAAGTCAGGACACTCACCAAATTATTTTTCATTTATTTTACTCCACATCCAGTACTTTTGTCTTACATATACTCAAGTATTTATTATCTTAGCTGTTTTATTTATAATCGATCGGGAAAAATGTCTCACGAGACGTGTGGACTTGGCCACTTCGTCTGACGTCGCTGCTGACTCGTGTTGCTTGATATTTTTCTGTAGTGCTTACATATATCAGTTTCATCCGGATTTAACTATGTTTCTGATAAAAGGAGGATTTAATAAAATTGGTTTACAGTGCGTAATATAAATAAGGGATTAGTGCAATAACAGTGTTAACGTAATGGTCCTTTAGGACCCTATACCCTAAACCCACCCCAACCTAATGGTCACAGTTCCGTAAACTGCGAATGGAGACCGTGAAACTATTTACAGGCAATTAAAGTCCCTTCAACACAACACAGAACAATCAAATATAAATTAGCACAATATAAAGGCCTTTCTACCCGGGCCTGAAATTCCGGACGGAATTATTTACTATGTTTGTGTTGTACCACTTGGATATACGTGTAATTGTTTTACATAAACGTACGGTGATAGCTCTTATTTATATCATTCCAAGGTTACATGGTTTTTATCTACTTTCATTATTATTGAATACCTGATCTAATCAAAATATTCGTTTATTTCATAAAGACTTAAACAAACAAGCAGACCCCAAATAACAAACCTTTCCAGATAACATACTTCCGCGGCTTCAATGCATTCAGTATTATCATTATCACTTGTCAATAAATCACGTGGGCGCGCGTATATTGCCATCGATACCGGTTTATTTTCCGGACCGAATTCCTCTGTGCGGCCCTAAAAGCCGTAACTGGCAGTCCGCTTACCTCCATTACCGTATCCCTTGTTAATTTCTAAACCAATTCGGAGTGAACCTCCTCGTAAATTACCGTAAGGATCTCTAAATAGAGCGTTAATCCGCTTACGGAATTAATTGCTTTTGCAAATTATCGCGGGAACCTATTTTTGAAAGTTGTACAAAGGCCGCTTGGCTTAATGGTCCGAGTTGACCTTTGGGTATACCTGTAACTATTGTGTGTAAAGATCAGGTTTAATGACACTTGGAAACTAAACAATGGTGTTTAGACCTATGTAATAGTAGTTTACGTGACGGTTGCGTAATGACAGGCATTACAACAAGAGTGTGGCTTATGAAACGATCCGCAAGGCGAGTTTTCATAATAGATCACACGAATGTAATGGCAATTACTCAGAGTCGCGTGCATTACTTTATCTACACACATATTATAAGTACTCTAAGATGGGTTCAGAAGCCGAAAGGCAAATGACCAGGTGACAGTGATAAAGGCTGTAACGTAATAAAATTACGTTATCGAATAATGTAAAGTAATCAGATCCAAATTTGGAACATCTTCCAAAATTAACAGCTGTCATCGCTGTCACCTACTACAACAGGTAATGCTGGTCATTGCCTTCGGGTTTTGAACGCATAGTAGAGGATTTATGATAAATGTGTAGATAAATAAATAAATAATAAATATCAGGAAATATGTAATGTCCCAAACCAAGCTCTAGGCTTGTAAAGTAATAAATACGGGATTGTTTCGCCACTTGCCACTGGTCGTATTTTGACCGTGTAATGCAAATGGGGTTTAGTCGGTTACACTCGTATATCCAGTATGTATTACTCGGATAAATTAAAAAGAGTAGCAAGCGTGTAATAGTCCCGTGTAGTGAGTGTACTATGCCAACGATAAGCACATCTACTTACCAATATAGAAATCATTAACAGAAACCATCAAAGACTAAGGAGCAAATTGTCGCACTCATCCCACGTATATTTTTATTTAATCGAACTTAGAACTAGACCAACCGCATCATCAAAATGTGATGTAGTCGAGGTCGCAGCTTTTTTCGTGTTTTTTTTATTTGGTTTTAATGTATGTACGCAGCTTGGCCGAAACTACAGTAGTGCGACAAAAAAGAGTAGAAAAAAAATGAGGGCGCCCCTTTCTACGTAACTGTCACATTTTAGACGTAAAATGCTTAAACATGGCAACAATTAAGTATGTTTTTTTTTAGTTTAATTTTATTTAAATTCTACTCTTTTCTGTCGCACTGTCAAAACACCTAACTTTGCCTTAAGTGGTGCCTACGAGCGTGCGGGACTACTTTAGTTGACTTGTTTTTACTTCGTAAACGAATTGCAAAGTGGCCTTTATATCAGCGTTTATTCAAATCGATTTCAATTCCCAACCATTAGATACCATCAAATTAGCCGTTAGTCATTCCCCCTTATTCGACCCCTTCATTTGTATGCCATCCCCAACGTATTAGAGGGTATTGGAAACCATATTTTGCCAGGAAAAGTGCCATTCATGGTGGCTCTTTTATAATTATTAAAAGTACTCTTAAATCCAAAGAAAGAAAGGATATTGTAAAGCAATCGATAGAAAGGATTGTAGAAATTTCATGCGCAGAAATAGAAAGTTATATAATAATATGTGTTTACAGACCACCATTGGCTGATTTTTGCACATTTGAATCCACTATGGAACATGTGTTAAAATTAGCATGTAATAGCCAGAAGCATGTTATAGTTTGTGGAGATTTTAATATTACGAGTAACTTACTTGAAAAGTCAAATAATACCACTAGGTTACTAAGTTTATTTAAATCTTTTAATTTAGGTAATCTGTTCTTTGAACCCACTCGGATAGGTGTTAGTAGTGCAACTTGCTTAGATAATATTTTTTGTAACTGCGATTGTTTGGATAAAGAAATATTTAATTATTTTAATTCTGACCATAGTGGTCAGAAGGCATCTTTCATCTCTGATTTTTATCAAAAACCTCACACAATAACTTACCGACCTATAACTAGTAATCGTTTGAAATTATTCAAAAATAAAGTTCAGAGTAATCTTTCAGTGTTACCTTTTTCACAGAATGAATGTAATAGTATTTATAAAGACTTGTTTTGCGTAATTCTACATCAATTTAACAACAATTTTAAAATTAAAACTATTACTAGGTCGAAAACCAGATTTAGTGAATGGGCTACTGCAGGCATTCATAAAAGTAGAAATAGGCTTTATGACTTATATAGAGAGAGGGAGGACAATAAGAATGCTGATTTCCTAAATTATGTTAAGAAATATTCGAGGACCTTTAAGCAAGTTTGTTTAACTGCTAAGGCATTTTTTCTTAGTCTTAAACTCAAATCATCTGAGAACAAGGTAAAAACTGTATGGAATATTATAAATAGAGAAACGGGAAAATCAAAAACTCGTGATAATCAAGTCACCCTGAACACAGGTAGCCATCCAATCACGTCAAATAAAGATGTTGCATTAGCATTCGAAGATTATTTTTCCAACATGGCAATTAATACTACGAAATGTCTTAAATCATCCGCGGTTGAAGCTCAATCATTACTTTGCACTAATGTCAGTAAATGTAATATAAACTTTGAATTCAGCCCTGTAAATTCAGATTCAATAGTAAAGATATTTAAATCGCTTAGTTTAAAAAAGACTGAAGATTTGTGGGGCACATCAGTTAAAGTGCTCTTTCATATCATAGATGTAATTGCACCCCATCTAGCATTAATTTACAATAATTGCATATCAGAGGGGATCTTTCCAGATCTCATGAAATATAGTAAAGTCATACCTCTTTTTAAATCAGGCGAGATGAGTGATATAACGAACTTCCGTCCCATTTCCATACTACCAGTTTTAAGTAAAGTCTTTGAGAAACTAATGCTGAAGGATATGTTAGGTCACTTTAACAGAAATAAACTACTTAGCAATAACCAGTTTGGCTTTACAAGAGGTCGATCAACAATTGATGCGGCATCGGTACTCATCAAATATATATATAACAGTTGGGAAACATCTTGCGACGCAATAGGAATATTTTGTGATCTTTCTAAAGCTTTTGATTGCGTGGAACATATGACCCTTATTTTAAAATTAGAACATTATGGATTGTCCAATAAAGCTTTAAGCCTTATGTCTTCTTATCTAAGTGATAGAACTCAAACAGTTGTTGTAAACAAAACGCAATCTGTTGGAGCTACAGTGAAAATAGGTGTGCCTCAAGGCTCTATTTTAGGTCCTTTTTTATTTTTGCTTTACATAAATGACTTACCACCAATAGTAGATGAACTTTGCGATATTGTACTTTTTGCTGATGATACTTCACTAATTTTCAAGGTAGATAGAAAAACCGTAGACTACAGTAGGATAAACGCCACTCTAGTTAAAGTACATAATTGGTTTATTAGTAACAACTTGCTACTAAATGCCAAGAAAACTAAATGTGTTAGGTTCGCTTTGCCTAATGTTAAACCGGTAGATTCTAGTATTTTTCTAAATAACGAGTGTTTGCTAATGGTAGATAGGGCGGTTTTCCTAGGCATAACAATAGATAAAAATTTGCAATGGAGTCCCCACATAGCTGCACTGGCAGAACTTTTTAAAGAAATTAATATCTTAACTGTAGCGTCTCAATTTATTTACGAGAATATTATTTATGTTATTAAGAATTTAGATTCGTTTACCAAAAACTCAGATATACATAATTTAAATACTAGAAATAAAAATAAAATAGCTATTCGAAAATTCCGTGTCCGTAAAGTATATAAATCATTTGTTGGTCAATGCATTCATTTCTATAATAAATTACCTGAAGTAGTTTTAAAGTTACCCTTTCCAGCACTTAAAAAATATTTGAAAAGGTCGTTAATGTCTAAAGCGTATTATAGGGTCTCATCTCATATACACATATATAAGTAGGTAGTTGTAGTTATTTTATTTTATTCTTTTCTATCTTTCTCTCCCGTAAGATTTTTGGCATGTTTTCCTGCTGAACTACTGTTATTTGATATTATATTTAATTTAATACTTGTAGCTTTATATAATGCTAGATTAAGTTGTACATACCATTGTAATATGCAATATGAAATAAGTTTAAAAAATGACTGACTGCTGAGTTACTTGCGGCGTTTCTTCTCAGCAGTGGTCTCCTCTTGGGAAGCGCTGGTAGTATCTTGACGTGTAAAAGTGCCCGAGCGGCCTACTTACTAAATAAATTTATTTTATTCTTTTTTTTTATATCTTATAGGTCGGCCATTGCTGTTGAATAGGTGCTAAGACGTTTTGCAATAATTAAAACAGGAGAGTTACTACTATCCTTGGTAGAGAAGTACATACATACATACATTAAATCACGCCTGTTTCCCAGAGGGGGGTAGGCAGGAACCACTTCTTTCGAAATGCTACGATCCTGACAGATCTCTTTCGCTTCTTCCACATTCTTGGTAGATATGTAATCCTCGAAAAGGCTTTTTAATAAGGCACTTGGCAAAAAAACCGTTTAATGTTAATTGTATGTACAGTCAAGTAATTTAATTCCGATACTACTTTGGACTATTATGTCAAAGTGACACTGTAAATAAAATCATGAGATGTTTTGATTGATTACGTCACTTTGACATAGTCCAAAGTGACATATCCATATTGCATATTACATTTTTATCTATATTTATCTCTTTCTACATTTTCTCACTTCCGTCTTTAATGGGCAGTTAAGTGTGTTGCTGTGTGTACCGAACCACAATTGTTTTGGCCCCAACGATCCATAGCTAAAACGTATCTGTGGCAGATGAACAGAGAGAAAATGTCTCTGTCGTGCACATGACATTCTTATGGAAAATCTATATTTATCTCTTTCTACATTTTCTCACTTCCGTCTTTAATGGGCAGTTAAGTGTGTTGCTGTGTGTACCGAACCACAATTGTTTTGGCCCCAACGATCCACAGCTAAAACGTATCTGTGGCCTGTATAACAATAAGGTTGGAATAGACCCTTATCTATGTTCTCGTTATTGGGCGATACGAGGCGCGATGGATATTGAAACCGCGACTCGTTATAACCCCCGGCGACGCCCAAAGCCTTTGTGCAACTTGTCCTGGCTTGTTTGTACTCACTATTTTCGTCTTTAATGGGCTCTACACGAAAATATCTACATATTATAAAACAAAGTCACTTCCCGCCGTTTGTAGGTCGTCGGTTTTGGCCATCTTTACAAAGTTTTTTGCCACTAATATTATATGTAAAGCATTATGAAATTAAAACGTATTTTTTATATTTTATTTTATTTAATCTTCAGTCTTAACTATTTATTATTATTATTTTTAATTATACAGTATTTATGATGCTCATTTCAACCTTAAATGGCCAAAAAGGGTATAGTGGTCACAAACTGTACATCTACCCTACAGTTAGATTTTATATACTTCGCAAAGGATTTTATTGCGGTTTTAATCAAAAGATCAAATTATTTAGGAGAAAGGTTATTTTGTATAATAAATACTGCTTTATGTACAGGTGTTACAGATAACTCACGTAAACCGAAGCGAAGCGAGGGCACGTCGCTAGAACGCAATAATGTCTTCTGGAGCACAAGCGGAGATACAAACTCGACTAACGTTTTCTCTTCTATCACTTAAAATGTATGAAATGACATTCTCGTGCGTTACGAATATTGCTTTCTTGTGGTAACACATCTTAAAGGGTACTTATTAATATGTATGTATGCAAAAATATCAATATTATCTTAAATGTGATCTGATGACGGAGTCGGAAGGTGGCGACAGGATCTCTTCTATTCTTATAGTAGACACACCGTGTAAGGACTCAATAGTTTGGTCTTGATAAGCAGATAAAGGCTTTGCACAACAAAGTACAGTTGGCAACTGGGTTTGTGTCTTAGATATAGATTAAGTTGTACCTGTTTCAAATTTGTGTATGAAAAATCTTCACTAAGAAACGACTTCAATCGTCTTTTCCTTATTATTAGTGCGGTCGTAACGTAAAATTACTGCTGTACCCTCACCATGAGTTACAATAACCGTACTCGCAAGCGAGTCGAATGCTCTGTCCCTCGCACTCTTTAGGAATACTGCGAGGTCTGCGAAGGACAGAGTTTTCGACTCGCTAGCGAGTACGGTAATTTAACTCATGATAAGGACACAGAATGTAAAAGGACACAAGTCACTTTTACGTTTGAAAATCACGAATAAACTTTCCAATTGACGTTCCGACTTGTGACATAAACAAGGCAGTTTGTTTTATTCCCACTTCAAAGATTCTCTCTGCGCGAGACATACGTCGTGAAACTTTGTCGCTTTACGTCATTTAAGAGGATTGGAGCGAGAATGTTTTATTTATTTAGCCATTCAACAAATTCAACTCCAGGCGCTCTTATTTCCTTACAAAACGGACCCAGCTTGCGTGTCGTTGGTGCTGTAGGTACGTGTTTTATAAAGTGTCATTTTTATAATTCGTCAATTGTTTTTTAAATCATAGGGTAAATTCTGTTGTCCTAGTGAACAAGGATAGTCTTCTGAAGGTCATGTGGAAAAGGGTTCAAGTTTCGTATACTCCGTTCATGTATATCATCATCATCATCATCATCATTTCAGCCATAGGTCGTCCACTGCTGAACATAGGCCTCTCCCAAAGATTTCCTCACCCGGTTGGAAGCGGCCTGCATCCAGCGGGTCCCCGCGGACTTGACCAAATCGTCCGTCCATCTCGCGGGGGGTCGCCCTACGCTGCGCTTGCCGGTACGTGGTCTCCACTCGAGAACTCTACTGCCCCAGCGGCCATCAGTCCTTCGAGCAATGTGGCCTGCCCATTGCCACTTCAGCCTGCTAACCCGATTGGCTATGTCGGTTACTTTAGTTCGTCTACGTATCTCCTCGTTCCTGATTCGATCTCGCAGCGAGACACCAAGCATGTATATTCTCTTTTTAATTACGATTTAAGTCGACTTGTACCCTTTTTCACTAGGAGTCCAGTGTTTTATCAGTAAACATCGTATTTAGTCGGATGAATACGATTTTATTTAGTTTATCAATGACTCATTGATTAGATTATTTACACCTTTAAGCAAAGACAAGATATATATTCTGCGGACGTCATCGTTATCGTAAATGCTTGATTTAAGCTGCTGGACGGTCGCCATTCTACACAACTTGACTGTTTTCGAAAAAAAAAGGGCTAGGGTGTAGGTATACTACTTTAAGGCCCGTATTAATAAACTGATCTCAACTGTAATGCTCGTCTCGAGATGCGTTAAAATTGACAGTGTTCTATGGTTTGGCGTTTACTTTGACGTATCTTGTGACAGGCCTCACAGTCAAGATGAGTTTATTAATACGGCCCTAAGTGACTGGTGCATAATGAGAGGCATTAATACACGAGCGTGGTTTTATAAAACGACCTGAAAAGCGAGTTTCATAATAATATCACACGTGTCTTTTAATGCCTAACTATGTGAACATAAGTTTTCTACAATAAGTACCTATATGACAAAGCTGTATTTATGATTGCCCTGTATCGTAATGTATCGGTTACCGATACTTCAATGTGAACATTAATATGCAACCACATCGATAACTGATATTAATTTAATGATATGCAATACTTTAATGTTAATATTAAAATACAACCACAGATACAGTTTTCTTAATATACGCTATTAACTTATCGATATTGTACATATTATAGGGAAATTACGATATGGATGTAAATAAATAACATTACAATACGTCTATGACAAGGTACATACAGACAAGGTTATTGGCTTGTGTGTAACGATCGCTATTATGAAACTGTGCGTGTGAGGAGCCCTTTATGCCGGCTCTGAGTAATTTGATCGAACGATTTTAGCTTTTTTATCGCGATATTTGCTTCCACTTAGCAAATTGAAAGGTAACTGTATTGTTATTGCACTACCGTTTTTAATGGATTGGGGAATATTTCATGTTTTCGTATAACAGTGTGTTTTAGAGATCCGTACCTCAAAAAAAAGGTGTCCGTCGGTCAAGACACTTTTTCTCACAAACGCGTGAAAATCTCAAATCCAGTGATTTCTTGGAGCTGTGAAAAATTGAACTTCTAATAGACCGGGAGATAGTGACACAATATTTCCGGACACTTAATTTTGTACCAAGTATGGCGACCTTTGAGTCTAATTATGTAATGACGAAAAGGAAAATTATGGCTATAGCGCTGTACCGGTGGCCCAATTGCGTGGGCGTTAATCGAACGTGTCGGATAAATCACGAGTGTCTCGATAGTCGATAAAAAAAAACAGGCGGTAGTGTAATGCCATACTTCTCGAGTGTGGCTTACAGCCCGCCATACCGATGCGATCACATTAATAAAAATAATAATAATTTAATTTAGTCCTTTATGACAGTATGGCGGCCATTTGGAACCGTCAGAAAAGTATGGCACGGGGATTTTCGTGAATGGCTACTCGACGATAATGACATTAATGACGTGTGCAAAAGTTAGCCTGGTACAAATGGTTCATCATTGGAAGCCTGCCATTTGACGGAAGTATTTTTAGAATATTTTTTAGTCAAATATATCTTTTTTCAAAAAAATCTCGAAATTAATAAGTGGCAACACTGTAGTGTCGTGTCTTTCAAATCATGCTAAGAAAAAAGGGACGACACTACAGTGTTACCACTTTTTAACTTCAAAACTTTTTTGGCCAATTTTGCATATCCATTTTGGTCCAAAAGTGAAAGTGCCGGCCAAAAAAAATATATGGTTTATTCTGATACAATTTACCCGCCTTAGCATTTCTTACTATGGCATCAAAAAAATGTTTGAAACCACCGTATCTTACCAAAATATGTTCAAATGTAAAGTATGGTATAATTCATTGGTTTTTGTTAGTTCAATTCACCGAAATATTTAATTTTCTAACTATTATAAAACTATGGATATTGGTACTACAGCTTTGGTGCCATAATAACAAATGCTCAGGCGAATAAGATCTAACAGAATATAGCTTCTTTTTTTTTTAGCCGGCACTTTTTTGTTTGGACCAAAAATGTATGAAACCCGGATCCTTTGTATAAATTAAGAGTATTCTCCATTTATGGATATGTTCTCATAGCATATTTATATTTACTGAAAACTGAAACTGGACAACAATGGCCATGATGGAGAACACGGCAGCACCCCAAGTATGTGCACCGTAAAACATAACCACAAATGGCAGATACTTACCCGATTTTTAAGGTCAAATGCATTTTTTATTGAGTAACTTCTATGTTAATTATAAAGTTATTTTATTAAATATTACATGTCCCACTTTGAACATGAGCGACTCAAACAGACTCGGCAAATAGCTGCTTTGTCCAATATTGGTGTTGCTAGTTGCCCCATGCGGGCCGTTCGCTTTTGATGAGCAGTGTGGCCAGTTAATCGGAAATTCTGTTTAAATTGATATTGGCTGTTACAAGTACACTTAAGTTTCACATCGTCGACCAAGTTTGGGCACTCGCATACTCAAATATAATTAATTCTGGTCACTATAGCAACAGACTTACATACATTGTGACTTGTTCTCAACTATCTAGATTGTTTACTTGGCTAGATGATATTTGGTTAGATGGTAAGAGTAAAATTCGCCAATAGTTATTTGTACGGTGGCTCTATACAAGACACATTCGGCGAACGTTATCGTTATCGAAACTGTACAGTTAGCGATTTTCGAAAATCGACCAAGTGTATAGGAGTGACGTAAGCTGATGACAGCTCGCTCGACCGCTTATGTCAACTCCTCACATTGCATGCATCTTGGCTAAGCCTACAATAGCTCTGGTATATCACGTGACGTGTACCACGTCATCTACCAGTGACGTGATTGGTTTAAAAACGAAACGAAGAGAAACGCTAGTTAGCGTAATGCATCGGCTGGAGACTTGGGGGCGATAAACAAGACCGGGGTGAAGTTGCGTAAACCCAACCAAATAAAGAAGTCGCATTACAAGTCTATTAAATATTTATATTATAAAGAGCAAAGCTTTGTATTTTTGTATGTTTGTAACGAATAAACTCTCTCTCGATGGAGTCTCGGGCAACAGCTAGTCACACATAAAACTATAAATGTAACAATTAAAAATGAAACGCGGCCCCAAAATATAAAGCTCAGGTCAAATAAACAGGTTTTTATATAGTTTTTACGTTAAAACTTCCATAAAAATAACTAATAACAACTAACGGTGGTCTAAATAAAACGCCGTAACTGAATCGTTGCAATCAATTTTTGAAATCTGTCACTGTGTATGGAAATGACATAAGCGCTCGATGAGACCAACAGAACAAATACAAATTCTTTATTTAATGTAATAAAGAAAAGTATTTTTATCAACGGAGATAAAAGTCCGGATCTAATTAAACAAACAAATCTGAAAGAACAAACATTATTATTAGGTAAGCGGGCGTTTTAACAAAAAGAAACATTTTAATGCAAAAGTTTGTTCCGCAGCGATTTTGTAAAGTTTTTTTTCCACTCGATTGTGTGGGACGGGAGCTTGTGTTTAAAAAGTTTTTTGGATTCCATAAAAACGGTATCTTTAAAGTTACAGAATATAAAGGACGAAAGACAGCTTCCTAACTTTAAAAAAATCAGGGGATTTGACACAAATTGACCTAGCTCTAGGCGTGTTATTATGGAAAAATTAATACTTCAATACAAAGAAAACTTAGCGTCAAGTACTCCGGCTCATCCCTGAATAAGCTGACTACTTAAAATGCAGGGTCACTACTACCCACTAAGCTATGTAAGTGGATCATATGGTTTGGTTGTTATTGTTATTCGATATATCTTTTAATTTAGCAAATTTAGAGAATAAATCACGGTTGTCATGTGACCTTTATTCTGTGTAGTACCTACTAGTTAAAAAGAGTGCCTGTTATTTAGCTCTGAACAAAAATATAGAGGCATCAACATTTAAAAAAAAAATGATTGCCTAATTTTATCACAGGCTCTCGGTCAACGTTCAAAAGATAAAAGACAACAGCGATAAAAATACATTTTTGTATTATTTACAAAAACCCCGAGTTTTAGGTCTCGAACAACGTTTCCCTTTTATGGAAACATTATGCATATTAAACATTTAAGTAATATTAGAAATTATACCTCCGACTTTCTTAGTGTTTCAGCATTCTTTTGCGTAGAAATATTTAATTCAATCCAAAGTATTTAATTGAAATTGTATAATTTATTAGGCACCAGCTCTTTTGTATATTTTATTGTAATACGTAATAAGCATTTGGGAACAAAGCGTTTTGGTATGAACATCAACTTCAACATCAACCAGACCTTGGGCACTCAAATTATCTTATCGCAGGTAAAAACAAAAATATTTTTGAAACTAATGTGTAGCTATGGCAAATTAGTTATGATTGGAAAGATCATTATCAGCTTAATACGGTGTCGTTGCGTAAACAAAAGACGGGGTCATTGTAACAACATGGCGCCGTTAATGACGCACCGTAATATATGCACCGTCTAGTTTAATCGGCTTAGTTCTTAGCTAAGTTTCATGAAAATATAACGGGGGGTTATTTTATTTTATATAGTCAAGAGCAATGAAAACGGGTCACTTTGTATTGAATAACTATAGAAAGTGACCCGTTTTAAAAAAAATAAGGTTTAAAAACTTAGCTGATTCTTAATGATTCTAATTATGTAAGATACCAATGAAAAACTTATGAAATAAAACATGAAATTGATGATGTTTCATGACATAAGTGAAAATTACAAAAATTCAGATTAAAATGATCAATATCTCCGAAACTAGTAAACATCGCTGAACATACATGGGGGTTAAATCGATAGCTTTTTAGCTGCTCTATCAGCCCTAGGCGGATTGACGTCGGTTTCTGGGACACCCTGTATATAATACATGATGTATAGAATAACACACAGCCAGCCAGAGAGCGACACGGAGTGTTGGAGACGGGTGCCCCTTGAAATCTCGACAAACTTTTCATCGAATTTCATTTCATCGAAAACGATTCATAGAATATTTAGTATAAATATTATCTCTTGTGGTATTATGGCTTCATCGACTATTCATTATAAATTAAAACAATTATTAGAACAACGGTACATGGATTTTTAAATGCTTAAAAATACATTTCATAAACTATTCAAGAGACAGAACAACTCAATATAATTACTATTACTAAAAACTAGTTTGAATTGCAACACATTGATATGTAAACAGAAGTTTGCTATGCGACAGAGTACAAATAGGTGCGACGACGAGCGAAGCGAGGAGGAGTGTGTTAGGTGAACTGCGAGCTAACAGCGCGCGAAGCCGAGCGAGCGAAGCGAGCGTGCCGCGGCAGCGGCCGGCGAGCGTCAGAACCGATTTGTTTTATTCATAATAATATATTGTAATAATAATATATTATAATATATTATATAATAAAGTATGAAATAAAAATCTGTCACATAAAATATCTAGTTAATAATATTTATAAACATTAAAAGTCGGTGTTTTAAAAATACATCATTTAATTGTTAGATGTAAAGAATATTCGATCAAATGAAAATAAGCGAAAAGTTGACTTTGAACTGAAATTCGATTAAACGTTTGTCGATATTTCAAGGGTAAACCGTTGGAGACACATATTTCACGGGTTTTGTCCACACTAATTTCACAGAACGTATCATTTCGCAGAATTTTAATTTCATCGTCAAGCTTTTCTACGCGTAGGTGATAACATTTTGTGATCGTTACAAGCATTCCCAAACCTAACCTACATAATGAATATATTTCAAAGAAAATAGGCCCCGTAAGATTATTTCGAGTGCCTACAGCTACTGTGTTACCATATTGCATTATAATAAGGCCCAAAAAAATTAAACACCTCTTCTAGTCGACTGTAACTGGTTTTAATAAAGTGTAAAATAACGAGATAATTATGCAACACAGTATTAGTATATTATTAGTATTGTTCTCCTACAAAAATAATACTTTGTTCATTATTTGCTTGTATAGTCATTTCCTTACATACGTAAATACATACCTTCACTCCTATAATCCCAGAGAGAAGAAGAGAGAATTACCTACAACTCTAAAACCTTGTTGATAATTCTGTAACCAGATTTTACACAATAAGGCAAGATTTACCAGCGTATTATTGACAGGTTGCAAGCCCGCCCCCTTAAACACAGCATAACAACATATCACAAAACTTTACAGCATATTTAAACTTAAAAAAAATTATTCTGTGCTTTGTGTATAATGAAATATAAAGTATTACTTTGATTAAAAGTAATTCGTTTAGCTCCCGCCC
This sequence comes from Acleris sparsana, assembly GCA_923062465.1. Lineage (NCBI taxonomy): Eukaryota > Metazoa > Arthropoda > Insecta > Lepidoptera > Tortricidae > Acleris > Acleris sparsana. The sequence continues at coordinate 18,987,260 of OV281286.1, forward strand.
TTCGTTTAACAGCCTAATTCAATATGGCAGCCGTATTTTTATGCGCTATTTCACGGGTTACGACCTCAATCGAGTTCCAAAATTAGCTCGACGCAATTTAGGTCCTTAAACTACAATAGAAGGGCGCACAAAATGGTTATATTTCCTCTGTCGGAATAGCCCCACCTGACCCCCCGGGAGACCTTACACGAAATATCAAGACACATGTAGCCGGGTTTGTAGCTTACTTCTAGTTAGACTTACTTTTTATATCCGTGAAAGTTCAAGCCTTCTGTTAAACTTTTTAAGAAAGCGTAACGGGTCCGTCGCGGCAAACAGCCAGGTTCAAAACCCTGGAAGACCCTGAAGAATTGAGTAAAAATACAATGTTGGACGATGTGACGTTGTTCGATATTAAATGAATAAACGAGAGCGTCGGCCGCGAGGTGGCAACACTGAGGAAGCTGTCAGTGAACCGAGCGGGTGGCGGTAATGTTTATCCTAACCGACTAATTATAGTTTAATTGCACTTACACCCCCTAGAACTTACCCCTAGTGACCAGTGGACGTCACAGACGAGTTCTCGTGTATGAGCAACGAGATTGCGCTCACGGTTGTGCGTGCTTAGAAATGTTTTTAACCTCGATATACATTGTTACTTACTGTTATAGGTATAAAACTTAAGTAAATGACCTCTTGCATGTAGTTGTAACACACCTGTAAAGACCGTTTGACATTCTATATTTGAAATTTGACGTAAATTCCATATTCGTTTTGTACACAACCACGTGCAAATTTTTCACTTTCTTTTATATTATTTACCACTTAAAGGTTTGTGCGAGGATATAACCTCCAAATTACAATATAAAGTCAACAGTCAAAGTCCAACAGTTACACCGAGCAGCTACAACACAAGTACAAGTAAGTAAGTACCAAAGACCTTCATAATAGACGAACAGTGTGTGGAAGCGAGAGTGCAGCCTCTTTATGCACGAATACGAGTGCGACAGTGACAGCGAAACACGTTGACGTTGTAACCATTTTGAAAGCTAATGGTAGCCCACGGTAGCCCACTGGCGACAGCGTCTTTTAGTTTTTATTAAAATATTCAGGATAATTGTATAAACGTGGTGTCAAAACCGTTAAAAACAACAATGGTGGGCTGTGCAGTACCTGATTGCGAAGTCAATCATAGGAATAATCCACACAATGAGTCATTTCACAGGTAATTATGATCCACACATAGTCATTTTTGAACTCATATTTTCAAGGATTCCTAGGTCCAAGGAATACGGTTAGTGGTCTAATAAGTACGATATATCATGTAGTTTTGTGTTTTATGCATATTTTTAATTTTTATATGTAAAATGAAAAGATGTTGTGTCCGTGAAAATTTCCATTTTTTAGGTAGTGATTGAATGTTTGAATCACACTCATCTATCGATAAGTTATCAATATGCCGATATTTCTTCATTCCTTCTCATAATTATTTAAACATTATTCCGAGCGATTATAAAACGCAGCTAGGTAAATTGATCACAGTTTATTATTTATCATTAAATGCCTACGACAGGATTTCAAATTTTTTTTTAATATTTTTTGTGTATGTTTTAATTAAATCGTGTAGAAAATGCTAAAATAAGCATCTTCTCTTATTTAAACTTTTTCTCTCAGGTTGATAATTACCGAGATATGGGGGGTCCGAAAGTTAGTAAATTCGGTACCTACAAGGCGTTTGAGAAATTTCGATGGGGTGAAAATTATGTCTGTATAACATTCGGTTATTTACCTATACGTTAGTTACCTTGGGCTTGGGAATGTACATGAAAATTGTCATTTACGTGACGTTCGTCTTAAAGTTGATAAGGATACACAGATCTCAGCAAGCCAAAGAATCCTCTACTGAGCGTGACGTTCGGCTTATAGGCGACAGAGATAGACACATCTGAGAGAGCCAGATAATCTTCTACTGAACATGAAAGTAGGTCCGAACGTAAGTCCACAAGAACTGCTGCACAGCTAAGTTGTGGCCAAATAAAGTGAATACTTCCACCGTTTGAAAAGTATATTATTCCAGATGAACTTGGGTTATTTTTTATTTATATTAACCGAAGCGAAGCGAGGGTGGGTCGCTAGTTTCTCTATATAAGTAACTTTATTGTTGCCTAGTGCCCATATTAAAAGCCTAGAATTTGTGTAAGACTGAAATTTATTAATTATTTACATTAAAAATTTATTGTACGATATGTGTGTGGTAATTACCATGAAAAGAGTATTATTATAGATAATGAAAGAATCTTGTGTTTTATTAGTGGAGAATGCTAGTTTTAAGTTCCACGCAAGATACAAACAAGTCTTATATAAGCGAGTCTTTTTCATCGATATTTTTTCGATATAACGTACGGACATCACTAAAATTACTCACACACTTGTAAAATCACGCACACGTTGACATTTCCGTTTTGGTAACGCGGGAAAAAGAGAGTCTGTTCGTCTATTACGTTAGTTATATAAAGGTCTTTGGTAAGTACACTTCTACCCACAAACAGCTTATTGACAAAGAACGATTTTAGTTTATACTTAATATTCTTAGCACGCTTTTTTTTTATGGTATATGAGGCAAACGAGCAGACGGATCGCCTGATGGAAAGCGATTACCGTCACCCATAGACACCTGCAGCACCAGAGGAGTCACAGGTGCGTTGCCGGCCTTTCAAATGAGAGTACGCTCTTTTCTTGAAGGTTTGAAGGTCGTAACGGTCCGGAAATACCGCAGGCGACAGACCATTCCACAGTTTAGTTGTGCGAGACAGAAAATTCCGAGTGAAACGCACAGTTGTGGACTGCCAACCATCTAAATGATGGTGGTGGAATTTCTGTCGCGTAGGACGAAGGCGGAAGGTAATTTATGAGACGAAATATAGACATTAGTGTATCCAGGAGTGGCTAATTTAATATTTGCGACTGCTCGAGTGCTTTTAATGTTCCATTTTAGGGTTTGAAAGGTTGTGTCAAAAAATTGTTCCTTGAGTAGGTTCAATTGGACTTTGGTTTCGATTATGGTGAAAGCCCTTCCACTCTCCAACTGACAGACTGAGGCCCGTATTAATAAACTGATCTGAACTCTAATGCTCGTCTCGAAATGTGACAAAAATGACACTGTTTTTTTTTTTCTTTGCCCGCGGCGACTTGAACAGTACTACCGCGGGGAAAATGGCGTTTCCACAATGACGTGATTTCACCAGTGTCAAGTATATATAAGTATATATCAATATAGCAATAAAACACAATCCAATCTTCTCTAGGAAGATTGGGGGCAATGTTGTACGGTGATATGTAGGGTCAATTTTTGAAGAGTGTGTTTTTTCGACATTTGTATGGCAATTTTTTTATTTTATTTTATTTGGTTCTTAGTGACGTCATCAGGTGAGGTTCTTAACAAGAAAAAATATGGTGTATGAGGCACCACTCTGCTTCTAATAGTTAGCTAGATATTGACGCAAAAAAAACGGTGGCATACAAATGTCGACAACGCCATACAAATGTCGATATAGTGCCATAAAAATGTCGATACTGCCATACAAATGTCGAAAAGTCGTATTTACTGGCAATAATTCCATTTGGAACAAACTCACTGATTATTATATCGAAATTATAAGCAATTATATGCAAAATTATAAGTTTGTGAAATGAATCAGTTTGTGAAACGTTTTTTAGTAAATGATGATAATATACCGTCAGTGTAACCTTCAAAACAAACTCCTCAGCCGCGTATGTCTGTCAGTCTGTGATAAACTCGAAAAGTACTTGACCGATTTTGATGCGGTTTTCATTAACCTTTAGCTTAATACTTGGGGGTGGAATAAGTATCTATATCATTTATATGTAAAGTCTCTCCCGTGTGCCGTAATTCACTTCAGTTACTTATAATTACTTATGAAAACCTTCGCTTATAAGCAGGGCTCGGATTTTTCATCGCACGGTAAGATGAAAGAAAACTATAGAGTGATACTAAAATTAAAACTTTAAGTCATATTCATACTCATACTCATTCATATTCTTAGTACCGTCTTTTATATTTATCATGCTGTAACTAATTCAACTTTATTACGTACCTAGTTTTAATCGGATATTCGGATATTAATTAAACATGCTATGATACTTCGGAAACCTAACTCGGAATAGCGATGACATTTTGAAGTTTTCACAATCGGAATTTTAAAATTCGTGTTTAAATATTAAATAATAAAAAACTTCAAGGTTATGTCACAACACAGCACATTTTTCATAATCGTATTTCAGATCCTTGTAAGGCTCAATCCAGTAAAAAATGGCACAAACTTGCAGACATAATAAAATGTTCACCTAATCATTGACGCCATGGGCACAGACTGCAAATATAAATAAATGACACGTCGAAAGTCGTTAATGATTGACATGACGCACACGATAAAATTTGATAAAGCGGCCAGTTTGATAAAGGTCTATCGCAACCATATAGTCTGTAAAACTAGGTACGTAATTACGTTGAAGTACCTAGTTACAGCATGATAAATATAAAAAAACGGGACCAAGAATATGAATGAGTGAGTATGGATACTACTCAAGTTTGCATTTTAATATCGACTCCATAGTTTTCTTTCATCTTACCGTGCGATGTAAAATCAGAGCCCTGCTTATAAGTACTCTATTTTTATACGATAGCTCACAAAAAAATTACAATAATGAAACTTAACATAAAAGTTGATATTATTGGACATGGAAATGATATATTTCGATTTTATTTAGATTTTGATTTTAACCGACATTTGTATGCCACATTCGACATTTGTATGGACAAAATAACCGTACAAATGTCGCCATACAAATGTCGACAAAAACGTTTTTCACCGATCTTTCTTACACTACTTACTCTATTCACTTATTTACTAATACGAAATTTTTACTTACCCATATTGCTAACAATGTTTATGAAACACACATTTTTATTTCATTCGTATGTCAATAAATAAACGCCCATACAAATGTCGTGATAACCGTACCAAAATACATCTTTAAAAGACTTATCCTGTTTCCTCCGTCAAAAACACTGGCTCTGTGTCCACTCCCGTTGGCGGTCTAAGCCCAACTAACGTACTTTGGTATCCTAACGTAAATATGAAGGTAGGCCATTGGACAAACCAGATTCAGGGGGTTTCCTTGAGTCATCATAAAAACGGTCGCACGCGGGACATCCACGAAAAGACTTTCCAGGTTTTAATTATTAATGTTTTTTTTTTTTTAATTATTTTAATCAGTTTGCCAATAAAAGCTCTTTACAACGATATATGTTGTATATTAATACGTTGTCTACGTCCATAGTTATGAATTTTTATTTAAGCAAAACCGGAAGTGGGACACGCGAAAAGCGGTAAATTTTGCCGTTTTTAGGATTTCGAATTCGATTCTTTCGGAATCCATTAATATTTAGTAAACTGCAATATATATTTTTAAGTAGATTAAAATGCACAAAATGCAAATATATATGTAACTATACTCAATGTTAAATATACTTAGAATTATAGCTCTGGGACCGCAAAAAACGCTTGTTTGAAAATTGACCCTAAACTGATCTGAACTCTAATGCTCGTCTCGAAATGTGTCAAAAATGACACTGTTTTTTTTTTTCTTTGCCCGCGGCGACTTGAACAGTACTACCGCGGGGAAAATCGCGTTTCCACAATGACGTGATTTCACCAGTGTCAAGTATATATAAGTATATATCAATATAGCAATAAAACACAATCCAATCTTCTCTAGGAAGATTGGGGGCAATGTTGTACGGTGATATGTAGGACAGAGGCCAAGATAGTTTTAACCTCTGAACCACTGCGAGTCCACTTGAAACTAGAAGTAAGATGCCAGGATACACGAAATAAGTCCAAGTCTTCAATCACTGTGCAACACAAAGGCATTAAAAGGACAAATCACTAACAGAAAAGAACTTTGAACTCCTAAATACACAAAAATAAAAACTAAAACAAATTACACAATCGCCGTCTTTTGACGTTGCAAATGGCCTCCCTCTTTAGACTTGAAGTGTTCTATGGTTTGGCGTTTACTTTGACGTATCTTGTGACGGGCCTCATGTTAAGATGAGTTTATTAATACGGCCCTGAGTTGTCAACTATCATGAATCATGATCATAGTCAACTATGATCATGATTCATGATAGTTGACAACTGTCATGTGTCTGTTGTATCTGATATTTGTTTATTTAATTTCATAATAGTTTTTTTTTATTGTATGTATACTCAATTTGGACTGTATTGCAATGGCTGTATATTAAATTTGATTTTTTGGTAGATACGGAGACAACTGCAGTGTTTGAATAGCTTCATTCCATCATCAGCATATTAAATTTTAATTTTAAAACCATGCTATTTCTTTAAGGATTCGGTATTGCAGAAAATAAATTTTATCCCGGCACGAGTTTTAGGTTCTACCATAACTACTGAGGCCATAAGATACTATGGAATCTGCCAAAGCTTTAGGTATACCAAAGAATTTTAATTTTAAATCGGATTCGATTTCTTATTATCCGTAAATTGACTACGAAGGCTCTGAGCTTGTTACACGTGTGATTTATATGACAACTCCAGTTGAACTTTCGGTCGATTGTCAATCCTACGAGGGCTGTTTGATAAGTCCTTTTAAAAACTATTTGTAAAAGCGAAAACAATAAAAACCGAACTTGATTCTGTTCATGGCACTAACGCACCAACGTTGCAGACTGTTTATAACTGGATAAATTATTTTAAACTGATTTTAAACAATAAATTATTATTAAATGATTACTGACATGTTTTAAATAATTATAGGTAAGTTAATTAAATCATTAAAGTCATAAAAAATATGATAAAGGAGCGGGACCTCGAGCCTTGTTATAAAGGACTGCACGGATGGGCGCTTCGAATATATATATATACCTATACTATATATATCTGGGTTGGGCCTGTGACGTAGACGCAGTGCTCCGACTTAAATTCCATAGCCATTGACTTGTGTTGTAACGATTTTTATAACTTGTTTTTTTGCTAAAATGGCCGATTTCTGTTGATCGATTGATTGAAGATACCAACAAGAGATCCTATTTTGCACACCATTTTTAGATCATAGGTGGTGTTTTATAACAAAATTGTTATTTTGAGGTTATAAAAGTGTTTACTTAATAAGCCAAGTCAATTGGAATGGACTATACGGGTTTATAAAATGGCGCTCCCAGACGGTTTAAGTGCGCGTTGCTGCGTAAGTTGTGTGAAGCTACTCTACCGCGGCGTTTAAACTCGTTAAGGTGTGTATGGGTGAATAAATAAAGCCAAAATAAGAAATAAAGCAAGTTGGAGTAAAACGACGCTTGGCAGGGTTATTAAAAGTAGTTCTCGACTTCGTCACTACGAATGATGACAATGCTCTGGATTGCTCGCTGTTGCATTTACGTATATGTACATGTTATTATCAATATTTAGAGTTGGGGGATCATTTAAAAAATATTAAACTCGTAAAGTGTCATTTTCGCTAAGCTAAGCTAAGCTCATCATCATCATCATGTCAGCCGAAACACGTCCACTGCTGGAAATAGGCCTCCCCCAAGGCTCTCCACTCAGACCGGTCTTGTGCTTTTCGCAACCACCGCGCTCCCGCGATCCTTACAAGGTCGTCACTCCATCTTGTTGGAGGTCTACCTACAGCTCGTCTCCCGGTCCGCGGACGCCACTCCAGAACCTTCTGACTCCATCGGCCATCGGTCCTGCGAGCAATGTCCCCGCCCACTGCCACTTAAGTTTAGCTATTCTTCGGGCTATGTCGGTAACCTTAGTTTTACTGCGGATTTCATCATTTCTGATCCTATCACGCAGAGAAACCCCGAGCATAGCCCTCTCCATAGCCCTCTGAGTGACTTATGAGGCCCATTGTTAGCGCCCACGTCTCAGATCCGTAAGTCATCACGGCAACACACACTGGTTAAAGACTTTTGACTTCAAACACTGAGGTAATTTGGAATAAAAGGTGCTGCGAAGCTAAGCTAGCCAAAACTAAAGTAACAAAAATCTGAAAAAAAAATCTTAACTAATGCCACAATATAAAGTATAAATTTAATTTCATTAAACTGCAAAATTTGAACCTGGATCAAAGTTAATAAGGAATTTTTGGCTATTAACATACGCAATAAGGAACTTTACTAACTGTTCTATGGGGAAACTTGGTATAAATAATAAACAGAGCCAGCTAACTAATAGAAAATTCGTTTTACTTTTTGTGTTTTCGAGATAGTTTTTTGTGTTTAGCAACGGTGTCAGATTTTTTTTAAATATTTGTACATGCACAATCTCTTGTCATATTCATAAAGCCCAAATCAGCCAACCAAAAGTTAATAAATCTTAGCTTAATCCATCCAATCCATAAATGATTCTATTCTATTTTATTTGTAAACTACGTACTAACTCCATTTTGGTGGAATGAACCTAATGTCGTTCACTGCAACACTCTCGTTTCGTTGGGTTAAATTAAAAACTTTAAATTGAAAAGTTTACAGAACGCCTAGGGGCCATTTGCAGCAAGCAGATTGTTCTTAGTCTTGAATACACAATAATAATATTCAGGGGCTTGATTGCACTCGGTAAAAACCATATTGCGTTTAACATTGTTATCATCTTGTCAATATTATGATAGCTTTTATTTACTTGACAGTAATGCTGAGTTGGGACCGTTTCGCAACAATTTCTCTGCGTCTTGATCTTTTTGTATCTATTTAATGTGGTTTTGTATTGTCTCCTTATTTATATCTTTATCTTTATCTTAAGTGGCGGTTGAGTTAAAAAAGGTCAAAATGATTGTTTTAACAAATACCAAGTGCTAATTATACCTACTTAAATACTGCCAAGACTAATTCAAAATTAAATCATTGAAGCTGCTCAATCGTCATTCATTATTCGTTCATCAAAAACAGATTTATGAGGATAAAATTAAGTAGGAAGAGATAATGTAATTAATTTGTAAAAGATAAGCCTTCATTAAGCAGTAATTTGCTGTCAATTAGCCAGCTATAATTTGGGTGTAGGATTTAATAAATATTCACTTTTGTCCTGTATTTATATAAAACTCTTCCTGAGTTTTTGACTGATGGAGAACACACAGCTTATGCTGCTGGACTAGACTTAAAATTTGGAGGAAATATTCCTTGGGTACCCTTGTGGTGCACCGCGAAAGAATTTTTCGTAAATAGAAAGTCGCGGACGTCCTGTAGTTAAATTATATATAGGAGACGATATTTTATTACTTATTACGGTATAACTGACTTGCATAATACATCATGTTACAACAACCGCGTTACCGCAAAAGCATTTCTAGAGTTACTTATAATATGATACGACAAGTTGAAAAATATTGACAATTGAAAAATATATACCTATTTTTCTTCCGGAAAAGATCGTCATCTAGCAATAACACCGTCGTATCTTAGCTATCTTTTAAGTAATGTGTTCAATAAATTGTTTTTGTGTTGTGTTGTTTTATTAACTCGTTTTTTGAGGGGAAAAACATTCTTGTCGGACTGAATTAAAAGAGAACTGTTTTATGGTTGGTGATAGCCTGAATTAGTGTCTCACTGCTGAGCATTGGCCTCTTCCTCAGATTTCCAACCCTGTCTGTCTATACATGCTGTATAAATAAAACATATTTTATTCCTTGGCATTGAACGAAGAGCATTAGGTTCAGCGTACCTAGAGTTCACTAAACCAATAGGCTGTCAGGAAGGCTGTTAACAACATGCTCCCTATCATCAAAATATGATGGTTTGTCAGAATACTTCATGTAAGACTTGACATCACGGCCTACAAATACCCTTATCTAATTATATTGTTTTCTCCGTTGATTATATTGTATTCGTCTTCCTTTTCTTTTCTTGGCAAAGTAGAAGAACGACCAAACATTGTTTAGAAAATGTTAAATATAATTTCGTATCAATTTTGTATGGTGTGAGGAAACCAGGATTCCTGGTACTTATCAATAAATCAGGGTGTTCAAAATTGAATAAAAGTATTGAAAATCGTGACAGTCTTCTTTTACTATAAATTAGGTAAATAAAAATAATAATTTATCTATAGTAACTAACATAACCGACAAAAAAGACTTACAATTCTGTAAATACCGTAAATACATTATTCATAAACACTGACGTCTTGGGTTTTTAAAACAGTTCGAATGTTGAAACGGAACAAGGAACCAAGTCCCAAAAAAATCGTGTGCAATTTCACACGAAAGTGAACGTTATTACACTGACAATGGAATGTAACATGTTAATTAAACTTGGGTTTTACTCAAGCAGTTAGATCAAATGTCAGAGCAGTAAATGTCAACCGTAGTTAAGTTAATAGACAAAAACAACGTACCGCAAAAGTTATATCAATACTATTGGATTTCTTGCGGCGTTGAATGGGATTACTTTCTCTTGGGGAGCGCTACAAGACTCATGCATGTAAAGCTTCTCCTAGAATAAACTTCATTAATTATTAATTAAAAAAGTCATGAAAACTGTTTCATTTCTTGCATGTATTTACAAGTAAGTATAATTTATTTTTATCAACTACATGCAAGCATACCTTAAACTAAATATTTTACCTATCTAGACTTGTACATAACAACACCCTGTAGCGTATCATTTGGTCCAACTGGCTTGGTAAAACCCGCTATATACTTAAATAAAGTCAACCAAAAACATCATTTACTCTTCACCTTTTGTTTGGAAACCGTCGACCACACCAGAGAGTTCAGCGTGTCTCCCAAAACATAAAACACTAGGGCTACGCTCGTGCTCATTAAAATAAAGAGAACTCGTAACGGCCAGTTCAGGACATTAAATACTGGATACACCCACGCTCCCGTACTAAGATAAATACAATGGAACCAGAAAACATACGCCAAGTTGAACCCTATTACTATTAGGAAGCCTACAGTTTTAGACGGATATCTTCTATACGATAACACTAGTTCTAAAGTAATAAAGAGAAGTATAAATGAATGCATCGTGTGGTTAACCCAGGGCGGGAACTCCTTCGCGACATGGTCGGGGAAAATGAGGTCTTTGTCCACAGCATATATACCCCAGAAGGCGCAGGCGACGTAGAAGGCTGTAGGGAAGGCCAGCACGAAGAGTTTGTCCTTGATGGAGCGAAGGATGGAGCTCTGTTTTGGATGAGCTGCGTTCGTTCCAATGTAGTCGTTCAGCACGGAGATTGTGAAGTACGTGGTTTGCATTATCTGGAAGAAGATAAAAATATGGTTATGGCGTATCGTTAAACTGTGTTGCACGACCGCGTGCCAATCACGCTTATATAAAAATATGTGGATTTTTGTTACGGAAGCGTTGCTTGTGACGCGGGTTACTACATGACATGGACGGCCTTGTTTAGGGGAATATCTAATTATATGGGAGAAGTATTTATTTGTTTAGCACTGTTAAATGCTAGGTCCGCTCCCACCAGAAAGGCCATCGACACCTCCTCCAATACTCTGCGTTCTTACTCTTTGCGGGCTCACGTCCCGCTTCCTTCCCGTCGAAGCAGATTGGAGGAGGCCTTGGTATTGGGGGTGGCCTTTCTGGTGGTAGCCCACCTCGGATAATATTAATCGATAAAACGAAATCTCATTTTATTAATTAATTTTTTACCAAACACTACCTGCCGAACTTATCCACGGAATTATGGATTTTAGTTTGGAGGAACACAAATATTTGAGGAGCACGAATATTTATGTTCGCGTCTTTGATGTGTCTTACTTCTTTTTAAATTTTGTACAGTAAATTTTTAGACCGGAGTTGGACAGAGGGTCTTTTTTTTCGCCAATACCAACAGTTCCCTAGCTAGGGGATAGCTATTGACGAATTTTGCGCAGACGCGGGCAAAACTTAATGTATTGCATTAAATAGATAACCAATAACCATATGAAAACTATTATTTTCTAGACCATAGGGAACTTCTTGATAAGCCACGAGGAGTTCAGAGTCCAGACTGATATTTAAACAGAGCTAATGCTTTTCTAATAATACATTCTCTATTACCGATAATGGTGATAATTTACGTGTGTGTATTACGATTAAATAAATGCAATTAAGGCTCGACCACACAAGCTTCATACGCTGATGCAACGTTTACCACCCAGGTATTAACAGAGGTTCATGTATTTAAACAAAGGTATATCGCTTGGCTTGCATGCGTGCGTGCCTCGACCGTACAAGCCGTGATCCTCCACAAGCAAACACAAAGGGACGGTCCGAGCCGGTTTAGTCGGGGCCGCGCCGTCGCCGCGTTTGCTTGCATGCGTATTAAGTACCGAGTGGCAATAGGTAACCGAAACTCCTGAAGGACCGGAGACTGTTTTTCTATTTATACCTTGACGTAGCCATGCGTCTACTGCGTACCGTTTTTAATGCGTCTTTTACTCTGACCAATGTGGTCACGTCCAAAAGAACACCGTGTAATTACTTCTTTCTTAATCCCACACCGGAACACAACAATGCGAACATAGCTGCTTGGCGTTAGATTAAAGGATAAGATGATGGTAGCGAACCGAACGGACCCTGCACACGTCCAATTAACGCTAAGTTGAGTTGAGTTAAGTGGTCTAACTGGTTCACGAGTAGGTACGATTTAATATCTTATTTATGCAGCAAACGCACTAAACGCGATTTCAAAACGCTTTTTATACGCACCGCGCTGTCCTCGCACTCAGTCTGTTAGCGGCTTTAGTTAACAAGTCGCGCCCCACACTATCTCGATTTCTTCGGTCAGTGACATAACGTTGCGCTGGCCTTCAATAAACGAGTAATGGGAAGTTGTTATGTCGCAACGTTGAGTCAAAGTCAGAATGCTTATTTCCCAAGAAAAATACTCTAATGCCCTTACTTATAAACGTGGAATAACCGTGGCGTAGCTAAACCATGCTTTGTCCTTATCTGTCATTGTGACTATGAATTTTACAGATAAGGACACGGATATTCCACGTTTATAAGGGCATAAAGTTCTATTCTACTCGGCCAAACAATACTGCTTTTGACATGTTATCGTATTGTCAAAGTTATGATAGCTATCTTAGTGGCGGCAGAGTTAAAAACAATTCGATAACATGTCTAAAGCAATATTATTTTACCATTTAAAAAAAAACTGAATTCTGATTCTGTTTCCGATTCTGATTTACCGAGCCGTTGGTGTATGTTCCTAGGTACCTACTAAATATTTTATTTATATTTACGCAATACTCTAGATATGCAAATGGGACAGTCATGTCCGTGATAAAGGATAATACCTAGTTTCTACATCTGATCATAGGATCTAACGAATTGTTTTTCTTGTTTTTGTCAAATGAATAACTATCGTATAAATTGTAGGTATACATCTATCTTCTATAAGACAAACGTCCTGTTATATAATTGTCTATATAGATAAAATCTTTAACGATGTTCTATTTTTTACTTTGGCAATCCATAACCAATTCTACATTTTATCAAAGTTAAAAAACGTAATAAATCGAATTAACTGAAAGAATGTTAATAACGGTTAATAATTATAATAGTTTAATTGTGTAGGTGCTGTACTGTCAGATGTTATGCTGAATTAAATGAATATTTAATCTACTTCAAATAATCGTAGGTGCAGGTTTTCTTTACAAATAAATGTATAATAGGTTAGTCGATACACAAGACACTGAGTCATAAAGTACACGTAAAAACACTTTAAAGAGAGATAAATGTTTTAAGAGTACTACACTCTCATTGTATGGTACATAAGACATATTCGTATTTCAAATATGACTGTTTATTTATAATATAAATCACTTTAATACTGTTAGTACCTTCCTAGTTGGTTACTAAGTTAAGTTACTGTAATAATCCTTATCTACATAAAATATACCTACTAACGAAAGTTAAATAAATTATATATTAAAATACACGCGTGTTTTAAGAGTACTACACTCTCATTGTATAGACATACTCGTATTTCAAATATGACTATTTATTTATAATATTAATCACTTTAATACTGTTAGTAGATAAAGTATGTAAAAAGTTTAACAAAATAGAAGGGTGAAAGGGTCCAGATACTTAAAATGAATTTTTAGAAATGCCAATTTTAATTTAATTTTGTATTTTTGTGTTAAGTTAAGTTATGGATAATTATAAACAGTGTTACTTATACAAGTGATATCTAACTTTGACCTGTAACAGTTGCTAGCGATACATTTCATTTTCTTTTTATAAGCGTTCCAATATTAATCAAAGTATTCACGAAAAACTAAATTCGACTCCATTCACGAAAAAACAACACTTCAAAAAAGGAACAGACAACTGACTTACCAAACACCAAAACGTCAAAAACGTAGTCCGCCCCTTCAAAGGATATTCTCCAAATCCCTTCGTGGGAAAAGGTATGTTAATAAAACTGAGATCGTACCACACAGTATACCAGAACAGTGTGGCCACGGAGAGATGGAACAGCCTTAACAACATGTTGACTGACGACTAAAGCGCTTGGCGACCGTGCGAGGAATGACTTCATACTGGTTTATGCATTGATTACGCTGATTGTTAATGACGCCGATTAGCTGTGTTATTGTTAAGTCATTCGTAACAAGTCTTTATTAACCCAAAAAGGAAGTTAAAATTTCGAGTGTATGTTAATGATATTGATTAATATTATGTATGACATACGGTCCTAGTTTAGTATGTAGTAATATTAATTAATTCAGTTGACGACCTCCTTTATTCTGGTCAACGCTCTGGCTGAAAGGAATATATGGCATCCCGCAACTCAGAAGCGCCAGTAATGTCGGCCCTTTTGGCGGGAATAATAATAAATAAATAAACTTAAAGAAACTTAGTCAATAATAATTTGTTCAAAAGCAAAACTTTATCTTGTCTAGGGGACACCGTTTATGTAGGTAAACATTTCGATACTTATATTTGGTCGTCTTGCACCGTCTTATATAGACAAATAGGTGGTCTTTTTCTTTCTCCTTTTCTCCCTCCATCTCTCTCCTAAGATTTTTGGCAAGTTTTCCTTCTGAACTATGCGTGTTATTTGATATTATATTTCATTTAATATTTATTTCTTTATATAATGCTAGACTAAGTAGTACCATTGTAATATGAAATATTGAAAAAATGACTGACTGCCGATGTCCTTGCGGCGTTTTTTCTCAGCAGTGGTCTCCTCTTGGCAAGCGCTGATAGATTGTTGACGTGTAAAAGTAAAGTGCTCGTGCGGCTAAAACTTACTGAATAGATGAATTTTATCTTCTTTTTTTTATATCAGGGGACAATCTCCAAAATATTGTCCTAGTTACAAACTAAGCTCTAGACTTGTTCTGTGTGTAACGAGAATCAAACCCGGTTTGAATTTAGGTAGTATATCAATAGCTGTTTTTTTTACAGGGCTACGTTGGCGGTGTGGCGGTCCCGTAGCCTACTCTTAAAGCGATTTGCGGAACGCCCTGGGGTTTTAGTCCGTGCATGTCGGACATAACCCGCCCTGGCTCCCGTCGGAGAGGGTATGCATATCAAAATAAAAAAACACTTCTGAGCTAGACCAAACTGTAGATACTAGAAAAAGCTATAAATACCAATGTATAAATCAAATATAAATAATAGATAATACGCAAGACTTTAGAACAAAATATTATTATTTATCACACAAATATTTGCTTTGTTGAACTAAAATCTAATCGCGCAACGTGCGCGCAGCACGTGCTGATACAACGTACTTAAAAATCTGAAAATTTGCTTATTTAAAGATGACTATTTATTTTACGGGAATAATATACTGAAGTTGTTAAATGTTACAGTAATGCTGATTGTGTAATTCAACTAACATCTTAGTTGATGTATCCAAGTCTTGTTAGGCTCGTTTGGAATCAAGAAGGTTAAGCACAACAATCACAATCTGTTTATAGTCTGTGCCAATTTCAATTGGCACAGACTATAAACACAACTAAACGAACAAATACCTAACATTATTACTCGATTTAAAGTTCAAGTTAGGTTTTAGCAATGTTTTATAACTTGATCTTTACTTTCACATAATTTTAAAATTAACTTTTATGCTGGGATTATTCATAGATGATAAGAATGACAGTTGTATTTCGTAATTTCAAACATTTACTCACAAGCGATGTGCAATGATGTATATATGAATAAATACCATTTGTAAAACCGAAAACCATAAAAACCGAACTTGATTCTGTTCATGGCACTAACGCACCAACGTTGCAGACTGTTTATAACTGGATAAATTATTTTAAACTGATTTTAAACAATAAATTATTATTAAATGATTGCTGACATGTTTTAAATAATTATAGGTAAGTTAATTAATTCATTAAAGTCATAAAAAATATGATTAAGGAGCGGGACCTCGAGCCTTGTTATAAAGGACTGCACGGATGGGCGCTTCGAATATACGAGTATATATACATCTGGGCTGGGCCAGTGACGTAGACGCACAGCACTGCTCCGACTTAAATTCCATAACCATTGACTTGTGTTGTAACGATTTTTATAACTTGTTTTTTTGCTAAAATGGCCGATTTCTGTTGATCGATTGATTGATGATAGCAACAAGAGATCCTATTTTGCGCACCATTTTGGTTTTTTATCACAAAATTGTTATTTTGAGGTTATAAAAGTGGTTACTAAACAAGACAAGTCAATTGGAATGGACTTTACGAGTTTATAAAATGGCGCAACCAGACGGTTTAAGTGCGCGTTGCTGCGTTAGTTGTGTGATGCTACTCTACCGCGGCGTTTAAACTCGTTAAGGTGTGTATGGGTCAATAAAGCCAGTTGGAGTTAAACGACGCTTGGCAGGGTTATTAAAAGTAGTTCTCGACTTCGTCACTACGAATGAAGACAATGCTCCGGATTGCACGCTTTGCATTTACGTAGATGTACATGTTATTATCAATATTTAGAGTTGGGGGATCATTTAGAAAATATTAAACTCGTAAAGTGTCATTTTCGCTAAGCTAAGCTAAGCTCATCATCATCATCATCATGTCAGCCGAAAGACGTCCACTGCTGGACATAGGCCTCCCCCAAGGCTCTTCACTCAGACCGCTCTTGTGCTTTTTGCAACCACCGTAATCCACCACTCAGATCCGTAAGTCATCACTGGCATCACATGGCCATCACTGGTTAAAGACTTTTGACTTCAAACACTGCGGTAATTTGGAATAAAAGGTGCTGCGAAGCTAAGCTAGCCAAAACTAAAGTAACAAAAATCTGAAAAAAAATCTTAACTAATGCCACAATATAAAGTATAAATTTAATTTCATTAAACTGCAAAATTTGAACCTGGATGAAAGTTGATAAGGAATTTTTGGCTATTAACATACGCAATAAGGAACTTTACCAACTGTTCTATGGGGAAACTTGGTATAAATAATAAACAGAGCCAGCTAACTAATAGAAAATTCGTTTTACTTTTTGTGTTTTCGAGATAGTTTTTTGTGTCTAGCAACGGTGTCAGATCTTTTTTTAATATTTGTACATGCACAATCTCTTGTCATATTCATAAAGCTCAAATCAGCCAACCAAAAGTTAATAAATCTTAGCTTAATCCATCCAATCCATAAATAATTCTATTCTATTCTATTTTACGATTTTATTTGTAAACTAGGTACTAACTCCATTTTGGTGGAATGAACCTAATGTCGATCACAGCAACACTCTCATTTCGTTTGGTTAAATTAAAAAGTTTAAATTGAAAAGTTTACAGAACGCCTAGGGGCCATTTGCAGCAAGCAGATTGTTCTTAGTCTTGAATACACAATAACAATATTCAGGGGCTTGATTGCACTCGGTAAAAACCATATTGCGTTTAACATTGTAATCATATTGTCAATATTATGATAGCTTTTATTTACTTGACTGTAATGCTGAGTTGGGACCGGTTCGCAACAAATTCTCTGTGTCTTGATCTTTTTGTATCTAATTAATGTGGTTTTGTATTGTCTCCTTATTTATATCTTTATCTTTATCTTTAGTGGCGGTTGAGTTAAAAAAGGTCAAAATGATTGTTTTAACAAATACCAAGTGCTAATTATACCTACTTAAATACTGCCAAGACTAATTCAAAATTAAATCATTGAAGCTGCTCAATCGTCATTCATTATTCGTTCATCAAAAACAGATTTATGAGGATAAAATTAAGTAGGAAGAGATAATGTAATTAATTTGTAAAAGATAAGCCTTCATTAAGCAGTAATTTGCTGTCAATTAGCCAGCTATAATTTGGGTGTAGGATTTAATAAATATTCACTTTTGTCCTCTATTTATATAAAACTCTTCCTGAGTTTTTGACTGATGGAGAACACACAGCTTATGCTGCTGGACTAGACTTAAAATTTGGAGGAAATATTCCTTGGGTACCCTTGTGGTGCACCGCGAAAGAATTTTTCGTAAATAGAAAGTCGCGGACGTCCTGTAGTTAAATTATATATAGGAGACGATATTTTATTACTTATTACGGTATAACTGACTTGCATAATACATCATGTTACAACAACCGCGTTACCGCAAAAGCATTTCTAGAGTTACTTATAATATGATACGACAAGTTGAAAAATATTGACAATTGAAAAATATATACCTATTTTTCTTCCGGAAAAGATCGTCATCTAGCAATAACACCGTCGTATGTTAGCTATCTTTTAAGTAATGTGTTCAATAAATTGTTTTTGTGTTGTGTTGTTTTATTAACTCGTTTTTTGAGGGGAAAAACATTCTTGTCGGACTGAATTCAAAGAGAACTGTTTTATGGTTGGTGATAGCCTGAATTAGTGTCTCACTGCTGAGCATTGGCCTCTTCCTCAGATTTCCAACCCTGTCTGTCTATACATGCTGTATAAATAAAACATATTTTATTCCTTGGCATTGAACGAAGAGCATTAGGTTCAGCGTACCTAGAGTTCACTAAACCAATAGGCTGTCAGGAAGGCTGTTAACAACATGCTCCCTATCATCAAAATATGATGGTTTGTCAGAATACTTCATGTAAGACTTGACATCACGGCCTACAAATACCCTTATCTAATTATATTGTTTTCTCCGTTGATTATATTGTATTCGTCTTCCTTTTCTTTTCTTGGCAAAGTAGAAGAACGACCAAACATTGTTTAGAAAATGTTAAATATAATTTCGTATCAATTTTGTATGGTGTGAGGAAACCAGGATTCCTGGTACTTATCAATAAATCAGGGTGTTCAAAATTGAATAAAAGTATTGAAAATCGTGACAGTCTTCTTTTACTATAAATTAGGTAAATAAAAAATTTTTTTTATCTATAGTAACTAACATAACCGACAAAAAAGACTTACAATTCTGTAAATACCGTAAATACATTATTCATAAACACTGACGTCTTGGGTTTTTAAAACAGTTCGAATGTTGAAACGGAACAAGGAACCACGTCCCAAAAAAATCGTGTGCAATTTCACACGAAAGTGAACTTTATTACACTGACAATGGAATGTAACATGTTAATTAAACTTGGGTTTTACTCAAGCAGTTAGATCAAATGTCAGAGCAGTAAATGTCAACCGTAGTTAAGTTAATAGACAAAAACAACGTACCGCAAAAGTTATATCAATACTATTGGATTTCTTGCGGCGTTGAATGGGATTACTTTCTCTTGGGGAGCGCTACAAGACTCATGCATGTAAAGCTTCTCCTAGAATAAACTTCATTAATTATTAATTAAAAAAGTCATGAAAACTGTTTCATTTCTTGCATGTATTTACAAGTAAGTATAATTTATTTTTATCAACTACATGCAAGCATACCTTAAACTAAATATTTTACCTATCTAGACTTGTACATAACAACACCCTGTAGCGTATCATTTGGTCCAACTGGCTTGGTAAAACCCGCTATATACTTAAATAAAGTCAACCAAAAACATCATTTACTCTTCACCTTTTGTTTGGAAACCGTCGACCACACCAGAGAGTTCAGCGTATCTCCCAAAACATAAAACACTAGGGCTACGCTCGTGCTCATTAAAATAAAGAGAACTCGTAACGGCCAGTTCAGGACATTAAATACTGGATACACCCACGCTCCCGTACTAAGATAAATACAATGGAACCAGAAAACATACGCCAAGTTGAACCCTATTACTATTAGGAAGCCTACAGTTTTAGACGGATATCTTCTATACGATAACACTAGTTCTAAAGTAATAAAGAGAAGTATAAATGAATGCACCGTGTGGTTAACCCAGGGCGGGAACTCCTTCGCGACATGGTCGGGGAAAATGAGGTCTTTGTCCACAGCATATATACCCCAGAAGGCGCAGACGACGTAGAAGGCTGTAGGGAACGCCAGCACGAAGAGTTTGTCCTTGATGGAGCGAAGGATTGAGCTCTGTTTTGGATAACCTGCGTTCGTTCCAATGTAGTCGTTCAGCACGGAGATTGTGAAGTACGTGGTTTGCATTATCTGGAAGAAGATAAAAATATGGTTATGGCGTATCGTTTAACTGTGTTGCACGACCGCGTGCCAATCACGCTTATATAAAAATATGTGGATTTTTGTTACGGAAGCGTTGCTTGTGACGCGGGTTACTACATGACATGAACGGCCTTGCTTTGGGGAATATCTAATTATATGGGAGAAGTATTTATTTGTTCAGCACTGTTAAATGCTAGGTCCGCTCCCACCAGGAAGGCCATCGACACCTCCTCCAATACTCTGCGTTCTTACTCTTTGCGGGCTCGCGTCCCGCTTCCTTCCCGTCGAAGCAGATTGGAGGAGGCCTTGGTATTGGGGGTGGCCTTTCTGGTGGTAGCCCACCTCGGATAATATTAATCGATAAAACGAAATGTCATTTTATTAATTAAATTTTTACCTAACACTACCTGCCGAACTTATCCACGGAATTATGGATTTCAGTTTGGAGGAACACAAATATTTGAGGAGCACGAATATTTAATTTCGCGTCTTTGATGTGTCTTACTTCTTTTTAAATTTTGTACAGTCAAACCGGAGTTGGACATAGGGTCTTATTTTTTCGCCAAATCTAACAGTTCCCTTTCTAGGGGATAGCTATTTACGAATTTTGCGCAGACGCGGGCATAACTTAATGTATTGCATTAAATAGATAACCAATAACCATATGAAAACTAATATTTTCTAGACCACAGGGAACTTCTTGATAAGCTCCACTAGGAGTTCAGAGTCCAGACTGATATTTAAACAGAGCTAATGCTTTTCTAATAATACATTCTCTATTACCGATAATGGTGATAATTTACGTGTGTGTTTTACGATTAAATAAATGCAATTAAGGCTCGACCACAGAAGCTTCATACGCTGATGCAACGTTTACCACCCAGGTATAAACAGAGGTTCGTGTATTTAAACAAAGGTATATCGCTTGGCTTGCATGCGTGCGTGCCTCGACCGTACAAGCCGTGATCGTGATAAAATGTATAATAGGTTAGTCGATACACAAGACACTGAGTCATAAAGTACACGTAAAAACACTTTAAAGAGAGATAAATGTTTTAAGAGTACTACACTCTCATTGTATGGTACATAAGACATATTCGTATTTCAAATATGACTGTTTATTTATAATATAAATCACTTTAATACTGTTAGTACCTACCTAGTTGGTTACTAAGTTAAGTTACTGTAATAATCCTTATCTACATAAAATATACTAACGAAAGTTAAATAAATTATATATTAAAATACACACGATCCGGATTTACATTTGTCAATTTCATTCAAAATGGCCTCCTTGGGCCTGAACATAGGCCTTCAGACGACGAGGCCGGTCATCAATAGCGGCGTGCCGTGCGTGCACGGTTGTCATATCTAATTCCGTCACTGTCTTGACTATGGCCCGCTTGAGGGAGTCAAGATTTGTGTGGGGTTTAGCACAGGCTTTCTCCTCAATAACCTGCCATATAGCATAATCCAGGGGGTTGAGGTCCGGGCTGGAGGAGGGCCAGTCTTCGTGGGCAATGAAGTCAATTTTGTTGCTTCGAAACCAGGCTTGAGTTGTTTTTGCCTTATGTGCAAGGGCTGAGTCTTGTTGAAAGACCCAGGGCTGGTTTTGAAATAGAGAGTGGCTTAAAGGCTTCACTATTGGTTCCAGAACGGTTTCCTGATAAACTTTAGCCCCAGTTTTGACACCTTTTTCACAGAAATGGACCTGTGTTAACCCTGAGTATGACACACCTAACCAAATCATGACATAAGAGGGATGATGGCCTCGTTGCACTCTCGGATCAGCTACACTCGCTTCTTGACTGTTTTTTGCATATACTCTGTCATTCTGGCGGTTACAATATTCTTCAATGGTAAAATTTTTTTCGTCTGTAAATAATATATTGCGGTGGCCATTTTGTGCGTAACGCTTCAGTAGCACGCGACTTCTATTCAGCCTCATAGTCTTCAATCGTCCATTAAGCAAATGACCTTTCCGTCTACGATAAGCGTGTAGTCCAAGGTTGATAACTTTTTTAAGGGAGCTTCTCTTCACAGACATCTGAATTGCCAACAACTTTTGCTTCCGGACGGGGTTTCTTGCGATTCTCACCTTCACTGCCTTTATTAGAGCTGGGGTCCGAACGGTGCGTGGTCTTCCAGACCTCTTGCGGTCATCAAAGCTCAGGGTACTATTGTACCTATTAATGGTAACGAATTGTTTGGTGATTTTCAGATTTTGAAGCAACTTCAAAATCACGTTTGGCGGATGCCCGCATTTGTGCAACGCAATTACAGCGACACGATTTTCTTTTAGACCCCAATCCATTATAAATACGACGAGATAAGTGTTGTATGTGCTATAAAATTATAACTGACAACCCGCCATACTATGTCATTTTTTATTTTTTCGGTAGCATTTGTTTTAACGCAAGAAAAGAGTTTGCAAATCGAGTAACAGAACTTAGTAACCAACTAGGTAGATAAAGTATGTAAAAAGTTTAACAAAATATAAGGGTGAAAGGGTCCAGATACTTTAAATGAATTTTTAGGAATGCCAATTTTAATTTAATTTTGTATTTTTGTGTTAAGTTAAGTAATGGATAATTATAAACAGTGTTACTTATACAAGTGATATCTAACTTTGACCTGTAACAGTTGCTAGCGATAAATTTCATTTTCTTTTTATAAGCGTTCCAATATTAATCAAAGTATCAACTAAAATTCACATAAAATACATCACATAAATAAAATAAGCATTAACGCCATTCACGAAAAAACAACACTTCAAAAAAGTAAGACTTACAAAACACCAAAACGTTAAAACCGTAGTCCGCCCCTTCAAAGGATATTCTCCAAATCCCTTCGTGGGAAAAGGAATGTTAATAAAACTGAGATCGTACCACACAGTGTACCAGAACAGTGTGGCCACGGAGAGATGGAACAGCCTTAACAACATGTTGACTGACGACTAGAGCGCTTGGCGACCGAGCGAGGAATGACTTCATACTGGTTTATGCATTGATTACGCTGATTGTTAATGACGCTGATTAGCTGTGTTATTGTTAAGTCATTTGTAAAAAGTCTTTATTTACCCAATAAGGAAGTTAAAATTTCCTGTGTGTTACAATTATTAATGATATTGATTAATATTATGTAAGACATAGGGTCCTAGTTTAGTTTGTAATAATATTCATTAATTCACTTGACGACCTCCTTTATTCTGGTCAACGCTGGCTGAAAGGAATATATGGCATCCCGCAACTCAGTAGCGCCAGTAATGCCGGCCCCTTTGGCGGGTATAATATATTTATAAATCAAATATAAATAATAGATAATACGCAAGATTTTAGAATAAAATATTAGTATTTATCACACAAATATTTGCTTTGTTGAACTAAAATCTAATCGCGCAGCGTGCGCGCAGCACGTGCTGATACAACGTACTTAAAAATCTGAAAAATTGCTTATTTAAAGATAACTATTTATTTTACGCGAATAATATACTGAAGTTGTTCAATGTTACAGTAATGCTGATTGTGTAATTCAACTAACATCTTAGTTGATGTATCCAAGTCTTGTTAGGCTCGTATGGAATCAAGAAGGTTAAGCACAACAATCACAATCTGTTTATAGTCTGTGCCAATTGAAATTGGCACAGACTATAAACACAACTAAGTAACGAGTGTTTGCTAATGGTAGATAGGGCGGTTTTCCTAGGCATAACAATAGATAAAAATTTGCAATGGAGTCCCCACATAGCTGCACTGGCAGGTAAACTAAGTTCGGCAGCTTACGCCGTTAGGAAAAATAGACAACTAACTAATGTTGAGACAGCTCGCTTAGTTTATTATAGTTATTTTCATAGTGTTATGTCTTATGGTATTCTGGTTTGGGGTAAGGCAGCTGACATACAAACTATATTTGTGTTACAAAAAAGGGCCATTCGTTCTATTTATAATTTAAATTCCCGTGACTCATTAAGAGAACTTTTTAAAGAAATTAATATCTTAACTGTAGCGTCTCAATTTATTTACGAGAATATTATTTATGTTATTAAGAATTTAGATTCGTTCACCAAAAACTCAGATATACATAATTTAAATACTAGAAATAAAAATAAAATAGCTATTCGAAAATTCCGTGTCCGTAAAGTATATAAATCATTTGTTGGTCAATGCATTCATTTCTATAATAAATTACCTGAAGTAGTTTTAAAGTTACCCTTTCCAGCACTTAAAAAATATTTGAAAAGGTCGTTAATGTCTAAAGCGTATTATAGGGTCGAGGACTATCTAACAGACAAAAATGCATGGCCTACACCCGAAACTTAGTCAATAGTAATTTGTTCAAATACAAAGGCTTTATCCTGCTTTTTCTTGTCTGGGGGACACCGTTGATGCAGGAAAACATATCGAAACTTTTATGTGGTCATCTTGCACCATCTCATATACACATATATAAGTAGGTAGTTGTAGTTATTTTATTTTATTCTTTTCTATCCTTCTCTCCCGTAAGATTTTTGGCATGTTTTCCTGCTGAACTACTGTTATTTGAACTACTGTTATTTGATATTATATTTAATTTAATACTTGTAGCTTTATATAATGCTAGATTAAGTTGTACATACCATTGTAATATGCACTATGAAATAAGTTTAAAAAATGACTGACTGCTGAGTTTCTTGCGGCGTTTCTTCTCAGCAGTGGTCTCCTCTTGGGAAGCGCTGGTAGTATCTTGACGTGTAAAAGTGCCCGAGCGGCCTACTTACTAAATAAATTTCTTTTATCTTTTATCTTTTATCTTTTTTTAAACGAACAAATACCTAACATTATTACTCGATTTAAAGTTCAAGTTAGGTTTTAGCATGTTTTATAACTTGATCTTTCATCATCATCATTATCAGCCGCAAGACGTCCACTGCTGGACAAAGGCCTTCCCCAAGGTTTTCCACAATGATCGGTCTTCTGCTGCTGATCTTTACTTTCACATAATTTTAAAATTAATTTTTATACTGGGATTTTTCATAGATGATAAGAATGACAGTTGTATTTCGTTTTGTTTACATCTTTGACAATGTCAATTGACACAGACTATAGAAGCGACAATTTTTTATATCAGTGTACTTTACAGTACCTATAGTTTAGCTATTTTATGTTTGTGAATAAGAGTATTGATCTCTTGGTAAGTAACAGGGGACATTCGACGGACTTTTTTCGTCTCCGGGTCAGTGTGATAATGACAGAGACAGACGGGTCACTGATAACAACTCTTCAATTGATATGCATTCATCATATCCGGTAGCGCGACCTTAAAACATGATAGCATTTTTTTATTGTAGTTTTTTTTAACCCCAACTTAAAGAGCAATGTAAAAAGTTATTTTTGGTGAACATAAATGTTTTACTTGCGAAGGTTTTGATTATGATGTGTGTAGACAGATTATAACGAATGTCAAGTCTGTGAGCACCTTAAAAGTGCTTCAGGATTGTACTTCTGTCTTACGTCCTCTTAATAAGACCGCATAAAAGTGAGTGAGAGACAAGTACAAACCCGAAGTACCTTCAAAGAACCTTCAAACTTGTGAAAGTAATATATATATTTTATGTGAAAAAGGAGGCAGACGACCAAGAGGTTATCCCAATCATCAGGGGTCGGCGCAGCATGTTTTTTTCCTTCCACACATATAAGGTTCTCCCCACATCCATCGACGCGGAATCGGCGTTAGCTGATCAAAAAACTCTTTATGTCCATCTAATAAGAGTGAAAACGCCACATTCATACTGATTATCAGTGATCGGATCTAGGATGCAATTTGCGGTGAACGACCTCAAATGTTATGCTTAACATGGATGTGACTTGTGATTCGAGGTCTTCTGATAAGGTTAACCAAATAGTAATAATAATAATTATTTTTATCTGTATACCCAGGTAAAAGGATAAAAATAACAATTTACCATAAACAATAAGACGTGCAAGTTAATTTCAGTTTTTCTATGCAGTACAGTATTTATTAATTTTATAGTGTAAACTACTTAAAATTAAAAGTTATCTATCTTTTTATAAAGCTTGGTAACAAGAAGACTCACGGGATTGGAAGTCATATTCATATCCATGTTAAAATAACGGACTTAAATTGCATCGTACATCCGATCACTGCTGATTATCGAGTAATAATGATAAATTGGTTCGTTTGGTTGTGTTTACATCTTTGCAAATTTCTATTTGCACAGACTATACCAGAGAGAGAGTGACAGCGATAGTCACCCGAGTACCATTAACACTGGTTTTACTGTTAGTTAATAAATCTATTATGTTCCGTGGCGCTTTAACACATTCAATGCTACGACCTAGGTCTAAAGCCGGTTGCACACAGCGATCCCACCAACGTGCGTTTACATCGCGAGTTCGCGATACTAGCGATTGACAGGCAGTTATATCGATTCAACCGCGCGATTCTATCAATGCAGTCGATTATCATCGATAGTCTTATAATTCAATAATAACAGACAAGTGCGAGTCGCACTCCTGCACCTAGGTGTTGCTAGTTGTAAAGGTATTTGTGCCGTGTTAGGCACGTAGCAAGAGTAGCAATTGTTACGAGCACCCAAGTCTCGTGACATGTATGTTTACCAAGATACATTACGCCAACTGGCGTTTCTATTCGTTTCGTATTTAAACCAATCGTGTCACTGGTAGATGACGTAATACGAAGAGTCACGTGATCTACCAGTGACGCGATTGGTTATTGCCTAGGGCCTCTCAAAAAAAAGGAAAAGAGTAAGTTAGCCGTTTTCGAGAACCGATAAAATGTACCTATAGGATTGACGTTAGCTGATGACAGATCGCGTCGGCTGCTTATGTCACCTTAATTACACTTGATTCGGTTAGCGTACCGTCCATCTCTCATACTCGGAGCTTGCTGAAAATCTGAGCCAGTGTCCGATTCACTGCCGCGAAGACACATTCGTTACTTGTTTATTGCTGTTTTCAGTTTTTACTTTTATTTGTGTGTCTTGTGTGTGTAGTGAATAAATGTATTTTTCTTTCACGTCCTTACATTTTGAGTCGATAGAAAACAGAAACGTCAACAGCGTTGGCATCTTGGCTACGCCTACTGTTTTATTTAAAACCCTAAACCTAAGAACCCAGATCAAACCAAGGACTCTTGATGGAATATGATTATATATAATGTGATTATTAAAAAGTAAATCCTGACCGCTTGACAGCTGACAGCTCGATTTGAGGTTATTATTTGTACTGCAATGACAGGTGTCAGGTTTGACGTCTTATTGGCCGGGCACTATAGCGATTGATTCGCGATTGAATCGCTGCTTCTGAAAGGTTTCAATGTGTAACCTGCCTATTCTGAACGTGTTAGCGTTCAATAAAAGCTTACGGCATTATCATGGTGCCCACACGGACTAAGCTGGGAGAGCCGCGGACTGGCACGCGGCTGGGGTGACCTGACGCCCTGGTTTTTAAAGGACTCTTTATTTTCTAATTGGTTTTTACTGATTTTTTAGGACGCCTGCCCTACAGATGGCTCTGGCCGTCAACTGAAATTCAACAGCTACAGTCGTCACAACCCAACTTCATGATTAAAAGAGACTTTGTTTCCTATAACAATAAGGTGTAGTTTGCATAGGGTAGTAAAAATGTTTGACGTGTAAGTGACACATTTTGAACTCGACGTATAATATATAAACAGCAAACATTTCTCGTACCTTTATTTGCTATTACAAGACAGAGCTGTTTCAACAACGATACATTCGACAAACTTTGCTAGGTGCCATGTGCTCGCCACCCTAGGGTCTAATTCCGTTTTCACGTCATATAACAATAAGGTCGATACGATGCGTCTTTCGATTTGAAGCGTAAAAGCGTTAAATTCAATCTCACTCATCTTCATTAACAACTTATTAATCACTTTTATGTACCTCAAAATGCTCCTTTTTTTAAGCTAAAACAGCTGTAGCCAGTATTTATTTAGTAGGTACTACGGATTTTTTACAATTTTACATCAAGGATTGTTTTACTAGGAAATTGTAGATATAGTCAAAAAGGAGAAAGTATAAGATTTGAAATAAGAACATAAGACAACGTTTTAAAGGACTTAAGCGACAAACACTTATTTGGCCGACGATACCTAACTCTGCCTTATAAACAGAGGTGAATTGCCAAAGAAAATCAACGCCCTGAACGCATCTAATAGGTACTTGGTTATTATTCGCATTGCCTTCCGCATAACTGCAATTATCTCCTAGTAGACGGCCTTGATGCAGATTAATTGCTCGGGTCAACCTATTGTGCAGTTACAACACGCCCTTTAACTTGTTTGTCAATAATTACACTCAAAGCTGAAGTAAATATACATTTTATTGCGCAAACTATAGATACGAAGTAGGTACGAGTATCTATTGACATATAGATTCTTTCATTCCAAAAAATTATATGTTCATCATTTAAAATTACATCTTTAAACAATAAGCTAGTGTCCTAAAAAAATCTTATTACTCGGTCATTTACATTATCAAAAAATATTGAATACGTATTTTTTCTTGTGTCAATTAAACAAAAAATTACGGAGATAAAGTTCGTTGAAGTTATGCGTGAAGTCACGCCGCCGTGGCACACTTCATACCACAAAAGCGCTGAGAGTGTTTGGAATGTGCAGATCAGCATATGGTAAGACATGGGGCCTTAACCCTAAAGTACTTAAGTGGATCTACACCATGATGGTAAGACCCATAATTATGTACGGCTGCTTGGCCTGGTGGCCAAGAACAACACTAAGGACATGCAGGGACTCTCTAACTAAAGTGCAGAGGGTGGCCTGCATGGCTATAACAGGGGCGTTCAGATAACGACGCCGACGGTGGCAATGGAGGTCTTACTAAACCTCCAACCACTACATATCGCCATACAGTCTGAGGCGTGCAAGTCACTGCGAAGGCTGAAAGAGGCTGGCCTGTGGAACGACACAGCGCCTAGAACCAGACACACTAAAATGGCACACAATGTTGCTCCAGACAGAATACTGACGATGGGCTGCGATAAAATGCAGCCCAAGTATGTATTCCGGAGGAACTTCAATGTCCACATTCCGACAAGGGATGAATGGAAGGATGGGTTGCACCTATCGGAGGAAGACAACGCGATATGGTACACGGATGGTTCAAAGATGAGCTCCGGTACGGGGGCTGGTATTCATGCCAAAGACTACAACAGTAGCATAAGTATGGGCAACTACGCAACGGTCTTCCAGGCGGAGTTGTATGCGATAATTGCCTGCGCGCAGGAGAATATTGATAGGACTCTACAGGAGAGAACTATCTATATACTAAGCGACAGCCAAGCGGCACTCAAAGCGCTGACGGCGCCTAAAGTAGACTCGAAGCTAGTCTACAATGGAATCCAAGCCTTAAACAGACTTGGTAGACACAACAAAGTGAAACTGATGTGGATTCCAGGACACGAAGGCTATCCCGGGAATGAAGCCGCGGACGAGCTGGCAAGGGAAGGGTCCAAGGGCGCATACGTCGGACCTGAACCATTTGTGGCACCCTCACCGGGCACTATAAAAGCAGCCCTGAACAACAACGCCCTAGAAAACCACCAAAAAGAGTGGAAAACTACGGTAGGCTTAGGGCATGCAAAGCTCTTCATAGGAAGAGTTGACCAGAGCTGGACCAAGAAACTTTGGAAACTCAGCAGAAGACAACTTCGATACATTATCGGAGTGTTTACCGGGCACTTCGGGGTTAAATATCTCCTAGCAAAGATGGGCCTTTATGACAATACAGATTGTAGAATGTGCGGCGAAGAGGCTGAAACAATGAAACACCTATTGTGTGAATGTGATGCCCTCGCCGGAGTAAGAATGAAAATCCTCGGTTGTGGATACCCAGAACCGAACGATTTCAAGGCACTGCCATTGCACTCCACTATCCGCTTTTTGGAAGGGGTGGAGGCTGCATTGGATTAAGTGCGAAAAGAGGGGTAATTACACAAAAGATCCCATAGGGTCGAAGTGTATCCGTAAGGACCCCACCATAAAGATAAGATAAGATAAGATCATACCACGTTGTGACGTCACGAGCCCCACTATATTTGTATATACGTCCATCACAAAACCCCCAGTGTGGTCACCCTAGTCTCCATGAAACTCAAACAGCGACGGTGTTGTTTCTAAAGTATTAAGTTTTCTATTAATTCCGAACGATATTGGCAATAACGCGCAATCCGGATCAGCTGGGACAATATTGATATAACTTAACTGAGGTATCTTTACTTAAGTGAAGGTATAGGTTTGCTTATTGACTTACGCTACACGAGGGAATTGAGAAATCCGAGATTTTAGTGATTTAAGTGCTATAAATAAAAAACAACGTATTGTATTTATTGTGCCGAAAAGGAAGAACAGAGGCACGTTTTTTAAAGCTACAGGTTACAATTTTACAGGTGCAAACTGGCAACACTGCTCAAATGGCTGATCGTCATTGGTCGAGGTTGTGTCAAATGGAAACTTGTAACCACAGAGTACTTACTTGTAACCTGTAAATTTTAATATGTAGCTTTATAAAAAAGGCCGCAGGGATCCTCTCAAAGTGGGATTGCCATTATATTGAGGGGTTTTACTGATTTAATAGTAATATTGTATATATACCTATTGTATGTATATATTACCCTGTTTGTGCAAAATCTGGTTACAGATTTTAACAACAAGTTTTTAGAGTTTTTGGTAATTCGGTAGCTCTGCCTATCCCACTCTGGGATGAAGGCGTGACAGTATGTACATATTGTTAACGTAACCTTATTGCAAATATCCCATTGGCACATTCATTTTCAAAAAAAGCTATCGAATAATCGGCATGAATATTCTCTATGAAATTTGCTACCTAAATGCGCCACCAAAACCCTAAAATCCCAGACGGAACCCTCCTAAACATCACCAAACACATTTAAAACCACACCGCTGCAAAGCAAAAAACCCTGGCCTTAAACTTAAATCCATTACCACGTAATAACTATTTATATCAATGATACATAATTTGATTTGGGGTCGAAAGTAAATGCCACGGGGATTTCCCTGGGGCATGGACACCCGCAACACCGAATATAATATTTTGTTTAGAGCCTTCTAGAATTATTAGGGGACCCCTAACATCTATTTGGCTGTCTGAAAGCGAATGAGTATTTTTATTACTTTCTCATCCATTAACATTCAACACTCTGATCTTAAATTCTACATTTATGTTTCTTCGGTATAAAGCAAACAGAAAACAAATGCCAGCGCCTAAACTAAAATAAAATAGCAATGTTAATATTACATACTGTGAATTGCTATAAAATATTCGCAGGCGCTACGCAATCAAAATTCATTCTACATTGTTATTTCAGCTTATGTGTGCTCTATAAGCGAGTGCCCCAGTACTCGAGTAGAAATACTGTAATTACGCCAAACCCAACTCATGCATATTCAGGCAGCGACTCACTTTGTCCTTAACAGAGCAAAGAAAACATAATTTCGGGTCAGATTTACATGAATATGTGACGCGTATGGAACCTAAATTCTCTTATCCGGTTAAGTAGGCTATTAGGTTTAGGTAGATACACACAATTAACTTGAGTATGGACTATTGGTCTTCTACTATCGTCCTATTATAAGACTTAAAAGAAGAGAGTCTGTAAAAAATGACTTTGTTGGAGCGAAATAAATTGGTAAGTAAATAGATAGGTACATATATTCACTAGCTGCATAGATATATGTATTCGATTTGAAGTCCTAAATCCGGCGAAGTAGAAGGCAAAACCTAGTAGGTACTCGTATTTTATAAATGTAAATTTAGTGTATGTATGTAGGTATGTACGATGTATGTCTATTTCTTTGTCACGGTCTGCAGTCTAAACCGCTTGATGGATTTTAACATATAAGATTCGTCTTGGTTGTGGGAGTTACATTAGGTATTATATTTTATGAAAGTTGTGTCGGGTTGGGGGGGTTAATAACCTGTTATTTATCCTCTAAATAGAGCATCGAGAGAGTTCGAAGGTAACTAGAGAATAAACGAATTAAACAAGTTTGTATACAATATTCATACCAATAATTATAAATGTGAAAGTACAGACAAACGGATACTCGTCTGTCTATCTGTCTGTTTGTTTTCATTCATGTCTATTCAGCTAAACCGATAATGATGAAATTTGGTAAGGAGGTAGCTTGAGTCCCGAGGAAGAACACAGGATGCTTTTAAAATTACTTTATTTACGTTACCCGTCTTTGGAGTCACATACATAATGTGTAATTTAAACATAAACAGTAGAATATAAGACCAAATTGACTGTTACAGACGGATATACAAACACGCGAGTGATCCTAAAAAGAATTCCGTTTTATTTCCAATGTACGGAACTGTAAAAGTGTGTTTTATCATACAAACCAAAAGTTTAGCTCAGTTTTAAGCGTGACTTTCAAACAAAGCAAACGAGAATTTCCAATGAAAAATATCATTTTGACTCGACACCTTACGTTGACCGTAAAAATAAATCAAAAAGATATTTACAATATTAATGTCGTAATAAAATGCCCACGGCGCCCCGGGACTACGGACTACGGAGCCCTGACTTATGAATAAAACATTCGCGTTACATATAACGGTTCAAACAAAAACATTCCAGGAACGCAGTTGATCACACTTTCAGACTCGCCAGCCAAATATAAGATAGGTAAGGATTTTGCATGAGAAGGGTGGGGCTGTATTGGTATCGAAACGAGTTTATTTCAAGTGGCGTTCCAGATTTTTTTTTGTCGATGTATAAAAATGTCGACATAATAATGACCATCTGATTTTTGTCGATGTTTAAAAATGACGCCAGGTAGGTTTAGGTTATGTTAGTTTTGCAACAGGCCCGGAGGGCCAAACCACCCAGGAATAGGAGTTCCTCCGGGCCAGCTGCAAAACTAACATAACCTAAACCTACCTAACCCCTGTTCCACCTATCCCTTATTATGCCTCCTAGTCTTAATTCCATTTCGACATTATTATACTTCGTAATTTTTTTATTACGTCGTTAATAGTACTCGACGTTTTTAAACTTTGACTTTTTTATGTTTTGAAAATCGGCATTATTATACGAGGGGTGTTCAATAAAAAGTGAGAATGAGATGCAAACTCGTTCGATATTAGGAAATTAAACACTGGCGGGTAACGATAATCTATCTAGCTGATTTGTATGAAAAGAATTAACTGCCTTTTGTTTAAAAAAAAAAACAGTAGTTTGCAATGCTATTGAGTACGTTAGCGAAAATGGAGAAAATTGAACTGCGCGCCGTTATCAAATACTTGTTTTAATTTTTTTTCTACGGATCATATTTAGGTTTTCGGGACACTTTAGAGTCTAGGGGACAGTCGCACGTTGGTGCGCCGAATTTACACGTGGAAGAACATCGACCATGGACCATGGACGACCCCCGCTCCGGACGCCCTACTACAGCAGTAACTGAAGAAATTGTGAAAAAAGTCGAAAACTTAGTTTTGGCGGATCGCGTCACGATTCGTTTTATTGCTGAAAATGTACAGATTTCAACAGGAGCGTGTATAAAATTTTACATGAGCGCTAGGGTATGAAAAACGCGTTGGGTACCAAGAATGCTTACTGACACGCAAAAACAAACTAGAGTCGAGATTTGTCAAGAAGCTTTGGACCTGATACAGCAAGATGATTTATAACAATGGACGAAACATAGCTCGCTTCATTATGACCCTGAAACGATACTGCAGTCTATGACATGGAAAAGGCCATCATCTCCAACTCCGAAGAAATTCAAGGTGGGCCCATCTGCCGGTAAGGTCATGGGCTCTGTTTTTTGGGAGGGTAAAGGGGTACCTAGTAATGATTGAGTATCTTGAGCATGGAGCCACTATTACGGGCACTTTATATGCCAAACAAATAGCAACATTGCGCAATGTGATCCGCTAAAAACGGCGAGGTAGTCGCTGCAGTACAAGATTTTTGAAGTACTCAAGATGAGACCATTTAAAAAAATGAAATTTTAAGTTTATTAAAAATATATACTAAGTGTATTATGCTAGAAGGTGACTATGTCGAAACATAAAATGTCATTTAATAAAAGTGGTTTATAACATACTCAGTCTCACTTTTTATTGAACGCCCCTCGTACCTCATCATTTTTATTACGAGTTAATTATACACATTTCCTTTTTTCACTAGGCTTCCAGTAGAAGCAATTAATTTAGATAGGAATTTGCACAATGTAGGTAAACAACTTACGTAGCGTAATGGCACCAGTGTTCGACACTTTAAGCTGACACGCACTAACAATTGACACATCTCTTAATTCAAAGATCATACGGTCATAAACTGAGGGTTACAAAAAAGGGTTGTAAAATAAGAATCAAGTGTCGATCATTGGTACTTGTCGATTACTGGTTCCATTGCGTTATGACAATTTAAATTTCCATACAAAATACTGTACAGAGCGGGTAAGATGGCCTTGTTCACTGCTATCCTTCTCCGAAATGCCTGAAGCTATCAGGTTAACATTTTGAATAGATGTGGTATATATTTAGCTACTACTTAGTCCACACAAGGCCTTATCATTACATTTTTAAATTAGTTTAATTTAATAAGACTTCTGCAATCAAAAATTGCTGTAACTGTAACATATCTTTAGAGATACCATTTCAATTGAAAAAAAAAATACTGTAGGTATTGTTTCAAAACTCTTAAGTTATGTAGAACCATAGTACGGTCAACCTTATAAGTAGGTGCACACTTTTGTACCTTGTCGCTTAAACGCCTTTGACAGATTAGTCTATCATTTCAAACATGACGTTAAAGTGACAGAGTACTAAAGTGTGCAGCGTCTTATAAGGCCGACCGTACCAGGCGGTCCCATTCGTTACGACTTGCTCTTATTATTTTCAATTTTAGAGCCATTTGTGTGTGATGAGTCGCTGGTGTCGCCAAGATGTCGAAAATTGAGTATCGAAGTGCGATAAAAAAATTATTTAAAGAAGGTTTATCTCCCGCCCAAATTAAAGAGCGGTTAGATGGTGTGGTGGTGTGGTGTGGGGGGTGTTCACCTTCGTATAGCACAGTAAAAAACTGGGTGAAAGAGTTCCGACTCGGACGGGAAACTGTCGAAGACCTGGGACATGACGGCCGACCGCTGGAAGTGCTCACTCCGGAGAACATCGCTCTTATTCAAGAAGAGGTATTGAGTGATCGCCGTTTGAAGATTAGAGAAATCGCAGAAAGGTTAGAGTTCTCCAAAAGTTCAGTGCACCGTGCGATTCACGACCACCTTCATATGAGTAAGGTCAGTGCAAGATGGGTGCCTAAACTTCTGTCAGCGGTGCAAAAAGAAGAACGAGTGCGATGTGCTTCGGAGTTTTTGGACCTTTGTGGTGAAAATCCAACGAATATCATCAGGCGGGTTGTGACTGGGGATGAAACAATGGTGCTATATTATGACCTTAAAGCAAAAGCGAGTCGATGGAGTGGCGTTTTAAGAACGAAAAGCCGCCTAGGAAAGCGAAGGTGCAGCAGTGCACAAAAAAGCTGATGTGCACCGTCTTCTGGGATTGTGAGCGCATTCTGATGGTTGATT
Source organism: Acleris sparsana (assembly GCA_923062465.1). NCBI lineage: Eukaryota > Metazoa > Arthropoda > Insecta > Lepidoptera > Tortricidae > Acleris > Acleris sparsana. The sequence continues at coordinate 19,023,402 of OV281286.1, forward strand.
TTAAAGAGCGTAATACTGTTATAAATGGTGTAATTTAATTATAAATGGATGTAATAAAAGAAAAACGCAGAGGGAAACTCACGGAAGGAGTACTGCTGCTTCACGATAATGCCCCAGTCCATACTGCCACTATTGCGAAGACTGCTGTTCGCGAGTCCGGGTTCACAGAAGTCAACCACCCACCTTACAGTCCGGACATGGCCCCCAGCGACTACTATTTATTCCCCAATTTAAAGCGGGACTTACGAGGAAAAAAAATTTCTAATGACGAAGAGTTGAAGGCAGCTGTTTTAGCCCATTTTGAGGAAAAGGATTCAACATACTTTTTTAAAGGGATAGAGATGTTAATACATAGATGTCAGAAGTGTGTAAATATTAAAGGAGACTATATTGAAAAATAATTAGACTTTACTTCATTTCCTTTGTTACATCTTGGTTAGGCCAGGTCATTATGGGACCTACCACGTATCTTATTTATTTTTTAAGATGGACGACTTTTAATATATTTGTGTCCAGCAGTAAAACGCAAACCCCTTGTTTTAATTTAGAAACTAGGTACTAAAGAGAACATTCTACAAATTTCATGTTCCTGCTACATAATTATCTATATACCTATTAGACGCAGGAAAATAAAAAGAGCTCTTACTCTTTTGATTTTTAGAAAAAAAATGTCGCAGGGCAAACTTTTTATTGCGGCTGGTAAAATACGAGTAGTATACCAACCGGCACAGAAAAGGTAAATATGTATGTACATAATTGCCATTTCTTTCCTATGTATTTATTACTTAACCTCCTAAGGCCAACGAAAAATTCAGCATTTAGTCCTCTACAGCCGCGTAGTCCTACCAGTAGTACGTACTATTGTTTTATTTATTTATTTATTTATTATTAAAAATCAGACAACATAATGGTCCAATATTTATACCTACTCATTCAAGCCCAAGTACTTAGAAGACAAAATGGCGGGTTTTCTATTAAGTCTTACAGGGAGGACCGTGGTACGCTATTGGCGGGTTTTCTATTAAGTCATACTGGTAGGACCGTGGTACGCTATGACTACACAACTGTCGAAGGAGCTGGATCTAAATGACAAAGTTAATAAGTACTATGGGTAGGACCTTGGGCCTTAGGAGGTTAAGTAAAATGTTTCACATGCTTCCTCACGAGTTTTTAAGTATACTTAACTCACCAGCCGAAACACTCCACATCATGGGACTTAGGTCTCCCACAAGGTGGGCCGACGATCTGGTACAATCGATATTGATTATTATAAATATTCATCATCATCATCATTATCAGCCGCAAGACGTCCACTGCTGGACAAAGGCCTTCCCCAAGGTTTTCCACAACGATCGGTCCTCTGCTGCTGTCATCCAGCGGTTTCCCGCGACCTTTATCAGATCGTCAGTCCACCTTGTGGAAGGTCTGCCATCACTTCGTCTCCCGGTTCGCGGTCGCCACTCTAGAACCTTTCCGCTCCAACGGCCATCAGTTCTACGAGCAATGTGCCCCGCCCACTGCCACTTAAGGTTTGCAATCCGGTGAGCTATATCGGTGATATATGTATATTATAATATACATATATCACGATTTGAGATATTACGTCACCTTGACTCAGTTCCTAGTGGCCCAGAAATCTATTTGATTGACCGTATGCTACTTAACTATCTATTCATACTAATCCATGTCAATATTATAAATGCGAAAATAACTCACGTTTGTCCATCTGTTACGCTGTCGGGGCTATATCGTTAAACCGATTTCAACGAAATTTGGTATGGAATTAGCTTTAACCCATAAGGTACTTTTTCACCCAGAAAATTGGACGGTTCCCGAGGGAAGAGCGATAAACGAATTCTATCTGGACACTGGTATATATATTAGAAATCATTTTATTTGCAAGCATGTAACACAGGGAATCTATTTAATTAAAAGTGATATTCTAAAGTCAGGTAAAACAGTTTCCCTATATACACTTTACCCCTCCTTATTATTGCAATGTCAATAAAACATCATACTTCATGCAGCATAAAAACACAAATAAAAGTAAGTATCAATGATTTGTCATATAATAAGTTCTGATTCAAAACCTTTCACAATAAAGGAATTAACTTGATCATCATCTTTTTCAATCATTTTCTTTCCTTTTCGTCTCTGCTTATGTTTCTTTCCCATCCATTTACTTGTTTCCAAATTCATAACTTGACTACACTTTTCGTAAATTCCATATAAATTTCTTAGAAACCTTAACACTCCTCCCCCTTTTATGTACTGCTGTAGATAAACATATGGTTCCATTTGGGTTTCTAATACCAAAGCAATGTTATATACAAAAGTGCCATTAAAAGTTTTTGAATATGTCGTAGACTCATAAAGGTCCCCACACAAGTTGTTTAAAGAGTTAAATTGGTACAGGCAACACTGGAATTTAGCAAAAGAATGCATTTTCTTTGTGTCATAACTCTTAGGTTTCTTTTTTATTGAAACATCAAGTTCAAAGTGCTTCAGCAACACACTGGCAGCCAGCAAACAATCTTCATATTGTACTTTGTTTTTATTTAAAAATAAATCATCCTCTTCACATTTTGAAACTGGTAACTTTTTCAACTCTTCAATTTTCTTTGAATATTTGTTATTGAAAAAGTTATGTCCCCGGAACGTTCCAGTTTTCTCATCAACCACTTCCAATGTTACATAACAAGTTAATAAACTTAATATGTGTGCTAAAGGAGGTTTCGTTTGATCCACCCACCACAGTAATGATATCATATACAGCTTGAAGTTAGAGGGCAAATCAGACAGTATAGCCAAGTCTAATTTTGGCATCTTTTCTGTGATAAAGGTTGTAAAACAGGCTTGTAGTTGCTCAGAAGTTAACTCATAGAATGGTATTTCAAATGGTTTAAGTATAGCATATTCCTTGTCCACAAATATCCTTTTATATTGAAGCCCATCTCTGCCAATGTATATGCAATAATCCTCTGAGAAATCTGTGAGTAGATCAAAGGCATACCTTAATATAGGCAGGGTGTATAGAAAAGAGTCTTCATCAGTGTAATCTTCAGCTTGTGGGCAACAGAAGTGTAAATGATGCACATATAGGTTCAAATATGTTTGTGGTACACGATTGGTTCTAATCCTTTCAGCAAACCATTCAGGTAAGCCTAAAATCATTTCTTCATCAGGAATATTTTCTTCTACTGAAGAGTTATCTTCTTCATCCGATGATGAATCTTCATCACTTTCTTTTTCCTTGTCACTCTCTTCTTCAGAGTCATTGTCATCACAATTTTCAGGCATAATTATTTCTAGTTCTGACTCTTCATTATTGTCATCACACAGGTTAAAGTATTTCAATGAATTACAAGTTTTACTATTATATCCATTAATGCTTCTTTGTATTGTGGCAAAAACTCTATGTCTCTGATTTTTCTTGAGCCTGCCGAGTATTTTAGATATAGCAGAATCCAACGTTTCATTCTGTAGCCATTTAAACAAACCATTGATGCAGCGCTGCTGATCATTTTGCTTCTTCCTACTTTTAGGCAATTTAAGTTGTGAGAAGAATTTATTAAATACCCGCTTCTGCACAAAGTCGTTCCCTAGCAAAGTTGCTAAGAGAGGCAACATATTATCTTCCAGCCCTCCGAAATGCTTCAGCAAATATTCCACTTTATACATCTTGCACTCTAGAGCATACAATTTGTCTCCATTATCCTTATTGCCCACAGGTTGGGCTTTGAAATCTAAAGTATTAAATGGTATGTACAGAACATTGTAGATGAAGAAGTCCGAGTCATAACTCAGCACGGGGCAGTTCAAATGCCGTGCCATAGCAGCGATTTCATCATCAGCTTCAAACTCGCACACTGTATAAGCTATTTTCATCTCAAAAAGAACTTCTTTGAAAGTGTCTCTTAGCAAAAGTGGGAAAATCTGCAAGCTGCTTTGGGTAACTGGGTCTAGTTGGGCGGCACCTTTTATCCTTGCCCTGAGACGACTGTAAGCGGTCTTCAACTTACGTTTTTCGTATGTTCCATCAAATATTACAAACGGAGTTATATTGCACCTTCTCAAGTTTTTAAAAAAGGTTTTAATACATGCGGCGAATTTGTCGTAGTCGCCGCCAAAAGCTGAGAAGCTGTTTAGATACCTGTAAAGCTGAGCACACAGGCTGTGGCCATCTATGACGAGATTAGTGTCGTGGAGGAGATGTTCGCGAAGAAACGCATTTTTGTTGTAATTTATATAAGTAGTCAAGCCCCTGACCCCCATTATTGCACCTAACACAATAAACAAATATTACAAAACCAAACACATTAAACGAAGTTTTAGGTTATATTGACAAATCCTGACTAAAGTGACGTTTCGTTTCGTTTCTATGGTAAGGTTTGTGGATAACCATTTAGGTTAGAAAACACTTATACATGGTTTGTAGTTTATTTTCTAATTTTAACGTATCTAAATCCGATTAGATTATATTACAGTAAAAATGGTTTAATAAGCATGGATAAAATTTAACAGACGACATTTTATTAACAACAACTTTTTTATGTAAGCGTTTGTTTTATATTTCTGGACGAAATATTCTGTTAAAATGCGTGGGAGGTACTGTGAGGCTGATGCATTCGCACAAAGTAAACTTATATGAGTCTTTCTCTTTTACACTTTTGTTATACTACGTCCCCCATTCCCGCGCTCCGCGCTGCCCCTTACAAAATTAATCTTTTTGCCGGCGCATGTGGAAGAGTAACTAAAAACACGTGTTTTACAGTAAAAGAGAATTATAATCCAGTGAGAAGTCATTGGATATCAGTGATTAATTGTAAAACTAATAGTTCAAGTTAAAATAGTGTTTTTGTCAATTGCGCCACATTGCAACATTGTAATAAACTACAACTCAAAATGACTGAAGAGAAGGTAGCGACTGAAAATAATGGTGCGGAGAAAACAGAAGATGTGCAACCCGAAGAAGAAACTGATCTGGACAGTGCGATTATTCGTCAGGTCGAGTATTACTTCGGTGAGTCCCGCATACTACATGCATGTACTACTAGGTAATGTTGGAAATGGTTTTATACGTTTGCCAACGAAAATAAAGTATTGAGTTTGCAAAGCGTTTGCTGTTCATAAAGAGTAAATAAATGATGTTCATTTCGCATCAACTGCGTTGAGTTAAACAGGTTTTAGCTTCCAACTCGTGGAGCCACTGATATAACTGGTATGTTGAACTGTATTACATTTGGGTTTTAGGTTTGTTAGGTTGGCTGTTAGGTTTTTAGTCGTTCAGCCCAGATTTAAGCTTTTGGTTAGAATTTGTTCAACATACTTTTTTTAAATGTTATTCCTTATTTAATATAAAAACCGGCCAAGTGCGAGTCGGACTCGCCATGAAAGGTTCCACCACCATGGAATATTAACGTCGAATAAAACATGCCGAATAAACACGTTTCTTGTATGGACCACCAATTTCTTTTTATTGTTGTAGCAGGCGTAAGCTGCGTCCACATTACGCGCGGCAAATCCTCGAACATTGGCTGCAGCTAGACACACTAAATTGTGTAAATATCTAGGTATTATGGTGCAATACTTATGTATTGCCCTGCCCTGTGTCAGGCATGCTTCTGGTACAGATCCCTATAAAGTATAAAGATAAAAGACGTTTATTGTGTAAGTAGGCTGCACGGGCACTTTTAGACATCAACAATCTACCAGTGCTTCCCAACAGGAAACGACTGCTGAGAATAAACTCCACAAGAAACTAAGCAGTCAGACAACTATTAACCTTTTTTTTTGTTGATCTTGTAATGGGTGAAACTGCTGGCAATGAGCAGTGGTATAAGAGTGGCAAAGCAAGCAAAATGAGGGGCCCAGGCCCGAGGGTAATCTACCCATTTCTAATAAAAAGTAGTAGGCCCTATGCAACGTATTTGCCATGGGCCTTAGTTGGTATAGTTACGGGACTGGCGATAACACCAAGTCCTTGCCAGTTAAATTGTTAACAAAATCTCTTTATAAGTTTATAATTAATGTTCAAAACAGGGCTCGGAAAACGGTTTTTTTTTTCGAAACGGTTTCGTCTTAAATGCCTAAGGAACGATTTGTTTCGGTTTCGTTCGCAAATAACGTTATAGAAAACGTTTTTGAACAAGAACAAAATTTAAATATTTTTTGATCCATATAACGTTTTTAACCGTTTTTTTCCATTAAAATTTGCTGGGTTTGGTAGTATCTAACATTACTAAACAAGTTCATGCTTGTCGCCGCTTTGTAGCCGAACGCCACGCGCGGCCGCGTCCCGTGGATCAAAACCCAAAGAACGGTTCGAAACGTTTTTAAAACGTTATTTTGAATAACGTTTCCGAGCCCTGGTTCAAAACTTTATCATTTGCTGTCGCAATTATGTCTTTTCATGCCAAGCAGTATGGCTAATTTAATTGATATTGAAACTCAGTACCATACTAGAAACTTAAGTTTATTTTTTCATCGTTATTATTGTGTCCCACTGGGCACTGCTGGACACAGACCTCCTCCCTGGATTCCCATAAATGCAAACGCCATAGGCTTATTGCCTAACACACTCGCAATCGTTTTTGTTTTGAAAGTTTGAAGCAGAGTCTGCAATTGTTCCACTTTGAAGTGAATTAAAACAGCGAGTGCATTAGGCAATAGCCCCAGCTGGTCAATCTTTTAGGAAAGTGTTGGTTCCTTACAACCTATTTCTCTAAATTGCAGGTGACTTGAACCTTCCTCGTGACAAGTTCCTCCGTGAACAAGTGACGCTGGACGAGGGCTGGGTGCCTCTGGAGATCCTCATAAAATTCAACCGACTGGCCAAGCTGACTACCGACCTGGAACTCATTGCCAAAGCACTGAATAAGTCAACCACAGGATTACTGGAGGTTTGTAGTTTTCCAGAATCATAGTTTTATCATTGTTACATTCATAATAATAAGCCAACCAAGTCTCTCTCTGTAAGTATCTTGGTTTTTTAAAGTGTAATAAAATGAAAATATAGGCAGGAGCACTTTAGTAAGTTATATAAGGACCAGCCCAATTTAAAATTCACTTGTACATATTTTAAGTTAACCCCCAACGCAAAAAAAAGGGATGAAAGTTTGACCGCTCTCATAGTTTTTTTTTACATTCAAAGTGAAAAACAATCACTGGGACACCTAGTAAGGAGAAACAAACATCATTTAATTACTTAAAAAGTTGATTGTAATAAAAACGAGCAAAGGAGTTTAAAAAAAATATCTGATTCATAATGATTTTAATAATACACTGAAAAAATTCAGAAATAAAACAACAAATTAAAGATTTTTTGTGACAAGGACATAAATGAAAATTACAAAAAATCAGATTATAATTAATGATCAATATCTCTGAAACTAGTATAGGTGAAAAACTTAAGTAAATGAACTCTTGCAATAGTTTTGTACAAAACTAAAATTTCAAGTACAGAGCGTCAAAGGCTCTATACAGATGTGTTACAACTACATGAATCAGGTCAGTTACTTAAGTTTTTCGCCTTTAAAGATTGCTGAATTAGGGGTTCAATCTATAACTTTTTAGCTGCTCAATCAGCCCTAGGCGGGATGACAATTGATGGGACACTGTATAACAATTTGATTGATGTGATGTTTTTAATAGGAACCTTGTTAATAGCATCAAATTGTTTGAAACCCACTTAGATTAAGGAATTTAAGATAAGCTAAATAATTATGTAAATTCTTTATTAAAGGTTACATAATTAACTTTTCAGGTGTCAGAGGACCTGAAGAAAGTACGCAGAAGTCCTGAAATGCCAATTCCAGAGATGAATGAAGAACGTAGGAAGGAACTAGTGGCTCGAACAATCTATGCCAAAGGTTTCCCCAAGGAGCTGGTACTGGATGATGTGTTGAAGTTCTTCAAGCAATACGAACATGTGGAGAATGTCATTATGCGGAAATATCTTGATTCCAAGACCAAGAAAAGGCTGTTCAAGGGATCAGTATTTGCCACTTTCAAGACAAAGGAACAGGTAGGCATTAGGAATATACTTTCACTCAACCTTAAATGTGTGATAACATAAAAAAAAAAAGTTTGAATAGTCATAAACATTTACTTATCATATCACTAAACCAATACGTTTTTAAGTTCACTTGGTTTTTCAGAACAATAGGAAAAACAATAAAGAATTTAGGCAGACGAATTTGTATTGAGATTTTGGTGGCAATGCAACATTCATTATTGTGTGTATCTAAATTAACTAGTTAATTAATTTATCACTTCCATAACAAGTTTGTTTGTTTTTTCAGGCAGAAAAGTTCATAGAAACTAAAGATGTCAAATATGGAGACAATGAACTGATGATAAAGTGGCAGGAAGTATATATTACACAGAAGCAGGAAGAGTATGCGGCCAAGAAGGAGAAAAGAGATAAGAAACCAAAGAAAGATGACGAGGTAAGTTATAGCTGTAAATAAGAATAAGATTATTATAATGATTAAATGCTGGCATCCACATATTCAGTTTCCATTAGCCATTCTGTGCAAGTACCCAAGGTCAAATGACAAACAAGTACCAATAAATGACATAGCTACAGCTCTGCAATAATGGGACACTATGACTACGGACTAACCACAGCAAGCGCCCGGGGTGCGCGCCTCGGGCGCTGCGTATCTTACGCGAATTACCCTCCTCCTTTGGCAGACGGGTAAAAAAGAGCGCCGCGCACGCGTACGACACCCTCGCCCGATCCGCATGCCCAAAATGTTTCGTCAAATAGAATCCTGTACAAACATGCTCATGGGCTCCGATGCAAAACCGGCGAGCGACTTTCGCGGCGGTGGGTTAGGCGCTTGCTATGTTTTGTTACGACATACTTAATACAAAATTTAATCCGCTTGCTCGGGTTATTCTCTAACACAAGCTAAAAAAGGCCTTATTGTCTTAACAGTGTCCTGTTCCTACAATAGGTTTAACGTGCCGTGCACATAATTACTCAAGTGATGATGGAATTATAAAGTAACAAATTAATCTCATCTGTAAGCTTTTCTTGATATGGAACATTCATGCGTAGGCTTTTCTTGATATGGAACAATCATGCGTAGGCTTTTCCACTAGCCAAAAAAAAGGGACCTAACTATCATAACCTGTGGCATTTCGCCATTCCCGAAGGAGGGTTATGTTTTTCGAGCGTATATATTTATGTATGTCTATTTCTGGGTACGCTCAGCATCCTAAAGGATTTAACGGATTTTAACGTATGAACGGTTCTGTGACTCAACCCCGTATAATATTGTCCAGTATAAGCTGACACTCACTAAGAAGGCGAGTGTATACATAGTGCGTGTCAGTTTATACTGGACATTACATTCAATATGAGGTTGAGTCACAGAACCGTTGATATGATAAAATCAAAAAGTACTTAAATGTTAAACTTTTGAGCGCCAAAACCGGCAAGATACGATATTTTTATAGCGGGCATTTATTTTTATTTTTAAAAGTATGTCTTCCTCTAACTAGTGGTCAGTAAAATAGACATACAGATCACTTGTTTACTGAATTATATTTTTTTAGGAGAAAGTGAAAAGTGATTTCACTCTACCCACTGGCACGGTGCTCCACTTCACCATGGGCAATGAGAAGTTCACGCGTGAAGAAATCAAGGAAGGGCTGGGAAAATATGGTAAGTCCACCTTACTAATACATTACCGCTAGTTCTTTAATAGTTATCGCCAATCTTCGTTTTTCGTTGAAACTCAAGTGACAAAATATACTGTTATTTGCAACTCCAAGTGTGTTCTAAACTCGGACTACTGTACGTTCTTTCTCGTGCTGTTTTGTGTCCCAAAATTGCCAGGTTACAAACACAAAACAATAGAACTACAAGTGAACCAATTCAACAAAACTATCAACCTTCCCTAGAACAACTTTGTTAAATTAAACAGTTGAGATCAAAAATATGACATGGAGAACGATACTAGTTAATTTAAGGTTCAGTTAGGTCAGTTACCTACATTAACTTTATGTTTGTTCGCTTGTTTCCTGTGAGTGAAGCCTGTAATTGAGCAAGTTTTCACGGCGGCAGTCCATAATTGGCAACTAAAGTACAAATTTTAATTCGAGACACTTGTGTACAGATATAGTGCTGCCCCATTTGAATAAAATTTAATAGTGATATGGAAATGTCGATATTTCAGTAACGAGACAAAAAAATAATATGTTGGTCAGGTCATAGTTGGCTCGCTTCTCTTGAAGCAGGAATGTGAATTATAATTTTGCCGGTTTCTACCCAATAATTAAATAAGATTTGCACTTAACTCTCATGCGCCTGAATGTACTTTCAGAGCATGTTAAAAATACGTTGGTTTAGATTACCCCCCGCAACATAGACTTTACAAACTCTTGGTTCAAACAGTCTGTGACGTTATACCTTGCAACAATTGATATAGCAAAAAATATTTAATTAATTTTGTTTATGAATAGGTACAAAAACATGTTGAGTAACAAAAACGTTAATTAGTAAAGACCTTTAATCTAAATCATTTAAGAGTTAACACAATTATATTCGTACATGACGTTGTTATATGTATACAGATATTATTTCCTAACATATTTTTTTTTTATTTTTTATTTTTAAAAGAACAGAACTGAGTTGAAATATGTCCAGGTCATGCAATTGACAAATTCGGTGTAGAGGCGATAATATTTTATTTATGGCTGACGGCACAGCAATCAACTTCCTCAATCTGGGCATCTTTCCAGTTGCTCTGAGGTTAAACTGCACATAAGGTCGCAGTCGAGATCGCCGCTCAGTATCTTGTGCAAAGTGATGAAGGCGATCACATGATGGCTATTTTCCAGGCTGAGAAGGTTAACGTGAGACCGTCTTGAGTCGTATTCAGAGATAGTGTGATGTATACTGGCAACTTTGCAAATGTGACGAACAAATTTCATCTTAATGGATTCTATGCATTGATAAATTTAATATCATCTGCCAACCAGTCCGCCTTAATAATAATTATGGCGCGGAAAATGCCCGTTGTGGTCCGCCTTTATAAGTTAGTGTGTTTACAATAACGATATGAACATCACTACCCTTATTGTGGCAATATTTGTGCATTTGGGTTGTCAAAACATATCTCTCAAATTAAAATTTCTAACGGGCATGCTGTTAGTACCGTGGCAAAATATTTTTAATAATTTTAAATGTTTTGTGCCATTGCAGAATGCGAAATCGCGTACATAGACTTCAACTCCGGTGATTTGAAGGGTTGGGTGCGTTTCGCCAAAGAGAACGCGGCCAAGAATACCATTGCGAAAATAACCGACGGAAAACTCACCATAGGAGAAACTGAGGTACAGTTCACGCTCCTTGAAGGAGACGAAGAAAAGGCGTACCTTGACAAAACAATCGAAGAAATGAGCAAACGCCGCCAGAACATGAAGCATAATAAGTACAATAAGAACAGGAATTTCAAAGGAAAACATCAACACGGGAAGAAACGCAAGGGAGGCCACCACGATGACGCCCCAGCGGCTAAAGTGAAGACGGACAGTTAGATTTCAATAAGAAAGTTTTTCTATGGCTGTGGCCTAGTTAATCTATTTCATGTTCAAGTTATTCATGTTTAAGATCTCAAGAGTATTTTAATTTTGCAGAGGTCTGTTGAAAGTTTAATGCCTTAAAGTAAGCAATAAGTAACTTAAAAATAACGCCAATACATGTTTGTTATTCAAGTGTAACTTAGATGACAATTAATGAAACCGGGTTTCTCTTTATGTAAAACGTAATAAACGTTTATCTTTCACTTTTTACTTTTATTTATTTTTAATTGCCTTGGGGATGTCGCTCACTGAAGACGAGGCAGCGCGGGCGCGTCGCGGCACGGTCGAGGTGAAGTCCTAATAGTCAAGCCGCGGGCAGCTGTGCTGTGTGTAACTTAATGAACCCTCTTGCCACCACGTCGTGTTTTGTTTTGAGTCAAGTTCAATTGAGTGTAAATTCCTGTACGATATTAATTCAAGTGAAATAAATTGACTACTTAATTAAAAGGGTTAGGAAAAATCATGACGTGGTGGCAATCATGCCTGCCGGCGGGAGAGCAGGGGTCGAGATCGAAATGACAAAACGGCGGCGGTGTCGCCGACATCGGCTTGTGCGCGCGGCGGCGGCTTCTTTATAGCAATTTGCAGCGGCACATCAGAGCATGCTAACTATTTGAAAGAACGAATATGTATGTAAACACTAACTAACTACTACTAACTGTAACTTATTCCTTCCAGCTAACCCTTCCCTAAGCCAAGATTAGTTGAAGCACGAGTACTGTGAGACTCAAGAGTAGAAATTAAATGAAATGGAACTAAAAAGATCCATACTAAAATTGTTACCATATTGAAGCATTTTACGTCAAAAATATGACAGTTACGTAGAAAGTGGCGCCCTCATTTATATTCTACTCTTTGGTGTCGCACTGTAACTGAAACCCCCCCTTGAAACAACAATAAACAACAACAACAAAAAAATAAACAAATATTAAAATAAAATATATGTATAAAGATGTTATTCATTAGGTAAGTAGGCCACACGGGAACTTCACGTCAAAAATCTACCAGCCTATTTATTTCACATCCCTGACAATGATAGATTACAGGTGACATTTCAGCACACAAAACAAAGTTCGGGCTTCAGATGACCTCATTGTCTGGATGAAGACTAGGGTGCTGCATTCGAACACCCGTGCCTGCTAAAGTGAAAATATTCCTATCTAAACTCAATAAAGAGGAAACCTCGCGACGATTCATGTTTTCTTTAACGGTGATTATTAGCAATTTACTTGGCAATATTAAGCAGCATAATCTATTAATAGGGTCCATATTGGCTTCGCTAAAGTTTATCACCCGAAATTGATTTTCCTAACGATTTGTACTCCTAATGATCACTGCTCCTAAAAAATGTTTTCCTAAAAATTTCGTTCCTACAATTTATTTTACTATTAACGTAGCTCATAAAACTCATATCTCTTAAAATTTTAAGTGCTAATGTCACTGATGTAACTTTTTGTAAACTCCTATTTTTTTTTTAAATAACATTCTTAATCATATTTTTTTTGGGTCTATATTTACGCAGGATTATTTTAAAGTTAAAGATGATCTGCTCTTTTATAAAAAAAATAACCTCGAAGACGAAAGCGGGAGCGAAGCTCCCGCTTTCGTCTTCTAACCTATCCGCGATCCGAGTCGGTTTTGCCACTAAGTCCCTATTCCCTACTGCCTACGTAATGACGGACCCTTAGGATCTCAGTCACTATTAACTTTAGAGAAAAGTTTTTCAAGTAAAATGTAAACAAATATAACAATGAACAATAGTGTAAAAGATGGTTATGTTGAGAAAATATAGGAAAACAAATAGTAGTATGATCGATGTTTATTGCAACGGACATTATGAAGTTGAATGATTAGGAATTCAGAGCGTTAGGAACAAAGTAGTTATGAGTAGTGATTATTAGGATGTAAATTATTAGGAACAACATTTTCGGATTTCCGATAATCGACATTAAAAATTTAGTTCAACTTTGGCGCACCCCTATTAATAATATCACAGCTAGCAGAGATTTGAAAAAAAAAACGAATTAGCCTACGCACGGACGTTTTTCCAACGCGTTCCAAGCAATTTCTTAAAAATTTAAAATATAAAAAGGAGGAGGCGTAATATAAAATACAACAAATGGGTTTTTTTTCTCAAGTTCTTTATAAGGCAACAACTTTACACCGTTAATGAAACATAGCTATCACATTAAGAGTACCTAGGTACCTATTCAGTCGCTATGCTTTTCGCGTTATCACTTTATCGGCTAATGATATTTTAAATTTGCCGCCTTTTTTTGTCACCACTGTCGGAGACTAGTTAAGTTTTTTTTTTAAATATTATTTGTCTACTTCCATTTGCGATCCGTCGCCAGACCATGAGCGAATCATTTGGAGGCATATTAGCGCCACCCCTGCCAACCCCTAACGCTTCTAATAGTTCGGTAACTAATGGGTTTATATGTAGGGTAAGTCGTTTCTTGTGTTGTATTTTGTACCACTCAATTTCAGATGCAACCGTCGGGATTTTGAGGTACTCATGGATCTCATTATTTGTAGTGAGCCAGGGAGCATTGACTAATTGCTCTAAGGATGCCGTTCTGTAGGCGCAGCAGGCAGAGGAAGTTTGATTTACTCGCGTCGCCCCACAGCTGGATCCCATATGTCCAGACGGGTTTTGAGACTGAGTTATACATATATAAGAAGTTTGTCGTCCACTGACAGTACTGAGTTTTTCCGCATTAGCCAGTACAGGTTTCGGACTTTGTGGTTGACTTGGTAGCTTTTTTTTAATGTGGTTTTTCCACGTAAGTTTCCTATCCAGGTGGAAGCCCGGGTGCTTCACGCAGTCAGTATGTGGTAAGATGTCGTCTCCAAGTGTTACAGGTGGACAGTTATCGCTCCGCATTGCAAAAGTGATATGGTTCGATTTGGAAGGACTCGCACGTATTCGCCATTTGCTCAGCCAAGTATATGTTGCATCCAGTTGCCGCTCGGGTGTAGCGCTGGCAGTTGTTGCGTTGTTATCCATGGCTAAAAATGCCAAATATCATCTGCATATGTGGCGGCAGTAACATCGTTGGAAACTGGTAAGTCTGATGTAAACAAGTTATATAGTACGGGTCCAAGCACCGAGCCTTGAGGTACTCCAGCCTCAATACTATACAGGTTTGATGTTGCTTCTCCCTGTTTTACCTGGAAGTACCGCTCTGAAAGATATGATGCAATGGGGGAAACACCGAGTGTGGTAGGCTTTTCTTCGCCTTTACGAGCAACCCTTTGAGCCAAACACGGTCAAAGGCCTGCTGGACATCCAGGAATGCTGCCGAGCAGTACTTTTTACGTTCAAGGCTTTGTCTTTCAGTGTGATATACTCGGTGGACTTGTTCTTTATTTTTTTTATATTTTTTTTATGGCAAAGAGAAGGCAAACGAGCACACAGACCACCTGATGGTAAGCGGAAACTGTGACCCATAGACAATCGCATTCACAAGATTGCAAGCCTAAGACTGCAAATGCGTTGCCAACTCTGAGGACTAAGATGAAATGCCTCTATGCTATGCCTCTATGTTCAATGGTAGAGTGTGATTTGCGGAAGCCGAACTGATGGTCAGGTATGACAGCGTGTTTATTCATGGCTGGCTGAAGTCTCTTGAGGAATATCCTCTCCCATAGTTTGGAGAGTACAGGTGTCAGGCTAATTGACCGATAAGACGAAGCTTCGTGCTCTGGTTTACCAGGTTTGTGAATCACTTGTAAAATTTTCCAGTGTGTTGGGAAATAGGAAGTTCTGAATATAGCGTTGAAAAGACATGTAAGGAATGTAATGCACTTTTGAGGCAAGTTTTTGAGAACTATTGAAATTATTAGGTCAAATCCCGGAGCTTTACCAGAAGCACTTGCCTCGACAACTTTGTCGAATTTCTCTCGCAATTTCTCTTCGTGAAGTTGGTTGTAATGGCAGACACATTTGTAAGTCTTGGCCTTAGATATTACTTACACCAGTCTCGTCAGTCGAGTTCTCGTTTGGCTTTAAGACATTTGTTACATGCGAGGCAAATGTTTCGGGCTTCTCCATAACAGTTCTGTCCCAAGAAGTCTGTGTTTAAGTGGAGGGAGGGATTGTTGAGGTTGATCTATGCTTTTTGTCGCGTTCCAAAGAGAGTGCTCTCCATGAGTGTCCATGACCTGTTGGAGACATCATTTGAAGGTTGTGCTTAACAGTATCATTTACCGACGCCTTCAACATAGTCTTTAATTCCTTGCTTGCTTCGTTTACTTGGGACTTATCCTGGGGATGACGTTGTTGGTCTCATGTTCTTCGGAGTGGTTTATTTAAGATCATATTTCGTATTTCTGGTGAGTTAGTAGTGACATTGGTACGCTCTTGAAACGTTGTAATAGCCCAAGCAGCCGCCTGGATTACGTTGGTCACGTATCTGCATGCCTCGTCTGCCTAGTCCCGATTCCTGAGAGAGATAGTGACTACAATTTTTTTTTCACGAGATATCTTTTAAAACCTTGCCAGTCTGTTCTTTTGTTAGTTAAAGACTCAGGTTGTCTCCGAGTTGGAGGACTTGTGCTTAGAGTTAAAATAACAGGAGTAAAATCTGAGGATCCATCTAAGCTCGATTCGAGGACTGTGTGTAGGCAACCCAATCCTTAGGTCACAAAGTCTAGAAGATCAGGAAGTTTCCGCGGATCAGCAGGCCAATAAGTTGGTTCACCAGTCGATAAGGGTTATAAGTGAGCACCATCGACACAGCTTAAGATTTCTACCCCTAGTACTCGTACAACGGGAACCCTAAAAGATGTGCTGAGCATTCCAGTAGCCCCCGGCTATGAATCTTGAGCCCAGGGTGCGAAAGTAGTGTTTAAACATTTCAGCAGTTATTTTGTGCCTAGGCGGACAGTACATGGAGGAGAGCGTGATTGGTCCTGTTCGATCTTCCAATCTTATAGTGGTGGCTTGTAGGTACGCAGTAGAAAATTGATGTTCGGTCGTGTGTTTAATATTAGACCTAATTATAAGAGCCGAGCCAGCATGTGCTCCACCATCAGGATGTGGGGTAGTATAGGTACAGTACCCTTTAATGCGAAAGCAGCTTCTTATTGTAGAATGTGATTGAGATATAAGGACTGCGTCTAACTTATTAGAAATTATTATTGCCTCTAACTCGTTTATATTGGGAGCTAATCCTGTGATGTTCCATGCTGCTATTCGCAAGGATACCATTTAGGGTAGTTTAGAAATTATGGTTGTCAACAGACCCATTAGAGTACTGATTTGTTGAATGAGTGCTATTTTATCACTTTGTTTTATTAGGAGCTGTTTTTAATCTTTTATTGTTTTTAATTTTCATTTTATTTTTAATCTTATTTTATTGTCTGAAATATTGTGATAATTCCTATAGAGAAATTTTATTATTTTCAACGAAAAAAATGTACCGACATATAAATATTTTTTTAAACATCTAATTGGCAGAAATTGTTACGTGTCTACCTAAGTAATTTAATTTGTTTCAAACACAATGTAAATTGTTAATTGAATAAATTGAAATTGAAAATTGAAATTGAATGTGCTATTTTGTTGGGTGTGGCTGGTATTCGCGAGTGGCTCTCTAGTAGCATCTGCTTATGTTCGATGGGTATTACGTTGCGTTCTAGGCGGGGTAGCTATAACTTTTTGGACAATTTCCACAGGTTTTGTAGTGGCAGGAAATATAGACTCTTTGAATGAAGTAATTTTTGAGGAAAGTTTTCATGACAATATCTCTTTATAGACCTGGCAGCCTTTATCGTTGGTCACAAAGACACTCGCAGGTGTATTTCTGTCCTTCTTGGTACATTCAGAGCTTTTGTGACATTCACCACACTTGACACATCTATAAGGTCTCATACAATTATTTTTGCTGGGTTCATATTGCTGACAGCGCAATTTCACAAATCGTAAAGTGTTCACTGGTGTATATCTAAACACTGTTTTTTCCCATTTTCCAGGTAATAAAATGTGAGACAACACTAACACACAATTTTTAGATACTAACCAAAGGGCATAAATGTCGACTACAACGACCAGCGAATTTTTACGCGCTATTCGAAAATTGAAGTTCATGTGTGGAGCTAACGTAACTTAGCTTGCTTACGCACCGCCTCTAAGCGTTCGTGCAGTGCAAATAAGAGGTGAGGAAAAAAAGGTGCTGTTCGAATTAACATTGGCAACATGATCTATAGTTTCTACACTTTCTACCCATAAATTTCTTGCTACCTAAACTTGACAAAATTGTAGATTTGTAGTTCAATCTGCCACGACGTCATTTTTTTGCTAATCAGTATTTTTTCTGCCAAGCGCAAAAAATAGATAGTATCTATTAAATTCTATTATAATTAAATATGATAAAATATACTCTCTTTTAAACGTTACTATTGTGAACGCATGTTAATCAATGTCAACTTGCCTTTAACCTTAATAATCTGTGCTTGTCATTTTTGACTGACAGCGTGTGGCGTCGTTCTCCACTATGGTTGCGTTGTACTGAAGGACAAAAGAAACCCAAACAAACGTGCGATTAACTTGGTTTAGGTTAATCAACTTAAACGAAATGAAGCCAGGAGAAACCTCTAATGAATCTAAAGATGAAGAAAAAAAAGCGGACACGGAAAGCGAACCTCCCGTGTCCGGAGATGTGATTGGCGACACGGCTTATAGTGAGCGGTTTGTGTTAAAAATTCTATTAAAATTGGCGAATTTAGACACACTGAAGGATGAAATAAAAGAAAAATCTTTTGAAGATGACCTTTGTACGCTGTGGGACATGACTGCTGAGCGGGACGTGGTTTTATTCCTACAAAAACACGAAATTTTAAAACTGTTCTATTTTGCTCTGCCGGTTATAGACATAGCACGTATTATTGAGATTATTGTGGGCATAATAGCCAACCTGTCCTGTCATAAAGACGTGGTATCCACTCTTATGAAGATGGATGACTTTTTGAACCTCCTCCTCGGATACATGAAGTCTGACGATAGTCTAGTGCTTACGCAGGTATTACGGCTAATAAATTCAAATTTATTCCTTGCCCACGACAGAGATGTAGCAATCTGGATGGCACTGTTTCCAAAAGTTGACTATGCCACTACATTATACTTCATTCTAAAGAATTCTACAAGCAAGGAGCTACTGGTGACAGCTTTGGAGAATTTTAACACACTTTGTTCATATTGCAACACAGAAAAAACAACAACAGTGTTCTTTACGCATTTCCTAAGGAAAGAAGCGATAGAATCACTCGCAGCTGGCTATACAGAGATCATTGTGAATAAAAAGGAGTCGTGTCAACCTGACGAACTAGAGAGGGTAATGGTGATTACGTTTCAAATCATCCTCAATTTAGTGGGATTTGACAAGTCACAGGGCATCTACAGTGATTGTATGGATGATGTTGCAACTATGATTAATTTAGCATTAGGCTATTATGAAAATAAGTTAATCAACCAGAAAGAGATAGACTCAGATGTAATAGATATCTTGGACTCTACAATCACAATAGTAAATGTTCTAAAAATAACATGTGAACCTGACAAATACTTCAAGCCTAGTTATAGAATGTGGAGAGCTATAAGTATAATTATGAAATCTAATAAAAATGGGAATAATTTTGAAGAGGATGATAGAGAAGAATTGACAGAATACACTAAGAAAATGGTTAACCCTCTGAGCACTCTGATTTGTGTATATTTGACTACTTGTACTGAGGAAGCATTATCAAAAATTCTCGAGGACATTGGTGAGGAATATGAGAAAATTGTGAGTTCTGTGAAAGACAAAGAGGTCCAAGCTGAAGTTAGTAAAAGGACAGCTAATCACAGGACCAGGTTAAAGAAAAATGCAGATTCATAATAAAAAATTGTGTATAAGGTTGTCTGTTTATTAAATAGCTTTGACTGATCCAATTTTTCCATGTTTTATAAGATTTAATTTAAGATCACTTCTACCAGTGCCTCAATAAAGTAAAATTAATAGATGCTTTGCTGTTTAAATGTTAACAAAAGCTAAGTGATGATTTCTGTTTAAAAATATTTGTTTTATTTCATTTTAGGCCATTTATAAATGGACACAATGAGAAAAATATGTAGTTTCAACCAAATATTAGAGGTATTCTAAAATATCTGAATTGAATTTGCAGAAGTTGTTTGCTATCTTACTCTAACTTTCATGTTAGAAAAAGACAGCAAAATTGTGCTTCTTGCTCTAAACTAAGACAGCAAGCATGTTAAAGTAAGACAGCTATCAACTTCACAGAAACTGTACAAATGTCAAAACTGTAATAGTATCTACTACCTACCCTACCCTACCTACTACTCTATTCTACTTCTTGCGGGTTATTCCCACCTGTTACCACCAATTTGCTACCACTGGTAACAGCTGGGAATTTGTTTCCCACCTGTTACCACTGGTAACTACTGGAAATAAAAATTCCCAGCTGTTTCCACTAAATACTGGGATTTATTTCCCAGGAGTTATCACCAAATATTTTAGTGGTTACAAATGGGAAAAATATTCCCACTTGTTACCACCGAGTACTTAGTGGTAACGGATGGGAAGAAAAACCCCAGCTCTTACCAGTGGCAACAAATTAGTGGTAACAGGTGGGAATAACGCCTTCTTGCTGATATCTCTTGCACGCATTGACCTTTTGAACGCCTTCGAATACAAAATGTGTCACACACGCCAAACGTGTTTATTATACTTTGCCAATTTCAACTTAATCGATACGCAACAAAGTCTCTTTTATTTACTCTGGAACTTGTGACGCTGTGGCCGACGGTGGCATCAGTAGCACTACTCTCAGTTGACGGCTAGAGCTGTCTGTGGCGGTGAAAAGGTTAAGGGTCCCACAGTTATCCGGCCGATTTTGGCCTGTCAGTTCATCATTTATTAGAACTGAGACTCGGTTACTCTTACGGTTTCAACATGGATTTTTGACTAACAGACCGGACTACAGGGGGCCTGACATGGCTGTGTTTATCGCGTGACAAAATGTGGATTAAACATCCGTCACTTTTCGACGCGTCAGTACGAGACTGACGGATGCTTTATCCACATATTACAACGCGATAAACGCAACCATAGGTACAGTCAGCGTCATATAGTTGGTAGCATCCAAAGTAGCCATATTTACACGTCATTACCGTAGTAACAAGGGCGTGTAACGAACTATTTGGCTACTTTGGATGCTACAAACTATAATTATGACGCTGACTGTACTAGGCGCGCAGGTAAAACGTGTCTAGGGCTGATATTATTCTAGAGCCTTTATACACACAAAGATCAAATATGCTTACATCAGAGCAGCGTTTTGGGACTTTTCGTGACGGTAGGTACTTTCATTAATAGTGTCATTAATGTCCCCTTGTTTTTATTCCAAGGCGTAGTACGAAGTCTCCTATTGTACATTTTAGAATTGAATGCGACGTAACGTATTCAATTCCAAAAAATATAATCTCCGAAAGAGCTTTTATTTAAAATTAAGCTCTTGGGATACACAATTAAGTCGTTATTCCAATGAGCTATTTTGTCTAATACTTGCCCCAATTTTCAAAGGAAGTTTTTGTGGTTAAGAATACAATAGGAGACAATGTATTTGTTCGAAACTTGGTCTCCCTTCCCCTACCCTATACCGTATCATTTATGGGGTTGGCTGAAGAACTATTCGACAACGGCGGTGAAAAAGTTAAGTAAGTACCTACCAAAAATGTATTTGCTCCCGATTCGACATAGGTATTCCTGTTTCGTCGGACTTTTAATATCAAATGAAACAATGAAATTCCGTGGCTCCACTAACGAGTATATTCCCGAAAATACTTAACACTCCTTTTTAGGAAGGCAGGTTTACAATGATCCACTTTACATGATTGATTCCGTCGAAACAGGAATACGACAAAAAATCGTTTCGCCGGGAACATTTGCTTGTAATGTAACACTTCAGAATCGAGCATTACATCAATGAGTGAGAACTGAGTATTACACGCATTAACCCGTCAGGTGTCGCGAACACTAATCAGTCTATAAGCTTTTTGTAGCAGAAACGACGTGTATAGTCTGCAGGAAACTTGTGCTACAAAAAGCGTACAGACTGGAATAGTATACGGGACAGTTGACGGGTTAAGTAGTACCTCCCATTTCCCGTCCACAGTAGGTACTGGCGTCTCATTCTATTAGAGTAAGTTGGAGTAGGCATTGTTGACTCGCAATTAGTGCTAAAAAATTGCCCATGAAAATGCCTTTAGAATCAGTGAGGTATTATTGTAACATAATGCTCAAAATCAAGTCTTGAATGTTACATTACAGGCGAGTGCTTCCTTTAGGTTTAGCTGGCAATAGTAGTTTACGTGACGGTTGCGTAATGACAGGCATTACAACATGAGTGTGGTTTATGAAACGAGCCGCAAGGCGAGTTTCATAATAGATGACACGAGTGTTGTAATGCCAATTACGCAGAGTCGCGTACAATACTTTATCTACACACATATTATAAATTAAGTAGGTACTCTAAGATGGGTTCAGAAGCCGAAAGGCAAATGACCTGCATTGCTACCAGCGCTACCTGTAACATATCTAAGTACCTACCAATTTCACCAAACGATGTTAAATTTAATCAATGTTAATCAATTGTTGTCTACTTGGATAAGCAGAATTTTCAAGTGGCACAATAAACTCTACAAAGAAATGAACTTAATGAAATCAATTTACGACTTACGATACGACGAATTGACAACAAAAATGGCGGCACAAGAAACCTGTCATGTGTCACAAATATGAATGGTTTTTTTTTTTAAATCATATGATAGACATACTAATAAAGTCCCTATTCTCATGTCGTTCGAAATTCAAATATCCCACGATATTGTACTAAAAAATATACCGAGTTGACGTTCCAATTGATACTAGAATTGGACCTATTTAAATTGTGTTAATTTTGGAACATGTTCCAAATTTGAAACTCATAACCTTACCAAAATCTATACTGTTATAACCATTACAGTACAAATTTTACCTACTACCACAGACAAGAAACTTTTCATAGTAAAATTAGTTGCAATAATGCTGGTCATTTCCTACGGGTTTTGAACGCATAAAAGAGGACTTACGATATGTGCGTAGATAAAATCTTTGTTGCTATAGGCGTTCACCTTAATTGTTGGCCGGAGTATGCACGTGGTGCGTGGAGAGGGCAATAGTGACTACATGAGCTTTATCGTACTTCACCCCCACACCTCATGCTTAACCAGGCTCTGAATTACTCCTATATTTTACGTTAGGTGTGACCGCGTGAAAATGTTGTTTGATGTTTTCTAGCCAAGCCACACTTTTAGTAGGCAGTAGCAGAGTATTTTCTTACACAGGAAGGATATGCAGCCATACTGGTGGAACCTTCCCAATTATGAACACTTGAATCTTATGTCGTAGTGTCCGTGGTGACAATACTTCAATAAATAGGAGCCAATGTCAGGTTTACCTTACCTACTTAGTTAGTGGTGTAAAGGGTATAATGAGTCAATCCTGACACCTGTCATTGTAGAATTATTTGTTACCTTTGGTTTTGAGGTTATAATTTATATTGAAATGACAGGTGTCAAAATGGACTTCTTTTTTGCCTAGCACTACAGTTGGTCTTGTAAACAATAATGTGTGCACTGGGTTCAAAAAAGTGTTAAAGTTTGAAGGTTCAATAGGATAGGGTGTATAAATAAATAAAAGTTTGACATGTATACGGGATTATATATTTTGTAGACATCATAAAGCAACATTTACATTACCATTAAACAAGTTTTACACCGCCGGGGCGGACTAAAACTATCGAATGTAACAGTAGATCGTAACGTAACAACACTCGCTCCGCGGAGCGCACACACTGATATGCTCTCATCACACACCACAAATACTGAAAGGGAGAAATATTAATAACAGTATACTTTACATTATATGTATTTATAAACTAACTAACCACGAGTCTACAGCCCCTCGGGGCAAAATCGCACAAAATTTAAATATCAATTCGTAAACATAGATTATATCGTTAGAGATAAAAACAGGATAAAGACTAGACTTTACACTGATCAACGACAAAGTTGGGCGGGTCGTGCCACGACGAGCGAAGCGAGGACTGGCCGGCGCGGGCGCGGCACGAGCCGCCCCGCTAACAGCAACGTAATATCGCGCCAGGCTCCCCTGCGGCCGCCGGCCACCGGCCACCCTACATAACCTAAAAATAAACTTACGCGTAAACTCGTACAGGCGGCGCCCGGCGCGGCGCCGGGCAACTCGCGCCGGCCGCGGGCTGTACTAACTCAAACAACTGAGCGAATTATATCAAAGTTATTTCGAAGCATAACTTTTTGAACACGCCGCGATCCGTAGGGGGGCGCAAAATTAACATAATATAAATCATTAATTGTTACCTATTCAATAAATTACATAAATAATCTGAATTTAAAACAAGTCTTAGGCTTTTGATAAACATATTGTTTGTAGTACCTTGATTAATTCCAGATTCCTACTTCCGAAGCGAGCACACTGTTTTAAAACCACTGACGTTTATTAGGAAAACTGCATTAATTTTAAAACAGGTATGCGTTGAGAACAAAACATGGAAGTGTACTATACATAGCCAATAAAGATCACAGCTCACTCGACGACTCATCACCGATGATGAGACAATGATGACATTCAAATCTGGAGGCGATCATTCGGTGATGAACCACCACGTGCTCGGACGAAGCCGCTGGTGATATGACATCCCCTTTGTACCGGCAGGGATATGTATTGTGATGTCCGACATAACGCCACGATCGCATTCAACATATATAAAAATCGCACATTAATATTACTTCGTTTCACATCAAAACGCTAAACACCGTCAGTTTTCGTATCCACTATAGTTTCGTCATAATACCAATACATAAAAAAAAAAAAATTACACAAGAACATGTATGAACGAGTCAATTTGAGAGGCGATGCGAATCCATTCACGAATTAAGACACCATTTGTATAATAATGAGAATTACCGATTGGAGAAATTAAACAAAGCTTAACGTGACAGGTATCAGGCTTTCTTACAGCCACTAGATACAAACGGCGTCTGAAATCACAAAGAACACCGATGTCCCAGACGTGTAAATAGTCCAATGGTCCGTTTTTGGCACATAACCGTCAAATGTAAAATAATACTAAGCCCGCGGGCAGTGTCTGAATAGCTAATATCCTACGCAAGTTACACATAACACCGATAATGTTAAAAGTCCAAAAACGTGCGTAGCGACACTTACAAATTTCTACTTTAAATTTCTTTGGTACATTTTTTGTGAGCAAAGACATGATGACAGTTTTGAGTATGTATGAAACACGTTGCGATGAGGCGGCAAACTAGCAGAGATCAGGGGAGAAGCACAATATACCGGCCATTAAAGGATTAACACTATAAGAAGTCTATTACGAAAAAGACAACACTTGGAGGCATATTGTACTAGGCGAGAAGGAATAAGCAGGGTTGTCTATATCTTAAACCTACCGATAATCGAATACTTGAGATGCAGCAAGCTAGATAAATATAGGTACTCTTTTCTCTGAAGGAAATATTGACGAGCTAGCTGCTGTTTCTTCTCACCCCCGCCATCTTCTTTAGCCATATTCATAGACAAGAAAACCGAAACATTTCTAGACTCATAGCTTTGGGTTGACGTCTATGAATAGGAGCTAGTTTGCCGCTTTCTACCCTGTTTAGGGTAACCTTTACAAGCTCTAAAGATCCAAGCTATCCCCGCATACTGCTTGGACCGAATCTTACGTGTCAATTAATACAATCTTTAAGCCGGTTGATCATTTCCAGAAGACCATAGTCGTCATCCATTTGTCTTTCTTCTGAAAAATCGCTTACTCTTAGGTCGGTATTTTTGAAGTTAGCTTTGAACAGCGGCTTTTTGCTCTAGTCAGTGGTCAGACATTGGATGGATCCTTAGGTCAAATAGAATGATTCATTAAGAATACACCACCATCTAACATTTCTGTTCAAACTCCGCAATCATCTATTTAAAACGATGATATTCGCAATTCTTGGCAGATGAACTGTTTTTCTGATGGCATGTCCTCACAAATCAATCCTCTGGAATGTCCCCAAAAAGCCAACGAAACTGTCAACGGCTAGGCCTTACATATTGCTTCCATTAAGCGTATTATCAAATACGTAACACTCATTTTGTACTTACACACTCTACACGAGTAAACATCGTAACAACCTAAAACACCCCTTCGTTGTGGAGAACGGAACTGTTAAGGCGCTCGCTGACGACTATTGGGCGCCTACATACAGGGAGCTACGCGGGAAACATCGAATAAATATAGGAATACAACTAGTACACAGTCTATTTATCGGCAAGAGGCGACCAGTCAATTACATAGGGTAAAACATTGAAATAATGAGAAATATTATCAATATTAACAATTTAACACGTCGAGTCAGATAATTATGTAAAAAAAAGGTAAAAATGTCAAAGGATTGTTTAAATACGAACGGATTAAAATTACTATGTATTTGGCGGTCGCCACCGGCATGGCCGCCACTAGCGGGCCTACGCGCCGGAGAAGCCGTACACCTCCAGCACGCGGATCTCGAAGTCGCCGCTGGGACACAGCGGGGGGTTGTTGAACGTGGAGCAGCGGTCCGTCTTGCCGAACCTTATGTTCTCGTCCATCCATATCGCTTGCCCGTCGCTGTAAAATGTACAATAACGTATGTTAATTACAGATGTTCTATAGTAGTTGCTCATGACAACACTAAGATCACGGGTGAATCGAACAAGATTATGCATCAAGAAATTAAACGGCAAGTGGGTTGTCCCTCGTCCAGATGGGTGGGGATTTGGAGTTGTTGCAATGATATAATTCATAGACCCGATTTTTAGACCCAGATAAGTAGTTAGTCAAAGATGTCACTCTCAATTGCCTAATGAAAGTCAAGAATAAAGTTAAAAGTTGTCAGGTACTCGGACCTTAGGAAGACCATTTATTTCTATCATGTTATCAAATGACTGCTGGAACACCGGGTAATCATTTCCCAATCTAGCCTAATGCCTAGGGCGACCGGTGGTGCCCGCCAAGTATCTGCCAAACCCCCAAACAATTTAAAAAAAAGTCTGAATCACAGTGTTGCCAAGGTCCTCCTGTAGGTCAAGTCAGCCCTGCACGTATTGCGAGTTGCGACGTGACGTGGATGCCATTATTTCTTCCCGTCCAAACCACATTCTCACTCACCCACCACCGACGGTAATCATCTTGCTGTCGCCAGCCATGAACAGCGTGATCGCATGCACCGACTTGCCCTCCCCTCCGTCCTCGAGGGTCCCGACCCAGGGGTACTTGGCCCGCAGCGGCTGCAAGCTGTGGACAGAGAGACACTGACCCTCCGCCGATGGTAATCATCTTGGAGTCCGCGGCCATGAAGAGCTCGGAGCCGTGGCTGAGGCGCTGCTCCTCTTGCTTGTCGCCCGCGCCCGTCGCGCAGCCCACCCAGGGGTATTTGGCGCGCTCCGGGTAAAGGCTGCAAGCCAATGAGATGGGTTGGGAGCGAAGCAATGCGAGACGGATATGGGGCGGCGTGATTATGAACAGTATAAATGAGTGCGTTTATTTCTGTAGCTCGCTTTGTAGCCTTAATGGTTTGATGGGTTTTTATATATGAGGCGTCGTTAGATTCGTCTTGGTTGTGGGAGTTACATATTTTAATCAAAGTAATGAGAGTTGGTGGGGGGGGGGAGTTAATAATATATTATTTAAACGACTGTATCAAAAAATGCACACGTTTGTTTGCGTGTTTGTAAAGCTTGCTTTTTATTACATTTCTTTTCAAATGTATGTATGTTATCTATCGTTTGTTTTACTCGTGAATTGACTCAGGTTCTAGCTGGGCAAGAAAAAACTAAAGATAAGAAGAAAATAAGAATTACGAGGTCACGATATTTTCGCACACTGAAGTAGATCGAAAAAGCTTTACCGTAAAAATCTGAAGTGAAAAATAAGGACTTCAGTATCAATAGTCTTTTTAAAGAACTGTTAACTGACAAACGAAATTAAAAGGTTTTAAAGTGACATTTTACTGTAAAACTATAGTAGTTTATGTGATGTGTACATAATAAAGGGCATTACACACTAGCGTGGGTTTATGAAACGAGCCGAAGGCGAGTTTCATAATAACATTACACAAGTGTTTTAATGCCTAATTATGTACAGTTACATCTGTCATAGTTTTTTTTTAATTCAAGACAAACTAGAGTCGGCTCCAACTATCATATCGTTCTATATCTTACTTACGTGCGACATTTGTCAAATTAGTATGCAAATAGATAATTAATTTTGAAATAAACGTCATCTGGACTGATATTAGAAAAGAGGTCAACAACATTTTTTTTAACTATTATTCCCTTTTTACGGCTCCGGGTAATAAATGAAAAAACGGAACCCTTATAAGATCACTTATGCAACTCTGTCCGTCCGTCTGTCACAGCCAATTTGCTCTGAAACTACTGGACCGATTGAGTTGAAATTTGGTACACATATGTAAATTGATGACCCAAATACAGACGTGCAAAGTTTTTTTTTTAAGTAAGGGTAATTTTCGGGGGACATATATATTTTAATGTGGGTTTGGAAGAACTCGAAGTATTTTACCATATATACTAAAATTATTATTAGGTAGATTTGTATGTTGGTTTGTATTTAGGGGTAAATCTCTGGAACTATTGCATAGTTTTAAGAAAAACCTTCACTAATAAAAAGCAACATTATCCTTAACTAGTAAAGTCTGTCTAATGAAAGCTGAACCTGGATTTTTCTTGGCTGACGAGTCTGGCAACACTATTTAATATGTCGTTTGGACTTTGTTGTTTTTAGAAACTTGTCAATTCGAGATCTAAATTGATAAAAATACGGAGTAATCATGCCGTCGACGATAAGAGGCGGTGTCCGGGAGATTCTGTATACTATTATACAGAAGTACAAAGAAAAACAAGAAGAAAGAAAAGCATTATTGATGCAAAAAATTAATTGTTTAGTTACGGTGACCAAATTTATAGGTTAGTACGGCTTTAGTACGGCATGTTCATTTTGATACTTCTTATTTCTCTATGTGCAATCCTAAGTTTAATTTACCTTTTTCTGTCTATTATACGATGAGATTAAGAAATTAAACGAAATTAAATTCGTTTCAGAAAACCTGGACGTGCACGTTGACAAAAGTGTGCTGGAAAACGTAAAGCAGCTGAAAGAGGTTGAGGAAACTGAGTTAGCCTGCCAGACTCAGACGAAATATTTGGAAGAAGTATCTTCAATGACCGGTAATTACTAAAATTATCATTGTCTTTCCCTATATAATAGGTGTAGGTACCTATTGTCTGTCCCTATATCATGTTGAATCTCTTAACATTCACAATTTTATTAAATTAATTTAATAGACAGATGATTAATGTAACTGACACTCATAGTTTCAATAAAACAATAAGGAGGTGTTTAGTTAAAAGATATCATAAACATATTATTTGATATGTATTTTCTGTGTGCGGAGCAAACAGCATTTTGTTGTTTATGAACCAAATGTACACTGTACAGTCGATTTCATAAATATGTGTACACTTTAGTACCTTATCTATTTATTTAATGTCATTTTTGATCGGCCAGATATAAAAGATGTTCGGGTTATATGAGTCTTCCTTGTTCTTAAACCGTTGCGATTAGAACCTCACCGATGCAATTTCATTTCACCTAAACCCAAATGTTTTTAGGGCTGTCGGACTGTACAATGGGGCTGTACTGCGCAACCACACAATGTATTTCTAAATGGTGTTCTGTTTATTTAACACTTTCTTTCTTCTTACAGATATCAGTGTTTCATCTTTAAAAAGAATAAGTAATGAGGGAAAATTAAACAACGGTGTCTTTAGTACTCCCGGAAAAAAGCGACCTCACAAGGCCACGGTGTCTAATTTGGATAGCTTTGACATCCAAGCTATCCGAAATAAAATAAATGAATTTTATACTATATATTTTATATAGGTGAGAGTGTGAGCACTTCATGTCATGACCACTAGCTTTAGGAATTTTATCTGCCTCATAAATACTCGTGAACGGGTGTTGTCAGTGGGGTCCTGTCTGTTCACGCTTGCAAGAACCTGTTTTCCAGTTAGTTATTTTAGTTATCGTTCCTGACGTAGAGACCTCGTCATGTTGTTCTCCTAGTCACTATTTTTAATTTACTCAATGTTATTGAGCGTACATTTGTAACGACTAAGTTTGTGTTGTTAGAAATAATTATTAATTACTTTACTACCTTGTAATGTTACTTTTAAGAATAATTGTATTTTATGATTGGAAAAAATGATCTGCTGGAGTTTCTTGCGGCGCTTCTTCTCCAAGATATAATTGTCGTTAGATAGAGGTGTAAGGGTGATGAGAATAATGTTACCTCTAATTACTTTATTAAAAAGGTTGAATATAATATTCCTCATCATCATTGTTTTATTATGCTGTGTGCGACACAGACGAAAACCTCTCGTATCAATGAAATCTATCAACAGCACGACTAGCACAAGTTGCTCGTGACTTGTTTGTCGCTCGGATCTCCCTTACTATCTAGTCTGTTACAATAGAGACGCACAGAGCGACAAGCGAGAAAATACAACTTGTGCTACACGTGCAGATCACTATATTTTCATGTCAAATATATTTCGAAAAACCAAATGTGCTCCAGTCACTGTCATCGTATTTTACCTAAAGTGCTTTTCATCAAAATATAGCGCTCGTAATAATATATATGAAAATATAGTACGCGTTTCCTCTTCCTTTGTGCCCACCAAAATAAATAAAATAATAAAAGTATCAATATCGTTTATTCCTTCATTGATCGGTAATACCATATCAAGATTTTTTGAATTTGCCGCTTTTTCCCAGGTTCAGCTTTCATTAGACAGACTCTATTGGATATTTTTGATTTAGATTACGGGATCGAAGCGAGGGCGGGCCTCTTGTGTTAAGTACATGAACTCATAATCACGCCACAATGAGGAAAATGAAATTATAAATGAACTGGATATTCGTACCAAACAAAAGATGACGCTCGAATGCATCAAGATTTAAAAAATAGTTTTTATTAAAATAAAAGTCTAACGAAAAATCAATGAAACTTCGTACACGGGAATATTGTGTTAATTCTAAGGAAAACAACCATGCAGCTACTCATAAAAGTTGATGACATTCTCAAAATAGAATACTCAATAATATATCCTAATCCCGTGTACAAGTTTCCAATGGTAAATAAAATTATTAATTATTACTTTATCAAATAATGTCGCCAATATTCTATTGTGGATACATTTTGTACGATCAACCTAAATAAGCATGCAAGCGGGTGCGTAAGACAGGAAAACGCAAAATGTGTGTTTGGTGATTCAGCTTTACCCGAAGTACCTATTACTTACAACCATCCCCTGGGTGAGGTCAGTTAACGTACGCAGACTCCAAAATAATTAACTTATAACATAATTTTAATATGATCTCTGATCTCACTTTAAGTCATTGATGGGACGTGTGAGCTTTGATTAAAAACGGCGACTGCCTTTCTTTCATGCTGTTTCATACAATATTTAAACCGCAAACGTACTGACAACGGAGGCGGCGCGGTGCGGCGTGCTCCCATACTAAACGTGCTGAAAACGTGGACGGAGGCGTTTTCAGTATAGGAACGCACCGCACCGCCTTCGCTCTCAGTATTGTGGTTTTAATGTATTTTATTGATTTGATTATATAATCCACATATATTTTCTTTATTATATTACCAATTTAACCGGTCATACATTAAAATTTGGTTTACAACTTTAAACCCTTTGTTAAGACGTCAAATATAAAATAGAATGAACGATAGCAATTTAGAAAAATAATCCTTTATCGCTTAGAAGATTCTTTTCTCTGTTTGTTTTTGCAAAACACAAATACTCTCCCTGACTTACAAACGCTTTTTATATCCGCGCTTTCAAATTTTAAAAGAGATCAAATTAAAATGTAATTTGTAACATCATTTTATACTAGTTTAGTTAAAACAACACCACATTTAGGTAAACCCACAAACGAAACAATTTTCACACCAAACACCGTGGATCGATAAATCCACATGAAACATAAGATTTTTCAACGAAGTATAGATTGTGTTAGACAGAAATAGAAGTTATAGGAGATAGGGCAGTTCAGATTAGTTGTTGCAAAGCTACTGTCAATCTAGAAATTTAGTTAAAGGTCTAAGTAACACATAACACGGCAGATCATGTCCATTTCAAGATATGCACCATTGACATTGGTATTGTAGGAAAATTTAAAATGCCATCAAATGCAGATTAAAACAGCTACCTACTTAGATAGATAGCATGCTTTTTCTGTTGACAGTAATGTTTAAAAAATCATTCTTAGGAATGGACATGAACACGTAACAACATACTAATCAGGATTAGACACTCGTGCTTTTATATTAGTTAGAACATTCAAACACTGAAAACTCTTTAATATTTGATACTAAAGTTCATATTAATCCAAATATCCTGGCACTGAACGTGCAAAATTCACGCAACGCGTGCACACCGTGCATTGTGAACCTTACAGTCTCGGTGATAAGGTTGTCGTACCTGAAGAGGAAAGTCTCGCCGGTGCCGAAATACGCTTGCCGGTTGCCGCGCTCGTCTTTTTGGTTGCGCTCGAACCACCGGGTGGAGCAGTACGCGCCAAATACCTGGAATTTACAGTGAAGAGCTAATTTAATAATGGGCATTATCATCATCCGTGCCATAGAGCGCAGTATTATAAAAGATAAAGGATAAAAGAAATTTATTCAGTAAGTAGGCCGCTCGGGCACTTTTACACGTCAAGATACTACCAGCGTTTCCCAAGAGGAGACCCCTGCT
Organism: Acleris sparsana; assembly: GCA_923062465.1. NCBI lineage: Eukaryota > Metazoa > Arthropoda > Insecta > Lepidoptera > Tortricidae > Acleris > Acleris sparsana. Next base: position 19,055,975 of record OV281286.1, read on the forward strand.
GAGAAGAAACGCCGCAAGAAACTCAGCAGTCAGTCATTTTTTAAACATATTTCATTCATATTTCATATTACAATGGTACAACTTAGTCTAGCATTATATAAAGCTACAAGTATTAAATTAAATATAATATCAAATAACAGTAGTTCAGCAGGAAAACATGCCAAAAATCTTACGGGAGAGAAAGATAGAAAATAATAAAATAAAATAAAATAGAATCAACTACTTATATATGTGTATATGAGATGGTGCAAGATGACCACATAAAAGTTTCGATATGTTTTCCTGCATCATCGGTGTCCCCCAGACAAGAAAAAGCAGGATAAAGCTTTTGCATTTGAACAAATTATTATTGACTAAGTTTCGGGTGTAGGCCATGCATTTTTGTCTGTTAGATAGTCCTCGACCCTATAATACGCTTTAGATATTAACGACCTTTTCAAATATTTTTTAAGTGCTGGAAAGGTTAAAACTACTTCAGGTAATTTATTATAGAAATGAATGCATTGACCAACAAATGATTTATATACTTTACGGACACGGTTTCTTCAGGTGTACGGATATCCGATCACATTAGACCAGTCTGCGCTCCAGGACTCGAATTACCGATGTGGGACGGAAGACCGCCAAACTAAAATGTAACTGCGCTGGATGTCTGCCGGTTGCATCGGGACCGAGAGAGCAAGATCACGACTGACTGGATCCCAAGTAATGGCAGCTGGATCATAAATAAAATGGCGGGACGATTTGGATAAATTTAAACCAGACTGGCAAATATTAGCCAGAACTAGAGATGACTGGAGAAATGAGATCCGCCCCGGATCTTGCCCAACAGTGAAACACTAAATAGGCTATATAGATTATCATCATCGCTTCAACCGAAAGACGTCCCTGGATGGACATACTCCTCCCCCAAGATTTGCCTTGTTTATCGGTTCGCGCAACATTAGACACATAGTTGGTTCACCTCGTTGGAGGTCTACCGACGCTACGTCCTCTGGACGACGTTATGACTGCTCTTTTTCACAGGACAGTCATAACGTCATCAGTATGATGACAATATCGAACCCAAAGCTACAGTCCTAGTCGACACTGACCTCGTTATTGCAGGTCTTGATCATAAGCAGCGTAGGCTCATGATGCTCAACACGCACGTAGAAGGTAGTGAGCGAGCAGCCGTGCTCCTCGGTGGTATACAGCAGCACAGGCTGGTACATCGTGATGCGGACGGGAAGCCAGGACCAGAGCGTGAACAGCTGGAAGGCAACGCTGGTTGGAGTAGGGACACAATTGGGATTTCCATGTTGATTTCACAAAAGAACTATGTTGGTTTTTAAACGTTTATGCTTGTCCCTTATAAGGTGGTCTTACGAAACAGAGATTATATAGGGTGTCACTATTCTTAAAGACGCGATGAGTGAAAATGTTATTTTGTAACGCTTAGAAACATTAAGCAAGAGCGACATCACGGCACCAATTGGTCACGTATGATCGTTGTCACCCAACAGTTTGCAAGCTTCAGTAAGGAACTTCAAAAATGCCAGATTGGCAAGTGTCGCAAAACCTTTTTTTTCTTAGACAGACTTAAACTTCTTTCATTTGAACAAAGTGTTTTTTGCAAATAGTTATAACACTCGTTGTTGTTTGTACGTTGACAACATGAGAATTATACCACTGTCGTCAAAAAACACATTACAATATGTTCCTTACCTGCCTGATGTTTTATTTCTCATTTAATGAAAGAAGTTTCAATACAATTCTTCTGTGAGATCAACATACAAAACGGTTAAGTAAAATAAAAAAAAAACACTAAATCATTATGAACCTAAGGTTCGTTCAACCAATGTATGGTAGGCGAGCTTCTACTCAAAATTCTAGTGACATGAACCATGACCTCGTGCTTAGTACCTTCTACGGAATACGATTTAAATTTCATTGGATTTTGCCCATACACCATAACTTGTTTTTTTAAACTTTGATGTCATCTTAGAATACAGCTTTATATTATAATTAGACCCCGGTATCGGAGGTGCAAAATGGTAGCTGTCAATTTCGAGCCATTACTAGGGAAGGGTAAACATTGTTTTGAAATATTAACTTCATGTCGATAAACATAGTTATATGTCGATATTTTATTATATCATAATGATAGCGTTTATTCTATAAAGTAGGACTATATAATTACAAAACCAACATGTATTGAACATTTTTATTATTTACAAAAAAAAATCTTTCATCATTAAGAAGTTTTAGTTATCTTCTTAGCATAAAGCATTCATAAATAAATTTAAAACAAAATATAAACTCTTTTATATTCACCAAAGGTCATACCATGTTCTTGATGAATGATCAGATTCTTTGCAGTAAACTAGTAAAGTAAAGTGACAATGATTATCTATTGACGTAAATAATTTATTATCAGTATAAGTGACCAGTATTAATCTCTATTGAAAAGGTTTATCACAAGAGTGTTTATGCACTGCTCTGCAACTCGAAACATAAGAAAAGTAATAGCAACCATATATATATATTTTGTTGTACAGTCGAGTTCATAAATATGTGTACACTTTATATTTTTACGATCAATGATTATCATAGATCAAAAAAAAATAACTGTGTACAACCTAATGTATAGAAAAATCGTGTATCGATATCAACATCAAAAATATGATTACCCATCCCTAAGAACTTGACAGCTACCATTTTGCACCTCCGATACCGGGGTCTAATTATAATGCTATGAATGAACAGATTGCATTCAGATGTTTGAATGTAATGAACCTCTTTATTTTCTAAATTAGGCATCAATTACATAACGTGGAGGTGACTTCTATGGATCCAGACTTAGACTTTGACTGTTTTTGCCTTTTTGGGCTTTTTAACATAATCAAGTCTTCGAATATAAAGAAATATGATCATTGTCAAATAAATGTTCATGTCATCGCACTGCCCGTTTTAACTATCAAATTGTCTTAAAATCTAAAAGTTTAAATAAATATAAAACAAACACTGACATTTAGTTAGTTTTGTCATATTAGTAGACAACTACGGTGCTAAGTGCAGTTGTGCACGGTGGACATAAATTACGGACAATACGACCAAAGATCACCGTCTAATACCAACGGTATTGGCGTCTGACCTTTGGTTCAGTGACAAAATCATGCCAATTGTCAAAAATAAATTAATTCAAGACATTACTTGTAGGTTATTGTTATATTGACAACATGGAATGATTATATAATACAAAAACGATCATAAACTATGCATGCAACATAAAATATTGGATATACAGACGGCACATGTGATTCAAACGCTAGGTTAGCTATTCTAAACAAAAATATTGCAACTCTCTACGGATGAAAACAACTATAATAGCTACAATTCCACAGCCCATAATACACCCTTACTGGAACGATGTTACAACACTCTCCTTAGGCCCCTACCAAAAACGTGGTGACATTTTATTACAGTTCCTTACAAAACAAATAACCTAACCCTCCTCATTTGCGTGTTCTAATAAGTGTGAACATATCCCTAGCAACTAACATTCTCATTTTCATCATCATTTCAGCCGAATGACACTTGCTGGACATAGGCCTCCCCCAAGATTTGCCGCAAGGACCGGTCCTGCGCCGCTTGCAATCCATCGTTTTCCAGCAACCTAAGCCACGTCGTCATTCCATCTTGTTGGAGGCCTACCCATACTGCGTCTTCCATATCTAACCTAACCTTCTATCTTTGAGGAAACTCGCATACCATGTGCAATAATTGGCAGCTGCAGCTTGACTCAAATCAGTTTGTTCAGCATAATTATTGCGAAAACAATGAAGCTAAACTAGGAGTTACTCACTGATTACCAGCGCTTTGTTCGCTATAGTTTTGTGCTGATTCAGCGCCTATTATTTTCTGTTTCGCATAGCATTGTTATAATTTTGAATTCTGGTCTAAAAAGTCCTTTACTTTACGAGGCCAAAGATTCATAATAATTTATTCTTATTGATTACTAGTTATATTTTTCGAGAAAAATAAGATAAAGTTTTTTTTTTTATGATTTATTTGTAAATATAGGTTTTATATAGGTGTTACAAATTTAGGCACAAGTATCACTATATTTGGCCGCTAGGCATACAAATATGTTAGGTCATAATAGCGCATGCACAGGATACAATTATAATAATTCGTACAGTTATTTCGTCATATGTATTATAATATAGTTAGGAAATGTCAGATAAATATTTCGATAGTGAGTAGTATGCTTTTTGAACTAAGAAATTAAATAGAGATTGTTTGAACCTCGCTAAGTCATCTAGGCTCGATATATTCTTTGGCAATTGGTTGTAGAGTTTCGGTGCCATTCCGAAAACACTTTTTGCATGCAGGGCTGTTTTGAGTGGTCCCGTAAAAAAATTATTTCTATTTCGAGCACTATTAAAAACTGAAAAACGGGTTGTGTTTCTTTTGACAAACATTACTACCTCATATATGTAAAGGCACGGTAGTGAAAGTATTTTAAGCCTAATGAAATGCGTTTTGCAGGTTTCTGTTGGTGGAATTCGACATACCGATCGCAAACATTTTTTTTGTGCCTTGAAAGCCAGTTTGCAATGTTAATATTTTTCGAGAATCAAAACAATAACGTTATAGATAACTCTACTTACCTAATTGAAATTTGCTCTAGTTCTATTTAACAACACGTGTTGATAACACGAGAAGTTCAAAATCGACAATACAGATCACAAGGACAGCTACATAAAATTCTCCTCTAGTACGACGAAACCATGAAGGCGCGCAGATTAATAAAAGACAAAATCTTTTACGTTTCAGTGTTACAGTGCTACCAATTTTTCATTTTCCCCAATTGCAATTCTACTATGCCACCACTAACTACTACACCAAAATGATGTGTGACCGCAAACCTTCTGTCTTAGGTCTGAAGAGTGCTGTTTCTGATCCTTGAATACTGCATTAGGGAATGGGAACCACAGGGCCAAGTGGGCGGACCGTGGACTCTGCGGAAAATTGGTCAAAATATTCTTATTCTTTGCTCTGTGGATTGAGTAAGACTCGGAGCTACATATAAACCTGTCGCCAATATAGAGGTAGCTACAATTTTAAAACTGCACACACAACAAACATTGATATACGACACAAATTATGTATTAAAAAAGAATAGCCATCATGCAAAGTAGCTTACGATTGGTAAAAATAATATCTAAGCGGAATATTATATCGACGACATTGTTGTGGCAAATCATAATAAAAAAAAATAGACACCTAGTGGAAAGCGGTGCAACTAAACATCGACGGTCGCTAGCTCGGTACGAGGCGACGCGGTGACTTAGGTTATCTTACTTCACTCTGGTCGAGTATCTGCGACTTGAGAGCTGTGATAGGGTAAACGCCCATCGATAGGGCGCGCGGGCCCGGCGAATGTGAGCCCTAACGGGAAAAAACTGTTAGCACTCACACAAAACAATCGATTACATGCGATGTCACTATCGAAATCGCTCACAACTGTTAATAGTCTCAAGCTGACTGTTACTTTAGCATCGGAATTTCTTACGCCACTCACACGCATGCCAATTTATTTCGATTTTCAACTCGATATATGTTGATGATAGGGATTTTGTAAAACACACTGAAACATCGATAAAACAAGAAAAATCCCACATTCAAAGCGAATGAGATGAAAAAATTAAATCGATAATCGCTATATTTGGAAGATTTATGATTACTGTAGGGTTGAATGATAACATCGACGGAACACAACATGATATCATTCCAAAGTCTCGCTACACAGACTGAACATAACATAACGTTGTAGGGTCAAGAAAATAAAGGGAAAATAATAGGTATCTTACATAGAACTAGACCAGGCTAGCCATGAGAGAATGTCTCTGGAGGAATCCTGGTCGAGGGCGGAATCGACGCGGAAATTAGTCGGGTTAGAATCGCAATCGAATGACAGAATGAGAAAGTAAAGCGAAAGCCACGCCTAATGTCGCCGTGTACGATACCATTTGTTTGCACGCTTCCTCAGACATTCTCTGCAAACCAAGTAAAATCACCGGTATACATAATTATAATATATTCTGTATGCCGTGTGGTGCGTGTGTGTTAGAACATCCTCGTGTCGGTTAAAGTACTGCTACCCATTGATATATACTCAATTTGAATAGCCTAATTCATCAAATTCCATTTCAATATCAAGTGTGTTGTATAGTTGCTTAGCTTAGAGTACATCATCAATATAGAGTCAAGTTGGTTACTTACCTCACGTATAGTCAGGGTGTGCGACATCATCTGTATATTGACCTGGGACTGGCTGGTGGGCAGGTTGTCGGACGAGCGAGAGCGCACGAGGCGGTTCCCGGAGATCACTTGCTTGGACTTGAGAGTCATCTCCGTCTTAATGAACACTCGGGATATGTACTGTGAACTGTTAAAGAGAACAATTCTTATGTAAATAAACAATGGAAAATTATTAGTATTCACGATGAAATAAGGGACGGGACGGATATTTATTATTATTAAAAGGGAAAATTAATCAGTCCACAAAAACAAATGGCACTCTTTTCAAGAAATTTAGAACGATTAGCGTATATGTTGTAAGGGGGAGTCTTTTAAAGTGAAAGGAATAAATAATTCGGAAATCTGAATAAAAATCCAGATTTCGCAATACCCTATTTGTGCGTTGTTGTCTGCCTGCGGCTGTTGTGAATAAATGTATTTTCTTTCTTTCTTTTCTTTCTTCCAACATATTTTTTAACTATTTTTTATTCGAGTTTTTTTTAATATTTTCCCGTAAATGATGATTAATTAAAATATACCTATCTATTGAAACAATCATTCTCACGCTTAATTGATAAGTTATTCGTAAATAACTATCAAATCGAAATCAGCGGCATACTAGCTTTATACTTAATTATCCTTAACTAGCATCCCGCCCTCACTTCGCTTCGATTAGTGAGATTTCTGTAACACTCGTACGATGGTGAGAACCGCAAGCTCAAATAAAGACTGACAGAAAGTCAGACAGACGCGGAAAGCGAACTATGTAAAGATAATATAATAAATGTCAAAGTGTGTTTATTTTTTCCGTATTCACTTATCCTTACAGAAATGATTGCTATCCCAAATAATCGGATGTTTACTGAGGCTATAAGACTCCTTCCCGGACGGAGTCGAGGGAAAATATTATTGGAATAATAAAAATCAAACTGTTTTAATGCCCTAACCCAAGGACGATTGAGTATTCTGGTAAAACTCGATCAAGTACAGAAACTAACCCTAAATCCCAAGTCACTTTGCACCCCAGCATACCTTAAAGCCCTAATACTAAACGCGGTCCTCAACAGCTTGGTGGGCGAGGCCGGCATATTCTTGCAGAACTTGTCGATGGCGTGGTCGACGCCGTTCTTCGTGGCCTCGGCGTACCACTCGGAGTTCTGGTTAGTCGAGTGCTTGTGGAACAGGATCAGGATGGCCAGCGCTACCCTGTAGAATACCTGGGGAATAAAAAGGAACAAACTGTTTAGATAGAGACATTTGTTATGACCCGGGATCAAACTTTTGGTGCCGATGACGTCAATTTCATACAGGTGAATAAAAATGAAAGACTAATATTGAAAGGTTATCGCGGAACAAGATCTGCATAAAACCTTGTGAAACTTTCTGAGTTCATCGCTACAGACATTGAGAGGTACAGCAGCAAAAATCACCGCGTAACATTATCATTAAAAATAAACTGGTTTTTAGTTGTAAAAAAAAATAGAATGATTAAATAGTCATAAATATTATTCTAGCATTGAGATTCGATTTGCCATTTTTAGTGAAACACATGTTGAAAGAAAATAAGCTACTGCTGTGATACGTATTTTGTTTGCTGTAAGCTGTATTTAACTCCTATAATTATACCGTTTTTTATTTATCATTATTAATTATATTTATACTAGTTAATAGACAATTTTTTGAGTTTGAAAATGTATAAAAATGTAACCAGGAGGACGGCTTTGACATATCGTCACCGAGGAAAACAGTGATAAATAAATATAGGCCTCGGGATAAATTGTCGGACAAATCTTCGGATGTTGTGAGCGTTGTGTGGGGTGTTACTGATTCGAATGAACAAAAACATAGACAATATGCGGGTAGTTCGGAAAATTCTCACCACCCTCAGACATTGATGCCCCTTCAGTCATGTCGAGGTTGTGACTATCATATCATTATCATATCCGAGGTCGTACTTTTGGTGCCAATGACGTCATTTCTCATATAGATGATTAAAAATGAAAGACTAGTAATGAAACGATGAAATTTGCATCGGGTATCGAGGAACCGGTTCGATTCCGAGTTCATCGATACCGAATGACATTGAGATGGCCAGTAGCAAGTATCATCGGGTAACATTAATCATGTAAAAAGAAACTATTTTTATGTAGAAATAACAATTTGTATACTAAAACAAAACGGCGAATTGTCGTTGAACGAAGAATATAGACCTAATTTTGTAATTTTAATAATAAATAGCAAAAAAAAGTTGACTGTGCTCATTTGGTTTGCGATTAAGCTGTATTTAACACTGATTCTAACGTTAATTTATATTATTAATTTATTTGAACCAGTTAATACCTAAACACCTGCTAACCTGTGTGCACCAATTTTTTTTTTTTAAGGTATAGGAGGGAAACGAGCACACGGATCGCCTGATGGAAAGCGATTACCGTCACCCATAGACACCTGCAGCACCAGAGGAGTCACAAGTGCGATGCCGGCCTTTCAAATGAGAGTACGCTCTTTTCTTGAAGGTTTGTTTTCTTTTGGTTATAATACTTATAATGATTATTGTACTGTTTAACTACAAACATATACAAAGGAGTTATCGAACTCGACTAGACGTCACTTTGTAAAGTATTTTTGATCGAGGACTGTATGAATAATGAAGTAGTAAGGGACGTCGGGAATTAAAAACACTATAACCCGGTTATGAAATGAAATTATACTTAACTCATACTTTTTACCACTTATCAACAAGGATAAATAGTGTTAGGAGTACTATTTCGGTCTTCTATGACTACCGGTTTGTCGAGTTTTTTAGGGTTCCGTACCTCAAACAGATAAGATAAAAGATAAAAGATGTTTATTCAGTAAGTAGGCCGCACGGCACTTTTACACTTCAAAAATCTACCAGCGCTTCGCAAGACCACTGCTGTGAAGAAACACCGCAAGTCGTTTTTTTTAAATACTACTTATGATACTATACAATTAATCTAACATAAAATAAAATAAAAATATATTCATGCGTATTTTGAGCAAGCAAATGTGTCAAAACTCAGAATTTTCATAGGGACTAATAAGTAGTAGTAATAAAATATATATATATACATATATAAATTATACTTTCCTATGCCAGTGCAAGACAACCACATACAAAATTTCGATACATTCTCCTACAGAAACCGTGTTCCCTGGACAATATACAATTTATTCTCATATTTTTTTTGACTAATTTATTATTAAGTTATTTAGGTGTTTAGTTTAGTTTAGGCCTAGCATTTGTATCTGTTAAATAGTCCTCGACCCTATAGCAAGCTATAGACATCAACGATTTTTTCCAGTAAGTTTTAAGTACTGGAAATGGTAACTCTAAAACTGCGTCAGGTAATTTATTATAGAAATGAAAGCAACCTACAAAATGATTTATAAACCTTACGGACAAGAGTTTTTTTACACAAAGGGAAAAAAAGGAACCCTTATAGGATCACTTTGTTGTTCATCTGTCTGTCATATACTCTATACATGTAAAACAAGTCAAGTCAAGTCAAGTTTACAGTCCCTTGAAGTTGTGAAAAAATCAAACATCTAAGTTAATGTAAAAAGAAGATACGGCTGTTTTTGCTTCAAAAAACTTATATTTCAACACTCTCAAGGGAATCAAAATTTATAAGGTATTTTCCGTTGCCCTAGATATATGAAATTTGGCAAGTAATACCGTCTTATACTACAACTATAGGAAAAAACTGAAAACTATACATTTTTAATTAAATCACAAAAGAACAGGATCTTTATGCAAGGAACGGTGGTCCAAATTTGAATTGAGTTAACCGTGTCATGTGCGGAACGCTCGGTGGGCGAGTCCGACTCGCACTTGTTCGGTTTTTTTTACGAGGAAAAGGAGGCAGACGAGCAAACGAGTCACCTGTTTGTAGGTGATCATGGCGGCCCATTTACACCCACAAAACCATGGAATCGCACATGCCTTAGTTATTTATAAATAGATAACCAGTTAGCACACTTGGTTATTTATGAGAAATAAGGAACCTGGGAAGCATGACCTTAACGCTTCAATTAACGCTGAAAGCCCGACCCTAATGGATGGGAAAGTGATATGAAGATGAACTGGTAGAGAGGAACCAGCTTGACCAGAATCTGATCACACCGCTGTGTACATTGGAGGAAGCGGATTTTACTAATACTGTGTATGTTAAAATAAACAGTATTAAAGTTGAGGTGATGTTTACGTTGACGACATTATGCTGCGATGAATTAATCAGTCACAATATTCACGTAAGTCACTTGAAATTGCATAAATCCGTTTATTATAACTACTATTTTATGTTGACTTAGTATTACTTTGTATTTGTAGAATTATTAACATGAATATCTGTATAAAATGATGATTGTGAGCAAAAATAAATCTTGAGTTACGTATTCTTTGAATATAGTTAAAAGCGAGTGCAAATATAACTCTTGAATTGCTTCAGTAATACCAAAGTTGTATTGTATGAAGAATGCGATGATAAATACCCCTTATTATCAGTGGCATAGGGGCGTTCAGTTATTTTTGATGACTTGGGAACGAACGCTTATAATAATATTTATGATTTTGACTGTACCATCAAGGGGGGGAAATAAATCGAAGCTAGAAGAAATGTACCTTGAATTACGTCACGTATATTTTGCATCTCTCTCTCGAGGAAGGAAGAAAAGGAACACAAAAATTAGTAGTTAAAAGTTACATTTTCTAGTTTCAATCTAAATTCCAAAGTATGCTCTGAAATCCCCATATATACATTTTTGAATATTACATAGCTAGATAAACAACAGCTGGAGTTAGTATTTGCATTAGAAATACAACCTCTAACGCCATCTAACGTAATGAAATTACTTCACCCTTGAACTTAAACTGTGTTAATCTTGCGCATAAATTAAAATGAAAATGTAATTAATACACTCCCACTATAAAACATAAATAGCGCTAACAGTCCATGCGGCATGTATACTAATTTGTTATTTGCATAACGTTCTGAAATTAACATTCTGCCGCAGTTTTTCCGGACATTTTATTCATAAAAACTCCAATATTGCAATAATACATTCTTTATTTTTGGATTGTGTTGGACTTTCAAAAATGAGGTGCAAGATACACCGGATATCTACTCAACATGGTTCTATTAAATTGTACAGAAGTCCAATGTAGAAAGAGCCATATCGAGTTGGAAGGACGCCGTTAATTTCTTGCTTGTTGGTATTGCCAAGTAAATAAAATTGTAGAAATACGGATTTTTCTTACAGCACGTTTAGACGAAACAGGCCTATCAAAAAGTTCAGTGCCAGTTTTCGTGAGTTCCATGCAGCATTTCTTAGTTTTTGTCAATCTACTCGTTATCAGAACAGACAATGATAATTGCTGGATACAGCTCTTAAGGTCAAATTGGACTAGCAATAAAAAATGCAGGAGTTGATTGCTATCTTACTTCTTTAATTCAAGAAGCTCAATTTTGCTGTCTTTTATTAACCAAAGTTAAAGTAAGAGACCGCAGTCAACTTCTGCAATTGTAATTTCTACAGTAAACCTCACTTTAAGCTTAAAATCTCACCTTGACGCCCTCATGGAAGAAGCAATCCAACACCCGAACGAGGTGCGGGAAAGGCAGTGCAGCCAGAATCCACCACTGCCAGTCGGTGTAGATGCGCTCGGGCCCAATCGCGCCCGAGAGACGCGACAGGTGCTGCGCCGCCGACTTCTGCAACCAATCCGCGATACTGTACGGAATCTGACCATAGTAATAAGTAGATAACATAATAAAAAAGTTCCCTATCTTATCTTACATATGGGCCCTTTCGGGTACACTTCAACCCTTTTTTGGTTTTGACTCGGTAACTAACGATCACGAGTCAACCCCCTAATACGCTCTTATGCTCGGCCACCGACGCTCTTATGCTCGAATTTAAATATTGTATTGGCTTTGATTTCCCATCTACCAAAATTTCACTAAAACCGGGTTAACAATACTAAAGTTATCATTTATCACCGACTCTTCCTTCCTTTCATTCGGTGGATTTGGTGGATGGTGCAAGTAGAGAGATTTTCCAATAAATGATTCAAGTGCCATATAGTCATACCATAAACAACACAGACTGGCGCTAGCCCGTGGCGCCACGAGTGACAATGCATTCCGCACATGCATCAAACGATGTGTTGAATTGAACTTGTATGAAACAATAACATGAAAAATAAGGCCGCCGAGGAACCTTCCTAAGATTGCGGGACCAAATCGCAGAGAACGAGGAGGCAATAGCCGAGATAAATAAAAAGAATTTCTGTCATGCAGAGTTGTATAGAAAAGCGAGCGCGTAGAACCTTTTTTTGTTACTAACAAATTTCAAAATATATCTGACACTTATAAAGGAAACCTTTCGTTTTACTTTAAAGTTTAAACTTCACAAATTCGAAAACTAATTTCGACTTTGAACATAAAATATAACGGTTAACATTAAAATTGTTCAAAAGCCGCTTTGAACAGCGAATTAATAAAGGGATTGTTAGAGAAGCAAACCCTGCTTATAGAGGTCGAACAAAGACTTAGTACAATGTACTTTGAAGGCTTAAGTACTTTTAGCAAACATCTAGCCATAAATTGTTAACAACCTTCGTAGCTCAGTGAAACAAAAAGTAGATTAAATGAAAATACCACGGCAATGGTTTACAAAATAATTTAGAATACCAATACCATATCATATCGCCTATAACTATTAAATACTAATTACTCATGAACGGCCCAACCTTAATAAGAACCCTCCCGATTTAGGTAATCGTTTAAAAAACAGGACAAATGGGAGTTAAACTTGCGTGGGTGGACATGGATCCATAGACTTCTTAAATAGGAGGAAGGAATTTCCGCTCATTTTCTTAAATAACTTCAAATCGAATTATATTACAATTATTTAAAAAAAACGAGACTCACCACAAGCCCTTTAATTTGATATGTCACACGATATAGTTTGCAATACTTTTTTGAATTCTAATTTACGTCCCAAAAGTGGCCCCCATGTTTAAAAATCATTTTCATCACACTTGCTCGTAAATGGTGTTATTCCATGCCTGTATACAGAAGGACAATGGCCTAAATTGTTCCCGCGGGAATTATGGCGAGTTTGTCATCCCTAGGGAGTAATGACTTTCTTTTTAAAATTTGCAACTCTTTCGTACCTACATCATTTCTGACTAAGGAGGTTTAATTTTCAGCCAAAAATTAAATCGGTTTCTAATTTCATCTTTAAAAATTAGCTATAGACTAACTTACATTACACAAAACCTATACGCTTCATTAAACTTCATTATTTTTATACCTATTTCAAGTTTATATCAACATTTATCATTAATTTTAGTAATTATACATTTTTATCAAATTGGCTAAATCTGGCTCAAATCCAGGTCGAAACTAAACGCAGTTATTATCTGTGGTAGAGGTCACAAAAAAAATATCGTTTCCATTTACGTTCCCGTTCGTCAAAAGTTATTTCTTTATATTTTGCAGAGTTAAAGTGTTTTCTCTTTGTTTTTTTTCCTCGCAAATGTGATGAAAACCATTGTGTGTATCACAGGCAGTAAGTGGATTACTAACTCGAGTCATTAAAAGCCCTCCGCCTTCGGCGTCGGGCTTCTAACACTCGTTAGTAATTCCCTTCATACTACCCTTGATGCACAATGTACTATTATTTTCGTTACACTTCCGTCTTTTGGTCAACGAGTTACATATTATCTATACCGAATTTCCACTCAATCGATCCAGTAATTTCGGAGCAAGTTGGCTATGACAGACGAACCCAAGTGATTCTTTAAGGATTCGTTATTTCCTTTCGAGGTACGGAACTGTTTTCACATCAGTTGTTAGAAAGCAAATCTGCTTCTAATCTGTTTAATGGCAGATTACACGCATACAATGCATATGGTGCTGCTAGCTCCGTCCTAGCTAGACCTAGATCAGGGTTGCATTGCATTCAATCACCTAGGCACTAACAGAGTTCAACCGCATATCGATTTTTAGTCGCGTGCCATTCACCCCGGTCAATAATTTATAATCGATAATAGGGCCGTAACCCCCGGTCCTTCGAGCCAGATAATAGCTATCAGGCCATTACTTATTCGTAAACGTGACGAGTATATCATGTCTATTTGTGACTGCCACGTCTAGCCCAAGCCTTTGTTTGAGATTCTAATATATTAGCGCAGTGTGGATGACCTGAAACTGGACTGATGTAATTCAAATTATTTCTGCAATAAACAAGTACTTATCGAGCATTGTTTTGCTGATGAAACGGAGATTTCTATTAAAATAGTGGAATGTATTGGCAATAAACAAGTCCAGAAGGAATGAATTAGTTACGAAACGAATGATAAAGTAAGTCATATCATTGACATCAAGAGTGTATACATTATGAAAGAAGAATAATAGGAATGATTCTTCTTTCATAATACAAATGTAAATTACAACAGGAAGTACGTACAAAAGCTGTTGAATTTGTACAAATTCTTTGACTAAAGTTGCATCGATCAACAGCAAGATGATAAATATAATCAGGGCCTCTATTCTACAGGGTAAAACTATATTGCCTTTGAAACGTTATCGCATTGTTTTTAACTTGGCCGTCATTACTCTGAAGTAAATAAGAGCTATGATAACGTTGACAATACAATAACATGTCCTAGGCTTTATGGTTTTACAAAGTAGAAAAAGGGGCCCTGGTCAACGCCCACTATGCTCAGTATCTGGCAATGTGCCAATTGCAACAAGAGCATACAATACTATACATATAAAACCCTTCCGTAATTCCAGTAGATTAGAAGCTCTGTAAACATGAAAAAGGACATGTGTGCATGTGTGTTCGGTTTCGTAGTCAAACTAGGAACAGATAAAGTTTCGCTGTATCTATAAGTTGTCTGTAAGTTACAGTAACTTCAGCGGACGCTGACGTTGGCTTGGCGCTGCGCGATTTCCGCTTCTTAGCGGATAGAACATACTATCAATCCCTATTCTTCAAAAACCTGCAGAGCAGAGTGAGAACCTAACCCACATGAAACCTCAATGCAAGAGTGAGACTTACGGCATGTTTCTTGGATATCTGCATGACGGTCTTCCACGTGACCTCGTTGAGCAGCTTCGTCTGAGTGATGAACATCTTCTCCTTGGACGCCACCAGGCTTGCCATACAGTGGTAGCATTCCTCTTCTGCGGGCAATGAGAAATGTTTTTATAAGAAAGAGTTCAATAGTGTAATGATAGGAGCTCCCAGGAAATATTGGTACTTTTGGAAGGAAGGAAATATTGGACACTACACGCTCTCACAGTTGTTTTTGCAGAGAGGCAAATGGCAAATTAAGGTGATCACTAATATATGATGCACTATAGGACGCCGGCGATATCGTACGTGTAGAATTGCTTTCCCGCTACTCCCCTTAGTTCTCCCGTTGGGGAACCATTTACCAGACTCAGCAAATTCAGCAAGGCTGTACGTTGTTTTTCAGTTAGTCACGGAACAGTTTATACGTACAGATTAGATAGCAAAAGATAGATAACCGTTGAGTGTGCTGTAGTTCAAAACGGACCTAACAACAGTGGTCCCTATTTGTAGTTATACCTACAGCTGGCACAATTTTGCACCAAAATGTTAGCAGAGCTACATATTAATTCATGGCCATTGTAAATGCTGACACGTTGCGCTTTGACTTCCTCACGCGATGGTACGTTCGTGCAATCAGTATCGATTTTAGTGCTTCGACGTACAACTCAACGGGTCAAGAAGTTTCATTTCACAAATGAAATACAGCCTACAATTCAGATACGTTTAGGGAAAGACATAGTAGGTTTTAAACTGATATTGAATTTGTATTCTTATTTGTAAATTATTGTAGATGTACGGTAGGAGTCTTTTAAGTTTCTTTGTAAAATAATAACAATCTAAATTACCAGACAGAAACGGTATACGTAGGAGAAAATGTGCTTGTAGTACAGTAAATAACCCAAATTAATAAGTTTAATCACCGCCTAAATCCTGTCATAAGCAGCTTATACCAGCAGGAGGAAAATTATTAAGGACAATCTCGACTAAGCCGACATAAATATAAAGTAAAAGCGAAATTGGGCTTCTTAGAGTAAACGGAACCGAGATTGTTTCCAGTTGTGTAAATAGTATGACTGTATCAATCTAAAACAAACAAGTAAATAAAGCCAGAACCAATCAGAAACGCGGCATTTCTATTGCCTCAAAATAACTTTCTTGCTAAAGAGAAAATGAAAAAAAATGTTTTGACGTCTTGAACAATTTGGAAGAACCTTGTACAAGTTTTTGTTTGTACCCCAAATGTAAGGATTCGTTAAATCAAGATATAAGCGTTAGCGCTCGAATGTGAAACGATTATGATAATATGGATTGTCTGTATATGTCATTTTATCGATTTCGTGATTATCAACAAGTTGACCTTGACTTTTGTTTGTTAGGCGTTATATATAAGAAAGGCTTTTCAAAATATGCCGAGTAATTAGTTAGTTATTAAAATTAATTAATTTTTCTAGTATTTAAGAGTCCTATGGTTACGGAAACCTTTGTAGGATTATATTTTACTTATTGAAGATAGATTTAATTTAATTACCCTATCTATTTAAAAAATTGGTAACCTCAAAATTCCAAGTTACAGTGTATATATTACAATTTTCTAAATACAACTCTCCACTGAGTCAAACCTACTTGAAGAAACTTGCCAGTTCGTCTGCTTACGTAAACCGCTATCATAAAAGTGATTTTTATCAAACAAACCGCTTTCTCGAAAACCGCACGAGCGTCTATCTAAGATTTGCAATCTTGTTCAAACAGCAGCGAAAAAACAATTTAAACAAACACAAGTGATAATGTTAACATTTTACAATAACAAATCGTTAGTTTGTTTCAAGTTATATAATGACTCACTTTGTTTAGTTAGGTCTGTACCTAAGTTACGCTTTTATATCTAAGGCATAGGCCTTTGTTTAGAATCATATTGGTTTAAGAATATACCTATCTTTTCCATAGAGTCAAATCATTAATTTTCAAGTTAACTGAAATTATAGTTTGAAACCCTTTGGATTATCATATTCTGTATGCAGAAAATTAATAAAATTTGGATAATACCCGTATTAGCAGGAACACTAGAACATATTTACAATGACTTCAAGTCTCCAATAACGAAATACATTAGTAACATACTTCCATATTTTTAGATGACGCCCTAAATAAACATTTTAGACTTTTTTATCCATTCACTCACTCACGATTTAATGAAAAAAAGAAGATCATAAAGATTTTTAGAAAACAAGATTAATTTGGTACAGGGTTGCGAGAAAAACTAAAAAAACAGGTGTTGCCCGTGATTTCATCAACGTAGAAGTCGTTTATCGCTCTGCGCTTCTAAATAAAAAGGACACGCATGCGCAATTTAAGGCTTGATTTCCTCCTACGCTGACATCCGGCGCTGACGTTGGTGGAGCGTATGAATATACACCATGTTGTATGGGACACCGCACAGCGACGCAGACGTCCGCGGCAGATTTGCCATATATTCGTACGCTCGACCGACGTCAGCGACCGATGTCAGCATAGGACGAAATCTAGCCTAATAGTCAAAGCAAATTTAACCCCATGTTAAGAAATAAGGTCAATAATAAATAAGCAGTTCTATGAGACATAGTACGCCCTTTTTCTAAGGAGGGCTACGAGCAAAAAGTATGTCCTTCTCTGGGGTTCAAGCCATCTCCTGACCATATTTGATGGAAAAAGTTTTAGCGGGTTAATCTCGAAAGCGTAACAAACACACTTAAAGTTCTCCACGTTTAGGTAGGATCTGATGCCTAGAATACAGAACTCCATGCAAAATTAAACCACGGGTTAGGCTTGATTTCCTGACGTCAGCGATCGATGTCAGTGTAGGAGGATATACATTAATCAAGCCCTAGTTTTAACGGAAGGGCTTTGCCGGCATGTAGTCCACTTTTCGCTCTCAATCAAAATGAAAACAATGAATCCAATTAGTGACCGGGGACGGATTCGGCCGCCGTCTGAAGTGGATGGATGGGACTTGGAACGCAACCATCATGATAGCCGGATGTCGTTTAAAATTGAAAATAAACTACGATTGAATGAACTGAACAAATAATTTGTTACCATCGACGTGTTATCATATCGTCAACGTAACTATAGCTCTTATTTACATGACAGTAATGGCAGCCGAATTAAAAACAATACCATAATACGTCAAAGGCAAGGTTTTTATACCCAGTAGGATAGATGCCCAGAAGTACCCAGAACGTGGGTATAATAAAGTTCTTAAACCAGTGTCGAATTGACCCTTCAGAATGGTTACTGTAAATATTATGTACTATTAAAACATTATATTAAAGCAAAATAAATAATACTAACACAACTTTGCGGGTGGTAGGACCTTGTGCAGGGTCCGTCCGGATCGCTACCACCATCTTATCCATTCAACTCCCACATAACAGCAGTGTTCGCATTGTTGTGTTCCGGTTTGGGGATAAGACAGCCGGTGTAATGACTAGCATAGAGGCATTCCATCTTAGTCCTCAGGGTTGGCAACGCATTTGCAATCTTAGGCTTGCAGTCTTGTGAATGCGAATGTCTATGGGTCACAGTTTCCACTTAACATCAGGTGGCCTGTGTGCTCGTTTGCCTTATCTATGCCATAAAAAAAAACGAGTTAAATATATTATTCTACTAGTAATTCCTTTTGCTTCTCTAACTCATTCTGTGTTCCAGAATGTTTGCTTCGTATGCAACTTGCAATTTATACGCGCTAGAGAAACGCTTCATTTTCTCGGGTATTTCTAGTACACTCGCGGAAAGTAATTCAAACTGTGGTAAGAACCTATTTTTAAACCAAGGGAAAAATAAGAGTGTTATAATATAATACGTGTCTGCGCATGGGTGAATCTGTGTTAAAAAATAAAACTACTTAAATAGGTCTTCAGCTAGCTTTCACGAAAATCATTTGAGCTGTTTAAGAGATAGTTAAATCAGCTCTGAAATAAGGGGTCACCATTACAGCGATATTTTTTTTTAATTTTGTTACAAGATTCATAAGTGTCAGCTCTGTAAAGTTTTTTTTTTCTCTAACCTTAACCTTAACACGTTAGCATTGGTTACGCCCTTAACAAAGAGCTCTCATACAAAACTAGACATCGTGCAACACAATTACGGACCGCAGGGGTCCGGGGGGTTAAGTGGGGCGACGCGGGCGGTAAAAACTGAGTAGTGGGGAAATTGCATTAACATGGGTTGCGGGTTGCTAGAAAATAGCATTAGTGGGAAACTCCACGTGATTAGATGTTTTACTCGCTTTGATAGAATTAATGTAAGTTAAGCGACGATTCTGCTACTTAGATATGGTTCATTTAGCAAGAATGATATAAGATAGATAATACTTTAGGAGGTAGGTATCCTAAAAACTATTGAATAGATAAAAAACCACTCGACATAATTACGACTATTTTTATAGCCGCAGGAACTGTTTTTTGTAGAATCCGATTTAGTGGCAATAGGATTTCAATGCTAGATTCCAGCAATTAAACGGATCCTGCAAAATGTGTCATCGTATTCTGCGACTACAATCGCATCGTCCGGTCGTCCGATAAAATGCCGGATCCGATTTAGTGGCAACAGTATTTGTATACTTGCATTCACACAAGCTCGGAACAAGAATCCCGCAAAAAACCAGATTTCATAAATCGGAAGCGCCCAAAACACTCACGTGTACTCACGGACTCCGGTTTTACAGGACCGAAGGATCCTAACCAAACCGGACGGTCGTGTGAACGGGCCCTTAAACCGACCCCATTTTTATCAAAACCAGCTAAAAACCACCCCAGTTAAACTTCTCGTGTTGCGGGTGATTATGGCGTCCATTTACTTTCTCAACCTACGATAGAATACGAATCTGTTAGAAGAGAATAAAGCATATAATTGCTTCACAGATTTCAAAGAGCAGGCTAGGAGGCTAGAAGCTTTGTAATTATTTTGACGTCTGAATTTAATTAAGTTCCTACGTCCAAATTGGTACGTTTTCTGACATGTTACAAATTAACAAAGCTTTCGTACGAAATGAGCTTCATAACATAACCTACAATTAACGTCAGACGTCGTTTCACACATAATCATTTACTTATTATTCTAATGCGGGTACAATTTAAATTAACTCTAGTCCTCTTATATTAAGGACATTTATGTATGGATAGTTTGAATTACCAGGCAGAACGTACTAAATCTGTTTGTTCTCTAAAGAACATTGAGCAGGACGAGCCTAGACCTTGGAACTATTGCGTCTCGTTCCGAACGCAATTTGCCGGGGCTATCCCATTGCCGGGCCCCGGAAATATCAAAGGAACCTTTTCATATAAGCCCTTCAACTCACAAGAGGGACGGTGAGTGCGCAATTCTCATACAAATTGACCATGATTGGGTAAATAGGATCCTATTCCCTTTGTGTCAGGCACTTTATACCGTATTAAACTCAAAGGGAATATCTAGAGCGTTTAGTTTATTTTATGACTTGACTAGCTTTTGCTAGTGACTCCGTCTCGATCTACCGCTTTTCCTTCAGAGACTACAATTTTCCCACAAAAAAAGTGTTCTATCTATATTATAAAAGTATTCTGCCATCCTTACAAACTTGGATTCCTTAGATTTGGATGGCAACCAAATAGACATCGAATTCCATCGTTTCTACCGCAGTTCATGAAGCGTTTCCTCCCAACTTGGCAGGTTTAATTGCTTTTCCGAAACTTCCCTTCAATTAAACAAGAACAATGAAAACGGGTCAATGTACGCACAAATTCACGTTCTGAGAGAGAAGTTTTCATAGCCCTTTAGTGTTGTTAACGATATACGTATGCTGTAAGTTATACAGTTTCTGACTCAATTTTATACAGGTAAATATCCAGACAAAAACTCTGATAATCGGGCTAAATATCCAAGTGACACAGTAAGAAAAGAACACGAAGGTAGGGCATGAATAAACGAGGAACCCGGCCATTTTCAGACCGTTCACCTTCCACGCTGAAACTTTTATGTAACCTCCTTTCCGAGATCGTTGTACTGCATTTGCATTAACAATTTATTCCGTCTATATATAGTCACAGACGTATTCTGATGTTATCACGTGTGTAGGAAATTAACAAGTGAAATTTTGTGGCCACTCATAAAATCCATTCACTGATCTACAGACGCATTATGTCGATTTTGCTTGCATATTGTTTCGTAATTTTGAAGAATAAATTATGAACAATCGGAATACCTACTTTAATTTACTGATATGGAGAAAGAGTTATATTTTATTATGAAATAAGAACAAAACAAAGGATTTAAGACATGTTATTTTATAACAAGTGCTTACACAATACACAGACATTACTTTGAGTACTATCGGAAGCATGACAGTCACATTTTTGTACCTTGTCGCTTTTCAGTGAAGTAAGCGATATCAAACAAGATTGTTAAAAACTTTAATACGATAAAGTACAAAAGCATCTACTTCTGACGATGACCAGACCAGCCAGGGCCATGTTTACGCCCGGAGGTAACCTTTTTGTTAAGTTAACGCTGCCCTAGATGTCGTTTCGTGTTGCATCGAAAAAACTGTCACCAAGCCGGGAGGGTGGTCAACAAGCAAGTCGACGCAATTAGTCAAGAACATATCAAGACGTCAACTACAATATCATTACTTTACACCTTACAGCTTACAGAGCGTAGATGCTCTAGGGAGTAATGTTAATAATCCGGTAGAATCTGGTTCAGCAGAGAACGAAGAGCAATCCCCTTGCGGAACATCTTCACAATAAACTCTCGCAGACATTTATAGTCTCCGCATATTTACTGGGCAGCAACACCGCCAGATGCGCTGACGTATCGTATATCATCCGCGACTGACCAGAGCTTTCTATTGCATGTATGCCTAAACATGTTTTTCTGCGATTTAAAGTCTATATTTAAGTAGGCAGTGCGTACTGCTCTACGGGTAAACTGTTTAGTCAATCCACCGGTTAAAACACACGCAACTACACTCGCGGACAAATAATACGGGTCAGAGTGCGTTTTTCATACAAACGAGGCGATTTCGAAGCCTTGGTTAATCGCCAGGGGTTGTTTTGAGTGAGTTTTAATGGTGGATACTGCGAGGTTCAATACAGGAGGTCAAAAGTTCTTAAGATAACTGATCGCACAATCAGTTAACATCACAGCGGGAGAGTATGGGTCAGCACTTGGATTTCCTTACATTTTATTGTCATTTTAGATGTTTTTCTGCACATGCACTATTCCGGCGGTAACCGCAGATTCATTCAGTTGGGTATCCTAGGCACTCTGGAAGTCCTGTATCAATGCTCGAGGTATTCATCATCACATTTCACTAAAAGCATTCCCTGGCGAGGAACCAAGGCTTCGAAATAACCTCTTTAGTATGAAAAACCCAATCTGACCCGTTTTATTAGTCCGCGAGTGTATTTAATTTCTTATTTCTAAAACTGTGCTAGGAACACATGCTTACTTTTAATTCTCATGCTTACACAGAGTTTATTTACTAGGAAATAATAACCTAAATCAAATAATCGGCGTTTCTATTCAAAACACTGCGTTTATAAAAATAAGTAGAAAATGGCTTTTCTCATGCAGATCACCAGTAATCGAATTCCTGCCGATTCTTGCCGAGCTTATTCAAATAAAACCAATATCGGAAAATCGCAGACCATTTTTCGCTTGACGTTTCAGCAGCCGATAGACATTAATAAATTTAGAATATTGGAGAATCTTTTATAGGATTCATAATTTAAATTCCCAATATTCGAACAGCGTGATTTGTGGGAGTCATTAAGGACGGGTTGGTGACGATGGATAGTTAAAAGTTGAAGAACTTTGTGAGGGCTCGTGAAAGAGGTGTCCTGATTTTACTCATCTATAGACCGAAGGGTACCTATGAAGCCTTCGTTAAAATGCTCAAAGCTCAGTTCTTATTAATTGCTTGTAAGGATTTTCACTGTATTAAAAATAGAGGACGCTCTCTGCACGCGTAAAATTCGCTTCCCGTTATTTTCCCTTTACTTCCCCATTGATTAATCTCTCCAAATTTCAAGTCCAGTGGCTGTGCGTTAGTTGACAGTCAGTTAGTTAATGACGGAAGAGTTTTAAATGTAGGTATACTTTGGTGGAACATACATATCAAAATAGATAAAGTTGACCGAGAATTTGTGAACGTACTCATCATGCCTCCAATACCGCAATAAACCGATCGGCGATAAAACAAGTTATTGTATTCAATTCAGGCAAACAGCTGGACATTTATATGCCACACCCACACAGCTAGAGTGACAAATACGGACGAGTAGAATGATATTAGACAAGGTATTTCCTTCCTGTTTCTATGCATCAGGAACTAGCTAAGACGTTAAATTGAGAAATTATGACCTCTGTTATAAATTACTAGTATGTTGCCCGCGACTCCGCCCGCGTAAAAGTAAATCGGTATTCTTTTGGGAACTGTACAATTTTCCTAGATAAATATACGTTATGTATTTTCCAGGGGTTCTCCATTCCAAAGGGTGATGGAGGATTTTGTATGGACCCCGTCCCCAGCCTCCAACTGTCACGGGATGCATGTCAATATGTTCATTAAGAACCAAAAAAAGAAAAAATACCTATTTCAGTTGCATTATCTACGGGGTTTTTTTAATGACAGCTTACATTTCCCTAATTGGCCGCAAACGGACCGACAACTCTTCTTGAGTTACTGGTGTTTAGGGCGATGGTGATTACTTCCCATCAGCTAACCTGCATGCTCGTTTGCCTCTTGTTTATTTTTAAACAAATTTACATACGGTACGATTATGATTTTCCAAGAAAACCTCATACATAGATCATCGTCTTCATAGTAAAAAAAAAACATCACCTTGCCAAGTCCTATACACTGAGACATGTTTTAAATTGTATGAGGATTGTTGTAAACTATCAATGGTTTAGCTCTGAAAGTGTATGATGTGGATACTTTGGAAAGTATGGATTAAAAACCACCTACCTCACTCATATTACTTATCCCATTCTTGATAAAGGTATTTCTCGAAAATTATAGAGCTCTTCGTTGAGACGAACGCCGTTTTCTTTTTTCCCCGTATCATGAGCACCCGATAGCGCAACGCATAGTAATTTTTCTACTTGATTTGCTTTGTATGCTGGTGCCGTGCACTATTCATCAGTTGTATCTTGTAATACCTCCTTGTCAATGAACTTTAGATTATGTTTGACTTGGTATATATTGTCTTTATTTTACAAGCTTCTATTTCGTTTTTGTGTTAGGTTTTTTTTAATATTTGGTTCGCATACTATTAACTTAATTTTAAAATTACATGTGTAGGGAAGAGTGACCGTTTGTTTACCCAATTATAATTAATTCTTGGCTACATTTTGTTTCAGCAAATTACGAAGCAATATTATGATATCCAAGAGCTGTTCTGATGTTAAAGTCAGGAAGTCGCAACAGAATCTCCGTTGTACCTAACGTAGATCCACCGATTTGGAACTCATTAGATCAGTCTTGATTAGAAAATGATAACTGTGGAAAAAAGTACAGTCGGCAACAAGAGCTTGTTGCAAAAATAAGTACAGAAACAACGTTGTTCTTACAACTTTTATTACTTAATATGAAAATATTCGGTGTTTGTTATTAACCGATGATGTCACGTAAGCAGGTGCGTCAAACAAATATGTTTGATGTGCGTCCTTGTGCTGTTCACGCAAAAAACAACTAATTGCTACTGTCAAGTGTAATATAAAATAAATGGGTAAATTCTAAAGCCTCACGCGACAATATTTGAGATTTGGGAAAAATAAACAGACTCGATGACACAGTAAATATTGACAGTGCACATACTTAAACCTACATCTATGTTAACTCTGTATTGCAAAAACAACTAATAACAAGAAAGTACGTACGTGAAAAAAGTATGATTAACTTTTGCTAAGGATGTTTATCATTGTCAAGTACCCATAGAACAAGCCAAGAGTTTAGTTTGGGGCTGGATTTGTGTAAGATTGTCGAGTGACATTTTATTCACATTTACAATGGTGAACCTTTGAGTGATCTAATCCACTTAATCAGACCATGTTTTTTTGATGAGTATGTATGTATAGTGTTAATAACCTTTAAAGTCTTTCGGGTTCTTAGGAAAGAGAAGTACACAGTCGAAATTTACATTGTAATAATACAATGACAATTATATTGTTACCTAATTAAACTATACAACGTCCCTGAACGACAAGAAGCAAACATGCAATGCGGCTTTTAAAGCGTGTTTTTTGTATTAAGTTTCATAGTGTGTGCCTTATTTAAAATAACTCGAATCAAATAACGTGCCAAGTGCGGGACAAACTGTATCATTCTATTATTGATATCATATTTATGAAGCCACTTCAGCAAATTACAAGTAAGTACAGATATAGTGCATAATTATTTTCCTTCGTATTTTCACGGAAACGTACGAACGCGTCTTGCTATTTCAGTCGGTCACAGTCCAAAAACTACTGAGGTTGACTGAAGTAGCATGACACGTTCGTACGTTTCCGTGAAAATACGATGGAAAGCAAATATGCACTACATCTGTACAATTTTCATCCTATCATACGTAGTGGTCTGGAAGTGATGAATATCGACGTTTTAGAAAGTATCAAGGACATAACCGACGACACTACGTTTACGTTTGATGGCGACCATAAAACGTTAACAACCGAAGCCGTAAACGCGGACGTGTGTCGACTGGACTCGGGATGGCTCAACGCTGTATAAAAAGGTACTATACGCATAAAGGCGTCATATTCCTATACTGCCTTTATATATTGAAGGGTAGAATAGGGTTTACAAGTGCTTTAAGTGATTAAATTCGCTCAACCCATGGACTGACATGAACTGTAGCTCTTATGACTTTAAGTTACTTCTATGTAGTATTGTACTACTACCTATATGTAGTATGCTACTGGATGTATTTTCTATAACCGTTCATTAATGCAGCTTTTAATACATCGACTGAGGCTAATGTTTACCAATTATGTTCCAGATATATCTCGCATCTCAGAGGACCATATTGATATCACATAATTAACATTACGCACTGAGATTGGGTCAAATGGGTCACAGATGCCACATTGTATTATTAATACTTAACTATATCTAAACCAAGATGTAATGTGCATCATGCTAACAAAGTTACGTCAATAACGTAACCTAATAGATCTGCAGTTGGGCTAGGTGCTGACATTTTTAATGATGACACGAAGGTTGCCAATACCTATTAAAGCAGCAAAAGGATAATTTAAGACACACGTAAAAATAGACATTACGCACGTTTGGTAGAATAAGGGCACAACGTACAATATGATACAAGCGCAATTGTGCCCTTGTCCTACCGAAGGTATACGATAGACACACTAAATTTCATTATCATATAAATCATATAATACTTAGGCTAAGGTGAAGTATTTATCTCGCAGATGGGCCTTTACGGATACACATTGACTCTTAAAAGATATTTTGTGCAATAACTCCAAAAACAATGACCGTTCAGAAGTGAAGGATTAATTAGGGTGTTTTTTCTTCACCGTAAGAGTATTAGTAACTACTTATATTTAGGTTATGTACTGTAGTTAGAGACATGTAGAGTTCATCAAATTTAAAACCCCCATGCATTAGGTATTCCTTTGATTACCTTCAGTATCTAAATAACCAGTGGAACAACATTTTGTTAAGCTTTTGTATGAATATTCTTGATGAGCACACTGGTCAATCCAGAAAGAAAAAAAACGAAATAAAATATCCGACATAAGGTTGCTGAAGTTAGTCACGTGCGAGTGAAATAAAGCAATGATGTTGATTTGACGATAAGTGGTCCCGTGTCAAAAGAGGTTAATGTTCATTAGAACAAATGAATTAGAAGTGGTAAAGGCGCTTGATTGGTGTGTCTACCTTACGTGGTATATGCACGCGATGCAAGGACTAACTTGGACGTGCTACTTGACTTCATAATTGCCAGGATTGCACGGTTAGTGGTATAAAATCAACGAAATGTTGCATATGCAGTAAACAAATGAACTATAAATAACGATCTTACCGCGATGGAATCGTTTATTCTAGTGTTATTAAGTCTTGGACTATGGTCAAACAAAACCCATTCGAAATAGAAAATAGTGAATCACCTGCAAGTTCCAAATCTAGTCGCAACGCGTTCCTCTCATATCATTATTTGCAGAGTCAAAGATCAATATTAGTTTAGATGAATGAACAGTAGGTGAAGTATACTAGGTACACAACGGTTACATTTTTACGTAGGTGGTAACCCCGATGTGATTCGTCTTTCAATTGTTTATGTTATATATGTAATTAAGTGAGTCAACTTGAATAAATTGAACATATAGAAACCGCTAAGGACGCAAGTAATGAACGCAAATCTACAATAATTGTACACCATACAAACTAATGAGTAACTGAACGACGATGACAATACAGTTGCAACTATCAATTTCAAAAACGTAACCGCATATTTATGATGGAGTGAGCCATAAAATAGAAAGCTTACATAAACGGCAATGAATCAGGAAATAATGAATAAGTCAAGTAGTGAGGGAACACCTTGCGGTCTGACTTTATTTCCTTTTTTACTACCCTAATGTGCGAAAACCGCGTCATTTACACTGGTGAATTAGTAATGGTGGTAAGTGCGGACAGTTAACAGCGTACCTACCTATTGCATCACAAAAATATAAAGAGTCTTTGAAATGCTGTTGCAATGTCCCACCGTAAGTCATGCGTTTAAAATATTAATTAAGTTTAATTGTACTAATATAAAAAACAGGACGTAGCACAGTGCCTACTGAATCACTATTAAACCGATAGTACTGCTATCGTAGATAGGCATGTTGTAAACGGAAGTAAAATTGTGAATCTTGAGTATTTCGAGGTAAGTGGACTTCGACATTAGATTAAACAAAAAAAAAAAACGCGACACGACTCATTTCCAATTCGAGATAAAACTTCCGATATATCCCATGCGCAAAATATTACACAAAAAATACGCGTCAATTTGCAAAATCTTCAAGTCAATGAACCTCAAAATCTGATTAAAAAAATTACCAATTCAATGAAAATCTGACCTTCTTCCTACCCCGCGAGACATCGGTGCGATGTTCAGTCAGTGATAACATTATTGTCACATGACTAATTAATTCAATATCTTGACTTGCAAATATATTCCAAAACAGAATTGTACGTAACACAGTTCGCTTTACATCGAGGACTTGATTTAAAAGTTGCCCATAAAGATAATGTAAGAAGTTATTGTATTGTGCAATATAATGTGGTCGGTGAGGACACTGACACAATCTCTGTTTACTTTGATGACGCAATGATCAGTGTTAAGCCTATACATAATTAACGTAGCTAACCATAAAACTGGTATCTTAATGTAATCTTGTGTAACTTATTAAATCCCTATAAGATTTAAAGCGTCCGAAATGTTCCGTCCATTCTCCATTATCCTATAACAGGTTAAATCTAATCGCGATGCTACGTGTAGTCATATTGACATATTGAACAAGTACAAAGTAAAAGGCAAACCGAAGGTAAATTACCAATTTACACGTGAAAAGAATAATGAATGAAGTATACGATACATCTTCATTGTAAAGATATCTAACGACGCTACGTCAGTGTAATAGCGTGCAATCACGAATGATAAGTGTACGTGACTCTAAACACGAGTCATGGTGGGTACCCGGCGTTATTTTTGAGTAAACAAACTGAATGATTTGCCTCTTGACTCATATCAAGCGTCAAAAACAATCAACCGACTCCAAATACTTAAGAAGTTCCGCTGACTTTCCATAGATCCTATTACCGGACATATTACACAAACAATACAATAAAAATCGGACGAATTGAGAACCTCCTCTTTTTTTGCAGACGGTTAAATAACCAAAGAACTAAAAGCATATAGTCTTGACAAGGCGACGGCGAGGTGATGGATTGAAAGCACTAACTAAATAATTACAATACCATAGGGTGTCGCTTACGTTTTAACTTCTGTAACGCCCAAAGTGCTAGAAAGGTCAGTTTCCCATCATTCAGAAATTCATAAATAGTTATTTGCTACACGTGTTTGAATATTTTAACTACAAGAAACGTTCAATAACCACCACTTAACTGTTCATTTATTTTGATCTTATGATGCAGGACAAAGCAGACTGGAAAACGCAAAGTGATTCAAAAAATTCCGCTGACATTCAACGATGGACCTGACATTAAGCCCCTAAAGGCTCGCAATGACAGGTCCCTATAAATATAATCGTATCTGAGAGCATATAAAACGTAAGCCGTTTGTTTTACGTCAATTTTATCGGATGATAACACGTGACGTCGAATGCTGGGGCATCATAGGCGCATACTCCCGTTGAATAATCTAGGATGATAATCCTTGACGCATGTTGTGAATTGATAGAAGGTAAAAGCGTTGGTCATTCAAACTGTTCAAGTGGTTGGAACGATAATGGAAAACCGTATGTTAGCAATCTAAACACCTTTTGCAGGTATCTTAGGACATATATATTAAATTTGTAGACTTTATGTGATAATCAGTAAGTCTCGAGTACACATGTTGACTTTGTGAACGGACTACGAAGCATAGCCTCTAAGTCAAATCTGACGAACGTTTATTCTCTTGTATTTATTATGAAAAGGAGTATTCCCACATTTGCGATCTACAAATCCAAAATCAGTCAGTGCTCAGGCACGTGTGTCACTTTAGCGTCCTTTAAGCACCTTTATAATGTGAGCGGCCTCTTTTCGTTTGTTATGTAGGACAAAATATGTATATTTCACTCTATTAACGGAATAATAAATCATATTTTTACAGTGTAGCAGATGGCAATCAGTT
This sequence comes from Acleris sparsana, assembly GCA_923062465.1. Taxonomy (NCBI): domain Eukaryota; kingdom Metazoa; phylum Arthropoda; class Insecta; order Lepidoptera; family Tortricidae; genus Acleris; species Acleris sparsana. Next base: position 19,086,262 of record OV281286.1, read on the forward strand.
TAAAACAAAGGGTAACAACGACAAAGAGCGCTTTGTTGACAGGATGTCACATCGCACATACAGGCTTTATATTGCATTACGAGGTCGAACATGACCTTGAAACCTACAGCTGAGAGCTGAGGGGTTCAAAGGAAGAATAATCAGCCAAATGCGAAGGGACCAATTAAGGGTAGGGACCACTAAAGAATTTAAAAATAAAACGGCCGGAAGGGTTTATGCGTTTAAAAGGGGCGAGGTATTCACGGGAGGTTTTATTAACTTTTGTTACGCTACCCTGTATTATTTTAAGGTTAATTAAACTTATGAGCAGTTGAGAAATAATGGAATGATTACACTCGTTTAAATTCAAAGTCAAAGAAAAAAATATAGAACTAATTCCCTGAAAAAGCAAGGAGCGGAAACACATTTACAAACGACCGCCTACACGAAATAAACCATACCTATAATGAGTCTGTTAATCTCTCTAATTCTTGAAACGTCAATTAAGTACGGATTTTCGTGAGGCGTTGATATAGAAATTAGGTTAACTAGGATTAACCTAGTTCGCGCCAAGTTACTTGATTCGGCAACAAAATTGAGCATTTCTGTATATGGTGAGTACGTGATCTAATAAGCCTGCTTCTGTCCAATATGAATAGGTAACTTAAATTCAATGTTAACAGATATGTGTAAAGGAATGCAACGATAATTCAGTCACAGAGACATGACATGCGATAGCAATAGTATTTACGGAATTCGAATGCATCAGCCAATGAAATGACTCAGGTCAGGATCGGTCTTAATCGTATGGATTATATTGGAAACCTTTTCAATACAGACATTTATCGGCAAGGAATGTCATCAGGGGAAAGAAACTAGATACAGTCAAGTGTAAAAATATGGGAGAACGCAACATTTCATAAATGTGCCCCAAATTCCCGATGCACCTTTTTCCAGCGTTACAAGAACTTCGTAACATATTTATGGGAGGATTCTTTCAAGATATATTTTTGCAATTAACTGTACAAATGTGGAAAATTACGTGATAATAGTAATTGGTCTAAATATCTTACTGTCACTATCGCTAATTAAGCAAATGACAAGTGTATGTTTCCATATTTATATATAAGTCGTGGGTTATTTATTAACGTGTAGATACTAATATTAACACAACATTAATGTGAGTTTATATTAGTATTGTTGATATATCTAACACCGTGCACGCAAGTCCATAATTGATCACGTAATTTTGTAACACATTTAGAGCCAAATACACGATAGAGGGTCATCATTGTGTGGTAATGAAAGAACCGCTGAATGAGAGGACGAAGTCAGCAAAGACAGAAGAAAAATCAGTGAGATGCTTATAGCATCTACAAAATGTACTAAAACAAATATAGATGCTGAAAACGACCACTCTTGACCTGCAATTGTCCCTGAATTCAACTGGCAGCTGATTATAGCGAGTACAGTGATTGATGACACAAATGGAACATTAGTAGCCACATGCGATGCTGATAATGGTCACGTGAATCATGAACTAAAATAAAGTGTTATAAATACATTATTTAAAATTAGGTATACAAACTTCAAAATATAAGAATTATACAACAGACTATGTTGAACTGAGGAATCTACCCTTATCTCAAGCAAAAACTAAATGTTACGAGATCGGATGCACATTAAAAGTTTCTAAAAACAGAAAACTAATCATTAAGTAGGTATAGCGTATGAGAGCCAGAGACCTTCCTCAAGCATAGTCAACAATTTACCAAGCTCTCGACAAAGACAGAAAATATCCAGAGATAATTGAGAATACCTGGGCACACTTAATACTTAATATTGTGTCTTTTAACATACTGATAAACGTAAGTATTCACTTGTAAAAATAAACACTAAAAAGATCAAAACAAATGAATGCTCGGTCAATGGGTACATTAACAAAACACAAATATCTCGAAAATCTGTTGCAATAAAAAACCTTTTTAATGCTGCCTTTAAGTAAAGCGATAACAAGAATTATACCCGTGCAGTCCTTTGAATGGTTCCGTTAAGTGTCCCCTTCCGTGGGGAAACGTGAGTTAAAACGGAGGCGGATGGATGGTTTTTATAGGCAGGCTTTTTATTGGCAAATATCATTAAACGTTCAGACTAAAAGGCGGCAGCAACAACTAATGGTTAGCTTATAGCTTGGCAACAGCAACTACTACCACTTTACAATGAACTTTTGTTCTATGTGGTTACGCCAAGCAGTAATGGAAGCAAAACATATAATTAACAACGCCCTTTAAAAGTGTGTTGTCACCTGCAACTGCATCTACAAGTTAATAGACCTAGAATAAAAACGAATCAATCATAAATGTGGAAACGATATCAGTAATAAAACTAATAAACAGTTTGGGCAGCAAGGAGTAACAAGATAGGCAATATTATCTATTGAATGCAAATCAATAGGTGATAATTTTGTTTACGTCTAGGCTATTTAATAAATACCTAATTAATGGTTACAGAATTGACAACAAGTATTTAGAGTTGTTGGTAGTTCGGTATCTCTGCCTACCCCACTCTGGGAACAAAGGCGTGACGATATGTTTGTATGTATTTGGTATCGGAAGCCATACTTGACGTGATAATGGCAAACATAGCCGTAAATGTCAACTTTCCAACTAATATTATAAACGAGAAAGTAACTCTGCTTGTCTGCCTTTTTCTTACGATTTCACAGCTAAATCGTTTAACCGATTATGATGAAATTTTGGTTCCCAAGGGAAGAGCGACAACCGACTTTTACGCGAACGACCGCGGGCGACCGCTAGTCTTGTTATAACTCATCTAGTTTCTCGTAGAGCTGTTGTCAGGGCACCAGTTTTGTTATCTTATTAACTGATAAAATCTAAGTGTGTCAGTAATTCTTCGTTTAGGGAAAATATCTAATATGTTTTTCTGAGAAGATCACTAAACATTGCCCTGGCTGTGTATTTAAAAAAACTAGCTCATTAACATTGAGCTGTTATTGACAAGACTCTGTTAACACTTCTGCCAGCGTGTTTGTGGTTTCAACAAAAATCACAACGGACGAGGTTTCAATTTAGATCCTTACAGAAAAGCCAACGACCTTTACTTTATTGGAGGCAAAAATACATTAATAGCACCGTTAGATTATACGAACGCTATTGCCAAAACAATTATCACAAAAGTATGTACGGTCGGCCAAGAAAGTGGTCTACCAGTTGTGACAAAAGTTTCTGTGAGATCTAATTATCGCAAAGGTTGACACTTGTCACTGTCATAATATTATTGCAAGGGAAAATCGAACTTGTTGTATCATGACGTGCAAATGAACTTCAACCGTAGGGTGGTATACCACATATTTGGCCGACTGTACATAACATAGTCATGCAAATGAACAAAACAAAGACACAAAAATAATTCTATCAACATATTTGATGCAAGAACGTGGCGGCAAGCCAAAACTTGTGGCGATATTTTCGAACATAAAGAAACATTTACATACGATGTCAATATAAACAATCTAGTACGTGATGAAATTAATTTACTTACTGTAATAATCCTTGCTCCAGCTGCGGCAATAAAGGCCAACTACCTACATAATTGCAAATGGCAAGTATATGTAATGATATTCAAATGAGTCATAATGTGGGGAACTATTTAGAGGTGCTGAACATATTGGCAGGTAAGGTTAGATACATATGCTACAGGTGACATACATAGTATACACCGCTGCGCACATCTGTTTGTGTTTCAACTGAGTGAGTGGCCACTGGGTGGCAAATTCGTGTCGAGAACAGGTGTTGCAAATGTTGAAATGTGTGTTGTCTATCTGTAGACGACATTAATCGTTCACGAGCGCGATTTCTCAAATGGGAGTACAAACTAATGTCTCGAAAGACACAATGCATATTCAAAACTTCAGTTAGAATGTGTTACAGCGAACAAAGACGGCAACATAACCACGAACAATTCGAAAGGAAGTAACAATGGAAAATTATATGGCTCAAAAAATGATGATCCAATTAAAATGATCAATCATAAACCGGCTATTTAAGTTTGATGGGTGTTTAAACCATCGTCAGGAGGCACGTGACAATAAACACGGCAGCAATATGCGGTTCCAGCGAGGCTCGTAAACCCCTTTGATGTGTTGCAAAATAACGTAGGTATACATACATTGACAATGGAGCGAAATATTGTATAATTATGAATGTTGCTGATTTGAAAAGCATAATACATGATTTTGGAAAGGTCAAACGTAGCAAAACTGAAAATATTTTCTAGAGTAATAACAGTTAAATTAAACCAAATTATATCTTTACACTACTAAGCTTATCTCTAAGAGCATCTACATTTTAACTTTACTAACACGTATTGAATAAACAAGTCTTGTTAGACTAGTTTATTGTGCTCATGTTTTTTGTGAGTAACTGTAAGATAAACGCCTTGACGGATTTTAAAATGCGGAGTATTGCTGGATTTTTATGTAACGAAGGAGTGACATAGGCTATATTAGAAGTTCCTAAATCCTCTGATGCTCCGAGGAGAGGGGTTTTCAAAGCTTGCGTTTTCAAAGTGCGTTGTTACGCAAGCTTTAAAAAGTCCCCTTGCAGCTATGTCACTCCTTCGGTGAATACCAATCCAGCGATACTCCGCATTTAGTAGAATCAGTCAAGGCGTTTATCCTACAGAAAGTCACAAAGAATCATGAGCACAGACAAACACCAGAAAACTTTAGCTTTCTTGTTGGAAAATTGGGTAAAAACGTGTCTGCAGAGTGAATTAAGATAGCAAAGTGCCGCAGGAGGGTCGTGACCCAGATTTCTTAACGATGCACGCCGACTACGAGATAGATATAAGCAAGAATAAAGAAAATCCCAAAGGTAAGATACGCCTTAGAGATTTGGAGGAGTTCAATGTACAGAAAAAGGATCGTGTTACGATACCTTCAATGTTTAAGAATGACTTTTTTACAGATTACAATGCTAAACAGGAGTCAGAGGAAAACATAACAATAGTTATTTGATGCTATTTTAAATATAGAGACGGTGTATTGAGTAAGAAATTTGCATGAAGCGATAAAGGAAAAAAGTGAAACCTTGCAAAGTAGTGCCACAGTGCAGGGCGAATATAAGTGAAAGAGTCCTTTGCAAATAGCTGAGCGAGAGATTCGTGAGTGCCTATTCCGAGCTCCATAATAACTTGACCTATATACCGAGTGTCACGTAAGTACGATGATGTGGCTTAGCACTAACCCTTAAAGCCGAGGCATAGGGACCAAGTTAGATGTATTTCAAAGTCCTTCGTACGTGATGTGAACGAACTGATGGAGATATTGAATATCTTACTACAAAGTCTAGCGTAAAGCTGGATATGATGGGTAAACTGATATCCTTTTGTGAACAATATTTACATTGTTTAACGATCGTGAGAAAACGCTTTGAAATATTGTAAGTAGATAGATACCTATAGTTTTTGCAGCGAAGTAAAAAAACTGGGTTTAAATCAAAAGACAGGAAAGCACCCCATAAGCTTACAGACAAATAAATTGCATCGACGAACTTAAAAACGAGGCTCGTCAGTGTATAATATAGCCAAAAATTTAACTTTAGCTAAAAGTATCGTAGTTACGATCACTTTCTTAACAACAGAAACATTAAATTGCAGAGAAAGAATATGAAAATTATTCCTTTCCAAGAGATTTCGTGACTGGATAACGTGACTCCCTGAAATTGCAGACGTGCGATGCCTTTTCCCCCATAATTGAATTTTATTGATCCACCTTAGAAGAATTATGGCCTGGTTATGTCAGGGAAATTGTATGTAGAATTAAGCCTATGATGGATAGTGGCTTTTAGGAAAACCATATTTTACGTCAGCGTGATTTACAGCAATAAGGAGTTGTAAATAATGGGGAAATTGAAGGCTAGCTTAAATCAAAATAGATCTGAGAAACAGACAATAATTTAATATGCAGCTAAATGAGTAAAATCATACTTCAAGTTCAATTCTTTGATAGATATATATACTGTCTAGTGGGACAATTTTGCTAGTGTCATGGTTGGAAATTACAAGTGATCAGTCAAAAAGAATACCTGTCAAAAAGAAAATAATGATTTATACTGTAATTTAAGCGTAAAGCTTAAGAAAAAAAAACCTTGCTAAAAAAAGTTATAGTAAAGTGTAAACCTACTGTTAAATCAAATCTCGTCAATTCGATCACACCAAAACTATGAATTAAAGTAAGGAAACCAAACTCGTTATGCGATCGATCCTACGAACCTGTCGAACGCTATAAATTTCAAATTTAAATTCAGCCCGTTTCTTTGCTTGATATATTCCGAAATTTTGAACTTAGTGTTTCGGAGCAACTCTGCAGTTGTCAAACGTACACTTTGAGCTTGATGCACAACATAAATTACACAATATACATTTACTGTAAATGTGACATCGCTACAGCAGGAACGTGTGTTTCCCTAGGAGTCGTATTATCTCATCAGATATCATTTTTGACTACATAAACAATGAGTCCAGTTTTCACAACGTTGTTTGCAGGAACCGCGTTAAATCTCACAGACGCCGGCGTGGCTGGTGGAGCTTCTATTTCTGGCTCGTTCGGTCGATTGATCTGTCTACGGAACCCTCAGTCGAATATGCTTGTGCTATTGCACAACGCTGTTACGAATTTACAAGTCGGACAGACGTCCTATAAATAAAAATTAACAGGGATTAAACATTTAATGTTATTGTAAAATAAACAAATAAGTAAGTTCAAAACGTTTCCCAAGAAATGGCAGTTCAAAATTGATGGTAGAATTGTCAATTGGCATGGAATAACTTAATACAACATACGTCCTTTGGGTAATCTGGTACGAATACATAAACGTCCTCACGTGACTGGATGCCATTAAGGAATAACTTTTCGACCGGTAACTTTTTACTTACAAAACACAATGGCAAACGAGGACGTGGAAAAGCGTGAACTAGAGATATCACGTAAAGTAGAACTTTTGTTAAGTTATTACTAATAGGAACTGTCCTATGCTGCTTACGTTAGACGATCTACTGAATAAGTCAAAGCAATAACAAATTAAAAAATACAAGTTTAGACTATATTTTGAGATAGCAATTATATTACAGTAGGAAAAAGGTAGTAAAAATAGAACAAATTAACAAAATTTTGAAATTTTAAAAACCAGAAGAAACTAAAAGGTGACAAGGTGTGTCACAGTGTCACTATGGCACAAAAGGATTAAATTACGTAATTAGCTACTCAACAAATACGGTAGTCGGCAAGTCTTGTGACTCACATTGTTTGGTCTACGCGATGTAAGGGCGAGAGCACAAGTACATGTGTAACATGCATAGTATCCACAACACAAGGAATAGATGTAGGTAATAATATAGGCTAATGAACAAATAAGTGTAGCAATAAACAGAGATAAAATAAATCTTATAATTCTTGTTAATCAAAAGGTCCCCCGTATAATGCCAAATGTATGACACTGCCAATTCATAACGCCGTATTAGAAATCATTGTAATACGGCACATATTTCAATAGAATAGTGACTTTGCAAATATTCAAAGCCGTACAAGCTTTGTACGTAATGGATTTCAAGTGATTTTGTGTACTGTACATTGTATATTATCAGATGGTATAGTTCAGGAAATATGATTTGGCCGTTTTTTATCTACATTGCGATCTTTTTTTCTGCATTATAAGACTTACCGGACCTAACCTTAACCTTTCAACCCACTGTGCTGTTTGAAGAACGAGGGCAGTTTTACGAATACCTTTTGTTGGTTATTATCAAAAAGATCTTAGTGTAAGATACACCCACTTACTTTCGTATATACATACCATTCAAAACGAAACATAGAAATATCAAGTGACGATCTGACACCAATTAATCGAGTCCCAAACTGAGCTTGTACTATGGGTACTAGATAAAGATAGCCATACTTTTATAGAGAAAAACAATATCACAGACATAGAACATGCTACAAGACTTGTCCAACACGTCCCGCCCTGTCGTTTAAAACCTAGAGATACAGACACAGCTAACGCCATTCATCCAATCGCCGTAGATTGCTGGGTGTGTCACATAACCTAGGTCTAAATTATGTCATCCGACCCGACGTAGGCGTCCCGAGTGGATAATATAGGCGTTTATTGCTGGAGATGGGCAACGTTCTGGGTTATGAGGCGACGAATTAACCTTATTCAACCAAGGATGTTTGGAGTACTGCGGAAATTTACGGGTCAGTCGGTTTAATGTTTAAGTTGCAAGAATAAGTTAAGACATTTTATAAGTAAACTAGCGATCCGCCCTCGCGATTCTGCAACATGTAATCGATAATTTATTATACCTACATTGAAGAAAACTGCATTAAAATCCGTTGCCTAGTTTGAAAGAACTAAGCGTACCTACATACAGACGGACAGATGGCTGGAAGCGACTTTGTTTATACATGTAAAGATGGTGGTCATAGGAGTTTTATGATGTAAAGGGAATACGAGCATCCGGATGGACAGTCTTCGACGCCGCGACCCAACAACACCTGTGGGCCTAATACGGTAGTGTTTATCGCGTGACAAAATGTGGATATAGCATCCGTCACTCTCGTACTTCGCGTGTCAAAAAGTGACGGATGTTTCATCCACATTTTGTCACGCGATATCACCCCCCCCCCCCCCCCCCCCCTCTTATAGAGGATCGCAAGACACGCAACAGCGTAGACGTCTCCGTTTATAAAAAGACTAAGCTCATTTTGAACCCGCAACCAAAAAAAAGGGTGTTATACGATTAACGTGTGTATCTATGTGTCTGTCTGTGGCAGTGTTGCTCCTAAATTGATAGAATGATTTGAAAGTGTTTTTTTTTAACCAGTTTAATGAGGATGCTTCTTAGGTAGGGTTATGAAAAAAAGGTTGGGCCGTTTAAGAGTATCTGCTCTCAAAATGAACATTATATCGGGTTTTTTAATAGTTATTAAAGTTCCTCTATATTATCAAGATACAAATCATCATTTCATAAATCCATAGTCTCTCCTTACGCATCCCTAACATTAATGTTATTTCTTTTCTCTGTTAATAAAGGCAATAACAGACAATTATTCTCCCAATCGCATAATAATATAGCTTACAATAAAGAGAAAACACTGAGCGTAACTTTTGTTTACCGTAGGGTTGACTCCGATAAGAAAATAGCCGACTTTATTGCGAGCTATGAGCGGGGGCGAGCACGCGATGTATTGATAGTATCGCAGCCCTAGAGGGGGTTATGGGGGTTCTTACGTGATATAAGAATTTACGAATATAAAGGAACCTATTACGATTCTAATAACGTTTAAAACTGACTAAATAGAGACCCCCGATAGATACAGTACTTATCTAAGTACCATCCTGAATAAAAAGTTTTCTTTAAAAAAAGTTCCTTTCTCGGTGCATCCGATTGGGTCCTGTGCTTCTTAGCCGAAAAACGTTTAGAAAAAGAAACAGAGATACATATATTATTTTTGCGTCGCGGGTTTTAAGAACAAAAAAGAAGAGGAAATAAAAAAAAAATAGAAATGCTTTCAAAAGCAATTGCTGATTAAAAAGATCAAGAGGCCCGTATTCAGAATACAAAAGTATTAATTAACTCCTGCGAGATTTGGCGGAAGAGGAAGGTCGGTCGCGCTCCGTCGCCGCCCGCGCACAAACAACATGTAATGAGTGTTTTATCCAATCTTTTTTATACGGCCCTTAACCTTTGTGACAGGCGCAGTCGGAATTGAGATCGATTTTAAATTAAATGAATACATTATGTGTGAGCTCATTGTGTATTGACCCGTTACGCTGTCTTTAAATGTTTTTTTATACCGTGTGGTGTGGTTGCCGGCATAGAATAGTGCCACTCCATGTCTCCCTGTGGAAGACGCGACTAAGGGAATAAAGGCTTGTAGTATTGTTAGATCGTCAGTCCACCTTGTGGAAGGTCTGCCAACACTTCGTCTCCCGGTTCGCGGTCACCACTCTAGAACCTTTCCGCTCCAACGGCCATCAGTTCTACGAGCAATGTGCCCCGCCCACTGCCACTCGCGCGGAAGGTCGCGGGAAACCGCTGGATGACAGCAGCAGAGGACCGATCGTTGTGGAAAACCTTGGGGAAGGCCTTTGTCCAGCAGTGAACGTCTTGCGGCTGATAATGATGATGATGATGAGTATTGTTAGGCGATGGGCTTGCAACCTGTCACTAATATGCACATGGTAAACATCATAGACTGTCCGTGCAAAATGTGGTTATAAAATTAACAACAAGTGGAGTTGTTGGTAATTGTGTTGCTCTGCCTACCCCACTCTGGGATGTAGTCGGTTTATGTGGGTTTTCGGTAGCACCTGTACATGAACCAGAATCTATTTACTTATATAAAAACCGTCTGACGGTGGCTGCTTCTATAGCCGTTGCATAGTTCAAGAGGAGTTAGCAACACAGACAGACAGACAGACCGATGCGGAAAGCTTCCGTTTTATAATATGTAATGAAAGTGTGTTGGCATAAACGATATCGTAAGAATATTCAGTTTTCTTATCATAAAGAAACATACATACATAGAGTACATAGTCAAAGGATCAAAAAAGCTTAAGGAGTTTAAAAATCTAGACACTTTTAACGGCACGTACAGTTATTAAGTAACATTACTCAGTTTAGTAAATATTTGCAGTACTGTATGTAGATACTTTACTTCTACCAAGGATGAACTTTTTAATTTTCATGAACTCGAAAGATTCAGATTAAATAATATTGCACAGATGTAAATATGATAAACCGATTAACAAGAAGCGATAAATAACATAGTGCACACGAGTCATGCAAACAAAGAGCTTATCTTATATAAATCATCGGCGAGTAATAAAGTGCGGAACAAATGTACGCAAACACGGGAGATTCTGTAACGGTAGAACAGTTCCAAGAGCGGCTGCCAGCGGCACTGGCGGTTCGCCAACCGCTAAAACCCAACAGGCCCGATTTTACGCGATACCTATTAGAATTTAAAAAACAACGCATTCGACGACGCCGTCTGAACTCTCGCCGGCCAGTGATAACGCCAGTGTCACGGCCGGGGAACGTTCAAAAATAATAATCTGCCGACATTGACATACGACCGAAAGTAAAAACATTCCGGCACGGCCAATGTTTAAAACAATAGACGCGCGACGCGAAATAAACTAGCCGAAGACTTGTGTACTTTTGTAGATATTAATAGAAACCTTCAGTTGTAGCAAAGTTCTAGCATCAACAACAACTCGGACATCATGAATCCAATGCACAAAAATGAACTCGAGATGTTTGATGGTCCGACTGCTAATGTTATCCCCATATGTATTTACAGAGCTCCAAGAAATACCACAGAGACTACATTGTCAATTCTATTTCTCGCCGGCTCCCATGATATTACATTATATGGCGTTGATTAATGTTTGTATTGTTTACGAAGAACATCCATCATGATACAAAACAAAACAAGACGATAACACGAAAATATATGATGTGCATTTTGTATGAACTAGGACATCATAATCGGCATGAAGAGGACAATGAAGGAAATTGTCACTTCTAGGCATCCGGGCGTCCAAATTGATACCTACACACCGCAATCCGACCTCCTCGCCTCCTCACGTGTCGGTCGGTGTGACGGAAGATAAACGGCGCTCTGTCTCGCGTTCTTATCCCAATTCATCTATTCTCTCTCGATTGATCAAGTTCAATTGGATACGAAACAATATACGAAAATAACATCTCATCGATCATTCGCTACCGTTCGCATTCCGTCCAATTATACGTTAACGTGCGAGAGTAGGAAGTGACTCTTGGAATTGGCAAGCACGACGGATGGCATGCAAATCTGTGGCGTTCCTAACTGGGGTCCGATGGACGGTGGGAAGCCAGATACCATCGCACGCATTCCAGACCTTGAGTCGCAGCCCGAGGGTTCAATATAGATCCCGATAAGATAGATAAGGAACACCTGCGGTGTGTATGGGAATTTTGTTCTAGAACAGAAGTTATAGAGTTGAATCTTGTGTGTGGTTTGGAAGATGACGCAGTTGCAGACAGGCGACTCCTCCGGCAATTTGCCTATTGCCGAGTTCAATTATCGCCCCTCGCACTCATTACTGAATTAGTGCGAGAGCGACGTAGAATTTAGTGACGCGTCTGCACCAGAACTGAATTGAAGCTCCGCGTAACCGGTTCCCGTCTGTTTACACTGACTTCTTGGCAAAATAAAAGTAAAGAAACGGACGCGTTAAACTTTTACAATTCCCAAACGAGCTTGTGTACAAAACAATCATAATAAACTATTTTTAAAGGGAAAGGAAGCAAGTAATAAACTGGGAGGCCAGTAATTTATCGAGCATAAATTATTTAAATATATTTTTTGATGTCTGGTAATGGCAACCAATAAAGCGGCAGCGGGCAAGTAATTCTTAAGCCAGGCAAACCGCTGCTGTAAAATTAACAGCTTACATCCACTACTTTAGTAGAAATATGACAATAATAATCGGCTTTTCGGCGACTCAAAAGATATTGGTGGCTTAATGACCATGGATAAGAAAACTTTATAAAGTAGACGATGTATTTATGAGGCGTGAGCTATAGGTAAATAACTTATCGCGCTTCCGATTCCTAACGTGATAACCACAGTCTTCAAATAGGTTGCGTTCTGTTCTGACCCGTTGTTCGTAAAAATGTTAATAAAACTGAAAAAATAACTGTTGATTTATTACAATGACGAACTAGTTTGCAAACGTACGTAATAAATTAAACAAAATTCAAATTCTTATCTCTCTGAATAGCGGCGGCACCTTCCTAGAATTTATATAAAGGAGAATGCGTTTCATTTGATTTTAATGGTGCTGAAATGTTCTAGGTCATTGCTTTTGAATTTCGTTCAATTGACCAGATGCTAAGCAACTAATGATAAATTCGGCGAACTAATTTTAAATAATCACGGAGCGTTTCGTTGAGATAAACAAACTCTGCTGTGCCATATTATCAGGAAAATAGTGCAGCATATACGGATACGAGGAGATAATTAACCAATCTTTCACTTTTCTTAAAAACTTTAAGCTACAATTAAGAAACATACCAGGCATGAAGTGTAACAGGGCAGCAGTAATGGGGTAGAGACTGGGGCTATATGTGATGTCGGGGCAGGCGTAGCCAAGCACGGAGACGACGCGGTCGGCCACCGCTCGGCCTTTGCGCGTCAGGTGGTACCCAAGGCAGTGTGTCGCCTCCACGAAAGGTGGCAGCATGATCGGCTTGTCCGGCAACTCCACTGTGCCAAACACCTGCAAAAGAAAAAATATTTTAGAGGTTTTTTTTCCAAATACTTTAAAATCATCAGCATCATCCAATCCAATCACATAAGGCTGCTTCATAATTGTTATCCAAACAATCAATAAACAAACATATGGCTAGTAATTCAAGGATAAATCAGACTAATACATAAACAATAACCACATTACCCAGAAAAAAATCTTTTTTTAAATATAGTGCATGAAGCTGGCAGAATTATGTAACGTTGAAGGCATTGTATGGTAGATTGGCTTGGATATATATGATGCCTTTATAGTCCATGACGTTCCCCAGAGGAAGACAATCATTTGGACAGCCGGTTTATTCATGTACAAACGATCAATTGTCGAGAGATATATTGCAACGCAGGCCCGATGGGAGTTAATCCCATAATTTCTGTTGGGCATAAAGCTACCGTCGCTTTATAAAGTCACGGACGTGATCCGAGGTTATTTTTACACCGTACATCTTTTGTATGAACATGAAAATTGATTCAGTAAACACATGAATTTGTTATCCAATCTAGAGCCGACAGATCCACGAGTTGAGCCGTGATCATCCACTTTGCGAGCAAGGCCGCGGTCGATATTCGTTACACGGTCCACCAAAGTCTTTTAACTTTATCCACGTGCTGCTGTCATTCTTTTGTTACACTCAAACACCTTTTCATATGCAAATTATTGAAAGAACTAACAGTGTACTTAAATTTAGTTTTACAGTATCTTATTCTCCTGTTTACGAACGTTTTTAATAGAACGCATGCGACTGCTGAATCTTAAATATCTAATTTCGAAGCAATTGACCTATTTGTCGTTGTAAGATAAATTGTCTGCAGAGCTTTAATGCTGAATTCAAACTGGCATGCGTAATAAAGTTTAACAATAACATATATTTTCTACGCTTTATTATTTACAGATATACGTCTGGGGCGTTTTTAAATTATAAAAGAACCTTCAACTTCTTTGAACAGCCAAGAAAGTTTTACGTTATCTTCAGAGGCTTGTACCTCACGTCATTCGTTATCATTATCACAGTCATCAGTGCTATACAAACACATTTTAAGATCAATATTTTCGTAAACAGATAAGAACTTATTTTCATAAACTTTTACATTGACACTAAAATCGTCCGCAATGAAACCTGTGAATATTTCTAGAATGACATCAAATAATCAAGTGGTTCGTAAGATAAGGTGCAATATCGTTGTTAAGATATCCTTCGGCGTTGCGTAAATTCGGCGGGTCGTTGACTTGTCGCTTGACAAAACTCGAATTCGAGCAATAACCGTTTGTCTCCGAAAGAACCCGAACGAACCCAGTTCTTGGCGGTCGGCAGATTCTTTTTTTAGTCATCAGCCCGTGAATCTGCCATTATTCGGATTAAGAAAAGACACGAGGTAAATAACGATAGTGGTAACTGGAAAAAACCAGTTTAGTAATGAAACCAATATAGGGTTCGTGATTTTTATCAACTTTAGGGAGTCGCACTTAATTGACATTACAATTTATTATATGACATTTAATTAACATTAAAATAAATGATACGACTATGATTACCTATGACTATTAATTTTCATTAAAAGTAAAAAATAGGACGGTTCTTTAGACAAAGTTGATATTTGAAATATAAATGAGTTTTTACGACTATGGAGACAACATAATCTTATTGCGTTGAGATAAGATAGTACAAAATACATTAAATAAGGACTTATAAAAGCGGTCGAGAGAGATTTGGACTCGCGCTTTGAGCTACATGTGCGTTAGAAAGACTCATTTATTTATTTCGGAGATAACAAGCGTTTTTTTAGTACATCTAATAAAATAACACAGCAGAATTGAGTTGAATAAGTTGTAAATTTGATGGTAGCTGTTGGATTTCTCAGTATTTTATTAGTGAAATTGTCCCTTAAGCTTAATATTTGTAATGGCGTATGGGTGTCATAAATAAAGCTTGGAAAATGCATCAAATCGCAAAAATATACGACTTAAGAAGCCTTAGATTACGATCAAATAGACGAAGAATTGACTACAATTTAAATCTAATTTACCGGAACCACTCGAATCATACGCAAAGACAAATAAACTCACTTGACAACTAGTAAAACGAAGGAAGTAATAATATTCGGAATGACACTGCAGTGCCGGCAGTCAGTGTGAGGCTATCTCGTGTCGGAATTCTTTAAAACCAGACTTGCTTACGTCACGCACACGCCTCAAAATATTAAGTAGGCTTCGACGTCAAGAGAACAATAAGAACGAGTCATCTGAAGATTTTCTACTGACCACTGATGAATTTTAAAATTTGTCGCATGTTGCTAAAAACTGTGGGCCTAGTATAGCTGCGTCTATATCGCGTGTCAAATGTGGATAAAGCATCCGTCACTGTCGTACTTATTTAAGTCTCAGAAGGTGACGGATGCCTTATCCAAACTTTGTCAAGCTTAAGTTAAGATTAACAAAGAAGTTGACATGACAATAACGTAGGTTTGAGAATGTTAAAATTATGAAGATCAAATGAATCATAAACCAAATGTTTATGAGCAGATCTTTTTAAAGCTCATGTTTGCACATAATTTTCAAAAAGCAATAACGGCGAAGGATAAAAAGGCGATGAAAACAAATGAAAAACGTGAAGCGTCGCACGCGAACGCGAGGAACGTAGCGAAACCAGTTGCAATGGTATTCTTTATCAGAACAGTTTTAAATTTTACGTCGAATTCACTAGCGTACCATTTTACTTTGCCCGCTATATACCTACGTAGCAACTATTCATAACCGGTGAGGTTAAAAATAACTATCCAAAGTGATATATCCCCCGACACAAACCGGAGTTATTATAAGTCTATAACGTGTGTATCTGTGTAACTGTGTGTGTACCTGTATGAGGCATCGTAGCTTCCAAAAGGATGAACCATTAAGTATATTTTAATATAAAGCTATTTTAACTGGGGTGATTATTAGCCAAGTTTAATGAAAATCGCTTGGGCCGATAAAGAGATATCAGCTCTGAAAGTATACGTCGCCATTACATGTCGGGGATTTTAATATTTTTTTCTGGAAACTTGTTCTACAAACCTCCAGGCAAAATAAAACGATTCCTTATGAAATTAATTGCGACTGCAACATTTGAATCTAGACTCTCGCCAATTACGATAGAGAATAACACTGAGTCGAGCCGCGTCTCCGATCTATTTACTATTTCCAACGCGTTGCGTCCGGGCCCCTTGAATAATGAAGTATTGCGTTGCGTGCGTCCACTTTTTGCGGGTTGTTACGCGCAGATGGACCCAGCTCTAAACGTTAACCTTGAGATGAATCAACAAATGTTTCTATTTACATTTACACTGATAAAGTAAGATAAGTAGTTATGTAGCTTCATTAAAAACTACTCCAATTATAAGGTGACGAGTCATTTATGAGATGTGACTGAATTGGCACAATAAATCTTCATATTTATGATTTACGATGTTGTTGTGTTAGGTCGCTAGCGCTAATATTATAAGTACCGATAAGAAATTGCATTAGTCCCTAATCACAAGATCTCTCTCCCTCTCTGGTCGCTCCCTCATGACTGAGGATCATGGTCATCGGCGGACGATCTACATACACATACATACATTACATACCGTAAGGCAGAGCTACAGCTTTAAAAACTTGTTGATAATTCAGTAACAACATGATGCACAATAAGCGGGCGATCTACACTTGGAAAAATTACAAAATATAGGCTGAAATACCAAACCAGATTTTGATGACATGCCCAAGAAATTCATTCAATTAACCAAGAACACAAATAAGATCAATTACATAGTTAGCAGCCTTGAATGCACACACTACAAAGTTATATATTATTCATGCAGCGTAGCAATTTGTATCACCATTATAAATCAAAGCAAAAGAAACAGACGTCCGCGGATGATCGCGGGCTCTTGCGTGATCACCACGCCCCCCGCGCGCGCGCACCGGGCGTCCTTCGCGTTTCAAGGCCGCCCACACGCTTAGAACGCCAAACTCGTTTTGAAAACAGGCTCCATTGTTTATAAAAGCGGACCTGTTTTGGCTCAAAAGGTTTTTGAGGGAACGAACGGTCTTTAGAAAACACTTTTTCATACTTATCATCCATTTCAATTCATCCTCCATACTGTTACCATTATTGAATTAGGAGTGATATGACTGTTATCATTCATTACTCATATATATAATACTAGCTGTTATCTATGTCTCGGGAACTATTTATTTTCCGGGACAATAAATAGCCTACGTGCTATTCCAGACTATAATCTATTTCTGTGCCTAATTTTCTGATCTGTTCAGCCGTTCTGGCGTGATTGAGTAACAAACATGTAACAATCCAATGTTTCGTATTTATAACAGTAGTAAAAAGTAAGATTTGTGATGATATTGATAAACACGACAACGCACAAATAGTCAATAACAAAAACAATACCATTTTGGCAAAGGCACAACTCTTTCTGCATCTGTCTAAATCTGAGTTCCAATAGCCATGTCAAATCATGATCTTGGCAATTGTTTATAAAACGTTAGAAATTATAACGATATAGCTAAACGAGATCAACATAGTAAAATCGCTAAAGCCTATGGGATCAAACTAATACTAAAATCGATGAGGATGCCAAATCATAACATTGTTATCAGCCAGAACCACAAATGGTGAAGTTAGTTAGGAGTTAACCTGTATTTGATTACATAACTATTGATGACACACTAATTTTAGCTTGTTACTTGAATTATACCACGTCCTAACGATGAAAGTGGTTAGTCGAAGGAATAAGCCGCCAACTCTAACCATAATAGCTAATGCAATAATAGCATTCCGCTTTCAATGCATGGACATCTATTACAATGATCTGGCTGTGAGTGCATTTGCATCAACCTTGACTACTTGTAGATATATGCGGTGGTATTGAGTGCTTTCAACACGCGCCGATTCTCTTTTGATCTGGAAATATATATGATCTAACTAGTTTAGTTGCTGGATAAATTCATGAGAACCTGACATTTACGGCAAGCAAGCTTTGTTTACAACGCTCTAGTATATCTCATATAATAAAGGTCGAGATGAAATCTAGTTAAGCGACAATCGACTATATTTTTGAACGAGCGGAATCGATTGATTGATTGGCTCGCTAATTATTTTACATTCACTCAAATTCAAATCAAGTTCTCCGTCTTCTATCCATCCTATGTTCATCCATAATCCCACGCTGCTAATCAAGCTCCGGGTGATAAACAAAATACACAACCAAGAGTGAACGATGAAAACAAAATTCCAGCCTTGGGTTTTAAAACGGTTCATGGCTGGAAAATTACAAAATGACGATCCGAAAATACATTCAATAAACCATATGACCTGTATGAAGAGTTAAAAAGACTTGACATTCCTTTCGTATTTCATTTTGTTTTGATCTTCTACCATGAATCTATTCAGGGTGCTAGTGCGAAACGAATCATCTACATGTATTTTTACAAGTGCAGGAATTGTTACTTTGTCTGTTTGGTTTCTATAGTCTGTTGCTAAGTAGTTTACAAAACCACTTCAAAAACAAACTTTCGTTTTTTGGTGAGTTTAAATCATTAACCTATTGCTTAAA
This sequence comes from Acleris sparsana, assembly GCA_923062465.1. NCBI lineage: Eukaryota > Metazoa > Arthropoda > Insecta > Lepidoptera > Tortricidae > Acleris > Acleris sparsana. The sequence goes on from OV281286.1 coordinate 19,105,211, forward strand.
TTATCTACAAACAAAGGACAAACACCGTGCTTCAAACGCATTAAATTCGCGGTTGGTCTTTCTGTCGGACCACTTCATCCAATTAGCCGTTGATTGTCGGTGGCGAGAGGTCGCGTCGGGGTTGTGCCTGCACTAATTAGAGCCTTCGCCCACGTGCCTATTGTTATTCCTGTCTGTAACCCTAACCCTACTCACACACAGTCGAAAATATAGCAAAGGAAAGCAATAAAATGATTTATGCGATAATAACACAAAAGCAACTGGGATCTGTAAAGAATATGCAAATGAACTCCGAAAATACAAAACTTTTCCTGTGGTTGGGTAAATAAATACTTTTTGGCTGTGTTATTTACGCGCGCGAATAAGATCGAAGATACTATTTTCGGCAGAGCAAATCCACAAGACGGATTCCGTCTGAAATAACTTCGTGTTTTACCATCGGCCGGTGCGCGACTGTAAATCTTTCGCGGCCAGAAGTCGATAGTTGAAAACACACACGATATAGTCCTAATGAACGGCATTGAAGCCCAGGCACTTAAGAACGAAGATATTACTCAAGAGGCTGATAAAATTATAATTACAAATGATATAAATGCATGTAAACATTACAAATGTTTTCTGGATCACGACGATCATGTAAATATGTATTCTGATAGGTTGCTGGAATCTCGCATAGTTAAGTTTTCAGAAATCCCAGCTAACGCCACTGTTTATAATACTGAAGTTAGACAGAGCTATATTTTGCAAAATTGAACGTCTAAGTAATAATAAACGTAGAGGCATCTGTTCCGTAAACAACATTGTCTTATTATCAAAAGATATTAGTTCATTAGTCGCTCGGGCAAATTCCGTTGTCCTGTTTGGACGCATCACAAATCAATAGACAGTTTGATAATGCGAATGTATAACGATATGCTATAAGCCTAGTGTTTCTGTTAAGATACGTCTGCACTCAAACCAATTCTCAAGTGTAGAATGTCAATGGAATGTTTTGAACAAAATAAGTCCTACAAAACTGGTCTTATAACAATAAGAAGGTTGAATTGTAAATTAATATTTAACATATATATTGATGGGTGGTTGATCAAAATATTTCAAACATCTGAAGTCCAAACTACTGCTTAATACTTATTGAATTATCTGTATGCAACATTGAGATATTTATAAAGATTGATTAAGAAAGCGTTTCTAGAATGGGCTCAGGCGCAATGTTCGATAACCTCGGACAAGTTATGTTTGTTTACGCGAACGCCTAGTCTGATTGGTGCTACTAGCGAAGCTGCGTGCGGGTTATCTCCGGGAGCGTATTGACAATATATAACTGGATTTGAATTAGGTGTCATGTATAATATCTGAGTCAGGTCATGCAAGTGATCCGATTATAAAGGCTGTATTGGCAATTATACTAACACTACTAATTAACAAAGCAATTGTATGTTTATAATGAACACAAACAGAAGCATACTTACATTAACTACCGAATAAATTCTAATACACTTAGGAGCAAAAATACCGGGTCAGAGTCCTTTTTTAGTACAAACGAGACTAGTTCGAAGCCTTGGTTCTTCGCCAGGGGTTGTTTTGAGTGAGTTTTAATGGTGGATACTGCAAGGTTCAATAGAGGAGGTCAAAAGTTCTTAAGATACCTAACTGATCGCACAACCAGTTAACACCACAGCGAGAGTTTGGGTCAACATTTGGATTTCCTTACATTTTATTGCCATTTTAGATGTTTTTCCGAACATGCACAATTCCGGCGTTAACCGCAGATTCATTCAGTTGGGTATCCTAGGCACTCTGGAAGTCCTGTATCGATGCTCGAGGTATTCATCATCAGAATTCACTAAAAGTATTCCCTGGCGAGGAACCAAGCCTTCGAAATAGCCTCTTTAGTATGAAATACGCACTCTGACCCGTTATTTTTGCTCCTGAGTGTATATACAATTCTCATGTCCCAGTGTTTGTAACAAAACTCCTCCGAAACGGCTTGACCGATTCTTATGAAATTTTGTGTGTATAATCAGTTGGTCTGAGAATATGACGTAACGTATATTTCACGAGGTGTGTATGAAAAAAAATATACCCGGGTTTTACTTTACTTATAAGTACCTATGTCACCATCACGCCGGCACGTCTTTTTTCTCCAAACTTCCCTTATCAGCCATCATTTGAGTATAATATAACTATCTATACAAGAATACGAAAAAAAAAGTAAGGTTTAATTAAGGTAGCAAAATTAAAAGTCATCCTACGTAAAGTTAAGTCTGATTTTTTCAAAATATAACCCTGGTTTACACTCCCTTCATGGTAATGGCAATTACCATTAAATAACATATAAGGCTGACGAGCAAGTTTGTTTGGTAAACTGTAAAAATCAACTAGGGACCACAAATTTTAGTTCCTCGCATGATCCGTGTCTTTGCATCGTATTAGAATTGAAGCCAATCTCATAGTACATTTGACTGGTGATCGTTCTATAGTTTACTGTATCTTATATCTTGAGGTTAACTGGAGATTGGCAAGAAACCGCCTGCGTAAATGCGCTTTCAGTTGCTTCTCTCCTTACCACTTTAACATATCAAGTGAATTCCAGTGCCAATGAGCGTGATTTGTACAGATTTACGATATACGGTTTGCGTCACGGGCAATGCTGTTAACCACATGACAATCCCAATGAAGACATTAAAGCAACGATGTAAGCAGTCTTTCGAAAATCTTGTTTTTCGCATCGCCTTCGCATTGGCATTACAATATTTGGCAGTGGTCTCAGATAAGGTACGGGAATAGATCGACCTAATAAAGAGCGCAAGAGTTCCCTCTTGCGCAACGGTCCCACACGGATGTGTTTGGTTAGGCATTAGTTGCACAATAAGAATACATTAGGAGAATGATAGTAGACGAGCTGGTCCCATACGCGCTCGCGCTGTATAGTACTGGGTTTACGAGCGACAGGTACTTCACTTCTGAAGTTTTCCAGATAATATTTATTGATTTCCAGGCTAATGCATAGAAGTAATAACTAATGCAGGCCATTTGTAAGTTTCAAAAAATCGTTAGCAAATAAGTAACAACCTGTCAGTGTTTTAGCAACAAAGATAAAATAATTATTGAATATCATGTCATTGAGCATAAATGTAATTATATAGATACTATAGACAAATATAATAATATTAATGAACGGATGCAACATTTGGTCGCCTTTTACAAAATAACAAACTCATTATCGCTTGTTTGTTAACTGCAACTAATTTATCTTTAAGTGGAGTAAATAAAGTAATTCATGTGTTTTTGTACTGTGCGCTTGTTTACAATTAAAATAGACAAACTTAAACACCTGAGACCATCATAACATGATGAATGTTTGACAATGATGGTTTGTATTCAAACTCTCTATATGGACTATGTTCTTGCACATTTTTGTAATTCGGTACGAGGTAGCATGTAGATATCTCTATAATCTGAGAAACTGGTAACGGTAGATGAAGAGATAATCATAGAAGGAATCAAAATAAGCAATCCTAAAATAATAAAATAGATTACAGCATGTCTAGTAACCGGGACATTAGAGCTGATAACAATCAAAACATTCTGACCTCAACAGGGTTCAAAGACCTCGACATTTAATTAGCTAAGCGACCAGTCGTCTACCGCGCCGTGTGACAACATTGATAATGACAATATTATTTTACTTAATTGTTGTTATGACAGTAACTTGATATTAACAAGCAATCAATTAATTAGAAAACGAAGAAATTAGGCCAAGACTGGTATTATCTCCGAGTATCTCTCATTTGAGTGAATTGCAAAAATATTTTACAATGTTAAGCTCTCAATTAAGAAAGGGTTGTTAAGCCCTTGACTTTTTCTTTTGTGTAACGAAGATTAGTAATTTTCGTTACACAAAGTAAAAACAATTGAAGAAAGTTGACGTTATCTCACCCTATGTTCATCAACACCTTCCACAGAAAGTTAATAAACAACTTTGAAAATAAAAGAGAAGATAGTTAATATATTTACGATATGCTAGATATAAGGAAAAAATAAAACGAAAAAAAAATAAAGAGCGTAATCATTAAACAATATAGCAATGCGAGACGGAGCGCGTTGCGCTTATGTCAATATTCTTGTAGAGTAATTCGTACAATTTACCGATAAAAATACACTTTAGGACTCGGTGTATCGTTTCGAGTGTTGATAAGCATACAAATACACAGTGTAGCCGCGTTTATGTGAACAGATTTGGAAGAACGCAATTACACGATGACTTTTTTTGGTTGACAGGAATAAATGCACTTTAGTTCTTAGGTCTGAGCTTTTATATTCAAATATTTCTTCTAAGTTATCTTTTTTTTTATTGCTTATCTTGAACCCAAAGGATCCTTCATCATTTGAAACTGGCTATCAAATATTACGAGTAGTAATTATTTAACAGTGCTTAATATTGTATTGTATTAAGTTCTAAGAATGGTCATACAAAAGACAAAGTATGACATAATTTCAATAGAGAGACTTATTAATATGGATTCGTGAGAAGTAACACTTGTGTCAATATGTCTAGAAACCACAGATTACGCACAGAAGAGAACACAAAACCTTTGTACTCGTATCTATGTCGCTGACCATTATAAAAACACACAAATTATAGAATATTGGATACAAAATCCAAAAATAATAATTGTAGATCAAAATACAAAACAAATATGTTAATAATAATAGATAAAAATCATGACATAACTAATGCTGACTAATGTACCTAACACAATTAGCACCCAGATAACATCGCAGAGATGGTTTTTAAATTGCCCCACTCAAGATTAACGACGGTCTTCAAAGATAAAACTTCGAACTGAAGAAGAATTAATTCAACTCAATCGATTCTTTATGATACATTTGCTGTTGAAGAATTCACTTGTTCTTAGTCGCAAAATTAATTTGTTCCAAACTGGTTACACGATTACCATTCTTTCTTAATCAATGTCACAGTTTGGCTTTGCTTTTAGCAAAACAATTTACGTTTAATAGCAAGTGTTTATGCGGATTTACTAAAGTCTAAACTTAAGGAGTCACATTGAGTAATACAGTGACTTTACAAGTCTTTAGACAGACGATAATTATCAGAGATTAAAGGGTATATCATGAAACGGAAGCCACAGACTAAACCATGGTTTAATGTACAATCAACAATTTAATTCCAACCGCAATAAACGCTAAGTCCAACAACGCCTCCCAGCCCGCAGAGTATATCGTTTCAAATGAACTAGTGCAGCGTTTAATTGATAGTGATTGCGTAAACTCGATTAGCGAAACCGCAACAGCAGAACTAGCATGACTTGACTTGTCCATTTATGTCCGAGAATTACTATATAGTTGTAACCTTTGTAGGTATTATTAGTCACCATGCTAGCGGTTACAGTCGGCGTTTTGCTACAGATTATAAAACAAGCTTTAAATGACTGGGACTGGACGAGTTTGCGGCAACACATCTTTCAAAGGAAAAAGGCGTTTTACTCGAAACTAATAGCGAGCGTGTTTGAAACTTTGAATGAGTCGTGCACGCTACTGCACTCAATTCAAAAATGTTAATTTATGATGAGAAAGTTAATCCTATAGGCCACTTCTTGAAATCAGTTTGCATAACTGAACAAGAACAAGAACAAGATGGAGTCGTGAGCGTTGTTCTTTTGCTCTGATTTAGGTTTTAATTGTTGTTTACGTATGTGGTAGTATATATTAGTATATTTTACTATCTATGTATGTATTTTAATAAAGTATGTACCGAATGTATGTACTTTTATCTTTTTTTTGGTTTGGAAATTTTCCTATCCTCTTGCGTTACCCTTGCTTATTCTACTCCAAGGTTAACTGGAGGAGATCCCATATAGCATAAGTTCGCCTATGTACCTACATTATCTAAAAGTGATGCAAAATGTTTTTTAATTGTTTATGTGAAATAAAGAGTTAACATAAATACATACATAACTGGTGTATTTTTGATAACGGTAGAAATGTGGAAAAACCAGACAGTTAATGGGCTAATTTTAATAGGCCCTAAAGTGATTAAGATAAGCAGTAAGTGGTATAAAGTTGGGGCGACGAAAATAAACCAGCGTCAGAGTATATAGGTATAACATCAGTTTAACAAGGAATAACGGCAACGGGCACGAATCCATAGCAAATAAACCATATGCACAAAGAACTCGTAAAACCTCGTCTTAAGCCCGATATAGCTCTTACTACGTTGGTTTAAGACGCCGCAAATATTGACCATTGCAGCCGTCTCAAGGTCAGGAGAATGTGCGTTAAACCTAACAAGTGCAGGAAATAAGTTCTTGTTCCTTTATCGACTTCCTGTGGTGCTCGATCAATAGTGTCTGCATTAGTCATAACCGGTTGAGCCTGGCAGGTGATTCTGATCAGCTGACGCCAAGGACGTGCCTTCTGGAGCGTCAAATCAATTTCAGAAACGGTCTAAGCAAATTCGATTTACGAATTTGAATACAAAACGGTTTTCCGTATCGTGTAGATTTTTTTAAGTGGAGAGGTAAATGTAGGTGTGACTTCTCTGATAGCAACAAAACGAAACGAAAATAGTACGACGGTTGAACGTTCTGTTGGTTACGTTATGTTTCGTGGATCATAGTGCCAAAATGTTCTTGTAGCGAATTAAATAATGTTCCTAGAGTGCATGTAGACGTATGACGTAAATATGACCGTTATTCAAATTCTTAGCATCATAAACATTTTTCAAACGATACGGATAGATACTAAATAAACTCACTGAAATGTTTGTACAATGAACGCTTTGGCTAGAAATAATTCTAGACATGTGACCTGGTGTAAACGGATCCTTGAAAAGAAATAAAAAGTAAATACACCTACGTTTTCTGCATATTTATCAAATGTTATTTTAGAAGTCCAGCAGAGTGGCTTGCTCCACGTTATTTCAATAGGCACACATTTTAGTGTCGCATAAAATTCAATAACAGCGGTATTATTGTTTGACTTTACATAGGTAAAGTAGTGGCCGTAATGGCAGGCGTCCAACTCCTAAAATAGACGTACATCACTCGGCTTTTCTCACCTTCAGCTTCTTGTACTGGGGTCACGTGCCAGGGGGTTTATTTGTAAATTCCGGACGGTTTATACCGACTGCCAAACAACTTGGGATTATGGAACAAGTTATGAATACTAGCATTATGTAACTGATTTAAGCAGATCGTAAGATACTATTTTCTTGTATCAATCAATGGCTTGATTTTCAGTGTTAATCTAAACGTAAATAACCTCTAAGGCCAACGACAGCAGAGAGTAAGAGGAGTAAGACAGGTTCTTTTTATTTACTAAATCTGCCTTTTAATTCAGGCTCTTCCCATGACCAAGTCAAGTCCTTATGAAGTAGTAAATTATAACATATCAGAAAAACCGTGTAAACAATACACCCATGAATCGTATCGTGTCGTATAACGACTAATCGATTACGTAACGATTATACCGAGTCATTAGCTTTGTCGGTTTCGACTATACACCTGTCGCCACACTAGAATGCACAATCACATTATGCTCTGACCTGTTTTGTGAACGGGAGACATCGTCAATCACGTCTCGTGTCGAACAGATTAATGAAAAAAAAACGACAAGTGCTAGTAGGACTCGACCACCGAGGGTTCCGTACAAATTGCTAGGTACTTTTTTTCATTCTTCGTCATAAACCGAAAACTATACGTCATAAAAATAATTAAAAATCGTTTTAAGCTTTTGTTAATTAAGCCCTTTCGTACATAAGGCACTCCACAAGACACGGTTAACTCAATTCAAAATTTGGACCGCTGTTTCTTGCATAAAAACCTTGTTTTTTGTGATTTAATTTAAAATGTATAACATTCAGATCTTTCCCTGTAATTGTAGTATAAGACGGTATTACTTGCCAAATTTCATAGTTCTAGGTCAACGAAAAATACCCTATAAATTTTAATTCCCTTGAGAGTGTCGAGATATACGTTTTTTGCGGCATAAACGGCCGTATATTTTTTTTACGTACTCAAAGTAGTTTGATTTTTATTTCACAGTTTCAAGACCTCAGCAAGTAGGTAGGTATATGGTTTTAATTTCAACTCGATACCTCCACGCGTTCCCGAGATAAAGCGTCTTGACAGACGGAAGGACAACAAAGTAATCGTATAAGGGTTCCGTTTTTTTCTTTTGAGGTACGGAACCCCAAAAATTCCGAAAGTCAATAAAATTTTAATAACTATTAAATCGATAGCTCATATCTGTTAAACGGCCCAACCGATTTTAATCAAACCTAGCTTAAAATCACCCTAGTTAAACTAAGATTAAATTTTAAAAAAAACTGCGTCCGAATATCTACGCATATATCTTTAAATAATTTGAAAAGTCAATGGGTTCAGACGAAAATGTTTTTCAACTTATGGATTTTCGGAAAAATGATAGAGTTCGGAAAGCGGTTAACTTATAAAAGTTTGCGTCGTGGGTTAAACATATTTGAAGATTATCATGATACCGAAACAAACAAGTCGTACAGCTTATTTAACGATTGCATGAAGCCATTATAGGGTTCTAAGTATAAAAATTAGAAATGCTCCGTTTGGTATTCGGTATTCGGCGTATTGGGCGTCTTTTTCACTATTTGTATTCGGCCAAATTATTCGGTTTTTGTGCCGAATATATTTGGTTCAAGTATTTCTATTTTCTTGGCTACACGACATGATATAAAACTAAAAGACAAAACCTCTTATGTAAGATTTATGTTATATTATAAGTGAAAGAAATCTATGAATAATGTTTTGAATAAAGCTAATAAAATAAAGCAGTTAAACTTCAAATCAACATTTATTTTAGCGCCTGTTTACGCGGCAAAACAATGAAATGGTAAACCGAACAGTATTCGGTATTCGGTATTCGTCTATTCGGTGAAACCACTATTCGGCGCATCTCTAATAAAAATAAACCAATATCTGATCCGTCAGTGCAATGCTTTCACATGCATATGCGTATTAATACTGATGTACAAACTTTAGAGTACATAGTTGGTATTTTGCCAGATGACGAGAAAACAATAGATGAAATTGGCTGGGAGTAGCCAAGGAAACGTGCTATAGAAGACTATTTAGAGAGGCATTCGCAAATAATTGTCCGAGATGAGATAATTAATATAATCTTGTATAACGTAATAGCATTTAAAATAGAAGGAAAACGTACCATGATATAGATTTTAAAATATTAGGTACTGCCGAGTTGTCACTGAAATTTCAATATTAATAGTTTTTAACTCTTCTGCCAGACTCCAGTTAAAGAAAGCTCATGCCCGGTTCCTATATTCAAGAAACGAATCGTTTTCTTTACAGGCCCTAGCGTTATGACATTAGCTACGTACAAAATGTGTCATATTTTAACGAGGTGTAAGGAAAACGATTCGTTTCTTGAATATAGGAACCGGGCATCACACAACAAAGACAAAAAAAAATAAAGTTGGTTGAAGGAAATAACATACCTAAGGTGGGGACGTCCTACCTCAAGTGAGGCGAGATAGGAGTGGCATTCGAACTTGATTGGTCACTCTTCCATCTAAGTGTCCCATAAACAACAAGGTGAGACCTTTGAACGTTGTATGAGTAGCTGAACTGTAAACTTTGGGGATAGTGAAATTTGTCCAATTAAAGCTTAATTATTGTTCATCAAAGTAATGCCATATCAAAGTCTCTGCGGGGACTATGCAGGCACAATGTTTCTAATAAAGGTCGCCGACGAGCCTCAGTGTAATCGGATTTCACTTAATGAGATTATGGTTGGCTGACGGCGGCGCTTCATTTATATCAGAAATGCAATCATTATAAATAACAAGTAATAAGTGCGTTAGTGTATAATTAAAACTTTATTTAATTACAACTGTCGTATTTGGATGGAAAACGCCGTGGAATTTTTGTTTTGATTCACGAATTACATTCCAACAGGTAAAATAACTACTCTTAAACCAGTCCAGTCCTATATTTCTGCTAGAGTAAAGATGGATAGCTGAATTGCATCTCAGTACCGAGGTGAAAGGGTCAGCACATGAATAAATATGGTCAACTACACCAATTTACCACATTTCAAGCTTAAATTGCGATGGCTTTCCCCGTGTTTGCCTCTGTCTAACACGTAGGGAACGCACACGTTGGAAAGGGAGGTGTATTGGAAAGCCGACGGAGGCGGCGTGTGACAGATAGCGAGGTCAAGGCGCGTGAGTCGTTGGCACTGCACCATGGAACAGCTGTTGACTGACATGTGACTCTACCGCCGCGTTCTCACGATGCTTATCTTAATAAAATATTTTATAATAGAATAAAACTAAATATATTCAATAGAAGCAGCAAGTGCTTAAGACGCAGATTTTTACAATCATGATGATAAACAAGCTCAAGGTAATATACATATACTTGTTGATCCTTTTAATAGCTATGTAATCGCGAATAGACAGTGCAAATCAGACACAGATTTGATAATTTGAATATCACAACTTAACATGATGACGACCACCCAAATGGAAACAAAAATCACCGCATTGCCTGAACAAATACGAAAATAACTCAGTAATAATCGAAAAAGCACGCAGATGCACGAAAACTGATATTATTGAACGATCAAAACATAAACAGATGAAATCACATTTAATGGAAACGTTTATTTCTGTATGTCGTCCCCAATGCCATCCTGATTCTAGGAAAACCGGAATTTCTTTGCAAGGCGAGCCAAGGAATTTGGAGCTTTGACTCATTGCACGGATATCCGGATGAGTAAGCGATACGAAACTTAAGGGAGACACATGCCCCTCTGTGTCATTGATCAATGGAAAAAGAGGGAAAAGGAAATTATCTTTCGAATAGCGTGAAAGGAACAGTCGTAAATAGAAATTTAAACTTATAGATTAAGAATGTATGTTCAGAAATTGCATTAGCAGACACAACGAGGAAAGACGGAAAAATAAATTTTAAAAAGTTCAAGTCCTCAGGTTAGGTGAAGGTTTACTACAGATTAACTTTTCTAGTGATATTTTCAAGTTAAAACGAATGGTACTTATAAGGCGTGCACTAGATAAGTACACAAATAAAGTCATATTGTGTCGTTAGAGCGCGTGCGCGGTGCGAAGGTGAACCAGGCCCCAGTTGACGCCGTGCCAATCGCGCGCGCCGAAATAATATCGTCCACATACACTGCACTCACAACATGGACCGAGTAAATAAAACACAATTTGCACATGCATTTGAATAACAAAATGATTTAGTACAGGAAACATTTAACAGGGAACACCTAGTTGGATGGAACCAAATGTTTTTGTGATAAACAGCCGTGATTAAACTCTTAACTTTCTACTGTTTTTAACCTGATATGTAAACTAATGCCAAAATCACCAATCACTTATAGTAAAATCTTCTTCCCACGACTCCTTCCGCATAGAAAGCGTCCCTCGGAGACTGAGGTTTTCCAGGATAAAATTTACACTACGTCCGTGTCCGTACCAAATCCTCTACATAAATATACACTTACTTATTTACCTGGTCCGTTTCTATCCCACTGTTGGACAAAAACCACCTTCATGCCTCTCCACAAATCCCTACGACTCCTGAGCCCAGTCTTAACAGAACTAGCCCAGTTCTTTCTACCATACTACATACCACAATGTCTAGAAAATTTCACATCGATCAAACGAGGCGTTCAAGCGCATGAAGACGGAACTCACAAACAAAGAACAGACTTTCACAATAATAATATGAGTTCAATCATAAAATGGGCTCTCGGGTTCGGGTACAAGCGGTTAGACCAACAAGAGCTAAAGAGCGTGCGAGAGAGAGTAAGAGTAACCAAAGGCCGTATTAAATTTAAAAGTTAATGCAGATAATTACCCTAAATCAGCAACATCCTCTGCAATTGCCAATCTCTACTACCGACCAAACACTCTAGACGCTAATGCTTCTTCAGGTTCAATTTCGAACGTGCTTAATCTGGTTAGCAACAAGATAAAAGGAGAGCCCATCTCATTCTTGCGAGAAATCAATTAACGCGACAAAAGCTCCAAAGAGATACAATCTACCAGACAATGCCGGTCCTTATCTCAATTGAGAAAACTGAAAGGGAGTTCACAATTTGTTGCTTAAAACCTTTACAGCTCATAGAACAATTGTATATTCTGCGAGAAAGGACAAATCTCTACGAAGTTTTAGCGTTTTATGAATCCTTTTGATTTGTTTATATCATGATGACATCCTCTAACGAGCTCTCTTTGACAAGATACTCGTAGCTACAACCATATGTGATAAAAAGTGTGCGAAAGTTGGCTTGTGGAAATTAAGGTTCTTTTTTTATAACGTCAGCCCCAAAATGTAATGTTAAAATTGTATACCTATACTGCGGGTATTAATTACCATTTCTTTTTAATATCAATTGATAATATGTGCTGATTTACAGTAATTACTAGCTTTCATAAAGAAGTCCAAATTTGGCCCCTATGACTTTATACAATTTGTGGAAAAAACTGAAGCACGTTGAGTTTTAATAGCGACTTCTACTAGAAAAGAGGATATAAGTGCCGTCTGTTGTTAACTAGCATTTATGATCCAGTATTGACTCCCGAAAATCCTTGAATGATATCTGGATAGAGGGTTTTCGTCTCCATTAACGAGTAATACGTTCAAAGTTACCTAGAAATCTGTTAAGCCTCTTTCCGTGAAAACGAAACGAAAAAACTCTCGCATTTATAATAAGATTCATTGAGAAGGAATAATTGTGGGTCATTAATAGACTCGGCTGAACTATGTAAGACTAATATCGTCACGATCAATTAACAATTCGATTCACAGAGCTGCATAAAAACAAAAATATTATGCTTCCGAGGTTCTCGTTAATAAAACTGTCGTTAAATCAATGCTGCTTATTAAGTCCACGACATAACATTGAATAGTGGACGAGAAGTGTAATAGGTACGTACAGTAGCAAATTTGCGGGCAAAGTCAACAACTACGCTAAAGCCTGAACAAATTATTTTCTTGAAACGCTGCGTAGTTAACATGTCTCTTTATTACTTTGTTTACATACATATACACGAATTAGCAATACATTAAAAGAATGCCCGTGCGCAATTAACTAACAAAAGAAATGCCGAGCTAAAATGTCCTCCTTAGTTTAAGTTTGCGTAGTTTTAGATGCGAGAAAAATAATTTGTGACGGTAATGTGCGGCGTGGTGAATTGCGAAGGATTTCTTCAGCTTTTTAATTTTAGAGCTAAGACATACAGTACCATACAATTTACATTTGAGACAAACTCTTCAATCCTTCGCTATCTATGTAGTTATTCTAATAGCTTTTTAACAGACTGGTTTTATAAATTTGTAGCGCCTTTGGTTTATAAGTTATAAGAAAGTATTTTTCAATATTTTTTTCTATTATTTTAGCGTATTTGTCAATTAGCAGTTCTTAGTTTTACCTCTCTGAAGCTGTAAACCGATGGATTAATTGTTAAGTAGCCAACATGCTGACAAGCCATACTCTAAACCAAATCACATATTCCCGCTAAACAACAAGAAAACGGCTCGAAACAAAACGACGGTAGTCCCGTTATTCTGAATAACAAAACTGAATCCTATGCCGTTTAAACAAAGTGCGTTGTGGAACTGAAGTAAATTTGTCACAGTACGGTATCACAGCATTATCAAACGCAATTAGTCGGCCATTGTTAGCCACTAATTAAGATGCTAGTCTATTGTTGGGCGGTAGACGTGGATGTTTTGATACAGGAAATAATATGTATTATATACTGTTTTAGAAATTTACTGTTGAAGAGAAGTGGCAGGTGCTCATTGACTTTTCAAGTACACTAATACGACTAGTCTGGAATCGACTATTTTGCAATTGTATACGTATCGCTATGTTTAGTCCCTTTCTTCCCATCTCGACCTACACAATGAAAGAACAAAACAAAGCAGTCGATGAATTATAGTAACTCTTAGAAAATATCGGATATAATATAGGTAAGATTGGCTCACATGACTTTCTGCTGCGTTCATAAATCTACTTGAGTAGTAGGATCACTAGGATCTAAATTAGGTCACACGCATTTCTTAAGAAAGCAGCAACAGCATCATATAGTATCTCTAGAAATATATATAACTACGTAACTATTATTGTTTTTGTTGTAAGTCGTCCAAATCTTCAATATTGCTTTTTAACAACGTATTGATAATTATTGCAAACAAAAGCAAAAAGAAGACGTGTAAAACATGCGCGTGCGTTGATGTCGCAAACAGGGGCTCGACGAATGACAACAGTCCCGCCCCCACGCAGGTGCTGGGGGTCAGTTTATTACACACCAATATGAAAAATATTGGAATGGAAAGAACCTAGCCTTGACCCAAAAGTAAGTCATAAAAATATGTAGTTACATGTCTATGCATACTAACGAAGTAGGTTATCACTTAGCAACTTAAGCCTGTTTTTATGCTAATATTTTTATTGAACGAACTACACGACTACAGTGAATTTTAAATGATTAAGTTCATGAGGAAAAAATGGGAAATGAATTATTATTTATTTACAAAGTCAAAAGCATCGCCGCACCAATTTCTCAAGAGCCCTATCTGTTATCACACCGGTATTTTAGTGACGAGAGCCAGTATCGACGCAATCATCGATAACGCACAATAAAGATTGCTTTAAGTTCTTAACAATATCTGTTTCAAAATCGATAATGCAACACGTGTAGGGATCCATTGAACTGTGCGATTCGCAAATAAAGTTGCGCCCGGGCGTCACGTGACTTGAATCAATTACGAGTAAACACTATGAATGGAGACTAACGAAACTCCAAGGTTGCTCCATGTGCTACACGTGAGGCGGCAGAAAAAAAGGGCACTGACCTGTGTGACCATGTCCCAGTAGAATCCATCGAGCATAGACTTTCCATGCTGGTGCTGTCGGCAAAGAGCTGGCCAGAGCGAGGCGCGTACGGGGCTGTTGATCGGCCAGGAGTTGTCTCTGATGAGTATCTTGAGGTCTCGCTTTCTGCTCTGCTGGAGCAGAGGTTGTACCTCCTCGTAGGTTTTGAGGGGGGCTTTCTTGCCTGCGAAGAGGGGTGAGGGTAAGCACTGTGTCCAAACGGGTGTAACGGAGGCGAGGGATTCCGCGCTGGGGGCGCGGAAGGCGGCCGGTTCTATGTACATCGCGGTGGCACGAGGCACATGCTGTCGGTGCGCGCGCGCCGCCGGCACTGCACGCCAGCCTCCGCGGAAAATGCGATAGCGCCCTGTCACACTTCGATTGTTTATCTAACCGTGTAACGCGCTCGGGGTCTTTTCGGCTGCCATATTTAGTTTTTCTTTATTATAGGGTAAGGGTAGCCGTGAATTTTTATAAATATTTAAATGTTATTAATATTTTTTTGTTGTATTTTTTTTTAACATAGAGCAATAAATATTGTTTTATATTTAAACCGATACGGACGGAAATATGTATTGATGATAAACAAAAACATACTGATTTTCTTTTTCATTAATAATGTTTGAATTTATTGTACTTATTTATCATTAATACCTAATATTAAAAGTGGAAGCAAGTATTTTAAATAACTAGGTACTTTAATAGATTTCATTGAAATTAATATAATAAAATTGCAAATAAGATACGCATAGTTAAATAATAAAAATACATCTAATATAAGGCCATATTATTAAAAAAAAACAGTCTATATGCGCGTACGCACGTCACAGCACAACGCAAGTGCGATCCATCGTAATAATAGAACGTATTAAATCATCGCAAAACGCAACTGGCCCAGCGCCAGCCACACTAACATACAAGCAATTTAAGTAGAGCATTCGAAAACTTCATTAATTATTGAACACTTAATCCTATTAACAAAGGAATACTGTTTTAATTCACGAAAAAACGAGCCGACAACATAATCAACCTCACATTAATAATCAAGAAAAACTTAAATATGCAACGTTGGCAGCACCTCTTTTGAAAGGCCGCTATTAAGAGGTCACTTATAATGAGGTCAGTGATATTCCCAGACCTGGATATTAAAAACTAAACTATAGTACCTATGTGTCTGTTCTTTGAATACATTAAACTTGATGATATTTCCTTAAGACTGTTCAACGTGAAAACACGAATAGAAACCAAATGTTCCATGATTTTATTTTTCTAAACCTTTTTCGATTTTTTTTTGTTGAATCTTCGAAACCCTACTTTAACGATCATTTTGAACGAGGAATTGAATCAGACGTCACGAGGTTGAATGTCAATTGCAATTGTCAGTTCTTTTACCACTTTTCGACTATATGTATATTATATTAAGGTCCACAATTGCTAAAATACTTTGTTAGTCGACTATACATACAGGCAAAAGCGAATGACTACCTACCGTATTCAATCCTATATTCAACAAACTGTTGACAATTGTCAGTTTTTATTGTAATGTTTATTGATCCGAACGAAGACATAACATGAGTTAGTCTTAGAAAAGCCAACTTGCCTAAAAATAATGAAAAAAATATAATTAAATCTAATAACAATAAGCTTATTGCAAAGTCAAAGACGGACAAAAACAAACGTAGACACTAATAGTAATTAACCATATTAGAAAAAAGTCATTAATTACATTAATGACCTATTCCAGTTATCCCAATAACAACCCCATTGTTACTATCCACAAGAAATGTCTACCAGCAACTTTTGGCTGTTACATAGAAAAACAAATTTCATAATAATAACTTCGTCATCGTTTTAGCAATTTTTCCGTGAGCTGTAATGGATTTGCTTAATTACTCATGAAAGGCTCCGATCCATCATCCTCCAAGGCTTAGTGGATTATCGTTGAAAGCCCCTTTGTATTTCAATTTGGTAATTATTATTAAAACATTTAAACACAGCAACAATTCATATTCTCCTAATTTAGGATTTAAAAAAAACACGCTTAAGTCACTATATCGTTTCGTAGTCCAGAAAAAAAATCCTTACCAACAATAAAAAATCTAAGCAAAGTTAATTCAACCGTAAGCATTCAAGTGTTAAGTTAAACATTAGCCGATGATAAAACGAGGTTATCTACGACCGCAGTCTCGGCCGAGACGCCGTGACCGACACGCGTAAGATTTTGTAGAAAACGTTATTTTATCGTAGTTGTATACGTTAGTGTTTTGCGTCAGTAGAAAAAAAGTATTAATAGAGAAGCGTTTCTCAAGTATCGATCGGACTAAATAAATAACTTTTAATTTATTGTCGTTTTTCTTTGGAACCACGAACGTTTGTCCTTTTCTAGAGTAAGAAACATGGCAAACGTAACTGCGAAGTTCGATTTTTGAAGGTCGATCAGCCGCGTTGAATTACTATACGAAACGAATATATAATTGCTTTATTAAGCAACATCCTGAATCGATATTTATGTTAGGAATTATTGGACCCTAAAGCTTTAGTCGAAATTGCAAAACACTCCAAAATGTATGTCAACTTAGGATTTTTACTTAGTTGCTGATGATAATAAATACAAGTTCGTTCAAATGGACAAATGTCAGACGCTTAAAACAATAATTGTGTAGGTAAAATATTTTTTTTAACTTACTACAACCTCCTTGTTCGTCCTTTATCCCTTCCTTTCGTTCCTTTATTACAAAACAAACATAATTTCAAATTAAATTCTGCTTAAGTTACGGGTCTTCTCGTATTTATTGAACTGATTTACCTTCGAGGAACTTAATAATTGTAATATTTAAGAACGTAACCATCATTCACCGTCGAACTAAGTTTAAAAATGATACAGCTAAGTAACAAACTAAGTAACGCTATGTAATGCAACTAACCTTTACTTTAGCAACAATTCTGAAGTTAAAACTACCAATTACTAATGCATGATCGTACCCAATTTACATACGCCTCCGCCATTTTGTGACTCGAAACAAACATCTCAAAGTTTAATAACTCATTTACTTTAGGTATTTTATCCGATCAAATTTTACCTTTAGTAACATGAGAAATGTTTGTACATATCACTTTTTTTTCTCTTCAAAGAGTTTCATGAACAGCAATATAGAATATCACAGGGAAAATGTGAAAATACGTCAGCTATTCCGTAACCAATTTTTGAATACCTACATATTAGAACGTAATTACGGCTGTGATATGAAGCCGTTCCTGCCCAAACTCGAACGTAGAGAATATCCTTTCAGCGAACCCTGTCCGTTAAAAAATAGTCAAAATAATTATGTATCTATAGCCGGTCAGTATAAACTCTGGCTCCTGTTCTGCTACTGCTCGGCTATGAAATATAAATAAATACAATGCAAAATCCTCTAATAATTTAATCAGCATTATTATCGGTCTACCGCAACAATGTTCACACAAAGGTGTTTATGCGCAGCCTTATGTAAAACCTATTACCCTAGGTCAAGATATATACATAAAACGCCCTGATAACCACGTCGCAAGCGCACATAATCTGACAACACCGACATCTATCGACAGTAACAAACATTTCAATTAAATCTTCTACGATCGTTGCCCGATACGCGCAGAATCAAGTTGGCAAAGCTAAACATAGATGTCACTACCGTGCGTGATTTCTTGTTGATGTAAAGTCAAGTGAAATGTCAACACATTGGAAATAGTCAGCGTATCGTGCCTATCCCGTCAAAATGCACTAACCATTATAAATCTCTGCTAAATACTTGAAACAAGTTTATTGGAAAAAAACTATGCGCAAATCAAAACCAAACTTTGTTCTCTTTTGTTGCTATACACCATCAATAATCAATATAAATATAGTTAAGAACAATATCTTTGTAGCTGTTGCTATTTTGTAAGTTGAGTTTGCATTCGTAAGACTATTCATTCCATCGCAGTTTCTACAATTCCCGCAACTGCTTCATTATGAGTCTGTTTATTCATCCTTGGCAATTTCAAAGTACTAAGAGCGAGAATATCTAAAAGAGAATGATTCAGATTCAGACTAATCCAGCCTTTTGTTGTTGTAAATCCGACTCAGTCTTAATGAATTTGATACATAATTATAAGAGAGCTTGTTTTCTTTACAGCGGGGATAACAAAACTATCGGATTCTGCGTGGTCGTAAAGGAAAACTCTTGGCTTTGAAACGGTTCCAACGAATCGACTCACGCATCGGACGCTGAATGCCGATCCAAATGCTTCATGAAGGCATGGTCAGGTTATAAATAGATGTACTAAAATTCAGCTGAAATTTTAATCCAATGCGAGCTTGAGATCTTGGTTACCAGTGAGAGGCTGTTTGATAGCCCTGTGTAGTGTTATGGGTTATTTACATTGGTCCAGCACAGTGTTGGGCACTCAAGAATAAAATCATTATTTGAATGAAGATTCGTAAGAATAAAATCATTTCGATTTTATTCCTGTCAAAGTTGTTCAAATAATTTCGTCGGGAATAATTTGTACGTGGGAAAAATTAATAAAAATAACTTCATCATGTCAGCCGAAAGACGTCCACTGCTGGACATAGCAGTGGAAAAATAACTTATTCTTAGTCAATTACATTTATTCATGATTTTTTATTTTGAATAAAAGTATCTGAATAAGAATACAGTAGGTAAATGTAACTTACGTAATATTTACGTACAGTACAGGTAGAAACTCTAGTACTCTGGTCTAATTTATACCCACTATGCTATCTTAATTAAATCTTGTAAATCGAACGTTATATGCTGTGGTCCTCGTATTATTTTTACATTGAGAACCAGTGTAACCATGCTCCTGGATTCATTATCAAACCAATGACATCAAACGTATTCGACTCATATAAACAAACAAACCATATTAAACTTAAGATATATTAATGCGAAGGGTTCATTTAGCCATGAAACAATTCCGGGATTCACTTCATCACCATCGTATCAAAGGTACCAAAAAAAAACCGGCCAAGTGCGAGTCGGACTCGCGCACGTAGGGTTCCGTACCACTATACATCTAAATAAATGTTTTTCTTTATTCTTTATTATATTGGAGTTGATTGAATGAAAGGTAAAATGCGGTTTACGATTTATAACGTATTAAAAAAAAACTAATTATTAGATCTCGTTCAAACCAATTTTCGGTGGAAGTTTGCGTGGTAATGTACATCATATATTATTTTTACATTTATCATTCCCTTATTTTAGAAGTTACGGGGGGGGGGACACACATTTTTCCACTTTGGAAGCGTCTCTCGCGCAAACTATTCAGTTTAGAAAAAAATTATAATAGAAACCTCAATATCATTTTTGAATACCTATCCATAGATACCCCACACGTATGAGTTTGATGAAAAAAAAATTTTTGAGTTTCAGTTCTAAGTATGGGGAACCCCAAAAATTTATTGTTTTTTTTCTATTTTTGTATGAAAATCTTAATGCGGTTCACCGAATACATCTACTTACCAAGTTTCCACAGTATAGCTCTTATAGTTACGGAATAAAGTGGCTGTGACATACGGACGGACAGACGGACAGACATGACGAATCTATAAGGGTTCCGTTTTTTGCCATTTGGCTACGGAACCCTAAAAACGTCATAAAACTTACTTACACGTAAGTACATTGAAAAAATGTGCCAAAACCAATAGTTATTGTACTACAAAATTAATTTTATTCCTAATAACATGTTAGTTGAATAAAACGTTAGTTAGAATAATCCCATTTCCAAAATAGTTATTTCAAATGTTATTCTTCATTTAAAATAAAAGTACCATGATTTATTCACTAGTATTCCATTTCAACTAACGAGGTACAAGAATTATTCTTATTCTTATTCAAGTTAATTTTTGCCCAACACTGGTCCAGCATGCCAGTGGAAATACATTGAAGAGTTGCTTTTCACGCTTGAGGCGAGGCAATGTACTTTTACTGGCATGGTTTTACTAGACCAATATAAATCAGCCATTACTGTTTGACTTCGTAGTGGTTTAGGTTTAATAACCCACCAAGTGTATAAA
Organism: Acleris sparsana; assembly: GCA_923062465.1. NCBI lineage: Eukaryota > Metazoa > Arthropoda > Insecta > Lepidoptera > Tortricidae > Acleris > Acleris sparsana. The sequence goes on from OV281286.1 coordinate 19,126,197, forward strand.
GTATATTTTTGGATAAGTAAATACCAACTACTGGGTGTACGAGTATATACCTTGGTGTACCCACTTTTAGATTCAAATACTAAGTAGTCTCTTATATTTGGTTACTCTCGACCAGGCAAATTGAGTAGGTAAATATCCAGTAACAAGAGATAAATACCCACTTTCTGGTAAATATCCGGGTAACCATATGTATGTAGGTTGAAACTAATGTTGGCATATTGTTTTCATGTTCATGTTATCCACAGAATAAAATGACCCAGTCATTTAACATATTGAGAGTTATGTTACCGCCTTCCATTCGTCGGTCTAAAGTTTAGTGTTATACTCTAAGCTGCACTGATATTCATAAAAAAATGCACATTTATCCTAGGCTCTTACTATTGATTTCCCACTGAAAATTGAATATACGGACAAATGAAAACTCAAAAACAGTGATAAACAATCAAAATCGACCTTCGGCCATACAGTCAAGTGGAAAAATATGTATCGAGAGAAATTACATAAAAAAATCGGGCAAGATCATGTCGGACCATGCTCGGTGTAGGGTTCCGAAGCCATTACTACAAACAAATTAGATCTCGCGACAAACTTAACTATGCCGTTGGAAAACTGTTATCCCCATACATCGACATAAGTCGCGGTCAGTTTACCAAATTATTAAGGTAAGATTTTTAGGTTCCTATATGAACGAACACCGGTTGGGTCATTTAAGAGGGACCAGCTTTCAAAGGCATTATCTTTATATCTGGCTTTTTTTTCCATTTAAAGGAGGATCAGAAATGTATGAACACTGGCCTAGAAACCAATAACAATAAGCACTATATCATCGGATATGCTTCTTAATTCTACAACGATTTAGTGTAGTGGGAAACCTCAAAGAACTGTGAGAAATATTTTAAAAATCGGGAACATCGGGACGCGTACGTAGACGACGTTTGCATAATTACTTTGAAACACCGCTGTCTTTGCACGGCGATAACTTTTATCACACAAAGTTTTCGAACTACCTGCCATAGAAATAGTTTTACAACTTAGAATTACCTATCCGGTGACATATTGCTTGTTGTTATTGGTCATATAGGCCAATTTGCCCACCCTCCTTTAGAATTAAAGATATATGTACAAAGGCGAACAGTTATATTAATATCAACGGCTTGGGTGCACCGTGTGAGCCTTTAGAAGCGTTAGCTTTGGGGCAATCCGTGTCGTAATGCAGTGATTACTCTGTGATTACTGATTATTAATCTGCGTTCGCGCAGACAAACAAATCTGATACAACCGGGACAGGATGCTGTGATAATTTGATCCGATGCTGCACAATTTGAAATAACAATTATAATTGCAATATGATATTGTAGGTGGCGTGGCAGTACCTACTTAGTAGGAAAATCGTCTTAGTATATACACTGTTTTTTTTTTATTTACGATAACTTCGGCATATTACTAGGTATATCCATAGAAACTAATTGGTAGATTAGATTTTTAAATATTGCAAAAATAAAAAAAAAAACAGTTTAGAACAAAATAATGAAATCTTTTATCTTTGGTCATTCTAAAAGGGCCTTTAGAGTTAACCATCGAAATATAATAAGTATGGAAGAGTAACACCGAACAAACTTGACGTTGAAATACGTCCCATTTCCTCTACGCTTGAAACGTTTGAGTAGACGCCATTAGTATTTGTATTTATTTTCACCAATAAGACAACTTTGATTAGTTAAACTGCTATGACAAGAGATTTGATTGGTCTATATTTTTTCTCGTTATGGCTACTCAAACACGCTATAAAATGACACATCTGACATTTTGCTGAACTTGGATGGTTTAATGCAGAAGTGATCCGTAATTTAAATAAGTTAAGGTGTATACTTTATTTATACAGCAATAAATAATGTTTTAGTAAATATTTATTCTTAAAAATATAATATTTAGTAAGCAATAAATAACGATATTATATACGGATATAATATAATAGTACATTATTATAATAGGTAAATCAAGATTTTTTAAGATGAGGCATGGCGGTATTTGATCGTACCTAATTTAAATAAAACAAGTTGCAGTACCTAAGTATTACCTACTAAGGGTTGTCGCAGACATAACCGCTCGGCAACGGATCGGCATCGCCTCGCCTCATTCATACAAGGCGAGGCGATGCCGTTACGGTGCTGATTAGTCTGCGTTGCAGTAGGGAGTTACTGTACGGTACTGTGCAATTTGGAACCGCTGAGCATTTCAAAAAATGTCTCCCAGTTTTTGAAAATAAAAAGTCAGTTTCTTCAAAATGGATACTGCATATCCTACAATGTTTGCTGGGAAGCCACGTTTCATCGCGTTTTTCTAAACAAACTGCAGCTATCCAAGCAAAACCTTTTTCTTCATTTCTAGGAAAACTAAAAAAAAAAAATTATCTTTTATATTATAATTATTTCAGAACTTATATTGCATAACATCGGCCATGTCCATTTTGTAAGGAAATTATTTAATTGTAATTACTTACTAAAGGAATGAAATTACATCCTTTTTAGGGTCCGTGCGACTCTTACACCAATTTACGATGCACGTCGGCATCGTTGTTGCTATAGTTTATCTTATTTATCAGTTATTTATAATTATTTTACAAAACTACTTATAATGACAACCATTTGACACAATAACTCAAAGCCTACTGGAAGCCGGTTGAGCACCAAGTATTAGCTCCGCCCATTCCAGCACTAAGTATGTGGAACACTTTTTGAGTGACAGTTATCCTTCTATACTTATTATATTTCGCTGGAGTTAACTAATAATCAGTGTCAAATACGTCTATGTTGGCGTGACATACACACACAAGTAAAGATAACACTTGACAGGTACAAGATCGGTTCGATTCCCAGACGTGTCACTTGTACGTTTTGATTTTTGTTAATTTTGCGTTTTTGGTATAATTGTCTAATATTCAACAATAATGTGTGTATCGTACTTATCTTTTAGGATAGATGTGTTTTATTCTAAATGCATTCATAACGAATGGTTTATTTTAAAATGAACGAAATAATTGCGTTGTTTCAAAGAATTTTATTTAAAATGTAGATGAATGGCCGCACAAAACTCAACAGTCAGTAATTTTATTACTTATCTTATTATTTATTACAATATGACAAAATTTAACCTAGCATTACTTAAAACCTGAAAAAAAAACGTATCAAAACAATGAGCATAAAAACCAATAATGTGCGTATCTTCAACGTATTTCACAGTAAGTAATGTTTAGAAATCGTTCAAGCGGGATGGTCTGCAGACCATAAGTTATCACAAAGAACGAAATCACCTGCTGTTAAACAACAACTTTTCGAGTATTAGACTCTACAAATAAATACACGAGCACTCTTAACACAAGATTAGCAAAGCAAAGAATGATATTGTGGGTGGCCGAGGCAGAAAAAACAAGAGCTTTAGAATAGTCAATTACGTACCTCAAAAAATATTTTCCTAACACAGCACCAAATTTGGTCAGAGTACGTATCTTTATGACTTTTCATTTAAGAATTTAAAACTTTTTGATCCTGTTGAAAACTGAAAAAAACAGATAAAATCACGCCTGTTTCCCAGAGGGGTAGGCAGAGACGACTTCTTTCCACCTGCTACGATCCTGACAAATGTCTTTCGCTTCTTCCACATTCATACATCGAGTCATGCACGCACGTCGGTTTCGGGTACTTAAGATTCGGCCCTTTTCCAGTATTTCTCCGATTTGATTCGAAAAAGTACGCCTAGGGCGGCCTCTTCCGACCCTTCCACTCACTTTCGCTCTGTATATCTCTTTCGTCAATCTTCTTTCATCCATCCTTTCCAAATGACCGAACCATCGAAGCATGCCCTTTTCAATCTTAGTCACTACATGAAAAAATAAAACTGAATCTGTGAAATAAAACTAATGTAAATAATTTTCAAAATGACCACCTTCATGCTCTATACATTTTAAATTTAATTGACGATTTAAAATTTATTATTATTATTATGATTCAATTCAATTTTATTCCTACGACAATTCCGTGACATTTTCACTTTAGATTGACGCGTATACAAACCTAACAATTGGAAAATCTTTACTCATAAGTATTAAAAGAAAATTGTTGTTTTCAATTAAGAGCCTTTTACACTAGTTTGACGTGATTAACTGATTAAATTTAAAAATTAAATATCTTTAAAACCGTTAGACTTATCATTTGTCTGTCTTCGGGAAATTAATTTGTTTGACCTAAAGAACGTTCCCTTAAAGTTATCGTAAATCAAAAAAACACGGTGTATATATCGCACCTTCGGTAGGACAAGGGCACAATTGCCTTTTAAGTTATATGGTACATTGTGCCCTTGTTCTACCGAAGGTGCGATATAATATTATACTTGCCAAAGTGTTTGTTTGTTTGATCCATTGCGGTTTAGCACTTCAAACGATGGACGTGAAAGGGGTCATAATTTGTAATCTCGGAGCACTGATAACTAATAACCGGCTGCGTAAACGAAATCAAGAGGCACTTGGCCATCTAGATCTCCTGACCGGCTATGAATAAGCTGAAGAAAATATGGAAGGACCGAAACCACACCAAGGCCACCAACAAAATCAACGTGACGACCACGACCGACCGACAAGAGTTTTACGCCAAAGATCTGGGCGTACTATTAGTACCAACCACTTAATGTTTTAATATCTCAGCTCCGATATTATTCCACTTATTAAATTTTATATCCTTATGTGTAGGTATTCAAAGGTCCAGCCGCGCGCCCGAGACGGTGCTTTCTGTCCTGCCTTCAAGCGGGCTACAGACGACATGTTATCGGTGGCGATCTAGGGTGGAGAGGTGGGGATGCCTCTAAATCGTGTCGTATGTAGTAGGGTGGATCGATTTTGTTTATTTTTTTATTCTTTATTCGGCAGGTATTAGAAAGTTGCTAATAACAAAAACATTAAAATCTGTATAATTAAAATAACTGAAATATTTCAGGAAGTACTGCCCCAAGCTAACTGAAAAGTGACGAAACCGCCATTTTAGAGTGGTAACTATAATATATATAAAAAATATTAAAACATCTTATTTCAGTCTAAATTTTATTTATTTTTACAATTGAAATTGGCACTTAACATAAATTATTAGAAAACCACGAAAATCACTAAAGATAATTGTTTTTTTTGAAACTGAAAATAACTAAAATTGTTCAATTTTGAAGTCTTTCTTGGAGTTAAATAGAGGCATAATTTTTCGAGATTTAAGCCTCGTCCTAATAAAACCATCTCGTTTAATAGGTCCACAAACAGCAGCAGCTGCCTCTGTAACTATTTTGACACATCTTTCAGTACTTTGAGTATGGCAAGGGTATACTTTCAGTAGTGGTAAAATCAATTCATCAATTTTATTTAGGTCTTCGTTGCACTCTCTTAAAGTATCTGTGCTGAGGATTTTAAGCAATGGTGGCTCGGTAATTGTTACACTGTCCCAGGCTATCATATCGACGTAATTCATAGAACAAAAGTCAAATTTTGGTAGTTTAAAGATCCTTATATTCGACGGTAAACACTCTCGTGACTTGAGTATTTTTTGCAATGCCAAACATTTTATTTCTTGTCTGTCATCATCTAGCATCGCCACTAATATATTTTCTACATGACCGAAAAAACCATTTCGTTGTATTACAGGATCTATAACTGCTTTTAACTGCTGTGGCATATATCTTGATAGTTCAATAGTTTTGTGTAAGTGTTTTGCACCATAAGTGCAGCTCGACTTCAATTTAATCGCAAACCACATGGGAGCATAAACTTGCAAAATAAAACTAACTAAATGTTGTAAATTTACTGATGGAGCATTCGTGGAGACATATAATCTGAGAATTCGGTTTGCAGTAGTAAGCCACCTAGAATGAACCACTTTACCAGGGTTTCTTTGAGACAGTCTATAATTACAATGACCACAACTTATTGCGGTACAAATGTCATATAAGTACAATTGGTCTGTGCTTAGATCTTTTTTATTTGTAATATCTGGCAAATCACACCTAATCAACTTGAAGAATACTAAAGGAAGATTTTCGCAGTCCTTTAAAAGTTTTCCTATTGGCCCTGAAAAGCTGCGTGGGCCTGTTGTGGGACCATCAAGAGTTTGGAATAAATGGCGTAAAGGAAGTTCGTTCGCATGTAGTTGACAAATGAACCACTGTAAAGGCCTTTGCAATATTTTTTCCAAATGTCTAATAACGCCTCCATTTGCTCCTGTATTGACGACAGTACCGTCACACCCGACTACTATCAGATGTTTGCAGTCTACGTTTTTTTCATCTAAAAAAACTTTGATATGTTGGCTAATAACTTCCGCTTTACCACTAGAAACCGTAATATGACCCATGTAATCAGAGTTTGGCTCTTTAACTAAACTTATATGCTCTTCTGAAATAATTATTCGTTTTGTGCCATTCACAATTGATAAAGTGCTGTCTTTGCGGCCATCAAAATATAATCCAAAAGAAGTAGATACCAATAAGGGCATATTTACTAGAACACTTCTTTCTTTTTCACGATTTCGGCGAATTTTATTGCGATCGACCACCTTAGTCAAATTCGTTTTTGTAATAAGACCAACATCTTGAAATGCTGCCGAAACAATAGCTGCAGCAGCTCTATCTGAAACACCATACCTATCAACAGTAAGAGCCACAGTTGGCATGGAAAAACTGGCTGCTTTCGCTTGACTTTCTTGAGGTGTTTTAGAAAGCTGAGGTTCAAACATAGGCGGAAAAAAATCCCTAGTCTCTTGGTCTGAGATATCTGAGTTTTGAGTAGACGAAGATAAGTCTTTATATGATTCTTCACTTGATTTTGAAACTGTAGTCTGACTTATTTTGAAGAGATCATATTTTCTTTTCCTATTTATTTTTTTCAAGTTCTTTGATGTAGTTTGTACGTCTATGCGACCAATCATCATTTGCCGTTTTGTTCGTTGATCAATTAAAAAGGGCTTTTCTAAATTTGGAACTTTCATTGATTTTTCACACTTGCATAAATTTATATCTATGCACTGGCATGCCGCAATATCAAATAGAGCCTTTGCCTCATTTTTAAATACTGATATGCGGTTTATGTAAGATTCAACATTCTGACGAGACTTATAAGGTTTCAATAAACTGCGATATTTTTCGTAATATTCTTTGACTTTTCTGGTGACAGACCGCGGTTGTATAGTTGGAATAGATGCCGTTTTCCAAATTTTTAACACGTCGTCCGATATCTTCTGGCAAGTATCAGTAGCTAAGTTCTGGTATTGCTTTTTCTTATTACGACTCACATATAAGTAACACAGTATAATATTTCCGTAAGTAGGCAAAATATTAACTTTTAAATCTCTTCCATGGCCAAATATAGGGCAAATTAAATCACTTCGCAATGTAGACAAAGACATTTTAGAGAATAATCGTTTTATCAATGTTTGTGTTGATTTGACGTTAGAGACTCGGATTGTAGTCAATTTGTCATTTATTGTGATATTGTAGGGTATTTAAAATTAATGTTGAACTTATAACTACCCTCTATGTTTACGGTTAGAGTAGAAACAATGTTACCAGATGACAAATCAGTCATAATTCTGTTGTTTTGTTCTAACTTTATTATTTTTTATTAAACATCGAAGTCTACACGCGACAGGCAATTTAGGTTTAATTAGTTAAAATTTTATTTGAGTTGGGGCAGTACTTGTAATTTACCAATTTCAAAAATATTTCATATTATGAAGTGTCAGGTATGTAAGCAAATTTTGACAAAAGCCCATTAAGATACAGTAAAAAAATTTTTTTTTCATAGTAGGCCGATCCACCCTAGTATGTAGGGCTACCCTTAATCGCAGCCGATGCTTCCTACATCAGGGCACCGCCCCTCCACACTTCGTGGTACATCGGCCCAAACCTACACGTAGGTGTTTCGAAAGAGTTGGAGGCATTTTGAAGCGCTGTTCATATTAGTTCCACTCCACTCCGAACACGCACTGCTCTGCATTCCCGTGTATAGAGCCTACCCCGATAATGCCACAGATATCATGTCGTCTGTAGCCCGCTTTTGTGTCCAGTTAAGCATCTTTATAGAATTACCCTCTTATTCAAAGATTCTTATTCTTATAGGTGTACTATAGCGACCCGTCCTCGCTCTGCTTCGGTTTATGTAAGTTATTTGTAACAGCCGTCCTCTTACCACGCTCTATAATATTAATGAGAATCGCATTAAACTCAAAACAGAGGGACAGACGGCGCGGCGCAAAGAGTTTTTTTTTTTTATACTAGTAAAATATTGTAAAAATAATAACAAATATTTGTAATGAGCGCGAGTTTCCGTTTCCCAATCTTGGATGATATATACCTGTTTTTATTTCTCAATTTAAGTACCTATTTATATCGTTTTCTGGTATCCATAGTCCAAATATGAAGCTTAGTTTGAGTGAGATTGTCCCCTGTTTTTTTTAAATTCAAAAGCGCACGATAGTTAAACTGTGCTTTCATTATGATATGTCCTTGAGAAGGGAAAGACCAAAGCAACAATGGGATGGACTGTGTGATGGATGATATGGCTAGAGAGGGAGTGGCTGCCGAGATGACGAGCCCACCCCAAATAAGGGGATAAGGTCAGGAGAATGATGATGATAAGGTTACGTGTGCGGTTATGAATAAAGTTAAGTTTAGTGATTGTGTACGAGTATATTGGTGTGTTTAAAAAATCAATAAACTCTTTTTACAGTCCTCCAATTCCAATCATAAACGTATCTGTATCTAGTTTTTTTCTTGAAACTGCCTATCAATCAATCTTAACTGTAATCAATTGACTTAAATGGGTCTTAGATAGGGTTCGGAAAATTTACTACAACTCTTGATAAGATTGGGAAAAATTAAACCAGTCATGTAATTGATTTGCTACGTGACTAATATAAACTCTTGAGTATTGAGCTGTTAGCCAAAATACTCATGAATCATGATAGAATAAAAATGGAACAATCCAAACTTGCGTGGTATGGGTACCATTTTCCATATCTTTACATAGTTTCCCACTCTACGATTTTATTGTACACGCACGCTGTGTTTGTCTTTAATTGGATAAGCACTCGGTCATTTATTATTAATTGTAAGATTCCTTTCTCAAGTATAGTGTTGTATCTGTTGACAAACCAGCTTTATAGGTCAATTTTAAAACTTCTAAAAATTACCAGTTACAAATGAAACCTTTTTTTGTATTTTCAATTAAAAGAATCGATAGTAGAAGAATCGATCGGTAGTGTCGATAGAAATGCTGAGGAGAGGAGGTGGCGTGGTGGGTAGTCTGTTGTACCGCCTTTTCAATGCATGTTGGAGTAGCGGCCGAGTCCCGAAAGATTGGGTCAAGGCCGTTATCGTCCCTCTGTATAAAGGAAAGGGGTCACAGCAAGACTGCAAAAACTACCGCGGTATTAGCCTCCTTAGTGTTGTCGGCAAAGTATATGCAAAGATTTTAATTGAAAGGGTGTTGAATGTTACGAATGACAAAATCTGGGATGTACAAACGGGATTTCGAAAGGGAATGGGATGTACGGATCAGGTCTTTTCATTACGGTCTACCACAGAAAAGTTCTTGGCTGTCAACCAAAAGGTTTTCTGTGCTTTTGTGGACCTGGAAAAGGCCTATGATAGGGTAGATAGAAAGGAGTTATGGACGATGCTGTCTATGTATGGAGTAAGCAGCAACCTGGTGCAGGCTTTGAGGTCCCTTTATGAGGGCTCCAGAGCCTGTGTCAGGATCAATGGGGCATACTCGGCCTGGTTTAATATCTCTAGAGGTGTTAGACAGGGCTGTGTTGCCTCACCATGGCTGTTCAATCTATTCATGGACAGTTGTATGCGAGATGTGAAAGAGTATGATAAGGGTTTGCGTATGCAAGAGTTGCTAATCAAATGCCTCTTATATGCCGATGATCAAGTTATACTTGCTCCATCGGTACTTGAGATGCAGGAGATGGTGACAGTGATGAATGAGGGATTTAAGCAAAACGGGATGAAAGTAAATGTTGCCAAGACCAAGGTCATGGTGATAGAGAAGGACGAGGAGATGACTGAGTGCGTGATAAATATAAATGGTGAATTAGTAGAGCAAGTGAGTGAATTTGTGTACCTGGGAAGTATGTTTACAAGAGACGGTAAGTGTGAGAAGGATGTCGAGAGGAGGGTGAATGCGGGAAATCAAATTAATGGGGCCCTGAACTCCTTTGTGGGCAGAAGGGGCGTTTCACAAAAAGCGCGATTGGCTGTTCACAATGGAGTACTGGTCCCTACTATGATGTATGGTAGTGAATGTTGAGTGTGGCAGGACAAGCATGAAAGTCGTATAAATGCAGTTGAAATGCGCTCTTTGCGTAGTATGTGTGGTGTGAAACTGATTGATAGAGTAAGGAATGAAAAGGTCAGAGAGAAATGTGGACTAAAAGAAGATGTAGTGACTAAGATTGAAAAGGGCATGCTTCGATGGTTCAGTCATTTGGAAAGAAGGATGGATGAAAGAAGATTGACGAAAGAGATATACAGAGCGAAAGTGAGTGGAAGGGTCGGAAGAGGCCGCCCTAGGCGTACTTTTTCGAATCAAATCGGAGAAATACTGGAAAAGGGCCGAATCTTAAGTACCCGAAACCGACGTGCGTGCATGACTCGATGTATGAATGTGGAAGAAGCGAAAGACATTTGTCAGGATCGTAGCAGGTGGAAAGAAGTCGTCTCTGCCTACCTGAGAAACAGGCGTGATTTTGTGTATGTATGTATGTAATTAAAAGAATTTTGTGCGAATAGGAGAAAACGAATGAAGCTAGAATTCAGTTCTATTTTTAGTTCTGCCCTATAAAGTCCGTTCGCGTAGAAGTCCGGAACTAATTATTTTTCCGCGAACCTAAACCATATCTGTGCCAAATTTCACCCCGATCCGTTCAGTGGTTGAAGCGTGATTGAGTAACAAACATTCAAACTTTCTCATTCATAATATTAGTAAGATAAGATAAAATAACACAAAGTCACGTTCCGCGTCTGTATATCTTACTCTCTGTATTATCCGTTAACTCCTCCTAAACCACGCAACGGATTTTGACGCAGTTGATAACTACCATCAGTTAGACAATTTTTCATGGAAGCTTTTCATGTACAATATGTGATTTTTGAGAAGGTGTCACTAAAAACTTCAATACTACGAAGCGAAGCAAGGGCGGGTCGCAGGTTCAGCGTCTTTCCTCATTTTAAATCAAAATCAATATCAAATTAACTCTGCAATTAGATCTCTAAAAGGTACCCCTCGCACCCACTCAGCCTCCCGAGAGTCCTCGCCCGCCGTCGAGGACTTACGTGATCAAATCAAGATGTCTGGAGGACGAAGCCTATATCTCGAAGAGTTGTTGTACAGTAATCTATTACGAGGAGGTGGCAATTTACTTTGAAGTGTATAAAGTTGATAAGGAACTTGAATGTATTCGGTGAGCGAATTACACTTGAATTTCTTTATAATCATTTTGTAAGATCGTTTTAAATCTCGATGCGCATGCGACGTGCTAAGTTTAGCTAACGAAGGACGAAAAAGTAAATTTTTAAAATAAAAACTAATAACACAGGTACAGGTACAGGTAGTATTAAAGACGTGTCAGATATTTTTGCGCCCAATTGCTGGTGACTGTACTTATAGATAAAAGCCCTTGAGAGGTGTCATTTGTTAACGGTCCAATGGATTTTAAACAAACTTAGCTAAGACCATCCCGAGTAGCTTTCTTAAAAAAAAAAACCGCATCCCGGTCCATCCATTTGGAAGCTACGATGCCAGACGTACACAAAGATATACACGTTAAAAGTATAACGCCCCTCCTTTTCTTCAGGGGTTAAAATATGATGTATTCCAAAACTTAATTACAACCAAGCCTACAAAAACCATACGTCGCAATGTGAACGTTTTCAAGCACCTAATTCGTTATCGCTACCCTTCTGTCACTATTTCTCCACCGGGCTTTCCCCGGGTGCAAATTCATAAAGCAAAAGGTAAAAACCCCGTACCATTTTGTATTCATTGTATTCATTGTACCGCTCCAGCCATTTAGTCCACGCATTATCCACGTTTCAAAGAAATTGACTAAGAATGAAGAATGCTTATTGAAGCACAATAGATTTTGATGTTTTTCACATACGGAGATTTTATCACTCGGGAGTTTTGAACGCCAGTATAATCGCTCTCTGGATGTATTTTTAAATATTGCGTCAGTTTATCAGATAATACAAACAATTCAACAAAACATGGTGACTTTTTTAGAGTAAATGAGATCTCTTTTAAAGGTTAACTTAAGTGCAATTTTGGAACGCTTATAAATATAATATAACTGGCCACAAACAATGTCACACAAATTGACAAGATTTCATATTTTCAAGACTTTAATTTTATTCGTTTTATAGATATAGTTGCCGGCAAACTTCTTGAACACGTAACCTTGCTTGCGCAGAAGCGATTTTTAGGTTTCGTTGGGAGGGGGGCCGCGGGCGGCGGGAGGTGGCGGCGGGGGAGCACGCACCATTGGTCAATCAGTTGACGTTTGCGTCCCGCACCGCGTCCACGTCCCTCTGCCTCCCGAGTACACTTGCGTGCACTGATAAAGCCGATTGTTATCATTAATTTTCTTGTTATAATTTGATATTGATTTTTGAATCAATTCGAGAATGATATTCATGATATTGATGATAGTCAAGAAACAATGACTACCTCCAGCTCCCCAGAACCAAGACCTAGTACCAGCGCTGGTATTGACTTAATGGAAGGAATATCCTTTTTAGTTCAAGACTAATCTATTTTAAATAGTTTCCTGTAGTTTTTAGTGTTATTCTAATAATAATATAAACATTTTTTTTCACTTGTGTATCATTTATCCTAAGATTTGAAAATATTCTGTAACTAAAACGGCAATTATACTGTTTGGAAGGAGGAAGACACTAATAGTTTTAAATTTTATCTAGAATGAATAATTATTTTATTATTAATTTATTAAGATGTACTTATTCTAAAAAGGCGTAACTTCATTTCTACGACACAATGGACATATTACGTAAGTCCAATCTGTATTAAAATTTTTTTTTGTGTCAATGTCAAATTTGAAGTATGACAGCTTTTTTTCTCGTGAAAAAGGCAATGGTATTATAACTATTCAGGCATAGTATTGGTAAAACTCGATATTTTTTTTTACTTACTTGTAATTTTGTAAATCAAGAAAAATAAATCTAAATAAATATTTTGCCGTGTTCAGGCAAAACCCTTTCGATTCGTATGGTAATTTGCAGGTGTCACCAAAATGAAATGTTGTTAATTGACCTAGTCCTACCCTACTAGACAACGAGAAACTGAAACTTACTTATTTATAGAAATACATAGAAAACAATCCAAGACTGGCCTTACCGGGATTAACCCGGGACCGCTTCCTTCTTAGGCAGGGTCACTACCAACCAACCAAACGTGTTAAAACCGCTCGTTTGCTGCAAAGCTTAAAGAAGAATTTCAGTCTGTGATTCACCATCATTTTGTCTTTTATCTAACACTCAGTAGCAATGGAAACGGGTCAATTTCTATGGTAATTCAATACAAACAGACCCGTTGTCATTGATGCTCTTGACTATGTACGAGTATATTCCTTGCTGCAATGACGCCAAAACGCGCTGCATCAGCCGATCATGCCGAAACTTTATGGCTGTCAGTACAATGCCCCATCATGGGCGAGTAAGGGACGCACTTACACCTTAGAGCGAGCAACATATTCTTGTATCTCACTCTTACGCATAACTCCGTCCATACGTTGGCCCATGACGGGCCATCGTGGAGTGGGGCCATTTGTATTTCTTACCGCAACAAATAACTATGTATAAAATGAACACCGCTATATTTAGTTTTCAGTATTTACTACATAAAATGTTATTAAATTATTATTTTTCTCGGTATTAATAAGATTCTTAAACCATAACAGATATTAGCAAAGTTATTGCTTCTCTTGCTTATGAATCTCTGGCTACGGGTTGAACCCTTTTTTGAACTCAATGATTTATGAACTATATTATGTTATGAGCGTTTATATCCTACATTTTGTATATAAATTTACTACATAAGTCTGAAGAGTCATATTCCGATTGCAATGTTTTGATAGAACACTTTTTTTTTTGATATCACTTATAAATAGTTATAAACTAAACTAATCTACGCATAGCAATTCAATTATGCATTTGATCTAAAATAGCTTTTGGAAGAAAAAAGAAACGTAGAAATTAATATTTCGGAGTAGGTATTTAGGTGTTCCCATCTACTTCAAACTAACTTCATACAATGTAAGTGTAATTATACATGTCCAGATCACGAAAATGTTCGACGTAAACACATCTAATAAAATGGTGATTCATCTTTAATCAAAAAAATACGTGCCAATCTTAGCCTGTCCAAAGATACAATTAGCTATCGATCAGTAATTTTGCGGTTAACATAAACTTCTATCTATACCTACCCTCTATTTTATATTAAGTGGCCATATTAAAAAAAACTGTGGTATGAAAAACTTACGTCAACAACACAGCCTGCCCTTTCTATCGGCAAAATGGAACCGTGACCAACCAACTGTAATGATCTCAAAAACTACCCAACGGATTTTGATGCGGTTTTCACCATCAGTTAGATCATTTTTCATACCAGATTTTTATGTATAATAAGTTCTGGTTTTTGCATGGGTTTAACAAAAAACTCACATAAACGGAAGCGAAGCGAGGGCGGGTCGCTACTCGCTAGTCATTATCTTGTAGCAGAAAACGAATAAGTAATAATATTACACATAACACCTCTAGTCACCCACATCAAGTGAAATTAAAAAAAACATTTATAGTCATAGGTTTATTCATTGAATGATACATTTATATTATAAGTTAATTAGATGAAACGTTCTACCTCCCACCGCAATAACCACAAACCGCAAAGTAAAATGCCTTCAAAAAGGCAACTCTGCTTACATTTAGAAAAGTATTCGTATTAAATAGAAAATGTTTAATTTTTTTGTTCCCATTTTAATTTATATACTGAGGTGACTAAATCGACGTTCGATGCGATGCGAAAGCACTATTTATTTAATAATACCTTGCTATTAGTGCTTTTTCTGTATCACCCGGACATAAACTAGAATTAGGATGCGGCTCCACTGAGGCGGAGACGAGCGGAGCGGAGTGGAGCTGTGCCAATATTAACCAATAGAATCTAAGCTAACATGCGCAAGGCGCGCTCGACGTGACCGCATGCGCATTCTTTTGGTTAATATTGGCACAGCTCCGGTCGTCTCCGCCTCAGTGCAGCCACACCCTTAGTGTTGCACAGTTACCGTAAATTACGAGAAAAGAGATAATTTTAGGGTAAAATTCTCGGTAATGTTCTCCGTAACAGTAATTATCTAGAAATTAGTCTAAGTTTTCATTTTTTTAAACTATTTCGAAATTGATTCTATAAATATACGGTAATTTTTCACGATGATAATTACCGTAAGTACGTAATTTCATTGCTGTACATCACTAATTCACTAACCAGAATTCATTACACTTGCACAAAAACCATCCATGAAAAATGATCTAACTGGTGGTAAATACCGGATCAAAATCCGTAGCGTGGCTTAGAAAAACCCACGTATCACATTCCTTCGTTAAAACTTCCTTCTAATACCCAAAACGATGAAGTTCGCTGTAACTACCAGAACAACGGAAACATAGGTATACGAAAAACAGAACAACCTTCAATTCAAGGTCGTTTCAAAACATATAGTTAACAAACAAAAAACCAACTGCTCACAAAAGACAGTGCGTGACATATCTACAACTATACTATAAAATAATAATAATAAAACGTAAATACGTAACAGAGAAGTTGTTAGGAACATTACAGCATTGTTGCTATTTATTATTAGCCAACATTAAATACGCTCAGTACATCAATCATCGTTTTTATAACTGTTATATGGCCGAACCATTAATAATGTTTTATCCTTTGTCGCATTACCTTTGTTACTTAGAGGAAACAATAGTTTACTATAGTCGGTTCAAACTAGGATGATCCCTGTGACAGTTTTTTTATTTTTTATTTTTATGGCATAGAGAAGGCAAACGAGCACACAGGCCACCTGATGTTAAGTGGAAACTGTGACCCATAGACATTCGCATTCACAAGACTGCAAATGCGTTGCCAACCCTGAGGACTAAGATGGAATGCCTCTATGCTGGTCATTACATCGGCTGTCTTATCCCCAAATCGGAAAACAACAATGCGAAACATCTGTCTGGCGGTAGGTTAATGGATAAGATGGTGGTAGCGATCCGGACGGACCCTGCACGAGGTCCTACCACCCGCAAAGTTCATAGGTACGAGTATAAACTCGTATTAAGCTTGTTATTTTGACTTTTTATAAATACTACATTACATTAATACCTTCGGGATGACTTTCAGATATTTAAATAAATAATCAATCATCTCTTTTTTATGCATTTCCGAGTATAATTAGTGTTTTCGGTTACTAAAAACTACAGCTGTCACAGATACAGTGAAAATTTATCTAACTGACGGTATGGAATTGACCGGATTATAGTTTCCAATAGTAATGTTCCAAAGGAATAAATTACTTCGACATCTTTAGACAGTTACTTTCGGACCCAGAGGAATCGCCGTCCATAGTCCCATCTCTTTTTTTCGGTTTGGTCTTGATTGGCGTGTGAAAGGGATGGGCATCCGAAGTTTCCAATTTACGCGTACACAGGCCCTTCCCAACGATCTTCACCATGATAGGTCCTTTGCTACTCGCACCCAACGCGGTTGCCATAAGACCGTCACTGTTAGCCGCCAATAACAGTTTTTTACTATTGGAAAAATATCTAATTAGCGTAAGTAACATAACCAACAACCAACAAAGTTAGGCACTCCCGTCGGGAACGTTATTGGTCATATAATGTAATCTTTATATGTAGATATTATGTTTTTATTAACTTTTTTGAACATTTCGTACCTCTTTAACAAATACATCAGAATGTGACATTTGAACCTGCGACTAAAAAACCCATTACTTTTTTAAACAATTTAAAATATAGAACACGAATGAATAAGACACAAGCGTACACCTTTATCATTCTAACGAATTTAGGTACATTGCCTAGTTTATCATTAATATGAATTTTCTAAGGATGTTTATTCATAAATGGCTGATCGGATTTAAATGTAATTTGTGGGACACAGGTATTCTCTGCGTGATAAAATCAGAAATGATGATATCCGCAGTAGAACTAAGGTTACCGACATAGCCCTAAGAATAGCTAAACTGAAATGGCAGTGGGCGGGGCACATTGCTCGCAGGACTGATGGCCGATGGGGTCACAAGGTTCTGGAGTGGCGTCCGCGGACCGAAAGACGAGCTGTAGGTAGGCCTCCAACAAGATGGAGTGACGATCTCGTTAGGATCGCGGGACCGCGGTGGATGCCAAAAGCACAAGACCGGTCTGAGTGGAAAGCCTTGGGGGAGGCCTATGTCCAGCAGTGGACGTCTTTCGGCTGACATGATGATGATGATGATGAGGTATTCCGTGTCTGGCATTAGGACACAAGATACTCCCTGGCCCGAAAGTTTTTCATGTTACAGAAGAGGCAAGCTAGCATTGTGGAAGTAAATCGCCTAGTAGCCACACCGCAATCGCAGATGTTTTGAATTGAAAGCATTTGCAAAAATACTAACTAAACTCTCAATTAGTCTCAATAGGATTGTGAGGCTGAAAATGTCGAAACAAAATGAAATTACCTTTCTCTCTCTTTAATTTGAAACGTTGTAGATATTGTGAAAAACTAGGTCTGTCAGTACGTTTTCCTTGCCAACAAAAAATCTTCATAATAACTACAACATATTGAAAAATTGTGGAAATCGGACTAGATTTAGGGGGTGAGAAATGTCCGACGCGTCGGCTGTATAAAAGTATAATTATACCTTTGAGTTCTAGGGTCTATCATTCCAAGTGTCCCACTACAGGCATACAACTTAATAAAGAGTCGGGGTAGATGGTTTTACCCAGGTGGAGAGGAAGAAGCCTACCCCGAGGAACCTGTGCGGCACCGCACCGATCGGACCGAACCACTTGCTGTGTCCTGTAACGCCCACGACACGACGCAGCGATTACGTTACTCTACTGAGACGAAAGAGCTTATGTACCGACAAATGAAGAACGGAGTTACCCTGAGGGTCGAGTGGTTTGGGCTCCAAGGTTAGTTATAAGTCTTTTGTGGTGATATTGAGGAATTCTGGACGAAGGGTGTCATATTTCGTCGATTTAGTGGCAGCCAGCTATATACTAGCTGACACCGGGAAAGTGTTTTACTTGTTATGCATCTCTAAGGCATTTATAGTAGTAACCTTGTTGCCTGAAATAAAGTGTATTCTTTTCTATTCTATAATAAAGCACGTCTAGTCACCCTTGTCCCTTCTCCACCTCATGCGTACCCCGGCTCTCAGTTAAGTTGTACCACAGTTGTACGCCTATAAATACGACGCGTCATGTCACACCTACCTTACATTACTTGTACAATAAATACGGCTATTTCCACCAATGCCAAACTATGCATTAACACTGACAATCGTTTTACGACGTAATAAAACCTTAGGATGCGTGTAGTAATAAGTAGGTATTAATTGAAACAACACAAAGACACTGTCTATAAAATTCTTAATATATCTATGCATCGATTAACACTTTCAGCGCACCATACTAACTTTTCAGCAAAACATTTAAATCTTAAAATAGATTAAATCATAATCAATGTACCGTTGTATTTGTCTATATAGGCTTAGTTTTTTTTAAATGCCGAATTTGATCCAGGATCTAGCGGCTCATCTGGCTAAAGTTAGCCATTTTCGAAAAGTGTCAATGTACGGAATCCACGCAAGCTGACGACCAATCGCGTCAGCCGCTTTAAGTCAATTCTACACATTTGGTCAGTTTTCGAAAATAGCTAATGATAGCGCTCTGCGTCTTGTCTACGCCTCATCTTGAACTATTACTTATTCTGTGGCCTGATGTAGTCATCAGTGTGCTCACCGCCACCCATGCTTTGAACGGTCGGCCAAGATGGTCTACCAGTTTTGACAAAGGTTTCTGTGAGATCTAATTATCGCTAAGGTTGACACTTGTCACTGTCATAATATTATTGCAAGTGAAAATCAAACTTGTTGTATCATGACGTGAAAATGACCACATTTTTGGCCGACTGTGCCATCATCGAGAGAATTTCTTCCGAGAGGTTTATTGCATATTCCATCAAAAACACCAATCAAGAAACAATCAAGACGGCCTTAAGAAGTAAGTAAATATGTGTTTTAATTTTACCAAGTTCGAGTTAATTTACCTGTCGATCGTGAATTTGACTTCTTCATTTCATAATAAGCCGATGTATTTATATGTCTACTACTCGTATTTGTAAACAAACAGCCAAAGATGTTGTGGGGAAGCCGACGACAAAAAATAAATACAATTTGTCATTATAATATAATCTCAATCGAACGATCATATAAAACGCTGTAACGTCAAATTAAAACCACCTGACAAACTCGCTCAAAGTTATACAGCTAGTAATTGAACAACTAATAAAATGTAGGCCAACTACTCTTAATAACTGCTTACTTAAATTTTCCTTTAACTGCATTACCCTAATTCTCTAATTGCACCAAGCATGATCCAATGGCATCGCCTTTCGCCGGTGGCGTGACCTCCCCCCCACGTGCGCTGGCGCACGTTACCCCCCACTTTTCATTCACTCGCAAAGTCCTTTCTCGCTCACTCATAAAGTGAATGAAAGGGAGGTGTACATCGGAATCGGATGTGAGCTATCATTGAAGCGTTCTTGTGTTGTGGAAGCGTTTCTTTCTAATTCGCTTTGATTATGCGTCGTATGGTATGTAACGCTGTTGTAATTACGAACGTGCATTGTAATATGATATTCACTTGAGTATGTTTAAACATTCAATTCCGAGACATGTTTTTGAATAGTAAAATTGTAAACAGAGCCTACCAGACTGGTAGGCTCTGTTTACTGTTTACTGGTACTACCAGTGTCACCCGTAAACCGGTTCCTAGGAGAACCTAATTGATAATAGATCACTTTATATAGTTTGCTTTTAATACGTTATTTTACTAATATCTGGCTTTTTAAACTTTTCCGGTTAATTAGTTTCCCGCTCCTCCCCTTATTTGAACCCCTAAAGGGATGAATGTCCAAAAAATGTTCTTAGTGCGCCCCTAGAATATCCAAGGGATATTCCCTCCAAGAAAATACCTTCCTGGGTCCAGCGGTTTTGGCTGTGCCGTGCGTTGATCGATCGGCCAGTCAGTGTCTTCTTTTACCTAGGTATATAGATTTTTGTCTTTTATGAATAACCCTCCTAATTGTATGATCAAATTACCTAAGTTAACAGTTTATTGTGTAAGGATATACCATTCAAGAAAAAGTTTCTTTTAATAAGTATTCATAACATCATCTAACCGCGCCAAAATGACTCTGGCTGGATAGGAGGGTCAGATACTAAAAGCAGTATTTCTTATCAGCACGTGCTGTCAAGTTCTTCTCGGCAGATCAGGGGTACCCAAAGGTTAGATTTTATTACATGACTGTACTCGCATTGTTATTATACATAACATATAAATCACGTCATAATAAAAAAGAACTGGAACCGAAATCTTCTAAGGATTAATAACAAACCTAACCTAATCAAGGCCTTTTAAAAAAATCCTGAAGATGTTACGGGAACCATTACACATTGACAAATGTTTTTTGTACATTTCATTACTTTTTGCAAAAAAAATGAACTTAGTATCTAAAACATGGTTTTTACTTAAGTTGCTAGTAATATGTTTAACGCTTCGGTAATTCTACCACAATGTTAGATAATTAATTATCCTCGTCTGATTTCCAATCGCAAGAAAGGTATTACCCGCATTAATTGATGGAGGATGTAAGTTGAAAGTTCTTATCTATACATATAAAATGCTTTGTCCTGAATGACTGACTGACGGATCAACGCACAGTCTAAACCGCTGAAACTTGGAGGGTGTGTTCTTTGTATGACGTAAGCACCCAATAAGAAAGAAATTTCTGAAATTCGACCCCTCAGGGGCCAAAGTTTGTATGGGACAACGTGATTCCTTGGTCCAATCTACTTCAAATTTCGCATAAACATTCTTTAACGGAATTGATGGAAGACGTGTTTCGAATATTTTTTTAATTCAAAAAGAGATGGAGATCTTGTGGTTGATTGGCTTCGAAGTTGATTACAATACTCCTTAGTGCTTTATTTAAATTCGCTGAGTCTAAAGATTCCATTTTTGGTACATAGATTCCTTATGAGGTTTTGGGGTGCAGTAAGAAAGGATTTCCCTAAAATCGACCGCAACGGGTAGAAGTAGGGGGAGTAGCTGGAAAGTAATTCTACGCGTACGAAGTCGCAGGCGTCCTCTTGTTCAGTATATAAGATCTATCGCAGCGTTGCCAATACAATATCATGTCATGGAACAAAATAGTTTTACACAGTAAAATAGAGGCCTAGAGGCATAGAGTAAAGTAGAGGAATAGGGATAAGCTTTCACCACAATCTCACCTGTAAATAACTACGCTATCAAAGATGATTCACGCTCAAGCATCCCCGATATAAGCTTCGCATGAGATACAGAACAAGTGCCGCTTCTTCATTTTAGATTACTCTTTGTGTGTAAATAGTATTATCTCCAAGTAGGCCAGTCTCCGTTATCAGCGAGAAGACAAACACTCTCATCAACTCGGCTAATAAGATCCATGTTATCAGTTCAAATCTCAGAGGAGATAATGCAGTGCGTTATCAGAGCACTTAGTGGCGATAAAGGTTTACTTCAATATCATCTTTGTTAAGTTCAATCTCTACAAGGTACAAAACAAAGTCGCTTGCCGCCGTTTGTTCCTGTGTATGTTCGCTTCAGGTTCTGGAGTGGCATCCGCGGACCGGAAGACGAGCTGTAGGTAGGCCTCCAACAAGATGGAGTGACGACCTCATCAGGATCGCGGGACCGCGGTGGATGCGAAAAGCACAAGACCGGTCTGAGTGGAGAGCCTTGGGGGAGGCCTATGTCCAGCAGTGGACGGCTTTCGCCTCACATGATGATGTTCGCTGAGATCAAACTACGCAACGGATTTTAGTCCAGTTTTCATCAATAGATTAATTCAAGAGGAAAGTTTCATAAATTCTGTTTAATGTGGGTGCTGGTCCTACTGGTCAAATGGAGAGGATGAAGTGAGATTAACAAAACAGATATAATGAGGCAGGAGTAAGTGGGAATGTTGGAAGGGGAAGGCCAAGGCGAAAATTCCACGATCAGAATGGGGACGTATAAAAAAAGGGCCAGGTCAGGAGCACCCTAAACCGCCCTTATGTATGAAGAGATTTATGAGAGTGGAGGAAGCGAGGAAAGTTTTTCTGGATCGCAGCAAGTGGAAATAAGTGGTATGCCTGTGTCACAATGATGTTATGGTTCAAATCGTAAGAAGTGTTAAGCCAATGGTTTTAAAATGTGACTGTGACACCGTTCTGTGGTGGGCCAGGGTTCCGTTGGGTTGATAGTGTGTATGTTAGAGAAAACTCACATTAACCGAAACGAGGGCGGGTCACTAGTATAATATACGCCATTTTTAAAAGCTGTTTATGGAGTTTTTGAGTTACGTAGCGAAAATGCAAAGACCTGAGAAGACCAAGAAATGCTCTCGGTGCGCGGGTCGCCGAGTTTTTTTTACTCTAGTCACTGAAAGGTATTCAGTGGGAGGTTCCTGGGTAGGGAAATTGCAGTGTTTATGTGTGGTTATGTCACGGAAACAATATAATTGCTATACCTTACCTTGTCATATCTAATCTAGGTATGTAGGTGTCCCAGTGCTAGAGAACAGCCACTCCCTCTCCCTCTCCACTATTCCCTATCTATACACTCCCGGAGCAGACTTTACTATTAGGTTCTCCTACAACCAGATACTATGTCTACCTAGTGTAAAATGTTTTTATTAGTCATCATATCCCTTCTACAGTTTTCCGGAAGAGATCTCTAATCAGCGATAAGACCGTCCGTTGTTTACCTGTATAATTTTTAAATGTGCTATTTTTCTGTTATGTTTTTGTATTGTGTACAATCAATTGTTTATTACTGTACTCTATTGTATGACTATTAGAAAAAAAAAAGTTTCACTAACACGAAGCGAAAAGCTAGTTAAGTTTACTTAGCCAAGTTGGGATAAAAGACGCTGTTTCCCATTGTTGAAAAACTTCGCCTAAACTTCTAACAAGGTAGTTTATTGGTACACAAAGAGAATTTTCCAAGTTTTTCCTGTTTCCCTTTGGAACTCATGGCTAACTTTGTATATTATGTTTTATGTTACACAAGATAAATGAACTTTAACTTGTTTGACGTTGATTTCAATATACATTTGACATAAGTTAGAATTTGGAATGGACTTCGGTAGCTAATGAAATTTCTAAGACAGTGAAAGTTACCTTAGATAAAGCCCCCAATATAATAGCGATCCATTCTTTCAGATCTGATAATTATCTCTTAATCGACCTAACCGATGTTCTTGAAACCTAGCTAAGAAACATTAATATCCAAAAATACAATGCTACAATGTTACAAATAGACACACAGATTTCTATAGGTTACGGATCTCACTTACCATCAGGTGGCCTGTACGCTCTTCTGCCTTCTCCATAGCATAAAAAAAGATACATGGACACACAAATACACACATACACAGATACACACGTAAAACTTATAACCCCTCTTTTAGTGTCGGGGGTTAGAAAATATCGAAGTAAAAATCTATGCTACCCCGAATATAATCGGCCTGGTTGTGGGATATCAGATCGCAATTGGTGTCGAACATATATGATAGATGGTTCCTTTAGGGAACGGACATTAATCTATAATGGTTAAGAAACGTGAGACGTCAGAAATAGTAGCTTTAACTAGTTCATCTGGAGAGATAAACTAGTTTCAACTAGTTTTCCATCCACCCCACTTAGATCTTCATAAAGTGGTAGTAAATTGCTAAAGTTTGAGCAACTTTTAATCCCTCGAAGGAAGAATATGCAAGTAAATGAACTTCTACGCGCGGACGTTGGGGAAATCTCAATATATATGAGAAAACTAGCTTCTGTCTGCGACTATATATACATTAGAATGATTTATATTGCTAAGCAATAATCAATAGTAGTGTGGATCTAGTGGCGCAGCTAGCGCAGGGCTAGACCGGGTTCCTAAGCGTAGGGAACCTCGAACCCTGAACAGCAATCCTCAAGACTGTGAACTATATTTTTATATTTATACTAGCGAGCCGCTGTCGTTTCGCATCGATTTATGAGCGTTTCCTGTACATGAACTAGAACGAATACATGAAAACCTTCCGTGAAGAATTATCTATCTGATGGTGAAAACCGCATCAAAATCTGTTGCGTGGTTTAGAAGTAATTTGCGGATATACAGACAGACAGAAAGACACAGCAGCGGAAAGCAACTTTGTTTTACACTATGAAGATCAAGAATTTGAACTGACAAAACCTTAACAGTTTAGTTTACCTTGATTTACTCATACGCTGACATCGGTCGCTGACGTCGGTCGAGCGTAGGAATACAAGGCCAATCTGCCGCGGACGTCTGCGTCGCTGTGCGGTGTCCAATAGAACATGGTGTTTATTCTTACGCTCGACCGACGCCAGCGACCGACCGATGTCAGCGTAAGAGGAAATCAAGGCTCCAGTTTTTTTGGTCCTCTGATTACTCGGCTCTATGTGGATCACTATTATCATCACTTAAGAACTATGCTCTTGTCGGTGGAGTAATTTCCATTCTTCTTTATTTTGAGCCTTCTCTTTGACTCATTAATAGTCTGAATACGTTATCCATCTCTTCGTCGAGCGTCTAGTCAACTGAACGCCTCTTAACGCTACATAAGCAATATGTGGATGATTTTTTCATAGGTCGATAGCGTAAGGGTGTTCAGATTTAAATTAAACGTGTGGACCTTCCACACCTCTCCACCTACACCTCTTTCTCAATTTAGGACCTATTTCAAGGAAAGTGTGCTTGAAGTCATCAAAGTAATTTGTAACTTTCAGTCAGATTGACTTTGAACCTAAGTGGGTCTCAAGTTTAACTCAGTGTACCTACCATGTAAAGCAAATAAATGATTGACTTCGTCCGCTTGAGCATTCCACTGCATCCCATCATGCGTTGACACCGTCCAATCGTATTAGCATGAGTAAAAAACATGCTCACACACATTTCGCATTTCTTATTAGTGTTATTACAAAACCTCTAGAGGTCTCGGGATCACATCTGTCACAACAGAATAACAGTCGTTGACGTCACTTTGCCGAGGTTTTTTCTCAGTTGCTGCATCACATTAACTCCCGACGCAGAAATAGGGTAGTGTTAAGTTTTATGAGTGTATCTATGTTTGTCTGTGGCATCGTAGTTTCCAAACAGATATAAAGAAAGGTAGTTTAATCAGGACAGGATGGTTCTTGGCTATGTTTGATGAAAATCAGTTGAGTCATTTGGTTTGTACATATTGGGCCAATGCGTTGGGCCACGGTAATGGGCCAACGCGTGGAGTGGACTACTTGGCTTGTTCGTTTCCTAGTTGGCGACCAATGCTGGCTGGCCAACAGGCTGGTGTCGGATTTTCGTGTTCACATCAAAGGATGTTTTAAGGAAGCTCAAATGCAGAATGATCAATACGCCAATGTGTGAACGTGATTCGATATTTTGGCCCATTAACTTGCCCAACACATTGGCCCAATGTCTACAACGGCCATAATACATTATATTATGATATGATTGTAAAAAATAAAAAATAAAAAACAGGTACAATCAAGCCCTTTTTGAAGAACGCAGCCAATCGGATCTTTCGCACTTTAAAAATCCCTGCTTCCATGTAAACATACAAGCTCATATGGTTTCTCATTGGAAATTTTAACACAGGCTATTGTTGCAGTACTGTTTGGACAGTGGAGGCACAACACGGAGGCATGTTTCAAAAACAATGCGCTCGGCGTGGTGATTCGAGGAAACATCTCAGCGTTGTAAAGAAAGACCTAGTTTAAACGTGTTCTAGACGTCTGGTGGTTATTGATGACACGTTATAATCCGCAGTACTGCTTCTCAACTATTTCATTGGTCCGAAAATTCATAAGATTCTGACTATCATTTTCTAAATCATTAACATTTCAAAATGTTTAAACAGAAGCTACATAACATGCAGATTAGGTTAGGTTCGTTTTATAACAATCCAGGAAATTTAAACCGTTTCAATAAAAAACTAATGAAAATTCTAACAAACGAAACAGTTGGTAACCAAAATTCGGCCTTGTGATATGTAATCGTTATAAACAGGATGTAATGACACAGACAGGGGTTATATCCAATTGGGGAACCACTTGGTTAAATTGTAGATTATCCGTTGCCGAACGAACGGAAGCAACAGAACTACTAACTTTATGAAGCAGAGCCATGGTTAATATTTAACGGGTCTAGCTTAACTCTTACCATTCCTATACTAAAAAACCTAATTAGATTCCAACATACGTCAAAAAAGTGTTGCCATTAAAATGACATATTAGGTGGATCGGTAAATTTTCACTTCTGTAAATGTTATACGTAGCTGTTTATTTTATTTATAATATTAAAGGCAACATTTAATTTTCCTTCTTAAATAAACAATCTTATTTAAATACTCGTCGCAAAAAAAGATATTTAATTAAATTGTTTTATAGGAGAAAAGTTTAAATAACAATGGCAATAACTCAGGGTTTAATAACATTTGGTACCAATTATTATTTTCATTATGTACGATTACATGTATGGTAACCTTTATGGTAGACATGGTGGTTCTGTGGCGGCCATAACATCTATTGTCACTTCATTCGACATCTGACGTTTGGATCAGGGACCGGAAAACCCGTTCCTTTGCTTAAGCCGTTCGAACGGCTTACCCGTTCATACGGTAAGCCAATCGTTTCGGTAACCTCTTCACCGGCTTACCCAACGATTAGATAGCCCTATTAAGCCGGGATACCCTAACCGTAACCCTTTTGTAACCGCTTACCGAATGTCGTTGGGTTTGATATTTATTTGAATAAGCGCTTACCGTTCGGGTTAGGGTAACCCTTTCGCTCCCTTCCCGCGCGCCGCGCGCGCCGCTATTTTTACGTGTATTGGTATTGGCACGGCTTTGAAGCGCGCGCGCCGCCCGAGTTTAGGTTTCTTTAAACGGTCCAATAATATGTCGTACGTAGTTTGTCAAAGAACTAAATTTGCTTGAAGGTATTTTAAGCGGTAACACATTCGGAGGTTTTGATACTGGTAAGCGGTAAGCCAAATTAACTCGATGGAATGGATTATCCGTTTAATGTGTGAACCGATTAAGCGCTTACCGAAATGTTCGGGTTTATAAAAATCAGCGCTATAAAAACCCTTTAAAAACCCCGGGTTAGGGTAAGCGGGTCCAGTCCCTGGTTTGGATAGCTCGAATGTTTTCTGTACCTATTCGCCCCGTGGTGATTTCCATTGTTAAGTTTTTGTTTTCCGTTTAGTTTTTGTTGTTTAATTTCGTTTTTGTTTCAAGTTTGTGTTTTGCTCGTGGGTTTTGCTTTATCGCAAGTAAAATGGAGCCTGTACCAGGTTCCTCTCACAAGTCTCACAGCAAAGAGAATGATCCTATATATCCACCAAAAAGCGTCCTAAAAGTCACATGAGTGTCTCGGAGAAATTCATGGTCGTATAACTTATATTGTTAATACGTATACCTTATATTGTTATTAATAACTTATATTGTTTTATTTTAACATAATTATTGTACCAAAAGGTTGGTTTTTCCTGAAACGTCACAATGATGATGATACGTGTAACTGTGACATTCCGCCATCTTTGGTAGTTTTTTGACGTATATTGGAATCTAATTAGGTTTCCAAGTTTAGAATCTGTTTGGCTTTGACTGTATAAAAAAAAAGCCATGCATAAATTAGGCAAATACGAACGGATCAGGTTCTATTTACAGGCCACCTAATGGGTAAGTGGTATCTGAGAGCCACAGACATTTGCATCTGAAACATCCATTGCCAACCCTGAGAAATAAGATGAAATGCCTCTATGCTAGTAATTTCACCGATTGTCTTAGATGTCCCCACACCGCGACAAAACAAGCCATGCGCAATCTACAGTATTCATCAAATAGGTACTAACATTTTCAGATGTAGGTATATATATTTGAGTTTTTTCTAGTCCTAACTTACCCAATGCATTACCCAAAACTAAATATTTTGGAACTAATGGTAAAGATGAAGAGATTACATTCGTTTGCTAAAGTTAGGCAATGCATTACGCTCATGAAGCACTAGGAGAACTCCTCAACGATTAACGTTCCTGTATCTTGGATAACAAAATGTTGTAAAGGGTAATGAGCAATTGTTGCCAGGCTATTGATACTTTTGTAGTTAATGTGTCTTAGTAAATAACTAACAACTAAAAGCAAAAAAACGGTTGTTGGAAGACTCGAGCAATAAACAAGACGGACATGTTGAACAGGTTGCAACCTTTATTCTTTATCAACGCTGTCGTAACTCATCCGTTTAGTGTTACCTAATCCGTCATTATTCGTGAAAATACCCAACCGATATAGAATTATACTAGTTAACGACGCCAAACTAGTTCGAAATTCATTTCAATTTGAAATAGCATGCAAATTACAGTTGCCAACAACGCCCGTTCTTGTGAAGCAACAGCGAGCAAAAGCGGCGAGGCATACCGTTAAAATATAACAAATCGGAAATGCCAACATCTCTAACATTCCACAATAGGGAATATTATTTTTTACAGCTTTAATAAAAACTGATTCATGTCACAGTTGAGAAAAAACATTTTTTGAATAGCCATTTACATAACCAAGATAGAAGCCTACAAATGTGTTCCTATCTCTTTCTAGCAAACATAATCTAACACGAAGTTTATAATTATGGCCGATCTGTTACATGACGTCACAGTGCATATCGAATCTCTCTGTCTAATCGCGGTATAATTAGCAGTTTAAAATGCTTGTATCATCCGTATTTTTTAGCCGATTTTAATTTTAATTTCACTTTTTCGACCTTTTTTACAATATTTTCATATTTTGTTGAAAATGCGATTTAAAAAAACCATCCATATTCCCTATTCATAGATCAATTCTTTCATTGTTTTACTCCTGAGAATTGCGTAAAGGCGAGTCGACTAATGAAAATCAAGTTATGTCAAAATCAAAACATTAAAGCAAATCATGTTAAAATTATGTATTTGGCAGCCGTGATTGTTTGTTTTCAAGGGCATGTTCCAGTCAGTCAACAGCGTGTTGATGTAAGGGTGTGTACACTGGGGACTTAAGAATGTAATCACATTTCTTATCAATAAGCCGCGTCATCATTGGCTGTCAAGTCAACGTATTAATGATCTATTATGAGCATTATCCATTAACGGGACTCGACGTCTTTTTAGACGATCTGCTAGGTAAAAAGTTGGCACAAGTGTCAAAAACAAATAACAGAATCAAAATGGCGGCCCAATTCAAAATGGCGACTCAAACCAAAATGGATGCCTAACAATCAAAATATTAAGCTTAAAATCACAAGATGTAGTAAATAACAGTGAATTAAAAATAACGCGCAAGCTAGATTCATGTGTAAATGAATGACTCGTCTTAAGACTGAAAATATTTGTGCTAATAAATAATAATGATAATAATGGAAAGGAGAATAAACATTTGTTTACTGATGAAATCTTAACCTATATGCCTTAGGGTAGCTAAACCATGCTTGTCCTTATCTGTCAAATTCAAATGTCACAATGACAGATAAGGACAAAGCATGGTTTAGCTACCCCACGGTTAATCCACGTTTATAAGAGTCAAACTACCTAGGTGACGGTAATTAGGTAGGTAGGTACTAAAACTTTTTACAGCGCGTTATGTATCACTTAAGTAACCAAATAACAGGTATGTAAACAAGTTTATTGGATAACGACCTTTACTTAAAGCAATTATTTTATAATGGTTGTATTGTATCATACGGCATTTCTCTCGACTTTCAATTCTATCATTTATTTATTTCATTCGAATTCCTCTCTTTGCTCCTAAGCGTTTATTTTTCTGTGATTACCGTAATAACTAAAAAAGACACTTTTTCCACAGCACAAGGAGAAACGAACGAGCAGTTCACGTAATAGCAATTAATAATAATTAAAACCAGTACCTTCCATCTCAGCAGAGCAATGAGCCATCTCAGGCAAGTTGCTAGGCTAGGCATTGTAAATTTACGAGTATATTTATTCCCTGGCTCATTTATTTCCCAGAAAACTAAGCTAATTGGGCTGCGATAAATTAAGTTGGGAGTTGGCAGCTGCACCAAAACTACTCGTAAAATGTTTGTTAGAAATATATCATCACTGAAAGCTGTTTCCAGAGTAGAAGAATATAACATGAAGGAAGAACCGAAGAGGAGGAGAATCATCAAAACCCACTAAGCTTCTCGTATTAGGAAAGTTGATTAAGTCATACGGAATCCTCAGCTTTATCAGAATAAAGGATTTATTAAGTTACTCTCGAAACAAAACAATGGGCCGAGTAAATTTCCACAACAAACAAGCCTAAGCTAACAATGCCGCATGTTTCATAAATTAACGATGCCTCGCAAAAAGGACATTTTGTGTTAGGACCCCGTTTATTGTGACGATTTTCACGAATCTATTCACCTATTGTCAAAGTGTTACTAGTGATTGTGTCATGTCAGATGTCAGATAAGTGTCGTTCGTGCGTAAGAAAAACTTGAGACCTTAGTTTCTACTGGGTCCCCCAGACTTTCTTATCAGTTCACCCACTGTTTAATCGCCGACACTCATTTAAGTTTTTAAACTTTGCTGAATTTTCATTTCCTCGACAGGAATTTTTTGGTGTACACAGGTCTAACCTAACCTAACCTACGTAACCCATGCTTTAGATGACCTAACAACGATAAGTTTTCAGCAGAAATTAGCTGTCAATGAAATGAATTTCTAGTAAATAAATGTCGGTAAAACAAGAGGACACCGAAGACTGTGTAAGTACCTGCAGTCCTAAGCCTGATCTGGCGGCCTGCCGTCCAATATCTTGGAAGCCCAAAACTCAAACGATTCATGCTTGCCTGCAATATTCATACGATCAGCTTTAAAACTGTCAATGTCCACAGTTTTCACACAATTACAGTTTTCGGACGATTGTTCGAAAGCGATCAACCAAAAAAAAACTTCTCTGTAGGTACAGCCACGGATTGAAGAGTGACGAAGATTCCTTGCCGGCTATTCGCAAGTGTATGGCAGATTGGGCCTCGAGGCGTCAAACTGTCCGGCCGAGAACTATCAATCAACTACCTACAGGTCTGCATCGCGCGCCCCGCACTTGCAGTTCGAAGAAAACCACTTCAATCGTACATAAACCTTAATACAATGAACTGACTAATCAATATCGGCCAACGAACTATTAGTCTTAACCACAGGACTAACAGGTACTACCTACTTATGTTATAAAATAGCTCTTCCATTGCAGATTCCACCTATGGGGTGTGTGTCTGAAAGTGAAACTCTACAGAGTCACGTAGAAACTTGTGCAAACTCGTCCTCAAATTCGACCGCGCACTCTTTGTTGTTTCCTAATCCAAATCACACATTCCTACTAAAATTCTGACAGCAAGAATGTAATAACAAATCAGAGGCGAGCATCAGTGAAAATTCTGTCAACCAGCGAAATCTTGTAAAATGTGTGCAGCTCAGCTTGTTTAGAATACCTTTTAGATCGCGTCGGATTTTTTTCTGCGAGAAACTTTAACAATGATTAAAGTGTGATATAAAGTTGTTTTAAATATTCTACGCTTTCCGTGGCGAAACTAGGTAACACACTTATAAAAACTGCAACGATAGATCCAAACCTCAACAACATCACACAATAACATCGACAAGGTCAATCGATGTGAGGAATTGCGGTGATAATTTGACTTGAACGATAATTGCTTCTGAACACACCTATGTAATTACTTTAATGTGAGGTAAATAATATAACATCTGAATAAATAACCTGTTCTGCGGTTATTGAGACAAATGTTACACAGAGAAGTATAAACTTAGGAACCTGAAGTCCGTTCGTCATCAAGATTCTGGGAAGTTATTTTATGCTGATCAAGATCAAAGATGGTTACGATTTCACAGAATTTCTGTGTGACAAATATCAAATTATACCTAAAGTAACCAAATCTTTCCATGTTCTGAATATAGGGAACCAGCAATAGAGTCTACACGTAAAGCACGTACTTAATCTGGATTCCGTCGGACGGATCTAACAACGCGGAGTTGCGATTGAGTAAATAAAAGGAGGAGGAAGGGTGTGGATTGACCTTCGAGAGAACAGCTGAAGAGCTCGGCCATCTTCATTGGATCCCCACTTATTTGGCAAACTAATTGATTGGCTTGGCAAAGAACGTAGACAAAATGAGAGCGCTGTTCAGCATATTGATAACATTATACAAAGTTTTAATAATCGCTGCCCCACCTACGCGTTATGTGATGGATGCCACCAGAAAATATTGTACTTCCATTATCTTTTATTTAATTAATCTCGATTTTGCCAACCGAAGTACGTATAATGTTGATTCGAACGAGTACGGGCTCAGTGTCCAGCTTTCTACGATTCGGGATTCGCAGTGGTTTTGACATGATAAGTTTCCTGTTGGAATATATTCTGACCTACTGGTAAACTAAACATTATTTCTCTCTCTTCTCTGCATTATTTAAATATTTTACACACAAATAACCATAGTCTATTCGTCACCCGAAATGGCCCCGTGCGTCGGACTGCGTCTGAGTGCACGCCCGTTACGCGCCTTTTGCGTTGAAACTTTTGATGCTATCCTGTGCGGCTAACACAAGTTGCATTTTTTCCACGGTTTCATATAAAAAATATATATAAGGTTGTGTGAATCTGTCTGTCTGTGTGTGTCTGTGCGTATGTTTTAAATTGAAAGCCATTTTAAGTTTTGACAGACAGCTCTAACAGTATGGTCGCCATTATATCTGGGGTTTTTATCTTCCTAGGTATTTAATAGTTTTTCCGCTTGTCACTCAGCCAGTCCTTTTTTCGTTAGTCACTGGGTAAAGGGGGCTTACCGAGCGGCAGACAAGTCGCGAGCAAAAGAGCTAGTCACTCGAAACTTTACATCGGAAGATAATGTCCTTCCTTATCCATAACACCTAAAACGTAGTGTGCGGGGGAAGTTACCGTTTTTTTTAATGGCTAATGAACATAGGTCCAGCAAAAGCATGGCAGTAGAAGTACATTGCATCGTTACAAGGGCTCTCGGCTTAAACGTGAAAAACAAGTCGACAATTTAGTCTCGGACTTTGTTATGCCACTATGGAACCCTGTCATAATGACAGCGTCAAGTAACCAGATAGAAATTACATGGGAATGAATCGTAGGTTTTATACGACAAGGTTCTATAGTGGTATATCAAGTGACTGTACAGGCATGCTTTTGCTGGATAAATGTAAATC
This sequence comes from Acleris sparsana, assembly GCA_923062465.1. Classification (NCBI taxonomy): domain Eukaryota; kingdom Metazoa; phylum Arthropoda; class Insecta; order Lepidoptera; family Tortricidae; genus Acleris; species Acleris sparsana. The sequence continues at coordinate 19,159,893 of OV281286.1, forward strand.
AGGCAGAATGCTAAAGGATAAAAACACGTGCCTACATCTAACGTTCTTTTTTATAGGAATGGGTTTATCACGTTTTATGTATTTGTTAAAAATTTAAACTAACCATTAAGATTTATTTATCATTCCTTGCTATGTTCCGTTATTTACAACGCATTGTTTCCTTATCAGCATTAACCTGACATTAAGGGCATAAAACTGGTTTATCTTCATCTAAAGAAAATTTACTTACAATTGACAAATCGCGACAACTATTGATAACATTTAAATGTGATTATTTTTCAATCACTCTTATCAGCAACGCACAATCAATAGATAACAAATACTACATAATAAGAAGCATTTAGATAACAACAAGATTATTTGTTTGATCAAATAACCTAATGAAATGACCTAAATTTTGTTACTTGCTTTGAAACAATATTATGAAGACTGGATTATTTAAATAAAAGAAAATGTAATTTAGGACCAATAAAAACTTATTCTTTACAAAAAAAAACCGTAACAGTATATTTTCGAGTACTGTTATAATGCAGGGTCTGGCATAATCTTGTTGGATTTAAATTTAAAATTCTAGACACTAATGTACTCCAATCAGATAATATAATTTCACATAAATACAATCTGGTGTGTAATGAAAATATGCCAATGTGTTAGTTAGCTAGAAGAGTTTTGTTTATTTTTCCTTTAGCACAATCTCTAATAGTTGAAATACCAATGGCAATATTAAGGATAAAATGACACTAACAAATATTACATATATAAATACTAATACAAAATGGAAAATTTAAGCTATAAATTATGATAGCATAGACTGTTTGTTTAATTATAAAATAGTGGTGAAGAAAGTTTTACTAGAACCAACGGTGCACGATATTAGACATAAAATGACCCAAACTCCAGCAATTGAAATGCCCTTTCAATTGCAACGTGCCGGAAATATGTTGACTCATAAAAGTATAAAATCTCTAGTTATTATTAGAATATTTATCCTAAAATTCCATAAGCCTTATTAAGTGTTAAAATTGTTTATATGGAATAAAACCTTTTAAGAAACTTTTTGCTGCAATATAAACATTTAGAATCCCAAATCAGATAATATATTAATTTAACAACACCGCTGTTTTTACTAAGAGAAAATAATTTCAATGCAGAAATATATTATGTATTTACCTGGTGGGCTGTCAGTCAGAATGGTGATACCGGTGGGATCAACATGAGGCGGAAACGCCTCATAAAGGTCGGCCTCCTCTTCAAGCACTGCCGACAACATTGCTGAGGGCATCCCGTCCACCGCACAACACTGCACAACACTACACCGGTCCTGGCGTCCCGGGACTCACACGCGTGAGCCCATCCGAGCCATTCCCACCCAACACGCCTAGGTCAAATCCTGCTGCACCATCTTCAAATCTGGAACAAATCAGAACAACCTCAGACCACCACAGCGACCCACAGACTGAGTTATCACGCGCGAATTCAATAAAATGATTACACCCAGATAAGTGGCTCAAAAGTTGGTGGAATCAGTTACCTAATTGATTATAATTAAAGCTTGTTTGGATCAGCTGATCTCAGCCGCTGCCAGCGCTTGATTATTGCTATTTTAAGATTAGCCTGATCGCTACTTCAATGTCAGTCGCGCCCATCGCACTTTTACTTGTGAAAGGAGTTTCTAAAATTTTGTTACTCACCGTAATCCTGGCGGTAAATGATGCGGTGCAGTACTAGCGGCTCCGTAGTTACTGCTTTGGAGTCCCGCGTCGACTAACTGAGCTACAGGCGAGCTCCCGGACGAACGTGATACCGAATAGGATAATAGCCGAGAACGACGGGAGCCGACGCTGCTGCTTTGTCACTTAAACGAACCACACAGAACATCACTCGGCAATCTCGGTGTTAATAACTGACCATACGCACGGATACATTGTAAAATGATCAATTTCACTGATACTGGCTAATTTTGGAACCCTTTTGCTAATCGAATAATCCGTGAGCGGGTGAAAGTCGGGAGAACGTATTTTTTTATTAGTAATTTTTGTTGAGTGCGACTGATATGTGCGGGTTGTTCGTATTCGATTTTTGCGGGGAATAAACTCGCCGTCGATGAAATCACACGTCCGCGATTTGTGGTAACGCGAGTAGTCGCTCTCCTAGCGGTCGTCGTTCCGATTGTCATAGACTATCTATCTACGCAGATTGACACGCTTGACACGGCTATTGTGCCTATAGGACTGATCGTCTCATAGAGGCATTAATGAAAGGTTCCAGGAATTAAGTAAAGAAATTAATTAAAATTGAATGTTGTTTTATTTCTAGCTATATGAACTATTTATTTGGGTAAAATATTCTTATTGTGTTATTCTATTCACCGTTTTGTAAACTTCTACTCGTTCTGATGCATTTTAAGTCATGTTAAAGAAATAATGAGTGTGAGCGGACAGTTTTTAACGAACAAAATTTATCTGTAGTTTGTGAATTTTGTGATTTAATAACAGTTACTGGATTATTCTTTTACTAGTATGAAATCTTCGAATTCATTTATCTGTTATCTGTTAATAACATTATACCTATTTGCCCTCATCATGTGTTTTTGTCAAGTGATAAACCTTATTCAATTTATTCTACAAGGTGTATTTAAGTGCCCAACAAAAGAAAATGTTGGTTTCCGGTAATGAAATCAAGTCGTTATCTTCGAGAAAAAAATCGGTTCCATCGAGCGACGCTGTGGCTTCGAGCGAGGAAGGATCACACTGCCCTTGACGGCTTTTATAGAGAGATAATTTTCAACGAAGCAAAAATTAACCCAATTTCTTACATGTAAACAAATATTTACATACATATTGTTAACACAAATAATTAAATTAGGCAAGGTTTTGAAAGTGAGAGTGTAAATAAATTAATAAGTATGGTTTGTATATTTATATTTATAGATTATCGAGAGCGTGGAATTGCATACGTGGTTGTAATGTGTATTTAAATTTTCTCTATTCTCGTACTATCAGCATAAAAAAGAGGTTTTTTATATACTAAAGAAGTTAATACAAAAATAATGTTAGTATCAAATTTTAAATACTATATTGCACTAAAATAATATACGTCTTATTTTATTGTATTCTCGCAATTTTCAGGATAATTTTGAACGTAAAATTCTCGTAAACAAGAAACGATGGATTGATTGACAGAACATAACATTTATTTTAGTCCATTTGTGTAAAAAACATGTTTTATGAATTAACTAATTAAACAAAATAAATTACTATATAGTGTGAACAATTTAAAAAAACATGGTCATTTAGTTCTATGGTTGCCACCGTATCACCCCAAATTCAATTGGACTGAAAAAAAATGGTCTATTATTAAAGGATAAGTAGCGAAAAGAAACATTTCATTAAACATTGAAAGTAATATCAGTGCAGCCACTAAATTAATATTACTCACCGTGTGACGAAAATAAATATATATGTCAAGAAGAGGAAGTGGAAATTCAAATCATATTACTAAGAAAACCAGTCAATTAGAATTTTCTATTTTCCGTTTCATGCGAACGGTACAAGCAATATAAATGCAATTCCGCGCTCTCGATTATTTACATATAAACGTATTATCAACAAAATGTAAAACCAAAATTGATGTGACCAGTCTGTGTATACTATTCACTACTGTCGGTAAAAGTCAAGTCAGACTTTCCTGAAATTAAACGAATGGGCAAAGCAGAGCTATTGTTAATGTTTCTCTATTTTTGTTAAGTTATTGTGTGAGTAGTGAGTAAAGCAAAATTAAATAATATTTATTAATTCATAATCATCATAGTTTTGTTTTTCTTGTAACGTACATTTTGTTAATATGAATATGACTTTATTTGTCATTTTACCATACCTGGCAACATGTGTCTTTATACCTCATGACAACAGGATAGACCTATTTAGAAAATTACTTGTGTGAAAGGGACGTATGTCAGGGACAGATGGGGCTAATTATTAAAAATTAATTAAATTTAGTTAATTGCTAAAATCTCAACAAATTGTCATGATGTTTATCCGTTAGTATATAAATAAACACCCGATCTATTTCTTAAATTATTAGTAATTTGTTCGGCATTATGATTATTTCATGATTATTTTAGGACAGCAGTGTCCATATGTAGCAACATTATAAAATCGTAGATAACTGAGTTATCGAATAGCTACTAATATGGTAGAATTCGTCGAATTTGAGTTAATTTCCTTCATTGATGTGATGAATGATAGGTATGATATTGCTCAATTATTCTGAATCTGAAATGCTTAGATATGTCGCAATTATGTATAACCCCCGGAGCTTTGTCTAGCAAATAAACCAAAGTACTTCAGCGAATTTATACAACATAGATGGTAGATACAAATTGGTATATTTTTATGACTCTGTTCTCTTAGGGGTAGAGTCTGGCAAATGAAACATGAGAATGAAAAAATGGCAACACTGTAGTGTCGTCCCTTTTTTCTTAGATTGATTTGAAAGGGACGACACTGCAGTGTTGCCATTTTTTCATTCTCATGTTTCATTTGCCAGACTCTATCATATGAAAGGGCTCAATCTGCAAATTATTATTTTTTAAATTTCTGTGATGTAATTTTTAATTTATAGCCAAAATGTACAAAAAATTACAGTTTCCCTTCCCCTTATCTCCGAAGTTTATTTATCAAAAATCTAAAAAAATCCTGATGTATAGATAATTATTTGTTGTATTTGAGAAATACAATGAAGTGATCATTAAATACAGTTTTTGAGAAATAACTAAACACTTTGAAAATATGTACTAAAATTTAGGCTAGTTAAAATGGACCTTATTGCATAGCCTTACAAAATGAGTATTTTCTTTTGCGGTTACCAAGATTAAATACGGAAACCTCGGTACGTGAGTCCGACTCGCACTTGACCGGTCTTTTTTAAAGATGAAAATGTTTTCTACACTTCTATGTAATAAGTGTACTACAATCATAAGTAGCGCAATTAGCACATAATTGAGTAGGTTCTTGCGGTAGTGGAGCGGTACGGGAGGGGATAAGTATAGTAACGAAATATTTCTGACGATATTAACAAGTGTATACTTAAACTGACACAAAATGAGTTACAATAAGATTTAATATATTTCTATTGAACTTTACCTGACCTTTGTTCTGACAATCCGGTAACCTTGGCAACGGTTTTATAAACATTAATGTCATTTAAATGCTCAGTAAAATTGGGGTCTAATTTTCTTGCTTTCTTGAGTTGCGGCATCTTAAAAATAAAAATAAACAGCGATGGTATTAAAGTGACTACTTTAACCCTTACATTTTTCCAAAACAATAGTTTATCAATATGAAGCCAAAAATATCTAAGGACTTGTCAAATACACGTGATTTAAGCTATCATAGATCGTGTTATAATGTGAAAAAAACTAATTTCATAAATTGTAGATTAAAAGCCAGATGTGGTTAAAAAAAAATGATTCAAAGTACTTATAACTTCCATTAAATAAGCCTTTTTTTAAATTACGTTTGTTTTAGGGGATTTACATCATCAATTACGGAGTAAAATAAAGTTTCCAGATCATCACTGGTCAAAAGTAATTAAGTAATGTAATTAAGTAAAGAAATTGTAAGTAAACTCTTTATTGCACAAAAATAAATAGGGTACAAATACAAACTCAATAACTTGCTAGATTTGTCCCATTACAATTTCTTTCTTTCTTTCCCTGTTTAAGGTTTTGTATTGTATCTAGTAGTAGATTTTGAATGTCTTCCATGGCAACACAAACTGTCATCAGTTTATTGTCAGTGTCACTGTCACTGTCACATATGGTTTCGACTTATCATGTCACTTTTTGTTGTGAATTATTGCGTACGGAACGAAATATTAAACTCTTGAAACTGCAATATTTTACACTCTTATCGCATAAAGAACGCCACTATAGATGTGAAAATGTCATTGTCTAAAGCTGAGTCTCTAAAAGGTTCATATTAATCAATATTACGTGATTATTTCGCTGAACATTGGTACGGCTTCTCAAAATGTTTTTCCTGTTTTCAGAAACTGTGACGGTGTTAATAAATGCTATAGGAGATAAAGAAAACTCAGTCAACAACGTTGTTATTAAGTCACTAACGAAGATAGCAAATTCTTACCCAAACGAAGTGATTAACATATTTTGTGAATTTTATAAGAATACCAAAGTAAGCGGCCCGCAGTTGGGTAATATTGTAAAGTAAGTGCCTTAGTTACTCTTATTTTGAACTGCTTTATCTGTTTGACTATGCTATTGTGTAAAGTTAGAAAATAATTACAAGAAATTTGTTCTTATGGTTGAGTAATACTTTTGATGGGCCAGTAAATCAATATTGTTGATTGAATGCTGCATTAAGTAGTTTGAAAATATATTGATTGTTACCACAAGTATATCTACTACTATATTATCTGCTATTCCAAATAATAACAACATGAGGCACTTAAAGTCATAGTGGTTTATTTACATAGTCATTTTCAGTGTTTAAAGGGGTTACTCTCAAAATTCCCTTTTCGCCAAAGGACCATTTCAGCTAGATGACATAACAGTAAAATACACAGTCATCATGATCATGTCAGCCGAAAGACGTCTAATGCTGGACAAAGGCTCTCTACAAGGCTCTCCACTTAGACCGGTCTTGTGCTTTTCGCATCCACTGAGCTCTCGCGATCCTTACGAGGTCATCAGACAATACACAGTCAGCAAAGAGTCAATTCAGCTTAATGACATGAAATTAGAATACTCAGTCAGCAAAGTGTCAATTTAGCAGGATGTCACAGAATTGAAATGAGCAAGTAGCCAAACGTTTGGAAATATAAATAGTCCGTGTGATTAGAATACCTAATTAACTGAAAGCAAAATTAGTTGATTGACATGAACATTGAAGGAGTTATTAGCAAAACGTCTGGAAATGAAAATAGTCCAATATAATAAGAATACTTAATTCGTTTAAAGTAAAATTAGTTCATTGTCATGACCACAGAACGAGTTAGTAGCAACACCTAATTCGTCTAAAGTAAAGTGCTGACTGCTGAGTTTCTTGCGGCATTTCTTCTCAGCAGTGGTCTCCTCTTGGGAAGCGCTGGTAGTATCTTGATGTGTAAAAGTGGCCGAGCGGCCTACTTACTGAATAAAATTCTTTTATCTTTATCTTTAGTTGATTTTAATTATCAAATGTCATTTCAACATGCCTTTTTAAGATCCAAACGTTTTGCTAACGCGCTATTTGGCTTCATGACTATTTCGTAATTAAGACATTTTGAGATATAAACGTTTTTTTTAAATTGTAAATGTTTAAATTGTAACATTCTTCTCATGTTTTGCTAAAGATACATTTAGTGTTCATGTCTATATAGCAAAAAGACATTACACAATCCAGTTGTTTGAGCTATATTGTCATTTGGCGAAAGGGGAATTTTGAGAGTAACCCATTCAAAGAAATATGTGTTGGTGAATACTGGTACTATGATTATAATTAGGTAGTAAAGCAAATGGAAAAAGTAAATTTCATTTTTAATTACTAACATCTCTCTTTTTTTACATATCACACTGATGTAGGTTATTTTGTAACATATGTTGCGTAAGTTGGAGTTACTTAAACTTTGGAGCATAAAATCAATTAGTACCCATAAGTAAATGTGTTTGATTGCTAATAGGGAGAGAGCATTGCTTTTTATTGATGCTATCAATTTATCAATATTGGTATAAATCTGTGCCTTTATTAAATAAAACCTTTTGAATCGTTTCCTGCTGTCTCAAACTTTCCGTTTCAAAATATTTTATCTATTTATTCATTTTCCATTAATTGCACAAAAAAATTACACATTACAATACTTAATACCTAGTTGCTTGTGCTTAGTTGGGACCATTTCATGACATATTCTTCTTGTGCATTTTAATTTGTCCTTTGTCATGTTACATCACAAATAAATGTTATTCTTCATACATTTTTCGTTTCATTTGGTGACAAAAAAAATAGGAAAATACTCTAATTTTTAAAATTCCTTTATTTAAATGAGTAGCAGTTGCTAAGTGTTATTTTATTGAAATAAATTAACTGTACAAACAGAGTAATAGCCTGATAATATCAAAACAGTGATAAATCCCAATGCTCCCTGCAAGCTATCAAACACAGCCCGCGAATATTAAAGCCTATTAAAGCAAAAGCAAAACAAATTTTTGGTTATGGTTTTGCTACATTTACACAATTAACCATACATTTGGCTATAGGGTACTTGAACAAACATGTGTAAACCAAGTGAAGCGTCTGGATGCGACCACAGCGGCAGAGCTGACAAGCTGCATGCTCCTTGCGATGACAGAAAGTGGCGACCCGGATCCAGCGGTGCAGATGGGAGCCTCCGCTGTACTGGTCGCAGTGGGACATGAGCATTTGGACCTGGTGAGTGATGGTGACAGCAGAATTACAAGTAGTATTTTGAAAAGGGGGCAATAAATGAAGTTTTAAATTGACTTAACCTTGTCATGTGCTCAATGTCCTTCATAGAAGACATTGTGCAAGAATCGGAAATTGCTTAAAAAATGCTGGGCATTATGTCCATTTTTGCAGATGTATGAGTAAGAATGTAACTTGAATACAAGCATAGTTTCTAATTGTGGTAGGGATACGAGCCTTCGCATATCTAATTTCTGTATCGAAAGGTAAAGTGGTAATGGTAGCAAATTTAGAGAACTTGTCACAGTCAGATCTATTTAGAAAGTGAATGAATGCCATTTCGTAGTTTAAGGGTATGGTATCTTATCTTATCAAGAGCGTCGGTGGCCTAGTGGCTAATGGGATCGACTCCAGATCGTAAGGTACCGAGTTCCGAATTCGAAGCCCTGCGGTTACCAATGAGAATTTCTAACTTAAATAAGTACATTACCCGATGCTCTTATGGTGATGGAAAAACATTGTGAAGTAACCTGCACATTCGGACAGCTGAGTGTGTAAGAGGAGAATTGCAAAAACGATCATAAAGGGGTTGAAGTGGATCCAAGAAGGCCCATTTGTAAGATAAGATATGGGTATAGTACACAAGAATGTAACAAATGTGTCAAATATTAAAAAAGTCACTAAGACAACCATTCAATCTATAATGCTAAGTGAGTTTAAACATTTCAACGTTGGTACTGCAAAACATTCCAAAAATTTGTTCGATTTGAATACATTGATTGATAAAGCACTTCCGTCGCTCATATTGACACAACAGACCTTATATCTAGTTATTCACTTGATATTATTAAAACCTCGCTATCTTATCTTTGGGAGTATTTGATCCAGCCATAGTTATTTTTGTGATCGACACCAAATTCAACCGCAATCATAACATGAAATGTTTTTGTTTTGTAATGGTGCATTCGCAGACCGATATAGAGTTCCACAATCGTTCGATACAAAGTCTGCAGAGGTCCTTATGCATTGATAGGATCTTAGTCGTACCACAGTTTTAACTAACACTAACCACGAACGGGTTGTTTGTAAGCGCGCCTACAAGCCAGTGGTGGGGCGTGATATAACGCTGATAACGCTGAACCGTCAATCAATCGTGGCTGCGCCTCCTGTGTGGGTCTGCGTGCGATCAAGCTAGCTCGAGCTCCTAAAAAGCCGAAGTTCAATTACTTTTTAGGGTTCCGTCCCCGAAGAGTCGGGGACGGAACCCTAACGAAACGGGATCCTATTCATATGCCTACTATATACTCATGCAATATGCTTTACTAATACACTTAAGGCATACTCACTTGTGACTAGAAGGTCTACATTATTTCCTATCAAATGAAAATGCATAATGGTTCATAATCTATAATGTTTTTTTTTCTGAAACCGTTTTAAGAATTGATATAAAACAAACCCTAACATGGGTTCCATAAGATGACATTTAAAAAAATCGTAAATAGTTTACGGTGTCAAAAAAAAAACCCTTATAGATTATGAAACATTATGTATTTTGAACTTAATAGATTATGAACTGTCCAAATTTCCAGAACAAGAAGTACCATAAATGTCCTTAACCACGATTCAAGCTATTTCCATACTATTTATTTATCTTATCGGTTCTACGGTTGAGCTAAGAAGGCGTGACAAACAAACAATCATAACTCTGTTTGTTTGTTGCTTTTGCATTTATAAGTGATGGGTATGGATTATGTAATGCGTCACAAACATACATTGTTTCTGTTTGAACAGACTCTACCGCTATGATAATGAGTCACACTGTAAATAATCCGCACGTCTGGCTTCACTTTATTAGTTTAAGATAAAATATTTGTTGATGTTTCTTCATTATTTAGAGGGTTTCAAACTGCTTCGGAATTAAAATCTTTTATATTCAACACAGTATTTTGTCTATGTAACTATGCGACTTTTTGCGCTTGCATACTGTATAAAATTAATTCTAGGTATTTTATGTAGGTATTTTACACATGTTTGGCTTTATGTCACCGATCGTAATCAAATCTAGCGATTTTCCTTCCAGTATTTATTTATTATTTATTTATAATTAGGTAGATGTTTTGATTTTGACTCAGGAGCACAAAAAGACTGGTGTTTGGAATAATATTAAATGCCCCGAATTTATCGTCTAAGTTACGTAAGAAAAAAAAACATTTATAACTTAAATACCTAATTACATATTTTTCTCCCATCACGCGTTCGCGTTCAGCTACGAATAGGTACTAGGGTCCAGCTGAAACCCAGCGTTATGGCTCCGGCTGCAGCACATGCTGAGCTGAGTCCTGGTTGACTTCACACTTGACTTGTTTAAAATTTGGCTCGATCTTACCCCATATTTTTTTTATTTTATGTACCATGTCTGTTATGTTGATTGTTGAGGTTAACCCAACCTTTTCCGCCAGGTGCTCCGCTCCCTTATCAACCAGTTGTCCCCCTCGTCCGTCCCGCACTTCACGGTGGCGCACTCGCTGGGCACGCTGGCCGCCGTCAACACGCGCGCGCTGGTGCCGCACGTCAAGGAGGTGCTCTCCCGGATGCTGCCGCTGCTGCCGCTGCTGAGGCACCACGCCGTCAAACAGGCCTTCGCTTATGGTCAGTGCTACGACAAATCGGACTTCGAGGTTCCTTGACTATATAATCGCTTACGTAGAAACGGAATTTAGGTCCTCGAGTTGTTTTATCTTCGAACAGCTGATATAAAATATAGGGCATTTGAATTAGTCGTGAAGCCACCGTTACCTTCCTCCGCACTCATCAATAAGACTGTTAGGGCTCATGGATCCCAGAATATGAAGCGCAAGTTTTTGGATCTTGCCTATTTAAAGACCTAGGAAACAAAATGTAACTTATAACGAGATCATGCCATTTAATAAATAACTATAGTTCGCCGTCAGATAATAGGTAGATAACCAGTTTTAATAGAGGCTTCTTTAATGTCTTTAAGTAAAATGGGTATCTCTTTTTCCAGCGTTCGGCCACTTCGCAGTAGCTGTCTCCGAGCAAATTGGCGACAATGTCGAGAACGACAACATAACATCCATAAAAGACAACTTCGTCACAGAATTCTCCTTGATTTTCGACGTGTTGTATAACCAGTGGCTTCCTTCCACCGAGCCGAGAGTCGCAGAGTCCGTCCTGGAAGCCCTAGGACCCATTACCAGGCTTATTTCAGAGAGACAGTTCAACGACACTGTTAATAAATTCATGCTTTCATTGCTCAGTTTGTACCGCAGACCACAGCTTAATTTGTACTACGTCAGCCAATGTATATCGTACTTACTGACGCCGTCGGCTCTAAACCCTAAATTGACCTTAAACGACAGCGTGATTAATTCAATTAATCACGTGCTGTTTAATCTGGTTTTGCTTGAACCTGATTATGACCAGCCTCAAACTGTTAAAAATCACTTCGAAGTGTTGCGTTGTTTCGATCATATGACTACGCAGTTCCCAGACCAGACTGTGGAAGGTTTATTGCATCAGTGTAAAAATAATCAGGAGAAAGAAAGAATGAAGGCTGTTATTGTTATCACGCATTTGATCACTTCATCTCAGATTTTCATCGACAGATTCGCATCAAAATTTATAGTGTTGCTGAAAATTATGATAGCCAATGAGCAAGGGTTAAAGATGAAGAAGGTGCTAGTCAAAGCCATAGTTGGATTGGTTTATAGGAATTGTATAACGGTGGCAGAAGATTTTGCAATGGTGGAGTTCATTATTAAAAACTGCGGGTTTGAGCCAGTAGGAATCATACCTAAGAACGAAATAATAGATCTACACGATACGTGCAAAAGCTCGCTTATATTAATGTGTAATACTGTAACGAGTGTGAGGACGCAGTTGAGGAACCTTTTGCTAAACGCTTTGACCGTCGAAGAGTTCACTCCATCCATGTCAACCGTAAGCCACTGTTTAACGTCACTTCTCCAGAACAATTCAGACGTCATAATCGAAGATCAAAATGAGAAGACAGTTGAACTGAAATGCTCTCCTGATCATATCTTCATCAGGTGCATCACCCATATAGTTGTGCCAGAAGAAATGGAAAGAAATAGAAATCTGCTGTTGTTCCTAGAGGAATACTCCGGTGATATTCACAAGAATTTAAAGAACTCTTGGACAGTTGAGGTTCAGAGACTGCTTAAGTTTGTAGAGAAGAACGAATCTCAAGAACAGTGGCACGGAATGTTGCTGGATCTTCTTGTTTCTGCGATAGAACAAGTCAATAGCAACAAGTGGGTGGAAACTATTGCCACACTACTCTCGCAACAGATAAATGGGAAAAAACACGCTCCAATGATAAAAGGTGTGTCATTGCAATATATGGCTATTCTTTCATGCCATATGTCTAATGCTGCGGTGGTTGAAAAGGTTTTGAAATTGATCCTGTTTCAACTGAGAAGTATACCTATGGAATTATGTGATTACGTAAGTGAAGCTGTTGGGATATCTTCAAGGCAGCATGGGGAGTTTGTTCTTAATGAATTGGATGCAGCATACAAAGATAATGAAGCTAGACGAAGTAGTAAGCTTCTAAACTTTCTCTCGTCGAGAGCATCCAAAAGCGATATTGAATTAGGTGTTGTTAAATACGCCATTATTAACTGTTATGGCAAAATAGCTGCCAATTGCCTTGATGTCCATGTACTTGCGAGATTGGGAGAGAACGTGACTGCAATTTTGTATGACATATTGAAATCTAGTCCACCCTTTGATCTTTGCAAGGCTAGCATCACGACGCTTTACGAAATTAGCAAGGCTTTGTATCCAGCTGCCCATCACAACGTGACCTTGAGGAACCGATGGCAGTTGCTCAATGCTGTTCTCGAGCAGATTTACAACAATAACCTGGACAAACGCAATGTGGAATTATATCCAATGATCGTCAAGGCATCCAAAGCATTGACAAAATTACAAAAAGGAATATTACCCGAAGAAAGGAATACTATTCTCCGTGTCTTATTTAACAGCATTTTTGGAGAGCTGTCATCGTTTAAAAAGAAGTACGAAATTGAAGGAAATGGTGATAAAAATGACCTTTTAGCGAAGACTCTAAACGACAGCTTGTCCTTGTTACACAGACTTATACGAGAATTGATAATCCAATCTACCTGCTTGAGCACCATGGATGATTTAATCGGATTGTTAATCGAATGGCTGCGTCATGAAAACGATGAGATAAGAACAGCGGCAGTTATGATCCTGCAAGTAATGTTCGACACTTACATCAAAAACGTCAAACTAAACTACGAAACACCGAGCAAATTCGGTCAGATGGGCTACCTCCTTGGTCTGATAATCCCAGGAATAGCTGATACGAACTTCCCAGTGAGATTAACAACAATAGACTGTATTAAGCTGATAATACAAATCCAGGATCTTTACGAAGGGCATACCATAGAACCTGACGATGAATGCATGAGAGAGTTAATTCAAATGCAAAACAACGTTTTAACGAACGATTTGGGCATGATAGATGACTATTGCATGATGCTGTGTGAAGTCATAACTCCAAAGATACCTCATCATCACAACATGCAGTTTGTTGAGAGTCTGCTGGAAGGTTATGACGACGAGGAATTCAGAAGTACGGGGATTAGTGCGGTGTTGGATGAGCTGTTCGTGAAGAGAGGTCAGGACTTGTTTCAAAGTATAGAGAGGATTGTGGAGGTGGTTCTGAGCACGATGGACCGCGTGGGGGACGAAGCGAGAGAGAAGTTGATGAGGCCGCTGACCTCGCTGACGAGGCATCATACAAACGCTGTCACGGCCATGTTGCTGGCTCAGAGGCTTCCTTTGAAAGAGTAAGTATGTTATTTACTTATTAGAAGATATTACTTGGGCCCGAATCCGCGTTCCCTACTTGTTAAATTAAAACTAATCGGGAGAAATGTATTGTAACTGTTTATTATAAACCAGAGACGATTTCAGAGGTTTCTAAACGATGTTTGAAGGTTCATCATCATCTGTATCAGCTCTTTCCTTGATAAAGCCCTCCCCAAGAATCATCTCAAAGTCAAACATGTTAATGCTGCAAGCCCAAGTCATACAATTCCTTCTCCACAGACCCTTTTATGTTCTGAACTCCTGGTTATAGGTGGACTGCAGGATTCAGGGAATCCTCATCTGAATGATTACCAAAATATACCAACTTGGCTAACTGGTTGGTGCTGGTTTGACTAAATACAAAAAAATAGATTGGTGACTTAGTTAAATAACTATTAAAAATATAAAAACACTCGATATTATAGCAACCCCTTCCTGATATCTCTTAAATGGCCCAACCGATTCTCATGAAATGTAGCTCAAAAAACATCCGTTTAGGAGCTACGATGCTATAGACAGACACGCACATACACACGTTACACTTATAGCACCCCTCTTTTGTTGTCGGAGGTTAAAATTGAATATATTTTCAGCTCTGTAATACGCTGTTGGCGATATCTTGCTACTGATGAAGGACTGTCGATGGCTATTGTAGAAAACTTTCTACGCCTCATGGGTTCCATTGAGTTGTACGAGGATCCGTATCACATCACAGAAAATCATGTTGCGGCGTTGCAACCTTTGACTGTAAGTATGGCTTCATTCATTATGTTATTTACCTCGTAAACAGATGTTAAATATGAGTTAAAGCGTTAGTAAAATATTGTGAGGAAAATACGTATGTATGTATCTGACAAAGTAGGAATGTTACACGATGGATTTACGCAGACATCTGGTGCATCGTCACGCTTTTTTTTTAAAGATTGAACTTCGCGCTGCTTTTCGGATGTTAATGGCATGTGGTGGGAAATTTTGCATTTTATGCTAAAAAAACACAAATTACAAAATACAGCTGTCCACATTTTGTTCCTCCTTAAGAGGACTAGTTAACAACAGTTAGTTAAGAACATTAGTAAACTTTTTCTTGCACAAAAATATAACAACTCAATCATTTAAATTATCGTACAAAAGCGAATTATCTCTTGTCAATATGGTGTTTTTTTTTCAGCTAATAAGCGCTCTAGGCGAAATGCTACAAGAGGACTCGATGAGTCCAATCTGCGAGTCCAAGTTCACTGACCTCTTTGCAGTGCTATACACGACCCTAGCGTGCTACATAGAGGCGGAGCCCCCCGCGTATGCGCCCTCGCAGAATAAGTCGCAGGAGCGCTTCGGGTTCATACCGAACAGGGACTCTGTGAGGTTATCGCCGGCTAAGATTACTATACACACGTTTAATGCCTTTTTGGATCGGGCTGGGTGTTCCAAGGTGAGTTTTAAGTGATTAGCAGTGATCGTACTTTTAGATTCAGATTCAGATTTTATTACTCAATATAACACAGTATAAATTACATTACATGTCAAATTATATGCAGTTACATTGAGATCGTCAGAAATAGAATTAAATTATAATAGTAAAAATAGTAAAAGTCAACACAAAAACAAAGTACATAACAAAATAGAAGAAAATAGAATAAAATAAAATAAAATAATAATAATTAAAAGTCAAACTAATTTACAAGCAATTTTAGTAGCATTTTTGGTGCGATGACGTCAAATGACACACGACAGCGACCTAGGGTTGTCGGCGTGTATAATATGATTGACGTATAAAATTATGTAATATTTTGTGGCCGTTGAAAATCATTTCCAAATCTACGTAATCTTTTAATAAAGCATGTGAATAAGCATAATAATTATTAGATTTCTCAATATGCGTGCGGGTTTTCATTTACCTCGTCGCAAAATGTTTCGATCGTGTAATTTTTTTAGTACAATAGGAACAAAATATTGAAGAACCTTTCCTTAATAAAAAACTATGCTCACTTAGCAGTTTCTTCATTGTGTTCAATCAGTTAATAATTATTGCTTATTTTCACACACAAAATCAACGCAACTGTTCTTAGCACTTGACGGGACGTCAGTGAAGAAACAAAATGAGATCTATATTTATGCACTGCCATAATATTATACTGTCTATAGTTAGTATATACTACTGACAACCCTAGCACTGCACTGTAGGTACAGTCTAAGTCATAAATATATACACTTTTCCAATACGTTAAAATATCTACACGCCCCTATGCCACTAACAATAATGTCTATGTTTAACGCGATGGCTGTGTGTATAACGGTAGGTTGCTCCGAAACCGGAACACAACACGTTTCGGCCAGAAGTCAGGACTCTCGACGGTCGCCAGCACAAAACGCATTAGTTTCATTTAGTTTAGTTTAGTTTTTAGTTTCCTTCGTTCCATTAATCGTGGCACATATAAAACAACCTATCGCTGGTGATACTGCAATACCACGTAACTATCAAATACAATAAGTTGCAAAATGTATCTTACTGGCTTACTTGCTAAGGTTTATTTTGCACCTTATTTAATTTGTTCGTAACGCGATATTGCACGGGCTATTCCCAGTAGTTCGCACCCCGTAATTCGCACTGCGAACTACTGGGATTATTTTTCCCAGTAGTCCGCAGTGCGAACTACTGGGAATTAAAATTCCCACTAGTCCGCACCTCCGGCAAGTGGTGCGAACTACTGGGATTTTTTATTTTATTGGGATTTTTTATTTTTATTCCCTGTCGTTCGCACTGCGGACTGCTGGGAAAAAAAAATCCCAGTAGTTCGCAGTGCGAACGACGGGGTGCGGACTACTGGGAATAGCCCTATTGCACTATAACCGAGGCTATACCTCTGTAGGTGAAAGAAGCTTGCTCGCTATGCCTGAGCGTGGAGCACGGGGATCCCGCGACCACCATCCTTGAGCTGGCGCCCATCCTAAGCGCGGCGATATCGCGCGAGAAGCCCGCGCAGCTGCCGCGGCTGGTTGCGCGCGTCGCGGTGCATGCGCGCAGTGCACTGCCGCCGCAGCGCGCCGCCGCGCATGCTTGCGCGCATGCTGCGCTAGCCTATAGGTGAGAAACGACTACAATAGGTCGTACGGAGACTCCTTTCAAAAACGTAACCCATAACCGATTATGTTCGAATTAAACATTGTATTTGGTTGGCTTATATTTCCATAAAATATGTTGGTAATAATACCCATGAAGCCGTGAAAAATAAGTGAAATGGAATGTACCCTTAGATGCAACGACAACCCAGTCCTAATCGAGACGGTGCTGGCAATCCTGAGCATCGGGTGGAAGGACGAGCACGCGCGCGTGCGCGCCACGTGCCTGCGCGGCGCGGCGGGCGTGGCGCGGCTGCGCGCCGAGCCCCGCGCGCGCGCGCTGCCCGCCGCGCTCTCCGCGCTCAGCCAGGGCGTCGATGCGCAAGTCTCGCAGTAAGTCCACCACATGGGCCGTTCTCCACAATTCTTGGGAACGACGCCTCTTTTGTAAGGACAATTTCGAATTCTCGAGACCGGCACAGAGAATGGCAAAACTGACATTTGCGAACAAATAAAAGTATTAAACGGATGGGCGAATAATTATCGCTTCTAGTTTTGATTAAAGTAGCCTACGTTAATCATAACTAGATATGAAAATTATTAAAAATGCTTGTTAGAAAATCAAAAAAACATCAAAAACCACGCACGACTTTTTACAAAATATTTTTTCTCAGCCTAATATCAAACTTTTTATTGCAGAAAGTCAACAGAAAACGTGCCCCTCGCCGCAATCCAGGGGCTCAGTCGTTTGCTCCTCGAACTGGACAAACTCGACAAAGAGTACGAGAGAGAACTCCTCTCGATCTCCCAGAAGATTCGGCCGTTTATGAACACAGAGTCTGCTCAGCTAAGAGAGAGCTCTATAAGGCTGTTCGGTATCATAGCGGGACGGGTCAACTCTGAGCAGCTGGTTGAGCAGGGCGTCAGCTCGTTACCGTGTTTCTTGCTGCATCTGTGTGATAATAATCCTGCTGTTGTTAGGGTAAGTTACATTCCATCTTAGTCATCACGTCATCAGGGTTGGGAACGTATGTGCGGTCTTAGGATTGCTGTCTTAAGATTGCAGTCTTGAGAATTAAAATGTCAATGGGTCTCAGATCCTGTTCATCATCAGGTGGCATGTGAGCTTTCTCTATGACAAAAAAAGATAATTGGAAATGTTAACTGAAAAAACACCTTACTTTTTGAAGTCGGTATTTCTTTGTAAAGCAATATAACTAAACTTTTTACAGGCAAGCAAATTCACCCTGAAGCAAATATTCAAGATATTCAACGTGAAGAAATCCAACGACCTGGTCCAAACTCACCTTCTAGACGAAGGCCGCCTGTACCTGGACGAGTTCCTTTCTGCCCTGTTGAGGCAGTTGGCTGATGAGATGCCAACGAGCGTGCCAAAGTGTCTGCAGAGTGCTGTTAACTATCTACACTGTGCCAGGGAGGATATGAAGC
Source organism: Acleris sparsana (assembly GCA_923062465.1). Classification (NCBI taxonomy): domain Eukaryota; kingdom Metazoa; phylum Arthropoda; class Insecta; order Lepidoptera; family Tortricidae; genus Acleris; species Acleris sparsana. The sequence goes on from OV281286.1 coordinate 19,178,705, forward strand.
CTCATCCTCCTCTGTTGATAGGTAAGTGTTTAGGTAATAATTATAATTAACTGTCAATCTGCCCTGCTGAGACAGTTGGCAGCCAAAACGCCAACAAGCGTGCACGTGCGTCTGCATATTTCTGTCAACTGTCCTAATTGCGCTTGGGATGATATGGCATCTCACCTTTTTGATGTTATTTTATGTACTTACCTACGAGTAAGACCCGACAAGCCTTTGATTTAGAAGAGGTTATACCAAATCAAAGGCTAAGAAGCTGCGTGTGGCTTTAAAAGTCCCGGGGTTTCAGGGCTGTTCTCCTATATAAGCCGGTAGCAGTGGACAAGATATAAGAATACCTTGTTTCGTTGTAGAACTTATAAAATTAATTCTATGCTACAAAGCATTCCTCGTCAGTTAATTGCTTTTTCAAATCATTTACTTTTTGAATGGCGTGCATCACTATCTTGTACGGTTTGATAATAGTGGTTATGGTTTTACTTGACACAATTAAAAGTCGGACCGTTAGTCGGAGTGTAACCATATCCCATTCAGATAAAGATCCAAGCACTGTGGCGAAGGAGCTAGATTTTGTGACGCTTCTCTCCTTACTTTACAATTAAGAGAAGTCAAATCATCTTCATTTCCCTAGGTATCCTATACGCAGAGCTCCATCGCATCACCGAAAAGTACCCTGAAGAGTCAGAACTTGACCCTGACGTCACCAAAACTGCCAAGACCCGGCTCTTACAACTGATTAAAGACCCGAACCCCATCGTTCGCCAGAACTCGGCCTTGGCTCTCGCTAACATATGTCTGGTGGAGGCGAGCGAATGACCCTCGGTCCCGTTCCGACGTTACGCCGGCATCAGATATAATCTCATGTATAAATAGATGTAGAATCAAGAGCAAAAGGACTCAAAAAGTCCAAACGCGTTCGGCATTAAAAGCCATCTAAAACTTATGCTTTCGGCATTACTTATGTCCAGAGGCCGGAATTTTCGTAGCATTTTTGAGCTGTCATAGGGACTTCTCGTTTATCGACTTCCTGATATATATTTTTTATCGATACATTATAGAACACAATATATCAAAGAAGACATAAAGTAGAGGTAAACAACAGGCGGTCTTATCGCTAACGAGGGATTGTTTTCAGATAACTTTTGATTAGCTAAAATTTTGAATTAGAAATTTGTAATGAAAATAATCGGTAGCAATTCTTGATGCAATTTCTTTCGAAAAATGTTTAAAACGCATACGAAATACACAAATTATTTTAAAAGAAACAATTAAATATTATTATTTTAATTCCTATTTATAATTTCCAAAAAGCTGTTATCCAAAGGTCATCTCGAAGAGATCGCTCATTCGCGATAAGAGCGCCTGTAGTTTACTTCTGCTCGTAATCATATTTTAAATATTGTATTATGTATTTATCGATATACACATGGATATCGGAAGTCGATAGACGAGAAGTCCCTATGACAGCTCGAAAGTGCTACGAGAATTCCGACCTCTGCTTATGTCTATTTGTCAACAAATAATGATAAGTCTTTGGTTCACCTGTACGCTTGACGCTTTGATAGATTTTAAGGCGCAATTACATTGGTTCGTCCGCCTAGTTTCCAACTGCTTCGGCCAACTTATATCGTCTTTTCGTTAGTCTGTGGACCTAGTAAAGACGCGTTTACCGCGTGACGAAATGTGGATAAAACGTCCGTCACTTTCTGACACTTATAGTAACCATACTCAAGTTGAGTCGATCAACGAACGTCGTGTTTAGCTTACTCTGTCCGCCACTGTCCTCCTAAGTCTGTGTAATGTAGAACTCATAAGTAGCGGAACATTTTAGTACTTTGTCTCAGCTATTGATATGGTAAATCCAAACGACTCTCAGTTTAATACGTTATTGCGACAAGGTAATTAAATGTAAAGCTACTTATGAGTTAGAATGAGTCGCATGCGGTGACCTAATGCGGCCTAAAGACGCCGATGACAGCTGTCACGAATGCGGCCGCCTAATATCGACTTTACACTGTTGCGTGTAGCGGACTACACAATGTAATTGTCCCTTAAAGAGCGGGGTAACGTTGGATTCGTATTCACCCAAAGAGTGTCATAGGCTATAAGACTGCCCTCCTTAGAAAAAAGGGCGTATGTCTCAAAGAACCGCGTATGTATTAGTGATCTTATTTTTTAAGATTGGGGGTTAAATACTTTGACTATTAACTTTCGCATGCGTCCTTTTTATTTAAGGGGGCAGAATAGACCTTCCGCAGTCCTGATGCTGCAGAAGTTTTCAGAGCTTGCTTTTTGCTGGACTTGTTAGCAGATAAAAAAAGATTGAATGATAAGTCAATTTAACGGATACAAAGATAAGGAATAATTCGTAATAACTACTTTATATGAATTATGCGTACAAAATATGGATTTATCGCTATTAACTTATTAGTTTTTATTTGCACTTGGCACTTAGGCGGTTGAAATTAGTTTGATTTTGCACGAAATATTTATCTTATGAATAAACTGTCCGAACGGCAGGGTGAGTCTCTTTTGTTACATATTTTTCTTTGTCTGTGTGTTTATATGAAATTAAAATCCCTATACTCCATTTATTAAAGAGCCTAACCAAATGTAAACAAACCAAACAACGTGGTATATTTCGTCAGCCAATAGAAGCAGCAATCAGCAGCATTGATGAATCCAAGGCCGACAAAACAGTTTCTATTGGCTATTCAAAAGAGCCACGGTTTTTGATTTGTTTATATTTATTTAAGTACTTTAAGAACTGGAGTATAGTAAAAGACGAAGACGGTTGAAGCTTTTAAAAACCAATCGTTAAAGTCAATAAGGTTCAAAATAATGGGATTAAATCTAATGAATTACGTTACCTCTTAGCTATGTAAGACATCCATTACTGCTTTTGACAGTTTCTAAAGTACATACCTACAATATTGTTATCTTGCAAATGTATATTAAAAAAATGTAAAACTTATACTAAAATCGTTGTTTATAGTGCATTAACGCGTAACTAACAAATTTAATGAGTTGTTAAATGTACCTTACTGACTTACGTGATAAGGTGTATTTTACACATTTAAAGTTTTCTTAAATAATGTATAAGTGAATAGCAGATTCGATCTGTATAAGCTTTGTTTTTTTTAATATTTGCGAAATATATTGTTATAGTTATAGGTTTTTTATGTTTAAGCAATGTTTGTTATGGTTTGGAAATATGAATTAAATTGTAAGAGACTGAAATTACAAAAAAGTATTTTAACAAGGTTGATTTTTTTCGTTTACATATATTTAGAGGTCTAAAATTACTATGTCTATACACAATCGACCTTTATTGGTGATCATTAGTGTGTGCTGATTTGGCCATCGGTGCTGTGTGCGTGCTCTAAAAAAATTATAGTGTTTTAAATCCACGACATTTTTCATTCACTGAGGCAAACGGTAATCGTCGATTGTACAGCGCGCGCAGTTGCGGATTTATATATATGTTTCTTTTTTCTATCCTGTGCTAGTGTACCATAGATAAAACGGTCTATCTGTTTGGCTGCTAGGATGCCATAGACAGACGAACAATTCACAGATATACATGTTAAACTAACACCCGACTGTTCGCGACTAGATTAAAAATACTTCACACTGCTTTGCTTTGCGTGTTGCTTGGGCAACTGTTTCAAAGCAATCCGTTTACAGAGCAAACACACAGACAGCGCCGCGGGACAAAAAAGTTACGTAAGTTATTGCTCTAGTTAATTACTTCTTATTTCTAGAGTTGTAAGGATGAGATAAAAGTACATGTGCCTGTACTAAAGGTCATCGCATTAAAACGTCTCGGTACCAGATCAGCATCACTTCAGAATAGTGAAGTTTTGATTTATTGTCATAAGTACAAATGGGACATCGTCCATCGTCAATCGTCGTTATCGTCGTCGTCGTCATCGTCGTCGTCGTCGTCGTCATGTAGTAAATAAAGTTCTTTTCATCACACTTGCTCGTAAATGGTGTTATTCCATGCCTGCACACAGAAGGACAATGGCCTAAATTGTTCCCGCGGGAATTATGGCGAGTTTTTCATCCCTAGGGAGTAATTACTTTCTTTTTAAAATTTGCAACTCTTTCGTACATCATTTCTGACTAAGGAGGTTTAATTTTCAGCCAAAAATTAAATCGGTTTCTAATTTCATCTTTAAAAATTAGCTATAGACTAACTTACATTACACAAAACCTATACGCTTCATTAAACTTCATTATTTTTATACCTATTTGAAGTTTATATCAACATTTATCATTAATTTTAGTAATTATACATTTTTATCAAATTGGCTAAATCTGGCTCGAATCCAGGTCGAAACTAAACGCAGTTATTATCTGTGGTAGAGGTCACAAAAAAAATATCGTTTCCATTTACGTTCCCGTTCGTCAAAAGTTATTTCTTTATATTTTGCAGAGTTAAAGTGTTTTCTCTTTGTTTTTTTTCCTCGCAAATGTGATGAAAACCATTGTGTGTATCACAGGTAGTAAGGGGATTACTAACTCGAGTCATTAAAACTCTCGTTAGTAATTCCCTTCATACTACCCTTGATGCACAATGTACTATTATTCGACGACGCAAGGCCCACGACCGGCAATACAAATCATGCTCACTATTCAACGTTTCACTTTGAGCTGAGGCGGTGCAGGGCCGAGATTATAGGCGGTCAAAATCATTTTCGGTAAAGACCTGAGGGAAAAAGGATTTTCGGTAAAAAAAAAAAATTGTTCCACTTTGAGCCGATTGCGATTGTGAGTGCGTTGGGCAATAGCGACGCTGTATCGTATTGTCAACGTTATGATAGCTCTTATTAAGTTGACAGTATGGCGACCAAGTTAAAAACAATACCATAACAAGTCAAAGACGGTATGGTTTTTACCGTCTAGAATAGAGGCCCCCTGATCTGCCGGGGCGTTGTAGTGCGACGAACATTATTCTGCTCGAGGCTGATTGTGTAAAGGAATGTTATGAACTTTGTAAACGTAATAACCGCATTATAAAACTTATGAACATTATATGCTTGAGGAAATATAGCAAGTTTTGCTTGGAGCCTGCTGCTTAATTTAGGTTATATTTTATTGTTTACTTGTAATTGTATAAACTCTGGTTCGTTTTTGGGGCTAGTTCGACATTTTATAGACAGTTAAATTAATAGAGTCCTAATTTATTGTCAGTGTGATATCTTCGGAAAACACCTACGTCTAACAGTGGAGCTGATTCGGTCAATATGATGAATGATGATAATACAGCTTGTTTTAAGGGATACATTTATAATACAGAAAAAGTTTATATATGCAAGTTTATGTAAAACATTCTTGGGGATCTAATATTAAGAGGGACTCCATGTGAAGCAGAAACTTGACTATAGATATTAGTGACGAATATACGGGGCAAAGTTAAATCGATTATCGATGCTTTTCCTATATACTAGTGATCGCCGCAGCATTGTGTGTATTTTATTTTGCCCCTACTACTTCCACAGAAAGTCTTTTAGCCCCCTGAAATGGCTTCATCGGTCGAGACGGAGAAGTTTATCGGATCCCTAGCTGCCATTTAATTTTACCCCGAGGTCTGGGGATATCGGTAACACTGTATTTAATCCATAAAATAAACTAGAGGAAGAAAGAGTAGGACAATTGTATGGTGCGTAAATTTAGTCCCATAGATATAGTAGAAACTATTTAAAATCACCATTTCCACTTGAGAACTTATCTGCTATGAATGGCATTATCTTTTGTTAAACTCAACCGCTAATAACGTGTACAAAATGAAATGCATTAATAACAAAAGATGGAATATTAATTACAACTTTACGTACTTGACAATAAGGTTCAAATTGGAATAGGACACACTTCACATAGAACCTTTTGGACATGACATATAATAAGGACCACCGGGTGTAGCATTTAGCAAGTGTTAGTCATTTCTAAAAGGTTCTATGTCAATTGTGAGTGAGTTCGTAATTTCCAATTTGAACCTTATTCTTAAGACGGTAAAATTCTAATTCATATTCAATATTTTGTTATTATTGCATTTCATTTTGTACAGGTAATTAGAGGTTGGATTTAACAAAAGATAACAATGCCATTCATCGCAGGTAAGTTCTCAAGTGGAAATAGTGATTTTAAATAGTTTGTACTATAATAACAGTATGTGGAAAAAACACGAAAGTTAAGACGATTTTTTCTGTATAAATGTCAAACTAACCTCAAAAGTTAAGGCCCTAGTTAAGTCAACGCTGTATAAATGTGATATGATATGTCTTAGTCAAGATTAAGTCTTACCGAAAGGGATCTCATGTAAACCGTTTAGAGTATGAAATAATAGTCTGGCGTGCAATCAAAAAGTCAATTTATAAATAAAAATATAAAAATAAAAATGCTACAAAATTAAATATAATAAATGTAAATTATGCCGCCGCATTCTTTCAAATCCAATGTTGCCAAAATCTAGTTGGTTTAAATAACATGAGGTACAATTTTTTTATTCCTATTTTATATCCAACATAGTGTATTGTATATCTTTACAGTCGCCAGTATGGTTGCGTTATTTCGTGTTCAAGTACTTACAAACGGAGTTTATTTTTAAACCATATGTCAGATTAAATTGTTATTTTGCAGATATAATGAAATAAGAATTATCGATTTCGTCAAAAACACTGTTGATGTTTCATCTATAAACTGGCTTGGTCCAATCATACATGGTCTTTTAATTTCAAACCTCGTTTGTACAAGTCCGTGAGCTTACTGACGACTAAGGTGTATAAATAATTTACTTTGATAACCACATTATATAATTAACGTTTAGTTCTCTCATAGGAAATTTAATAACATCTAACGAGCACAGCAAGAATGGCCAGGGACTGATTCTCCTTATTATCCTTCGTAGGTTTTCTTCAGAAACAAACGCAGGAGGGACAATGTGTAATTTCCCATATATTTTACCTGAACTTCAGAACAAAGTTTTCGTTACATGATATTTTTCATTTTAAAGTGTTTTGTAAAATGTCTAGGACTCTTGTTAAAAAAAAAAACACATTTTTCTCCCTGTACAAGTTTGCAGTACCTACTGGATTTTTGAAAAAATACGCATAGGCGAAGTTACAGAAATTCATATAGGTAACTAATTCTTGTGCCATTCTTGCCAAACGCTGAGTTATACATGGATAATTAATTATACTATATAATGTGGCTAAGTTAACTACCAACTTCATATAATAACACGTTGTATGTTTCTGACAATAAAGCTCGGTTTTCTCCACAAGCTTTTCACTTTGTTGTTGCAGCTTCCGTTGCCTTGCCCTCGTTTTTTCTAAGGGAAACAAAAGTATAGTGCAACTTGTGTGGTTACTTTTTCAAAGTTTAAAGTGTAGGTATTTTACTTCGTAAATTAAGGACAATTATAATAAGCTTGTTGTGTTAAACTACTGGTGATTGTAAAAAATTGCTTGTTTTTTTTTTAGTAGCTTTGTTTTTCCTAACTTCTCAAACAAAAACGAACAAGCTTTTTTCTTGAATCGCTCGGGGATATTCTTTTGTTTTATCTCGACGTTCTTTTTTTTTCTAATCGGAACCTAAACAATAATAATAACGTTGTAATGACATGACATGGTAGAACTCTGGGACAAGATTAGTATCGTGGCGGTAAAAACCATAGTCTAGGGCCGTATTATTAACTCATTTTGGATGTGAGGCCCGTCACAAGATACGTCAAAGTAAACGCCAAACCATAGAACACTGTCATTTTTGACGCATCTCGAGACGAGCATTAGAGTTGAGATCAGTTTATTAATACGGGCCTAAGTTTTGTTACTTCACAATAATGGTGACAGAGTTCAAAACAATATCATAACACGACAAAAGCAATATGGTTGACCGTGTTGAATAGAGGCCCTGCTGTGGGAATTTGGCGCTTAAGGCTGCGTTTCCACCAGAGATGTGCGAGGATGCGTTCCGAGGGATGTGTTTGTCATTAACCAATAGAAACGCTTCCACCAGAGCTAAGCTGAGCGAGGATAGGTAAATGAAGCGTTTCTATTGGTTAAGACAAACACATCCCTCGCAACGCATCCTCGCACATCTCTGGTGGAAACGCAGCCTAAAGGTGATTTCTAGTGTTTTAATAAAATATGATACAGATGTAGTGAATAATCCTTTCCTGTCGTTTTCTGTCGCATAATATCGTATCTATCTTGCTTTCTCAGTTGGCTTATTGATGGGTACTTTAGCTAATTGAGAAAGATAAATACGAACTTATCTGACAAAAGGGAAACGATTATTCACTATATCTGTAGTCTCACTTGGACGCCTTCCAAACCCAGAACGCGCGCTTGGGCTGCAAGTAGGTGCGCAGTTGCTGGCTGTCCCAAGCCATCGAGTCCAAGCGCAACTCCGGCGAGACGAGAGGAGGCTTACACTTGCCCAGGATCAGCTGATGAGGAACACAGCCATTTAAAAAAAACCAATAGAGATCCCGGGTTCAAATCCCAGGCAGATATTTGTGTGATGAGCGGGAGATTTGTTCGTCTTGGGTGTTTTCTATACAAGCATATATTTCTCTGTATACGTATGTTTATCGTTATCTAGTACCCATAGTACAAGCCTAGAGCTTAGTTTGGGACTAGGTGAATACCTAGTGATAGAATGTCGCCTGTTTTTTTTTTAAACCCACCGGTCTGGCTGGCGAGTAGGATCCCGGGAACGGGGCTCGGACGTTATTCTCGTGGGTGTAGGCCACCACCTCCTCCATGGCCATCTGAGTCGTCGTCTTGTACATGTCGTTTAACAACATGTCGCGGGATCTGCGGATTGTACAGCCAACATTGGTAAACAGGAGTTTACAAACTCGTCTTGCTATAATTTATTTGCTATAGACTATAACAATCCGGTTGTCCGTCAAGTTGGAGCCCGTTGCTTCCCTCGTTAGAGTCCCGAAGTTAAACTAGGAACCCTAATAGTTTCGCCTCGTCCGTCTGTCTGTCTATACGTCACACTGACTTTTTCTCAGAAACTATAAAAGTTACCAAACTGTAATTTTGTACACATAGATATCGCGCATTATGATCAAAGGATTTCCGGGAAGGCTTTAGTACCATAGACCACATTCACACGCTGCGCCAGATTATACAGAAGACTGAAGAGTATAATCGGCCCTTATGTCTAGCGTTCGTGGACTATGAGAAGGCCTTCGATTCGGTCGAGACATGGGCGGTGCTCGAGTCACTACAGCGGTGCCACATCGACTATCGATATATCGAAGTGCTGAAGTGTTTGTACAAAAATGCCACTATGTCAGTCCGGCTCCAGAACCAGAGCTCGAAACCGATTCAGTTGCAGAAAGGTGTGAGACAGGGAGATGTGACTTAATGATCATATTTAATCACTTTGTTGATTGTGGTGAGTTTCCTGATCTTATGAAACATAGCAAGATAATTCCATTATTTAAAACGGGTAGTACTTCTGACCCCACTAACTTTAGACCGATATCGATACTACCCACTTTCAGTAAAATCTTTGAGAAATTATTTTTATCACAGTTAATGCAACATTTTCAAGATAATAATTTATTACATGATAAACAATTTGGTTTTACTCGGGGTCGCTCGACAACCGAAGCTGGTGTAGAGCTAATTAAACATATTTTTGATGCCTGGGAGGGGTCACATGAATTCACATGATGCTTTAGGTATTTTCTGTGATTTGTCCAAGGCCTTCGATTGCGTTAACCATGACACATTGGTCAGGAAGCTACACCATTATGGAGTTAGAAGTACTGCGCTAAACTTAATTAAAACGTACTTATTCGGGAGAATACAAAGGGTAGACGTGAATGGAAAACGATCACCTGGGTCTTTGGTCTCAATGGGCTTGCCACAGGGCTCAATTTTGGGTCCATTTCTATTCCTCATTTACATAAATGATTTACCATACCTTATAAAGGACAACCATGATATAGTATTGTTTGCTGATGATACCTCACTCGTATTTAAAGTCAAACGACAACAGGAGTTTAATGTGGATGTAAACAATGCTATATCAAAAGTAGTAGATTGGTTTAGTGTTAATTATTTATTACTAAATGAGAAAAAGACTAAATGTATTAAATTTATGACTACTAATGTGAAAAATAGACAAACTACTTTAACTATTAAAAATGAGAAATTAGACTTAGTTAATGATACAGTATTTCTTGGTATAACGTTAGACTCAAAACTCCAATGGGGGTCCTCATCTGGCTAAATTAGCGAATAGACTAAGTTCTGCAGCTTTTGCAGTTAATAAAATTCGGAATCTAATAGACTTGAAAACCGCTCGATTAGTTTATTTTAGTTACTTCCATAGTATTATGTCATAATTATGGTATTTTACTATGGGGTAGTGCTGCTGACGTAAACAGCATCTTTGTTCTAGAGAAGAGGGCTATTCGTGCTGTTTACAAGATGGGTCATAGAGACTCGCTTAGAGATAAGTTCAAAGAAACGAATATATTAACCGTATACAGTCAATATATTTATGAAAACATTATGCGTGTTCATAAGAACATCAGTAATTTTAGAAAGAACTGTGACATACATAATGTTAATACCAGAAATAAACATAAGCTCGCAGTGCCCTTTACACGGCTTCACAAAATAAAAAACTCTTTCATGGGTAATTGTATAAGGTTCTATAATAAGCTCCCAAGTAGTGTTACTCATTTATCACTAAATAAATTAAGAGTTACGTTAAACGTAAACTAATTTCTAAAGCTTATTATAGTATTAAAGATTATATGAATGATGACAATGCTTGGTACTGATTTTTTTTTTTGTATTACAATTATTAATGACCGTGGAGACTATATACATCTCCCTGTATGATTACCTATTATTTTAATATGACATCTGGAGACTCTTTACATCTCCAAAATTGACCGTGGAGACTTTCTACATCTCCCTTATATTTTTTTTTGTGTTTTTTTTTTAATAATTTTTATTTAATTTTAATTTGACATCTGGAGACTCTTTACATCCTCAAAATTGACCGTGGAGATACACTTTCCTGCTCAAGCTACGCTTGAATATTTTTTATTTTTTGTTTTATGTTAAATTCATTGTTCTCTATAATGCTAGGTTAAGCTTTATAATTGTATAATATCGTATTTAAAAAAAGAAACGACTTTCTGTTGAGTTTCTTGCGGCGTTTCTTCTCAGCAGTGGTCTCTTCCGAAGCGCTGGTAGATTTTTGACGTGTAAAAGTGCCCGTGCGGCCTATTTACTGAATAAACATATTTTATCTTTTATCTTATCTTTTATCTTGATCATATCTCCGAAACTGTTCACCGCTGCACTGGAAGATGTCTTCAAGCTTCTGGACTGGGAAGGACTTGGCATCAACATCAACGGCGAGTACATCACTCACCTTCGATTCGCGGACGACATCGTAGTCATGGCAGAATCGCTAGAAGACTTGAGTAAGATGCTCGGAGACCTCGATAGAGTTTCCCAACGGGTGGGCCTGAAAATGAACTTGGACAAGACGAAAGTCGCGTTTTGCCAATACCGGTTCACGTGGGGAATTCTCAACTTGAAGTTGTTGATCAGTACGTATACCTGGAACAAACTGTCCCTGTCCAACTAGGTAAATCCAACTTCATGAAAGAGGTCGATCGCCGAATCCAACTCGGATGGGCAGCGTTCAGAAAGCTAAAGCGGATCTTCTCGTCCAAAATACCGCAGAGCCTTAAGTCGAAAGTCTTCGACCAGTGTGTGTTGCCAGTGATGACTTATGGATCAGAGACTTGGCCGCTGAATGTGGGCCTCATAAATAAGCTCAGGGTCACTCAGCGTGCAATGGAAAGAGCTATGCTCGGAGTTTCTTTGCGCGATATGATCCGTAATACGGTAATACGCCAGAGAACCAAGGTCACCGACATAGCTCAGAGAGTTAGCATGCTGAAGTGGCAATGGGCAGGCCACATAGCTCGGAGAACTGATAACCGTTGGGGAAGAAAAGTTCTCGAGTGGCGGCCCCGCACCGGTCGACGGAGTGTTGGACGGCCTCCCACCCGGTGGTCTGACGACCTGGTTAGGATCGCGGGGAGCCGCTGGATGCAAGCGGCTCAAGACCGTGACTTGTGGCGCTCTTTGGGGGAGGCCTTTGTCCAGCAGTGGACGCCCCCGGGCTGATGATGACGGTGATGATGATCAATCATGATATAAGTATAACAAATATAAAAGTGTAAAATATGGTACCCCGTACATAATAAATAATAAAACAATCGTGTGATATATTGTTGGATAACTATTAAAAAACCATTATGTATGTCAGGGTGTATATCCGTTGGTCTAAAATTGTTTGGCCTATTTTTGTTTCGCCACATATTTTTTTGCATACCAACGTTTCGTCTAATGATTTAATGTCGAAAATTGTTTGATCAAAATTGTTTTGCATAATATTGTTTAGTCGAAAAATTGTTTAGTTATAACATTTGTTTGGAATAGCCCGACCATGAGGCGAAGTCGACGGAGCTGCGCTTCGCGGACCTCCTATTGCGCGTCGGTGTGGCGCTTCGCGCCTTGACCCAATTCTAACCTAACCTAACCTATAAATTACTTGAGACCTAGTTGTTTTATAAAATATTATGGATTTACCCTTTTAGTAATAAAAAATTTAGACCATAAGCGCTTTAGAACAAAAAATATGTATTTATGCAAAAAAATATTTACGATGAAAAAGAAGTAAGTATGCCATTCAATATTATAGGAAACTTTTTCGACCAAGAAATTTCAGCACGTAAAATTTTAGGGCACCCGTATGTCATTATAAGTTCTTAGATTTTGGAGACCGTTTCAGATAAGTGTATTGAACTCGTGGCATTTTCGCTAGAGTTACGTGTCCCTAGTGGTATTTGTGATCTCGGTATTTGCGGGATCGATAATTGTCAATTCCGCGGGATCTCGAAATTTCGGGCTCCCCATCCCCTACACCTAAAACTACAGATTTGTAGTAACTACACTCAAACGGGTCACTTTGTATAGAACTTCCTTAGAAAATGACCCGTTACCATTGCTATTGTGTGTAGGTTCTATAAATCTGGGAAAGGCCTATTATGGTCGTCTTTATTGATGTGGATGATCGTGGACAACATCTGTCACTTTCTGACCTACATAAGTGCCGGATGCTTTATCCACCGCGATAAAGGCAATTGAGTTGATAAATATCAAACTCCAATATGTCCTTGAGAGTTGGTATACTAATTTAAAACTTAATTTGTTCGAGTTAAGTTTTAAATTCGTATACCAAATTTCAAGGACATATTGGAGTTTTATATTTATCAACTCAATTATAATACGGGCCCTGGGTTACAGGCGGCCTCTGTCCCGTGCCGTTTCTGTGTATTTCATGCCTTACCCGGTTTTTTGGTCGTAATGGTTTGGGTTACAAGTGTTTTTTCTTTTCAGTTTCTTAAATAACTTTCGTTTTCAACCCGAGCAACGCTCTGTCTCCTAGGGTCCTAATATTTAATTGGATGCGATCTCACTGGATGATTACGAAACACTAAATTCAAAACTTAGTTTGGATGATTCCTCGCCATTCATCACTCATGACTAAAACATGGAAAAAGAATGAAAGTTTTCAGTCCGTTAGTAACGCAAGGAACTGCTCTAACTTACTCGTCGTCTTCAATGTCGTCCAAGCTGACCATGGGGCGTATGATGACGCGTGGTCTGGTCCGCCGAGCTTGCTCTCGTTCTGGATCTTCAGGTTTCTCCTAAATTAAAAGCGTATACGTATATGGTCTAAGGCACCGGTCAGCCAGTAATGGAAGACTACGTCGTTGCGTTATGTGACAGCGACAGTGGTCATAATTTTTTAAAGCGCTGTATGAGCTATCCAAGTATTTGTAACTAGGGATAGAAAATAAAAACAACGTACATGAGGCTGCTGCACATCTCTAGGGTTAGTCCTTATAATTTCCTTAGGGTGTATCCATAGTAAGTCGAAAGGCACTGTATCCATAGTAAGTCGAAAGGCACTGTGTGCCCTTGTTTGTCGAGGAAGCTTACGTTATCTGTTAAGGCCTTAGGGGAGGCTCTCGAGTGCGTGGGTGTTTCCTTATACTCAGTTTTGATGGGATTTTCGATCTCTTTTAAGTTAAAATCAGTTCTCGTTGTTGTCTTATACATAAATAACATGCGTTTGTAATGTGCTTCACGATCCAGCGGCATTTTAAACGTTCAAAAATAAACAATCAAAAAACTAAAGGTTTATAAAAGGCTGTAAATAGCTCAAAAAGGAAAATTAATTCAAAAATATACGGATAAAACTTAAGCTCTAACGGTTATCCATCGTGTCTGAAGCGACAAAAGTCAAGAGTGACATTTATCCATTTAACAATAGACAATAGTACCTAGACTTTGATTTATGAACAGATTGTGTAGAGAATGTAATCAAGCAGTAAGTAAAAGAAAGACACATATGTTTTGATTAGTGGCTTGAGGTAGGCTGTGAGGTAGGCCTTGTTAAGGCAAGGAATATTAATTACTACATTGCACGATGTCGCGCCCCACTACTGAAATTCTCCCCATACATCATGCAATGTCAATTTGGTTGGTCAAGTTGTATTCGATTATGGAAAACTTTTTTGTTTATATTCATTGTTTCAGCCTTTCTTACTTAGGGCAAAACTTAAAATAGAACTGAATTCTAGCCTCATTAGGATTCTTCTATTCGCATAAAATTCACGTTTTCTCGTGGTCCTACCATAGGTATTTGTCTTGTCTTGTCTTCTCCTATTGCACAAAAAGTGCACCTAGATTTGATCATCGTCATCAAAACAGGGGCCCGAGCCAAGATGCGAACGTTACCAACTTTTTTCTTTTCTATCGCTCAACATGTATGGGATGACAGGTCGGATCGTATGGCTTTTACCGCCTAGAATAGAGGCCGTTCTGGCCCTAATAAAGGACCCACTTCTTTGTCCCACCGCAGAAAACGTTGCACCTAGGTTTTACCATCGAATTTTAATTGTGATACCAATAGTAGGTGGGTTAGGTTAGGTAAGGTATCTATAAATGCTAGAAGGACAATCTGGCCTGGTGTAGGAGCCCTGCCGCGAAAAGCAGTGGGACGAAGTAGTGGTACTTCGGGAAAGCGTCCAACAAATGAGTTATCGTAACGTTGTCAATACGATAGCATGTTAAAACTAAGATGGTTTTACCGAGCAAAATTACCTATATTGATATGATATCGATCGCAATTCGCACGTATTAGAAATCCTTCGAGATTTGGTTTGCGCACTTAATAGAAACAAGAGTAAAAACCTTATTAGAAAAAAAGTTGAATATTTATTAATTAATATAGATTTTCTTAAATATTTTACACACATTCTAAACAAACAAACGTTATAAGTAATAATAATTCTAAAAAAAGGTACACAATTATGAAAAAAAAAACATGTACAACTTAGAGGCTGTTGTTTGATCAGTAGTTAAGCTAAGCTAACGAATCGTTAAAAATCGTATACCGGTATTATTTTCATACAACAATACCGGTTTTCAATTTTGGTATCTCGCTTATTATTGAACATTTTTGAACTTAAATGAATTCCAATCGAAAGTATTAAGGAAATGTTGCAAAGTAAGGAAGATATTTCAATTTCATGTAATACCGGTATTGATACCTGTTAAAAACCGTAACCAACGGTTAAATCTCAAGGAAATGTGTATAATTTTATATTCCTTTTTCGAACTTTTACTTGAGATAACTACTGATCTAACAACGGGGCCTTAGTTATAGCCATAGGTAGGTATAGCCATACATCATGCCTTGCGTCAGCTCCAGAATTCAATTTAGTCGTTGACCTATGTAGGATGTAAAGAGATAAATAAATCTAAATCTCGATTCTAAAGTTCGCAGTTTATTGTCAAAAAACGCTAATATTAATTAATATGTCGTACATAAGGTATAGGTTACACTAAACCTAGTTCGATAAGACTACCAGTGGGCCTAGTATGGCTGCGTCTATATCGCGTGTCAGATGTGGATAAAGCATCCGTCTCTGTCGTACTTATTGACGTGTCATTAGGTTACGAATGCCTTATCCAAACTTTGTCACGCGATAAACGCAGCCATGTTAGGGCCCCAGATAATATTATATATATATATATATATATATATATATATATTTAATCACGTCATTAATGGGGGAACACGAAATAGCAATGCTGCAAAGCGAAAAACCTGTCATTACTTCTTTTTTTTTAGTCATATGTTCGATGTATAAATGCAGCAATGATCTTTCAGATGAGCTTTGGTTTTTTGAGGAGATCGATCACACTAGATACTTAAGTACGATACGTCGCTTATCATGCTGCTTGCAGCTTGTTGGGTTTGCAGCTTTGCATTGTAGTATATTGTTACCCCTCCCCCGTTACGAAGAATCACTGAGGGCTATGCTCGGGGTTTCTCTGCGTGATAGAATCAGAAATTATGATATCCGCAGTAGAACTAAGGTTACCGACATAGCCCGAAGATTAGCTAAACTGAAGTGGCAGTGGGCGGGGCACATTGCTCGCAGGACTGATGGCCGATGGGGTCAGAAGGTTCTAGAGTGGCGTCCGCGGACCAGAAGACGAGCTGTAGGTAAGCCTCCAACAAGATGGAGTGACGACCTCGTAAGGATCGCGGCAGCCCGGTGGATGCGAAAAGCACAAGGCTGGTCTGAGTGGACAGCCTTGGGGGAGGCCTATGTCCAGCAGTGGACGTCGTTCGGCTGACATGTGTGTTCCGAAGAATAAACGAAACTTGGGAGTCTTATTATCATACTATCGGAATTACAACAACAAAAAAATATATAGCTTACTTAGCCAGGTTTTTTGAATGGCAGCATTGTGTTCCCCCGTTAATGTCGTGACTAATTATATATATCATCCGGTAGTCTTATCGAACGAGGTTGACGTGGGCTCCCCTACTAGTACAGCCATTATTGCAAATTGTTGAAATGTTTTGCTAGGCCGTATTTATTTCGGCAGTAATTTCTTCGCCATGTCCCTTGTTTTTTTAATTTGAGCTGTTTCTTCACACGAACGGCAGCTGAAACAAAAACAATAGTCCCTGATAATATTTCAAACCATATAGGATCTGTGGGCCTTTTGCCTAATGCACTCGCAATCGCAATCGACTTTAAAGTGGAACGATTGTTTTCATTTTGTATGGAGAAAACCCTTCGATTTTCGATTTCGAGTGAGTTACGCAATGAGTTAGGCCTGCTGGTTGTGTAAAACTTCCTCAAAAATTAAGTATAAGTATTATATACGTGTATTAAATGAGTCTTCATATTAGGCATGTCACGTTATGGAATTAGTGGAGGCTCAATGTACGGGGTGCGGCCCCAAAATTCCGGCTTGGAATATTTGTAGGATATAAAACTGCATAGAAAACAAAAGGATACTTACTATATTATTTAAATAAATTATGGTGACAACCGAAAATCGGTCTTTTTCGTGATGTTATGCTGAGTTTAAAACTTAAATTGTACCCCAGAAATTATACGTTCTCGGTATTTTGAAAAAAAAAGGATTGGCATCATAATAATATAATTATGTTATTATTCTATGTATCATGAATATTTGACAAGGCCGTTAATTTTTGGACCAACCTCATCTCATAGATTGAGCCTTCGGGTCCAGGCAAGAGTCTGAGAAGACCAGATCAGATTCAATAGGGAAAGGAAAATAGGGCACCTGGGCCCACGTGTTTTGAAGTTATACTCACTCCTTGTACAAGCTCCCATGGCGCAGCCAGAATTCACGCTCGGGCGCGGTGTGGGTCCGCAGTTGATTGAAGTCCCATGTTATGGTATCACGTCGCCACTCCAGCGGGACCCGCGATGGTTTAACGCGCGCTAGGTAAAGCTGGAGACATCACAATGATCACTCTAACACATTATAGTCTGTCCGCCTGATATGGCAGGCACATCAGTCTTAAACGGATACGACCGACTGATCTCTTGCTTACACTAGTTCGATCGCGAATGCAAGGGCAATCGTATTAGCCATTAAACCAATTCCGTCCTAACTACTTCGCTTGACTAGCACTGAACTGAAGCACCATACTTTTCTACTTTGAAACAAATTTAAAGAAAACATTAAATATCAAATTAACGATTTCGAAGTCAGATGGACGTTAAAAGGATTGTGTTCTGCATGAGGCGATAAATCGCGTTGTTGCCGAAACTGGTAAATATAAAGTGTGCACCGGGCTTTAAAGTATCAAGATTTTTATAATATCTACAATGTTTTCAAAGATCGTAAAAATCGAACCAGATTTTAGGGGAGTGAAAAGTTAGCGCATTTTGTATGGATATTCAGCCTCACAATTCACTTAAGTACACTATATACAGCGGAGATCACGTTGCCACCTTCCGGATCTATTATCAGATCAACTTCTAGGTGCCACATTATTAAAGTGCTCTCGAATATACCTACTTATTCTAAATTTCAGCCTGTTACAATAACGTGTAAGTGACTCAAAATTGCCGAAGCAGACAAGAATAAGAAGCAAGTTAGGCTTACTTAAATATCGAAAGCTTGTGAAAATTATATCTACCACTAATTAAAGTAATTTTTGCCGACTGTGCTTTTTTGCAGGGTTATTATCTGCTTATTAAGATGAGTCCCAACACGGTAGGTCTAGGTTAAATATAGCGGAGATTCTGTCGCCACCTTCCGACTCCATCCTCAGATCAGCTCCGTGGAGTACTGCATTATCATCCAATTTACACATGTATGCAAATTTTCAACTCCATCGGTAACCGGGAAGGTCAAATTTAACTTGAAAGATTTAACCCGTACATACATCATACACAGCTTCACTAGTAATAAAAAAGCGGCCAAGTGCGAGTCGGACTCGCGCACGTAGGGTTCCGTACCACTATACATCTAAATAAATGTTTTTTCTTTATTCTTTATTATATTGGAGTTGATTGAATGAAAGGTAAAATGCGGTTTACGATTTATAACGTATTAAAAAAAACTAATTATTAGATCTCGTTCAAACCAATTTTCGGTGGAAGTTTGCATAGTAATGTACATCATATATTAGTTTTACATTTATCATTCCCTTATTTTAGAAGTTACGGGGGGGGGACACACATTTTTCCACTTTGGAAGCGTCTCTCGCGCAAACTATTCAGTTTAGAATTTTTTTTTATTAGAAACCTCGATATCATTTTTGAAGACCTATCCATAGATACCCCACACGTATGGGTTTGATGAAAAAATAATAATTGAGTTTCAGTTCTAAGTATGGGGAACCCCAAAAATTTATTGTTTTTTTTCAATTTTAGTATGAAAATCTTAATGCGGTTCACCGAATACATCTACTTACAAAGTTTCCATAGTATAGCTCTTATAGTTACGGAATAAAGTGGCTGTGACATACGGACGGACAGACATGACGAATCTATAAGGGTTCCGTTTTTTGCCATTTGGCTACGGAACCCTAAAAAGGGTTTAACATGAACGAAGTATACTGACTTAAACCCTTTTTTACTTGATCTCCAGAAGACCTTTCCATTAGGACCAGATTTTGCTTGGACAACGGTGTCTCGGAATCCCTAGTAACGTTTGTTCTAACGCATCTTTTGTCCAAATTGTTGTTTGTAATAAACTGGTTTCTTGCCAAAATACCTGCGGTTGGTTAGTGTTGTATTATAACAACACAAAAAAGTGCGGAAATGGCTTTACGATAAACAAAAATTCGGAGAAACGATGCATTAGGAAAAAGGTAGATTAGGGATTTCCAAGACCAATTCCAAGATAATAAATTCCACTTTAATAGCATGATGAACGAAGTAATAGCCCTTACTATGAGTTACAATTACCGTACTCAATAGAGAGTGGAATGCTCTGTCCTTCACAGTCCTCGTAATATTCTTGTAGGCAGGAAAAGAGCATTTTGCGGGTGGTAGGACCTTGTGCGGGGTCCGTCCGGATCGCTACCACCATCTTATCCATTAACCTACCGCCAAACAGCAGTGTTCGCATTGTTGTGTTCCGGTTTGGGGATAAGACAGCCGGTGTAATGACTAGCATAGAGGCATTCCATCTTAGTCCTCAGGGTTGGCAGCGCATTTGCAGTGTTAGGTTTGCAGTCTTGTGAATGCGAATGTCTATGGGTCACAGTTTCCACTTACCATCAGGTGGCCTGTATGCTCGTCAGCCTTCCCTACGCCATAAAAAAAAAAAAATCGACTCGCTAGCGAGCACGGTAAATGTAACTCAAGGTAAGGCTACAGGACGCGTACCGGATTGGCGGGTGCGTTGCGGCCAGGGAAGGGGGCCCGTACATTATTGTTTTTAGTGAGTGCTACCCCCTCCCTCGCGGATATCCCTGCAGTCGATTTGTATACGTCTTCAGTCAACAGCTTGCGTAGGCTGTGGACAATATATAATAGTAAAGAAACGAAATTTATAGCATACTAGCTTCTGCCCGCGACTTCGCCCGCGTAGATTTCGAATATCTGCCTATGAAATTTAGCCTGTGTTATTCCAGGGTATAAGCTATCTCCATTGCAATTTATTAGTAAGGATATGGCAAGGTTTAATCCTTCGACTAGTGAACTTAACGGAAAAAGTTCTTTCCGTTAATTTACTTACTCATGGTATAGTTCAATTGTTAATATGACATCCTTACTAATATTATAAACGCGAATGTTTGTATGTATGGATGGATGTTTTTTACTCTTTCACGCTGCAAAGGCTGGACGGCTTTGGATGAAATTTGAAATGGAGATAGCTTATACCCTGGATTAACACATAGGCTACATTTCATTCTGGAAAATTTAAGTTCCCGAGGGAAGAACGATATTCTAAATCTACGCGGACAGAAGCCAGTAGCTTATAAATTCGTACCTACAACAAAATATCCCTCTTTTATTAGAATATGGAAAAATAGTACAGATGTAGTGCATAATATTGTTTTCCATCGTATTTTCACGGAAACGTACGAACGTGTCTTGCTATTTCAGTCGGTCACAGTAAAAAAAGTACTGAGGTTGACTGAATTAGCATGACAAATACGAACATTTCCGACAAAATACGATGAATTACGATGGAAAACAATTATGCACTATAGTTGCCGGCAAACTTCTTGAACACGTAACCTTGCTTGCGCAGAAGCGATTTTTAGGTTTCGTTGGGAGGGGGGCCGCGGGCGGCGGGGGAGCACGCACCATTGGTCAATCAGTTGACGTTTGCGTCCCGCACCGCGTCCACGTCCCTCTGCCTCCCGAGTACACTTGCGTGCACTGATAAAGCAGATTGTTATCATTAATTTTCTTGTTATAATTTGATATTGATTTTTGAATCAATTTGAGAATGATATTCATGATATTGATGATAGTCAACAAACCATGACTACCTCCAGCTCCCCTGAACCAAGACCTAGTACCAGCAGCGCTGGTATTGACTTAATGGAAGGAATATCCTTTTTAGTTCATAATCTATTTTAAATAGTTTCCTGTATTTTTTAGTGTTATTCTAATAATAATATAAACATATTTTTTTCACTTGTGTATCATTTATCCTAAGATTTGAAAATATTCTGTAACAAAAATTAGGTACTTTTTTTTGCACGTATGTGTACGATGCGTGAACTTTCCCCCACTACCTCGCCTAATGTTCAAGAAGTTTGACGGCAATTATACATCTGTACTTATGCATCTGTAATGAGGGCGGAACTGGACGCTCGATGCTGTTGACATTGTAGGTATTTTGTTGAGTCGGCGACTCACAATATTTGTATCCAAGAGCCGACTTCAGTTGGACTGACCAACCTTCCATCTTAAAAGAAATGATATGTTGCGTGTTTGAAGGCGGTTTTTTTTACAGTTATTGAAACACCCAAGTCCCAGCCATCCTCAAATGTATAAGTAGCTGATTTGGCCGTGACACCGTCGTCGTGTGTTTAGAAACTAAGACTTACTCTTCGTCCTCGATGGCATCCATGGAGACCGCGGGGGTCATGACGAGGCGCGGCCTGGTCCTCTGCGCCTGCTTTCGACCCAATTCGTCGGGTTTCGCCTATTGTAGAGATAAAAAAAAAGAATAGAATGTTCTGTTAAAACCTAAAACTTGTCACACTGCGCTGTAATTTGTGCTGTGGATTTACCATGTAAGAAATAAAAGACATAGTATCTACGTCTTATTTGTATGGCAGGGCCCTCTGGCGTTAAGTACCGTAATGCTGGATATAGAAAACTTAATTTTGCAAACAACAAACTAGTTTATTGCTAGAATCGCGACACAAAATTCCAAGCCTTTGCTACATACTAAAACTGCTTGTTTAAAAAGTGTCGGGGCCCCCGTTTGCGGCTTTGGTCCGAAATTAACCAGGCATTGAAATTTTTCATTAACTAGTCAACATGGGCGAAACCTGGGTGCGTGCGTGGGCTAAACGCTGAAGATGGTGTATACCACTTTATTAATATTAGCATCTAGGTATACAAAAATAAACCAACTCACTTCAAAAGGCTGCTGCACTTTTCTAGGATCAGTCCGCACAATATCCTTCGGAGACCCCCAAAGTAAATCGAATGGCATTACCGGCCCATTCCATTCGACGAGAGTGAGGATATCTTTTATCTTCTTATAGGGAGCCCTGACACGTGTTTTTCCCCGAAACAAAGACTTGACTACAGGCTCGAATTTTAATGATTTGAAATCGGTATTAGTCGTTGTCTTATAATCGAATAACATGGCGTCGAAACGAGCTGCATCGTTCGGCATTTTGAAGATAAATTATTTAGAAAATATACTTTAAAAAATCAGGTAAGCAAGCGTCTCCAAAAGTCACATTAACAATGATAGAAATAATTAATGACATATGTTTGCCGAAAATAAAGAGGATACTTATTATCTATTATCTAATCAACAGAAGAAAAAATCATGATACCCGACATAGATGTAGGAAAACAGATTCCGTGTAGCCAACTTTCAAGCGTACCACCTTTTTCATGTACAACACAGCTTTGTAGCCAATGCTCATTGGTCAATGCCTTACACGTGAACCCTACTAAATTAAAGACGAATTGATAGAATAAGCGGCTAGTCTGATAAAGAGTTAAGAAAAAGTGTCACTTAATTTAGTCGGATTACTGTTGTTATTCGCTATCTATCTTTCGGAATTTGCAAATAATACGCAGAATATATATTAATTGGACAGTGTAATATTAAAATGTAGTTGTGCAATGGGCTATGTGTTTCGTGGGTGCACATCCCGAACGGTATCAAAAAAGGGTCACAACCTGTCTTCCAATTACTTTTTGTAAGGATTATTCATCATTATTAAAGATAAACGTTTTATTTACAAATATGAACTTTAAAAACTGTCTTTATTTTTATTACACGACAAAAAAGATAATTTCTCAGTTTACTTTCCGAAATAAGGTCAATAATCAATTGGAAATCAATCACTATTATTATCGAAAATACTGTACCTATGCTTTTTAATAAGTTAACCAAATTTATCGATAAACCGCACATCACACTGCAAACTTACGCACACTAATGCAGAGTCACACACACTAACACACCTAAGAAGTGGTACACTTTTGAAATTCAATAGAAAGCGGCCACACACTGTATAGACGACTCTTTTTAACGAAGTGCATTTGTAACAGGTGCGAAGATTAGGTACCATTCTATTAGCCGTTTTTATACTCTCTTTATGCTTTTCTACCTCTATGATACCCGACAAAGAGAATGACAGTCAAATTTAACCTTTTTATTGTTTCGTAGTCAATTCCTTAAGTTTCGTCATGTCATACTACTTTACTCAAATACTTCAAAACTGTATTTTGCCATGTTATAACGCCGACAAAGTTCTAAAATAAAGTCTTAAAAAAGGGTACCTACCTCAATAATGTAAAGCAACGGCATATTTTATATTATGACATAGCGTCAGGTATCATTGGGTAGCATCTTAAATAAATATTATGTACGTAATATTATAAATTTTTAGATTTCAGGGACCGTTTAGGAAATATTGCACTCGAAAAGTGTAATATTGTCTAGAGTTGCCTGCGTGACTCTTAAAGAGTACTTATGAAGAGTATGATGTACAGTTCAACGATAATACTTTCGACAACTTATTAAACTATTCGATACCATGTCAGTACAGACGAATTTAATTATATAATAAGAATAAGATCATACGAATTCTTATTTGTCGGAAAAGTTTCCCCGTTTTTTGGTCCCATTAATGGAGAACTGTTTCTCGTAGTCCCATCAGTATTTTACAGTTGTGGAAATTTTCGTCCTGTATACAGAATACATAGGAAGGCTTCGGCTATGTTAGTTATGCAGCAGGCCCGGAGGGTCACACCACCCAGAAATAGGTAGCGGAGCTCCATCGACACTAAATTGATTTGAAATTAAGAATGTCGACGAAGCTCCGCTGTTGCGGAGCTCCTATTTCTGGGTGGTTTGGCCATCCGGCCTTCTGCATAACTGATGTAACCGAAACCTATCTACGTATTTACCTTTTTAGGAAACCACGCATCCCTATAGTATACAGGACGTAGATAAATAGTAATGGGACTACGAGAAACAGTTCTCCCTCGTGGTCCCATTAATGGGACCACGTAAAAACGGCGTTTTGGCTCAATTAGCTTATCAATGGCATATAGTCCCACCACATTACATGACATGGCATGGCATGGTACTACTGCTGTAGTGTGTGCAAGGTCACCAACGACACCTTATCTTTTTATTAGTGCTTGCAATACTTACTGTGGATTTTGACATCGTTCTCGCATTCTCAAAATCTACAATATATCCTCTTCCATTCTCTTGTGGTTTCACTATTACCTTTTTGGGTGGAGCCAGCTGGTCAATAGTCCAAGATCCCAGTCACCCAAGACTTACTTACGTGATTTAAAAAAAGGTGTAACTTTAGGATCGGTAGTATACTGTATACTTAACATAAACTTAGAAAGGATTGGATGCTCGCTAAGCTGAAAGCGGGGCCGTTTTACAAGTAGCAGGTATCAAAGGTGGAAAAAAACCATGCTAACTTACGTCAAAGTAGGACTGCTGGTTTTTTACATATGTTATATATGATATTGTTATAAACAAACAAACATACAGTTGCCATAAGTGGCCATAACTTTTGACAGACAATTTAAAGTTTGTCCCAGCTTAAGCGCCTGCCAGTAATGTCCGAGCAATGAAACGCGAATCTATCGAAAACACTCCAAACGTTAGGTTAACTAAGGCTTCGCGTTTCGTTGCTCGGAGGTTATATTCTAAGAGCCCACGACACTAAACCTAGTAGGATAAGACTACCGGATGGTGATATAAGTATATATATTTAGTCTCGAACACGAAATGGTTATGCAGCATCTCATAGCGAAGGATCGATCTGTCATGTCGTTCGTTTCGTTTTCAAAAAACAGCGATACAAAGAAATAAATTAAGATAAAATATTTTTAACTAGATACTTTATTAACTCATAAATCAAATAAAATTCAAAGAAATTATACTATCTATGTAAACTAGTAGGTACGTATTAAAACTTAATATTTTAAATGAATCTTTAAAAATAATATTAAATTAAGGTAAGATCACATTATAACGAAAAAGTCATTATATTAAGTAAGTACGAGTAAAGCTAATTATTTCGAGTAAGTATAGGCGTACCAGAAACATAAAAACCTTGTCATATTGCACTTTCATTTGCATTTGCATTGCAAGAATTATAACTCGCGTGTCAAAGATTTAAAAAGTAATTGTGACGTCTTATTTTTTTTTGTTCCATGTTCGCAGGATCTTAATAAAATCCCTCCAAAAATATGGTATAGATAGAGTTATCGTCACTTTTATATTATTTACTTTCTCAGAATCTCTTCGAAAATTTTCGATATCGTTCAACTTGAGCAGTTTCTTTACACGGCTGGCATCTGAAAAAATAGTAACATTGAAATGATGATATCCGCAGTAGAACTAAGGTTACCGACATAGCCCGAAGAATAGCTAAACTGAAGTGGCAGTGGGCGGGGTACATTGCTCGCAGGACTGATGGCCGATGGGGTCAGAAGGTTCTGGAGTGGCGTCCGCGGACCGGAAGACGAGCTGTAGGTAGGCCTCCAACAAGATGGAGTGACGACCTCGTCAGGATCGCGGGACCGCGGTGGATGCGAAAAGCACAAGACCGGTCTGAGTGGAACGCCTTGGGGGAGGCCTATGTCCAGCAGTGGACGTCTTTCGGCTGACATGAAATACGTATCATTGTGCTGGCTCTATTCCAGGCGGTAAAAACCATATAGTCTTTGACCTGTTATCGTATTGTCAACGTTTTGATAGCTCTTATTTACTTGGAAGTACCTATAGTGGCCGGCCGTTAAGAAGTCAATCCTGACAGCTGTCATCACAGTACAATTTATAACCATTCTTGGGTTTGAGGTTATAATTTGTACTGGAATGACAGGTGTCAGGATTGACTTCTTATCGGCGGGGCACTATAATGGCGGCCTAGTTATAAACAGCACCATGACAGGTTAAAGACGATATGGTATCCACCCTTTTTTGCCCGTTGTCCTACTGCGTTACGTAGTCCTAGTGATCAATGATTTCTATTTGAATATAAAATTAAAAGGGTCGACGGGGCTCCTCATCCTACTATTATCGGGGGTTTTGGCCCTCCGGGCCAGCTGCACATCCAACATAGCCTAAACCTACCTCATAATTTATATTACCTATTAGGCATTAAGTCCGTCTGTACTTTTTTTGTGCAATAAAGGTTAAATAAATATTTATGTTATGTATTGTCGACGTTTTGATAGCTCTTATTTATTTGACAGTAAAGGCGGCCGAGTTCAAAACCATACGATAATGCGTCAAAAGCTATATTTTTACCACGTAGACAGCTGGCCTATTGCGTAACGCACTCGCAGTCGCAATCGACTTCAAAGTAAAAAATAGATTTCATTTTCTATGTAGACTCGACTTTGAATTGTCAAAATGAAAACGAGGTAGGCAATAGGCCTCCTGGGCGTATAGACAAAAATAGGTACTGGCAAAACCGAGTGCGAGTGTGACCACGATATCCAGACAATCGCTATAGAAGAACGGTAGGTCTGTATACAGTGGACTGCGCCCTAAGTGGGCGCAGTCCACTATATACAGACACTATATAGAGAATTGTGAAGCTAAAACTTTCCCTTTGTGACTACATCTCGATCTGAATAAATCGCTTTGTGCCTAGATCGATAAAAAGTCACTTTTTTTTATCTTGTCTGTCTTAGCAATGTCGACGGATCCCCGCACGGCGGGGCTCCTATTCCTGGGCAATTTGCCCTTCGAGCAATTTCAAGTTACTTAACGAACCTTAGCCTACCTATCCTAGTAACGCAAACGAAGTGGTCATTTTGCTAAGCGATCTGGTCGTATTGCGAACTAGGCACCAAGCGATGTAGTCGCAAAGCGATCAGGACGTACCTATTTGCTACCCAATCCTATCGAGATGTGGACCTAAAGCTTCTATACCATAATGATGATAAAGAGATGTATTGGAACCCACGTGACAGCAGTGTTCTTCTTTATCCAGAACTCGCGAGTAGGGTCGACCGTCGCCCTGAGTTGCCGGCCTTCCCAGGTCAAAGTCTCACGCCGCCACTCCGGCGACACCATGGGCGGATTCTCCTTGCCCAGGGTGAACTGCATTACAACAGAAACTAGTTAGTTCAGAATTATCGCAGGCTGTACAGGTAGTGGACCATATAATATGTTCTGAAACGATAAGCGAACGGCCTATATTATTAAACCTGTACCTGTGCTTGTATTTTAATATTAACATTAGTAGATTGTTCAACAAGGGACTAAAACAAGCCATAATGACACGAGATGTTTAGCCACGCGAGCGAGCTTGCGAGCGAGGGTGGCTGTAGTTCGAGTGTCATTATGGTTGTTTAGTCTCGCGTTAAACACTCTACTTTTCACTTTGAATGCGAGGAATAAAACGACGTTCTAAACAAAATTACAACATTTATTATAAAAAAGTTTCTAACAATTAAAACTAACAATTAGGTATCTTATTATTACTATCGTTAATCTAACATTAATGATGTTATTTGTTTCCCACATTTCCAATCAATAAAAGTATGGTATGTTTTTGAATAAATGCCACTAGATTTTGGCGGCAAAAGATTTCGTATCACCTCTTGTGCTTTCTTCTCCATTCTGGAGTTAGGCGTTAATTCTTTTTCACTGGATGATGATGATGATGACATTTCTTGTCCGTATTTTCTAAAGTTGCACAATTAATTGGTGAAATTTTTAACAACGTACGCTCAATACAAGTTCAGGGGTTTTGACGCTTTGTGCCAGATTTGCAAATCACCAGATTCGCAGAATGCCAGATTCGCACGATGCCAGATGAATATCTATTCAAAATACAAATAGGAAAAAAAGTTCCGCGGTTTTTTTGTAAAGTGATGTTTTAAATGCTTGCATATTTAGCGAACAGATTCAAACTTGGAAACCATTTTAAAAGTAATTGGACCACGCATAATTAAAGAGTTCGGCCTTAATATGATTAAATAGATTCATATTCGTAATAATTACTCGTGTTTCACGAAATTAAATCCTTTTTTTTGTATATTTGCACAGTTGTCATTTTGAGGTTATTCGACACCCAAAAATATGGTCCATACACAATCACTGAAAATGGATATAATCCTCCATTCACAAACACCGTGATTGGTTGTTTAGGGGTTTCCAAAGGAAATTAAAAAAAAAAAAATTAATCCCTAGAGATTAATAAGGAGCTTTAGTCCCGATTCGCAGAGATTTAAGTAGCATTTTAAGAGCATGAGAAGTGAAAAGTATATTGCATTAAGATACAGGACGACCCCAGATACAGGTTTCTCACATATAGTAGAAATCTTATGATATACATGTAGATAAGTTATGTATGCGACTGTATTGTATACGTATTAAAAACACTCGTCTGATCTTAATATAAAAGTCATCTTTCGGCTCGTTCCACTCGTATCATAATGCCTCTCATTATGCACCAGTTGTATAAACTACTATGTTATAATGCTAGAGGATACGTGCGCGTAGATGTAGTTATCCTGCTACTCCTCTTGATATAATCCCTTAGGGGATGAATTTCCAAAATGTGCCTAGGATATCCAAGGAGTACCTACTCGTATTCTAGGGTTTCGACTGTCATTGATCGATCAGTCAGACGCTAAGTGAAAGTAAGGCTACATGTGTAATAATAATCCGTTATAACGTACAGTATAATGGTAAACGCGCTGTGAACGCCATTTTGTCTTTCGTGTCTTTCTAAAGTACGCCTATGATGCTTGAGCCAAAAATCCATTCTACTTTCAATGTGCTTGTAATCCCTTTATGCGGTTTGTTTTTTGGTTAACGGCTCAGAGGACCCTGCTAGTAAAAATCGCTGAACATAGGGGTGAACGTAGGGGGCTGATAGAGCAGCTAAAAAGCTATAAATCGATAGCTTTTTAGCTGCTCTATCAGCCTCTGCGCAGTTTGACGTCGGTTTCTGGGACACCCTGGATATCGTCGAACAAATCCGTGGACACTGAGCCGTGAGCCGTGTGCCGGTCAGTGAAACTTTGAAAAACTCGTATGCAACATAAATAAGCACCAGCAGCCCTCTTCAGTCTGCTCGTCACCGCCACCGTTGTAACGCGATCAAGTCAAGATGTATATAACGTTTTTACGCACCATTTTAGATTGTGAACGTCACGAAAGTTTAAAACAAACAATTATTACCGGATGTGCTCGGGAGTAGCCGGTCAGCGGAGCTTTGAGAACTTTGTATTTGGCCAGGGACAGCGCCTCCTCCATCGCGGTGTGCTGGCTGCTAGCGTATTGCATCTTCAATACCGTGTTACGGATCCTGTGGGAAAAAGTTTTTATGAATATTTTTTGGTGCCGACTGTACTTTTTTTCTAGTCATTATCTGTTTATCAGGACTAAACTAATGAGTTCCAACACGGAGGGTCTACTTCGTAAGCGCATCACTCGTTCACTCAGCGCAGCTCCGAGGGCCCTGCCGAGATGCACTACGCCTACTAGCGTTTCTGTTCCTTTCGTTTTTAAACCAATCGCGTCACTGGTAGATGACGTGATACGAAAAGTCACGTGATCTACCAGTGACGCGATTGGTTGAAAACGAAACGAATAGAAACCCTAGTTAGCGTAGTGCATCTCGGCAGGGCCCTCAGACCTATAACCGTGAAATACATATTAGTGCGTGCATTCTCAATTAGGCAGATGTGGCCAATTCACGTCCTTGAGCCTCAATAGCTCATAGAATATCCCACTTACCATAAGGGTTGAGTTCCCGATACCAATTGGCCACTAAGTGTTTAGCAGTAACGTAATACCTTGTTTACTGAGGGCGCTGCCAAGATGCACCACGCTAACTAGCGTTTCAATTCGTATCGTTTTTACACCGCGAATGGAATGCGAAGCCACACCGGAGATGTATGGCATACGCTACCGCCTACCGCTTTTTTCACTCTCGGAAAAACAAGATTTTTTGTTACAAATCGTTCGACTTTCGAAAATCCGACGCGTTCGATTAACGCTCACGCGATCGGGCCGCCGGTACCAGCGCTATGGCCATCATTTTCCTTTCCACCATTACGTAATTAGACCCTTGAACCGTCGCCATACTTGGTAGAAATTACTTGAAACTTTGTGTCAGTATTTTACCCGGTCTAATATTGGTATTAGATCACAAACTGACAAACTTCGTACATTTCTTTACAGATTTTGGACAACCAGGCGGCCTGTAAACGAGCATTTAAGGCCCAGCCACAGCGGATGCGTGCGCATAGACGTGACGTGCGCGTGCGCTTTCCACTGCGTTGTATAGTGAAATGTATGAGAATTCATATTCACGCGCATCCGGTGTGGTTGGGTATTCGGGAAGTTTGTCTTACTCGTCATCTTCGATGTTATCCAAAGTGATGGCGGGCGTCAGCACCAGCCGCGGCCGGGTCATTTGCGCGTGTTTGCGACCCGGGTCCTTGCGGTCTGGTTTCACTTTCTGCAATAATAGATCCCTAATTAGGTAGGTACTGTCAACCAATTCGAGTCCTAGGCCGCTATGGACTATGTTAAAGTGAAGTTTGTTAACCAAAAGAGATTTAAGCTGGGCATTCGCAGACGCGCCATTTGTCTCGGCAACAGATGGAGAGTACCTATACAACTGGATGGGCGTAATATTTTGACCACATTCACGGGCGCGCCACGCCATTTAGAAAATTAGGCCATTAGGCTTGGATCGGTGCCGTCGCGTGTTCCAATGTTGAAATTCGTCATTCACGAGTTCCATTTGGATTGCGCGTTGGCGCGTCCCGCTGCTGGGTTTCCGTCCATTTGGAAATCCAACTGACCGAGCCAAATACTTTTAAATGCTACAAGCTTTGACATTTACGGTACTAATTTAGCGCGGCGCTGCTCTATTCGGCTTATTGGAGCGGTCGTGATTGCCCAGCTTTATAATGATTTGCTTGACGTCACGTTGACATATTCCATAGTGGCCTAGGAATCAAATTGGTTGACTGTAGGTACATCAAGTTCGGGTGTGACAGTTAGACAAGCTAGTGGTTGGGAGTGACGAACGATGAACTGATGAAAATTGATTGACTTTGTACACAAAAATACATCCTTCGATTTCAAGACAATACTTTAGTTTATTAGAACAACACAATTATAGTAATGTGGGCGCCACTGGGCGCTCGGTGTTGTCTTAAGAGAATACCACCCCTGTAGCCTTTGCTACACAGGCTACATTCCAAGGGCAGTGGTCGTCAACCGATACTTAGACATTTTTGGCAAATAATTTGGGAGTGTTGTGACCGCAAGATACCAAACACTCCTTCTCGTTTCGCTCGTCGTCGTACCTAACAGGGATTATGGGATTGTCCTACTTTCAGGCTTCCGTACCTCAAAAGGGAAAAAACGGAACTCATATAGGATCACTTTGTTGTCCCTCCGCCCGTCTCTCTGTCAAGACCTTTTATCTTGAGAACTCGTGGAGGTATCAAGTTGAAATTTAAAAAAAAACTCAGGTCTACCTTGAAGCTGGGAAAAAATCTAACTTCTAAATTAACGTAAAAAAAAAGATACGGCTGTTGATGCCGCAAAAAACGTATATGTCGTCACTCTCAAGGGAATGAAAATGTATAGGGTATTTCCTCTTGATCTGAAATTTGGCAAGATTAGTAATACCGTATTATACTACAAGTATAGAGAAAAAGTTGGAAACTATACATTTTTAATTAAATCCCAAAAACAGGATTAAGCAAGAATACGGCGGTCCAAATTTTGGATCAAGTTAACCGTGTCATGTGGGGTACCGTATTATTTTGTGACAAAGGCAGAAATGTTCCTACGAATTTGTACGGAACTCTCGGTGAGCGAGTTCGACCTGTTTTTGTTACCAGTAAGTCGGGTGCGTTATGATCGCAAGATACCACTGACGTTAGGCGTTCAAAGAATGAAGGGCAACAATGTATGAACCCAGCCCAATCACCAATAGAACTATAAAGTATGTAGGCTTATTGCTCCCACTATTTGCTGTAATTGTTGTAAATAGTAAAATCGGTCAAGCGTGAGTCGGATATACGGGAAATATGCAACGCGTGCGGGGCACAGCTAGTGTAGTAATAAATGTTGTGTGTGTGTGAATATTTGAAGGCTGATAACTCTCTTCTCCGGGGTTTTGTAGTTTGTCCCCGTATTAGAAATTGAAGCTTATGTAACTATCTTTCACGTGGTATACATGAGATTTGTATGGTTATATGGGCTAATTTGCCCATCATTCTTGGACTCCCAGCTATACAGATGTGCCTTCAAATTTTGTGTACCCCGGCCCTCGGCCTAATTCAAGCATAGCGTAACTTACGTTAAGTCGTTCGATAAGTTCGTTGGCAGGCCTTGTTCTGTTGATTTTCTCTTCGGGTCTCCACATCATATCAAACGGCACCTCCGGCATCGCTTGTAAATTCTCGTTGCTGATATATCTGACCTGAGGTACTTTCTTTTCTTTTATAATTTTCTGCAGTGGTAGAGTCGGATTATATTTCTTTATTTCGCCGTATTGAAAGGAATCATTGTACATGGTACTATACACAGAGGTCATCATTTTTGCCCTAATTTCTTTAGTAGTCAACATTTTTAACTTACTTTGGCTTAAAGTTACTCTAACAATATTATATTAAGCACGTTAGGTATACCTAAGTATTATTTTCGTTCTTGTGTATATTTAATAATTGTAGGTTAAGTTATGCTTCTTCTTTTTTACTAATGGCGGCCCACCGCAATAGTTACGCTTCGTGCCTTGCTTGTGCTTTACAGTATACAAGTGCTATTCAATAACGGGTTTGGCATTTCTTGTCAAGTGATTCGATTTTTAAGTTTGAATAAAAGTAAAGAGTTTTGTTCACCATGAGATACCGTATCACTGTTGTAGAGTGCGAGGGACAGAGCATTCAATTCGCCAGCGAGTACGGTAACTTTAAGTCATGTTAGAGGTAAAGTACCCTTATCATGAGTTACCATTACCGTACTATCTAGCAGGTCCAATGCTCTTTCCTTCGCACTCTACCTATATAAGAATACTTTGAGAATACAGCATTCGACTGATCGTTGTGACGCATTCGTTTTAAAGTCACTTCGTATCAGTATGTATAATTGCCGTCAAACTTCTTGAACATTAGGCGAGGTAGTGGGGGAAAGTTCGCGCATCGTACACATACGTGCAAAAAAAAGTACCTAATTTTTGTTCCAGAATGTTTTCAAATCTTAGGATAAATGATACACAAGTGAAAAAAAATATGTTTATATTATTATTAGAATAACACTAAAAAAGCGGCCAAGTACGAGTCGGACTCGCGCACGTAGGGTTCCGTACCACTATACATCTAAATAAATGTTTTTCTTTATTCTTTATTATATTGGAGTTGATTGAATGAAAGGTAAAATGCGGTTTACGATTTGTAACGTATTAAAAAAAAACTAATTATTAGATCTCGTTCAAACCAATTTTCGGTGGAAGTTTGCATAGTAATGTACATCATATATTATTTTTACATTTATCATTCCCTTATTTTAGAAGTTACGGGGGGGGGCACACATTTTTCCACTTTGGAAGCGTCTCTCGCGCAAACTATTCAGTTTAGAAAAAAAAAACAAGACAGACAAGGTACTAAAGTGTCCACATATTTAAGAACTCGACACAAGCCAACAACAACAAGGACTAGGTCAATTTGTATGATTTTCCCCTGACTTTATACTTTACCATCAGTTCCACTTTACCACACGCATTGTGTTTTAATTTAGCTTTTATTGTGCATTGAATTGTTAAGAGCGGAACTGTCAGAAGCGACCGCACGATTAATATCTACTTATACAAAATAATAATATCAAATAATATCATGTTTGGGCTGGTTAGATTCGTCTTAAAAAAGAGTTGACGACCATACAATACTAACATACCACAAAAACTCAAAGTGTTTATAAACTTGACTTCAGAATGGTCCTTCAATAATATACCTACTTTTCCTACCTACTACCTAAAAAGGCGTTTATCAACTGAAGAGTTACTCATTCTCTTTTTTTCTTTAAAATCCCGTCTTAGGGAGAAGACTGAATATCCACCAGAGCTGTATGAGGTAGCGGAGCGGTGTCCGAGGAAAAAACCACCAATAGGAGAGCTGCGATGAGCGAGGCTAGAAAAATGAAGTACTCCTGTTGGTGTAATTTTCCATGCATACTTACATTCAGTATTCACCCTTAATGGTGGATTTCTTTCTCGTTCTTTGCTGAAAAACCGACACACTATTCATTCTGGAATAAATAAGTAAGTAGATCTTAATTCAACGTAATTATTCCACGTAAGTAATCAAATTTTGTTACAGAATAATTAAGGTATCTTCGAAATTTTTCGCATTGCTGCAATTTTAGCGGATTCATTACACAAATGGCACCTGAAAAAAAAAAAAATTTACTTAACTAAAATCATCATTGGTTTTTGAGATTCAGGCGATTAGTGTTTATGCCATCTACTAAAATCATCTAAAACGGCACCAAATATTTAAGTATTCGCACTCACTATTTTTACGTGTTTTGCCTCTTCCAGAACTCATAGTCGAGGTTGACAGCTCTTCTGGTTTGCTTCCCATCCCAGGTCACGGATTCACGCCGCCATTCTGGAGAGACGAAATGCTCTTCCAATCGGGGAAGAACCACCTGCCAATCAAATCGTGATGTGCTTTGTGCATCTGAAGCATCTCTTTTGTTAATTTATAAATACTCGTATGTCACATACAATTTGCTGAGAGATATATATCAAAACAAGCTTTGAACTCGGCTTAAGTTTCTGATTTGACATGGTCTCCCGATGTAACCCCTTCTTGACATGACCCACCCACTTAAGGAGACTTTGGGAGTGGACTGGTGATCGTAAGCTGCGATAATGATGATCATGTACCAATTAATTTTATAACATAAGTACATTACACAAAGCTCAGGGTAAAGCAAAAACATTTCGAGACAATGAAAGGGCATTTGTAAGATAAGACAAGATAAGTCAAGTATCCTTGAAGGCATCCAGTTCGTCAATCGGTTCTAATTGGACTATCATCAGGGTGTTCTCTCACCTTATTACCAGGAGTTTAGAACCTGTAAGGGTGTGCTCTAAACTGACTGGCCATACGGTTAAACAGAAGTTAAAAACTAATTGAGATGATATACCGGGTTAGTGGGCGAGTAGCCTGGCAGTGGTGCCCTGAGGTTCTTGTACTTGGCCAGGGTCAAGGCCTCCTTCATTGCCCTGTGCGCTGAGCTGGTGTAAGTTGACTTGATCAGGATCTGTCGGACTCTGCAGTGCAGTAAAATGTAGGGAGAAAACTTACACTTAACTTTTTATGGCAAAGGGAAACCAGCACACAAGGGCCCTAGCCAAAATACATTTAGGTAACTAGCGTTTCGATAAACCAATCACGTCGTGTACCAGTGAAGCGATTGGTTTAAAAACGAAACAAATAGAAACGCTAGCTAGCGTAATGCATCTTGCCAAAGACCTCACGAGGGCCTAAATGCATATCCTTACGTAAGCGAAAACTGACAAAATGTACCAACCAATTTAAATCATAGGCCGCCATGGAACTATTTCAAAGTGTCGTAACGATTCAAATCGTAAAAACTTCAAACAACTGAATTAAAACGTCACTTGGACATAGTTCTATAGTGGCCTATGAATCAACTTGGTTTTTTTTTTTTTTTGGTAATCGCCTGAGGGGCCAAAGACAAAAGTCCTTGCTTTTGTTTGCTTAAGAAAAAGGGGCAGAGGTGAAAATCCCTTCCGGAGACCTGGGAATGGAGGGCCCAGGTACTGCCGGGCTCGCACCGGCTAAAAACACCAATGCCCCTATTACCAACTAGAATTTAGACTCCCGCGGATACTACCCCAGCCAGTGCTGAAAGGCCGGAGGAGAAAGTCCTTCCTCCGTTTACTTATCCGCGGGGTTTTTCCAAAAAAAAAGGGGGGATAGGAATGGGGGGGAGACTTATAGCTATGTCGCGGAGTGGAAATCCTGACGCATGCATGCTTACAGACTACGGGCTTCCTTTCTTTTGCCCGACAATGGAAGGGTTGGGTCGGAGATCTTTTAGGACCACTTGTGTGGCTGTTGATACCATCTTTATGGGTACCATCTTTATACCCTTTTTGAGGCTTTCTCTTTTGCCTTTGCGCTGCCCTCTTTTGTGACCTCTTCCGTTGCAACTTAGCCTATACATTTTTAATGGGAGGGCCGGTGTCAATTTGACGGGGGACCAGTGAATCGCGCGCGGAACCTTACCCCAGCCAGTGCTGAAGGGCCGGGAGAGAAAGTCATTCTCCCGTTTAGGAGGCTGCAGGATTCCCCATCCCTCGTCCTACCGACACCCGTTAGGTGTTCGGGAGGTGCGTGCGTCAGGAATATATCTAACTCTAACCTTAAGTGTATGTTATACACTGAAAGTTAGAGCTAGCTCTGGGTTAACATAGATGTAATTACGTTAAAACAAAGAAAGATAAAACAGAGGTTATTAGAGATGGGGGTAAGGGTTTGGAAGATTTTATACTGTTAATACTTATTGCATCATCCTACAAGATTAGGGGTGCGTTGGGTTGGGATTGGGATGAGGGAGAAGAAAATTGGGGGTTTAAAGGGGGATACATGTGGGAGAAGAATGTTGAACAGGATACGGCGAAGGGGGGAGGTTTGAAGGGGGGGTACGAGTACGAAGGTTTAGGGAGGCCTGGGGGGTTGTTTCGGCGTGGGATCCTGCCCGGGTCCTGTGGCCGAAGGGTTTTCGTGGTGTCAGATTTCAGCGTAGCGTTTTACACAATAGTCCGGGCTCCGAACTATTTGTTCCTTAAACACGCTACGCGTACCACTTTTTCTATAAAACCCTTCGTGCTTTCGCGGTTGGCTTCTGTTCCCAGCAGGGCTTTCCAGCTTGAGCTATCTGGAGAAACTTTGACTCCGGTCTTTTGTTCAAGGTCGAACCTTTCCACGCCAAAACGCGGGCATTCGCAGACAATGTGCCAGATGTCCTCATCAAGGGTCGGGTCGCAGACACACGAAGGTGAATCTTTGATCTTAAAACGGTGGAGATAGGCGGCGAAGCCTCCGTGACCAGTAAACGCTTGAACCAAGAAGTTTGTGAGTTTGAGTTTCTTTAATATGCTGTTCGCGTCTCTCACAGTTGTAAAAAACTTCTTGGTTGTCGCACCTGTCCCGGATGCCCCGTAGCGAACCTGCCACTGTTCGAGCGTGTTTTGTCTTATCGACCTCTTGGCGTAGGACACCGGCACCATGTCATATTGGGGGGCGGTCTTTTTCCTAAGGGCTGCTTGCTTTGCCAGTTCGTCTGCTCTCTCGTTTCCTGGCGTTCCAACGTGAGCTCGCAGCCAATAGAACCTGAGATCGGTCCCCGTTGCTCTTGTTTGGGTTGTGGCATTTTTGATCTCTTGGACCAAGGGGTGTGTCGTGTCCGGTGATTTGAGGAGCTCCAGTGAGGGTCTTGAGTCACTGAGGATGCTGACTCTCT
Source organism: Acleris sparsana (assembly GCA_923062465.1). Classification (NCBI taxonomy): domain Eukaryota; kingdom Metazoa; phylum Arthropoda; class Insecta; order Lepidoptera; family Tortricidae; genus Acleris; species Acleris sparsana. Next base: position 19,216,864 of record OV281286.1, read on the forward strand.
GCGCCTTGTGTTTCCCTGCGATCTGCACTGCCCTGAGTAGAGCGTACAGTTCGGTTTGAAACACGGTGTTATAGGGCGCTAGCTTAAAGGTTGAGTGGCGGATTTCTCTTCCATTCTCCCACCATGTGAGTGCCGCTCCCGTCTGGCCCTCAATTTTACTCCCATCGGTGTAAATTTGAGGGCCTTCGAGGTCGTATCTATCGATCACGTCTTGGCTGAACTCCTCCAAGCAGACGTAGTCGATGGACACAACCCTTGACGGGTGCGGTCTCTTCAGGGCGTCAGTTTTTTCCTCAATTTCTCTTCCTGGTGGAATGTGGTCCTCACTGTAGCCCTTTTTGACCTCGTAGAGGCTTGCCGCTTCGTGAATGCGCAAATCCAGTGGGAGGGTTCCCGACAGGATCAGCGCCGATGTCAGAGAGACCGTCCTGTACGCTTTGCAAATTTTTTGGGCGAAACCACGCTGTATTGAGTCTAGCTTGTTTCGCACCATCACCTTGTTGGCAGACTTGTGCCAAGCGCTTGCTGCGTACAGGACGATCGGCTCTATCACCGCCACGTAGATGGTTTTCACTATCTCGCTATTGAGCCCCCATGACACCCTCGCCGCATGTGACAGCTGTCTGTAGATATCCGTTACCTTTCGGCACGTTTTTTCTACGTGTGCGTTGAAGGTCAGCTTACGGTCTATGGTGAGTCCCAACAGTTTGATTTCGTCGACAAGCTCCACCACGGTCCCAGCCATTGAGATTCGGATGGGATCCCATTTCAGCTTCCTCGTTATAACCATGGCTCCCGTTTTGTGAGCGGCGAAGTTAAGCTTATTTTGGGTACCCCATTCGACCACTTTTTGGAGAGTCCGTTCGGCTTTTGCTTTTACTGCGCCTGATTCGTTGCCAGAGAACACCAGAGTGACGTCGTCAGCGAAGGCCTGACAATGGGCGTCCGTGTCGTTGAGCATCTGAAGGAGATCGTCTAGAATTACATTCCAGAAGATTGGACCTCCTATAGAGCCTTGGACACACCCCTTTGTGGTGGGCTTTTCGCTGGTTTCGCCCGCGTAGTGTACCCTTATCATGCGGTCGTCCAGGTAGGAGCGGACCATGTGATAAAGATTTCTCGGGCAGCCTTTCTTGGCCAGTTGGGCTCTGAGCTTCGGCCACCAGGCGTTGTCAAAAGCTCCCTCTATGTCTAGCGAGACGAGTAGCACAATGCGTTTCTTCGTTTCTACTTCGGTTCTTATGTGTCTCATCAGGTCATAGAGGGCGTCTTCCGTCGACTTCTGGGGCATGAACCCGTACTGGCGTTTGTTCAGGGCCGGGAGGATATGCCACTTGATCCTGTTTACTAGCATTTTTTCCAGGATCTTCCCTAATACCGACAATAGACCAATCGGTCGGTATGACTTGGGGTGGGTATAGTCCTCCTTACCGGGTTTCCGTAGGATGCAGACATGTGCTGACTTCCAGGCTTTGGGGAAGTAGGCTAGCCTAAGGCAGGAATTCGCTAAGCACAAAAATACTTCTCCATTGCACTGAATAGCTGCTGCGCATATATCTGCAGTGAGTCCGTCTGATCCAGGTGCCTTTTTCGGGTTCATACTTCTGACTACTGTATCCATTTCCGCTTGTGTGAAAAGTGGATCATTGCCAGTGAGGTGTGACTCCACTGCTGGGTTGTCTCCCTCCGTATCATCCCTGGTGCTCCTGTGATGATCGGATTCACCGTCCTGGCGGTCATCCGGGTAAAAGCATTCAGCCAGTCTTTGAGCAGACTGTTTCGGTGATAAGGTAAGCCCCCGTTCGTCTCTGAGCAACGTGTCTTCCTGACGTCTAGCCGTTTTCCTGATTACTCGGTAGATTTTGTCCCACATAGACTCCCTATCCTGCGCGGTGCAAAAATCCTTCAATCAATCAACCAACTTGGTCAACTCAACTTGGTTGACTGGACATAGGACTTATTGGATTTACGTAAGCTGACAGTTATGACAGTTGTTGTATCGGCTAGTTATGTCTTACTAGGGGACGCCTGCGACTTCGTACGCGTAGAATTAGTCCCGATACTTTCCCCTACTATTAATTTCCGAAAATTCATCAATTTGCGACAAGTAAGTACAAAAGTGTGTAACTAGGAAATAAGTTCACGATCTTACCTGTCATCGTCGATGTCGTCCACGACAACGGCGGGGGTGAGCACCACCCGCGGCCGGGTCGCTTGCGCCTGCGCACGCCCTGTGTTCACCATTTTGCGCTAAAACCACCGCACTTTAAATTCAACAGTGACACAACAATTTATAACATTAAAATCTGAATCGGTATTTTGAAATGAAGAATTATCTAATTAATGGGTTGTCCCGATCAATTTGTGTTAAATTGACCCCAGTAAGTACCTATTTATTTACTATGATTTTATGTATATATTAAATGTTATAATATTACCCAAATTTCAAAGTACCTATGAATACTTTTGGCAGCTGGATAATATGATATCGGTAGTACGTGTCCAATGGTACGTAACCACTGCATTTCGGAAGAGAATACTAGGCGAAGTATAATATTATTGCGCCATGTACGGTGGGCCATGAAAGTGATCGTCCAGTTTTGACAAAAAAATCTGTGAGATCAATATCATTGGTGTGGGTGAGATCTAACTATCGCTAAGGTTGACACTTAATGTCACTGTCATAATATTATTGCAAGGAAAAATCGAACTTGTTGTATCATGACGTGCAAAACAACTTCAACCGTACCGTAACCATACCTACTGTACTAAGTCAGCAGGAAAGATATTTGTATACTTACACACGGCTTAGGGTAATCAGCAGGCCTCGTTCTAATTATCGGTTTTGGAACAGCCCACAACAAATCAAAAGGGATTGTCTTCTTAAACTGCCTTAAGTTTTGGTTGTCTACCGGTATATAGGGTTGCGCAGGCGCAGGGTCTTCTGTGTTTGGCGGGTACGGAGACGGCTTGTAGCAGAACTGTAAAGCGTTTGCATCGTAGTTTTTGAAGTCAACGTGGTACGTCGATGGAGGGTTCCCGATGACCATGTCTTTTTTATTAATTATTTTTGAATTCAACATCGTTTAGACAATGTTATTATTTTTACCTAAAATGTTAATGACTTTTTTTATGGCAATGAGATGGCACGCGGGCACTCAGGCCACCTGATGTTAAGTGGAACCTGAGACCCATCTAGACATTTTAAATCTCGAAACTGCAATCCTAAGGTCCGTATTAATGAACTGATCTCAACTCTAATGCTCGTCTCGAGATGCGTCAAAAATGACAGTGTTCTATGGTTTGGCGTTTACTTTGATGTATCTTGTGACGGGCGTCACGATCAAGATGACTTTATTACAACTCTGAAGACTAAGATGGAATGCCTCTATGCTAGTAATTTCACCGGTTGTCTTATCCTCACACCGGAACACAGCAATGCGAACAAAGCTTGGCGGTGGGTTAGAGAATGAGATGGTGGTAGCGATCTGGACGGACCCTGCACAAGGTCCTACAAACAATAAAAACTACTCATTAATTATTATTTAGATATGTATTAAAATTTCTGTAAATTAGGGTTTTTGGCAATAAATATTCCAATCTAAAAGTAAAATAAGAATACTAATACAAAAAATGATCATTACAAAAACCTAACCTACCTACACGGATGTCGCCGGCAGCGAGGCAAGCCTCAAGCTAGTGGTTACGGCTGCAGAGAGACGAACTTCCACAAAATACGTGCCGTGTCGAGGAGTAGTTACTGCGTTCTGTACCTATCTGGCTCTTGATCCAGCAACCTAGCGAGAGTCTCTTAAGGTGTTGGTCGAGACTCTTCGCTATAAGACCTTTGTCCGAAACAACTATCTGGACAATGATCGTCGAGTCAACATCCCACATGGCAGTCACCTCATGAGCCAAGTCAAGGTACTTGCTGAGCTTGTACTTAGCCTTCACGAGGTCAAGAATTGTTATTATCTAGGTACCTACTTGATATTAAATTGTATGTCGTCTTGCAATTTTAGCTAGTTAAGGAACAAAAATTGCCACGTTTCATTAGCTTCTAGGTTAGTTGTGCAGCACTTTTTTGTTACAAGTACCAAAAACTTGAATGGGATCGCAGCCTGTTTGCTTTCCGATGCTTTTCTAATCTCGCAAACAGTGTGAAATTTTTCGCAAAAGGGATATTTGAAGACCATAGCCTCGTAGATTTGACTTTTCAAAAGGGGAAAACGTAAGCGCATGCTGGTTTAGTCTCAAAGTGGCAATTCAATGTAGGTACCTAGTACATTGCGTACTAGCTTAGATGAAGCCCAGTGATTTGGGAACTCGGAAAACTTTGAAATGTATAACGAATTGTCACCAGTTCCGTTTTTTTACACTTCGTGATAGCAATACGGCATCGATGTTTACGAAATGCGGCGGTTTGTTTCCGACGGTGAAGAATAGCGACAAACTTGATTGGTTTTTGCTCTTTGAAGAATCTTACCATCCATTCATCTACCCCATTTAATTAATCGAAACTAAATGTAATTTTATATTTTGTATTTCGCCTGAAATCCTCTTTTAATACGAAGTAACCTGTCAAATTATAGTTGAAACTCGAAAATGGAATTGCAACACGTGACATGTTTTGTTCTGATTAGGCCATTGGTTATTAGTCGAGTCGAGTTAAGTTACAGACCCGTGTGTGTGCGGTCCCATTACGCAAACAGTTTCACCTACCAAACTGTTAATTGTTTATTAATGGGATCGCAGCCTAATTCATATAAAAAACCTGGGCCTCTATTCAAGCCGGTCAAAACCAAATCGTCTTTGCGCTTATGTTATTATTTTTAACTCAGCCATTACTGCCATCTAAATAAGAGCCATCAAAACGTTGACAATAGGATAACAGGTCAAATACGATATGGTGTCTACCGCCTAGAATCTCGGCCCTGAAGCGTTATGTTAGCTGTGGAGGTTATTAAAACAAGCAATATTTTTCAATAATTTATTAATTCACCAATAATAATACACCAAGAAAATAACATTAAAAAATACACAATAAAATAATAAATTTCATAAAAATAAATTAACTGTATCACAAATAAGGGTAAAGTATATTTCAACATTGATTCAGTATCTATCTAATTTAATTTTAATTTATTTAGCTGTATAAACTATTGAATTTAAACTTAATTTAAGGCAATTGAATTAACTAACTAGAAAATCCACTGCATATTATTTTTTTAAACTGATCGAGTTAACATTGGACCCGTCGTAACTATCAAAAACCAAAAAAATATCCAAAACGTGGAAGTATTTCACGGGAATCACCTTTACAATGTTGGCAACACTACAGGTACATTTAAATCGTGGAGCTAAAAATACCCTAAACTACATGAAACAAAACAGAAACGACCATGTTAAGTCTAACCAGGGCCTGTATTCCCGACGGTAAAAAACATATCGTCTTTGATCTGTTATTTATGGTATTGTTCTGACGTCACCATTACTGTCAAGTAATTAAGAGCTATCAAAACGGTGACAATACGATCACAGCTCAAACACGATATGGTTTTTAAAGTGTTGAACAGGGGCCCTGTAACCACTCTTACGAGATCAATGTTCTTAAGAGTACAAATATATCAAGTAGATATAGAACCTTTTCACCTTCTGAATGCCAACTCCGACTTTAATAGGTGTTCGAGAATTCGACGTCGTATAAAGCAATACAAAACATCTGAAGCATCATCTTCAAAGGTACATCGCGCGGTATGTATGCGTGACCGTACGCGCCACGAGCCACACTCAGTTCATTGAATGAGTGTGGCTCAGTCGCGAGGCGTTCGTACAAGCCGATTATTTACGGCTTTACCAAAAATTCCTATGCATAGAGTAGGTATACAAACAAAACGTAAAACCGACACACGCCATACACCTTTTTTTGCTCCGGCTTGTCTATTTATTTACGTGACGCTTCGCCACTGGTGTGGCTTATACTTTCCCGAATTTTCATTGATCGACAGGCATTTCGCACCTTCAGAACAATAGTGACTTAATTCAAACTTCAAGTCATAAAATTATTATAAAGACCTAACTCGAAATTTAAAATTTCCGAATTAGGTCACTATTGTTCTGATCGTGCGATTTGTGCATTAGTTATTTTTTGGTGGTCACAGGTGTAACCTAACCTACGTTTTACCCATGCTTAAGATAACCTAAAACAAAAAGGTTTCAGCGGTTATCACCTTATCAAGACTCTAGCGAGGCGTATCGACGCAAAAATGTCACGCAAATGTCATATATTGATAAATATATATATGGAGAACCCAAAAGCATGGGTACAGTCGAGGTCAAAGATATTTAGACACTTTTAAACCTTATTGCAATGGGATATCGCGCAAAAGTGTATACATATCTTTGACCACGACTGTACGCCCTTGAGTAAGTCAGCGAGTTAATCTACGGTTCATATATAAACGCGAAAGATTTAAAAATAACTCGCCGACAGTTTGGTGTCCGCGACGCGTAAAAACGTTGACGTCACTTGCCGACTGTGGCATTCAAAGGGTTATAGGACAGAGACATTATAAACTTTTACAACTTAGATACGTGGACATAAGGTTGAAAATTGGTTAATGATTGCGTAATGGTTTAAGTCTTACTATCGTAAAAAGTAACCCTCATATCCGTAAATGTACAATAGATAAAGCATGAAATAGAAATAGTAATTTGATATGCCCTTATCTTTCATTATGACAATTAAATAGGACAGAAGGTGACAAAGCATAATAAATGGGTGTTTTTGCAAAAAATACACCGATCGGCTTTATTATTGAGTTTCCATAAATAGGATCCAAAATTTATGGGCATTTTCAATATCCAAGTATAAACAAGGTGATATAGTCAGAGATTGTTCTCAAAATGATGATGATTGAGTTTCAGTGGGATTGTCACTCATCATAAAATATTTGTTCGAGCAACTTGCTTTGATGCCTTACTTGTATTTCTAAGGCACTAGATCTATCCAATTGTTTTCTCACATAAAGCGGGATGAAATTGTATTTGTGTTAGAGAGAAGTGTACTCTTTAAATATGTCAAACAACAGCCAATAGACATGTCGAAACACCAATTCAAGCCATTTAAAAATTCAATACGCGTTATTTATTTAATTGATGGTTAAATTAGCACAATAAATAATTTTACATGAAATCCCATTTAGTCCAAGTTAAGAAAGTTTCTGAAGATAAATTTAATAGCACTATTCAAACTTACACTATTTATATAAGTAAAACCGTTTCAGGTACTGTTTCGGTAAAACGATTAACATCAAAAACCCTTTACAGTAGGGCCAATACTGAATATGAGGATGAGTATCGGATATAATCTCGAAATATAACGAGAACACAGCATTTTTGCATAAATAAATAAACATAAACCTTTTCTCGTAAATCTACAAAAAAAACATTATTTACAAGCGATTGGTCCAAGAATTCGGATGTTGAATTTAGCTCGTAAGGCATATACAACGAAATTATATAAATGTAAACTACAGAAAAGGACAGAAATGCATTTTAATGGCATTGTGATTGATCAAAAAAAAATCTTATCCTTATTTCCTGTATAGAATATTCCATGGACCGGTTTGTAGATACATTCCGTAGCACAGTAAGCCTTACAATAAAAAAAACAAGTACTTCATTTACAAATGAAAAAAAAATACAATTTTATACTTCCTGCAAATTCTGGCAACAAATCGTCCCTTTGCTAGGTAAAGCACTTATGTTCCCTAAAGAATAAAGACAGAAAGTAATAGGAATAAATGTATAAGACTTCATTAAAAAAAAAAACACTAACAGCCGCACTCAAGACAGTTAATGTCGACTAAGTCTATGCTTTGCGACGATTTTGAAAAAGGAACGAGTTAATTGTATCATAAATTTCTTTGAGACCAGCGGTAAGTCAATATCGTTTGCGATAGTTGACCTTTTAGTAACAAAAATGCTACCTCAAATGTACAAGCTTATTTTACCTCCCGAACTACCAATATACAATTATTATTAATGATAATATACAAGTTTACAAGTAGTATCTACTAAAGGACGCAAATTCATTTCACTAATTCCTTACCTTTGTAATTCCTAAGTAAGACACCTTTGCTAATAAACAAACCTAAACACCAAGTAAAATGTAACTTAAATATGAAATAATAAATTAAATTGAAGACACTTAAAAAGAGCAACTGTCAAGAAATCATTTCCAATATAGTATATATCAACCCCTTAGAACCAACAGGCATATGTATATGCCATATAAAACAGAGACCTACCTAAATACCTTTCTAGACGGTTAAAATATTTATATATAAATAGGTATAACTAGAGCCCGGAAATGTAGAGAGAGAACACCGCTGTTTTTTTATTTTCGATAAATCGGTAGTTTTTTTTTTGGCTTAAACAAATAAAATCTCAAATTTCCCAATGATTGAAAAAAAGATCGAAATATCGGAAAGTTTAATCCGTCTATATTGCTTCATTGAAATTAAGTATACTTTACGAAAAGCCTTATATTTTATAACTTGAGAATAGATATACAAAAAGAAATAAACAAACGATCGCTTTGTCGATAACATCGATCAACAGCGGTGTTTTCTACCTACAACTCGTCAAAAGCCGCCTCCAAAAAAACAGGCCCTAGAATTATAAGTCTTGGCAGTTTGTAAAGAATTTATAATGCGGCCACAGATTACAGATTAATAAAGGCTTGAAATGTGGTCACTAAACACCAGTAAAGTCCCCAGTGTTCAGCCAGAGACATGTAGTCGGCCTCTGCCTATATTTTGTATGATTGGGAAGAGTACGAAAGATATATTTCCCACTCTTCGCACTCATGCAAGGTCGAGTACTGGTGACTTTACCCTATAAGCATTTAAACTTTTACGAGGCCACCTATAGAGTACCTATATGACAACTAATAGATTGCAGTCTCTGATGATACACGGATAGGCACTCTAAGAAGCCCTGGTATGTTTTAGACAATGTTGTTGCGATTTCCACGCGGAAGAACTTCGAACTTCGAACTTCGTGCGCGTGGAAATCGCGACAACACTGTCTAAAACATACCAGGGCTTTTTAGAGTGCCTATCCGTGCCGCGGGCCCACCTCGTAGAGTAAAAATATAATGCTTTGACTCCTACATTGCAGTTAGCCCTTTTTTTCCAGTAAAACGCTTGTGATCTCAACAGTTGCTTTCTCAAGAATTTAGCCTTTAAACGTGAAAGCCGACGTCATTTTTCAACGCTAAATATATGAAGAATAAAACAGTTGCTGACGGTTGGGCATTCGCGGTAGGAATATCTATCTTTATCCTTCGACCACATTGGTATTGAAAATTTGAAACAGCCGAGTTGTAGTTTTTAAAACGCATGCCCATTAAAACAGAACATGTGCAAAGATATCAAAAGTAAACAGTGCAGGAAAAACAAAATGGCAGAGGGTACGCAATAAATGATCCTATTAACATCTAGATGGAGTGTTCGTCAATCTGGGACCTTGATTTCAGCCCATACCGGACAGAAGGGGGACGCGGGGCCTCCCCAGGACCACCCACGTGGGATAGCGAGGTGACTAAGACCAGATTTGATGGCCCCTGAGTGGCCGTTGAAATTGGTCTTCTCTATGGTACCGGGGCAGAGCAAGCAGGTTTGTCCTGAGTAGGCGTTGTCTATGGTTGTTGAGAGACCTTCGTCTAAGAGAGCCTCGCAGCATTGTAGAGCTGCAACGAAAGAATTACACTTTAATAATATTTTTCATATCACTTTATCTACATCGTCAGTACTTAATTATATTCACGTGCAAAGAACATAATTACAGTTGGATGTATTTTAATCGCTTCAGATGCTTATCGTAGTATGTTTCGATCTTTCTAGAATTTGTACAGGAACGTGATTTGCTTCGTTTTCCTTGTATGAAGTTCGTCTTAACTACTTAAAATCAAATTAACAAAACGGACCTTTAATGAACGCTATTGTTCTGATATTTTTATTTGTTATTTTCCACATATTGTTTTTTATTCATAGAGACTTACTTCTGTTATTACTTATTATCACTTTAAACATTATGAATAAATTTTTTTTTGCTTTTCAGCCTGTAACTCAAAGACATAATAATTTATACTCGAAAATGTAATTAAAGAGCAAAATCTGTCAGTTTTCATCGTGATAATTTCGTTATTTTAACATTATTTCATAGAAACATGAATGAGAACTCGTGTAATTTGTAATACTAGGGTAAGTTTTATTGGTAAAAATACCTACACTTAAACCAAAATGCAGTAATCACTGAGAATGTGCGCCCGTTGAGGTTAGGATTTTGGTATTTCATTAGATTTTCGAGTATAGACTCTAACAGCGTCACTGTTAACTTACCACTAAATAGCCTTATTGTAAGGTGACAACATTCAAAAATATAAATGGTCAGTATAAATATTAATTTTAAACATGTTACATTTTCATATTACCATTTACAGATTAGTGAAATTAAATCGATACATAATTTTATCAACACTGAAACATGTATAAAATGATTTATTGCAATATAATATTGAATCGGTCTGCTCTTTGGTACAGAGGCGCTGTTTATCGATATAAATGTTAAGAGTGATAAGATATTAAAGGCAATCAAGTGAACAGCTGCTCAATTGATTTATAAATTACAATGACTCACATTATAAAATTACGTGTTTTTTAGTTCGTGGACTATGTCAAATAAAATATTAGGAGACAATCGCACACGAATTTACCTAGACCCAAACTAAGCTCTAGGCTTGTGCTATGGGTGCCAAACAAAGATATAAATACATATATAAAGATATATAGCGTATATAATAAATAGATACATAGAAAACATCCAAGGCAGCTGTAGGCAGAGTCACTAACAACTCGGCCAGTGCTCGTCGAATTTATTGAAGTTAATTGAAGTATTACAAAGTATAAAAGCAAATTATCACGGGGTGTGTAAATATGTAATTACATATTTACACACCCCACACGTCACACGTAGTCACAAATTAAACATTTAAAGTTTACTATCGCCACCTCTATTGTATTTTATAGAAAATTGTTCAAGAGATAACAGAGTACATATATTATAAAGTAATTGAAAGTGATAAGCCAGGTCACTGAAGTCATACATAGGCAACGATGCAGCCAGCTGCTTGATTGCTAATTGATAGCTAATTATTGGAACAAAGGCATAAGTGCATTTATTTATTGGAGATATGCATCGATTAACGTTATTCCCTCGGGAACTCTTCAATTTTCTAGAATGAAAAGTAGCCTATGCGTTAATCCAGAGTATTAGAAATTTCATCCAAATCCGGCCAGCCGTTGCAGCGTGAAGGAGTAACAAACTAACACACAAACTTTCGCATTTATAATTATAGTCAAGAGCAATGAACATGCGGGTCGCTTTTTATAGAATTTCCATAAAACGTGACCCGTTTCATTGCCCTTGAGTGTATTAGGTCGATGATACTGTAATTTCGCGTAACTATCAAATTCATCAAGTTGCATAATATACCTTAATATATTACTAGCTAGGGGGTATTTTGGACCTTATTTCATTTGTTAGTTACGCAGTATCACCGACGATTACTAGGATCATCAGTCATCCTACTAATCGTGTGAGACAATGTTACAAATTTTGTGGGATCTTCGAGCAACCATCAACAAACATAAACGTATAGCAAACTATGTGTAGTGTACAAGTATGAATAATACGTCTGGACCAATATTTTACAATCCTAACAGTAGCAAGTGATAATTCGGCATACGTAGCAAAGTCGATGTGTTCGGACAACATTGATCTGTGTTTAACCTAAGTTTTTGCAGTATTTCGGTATTTCCTCACTGAATCACCGGTTCAAATAGAATATTTTATCGAGTCGACAGGAAATAAATTCCACGTAATAATATGTTTGGCTGATGTAGTTTCATAAAATGTTGCGAAAATCATCAACGTTGTCTTTTTATACGTATGACTTTATAGTTTGAAGTGCCTAGGGAAATCATGTCACTATGGCTCTTTTAGTCATGCATGTAGAGTGATGTGTCAGGTTAATTATTGAAAATTAAATATCATTCTTTCTACTTGTTACATATCAGAGCCTAGTTTAAAGAGAGGTGGACATACCGAAACTAATATTTTCATTTGTGTATTTATCGTAAATATTAAGATTTATCTACCTATAAGACTTTGACTTTCATTAATTTGTCTATATTCAGGTAAAAATATCTCTGTGACCTTTTAAATCCAACCACGTTTTAAATAGGAGATATCAGAATGATTACAAACTAATTTGTACACAAGAGTAACTTCTAATAGGATTAATCTTTGCTCTATATCAGTCGTCCTAATGTTATATAGTTCTACACAAACTTGCCATGCAGAACAAAGTGCAGTGAGTGCACAAGAAACTACCATATCTTGATCTCCAACTCCGACGTCTAGAGAGCTGTTTGAGAGCTGATGAAGATATGATAGTCGCGAGACCGTATATAAAGTTTATAACTTGTACTTCATAGATACGACGAAGTACACGCGCACATCTCTAACTTTATTGCCCCGCAGCGAAGTTTTATGGCCCTTGTGCCAAAAAAAAATGAAGCCGGTTTAAAAGCTGATATGTAATCGCAATAGTAGTATCCCTTACACGGGCTATTGGTTTGAGTAATGGTTATCTTGGACGTGTAAACTTACTATGCACATTGTTCCAATTAAGGAACTCTCCAGCGAAGGCTAAAGGCACGTTGGTCCTGGCCGCCATCTGGACCACGTCTTCAATCCGCGTGACGTCTTCGACGGAGAAGCGGTCGTTGCAAGCCAGGTTGAGGATTACCAGCGGTTGGCCAGACAGGAGGAACGCTGAAAGAGCACGTAATGATTGGTTGAGGAATAAATACATGTCTTTTTGGCCACAACGAGTACCTTAAGACGTGGACAGAAGAAGGAAGAGAGGCCGAGGAGAACCAATCAAGACCAAATGAAATTAAAAGTTGGTGTCGGTACTAGGGAATGCAAACCGGTTAATCGGTTAACCGATTAACCGATTTTAATCGAAAATTTATGCCAAAAAACGTAACCGGTTAAAATATAAAATTAACCGATTAACCGGTTAATAAAAGTGATCTGCAAAAAGCTTCGTTTGTTACGTTTTTATTAGAAAGACGACACAAATTAAACTAAATATATATTAAAATTACACAAACTTCGCGATATACGCAATTATGCATAGTCATATCAGCCGAAAGACGTCCACTGCTGGACATAGGCCTCCCCCAAGGCTTTCCACTCAGACCGGTCTTGTGCTTTTCGCATCCACCGCGGTCCCGCGATCCTGACGAGGTCGTCACTCCATCTTGTTGGAGGCCTACCTACAGCTCGTCTTCCGGTCCGCGGACGCCACTCCAGAACCTTCTGACCCCATCGGCCATCAGTCCTGCGAGCAATGTGCCCCGCCCACTGCCACTTCAGTTTAGCTATTCTTAGGGCTATGTCGGTAACCTTAGTTCTACTGCGGATATCATCATTTCTGATTCTATCACGCAGAGAAACCCCGAGCATAGCCCTCTCCATAGCCCTCTGAGTGACTTTGAGCTTCTTTATGAGGCCCATTGTTAGCGTCCACGTCTCAGATCCGTAAGTCATCGCTGGCAACACACACTGGTCAAAGAGTTTTGACTTCAAACACTGCGGTAATTTGGACGTAAAGGTGCTACGAAGCTTCCCGAACGCTGCCCAGCCGAGTCGTATACGACGAGTGACCTCTTTCTCAAAGTTTAATTTAAAAAAGAATTAAGGATATACTCCTTTTTGTGATTTATATTAAAGATAATTTTATTTAGATATTACGAGGAAAACTATTTTTTATATTATACAACTCTATAAGTAACATTCTATTATACTGTTGTTTTTTTAAGATACTGAATGTCCTAAATGTGTAGAAATGAAACTACGAGTAGTATACTGGTGGTCTAAATACTGATCTCTAATCTAACATTTAAGAAATAATTATATCACTAATTAAAACGTTTTCACATAATAAATACGTCTGTGTTATTTACACGTCTTTGTTCACAAGTTTTCATGTTAAATAACCTAAAGGAAACCATTATTTTTAAGCAAAAAAATCAATCGGCTAATAACCGGTTATTAATCGGTTAATCGATAAATTTCGTCTTAACCGGTAAATTAACCGATGCTACATTTAATCGGTTAATTGCATTCCCTAGTCGGTACGTAGCAGTGTTAAAAATTAGGCTCGAAATAGAGTACAATGGAAGTTACTTGAACAGTATAGATACTCTTGAAACGCAGTATATACACCTAAGCTGCCATAGCAAAGCCTTAAAATATTGGAGATTCAACCAAAATTTGAAGATAACATTATGTCACCTCACATCAAGCCATTTGGCCATTGATTAGGAAAACTCGATAATTTAACGTGAAGCCAGTAAATACTGAGTTTAGTTATCAAGGCCGCTGCTCATGTTTCTCGGATCAAGAACGTATAAAATTCACACATTATCTGTTGAATGGGAAAACATCCATTGTTCACGTTAAATAATAAATAACTTGACCGTCCGCACAGCATTAAACATATAAAATAATTTCAATGGATTTCATTATCTAACACGCTAGTCTTCATAAACTGATCATTATTGGATAAATCTCTGTTCGATAAAAGAAAGAAAACACACAGTCATGTATCTCACTAACTCAATTTTAACTCTCATATTAACCAGAAACAACCTGCCTTCGCGAATTGTTAGTATATTTTTACACCGAAAAGAAAGATATTTCTCGAAATTCGCGTTTCTAGCTTCAGCGGTTTGGTTACTGTAGACAGCATTGTAGTTACTGTAATGAGTCAATTAAATGGCAACCTTTTTAAAAATTCATAAAGCCACTATAAATAAGTAACGACCGTTAATATTGTAATAGACACAGCATGTGGCATACAGAAATCGATAGTCCCGACCTTCGGGCTCATGAAACATGTACGCCTTCAGACCCACCATTAGCTTTGTTTACTTGTTTACTTACAAAACGAGGGGAAAATGACACGGAAACAGGTAGATTGCGGTAGCATCAAGAAATAACTAAGTAGGTAAGCAGGATAACTGCGGTAGCGAAAAGGTGACGCTTTTTAAGGAAATAAGGTATAGACTAAAATTAAAATCCACTGCAGCTATAAATAATGTATAGTAGAGGAAGTAACTTCGAGCACTACCAATATGACTATATTTGGATCTCCTGAAACTATAACAGATACATATTTAACCTTAGGCAGCCATAACACAGACAATATAGATCGATCCGCAGTTGATCTCGATCCAGATGACTATGCTACATGTTGGATTGGCAATCTTTTCAGTAAGTCTACATTGTCAATCCAACAATCACGATCACTGGTCACGATCTCAATTGACCATGTAATTTCTGCCGAAGGAGAGCTAACGTAAAGCACGAATTAGACTGGCAATCAAATTGTAGAAACCCAATTTTGCTGTCTTTTTATAACTTAAAAGTTAGAGTAAGACAACAGTTGGTCACAGTCACTTCTGCTTGTTGCCATGCAGAAGATTGAAGGAAAAAATAACAACGCAGATTGAGGTGGTGGCCATAACAATGAAGTAGGTAGGTGTATGATCAGAGCAGGAAAACTGCGGTGACGAAAAGATGTAAGGAAGTTAAACTGTTACTGCAATTGAATTTATTACAGATGCCGCTGCGGCTAAGTTTTTTAATTTTACTGAAGCTAGGCAGACGTACTACCTATTAGATATACCTACCTATGAGAACACCAGAGTAATCGCAAGTGCGCTTCTGGCCTTCGAGAGAAGAGTAGCATACTACGGAAGACGAAGCATAGCTATAGAAGAATTAGCCTGAACAAAAAATCAAGTTCAGGACCAGGCAGGATTCCAGGTGACTTAAATGATTCCGAATATCCGCTGACTCGGGCAACAAGAGAGCGATCACGGTGGATATCTTTGGATATGTCCAGCAGTAGGTACCAATATGTATTTCAGCTGAAGTGATGATATTATTTTATGTCAGATAGCAACACCGTAAGCTTTCTTGCAAATAAATTTGCCAATATATTAATATTTCCATAAGAGGAAGTCGGATAATGAGTAGGTACCTGTTTTTCAACTGCACCTAGCCACTAAAGCTCTTAAGCCCGATTTTGTTCAAGGACAGTGGACAGTACAGTAAAGTAAAATGATCGGACAGTGGCGAGTAAAGTTGCCAAATCCAAATAAAATCGCTTTCTATTTTTTCACTGTTGTCCTTGGCACGGTACTTGCCACTGTCCTTAGCTAATGTAAATCGAGCTTTAAAGCTGGTCGCTCATTTGCTAAAATCACTAGTGATATGAGGAGCACACTCCGGCTTGACCGGATTTAGTTTTAAGCTTATCTAAATGATAGCCATTATCATTAACATAGCTAATGTATTCAAATACCTACGTCGTGTTAAGATTGTCATTTGGTTCGCCAACATTTGGATCGAAACTCGCCAGTTTTAAATAAAATAAACCGGTCAAGTGCGAATCGTACTGAGTGTTTCATACCCTTCCATTGATCGTTGGATATATATAGATTGATACCAGGCCTGATTAGTATATAGAGAACCTGAGCCAACACGCCCACTAAGGGGTCCCTCCCGCTCGCGTTAAAAAAAAAGACCCCCTTATTATTTGTTAGGAAAATGTTCCGTTATTTTATAACAATAAACAGGTACACAGTACATAATTCCGAAAGGTCATCATAATTCTGTATTAATCAAAATCCTGAATGAAAAGTTTTGATAGAAGACTTTATTTTTTGATATCTATAATAAATCATACCTTACCTAACCTATGTATATCAATTATATAGTAAATTTAACCTAAAATAGCTCCAGCATAACATAGCTTTCGGAAAATCAAAAAATTCGGTCACGTAAATATTCGTAAAAATGGAATTCGAAAAAAATGGAATTTAAACGTGTTGCTCCAAAAAAAACCGGCGATCTATTACCTACGGACGGACAACGAAGTCTATCGCTTAAAAACATAATATTAAAATGAACTAACCGATATTTGGCAGTTAAAATTACACATGCAGTAAGTACTAAGTAGGTTATTATAGCAAAGCGGCGTTTCCGTTCTAACGAAGCAAAGCAAGGTTAAAAATAACAGCTTATCAGTATTAGCCATGTTCATAAGTACATATGTAGATCACTATATATAATTGACTATGAATCACAGACTCGGTTCAAAGATGAATAATTACAGCACAAAGGGTTATTATGATTGGTTTGTTTACATGACAGAGATTTTCTTTATCTTGCTTACATTTATAAACATGTGTTGTTATTAGGTGCTATCATTGTTTTGTTAATGTTACGTTGTCAGTAGATTTATTGAGGCATTTAGCATTTCGGTGTCGGTAAGAAAAAAAAAACATATTTTCACACCTGGAATCGTGACTCACCACATGATAGAACAGTGTCACAGTGACATTATAAGACAATTTATTTGACACTTCTTACGACCTGAATCATACCTTCACTGTGACACGGTTCTATGGTGGGTCAGGGTGCCATTGGGCTGATACTGCCTACATGAAAAACATACACATCAATATTATATCTAGTAATTACGTTTTCATACAAAAAAAAAAGTCAGTTTTAATTTACCTCATGAACAGTGAGAAAAGGGTAAGATTCATACATTCTGTAAGTACGAGTCTTACATACTGAACAATCAATAGGTGTACTGTAATACAAATAATTTAACATCCGATGCATAATTAGAAGACTTTAATAACTTTACAACAATGAGGCGCATTCAAAGTGCAACGTTCAAGGGAACTACCTATACTTACAAAATAATTGGAACAACTACGGTAGTAGAAAATAATAATTTATAGATTGTAGGTAGATTATACGCAAAGTACGGAGATAATGACAAAATGGCAACATCGCATCTTGCTGAATCATTAAATATTCGCAAAACTACGAATAACTGAACAACCAGAACGAACGTTCTTAGAGAGGTGTTACGGTGACAACTCACAAGGAGGCGCTGCAGTAAACATTTGTTCATCGTCATCATCATGACAGCCGAAGGTTTTTTTTTTCGAACCGGTGGTAATGCTTTTTGACATTCATAGGTGCATTATATTATGCCTAAATTGAAGAATAAAGAACTTTGACTTTGACTTTTAAAGACGTCGACTGCTGGACATAGGCCTCCCCCGAGGCTTTCCACTCAGACCGGTCTTGTGCTTTTCGCATCCACCGCGGTCCCGCGATCCTGACGAGGTCGTCACTCCATATTGTTGGAGGCCTACCTACAGCTCGTCTTCCGGTCCGCGGACGCCACTGCAGAACCTTCTGGCCCCATCGGCCATCAGTCCTGCGAGCAATGTGCCCCGCCCACTGCCACTTCAGTTTAGCTATTCTTCGGGCTATGTCGGTAACCTTATTTCTACTGCGGATATCATCATTTCTGATTCTATTTGTTTGTGCAAACCAAAACTTCCAGTCCGATTTTCATGCGGTTTTCAGTAATGGGTTTGTGGTTGAGTAGTAACTCACTAGGGGGCGCTGAAGTAATATATTTTAAAAACCCACATCGGCCACGATTTATGCGCAAAATATGTATTGGAGCAAAAGACAAAGGCAACTTTATGGCCTTTCATGTGTTTCCTCGGTTTGCGACCGGCGTAAAGTGCTTCACAATCGCTCTAATTCTTCCAACGAACGGTCTTTCACCGTTTTAACTAAAGAGTAAATTAAAAAAACGTACCAACAAAACCCTTGACCACTAGCGACAAATGAATTTCATTGAGCACAAAAAAAAACATTTTAAATGGCAATAGAGGTCATTAAACTGTATGCAATCAATGCAGGCATTTGACTGCATGACCTTACCATTCCGAGATTCTGACATTGGGCGGTCTATAACAGTTGAAAAAATACCTAATCGCCTTGAATTAAAAACCAGTTTTACTTTAAAGTCAGTGAGTCAGGTTTGCCTTTTATTTAAATAGATTTGTGAATACAATAGAGTAAATTTTAGACAGACAATGACATGAAAAGTCTTAACACTGAAATGACTAGATAAAGGATGAAATTTGAAATGGAGATACCTAATATTCTGAACAAAAAAAACCCTCTGTTTCTGTGAGATAGCGAGTTACTCATTCTATACGCGGCCATAGTCGCAGGCGGACGCCTGTAGTGTAGGTTATAAATGATACATTATGTCAGACTGACATATGTCAGAATTTACTTATTAACTTTTAGGAACTATAGTCTTAACGAATATAAGAGAATAGTAGAACATTGGTTTACTAAACTTCTAAGAGATCGACTGTTTGCCAATCAACTTAAGATCTTTATTCTGGAAATTGAGACTAAGAACAATTTGCTTAAATCATCTCATAACGAATATAAGCGTACAAACCGGGCAACTTTCTGTACCACAAAACAGGCTTATGACTTGTGTTACATTCACACAATGACCGCAATAACATAAAATCGGCGACATTCTCAACCATAATTAAATTAATTAACGGTAATACGAGCCGGTCTGACTGCGCTAAGAATGCAATGCGTAAAAAATGCATTTAACGCACATTCTTTAAACCTATCTGCTATAATATATCAGTATGCAAACGAAAACAAATTTATAAAACTCTTAAAGGAATTTCTTATAAGAAAAAGTTATTATACTATAAATATGCCCTTGGAAGACAAACTGTAATTTTAACTTAAACCTACAGAAAATAACAAACACTGACAGATAAATATTATAAATAAATATCATATTAAGTACATTGGTAAGATAAGTTAGAGATAAATACAAAAATATGATAATAATACACAGAATAAATGATAATTAAACTAATATAGGATTAAATAATACAAAATAATAATAATAAATATTCAAGTTTAATTACTTAGTTCAAGTTAAATTTGATATAATTTACATTATATACCTTATGTGAAATAATAATTATTAAGTGTACTTAAATACAATGTAAGATTATTAAGCTAAAGCCCTCTCTTAATGTTGCTGTGCCCAACAGGGTCCACAATTAAGTTAAATATTAATTACTGTAATGGCTTAGGTTTTAGCCTATCAACACATTGTGGAACGTAAATAACGTTTGAGTATTTGAGTAAGTAAATCCAAATTGCTGTCCCGTTCACTATTACCTAGCGGGAAAGAGACAGAACTTGACCCGTGGTCGCACCATTCGATCACGCTATAGTGACACGTGTGGTTAGTGGTTAGTGACCTAATTAAAAAAGCTGAAAGCTACATAAGATACTATATACCCTTGAAGGACAATAGTAAGGTCGCACAAACAGTAATTTACAGCCCTTAGCTAAGTATAAAGTGACTAATGATAATGTATTTTCGTAATTACCTAAGTAATTAAGGGCCGTATTAATAAACTCATCTTGTCTGTGAGGCCCGTCACAAGATACGTCAAAGTAAACGCCAAACGATAGAACACTGACATTTTTGACGCACCTGGAGTGCAGTTTAGTTTTTGTAGTTATATACTACTCTATAATGCCATCGTTTTTTTAAATTTTTCAACTGAGTGCTTCATTTTTAATCTGAACGGGAAACCAATTACCGATCACGTAGCCTCAAACCCTGACACTGGCAAAGTTGTCCATATGGACAGAAGCAATTTCGAGAAAAATTGAATTGTATTGAATTGAGCATTAGAGTTGAGATCAGTTTATTAATACGGGCCTTAGACTCGTATTGATAGAAAAAAATGGTTCACTCTCAATTGACTATCATTGCCGATAAAATACTAACAATTTGTCGAGCACGGAGATATTATATTCACTTTGGCGCCTCATTTCAATGGAATAAAACGCAAAAGTGTAGGACTACATAAAATTACGGAGAAACAGCACAATAAAAAAAATACAGGTAAACAACAGACGGTCTTATCGCTGATTAGCGATCTCTTCCAGACCACTTTAGTATGGACATGGCGTCAAATTAAGGTCTCTGAGACGCGACGGGCACAGCGTTAGCTGTCGCAAGTTTCTGGTGCCGCACAATTTGATGGAAAAAGGAACCGTCGACACGAGAAGAGGAACAACCCGCACAATTGTGTAGATGGACTGGATGATTCTTAATAAGTAATAATAAAAATGGCCAATTTTTCCATGGTTGGCTGCAAATGGCTGTTATGTATAAGGCGTCGAAAATTCAACAATTGAGTAACAAGAACGCACAAGCGGCATTACAAATAGACGCATTCAATTCAATACATTTATTATACTAAACATAACATTTACGTTGTGTTACGTTGACATTCCATAGTGCGTGTTTTTCTGTCAGTTTGTTATTGAGATCTGTCTTTTATGTTATAAAATAACCAATTGCTATACTGATCCATAGAAGAAATGTATTAGGGTTTTAGTGAATATTTCGTCAACGGAGACATGTAGACCACATTTTACTTCCTTAAAGATAATGACATTGACATCAATATACATCTATGAAATCTGTAGACTAATGAGAACAAATAAAGGTCAATTTGCAAAGGATAGGGATATTAACAGTAGCAGTAGTCGGACCAACCTTAGAAAGCGCAATAAATTAATTAGTTCTTTTACTAATCTTAAAATAGTTAGAGACGGAACACAGCATATGGCTGTGAAAATATATAATAAGTTACCTCTAACAATTAAACAGATTGTGAAAGACTATAAAATAATAATTAATTTTCTAATTTCCAAATGTTTTTATAATTTACAAGAGTACTTTGACATTGAATAAGAATAATAATAAAATTTTATTTGTAACTCTCTCTCTATGTACCTAAGTAAATAAGAAAGCTAGTATTGTAAGTATTGTAAGTTAATTTGACAATTTGGTTAAGCAGAGTAATTGCCCTTACAGGGTTTATGTTGTTGTTGTTGTTGTTGTTGTTGTTTTAAGATCTTTGTAACTACAAAATAAGGCAATAAAATATATGACTATGACTATGACTATGACTATAGTTCCTTATCCTTTCCGATTATTGTAAATTATTCCGCAATAGTTTCCCTAATTTTTGTTAAAAAAAATGCGAAAGAAAACTTGAGTAATGGCCAAGCATTTGTGCGTGTCCAGAAAAAAAAACACTTTCATTTTTGACGCATCTCGAGACGAGCTGAGATCAGTTTATTAATTAATGATTCTGTTTCAATTGTAGATGGTCCAACTTATTTTCGACTTGCCATTTTAGAGTATATTACCGAAAAAGTTTGAAGCGACTAAGATGTCACTAGATATTTCCTACGGCTGCCAATTCATGAATTTTCGATGCGGTTGTTCAGTGGAAAACCACCGGGGCCTGTTAATATACATAATTTACATTCGAACACGAATCGATTGCCAATTCATTCATTTAACATGTGCAGTGCTAAGAATTCGATACCGGGTCGAGCTTGTAAGGTTTTTAGGCAGTCTGGGAATGTGTTCATACAACATGATAATGCATTCATGCCTGACTAAATGTTGCGCGAATTTGGTTTATTACAGGTTTAGATTGTCTGTTTGTTAGCTTCACGGTTTAACGATCAACATAGTATAAAACGTCGCTTCCCTCTGTCTGTCTGTCCCTCTATTCGTACGCTCAGACCTTTCAAACTAAGCAACGGATTTAAATGCAGTTTTCGACAATAGATAGTGATTCAAGAGGAAGGTTTTTATGTATAATACATTCTGGATTATGTAAGGGTGTTATAATTATAACAGTCTTCAACCATATACCTATTTCCATCAAAGAATTGCCAGTAAAAAAAATTAAATCAGAATTATATATTTGGTTGGTTGATGCATGTCTCTACTATTAAGTATTTCTTTGAGATAAATACAATGATTTTGCCAATGTTGTATAATGTAAATTGTAATAAATTGTAAATTAAAATATTAAACTTAATGTAAGATAGTTTTAAGAAATACAATTTTTGCATGCTGAACACAGCAAAGTGTGCGATCTACTACAATTTAAACAACATCTTAATGTACCACATTTACAGCAAATAAATAAATTTCATTTCATTTCATTTCATTTCAACAAACAGTGTATCGCTAGTTTAATACATATAAACTCTCTTATTCATAAACGTGCAATAGCTAGAGTATGGTCGAAGTTACGTCGGTATACCAAATTTCAGCTCATTCGGTTCACGGGAAGTGGTTCTAATCTTCCTTTCAAGATTTGACCCAAACATACACACTTACATAACATATACATACATTGCAAATCAGTAAAAACGTTATAAAATAAAGTTTTATAATGGTGTCCTGAAATATACAAAATAAATAAATAAATAAATATATAAATATATATATATACAAAATCGCTACTTCCGTGACACGAATCTACAAATGGATATTTTTTTTCTACAAAGCAACTACATACGTTACCTAGGCGTCAAAAATATCTAAACGACTCTATGCCACTAATAATAAGGTCTATGTTTACATATTTGGCGCGATTGCCGTATCTAAATAAATAAAAGAAGAAACAGACTGACTGAAATATAAGCGCACAGCCTAAACCGCTGGCCCTAGGCACTTGAAATTTGGAGGGAGCATTCCTTGGGTACCCTGGGAGTGCACGACGAAAGGATTTTCCAAAAATCGACCCCCAACGGGAAGAAATAGGGGGAGAAGCGTAAAACAAGTTCTACCTAGCCCTCTAGTAGATACATATGTAGTTGTTAATGCTTTTGAGTGTACCTATGAAATCCGAAGACATACCTACATACAAACAGCAACACTCTTAACTGTACATCGGTGGAGCTAATTACAAAAGGCATAAGGTCTACCGATGGACAGTTAACAGTGTGGGCGATGGTACATTAAATCGCGCCTGTTTCCCAGAGGGCGAGGCGGAGACCACTTCTTGCCATCTGCTACGATCCTGACAAACAAACTATCTCTTTCGCTTCTTCCACATTAATACATCGAGTGACGTACGCACGTCAGTATCGGGGATTTGTTAGATTATTATCGCAAAAGCATTCTTTCACAGTAGCGATTTTTCACATCGCGTTCTTTCATGATCACAAATTTAATTTTTCATCTTTCTTCATGTAGCGATTTTTCACAAAGCGTTTTATAATGTCCACGTTCATTTTCTTCGCATATTTTATCAGTAGATTATTTTACTAGTCGCATTTTTACCCAAACTAATTTGACAGAGTCGACGGACTCCTATTTCTGGGTTATTTTGGCCCTCCATATAAACGAACCTAACTAAACTTGTCATCATGAAAGAATGCGATGTGAAAATTAGCTACAATGAAAAAATGATCAAACAACGTTATATTTTTATTTTATTAAGACGTTGATAAACATAAACCAACTAACTTGAGTAAGTGTTAATCTTAATTTTCTAGAGCACACAAGCATTAACGTTTCTTAAATAGGTTATACGTACAAGGCTTCCATTCACGCGGAGCGGTCGTAACGCGTTACGTGTTGCTTCCTCGCGATATTTACAGTGAGCGATAAAGCCGATAAAACACGCTGGTACTCCTGCTTTCGGCTTTTTGTAAATATTATCGAAACGCAAGACGGTTATTGAGTGAGTTATCAGTAGAGTTAGGAGTTTTCATAGCACGGTAAGACGAAGAGAGTAGTGGAGTCGACATTGACATTAAAATTCAACTCTTACTCTACTCATTTGTTTATTTAATTCCAAAATGCTTTTATATTCGCCCTCAGCCCCTGAGTAAAGCTGCTAAGCTAAGTAATGAAAGATTACAAATCCAAAAAAAACATCAACAAACTATTTAATAATGTAATGAATATTAAATGAATGAATGAATGAATGAATGGTATTTATTTTCCAAAGTAAGTCACAATGTACATGTAAAACATAATATCCATATATATCTAATGTAAATAAAATTTGCAATAAAATTATCGAATGAGTATCAGCAAGAGTTGAATTTTTATGTTAATGTCTACTCCACGCATAGAGTATTTTGATGGGGGTCCGTTCATTTGACCAAAAGTACATTTGACAAACGTATCATTTTACAAACTTTCATTTCGCAAAAACGTGATGGTATTTAAACCATTACATATCGCATAGGTTAAATGAGCTTATTAAATAAGTTAGGTTAGGTTACAATATCGACCACAATAAACTTAAAAATAATACGGCGGGAAGTATCTCTTTGTCAAATGAAATTTTGTAAAATGATACGTTTGTCAAATGATGATTTGGTCAAACATTAGTGAACCATTTTGATGACATATCAATTTAAAATCAATAGCAAGTGGCAAGCGAATATTGTAATTTTCCTCGACTGCGTTGCTAGGCTATTATTAAACAAGCATAGTAAACAATTTAAAACATTTAAATAAAACCGGTATAAGAGTCAGCGTTGCGCTTAAAAGGCATCTTTTTAGTACCAAAGGTGGCTTAACTGCATAGTAATAGTATAAGCATTTTAAATTTAATTTGGTAAGCAATAGGGTATAGATTGCTTCAACTACATCATTGCACTTAGCCTTCTACGGCTATATTACAATGTCACCTTAACGTGACCCACCGACCCTGTCAATCCGTGTTTAGTGTGAGAGTGGGACCTGTGTTTACTAGAATAAAGGCAGTCCATCTTAGTACTCAGGGTTGGCAATGGATTCGGTCTTAGGTTTGCAGTCGTAACAATGTAGTTTTGGGATGGCAGATGTCTATGGGTCTCAGGTCTCACATCCTAATTCAAGCTCAAACTCAGAATATTTGTTTGACAAAAAGACACACAACACGGAAGACATAGTACAAAAAAAAACAAGATAAGATGAGGTGAACTCAAATAAGGACTCAGCTCAGCATGTGCTGCAGCCGGAGACAGTGCTGATTTTCAGCTGAAACCTACTGTTCACCTATTCGTGCGTGGCCTACGTAAAAATACGGAATCATAAAACCTGAATGATCTACATAACTGAAAACCAGCACCTGTGAATGTATTAACAACATTCAGAGGCATAAAGCTGAGCGGAGACCATTATGGCCGTAATAAAAAATAAATGTATTTAGGTTAAGACATTTTGCTTGTAAACTGTTTTTTATTTATGTGCCAAATACATTTTTTTTCATCTCATTTTTTTCATTTCATTTTTTTCATTTCATTTCATTTTCATAATAGTTCCGAGTAGTTAAGTTAAACTTTGACCTACTGCACATCCCGATTATAATTGTCATTATTAGATTATAAATATTATAGGATATAATTATAAATGCGTATCTGTCTGTTATGCTTTAACAGCATACCTGAACCGATTGTAATGAAATTAGATAATTAATTAACACAGATCTCACTATCTTTAATGACACTAGAGTTAATTACAGAATTATCAAGATTCTACTACCTACTGCCAAAACATCTTAAGTAATTTCTGTAACACACACAGATCCAAACAACCTGAAAAATTGGAGTACGCCAGACGGTCGGACCAAATCAAGGCCACTAGCTTACCAATTAGATCAGCTCCAAGACAAGCCAAGGACAGAAACACGTGGAGAGACAATCCATTAAGGTATCAAAGGTTGTTCAAGGTGGACACCTACTATCTTCAGTAAGGAGAAGTATGTCAAGAAATGGTGTCTATATTGTGATATAGTACCTATGACAATTATTTTTAGTCATAATTTGATTTAGGTCATTATTGTCGCTGCCGCTAACCTAACCTAGCTTTATCTACCTACACTATTGAAGAAACTCTGAGAAGTTTACGGTTTCATCGATATAAAAATGATTACTTTCAATAATTATGAACCAAAGTACATTATTACCAACAAAAAATATGGGAAACAAAGAGCTCGCACTTGGCCTTGTACAGTCGATTTCATAAATATGTGAAAACTGTAGTACCTTGTATATTTAATGTCATGTTTAAACTGCCATATATGAATTGTGCAGGCGATGAATGACAAGGTACTAAAGTCTCGACTGTACTTGATGTCTTGATGAAAATGAAGAAAAAAACCATAAGGCAATAAGAACTGTGTGTCCTCGTGGTAGTGAAACGGACACTGGCTCAGCAACAATCATTGTAATGATGCTGATGATGATAAAATTGGTAACTAACCTTGAGGAACACTGTAAAACCGCTCGCTGCGTAGATCCCCTAATTCTTCCACGAATGTTCGGACCTCGCTCGCGTCGGTGTGGAAGCGCAGTTGGTCCAACGAAATGTCTTCTATACCGATGCCTTTTTTGGAAGAATCGTAGAGGAATCCCAGTTTTTGGCTGCAACAATGATAAAAAAATATACATCAGAACATAGGTCCAGATCATTCAATTTTCTACCCGGGGCTAATAAAAAGGGGCTTTATAACCTTAAAACCAGCGCCTTTTTAAAGTTTTATTCTTCTTTCCCATTTTTCATGGTAGGTACATAAAATAAGACCAAACAATTATAGCAAATGTCATCATCCTCCTGCCCTTGCCCCACACACTAGGTGGGTCGGCACAACATGACAATGTGCCAATTATAAGAACTTGGGGATTCCATGAGTAAGCAATTCAGTTTAGGACGAGTATAAGGGATAGAGCCATAGCGTAGCAGTTATATGTCTCCAGATCATGCCTACATGGTATAGGTACCTGAGCTAAGAACTACAGAAGACAAAGCATTCAATGTACTTCAAACACATAACCTTCTTGGTCCAAACAACGCCGAATGTTCCATGAGCTTCTATATCCGCCGTCAATACAGCAAAACTTAATGGCTTGTATGCGAATTCAATCAAAGCGGAGAACTGGCTGCATGCAATTAAATTTGTGGGTTTACAAACGTATAATCTAATTCTGTTCTGTGCGTCTGGTTCCCCCTGTCTAGGTAGTCAGGTAGGTTCACTAAATCATCGTTCGGCAAACTGTTTTTTTTTTTACATTTTAGCTATAAATATTAAATAAATAAAATCCTCCGATATAATGGTGAAACTCTTTTTTCATGCTGGACACCACCATCCCGTTAAACAAGATTTAAAAAAAAAGTGTCTTAATCTGTTCTTCCGTGTAGGAGCTATAATGCCACACACAGTCAGATCAGACAGACAGATACACAAGTTATACTTATAAAACCCCTCATAATGGGGTCCTAGTGAAAAAGGGTAATGGTATTCTGAAGATCAAGTGAAAAAGGAAAGCCTAGTATAGTCCGTTCATGTATGTACCCTTTTTTATTACGACTTAAGTCGACTTGTAACCTTTTTCCCTGGGACCCCAGCATCGCGAGTAAAAATTTGATCATAAATTCAAAGTCTCGCCCTCATACTTTGAGCTATAAAGAATCATTCAGATTATTCGATTATTCGTCGACAATGTTGTAAAATCGGATGCATAATTACGATAAAATCTCAACGGGAACCTAGCGGAAGAACGAGACCATAATCAGTTATGGCCGGCTGGGACTCTCAACGCGTCATGAATAATACTGTTTGTAGTGCAGTCAGTGGATTATTTTAATATGCACAGTGAATGCTCTAGAATTGATTGTTGATTTCCTTCTTCCGAATGTGTCTTTCAACAGGATTAGAATCGGTCAAGCGGTTTAGCTGTGAAAACATAACAAACAAACAGGATAATAAAAAATATTATGTATGGAAATCTTCAGTTAATTTTTAAGACATAATAAAATCTAGACTACAACATCGAAACCATTTGTCTAAATGATCGACGCTCACATTGACAACGGACGTTGACCCATTAACGGCGGCCAATTATAGATCTATTAACGAGACCACAGAGTCGCATACGTAGGAGTAGTTGTATTTATTCGAATTCCAATTGGTAGGTTCACTCACCCACTACCGTACTCCACACAACAGACGTAATACCACATATAGTGAAAAGGATGTCAATCCTGCAGGCGTTCACCGATATGGACAAAAAGTAACAATACATATATGTCACTTTCTGATCATTATGTAAGTGCGAGAGTGACGGATGCTTCCACCAGGCCAGACCATAATACGGGCCCTGAAAGCTGTCATCGAAAAAAAAAAAAACGAAGCGGCTTTGGTTTATGTGAGTTTTCTGTAACACCCGTACATAGGGTAAAGTCACCTGTGGTCAGCCAGAGACCTGTAGTCGACCTCTGCCTATGTTTTGTATAAGTGGGAAGAGTACGAAAGATATATTTCCCACTCTTCGCACTCATATAAGGTTGACTACTGGTATCTGGCTGACCACTGGTGACTTTACCCTAATGCTGATTTTATTATACATAAAATTCTTCCTCTTGAATCACTCTATTTATTTCTGAAAACCGTTTACATAGTAACAAAATCGCTTCCGACCGTCTGTCCCTCTGTATGTACGCTTGGATCTTTCAAACTGCGCAATGGATATTAATGTGGTTTTCAGTAATAGATAAAGTGATTCAAGGGTAAAGTTTTTATGTATAACTAGCGGACGCCCGCGACTTCGTACGCGTATAAGCTTCCTGCTACTCCTCCTATTTTAACTCTTTAAGGGGTGAATTTCGAAAAATCCTTTCTTAGTGCTCACTTACATCATGAAAGGAACCCCTGTACCAAATTTCAAGTTTCTAGGTACAGTACTTTCAGCTGTGCGTTGATATATAAGTCAGTCAGGATTTCCCTTCACCCGAAACTACTGTACCTAGAAACATGAAATTTGGTACAGGGTTCCCTTCATGATGTAAATGAGCAATAAGAAAGGATTTTTCGAAATTCACCCCTAACGGGTTAAAATAGGGGGGGTAGCGGGAAACTAATTCTACCTTATTTTAACCCGTTAAGGGGTGAATTTCGAAAAATCCTTTCTTATTGCTCATTTACATCATGAAAGGAACCCCTGTACCAAATTTCAAGTTTCTAGGTACAGTATTTCCGGCTGTGCGTTGATATCTAAGTCAGTCAGGTTTGCCTTTTATATATATAGGATGTTACTGAAAACTAACAAAAACCGAAGCAAGGCGAGGACGTATTGCCAGTTCTATATAAATTATCTGATAGTAACAGCTTTTTTTTATGGCAATGAGCACTCAAGCCACCTGATGGTAAGTGGGATCTGAGAGTCATAGACATTTGAAATCACAAGACTTGCCGCTTTACTTTTTTTTTCCCATGTAAAAGAAAAGGTTTTGGGTGTATTCTTTACGTATACTATCTGGATTTTCAAAAATCTGCCGAAAAGTCGTAAAGTGCCGTAGACTAAATAAAACTTCGGTTTCATCTCATTAGATGGTACGTCACGGAGAGTTTAAAGACGTACAATTGCACAACATTTAAATAAGTACCTGTTATCGAGACTGCCATTCGTCAAGTGTCTCAGCAAAGATAAGAGCACGTAACAAGACGTTATCTTATTATACCGATATTTACAAATGTCAGTGGGAGTTTAACGAACGTCAAGGCATGACACACCTACACAATTTGTAGAGGTGTCATACACTGCGCATCCTTGAACTTCACCGTTAATCCCTGTGACATAAGAGTTGGTATCACGTAGAGTACTGATATTCTAAGAGCCCACGACACTAAACCTAGTAAGATAATTAATGAGGGAAGACGAAATGGTGATGCTGCAATTGACAACATTTCATTTTGGTGACACCTGCAAATTACTATACGAATCGAAAGGGTTTTGTCTCCTGAACACGGCAAAATATTTGTTTAGATTTATTTTTCTTGATTTACAAAATTACAAGTTAAAGAAAATATCGAGTTTTACCAATACTATGCCTCAATAGATATAATACCATTGCCTTTTTCATGAGAAAAAAAGCTGTCATACTTCAAATTTGACATTGACACTATTATTATTTTTAATACAGATTGGACTTACGTAATATGTCCACTGTGTCGTAGAAATGAAGTTACGCCCTTTTAGAATAAGTACATCTTAATAAATTAATAATAAAATATATTTCAAATATTATTCATTCTAGAGAAAATTTAAAACTATTAGTGTTTTCCTCCTTCCAAACAGTATCTATAAAACGAATAAAATTAAAGTCTTGAAAATATGAAATCTTGTCAATTCATGAAACCTGGCTAAGTATTTTTTTTTAGTTGTAACTTCGATGTCTAGTATTATAATAAGACTCCCAAGTTTCGTTTATTCTTCGGAACAGGGAAGGGGTAAGAATATACGACAATGCAGTGCTGCAAGCCCCCCTGATTGGCCTAATCAGTGGCAGCAGCATGATAAGCGACGCCTCGTACTTAAGTATCTTTTATGATCGATCTTCTCAAAAAACCAAAGCTCATCTGAAAGATCATCAGTTTCTGCGTAAGAAAAACCGACTGCTGCATTTAGACATCGAACTTAAAACTAAAAAAAAAAAGTTGCGCCAGGTTTTTCGCATTGCAGCATTGCCATTTCGTGTTCCCCCATTAATGACGAGACTAAATACATATATATATCATCCGGTAGTCTTATCAAACTAGGCTTAGTGTCCCGTCACAAGATACGTCAAAGTAAACGCCAAACCATAGAACACTGTCATTTTTGACGCATCTCGAGACGAGGTTTAGAGTTGAGATCAGTATTAATACGGGCCTTAATCTGCTGAGATTCAAGTTCTTATACGGTTTGATATAACTATACTCGTACAAGCATACGCCGACATGTTAGCTTCGTTCCTAGGTTAACGTGTCGGCACCTAATCCCAAACTAAGGTCTAGGCTAGTACTAAGGGCTTGGAAAATACCGGTTTATTACGGTTCTTAACCAGGTTTTTCGTAAATATTCGCTCGTAGCAGAATCGATTTGCGATCGTTATGATCGCTGGGATTAACTTGGTATATTTGATTTTTGATTCTTCCTGCAGGTCTTGTAATGTTAAGGCCGGCTTGACCTCAAGCTGAGCAAGTGAAAATGCAACTAAAGAGCTATCTTATATGGTAGAAAGACGAGAAAACGATGGCGGTGCGAACAACTTAGCAAGCGAAATTAACAGTTATTACGAGCAGGAACAGTTTTATTTTGCTCTTTGATCAGAACCGAAATAATATAAATTCTGTTCGAGCTGAATCAAAATGAAAATGCTCTATTTGAAATGTCGTTTCTGAAGAGATGGTAAAAAAAAAAACAGGTTCACGAGCCCTGCTTATACTATAATAATATGGATCCTAGGCGGATTCTGTAGTGTTATATAGGGTTTGCAAAAAGAGTAAAAGCTAGTAAAAAATGCAAATATTTCTGGCCCTATATAATTATGATCGCTCGGGCGAACGTGCTGAAGGTCGGGAGAATTAGCGTCCCGATCAAGCATAAATTGGGACGTGTCCATAGAGACGCAGAAATCGAGACATCTGGCAACACTAAGCAATGTTTAGATTGCTTGTCTGTTCTCAATATTCAAACTACTGATAGATATTATACCTACTAACTAAAAAATACAAATGAAGAGTGTCTACCAGACCATAGTAACTTTTTGAGATGTCACGATTTGAAAGTTAGGAATCATGTAATTTGGTACGATATTTTCATGTAGAGGTTTATTGAGATTACAGAGGTAACACCTTTGCCATGCAGTGGGATGCTAACACAGGCTAAAAAAAATAGTCTGTAGCTCTGTGGTAAATTCACTGCGAACTCTACATTTGTGTCTACATGTGTCCTCTCCGCGTACCGTTCAAATATTTTTGGTATGTATGGCACCTTTCCTCCTAGAGACTCGTCCCTCTTCTGGAGAACTCTCGAGAAATTTCGAGAACCCACTATACAAATTAAAAGATCTATAGAGACATGTCACGTCATGCAACATTTCCACTCGCATCCATTGAAAGTACACGCAAACAATCAAAGTTATTTCCACTTATTATCGAATTAGTAAATAATCGTACCGCGAATCGATTGCACACAATGCCTCGTAGACAATCACGCGTTATAACAAAAGCTGTTATCAAACGGGCGCTGTCACGTGCGAGCTGCAATCGACTACAATGTTCGTTAATCATTGTTAATATGGTAGCTATCGAAACGGATCTCTGATATGATAATACACAGAAGAAACCAGATACCTAATCAATCAATTAATATAAGATTCCCCCGTGTGGATGCCAGATTAGAATAGTGCCACTCCATGTCTTCCCGTGGATGTCGTAACAGGCGACTAAGGGAATATAGGCTTGTAGTATTGTTAGGCGATGGGCTTGCAACCGGTCACTAATATAGACTGGTAAACATATTAGCCTAGAATTATAGTCAACTTTTGAAAGTTGTAGGTAATTATGTAGTCTGCCTACCCCACTCTCTGAGATTGCAGGAGTAAATGTATTTATGCCAATATACGATTAAATGGCGACCCCTTCTTCAGAGTTGATATCTCTTAATCGGCAAAACCGATTTTCTTGATAAATGGCTAAGAAACACACCGATAAATTGGCTTTCTTTTAAAAAAAATGAGGGAGCTACGATGCAACAGAAAGACACACAGATAGAAGTGATAAACTTATAACACCGCTCTTTTTGCGCCGTTGGTTAAAAACAGACCAATCGATCGCCGATTTTGGTGAACTCTGGCTCAATTCTATTCAGTAAAAGCTTATTGCTTTTGAGATGTTACCGAATTGTGAACGTTATAATATTAACGACGTTAAATAAAATTTTAATTGACAGTAAATGAGGCCGAATTATAATTATAAGTAAGTACATACTAAAATTTGGTAATTAAAATACCGAATAAAGGTCTGTTCAAGCATCAACACAGGTTCAATATGTTCCTATAGTCAATGGCATTTCCCCGCGACTGCTTTTTCCAGAATCTTTTTTTTAATACATTATACAAAGCATTTTATGTATAATACAAAGCATTATACATAAAACAAAGTCGCTTTATGCGTCTGTCTGTCTGTATATCCGCTAACTCCTCCTAGACCACGCAACGGATTTTGATGCGGTTTACAGCATCACTACTTCTTGTTAAGAGAAGGTAAAATGCTCAACATTTGTGCTGAGGATATTAATTTCAAAGAACAGAAAAAACAGTAGAAGTGTTAAATGGGCGTGTAACGTGTTATGCGGAGTTACGCGCAACCTACCTTAGTTTTGCCGCGATCGCTTGTGCGTGAAAGTTGTGCGAAAAATATTTCTAATATAAGTATACAAAGCATACATAAAAAAAGTCGCTTTATGCGTCTGTCTGTCTGTAAATTCGCTAACTCCTCCTAAACCACGCAACGGATTTTGATGCGGTTTACAGCATCAGTTGGATACGTTTTCACGCAAGGTTTTCATGTATAATAAATGTGGTAAGGGTGTTAGAAAACTCACATAAACCCAAGCAAAGCTAGGGTGAGTCACTAGTACGAGTATATTATAAATTTAGTGGTGGTAGGACCTTGTGCAGGGTCCGTCCGGATTACTACCACCATCTTATCCATTAACAAACTGCCAAGCAGCAGTATTCGCATTGCTGTGTTCCGGTATGGGCATAAGACAACCGGTGAAATTACTAGCACAGAGGCATTCCATCTTAGCCCTCAGGATTGGCAACGCATTTGCATGAAATAGCTTTTCGGTTGAAAATATAACAAACAGGAAAGGTAATTTATCGGCCGCATTTCCAAGACCCGCCGAGCCAATACCACGTTTTAATAGTTTCCGAGATTTCGCGAAGGAATGTAGTGTAGTGTAGGTGTTATTGATTAAATAAGTACCTTCTATTTATAAAACTACCTACTTCTTGTTCAGAAAAGGTAAAATGCTCAACATTTGTGGTAAGGACATTGATTTCAAAGAACAGAAAAAACAGTAGAAGTGTTAAGTGGGCGTCTAACGTGTTATGCGGAGTTCCGCGCAACCTTAGTTTTGCCGCGATCGCTTGTGCGTCAAAGTTGCGTAAAATATTTCTAATATAAGAAATAAATCCAGAAGGATGCCTTATTGTGCTATTTTGGAATATAAAAACGATAGCCACAACAAAAAAAACCATGGAGTCGTGCTGTTTTTATGATAGTTTTAGTATTGGCGACAACAGGGCTGATACTAAGCGAAGCTCATGCCACTTCCACTGTTTTTTCTATTCCGTGATTGATTTAGATATATTTAACGCGCCTACATCTACGCTTAGACGGTTACTCGGTTTTTCTTTCTATTTTGTAGAATATTTTATTCTTGCGTATGCGGTTGTTCTCTCGTTCTCTTGGTGTAGCGCGACGTGTGTGCATGCGTTGGCTCTTATTTCTGCTATGTTTAAACACTTTGTCTCTCTAGGTGAGAACCTAATTGGACTTTTGTTATGTAATTTAATGTATATCTTATTTTGTAAGCTTACATCTCCAATAAATCATAATTAAATAAACAATATTGGGAACGTCGGTGAGTTGTGCTTGCCGATTTGCGATCGAAATGTAACGAGATCGACTTGTCAAGGTTAATTAAATGTGATCTGCATATTTTGGCGCACAATACCTTAGTGACAAAATCTGGTAGTCTTGAAAATTTGCAATTCCCATTAGTCCCAAGTTGGGAATTCAATTTAACCGATTATTAACAGTTTCTGTATGGAAGGAACCGATTATAACCGGTTGCCGATCTCGAGAACTACGAAATGGCCTCCTTGGAAATACCGCTGATTTCATTTAAGAAATAAACATAATGAAAATTTGTAGGCGCATCACTTCAGAACGGGCTTTTATGAAATATCATTATTATAGTCCAGATAAAGTTTTAGAAGAAAGAAATAAAAAAATGCTGGAAAAATATATATACCTACACGAAGTCCATCGGGTAAGATATACCTAATAAACTGGAATTTTAGCGTAGTGCGTAAAGTAATAATCAAACGTGAAGACCGATGACGAATTTGAGGTAAAACCGTAAGAATCTGCAATTATGTTATACATTCCAAATATTTTGCCCTCTAAGCCAATAAGCGTATCTCAAATTCAATATACAAAGCAGATTTAATTATCTTCTATTAGTCATACGGATCAAATTGCCGCAGTAGTATTATCTAGTTATTGGGTCAATCAACTATTTGTACATTTAAGTAAGTCTTAATTATACAACACTGTTAAACCAAAGCCCGGTATAAACTATATTTTTTAATCAATAGATTCATTGTCAGCACAGATGTAAATGGGTGGATCAACTTTTTATTGTTGTTATTCCGGCCCGTAAGCCAGGAGAAAATAGTGATGGAGTTTCTCAGAAAAAATGTTATAATATATACTTCTAGCACACTCATGAGAAAGGCCATAAAAGAGTTGGTTTGTAATTGCCAATTAAACAGATTTTTAGTGGCCCAGAGACGTCACCATGGCAACGAGCCACAAAGAAAAGTTTACTGACCCAAATAAGCTATCGAAATCAGAATAACATTTTTGCCAAAAATACTGGTAAATTAGCGGACAAACCACTATTGTGTTATAAAACTGGGGACAACATGGTCCACTAAGTTACTGGTGAAAGTAGACATTTTAATAGTTAAATAAATATAACTACCGGGTCTTAGAATTCACTGTTAATCTGTGTAATAAAAGCACGCAACATTTTAAAGAAACAACACAACAACATCCAGTTTTTCTTTATACACCCAGGAGCAAAAATACCGGGTCAGAGTGAGTTTTTCATACAAACGAGACTATTTCGAAGCCTTGGTTCCTCGCCAGGGGTTGTTTTGAGTGAGTTTTAATGGTGGATACTCCGAGGTTCAATAGAGGAGGTTCGAAAGTTCTTAAGATACCTAACTGATCGCACAATCAGTTAACACCACAGCGGGAGAGTTTGGGTCAGCACTTGGATTTCCTTACATTTTATTGCCATTTCAGATGTTTTTCTGAACATGCACAATTCCGGCGTTAACCGCAGATTCATTCAGTTGGGTATCCTAGCCACTGGAAGTCCTGTATCGATGCTCGAGGTATTCATCATCAGATTTCACTAAAAGCATTCCCTGGCGAGGAACCAAGGCTTCGAAATACCCGTTATTTTTGCTCCTGAGTGTATTTAAAATGCTTACAAACTTGAAAAAAATAGTGTATAAAGAATAGGCGATTGACCTTATTGCTTATTGGTTAAAGGGTCGTATTTTGTCATCATCGCTAATATTCAGTGAATAGACGAGGTTATTTTAGAAATGGCGGTGAATGGGGCCGCGCACACTGGGGGGAGGGGGATATAAATACAATGCTCTTGACCGTGACGAATGGAGACGGCGGGACATGATTTATGCCGGCAGTGGGTGAGGAGACTAAAACTAGAATCGCACAAGTTATGCCCGTTGTCACTCATTCTTATTTTAACCATAATGAGTTTGAGTTTGACCTAGTCTCACCTGATGTAAAGCCACGACGAGGTCGACGGAGAAAAAAGCCTATTCACTCTGGCCTTGACAATTCCAAGGTAACACAATTCCAGGAATAAACAGATTGTTAAATGCGATTTTTAACCTACGAAAAAAGAAAGTCTTAAAAGTGTGAATCTGTCTTGACAAGACTATAGACTGGATTGATAAAATACTGAGCGTCTCACCTCCCTCTTAGAGACCCAGGGCCCCTAGGCAATTGGCTTGTGAAAACCGCATTAAAATCAAGAAAGACAGAACAGACAGACAAAACTAATTGGTTTTATACTATGTAAAGATGAGGTTTTTTTCTGATTTATTTCATTACCTACTAGCCTTAGCCCGGTTCCATCCGCACTGTTATCTATCACTATTCAAACAGCTGGCCGATTTTACGAGATAAAGAACACCTGTTGTCCGCGTAGATATAAGTTATCTCTATGTACCTACTACCTATTGTTCGGTTGCGGCGTTGAAAACAAAAGCAAAAAAACAAAAAGCTTAAGAATCCCAACTGTTGCTAACCAACTTCAAACCCTTATAAATCTTAAATGATCATTCAAAATGAAAAAATATCAATGATACCTCAGTTGTCATAATTCGTCAACTTTTTTTTTGCTATATTTAGTTTATAATCATCAAAATCAGACCCCACGTTTAGTTTCTTGAGCGCCACAGAGGAACAAACGGACATACAAACATATATATCCTGATAAAAACATTACCCTCCTCCTTCGGTAGTCGAGTAAAAATATACTATCGCATTTATAATATTAGTATGGATAGTTACAGCCCTGTGTGAAACAGAAACCAGCTTCGAATCCCAAGGCACATGTCGCAACCCGTGCTTAAACCGATAAGAAAACTATTCAAGCGAGTACTGAAGTCCAAGGGTATACAATGAATTGTTTAGATAAGCAATAACTGTGTTTTAGACTGGGTATAGGTGAAAAACTTAAGTAAAGGACCTGACCATGTAGTTGTGCACAAAACTAATGTGGAATTTACGTCAAATTTCAAATATAGAATGTCAAATGGTGTGTACAGATGTGTTACAACTACATGCAACAGGTGATTTAAGTTTTTCACCTATACTGTATTTTAATAAAGTAACAAATTAACTTTTTTACTTAACAGAAGTACAACAATTAAAGAGACAGAAACATCATTATGGCCGAACAAAAAAAAGGCAGTATGCATGTGGACCTCATACACTTATAATGCTTTTTTGTTTTGAACGACCGATTTGAACTCTGTATTCAGAGACATTTTAGAGATAATTAACTCGTTCCTTTTTCAAAGTATGTAAAAGTGCACGTGTGGTTATAACCAAACGACATGGTATTGATATTCAAAATTATGTATGTATGTATGTAAACTCTTTATTGCACATAAACAATTACAAAACATTTTGCATCACTATAGATAATGTACATAGGCGAACTTATCCCATATGGGATCTCTTCCAGTTAACCTTGGAGTAGAATAAGCCAGGATAATGCAAGAGGATAGGCAAATTTACAAAATATCAGATAAAAGAAAAAAGAGAAACGGTACATACATCTGAAAAACAGACATTAAAAAGTAATAATATCTGCTTTAATAAAATAAATACATAGGTAATAAAACTAATAAAATATACTAATATATACTACCACATATGTAAACAGCAATTAAAACCTACAACAGGGCAAAGGAACAACACTCACGAGTCACGACTCATCCTGTACATTTAACCACAACTACCATGTCTAAATTACCATGTCTGAAAAAGATGAAATTCTCCTGAGTAGGTATTAATAAATTAATAGCTATTAAAGTGATAAAAAACCGCGGGCCTCATTAAATATTACTAGCCTAATGCTATGAATAGTATCAAGAATTCGTACAAAAGGACACGTCATTTACTCGAACTATCCTTAAAGCACTACCGTTGCCAAGAATCCCACTTCCGAGTTCATTACGTGTAATAATAAGGTTGGTTTGGCAATCATAGTGTAAACAAAATAATATTTCCAACACGCTACATATATTGCCGTCGTAATAATGAATGTCAAAAAAGAAATACCTACAGGACTTCTATTTTACTCTATCGTATTGTCAGCGTTACGACACGCTCTTATTTACTTGACAGTAAATCGCCGCCGAGTTATACACAATACAACAACATGCCAAAGGCAATATGGTTTTACACAGTAGAGCAGAGGCCCAGCAAGTTCAGTTAGTCCATGATTACCATACAAAATATACCATACATCCGATACTTTCATGGCATTCAAAGAGTTTTACAAGCGCAAATGCGTAGAGGTGTAGCCAATTCTAGCAAAAATAGGCGTTGGGAAATTGGCCCAACCGGGAGGGAATCGCATCTACCTACACATAACATAAGCAAAGTTGGCCAGCTATATTTAGATCGCCCGATATGTTACCCCTTTTATCTATCACATCACACCTACTTTATGTTGTATACCAGACTAGTGGATGCGTAGAATTATTATTCCGCTGTTTCTTCTGGTTGCGGGTCGATTTTCGGGAAAGCCTATTAATGCTTGTGCACAGTCCTCAAGGAATATTTGTCGTCTGTCAGTCAGTCAGTTGGTTACGGATTTTTTTTATGTATTAATAGATACCATCTCTATATTATATTTGACCAGTATTCGACATGGCTTTAGGACTTAGACCAGCAGTCACCACAAGCAAGAAGGTTGTAGCAGTCAGTATGCGTTACCCCATCATAGGCTCAATCGTTTGATTATTTTATAAAACAATAAAGCACAAATTCTATCCACGACATAGGGTGCCAAACGGCACCGCTAGGCTAGAGGCGAGTTTTGAAACTTTCAAGAGTCAACAGGGCACATGTCAGGCGATCTGGTTGGCCAGCATTACTTGACCTTGCCATTTATTAACTTTCTTATCACTCAGTACATATTTTTCAACCGACCTATAAAGAAAGAGGCGTACTGAGTGACCAACCAGAAAATACAAGTTTTAGACTTTCTGGGATATCGCACAGCCACGCCTATCTGACTCTACCAAAGCCTACCCCAATCGAGACGTCTCTTCATAAAACCCTGAGCTCTTTTCTTACATGTAAAACTTTAAGCAAAATTAAACTGTAAATTCAACCACTTTTTGCAAACCGGATACTTTATAATTTCTATTTTCGTAGCAGTCAAGACTAATTATGCAAATATTTTATATGTACAAGTCTGCGTGTATTGTTGTATATCGTTATTTGATTGACAATGAAGATAAGATAGGTTCACGAGAGTGTTTCAAGTGCTGATAACGACACATGTAATAAATTTGAAGGCACGTGACGAAGGATTCAATCGTGTAGGTGCAATGTATGAGTTGTTCGAGTCACTGAATTAAATGTATGACCATGAGCATGCAATCACCATCATTATCACGCCAGTCGGAACACGTTGATTGCTGTTTTTTTTAAAATAATATGTATAAATAGAGGACGCTCGCGACTTGTACGTGTAGAATTCGTTTCCCACTACTCCCCTATTTTAACCCCTTAGGGGTCCAAAAATCCCTTCTTAGTTCACCCCTAGGATATCCAAGGAATATCTCCTCCAATCAAGTCTAGGTCCATCGATCAGGGCCTCTATTCAACACGGTAAAAACAATATCGTATTTGATCTGTTATCGTAATGTCAACGTTTTGATAGCTCTTATTTTCTTGACAGTAATGGCGGCCGACGTCAAAACAATACCATAACAGATCAAAGAGTATATGTTTTGTACCGTCGGGAACAGAGGCCCAGCCAGTCATTTGTTCTGTAATATATATAGATTACCCTAGTTCCCAAAACTTCTAGAAGGATGAACCTATTCAGACACGGTTTGCGGTTCTTAGTTTCATGAAAATCGTTAGCGCCATTTCAGAGTTATCATATCATCAGCTCGCCGGTTATATCAGGGGTTATCTATTTAACAGATTGAATATACCTACGTGTTTGCGACAAAACTACGTGACCGAAGGAGGCTTATTCTTTAAGACGTAATCCTCATTCTTAATATGTGTTAAAACTTAGCCATGATTAACAATTATGGTACTTATTTTAAAACATTTGAAGAGTCTTGTTTTAGTCTCCTGAATATCTAGACTGGTGTGGAATAGAATATAATAGAAACAGTAGCAGTGTTGGCGTTGTGTTCCGATGTGAGGATAGCAATGTGATAATTGCATTGCATTTCATTACTTAGATTGCAAATGTATGTGTATGGAGCAGCTCATTACAAAGTCCACATACAATTAAAGGGGTAAGCACATTTTGTAATTTCCCCACTTGTCGCTTAGTGTCTCTATCATTAGAGACTAGTTAGAAAGGGATATCCAAACGATGAACAAGTGGCGGACCACTTGTGTTAACCGTCAACACATGCCACCTGTCTTATCTAGTTTGCCCTTTTCAAGCCATAAAATATAGAAATATTATACGTTGATATTTTCTTGTTGTTACGATACGCATCATCCGGCGACGACGGGTATAAGTCGATTTAAGTAGTTTAAAAAAAGGGAGTATTACTCTAACGGTAGGATGGTAAGTATCTCGGAGACTCTTAAATAAATCGCTTTTCTTGTCTCGCTTATCGAAATTTTCTGGAGAATGAATTACAGATCGAGATACCAATAGATCATTAACA
This sequence comes from Acleris sparsana, assembly GCA_923062465.1. NCBI lineage: Eukaryota > Metazoa > Arthropoda > Insecta > Lepidoptera > Tortricidae > Acleris > Acleris sparsana. The sequence goes on from OV281286.1 coordinate 19,258,880, forward strand.
ATTTTGAATTTGGAAAGAATTTAAACGAAATGTAAAAGTGGCCAGGAACGCAAAAAAGGTTGTAACAACCTCGTTACATTACTATAGTCTTAGTTTACTTGATCTTCAGGAGACATACCCCTTTTCACTAGGACCCCAGCAGCATTATATATCTACACATTCAAAGCCAAGGCCGCAATATAGAGTACACTTTGAACAGAATTCGAAGAAGCTTGGCTTTAAAGCGCTATTAACATGCACTACGTCACGAAAACAATGTCACAAGCAGAACACGATCGTTTCGGTTGGCAACAGAATAGAGTGCCACGCTATCGACTAATTATATTTTGTTACGCGTCCGCGTTTAGCTTTTCACTATCATCATTTAAATTTTAATTTATGTAATAACATTTTGTCCGCTATGACAGTAGCGTTGTGAAATTACTAGCTTAGAGTTTAGTGGCATAGAAGCGGATTAACCTATACTCAGATTATTCTAAGATGACAATTATGACAGCTCATAAAAACTACATCGGAACGGTCGGCCAAGAAAGTGGTAGGACCTTGTGCGGGGTCCGTCCGGATCGCTACCACCATCTCATCCATTAACCTACCACCAAACAGCAGTGTTCGCATTGTTGTGTTCCGGTTTGGGGATAAGACAGCCGGCGCAATGACAAGCATAGAGGCATTCCATCTTAGTCCTCAGGGTTGGCAGCGCATTTGCAGTCTTAGGCTTGCAGACTTGTGAATGCGAATGTCTATGGGTCACAGTTTCCACTTACCATCAGGTGGCCTGTGTGCTCGTCAGCCTTCCCTATGCCATAAAAAAAAAAGAAAAGTGGTCTACCAGTTTTGACAAAAGTTTCTGTGAGATCTAATTATCGCTAAGGTTGACACTAGTCACTGTCATAATATTATTGTACGGCAAAATCGAACGTGCTGTATCATGCCGTACCATTGAACTTTAAACGTAGGATGGCAAACATTATTGGCCGAATGTACAAACGTAGGTCCGGAGCAGTACCTACTCCTGATATTCGTAAAGGGAGTAATCGCCGGGAGAATAGAAACAAAGGCGAATGAGGCATGAAGTACCATAGAAGGGTGAAGACAATCCAAGCTCGTAATAGGAAAGGTATACAAAAACTTCAAGGTCTTATCTACGAAATATTTGCATTCTTGCTGATGGTAATTTTTGAGAATGCAAATGTCTATTGGGTCTTAGATTACACTTAGCTTTAGGTGTGTGTGCTTGACTTTAGAAAGTAGTAAAAAACAAGATACAAAAATGGACTATATTCGTTATCTGTGAAAAAATTACGTTATTCAGATCTGTTTAAACGTTCAAGAAGGAAAAAACACACTTTCGTAAATTATATGCTTGTTCCGTGAATGTAACCTAAGAATATCTATGGACATAGGCCCTCCTTTCTAATAAAAAATGATTTTGGACTCGTTAGTCATCAAACAACGGATACGGCGAGCTGATGTTACATGTTAGACGCTACCTAAACAATGTCTAGACTTAAAGATAAATATAAAGAGCTTATGAATATTAGAAGAACGACGAAGTAACAATTTCCAGCGCGCGAATTTTCTTTCGTTTAGGTATTGTTGGATGATATTCGCTCTGGTTTGAAACTTTCATTGCCATATGCGTGACAAAAAAAAAAGTTGGTTTTCTAGTGTGTCTTACGGCAGAGGTCAAATTTTATTCATTAATTTGATCATGGAACTGAGTGCAATGACATATTATTACTCTTAACTAATAATCGACGGCACCTTGATAAAAAAATACCTTCCTCACCTTAACACTCTCATTTTGAATTGACTAAACTCGGTGTACTGCCGTTTCGGCATTTTTTTTAATAATTTCATCGCCCATCCAACATATCACACTAGGTACTTTCATTTGGCAAACCAATCCTTATCACATTTTCATTTCGAAAAATATTACATACCAAGTTATGTTTGGCAAATAGTTGTTTAGACTCCATCTGTGCAAAAGTCACGTTATTCAGATATGTTTAAATACTTTCGTAATTATATGCTTGTATTTTGTTTGTGCAAAATGTGGTTACAGAATTAACAACAAGTTTTTAGAGTTGTTGGTAATTCTGTACCTTTACCTACCCCATTCTGGGAATAGCGTGAATTCATATATATGTATTCTACTGCTTACAAGCATTTTTTGAAATCAAAACTTTGCATGCATACTAATTTATCCAATAAAAAATTCAAGGTTAAGTTAGAAATGAGCAGAAACAAGTTTGCTAGGTTACTAAACTCACCTATCTAACTGATCAGCTATACAGTACTCCCACTTGTGGCTGTTCGCCTTCCACTCCCTAACTCTTCTTAAGAAAGGGGAGTTTAGCTCGTCACAGAGTATCTTCAGAGCAGCCGCGTCCAGCACCTCTTGGATCGCAATTAAGGACAATCTGTGGAAAATAGTAGAGTTACAGAACTAGTCCAAAAAAAACAGTTGACAATAAAGTTTGAATAGGAAACATGGAATTACACTGTCGTAAGTTTATCGAGTACGTACCCATAGTCCAAGCCTAGAGCTTCGTTTGGGACTAGGTCAACTGGTGTGACATTGTCCCCTGATATTTAATTATTTAATTATTTTTATGTGGCAAGTGGCTACCGTGATACTAAGCAGCAATTTTTTAGGGTTCCGTAGCCAAATGGCAAAAAACGGAACGCTTATAGATTCGTCATGTCTGTCCGTCCGTATGTCACAGCCACTTTATTCCGTAACTATAAGAGCTATACTATGGAAACTTTGTAAGTAGATGTATTCGGTGAACCGCATTAAGATTTTCATACAAAAATAGAAAAAAAACAATAATTTTTTTTCCATCAAACTCATACGTGTGGGGTATCTATGGATAGGTCTTCAAAAATGATATTGAGGTTTATAATATATATTTTTTCTAAACTGAATAGTTTGCGCGAGAGACGCTTCCAAAGTGGAAAAATGTGTGTCCCCCCCCCCGTAACTTCTAAAATAAGGGAATGATAAATGTAAAAATAATATATGATGTAAATTACTATGCAAACTTCCACCGAAAATTGGTTTGAACGAGATCTAATAATTAGTTTTTTTTTAATACGTTATAAATCGTTAACCGCATTTTACCTTTCATTCAATCAACTCCAATATAATAAAGAATAAAGAAAAACATTTATTTAGATGTATAGTGGTACGGAACCCTACGTGCGCGAGTTCGACTCGCACTTGGCCGCTTTTTTATTTATAATTGGACTGTGTTGCCAATTCCACTCTTAATTGACCTAGTCCTAAACTAGGCTTTAGACTACTAAGGTTATAGTAGGTTTTTTTAAAGTTGGATTCCACATGATAGCTTAACTTTCAAACAATACTTAGTATTGTTTCTATTAGCAAATTGTCAGTCAAAAATCGTAACAATATAAATAACAAAAGTATTCTTTCGAATACCGACTTTGCCACCTAAGATAGAAGGTTTAAATAGTAATGACAGCAGCTGTAGCTGACACCAAAAGAATTCCACAAAGATTATTTTGTAGGCCCTCAAGTGAATTCCAACTTATAAAATAATTCCTAACATTAGTAAATACAAGCGTAATTCAAAGTCATGTTTAGTCCGAGATCCATCCATAATGTATAAGTTATAACATAAGACTTAAGTATATTATATTACTTGAATTGCATGCTTTATACACAAAAATCTGGTTGAATTAAGTTTAAAATTAAGTATCCTGGATCCAGCGAAAACCTTAAAATATTCTGTATTTGGCGCAGTATGAAATGGCTAAATTATTTTATCTACAACTGATATAACTACATGGCAATAGGTATAATGAAGTACAATGCTTCATTTTAGCAACTCATTGGGGCCTGATGGGATTAGTGTATTTGAACCTTAAATATTTGTAACTTTAATTTTTAATCGTCAAACTAGATTCTAGTCTATTTAAATTTAGATAATTGACCTAAATTGGCTCCATTATGAGTCAAATAATATTGTGTTCCACAGTACATCAAAAATTAATTTATATTTGGTAGTTAAATCTTCCATATAGATTACATAATAAATGATAAGCAGTATCAGAATCAGCCAATAAAGCAGTGATTAGCGATTTTCATAAGTTATTGCAACATTGTATTATCAACAGATATTGCCACAAAGCAGATAAAATAGCTTAGCAACTGTATTATCCTTTATAACTAAATTATTTTATTGAAACTTACTTGTTTTCCAAGATTGTTCTGCAAATGACCTCTCTAACACCCGGATTAGTTACTTTATCTATGTTAAGCTTATGTAAATTCCATGAGGCTATTCTACAACATTGTACACCTTCCCGTTCATACATAAAATCCTCTTCAACAATTGGTCTGTGGGAGTATGCTGAGAGTAAATCTAGAATGTCATTGACCGGAGCTGCGGCAAAACCATTAGGTAAGTTTACAGGAAGTTTTGTTGGCATTGATAAGCTCTTTCTATGAGGTGTCTTAGGTGTGCTAGTTCCATTTGATATTGATTTGTTTATTGTATCTTCTGCCCAACCGTTTACATGTCCATTGTTCAAATGTTGAACGCTTTCACATTTTCGTATGTCAAGACTTAGGAGTTGCTTTACCGTGCTTAGCCTTACAACATCCATACCTCGGACTTTAATAAGATCATCAAGCGACTTGAATGGACCTCTCTTGTTCCGATGGTCCACTATATTGGCAGCTATTTCTTGGTTTAAACCAGGCACACATTGAAGCTGGAAAACACTGGAAGAATTAACTGAGCAGAGCTTGCTTTCTATGGAAACACGTACACTATCTAGGGAGAGAGAGCAGGAGCTTGCTCGGGATATTTGTTTCCGATTATTTGTTGATATTTCTGGCCTGAGAAGCTCTAGTTTTTCTGCTCCTATACCTAAAACAATATGTTAGGTAAGTTATAGGTCGAAAAAACGTTAGTATGTTAAGGAAATAAGACAGGTCGAACCAGAAACCTGTTCCTATCACCTAGTAATATGAATTTAGTTTCTTTTTTCAAACAATAGGTTTATGTTAAAACACCTAAAATATTCACTGTATACAAATAATGCAAAGAACCTCATATAGAAAAGCCGCTGATTTAATAATATTGTATGAAATATGAAAATCTTGCAGCAAAACAACCATTGTACTAATAAATAAACAAAGAGACTATGTTCTATTTGATAAATCTTTACAAAATGGTTAAACATTGACCTAACATCTCCAACTTTGTTTGTATTCAGCGTGGGCTTTCAACAAACCATTAGACAGTCCCATTAGAATGGTAATACAAATATATATAATGAAACCTCATATAAATATTCAATGATGCGAGAAAACGAGTCAATCGTAGAGCATAAAATTAGCATAAGTCCTCACGCACCGGAGACTAAGGCAAGGTCGTCGACGCGCTTGAAGCGGCCGATTATCTGCCGGTGCTGCACGATAGCACGCGCCAGCTGCCGGTTGACGCCCGGGAGCGTCATCAGCTGCTCCTCCGTAGCCGTATTAACATTCATCAACTCAGGATACTCCTCAGAAGGCGGCAAACTGAACGTATGGCTCAAATTGGACTTGTTCAGCTTGCTCCTCCTAGCGAACCCCCTGAATGACCGGTGCCGGCCACTCTTACTCCTCAACGAACTCGGACTTTGCCCCATATCGGAACCCGCCACGGCTGCCACTTTGTAACTATTGATCATAACATAACACCATAACGAAAAAAAACTAATAATAGAACACGATACACTAAAACACGATCCGATATTAACACTTGCACTTGACCAACTAAAGTTGCATTTATCACGTGAGCACTTTTTAAACCTAATTACAAAATAAATATTTTTCTTGAACTAATAATAAAGCGGAGTTTGCTGACACAACTTCCCTCGATCAGCCATAATCGACTATAGACAAGACAGATTGGCGTACATCCTGCATGTCTTTTTGACGTGTTGTCTACGATTACACATGACACTAATGACAACTCAATGTTGCAAGCATGTTTTTTACGTTTCCCAGAATATTTATTTTATTTCTTGATTAATAAAAGTTGAGATTGAGACTGCAAATTGGTAACATGATACTACTCTAAACCAAAAGTGCAGCTGAATATCGTTGTAAAACTCTTTTTTTGTAAACTAAAAGAATTAAGATTGTTTCCCACAAGAACATCAAGAATATCACTGTTTGAAAATAACAATTTGAGAGCTGCAATCAAAATTAATTCATATAATTAAATTGGTCGGTGTTGTCAGAAAAGCTCCCCAGATAACCTAGAAATACTACGAATCTTCCTTCCATTGGTCACGCTTATCAGGTGCTGAACTAAAATTTAAAGAGTGTAGTTTCACAATTCCTCCTTACATTACTTTGACAAGCACACACTACAACGCAACAGATTTAGTTTAAAGTGGAAACGTAATTAGTGATAATTCTTGAGCTGCCGCCGGCTGTTACTCCGTGGAATCAGGCACTGTTTGTAAAGCTGGCAACAAAATTATTTCGTTCAGAAATCTATACACTTACACATATACCTACACATATAAACATACCTTACACATATACCTCAGTGAAAATGGTAGGATAAATTATAATTCATAAAAACTTTTTAGTCTCCATTTTTTTACATTGTGGTTTCATCTACGTTTTCGTACACTTGTTAAGCGCGGGAATTGAAATGTGAAATTGAAAACTTATATTTTTTATTTATTTAAAACTTTTTTGTTTTTAATTTTTTATCTTCAGGTTTTTGTCTACATAATTATTCTTAAACTTTTTAATAAAGTTTCGGTAGTACACTTGTAGTACTTATTAACATTACTTAGGGTCATAATAAATTTATAACAATATTAGACCAATAAGAAAAAACACTGAGTAACTGCTTTTTCTGTGGAAAATTACTGGTAAATATCATTTTGTTTTCATAAAAGCACGATTTCTTAAAAATGAGTTGATATTTTAGTATCTAAAATTGGTGAAATTTGAGCAACATTTTGAGAAGATCGTGTTTTTATGAAAACAAAATGACAGGCACTGCAAGTGCAAATTCAAGAATTTGCAAAATAAAAAGCGAAAAAAAAAATTTTTTTTACCTATAAATTAACCTTAAGTTTCATCCGTTTTATTTCAATTACCAGAGGCTTTCTCACAAAAATATGTTTGCTCTATGTCGTGAACTCTAAACATAAAGCATTGTAGGGTAGCGGTAGAGATTTTCTGTCCAGTAGAAGCGGAGGGGTTACGATCCGGCTGATGGTATCGTTAATAAGGTTAGAGTTACTTACTTTTTCGAATTTCAAGACCGTGAGTGAGTTATGTTATATCTCGTCCATGAAACAAAAACATCATTAGGAATTCAGCGAACTTTAATGTAAACTTAAAACGAAAATAAAACACAAAATGATCAGAACAGTTTCTGTGCTATTTATTCAAAATTATATTTCTGTAAAGTGTTGACGATAAGCTTAAATAAATATCCTTTTACTAGTAAAATAACGACAAAATTTTCTATTTAACAAATACATAGGTAAGTTAAGTAGCATACATGAAATCACTTGTTACTTTATAAGTTAAAGGATATATTCACATAGAGTTGCAGGCCACGAGTTACACTGCAGTCCTGCTGTAAATATATTATTTTACAGAGGTGAGTGTACCTACATACACATTCGCTATGCACTAGTACTTTCTGTTGGATTTCCTTGCAGTCACCGAACTCTGTAATATTCCTGGGGCTCTCAGCATAACCACGTTTTGACATGTTATTTTACTATTAATGTTATGACAGCTCCCATTTACTTGACAGTAATAGCCGACATAAAAACAATTTGATAACACGTCAAAAGCAATATGATTTTACAGAGTAGAATAGAGCCCCTGAACTACCTTAGTGTATTTTCCATTCTGCACATTATTTAATTTGTCAGTTACGCGGAATTGCAGTATAAGGGTCTCCCTAGACCTATCGACGCAGAATCGGTTCGAGCCGGTAATAATGTTCGTCAGAAATAATATTTCATCCTTCGCACGAGTCAATATTCCTGGCAAGGAGCTCCGCCACACCGGGCGTTTGAGAACAGTTCCCCGTCGCATGGCACTTGCGGCTAAGAACCCGCGTGTCATCGGTCCCACATTCTATGAGCGTCTACCCGCTAAACTTAAAAATATAACATCCGACGAAGCATTCAAACATCAGCTGAGAAACCTTTTATTGGATAATCCATTATACTCTGTCGACGAATATATGCAACTTAAATTGTAAAATTATTATTGATATTTGACCTTTATTAGTTTTGTGTATTGACATCGGAAACTGACCATTTATTACTTGTTTATCATTGTTGTTTTTGATTATTTGAGTGTTATTATATTATTGTATTATTTTAATATTATTTTATCAATTTGTATTAATGTTTTGTTGACGATATCAATGTAATTTCGTATTTTTTGACATGCAATGCAATCTATATTGTAACATTACATTGATAAATAAATAAACTAAACTAAACTAAACTAAGAAAAAGTTTCATATCCATGCAATAAGAGCGAAAACCACGTCGCTCCGTTCGCAACGCCAAATAGAGCCGGGCCGAGCCGAACGAAGCCTTTTTCACTCTTACTGCATGGACATTTAACTTTTTCTTCTCAAGCCGATTCCGCGTTGATAGGTCTGGGGACCAATGATTTGTGATTATGCTAAGGTATAATACAAAGTTCAAGTTTTCTCGTAGTCTCTGGGTTAATTGATAGTCATTGCACTACACAGAACAGCAAATGAATAGAAGCTTTGCTTTGAGGCGAGACAGACTGCATAAAACATACCAATACCGTTACTGAAAATCACATTGCCAAACTGCCCTGCTAGACGATTGGCGGTATATCAGACAACACTCCTGTAATGTAATGCAACCATATCACTGACGTAAAAGAATTGAATATGCCTTGGCTTGAGATACCGCCTATTGGCTCATGGGGGCAGCAAAACCCATGAGTACACTGTCCGATACTTTAACCACATTTTATTAATTCAATGTATTAAATATAAATTGAATTGCATCAATTTGTAGCTTAGGATAATTATTTATTTTTCGATTTTCTTTTAATAATAATTTAACAACTAAAATGATTACTAGAATCTAACCTATTACAAAGCGTAACAAAAATCTATTATTGAGAATCTAATAATAAATCACTATGCCTTAGCCAGAGTTTGCTTCAACTGTTTATTTATTTTTTATTCAAAATGGCATCTAATATATTTTTATTTTTGCAAGCCAACACTAAGTACCCGATTTCTTCGATTGAATAAAAAATACAGATACGAACCAGACACGTAAAGATTCTTAATTAAAAGCTATTCTACTAGCAGCAACTAAGTTTGGAGTAAATGATCATGACATCATTAATACTTTAATTGTAAAAAGTGAATGATTCCGTTGTATCTATCTTTAAATTCATCTAGAGCATTTCAACCTAATTCCAATTCAATTAAAACATAATTAAACCAAATACAAAATCGGTAATTAAGAAAAATTATCTGTTACAATAAAAAAACATTATAAAATAAGATTTCTAATAACAAAACAAACGTCTTAAACAGTTGAGCGTTAATAAAATTATAATAATGTATTAAAACTCTTAAAATTATATTTCCTATCTGAGGATGTTACGTGGCCAATATACATATAAAGAAGAATGTGTCAGACAGTACATATACAAAGGTACAGAGTACAGTCAGCCCCAATAACATAATCATAATCTGCTTATTTTTCACAATAATCATTATATCAGGCACCTAGTCTGGTAGTATTTCGTATTTACGCCTGTGCTACCAAAAAAACTATTTAGCTAGTATTTATTGCAAGAGGAACTTATAATATAAAATAAATATCTACAAGAAGCAATATTTATCAGTTATTAGAACGTTGCCTTATAGCGCGATTATACAAAAAAAAATGTAGGCAAATTATGGAACCCAATTGGAGCCTAGTAATCGCAAACCAAGTAAAACAAATACGGCCATTGTTGTTTGGTTACAAAACACACTACATAGTTTAATGTGGTACCTTTTCATATGTACTGTCACATTTATAAAGGAATATTTTGTTCTAAAATTATCAAAATCGTATCACAGAAAGATGCGTTATAAAAAAAAATGAAAACCCAACTGGTGTTTTGACTAGTACATATAAATTTATAAAAGGAAAAGTTCACTGAACAATCGAGTCCACAATTTAATTCCAACCTGTGATATTTTATCATATTTCAAGCCAATGAACGACCATTTAATTTACTATGGCTTTAAATATGATTAGTATAGACATTCAACTATACATAAATTACATTTATAATGTTACCTAGATATCGGTTAGCGATAGGAAAAGGTTTGTTATTTTAATGCGTATTGCTCAACTAATATAACAATTTTTAATAGTGTTTAAGCATGCTTTCTTTACATCTTTCAGTGTTGAATTTAACACTGCTTTGGACTGAAATAAAGTCAAAACTTTTGTAGGTTTATTTCTAAACATGATACAAAGTTTAATTTTACTTAATACTTGCGTATAAAATAAAGAGCTATTTATTCAGGCCATTTCAGGAAAAAAGAATGATAAGAAAATGTACAACACAGAGCTATTAATGCTGCATATACCATTTATCTTTTTCTGACAAATGAATGCGAGATCTGAAATAATTCCTTGAAACATTATACTTACAATGATGGCATGGTTGAGTTGGGTACCTCTATTTTTTGTATTTAATGTTTTTTTACTTGAATTTTTTTTTACTATTAACGCTCCGATTTTAAGAAAAAAAAAGCGATGTAACTACTGTTAAGCTGAGCGTAATAAAGTACTTAATATAGGTACATACAAAGATTTTCATTTTCAATATTAATTTCGTTCATAAATAATATTTCCCAATTTGATTTTAAACAGCTTAACAAGCTTTAATTAGGCTTTATATGAATTCTACCATAATTTTAAGATGTTGATATATTTGACTTCAGTTACTTACTGCCTAGGTAACATTTGTAGCCGTAATTAATTATCTTACAAATTTAATACGTCACAGTAGGTACATTCCGTTCGACTAAAGCCTAAAGCACCTACCATATATTAATTCAAATGCAGTTATTAATATTCAAATTTGGTACATTTTTTATAAAATTTAAACAGAATTAGGGTGATGGAACCAGTATTGGACACATTTAGCTGATAGGCACCTAATGGCCACTTAACTCTTAGATAAGTTGTATAAAATAGACATAACTGGTGTTCAATCTCTAGCCATCGCATTGGTATACTTTTTTCAGGTACCTACAGTGGTATATTTTTGTTATATGCCACATACTGGAAAATGGGACGTCGCGCCATTTTTAAAGACGCTAAAGATAGGATTTTTTCTTTTCCTGTATAAAAAGTATGTAATATGTAATATATAAAGGGTGTGAAAAAAGTAATAATGGTATATATTTAGCGTTGTCTATTGTGACGGTTTTTGAGAAACATAAAAGGCGTAGATAGGGTAGGTGGGCATCAGCTTTAGTCCAACGACATGTCTATAAGTAATGCTATATAGCCACCTAACATTCTGTCCCCATTATAAAAATATTATATATCCTCTCTACACATCCCTTCGTACAAATTTTTATCAAAACCGTAACCCTCCTTGGGATAGTTGTATGCAAGTTCTAACCACTAAAATACACATGAAGTGCTTAAGGATAAATAAATTTCGGATCGATTTTTAAATACCCAGATAACTCACTATTCCTGTTTGTCCTAAAAAATGGATACAAACTTACTTTTGTCTGACTATTGAAAAATCAGTCATACAACGCTTACACAGGTAGTTTTTGAACCATAATTGCTCATCAACATACATCGGGGTTTTCGGTGCGGGAATGGTTTGAGAAAGAGTAGAGATAAACAGATAGGCCAGTCTGAGACAAAATCATATTATGCCTAATGAATAAATAACTACCTCTCTGCGAATTGTATACCTACACACTATGATACAATTTTATTTTAACTCATGAATCATCTATGAATATTTACTGATAGTGATAAATGAGTAGGGACTTAACTGAAAAGGTTGATACTGACTTTATAGTACCTATATCTATGATTACTTATTGTTTTATGTTATTCAATTAATTATTCATGACGTAGAAACCTACTAAAGTACATTCTGTTTTTCAAGTCAATACCTAATCTTTGACTAATGTCAAACGTTCCCGCACCGAAAACCCCATGTATGCTTATCAAACAGTACGTATGTCTCATTCTGCTAAACACAATTAGGGTAAGACAGCTATTCTGCCCTCATAACCCAATAAGCAGTATCCCAAATTCAATAACCAAAGCAGTTTGAATTGTCTTCTGTTAGCAATAAGGTTGATATTTCTACAGGAGTTTTATCTGAGATACTGCCTATTGTCTTAGGAGGGCAGAATCGTTGCCAGCTATAAACTGCTGTTAAAAGTTGCCTGTGTAAGCGCACTTTTATTTCACTGAGGTTTTTCGATAATTAGTTGAACTGTTGCGTCGTAAAGTGAGGGGCACAATATGGTATCGCCCCATCTTATAACCTCTTACCGTATACATATTTTTGAGATATTTTACTACCATGACAGCAACAATACCTAATGTTGTTTTATGGTTATAAATTTCTTAAGCGCTGCACACCATGATAATTTTAGGAGATAACCTTTTTGCATAACTTTATCCATTTAATATTTAAAAACGAGTTTTTTCTTTTAAACATTTACCTTGTGAGTTTTAATTCAGATTTTCAGTTGCCCAAATGTTTCAAAGTTTTAGTATTTGCGTTTATACACAAAAATAGAGTAGGAGAACCTTACGTGCTGAACAAAATTTGAAGCTCACTAAACGGTACTTCAGAGTTTCAGAAAAATCAGCTTATTATTATACGCAATAACTTTTCAAGTTATTTTACGTGTTTTCCTAATTGTGTTGACATACTCTACTTTCGTTTAAAAATCTGACTTAAACTTCATCAGGAAAATGCATGAGAAAGTTCTGACAAACTTATTTCGACTTTAAAACGCAAACCAAAACTAAAGAGATATTTTAAAGAATCTTATATAATTATGGTAGCTAAGATGAAATAGGTAGGTTTGATAGAATATTTAATTATTTTATAATTATTTTTACTAATCGTATCCTTATCATTTTTTTAACTCAAACTCCAATGATAACATTCCAACTCAAACATAGCTGCCACTATATTATCAAAATAAGTTTGTCAGTTATTATTTTATTTATAATACTAAACAGTACCTAAGCTACGCATGTTAATAAGTTATACCACGTAAAAACCCTCAGGTATTTTATTATTTAGTAGTAAATTAAATTATGCAACACAAAATGCCTAAGTTTGACATCTTCAATATTTGCGGCTGATATTAGTGAGATTAAGTACTCTAAGATATGATTCGGATAAATGTATAATGAATTAATTTCCAATGATGACCTTTTAGTGCTAGAATGAGAGTCAATCACTAACCAAAAAGCCGTACGAGAGAGCGAGCAGGCAAGCAAATGTTAAATGAAACGCCAAAATATTATTCAATATTTTTACTATAATAATAAGCACCAAACCACGTTTGGAATGTTCAGTATTGCACCAAGTTAAGAACAAAATTCCAATAAAAATAAGTTACATTCACATAAACACAAAACTGTATAAACATTTTCAAGTCTATGGTTTGGGGTTGAAACACATACATGAACTAGGTGTAATAAATAAGTCCGTTTAAGGCACACAAAGGTCACCATTACAAATCCAGATCGAACAGTGGAATTTGATAATTTACATGAACGTATGAAGCGATCGTGACATACAATTATATACTTGCACACATACGTCGTTTGTACAAATAGTGACTCCGTTGTGCATAAACGTTCCCTCCGATCATTGCACGAACCGTCTTCATAGAAGATCACATGTTATGGAACTTCCTAATCTCAGATGATGCTTATAACCTTCCGTATAAACTACAATCAGTTGACGCTATCTAAATAAATACTTATTTAATATCATGAACAATTACAAACAAAAACTGTTATCGAATAGAGAATTATCTCGCGAGCTGTCTATTCAAATTTCAAAGTTCATCGCATAAATATTTAATTTATATAAACATAGTGTAATCGCTGTTGCGTACTTATTTTACAATAAAAACACCGCCATCTAGTGGGGGCGTGCCAATATTTTTTTATAAAATGAGTACAAAACTATGTGATTGCGATCCGTTAAGTCAAGGCTCCGTTCGGGGTCGACGTTTGGAAGAATCTCAAGGCGTGACGCGTCGGTAGGAGCTACGTGTCGGATGCTTACCAGCCGCAGTCTAACGCGACGCGTCGACTAAAGTACAAGCCAGCAACGTATTGTTTGAATGAGGCGCGCGCGGCGCGAGCGCATGACAGGCGTTGAGTCGCTTGACCATGTACCTGCAGAAGATTAAATTATAACAATTAAATTTAAAATTTCGAGGCAATATTTTACTCCCGATTGTACTTTTTGTGCAGCCATCATTATACCTTATTTGTCGAGACAAAATGATACTAGAAAAGTTACGATGCAAACTATTTATTGGCCAGCGGTAAGAGTAGTGCAGACGTGTAGGACGGGTATGGCGGCAGTTGACGAAGTTCAGCCGGTGCGACCGCATGTTGTGCTCTCATTTGAATTGAAATTTTGAACTTTGATCTGGTTTGTTTATGGATTGTTTTTCGATATTTTTTTGTGGCGTATTGAAGTAGAAAATTAAAACTTTTTTTATATATTACTTTACGCTGCAAAGGCTGGATGGATTTGGATGAAAGGATTGGATATCTATACTCTATACTTATATTACAAAGAGATAAAGTTTGTGACGTTGTAAGGGGTAATCTCTGGATTTACTGAACCGATGTTAAAAATTGTTTTACCAAAAATGCGCAACAAAGTAAACTAATAAACACATAGGCTACTTTTTATACCGGAAAATTTAAAACTTTTCGAGGGAATAACGATCATCGAAATCTACGCGGACGAAGTCGCGGGCAAGCTAGAATTTTTATAACTTAGAATTCCTTCTATTACTCGTCCCTGGATCAAGTGCACCCGAGTGCATATTGTTGTTCCTCGATTTTGTATGAAAATAGTGGTTTACTTCCTGGACAAAAACAAATTTTTGAACTACTGATATTCTGTATTCGATAAATTTTGGCATTTATACTAACAATTAGTCTAGTTGAATAAAAAAACACTTTAGTTGCTCAAAAAGTGGAACATTTTTGTTACTTTTAATATTTATGCACTCCTAGTACTTATTTGACGTTATAATTTTTGTTTTAATAATTAATTTGTTTAAATAAATAAATTAGTAATTAAGTAATTTCGGATAGTGTGTGCACACGTTAAGCTCACTTCAAAGGTCCAGGGGGAAGAGGACAGATACACAGAGACCAACTTACACACATACACATATACATATTTTTTGGCAAATGTATTGATTTCACCCGTGTATTAAAAATTTACGCACATTCCAATTAAAGTAACGGGTTCATGATTGACTTGCAAAAGTAGAACTGAAAATACTGAGTGGCAAACAGAGAAACAGTGGAGTACTGACCGGGTCGCTAGCACTCGGAGGAGGAGTTGAGGTCGATGGGCGCGGGGCGCGGCTTGGCGCGCGTGAGGCGGTCCAGCTCGGCCGCCGGGGACCCCGGCAAACAGAGAAACAGTGGAGTACTGACCGGGTCGCTAGCACTCGGAGGAGGAGTTGAGGTCGATGGGCGCGGGGCGCGGCTTGGCGCGCGTGAGGCGGTCCAGCTCGGCCGCCGGGGACCCCGGCAAACAGAGAAACAGTGGAGTACTGACCGGGTCGCTAGCACTCGGAGGAGGAGTTGAGGTCGATGGGCGCGGGGCGCGGCTTGGCGCGCGTGAGGCGGTCCAGCTCGGCCGCCGGGGACCCCGGCAAACAGAGAAACAGTGGAGTACTGACCGGGTCGCTAGCACTCGGAGGAGGAGTTGAGGTCGATGGGCGCGGGGCGCGGCTTGGCGCGCGTGAGGCGGTCCAGCTCGGCCGCCGGGGACCCCGGCAAACAGAGAAACAGTGGAGTACTGACCGGGTCGCTAGCACTCGGAGGAGGAGTTGAGGTCGATGGGCGCGGGGCGCGGCTTGGCGCGCGTGAGGCGGTCCAGCTCGGCCGCCGGGGACCCCGGCAAACAGAGAAACAGTGGAGTACTGACCGGGTCGCTAGCACTCGGAGGAGGAGTTGAGGTCGATGGGCGCGGGGCGCGGCTTGGCGCGCGTGAGGCGGTCCAGCTCGGCCGCCGGGGACCCCGGCAAACAGAGA
The DNA here is from genome assembly GCA_923062465.1 of Acleris sparsana. Classification (NCBI taxonomy): domain Eukaryota; kingdom Metazoa; phylum Arthropoda; class Insecta; order Lepidoptera; family Tortricidae; genus Acleris; species Acleris sparsana. The sequence continues at coordinate 19,275,263 of OV281286.1, forward strand.
AACAGTGGAGTACTGACCGGGTCGCTAGCACTCGGAGGAGGAGTTGAGGTCGATGGGCGCGGGGCGCGGCTTGGCGCGCGTGAGGCGGTCCAGCTCGGCCGCCGGGGACCCCGGCAAACAGAGAAACAGTGGAGTACTGACCGGGTCGCTAGCACTCGGAGGAGGAGTTGAGGTCGATGGGCGCGGGGCGCGGCTTGGCGCGCGTGAGGCGGTCCAGCTCGGCCGCCGGGGACCCCGGCAAACAGAGAAACAGTGGAGTACTGACCGGGTCGCTAGCACTCGGAGGAGGAGTTGAGGTCGATGGGCGCGGGGCGCGGCTTGGCGCGCGTGAGGCGGTCCAGCTCGGCCGCCGGGGACCCCGGCAAACAGAGAAACAGTGGAGTACTGACCGGGTCGCTAGCACTCGGAGGAGGAGTTGAGGTCGATGGGCGCGGGGCGCGGCTTGGCGCGCGTGAGGCGGTCCAGCTCGGCCGCCGGGGACCCCGGCAAACAGAGAAACAGTGGAGTACTGACCGGGTCGCTAGCACTCGGAGGAGGAGTTGAGGTCGATGGGCGCGGGGCGCGGCTTGGCGCGCGTGAGGCGGTCCAGCTCGGCCGCCGGGGACCCCGGCAAACAGAGAAACAGTGGAGTACTGACCGGGTCGCTAGCACTCGGAGGAGGAGTTGAGGTCGATGGGCGCGGGGCGCGGCTTGGCGCGCGTGAGGCGGTCCAGCTCGGCCGCCGGGGACCCCGTCAAACAGAGAAACAGTGGAGTACTGACCGGGTCGCTAGCACTCGGAGGAGGAGTTGAGGTCGATGGGCGCGGGGCGCGGCTTGGCGCGCGTGAGGCGGTCCAGCTCGGCCGCCGGGGACCCCGTCAAACAGAGAAACAGTGGAGTACTGACCGGGTCGCTAGCACTCGGAGGAGGAGTTGAGGTCGATGGGCGCGGGGCGCGGCTTGGCGCGCGTGAGGCGGTCCAGCTCGGCCGCCGGGGACCCCGTCAAACAGAGAAACAGTGGAGTACTGACCGGGTCGCTAGCACTCGGAGGAGGAGTTGAGGTCGATGGGCGCGGGGCGCGGCTTGGCGCGCGTGAGGCGGTCCAGCTCGGCCGCCGGGGACCCCGTCAAACAGAGAAACAGTGGAGTACTGACCGGGTCGCTAGCACTCGGAGGAGGAGTTGAGGTCGATGGGCGCGGGGCGCGGCTTGGCGCGCGTGAGGCGGTCCAGCTCGGCCGCCGGGGACCCCGTCAAACAGAGAAACAGTGGAGTACTGACCGGGTCGCTAGCACTCGGAGGAGGAGTTGAGGTCGATGGGCGCGGGGCGCGGCTTGGCGCGCGTGAGGCGGTCCAGCTCGGCCGCCGGGGACCCCGTCAAACAGAGAAACAGTGGAGTACTGACCGGGTCGCTAGCACTCGGAGGAGGAGTTGAGGTCGATGGGCGCGGGGCGCGGCTTGGCGCGCGTGAGGCGGTCCAGCTCGGCCGCCGGGGACCCCGTCAAACAGAGAAACAGTGGAGTACTGACCGGGTCGCTAGCACTCGGAGGAGGAGTTGAGGTCGATGGGCGCGGGGCGCGGCTTGGCGCGCGTGAGGCGGTCCAGCTCGGCCGCCGGGGACCCCGTCAAACAGAGAAACAGTGGAGTACTGACCGGGTCGCTAGCACTCGGAGGAGGAGTTGAGGTCGATGGGCGCGGGGCGCGGCTTGGCGCGCGTGAGGCGGTCCAGCTCGGCCGCCGGGGACCCCGTCAAACAGAGAAACAGTGGAGTACTGACCGGGTCGCTAGCACTCGGAGGAGGAGTTGAGGTCGATGGGCGCGGGGCGCGGCTTGGCGCGCGTGAGGCGGTCCAGCTCGGCCGCCGCGTCCGAGCGCGCCGCCGCCGCCGCGGGGGACGGGTCCGCCGCGCGCCCCGCCGGGGACCCCGTCTTCTTGTACAACAGCGAGTTGAAGAAGTTGGCGAGCACGCCTTCGTTGCCTGGCGTGCCGGGACCCATGCCAATTTTTGCGCCGTCCAACTGTTGAATAATAGTTTTATGCAACAGTTGCATAATGAAGGTTCTTATGACTCGATTTTCCGATCTTTTGTACCAAGTATGGCGGCCCTTCAGGGGTCTATTTGCGTTAAGTCGCGTGGGCATTAATCGAATGTGTCGGATAAATTACGAACGATTAAAACGATTAAAGTCGGAACGATTTGTTACACAAAATTTCTTGTATTTTCCGTCGATAAAAAAATAGGTAGGCAGTAACGTAACGTCATACTTCTCCGGTACAGCCCGCCATACCGACGAAAACACATTAATAAAAAAAACAATTCGACCATTTGTACCAGGGTAATTTTTGCACAGCTAATCATTCACAAAAATCACCATGCCATACTTTTGCGTCGCAAAGGAGTAAATTTTATTGTATTTGCAAAACCATTTGTACCAGTATAGCAATTGCAATTTTTGAAAGTATTTCAAGGAGGCTAGTAGTACACGTAGTTACGTGTCACCAACAATTTGCTATGCCAAATACATGAAACCGTCGAGGAATCAATTTCTAAAAACAACATGAAAGCATTTTGGTCTTACATCAGATCTAAGCGTAGCGCAGATGTTAGTTGCGTTGAAACATGAAACAAATGTGCCATAATCACAACTATTATTTTAAGTAAGAAACATATTTGTGAGATTATGTTAGTGTGAAATGTTATGATACCTAAGTGTTATATTAGCTACTAGCTTTTGCCCGCGACTTCGTCCGCGTGGCGTGTTAGAAAGGTTAAAAAATGCTTAATTTTATTATTTTTAAATGAGGTTATTTTATAAGGAGCCCCTAACTCGCTTCCCGTTCCCAGGGGAATTTTTAACTTTGCATTCAATAAAGTATATGCATGTCAAATTTCAAGCATCTAACTTATGCAGTTTAGATTTTTTCATACAATATTTTTTTCCCGCTAGCTTAACCTTTTGAACGCCAAAGACGGCAATTCACGTCGGCAGATTTTTGTGCCGTGGACGCCAGACTGTCAGCGAGTTGTTCTAACCTTCATATATTTTGTTGCGGCATATGACGTCCGTGGCGTCACGGGCACGTAAAATAGCAATCGACCGTGGCGTTTAAAAGGTTAATTTTTCAAAATACAGCCATAACTAAACTTTATATTTACTAAGGTATGCATGCATGCTAGATTGAAAACATCTATCTTACGTGATTTAGATTTTTACATACAAAAGTTTTTTCCCAATAACTCCCGTTCCTGTGGGAATTTTGCAATATCGCGTTGCAAGTAAGCTTTACGTTCATTAGGGTACCTGCATGCCAAATTTCAATCATCTATCTTACGCGGTTTAGATTTTTACATACAAAAGTTTTTTCCCAATAACTCCCGTTCCCGTGGGAATTTTGCAATATCGCGTTGCAAGTAAGCTTTACGTTTATTAGGGTACCTGCATGCCAAATTTCAATCATCTATCGTACGCGATTAGATTTTTACATACAAAAGTTTTTTCCCAATAACTCCCGTTCCCGTGGGAATTTTGCAATATCGCCTTGCGAGTAAGCTTTACGTTTATTAGGGTACTTGTATGCCAAATTTCAATCATCTATCTTGCGCGGTTTAGATTTTTACATACAAAAGTTTTTTCCCAATAACTCCCGTTCCCGTGGGAATTTTGCAATATCACGTTGCAAGTAAGCTTTACGTTCATTAGGGTACCTGCATGCCAAATTTCAATCATCTATCTTACGCGGTTTAGATTTTTACGTACAAAAGTTTTTTCCCAATAACTCCGGTTCCCGTAAGAATTTTGCAATATCGCGTTGCAAGTAAGCTTTACGTTCATTAGGGTACTTGCATGCCAAATTTCAATCATCTATCTTACGCGGTTTAGATTTTTACATACAAAAGTTTTTTCCCAATAACTCCCGTTCCCGTGGGAATTTTGCAATATCGCGTTGCAAGTAAGCTTAACGTTCATTAGGATACCTGCATGCCAAATTTCAATCATCTATCTTACGCGGTTTAGATTTTTACATACAAAAGTTTTTTCCCAATAACTCCCGTTCCCGTGGGAATTTTGCAATATTGCGTTGCAAGTAAGCTTTACGTTCATTAGGGTACCTGCATGCCAAATTTCAATCATCTATCTTACGCGGTTTAGATTTTTACATACAAAAGTTTTTTCCCAATAACTCCCGTTCCCGTGGGAATTTTGCAATATCGCGTTGCAAGTAAGCTTTACGTTTATTAGGGTACCTGCATGCCAAATTTCAATTATCTATCTTACGCGGTTTAGATTTTTACATACAAAAGTTTTTTCCCAATAACTCCCGTTCCCGTGGGAATTTTGCAATATCGCGTTGCAAGTAAGCTTTACGTTCATTAGGGTACTTGTATGCTAAATTTCAATTATCTATCTTACGCGGTTTAGATTTTTCATACAAAAGGATTTTCCCGCTAATTCCCGTTCCCGTGGGAATTTCGGGAATTCCTTTCTTAGTGCACCTCTACGGTACCTAAGCTACGTCCCTTCTAAATTTCAAGTGCCTACGTTTAGCCGTTTAGGCTGTGCGTTGATATGTCAGTCAGTCAGTTTCTCCTTTTATATATTTAGATAAGTACTAATGTTTAACATTTAAGTAATTGCCACGCCCTTACAGGGTTGTACCTATGTACTGCAATAAATAAATAAATAAATAAAAAAATAAATAAAAAAATAAATATATAAATACTAATGTAACATTCCCGCTGAAATATCACTACACGGAGAAAAACTCTCATCGCCTACGTCTATTTGTAATGCTTAATGCTTTTGCTGAGCATTTTTCGTCTGTCTACGTGGCTAATGTCAATGCGCACGTATATCATTCTCCTATTATCACTATTCGCGCTTCTGATACCGACTCCGCTATAGACCTTTTGCAACGCCATAATTTGACTAAATTCAGTTTCCCCTGCTGAGATTGAAAAAGCATTTAAGAAATTAGATAGCAATTAAAGACCAGATCACATTCCGACAATCGTTATAATTAATTGTATGAGCACAATTAATTATAAAGATTGCGGGATTCACTTACCCTATGTGTATCACCTACAACTTTTTTCTTGCTTGTGTGTATTTCCGTCAGAATGGAAACTTGCAAATGTTATACCTATTCCTAAAAGCGGTAACGCTGCCGGCTTTCTAAATTACAGACCTATATGCCTTCTGTAAATATGTGGGAAGGTCTTTGTATCTTTGGTTAACACTGTACTAAGCAGTCATCTGAAACTCTTTTAATACCTCAACAACGTGGCTTTCGTAACAAAAAACACCAGCGTCGAACCTGGCCCTGCACGTTTCAGAAATTACAGAAGCTTTGGATCGTAGCTGTCAGATTGACGCTGTATACACCGACATAAGCAAGGCATTTGATCGGGTGGATCACAACATCCGCATTAACAAATTATACCTCTTTGGTATTCATGGTAACCTGCTAGACTGGTGCTCAAGCTATCTCACGGCTAGATCGCAAAAAGTAATAGTGTGGGGATATGAATCAAAGTTTTAGTGCTCCTTCTGGGGTTCCGCAGGGATCCCATCTGGGTCCTACACTGTTCTAAGCACTCATCAACGACATGGCTGAAATGGTTGGTCACTCTAGTTTTTCCTTCTTTACTGACAACCTAAAAATCTTCAAAGTCCATCAGACTCCGTGCAACTTCAGGATGATCTAAATCAAAAATTGAAATGGTGCATACGAAATAAACTCCCTTTAAATATTGAAATCTAGGCGTTATTCTGGATAGCAAGTTTTCTTTCATAGCTCATATTGACATTATTAATAAAGCATATCGTCTGTTAGTCTTTATTTGGCGCAATTGTAATTTCTCAAGTGTACCCGAACCTTTAATAAATAAATAAAAACATAAAAATATGATACAATGTGCCCGTTATTATATTTTCCATATTTCTATTGGGAGGAAAAAGTGGTGCCATAGTTGAAAAGACTTATTTATTCGACACGTTTTCAAAATACGACTGTACACTATGTAAAATCATTTTTCACAGCATATCATCATTGTATTCTGTTCTTTTGGATACCATTTTACCTAAAAACAGTTATCCCATACAGTAACCATGGGGCAGAAGACTGTAACACTTGAGCCTAGATGTAAGGAAAAATGTATTTTTATCTAGCAATACAAAAAAATAAAACTGTGTCTAACAAAATGAATTACAAAAATTATTGTAAATCATTCAAAAAAGTTATTCGCAAGTCAAAAATTATTACTAGTAATAAATATATAAAAGATAGTACTAATAAGCCCAAGGCTATCTGGGCATTAATCAAACAATATACTACGACTACCAATTCAATGAAAACAACGGTTGAAAACTTAAAAGTTAATGACTTAAATATATCTAATGCACATAGTATCGCAAAAGTATTTAATGAATATTTTCTTAATCAAGATGTATGTGGTGTCAAATGCGACAAATTTAAACCAGTCACCGGAAAAATATGTAAAAGTATTTTTTTAAGCCCTGTTGACGTTAGTGAGGTAAAACATATTACAAAGTCATTAAAAAATAAAAAGAGCGTTGGGCATGATGGCATACCTATTCAAATAATTAAAGCTAGTGTTAATGTAATTGCTAAACCCCTTGCGTATATCATAAATTTAGTTCTTGAGACGGGAATCTTTCCGGAGGATTTAAAAAAAGCTTTGATCAGACCTGTACACAAAAAGGGTGCCAAAGACGATATGACCACGTATAGACCAATAGCTTTACTTCCTAGTTTCGCGAAAGTTTTTGAAAAAGTTATTTACAATAGAATATTAAGTTTTCTTGAGTCTAATCATATTCTCAGTCCAAAACAATTTGGTTTTCAAAGGGGTAAATCTACTTCGTTAGCCATTTTCAATATTTTTATGCACATCTGGGATGAGATTAATGAGAAAAGGCCATGCATTGGACTTTTTTTGGATATGTCCAAAGCTTTTGATTGCGTAGTCCACGACATAGTTCTTTGCCAATTAGAAAATATAGGAATAAGAGGTGTTGCCCTTAAACTAATCAAGAACTATTTATGCAATAGAGAGCAAGCAACAGTAATCGATACGTACAATAGTAGTGATAAAACGGTAACGCAAGAGAAATCGGAGTTTAAAACAGTCCAGGTAGGAGTACCACAGGGTAGTGTTTTGGGGCCACTATTTTTCTTAATATATATTAATGAATTACCTAAAATTGTTAGTGACTTGTGCGTGCTATTCGCGGATGATGCCACAATTCTTTTTTCAGGTGTGCAAGCAAGCGAACCACACATAAATCTTACTTTAAGTAATGTTGTTCAATGGCTTAAAACACTCAACCTTAAAGTTAATTTAACCAAAACCAAACTTATGCAATTTGGAAATTATAGAACCCGACCAATTGATATACAAGTGTCAGAGGCAGGAGTCAACATTGAGCAAGTAAAGAGTGCAAACTTTTTGGGTGTTAAAATAGATTGCCACTTAAACTGGAAATCGCATATTGCCGAACTGAACAGTAAAATTTCAAGTGCATGTTACGCTTTGTCGGTATTGTCTGCAACCTGTTCAGAAGACACAACTAGAAACGCCTACTATGGTAATGTATATTCATTACTTGCCTACGGTATTATCTTCTGGGGAGATTCTGTCGATGTTATATCCACATTTAGACTACAAAAAAGGTGTCTACGCACCATGTACCGATTGCATAGTAGACACTCTTTGCGTAACGTATTCACGGAGAAGCGGTTATTAACATTGACTGGTATTTATATTTTGGAGCTGTGTTTATTTGTTAAATGTAATGATGAGTTCTTCACAAAAAAGTCATGTTTCCGAAATAACTTGCGTAGTCAGTATAAATTTGATTATGTTATTCCCAGAGCCTACAATAAACTTGTTTATAAAAGTGCTTTTATAGCCGCAATGCGAGTATTCAATAAACTACCTGTTTATTTAAAAGAACTAGAGGGTAACAACTTTAAAACTTCGATAAAAAAATGGCTAATTGGAAAAGCGTTCTATGACGTAAAGGAATTCTTTGCCCAATGAGGGATATTGCCATTTACCCTGCTGAAGATATGATAACATGCTAATCATTTAAGATATATTTTATTTTATATTGTTCTATTGTACGTCCGAGATGGATAAGCTGTTGAGACTATTTTTTTTTTTTGTTATCACCCTTGTACACAGTTATACAATAAAGACTATTTCTATTTCTATTTCTATTTCTATAACGATTTTTACCAGTATGGATATTTTACCAATTGGACTTTTGGAAATTATATCATACAATGAGACCGTTATTATATTTGCCATACTTCTAGGGGGGGAAAGTAGTACCATACTGGTACAAATCTTACAATTTTGAAAAAATAAAAATACACATTCGCCACCTCCCACAGGTATGGCATAATCAAACTTCTATTTATGATCATACAAAGAAACGCTTATAAAAAGTTATAGGATCGTATAAAAACGGTTTGCAAAAAAAAAGGTCTTTATGCGGTATGGCGGCCATTCGGAACCGTCGGAAAAGTATGGCATGGTGATTTTTGTGAACGATGATGACTCGACGGTGGTTAGCTGTCCAAAAATTTGCCTGGTACAAATGGTTGAATTGTTTTTTTTTATTAATGTGTTTTCGTCGGTATGGCGGGCTGTAAGCCACACCGGAGAAGTATGGCATTACGCTACCGCCTACCTCTTTTTTCATCGACTAGTGGAAATTACAAGAAATTTTGTGTAACAAATCGTTGACCTTTCGTAATTTATCCGACACGTTCGATTAACGCCCAAGCGATTGGGCCGCCAGTACCAACGCTATGAGCATCATTTTCTTTTCATCATTACGTAACCTTGAAGGGTCCCCATACTTGGCACAAATGACCGGAAATGTTTCCCGGTCTATTACTCTTAGGTAAACTTTTCCGATATACTTTCTTTGATTTTTCCGATCCGGAGTCAATTAATTACCAGAGCCCGGATTTTTCATGGCAAAACAAAATACTATCGTAAGCTGGCTAGTGATAGAAACATCATTTTATCGATATCGATATTGTGTAATAGAATAAAAAACGTGACCAAATAAAATAACATACCTATACAACATAAAAAGACATACATAGTTTGTATGAAGTTATATAGAAACATATTCAATTTCTTCGTCGTAATCCACGTTAGTACACACAGCAGCACATGGCGTTTTATTCGTGTAATGGTGATAGGAGTAGATAATCATTAGTTTTTCAACATTCTCTGGGAGCAAACCAATTTGTTTATCACTATAAGGCCATTAATATATATACTAAATGTACGTTCAACTTCACTTGACGTCAAGGGAGCAAATTTATAAAATTCATTGTAATTGGTATAATTTTCAGTTTGAGTACAATTTTCAGATGTATCTCGTAAACTTTCATATTCAGGATTTCGTTCGAGCACAGCTTTTATAAATAATACTCGATATCGATAAAATGATGTTTCTATCACTAGCCAGATTACGATAGTGTTTTGTTTTGCCCCGAAAAATCCGGGCTCTGTTAATTACCATATAAGCCATTTATCATAAATTAATAATACGAAAATTTCACTGTAAAATTTCTTAATATTTGTGCGACTGTATTACTAGAATCGTATAATCCAACCCCCTTATTAATTAACGCAGTATAAACACATTTTAGTTAAAGTATTCGTCGTCCCTTTTTGTCCAATTACCTATATAATATCATGGGTTCATGTGAGTTTTCTAGATACGTCAAAACCTTTCGTTAAAAAATATCCAACTGGTGATGAAAAAAACATGAAAATCCGTTAGATAGGTTTTGAGACCATCGCGAACTTAAAGACAAACAGACGTGGCAGTGGAATTTGTTTTATAATATGTAGTGATAATTTACCTGCGCAGTTGCTCTCTGAGCAGCCCGCATGGGCGAGTCGGCGCGCGGCGCGGGCGCGCCGGCCTGCAGCGCGGCCAGCTGCTTCTGCAGGAACACCTGCTCGTCCTCCGCGCTTACTTCCGCCTCGCGGTTCGCGCCACCCTGTGCAGATAACGTACCAATTAGTATGTGCTAGTTTAATAAAATAAACCGCCAGCTGAAAATCTGACTGCTTTTGGAGTGTACGGATTTTGATATTTGCAGCATCAGGACTAAGGGTAAGACTTTTTTTAAAGTACAGCGCTTTTTTTTGAGAATTCTTCCGTTACTTTTTACATTTATATCTTATTAGAGTAATATTAGGTATTTTACTCTAATAAGATAGGAACTAAGTTACCTTCCGCGTGTTGGCTGGCTGCACAATAATATCTCTATAGTAGTCGTCCGGTTTACAACTCTGCATGTTTTCGTATAATATGCTAATTTTCTTCATGCTATCCCATCCGGCGGGTCTGTAAAGAAAAATAAGGGCGTGATTTTAAAATAACTTCGATTTGCTTAATTTTATTATTCATGAGGAAGAATGTTGTGCACCATAATTTACTTTTGGAATCTTGTATCATTATGGCAACTTTTTGCACTCAATTGTATATTTTTGTTTTATAATAAATTCTGTTGACAATGTTCTAGTACGCCCCAAGTCCATTACATGATGCATCAGTATATTCACGTCAAAACACGATCCCTTCTTCACAATAAGCGCAGGAGTCCAGAACGGAAGTCAATATTACCACTCTTCAGCTACAGCAGGTCAGTTTCAGCACTATTAACATCGAAACGGCATCCTTCTCCATATTAAGTGCATGAGTCCGAAGCGGAAGCCGATATATCCTACTCTTAAAGTACAGTAAGGTCCACAGCTCCAAGCCCATACCCAGTTGCATCGTTATACTCACATCAACACAGCGTCCTTCTCCACAATAAGCGCAGGAGTCCGGAACGGAAGCCCGTATATCCTGTGCGTGAGGTATTTGTACAGCAGGTCACAGTTCTTGTCTTCCTTGGCGCTGGTATAGAATAACGCAGCCCCGTATTGTAGGCAGAACCGCCGAATCCATTGCTGCATGAAGTCGAAGTGCTCGTCTTTATAATCATGCTCTTTTTCTAGGGTGCTCATGTAGTCAGTCTGAAAGTAGAATAAAAAAAAGAGTTAAGTTAGGTCTCTACCCACTACACCGTACCATGAACGTATCAGGTCCCGAAGGGTAGGGTTAGGATTTTGGTGGCATTTCGTGGTTCTAGAATCCATGGAGTCGATATTTCCTAATTATTATAATACATAACACATTGATTTTGACCTTCGGTATTATCATATTCAAAAATGAACTAAATACATATTTAGTTCGGTTATTTCATACCTATTAATATTTGCTTGTTTGTAACGCTTTCACATCAGAGATATCCTCAATACCAAAATTAATTTAAATTGGTGCGGCCGAATAACGAATAAATGAATTTTGAAATATTAAAATACTGAAGGTCAAAATCAAAGTGTTATGTATTATAATAATTAGGAAATAGCGACTCCATGGATTCTGGAACCACGATTTGCCACCAAAAGTCCTAACTCTAGTTATTAGTATTAAAATGTTGGTCGGTGACGTAACGGGCTAGTCGGCATAATCACATACTTTTCAATACAAATAATATTTTTTTGTCTGACACGTTCCTACTACGGTCATGGTATGATACGGTGTAGTGTGCAGATACCTTTAAGAGGTAAACTAGGCGCTTGAATTGGGCACGGGTTATTTTAGTACTTCAAACGGAGCGCTCTGGTTGCTACGATACAGTTTTTTAAGGAACAAAGTAGCTCATAGTCTTTTTGACGACGTGCTGTAAACTTAGGCAGTAAAAGCAATTGCAAGATCTGTGTAGAAATCCATGAAACTTGCAACGGTATTTTGTGATTATCCTGTATATTGAAGTACAACAATATTTTTTTAAACTATAATATTTAAATTAATTATGCATCAACTTTTAACGCTGGACTGATATCGATGGTTAAAGACTGGAGCTCTAAGAACATAGGTTACTTTAGTCCCAGAAAGTATGACAGCTCAGCAGAGTAATCAATTAATAAGTTCTCAGGCGAAATCAAGGTCACTCTCTTTTTTATGGTTCCGTAGTCAAACTAGGAACCCTTATAGTATCGCCATGTCCGTCTGTCCGTCCGCAGCCTAGCTCAGGGACTCTTCAGGGACAGGGGCATGAATATACATATTAGTCACGCCAACAAAGTAGTAAAATAAAATCTAGAAAATAAAATGTTTTCCTACCTCCTCTACTAGTAATTTTTTTTTCTCATCTATCCCATAGTGTGAGGTGTCGTTGGATAGGTCTTTCAAAAATAGTTTGGGTTAGTTAAACAATTTTTCGATTAAGGGATCCGTTTATGAAATATTAAGCTTTAAAGCGCTAATTTTTTTTAGAGTCAAGTCCCCCCCCCTGCAGCCTGAACTGCAAATAATAAAAATCTAAAAAACATCTTAAATGCAAGCACATATAAATAATTTAATAGGAAAACTATTACGACTAAGTAGACTTAATTGGTTTTTGAGTTACAAACGGTTTGAATGTTTATACCTACCGAAAACTAATTGCAGTGTTGGTAAACTGACCGCGACCTATGTCGATGTTCTTTACCGAACAGGCCAAGGTGCTTTAGAAATGTGTTTCCGTTATGGCGCACTATAAACGTAAATAAAACAATAAACCCTAATAATCTGTACCTTAGTGACAACGACCACTATATCCAGTCCAAGATTAGTGGTCAACACAGCCTCTGGCAGGGGGTTGTCTTCGTCTTCGCTGTCCAGGTCGTCGGAGAGATTCCGAGAAGACCTCTTCATGGGCGAGGAGGCCGCTTGCTCCATCTCGTCTCCTGGCTCCGTATACCGCTGCCATTTTTGAGTTTGCTGTTTTTTACTCTGTAGCCTTTGTTCTGGAAAAAGAGCACTTAAAGGTCAGCAAATTGTCTACCGAAGGAAACTTTAACATCGCACAGATATTGCAATTACTCTGCCATAAATGATGAAGGTGTCTAGAAATGCTTAGCTAGTAAATGATTCTGCTGGCCAACACAATTGTTAAAAAACATACGTTAGTTTCCGAGTTACGGCAGTCTTTTTAGATTTTTTAGGCTGTAGCTTTACCTGAGCTAAACTTGGTAATCAAAAAACAATATGTGCAAGGGTTTCAGTTTTAGTTCTTTTAGCACTTATTATTTGTCCCACTGCTGGGCAAAGGCCTTTCGTCTCTTCCACCATTCGTCCCTATTAAGTGCAAGCTCCTGCCACTCGCTTTGAAACGCGTCCAAGTCATCAGGATTGGGTAGGTACTATAAAAAGTAATTGTAGATTGGTTATTTAGTTGTTGGCTGGTTTAATTAATATGAACAGTCCGTTGTTCAATAATCATTTAAAATATTGGCTAAATGTAAAAGAAACAAAATAAAATTTATATCAGACAGCTAACCCATCATTAAATTGTCCATCCAACATTAATCATAAGTACATTCGAAATGAATATAACTGTCTCCTTTCGATTCCTCGCAAATAAATCGCACTATATCTGCCAGCTGCATATGCCAAGTAGAAAACGCAATCACCAATTCTTTATTGCGGTTTGATTGAGTAAAGTGGTCAATTAAATTCACACGAATCGTGTCAAATTACGGCTTATTACATCGCTAAGTTAATGCAGTCGTTATATCCGCTGCAAGACCGACGCGATGAACAATTAGCCTAGTTTGCAGTGAGCCAGGATTCCAGCTGTTCCAGGTGATATTCGTGGTATAGATAAATATTTGTGTAATGAGCGCGAGTATTTGTTTCTGAGTTTTGAACAAATATTCATAGCGTATTCGGCCAGTGAAAATGTTAAGCATGTTTGAACCTTTTCATTAAAAATGCCGCCGTACTCAGACATTTTGGAGAGAATCAACTACTTCCTTTTCCAAACTTTTGTATGGAATATCGTCAGTAAGACGCAGGTTACACGCTCACTATTTCATCGGTTCAGTCCGCCAGTCTGGCCCGAATGACCGGAGAATGATCGTCTAACCGACGGACTGATGGTCCACACTGATGCGAAAATTTAATATTTTGAAATAATTACGAATGGGAAACTGATCGTGTAACTGAACTTGTATCATTCTCGCGTCAGTCACGGTCCACGACGAAATGGAACCAGACGACTCACGCGACACAAAGTATTAAATTTTCATCAGTCCGTCAGACCATGGGTTAGACTATCATTCTCAGGGCACTAACTAAACTGATCCCTGAAGTTCGTTTTTTATTTGAATAAATTACCGTTATTTCCAAAACGTTTTCGCGTCAAGAACAAAAAAAAAAAAAAGTCCGTTATTATTCTAATGTGGAAAATAAGAAGTATAGAGTAATTCAAATTATCGTTTACCGTGTTTATTAAACGTTATTTTATCAAATAACCACTTTTTTCTATTAAAAACCGACAGTCGTATATAACGTTTCTTTTCTTATCCTAGAGAAGACAGCAACACAAGTAAAGATAAAATAAACATTAAACTAGAAATCCCATAAAACACGAAGTAATTACGCAACTTTAATTCAAATCTAAGTCAGCATTCACAATCCGCAAGATATTCAAACCCGTTCAATGTGTAAAAAACACATTATCAAACACATCATGCTGTGTAAAGTTGACAAACCGCTATATTGCATAAATAAATGGCATTGATTCGGTATTACGCGTCGTCTGACGTAATCCTGTGACTCACCATCGAAAACTTTACGGGGTCCTCACACTATAAGATCAAGATAATGAGTAACGAGGTGGAAGGAATCAAAGGTTTTAGACGTGTTATTTTACCGACAATTTTTATTAGGGGAATTGTCAACATTAATTTAAGTATTTATTTTCTTTAATTAATGGCTCTTACTCCTGGTTTGAACAAGGTATTTCGCCAATGAGTTTTAGACAGTCAACAGGACTTGAAAATTTTGACCTTTGAGAAAAAAAAAGAACCTATTTGTGAAAATTACATTAATTAATTCTTCTAAACTGATTCATATATCTAAGAAATTAGTGCTGCTTTCTTAATAGTTACATAAACAAAACTATTCGAGTTATTTAGATAATCAGATTTATAAAAATGTTAGAACAATAGTTCTAGCCTTAGCCATTGATGGTAGAACATAAATAGTTACGATATTGATTTGATATATTATCAAACTAGCTAAACTGAAGTGGCAGTGGGCGGGGCACATTGCTCGCAGGACTGATGGCCGATGGGGTCAGAAGGTTCTGGAGTGGCGTCCGCGGACCGGAAGACGAGCTGTAGGTAGGCCTCCATCAAGATGGAGTGACGACCTCGTCAGGATCGCGGGACCGCGGTGGATGCGAAAAGCACAAGACCGGTCTGAGTGGAAAGCCTTGGGGAGGCCTATGTCCAGCAGTGGACGTCTTTCGGCTGACATGATGATGATGATTATCAAACTAGCGACCCACCCTCGCTTCGATTCGGTTTATTTATGTTTTCTGTAACACCTGTAGATTATACATAAAAAGCTTCCTCTTGAATCACTGTATCTGTTGATGATAACCGCAACATCGTAAGGTCCAACGTCCTAAATTTAGGACATTTGCCAAAGTGACTTCTGACTTTAGTTGACCGACGTAAGATACTATTTCCAAATAACGAAATTTCACGTGGGCCTTACGAGGTTAAAAGCGTACTTACAGACACAGAGACAGAGAGTAGAGGGACAGACGGCGGGACTTTACTTTGTTTTATACCATGTAAAGAAGATAGAGCTGACATTTCCAGCGTCGCAGTGTAATAAGTTCAAATATAATTTCATTATTTAGAGGCATTTTGCCTAGCCAATAATTACCTACTGAATGTGTTTCAAATAAAAAACCGGTCCAGAGCGAGGGTCCGTATTGATGGAGTAATCCTATTTTCTTGAAATGAAATAAGTTTTTCACAGATTTACATCGATTTTATTTTACACCATACAGTTCGTTACACAGTTCCATATATTTTGTTATTTAAAAAAACAATCTGACAGCCGTCATATCGAGGTGTTTTTAAAGATAGCTGATTACTTACCAAAGACAAGAAATCATATCCAAAGATGTTTACAAAGAAAGTTACACGTCAACCATAGACAAACAATTAATATAAAGGCGGATACACATTGTAGTGCTTACAACTCGGCCATCCTTTTTCCTAAGTGAGTCCTCTCACTTTCATTATGATGAAATTAAAATAATCAAGTTATGATCAGTTTTTTTACAAATTTCAACATAATTTATTTCTAAGGTAGACTGTTTTGATTATCACATCTATGCAATGCTCATCGCCTTGCACTGATCGCTCAAAACCCCTGCTCAAAACCTACCAAAAGTACTTAACATCTATTTACAATATCTCTAAGGCGTAGTCTGTTATGATCTGCGATCATCTATGCGATATCCTACCGCACTGATCGCTCATAACCTACAGGTACTACATTTTATCTCATATCAACATTACGGGGGTAGTCTGTTATGATCTGCGATCATCTATGCGGTATCCTCCCGCACTGATCGCTCATAACCTACAGCTACTACTTTCTATCTCATATTCACATTACGAGGGTAGTCTGTTATGATCTGCGATCATCTATGCGATATCCTACCGCACTGATCGCTCATAACCGACACCCGCATCGTTAAATAACAGTTACATTTCATTAAAAAAAAGAAATATTCTCTGTTATGACCTGCAGTCATCTATGCGTGACATCTCAATCAGTACTAACTGCTCATAACCAATGCTTACAGACAATTAATAATTAAGACAAATTACATCTCTTAATGCATAAATCACACAAAAAAAAGGTTGTACCACTATCAGTTATAATACATTTTCATATTACATATATATAATATATATATATATATTTACTCATAACTCGCATCCGCACTATCGCTACCGTCGCTTTTAAAAATTAACGAATCACAAGTCTTGGTAATTGTGATACCAGGTTTTTCCGTAAAAGTATGCCCGACAAGAACAGGGTACTTAATAACATTATCATCTACTACGAGGACCTGCAACCTCTCTGAAATACCCTGTATTTCGATGATCACGTCAGCTATACCAATCGGTAGGACAATATTATTTCCTATACCACGCAACAAGGGTAAGTTATCAACTACCCAATTAATACTCAATTTCAAGGCCTCGCTGTAACGCAAAAGTGTACACTGACTTCCCAAATCCACATAACCGTTCATTATACTGCCGTTAACTTTTACTCCTAATTTATACTTGTCATCATTAAAACTAGTATCGAAATTTAACTGCATCACATTTTTCTCTTTTGTATTAGAATCATTTAATTGCTTAGTACAATTTGTATTGGTATGACCTAGACGATTGCAAAGTGTACATTTAATTATTTTCTTCAAGCACCTAAAACTGTAGTGTCCAGGTTCATTACAATTGAAGCATGTCACAGTCGCAGCCGTACCAGTTTGTGGATTAATCATTTTATGAGCCCCTGACTGATTGGTTGTCGGAATATTTGACCTTTTGTCCTGATTATTTTTAAAAGGTTCACGTGACTGCTGTCTTATAGACTGGAAATATTCTAGAACCTGTTCAGGTTCCTGGCACTTAGCGGCTTTTGCTCCTAGCCTCAGGGAACGGTCCTCTATTCCGTACAGCAAACAGTCAACAGCTCGTTTACCCGTTATTTCGCAACGGTGTAGCAAATTAATTTTCTCATAAAAATACAATTCCAGTGATTCATTATATTTTACTCTTTTGGATAACATTTCGGTTAAAAGTTCGGCATAGTCGTCACTACTAGGAAACGAGTCAATGAGTTTGTTTTTCCACTCGGGCCACGAGAACGACATGGTAGGGAGAGCCTGATACCAGGTACGAGCAACGCCGGCCAACTTTGGCAAAGCATAATGGATAATTTGATCATCCGCCCATTTATATAGTTTAGCGCATTCCTCAACTTTTTTCAGCCATATGTTTATAGTTTGACCCTTTACCATGGGATCAAATTCAGGTATTACATTACCCAAAACGGGGAACTTGTTCCCCTCAGATCGTTTATTCGCCAAAGACTTAACTAATTCCGATAAAATTTTTACAACATTACTAGAATCAACATCTGAATTACTTACGTTTGCGCCATTCGTCTTACTTCTCGTTCTGTCAGCACGATGTTTTTGCCCGCTGCTGCGTCGCGAGTCTCGCTGCCGGCGCTCTCGTGATCTGCTCTTTCGTCCCTCGTTGCTCGTTGAGGTGCGGCGACGATGACTCCTGCTCCTTCTGTGCAACCCTCGTGAACGACGTTGGTGACGCTCACGAGATCTGCTTCTTCGTCCATTGCCGTCAGCGTAGTCCTCGTGTTCCTCGTGTCTAGCTTGCTGTTCACTGGATATAGCCGGCGTACATGTCCGAACGCTACGTCTACGGTGATGTTCGCGTTCGCGTAATCTTGAAGGACTTTTCCCGCTTCGATGGCAGCGTTTCCTTTTACGCGAACGCGATTTTCTTTCGTTGCTGTTGCTGCAGTTACGAACCTCTAAATCGTTATGCTCCATCGCGTCTACCCAAGTTGATTATATCTTCGATCAACGTTAGTGTTTTTCCGACGTATTTGCGAAATTATATGTTTTCCGAGCAAAATAAATAGTGGGTCTTGTGTATCCCACTTCTGAAATGATGGAGTAATCCTATTTTCTTGAAATGAAATAAGTTTTTCACAGATTTACATCGATTTTATTTTACACCATACAGTTCGTTACACAGTTCCATATATTTTGTTATTTAAAAAAACAATCTGACAGCCGTCATATCGAGGTGTTTTTAAAGATAGCTGATTACTTACCAAAGACAAGAAATCATATCCAAAGATGTTTACAAAGAAAGTTACACGTCAACCATAGACAAACAATTAATATAAAGGCGGATACACATTGTAGTGCTTACAGTATTAAACATAATATGCTCTTTTGTTATAAACTTAATTTTCTTTGCCATAAGGTCAATTTTGACTAGCCTAAATTTGAATACAGATTATCAAAGTTTTTTTGTTATTTCTCAAAAACTGTATTAGCTATACGTTAGGATTTTTTCATATTTTTTGATTAATAAACTTCAGAGATAAGGGCGTCGGGGGGGGGGGGGCCGTTCCCCGGTCATTTTTTTTACACTTTTGGCTATAAATCAAAAAGTACAAAACAGATTTTTAAAAAATACAGTTTTGAAATGTTCAGATTAAGCCCTATATATATTGCTATAATCAAAAAATTCAAGATTTTTTTTCAATTATTTATAAAATTAATTTCATATTTTGTTTCACTAAAAACAAATGCGGGCAAGCATGTACGTCCCCCTAAAAAGAGACTAACTTGAACAACGCTATCACATTGTATATTCAATCTAAGATAAAGACTGACCTAAATTGAAAACAGAACATTCTGTATAATCTACAGTTCTTATGACATTCGTCGTTAGAATACTAGACGAGTTCGTCATTAAGACCTGCAACACTACCGCATACTAATGGCTTCTTAACAGTACTCCAGCTATTTGTAACCAAGTTTGATATGTTACTGCACCTTTAGAGTGAAAGGTACTTTATAATAATAAATTCGATTCTTCGCTTCGTTCAAGAGAAAGGGGATAGCTATCGTTATTTGAACTTTCATTTTGGTAATAGAGCCCTTTGTTATTTTCGATGAACGGTCCGGTGTATTATGGCGCTAAGAAAGATACACCGCTCCTATGTATCGTATGATAGAAAACAAACGTTATAATAGGCAGATTTGGTGGCAGGGAAGGTTTTGCAGACACTGGAGTTTGGTAAACTGCGTGTTTAAAATATGATTAATCATTGTATTCAGATGTTATATTTTGCCTCTTATTTGACTGAAAGATTCTATACATTCATAGTACTTTTTTAGGGTTCCGTACCTCAAAAGGATAAAACGGAACCCTTATAGGATCACTTTGTTGTTCTTCTGTATGTCTGTCTATCTAGAACCTTTATCTCGGGAACGCGTGGAGGTATCGAGTTGATATTAAAATCATATACACCGGTCTACAGTCCCTTGAAGCTGAAAAAAATCAAACTTCTACATTAACGTTAAAAAGAAGATACGGCCGTTTATGCCGCCAAAAACGTGTATTTCGACGCTCTCGAGGAAATCAAAATGTATAGGGTATTTCCCGTCGACCTAGAACTATGAAATTTGGCAAGTAACACCGTCTTTTACTACATTATTAATTAAATCACAAATAAAACACGGTCTTTATTCAAGGACCCCTTGGTGGTTCCAACTCGCAATTGTACGGTTTTTTTCATTACTGTGTTACTACAAATATATTTTCAAATCTTGCTGTGTGGACACAGATGTTTAAATCAATGGTCATATTTTAGCGTTTTTTAATCTAGATTATGCAATAAATCCATAATTTCATCATCAGTCTGTCTTAGTTTACTACTGCAAAAATGTAATTAATGGCATGAAAATGTTAAACAAGCAGACCTACCCCCAGATTGTCAGTGAACTCTTATCTAAGACCAAGAATCTCAAGATTGATGCTAATCCTGAGAACTTTTTTTTGGTGGAAATCGAGCTATCGGATCAGGCCTCTGTGTTACCCTTAAACAGGAACACTTTTTTATACTCTTGGCCAGAACCAGATGAAACCGCGACATCTTGGCTATGCCTAAACAAATAAAATCCGGGACTCATATTCGTTTAGGAAGCGATGAGAGAAAGCACTAACTCTTTGAATTGCCTTAAAATACTAACTAATTCATGACGTCATTGCCACTTGGATCTAAACTAAACGGATGCAGCATGTCATGACTGGACACTCTAGACAGTGCATTAATAGCACAACGTGTACAGATAAGATAAATGATAAGAATTAATTAGTATAGAGACGTATCTATTGCTGTTACGTAATATATTAGATTGAAGGGTTGGTTTTTAATTAATTTAATTTGATAAAAAAAACTTATTAGCATAACAGCACAACTATCCTAGTCTATCTGCTACTAGAATAAACAATTATCCAAATTCCTACCATCTGCTCTAACAACAAGGGAAACAGATAAATAAACAATCAGAAAGGAAGGAAGTTAGTGTTAATTGTATAAAGCAACTCTTCACAGTATCAGTGTCTTATATTAATTGTAAAGAGACATTTATTTGTACGTAGGGCTCAGAAACGTTACTTAAAAAGTTTTCAAACGGTTCTTTATACAACATTTTGTTCGGAACGAAAACGAAACGGAAACATTTTCAAAAACGGTTCGTAATAATCGTTTCTGTCTTCTTACCACGTAGGTTTACGTTTTAAGGACCAGATTGTTAATGAGCTATTTTATAAAAAACTACTGCATACGGACTAATGGCAATGCACGAAATTCTTAGTCAATTTATGCAGCTGTATGGCTAATGCAACAGGATTACTCTCGCTTTTCACGGCGTCTCTTTATCTCCTTCGATGAGCACTTTAACGAAAGTTGTGATAGCCCCGCAAAAAAGTTCTTATAAGAAAACGGCAACTCAATTAATATTTTAACTTGATGAACGAAATGTACGTACCTATTGGCTCTTCGAATTTGACAACCGATTGTTACGCACATTTCGTTAAACATTCTAGCAAACGCTCAACTAAATGCTCAAGGCTAAGAGCACATTTACAGCATCTATACTCAAACCTACATTTTCATTCCGTAAGTGACACCCAAACATTCCCAAAAGTTTCAAGTCAATAGGTACTTAGTTAAAGTGAATTTTTCTAAAGGTCTAGCCACGACTTTACGCCGCGAGGGTATGCTTAGGGATGCAGAAGGAAACATATGGAAATAGCCTTATTGATTTGTTTGTTGCCACACACGCCGTCCCGCAAACTCGTGGCCAAGCCGTACAAATCCACCAGCAACAATGGGCCACTATATTTCATGATGCCTATATAAAAGTACGAACCAGGTGTGAGATCCAATTTGTCTATATGATCACCGAGCACAGCGGCCCAGTTTTGCAGCTGCTCCAGGATTCCCCACGGGGTCGTCATGGCAACCGTGAAGATGATCAGCGAGTGAGGCAACGTGTCCTCGCTGAGGGCGAACTTGAGCAGGTTCGTGTGGCCTGGGTCACCATCCAGGACCCACACGCTGAGACGCGTTTGATCTGAGAAAAGTATGTTGCGATTAGAATATGATTATAGAATTTTGTTTCCAAATGGCTATTATAATTTGCGTAACAATTGTATTTGCGGTATTTTGACCACGTCAGATGAAACTAAAACGAAAAGTTTCCATTATCTGGGATGTTCATACGAAGCAACAAATATTACAAATAATTTCATGCTTGTGGCCGAACGCGGGGCGCGTTAAATTAAACGTTTTTGAAAACATCCCTGTTTCATTTTCGTTTAGCGCTGAATGTTGTATAAAGAACCATTCATAAAATTATACATAACGTTTTCAAGCCCTGGTCTTAGGAAATTATTGGAATGCTCATATCATTGTTTCTATTGCCTTAACAATATGATTAGTTTCTTATATATTTCTGGGCCTTCCACTCATTCCCCAACTGTACATACAGTTAAAACTGGAGAGTCTAGTATTAGAGTGTTGCGATGAACTAGAACGAAAGACGTATTGCTGTAACATCATCTCATTACGTCATGATCAACTATTTAATAAAGAATTAAAAGATGTAGTGAATGTGTTTTATGTGATAATTGTTTTGATTTAAATACGGCTACAGCTTATTGTGTTAGTGTATAATAAAGGAGGGCTATGTCGAAGGACAACTGAATTCTGATGATAGCTGTTAGTAATGTTAGATGCAGTTATTGCTATACCTATTTCTTTAATGTAAATAAGTAAGATCAGGGTATAAAGAAATTGTTTGACACTTTTAAACTGATCACTCAAAGTTTCCCAATGAGGAATTATTACAATACCAAAAAAGAGTGAATAGTTACTTTTCTAAATAATTAGACTGATATTGGATGAAGTTTAAAACTGTGACATCAGAAGGATAGGATAGGTAATAATCTGACATCATAGTTCTAACTAATTTATAGAATGGATTAAAGAAGATTGACAAAAGAGATATACAGAGCTAAACTGATTGGAAGGGTCAGAAGGGGCCGCCCTAGGCATACTTTTTTGAATCAAATCAGAGAAATATACTGGCAAGGGCCGAATCTTAAGTACCCGAATTTGACATGTGAAAAATCAATCTACACTAATATTATAAATGTGAAAGTATTTCAGAACCTCCGTTTGTTACACTTACAGCTTAAACACTTGGATATCAGAAAGATGGAGCGTACTGTTAAGCCTAGAAAATTAGAATTAGAGATTCCAAGGGAATAGCAATAAATCACTTGTACGTGAACAGTCATAGGGAACAGCATCATGCCATCATGCAGTGGCATGGGGGCACCAGCAATTTTACAATGTGTTGGCCTAGTCTAGTTAGTAGTGACCGTGCATACATAGCTAGTAGTCCCCAATTTGATTCCCCGTATAACCAAATATGTGTGTGAAACTTAGGAGCATGAGTATTTGTTTCTCAGTCTTGGAAGATTTCTCGGTACATACATAAACTCACTCTTTCATTCCACACGTAGTGGGGTAGGCAGAGCTACAGAATTACCAACTCTAAAAATTTGTTGAAAACTCTGTAACCACTTTATGCACAATTAGGCTAAGAAGTTTTCCCCGTGTTTATTATTTTAATATAATATATTATATTTCGTACCCATAGTACAAGCCTAGAGCTTAGTTTGGGACACTTGGAACTAGGTCAATTGGTGCTAGACTGTCCCGTGATATTTATTTATTTAATGATTTAATTTTTCTCTAAAACGTTTATTCCATGGTCATAGTTCTTACAATAAATTAGGGTTGAAACATCCTTGTATAAAATTACTTGTGTCAGGAAATCACAGTCCTATAATGATGCAAGTAAATACATTAGTAATAAGAAATTATAATAAACTGCAATCAATGGAAGGGCAGATCTTGGCTTATAAAACTTAAAAAAAGAGACCACAGATATGAAGAATGTTGATATGACCTTTTTTGTATAAGATTTACAGTATTTTACTAATTACACATTTAGGGAACTTGTAGGAAAATAGAGCTATCTATTAAGATACTTTGTAAATAAGACATCTTGATAGTAACATGTTGTCATGATTAATTCTAAATATATTTTTTAGACAACTTCTTTAGAAAAACTAACACCACAGCATTATTTCAAATATTTTTTCTACATCCAATAAATTAAGTAGGTTTATTCTATAATTATCCATCAAAGCTTCTATGGATACCTGGCATTGTCTTTTTAGCAACAATTAGCTGATAGAAATGGGTGCTTATACTTGAAATCCAATGACCATCAATATATTTTTCAAAAACCCAGTTAAACCCATTACATTTATTATAAGACTAATATAGCTTAAATACTAAAGAGATATCATACAATTATTATAGTTATGGCAATAATATTGAACTAACAGGATAAAATTTTACGTTTACTTCCCCTAATGTTTATAACATACAGTTATAAACACTATAACTTTAGAACTCCCACAAAATAAAATCAAGTGACTTACCATCGCGATATTCATCTCTAACGTCTATATATGCATATTCGAGCGCCGACCCCTTCTTAGGGTCCTCTACTCCTTGTAATTTAGCAATTAGTGTTGTCTTCCCAGTCTCATTGTTGCCCAAAACTAACACATTTTTATTTGAAGGTAGTTTCGTATTGCCCTGATTCTGGACTTCTTCTAAAATCGCAGACCTGGAAGATGCAAATTTTCGATCAATGCTCATCCAATATCGTGGTACGCAAGTTCGATGTGGAACGTCAAAGTACTATTATAGTTGGTTATATCTAGGACGGTAGAGAAACGGACGAATATTGATGCAATGTGAAAAGATTCCACAGTTGTTTTACAAACAAAGGTAAGACGTCGCAGCTAGGTCACATATTTCTCAGGTATGAGAATTGACATCACGTAGGTGTGACACATTAGATCCCTATATGGGGTACTCAGTTGGAGACAAATATAACAGTGAACCGTTACCATAAGTTGTCCTTCGTATCGCCATTTTTTTCCTTTTTAGATTTAGGCCCTTTAGCCTGGCCGTTTGTCTCCATTCTTCAGAAATGTTAGAAGATAACAACGGCACACAGAGGCTTTTCGTTTTCGGCCGTTCATACGTCACTCTCGCGATGAAATGTGTTGCTGTATTCAAAATATGATTTTACATGCAAAAAGTAATTTGAACGGCCATTTACCCGAAAGAATTAAAAAGAACTTATAATATGTTTCAAAAAAGGAAATACTGGTTAATTTATTTTCCAAATATTTTAACTAACGACTTAGTTGTAATAAGTAAACTAACTAAATTAAAATCAGGGTTTTTGGGTTGAAAAGGTGAACAGCTATTTACCATTATATGTTGGTTATTTTGTACACTAGCTACACTTGTATTTTTTTCAAGACATGGTATAGCAATGGAACTCCTCTAAACATCCCAATTAGAAAGCATGGCATCAAAATTATATATCAAATAGTAAACTTTACTTAAATATGTTTGATTAAGAAAATTATTATTTTCTCAAAGAATGTAAGAACTATCAGTCATCTTATTTTCTATCCCAAAATTATGTTCAAATACTTTATGTGACGGCCATGTTTAGTGTGTACACATGGAGCTAAAAAAAATCTAAATTTAAATAATACTAGTAAATAATTTTAACCCAGAATTTATGCACATTAATGATTTAACAACACAGTGCACAAATACTTGCAATCCAGTTTCTGAGCGGTTCATATGCTTGTCAAATTTTGCGAATTTGACAGAACACGGTTAGAACGTCATTTTATTTTACTGTTTCAAAATCAAAAGAAAAATAAGCGAATTAAGCCCTAGAACAAAGAGAAATCATCTTACTAGTGTAGACTTAGCTGTGCAGCTCATTTTCTCTGAAGAAAAATGTTTCGGAAACCTCAGAAGCCTAGTTCCGGGAAGAAAACCAACTTGTCTCAGGTGAGTCATTAAAAATTGTTTGTCCTTCAGATTTACGGTTTTATAAGAGTCCATTGCGACAATAGGTTAATTAAGATTAGAAGCAGCATTTCTATTCTTAGAATCGATAAGTGTATCAGGAGTTACTCTACATGAAGGAGCTAGGGAAGCTAGGAACTCTTGCAATAATCCAATGCTTTGTAGCAAATATTACAAAGGCTGTATTGTTTGTTTGTGTTTTAGCGGACTCATTGATAACAGTATTGTGTCCGACTTTGGGATAGTAATTGGTAGTGTATAAGTGGCACAAACTGTTTCTATGTAAACAAATGAGTCAGAGCAGAAATAAACTTAGGATATGTAAACTAAATGGAGTTTGGAATAAAAACATGACTTCTTAACTTTGATAAAACCATTTATTTGTAAATTGGAATGTCATTTCTTTATGCTTGACAGTTTTTTAAGTTATCCTTATAACAATCAACATTGAAATGTATGTAGTTATTGTTTGTTTATTTTAAATTATGTTCTGTCTATAGGGTGCAATTTAGAAGTAAATAAATTCTCCCATGGCAACACAGTTTCTGCTTATCAATATATCCCTTTGAATCCTGAAGAGACTCCTCAAGACTACCAAGTGTAATTTATCTTTAAGATGTACTCTTTCTGAAAACGAAATTAGCAATTTAAATAAATTATAATACAACATATTATACCTATGAATAGAAGCATATGTTTAACCCGTAATATGCTTAAGAACAGACCATGCTACAAATTTGGATTTATCTGTTATTTTAAGCTTATTTATTGGACTATATCATAATCTGAAGAGACTCACCTTAGTTTTATTTTCGGCTCCTGCAAATGAGGGTTTAATGAATAATGGTTTTGTGCATTCAATTAAGTACAGTTAGTGAAGATGTAAACAAAACCAAATGAATCAGTTACTGTTATTACCAGGGTTTGGAGTTTTCATAGCACGGTAAAATAAACAAATGAGTAAAATTAAATTAATAAGTATGAGTTAAATTTTTATGTTAATTTCGACTCCACAGCTCCCTTAGTCTTACTGTGCTATGAAAACCCCGAACTTTGGTTGTTTCTCCGTAATTGCATACTTTTGAAGTTCAAGTGAGGTTTTTTAATAAGGAGTAATAAGTTTAAGATTAAATCACTACTAGTAATATGTTATTATTAAATACCAACCCAATACTTCAGAGCTATACGCAAAGATAGTTAAAAGTCTCCAAGAGAGAGAAACAGAGTTCTATACATACAAGTCAAAACAGGAAAGGTCCTTTAGAGTTGTGATCAAAAACCTCCACCCATCATCCGACTTAGGCGAAATCAAAACCGAATTAGAAGAGCATGGCCACAAAGTGACTAATATCTGGAATGTTAAACAAAGGTCTACCAAAAAACCTCTGCCGATATTTTTCGTAGAAATAGAATCAAATAATAATAATAAACTTATATACAATATCAAGGCCCTACTACACTGCAAAATAACAATCGAACCGCCAAGACCTAAAAAAGAAATACCACAGTGCAGCAACTGCCAACAATACGGACACACTAAAAAAAATTGCTTCAGAAAACCAAAATGTATTAAATGCGCTGGAGACCACGCATCAGCCAACTGTGCACGCAAAGAGAGGTCAGACTCCGTCAAATGCATTCTCTGTGATGGCAACCACCCAGCAAATTACAAAGGATGCTCTGTGTATAAAGAGCTCCAAAAAATTAAGTATCCTTCTCAGCCACCAAAATATAGGCAAACAAATAAGGTGGGCAATAACAACCATGTAGAAGCGCCTCAACTTAAGCCTCACAGTAACTACCAGCCAGGGAGGTCAAATCCCGACTCAAATAATCGGATAGGCAATAGTAATAAAATGTCATACAAACAGGCGTTACTATCAGAGAACCCAACGACAGCCCCATCTTCTGCATTAGGCAACCAAAATGAAGACAATAATAATTTACACACAAATTATAGTGACATGAAAGAAATGATGAATGCTATGAGACAACTGATGCAGCAAATGAATACAATGACAAACCTCCTTATGGAACTCATGACCAAAATTACAAATTCGATTTACTTAAAATAGCCCTTTGGAATGCCAATGGGCTGTCACAACATTTTCTCGAAGTTAAGTCTTTCGTAGAATTAAACAAAATAGATATCCTACTGATCTCTGAAACGCATTTCACTGTAAAGAACTATTTCAAATTACCCAATTTCTCGTTTTACCACACAATGCATCCCGACGGAACTGCTCATGGAGGAGCTGCAATACTTATCCGCACTAATATCAGACATCACGAAGCTGAATCCTACAGAACTCCGGAAATACAAGCCACAAGTATAGTTATAGAAGATCGTCGGGGCCAATTGAAGATAACCGGTTTATACTCACCTCCTAAACATGCAATGAAGAAAGAAGATTACAGACGCTTCTTCGAAACACAGGGTCCAAGATTCATAGCAGGCGGAGATTACAACTCCAAGAACACCAGCTGGGGCTCGCGGTTGACAACTCCAAAAGGTAGGCAACTGCAAGCAGCTCTCAGAGATCTACATCTGAATGCAGTGTCCAGTGGTGAACCTACTTACTGGCCTACAGATCCTAAGAAAATCCCAGACTTAGTGGATTTCTGCATTGTTAAAGGAATCCCAGTGAACAATATTACCTGTTATTCCTCTCAAGATTTATCATCTGACCATAGTGTTGTACTAGTAGAAGTCCGACATAAATTCATACCAGTTAAACCTCCAGTCACGCTTCACAATCACAAAACGAACTGGAACCTGTTTCGCTTGCTCGTGAATTCCTCCTTGAACACTAAACTCCCTCTTAAATCTGAAGACGAGATTATGTTTGCGGTAGAGCATTTCAATAAATGTGTCCAAAATGCTGCCTGGGAAAGCACATCGGATATTGTAAAAACAGATACAATGGTCTACTCACTACCTGTGAGGGAATTACTGGCCGAGAAACGAAGTGCCCGTAAACAATGGCAAACGAGTAGATACCCCGAACACAAAAGAAGATTTAATTACTTAGCGGCAAAGCTAAAACAAGTACTACAATGTGAACGAAATGAAAACTTCCAATATTATTTAAAAAAATTAGGTGCTACATCAGCTAGCGACTACTCCTTGTGGAAAGCCACAAAAAAACTCAAAAGACCGATACCTTCTAAAGCACCAATACGCAATAAGAATGGAACTTGGGCTATTAATGACAAGGAAAAAGGCGTGGCCTTTGCTTTTCATTTAGACGAAGTTTTTATACCTAACGCATCTATTTCAAATAGTGAAGAAATCTTAAATCGTCTCAATGAACCAAATGGACTTACCGATCGAAAAGTTCACCAAAAACGAAGTCTCAACAGCCATAAAAAAGCTAAAACAAAAGAAAGCACCAGGATACGACTTGATTACGGCCAAAATTTTACAGGAACTACCAGATATAGCAATCACTTTTCTGACGCAACTATTTAACTGCATTCTTGTGAGAGGTATCTTCCCGCAACAATGGAAAGTGGCACAAATAATAATGATACTTAAGCCTGGAAAACCCCCTGAGGAAGTATCTTCGTATCGACCGATTAGCCTGCTACCAATCACATCCAAAGTTATGGAAAGCCTTTTTCTAAAACGTCTACATTCTGTACTTGCCAAAACTCAAATTATACCAGATCACCAATTCGGGTTCAGAGAAAAACATGGCACCATAGAACAGGTCCACCGACTTGTGGAGCAAATACACAAGACCTTTGAAAAGAAAGAATACTGCTGCGCCGTCTTTCTTGATATATCACAGGCATTCGACAGAGTTTGGCACGAAGGCTTATTGTATAAAGTAAAAACACAGCTACCCACAAATTACTACATCTTCCTTAAATCCTACCTTGCGGATAGACATTTCTTTGTAAAGCAAGGAGAAGAAGTCTCCTCCCTGCATAAAATACATGCTGGAGTGCCCCAGGGCAGTGTTCTCGGCCCCATCCTGTACTTACTATTTACCGCTGACTTACCACTTTCGGAAGAGGCCATAATCGGTACATTCGCAGATGATACGGCTGCTTTAGCAACCCATGAAAATCCAACGCAAGCAAGCACCATTCTTCAAGCGTGTTTAGATAACATAACAAACTGGCTGAAAACCTGGCGTATTAAAGCAAATGAGACCAAGTCAGTACAGGTAACCTTTACCACTAGACGTGACACCTGTCCTCCAGTAACACTCAATGGAACACAAATTCCTCAAGCAAATGAAGCCAAATATCTAGGATTGTACCTAGATCGTCGCTTAGTCTGGAAAATACATATTTTCACGAAACGAAAAGCTCTAGGCATGCAACTTAGAAAAATGTACTGGCTATTCGAAAGAAAGTCCCAGCTGTCTTTAGAAAATAAAATACTCTTGTACAAATCCATCCTAAAGCCAATATGGACGTATGGTGTTCAGTTATGGGGAACCGCATCAACCTCAAATATAGAGATACTACAAAGATTCCAGTCAAAGATTCTTCGAATGATAACTAACGCCCCTTGGTTTGTTACGAACAAACAGTTACACCATGACCTAAAAATCCGAACAGTTATAGATGAGATAAGTCATACAATGAAATCCTACAAGAGAAGAATACGTAATCACCCAAACATACTTGCAATGCAGTTGATGCAAAGTAATTCGACGTTCTCAAGACTGAAAAGAAAAGCGCCCAGAGATCTTTAATCGACAATAACATATAGGGTACACGTCATTGGACTGTCACCCTTCAAGTCAATACGCACCTTCATGACCATTTGCTGAATGTCTCTGAGACAGTATTGCAAAACAACATACATAAAAAAAAAAAAAAAAAAAATTTATTAAATAAACACATGCTTAATGAAAGGTTGAGGTTAACCGGTTTCAATTCACATGGACAGTGTTTATTTGTCAATTAGAGTGGGCGAAAGGTGATGAAATCATAAGGACAAACATTACAAAATCAAAATGAATATGATCAAATACAGTGCTGTGTCATCATAAAATTAGTATTTAATGCTAAAAACAATTCATTATTAAAGTGATAAAGTGATTTCTGTACAAGTTTTTATTTCAATTTATACCTATTGTTTGAGTTTGGGTCAAATCTGGGTTGTCATTTCTGAAACACTTGGGCTGAGGTTTTATATACATTATGTAAACCTGATGACAGTGCAATATTATAGTATCTATAGGTCTCATGATGGCGTCGCAAGGTGGCACCAGGATCTCTTCCTTCTGTACTTAACCTCGTAAGGCCCACGTCAAATTTCGTTAGTTCGAAAAATAATCTTATGTCAGTCAACTAAAGTCAAAAGTGACTATGACAGATGTCCTAAATTTAGGACATCGGGCCTTACGAGGATAAGGCTATGGAGTTGACTATGCTACTGTAGACTCACTTAATTTGATTTGTTAATAGTGTGGTCTTGATGACTGCGTAAAAAGTAGAGAGATAGATACACAAACATCTTTATTCATAACACAATTCTAAAGATATTTTAGTAGGCAATTCATTAGTTTTGAAAAAGAGCCATGTGATCATGCAAAAAACAGACATGTTAATATTGTATCGTCATGTTTACAACACAATAGGCCTGAAGATTTGAAGCTATCATCAATATACATCTTCTGGATGAACTTGCTTCATTGTCGTCAAAACCTTTGTCATCCTAGGGTAAGAGATAGTCTGGAGCAAACACATTATTAATTTAACAAAACCTTTTATTACCTATCCAGAGAGTGTTTTTTTATCACGTAGGTAGGTAAAAAAAGATTAATTTTGCGAGAGGGGTGAAGATAGGCTTATGTAGGATAGCAACGTAGGAGAATTAATTAAATAATGTGTTATAGTTTAATTCTAACATTTCACTTTCAGTTCGGCCTCCTAGATTTTCCCGACACATTAGATGATGACGATGAACCCATGGACGTTTCTGATGATGATATGGACTTGGAGGCAGAGCTAGCGGCCCTCAGCGGGGGCAGTGCTAGGCAGAGACCACGGAAGCCTGCGGCCGTGCCTTCTACGGATCTGAATGCTATGATTGCTGCAAGTTTGCAGGATGTACCGTCAGATGAAGATGAGTCAGGTAGAAGTTTAATGGCTTATATTATCATCATATAACTTACTTTAAAAACATGGTTAGCGTTGTTCATAACCTTGCCCAGGAAGCTATATACATATTTTATAAAGCTAAAAGCTTTAAATGGCATAAGATTTCCTAACTATAACCTCGAAATTCTCGAATCTTTACTAGATAGTACCTATATAGTAGTTGGTTGTAAAAGGCGGAGGCCACCACCATATTGGCAGCCTCCACTATAAAAAAACCTCCCCAATTTTTTTATAAGATAGGTTGATTTGTTACTTTTCTGGCCCTTCAGAGTACTAGAGAAGCTTTGTCGACTTTTTTAGGACACTGGCTAAGTTTGATAGGTCATTAGGTAATAAAGGAAATAATTAAAGTGGTACCACCCGCATGGTAGTTTCATATCACTTTTAACCGCGTACAGTGCGAAGATCAGCGTTTGTTTGAGTTACAACTTTAATTATATGATTAGACAATTTTATGCAAAATAAATTTATAAAAATCATTATGTAGTATAAAAATAAGATATTTTAAAATTATAGTTACTAAATAAAAATGTTACAGAAAATAGCTTTTATAGAAAATGATAGCAAGATATTATGTAGAATTTAACTTTATACCCCTAGTTTATACCAATATAATCACCACACATTGTCTATCCAAATCAAGCAACTTATAAATGACCACCCAGGGGATGAAGATGACCCAGACTTACTCAGCGAGCTGCACGAGCTTGCTGTCGACGACCCATCGACCCCCCCTGCGCCGCGCGCCGCGCCCCCCACTTCGTTCAGCGCCGACAGCAGCACCATCAGCCTTCTGCAGGACCGGATCACCAACTATACGGTGGCTGAAAGGAATGCTAAGGCAAATGGAGAGAGCAGTCGAGTTAGGAGGTTAGTTCTTCAGTAAGGGATCAGCTCAGCAGGTTGGTGCCTTTCCTCTGCTTTCCGGCGACGGTAGCTGACATCTACAATGTTTAGTTCAATGTATAACTGATCCTTTAGATTCAAAAGACCCAAAGGTTAAAGTGGTTATTATTTATTTTGCTTCGCAGATTCGGACGAGGCCTCAAAACTTTGAACGATCTTCTGAAGCATGCAAAAGCTGGCCATAACATTAGCAACGAGGACATCCCTCCCCCCGTGCCCGTGGGACAGCCGGGGGGCGCGCCCGCCACTCCCGGGGACACCCCCGCCCCGCCCGAGGAGACGCCGAGGCCGGCTCTGAGGCCTGCACCGTCAATACCGCAAAGTCCTACCGGGTAATCTATATATGCACAATTGCACATACGTTTGTTTTCCTCGGGTCTCTGCACATCTCGTGTCATAATGGCCTATTCTATTCCCTTGACAAACAATATAGGTACTATTATTTATTTATTTTTTACGGTTTGACGTCCCAACCAAGTTTTGTACAGAGTTACTACAATATTGAGGGCGTTTTCTGCCATCCAGTCCCCCGGTCCCCCCCCGCGGCTCCCCGGCGGAGGACCGCCCCCCCGCGCCGCCCCCGCGCGCGTCGGTCCGGGCGGAGCCCTCTCCTGAGCCGCGGGAGCCGCCGCCGCCGCCGCCGGTGGAAGACCCAGCGAGGCAGGAGGGGTTGAAGACTATATTGAGTGAGTATATTTGAGACTAAGGATTAGGATTCATTTATCACCAAGCGGACAACAAGTTCTCTATTGTCTTTCCTCGGAGTTCCAGCTACCACTGTACCAAATTTGATTAAATTCGGTTGGGTATTTTTTTATGATCGTATCACAGATAAACATAAAGACAGAAAGATGAACAAAAAATCCACTATTTTGAAGAGCTTGAAGATTTGTACAGTTATATACGAGGGGCGTTCAATAAATTCTGGGTACTGGTATCTTGCAAACCTTTTTATTAAACTTCTTAATACTGGCCGCCAAGAGTCATTCATTGACAGTAAAAAAAAGTAAATTTGAAGCCCACACGTTCTTTTTTTTTTCTGCTACTGCTGAACAAACGTGATCACCATGAGCGATTTTGCAATGTTAATTAAATTGGAGCATCGAGCAGTGATAAAATTCTTGACTTAACAGGGAAAAAATCAAAAGTCTATATAAAGAAGAAATGGATTTAGTTTACCGTGAGTCCGCTCCTTCATTATCTACTGTCCAAAAGTGCTCAAATGAATTTAAGCGTGGGAGGGAGAGCATAGCAGATGACCCTAGACCTGGTCGGCCTGTTGAAGCTACTTCACCAGAAAACATTCAATAAGTGGATAAAATTATACTGGAAAATGGTCAAGTGAAGGTCTATGGCACAAAAAACCAGTATTTCTATTAGTACAATACATGATATTTATTATCCACGATCATCTTAACATGTCCAAAGTTAGTGCGGGATGAGTACCACCAATGTTGACACGGTTTCAGAAGCATACGCGCGTTGCTTCTTGTTCCGACTTCATTGAGCTGTGTGGTGAAAACCTTCTTCTAAAAATTGTTACCTGAGATGAAACTTGGGTTCATCATTATGACCCTGAGAGCAAACAAGAGTCGATGCAGTGGCACGTTAAAGGAACACCTTATCCCAAGAGACTCAAAGTCGTCCCTTCAGATGGTAAGATCATGGCGACAATATTCTGGGATTGTGAAGGGATATTATTATAAAGAAAAGGGTTTAAATATTACAGGAGAGTACTACGCTAGCATTTTACGCCAATTACGGGAAGCAATCAAAGAGAAGAGGAGGGAAAATTGACCAGAGGAGTGCCGTTTCTTCATGACAACGCCCCTGTGTATCTGGGTTTTAAACTATTACTCACCTGCCGTAGAGTCCAGACTTGGCCCCCAGCGGCTACTTTTTGTTTCCCAACCTTTAAAAGGATCTTCGCGGACATCGATTTTCTAATGATGAAAGGTTGAAGGCAGCGGTGGTAGAGCATTATGACACCAAAGATAAAAAATATTTTTATGAGAGGTTAATAAAAGTAATTCACAGATCTTATAAGTGTAATAGGGGGGAATATATAGAAAAATAAAAATAAAACACTAATCGTATGCTTTTGTTTTCCTTCTCATACCGAGAATTTATTGAACGCCTCTCGTACTCACCCGCAAAAGTACTCGCCTACCTGTCTTTTATTCTATATGAATAAAAGACATTTTGGATATGTATAACTTCTTAAATCAGGAAGTAATTTCAAAAATACTGAACGTATTTCGATATAATTTGTATTTATCTGTTAGTAGTTAATTATTGTGTTTTATAAGGATTGCAAATTTATGGATCTATTGGGTTCTTTTGGAAAGAGCACAGCCTTTACAAATAATATTTGTTGGCCATTTTGTACTTAGGTTCATTAGCAACCAAACACTACAATTTACAACAAAATTGAGTAAGTGGTCTTGAAGTTACTCTCTGGTTTAATAAGTTTTTGTAAGCAGCTATATGAACAAAAGACGGGTAGGCGATCATTTGTGCCTGATTTTACTTCTATTATTGAGTAAGCAAATCCAAGCCGTATTCTACTTTATTATCCAACATTAATCGTATTGTTAACAGTATCATAGCTCTTGCGCTAAGCAATTGATGTCTTTTCAGAACGCCAACAAGAATTCAAATCCGCGGCTCTCTCCGCTAAACACGCCGGCGACAAGCCCCTCGCCCTCGAGTACCTGAAGATCGTGAAGCAGTTCGACGCTGTGGTGGCAGCATACCGTGAGGGTCAGGAGATGGAGCTGAGCGAGCTGCCAACTCCTGAAGCTATCGCCGCCGCGTTTAAGGGGCAGCAGAGGGGGGAGGAGGCCACGCAGGGGGCTACTGGTGAGTCATGGTTAGAACATAACCCACTTTATAACCAGGGATCGGATATTCGGTAAGATTTTTACCTAAAGTTAGGCGGCGTGAACGCTATGGAGACGGACCCAATAAAATTTTTCTAATAAAATTCCCGGAATTTCTGAATTTATAACTACAACAACAATGCATATTTAAGTATGTATATAAACTTATTGCTTATAAATTTGTTCTTTTTTCCATGCAGAAGTATTGTATTTAATTTATCTGCGATTTATGTCAACTAACGAACTAGCAGAACTAGCAGAACTAGCAGAAAATTAACGCACAGTTTTATCTTAAATATAAAATACTGATAATAACTAGCAGATTTTTCTGTTAAATTGTGAATTTATGCGGCTACAACATACATACATTTTATATCTGTAACAACATTAACAACTTATGTTATGTACCTACTTACCAAAATAGTTATAAATAGCTAAACATATTTGTGTATTTTTACATTCTTGTATCGTTTTATGCGATCCTGGAATCTCGGTATAATAATTTAATTTAAATGTATCAAGTGTTTGTAACATATATGTATAGATTAATATTATGAACATATTGAATCGAATGTATAAAATTAGTTTAAACTTAACGCATAAGTAATTTTAAAAATGACGATGTATATTTCTTACTAATAAATATTCTATTCTATTCTATTAATTTATTATTAATCCTGCATGTGTATGTACCCATCATTTTAATAGGAGGAAGAATAAAGGCAATAAGGTCCGGCGCACATACACCGAAGCGCAGCGCAGAGTTTCACTGCCGAATTATCGTCTTTGGACGTCTTGATATAAGATCTAATTTAATTAACAACACAAATAATCTTCACTAGCCTCTCCTGAGCATGAGTGGTAATTAATTTCGACGTTATTTCAACATAACAAACACGATTATGGTTTGGCAGTGAAAAAGCCTGCGCCTCTCTTAGCTGTATATTCGCCTGTGTTAACTTGTGTTGATTTTTATTTATAAATCGCTTTTGTTTTTACTTAGTACACATTGTAATAAAGAGCTCAGAATAAAGATTTATTTATTTATTTTAATTGTTGAGAAAAAAAAAACTTACAAAATAAAACCACTATCATTGGCAAATTTATTACAGAAGCGCCTTCGGAGCCTGCCCCAGAAGAAGCGCCTGCTCTGATTACGGCCTCCACCATGGAAGAGGCGTTGAAACAGAGGCTGGCAGGCTTTCAGGTAAAACCATAAGGTCTATGCTGTACTACCATAAATATAACAGTAGTTCATCGTGAAAGAAAGAAAGCGCTTTGCATGCGTCCACCGTACTCGCCGCGAGCCATCACACAAACAGTAAACTCTTACATTGAGTAATATTTCATATAATTCGTACGATTATACAGTAAATAATTTTACATAAAATTCCCTGTTCATACGATCAAGTTGAAATTTTGCAACTATGTATCTTGGAAGCTCTTGTATATTGTTCTGAGAACTGGCTAGTTCATTTTCATATTCAAAATAAAGTTGTTATTTCTTATTGACAATACACTAGGTACATACGTCTTTCAGGATCAAGAAGCGAAAGCCAAAGAGCAGGGCAACTCGTCCAAGGCGCGGCGTATGGGCCGCATAGTGAAGCAGTACCAGGACGCCATCCGCCAGCACGTGGCCGGGAAGCCGGTGCTGGTCGACGAATTACCGCCTATCGCTGGCTACGGACCTATTCCTACTGATAATGTAAGTAACATTGAATTTTGTTATACGCGACTCCATTCGTTCAGCCAATAGGGTCATTAGCTTTTCGCAAATACAATAGCTAATACATTATTGGATGCTGTTGGGTCTTCCGGTACTTCTATAATTACAAATAAGGGTGTTGAGTTAGCGCTTAGTTGAATGGGATATCTTTAACTTGCTTCGAACGTGATGCAAGGTAACGTGTGTTGTACGAAGTCCACAACAGGTTCAAGATTGCGTATATACTACGTAGCAAGCTTTTCAAAGGCCTTTGTAAGGGTATTGGTTAGCGCTTAATACAACATGCAATCGTTTGGAATAGTGCTTTAAAAGCATATTTAAAAGGGTTTGGTAATTTAAGCCTTGCGAACAACTCATATAAAACCCTTTGAAAGGGATAGCGGGCCCGTCCCTGTTTGATACTTGGTAAATTGTGTAAAATGATCCCCTGATAATTTAATAAATATTCTGTTTCCAGTCTCAGCCCGCTCCCGCCGCCGCCCCCTCCCCCTCCCCCGCCCCCGCCCCCTCCCCCTCCCCCGCCAGCTCGCCCGCGGCGCCCCCGGCGTCGGCGCACAAGCCCACCCGCTACGACAAACAACTAGCGCTCTTACTGCACCGGCAGAAGGAGTTCAGGGAGGCCGCGCTCAAGGCTAAGAAGGCTGGTGAGTCTTACATACACACATACAGACACTGAATGATAGATAGACAGTAAATCCAGCTAGTTAATATTGGTTAAACTCGATAGTAGTCAAGTTCATTCTGTGGCTTCAGGATCTCAAATTGTTGTATGTCATGCTTATGTAGAATGTGTTTGGGCGACGAGGGAAATTGTGTAAATGCACCCATATCATATGTATGCATTTGTGCTTATAATGTAAAAATACTACAAGCAGTAGGTATTTCTATTTTATAGACTACCGTTTTTTGCCTTTATGTTTAGGTTTTAATTTAATGTGTAAGTCATGCTCCTATAGCGTGTGCACTAGCATCCGCATTTAAGGTGGCTCTATTATGAAACCTGTGTTTTTTTTAGTCAACGTGAAAATAATTTCAATAAAACAAAAAATAAGGTTTTATTTTATTTTTGTTATTTCAACAGGTAACATTGAGCAAGCTAGGGAGTACCTCCGCGCGGCGAAAGGTTTCGACGCAGTGATAGACGCTGCTAAAGGCGGACTCGCGGTCGACTTGAAATCTCTCCCAGTACCCCCACAGACCAAGAAACAGATTGAACATACGTAAGTCCTTTTTTATATAAGTGAACTTACAATGCCACTAGAAAAGAGGTAACACAATCTGAATAAATGATCATAGACCAAGTTTTATTTTTTTGTTTTTGGTGATTAAAAACATAACCTTCCATATCCAAATATTATATCCCTATTCATTTCTCTTCATTTTATCTTGTTGTTTGACTTTATCGACACAAGAAGACGATTTTAACGGGGCCTCTGTTCTACTGGGTTAAAGCATATTGCATTTATCGGTTTATAGTATTGTTGTTAACTTGCCGCCATTACTGCCGTGTAAATAATAACTGTCAAAACGCTGACAATACGATACCATTCTCTCCGCAGTTTCGACGTAGTAACAGCCGAAGACTGCACCCCACCAGACGACGTGTCCACCGTCGGCTCCGACGATGACGTCATCTCGCGGATACACCAGCAGCTCATGAGCCAGCTGAAGCTGTGTCAGGCCAACCGAGACCACAACCGGGCCATGGGCAACATCGCGGAGATGAACCGGTTCGAGAACCTGGCCGTAAGGGTCAAGCAGGACCTGGATCTTGTTGTGGTGGCCAAGAGGTGAGAGAGCTTGTCTTGTTGTATATTATAGTCATCTCGCGGATACACCAGCAGCTAATGAGCCAGCTGAAGCTGTGACAGGCCAACCGGGACCACAACCGGGACATGGGCAACATCACCGAGATAGACCGGTTCGAGAACCTGGCCGTGAGGGTCAAGCAGGACCTGGATCTTGTTGTGTTGGCGAAGAGGTGAGAGAGCAGGTCTTGTTATATATTATAGTCATCTTGCGGATACACCAGCAGCTAATGAGCCAGCTGAAGCTGTGCCAGGCCAACCGGGACCACAACCGGGCCATGGGCAACATCGCGGATATGACCCGGTTCGAGAACCTGGCCGTGAGGGTCAAGCAGGACCTGGATCTTGATGTGGTGGCGAAGAGGCGAGAGAGCAGGTCTTGTTATATATTATAGTCATCTTGCGGATACACCAGCAGCTAATGAGCCAGCTGAAGCTGTGACAGGCCAACCGGGACCACAACCGGGCCATGGGCAACATCGCGGATATGACCCGGTTCGAGAACCTGGCCGTGAGGGTCAAGCAGGACCTGGATCTTGTTGTGGTGGCCAAGAGGTGAGAGAGCTTGTCTTGGTGTATATTATAGTCATCTCGCGGACACACCAGCAGTTCTTGAGCCAGCAGAAGCTGTGCCAGGCCAATCGGGACCACAACCGGGTTATAGGCAACATCGCGGAGATGAACCGGGTCGAGGAGCTGGTTATCTGTGGTTTCCAGGGTTGTATTTTTCCTCGTACTTTGAGACTAAAATGAACGTTCTTCCGCAGTGTTTCCTTAGGACTAAGACTGCCCTCCTTTAAAAATGGCTTAAAATCACCAACTTGCAATGCAGACGTTTAAGGGTGACAGTGATCTAGAGGTTAGAACCATCAGGTGCCCGTCTCCTCGTTTGCTTTTAAAAACAACGTAAGTTATGTAATGTCCTCAATTTCACATGACTTTAAAAATTTGGTCCGACGACGAGCGAAACAAGGGAATTAAGTGTTGGGTTATATTGCGGCCACAACGTGCGGACTACGCGAGCGAAGCAACCTTCCCTCGGAAGCTTAGCTTTCTTGGCTTAGACTTACAATAAGTTTTTTTTTTACGGTACAATATTTTTCTTCTCTTTTCAGTTTGAATCAAACCCCTCCTAAGTTTCACTACGAGGCTCGACAGTTCGCGGTCGTCCAGTGCAATACGGATCTTAACGAGAACGACCTAGAGCTTACAATAGTACGGGGCATCGCTTACAACGTGCCTAATCCTAAGGAGATCGATACTTATGTGAAGTTTGAATTTCCTTACCCACAGGTAAGTTTAGTTGTTAAAGTATTGCTTTAACTTGAATGTTTTTTAAAACACAGTTAAACTAGTTGAGGTAGCGGTCCTGGGTGCTATCCCCGGGAAACGTAAATGTACACTCAGCGGTAAAAATACCAGACCTCGTACTACTGTTTACAAATATAACAAGAGAGTAACTTCAAAAATACTTAATCAGTCTTGATGTAAATTGTAGTGTTTCGTTGCCAATTAACAAGGGTCCAAAATGGCCACCAAGTATTCTTTTTGAAGGTCGTAACTCTTTCCAAAGAAAGCCAAATGATCCATAAATAACCTATTAGTATTAAATTATAGTGTTTTGTACGGCTTTGAAAATGAATATTTTGTGTTCCTTTGGAAAGAGCCACGACTTTTATAAATCCAAAGCAGTGGACATAATATATCTTCTATGCGGGCCTATTACAATCGTATTTTTTGATGTGGATAAACGTCGATAATACATCTGTCACTTTCCGACCAGTTTGTAAGTGCGAGAGTGACGAATACTTTATCCGTCACAATATAGGCGACCATAATACGGGCCCCTGGTCTCAATGATTTAACTTTACATTTCAGGACGCCCCAGTATCCGACCGCACATCTCAAGTGAAAGATACGAACAACCCCTCGTATGACGCGGTGTTTTCCCTTGGCATCCACCGCAGCGCGCGCGCATGCCAGCGCGTCTTCAAACGGCACGGGATCAAGTTTGAGGTGTACTCTAGAGGGTGAGTGATCCTGGTCGCGGCACCAGATATTTATAAAAGAAAAAAGTTAACAAAACAACGACTACTTTAGTCTTATTTTGCCGTCTGCAAATAAACCAGTCAATTGGAATTTTGGTCCGGGTGTTCGTTTCAAAGTTGCTAGGGTTGTCAAAAAAAAACTTTCTTCAAATAGCTTTTTTTGATTCGTTGTACCCACGTTCGACCAACATGCCGTTACCTAAAAGTAATGTAACGTCTCTGGAGGCTGCAACTTTGGGGGTGACTTCGGAATGGACTAGAAAGGGAAACTTTAAGACTGCACCGAATATATTATCTGGTACAAGTGAACGCTCAAGTAGACCCGCGCTAACTTGACACAGTGGCTGGATGTGCGGCGCTCACAGCGTGCTCTGTTGCAGCGGCTGGTTCTCGCGGGACGCGCTGCTCGGCTCGGCCACGGTCAAGCTCGCGCCGCTCGAGTCGCGCGTCACCATACACGAGGCTTTTCCGGTGAGTATACATGTCTCTATCAATTGGAATAGGGAATATGCATGGATTTTTTTATTCACTTTTCTCAACAAAATATCAAAATACCGTAAAAGAGATCACCAAAAATTAAGTTAAAATCGGCCAGGAAATTCGGATGATACTAGCATTTTAACCTACTAATTAGACAATGATTAGACAGAGAGGTCCGATATGCACTTTGACAGTAAAATACATGTCATAACAGGTCGGCCATATCAACTTTATTTTAAATTCTGTTTTCAGGGATCATCCTAGATTGACCTAACTATATTACCTATACCCTCTAATAATTTTCTAAATTAAAGCAATAAGGTTACTGCCTGTTTTGTTTTTCGAGTGTAACCGATATCTACATAAAAATAAACTATTCAAACTGCTCGTACAGGTTTTGAAAGTTCAACGTCATCTAGTTGAGTTTCCTTGAAGTACGTAGCGTAGATTATGTTTAGGGGTTGCCTTTCTCAGCGAATCGGCGAAAAACTTTGTCGCACTTGCGCTAGATGGCGTTAGTTGCAGTAAAAACAACAATTTTAATTCATTGCAAACTCGAAGCCAAGGGATAGATGACCATTAAAAACTTCAAAAGCTAATCGCTGTTACGAAAACTTCTGTGTTAGAGCAAGGAGTTCGATTTTGATGTATTTTTATAGGTTTCATTCTAAAGGAATGCCAATAAAGTAGTTTTTATTTAGTTAAAAGCTTTATCACACATACGCTAGATGGCGTTAGTTGCAGTGAAAAGTACATTTTCAATTCATTAGAAATACGGGTTAGACTACCATTAAAAACTACAAAAGCTACCCGCTGTGGTGCGAAAACTTCTGTGTTAGAGCAAGGAGTCCAATATTGATGTATTTTTATAGCTTAAATTCTAAAGGAATGCATATAACGTAGATTTTATTTCGTGAAAAGTTTTATTGCTTTTGCGCTAGATGGCATTAGTTGCAGTGAAAAGTACAATTATAATTCATTTTTATACCTTACATTCTAAACGAATGAAAATAGCGTAGATTTTATTTAGTGAACAGCTTTATCACACATGCCCTAGATGGCATTAGTTGCAGCGAAAACTAAATTTTTAATTCATTTCAAACTGTAAAGCAAGGAATAAATTACCTTTAAAAATTACGGAAGCTAACCGCTGTGTTACGAAAACTTCTGTATTTCTGAGCAAGGATTCTAATATTGATGTATTTTTATAAATTAAATTCTAAAGGAATGCAAATAACGTAGATTTTATTAAGTGAAAAGCTTTATCGCACAAGCGCTAGATGGCGTTAGTTGCAGCGAAAAGTACATTTTTAATTCATTAGAAACTCAAAAGCAAGCGATAGATAACCATTAAAAACTACAGAAGCTAACTCTGTGTTACGAAAACTTCTGTGTTAGAGCAAGGAGTCCAATTTTGGTGTATTTTTATAGTTTACATTCTAAAGGAATGCAAATACCTAACGTAGATTT
The DNA here is from genome assembly GCA_923062465.1 of Acleris sparsana. Lineage (NCBI taxonomy): Eukaryota > Metazoa > Arthropoda > Insecta > Lepidoptera > Tortricidae > Acleris > Acleris sparsana. Next base: position 19,318,760 of record OV281286.1, read on the forward strand.
TATTAAGAGAACAGCGTTATCGCACATGCGCTAAGCGACGTTAGTTGCAGCGAAAAGTACGTTTTTAATTCATTAGAAACTCAAAAGCAAGGGATAGATAACTATTAAAAACTACAGAAGTTAACAGCTGTGTTACGAAAACTTCTGTGTTAGAGCAAGGATTCCAATATTGATGTATTTTTATACCTTGCATTCTAAAGGAATGCAAATAACGTAGATTTCATTAAGTGAAAGGTTTTATCGCACATGCGCTAGATGGCGTTAGTTGCAGCGAAAAGTACATTTTTAATTCATTAGAAACTCAAAAGCAAGGGATAGATAACCATTAAAAACTACAGAAGCTAACCGCTGTGTTACGAAAACTTCTGTGTTAGAGCAAGGGGTTAGATTTTGATGTATTTTTATAGCTTTCATTCTAAAGGAATTCAAATAATGTAGATTTTATTTAGTTAAAAGCTTTATCGCACATACGCTAGATGGCGTTAGTTGCAGCGAAAAGTACATTATTAATTCATTAGAAACTCAAAAGCAAGGGATAGATAACCATTATAAACTACAGAAGCTAACCGCTGTGTTACGAAAACTTCTGTGTTAGAGCAAGGAGTCCAGATTTTGGTGATTTTTGCTGCTTAAAATTTAAAGGGCCTTCCTTCAAATTATCAGCTAGAAAATCATTCAACTAAATAGTAATATATATTATTTTAGAGCCTCTTAATGAACACCGTGCATTTGATATTTGTATAGTCAGTTCTGGATGATAATTTAAAAGGAATGAATATATTTTTGTTGATTTTAGTTTGCACTGTCACTTTTTAAATTTCATCGTGTAGTTGGTTGCCCTTGCAGGTGTGAATTTAGAATTATTTCAATTTGCTAAAGTTTTAAGCTTTATTTTGTATATTTTCTAGCTAATGGATGGACGAAGGCCAGCCGGCGGTTCGATAGAAGTCAAACTTCGAGTCCGGACGCCATTATTACAGCAGCAAATAGAGAGCACCACACATCGCTGGCTTGTCATAGACAACTGAACTCTATATGTTAAGACTAAGGATTTTAAATTCAGTAAGTTAAAACAATGTTACAAAGCTGGGGAGTGTCGGTTGATTAAAAATAGGAAAGCGTTAGAAAGCCTTGTTTAAAAAAAAACTGCAGCTCGTGATTAAAAAATATTGACGTGCGATTGATATAAGAAGTATTATTCCAAATTATTAATCACATTGGCTTAATAATTACTATGGCGACCCACCCTCGCTTCCCTTCGTTTTATGTGAGTTTTCTGCCACACTAGTAAAGAAACCAAAATTTATTATGCATATAAACCTTCCTCCTGAATCTTTGTATCTATTGATGAAAACCGTAAGATCTAAGCGTACATACAGATGGACAGGCGGTGGGAAGCGACTTTGTATTACACTATGTAGCTAAAGATTGACACAATATTTCCTATAAGTACACTCCAAATTTCTACCAAAAGTCAAAGAAGATATATAATTATATTTTTGTATTTATTGTCAAAACGAACATTGATCTGGGCTTCTGTGATAAAAACAACTGAAGTTTAGTTGAGTTCGATGTCGTGACGAGAAATATATGGATATTATAAATGATATCTCGTTATTCGAAACCATCCAAGCTACTTGCAACCATGTTGCAAAGAAGTAAGCATTTTTTATCAATAGCGCTATGTTGTATATTCTGTATATTGTTTAGTTGTAGTTATTTGTTAGATCTGCTTTGTTATAAAAATGTTCGTCGACGCTCAATCGATCAATGGATCAGTTAAAGTTAGGAGATTAGATTGGTCTACTGTAGAGGTTTTCAAGTGTAGCGCTCCCCTCATAGGGAAACGCGACGGCACACACAGGAGGGCGCGTCCTTACATTCTTAAAAACAAGCGTCCGTAAATTTGTATTGTTTTTTTATTTAATGGAACTAGGCAAGTAATCAGCACTACGACAATAGTCGATGGCGTGTCGACGTATAAAAAAAATCTTAATAATTTTAACCCTACCTACACTACTGTGCGTAAACTTGGTAAACTTGGGGGGAAACTTTTAGTCGACTTCTTACTTATTAAGAGCCAGTGAGAGTGAAGTACAAGCCAGAAGCATCTTCTCCAAGCGATCACGGACTGTACATTGATCGATGATTAACGACATTGGTGGGGTAATTATTTTATAAGTGACGCTGGAGGTATACTCGGAAGTTTGTCATATCGCTTATTATATGTACTTCTAATACATTATATGCACAAGCGAAGCTTGATTATAATTACGTGCCGTATTTGATAATTGTAATTATAATCCATTTTTTATACTGACTATTTTCACGTAGGCTGTAAAGAATGTGGTGCATTTTGGATCGACACGCAAGCAAATGTCACAATGATGGATAAGAAAAAAGCATATTTTTGCTATTGTGCGTTTATGAATAACGTTACCGTTAGCCTATAATCAAAGCTTTGGCTTAAAGGAACATGCCATTGTTTTTTTTATTAGCGTTACTCCGTGTGTTTGATCCATGTTTTCCGCATCAAGTCTGTCCCGGAATAAATGAAACTGGGAAACTTATTTTTTTGAGGTAAATATGTGACTGTATTTAGAACAATGTTTTAGAATGTTTTTTTTAATATTATTTAGATATTTTACTGCCCTCATAACCCAACAAACAATATCTCAGATTCGATTGCCAGAGTAGATTCAGTCATGTCTTGTTGGTAATGAGGTTGTGAATGCTACGGGAGCTTTATTTGTGATGCTACTGCTTTGCAGGGTAGTATAAGTCTTACTCCTTTGTCCCTTTCTATCCAATTTAAATCTCATAATGACAGATAAGGGCAGACCCCAATTCAAGCACACTTTAGTTATTTCGCATTTCTAAATAAGAGGATTTATCTTCGTATCTAAGTTAATTTACACATTCTGGGACAGACTTTCTATGGTCATCTTATGTTTTTTAAATACTTTACTCAATGTATATTATTCGCTTTAAAAGTGCATCTTCTCGCTGCACGCAATTAACTATTGTAAGATAATGTAAATGGGATATTGTATGTTATTATAATATTAAATGAAAAATTGTATTATATGGTTTTATTTATAATCCAATAGGTACCTAATAAAAAACGATCTAGGCTAAACTAGCTAGGTTGACTACCTACTTTCAAGAGAGGAAGCGAGAGGATTGAGGCAGCATGGATTCAAATATTATGCAACATTCCAATTTCAATATCAAACGGTCACGTCTAAAAATATACATTATCAAGGTTTCAGAAATATATAAACAACCATATTTCCTTGCAGCAGAGTCGTGATTACATATTTTTGACTTTATTGTAAATATGACTTCTTTATGGCCTGTTTACAGTCGTCAATGGCGATAATAAAAACCCGCAAGAGGTCCAATTATCAGTAAATCCTTGAACTAACCAAAACAAAGACTAAATACAACGTGACCTTGCGAATGAAAATAACGGAATACATAAACGCGCGTAATTTATTTCCTGAAGAAAAACTAGTGTCAAAGTCAAGGATAGCTAGAAGTTGATTCGACAAACAAAACCGGTTGAAACTGGTTCGCGGTTTACTAGCAAGGTTAGACCAAAGAAAAGACCCGTAACTTGACCTTAAGCTAAGTAAGTTGTTGGTGATTATAGGCGTACGATGGGTCTCTTTATAATGGTTTATTTTTACGCAGAACTCATTGTTCGCTGACTAGTTGAATTTGTTGGTATTGTTGATTCTCACATTTTTATCTCATATCAAGCGAAATTCAACTCTAACTTTAGAATCATTCGATATTAATTTAAATAACGTACATTTTATACAGCCTTCTGCCACTCGCTATAAGTAAATTCGACCTTATTCGTAACAGTGCTAAGGTTTTCTAATGAATATGTCACGGGTTCTCAAATTGAGGTAAAAACCAGTTTTGATCGTGGATTCGTGAATATGCGATTAGGAAATGATAATCAATAATAACCTCTAATACATATTAAATATAGGCTTAAGGACAGTTCCTTCAGTTCCTGCTGCGTATGTAATTATGTTATTTGAAAATTATAAGTTTTTAGAGTTGTTGGTAATTCTGTAGTTTATATATGTAAATAAGGGGCCGTTCAAGTATTACGTAAGCAGATTTATTACAATTATTTACGTTTTGATTCTGGGTATCACTGAAAAATGCGTTTCGTTTTGACGCACACACTATGTACCATATGTGTAAAAAAGTAAAAGACTACTGCTAAAGTAATCACCATCTTGAACCCCCCCCCCCCCAGTCATCATCAAAAATAAGCAAAGCATAGACCGCCCCCATTGTGCTTACGTGACTCTTGAACGGTCCCCAAGTTTCAAAGACGTTTTGACATCATACACAGGCCTAGGTTTATGTTCTACAAGGTAAAACTAAATTGCTTTTGACATGTCGTACCGTCAACGTTATTATAGCTCTTATTTACTTGGCAGTGATGGCGGCTGAGATAATAAACAATACACTGCAATCTCAAGATTGCAAGTTTGACTGGTGATGGTTACTACGAGTACAAAAGTACAAAATTGGAAACTTTGGATGCATTGGATCCCTTTAATTCTAATTCGTGACAAAAAAAAAGAGTAAGCGATGAAGAGAACGTATCTTTGGACCACTCATTTCAAAATACCAGAATTTCAAAATACCAAACTTTACCTTCTCTTTTTACCATCTGGATGCCGCTCGGGCACTTTTACACGTCAAGAATCTACCAGCGTTTCCCAAGAGCCCACTGCTGAGAAGAAACGCCGCAAGAAACTCAGCAGTCAGTAATTTTTTAAACATATTTCATGTTACAATGGTACTACTTAGTCTAGCATTATATAAAGCTACAAATATTAAATTAAATATAATATCAAATAACATGCGTAGTTCAGCAGGAAAACATGCCAAATGCTAAAAATAGTGAGCAATATCCTAATTTGAATATTGTAGTATATTTAGAAGCGTACTGCTTCAATATTTTAATATTCTGGTATTTATGTAATCAGACTTTTTTGGACTTATATTTCCAACTGGGGACAGTTTTGTTGAAGATAGATACTATTAGCAGTAGTTACTATCCTGCAAAATATGAGTAAGATTTCGAGGGATCGAATGAAATTAATTGTTGGTGCAGTTAGAAATTAATTTAAAAAAAAAAACAAAAGTATACTTGGCCCATGAGGGGATCGAACCCGCGACCTTCGCGTTATTAGCACGACGCTCTAACCAACTGAGCTAATGGGCCAGATGAACAGAGGAGCGAAAATGTCAATCGTATCTATTTAGTTTCTACGTAACAAACAGTGATGGTATATTGTTATTTTGCAGATTTAGGTACTAAATTCATTTTATTTTGCAATCGATGACACATTCAACTGACGTACTTACACGTTTCTATATGAGATAAACATGCATTTTTACTATTTGTTTTTTTAGGTAAATATACATCTAGGTATACAGTTTAATTTACTGATACTATTTAAAAAAAAAAAACACGGTTTTCCCAATTTTCATAATTAATTAACGTATATTAAGAACATTGTGTACAGAAATTTAGATATTTATTACGTAAGGTAATAATTACTTTTTAAACAATGAAATTTAATATGATATAAAATAAAATAAAATGAAATACATGTTTTCAATATGTGTATTTTGAGATTATGTTTGAAATGTTCGTACATTTTGCTTAACCCTTAAATGCCCTTAATAAGACAAAAATAAAAAAGACGTGAATTCAAACTCTTTGGTTTAGATTCATCATAAAAAAGTAAATTTCATGTTGTTTATGTTGGAAATTTCCATCGCTAAGCAAAGGGCTAATTGTAAGATCATGGTTTAACTTTCTTTATCATAGATGGCGTCAGCTGTCCCCAAAGTTGTTCAGCTTAACTCAAGTATTAACTATATTATTTAGAAAATTAAAGATTAATTACATTTTACGACGATCGATCTAACATCAAGAATACGAATAAATATGTATAGCATGGAATGGTTTTCACGTGGCAACCGGTGGAACTACATTATGTCTGTGATTATGTTAAATTCACAACTGACATTGAGATTGTTTTTTCATATATTTATGTAGGCAACATTAAGCATCAGTGAGTAGGCAAATTTAATAATCTTGCTAATATAATTTTCAATACCCTATAATTTATTACCGATTTGTTTACCATAATGTTTTGGCTGAAATATTAGGTACAAGAATACACTTTTGCTTGGCAAATTGACCAACAGTAATTATTGTTTTATTTATTCACAACCAATTTATAGCAATTGGAAATCATCACAAATTGAAGAGCCAAGAAGTTATGTCTTAGTTCTCAGTTAGATATCTGTGCTGCTGATTATTGTTTGATAATTATCCAATTATTTCAATTATAATGATTAAATCTGCTTAAAAAATAACATAGCGACATCGCCAAAAATTATTATTTGTGATTGTCAAATAGCGGAGTATCTGTCTTGCTAAAAAATTGTTTTACAAGTGTTTTTACTTCGATTTTTCAGCCAAAAACATATCTTTATCTGATACAAGTAACGCCATCTGTAGTTGCCAGTGGGTACTAGATAAATGTCGGCAATTTTTTTTAGGTATATCATAATAAATCATTCAGATTAGTATCTACGCCATTAAACAAACTGTTTCATAAGTATCTGTACTTCGACTTTTCTGCCATTCTACTTATAATATCATTCAAACGCGATACAAGTAACGCCATCTGTTGCACTTAGGTGGCACTAAATGTACAATGGATTTTAATTACATTTTTATTTTCTTCACGGACATGTCCGGAAATACGATATGTTAGTCTAGTTGGTAAATCTGCCTTCGAAGCTAGCTGGATAATTGTGTGATGAGCGCAAATACTTGATCAATCCTGATTCATTCAAGTTTATCGTTGACACTAGTCACCTAACAAGCGTGGAGCTTAGTTTGGGACTAGGTCAATTATGAGACTTCGTCCCCTGATATAATTATTTTAATATTATTTTTTAAGGAGGCAGACGAACAAGTAATGGTAAGTGATCATCGCGACCCATAAACACCCGCAACACCAGAGGAATCGCAGGTGCGCTTCCGGCCTTTGAAAAAAGAATATCGTTTTTGGCAGGCCCCAAGTCGGTAGCGCAGACACCTGTCAAATCCTTATTTCACCAAATGCTTACCATGTCAAAAGCTTATTTCGTCAAACTCTAGTTTTGTCCAATCCTTGGTACGTCAAATCCTAGTATTGTCAAGTCCCTGTTTCGTAAAATACTTGTTCTGTCAGATGCTTATTTCGTCTAATTCTAGTTACGTCAAATCCTAGCTTCGTCAGATCCTTGTTTCGTCAAATCATTGTTTCGTCAAATGCTTAGTGAGGCAAATCATTATTTCGTCAAATGCTTATTTTGTCATTAACGTGTTTAAGTCAAGCATTGGTACAATCAAATAGAAAAATATTGCAATTCAAAATAATGAATAATAACACCGATTTACATGAAGTACACAGGACACGAATTTTCCTTTTATAGCCCGTCCAGAAAAATAAAAAACCTCGCCATATTGTAGAAATTATATGAACTGCCATTTCTATTGCAATTCACGAAACACAGATAGAAAAGTATTAGTGAAGCCCCCGTTGAAGGTTTTTTATTTTTCTGGTCGGGCTATATATATTATCCTCCGCCCTATGCCTATTAATAAGGTTATTATCTGTTAGGTATATCCTAACCTCTATGGTCTATCTGTACTACTTATATTAGAAAAGCCATATACTAGCGACGAGGAAAAAATATATGAAATGTCATAATGCTCGCTAATGTCATTGAGTACGAGTACTATATGTTATTAGCGACTAAGTAATTAAATGCGGAAATTATTTTAACCCTTTTAAATAAGTATTTAACATAGTTATATATTTATTATGGCATCGAGTTCGGCGGGGCAAAATGAATTTACTTTTATTGAAAGCAAAAGGGGAAAACCAAAATTGTTAAGAGCTGGCCATCAATTCAATTTAAACATGAAAAATAACGACGGTTCTACGATATGGCGATGTGTTAAAAGAGATATATGTAATGGTAAGTGCGTTGGGTTTTTTAATAAATCCCTGTGTATGCATACTACTACTACTGACTAAATATTTGTGGTATTGTTTAAGGCTCGATCACAATCAACTCTAATTCGAACACCATCATTCGAGAAAGCCAACATATCTGCGTACCGGACTTTTTCAAGAATAAAGTTGACGTTTGCCTCGAATCATGTAAAAAACGGGTCACCACAGAATTTAAATCAGTATCCAAAATTTATGAGGAGTGTTTTGAAGTGTTGGATACGTCGGATTCGGATGGACCAGATATTCCTGATTTTCGGTCAAAATCAGATGCTCTTTATAACAGAAGAAAAGCAGCTTTCAAAGCACCCAGTAAATTTGATTCAGTAGACAAGGTCAAGTTTCCGAAAATTTTGACAGAAGATTTCTTACTTTACGAAAAAAGTGATGACAACGATTTTTATATATTTGGTACCAAATCGGGTCTGGATTTAATGCAAGAGACGGATTTAATTCTCGGGGATGGCACATTTTCGTCAGTGCCACGTCCGTTTTATCAACTTTATTCGTTGCACATAGATACAGGCAGCTCAAAAGAATCCACTTCTATAATGCCGGTTTTGTTTTGCTTACTGACAAATAAACTCCAAACGACGTACCAAAAACTATTTCATATTCTAAAAGAAAAATTTAATCTGAATATCACATTTTTTAAATGCGACTATGAAGTCGCGGTTATTAATGCGGTTAAAAAAGTGTTTCCGGGCGTCCAAGTAAAAGGCTGTTTTTTTTCATTTAAAACAAGCTTTATTTAAAAAGGCCAAAGAAATAGGAATGCTCGAACCAACAAATGAAAACCAAGATAAGCAAAAAAAGAAGTCTTTAATGAAAATGGTGCATATGACATCCAACCTCGCACTGCTGCCCCAATGTTACATACCGGAGGCGTGGATAACCATAGTTCAAAAAGCACCGGAATGCGAGGAAAGTCAAAAATTTATAAACTACTTCACCGATCAATGGATCAAAAAAATTAATTCCGATATGTGGTGTTGTGCTCAAGAACGGCACCGCACTACCAATGCCATCGAAAGATGGCATCGAACGTTGAAGCTAAAAGTGTCAGGAGAAAAAGGTAATTTATTTTACTTTGTTAAAACATTAAAAAGTGAAGCCATATATTATAATAAAAAGTACAAAAAAGAAGAAGTCGGTTTCGCAACAGTTAAAAGGAGGAGGACAGGAGATATATTGAAGGACAAAAAAATTGAAAAAATAATAGATGATTTGCAAACAAAATAAATAAATTTAGAAACATGTTTGATGAAATTATCGTGGGTAAAATAAAGGTGCTGGCTTAGTTTGCATACTTAAATATTGTTTTATTTCTGATATGTATTTTAGTTCTTACATGTACTATGCAGAATTAACAAAACACGATATTTACGAAACCTAAATTTAACTCACTAAGCATTTGACGAAACAATGATTTGACGAAACAAGGATCTGACGAAGCTAGGATTTGACGTAACTAGAATTAGACGAAATAAGCATCTGACAGAACAAGTATTTTACGAAACAGGGACTTGACAATACTAGGATTTGACGTACCAAGGATTGGACAAAACTAGAGTTAGACGAAATAAGCTTTTGACATGGTAAGCATTTGGTGAAATAAGGATTTGACAGGTGTCTGCGCTACCCCCAAGTCGTATTGGTTCGGAAATACAGACGCCGAGAGCTGATTCCACATAGACATACCTACTTACTATACATAAGAATGCATACTCACCACGTCGATGGAATGAATACTTCCTGTTTCGCATAAGGGTCCCTAACCTCAGCCCCCATATCTTACGCGATAAATCTAACGAATTAGTATTATAATTATCATGATTTATTGAAGGCGATAGATGCAATCAAGTTAGTGGCGTCGCCAAACAATTTATTAGATTAGTGTTGTTGATACGAAAGATAACTCGCAGAGGTTTTAGTGCCTAGATTTAGATTTTCAAATCTGTTTGAGTAACTAAATCTTACCAAAATGGCCGTTTTCACACGACTGCGCGACGTAGGAAAGTATTGTGTTTATCAGCCTATATTATGTCTGTCTGTATGTATGTTCCTTCCTTTGTGGCGCTCTAGGAACTAACGCGTGGACCAAGTTTGAGATTCTTATGCCAATCGATTTATCTTAATCTTTGGAGAGTTACTGTCACTAATAATATTGGAATATTTAAAAATTCAATATGGTGGCAACCAGACGGTTTAAAAATATTTTTTAGATTTCCCTCATCTATTATAGAGATCGAAATTATGCAATTTGTGTTATGTAAAATGAATATTAGACCATTTGTTTTTATACTAAACATTTCACACCCTGCACGAAGTCGTACCTCCACTAAATCTGCGCTTCTCTCTCACATCCCAGTCATGCACTAATATAATACTTACCAGCCAGTTACGTCATACACAAAACCTATTTTATTTCTTTTTCTTGGGTAAAATAAAAACACACAAACCCTGACGTAACTGCGAGGCAGCACGTGAGCTGCAAGGCAGGGCGCGTGACGCGTGACGTGAAGTGTTGCTCCTATTCTATAATAGGGACCTTTTTTTACCAGCCTGTGACGTTATAGAGAAACCCTTCTGTAACTGGGTAGCACGTGAGCTGAGCGGCAGGCACGTGACGTGAACAGTGCTGCTGCTATTCTATAACGGTAACTTTGTACAGGGTAAAACGATATTTTATCTTAACTCGGCCGCCATTACTGTTTTGTAAATACGAGCTCTTGTAATATTCACAATGTCAAAAGTCAAAAGCAATAATTAATCCTAGGCCTGAGAGATTCTACAACGTAAAACGTTATTGCCTTTGACGGGTTATCGTATTGTTGTAACGTATTACGAATATACGACTCTATTCTAGTCATTTCACCGGTTGTCTTAACCCCACAGAAGAACACAACATTGTGTATAGATATTGCTGGATGGTAGGTTAAAAAGTGATGGTAGAACTGATCCGATCAGACCATACACAATCTCCCACCACCAAAGATAATATTGTATGTTAAGTTGACGACGCGCTGGCCTAGTTGGTAGTGACCCTGCCTACGGAGCTAGCGGTCCCGGGCTCAAATCCCGGTAGGGGCAGATATTTTTGTGATGAGCACGAATATTTGTCTCTGAGTAATGGATGTTTTCTATGTATTTAAGTATATATTTCTCTATATAAGTACTTATATCGTTGTCTAGTACCCATAGTACAAGCCATGAGCTTAGTTTGGGACTAGGTCAATTGGTGTGGCATTGTCCCCTGATAGTTTATTTATTTTTAAGTTGCTCATATTCATATACATATATCCTCTTTCTCCCACCTTATTAGTCACGAATCACGAGTAAAAAGCGTAGGACATTCAATGTTTCGAATTAATTGCCCTTCTAAATAAAAAGGACAAATGCACAATTTGACAGTGAAAGCAAATTTAATCCCCAATCTTAAGAAATAAAGTCAGTACTAGCGGGGGCGGCGGATGAGACATGCGCCCTTTTTCTAAGTAGGTATTCAAGATGCGTAACGCTAAGTTATCGATTTTCGAAAATCGACAAAATGTAGAGGATTGACGTAAGAGTACCCTTACCACTCTAAAAGACTAATAATGACTCTGCCCCTCGCAAACGCTTATTTCAATTTCATACATTTGGAGTCGATATAAAGAAAACAGAAACGTTAGCAGTGTTTGCATTTTCGCTAGATCTACGTCGAAAGGTAGAGAATAACACTTCACGTGCAACCCCCGCAGTGGTTGCACAGTTACATTGGCGTCACGTGACTGTCACTGGCAGTGGCGGGGTTGACCGAGATATTACTGTTACTCGGTAACATTGATGCAGACTCACAGATAGCTAGGGTTACGGGTGGGTTTAGATATTTTTACAAGTAGTTAAAAAAAGCCACCTTTAAAAAACCCAAAGAACTACAACAAAAATGCAAAAATAATATGTTGGGATAATGTCTTCAATATATAGTTAGTCTCTTAGCCACGCTAAGATGAATCTAAGGACACCTCGCTTGTTCAAATCAGGCCATCCGTTCAGCTTTTACTGGGGAACAAAGAGCCATACATTCATACATACAGGTCAAAAACATTGCCCCCCTCTTTCGGCAGTTGGGTAAAAGCTGGAATTCCGCTCAGAGGTCTAAGGTCTTTGACAGCGCCGACGGCGCCACGATAGACGTATGATCTTCGCAGGGGGCATTACTTTAAAAATTCAAGTTCGAAGTTACGTTACCTTTCCTTTTCTTTCAACTTAGTCACAAATGAAGAATGAAGAATAAGTTTCGATGTTAGCACTTACTACTAACCACCCAGGAATTCCCACCGAGGCGCACGCTTCACATGAGGCACGTGGATCCATTGTTTAGGTGTGTCACTTACGTCAGTTCATATGTGTGCCGCTGTAGGAGTAATTATCTACAAACATTTAGAAACGATGTAAATATATACCCACGTGTGCGAGCGCAACGTACCCCGCTGTGGAATTAAAAATATAATCTCATACTCAATTTTGAATAATTCGACAACAGAAATTTTCAACAAGATGTCCTAGAAAAAATATGCTTAAATATGTAAAAAGTATTTTTTTGATCATTATTTATTGAAAAAATTAAATATTAAGTGGTCGGAATGACGTAATTTTAAGTCTTCCGCTAGCTGTGATGAAGAAAAGACCATGTGACCTATGAGCTGTTTAGCCATTACCAAAAATTTAATTTTGTTTATTTTCAAACCTCTGTCTTCTTTAACACATCCTTTAAAAATGTCCTATACCTAAATGACAATTTCCCGATCAAGCATGATGATTATAACGAGTGTAATGACAAAGTCGATCATCCGGTATTTGTCTTGGCACGAGCATGCACTCCTGAAATTGATCAGGCATTCCAAAATCCGCATTAAACTGGTTTGCTGGCGTTTCGCCATACACCCGGCTGTCATATTCTGCCAAAACGGTGTGGTCAGCGAAAACATAATAGATAATACTGTAGGTACACACTGTTCATAACTTATCAATTTTATATATTGAATAAAATTTTAAAGCTGCAAGGCTAAGGTTGTGTTCTCATAAATTGTATGTAAAATTCGAAATTATTTCCCAATAAGTATATCTAATAGAATTTACATGCATTGTTTGCTAGGAATCAATTTTTATACTTGCCGAGCTATCTTTAAATAAAATACCTACAACCTATCTTATTATTTCTAATGAACGAAGCCGAAATAACAAAAATACTTTAATTCTGTCTCAAAAATTAGTACACCTGGCGCCATCCCTCGATAAGAAGCCAAATTACATTCGTTAACAATCATGTTTTTTTGATTCACATGGAAATTTTGGTATGTAATCACCAGAATTAAATTTAATTGAAAGTCGTTTTGTAAATAGCACTAGCCGCACTCGTTCCCATCAAATATACTTCAATTCTATATTAAAAATGAGTACACCTGGCGCCATCTCTCGATAAGTAGCCAAAGTACATTCGTTAACCACCATGTTGTTTTGATTCACATGGAAATTTTGCTATGTATCGCGCCAAATTTAAATATAACTTTAACTCGTTTTGTAAATAGCGCCATCCGCACTCGTTCCCGTAAAAAATACTTTAATTCCATATCAAAAATGAGTACAGCTAGCGTCATCTGTCGACAAGTAGCAATTACATTCGTCAACAAGCAAATTGTTTTGTTTGCGAAAATTTTGCCATGTATCACGCCAGAATCAAATTTAAGTTTAATTCGTATTGTAGATGGTCCTAGCCGCACCCGTGTCTGTAAAAAATGCTTTAATTCTTTATCGAAACTGAGTGCATCTGGCGCCATCTATGGTCGAATAATTAGCTTATTTAATATCTCTTTAAGAGTGTTGATTTTGATAACTTTTTTTAGGGTTCCGTAGCCAAATGGCAAAAAAGGGAACCCTTATAGATTCGTCATGTCTGTCCGTCCGTCTGTCCGTCCGTATGTCACAGCCACTTTATTCCGTAACTATAAGAGCTATACTATGGAAACTTTGTAAGTAGATGTATTCGGTGAACCGCATTAAGATTTTCATACAAAAATAGAAAAAAAACAATAAATTTTTGGGGTTCCCCATACTTAGAACTGAACTCAAAATTTTTTTTTCATCAAACTCATACGTGTGGGTATCTATGGATAGGTCTTCAAAAATGATATTGAGGTTTCTAATATACTTAATTTCTTTCTAAACTGAATAGTTTGCGCGAGAGACGCTTCCAAAGTGGAAAAATGTGTGTCCCCCCCCCGTAACTTCTAAATTAAGGGAATGATAAATGTAAAAATAATATATGATGTACATTACTATGCAAACTTCCACCGAAAATTGGGTTGAACGAGATCTAATAATTAGTTTTTTTTAATACGTTATAAATCGTAAACCGCATTTTACCTTTCATTCAATCAACTCCAATATACCTAATAAAGAATAAAGAAAAACATTTATTTAGATGTATAGTGGTACGGAACCCTACGTGCGCGAGGCCGACTCGCACTTGGCCGCTTTTTTTTAATTTAGTTTTGACTTTATTACTTACATATTTACGAGTATTACTATTACCGTGATAATATAGGATTCTAATGGTGAAATAATTTTTCAAATCGGTCCAGCAGATTCGGAGCCTATTCAATGCAAACAAACAAACAAACAAAAAATCAAATCTTTCCTCTTTATAATATTAGTGTAGACAATCGCTGGGATAAAAAGGTTTCTCGATTTAAGAACACAAGTAGTTTATTGTAACACCGTTTGCATTACCAAAGTATATAACCTAGGTACCTATTTAATCGTTTTTAGTGATTTTGCAAACTTTGACCCTTTTTGACAGAAAATTGCCATTTCAGCATCATTCGTGATGACAATCTTAAATCAACAATACAGTTAATTTTCGGCAGTCATATTATACCTAATTCGCCAACCTTACTATATACAGATGAAGTGCATAATTGTTTTCCTTCGTATTTTCACGGAAACGTACGAACGTGTCTTGCTATTTCAGTCGGTCACAGTACAAAAAGTACTGAGGTTAACTGACGTAGCATGACACGTTCGTACGTTTCCGTAAAAATACGAATGAAAACAATTATGCACTACATCTGTACCTACTTATGTAGGTATACGGGTACCTACTATCTTAAACATTATATTAAGTACTAAACAACTAAATAACTAAAAGGTGGACGCATTTCTATTTGTCTATCCTTTAACCCCTTCCTACATCTACAGAGCTAGGTATGTTCAAAATATTCTCAACGATTTTCCCGCGCGTCGAGCGGCCGCCATCTTGCGGCGTCCCTGCCCTTAGCCGTGACGTCACGGGCTAAGGTCGGGTCCAAAGGTCGCTTCGAGGTCGGCCGCACCTCTGCGCGCTTTCAATGTTACGGCATTCGGGGATTTTGTGTATGGTTTTTACGTTTCCAGTAATGAACTGGGAGTTTATGACGGCTGTTTTTGGTCCGTGACTAAAAATATTACCCATTATATTATACCTACTACTTCACCTTAGATCTCGAAAGTAATTACTTTTGTTTTGTTTTTTCTACTTACCTAATATAGTGAACAACTTTCTAACCACAAAATGAAGCTTTTTTAATCCGTTTTTTTATCGTAAATAAAGTTAACTGAGTAAATACTAGTTATTTATGTGACTGGTGCATAATGAGAGGCATTAATACACGACTGTGGTTTTATGAAACGAGCCGACAGGTGAGTTTCATAATAAGATCACACGAGTGTTTTAATGCCTAATTATGCGTACAGTCGCATACATAACTTTATCTACGTGCATATCATAAGTTTTCTACAATATATGAGAAAATTGTACCATGTTGCCTTGTATCTTAAAGAACCTGCATCTTAATGTTCACTTTAAAGTGTCGGTCACCGAAACTTTAAAGTGAACATTAAGATGCAACTACATCAATAACCGATACTTTAATGACATGTAATACTTTAATGTTAACATTAAAGTGCAACCACAGATACAGGTTTCTTAATATAGGCTGTTTGCTTATCGTTCCTAAACATATAATAGGGAAGTTATGATATGGATGTAGATAAAAAAATATTCAATACATAGCAGCTGCACTGTGACAGAATTCCACTGTCGCTTTCATATTGTTTAATTTTATCTATTAAAGCACCTCTCCGTGTTTTATTTACAGTTCCCTTTAATCAATTACTTTACATATACCTACGCTCTTATCTGTACATACTTACGAAACGACCAGCAGCTTGTCTCCTCGTCTCCACGTCTGGTTGCCCTGAAAAGTCATCACGGCATTTACATGTCTGCCATTATTCTGAGTGGCACCCAATTTGGTGCACTAAGTATAAACTTCACAACATTCATCGACCTCTTCATGCACGTACGTCGGTTTCGGGTGCCTTTGATTTGGCCCTTACTCAGTACGTCGCGAACCTGATCTCTGTATGTGCGTCTAGGGCGTCCCCTACCAACATCACCACTCATTCTCGCTGGCCACACCTCATGACCCACTATAGAACTGTGTCACAGTGACTCTTTTTTTTTTATGGCATAGGGAAGGCTGACGAGCACACAGGCCACCTGATGGTAAGTGGAAACTGTGACCCATAGACATTCGCATTCACAAGACCGCAAGCCTAAGAATGCAAATGCGCTGCCAACCCTGAGGACTAAGTTGGAATGCCTCTATGCTAGTCATTACACCGGCTGTCTTATCCCCAAACCGGAACACAACAATGCGAACACTGCTGTTTGGCAGTAGGTTAATGGATAAGATTGTGGTAGCGATCCGGACGGACCCTGCACAAGGTCCTACCACCCGCAAAAACTTTATGAGCCAAGTCGTAAGAAGTGCCAAACAAATTGTCTTATAATGTCACTGTGACACAGTTATATATGGTGGGTCAGGGCTCCGATGGGCTGACAGTGCCTACTGTATGTTTACGTTAAGGTTTAAAAGCTAAAACGACAAAACACGGGACATAAACGTTTTGTAAACAGATGTTACAGACTCCAAAGTTTTAAAGTCAACATGAGGCTGTGAAAGTAATCTTGTATGGAATCATTTATTCACCGCCGCTGGCTCTGAAGCAGCGCCCACGCAGTAGCCAGCTTTCATTCTATACGGCTGTGTAGACCGAGCGCTGGATTGGCTTTAGGGCATGTCGTTGGACTTCAGTAAAAAAATAAAATAACGGGGCATAATGTTTTTCTTCGTCTTTTTTTATTAATTGTGGTCCACCGCGGTATTCCGCATTTTCGCCAATGTCAAAAGTAAAAGCCGGACATCTTTCAATCGGCCATCTTTCCTCCCCGAAGGTTACTGGAAGCCCGGGGAACACAAATTCACCTAGTCACATACTAAGCTCTAGGCTTGTACGATGGGTACTGGGCAATGATAAACACATTGTACATAATATAGACAAATATATATACATAAATGAAGACAACACCCAAGACTCAGAAACAAATACTAGCGCTCATCACAAGAATATTTGGCCTTTACAGGGAAACAAAAGCTTCGAAGGCATGGCCGCTACCAACCAGGCTAACTTTCGAATTGCCTCCGCTATCCGAAAACGTGTTCGGGATCTATCTGCTGCAAGAACCCCTAAAACAGACTCAGGTTCCACAAAATGTTTTAACGTATACTCGATGAAGATGCCGAAACTTCAAAGATCTCGCTTGGAATTTTTAGTTCTAAATACGGATACGGGACGCTGCTCCAATCGCTTTACAAAAGTTCTCCCTCATGATACGTTATCCTGACCAACTCGATAGAAGGAGGAATTTCACACTGGAGATTAGGAAATCATCCAGTTCTTTGGTATTAGTAATATACCTAATTAGTTTATAAATGATCAACTGACTTAACATTCCAACGTTTGAAATAAAATAAGATGTAGTGAATAAAAAGGAATGCTGAAGTGGTTCGGTCATGTGGAGATATGGATGAAGTGAGACTGTGAGACTAACAAATCAGATATATAAGGCCAGAATAAATGGGAATGTTGGAAGGGGAAGGCCAAGGCGAACGTTCCACGATCAGAATGGGGACGTATTAAAAAAGGGCCTGGTCAGGTCAGGAGTACTATAAACCGATGCACGTATATGAAGACACTTATGAATGTGGAAAAAGCGAGGGAAGTTTGCCTGGATCTTAACAAGTGGAAGGACGTGGTGTTTGCCTACCCCTACGGGAAAGACGCGTGAGTGTATGTTTGTATTTGAAACAAATGAATATACAAACATAGATCAATTCTCTTCATGTATTCATTCTATACTACCAACAGATTGGAGATCAATTTGATAACGTCGTATGTCATTCACCTTCTCTTACAAAAATAAAACCCAACAACGTTACCAAATAACCGTCAGCTCTCAGCTCACAAAGGGGGGTAAGCTCAAACTGTGGGGGTGTTTCAGCGATCACCAAACGTGGGAGGATGAATATTACTTTATATTTAGCTGGGATCGCGGGTCTCTTGTTCGTCCTACGATTTGAGGTTGGTTTTACGCACGAGGGCGTGGGGGTTGGCGTCTGTTCAGGGTTGTTACAGCATTTGAGTACATTAAGTAATATTGTTATTTGGTCGGCTTCTATTTATGATTGTCTAGATTCTGCAAGCGACTAAATCCGCGTAGAATCCATACTTTTGTTATCCCACGGGAACCGTACATTTTTCTGCTTCCTATTTCAGAAAAATGTTAGTTTGTTTTTATCGTGTTTTACCCAGTTGCCCGAAGGGCTGTAATGTATGCTAAAGGTTAAGAACGGTGGTTATTTATTCACATCTGATTCTTTGTGACCTCCTGTATACAGTAGCATTATTATCACCATTTCAGACAAAAGAAATCCAAAAGGACAGGCTTTCCTTATGATAAATTGCCACTAACTGTTCGTTTTATGCCACTCGTATCCATACAACATAGTCTATGGGCTAAGCGGCATGACGGAATTTTATAATATGGAGCATCTATCTACATTCCATACTGATCTAACAAAAACAATCGCTTCTTGGATAAAAAGCTATCCAATTATACCTAATGTTAATAGTAAAACAACAACCGAAAATAGCCAGTGGGGCTAGACAAGTTACCGTCGAATACAAACGCTAGCGTTTGGTGATCACCTATCGCTTTGCGTTGTCAGAAATGAAAAAGTTTGCCGTTAGATACCGACGGACGTTTATATCGTGATAGTGCTCGTTTTGAATTCAACCGGACAAAACGTCAAAACTATCGCTATTCGATTAACGCGAGTGATAGCGATCACATTACAGCGTGTCAGTTGTAACGAATGATATATCACGTGATTTACGACAATCCCATACATTTTTGTAAGTGACAGGTGATCACCAAACGCTAGCGTTCGTATTCGATGGCAACTTGTCTAGCCCCACAGGTTCCATCAACATTTCCTTGCATGAATGGCGTTCTTCCACCATGCGTTTCACTAGGCACTTCTTGCCTCGTACAGTGAAACTGTGGAACGAATTCCCTTCGGCGGTATTTCCAACAAGTAATGACATGGCCTTCAAGAAAAGAGCTTACATTTCCCTAATTGGCTGGCAACGCACCGAGGACTTCTTGAGTTGCTCATGGGCGGTGGTTTTTACTTCCCATCAGATAACCCATATGAATTGAATAGGTCTACATTTAATTGCATTTACTTCTTTCTTTGACCTCAGTATTACGTAATAGCGCTAGATGAACCATTGAAGAAAGAGTCCTGTGGCGAAATTGAGGTTGGAAACTCTGGTATCTTGTGAAAAGATGCCTTTGTTTTGTCAACAACTCTAACGAAAAGCAAGCTTTATAAAATCCCAACTGCTGTTTGGATAATGTCGTCAATGTAATGTTACTCATCATGTCTATATTTTTTATTTCACCAATTTCACATTTAAATAATTTTAATATAGCCTATGGCCCTGACACCCTAGTGGTGAGGACGATATTTAACCACGTATAATTAATTAAAATCGGTGTAGCCGTTTAGTAGTTACAACCCAAACACATAACCCCCCCCCCCCCCCCCCCCTTTTTTGCTTTTCCGCAGTCAGGTAAAAAAGGTTTTGGACACTGTACTCCCATAAGTTAGACGTCATACAAGATATAAGCCTGGAGATTTTACTTATGACCTACTTAAAACTGCAAGACGTGTAAAGTTTTGTTCTTAATGAGCTCTTTGATGAGCAGTAGAAGTTCAAAATTACTTTAAGAGACTTTTAGGTTTCATAAGAGAAATACCAGTACATTAGCTAAACATGCCAAATATTAATCTAAATCGAATCCAGTGCCTACTACGTCGAAGAGTGTAATTGGTTAATTAGCATCTAATTGTAAGCTTAAAGGATTATAATATGGGTCTGTTTTAACACCATATTGGACACAACAAATTGAGTGCCAATCCCAGTTTTCCATACAAATTAACCTTAAAACCCAGTTATAGAAATGTAAGATGACTCTTAACGCGTCCATACCGCGCCATGTAGACAAATTACTGAAAGCTTGCGGTCTTTGCGTGTTGTAGTGAAGAAATCACTTCAATGATTTAGAACAACATTGCCGCACACATGTAACAGTATTCACCATTATCATCTAATCATACACGCTTACAGACGAGTGTGGAGGCAAGGTTAAACTGATTTCGTTCGTTATACCCGCAAAGACCATTCAAGCTTCTAGTAAACACGCCACTGCGTCGATCGATGCGCGAATGTCAAGTTGAAGGGTGCCTGAGGGGGTGGGGTGAGGGGGGCTGCTGACGTCAGACGCCTACGCCTGGATAGGGGGGGGGGGGGGTGACGTTATTGAGGGCAATTTGTTGACAACGCAAAAATGGAAGAGGCTAATATTGTGGTGTATGGTGGTTTGGCGTAGGGCGGTATTATTTGGCATTTAGATGGTTATTTATATACCGTATAGTAGGCTATAATGAGCTTTATTGTATAGAAAAACATTTGAAAAGGGCAATCAAAATAATTTCTTGGTTGATATATTGCTGGAAGGTCTTGTTTGATAATGTATCTAAACGTTTCTTTAAGCTTTTCAGTGTGTGCCAATTTAGAAAACAATGTGAGGTTAGGCTAGGGTTAGGGGCCATTGTAACTTTTCATACTAACACGTGTTTTACTTTTAAAGTTAGTATGACAAGGTACAATGGCCCCTCAGATGCAATAGCCCTAACCTAACCTAACCTTGTCTGGTTGTTGTTTGGTTGTAGTTCTAAACTTCGAACAGTAATCACCACTTAAAGAACGGCTGTTTATTTTTATATATCAACAGGTTAAGTTTAGATGTGAACCAACCTAACCTAGCCTTTTCGACACGTTAGGTATAAAAAAAACAGAAAAGTTCACGATTCCATGGATATAAAAATTATGACTATCAATAATTATGTCAAAAGTGACATTATGACCAAATTAAATTATAGGAAACAACGTCTCCCCTGAAAGACGAAAAAACAGGGCTCCATAAATTTTGACATTAATCAAAAAATGTATCTGTCTAAATATTTTCTCCATGAAATTGCAACGCCGACGGTTCTCGACTGCGTAGTTACTTCGCCCCAGCTTCGACACCCCCTCCTACCTCCCTCCTTACTGTAGGCTCTAGGCTATATATACTTGATATACAATAGGCTACTATATACGTAGTAAGCTTCCGGGCTGAGATCTGCTCGGAAAAACCTTACTTTTTTGTCGTAATTTCGTATTGTGAACGTTCTGACTGCTTTTATTTACTTGACAGTAAGTAATTTTGAACTACTATTTTTATTTACATTTTATTAACTGTAGCCTAAATAATAATATGCATTTCCACATTTCTGCCTTCAAAATTGACTCAAATCCCTTCAAACTTCTACCTCTATTTTACGTCCTTATGTTGACGTGTATTTTGACTTTAGGTACCTTTATCTGTATCAGAGTATTTTCATCTTAACAAAGCTAGTTTTTGTAGCGTACTTCATCTGACATACAGTTAAATACAGTTAAATAAAATAACTGAGGCTGTTGTACGTAGTCTTCCGGTAACATTCGGGGAGCTGTACTTTTGATGTTTTATATTTACTGACACACTTAACACTGGCGAAATCACAGCGAAATACCGCGGTGGAACGAAATTATTAAAAATGAAGAAGTAGAAGCTGTTGTACAATTTACTATCTGTATATATACAGATAATAATTCGTTTGAAAGACTTCATTATTCACCCTAAAAACGGTTACCCCAAGAACCATTCGTTTGAAGGTGACTGGCTGAATATAGAAACCGTGCACAATGTCGTCATTGATCTAGGTCAGTGGTCCCAAAGTTGTCTCGACCGCAGCCCTAAACAACCACACCCCATTTAAAATTTAGGAGGAGGATTTTATATGAACAAAAGCAGAGAAATATTGCTGATGCTGCAATGCTCTCCGACGTGTTGTGTTGTCCTCTTCCTGCATATAGTCCAGTTTTTCTTGTGATCCAATTCATCCAAATGCTGAAAATCGAACTAAAATAGCAAGATGCGACGTCACATTTGTAGACCTACCTACATGATTCTGTTTCCCTGGTAAATAATCAAGTGAATATATGATTTACACTATTTTGATTGCAAGGTAAATTGAAACGTCCATGTGACCTTTTTGATCATTTCAACCCTGTTTTGTACTTGACTTAGGGCCTGTTCTTTGATTAGTAATTAACTCAAGTAATTGTTGAAATTCCTTGAGATTTAACCATTAATTAGGTACGATCAGCACAACCTTAGAATGTTGTGCAGGGTTCATGTGGATCACTACCATCATCAAACCGCAGTATGCGCATTGTTGTGCCTTTATCACATAGAGGGATTCCATCTAAATCCTCAAGGTTGGCAAACGCATTTGCTGTCTTGAACTTGTCATAAACAAGATTATAAAATTTATATTATATGATTATTATAATTTTCCCTCGTAAATGTCAAATGGTAGCACCAATTTCAGGCATAAACGGATTGAAATGAAGCGAAGTCAAATTGCCTCGAGAGGTAGGTTAGGTACGCAATGCGACACACGGATTTTAATCAGTAGAGTGCAACCATTACCGTCTGGTTTATAAATCGTTGTTGACGTCATTAGTCTGGTCTCAAACATCGACATATTTTTCTAGGAACGTGCATATAAATTGATTTTAAGTTCAAGGTGTCAAGACTCATTTGAGATTACAGTTTTTATTCTTTGACATTTTCACCATATTAAGTTAAATATTTTTTCAGGAAAGATTAAATCTTTTTTATTTTTTTTATTTTAAAAACATATATATTATGAAACGATGTAGTCTACCTTTATTTTTGTCAATGCTCTAGAATTTATTTAGTAAATTAATAAAAGTGTAATAAAAGTAACAAGATTAACTTATTTGGAATTCTCATAGTTCTTCTAAAACCTTGGGTCTAATCCCAGCCGGTATTCAATTTGTGTTATTACGAATATTGTAGGAAGATTATTCTTTCTGTGTTCCAGCCTACGTCGCCATTTCAGCAATTCCGCCCAAGCTATAAGCTGTTTGCGTTTTATATTTTTGACTGTATGGAACATGAATAAATACAGTAGCAAATAAAAATGTGATTAACAAGAGCAATTTTTTGCAGTAATCTGCTTATCAAGGCCAAACTAACGAATCCAAACTCTACGGGTTTTATGTTAAGCACATACATATCAAAATATTGCATTGTCATCGTGTATACATTTGCATTCTAAATTTAAATCCATTCCATTAACTGGAACTTGTTGAAAATTTACCGAAACACATTAACGTTAAGTTAAAAAACCGGGCAAGAGCATGTCGGACCATGCTCAGTGTAGGGTTCCGAAGCCACAACAACACAACAACAAACAAATCAAATACAATGAAACAAATAACAATGACAAACTTAATTTTGCCGTTGGAAGACTGTTATCCCCATACAACGACATAGGTCGCGGTCAGTTTACCAACACCGCCAATAAGTTTTCGGTAGGTATAAACATTTAAACCGTTTGTAACTCAAGAACCAATGAAGTCTACTTAGTTGTGATTCATTTAAGATATTTAGTATTTGTAGTTTTGGCTGTTTTGACGACACCTGACTCTTACAAAAAATAGCGCTTTAAACCACACACTATGGGGTAAAAGAGAAAAAAATATTCAATCCAACGATATGTGTAGAGGAGGTACAGAATGTTTTTTTCAACATTTTATTTTACCACTTTGTTGGCGTGACAATTATGCATATTCATGCCAAATTATAGCTTTCTAGTCCTAAGATTCTCTGAGCTCGGCTGCGGACGGACGGACGGACATGGCGAAACTATAAGGGTTCCTAGTCTGACTACGGATCCTAAACAGCATTTTTTTTTAGGTTGAACTGCGTTCTAAATTTGAAATATCTGTCAGTTTACACGCGTACCGCCGCCTGTATCGACCCGGGCGTGGGGGCGCGCGGGGCATGAATGGTGTTGACGTCAGAGAGCTTGGGGAGGTGGGAGCTAGGGGAGGCGGGGGCTACATTGCCTTGAACTTGCATCGATTTGCGCGAACTTGCACTTGGGATGCAGCGGTGACTCTTGACATTTAGCGAGAGGTTCATTGAAAGAGCATCTGGGTATGCTGCGATGAGATCTTTTGTTTTTGTGGGTAGTTTTAAAAAAGGTTTGCGATGAGGTCTTAATTAAGAAGCGTATTCAGTATTTTCTGTTAATGATGGGTTAGTTAAGTTTTAATGGGTCATTTTTAAGAATTCAGACTAGTTACAGCAAATTTCGGTCATGAGAAACTCTAAATTTCGAATATCCTATCTCTCGTTCGTCATTTGTGATTGAATCAATATAAAGAGATAGGTAGAGTGGAGAATCTCATAAGTTTAATTTTTAAAGTAGAGCAAGGACAGGTGTTAACTTATTACAAAATATGTATTTGAGTCATGATTTCAATTCAATTCATACCATCGCTTCGTACTTCCATGGGATACCATCCGGACCTGGTTGAAATTCCACCTTTTTGAATAAAGGGTTATAAATCATCCTTTAGGTATAATACAACTGCAAAGAACCGGAATGCGCTTCCGGCGTCTGTATTTCCGAGTGTATGCAGTCTGAACCCATTTAAAGCTAGGGTGAATTGGCATCTTCTGGGTGAGCTCGCCTCATCATCGACCAAATCTTCGTACTCCACTTGTTTCTTCCTGATCTACAAACAATAAACTATATATGATACTTTTTCAAAATTTTAGGGTAAGTAGTTTCGGTAATTATAACAACAAAAAAATGAGATCCACATAACGAGCCATTTCATTTGATATATGACACAATAAGGTTTGCGAAACTTTTTATTTATTTCCTAGTTTGCCCCCTGAAAATTACACTTATTTAAAAAAAAAAAAACTTTGCAGTTCTGGGTTTAGCGCATCTATTTACATATGTGTACTAAAGGGTCTAGCAGGCTAAGGAAGGAGAAGTGGCCCCTGTGACGAATATCGGATTTTTATAATGTCATTTGTTGGCTATCTCATAATATAGAAACACCCTAACTTTCAGCCCCCTATCTTGAACCGTCACCGAGATACTGTCAAAAACGTCATTTTATGGATACATTTTTCAAAGTCGTTTTTCTCCTGAACTATATAAGGTAGAGCAATCAAACCAAATCATAGCTACAAAGGATGGGTAGGAGTATAACTCTGATTTTTTTAAATATTTAATTCCATGAAAAAATATTGATTAAAATGTCAGAGAAATTTTTGACAGCACTTTTCAACAAGTATTTGTAAAGGTACAGCTATGGAAAAAATCACATAAACTGTTAATAGTATTAGCTAGTACCATGTGAAAAATCAATTCATTATAATTGGTGCAACATACTTTAAAAAAATTAAATGTCAAAGAAAGTGTTTCACTTTGCATTTTCAGTTTATTTGATAGCTCTAAACCTCTTCGATACATACGTATACGAAAAAGTTTGTATATTTTATTATCATCTACCAGTATAATAAACAAATGCCACTCTGACAAGCAGTCTGTCGCAGTCATCATTGCAATAATGTCCGACAAATGCAAGATTTGCAATGTGTTTCTTCGTAAAGTGCAAGGAAAAAAAAAACTAATATCTTCTGCTCATGAATCCTCATTTTTTGGTTTTTTTTTTTTTTTTACAGAAACCGTTTGTACAATCTTTACCAGATGTTGAGATATCGCTTTCTGATGAAGATATTATGTTAAAAACATATTGCGAATACTGCAGGATAAGATTTTCCTATACATGGGACGACGAATATTATGATAGTCATTATCTCCGTGACTTGTATTGCAGTGTTTGCTGTAATGAGTTATTTTATACTCCATAAACGGTGATACTGAATAGGTACTAGAAACAATTGACCATTAAGTTTCTGTATTAAATAATTATAACATAGTAAATCTGTCATTGCATGGATTTCGTAGTTAGTTTCGATGAAAACTGAGTTACACAATATGTTATCTTAGATGCAGCAGTTTGACCTTTATTGACAGCCATGCGTGAAGTTCAAAATAAACATTCTGTTGCTAGGCAACGAAGTTAAACCTCATTGGATCGAAAAATCTTCAGAATGAAAAACTCATTGAACGCGTTCTTTGTTTTTTTTTTAAGGATGTTGCACCAATTATATTGAATTGATTTTTCACATGGTACTAGCTAATACTATTAACAGTTTATGTGATTTTTTCCATAGCTGTACCTTTACAAATACTTGTTGAAAAGTGCTGTCAAAAATTTCTCTGACATTTTAATCAATATTTTTTCATGGAATTAAATATTTAAAAAAATCAGAGTTATACTCCTACCCATCCTTTGTAGCTATGATTTGGTTTGATTGCTCTACCTTATATAGTTCAGGAGAAAAACGACTTTGAAAAATGTATCCATAAAATGACGTTTTTGACAGTATCTCGGTGACGGTTCAAGATAGGGGGCTGAAAGTTAGGGTGTTTCTATATTATGAGATAGCCAACAAATGACATTATAAAAATCCGATATTCGTCACAGGGGCCACTTCTCCTTCCTTAGCCTGCTAGACCCCAACTCAATCGGTCTAGTAGTTTCAGAGCAAATTGGCTCTTAACAGACAGACGGACAGGCCGACGCACGAGTGATCCTACAGGTTCCGTTTTTCATTTTTTGTACCATAACCTAATAAAAAAAAGTATGCCACATTTTTATAAGTAAGATTTTTTTTCAATACGTTTAGACTAGAGTAATTAGAGTTGTATCAGCTTAATAATGGATGACTCCGTATTTGAAGGATAAATATGGCATTAAATGCTTCCCTGGATAAAGTTGACAAACGAATAGGGATGATAGAGCAGCTAAAAGCTATCGATTTAACCCCTATGTATGTTCAGCAGTTTTTACTAGTTTCGGAGATATTGATCATTTTCATCCTATTTTTTTTACTTTTCCCTCATGTCCATGTCACGATAAATCATTAATTTCATGTTTTATTTCATAAGCTTTTCAGTGGTATCTTACATAATTAGAATCATTACGAATCAGCGAAGTTTTTAAACACAAGTATTTGCCCGAATTTTTCGAGTATTTTTACTAAGTAATAACATAAAATTTGTTTCTCCGTACTGGGTGTCCCAGTGTTTGCTTTTCACTTTGTATGGAAAAAACAACTTTATATGATTACTTTAAAAAAAACTGAAAAAAAACCGGGAGAATAGGTTAAAAACTTCGCTGATTTAATAACCAAATTTATACATAATTATAATAAACAATTATTTTTAAACGAGGAAGATTAACATGGTGGCATTAGCAACTTGAATTCATCCCTTTCTCATAATTGATTGTTAAATTTTGGTATTTTACCAGTATTTATTTCCATATACTTGTATACACCGTGTTTTTTTTGATTTACGATAACT
Source organism: Acleris sparsana (assembly GCA_923062465.1). Classification (NCBI taxonomy): domain Eukaryota; kingdom Metazoa; phylum Arthropoda; class Insecta; order Lepidoptera; family Tortricidae; genus Acleris; species Acleris sparsana. The sequence continues at coordinate 19,346,793 of OV281286.1, forward strand.
TTAAGGGAACGTTCTTTAGGTCAAACAAAGTTAATTTCCCGAAGACAGACAAATGATAAGTCCAACGGTTTTAAAGATATTTAATTTTTAAATTTAATCATTTAATCACGTTAAACTAGCGTAAAAGGCTCTTAATTGATAACAACAATTTTCTTTTAATACTTATGAGTAAAGAGTTTCCAATTGTTAGGTTTGTATACGCGTCAATTTAAAGTGACAATCTTGTACCTGTCAAGTGTTATCTTTACTTGTGTGTGTATGTCACGCCAACATAGACGTATTTGACACTGATTATTAGTTAACTCTAAAGGCCCTTTTAGAATGACCAAAGATAAAAGATTTCATTATTTTGTTCTAAAGTGGAAAAAAATTTTTTTTTGGAATATTTAAAAATTATATCTTCCAATGTTCATTATGCTTTTATTGAATTTGAATTATTTATTTAAGCTTGTGTAATACATTTTATTTGAATACAACACAAAATATCTCATAAATTCTATAAGTACATTATATTTAATTACATTGTAAAAATAACTAATATTAAATAAGACTAAATCTATATATACACTAAAACATTAAATCTAAGAATGGCCCCTGCGGCATTGTACCAAAGATGCTGGCAGCATTTCCTCGTTGAATGGCTAAACTTATTCGTTGAGCGAGGAAACTGCCAGCTCTTCGGTCTCCAGTGACGTCAATGAGTCTCTTTGACAATTCCTTAAAAAGGCTAACAGCACTAGGACCCCACGGACCAAGGGTCTCGACCCCGAATGGAATAAAATTATATTCTGGGCCGAGACCACTATATTTGCCAGTCTTAATGTTTTCAGCCGCTTCGGCCGCTGCACCAGCCCTATTGGAGGTTCGTGGGAGATGTGACGGGGCCAGCGTGTCTACACAGGTTGCATCCCACACTAGCACCCGCCCCATATTCCACGGAACCAAAGACATTCCGTCAGGTCTCTTGCCATCATTTCTGGAGATACCGGACGGCTCTAAAAGGGCCGGCACGTTAACAGAGGCAAGAGACCGACGGATGATGTCGTTTAGTGCAGCATGTCTTGAGAAGCGGCCAGCACTTCTCTGGCAAGAAAGTCCGTGATGTCCTAGCCGATCGACGTCACTTCCGCAGGGGCACCGATGTGGAGCGCAGACCGGGACCCCAAGGCGAAGGCAAACTGAAACTCGGAGTGTGTTAGGGTCTAGGAAAGTACCAGTGCTTGGCGAAGGATGAGCTTGAAGCCAGTATCCAGCCTCCCTTGTACCGACTGCTAAAATTCTAGCACGATCCGCAGCGCAGCACTGGCTAAGAAGGGAATCAACAGTCAATTTACATGCTATGTCATCCCAACACCTCTGCGATTTTGGGTTATCAGGAAAATTTTGACCGGGGCATGCAGTTAACCAGCCATTCTTTGCGTCCTCCAATCCTGAAGTCTCATAGTTTAAAGGGAATTCCCTAAGGATTTTTCCTATGAGACTAGAAGAGCTATGGATCGACGAAAGAAAAGCTGGTAAAGCAATACTAGAAATTTTGCGGATCCCTAAACCACCGTACCGAATTGGGAGGGATCCTTGGGTCCAGGAATGCTCGCTTAGCTGAATATTAAGAATTGATTGCAGGTTACTTTTGATTAAAGTATCAATTTTGGACAAAAGATCTTGATGTTTCCAGAACGGACAGCAGCGAAGCACATAAGTAAATTTAGGGACAAAAAGACAGAATTTAATAACCAAAAGTGCAAAATGTGGACTAATGTCAAGAAGCCGATGGGAATTATTTTGAAATTTAGAAATAGAATTTTGAATATAATCTGAAAAACTTTCTTCAAAAATAGGAGATCCCAGGAGGCAAAGTGTACTTTTATCTACTATTTTTATATTTGGGGCAAGTTCGTTGAATTTTTGTATTATGTCATTGTCAGCGTTGGAAGGATTTTGGATGAAGAGTTCACACTTATTGAAATTTAGCTCTAAACCAATGGCTTTAAAGTTGTTTTTTAAAGATGAAAGATCGGAAAGTACTGTATTTACATCACCTCCTAAGGTCCCATCATCTAGATACCAAATATTAAATTTTGAAGCTAAATTTTGAATTAGAGGATTAATAGCCAAACTGAAAATTGCTGGCCCCAGGGGATCCCCCTGCTGACAACCAACTTCAGATGACAACTCGTTTGATCGGTACATCAACTTCGTTGGATCTGAATAACAGTGAAGAAGATAGTTGTAAATTTCAGGAATGTTGGATTTTATTTCAGACAGCAGGGTATCCCTATTTACCGAATTAAAGGCATTTTTAACATCAATTTTGAGTAACACTTCGCATTGGTCGCCGCTAAGGTAGGTGCGAAGAGCATGAACGGCAGCCTCGCAGCCTCCCTTAACGCCAAAGCCTAACTGAACGGGTTCAAAACAAGATTGCAATTTTGGTAAAATATGTCGAACTGCGATTTTAGATGCAAGGCGGCGAAGTGTTGCTCCAACAGCAATAGGTCTCACCCCACCATCTTTTTTAGTGAGGGCAATGAGGTTCGCACCGTACAAAGTGGGAACAATGTCCGGATGAATGTTACCCGAGTACATCATGTTAATAAGCTTGGTAAGGCCACTGACGAGATGCTCACCAGCATCGCCCACACACCGAGAAGTCAAGTCTTTTAAATGTTGGGGTGAGAGTCCATCCAGGCCCGCAGCAGAACCGGGTTTAAAAGATAAAATTGCATTAGTGACGTCGTTGTTTGTTATTTGCAGGCATGCATGGTTTGCTGTTGGAGGGTCGAGAAAATAAGGCGTTGCAGGAGCTGGGGGGTGTTTCGTCTGTAGGGCCAGAAGTGTATCAGGGTTATCTGGAGAAAGCACGTCACAAGAAAAGAGAAGGCGGGCGGCACCTTTGAGATCTCCGTCGCTTATTTTATTTTCTATTGTTTTCAGCTGATTGTGGGAACTATGAGTGGATTTATGCGAGGGAAAGGGAGTGAAATTGCTTGTGCAGTTATTTTTAATTTTTTGGGTTAAAGATAAATTTGAATTGTCTACTTTAGCGTGTAAAACTAAAAAAGGAAAAAGGAGCAGGTTGTGCCAGTCTTGAAGGGAATTACTTTCTGTGCATTTACATATGAGATGAGATAAATGAGATGCGACGGAGATTCTGGCGCCGCGGGGAATTCGTTTGACTATATTTACACTGTTTTTAAGATGGCTGAGTCGAACATGGAATGGTTGTTGAGTAAACGGCGTAGATGAATCGAGGTTTAAAGGAGAATCATCTTGGCTTAGGCAGCTACGATGTATTTTGCTTTTATGAATGTTTAAGCCCCGAATGGATTTGAACGATTTTGAACACAAGTTACATGAATGAGTGTTGGTAGACGTGCTCACACCAGATTGGGTCGCAGCCTGCATGTAAAAATTACCTACCTATCTTCAAAACTTAACAAAACAACAATAGCAAATAGAAAAAAGAAAACATAAACAGAAATATAAACACAAATGACACTATGACACTGCACGACACCGCACACACTACACCACAAAATGGGGCTCCGCCGGGCAACTGGTTTTGTCTCCAAAACGTTTTGAAGTGTTTTTACTACTTTTTACCCATTTTGAATATTAGCTTTTCCGTATGTAAATGAAATGACAGATGACAACCTCAGCACAATGAATATAACAAGGAACGATTTAAATTAAAGTCGTTTAGTTAAGATTTATCCCAGAAAGAAAAGTTAGGTCAAAAGATGGTCTTAATTAGACCATTTGTCCATTAAAACATGAAATAAATAAAATAAATGAGAAAATAAATAAAAATATGCGTCTTGTCAGATAGACAGTTCAGTTTTTTTTTTTTTTTTTTTTTTTTTATCTTCCAATTAGTTTCTATGGATATACCTAGTAATATGCCGAAGTTATCGTAAATCAAAAAAAACACGGTGTATTTATCTTTATTTAGAACCAATATAGTACAAGCCTATACCTTACTTTGAGGCTAGGTCAAACTGTGTAATCCTAATCGTAATTTATAATATACTGGCGACCCGCCCTCGCTTCGCTTCGGTTTATGTGAGTTTTCTGTAACACCCGTTCATGATACAGAACTTATTATACATATAAACCTTCCTCTTGAATCACTCTATAAAAAAAACCGCATCAAAATCCGTTGCGTAGTTTTAAAGATTTAAGCATACAAAGGGACATAGGGACAGGGAAAGCGACTTTGTTTTATACTATGTAGTGATGTATTTTTCCTTCGTTTTGAAACTTCCACAATAAACTAACAAATTTTGGTGCCAATGACACCTTGGCGTGTCGAAATCACAAACACTTGTTAGTTGTTGGCGGTGAACGCGTCAAGAGTCTTAATCTATGTGATATCATTCACGATCTTAGCACGTAGTACGTTAATCAATAACAGGTGACACATATGTACCTAGCGGAATATATCAAGAGGAAAGTCTAGACGTTTCTATGGCGCCATGCCGTCTTCCGTCATACTAGGATAACATAGTCGACGTCTGTTGTGAAACCTTAAAAAACAAGCCAAGTGCGAGTCGGACTTGAGCACTAAGAATCCGCTCCTACGTCTTTTTTGATACAAAATTAGTAGACTCATAAAAGTGCTGCTATTTGGTGTGATTTTAGAAGCGACATCACAAGGAACATAATAAAAAATTGCGTGGTTACGTTTATCGCGTGACAAAATATGGATAAAGCCGACGGATGCTTTATCCATATTTTGTCACGCGATAAACGTAACCACACTAGGCCCACAGATCTAATTTGGATATCATTTAGATAGGGGTGTTTAGTCACGCTGTTACTGTTACCAGGAGTTCAGAAACTGCAAGGGTCTGCCCCAAACGAGATGGCCTCACGGTCAAACAAAGGTTAAATAAATGTGTACAGAAATAGCATTTCTGTGTACTTAAAAGAGCCGTCAATTTTTTATTATGAGGTGTCGCTTCTAAAAACACAACACATAGCAGCACTTTTATGAGTCTACTAATTTTGTATCAAAAAAGACGTAAGAGCGGAATCTTTCTCGCACTTATTTAAAAGTCAGAAAGTGACAGATGTTTTATACTCATTTTGTCACGCGATAAACGCGGTCATATTTGGCCCACTGAGCATCTAATCTAGGCGGTAAAAACGATACAGTCTTTGACCAGAAAGGCTATATTGTCTAACGCACTCGCAATCACGATCTTTTTCATTTTGAAAATCGAAGGCATGTCTGCGTACAAAATGAAAACAATTGTACACTTATGGCGACGCTGTTAAAGTATTGTCTTTGTTCTGTTAGCTCTTATTTACTTGAACTGTTAAGTAAATAATAACGGTGTACATACTCGTAATGTTAATGTTTTGATTTAAAGTTAAATCAATACCAAAACACGTCAAAGATAGTTATGGTTTTACCGAGTTGAATTGAGGGCCATGGCCTCTGCTACTGGGTAGAACCATACTAGCTTTGAAAGTCATCGTGTTGTTTTTGACTGTACCGCCATTACTGTAAAGTAAATAAGAGCGATTGTAACGTCGGCAACACGATTACATGTCAAGACAACATGGAGAGACTCAGCTGAACTAATTGGTTTTCTATAAGGAGGATTTACTGCATATTGCAGCTTGGTGTCATTATCAATTAACAGCCACACCACACGGGCCATATTTACAGCTCTTTTAAATATAGAAACTGTCAATGCCATTTCTGTACTTATGCTTCGTTGCCGATAGTCTATTTTACCAACGGCAATACAAAGTTGTCTTTGCGTCAACTTTTATTCTTTTCCTTAAGACTACGCCGAGCGTCCAGTGGCGCCCTCATGACGATTATTTTGTTTTCTAATAAACTAAAGTATTGTCTTGAAATCGATGGATGTGTTTTTGTTGTACAAATGAATACACAATTTATAGGGTATATGACTCAACTTAATAACCATTGGACTATGAATGAGTAACTTAACGGAAAAAAGTGGCCACCTTTTCCCGTTAAGTTGACGACGCGAAGGTTAAAGGTTATTAAACTTTGTCTTATATACATTGTGTTTTCATTAATTTGTACAACATAAATACATCCTTCGATTGCAAGACATTACTTTAGTTTATTAGAAAACAAAATAATCGTCATGAGGGCGCCACTGGACGCTCGGCGTAGTCTTAAAAAGCCGCGTGTTAGAGAGATTATACTCGGACCTTATTTTCCTGTTATATTATAAATAGATTACATTTACTACAGATATTTTTTCGAGATTTATATGCTTTGGACATTTTTGAGATAAAAGGTGTAGAGTTTTTTTTTCTGCATTTTTAATTTAAATTCCAACATAATAGCACAAATAACTAATTTAACTCCACAATGTTTTTAAAGGATACATCACTGAGATTTTTTCAAGTACTTCCTAAACATACAAATCTTGCGACAATTTTGAACCAGAAGCTTTATCTCGGTTAAACTTTATTGATTTTAATGTGTTATCGTATTGGCAACGCATACCGACCCGCACCCCTACAACTTATTTTGGGACTGGGTTAATTAATTGCTGTAAAGGGGCTTCTAAACGGGCCATGTTTTGCTGCAATTTGTGGCCGGCAACTAGTGCTATCTTACTCTTACTTCGTATGTTAGAGCAAGATGCGTATAGTTGCCGGCCACACATTGCCGTGAAAATGTTGCTCGTTTAGAAGCCCCCTAAGATTGTCCCCGTTTTTTTTTTATTATGAAAAATGGCACCAGGACTGCTGTTTTTAACGTAGGTCAACTGAATTTGGACTCGATAGTTTAGTTTCGACAAGCACATGATGACTGCGCAAGAAAAACAACAATGCACACACATACATTCGTACTTTATTCATAGCTTGATTGGGATTGTTCATATTTTTACAATTACTCCAATTCGAAAACCATTTCGAGGAATAAGGTTTTAAAGCCGTTCTTCATTATTAAGTTTTTGAAATATTTATCTATTTCGGATATTTCGAGAAAATTATATTTAACATTTCGACTTTCGTTTTCGGCTTGAACCCCAACTAGGTGTATCTTCCGGGTGAGGCGAAATCCGCTTGAAATAATATGTTTTAATGCACTATTACAATCACTTTTTATCATTAGATATCATTTAATTGTATGTTATTTACTAGAAAATGCCATTGTAAAGGACAATGGGCAAATTTGTATGGGCACTGTCCCCCCCACCAACAGTAACGGGATGCATGTCTACAAATACAAATACAAAATTCTTTATTCATAAAATACATGAGGTACATGATACAAGGGATGGAGTCACCCTTTAGGCAAAATGTTGCCTGTGTTGGGAGACGCCGGAGACATGTTTCATTTCTGTTGGTGGGGGGGGGGGAGCATTTCTGCCCATGGTCCTTTAAAATAATCATTTCATCCATGAAATGTCTGCTAAATAAATAAAGAGATTAAAACAAAACTATTGGGTCAAATACAAAATTAACGAAATTGGTCGTTTAAAATAATCTATTCTTTTGAATTAGAATGTAAAAACCGTGACTTTTTTTTGGTCTATGCCAATTATAACAGTGTATATGATGTGATATCATTCTTTTTCTGTAATTTTATAATTTAATCTTTAATTTGTTAGCCAGTATTTGATGCATGCCATAGCTCAATTTGTATATTTACTAGCGTAAGATGTGGCTTCCTATAATTGGGTAAGCATCGATTTGGATGTTAAAATATATAAGCACAAGTCGAACGTATTATCTGTTGGATATTCTCAATAAAATATGCTCTTTTAAAGCTTGTGTATCTTTTTGTTTCAGGAGAAAGCTATAAGCCCTGGCCGAGAATGAAAGGAAAGGCTATAAGTTGTTCAATCTCATCATCAGAAACTAGGCCAAACTCTCAGTCATAACATTAACAACTGTGACTAAAAGTGATCGATGACAACAAGGCTGTCGTCACGCGGTCGTCATGCGGTCGTCAGTGGCTGACGAAATTATGACGAACATAAACACTTTAGTATACATATACCTAGTAAATATACTCTGATAAGATAGCGGAATTGATTTGTGGTGGGAAATACAAGTATCTGAAAGTAATTAATATTATCACTTTATTACAGTGTTATTTTCATTTAGGACTTTTTTTTCTAATGGGAAATACCTGGAAAATTATGTTATTATTTTATTTTCATTTAGCTATTAGCGTCCCACTCGCTTCGCTCGGGTTCATGTGAATTTTCTGTTACACTCGTATATAATCCAAAATTGATTATAATGATGATACATAAATATCTTCCTCTTGAATTACTGTATCTAATGATGTAAAAAAGGTTTGAAAGATCTAAGCATACATACAGAGGGACACACGGCAGGAAGCGACTTTGTACTTAAATATTTTAATTGACAATTTATTAATTGCAAACAAATGCATGAGAGAAGATGAAGCACGCCATGCGGCATGAGCCAGAGATGTCTTGATTCCTATTTATGCCTAGCGCCGTCGTAGTCACCTCCATATAAAGTCGTGACATGGTCTAAATAAACAACAAAAAAGAATGCAAGACATTCGATAGCTGACGAAATGTATGGAGTTGACATAACCGGCCGACGCTTTGTCGATCGTCAGCTTACGTCAAATCTATACATTTTACTGTTTGGTTTTCTAAATAAACGATTGTAAAAGTGTCTTGTCGAGCACGCAGACCGTAAGATGGATATGTTTAAAAATAAAATCTTCTATTTTGTTAAGGTGGGCATACCATTTGCGACTTTCAGATAAGAGTGGTGGTAGACCTGTGCTAGGTCCACCACCACTCTTACCACTTTCTTATCCTTTTACTTACCACCAAGCAGCTTTCGCATTGTTGTGTTCCTGTGCTAACCTAATAAGACAATCGCTTAAATTACTAGCATAGAGGCATCTTAGTCTGGATTGGCCACGCATTTGTGCTCTTAGGATTGAAGTCTTAAGATTTGAGACTGAAAATGTCTATGGGTCACAAATGCCACTTACCATCAGGTGGCAAGTGATTTACCTACCCATGGCGTTAAAAAAAACATACGACTGTATGTTCATGAGCCTAGGGCCGTCTTACCATAAGTGTTTGCTTGACTGCTTGGTGGGTTAGGCATCTACAAACCGGAAAAAAAAAACAGGGGCTCTCGACAAGATGCATTTCGACAACGCTTTAAGGTTATCGATACTATACGACGACACGCTGGCCTAGTTGGTAGTGACCCTGCCTACGAAGCTAGCGGTCCTGGGTTAAAATCCCGGTAAGTGCAGATATTTGTGTGATGAGCGCGAATATTTGTTCCTGGGTCATGGATGTTTTCTATGTATTTAAGTATATATTTCTCTATATAAGTATTTATATCGCTGTCTAGTAACCATAGTACAAGCCTAGAGCTTAGTTTGGGACTAGGTCAATTGGTGTGACATTGTCCCCTGATATTATTTATTTATTTATTTATATATATATATATAGGATTGACGTAAGCTGCCCGACGGCTTCAGGCGCCTATGAGAAATCGAAACATACATACATACATACATACATTAAATCACGCCTGTTTCCCTGAGGGATAGGCAGAGACCACTTCTTTCCACCTGCTGCGATCCTAACAAAAGCAAACAATTTGACGGTTTTCGAAGATCCTTTGTATTAGTGTTATAGGTCTTTGAGCACTTAGAACTTCTTCGGGTTTGTCCTCTCTCACTCGCTCTTAATAAGAGCGTACGAGAGCAAGTGCGAGACAAGTATACACCCGAAGCACCTAAGAGCACTGTAGGTTCCTTGTGTAGGGCTAATGGGCCAGTACGCTGGTCGCTGTCATTAAATATTAATAAATGACATTTTGCCGTTGTTGTAATTTAAATTTTAACAGTTTTGGTACCCTTTGTCACCCGGGATGGTGACAGAATTCTAACGATACCGCACACATCTAAATCGGCCCAGGCGTTTAGAAGTTATGGTGGAATAAAGAGTCGTACATACATACATACATGAACCCTGAAAATAGTACGCTCCTTTTTTGAGCAGTTGTGTAATAAAACAGTTTTGACTAGAGATGTTTTATTCCTTTGTCAAAGGAATTTAATTAAATAACTTAAGAAGCTAAGATATAAATAATCTGATTGTATTTTTGGAATAAACAAAAGTAAAATAATGATTTACACTGAAAATTGATTGAAGGGCGCGATGTTGATGTTTTATCGAAGGCCGGTGCGCCCGCGCAGCGTGCGCGTGATTCGTGTCACGTACACCCTGGATGGGAAATGTTACAAGTTGCCAAATATTATAGGTATTAAACACAAAATTCTGTACCTTAATCTGCATAGGATTCATGATTTTACTTTTTGCGATGGGTCGTATAATGTTCCCACATCGGTTTTGTTGTATTGGGAATAAAATAAGCCCTTTTTTTCTACCTTAGTTATATGTATAACTTGGCGCTTCCACTTTGCAAAGTGTAAATTACAATTGACAGTTAAAACAGCCGCATTAAAAACAATAAGATAACCTGTCCAATGCAATATGTTTTTACCTAGTAGAGAGAGAGTTATTATGGCCTATGTTTGCAATTCAGTTTACGCTGAGAGAAAAGGACAGAGCTGTATAACTGCTATAGATCTGTCCTTTACGCTCGCCGTAAAATGAACTTTTATTATTTATTTGAATTTATTAACAAAATCATTGGTTACAATAGAAAATTGACCCACAAAACGGTTTACACAGTTTGACTGCGAAATCATTGAGTATCTTAATTCATAATATATAACTAAATAATTGAACAGTCTTCTTTCAAACTTTGCCTTATTGGCCTCTAACCTATTATCTGTGGGCAAGCTATTAAGAATGTAGGGTAGACGTTTCTGCAAGCATCTGTCACCATAGTAGTAAGCGCCCCTCGGCACAGCGTACTTCCCCGCAGCCACCGACCCGGTGCCGCATACGACCTAACTGCATAGCTATGTCATAATAATCCCTCTGGTCTTAGTAATTCAAGGGGCATCATGATATCATATGTATGATATCACAATACATGATCCTCATATTCTGAAGCTGTAAAGATACTTCCAATGTACGCGATGGTTAAAGAGTTTAATTAACATTTAGTTTTAACTCCATAGTAGTTTCCCTTGTTTTGTCGAAACTAATTACATAGAACTTTACTTCGCAGAATTTTCATTTCACTGACAGGCTTTTCTAGGTGCAGGAGTTACGATTTTGCGATAGTCACAAGTCTAACTACCTTCTACATTATTATTGAAGATAACCTGAAAACAACAAGGCTAGAGCAAAAATACCTTTCGATGAAGTGAAATTCGGTGTAGATACATTCGATGAAAGAATTGTCGGTGCTTCGGACGAGACCATAATTGTAGAGAAGAAATGTAGCATAGAGATATTAGGCAATTGCCTCATGCGAATGATAAAAAGCACGTGATTCTGAATTAATTATCATTTTAAATGAATTCTATACCTAACATTCGTATCAAAATACAAACTTAACTTTGTTTACAAACGAGAAAACGAATAGGTATATTTAATTGTTAGTTATTATGTAACAATGACGAAAGTAGTTTATTTTTAAATTGGGTGCACTTTAACTCAAGCTTATAGTTTGTTTTTAACAAAGTCATATCTTTACATAGCAAAAAAACAAAGTCCTTTCCACCCGTCTGTCCCCCTCTATATGTACGTGGAGGATAAATGACTTGATTTGAGAAACGTTGTCCCCTAGAGCTAAATTTGTTTGAATTTTTTTGACAGCTACGCGATTTTAGTGGGTCTTCACAATCCTATAAGTCAACTCTTTCCAATACATATAGAATGATAAAGATAGTAACAACTTTTTTTTTACGGCTTGTAGAAGGCAAACTAGCACACAGACCACCTGATGGTTAGTGGATACTGTGACTCATAGACATTCGCATTCACAATTCATTTTTGCGGATGGTAGGACCTTGTGCAGGGTCCGTCCGGATCGCTACCACCATCTTATCCATTAACCTACCGCCAAACAGCAGTGTTCGCATTGTTGTGTTCCGGTTTGGGGATAAGACAGCCGGTGTAATGGCTAGCATAGAGGCATTCCATCTTAGTCCTCAGGGTTGGCAGCGCATTTGCAGTCTTAGGCTTGCAGTCTTGTGAATGCGAATGTCTATGGGTCACAGTTTCCACTTACCATCAGGTGGCCTGTGTGCTCGTCAGGCTTCACTATGCCATAAAAAAATAAAAAAAAATTACAAGACTGCAAGCCTAAGACTGCAAATGCGTTGCCAACCCTGAGGACTAAGATGGAAAACCTCAACGCTAGTTACTACACCGGCTGTCTTATCCCCAAACCGGAACTCAGCAATGCGGATACTGCTGTTTGGCGGTACGTTAGTTGTACGTTATATGCAAGTGTTATGGAAAATTCAGGTATAAACTACAATTGATCAGTGGCTTTAGCTGTTATCAGTATCGGCAAGGTCCCGGGCGTGGCGTGATAACGGCCGCTCCCCTGTTGCCTGTAGGTAGTGATCACAAGGCCAACATTATCAGAACTGCAGAAGCAAACCTTGGCTCTGACGCACTTTATTTTTATGGACTGATTAGGTAAAATACTTAAATATTGTTTATGAAACAAATCAGGGGATCGGCGGGTCACCGTAAAAAGCTGGCGTGTAAGATGGTGACAATTGGGTAGGATGCTAAGTCGAGTTCCTAGTTACATCACAAGGCTTCATCTTGGTTAGCAGATATATTTTTTTATATTGGAAATTACATTATTATATGACGCAATTCCCTATGTATTGAGTACAAACAAGTAGTATATATTGAACAGGTTAATTAAAATACTAATACCAAGTGTCAGTGTTTTTGTCCAGAATTAGGGTAAAACATTATGATTTATTTAGGGTAAAGTCACCAATTGTCAGAGGGAAGAGTACAAAATATATATTTCCCACTCTTCGCACTCATATAAGGTCGACTGGCTTTGGCTGACCACATGAGTCTACACAAAGATAGTTAGAAACCGAATCATCTAGCCATTATTTTGGTGACTATCGCGCTCGCGTTTTTCCATCACGAGGGCTGCGCGTGGGCACATCCACAATACGTCACAGATAGACATACAGGCATCATAATATTTGATAATGGCTGATAAGTGATAACGTATTTAGTAATGCTCGTCCGAAATATTTTGAAGGCGGATAGATTTGGTTACTTTGTGTTATAATCTGACATTTTGATACAAGTGATTAAATGTGGAAATGTAGCATGAATAGTGGAAATGTTTCTGGAGACGTAATATTCTATTTTTTACAACCGAAAGAAGTAGTAGCAGGAAAGTAATTCCAAGCATAAGTCGCGGACGTCGTCTAGCGTACCAAATAATAAATAAATAATCTACTCTAATATTATAAAGTTTTTTTTTTAGTTTTGTATGTTTGTAACAAACAAAGTCAAAAGTCGTGGACTGTTTTTTTGTTTTACAATTATAATGCTACATTACCAGTAACAACTTTTTGTCCCAGAAAAATAATCGGTGCCCGTGGGATGACGTAAAAAAAACCGCGGACGAAGTCGCTGGCAGTAGTTAGTTATAAATATCAGGGGAAAATTTCACACCGATTGACATAGTCCCAATTCACTATCGGTAATAGACAACGATATACATATTCGGCATATAGAGAAATAAACACTCAATTACATACACTCAAAAACATAGTACATAATACTCGAAGGTTCAGAAAAAAATACTCAAGCCCGAAACCGCTAGCTTTGTAATTAATATTACGTAATTTGCCTGCGTCGTTTATAACAAAAAATAACCTTTCAAAAATAGAACACGACTTAATATTTGAAGCTGGCTCAACACGTGCCCTCATTGTGAAACCGAAATTAAGTGACATTCAGCGAACCGTAGCAGCGTAGGCGCTCGTAGCCGCACGCTACGGAGCCACTACGCGTTTGATGCGAATATTTAAGGTAATTTCAATAATTAATTGTATAACTGTGGGTTTTGACAAGTATTGTGGACGTGAAGATAACTCATATTCACTTGACTGTAATGGCGGCGGATTACTCATTGATTTGGTACAGAAAAAAAGTACTGGCGCCAACAAAAGCTTGTCGCAAAAATTTAATTTATACTTTTACAGTAACTTATTTCTACGGTCATGGAGTTCGTGGCTCTGCTTCTGAGATGGCAATATATACATTAAATTGCTAGCAATCACATTATTAAATAGCTAAGGCAGTATATAATTGGTAACATTCAAGTTACCCTTTTTTTGTAAAGACTAAAAAGGTCGGTGTATTTTGGTTTGTTTACCGCTGACGCAGGGTTTATCGTTTATTTTCGGCCCTTGGCCTATATCCGATAGCGACATATTTAAATAGAGATTGGAGGTTAACATCGTAAAATAGAACCCAGCACAAACATTAAAAACATCTGGTATATTTTACTGCTTCTTTATTCTATTCAGTAAAACCGTATTGATTTTGACATGCTATCGTATTTGACGACGCGCTAGTCTAGTTGGTATCTGCTGATGAAGCTAGCGGTCCTGGGTTCAAATCCCGGTAAGGGCTTTTTGTGTGATGAGCGCGAATATTTTTTCCTGGGTCATGGAGGTTTTCTCTATCTATTTAAGTACATATTTCTTTATATAAGTATTTGTATCGTTGTCTAGTAACCATAGCACAAGCCTAGAGCTTAGTTTGGGACTAGGTCAATTGGTGTGACATTGTCCCCTGATATTTATTTCTTTATGATATTTTATTGTTTTTATCTCGGACGCCATTAATGTCAGGTAAATAAATTAATTAATAAATTTCATGGGACAATCTCTAACTAAAATAACTAAGCCCTAGGCTTGTATTATGGGTGCAGTCAACGGCTTTAATATCTATACAGCCATCGCGTCAAATATATGTATACACGAACCTTATTGCCAGTGGCAAAAAAATATATTTATGCCCTTGACTGTACTAGACAACGATAAACTTACTTATAAAAGAGAAATACATACTTAAATACTTAGATAAATCCAAGACTCAGGGATAAATACTAGCGTTCATCACACAAATATGCCCTTACTGTGATTTGAAACTGGAATCGCAAACCGACCGACCGACTGGAAAATAAGTGCTATCATAACGTTACAATACGATTACCATGTCAAAGCAACCGTTGTGTCGTTTCCTACTTTACTGTGTGGTTTAAGTTTTCAAATCCAGAGTATATAAAGTATACAGCCTAAATTTATAAATATGTAAACGATTCCAAGAGTGGTATTCCACTTGTCCAAGATCTTTGACCGATGTGTATTTGCGTCTCACAGTTTGCTTAAAAAATTGTGAGACACAATGCACATTGGACAAAGATCTTGGACAAGTGGAATACCACCCTAAGACGTCAAAAATACATATCTTCAATGATACTGCAATGCCACGTAGGTATCAAATACAATAAGTTGCAAAATTTACCTTACGGAGTTATGCTAAGGTGTATTTTGCACCTTATTTTTATTTTTTTATTTTTTAATGGTATAATGAAGGCAAGCGACCCATAGACATTCTCATTCGCAATGTTATAATTGTATAATATTATAAGTAGTATTTAAAAAAATCGACTGACTGTTGAGTTTCTTGCGGCGTTTCTTCTCAGCAGTGGTCTCTTGCGAAGCGCTGGTGATTTTTGACGTGTAAAAGTGCCCGTGCGGCCTACTTACTGAATAAACATCTTTTAACTTTTTACTCTTTTTTTTATCAAGACTGCAAGCCTAAGACTGCAAATGCGTTCCCAACTCTGAGGACTAAGATGTAATGCCTCTATGCTAGTCATTACACCGGCTGTCTTATCCCCAAACCGGAACACAACAATGGGAAAACAGCTGTTTGGCGGTAGGTTAATGGATAAGATGGTGGTAGCGATCTGGACGGAGCCTGCACAAGGTCCTACCACCCGCATTTTGCTCATTATGCGCTATTACAGTATCACCGGCGATATACACCTTTATGACACTGTCAATAAGGTTTGTCCTCGCGGGTATGGGACACCTATTGCGATAAGTGTATAGACATTACTTTTGAATGTATGGAAACGAGTTGAATGACATGCCAGCATCACTTGACCTCTGGGTTCGTGAGAAGCTCGTGGCAAGCCGTATCAAGCGTGCTGGTCTGCAGGTGGCTTGAGCTGTCAAGGAGATAAGAGTTACTAGGCAATGACTGTGGGTACCGGGGTCAGATTAGAGCGGTTCGTCGTACGACTCGTACTGTTAACCTATTATCATGATTACAACCCACATTTGAATTAATAAATTCGCGGCTTTTTTTAATAACAAAATATGAGATTTCTTTCATCTTTACAAAGTATAAAACAAGGTCGCTTCCCTTCGTCTGTCCATCGGTATGTACGGTTAGATCTTTCAAACTATGCAGTGGATTTTAATGCGGTTGTCATCAATATTTTCAGATTCATGAGGAAGGTTTGTATGTATAATAAACTCTGGATTAAGTACGGATGTTACAGAAACTGACATAAACGAGTGAATCGAAGGCGAGTCGCTCGTTTATGTATAAACTATAATACAAATAGCAACCCGCCCGCGCATGACACGGTCAAATCAATTCAAAATTTTGACAGCCGTTCCTTGCATAAAGACCCTGTTTTTCTGTGATTTAATTAAAAATGTACGGATTTCAGATTTTTCCCTCAATTTCTAGTAAATTTCAATTTCATAGTTCTAGGTCAACGGGAAATATTGTATACATTTTAATTCCGAAAATTCCAGTATCGAAATACACTATATATATTAATACACTATATATTTTGTGGCATAAATGGCCGTATATTTTTTTTACGTTAATGGTGAAGTTTGATTTTTTCACAGCTTCAAGGGACTGTAGACCGGAGTATATGGTTCTAATTTCAATTCGATATCTCCACGAGTTCCTGAGATAAAGGGTCTTGACAGACAGACAGACGGACACCAAAGTGATTCTATAAGGGTTCCGTTTTGCTGACAGCATTTCCTCGTTGTATAGCAGTGCTTAGGTATCGGCCAAGGAAGCTACCAGCTCTGTGATCTCCAGTTCTAGTCTGTATAAGCCTTTTTAGATATTTATTTTTCAGTTTTCTAACCTTTATGCCGGCGATTGTACCTATGCCGTACAATTGCTTTTGATACAGACCTTAAAATAATGTTTTTTTATCAGAACACCTTCTCAAAAAAACCTGTTGTCAATTGATGAGGACTTAATCTTGACCTTGACTTAAAAAGCATGACCTAAACTTTGTTGTCCGTCCGTCCGTCCGTCTATTGCGTCAAGACCCTTTATCTCTTGAACGCGTAGAGGTATAGTCGAAATTAAAATTATATACCCAAGTCTGCAGTCCCTTGAAGCTGTGAAAAAACCAACTTCTAAGTAACTTAAAAAAAATACACGGCCGTTTATACCGCGAAAACGTACTTCGACAATCTCAAGACCTAGAAGTATGAAACTTGGTAATAATACTGTCTTATACTACAAGTATAGAAAAAAATCTGAATACAATCATCATGATTATTTTAAATTAAATCACAAAAAAACTAGGGTCTTTATGCAACGGCGGTTCAAATTTTGAATTGACGTGTTCTGTTTTTTTATTAGATCGACTTACGTCTGTTTAGTCCTCACTCCGTTTTTGCCGCATACCTCCGCCCAGCCCATGGCTAAGGCCGTTGCCCTGTACAACCCTGAGTGACGTATGTAATCCCATTGTTAATGCTACCCTCTTTGTGGCTATTTCAGTCGGTCTGTTGTCGTTGGGCTATTGACTTCGACCTCTTTAATACATTTTTATTTTTAAGCTCAAGCTGAAGTTAATTTTGAACCAGTTCCTGTTATTCGATTTTCGATTTAAAGTTGATGGCTGTGCAAAAGGTTCTAAGTACCACCACTATACATACTTACCTATATATTTCTATATCTATTTTGATTCTATTTTCTGTCGACCTACTCATCGTAGGGGCGATTCTGGTCGAGCGATATGAACCGGTGTTTACTGGCCAGTTATCTCGGAGCGAGACCCCCGCCCCTGATAGTAGCCCCCTGAACATTATAACGATATGTACCTACAATCGCTAAGCGGTACATACTGTGCGTATTGATAACAACTGAGCGAATATTGCGCAATTTGTTTTTAATCGATAGTGAAAACGTCTCATCACAATTCGCGTTTGGCATTCGTCTGCAAAACGTTCAACGGGTGTAAGTAAACTCTTTCATCATCATCATTTCACGAAGACCCTCCACTGCTGGACCTACGCCTCTCCCAAGGTTTGCCACAATCCATCGGTTTCACGCAAACTTAGCCACGTCGTTCGTCAACCTTGGGGGCCTACCCACGCTGCGTCTTCCGGTCCGCGGACGCCACTTGAGAACTCTTCGACCTGATCGGCTGGATATCTAAAGATAAGATAAAGATAAAGAGACATTTATTCGCAACAAAACAAAACCACATTACACAGATAAAACAAAATCAAGACGCAGAAAAATTGTTACGAAACGGTCCCAACTCAGCATTCGCTAGCCGTAAAGCCAGCACTGGTCTTCCGTTGGAACCGCTTGGTGAAAAAACGGAAAGTGACACATTTAACACAAAACAACGCTAAAAGAAAAACATCAAGGATCAAACACAATAATTTGTTAGAGATTATCTCGAACGTCTCAAATGACCATAAAAATTAGATATCTGCGAGCGTTCAGCACATTGCTCGGAGAACAGAAACTCTTTATTGCATAAACAAATATTTGTTTAAAAAACACTTATATGAGGATCTCTTTTTAATAAACTTGGAATGACTTGGTCTGGATCTGGGGAAAGGAGGATTTTGAATGGTATGAATAAGGCAAATGAGCACACCACCAGCTGATGATAAATGGACAAAGTCTATAGACATTTGCAATCTCAAGATTGCAATCTTAAGATGACAATCCCAAATGCGTTGCCAATCTTTAGAACTTGGATGAAACGCCTCTATGCTAGTAATTTCACCGGTTATCTTATTCCCGCACAGAGGGCCCTGCCTAGATGCACTACGCTTACTACCGTTTCGTTTTTAAACCAATCGCGTCACTGGTAGATGACGTGATACGAAAAGTCACGTGATCTTCCAGTGACGCAATTGGTTAAAAACGAAACGAATAGAAACGCTTGTTATTATAGCGTAATGAATATTGCTGATTGGTGGTAGGAAAGGCGTGTGGTGGTAGCGATGCGGACGGAACCTGCTGGTCCCACCACGGTGATACATTGGGATGGGGATTTTCAATTTGGGGTTCGGAACCCCAAGTGTGATAATATATAGGACCCTGTAAGCTGTAATTGAGAATACGCCGTACGTATATGTATGCATATCGACCGAATCTAAATTTTTAAACCGTTGTCTTTCCAGAGATATCATGATCGATCTTGACCAATTTTAAATAAGACTACCATACTCACAAAAATGATTCTTTATCATTAAAATCAGATGAAAAATCGCGTAAAGATCAAATACACACCAAAAAACATACCTACAGACGAATTAAGAACCTTTTCCAAAGTCGGTTGAAAAGTAACAAGTTGTTCCTTTTTTACAACAAAAGTTTAATTTTTACTTAAAGGTATTGTTCACAACTTGCCTTCTTCATGTTGTTATTGTTTTAAAGCGATATGATCTAAAAAATCGAAATAGGTCTTCATTAAATTGAAGTAATAGTAAAAAAAATACAAAAAGCAAACAGAGTTGTTATTGTTAAAGCGATATGATCTAAAAAATCGAAATAGGTCTTCATTAAATTGAAGTAATAGTAAAAAAAATACAAAAAGCAAAAAGAGAAGATGGCCCATGAGGGGATCGAACCCGCGACCTTCGCGTTATTAGCACGACGCTCTAACCAACTGAGCTAATGGGCCGTTGTGACACGAGGTCGAAATTACGTATCATATGACTTTACCGTATTACTATGGCTTCAGTGCAAGCGTACGCGCAATACCGATGATATTTTCATTTGATAACAACGTGACAATATTGAATTGTATATTTATATAAAAAAATAGACGCCATCTAAATATCGAATTAAGATGTTATCGTATTGTTAACCTCGGCCATTACTGACAAGTAAATTAGAGCTATCGTAACGTGGACAATACGAAAACATGTCAAAAGCAATATCGTTTTACAGAGCGAATACAGCCCCAGAAAAGGTGCTCAAAAAATTTCTACACGCCCTAACATCGTTAAAAAAATAGAGATGTTCAGTCAGATATTTTTGGGCACTATTTTTAACAAGGAATATTAAATAGATTTTGTTAAGATAACAAAATTGTATAGACAAATAGATGCTGTATTACGATATATTGCGAAAAAAATATGGAATTATTCCATTGGTTGGACAGACGGAAGTAGGTAATATAGACTGAAATGAACAGAGTCAGTAAAATAAAACCAATTCAAAAATCCATTCTTTCGCTCGTTCTTTCATTTATTACATGAACTGCTAAAAAACTGAGAAATTTAACGCTTAAATCGCGTAGCTGTCGAAAATTTTGAATTAGTTACAGACATTATTAAAAGCTAGGTTTGTAGGTTTCGGTATTTTTTATTTGGATTTGTTTCTTTCCTTGTAATATTTTCTTGAAAAGGAGAACGTACTAGTTTTTCGTCACAACATATTAAAAAATCGTAAACATCCGATTATTTAGGGGGTGAGAAACGCTATCGCATTTTGTATGGAAATTTTCAGCTTCACATTCCTTTTAATACATATCAGTATTAGTGACGTAGAAGTTGACCTTAATCCCAAACTTAGCTCTAGGCTTACACATTTGTTATTAGACCCAACGATATAAACCGTTATAATAAAGTAATACGTTCTTAAATACAGAGAAAATATCCATGAGTCTAGGAAAAAATACTTGCGCTTATAAAACAATTATTTTCTCAAACCGGGAATAGACGCCAAGACTGCTAGCTATCACCATCAGCCTTTTTACCCAACTGTGGCGAAGCCTAAAAGGAGGGTTATGTGTTTGACTTGTATGTATGTATGTCCGTGCCTGTCCCCTTGTATGAACTCAACGGGTCAACCGATTGTGATAAATGATCCGTCATTAAATCCATCTTTATAGCGCGAGTAACACTAGGTCTCATAAAATTCTTAAAACTATGCAAATGTTTTTAAAGCTTGCTTTTTATTTAGTTATCTTCATAAATGTATGACGAAAGCTAATAAAATGATTGCACCCGGATATATTCAAGTTCATGCCGCCATGTTTATTGTTATACTAATAAAATAGGTACCTATAGAACAATCCAGTCAATGTGACCTCTAGTTAACGCAACTTGGAGTAAAAAACCATTGTGTCGCGTCAGACTCACAACCGATTATGATTTATGAAGGGTTCCTTGAAATGTATTGATTTTATAACGATCACAAATAAATTTGTAAGGTCAGGAGGGGCTATCCCTACAGTGGGTAGATACGTCTTTTTTATATTAGACAAGGCAACGTTTAAAAAAAAATGCGCCCTGTTATAGTTGTTCAAATAGCTCAATTCCTATAAAAGGAAGTAAACATAGTTTTGGAACGTTTGGACCTCTCTGCTATTGTAAACGTGAACGTAACTCTGTCTGTCTGATTCTGATGTTTTATGGAGATAGCTCGAGTCTCTGGGATACTTTTGATCTCGGAAAATTAAATAGTTCCTGTGGGAATACCGAAGACTGACTTCTACTCGGACAAAGCGCGGGCAACAGGCGTGCTCCGTATTTATACATCGGCTTGGATCTCTTGGGTGACTTTTGTATGGGCTATGTAGCTTGCAAACATAAATTACCTTGCCTAATATAAGTGATTTTCGATAATGACAAAACGTAGCGTCGATGTCGACTCCATACATTTCGAGTCGGTAAAAAATAGAACTAGCGTCTCTATACGTTTCGTTTTTTAACCAATCGCTTCACTGGTAGATCACGTGACTCTGCGTACCACGTCATCTACCAGTGATACGATTAGTTTAAAAACGAAACGAATAGAAACGCTAGTTAGCGTAACGCATCTTGGCTAGCCCTAGAGAGCCTTTCAGATCTAATTTCAAGCAATGAAAACGGGTCACTTTGTATTGAATTACCATAGAAAGTGACCAGGTTTCTTTGCTCCTAAGTGTATCAGGGGACAAGGGGGTGCCCCATTTGTATTAGAAACTAGAGGACACCCGCGACTTCGTACGCGTAGAATTAGTTTCCCGCTACTCCTCCAATTTTAACCCCTTAAGGGGTGAATTTTCAAAAACCCTTTCTTAGTGCTCACCTACATCATAAGAGGAACCCCTGTACCAAGTTTCAAGTTTCTAGGTTCAGTAGTTTCGGCTGTGCGTTGATATATAAGTCAGTGAGTCAGGTTTGTCTTTTATATAGATGTATAGATTGAGTGCGAGCTCCCCACTCGCTGTGAAATGCGTCCAAGTCCCCCACTATCTTCGTTTCGGTCTCCCTCTGTTCCGATGACTGTTAAATGTAACATTATCAATGACTATCAAATAGTGAAACCCCTGAACCCCATCCCTAACTTGAGCTGAAGCCCAGTCAAGAACCAACCCTATTAAACTTTTTTTTTCAAATACGGACCTACGATTCCTCAGATACACACACAAACTTATAAAAAAAGTTTCTCGGTGAAAAAGAACATTCTAGCAAAACTCCGCTTGTAACCATTTTCGTCTCCCATTTGGACCCTAACATAAAATAAGTAAACAAAATGTGAAAAATAAGTAAATATGGCCGGCCTCTCGATAACCCGTGCCCACTGATGGTGTAAGTGTTTATTGGATCACTCGTGTGTTATCTGCGTGGTACTGATACTACTACAACTGCGTATTTACTAACGAGGTAACTTTGTAGAATGGATTAAACCTTTAAATCTACACTCAGGAGCAAAAATAACGTGTCAGAGTGCGTTTTTCATACTAAACAGGCTATTTCGAAGCCTTGGTTCCTCGCCAGGGAATGCTTTTAGTGAAATCTGATGATGAATGCCTCTCTATACAGGACTTTCAGAGAGCCTAGGATACCCAACTGAATAAATCCGCGGTTAACGCCGGAATTGTGCATGTTCAGAAAAACATCTAAAATGGCAATGAAATCCAAGTGCTGACCCAAACTCTCCCGCTGTGGTGTTAACTGATTGTGCGATCAGTTAGGTATCCTAAGAACTTTTGACCTCCTCTATTGAACCTCGGAGTATCCACCATTAAAACTCACTCAAAACAACCCCAGGCGAGGAACCAAGGCTGAGAAATAGTCTCGTTTGTATGTAGGTAACACGCACTCTGACCCGGTATTTTTGCTCCTGAGTGTAGTCATTTCATAGTCATAGACATATTCATTTATTGCTTTATGTTGTACAATGAGGTCTTAAGAATACAGTAGGTAGCTTCAACATAAACCCTGCAAAAGCACTACAACAAGACACAATACACTTACATGTCTATTTAGACGAAATTTAATAGTAAAAGGCTAACAGATTTATTTATTCTTGAAACGCAAAAAAACTCTTCTAAATTATAAAAACATTTTGAGATCCAAAAACTCTTTAACTTGCTACAAACCATAGAGGATTAAGAGGTTTGTGAACCGTCGCTGTCAAAAAAAATCCATACGATTTAGCTCCCGGGCATCCCTAAATCCAGTCCGATTTCTACGATTTTTTAATACTTATGTCGTAGTTGTTATAAAAAACTAGGTTTGCGCGTTTCCGTTTATTTTTCCTCGTTACTATTCTAACAACAATAATTCTGGTAATCAAAAGAACGTATATAAACTTTTAGTTGTTCATTATATCTACAACATATTAAAAATCGTAGTCGTAAATAGATATTTTTAGCTTCACAATCATCTTAACACTGTGTCTTGTCTCGAAGGTCGATTATTAATGTACAACCTAGCATAATAGTTAAATGAATTTTGAACTTGAATTTAAGTGTAGTGGCTCGTTCCAAATATGCAGGTTCGAATGTTGATGTGAAAATTCAAATGTTGCCTAATATAGAACTTAATAATAGTTAAATCATTTAATGAGAAATTGGCAATTTCATAGTGATAAAGACGCGGCGAGCGAGATGGCTTTATGCAGTTTATGCTACCTATATATATATAGTACCTATTCTTTACGATCACGTATAAATATAGTGGCAGGACTAATAATTGCCAAGTCACGAAATTACTTGTTGCCAAAAATATTATCATGATCATTTGCACCTATCGTGGAATGTTTTCCACGCGATCAAGGGAACAAGATTTTTCGACCTTTCGTTAAGTATACAAACTTTAGGTTTTTTTTGCAACGTAAATAAAGTAAAAGAGTAGGATTGAGGAGGTTGTAACATTTTTATTTCTTTAATTAATATAGCCTTTGAGTCCTATGACACTCTTTGGGTGAATACCAGCCCAACATTACTCGGCAGTCCGGAACACAATATAAACAATAGTGTGTCTTCATACTAAGGAACATCGCGCGGCTTGCATGTGGGCGTGCAAACAGAGAGAAGGTATTTTTAGGTAAAAAAAAAAAAAACTGCCTAAAGTGAAGCTTGTTGCACAACTTACAAAATAAAAGAGACTTAAGCCAAAGTAACGAGAAATCTCGCAGGCGCATGTAAGGATGTGAGTGACATCAAATGTAGAAATACCTCTTAAAGATGGAGAACAGAGTTCCATGGAACTTCAAGACACGTTGTCAGCATTAGGATAGAAAGGCAGAGCAGAAGGAAATTAGACTACAGACGAAACAAAGCCGAACGGAAACAATATGGTTGGGAACAAAGGGAAATATTACTACGAATTTACTTTAGGGAAGCCCACTCACTAGACGCGTGAACGTTTAATTGTAAACATAATTTACGAGACATATCGATTGCGTATCACACAAACAACGTGCCTTTCACATAGCTATATATAACCCACAAACAAACCAGTAAGACCCCTACAAACACATTGCATCAGTACCTTACAAGTGAAAAAATATTCACTAATTTCTACATACGTGGTACCTAACTAATATTTAAGTAGGATTCATGACCTGAGTACTGCAGACTTGTTATCTATTGTTGACATTTGCCAATCTCACTGGCAGGAGCATTTGCGTAAGCGCATGCTTAGCAAACAACCAACGTTACAAGAACCATCGCTATCCAATTTTAGCTTTATAGTCTATGGGAGAAGTGCGGATGGAGTTGGATGGTAGGTCTCGCATGCTTGGTCGCTGTTATCATCGGCGAGTCAACGTGGGGGCTTCTCGGTTTTTATTCAGTCAGTCGGCGGCGGATCGTCACCGACTACGGACCTCTCTGGAGGGTATTTTTGAATTTGGAATGGAAAATTGTGTTGAAAAAATGTATTAATGGGAAAAATGAAGTAGTAACGAAAACGGTTACGTTTGTTTCCATTCGAACTTTAAGTTTAAATGTAACCCATAGTAAAATCTAAAACGTTAGAATATAATTTTAGAAAAGATTTTTCATATATTTGACTCTCCTTTCTATTCTATAATCTATAACTGATCCGCGATTCAAGATACAGAAAATAATAAAACATGTTTTGAAGTAGATAATTAAACACGCGAAGGACGCGTGTTGATGAGTAACGCGTCAATAAGAGAAATGATAAATTTTCCACGGACGTAACATTCGTACCTATAGTTATTTTTAATCACCGGTTATCAGTGCTCTAATTAATCCAGTTCTGATAAACGGAACTTCTCACACGCCTAGCTACAGCCCGATAGCGACATTGTTCACGACGTAAATATGTGTTCAGCCCGTTGTAATCAAACATGGCATGGCGTATCGCAACAAAACAAAACCACGCGGCCAACGCGTGGCGAGCGTGCGACCGCGTATAAATAGAACTGCGCTGCGCTGAAATACGACAAGCATAACACGGCCTCCCTTCCCCCCTTAACCTCGTGCTAACACGGTTTTTTAGAGGTGCTTGGCCATCTCAGTAAAGGTCAAGCGGAATTGGACGTATTAAGTTTTTAGCGCCTCGCCTCTGCTACGAAGGACCACGCCCTGCATAGCGACACGTCACGCGTTCCAAATTCGGAATGTTTTGTTTTTTAATTTGTTGCGCTTGATTTTTTATTTAGTTGAACTGGATTCGGGGTTGTTTAGCCAGTTTTGTAGACGGAAAGGGGTTAATGACATTAGCGTTTTACCGCGACTTTATCCGTGTTGAATTCTTTATCGTTATCGGCTATAATCGACAATCTTTAAGTGGTATAGTAACGTCGATATTCTAATGTAAACGACTACTCCGACGTAATTAACAACAAATAACTATCCGTTCGCATTTAAAATACGAATAGACAAAATTAAACTCCGAATTTCCGAGAAGTCTTTCGCTCTATGAGTCATTCATTAGCTACGTTATCCTTAATTATTTATGATAGTAAGCCTTACTAAGTCCATCATTTTTTTTTCTTTTAGCCAGAGGAAGTTCGTTACGAATTATGAGTTGCTTTCCAAAAATATTACCAAGTTGGCCAACGACTTGGTGGAGGTTGAGTGATCCATTGTTGTTTGTTACTGTGGAGAGCTCTTGGGGCCGTATACAGGAGCAGACGTCTTTTGGCTGCTATAATGGTGATTTATGGTATGAAGAAGGTTAGGCAAACTAGATTCTCAGACTACCTGATGGTAAGTCGGCTCCTAAACTCATAGACTTTGGCAATATGAAGACTCCGTTGCTCTGAGGACAAGGATACCATGAATCTATGCTAATCTAATCATACTAGCAAGTTTTATTAATCAAAACATACGATTTTATTTTGTTTTGAATTTATATATTAAATTCTCTCAAGGTTTAAGATTAGTATGTCTATAATTCATGAGATACCATAAAACTCCACATCAGATTCTGCAAATCTTAAAATTAGAAATCCAGAAGCTAGATGCGTCAGAATGAAATTGCTAGAACCTTTGTGACGTGTAGTATCTAGAGTAAATTATAGATATTACACAATTAGAAGCAAGTAGAGAGAGTGAAAATATTGTTACTACGAGTACTAGGCATTTAAACTGACGAGACGTTCAACGTTCTACATTACGCGTAGGTATGTTTTGTTTTATTTCTCGATACGATGAGAAGATTATTTTTATCTTTCACCTGCTCCTCATTGGATTTACTACTTCCACTATTATTACTAGGTGATATATGTTTGTGAAAGTAGAATTGAAACGTCGTAACGTGTGCTCATGATTCGATTACATAAGCTGTTTAATTTATATATCCTCATCATCGTGCCACACGTCCAATTCCCCAAAGATCTTCGTCTTGGTCCTGTGCTGAGCGCATCCTGCTGTTTCCTGCAACCCCTATCAGTTCTTCGGTCTACCTTGTCTACATTGGAAGGTCTTGTGGGAATAGGTATCTCTTACTGATAGATTAGAATAGAACGTTTTCAATAATTTGAATTTACAAAGGTATTCTTATATTCGCCACTTCATTTGATGTTGCGCGATAGCGTTTCGTCGCGGATTCAAACAATGTAACTACATAGATAAAGTAGGCATTCGCCAAAACAAAAGTTCGATTTGCAAATTTAGACGGCACAAATGTTTATAAACGCAAATGTCTTGAACTGATTTAAGACGCAATGACCTCTTAATACGATTTAAACAAGACTCTACCCAGTTTCCGACGACAAAATAGCGTTAACAAATTCCATGCTCTGCGGTGGTAACGGTGAACTGATTCACAGTTACGAGGGCAGTTTGATAAGTGATATATAATGAATTTTTTATTTGTTTAAATTAGTACCTTTTAATTTATCCAGCATAGTTAAAGTTGTGTGTTTTTTAGACACTGATAAATGACCTTAATTTTTGCATATGACTTTGACATAGGCTGGCAATTTTGCTTACCATGCCATTGTTAAAATCAGGAACTTAATCTAGAAAATATGGGCAGTGAGGCAGCAGTTTGTCAAGAAACTCGACTAATAAGAATAAGAATAAAAAATGTAGCTGTTGCTATCGTAGATGTGTTTTTGGGAGCGTGATGGTACTGATGATGCTAACAGGATTTTCCTCTGTGCAAGATCGGGCGATTATGTTGGTTCGTTAATATTTTTTACGTCATGAATATTATGTTTTTTAGATTTTGATAAAGCAAACGAATCCAATTTGTATTGTCAAATTGTATTGATAATTATTGTAATTGCTTTGAGCAACGTTTAATTTTACTTTGGCAGGAATTTTCCACTGTTTTTAGCGTTATCTAAGTTGTGCTGCTCGAGTCGTTATTACGATTGTATGCAAAATAGGACCAAAATTGGGTATTTAAAAACGTTTGGTACAAATTTCATTAAAGGTACAGTCATCTAAATATGTGGACTGCCACTATAAGGTCGATATGATGAGTCTGCCAATTTAATGTGTGAATTCGTTTTTCTATTGAAACAATTACTTTTGACAGAATTGGACTTCCCTATATTTCAAACCTGATTAGTAGTTTTCTAAATAACGTAGTTTTTGAACTGGACATTGGGAGCAACTGCTTCGTCGGCGAAAAATACGATCAAATTAAAAATAAACAACTCTGACTCTGTTAATAATTAGGCAATGAATTGCAAAGCGAGTTATTATTGACCAGAACCACCTTGTAGAACTGCGTTATAAACACAAGTGTCGTTGAAATTCGAAGAACAAAGGGCTCGTCATTATGACTCAGTGAGCACCGTGCACGCCCACTGCGTCAACTCGTTCCCTGCCACTTAGTGGAAATTGTATCCAATTTAGACATGCCGGGTGTGTCGATGGCGTTGATTATACCCACATGTTTAAGGCCACTTTATTTGATTTACATACAAAAATGACACAATATTGTGTCATGACGGTTTTTGTCCGAGAAATGTAAGTCCAAATCCAGTATAAAGCGTAGATTAAATTCCATCTTGCGTTGGGACGACAAAAACAAAAATTCAAATCCCACTACGAGCTATCGTAGCGTTGACAATACGGTAATATAGCATAGGCAATATGCATTTAAACAGTAGAATAAAAGCCCTGGTGACTTGTATAACGTACTTTGATGATTTTTATTAAGCCCTATTGCTTTTGACATGTTATATCGTCTAGCAATATAGTTTTACGATGTTTTTACTCATTACAATAGAAAGCCAGTTACATTGACACTAGCTCGTCATTCAAAAATCCTTCGATACCCCTTTTTCAACAAGTTTCTTTGTTCGGGAGCTCAACTGGAACGTCCGAAGTTTATGTATATACATGCCTACATAGACCTTCCATCCTTTTCCTTTTTATGTGACAGTCTTAGTATGTACCTATGAATGTATTTTATTTGATCAGAAACTGACTCTAAAACTTCGCTCTATCGCCAACTTTTATTACCTACTCATTTTATTAAATAGGACATGGTTAATCAAGAATGTATGAGTATATTAAGCTTAGCCCAATTCCAGCCAGTGAAACGTCCTGCGCTATTGAAGTTATATATCACATATATAGCAGTTATATAGCATATCTCCGTCCGACTAAAGTTTCCACATCAGCAAGAGAGAGAGAGAGAGGTGCCGGCGAGATGATGGACTCAAAAATTCTGGAACGATACGAACGGAGAAGTGTCAGCAGACCACAAGCCGCTAGATGGCGAAACGGTCAAAGCTGAAGAAAGAGACTTGATGCGTACGGTGCGGAGCTGATGCGTCTAGGAAATGCAAGAGGAGCAGGATCCAGCATTGGATTGCACCGGGCTGATGATGATGATGATGTCCCTGTTACTGCCTGGAGCCAGGTTTTGACGCTTCATAACCCTTGCACTGATAACACGTGTAACAATCAAAGTCAGCAACGATAAAATGCCTAATCACACCGCTCGATAAGGTGATAACAGGAAAATATCAAAACATCATATATATGCGCCCTTGAGAGTCACGTGCGATGTCTTTTCCTGTTAATCCCTCATGCATTTTCCTAGTGTTTATACGTTATTTTGACCTCCAGTCAGTAAACTCAAACCTCCAGTAAGGTTTGAAAGTGGGGATCAAATATGCTGTCAATAAACGGACAGTTCCCGTTAAACTGAGTTCGTACTTTGAAAATCGAAGTTCGAAGTTACGTTAGCTCCATTCCTTTCTCTCTATTGAGTCTCAAATTACATAATAGAACCACACGAGTTTTTGACTTGACGACAAAAATGGCGGCAAAACAAACTTGTGCTGTGTCAGTGTCACGAATATGTTTTTTTTTTTAAATTATAGACAAACGAATGAAGTCCCTATTCTCATGTTTGACGACGCGCTGGCCTAGTTGGTAGTGACCCTGCCTGCGAACGAAGCTAGCGGTCCTGGGTTCAAATCCCGGTAAGGGCAGATGTTTGTGTGCTGAGCGCGAATATTTGTTCCTGAGTCATGGCTATTTTCTATGTATTTAAGTATTTATTTCTCTATAAAAGTATTTATATAATAAATAATAATAATAATAAAAATATTTATTCACAACAACACACAACAAAGAAAAAAAGAAAATACATATATAAAAAAAAAAAAAAAGGTTGTTGTGAAACGGTCCCAACTCAGCATGTGCCAGCTGTTAAGCCAGCGCTGGTCTTCCGTTGAGACCGCTCGGTGGCTGCACGGAAGGTGACACAAACAATTTACAAATAAGGTGACACAAACAATTTACAACTTAAATAAAAAACACTACATAATATGTGGCTTAAAGAACCAGAGTCCAGGCCATAAACATTTAAAAAAATAAAAAAAATAAAATGAAAAAATACTCACTAATCTGTGGCTATACCAGTTAAAGAGAAGAGACATCCTACCCCTATCTATGGCTCTATGCCTAAGCGCACAACAACATTCAAGTTTTCCAGAGAAAACATTACAAAAGAAATATTTATTACCTACGTTAATAATAAGACGCAGAGACAAAACAACAACATGAAGCCTTTATCGTGGGTGAGTTTTAGTGGAAGGAGGCAATGGAAACACAGATGTCGACAGCAAGAAAGAGCAAAGAACAAACGAATAATTAGAACGCAAAACAACAAACATTGCAAAGCTCGTGGGGCATATCACTAAGGTTTGTATAACATCGGTCATATTCCGCTCGTGTCATGCCTCAATAGTTCCTGACTCGCTTGGTGACCTAACAAATATTTCTTTAATTTTGATCTAAAACAATGCAAACTTTGCAGGTTCCTTATTGGCGGTGGAATGTTGTTCCAGCATTTAGTAGCTGCGTAGCGGAAACTACCTCGAAAAGCGGCTGAGGCATGACGAGGTGTTAACAGTTGTATAGCGCATCGCCGAGTTCCACGCGACCTGTTGCAGGACACATGTAGCAACTTTGTAAAAAGATATGCTGGAGCCTGGTGTTTAAGTATTTCAAAAAGAAGACAGGCCAGATGAAGTTTACGGCGGTGATGCATTTTAAGAATGGAGTGATTGTTAAGAAATGGGGTAACATGGGCCCTTAAAGGAACATTGAAGCAAAAACGAGCACAGGCATTTTGGATACGTTGTATGAGCCTTTTTGTTTTCGCCAGTAGACGTGGACCAAAAACTGCGTCCATATAATTGAGTTTCGAAAGGACGAGTGACTCCGTTAGCTTTACTCGCAAATTTTCGTTTAAAAATGGTCGGGCCTTGTAAAGAACTTTAAGCTTATAGAAGCAACTCCTAACTGAGTTAGAAATGTGCTTCTCATAACGTAACTCAGAATCCATTACAAGTCCAAGATTGCGTGCCTCATAAACACGTTCAATGGGTTCATCCATCACCATGACATCTAACGTTGGTCTAAGTGTGGCCAGCTGTTGTTTACTCCCTAAAATCAAATATTTAGTTTTTAAAGGGTTTAGTATGAGACAATTGTTTGAAGCCCAAGTAGATATACTTAACAGATCGTCATTAAGCTTTCCAATAGCAATATCTACTTCAGATGGTTTACATGAAATATACACCTGTATATCATCTGCATAAATATGATACCCACAGTAAGTTATGTGCGTTATTATATCAGCTAAATATAACACAAACAGGATCGGTCCGAGGATCGACCCTTGAGGAACCCCTCTGGTGACAGACAGCCTATCAGAAATGTGTATGGAACCGTCACTATCTGTCAACCTTACATACTGGTAACGCTCTCTTAAATAACTATTAAACCAACGCAGGGCATCACTATCAAACCCATAGTAGCTCAATTTGGATAATAACAAGTCAATATTTAATGAATCAAAAGCGCGGGAAAAATCTAATAATACTAAAATGGTACACATTCCCTTGTCTTGAGCACAGAGAATATTATCAGTAATATCTAGTAAAGCTGTCACAGTGCTACGCCCCTTTCTAAAACCTGACTGAACTTCAGGCAAAATTTTATTTTTTTCTAAAAAACTGGTTAATTGCAAACACACAGCCTTTTCCAAAATTTTTGAGAGACAGGGTAATATGCTAATTGGCCTAAGGTCTTTTAGTTCAGATGGGTTAGAGATTTTTGGTAGAGGGTGCACAATTGCCTGTTTCCACAAGTTAGGATATGTAGAGGTTGAAATGGAGGTATTTATTAAATCTAAAATAATATCTAATGTATGTGGAAATGTCAAAGTAATCATGTCCAAATTAATTCTATCGCTACCTTCAGCATTTGATTTTAAGTTCCTTACAATTTTCATAATGTTGTCCAGACTGACGGGCTCTATATGGAAGACCAAATTGCTATACCTATGAAATTCGAAATAAGTCAGCTGTGAAATAGAGATCTCTGAAACACAAGGCAAGTTGAGAAAGTGGTTGTTTATGACATTGGGATCATTGAAACAAGAAGGTAATTCAATGTCATTCTTAGGTAACAAAGTAGATTTGAGATTCTTCCATAAACGCTTAGGATCATGTATCTTATTGTTAATATTTTGTTTAAAATAGGCGGTTTTTTCATTATAAAGTGCTTGATTAACTAAAGATTTAAAGTCCTTGTAATACTCTTTTTTAATGTCAGTCTTAGCTTTGTGAAAATCAGCTAAAGCTTTGTCACGTAATCGCATCATAAGCTTTACTGTGTCAGTGATCCAGGGGTAGGAGCGATGCTTGATTACAATTGACTTCTTAGGTACATGCATGTCAAACAATGCAACCATGCGCTGGCTCAAACTATCAACCATAATATTGACATCACCCGAACTAGATAAATTCCCGCAAATGTCCTGTAAGTCCTTGTTAAAGTTATCCAAACATAAGTTTTTCATGGGTCTGTAGACTCTGGAGTAAGGTTTAGGTTTCTCACGCTTGACATCCAGTTCACAGACCACAAGGCAGTGCCCATAAAGAGAACCCACATGCTCTAAAATGATGTTTTTGGACTGCAAGTCTGTACATACAACATCAAGTAACGACTCACTACTCTCAGTGAAATGTGTAGGCTCTGATATTAGCTGATATAATCTAAAACTTGATAAAAAGGTATTAAATTTAGCAGTTTTCGCTTCAATATTTGATAATAAATTTATGTTAAAGTCTCCTAGTAATATCAAATGGTCATAATTCGGAATTGAGCTAACTGAGTCACTGAGAGCATCAAAAAATAGGTCAATGTCCATCCAAGGTGGACGATATGCCGTTCCAATTGCCAGCTTCTTTCCGTTAAGGGTCAAGGTCACCCACATTTGCTCAACTGATGTATGCAGTGGGTCTACAGGGTGGGACCAGGTGCGAGCGCTGACATTCCGCTTGCTGTAGAAGCCTACACCCCCTCCACGCGAACGCGCGCCCAATGGTCTTGGGATGTGACGCAAGCGGTACCCCGGAAGTACGGGCGCCCGCCCCTCCTCACCCGCCCTCAGCCAGGTCTCATTGATTGCGAGGACATCAATATCATGTCGAGCGCATGAGGCTACAAAATTATCATGGTTAGTACCGAGAGATCCTGCATTATACAAACCAATCGTAAATAACTTTTTAACCATTGTATAATATTGCAAACGATAAATTCAAAAAATGGCCCATACCAAAATATGTAAAGTGAAACGGAATATGACCAACATTCATACAAATTACGCCTGTGCGTGCAAGATTCGCCTGTTCTGTCCCAATAACAATTATATCTATATAAATTAATATTAAATACATACACAAATCTAGCCAACACATATTTATTTTTCCTTCAAACCAATACTTTCCCCAAAAACCCTTTCCAGGTCGGCATCTGAGCGAAAGCTGAAGGCCAGCCCTCCGTCGCTCTGCCGGGCGAAAACGCGGCCCCTCCTGGTCCACGAGAACCTCCACCGACGCTTGAGGCACTCCTCCCGGACTCGGTGGAAAAGCTGGCGATTAGCCCGCGTCAGCCTCTCTAGCTCTCTATATCGTTGTCTAGTACCCATAGTACAAACCTAGAGCTCAGTTTGGGACTAGATCAATTGGTGAAATTGTCCCGTGATATTTATTTATTTAATATTTATGTTCCTCGAGATCATAGAGACCCTCTTGATTTTTGACAGCTGTTCCAAATTTAAACTCAAAACGTTACGTCTAAGATTTTACCTACTACCACAGACAAGAAAGTTCTCATAGTCAAATTGGTTGTAATAATGCTGGTCATTTCCTACGGTTTGTAAACCTACGAGTATACTACGAGGGCTTATAATATGTGCGTTGATAAATAATTTAACAGGACATTGATAGAACTACTAGGCCAGGATTTATTCTTTTCTACGGGGTATAACAATTGCCTTTGACTTATAGTATTTGTATTAACTCAGCCGCCATTATTGTTAAGTTTTTAAGAACGATCGCAACTTTTACAAGACGACAACATTTCTAAAGTAATATAGTTTTAACAAGAAGAATAGAGGTCTTGTCACTTTTATGTTTTGCTGATTTCGAGACTCTAGATTGAGTTTTTGCCACTGAATGTTATAAAACCTCGAATCAACACGTGCACCAAGCAATCTTGGCATAGAGACAGCACCCGGAATAGCTCTCTGTCAAAACAGACTCGTAAACTTATCTTTAACTTTATGATTGTGGCAGTAAAACTCTTTTTGTAATTGTTAATTTACTGAAATTTTAGAGACCACCACTATAAAAAGAACACCCCCTCTAGAAGGTCCGGTCCCTATGACACTGGCTGCGTTACCTCTCTGGATAGCTAGCCTGATCCTTTGGGAGAGGTAAGCATCAGCTCTAGGATCTCCGGAGGAGTCTATGGGCCGGGATAACGGGGCCTTAATAAAGCTTTTCATATCGGCAGACCAAGGTCAAATTTTAGAGACAAAGAGAAAATTGTGGCTTGAGATTGGAATCCACTTTTGATGCTGAATTTCCAAGTATATTACGACGAAATCATTTTTTTATTGCTTAATAGCATTTTTTTAAATACCTACGTGACAAAGCTAGCATAAAAACCACACAATAAATTGTGGTCAACACCATTATTGGCAATTCAATACCGCAATGTAACACAGCTACATATTCTGTTGCGTATAATTGCTATGACGAAACTGCAGGAAAACCTGACTCAACCATATACAATGCCAGGGTATCTTCATTGCCAGACAACAGAACTCCATTCGGAGCCTTTGGTGTGTTTACTGATCACTCGACAACAGCGTGAATAACCGTTTCAATGATGTGTTCGTCAACCAGTTATACGTTGAATCAGCGTAACGTGACCCTTAAAGTTCTGTTGATTTGACTCAAGCTATAACTAAATACGAGTATGTTTGTTAAAGACAACTGGTGGAATGTCTAGAAGTATTTTATTTCAGTCCTCAGAGTGTTTAGTTCAATTATAAATAGGATCACGGACGTATCGGTGGGCGCGTCAGCGGCACGCAGGCGCGGCGTGCGCGTGACGTCAGCGCGCGTCACGCACTCATGCGCAGACCAACCGCGACCTTATACCCCACATAATACAGAGCGGTAGTATCTTCGATGTAATGCAATCCTGTATTTTTCCACGTGAATGCATAACACGTGGGAGCTTCGTGAACTTAGCGTCGGTTTTACATTCGATGCCGAAAGCACGAAACGGAGTCAGTTTAGTATGTATAGGTAAAACAATGGTGCTGAATGTATGGATTAGATGTGTCTTTGTTTTGATCGTTAGCTGATATCATTTTTCAAAACTGATAAGTTACTTCGATAGTGGGTTTGGTATTAAGTACATTTCAATTGCTAAAAGGCGTGTGGAATGTCCTGACTCGTTATCGGTGTATGCGAGTCGTTTATCAACGGACCGAGGCTATATAAGGCGGGTGCGCTAGCGCACAGCGCTCATTGCGGATCGCATGGGCACACTAAAAACAACAACACTGGAACTAAAACAAATGACTAAACAACATGACTAACGCAAGGAATATTGAAACCAGTAGAACTTAACATAGAATTTAACTGCATGAGCCATTGAACTCAACAAAACTCCCAATGACTCAACTGAGGATATCCCATTCATTGATGCTACTAATCGATATTCAATTGACTGCAAATTGTTTGTAAACATACCTTTGAAGGTCTTTGACGATGTGAGACCACACGATGATGATAAGGAGTCTAATAAACATCCACCTAATCTTCCAATTCAGGTGGCCCATGAGTCACGTTAAGATCAGAAGGGTCAGCCATAGTAAATAGGGGCCAATCAACAATCAGCTATCGACACGATCTTGTCTGCAAAGTTGGTCATTAACAGATGACACACTGGGAAAGGAAAGGTCAGATTTCAAAAGGTATTCCCGGGTTGCTGGTGAATTCCCCAGTCTGATGCTTCCATTCATTCTTTCTTATTTGGTTAATGTAATGAGTTGCATTGTATGTCAGTCAAGTTCCTTTAAACTACCTATTGCGTCAGTTGGTTGCTTGAATGTTTGGGACATCAATGTAATGTAAGTTTCGTTTGGGACATCAATCATCAAAAAATGTTTAAAATGTATACGATTTTGACTAACATTTCAATAATTAACCACCACGGCTGTTACACGGCTGGTAATTGAACATGTCAGACGATTAAGTCCCGCTTTTACAATTAAAGTGTTTGTAAAATTTAAAGATGGTGCGGCATGAGTCACATGGTTTCTCCTTTAGATGTGGCTTGTGGATTGTTTCTCACGGTCTAACACAACAATACCTTGGCATCTTGGTATGTTTAGGTTTGATATTGGATATTGAAATGACCATGAAGAAGTATGGTAACGTAACACAAGGTTACAGTACCTATTTTCCGGATGGTGTTGATTACATTGTGGCTTGTATAAACATCAAACACCACAGCAATTGTTTACTTACAAAAGGAATTCATAATTGGGTCATTAAAATTTTAAATATTAGCATGACGCGCTTCCAAGTACGGATTAAAAACACATTTTTTTGTCAACTTCAGCAGGTATATATTAATATCTATCTAGAAATATGTATTGGTATGTGTGAAGAACGATATGAAAAACTAGTGAATGAATACTGAGATGTTGGCTGATAGAGATGCTTAAACACGTACTGCGCCGACCCTAAATGATGGGATAAGAGCAAGATGACGATGATGATGATGAACTTCAGTAGGTATATCAACATCTAATTAGATTATGTTTTTATCAATTGTTGTGTTGTGTGTAACAATGTCTCGAATGCTATTTCTTCAACTGCACTGCGGACACAATAACGCAATCGCTCCATATTGTTGTGCTGTGACGCATCCGATATCGGTATAGGTGTGGCTTAGTCATGTTCAGGTGCTAGTGAAGACATGAAACAATTTGAATTAACTTGTTTATGTTGCACTCTAATGTAAATAGGATTTTAAAATATACTTTAAACAGTAATCGTTAGCTGCATTTCTAGATTCAAAAGTAATTACTTAGGGACTCTTAAAAAGGGCGGCATTAGATTGTCAATAAAAAAATGTAGGTTATACTTAGCTCGCTTTTGGGAACTAAGTATTTATCATTACTACTCTTGAAATGTTGCAACATCTGGCCACCGTTATTTTTGTACGGGACATTTTAGTAGAATCTAGCTTTGTGTCAAGCGTCAATTGTAGTGTTTCTTTTACGAGTATGTAGTATCTAGGTTTAAGGTGTTTTGTCTGAAACAACGGTTTATTCACAATTATTTAGGGTGCCACCATTGTATTTGTAGCCTAAAAATACTGGTGTCGTGTTTTGTATCGTTTTCCTCACCATCAATACATGATTATTATTTTTGTAAGCCAAGAGACGTCCTAGGCTCAATCCAAATGAATGGAATTTAACTAGACTAAGAGGAAACGGTCTTGCACTCGTTATTGCTTGCAGTATAAAGAAAGTGGCGTCCGCGAGTAAAAGCCGGCGTATGCTTGTGTGTCAATGTTGCCGTGACGTCACGTGACGCTCACGCCGCGACCGCGTGCTGTCACGCCCCCGACGCGCGCGCATTCTGAGCGCCGGCCAACACCCAGTGTTGCCAAATCGTTACGTCTAGGGTCATCGGTTCTCTTCGGAATTCGGCTTAGAAGATGATCCCGTGGATTTTTTAAAATGACCTGCTTTTAGGTCTTCAACATTGAGCTCGCGTAATTTGTATTGATTTTCGATGCGATGCGTTTTGATTTATTTTTGGCTTCGTTGCTGTTGGACGTGGAGATAGTGATGACTATCGAACAATACTGGGTTGGGTAATACTGTATGTTGATAAAAGTATCAAGAGGTTTCAAGGAAAATTTAAGGATTACACGAAATAACATGTGTATATTGGCTATTAGTTTTTTTAACTCTTGAAGTTCTTCAACTGAAGCCGTTACATATACGCTCTTCCCAATGTTACATAATCGATTTTACAAAGAATCTTTAACTATCTTTAACTATGCAGTAATCATCAGTATTTAAACATAGGTAATATAAAGGCCCATTATTAGATAATATTCAATATAAACTGCAGCTTCTTTAGTGTGTTGCAAACAAATCTTTAAACGTTCCTTTTTCAAACTTGAATGTGGCCGTTAATGATTTTACGTTAACGCAATTTATTTGATAATGAGTAAAATACGACTTTCCAGAACAACAGCTTGGTTAATGATTCATGACGAATCGGTAAATTTTGCCTGTGACAGGTGAAGTGACGTTAGCCAGCATGACGCGTTGGCC
Organism: Acleris sparsana; assembly: GCA_923062465.1. Classification (NCBI taxonomy): domain Eukaryota; kingdom Metazoa; phylum Arthropoda; class Insecta; order Lepidoptera; family Tortricidae; genus Acleris; species Acleris sparsana. Next base: position 19,385,932 of record OV281286.1, read on the forward strand.
GCGCTTTCTTTGAAATGAGTCTTTTTCTTAAAACGTCACCTTAAAACATGAGCTGTATCCTATTTTTACTCGTATTCATATTGTACTTAAATGCGAAAGTCAGGTGCTCTGTTTTTCTCGTTTTAACCATATCGTCTTTGTTTGTTATCGTATTGTCAACGGTTTGATAGCTCTTATCTAAAGAAAGAAAGAAAGAAAACCGTTTTGGTAGGTTTTTTTAATCTTAGTTTTTAGTTTTAGATTTACCTTTAATACCCTAATCTTATGTATCTGTATACTAGTGTAAAATGCCTGCCAAATAAACATATTTTCTTTCTTTCTTTCTTTCTTAAATACAATATGGTTATGACGTCAATAGAGACCTTGATTACCGTGAAATCTGACAAGAGTTTAAATCGGATACGTCGCAAAACATCTTAAATCAAATAGGGACAGAGAGAGTACTTTAGGGTACTTTTTCCTGAGAAATTAAAACATATCAAAACAGCAATTAACTTCAACGAAGACGGAGCAAAAGCTACCTTTTGTAAGGTTTTTTTAAGTACCTAAAACTCTAATACAGTATCTTTTATTATTTTTTCCGACGACACACTTCAGTGGGACTATTTGTCATCGAATACGAACGCTAGCGTTTGGTGATCACCTGTCACTTACAAAAATGTATGGAGTTGTAAATGTAAGTCACGTGATATATCACTCGTTACATCTGACACGCTGTAATGTGATCACTACCACTCGCGCCATTCGAATAGCGATAGTTTTGACGTTTTGTCCGTCGTTCTGCGGTACTATTTTGACAGGTTGAATTCAACACGAGCACTATCACGATATAAACGTCGGTATTTAAGGGTGGTATCTAAGGGCAACTTGGCTAACTTTTTAGGGTTCCGTAGCCAAATGGCAAAAAACGGAACCCTTATAGATTCGTCATGTCTGTTCGTCCGTCTGTCCGTCCGTATGTCACAGCCACTTTATTCCGTAACTATAAGAGCTATACTATGGAAACTTTGTAAGTAGATGTATTCGGTGAACCGCATTAAGATTTTCATACAAAAATAGAAAAAAACAATAAATTTTTGGGGTTCCCCATACTTAGAACTGAAACTCAATTTTTTTTACGTGTGGAGTATCTATGGATAGGTCTTCAAAAATGATATTGAGGTTTCTAATATATATATTTTCTAAACTGAATAGTTTGCGCGAGAGACGCTTCCAAAGTGGAAAAATGTGTGTCCCACCCCCCGTAACTTCTAAAATAAGGGAATGATAATTGTAAAAATAATATATGATGTACATTACCATGCAAACTTCCACCGAAAATTGGTTTGAACGAAATCTAATAATTAGTTTTTTTTTAATATTCATTTTTGATAACGCAAAGCGATAGGTGATCTCCAAACGCTAGCGTTTGTATTCGATCGCAACTTGCCCCACTGTTTACATCGTCGCTTTGCCTCGTGTTTTGGTGGAATTTTTCACGTAATTTACATTCGATGTTATGGTTTTATTTAATTTTTAAACGGTAATTGTTTACGTTTAACGTGGCGTGTACTTTGTAACGTTAGTTTATAAATACGAGTGTTTATTGGTATTTACGTACAGCAAACAAAAAACAACAAAGTTCAATGTGGAAATAAGGCATTACCTAATTAAAGAATGGAATTATCGGATTGGTTTGTATTTTACGATCCTATTTCCAAGTTTTTTTTACTGGCGAGACGATATAACAGAATTAAGAGCAAAGAAATTGAAGAAACAAAGTTCACGCAAAGTAAACGATACGGTATGTAATCCAAACATATAAATTTTCCATACAACATCGAACACAAAACTAAATCGGTGCGAGTTTTCCACTATGAATTTTCCACTATCATGCGCGTTAGGAGTCAGATTAAGGTGTTTTTTTATGATTGGAAAGGAAAGGACGATGTGGTTTCAAAGTATAAAATTCCCTAAGTATCTCTTATTGTTCGCGGATTTTCCCATGCTGACCCATTTAAATTGATATGCAATCATTTCAATTGAATCAATATGATTAAAAAATCGATATGCGTTATACATTTGTGGAAACGTCACGGGGTTGGATTAGTTGGTAGCGCCTGCCTACGAAACTACTGGTCCTGGGTTCGATACCCAGTTTATTATTTATGTGATGAGCACGAGTATCTTGGATTGTTTTTGTATGTAAGTAGATATGTATGTATGTCTCTATTAAGGTATCGTCATCATCATCATCATCATGTCAGCCGAAAGACGTCCACTGCTGGACATAGGCCTCCCCCAAGGCTCTCCACTCAGACCGGTCTTGTGCTTTTCGCATCCACCACGGTCCCGCGATCCTGACGAGGTTGTCACTCCATCTTGTTGGAGGCCTTCCTACAGCTCGTCTTCCGGTCCGCGGACGCCACTCCAGAACCTTCTGACCCCATCGGCCATCAGTCCTGCGAGAAATGTGCCCCGCCCACTGCCACTTATGTTTAGCTATTCTTCGGGCTATGTCGGTAACCTTAGTTCTACTGCGGATATCACCATACATCATCATTACTTCCCATAGTACAAGGCAAAGCTTCTATCTAGTTCAATTTGTGTTATGCCCTCCCTAAAATTTATAATTTTTATGGAAGAAAGGAGGTGGACGAGCACGCGGGTTCCCTGCCTGGGATTTCATCATCCTGATAATGACAGGCGACAGGTGACATTTCAGTGTACATGGCGCAGAGTTGATTTTGCAATGTACACCAAATTGTCGCCTGTCATGTGTCATTGTCATTATGGTGAAATAGGGGGCTGATGGTAAGTGATCACCGCGACCCATAACCACCCGCAACACCAGAGGAATCGCAGGTGCGCGCCGGCGTTTGAGAAAAAAGTTGGCTCGGTTGTGAAAGGCCGTATATTTATATATGATTCCACAAAATATACATAAAATAACGATTGTGTTTTACCTATTTGTGTATATATTGTGTGTAAATAAACATTAATAATGTAATGAGTACTGTTGTTATCGCGACCGAATGTAAACAAAACTGTTAAAGCAGAAATATTATACAATACATAGCCTTGTTGACTTTCCGGTATCGATGTAACTATATGTATACCCATATTTCTAATATTATCTGTGCGTAAGCTGACATGACAAATGTTTCATTGTGAACAATATGTTTTGTGAACACCATGTATGAAACAACGCATGAGGTGTTTTGTTTTGAAAAAGTAGATTCCGAGAACTCACATTTTTCTACGGTGAAAGATATTTCAAGTCCTCTGGAATTATATATCCACAGCAAATTTCATTAAAACCGGTTCAGGTATAAAATTAAAACGTTGACAATTACGTACGATTACCTATCAAAAGCAATAAGTTTTATGGAGCAGAATGGAATATTAAAAAGAAGTAAAGAAAATAAAAATAAAGCTCATATACACTCAGGAGCAAAATTAACGGGTCAGAGTGCGTTTTTCATACTAAAGAGGCTATTTCGAAGCCTTGGTTCCTCGCCAGGGAATGCTTTTAGTGAAATCTGATGATGAATACTGCGAGCATCGATACAGGACTTCCAGAGTGCCTAGGATACCCAACTGAATAAATCTGCGGCTAACGCCAGAATTGAGCATGTTCAGAAAAACATCTAAAATTGCAATAAAATGTAAGGAGATCCAAGTGCTGACCCAAACTCTCCCGCTGTGGTGTAAACTGATTGTGCGATCAGTTAGGTATCTTAAGAACTTTTGACCTCCTCTATTGAACCTCGCAGTATCCACCATTAAACCTCACTCAAAACTACCCCTAGCGAGGAACGAAGGCTTCGAAATAGTCTCGTTTGTATGAAAAATGCACTCTGACCCGGTATTTTTGCTCCTGAGTGTAGATAGAACTCCTGGTAAGAACTCATTCGCAAATGACTAAGTTTCTGAAAAAAAAAATTTGAGTCAAGCTTTTGTTGCTGACTGTTTTTTGCTGGGCAAAGTGGTTATAGCGGAGATCCTGTCGCCACATTCCGACTCCATCATCAGACCAGCTCTAGATACCACGATATTGCATTTAATTTCAGCCCATTCCATGAAAGGGAACTAGTTCAAAACTTGGAAGATTTGAAGCGGACAATTTGGGTCTATATCGGAATTCATAATGTTTTTTTCGCATAATGTATCATTTGCCATAAATTCGTTGGCCCTAAAATAGAAAATGTATTTTTTTTTATAAGAAACTAACGTAACATAACGTTACATCTACACAATATCCGTTTATTAAATTCTGCAATGTCAGCCTAAATGGGCGTTATGTGAAAAAAATACCCGAAAATATTATTATGCGAAAAGATAATTATGCAAAAAAATGGCATTTCGAATACCACCTGCACAATTTATGTTGTAACTTCAAAGCGTAATCTCATGTCATGGTTATGACTCACCATCCATACAGCGCGCATCGCTCCATGCAAAACTCGTGTAAACAAAAGGGTATTTTTCTGAATTATTGCAGATACCGCTATCGCATCCTGCCACCGCAATAATTGTTGAAACCTTGTATATAAATACTTCATGCATTATTTTTATACAAAACATGTGACTTGTGGCGGCTATTGATTTGAAACTTGTGAACAGTCATAGTACGAAGAGACAAGCATTTTATGTAAATTAACAACTATACTAAATTACTTTGAAATAATAAACTATATCAAAGGACAAAATCACACAAATGATTAACCCAAACTAAGGTCTAGAATGTTTACGATGAAAACAATCAAATATATTTTTCCAGTAATTACATAACATCTTGTTCATGACACATCATGACATCGTCTGGTCATGACACATACACTATTTTATTTTTGTGTCTTATTTATATAAATAAATATATATTTTGTGACTTGTTAATCGTGTTTTCATTATTGTCAATTACTTCAATTTAAAGTTTCTTTATATTACAGACAGATGATATGCGAATGTGAGCCGGTGTAGGTCGGCTGAAAGAAGGTCGGGAGCAGTGGCGTGCATGAGGAGAGGCCTTTGCCCAAAAGTGGGCTAAGGCGATTAATGATGATATATGTTTTCCAAAATAAAATAATAAATGATATTTAATTTTCCAAGTAAATCACAGTACACATTGCATGCAATGATGATGACGACGACGACGACGACGACGACGACGACGATGATGATGATGATGATGATGATGATGATGATGATGAAAATGATGATGGTGATGGTGATGATGGTGGTGGTGGTGGTGATGATGATGATGATGATGACGACGATGACGATGGTGATGATGATGATGATGATGACGACGACGACGACGACGATGATGATGATGGTGATGATGATGATGTTGATGATAATGATGATGTATGAATGAATGAATGAATGAATGAATGAATGAATGATATTTCTTTTCCAAAGTAAGTCACGGTACACATTGCATGTTATGTCAAAGTACAAGGAATTACATTGGAATACACATTACAATAATTACATTATTGGAATTACATTTCTCGTCAACAAACTGTCTTGTCAGTTTGGCGAGTTAATTTGTAGTGATAACTTGTTATGTAAGCTTTGAAATAATAAACCAAACAACAAAAAAAAAGGTCAAAAATATACACCAATTTTACTATCTTCTAAAATAGAAATAAGAAGTCAGGATAACAATAAAAATACAGAACTAAGGAGTTGACATCGTTAAGGATCGTCTTAAAAATATCATGCAACGAAATAAGCAATTTTTAATAAATAAATAATAGAATAAGTCAAAACATCAGAAGTAATAAAAAACTACAACACTATCAAATCATAACATTTTAAATAATTTATGTACCTAATTATAAATTAAGGTCCTAAACTCTCTTGTACAATGAAGAAGTAATTGAAAAACAAAATTACATTTAAGCAGAGAAAAATCCAACGGATATACAGGCTGTGCATACTAATACGGCTTATTGCTAAATCTGACAAGTCTGAATTTTAGATTAAGACCATTTATTATAAATAGCTGAAGTTTCTTGAACAACATCGCATGTTACACAATGCACTTTTGAATATATCTGCCGCATAATCTGCTGCATAAATAACTTCCAAATGCAACTGTTTCATTCAAATTCAATAACGGTAAACAGAACAACCGTTGCCACAAAACTTGATATTAAATAGATTTATTTAAGATTTTCTAGCAGTAAATATTAGTAATAAGTTTCTGTTTATAATTTCGTTTTTGGGACAAGTTAAAAGTTGCCGACTGTACTTTTTTTTGCACAGTCGTCATCTACTCGTCAAGACAATTGTAACAAACCCTAACAAAACGGGTTTATCATGTGTAATTTAAGAGTTCCTATGGCCACCCTGGGTCTCCATCATCACACTAGCTCAATGGCAATAAATTACTGTATTGTCAATATTGTCATCAAAACTAAAGGTGTATGCAAATTTTCAGCTTAATTGGATATTGGGAAGTGGGTCAAATAAACTTGCAAGTAGGTACACATTGCAAGTTAAATAAAACAATGAGGTATATCATCATCATCATGTCAGCCGAAAGACATAGGCCTCCCCCAAGCCTTTCTACTCAGACCGGTCTTGTGCTTTTCGCATCCACCGCGGTCCCGCGATCCTGACGAGGTCGTCACTCCATCTTGTTGGAGGCCTACCTACAGCTCGTCTTCCGGTCCGCGGACGCCACTCCAGAACCTTCTGACCCCATCGGCCATCAGTCGTGCGAGCAATGTGCCCCGCCCACTGCCACTTCAGTTTAGCTATTCTTCGGGCTATGTCGGTAACCTTAGTTCTACTGCGGATATCATCATTTCTGATTCTTAGAGGTATATGGAAAAACAAAAATAGGGGCCACTGAATAGTGCCACCACTGTATACTGTAGATGTCAGAGATCTATTCTCTATAAAAAGTTATTGACGTTAAAAAATATTTTATTAAATTAACCCTACACATTTTTTTCATAACACTACCACTAAAATACGAGTCTTGCTATCTTACTCGAATAAATAAAACGATTCATTACCTTGATGCTTAGATCGGTCTGGAACTTTTGAATGAGGTGGTTGAGGCGTTACCTCCATCTGCACATTTTATACAACATTCATTGACGAGGTTTAATATTTCACCTTCTACATACAAATTGAGAATAAACGGTTAGCGAACTAGAGAGACATGACACAGATTGGAAACTGGATTCGTGTTTATTAACATATTTGGCTACATACTCGTACATATTCGTTAACGCCTGTATATACGTTGTGCTGGCCTTTGCCCATCAGTTTGGCTTCTTCGAACTCATTATTGGATAGTCCCCCAGGAACTTTAAATTTCGCGGACAGAAAGTTTCCTATGTGCTAATTACTGCTAATCAAGGGCAAGAACATGTGTGCCCTATGTCGCCCAAATACCTTGAAGTTTCTCTTTGGTGATCATAGCTTCTAAAATCAATTTCGATGCCAAGTTCAACTGCTCTTCTTTAAATCAAGTCAAAACGTCAAACAAGTACCTGGCAAAGAGAATATATTTGTTGTTTATTAAGCAAAAGTAAGAGAAGAACAAAATGATCCAAGTTTCCAAAAAAACAGGCAGACATTACGAGCGACAACAGCTATTTTACATAAAAACGTTAACGTCAAAAGTAATAAGGTTTTCACCGTGTAGGTAACATCAGCCCTGATTCCTTTTAAGAAATAAAAGATGGCAACCCTACATTTATATTTTCGATTTTGGAATGGTAATTCGTTATCTAACACTAAAGGTAGGTCGCACACATACCTACTTTACCTTTCGGCCTACATTTGAGTCTGGAAAATAAGTTCGTATACATTTCCTCAGAGGCCGCCGTACTCAGGAAATTTGTTTATTCTAGTATATATTGAGGAAAAAGTTGTCCAAATATTGCCCAACTTACACTTTAGAATAAAGGCTAGAAGTCTCTGCAAAGCTAGGAGTTGATCTTTGGATCTCACTAATAAATTAGAAGTTTTAATGAGAATTGCACAACCGAAAAGCACAACACTGGTCTGTGTGGAGAGCCTTGGGGGAGGCCTATGTCCAGCAGTGGACGTCTTTCGGCTGACATGATGATGATAATGAATGAGGATTAAGTCACGCGATGTTCTCGTCTACTAGTGGGCGTTCGTTTAGTCATGAGGAAGACATAATATCTTTTTAACATGTAAAGAAAAACGAAAGAAAGAAAGAAAACATTTATTCGTGACAAACAAGAGCAAAGAACAGAGAAATACGCATAAGAATGTAGCAGAACGAAATGTAAAAACCCTTACTCTAATGTTGACCTCTTCTTTAAGAGCTGATATCTTTTAAACGGCTCAACCGATTTACATGAAACCTACTTGAAAACCATCCCAAATAAACAAACTTACTTTTAAAAATCGCGGCGTCCAAATCGGTCCATCCATTTGGGAGCTACGATGCTACAAACGGAAACACATACACAGACACAGATACACATCCACAGATACAACTTATAACACCCCGTAATACAATGATTAAAACCTGATTGCCCAAGAAGGATATTTTTTTCGGCTGTGTATGTATGTATGGGTTTATTTAACCTCAGAAGATTCAAAAACGTGACGGATTTTGAAATTAACACGAGACTGGGCTAATTAGCGTGAAAATGACGAGGCCTTTACTCTGCAGTGGGAGGATTGCATGAGTGAGATTGAATATAAGTTGTGAGTCATCATCATCATTTCAGCCATAGGTCGTCCACTGCTGAACAAAGCCCTCTCCCAAAGATTTCCACCTCACCCGGTTGGAAGCGGCCTGCATCCAGCGGGTCCCCGCGGACTTGACCAAATCGTCCGTTCATCTACGCTGCGCTTGCCGGTACGTGGTCTCCACTCGAGAACTCTACTGCCCCAGCGGTCATCAGTCCTTCGAGCAATGTGGCCTGCCCATAAGTATAAGTTGTGAGTATCATATGTATATGTATGTTGACGAATGCAGAAAATTAAAATATGCATGTAAAATGAAGTTTGATTCCAGTAGTATGTATTCGCCGGTACTGGCCCCACCGCCGCTCCCCCCGAAAAAAGGTGCTCTGACGGCCGAGGGGCGGGCCTTCGCGGCAAAAAAAAAAAAAAAAAAATTTACACTTTTTTTCGGTGTTTTGGGGGCCATTTAGAGCGTTTGGGGAGGGTCCCGAGGCTCTCAGACCGCTCCTTTCCATACTTAGCAATAGCACCTGTATTAAATAGAAAAAGGTTATCAACTACCTGACCCTTTTTCTATTACCGGGCAAGCTCTCTATTGTGTGTGCGCGGGCGTTCTCGGGGCTTTTGTCTTGCACCCATCGACGCGTTTCCACCTTTTTTATTGTCTGATTATGCACTATTAACTGCTGTTATGTGATTTTTAATTTACCTATGTGTTTTTCATATCATTTAATTAAGTAGCAATAGTTACTTTCTTAACATATTGTTCATAGGGTCATAGTTCTAACCTAACCTAACCTACGTTGTTGAAGTAAACCTAACATCATGAAACCTATCCTAACTTAACATAATTATCTAATGTTTTTAAGGATCATACTTCTAACCTAACCTAACCTAACCTAACCTAACTTGTTGAAGTACCTAAACCTAACATCGTGAAACCTATCCTAACTTAACATAATTATCTAAAGTTTTTAAGGATCATACTTCTAACCTAACCTAACCTAACTTGCTGAAGTAAACCTAACATCGTGAAACCTAATATAACTTAAAATACCTACCGTTTTTAATACTTTCGGAAAATAAAGATGATTCAATCAAAGAAGTAGCTACACTTGGTTTTATATTTGAACAATCATACTCAACTGTTATTAAGCATCGCCTAACTTAACCTAAGCTAAGACCTAATTTAATCATAGCTTAAGTCCTAAGCAAAACTTAATTCAATTTACCCATGATAATCTTAGCAAACCAAGCTAAAATTAACATTTATTATCTTATGCTGTTGTTACTTAGAGCCTATTCTAAACAACTATAAAAACCATACATTGCATATATTTCTAAATAAATTACCTACACTTAGGCTGATAAAAATATGGTGATTAAATGTAATTTAATCTGCGTACGGGTGTGTATCTATGAGTATGTATCTACCTCTAACATTAACTAACATTATCTATTCGTAGTAGATATATTATATGGGGTTCAGCTTCACATACCTACATGTTTAATTTTACTGTTACACAGTAGTATGTAAAACTAAACCGAAGCATGTAAACTGGTTCCGACTTGCTGGATTCAAAATACCTACTATGGAGTATATCAATCAAAAAAGCCTGTACCGACAAGTTTTGTGTGCCCTAGTGAATGGTTTTAACGGCTTACTTGTTTTATTGGTAGCAGCCTATTATGTTTTATGGTCACAAAGGATTCGTTTTATTATTTTGGGTTTTGATGAATAATACGGCGTCTGTTTTACCTATGAGTTCAAACTAAACCGAAGCACGTAAACTGGTTCCGTCTTGCTTGATTCAAAATACCTACTATGGAGTATATCAATCTAAAAAGCCTGTACCGACAAGTTTTGTGTGCCCTAGTGAATGGTTTTAACGGCTTACTTGTTTTATTGGTAGCAGCCTATTATGTTTTATGATCACAAAGGATTCGTTTTATTATTTTGAGTTTTGATGTAATACGGCGTCTGTTTTACCTACGAGTTCAAACTTGTTTCTAGAAGGTTTCTTAACTTACGAATGGTATAAAAGCGGTGGGCTATTGTATATCGGCAAGTATTGGCTGCTCAACTGTGCTCGTTACCGGATCTCCCTGTACATATAGCAGTATATAGACTTAACAGTGTTGTTTCGTGCAGTGAAGTGTTTATACAAAGGGCTAATAATGGATGTGAGTATGTACAAGTATTATAACTTAACTGTGTGTCTTTTAGCATTTGTTCACCGTGTTTTTATTAAGAGTAGGTATTGTAAACAGTTGTTTAATTTATTGTTTGATATTGTTGCAGTTCTCTGAAAATACTTTCAAAAACTATTACTACCCGGAAAATAAAGATGAATCAACCGACGAAGAAGGCACGCCTGGTTTTAAAGTTAAGCAAGCCATGGCAAAAAAGCGTTCAGCAAATAACATCGACAGCTTCTTTGAACTTCCCAAGAAGAAAACTAAAGCGTTGAAACGATCTTCGAATGTCAGTCAAAGTTCTCCTGACGGAGTGGGTTATATATCAACCGGACAAGATGACGGAGCATACGCTTCTCACTTGATTAAAATCGAGATATATGATATGCAAAAAATTAAAAACATTCCACCCACTGAGCACTGGAAACACGCTGATGTGAGATTGAAATTCTACGCGTCTTCTGAAGATGAAAGTCAATTGCAATCGACACGTGATGTAATATATAACATAACAAAGCAAGTAGCTTCTAAAGACAGTTGTGTGAAATATTTTATTGACAATAAGAAACATTGATAAAAAGTGTTTGTGTAAGTTAAACAAAAGCTTGTTATTGTATTATATGTAAAAACCTTAGCTTTTAAGAATTCAAGATCCAGTCTAAACAATTATCTTTTTTTGTAAAATTAAATTGTGTGAAATACTTAATTGACTATAAGATGCAGTGATAAAAAGTGTTTGTGTAAATTAAACAAAATGGATAGTTTGAACTGCGATATCTATGATCCTGAACTCATCAGGCTCTGTGAGGAGCTTGAAGAAGATCAAGAATTACACGCCATCGGGGAACTTATAAGCCAACTTCATCGTGAGGCGTAAGTTATATTTTTCTATTTAAATATTCCTGTTCTAACCTGTTTAAAAGTGCTTGAGCAATACTTATCAAAGGATGGGTTTCTGACTCGTTGTGACTTGATCTTATTGTTATTGAACCAGTTAGGAGGGGTGTCCCTTTATAAATGGGGTGTCCGTTGCAAAATAATTCATTGTTTGGGTTACAGTGTTTGAGTTACTAAGTGCTAGTTTATTCCATCATGGTGTTCATCATTATTAATTTAGCTCGTGATCAAATTGAATGTTTAAGCAAACAGTTTATTATAGCTAATTTCCATAGAAGCATACGGCTGTGGTTTATATCAAATCAATTACCAACCACACTTTTAGAAGATGCTGATATAAGACCTTATTTTACACCATGTGATGGACACATTAAAGACAAACAGAACAATTCGTCGTCGGATGTGATTGATGGAGTTTTAACAATGCAAGCATACTGCCAACAATGTAGTCAAGATTTAAGTTAGTATAATATCGCAACCAATTATACGCCAAGTCTGTATTTGCTATTAATACATACGGTGTGTTTAATTTCATTTTTTTATTTTTTGTAGATCTTCTCAAGTCGGGCGTGGAGTAAAAAGGACAGCTACAGTATCGGAAGCAGAAGAAGTGCCTACAAAGAAAGCTCGTGCCTCAACTAGTCGTGATGCAGTATCGATATTAGATGAAAATGTAAGTACAAAAAATAGTGATAATATTGAATGTTCTGTGTGTAGTAAGTTTGTGTCCAAAAGATATTTCTCCAATCATTTAAATAGCAATATACACAAAAATAATGTTTTAAGATCTGACACTCAGTGGGTTAACGTGCAGTTGATTGAAAACGCATTTAGGAATAGGGTGGCTACCTATAGAATATTGCTTAGTGAAAATGTTCACAATTCATTTACCCCCGAAATAATTTTACAAAAAAATAAAGAAAAAATCTTTACATTATTGGATCGATCACTTACTGATCACTGTGCTTTAAAAGTAAATTTTATTCTCAATGCAGATTTTACTCAAGTAACCAAACAGCTACATAATACGTTTGATTTTCAGTTTAGTAACAATATAGTGAATCTTAGCAGTGACAAAAATGATATTTTTACAACTATAGTTAACGAAATTTTAACAAGATTATCTAACTTTGAAAGGAAAGATAGTGGTTGGAGTTTAGTAAAATTCAACCATCTCGATGTGAATGTTAATAAATTTAACCCATTACGTGGTTCTTCTTATATAGAATTGCCGCGAGATATAATGAATAAAAAGGCAGTTATTAATGTAAAAAACAATGATCATGAATGTTTTAGATGGAGCATATTGTCAGGCTTATATCCACCCACAAACAATCATTCAAACAAATTGAATTCATATATAGCGCATAAATATAAATTAAACTTTGAAAATTTGACTTTCCCATTTAAATTAACTGATATTCATAAATTTGAAAAAATCAATAATATAAGCATAAATGTTTTCGGGCTTGAGTACAATGCACAAAGTAAAAAACACGAAGTTATAGGACCATTACATTTAACTAAATGTAAAAAAGTTACCCACTTAAACTTATTATATATAACCAAAGGTAGTGAAGCACATTATTGCTTTATCAAAAATTTATCAAGATTAGTATCTAAACAACTATCCAATATGCAACATGGTGTACATATTTGTGATGGTTGTCTCACAAGTTTTACATCAAATGAAAATTTAATAAATCATCAAAGAAACGACTGTTTCCATGTTTGTACAAAGTTACCTTCAGAACAGGATAAAAGGAAAAACTGGTTCAATGAAAATGTATCATCTAACCTACTTACCTTCAATAATTATGATCGAAAATTAAAGGTACCTTTTGTTGTTTATGCCGATTTTGAGGCATTTTTAAATCCAATTCCTTCATGTTTCAACAATCCTAGTACATCTTCTACAACAAATGTACAAAAACATGAGGTATATAGTTTTGGATACTACATAAAGTGTTCTTATGATGATAAGCTATCTATGTATAGAACATACAAAGGTAAAGATTGTGCGCAAACATTCATGAAATACATTAAAAAAGATTTAGAGAACATTTGTAGGAGCAATACCTTTGTAAAAACCCCTTTGCCTTTATCTGAGGCAAATAATTTAGATATTGCACAGAGCAACACGTGCTACATTTGTGATAAAGAATTAAATGGTGATTCTACTATTTCTTATAATCATCATACAGGTTTTTATGAAGGAGTAGCACATCAATTTTGTTCTGAAAAATACATGGCACCTAATTTTGTACCTGTATTTTTCCATAATTTGAGCAACTATGACAGTCATTTTATAGTACATGGGCTTGGATTTGAGGAAGGCGACATTGAGTTGATACCAGAGAACAAAGAGAAATACATTTCCTTTTCCAAATCTTTGCAAATAAATAATCGCACAATGAAGTTAAAATTTGTTGATTCATTTAAATTTATGAGTTGTAGTCTTGAAAAATTAGCCAAAACCCTGACACCTGAACAATTTCGTGAATTAAAATTGAGTTTTCCGTGTAAAGAGGATTTTAAACGATTAATACGAAAGGGTATCTATCCATATGAGTACATGACATCATATGACACGTTAAAGTTAACTTCTCTCCCCTCTCAAGATAAATTCTACAGTTCCCTGGCTGATTGCAACATTTCGGATGAGGATTATGAACATGCGAGAGATGTTTGGACTCATTTTAATTGTAAAAATATGGGGGATTATTCTGATTTATATTTAAAAACAGATGTTTTGTTACTAACCGACGTATTTGAAAATTTTAGAAATGTATGTCTTAGGACATATGGGTTAGATCCAGCCCATTACTATACTGCTCCGGGATTAAGTTGGGACGCGATGTTAAAAACCACAAAAATAACTCTAGAACTCTTAACCGACATTGATAAAATAGCTTTCATAACCAAAAATATTCGAGGTGGCATCTCGCAATGTAGTAAAAGACACGCAAAAGCTAATAATAAATTTATGGCAGATTATGATCAAAATATTCCTTCTTCATATCTTATGTACTTGGATGCAAATAATCTTTATGGGTGGGCTATGTCTCAATGTCTCCCTACTGGTAAATTTGAATGGGTGAATGTAGATACTGATTTCAATGTTTCTGATGATGCCGAACATGGTTTCATTTTAGAAGTCGATCTAGAATACCCCAACGAATTGCATGACCCTCATTCGGATTTGCCATTCTGTCCAGAAAATGTTTGTTTAGGGAATTCCAAAGACAAAAAATTAATTCCTAATTTAAATGGGAAAACGAATTATGTTCTACACTATAGAAATCTAAAACAATGTTTGAAGAATGGTTTGAAATTGACTAAAATCCACCGCATTTTGAGATTTGAACAATCAAAGTGGTTAAAAAGTTACATAGATTTAAACACTCACATGCGATCGCAAGCAACTTGTGATTCTGATAAAGACCACTATAAAAGTATGAATAATTCAATGTTTGGTAAGACCATGGAAAACGTTTTGAAATATGTGAACGTAAAATTGCTAAATCATTGGGAAAAGCAGGGGAAATCACTGGGAGTTGAAACTATGATAGCCAAACCTGAGTTCCACAGTTTATCAATATTTTCGGAGAACTTAGCTGCTGTCCAATTGAATAAAACTAAAATATTTTATAATAAACCAATTTACTTAGGATTTTGCATTTTAGATATATCGAAAACTTTCATGTACAAATTTCATTATGACTACATGAAAACAAAATATCAAGAAAATCTAAGGCTTCTTTATACAGATACAGATAGTTTAGTATATCAAATATTCACGGAAAACTATTATGAGGACATAAAATCAGACCTTGATTTATATTTTGATACATCAGATTACCCATCGAACAATGAATATGGTTTACCATTATTAAATAAAAAGCGGTTAGGGTTTTTCAAAGATGAAAACAATGGTAAAATTTTTAAAGAGTTTGTTGGTCTACGATCTAAAATGTATGCTTTAGACGTTGAAAATCATGGGCTTATATCAAAAGCCAAAGGAGTAAATAAATGTGTTACTAAAAAACTGACTCTCAACGATTATAAAAAGTGTTTATTTGAAAAAAATGTACAACATGGCCAAATGCTAAGATTTAAATCAATAAAACATGTAATATTTACCCAAAACATAAATAAAGTATCATTATCTCATAATGATACAAAACGATTCTTGTTAGAAAACTCTTCGGACACTCTTGCGTGGGGACATTATAAAATACCACATCAATCATCACAAAATTAATTTGTCATGTAATTTATAATCACAGAACATTCAAAAATGTCATCATTATTTTTTGTATACCTAATTGTAGAAATGTAAATTAATTTTAGTTTTTGTAAATATTGGTTGGTGAAGCTGAATCAAAAAACAAGTGGTGGGGCTACTAATTGTAGAAATGTAAATTAAGATTAAGTACTTATATTGTAGAAATGTAAATAAATTTTAAGTTTTGTAAAAAAAAAAAACTTTGTTGAGTTTTTTGCGGCGTTCCTTCTCAACAATGATGTTCATTTCCGGAGCGCTGGTAGATTAAAAAAGAACGGACAATTTCGAAATAAAACATATTTTACAATGATATCTTTGTTTTTTTTTTTTTTTTTTTTAAGGTGTTTACCGTTGTTTTAGTTGATTTATTTAAAAAGTAATTGAGCTCATAATATTACATCATTTCACTTTTATCTGTTTACATATCAACACGTATTACTAGTTTTAATTATGATACATTTTTATCATCCTTTCACAACCATTGTAGCTGGTCCGAGTGGGTGTGGTAAAACTCAATTTGTAACAAACTTTTTAAATAATTCCAAAGAAGTATGTAATGTTGTATTTGATGAAATTATTTGGTGTTATGATGAAATGCAGCCTCTTTACAATCTGGAAAATGTAAATTATAGTCAAGGAATACCAGATTTTTCAATGTTTGATGGGAAGAAACCTAAGCTTCTTATAATAGATGATCTGATGAGAGAATCGGATGGACGAATCGTAGACATTTTTACAAAAGGTAGTCATCATAGAAATTTAAGAGTTTTTTATATTACACAAAACATATTTCATCAGGGGAAAGGCCAACGTGATATTTCGCTGAATACAAGCTACATTGTATATTTTAAGAATCCCAGGGACAAAACACAAATACGCTACTTGTCACGACAAGTTTACCCAGAAAACCCAAAATTTGTAGATGAAGCCTACAAAGATGCTACTCAAGAACCACATGGTTACCTCATGATTGATCTGAAACAAAATACAAATGACATATGTCGTTTTAAAACAAAAATATTTCCGTTTGATGGGCATTGCACTGTGTATGTCCCTAAAAAGGGGTTTAAATACGATAAAAATCAGCAAATTTTAGTCAGTTCTACATGATGCATGCGAGAGTAAACACATATAAACATTTACTTGAAGCATTGCAATTGCTAAAACCAAAATATCGCACGGCGTTACTTAAATCTTGTGATGACGATGAGATCAACATTATTTGCGAGTGCATTTATAACGTTCTAAATGGAAAAATTCCATTAGAAAAAAAAGAAAAATCTAAATTAAAAAAACATAAAGATATCTTGCGAAAATTAATTTCAAAAGGGAAACATAAAATAAGAAAAACCGTTATAATTCAAAAGGGAGGTGCATTTCTACCTATTATATTAGGAGCAGTTTTAAGTGCCTTAGTAAACTCATTATCATAATCATAATGGAAAATACAAAAAAAATGCTATTAGTTGAATCAGATTTTATTGAAAGACTGAAACGCAATGAGAGTCTACCTGAAAATTCATCATCCCGCCTAGATGCTGAGATGCAAAAAATCCTTAAAAGTAAAATGAATGATCGTGAAAAGTGGACATTATATTCTCAAGCATTGCAACGATTTTTACATTTTATTGAAATAGATCGAAAACCGTTTAAAATACCTATCATAACGGAGGGGGAGCTTCAAGTCAACAACGAAAGTAATGATCTAAAGTCAGAAGTAAACAAAAAGGAGCTTAATGAATATAATGACTCAGTTGCAACTCCACCTTTGCGAGAAGGAGATGTTACTACACCAGTTACACCGATTGATAAAACAAATCCAGAACCGATGCCAATTAGTCCATCTAAAATTATAGATATATTACCCAAATCATATGAGAAAAAAACTCGAATTTTGTTGGATTACATTGTTTTGAGTAGACCAAAAATTTGGTGGAAGCCAACTGGTGAAGTTGTAATAAACAACCGCACTATTTCAAATAGTAATATTACTGATCTGGTAAGCGACACGATTAGATCTCTTAAACGACCTAAACCAACAGGATGGGAAGAGTTTGCGTTACTGTTAAGAGATATAAGAGTTCCTTTAAGCTGCATAGGTAATCCCGCAAACTTGGAATTCATTAAAACAGCTCAATCGTTTGAACAATTATCTGCATCTACAAGTACGAGATCATCAACAGATAAAGAAAAACTTAGAGCTACACCACTTACCACAGGAGTACTTAAGCGTCAACATAAGAAAATAGATTGGGAAAAATGGACCCCTTATTAGATATTAATAGAATCTACTATGATGTCTCCAATCCAGCTGGTTACAGTAGTTTAAATAATATAGCGAAGGAGATGAAAGAACAAATGAACAAAGAGGAAGTAAAAAAATGGCTACAATCTCAAGATACGTATACGCTACATAAACCTATTCATAAGCGATTCACCAGAAATAGATATATCCTATCTAACTTTAATGAACTCTGGCAAGCTGATCTAAGTGACATGAGTACATATACTGAATATAACCATGGATACAAATATATTCTTTGTGTTATTGATGTGTTCAGTAAATATGCTTTTGCGAGGGCTATGAAAAAGAAAGATTCATCAACAGTTAAAGAATGTTTTGAAAGCATATTTACTGAAGCCAACTTTGTTCCTCGTCATATACAATCTGATAAAGGTACAGAATTTGTTTCAAAGGTGGTAAGAGATTACTTTAAAAGCAAAAACATTAATTATTATACTACTAATAATCCCGACATTAAAGCAAGTATAGTAGAAAGGTTCCAAAGAACTCTTAAAATGAAAATGTGGCGTTACTTCACTCATAATAATACATATAATTACACCGATATTTTACAAGACCTTCTTCATTCTTACAATCATACCTATCATACTAGCATTAAAATGCGGCCAATTGATGTTAACTCTAATAATATTATGACCGTTTGGAATAATTTATATTATCGAAAAAAAGATAGGCAAATTTCATTGGAAACCTCAAAATTGAATGTAGGCGATCATGTTAGAATAACTAAATATAAACATGTATTTCAAAAGGGTTATGAAAGTAATTGGAGTGATGAAATATTTATAATTAATTCAGTTATTTACAGATCACCACGAGTTGTTTATATGTTAAAGGATTTGCAAGGTGAACCCATCATTGGTACATTTTATTCTAAAGAGTTACAAAAGGTGACTTACCTCCCCTCCACCGAGTATAAAATTGATAAAATAATACGTTCGCGTCATATTAGAGGCATAAAGGAAATACTAGTGAAGTGGCAAGGTTATCCAAATAAATTTAACTCTTGGATACTTGCATCAAGCTTGAAAAAAATATGAATGAAAACAGTTTTTATTTAACTTTGTTGAGCAACAGTTCAACGGATTACTATACTGACAACACAACTGCACATTTTCTGACTAAATTACCTAAGAACATAAAATTAGAAGGGGAGTGGGTAGTTGGATTAGTGGAATTTCAATACCCGTGTTCCATGTATAATGTTCAAGATCATGAAAATATAATTTACATAAAGAAAAAAGTGGTATCACCCAACAACAAATCAACGAAAATTGTTGATATAAAAACCCATATACCAGCCACTACATATGATAATATTGATCATTTCCTTCAAGCATTTAATGAGAACCCACAACTAAAAAATAATGTCAAATTTAGATATGATACATTGACAAAAATGGTTGGAGTAACAACAACAAATAATGAAATAACCTCTATCATAACAACCCCGATACTAAGTCTCCAGCTGGGTTTCAAACCGAGATCAAATTTGAAACAAATTACATATGGAAAAAACCCTGCCAATTTATATTTAGGATTACCACCACAAATATTTGTTTACACCGATATAATTCATCCGCAAGTAGTTGGGGATGTTATAACAGCATTGCTTAGAATAATACCACTAGATCCAACTAAGTTCATTTATGGTGCATATAAAACTCACATTTTCTCACCCGCTCACTATGTACCGGTTTTACGTAGGGAGTTCGATACTATTGAAATAGATATAAGAACAACTACCGGTGTTAATGTACCATTCCAATTTGGTAGCTCCTGCGTGAAACTACACTTTCAACGAGTAAAATGAATTATAACAGATCTTCAGTCTCTTGTCCTTACCAGCATTATTATTCGCATCAGGCCGGCTCTGGTGTAGGAATTGTCTATAAAGGAGCCCCATTTCAACGAGGGCATGGTATAGGGAGTTTTTTGGGAGGGCTATTTAGATCAGTGCTCCCTTTATTATCTAGTGGTTTGAAAACCATTGGAAAAGAAACCTTAGGTGCGGGCGCTGGTTTGTTATCAGATATGGTAAATTCACGCCCTATGGATAGTTCGATTAGATCACGATTCAAGGAGGCAAGTGCTAATTTAAAAAGAAAAGCCGATGAAAAAATTGATTCCCTCATGTCGGGATCTGGGTATAAAATGTCATCTAAAAGAAGGGAACCGCTCATTACATTGAAAGCATCGAGACGAAGAGGAAGTAAAAAAAATAAAAACAAAAATATTGAGGATATATTTACAAGCTAAATAATGTCATTCCTACATAGTCATTCCTGTGAATGTGCAAAATCTGAATTAGATATATTTGCTCTTCCATCGACTCAAACAAGTATTGAAAGTGGACAGTGGGTTCATTACAAACCAATTTCATCTTTAAGTGATGATGCTCCCATCGAATTTCAAGTTCCTGGATCAGGAGATGACTATGTTGATCTATCACACACAATGTTACATATTAATGCTAAAATATTGAATCAGGATGGTACAAAATTAAAACCAGATACCGTGGTTGCACCCGTCAATAACTGGTTACATTCCCTTTTCAGTCAACTAGATGTATATTTAAATCAAAAACTAATATCACCCCCAAACAATACATATGCTTACCGTGCTTATATGGAAAATCTTCTAAACTATGGTCCGGCAGCCAAAGAAACTCATCTTACTTGTGGATTGTGGTATGAGGATACTGCAACTCATATGGATACCGTTGATGCAAATAACAAAGGGTTTCACAAAAGACTAGAATTTGTCAAAGAGAGTAAGGAAGTGGAAATGATTGGTCATTTACACGCTGACATATTTAACCAAGAGAAATTCTTAATAAATGGTGTCGAAATACGTATTAAGTTAGTACGTTCCAAGGAATCATTTAATCTCATTTGTCATCAAGATAAAAAATTCAAGGTACAAATAATGGATGCTAGTCTCATTATAAGAAGGACACGAATTAATCCTAGCGTTTTGTTAGCACACCAAAAAGTATTGGCAACAACGACTGCAAAATATCCTATCACAAGAGCAGAAGTTAAGGTGCTTACATTACCGTCGGGGATACAGGGTAAAACATTGGATAATATATTTCTCGGACAAATTCCTAAAAGATGTATTATTGGTTTTGTATCAAATTCGGGGTTTAATGGCAATTTAGCTATGAATCCATTTAATTTTCAACACTATAATATGAATTCATTTAGTTTATATGTTGATGGTCATGAAATTCCTTCTAAAACATTACAACCATCATTTAGTTCTGGTTCTGGGTTAATAGCATCGTCATATCACACTTTATTTTCTGGAACTGGTATACATTTTCACAATGAAGGTAATGCTATAAGCAGAACTGAATATGGAGCAGGTTATTGTTTGTTATGTTTTGATTTAACTCCCGATTTATCTGCTAGTTCAACTTCACACTGGAATCTTGTAAGACACGGAAGTGTTCGCTTAGAAATTCGCTTTGATGTAGCTCTACCCTCCACCATTAATTGTATTGTGTATGCAGAATTTGATAACATTATTGAAATAAACAAAAATCGTGATGTAACTGTAGATTACAACAGTTAGTAAATACATAAATACAATGTTTTTACCTATTTACTTTATTTCATTGTAACCATTGTTGACAGCATCAACAACTTATTCATTTATTTTATTTTATTAAATATGGATACCAATGAAATTCAATTTTGTATGAAAAAAATCAACCCTTCGTTTGAATTCAACGTTTTTGCTGCTAACAAAATTCCTATTTGGGTTAATCTTCCTGTCTTTATTGTAAGTAATTTGGACCCAGACTCGAAACCAGGCTCCCACTGGGTTGCTATACATATTGACATTAATGGTATAGGGGAATACTTTGACTCCTTTGCCCGGAAACCTTCAGGTTATCATAAGTTATTTTTAAAAAGGAATACAAAGCGTTGGTTTTATAACTATAAACCACTTCAAAACCATTTTACCTCAATTTGTGGTGAATATTGTTTAGTATATTTGTATTTTAAATTTCATGGAAAAACTATGAAAGATTTGCTAAGTTTGTTTTCTGAAAATTCCTTATGTAATGATCTTATATTAAGAAATATGTTTAAGACATTTTTTGTGAAATAAAAGAATATGTGAACGAAAATATGATTTTTATTTTTACATGTAATACAATATTAACCTTTTGTTTAATTTACACAAACACTTTTTATCACTGCATCTTATAGTCAATTAAGTATTTCACACAATTTAATTTTACAAAAAAAGATAATTGTTTAGACTGGATCTTGAATTCTTAAAAGCTAAGGTTTTTACATATAATACAATAACAAGCTTTTGTTTAACTTACACAAACACTTTTTATCAATGTTTCTTATTGTCAATAAAATATTTCACACAACTGTCTTTAGAAGCTACTTGCTTTGTTATGTTATATATTACATCACGTGTCGATTGCAATTGACTTTCATCTTCAGAAGACGCGTAGAATTTCAATCTCACATCAGCGTGTTTCCAGTGCTCAGTGGGTGGAATGTTTTTAATTTTTTGCATATCATATATCTCGATTTTAATCAAGTGAGAAGCGTATGCTCCGTCATCTTGTCCGGTTGATATATAACCCACTCCGTCAGGAGAACTTTGACTGACATTCGAAGATCGTTTCAACGCTTTAGTTTTCTTCTTGGGAAGTTCAAAGAAGCTGTCGATGTTATTTGCTGAACGCTTTTTTGCCATGGCTTGCTTAACTTTAAAACCAGGCGTGCCTTCTTCGTCGGTTGATTCATCTTTATTTTCCGGGTAGTAATAGTTTTTGAAAGTATTTTCAGAGAACTGCAACAATATCAAACAATAAATTAAACAACTGTTTACAATACCTACTCTTAATAAAAACACGGTGAACAAATGCTAAAAGACACACAGTTAAGTTATAATACTTGTACATACTCACATCCATTATTAGCCCTTTGTATAAACACTTCACTGCACGAAACAACACTGTTAAGTCTATATACTGCTATATGTACAGGGAGATCCGGTAACGAGCACAGTTGAGCAGCCAATACTTGCCGATATACAATAGCCCACCGCTTTTATACCATTCGTAAGTTAAGAAACCTTCTAGAAACAAGTTTGAACTCGTAGGTAAAACAGACGCCGTATTACATCAAAACTCAAAATAATAAAACGAATCCTTTGTGATCATAAAACATAATAGGCTGCTACCAATAAAACAAGTAAGCCGTTAAAACCATTCACTAGGGCACACAAAACTTGTCGGTACAGGCTTTTTAGATTGATATACTCCATAGTAGGTATTTTGAATCAAGCAAGACGGAACCAGTTTACGTGCTTCGGTTTAGTTTGAACTCATAGGTAAAACAGACGCCGTATTATTCATCAAAACCCAAAATAATAAAACGAATCCTTTGTGACCATAAAACATAATAGGCTGCTACCAATAAAACAAGTAAGCCGTTAAAACCATTCACTAGGGCACACAAAACTTGTCGGTACAGGCTTTTTTGATTGATATACTCCATAGTAGGTATTTTGAATCCAGCAAGTCGGAACCAGTTTACATGCTTCGGTTTAGTTTTACATACTACTGTGTAACAGTAAAATTAAACATGTAGGTATGTGAAGCTGAACCCCATATAATATATCTACTACGAATAGATAATGTTAGTTAATGTTAGAGGTAGATACATACTCATAGATACACACCCGTACGCAGATTAAATTACATTTAATCACCATATTTTTATCAGCCTAAGTGTAGGTAATTTATTTAGAAATATATGCAATGTATGGTTTTTATAGTTGTTTAGAATAGGCTCTAAGTAACAACAGCATAAGATAATAAATGTTAATTTTAGCTTGGTTTGCTAAGATTATCATGGGTAAATTGAATTAAGTTTTGCTTAGGACTTAAGCTATGATTAAATTAGGTCTTAGCTTAGGTTAAGTTAGGCGATGCTTAATAACAGTTGAGTATGATTGTTCAAATATAAAACCAAGTGTAGCTACTTCTTTGATTGAATCATCTTTATTTTCCGAAAGTATTAAAAACGGTAGGTATTTTAAGTTATATTAGGTTTCACGATGTTAGGTTTACTTCAGCAAGTTAGGTTAGGTTAGGTTAGAAGTATGATCCTTAAAAACTTTAGATAATTATGTTAAGTTAGGATAGGTTTCACGATGTTAGGTTTAGGTACTTCAACAAGTTAGGTTAGGTTAGGTTAGGTTAGGTTAGAAGTATGATCCTTAAAAACATTAGATAATTATGTTAAGTTAGGATAGGTTTCATGATGTTAGGTTTACTTCAACAACGTAGGTTAGGTTAGGTTAGAACTATGACCCTATGAACAATATGTTAAGAAAGTAACTATTGCTACTTAATTAAATGATATGAAAAACACATAGGTAAATTAAAAATCACATAACAGCAGTTAATAGTGCATAATCAGACAATAAAAAAGGTGGAAACGCGTCGATGGGTGCAAGACAAAAGCCCCGAGAACGCCCGCGCACACACAATAGAGAGCTTGCCCGGTAATAGAAAAAGGGGCAGGTAGTTGATAACCTTTTTCTATTTAATACAGGTGCTATTGCTAAGTATGGAAAGGAGCGGTCTGAGAGCCTCGGGACCCTCCCCAAACGCTCTAAATGGCCCCCAAAACACCGAAAAAAAGTGTAATTTTTTTTTTTTTTTTTTTGCCGCGAAGGCCCGCCCCTCGGCCGTCATAGCACCTTTTTTCGGGGGGAGCGGCGGTGGGGCCAGTACCGGCGAATACATACTACTGATTCCTGATATCTGTGACTCACTGTATACCCCGCAACACCAGTCAGGCTATGTTAATGTAATAATATATCTGCGGCTAGTTATACCAACCAGTAATTGGTTGCAAGAAACCAGCTGTTAAATACGTCAGCAGAACCCCTGACTCACCGCAGCGTCAGTGTGATAGTTAACTCGAAGCATTTGTCCGAAGATATTAATTTTTATTTCGTTTCGTACGTGCTCTTCACGTTTTCCTCGTTTTTCTGAAGACTGTTCAGCAACAAGATTTACACTTTAAACTAGAGAGTTAAATCAAAGTAGATTAGAAGCTTCGGATACTTATCCGGTACCACGGGTACCATCAAGTACTTTAAATGTTGACCCACAACTAAGCATCAAAGTGACGAGATAAAAATTACATGGGAATTAACCTATGGGACCTATTTCTATTTTACCCAGTAAAATCATATTGCTTTTGACTTATTAGAGTTTTTGGCATTTTAGCTTTTATTTACTTGACAGTACGACTAATGATCGACCAAACCAATACGATAACACTTCAAAGCCATTTTGTTTATGGTAATGCGAACGCACTCGAGCACTCAGGCCACCTGATCGTAAGTGGGATCTGAACCCCATAGACATTTGAAATCTCACTACAATCTCAAGACTGCATCCTAAGACCTCAAATGCGTTGCCAACCCTAAGGACTGTGATGGAATGCCTCTTTGCTAGTAATTTCATATGATTTTACCAAGTAGATGTGCCCCAACTCTTTTGTAACTGAACTAACGTTCAAGCTACATACCTACACGCCCCTTTTACGTCAGCGTTGCTATATTACTTCTCATTCCAGCTCGCAAGGGCGTGCATCATGGATACTGTAAAGAATACGCTGTCGTTATATTATAACTCACATTACCTCGGATAGTCAAGCACGCTATGGAAGCCAGCGACTGGTGAAATATGTCATGTATGGATTTTACGGGGGAATGACAGTTTACGTCAATTCTACATAAATCCTTCGATTTCTGTAGTTGATCATGATAACGTTTGTGTAAAGACTCAGTTGCATGCATGCTTTTCGTGATACATTGCTTCGCTGCAATAGCTCTTAGCTCAAAAATGTTAAAACCACGCGTCAATGGATTGCTACAGGCATGCGGATAATACCGTTATGCTTCCAAGTAGCTGCGTTAAATCCACCTCCACCTATGCCAACATTGGCTTAAGCAAGTTTGATGATGACGAGTCAGGGACTCTACTAGAGGGACTATGGCTGTTTCGCCGTATCGTCACGTGGCTTTGAACTTTTGAAGGTGGTCACGCTTTTGAAATGCAGCCCCTTTGATACAAACTTTAATATTAAAAATATTAGGTACAGCCGTTGACGCTTTCGAGAGGTAGCGTCTGTGACGTATTGTATTAAAAAGACTATAGTTTAAATTTTGTTTGTTTTGAATGGAAATCCAAAGGCCTGGCGCCAGTTAAGTTCGGCAAACACTCCAGCGCAGCAACACTCTGTTTACACCCTGAATAGCGCATTAC
The DNA here is from genome assembly GCA_923062465.1 of Acleris sparsana. Taxonomy (NCBI): domain Eukaryota; kingdom Metazoa; phylum Arthropoda; class Insecta; order Lepidoptera; family Tortricidae; genus Acleris; species Acleris sparsana. The sequence continues at coordinate 19,412,617 of OV281286.1, forward strand.
GTCACACGGCACGCGACCGGCGCGTGCGAGCATCGGTGTGCGCGTACCGACGTACATCTCACTTGTACGCCATAAGAGCATATCTGACATTCAGAAGCTATAGTGTTCTACCAGCGATAAGGTAACGTATTTACTACAAGAACGAAGCAGAGATATAACGTTTTGGCTTGTGAAGGCTTTTCGTCCCTACGGGTAACTGATCAAGGTCGCTTAGTCAAATTTGAACCCTATTATGTAACAACATGCCATTTTATAGATCGAGATCGAAAGTCGTTAATAGAATAAGAAAATTAGCAGTATGAAAGTCTAGTTTATAGGTAAAACCTGCAGGCGGGAGCATACGTGCAGAGCTTACGTAGAATTGGTTTTGTCGCCACTCCCTTATTTCTCCGTTTACACTATATTTATAGATATTTTTTAACGTTTTGAGTTGCAGGTTTTGTTAAGATTTGGTTGAATCTCCAGAGCTAGAATAAGGTAGTAAAAATCACGTTATAAGAGTATGTTTGGATATGACTATTGGACGATAAACTGATCAGTGGGACGCTTTAAGATGTAAGTTCTGTCGATTCTGTAGATTGTGAAACTCTAATAAAGAACTTGGCTATGTTGAACACACTTTTGGGTTATGCTTTCATTCAACCGGTTTTAAAAGAACTTAATAAACTGTTATTTATACCAGTGACGTTTACACAACATATGACATTTTGCCAAAACCCGAGTGGGCAAAACCTGAATAACTTACAAAGATACAGCTTGGGAAAACCTTGGAGGCCCAAAGGCTAAATTATAATAACAAGCTTCCTGTTTCAATGTCAGTTTACATACCGTCATATCGTCAAGTTTTTGTTATGTGAGAAGGAGGCAAGGAAGCAGGGGGCCTACTATGCGTAGCTGCGTTTATCGCGTGACAAAGTGTAGATAAAACATCCGTCACTTTCTGACATGTATATAGCGAGAGTGACGGATGCTTTATCCACATTTTGTCACGCAACAAACGCAACCATACTAGGCCTGCTGGTCACATAAACAGTAATTAAACACTGAACATGAGAGCTGTGAGAGGTAAAATGCTCCAAACGTCAATTTCATACCAGAAAATTCAAAGTTGATTTTTTTTACTGGTTTTCCTCGGCGTTTAACTAAGATGCAAAACGCTAAGTACCTAAGCATCATCATCATCATCACTCTCCTCCCCTTATCCCGACTTATTTGGGATCGGCGAAACATGTCTTAGTCTTCCATACTTCTCTATTAGTTTTCATCTCGGTAGTCACTCTCTTTCTAGCCATGTCATCTTGTACACAATCCAAGCGATTTTCGAAAAATTAAATGGCAAATGTTTTTAAGGCAACAGAAAATAGAAACGATAGCAATGTTGGCTACGCCTACTGCATCTTGAAATCACATTGTAAAATAGAACACTTGTTAGCTACTAATTATTGCAACCAAGTACACGGTATCACTTGAGTGCAATCTCCACCATTGTACTCGGACTTTTAGTTATCAATTACACTAGTATGCACTCGAGATAGCTTACACGTTACCGCAAATTTTGCTAATGAGTGTTTTGAACGTAAACAACCAAAGCGTTGTATTTTAACGAAGTTTCTACTCGTCACTTCAGATTGCAGAATCAAAACGGGAATAGCTATGTTTGCTTCGGGCTTGAGTATGCACTTAGAGTCAGTGAATGACGACTAAGTTATTCAATAGCGTAATTTAATTTCATTTTCAATATATGAGGGGGGGGGGGGGTGACCCCTTCTTACAGAGCTGGTATCACTTAAACGGCCCCACCGATTCTCATGAAGCGTGGCTCGGAACCACCGCTAGAAAACATCATCATCATCATCAGCCCCAAGACGTCCACTGCCGGACAAAGGCCTTCCCCAAAGTTTTCCACAACGATCGGTCTTTTGCTGCTGTCATCCAGCCGTTTCCAGCGACCTTTATCAGATCTTCGGTCCATCTTGTGGAAGCTCTGCCTAAACTTCGTCTCCCGGTTCGCGGTCACCACTCTAGAACCTTCCTGCTCCCACGGCCATCGGTTCCACGAGCAATGTGCCACGCCCACGGCCACTTCAGGTGCGATTCGGTGAGCTATATCAGTTACTGCGGATCTCCTCATGAGATAACCTGCGTTCAAATTAAAATTAAAACAAATCCAAATTGGTTCGCTGTTGAAGAGCTACGGTACCAGAGACATACACACACTTATAACAACCCTCTTTTAACGTAGGGGGTTAAAACTTAATAAAAAAAAAGGAGACCGAAGAGCTGGCAGTTTCCTCGCTCAACGAATAAGTTTAGCCATTCAACGAGGAAATGCTGCCAGCATCTTTGGTACAATGCCGCAGGGGCCATTCTTAGATTTAATGTTTTAGTGTATATATAGATTTAGTCTTATTTAATATTAGTTATTTTTACAATGTAATTAAATATAATGTACTTATAGAATTAAAAAAAAAAAAAAAAAAAAAAAAAAAAAAAAGGTTAAAAGTTAAAATTACACTAACTGCATGGCATTTTTCAATATTTGTCTCTCTTACCAGTTGCTTATTAAGTTGCAGGAATACCTTTAAGCAGCTGATGTGTACATTATTTCATATGATTAGGTATATCACATTGTGTAATTGTGATGTGTAATGTGTTTTGGTCAGCACTTGTTATGTTATTTTGCAAACTACTTACTTAATGATTATCAAATACTTTATTGGTAAGTAACATTTCATTGATTTACTTGTTTAGGCGCCAAAGTTATAAGAGTTGTAACAAATCAGAGCAAAAATATATTGGTAAGTAAACACATCTATGTCGAGTCTTTGGATCACATCCCGCTTACCATCAGGTGACCATGGTATGCTCGTTTGGCTTCTCAGTTCCTCTTAATAGGAGGTTCCAACCTTATACACTGCAATGTTATGAAAAATTACGTAATAAACTGTGCAGGGCATTCCAGTAGTTTCGGAGCGTATTCAATGCAAACAAACAATCAAATCTTTCCTCTTTATAATATTAGTAGAGAAAATACCACCAAACAACAATGTCCGCATCGATCTGTTCCGGTACAGAAAATCAAACAATCGGTAAAATTACTAGCATAGAGGCATTCTATTTTAGTCTTAGGATTGGCAGTTTGATTGCAATCATGGAATTGCAGTCTCAAGGGTTGCATATGCTTCTGAGCCTTAGAGACCACATACCACCAGCTTGCGTCCTTTTGCCATTTCAAAGTCATAAATGAATCATTTTCTTTCCGACGTCATTAATAATCGACTCCAAAAGTTTTCTCCTCAAAAATTCCCACCATCCTATACGTTAGGCGTAACGCATCTAAAATACCCAAAGTTCTCACAAGTTTTATTCATAAAACCAGGAAATACACGTGTTTCCATCAGACAACGTATAATTCTAGGACTTCGGACTCCACGCAGTACAGTGTGTTCAAACATCTACAAATAGACGATAGTCGTGATTCTAACTCAATTTCACATAAGCACCGAGAGGAGGCAACCATTTTGTTCCAAAACGTTGTATTGGTTTCAGTAAAGGACCAAATACCACAAGGAAAATAATTAGCAATATTTAAAATATACGGCAATTAATTCGTCTGTCTTTCTAGCAGCAGGTACTTACTCTCGTGTCTACTACATATTGGAAAAGGTCAGAAGTTTGTCTGTGAAGACATTTGATTGATAAGCTGGTGATTGTCACTTGGTTAGTCTTAATGTGGTACATTAGGAAAAGGCTTTGAAACTTCTTAAATAATTTGGTCATAATATACAATTTAATTTCACAGAAGCTTCGAGAAGTAGCGTCTATTTGGTTCCAAATAGTTTTATTAGCTTTACTAAGACCGAAGCCCTCAAATAATTTAGCTATATTTAAAATAGATCGCTATAAAATCGTCTAACTTTCCGCCAGCAGGTACTTACTCTTGTATATATTGGAAAAGTGTCAGAAGTATGTCTGTATATTGAAGATATTTACAAAATAGAATATGGTTTAGCTCTCATATTAAGCTTTCACAGTAAAACCGGTGCACCGATTTTGATGAAATTTGGTATGAGAGAGAGGAAATAGGGAGGTAGGAGATATCACCCGAGTAAGATGATTCGTAATTATCATTGCAATAATGATAACAGTTTGACGCAGCGTTTAGCGTAGTTGGTGACCTTGGTGAGCCAGTGGTAACGGGCTCGATATTCGACCATAGTAAATGCGCACATCAAAAAGGTCAAACGATAAAAAAATGCAATGTATGTGCTGCGTTGCGATTGCAACACATCTAAATAATACACTCAGGAGCAAAAATACCGGGTATACTAAAGAGGCTATTTCGAAGCCTTGGTTCCTCGCCAGGGAATGCTTGTAGTGAAATCTGATGCTGAATACCCCGAGCATCGATTCAGGACTTCCAGAATGCCTAGGAAACCCAACTGAATGAATCTGCGATTAACGCCGGAATAGTGCCTGTTCAGAAAAACATCTAAAATGGCAATAAAATATAAGGAAATCCAAATACTGACCCAAACTCTCCCGCTGTGGTGTAAACTGATTGTGCGATCAGTTAGGTATCTTAAGAGCTTTTGACCTCCTCTATTGAACCTTGGACTATCAACCATTAAACCTCACTCAAAACAACCCCTGGCGAGAAACCAAGGCTTCGAATTAGTCTCGTTTGTATGAAAAATGCACTCTGACCCGGTATTTTTGCTCCTGAGTATATAAGTAGGTATATTTTGGATCCTGTGGTATCCTGGGCACCTTGGATTAGAATCGAGGTCGCATCTAGAAGACATCAAGGGTCTGCTAGGCTCCTAGTGGAACTGGGTTAGCAGGGGTAGCCATTATAACCCGTACGCAAAATAGACGCATATTTAAGTTGCTGAGTTGCGGAAAAGAGACCTTTAAAATTATATTGTGAGATTGTCTCCTGACCTGCGTCGCAATCGCAGTCGGCTTCAAAGTTGTACAATTGTATTTATTTTGTATGCAGACTCGCCTTCGGACTGTCAAATTGAAAACGATTGCGATTGCGATATAGGCAATAAGCCCTCTGATTGTTGTGTATTAACTGCCTGCATCTGCCATGCGTTGCAATGCCGCATAAAGTAACAAAGTGGTAACTTTTATAGTTTTTCTAGAAAATCCCACCAAATCAGCACAATCGGATCATTGGTTTAGCAACACATGTATACCTACAGCTATTTTTATTTGTGTATTTAATTGATGTAACTGTGAAAGAAATCCCGAATCAACGCCGGCAAAGTCACAGGCAAAAGCTAGTAGATTTATAAGATCTATGAATAGACTGGGCGCGGTAACTCTTGGACTTTGCCCTGCGCCCGCGCATGTTTGCGTTGATCGGGATTAAAATAAGAAGATTGTTGACGGTGTCGATTCGGCTGATCATTGCGTAAATAGGCTGGGATTGGGCGGGGGATTGAAAACAGAGTCTCAAGATGCCGGTCTTAAGAGGAAAACAGTAAAAGCTTGAAATTTTAGAATATACGACGTTGGTATAAAGGGGCTTCTAAACGGGCGATGTTTTGCTGCAATTTGTGGCCGGCAACTAGTGCTATCTTACTCTTACTTCGTATGTTAGAGCAAGATGCGTATAGTTGCAGGCCACACATTGCCGTGAAAATGTTGCTCGTTTAGAATCCCCCTTAAAGAAATCCTATCATACAGCATTTAGATGACATTCCATAATCGCTCATAAGAAGAGATCCCGTTTCCCGTTTGCATAATAAAGTATTTTCATACATTACTATATACATACCGTATTGTTAACGTTACGATTTCTCTTATTTACGCTATACTAAAGCATGCATGACTCGATGTATAAATGTGGAAGAAGCGAGGATTTGTCAGGATCGTTACAGGTGGAAAGAAGTGGTCTCTGCCTACCCCTCTGGGAAACAGGCGTGATTTAATATATGTATGTATATAATGGCGGCTGTTTTAAAAAACATGCGAAAACATGTCAATGGTTTACCGAGTAGATGAGAGCCCCAGCAATTAGTGTTTACTAATGTGTCGGCGAAGATAGTATAGCAAATTATCAGTTCCCATACACAATTTATAAGTAAGTACCATAATTATATTAGGCTAATGATCGTATGGAATAATTTCAACTGTTTCCACTTTCACAATCAATGTTTTGAGAAATTGTTGTTTGGTGAATAATGAGTTGGTCATTTTGAATACGACAATAATTCCTAACCTAGAACTTAGAATGATCTAATCTGATGAGATGAGATGAGATAATCTCGAACAAATTATTGTGTTTGATCCTTGATGTTTTTCTTTTAGCGTTGTTTTGTGTTAAATGTGTCACTTTCCGTTTTTTCACCAAGCGGTTCCAACGGAAGACCAGTGCTGGCTTTACGGCTAGCGAAGGCTGAGTTGGGACCGTTGCGTAACAATTTTTCTGTGTCTTGATATTGTTTTATCTGTGTAATGTGGTTTTGTTTTGTTGCGAATAAATGTCTCTTTATCTTTATCTTTATCTATTTGCTTATTGATAAAATGCGTCACTCAAGTTCACAGTCAAAATAATAGGTAACAAATCATATTGGAATAGTAGATATGTGCTATGGAATAAATAAGTATGCAAAAAATGTATTGCGGTTAGTAAAATATTTGCTAAACTATTTGCCATAAAGAGACTTGGTAAGAAATGATAATTTGGCCAAATGAACTAAAAATATGCACAAGATTGGTTTGGCAAACAAAAGTACTGCGATAAGATTGATGGGAAATGATATTAGATGAAAAATATTTCGCCGAAACGGTAGTACACATTCCTTGATACATGCCAGTTGTTTCAAAACAATTCTAGTTGTTCATGTCAAAATGTTAGAAAAAAACTATCGAGTTGGCCCATATTATACGTCCGCGAAGATTAATTACTCTCCCGTTACTCTACTTCAACCACTTAGGAGATCAATTAAAAAAAATGCATCTTAGAACACCCCTAGGATATCCAAGAAATGGTCTCTCCAAGTGCTTAGGTCCATCGGTTGCGGCTGGGCGTTGGTCGATGATCTAGTCAGTTTCTTCTATGTAGAATGATCTTGACTGATATCTCCGTCTCAAGATAGGTCAAAACAACGTTTTTTTTTAATTTATGGCTATAAAGGCCTTTTATACAACAATATACATCGTCCCTGTTAAGTCGAACACGATTTAAAAATAATAATATTGAAAACCAACATTAAATCGTGGAAAATATTGGTCTTTTGATTGATTCAACCACATTCACATTTCGTCACTAATTGCAAATCGTTTAGACGTCATATTTATGAGCTGTCAGATAATAGATCAAGTCAAAAAAGGCGTAAGTTGTTATGAATGTAGGTGCTAATTGACTTTTTAAATGGCATAATGTGGTATTTTCTGGGCAGCATGCACAGTTGCACGTTTTTCATCGGTGACTAGTGGAGAGTTATTTCGACATGGTGTGGCATTTAGGAATTTGATGACTGTTCTACATGACTGTAGGTCAGGTAAGTCATGGCCACCTGACTAATATTGATTTTGACAGTTTCCGAAACGAAATCGATCCTAAGTAGAATGCCACTTATCCATTCCCTCAGATCTTTTACTATTTGGAAATTTCAAAAATATTTTCAATTGTGTTACGAAAATTATTCATACAATCATATAGCAAATTGTCGTCCCATAAAGCATAAAAATTAAGGTATTTGTAATTGAATCCTTAAATACTTACGTGCAATATTTTTGAAATTCTTCCATCGTTTTTCAAATCGTTTGTCATTTGTTTTAAAAAAAACCTACCTAACCTGATAAAATTACTACTAAAATAAAATAAGATTAAATATATTGTCGTTTCTTCATGAAACGTTACATATTTGTACAGAAAACAAAGTAGAAGACGCATCATTTTATGATGAATACTTACCCTAAAAGTAAAGGGCTGAATTATTTATGAAAATAATAGTGCTAACAGCTGTACAGATTCCATTGCTTAGATGTATGTTTACATATAGACATTATGTATAAATGTGGAATAGTTTAAGTTCCTGACAAAAAAAATATGCGAGTTCTCTCCACCTACAGATGTTCTAAAATTAAGACAATCTGTTACCTAGTCTTCTTAAAGTAATACTTATAGTCATAATTATTCGGAAGTCCCTACGACAAATTATCTTTACACATAGTGTAAAACAAAGTCGCTTCACTTCGTCTGTATCTCTGTACGCTTAGATCTTCAAAACTGGGTACGCAAGTACGCAACGGATTATAATGCGGCTTTTATCAATGGATAGATTGAATTAAGGAAAGGTTTTGATAAAATCTGGTTTATGCACGGGTGTTAGAGAAAAGTCACATAAACCGAACAGAAGGGAGGGCGGGTCACTTGTACTTATATAATTTCAAATTTACTGCTCTGTGATTTTTTTGGAATTACAATTACATAAACTACCGTGACCCACGTGGTGGTTATTAATATTACGATGAAAAATCTCATTGTAAAAAAACCTGAAACTGAGCCAAGTCACGTTAAAATCGTCGTGGTGAAACCGCGGTACTGAGGCTTCGGTGGGAAACCACGGAAAACAAAGGAAGTGGCGTACGTGACACTGCGCAACTCCTCATGTCGCGAGATATGACAAATCAACTCTGTTTTAATTCCATAATTATATCCATCCGTAGTGACAAACTACTGCTATTCATGCGAAAATTACTCTATTTAAGAGGACTGTAAGCGCTGTACCTGTCAAAAAAATATACAAATGTAGCTCCGATAACGTTTCACGACCCATAATTCAAGTCCGATTTCTACGATTTTTGTATTTTTTTATTTGTTTCATTCTAAGAAATATTTTCAAAAAGGAAAACGTACAGACACAGTTTTTCATGACATCTAGAACATAATCAAAAGTATCATAAACATATTTTTTTAGCTTCACTATCAGCTTAAATACCTTGATTGTAACCTTGTCATGGCAAAACGGTTGAACGGATTCAATGAAACTTGGCAGGAAGATTGACGGTGTCTTGGGGAAGGACGTAGGTCACTTCTCATACGGAAAAAGAAACGGTTCCCGAGGAACAAGGGAATTTACGGATGGAGTCGCAGGCAAAAGCTAGTTGAATATAAAATACATACACTGTTAGACTGGTGACAACGCCTTTATTCTAGCCGTCGCACATCTCGTCATTGGCAGGATATTCATTTCCATTTTCTTGAATTACTAGAGATCGAGTATCGATTAGTGTTATTTTATTAAATAGTATACAAAAAAAAAGTTTCCTTTTAGAAAGATAAACTCTCTCGAAGATATGAGGTAGCTACTTATCCCCTTGATTGTTCCCACACTATATCTAGATATAATAGATCTTAAGCTGAAAGAAATCTACTGCTGGATCTGGAGCTGCTCCGCCAAGGATCTCCACGACGGTCAGTTTTCTGCTCCTGACATCCATCCATTTCCAGCGATCTTCACTATAGTACCCGGCCGATAAGAAGTCAATCCTGACCATAAACTCGATGCGATCTCTCATCAGCTTACGTCAATCGTAAAAGTACATTTTGTCGATTGTCGAAAATCGCTAACTTAACGTTATGCATCCTGATTAGGCCCCAGAGTCTATAATAAATAAATAAATAAATAACCATATAGCTTCTGATCTGACAAGTTATGGGCGGTAATGGCAGCAGAGTTATAAACAATACGGTAACATGACAAAGGAAATATCACTTTAGCCAGTGGAATAGATGCTCAGGATCTCTATTCTACGACGATGAATAACATTGCTTTTTGATGATACCATTTTAAGGTAATAATAGCAATACAGCGGGGCTACACAAGTTTCCATCGCATACAAACGCTAGCGTTTGGAGATCACTATCGCTTTGTGTTGTCAAAGAAAAATGTATGGAACTGAAGTAAGTCACGTGATACATCACTCGACATGCGTTCTCAAAAATGAAAAATGTTACGAATATAGGAAGCGGTGGATGCTGTTGCGTACCGTCATAAGAATTTAAACGCGGCTGCCATAAGCCATTACTGTCAAGTAAATAAGAGCTATTGGGACCGAGCGCGACGACAGCGCCACGTGACAGGCGGCCATTATGGACAATATTGTCACCGCTGTCAAACAAGAAGTAAGTAAATATTGTGAAAAATATTAATGAAATCTTGTGTTATTTTACTATATTACACAATTTTGGACAATGGTAGTCAGTAACAGTATTGCCAATAATATTAAAATTGTTGTTTTCAGTGAGAAATGAGCCTACTCGTGACTAAAACGGGGTTTCGTGCCATCACCCACGAAATCATTTTCCAACCGGAGACGATGGATAAAAGCAAGAAATTGGTGCTAGCTGGGCATGTCCTTGAGGTTGAAGACATTCGCCAAGGAGACATGACTCGTATTATTCAATTTAATACTTGTATCAAATGATAACGTACTTTGAGTAAAATTTTAGAGGTTAAGTAACTTACTTTTTTTTCTTACGGCAAATATCGTTTATTTCTTTGGTCTCGTTTCCACAATGGTCTTGGAAATTGGTGAAATTTACAGTCGCTATTCTTCTTGGTGTTATTACAATTCACAACAACACATCTTACCAGGACCATATTTTTATCTCAAAAACGATTAGAAAATGTTTACTGCAATATCGATTTGACAGCTCAAGTCAGCGACAAAAATGACAATTTTAGCCGTAGCGAGCGCTGTGATCGTTTAGGCTACCCCCTCCACCCGCTTTGCACCCAATTAAAACGTTAACAGTACGAAAACAGGTCAAAAGCAATATTGTTTATCGTCGTAGATAGAATAGAGGCTCGGTCGTCAGTCTACCTCGATGTAGTATAGGTGTGTCTTATATGTTCGAACGAAATTATTGCACTTGGCAACGTATTGATGCACTTTGATCCCACCTACTGGGTAATTTAGTATAATCTCCCTAAATATATACTGTCACAAACTAGTTTTATTAGATTTACTCACTGCTCAGACATATATTTAGATTTTCTAACACAATCAATAACCCCACGGGACTTTAAATTATTCTCGCTCCATTGGCGGATCCTGCGAGGCTAGACAAGTTGCCACCGAATACAAACGCTTGCGTTTGGTGATCACTGGCGCTTTGCGTTGTCATGGAAAAATGTGTGGAATTGACGCAAGTCATGTGATATATCACTTGTTACAAATGTCATTTTTCATTTTCGAGAACGCATTTCGAGTGATATATCACGTGACTTACTTCAGTTCAGATAGTGATCTCCAAACGCTAGCGTTTGTATTCGATGGAATCTTGTCTAGCCCCACTGTATTGCTATTGCCTTAATTGTTTTTGCAACTATTTCTCGCTAAAACATAATAATGACAGCAGAGTCAATTTTGCAGGTATTCGCATGAAATTAACAACTTTTCTAAAATTCTCAATCTACTAGAGTTGGTGGTGTTACGAATGGGAAGCGGTGGATGCTGTTGCGTACCGTCATGTGACCATTTGATTCATTTATTATTTTTAATTATGCTTCTTTCCTTACTCTACCGATCTGAGAGCCAGATATACATTAAAATTCTCAAGACGGCCATTTTGAAACTCTAAATGCGTTGCTAACCCTGAGGACTAAGATAGAATGCCTCATTACTAGTAATTTCACTGGTTTTCCTTATCGCCACACGGAAAGTAGGTAAAAAGATAAGATGGTGAGCACTGGTGGGATAGCTACCATCAGTGCCTTCACTAAGATACTTACCAATTACAGCTAAGCATATAGTTACAAACACAGTCTTAAACACAACAAGAGATCAAATTTTCGTTGTTTTCAAGCAGTAATCGTGACAAATACTTTTGGCAAGTGTTGGAAATGCTGTAATTAATGTTATCGGTACGAAAGTGACATTTTTCGGCGCGTGACGTCACTGCCACGTTCTGCGGGCGTGACTGAAACGTGGTCAAGGTGTGACGGCGGACGTTGACGTCACGTGACGTCCGTCGTGTGGACATCTTTGACAATGGTGGGTATGTCCCTAGGAAGGTCGAGATGGTTAGGGGATTTTGCATGGTGGTATGATGCTATATTAAAGGCGCCCTTTGGAATTATTGAAAGTAATGAATCATGATTGTGATGAAGTTTCCAATATTTGTAAAAACGACTTTATGGCCAATTTAATTAGCGCTATTCTTGTTTTGGCATTACATGTGAAGCAATCTCCTCACAAATGTTTCTTTAGTTATTCACGTGGGTTTGCTTGATTGGCTTAAAGTTGGTGGATTTTTAGTAAATTATAGAATTTTATTTTGATTATAAATGAAATAGGTATGAGGTAATTATTTTAAGTTTTATAAAAGTTTGCGAATGCAGTTTAGAATTATGATTATTGTAATTCTGAATTAATATCATATTTGTGAAACTATTTATTAATGTCGTTTGAAGAATAGTAAAGTTTTAAATAAAATTATGGAATTATACTAAATACAAATACGAAGCCTGTTAAACTTTGTCAATTTACTCAAACCTTGTTTTTTATTTAGGTAGTACTTTCTCGTATAAATGTTAGGCCGACCTTTCAATTAAGGACCCAAAGGTCAAACGTGTTTCATTCCGGGTGTTGCACCGTCGCAATTCTGGTGGTCATTACATCAGACTATACGTACCTACCATGGTCACCATGGTCAGTAATACTGCCTTATAATTGTATAGTTACTTACCCAGAATATGTTAGTTTCATTAGAAATGTATGCAGGATTTCTTGATGTTCTCACAGTTCATAATCTTATGTTCATGGTCATGTTTTGAAGATATTTGATCTTTTAGGCAATAGATATTCTACATTGCCTTCAGCCCTCTCGTTTACTATTATGAGAGCTCTTATTAACTTTAAAGAAAAGGAATTATACAATACGATTGCTGTATAAAGTCAAAGTAGAATACGGGCCCTGGTATAAATTCAAGCGGGGCTGTTGTGACAGAGGGGTAAATGTATCTCTTATTTTTTTTCAAGGGAATTCAACGTTTATAAACAATTTTTGCGTCCTTTTTATAGTAGTTTAAGTACCTTAATTTCTCTAAAAGAAAGCATAAATAGGTACCTAGTTTTAAAATGTTGAATTCCCTTGAAAAAATTAAGAGATGCGCAATTTTTTTTTCTAAATCACAGCCGTATTCAAAGAAATTTTAGAGACATTTACCTAACTCGTTTTATTTCAAACTTTTGTATCAAAAATAGAGTCTAAGGAACGACTTAATCGTCATTCTCACTCGAGTGCGGCATACTTAAGTTATCTCTACTGGGAAACGGCATGTTGCCTTTTGTCATTTTATGTACCACACCTCCCATTTTTTCCGGTTCCATTTGAATTCCAGTTTTGCATGTGAACCTGCGATAGCACTAAGTGCGCATCCGGTTCTGACCAGGCTCAGATAGTAATAATTACGAGTATAATTGGGTTTGGACACACAGACACTTGGGCGTATTTGGCTTAGGCATATCGCAAAGATAACGGTATGGCGTTATCAGCGGGAAGTCGCGGCGCGAGGAGAAGCCGTCGCGAGCGACAGTCGGCCTCCGGGCGCGCCTCGCCGGGCCCCGCGGCGTCTCGGGGGCCTCCGTGATTCCCACACAATTAGAGTACCTCAGTACCTTCTTAGCCAGGAAGTGACCTAGTGATAGTTCAGTGTACAAACCAAAAAAGTGTGTGTGTTTTTGTGATTCAGTGAAAGGAAACAACAAAGTATAGTAAAAATCTTTTTTTAATTAGTCTTCACTTCAAGCTTTCTCAGCTAATAACATACTTCTTAAAGCTAGAAACTACTTAAGTAGTAATGGGACAGTCTTAAAGATGAGTAGCTCTATAACTAGGTAACGATCATGAGATCTGAATCACAGTAGTATTGCTGCGCGGTTTAGTGAGCGGGCGCGGGCACCGGCACGGCCAACGCCGGCGTGGGGAGCAGCCGGAGGACCGGCGCGGGCGGCGCGCGCTCTTTCGCGTGCCTCTTGACGTGTTTGGCGAGGTGGTCGGAGCGCATGAAGCGGCGGTTACACACGCGGCACCCGAACTTCTTTTCTCCTGTGTGGGTGCGCTTGTGCCGGGAGAGCTCGTCGGACCGGGAGAAGCGGCGCTCGCAGCCGGGCCACGCGCACTTGAAGGGGCGCTCGCCGGTGTGCGTCCGGGCGTGAGCCTTCAGGTGTGACGACTTGAAGTAGTTTTTTCCGCATCCTTGGTAAGAGCACTCGTAGAGGCGGCGGCGCGCGGGAGGGGCGGGGGCGACCAGCCACAGCGCGGTGGTGGGCAGCAGCGCGCCCGGGACCAGCACGGCCGAGGTCGGGCGCGGCGCCAGCGGGACCCACCCGGGCGTGGCCGCCGTGGGGGTCGCCGGCACGCGAGCCTCCTTCGGGCTCTCTACGTGCGGGGAGGGCACGCGCGGCTCCTCCGCCACCGGGGGAGTCAACGCTTGCGGAGGCGGACTCTGCACTTGACTGGCGATGTATTTAGCGTATGAGTAACTGTGGCCGCGGTTCATTTTGAATTTGAGCGTTTTTAATATGTTCAGGTCTTGCGGGGGTGGCGGCGGGAGCGGCTCGGGGCTGCAGGTGCCGTCTTTGTGCGCCCGCATGATGACGGAGGGCCTGCTGCAGGGCTCGGGGGGCGGCGTAGTGAGGAGCAGGCGCGCCAGCTCGCAGCGGGCGCGCTTGCCGCACTCATCCTCGCCCTCCGAGTCTGAGGGCTGCGGGGTCACGAGCCCGCCGGGCGGAGGAGATTCCCGAGCGCGTTTCACTGCAGCCTTCTTGAATGGCAACTCGACCTGTGGGACAAAGACAGAATGCATAAGTGAACGGTCTCTACTCGCGGCACGCGCGCCCGGCGTGATCGCGCCGTGGCCGCTCTACCATACTTTCGATTGCACAAACGGCATCGCCGTAACAACTTTATATTATTTTTGACCTAGAATTTTTCTTTATTTTTAAAAAAAATTACAAAAACTTTTGCAAACATTTCGCAGACACTCACTTTGTTTTCCATCAACGGCGGCGTTGAAGGTGGCGAGAGAGGTCCACAGACTTCGATAAAGGTAGACATTTTTATTAGGATATGAGCATCCGAGGTGGTAGAACTTTCTTTTTTAATTCACAAAACTTGTGTTGTCGTCGCGCGCTTGGGCTTCTGGGAGCCGTGTGGTTCGGTCAGGGAGCGGCGGACGAATAAACCGCTTCGCGAGTTGTCGAGGTTGGAGGCACGGGCGGCCGCGCGGCGCGGGGAGGTGAGAGCCAATGGGAGCGGACGGCGCGGCCGCGGCAGCCAATGGGGGGCGAGTGATCACGCACTCGGCGCGTGGCGGCGCGTGCTGGTCGCGTGAACGCGGTGTGACGGCGGCGAGGCCGGGTGACGTCACCGGCGCGCCCCCGCGACGTCACACGCTCCGGGGGCGCGACGCAAGGTCGCCTGCACGTTGCATCGGGCCACTCACTATTTTTGACAGTCAATGACCCTACTCGCATTTTTCTAGCAGGACCTGAATGTTCCAGATGCAGTAGCAAGTATCAAATATAATGTTGGTTGTTCGGCGATTATGACGCGATTAGATACGTAGTTGCTATCTGTATTATGTTTACTAATTTAATGCATAATTTGCAAAGTAAATGTTTTTATACGCACACCGTTTTATTTCAGACATGGTATGATCCATATAATACTTTGCATATTAAAACTTTGCCTTAATAAAAAAGATGGTAAGGTATCTATTCCTAAACTTTGAAGAGGTAGATAAGAAATAAAAATATTATGATTCTATTTAACAAAAATAATATTGGTGCAAACATCTCAGAAACCAAATGCATTGCGAAATGGTTACGTCATTGAAACTCACAAAACAACGTAACTTCATATCCTACTGTATACCAATTTAAGCTTCAATAACGTACAGTTTAAGTTGGAAACCGCTTGGCGTTCATCTCAGTTAGAACGTTTGAGAACGAGCGGTTGGTGGTGAAAGGCGCCATTTTTATCCGTTCCGTAACAATGTTGTAAAGTTTTGTTTTTCTCGTTGAATTTACAATGTGGATAAGTCCAGTGCCAAGTACGCCATAACGGGACATTCTTGAATAGTATTCAAAGGGCCTGGCATGGAACGTGCATTACCTACGTGTAATGAAATTGATCTCTTTTGGTAGGTTAATCTCAAAATAGAACAACGAATTCGGGTAACATTCAAGGTAAGTAGGTAGGTATTCCTTTGAACAATACTGTGTTATTTATAAATCGTTAATAAATTATAGGAAGGATAGGTAGGAAAGTAGTATTAAGGTTTTTATTTAAAAATAAGTTAGTAACTCTTTAATTTTTAATTTTTTTAATCTGGCCAGTTGCGCGTCTGTTTTGCTCACCGAGGGTTCCAGTTAGGTACCACCACCATATCGTTGCGTTCAACGCAATATGGTAAGTAAACAAAGCAAAACGATGAACACCTACCCACGAGTACCTAGGTAGGTTAATAATGTTGTTATAAGTAGTAGGCACATCCGTTGATTATTTTTGTTCCTTTGATAAAAAAATTAAAGAAATACGATAGGGTTCTATACAATAGTACACGTACAATGTACTTAATTTTTTACAATTTCGAGCGAAGCTACACCGTAGTATGTGAGACATAAAGTTCATAATTCCAGTTTTAACAATATGACGTTAGCTCGTAAACGTCACAACTCACCGCGTAAAATTACTCATTCTTTACACCTTGTACAGTAAGAAAAACGTTACCATTAATTGAATGACCAAAAATAATGTACTGCGGACGAATAGTGAACTAAAAAGTTTTACAATGTCATAACTAGATGGCGTTAGTTGACTACGTTAATGTTCATAAAATAGCTCTTAGCGGTGGTAGGACGTGGTGCTGGGTGCTTCGGAATTGCTACCGCTAAGGTCCTTTATCCTACCACCAAGCGGCAGTGTTCGCATTGTTGTATTCCCGTGTGGGGATTAGGAAAAGCCATGGAATTACTAGCAATGTGGTATTTTATTTTAGTTCATAGGGTTCGCAACGCTTTTGGGGTCTTAGGATTGTAGTCTTGACATTAATTATAACACGTTTTATTTGATTTTAAGGAATACATAACACCACCCCTAAATCTCACTTTTTTTAGGTGTTAAAACAGGGGTTGGCAACGCCATCTATTAGAAATTTACTGTAACATGAAGTCCTTAACAACTTCATGTCTTGCTTACATGAATTTAAGCCCACATTATTTTATGAATATTCACGATTAAAAAGCGAATTAAATAATCGAACTCGTCCGGTCTACGGACACACTGCCGCCGGGTCTCTAGATAATGCATTGCAATAATAAATAAATAAAAAACTTTCCTGTATGCTACCTATCTGTATTGTAAAGACAGAGTCATAAATATTATACACGTTACCAAGACGTTAAATAACATCTACACGCCTCTATGTCATTGATTATTAGGGCTAAGTTCGAAGTAAAACTGAAAACAATGGCATTTAAAAAACCTTGTAAAAGCATATCGGACCATGCTCAGTGTAGGGTTCCGAAGCCGCTAAGTACTACAAACATAAAAACAACAAGTCATAACTAATTTTAAAGTCATTTGGTGCCGTTTTAGATGATTTTAGTAGGTAGGTATAAACTCTTTAATCGCCTTCGCCTGCATCTCAAAAACGAATGATGTCTACTTAGTCGTGATTCAACAACACCACACACTATGGGCTAGACAAGAAAAAAAATACATCCCCACGTTACGAGTAGGGGAGGTATTCTAAAAAAAAAATTTTTTCATGTTTTTATTGTACTTCTGTGTTGGCGTGACTAATATGAATATCCATGCCAAATTACAGCTTTCTAGTACTAACAGTCTCTGAGCTAGGCGACGGACGGACGGACGGACATAGCGAAACTATAAGGGTTCCTAGTTTGACTACGGAACTCTAAAAAGATGGGTTCAGTGAAAAAACCAGCCTTACTTGACCCCTAAATATGTAATGACTGCGCGGCCTTACGTGTCTACTACCCTGGTTTATTTGAGACTGCAAACGATCGTGCTCCGTACATGAGTAACATAACGGACATATTTACATAAACACATCACATGTATACATATATTATGCGCGTGAGTTGAGAAAGCGTTATTGATGCGCACGAGCAAGGTACGGGTTACTTGGCATTAGGAAATTGTGTATTTAATAATTCATGGTAACAATTTATCCCGCTTTTAGTAATAACGGTACAAAAAACACTGTTACTTATGTTAGCAGTATGACTTTTTACTAAAAGCCGTATTTATGTGGTATAATAAATAAACAAGAATTAATATCAAAAGACAATCTGACACAAATTGTCCTAGTATACACTTGTACTATCGGTACTACTAGAACGACTAAGACAAAGATAAATACATATACATACTTATGATAATATAGAGATTTTTGCGGATGGTAGGACCTTGTGCGGGGTCCGTCCGGATCGCTACCACCATCTTATCCATTAACCTACCGCCAAACAGCAGTGTTCGCATTGTTGTGTTCCGGTTTGGGGATAAGACAGCCGGTGTAATGACTAGCATAGAGGCATTCCATCTTAGTCCTCAGGGTTGGCAGCGCATTTGCAGTCTTAGGCTTGCAGTCTTGTGAATGCGAATGTCTATGGGTCACAGTTTCCACTTACCATCAGGTGGCCTGTGTGCTCGTCAGCCTTCCCTATTCCATAAAAAATAATAATAATATACAAACCTACACACATATCAGCAGCAGGCTTCGTCACGACGTTTTACATAGGAATGATCATCGGCATAGCTTCATCGAATTATCGCAAGACAAACAAAATAAATTTGAAAACACGGTCTTATCATTATTAACCCCAACCCTAAATCGCGGTTAGCTCAAATATTCCCATCCCATTACGCCGGTGGAACAGTTCCGCTGGATTGCAATAGACATCTGCTGATCCAGCCTCGAGGAGCCAGGAGGATTACCCCCTCTGTCCCTCAGACGACGGCCCAACTCATTGAAAAGATCAAATTTATTCAACTCATTCCTACCATAGAGGAGTTATTAGAGAAGGGTACTAAAACCGAAAAAGTATATTTCATTTAAAACTGTGCAGCACATCGTCATAGTAAGCATTATGCATTGGGCTAACATGCTACACTTTACGGTTTTAGCAGATTTAAATTAAAAATAAATCTTGAATCTTCTGTAAAACTTTATTAAAACGTAAAAGAAGATCAGCTATTTAAATCACTTACTAGATGGCGTTAGTTGCATTAATGATAACCTACTGTACAATCATATCTATGCAGTCAATAGTGGCGCTACTGACGCTTTATTTGTACCGAAGTACGAATGAATCAACATTAGTTCCATTCTTGACCACTTTTGCAGAAAACTTTGTAGTCAAGCAGAAAGGAAACAATACAACTTATGAATACATTAGTAGGTAACTTAATGTGCTCCTTTCCTGTAAAACACTGAAAATGGCCAATTTCCATATGACACGTCCCCGGAAAGTTCCAGTCAAACACTTAATTTTAAAGATTTTTATTTAATTAAATGTCTTTGTCTGTTTTTCAATATGTTTAGTAGGCAGTATTTTTTGAACTAAAAATCATCCTACGCTAGACGTTTTAGCAAATTTTAATTTTAATAAAGGTTTACTTACTCTTAAAACATTACCAAAATCACTCAATAGATGGCGTTAGTTGCACTCATCGTAACCAACTGTACAAACATATCTATGTAGTCAATAGTGGCGCTACTGAAGCTTTGTTTGTACCGGAGTACGAACGATTCAACGTTAGTTCCATTTTTGACCACGTTTGCAGAAAACTTTGTAGCGAAGCAGCCCGGGATAAATATAACTTTTGATACATTATTCACAAGGACTCTTAATTTTTACATGATTTAACTTTAGATGTTTGTTTTGTTGTCAGTATGTTTTGTTTACAACTCGCAAGTAAATTTTGAACCCGTTCCCGTTATAAAATGATGATTAAGTATAGGTGAAAAACTTAAGTAAATAACCACTTGCATGTAGTTGTGTACGAAACTTATATGGAACTTACGTCAAATTTTAAATATATAATGCCAAACGGTCTATACAGATGTGTTACAACTACAAGCAAGAGGTCATTTACTTAAGTTTTTCACCTATACATAATTACATAAACATACATTATACAAAAGTATTACTTATCTAAATTTCAAATCGTCTCTTCTTTTAAAGGTTGTCACGAAGAAGTTATTTAGCAATAACACCGCCCGTTGGTTGGTTTCTTTTTTGTATGTCCTGTTTGTTGTATGAGGTATACGTTCAAAAGTTTCTGTATTTACCTGTATTGTGTCTAAGTGTCGATTTGATTTGAGCCGGAAGGTCGTAACAGGTTTTCCACTGTACTTAAACCTAGACCCACGTATATAGGTCTTGATAAACAGCTGACAACTGAAAAAGAAGAGTCTGCAAAAAACAGCTATGTCTGTATACCTGACGGGGAGTGTGCCGAGGTACTGTTTAGACTGGTGCCAACGGCTTCATTCTACCATCGCATTTCTCGTCTTCGTCGGACGTTCATAGTCATTTTCTTGTATCACTGCGCTCAACTACACTGTTCTCTAAACGTTTCTAACGCCTTCCTGCTGAGATTTTTGCAATGCGGTACAATATGGCGTTTTTTAAAAAGGGTATCATTTAATTTCTTCGAGACAGCAACGCATTGGTGACTGCATGGTTGCAAATGCCCATTGGCGGCGGTGACCACTTCCACGTTTATCAGTTTGTGGCAGTAATAAAAAAAAACTGCTTGGATCAAAAATCAAATTGATTAGACACTTGGCTTCAATAATAGACAAATCGGTTCTCTGCCAAACAACGTTTCCCAAACTGATACATTTCCCAACAACTGTGTCATTTGGGACACTTTTTTCTAAAGATGTAAAGATTTCAGGTTTTTTTTTTAAAGCTAATCTAACCTAGCCTATAGGGTGAAATGAATCAGTTTGGGAAACGTTGTTTGGCGAAATTAAAGGACACCAGACAAATAATTAAAAAATGCTGTTCAATGTTCCTATTGTTTTTTGATGTGATTGAATAATGAACAACTCAAACGGCAACTTCGAAAAAGCAAATGAGTACACAAGGCCCTACCCTGATACCCTGGGCCTCTGTTCTACGACGACAAACATTATCGCTCTTGACCAGTTACCGTAGGGTCTACATTAGAATCCCTAATCATTTGTCCTAATCCTAAGGCACTGATTGCCCAAACTTTTTAATCGTATATGACTATGATTGAAGTTTCCGCAATAATTTTAGAAAAGTTAAACAGATTGTGTAGTCTGCAGTAGTGACTGCTTAATGTTTTCTAATCTGTGGTTCGATGATCCTGTCAAAACAACTTTTTACGCTACTATTCCAAATAAACAATGGCGGGGAGGCCATTTGCAACGTCAAAAGATGGCGGATGAGTAATTTGTTTTAGTTTTCATTTTTGTGTATTTAGGTGTTCAAAGTTATAGAAGACTTGGACTTATTTCGTGTATCCTGACATCTTACTTTTCGTTTCAAGTGGACTCGCAGTGGTACAGAGGTTAAAACTATCTTGGCCTCTGTCCTACATATCACAGTACAACGTTGCCACCAATCTTCCTAGAGAAGATTGGATTGTGTGTTTTATTACTATATTGATTTATACTTATATATACTTGATACTGGCGAAATCACTTCATTGTGGAAACGCCATATTCCCGCGGTAGTAGCGTTCAAGACGCATAGCCTGATAACTCTTGTTTTAATTTTAATCGATAATTAATAATAGCTATAGACTCAATCAATTGACACGTGTAGGAGCAGAACCTGTGTGTACAAAAATATGATTGCGGTGGAGTTAAGAACAATACCATAACATTTCTAAAGCAATATTGTTTAACGTTGAAGAAAAGAGGCCTTGATGGTAATGGGGCTCTGAGATCTTGAGACACAGAGGACTTACCTTACCTTGAGTTACAATTACCGTACTCGGTAGCGAGACGAATGCTCTCTTCCTCGTAGGTACTCTACAAGAATACTGGCGAGGTCTGTGAAGGACAAGACATTCAACACGCTAGCGAGTATGGTATTTGCAAGTCATGGCAAGGGTACTGAGGTGTTTCACCCCCATACATTGACACGTTACTACCGTAATAGTATAAGAAGGCGCTAACTGCAATGTAGTAGTCGAAGCATTCTATACTCTATTAGAAATCGTGTTAGATTTAAAATGCTTTTTATTCCACCATCTTATCCATTAACCTACCACCAAACAGCAGTGTTTGCATTGTTTTGTTCCGGTTCGGGGATAAGACAGCCGGTGTAATGACTAGCATAGAGGCCTTCCATCTTAGTCCTCAGGGTTGGCAACGCATTTGCAGTATTAGGATTGCAATCTTGTGAATGCGAATGTCTATGGGTCAGTTTCCACTTACCATCAGGTGGCTTCTGTGTTCGTTTGCCTTCTCTATGCCATAAAAAAAAAACTATTACTATACAGGAACCGCCTTTTATGGTATTACGGTAGAATATTGAGAATACTGCTTCTTGGCTGTAGTTTATCGATATAGATCCAGCCCTACACAACGGTCCCTAAACCGCTAAACTAAGTAAGTACTAATAAAATTAAGTATACGAGTAGGTATGTAGTATTGGATTTTACAACCGTTTTGTTGCAAAATACGAAAGGAAAGTAACAATGGACGTCGTAAAAGCAACCGAAGCGTGGCTCGTGGACTAGTTTAGATCGCGTCCACCTGCCTACTAGTTAATTACTTTACTTTAAGATAACGATAGCGGTTAAGTTACTAGATAATGTTTTTCTATGCAAAATACAAAGTTGATTCGATTGCTAACTCATTTATTGTAATAAACATATGACTTCGGTATGCCAATAATATCAAGGAACAGTCTCACACTAATTTACCTTGTGCCTGTGACCTTGTCAACGAAAAAAAAAAAACAGTAAATTGGCCTTCTGAGGGCTCTTTTACACGTCAGTAATATAGAGTGAACCTACCAGCGCTTCGGACCATCATTGCGGAGAAGAAGTGCCGCAAGAAACTCCAGCAGAGGGTCATTTTTTCAATCATAAAAACAATAATAATAAAATAAAATAGTAATATAAACATACTTATCTGTGTAGAGAAATACATAAGAATGAAACTGTTGGGGTTACTCAGAAGTTAAAACATAATATGGTATTTAAAACGTTAAATTCAAATAATTTAAAAAAAAATATCACTCAGTGCATACACAATCTTACATACTTACTGCACTCAGAGTCAGTTAATGACAATTAAATCGGTTTTTAATCTTGATTTATACTTTGCGAAGTGCAAGTGGGAAGTTAATACATTTGCTACTTGCCACTTGACAGCAAATGTACCTATAAATTTTGCACTTGCACTTCGCAAAGTGTAAATCAGGCCTAAGTAACGAATTTTCATGCTCAAGTTTGAAAAAGGAACGGATTAATTGTCTCTAAAACATTTGAGTACCCACTTGATTACTTTTGCAAAGTTGATCGACCTTATTTATAAGCAAATAAGGGCTGTCACTGGTAACTGGTTGCACAAAGTACGTGAGTGGATACTACGTTTTGTATCAGGACAAGGCAAAGTCAATCATAAATTGCGACACGGAAAAATTGAGCCAAGTAACAAAAAATGCAAAATAAACCGTTGTAGAAGTTTCTACGAACATGGTCGAGGAAAAAGTGATTCACTCATGCGCATCATTATGCGTGCGTGCACACGGATGCATGCAGGCCATAACATATTAAGACAAACGGCCGCATGTACGGCTAAGCTCCTGTTGCAAGTGCAACCTTATTGCTACCTTGAGAGAATTGAAACTGCAATGGCTCTGGCATTTGAGATACGACTTGTTGGGATGTGCGGGCTATTTTTACACGATGCGAGTTACCTGGGGCGGGGCAAGGTCGCCCCGGGTTGCTATGAGACTCCAGTTTATATATTTAAATTTAAAACTGGGCATAGGGCAAATATGATTACTCACTAAAATCTTTATTAACAGTCACAGCATTCAATTCTATAATAAATTACCTAACGCAGTTTTAAAGTTACCATTTCCAGTACTTAAAACTTACTTGAAAAAGTCGTTGATGTCTAAAGCTTACTATAGGGTCGAGGACTGTCTAACAGGTAACAATGCTTGGCCTAAACTAAACACCTAAATAACATAATAATAAATTAGTCATAAAAAATATATGTAAACATTGTATATTATTGTCAAGGGGAAACGGTTACTATAGGAGAAAGGAGAATGTATCGAAAATTTGTATGTCGTGCACTGTCATAGGTAAGTATAATTTTTATATTTTTATATTTTATTACTACTACTTATTAGTCTCTATGAAAATTCTGACTTTTGACACATTTTCCTACTCAATCTACGCTTGAATATATTTTTATTTTATTTTATGTGAGATTTATTATTTTATATAATGCTAGGTTAAGCTTTATAATTGTATTACATCATAAGAATTATTTAAAAAAACGACTGACTGTTGACTTTCTTGCGGCGTTCCGTTTCTTCTCTGCAGTGGTCTCTTGCGAAGCACTGGTAGATTTTTTGACGTGCAAGTGCCCGTGCGGCCTACTTACCGAATAAACATCTTTAATCTTTTATCTTTATCGGTATTAATTGAGAGGATTGTGAAGCAAAAAAAATCATACAATATGCGATAACCTTTCTCTCCCCTTAAATCTAGCCCAGATTCCATTTTTTTTAATAATGTACTGTAAAGTTCCACTTGGGTAATTGATATAAGTGACCCTCTGGCAGTTTGGAAACGTTCGCAAAATGCATCTTGAGGAGGCCTAGAGTGCTTCGTTTTTATATTAAGAAAAACGAATGGAAATTTAAAACTTTAGCTTAGTAAAAGGTGGTGCCATCTATGATTTGTTTCACACAACAGATTCAAAGGTCGATTTTGACGCACGCTTATAAGCTTATAATAAAATTATGGTGTTGATAGGTATCGCACGGTTGAAACTGGCTTAAAATAAACCATTCTTCTATTTTATACGACCCAGTAACTTCTATTGTAAGTATTTTTATGGTATAAATACAAAGGATGAAATGCAACGATACGAAGCAAGAGAGTGGTCGAAGCGCGACCAATAATATTTAGTTCTGATAGTTTCTCACAGATGTCCCGCGTACCTCAAAATTGCTACATCGCGCTGTTAAGATTTCCTCAGTTTTGGTATAGTTAGTCCCTTGATACAAATATAGTTCAAAGAATTTATTCTGTAAATAGGTCCTGTGGGCACTACTCAAATGAGTCTTACTTTATATTTTGATGCTCTACTTCTGTCGAGCTTATTAAACCCTGTCAATGCGAAATAATGGAGATGTGCTGAGCCGGACGATTATTTGACAATTTTGACATTGAGTTCAGTGATATAATAACATTAATAACTACTGTCACGAAGTATTAAATAATTATATTATTATAAAAGTTATTTAAATACTAAAATATAATTTTCAAATATTATCAGCCAGTTAACTCGTAAACGCAGGCCTTAGGCAGGTCCAAAGTAGATGTGTAATCAAAACATTTAATACAATGCTGGCCAATATTTGGCACTAATTGTAAGATTATTGCCCATCAACGTGGCATGCTGCCAGCATTTTGGTAATAACGCCTCAAGATTAATGTAGGTTTAGATAAATTTTAGGTGTAGTTTATAATAACTATTCTTTTGATGCCGAAAATACTAATTAATGAAGTGATTCGATCGAATTAATTAATATCGGAGTAACTTTTGAAGCGAGGTATTAAAATTGAAGGAATATCGTCGATAAAAAGCCTCTGCCTGGAAAGGATTGAAAATTAAACACGACTATTTCGTGTGATTATTTAATTAATTGCTTTGTGCAATAACTAACGACTTCTTCAATTTGTAAAAATGCAAAGAATTAACATAAACGCCCGAAGAAACGCTAACATCAATCCTCTCTCTTTGAATTCGGTGCTGGGTTCACGTTTGCAGACTCGTCTAGTACCTAGACAAACTGCAGCGTTGAATCTTTGCCATTACAGCATTTTAACTTAAAAGGAAAGGTGCCCAACTGTCCGACTCCGATTTTGTTGATTTTTATATAATATATGTAAGGGGGTAGTCTAAAATAACGGCCACGTATTTTTTTTTTAGCTGCCCCTTCTCAATCTGTTGCGATAAATTGACCTCCAAAGTACTGAAAAGTGACGATACCCCCTAACTTATATAGAGATTTCTTTTTTTAATTGCTAGTTTCCTACTGGTTTGATTATTATGTTTAAGAACATGAACATATTTAAAAAAAAACAGTAAGTGTATCTTCGATGAGAAGTATATTTTGAAGGGTATTTTTTCTTAATGAGTTTTAGCTAGTATAACAAAACACGTGCTCATTATTTTTTCATGTTCTTAAACATAATAATCAAACCAGTAAGAAACTAACAATAAAAAATTAAAATATCTACAGAAGTTAGCGGGTTCAGTCACTTTTCAGTACTTTGGAGGTCAATTTCTCACAACAGGTTGAGTAGGGGCAGCTAAAAATAAATACGTGTCCGTTATTTTACACAACTCTCTAACATAATGTCAAAATCAACAAAATCGTAGTCGGCCAGTTGGGTACCTTTCCTTTTTAGTGTGAGATACAGCGCCATCTATGTTTTTGTTCACAAAACGGTTACAAAAGTTGTAAAGTTCTTAAGTTTGTTTAGGATACGTTATAAATAATAAGACACAGATAATCTGCGGTGTTGCACGGTTTCGATTGGATCGAAATAATATAATTTATGCGACCGACTGATTAGTGTACCAAGGTAGCAAATACAAAAGGTGTGCAACAAATAACAGAGCCAGATGGTTGTGGAAGCGCTGCCGATAAGTATTAAGTTCTGATAATTTCCCATAGATGTCGCGCGTATCGCAAAAATGCTGCATCGCGCTGTTAAGATTTCCCCAGTTCTGGTATAGTCAGTCCCTTGTTACTAATTTAGTTACTCTGGTTTCCCTTCAAAACGAA
Organism: Acleris sparsana; assembly: GCA_923062465.1. Lineage (NCBI taxonomy): Eukaryota > Metazoa > Arthropoda > Insecta > Lepidoptera > Tortricidae > Acleris > Acleris sparsana. The sequence continues at coordinate 19,439,710 of OV281286.1, forward strand.
TAAATCTTTCGCCTTTTACTAAAGATTTCCGTGGAGGGGAACACTCAAATGAGTCTTACTCTATTTTTTGATGCCTTACTTCGGTAGGGCTTTTAAGTACCTGACAATGTGTGACCGTGATAATTGCCGTACGCACTGGGCTACCCACCTGCACTCGTTCAACTCGACTCGCTATGTATGTTGTCTGAATTGTACGAGTGCAGAACTACATTATACTCCGTATTGTGTATCAATGAACGGAGTTCCATTCTCCCCTGATTCGGATACTGCCCAAACTATATGAGATATCAGGCAGGATCTAATTAAGCCCGTGCGACATCTATACTTCATTTAATTTAGAATTAGAAACCACAATAACATTATATTGCGTCTGGTCAACTATTTATAACCTAGCAAATAGTACAGTACAATTGTCTGGGAGCCGCAAAATAAAATTGTTTTAATGTCACTTTATTTGCGTGTCGTCAATTGTTACTCTAGTACAAATTGTAAAGAGGTTACAGTTCACGAGCCGCAATATGATGTTGTTGTGGTTTCTCATTCTAAATTAAATAAAGTATAGCCATCGATGAAATATAACTTGAAAGTCCGACATTCCACGGAGGAAATCACCGAAAATCTGTTTACTTATAAAGGGTAAATTGTTACCTAGTATTGATAGGTTTTGGACTGTTTCCCAATACACCCGTTCCAAAATAACAGTTTATTTAAATGGAAGGCCAAAAGATCCGTTTCTCGTCGCATCAGTATGTCAAAACACCCGATTTTCATAGCATACAAATGCCAAAAGATTTTCTCAGTTTATCCCTATGCCCAAAACACCTTTTTCGTATCACCATCGTATCAGTATGACAAGAAAACCGGCAACGTCTCCAAATTCGGTATTTGTACAGTAACCCAACGAAAATTTTAAGCACTTTAGTGCGTTGTCATAGTAATTCAAACAGAACGTCAAATGACACCACATGACAATGACCATGTTCCAAGTAAGCTCAATTTTTATGTTCATCCTTTTTTTATTTTTTAGTTGTGTCGATGAATATGTTAGATTGTAAGTATTTGTTGTGTTTTTGTCAAATAAATGTGAGTTTCAGTTTTATTTGTTTTGTTTCGCACCAAACGGAAAGTGATACTTTGCCTGCATTTCCAAACAAAATATGATAGTTTTTTCAACAACGGAATAGTAAATTTAAGTGTCAATTTTTACATTACCAATACTAGATGATTGCTTAAATGGGGCCTAGATTCCGAATTTCTGTTGTTGTTATCTATGAAAGGGACCTTATTGTCGATGGCGCTTACGCCGCACTGCGTCACGCGACGTTGTATTTATATCGGGGCAACGTTAATAATGGCGGAAGCGCCATCGACAATAAGGTCCCGGTTCATTGATAACGCCACATACAATGCTTTTAACCGACTGTACAGCTCAAAGGGGGTGTCATGTTTTCGCTCTGTAAACACAATAGTTTCGTCGTTTTTGGTGATTTTTTTTTTGATCCATTAAAGTTGGTGTATTTTTTTATTTTTTAACGATCCCCCTAAAAGGGAAAAAATAGTGGCGCCCTTGTTACTTTTATTGTTTTGTAATGAACTAGTATGGCCCTAAAAATAAAAAATAATCAATGTTGTCAAAACGCAGTAATTTAGTAAAACGCTTTTCAATAATAACAGATTTTTTTAAGGTTATGCCGAAATTTTATAATGTGGTATAAGTTCTCAACGGTCCATTATATTTGTATATGTTAATATGTATATTCTTAAAGAAAATTTACCTTTTCTACAAGCTAAGTCTTCTTTGTCGTTATCACTTGACAGAGTGGTCGAGGTCTGGTGACCACGCCATGGTCCATGGTCGGGTCAGATGATTGTCAGACGCTGGTGCCAAGCTTCACAACTCGCCGCCACTCCTCTGTGACAGCTGCTTTCCGCCTGCAAGCTATTTAGGGGGCTGTTTTTTTATATAGGGCTCACCTCCGAGGGGCGGGGACTAGTCCAAACAAAGTTCCGAATTCAAAATTTCTGCTTTCAGCTTTTCCATCCATGCCCCCCCCCCCCTCCCCCTTTTAAGAGGATTGTGAAGCGCCGCTAAAATCGCGTAGCTGTCAAAAAAAAACCCATACAAATTTAGCTCCGGGCGAAAACGTTTGTCACTCCCTACATCAAGTCAGATTCTCACGATTTTTTAATATGTTGTAGTTATTATAAAGACCTAGGTCTGTACGATTCTGTTTTTGATTTTATTAGTTTTGTTTTAAGAAATATTTTTTTGAAAAGGAAATCGTACAGACATAGTTTTTGGAGATTTTTAGCTTCACAATCCTCAAGCAGTCGTCTCGTTTACCAAGCTTTTGCCCGATATTAACTTTAATTGAACGTTTTCTCTGTTACGGTATTTTCATGAGAAACGCGATTTATAAAATCCATGCGTCGCGTATGCATATTCCTTATTCTCGAATTCTTCTTCCTTACCAAAGAAAGAAGTTCGTTTGAATCTTCCTGATTCTTGAACGACTCTTCAAAGCCAAAGCCAAAGCCAAAGTTGAAGAATAAAGAACTTTGACTTTGACTTTGACTTTGAAGAGTCGTTCAAGAATCAGGAAGATTCAAACGAACAGCGTTTTTGTACAGTATTTTTGGGTGGACGCTGGAATGTTTAGCCTACGTACGTGACTAATCATTGCGGCGCCCATATGACTAGACAAGGCATCCGACCCCATTAAACTGAGGGAAATCTTAACAGCGCGATCCAGAATTTCCCTAAGGGTGGCTTCTGGTTGCTGTAGCCAGCGCAATCTAGCGTCAACAATTGTAAGTTCTTTGCTCGCTAGCGCCATTGGCATATATTTTAGTAACGGCACTTACACACAACTTGGGTTGCCGTTTGGTTACAAAAGTTAGGAAGAGATGGCGTTACATGTAAAGTATCTTTTTTACTTTTTACCCTTATTAATATCACGATTAGAAAGGGGACGCTGTTTTTATCAATGTTGTAACACATTAATTAATACTTACAGTTATCATTTACGAAGTCGGCATTTTAAAATATTTACTTTTAATACTAAAATAATTTAATAAATGAACTTGCCTAAAGTCCAAACATGGGGGGTGGCCTTGGCCCAACAATGGGCTGATCTGACCTTAAGAATAACATAACATATTTCTTATTATGTTATTGCATAATGCAAGTTTAGTAATTAGGATTTCATTTGGCAGGTATTTAGGTATGTTTTAAATTGTACAAATAATAATTAGAAAAACAGTGAAATGATTATAGTTAAATAGAGTTTAATCGCCATCAAAATACGGCTCACGGCAGCATCCTTTTTTTTTCTTTATGAAAGCCAATGCCATAATTGTATTTACGACTATTTAATTATATTAATATGTATTTTTAATGATAATGTTACTCGATGATAGTTTTGGTGTAGGTATTTATTTTTCTATGCGTCAACAGATAATTTAACTCATTTGTACATGATTAAATGATTGACGACTAATGGTTAATAATTACAGTAAAACCATTTGGAATCAACTCTATGTAGCATGACGTCATTTTTGCGTCAACGGCATGAAGAGTACGGGCCCTGGTATTTAGAACAGAATGTTAAGAATATATATAATTTATTCACGAAAATACGTCAAGTTATCATGGGGAAATATCTGCATGATTATTAGTTTAAAAGATAAGCAAGCTATAAATAATTAAAAAAAACACGTCAAGTGCGAGGTGGAAATTGGCAAAGGTGTAAACACGACCAGACGAACCATTTTACCATTATTTATATTATAACACATATTTTGAACAAGTCGAACGTCAAGCAAGCTTTAAAAACGCAACTGCCGTTTGGATAATATCGTCAAAGTAATGTTACTTCATCATGTCAGCCGAAAGACGTCCACTGCTGGACATAGGCCTCCCCCAAGGCTTTCCACTCAGACCGGTCTTGATCCTGACGAGGTCGTCACTCCATCTTGTTGGAGGCCTACCTACAGCTCGTCTCCCGGTCCGCGGACGCCGCTCCAGAACCTTCTGACCCCATCGGCCATCAGTCCTGCGAGCAATGTGCCCCGCCCACTGCCACTTCAGTTTAGCTATTCTTAGGGCTATGTCGGTAACCTTAGTTCTACTGCGGATATCATCATTTCTGATTCTATCTCGCAGAGAAACCCCGAGCATAGCCCTCTCCATAGCCCTCTGAGTGACTTTGAGCTTCCTTATGAGGCCCATTGTTAGCGCCCACGTCTCAGATCCAATTACAGTAAAACCATTTGGAATCATACTCTATGTTACTTATCGTGTATACACTCAGGAGCAAAAATACCGGGTCAGAGTGCGTTTTTCATACAAACGAGACTATTTCGAAGCCTTGGTTCCTCGCCAGGGGTTTTTTTGAGTGAGGTTTAATGGTAGATACTCCAAGGTTCAATAGAGGAGGTTTGTTAAGATACCTAACTGATCGCACAATCAGTTAACAAAACAGCGGGAGAGTTTGGGTCAGCACTTGGATTTCCTTACATTTTATTGCCATTTTAGATGTTTTTCTGAACATGCACAATTCCGGCGTTAACCGCAGATTCATTCAGTTGGGTATCCTAGGCATTCTGGAAGTCCTGTATCGATGCTCGGGGTATTCATCATCAGATTTCACTAAAAGCATTCCCTGGCGAGGAACCAAGGCTTCGAAATAGCCTCTTTAGTATGAAAAACGCACTGTGACCCGGTATTTTTGCTCCTGAGTGTATATTTTTTATTTCGCCAATGTCACTGTTAAATAATTTTAATATAGCCTATGACACGCTAGTGGTTAAAATGAATCTAACCACGTATAATTTATTAAAATCAGTTCAGCCGTTTAGTACTTACGGTAGCGAGGTTCCGCGCGCCGGAAGTTCTGTTCCGGCCTGATTTCATCGGCGAAGAATGCGAAGGTACGTAGTTAGGTATATACAAGTCAAACACCAAACCCTCCTTTTAGGCTTTGCCTACGCTGTTGGGTAGAAAAACATTGTATATATTACGGATCAAAAGATACAGCTCTTTGAAGATAGGATGGACGCATGAATCGACGGACCACGTAGGCTTATTAGGCTGCTGCCTGACTGCTGAGTTTCTTGCGGCGTTTCTTCTCAGCAGTGGTCTCCTCTTGGGAAGCGCTGGTAGTATCTTGACGTGTAAAAGTGCCCGAGCGGCCTACTTACTGAATAAATTTATTTAATCTTTTATCTTTTAGGGTCCCTAAACACACCACGTTATGTGTAACCTACAGATTGTTAATCTATACTCGGAAATCTAATTCATGACCAAAATCCTAACCTCACCGGGCGCACATTCGCTGTCATTACTGCATTTTGGTTTCAGTGTAGATATTTTCATCAATAAAACCTGCTCTAATATTACTGGTTACACGAGTTCTCATTCATGTATTTATGCAATAATGTTAGAATAACTTAATAATCAAGATGGCAACTGTGAGAATTTGGTCTTGATTTAGATTTTCGAGCATAGAGCGGTCAGAATAATTACATACTAACCGTTTCATGTCGTATCGTATGAAACCAGAGCGTAAGTCCAACTGGAACTTGACCGTTTAACAGTCGCGAGGCGTTCGTACAAGCCGATTATTTACGGCTTTACCAAAAATTCCTATGCATAGAGTAGGTATACAAACAAAACGTAAAACCGAAAATAACCCGGTATACTATAGCTTTATCTTGCATTACCATCTTCATAATACGATGCATAACCAAAACGCAATTTATTTACTAAGCCGAAATCTATCGCAGTACTCGCTCGCACATATTCACTTACCTACAAGAAAGAAACAATAACAAAATATTCGTACACACGCGCAGTTACATTTCACTGCGCGCGAACTTACACCCACAAAATTATTACAAGTCCGGCCGGTCCGGCGGTCCCTCTCGGCTGTACTTGAATTCAAACATTCAAACATTTTTCTAGCGCTTCGAACTCACACAACAGACACGGCAGCATGTGAAAACAATAAAAATCAGAGTGAGAGAACGCTCTAGTCCGCGGTAGGACGACGGCTTATTTCAATCAATTTTCAACTTTAAGTGTATAGCACGCGTCACTTTCTTTTCTCGAGGACGCCGTCGCCGCCACCTACGACCTTCAAACTTTAATAATATTTTGCATCCTTTTTTCATTACGCAATATTACGCGACGGACGCCATTACTTTAGTTCGCGTCGTCGCGCAAAGATAGTGTAATTCTTGTGAAAGTTTTTTTGAATTACCTATTTATTTAGTGTTTTATGATTCAAGTAACTAGTGAAATTTAGCTCGCTAAGTGTTAGTTCTGTGTTCATGTGCTGTGTTTGTAGTTACCTACTGTTTGGATTATTTGTTTTTGTTCACGACGACGGAGGTTGGTGTTTCTATTCTATTTTTAATACGTTAGGTACCTATAGGTTTTACCCAAATCTAATTTAGGTTATATTCGTGGTTTTTCAATATTTTTGTCTGTCTGTAGGTACTCAAAATATGGCCGCATTGGTTCAAATTGAGTGTTGTCTTGTCTTACAGATTACCTACTTAATGAGCTAACAAGTTTTTCAAGGTTATCCTTTGAAAATAAAAAACATGTCATTAAGTTAGGACGCGCTCTCCCAGACCTAAAAATTGATTATAAGCGTAGAGAAGGATTCTTCAAACACTTCCATAGTGAATTATATGATAAATACAATTGGCTGACTGGCAGCTGCAAATTAAACAAATTGTTTTGCTATTCGTGTTTGCTGTTTTCTCTAGCAGTGTTTGGAATCGAACCGGTTTTGCAGATATCAACAATATATATAAATAATTCAGCTAAGAAACATGTTCAAAGCGAGAAACATATACGGAGTTGTATATTATTACATAGTTTAGGTTTACTTGGATTGTTTGGCGCTTTATTCGTGTCATCATGGTTTTCTTAATAGGTACCTACAGTAAGGCGGGTACGGACGGCGCATGCCGCGGGCTGTGGGTTTTCTTTATTCGGTTGATTTTGTTGCACGAATTTGTAAATATATGTTTAATTAAGTCTTTTTTTTGGTTTCTGTGTGCAGACCTGCAGTGCATGTATTTAATTTGGTTTATTTTTGTTTTGTTTTTAACAAAGGACAACTTTTTATTTTGCATGATAGGTATTAGCAAGCTAATTTTTACTGTGTTTTGATTTCTAACGTAAATTAACTATATTGTCTGTGTGTTTAATGTGTGCGTACGCAACTAACGGCTTTTTTCAAAGCCACTTTTGTCATACTTGACATACACTGTTCATGTAATACCAGTGATGTCATGTATGGCGAAGGTGGTGAACACTAACTGCAAGGATCGCACGTAGAAACAGTTACCGCACTTACTTCAGCACTGCTTTTTGGGAACTAAAAGATGACATCTATTTTATTAAGGTAGGTAGGTATGGTTTTTTTAATAATGGAAGGGGCAAACACGTACACACGCCATACACCTTTTTTTGCTCCGGCTTGTCTATTTATTTACGTGACGCTTCGCCACTGCCGTTTAATTTGAATATCTAACATGTAGTACGGTAAGGCTAGATTTAAAGAAACTAATAAAAGCTTAAGTTTAAAAAAAAAAAACGTTTTACTTGCCATTGTTATGACCTATATTTTGAATAAAAATAATTATGGCGCACAACATACACCCTAAGTATTAAGCATTTTCGGCTCAGGTGATGCGCTGGCTCAATCGCCTAGTTTTTTTAATAGTGCATTAGGAATAATTTCTTGGAATTGTGTATTAATTTTGTATTTCAATCACTTTATTAATCTATATGTGTAGTAAAGGAATTTTCAAAAATAACCCCCTAGGAGTTAAAATAGAGGGAGTAGCGGGAAACATATTCTACGCGCACGAAGTCGCAGGCGTCCCCTAGTAAATAATAAAACGTCACGTTAAAAGAATATTAACATTCTGATTGTTCAATGAGGTCCGTCAAATGACTAGCCATAAAAATAATTATAAAAAATACATGGAATAAAGTGCCACATAATATCAGTTCATGGCCCAGTCAACTAAGCTCTAGGCTTGTACTTTGGGTTTTTTTTCCTACCCTACATGAGTATCCCACTGCTGGGAAAAGGCCTCCTACCTTGGTCTCCATTTTTTTTATTTTTTTTTATGGCATTGGGAAGGCTGACGTGCACACAGGCCACCTGATGGTAAGTGGAAACTGTGACCCATAGACATTCGCATTCACAAGACTGCAAGCCTAAGACTGCAAATGCGCTGCCAACCCTGAGGACTAAGATGGAATGCCTCTATGCTAGTCATTACACCGGCTGTCTTATCCCCAAACCGGAACACAACAATGCGAACACTGCTGTTTGGCGGTAGGTTAATGGATAAGATAGTGGTAGCGATCCGGACGGACCCCGTACAAGGTCCTACCACCCGCCAAATGAGTCCCTATTTGGTGCCTCTTCCAGTCAGTTGCTGAGGAATGCGTCCAAGTCATCCCACTTGGTGGCCACGCTAGCCCACTGATCCGGGTGTAGGCGGCAGACAACACATATTTGCCCTTATCGGGCATGGAACCTGGGACCGCTAGCTTCGTAGGGTCACTACAAAGTAACTGCGTTAATCATAAACGCACTATAAACCTATTTTAGTTATAGTGTGCTTTAATAATTTCTGTCAGATGCTAATGTCAAAATAAGTAACAGATAAGGACACAGTATATTTAAATCATATTTTAGCTTGTTCCGTATTTAAGATATTTAATATGGTTGGAAAATGCAAAATAAAATACTCATTTTGTTATAAAATTTATGTTCCAAGCAATAAGGTTCATTTTGCCTAGTCAAATTTTTAATCCTGGTATTTATAGTTTTTGATGATTTTTCCAAAACTGTATAGTTTGATAACTTCACTTAATATTTCGCTTCAAAAATTTAAATATTATCTTCGATTTTTTTCTTTTTTCATTTTTTGGTCCAGAAAATTCGGAGATAAGGGGGGAGGGGGGGTGAACGGTAAAGTATGTCACGGACAATAATTATAAAATATATTTTGTCATATGCAGACCTGCATATGACACACCGTTTGCTGTAATCAAATCACTTTAAGTGTTCGACCCCCCTTCTCAAATATTTACAACAATAATTTCATTATTTTTTTCTAATAAAAACGGATGCGGGTAAGGTTTCGTAGAACCGCTGTGATATACAAAACAGATACACAGACAGACACCGAAGTGTCACCATAAGGGTTCCTTTTTACCAATTTGGTACGGAACCCTAAAAATGAATAAGAGGGCATGTTAACTACGATGTGCTATGACGTCGTAACGCACCGAGACGTCGGGCGCGTAGCAGCGGCTACGCTTACTGTGCTACGCCCGTAGCGAACAACACAACCGGTTCTCTGCCTTTTGGAAACACTAATGTTTTGCAAAATTCCCAACCGTTTTATTTGCCAACTTGCTTTTCTTCTGTAACTGTAAATATTTTAGGATTTTAATAAAATCTAACCTAATCGTTCTACACGATGGTACTAAAATAAATCCTGAAACATTTACAGTTACAGAAGAAAAGCAAGTTGGCAAATGAAACGGTTGGGAAATGATACATTTTGCGAAATGATTTTCGCCCAAAAGGCGGGATATCAATACAACTACACGCTTAGTTTGGTTTTTTAACGAAAGGTAGGGTAGAAGTACCGATTTTGGCCATCTTAAGACCGTTTTTGGCCACTCGAAGTTTTAACTAATGTCTAAAGCTTGTGAAAAATACAAAAATCTTTTTAAATTTTATCTTAATATCAATCGTCAGTGTTAACTATTTATGAATATTATTTTTAATTTTACAGTGTTATATTGATACTCATTTCAACCTAAAGTGAAAAATAAAATGAGATTGAATGCAAAATGATGGAAATTTTATTGGCTATGAAAAATAATAATTATATGATCATCCCGATACAATAAAATATGTCAATGTAATATAAATCGATTGTAAATGAAATAAAGTCAATTTTCTAATTCGACTATTACTCATAAAAACAAAAGAAATTCCAATTTAGCTCCTATGCACGAGATCTTTATTTGAATGGCCGTATTATGTACTAATTTTTAGTATACTTTAGTTACTTGTCTATTTACTCGTAATGTCATATTCAAACTGCCATATTCCAATTATCACGGCGATTGAAGTGACCAGAGGCCTATTGCCAAACACACTCGTATTCGCAATCGTTTTCATTTTGAAAATAGAACGCTAGTCTGGATACAAAATGAAATTTGTTCCGCTTTAAGGCGATTGCGATTGCAAGTGCGTTAGGCAATAGGCCAGCCGGTACTAAAGTGTATACATATTGAAGAACTCAACTGTACAAGCGAGGAGGTTAATTCATGACATTTAATTATGATGGCCGATGGAGTCAGAAGGTTCTGGAGTGGCGTCCGCGGCCCGGAAGACGAGCTGTAGGTAGGCCTCCAACAAGATGGAGTGACGACCTCGTCAGGATCGCGGGACCGCGGTGGATGCGAAAAGCACAAGACCGGTCTGAGTGGAAAGCCTTGGGGGAGGCCTATGTCCAGCAGTGGACGTCTTTCGGCTGACATGATGATGATGAATTATTAAACTATTAAGCATTAAAATAATTGGATCCCTGACCTAACATAGGACTGTGTCACAGTGACCTTAGTAACAATAACAACTCTTACAATTTGGTTTGTAACGGCGCTGTGATACATTCCTAATGAGCGTTCATTTTAATCTTCGATTAGATTCAGAGGTAGGTAAAATAAATGGGAAAAAAGCCCATAACTCCTTTAATACGAAGGATCTCGGAAATACATACACGGGGATGATTCGGATGCACCTAAGGACTTTCGCTTGACTTAATTTCCAGGGACACTTTTTTTATGGATACGTTTTATAGTTTTTCTACCTGCTTTTGACAAGTTATCGTATTAACAACTTTTTTTTTTTTTTTTTGCCCCGCGGCGACTTGTACAGCTACTACCGCGGGAATATGGCGTTTCCACAATGGAGTGATTTCGCCAGTGTCAAGTATATATAAGTATAAATCAATATAGCAATAAAACACAATCCAATCTTCTCTAGGAAGATTGGTGGCAAGTGGCAACGTTGTACGGTGATATGTAGGACAGAGGCCAAGATAGTTTTAACCTCTGTACCACTGCGAGTCCACTTGAAACGAGAAGTAAGATACCAAGATACACGAAATAAGTCCAAGTCTTCTATCACTGTGCAACACAAAGGCATTAAAAGTACAAATCACTAACAAAAAAGAACTTTTAACACCTAAATACACAAAAATAAAAAATAAAACAAATTACACATCCGCCATCTTTTGACGTTGCAAATGGCCTCCATTATCAACGTTATGATGACTCTTATTTACTTGACGTAATGGCGGTTGAGTTAAAAAAACAATATATGTACTGTCAATTAATTTAATTTGTGATGTATGTGTGTTTTAGTTTTGTAGTTTTGTATATTTAGGTGCTCAAAGTTTGTTTCTGCTAGTGATTTTTCCTTTTTATGCCTTTGTGTTGCACAGTGATAGAAGACTTGGACTTATTTCGTGTATCTGGCATCTTTCTTCTCGTTTCAAGTGGACTCGCAGTGGTACAGAGGTTAAAACTATCTTGGCCTCTGTCCTACATATCACCGTACAACGTTGCCCCCAATCTTCCTAGAGATTGGATTGAGTTTTATTCCTATATTGATATATACTTATATGTAGTTGACACTGGCGAAATCCCTTCATGGTGGAAACGCCATATTCCCGCGGTAGTAGCTGTACAAGTCGCCGCGGGGCAAAAAAAAAAAAAAAAAGTTGTTAATACGATAACTTGTCAAAAGCAGGTAGAAAAACTATAAAACGTATCCATAAAAAAAGTGTCCCTGGAAATTAAGTCAAGCGAAAGTCCTTAGGTGCATCCGAATCATCCCCGTGTATGTATTTCCGAGATCCTTCGTATTAAAGGAGTTATGGGCTTTTTTCCCATTTATTTTACCTACCTCTGAATCTAATCGAAGATTAAAATGAACGCTCATTAGGAATGTATCACAGCGCCGTTACAAACCAAATTGTAAGAGTTGTTATTGTTACTAAGGTCACTGTGACACAGTCCTATGTTAGGTCAGGGATCCAATTATTTTAATGCTTAATAGTTTAATAATTCATCATCATCATGTCAGCCGAAAGACGTCCACTGCTGGACATAGGCCTCCCCCAAGGCTTTCCACCCAGACCGGTCTTGTGCTTTTCGCATCCACCGCGGTCCCGCGATCCTGACGAGGTCGTCACTAAATCTTGTTCGTCTTCGCTCGTCTTCCGGTCCGCGGACGCCACTCCAGAACCTTCTGACTCCATCGGCCATCATAATTAAATGTCATGAATTAACCTTCTCGCTTGTACAGTTGAGTTCTTAAATATGTATACACTTTAGTATCGGCTGACCTATTGCCTAACGCACTTGCAATCGCAATCGCCTTAAAGCGGAACAAATTTCATTTTGTATCCAGACTAGCGTTCTATTTTCAAAATGAAAACGATTGCGATTACAAGTGCGTTAGGCAATAGGCCTCTGGTCACTTTAATCGCCGTGATAATTGGAATATGGCAGTTTGAATATGACATTAAATAGACAAGGAACTAAAGTGTAGTAACAATAGTACATAATACGGCCATTCAAATAAAGATATAGTGCATAGGAGCTAAATTGGAATTTCTTTTGTTTTTATGAGTAATAATCAAATTAGAAAATTGACTTTATTTCATTTACAATCGATTTATACTACATTGTTTCACAAAGCCTTATTGATTCAGGTATGGTCCGATTTTTTAAAATTCTGCAGTCAAAGAAAAATTCTCACGTTACATTTTGTTATTTAATATTTTCAGTGATAACATTATAAGAATGACCAGGAACTGCTAGTTTTTAAGCTTATTTAAATGTTTATAAAAAGTATTTTTAATACAGTTGCTCAAAAAGTGGTAGCTGTTTATAGCTGTACATATCGTAAGGAAAGTTGGATTTTTTGAACCAGTCCTTTTTTCTTTTTGCTTTTTCCATTTATCAGTGTTTTATCAGACTAAGATTTATTTCTGTTTTATTGTTTTTTTTTCGCAAATTTACTAACAAAAGTCATCTGATACACGTGCGCAATTGTCAATTTCACTCGGGACTCGTGTAAAATGGCATACTTTCCGCACTTGCATCGAAATGTACTATTATCTGTAACATGCTATTTGATTCAGATACAGATCCAACTTATCATCAGGTGGCATGTGTGCTCGTTTACCTTTCTCCCTGCCGCTTGTAAAGTATACAGTTTATTATACAGATCACGTTTTATTTACATTAATGGAAATTGAAATAAAAATTCATCTTTTGCTTAACATTGAAATTGTAAAAAAACTAAAAAAAAACGCTAAATGTTTACAAGTTTAAAAAGATTTCCTAACTCATTGTAAAAATGTCACATGGAAGTCAAAAAAAATACGAAAATTATAATATGCGGCAATTATTCAAATACCATAACGTTTTGTAATACTAAAATAATTCAAATATCATGGGATCGACCACCGAACATTTTGTTTCATTAAAATCATGCAAATGCGAATAAAATATTGAATTTATTTCTTTTTATTGTCAAGTTGAGAACCATTACCTAATTTTGAGTAAATGTATTGAGCAGAAACAATATTTGGTTTTATTTTAAAAATCCTTTATGGCAAGTAGTTAATTTACTTTAATATTCTGAGTTACTAACATTTATACATTACACAAATAAGAATTTAAAAAAAAATGTAGTTTAAAAATTCGCATTTTTTATGGAACGAATTTTATTCTCTTCTTCTTCCTTTTAGTGTAAACTGTTCTTAAAAAAAAACTTCATAGATTGACTAAAAAAATTTTGTGCATGTTGCATTTGGTTGGAACATAAGAGGCTCATCGCATCATAGATTAAGCCCAACGTATTTGGCATGTAATATTAACCTCACAACTATGTGTTTTACTACTATAATTTTCAAAAATAAAAAACATAATTATATACGTAATCAGCATCTCAAAACGTTGTATATATGTGGTTAAGTGCAGCCGCCTATAGGGGCGGTAGGCGCGCCGGTACCGCCCCGTCTCTAGTCGAGCGCCGACCGCGCGCGGAGTCGTACGTGAGTGTAGTGCCATGTGACTTGACTCTTTGGACATGTCGCGGAGGAAACAGAGCAACCCTAAGCCGCTAAAACGTGAGTTAAATTCTTTTTGAAAAGTCGCTTAACTTATTTTGGAAAATGTGCATTATATTTTTGAAAAATTGTTATTTATGTTATAAAGAAGTTTGAAGTAGTGTTTTATTGTTGAATTTTTAATTAGTGTTTATTTGTTTCTTTTTTCTGAATTGAACTTATTGATAACATTTAGGATTTTACCAAGTGATAACTGATACTAAGTTAGCCGTGACAATAAGGTTCAGTTTCATGATTAAAATTCAACCCAAAGCCAAAAGTTTATTTTCAATAATGTTTCCCATAAACCTATGTATTCAATACGTAAGTCTCGTCAAAATTTGATTGTTTGAGTTATTTTAAAGCATAATCATTATTTATTCTTCTTGAAAAAAATTAACATGTGTCCTTATTACAATTTATTCAATTAAATACCAATTGCATTTATCTATTTAATAATGTATTTTTATCCTGTAATCTCCTATACGGTGCCACATTGTAAAAATTATACTAAAAATATGATCAAAATGCATATAAAACCATCTAGATAGATATATAGATAAAAAGTTTATTTGCGTACTTCAAAACATACATACGAATGACAAAAAAAATGAAAAAATATGCAGAGTGCTGCAGCAGGGCAAAAGGGTAATGGCTCAGCGTATAACTTTGCTCATCATGAGCAAAATACTGGTATGCTGCCGCAACCCCGAGGAACAACGGAGTGACAACACCAGAATATTTCTACTTTTGAACAAATAATGAAGTTAAACTAAAACTTATTTTAATTTGGAACAATCCTACGACCTCTAACAACTTACTGTAACCACACGGTAAATCATCTCAAGATAATCCGTATGACATTGATACAAATATATTTTAACCAATCAAAGTGCAATCAGGTTCGTTGGCCTTTAGAATTATCTACCGTTAATGTATTCTTTGATTGTTTGTTTATCATATTCGATAGTATAGCTAATTATGGAAGTGTGTGGGATAAATGAGCACATCGTTGTGTGTAATCTTGGCGCTAGTCACGGGGTGATATGGAACTGCGGATTGTATTAAGTCACCGTTTTATTATGTACGTATTAGAAGGTTAAGTAATAATGTCGTTACTTAAAAAACTGAGGGTTGATTTTAAATTGGTTTTTCAATAATAACAAAAGGTTATCGTTAGTTAATTCAAAATATGAAATAAGATTAGCGGGTTTTTGAGTAGTGAAATTGTGATAAATAAAATAAAACCTACGATATATATGCTAAGCACCTATCTACAGAATGTCGCTTAAGTATAAAAAACTGTCAACAATTGAGTCATAGGTACATAGGGTTTGAACTTCGTTTGTTTTGACGTGGTTCGTTATCGATATTATTGCACTCTTGATATTGTAGCTAACTTATGTGTGTAAGTGAAATAAATCGATACGAAATACATTATTCCTTATCATTATTTCGACATAACTATTTATATTGAAATAATGAAACGCATTAATGATGTATTTGAAATATTAATTTTTAGTAACTTACGGCATCTACCTTTCGTAAGTATTAAAAATATAAGATTAGAAAATTAGATTAAGCGGTTTTTAACACCATTTGGTATTCTTTTAGTGTGTAACATCAATTTAATTTTAAATATAAAGAAATAAGTTTACAGGAGACCCAAATATATAGAAACAAAAGAATACAATGAATTTTACAGGAAAAAAGCGGATCAAGCAAGGAAGAACGCAAATTCAAGTCGATCACTATAATAAAACATTTTATTATGGCAAAACATGTACAACAAGCTATAAAAAGTAATAAAGCGGGCTATCAATTGTCTAATATTAATTTTTAATTAAAACAGAAACAAAATTTGTATTGGTTGATAACGTAAAAAAGTTAATCACTAACATTTATTTCTTAGCGGAATATCAAATATAGGTAATTAAAGTAATTAGTATTGATGATGAAGATAATACTTTCTTGTCTCATGCTCTTAAAATGTTACTTTAGTCTCTGGACATCGGGACTATAGCTCCTTATAAATACTAGGGATTAAAGTTTTTTTAAATTCACTTTTGAAACCCCTATACAAGGTGTTTGTGAATTGAGGATTTTTGCCATTTTCAGTGATTGTGTGGAGACCATTTAAAAAATAAAACGGTTTGATTTCTCGAAACACAATTACTAATTACGAATAAAATCTTTTTAATTATATTAAAGAATAATTCATTGTATTATGCATGGTCAGTCAATATTGTAATTTTGTATAAAACGTAGTTTTTTTTTCTCGCAATGAAAGTGTAAAGCAGAGTGTTTAACGCGAGACTAAACAACCATAAAGAACGACACTCGAACTATAGCCACCCGCGCTCCGCTTGGGTGGCTAAACATCTCATGTCATTATGGCTTGTTTTAGTCCCTTGTTGAACAATCTACTATAATTTTTGCTCTTTGATTCAATGATCACTTAGTCCAATTAAACCTACTACCGCAATGTAACCTTCATTAATGTCAAATAACATTTTAACGTATCCGCCATTATGCAAGACATAATGTATCCCGTCTAGTCGTTACGTTATCACGATACGATTGTAATTTCTCTGGTCATCACTCCGAATCGTGTCTAATATTGATACGGTATCACGGGCGTATCACCGCGACCCCGGGGTCGGTGATACGCCCGTTCTTGGGCAATGAAAGTAATTTCTTGTTGGTAAAGATTCAAGGTTACTAAGTGCGTTACACTTTAGTTGCGGACTATCTGATGTGACTTATCACTGTGTATACAGGGTGGTAAGAAAACAAATGATTATACAGGGTGGTAATAAAACAAACGCATGAAGACGGGATAACTTTAATAGTTAAAAATAGCATGTTTTTATCAGAAATATATTAATAACAGGGGACAATCTTGACCTAGCCCCAAATATGTTTGATTGTGCACTAAATGCATAGCTTCAATTGAGATTATACAGTTCAACTTTAGGGATTGCTATTCTGATTAGGTTTAATAATCGTTGAACTATAATTGGCTAGACAATGCCTTAATAACCTTTTAACCGTAGGTAAATTGTCTAACAACTTGGCTCGCAGTGTTATCGTTTATTGAACTTTAAATAAATACAGTGGGTCACAACACTAATCGGCTGAGTTTGAGTGGTATACATGAGCGTTAATCTTGGGCTCCTTTACCGCAAATTTTGTATACTTACAAACAAACAAGGAACTATCCTAGGATTACACTAAGCAAGGATTTTTGGAAATTCATCCCCTAAAAGGTTAAAATAGGGGGAGTAGCGGGAAGCTAATTATACGCGTATAAAGTCGCGGGGTGCTCTTGTAACTTATAATTTGGTTAATAAAGTTTGATCCTTATTACAATCTTATTTGGTAATTTTAAACCCGTAAGCAATGCTAATAAAGGGTTTGTATCAATTGTCGTATTTATGAAATGTCGAAGAAATAAATGTGATTCGTGTTTTTAGCCATCACAGGGTTCATTCTAGTTAGACCTTACAGAACCGCTGTACTAAAGCTGTGTAAAGGTTTTTGTCAACGAAGTAATAACGTAAAGCAAATTTAAATGTCTCTCATTGTAACCCTGTCGATGTAATCTGTGATCAAATTAAAAATATGTACAAATCAAATGTTATTAACCCTTCGATGAGACAATTTCGTTTCAACGGTTAGTATTTCGTGAAACAATAAAATTTAAAAGCGAGCTATTAAAAATAATCATCGTATAACTTATACAACACCCTGTGCATCTTTCATCGCACTGCCGCGTCTGACATTGGGTGTTCTGAGTCTCTGTTCTACTGTGCAAAACCTGATTACTTTTGACGTGTTGTCGTATTGTCTACGTTTTGATAGCTCTTATTTACTTTACAGTAATGGCGGCCGACTTAAAAACATCAATACACGTCAAAAGCGGTAATTATGGTTTAATGTTAGACGCGGTAATGCGGTCAAAGATGCACAGGGTGTTGTTATAACTCTGACTAGTTACTAGGTTGAAGTGGGCCACCATTCTACAAATAAAATTTTGGAAATATTGAAAATACATTTTAACTGTGCTAAGCTCTTGAAAATGACTTGGATGAAAAGATATCACAAGAAAAACAAAAAAAAAAAACTAATTATATTTTGGGTCAACTTGAGACCTGTGACCTGCCTGAGTATCTTAGCAATATGACTCCATTTTGTCATTACGACACTGTTCCTCGTATTGACTGTGACCATAGGCTAGATAATGTCGATAGAGTTAGCACTAATTAACTGACATAACTGATAAGGTGATACGCCGAACTTGAGTGATGTCATCGTCAAGTAACCAAGCAGTTTCGTTCACCTCGACTTATCTATACTCTTATACACTCTGTGGGAATCATGATAATGTACAGTCACCAGCAAAAATATATTATTCAACATATTATTATGCGCTAAAAAATATCTGACACGCTCTTATGCCTCCAGCAATAAAGACGTGTCAGATATTTTTGAGCCCTGTGGTAGACAATTTAAAAAATATAGGTTAAAAATATCATAGCTATTAGTTTATGTATTTATAGCTATTAAATAGATAAAGGCCAGATATTGGCGATCACTTATTTTAGAGCTGTTATCTGTTAAACGGCTCAACCGATATTCATTAAACTAAGTTAATAACAATAGTCCATAAAAAAAAAACACATCCAAATTGGTTCATCCATTTGGGAGCTACAATGCCGCAGACCGACACACGTGTTCAATTTCTAACACTTTTTTTTTGCGTTTAAAAACCTGTTTATAACATACCACTAGTGCTAGCAAATAGTTACCACAAGGATATTTGTATCACCATTGAATTTTTTGTTCAACCACCGTAGAATACTGTTAATAAAAAAAATAAAAAAAAAACCTTCGCCAAACTATACTTGGGCGCAAAGAAATCGAGCCACTTTCTATTTTAATTCAGTACTAAGTGGCTCGATTTCTTTATTCCGAAGTTTATTTGAGGTATTCCAAGACCTTCTTGATAAACTCTTCTTGACTGAGATTCTCGTCTTAGTATCAGAAATTATAGTTTGTACTGGGGTCAAAAAATGAGGAGGTCCGGTCCTGCCATTTTTTTCCCGAATAGTGTGTACCTCAGGGGTTTCCCTATTAAAAAGAAATAAAATATTGATTTTCTAAAAGCGGGTACACTAAGTAGGTCTTATATCATCATCATCATCATCAGCCCGGGGGCGTCCACTGCTGGACAAAGGCCTCCCCCAAAGAGCGCCACAAGTCACGATCCTAACCAGGTCGTCAGACCACCGGGTGGGAGGCCGTCCAACACTCCGTCCACCGGTGCGGGGCCGCCACAGGCCACAGGTCTTATATATTAGGTATAAAAGGAACATCCACTTACTAACTTTATAATGGTATGATGTGGGTGTCATTGAAGTACGTATAGTTAAAGACTTAAATTATTGATCCAAGGTCCAAGGTTAGGTCCTAAGTCAACTTGACATTCTACAGTACTAGCAAATAAAAAAAAACATTAACACACTTCAAGCAATTGGTTTTTAAAATGGGTGCATGTATTTTACTTTCGTGACCGTACATTAAAAAAAAAGCATTTATCATACTATCATCATCATCATCATCATGTCAGCCAAAAGACTTCCACTGCTGAACATAGGCCTCTCCCAAGGCTCTCTACTCAGAAGTGGCAGTGGGCGGGGCACATTGCTCGCAGGACTGATGGGTCAGAAAGATTCTGGAGCCCTCCAACAAGATGAGGTGACGACCTCGTAAGGATCGCGGGAGCGCGGCGGATGCGAAAAGCACAAGAAAAAAAGACATAATTAAATAAGTAAATAAATAAATAAATATTTTTTCTCATTACTTGTCATTTACTTTGACTTGTCTTCAGACAAAGATCACACTTGAAATCAGATTCTTCACATTTGCATTCGCTGTACCTACATGGGACTCAGCTCTGAGCTCCTTACAGAAAAAGGGTTTTATTTCACTGTAGTTAAGCCCATGTTACCTTCATATCGTATTTACACCACTTAATGACAGGTCTTGCTGCCAAGAAAGAAACAGCTGTCTTAACTGAAAGGTCCACGTCAATAAGGTGCAAAAATGAAAAATCATGTTTGACGTCGACTGAACAAAGCACGGAATAAAGCACAATGTAAAATCTGGGGTCCCAGTGAAAAAGGGTACTTAACTCGTAATCAGGCATTCGCATATAGGTATACATGAACGGATTATACACATAAATGTCAGCCGAAAGACGTCCACTGCTGGACATAGGCCTCCCCCAAGGCTTTCCACTCAGACCGGTCTTGTGCTTTTCGCATCCACCGCGGCCCCGCGATCCTGACGAGGTCGTCACTCCATCTTGTTGGAGGCCTACCTACAGCTCGTCTTCCGGTCCGCGGACGCCACTCCAGAACCTTCTGAACTTTCTGAACGGATTATACTACACTTAAATCCTTTCTCACTTCATCTTCAGAAGACTGTAAGTGCCCACTAGGACCTCAAAAATAATAAAGCCCCAGGGTCCGATATAGTGTTTGTTTTAGTTTGTTACGGCTTTGGATGAAATTTGACATGTAGATAGCTAATACCCTGGACACATAGACTACTTTTGATTCTTGAAATTTCAAATGTCGAAGGGAATAACGATAATCGAAATATACGAGCACGAAGTCGCGGGCAGATGCTATAAACGTTACAAATATCCGTCAAATGGAAAAGTGCTTTTTTTTTCTTTTAAAAACCGTTTAAAATGGCTACAAAATCGTAAAAATAACACGGCGAAAATATTTATTTATAAATTGTAATCATAAGTTGCTAATTTTATTATGCTGGGCCATGGTTTGTGTTCGCAACAGCCTCCCATTATGGAATTGGTACTTGGCTTGGTACGACATAGTTCATCGTCGAGCTCTCAGCGTTCTTAGAAACTAAGATAAGTCTTAGAGCAGTACGAGATCTGTAGAGGTGAGATAGCAGATGTAATTGGTGGGTGTGTAGATTTCATTGAATACTCGATAAGGCTGAGTGGATGGCACGCCACTTCAGTGTAATGGTGGTGATAACAGCTTGTTGCTTTCTAGGGTTCCGCGGGAGAGACAAAATGGGTTAAAAAAAAACAATTAAAGAAACTGCCAGCCGTCCAATACACACGGTAAAATATTTCCACACTACAGATTATGTTTAACATGATAAACATTACGACGATACAGATGGCGATGGTGATGTTAATGATACAATTATAAATAGAAAGTAACTGTAATTGTGGTCTAAATCAAAAGAGCCTTAATGGCGGCAGGCGGTTACGCCATTCTTATAACTGTTATCTTATTATTTGTATGGGTACAAGAATTAGAACAGCGTTACCGCCATCTACTATAAGGAGTTTTGATTTGTTTCTGCTTACCTAAGTAGGGTGTAGTGCATAATCATTCGATATTGGTTTTTGTCAGATTGTTTCGTATTGATATTGGTTTTTCATTAAGCTTACGCGATGCGATGGCGTAGCCATGGCTACTGAAGCTGACTGAGTAAGCAAAATAACTACGACCAAAACCAACAAAAATCGATGTCCGAGTCTTAAAGTGGATATAATGGTCTCCGCAGTACTGTTCCATGAGCAGTAAACGGACACGCAAATTCATAAAAAAACTCATCTCATTACAATGTATCAACAAATAAAATCATAGGAATTATTTGAAAGCTTGCATATAGCCAATTTTCTAATTCGTCCATAAGTCATAAAAACGAAAAAGGAACATTTTATGTCCTTTCCACTAGATCTATATTTCAATGGCCGTGTAATTTAAGCGACCTCAGGAGACTAAATCAGAGCACGTCATAATTTAACAGCAGTCAAATGAAAATTAAGCAAGGATAAGTTACATAAAAAAGTATCACTAAAGAATTATTACAAATATAAGGAACCCTTCAAACTGAATATATCCCAGTCTTGCTCCATATCTTAAGCTGGCTGCTAACAGCTATTTCGTATCGCAAACAAGTATGACTGTTCATCTTTCGATGCCCGAGATTTGTGGCGCCGATACTAACTGCAATAGTTTAACTGTTGTATTAGCTATTTTACCGCAATGTGGCAAGTTTATAGTGTTTTCGTCCCACTATGTCCCCCTACCTCTCTTTACAAGTTTTTATTTAACATGCACTATTCGTATGTCGGTTTGTAAGTTGTCCGCTTCAAAATTTGCAAACTGGATTTAACCAGTTCCCGTTAATGGAATAAACTGAAATTTGGACGACATATGCAACGCCGATGACAATGCAATATTAGGCTGAGCTGATCTGATGATGGAGTCGGAAGGTGGCGACAGGATCCGCTATATTTAACTTAGACCCACCGTGTTGGGATTCATTAGTTTGGTCTTAATAAGTAGATAATGACTTTGCAAAATAAGTACAGCCAGCAAAAACAGTTTGTCCTAAAAAAAAATTTGACAAACTTTTTCATACATTGGTGCATGTGCAAAGTATTAGACTGACGGAGCGAGCTGTTGTGAATTATATGGTAATTTTAATATAATAATAATCATTTAAAAATATCAATTTTTGTATTGAATAACATTTATCGCATTTAACATTACATTTAAATCGAATCTTACATTCCTTACAGATATAACAAATGTGAAAGTTTTTATCGTTATGTTTAATATGGTAATTATAAAATAAATGTTTGTTTTATGAATTAGAATAATTATCCTATCACAATTAACTTTCACTACCCATTGCGTCTTTTTCACGGTAACCCATCACTTTAACTTTTTTTTTTTATGTCATTGACACGGCAAACGAGCACACAGGCCACCTGATGGTAAGTGGAAACTGTAACCCATAGACATTCGCATTCACAACACTGCAAGCATAAGACTGCAAATGCGTTGCCAACCCTGAGGACTAAGATGGAATGCCTCTACGCTAGTCATTACACCGGCTGTCTTATCCCCAAACCGGAACACAACAATGCGAACACTGCTGTTTGTCGGTAGGGTAATGGATAAGATGGTGGTAGCAACAACCGTACCTAGTACCTGGAGCTCTGTTTTACTCGTTAAAAGCATATTCCTTTTGATATGTTTCCGTATTGTTTTTATCTCGGCCGCCAGTCTAGTGCATAAGAGGCTCTATACTGGTCGTGTCGCAACAAAGTGAACTAAAACTCGCTACACCATTAGGAACGTAACGTCATAGATTTAAGAACGTTAATACAATGCGGCGGTTAATTTTGCGGGTGGTAGGACCCTGTGCAGGGTCCGTCCGGATCGCTACCACCATCTTATCCATTAACCTACCGCCAAACAGCAGTGTTCGCATTGTTGTGTTCCGGTTTGGGGATAAGACAGCCGGTGTAATGACTAGCATAGAGGCATTCCATCTTAGTCCTCAGGGTTGGCAAAGCATTTGCAGTCTTATGCTAATGTCTATGGGTCACAGTTTTCACTTACCATCAGGTGGCCTGTGTGCTCGGTTGCCTTCTCTACGCCATAAAAAAAAAAAAAAGTATTTGTTTTTTATTAAATGCTAGCGACCCGCCCCGCTTCGCTTCGGTTAATGTGAGTTTTCTGTAACACCCGTACAATATCCAGAACATATTATACATAAAAACCTTCCTCTTGAATCACTCTATCTATTAAAACCGCATCAAAATCCGTTGCGTAGTTTTAAAGATTTAAGCATACAAAGGGACATAGGGACAGGGAAAGCGACTTTGTTTTATACTATGTAGTGATAGTGAAACATTGAACTAAATCTTTCACTTCATCAATTGTTTTCTTATCATTTCATCGAAGGCTATTTTCTGTTGAAACCATAACGTTTTCAGGATATTTTAACATTAATTACATAGGTTAGGTTAGGTTAAACATGTGACTACAAAAAAAAACTCATGCGACAAGATATGCCTTTCTATGAAATATAAATTCGATAAAATAATGCATTCCCATTTTTCACTATGAATTAAATACAAAATGTGTTAAGCGACATTCAAACAGCAATAAGTAAGTACCAGCCTACATGCTAAATATTATCCACTATCAATATTTACAAAATCCCATGGGATTGTACCATGGCATAAGGAAGCGATGCCGCCACAATACCGCATTAGCGTACGCACAATAACGCTTTGAGCCGCCGCGGCATTCAAAGTTGCCGCGGCATATGTAACAGTATCGCGGCAAACCTGACAACGACACATGTAAACGTTTTTAATGTAAGCGCCCGTCGATTTTGGACATGTGAATGAAGCAAGGATTAATTATAGGTATTTTGTTGTACTTAAATATTTTAGGTTTTTGTTGAGTTATACATGTGTTGCGTGAGAAGATAAAAAATCGTCTCTGACCTGTAATCGTTTTGATAGCTTTTATTTACTTGATAGTAAAGTAATGGCTTGATAGCTGAGTTAAAATCAATACTTTAACAGGGCAAAGACGACATGGTTTTTACCGCCTAGAAAGAGGCCTTGGCTGTTGTTATAAGTACTACTGGTCGATATTGCGTTCTATACCAGCAACTTTAACAATCACTTAAATGTATGGAATTGACATAGGAACGCGTTCAAAACGTCAGCTTACGTCATATTTTCGCCAACCGGAAAGGCAAGCAAGCACACATGCCAGCTGACGGGAAGCGGGATCTGAGACGTATGGGTTTACGTAAACATTTGCAATGTCAAGACTGCAAACGCGTCGAAACTTAGGAATTACGACGCGTTGGTCTAGCGGTAGTGGTGCCTACGAAGCTAGCGGTCCCGGGTTCGATTCCCGGTATGGGCAAATATTTTGTGGGATGAACGCGATTTGTTCCTGAGTCGTGGATGTTTCTATTTAAGTATATATTTCTCTATATGAGTATTTATATCATTGTCTAGTACCCACAATACAAGCCTAGCTTAGTAGCCGTTGGTATTAATTAATT
Organism: Acleris sparsana; assembly: GCA_923062465.1. Lineage (NCBI taxonomy): Eukaryota > Metazoa > Arthropoda > Insecta > Lepidoptera > Tortricidae > Acleris > Acleris sparsana. The sequence continues at coordinate 19,464,889 of OV281286.1, forward strand.
GATATTAAATTTTTAATTGTTGCTTGGCGGTACGTTAAAGGATATCATGGTAGCAGCGAGGATTCCTACCACCACTACGTATAATATTATTGCATATTTCTTGCAGAGGGTTTATAAAATCTGCTCTGTAAAACTGTAGGCATAGTCGTTTTGACATGTTACCAATATACAGGGTGACTGATGGGTCGTGATCCTCACTTAATTCTCCCAACTCAGTATTTAATTGAGATTGTATTAAGCACGTAGTATATATGAGAAACAATCAAAGTTTACCACTTATGTTTCCTGATTAAAACTAAAATTATGGTCACCTAACATTTTCACGTTAAAACCTAGTTGAAAATCAACCAATCTGACAAGTAAGAAAATGTAGGGCGACCATGATTCTGAACAAAAATATTTATTTTATTGTTTATTTAATAAAAAATACATTGTATTAACGTTCTTAAATCTATGACGTTACGTTCCTAATTGTGTAGCGAGTTTTAGTTCACTTTGTTGCGACACGACCAGTGTAGAGCCTCTTATGCACTAGACTGGCGGCCGAGCTAAAAATAATTACGGAAACATATCAAAAGGAATATGCCTTTAACGAGTAAAACAGAGCCCCAGGTACTAGGTATAGCATTTTAATTACTATATTATTGACATAGCATTTCGAAACAGTAGATTGATAACGAATGATAACAGCGATTGCAATATTTTCCTCACCTGCCAATAGTGTGTGTGATAACAGCTTGTTATCACGTTATCAGATTCGTGTTCTACTATAGCAATAAATTATTAAATGCTACCTGTTTGTAGATAAAACATTATGTTGAACAGGTTCATGTTGAATAGGTTTCTCTGAAAATAAAGAGTGAATTTTATTCGAGCTGTTTAATGATAGGATTGCTGAGTTTATTACACAAAATAAAATCCGCATAATTAAAAAAAAAATGTAATAGACAGACGGACGAATAGTGGATGATTAGTAATAACTCCTTTATTGGCACCATTTGGTTACGGAACCCTAAATCAGTAGTTCGTCTTTATACATTTGCTATGATATTATACTTGCTAATTTACTAATTCAAATTAAATTATTATGGTGGTAGGACTTTGTGCAGGGTTCGTCCAGGTCGCTACCACCATCTTATCCTTTTACCTGCCGCCTAGCAGCATTTGCATTGTTCTGTTCCGGAGTCATAACCGCTGGTAGGCAACGCATTTGCGGTATTAGGCTTTCAGTCTTAAGACTGTAGTCTTGTGAATGCAAATGTCTTTGGGTCACAGATACCACTAGCCATTAGGTGGCCTGGGTGATCGTCTCCATACCATATTAATAATTATTATTGTCATTAATTCCCACTGCTGAGCAAATGCCTCCTCCCTTGGTTTCCACTCCTCGCTCTCTGTGGCAATCTTCGGCCAATTCTTCAGAAAAGCGTCCAAGTCATCCCGCCATCTCCGCTTGGGTCTGCCTCGCCGTCTGTACCCGTCCTGGGGACCCACCAGGTTTCCGCAATGGCCCACCTCTCTGGGCCCAGGCTCACTTGGATGAGTAGTTATTTGCTAGTTTATTTCTTTTCAGTCAAACTAGTCAGGTTAACTGGAAGATTCCCTTACTTTATACACGAATTTGTATTTTTTTTGTGCAATAAAGAGTTTACATACATAATATAAAAAACAGAAACCGCGATTCCTAGCTGTATAACCAGAGTCACTACCAAAGGTTAACAGCGTTGTCAAATTGTTCGTTAAAACCTATCAGGTCCACTAAACTTGACCCAAAAAAATCAAAGTACCCCATCGTCCCCAGCATATGGTCGCATCCACCCCTGGTTCCCACGGACGCGTGGCGGCGATTGACTGGGGGACGATTTACCCCAAGATTTACTTTGTTAAAAATAGGGTACCATTGCGGTTTTAATGTATGATTGGTTGCGAAATAATAGTGTTGATTGTATTTCAAAAAAATGTTGCCATGCCGTTAATACAAACACAAAAATATGTAAAGTTATTGTGTGTTGTCTTAGATGATTTTAGTAGCAAAGAATCTAGTCTATCTACTTAGTTGTGATAGTTATCATTTAAAATTATTTTGTTTTAGTGAGATTAAAAAAAACCTTTTAACCTTTACCCATAACTACTATATACTAATAACCTGAAAATATACAATTAATTTAGGATTTTACTAACATAATAAACAACACATTATGCATTTATGAAACAAATCAAATGTACATACAATCTCGGTTAATGACCTTCTACGTTGTTTTAACCTTTAACAAACTTCTACACTTAAGAGCACTGGAAACTGGTCACCGCAAGTACACATTCAAGTACACCGCGACCCGTTTCCATTGTCCTCCAGCGTAGTTTCCTCATCAAGGCACCTGCGGTATTACCAGATTCCAAACGGAAGCTTCAGCCACAATATCCTTATTATGCCATTGATAAGAACAAAGTTCAAATTAAACTTAATTACCATTAGAATAAGGATTAAGAATTATAATGTAATGAGTCAATTTTAATTTGAAATAATGCAGGAAAACTGTTGTTTGTGATGACTTGTCAGTACTAATAATTGATTTGCTGCACCGTTTTCCTTTACGTAAAGTTTGCTCTTAAGTATATGATGTGTAGTTTTATTCTTCCTGTTTACCTGAAATATAGCTAAACTGTTCTTCGTAGGTATCAGGACAGTCACGTGTTGCGAAAAATAAAAAAATATAAATATGTAATATTTTATCTGATAAAATATTAACATCCTGTATCATTTAGTAGTCTCTAAATTCTAACAACCTAATATATATATAATTGTTAAAGTTATTAATTTTCTTATCTTTTCTTAATATGAAGAAATAAAGGTCAGATCTAACAAATATCTGATAGATAATGATATTTAAGGAATGAAAAATATTTATAAGTCTTAAAAAAAAATACTAGGGGACAATCATGAATTGACCGCTAGTCCCAAGCCAAGCTTTGATATAAATAAATACCTACTTATATTTACATGGGTAAACACCTAAAACTTACCAAAAAATACACCCCCTCGGGAATTAAACCTGACAACGCTAGCTTCATTTCTAAGTAGTATGTACATACCAACAACCAATTTACTGTGTAGTATATTTTTATAATTCCAAAAACAACTTGTACCAAATGTAAGACTTGTTATTCCGTGATAGACAACGATACCCTATCTCATATCGATGGATTATAATCGACTCAAAAGTTAGTCGATAACGATCTTCAAATAACTTTCATCGATTATGGGCGAAGGCTAAGCAAGCATCAGTTGGTACATGCGCAGGGTGTGATGGCTAAAAAACATTTTAGTTTATTTTTATTTACGTAAGCAATTCTGCCCTCTTTAGGAAAATGCTTACGTCTCATGGAATCGCGTATTTATTAGTGACTTTAATTCTTAAGACAGCGGATTTACCTGTATACATCAGAAATAGATAAATATATTAAAAAATAAAGACCAATATGCGTGCTGTTTGCACAAATCTTTGCTATAAATTGCTCAATCTTTTGTTTATTTAGAAACTGAATTACCTTATTCTATTTAGCCAGGAAATATGCTGCTAGCATATTTGAGGCAATGCTTAAAGATTTGTTATAATTTACATTCGTTTTTTTTTTTTTTTAATAAATTATGTATCAAAAGACAACAATAAAGTCGTTACTGTAAGCCTGTACCTACAGTACGTGTACGGATCGTAATCCACCTGACATACTACTTGGATGTAATTCGATCGCGATCTATCGCGGGATTTGATAGCGCTGATCGATCGCCCGTATCTGATAACGAACTTTATCGACTGATTTATCTGCAAATTCCATTTCAAATCTGGATTAGTTTGAAATTTTCCAAGGCTATAAGCCGTTGGAGGATTTCAAAGCACATTGCAAACTGTTTTAAATAAAATAAAATAAATATCAGGGGACAATGTCACATCAATTGAGCTAGTTCCAAACTAAGCTCTAGCCTTGTGCTATGGGTACTAGATAACGATATAAATACTTATACATAGAACCCAGGACCGCTAGCTTCGTCGGCAGGGTCACTACCAACTAGGCCAGCGCGTCGTCAACTTTGCTAGTTTTTGTTTGTTAGGTAGAACCTCAAGCAGGGTCCGTCTGGATCGCCACCACCATCTGATCCTTTGACTTACCACCCAGCAACATTCGCATTGTTGTGTTCTTGTGTAGAAATAAGACAACCGGCGAAGTTACTAGCATAGATTCCATCTGAGTCCTCAGAGTTGGTAATGCATTTACTGTCTTAGGCCCGTATTAATAAAATGATCTCAACTTTTTTTTTCATTGCCCCGCGGCGACTTGGACAGCTACTACCGCGGGAATATGACGTTTCCACAATGAAGTGATTTCGCCAGTGTCAAGTATATATAAGTATAAATCAATATAGCAATAAAACACAATCCAATCTTCTCTAGGAAGATTGGTGGCAATGTTGTACGGTGATATGTAGGGCAGAGGCCAAGATAGTTTTAACCTCTGTACCACTGCGAGTCCACTTGAACCGAGAAGTAAGATGCCAGGATACACGAAATAAGTCCAAGTCTTCTATCACTGTGCAACACAAAGGTATTAAAAGTACAAATCACTAATAGAAAAGAACTGTGAACACCTAAACACACAAAAATAAAAAATAAAACAAATTACACATCCGCCATCTTTTGACGTTGCAAATGGCCTCCTGATCTCAACTTAAATGTTCGTCTCGAGATGCGTCAAAAATGACAGTGTTCTATGGTTTGGCGTTTACTTTGACGTATCTTGTGACGGGCCTCACAGTCAAGATGAGTTTATTAATACGGTCCTCAGTTTTTTTATCTTTAGATTGTAGTCTTGAGAATGCAAATGTGTATGGGTCACCGGTCCCGCCCACCATAAAGTGGACTGTGTGCTTGTTTGTATTCTCCATGTCATAAAATATAATGGTAAAGGACACTAGAGACTAACAACGCGCATGCGATACTTCTGGTATTACAGGCGTCCATAGGCTACTGTAACCGCTGACCATCCAGGCGGGCCGTACGCTTGTTAGCCGGGGTCCGTTCATTTGACCGAAATACGTTTGGTCGAACGTATCGTTTCGCAACTTTTTCATTTGGCAACCCACTTTTATTTCTGTAACTGTAAATATTTCAGGATTTATTTCTGTACCTTCGCGAAGACCCTATAGGTTAGGTTAGGTTAGTTTTTATAAAAATCCTGAAATATTTACAGTTCTAGAAATAAACGTGGGTTGCCAAATGAAACGGTTGCGAAACGATACATTCGACCAAACGTTGTTCGGTGAACATTAGTGAACCATCAGCTTTTATTGAACCTGTGAAATGCGATATTCCCTTTTAAGATGTTATTCAATAAACGAGTAAAAAATGTAAACCCAGTAAATAAAAGCTGCTCTCAAGTTTAGCCGTTTTAAGTTTTCAACTTTAAGCGTGCGAACTTAATCTCAATCGGTGATCTAAATCCGACCGAAATTACGAACATGTTGGATCTAAATAAAGCGTTATAGAGGGTGATCATGCGAGCCTAATTAACAAGCTCGCCGACAGATGGCGTGATATCGGGATTTATAACGCGCCAATTGACATAGTACCTGACTACAGCAAAAAGGTTGTATGAGTGTACGGGGTCATGTAGCTTGGAATGCCTTTTTTGGTTTGATGTGTTATAAGATTATGCAAATTTATATGGTTAAATTAGTGCTTACAACCCTTATTGTTTCAGGTAATTTAGATAAATATTAAGTACCTACAGTTTTTTTATATTATATCAATGATCTCTGACCTTATTAATTGTTATGTGTCTGTCTATGTGATCAAACTAGTTAGTAAATTAAATTTATTTAAAAGTCTGGAAATAAGACGTGGAGCCTTACGATTATAAGTCGAGAACACCCTCTGTATATTCAAACCATTAATATTTCACAAAATAGATATAGTAAATATTATAGACACGGCGTCTATAAACTACAGATACAAACCACTAGATGGCGCTGATACTATCGCATCTGATTTCGTTTTCAGCTAATATTCGTGCGGTATCGTGAGTAATGGCGTCCGGGATGCTGGCCGGAGATAAAGTTCTCACGTTGCTCGCTTATTTGGTGTTGATCCGATTGTGATTGTTTTAATAACAGATAAGGTAATGTTGGCTTTGCATTGTTTATGGATATTGAGTTATGTAGGTATTTAAAATCTGTGTTTAGGGCAGATATGGCGACGGATGGCTTGTGTTTTTTATGTGGAAATTTTATCAAGTTATACACAAGAATTATCATTTGGGGTAAAAACCAGAATCTTATATAAAAATTCCACAGGAACTAGATTGATAAAAAGTTCTGGGTTTTGCCGTGGCAAGATATGTTTAGCATGCAAATGATAAAACATGATTAAATTCAATTTAAAAAGAACTTCCAAACAAGATATAGCGCATAGTAAATCTCCACAAAATTATATATTAGTGTTACGCATTGCTAATTAAACTTATTTCATATAATTATGTTGATTGTATGGGTTTTATTACATTAACGTTGCATGCGCTATGTTTTATCATTAAAACATAGATATTTTTATCTACATTATTTATCATACACTCACAGACTTGTTATAATTGTATCATCATACAATTGTATCATACCTATTATCTTATTCATTGTTTTAAATCTGTATCTATTTACCTATAACGAAAGTCCAAACTTCATTTGAACCCATTTATCTTACGCATGTTCATAGCTCTAATCTTAAATAATGTATGCTCATATAAATAAAGTAACACTTACGTCTCTTCAGTTTCGTGAGACTAAGTTCACGGGTCATAGGCCACTGATATCAATCGCGTATCGCCATCTAACGTATCTATAATTTAGTGCTTATCTATCGTTCTTATTATGATGCAGTAAGGGTGATTTTGGAATTGTAAATATCAATCCGAAGCGGATACGACGTTCCGAATTATAATATTTAAATTGAAACGTACTTAACAGTAATATGTGTTGAAGTCGTGTTTAATAGAACTTACTTGTAAGATGGAAAAAAACGGTGTTTTGATTTCCTGATCATTTTCCTTCTCAATTACATTAGGTCATTAGCACCCGATGATCGAATCTCTAAACTCACAGTAGATTGGAAATGTGCTTACCTACATTATTGATCCGGATAGCTCAAGACTTTAGTTCCATTTGTGACATGTTATTAATACTAATACATTAACTTTTTCTTTCCATTTTTAACCACCGACACAAAAAGAGGAGTGTTAAAATTTCGACTACTTTATTTGAAAGAAGGTTATCTAGGGGTGGTTAGGTTAGGTTAGGTTAGGTTAGGTTAGGCCGTTTCATAGCCCTCTCCACGCGAGTTGACCTCGCACTAAGATATAATGAAATTTTCCAAAATTGGTTATTAATTCTCGGTTATAAAACAAAGGAAGTTTCGCTTCTTCTATACAACGAAACTTAATTCCAATGGCTTTTTTTCTACAAGTTGAAAAAAGCAAAGTTATTGAAATAACTATTCTTCCTTCTTATATGAGTCACGCACTTAAGAACATGGAAACAACGCGACAATCGTTAGGTATTAAAAATAATTTTGGGGCAGTACAAGATATTATAATTCGTTATCAACCTGCCAGTATTGACAAAAACTTAGCAAAAGCACATCAAACAGACCCAAATAATTACATCCCCAGCGCCAGGTGACTTGAGCACCTTACTAAACAGACCCAATATGAAGTCCAGGGCACCCAATGCGCTAACCAGTTCACTCATTAAAAACGTGGCCGATAATCAGATACTGGCATGCGTCTATCACGTCGTTCATCTCTCTTTCTCACCCGAGTTAGCTGCATATGGCTGTCTCGCTTATCGCGCGAATTAAAAAATAAATGATATCTGGCTATCGCTCGGCGCGCGTATCGCAGCATCCTGTACATATCGATAAGGGCCCATCTGCTGTGTGAACGGTCGAATGTTCTATTTATGAAATTTCGTAATTTTATGATGCTTTGCGTCGACGGATCAAAGCGCTAGATGGCACTTAACAGACTGGTGCGCAGTACATATTTCTCGATAAAAAGATAAGTTAAATTTTCAGCAGCCCTTGCTAAGATGCATTACGCTATCTAGCGTTTCTATTTTCTTCGTGTTCAAACCAATCCCGTCATTGGTAGATCACGTGACTTTTCGAATCATGTCATCTACCAGTTACGCGATTGGTTTAAAAAACAAAAATAATAGAAACGCTGGAATAGGGCCTCTGTTCATATTAGAAACGGAATAGATGGCCGATGGGGTCGATGAGTTCTCGAGTGGCGCCCGCGTACCAGAACACAGCATGGGTAGACCTCCAAAAAGATGGACTGACGACGGCCAAGGTAAATAATAGGAAATAGATGGGATTTTCTTTTAATCCATTAAATGAATTTAAGATATCTCTAATTAGCAAATAAATTGGTCTGGGTATTACGCTAATTTGGATTAGATTAATATATATTTATATTTAACGTACTTTCAAAATAAACATCATAAAAAACGTACAGTCATCCAAATAGGTGTCCTTTCACTTTTGCTTTTGACACAACTTCCTTATCAATGTTATTGCTTTGTTACGCGAATGTTATAACAAGTAAAATTAGTCCAAATTAATATTATACCATACAATACTATATAAAGTAAACGTCTAATCAAAATAGGTATATTTATTGAAAAACTACCAATACATGAAGTATAAAACAATAACTAAAATAAGACAATTAATAATTAAACGTTAAACTAAATGAAAACTTTATTTTGTTTTTGATCCAACGTTGTATCAAACGTTGGATCAAAAACAAAATAAAGTTTTCTTGTTAAAAAAATATGTGTCAAACGTTGTTATAAATATGTTATGAGACGCGCCCCACAAGCGTATAATTAAAACATCGTAAGAAACGGTTAACTTTGTTTACAAGTAACTTGAACCCTGATAACTTCACTGCAGATAATCTAAGAGTCGATAAAGAGTACTGTTAATAACTGTGTAAAGCGGAGATAAGGAAGCAGAGACAAAAAATGTAAGAAAGACTACATACATAACTATGTACTTTCAACCAATGGAACCCTGACCCATGATAGAACTGTGCCACACTGACGTTATGCCTCAAGTCTTAAGAAGTATACTGACTAGTATGGGGATACCAGAAACCATAAGAGTAAGGGTTTTGGTATTGTAAGGAACCAGGCCTCGAGTTTGGAAAAAAAACACCATTTGCAGCGAGCCAGGTGACGTCCTAGTGTCAACCATTTTGCTAAGTGGAGACATCGGAGTAATTGACAGTGGTCTGAAGGATTTGTCTTTGAGCACAAACCATCAGATGGTAAGTGGGATAGTGGGTAGACATTTGCATTCAACATACATACACTTACGCCTTCATTCCCAGAGTGGGGTAGCCAGAGCTACAGAATTACCAACTCTAAAACCTTGTTAATTCTGTCACATTTTGCACAAACAGGCTAAGATGTTTACCAGTGTATAGTGACAGGTTGCAAGCCCATCGCCTAACAATACTACAAGTCTTTAATCCCTTAGTCGCTTCTTACGACTTCCACGGGAAGACTTGGAGTGGCGCTATTGTAAGCCAATAATCACACGGCAACAACAATCTTAAAGACTGCAAGGCGCTGCCAACCCTGAGGACTGAGATGGAAGGGATGGCTAGTGATGTCGGGAATACAATCATGCAAACACTACTGTTTGGCGGCAGGATAAAGGGTATGGTGGTTGTCAGACGGACCCTGAAGGTCCACAAATAAAATGTTTTTTTTTTTTTATGGGATAGGGAAGGCTGACGAGCACACAGGCCACCTGATGGTAAGTGGAAACTGTGACCCATAGACATTCGCATTCACAAGACTGCAAGACTAAGACTGCAAATGCGCTGCCAACCCTGAGGACTAAGATGGAATGCCTCTATGCTAGTCATTACACCGGCTGTCTTATCCCCAAACCGGAACACAACAATGCGAACACTGCTGTTTGGCGGTAGGTTAATGGATAAGATGGTGGTAGCGATCCGGACGGACCCCGCACAAGGTCCTAACACCCGCATATGTTCTCAAACTTATTCAAATGATGGATAGTAGTTTAGATTAACATTAACTCCATGTGTTGTGGTCACTGTAAGAACAACATAGTAATCGGTACGTGTGTTATCTCCTCCGGCGTATCTCGTAAACAAAGGAACGCTGTGATGTAAGCTCGAGTTGCATTGACTTCATCGCTTATCGGGGCGTTATCAAAAAAACTAAGTTACTTAGTACACGGAGTATGTACTAACTACCGCTTGTTGGGTGTTTGTTATTTCTAGGTAGCGTTTCGCGAGTTGTTTTTGGAACGGTCACTCAGAAGAAGTTGTTTATCAATTAATATTCTAGAAATATCTAAATTTTCACATGAAAAGTTAATCCAAGATGAGGAACATCTGTTTGCACCACTTCATTCCGATACAAAACTGACTATCGTGGAAATTCTTGGGAAAGATCTAGCAGAAGACTTAGACTGAAGTTACAGTGATGATTAAGATATGGAGTACTTCGACATAATCTGGCATCAGCTGATGTTAATCCTATACATTTTATTGATTTTCGAAAATTAAACATTAAAGGCTTGTAGTATTGTTAGGCGATGGGCTTGCAACCTGTCACTATACACTGGTAAACATCTTAGGCTTTTTGTGCAAAATGTGGTTACAAGTTTTTAGAGATGTTGGTAATTCTGTAGCTCTGCCTACCCCACTCTGGGATGAAGGCGTGACGGTATGTGTATGTACTAATCTAGACGTTACTCGTTTGCATCTTGACTACCACGTAGTTACTAAAGGTTGATAATGTTGACAGAAATAAAACAAAGCCTGTAACTATTCCTTCACACGCTACAAATAAGTTTACCATTGTTTTACTGCTGTTAACTTTATCAATATCCAGACACTTCATGGTTGTGCAACGTGTCAGGATTGACTTATCTGACTTCTTTCCCTCCTGGAACACGCAACTGCAAGTACTGCTAAATGGCGGCAGGTTTTGAATGTCAAGATTGTGGTAGTTATACAAAAGGATCGTAATTACAAGCGTTAAAGAAACTTCTGATGACCCATCCCTTTCAAGCCTCTTTCGTGGCGAGGTAGAGAGACACGGTTGGAGATAATAGAAATTCAAACTTCGATTGTCGAGGTAGCCCTTGATTACAAACGGCAAAATAGAACCTTGACCCACGGAACCGTGACACAATGATGTTATTAATCAAATGTTTTTTAACATTCGCATCGTCAAACGTAATGTTGCGGTTCCTAATTTTCAGATTACACAAGAGGTACATGAAATATATTAATTTTTTTTTAAATGTCGTAACGTAACCCAATTAATTGCGCAATTAATTAGACTTTCTCAAGAATGTTTAATAAATTATAATTATCCAGTTAATTAGCTGTTATCGTTATTTTTCTCGTATGTTTATTGTTTTGTTGGATATTCTATACATTTGTTGTCTAGTTATCTTAACTTGACTTAACTAGTAAATTCTTACCCCAAATAAACATTTTAAGATTAATAAGGTTTAGGTTCTTTAGGTACAGTCAGGAGCAAAAATAAGGGGTCAGAGTGCGTTGTTCATACTAAAGAGGCTATTTCGAAGCCTTGGTTCCTCGCCAGGGAATGCTTTTAGTGAAATCTGATGATGAATACCCCGACTATCGATACAGGACTTCCAGAGTGCCTAGTATACCCAACTGAATAAATCTGCGGTTAACGCCGGAATTGTGCATGTTCAGAAAAACATCTAAAATGGCAATAAAATGTAAGGAAACCCAAGTGCTGACCCAAACTCTCCCGCTGTGGCGTTAACTGATTGTGCGATCAGTTAGGTATCTTAAGAACTTTTGACCTCCTCTATTGAACCTCGCAGTACCCACCATTAAAACTCACTCAAAACAACCCCTGGCGAGGAACCAAGGCTTCGAAATAGTCTCGTTTGTATGAAAAACGCGCTCTGACCCGGTATTTTTGCTCCTGAGTGTAGTTACAATTATTATTATTTTCCAAATAGTCCAAGATAATGTTTCATTTGAACCTGTTACCCTTTTAACTTGCTGCGCTCGGGTTTTCTGCTAAAGATTCTTTGCTTCGGTCAGCGGGCCCTCAAAAGGAATGAAAACGGGTCACTTTCTATAGAAATTCTATATAAAGTGATCAGATTTCTTTACTTTTGACTATATTATGGTCACATTTATCGATGTGGATAAAGCATCTGTCACTATCTGACCAGTATTGTAAGAGCGAGAGTGACGGATGCTTATCCACCGGGATGAGGTGTCCATAATACGGCCCCTGGATTCAAATACGACGCATCACTTTGCTCTCTTATAGCACAATACATACTCATTAATATTATTAAATAAATATTGAATAGATTATAACTTTAAACGATAGATCGGTATTTAAGCTGCTTTCAGAGCTGATATCTCTTCAACTATTCCGATTAAACTGGTTTTGTCAAAAAAACTGTCTAACTGTTTGGGACCAACAATGCTACAGACAAGGTAACCCTTCATTTTATCGAATTTCACTACATCGATTCTATCATTTCATCGAATTTAATTTCAACGAACACTATTATCTTTTTTGGTTGAAACAAAATTACGTCGTTCAAGTAAACGTTAGACTACCAAAAATAAAATGCAAAATGATGCGTAATACGTTCGGTCAAAGGTGTTTCGATAAAATAATTGGTAGTAGAAGAAAATCGGTAATAGACAGTAATAGTCTACAACCTGTCCTCCACTTACGTCAAAAGGCCTTCTTAATCCTAACTAACTCGCGTCCTAGAGGCGCCATCTATCGATAAGACTCCAATCACTGGCGCTAGCATCCTGTTAAAAGGTCCAACAAATTCTCGCAATCAAATATGAATTAACATTCGTCAGCCGGCCGTTAGTCTTCATCTCCCGGAGATAAGAAGCCGATAACGGCTGATAACCAATACTAATGGAGTTCGTTGTCTTGCTGATAAGATAGTAATGAATCTTCGTTTTAAAACGTTGTTTGTGGGCGCTTTGCAGTTTTCCTTAAAATGTATACAGAAATAGAACGGTAGCGTCATCTATCTGCGTATGACAACAAATACCTACTACAATTTTTTTGGGTTGCCTTCCAAATGGTATCAACGAGATCCTATGTATTACTCAGGCTCCGCTGTACGTCTGTATGTCAGCAGGTTGCATCTCATGAATCGTAATAAGGAGTAGAAATTTTCACAGGATGTGTATTTCTATTACTACAATAATAACATTTTTTTTCATTAGTATCTTAATATTGTACGTTTGTACGGAAACTTTTTTTATACCTGACATTTACAGATATAATGACAGGTATGGAGAAATTATATTTTAGTCTTTTTTGTCTAGTCTAGACATATCAAACTAAGATATATCTTCCAGTCAACTAAAAGGGAATTTAGATTTACATCTCCGGTTCCTTAAACAAATATACTATAACCGTGTTACCTCTAAGCCCACTTAACCAAATCTGATATAAAAAATATAAATAATGTTCCAAAGGGTCTTGTAATTTAATTTTTAACCAGGAAAGGGTAATGGCCCAAAATTTAAGGTGCCCAGATAATTGCTGAGGCCTTAATCCACTGTATCCCGGATACAAAAGGAAGTGGGCATTACTGCGCGTTTCCATTGTGCTAGAGACTGACAGTATTGAATCTTTGACTATAGGATTCTTGTGACAATTTTATTAAGTTATTACTTAGTTACTATTTAAACTGATTCTGAATGAGATAGATGTGCTAACCCATGTTTTTGAATTTGTGGACATATAAATAAGAATATGACCAATAAGACTTTTCCACCACAATCAATTCAATTTTTCAAAAGTTTTTTGGGCTAAATATGCTTTTTTCCAAGCCTCTACTCGTATAAATCAAGCTATCGTGCAAGTGTTTCAATTTTCATGTTTAATAATAATAATAATAATTGTTTTAGTACAATAAAGTGTTTACACACAAACATGTATACATTAAGATAATATTTAAGTAATGTCTAAATTTCTCATCCGTCAAATCACGTACTGCGTGCCAATGGAGCCTCCAGATCCCAATCTCCACCTATTAACCGTCTCCAATTAAACAATAGGTTGGTAATCGAAAAAATAATTTGCCTAATTTATCCAAACGTCAGACTGACGGCCAATTTGTCGTCCCAATCGCTAGATGGCGCGATTGTTAACTTGTAATTAGAGCTATTTGTTTGGCTTATCTGTGGAAGCATCGCGCTAGAACAATGGGGAAAGGTTTGGAATGATTCGATTAGTGTGAAGTGATTTAATTGTTTTTGTGTTGGTCAACTTGTTTAGTGTAGGTTTAATGCTCAGATTGAGAGGATTGGTAAATACCTTTATTTTTGGTATAAAAGTTAAGGTAAAATAACCTCCCCTAGAGAGATAATTTGTTTTATTTTACTTAGACCTCTATGTAAAGACATGGTCAAAGGTGACGTAGGTAATGAATGATTGAGTAAGTCACTTTTAGTTAGTTCTCTGGTGGCCTACATTGAATTAAATTAGGATTTCAAGATTAATATCACACATCGAACCTTACATATGTTGTGTGTTATCAATTTGTCAATCATTTTAATTGAATATGAAATTCATACGCAGAAATAAAACTGGCATACGCTGGTGACGATGCGACAGGAAGCGGTTGTTGTTCTAGTGTTGCCAGAAGAAGAAACATCTGTTGCAAATAAGGATGACCACTACTGACTGTCGCTGATCTTTGTGTCGTTATCCGTTTTTTGTTTTAGATATTTAAGTTAGTTTTTAGTCAGGGACCCTCTGACACCCAGCGCCGCGGCTTGCTGCGGCACAAGGCTGAGTAGGGCCCTTTTTAACGACTTTTTATATTTCGATCAACATGTCAGCCGAAAGACGTCCACTGCTGGTCATAGGCCTCCCCCAAGGCTTTCCACTCAGACCGGTCTTGTGCTTTTCGCATCCACCGCGGTCCCGCGATCCTGACGAGGTTTTCACTCCATCTTGTTGGAGGCCTACCTACAGGACCAGAAGACGACACTCTTCAAGGGAACGAAAATTTATAGGCTATTTTCCGTTGACCTACAACTATGAAATTAGGCAATTAATACCGTTTTATACTACAAGTATCCAACATTTTTAATTAAATCACAAAAAATGATATATATTTGTAGTATATGTGGGTACATACAAAACGGTGTCAAGAACTGTCATCCGAATAACTGCCAGTCTGTTTTCCGAGTAATAAACGAGCATGACACGTATACTGGTCATTTAATTATAATTCCTTAAATCCTCGATACAGGACAACTGGCGACGAGCTATTTCCCCGCGTAATTGTATGTTTAAAAGTGTAATAAAAGAACAACAATCTTAAGATGGCCACCAGTCACGGATTATTAGGAAGCAGTCTCACCTTCGACCATCACGTACAGGAGTGGAAGATTTTTTTAAGTCGTTTTACGCAGTACTGTGTGGCGAACGACATAACCGATGAAAAGGATAAATCGGGAGTTAAACGTCGTGCCCTGTTATTGTCTGCTCTGGTCGAGGACACCTTCCGCGTCGTCAGAGATCTTTTACACCCGAAAGAACTCGAGACCTTGGAGTACAAGGAGCTTGTGGACAAACTGAACCAACATTTTATTACAAAGAGAAGTTCATTTGCTGAGAGGTACAAATTCTACAAGGCCGAGCAGCGCACGGGCGAAGATTTAGCGGAGTGGGCGGCGCGAGTGCGAAGTCTTGCGCTGTATTGTGAGTTCAAAGCGGAGCTCGGGACAGCGTTGCGAGACCGTTTTATTCTCGGGCTCGAGAATGTCAAGGAGAAGGAGAGGTTGTTTTCAGAAAGCATCGAAACGTTAACGTTTGAGGAAGCCTTGGGGATCGCACAAGATGTTCGTTGTGCTCGCATGGCGCTGCATGGGTCGCGCACGGAGGCTAACACTGCCGCGCCGGCGCAGTCGGTGTTTGCTATGCGCGCCGGTCCCAGTGCAGGAAAAGATCGTCGGGCCCCGGAAAAAAAGTGTTGTAGTGTGTGTGGTTATAGTAGCCATGACAAAGAACAGTGTAGGTTTGTAAATTTCGCGTGTAAAAAGTGTTTTAAAAAGGGACACCTTAAAAGAATGTGCACCATGAATGTAAAAAACAACAACTTTATAGCTGCGGATGACGAGATTTTACATTATGAAGGTAATTATGGCTTATACAATATAAAATGTGTTAACGGTAAACCTATGCAGCAGTTCGTGTCGATAGCGCGCGATCCGGTTTTGTGCGAAGTAGATAGTGGTAGTGCGGTCTCTGTCTTGCCAGGGGATGTTTACGAGTCAAAGTTTAAAGATAACTGCGAATTAAAGTCATGCAAAGTTGTTTTAAACTGTTATAATGGTACTAAAATATTACCAATGGGCTGTATAGCGTTGCCTGTGACGTTCGAGGGCCAAACCAAGTCGTTAACATTTTATGTTATTAATAAGACAGGTAGTAAACAACCCACATTACTTGGACGCGATTTTATAAGTTCGTTTAACATGCAATTGTGTACAGTCAATTGTAATAATTTACAATCAGATAGTTTAACTGAGGAGTTAAAATGTAAGTATTCACAATTATTTGCGAACGAATTAGGTCAGTTTAACAAGTACAAGGTCACGTTAAAGGTCAAGCCGGATGTACCATTAAAGTTTTTTAAGCCAAGAACTGTTCCATTAGCGCTCAGAGAAAAGGTCGAAAGTGAATTGGATAGATTATTGAGTTTAGGTATTCTTGAACGAGTGGAGCACGCCGAAGTAGCAACACCGATAGTGCCAGTGCTGCGTCGCGACGGCGGCGTCCGCATTTGCGGCGACTACTCCGTGACGCTAAACAAGGCGCTGTACGTTGACTCCTACCCGCTGCCGCGATATGAAGATTTATTTGCTCGGTTGCACGGCGGCCTGCAATTTAGCAAGTTAGATTTGTCCCGAGCGTACAATCAATTAGTATTAGATGATACGAAAAAACTTACATGTATCAATACACATAAGGGTCTTTTCTGCTATAATAGACTAGTTTTCGGTCTTTCCTGTGCCCCGAGTATTTTCCAGAGAACCATAGAGCAATTGTTGGCGGGAATTGAAGGAATATGTATTTTCCTAGATGATATATTAGTGACAGGTCCGTCCACAGCCGTTCATTTAGCGCGCCTCGAAAATGTACTAAGTCGTTTGCAGGATGCAGGGTTCCGTTTAAGGGGTGACAAGTGTGAGTTATTTAAAGATTCCGTAGAATATCTGGGGTTTGTTATTGATAAAACGGGTTTGCGCAAAACAAATGCAAAGGTGGAAGCAATATTAAATAGTAAAGCTCCCCAGAACGAAAAGGAATTAAAATCATTCTTAGGAATGATTAATTATTATAGAAGTTTTATCCCAAACATCTCCAGTGTTCTAGCCCCATTACATTCATTGCTCCGCAAGAGTGAAAAGTGGATTTGGGGTCATGAGCAAGCCAGGGCTTTTGAGCACGTAAAGGATGAGTTGGCTAGTGAGCGCGTGCTGGCACACTTTGACCCGTCGCTGCCGACGGTGGTTACAGCTGATGCAGGACCTCGAGGTCTTGGTGCTGTGATAGCTCAACGACAACCCGACGGCAAGGAACGAGTTGTCGCGTACGCCTCGCGTTCACTGACCAAGCCAGAACTAAATTATGCGCAAATCCAAAAAGAGGCTACGTCCATAATATTCGCGGTTAAAAAATTTCACCATTATTTATATGGACGGGCGACTCCGTTTATACTGCGGACAGACCACAAGCCCTTGTTGTCTATTTTTGGTACAAAAAAAGGTGTTCCGGAAATGGCGGCAAATAGATTACAGCGATACGCTTTATTTTTAACTGCATATAATTTCGACATCGAATATGTAAGGAGTGAAAACAACGTTGCAGATTTTCTATCGCGGTCCGTGCCTTGTGCGAAAAGCAACGAGCAGCAAAACGTCGAAGAAGTAAATCAATTCATTAATTACGTTACCGATTCAGTATTAAAGCCGTTGACCTTGAGCGATATTAAGCGGGAAACTGATCGAGATGAGTCGTTACGTAAGGTAGCTTATTATGTAAACAATGGTTGGCCGTCGAAAGTGTCGTGTTCTGATTTAAAACCTTATTTTTTAAACAGGCACGAAATCAGTGTCGAGAAAGGTTGTATTTTGCGCGGCCATAAATTAGTTATACCTAGCATTTATAGGGAGCAAATTTTGAACGAGTTACACGACTCGCACTTTGGCGTAGTCAAAATGAAGTCAGACGCGAGAGCGCGCATGTGGTGGCCTAATATCGACAGGCATATTGAGGAAAAAGTAGGTTCTTGCTCGGTGTGCAACCAGTACAGGCACGCGCCAGGACACAGTCCACTGGCGCCGTGGAAGTACCCGGCGCGGCCGTGGGAACGTTTACACCTAGATATGTTTACGCTACAAAATAAACAGTTTTTGATTACAGTTGATGCGTTCTCAAAGTGGGTAGAATGTTTTTATATGCCTCGTACAGATTCTGGGTCAATAATTGATAAATTAGACGAACTATTCAGCAGATACGGTTTGGTTTGCACCCTTGTCACAGACAATGGTTCTAATTTTTGTTCAACGCAATTTGAAAACTATTGCATTGCGAACGGTATCCGACATGTAACAAGCGCTCCATACCACCCCGCCTCTAATGGTCAAGCGGAAAATACAGTCAAGACGGTCAAAAGAGGTTTAAAATTAATCATAGCAGAAAACTTGCCACAACGGAACTTATTTAAGAGTTTAAATAAATTTTTATTCAGCTATAGGAACACGATTCATTGCACAACGGGTTTCTCTCCCGCTCAGCTGTTGCTAGGCCGGCGCCTGCGCTGTCTACTCGACCTGCTGCAGGTAAACAACGATGACTCATCGACGGTCATTAACGAAACGTCTTCCGTAGCTAAAAGTAATGTTGTAACAAAACAGATCTTACAGAGTAACCGTTACGGTGGAAAACGAAATGCAGTTTTTAAAATTGGTCAAAAAGTGCTTGTAAAACATTTTTACAATAACGGAACAAAAAACATTTGGAAAGTGGGTTATATAAAGGACATTATTGGTTCTAGAATGTTAAATATTTATATACCAGAACTAGATTTAAGTACAAAAAAACATATAGATCATGTATTGATATATAAAGGAACGGACAGACTGCTCGTAGAAGACGACTCAAGTAGTTATGAATATATCTCACCGAGTGGGAATGATACCTCATCAAATGGAATACAAACCGACATTGAGTCCTCACCAACCATCCAGCCGCGGTGGTCGGAGCAACATCAACAAACGGAGGAAACCGATGACCAAGACGATTCTTTTTGCTCATTACCAGAATTGTTTTCACCACGGGCTCATGATAACATGGAAGGCGGCAACACAACTGAAGCTGCTGTTGAAGAAATACGTCATGAGGAGGAGAATAGTGATGACTTGAATGTATCTCCGGGCCCGTTTCCGCAGGTGTCGCCGAGGGTTGAGCCGCCAGTGGAGAGGACCGTTGCCCCCGAGACAGAGCGCGTCGGGTCGCCTGCAGGGTTGCCACCTATTGAGGCATCCACAACTGATACAGAAGAGCATCAAAGGAAGCCTGTCCGTTCCACGCGAAACAGAAATGTTCGCTACAAAGACTTTTATTAGCTTATTATTCATAATGATTTTGTAATTTAGTGGTGGAGGGATTGTAGTATATGTGGGTACATACAAAACGGTGTCAAGAACTGTCATCCGAATAACTGCCAGTCTGTTTTCCGAGTAATAAACGAGCATGACACGTATACTGGTCATTTAATTATAATTCCTTAAATCCTCGATACAGGACAATATTATATTCTATTCTATAGCTCGAGCTGTATACTTAAATGAATCCTACTATTTTCTCGGAGAGCAAGAGTTTAGTTTTGTAATCGCACCTTGCATTTCAAAACAACATTGTATAAGTAATCCAATATGTTCTTATGTTATTGTTGCACTTATCTGGATATGTGGGATTTCACGTGCACTTCTCGGAAGAGTGCGGGTGGCCTGCATTGCGATACGATAGTGGGTTCGATACTTGACTTTGTTCTTTGGAATTTTGATTTAAAGTGTGCAGTGTTCGTATTGTTGTGTATAAACTCTGTTACTCAACTTTACTTAATGGTTTTGGTCATACCTCGAGCTCCAATTATAAATTTACAGAGCTGACCTTTTAAGTTGGGCTAGATAAGTTGCATTCTGCAAACAGTAAGGCTGCACAAATTGAGTGGTGATTTAAACCACCGTCAAGCAGCAGTGTTCGCATTGCTGTGTTCCGGTGTGGTGATAAGTCAACCGGTGAAATTACTAGTATAGAGGCATTCCATCTTAGCCCTCTGGTGGCAACGCATTTGAGGTCTTAGGATTGCAGTCTTGAGAATGTAGTTGAGATTCCAAATGTCTATGGGTCTCATGTCCCACTTACCATCAGGTGGCCTGAGTGCTCGCCTGCCTTCTCATTGTCATAAAAAAAACTAACTTACATAAAATACTACTCTTGTAAAAAAAAAACGAAGTTCCTAGAAAAAAATATTCCGTGTCTGAGAACTAAAACCATTGTAAGGGTCGTTCTTGCATTTCGTTCAAATCACGTTTCCAGGGCAAAAAGTGCTATGATTTTAACATTTATTACAGATCTTTTTTAATAGAGTTATTATAGCCTAAAAGTACTTTCGGTACCATCTAACGCGTATAGAATTTAGTATTAATTAAAGCAAGTAAATGATAAAAAACGTGGCAATATCTCATCCCCCTCCTGTTTCCAACGACCATTCAGAGGCTTTGATATTTTTTCATTCTCTAGTTTTGCCAGTAATTATGATTTCTGTCATTTTATCATGTTAAGTAACAAATAAACAATACATAATTCAGGTTGATTAATTTTTAGTACTGTATTAACTTTGAAAGAATCAAGGTTTTAGTTTTGTCAAATCAAAAACCTCATTCCCGTCCTCGATGAAGAACGTGCAAGTTTTAAGTTACCTGTGGACACCCAAACGCGGCATGAACCTACCGCTCGCCCCCCTCCCGCTCTGTCGCGCGCCACAGCTCTGAGCGGACGGACGCTAGTCGCCTGGTTATAAAAATAACGACGATATTGTTGCGCGGAGGGAACTTTGGTATCGCCTAAACTTCATCCCCGTCCTGCCTTTTATTGAGTAAGTAATTTTTTATTAAATATTGGTGTTGGTTTACCGTGATCCTTGTATTGAATTGTTATTACTTATTCAATCTAGTAGAACAGGTACTCAGGCAATATAAGCAAATTAGGATCAAAGTGCAAATACTCATTACCCTCCTATTCATTACATTCCATTTTGCGGAAAATTTTAATGGAAGGTAATGATAACGTTTGGAAGGGAATGAATACTCTTCTGTAACTTAAAATAAACAAAGCTTTCCAAGCATATTCTAATATTATATAACCGAAAGTGAGAATATATGTTCATTTCTTTGATCGCCTATCCTGTTTTATCAATTTTTATCAAAATTGTTCTGAAAAGTAGCTTGCAAACGTTTTTAACAAACAGTAATGCGAGTTACTTTTAACTTAAAAAGTTTTAGGGTTCTACAGCAAGGAACAGAACTCTAATAGAATCTGTCGGTCTGTCTGTCTGTCTGTGAGACCGGCAATTTGCTCCAAAACTACTGGACCGATAGAGTTGAAATTTAGTACACAATATAATATACGAGTCGGTGACTTAAAGACGGACATGTAACGTAAAAAAATGAATATTAAACATGGGCGGCACATCATTAATAGTAATGAAAGCCTTTAGAAATATTTATTTTTAACTTATATAAACATTAAAGTTTAAGAATTTATACATTTAGTTTTATGCATCTTGACTATTATATCGAAGGTTTATTACACGGATTAAAATTATGCAATTCATGTTATGTTAAATGAAAATTAGACCATTTGTTTTTATAATAAACATTACACACCCTTTTGAAAAATTTGAAATTCACAATTTTGACAGTTGTCTATGGTTCTTGCAATCGCTGTCCCTAAGCAATCCGGGCTCACCCTTACTATGCCCAGATTATTTGTAATTCCAAGTCACTATCGTTGCGTTTATTTATTAATTATTTGATCTTACAGAGACTGCATTGGCTAAAACAAAGAAAAAACTCACGAAAGATGAAAAACTTGCGAAAGATAGATCTAGAAAACGCGAAAAATATAAAGAAATTAAAAATAACCCTGAGATTTTTAAAATTGAAAAAGAAAAAGAGCGATTGAAATACCTAAAGAAAAAGGAAAAGAAGCAAATTTGTAGCATAAGAGATCTCCCAAATAGTTCCTATTTATCTTTTGATATAATTAAAGTTTTTTCCTAATGTCGTAGATATTATGTAAGTTGAGATTTACCTTATTTTTATTTTTTTAATTAGTTTTGTTACTCTCCAAGACTTTACTTTTCGAATTTCTTATCTACATTAAGTAATTGAAAATTACAATTGCCAATTTTTATTTTTATTGCACGTGAGATTTCGTTTTTATCTCACTCGTACAATTATCATTACTTTACTTCTTTGAATTTGTTTTTTTTAATACATGTGATAATTGATAATTGCCAGTTTTCATTTTTATCACATGTGCTCTTATGTTTCGCTATCACTTGTATTGATCTCATTTGTACAATTGGTTAATTGTCCAAATATGTTATTATTATTAGTAATATTTGTTAGAAGTTATACTTATTTGTTACGTTTGATTTTAAAACCTTAAGTTGTTACTTAATTGTGGCTGCCTTAATAAAGAAAAGTTACCTTATTTCTGTTGTTTATAAAAAAAATATGATTGTAAGTTGATTTTGAATGAATGTCCAAAGAATAATTTGTACCTATTTCTGTTTATTTTAGAATTTTGTATTTTTGTTTTGTTATTTCAAAGGCTGATTAAAAATAATACTTTCTAATATGACTTTATTAATCCATTCAACAAATCCAAACTTACCTATTATAAGTTTCATCTTTTATTATCATTACCTTCCAAGCCTATTTCATTACCTTCCGGGCGATTTTCATTACCCTCTTAGGGCTCATTACCTTCCTTCCCCTTACAATAAGTACAATTATGTTATAAAGGTGCCTTTCATTGGTTTTTATTGTTTTTAAATACGTGAAACTTCTTATTAATTTTTATTTATAAAAAAACAAAAAAAAAATCGGTTCTCAATTTTTGTGAAATTTGAACGAAACGCAAGAACCACCCGTAAATTGATTCGTTTCTTAGTTCTGTTTGATCGAATTTGGTTTTTCACATTGGAACGACTCAACAGATCTGATTTTAAATAGTAGTTTTCTTTTCTAAGTTTCGTTAGGTAAGTACCATTTAAAATATGCGCACCTTATTTTGTCAACCCTTTGTCCATCTCACTCGTGTGCAATCATCATCATCATCATTTCAGCCATAGGTCGTCCACTGCTGAACATAGGCCTCTCCCAAAGATTTCCACCTCACCCGGTTGGAAGCGGCCTGCATCCAGCGGGTCCCCGCGGACTTGACCAAATCGTCCGTTCATCTCGCGGGGGGTCGCCCTACGCTGCGCTTGCCGGTACGTGGTCTCCACCCGAGAACTCTACTGCCCCAGCGGCCATCAGTCCTTCGAGCAATGTGGCCTGCACATTGCCACTTCAGCCTGCTAACCCGATTGGCTATGTCGGTTACTTTAGTTCGTCTACGTATCTCCTCGTTCCTGATTCGATCTCGTAGCGAGACACCAAGCATAGCTCTTTCCATGGCACGCTGAGTGACTCTGAGCCTATTCAAGAGGCCAACGGTTAGAGACCACGTCTCGGCACCGTAGGTCATCACTGGTAACACACACTGTTCGAAGACTTTAGTCTTCAGACACTGAGGTATTTTCACTCGTGTGCAATGCAGTTTTATATTGATGATCATTGCGGCGTATTATCGAGTTTCTTGCGGCGCTTCTTCTCAGAAGTGGTCTTCTGTTGGGGAGCGCTAGTAGATATTTAACGTGCTAACGTGCCGTCTTACTAAATACATTTCTAAAGGTACAAAGTCAATGTTTCAATCCAAAACTTTCGCAATCAACTGTACAACATGATTTTTGATATACAACGTGAATAGCCCTTGTCCAGTCCTGCATCCCAATCAGAAGACTCATCTTGTACCACATTGTTCTTTCCCGAAACTAAAACCCCACTCTAACTCCTCGTAATAGGGTTGATTGTGCCTTTCCCCGTCACGATCCGTCCCGACCTACGGCCTTACGATACATTTCATCTTGCCCAAGCATAAACTATAAAGCTTGGGGTTTATTATTTAACGATTAAAATTGAGTAACAGTTCTACGTCGAACTGGCTTCATTTGACCTGTGTTTTTACTAAGAATGTGTTGAGATAACCTACAAAATACATTGGGTACGTTTGCATTTGTTTCGAACCTACACATTTATATGATTTTGTGTTTGAATGAAACGGGAATTAAACGGAATTATGACAAGTTACACCACTTATAGCCTTTCCTTAACCTAATTAATGTAATTAATGACCTCACAATTCAACATACATTTTAATAAAAAGACATCTAGGTTTTTTCAAACGGTTTTCAAATAATCATAATAAAATAATGGTTTTATCATAGACAATGTCATGCCCGGTGCACTTCGCACTTTAGGCACCAAGCGTAGCTAGTGTCACCCCTACCAGCTTGCATCTGTAGGGGTGACACTTTTTTATTGACTAGGATATAATTTAACTACGCGATAGAACGGAAAGCGCAACGTATGCACGTAACTTTATACCTAAACGCAAAAAATCATTTCATTTGAAAATCGTCTTTTGTTCTTGTACTAATAAACATTTTGTGGCAAGGTCTATTCCCAATTCGATGTAGACTTTTCCTACAAACCCTTTGCTACTAAGAATACCCCCCCAGGCGTCAATTGTTAACAACCGGCCGATTCTCGTGAACAGATACAATCGATTATGTCTTTTATTTTCTCGCACTAGAGTCTCGATTGGTTTTATTCGTCGCCCCGAGCGTTTAGATCGGTGCTACGTCAAATTAGATCAGACAGCTCAGTGAAAACTGAGCCTTAAAGTTACGTTTTAAGTTTGATAGTGTTAATTTTTCATTTGACGCCTGTTATCTATTGATTCATCTATTTGCATGACGGATAAAGACTTTCTTGCCTATGTGTCTTGGATCTTACGGGCTTAGTTTTAAGATGTAGTTTTGAGTGTGGTAGAATGTGATGTTGATGTGTTGTGTGTTTGTGTGTTTGTTTTGACAGTGTCCGTGTTACGGGTGACTACGATTATGCGATTGTGTGGAGCGTTTTAGATCAACTGATAACGTGCGACACAGTGGCGTTTCCTTCATTGCACTTAATGCTATTATTTGTTTAGTTTTAATATAAATTACGACTAGTAATTAAAAAATATTTGATACTTATTATATTATTGTATCGATATCGGCATATAGCGTTTATTTCAAGTATTCTCAAATACAAAATAAGGAACTTTAATTTGAAATTAATTTTAAAAGTAAATGAACATACGCTATAATTACTATCTTAAAAATCAAGTGCTGTATCTATGGCAAGGATGGTAGAAACAAGGAAAGTATTTTTCACACCTCATGCTCGAAATTGCTCAATTATATGTCATGCAAATCTCAGTTAAAGCAAGTCATTATAACCATCGGCTAACCAGCGGGTTATAATGAGATTCAGTAAAATATTATAACCCGGCGAGTAATAATGAGATCTGAATTCGTATGAAAAATCTTATTTGAAAATCGAACTGGCCACTATAAGCCATATACGCAAAACAAAGAATATAAAAGAAAAGCCGCAAGTGTTGCAAAACGATGCAGTATTAGTTAGCAGGAGGCTAAAGTTGGAAGATTATAGTTTGAATAAAAAAGTCGAGTGACGAAAGCGAATATGATTAAGTGATCTGAGATTTGACGTTGTTTCTAATAAGTAGCATTGCTTTTTATTCTCTGGTAAAAGGTGAGAAAAGTAAAGTATTCTCCTTTACACCCAGGAATCTGTTTTAATTGCATACTCGTAACTCGCTGCGCTCGGGAGCTACATTTGCAGTCCCTCGTCTGCTCAGGATTCAATATCGCGCCCGTGTCATAAGACAGTGCTTTATCCCCTCGGTGTATAATGTACTATGACCTGTTTTGGTATTGTTTTTAACTCGTAACAAGAGCTATTAAAACGTTGACAATACGATAACAGGTCAAATACGAAATGATTTTTATGGTGTTGAATAAGGGCCCAGCTACTTTTCACTTGATAATAAGAGATGTCATAACGTCTACAGAGTGATAATGATATCGAAGAAAGATCTTCTTCTTCTCAGCATATAATCTTCCTCTGCCGAACATATGCTTCTTCCATGGATTTCAATGATGTTCTTGATGATGCGATTCTAGTCCAGGTCGGCCTTGCCATCTTCTGGATATTGTCCGACCGTCTGTCTGGCTGCTCTCTATCTTTGTCGACCGTGTGTCCCGCAGGTTTTACATTTCATATAGTTTTTGTCTGTCTGTCTGTGTGTTTACGCTCTGTTAATGGCTCCGCGGGAGATTAGATAACGGAGCGTTTTAGTTTAATTATATGTGTTTCCGTGTCGATAATAACATTAATAATATAACATAACGGCTAGAATTAGAAGGGGGTTGCTGAAACACAAAATTTGGAAGATACTATGCCTTAGTCATGGATTTTGAATGTTAAGTCTTTATCAAACCTACAGAATGCCATAGTATTTATTTTGTCATTAATAATTTTTCGAGAATTAACGCTGGAACATTCGAATAATTAAATTTGTGACCCACTTTGGTTGCATAGTCAATCTGACATTCTACCGCAATAAGGTTAAGTTTCCTATCAATGACAAATGACTTGGCATCTCTAATGACAATGACATCTTCAAGCAGATTTTCTTTGAATGGGTAGAAAATTAACTTCCGTGACGTATCTATATGGCTAAATAGTAGTTCAAGTTGAGATCTTGGGCTCTTGTTAGATAAGTGATTTGCCTTAGCTGTAAGAGCATAAACATGCCTTTGCTTTGCAAAATGTGGAAAAAGTACAGTTTTTGATTTATCCTGGGGCCTGATGTATCCTCGCACTTGTCGGTTTTCTTTGAATGAACGGTTAAACTATATAAACGAATATAATATATAAACTATCAATTGTACTACAAACTACCAAATTCCACGTCCAATGGTAGTGGTGCTGGATGACAGACAGACATTAAGCGCTTACAATTTTTTATTGAAGTAGGTACTCAATTTATACTATCTATTATTTTGTCGAAACAAAGAATTTTAATTTCATCCAAGAGTTTTTGGTAGTCACTAGTTGTTTTTTTTGTAGTCACTAGTTTTTTTTTGGTAGTCACTAGGTTTTTGTTTGGTAGTCACTAGTTTTTTTTTGGTAGTCACTAATTATTGTTGGGTAGTCAATATTTTTTTTGTAGTCACTAATATAACCTAACCTTACCTACGTAGTTAATGTTTAAGGTTCCCCGAAAACATAATTGATTCAGCGGAAAATAACTTTCGATGGAATGATACAATTAATTACCTTATACAAGGGGCAAACAGAAATGATCGGGAATTAAAAAAACTACAAGTACGTTATACCTAAATACTATTTCATTGTTTTTCGAAGTATTCTCCCTTGCAATCAATGCACATTTGCATTCTTTCGAACCAGTTATTAAAACAGTAATTCCACTCTGAATTGGAAGATTCCAAAATGGCCGATTTATACGCTTCTGGGTCTTAAAATCGCTCACCACGTAACAAATCCTTATTTTTTGGGAATGTAAAAAAATCGTTAGGGCTCAAGTCGGGACTATACGGAGGTTGAGATATTAACTCTACATTTTCTTGGTTCAAAAACTTTTTTGTTTTGCGAGCGGCAAGGGAGCTCGCGTTACCGTGGTGTAAGAGGATTCGGCATGTAGCATTACCTCTACGGAGTTCAGCCATAATTTCTGGCAAACAAACCAAGATGTACCCATTGGCGGTAACGGTTCTGTGATCCTGTAAAGGAATTGTGGCCACATGCCCTTTTTGGAAACAAACGAAGCAATCTTCGATACCCTACGAGAACGCAACACTTTCGTTGTCTCCACCTCACCATCGAAGACCCAAACTGCCGACTGATGTTTTCATACAGGTTCATAAGAATAAATCCGTGATTCGTCACCCTAGACGATGTTATAAACCGCTTTTGACTTCCCTCCATTGAAGCGTTTCAGAGTAGACCGACACCACTCAACACGAGCCGCCTTCTGCTCGAGATAAATTATAGGGTACCAAGCGGGAAATTAACTTTCTGACGCCCAACTCATTATGCAAAATATTTTGAATTGCAGTCATTCCAAACCCTATGAAAGCCCGAATCTGCTCGTATGTGACATGTCGATCATCTTGAAAAAAAATTGCACAGCCGTCACGTTTTCAGGCGTTACTGCTGTTTTTGGTCGACCACTAGAAGGTACGGTATTGAGAGAGGCACGACCTCGTCGGAACTCCGAATACCAGCGATAAATAGTCGATTGGCTTGATGCTCCCACATTATATATGAAAACAAGCTCACCGAGACATTCATCTTGAGATAACTCTCGACGAAAGTTGTGATAAATTATAGCACGGAAATTTTCACGCGTTACCTCTATTTTGTCTAATTTAAACTGGCGTGACGAAAATAACCCGACCCCTTTTTTAAATTGTGTTAATGTCATTACGATTACAAGTGGCCAGTACTCACGTAACAAAAAAGGTTTCATGCTGCCTCAATCCCAAGTACTCAATTCCCGATCATATCGATGTGGCCCTAGTATGCCTGCGTCTATATCACGTGTCAAATGTGGATAAAGTATCCATCACTCTCGTACTTATTAGCGACCTGGACACGTAAAGTTCGGACTGCGGGAAACGCCACGCGCCGTTCCAATCTTCGTTCCGAACCGGTACAGTTGCATTTACGCGTACGGTTCGGAACGAAGATTGGAACGTCGCATGGCGTTTCCCGCGTTCCGAACTTTACCTGTGCAGGCCGCTATTTACGTGTCAAAAGGTGACGGATGCCTTATCCACACTTTGTCACGCGAGTAGTATGTTAAGTAGTAACTTCAAACTCGCATAAGTCCGTGCAAAAGGACAACGGAATTTGCCTCTTTTTTTCAAACGAATTAGGTTTTAAATTCGTATATCAAACTTCAGCGACATATCCGAGATGAAGTTAAGCGACTCAATTATTTTAGCAATAATTGCTCTTGGAATCTTAGGCCCGTATTAATAAACTGATCTCAAATCTAATGCTCGTCTCGAGATGCGTCAGAAATGACAGTGTTCTATGGTTTGGCGTTTACTTTAACGTATCTTGTGACGGGCCTCACGGTCAAGATGAGTTTATTAATACGGGCCTTAATGTTGCTGCCTTACTCTTAATTGGTGTAATAAAACGAAACATCTATACTAATGACCGGCCATTTTTGCTCAAAAAATAACCCGCACCTTAAGAAACATAGAATCAGTAGTCATACATTTAATTCAATTCATCAAAACAAGATGGCGGATAGCTTTTAATCTGCGCCCACGCACCATTGTCTAGAGCGATGTAATCTGTGCCACAAAAACGGCTGGACCGGTTTCGATATGCTTAAAGTTGGAACAATGTAACAGTTTTGTTGGAAAATGTTAACATAACAAGCGTTGGTTGGCTTCTGTTTAGTTTTAGGTTTAATATTATCGGGTATTTAGATGTTGCAATGTATAAAAAAAACCGGGTAAGAGCTGGAAGGACCATGCTCAGTGTAAGATAATTCCGACACCGCTACTACAAACAAAAAACAATCTCGAAAACTTAACTAGTATGAACGCGTTTCAATTAAAAGTTGTTTAGTGCTATCATAGATGAGATTTTTAGCAGGTGTATTAGACAACAAACAACCAACAAGATGGAGTGCCGACCTCGTCAGGATTGCGGGACCGCGGTGGATGCGAAAAGCACAAGACCGGTCCGAGTGGAAAGCCTTGGGGGAGGCCTATGTCCAGCAGTGGACGTCTTTCGGCTGACATGATGATGATGATGGTATTAGACAACCAATGAAATTACTAGCATAGAGGCATTCCATCTTAGTGCTCAGGGTTGTCAACCCATTTGCGTTCATGACATGGTCTTGAGAATGCCCATGCATGGCTGCAGCGCAGTTTAGGTTGGGAGAAAGGGACAGAGCTATATAGCTAGTGTAGCTCTGTCTCTCCCTCAAACTAAACTAAACTGCTTTAGTATGTCATGGAAACCCCCCAGGTCCCACTTACCACCAGGTGGTTTCTTAATTGGCTTAGAGTTCAATTTTGTTTAAGTGTAGCTTGCCTGGGAGGCTTTTCGAACCGAGTGCTGTCAACGGAAGACCAGCGTACCGTACCTAGCATATGCCTAGTGTGAATCGATTTTGCTCCAGCTGTTCCTGCTTCCTTTTTTTTGGATTTGTTGTGTTTTTTTTAGCATGATTAATCAATATTCCGGGTGATCCAAAAAAAATATATTAAAATCACAATCAACCTTCATAGCTGCAATTTCATCATACATTCTGTACGTATATATGTAAAGGAGTCAATTTGGTGCTGAACGTGTTAATGTTTATCATTCAGCTTTCCACCTACACGTCTAATGCGTTTTTAAACATTCTATTTCAAAAGCAGTTGTCAAAAACTGATGATAATCTTTAAAATTATCGAATAATCGACGTTACGGTGCGCGCGCGTCGGATGTCCAACCGAAGTGCGTATTAACTTCAACATATCACTCAAAAGGGGTTTTTGAACTGTATTTCAAAGGTATAAGGCTGTTTTTATGGTTTAATAAGTGTACAAATATGTGTGTTTGTTTGTTTAATAACAGTAACCTGTCATAGTGTCGCGTTTTTTAGTGATTAAATCGCACTATTAATGCTTGTCTGATGGGATACGCGATAGATATGTTAGTTTAATAGCGCCATCTAGATATGGGCGTGTTATTGAGGCCGTGTGGACTGTCATGACGCTGATCTGAATATAGAAGAACCTACTACTCTGATCTTCTAAAAAAAAAAAAAAAGATCATAAAATAGACAATAGGCCGACCATAGTTTTATTGTTATTATGAGTCGTTCATATAACTATTGTTGGTAAAACAAAATCAATGTAAATCGATACTTTATGCTCTAACAAGTTACACACTCCTCCTGTGGCAATACTGTATACACATAATTAACTCGTCAATAGCCATCAAATACGCTTATTTGTTTTCTAGTCTCAGAGGGCCCTACCAACGTGCAGATCACGTGACTTTTCGTATCACGTCATCTACCAGTGACGCGATTGGTTTAAAAAAAATATGATTTGAAACGCTAGTTACCGTAGTGCATCTTTACAGAGCCCTCTGGTCTCCCGTAGTTTACCTACCTAAATTTAATTTAATACACGTATTATACAAGTAAGTAATATACCTACAATATTTTTTTTGATTAAGTTACATAAACTTTAAGCTACAAACACTCCGTATAAAAATGTGTAAGATGAAAAGTAAAGATTTAAATTTAAACAGCTTGTAGAATATTGAAACAACAAACCAACTTCAAATAAAATCACAATGCCACAGGCATTTGAGCCATCAACAACAAACATGACTCCGTTTTTAGAATTAGCTACACCCTGTAGCCTCTAGTACAGTGAGAGCCAATAAAACTTCTCAGCATCATCGCGGGATCAACCGCTAGTGATTTAAGCGCGTTGAAAGGTCGTGCCGATGCAGGGATACACTAGCTGGCAATAATTAATTCTGCTTTTTGTCTGTGTTTGTTATTGCACTCGTGAACTGTCAAATCTTTGGATTTATTGAAGTGAGGCGCTTTTGTAGCAGTTTTGTTTTGGTTGGTGGTGTGGTAACAACCTGTATATTTGTATAGGTATATGATGTTTTATTTTATTAGCGTGGTAAGTTTAATTTATAGATGGGACTGTTTTAGACTTGAATTTAACTTTTAATCATTAATCTCGTTTTAATTAACACACATTGGTTATAAACTCCCTTGACTTTTAAAAGTACAAGCCAATGATAATGTACCTAGTAATGAAGGAATTCATGACAAGTCATCTCTTTTTAATATCTGTTACAATTAGCCCGCAAATAAAACACAAAAAATGACCAAACTAAGTGTCGGAATGCCTGTCCAACTAAAAAGTAATAAGACAATTACCTGTTGGCAAAACGTTCCCGATACACACAATCGGCTCGCAGCCACAATCTCGCGATCGGTAATTTGGTAATAAAATGAAAATACGTGCCCTCTTATCTATAATCCACCCTATATAAACACCATGCACTATATAAACAATAACTCTACAAACCAAAACGCAACAAGCTGTATCAACTGCCCGCAAAAACCGACTCTAAATTCTTAAGAAGAAACTGTAAAGAATCATGCTGTATAATGGCAAGAACGTTAAGCTGTAAGGATTAATATGGCTGGCGTTGCGCATCTCTTTTGCTTTTGCGGATTCGTGCATTCGCGTGGCTGCAAATTTAATTTTCTTTAATAAGCTCTTCACTCAGTTAGTGCTGAATAAAGCACTTTATTTTCTGCTTTTGAAGGCTTTGTGTAGCTTGTTAGTATGGCCGTGTTGGAAGGCATGTATCTAGATAGTGGAGAGTTTCATCGAGCGAGATGCGCGGCCCGATAGGCGCCCCGCCCCGTTTTTTTCGAGCCTCCAAGTAACAATGGCGATCTGCTAACTAAATAACAGCGATACAACTGTTGCTCGATACGAGCTCATCGTTTATTTGGTATTGAGTCGATCAAGCTCATAATTTATGAGGTTGATGTGTTGAAGGGTGCGTGGTTGCGACATGGCTCGTCCAAAGATGTTCACTTGATTTGTGATTTAATTTTTAATTTAACATGATTGTTTCATAAAACAATTGCTAAACTTGTTCTAAACGAGCAACAATAATAATAATATATATAATATTGGTAGCTTTATATAATGCTAGACTAACTAGTACCATTGTAATATGAAATATGTTTAAAAAATAACTGACTGCTGAGTTTCTTGCGGCGTTTCTTCTCAGCAGTGGTCTCTTGGGAAGAGCTGGTAGATTCTTGACGTGTAAAAGTGACCGTGCGGTCTACTTACTGAATAAATTTCTTTTATCTATTTATTATACATTGAAAGAAATAAGAGGACATAAAAGTAACAATTGTTAACAGTCATTTAAGTAGTTAATGGAGACATTAGTCTCTTTTTTACATGTAGGAAGGTAGTCAAAATCGAAGTAACAGAATTGAAAGGCATTTGTTTTCTTTTTTGCAAACAAACATTTAGCGAACTTTGTAATTTATTTATTTATTTAATCTATGTTCTTTAGCATCACATCGCTGATGTATCAAGTAAAATACCTACAAAGCTTAAGAATATTGCTCGTGATAGCGTATGGAAATAAAACGGGAGATATTTTGGTGACCGTTACCTCATCGAGTCGACAAACAAACAAATGGCTGACATGTTGATTTCTGTTACTGAGCCTTTTCAATACCTAATTAATCAACGTAATTATGTTATGAAATAATTCTCCTCAATATTTTAATATATTTTTAACTTGACAATGAACACCTTGTATTTCTTTCACTCAAAGGGTGATTTAGTTTTATTGGCTCTATAATTATCAACGCGTTCGATTCAGATTTGAGAAAAAAACGTCAGTTAATTTTAGAAGGCGATGACCGGATTACATTCTTGGTGCTAAATATACTATATATTAGGACTACTTTGCATACACCAAAATTTGTTTCTTTAGCATTTAGAAACAACGTGGTGAATCAAACCTTTTTAAAGTTATTTTTCGCTGTAGTCTTGACTCTTTCCTAATACTCCAAAAATTGTCAAAAATCGGCTAAAAGAAAATTACTTCAAGTGATTTTCATACGTTACCATGACTTTGTTGCAAGCGTTTTAAGTCAAAACCCAAAAAAAATACATTTCATTTTCCATTCAATAAATGCTGCTGTATGTTTTTATACTTCATAATTCATAGAATTATGACATAGTACGTCATAAGCCCTCGTAGAAGGAGGGTCTGGTGACTGGTGCTGCAAATTCGCAACTCGACTCTGCGGTGGCGACCGGGTTCAAAGTGGTGCTAACTTTGAGCTGTTTGGGGACTTAGCAGCGTTTGAGTATTGCACTTAGATCAAACACTAACAATAGTACCTACACGAGGCGAATAATACTATTAAGATCAATTTAATATTGAAAAAAAATAACAACATTCGCAAGAAATCTAAGTGGTCAGCATCTTAAAAACCAGGCAAGAGGAAGACCATGCTCAGTGTATGATTCCGAAGCCACTAAGTACTACAAACATAAATACGACAAGATATACTTAACTAATTTTCTATTTTAAGTCATTTGGTGCCATTTTAGATGATTTTAGCAGGTATAAACACTTTAATCGCCTGTAGCTCAAAAACCAATGATGTCTACTTAGTCATGATAGTTTACCTTTTCAATTCGTTATATATACGCTTTCTAAGAAGATATTATTCCATTTTTTTGTATTTGTAGTTTTGGCTGTATTGAGGACGGGGGGAGACACTTGACTGTAAAAAACAATTGCTCTTTATATTTAATATTTTATAAACGGATCCCTTAATCAACAAAATTGTTTACAAAAATTGTATTTTAGGTAACACTTTGTTGGCGTGACTAATATGTACATTCATGCCAAGTTATGGCTTTCTAATACTAAGAGTCTCTGAGCTAGGCTGCGGACGGATGGACGGACATGGCGAAACTATAAGGGTTCCTAGTTTGACTACCGTTAAGGAACCCTAACAACCGATGATAATAACTGTAATTATTACGCTCTAAACAATAAATAAAAATATTTTTAAAAGACTATTAAATAAAAATGTTGTTAGTACATTACTGTCTTATTTTAAGATCACCATGAATATGCAACAACACATTTGTTTTTCTAACTTAGTGTTTGGCACCGACTCATCATGTTTGATACTAAACGGTGTTGGTTCGATTCGTACAAACAAATTAGGGCGGGCCGGCCGCCGGCGAGATGTTATTAAGAAATAAATTGGGCGCCGATTTGTAGGGGTGCCACTGGGCCCTTTGAATAAAGGCGACGAGAATAATAAACAGTATGATTCCCTTTTATATGAGTGGTA
Source organism: Acleris sparsana (assembly GCA_923062465.1). Lineage (NCBI taxonomy): Eukaryota > Metazoa > Arthropoda > Insecta > Lepidoptera > Tortricidae > Acleris > Acleris sparsana. Next base: position 19,500,287 of record OV281286.1, read on the forward strand.
ACAAAAAAAAAAACAAATAAAGTACAGCACTAACAGTGGTTTCATTTCAAAATCTTTAGTTACCTATAAATTGAGGCATAAATAACTCTCGGCGGTTTTGTAAGTTCGAATGTTAGTTATAATTATCGTCCCTTTGCCCGTGCTGATATTCTTATACAACGCTTATTTTAAACAAGTTATATTATTGTATCACCCTGTATCAAATACGATAATTATTCAAGCCTTGAAGGTGATGGGATGCAATTTATTCTTAGTACATTTGGGATCTATGCAATTTTCCCAAGATGTTTTTATGTCATTTGTTTAAGTATAATAAGTTTAATATCTTTGTTATAACAGCTCAATGATTAAAACGAGGAACAATTTTATCTACCATGTCATGACAACTACCACTCAAGAATATTGATGACGTGTGTAGCTAATAAAAAAACGCAACTCATTTTTCTAATCGAGCTCGTCAACCCTGCGCCCGCCCGCGGCACCGCATATAAATTACAGATTTACACATAATCATCCATTTTTCACAGTCGGTTGCCGATCGCGGAGTAATGGATGTCTTAGTGATTTAATATGACGCGTTTTACATGTTCTCGTGAAATATTAGGTGTCTGTCGTGTCATTATATATTGTGCTTTTTACATTACGCATTTGTGAATTTTTTTGGTGTGTTAGGAATCATGATGTATCTACAATGAATATAGTTTTTGGCAGTAGGCGATAAATAATGTAATTATGCTAACTGCACTTAGCTGCGGTATTAACATGAACTAAAGTATAATTAACGTAAATGCGGATTTAATCCTAAATTTGGTAAAGTTCCGTCTTTCTCGCATTGCATATTTTATTCTATAACTTGCAAGACACTACTTAACTTTGAGGCAGTAGCACTTATTATTAACTGACCAAAACTACACAAACTTCAGACGTGCTCATTAAACGCCTTTAACTCAAAACAAAATAATAACCGGCCACAGGAAATGACTCTTTTCTCCGTCCATCATCAGTCATCAGCTACTTAAGATTCCCGATGACGGATCTACGCCATTTGTAAACATGGCGGCGCGGGCGGCGGAAATTTGACCCGTCGCAACAACTCGGGCGTGATCTATGGTGCGGGAAAAATAAGCTGGAATCTAAATTTAAACTTGATAAAATTATTGCAGTTAATAATTGTATGCTATTGGAGGTTAAATTGTTAGTTGAGGAGTACAGGACACCCTTTAAGTATATTACACGGTCTATGAAAAAATAACACCCTAAACGTTACAAATAATATATGTAAATAGACCTAGAGAGATAACATTCATTTCGCAAACGTTAGATATCATTATAGAAAATGTATGGAATAAACATAAGCTATCATTGATGGTCTTGTCGAACGTTTACGTAATTTCATACATTTCGACCGTTTTTAAAAATCGTTTTACAGCTTTATGTATTTTATTTAGGGTCCCATCACACAGCTTTTACAGACATACAGGTGATAATTTATTTCAATTCATCCGATCTGATTTTAGTGGTCGATGTTATTACACCTTTTTTCTACTGTGTGTTTGTTATTCTAATTAAATTTTAAAATAAATAGATCTCAAAAATAATTACTCAAAATACATAAAAGGCATGTCTTCTTAGTTCTCAACGCATTTGAAGTATTATGATTGCAGTCTTTAGATAGAAGTCTTAAGACTTCAAATGTCTATGGGTCTCAGATCCCACTTACAAAGCAGTTCAGTTTATGTTGAGTGGAAGGGATAGAGCTATAGCAGTTATATAGCTCCGTCCCTTTCTCTCAACCTACACTGAACTGCTTTAGTATGTCATGGTAACCCCCTTGATGGCCTGAGTGATCGTATGCCTTGACCCCTTTGCAATAGAAAAACTCATATTTTTTTTTTCCTTAATAATAAACTAAATTTCCCTCTACATTCTTGTGCTAAGTTAAGATCCTAAAACGAAAAGATGTTCTTGGCAAAATTCGATGCCATTTTTTTTATAAACACTTCATTTCATAGAAAAAATTCACTGCTGAACCCGTGTTGATTTCAGGTTATCAAATATGATTCATGTAGGTTAGGTTAGGTGAGATTTGTAACCATCACAAGATAAACTGAGATCAATCCGGGTTCACCCGATTTTTTTTTCTATGAAACAAAAATTCTGCGGAGTGATACGTTCTATGAAATTAGTGTCTAGAAAACCAGGGTGAAACGGTAAGTCAGAACGACGAGTATCCCCCTGTAACGCAGTTAATGCGAAAATGTACAAAAATAAAAAGATTCCTATTAAGTTAATTGGAAAATGTCCTGAGGTCCTACATCATGGCTAATGCCTCCGCCATTTTTGTTAATGCCTTCTTTTAATAGGGGATAAGAAAAAAGTGCAATTAAAAACAGATTTTTGCCTAACGACGACGCTTGGAATTATTTTTTCTTGCTTTTGTAATGAATTGTTTAAATATTAAGCTTATATTAGGTCTATTCGAGACAGGGTTTTTATACAGGTAATTTTATAAAATATTACTGCGATGAAAGATGATTTATCTAACTATTACGAATAAAACTAATGTTAAACCTGTCACTAATACGCTGGTAGACTAATTGTGGAAATATGGCTACAGAATTGAGTTGTTGTAGGTAATTATGTAGCTCTGCCTATTGCCACTCGTGGTATACAGGCGTGAAAGTATGTATATAGTATATGTTAAAGTAAAAGATTGCGTCAAAGTCGTGTCACCTATATGTTTGAAAAATATTGCGGTTAGTAATAATGTCATCCGATTTTGTTTCAAGTGTTCTGACCACTTAAAATTATATACAATAGTAGTCAAAATGACTCTCAATAAATATATAATTATTAACCCCCTCAACTTTTTCCACAGGTAAGTCGAGTTGACGCGCCGTCTATCGTAAGTTACGTAGGTTAAAAAAACCAGTAAAGCCCCCGCCACACGGACGCGGAAACTTTTTAATCTGCTGACAATTCAAATGCAGCATTATGTGCTACGCGAGTTGGAACAATGGTTAAGCTCAGTTTAGTCTGGTTCAAAGCGGTATAAACTGGTTAAAACCGGTTTAAACAGGCGAAGTGGGCTATCTCAGGCCCATTCAGGCTTTGTGTCGTGTGTTAATGGAAAGTTTTGCGTGTGTTGTTTCTTCCTATCGACAGTTTTTTCCGTGTTGCTGTCTGGATGACGCGGTTGATAGTCTACCTGACAGTTTCAAAAGAGGTTCGAGGCTTAGTATTGGTGTAAGTTTAGTTTTGTTACACTCTTTTATACATTGACTGAAACGTGTCGGATTGGCGTTTTATGTGCTTGACGAAAAGTTAATATCTGACTGGAGAGAAATCGTAAAGTTTAACACTCTTATTCATAAACGCGCAATAGCTAAAGTGTGCTTGAAATATGCCTTCCTTATCTGTCATTATGACATTTGAATTTGACAGAAAATGACAAAGAATACTTAAACTACCATAGCTTTAATTGATTGTTTTTGAATTAGGGGGTAAGATTTTAAGAATATGCGGAACCAGACAAAACAAACTTTAATAATTTGCATATTGTTTGCTTAGAATCATAGAACCATAATGATTTAGATTTTATTGCAAATGTTTAGTGAACAATAGTATTATGCAAACATTAAATTTATAAGTTAAAGCTACTCATCAATTTCAGATAAATTATTATAATCAAGTCACAATAAAAAAAAAAACTAATGTGTAAGTATACTATACGTGCACCTTATTTGAATGTGATAACGTGCGTGTATCTTAGAACTCGACTGTACACTTTCAATTAAAAGTCACTTATGGAAATAACGAACAAAACTTACCAAAAAAACATAAATAAATACAAGCTTAAGTTATTTTTACCTAGTTAAAAGTTTTTGGATCACAACAAACAGCTTCTGTACCATCCATCAGTGCGTCCAGATGCGGAAATGAACCGTGTGCGTGAGCCGCATACGCTACGCGGGGCGTGTGGAAAGGGCTTTGTACTTATAGACGAAATTTCGAGACAGTTTAATATAATAATGATACGGGTGTATTTTCTAGCTTATGTGGGATAATATTTTGTTTTGAAAACATGTTTTACATAATAGTGATCGCATAGTGTCCGAGATACGGTTTAACTAATTAAAATTTCTTAATAGTGACTCTTCTCTATACAGTGACATGTTTCAGCTTAGATTACACGTATTAAATAAATGAATGATTAACGTAATGAAAGACTAATCAAAAATACATACATACATACATACATAAAATCACGCCTGTTTCCCAGAGGGGTAGGCAGAGACGACTTCTTTCCACCTGCTACGATCCTGACAAATGTCTTTCGCTTCTTCCACATTCATACATCGAGTCATGCACGCACGTCGGTCAAAAATAGAAACAGGCTATTTACTATACTTATAAAATAATACAAAGCAGCTATTTTTATTATCAATATACCCTTCTACACAATACCATAACAAAATCTATCGCAGCCAAGAACTAAAGTAACAAACGCGGTAGTGGATAACATCGCCTTATTAGCAGGCAGTAGGCGGCATCTGCGATACGACACGATACCGCTACGACACGATCACGTCGCCGTCACGTTGCCTTATCGAGGCGCACTTTCATTCGATAGCCAGGGCTGCGCCATCGATTGTAGATTGTATTCAAGATTTGTAATCACCATTACGACTTGGAGACCTACAAGAGACGAGCATACTCAAGGCTGGCAACGCGGCTGCAAGACAGCAAAAATTGAGCGTGGTGATCACTTCACATCAGGTGACCCGAAAGCTCGTATGCCACAGCTAGCAAAAAAAAAAAAATACTTGAGGTACAATGATGGATACAAAGGGTGCGCCAAAGTTGAACTAAATTTTTAATGTCGATTATCGGAAATCCGAAAATGTTGTTCCTAATAATTTACATCCTAATAATCACTACTCATAACTACTTTGTTCCTAACGCTCTGAATTCCTAATCATTCAACTTCATAATGTCCGTTGCAATAAACATCGATCATACTACTATTTGTTTTCCTATATTTTCTCAACATAACCATTTACTTGAAAAACTTTTCTCTAAAGTTAATAGTGACTGAGATCCTAAGGGTCCGTCATTACGTAGGCAGTAGGGAATAGGGACTTAGTGGCAAAACCGACTCGGATCGCGGATAGGTTAGAAGACGAAAGCGGGAGCTTCGCTCCCGCTTTCGTCTTCGAGGTTATTTTTTTTTATAAAAGAGCAGATCATCTTTAACTTTAAAATAATCCTGCGTAAAGTAATATGATTAAGAATGTTATTTAAAAAAAAATAGGAGTTTACAAAAAGTTACATCAGTGACATTAGCACTTAAAATTTTAAGAGATATGAGTTTTATGAGCTACGTTAATAGTAAAATAAATTGTAGGAACGAAATTTTTAGGAAAACATTTTTTAGGAGCAGTGATCATTAGGAGTACAAATCGTTAGGAAAATCAATTTCGGGTGATAAACTTTAGCGAAGCCAATATGGACCCGGATACAAAATAAGGGTAGAAATAATACAAAAAAATGTATGTATACGATTTAATAAGTCAAATTAATGAAGAAAAATAGTTATCGACGCAAGATTTTTTTTTGTATTTTTAATATGGCAGGCGATTTAATGAGTTTTTGTCCTTGTCATTTGCATATCTTGTATACTAAGAAATTCGATGACACCAAAAACAATAAATGCTTTTAAAAAAAAGAATAGGTACTATCAAAGTAAACTATACTAAAGATCATTTCTTTAAACTATCTTAAACCGTATAACCTCTCCAACTTACTTATGTATATTTGCAGCTAAGAACATTCGTATATTAAAGTCATGCGTCAGTTTGTAAACGGCGACAACCCTACAGGAGTGCAGTCTCCGATGCAGTTTGCACCGATAGCATTGTTTGTAATAGACTTGTTGACTTGATGCTATCTGCCTCACCTATTATTCACCTATACCAAGGAGGGGGCTACAAAGTTGCAAATAGGAAGAGTTTTTATGTTTATTCATTTGTTTATCTAGGTGAACTATAAAATGTACGGAGTCTGTTTACTGTCACTCCTAAAATACTTAGTTAACATATCTCAGGATCTTTATATTTATTTCCACACTTCTTTTTCTTTCTTTTAATTAAAGCTTGTTTAAGACACTATATAATCAGGACGTTTTTATTTTTTGAAAAGCGTTTAATTAATGTTATTTTGAGTTACTGCCGTTCAATTTAATGCGTTAAAAATAATGACGTCTCTGACTGCGGCAGTTTATAACAGTTTGTTTTGTATTAAGCGTATTTTATATGCTTTAATTTATATTAAAACAAATATAAAACAATTCAGTAAAATCGTATTGCTTTTGACATGACATGTAATCGTAACTTATTTACGTGACAGTAATGGCGGTGGCGTTATAAACAATGTTTTAACACGTCAAAGACAATAGTACATTGTTGTAGAGGTTAGAAAGTAAGCAATAGATGGACGAGTTAGTTCGAGGGCCGACGCGTAGCGGAGGCCCTCGAAAGTACGAGTCCATCTATTGCACTTTCGGCCGAGGCTTAACACAGTGCTTTTCACGACTACTGCGAGGAAATAAAAAAAATATCTTATAAAACTTTATTTCAGATAATTAAAAGCAGACATATATGGCTGTATGGAATCTGATTCCTTTGCCTATCCGTGAAGAGATGAATATTATTAAAAAAATAAAACGACTTCTCATTGGCCAATTTAATTTCATATGCAGCACAAAGTGTGTTCTGATTGCTCGAATTAGTGATCAGCGGACCGATGTTATTGGTCAATGGAACAGACCAACAATGTTAACATAGTTGGTCTGTTTAAATTCATAGTAGGCCTGCTCATTCAATGTACAACTATCGATTGTTTTGGGGACCAAGAACAGACCATCTTTCGCCACATTTCCGAGCAGTGGCGTGAAAATATATGATTTTTACCGCATAAAATGGAGGCCCTGATATTCGAAACAAAATGCGCCATGGAGCTACAATTTAATCGAACAATCTCTTCCTCAACTGCCAGTTGTAAAAGGAACACCGTAAAAAATATAAATGTAAATTTGAATATCGAACTCCAACGTATCTCAACGCAACCCTCGATATTATAAGTTTCCTACCCCGGGATGCGTGATAGGTGATAGTGCATTGTCCTGATAAGCTTGTTATGACGCGATAAAGTGAAAGTTGTTATCACTTATTTGTAAATATGGCGGCTGTTAATTATAAGATACGTCGAGGTGACTCCTGACTTCGATGGAATTTCGCGGCGGTTTTCTTTATTTCAAATGATTACATCATTAAAATGTTATAAAGTTAAGCATAACTTGATGATCTTTATTTTGGTGATTTTTGTGGTGTGTATTATAAAGTGCTTATTTTAATACAACCATTACAGTTTTCAAAACCGAGAGAAATATGTTTTCAAGACAATGTTTTTTTAGGCTACGTTAAAAATGGCTAAACCAAATAATGAGTGTAAACAACGTTGGATTGTATGTTAATTATCTATTGCACATTTATGGCAATCGCTACTGGTGCTACGTCTTTAAACATTATGTCCAAAACTACGTTTATTAGACGTCGCATCTAACAAGAAAAGACAGACATGCGTAAATCTAACATGTGACACGTCTTGTTAAAGCAATATTAGGTCTATTATTATTATAAACGTTACATTTACGCACGTCTGTTTTTTGATCTTTATTTTTTCTCATCTAATCTTTTGTATAAGTAATTTTCGAGCTATAAACCTTATCGATCTTGGTTTGAACGAAGTTTTGTCCATAAATTATAACTGCAACTTAGTTAATATCAAGATTAAGTTAAAATCTTGCATCCGAGTAACTTGCGGCGATAAGATGGCGTTGATTCGAGCAACTTGGCCGGGTAGCAACTAAGTTGCAAGTTATCCTGCACTTAATTCTGATAGTATTATGACCAATGCTAAATTTGCATTAATTTTATAGTATTTGATAAGCATTATGGCACCGCCTGTCATATAAGTAGCAATATATGCGGCAAAAAATTTTTTTTTTCTTAGTATACAAAGAAGCTTGAACTTGTTTTTTTTTATGACATACAAAGGGTACATTAAAATTATACCATGGGTACTAGACAACGATAAACATACTTACATAAATAAATACACAGAAAACATCCATTACAGTACAAGTACTCGCGCTTATCACACAAAATACCGCGCAACGCACGCAACTCTAGCGAAAATTACAATTTTCGAGTTCAACATTACCTGAACGGTCCCTCAAAATTTGATATATCATCTACCTAGGATAAAGATAAAAAGATAAAAGTCATTTATTCAGTAAGTACACTTTTACACGTCAAGAATTTACCGCCCTTCCCAAGAGGAGACCCCTGGTGAGAAGAAACGCCGCAAGAAACTCAGCAGTCAGTAATTTTTTGAACATATTTCATATTACAATGGTACTACTTAGTCTAAGCATTATATAAAGCCATAAATATTAAATTAAATATATTATCAAATAACATGCGTAGTTCATAAGGAAAACATGCCAAAAATCTTGGAAGAGAGATAGAGGGAGAAAAAAAAAACTCACCTATTGTGTATATAATACAGTTCAAGACGACCAAATAAAAGTTTCGATATATTTTCCTACATTGACAGTGTCCCCTATATAATGATTTCCAATGAGACGTGCTTCGTTAGCGTAATTTAAATGTATATAACTACTTATACCAAAATTACAGCTATATAATGCTAAGAGTCTTTTCGTTAAACCGCAGACTGGCGGACAAACGGACATGGTGAAACCAGATTACCTTGTGTAAATTAGGAACCCAAGAAAACTACTTCAACTTCCACTTCCAAAAAAACAATTTTTTCTTCTACTTTTCCAAAAGTATATTTCATTTCCAACGAAAACCACTTTAATAAAAATTAACTCCCTCCCGTTCATAACCCAGTTACCGTCCCCAGGATCGCTGTAATCAGGCTATCGGAATAAGGAAATAAGGATAAGGCGAATAAGGGAGTAAGGAATAAGTGTAATGGTGTATAAATCAGCCGGTATCAATGTAATGTCAATAGCTGAGAGGCAGGCCGGCCGGGCAGAGTAGAGTGGATACGACTGGTTATTATTTAAAGTAAAATTGACAACTAGCAGTTTTTTTTAAAGTATTCTGAAAATATCATACTTATACTATAAACTTAAAATATTTGTCCCAAAAAGTTATTTTTTTGTGGATTTTTGGTCTTTATTTACTGAGAAGATAAATAAACTCTGCTAATGGCTAAGTCACAGCTAGTGCGTTACTTAACAAAACAGAACGCGGTTGCCAATAAAATGACGTCATTCCGACCACTAGTCCAAAGCAGCAAACACTGATAATCGTATTTTTTTCTTAGTCAATATTGAACAAAAAAAAAACCGCTTTTAAAACTAACCTCTACTCGTATAAATATGATGTATCAGAATACCATTTCAAAAAAATCCTGATGTCAATCTGTGCGGCTAGCATAAGTTTCCCGCGACTTTTTATCGCTCGGATCTGCCTTTCTATCTAGTCAGCAATGATAAAGATGCAAGTTTTGCTACTTATGTATATTATAAAGGTAGTTTGACGACGCGTTATCCTAGTTTGTGACCCTGCCTATGAAGCTAGCGGTCCCTGCTAGCGGTTCTCGGTTTGTTTCTGAGTCTCGGATGTTTTCTATGTATTTAAGAATTGATTCCTCTATCTATTTATATATCGTTGTCTAATTACCATAATACCAACCCAAAGTTTGAGATTGTCCCCTTAAGTGAAAGGTATAGATATAGTCGAACCAGAAAGTTCTTTACCACTTTTGCACCTTAATGTCATAAAAATATGGTCGAGAAGTGGTCAAGGACTTCGTCGACTATACGGTTTAAAAGGAGACGACAATAGGGTGTGGTTATTCTTTTGAACAAGTCTCTTTATGATTCGTCGACGTAGGTATTAACCGATCAACTTAAATTGCCGCGTTCGGTCGTAGGCATGTAAAGGCAGCGTTGTGTCTTCAAGCTGCGTTTTCGAAATCTGCCACCGAAAAAAAAACTATGAAATGTTGATCAGTCTATGGTTTGCCGCATTAAAAAGAGAGTTGTTAAAATTAATCATATCAGATGTAATTTAAATAGAGAATTGGTATCGCCCTCATATCTTTATTCTTCCAACGGTATTCATCTAACTTAAAGGAGGACTATGCGTTAAACGAATGTTACATTTACTTTTGGCTAAAGATATAATACAATTCAACTGATCAACCGTTTGGGCAATTCGGATATTTCGGATAGACCAATAAAAAATAACTCACGGCTTTTACATTCTAATTCGAAAGAATATGTCATTTTAAGACGCCAATTTCTTTAATTTTGTATTTGACCCGATAGTTTTGTTTTAATATCTTTTTTTATTCAACAGACATTTTAGTTGGGTTGGGTTTTTCTAATAAATTATAAAAAAATAGTGTTTTAAAACATACTATTTGAAGCGGTTTTCGCCTAACCCGCCAACACCTACGAGGGCTTCAAGCCGAAAACGAAAGTCAAACAAAGGTTAAATATAATTTTGTCGAAATATCAGAAATAAATAAATATTTTGAAAACTGAATCATACAGAACGGCTTTAAAACCCTATTCCTCGAAATGGTTTTCGAATTAGAGTAATTGAAAAATGTGAACAATCCCAATTAACTACATTTGTAGATTGTAAAACTCGCGTTAGTTAGTTCTTTGTATTAAAATCCTGAGAAATTATACATATAGAACGACTCCAAACAAATTCAGACACACCGCCTGACTATTTATCCTTTGCCAAAATAAGATAAATAATAAAATATGTCTATCCTGTATTTTTCAAGTTAACAGTCTAAATTATATCACTTGTTAATAAAAGGATTGTCCACGATATTCCAACGTATATTTGAAGTCCATTATCGAGGCGATGGCGAGATTGCGACATAATTTGCAATAAATATAAGGGCAGTGTCAGACGGCTTTGTGGACCGACGCGAGTGACGCATGTGTTGGCGCCTTTATGTGCATAATGATGTATTAAATGCAATCAGTAACCATGACAACATCTCGTTGATATGTCTTGTAACAAATTGAACAAGAAGCCAGCTTTGAAAACTGACTCCATTTATTTTATTTTATTTGAATGTTGTATATTGTGAAGAATCAATATTTATACAGAGGTAGACTTTACGCAGAATCCGTCTGATTCACTACCATCAATACCATCAATTGCAATAAATGTATTTACGGGTCAAATCTTCCAAGTTAGATTTGCCTCACTTCCTGTCAACGGAATGGGCTGAAATTTGGACCACATATGTAAACCCGATGACAATGCAATATGATGGTATCTAAGAGGTGATCTGATGATGGAGTCGGAAGGTGGCGACAGGATCTCCGCTATTCTTAACGTAGACCCACCGTGTTACGACTCAATAGCTTGTTCTTGATAAGCAGATAAAGATTTTCCAAAATGTAGTCGGCAACAAAAGCTTGCCTTGCCAAACTTTTTTAAGGTTTACATGTTATTTTATGTTCCGGTATGGTGTCAAGACAACCCGTTAATCTTCGGTTTCGTTACAGGTAACCTATTGCTTCGTCGTTTACATTGACTTAACCTCCCATATGCTAGGTTTACACGGGCTTAGTACTTGTCATTAGTGTAGGTGGTTAGGGACTTATATGCACAGTGACAAGTGGCAAGTAACCGTCCACACAGTGGTGTTAGAGAATGGTATTAGTTCGGCAGCTTTGAGTAGGTAATCTACTAATCACTAATCAAAATGCACTTGTCATTAAATGTTTACACCACTCGACAAGTAACAAGTATTAGTAGATTTTTAGCTGCGGGTAGGTGCTTGTCGCTTACTGCTTAGTAAATAGGAACGGCTTCTAATTACTTGCACTTGCAGTAGCACTTATACAACATGTTTACACACATGTGACAAGTGTAAATGACAAGTACTAAGCCCGTGTAAACCTAGCATTAGACTATGTAGTTTTTGTTTTTTGTTTCCTTGATGTTGCCAGCTACTTATACTGGTTATAATGATTGTTGTTCAATTCATGTTGATTTTGTAAGTTGTTCTGTAGACCAGCGCTGGCTTTACGGCTAACTAATGCTGAATTGGGAGTGTTGGTACCATTTCGCAAAAAAATCCGTGTGTCTTGTTCTTTTTGTATCTATGTACCTAATGTAATTTTGTATTCTTGTCAATAAATGTCTCTTTATCTTTATCTTTAAATTACTAGCGTTGAGGCGTCCGACAGTTTTGAATGTTTCCAATGCATTGCAGATTGTTGACTCGCTTAATTAAGGTGGTCTTGAGTGCTCGTTTGCCCACACACCCCATAAAAATAACATGCTTGGAATAAACACAATATCTCGCCTACGCGCCTTATTCATTTACCCTCCTTCGGCTGTCGGGAAAATAGGTATCTGACGCAACTATAGACCTTCAATTTGAACATTTTGAACGGCGAGACGCACCGGCGTGAAATCACTATAGTAACCTAACTGCAAATATGCACTTTTAAGGCGATTTCGACAGACTATCCTGTAATCTACACCATGCATTTGCTTGTCGGAAACTTGTATTCGATGCTAATACGCATGTTCCAAACGGCCTCGCGCTCGGACGACAAATGGGGAAGTACGCCGCTACCCCATTGAACGCCTTTTATGGTGAATTATTGAAGTAAATTATGCTTAAATTAGGATTTTGAGAGATAAAAGATACAGTGAAATGGTATAGTTTTGTTGCTGCATATGGGTCAAAGTCTGCGAAGGTTTATTTCAATTTTTTTTATGGCAAAGAGAAAGCACACCATACCATTTTATTCTCTAGACTATAGTCCTAAGACAGCAAATGCATTGCCAAACCAGAGGACTGAGATGGAATGCCTCTTTGTAACTAATTTCACCGGTTGTGATATCCCCATACCGGAACACAACAATGCGAACACGATAAGATGGTGGTAGCGATCCGAGCCTCTGCACAAGGTAATTAAATTCAGCAGCTAAAAGGTTATTAAAAACGCTTAATATCTATTAAGCACTAAAAATACATTAGCACACTTAAAGAGATAGGTTTGCCTTTGTACATGCCTTTTTTTTATAAATTGTATTTACATCTTACGCTTGTACATATTATTTAATATTTACACATAGATGCATTCTAACTACAAATTAGTAATTCCTTGTATGTAGTAAGGCCGTCACGACGTCTCATATTCACAACAAACTTGTAGCGTTGCGCATTCGGTCTCGAGTCGTACACACGTAAACACCTACGGGATTTGATAAGGAATCTGTTCAAATCAAAATAAACATGAAGTCATGCGAGCTTATGCTAAAATTAGTGATACTAATCCACTCGACGGGTGACATAAATACTGGCAACCTTAACAGAACTTTTTTTTCTTGTTGCCGATCCGTTTTGTCGATACAAACTACGGCTAAAGTCAAAATACACGCACTGAATAGTACATTGTTGTAGAGGTTAGAAAGTAAGCAATAGATGGATGAGTTAGTTCGAGGGCCGACGCGTAGCGGAGGCCCTCGAAAGTACGAGTCCATCTATTGCACTTTCGGCCGAGGCTTAACACAGTGCTTTTCACGACTACTGCGAGGAAATAAAAAAAAAATCTTATAAAACTTTATTTCAGATAATTAAAAGCAGACATATATGGCTGTATAGAATCTGATTCCTTTGCCTATCCGTGAAGGGATGAATATTATTACAAAAATAAAACGACTTCTCACTGGCCAATTTAATTTCATATGCAGCACAAAGTGTGTTCTGATTAGTCGAATTAGTGATCAGCGGACCGATGTTATTGGTCAATGGAACAGACCAACAATGTTAACATAGTTGGTCTGTTTAAATTCATAGTAGGCGGCCTGCTCATTCAATGTACAACTATCGATTGTTTTGGGGACCAAGAACAGGCCATCTTTCGCCACATTTCCGAGCAGTGGCGTGAAAATGTTATTATCATGCTCTAACGGTACTTTAACGGTAATTTGTGAGTTATGCAATTACCGTACTAGGTAGCAAGCCGAATGCACTGTTCCTCGCACTCTATAAGAATACTACGAGGGACAGAGGGCCCTGCCAAGATGCACCACGCTAAGTAGCGTTTCTATTCGTTTCGTTTTTAAACCAATCGCGTCACTGGAAGATCACGTGACTTTTCGTATCACGGCATCTACGAGTGATGCGATTGGTTTGAAAACGGAACGAATAGAAACGCTAGTTAGCGTGGTGAATCTTGGCAGGGCAATCAGAGCATTCGACTCTCTAGCGAGTACGACAACTGTTACTCATGGGAAGGGTAGTTTAGGAGTATTATTATGATTTTAATTATTCTAAAGAGAGCTAAACCCTTTTTTTATATTTTTTTTAGTTTTTTCTAGGCTGTATATCGGTATTTATGTATGCGTTTTATTTTTATTATTATTTTCACGTTTATTCTTCCGCTATAAGAATTATGTAAGTAGTTTACACGTATAGTATAGTTGTTTGTACAGTGCTCCGTGAGTCACCGCCGGTACTGGCTGAAAATCAGCGCTGTAGGTGTCTGACACCTCGGCATTTTGCTGAGCCAGAATCCGTTTCACTGCCGCGAGGACACACAATTGCGTGCTATGCCTGTTACCTTTGTTTTCTTGAATGATTTGTATATCAGTGTGTCTTATGGTTAGTGAATAAATGTATTTCTTCTTCTTCTTCTTCTTCTAAAGTACTAATTTTGTTGACTGGAGAGAAACTGGATAAAACTTCAGCTTCGAATAAAAAGTAGAAAAATATACCCTGTATCCTTGTATGACCCAGAAAGTTGGAATATAAAGTACATTTAAATTAATTTGACGAATGACTTGATAACAACACCGCAGTCCTTATCATGCTCGATATCTATCACAAAACACAATTATCCTGTTTTTGACCGGATAATTTAACTGGCTAATTATTTGCCCCACTCAGATAATACTTCTACAATAAATAATAACCTATCCAATTAGTAAAATACTTGGGTCATAAATGCATTAAAAATAATAATTATTCAACTGTATAATTTAATGACTGATAAATAATGAAAATGTAAATAAAGTGATAAAGGTTTCAAAATGGAATATCCTCATGGAATTCCTAGTTGAATATTTATTGTGATATTTGTATGATTTATAATAATTTAATTATGTTTACTATGTTTTAATTGATTCGCAATCTACTAGGTACAATAAATAATTGTTATTTGCAAGTTTACTTATGTTATGAATTTCATAGGATTTCGAGTTATTGCGATTGTTTTTTTTGCTCAAAGCTTGCTTTAATTGCGTCTAGATCTTTTGTTGGTTTTATGGTCCCAAATAAGTCGATCTGAAGTATTTACTTTGACCTATATCAACACATTGTTATTATATTAATTACAATTTACGAACCAAAACATGGCAACATTTCATAAAACATAAAACACATCCACGTTGAACTCAAGGATTGTTAATGCTATTGCGCAAAAGCAGCACCTAAACCGCATTCGCAAGCATCCGTAAACAAACTAGTTCCAGCCTCAACCTTAGCAAATCTATGAGCCGTGTTTGCAGATACCGGAATCGTGTGCCGAGATAAAGCACGTGTGGTGGCTAAACGGGCAAAACACTGTCATAACCTACAAAGTTAGCTACTTTGTAATCTAGAGGATAAGATGAAGTATCTGAAACATTGTACCTACTTGATTTATGACAACCTGGTACTTTATTAAATAGTTTTATTTTTATTTTCTGTTGTATATTATAGCTGCAATTATGGTGGTTAAAAAGACTATTTTAAGAATTAATAAGGGCAAATTAACAAACAGTGGATGATTTATTCAGTCAAAGGACGTAATCGGATTCTTGTTTTAAAGATATGTGTAACTTTACAGCCAGCTATAAAGTTGTTTTTTTATTTAAACTGAATTGGCTTTAAGTCCTTAAGTATAGTAGCTTTTGTAGATAACGCAGGTTTTTCTCGCGCTTTTATTCTCTTAATTAAAGGCTGACTCTGATAATATGTTGTGACTAAAAAGATCACTAAAGCCTTTTAAATTTAATAAGCTAGCTACATCATGAAATCATTGAAAAGACAATCTACATAAGTATAACATTACAATTTGCACAAAACAGTTATAAATTTAACAATCTAACGTACATAAACTTGAGGATCTCTTCACTTATCTGTATCCGCGCAATTACACAGATCTGATCAACTTTCAGTATATCACGGGGGGGGGGGGGGGGGGGGCGTCTCCCCCCTTATCAGGCCCTCTCGCGCCATTAAGCTCCACGATACAGTCGCCACTCCATGTAGAGTACGCACTATGCTTAATATAATTGATAGGTACAGGTTGTTTTGGAAGGGATTTTGTTTGGATGAAGGTTTTTAACAACGTGTATTGAATATGATTCGTCTTTTAAGAAATAAGAGAACAGGAGTGTTATCCTCAACAACTCACTATTCGATCCGTTGAGGAATTAATCAGCAACAGTTGCCGCGCATTCGTAGGCAAATAAGATAGTTAGGTGCAGTCGCGGAATGAAAAGAACGACGAACGACGAACGACGAACCTTTTTATATCACAACTACTGTTTTTTATAAGCTGCTCCATCGAAAAAAACCACGACCTAATACACACACTAAAATGTTAATAATACGACTTTGGGGCCTTCAAAAAACGAGCCTACTCTTTTCTCAAAGGCTGGCAGCGCACCTGCTATTCGTCTGGTGCGACTGACGAATTGAAAAGTGACTTGTAAAAAAACAGCTTTATAATGATGAAAATGAATATGATTATTTAGTTTCCGAAAGCGTTGAAAATTCGGCCTCTCATGACAATAATGAGCCTCTTTGATTTATTGCTCTCGACCCCATCTATTTACATTACATTTTAATGTTAATAATTACTTATTTTTCTTCTATGCCGCCTATAGCGTGACTGAAGCCTAAAAACAATTATATAATGAGCGTTGCCATGGTGATAACAGTTATATAATAATTATTATTTTACCACCCTTCTGTATTTTGAGGGTAATATAATCGAAAGGGTGACGTATGGTCATTCATCGAGTGTCAGCGGAGTCGCGTCTAGTCATGTTGAATCGGGGCTGATATGACCGCGTTAGGGACTTGATGTCGGTTCGATTCCACTGCACCATTGTAAAACACTAGGGGATGCCCGCGTATGTACACGTATGAAGAATTAGTATCCCGCCTTTCTTCGTGTTGGAGGTAAATTTTAATAAAGGTACCCGTGGAATATTTTCTTCAAACAACCAGTTCCTATGTTTAGCTGGTAAGGCTGAATATTTGTTTTATATTTTGATATCGTCTGAGTAGAATCCTGAGATCTACACCGTGTTTTTTTTGATTTACGATAACTTCGGCATATTACTAGGTATATCCATAGAAACTAATTGGTACATTAGATTTTGAAATATAGCAAAAAAAATTTTTTTTTCAGTTTAGAACAAAATAATGAAATCTTTTATCTTTGGTCATTCTAAAAGGGCCTTTAGAGTTAACTAATAATCAGTGTCAAATACGTCTATGTTGGCGTGACATACACACACAAGTAAAGATAACACTTGACAGGTACAAGATTGTCACTTTAGATTGACGCGTATATAAACCTAACAATTGGAAACTCTTTACTCATAAGTATTAAAAGAAAATTGTTGTTATCAATTAAGAGCCTTTTACAGTAGTTTAACGTGATTAACTGATTAAATTTTAAAATTAAATATCTTTAAAACCGTTAGACTTATCATTTGTCTGTCTTCGGGAAATTAACTTTGTTTGACCTAAAGAACGTTCCCTTAAAGTTATCGTAAATCAAAAAAAACACGGTGTATTTTAGGGGTGACGCCCTAAAACTGTCTTTATTTCAATAGAACCGCGCCTCTATCTTGGCGGTAAAATCCAAATCGTATTTGACTTGTTACGGTATTGTTTTTAAGTCAGCCGCCATTACTGTCAAGTGAATAAGAGAGAGAAACAAAACGCTGACAATACGATAACAGATGAAAAACGATATCGTTTTTACAGTGTTGAATAGAAGCCCTGTTCGGTTGTTATTAACCTTAAAACATATCATAAAAAAGTTAGTAATAGCTGTGAATCATTTTATAGTAAACTGAGCTTTAAGCTCAAATAGGAAGAGATACTTGTCTCCATTCTCTTTTCGAAAAGGTAATTTAGTGACCACAAATTCTTAAATTATTCATAAAATATCGTATCGTATCGTGTGACAGTGGAGCTGAGCGGTCTGCTCACTGCGATAGCGCCACGTGCCTTTGTTCTGATCGGATCGAGGATTATCATAAATTATTTATCCTTCCCCCCTCCCCCATGTGGGGGAAAAATCGCGGAAGGCTAAGGTGCGATAAGCAGTTTCGGTGGGCTGATTTAATCAGTCGTGGATATATATTTTGCTGTAGTTCTAGAAGAGTATATATGGTATTTGATTTATTATGTTAATCTCGACGATTTCAATAGTAATTGAGTTTCAATATTTTTTTCTACGTATATAAGAACTGTCATGTTACTTCATGACTTATTTCAGGGTCTGTGTATATCGAGTGGCATAATAATATTGGTAAAACAGTTTTTACCACAGAAACCGCTTTTTGTTCAATTATTATAAAATACAAAACGAAAACTAACTGAAGTAATCTACATCTGTCCCGTATACAGATCTCTCTGCCCCAAAATATGGGTTATTCCTCACGGTTAAATGTTAAAAACTGTTTTATTGATAAATATTTATTTATTTGATTGGTTCTTGAGATACAGGCGACGAAAAAAATCTCTCTCTCTCTCTCTCCTGCTGTCATTCTGTTATCATTAAAACCATACAAGGCATACGTTTTGACAACCGCCCAGGAGATGTATTACGATCCTCGATAGCGCTGAGGAGGGGCAGATTGATCGCGGCCGGTATCGCTCACCTGTCCCGAAGACAGATCTCTCTGCCCCAAAATATGGGGTATTTGCTCACGCTTACATAAATCTAATTATTAAAAAATATTCGGTTCGCGAAAAAACATAAGTAGTAAGTGTGTAGGTCTCAAATGAAAGCTTGTAAATAGTCCATATATTTCACACAGTATGGTGAAATAGTTCCTAAAATCTTTTTTTTCTGTTAGCTATCGTTCCATTCGCAAAATTTACTTTTTTTTTTTTCAATAACTTATTTTCCAGAGATTTTTCTCAGCAGAAATAATTCCATTATTATAACTTCCCTATCTGTATTTATCTAAGCTAGTGCGAAGCTCCTAATTCTGGGTGGTATGGCCTTTCGGGCCTGCTGCAAAACTAACATAACCTAAACTTACCTATTTTGGCCTATTTACGACTGAGAAAAGTCCAGAATGGGAAATATGCGACGAGGGAAAAATAAATCCTCCTCCTTCACATAAAAGAAACTTAGGGCTGTATTCTTTAACAGTTCTTGGCTGAGATTTCCGTCTCTAGACGCGAGTCTTGACATTTACTTTGACATGATGTACAACAGCATCTTCCTCAAGATTATCACGGCCTTAAGTATCTTTAAACCCGCCATTCACCTTATCTGGTATCAGAATACGCAGTCTTTATCCCTGCTCATCTACTCATTGAGCTAAAGAATGCCTTTTACAGGGTCTATTCAGCACAGTTGGCTGGTTTTAAAAACGTTTTAGTGGAGGTGCGTAGCGGCACGCGCAATTTGGTAAGATATTGCCGGAGTCTTTGATAAGAACGTTTAAGAGCAAGTATATTCCATGTTCCGTCTTATAATGAACGCGGACTCCTTTCAGGGCCTCTATTGTTATTAAAATAAGAGCTTTCGTAACATTGACAATACTGGCTACCCGATAGGAAATGGGATCTGAGACTTATGAACATTTGCATTCTCAAGACTACGATCTCAAAGCTGCAGTTCTAAGGGCCATATTTACCGCCTATTAAATGGACAGTAATGCCCGTGTCAAGATGTGTCAAAAATGTCAGTTCTCTATGGATTGACGTTTACTTTTGATGTATCTTGTGACGGGCATATCGGCCAAGATGAGTTTGGTAATACAGCCTAATCTCGACTGTAATTCCAGTCTCTTTTTCTTCTCTCTTCTTCATCAGTGTGCATTCGCCCACCGTTGAGCATACGCCTCTCCAATTTTCCTCCATCCAGAACGGTTCTCCGTTTCCCTTGCCCAGACTGGGCCTGCTGTCTCCTTAATGTCATCGGACTAACGGGCAGATGGTCTGCCCACACTTCTCCTGCCTAGCCGGGGTCTCTACTCCAGAACACGCTTGCTCCATCGCTCGTCGTATCGTCAGCACACATGATACCCAAGCCCACTAAAACTTGGCCACTCGGTGGCCCACTTCAACCACTTGCATGCGTTGTCTGATGAGTCCCTGTAATTCCCGTCTCGAGATACGTCAAAAATTACTTGATGTTTACTTTGACGTACGTGTATCTTTTGACGAGCATCTCGGCCAAGATGAGTTTATTAATACGGCACTAAGAGCTGTATTAACAACTCCAGACTTGTCAAGTCATAAAATATCGTCATAGACTTCAAAGGCGTTGCCCTGAGGACTAATATAGAATGACTCTATGCTAAACAAGTTAACGTTTACAGTCTCTATGTAGCAGAAAACACTCTTGGTTAGACTATTATCTAATAGACTCCGTGGTCCCATAACCATGGCTGTACATCTATGTACGTGCACTCGTCGTCACACCTGCCTTATCGGCGCTCGCGCTCAATTGGCTAGCTCTTAATGATCCGCTCAACACCGACATGAAGCGGGCAAAATACGCGGCAGAATATAGCCCAGGTCGCTTACAGTTTTGTTGAGAAACTGGGCTATTTAAGTGACAATATCGAAAATTATACAGTTGTAAATAATATTGGTGTAGCAAAGGATGTACCGGGATAGTTTTTCGACACTCGCTTAAAGCTACAAAAGATTTCCTCTTCGTTGAACAATACGGTAATAATAAATTCACTACAGATGTAAAATTTAATGATTGACTCGTTTATTAAAAACCAAGGAAGAACAATACTGCTTACTTATTATTGTACAAAAGATTAACATAAACATGAAGGAGTATCGTTATAATTATTGATAACGTCTTGTAATGCTTAGGGAAAACATCTAAAAATGTGACTATTTCGATGCCTATTCCAGTAAATAAAATAGTACAGTATTAAATAAAGTTGTGTAATGTAGGCGACTATTACCGACTAAATGATTAAACAGTTAAAAAAAAACAATGGCCCAAATCATAGTTTCATAATATAAAAATAAACTTCACCCATTTACTGAATAGATAAGTAAGTTTAAAAATAATGGTTTTTACGTTTGTGTCGGCAGGTGAGTATATCATTTTTATATAACCTGAATAAATTGATAAAAAGGATGCTAAAAGGCACTTAATAACTTTAACTTCCCCTGCTTCTAGAATTGAAAACACTTCAACAACTTAACACACTTAGCTACAGAACAGATAAATGGAGCCTAACTAATAACACACTCTTTTTTCTTTACGAGTTAATCTAAGTACCAAATGACATAGTAACTTAATTTTATTCACAAATGTAACTTAGTTAATTAATCCAATGACATAATGCAATTAAATTTATAATGATAACTAGTTTATTATGCTATTGAATATAATATAATTAATGTACAAATGACTATGTATGATTATTACAAATAAATAAATCTTATCTTAGGTATCTTATCTTATCTTAAAAAGACATCTTCAAATTCTCTTTATTCAAGTGCCAAGCTCTTCTGCCAACTGCTTGACTTTCTGAAACGCCACGATGTTAAATTTCTCGTGCAGAAGTTATTGTTTGCTCAAATTTCTCCTTGGTCTTCCCCTGCCTCTTCCTTCTTCTATCTTTCCTTCTATGATGTCATGAAGGAATAAATCGTGTCATAGCAGGTTTTCTATTACTACTTAAAAGCTTTTTTACACTATAAAAGCAGCTCTGAACAACAATGCCCTAGAAAACCACCAAAAAGAGCTGGACCAAGAAACTTTGGAAACTCAGCAGAAGACAACTTCGATACAGTATCAGAGTGTTTACCGGGGACTTTGGGGTTAAACATCTCCTAGCAAGATAGGCCTTTATGACAACACAGATTGTAGAATGTGCGGCGGAGAGGCTGAGACAATGAAACACTTAATGTGTGAATGTGAAGCCCTCGCCGGAGTAAGAATGTAAATCCTCGGTTGTGGCTACCCAGAACCGAACGATTTCAAGGCTCGCCATTGCACTGCACTATCCGCTTTTTGGAAAGGGTGGAGGCATTGGATCAAGCGCTGAAAGATCCCACAGGGTAGAAAGATACCACCAAAAAGATAAGATAGTATAAGGTGTTGTATTAAAATTGCTCTTCTATTTTCTATAGTTGCCAGCACATTATTACCTTCTATTCTGTGTAGCAATTGTTAATTCGATACCCTTTCCGTTCTTCATTCGTCTTCAACACCACAAAAAAGCATCTACTATCTCTCTCTATCTCTTTTAAACACTTTACGACTGGTAATTTTGCCTTGGCAAGGTCAAAACACCAAAGACGACGGCACAGTAAACGGTCCATACATTTACGAACACAATCCAAGCCGAGATTGTACCGAAATGTTAATCCCGAAACAAAATTCGCGACATCAAAATTCATATCGCGGTATCTTTAGGTGCCATCTTATAAGTCAAGGGAGCGACTCCCCTGTAGGGTGACCAGACGATTGATGGATTTTGGGATAAGTCCTTGTAATATTTAAAAAATAAACTGTTGCTGTTTTTATTTAATTTTCAATATGTATAGTTTTATTACCTATTTATTATTTAACAAGTAATTTATTTAATAAGGTGTGTATTTTCGCGATGCTTTGTGTAAAGTGTAAAGGATTTTTTAAGCTTGCAATTTTAATTTTTTTTCCAGTTTCACTTTAACAGGATTGTCAAATTGTGTTGTTTCCATCTAGCACATACGTTGGAAATCGTAGTTTGAAACGATATCATTATATTTTGTTGGCATAGATAACTGACATATCACCATTACATATTTTATAACTTAGATATTTTATTAATAATCCACTCGTCTAGCTTTGTGGAACCTAAATCAAACAGGATTTCTAGGCTTATCTCACTCTTGTGATCGCAGGACAGTCCCCCGATAACCCTTCTAATGGCTTCCCTACGCATGGGTATTCTTGCAAGAAGCTGATAAGGACGAAAGTGGGAATGATGTGTTATGTCGGCCGATACAGCGTATTGATTCGCCAACTTATTATTAACTGTCAAAAGTTGGGGGCTATATCAGGAGATCTGGCGGGATACTTTTGTTTGAATATGTTAACATTTTATTTGTTAGGTTTTTTTTCATATTTGCTTAGTATTACATGTTAACGCCAATTTTGTTGATATAATCACTGATTAACACAATATTTTAGATAATCTTAGAGGCAGTGTTGCACAGACAATTTTCTAGAGTGTTCATGGAGATTTTATTGTTCTTCTTGCAAAATGATGTAGACTTAAATGTTTTTGGGGTTCTCAATAAAACTGAGATGCAGTTAGGTCAAGTTGGGTATCTGCATCAACAGGGTAAATGTGACAGGCCATATATTTTTATTAGAAGATATTGTTAGTTTGACGCACCTGCCTTGCCTGTAGATGCAATTACCCCACCTGAAATTGTTTTTTTTTCGTTTTGGTGTTCTTACATAAGCCTGCTTAAGTGTGCTTTTACTTCTGAAGGCTGTTTTAATCTTTGTGCAACAAATCGGTACAGGTAACTTATTTAGTACAGGTATAATCTTTTAACTGCGATTTTTTTTATTAGGACTTTGTACAAAGAAATACGTTCCTCTTTAACACAAAACCACCAATGAAATATTAAACAGCAATCAACTGAAAAAAATCGTAAATAAATTTACAGCCAAATTCCCCCAACGTTCCCGCTGAAAATCCAGCCGTATCTTCCCCCAATAGGGTTGTGTATCAGATCGGCAGCGACCTGTTGCTTGCGGATATTGCCTCGTTTCGTCTCGTGGCGCCCTCTACCGAATCACGTAATAACAAATTACCGGGATCTTTGGCTTAATTAAATACTCGGATTTTTATTGGAACGTTTAACATGTCCACGCGCGTGATACGAATGTAACTGGGTGATTATTCGGCGTTTTAACCGCCATCATTATTGTCTTCGCATATTATTCAAGATAAACTTTTTAATTGTCTTATGATTTTAAATGGAATTAATACTACCCCCGGGTCCGTTGACTTTGACATCAAAAGTTGCAGGTAATTATCATTGTTTTCGTCAATATATTGATGACAACAATGATGACAACAATGGTGGACGGAGTGTTGGACGGCCTCCCACCCGGTGGTGACGACCTGGTTAGGATCGCGGGGAGCCGCTGGATGCAAGCGGCTCAAGACCGTGACTTGTGGCGCTCTTTGGGGGAGGCCTTTGTCCAGCAGTGGACGCCCCCGGGCTAATGATGATGATGATGAACAATGACGGCGGTTGAAACGCCCAAATATTCACCCAACTACAGTCCGTTTTATGGGGTTTTTTCTTTAAATGAATGATGTAGAAGAAGGTATGGAATGATGATAAAGCAATGAATGAAACAAATAAACATGAGGGTTACGGAGATAGGCGAGAATCGTGGTCACTGTACTGGATTTTTGATTATATTTTTATGAGCTAAGCGAAAAAAAAATAGATTTTCGGCAACACAAGAGTAAAATGACCTACGCCTTAATGTAATGTTAAGACTATTTATGTGACCCACGTTAAGAATTAAATATTTATTTGGTAACGCTTTAACACACATACGAGTACAGACAGTTAAAATTAAATGATACAGTAAAGAAAACAATATGAAACACAATTTATAAATATCCACATGATCCTATAAATTGTGAAAATGCCAACAAATCATTTAAGCCGGAGCTATATTATTACACTTCGGGAAATTGATAAAAAAATACAATGAAATTGTCTTTTAACATCTTTCTTCATCAACTTCTATATATACAGGTTTGATCTAACATTGTACGAACGAGAAACTTGCTAAATTATAAAAGTTTCTTATGGGATGTATTCTAAAAATTCCTTTTTTTATTTGTATGTGAAACGTTAATATTCTTAATTATATCAAAATGTTTCCGAGAATATTTTCATTGATTTACTTAACATTTAAGTCGTAAAATTAAAAACAGTGAAATTTATCCGTGTATGATTTTACCTTTTTTCTTGTTGGGCAAAGGCTCTTTTCCCGCTCCACTTTACCTATTTACACAAAAACTTAATTATATCTAAATAAATATGAGAAAAAAATCTACTTACTTACTATACAAAATAACTTTCTGGGTAAATATTTCAAAACTTCTGGGAAAGTTCCGCAACAACAGTGCTATTTCGTCCACTCGAGTTAAATTTACACGAAAATCGATTCTTTGCCTAACGATATGTTTATTAA
Source organism: Acleris sparsana (assembly GCA_923062465.1). Lineage (NCBI taxonomy): Eukaryota > Metazoa > Arthropoda > Insecta > Lepidoptera > Tortricidae > Acleris > Acleris sparsana. The sequence goes on from OV281286.1 coordinate 19,525,881, forward strand.
TTTAACTATAATGTATTAGGTACGTCAGGTAACCCATATTATATTCACCACACACGCATACATTACCGCGCCTCTGACGGGGGTTTATGAAAAGCACACAGCGGCCATTTTGTTTGTGGTAAAAATTAATTAAAAAGATAGTATCGGCTAAGGTGCGCCTGGACAGCCGAGATAAGGTGCCGGTAGATATTGCCGTGATGAATTAATGAAGACAATGCCATAATTCATGTTGAAAAATGCGAGATTGGGTGGAAATATGTTCATATGAGGTTTTGGCTTTATTTGAGCACATTATAATTAATTAATCTACGTCATTATTAAGAAAAATATTACCATTATTAACATTATTAAGAAAAATACTTACGACCAATAACCAATAAGTATTTTTCTTTGTCTTACGCTCGCAGCAAAGTCGATTTTTTCTGTCTTTAAACAGCGAAACCTGCTTGTTTGAAGTGCTGAGGTGTAATAGTAGTTTAAGCAACTGATGCATAATGAGAGGTCTTAAAATACGAGTGTGGTTTTATGAAACGAGCGTCAGCGAGTTTCATTATACCATCACACGAGTTTTTTAATGCCTAATTATGAACAGTTGCATACACTAGGTATCTACAGTCTACATACACATCATAATTACTCTAAAATGGGTTCAGAAGGCGACGACTTGACGACAAAAATAGCGGCCAAACAAACTGGTGCTGTTACAGTGTCACGAATATGAAGGTTTTTTTTTTAAATGATAGACAAAAGAATAAAGTCCCTATTCTCATGTCACTCGAGATCAAATGTCACGCGTTTTATATTAAAAAAACATACCGAATTGACGTTTCGTATCGATAACTGTTTTAATATCTATGGATACTAGAATAGAGACCCTCTTGAGTTTTGACAGCTGTTCCAAATTTAAACGCATATCGTTAAAAAAAATACATTCATAACATTACAGTACAGATTTTACCTACTACCACAGACAAGAAAGTATTCATAGTAAAATTGGTTGTAATAATGTTGGTCATTTGCTACGGTTTCTGAAAAGGGCTTATGATATTAGAGTCTGTCTAATGAAAGCTGAACCTGGATTTTTCTTGGCTGACGAGTCTGGCAACACTATTTAATATGACGTCTGGACTTTGTTGTTGTTAAAACTTGTCAATTCGAGATCTAAATTGATAAAAATACGGAGTAATCATGCCGTCGACGATAAGAGGCGGTGTCCGGGAGATTCTGTATACTATTATACAGAAGTACAAAGAAAAACAAGAAGAAAGAAAAGCATTATTGATGCAAAAAATTAATTGTTTAGTTACGGTGACCAAATTTATAGGTTAGTACGGCTTTAGTACGGCATGTTCATTTTGATACTTCTTATTTCTCTATGTGCAATCCTAAGTTTAATTTACCTTTTTCTGTCTATTATACGATGAGATTAAGAAATTAAACGAAATTAAATTCGTTTCAGAAAACCTGGACGTGCACGTTGACAAAAGTGTGCTGGAAAACGTAAAGCAGCTGAAAGAGGTTGAGGAAACTGAGTTAGCCTGCCAGACTCAGACGAAATATTTGGAAGAAGTATCTTCAATGACCGGTAATTACTAAAATTATCATTGTCTTTCCCTATATAATAGGTGTAGGTACCTATTGTCTGTCCCTATATCATGTTGAATCTCTTAGCATTCACAATTTTATTAAATTAATTTAATAGACAGATGATTAATGTAACTGACACTCATAGTTTCAATAAAACAATAAGGAGGTGTTTAGTTAAAAGATATCATAAACATATTATTTGATATGTATTTTCTGTGTGCGGAGCAAACAGCATTTTGTTGTTTATGAACCAAATGTACACTGTACAGTCGATTTCATAAATATGTGTACACTTTAGTACCTTATCTATTTATTTAATGTCATTTTTGATCGGCCAGATATAAAAGATGTTCGGGTTATATGAGTCTTCCTTGTTCTTAAACCGTTGCGATTAGAACCTCACCGATGCAATTTCATTTCACCTAAACCCAAATGTTTTTAGGGCTGTCGGACTGTACAATGGGGCTGTACTGCGCAACCACACAATGTATTTCTAAATGGTGTTCTGTTTATTTAACACTTTCTTTCTTCTTACAGATATCAGTGTTTCATCTTTAAAAAGAATAAGTAATGAGGGAAAATTAAACAACGGTGTCTTTAGTACTCCCGGAAAAAAGCGACCTCACAAGGCCGGTGTTGTCAGTGGGGTCCTGTCTGTTCACGCTTGCAAGAACCTGTTTTCCAGTTAGTTATTTTAGTTATCGTTCCTGACGTAGAGACCTCGTCATGTTGTTCTCCTAGTCACTATTTTTAATTTACTCAATGTTATTGAGCGTACATTTGTAACGACTAAGTTTGTGTTGTTAGAAATAATTATTAATTACTTTACTAACTTGTAATGTTACTTTTAAGAATAATTGTATTTTATGATTGGAAAAAATGATCTGCTGGAGTTTCTTGTGGCGCTTCTTCTCCAAGATATAATTGTCGTTAGATAGAGGTGTAAGGGTGATGAGAATAATGTTACCTCTAATTACTTTATTAAAAAGGTTGAATATAATATTCCTCATCATCATTGTTTTATTATGCTGTGTGCGACACAGACGAAAACCTCTCGTATCAATGAAATCTATCAACAGCACGACTAGCACAAGTTGCTCGTGACTTGTTTGTCGCTCGGATCTCCCTTACTATCTAGTCTGTTACGATAGAGACGCACAGAGCGACAAGCGAGAAAATACAACTTGTGCTAGTCGTGCTGTTGATAGATTTCATTGATACGAGAGGTTTTCGTCTGTGTCGCACACAGCATAATAAAACAATGATGATGAGGAATATTATATTCAACCTTTTTAATAAAGTAATTAGAGGTAACATTATTCTCATCACCCTTACACCTCTATCTAACGACAATTATATCTTGGAGAAGAAGCGCCGCAAGAAACTCCAGCAGATCATTTTTTCCAATCATAAAATACAATTATTCTTAAAAGTAACATTACAAGGTAGTAAAGTAATTAATAATTATTTCTAACAACACAAACTTAGTCGTTACAAATGTACGCTCAATAACATTGAGTAAATTAAAAATAGTGACTAGGAGAACAACATGACGAGGTCTCTACGTCAGGAACGATAACTAAAATAACTAACTGGAAAACAGGTTCTTGCAAGCGTGAACAGACAGGACCCCACTGACAACACCGGCCTTGTGAGGTCGCTTTTTTCCGGGAGTACTAAAGACACCGTTGTTTAATTTTCCCTCATTACTTATTCTTTTTAAAGATGAAACACTGATATCTGTAAGAAGAAAGAAAGTGTTAAATAAACAGAACACCATTTAGAAATACATTGTGTGGTTGCGCAGTACAGCCCCATTGTACAGTCCGACAGCCCTAAAAACATTTGGGTTTAGGTGAAATGAAATTGCATCGGTGAGGTTCTAATCGCAACGGTTTAAGAACAAGGAAGACTCATATAACCCGAACATCTTTTATATCTGGCCGATCAAAAATGACATTAAATAAATAGATAAGGTACTAAAGTGTACACATATTTATGAAATCGACTGTACAGTGTACATTTGGTTCATAAACAACAAAATGCTGTTTGCTCCGCACACAGAAAATACATATCAAATAATATGTTTATGATATCTTTTAACTAAACACCTCCTTATTGTTTTATTGAAACTATGAGTGTCAGTTACATTAATCATCTGTCTATTAAATTAATTTAATAAAATTGTGAATGCTAAGAGATTCAACATGATATAGGGACAGACAATAGGTACCTACACCTATTATATAGGGAAAGACAATGATAATTTTAGTAATTACCGGTCATTGAAGATACTTCTTCCAAATATTTCGTCTGAGTCTGGCAGGCTAACTCAGTTTCCTCAACCTCTTTCAGCTGCTTTACGTTTTCCAGCACACTTTTGTCAACGTGCACGTCCAGGTTTTCTGAAACGAATTTAATTTCGTTTAATTTCTTAATCTCATCGTATAATAGACAGAAAAAGGTAAATTAAACTTAGGATTGCACATAGAGAAATAAGAAGTATCAAAATGAACATGCCGTACTAAAGCCGTACTAACCTATAAATTTGGTCACCGTAACTAAACAATTAATTTTTTGCATCAATAATGCTTTTCTTTCTTCTTGTTTTTCTTTGTACTTCTGTATAATAGTATACAGAATCTCCCAGACACCGCCTCTTATCGTCGACGGCATGATTACTCCGTATTTTTATCAATTTAGATCTCGAATTGACAAGTTTTAACAACAACAAAGTCCAAACGTCATATTAAATAGTGTTGCCAGACTCGTCAGCCAAGAAAAATCCAGGTTCAGCTTTCATTAGACAGACTCTAACAACTTGCAAAAGTTTTTGAAGTTACCGTGAAAAGTTATGTAAAGAATAACCATCAGTATAAAATAAACCTTACTGTAATAATATTACGTTTATATAACTTTTTGTCATGATACAAATAAAACAAGAACATTTTCGAATTCTTCCATCGTTAATTTAAATAGAGAACACCCCGCCTTCACACAATACTATAGTTTGGAGGTATAAAGACACCTGTGGATTCTTAGAAACTATATTTATATGTATATTATATTTTTAATGAACTTTTCGAAATCCCGTTTGGTTCTAAAAGTCGGTTGTGAACGTTATTAAAATAATTACTATCAACACATTTCTTAAATTTTTCAGCTTTAAAATAATATTTGTACATGTATATACATTATATCCCATGGAAATAAACATAAATACATACATACAAAAACTCACGCCTTCGTTCCCAGAGCGCGGTAGGCAGAGCTACAACTCTAAAAACTTGTTGATAATTCTGTAACTGCCTACATTTTGCACAATTAGGCTAAAATGTTAACCAACGTATTAGTGACAGAAATCGATTTCCGAAAAATAACAAATTAAATAAATAAGTTAGTGGTGGTTTTACTGCTCAATAAATCAATAAAAACACAACGAGTGCACTGTCCTTTTCTACTACACGTAGCCTTCCGATTGTCCCCGAAGCCGGAAGGTTTTTCTAAGAGCTCACGGACTACGTTTTGATTTGATTGATTACGTCGCTTTGACACAGACCAAAGTGGCATAGGAATTAAATTCCTTGACTTTACTTACCCTCGGATACTGCTTACATCACTTCACTTGCAAAGAAATTATCTCAAGGAATGAGCGCGCCATCAACCAGCAACAGGTTTTTTTTTTAATTTCAGTGCTCTGTACCTACAGTTTGCGCGCCATAAGAAGTTGAAGCACAGATTATAAGGTACTTATGGTAAAAGAAGGTATAGACGCCTCTATTTGCAGGGTCCAACTCGCGTGCCTTACTCATCTAGATTTTCATACGATTTTACCACCCTGATAACGTGATAACAATTATGAAATTCCAAAGATTTTTGAAGTATAATGAAAGGCTTTCCCGCCTTTTATTAGGGAAGTAATTATAGACTTACCTACCAGTAATGTGATGTGTAAACATACCTACTTATACATACAAAAAATACATAAGTACCTTCTTATCAGAAGAAACAAAAAAAACACTCGTCCTCACCAATAATATTTGACCGCGAGTTTTTATCTTGTTCGCTTAGTGTCCCTCACCTAAGTTTTCTTTATTTAAAGGTCATTTATATCACTAAGATTTTTAGATTTTAGATTCATACATTTTGACACTACGAACTGAACTTAACATAACACTAAATCTAAATTACTACTTTTTCTGCAAGTGACCTTAAAATAGTTTTCATAAATAATATTCCTCATCATCATTGTTTTATTATGCTGTGTGCGACACAGACGAAAACCTCTCGTATCAATGAAATCTATCAACAGCACGACTAGCACAAGTTGCTCGTGACTTGTTTGTCGCTCGGATCTCCCTTACTATCTAGTCTGTTACGATAGAGACGCACAGAGCGACAAGCGAGAAAATACAACTTGTGCTACACGTGCAGATCACTATATTTTCATGTCAAATATATTTCGAAAAACCAAATGTGCTCCAGTCACTGTCATCGTATTTTACCTAAAGTGCTTTTCATCAAAATATAGCGCTCGTAATAATATATATGAAAATATAGTACGCGTTTCCTCTTCCTTTGTGCCCACCAAAATAAATAAAATAATAAAAGTATCAATATCGTTTATTCCTTCATTGATCGGTAATACCATATCAAGATTTTTTGAATTTGCCGCTTTTTCCCAGGTTCAGCTTGCATTAGACAGACTCTATGTGCGTAGATAAACATCTTTTATCTTTCATATATTTTTGTAAAATTAAGTTTCTACAATATAAATAGCCTTAGAATGAGTCCAATGTAATTGAATAACCCTTTTTTGTAGCTACCTGTATCCTTAGCTGGTACTGTTCTATTAATAAGAATGTAGGTCCCCTTGTCTCTCCGAAGGTCTCGTCCGCTTCCTCGTGATAACGTGGCCTTGTCTCTGTTCGTTCGACATTGAAGGCTGTGTGATAACTAATGCATTTTAACTATACGCACACCTGCTTCCCTTTGTTTGTTCGTTGTTTGGTTCTTTACAATCCAAACGCCTCAACTGAACGACGTGAGGTACAGAGATAATTGATATCACGTAGATCAGCATAGGTTTAGACCGTTACTGCGGCGCTGAATAATTTCCTTCTAAACACAGTAGTTTTTAAGTTATTTGCAATGATAGGTACACACTTTCAATTTAATGTCAAGACAATAAAACTTGGCTGCAAGATCCGACTGTTTTTAGAATAGTAACTTTTACTCTTATAGTGTGACGCAAAGCAGTTACAGTTCAGACTTATTCGCTTTTGCATACTGTTCGATTGTTACGCTTTTACAGCTAAACTGCTGAACTAATTTTAATGAATTTTGGTGTCTATTATGCCAGTAATTTGGAAAGTTCCCCAAGCAATAGCGATGAGCTACTACGTTCTACTTCTAGTTGTTATATAATCTAATTTCGCAGTTCCTAATATGAGAAGGTATAATCCAAGCTATATAATATATCGTATATCACCTGCGAGTGCGTATGAGTGGAATTAGTTTCCCGCTACAACCCCTATTTCTTCCCGTTAGGGGTCAAATTTTGAAAATTTCTGCCTTATTGCACCTCTAGAATATTCCAATTTAGGCCTTTAGACAGACTGTCAATCAATTACAGAACATTTGTACATGCATGTACAGATAGCATTCATAGTTCAAATACGAGTACAAATTGCGCAGTACCAACTTCACGTATAAATCGCCGCTTGCGCAGAACGTGATCTGAGACAGGTGGTCGTGTATGAGTAACTTTATATGTATACATAGTGATCCTAGAAATTTAGAGATCCTCTGGGAAGCTAGGATAATGTATTAATTAATTTTACTATGTTGTTGTACTATTTCTTGGAAGTTAATTTAATTAGTCATTTATTATGACATTGATATTTATTATTAAATATATTTAACGGCTTTGTTAATAGAATATAATTATGTAATAAGACTGTGTTAAAACTTCGTTTATGTAGAATTCTTATTTTTGTGACAACAATTATTATTTTTATTACAAACACTCACTCATGCAACAACAAAAAAACTCTTACTGACAATCAAACCGGGGACTTTAGGTACCGCATTCAGAGTTACTACTATTATGGTAATGGCGTCGACGCAAAGAACGTTCATTAGGCAGCTTTATACGATCGTTCAACAGAAGCTCTGCTGCCTAATTGAGAATGCACGCCTTAAAATGTTTTTTGTACGGTCTGACGAGACTACTTAAACTCGTTGGTTTATATAAGCTGCGCCACGTTCGTTCGTTTTTAAGAGAATAACACCCCAGATTCGCAATCTACCTACTGAAAAAGGACCAAATCAAACATACCCGAAACCGACGTACGTGCATGAAGAGGTAGATCATTGATGAATGCTGAGGAATAAAGTTGTAGGTATGTTTAGACCGGTGCACCTGGCGTTACCTGCCTAGTGCCTACCGCATTTGGGAGGCAGGCGTGAAGGTATGCAAGTGTGTTGATATCCTTACACTATATTTAAACTACTTACTATAGAACGCAGTAGAACTAAGGTTACCGACATAGCCTCAAGAATAGCTAAACTGAAGTGGCAGTGTTCGGGGCACATTGCTCTCTGGACTGATGGCTGATGGGGTCAGAAGGTTCTGGAGTGGCGTCCGCGGACCGGAACACGAGCTGTAGGTAGGCCTCCAACAAGATGGAGTGACGTCTTCAGGATCGCGGAACCGCGGTGGATGCGAAAAGCACACCGGTCTGAGTGGAAAGCCTTGGGGGAGGCCTATGTCCAGCAGTGGACGTCTTTCGGCTGACATGATGATGATGATATTTAAACTCTTTGGATTCGTTTTAAATTGCTGTTTTCATTGCAAAGCTGTTGACTATACCTACCTATTCTATTCATCAGCAAAATCTGAATCACTAATTAACTGGTAAGGAAAAACACTAGCGGTGACATTCATTCTTGCTACGGCTATCTAAATTTGTGGTTCAGGAATGACAGGCACATTTGTACGAACGGAAATCCCAGGAACTCACTGATTAATGTTGTTGTTCCTAATATACGCTTTAATTAAACGGGTAAAGCTACAAGCTACAAGATAACTTGCATCTGTGTGTTCTGGTTTGTGGGAACATGATTTCAAACGTGCGAAAGGTAATGCGACAGGGAATCGCAGAGTAAGTACGTTTGACCTGTCTTACTAATTATAATATTGAGTAGGTTTTCGAAAATCGCTAACATAGCGTTATGAATCTTGACTCAAAATCTCTTGATCTCTTGATTTAAATATAGACTATAGTTATGTGAGCGATTCTCTTATACCTGAACACAACAATGCGAACAGTGATGCTTGGAGGTAGGTAGGCTATGATGGTGGTAGCCATTTTGACCCAGTCCAAAACATGTGACGACAAATTAGCCTAGTCGGTAGAGACCCCGCCTACGACTACGACTCCCGGTAAGGCCTGATATTTGAGTGACGAGCGCGGGTATTTGTTCCTGAGTGTTGGATGTTTTCTATTTATTTAAGTATGTATTTCTCTATATAAGTATTTATATCGTTGTCTAGTACCCATAGTACAAGCCTAGAGCTTAGTTTTTAAAAAGCAAGAACTTCACTGTAAACTTTAAAGTCCTTCTCGGGGTTTGACGTGTGTGTGACGCGACTCTGTGTGTGTGTGTGTGGACGGCGTCGCAGCGATAAGGATGTATTAGCGCATTCCGCCCGCGCCCGCGCCACTGTATTTATTCTTATCCGGAATAAGTCAGGTTACACCCCTAGAGATGGCGCTGGTATCGATAGTTTTGTAAATTTTATCGTTTTTTTTTGCGATACCCTTAGTTCAACTGGGTATAGAGTTCATAGGAGAGCCGGAGGTTGAGCAGTTAAACTATAGATAAGTACAAATATGATAACAAGATAAATAATTTAAAAGAAACACTCATATTCGTAGTCGTTTCCCCTTAAATTTAATTTACTTTAGATCAATATAAGTTGTAATTTGAAGTCATCAATCCTTGACACATGTTACCTACTTTAGAAAGACTCTTGAAGGAAATCGGTACAGTCATTTTGACATAATTCTACTAATGTAAAGTTGTACAGGATAAAGACCAGAAGAGACACCATATGTCCATTATACAATAACCATAGTCATGATTTTTTATAACAAAAATATTTTACCTGTTTTTTTATCGACATCGACACTTCCCATCCCTCGCGAAGGGGGTGAAGCTTGGCGCGGCGAGATAGCGCGATAGCATCGCGGGTGGCAGCCCTGATAGCGAATAATAATAATTTTATTATCGCCTAGGGTTGACACGCACTGTTAACGTTATATTAATTAACTCTGTTATCAATTTTTAATGTTGCTTTTGTTTTTTGAGTATAACTTATTTATAAAAGGTGTTAAGCAGACTTCATTTTACATTTTGCTATTCGAGGTACTAATCAAGTGCAAGATTAACTACGGTAATTTATTTAAAAGTAAAGCGCTCGTCAGTTACGAGTATTTGGCTCTACTTAAAATTCAATTCTCCTGCCGAAGGTGAAGAAACACCTATAGTCTTTGCATATTTCAATTGTAAAAGATGTAAACACAATCAAACAAACCAATTTACCATTATTATTCGATTATCACGTGCGTTTTAAGATCAAACTTGATCTTTACTTTAACATTAAGGTTAAGAGAAAATAAATGTTAATTATACTTTATTTTAAACAAGAACACGCTTGATGAATATTTGAGGTTATTTGTAAAACATAACGAATTTGTTTACATTTTTGGCGATTGCAATCGCCACAGACTATAATGGTTTCTTTAACCTTTTTCCAGACCCCGAAATATTATCATTACTTATATAATTATCTTCATTTAACTTTAAAAACTGACCATGATAATAACTTTCCACTCAAGATCTAGCCCCCTGGGTCCGTCCCCCCTCCCCCAAAGGGAAGGGGCCCTTATCTCTGCCTCGCAGATTGAATACATTTCATGTGTGCTCGCACGAGACGTACTTAAGTACTTTCCTGTTTTTTTCTTCACTTTGAAAGGTTTATTTGAGTTCCATTTCATTTTGAGTTATTTATATATATAAGTATAGATAATAACAGGGAACAGACTCACACAACTAATCTCAAACTAAGCTCTAGGCTTGTACTGTGGGTACTAGACAACGATATAAATACTTATATAGAGAAATATATACTTAAATAGGTAGAAAATATCCAAAACTCAGGAACACAAATATTTGCCCTTACCGGAACCGAACCCGGGACCGTTAGCTTCGTAGGGGAACGTTAGTAGCGTTTGCATCATGAAGTTAAGTGTGACATTTTATCGTGTTTTGTGTACTGCTTAAACTTGATATCTTTAAACTTCTAACAAAGGCTAATTAATACGGTATTGGTATCGGTTCGTTCTTTATCGCGCCAGCATGGTTAACAAACTGAATAACTATCGGTTAATGAGCGCGATAGCCGGGAATCGAACCTGCGATACGGCCCCGATACAGGCAATTATGGCGAGGCTGTAATTATACTTGAATTTGCAGACCTTGTGGGAGCCTTGGCTTATTTATTTATTTTAAACATTTGGGTCCAATTGCTGCTCGACGTAAGAGAGTAGTTTATCAGCCTATACATATATGTTTGTTCCTTTGTGACGCTCTAGAATCCAAACGCGTGGACCCATTTTTTTTTTTACCATGTTTCCGCCATATTTAATTTCGAATGTCATATCAGTAGTGGCACTCACAACATTAAGACAAATCGATTGACATAAGAATCGTCACTCTCTGTGCACGCGTTTAGTTTTTGGAACGGGGGGCCATTTGCAACGTCAAAAGATGGCGGGTGTGTAATTTGTTTTACTTTTTTATTTTGTGTATTTAAGAAAAGAAAAGAAAAGAAAAATACATTTATTCACTACACACACAAGACACACAGATAATAAATAATTGAAAACAGTAACAACAATAAACATGTAGTGAGTGTGTCTTCGCGGCAGTGAATCGGATACTGGCTCAGCATAATGCTGAGTTGTTAAACACCTGCAGCGCTGATTTTCAGTCAGCTCCGAGTGTGACAGGCGGACAGTACGCTAAACGAATAATATTTAGGTGTTCAAAGTTCTTTTCTGTTAGCGAAGTCGCCGCGGGGCGAAAAAAAAGTTTTTGGAGCGCCACAACGGAACAAACATCATAAAACATATATACCTAGGTTGATAATCATATTACTCTTTTTTACGTCGCGCTGTCGGGTAAAACAGGGGCAATTTACGTTACCTTCGCATACCTTTTAATCTTCAGTCTATTTATTTTTACATATTGAGCTGCAATATCGACGCAGGTGTTATCTCTCCCGTAAACTGTCGATGGGCGAGTTAACAGCTCCAGAAACGAACGCGCCTGCGATTGTTGCAATCGGGTTTACCAATTGGGAGTTTACCAAATGGGGCGCCTGGGGGGGTTGCGTTGCTGCCTAGATATTTTGAATGGATCGGTTTACACCAATAAAGTATATTGTATGGAATGTATGAAATAAAAATCGAAGAAATCTATATACAATAAATAAATAAATATCAGGGGAAAATGTCACACCAATTGACCTAGTCCCAAACTAAGCTCTAGACTTGTACTATGGTTACTAGACAACGATATAAATACTTATATAGAGAAATGTATACTTAAATACATAGAAAACATCCATGACTCTGGAGCAAATATTCGCGCTCATCATACAAATATCTGCTCTTACCGGGGTTTGAACCCAGGACCGCTAGCTTCGTAGGCAGGGTCACTACCAACTAGGCCGGCGCGTCGGCGCATATATATATATATAGCGGTCATATAAGCATATATATATAAACAGCAAACTGATTTATATATCAACGCACAGCCGAAACTACTGTACCTAGAAACTTGAAATTTGGTACAGGGGTTCCTCTCATGATGTAAGTGAGACCTAAAAAAGGATTTTTGGAAATTCGCTCCTTAAGGGGTTAAAATAGGGGGAGTAGCGAGAAACTAATTCTATGCGTAAGAAGTGGAGGGCGTCATCTAGTATTGTATAAAGATGTAGAAAATCTTTAGTACGGTGAAGTTAAATGAAAAAGTGTAAAAAAAAACAAGAAATTTTGTTTTCTATCTTAGTTTTTAATGCATTTAATCAGTAATATAAACAAGTAATTTGGGATCCATAGATATTTTAACTCTCAAGAATACAAAGTTAAGACCGGATTGCTACCACCATCTTAGTTATCCTTAAACATACCGCCAAGCAGTTTGCATTGTTGTGTTCCGATGTGGGGATAAGACAACCGGTGCAATTACTAGTTTTAAGATTGTAGTCTCAAGAATGTCACACAGATCCCTTCAGGTGGCCTGTGGGCCTTTCACCATTTACAAGTCATAAAAAAGTTAAATCAAAACTAGTTCATCAGTTCGGGAGCTACCAACAAACTGACATACAGACACACGTCATGCTCAACTTATTGTTTGCCTTAGAGGTTTTAATTTATTTTTATACAATACTCGTCAGCCGTGTAAGCTGCCTTTTCAGTGGGGGTGGGTGGTTTGGTGAAAAACGTGAAAAGTGACCGCGATAAGGGCAGTTTTGGCGCCATCGGCCGCCCGCGCCAAACACACAGCACCCACTGGACTGCTGCTGCTAGAAGAGATCGCCGGACAAGCCCGCTCGCAGCTATACGGTACGCAAATGCCTTGATACGAAATTGACGCTGCCGGTTTTGTACAGGTAGAAGAATATTGTTTAATATAGAAATTCCACTGTATTCTTTTGTTATTATTTGATGGTGGTTGCCGGGTTAGAATAGTGCCACTCCATGCCTTCCCGTGGATGTCGTAAGAGGCGACTAAGGGAATATAGGCTTGTAGTACTACTGTTAGGAGATGGGCTTGCAACCTGTCACTACTTAATACGCTGGTAAACGTCTTAGCCTATATGTGCAAAATGTGTTACTGAATTATTAATAAGTTATCTGGGATTACAGGCGTGAATGTACGTAGGTTTGTCTGTAATTTATTTCATAAATAAACATGATTTTATACAATTACGTGAAACAATAATTTGATTATCTTACTAATTATAAATGCAAATGTTCGAGTTTGTTACTCCTGCACGCTGCAACCGCAGGACGGCTTAGGAAAAGAGATAGCTTATACCCTCGATAAAAACAAGCTTCTTTTCATCACAGAGAATTTAAAAGTCGCCAGCAGAAGCTATTGCTTATAATTTCTTTTTAACAGTGTTCACCGCTCGGGCAGCGCTGGATCTCTCAAAACTGACCACTGAATCTTTATTCTTTGAGTACTTTGATTAAGCATAGATAGCTAAGAGAAAACATAATTATGTAAACCGACCTTCTAAAAGAGGTAAGAGGTTAAAGAGGTTGAATTTATATATATTTCTTTAGATAGTTGATAAGGGTTGTTTTGCCTAGTAACTGTTGCCAGAGGCATGATTAGCTATAAGATTGAGCACTACTCGCTAAAAAAACTGGATAACAGTTGGCAATCATGTAATTAGATACAAACGCATGTAGTTTAGCTCGCTTCGATGTCCTAATCACAATGGTGGACATTATGATTACGACATAATTATCTTACTGTGATATGAATAACAGCAGTCATAGCAAGATGGCTAATACAATGTGAAATAGAAGCTGAAGTATCTAGGTTTTAAATCAGCGCATACTCAAACAACGGCATAATTCCTACAGGAATTAAAGTGATACAATCTTTCACGTTAAAAATTCCTTACGATAACAAAGGCATTCCCGCCAAACCCTTCCGCTATCGGCTGCCACCCTTAACCCCACAACTGGTTAACGTCATTAAAACGACGTCAAAAGACGTTAACGTCGTATTGGTCATGCAGTTAAGTAAAGAATGCATGATTATGCATGCATGGGGAAAAGTGCAAGATAACGGAAAATATATTTGATAACGAATGAAATGGTAGGACCTGTGGAAATAACGAGTTGTAATAATATTATGTAAGTACCAAAGTTTATTATAATGAGAAAAAGTTGGAGGGCTAGAAATTGTTAGGAATCCTACTTACATACAAAGGTGGTCCCATACATAAAAACGTGTTTTCCCATAGAACTGCCTACAAATATGACTTTTCAGTTTTGACAAGTAATTTAAAAAAAAGGACGCGTAAGCACTTAGCTTTTATATCCCTATCAAATGTAAGCTCCGTTTCTAACAGATTAAATAGTACATCAGTTTATAACTTACATAACTAAGACAAATTGTAACTACTCGTACCAGTAGGTCAAGTATTTTTTATTCGTTTTCGAATTCCAAGTGTTTATGTGTATATTTTATTAATTTAACTAGAAATATTTTCTGGAATAATTGAAATATACCAAATACGTCGTTTATAGAAACTTGCTTAGCTTTAAACTTGGACTGATATTTTAATCGGATGGATACGACCGTGGTGACGAGCATAGTCATTATGTTCTAAAGCATCATTTGACTTGTTTTTAATTCTCCGCGATCAAATTCTTTACTATATGAGTAAATCACAACCTAATGAACAAATATGATTCTATTAGCTTTAAATTTAATATCCAAGCGCACTGCAGTATAAACTTAGTATGTCCTAGAATTCAAAATTAATTAGACTTGGCCCTGGCAACAATTCATATAAAAATGCGGACATTAGGCGTGGTACACAAGCACGTCATATAACCACCTCCTCACATGCAGCGCGTGTGCACTCAGCTTAGATCTTATGATTACTCCACATTTGCATAATGCTGCAGAGTTTTTTAAAAGAAAAACATGCCGAAGTTCGAATAGCTGAGGTTCAAGATATAGGAGGCTTGATAAGGTTCTCAGTAAATTTACGTCAGGCAAAGAATATTTTAAGTATTGTCCTGAACTAAGATAAAAAACTAAAAAAAAACTAAGGCCTTGGTAGGAACTTGTAGTTACTACCCAAATATTAAAGCCTTTGCAGGAGATCGAACCCAGGACCGCTCACTTCGTAGACAGGGACTTGAGAGCGTCGGAAGCCTAGTGGCTAAGAGGGTCGATTCGTGATCGTAAGGTAAAGATGAAGCCCACGCGGTTAACATGTACCATTGACTTCTTTTAAACTTAATTAAATAACTCGATGCACTGACGGTGAAGATAAACATCGTGAGGAAACCTGCACATACGAATTGCTGTCTGTAAGAGGGTAGTTGCATATAAGATCCTAAAGGGATTGAAATGAATCCGAAAGGACCCAATCTATAAAAAAAGATAAGATAATGCAGGGACTTCCCAGGGAAGCTAACGACGTCATCAAATAAACTTAAAACATAAACTAAACCAGTTAACTAGTTACCTATCAAGTGTTTGTGCAAAAACCTATGTCTAGCTGCCGTGTAAAAAACGCCTCCGCCAGAGTACGTTATCAACAACGCCTTTAGTAAACATGTAGGAACGCATCGCAACGCGCCGCCTTCGCTCTCAGTTTGTGGCTTTTAGCAGTCATTCCCGCATAACCTCCAAATGTATTTAATTTTGACACACCAGGTGAGTCACCGACGTTCAGCGCTCGGTTCATTTGAACACAGTTACTAAATATTACATTAGTTATTTTAGGAAGAAGTAAATCAAAAGACTGTAAAAAAACACTGCTTATCTTTTTTAAATAACATTTACATCCTCTTCGACTTTAATATATTAATAATAATAGAATTGATTTAAAACTCAATTAATTGAAACCTCAGCCGCTTATCTCTTGGGCAGCGCGCTAAGGTCAATTGCAGGTCATGACCCGTAATTGACGTAATGATATTATAATGTAATTTAATTTTGATTTTGTTTTCAGGTAAGTAGGCCAGCTGTATTCGCATTACAAAACCACGAAACAAAACTGTAAGTGAGTTAAACTGGAGGGCACAGACTAATTCTATTCGTTCTGTCAAGTTCAAATGTCACAATGACAGATAAGGAAAAAAAAGTCATATTTTAAACACACAGCGGGAGGCCATTTGCAACGTCAAAAGATGGCGGATGTGTAATTTGTTTTAGTTTTTATTTTTGTGTAATTAGGTGTTCAAAGTTCTTTTTTGTTAGTGATTTGTACTTTTAATGCCTTTGTGTTGCACGCACAGTGATAGAAGACTGGGACTTATTTCGTGTATCCTGGCATCTTACTTCTCGTTTCAAGTAGACTCGCAGTGGTACAGAGGTTAAAACTATCTTGGCCTCTGTCCTACATATCACCGTACAACGTTGCCACCAATCTTCCTAGAGATTGGATTGTATTTTATTGCTATATTGATTTATACTTATATATACTAGACACTGGTGAAATCACTCCATTGTGGAAACGCCATATCCCCGCGGTAGTAGCTGTTCAAGTCGCCGCGGGGCAAAGAAAAAAAAACACACACAGCGGGTTTATTCCGTTTGAAGGAAATATTTTTAACCGAATGCATCATTTTCCGGTGAGAGAAAAGGGCAAAGATATAGAACTGCTATAGCTTTGTCCTTTACGCTAAGCCAGGGTATGGGTTAGCATATGTTGATTTGGAACCGTTTCACAACAACTCCCAATTACTTATTAGTTAAGTGTGTAAGTAGTTTATTTCATCAGTCTTAATGTGTGTTTCTTTCTTTCTTTCTACTACGATGAACTGAAAGGCCAATATAGCTCGACAGGCTGTTAGTCTGTTTGCTAGTAAACTAATATGCTTAGGTAGTGCAATTTCGAAACAAAGCAAAACATTAAAATGACGGCTTTTCGTGGACCGTAGGACAATAATACAAATTCTAAAGTACTGGGTAAATAAGAAGTCAAACCTGACACGTTGTACAGTCTGCCTTATAAGTAGCTGCACACTTTTGTACCTTGTCGCTTAAAAGCTTTTGACAGATTAATGCAGCATTTCAAATATGACGTTAAAGTGACAGAGCACCAAAGTGTGCAGCTACTTATAAGACCGACCGTACAACCATGAAGTTTCTCAACATTGATAATGTTGACAGCAGTAAAACAATGCTAATATTATGTTTTGATTCCTTCCTTCACACGGTGGATTAGTAATAATAACATATTTTACTGCTGTCAGCATTATTATCATTATTAAGGAACTTCATGGTTGTGCAATGTGTCGTGACTAAGAATTTGCTGTACTAATTTTTATTTACGTAATTTTAAAGCTTAGTTTACGTTACGTTACATCACTATACTTATGTAGAATTATAAACTTAAAAAAACTAACAACGTTAACAGAAGAACGTCACAAATAAGCCCCTTCGCTGGTAGATTGACTTAATTTTGAGAACAAAAGCCTTCGAAATTTCCACAGCAGTTTAACCACAATTCTGCCTCAGAATATCCCGCGCGGCCATGTTGAAGGCAATTTCGATAGCGATCAAGATTATCGCCTCATTGCTATATGTCGTGCCGGGAATTGGTGCCTGGGCTAATTCCGAGGCTGCGGGACCTAAGTTATGGTGTAAATAATGAAAAACACTGGCTTGGTATACGCTAACACTACTCCTTGTTTAGGTTATTCGATTATAATCTATTGTTTTTAAGTGACCGATTTCCAGTTTAATTTTATCTTACCCTATATAGACTACACAATATATCTTCTATAAATAGTCAATTTTGTTTACTCCTAAACCACGGAACGGATTTAAAAAAAAAAACAAATTCAAAATTCAAAAATTCAAAATTCTTTATTTCCTTAGCAAACTAGTACAGATCTTATGATGGCCGGCGTCTCCTTGTAAGTTATTTTAAAATAACCTGTGCCAGGAGGCACCGCTCTTCCATATCTACAGTTTATATAGTATAGTACCATCCTTAAAACTATTTTACCTAATTTTTAATTGTGTGTGTGTGTGTGTGGGTGCGTGTATGAGTATGAGTGTGTGTGAGTGTGTGGGTGTGTGTGTCTCTGTCTGTGTGTGTGTGTGCGTGTGTCTAGGCTATATTTCCTAGTAGATCTTCTACTGCATCGTAGTTCTTGTCTTCCATCCATTTTGATGCGGATTTTAAACAAAAGTTAGGTTTACCAAAGGCAGCGGCCGCGAAAGCTGTAAGGAATTTAATTATATCTCGGATATATTTGTATTACTTACTAGTTTTATATTATGTCACGCCTATTTCGAATATAAATGGCATTATAAGTGATGTTAAAATATAAAAGATAAACTATTTCATTATTATTATTACTTTTGTACACATTGACTTTTTATTTGTTTTACACTGACGATATTATTGTGAATTTATAACTATGCGACATATAATAATTTAATTTCCAATAGGAAATAAATGACTACTACTAAATATATTAACGATTGTGTTACATAATCTCCAATTATTGGAGAAAAGTACTATACAAGCCTCAGCCGGGAAGTGCTGGACTCGTATAGGTACCTTGACTGCGTCTCTGCCGCGCTAACTCATACCCGTCCTGCAACGGCCTTTGTCCCGGTCTCTGCAGTAATGTACTAACCATGGGAAATATTACCCTGTGATTTGGGGGGGGGAAACAAGTTGTGAAAACTAAAAGTTGCTAATCTATTTGGAACATACACACGTCCGCATAAGGAAGCCTGCATGTAAAATGACGAATGATGTTTAGTGGTGATAGGACCTTGTGCAGGGTCAATTAACCCACCGCCAAGCAGCAGTGTTCGCATTGCTGTGTTCCCGTGTGGGGATAAGACAACTGGTGAAATTAGTAGCATAGAAGCATTCAATCTCAGTCCTCAGGGTTCGCATCGCATTTGGAGTCTTAGCATTGCAGTTTTGAAATTGTAGTCTTGAGTTTGAAAATGTCTATGGGTCTCAGATTCCACGTACCATCAGGTGGCCTGAGTGCTCGCGTGCCTTCTCATTGCCGTAAAAAAAAAAGCACTTGTGATGACGCTATTATGACCTGTAAACAGCACTAACACGAGGAACAGCTTTGTGGGGTGATACGACATTTCCAAATATATTACGTTTTGTTATCTGTTGGTTAAAAATCCTCATACCAACGCCTTTGTTCCAACACACACAGCCCCATCCGTCACACATACGTCCGAAATATAAGTGATGGGGAAGAGGGGGGGTGTAGGGGGGGGGGGGGGGGGCAAACAGCAAAAGTTCAGGTCCTTATCTCATCTGTTTGACGGATCCGTACAGACAACGCTACGTATTCATATTTTATGCAGAGTAACGAATCAAAACAGAATGCCCCAAAAATTCATTCATACACAAAAATGCCGCATTAATTACTTTTTACGATCATCATAAGCCTCTTTTCTAACTAAGACTAAAGTTAATGTTTTAATCCATTACCGCGTGCCCTGTGACACAAATTAATAGATGTTGCACTTTTGCGTCAATGTACGTGAAATACGAAAAGACATTCGTAACATCCGTCAAGGTACCACTTACCAGCCAAATGGCTATTTCGTATAGTTTTAAACTTACATGGTTGCCGTTAGCAATCTGCTGTTAACTAGCCCTGACACTTAGAAAAAACTATGTGGCTTTTAAGCTCTTTAGCTTTTATTCAATAATGATAAAAAATATAAAATAGTATGAGTTTGAGACATGCCTCTATAAGGATGACTTTTCTCAGAACACTTTTGAAAAAACCGGCTAAGTGCGAGTCGTACTTGCGCACGAAGGGTTCCGTAACATTATCTATATATCATTAGATAACTAAATATTCAGAGAATATTTCTAGCGTCTACCTGTTGCCGTTATTAATATAGAGCAAAACACGGCAAAAAAATCACGTTTATTGTATCGGAGCCCCACCTAAATATTTATTTTATTCTGATTTCAGTATTTTTTAATATAGCGGCAATAGAAATACATCATCTGTGAAAATTTCAACTATCTAGCTATCACGGTTCATGAGATACAGCCTGATGACAGACGGACGGACAGTTTTTACCCTTTGGGTACGGAACCCTAAAAAGTTCCTATTATTAATTATCATACCGACACGTAACTATTGAACGTTACCACTCTCTCTCCCGCCCTACTCTGCCGCCCGAGATCCTCCGCCCTGGCACTGATAAGGCGCTCTTTAATCACAGATAGCATCGGGCGGGCGGTATCGCGTTGATAAGCCGCCCTGCTATCGCCCGCGTATAAATTCTGATGCCTATCGCATAGAGGACTCGTGTTGAAAATGCTTTATAGCTTTTCTTATTTTTGTTAGAGAACACAAATATTAAAAAGGTATACGTATTTTTGTAAGCAATGTAAGTTGATTGTCGTGTATTTAGAAAATATCCAAATCAAAATACGAGTACAGACCAATATTGTAAAAAATCTGTGTCAGTAAATTAATCTTACGTTCATAATGCCTAAATATTAAAAAAAAAAGTAGGATCATCTGATATTGAATGGTTAGGTATTCGGTGACTATGTCAAAGTGACGTAATCCGTCAAACCTTAAGAAATATTTTAGAATTTGACTTACTACGTCAATTTGAGTTTTGGTTTGTCTGAAAACCTATATCTGGGAGGCCATTTGCAACGTCAAAAGTGGCGGATTTTTGTGTATTTAGGTGTTCAAAGTTCTTTTTTGTTAGTGATTTGTACTTTTAACGCCTTTGTGTTGCTCAGTGATAGAAGACTTGGACTTATTTCGTGTATCTGGCATCTTACTTCTCGTTTCAAGTGGACTCGCAGTGGTACAGAGGTTAAAACTATCTTGGCCTCTGTCCTACATATCACCGTACAACGTTGCCCCCAATCTTTCTAGAGATGATTGGATTGTGTTTTATTGCTATATTGATTTATACTTATATATACTTGACACTGGCGAAATCACTTCATTGTGCAAACGCCATATTCCCGCGGTAGTAGCTGTTCAAGTAGCCGAGGGGCAAAGACAAAAAAAAATATACCTGAAATTGTGAAACTACTACCATAGGATGACGGTGTAGCTATCAGACGGACCCTGCATAAGGTCCTACCACCTCTCAGAATTTATCAGTATATCGTGCGAGAGGGAGTCAGCAGGAGTCACGTTTCGATCGCTATCAGTTAACACTGATAACAGGGCGGGCGGGAACAGCCCTACGGCGAGTATTTACAATTTAAATGCCTTTTAAGCCATATAAATGACTTTTATTATCTCTCCTGGAAACGCTGTTGCGCCGGATGTTTGTTTTGGAAGTTATTTATAAAAGCATTTAAAAAAATAAACAAAACAAAATTGTTAAAAAGAGTATTTTACTACTCTATCTAGTAATTTCTATTGCAATGCTCTACATTGCTAGTATCCATCTTACCCTAGAATTCATAAACGCGCATTAGCTAAAATGTGCTTGAAATAATTATGTGCTATCCTTCTGTCATTCGGATAATTATTTGAATAGGACATAAAGGGTCAAATGAATAATAAAATAGGTTTATTGTGCGGTAGGTACATAGCGGTCAGCCCGAAGGGTTAGCAACGCATTTACAGTTTTAGGATTGTAAACATGATTGTACTCTTGAGAAGGCAAAGTCTCAGAGCCGTATTAATAAACTCTTCTTGACTGTGAGGCCCGTCACAAGATACGTCAAAGTAAACCATAGGACACTGTTATTTTTGACGCATCTCGAGACGATTAGAGTTGAGATCAGTTTATTATTACGGGCATCAGATCCCACTTACCACCAGGTTGCCGGTGAACTCGTTTCCTTTCTTTTAGGCAAAAAAAGTTCTTTGAGTGTATTATGTAAACTGTGATTGTGGAGCTACTAAGAAACCCTGTCGCAGAAACTCGAGAGTAAATTTTGACGTTATTTTCTTTTCGTGACTTGAAGCTGCATTGAATAAATAAATTATAAACTATATTAGAGTTGCATGCTGATTCAAAAATTAAAGTGGTTAACTATACGAGTTCAGTCTTATTTCAACTTTTATACGGTCCTATATTGATTGTTGGAAAACAAATGAATAACCCTTATCTTCTCTAAATAAGACTCAAGTGTCCATTATTGGTGACATGTCCATTACAGGTTCCATCACCCTATATCTGCAGATATTTGAGATAGTCTAGACAGTTCATAAAGAAACACAGATACACTATACACAACTATAAATTCAACCTTTCACTTTTTATGTTCGATCTTAAAAGGTTAAAACCTTTACAAGAACCACTTGGCCCCGTCATAACAATGTTTTATGTACAAGTACTTTACTATATTTTGTACCATAGCCAGATAAAAGTATTTTATAGAGCCACTATCGCTGAGATACGGCTCAGATTGAGTTTTATAGCTTTAGCGAGACGGACAAACAGATGGATAAGGGGGAAGGTCAAACAACAAACAGGTATGGACTATCGGGGTATACAATCAGTTCGCTAATAAACCAATTGGTCAGTGATTGGACTACATGTTATGTCAATTTAGTGAAAGGTAATAAGTGCACAGAAATAATTTATTTTCAATAAAAAATAAATATCCAGAGAGACTCACTCAAATTGTATGTTAACCTAAATATGTTAATGTATATGGTAGAACGACGTGGGAATACATGTTACCTAATATTTTAAACAAATTTCCTGACGACGTACAAAGTAACAACAAAGTAACAACAAAAACTTATGCAAAAACGCAGTCAAAAAGAACTACACTACGGTATTCGAGGATGGGTGATTGCTGGTATTGGTTGTAATAAATAAAACACCTAAGTAGTAGTTATTGTCATAATAATGTATACTTTGTTGAGAGCGAGGCGAATTCATTCGTCTTACATATAAACCTCTCACAGGTTTCCAAAGCGCGTCTTAATGTACGAAATTATATTTGCTGTTTATACTAAAAAATAATAATAAAAATTGACCTAGTCCCGAACTAAGCCCTAGGCTTGTACATGGGCACTAGAAGATATAAACACTATATTTAGAGAAATACATAGAAAATATCCAAGACTCAAAAACAAGTCCTAGCGCTCATCACACAAATATTTTCCCTTAACAGGAATCGAACCAGTAACTGTCAGCTTCGTGGGCAGGGTCACTAACCTGAATGCGCATGACGTGTTGTTATTGTAGTAAGATTTATAATTTTAAAGAAAAGACTTGACTTAGTCCAGAGATTATAGTTTGGGAGTAGGTCGACATTGTCCACTCCGTAAGTCCACTTGGCCAACGTTTCTGTATATATACTCCGACATATATCTCTTGAACGTGTTTAGATCATCCCGCCATCCTCTCTAATCTACTTCCTTCTCTGTTTATTTTAATTTAGTGCAAGTATTTTTTTTATGGCATAGATATCGCAAACGAGCACACAGGCCACCTGATGGTAAGTGGAAACTGTGACCCATAGACATTCGCATTCACAATGCAAGCCTAAGACTGCAAATGCGTTGCCAACCCTGAGGACTAAGATGGAATGCCTCTATGCTAGTCATTACATCGGCTGTCTTATCCCCAAACCGGACCACAACAATGCGAACACTGCTGCTTGGCTGAAGGTTAATGGATAAGATGGTGGTTTAGATTATTCTCAACCAAAGTATTTATGCTATCATAACTAATATCACATAGTTGCGTCAAATTGCTTAATGTCAATTTTGCAGTGACTTTGACTTTGACCCAAAATCACTTTGAACTGCGCACTGGACGCCGGCTGGTCAATAAGCTTAATTAAAACGCTATCGCTTCGCTTCCTGTCGGCGACGCGTTGTTACCGCTATCGTAGACCAATTATATGTAAGCTTATCGGGTACGACACACGGGGCGGAGGTTGAGCGAGTGTTTGCGGGACATGGTTCGCTGATGACGTGTTTTGTAAACCTTCGATGGAGATAGAGTTTGAGTTTAATGTGTGTATCTCGGTTATCTTTTAAGAGCATTGTGGACAGACGGTTATATCGCGTAGCTGTCTAAAAAATCCATAAAAATTTAGCTCCAGGCGACAACGTTTGAAATTTGAATATATTGTAATTATTATATATGAAAAACTAGGCTAGCACATAGGAGGTGTCATAGGGACCATGCCGCGAGCGAACCGGCTAGAGGGGGAGTGTTTTATTATTTTCACTTCTCATGCTCTTAAAAAGCTACTTAAATCTCTGTGAATCGGGACTAAAGCTCCTTATTAATCTCTAGGGATTAAAGTTTTTTTTTTTAATTTACTTTGGAAACCCCTAAACAACCAATCACGGTGTTTGTGAATGGAGGATTATCGCCATTTTCAGTGATTGTCTATGGACCATTTTTTTGGGTGTCGAAATAACCTCAAAATGACAACTGTGCAAATATATAAAAAAAAGGATTTAATTTCGTGAAACACGATTAATTATTACGAATATGAATCTATTTAATCATATTAAGGCCGAACTCTTTAATTATGCGTGGTCCAATAAAATTGTTAGTTTTAATTATTAGAAACTTTTTTATAATAAATTTTGTTTAGAACGTCGTTTTTTTCCTCGCATTCAAAGTGAAAAGTAGAGTGTTTAACGCGAGACTAAACAAAGTTAATGACACTCGAACTACAGCCACCATCGCTCGCAAGCTCGCTCGCGTGGCTCAACATCTCGTGTCATTATGGCTTGTTTTAGTCCCTTGTTGAACAATCTACTATTATATTATTAATATTTGAGTAGCTTAGTT
This sequence comes from Acleris sparsana, assembly GCA_923062465.1. Lineage (NCBI taxonomy): Eukaryota > Metazoa > Arthropoda > Insecta > Lepidoptera > Tortricidae > Acleris > Acleris sparsana. Next base: position 19,551,069 of record OV281286.1, read on the forward strand.
TTATTCTAGTTTAATTCTGTTAATACATGGTAAATCCAGCTAGCACGTTTCTTATATTTTAATTGGTTTCTTTCCAAATGATATTTTTTTGGAAAGTAAAACGTTAACTAGTTTTAAGTTTTTAATCATATTCAGAAATAGTAAAAATCGGACGAGGGAAGAAGACGTTATCGCATTTTGTATTGACATTTTTAGTTTCCCAATCTTCTCCAGGAGAGAGAAATGTTCTCTCTTCAGAAAAAGTCATACACAGACACACACATACTATAACTATTAGATAGATAAAAACCCCTGATTTAATGGCCAAGCCTTTTTTCAGAGCTGATATCACTTAAACGGCTTAACCGATTTTAATGAAACTTAGTTAAGAACCACCGCTAAATAAATTGCTTCCAAATAAAATAAAAACAATCCAAATCGGTACATCCACTGACACAGATCCCCCTCTTGTTGCGTAGGGGTTTAAAAGAGTGTTCTGTAGTGGATCTTTAAGTGTCTGGCAGCGTTCCGATTGCTTTGGCTTCTCGTTATGGTATAAAATCTTTATGTCCGTGTGTCACAAGTCACATTACCGTCTGATTAGAGAATAAGGAAATCCGGATATTTATGAAAACGTCGGCATTTCAAATACAAGTTATATAACAAATGCATTGCTGCACTGTTAATTATACTTGCAGTAATCTTCATTTTTCTGATTTTCTCTTCATTGCAAAAATGGCATCCCAAGGACATAATCTATATATAAAAAAAAAAATTACAACGTTTTTCTTATCAGAAACATGTTTTTTATTTAACATGAAACGCAGTACTTGCACCTAAATGTTACTTTTGCTAAAAAGATCTTAAGCATGTGCTAGAAGATTATTTAGTACTTGCTACGTTTACTGTACATTCATTTAGCATATAACTTTTGCAACGAATACTAACAAAAGCCAAACGCAGAACTCACCATTCCTGCATTTGAATGTATCCAGAATAACAAAGAGCTACTCTCGTGACGCTAAAACTAAACGCAGTAATTATCATTACTGCATTTGCTTGTAGCGTAAAAAACAAAACGCAGTATTCTACAGTACTGCATTAAAGAGAAGCAAGAGTGAGAGGAAGCTGGGCATGTACCGATGCCGCACGGTATAGTGCCGCGTTTCAGTCTAGCAAATCTGTGCGTCGACGTCAGTAGATTTGATTAAGTGCCATAACCATGACAAATACGGGTATATTTAAAGACTATAGTAAAAATTATAAATACGAATTAAAAACTAAAAAAATTACTGTGATCATTTCGTCACTTAGTCGCTTAAATATATTATTTGACAGAAGTTAAATTAACCTACATTTTAACTAGTACCAGGCATGAAAATAGAAAATGATTGCTAACTACAAACGCAGTATTGAGCAAATGCTAGGTGATTTTGCAGTAATAAACACGAGTACTGCATTTATTCTTAGTGATACCGTAATCCCCGCAAGGCCAGAAAGTTGATAAAAATGCAGTACTGAGCATTTTATCCAAATAAGTCAATAAAGTAAAGAAAAAAATATGTCAATAGAAAGCTCTTTTTTTTTACTATTTTTAGGTTACACTTTAAAAGTTATATAACAGAGATTTGTTGAGTAGATATCAAGAAATATGTTTATCGCGTTTATCTCGAACCCGCCATTTTGCATGAACTGCGTTTGCAATAAGAAGGGCAGATTGGTATATAAATGTAATAGGTAACTAGTAGAAATCATCAATAAATTGGGATTATTCATATTTTTAAAATTACTCTAATTCGAAAACCGTTTCTCGGAATAGGGTTTTAAAGCCGTTCTGCATTATTAAGTTTTTGAAATATTTATCTATTTCGGATATTTCGATAAAACTATACTTAACCTTTGTTTGACTTTCGTTTCCGGCTTGATCCCCTCCTAGGTGTATGTCACTGGTGAGGCGAAAACCGCTTGCAATAGTATGTTTTAATAAACTATTACAATCACTATTTATCATTAGATATCATTTAAATGTTGTAATTTATTAGAAAATGTCAAGCCTAAAATAATAATGTCACCCATAAAATATCTGCTAAATAAATAAAGATATTAAAACAAAACTACTTTGTCATTTACAAAATTAATGAAATAGGTCTCTTAAAATTACCTATTATTTCGAATTAGAATTTAAAAACCGAGATATTTTTTTGTTCTATCCCAATTGGGAACAAATAATATACTTTTTTTTCGAATATTCAAGACCGAATTTTAACTTTTTCGAAAGCTATGTTATACTGGAGCTGTAGCAATTCTGCTCAATGCGGAATTACGTAGTGTACAATAGAAAAATCGTTTGCATTGCTGGCTGTTGTACAGTCAAGGAAATTGATTTCTAGACCATTATGGACAATGTCAAAGTGACGTAATCAATCAAAACGTAAGAGACTTGATATGAGTTTATTTACAGTGTCACTTTAACATAGCCAAAGTGGTCTAGGAATCAATTTCCTTGACTGTACAAATAGCTTCAAAAATATCGTAGCAACCGTGATAGTGTTCCAAATAAAAAGTGCTCCAATAGTTATTATGCAACTGTCACATAGTAAAAGCCTCTTATCATTCAAGTGCTGGAATGAGAAAGTGGGGCATTCAGAAAGTTTATTAGCTTTATAACATAGAAAATATGTTTAGATGCGTATTCTGTCTGAAGATTAGGATCGCATGTACAGAATTTCAAAACATTATATCAACTAGTTTTTAGCGTAGTTTTTTATGACAACATTTTTGTCTAATCTAGCTGTTTACGCAAATATTTCCTCTGCTAAATTAAAGGTTCGATCGCACCGCTGCTTAACGGTGCGTATATTACGGCGCGTCAAAAACGGCGCCATGTTGTTATGACCCCGTCTTTTGTTTACGCAACGACACCGTAATTTACGCAGCGGCGCGGTCGCACCTTTATCGTCGCGATACTATTACTCAAATAAAACCTTTACGATACGTTTACCTTAAATGCACCCAAGAATATCTTCCACTTTATAATACTAAGTAACTAAATCTATTTTAAAACTAAATTCCTATAATTACTCTTTTATACGTTTGGACGGTTCGAGTGGGCGATACATAAAATTCACATTAGAGACACCCATCAATTGTCCCGGCCAACGTTTTCGCAAATATACAGCCCATAAAAATGTTAATACTGTATTGCAATTGCATTTCTTTATGTGTGTAATTTGCCGCGTTTGAAAAGAAAAATGCCGCTGCATTTGTGGTTTAAGTTGAGAGCAAACGCGGTATGTTTCTAAAAGCATTTTGTGAACTTGTTGAACTCGTGGCACTTTGGCAATGTGAGTGTATCTTTTTGTAGGCATCTAAATTTTTCTAATTACAGTCTTTTTCATGATGTTGCTTGTTGTTATGATGACGATTATTCACACAAATCATTTAAATGAGTCCCACTGTCATAAGAAAATATATAGTGAGAAAATCGAATGTCTAGTAGGTACTTTGTTTCGCTTTACTCTTAGTATTTGGTTTATAACCTGTGCATAAAACGATAAAGGTTTATAAAACCTTGTCGTTAGAGTTTATATCTTTAAGAAACGTTGTTGTAGCTTAAATGAAACGATTCAGTCCAAATGTCATGTAGATGACGCAAAAAAGTAACGAAACCCTAGATAGCTGTCGTTACGGACTAGGTACTATTAGTAAGGAATATCCAAGCGGTTCTTACCGTCCTCTTGTATTTCTAAAACGAACAAGTATTCTTGCCAACCAGCTACATCTCTTAAACTGGACCACAATAATCGGTACAGTCGAATGCAGTGTTCCCGGCTATTACGGAAATGGGACATGTAAATGAAGGCGTGAGCTAAGACCGCTGCGGAGCTTACTTTCAGTTCGATTCCCAGACCGATAAAAATATCATAACGTTTGCTAATTTATTGAGATTTAAAGTTATAATACTTACACTCAGGAGCAAAAATACCGGGTCAGAGTGCGTTTTTCATACAAACGAGACTATTTCGCCTTGGTTCCTCAGCAGGGGTTGTTTAGAGTGAGTTATAATGGTGGATACTGCGAGGTTCAATAGAGGAGGTCAAAAGTTCTTAAGATACCTAACTGATCGCACAATCAGTTAGAACCACAGCGGGAGAGTTTAGGTCAGCACTTGGATTTCCTTACATTTTATTGCCATTTTAGATGTTTTTCAGAACATGCACTATTCCGGCTTTAACCGCAGATTCATTCAGTTGACTGGAAGTCCTGTATCGATGCTCGGGTTATTCATCATCAGATTTCACTAAAAGCATTCCCTGGCGAGGAATCAAGGCTTCGAAATAGCCTCTTTGGTATGAAAAACGCACTCTGTCCCGTTATTTTTGCTCATGAGTGTACGTTGAAATTCAAAGTCATACAAAAATAACACTTTATAATTAAAACAGAATCAATTTCAACATAATAAATGTCACTTATTGGAATACAATAACAATTTACAATTTCAGGTCCATATACTCGTATCAATATAAATATTCTTTATTAAGTAAAGATAATTAAAATGACGCCAGCAAATGTGTGCCGCAAAACGGGCGACGTAGACGGGGCAGGCCCAATCGGAGACGGTGGGACGACGTGGACGCATTCCCCAGCAAATGGCCGGAAGAGGCGCCTAATAAGGGCCCGTGGAGATCAAGGCCTTTGCCCAGCAGTTTTATATTCTAATACACATTACAGTGAATTAATTCTACATACATACATATATACATTAACTCACGCCTGTTTCCCAGAGGGGTAGGCAACGACCACTTCTTTCCAACTGCTACGATCCTGTCAAATCTCTTTCACTTCTTCCACATTCATACTTTGAGTCATGCATGCACGTCGGTTTCGGGTACTTAACGGCCCTTGTCCAGTATTTCAGGCAGCCCCTTCCAACCTTTCCACTCACTTTCGCTCTGTATATCTCTTTTGTACATTTTCTTTCATCCATCCTTTCCAAATGACCGAACCATCGAAGCAAGCCCTGTTCAATCTTAGTCACTACATCTTCTTTCAGTCCACATTTCTATCTGACCTTTTCATTCCTTACTGTATCAATCAGTTTCACACCACACGTACGCAAGACGACACGCTGGCCTAGTTGGTAGTGACCTACGAAGCTAGCGGTCCTGGGTTCAAATCCCGGTAAGTGCAGATGTTTGTGTGATGAGCGCGAATATTTGTTCCTGAGTCATGGATGTTTCCTATGTATTTAAGTATATATTTCTCTATATAAGTACCTATATATATATCGTTGTCTAGTAACCATAGTACAAGCCTAGAGTTTAGTTTGGGACTAGGTCAATTGGTGTGACATTGTCCCCTGATATATTTTTTATTATTATTATTTCACCTGCATTTATACGACTTAATAGAATTAATTGTTTTCAATACATTATTTTCATTTCATCCACGGAGCATAATGGATTATCAGTCAATGCATAGTCAGTTGTTGACATGGCCTACATTGTAAGATTCTGGTGTATCCCAGTGTTTGACAGTAATGTATAAAAGTTCTCACGAAGAGCTTTAAGTTTACGGCCGCTGGCGCCACACAATCAGTGCTGATGTCGTTATCAGTCAATTAATCCCGGCCTTAAATGGAATACCTGTGTCTTATCTCGTCCGAGAGATGATCGGGATCTTTGTAGTTCACATAGCTTTATTGATGTCCGAAAATAACACGTCTTTTATCTTTGGCAAAGCCAAAAGAATAATGTGGTTAGAACATTTAAAAAAAACAACCGAAGTTTTGCTATAGAATGTAAAAGTCAAGCAAAAGCTTAGTTTTAAATTTTATATAATTAATATACATACGTATATACATACGATAATATCCACAGTCAACTAAGGTTACCAACATAGCCTGAAGAATAGCTAAACTGAAGTGGCAGTGGGCGGGGCACATTGCTCGCAGGACTGATGGCCGATGGGGTCAGAAGGTTCTGGAGTGGCGTCCGCGGACCGGAAGTCGAGCTGTAGGTAGGCCTCCAACAAGATGGGGTGACGACCTCGTCAGGATCGCGGGACCGCTTAGGATGCGAAAAGCACTAGACCGGTCTGAGTGGAAAGCCTTGGGGGAGGCTTATGACCAGCAGTGGACGTCTTTCGGCTGAAATGATGATGATGAATATACATAGGTACATAACCACAAAATAAAAATAGTAAAGGTGAATAAACATACATTTTCAATCATCAGTACCCCAAGGTAAGATTTCCGTCCGTACATTTATTGAAACGGTCAAATAAATGAAATATTTCTTTATCTTCAATAGGGTTTGGAAATAAATTAAATATCTGTGGACAATGTCTCACACATATACCTGATATACCTAGTCCCGAAGCAAGATCTAACCTATAAATAAGTAACGGGAAATGAAACGCGTATAGCTATCTTAGTGTGGAGGGCTGGAGGGTCACTACCAACAGTACCAACAAGACTTGAGGTTAGTATCCATCAAAGCTGTGCAAAGTAACAGAGCGATGTGAGAGGAAAAGTCCACCCATAGGGGGGCTGCGCTGAGCGAGGGTAGGAAAATTAAGTCTTCGTCTTCATGCGTTTTCTACTCGCACACCACTCAGCTACCTATAGCTCTGGTGGATAGTCACCCTTAGTGTGTCCTCAAGAAAAAATATAGGTTTATTAAACACCAACATTAAGCTGCAGAAACTTTAGTTTATCTCCCATCTCACACGGTTCGTCTCCATCAGGTGGGATCGCGTATATTACGTTAATACTTGCTATCTGTCTATCTTATCGCTAATGAGTGGCTACAGACGTGCTTTTAACTGTTTTTTGTGGATTACTTCCAATGGAGTGACTGGCCGATTGTATTTAGATACTTGCGTATACATTTATTATTTTTGTTTATAATAAATTACTTCTTTATTCATAAACTCACTATAAAGCTGTTTTAGTTAAAGTATGCTTTGTCACTTTCTGTCAGATGCAAATGTCACTATGAGAGATAATTTTTCAAACACATTAACGCGTCATTGCCACTTTCCTAAAATAAATAATCTCCTAATTTTAGCTGATTAACTTTCGAAATTGATATTTTTTTTTGATGTTTAACTAGAGTTATATTCTACTAGGTACAACTATATTGCTTTTGACACGTTATAGTCAAAGTTATAGTATTAACATTAGGTTCTATGAGGCATACCCCTTTTTTCTAAGGAGGGCAGAATATTATCGGTAAAGAATAGATAGTTATAATAAAACAGTAACTGTAGTCTAGTATGAAACAGCTTTTATTTCATAGAAAAGGTCCTTTAACTTTTGTAGAATTCAAGTGTCAACTCGATTGTCTTTGTGTATGAATTCATAAACTTGTTTCACTGACCCTACATCCAAATTGTCACACACAGCTTTTAAAACCAACATCTAATCACAGCACCTAAAGATCCAGAAGGCTATCATATCGTCTGATACAAAATACACGCAGAAGGTTTTAGCTTTGAAACGCCTAACGAGTTACATTTAGAACTCTATTGTCTGTAGTCTAAGGTTTAATATAACGTAACTATAAGATACTGTGCGCCCGCGACGGTCTGATGACTTATTTGGCAGATCTTGCTTCTGAAAGTACCGTTAGGTGATATTAGTGTTATTGTGAAACAATGATACTTCAATTATTAATATTATGTATAATAACAGCTTCAGGGCGCTGTTACGGCTACCCCGATTCTGCAGTGCCTCCGCCATGTTTACGGAAGCCCGAATGGATGGTTTCCATGCTATCCTGAGGAAAAAAGTAGCATCCCTCCTAGGTAGAATGAGGTGTAGCAGTAACAGCATCCTGAAGATGATTGCGGGCAGGTTTGATTGTCCCTTAGTGGTGGGCCTAATCAGACAAATAAAATCAAATTTAGATTTTAACTTTTAAGTAGAATTATTTGTAAATTACTTTTAGTGTTTTTGTGTTTGGTATTTGTCCTAAAATCGTATTTGTAAGTGTAATTGTTAACTAACCCGATATGGATCTCATTGTCCGAAATTAAAGTTTTTTTTTTTTTTATGACATAGAGAAGGCATACGAGCACACAGGCCACCTGATGGTAAGCGGAAACTATGACCCATAGACATTCGCATTCACAAGACTACTAGACTTAGACTGCAAATGCGTTGCCAACCCTGAGGACTAAGATGGAATGCCTCTATGCTAGTCATTACACCGGCTGTCTTATCCCCAAACCGGAACACAACAGTGCGAACACTGTTGTTTGGCGGTAGGTTAATGGATAAGATGGTGGTAGCGATCCGGACGGACTCTGCAGAGAGTCCTACCACCCGCAAATTCGATTTTGTTTTGATTTGATTAGAACAACGGCCGTATTCAGAGTCATTTCATAAAGATTAAGTTGGTCATTAGAGACGACATTTTTCAGACAGTAGGTAAGTTTGAATTAGATAGATAAAACCCCTAAAATAATGTTGTCCCTTTCTTTCAAAGGTGATATCTCTTTAACGGCCTAACCGATTTTCATGAAATCCATCTAAAAACCATTGCTAAAATACCTGCAGTTAAATTGAAACAAACCGCATTCAAATCGGTCAATCCGTTTAGCAGTTACGAGGCCACAGACACAGATAGACACGTCAAACTTATTACACCCCTCTTTTTGCGTTGGGGGTTACAATGTTGTAGTAGTTGTCTCTAAAATGATGACACAATGATGAAGTATTAATATATCCATTAGTTAACACATTCATGCCTAAGACAAACACAGGTACCTACTGAAGATAAAGAAATACCTACGCTAATCAATATCTGAAAATGTAATGTTCTATTTTAAATAAAAAGGCAAAAGGATTTATTAATATTCTAACTAAACTTTTCCATGACATATCTAAAACAAAGCTCCCTTGAGAATATTTCGTTCCGATCCACATATCCCTTTATAACTCTCGTAACAAAGGAATTTAACAATATGTCGGACATAACCCAAGAATTCCTATCACAAAATAATAGTGACAACCTCCAGATTCCTCGATACCACTCCGGTTAGAATTTCAACGAAAAACAATACACCATTTGTTCACAAACAACCACAAAAAGACAAAACGTATAGTTATTAATACATTACGGCTTTTATACGCGCCGCCTAACACAAATCTTTATGTAGACCGTCAATGCGTATCGCTTCATTTTAGTTATCGAATGTAACAAGAGATGGCGTTAGAGGTGGCTGCGCTCGCGCGGTAGCGGACAGCTTTTTTGTTCGTTGTCCTTGTCGCTCTTATTTGTGAAGTCAATGGGGTGAGAGGATAGTTTTATTGTGATCCGATATTGTTTTAGTGGTTTTATGAGATTCCAATGTGAATCATTTATAACGAGAATTTTATAGTGAACCAATTTAAGTTGGTTTATTGTTTCAGAGTAGTTTACTGTTCGACTTATATGATTATTATTAAGTTACATGGTTTAAATAATTACTAAGCAAGTTTTGTCTTACAGCTATGTATTTATAGTAATTATAGAATTAGCAAATGTCGTAGGATTTTTTTTCAGGGTAGCTTCCCTTTTTAAAACAACAGTAATTAACGGAAAACTGTGCCCTCTTAAAATGTACAAGGTCTTTTCTAAGTAATGTTGTGCTAAATAACTTACCTACTTTTCGTTTCATGTCATACAAAATAGGATGCGTATACATCCGACATTACCTGAGCCAGAAGTAACTGTGGAAAAGGACTTTGGATAGATTTCTGATAAGCATGTGTTCCGTGTTCCACTAATTAGACTAGAATGCAATTAAATAAATTAGCTACCATTCGTGTCCTGGGTAATTTGATAATGTAATTTCATAGGTAGATAGTTTGAATGTTTTGTCTATAGATCTCAGGTTCACTTACCATCAGGGGCCCTAACACGGCTGCGTGTATCGCGTGACAAAGTTTGGATAAGGCATCCGTCACCTTTCTTTTCACCCGTAAATAAGTACGAGAGTGACGGATGCTTTTTCCACATAGACGCAGCCATACTATGAGCCCACAGGTGGCCTGAGAGCTTGTTAGCATCCTCTATGTCACATAAAATATCTAACAAGTTCAAAGGTCCGTCATTATATGATCATTAACAGTGTTAATCGCGTTAAGAATTAATTTTATCTATAGAATGTGACCACATGTCAGCTAAAATTCGTCCTTTCCTGGACATAGGTTTATGAAAAGCTAATGTGATAGGTAACTGAAGAATATGGCTTCTTACTGTTCTCAATTTTCATTCGTGTCGTTTCTCATTTTTAGAATTGAATAAAACTTGTCCTATTTCGCGATTCCAAAAACAATGGTGGAGAAGGTATTCAAGCCATATCTGCTTAGCATCTAGTATGAATATGAACAAAGCAGACTTTACCAGTTCGCTAAGTCACTTTACCAATACGATTCCAAGATATCAAAACCCATATTCATTCAACATAAACAATCCCAACATCTCCACATTCGCTCTCTACAACAGACTCCGAAACCCAATACCACTAAATAAAGTCTTGACCGAATAATAAATGTGTTAAACACCCCGAAGATACAAACACTAGCGTCCATTGTTGTTGAGATGGTATCTGCGATACAAAGGCAGCGTATCGTGGTAGCGGTTGACAAATGAGCAAGAGAGCCCACCCAGCTTGTATTATAAACATGTAATTAGTGAGAGGTTTTTGAAGATTTGGTTAAAAATTGCAAAGGTTCTGACTTCTAGACCCTTTTTTAAGGAAAGTGACAATTGTACCAAAACCAATGTTATCCAAGTGACAAGAGGTGTTGCTGGTGTAGCAGTAACATTGAAGCATGGAGCTGGTTACATTCATTAGGTTTTGTCAACTTTTGTCAGTCTGAGAGTTATCACATTTTTATTTTAGCCGAAAGACCTCCACCATTACCGCTCCTATGCAGCTTGCATCCATCAAAAACAAAGTAAATATTCTCAGACACTTGTAGCTAACTGCATAGAGTTAAATCACAGGTTATGATACAACTGAATAAAGTTATTTACTTATTTTGAAACCGTGTTTGTACAAGGAAACTATTTAAGAATATGCAAAAGATGTAGAACTTTGTTTACAATCGCTATTGGTACAACAAAATGAAGCAAAAATGTATAAGAAATATTCTTTGTATAACTTTGTACTTACCTAAATAAATAAAATTAAGTATATTCCGTAAGGCAAGGGCTATTGCCAAAAAGGGAAGCGAAAACCGGTTAGGACCGCAAGGACCATGGCTACAAAGTTACATGGAGCCGTCAATAATCATAATATTTATTTATATAGTTAAAAGTGCAGTCGTTAGGGAAAAAAGGTTATGAAGTAGTGACACATTTTGACTTAAAATGTTATAATACTACACTAACTTTAACCTCTTTAAGTATCCGTGGAAATACAATATAATATCTAGTGTAGATCGCAGGGAGCCGATGGAATGCACTAGAAGCACAAAACCGACCGTCGCGGTGATCATCAGGGAAGGCTTCTGTCCAGCTGTAGACGTCCAACAAATTCAAATTCAATGGATCATGCAACGAAAGTGCCTATCGCGCTAAAAGTCATAGAAAATCACAGAACTAGTCTTTACAATCGTTGAAAGAGGCCAACGCCATGTCTAATGAACGTATTACTTGTTTTGGCATGATGAACTCTAAAGTAAATTGTAATTAAATCAATGAAACAAAGCATCTATTCTAACATTTTAAAATAATTGTTCCAACAAAACAACTCTACAATCCAACACGCCACCTCCGAACTATCTTCGTTATTCTATCGTTTTATACAAGCATATCGGTCGTCAGGCATCTTGTTTTAAATAATAGTATCGCCCGGTGATAGTGTACGGCCATTTTTCTTCCACAACAAAGGATGTAATCGGCCGTGTGTGCGACCCGCGTGGGTGGCGCAAGGCACGAGCCTCGGACCTATATTCTATATGGTCTATAATATAACTAAAAGTTAGAGGTATTGTAAAGGTACTTGTGATGCTGATACAGGTCTTTTTGTGATTTACCTACCTGTCGTATTACATGATACAGAGTGGAGAAAAGTAAACTTAATGTCAAAACTACATAATATTTAGATAGTAATCTGGATGCTCATTCGAACAATATTCAAATGAAACCTATATAGAAGGAACAGGACAGTCAGGTACATATTTGATTGATGTTAAACTTGTTTTTCTTTATTAATTAGCATAGACATTGTAAATGCAGGTCATAAATAAGCAAGAGCTATTAAGCTAGCTTTGCTTATCTGCACGAGTGCACGCTTTTTAATCAATTCTTTCATCTGGTGCGTGGAGGCAAAAAATATAACTGTTCACAGTAATCGCTGAATCTCATAGCATGCGCCCGCGTCGCGCAGTGGCGGGCGTCACCTCCGCCCTCTATCGGCGAGTGAATGAATCACTCCGTGATTTCATGCGGTCGCCGATAGCTTGTTGTGCTAAAACTGCGCGATATCTCCGGAATTAAGGATAAATAGGATTTTAATAATACTGACTAACAATCCTGTTATGGTTTTAGTGTTCATAATTATAACAAATGGAAATAATAAGTCGTTATGTTCCAGTTCTGGCAAAGATTCGTTTAAAATAATTTATTAAATATCAGGGAGCAATATCACACACAATTAACCTAGTCTACGATTTACCATACTTTATTATTATTAAAACTTGTTAGAGCTCTCATTTGACCAGACGTCGAATTAATTATCGTCATGAGTATATTAATATTCCTGTATGGGCTGGTTTTTACTGGTATTAACGTTTTATTTTTTGTCGACATCCATGAGAAAGAAAGGACAATGTTAACCTAACTCTGCGACTAAGAAAATATATGGCATGTTTATTCCCTGCTCTGACCAAGTAAAAAGTGGAAGGGAGAGAGGAAGACCTGTAAACCAGCACTAGCACAGTAGAGCTTGTCTTCATTGAAATTGACACGCCCTTCCAGGTTTTGTATTATAAGCGTATGGTACAGGAGCGCAATGTTTCAGATAAGACAAGCGTCATAACTCATAAACCGCTAATATGACTTTACTACAGCAAATATCAAATTACTTCTGACATTATAAGTCTCCCTTAATTCCATTTAATTTTAACCCTTCTTGATCGTACACTGTAATCAAATTGCTATGGCACCTCTTATTTCCTTAAAAGTAAGAAACGTCAAAAAACTTCTGAAAAATATCAGGGGCACGGGCTATCTCTTACAGATTGATCTAGCCCCAAACTAAGCTCTAGGCTTGTACTATGATTACTTGACAGTGATAAACATGCTTACATACATGAAACAACCAAGACTTACGAACAAATGCACCCGTCACACAAAATATTTACCCCGTCTGAATATGACTCGGGTCCGCTAGTTTCAAAGAGTTTCAACCAACTAGGCCAACCACGTCGTTGTGTACAATTAAGACGTAAATCTAATTACAATAGAACCCCAGTTCTATTATGAGTTAATCTAATATAAAACTAGTTCTATGTGATGAGATCAGTTTATCTATACATACGATTATAAAACTTTTCCATGACTGACTGACTTAGGGCCATATTAATAAACTCATCTTGACTGTGAGGCCCGTCACAAAATACGTCAAAGTAAACGCCAAACCATAGGACACTGTCATTTTTGACGCATCTCGAGACGAGCATTACAGTTGAAGTCAGTTGGGATTATTCATATTTTTAAAATTACTCTAATTCGAAAACCATTCCGAGGAATAGGGTTTTATAGTACATTGTGCATCAAGGGTAGTATGAAGGGAATTACTAACGAGAGTGTTAGAAGCCCGACGCCGAAGGCGGAGGGCTTTTAATGACTCGAGTTAGTAATCCCCTTACTGCCTGTGATACACACAATGGTTTTCATCACATTTGCGAGAAAAAAAAACAAAGAGAAAACACTTTAACTCTGCAAAATATAAAGAAATAACTTTTGACGCACGGGAACGTAAATGGAAACGATATTTTTTTTGTGACCTCTACCACAGATAATAACTGCGTTTAGTTTCGACCTGGATTCGAGCCAGATTTAGCCAATTTGATAAAAATCTATAATTACTAAAATTAATGATAAATGTTGATATAAACTTGAAATAGGTATAAAAATAATGAAGTTTAATGAAGCGTATAGGTTTTGTGTAATGTAAGTTAGTCTATAGCTAATTTTTAAAGATGAAATTAGAAACCGATTTAATTTTTGGCTGAAAATTAAACCTCCTTAGTCAGAAATGATGTACGAAAGAGTTGCAAATTTTAAAAAGAAAGTCATTACTCCCTAGGGATGACAAACTCGCCATAATTCCCGCGGGAACAATTTAGGCCATTGTCCTTCTGTATACAGGCATGGAATAACACCATTTACGAGCAAGTGTGATGAAATAGTACATTGTGTATTAAGGGCGGTAAGTAAGGAATTACGACCGAGGCTCTAGTAGAAGCCCGAAGTCGAAGACTGAGGGCTTTCTGAGTCGAGGTTCGTAATTCCCGTACCGCCCGTGAAACATACAATCTTTTTCATCACATTTGCGAGTAAATAAATGAAATTATAGGGCAGAAAAAACTTATTTATTAAAATTTATAACATGTAGCGAGATTGCAATGAAATTACTGTTTAGATAACATTTTAAAACAATTTTTCAATTTCGTGTAAACTCCTTGCTTGAACTTGCATGAACGGTGTGCTGCGCTATAAATTAAAAAAAAAATACTTACCGACCTAGGTTTTCATTAAAAAAAAAGGTCGAGGGTTTTATATGGGGCTTACGGCCCAGTTAACCTGTATGTTTAGATACTTTTTACGTGAAAGTGTGATGAAATAAATTACTGTTTAGATAACATTTTAAAACAATTTTTCAATTTCGTGTAAACTCCTTGCTTGAACTTGCATGAACGGTGTGCTGCGCTATAAATTAAAAAAAAATTACTCACCGACCTAGGTTTTCTTAAAAAAAAAAAGGTCGAGGGTTTTATATGGGGCTTACGGCCCAGTTAACCTGTATGTTTAGATACTGTTTACGTGAAAGTGTGTTGAAAAAGCCGTTCTGCATGATTAAGTTTTTTGAAATATTTATCTATCTCGGATATTTCGTAAAAAGTATATTTAACCTTTGTTTGACATTCGTTTTCGGCTTGAAGATTTCCTAGGCGTATCTTTTTATTTTTTATGGCATACAGAAGGCAAACGAGCACAGTGGTTGAAAGAATTGATTAAAAAGCGCTAACTGAAATGTAGTAGTCAAAGCATTGTATACTTTTTTGCATGATAATGATGCAGTAAGAAGAATTTCTAGGTATACATTGGATTGGATTTTATGGATTTCTGTGCTAGATGATGCAGATATAAGTCGTATGTATCTTGTATTTATTTGTGTAAGTATTTTAACTTATTTATTTACTTGTTTGCTTGGTAAGCGTGTTTTTTTGTATTCAAGTTTAATTACTAACATAGATTCTTATGTTATTGCTCGCGTGAAGTCTACGCCACCTACTGTGTATAATATTTTCATTCACACATGCCCCTACTAAGGTTGTCTGGAAGAGATTGCTAATTAGCGATAAGACCGCCCGTTGCTGTTTCTATGTAATATTTTTGTTTGGTGTACAATAAAGTGTTTTGTTTTGTTTAGTATTGTATTGTATGCAGTTAGCCGCCTTCTTTAGTAGGATGGCAGCGCATATTTCGTGGGATTGCTTTTTTCGCGCCGTCTCGTCTCGCCAGTGGAAAAGCAGCATAAGAAATGATTTTCAAAAATCGACCTCCATCTGGAAGAAAAAGAGGGTGCGGAAAACTAATTCCACGCGTACGAAGTCGCATGTATTCTCTAGCGTGCAATATGTATTTATAAACACATGTACTACAAGTATATATATAGTCATGTTACAATATCAGTTTCACCGGTGACGTGACAACGGTACCACTATCTGCGCCTGCGATCTTTACCAATTAACTTATGCACCTTTTTGCTTCAAAAAGATGATAATCTGCGCGTTTAGTCACGATGCAGCATTCATTTTATTAAGGACTGAATCCTTGATTTTATTAGGTGTTTGTTTCCAAAGTTGTTTTCCACCTACATGAGGGTGTAAAAAATATATAATTAGAATAAATATTTATTTAAAGATTATAGTGGAATGCAGACCTATGAATGTGTGAAGAAGTGATATAAAAAACCAGGAAATACTGAGACGACGGCTGGTAGGGATGTTTGGAAGAGACGTGCAGCGCTGACCCCAAATTATTGCGATTCATGATAATGATGATGATAAAATTAAGCCTTTATTGCTGTCAGTGTAGGTATTTATTTGACAGACTAATTATATTTAAACACACACACACATACACCTTCACACCTGTAACCCCAGAGTAGGGTAGGCAGAGCTTCATTACCAACAACTCTAAAAACTTGTTGATAATTTTGTAACCACATTTTGCACAATTAGGCTATAATGTCTACCAGCGTATTAGTGACAGGTTGCAAGCCCATCGCCTAACAGTACTACAAGCCTTTATTCCCTTAGTCGCCTCTTACGACATTCACGGGAAGACATGGGAGTCATCATTATCAGCCGCAAGACGTCCACTGCTGGACAAAGGCCTTCCCCAAGGTTTTCCACAACGATCGGTCCTCTGCTGCTGTCATCCAGCGGTTTCCCGCGACCTTTATCAGATCGTCAGTCCACCTTGTGGAAGGTCTGCCAACACTTCGTCTCCCGGTTCGCGGTCGCCACTCTAGAACCTTTCCGCTCCAACGGCCATCAGTTCTACGAGCAATGTGCCCCGCCCACTGCCACTTAAGGTTTGCAATCCGGTGAGCTATATCGGTTACTTTAGTTCTCCTGCGAATCTCCTCATTCCTGATTCGATCTCGCAAGGAGACACCCAGCATAGCTCTTTCCATCGCCCTTTGAGTGACCTTGAGCCTTCTTATGAGGCCCATTGTAAGCGACGATGTCTCGGATCCATACGACATCACTGGCATCACACACTGATCAGACATGGGAGTATTTAGCACTATTCTAACCTGGCAACCACACGGGAAATAATATTTAAAAGTTGAAATTAGAGCTAATAGAACTAACTAACTTAAACTAAATCATATCCTCGGCACTCGGTCCGTCTCTCCTCTTCACAGCTTGTTTTTCTACAAAGGCCTCCTCAAAGGCTTTCCACTTGCTTCTGTTCTTTGCTGAAGGTAACCATTCTATGGCTGTTACATTATTTAAATCATCAACGTCTTCCTCTTCTTCTGCTTTCTCCAGGTGTTCAGTATTCATTCTTATTTGTTGTTAGCTATAAACTATTTCTTACTGGTTTTTGCCGCGACTGCGTCTGTTTATAATTAATGTGTCGATGTTATTTTGGAAGTTGTTCAAACTTCAAAGTAAAAGAAACAATGACCTTACGGTTAAATATGAAAAACACACATCAAAAATGAGCAGATATAAAAAATATTTTTAAATATTAGTTTATATTTAACAATAAATCTTAACGCCTTTTGCCTGAATATTTTGACATACAAAATGTAATGCATCCTCAAAAAAAAACATTAGCGAAAAACAAAGCAATGCGATGCATGGACTAAACAATTAAAAATCAACTGACTTAGTTAAGAGTATTCTAAATTCAAGTGATACCGTTTCAACGCCAACCAAAATGAAACACGAAAATGCTCATAAAACTAAAAATTTCGTCGAAACCACCAACCATGAAGTAAAGCCGGAGTCACAATCTCGTCATAACCGACTCTGAGACGGTCCATATTGCAGTGAGGCTAATTGGATTGAGATCCTTATCAGTCAGCTGATAAAATGGAATAGATAACATTCTGTAGTGACTTATTAAGGCCGTTCCCAGAATAATATTAGATGGTATGATACGGACTCGCGGGCCGTGTGTGTAGGGTTAGCAGCGGCGGGGGAGACCACCTATTTAAGCATTTATCACACTAAAGTCAGATATGAAGGTCAATTATATTTTGACGTCATGATAGCTCTTATTCACATGACAGTAAGATCTCTCATAGCGTTACTAGTGTGATAACAATATCAAATCATAAGCTAAACCTAATCAAAATAGAAGCGCGTCCGTGGCCTACTGGGTTAGGAGGTCGACTTGTGATCGTAAGGTGCCGACTACGAAGCCCGGTGACCGCGGTCACCAATGAGTTTTACCCTTACGGTGAAGGAAAAAACAGTTGATTTTGTAAGAGGGTAATTTCACAAAAGATCCTAAAGGGTCGAGGTGTATCCGTAAGATAAAATTAAAGGTCAGATTCACAAATCAGTAATTTCGACTGTTAAAGAGACGATTGTAACTTTGTACCTAATAAATAATTCAATAAATAAAAGGCAGGTAATACCTCTTTCTCGTACAGGTCTTAGTGATTATTGTAACAAAACTAAAGTAAAATAATATCTTTTAAATATAATTATTATCATCTCGAATGACTAATTAAAAAACTGTTTGAATGTGTGAATCGATTTAAAAGCAACAATTTATTTTTTTAAATAAAAAACACCGCGTTTTTTTGCCAACGGTCCAACCCTATCAGCGATCTGTACAACGGATCGTGTAGTGTAGTTTTTGCGAAATTGGTCCCGATCAAGTTTTATTCCCGATTCCCTGAAGCAGGGCCTGCCGGCAGGGACGGGATGTCGCGTGCGTGACATCATTTATAGTCAGCCAGCATTGATGGCTATAAATTATCAAGGGCTTATTCTGCTCGGTAAAACCATATCGCTTTTGACATGTTATAGTATTGTAACGGCCGATTATTGGCAAGAAAATAAGAGCTATCGTAACGTTGACAATACAATAACATTTCTAGAGCAATATGATTTTAACAAGCAAAATAGAACCCGAGTAAAATATAACATTTCGTTATTGCTTTGAAAAAAAAAACACGTATCTCATATTTCGTGACGTACGAAATTAACCTTAAAAGTGCAATATTAAGTTCAAACTCATACACCTCGAAATATGAGATACGATTTTTTTCCAAAGTCGTAACGATTTGCTAATGCGTCCATTCGTAGTTATCGTAACTCTCTATGAGGTCCAGAGCCGTGAGCGAATGTTGTCATGCTAATAAATAGTATTGATAATATTTACTTGTAATTACTCTTCATATTAATTTGTGAAAACACGCAACACTGGACGTTAGGCGATAAACTCTATAAATTTTCGTACGGTGTGGACTTGATGACAATGCATTATGACGCGATCAAAGGATGCAGTTAACTGCCACGCCCCTAGATTAACCTAGTGGTCTTTTTACGTATCATTTGAAGTTCAATAACTATGCAAATAATATATTCTTAGGCTGTTTCTAGACCAAACTTAACTACGTTGGGTTGGTATCGATGAAAAGCATGACATGGAAAAATAAAACACATGCAAGATTGCAGGCAATGTATATGGGCATCAGAGTTCACTTGCTATCATGCCTGTATGCTAGATGGCGTTCTCCGTCCGAAAAAAAAAGACAACTGTGTACTCTGTATCCTAAAATAGGATACTTTTATTACTATAAAAAATAATGGCCAAATGGTGAGCTAGTTCTTCATTCAAAATTTAGTTTACGGTAAGAAAAAGGGTACCAAGAGGGCCTGGACTCTTCTCGTGAGTGATTGAAAGCGTGCTAAAGAACCGAGCCCACTCCGCTAACGAACCTCGCGGTAATTTGATCGTGCGATAATCGCTACATCGCTGCACCATTCGGTATCAGCAATGTAGCGAACGCAGCGATTTTGTAGCTTTCTCAAATTTCGTGTGTACAATTATTAGGCTTTTAAAAAAAATAAAAAAAATAAACAGTCATTGTCCATCATTACTTTGAAAAAACATCGTATCTCATATTACGTGATGTGCGAATTTAAACTGAAACGTGAATAGAATTAAATTCAAACTCATACGTACTGCGAAATGTCAGATACGAGTTTTTTCAAAAGTAGTAACGTTATTTAAGTTTATAAAGTCAAAAACACTAATATCTACATGGCCTGCGTGTCAATATGTATAATACAAGACCTTTCTTTGAATGGCATATTTTTGACGATTTGGACTTTTTTTTTTTTTTCTTTGCCCCGCGGCGACTTGAACAGCTACTACCGCGGGAATATGGCGTTTCCACTATGAAGTGATTTCGCCAGTGTCAAGTATATATTAGTATAAATCAATATAGTCAAAAAACACAATCCAATCTTCTCTAGGAAGATTAGTTGCAACGTTGTACGGTGATATGTAGGACAGAGGCCAAGATAGTTTTAACCTCTGTACCACTGCGAGTCCACTTGAAACGAGAAGTAAGATGCCAGGATACACGAAATAAGTCCAAGTCTTCCATCACTGTGCAACACAAAGGCATTAAAAGTACAAATCACTAGCAAAAAAGAACTTTGAACACCTAAATACACCAAAATAAAAACTAAAACAAATTACACATCCGCCATCTTTTGACGTTGCAAATGGCCTCCGTTTTGGACTTCATCGTACACAAGTTTATGACTTTGACATGTACTCGTTTCCATATAATTATCGAAGTACACATTTCAACTTTTATTGGTTCTGGTTGTTAACAGTAGCATTCTGCTAATAAATTAAGAGAATAGTTTATTGTAAACGTAAGTTCTATACTGCCTCAGTTAAAAAAAAAACGCAATACAAAGTGAACAAGACCACCACGAGTTGTTACACAAAACAAACCTGAATTTAAAAGTAAAACTACCAAACCAATAATAATTAAATTAATGTTATGACAATCAACGTTAACTGTTTTAACCGAACATTTCAAGTTAACGACGTCTTTTAATGGTCCTCGTATAATAATTGTTGCTTTGCTACATAAATCCTCAGTTTTATTTATAGCAGTGATTGAAGGGTTGTAGATATCCTACTCTATCTGTAGTTCTTGTATCTATTTTTACATTAATTTAACTTGAACTGTTCGTAATAACGTAAGTAACCCATTTAAATTATGGCTAGTAAATTTTGAACCAGTTGCCGTTGATGGAATGTGAAATATCTAAGAGCTGATCTGATGATGGATTCGGAAGGGGCGACAGGATGTCTGCTATACTTAACGTACACTTTGCCAAAAAAACAAACACTGGTTCCAAAAATTCATTTTTCTAGTGAAAAATAGAACTTTTGTGCCGAGGTTCTACAATTTAGTAACTTTATTGTTGTAAACGTGTTTCCGTCTTGTCAACGTTTTGTTAGCTCTTACTTACTTGACTTGACAATAATGCCAGCCGAGTTCTAAGCAATACCATGACACGTCAAAGACGATACGGGTTTTACCGCCTAGAATAGAGACTCTGATATAACGTTACTGCTGCATATTTATGTTTTCTCTTGCTAGATCCATATAAGCCTTTATAACCTTTCACTATTTTAAGTTTTTCGATATTTTGAACATCATAGACCCGTATTAATAAACTGATCTCAACTCTAATGCTCGTCTCGAGATGCGTCAAAAATTACAGTGTTCTATGGTTTGGCGTTTACTTTGACGTATCTTGTGACGGGCTTCACAGTCAAGATGAGTTTATCAATACGGCCCTTAGATATTACTTCTCGTAAATCATCCCCATAGAGAACAGCAACAACCGAATTCTACACATAACTCGCCAGCGTCCTAGTGTCAAACAGACCGGCGCATAGCCTGTCTCAAAACCAGATCGCTCCCATATCACTCACTATCACCCGGAGGCATTAACACTCCACATATTTTTACCAACTGTCGCATTAAGAATCCATTAGGAGATACGTGACGAAGCCTGATTAATACCGTATCGCTATCGTTTGATTTATATAAGCTTTATCTGAGAGATGCGCCGGCGCAGGGCTGGGACTGCGCGTGAGTGGAAAGTTGTAACCATCAACGATTTACCTGTATGATTAGTTTTGTTGCAATTTAGGATTATGATGCGTTTTATAAATTAGGTTGAATTGACTTTTAAGACGCCTAAACATAAAATAACAGACTCTGGATCTGGTAGGCTTAGGTAGGTAAACTACTACGAGTAATACAAATTAAATTGTATACGTAACTACATGTAGATGGTTTAATTATTTATCATCTAATTGCAGTTAATGAAGATACATTAATTCGGAAGTCAAAGTCCAACAAATAAATTAAAAACTGATATTAAAATAGGTAATCTAGTGCCGCGAATGTTGGTAAATATAAAAACAATTTATTAACTTGAAGTGCTTCTGTTAGTCACAACCCTAACATAATCTCAAGACACTTAGCTTTCTTCGTATTGAAGCATGCGTGGTCCGATATGACGTCTGAGGCCTTAATATTATGTTATAACACTCACTACCAATGACCCCATATCGGGGTCAATTTACTATAGAGTGTTGAGAACGTGGCCCTGAGCGTGTTACGTGTTCACTGCCACTAATAAACAGTTGTATGTAGTTTGAGCACGGTTGGGTGTCAGTGGCCTAGAAGGAGTAAGGCAACAGTAGGGTCGGCTCCTGTTTGATTTCAAGTGATTTGTTCGTCTATAGTTTTACAGTTTTAATGGGCGATTACTCATACGTTATTAGTAGAATTTATCGATGAGTTTAAATTGTTTTCGTGTTAGTTATGTTATGTTATAATCATAAGTTACGGAGGGAAATTAAATTTTGAACCGTTAGTTTCGTAATACATACGAGAAAAAAATAATAGCTACATTTATTCGCCAAAATAGTAGAATAATAAATTAAACAGATCCAATATTTGGAAGTAGGTGTGTCCTGGGTCAAAAAAAATATTATTCTAATAAGTCCGTCAGCAAATCATCCAAAAATATTGAACACGTATTTTTTGCTTTTTCAAATCAATCAAAATTGACAAATATAATGCGCGATCAAAGTTCGGGAGTGGGGGCTGGTGACGTCGCGTCACAAAGTGGTAAAGTGTGCCACGTCGTGACGTCACGCGAAACTTCAACGCACTTTATCTTCGTCTTTTTGTGTTTTTTTGACAAAAGAGATTTTTTTTTATGTTATTTGATAATGTAAATGACGGAATAATTTGATTTTTGTAGGACACTAGCCTATTATATTGAAAATCTATTCATTATGGTTCACGACGCAGTTAGCCTAGAACCAAGGCTAAGCTGTGAAGAGCATACATTTTCCTGAGTCTTATATGTTTTCTATGGTTACCTAATAAATAACACACCTAGAACTTATATGATATTTGATGATGATCATCAACATAATGATGCTTATTATTACATTTATGTTTAACTAACGACCCGCCCTCGCTTCGCTTCGGTTTATGTAAATTCTCTGTAACACCCATACATAAAGCAGAATTTATTATACAACAACCTTGTTAAATTATCCTATCTATAAAGTCCGATTCGTGGTTAGAAGGATCTAAGCTTACATACAGAGGGACAGACAGCGCGAAGTAACTGTGTTATACTTTGTAAAGGTAAATATCAAGTATTCACTTCTTGTGCTACATAACATTTTTTATATTTTTATTCTCAACAAAACCATTTTTTTGCGTAATATAAGCCCTAGACACTCTTATCATACAATTTTGTAAGTGCCCATCCAAACCTATTATTATTTAAAACTTGCCACAGATTAAATCACAAAAAGTTAATCGATGATAAAAGATAACCTGAAAATAACAGTGTAATGTAAATGAGCCGCGCGGGCATACGAGACGATGCGCAAGCGCAAGGCGATACGGCATCTTGAACAACTGCGGTTACTAAAACATATCTGCTCTGCCCATTAACCTACTAGTAAAGTAAAGACATGACATGACTAACAAATGCACAAGTTACTATGAATAAAACCCAAATCGGGTTGCATTCGAAACGCATTTTTTTTTCCGCATAAAACCCTTTTAGGCTGACATTGCAGAATTTAATAAACGTCTGTTGTGTAGATTAGGTTAGGTTACGTTAGTTTTTTATAGTAAGAATAAAACCCTTTGTATTGTAAAAACCGTTTTAGGTCAAACGATTTTATACCATATGATAAGTTATGCGAAAAAACAATTATGGATTCCGATATGGATCGCTCCCAAATCGCTATAGATATACCTATAATATTTGAGGGGTTCCCTCGATTTCTTCAAGATCCCATTATCACGCCCTGACGGGTTGACATTGGGACCAACTAGAAACTCTTAGTACTACAAAGCTGTAATTTGTCATAGTTGTAAATACTAAATACACCCACAAAATCATAAAACAGAATCTTGAAAAAAACGTTTTTTGTCACGGAGTGCAACCTAGCACGGTTGTAATGCAGTCCTGTTGCAGTTGGCCATAGATTTACGAGTGCGGTTGACAGGACTGCAAGCGGACTGTACAGTTGTAATGCAGTTTTGACGCAGTTACGTCAACTGCATCAGAATTGGGTTGCAGTTAAAATGCTGTCCGTCTGATTCAGCCCTTAGTGGCCAGTGTGCTCGGTCATTTGCCTTCTATTTGCCATAAAATCATCGTCTTAAGGATGTTGTGATGTAAACTATTAGTTTTTTATTGTTTGTTTATTTTACTTTTCTTCTATTTCATGCCGAAGCAAAAAACTAAAATAGCCACATAGAAACCGATCAGTTTCAACATCGCTAAATCGCGCCTGGAACGTTCAACGTTTAAACGTAACGGCCTTGCGCTAGCCTTAACACGTTACAGGCCACAAACTACAAATCGTATGCAATTTGACTAGACGAGTCGAGTCGCTGGCACCCAACGAGTCAAGTTTCTTGGGCACCTGCGCACAATCAGCGATCTTGCTATCAAAAGATCGCGACTCCGTTGATGAAAAGATGGAATCTGTACCACAAAATCAAAATACCGTACCTCCATATACAACACAAGCTAATAGCATCTTTATGTCGTGTTATATAGAGTTTTAAATTGTGTTTTATGTAATTGGAGTTATTGGAATGATTATGGGGTAGATACTTGCCTCAGTAAGAACGCGTGAGTTAAATTATTTTGAAGATAAGTTTAGTTTTCTGAAAGCATTTTTACAACTGTGGCCACTGAAGTATGTATAGTTCACCAGAAATATATTTAAGGTGAAGGTACATTCACATACTTTCACGCCGGTCTCCCAATGGAAGACTTCAGCCTTCCAATATAATTAATGTGTGGGAAATGCACAGATAACTAACGTTTTGGAATATGGAACAGCATTTTTCCTAAATTAAAAAAAGACAGTACCTAGTTTTTTATATAACAATTGTTTTTTTTTTCAGGTAAGTACCATGGAATCAACTTGGATTTGATTAACTTAATAAGATAATGTTAATAACTATGATACTGGTAAGTACAAATTAATACATACATTTATTTACCTATCCTTTATCTGAACAGTAAAATAAAAATAAAAATACTTTTACGAATACAGCCACATCATTTTATGAGTGCAATTTCACGAAGGTAATTTATATCCACAGACAATAAATATCTACTTGTCTGATATCGTGCCTAGGACCAATCACTCCGCAATCATAGATATTGATCTCATAGATAGACTTGAACTGAAATAGATACTTAGTCATTTCGCATGATAAAATATATCCAATTCTTTAAACATGACATACAAATTTTATTACCTTTTTATTTTTACATTGAGCAAGGCAATATAAAAAAACCCCCAAAAAAATAATAACAAACGCAAAAACTATAGTAAGTATACATTTTTAAAATGATAGTAAAGTTATTTATATAATATGTTTTTATAAAACTTTATACCTACTAAACTCACGTTAAAATCATTCCTAAAAAAGCCTCTATTGTCTCTGCCCTATCGTTCAAAAATCACCCATAGACACGACATTTATGGCGCGCAGCTTTTTTATTTGACATTTTATACAAGTTTATTCAAACACAACGATAGGATCGCAGACGTTATCTCTCTATGCAGCGTTACCGCGAGCTTGGCTCTGATAGCATCTGGGGCCAGCCATTGCTAGTTAAACCAACCTGATAAGGAATCGGCTGTCCCTGTGTGGGTTCCCCCGTTGGCACACAGAGCGACCCGCGGCAGTGTGCGTGGAGGGGCGCCCGACCGCCAGCCAGTCACTCACTTTACGCGGGAAAAGCATGACGGCCCCAACGAATTTTCGGTCTGTTAAAGACAATTTTAGTGTTTAAATAGTGTTTTTGGAGCTACTGTGATGTTATTGTGGCTGAGTTACCTAAAACAGCTGGAACTGGCCTGCGCCGGGGCGCCGCCAGGTGGCGCTGGAGACGTCAAAACAATGTGTAAGTAAGTGAAGTTCCCTTGTTTACCTCCTTGTTTCAAGTTTGTTGAAATAGTTTGCACGGTCTGTGGGCTAAAAATTCAAATTAGAATTACGTTCGATGATATTAAAATTGTTCTGCCGGCGTTCGTTCGAATTTTGAAAACAATAAAAATGCTTTCGAATTTCAAATTTTAGATTTTTGGAAGCGGCTTCTACTCGGTGTACCTAACGTTATAATGATGTTATTTTTTAAATAAGTACCTACAAAGGTAAAATAACGCGTTTGTTTTTATTGCATATTCCTCGTTATATTTTGGGTTGAAATCCTTACAGAGATTTCACCGGAATCGCGATAAAAAATGTCGTTAAGATTGTTTGTGTTTTTTTATCTTGTTTGTCTGCCTGATAGCCGTAACAGTCGTACGGTAAATACGGGGATTTTTATTACGGAGCAAATTATCTTTAAGATGGTAATAAATATTTTTTTATCTGGATTCTAAATTAGAGGATGATAACAAATTGCAAGAAAAATAAGCAGTAAGATTTGTACAATGATAAATATCTTATCTTGATTTTTTCTTTACACGATATCTAGCAAATTATCTTGGAAGTGTTTTCATTTGTCTAGAAAATAATTAGGCCTGTACCTAATCATGAAATGTTATGTTGGTTATCTAATGTTTATACTTCCATTACGCTAAATTAGAAGGTTAATTAATATCCAAGCTGAAACAACGAATCTCATTTTAAAGTCTATTAGTAGGTACAGGGTGACGTTTTTTTAAATACTTTACACTTGTAATTCATTTCTAATTGCAAGTACCTACTTATAACTATAGAACTTTTTTGTCATGAACAGTAATTAAATAAAGTACATACCTGCTTCATTTTAAATACTATCCTTCTTAATGATAGGATAAATATCTCTACCGATACTCTGCCTTGAGTACTCGTGAGCACACATATTTTTTTAAGGTATCTGCTTACAATAGCCTGTAACTTAATATGTATAAGATCGAATATCGTATGACATGCACGTGCTACATTCCTGTCGTGTGCGGTGTGTCCAATATTTTGACAGGCGCCTGTCACAGTCAATGTCAGTTGACTTCAGTTTCATTTGCATCGTGATAATTGTTTCCAGTTAGATTTAACATCTAATAGATTCATGTCAGATAAATATTTGAAGTACCTAACATGTAAAGAAGTGAAACAATTTAAAGACATAGTTTTTCCAAAAAGACTGCATAAAGGGTGTTCACCTTTGATACAGTTTGATTAGTTGATACTAGTCCGTCCATTACGCCCGCATATTATTTAAACTTATTTTCCTCAATTAAAGTGCATTAATTTACTAAGTATAATTGATTTATTAAGAAGCTTGATAAAACAAACAAAATAACGATATCCCTAGAACTTGAATGTTTTTTCGTAGGTTATAAACAGAGATATGTCTTGAAAGTACCTTGTTTTAGGGAAACGAGGTGTATAATTTTATTCGCAAAAGTAAATGAAATTGTTATTTTGCATTTATTTTGGATTGTCATTATGTTGTCACTTAAGTTTAGACGATGCGTTGGCCTAGTTAAAACTAACGGTCCCGGGTTCGATATATTTGTGTGATGAGCGCGAAGAGTATTTGTTTTTGAGTCTTGGATGTTTTCTATGTATTGATTTCTCTATATAAGTATTTGATCCGTAATACGGTAATACGCCAGAGAACCAAGGTCACCGACATAGCTCAGAGAGTTAGCATGCTGAAGTGGCAATGGGCAGGCCACATAGCTCGGAGAACTGATAACCGTTGGGGAAGAAAAGTTCTCGAGTGGCGGCCCCGCACCGGTGGACGGAGTGTTGGACGGCCTCCCACCCGGTGGTCTGACGACCTGGTTAGGATCGCGGGGAGCCGCTGGATGCAAGCGGCTCAAGACCGTGACTTGTGGCGCTCTTTGGGGGAGGCCTTTGTCCAGCAGTGGACGCCCCCGGGCTGATGATGATGATGATGATGATATAAGTATTTACATCGTTGTCCCAAGCCTAGGGGACTAGGTCAATTTGTATGAGATTGTCCCCAGATATCTAACTAGCTTTAAAGATAAAATTATTTTCTTAAGTTTTTTTTTTTTTCTCCAGCAAAATTGCGAAAGAGATGTTAGAAAGAGATTTGTTGGTATTTTCCCAAGGAGGATTTAGTAATATTTTCATCCGGTATTTAAGTAAAGATATCCTGACCGCACCATATGTATTTATTATTTATTCCGATTAAATATAAAACAGTCTTCTTGACACATGTAGCCTAAAAAACCGAGGTATGTTACCTTTTGTTACTAAGATGTTTTTAAGTAAAACATAAAAGACCACCTGCTTCCCTTCACGCGCCTGCGCGATAATATCTTCCACGGTCATCTTAGGGGAGAGAGAGGGATGAAAAAGTCTAGCCATGTGGGCTTTGTAAATTGACGGTGTATTTTAAAACATCCTTTGTATTAAGTAGGTATTATATTGTATTTTTAACCTTTTCTATCTAATTGTAAATTATTTGGTAGGTGCAAATAAACTTTGGAAAGTTATCAAATAAAATAACAAAACTACAAAACGTAATTGACACTTAAATAACCTCAAATATTTTTTACTGCCAACCTAACCAAACTAACTGTCAAAATAGTTAAAACAAGTACAGATGCGATAAAAAAACTCGAGTGAATGGCACAGCGGAGCGAGGCGATCTGATAAGAGGGGGGGGGAGGGGGTATCTGTTATCTCGGTAGAGATTTCACGTTCATTATCAGAGCTTGTGAATTTTGGGGCGTATGTTGGGCGAGTGTTGGGTGAATGTTGGGTGACTTTTGTTTGGGAGGTTCGATGGTAGATTAGGCTGTACTCAGGTAGCTTAAGGTCTATTTTTGAGTTTTTCTTAAAAACTATAACATTACTACAGCGAATAAATGCCAAAGAGAAACGATTAAGTCGTTCCATAGGGTCCGTTCACACAGACCAACTCGGAGAGGACAGCAGATTTTTTATCACGTTGGAAACAGAGTCTTGAGTCATTGTAATAAGGTTTAATTTAGTTTTTTTGTGTTTTCTGTGGTGCATGTACAGTCGAGTTCATAAATGTGTGTACACTTTATTACCTTGTCACTTTAATCGCTGTGACAATTCATATATGGCAGTTTAAACATGACGTTAAATAGAAAAGGTGCTATAGTGTATATTTATGAACTCGATTGTACCAAATGCAGCATAGTGTTGTCGGTTATTTAAGAAACTAGTTTTTATTTGTTTTTCCTCAAGGTTCGGACGCGATGATGTTTTTTTATAAAGGAAAATAACGAATAACTGGTAGAGTTTTTTTTTTTATCTGATCCTAGAGTGTAGGCAATGAGCCTATTCTGCGGCATGATTTTTTGAAGACTATACGCGTTAAAAATACTTGTATCTTAATAATCTGGTGAGCTCTTAAAATAGGGTATTTTCCAATGTACAGTTAATATGTGTGGACCTAATATTTTTTCCGACTACACACCTAAAAACGTTACGCAGATTATTTTATAAAAATAGGTGATAGTAAAATCCCCGCGGTATCATTAGGTACCAAGTAAACTGAACAATAACTTATCAATTTCAATAAATACATTTAATAACTAACTATCCTTAAATCAATTCTATTTTGGTATTAGTTACACTGAAAAATAAGGAATGTTGACTGAAAATACGTTTGGCAGTGATTTTCCTGCAATTGCACGACTAAAACTGTGCCGATAAAAAACTACCTACTTACAATAATAAATCTGTTATTTGGTCTTTAAGGTTAACAAATCAGTGTTAAAACCAAGAAGGTATTATGCGCTAAAGCAATCGGCAATATTGGGTTTTATACAAATAATGAGGAAGAAACTCCGATTCTGTGTTTCATAATTGGTATATTAGTAAGTATGGCAGGTTCTTTTTTTTCAATTAAGATTTCTTAGTGTTAATATTAATTCTTAATCAAGTTATGTACTCCATAATTGTATTGTATATTAGAATATATATGATGTGGATGTACCGTTTAATAAATAATTTATTTTTATTTTTACAGCGTGTCACAGAGTCCGTTCAATTAATAAACCGTTTGTTGGGTTACCGTCTCGTAAATTATCCACAATGTAAGAGATAAAAAAAGAAAAATAATAAACAAACAAACAATAAAAAAACAGATAAATAATAAACATGTGATACCTAATTATTAACCCAAGATATATACCATGTTTTGTGTAAAATAAATGATTGATTGATTGATTGATTAGTTTAGTTTTTTTTTAAGTCTGTATAGCTGATTACATAATTTAAAGAGGTAAACTTGTGCCAAAATTTTGGAACCATGTCGATTAAATTTTGTGTCTAACAGTTTTAGGAGGAGGTAACTAGTATTTTGCATTAGTATATATTACTAAACTTTCTACCTAAGTTAAGCCATGTTATCCAAAAAAGTCCTCTAATTTAGAGACTGAACAAGATGGTTTCCTGAAGACACAAAAGACCAGCATATCCTCACCTTCGGTCCTAAACAGTTGATACAAGTTTAGAGGTCTAATTATAATATTACCGACGAACTACTGAGGCACGTTAAACATTACAAATTAAGTGAACAACAGATAATACAAATGGCAATACCCACTGTGGTTAGAAAACTTATTACATTATTACATCATAACATATTTTAAACTTTATCTGCCATTTACACGTGTAAAAGTATAGCATGTTCTGTGGTATTTTTCTACCGCGTCCGAACTCCCATCCGAATTCTAAGTATTTTAGAATTTCATGATTGCCAATTTTCAAGACCCTCACACTTACCACCAGCCAGAAATATTGATTTCATTATTCTGTCAGGTGACAGGGGATATTTCAGTGTACATGAAGCAGCTTATATGAGTCCTAGTTAGATGAAAACTCATTAGCGGCCTTTACACGTAAAGTTCGGACCGCGGGAAACACCACGCGCCGTTCCAATCTTCGTTCCGAACCGTTCATTTTTTACTATGTTACTATTACAGTTGCATTTACACGTACGGTTCGGAACGAAGATTGGAACGGCGCGTGGCGTTTCCCGCGGTCCGAACTTTACGTGTACGCCGCTATGGCAATGTATACCAAACCGACACCTCACCTATCATTGTCAAGATGTAGAAATTGCGAGCAGGTGGTTTATTTTTCCCAAAAACGTCATCAGCCTTCGCTAGCGTCCTTATAAGCTTAGAATAGTTATAAGTTATAACAGCTAATAGAAAAAAATACTTTTGAACCTCGTGTATAAAGTACATCTGTTTGTTTAACCCGTTGCAGTTTCATAGTTATTAAAATAGGTGGTTATTTTTTTCGCCGGATAATTGCAATTAATATACTTATATTCACGACCAAAAAAACGGGTCAGGTGCATTTTTCATACTAAAGAGGCTATTTCGAAGCCTTGGTTCCTCGCCAGGAAATGCTTTTAGTCAATTCTGATGATGAATACCGCGAGCATCGATACAGGACTTCCAGAGTGTCTAGGATACCCAACTGAATGAATCTGCGGTTAACGCCGGAATAGTGGATGTTCAGAAAAACATCTAAAATGGCAATAAAATGTAAGGAAATCCAAGTGCTGACCCAAACTCTCCCGCTGTGGTGTTAACTGATTGTGCGATCAGTTAGGTATCTTAAGAACTTTTGACCTCCTCTATTGAACCTCGCAGTATCCACCATTAAAACTCACTTAAAACAACCCCTGGCGAGGAACCAAGGCTTCGAAATAGTCTCGTTTGTATGAAAAACGCACTCTGACCCGGTATTTTTGCTCCTGAGTGTACTATACGTAGCTTCCCATTACTCTACTTTTTACGAACAGTTATTTTTATCAATTCGCAGTCGCGCTATCAGCAATTCTGGTGGAAGTTAGTTTCCTCCAAGATAAGCGATAGGCCAGTTTTGTTCGGTTAATTAGCCCGAAATTAAGTTCGCTGCATTATCGAACTAGAGTATATTAATTAACCATGCGCTTTTTATTCTTAAAGGGTAATTTACCTACGCTCTAAGAATAGCTAAACTGAAGTGGCAGTGGGCGGGGCACATTGCTCGCAGGACTGATGGCCGATGGGGTCAGAAGGTTCTGGAGTGGCGTCCGCGGACCGGAAGACGAGCTGTAGGTAGGCCTCCAACAAGATGGAGTGACGACCTCGTCAGGATTGAGGGACCGCGGTGGATGCGAAAAGCACAAGACGGGTCTGAGTGGAAAGCCTTGGGGGAGGCCTATGTTCAGCAGTGGACGTCTTACGGCTGATGATGATGATGACCTACGCTCGCTTCATCGGTAAATATCGTCGTGTCCTGACGCACTATGGAATTATGTCAATTGGCAACATGTTTACAGTTTAGTACCTTGTCACTTTAATCGTTGTGATAATTCGTTTCTGGCAGTTTGAACATGACATTTAATAGACAAGGTACTAAAGTGTACACATATTTATGAACTCGACTGTACCAACCGAAGCTTGATGTTAATACGTAACTTTTTTTATTCCTGTAACTAAATTGTGACGATTAATTGTAAAGAAATAGAAGTCTGTGCCTAACATTTGAAGTAAATAATCTTTATTTCAATTACTTAAATAACTAGAATGTTTTTTTGCATTATTTATTCTGAATAAACTTATAATTATAGTCTGTAGGTACGGATATAATTTGATAAAACATACGATAAAAATATACTCCTATTCATGTTTTTATACACACTAAACTCCCCTCAAATTATGACAGCCCTATTGTTTCTATGGCGTTTTTTCACAGAACACAAAAATTATCTTTCGTTGCATCAGTTGGGAATCGAACTGGCTATCGCTAGTTTACATCGCGGCTGCTATCGCGGGATCTCGGGGTTCGAATAAAGGATGCCCGAAATTGTGTACCGCTATGTTTACTTTATTTTTGTGTTAAAATGTTGATTTATTAGGTATTTGAAGATAGAGGATAATGCACTGTGGTATAAAATAGTAAATATATATAAAGGCTCGACGCACACACAGCGAAGCGTAGCGCAGCTAATTTTTTACTGCCAAAGTGTTATCGTCTTTGAATGTGTTGAAATAGGATCAAAATTAACTAAAAGTATAAATTTTCTTTCCGGTGTTAGGGCACTGAAAATTATCTGCGCTGCGCTTTTTTATAGACAAATGCCACAAAACTCAAGTTCGTGACAGTTCGAGTCATTACGACATGGTTCATGGTACGAATCCATTTTAAGAACTGTATTTAATAACTATTTTCCAAGCGTGTTACCGAAAGAAGAACTACCTATCGGTAGCCTGTTATTAATGTCGCCGTCAATAGATCTTGCAAAAGATGCAAACAAAACCAAACGAACAAATTCACCATGATTACTCGATAATCACGTACTTTTAAAGATCAAGTGAGGTCTTTGCAATGATTTATAGACTAGATCATTATGTTATTATTAAGTTTAAGATGAAATAACTATTCATTATACCTTATTTAAAATAAAAACACGCTTGGTGAATATTTGAGGTTATGTGTCAAACAGTACTATTTTTTTTGCATCGTTCACAAGTTCTACTGACGGCGACTTTAGTATCGGTTCGGCCGAATGCTTGCCACCAAACTACCATAACACCTTGTACATTATTATTTCTTTGAATTTTGACGTTTGCTATGTTCTTGCCACTTCCACTATATTCAAACAGGATTCAGCCCACCGCGTGAAATTGTGGCGTTTGCACAGTTCACACTAGTTTTATAGCGGCTTCCATGCAAATGTAAAATTACGCGTAGTGGACAATATGCCTTACTTGACCCGCACCACTGGTGCCGGACCAGGATAATAAGTAGTAAAAAAAAAACTTATTTGTACAATATCGAGGATACCAAAACCACTAATTATGTCAGTGAATTTAGGTTGGACTCGTGACTTCCTACAAAAAAAGCAGTACAACAAGAAATAGCTTTTTGGTAAATGGAAATTTCGGAAATTATACATTCGTCTGGAAATATTACACCCAAACGGCAATATCAGGGGGACAATCTCACACAAATTGAAGCTCTACGCTTGTAAGATGGGTATTGGTACAGTCAGCGTCATATAGTTGGTAGCATCCAAAGTAGCCAAATAGTTCGTTACACGTTATTATTACCATAGTAACAAGGGCGTGTAACGAACTATTTGGCTACTTTGGATGCTACCAACTATATGACGCTGACTGTACCAATACCCATCTTACAAGCGTAGAGCTTCAATTTGTGTGAGATTGTCCCCCTATATGACGCTGACTGTACTAGACAACGATACAAAATAATTATAAGGACCGTGAAATAAATACATTCGTCAATACTCAGAAAATAAAGATTCTGAAACAAATACTCGTGCTCATCACTCAAATATTTGCCGGGAATCGAACCCAGGACCACTAGTAGGCAGCTCACTACAAACTAAGCTAACGAGTCGTCAACATAATAATATATAATATTATCTATCCTAGCCCAGCGATTATGGCATTTTGACCTATAGTTTCCGTGTATTTGTACTTATTATAAGCTATGAGTCAGTTAAGCCGTATCCGCGATCAAGTGTCGAAACGAGACCTGCGCCGACATCTAATAAGCTTGCCACGTTCGTCCAAATACGGTGCTCCGTTTTTTATTTCTTAAATTAAATATTATATTAGGTGAGACTAATTTTTTTTTGACGCACACGTTAAGCTTATAGCACCTTTTTTCAGAGGTTAAAAAGAGCATTGATGCGGTGTTCTACTAATACAAATGTGTTCAGTAAATAGTAGCCTCTTCCCGCGACTTCGTCCGCGTAGATTTCGAATATCTACTCGGGAACTTTTTTTTTTTTGGATGAAATGTACCCTAAGTGTTAATCGAGGCGTAAAAGCTATCCCCATGTCGAATTTCATCCAAATCCGTCCAGCTTTAACAGCGTGAAAGAGTAACAAACCTCCATACAACCATACATTTTAAACTAGTAAGGACGTTTTTGATTATTATATCATATGGTTCAATAGGTTCTTGAATTAAAATTATAATGCAAGTGTTTCTCTGAGTATGATGCCATTATGAGCTAATGAAACCTGCGAATTTCCAGTTAGAGAAAAGAAAAGAGCTATGAGTCTCTTGTCTCTTTTACTCACTGGAACTATTTCACTTAACCTACAGCTGATACGGCCTATTGACTCGTTTTTTGAGTATTAATTAAACAATTTATTGATAAAATATCAGATACAATAAGTAATATAGCATTGTATAAATGACCTCATTAATTGGTAGTACGTGTTATATCCGAATTCGGTCATTCTCGGCGAATCTCGGGGGATCTCGGCATCACGCAGGGGGCCGGGCCACTCACGCGCCGCGGAATTGATTTCCGATCGGGGCGGGGCGGCGAAAGGTCGGCGCGCGCGTCGCCTGATGGATGGATAGGCCGTACGGTTGAATTAAAATACTAGCATTTACTAATGTTAAATTATGAATCCCGTGATCCCTTGAGCTAAATGATCCCGTGTGGTTGCCGGGTTAGAACAGTGCCACTCCACGTCTTCCCGTGGATGTCGTTAGAATAAAGGCTTGTTGTTTCGATGGGTTTGCAATCTGTCACTAATACTCTTGTAAATATCTTAGCGTAATTGTGCAAAGTGTGGTTACAGAATTATCAACAAATTGTACTTAAGAGTTGTTGTTAATTCTGTAGCTCTGCCTACCCCACTCTGGGAATGAAGGCGCTAAGGACGATTGTCCGAACTATTGATTGTCCTAATCTGGTTTTCAGCTGAGTCAGACAACTTTGGAGCTTTCCAAAAATACCTGCAGTTAGCTTAGGTTAGGGTTGTATTTTAACACCATTCGGACAAAATCATGCTTAGGGATTCCAATATACTCGTAGACTCATGAATATCATTAAATAAGAATCAGCTGATGCTGATTTAGCCAGAAGTTAATAGTATCTTTAGATAGCCTTGTTTCGATAGTTCTCTTTCTATAGATTTGTTCAAGATGATATAACTTGTTCTTTCTCTGGGTTCAAGTTAT
Organism: Acleris sparsana; assembly: GCA_923062465.1. Classification (NCBI taxonomy): domain Eukaryota; kingdom Metazoa; phylum Arthropoda; class Insecta; order Lepidoptera; family Tortricidae; genus Acleris; species Acleris sparsana. The sequence continues at coordinate 19,587,369 of OV281286.1, forward strand.
CTGTCAATATCAAACTTCATCAACAATGTTCAGTGATAAAGCCTTGTATGGCTGCATGTATAACGAGTGTCAAATGTGGATAAAGTATCCCTCTTGTCTAAAGATGACGGACGCCTTATCCACACTTTGTCATGCGATATACGCAATATTAGGCCCTCTGAATGCGTTACCAACAAACATACGTACTCATTTTGGCATTACTATCAGTAGGCAAGTAGGGAATCGAAAATTGAAGTTATACTCATATCGTTATCTGCAGGTTATAATAAAATTCCGAAATTATTGTAAAGTTCCATAGATAAATTGGTATCTGAATTTAAATGAGATCTAAGAAGTCCTCGACTAGTGCCTGTAGTACAGCTCCTTTAAGAAAGCTGTAATAAAAGTTGATACGTAGGTACGGTCGCCCAAATAAGTGGTCTACCAGTTTTGACAAAAGTTTGTGTGAGATATATTGTCAGTGTCATAATATCGTTGCAAGGGAGAATCGAACTTGTTGTATCATGACGTGCAATTGAACTTCAGCCTTAGGGTAGGTCACATTTTTGACCGACTGTAGGTACTTGACTTAATTATATAGGTAGAGGTAAATATGGATAAGTATATCAATATAAATTGATAAGTTTTATTTTGGTCCTGCTTTGTGTCAATTTGTTTATTAAGTTTTATCAATTCTTAGAATTAGACGAGGAAGATATTTTATCAGTCATAAATGCGTAGCGTGCTACGAGTCCAGCCGTATTACGTAAGGATAAATATGGATAAAGTATCCGTCACTCTCGCATTTACATGGTAAGAAAGTGACAGATGGTTTATCTACGTCTAGCCTCATCGATAAACACGACCATAAAAGGGCCGCAGGTGCTCTATTCCATCTCGCTTCTATATCATATTTATTTCAACGTGTTGTCTCATAAATATCTTACATGCGATAACATTCTGTTAGGTTAGGTTGGCTAACTATTTTTTTAATTATTTGGGCTTAAGTGGTAGTGCTTTCGATAAATTGAGCATTCGACGTTCAAGAGGGCTTAAGTTACTCGTAGAAACATATCAGTGACCAGAGACAAGCTGCATTCGACGATCTGTCTGACGGCTGTATCCAATCACTTGCGAAACAACATTTCACATCATTTTGCAAAACGCTTTTTTCCAAAACTGTAAATTTTCAGGATTTATTTGATGACCATTCAGGTTAGGTAAGGAGTTTCTTTTTTGTGGCAAAGAGAAGGCAAACGAGTGCACAGGCCACCTGATGGTAAATGGAAACTGTGACCCATAGACATTCGCATCCACAAGACTGCAAGCCTAAGACTGCAAATGCGTTGCCAACCCTGAGGACTAAGATGGAATGCCTCTATGCTAGTCATTACACCGGCTGTTTTATGCCTAAACCGGAACACAACAATGCGAACACTGCTATTTGGCGGAAGGTTAATGGATAAGATGGTGGTAGCGATCCGGACAGATCCTGCACAAGGTCCTACCACCCGCCGCCGTTTTTATAAGTAACCTGAAATATTTAAAGCTTCACAAAAAAGCGTTTTGAAGAATGATATGTTTGTAAAATGAATCAGTTTGTGAAACGTTTAACAAATGATGGTATTACATTCGGCGTTCGTTATCGTTATCCAAAATAAATACGATTGATGTAAGCTGCCAGACGGTCGCGTCGAGCGCTGTCAATTCCATACATTTGGTCAGTTTTCGAAAATCGTTTACGTTAGCGTTAAAGATCTTGTCTGGGGCTGTAATATTCTGGCTTTCTTAATCCACGTTTCTCCTTTGGCACTAGCAGCAGCATATCTTTCACAAAATCACAGACATCGTTAACAAATCTCCAAATCCCAGAACTGGAAATCGACTGATGCCATCTCTCTCTAACACAGTCACATAACCCATCCATCTCTCTGCTTCCGTCCGCGTATCACACCGTCATGGCCGTGCAGCCATTTATTCCGCTTATCAGATGGGCGATAAGGGATCGCGATAGCGGGCGGTGTGAGGGAGGCTTTCGGGACGCTTGCGCTCTGATGGGGCTTTTATTTTGTTTTAAATGTTATGAAGAGGCTAGTGGTTATTATTTTTCATGGTATGAAAATTCAATGTATACTTTTAAAAATTGTATACAGTAAGAAATCGCAGCTTAAAATATACCTTTTTATCTTTTTTACGTTACGAAATGAACGTTTAAGCCACTTCTGAGTTGAAATGTAGGTACGACAAAATAATAATAGGTTTTCTATATTCAAAACAATACGACCATCGTAGAAAATGTGTTTATGTGTGTGTGTGTTTGCGGGTGGTAGGACTCTGTGCAGAGTCCGTCCGGATCGCTACCACCATCTTATCCATTAACCTACCGCCAAACAGCAGTGTTCGCACTGTTGTGTTCCGATTTGAGGATAAGACAGCCGGTGTAATGACTAGCATAGAGGCATTCCATCTTAGCCCTCAGGGTTGGCAACGCATTTGCAGTCTAAGTCTAGTAGTCTTGTGAATGCGAATGTCTATGGGTCACAGTTTCCGCTTACCATCAGGTGGCCTGTGTGCTCGTTTGCCTTCTCTGTCATAAAAAAAAAAAAAAAAAAGTAAATGTCAAGCGATACAAAAATTTCATCACATTTGTTTTACTAAAGTATACTTCTAACTTTTAGATACTCATAGCTAATTTATAAGTCACTATTCCTTCAGGAGCTAATATTTTGTTAATATAACATTATATAATACATTTTGACACCTCAGACGTAATAGACGACGGTGACTACACTGTCAATCACCAGTCAATTTAACCGGAAAACCGATCCATTTTACACCGAATTCTAGAACCCTTTATTTTCATTACAATTCTCTAACTAACAACATTGCATCTCAAACACTAGCTACGTTTACCAAGAGCGATAGCGATTCCCGATCCTCCCCCGACGATCCTGCGATCCGTCGCGAGATATTTGATCCTCGGATAGATACGACGTCCTGACGGCTTTAGATTTACGTCGCATGATAAAAGATAGGACGTGAAAGGTTGGGGTGCGAAGCTATAGCTTAAAACTTCATAGTTATGTTTTGACGAGCCTTTGTTCTCTCTTAGCATCTTTTTAGAGTCTGTGTGGTCGCGGTTTGGGCTCTGGGGGGTTGTAATTATAAGAGATGCGCCGAATAGTGGTTTCACTGAACAGAAGAATACCGAATACTATTCGGTTTAACCTTAACCGAACCGGATATTCGGCCGAATTATTCGGTTTACCATTTTATTGTTTTGCCCCGTAAACAGGTTCTAAAATTAATGTTGATTAGAAGTTTAATTGCCGTGTAGCCTTAACTGAATAATTTCAGCCGAATACTAATTATGAAAAAGATGCCAAATACGCCGAATAACGAATACCAAACGAATATTCGGCGCATCTCTTGTAATTATTAATTACGTGTAACTGACTCGACTAATGAGTTATTCCAGCCTTTGCTTTATCCACATTTGACACGCCATATGGACGCAACCGTATGGCTGGTAGGTCCGCAGGTCGCGAATTGATAAAATATATAATTCTATTAGCTATATCGTTATTATAATAAAAAACTGCGAAAGCATACTTCAAGTTCAGAAATACAAAATTACAATACGTCTTTTCCTCTTGTGCTCATTAGGAACAGTCGACGTCAAAGATAAGTTTACATTTTTGAACCTTATTTCAATGGAATGAGGTGATAAAGTACAACTTTAAGTTTCTCTGGTGTTTCTCAAGAATTAAGCATGTCATTCCATACAATATAAAAATGTATAATTTAAATTATAATTATTAATTGTATTATTTAGCGTACTCAATGACTTAGCTTAGCTTGATACGAGATTACGAGTAGGTACATTAGAAAAAAAACCAAGCAGATAGTCAAATGCCATTAGGCATTCATTAGGTCCGCCATATAGAATAGTTTTTTTTTTAATAAAATTCAACAGACACCTAAGAAAAACAATAGCAAAAAAACAATACACACAACAACAATATACTGCAATACCGCTTTACTAACAAATTCAATAAGTTTCAAAATGTACCTTACGGGCTTACCTACTTGTAAACGTGTATTTTTCACGTTACTTAATTACGTGCAATTTAAACTAAATAAATAATTAGTTAAGTTTACAATAAAAAAAATGACGCCTAAAAATATGTTTAAACATTTAATACATGTTTTAAAGCACGAACTAAACGCAGCAACGCTTATCTAAACAACATAGGGGCGTTATCAGATCGCGGCTATCTCTTTCACCCCATAGAGGACCGCGGTACGATACAATATTAAGAGAGTGACGTCAATCTATGGGTCGATATTGTTCATTACGGTTGGGTGTGTAATACAGTTAATGTTTGTAGTTGTTACACGTCAAAACATGTCCGTTTTTTTGTTGCTGTTTGTTATATTTGAATTTTGAATATAACGGTCGTTACAGGGCAATAACCCTGTTCAAAGCGCGAAGTTTGACATATTTGTTTATACACCAAAACTGCGCATTGGTAGATTTACCAACAAGCAGTACAGAGGCCTTCACGTGACTTTTCGTATCACGTCATCTACCAGTGACGTGATTAGTTTAAAAATGAAACGAATAGAATCGCTAGTTAGCGTTGCATCCTGGCAAGGGCCGCTGAGGCCTTAGACAAGATGCATTCGACGTTCGTCATCGTTATCCAAAATGTATAGAACTGATGCAAGCGTCCAGCACCTACGGCAATTCCATACATCTTGTCCGTTTTCGAAAATCGTTTACGTTAAAGTTAAGCAAATCTCTAGCCTTACAGTACATCAATAATGAATAAATAAAATAGCCTTCCCATTTATCGTCTAAAAACAAACCTGACGTTCACACCCACTCGCGTCACGCGCGAAGCGACGCAACACTAGCGAAGCAACGAGCGAAGCGAGCGAACAAGCGGGATGGCGCGCATCGCTCACGAGCTAACAAGCGCGCGATCAAATCGCGCCAATTTGTACCTGCGTCCGCGCAGGATTTATTGCCGCGATCCGGGATAGGTGCATAGGTTTATGGGGACAATTGCGAGATCTGTGTAATCGTGTTTGGATTAGATATAGGTACTTTGCTTTGTTGGGGATAGCTAAATCGGAATTGGAATTGTATTGTACATTTTATTTACTTGCTTTTAATCCTACCGCGAAACAAACCCATAATCTTATATTTTAAGAGACCTAAAGTTATGCTACACAAGTTTATGTGTGACAGCTTTAACGATGTTAGTAGGATAGATGTTTTTTGAGGCAATAAATCGATCTGTCAAGTTGTCATCTTCGGGAGAGCTCGGTTTTATCCCGAACTACGCTCGGACTTTCATTTATGACGATCCGCTTCACTAGGTATTTTAATTATGCCTTGCATTATTGCGTAATGCTCGAGTGCCTAACTTCGTAAAATTCAACATACAGTTTTTTCATCTTATTCATAAACGCATAATAGCTAAAGTGTGCTTAAAACTTGCTTTGTCGTGATCCGTCACCATGACATTTGCATCTGACAGAAAGTGTCAAAGTACACTAACTACAATATGTTTATAGTGTGTTTATGAATAGGGGGTTTAACTATATTTTTTAATAACACGTGTCTATACACAATAAAATCAACTTTGTTTTAGTGAACAGGCGTTTTTTTCTCTTGTTTTCAACTCGACCACCAAAAAAAAAAAAATATAACGCTGACAATATGATAACAAGTCAAAATCAATATTGTTTTGCCGCGTAGAATAGAGCCCCTGTCTGCTTCAGTATGGTTGTCTATGGTTTATGTCTCGTGTTAGTTGTGAAGACAAAAAAGTTTCAAGAGCATCTCCGTTGCTGAACTGACAGGATAAGAAGATACATTCCATATGACAAGAACATTGTAGTGATTAATCAATTTTCCGTATGTTTTAATTATGGATTCATTTTAAAAAGATAAAAGATTTTGTGGAAATTCGTCCTCGTAACGAATGAAAAAAGGAACTAAAATAACCTAAAAAGGAAATGAAACATAAATAAGTGAAATTTTTGCAAAAATGAGACTTGCACAATCTACAACTCAGATTATTCAAAAGAAAGTATGTTTTTCTTTAATACGCTATTATTTTGGAATCAAGGTGTAATTCAATACATTGCTACGTTATTAAGGATTGGATATCAAGTTTAATAATCACAAATGATAGGTATATTTAACCAAGGGAGGCAAAGGTGTACCTCAAGGCAGTGTTCTATGCCAGTATCATTACAACCTTAATAACTCCTAAACTAATTAACATATTGAAAAGTAAAACCTGCATTCTGGACCGGAAAAGAAAGGGCTTTGTTATCGTTTAATATTTACGTCAAGTTCTGTCACATCCTGTATAATTATTACAAACAGTCTTTGCATTACTTTTACTAGAAAATACTGCTCAAATTCAAAATACCCACGCGAGTTAGTGAGTACAACTTCCCTTTAAATAAAATGCAACACAAAACGACGGGTAAAAGTCGCGTGCGAGGATCGCGCGATTGCGCGGTGCGACCGATCGCAGCGTTCGTGACAATATAATTGTGCCGCATACCTCATTGCCTTTTAATTTATACCTAATAGAGATAATCTGCAGTTTTTCGCGTCTCATTTAAATTTTAAACCTTTATCGATAGCGATGGTTAACATTTATATTCCGTAGAGTTTAATTGGACGGTGAATGGTTTACTTTATGTGGGCTTTTGTAGGCAATTTACGAGATGAAGAAGGGGTTGGTTTTTGTTATTTGAGTCAAAGACTTTATGAATTTGGTCATTGACATAAAAGTGCAAAATAATGATGTTACATATAAAGACAAAGAATTCGGTAAAGGCATTAAACGAATAAGTTACTTAGCGAAACGAAAAGTTACTGAAGCCAAAAATAACACATTTTTTTATGCCATGGAAAATGTAATCAAGCACACAGGCCACCTGCCTAGCAGGCCTAATGATAAGTGGTATCTAAAACCCATAAACATTTGCAATCTCAAGACTACAATCTTAAGACTTAAGTCATAAGATAACTAAGATGGAACTGAGTGCCTGCATTTCACTGACTGTCATATTCCCACAATGCAATGCAAATAATTCATATTTAAAGCATCTGCTTGTGAATAACTCCGCGTCGATCATCCCACAGGAACAGTGATTCGTTTGAATGTTAAAAAATCAGGATAAAACCTTTCTCTTTTTTTAATTTCTGTCTTTTAATTAAAACCCGTGTAGCCGTTTTAACATAAAGTATCAAACGTAACTCACACACACAAAATTTCGCATAATGATATTAGTGTTCTCGAGATGCTAGGGTTTCTAAAACTCTTCCCGAGAGCGCCGCAATCCCATCTCTAATTAAACAAAATCGTGTGTCTGTAACCGATACAGCCACAGACAACATATTTTACTGTGTGCCAATTAAAATGACTGCCTTCCTTATTGATTGTGCTGTTCCCAACTTTGGTTTCTAACTATTTTACAACAATTCAACAACGGGTGTGCGAGTATAACCCGATTGTTTACGAAGTAAGAGTCATTTTGCTTTGTGGAAGAAACAAATTTGTCTTGCAGTGAAATGAAACAGTGGAATTTATTGAATTGATGGTTTAGGTTTATAATAATTTTATTGAAAAGGTTTTATTGAAAGGTTTGTGTTTGTTATGCATGAGTTTTAGTGTTATTATCTTGTTATTAATAATTAAGTATAACGATTTATACTAAAACACATAATCATTTAATAAAAATCAGGCTATAAATTTGATTTTATAAAAATTGCTATCAGTTCTTTTACCTCTAATCATAGGAAAAGTTATGACATTAGGCACCTTGACAGCCCGCCTTTTTATGCCCTGGGTTGCCATCCCATCTCTCATAATACTACCCATTCCACGAACGTTAGATGAACCTTGCCAGAATTAATAATTCAAGTACCTACCACTAAACCTAATCAAAGTGGCGCTGAAAAATACAATATAAATGGGATAGACCAAATAAAATACTCACCGTTTTTATATTTGATCCTATAGTTTTGTTTTATAACTTTATTTATTTAGTTTTATTTTTATTGGCATTTTCTAATAAATTACAACAATTAAACAAACTTGCTTCGAGCCGAAAACGAAAGTCAAACAAAGGTTAAATATATCCGAAATAGAAAATATTTCAAAAACTTAATAATGAAGGACGGCTATAAAACCCTATTCCTCGAAATGGTTTTCCAATGAGAGTAATAAAAATAGGTCGTCGAAAAGAGTAAGTATCTAACGTTATATTTGTCATTTAAAATTTCTAGTAAGTATTCATTTGTTAATGTTGTTGATAACACATGTGACAGATCACTTCACAACAACATAGTTTCCAAATTCATTTCTCCACGATGCACTAATCTAGTTCGATTTCACGCTGCATGCCTAATGACTGGTGATAACGCGATAGCTCTCGATAACGGCCGATAACCACTGATAACCAGTGATAACCGGTGATAACCGGTGATAACAGTTCATTGGTAGCGGGATTGTTGTGCTGATCAACAACTGATCAACAAATATTTTGTTAGTCAACGTTTGGAATTTAGATCTTATTACTTAGTTCTATACGTGTTAAATTCTTCTTTAATATTTGACGCTTATGTTGAATAATGTTGATACTTAAAGTCCAAGAAGTTTTTGGAGAAAGCGACTTTATTTTTATTGCGGTACGTTACGTTTCTAAGCATAAATATTTTGACTTAATGCCTTTCGCGTATTTGTCTAGTATAATGACAAAGAGGGCAAATGATGTGTACTTTATCGTTTAACAAGTATCAAGAGTGTTGAAAATCTATTAGCTTGACAATAAAAAACGTGACTGTCATATTTATTTTGTTCGTCATTACATGATACATTGCAATTGTTCTTTGTGTTATACTACCCTTCTATGATCAAATGGTGGTATATCAGACGAAACACTTGTAGCAACAGGAACCCCATTGCTAACGTTAAATTATTGAATCTAATTTGAGATATCGCCTTTTGGTTTATGAGGGCAATTATTATTAATCCGCCAATCCTTCCGCTTAAACGTCATTTATTTATATTCCTTCGAGGACTGTCAATTTTTTGGGATAATAAATATCCTATACTCAAGACTCAAGCATTCTTACCAAATTTCATGTAAATCGGTTCAGCGGATCAAGATGGTTCATATATTCGCTTTAATATCGGGGGTTTTAAACTATTTATTATTTCAGTTATCTCCACATCCATCTTACGATGTGTGTGTGTACTTTGCCTCATTAACTAAGCTTATCTAACAAAAGAGAAACCAGACCTTTTCCTTAAAAATCGTCACACGGATCGGGTTCCGTTAGCAATCTCTGATCGGATCGATATGGATCTGTCAGTCAACGCACGCGCACACTTTGCCTTTTGCAGAATTCACCATGTCAAGACTAAAAAATCACAACTGTTAATCATTACAAACTATTTTGAGCCTTAAAACGTCCAATCGAATTTCTTTTCTAATGCGTTCAAATTCAAAATTGGAATTCAATCGAGCCATTGGAAAACAATGACCGGTGTCTAATTTTATTGGGGACTTTATGTCTTCGAGACACAATGTGAATTAGCGGGATTTGCATGTGGTCGTTGTGTCTTTTTGTTTTTAATTGGTGTTGGCACGGAAGGTTGCGTACGCGCTGATAGCGGCTAGACGTTGCACCAGACAGTACGTGCGCGGAGTGACTGGGAATGCAGTTGAACCTTGCAGGTAGACGCCTGTGTAGACTAAAATGTTTTTGTAGAATAATATATATACATTTTTAAAGTAAAATGCGTTCTTATGTTAAACTGATTTATCAGATCACAATATAGTTTAGTATGATGCTAGAAAAAAGTTTATTAAATCCTAAATGTGTGTCTAAATTCCAGAATCAGTCAACATATTTACTATTTCCAAATATTTTTAACATGCCGATTGCTACTGAATTGTGTGTACAATCAGAGTTTTATGTTATAATAATGCAATCATCACACCTAACAAAATATACTATATTTTTTTATTTAAAACAATATATTTATAACCGCCAAGTTTACGCAATACTTTTTTATAACATAATGAAATCCTTGCTTCAGAAACCCCCTGTAGAACGTATTTAATAACTGATGTTAAAAAATCCGTGCTTCTATTTTGATAGAATGCTGTTCAAATATGAGACCGGACCCTTCACCAAAACGCTATGCCATCTAAGATTATAAAATATTCTCCCCAAACCCACACACAATATCGGCAAACATAACTCAGTAGAGATTTCAATATTAAGATAAGTGGACATCACACGGCGGGCGATCTTGCATGCGTCGTCACGTCCCCTTCAATATCCGACCGAGAATTGAAATATCTGACCTCACTAGGGGCCTACGATAGCCAATTTAAACCTATTTACATACGTCATAAGGGATAAGGATAAACATCTTTCTATTACGAAGGGTGTTGATTTTTATGGTGTGAATTTAATGCGACATAAATTTTGTGTTTACGAGCGGAGGATAGGTAGAAGCGGCACACCCTGTATGTTGGACCAGCTTTCTAGTTTTGCAGTATATATTTTTTTTGTCCATACATTTCAATATACAGGTCCATAATAATGCGGGTATACATAATGAAAAGGACCTTCAAAAGAATAACCTCCTTTTTCCCAAAGGCTGGTAATCTGCGTTTGGGGTAGGGTGGCGATTATTTTACTTTCCATTGTTTCCATTAGCTAAAAGCCGGAATGAGCATGTAACTTCTTGAACTGCTTGTTTCACTAACATGCAGCTAAAAGTACCAAAAGCTAAAAGTATGCAGAAGGAACTCTTACTGTATGGCTATTCGGATTTTCAACCATTTACCAGATTCATTTAAAGATATGATTTTAAATTCTTTCAAAAGTAGGCTATTTCATTTACTTCTTAAGAAATGTTACTATTCGGTGAATGATTACCTCAGTGATAAGGATCTATTATAACTACACGTAGCGCCTTGTATCCTTAAGTGTAACATATATATTTTCTGTGATTCTGCTATAGCTATACAATCTTATTTAATTGAAAATTGAAAATTGACATTATTCTTTGACATTTAATTAAGCCACATTATTATTTTAATTACTAGATATTTACACGCCGTCTTATGGCAGAATATGTTGGAACTCCTTACCATCCTGTACCATCATGTTATGTACCCATGTTCTTGTGAATAAATAATTTATTTATTATTTATTATTATTATTATGCAACACTTGTAAAAACCGTTACTGATATGTTAAGCCTCTTAAATTTTCTCTTCCTGGTCCGTAGTTCGATCAAAACGTGTATAGTAGCTTGGTATAAATGGTTTGATTCAAATTTTAATGAGAGCGCTGTTCGGAATGTATTGAGTTGTATTGAATTTTCTTTTTCCGCTCAAACTGCTGTTTATTGTGTTTTCACCACTTAAACGAAGTATCATTCAAACTGGAACAAGGAGACAGACGAGCAAGCGAGTCACCTGATGGTAAGTGAACCCAGAACACCAGAGGAATCGCAAGTCCACTGCAGGCCTATGAGAAAAGAGTAGGCTTGTTTTTTGAAGGCCCCCAATTCGTATTAGTATTGGTAGTTTCCAGTTGGTGTTACCGCATCCAAGACAAGTCATTAAATGAACCCATTCTGCATTGAAGCTTTATAATCGTTTATAACGCTAAAACCCAACACCTAGATGTATCATAAAACCAAGCTTCGAAGGCCTAAACGTGATTCGACGTTCGATTATTAGTTGCCAATAGATGCAGTTTTCATATCTAAAGGTTAATGTGCACAGATAACGTATGGTGAGTCAGCCGTGATTCACTGCAGCGATACCCTACATGCAACTATCAGCTCCATCTGTGGATGAGGTGCGCATACTGATGTCGTCATGCAGCGATTGCGAAGTTTAGTGGTTCGATATTTGTTTTCAAAAATGGAAGCATTTGTTGTTAGGACATGAGCGGTTTAGGAGGTCGTTGTGTGCGTATTACAACGTAATTATGTAAACCAATATGCAATATTCAATAGCTGTTATATTTGTAATGGCTTTTGTATCGAGCGTAGGAAATAAAATCAATTATTATGACTTCGAGTCTCGGTTGCTATTGTTTTTTTGTTCATGATAACACTTTGTCAACGTAGAGTAAGATATTTTTTTGTATTATTTACCCCAGAGGTTGATTTAATTATGTTATATAGATACATATTCCTAAACGTTTTTATAATCCACAATAAATACTTATTTTTCTTCATTCTTATAATTATAAATATTGTTCCTTCCATTTTCTGTAGCCAAAATATATCTGAAACAAATAAATAACATGTAAATGACAAAAAATAACGAACAGACATCATGACACGTTATGACAAGATGGCGCGCGGCGGTCCCGCGTAATTTCCTACTCCGTCCGTCACGTTGGCACCAATGCTTATTTCATTCTTCCCGCTTTTTTACTCTGTGTCACCACAGACTAGATAGATCTGTATCGCGATTCTGAATGATATTTGAATAGTATGTTTTGTGGATGACATTGATTAAATTTTAATTAGAAAACCCAGTAAACATAGAGCTTGCAATAAACTGCCGATACTGAGGACTAAGATGGATTAGGTACCTCAATTAAGCTGTAAAATTATCTCTACCTCACCCCTTCCCAAAATATAACAATGCAAACTTAAATTAGGGGGTAAGGTGGTGGGTACTTTGGATGGACCCTGCACAAAGTCCTAGCACTCGCAAATGACAAATAGATACAAGATCAACAGTTTATTTTTAAAGTTTTTTCTGTATTATTTTTCATTAGCTAAATCTACATATAAAGCTTCTGGTTCTGGGTTGTTTTTTTTAATATTTCTGGTTCGGCTATTTAATTAACAGCTATACATAAGTGATCAAAATGTAACCACATCTAATATAGTAAAGCTTGCTTATTTAAGTATTGTAATGACAAAACGTTTGTTAAATTAAATATTCCATTCACTCACACAAATCAAATCACAGCATCAAATTTAAATTCAGAACAACTATCTAATCGACTCGCGACAGAAACAAAGGAGCATCATTCACCTCAGAACGAATGAACAAACGAATGGATTGAGTAAACAATATCTTATTTTGCAATAATCCCGCGGGGGAAGCTCTGCTAATTTCCTGAAAGAGATGGGACGGGGCGTTTACCGTTCGACGTTTTATAGCCCCGATTTACACGTAACGATCGGCTTATATAAAGGAATTGTTAAAAATGACGGTTTTATTTAATCTATGCGTATTTTTGATTGATAAAACTGATTATTATCTATGTTTTCATTTAGCTACATTGTAATCATCGTGAAATAAGTCAGTGCTTTATATTAAGGTTAAATGCCACGCAACTGTGGAGATAAAAATGTTCAATTTATTAAACCGTTTTACGTTACGTTTTACGTTTGATTTTAATGCGAACAATCTTTGGCTATGTTTTATGATTTAGGATATCATAACTTTAATAAATTCAGTACAATTCGTGTATAACCTTTTTTTAAATATTCTGCGAATAATACCTTGGTTTGAAATATACAAATATGACACGTCGAAAAAGAAGTTTTACAGTTTACAACATAGTCAATCACTTAATTACAATCACTTTACACGCTCTGTATGACGACGATTTTACAAACAATCTGCAATTGTAAAAGCCTCCAGGTTTCGCGCCAACAAGTCACGTTACTTATTGTTTTATTCAATCCCGAGATGGCGCCACGCTCCATCGAGCGTGTGTTTATCGCGCTAATAAGGAAGTTGCTGAATAACTGATTTTTAGTTGACTGCGTTCTGTTTTGATTAAAATTTAATGTTGTTTCGTTAGGAATATTGTAAAAGGGTTAATGTTAAATTTTCAAGTATGAGAGCAATAAGGTTTAATGAAAACTTTGAGTCTGTATGGATAGTGCCTAATAAAACAATGACCGTTTTAACCTTGTGTCTTTTTAGCAGGTGTTAGACGTACCTATATTTTGTTTTGTATGAGGCTAGAAATCAAACGCCCGTCTCAGCCGAAGCGTTAAATAATGTTCTAATTAAACGTGCTGTTTTAAAAAAGATTTCAAACTGAATAGCAGATAGCGGTACCGGCCTAGGGTAGATACAAGTCGTCAAGGTGGCGCTACCGTAGGCTGGAGTTTAGCTAAACATGCATGTTGATCTTAGTTTCTTTTTTGCTTGAATGTCACGAATATTTGTATGCACATTTGAGAGAAGTTATATCTGATTTTTGGACCTAACGTACCTTCATTTTATTTTATTATTGATTCAAGACACGATACACATCACTTATCTTATTTTTAACCGTGCGTAAGTATAAAATGATATTTAATATCTAGATCTATCTGCGCAAGATCTCGATAAGATAAGGCGCATAAAAATGCAGGTGCAGATAATGCATCAGTGTCACTCCGATTATGTGAAGCCGGAGTTCGTGATGAATCGTTTTAACCAGCTGTCTTAAAGTAAGACTAGTGGTTTTTGGTGAGTTTACACAGTATTTTTGCAAAAAGTTTAATTATAAATAAGCGGTCGAGGTCGATTCATTGTGGGCAGTAATTTTGTGATGAGCGCAAGTATTTATTCAAGACTTTTAGTATGTTTACCGCAGTCTATTACGTAATTTACAAGCCTAGAGACTAATTTGGAACTGGTTTACCGTTAAATCATCGACACTCGTTTCATAGAATGTTTTACTTCTCCGAATTTTCATTTCATGGACACGTGCAGGAGTCATATTTTTTTTGTGTTTTTTTGAACTTTTACTTTTGTCAAATTGTCCTCTGATATGTTATCGGTTTATCATTTTTACTCAGAAATTCCACAGAACTAAATTCATTTTATAAGTAGCGAATTAATTTAAATTTTTAACTGAATATTTTCTCGGTTGAACATATAAGAAATAGGTATTAAATATGATAAATATTCAATTGCGCAGCTAAACCACGAAATCATACTGAACTGCACAACAAAAAAACTAAACGCACACCAAACAATGCTTTTGATGAACATTTAGATTTTTCGCTATGCAGTTCGATTTTTATTGGGTTGTTCGCACCTGTTACCACCAATTTGTTACCACTGGTAACAACTGGGATTTTTTTCCCACATGTTACCACTGGTAACTACTGGGAAAAAATTCCCAGCTGTTACCACTAACTACTAGGTTTTTTTTCCCCAGTAGTTATCACCAAATATTTTGGTGGTAACAAATGGGAAAAATATTCCCACTTGTTACCACCGAGTACTTTAGTACTGTTACCAGTGGTAACAAATTTGTGGCAACAGATGGGAATCACCCGATTTTTAGCTAAATATTACTCTAAAATAAAGCGATCCTTTTATTTACTTACCGCCATTATTAACAAAACTGATCCGCGTGTCAATTTGTCGCGCGCGCAGCAAGAAGGCAGTTCTTTGTGTGAGTATCTGCAGCTCGACTTCATTTCCTGGGCCCGGCTCTTGTCGAACTGAGCGGTGGTCGAAGGCACAAGCGGCCGCGGGATACACATAGCTTAAAAACATAGCATATTGGTTTTGACATTTTATCGCACGTCACGAGTTCTTATTTACTTAGCAATAATGGTAGCCTAGTTAAAAATGATACGTTAACGTGTCAAAAGCAGCAGTTTGGAACCGCGTTTGCAGTCTTGAAATTTCCGTTTGGTTGTGTGCTCATTTGCTTTTTTTAAGATAAAAAAATATTACGTTCGTAATTACCCCATTGGAAACTATGAAATAGCTATAGCAGGCTTTAAGGCTCACCAATATGTCAGCCGAATTTACGCGATTCTCCAAAAAATTAGTAACTTATACACTTATTCAGTTGAATGGCCAAAAGCCTCACGGTATACTCGTATTTTTTGGATTTTTATGGTCATTGTAACATTAGCGCTCTTTTAAAGCGGGCCTAATGAAGCTGACATATTCTGCGTCCCGAGGCTCCAATGCGGCCAAAGCGTACGCAGCCTGCATTTTGTCTTGCACCAAATTACAGCTTTTATAATTTCGAGCGGTTTTGTATCAAACTATTTAATATATTTATTATATTTTTTTAAATATTACGATAAAGTAGTACCTAAGGAACATTCTAGTCCAGTTGCGACAGTAACTAGTTGCCCTCAGAAAACGCTGAAACCTCGCATTTATACCACAGAGCTAGCAAGATGCGGGATTATCACATTGTTTTGTGTTGATTCATTGCCATTTGTTGGAGTTTGCCACTTCGCCGATCGGATGTTTTAATTTATACTCTGTGACTTGCGTTTGATAGTGTGGGTGCGTCTTTACTCTGTGACTTGAGTTGTAATAATGTTGGTATAAACTTCATTTTTGTGATGGTTTATATGGTAAGACTAGGGGGTGCTACACATGCATGTGATGTCAATTGGGATACTCCTTAAAAAAATTGGTAAAGTTTAAAAAATAAAAACCATCATTTTAACCATGAGTTAGCGCGGCTGACGCAGGCATATACGAGTCCAGCAACCGTCTTTCACGGCCGAGGCTTAGGTTTTCTCAAATATGCACAATTACGACTTTTTTTAAAGTTTAAAGCTGCACCAGCATAAGATTGTCACAGTTCTTGGCCGAAACCGAGAAGACATCTAACATATAGGCGGAGGCTTTTATTGCCCGAGTCATAAATGTATTTAAATTGATACGAATATTTCCGAATATTAATGTAAAAATGACATAACTTTGAACTTATAATAATATAAAGGAGCTGCAACAGCATACTTATTAAAAAAGAAACTGTCAACATAATTACCCCACACGCGTTCAAAAGTAACGTTCCTCTTGGGTCCGATAGCCAACTTGAACGGAGCACCATTGACGCGGATGGTAGATTAGCCACTCGCTCACTTCGTCCTCGTTACGCAGCTCGAGAGCGACAGAGATAGCACACGGACGAAATGATGCTTATTTCTGCGGAAAATATTGAAGTACTTTTTATTTAACCAGGGTGGTGGAATGTGGTCTAAAATTATAAATTCGAATAGGTACGGTTTTAATGGTTCAAAACCCGGCCACATCGGACACAGCTGCAAAAAAAAAAAGTTACAAATGCTACTTAAAAAAAAAACTGCAGCGTAACATTATGGTATGAGTAAGTACAATTTCGTAATGTTGAGACTGCAAATGCGTTGCCAACTCTGAAGACTATATAAAATGTCTTTATACTACTCATTTCAACGGTTGCCTATGCATGCACACACTGCTTGACGGCAACTTTTAACGGGTAAGATGCTGGTATGTAGGCCCTACCACCACTATTTACTCACTCCGTCTACTTACGCACTTGTACCACTAAATCCTCATTTCAAAATCGGATAATCCACTCGTCTAATTCCCACAATTGCCCAATAATCATTCTCGCAGCGATCGGCTCGCCGAGGCAGATTGCCCGCGCGCGAAGCTCGCCGATGGTGCTCGAGATGCTATCGCTTGCTCTTTCCACGCCACGACTCAACCTCTGAGGGGTTATTGATATAGCGCCGAGTGGAAGAAACCTTTGCTTTATTGGAATATGCGGCGCGGGCAGATTTAGGAGGGGTAAGGGTAAGGTTTCAGGAATGTGCTAAATCGCTGTGGTAACTAGGTGTTCTTTTCTGAATAAAAATCAGATTTTAAATCGGTAATAGGCCCTAGCCAAGAAGCAAAAGCTCCTAGCGTTTTTCTTTTCTATCACTCAAATCTATGGGATGACATTCTCGTACGTTGCGATAAACCACGTGGTCAACTTGGTAGCGTTTGCATTTTGGCTAGGGATCAGTTTTTTTTTCTAATTAGGAATATCATGACATGTTATCGTATTGTCAGCGTTATAATAACTCGTTATTTAGATACTTGACAGTGATGGGCTGATGGGGCATGGTAGCAAAGTTAAAAACAATCGATAACACACCGCAAGCAATTATTTCTTACCACATTTTAGAAGCCCCGGTAAACCCAAATTTACTCAATTCCTGTTGGACTTGAATCGAGTTTGACGTTTACACATTCAGGTTACACCTATTTAAAATTAATTTCCACGTTTAAAAATAACAGCACAAACTAAATCTAAGCAGATGGTCGATAAGATAGCACAGTATATAGTGCAGGACTATCTACCGATCGGCTGCGCAAACGCTGCCCTTCCTTCAACAGTAAAATGTCCCAACTAACAATAACCACCAACCAATTTTCAACCAAAACACTCTAAGCTTAAAGTGTAAAATGACTATACGTGTCTTCTGACTTGGGTTACTGCTGGGTAAGGTAGTGAAAGGCTAGGGTATTCCCACGCGGTACTATATCTACGCCGCCATATTGAATTCGTAATTATTATATCTCAAAACATGGGCGGGAGTTGCGAAAAGCTCTATGAAGTGTCGACACAGATATTGTACTGTCAAGCAATGGGTAAAATTCACTGACAAATTCATATAGGTTTAATAATTTAGTTTTTCATGGATAAAGAAAAGAAACTCTCTTTTTCACAGATAAACAATTAAGCACCAACAAAAAATTACATCCTATCCAATTTCATATCTAGCGAGATGGTTGACGACAAGATTGAAATTTTATTGGAAAAAATATCTCAAGGTTGACGACAATTCTAAATTTGAATAAATCTACACCTACTTATACCAGAGTTAGCACGGTGGTTTGAAACAGATTAATAATGAGACAAAAATATTTAAATTAATTAAATATAATATTAAATTATGATAACACTGCTTACTAGGTACATATAGGTAATCAAAGAAAATGTAACATAATAAGTATCATAACACCCTATTGGGTCGAGATCAGACAAAAAATCTAAATTATAAAATGAAACAAAATATTCTGTAAAACAAACCCAACACAACTTCAACTAATAAAAAGTATAGTTTACAAACTTCAAACTATAAAGTTTTAGATATAACCGCAGCGTGAGGAGGCGTGGCGACGCGTACGCGCGTGTTAATGTCGGCGCGTAGATCATAGTGCGCAAGATCCGATCTATCGGCTGGCGCAACCACTTTGAGCTTAGTTTGAACTTTGTTTGAACATTTAAAATTAATTGTTAGAATGTGATGCTTGGAAAGTCATTATACGATAATATTATGGCCATAAAAACACTATAATGTGTTACAAAAAATATTTTTTTAACCTTTTGCTAGGCAACTTCTGTTATGTCAGATTCATCATTTGAAAATTATAAATTTCCTTATATTTTTTTAGCATAAAAAAATTATTCTCTTCAAGTCAGTATAGTTTTTAATTATGCAATTTAAGTTTTAAATTCCGAAATAAAATGCTTTTTATTTTAGTTTAAGTCTGTGCATCGCTCGTGTAGGATTTGTTTATGACAATTTAAAGATATAGATTATAAAGTTACTGGCCTCCCACGTAGCTAATTAGCATTCAAACATAATAAGGCATGCAGACTTATTTTTACCTTATTTTTATTTGAAGTGAATTAAATAGAAACGTAGAAGAAATGATAAACCTGATAAGTACTCGTACGAGCGAAATGTTAACTTAGGTCAGTGCATTCCAACTGTATCAACGCATCTTTAGTACTTACACCAAATCCGAATTCAATAGATCATGCTTCCAATATTCCTCGACGTTACGTTTTATCTGCGAATCCCCCACTATTAGGAACCTCGCAAACAACGGCTCTTAGACTATCTCTCGTTATCTATGCAACTGTGAAGCTACAACCAGTTGACAAAGTGCACTACGTGATATTGCAACCATTACTCCCCGTGATTCATATCACATTCCCCCCCGAAACCCCCACGAGCCGAAGCCCCGCTTTCTAACAGATAACACCGCACGCTGTCCAGATACCCATTAAAGACGTAACCACGAATACAAACGAACCTAATCGTATCGACAAAAACTTCGCCTGTGCAGCGAAGCAAGTCGATACGAGAAAGAACCTTTTTAAAAAACACAAATGTCAAAGTGACAGCGCGCCAAAACTAGCCACAAAGCACCGGTAAGGTGAAACAATCAACAAATTCGCATCACACAAACGGGTCGGACATTTATTGTCCGCTATCGTGGCATTCCACCTCCGTTGTTTACAACAGAGACGCTCAATTTGCTCGGGAGACTTTTTATCTCATTTTTGCTAGCTTTTTTTAACAAAGAGTCGATATGACAGGTTGCGATGTATAACGCTGGTATCGTGGAGGAAAAAGAGCAACGAGTAATCGAGCAATCGGACAAAAACAGAAGGAGCGGGCGGGCGCGGCAGCGCGTGACAATTGCATCTGCAGGGACGCCGGGCGGTATTGGATTATTGCGCCTCTATTTCGATTAAGCGTCTCGACAGGTTTGTTTTAGTTTGTCATGTCCCAATGTAATTGCTTCCGTTTACTCAGTTAAGTTTTGGCTTCAGAGTTATTCAGTGCATTAATCGATGGTTTATGCGACTGTGGGAAATGCAAATGGAGTTTTTTATGCAACTTGAAACAAAGGATTCTTTATGAGTGTATCGACGTCGGCCCATCTACACTACGTGTCTCACAGAATGCTGTCATTTTTAAAATGTCGTATAAAGTCACTTATTTGCAAATGCTTCTCCCCCAGAACTATATTTTTTTGTGTTATGTTACTTACTTAGATACTTTCAAAGTCCTATCTTCCGTAAAAATATTTAAACTATGTTACCGTCTCCACATAGGTCTGCTTGTTAGTCTCACGTAGTATTAAATATCTGGTAGCCCACACGTTATAGATACATATTGAACATAGCATGCATAGTCATGGTGAAACGTTTTTAGTTAAGTAAGTTGTCTCTATAGTACATTTCTTGTCTTTTGGTAATTTAAAGGTTGCGTACCCCCTCTTAGATCTTTCCCTTTAGGTCTAGACTGTCATCATAGATCTTTAAAGCCTTTAAATACACTTAAGCTGCGCCTTACAACAGTGTTGTGCCTCAAACTTTTCTTATTTTAATCGGCTAGGTGTAGCGAGTCCGGGCAGCCGTGTGGAACGGCGATAGCAGGCCGGCCACCTCACTCGATACGCCGCTTTGCCGCGGAAATCTATTCATATTTTCAATTTTTACCCAATTTTAGACCGTTAAGGTCGACTGACACCAGAGAGAGATAGTGTTAGGAAAAAGCTTAGAGATGGGTTTGAATGTGGCTCGTTATTGAAGAAATTATTAAAATGATGGACAATAAATAAGGATGAAATTTCACTCAGGTTCCATTAGATAATATTTATTTATTTATTTGTTTTAGAAAGACTTACAGACTAATACAGGAAGTAGGAATTAGGTATATATGACAATCTGTAAATTGCTGACGACAAGTCTCCGCATATTACAAGCTATATTATAAAGATATATTCACTCAAGATGGTTCGAAAACAACATAATTATAGTGTAGATGTCGTAGTAGAAGAAAAGTGATGCTATTTATTATTAAAATTTTCCATATAATCCGAGGGACGTTTCGCATAGATGGAGGTATCTCTAGTCTTTGTCGTATAACAACTACATTATTACGTTGTGGTTGCTGATAAAGATCGTTTACAGTACAGGTTGCGATTACCATCTAGATAATACAAGCAAGACCATTCTGTACTGCTATATAATTTTGCTTTGTTTAAAATTTAAAATTGTTGTAGAATAAAACTACAAGTATCGTTTTACTAATACCTAATAGTTTGTCAAATGAATCAAGGCACACCATTATTTAAATGCAAAAAAGATCTACAATAAGCAACACAGTACTGCCAAAGAAAACAAAATGGTATTATTTATGCGCATATGGACTTCATACCTTATAGTTACTGCATTTTCCTTTTAATATTTACTTATTATTTCGGCATAATATATTCTCGATTGCTCTTCTTTGTGTGCACTTAACGTCTTATCTTGTAAATCACATCGCTATGGACAGATATAGAAATAATAATCTACGAATCTCATTCAAATAATTCGTAAACTAAACCGAGAAGACGCCCGCCGTAGACAAGTATTATGAAAGTATCATTCTTTTTTTCAATTGCTATTTGTAGGTTTTACCACCCGACTTTAGCGCGTGGAATCGCGCTAGAGTTTGCCGCCACGTTTTAAGCTATTTTACCCCAAATACTTACACTCGTCAATCAACATATAGATTATAAAAGATGTCACTATACGAATAATTCTATTTTTAAAACTCCTCAAAAAAACAAAACAAGTTCGCGTCAATCCCACAATTTCAACTGCCTCGGAAGCAATCGTTCTGACGTTGCGAGATGGATTCGAAAATTAAAATCTGTGTTCTGCCGCGCTGACGGCTGTCGCTGCCAGTTTGGTTTCAGGCTTGTTCTAAATATGCCAACAGTTCTTTGTTATCGAGCGACGTGTGCGCGGAAATGAAAGTCCATCGCGTTGAGGACTCCATTATCGCGCCGCATATTATATTGAGCGAGTGAGCGAATTAATGGGTATTTAGGATTATAGTGACAATTGTTCGACATGGTCCACTGTTTTCGACGATATTTAATGGTTCCTCGGAGTACGACCGAATGGAAATTACTCTACTAACAAGAGCTTAGTTCTTAAGTGAATAATGATGATGGTCACAAATGAACAATTGGTAATCAACCAGGTTCATTTCAGACGTGAGTAGTGTTGACGAGATTTGAATTGCTTGAATTCGTATTTGATGTAAGAGCAACATTCTTTGACACTTCCTGTAAGTCATCCAATCCGTTGAGAAGCCGATAGAAAAAGCAATTTCAGAAATCGAACGTTCTACACCGGCGGCCTGTCAAAAAGAAACGCTTAGCAAAATCCATTTCAACTTGTCGACTCATGCAAAATGTGATAATTCGGAATGCGAAGAAAACTTACATGAGTGACGTATCTGGGGGTGGCAGGCGGGGTATATATACTGTGTATACAGGGTGTATATTACCTAACGGAGTCGCTCACTCGTCAGGCTAAGCCGTCTGCAGCGGTACGCGACGTAGTTGAAAAAGTTCACGAATGTTACGAGCGATAGCGGTGCCATTCAAACCAGGGTTCATAGTCGGTGAAAAACTGTCGAGTGTTTTTAGGTTTATCTGGAGTTTTTGTTGGTTTTGCGGAAGTCAATAAAGGTTATAGGTTTTGTGAAATTGTTGTTGGGTACTTTTTATTTAGCTCAGTTGCTAAGATATTTGGAAAAATGGAGCATAATTTATGATTTTACAAATGTCTGCGTGTATTAAATTAAATTAACTTGGTCTATAGTATACTTAAAATTAGTATTTGATCACTATAATTAGATAATTCTAAGTTGTAACGATAAAGCTTATTCCAAATTCAAATTCAGATTTTTGCTGACACTTTACCTAGACTTCAAATGTTGTCAGCGTGAAAAAAGCCAAAGGATTTATTAGCATGTTCAATGTATCGCCGTCACCTGTCCGGCGATGCGATCGCGATGCCATTATATTTGCTCAATCGTCAAAAATTCTTTTGTCCGCGCGAGATAAGCCGCACCACTGGGGTACGGTAGGCTAACTATGTAGCCGTTAAGGACTTTGAAAAAAAGGTGTATGGAATATACTATAACTTCAATGATACAAAGTTCTCTTCAGGTGCTTTATTGTATTAAGCCATATGGTTTTAACATGTTATCGTATTGTTTTAACTCGGCCGCCATTACTGTTAAGTAAATAAGAGCTATATTATGCTGACAATACGATCATGCTGAGAATAGAGCTCCAAGTTAGTAGGTATGTAATTGTATACAAGATGATCACATGTCGATGTTTTTTTTTCTTTGGAATGTCATTTCTCCTTTGAAAAGTTGTCTGTTAGAACTTGTTATTTTGACGAGTCTGTATAAAAAATCTTTTACCTTGTTTAAGACATAGGTACAGTTAAATTAAAACATGTATAGTTTCTTCCATTTAAATTTTATAGTTAACAGTCACGTGTCTGATAAAGACAACGTATGTAACTTTTTATTATTACTGTCCATCGGTTACTTTACTTACCGCCTTAAAAACAAAAGAATATCGCCTTTATGTTACAAACTTCAAATTATCGGAAAAATATCAGCACTTCACCGGCTGAAAACCCAAGTCATTAAACCAGTGGCTTGTTTATATTACAAGTACAACGTAGATCGTTATCGGAGTGTGTAATCCGCCGTGTCCACTGATAATATTGAATCGTAAAAATCGCACTTGATTAAAAACTTTATCGGTTTTTTCGATAAGAAACCGATACGGCTGAACGCGGTTAGTGCCTCGACGCGCGTCGGAGCCAACGCTTGTTGGAATTTGAAATTCGAATTTCGAATTGCGAACTGGCTGGTTGTAGTGGCATACAGTTGCGTTTTTTATCGGGAAGAGTGAAGCGGTTACTGTTTTTAGAGGTACGTTGGCCATAATTACGCTGTTTTATCGTAATTTTATGTACGTACATAAATAATCTAAGGTTAGAACAATTAGTAGCTTGATGTTTTTGTATTTTTAATACAGATTTTTTTTCTTTAGCTAATGAAAGGAATTTGAAAGATGTAGGTGAAAATCAAAATCAGCTGATATAAAGAGAACCGATAAATTGTTAACTTTAAATACTCCTTTTAACATGAAGCACAAAAATGTAGGTAATACTAGGCTATAGAAAATATGGAGAAGACAAAGTCACCTGAAATTAAGTAATATTTTTGAAAACATGGATTATAGTAGACAAGTAAATATTTTGTTCTTTAATTAAAAGCTAGTTATCGGTAAAACTCATAATAATTATTGTAACTCATTTATTTTCTATAAAAAACCTATCAATAGAAAAAAAGATGTTACCAAATACCTTTACAAAGATAAGATTTATGTGTCGCTCACACAAAACTACAAACAAAATACAAACAAAAAACATAGTAAAAACATGGCGTTTAATATATTACCCTCGCTTAGCATTGTGCCACAAATCCGCGGTGATATAAAGGGTGACTCAAAACTAACTTTCCAACTTTTCTTGCTAATATAAAATTCGCTGTTCAGATATTGCCAACAAAACAGTACATTAGTTTTGATTTACGATTTTCTTATCATTTTCTGTAACTACAGCATTTATTGTTATCAGTACCGTAAAATCGTTTCAGTGGCGAGATAGTTGTGCGGGTCGCTATCTCGGCCAACGTTTGGACAAAGCTTGGATACATCTTATCTGAGGATTAGGATATATTATCTAAATCTAGAGTTATTTTTGTAGATTTGTATCTCTGATATTATGTTAAGTTTGGTGATAATCTTCTTACGATAATAAAAAAAGAATATGATATAAGTAGAGATTTTCTATGGCTTTGTTCGGTTGGGATTCGCTTTTTTTAGTGAAGCGATTCTTTTTAAAGTATTTTTTTTACTCCATCATCGAATCAGGGCTTTTTTATTTCCTTGAAATTGCATCTTAATTATATCTACATAATTACGTAGGTATTCCAACCTACCTAACATACTGACAAATAAACTTTAATTAGCAGGCTGTGCTACTTGCTCTCTTCAATTAAATACTAAAGTAAACTGTAGCATACGGTGAGACAAAAATCCTACACATTTCTAAACAATTTTAACTCTTAAATATAAGTTACCTATGTGTCATATTCCATTTAAAACATTATGTGTATATCTCATTGTCTTAACGTAGACCTTATTTCGAAGCTCTGAAGTATCAGTTTCAAACTGCTACATCTTGCGTCAATGCTTGCCAACTGCACAAACGTTTGGCCAACGCCCGCATGCATTTTTCCGATTTCCACTGCACTGATAGCTTATCAGTAGCTGTTACGGCTTGTTTCCAATCAATGAATGTTTAGATGTGAACGTTTAAAAGTCTTGCGGTCTTTTTTTTGTTTAACCCTAGTTTTGTTTCTATATCAATTTAGGAAATCTAGTAATTTGACCTAAGTTTTGAAGTTATAGTGAGTCGTTTGCGACTCATCCTGTACGAATTCCTTTTTTTTTGGAATAATAATAATACAGGGTGTCCCAAAAGTCATCAACTTATACAATCATAAACTGTACTTATTCACCCGTGTTGAAGTTTATGAAAAATAAAATGGTTTTTCGGAGGCTAGATTATAAAAACATGTGTTAGCATTGTTGTGTTCCGGTTTGTGAATAAGACAGCCGGTGTAATGACTGGCGTGGAGGCATTCCATCTTAGTCCTCAGGGTTGGCAACGCATTTGCAGTCTTGTGAATGTGAATGTCTATGGAACATAGTTTCCACTTACCATCAGGTGATCTGCGTGCTCGTTTGCCTTCTCAATGAATTAAAAAAATTTAAAAATAAACAAAAATAATCGATTTTACAACAGAAGATATTTTTACTAATTTGTAACATTAATTATACTTACTAGATGTTGACATTTTTATTGCGATGTCAACGATTATGATATTATTATCATTACAGCTAATTACAATTGTTTTTCTTGTAATCACCTCGATTTCTTGTGATAAGGGTCAGTAATATATGTAATAAAACTTCGGTTATCTAGTAGATTTAAAGATACCGATAGGAAGATAAACAAACGGGAGCAGCTGGTAGAATTTTACAAGGTGCAAAGTATTAATTTATTTAACTACCGATTTCTTTTATTTTTCTTACTCTTTTCTGTATAAATAAACACATACTCTGGCGTCCTTTTAATCTTCTACAACCTAAATCTCGAAAACTACATTAGAAATAAAAATCTCAAAAAACAACTAATACCTCCCAGAAAACTCTAAGGAGAGAGTCTGAAGATTGCTCTAACACTGACAATTAAAAAAAACAAGCAATAAAAGTTTGCATTACACTTAATAAAACGATCTACTGGCAAATAGCAAATTGACCCACGTCTTATATTTTATAAACTTGCGGAGGCACCCTGGTAATTTTTATCCAAATACAGGTGGTTTCGTAATGAATTAAACGTAACTTTACTTACAATGTTATACAATTATACAACTTCCATTGGCTCACACGAGTCTCATGGCGACTTATAATGCTACACACTTTAATAGCCCTAAACACTAATATCCAACACGTATTAACATACAAACTGACCGATAACATCTATATGGCCAATAAAACTATCGGGTTTGATCAGATCTGGAATCTAATATTATAATTTTATTGATATTACTCGGTATTAACTTACAAATGGTTGGATGGGGCTGATTGAGTTTAAAGGCCGTAAACGCCCACAGTTTTTGGCTTAAGTTTTTTTTTTATAATACAGTAAACTGATTTTACCGTCTGGAAAAACATTTAATACAATGTTGTAAGTATATATAAAATCCTCATACGTACATATTTTAAATTCTATGCATAATAAATTAGGTTGCGTTAAAATTATATTATGGCCAGGTATTTCGTACAGCTTGTACTCATTTCTACAGTAAAAATAATCCACTGTATACTTTAGCTGCTGTAGTGGTATAAATTCTGAATTTTTAAATATTCTGCCCTTAACTACTTAATTCTTGCGAAAATTTTGAAGAAATTTTAATTTTAGCTATCACCTTTTCACAGGCAAGAACAGCCTGTATAAACTTCTCAAGACATAATAATTCCGATTCATAATTTGAATATTTGAATGCACACACATTCAAAACCTAATCCTCCTGTATTCCATCCTACTTAAATTGACGTACATGGCGACCGGATTTAATTGTTCTAAGTGTAAATATCTATTTATCCATATCGCACCCCTATGACCGCCACGTGGCCCATCCAGGAAGTAGTCATGGTAAGAGCCTCGTAGTGGGAGGTGCGCACGCGTCAGCTCTTGCTCGCTTCCTGCTTCACAAAATTACATTCTCAATAGTTAAACCGAAAAAAATGACCCCTAGTTTTTATTGAAAAATATTTAATAATAGACCAATTTAAAAAAGTAGATTCGTCATTTTTGCATTGCAATGACTTTTTTTTCGTTGTAGTCTTTTGGTTTCGAAACCTTAAAGGTTAAACCAATGTCAAAAACAATAACGAATAAATTTTGGAAAAAAACTAAATATTAAAAAGCTGATAATTTGGGTAAATCAATACCTTGAAATGGATTTTGAATTAAGACTTTTCAAAATAAATCAACAATTCTAATTGACTACCGGGGGGCCTAGTGTACAGGGGGCCCAAGATACATAATTCTTATAAATAAAAAATGCATTTATTTTTGTTTTACCTGATGTAATAAATATGCGTCTTGTCTCGGTAGTCAAATCTCTATTAATTATTTTGTGGGATTGTACTCAGATAATTATTTATTAATTATTGAATATGGATTCGATAGAGAAGCAAGAAGGCCTAAATGAAGTAATAAACTTATCTAAAGTATAATTTATTAGTTAAATTAACTGTACAAGAGCAGTCGTTCCTTTTCTACATACCGACCTAGAATTATCTACAGACTAGAAGCCATTTTGCGGTTATTATTGGGTTTTATTTTATTATTTTATAAAATTGCAAGTGTTACTTACACAATTTACATACATTTATCAAAGTAATAAAATTGTAACTTTACTTAAGTGCTAACAAATATCTATAGGCAACACGATAATATTAAAAAAACAATACCGATTCATGCATTGACTTCTTAAGCCGTGCCAAATTTGAGTTTGATAATTATCTAGCCTAGTTAGAAATAGTGTTCTCAGTGAAAGAAATACGACAAAAAGGCAAAATATGTAGGTACGTATCTTAATTGTTCTAGAGATACGTTTAGAAAACTCTTATCTTACAATCGATTTTAGTTATAGATTTACAATACTACATACAGTCGTTGAACGAAGATAACTCCACATGTGTTACCAATTAAGGTCATATAGTTATAAGTTTAGGATTTAAAATAGTCTGTCGGTTGACACAGATAATTAATTACTTAAAGTTCGATTTTAAATTCGTCTATCGATTAATTCGATTATAAATAAATAACGACGGCCTCTTTCAAACAACGGGAGTAGATCGATGATAACATTTCCAAATTTTCAAAAAGAATTTCCGAAATCGATTTTTACCGATTACGATTAGTTATTTGGGTGGGCTAAACAAAATGGCTGACACAAATTGGTCGTTACAACGATTTCTAACGGCCAATGGCATATTTAGGAGCTCGGAAAGATGCCATTTACATTCTATAGGTGTTGATGCCGTATCTGTTATTTTATTGTATCGACACGAATGTTCCGCCTCTATCTTGTAAAGCATCTACAAACTAAACTAGTTTTAAGCAGGGTTATAATTTTATTAATGCTTATTTGTTATTGATTAAAGATATGCTGATTTATTATGTTTTTAATTAGAAAGTTGGAAAATAAATGTAGAATTATCGATTTAATTAGATTACCTAATGAGATTACTTAAAGATGGTTAGTTGTCAGGGTTGGCACTACATTTGAAGTTTTACGATTGCTGTCTTGAGACATTTTTATCTCGAGATTGTAATTGTCTATAGGTCTCAGATCCGATCTATCATCATGTTGTCTGTGCGTCAAAAGGGGACGTACGAAGAGGAGATTGTTAACTCTAACCCAAAAGATTTTCGAAAACTGTCAATTCTATAGATTTTCGATAACCATAATGTTTTCCGAATTCATGTCGGCTACAGCAATTGAAATAAACAGTAAAAACTGACAGTTCCCGAAAAAAAAGTGACAGAGATATACAAGCACTATAGGTGTATCCCACCCATCCCATAGTCAAAATTAATCTAGGTACTACTACATAGTATATGCGGTTTGTGCCATGACATACTTCTGAGTGGCGTCAATTTCGACGTCACAATATCACCCATGGCAACATTATCCTACAATTGTATTTTCTCCCTTATTTTTGTTTTTATTTTGATTTATGTCTTTCCATTATTCTTTACGATGTTTTTCTCTGTTCTGTTTATTCTTATGAACTTCTAATACATATTTCTTGAACTTGGCAAGTATACGGCTTCTAATGTATTTATTTATGCCTACATAATTCCAATCCCGCTGCCTCACACAAAACGTCATCATAATAAATATCAATTTTCTTTTCCAGGTAAGTCGAAAACGAAATCAGTGTTGCCAACATTAAGGAGCTGCCATTACCACAGACGCGGTAAGATGTATTGGGGAAACATTAACCGTAACAAATCAAAACGTGTGTAAACGCATTAATACTGGTAATGTGGCTCGTGTGGGAAGGCCTTCCGTTAGATATGTTATCTGTGGCGTGTTGATTTAAAGGTGTTTGTTGAGTAAGAAATTTATTTTCAGTATTTTGAAGCTATGGTTTTATTAGTATCCAGTGTATTTGAAAACAAAAGCATAATGAGCAAAGGTAGAGCTATATTAAATGCTCTAATTATAATGTATCAATGATAAATTAAAAAACGTTTTACTCACTATAAGAAAAAAACAACATCTGTGCTAAACCGATGTTAATCCTGTAAGATTAGGAAGCTCCAAGATAGGACCGGCGTGAAATCGCCGCCCGACATCTTACATTGACCGTGTAATACCCTTAATTGAGAGGGGTCTCACTTCAAATTAGCTTGTGTATTTTTTCTCTCCCATTTTATATTTTGGTTAGGAATTTAACATCAGGCTTTATTTATAAAACATAATTAAAAATACTGCTGTACTTAAATCGCATCCTTAAGTAGCAGTGATCGTTTTCTTGTGTGGTGTGGGGATAAGACAACTGGTAAAATTACAAGAATATAGGTACTCCATCTTAGTCTTCAGGGTTGGCAACACAATTGCAGTCTTAGGATTGCAGTCTTGTGATAGTCTTTTGAATGCAAATATCTAAGGTCTCAGAGACCACTTACCATGGGGTGGTCTGAGTGGAAGCTTGCCTTCTCTTTGCCATAATTAAAGAATTATTTCTAATCACCAGTAAAAAACAATTGCGAGTGATTAACGTTTATGTAATCCTACGACAATCCAATACGTCACCAAGAAATGCGAAACCAAACAGTATCACCCTCATCCATCTCACCTTTGACCGAGAAATTAAAAAAAAAAACTATCGCCCTAAAAGGACCCACATATCTTGTCAAAAAGATAAACCCGCCCACTCGTTGGCGACTGAGAGACAAATCTGCACAATTACTTACCGCGCTAATGACGCGATACGGCGATGCCGCACGATTTATAGTCGGCACATCGATGGCGGGCTTTACATAGCATTATAATATTTAGCGATAGGAAAGGATTTTTCTCTTTTTAGGGTTGAAGGGAAATTTATTGGGTGGTAACGGGTTGGGATTGGCGAAAGTTGCACTGAGCATTGATAAAGCATCGCAGTATCTAGAAAAAAAAAACTATATTGGCTTCATTGCGATCGTTAATTTACCCGTGGTGATTATGTCGATATTTTTTTATTCGTAATACATGTGATTAAATTTAGTTAACCAGTGTAAGGAATGTTTAATGATTTGAAATAACGTGCTTCATTTTAATATTGGGTATTTATTAATGATAAAACCTAAATAAATATACAGCGTGGAAAATAATGATAATATTTTATGACAGCTTTCGATACGTTATATTATTAAATTATAATACTGCAGAGCTAAATTATGTCTGTATCTTGGCTCAATATAACCTTTACAAGTTTTTCAAAAAATAAAACATGACCTAACTTTTTCATATTTATACCATCCACTTAATCAGGCTGAAAACTAACCAAAAACACAAGAACAACCATTTGCTAAAAGAAAACAAAATTTTAAACGTGGAACAAAAAAATTAAATTTGGAAGCAAGTCAGTCCATCAAGCACATAGACGTTGTTCGTGAAGTTCGCTTAAACTGTGCTTAACGTATTATGGTTGTTTGAAACAGTTGGTCTGTAGAAATGGTTTTGCTTTTTTAATCTGTGGTTACCTCGGGGCTTATTCGGGAAATAAATTTCCTATGTGTATTTGAAGGAGTTTCAAAGACTGCTTTAACTTAAAACATAAGTAACTTGATTTGAGAAGCAATTGTGTCGCCTTGGATATATATTTTAAAAACTTCAATTTAATCAATTTTGAGAAGTACTCTAGATAGGTAATGGATATGTTTCCCAATTGTTTATACTCTGAGCATGAGGCTAGTTGCGTATTTGACTACCATGCCAGTTCGTCACTTGTATTATAAATAGTACCTGGATGATCTAGCTTTGCTTGAAATTTGTTTGTAATAAAAATACTAATGGTCTGATTATTATTTCGGTATAAAGGAACTTTGTACGGCAGCCGGGAATAAGGAGGGTTCTTTTTAAACAGTTAAACGTGTTAACCTCGCGGAGAGTTATCGCGTGACATTTATCCCGCGAGGTGCAAAAAAGGGACAGAGATATGAACTGTTTCGGGGGTCACATTATAACGTCACTCCTTGAACTTTTAGATTGCTTCAATTATTTCTTTAAAGTGGAGATTTTAATGTGATATAATTATGGCAATGGTTGAAGTTGATAAAAATTATATATTATTTTCATGACTTTTTCAGATTAGTTTTTTCGTAATTGTTGATTATTGACTATGAAATTAGATAAACCTTATAACGCCATACTTAATTTTATAATCTTATATAGCATAACATTGGAAATATACTAAATAATTACTTTATCACCATAGTTTTAAAACGCTTTATACAAAAATCAAAGAAATGGTATTTCTTATGTCCACAATCACCTATTGTAAATTGAAGGTTCTAACGACCAAACTACTCTAGTTTAAAGACTAATTTACTGTTTATCCTAAGATTGTGACTTCTGACCCTACTTGCCACCAGGAGATATAAACTTATTAATTGGCCCTTCATTGCAATAAAAAATGTTAACTTTTAACCATTCCGTCAACTCACCTAAACATAAAACTCATAAAATTATCCAAACACCAACTCCCTGACTTATTAACCTAACATAAAAAGATAAAAGATAAAAAACTCCCCGAATCATGTCCGCGGGAGCAATTACCAAACTTCCCGGTGACAAATATCGTCGTCTTTACAAATAGCCCCCCGCGATTTTTTTTATCTGCGCCCCTCAGGCGAGGGCCCTGATATACAATTTTTCAAGATATAAGTGGAGTTGAGTCTTTAAAAGTTTATCGTGGCACCTGCGTGATGTATAGCTAGGCATTAGTCATTGTAAGATGCTACTCCAGTTAGATATGTCGCACTTTTAAAAGTTTAATCGAGAATTTTTCGAATTTTTAACTTTCATGCGAGTGCATTTTAAACGTACTTACGTAGAATCGTGAGCATGTAATTAACAGACGCGCAAAAATTCGTCAAATGCCGTAAATAGACGAAAATAAAGTTAAGTCTCCTTACCATTTTCTGGTTACTTCTTTGTTTTTTTTTGTCATGACACGTAATTAAAATATTATAGTTATTTTAATTTATTTTGATATGAAAAAGGTCCACCTTGAAAATCTATGACAGAATGTCTAACTTGGAAGTTTTATTTTCTATTCACAACTTTTTTTTTGTTAATGTAGAAATTAAAACCTCGTTACTTGTGTGGCAGCCTGATTTAAACGCGCACCTAATATTAAGTAGCAAATGTTTATGATTTAAGGCATAACTAATTGTAAGTAACAACTTGATGTGCTTTATTTATAAAAAAATATAATTAAATGTAAATGGGCAGGT
This sequence comes from Acleris sparsana, assembly GCA_923062465.1. NCBI lineage: Eukaryota > Metazoa > Arthropoda > Insecta > Lepidoptera > Tortricidae > Acleris > Acleris sparsana. The sequence continues at coordinate 19,621,006 of OV281286.1, forward strand.
AATTATACATTTAATTATTAAATTAACCACGAGCGACCTCCAATTCTCACCGACTTAAGTCTTTATTTTAAATCACGGATGTTTTTGATAATATAACAAAATAAAAATCTGCTTCCGAATAAATTCATAATAAATCCTAGATTTTACGCAAACGAGCCATAAACAATCCTTCATACAATGCAACCCGAGCCCAATTCGGTATCAGATACCATCGGTCTCAGGTTTTTATTTACGGTTTAATATCCGGTATCTAGCCACTATACGGTATTGTGACTGTTCCGTATCTCGAGATACCCAGATACGGTTATTTATTTCTCGCCCACTTCACGAATTTACATTTGCGTATTTTGCTGTGCACAATCGTACGGGATATCATAATTTATGTTTATTACTTACTAGCCGTTTGACGTTTCGTTTGCGTTTCGTTAGCTCATTCTGTAGAAATGGCATTTTACGCGAAGAAAGGTTTTCTCCTAATTATTAGCATATGAAATTTCAATATAGCAAGAGCAACGGGATAAATCATAATTTATTAAATAAAATTCCCACGTTACAAGGGTACCCATACTTTGAATTATTATTTTTCATTTGTTTTTCAGCGGTCATAAGTCTCAATACTATAACAGTTCAAAGACGGTATGTTTTTTACCGTCTTGGATAGAGGCTCTAGCCAACATGCAAACGCTACTGTTTCTGTCTGACTTAATTTTTTTACAGTTGACAGAAACACGCGACGCAATCTGTCATCGTCTTACGTCAATCGATGATCTGTCCCTCTCACTTTATAAGAACGCTGTGAGGGACAGAGCGTTCGACTCGCTAGCGAATACGGTAGTCCGTCATTTTCATTATCAAAAAATATTTAAACCACGTTGTGACGTCACGAGGCCCTGGTCCCGAACTTTGATGCGCGTTATATATATTTTTAATGATTTGAAAAAGCAATAAATACATGTTCAATATTTTTTGATAATCTTACTGACGGACTAATTTGATTTCTTTTACCCAGGACACATCGTTTTTGTAACTCTTGGTGAGGATACTGTGCTACGAAATATTTTGAAGAAGCGCGCCCTAAGAAAGTCAACTGATCCAATATTTTACTATGAACTCCATGATTGCAACTTGAGAATATATTCACCTCGTCAACTTTTTTGCGAAGCTATAGCCAAGCTAATAGCTTGGCTTTGGCATTTTAGTTTCTCTCCATGAAAACTTTATCCCCACAGGGCTTTTCCTAGATAGTTTGTACGCATAAGTGTCAAATGCCAGTCCAAGCGCAGCGACGAGCGCGATCGCGTGATATCGCGTGACGGACGGCCGCGATATGCGCGCGCGCAGGGTGGCCGCAGATGCGCGTTTTGATTTACGCGATTGTGCAGCGTGAAATGTGAGTAGTGTGCGTAGGTCTTAATAATGAGAATTACTACTGGTTTGTTGAATGAGAAATGACAAGGATGAGTTCATTAGTGACAGCAAATTGTAAGATTGACTGTGTATTTTTATTGGAGTACAAACACAAGACGTGTTATTTCTTATTTGACTGCCAAAACCTTGGTAACAGACGCAGACACATAACAAAATGTAAAGTATTTATTATCATTAACAACATTCAGCTAAAAACTGTATCATCATGTCAGCCGAAAGACGTCCACTGCTGGTCATAGGCCTCCCCAAAGGCTTTCCACTCAGACCGGTCTTGTGCTTTTCGCATCCACCGCGGTCCCGCGATCCTGACGAGGTCGTCACTCCATCTTGTTGGAGGCCTACCTACAGCTCGTCTTCCGGTCCGCGGACGCCACTCCAGAACCTTCTGACCCCATCGGCCATCAGTCCTGCGAGCAAGTAAACTGTATATACACACTAAAAACAATGAATGAAATTTAATTCTGTGGAAAAGAAGATATGTTTTACAAGATACATTAAACGAATTAGATGCCCCTTACTATCAGGTGGTCTGTGTGCTAGGTAGCCTAAGATAAATAAAAAATATTTATTTATTTTGTAATTATTTATATTTTAATGGAATTTTATCGATTATAAAACAAAGCCTACGTTTTTTACTCTCACTTTACTTTGGCATTACTTTTTCTTACAATCGATCGTTGATACAGTTCAACTAACAAAGCTAGGCATTCTTTAGTTCTAACCTCGATCCAACCCTTTACCGTTCACATTCCACAGACCCGCTATCAAAAATGCAACTTTTTCGCCATTATCATGCAGATCCCGCATTAATATCGCAAAAAGGCCCCCGAACAATGACGCGATAAGCGCGCGGCAATATTTTAAAAATCGATGTTTTTATGAATCGATAATTTGTTCCGACCGTTTTGGCGCGACGTTTCGAGCCAATCGATGTTTATCTGGCTGTCACAGCGCTTTGTTTCGATTCGGCCCCATCCCGGCTCCGGCCATGTTTCTCTTGAAATGTGTTTCTTGCTAACATACGAATTGATGCTATCTTTTACACCCTTGCAAATTAGCGTTTGCCGTCCAGCGTGTGTTGTGTCCGTCGAAAGTCACCTTTATTAGTTCATGATAGGGCTTACGTGTGTTTATTTATGTGGTTTAATGATGTCGGGATGTTGTTGTCGTTGTGTGGCAGTCCTGTTCATATGCATGCCGCGGGTTCGTGCATCAGGTGTGTGCGATCGTTATTATTTGATACTTTCTTGTCGACGCGGAATGTCTGACGTGGACGTAACAGAGTAAGGCGTTTTTTGACAGTTTATTGTGTTAATTGACCGTTTTAAGTTAATGAAGTGAGTAATTAACACGGTGGGTGAATTACGGCGTGCTTTGCTAAAGATGCAATTATCAATTAACGCTGTAGTAACATAATGATTTTGACATAGGTATTATTATATGTTCTTGATATTTGTGTTAAAATGTAAATGCGATTTTTAACCTTTATGGTTTGTCTGAATGTTTATTCTAGTCTGAGCGTCTTGATTCACAATTTTGAATAACCAAATGTTAATTTGTGGTTAAAGAACTTTCTTATATATTTTTTAATTTTTTAAGCAAAACAGCGAAACTATAAACACTTTATTCTTACAATCTATAGTAATATTATCCTGACATCATCATCCAGGATATGTAAACGCACATGCTACTAACTCGACTTTTTAACCAAACCGTAAAATTCAAATTTAAATGACGAGAATTAATGTCGATTACAACTTTTCGTAAACCTGCGCTTGCGATCAATAACTGAGTCCAGCACATCCACCAATACCTACACATCAGCTGGCCAACGCTATGGGTCAAATTTGTATTTGGCCAAAACATACGATGCAAAAGATATGGAAGAACTAAAAGATCCACTGTTTGATGTGTGTCTTCGCCCACACCGAGATCACCATACCCGTCTACATCCATCAGACTCACACAAACCTTACCAGGACCACAGACTAAGTACTATTACAAGCTAGGACCTTCTTCTTTTATTTACTCTGGACCCGCAAGAAATTCTACTTTGATTTGGGCCATATGACTTGACTGACTGTCAAGTAAAGGAGAGCCATAAAGTCAGCAATATTATTACGATATCAAAGCAAGATGGAATTGTTATCTCTTCACAGAATGGAGGCCCAGGAATATTTCACGAATGGATGAAAATTCCACGTACATTGCGTAGCAAGAATGGAACCCAGTAATGTAGGACCTCGTAAGTTTTGTAATGTATACCGAATTCCCTCCTATCACTGTTAACTTTATTAAATAAGGGCCAGATCCAAACTAAATAATGAAATTTTAACTGTTTTTTTTTTTACGTACAATCGGTTAAAAAATCTTTTGAGATATTATGACTTACTGGCTTTTATATGATGCTTTTGACTTCTAAAAGACACCGAATATAACTTTGAATAATAAAGTCAATTAGAGTTTTATAGATGAAATAAGTTTGTTAAAATGGGCTTTTCTACAATATACCTATTACCATAAAAAGAAGAGTATTATTTGGACATCCCAATTATTTCTTTGTTTTTTTACTAAGAAAGCTTCCTAACTAACCTACACTAATCCGATTTGGAGGAAAGCTTCTAATGTGTGTACATTTGTATCTCCGCAACAGGTGCGTCGAGGAATAATTAGGTTAGCTTTAGTGCTTGCTGACATGGCACTAGCTTAGATCCTAACTTAATGCCTAGCTGTGAAACATTCAGTATGCTCAGGGCTAGCTGAACTTTTTATTCACGTTTTTCTGTAGGATGTTACTATTATCTTATTTTTACGAGCTACGCTATTTTCAGTGTAGTTTTTTTCATCCATCCATCATATCTTTAACCTACCAATCAGAAGTGTTCGGATTATTGTAGAAATTAAATAAGTAGGCACATGTAAAAAAAAAACAAAAAGAAAAATCCTCCGGAAAAATGAAGAACAAAACTGGACACACTCTTATTTTAATGTTTAACTTTTTTTATTTATTAGGTACATACGATAAGTTATAATGACTGTGAGGTTCAATCAGTGCCTTTTAATTACCCAACTGCGTTAAAAGGAGGGCTATGTATTTTGAGTGTATGAGTGTGTAGCTAATATTTTAATCGAAGTAATGGGAGATTTATTTAGCCGGCAATATCGAAAAACGCAATAGGGCTTGCTGTTTATTTAGACTTTTTTTTTCTTTGCCCCGCGGCGACTTGAACAGCTACTACCGCGGGAATATGGCGATTCCACAATGGAGTGATTTCGTCAGTGTCAAGTATATTTAAGTATAAATCAATATAGCAATAAAACACAATCCAATCTTCTCTAGGGAGATTGGTGGCAACGTTGTACGATGATATGTAGGACAGAGGCCAACATAGTTTTAACCTCTGTACCACTGCGAGTCCACTTGAAACGAGAAGTAAGATACCAGATACACGAAATAAGTCCAAGTCTTCTATCACTGTGCAACACAAAGGCATTAAAAGTACAAACACTATCAAAAAAAAAACTTTGAACACCTAAATACACAAAAATAAAAACTAAAACAAATTACACATCCGCCATCTTTTGACGTTGCAAATGTCCTCCTTATTTAGAATTGTTACGAAGTGTCAAAATGAAGTGACGTTGATTTAAAAATAAAACCATTACTAATAACGTAATTTTAGCCTATTGGGACCGAGCGCGACAACAGCGCCACGTGACAGGCGGCCATTATGGACAATATTGTCACCGCTGTCAAACAAGAAGTACTTAAGTAAATATTGTGAAAAATATTAATGAAATTTTGTGTTATTTTACTATATTATACAATTTTGGACAATGGTAGTCAGTAACATTATTGCCAATAATATTAAAATTGTTGTTTTCAGTGAGAAATGAGCCTACTCGTGACTAAAACGGGGTTTCGTTTTTTTCTTACGGCAAATATCCACTTATTTCTTTGGTCTCGTTTCCACAATGGTCTTGGAAATTGGTAAAATTTACAGTCGCTATTCTTCTTGGTGTTATTACAATTCACAACAACACATCTTACCAGGACCATATTTTTATCTCAAAAACGATTAGAAAATGTTTACTGCAATATGGATTTGACAGCTCAAGTCAGCGACAAAAATGACAATTTTAGCCGTAGCGAGCGCTGTGATCGTTTAGGCTACCCCCTCCACCCGCTTTGCACTCTGCCAATATACGAGCTTTCTATTTGGTGGCATGTGCAGAGTAGGTAGTTTTTCACTATCATCTATTAACCCTATTGCTACATAGTGGCATGACACATTTAAAGTTACTCTAACGCCATACTCTCATTGAAACGTATACCTCATGTTAGTTATTATGTCAGTCTGTGAGGTCGTGAGCCAAGACCTCAAATTCTAGGAAGACAAATCTCAGGGCCTGCCGTGATCACCAGGTCACGTGTAAAACTGAGATTTAGAAAAATAAACCTTCGTCGCTTGGAATAAGCTGGTGGAAGTATGCAGAATGAAATTTGTATTTGAGAGTGACTGTGTATCACACCGTAATGAAATAGAGAAATAATTGGAAATATATATTTGTTATATTTACTTACCAGGTCACATAATAGTAAGAAGTGAATTATGATTAAATACATTAATGAGCCATATAATAATTGGAAGTTAGTTTTTAAAGTCTTACTTAAAAAACAAAACGCTAAAAAATAACCTTAATTAACTTGTAGTAATAAACACCTGGGTAACTTTTCCAATTTATCAACAAAAAACGATAAATTCATCTTTGCTTTTAAGTTAACGTAATCGTAGGCAAAATAATTTAACAAATTTTATCGTTTCGTTATTTTTTCGAAAATATTATGGGCCCTATGATCGATATTTTTAAGTTCCAAAGTTAAGGTTATGATCTAAATCTATTGTTCAAAAATATCCCTATTATTTAAGTACTTATTAGCCGACCTTGTATTAAAAACATTAACATTATAGTATCTTCACCAAAACATGTTCCTATGCGAATTCGTGCGCGAACATTTCTCCCGGTGTGACACGCGTCGTTTATCGCAGAATCGCGCGCGGGGTGGCCGCGTCGCGCGATGCAGGCCGCGATACGCGCCGCGCGATATTTCGCGACTGACACGACGCGCGACGAGTCGTGGCCAGTGAGTGGGGCCTTTATGAATTGCGTTTTAATATCGTGAATGAGGGTTTTGTTTAGTTGTGTTTTTTTTTGTTTAAATGATTGGGATCTGATCGTATCTTTGAATGAACTCACGTCAGTAGACAATAAAACTGTTTTGCCTAATTATTCTATTTATATACATACCTAGTCTAATGACACGGTTGAAATAACAGGATATCGTACGTAATGGAGATATTTTGACATCAGTAAATAAGTTTTTAGAGTAACTCCTATTGCTCTATATTATTATGCCTTATAATAATTTAATATAAAAATAAACTCTTAATCGTTTCATCATAACGTCAATGCCGTAACACACCTAAGTAAAATGTGTTTAGATCTATTAAATTTCTGATCAAAAACAAACAAGTTTTCGGTTAAGGATACCTTTGTTTTTTTTTACTAAAATTGGTCTACCACAAATATCACAATATTATAAACAAGCGGAATTTTTCTACATTTCTTTAACACCATGGTTGGCTCTGCTTTCCATATATATTACAGCCTTAGTACAAATTAATAGCGTATTAAGATGCCCCTAGACACCGTTAATGCATCATGACTCCAGTTTCTGATGCTGTCCAATGAGACGTGGTATCGTACCGCCCCGCTGCGTTCACTATCGTAATTGCTAATAACCGCTTTTGTGGTTAGCGGGCCTTACTTCCGACGCTTACTGAGCTTGAAGCTTAGGTAATAACAGGTGATTTAGGATGTGTTCATTTGTAACACATATAAGGCCTGAGATGGTAAATAAACGGTGTAAGTGTGAGTCAGTTTCGTGCTCCGAGGGTCCCGTACTAACACTTGGCCGGTTTATTGTTTTTCTTTAGAGTTTGCTCTTTGAAGATTCTTATATGGTACCTACTCTTAAAAGTTAGGACATACGGACGTACGAACAGCAAAACCTCTACATAGGTTATGCTATGGACCCTTTGGGTACGAAACCGTAAACAGAGAATCAAGCTATTAACTAATAGTTCACCTTTTATGAAACCGATGGATAAAAAAAAATTCAGTCATTTGAGAAAACCTAAAAAAAAAACATATCTGAAAAAACTTCATTACGCAAACAAAAACCTTGTCCAACCATAACACACAAAAAGACAATGTGCGCGGCCGGCTGGGCGGGCGGCGTCCTTATCAGCCCGCCCTGCAGCTGCAGCTATGATTCAGCGTGATAAAACGCCGTAAAATCGAATCGTGCGCTCCGGGAAATTGATACGGCGTCGGAAGTCGGTATTGAATTTGGCTTCTTGGTGTCACAACAATAAACATCCGGCTAGTATTATAAATGTTAAAGTATGGATGTTATGTTATAATGTTTGTATTTTGATACAATTTCGTACATACACTGTCCATGAGCCTAGTTCTACTCAAAGTTACGGGTTAAATTTAGTTATATTAAAATCACTTATACGTATTTAAAATAGTGGTGAAACCAGCAACGCCGTGTTGTTTAAAAGGAAATTAATGAAGAGAAAAATTGTAATTACTTCACCAACAACAAAAAGCTCTTGGCCTCCAGGGCAAGAATACCTAACCAAACAGTATCTCTAATTCAATATCCGAAGCAGATTCAATACTAGCACAATTTGTCTTAAGTATAGCATTTTAGTTAAATTTCGTGACGTAATAGAAAAGTTACAGTCGTCAAATTGTGCACTTTGTATTAAAATAGCCCCGTTACTATGTTTTAACACCAATGTTAATTAATTTTTGCTTCTTTCTCTTTTCAAACAAAAACAGACAGTGCATAATTTTAAATGTATTTTAACTTGATTACTATTTGCTATAAAGTACGTTACTTCACTTAGCCATAATGCTTTCATCTCGATTAACTCTAAGTTAGCTTCTAGATCTAGCTCAGACTCCCTGGGGACCTAGATCCGGCCCTAGCTATTAAACTAGTCTAGACAATTACGGAATACATGAAGAAATGTCAATTCATGTCTATATTGTGAATAGTTCTGTAGTTGATTCATATGGGACGGCGTCTACCTACTCGCAATTCATAAGGAGACGCATATTAAGCCTATTGAGTGACTGACTTTTACCTAGTGTCTTGAATGTTATATGCGATTTTACAGTATAGCTATGCAAACTACATAGTCTGTGCTTTATATCCGTGAACCACTGATTCATTAGCCTTATTCACTGTACCAACGTAGTCACGAGAAATCATTCAATAATCAATAACTAAGCGGTAGATTTTAGCTGGATGCAAAATCTATCCATGATGAAGTGAACGAGCATACATCACCTGAGCTATACGCGCACAGAGCATCGGAAGTGGGTATTAAATCGTTTTATTAGTTGCAGCCGAGCGGCGCGGGCGCAAGTTAATAGCGATTAGCGTGAAGTTTATCTAAAAAAAAATTTTTCATAATTTAAATAACAGAAGAAACTGACGGACTCTCTGACACATTAATGCCCAGCCCAAACCATTGGGTCTAGAGATTTGGTTTATAGGTTTCTTTTGAAGTCTAGGGGTGCACTAAGAAGGGATAGCGGAGGAGTAGCGGAAACTAATTCTATGCGCACGAAGTCGAAGGCGTCTTCTAGCAGTAGATAAACGGAAAGCCCGGCAAACAGTATATTAAATCAATATCAAAACATATTTAGAAATAGGTTAGATACACGCATTTTTTTTATAAATGTAATTAATTTTTTAGGGCGAGCATTCTTGCCGCCTAATTGATGATAAGCCGCCCAATCATGTTTTTTTTTCTTGCTCTCTGCTTATCTTTGTACGTGAGTTAAACTGTAATGTCGTTTAGACATATGAAAGCGTATCTTAATCATAGGTAAATTCAGCATATTTTTGAAGTTTGTAATATTTTCAAATATTTTTGAGCTAGTCATTGGCCCAGCTAAACAAATATGTTGATAATTTTATTATCATGCGTCTTCCTATTCACGTTTCATAACTTCTAGTTTTTCATTTTAAAGTCCCCTGTGACTTTGGCGCTAGCAAAGTCGGTGTGAAATATCGGAGGGCGGGCGGGCGTTATCGCGTCCGCGCACGCCGCCCTATCGCTGATAAGACGCCCAACTAGCTCATACCGCGGGGTTCACCCACGGGTGTTTTAAGTTGCGAGGCGTGTGTGAGATGAACATTATCATTTTAGAAAGGTTTAAATTTAAACTAATTTTCATATTTTATGTGATAGTGTTACATTTTTGAAAAATTTGTACAGAACTTACGATTAGTCAAATGAAAGGTAAATAAATATCAGGGAACAATCTTACAAATTGACTTGGTCCCAAACAAAGCTTTGGGTACTTGACAATGATGATAAAGATACTTTTAGATGTAGCTTCTTAGTTTTAGCTTAGTTTTACTTATAGCGTATTTTTTTTAATGTTTTTTAGATATTGTGTAAATAAATATTAAATTAATTTAATGTAATACATAATTATTTTTTATAAATAAATACCAACTGATACACATTAACCACATCTAAGTTTAAAAACAAATATAAACTTTTAATACTTGTCTTTATCGGAAATCAAACCCGGGATCGCTAGCTTGACAGACAATTACTTGGTATATATCTAAGTCACTTCTTTTTTGCGTGATCAGCGTGTTATTTAACATAGACCTCAACAATAGCCGACATTTCATTCTACAAACACACCGTGACGTATTTCCGTCAACCGAAAAACCAAAACATTATAATAAATAAATAAATGTTGCCTCATTCCTTCTCAACCTAAATACAGGGTCAGGGTCTCTTTTCTGCATTATCGTGAGCTCAATTGTTAACTTCATGAAAAACCTTATCAATTTGATATTAAACGCGACCGAGTCATATTTTTATTTTTTTATTTTTTTATGTCATAGAGAAGGCAACCGAGCACACAGGCCACCTGATGGTAAGTGGAAACTGTGACCCATAGACATTAGCATAAGACTGCAAATGCGTTGCCAACCCTGAGGACTAAGATGGAATGCCTCTATGCTAGTCATTACACCGGCTGTCTTATCCCCAAACCGGAACACAACAATGCGAACACTGCTGTTTGGCGGTAGGTTAATGGATAAGATGGTGGTAGCGATCCGGACGGACCCTGCACAGGGTCCTACCACCTGCAAATAACCAATACGATTGCAATAGAGTAAAAACAAAGCTGAGTAGATGGCCAGCGCCCCTACCATATTCTAGCATATCGTCTTCGATGTGTTATGGACTATACTATTGTTCTTAACTCGACCACCATTACTCTCAAGTAAACAGGAGCTATCAAAACTTTGAAAATACGAGAATAGGTCCAAACGAATTGATTTTACCGCCTATAGAATCTCAACACAGCGTCTCGTCTAAACCTTACCAATTTAACAGTAAACGCGACCGAGTCATAACCAATTCAATTGCAATAGAGTTAACAATAAAGCAGAATAGATGCTCAGTCTTGTTTCCCAAAATTATTCTCAAAAACCTTAACCCGAACATTATTTACTGGCAACACGTAATCAATTCAGTAGGTACATAAGGGGTCCTACTCACACAATATCAATTCCGAGTGTCGTGAGACAAAACCCTGGAGATACAATATTTGGAGCGGCCGAGATAGGGCGGGTGGCGGCCGGCGATAACCACTCGCTGCTAGGGATGGCGCTTGGGGAAAATTTATATTTTTTTCTTAAACTACGTTGCTTGGATAAATGCGTTTGCAAAACTATCTGACAATGATTTGATGGTTTGACTATAGCAATTGTACGTGACACAAAAATAATCAAGACAATTTTAGACATTGATATAGTCCTGGCTTAAAATTTCCAATAACATATTTGTGTTACTACGAAACATAAAAGTCGAATGTTTTGGGTTCAATTCCACTGGGAATAATAATACTACTTTTAACTTTATTATAACTCTAATTTACTTGAAAACAAGTGCGTGCGACTTAAAAAACACTACGTTAATATTTCAATAGCAATATCGTTTTACCGAGTAAAATTGAGGCCCAGTACTTAATAATGACAAAATCTATCATTTTGGCGTATCTAAGACGTTTCAAAAAAAAACTAAATGCTGTGCTTGTTTTTTTTTGTCAAGAGGCAGCCCTGCGCCATGCGTCTCGCAGATGCACTGTTATCAGCGCCACCCAGCTATCGCCGCCCAGGCTTCTCTTTAAAACATTATGAATTACCGCAGACATGGGGCAAATGTGCCGCGGAAATTGCACTAAAGTTGAGTTTAAAAACTGGCTTGGTAAATAAAAATGTAACCCTTGTAGGCTATTATTTTATAAACAATCAAATAACTATGCGTATATTGATTGAGGATTTATGTAGCGTTGTAAAATAAAAATAAATACCTGAGGAAACTTTTTTGCTTTTCCAATCTCAATGGAGTTTCTCTAGTGTACTTTGAATCCATTACAAGGACAATTGCTTACTTTGACCAAACCATTAAAATTTACATAATTATTTTTAGACTTTATTATCAATGTATTATATTGATTGAACAGAACCGAGATTTGACAGTTGAGGTACCTACATTATGACTAATTAAAATTATGGGAAATAATAGAATCCGAGTGAAAGGATTGAAAATATTAATGAAACGCTTGATTACTCGTTTAATAACTCAGTAAAAGTGTAAAATCCATTAAAAACTTGTTTTTTATACAAACAACAACCTGAATTGCCAAAGCCACCAAATGTATCAAACATGGAGCCCAGCAGTGGGACAAAGCCCACGAACATAACGGGCATGCTCTTATCAGGGCCGCCCAGCTATCGCGCCCGCCCAGACGCCTTCTCTTTTCAACGATGTGTGCTGACTTTACAGCTTTCAAATATTATGAATTAGCTGCAAGAGGTTTAGCTTTTATTTTCGCTTGCAAGATTTTTTTGACAATATTAGGATTGAGTTTTGGATTGTAAGCATAAAGTTTAATAGATTATAATATAATAACTTTATTTCAGGCAACAAGCCCCATATTAACAAATACTTTACAAATTAATTAACAAACCAATATTAAAATTAACACATCATGATTATTATTTCACTTTCGCTGTGTCAGTTAAACACGGAGAGTGCCTACTTTTAGTAATTTACTTAGATATTTAATTTACTCTAGTCTTGGTGTTTATATTATTATATCAAATTGTTGAGGAAAAATATACTAAGCAACAATTGACAAACCTAACCCATACTTATTTTAACCTTAACCTATAATACTTTTACAATCATGGCTATGACCTAATGAATGTATTTTTTCCTTCCCTTTCTTTCCTTATTTATTTGTTTAAAATCACTACAAATATATTCCTTGTACTCTTTTCCTTTTACAGTACCTACTCGTTATTTATATATTTAAACTGCCCGATGCAACGTTATCGGCGCCGCCCAGCTATCGCCGCCCGCCCTAACTTTTCAAGATGTGTGTCGTAATTTATTTAGAACTCCTTAAAGTTTTGACTTTTATAAGTGAGACAGACTGTTGCAAAAAACACCAAAGAGGTAAACCAAGTACTTTAGAGAGCTACGACTAATTACGATGAAAATGTATCTTCTGTTAGGTTTATCTTTTATTTGTAGTATGAACTAGAATATTGAGAAGAGACATGATTTTTTGTAAATTTAGAATATAGTTTTCATTATGTTATGTATGACTAAGTACTTAGATAGTGGTGCCATCTCTACCATAAAATCGGAATCGTTTGCGATTTTATATACACCGCAAAATAGCCGAAGAAACCTCAAACCATCAACATAGCCTCAAGATCAAACTCGTGCAATGCTTATTATAACTGCAGTGGAATCTGTATTACATCTCAATTGTAAGACAATGTTATCTATCCCAAACGCACCAATCAAAAACCAACCTTACTTGCCCTTAACTCGCTTCAATCTTCAATAAACCCCTCAGAACAACGTCAAGCTCAACCTATAAAGAAAGTAAGTACACTTATTTATCGATAGGAAAGCGGCTGTATTGTTTTTCGATAAGGTCGTCATTGGTTTGTAATGCTTATGAAATAAAGGGTAGACGCCCCCACAATGCAGCGTCTGAATGCAGAGATCGTATCGGAAACTAAATATGTGCAAAAGTTGTGTTCTTGTTTATCAGAAAGTTGGGAAGAATGTCGAAGTTGATAAATTATACTGGAAATATCGATAGTTCTTAGCTTAAATTTAAACAATGTTTGCGTCCTACCATTATAAAGTTAACCATACCATTAGGAACGGTAGACAGCCCCGTTTTCAATTACTTAGATCTTTACTAACACTTTTTTAGGTTTTTTTTTAATGTCATAGCGGAAGGAGTTTAGTGCTCACTGTTTTGGATACCATTTTATAAGTGTAAAAACCATTAATATTTGTAATTCATATTTCGTAATTCATTCATTCGTTCATTCATAACTTGTATATGGCCATTACGACTGTGAAGACTGATACGTAAATAATGAATGATTATTGCCGTTTTCATTTCACAAATTACAGAACAAAATAATGTTTTAAAGACATTCTAATTTCAAAATATGAACATGCCCTCAAACGCGAATCTTTTTTGCTATCTACATTCTTTTGTGCCAGTAACATGGTCGCTTGCGGCACATTGCTGCTAATGTACGAACGTAATTATGCGTCGTGATAACCAACCAGCAGTGTATGGCAAACAAATGACAAGAAAAAATGCGTCTTATAATTTAATGAAGACTATAAATTATCTGTATACCATACCACTTATCAACCAATACCGTGTAACTGTTAATTTTTCAACAAAACTTTTGGAGTTCTACAAAGTCGTTATTGTTATTTAAAAATATTACCACATTAATTTTAGGTACGTTACTAAAGTTTTTCCACAAACCAGAGTATTTAAACAGTTTGTCTCCGAGTAAACGTTTGCTCGGCCGCGCCGGGTTCCTTCGCGCCACAATCGGAAAACACTAATAATTCTGTGTTTCAGTTTGTTTGGGAGGCGTTTGCGACGGTTTGGCTGTAAAATTACTAGATGAGTTCCATGTTTTTGGAATAAATTTATTTTGTCGGGATTTTGAGGAGATATTCTTAATACTTACGGCCTAAAGCGTTGGGCCATTTTTGATTTGTTAATTATGTTCGACATCTAAGCATGAAGCAATGTATTTTTTACAAATTCATACCTTGTTCAAAAAACATTATACGTAGTACGTGCTATAGTCTAAAAAAACTTGCTCTCAAAATTCTCATCTGCTTGCTCTGGGTACTAATATATACATAAACCTTCCTCTTGAATCACTCTGTGTATTAAAAAAATCGCAACAAAATCCATTGTGTAGTTTTAAAGACCTAAGCATACATAGGGACAGACAGACGCGGAAACCGACTTTATTTTATACTATGTAAGGAAGGATAACTTATCATTAATACATGGCTTACACATACAATTGATGTAACTAATTAACTACTTTATTGTTTTTAATCCAAAGACAATATACTTACTTTTATAAAGGCGCTTCCACAACAGCTACATCCGTCGGCTACGTGCCGTATCGCGCGCTGCGCTCACGCGCTAACGATTTATCCGCGCCGTTACGACGTTTGCTCAGCGTCACACGGGCGTTTTTATCGCGTACGCGCGTGGTCAGCCTTTCAGGGCAAACTGAGGCTTTGTTCACACTAAGCGTTGTGTTTGACCACCTCTTCTAAAGTATACAGTATTCATAATAAGGGTTTCATGGTAATCCGTCTGGTTTCTGGTATTTTATTGAACATCGATGAATATTTATGGGCATTTGTTACTTACCAGCAGCGGGCCAGTTGTGGATAAAACATGTCATTTTCTGACCAGTATGTAAGTGTATGTAAGAATAGCTAAACTGAAGTGGCAGTGGGCGGGGCACATTGCTCGCAGGACTGATGGCCGATGGGGTCAGAAGGTTCTGGAGTGGCGTCCGCGGACCGGAAGACGAGCTGTAGGTAGGCCTCCAACAAGATGGAGTGACGACCTCGTCAGGATCGCGGGACCGCGGTGGATGCGAAAAGCACAAGACCGGTCTGAGTGGAAAACCTTGGGGGAGGCCTATGTCCAGCAGTGGACGTCTTTCGGCTGACATGATGATGTAAGTGCGAGAGTGACGGATGCTTTATCCACCGCGATATAGGCGGCAACAGCATGAACAAAACTGATAACTTTGTGGCAATTTATTTGAATAAAATACTCCACTTACTTATTCCAGAACCATAAATCCCGTAAACACCATTAAAATGCACGTATTAAGCCATCCAGCTATTAAAGTAGGCAAATTTATTAAAAGTAAATGAGATGCCCGTCTAATCCGCCAGGGGGCGCCGCGGGCACGCGCGCCTAAGACTTTAAAGACTCACTTAGAGATTATAGCTATCCTATGACATAATCTATGAAGTCTAACCTACAGGATGTTTTAAAAAACATATTTGGTATAACCACCAATTAACCTAGTCCCTTATCAAACTTTAGACTTGTACTATGGGTACTAGACAACTTATGTCAAGAAATCAAAGACATGGAAAAGATCCACGATTCAGAAATACACGCGCTCAACACACATACATTTTCCCATACCGGGAATTGAACCCGGGACCGCTAGCTTCGTAGGCAAGGTCAACGCGTCAACTTTGTCAACACAGACAAGCCGTTTTTAAGGTATTGAGAAGGCAAACCTGGTCGCAGATAAGTAAGATCTGAGATTCGTTTAATTTTTCAATATCAAAACTGTAATCGTAGGACTGAAAATGCGTTACCAAAACTGAGGGCTAAAAATAACATATGTATGAAATTGTAATAAATAAACCGTATTCTAGATTAACATCCCTTTGTTACTATTATATTTGTTAAATCACCTTGGTAATCATCTCGTGCTTATCCAAGAACAAGTTTTCTGTTGAGTCACAGTCAAAATATAGTGCTCAATTAACGCATCTTCAACGCAAAATGCTAAGTGATCCGGTGTTGGTACAAATTGAGACGCGTCACATTCTTGGCGTATCGGTCGAATGTTAATTATAAGGTTTAGCGATCGACGATGCAAGAGCGGAGCGATGAGCGATTAAAATGACGCTCGATTTTGTTTTTCTGTCATTCGATTGTTCCTAGATAAATTTAGATCACGTACTGTTAAACAGGACTAAGCTTTTTTTAAACACGCTATATCGTAAATCTAAACTAAAATCCGTACGAATTAACATATAGCTTTTAAAATTACTGCCGGTGTTTTTTCTTAGCCGTGGTCTCCTCTTGGGAAGAGCTGGTAAATTTTTGACGTGTAAAAGTACGCTTACTGAATAAACATATTTTTATGCTAAAGGATTTAGATATGCAAACACTAAAAAAAATGGTAGAAAACGAGAGCTAAAAGAATCAAGAACCTTATCCATCGGCCTCCACTTGATTACATGTCTTCGTGAATTGTAAACACTATACAAGCACATTTTTTCGCAATTAAAATGTCCATGTCTACTTGTAGTTTTTGCAACATAAAAGAGTGAGATTATTGTAAAACAAACTCACGAGCGTTAAGTCCGGAGTATCTCCTCACTCGAACACTTTATGCAAAACAGCGCGATAAGTGTGCTCAAAGCGCGCTTACTGTGATAAAGTAGAGTCATTAACTTCCAATACTAGCCTGCCCTGTGGTTGCGGCTGCACAAAGCTTAAAAGTTTGAAAAAATCTGGAAAAAATTAGATCGCGTCTAATACCTCTTATTGATCTATCATCATGCTTCAGTCCGGAGCCGGACGATCGTCTATACCATAATAGTAATTATATCATAGATTAATAATTTGACATTAAACCTGGTGTTGTTTCTTAAAAGATATGTAAATGAACTTGATGAACGAAATTAATTGATTTATAATCAGGGCAGTTTTCAGATACCTACACCCTGTATCTATCAAAAATTCTATTCGACGATGGAAACACGTATCACACGCAATTAACTGATCAAAAAACCAATTGACTTTTGCCACAAAAATAAACGTGACAAACCAAAGCGTCCATTAAAAATAAAAACCATTTAAAAGCGGCCACTCGTACTATCTCCGCCATTTGTGCACGTGTACCTGCCGTCGATATATATTCAATTAGGAAGGCGGGCGGCGATGGTATCGCAGGGCGGGCGGGAGATAGTTGTGGCCTTTAATTCTGTGCTAAATGCACCTGGAAGGGTGTTTTAGGGTTAATGTTGTTTGCGATTTGATAATAGGGTAGTTTTGGGTGTTTGAATTCAGGTTTAGTGGGTTTTGTGTGTTGGTACAATGTGTTTGAAATACAAGCCTATGTGCTGAGTGTATATTTGAAAATAAAATGAAATTACGGGAATGTTATTTTTACAAGTTTATGTTGATTTGGTTAAGATTGGTTTACCTTTCGTTTTTAACTTTGATATTTGATTGGATTATAAATTACAAATACAGTGCAATAAGGAGACTATGAATCATATGATTCCTTTGAAAGCAACACCTAATTTTTCTTTACAAATGTACCTATTCCATAGTAAAAAGATAAAGATAAAAAGATAAAAGATGTTTATTCAGTAAGTAGGCCGCACGGGCACTTTTACACGTCAAAAATCTACCAGCGCTTCGCAAGAGACCACTGCTGAGAAGAAACGCCGCAAGAAACTCAACAGTCAGTCGTTTTTTTTTTTTAAATACTACTTATGATATTATACAATTATAAAGCTTAACCTAGCATTATATAAAACAATGAATTTAACATAAAATAAAAAATAAATAATATTCAAGCGCGTGAAAATGTATCAAAACTAAGAATTTTACTTATTTTAGAAACGATCAATATATATCTATAAAAAATAGCTTTATTTAACTTTGTTAAATCACAAGGCTTGCATAAACACGATTATATCTTAAAACCGCCCAAGCTCCAAATCTATTAAGACACTAAACGGCTCCGTAGTGTGCTTCAGCATAATACCGCTCTAAATATAATAACACAATAACAAATTATCTAACCCCCCAGCATCGCGATCGAGATTTACGGTTCAAACACAATCGGCCTTTTTTGAAAGTCGGTACGGGGTCCGCACAAAGCTGTAGGAAGTGGCCGCCTCTAACGGCGTCGTTACAGCCGCTAACGGCTGTTAACGGCTGTTAACGCGTTATCAGCGATACAGGGCGGGCGGCGGCCACCTGGGCGGCCGCGCGATACTCGTACCTGGGCGCCGCCCGCCCTAATGCATCCGCACTTATTTATTCTCGTGTTAGCGCGATATGTTTCCTGATCGCAATCGACCACGTGGGTCAGCTTTATGCTTATGCGTTCCGGTGTTCTTGTTTTTGAGGTTGGTTTTATTTTTTATGCATTTTACGGTTCTAAGTGGCTGTATTGTTTAAGGAGGTTTAATTATTTTTTTAAATTTAGGTACATTTTATGGATTGTATAATAATACCGGACATTAAAAAAAATGTAGATGTAGTATACGAGTATTATCTAAAATAAGTGCATTTACACAGTTTAAATGTGTAAATTAATATAAATGACCTTTTACTCAATTTGACGTCTTCCGTGCAGTCCATTACTGGTAATCTAAAATACATGTTATGCTATACGTTATGACACCCACTGCTGTATTACTATGCATAAACAATACATATTTTTTTTACAATTCAAAATCATTTCACACGTTCTTCCAAAACAAATTCAAAAGAACTTTTCAGCTGAACACTGCAAAAGGCTTTGAAAAGCTTTTGAACTTACTGAATGCAATGATTCGAGGCGTGACGTCCCGCGGCGGCGTGCGACCTGTCTCCGAAATAGATGAAAACCAGGTCATCCTGGAACGCATTCAATGCCCGAATGTCAATATCGGGTCTATACCCCTATCATGAGTTAGATCCGTACTCGCTAGCGAGTCGAATGCTCCGTCTCTCGCAGTAAATAATAATACTGAGAGGGACAGAGCTTTCGACTTGCTATCGAGTACGGTAATTGTAACTCATGGTGAGGGTGTTCTGTGTTGAAATTATAAAGCACGGTTCTGAATGCATGCCACTCAAATGAAGTGGTGTGCATGTGTATATCGCTTTATTACGTTCAAATGCAAATTATAGTGAAGTTAATCGTTTTTGAGTTCTGCGGATTAATGGAAGGAAGTGACAGACATAAATAAATGTTGAGTTGTGTTTTTTCTGAAATATGGAAAAAAAAAATTGCAAACATTTCTCAAGATGCAGACGCACACACAAAGTTAAAATGAAAGTCTCAACCAAAATATATATAAAAAAAACATATACATTTACGAAATATTGTAAAGTAATAATGTATATCCAAAAATCTTAGTAAACAAACGTATAAACAAATAAATAAACACCAATTTCCTGACTTTATCTTTCGTTTCGAAACATTACAGCAAATCCAATACATTTTATGAGCCAACACATCCTTAGAGCGTATATTAAACTGAAGGCAAGTTGTACAAGAATGTTATCACGTAGCATGCGCCGGGGCAACATTTGCGAGACATTAGACGTGAAAACAAACATAACAGTTTAATTAGAACTGCATCTAAGGAGTATTAGATGCAAGGGTGCATAGCACAAGAGGGAGCGGAGCTGCTAAAACTGCATGGTAGCGTTGCACTTCAATTATATTTTAATAGCAACGAAGTATGTGCAAAACAAAAACTATAAAAAAATACTAGAAATAATAAGAAATGAAATGAAAATGAAATTCGAACACGTCTGAATTAACAACAAAGGCCTGTTATTTTGACCTAATATTCAACCGTATTTTTAATGGGTTTACAATACTTCTAGGTCTACATTATTTCCTTTACTTTTATTACTAATTAAATCATTTTACTATTAATCGCTAAATAAACAATAAATCATTGAGCACTCTAGTCTAGCACTATTAGTTCCTATACTGAAAAATTATTCTGAAATAATGTTTATTTACAATATTTTGAAACACCCTGTTTGTTATTAGACCCCACGCCATCTCGAAACTTTCGGCAATGTCTCGTATTGAATCTCAGAAGTTGCCCGTATCGGCATCGAGATGTCGCGCCGCGGCGTTGTTCGACTAACTAACATGTTGTAACATGTTACTGGTAGTGCAATGGTCGCGACTGTTTTATCACGTCTTGAACTTTGGTGGTTTTCATACTTGTATGGTTAAATTAGTAACACCCGTACATAAACCAGAAATATACATAAAAACCTTCCGTGAAAAATCCGTTCAGTAATTATCGAGATCATCAAACATACAAATTGAGAGACAGACGCAGCGGGGGACTTCGTTAATTATATGTATTGATTATTGCAATGTACAATATTAAACACATTTTTGTCAGTTTATCCAGTGTTTAAAAACTAGGAACACTTGCCGCATTTACCTCGATGAAGCATTTTAAACCTGGTTTAAGTCTGACCGTTCCATATATTTTGACTCTACCAAACTATCCCGTTCAAAAGAAAAAGGCAGTATAAGAATTTGAACTCCATACGCGCATAGTCTAATAACCATCTACTACAAACAGGTATCTTTTTACTGACAAATGGCTCTTAAAATAGAAATAAATATTGGACTTAAAATTAAATTAAACCAATACATATTAATCAGGATCAGGATCTCGTCAGGATCGCGGGACCGCGGTGGATGCGAAAAGCACAAGACCGGTCTGAGTGGAAAGCCTTGGGGGAGGCCTATGTCCCGCAGTGGACGTCTTTTGGCTGACATGTATGTAATACATATTGAATTGGTAGAGACCGATATAGCTACATAACTCTAAAAAACTGCCAGTTCCATATGTAATACCGATAAACTGAAAACTCCTATATTGTGCAAAAGCGTAGTATTTATATATTTCCCGCTATCTTAAATCAGTGGAGTTTGGATGAAAAATGTCGGAACGTAGTTTTAAAGCGAACTAAAGTTTTAAAATTTCACCGGACGCGATCCCTAGTATCGCGATGTAGAAGTTCTGCCGCCTCCAGATACGGCGTCATGTGATACGGTAGTTTAGGAAACTGATTCTACAAAGAGATTTTAAAAAGTTGCATTTAGTATCAATAGCGCACCCTGTATCATGTAGTTTTAGGAATTTTAGTTACGGTCTTTTTTTTCTGGTTTTTGATAGTTTGGGTATTTCAAGTTGCGTAATTTTCTATTTTGGGCCGGTGAGTTATTGTAGCTGGATATGATTTGATACTTATTTATATCTTAATAAGACTGAACCAAATAGTAGGTACGTAATGCAGATAAGAAATGTATTACTCGTGCTGCAGTAAAGACAGTAATTAATGTAATTATAAAGATAATGCTAGTATTTGTCAAAATAGTTAATTATCAGCTTTAGTTTAGCTAACTAACTTAAGTACAATCTAATAACACCCGTTTTTAATATTTTTTTTGCGTCGACATTTAAGCTACTGGCATTTTTTTTGTATCAAATCTCTTTTATTAAGATTATACATACGTACCAACATGGTCACCTGATCTGACACTTAATAATTTACTCTTATTCAAAATTTCATCAGTTCTCTTATAATCAACATATTAATGAGTTCGCCACACAAACTGATACGACTTGGAAGTCTTGGAACTTCATACACTTTGTTATTATCACGTTACTTACATGATGTAGATAAAGTCTCTGAGATTGCGTCTCCTCCGATAGGGGAGAGTGGCTTTTACGATAAACGAGTATGATTTAAACCCGATGGACTTTGTAAAAAGTTCAACACTAACAAAGTGGAGATAGAAAGTTACATATGCGATTTAAAAAGATCATGCTGTATACAGACTTATTTGTTTATTAGGGTTTGCAACGGTAGTTGTATTGATTGACTTATCGTCTTATAAATATTTTCGTATAAGTCTTGACCAATACATCGTATACTGACCTGTACTGAATATTACCCAGTTTATTAAAGGAAAATAAATACTAAGTGCAGTTTATTTATAAAAAAGCCATTATAAACTTAAATGTATACCTACTGGAGTAGGGATGAAAACTCAGGAAATTTCAAAATTTCACTATGTTTATTGCACAAAATATGTTTTAACGGCGGACCCAATGCCTAATGGCATTCTCTAACAGCAGACCAAATAACCAGTCAGTTTACATAGCGGGTGCACAGAAAAAGAAGACAAAGGGATATAAAACTGAGGCTTCAGATATAATTATAATATTTTCGTTTCGATCGGTATTTTTCGACCCTACACTGAAAAAAAAGGTCATACAGTTTTTACTTTGGAAATAATCGCAAGAACTCTGTCCTTTCCCCAAGAGGCGCCAATTTCGAAGTGAAGTTTAAAGGTTTGACATTAACTCATTCAATACCAACCTTTCCGATTCACCTACTAAATAAGCTCAATTTGGAGTCCCAGGCACTAACCCTTTAGGAATTAACCTGTCTACAGGCTGTCACAAAAATCAATTCCGCCGACGCGGTATCGCGCCGCCCAGCCTCAAAGGGCGGGTATCGCGGCATCGGGCTTATCTTGCCGCCGCAGACGCTGTTTTAAAGTAGTGCAAATATCATTAGACGCGGAAGCAACGTGTGGCAAATATGTGACAGAGGTACTGTTTTTGTGTATATACAGGATGTTTTGAGAAGAGAGTAGCTGTTAGCTGTCTTTTAGGTTAATAAACAGTAATTTATTTAACTCGTAGAATGTGATGGTGTTAATTTTTTTTATAACATTTAGGCGATCCAATAAGTACACGTTTTATAGCTAATTTTGCACATATACCACCGAATTGCATTGTAAAAGGTTGCAATTATTTTGTGTACTATCGAGCAAATATTTGCTAACTTAACTCTTATAATGTAATCAAGTATTGTAGTATTAAATGTTGCTACAAAACTGCCAGTTCTGATATTTAAACCAAGCAATGACGGTCTATGGTCAGACCACACTGTCCACTAACTCGCATTATAATTATTTAAACCCTAATATCCATTTTAGCGGCAAAATAAAAGTGGCATAGTGCGAAATACAACGGGGCGTGCGCCGGCCGATAAGCGCGTACGTGATGGATGCAGCCGCGAGATACGCAAGACTTAAACACCGTCAAAAGGTAAACACTGCAGCTTTCGTTATACTACGTTTTAGAGTGAAATTATGTAGTAATTAGACTGCGTTATAAATATTAGAGGCGCATTACAAAAACGGTGTTAAGAGTTTAAAAGAGTTAAGTATACTTAGGTATTTTGTTTTAGGCGTTTTTATATACAGGATGACAGCGTGGTCGTGTAGCAACAAAGTAAATTAAATGAAATATTTTTGGCCACCCTATATACTCAATTTCATACTCGTCGTATCGGGTGATTTTCCAACATGAAAATGCTAGGTGACCATAATTTTAGTATTGATTTGGGAAACATTATATTATTTTAATAAAATGTTAAGCTTTATTTTTTTCTAAAACAACTATTCTAATACAATCTCAATCATTTACTGATTTGGGAAAATTAAGTTGGTATCAAGTAAGGATCACGACCCCGTTGTCGAAGGTTAAAAAAATATACACTGCAGTACAATAAAATCATAGTATTAATAGGTCTACGTTGTCATGGGACTCAAGGGTCGTCTAGGAGCTATAAAGAAACAGATAAAAACAGTGACAAAGAAACATGCGACTTCTAAAACCACAACCCTCCTTTTTAGGCCGTAGTCGGGCTGCATATGCCCTATTTACAAAAATATAAGATCTACAAATGACCAAGATCCCAGTCCTCGCCGACTCCATGACACACGCATAATCTTATCACATCAATACAAAAGCTTTCAGATCTCAACCAAGTCCATTAGCAGGCCATTTTAACATCTGTTTATCTGGACCGGTTTGTAAATATAAATTATAAGAACAATAACGCTCTGTAGCCGAGTCCGAGATATGAGATGTTAGGGAAAAATATACGTACGTGATTGCGCGTGTCCATTTGTAATCAGTCGTCCAACGGCAAAACGCTACAAGTTTATAACCCTAGTTTCGAGAAAAACGCGTTAAAAGGTTTGTAAGTTTCACGTTTGCCGCGTGTTGATTGATGTTGATGCAGATTGTGCAAAACGCTGCAAGTGGTCCGTTCCTTGTTGCGAGGTAGCCATTTAGTACTTACAGCGTTCTGTTGTGATTAGACTGCATTAACTGTCTTGATATTGGTATAGAGTTACCGCGTTTTGACAGTTTTCTACCGCCTAAACTAGAAAATATTTTTAAAAGTTCTTTTTTACGTATGATAGAAGCACTCATGACTAATCGTTTGATACAAGTTAACACAAAACGATGTAACTCGCGTTACAGCGTTCTACCGTTGGACGGCAGCCGTTGTTTTTTGATATAGAATCTTTCTAGGCGGTAAAATTCAAATCGTACTTAACCTGTTATGGTATTTTTAAGTCAGCCGCCATTACTGTCAAGAAAATAAGAGCTATCAAAACGTTGACAATACGATAACAGATCAAAAACTATATTGTTTTTACCGTGTTGAATAGAGGCCAGCTACTTATGTTACATAGAGATAGACTCACTCGTCAACGCAGAGCAAAAACTGTTGAAGTTAGAACTACGACATTCTAGCTACACGGTAACTTTTTTTTTTTTTTTGGCATAGGGAAGGCAACCGAGCACACAGGCCACCTGATGGTAATTGGAAACTGTGACCCATAGACATTAGCATAAGACTGCAAATGCGTTGCCGACCCTGAGGACTAAGATGGAATGCCTCTATGCTAGTCATTACACCGGCTGTCTTAACCCCAAACCGGAACACAACAATGCGAACACTGCTGTTTGGCGGTAGGTTAATGGATAAGATGGTGGTAGCGATCCGGACGGACCCTGCACAGGGTCCTACCACCCGCAATAACATATGTTAAGGTTAAAAAATACTTTTGTCCGCTGTTTCGTTGTCCGAAAATTTATTTTCTCAGAAACCGTTTAACTTTCCGGGGTTGTTATAAAACTAACCAAACCTAACCTACTGGATCTGTAGATATATATCTTTAAACATATTGAAAACATAATGGGTCCAATTCTGCACCATTCGTCCATTTCCCCGTTCGTCTACTCTGTCCTCGTTCGTCATTTTCCTCTTTCGTCTATTTCCCTGTTAGTCCATTTCCTCATTCGTCTATTTCACGGTTCGTCCATTTCATCTTTCGTCTATTTCTCTTTTAGTTCATTTCCTCATTCGTCTATTTCCCGGTTCGTCCATTTCCCCGTTCGTCTATTTCCTCATTCGTCCATGCTGCGAGTAATATTTTTCTAAGTGGCATTGACTTCAGTAGGTTTTTAAGTTTAAGATTAAATCTAATTTCACTACGAAGTGATCGGCGAATACTAATAAAAAATATAAAGAGTGAGAGATATAAAGAGAAACCTCTTACTTTTTGAAGACGGTTAAAAATACTAATGTAATGTGTGTTGTAGCTACAAATGATAATATATTTACACTTATCATCAAAACTATCTGTATTGATAACAACTGGCCACTTATGAAATGGTGCATCGAAAACACTTGAACTGTGTCATGTCATTATATTATTGTCATTGTCTAATAACGCTGTGGAGGGTTGGCACCACAGGTTGAACAACAAACTCCCTAAAACGCCAAACCTATACTAATTTTGACAAGTGCTTAAGAAAGATATAAGTATTTGTCCAGTTGAAGCAAAGCTATGAGCACTTGGCTTAATAAAAATATTGGAATATTCATTTTTGTTTTACTAATCTCTTTTCTGTGGGCCTTAAAACACGGTTTTATGAAATATTTTATTTCATTAGGGTCCAGTTGCATGAACACACATACCCGTCTGTCTGTCTGTCAGTGTTAAGGTTGGCTACAAAATGCCACAGTGTTAATAAATAAATAATATAAAATATAATATCGTAATATCGTTAGGAAGTCTCTGTTGTACGGAACAGGGTTAATAATAATACAGAGCCCTGAATGTCTGCCTCTTCGATTTTCTTCGTTTCCAAAATGATTGTGACCATGAACCCCAGCGGCATACTTACATGTGCAAATTATTTAATACCCCACATTTTTTATGCAATTTCATTCCGCTGTAACGCGAAAACGCAGCGACAACGGACCTTAATTGACCAAATCGATTCGTATTGATCTAAACTACAATCCACCTCGATGTCAAACGTGTGCAAATCATATACCGAAATGCTCGCCACCTCTCTAACTATTGGACATTCTGACACTAGCCCAACATACTCCCGAGGGGAAAATGGTCACGTTATGATGATAATAAGAGAGTGTAATTAAATAACATCATTCTATTATTTTACTCCCTACACTATCATTAGAAATATAATTTAATGATGCAAGTGATGACAGTGTCCAGTCCGCTATTGACACTACAATGTATAAGGTTATTTTGTCTGGGATATATTAGATGTATGATGGATGACAGTAAGACAGGAGGAGCAGAACTATACGAACGGGTAAACAGACGAACGGGGAAACAGACGAACGGGGAACAGACGAACGGGGAAACAGACGAACGGGGAAACAGACGAACGGGGAAACAGACAAACGGGGAAACAGACGAACGGGGATACAGACAAACGAGGAAACAGACGAACGAGGAAACAGACGAACGGGGAAACAGACGAACGGGGCATTAACTAGTTAGACGAACAGGGAACCAGACGAACCTGACCTAAACCAATGGGTCCAGTGAAAAATGATTTTCGGATGAATTAAAATTTGGACAAGCGAAGCAGCGGACTCAAGGTTTTCGAAATCTAGCTATACATACCCATAGTATAAGCCTTAAAACTTAGCTTGGGGCTAGGTAAATTTGTCTCTTTTTTATTATTAATACGACACTAGGTTTATTTTATGACTAATATGGAATATCGAAGTTTGAAATGACAGATCTCGAGTAAACGTATTTTATTTGTTTGATCATCTAGTTAGCATGCTGAAGTGGCAATGGGCAGGCCACATAGCTCGGAGAACTGATAACCGTTGGGGAAGAAAAGTTCTCGAGTGGCGGCCCCGCACCGGTGGACGGAGTGTTGGACGGCCTCCCACCCGGTGGTCTGACGACCTGGTTAGGATCGCGGGGAGCCGCTGGATGCAAGCGGCTCAAGACCGTGACTTGTGGCGCTCTTTGGGGGAGGCCTTTGTCCAGCAGTGGACGCCCCCGGGCTGATGATGATGATGATGATGATCATCTAGTTTTAACTCGATTTATCTTGCTGACCTAAGTTAAGGCACGTGTACAATTATTGTATATGTGGGCCGAATATCTGATGAAACAATCAGCTACTGTCTGTGTCCGGTCGGCCTCCCCGATCACTACCATCGTGTATGCATTTCACAATAATGATGCTAACGCTAGAGGTGTTATAAAGGTGCTAACATTATCTAGTTGTTAAAATTTTAAATACTAATAATTCAAAAATATAATCACTATCATTAGTTAAAAATGTATTTCTCTTTTAGTCACTAGTTCACTACTAGCGACCTAAAGCGAAGCATCGCTGCGGTTTATGTGCGTTTTTCTGTGACTGATGGTGAAAACCGCATCAAAATCTATTGCGTGGTTTAGGAGGAGTTAACGGACATACAGACAGACAGATGTGAAAAGTGACTTTGTTATATACTGTGTAAAGAAGAATAAAAATAAATATACCTAACTTTCGTCCTGTTTTTCTCCTCATGAAAAAATCTGAAACGCATAGCATTGGTAAATATTGCCATTACCCCTGTTTAAAGACGTAAACGTTATTGATCATTGTGTGCAGTTTCATAGTTTAAAAAAAAAACATAAAATCTGACCTATTGTGCATTTGTATTAAAGTAGCCTGAATCAACAGACGCCACTTAAAACGACGTCGTCTACAAAATAAAGACGTGCCGTTGCACAATGAAAACGCATCCATCCAAACTCAAGATAACGACGCATTTGGTGGCAGATAACGGATCGATTAGCAGACGGACTGATACGGTATCGGCGCAGGCGTCTGGGTCTGCTTTAGATCACTTTGGAGTGAGCGAGCCGGAGGTTCAATGTCTCTTTTTACTGACAAGTAAATAGTCGGCTTGGGAAACTACGCACGAATCCTAGTTCATAGCAAGGACTTGTATGGATGATTATATTTGTTAATGTCTCACAGAGTACGTTCCACAGTTTTTTTCACTAAATACATCTATTATGCGTCGATTCGACAGGATCGATTATACAGGAGCATCCTGCATCCTAGTTCAGGCATGTCATTTATAAGTCTCTTTTGTTTCTGTTTCTTCTTCTTCTTCTTCTTGTTCAGCCTTTAGCCACCCAATGCTGTGTGTTCTGTTTAGTACATAGTTATACATTGTAAAAAAGTGCTTTGAATAAAGATTTTTATTATGGGGGTTATTGTGACATATTAAACCTTGATTTTTAATTCCATAGAATTCTGACGTTTCTTTGTCTTGATTAATTGATTGATTATTATATCATTGTTATTACAAATCTTTGGACTTTTTTTTAAGCTTCATCATTCTTTGTTACAAATCTATGTTATATGTTTTATGTACTTTTTTTTCTTTGCCCCGCGGCGACTTCAACAGCTACTACCGCTGAGACATGGCGTTTCCACACTGAAGTGATTTCGCTAGTGTCAAGTATATATAAGTATAAATCAATATAGCAATTAAACAAAATTCAATCTTCACTAGGAAGATTGGCGGCAACGTTGTACGGTGATATGTAGGACAAAGGCCAAGATTTTAACCTCTGCACCACTGCGATTCCACTTGAAACGAGAAGTAAGATGCCAGATACACGAAGTAAGTCCAAGTCTTCTATCACTGTGCAACACAAAGGCATAAAAAGTACAAATCACTAACAGAAAAGAACTTTGAACAACTAAATACAGAAAAATAAAAAATAAAACAAATTACACATCCGCCGTCTTTTGACGTTGCAAATGGCCTCCCAAAATCATGTTAAATACTATTGAAAATCCTAAAAAGTCAGAATGAGACAACAGTCAGAATTCTACGGAATTAAAAATCAAAGTTTAAAGTAGTTCATGAGTGTGGTTGTTAGGCTGCCTTGTACATTCGATCTTATAGACACAAAGCCATGCTGCGAAATTGAAAATGCACGCGCCGAAATGTGTTTTGTTCGCTCTGACGGGACTACTTAAAATCGCCGCTGCGACGTTCACTCGTTCATTCGTCCGACCGCGTTTTTGAGAGAATCGCATCCCAGTTTAGGTTGAGAGCAAGGGACAGAGCTATAGCAGTTATACAGCTCTGTCCCTTTCTCTCAACCTGAACTGAACTGCTTTAGTTTGTCATGGTAAACTATGGCTACAGCATGCCTCTGTCTCTTAATTTGCGTTTTCCTAAAGCATAGTAATCATTGCCGCCCATGAAGAACGATAACTCAAGAAGGATTGTTGGTTTGTGTTGCCAGGCAAAAACAACTTGCCTAAAAAACCCGCGTCATAACTGTTAAGTGCGAATTAGACTGGCCATGAAAATTGCAGAAGTTGATAACTATTGATAAGTTATAAAAAGACAACAAAATTGTGCTTCCTGCTCTAGAACTGAAGTTAAATTAAGATAGCAATCAACGTCTGCGATTTTCATTGCCTGTCTAAACCTCGCTTTAGTAAACAGTACAGAGAGCTGTTGATTCCACAGCTCAACCTAGAAACTTCTTGATTAGAAAAAAACCGCTAGAATATTTTTTTCACATTCTAGGACCACCAACGAATCTTCTCGATTTGTCTTCCAACAAGCCATGTGTCCACAGCATCAATTCCACCACTATTTCCCGAAGGAATGGCTGTGCGTATATCTCCAACACATCGCGAGTCAGGACCTTCGATTCCGCGATGGCTCTATGCCTCTCTGCTAAACTGCTCATTGTCTAGATCCCACCCACGTCACCCGATACCGTGTGAGCATAGGGTTGACAAAGATACACACGAACTAGGGTTTTCTAGTCGTTTTAAAAACCTATATAAGAGCGATACCTCTCACCAGCTGTTCTCCAAACTTCACTTAAAAGGCGTGGAGCGCCGCCTTTTAAGTGAAGTTTGGAGAACAGCTGGTGAGAGGTATCGCTCTTGGTGATGAAGATGAATACGATAAAATATCACAGACTCGTCTGGAAAACTGTCTTCAAGGCATAGGTACTAAAATTGGGCGAAATAAGTGCCGCTGAGTTCATAATTATTTATTGGCTTAAGTATCGAGTATTGATTGAGATGGAGCAGACCTGAGTAAAATTCTTGCATCTCTGGTTACCTCAACTTAACAATACCCATTTTATTCTTTAAATGTATTTTTTTAACCGCTGTGTAAACAACCTTCTTTTTTGGATTAGCCTAGTGCCATTCGCCAGAAAATTTAATCACCTAAAAATTGCATATCTTTCAATGTACAGTTGCCTTTGAACAAACCTTTTGTGTTTCTGTCTATTTTGTTGTTCTATTTTGTATTTCCCCGTTTGTACAATAACGTATTTTACATACATATTTATAATATTATATTATACAATGACTAGGCTACCCTGAGTTGGCAGCCCTGGTAAAGAAACCGCGTTCGGCGGCGCTCGGGTCGCGTCGGGCGGGTTCGGGAGATGCCTCGATTGTGCCCACGCGCATCCAGATTGAAGTGTGGAAATTTGTGGCTTTGTCCGTCATATTTTAAGATTTTGATGCGCGATTAGGTAAGTTATGGCCTGTTGTGTTGTCAAAACTATTATTTACAGAATGTTTCGGTTCGTATTGTTAGTGGGAAATATTTTAAAACGGAATTTAATCGGTTGCTTCTAGAAGTAGGTCTCGAAATATGGATTTTCAGTTTACTCTGAGAGTTAGTTTTAAGATACTTATAATTATAATGAATGAAATGAAATGAAATTCAAGACATAGGAAGTTTTAAATAAATTGATTTATAACGTCACTCTGACACCATTATATTCTGGTTCAGTGCTCCCTTGTGCTAATTATATTAAAGTATATACAGAGGCACTTTGACATGACGAAATCTACCACAGCTTTTCAAGAAGATACGCACATGTTTACTCTAAAAGTTACGACTTTTCTAAGAAACGCGTGTCTCTGAAATTAAGCATGGTTATACCCATATAGGTGTCTAAATAACCGATACCTTTTATACTTACATACCGGTCAGGTGGCAGATGTTTTTTCTACGTCTATCCACACCGATCGACATGACCATAATAGGCCATCAGTCAAAAATAATACAGTTTCTACTTGAGACAATTCAAAGTCAAATTTTCCCCATAAACCACAAGCAAACACCGTTCCACCTCGTAACAGGAATATCCTAACAAGAAGTCTAAATGTGAACAGTGCGCAGGACTGATAATGATCTAGGAGGCTTTGTCATTGTTCACTAGATTTGACTATCAACTGGGCGGGGGGTTCGGGGGGTAGCCACTCATTTGACTAACTTCGTAAATGTTACATCTAGTATTTAAGCGATTTAATTACGTCTTTTATTTAATTTGTTTGTTAATTAGGGATGCTGATAATTGAAACAATTCATCACAGCCCGTCTCACCTTCCAGGCTTAATTCGTGTTTTTTTGAAAGCTTTGAAATTTGGCTATAAGCTGTAAAAAAAATCATAAGATATATATATATATATATATTTAGCCTCGTCATTAACTGGCACCTGGCACTTTTTTTTTCTAGTTTTAAGATTGATGTCTAAGCAGCAGTGGTTTTTACACAGAAATTGACGATCTTTCAAATGAGCTTTGGTTTTTCGAGGAGATCGAGCATAAAAGATACTTAAGTACGAGGCGTCGCTTATCATGCTGCTGCCACTGATTAGGCCAATCAGGGGGCTTGCAGCACAGCATTTTCGTATATTCTTACCCCTCCCGTGTTCCGAAGAATAAACGTAACTTTGGAGTCTTATTATCATACTAATACCATTGTAATATGAAATATGAAATATGTTTAAAAAATGACTGACTGCTGATTTTCTTGCGGCATTTCTTCTCAGCAGTGGTCTCCTCTTGGGAAGCGCTGGTAGTATCTTGACGTGTAAAAGTGCCCGAGCGGCCTACTTACTGAATAAATTTCTTTTATCTTTTACCTTTTTATCTTATCTTTTACTAACATCGGAGGTAAAACTAAAAAAAAAATTAGCTCGGACAGGTTTTTTGATTTGAGCATCACCATTTCGTGTTCCCCCATTCATGACGAGACTATATATATATATATATATATATATATATATATATATATATATATATATATATATATATATATATATATGTATATATATCATCCGGTTTAGTCCTTAAACCTACGCAGCCAGTTTAGAGGGTAGCATAATTTATGGGCCCAGTTGCCTGAGAATAAATAAATATTATTATTATTATTATTATAAACTAACGCAAGATACTTGTAAAATACAAGACGTTCCAAATCTATCCATCTACATCCCCCAAATCCGCCGCCCGCCGCCAAAGCCCAATGTCCACAAAAGACCAAAAACAATATCGAATCAATACACCAATTTGAAAAAGCAGAGATACCGCAAAAAGGCTACAAACTCGGTACGTAGTAGTAAATTAAGACGGAGTGAGATAGCCGCCGTAAATCAACCCTATCGCCGTATAGGCGATCAGATCCGCTGCACGGAGAGGGTTGTTGACCTAATTGCTTGCTGCATTTTGGATGCTGGGTGCGAGATCGTTTAGCTTGCAGATTAGTGTTTTAGACTGGAATTTGTTAAATAAAAAAACCAGTCTAGAATAGAGGCAGGTACCTAACTAGAACCTAAAAATGCAACTGATAGCTTTACGAAAGATGGATAAGGTCTTTGCATGACAGCGTCACTTCTGTGGAATCTCGCTCGAATAGGAATTCATCTTAATAGCGACCGAGAATCGACTAACTCCAGTAAAATGGCAAAAATAAAGAAGGTCGGCCATTTAAACCCTTTTTGATTTTGAATCCGCAAACAAATTAAAGCAAAACACAAACAAAAAAATAAAATTATAATAGTATGTTAACTGTGTTCTCTTTTCGACGATGGTTGTCGGAAGAATACCAGTCGAAATATTATGGAATTACTCGTAACTACTTATTACGGTGGCGTTTCGTGAGCACGATGAAAAGTCCTTAAAACCTTGTTAAAAAGAAAATTCACAGAAACACAGCAACTTGACTGTGCCTCTGTCTTTGCTGATGTATCAAGGCGACGGTGACCGCTTTCTATCAGGTGAGCTTACTCGTTGGCCATTTATGGGCCATAATAAAATAGCAACTATTGATAGGTGCTTTTCTTGTTTTTTTTATATTTAAAAGTGAAAGGACACGAACAAACACAGCCGATAAGTGGATCCGAGACTCATAGACATTTGAATTCTCAAAATTACAATTCCAATGCAATTTTAAAACTAAAAATGCTTTGCTAACTCTGAGGACTAAGATGGATTGCTTCTAGATACAAGATATAAGATACAAGATAATGTATTGTCAGAAAGTGGATATTACAAAATGATGTCATGTTACAAAGTCTCACCACAGTCAGCCAGTATCGGCATACGATAATACTTAAGGATAGTAGCATTTGATTCATCTATTAACATTATTTAAAATTATTATTGCGAAAGTACATATAGTAATAAAAATTAAGATTGTCAAAAATAATATTTATTTAAAGTGCTCACTAAGATTGTAGAAAGTTTTTCCCAAGCACCACTTATACAGTTTTGTTTTAAATTCGGGAAAATCAGTCCGTTTAATATTGTTTGGCAGATTATTAAAAATTCTACCTGACATGTACATAAAGCTCTTCTTGTAGTGCGCAGTCTTACATGCGGGAAGGCGTAATTGAGCTAGTAAGCTAGTAGCTAACTAGTAGTAATTTCGGTTGTCTTATCTCCATACCGGAGCACAAGAAAACGTGTGCTGTTTGGCGGTAGGTTAATAAGTCGGTGGTAGCGTTGCGGCGACGGAGCTTGCTCATCCACCGCTGAATTAGGAAACAGTTCCATGCAAGATTCTTCTAACTGAAATTTGAAGCTCTGTGACCTAGTTTGCTGGCACTCCAATTTGAGCCGTACTGTCTCCTGGGTCTCTAAATGATTACCATTCGTAGATAACCCGAAATTCCGGCCAAATATGACAAGGCTTGCACGTCGCGTGTCTTATCACCATATCGCGCGTCATGTGTCACGCGACGCACTTTGACGCACTGTACAACTTAAGGCGGAATTAGGTTATGATGGTATGACGTGTTTTTGATGGCAATTTTAATTAGTAGCTGTGCCGATTTAAACCTTTTAAGTAGAGTAGCTTTTTTTGTTTTTATTTTAAATTTAGGCTTTATATACCCAAGGGTATACTCAGGTGGGCAATAGTTTTGTTTGTACTTAAGCAGAGTAAAACAAGTGCAGGGCCTCTACTCTCGACGATAAAAAACATATCGTGTTTGACCTGTTATGGTATTGTTTGTCATCCGCCATTACCGTCAAGTAAATCCGCCGTCTTTTGCGGGTGGTAGGACCTTGTGCGGGGTCCGTCCGGATCGCTACCACCATCTTATCCATTAACTTACCGCCAAACAGCAGTGTTCGCATTGTTGTGTTCCGGTTTGGGGATAAGACAGCCGGTGTAATGACTAGCATAGAGGCATTCCATCTCAGTCCTCAGGGTTGGCAACGCATTTGCAGTCTTAGGCTTGCAGTCTTGTGAATGCGAATGTCTATGGGTCACAGTTTCCACTTACCATCAGGTGGCCTGTGTGCTCGTCTGCCTTCCCTATGCCATAAAAAAAAATAAAAAAAAATAAGAGCTATCAAAACGGTGGCAATACGATAACAGATTAAAAACGATATTGTTTTTAACATGTTTAATAGAGGCGCAGGAGACCCGGTTTAAGTTTCTGATTTGCCCGCCCTGAGCGAAAAGCTGCCCTAGGCATTACCCCATATGTTTTTACCGTATTGTATTCATATTGTTAACGAGATGATAGCTTTTATTTACTTGACGGATACGGCCTTATCGTAATAAATAAAAGTTCACTGATTCAAATTCAGAAAAGAAAATATGTTATCTTATAGGAAAACCGTGTTACCGGAAGCGTCAAATTATTTTGACTTTTCTAACATTGTATATTTCTAACTTCAGATGTTTTACGCTGGAGATAGAGTAGTAGTTAAAGAAACAACAATTTGACCCGTTTTAAATATGCTTAGGGCCATAATAATAATAATAAACTATACTCTCCCTACCCTAATGATAGTTTTATAGACTTAACGTTTACTAGGCCAAGTGGAGCTGACCTATTCAAAGTTCAACACAGCTTTTAATATAATTTGAAAAAAAGACGTTTATTTCGAAGTATCTTCAGATAACCTCATTCAAGATCAGTTATCATTTATTTATTTATACTTATTTACAATAAAGTACAAATTTAATAACGGACTTCATAGGCGATGACACCGAAAAAAAACTGCGATGAAAAATAGCGTTAAAAAAAATGTTTTTATAACGCCCATAATGTCAACAACTTATGTGTTGAGAATATTCCTAATTGATGTTGCGATCCTTATTTATAGAGATGCTCTTAAATTACCAAACCGATTTTCATGAAATCTAGCATCCTTAAAAAACAAGATTTTTTAAACCATGTCCGATTCTGTCTACCCGTTTAGGAGTTACGCTACGATACACAAATACTAACGTCAAACTTAAAAAGAAACCTTTTTGTCGGAAAAAAGAATATTTTGTTTCATATAGTCTCGTTTCTTTGCACTATACGGAATACTACTTGAATAATCGTAACTTCGCGATTCTTCGCTAAGGAGTGTATCATACAAAACGCTTGTCAAAATAAACATTATGATAATGAATGAAGCATCCACGGGGTCGTAGGAGTGGAAGGGCTGTCACGGGTGCTTTGCGGGCTGCGTGCCGATAGCGATCTCTTCGTGACACGCGGAAACCTGCCGACGTGTGTTTATATTTGTTTTTATGCCGTGAAAGTAGCTGCTTTGACGTTACATTAAAAAACTTAAATGTTTTCTATTTGATGTGGAGTAACAGTAGTCCAGTAACATAGAAATGCCTAAAATACATATGAGCCTACTTTCAGAGGTACTATCTTATAAATGGCTTAACCAATTTTTATCAAACCTGGCTAAAAATCCACACAGTTAATTTCTTCTCCTTCTTTCTTAATATTTCCTCACCTCTCTGAATATTTCACAATCCTTTTCTCATGTGTACATTTTTCTTTGCAGGTAAGTGTAACCCTAACGTCCGAGGTAATTTACTTGCAACACAATGCACCGGGCAACGCCGCCGGGCTAACGACTGCACTGCAAATGCATTTATAACAGCACTGTAAACTGCATAGTAAGTTACTATTTCCAAAGAAGCCATTTAGAAGAAAGTGCAGACTAACGTGCCGCAGGTTATTTAAACTATTATATCTTCTTTTATCTTATTTTATCTTTAACTTGTACATTAGAATCTCTTGCGAGACGACTGACTGACTGAGTGGTTGACTAAACGTATAAATAATAATTTAAAACTTAATCATATTTTTACATAATATATATTTTAAGTTCTAGTTGTTATTTTTTTTTATATAAAAAAAGTACTTGGTTATTTTGCAAATAATTTGGAACTTTTCACAAATTGGTACATAATTTGGTACATACAATATAATATACATGGTATTACAACATCAACATTCAGGATTTCCACATTCTACGTTCTTCATTTTCTTTTAGTATGAACTTCTCAAAAAACCAAATACCTATATACAATCGATATTCCATCATACTGTATCTGTAACTGTTCGCCAGGACTGAAGCTATAACGTGCTAGTCTTGCTACTGTTCTGCCAGAAGTAAAAAGCAGTATAATAATATTAACTCCATACTCGCATACAACCTTTTTGCCTTGGCAGTGTTACTTTTATACTCACTATTCAATACCAGACACAAAGCCGCCGCTAAAATCCACCATAAACCAAATAAATGCGCATAAAAACTTCACAGGACAAACGAAAACATCGATTCATAACACAATACAATCTATAATCGAGTCAAAGGGGTGGCCACACATCGACCGACTCGTGGACATTCTCCTTGGTTATCAGAAGCGGGATCCGAGGCGAGGAGACAGCTCAAAAAGTACTGGTCAGATAGATACTATCGGAACGTAATTTGTATGCTATTTAAGGCGAATTCAGCTTTGGATTTTGAGGTTAGGTTTTCTGACGTGAAGTATTTTAGGTTATGTTGGCGAGTGTGTACCTATTGTTTTTTAAATATCGTTAGTTTAAAAATACAGGGTTTGACACGGTGTGTTCATTAAAGATATTTAATTCAAGAAGCACTGTGCTGAAGCAAGAGTGACAAGGTTTTTGTGGCTCAACAAATTGTTATTTGATTTTGAATGATTACAATGTCATAATTAAATTATCTAAAGTCATTTCGCTTGGAGTTTTATTACGCTTCAATTCAGTGAATTACAGCTTGCAAATTAATAAAAGCAACAAATGAATCAGATTTTTCCATTAGGTATGTGACTAAGAGATATATGTATGTAAGTCAGCCTTTCTCTATAACCCTTACATTATTCCACTCCACTTATGCAATATCGCCCGTATATTTTTCAGTCCAAACTATATAATATACTATAACGATTTAGCGATTGTTCCAAAGCGCCATAAACCCCTTCGCATCGCGACAACTTGATGCATTCACGTTCGATATCGACTCGCTATTAATTCTGCATCGCTTTCGACCGCGATCCTAATTGCCCCCCGCGAAATATCGTTGACATTTCTACGCCACCACATAACCAGTCTTTCTCCCAACAATACCACAGAATATCATCTCTCTTTGTATAAGAGTAAAGAACATAGAGTTCCATTTTTAAATTGGTACGTCGGCGTCTACGCAAAAAGCTATTGCATTTGATACGATATAATTTGAACTTTATAAACATTGTATTAAGAGTTTTCAATCCGTATTCGCGGCGTTTGAGGAGATTTATAAGGCCGCCTTTGCGCGTGCTAAGATGTTTATGTGAGGAATGCGCTTTTGTTGAATTTGTAGCCGATTTGTTAACGTGTGGCCGGTTTTACGAGGAAGGTGTGTAGCTCGAGCTAGAGGGGTTTTTTTTTTGGCATAATTTAATTTAATGATGAAATCATCGTTGTTATTAATGATATAAGTTATTTGATATTTTAGGACTCACCATACAGCTTGTAGTCCCAGTATTTTCGGTACTAAAACTACTAAAAATATCCAGGAAATGCCAAGCAACTACAAACAATTGAATTGTTAATCCTATCTGTGGTAGAATTTACCGTATAATCAATATATCATAGAACTTTTCCTCTTCAAACTTATTACACCTACCTACATTTAAAACCAACCGCACTGTTATTACTTGTACATTTAATATTACTGGAACTAAACTGTCACCAACCCCCCAATCTTTTCTTTGACGTATTGCGCCGATCTATGCGCACACGCATCTGCATACAATGCGCTTCGTTAGTCGTCCGCGCCGCTTGACGCGCATAATTTGCTACACCTGTTCCGATGTGCTTATATGGGGTTATGTAGCGAAATGTGGACTGACGTGGAGAAATAAGTGGTAGTAGAATAATTGGTACATTTATCCCACTGCTGGGGTGGGGACAGGGCCTGCTCTGAAGGGGTAACTTCTTTGGGGGAGGGCAAATGAAACAAGACAAAAACGCTTTTTTCACTATCCGTACGTGTTTATTGATTCACGTCAGCTACTTACTTTCATATAATAATACCTTTAAAACAATATGCGATCTGTATACACAAGGCGTTTCCGTCTTACAAAAATATCCGTTATAAATAGAAAATGTCAGACACTTAACAACTCGTATTTGAATGTTCGGATTATCGAACTGTCGGACTCTCCCTTTATTCCTGCAGGTTAAATTCTATCGGAACCCTGACGAACACCGCATGCAATGGTAAACAATCGCCCTATTCCGCAGATAAGTAAAACATGGCTACCGAACAAAAATCCAGATAATGCCGCGATCCGATCGGACAATGCTAGGCCTCATTAGCTGTTGTCGATGCGCGGGAAATTGTGCAATTCCACGGGAATCGAGTGAATCGATGTTCGATTTGAAATCGATAGATTGTGTCGCTGGCCAGTTAGAATTTAAATGCTATTGAAAATTAAAAAGAGAACTTACTGGCTGCACAGAAACGCGCAACATACTAAAATGTACATTAAATCTTTTTTAATACGCCTCGTTTAGATAGTCTTCTTTTTTTTAAATATGGTTTCGTTGGACGGTTAGAGTCGGTTATAATTTGAATGCCAATAGATTTTAAAAAAGGTTTTGCTTCAGACCGCATTTAGCTGTTGTAGATATAAAATAGATGTTATACCTGCGTTCGATTTTTAACTTGTTTGTCTTTTTTTTTTTATTATTGTTTTAGTATTAACTAATAAACTTGAAAATAATCTAAAAGAATACTTAAATAGTTCAGCTGAGTCTTATTTAAAATCCTGAACAGTAACCTTGCAAATCAGTTTCGAAACAGAAAATAAGTGATTTCTTTCTCTGCTTTAGTCGAGTTAGTATAAAAGTGATTCATCTCCCCGCCTCCGAGGCGCGAATTGCCGAGTGAGTCATCCCGTAGGTGTGAATGTCTTACTCGAGTAACGTCGTATCTGTTGCTGGCTTTACATTTTATTTAAAACTGGTAATTAATTGACCAGAATTGTTAAGTGCATACTTAAGTAATTGACGTCTTGTTTTACTATGTGAAATTACTCATAGAAATCAAAATGTTTGTTTTGTTATTTTTTGTGTTTTTCCACAAAATTATCTAAAGCAGTATAATTGGTACTGTGATAAATGGAATCATAGTATTTTGATCGTATGTTTTTTTTTTATTTGCCATTATTTTCATCTCCAATCAGTTGAAAGTTTTTACCAATTTTCCGCGATCGCCGATCATAAGTTCGAATGTAGTCACGATATCCCGGGGTTTCAGCCTTATCCTTCCTAACCGACCACGTCCCTATAATCTCTACGTACATTAAAAAAACAACTCTACCCTTCACTGCATTGTGTTCATAATCCGCCGCCGCTTTGTTAGTTATATGACGTTCTGTCATGAAACTTGAACGGGATGATTCTCGTATACGCCAAAATGGTGTCGAGCGCGTTTGAATTTTCCGTAGTTTCAGTTAAGGTTGACTTTGGTTTCTGCTTTGGTGGAGTTGCGTGGTTTTGTGTTGTTGTCAGGTTGGCGCTATCGGCATCACCTTAATGATGTCTCGATGGCGGATAGCCATTGTGTTGGATGTAAATTTGTACCCGTCGGCGAGGGTAATGATGTGAGAACAAACTGAGATCCCGATAGCCTGATCGGGATCGCGGGATTGTTCCAATTTTGAATCGCGCTTTTTTAATATTCCATTTGTTCTGGAATATTCTGTCATAAATGGAATCGGTTGGGTGCATTGTTTTTGTAGGCTTTGAGGTTGGATGTAGAGCCGCGCGATAGAGACGCTGATATTAAAATAGAGTGAGATGTATGTTTTTTCACTTGGTACATAATAACTCTCGGTATCTTATAGATGAAAGATAATAATTATTAAGCGATCTTTTGATACATATTATTAGATTATTCAGGTTAATATTGATCCTGAAAGCTGAAACTTGGTAAAGAGTATTTCAGGATTTCCTGCATCTGAATGTTGTGTTACGTGCGATTTTTAGTCACTTTTACCTGTCTCTCTAAATTATAAAATGACTAGATTTAAAACTAAGGTTTACATTTTGTCCTGGAACTAAAGAAGACTAATAAATATGAGACATTTGCTGTAATCATGTAATTAAACGCGTTACAAAGTCAGCCAACTCATAACGAGGCCAATTTATCTTTACAACTCATTAGGAACTATTTAACCGAACCTTTTTGCTTTACTCCTTTCTAAACACAAAAACCCTTCACGTATAGCACAAACAAAACGCCACAGATTCAAAATGGCCGCTAAAATGGCGCCCATCATGGCGTCATTAGCTCCGGTTATCGCACTATTTTGTCGAATAGACAAAATTTTCAGTCTTTCAACGTGCGTCTACGTAATGAGGGAAATGAGCGATGCTTTTGGCGACTTGATAAATAATAAACAAGCTGAAAATGGTTTTGGCGGGAAAGTAAAGCGCGCTTTTTAGTGTATTTTTGCCATAAACTAGCGTTTATCTTTTTATGTCCAATAAAACAATTTACACACTCGATCCACCATAAGCAACTTGTGAGACTCGCAGTAATTAGTAACTTTCTATAATCTGTCGGTTATTTAATATATCGGACATGCAATAACATTACCAAGGAATAAACAAGCACACAAAACCAAATAAACCAAACAATTCAATTACACATAGCAACCCACAATTAAGACGCTCTACAAACCAAAACATCTTTATCGATTATCGTTTTTTTTTCGAATCGACTATAATCTGAGTCGAGCGTGGCGCCGGCCGATCTGCTTTATCGGGGAGTTATCGAAGACTAATGCAGTGCGCGAGATAACGGACATAAGAGCGGGTGCAGATAGCCGGGTGTGGCCATGTTAAAAATAGTTTACACGCATAGTTTGTCTGTGGTTTAGGGTTGCCTCTTAGTATAAAAGCGTACTCAACACAAAGTAAATTGCTTACGGACTTCAAGTTGTTGTATTTATTTACTACATACATCGGTCCTACTTGATATCTATCAAAATATCTAACGTTTTTGTTTTTGCTTCATCTTTTATAAAGTAGGAAATTTTTAAATTATTTTTATTTCTATTACTGAAGATTTAAAAATTAACAGACTTTGATCTCACTAGACTTAGACGCTATTATAAAACCTCTCAAGGAAACCACTTTCATAATTATCAATTTTTAAAAAAACATTTAAAATTAAATGCCATACAGCCCTAACAACATTTTTAAAAACCGAATACCTTCAAATTCCAAATTCAAATTCAAACTTATCGACCGCCGAAAGGAAATACATCTTCCTTATTTAAATTGTCATTACGAACTCTTTCGTTTATCGTCTGAGCGAAGATGGCAATAATAAAAATTATCTATACAAATGGGCTGGGATTATTCGACAACATAAATTTGGATTGGACCAATGGCGGAGGCGATAGGGTCACAGTTTTCCGAGCTAGATAATAGGGCTGGTACTTAGTCGATTATTTCGGGTTGGAAGGTTTTTTCTCGCCTATCGTGAGGCTACGAAGGTGATTATTTTAATGTGGGTAAAGTTGTTAAACTAATTGACGCATTTTAATGTGGCAGTAGTTTGATGTGTATCAAATATTTGTCTGAAGAGTCCTAAGATAATATGACTTATGTGTAGATATTTTCTTTAAAATAACATTAACCTTTCCGATATGGTCGTTTCCTGATATTCCCATGCAGGACTCTTATTCTTGGGGCAGTATTGCGTAAAAAAACAAATGTACTATTTTTCTTTAATAAAGCTTCACTAGTTTTAATTTTTTAGTAGTCATGAAAAAAAAACAAATCAGGCAATGATTTCCGGACACTTGATTCTTGAAAGAAAACTCAAAATCAAAAATGGAACATTAATTGCTCAACCCTTTCGAACTCTATGGCAGCGAATAGAGAAATATTTTAAAGTCCAATCCGTTAAAAGGAAAAAACCGGCCAGTATCGGCGCAGACAACGCAGAGTTATTGGACAAAAATGCTAATGCTCAAATCTACCGCGCTTGCTCGCAATCAGAGCGACGCCAGTTTTTACTGAGCAATCCGATTTTTAGAGTTCCCTGGTGACATGGAACCTGTTACATCGTGATGAAGAACTAGGCATGATGAATGGCAGTACACTGGTTTCTATTGGAAGAAATTAATGTCGATGTTAAAGAACGGAAGTTAATGGAACCTTTAAGGAATCTCTTTGTGGAATCGATAAAATCGAAATCACTTAACAAATTATGCGGTAGGACATAACTTGCTTTTGGCTTTCTACTTAACGCCAAGTTCATAAAATAAATATGTTTTTTTAAATAAGTTATGACTCGTAGTTTCAAAAGAACGACGTTCTGTAGGATGTTTTATAAATCGAATAGGATTGACAAGACTATTCTGTGAAAAATAAGTGTATTTCCATCCTACTACCTAATAGGTCATAAGTGCCACCTGAACTTGATAGTTCTCAGTAGGCATAATTATCAGGAATTCAAGGTTTAGGGATAGTGGTCTATCTTCAAAATGGAACGATTAAAGTAACTCTTCAATACGTACGATAAATTAATAATAGGCCCATCGGAAAACACATTCAGTTATCCATACTATCCAGATTTTTTTGACAGTTACAACTTTTTTCATTTCATTGTTAGGGTTTGCTACTTTCCTGGTTATTTCTTGATTTTAAAAATGTATAAATTAATGAGAAAACTAAAGCTACGGAACCCTAATTTTGACATGGTGCAACGCACTTGCCCAGTTTATCCTTGCGCCCGGCCCCACGCCGTCACCTTGGTTTATTTTCAATTCACGTGTTATCGATATAACGGCCGTGTATTCGATTAACATCGCATAGCTCGATCCGAATCGCTGCAGTTTTCTTTAATTATACAATTTAAATTGCCGAGACTCCGTATCAGCGCCATCTACCGGGCGCGCTAGCAATTTTTCAAGATCGCGCACACCGATTAAAACTCGAATTTATTA
Source organism: Acleris sparsana (assembly GCA_923062465.1). Taxonomy (NCBI): domain Eukaryota; kingdom Metazoa; phylum Arthropoda; class Insecta; order Lepidoptera; family Tortricidae; genus Acleris; species Acleris sparsana. The sequence continues at coordinate 19,665,290 of OV281286.1, forward strand.
ATAAATATGTCGCCCTCTAGAGCTTTCTCGCGCTTATGATGCGTGTAAAAAACATGTCGCGTCGATAACGCAGCTTTATGCAATTTATTCATGAATTCAATTGATTTCTTCTGCTGTAATCCGCTGCGTCCGTGGTTTATGAACAGCAATAAAATAAGACTCATGAAACTTGTAACGCATCGTATTAGATCGATCCATCAATGGCTCGTTAACACGGCCGCTTACCGTCTTCTTTTTTCAAATTCAAACCGGCCAGTGTTGTACCCGTTTTTGTGGTTAGAATGCCGCGGTAGTAATTGGTATGAGAGTAGCCGATGTTAACACGCTGTTTGACGGTGAGACGGTTAATTATTTTCGTGTCGTAGGCGTTCGGAGATCGTATCGTGCGTCTTACAAAGGAAAATGGATCGTTTTGACGCGATTGTTCCATTGTAACAATGACTTGTTGGTTTAAAACGAGCGTTATCGGCCGATGTGGAGATAGCGCCAGATTCTGCATTTAATTTCCGATTTCGAAATGTTATTGTTAAGTAATTGAGTTTGATGCAAATAAGGTTATTCGCTCGGGTATTATCTGCAATCGTTCGGCGAATGTCATATAGATTCCGCAAATCAAATTAAGAATTCAGCGTGTCAAAGCGACCGACGATATCTACGCCTGCGCAATCGGTGTATTAATATTCGATCTTGAGGCTTTCGATTTGTATAATTAAAATCGAGATCGATTCGATTGGCTCGGATTCCGTCACGTAGTACATCACAGGCGCCGCCCACTTTTGACGCCTCCGGCGCGTACGCAGCTTTCTTGTTTATTTATCGCGCGATTATCAATCGCTTCGCGCCATATTGGCAGCCATTTTGTCGAAACAGTAATTATTATTGAGCAACTGAATTTATTGTGGCTGATTACGAAGAAGCAGAGGTAGGGTAATGACTTTGCAAAGATTTATTTAGGTACATACATTTTGTACATACCACATAGAAGATTATTTTGAACAACTCTCTTTACAACTCGGCGGGCGAGTTCAAGTTGACCCCCTCACAGCATACAAACATTTCAGGACGTGCATTTTCAATCAGGTAGCATAATAGTCGCTCATATGACTTTGCTCACTCACTCGATTGATCGACATTTTTTTTACAAGAACATAACCTCTGTAAAGACAGGATAAAGGTTAATTCACGATCGTATTAAAAAAAACAGTAACCTAACATAACAAAGAACTCGAAAAAAAAACCAGTGACCCTAATAATCTTCGTGCAAAAATAGCCCTAATGACCCTTTAATTTAGTATTATAATCGCACTCAGTTATTAATCAAACGTACAAGAATCGCATGTGTTCGTGTGCCCGAGCATATCGTCGCGTTTTGCATAGATTTAAAAAGTCGATAGCGATGCAAATGTCGAGTGTTTACTTGCGCAGAGTTACTACGGCAATAGACCCCTATCGGTATAACACTTTTTAGAGGATTTTTGTTTGATTGCGTGCAACGTATTAAAAGTCAGGAAATTAAACTACCAAAGTACGTTAATACTTTCTGAATTTGTTTTGTAAATTATGCAGTAAGATTTTTAAGTTAATTGTAACAATAATACACGTAAAGCGCGAGGTCGTAATTTAACTTCAGAACCCTGGTTTGAAAATCAAAGTTCAAAGTTACGTGAGCTTCCATCCTTTTCTCTCGATATAGTCTTGATTCTAGAGCAAGAAGCACAATTTTGCTGTATTTTTCTAATGCTTCAATTTTATCCCTAGTCTAAACCTTGTTTAAGAATAATCATGTATTTGTTTACGGTTCATATTCTGATAGATATGCGACAAATTCATTGTTTGGACTTTATCATGCCACCTTTAACGCGTTAATTACCATTACCAGTACAAATTTTTTTAATTCCAAATACTCTGTGCGTTATCTGTGGCGTTACTTCACTTCATTTCAACTACGAGAGCTGTAGAGGTTGGGTTACCTTTGTTTCGTCAAAATATTTTTGGTCAAATATATCATTTCCCAAATTTTCATTTGCCAAACCGCTTTGTTTTCTGTAACCGTAAATATTTCAGGATTTTATAAAAACTAACCTAACCTAACCCATAACCCAGAAAAATCTATATAACATTGGTTTGGCAAATGAAAAATTTGGGAAATGATACATTTGACCAAAAATATTTTGACGAAACGGCAGGCTCCCTGTAGAGGTTACATTCTAGTTTTGTTTTAACATGTGTATCCTTGTTGCCTCATATCATATCGTAACAGTTGATTTGTTAAGCATGGGAAAGGACAAAAATAAATACAACACAACTTTGTTATTCATAATAATTCTCAGCAATGATGGCATTTGCTCAGAGCTGAAAATGTAGCCAATTTTACCGTTCAAAACTAACTGTTTCAGGGGGTGACGTGTGAGTTATTAATTACTTCACAAAATATTCACATTATTAGTAAAGTCATAACGGTCAAGCCCGCAACGGGGCGTGGGCTAACGTAAGAAGGATGGCTTCTCACTGCTCATGCCGCCCTGGTAAGTTGCCTGACTAATCAGCATAAAAATTAGCCAGTTAACTTATCTCCTAGTTTTGAAGGATATCCGGAGGCTATGATTAAGTTTGGTTTAATTATTTACGATTAGATTAGATCAACTTAAGTAGTTTTAATTGTAAATATGGTACTAAAGGTCTTGTTACCTATAAGACTATAGGAATGATAGGTCCTGCCCGCGACTTCGTCCGCGTGAATTTTGATAACCGTTGCGTTATTCCTTTGGGAACTTTAAAATTTTCCGGGATGAAAAGTAGCCTAAGTTAATTTATTGTAGTATTTAGGTTTAGTTATGATTTTATTATTTTCCGTTTTTTTGTTTGTCTTAACAAACGTTCTTACACTTATGTGTTAACCCATTATAGGCTGACTTGTATGATTATACATAGAAATTTGTTTTGACTTTTATTATATACAACAGTAAAGCACAAACTCTACGACATACGGTGCTAAACGGCACTGCTAGCCTGTAATGGGATCCTGAGTAGCAAATGGTTTCCTATAGGCTATCTCCATTCCAAATTTTATCCAAATCCGTCCAGTCTTTACACACAAACTGTCGCGTTTATAATATTAGTTGGATTTTAGTGGTGGTGAAGACCAGTTCTCTACCTCCTTAACCTTTAACCTACCGCCAAGCAGCAGTGTTCGCATTGTATTCCGGTATGGAAGTAAGAAACCGGTAATTACCAACATAGATGCATTCCAGCTTAGTCCTCAGGGTTGGCAACGCTTAGAATGCAGTTTTAAGATTGTAGTATCTATGGGTTTCTGATAGCATTTACCACCAGAGGGCCCAGCCAAGATGCACGTTTCTATTCGTTCCGTTTTTAAACCAATCGCCTCACTGGTAGATGACGTGATACAAAAAGTCACGTGATCTACCAGTGACGTGATTGGTTACGAGTAAAAACGAAACGAATAGAAACGCTAGTTAGCGTAGTGCCTCTTGGCAGGGCCCTCAGGTGGACTGTGTGCTCGTTTGCCTTGTCTATGCCATCTATATATATAAAAATGAATTGCTGTTCGTTAGTCTCACTAAAACTCGAGAACGGCTGAACCGATTTGGCTGATTCCTTATTGTCTATTCGGTTGTATTCGTTATTGTCAGGGCAAGGTTTGTATGAAAGAAAAAAAAGCCACTGGGAAAGTCGGAAATTTGCAGCGGGCGAAGCCGCTGGCGGGTCACTAGTGGTGAATAAAAATACAGCCTATAATAAAGCAGTACCTATTGTACTAATTATAACTGAGATTTTAACGTAATTTTCCAAAAGACTTGTCAATGTACCTAATACTTGTTCTTAGTAACAAATTATGACTTATTGGAGGGAAGCTCTTCCCCGATTCGGATTTTCGTTTGTCTGGATACTCCTCCCAAACTATTACAGATATCAGGATCAAATTTAGTCCGTAATACGACATCTAGCCATAGAGGGTCTAAAAAAATAATTGAAAATCGGACATACCACGGAGGAATTATCACCGAAAAACTGTTCCCATAGAATTTCAATGGGAAAAATGGGAAAATGGCTTCGCTCCATTTAGACTTGCCCTGGGGACGGCAAGTGCACCTAGTGGGGTCCGTTCATTTGACCAAAAGTTCGTTTGACAAACGTCTCATTTTACAAACTTTTTTTTTTATGGCATAGGGAAGGCTGACGAGCACACAGGCCACCTGATGGTAAATGGAAACTGTGACCCATAGACATTCGCATTCACAAGACTGCAAGCCTAAGACTGCAAATGCGCTGCCAACCCTGAGGACTAAGATGGAATGCCTCTATGCTAGTCATTACACCGGCTGTCTTATCCCCAAACCGGCACACAACAATGCGAACACTGCTGTTTGGCGGTAGGTTAATGGATAAGATGGTGGTAGCGATCCGGACGGACCCCGCACAAGGTCCTACCACCCGCAAATTTAAATGAGCTTATTAAAGAGGTTAGGTCAGGTTACAATATCGACCACAAAAAGCTTAAAAATAATACGGCGGGAAGTATCTCTTTGTGAAATGAAAGTTTGTAAAATGATACGTTTGTCAAATGATGATTTGGTAAATCATTAGTGAACCGCACCTAGTATTAGATTGTTTTTCTATTCACCGCATCTTACGGTACATAATCTTAAAAACTGCTATGAAGGACTGTGAATAAAATGACGCATGGGTGTATCGGTCTTATATGTTTATATTGTTTTTGTATATTTATTCGAAGGCTCCGAAAGCTATTATCAAACGGATTGTAGCTCAGCGTTATCTCGCCATCGCCGCGTGTTACTATTTTTTTTAATTACAAGTGTGTAACTACTGGTGATGAATGACCTCGCTGTTAGAGCACGACATTATGGACGCGGCATTTAAAGTTATTCATGCTTTGATAAACTTAGGAACATATAGTGGAACTTGAGGATTGAAACTTCAAACGCGGAAGATACACTAACAATCGAATCACCAAGGCAAGAAAATGTTGAGTGTTTTTGTCCTGTCGCATATATTCACTGAATTTGCGAACATAACCTAAACCTAGTTACCTATTTTGACCTTATATTAAGTTAACTTGAACTTTAAACGTGAAAGATGCACCAGCAAAAGAGACCCGTATACTATAGCTCTGTTCCTCACACCCATTCTAAACCGAATTGCTTAGCCAGCACCAGTTGTTCGCGACTTGTTCGTTGCTCGCATCTCCTTTTCTAACGATAACGGTAACGATAGAGACGCACTGAGCGACAAGCGACAAAATGCAGCTCTAGTCACTATGTCAAGAAAATATAATAGCAGCTTGATTTTTTGTTCACAGGGCTAGGTATAATGGTTGTCAATGTCAAATTATAAACAGATTTTCTTATTTAACTAGTGTTTTCCGTGAAGCTTGTGTCTCTTGAATATTATGTTGTTGGGTTGTAATGGTTAGGTCAGCCATATAAAAGTAATGGGACTTTACGGGTTGAATTTGAATTTGAACCCAAAATCCAACTAAACCCGTTATTAATGGGCTTGCTTTTAGTTATCCACAACTGCCGCATCCACTTTTTCTATAGAGCTTCAAGAAAAACAAGTACATTTAAGTATTCATGAATATTAACACACTCGACATCAATCATACAGTATTACTGCACTTAATCAAAAAGGCTTAACCACCAACTATACACTCCATGTTGAAATCTCAATAACTAAAACACATTCAACCTTGCACATCAACAAATAAGGCAGCAATTCAAATTAGTTTCTTTCCAACATATACGTCCTTTTCTTGTTCGGTTGGGTCACTTGTCCGGCTTCCTAATGACCTCCTTAACTTGGTCGCGGTAAAGGGTTGCCATAAGAAAGTGGGGTAATTCTCCCCGTTTTCATGGTGATTAGGGAATGTTAATTAGCTATGGATAGGGATAGTTTATGCGATAAACTCGAGGTTTTACGCAATATGAATAAATTAAATGTAACAAAGAACATTAGAGAAAATGATTATGTAAGATTAATTAATAGTATTTCAGGCAACGTTTGTTAAGTATTATCTACGGATCTACTAAATCAGTTCGCCTTCGCAAATGTACAAGTAACTTTAAGAAATATTTAGCCCTTAAGTCATCACATCTCTTCAGTGTTGGACAAGCCTACCCAGTGTTGCCAGTTTTTTTTTTTACCAAGCGGGATTCTTTCGTCGAAGTCGGGGCAAAGTAAAAAAACGTATATTATAATCAACAGATTTTACATAAATATTATTTTCATTTAAGTTTTAAATTACGTTTACGTGACAATTGATAGCATACATAGCCATGGAAAATCTATACTCATAAAAATATGATATGGAACGGCATCGGCCCTACGTCTTTTAAATAAAAAAAATCGCACGCACGGCCGAGTTAACCTCGAAAAGCGGTACTGAGCCTGTCCCGCGCGGGACATATAATTATGATTTAAAAATAGGGCCTACCACAAGGTTTACCAAATGTTCCGGTCTTGCGCCGCCTGCATCCATCTCGTTACCCGCAACCTTAAGCCACGTCACGTCGTCTCGGTCCATTGTGGAGCTCTACCCCTGCTGCGTTCTCCACTACACCCCGTAATGCCTTCTCATGATTACCCATAAACAAAACAAATACATTTTTGGCGACTCTAAATTTTAACTAATATCTAAAGAATTATGAAAGTAAAAAATCGCATCCAAATCGTTTCGTCCGTTTAACACCTACGGTGCCACAGACACACAGACACACAAACACACACATAGCGGTCAAAGTTATAACACCCCTCTTTTTTCGTCAGGGGTTAAGAATACTATTACTCGTAATAATTTTAAGACATAATGTTATCTACATGCATCGCAAATGATTTTTCAACAATATTCTATACGGTTCGTTATCTTGCGCGAGCGCATCGCGATTTATTCGTCATGGGACAGGACATGCCCACTACAAGGAAATGTTTATCTACCCCGCTTACCAACGTTTTTGCGGCGCGTTCCCACTGACCTACGACTCGGCGAGATTCAGGTGATACGGAGTTTTATGAAACTGCCATGATTTGGTGAATTTTTCAACTCCAAACCTCGCGGTTAAAATCTTGAAACGTTTCACTATAGAATTATAATAATAAACTCACTGCAGGGATATCAGAACACATTTGAAACACAGTGATAACGCGTCTGTCCTGCCTGATTCACGTAATTAATGCTGTGAAAATAATGAAAACAACCAGATTTCAGAAGAAAAAGCTTTTGGTGAGCTATCCTTACCATATAATACTGTTAAAATACTTATTTTTTGTCTACCGCAGTAAGTACCTACTTTAGATAATCTGTTGAGTGGTGGTAGAACCATGAGAAAGGTCTTTCCGGATCTGTTATCGCATTACTGTGTTCCCTAATAAAGGCACAACGCTTAAATCACGTAGGTAGCAGTAAAAAAAAACAATATAAATTTAGCTCCGAGAGATAACCTTTCTCATCCCCTATTCAAGTTCGATTATCACGATTATTGAATATGTATGTGTTGTAATTATTATAAAAAACTAGGTTTGTTCGTTTCCTTTTTAGGGTTCCATACCAGAATGGTAAAAAAGGAACACTTATGGTGAGACTTCGTTGTGCGTCTATCTGTCTGTCTGTATGTCACAGTAGGTTTTCTCAGCAACTACAAATGCTATCAAAATATATTATTTAAATTTTCAGTGATGTACTTTTTGATCTATAGCCAAAAATAACAAAAAAATAACCGTCCTCCGCCGCCCGCCCCCCCCCCTTTATCTCCGAAGTTTAAGAATCGAAAAATGTGAAAAATCCTTACGTATAGAGAATTACTTATATTGTAGGGGAAAAAAATATATTTACAGTTTTTGAGAAATAACAAAATGAACTTTGAAAATCTGTATGTTAATTTAGGCTAGTTAAAACGGACCTTATTGCATGGAAAATTAATCTCATAACAAAATTAGTGTTTTCATTTGCGGTTACCAAGCACATTATCTTAAATACGGAAACCTCGGTGCGCGAGTCCGATTCGCACATGGCCGGTATTTTTTAAAATTTCTAGTTTTTCATAATATCAATACAACATATTATTAAAAATATGGACTATGTTCAAGGGGAGAGAAACGTTACCGCATTTTGTATGGGAATTTTCAGCTTGGCAATCCACTTAGTTGTCCTTAGAGCCCGTATTTACTATCGCCTGGCCTGTATGTTAATTTGCCTCCGTACCATAAGAAAGGTGTTTTAATGGCAAATATCGTGGTGCAATGGATCCGAACCCCGGCCGCGACACCGGGTGATAGCGGAATCGAATCCGCGATATGTTAATGTCCGTCCGATCGTGACGCACGCCCGTCCGCCCCATCTGATGTTCACTAAATATATTTGCTAAATTCTTATTCGCTTAATGTACTGCAAGAATTGTTAGGTTAGGATTTAATGAGATGGAAACTAGAAGTAGATATCGTAGAAAGAAGCTTCCGGACATGATCTTAGATTATACAATGTCAGAAATAAGTTAGCGTTATTATCTTAAATTGATAATGAATAAATATAAAAGAAGAGAAGAGAAAGAAACTTTTGGAGTATGCTTCTGGAAGTGCTGGCCACTTATTCGTTCTTATAATAACAAATGACCAGAATAAAATTTAAAAAGACAGCAGCGATTGAATTTCGAATATTCCAATTTCGAATTAAACGTCGTGTCCTTACCACGTGACAGATGAACTAACACGTAACACAAACAAATCAAGATGCCAACATCGATAATCTACACAGTCACTCAACCTCATTGTTTAGTTTTATTTTAAACTAGCAACACCGCACTAATGGCAGCCGAATCGTACTGACGTTAAGTTGACAGCGCGTAGATTCTTTGTATTTGTAGATGGTAGCATTGATAAATACTTTCTAAGTTGCTAAGTTAGATGATTTGATTTTAATTTATTTATATGTAGCACCAAAACTACTTTGCTTACAAGGCCTTGAAAGTTTGATTTTTTATTACTGACTACCTAAAAATTATGGCTTTTCGGGTGTAGGTATGTTTTAGGTTTCTTAGGGCCGTATTAATAAACTTATCTTGACTGTGAGGCCCGTCACAAGATACGTCAAAGTAAACGCCAAACCATAGAACACTGTATTTTTGACGCATCTCGAGACGAGCATTTAAGTTGAGATCAGTTTATTAACGGGCCTTAGTGAGCTCTAGTCACGTTTAAAACAGAGAGCCTCCAAAAATATTTCACTGTCAGTTGAAAATTTGTGGTAAGTCGAGTCTCTTTTATCGTAGGCCAGGAAGCCTCTTTCCCTTTCACAACCATAGTTACAGAGGGAGAGATCAGTCCTCGATAAGCGCTAGTTTGCCTCAGATTCTTATTAAATGAGTTCTGCACGTTAACATCGGCATTGACTTGCCACTCGTGCCATATCGCCGGGATCGCGATGTCGACTCGAAGTAATTATGGGAACTAAATGAACGCGTGTTTACCTGACTTTTGAAGTTTAAATGGGGTAATTTCAAGTATTTCATGCTGGCCGGTAAATAGTCAAAAAAGAAAACATATTTTTCAAGACCCTCATTCATTAGGGTAAATCATCAATAACTGGCAACTTCGTTTGCCATTAAATAACTAGGCACCAATTTTAAATAGTGTGTGGTTCCATACGAGCATAAATTGGCCCTAACGATAGTTTTGAGTGCCTACTCTAAACGATCTTACAATAAAAATGTAACAATTACCCTTGATAATGTCGAGCAGCAATGTGATGCAAAGTTATACCCTGATATTTATTTTATTCAGTTTTGTACACTGAACCGAAAAACCGTTGGCATCATTTTAATAGTGTTAACAGTGTAAGATCAATCACAATAGGTCCATGGCATCGCATGCATTATGCATAGATTTATTTATAAAGTTTTTATCGGGCTGTTGTTATCGGACGATCGATTTTACGCGCGAGTACCCAGCATTGACATTTAGACGCATTACTATTGTGTAATAATGAATATCTGTAATTTGATATGTCGATATTGTCATGTTAGCGCTTTATTGAACCACGAGTAGGGATGCCAGACGTCAAGGAGTATTTATTTTCGAATGTACCTTTTTTATCTAAGTACATATACAAAACCAATTAAACACCCCATTTTATACTACTATTTAACGCATACAAACTTATGTAAATCGTTAAAAAAAAAAACTGGATAAATCAGTATTATCCTTGTCGCGGCACCCAAAAGTTCAAGTGTCTGGGGATTTTGTGACATAGTTCTATAGTGGTGAAAAAACTCGGTTGACTGTACAAAAGTGATCATTTTGGCTTTGTCTGTACAATTAATTAGTCACTATCTAAAACTTTAAATTGCATCCCAATTGTATGGCAACTATAGTTTTCTTACACCTTACTAACCTTTGCAAAAATAAATTCTAACAACTTAATTCACAGCCGCCTGCGTTTAACGTATCGCAAATCAAACTCAAGCGCACTGAAGCAGTATACGATCGATGAAGCTTTTAATGGAAATGAAAATTTCTTCCCATAATTTGCCTTCAAACATTAAAAACATTACGATAATTCCGTTAATAATTCCACTCTCTCTTTGATTGGAAACCTGAACTCATCATCCAAATTTCTCAATGACAATTCATTGATGGATAACATTCAAATGGTAGTGGTTATCACATGTCATGTGATCGCTCACGCCCAGATTCCTATCAGCTGATTGTGACGCGACCGATGCACGACTATTTTAATTGGCCCCCGATGCCACAGATAAAAAACAAGATGGCGCCCGGACACGTGTTCGTTAGTTGTAGACAAGTTTACATGTGTTCGGATTTACACAGGAGCGTGTTGTTTAAATCAATCCTAGTGTGTCTGTTGGACTTTGCTAGCGATCATGTGTTTCGCCTATACACAGTATAAAAATAGTCCTAGGCATCATTTAACTCAATCTGGCAATAAAAAGTAGTTAAAATCATGGCTATGAGGGCTATGCTCGGGGTTTCTCTGCGTGATAGAATCAGAAATGATGATATCCGCAGTAGAACTAAGGTTACCGACATAGCCCGAAGAATAGCTAAACTGAAGTGGCAGTGGGCGGGGCACATTGCTCGCAGGACTGATGGCCGATGGGATCAGAAGGTTCTGGAGTGGCGTCCGCAGGCCGGAAGACGAGCTGTAGGTTAGGTAGGCCTCCAACAAGATGGAGTGACTACCTTTTCAGGATTGCGGGACCACGGTGGATGCGAAAAGCACAAGACCGGTCTGAGTGAAAAGCCTTGGGGAGGCCTATGTCCAGCACTGGACGTCTTTCGGCTGACATGATGATGATGATGAAAATCATTACGCTTTCTTTGCTTCGCCGTAATCGTTGCTTCTTTCTACTTCCTAGATTGGTTTCGGTACTTTGTCAGTTTCATACAATTAAAACTATAGTCACGCTGTTCTAAAAGACCTGTTTGTGATAGCTGTCTACTTGGAACAACATGTGTGAGATATGTTGTGGTGATTTATTAGCTGTTCATCCACTACGCAGTTCGTCCAATTGGTTTTTAAATCCTCATTTTGTCCAACGCATATTTCGTCCAACAGACGTTTTGTCAAATAGTTAGGCAACACGTATCTGGTATTGATTTAAAAATATCCTGAAAATTTACTACTTCTACTTTTTACAGTACTTTTGTTGCATCAATTAGAATGTAACCAGTATTTATGTCTAATTATTGGTTTCCTGTTATTTCATACAATATCGTGCGTCACATGTCGCAGGACGTAACGTTAAGTTACGGTTAATATTCTCAAACCTAGTACGATAAGATTACTGGATGATATATGTATATTTAGTCTCGTCATTAACGGCGAAATGGCGATGCTGCAATTCAAAAAACCTGGCTAAGTAATAGTAGATTGTGTCACAAGGGAGCAAAATGACATATTTAAGGCGAGGGCCTACATTGAATCCTGAACGAAGCGAAGGATTCTACAATTGAATCCCGAGCGTAGCGAGGGATTCTAAAATAGAATCCTGAGCGTAGTGAGGGATTAAAGTGTTAACGCCCAAGGTGGAAATAATTTTGCTACCGTGTGACACATCATACTGCTTTTCACATCACCTATGAGGAAAATAAAAGATCTTAGTGATGAAACAAATTTAATTATTCACACATTCTAGAAATGCTGAAATTATCAAATTTAACAACAGGAAATTATCGCACTTAACAACAATTATCAAATTTGGCAACAAAATGTCCTTGAACAGAAAAGTGCCACTTTGATCCCTCCTAGCAGGGAACAAGAGTCCCCTTTCCGAATAGGTGATATGATATATTTATTTTAAGTTGTAATTTCGAAGTCTAGTATTATAATAAGACTCCCAAGTTTCGTTTATTCTTGGGAACACGGGAGGGGTAAGAATATACGACAATGCAGTGCTGCAAGCCCCCCTGATTGACATAATCAGTGGCAGCAGCATGATACGTACACGACGCCTCGTACTTAAGTATCTTTTTTGATCGAACTCCTCAAAAAACCAAAGCTCACCTGAAAGATCATCAAATTCTGCATAAGAAAAATCACTGCTGCATTTAGACATCGAACATAAAAAAATAAAAATAAAGTTGTGGCAGGTTTTTCGCAATGCAGCATTGCACTTTCGTGTTCTCCCTTTAATGACGAGACTAAATATATATAAACTGGACCGCAAAACTAAGTATCACACTTTATAAAGTGTGATACTTAGTTTTGTTTTGCAGTATATATCATCCGGTAGTCTTATCGTACCTACTTGGTTTAGTGTCGTGGGCTCCCCTACTATATAATATGTTTACATGTGTTTGAGGCATGTTTAAGGTTTTATATTGTACTACGCTGACAGCTTTCAAATCAGGCCTTCTACATCGGCACCAATATAATAATACCATGTTAAAAACCGATTACTTACAGTGACTCTTGCAAAAACGTTACGTACGTTTAATAACTCGGATAGTATATAAATACTTGTTTTATTTCTACTAATAAATAGTGGCACAAATAGTCTTGAATTCGCTGCAATATTGCTGAATCGTATATGAACGTTGGAGCTGTAATCGCAAGCTTGTCCCCACAAGAAGCATGGCGCAACAAAGCCCCCGATAATTCTATGTCCCGTCTACAACTATGCGGGCACATCGCATGCTTCTCATTTAAAGGCCGCACTGCTCGTTTGACATGTTTATAAAGACAAAGGTTACAGATGAATATCATTTAACGAAATGAGCAGTTTCGCGAACGCGGCATAAACGACACCCAGTCACGCCATCTATATGATCCTACGTACCTTTCACGGAACAATCGCTTTATAACTTATTTAGCGAAGCGAACGCTAACGAACGGCGATAACTCCCGCGTATGACGCTAAACCGATAGCCGGTAGCCAGCCAATCACGCGTCATTGTGAATCGGACGGACCAATCAGAGAGGGGACTAGGATAGCGTGACCCGAACGCAATCCGATTCGAGTGGTATTCGTTACCGCGAGATGGCAGCGCCCGCGCGGCCAATCGTCGCGCTCATCGCGCTGTCGTGCCCATATAATGATCTTCACAGCCAGGAGAATGAAGTTGAGCCCCTCATTAATTGGCGTTTTGAGCCGAGATCGCTGCGCGAAAGATAGGTTAATTCCTCGCTCGCGAGAGATCCTTGTCGCTCAAAAAGGAAGGTGAGCGAGCGTTTTCTGGAAATCAGATCCAATTACAACAGCCCGTTAAGTTTTTGTTCTGTTTTCGCAATATTGATGGACTAGGTATCCTTTAGGACGTTTATCTGGTAACATTTCTCGCATTTGTTAAGTCGGACGCCCCACCCACGCGGTGGCATTTACATAGCTCGACCACGTCTCAATTAGGAGGGCTAATGTATGCCTCGACTCCGCGATCGAGTGACGCCGGCAGATACGGCGAAACGTGACAAGTGACGGCTATCGCACCCGGCGACACTAATAGGAGCCGATATTGGGCTTTACTTTTGTACTTTGCATACTGCCATTAGCGTCTAGCGAACCAACTGATTCCTCTATAAATAACGAGGACCTTAAGATATTCTAAGAAAAAAGACTCTTACGCTAAGAAAGCGGGAACAACGTATTTAAATTCTGTTTCTATCACAAAAGGTCGCAAATTTATAGTAGTTATTTCTTGTTTTCAGGTGAGGACGAGGAATGGGGAAACGAGAGCGAGGCGATGCCAGGAGAACCTCGCACGCCAAGCTCGGGGGGCGAGCGGCCCGCGTCGAGCGGCAACGCATCCCCCGCGTCGGCGTCCGGCGGCTCCCCGGCCGCGTCCCCGCCGCGCCTGCGCCTCAACACCGAGCTCGCCACCGACCCCGCGCTGGCGCCCTCGGCCACGGTGCTCAAGCGCGAGCCGCCCTCCCCCTCGCCGCCGCTGCCGCCTCCGACCACGCAAGCTCAGGCTAGAGAGTACTTTGCACTGACGGCGGCCGCATTCCCCGCGCTCTTCCCCGCTGCCCCGACGGGCTACATGTGCACGCCTTGCGGCATCCGCTACTCTTCCTTGAGTACACTCCAAGCTCACCAGGAACACTACTGCTCAGCCAGACTGCCGAAACCGTCGGAATCCACTGAATCGACCGGAGATGCCGCCGCTGACGAGTCCAGCAGCGACGCGAAGACGCCGCGCCGGACTGGCAAGCAATACGCCTGCACGTACTGCTCGTACAGCGCTGACAAGAAAGTCAGTCTCAACAGACACATGCGCATGCACTCTTCGTCTCCGGTGAGTAGCGGCACGCCCGCTCCTCCGCCGACTTCAAACGGAGAAGCGACCGAGGGTCAGCCTTCGCCGGATCGCTACTGCACCGACTGTGACATCAGATTTAGCTCGATCCAAACCTTTCGCGCCCACAAAACACATTATTGCAGCACGAGACAGGTTGTGAAGCCAGCCTCAGTTTCTGCAAGAGGAAGTTCAGTGACTTCGGGTTCCGCTCCTCCCTCTCCAGGCGCGACCCCTCCCGCCCAGAACCAGTACGCGTTAGCCTTGCCGACTAACCCGATTCTCATAGTTCCATACTCTATGTTGCGAAGTGCAAGCACTCTTCCAGGCACGACTTTACCAGACCCCGATACACCGTGCTTTTTGTTGCCTAACGGCACATTTCAGCCTCTGAGCCGAGCTCTACCAAATTTAAGTGTAGACGGGAAGGACGCGGAAGTCCTTAAGTCTGCCAATCGGCCTCGTGAACCTTTGAAAACCGGAGATACGCCTATGGATTTAAGCGTGCGGCGTACTCCTGAATCGGTTGGGACAGATGAGCATGAGAAAGAGAATCGATTGAGGTCGGCGACGCCGGAACAGATAGTATGCGCGCCCTCACTGCCGGGATCGCCGGGAACTCCTTCACCGTCGCCGCACCGTTCCTCTTCGCCCAGCGGCGAGAGCTCACCCAAGCGCCGGCGGCGGGACTCCCGTGGCCCTACTCCTAAACCCCCAAGCGTCCCCTCTCCACCCGAAGACAAGTTCACACCAGTAGTCCCCGCGACCATCTTACCACCCGGCTTAGCCATGCGTTTGGCCACAGAAATGCCGCTGGCAGGCGCGTCACCGCAAGTCCTGGTCAAACAGGGCGTCTCAAAATGCAAGGAATGCAACATCGTCTTCTGTAAATACGAGAACTACCGCATCCATAAACGCCACTATTGCTCCGCGGGCGGTGAAGAGAGAGCGAGTCCTGCACCTCCGGAGCCTGGTCCTCCTCCTCAATATCGTCAGCTGTACTGCCTGGCTTGTGGGATTCATTTTAGTTCCCTTGATAATCTGACGACGCACCAGTCGTTTTACTGTACGAAGAGGGAGACTCGTTCACCGCGGACGCTTCCGGAGATTCCCAGACCCGCGTCCGGGTCGGAGGGCGGGTGGAAGTGCCCCTGCTGCGACGTGGTGTCGCCGACGGCGGCGGCGGCGCAGCGGCACATGGAGGCCCACGCGGGCGTGAAGGCCTTCCGCTGCACCATCTGCCGGTACCGCGGGAACACCCTTCGAGGAATGCGCACGCATATACGAATGCACTTCCCGAAGAAGCCTGCCGATTTGCAGGTAAATTCGGTATATCTTTATAAAAAAATGCAGTTGATCTTGTATCCTAGAATGATCGTTAACGTCTCTGTTTTTTTTTAATAGACTAATATCGATTCCGCATGATGTCAAA
The DNA here is from genome assembly GCA_923062465.1 of Acleris sparsana. Lineage (NCBI taxonomy): Eukaryota > Metazoa > Arthropoda > Insecta > Lepidoptera > Tortricidae > Acleris > Acleris sparsana. The sequence continues at coordinate 19,681,506 of OV281286.1, forward strand.
AAGACGTCCACTGCTAACCTCCTGCTAAAGGAGGATCTCTACAAAAACATTAGCTGACCAACATTACAAAACTGTAAAGAGTTGAGCCTTGTGACGCTTTCCTAAAATGGTACATATCTACTACTTTTTAACACAGTAGATTTTAGTACTTTTATACATATTTTTCAAAATTATTTTCCAAACAACTTCATTCTCCAGCTATTTAACTAATAACACTCCATTTTTTCCAGGAGGAGAGCTACATAGCCTGCGTGCTAGAAGACGATAACCGCGAGACGAGCTCCCCCGCCCCCGCGGTGGGGGAGCGCGTGCACCGCTGCGGCTCGTGCGCCTACACCTCCACCTACCGCGGCAACGTCGTCCGCCACGCGCGCCTCGTGCACGCCACCGACGACCCGGAGCCAGAGGAGACCTCTCCCGTCCCCGTCCCCGTCGCGGACATTAAGAAAGAACCGGATGCAGAAACAGAAGAGACCCCAAACTACTGCAAATCTTGCGACATATCATTCAAATACGTAAACACGTACAAAGCGCACAAGCAGTTCTACTGCACGGCTAACAACCAAGATGCCGCGGCAAACAATAACGTATCGCCAGTGCTGCCAACTGCCAGAGTCAACGAAGTGCTATGAACTAGTTTGAAATTGGAATTAGAATTACTTTTCAAACAAGGACGGATCTCTTTCAAAAGGTAGTCGTAGTAATCGACTTATAAATCGATATATTTAGGCTATAATATCGATTATTGCGTGGATTCTTCGTAGCTTTCAAAAGGCTTGGTCTTAAATTATGAATTTAGAAATCGTATGTAAACTTTTAAATAATGTGCAATAATTGAATTAATCCGATATACTTATACTGCATATCAACGCCAAATTAAACGGTTTGAATTTTGATTATTAATAATGAGTGAGTGAATGAATATTGATAATGCTAGTGTAAATAGCTCTCAATGCATAGATTTTTTGTTATAACCTGTTAAAATTAAAGTTAATCGTGTATGTATTAGTGTTACGTTAAAAACTACCAAATTGTAAATATTATAGTATTTGTAAAGATATTATTACATTGTAACAAAATTTTATTACCATTTGTTCTAAGAATTGTTCTTGGTTTGTTGTTAATTTTGTTTAATATTATTATTAGGTGACTGAGTATTTGCAGTGAACATTACAGGTACATGGAATATTATGTCTATTATATGTAATATACTTTGGTACTTTGTCGCTTTGACGTAATTTTAAAACTGCCTCTCAAAGTTGACAAAGTAGTAAGAGCGGTGAAGTACTGAAGTACATATACATAATACATAATTATGTTACTTACTGTACATTTCGATGGCATCCATTTTTTTCTTGACAGGATAGTGCAAGAGGTATATTTGATCCTGCTGGCACAAGGTTGGTCATGGGTTTTTGAAGACATTTAGTCCCTTTTTTACGGTTTCAATGTTAATTTGGGTTCTGATTGAAAAATTTAGATTGTCCTTTTAAATTAAGTCAAAATATAATCCATTTACCAATACATACGTACATTAAAATACCATCAAATGGCTTCAAGAACGCATAATATCCCACTTAAAAGTAAAATTTCATTAAATCCTAATATAATCTGTAATTACATTTTGCATGAAACGGAACGCTAAAAGTTGTGAAAACCGTCTCTTTCTACGCTTCATAAACAAGTGCGATACGGCTGTATGTGTTCCGTTACACGCAAACCCGTTCTGTATTTGAATAAATTTTAAGGAAATAAGATAAAAAATACCATGTTTTGTCAATGCCAAAGCATCGCTAGAGTAATCGTGCATTTATAGCTATCTCACTAATAATACTTATAGTTTTAAAAACACAAGACTTATTCCGTAGACGTATTTGTAAATTGTCGCTGTGTTTGTCCGTCTCGAAGTATTTGTTGTAGGTATTTAAAGTTAGTACAAACTTACTTATGCTGGTGGCGAAGTGTGGAAGTCAAGCCGTTGCGAAGTAGTTTTGTTTGAATGTGAATACAGTATCGCCCGTCGCAGCGGCAGAAATAAGTTTGTTTATCTATAGGCCTGTCTCAGGAAATTGTATCATACTTCAGAGTAAAACAACTTGGTATAGTTCGGAAAAAAATATGTTGATAAGGTGGTTACAGTAGTGACAATACATTAAGATGTTGGCATATTATTGGATTATGTTGCCAAATTCATTCCGAACAGCAACCTCTATTTTTCCAAACGCTTATTACATATTGCATACCTATGACTCCAATAGGCTAATAAAATATTATATATAACTTCTCTTATCCTGTTTTCCATAGCGTAGTAAAAAAAATACAAATTTTCTAATATTAGAAAAATACTACTCCCACAGAAATTTTATTTTCACAGAAAGATAATGAGACAATCTATAGATAACTAACTTTGAATTAATCTATTTTTTATTCAATGATCGAGTGATGAATTTTTAAATTCAAAATTAACATGTTTTTGGTGTGCTCAACAAACACTTCATTAATTATGTATTTAATTTTGAATTTAAATATTAATTACCGTTCATATTTTAGTAAAGATCTTCCATTACAAGTTACTGTTAAAATAATGACGTTATGTTGATGTTACAGTCAATGTAATAAATAATAGTAAAAAGCGAGTGATCAATTTTGAACTTTGTCGCTTTAAACGTCAGGTGAACAATCAAACGAATGAAAACGGCAATGTACAAAAATGTTCATTTATTGATGACCAGACATTTGAATTGGGTTTGAATCATTTGACAATTAATTATATCATGTATTGGTAAAATTACTAATCGATATTTGTCACCTGGATATAAAAATATTTTTGCTTTCGAAGAACACAGTTAACAAAATCAAGAAGTAATATCAATTCAGATAAATCCTTTGGTGCATAATAGGAATTCTTACCAAGAAACATAAAATATAATAAACGAATATTAAATGTGTTTAACAAACAGAACTGGGATCTTCTACTAGTGATTCTATCGATACACAAATCCACTATTTGTCAAATAATTTTGCTAAACAAATCCCTTGTCTGCTTATAACATACATTGACTATACATGTTACATCATATCGTCCAACGTACTTTGACCGCTAAAGTCTTTATACGTTCTAAGCGACCTTAACAATAAAGTTTTTAGCGGTCCAAGTGCAACAAAATATCATGACATTGTTCCGAATTGCATCTGATATCGTGCCATACTCTGTGTTCTCAATAATAGTTGTTAATTTGAAATATTTCTCGAATAACAGGCAAAATGAACCTTTTCTAGAAACTTAGCTGATCTAGCATTACTTGCAACGATATCTAGAAATACCTACTGACATCTTTTCATGTCTATGTTTATGTTGATTACCTACGTGCGAGTCATAATTAGACCCCGTTATAAATTGCTCGCATCCACCGCGGTCCCGCGATCCTGACGAGGTTGTCACTCCATCTTGTTGGAGGCCTACCTACAGCTCGTCCTCTGGTCCGCGAACGCCATTCCAGAGCCTTCTGACCCCATCGGCCATCAGTCCTGCGAGCAATGTGCCCCGCCCACTGCCACTTCAGTTTAGCTATTCTTCGGGCTATGTCGGTAACCTTAGTTCTACTGCGGATATCATCATTTCTGATTCTATCACGCAGAGAAACCCCGAGCATAGCCCTCTCCATAGCCCTCTTGAGTGACTTTGAGCTTCCTTATGAGGCCCTTTGTTAGCGCCCACGTAGGTCAGTTTGGGTGTAAACGTCACAATAGGGTAGTCTGGGGACTAAATGGAACGGTGTTCATTAAGACGATATAAATTAAACTATAATAATAAATTATTTACAAGTCAATTGTCAATTGATTAATTTATCAATGATAATAATTATCAACGTTATTTTTTCGTTAACTGAGTATCTGTTGTTCTAAACCACATTAAAAATAGATTCTGAAAGCTCTAATGAATCAAACTAATATAAGAGAGGCAAGAAATACAATATTGAAAGAGAATTAAATTTGATAAAAGAAGTCTCGTGTGCTTTTCACAATCTATTTTGATAGCGGATAACATACAGAGCGAGGTATGAAAATTAATTCTGCACGAAAGAAGACGAAAAATATATGAAAAGTTGAGATTTGTATTAAAAAAAGGGACACCACGTAACGTTAACGATCTTAATGCAGGTCAAGAAATACAAATAAATCCAAGCAACCGTTACAAATCCTGCGTTGATAACCGCTAAATTAATCAATTGAAAATTGACTTATAAGTAATTTAAATAGTGAATGCCTGATTAAAAAAAAAACCGTTGAACACCAATACACTGGGGTTGTAGTGTTAATGAACACCGTTCCATTTAGTCCCCAGACTACCCTATTGTGACGTTTGCCCCCAAACTGAGCAATTGATAACGGGGTCTTGTCTTAAATCATAATTCTTTGAAAACTGGGCTGTCAACGTAGCGTTTATTTTTAAGTAAAGGTTGGCATTCTCATTTGTAACGTATTTCTCAGTGTAATTCCATGTAATGTATTGTTTTGTATATGGTATTTATATAGTTTTCTAGACCTCAAAGTAGTGCAGTGCAGTGCAGGTTCGGGTGTGTCGTTGTCACCTAAGTTTCTAGACAATACTTATATCATATTTTATGAGAAGTTATTATTAGTTCTCTCGTAAAATAAGAACTCGTAAAAATTGTATTCCAAAAACATTCAACTTGGATTTATTTCACAATCCCACCTCGTACGGAATTTGACTTTAAGGCATTGCATTAGGATAGCTACTCGGGTGTCATTGTGAAATAAGTTAACTTATTACTTAAGATGTTGATTAAGGGTGGTTATATAGACTTGATTAAAAACTCAACGTTGAAAAAGACAGGTCTCGACCTGTCAACTTAGATATCGTCCAGACGAATATTTAAATACACGTCAAACATATCAAGGGATGACAAATATCCGCTGTATACAGGTGAAAAACACAACGGCACATGGACGGCAACTACCTTAAATATTTTAAATAGTGTTTAAAAAAAATAACTACTCTATACCCTGTCCACGATATCGAGCTAGTATAGCGGTCTCTCTTTTGCACAATTTGTATGCAGATGAAAGGGACAAAAAAGGGGAGTGGGCGTGAACGATGGCACCTCACTGTCATGCTCGGCTTACATGCTCCGTCGCTCGAAATGTTTATTTTAATATCCCTTATGATTTTTCTGGTTTAGTTAAATAATAAAGGACCCAATAAGTATTTACTTATGTATTCATTTATTCAAACAGCAGAAGATAGTCCTGTAAACAAGCCGAGTCACAGATTAAACCGGTAAAAATTGAAAAGAGATCACTATAACGCGTCCGCACCGTGCAAGAGACAGATGTTGACTGAATTTCGACCGCCATGTAAACTCACCCGGTGCACGTGCATCGCCCTTATCGCTGACCAATGACGTGCTGTCTAAGTTTTCTAGTACTAGCTCGTTATCGTGGACAGGGTATAGTTATGGATTGAAAAAAAAACTGCCTTAAGCGGGAATCCAACAGCACAAGTTGTATTTTCTCGCTTGTCACTCAGTGCGTCTCTATCGTTACTGACTAGATAGAAGGGAGATCCGAGCAACAAAAAAGTCGCGGGCAACTTGTGCGAAACGGCTCGCATCGCATCGCATCGGATCGGACAGGATTTATGACGGAAACGATCGCGCGACGCAGCACACTTTCGGCCACGAACGCGTGTCGCGGAAGACGCCCTTGGTCAAGTTGCTGTGCGCCTGGTAATATAGACTTTAAATGCTGTGAACATGATTTAATATCGTTTAAAGACCATACAAATATTTCCGTTCGGATCCGTTGCGGGCCGTTTGGTGGAAATAGTGTTCAATACGGTAAAACAATATCGATTTTGCGCTGTTATCGTTGTGTGAACGTTATAATAGCTCTTATTTACTTTTCTCAAACATGCTCGGAAAAAAGGGTTTTCCGATTGAAAGACAAGGACGGAAAGAGCCTCATTTTACTCCTAGGAGTAAAAAAACCATATGAAAACACTTTCCGTCCAAGTCTATATTTTTCTTAAAAATGCTGTCAATTTGCATACAAAATCAAAAGGACCAAGACAAAAATTCCAAACAGCCAAGGTAACTGCTCGCTTTTTTAGCACAGTGCGTGTGTTTCTTTTTGAATTTGCATTGCAATTTCTATGGTTAGTATTTAAAAACAATTGACAGTAGGTAACATTCATTCTGCATAATTAAATTACTTGCTTTTTAAAAATGTATTTGTATTATTTCCTCACATGTTTGAGAAAAGCATTATGTATGCCTCGGCGGGAACGAGGATTTCCTGACTCGTATTTTAGCAGGCCTCGCTATTGCTCGGCCTGCTAACCACCTCGTTAGGAAAACCCTTACTTTCCGCGCCTAGGCAACAATGTACTATAACAGTTATGGCGGCAGAGTTGTGACTTCGATTTTACCGGCCGGGTGATTATTCGGCGTTTTAACCGCCGTCATATTATTCAAGATAAACTTTTTAATTGTCTTATGATTTTAAATGGAATCAATACTACCCCCGGGTCCGTTGACTTTGACATCAAAAGTTGCTTGTAATTATCATTGTTTTCTTCAATATATTGAAGACAACAATGACGGCCAAATATTCACCCGGCCCTTGTTGAATATGACAAATCAATGGTCGTGTTTTATGATACAGATCGAAAGTTTTTAATTAAATAAAGACTGACTAAGAAACTTGATCATTTTGATCATATATGACGAGTTCGATTTCCGGTTAACGCAGAAGAATTTTCAAAAATCTCCTTTGCAGAGAATTAGATAGTCCTAATCTTTAACGTAGTTCCTGTCCATGTGGCGTTCATTTTTTCCGCTCTGTATATTGATATAGGAGTTTTTTTGGGAGTGGGACTTTGAATCTACCATCAAGGCAATAAAGTTCAACTAATTCGATGTCATTTTTAGTTTATGCAGATAGGAAAATAAACCATATTTGCATTGCAATAAAAAACATCATTGTAAAGTGCGTATTTATATAGCTTTCTTAGTTGGATTTAGTCAGTAGTCGATAAGCTAACTGAGATGCAAGATAAATACGATCACTTTTAAAAATACGACGTCGATAATTCAATACGTATACTGCCGAGCAATGAAAATGGACACTGTACGTACAAATTTACGCGCTCTGTGACCAATTTTCATTGCACTTGAACTAAAGTGAACTTAAAACTGAGTGTTTGATGAAAGTCTGTAGAAACGCCCTGAAGTGATAATACATGTAATATAAATCATTAACATGATGTAGGCATGCAATGATATTGTAAAAATACGCCAGACAATAAATTATTTATCACATATTAAGGTTTTTGTTTAATTTTCTTTCCAACTAGTACCTTACGCAACTAAACTAAGCTTATATACACGAGTGCGAACAGTGCGATAGCTCGTAGGTGCTTCAGGTTTGTATTTCTCTCTCACTCGCTCACATACGCTCATATTAAGAGCGAGTGAGAGAGAAGTACAAACCCGAAACACCTTCAAAGTACTCACAGTGGTACTATACTTAATCTAAGTAGGTAGTTAACCTCCCCCCTTCGCCGTATCCTGTTCACCAATCCCAACCCAACGCACCCCTAATCTTGTAGGATGATGCAATAAGTAAAATCTTCCAAACCCTTACCCCCATCTCTAATAACCTCTGTTTTATCTTTCTTTGTATTACATCTATGTTAACCCAGAGCTAGCTCTAACTTTCAGTGTATAACATACACTTAAGGTTAGAGTTAGATATATTCCTGACGCACGCACCTCCCGAACACCTAACGGGTGTCGGTAGGACGGGGGATGGGGAATCCTGCAGCCTCCTAAACGGGAGAATGACTTTCTCTCCCGGCCCTTCAGCACTGGCTGGGGTAAGGTTCCGCGCGCGATTCACTGGTCCCCCGTCAAATTGACACCGGCCCTCCCATTAAAAAATGTATAGGCTAAGTTGCAACGGAAGAGGTCACAAAAGAGGGCAGCGCAAGGAGACCCGCGCAAAAATAGTATCTCCAGGCAAAAGAGAAAGCCTCAAAAAGGGTAGCCCCACCCATAAAGATGGTATCAACAGCCACACAAGTGGTCCTAAAAGATCTCCGACCCAACCCTTCCATTGTCGGGCAAAAGAAAGGAAGCCCGTAGTCTGTAAGCATGCATGCGTCAGGATTTCCACTCCGCGACTCACATAGCTATAAGTCTCCCCCCCATCCCAACCCCCATTCCTATCCCCCCTAACCCCGCGGATAAGTAAACGGAGGAACGACTTTCTCCTCCGGCCTTTCAGCACTGGCTGGGGTAGTATCCGCGGGAGTCTAAATTCTAGTTGGTAATAGGGGCATTGGTGTTTTTAGCCGGTGCGAGCCCGGCAGTACCTGGGCCCTCCATTCCCAGGTCTCCGGAAGGGATTTTCACCTCTGCCCCTTTTTCTTAAGCAAACAAAAGCAAGGACTTTTGTCTTTGGCCCCTCAGGCGATTACCAAAAAAAAAATAAAAAAAAAAAAAAAAGTAGGTAGTTAATTAAAAGTAAACAAAGAAAACAATGTGGCTCTTTATGGTAACCAATTAAGGCATACAGATACAAAATATATTGAACAGACCTATACTCGTAATAAACCTTTAGTATCTGTGGTTTGTCTTGATTGGTCAGCACAATAAGTCGTATCGTATTGTGATTGTATATTATTTATTGAACAAAACTATAACAATTACAAAATGTAATTAAAATAATATAGAAATGACAACTTATCCCCAAATGGGATCTCTTCCAACAGTTCCAACCCTGAAGTAGGTGAGGACAAAAATAGATCGAAATATGAAACGACATGAGTTTGGAATTTTTATAATATAATAAATGCACATATTAATGTGTACATACTACTATTACATTACATGTGTATCATGTACTGTAATGTATATAAAGAGGGATTGGTTTATTTAATATATTCCTGTTCGAAATGCATCTAATATGTAGCGTTCATATCATTCAAATAACCTCCTGAGTTTAAGAGCTGTTCAAAGACGTATAAAATATGGTAAAAACTAAAGGATATTGCATATAAAGACGAAAAAATGGAATGAGTGTAGCAAAATTTTCCTTGTAACTTTGCTTATAATACACTGTATTATAAAAAAAAAATTTTTTAGACAGTCATTTTTGGACATGAACTTTATTGGTCCCTTCTAAAAGGAATTTATCAAATGAGGAATGTCTTTTCAAAAGTTTTTATTTTTCGGGTAATCGAGAAAAACAAATCCACGGTTGTTTTATACATACTGCAAGCATTTTTTGTAAATATGAAATTTTTGAAAAGTCACACCTCAAATAACCATTAGCCCATACGATTGTACCTATAGAATAACCAATCACCCTTTATATGACTATCCTGTCGCTTTTGTATGGAGCTCTTTTGAAAGTATTGACTCATGTGGTAAAGGACTCAATAAAATTTGTTCCTGATTCGTCATACATTATTGGTCATATACCCAATTCGACAGATTCCTAACTCGTCATACCATGTACATTTGCCTGCACAAACTTACTATAGACTCCTCTGTGGTAAATGATAAGAACCTCTTTAGATAATTAATAGATGATTGTTACTTTATTATTTACTAGCTTCTGCCCGCGACTTTATCCGCGTTTTAAAGTTTCCGAGATGAAAAGTAGCCTATATGTTAATCCAGGGTATAAGCTATCTCGATTTTAAATTTCATCCAAATCAGTCAACCCGTTGCAGCGTGAAGCAGTAGCAAACCAACACACACAAACTCTTGCATTTATAATTTTAGTAGGATATTAATCCTGTAAGCACGTGTTCTGGATTTGACTGTACACGACTTAGGAATATGACGAGTTAGGAAAGTGTCGAATTAGGGATATGATATGACCAATTAGGAATATAAAGAATCAGGAACAAATCCTAAATAAAACTCCAAATAATCAACATACATTATATTCCCCACTCGCTTTCAGTCTGGCTCATCGCTAGACTCGTACTGGCCCCGGAACTGCTCGGAATCTTCCTCCTGTCCGTAATAAAAGCCATCATCACTGTCATCCTTGTAGCCTTGTAGAGATTCTTTGTCTAGATCCTGCGAGGGAATAAAAAGAAAAAAATAAAGTCGCGTTCGAAACGATAAAACATATTTGTTCATACTTCTATACTAGGTAACTTTGTTTATATGGAGAGGGTAATAGAACCTATATGAAACAATATAAATATAGTAGGGTAGAAGTACCATTTTTGGCCATTTAAGGTTGAAATGAGTACCAAAAATACGTAATTTAATTTAATAAAAAATAAAATCCATAAATAGTTAAGACTGAAGATTATTATTAAGATCAAATATATAACTATATTGGTAATTTCATAACGCTTTGGATAAAATGTAGACTGGCCAAAACACTTTTATACCTTCATTGCGTTGTAAATCTCTTTGTAGCAGATGGACTTAACCTCGTAAGGCCACGCGTATATTTTTTTACATAATACTGCCATTGGTATAAAGGTCCATTGCAAAGGAAATAAAATGGATTTTCCGTTTTTATAACTGACAATCGAATTAGAAAATTGACTCTATGATATTCATAATAACCTCATCTTACAATTTTGTTGTATGGTGGCCCTAGAGGATAGGCTACATACTATACGTTTTTTAATCAACCGGGGTGAAGCGGGACGGGGCGCCAGTTAATGCATAAAAGCCTTGAAATGTTAAACTTGTTACCTGAACCATGTTGCAGTGAACGAAGTCTTCCTTCCCTGGAGTGCCCATGACTCTAGCCTTGTACTCGGCGTAGGCGGCCCCATACCGCAGTGCGTCCTCGGCGCTCAGGTCGGGTGGACCCTCGTATATCTTGTCCTCGTCTACGTCGCTTGAGAGGTCATCCTCTGGAAGATAAGTTACTTTTAACTGGCTAAAACGATGTTATGTTTTTTTAGAAGGCACATGAGAACTCAGGCCACCTGATGGTAGACATGGGGGTGTTAGCTATTCAAAGTAATTTTATGGCATGGATGGTAAGTGGTTCATCTGATGAAACTGGTAAGTGGGCTCTAACGGCCATAGACAAATGAGAACTGAACTAATGTCTCTTGAAAATAGGGATGTGTCCTGGGTAAAAAAAATCTAGTTAGTCCATCAGTAAGATTATCAAATCAATCAAAACTGACAAATATAACGTGCATAAAATTTCGGAAGTGGAGCCCCGTGACGTCACAACATGGTATAAAGTGTGCCACGGCGTGACGTCACGAGAAACTTCAACGCTTTATATTCTTTATCTTTGTCATTTTTTGTTTGACAAAAGAAAAAATGTGTTCAATATTTTTTGATAATGTAATTGATGGACTAATTACATTTTTAAGACACTAGCCTATTAAGCGCCAATTAGTCCATTTAATTTTATCAAACTACCAACAAGGTGTCTAGTGAATGATAGAAAGAACACCCATGCAAAATGTTAGAGGCCATCCATTGTTAAATCGTTCCGAATTCGCCAGAGAGCAAAGGTGATCGACATTACTCTTAAAAGCAATGGGCTGGTCACATCTGTTACAGAACCAATAAAGTGGGATACCGGCTTATGACGAACAGTGGACTGCTGTGACACTGCGCTGAAGTTAAATTCAGAAAGAATAGTCCACCTATTGACTAAAGATTCCAATTTCAACCAGTCATATCCATCATTGGCTTGACATTCATACCTATCCCAATCTTCTTGACAGCCTGGACCATGTCGTCCTCATCGATGCTGCTCTCCTCGTCGGGATAGTCGTTCCGCCAGTTGTTCTCGTCGTTGGAGTCGTCGTCGTCGTCGGCCCCGTCGCTCGACGGCGTCTGCCGGCCGTTGTCGCGGTATGAGCCGAATATTAAGTCTGTCTCGTAGTTTTCTATACTGTAATGGGATTATATTGGTTTAAATATGGTATGTGTCAAAATCTTGAGTATATTTACTGTTATTTTTCCGACAAGCCAAAGTTAGCTAAATCTGTATCTGGTAAAAACTATATCTATACAAATTTTTAAAGCACGTTGGTTTTTTTTCATAGAGTAACAGATGTCCAAACTACATAGCACAAACATAGGAAACCCAATAAAGAATTGTTCGACAACAAGATAAGGGAAACAAAAACAACTGGAGTCTGAAAACATTATGGCGCATCCACATGCTTGGTGTTTGCCACAAACGCTGCAGGACGCAACTATATGTTAAAGTGAGCTACTAGATTTACTACTATCTCACTCTAACTTACGGTTGCGTACTGCAGTGTTTGTGACAAACACCAAGCGTGTGGATGCGGCTTTACTTTTGAGATAAGTACTACACAACATAATTATCCATCCCTTTTATGTTTCACGCCCTGTCACTTCCATACTAAAATCTGCTGAAAATTAAAAACCAAGAAAATATTCTAATGCTGTTGAAATGCGACATGCAACTTTTAGTCCCCTTATAGCTTCATTTGATGGTGTCTTCACATCATAAAAGTCTGCATTCATTAAACACCTCGGAGGATGCTGATTGTTGGGACAGATCTTTAATAATCAATAATCCATGCCAAAAGCATGTGCATTTGTGGTACGCAATTCAAATTCAGACCACTAGCCATATTTTTTATTTTATTATATAATGGGTAACGCTTCAGTTAAGATTTAGATCGCATCATGCAGAGGACTAATGACTGGCTGATCACTCTTAATGCTGCCAAGTGCACTGTCCTACACATAGGAAAAACAAAGCCTAAGTTCAATTATACGTTTGACTCCGCTTAACTTCAAGTTGTTGACACACAAAAAGATCTTGGCGTCACCATCACCCAGAACCTCAACTGGGACACACACATTACAAATGTGACTAAGAAGGCCAAATCCATGCTGTATATGATCAGAAAAGTATCCAATGTCATCACCAAGGACTTGTTTAATAAGATGTATAAAGCTTACATTCACCCTTTACTAGAGTATGCCTTTAAAATATGGTACCCCTAATTTAAGAAGGATATTGAATTACTGGAGAAAGTCCAGCAAAGAGCAACTAAAATGGTCGCCACATTGAAAGAACGCCTATTGGAACTAAATTTGACAATATTGGAGCAGAGAAGAAAACAAGGGGACATATTGAGACATATAAAATTTGGAATGGATACTATAACATAGCTAATCTGGTAACATGTACACATTAAGCCAGGACACAAGTTTAAGAAGGCACTCTATGAAACTAGTTAAGCCTCTGCTAGCAACCCTAGGAGACATTTCTTGTCGAATTGCATGATGAAAGTGTGGAACACTTTACCAGAAACTGTTATTAGTGCACCCTCAGTGAACTCCTTTAAAATAACCTTGATAAGTTCTTAAAAGCTTTATAGACACAAGTGCAGTGATGTACACGCATCAGCTCAAAGAGCTGCTAGTGTATTATTATAAATAATAATAATAATAATAATTTCCTATTAAAATTGATCTCCCTATTATAGTCAGGTAAAAAAAAGACTCCACACAAGTATATTTTCTGTTTTTGTATTGTATTGTATTTTTAACCATCAACATCTAAAATTTGTTGAGAAAAGTATGTATTTATTTGAGAAAAAGTAGAAGTTATTTTAGTATCCTAACACTAATTAACAACAATGCAACAATAGCAAATAAAAAATACCATAAAAATCCATATTATATATCGATTTTTAAAACCTCATTTTTTTTATACAATTTTATTTACATACCTGACTAAATTATCCAGCATAGATACATCAAAGTCTTGTTTGGCAGCTGTGTACAAATCATATGCATATTGCTCATCTGCTGCCTGATCCTTCTGTGCCAAATCAACCAAGTCAAAGTGTTCAGTCTCTTCTTTTAGACCTCTGTGACAGTTGATTACTTCATACCGACTCTCCTCAGATGCTACTTTTCTTTCTTTCCGTATCTTTTCTATAATATCATTGACATTGTGCTTTGACTTCAGTTTAATGTCTGTCTTTGGTACAACACTTATCAAATTTTCGGATATTTCCTGCAACATTACACAAATTTGATTCATTAAAAGTAAACATTAAGGATCTATTAGGACGCATATATTGTGATACCTGTAGGTTAACAAAAATACTTTTATTTCAGTTTCTTTCCACGAGTGTTAAAAGAGATTTTTATAATTAAATTTTGTTTTTTTTATTGTTTCATAGGACTATCATAGTTATAATAAACCTTACCTGATTATCAACAGTGCCTCTAAATACAAAAAGTGATGGCGAAACCTCTTCAACGTCGGTTTTTATCCGTTTACACAGAAGAACAAGGGCATCCTGTGGGTTGTCTTCTAAGCGGCGCTTTACACGCAATATTGTAGCCGTAGCCATGGCACACGAACTCTTTTAAATGTTAATCTAAATTCTGAGCGCCGAAAATTTTCGGCATGAACTTTGGTGGAAACTACAACTAAAATACATCCACAGCATATGTCAAATGTCAAAACAAAAGTGTCATAAGTCAAAAGTTGTTTTTTTCCACTGGACAAGAGGGTTACTCATAAAGCCTCGACGTTGTATTTCAACTTGTCTCCCAGACCTCTGATATTATAATTTAATTCCGTAAATTAAAAATCAGCTTTAGAATGTATTTAACACGATTATAGGTAGGTAGGTCATATAAGTAATAAAGAAATATTTTTATTTGTTGACGTTTTTAAGCACAGCGTTGAGTTTGGCAGTTCCGTCAGAACAGGCGTAGTTACTTGCGTCTATAGTGAATTCTGCATTGCAAAAAGAAAACATTGTATCGTTGTGTGTACGTGAGACTGGTTGTGGAAATTTTCTGTCGATATTATTCAATCAAAACACTGTAAAATATCAGTAAAATTTAGTGCATAAATCTGCAGTCATGAATAACATGGAGAATCTAAAGTTAAACTTTAATTCCATGGGGTCGGACGATTGGCGAACGCAATCCTTTCGACAAAACGTCGTTTCCAAAATGTAAGTGTACTATTGAGTAAGATTCATGTTATCCATTCAAAATATTGATATTCAATATAATTTATACCTTTTTCAAGTATAGCTGGTTTAATATCCATGTTGTATCCTGGTTAGTTCGCTAGATATTCCATTAAATTTTGTCAAATATTCTTTTACTTTGACCAGTGAGGAAGTGATCCAACGCTCAGGAATGCAAGTAGCCCGGAATAGCAGCGAGATGGAAAACCATGTGTTCATGAAAGCCAAAACTCGGGAGGAATACATGAATATGGTGGCCAAACTTATACTGCATGTGCGGGAGATGTGTAAGTATATTTTCTTTTCTTATACGAAATTCTTTCTGAGAATACCACAGAATTTTTAAGTATTCTTAAACTTTATTTTATTGAGGAGGTTGCAGAAATTTTGACTTGTTACTGTTTGTCCTGTAGGATGGTAGAGGCCCTCTACTACTCTATATGCCTAAGCAAGCCTAAGAATGGATTCATACCCAATTTTAATACATAATTTAGTAATTTCTTTGTAGATAAATTTATTGTTTTCAATCAAAATATATAAAGCTTTTTTTCTATCATGCATTTGAACAGTTTAAGCATTAAGTAAGCCACTTGTGCTTTAATTTGTGCAAAAAAACTGAAAAGAAACGGCGAAGATTGACTTTATATGTGGTACGTATGTATGCTTGATACATAATTAATAAAAAATCTTTTCTAGCTCAACCAAAGCCAAACCAACAGCAAAACATGCAAGGGCCAAATCAAAACCAGCCTGGACAGAACCCTCAAGTGCAGAATCAACAAGGGCAGAACCAGCAAGTGCAAAACCAGGGTGGAATGGCTCCAGATCCCATCAATGCTCTCCAGAACCTTGCTTCGCAGGGGACCCGGAACCAGATCATTAACATGGGCCCACAAGGTATGAAAAACTTTGGATCCCCTTGAAATACCAACAAACATTTCATCAAACGTGTCATTTCACTGAATTTTATTTTTGCGAAAACTTATAGTTTTCAGGTTATCTTAAGCATTTGATGCGTAGGTTAGGTTAGATTAGACCACCAATAAAATAAACTCCTGCACATGGAAATGCCTGTCGATGAAATGAAAATTCGAAAAGTGAAAAGTTCTATAAGATGAGTTTCAATATTTCAAGGGTAAACTGAAAAAGCTTTTAAATTCGCAGTAGTTACTGTAATGCACTCTTGGTTTTTTTTTAAATTATATTGTGTATATTTTTGATGTGTGTATTACAAATTTATGAGATTCAGGATAAATTATTCAAGTGGCTTGCCAGTTTTACACAGGCAGTAAAACAATAATGTCAATTAGCATAATGGCTTCAGAAAAGAAACTATCACATTCCTGCCTTTAGTTTAAATGAGTACCTAAATTCCATAGTCCCTGTTATGAAGACTTGAGCAAGGCTTTTGATAGTGTTGATTTTAGTAAAATGCTCAAGGAATATGGCATTTGGGCTTCAGCCACAAACTTTATTAATAGTTCTTACCAACAAAGAAAACCGATCATTAAAATAAATCAACAATGCCATAGAAGATTACTCTACAGATTTCTCCAATCGACATAACATGTTGTGCCACCGGGAAGTATTCTGGGACCATACTTTTTATAATCACTTATGAATGATGTTCCAGTAACAATGCAATAACTATATGTTTTGTGTGTAGATAATACAATTATAATTCCTGCCGTCTTGTGATTGCGTGTGTTGTTATTGTAATCTAGAGAATGCAAATTTCTATTGGTCACAGATTTTACATACTATCAGATGGCCTGTGTGCTTGTTTACCTTCTCAATACCATACATTAGATAGCAAAATGCTTTGAAAGCAATAGAGTTATGAGAACAGGAAAAAATTGCCATTTATTTTGATCTTGTGCTAGATTTCGCAATATTAATAATAATTACATTATATAATTTATATTATACATATTAATTACTTGCTGTTGGTTGTGAACCCGTCCGCGTAGAAGTCGTTTATAGAACAAGCAAAAAGAACCCTATGTCCTTCATCTAAAGGGTTCAAGCAATCTGCATAGCATATGCATATCCGATGGGGTTGGCAACGCATTATTGGCAGCGTTTGGTTTGCAGTCTTAAGTTTGTACGCTTGGAAATGCAAATGTCTATGGGTATAGTCTAATGGATAACATAGACATTTTGGTGAGTAACAACTGACCAAAATCTCTTTATTATCCATTACTCATGAGCTTGGGTTTTTGATACAGACCATTTTCAGGCGCTTTTTCCTGGTTTTGTTAGTTGATTGATATAATGTTCATGAGTCATTTGTATTCCCTGATATAAGTATGAGGTCATCTGCCTATCAGAGTTAATGCAGCTGTATTCCATCTTTATTTAAACTGTATTCATATCAGTTGAGTCTTCTCCTAAATTTTATTTACGTTGTTGGGTTATTGTGTAATGATTGTTAATATTACATTTTATTTTTTTAGTTTTAACATGCTCAAATATACTTCTGAACTGGCTTAGTCTTTAGGGTAGGGTCCCTCCAGAATACTACAACCACCCTCCCTGCTAACCCTATCAAACAACAGTATTCAATTCATACCATTGTATTGCACTATGAAGAGTTTCCGGTGTTGCATAGAGGCATTCCATCTTAGACTAGTCCTCAGGGTTGGCAACGCATTCACGGTCTAAGGATTGCAGTCTTGAGAATGCAAAGGTCTATGGATCACAGAATCCCACTTACCATCAGGTGGCATGTGTGCACCCATTCGCCTATGCCATAAAAAAAAGTGAGATATCTGAATTGAAAGGGTAATTATAGTGTATTGTTTGTGTCAGGTCAAATGCAACAGCAAAATTCCATGGGTCCCAACCAAGGCATGAGCATGCAGAGCCAGATCATCAACCCCCAGGGTCCCCAGGCCCAGACAGCGACGAATCTGCTGCAAACCCTGAACCGACCGCAGCTCAACATGCAGCTTCAAGGGAAATTGGGTAAGTTTTTTTTCTTGCCTACTAGCCTACTAATATTAGTGAGATATGGCTGTAATGTATATGTTACGCAAGTCTGTCGTACATTGGCCGAATTAAAAGCTAAAATGTGTATACCAAATGAGGGAAAATAAAATCTGGCGACGCGGCAGGCCAAGGCGACGTTAGCGAGACGAGCTTGATGCCTTCGATACAGATTAGTAGGACACTGCCCAAGATACGGCTATGTGGAAAAAAGGGAGGGCTTTGCCAAGCAGTGGGAAATTAGAGGCTGTTAAATAAATAATAATAATGTAAAAAAAAAATGTCTTATGAAATGCAAGTGGTCACCCATGACTCCGCGCAGTAATTCTGAATCGGTATTTCTTTGGGAACTGTTTTATACCATAAATAGTACCCTGTATCCATCCTCGAGCTATAAACTAGGGCTTGAGTCCTGAAATTTTCGACACTGATTTTGTATGAGCTAGTCGCGAAAAACTGTACTTCGGGGAGTGTGCACAAGAGCTCCACGAGCTTATTGCGTTGTGAAGCAATCCGCGATTTCCTATAATAAACAGTTAAAAGCAGTTTTATGTATACACACCGCATCATAAATATTCATATTTGAATTAAGTTCGTTACAAATTAGCGAGCAGAGAGGAATTAATTAAAGTGCGCGCCGCCGGGAATGGGAATGGATCTCTAGACACACTGGGTCCTCGTGTTATACATATAGGCTCGGTGACGTAGTCTGGGCTGGTGTAGGTGGGGGACGCTGATGCAGCTAACACGGCCTCTCCTGACGAGCCAGCGTCCTCGCAGGCTTCTGCAATCATTGAAGCCCCTTCTTAGGCGGGAACTGCCTTCGGGTCGTCATTTCTGGGTGTTGCCGACGAGGTGCTCGGCTGTGGGTCTACTTAATCCTCCTCGTCATCGTAACCTACGCACGAGAAACAAAGAATGAACATCTAAATGTCAGATACGCACACCTAGATAAAGAGTAGCACAACTCAAAATACCTCTTTTTTCAGGAATAGCAAAAAACGTTTTATTCAATTTCTATTTGACCGATTAAAAAAAAATTAAATGCGGTAGAATATTATTATACCAAAATATTTATTTGCTTAATTGCTTCCCGCTAATTATGTGTACCACCTTGTAGATTTGCTTTTTCCTAGTTATATTAGTATTCGTGATTTAATAATTGTTTAATATTTTTATCAACTCGAATTGATCTCATATTGTTGAAACATTTTGAATTAGTATACTTTTAATCTGTGTATTTTTTTTATAATATTCACAAAAATAGTAACATACCTTCATTTTTGTCTTGTAGTTTTTTTGTAATATTACTGAAATAAAACATTTTTAATGAAATAAATCTTTATTAAGTATTTAGGTAACAAACAAATAAAGATAATCAAAAACACAGCACTTTGAGATCCCTTAAACCTTGATTTATATTTCGTATTGTAAATCGTTCAACAAAATTAAAATTTCTCTTATAATTTAAACGAACATAACATTTCTTAAATCAGTAAGAGAAAAACAATATCAAAAAGGTAAGCAACATGAATAACTCCACTTTAATTTAACCCTTAACTACCTACCTTCATTACAATAATCAGTCTCACTGAGTTAACGTTGAATCAGACTTTTATTTTGAACCTTTTACCTAAATATTATCTTATACAGGCATCTATGAGAAAAACCTTTAACTAACTTAACTTCACTATTATAATCAGACTCATTATCAGTAATTATGACATCTAGAGAATTTTAACCTTACTTAATCAAATCAGACTTGACTATTTTATTTTACTAAATCATATTTTACCAATGACTATCAAAAAAGTATGACTATTCAGCCTTTATGTAAATATTTATAAACTTACATTATACCTTTTACTGTATATCTAACGCTTGTTTGTAATAAGAATCGACGTAACTCTGAGGAATAATTTTCTTATCGATCAATTCCATAATATCCCGCTTTTTATTGCCACCTAAGGGTATTTTTTGCAAATACGCTTGTTTCAAACTTGGAAAAAATTGTTGGTCTTGTACTCGTCTTTGGTTTCTTACAAAAGCTTTTTTGAAAACCGTCTCTTCATATGAAGTTTTGTAAAAAAATGACAGCGGTTGTTGTTTTTCAACGCGCAGTTGTTTGATATCGTGCCATTTTATTTTTTCTCTGTCAATATTAAGAGTGAAATTGTTTCCCCATTCTTCCTGAAGGGCTTTCAGATCATAGAACTTGTCATGTGTAAGTTCTTCCACATGATACGGTTTCCCAGTCTTTTTAGCTGTTCTTATTAATGTGGCGTACTGTTGTGGACAGTATATCGGACCTGATTTAGTATATCTCTTGATTTGTTTTTCGATAACGCTATGCACATTATCGCCTTCGTTCTGCGAATGACCACGAATCAAAAATTTATGAGTAATTGAGTTTAGTCTCATCATGGTTGCGACAGCGAAGGCGTAGGCAGATAGCAGATATTTATTTTTCTGCTGACCACAACAGTTATCACTATAAAATATAATGTCCAGTTCATCACCTGACGTATTTTTGTCAACAACCGTTTGTATATATTGCAGTACGCAGGATCCAATTTCCACAGCACCACGTTTACCTTCAATTTCATTCCAAAAGAAGCATATTACATCTTTTGCATACAAGTCACTAATCGTAAAATTAAAGCAATTTATTCTTGATTTATAAAAAAACAAGGAAACTTGCCCTTTAGGCAATTGCATCACGGCTTGAAGATCGTAAACTGCAATAACTGCGTCCTTCCTTTTCTTGTCACTTTCCTTTTCTGATCTAGACAGCACTTTCTCTTTCAAATGTTGATTATAAGCCTCAGCCAGTTTTAGTTTTTCTTCTCCGCTAGCATTTTTGTATGTTTCGCAAAGATCACATGCATCTTTTTTGGGGATGTGAAAAGAAATATTAAACTGTGTATTAAAAATACGATTAAACGTTGATGGCGAAGCAAATTGTAAACGTTCGTTTTCGCGTAGATCTTTATAATCTCGGTACAAATCTGAAAGCGATTTTTCACCTGGAATAAATTCCCTAGTTGTTTGTGCCCGAAGGTAATGTGATTCTATTCTAGGGATAGAATTGATGAAAGCGATGACACTTTCTCTGATTTCATTATCTATAGTAGAGTGCTGTCCGTGCTTACCTCTTCGGTCGTCTTCTATGAAACCACCTTCTTGTCGTTTCATAAAAGCTGTTCTAATGTATTGGTCGCTTATGTTTAGGGTAGCCTTAAAAAAAGTTTTGCAGACTCTAATACGAATATCATTAACTTCAAAGAAAAACGCAGAATTCAGTGACCTTAAATTCTGAGTACTGCTATATCTGTATTTAGGCTTAATTTCTTGAGTGTGCCTTATGACGAACTCTCTTTGTTTTTGAAGATCGCCTAGTTCCCAAAATTTGTCAAACAAAGATTGGCGTAATATTTCATTTATTTTAGTTTTGCATTGCAATTTGCACTTATCGTGGCACGGAGGTTTGATAGCTCTTTGAGGTACGATCTTATTAGTTGAAGTCACATAAGCCTTCCCGGTATTTCGCCGATATTTTTTAATATTTGAAGACCAACCGGAAGGGTTACGTGTCCTTTTCCTACCCCTTTGATGGCTTTCAGGATCAGCAGACTGGTCTATGATCGGGTGAGACGTGGAAGCTTCAGCAGGCGTATTCTCGTTTAATAGACCGGCAGAATCCGGAATGGCAGATGGCACAGAGCAACTATCTATTTCTGTTTTATTGCTGACCGAAGAGCTGCTGGAACTACTAGATGTCGAGCTAGAAGAGGAGGAGGAAGAGGTGGTACTGGAGGAACGAGCTCTTTTACTTGAAACAATGAGAGATGGACGATGAGTTTTCTCTTTAGGATGTGGGTTGAAGATTGGATCCGCATCCGTATCGTCGAAATCGCTACCATCGCTGTTCATCGGTGAAATATAATACAATGGTTTCACCTGGCTGCTAGTTGATGATGACGCTAACGCTGTTGGGTTTTTTTTCATTTCCATGGTATTATTTCCTGCGTCTTTTTCTATCGCCTCAGTGTTCGTCGAACGTGATGTTAGGTTCCCTTCAAGCTCCATCTCCGGATTATTGCTCTTAGGCTCGCTTGATTTTGTTCCCACCGCTTTCTGCAGAAGTAAAAGGCCACGGCCCTTCATCATCTGTAGCAACAAAATCACAATTAACCAAATTCACGAAAACTATACTAACTCAAAAAAACGTTTAAAAAACGAAGTATTTTAAGTAACAATCAAAATTTGTTAACTTGATTATAAAATACAAAAATAACTCGAAATATGCCTTCATCAAAATAAACGATAGCTCTTATTGTGTTGGAATAAAAGCTATTTTAAATTTGACCAGCAATACCCGACCAACTCAAATCATGTAAAATAATTTCACCAATACTAAACTATTTTTAATAAGTAAAATAAAAAGTACTTACATTTGTAAAAAATACCAGAGTAAGTGGAAATAATTTCAAGAACGCCTGCGAAATAAGACACGTTCAATCACTAACACCAAATCAACTCAAAATAATTATCGCTAGTTGACTGCACTTAACCACAAATACCAAACCAAGTCGAAATAATCCAGTCTTTGTGCGTATAGACAGCACCTTCCCCTACGGCTGGCATGTCATAACTGGCGTTGCGTTACTATAGTTGGTGGGGAGTGTACGCGGAGCAACTCGGGAAGACTAACTTACAGCGCCATCTACATTTTATTAATGGAGGTTTGTTCACGGGTGTCTTTGGAGTTAACGTAGTTTTTGACGCAGATTCTGATTATAGCAATAACTCGATTTTGTATTATTTCGTGTTGTGTTACTCTTTATCTAGGTGTGCGATATGACAGCAGCATTTAATGCTAATCAGACAAGAATCAATTTTAATATTGTTAAAATACGGTCATAATAACAATGCTATAATAGTAATTATAAAACTGTTATTACCATGGCAATGCTCATTATATAATTGTTTTCACACTTCGGTCACCTATAGCTTAATAGGTGGTATTCTAATACCGTTAACGATATATAAATATTTGCGATTCATAGTACGCGAGTAGAAAAATAACTATTTTATGACTTCAACTGTACTACGGAACTATACCAAATATCATTCCGACTTATAACATTCACTTGTGTTCATGTCAATAGTTGAAGTACTGTCAGTTTTTTATCTTTGTCTTTGTTTACAGGAGGCGGCATGGGGATGGTACCGAACCAAGGGCAAATGGGTAGCATGGGTATGAGTGGTATGAACCCCATGGGAAACCAGCTCCAGGGACAGATGGGTCCGGGGATGCAGGGGCAGATGATCAACATGCCAATGGGGTCCAATATGCAAGTTCCCATGAGTGGGGGGAGCGGCATGCAGTGCAACCAGGTGGGGGGGATGTCGCAGATGCAGCAGGGAGGGATGCAAGGGCAAATGGGGGGGCAGATGGGTAAGTCATAACAAGATAAAAATCATGGTAACACAATAATAATTATTATTAGCAGTAATAATATATTATTAAAAACGTTCTTATGCCCCTAGTAATAGATACGTGTCAGATATTTTTGAGCCCAAAAATATCACAGTGATTGTTTTAACTTGGTATATCTTGTTCTTTCCAGTGGGCGGCATGGGCAACAACCCCATGGTGAACATGAACATGCTGCACATGCAGGGCCGCGTACCGCCCAAGCAGGACGTGGGCATGGTAGGCTACAGCCGCGCGCCGGCGCCGGGACAGTTCCTGCGCCGCAGCCCCTCGCCCTCCGCGCCCTCGCCCGGCATGCCGGGGCCCAGCCCCGTCTCCATGGGCGGTGAGTACTCCCAGCAGTGGCGATGGCCAAAATCGAACTTCGAAGTTGCGTTGCCTCTTAAAAGCCTTGGACGTCTAGTGGCTTAGAGGGTCGACTCGTGATCGTGGGTCACCATGTACCAATGAGCTTTTCTAACTTAATTACATTACCCGATGCTCTTACGGTGGAGGAAAAACATCGTCATGAAACCTGCACATTTGAATAGCTGAGTGTGTAGGAGGGTAATTGCACAAAAGATCCTTAAGCGGTCGATGTGCATCCGAGAGGGCCCGTTTGTAAGGTAAGATACGTTATCTCTTTCTCTCGACTTAGTCACGAATGAGGAATGAAAGGGTCGGTCCGAAGTTTCAATATTAGAACTTCGTACTAACCATGTTGTTCCGGGCGTCGAGTGCCGCGCTTGTGCTCGAGAGGCATAATTTCAAGTTTAACTGGTGAATAGAAATAGATGTTTTAATGCATAGGTGTTTTGGTGTTCATAAAAAAAAAGTTTATCTTGGGCAGTATCCACGTCTTGTCTTTTTTTTGCTTTGATTTGCCTAAGTTATAAAGATACTTAGTAGAGTATAAAAAAAGAGCTGTAGTACATAGTAAGATATGTGTTGTGTCGGGGCAGGCGTGCTGGGCGGCGCGCTGCCGTCCCCGATGTCGCTGGGCATGGGCGCCTGCGCCGGCAGCCCGCAGCAGCACATGCCGCACCACCCGCCGCAGCAGAGGTACCGCACGCACACACACACTCTCCCCATTATGCAACAGTTACATAATGAGGGCTCTTATTAACCAGTGCTTAACTTACAAAACGAAGCATAGCTAAGTTCTCACTATCAAACCAGGTTCCTATCGGGTGTCTATTACGTGGTCAATTGACTGAATGGCTATAGATATAAAAAACCAGACAATGACGTAATAAGATCCGTTTTCACCATCATCTTGTCCTTATCCCAATAATTTGGGGCCGGCCCAGCACGTCTTTTTCTTCCAAACATCCCTAATAGACGTCATATCAGTATTCACTCCCTTTCTTTTCATATCGTTTTCAGACATCCATTTCCATCCATCTCTTCTTAGGCTGTTCCGCTATAGTCCTCCACATTCATATTTAACAGACTTCGCGTCACATGACTTGAATTTGAAGAATATACGCAGCTCGCAAGATTGTTTCCGTAATCTGTCGCCTTTTCGTCTATGCTTCATAAAGATAAAGATAAAAATAAAGAGACATTTATTCGCAACAAAACAAAACCACATTACATAGATACAAAAAATATCAAGACACAGAAAAATTGTTACGAAACGGTCCCAACTCAGCATTCGCTAGCCGTAAAGCCAGCACTGGTCTTCCGTTGGAACCGCTTGGTGAAAAAGCGGAAATTAACACCTTTAACACAAAACAACGCTAAAAGAAAAACATCAAGGATCAAATACAATAATTTGTTCGAGATTATCTCGAACGTCTCAAATGACCATAAAATTTATGGCCTGGTAAAGTTGGCAACACATAGGAAACAGAATCAATAAAATAAAACCAAAGATTGGAGAAATCTTGTGATGCAATAGGATTTTTTGTGACCTTTCCAAAGCTTTCGATTGCGTAGATCATGTGACTCTTATATTAAAATTAGAACATTATGGTCTGTCAAATAATTCTCTAAATCTTATGTCTTCATATCTTCATGATAGAACATAAACGGTTGTGGTAAACAAAACACAGTCCATGGGAGCAGCTATTAAACTAGGTGTGCCTCAGGGCTCTATATTAGGTCCTTTCTTATTTTTGGTTTATATTAATGACTTACCACGCACGGTAGATAACCTTTGTGATATTGTGCTATTTGCTGATGATACATCATTAATTTTCAAGGTAGAATGAAAATCCGTCGATTACAGTAGGATAAATGCCACGCTAGGTAAAGTACTTAATTGGTTTACTAGTAACAATTTGCTACTCAATGCTAAAAAAACTAAATGTGTTAGGTTCGCTTTGCCTAATGTTAGACCAGTAGAATCCAGTTTATTTCTAAATGATGAGTGTTTGGAAATGGTAGATAAGGCGCTTTTCTTAGGGATAACTATAGATAAAAACTTGCAATGGAGTCCCCATATAGCAGTACTAGCAGGCAAATTAAGTTCGGCAGCTTATGCTGTTAGAAAAATCAGGCAACTTACCAATATTGAGTCAGCTCGCTTAGTTTATTATAGTGATTTATACGTAACGCCACTAACGCCTTGTTCGCAGAGTCGGCATCGGCATGGTAGCGTCACCATCCTCATCCCTGAACACGCCCGTGGGTGCGTCGGTTGCGTCACCCAGCAACGAGGAGGCGGCGTATCGGGAGAAAGTGCGTCAGCTCTCCAAGTACATTGAGCCGCTACGCAGGATGGTACATCGTATGGTCAGCGAGGGGGAGAGTGAGTCATACATATTAATGTCGGGTTAAGTTTGGTTTTGTTCAAAAGGTGGTTTCGTAAACCAAACAGGATACCTATTTCCCAAATTTGGGCGTTACGGACGTTACGGTGTTTGGGGGGGAGGAATACTCATCTTTATCTCGAGATAACTCAGACCGGTCTTGTGCTATAATGAAATTAAATTAACTATTGCTGTTGTGATTTTAAGACGCGTTATGGAGAAAAAAATGGGGACGCAAGAAAAAAATCACAGTGGGTGGGTTAATTTTAGTACAGTCAAAGACGTTAGCAGTTATGAGGCATGTGGGCTTTAGCGGGGGCGGGTGGTGTGGCGGGGAGGGAAGCGCACGAACCTCCCCCCAACTGCCAGCCCGCGGGACGGCTCCGCCTAAACTAGTTCGACTATAATCCATCCCTTTCAGACGTGGAGAAGCTGACGAAGATGAAGAATCTTTTGGACATCCTGTCCAACCCCAACAAGCGGATAACGCTTGAAACGCTCATCAAGTGCGAGGTTGTGCTTGAGAAGCTGGACTTCAAACGCGGTGATGGACTCGGCGTGCCGCCCGCGGGCAAGGTACGAGTAATATTACTATAATATCGTTATAATATATTTATTATTTTTAGTCATAATATCTTTGCGGTCATAATTATCGCAATTATAATGTGTTTATTTTTAACTGTTGTTTTTTACGATTTTTTTCTATTTCAAACGTAACATAACTTAACCTTGTCCGCACGTTTTCCAAAAAAAGTACTCATCGTTAAGTATTAAAATTTACAACGATAACTTTTCAATTACGTCACGACAATTAACTATACTGCTGTAAGACAAATAGTTACATCTCAACATTAGTCCTATAGCAAATGCGACCATTTTACTAACGAGTGAGGATTGAAACTGCTTCGGATATTGTATGTAAGATACCGGCACGGATAAGGGCACAATGTACCATATAACCTAAAAGGCAATTGTGCCCTTGTCCTACCGAAGGTGCGTTATATGCAAAAACAAAGAGGAATCAACACGTTCTCGTAAATTGAACAATAAGTCGGTATACAACAGGAGCAAATCTTCAACCCGCTGTTGGAAGTGGTAAACAACTGCCTGCAGTCGCCGCTGGCCAATCACACACTCAAGCGCACGTTTGGCTCCACGCTGGATGCGCTCAACGGGCCTGAGATCAAGTAACTATATTATACGCTTTCGTTCAATAGGGAATATTCATAATTTTTTTCACAGATCCATTAAGAGCTGATTCATGTAACAAAAATCATTTATTGGAATAACTATTAATATAACCAAGATCAAAGTCAAAGTCAAAGTCAAAGTTCTTTATTCTTCAATTTAGGCATAATATAATGCACCTATGAATTTCAAAAAGCATTACCACCGGTTCGAAAAATAAAACCTTTGCCCCGAGAAGAACCGGCGTAAGAAACTCGGCAAGGTTTATTTTTTTCAAGAAAAAGGTTTACATCATTACATTATAATTATAAATAGTTTACAATCTTTGTATTAAAACAGGCCGACGTGTTACATGACGTCACAGTATCGAATCACTGCCTAATCGCTGTGTAATTAGCAGTTTAAATGCTTGTATTATTCGTTTTCGGTCTACTTAAAAAACTAACGTGAAAAAATATCTAACTCACAGTGAAAACCGCATCGAAATACGTTGCGTGGTTTTGCAGGAGTTAGAGGATATACAAAGTGTCGGATAGTGACTTGGTTTTATGCTATAAAGAAGAAGGTTAGAATTTACCTTCAAATAATTTCTATTTTTATTAACTGACTCCCAAGAAGGGAGACTACTCTTTGAATTGTATTTATGTGTGTTTGTGTGTATGGTATCTTGTTCCCGCGTACAGACTAAATGGATGGACCGATTTTGACAAGCGTGATGTTAGATTCGTCTTAAGGAGCGACCCCACTGAGAGCATTCGCGTGAATATTCGAATGGTGTGGACGTTGAGCCGAGCGTTACAAAGCTTACACACCACTCGATGTACGCGCCGAATGCTAATTTCATTACACGCGAATGCTCTCAATGGGGACGCTCCTTTAGCGTCGCGAGTTTCACTCGGTTTATTAAAAAAAAACAAATATGCTAGTTTCGAAGAATGTATTGGGAGAGCCATATATACTCGTATAGACGACAGTATAAAAATATGTAGTGTTTTTTGAGCTTGCTTTTTTTACACTCGTTTTAAATATTGATTATTTTCAGAAATTTACCACCACCGTTAAAAGTTCCTAAGTATGAGGAGCCAGAGATAGAGATCCCCGATGTGCTACAAGGTGAAATCGCCAGATTGGACTCCAGATTTAAGGTAACATTTGCTGTATTATTAATGTTATTAGTTTTATTATAATTTAATCAATTTTTTTTCATGAAACAGCCACCCCAAAAATGGAAAATGCTTTGAAAATGCGCAGTAACGTAAAAGTGAAATAATATACGAGTTTTTTTCGTTTTATTTTGTAATTTCCATCTTATTCTCGTACAAAAAAAAATGAACGGTACATAACTGAAATGCACCTGTTTTTAACTCTATGAGTGCTTTCCCAAATCGATCTTACGGCTATATTTAAAAAAGTGAGTGTTTTTTGACTTTTTGACCTCCAAATGGCGCTACCAATAAGGGCTATCCTTATTTGTGGATTTATAAAAGAAAAAGTATTCAAACGCCAATTTATTTTGTAAATTTTATTTATTTTTATTTCGACTATTCACCATCTGTATGGGCTTCAAGCAAGGTCAAGGTCCCTCGCACGGTGGTCCCATTAGAGTCACCCGAAAGATATCATGCCCAGGTGAACGGACGATTAGACCGCGATGCAAGAACAACGGCCAATCTCATCGAAGACATCAACAGCAGCTATTAAACAATTTACCTAACAAAATATGAATTAGCCCTAGACACGGTACTTAACCTAAGAATGTCTGCGTCCGCGGTCCAGCGAAGGCAATTATGTGTTACTGAAGGTGTATGTGTATGTATGTATGTATGGGATACTGCCTGGGCGACGTTGGGCGCTCCACACCAGCCAGCTGGCTCAGCAATTTTTCTTCGCAGACAGCAACGTTTCAGCAGCTTAGATTCCACCGAGATATGCCTTTGATCGAGAGCCTCTTGAAGTAACAAATCTCGACCAGAATCTTTTAGGTATTTTACTCGTATCACGTAAATTGGGGTGATGGATTTAACAATACAAATCAATATTAAACATTAAAATACGGCCGGAAACAACCCGTGGCAAAACTCGTTATCTGTCATGTCGGTGTCACGGATATGATGACGGATGACAGCTTTCACGCTGTTTGAGGTACAAGATAAACGCTACCGAATTGGTTTGGAACATCGACTGTTATTCTTATAATTATATACATGTTTTTCTGATATAATATAGCTCACTTCATTTTGGACATCATCATCATCATCATCATCAGCCCATATTAATCCACTGCTGGACATTGGCCTCTCCCATTGCACGCCAACGAGCACGATTCGTGGGCATTCTCATCCAGCTCTTGCCAGCCACCTTGCGTAGATCGCCGCTCCACCTAGTCTGAGGGCATCCTACACTACGTTTGCCAATTCGCGGTCTCCACTCAAGTATACGATAACTCCAGCGATTATCGGTTCTGCGGCACAAATGACCGGCCCACTGCCACTTCAAGCTGCTAATTCGATGGGCTACGTCGATAACCTTAGCTCTCTGTCGGATCACCTCATTCCGGATCTGATCCTTCAGAGAAACTCCCAACATAGCCCTCGCCATAGCTCGCTGAGCGACTTTAAATTTGTGAACCAGCCCTATCGTAAGTGTCCACGTTCCGGCTCCGTATGTCATGACGGGACGCAATGCTTGAAGATTTTCGTCTTTAGGCTCTGTGGAATAGTCGACGTGAAGGCTCGATGCAATTTCCCATATGCTGCCCAACCCAGCTGTATTCTTCTGTTGGCCTCTTTCTCGAAGTTGTTTTTACCTAACTGCAGAGTTTGCCCCAGGTAAACATATTCTCGAATAACTTCAAGTGCGCCACCCTGTACTACAATCGGTCCCCGCTTACCATGTTCATTGAACATAACCTTGGTTTTGTCCAAGTTCATTCGGAGACCGATGCGTTGAGAAGAATCAGCTACATCGTTCAACATATGTTGTAGATCCTGCAACGTTTGGGCCATAATGACGATGTCGTCTGAAAATCGCAAGTCTGAATTGAATTCGCCGTTAATGTTAATGCCACGTTCTTTCCATACCAGCGTCTTAAACATATCCTCCAGTGCATTTGTAAACAACTTAGGGGAGATTACATCCCCTTGCTACACACCTCGATGCAGGTGGATAGGTTTAGTCCACCGGTTCTGTACTTGGACGACCATAGTTGCGGCGTTATACAGACATCTCAACACTTGGCTATATCGCCAGACAACATGGCATCGTTGCATGGATTTCAGAACCGACCAGGTTTCGATAGTGTTAAAGGCCTTCTCATAGTCCACAAAAGCTATACACAGGGGCTGATTATAACCCTCGGTCTTTTGTATGATTTGCCGCACTGTATGAATGTGGTCTATGGTGCCATATCCTCCTCGGAACCCGGCCTGCTCAGGGGGTTGAAATTCGTCGAGTCTCCGTACAAGGCGGTTCATGATGACTCTTGAAAACAGCTTGTAGACGTGGCTTAACATTGAAATTGTAGTTTTTCATTAGGGGTTTATTCCCCTTTTTAAAGAACAACACGGCTATGCTCCTACTTCACGCCTCTGGAGTTCTTCCATGGAAGAGAACGGTGCCAAAGATGTTCTGGAGCTCCTTCAATGCAGGCGTGCCTCCTGCTTTAAGGAGCTCAGTTGTAACACCGTCCTCCCCGGGAGCTTTTCTGTATTTGAGCTTTTGAAGAGCCATATGACGGGTTAATGGGGCTCTAGAGTCCTCGTCAGGATCAGGTGGAGATGCGTGAGAGGCGTATAAACGGTTGTAGAAGTCCTCTATTTCCGAAAGAACTCCCGAATTAGAAGTAACAATTTCTCCACTGGCTGTGGTCAACTTCGTCACATGGCTCCTCCCAAAAGACTGGACAAACATATATTGAATCATCGGACATAATAGAACATGTATTGAAGCATCGGAGGTCGTATCGCACCAGTTTCACAATCTTCTTGTTGAGAGCCCGGCGTTTTGACGGAGTGACGGGCGGGTTTTCTCGTCGTGCCGTCATAAGTTCGAGAGCTTCTGTAGAAATTTGGATTCCCTGCCCTTACGCTGCAACCTGCAAAATTTTATACCTTCCTCCCTGAGGACTCCCACCACATTTTCGAGGGCCTGATCAATGTCAACGACGTTTGTGGTTTCCACAGATTCTCCAGATTTAACTGGCACGTTTCAGATCCCACTATAGTTTGGAGCATGTTTGGTCGGAGCCTAGACTTCATCAAACGGACACGCTCAAGCTTACAGTTAATATTCAGAGAGCCTCGACCAAGTCGGTGATCACTTCCGGTATTGAACCTGTTGATCACTGAGACGTCTCTGAATATGTGCGTCTTGTCCGCTATAATGAAGTCAATCTCATTTTGGTTTATTGTGTCGGGGCTCTGCCATGTCCACTTGCTCTGGGGCTTCTTCTTAAAGAAAGAGTTCATTAGGAAAAGCCCCTCTTGTTCCAGGAAGTTGACAAGCATTTGCCCCCTATAGTTCCTGCAACCAAACCCGTGGGATCCTACTACCGATTCACTGCGATTCTGTACTCCCACTTTAGCGTTGAATTCCCCCATGATAACGTTGTAATGGGCTTAGGTGGTGGAGTGTAGGGCCTTTGATATGTCCTCAAACATATCCTCCACCACGTCGTCCGAGTGTGCCGAGGTCGGTGCATAAACCCACAGGACCTAGAGGCTATACCTCTCGGTAAGCTTTATTATGAGGTATGCAACTCTGCTCGACACGCTCGAAATTTCCACACCTTTGTCAGAAAGGGCTTTATTGACCAAGAACGCTACGCCACCCTGGGATAACTGGTCTCCCTCTCGAAAGTACAAAAGGTGGCCTGATTCAAGGGTTACGGTGTCCTCTCTTTGGACTTTAGATAGCCCAAGAATGTGTCACCTTATACTGCCGAGTTCTTGCTCGAGTTGTACCAGGAGTTCCTCGAGCGGTAACGTCCCATTTGGGATCTAAGGGAGCAAAATACCATCTTCTTGCTCCCAGCCAACCTCACTTGCCTGCGGTGCATCCTGCAGACCAACAAACGAGGCTCTGGCGACCGTTTATGGCGGTATAACCATAGAAATGGTGTAGCTAAATACCACAGACCGGGGACGGGCAGCAGCCACACCGGCGCGAAGAGCTATACGCTGCGATCGCCAACCCGCCTGCTCAGCGTGGCGATTAGGGCATACCCTCCAATGGCTGCAAACCACGAATCGCGGCCCCCAGTTCTCGGCGGCCCTGCTATTCCTGATCACGGTGGCGGTCACGGTATCGGCAATCCCCGGGTTACGGATAGCTGCCAAAGCAACATTTCGGACACGAGAGCTTTAAATATGTCATCATGTCAGCTGAAAGACGTCCACTGCTGGCTCACCACCCAGACCGGCCTTGTGCTTTACGCATCCATTAATTATGTGAAAGTTATATGAATGTTTGAAAAAAAAAAAACGGTTTTTCCCATTTGTATCCGTAGGTATCGCTAGAAAGCATGCAACTGTCGGGCGGCAACGGCGCCATCTCGCTAGTAGCGTCCCTGGACGACGCGCGCCTGCCGTGCGTGCCGTCGGTGCACGTGGCGGTCCCGCGCGGGTACCCCGCCGCCGCGCCCGCGCGCCTGCGGCCCAAGGGGCCCCGCCGCGACCAGCACGAGTTCCTGCTGCGCGTCGACCGCGCCATGGACGCGCGCTGCGCCAGGTAGCACGATCCTAGCTACTGTTACACCGCTTGGGTCCGCCTCGTGATCCATACGTTAAGGCGGTCCCGCGCGGGTACCCCGCCGCCGCGCCCGCGCGCCTGCGGCCCAAGGGGCCCCGCCGCGACCAGCACGAGTTCCTGCTGCGCGTCGACCGCGCCATGGACGCGCGCTGCGCCAGGTAGCACGATCCTAGCTACTGTTACACCGCTTGGGTCCGCCTCGTGATCCATACGTTAAGGCGGTCCCGCGCGGGTACCCCGCCGCCGCGCCCGCGCGCCTGCGGCCCAAGGGGCCCCGCCGCGACCAGCACGAGTTCCTGCTGCGCGTCGACCGCGCCATGGACGCGCGCTGCGCCAGGTAGCACGATCCTAGCTACTGTTACACCGCTTGGGTCCGCCTCGTGATCCATACGTTAAGGCGGTCCCGCGCGGGTACCCCGCCGCCGCGCCCGCGCGCCTGCGGCCCAAGGGGCCCCGCCGCGACCAGCACGAGTTCCTGCTGCGCGTCGACCGCGCCATGGACGCGCGCTGCGCCAGGTAGCACGATCCTAGCTACTGTTACACCGCTTGGGTCCGCCTCGTGATCCATACGTTAAGGCGGTCCCGCGCGGGTACCCCGCCGCCGCGCCCGCGCGCCTGCGGCCCAAGGGGCCCCGCCGCGACCAGCACGAGTTCCTGCTGCGCGTCGACCGCGCCATGGACGCGCGCTGCGCCAGGTAGCACGATCCTAGCTACTGTTACACCGCTTGGGTCCGCCTCGTGATCCATACGTTAAGGCGGTCCCGCGCGGGTACCCCGCCGCCGCGCCCGCGCGCCTGCGGCCCAAGGGGCCCCGCCGCGACCAGCACGAGTTCCTGCTGCGCGTCGACCGCGCCATGGACGCGCGCTGCGCCAGGTAGCACGATCCTAGCTACTGTTACACCGCTTGGGTCCGCCTCGTGATCCATACGTTAAGGCGGTCCCGCGCGGGTACCCCGCCGCCGCGCCCGCGCGCCTGCGGCCCAAGGGGCCCCGCCGCGACCAGCACGAGTTCCTGCTGCGCGTCGACCGCGCCATGGACGCGCGCTGCGCCAGGTAGCACGATCCTAGCTACTGTTACACCGCTTGGGTCCGCCTCGTGATCCATACGTTAAGGCGGTCCCGCGCGGGTACCCCGCCGCCGCGCCCGCGCGCCTGCGGCCCAAGGGGCCCCGCCGCGACCAGCACGAGTTCCTGCTGCGCGTCGACCGCGCCATGGACGCGCGCTGCGCCAGGTAGCACGATCCTAGCTACTGTTACACCGCTTGGGTCCGCCTCGTGATCCATACGTTAAGGCGGTCCAATCTAGAGAACGTAGCAAAACAAGCACACAGACCATCCAGTGATTTGATTAGTAAACCCTAAGACATCATCATCATCATATAACCGGTCGGTCAAGCGTTCTGATTGCCCCTTTGCCTACTCCCTTTACCATAAAAAAAACTAATTTCTTAATGTTCTCGTATTGTCCACAGATTACCTAAAAGCTGTTCCGTGGGTCAGCTCCTGGACGCGTGGGAGATGTCGGTGAGGCAGGCCTGCGCGCCCACCCCCGTCACGTACACACCAGTTCCTGCTCTAGGGCTGTAAACGTCCTAAATTGCTACATCCTGATGAGGCACATTGATAAGTGGAAAATAATATACAATGAAGAGGGTGCACGGAATGAACATGTCCAGTCATCTTAGTAACTTTTTGATTAAAATTAGGAACCGTAATTTCAGTGTGATTTTTTTTTCAATGGGAAAAAGTTGAATTTATCGATATTTATCTGTTTGAGTAGTAATCGCACATCCTAAATGACCAAAAATCAAAAATATCCCCATATTATTTTGATTTTTTTTTAATGGACTGCATGTGTGTTCCGATACGTTGCAATTGATTGATTGCTTTTGATCCTTACACGTTTTTGTGTGATTAAAAAAAAAAAAAGGGTGGTTAAATGTTCTGTCCGTGCACTCATCAAATATTTTAAATGAATATTAATATCGGTATAAGGTTTTCTACCTACGAAGTTCCGCCCTTCCACTAAATTTTAAGCACAATTGACCGGTATGGTGCAATTTCAATTTAACTGACTGGGCGTGCCGTCGTGGATTCAAAACTCCATGAAATAGGTACTAGCATGGAAACCTGACAATAAGATTTATAAACTTTGCACCAGCTATTCTTTAATTCTTAAATTACGTATTTCTTGGGATGAAATGAAACAAAAACTTGTTTTTTTTTTACTTTTTATACGTTTATTTTCAAATGATCTTATTAGATACTGACAAAATGTAATCCGCCAATGGCTTCGTCAAAAAAGTACTTAGATTATTTTTTCTCTTTAAACTTTATCTCTTTCTAACTCATTATTATAAATGCTGTAAATCTAAGTATTTTGTTCGTTTTATAGTCCGGTTTCTATGCTAGTACTTTTTCTATGGGAAACACTATATCAGCTGTCAACTGTCATCTGTCAACAAGCAGCTGTCAAGAGGCCGCCATCTCGTAAAACTGCCAACCAAAACAAAAAGGCAGTATGTGCATATGGACTTCATACGCTTAAACTACCTTTTTCTTTCGGACCGCAAAAAAAACGGTCTTATGAAAACTGTGCTGGTAGCATGGTTTCTTTTTAAAAGTGAAATTAAGTGAAATCTTCAAATGTATTCTAATAATTCTGTCTATTCAAATATTTCAAATGTGTGTTACGCACGGTTTTGTTGTGATTCGAGTTATTTTAGAGTAATTATAAACTTATATTTTCTAATGTTGCGTGAATATACAAATATAGTTATATAAATTAAGAATAAATAAAACTCCTCGTATACAAGTAAACCAACTCCTGGCAGATGTGAGGCCAGGTTAATGTTCCTAATTTGGCAGACTAAAAACCGATTATAAACCGTCTTAGTAGGGTCTCGTTCTGCCCTGATACCAAAGCATTTTTTACTCTTTGGTATCCATATTCAATTTAAGACGCTTATATTAAAACTAGGGCACAGAATTTTAGGCGCTGTTTTTGACAAGTTCTAGGGAGAGGCCACCGCTGTTTATCGATGTTATCGACAAGTCAATAGTTTATTTATTTATATTTTTATTAAGTAAAATATCAAATTTGTCGATGATCGTAATATTTTCAGCTGTCGATGATAAAAAGGTCAGGTAAACAACCCACTTAATGTTAAGTGGTTTTAAATTCTCAAGTTATAAATTATAAGGGTTTTCTTAATTATACTGATATTCAATAAAGCAATTTAAACGGATTAGTCTTTCCGATTTTTCGAATTATTTTCATCATTGACTCTGTCAGGTTCACGTCGGGTTAATAAAGACAAAGAAAAAAAAACTATCGAATTGTCGATAACATCGATAAACAGCGGTTTTCTCTCCCTACAACTTGTCAAAAGCCGCCCCCATTGTTCTGGGCCCTGATTATAACTATGCAGTTAACCCCCTTCTGTGGTATTACGGCAGCGTCCCGCAGACGCCCAACGCTCGGTAAGTTTGAAGATCCAAGGGCGAAGCTACCTCCATCCCTTTCACTCGGTTTAGCCGTGAATAACGAAGGTAGACGTCCGATATTTCGAACTTTGTGATGTTTAGTACCAACCTGGCGTCCGAGGCAAAAAAAGCTGTTAACTGAGCGTTCAAATTTACTATAGCCCATTGGAACCCTGACCAACAATAGAACGCAGTCACAGTGTCATTTCAAAACAATTAATTCCTGCCGCATCCTTCCGCCTTCGTCCTACGCGACAGAAATTCCACCACCATCATTTAGATGGTTGGCAGTCCACAACTGTGCGTTTCAATCGGAATGTCCTGCCTC
This sequence comes from Acleris sparsana, assembly GCA_923062465.1. NCBI lineage: Eukaryota > Metazoa > Arthropoda > Insecta > Lepidoptera > Tortricidae > Acleris > Acleris sparsana. Next base: position 19,718,495 of record OV281286.1, read on the forward strand.
GCACAACTAAACTGTGGAATGGTCTGTCGCCTGCGGTATTTCCGGACCGTTACGACCGTCAAACCTTCAAGAAAAGAGCGTACTCTCATTTGAAAGGCCGGCAACGCACCTGTGACTCCTCTGGTGCTGCAGGTGTCTATGGGTGACGGTAATCGCTTTCCATCATGCGATCCGTCTGCTCGTTTGCCTCCTATACCATAAAAAAAAAATGGTTTGACACTTCTTACAACTAGAATCGTAACGTCACTGTGACAGAATTCTATGATGAGTCAAGGTTCCATTGGGCCGACAGTATATCAATCAGACTTATATAGACATAAGTATCTGCCCGTCCACATTAAAAGAGATTTCGGTTGGCAAATACGAAGTTTTTCTCATTGTTGTTGTACAAATAACTCTAGTTTCAGTAGTTCGGTTGAATTGTCCGAAACCGAAGTACTGATTAATTTTTACTGTCATCAGTTCGGTTGTGACGTCATAACCGCACTATTAACATTCGAGGCAGTAGTTCGGCTCCGGATAGGGTTGCCAGTTGTCCGATAACTGTCGTGCCCGGTCAAATATATACAAGTCCCGACAATCCGGCTTTTGTTAGACTTTTGGTCAACCCTGCTAAATATGCGCAATGAAAGGTGCGTTGTGGGCTCAATGTAACTCATAATAAGTAATCTATATTTATAAAAATGTACCCCTATTTCTCCTGGTCACGCTTTAACTTGAAACTTTACCGATTTCATTCATATTTTTTAAATGATTTTTAATTCTTCGTAAAAGGTCCTTACATTAAAAAAAAATAGCTCAAAAAAAATTCTACTGGGAAAGTCGGAAATTTGCAGCTGGGTGAAGCCGCTGGCGGGCCGCTAGTAACACATAATCAAGAGTAGAGTAAGTCTCAAAATAGTAATAGTAATAAATACAATAATTATTCTTCCAGTGTGGCAGCGGCAGGCTGTCAGGGCGAAATTTCCGGCTTAATATGGATCTGTCCGGTTTTTCTATTTTTGAGCCTGGCAACCCTAGGCGGACCAATTAACCGAACTACTGAAACTAGAGAAATAACACGGCGGCAAATATTAAAGCAGCTTAAACCATAGTCATTTTTAATATGGACAGTCAATTTTTTTTAAATCATGTCTTTATTTAAGTTAATTAAGTTTTAAGATATTTTATTTAAAATAGCTAAATTTATTCATAGATGTAAGTAGTTTAATGTTTAAATAAGAATATTGAACAAGGGGTCCTCTAAACATATATAAACTATTTTTAAATGTTTTTTTAACCTGAAAACGAACTTTTATACGTGATATTTGTCTGTGATAATTTTAATCTGAATACAATTAAAACAGGGCATTTTACAAATCACTTTTAATGTTCACTGTGCATAAGTAAAAAATCAAAACAAAATCATTCAATAGAACGTAACATACGCCAATGTAGTCCCGTCGAAGAACTGTTTCGCGAGCGTTACCCACGAGTTAGTTAATTTCTCTAGTGACGATTTTCGACGAAACATACGACTTCGTTTACTGTAGGAAACGTTCGTATTTATCTTGCTTTCTCAGTCACATTCAGTACCCATCAATAACCTAAGAATACGCGGAATGTCCAGTGGCGATGGCCATTACTATTATTGTGTTTTCTTAAAAACCAAAGTATTGTCTTGAGATCGTAGGATGATTTTATGTTGTACGAATTAATACACAATGTTCTCGACTACCCGTATATGGTAAGGTGAGGTAAGTCCATCTACGGGGCAAGTGCGTCAAATCAATAATACCTCTTATTAAAAATATATGATTTGTCACACTTACCCCGTTGACGCTCTTGTCTCACCTTGGGGTAAGTCCATCTACGGGGCAAGTGCGTCAAACCAATAATATCTGCTATTAAAAATATATGATTTGTCGCACTTACCCCGTTGACGCTCTTGCCTCACCTTGGGGTAAGTCTATCTACGGGGCAAGTGCGTCAAACCAATAGTATCTCTTATTAAAAATATATGATTTGTCACACTTACCCCGTTGACGCTCTTGCCTCACCTTAGGGTAAGTGCGTCTATGGGGCAAGTGCGACAAATCATTTTCTTTTAGTAGATAGTTTGACGCACTTGCTCCATAAACGCACGTGCGCACTTACCCCCCCCCCCCCCCCCCCCCTTACCTTAGCATATGGCAAAGTTTAATGAACTTCGTGTGGTCAACTTAATGGAAAAGGTCACTCATAGTTGAATAGTTATGTCTCATATACCCTACAAATTGTGTATTGATTTATAGCCATCTTAAAAATAGCAAGACAAATACGATGTATGCATGCACTACAACTATACCTATTTATAAACATTTTGATATGTTTTCCAACGAATCAATTTAAATGGGATCAATTTTAAACAAGCAATGAATGAACGTATGTTACCGAGAGGTCCCTGTGTCTTCGAATATATGTTGTAAATGTGAAAACAATAATTGTGTTGAATAAATGTGGTTGTAAAAATATGATTTTGATTCTAACGGAACCTAAAATAGTAGATTGATAATGATAACCAAGGGTTAAAAGTGACCCATTTCACCCGAGATATTTCTGGCGCTTGAACGAAGTGAGAGCGCCAATAGTTCGAGGGGAAATGGGTAATTTCACCCGAGTTAGACACTACTTTTCATTTCGACTGTGAGGAAAGTATATTTAATCTCGTTTCTCGCTTTATCTATTGAAAACTTTTTTTTTCTAGATTCATAAAAAAGTTAAAATACACATGCTGCCAACATTAGAAAAGTTAAATCGAGTTGGTCACGGCCAAGGAGCATGACTTCCTTCCATTCTTACCCTAACTAAAGAAAGAGATGGAATATATTCGTGACGTAATAAAGGTCAAATTTCTTGTTTCGAACGGATGTTCGGTGTTCAACCTCCTTGTTGTATAATAAGCTCCTTGGTCGTGACCAACTCGATTAAACTTTTCTAATGTTGGCAGTAGTGTATTTTCTAGATGGCCATGCCGAAACGTGAAAGAAAAAGGGTCATGCTATGCTATCGCGGCATTATGGCGGGCAGCAGAATAGAGGAATAATTTTAAATGTTGATTTTCTGTAATTGCGAAAAAAATAGACCAGTCTTAAAATGATTTTCATATGAACCTTATAGGCCGTAATAAATACATCGTTTAACGTATAGCCGAGTTTAGATATATGAAAATCTTTCATTTTAATAATATGACGTAGCTCAATTATCTTAGACTCCGTGGCCAATCGTAATTATTAAAAAAAAATTACTTTCCACCCTAGAGATGAAAACGCAATTTTCCACCCGGCTATCCACCCATTCAAATTAAACTTTCCGAACAGGAGTGATAAAAAACATACATCCTAAATAGGGTGCTCCGTATTCTTCGACCCTTGAAAAATAGTCGCGACAACCCGTTGTTCGCTTCTTATACCTTTCTACGAACCGACACTACTACGGGTCAAAATTAGAACTTAATATATGAAAAAAAAAAATTACCACCAGGGGGCCTTCGTTTAACATCCGTCACGACGAGAGAGACGGATGCTTTATCCACATTTTGTCACGTGATAAACGCAACGACATTATGGTTTTGGAAGTTGTTCATAACTTGGGGGGTAAATAAAACTCAATCCTGGTACAGATATTATATTTACAGCGAGAACTGGTAGAGGCTGGCGCGCACGCAGGCCCCGCGGCGCTGCGTGCTGCCGCAGCACGACCAGTGCCGCGCGCCCGGGTGGCCCGCGTGCCCGTGCCCGCAACCTGGGGGGTGGTTACTTTAAAATACCTTTATTTACCTAAGAGGATGGATGTGGATGGTCGAAAGTATCTACTTACGGTTCTGTTCTAGAAAGAAACGTAATCCACAAAACTTTAATATATTGTCAACTTTAGCTACGGAAAACATAACAAGTTTGTGCGCTGCAGTGGGAATGAGGAAAAGTATTTACCTACTTATGGCCGAACACTATATTCAAACCGCGGATAGATAAGCTTACTTCGGATAAAAATTTGACACATTTTGTATGGGAAAATGTCGAAGTAAGCCTTATCTATCCGCAGTTTGAATATAGGTTTCGGCAGATAGTAATCAATCAAACACAATCACTATAATAAAGTCGGCCCTATTATGGGAAAGACAAAAGTTCCGAAAAAGAACTTCCCATTTACCTGCCAATTTTTTTATTTCACACTGACCTTACTGATTTCATATAAACCCTCGCTTTCAATATTGGTTGGTATACGACAAGGGTTGCTCGTTGCCTAGCAACCTATCAACGCATCGTTTATGCCCAATGGCGGTACTCACCCCGGTACCCGGGCATGTGTCCGGCGCAAGCGCAGTGCGCGTCCCTGCGCCCCCCCGACGAGCAGAACGAGCAGCAGTGGAACTGGCCCGAGTGCGCCGGCGCCGCTCGCGCCGCGCAATTGAACGGGCTGCCCTGGGAGACATTTACTTATAAGACTTGACACATTCAGTGGAACAGTTTTAAACGTGAATGAGGCTTTTAGTGGAATGGGGAAACCTAAGAAAAGCTGGATGGAATACTGAGATGACGGCTGATAGGATGTTTGGAAGAAAAACACGCGCTGCGCCGACCACGAATGATCGGGATAAGGGCAAGATGATGATGACTTGAAACATTCAGTATTCACGGACACTAGTTGAAGATCACGATAGGCTCCAAGACTGCGTGCCATGGTGATCTGGGAGTACAGGACAGTTCGTTACCACTGTTTATGACGCGCTTGGACTGCCCAGGGTTCACTCACTTTGACCGGCGTGATGAAAAGGATCACAGCCAGCTGGTAGGACCGGTGCCGTATTGGTCAGGGACTAACAACTGTGACGTAGGCTTTAGGTCCGCTTGGATTGCCCGCGGTTCACCTTAGGCCCCAGGGCTGCGCGCTGTGATGGTCAAACACTAATAGTCTGTGACGCGCGTATTGAGGCTGCTTGGGCTCCCCAGGGCTAAGTCATTTTGACCGGCGTGATGTAAAGGATCATGGTCACAGGCAGGTATGCTCCAGAACTCCGCAACGTGATGGTCAAGGACAAGCAGTTCGTGACGTGGGCTTTGGGTTCACTCACATTGAAAGGTTTGTTGGCGAGGGTCACCGCCAGCAGGTAGGCTCAGAACTGCGTGCCGTGTTGGTCAAAGAATAACAGTTCGTGATGTGGACTTTGCGGCCTCTTGGACTCCCCAGGATTCACTCACTTTGACCGGCTTGTTGTTGAGTGTCACAGCCAGCAGGTAAGCCCCAGGGCTGCGTGGAGTGATGGTCAGAGAGTACAGTCCATCGCCGCGGTCAGTGACACGTGCGCTTTGGGGCCGGGCGCTAGAGTCGCTGCGGCGGAAGTAACCGGATACCTGGTGAAAAATATTATGGAGTTAGTCAGGATTACTGGATGCTGGCTTTAGGTAAAGAAGAGTTTGAAGAGGTGACAGGTGGAAATACAATTTTCTCATTTGAAATTAGCAACATGATCAGCGAAAAGTGGTGTGCACAGCTTAACGATTTATTGAATAAATAGGCAATGTTAGCCAGTTGAACTGAATGTATAACTTTTGCTAAGAGACTTAGGGCCGTATGAATAAACTCATCTTGACTGTGAAGCCCGTCCCAAGATACGTTAAAGTAAACGCCGAACCAAGGACACTGTCATTTTTGGCGCATCTTAAGACGAGCATTAGAGTTAAGATCAGTTTGTTAATACGGGTTTAAGAGTATCCTGCAAGTTTGGTCTAAATTGTTACGCTACAATGATGTATTTATATTTTTCCACGCAATTAGTTTGGTCTCCGCTTCTTTATTCAGTTATCTTGTTTATCTTTGAAAATATTGTAGAAAGAGCGTCTTAACGTTTTAAATAAACAGCATATCTTGAGTATCGAGGCTGGCATAAACATTTAACGTCCATGACGCACATCTGCGTCAAACTGCGCTCAAATATCTACTAGGCATACCGACCTGTTCGCCGCCGCACCAGATACGCTCCCCGTGGCTGTCCCGCAGTTCCAGCACGGCCTCGTGCGGGCAGTCCACTCTGAGGTCTTGGAAACCTGGAAAATGTATATCATAATACCTATAGATTTGTATTTAACTTCCAAGTGCATCTGTGTGGCATCATAATTCTCTAACGAATGGACCGATGGATAGTTTAATCAAGATGGTCATTAGGTAACATCAAAATGATTATATAAATGTAATCTGTCAATCTATCCATTAATTATATGATGCTGAGACCGTATTATGGAGTTCCAAAACCTGCCATTATTACTGTTATATAGGTACGGTCAGCCTTATATGTACCCTAGATGCACATTTAAATTCTTTGTCACTTTAAAGACATATTTTTGGAATGCTGCATTCATCTGTTAAAGGCGTTTAACTGATACGCTACAAAAGTACCGAGCACAGCTAGAATCTGACCAGCGAGTTGAGACAAAATCATTTTTTTCTAATTCTTCACATAGCAACAATTTTACCTATGAAACAAGCTGTCACAATATGAGTACCTCCGCTGTACCTCCGGTACCTCTGTGGTCTATCCAGTCGTGAAATTAGTGTTGCTAGCCAGTGCTATTTTAAATTTGCCGCCATTTTTTGTGTCACCATGTGCTGGTCAGACTACTTCTATATTATATTCTTGCGTACCTTCAGTATTGACCACACAGCGATCGGCATCAGCAGCTTGCGTGAGCAGCCTCCCGACGAGCGAGGCGTCATGCGTGGCGGGCGCGGCGGGCGCGAGCCGCAGCTCGAGGCGCGCGGGCGCGGGCGGCAGCTCCGTCAGCCGCTCCAGCCGCCGCAGCACCGAGCCGTGCAGGGACAGGAGCTCGTGCGACCGACCAACCGCCAGGAGCTGGAATAACAGGAGCATATAGCTTATAATAGAAGCGCTTATCGAAATTAAATTCGATATTTTTCGGAGCCATAAGCAGTGAAGTTTGAAGTTCCGTTGCACCCACTACTGGAGGATTGTCAACGAAATGCTTTTGTTATTTTACCAACCGCACTACTTACATATTACATCTCTGGAGCCCTACCCGTGAATAAATGCTATCTACGTTTTTCTTTACTATCGCTCAAATTGTATGGGATGACAGTTAACCACGTGGTTTACCGTAAACCGTAACGCACGAGAACTTCATCCGATACAAAGAAAAGGAAAACGTTAATACCTACTTGCCTCTTGGCTAAGGCTCTCTGGACCGTCAAGTGGCTATGGTACTCACATCCTCAGCAAACTCAACGGCGTCCACAGCTTGCTCGCTTCGCTCCGCCAGCCCGCGGCTCTGCTCGTCGACGCGCTGCCGGTAGCGCGCGCGCGCCCGCGCCGCCGCCGACGCGATGGATTTCACATGCGCCTCCACAGCCTGTTTGTACTGCTCGCCCCAGGTTTGTACTTCGAGTTCTACACGAGCTGCGTGGGTCTGTGGAAGAATTGGGTTTTTTTATTGCAAGGAAAGGGAAAGCCTAGCATTAGTTACGTAGGCAAGGGTGTTGAACGCCAGATGGCAATAAACTGCCATTACTTCATATGTGAGAGCACCCATACTTGCTAAATAAACTTCTCTGAAAAATATTTATTGCTTGGATAGAAGTCCGATATATTGATCGTACGGTTAGAACGCTACCACTCACATCAACTTGCTGCGCCTGTAGATTGAGCATCCTGGTGGCTTGGTCGACGTTCTCCGGTACGAGCTTGGCGCGTTCGCACGCGTCTCGCAACAGGCGCGCGCGCTCTGCCGCCGCGCGCGCAGCGTTGGCAAGCGCGTGGCCGGAGTGGGAGATAACGCAGCAGTCACGGCATACCACCTGCAGGGAAGAAACGTGAAATGCCAATGACGGGTAAAAAAACCAATAAGTATATCGTCTCTTTAATCCTTTTTACGCACAATTTTCAGATGAACACGATTTTCAGTTGCCCGCCAGTGCAGAACCAATTTTGGTGCTAACGTCGGCCACACGAAATAATAAGAGACTTTGTTTCGTATGAATTAAGTTGCACTTTGCCTTTAATTCCTTTGAGCCTTGCCTTATGTCACACGCTGATCCGACTGTGCCAAGGGTGGATCCAGGAGTCAGATGACCACCACGAATACAAAATCCTTGGCGAACTTGAAAAGGCTCACATATAGGGTGTCCCAATCAGCAGCTCGTGTCCTAATAGGTCTGTGATAGGACTGTACTGACCTGCTGGCAGGTGGCACAGTAGACGCACAGCTCGGCTTGGTGCTGGCTGCACAGCTGCGCCGGCGCCTCAAGCGGCTGCAGCGAGTGCCGCGCTGAGCTCTTCTGTCTTCCGTGTGCCTCGCCGCAGGTCTCGCAAACGCTGATGAGGCACTGGTTGCAGCGGCTTTCGGCCTGCGAGAATTGTGTTAGCCAACTTTTAAATATAGCATGTCATGTCGCTTGATATAGTTTTGTTCGTATCAATATGTCTCCATTCTTCTAAGTAAATCCATTTAGCTTTTGATATGTTATCGTATTGTGACTTAAATCAGACACCATTACTGTCAAGTAAATAAGATCACCATGCTTTTACCTAGTAGAATACAGCCGTCGTCAGTATGTAATGTAATTTGAAATAAAACCAATGGTTTACCTTTGAAATATCGACAAACGTTTAATCGAATTTTAGTTCAAAGTCAACTTTTCGCTTATTTTCATTTGATCGAATATTCTTTACATCTAACAATTAAATGATGTATTTTTAAAACACCGATTTTTAATGTTTATAAATATTATTAACTAGATATTTTATGTGACAGATTTTTATTTCATACTTTATTATCCAATATATTATTTGGAATAAAACAAATCGGTTCTGACGCTCGACGGCCGCTGCCGCGGCACGCTCGCTTCGCTCGCTCGGCTTCGCGCGCTGTTAGCTCGCAGTTCACCTAACACACTCCTCCTCGCTTCGCTCGTCGTCGCACCTATTTGTACTCTGTCGCATAGCAAACTTCTGTTTACATATCAATGTGTTGCAATTCAAACTAGTTTTTAGTAATAGTAATTATATTGAGTTGTTCTGTCTCTTGAATAGTTTATTTTAAATATTCTATGAATCGTTTTCGATGAAATGAAATTCGATGAAAAGTTTGTCGAGATTTCAAGGGGCACCCAAAACCAATACCAGTTCGTGACGCTACTTGTATTATGTGTACGTAAGTTTCCGAACATTTCCAGGAGTTTGGAAAGTCTACTCAAAAATACAGAGTATAATTTCGGAAACATTCGAAAGCATCGAGAATATGCGATTACTTTTTTACCCAAGAAAGCCCTTTAAAATTGTTTAGATCTCAACTTTTTTTTAAATATTTATAGGGCGCCATTTGTCACCAGGACTTATTAATACCGCCTTTAATATACACATCTACTATTCTCTCTCAAAAAGCGATGCAAGGAATCCTACCACTCGAGGTTTAATGTAGCGTAACGTGACAAATGCGAGCTTTTCGGTAATTGGGTGTATTGGAATTGAAGCGAACTGTTGCGCATGAGTTGATCCACGTGTCGGGATTCCTAAAATATACGACTTTTGTAATGATTTTTGGGAATAAAGTGGGAAGTTTTTTCGTTTTGTTGTTAAATACTTAGTCGCTTTCCGCGTCTGTTAGCTAACTGTGTATCTGTCGGTTTGACTGTGTACATGCTAACTCCTAAACCAAGCAACGGATTTTGTCGCAGTTTCCACTGTCAGTTAGCTAATTCTGAAGGTTTTCATGTGTAATAAATACTGGGTGTTAAAAAAAACTCACATAAACTGAAGCGAAGCTAGTATTATGAAATTTTAAGTAATATTTATGGTTCCGTACTCCAAAGGTGCCAACGGTACCCTGTTCCGTTCTGTCCGACGGTCACATCGGTGTAACTTTTTAACCATAATCGCTAGACACAGAGTGTTTATTAGGTACTGTAGACGCTATTAACAATAAATGATAAACATAACAATATTAAAAGTTAAAGGGAGATACCCCATACAAGAAACGTGCTTTTTTGTACGGTTGTACGTTTGTGTGCGACTCCGACTCGCACTTGTCAGAGTTTTAACAAACGGTTTCCATTGGCAATCCCTTACCTTATTGTCACAGTTGCACAGATCGCACAGCACGCTGGAGCGGCTCTCACCCGACATCTTGCGTAGGAGTACGTAGTTGAGAGGCAGCGCTGAGACCCCACCGATGGGCAGCTGGGTCTCTTGAGAGCATGTCGGGCAGACGATCAGCTGCACGCTCTTACCTGATATCTGGAAATGAGCTAGGGTTTATCCACGTTTATCAACAACGATAAAAACGAACATAGTAGGCCCGCAGGTATAACTTTAATTCATGACTCACTCAAATTGACGTTGCACGGTTGTGTCAAATTATACGCCAGTTAATTCCTGGTGGTTTACATTGAAATACTCACTTTCCTGGTAAATATTCCATATTTCTTCTTCTCCCAGCTGCCGTCGGAGCCGGAGCGGCGAGGGTCGCTCTCATAGCCAGACCCTGCTGACCCTGAGGACTCTCCGGCTTCCAGTTGGATTGAACCTGTGATAATAGGGTTCATTTTCTTAATCGAAAACGTTATCATGAGCTGTGAAGACTCATTAAAATCAAATCAAAGTTCTGGGAAATTGGTTGAAAATACTGACAAACATACAAACAGGGTTATAGGCCATGGGTTATATTTTATACAAGCCATAACTTATGACTTATCAATCGTACCACTAACATAACTTTATATTTTAGATATAATCCCAATCAGCATACAATTATTATAAAACTGTTATTACCAAGGCAACACTTATTATAGAATTGTTATCACGCTTCAACAACTCGTCATAGGTGGTATTCCGATACCGTTAACGATATCAATAAGTAGAAAAAAAAAGTAATATTTTTTGCCCTAACATTCTACTAAACAAATGCAATAGTCCTAATTTATACAGATCCTGAGTTCAATATCGAACGGCATAATTCACAAGCATGACTGAAATGTCCACAAAATAAAGGAACGACTTCCGTAACTCCTGAGTCAGCAGCACTTGGCAATGTCTTCGGATGTGGAACATCTAAATACGTTGACCTTGTGAATCATTCGCTAATAATAAACCGCCGGGAATAGTCCGTGATTGTGTCATTTGTATGAACTACTAGCTTTTGATTGCGACTTTGTCTATCGCAACATTGTTCATTTACGTAGAATTGCAATCTGTTTTTTTCTGGGAGAAAAAAGTCTTAGGTAGGTAAAAGAGTCACGTGATCTACCAGTGACGATTGGTTTAAAAACGAAACTAAGAATAAATAAATATCAGTGGACGATGAGTACGATGACACCAATTGATCTAAGACTAAGCTCTAGGCTTGTACTATGGTTACTAGACAACGATATACATACTTATACATATAGAGAAATATATACTTAAATACATAGAAAACATCCATGACTCAGGAACAAATATTCGCGGTCATCACACAAATATCTGCCCTACCCCAGGACCCCTAGCTTCGTAGACAGGGTCACTACCAACTAGGCCATCGCGTCGTCAAAGAATAGAAACGCTGGTAAGCGTAATGGATCATGGCTAGGGCCTTTGATATAAATAAAATCTGAGATCCATAAACACATTTCGTACGTATTCCCTGAACTGCAGATGCGTTGCCAACCCTAAGAACCAAAGATTTTCGTTTATGCACGATCGGAAATAACGTTTAGACAATGTCAAATAACGCTGTAACTTTTAACTTCATCCGTCATCACGTTGCGAGAATACTTTATGATTCACTACTAAGAAACTTAAAAACGTTCTGTTATTCTTACGCATTTCTTTAAACCCACTTATAACTGCTTCAAAGGAATATAACACAAATAAACGTTTGCCCTAAATGGTTATTCCTAATAGCTTTGGAGTCGATGTCGACTGCATCTACGAAGCACTTTAATTTATTCTTCCTAGGCTACATTAACTTAAAACGTTTTCTTTCATATTCTTTGCAAATAGGACAAGAAGTATTTTAAATGGCAAAGCGGGTGGCAGGACCTTGTGCAGGGTCTGTCCGGATCGCTATCACCATCTTATCCATTAACCTACAGCCAAACAGTGTGTTCCGGTTTCGGGATTATACAGCCGGTGTAATGACTAGCATAGAGGCATTCCATCTTAGTCCTCAGGGTTGGCAACGCATTTGCAGTCTTAAGCTTGCAGTGTTGTGAATGCGAATGTCTATGGGTCAAAGTTTCCACTTACCACCAGGTGGCCTGTGTGTTCGACTTAGAAAAAAAACCAGTCCCTATTAAAAAATAAAGCTACATTTTGTACATTACAAAGTCTACGAGGTTATAGGTCAAAGGCTTCGTATAAGCTACGCAATGTATGCTGAATGTCACCTAACATTCATCATTGAAACGTTTTTAAAATACAAGACTGGACCTGCTGGGCATAAACCTCCCCATTACTGGCCAAAAAAGATTTAAAAGAGGTTTAAACCTTCTACCTACCTATGTCGGAATCGGAACAACTCAACTCAAGCAAGGTCAAGTAGTCTTCTCAACTTAAATTCATTCAATTTGGTTGTTCTGACGTCTTCACGATACATTTCTGGTCCAAACCTAAGTACCTAGAAAGTAAATAAACAAAGGGCATTGGTTAAGTTTATATGAACATTATTGTCATTTTATTTTTCGACGGATGGTTTAGAGGTACGGTTGCCATCCGCCCGGGTTTCTCCGGACGTGTCCTAGTCTAGAGGGCGTCCGGGGAGCGTCCGGGCGGGGTTTCATTTGTAGTCCGGGTTTAAAAAGTTAAAGTCTTGGGCCGTTGCGTCGCTCATCGCTCCGCGGTGTGGATAAAAGTCTACCCATCCGAGTTCTGGGCTCCAAAATCCGGGGTTTTCACGCGTCTTGTCCTGGTTGTCAAATTTTAGAGATGGCACTCTATTTAGAGGACCTATTCTATACACATAAATGTATAAAATGTAACGCGTTTAATAATATTGGAGAGGAGATATTAAAGATTTAAGTTTTAGTTTTTAAAGTTGTTGGTAATTCTGTAGCTCTGCCTACCCCACTCTGGGAATGAAAGCGTGAGTTTAAGTATGGTACTGAAAGTACGCCAATGTACATTTATTCAAATATCTCGGCTCCGATGAACTAAATAAGTATATTTATTTCGATTGGATCTATCATAATTTACCACTTTTACGAATGGCTCCATAAAAATGACAACCCTTTTACCCAAACCTCTTTCTGCTAATGGGTACAAATATTAAATGCCACGTGGTCTTTTCTACGTCACAGCTAGTGCTACGTAACGGGGTTACAAACAAAATAACGTAATTCTGATCAATGGTCCAGCGGGCGTAGCATAGGTACATGACACCATATGATATTTATCAGAATAACTTTTTAAAAGAATCCAGTTGACAACTGTTTTCAAAAGGCAAGTTTAACTGAGCATGAAGTTTGGTTAACGAATAACCCCTTCAATCGTCTGGTTCTGTTATTTCTCATAAAGATTGGGACTGACTCATGCAAGTCATGCAACTCATTGAAATGCTTTTAGAGGGCAATAACCGATTGGCATAACGCAAGATTGTATTGCAAAAGTTATTGGCATTTATTCTAAATACGTACTTTGCCAGATTGCCGTTTAAATGTGTAAGTGCCGCTTGATAGCGGCGGGAGTATCTAAAACAATAAGTCTGTTATTAAACCGACTTCGAAAATGGAGGAGGTTCTCAATTTATCCGTATTTTTTCGTGTATAATGTTGCTTCATTTCAACCGACCAACCGATTTTCTATCGTTTTTCTTTTCTATCACATAAAATGTATGGACTGATAGTTGACCACGTGGGGTATCGTAACGCACGAGAAGGTCATCCCATACATTTTGAGTGTTAGAAAAGTAAAACGTTAGTATAGCGTTTGCACCTTGTCTAGGATCCCGGGGGAGCTCCCCATTTCATCTAGATCTGGCCATTGGATCAATGGAAATATATCGGAACTCCTTAATAATTTGGAATTAAAAGACTTCATAAAAACATATATGTATACGGTCGAATTTATTTACATTTAATTATTAAGAGATCGATGCACTGTAATAGCAGCTTAGTGTTAAATTAAGATACTCTCATACCTTGGAACCTTGGAAGGGTCGGTTGCGAATGTGGCAAGCAACGTTTTTTTTAAAATAAATTATAACCAATTCAGGAAGCCCTTGATAGCAGACATTTCGAAATATCCCAATATAACACGACGAAACAATTGCATAATACTGATTGAATCAGTATAAACAAGTGAAATGCGACTGTTTGTTTACACTGTATACAGTGCTGGGTTTGTTTGTGTCATACGGGTGGCATGGCTATTATTAGACCGCATTAGCTATGTTCCGGTGCCGTCGGTCGGTAATGTGCCCAGTTCCCCAACCGGTGACATAGAAAGCATATAATTACGTGTATTCATAGTGCATAAAAAAACTAGTTAAATGCGAGTCGGACTCGCGTACTGAGGGTACGGTACAGGTTCGACTTACACAACGTTAGCGATGCTGTCCAGAGGCTCTAGAAAAGATGCATTCGGCATTCTTTATCTTTATAAATGTACTAGCGGACGCCCGCGACTTCGTACGCGTAGAATTAGTTTCCCAGTACTTCCCCTTTTTTACCGTTGGGGGTCGATTTTCGGAAAATCCTTTCTTAGTGCTCACTTACATCATGAAAGGAACACCTGTACAGATGCAGTGCATAATTGTTTTCCTTCGTAATTTGTCGGAAATGTTCGTATTTGTCATGCTACTTCAGTCAACCTCAGTACTTTTTGTACTGTGACCGACTGAAATAGCAAGACACGTTCGTACGTTTCCGTGAAAATACGAAGGAAAACTATTATGCGCTACATCTGTACCAAATTTCAAGTTTCTAGGTACAGTAGTTTCGGCTGCGCGTTGATATGTCAGTCAGTCAGTCAGTCAGTTTCTCTTTTTATATATTTAGCTTTAGTTAGGATTGACGTAAGCCAGACGTCAGACGGTCGCGTCGAGGGCTGTCAATTCCATTCAATTTGACTTTTTTCGAAAATCGTTTACGTTAGCGTTAAGCCGCACTAAGGCCTCTGTTCTACTCGGCCGCCATTACTATGCCAAGTAAATAAAAGCATCAAAACGTTAATAATACGATAACAGGTTAAAAGTAATATTGTTTGCCGTCGTAGAATAGAGGCCCAGCCCAAAAAAATATATAAATGTTCCTTTTTTGCCATTTGGCTACGGAACCCGAAAGAAAAAGAGAATCAAACAGTCATAAAGCAGTAGCTAACTAGTTTGTAGAGAAGCCCCACTGGAACTGACCTAGCTCCGTGGCATAATCGGATTAAGCACTGATCGATCCAAGCGGCAGACGGATGAGTAAATCCTTGCTAAATACGCAGGTGTGGAAGGGCCAGGAGTTCAGTAAATCCTTAATCACGCAGGTGTGGAAGGGCCACAGTGTAACTATGTACCTTTGCCTTCTAAATTTAAATGTAGGTCAGTGATAGACTCTAGCCAATAGTAGCCAAGTATAACCACGAGCAAAAGTAACGGTGTTGTTACGAGTATGTACTGTTCTTTTTGATCTACACAATTTATAACCGCTGTGAAAATGCATTTTATAATTGTTAGATGCGGGAACGGTTCATGCGTTCAATAATGATTGTCATTACTGCGTCATTAGTGATTACAAAAGGAGAAAAAAACCTGCGACGATTTCACATAGATTGACGTCAATCTACTACTTTGGAACTAGGTAGTCCCAAATTCCAAAAACATACGTAGGTAGAGAAATAAATACTTAAACAGATAGAAAACATCCAAAACTCAGTAACACAAATATCTGGGGCAGGGTGTCTACCAAACCAACGAGGCTGAACACGACGTCGTCTTTAATGATACGAATGCATCATTACCGGCCTACGAAAAGTTTTACTCTTTATCGTTATTCCAGCTTTTTGAACACTTATTTCCTTCTCAGTCATTCATTGTATATTAATAGCTCGTAATTATTTAATAGCTCCTCCAGATGTTAAACTACTGGTCACTAGGGCGCTATAAGCATCTTTTATAACCATTATACCATCACCAACATATGAAGACACTTCAGGATTGCATTAAATGTGAAGTGAGACTCTTTAACGGGCGTTACGACAGGAGTCGCATCAAATTGGTTACGTGATGTAGTTTACAATTCGTTTTAATTTGGTCTGGATTTGATGGGTTTATTGTTTTTTGTTGAAACTTTGGAAGAACAAAATATCGAAGATGCTCAGGTTGATGCAGGTTGGTAGTAAATTGCAAACTCAGACTACAAAGTGCTATAAACACAAATTATACAAATATATTTCTAGGTACAGCAAGGATTTCCTTGGGTAATATAGGGTAGGATAGGGTATACATATAGGGTAGGGGTGTAATATATAATGACGTCGAGCTAGTAATATTAAATTATATATGCGAAAGTTTGAGAGTGTGTGAGTAAATTAGAATGTTGGTTACTCCTAGGCGGGTTTGAATGAAATTTATTACGCAGCTTAAACCCTGAATTAACACATAAAAATGCTACCATTTATCCAAACTGAAGAGTTTTTGGAAAACTGTTCGAATTGGATAGTTAACGCAGACGAAGTGGAAGTCACAGAGGAAGTATTAATATAATAAATAGGTAAATAATTTATGGCATACCTCCATCGACCTCGCTCCAGACCTCCGCCTCTCCCTCCTGATGCAGCCCTTGAAGACATCTGGTGCAGAAGCTGTGAAGGCAGCCCAGCAGCCGTGGCTCTGCCAGCTCCTTGCGGCACAGCCGGCAGTTCCACTGCTTCACCTCATGCCGCTTTCGATCCTGAGGGGATAATAAACAAATCAAAGCACACAATCGACTCTGTCGTGGAAAATCTTGGGAAAGGCCTATTTCCAGCAGTGAACGTACTGTATTTTTGCTAATATGGTGATTATGATGATGATGATGATGGTGACATACACCCTAACTAAGGCTCTACGCTTGTACAACATTTCAAAGTAATACAATTTTAACTCTAGCATGTATATATTAGAGATCTGTTTATCTGTGAAGGAATGTATGACTATTTTAATAAAATATCTGACTCTAAGAGAAATGTACAACACAATATATACATCACTAGGTAAAGTTCGACCCACTAGCCATATTCTTAAAAAGAGTATTTATGTGACCGGGATTAAAATATTCAAAGGAACGAGGAAAAGGAAAGGAAGGAGGCTAATAACTAAATGTTTTTACAACCTGAATGAATTTCTCTGTTAATTATTAACATTGTTATCCAAACGAAATACTATTGTACGCCCGAAATGGGCAAGCTGTTGATTCCGTACGCTGTATATTACTTAACATTTGTACAGTTATTGACGATAAAATGATCTTATCTTATCTTATCTACAAACATACATTAAATCACGCCTGTTTTTCAGAGGGGTAGGCTCTATGTTTGACTTTTATATTTGCACATGAATGTTGTGTCAGCGCATCTCACATTTTCTTATACATATACCTACTTATATACTTATGTAAATAATACTCTAAATCAAAACGTCTTATGCGTCTTTTATTTGACCTCATAAGTAGTTCTACGCTTTAATACCTTGTCGCTTTAATGCTTTTGAGAGATTCGTGCAGCAGTTCAAACTGATGTTAAAGTGACAGAGCTGCAGTGCAGTACTAAAGTGTGTACTTATAAAACCACCTTAAGAAAAATAGAACTTGAAATTCATAGGTAGGGTAGATTCTTGGCAGCACTATAGGTAACTTTGCGTTCTGTATTCGTGTCAGTTTGACAAATGTTTTACGTTATAGTAAGTTTGACCAATTCAGCCAACTATAGGTACCTTCGCAAACATCTTCCGTAAATAAATAAATGAAAAGCAAGCTTAAAAACCAGACTGCATTTTTTGATATTATTATTAACCCCTTCTATTAATACTACTATATACCTATTTAAGATGGTCACATTAAGACCTTTCATATGATACCCATATTGTGAATAAGAAGACTGTTTTGTTGTTGACATAAATAATTGTAATTTCGCCATTGTTGTTATTTCAATTTTAACAGTTCAGTGTTATGTCACCCGGGATGGTAAAAGGATTCTAACCATACAACACACATTTAAATCGGCTCAGCTGTTTAGAAGTTATAGCGGAATAAAGAATCATTACATACATGAACCCTGAAAACATTACACTATTTTTTTTGGGCAGCCGTGTAAAAATCTCTGACTGGTGGTGGAAACCGCAATAAAATCCGTTGTAGTTTTAAAGATTAGGCGTACATACAAAGGGACAGGCGGGAAGCGACTTTGTTTATACTTCGAGTAGGTACGTAAATAATAGAGAAACAATGTTATGACAACTATGCCATAACTATGCTATAGGGCAGTAACTTAGATAAAACTTTTGTTGCAATATCAACCTCATTAGTAACGGAATAGAATTAAAACTGCTTTGGCTATAGAATTTGGGATACTGCTTATTAGGTTTAGGAAGGCAGCATTGTTCACGTTATTTTAACTTTATGTACGTACTTGTAATCGGTTTTATGTGCAATTAAGAGTTTACATACATACATACACGTTGAGATTAAGCTTCATAAAATATTCCAAATACGCAACGCCAGAAGCCAGCATTGTTCACGTAATCACGTAAACGCTGGACTCCAGCGTTTGGCTTCTGGCGTTGGTACTCCAGCGGCTGGAGTACCAACCACCATTACCTTCACATCTTTAACGTCATCGTAAGCAGACGTGCGTGGAGCGATGCTGGCCGGCCTCCGCAGCGGGCTGTTCCCCGCACTGATCGACGACTGCTCCAGTGATCTACGTTTATCCTTCTTTCGAGTGAAGCTGCCGAAAATGTACAAAATGCGGTCCACTTCCATTTTAAACCTAGGTTAATAGCTAGCTACTCCAAAAGTGGAGATTTCGCAACGATCACTTGAAAGTTTTTCGTTCAAAAACATGACAAACTATTTCAAAGTTTTTGATGACTTCGTCAATATGAGAGTAGGTATATACTTAGTTACATTATAGGGATCCCCTTGGATCGCATAATGTGTTTTAGACTAATATTGTTTCGCATAATTGTTTTCGCATAATTTGTATTGGCATAATAGTACTGACGCATAAAAATACTTTAGCATACTCCTTTTTTAGCATATTACGCTATTAGAATAATTTTAGTTGGACTAATTTGTATTTGACTAATACACATTATGCATATTATTATTTGGGCTAATAATTATTTGTCATATCTTTAACCATAATATTAGTTTTCTAAATGAATAAAACGCAGTTTTTTTGTTACTATGCATTTGTATTTCATTTGGAATGATTTTATAAATTAGGTCACGTTAGGTACATTAGTTTAGGTTATGTTAGTATGATATCCAGGCGCGAAGCGCTCAAGCAACGCAGAATAGGAGGTCCGCGAAGCGGACGTCCGTCGACCTCGTTTTAGTTCCTACATATTTTTTTAGGACAATACTTTTATGCATTTTGTAATATGCCAATTCATTATTATGACTTTTTGCAATTATGCTATTTGACGTTAGTCTTGATGACAATAATGCTTACTGTATTTATGCTTTTTAATGTTATGCGTAATAATATATGCGTAAAGATGATTATGCACATCATTATTTCGGCTAAAAGTAATTATGCGTAACACTATTATTACAAATAATTTTATGCCATCCAATAGAGAACCACATTATAACCTGGATTAGAATTACATTTCTTAGACGTTGGTTTATTGTATTTATAGCAAGCAGTGACGCGTCATGACGTGCGTGCTCGCGTCGCGATGGGGTTCGACTAAATGCAGCCGGCTGTTCTTGCCTTACTTAGTTCTTGCATTTAGATTTGTTATTAAAGGGTTTGTTTGATCGGTTGATTAAGACGTAGAACAAAAACCGGGCAAGAGTATGTCGGACCGTGCTCAGTGTAGGGTTCCGAAACCGTTACTTCAACCAATTAGACCTGGCGACAATATAAGTTTGCCGTTGGAAACCTTTTATCCCCATACATCGACATAGGTCGCGGTCAGTTTACCAACACCGCAAATAAGTTTTCGGTAGGTATAAACATTTAAACCGTTTGTAACTCAAGAACAAATGAAGTCTACTTAGTCGTGATAGTTTTCCTATTAAATTCATCATTATATGCTTTCTTTTAAGATATTTTTCAGATTTTTAGTAAGTATTTGTAGTTTTGGCTGTAGCTTTGGCTTAAATCTTAATATTTCATAAACGGATACCTTAATCAAAAAAATGATTTTACAAACTCGCAATATCTTTAAAGACCTATCCAACGACACCCCACACTATGGGGTAGACGGGAAAAAAAACATGTTAGGTGTGGGGGAGGTAGAGCAACGAAAAAAATATTTTCATGATTTTATTTTACCACTTTGTTGTATGATTAATATGTATTTTCATGCCAAATTACAGCTTTCTATTACTAAGAGTCTCTGAGCTATGCTGCGGACGGCCGGACGGACATGGAGAAACTATAAGGGTTCCTAGTTTGACCACGGAACCCTAAAAACCATTACTTTTGGATTAGACGCCGGAATGCGTAAATCCCCGCTTGAAGCTAACTTGTGTGACGAAATGAATGATACATAATTTATCTGTAAAATATGGTACTTAATAAGAATCATATACCTACTCGTAAGAATCATATAAGAATCATAGTTTGTGAGTAGCTGGCATGCACCAATGATCGACACTTGACTCCTAATTCGAAGATCATTCTGTCATAAATTGAGTGTTACAAAACAAATGAATAACCCTTATCTTCTGTGAAGTAAGAGTCAAGTGTCGATTGGGTCCTCGTCGATTTATGGTTCCATTACGTTAACTACTTAATCTTGAACTCTCTTGCTGTGAGAGAAGGGAAAGATGAGGCGATGCGTGGATCTATATTAACTACGGTGGGAATACTGCGGCCACCTTTGCGCTTCTTCATCAGATCACATCTAAAACAATATTGCGTTGTTATCGGCTTTATAAAAGTATTCCGAATTTCAACTCATTCCAAAAACAGAAACTGGTTCAAATCTTGCAAGATTTGAACTGATGACAATTACCTAGTAAAAACCATTTAAAACCAGCGTGTAAATATTATACGAGAAAATATTTAAAACCTAAATGCAGTTTATAAGACTACAAATAATTTATAGAAAGAATTACGCTGATAATTCCAATAAATTTTGCGTCATACATTTTTAAAGGGACTATCAAGCAGCAATGTATTTGCGCAGTTGAAAAACACTTTTGTTCAGAGCTGCCGTATATCGATATCCAAACTAGTGTTATTTTCGAATAACAGTCCTACTTTAAGTACCTTCTGCCGTCATGATGCTTAATGGGACCCACAGACTAACAGTCAGCTGAGTGGAACGCAGCTATCTGTTAGAATGAGACACATATATAATATATAGCTATCTCATTCTAACAAATGCCTGCGTCTCTCTCAGCCTCTCAGTCTGACTGTGTCTTTGACGCCCCTCAAACCGTAGTGTTCTTTCTAACATTGTGCCACGGAAACGGAAGTTACGGAGTAACAAAATAATGAACGACTTTTATCATTAAAGCGCTAAATGAGTGCCACACACGTCACGTCCAAGTTCTTACTCAAATAGAGACGAGGGTGAAATATAACTGTTCAACTATAATTGTAAATTACACTCTATTTCTGTTCCGAGCCCCATCGCAGCTCATTTCCTTGGAGGGGTTGTTTTAAGATAGATGCAGTTTAGCTACACTCAGGAATTAAAATAACGGGAAAAACGCACTCTGACCCGGGGCTAGACGTGGAGGCTATTCCGAAGGCTTGTTTCCTCGCCAGGGAATGCTTTTAGTGAAATCTGATGCTGAATACCCCGAGCATCGATACAGGACTTCCAGAGTGCCTAGGATACCCAACTGAATGAATTGCGGTTAACGCCGGAATTGTGCATGTTCAGAAAAACATCCAATATGGCAATAAAATGTAAGGAAATCCAAGTGCTGACCCAAGCTCTCCCACTGTTTTTTTTATATACCTATAACTGATTGTGCGATGCAGTATCCACCATTAAACCTCACTCAAAGTAACCCCTGGCGATGAACGAAGGCTTCGAAATAGTCTCGTTTGTATGAAAAAAGCACTCTGACCCGGTATTTTTGCTCCTGAGTGTAGTTGCGGGGTGTAAAAAATACAGATAACATTTAGTTTGTATGCTTTAGTTGAAGCGTGTAATTTGTCACTTTGCTTACTGATCTAATCTTATGAGCTCTCCCCTATGCACAGTCACCAGCAGTACCTAATACATTATCCAACGTTGTACACAAAAATATCTGACACGCTCTTATACCTCTAGTAATAACACGTGTCAGAAATATTGCGACCAATGTTGTATAATATATTATTGCTGGTGACTCTACGTTTGTTATAAATTACTTGTTATGTCATGCTCGGTTTGACATTAAAGACAAAGTGAGACGAGACGATAAGGTCGACGAGAACAAAAATACATCCCCACGTTACGTGTACGGGAGGTACAACAAATAAAAAAAAACTACATTTTATATTACCACTTTGTTGGCGTGACTAATATGTATATTCATGCCAAATTACAGCTTTCTAGTACTAAGATTGAGCTAGGCTGCGGACGGACGGACGGACGGAATTGCCGAAATTATAAGGTATCCTAGTTTGACGACGGAACCCTAAAAAAACACCGATATAATGTAACCCCTTCTTTCAGAGTTGATATCTTTTAAAAAGCCCGACCGATTTTCATGTTCCTAAACAATAGCTAAAAACCCCCACTAAAAACCTGATTTCAAATAAAAACAACCGCATCCAAATTGGTTCATCCGTTCAGGAGCATACGGTGCCACAGACATACGACACAGCAGTCAAACTTATAACAATAACACCCCTTTTTTGCGCCGGTGGTTTAAAATGGCGGATGTTATTTTCCCAATCGCTAAACTTGGCAATGTTCTAATATACTTAATTTAGAGTTCATTACTTCCTTATTTGCGTCCGATCCGTTTGAGATTGCACGTGTAACAAACAAACTGCACGGAATCGACCTATAAATCTGTACAAATGTTTATACTTAGTTCCTTAGTTCCTTATAATCCTTATGCCGTGTACGAGGGGCGTTCAATATATTCGTGGTACTGATATGTTACAACCTCTTTTAGGAAACATTTTATTACTGGCCAGTAAGTGTCATTAACAGTGATTAAAAACCAATAGATATGGAGGCAAAACTTTCATTTGTTTTTCTGCAACTGCCGAAGAAACGTCATCACTATGAACGATTTTACGATGTTAGAAAAATTAGAGCACAGAGCCGTAATAAAGTTCTTAACAAAACAAGGAAAAAGTCAAAACCTATAAAAGAAGAAATGGATACAGTTTATTGCGAGTATGCTCCTTCGTTATCGATGATTCAAAAGTGGTCTAGTGAGTTTAAACGAGGAAGGACAAGCATTGAAGATGACCCTCGACCGGGCCGGCCTGTTTATGCCACTTCTCAAGAAAATGTCGAAAAAGTGGAAAACATTATATTAGAGGATGGTCGGGTCAAAGTAAAATCGATTGCTGAAAGAACCAACCTTTCTGTAGGTACCATACACACTATCATTCATGATCAACTGAACATGTCAAAAGTTAGTGCGAGATGGGTGCCGCGAATGTTGACGCCACATCAGAAACAAACGCGAGTTGCATGCTGTTCAGAGTTTATAAAGCCGTGTGGGGAAAATCCAGATGAGATTATTAAAAGGATTGTTACCGGAGATGAAACCTGGGTTCATCACTATGACCCCAGAGAGTAAGCAAGAATCAATGCAGTGGCATGTTAGAGGTACAGCCCATCCCAAAAAGTTCAAGGTCGTCCCTTCAGCTGGCAAGGTCATGGCTACAATATTTTGGGATTATAAAGGCATATTGCTCATTGACTACAAAAATAAGGGTGTTAATATAACTGGAGCGTACTATTCTAATATTTTACAACAGCTGCGGGAAGCAATAAAAGAAAAAAGGAGAGGAAAGCTGGCCAAAGGTGTTCTGCTTCTCCACGACAATGCCCCCGTCCACAGTGCTCAAATTGCCACAGCTACTGCTAGTGACTGTGGGTTTAAAACTATCAGTCACCCACCATATAGCCCAGATCTGGCTCCAAGCGACTACTTCTTATTTCCCAATCTTAAAAAAGATCTGCGCGGAAAGCGGTATAGTGACGATGAAGCGTTGAAGGTAGCGGTGAATGAACATTTTGACAGCCAGAATGAAAATTATTTTTATGACGGGTTAAGAAAAATAATTGACCGATCTACCAAATGCATCGAAATAAGAGGCGAATATATTGAAAAATAAAAATATTATTACATCGAAAACATGAGAAAGCCGGTGACTTTATTCGCTTTAACTTGATTTTAAGTCTGATAGATAGGTATCACAGTACAATTGAAAAAAACCGGTTGAGTCCGAGTCGGACTCACGCACCGAGGTTTCCGTATTTAAGATAATATGGTTGGAAAAAAATATTTTCTAAGCAATAAGGTCCATTATGACTAGCCTAAATTTTAATACAGATTTTTGAATTTACATGTTTATTTTTTCCAAAACTGTATAATTTGATAAGGGGGGGGGGGGTCATTTGTTGTACATTTATGACTATAAATCAAAAAGTGGGTAACAAAAAAATTAAAAAATACATTTGGAAATGACAAATTGAGCTCTTTCATATAACACTCCGTTAGATATTATCAAATCAATTTCATTTTTAAACTCCCCATTATGCTCCCTATACCCCTTTTAGAGAAAAATAATATCATATTGTTTAACTAAAAACAGAAGCGGACAAGCAAGTTATACAACTATAGAAAATTTCAAATTGACAATTTCTATAATTTAGGGAAACACAGATTGACAGACACCGAAGTCTCACCATAAGGGTTCCTTTTTTAACATTTTTGTACGGAACCGTAATTATTAATGCATTGAAAAGAAAATTCAAATATCATACTCTGTGACAGCTCAAATAAAAACAATTTAGGCTTCACTAATTGATTCTTTGACTTTTCATTCTTAAAATGCAACTGTCAGTAGGAATCTTTATACATTGACAGAACTATTTTAATAATATTCTTTTAATTGTTTAGAATGCATTAAATATTTTTAAAGTTAAAATCCATTCGATTAGAAGAATATGTGTAACGTATTTGCTATTTTTTCTATACAAAAACCATAGACAAAAAATGGACGTAGCCGCTTAATTCAACAGCTCAACACGATTTACCAATGAAACGACATCACGCACACAATAAAACTAAAAATAAATTATTCCCGTTCACATAATTAATAGCTTTATAAATATTTAGGTGTTATTCTTTTGTTGAATTAAATAGAGCGCGCGTTGACCCAAATAATGGCCACCGGAAGGATTTGGCGGGAAAACGAATGTCAGTGCTATTTTTCGCGCGCACGGGCGCGTACAGCGATAGCCGCCCGAAAACTGAATTTCGAACGCAAGGTGATTTACCTTATAACGATTTCATTGAGATAATTGATTTTGTTACTTTTTTATTCGATTAAGTGTTGGCGTGTTTAATTAGATCATGCATATCAATTATTCTAACCGCGTAAACAACTGCGGCGTCCATTTTCACATTAAAAAAACTACTGTAGCTGCTTACTACAACCCATTAAATATTTAATTCGTATTTAATAAAAAAAACTTTTATTATTTAATAAACTTAACTTTATAAATGTATACGTTCCCAACCAAGTGTCATAAATTATCTATCTGCACGCCAAACGCCATAGGTATGCCACTGAAAATAAGGTATATTCATCATTAGTTAGCAAGTTTATTGGCCTTATATATTTTTATCACCCACTATTATTATTTACCTGCATAATAATTGCGTAGGTATTGTTTAAATGTATTCTGGAATTTGCTTAATCAGGTCATGGGAAAAGTCACATCGTTTCGAATTAATTAGATTAGATTAGAGACGCATCAAATCCCCTGGCTTGATTATTATTTGTTCACACGGAACTACGGTTTGTATCGAGTCCAATCCGGTCATAGCCAATTGATTTATTTGTGTATGGTGTCACAATCAAATGCTGTGAATTTTGAAATGCTCCGGATGACCGGATGGGTTTTGAATCTTTTGAACAAGTAGTGCTAGTCAACCTACTGCCTTTTCGCCGAATTATGTTTCGTCAAATTTCATTTGGCAATCAACTTTTCGCCGAAGTTTTATTTGGCAAATCAATCCTTGGCATAATTTTACTTCGTAATTTTTTTATTTCACTACATTTTTATATTGCAAAATTTTACTACGTCAAATTTTATGTGGTAAATAATTGTATAGCAAATGATTTGCTAAGGCAAATAACTTATTGTCAAATTTTATGTGGTAATATCAGCTGCGTACTTTTTTGCATAACCTTGAGCTTAAAGTGGTCTGAGACAAATATAAATTGGATTAAAAACGAAACTGCTCCCTGAGATAGGTAGGTTAGGGTTATTTTTTTTTTGACCCTAAAACGAAACTGCTCCCAGAGATTTCATAATGCCATTCCATATGTTGCTAAATGAAGGCACATGAAGGTATGCCAATAGATTTCATAATGCCATTCCATATGTTGCTAAATTAAGGTATGCCAATCAATACATTTGACGAAAACATAATTGACATCTTAAAATAACCCCAGGTAATAATTTGGTCTAACAATAATGTATCAAATCATTCGTTGGGAAATGATCTCCGTGCGAAACGTTGAGTAGGGAAATAAAAATTTGACGAAATGAAAATATGGGATACGTAGTTTGGCGAGTTAAGAATTTAATAAATAATTTTCGGCGAAACATTATTAAACCCCACTAGTAGCAATGCCGTTCGCGAGCCAAAATATTGGTCAGGGTAACCTATCGATGTTTCGAAATGATTTTTCTCTGAACCCATTAAATTTTCAATATGTTTAAAGAGATATGCCTACAGAACCTGTAGGTTAGGTTAGGTTCATTTTTTAACAATTCGGTTAAGTTAAATGGTTTTAAATATTTTTGGACAAACGAAACCGCTTGTGAAAATTAAGGTAACCGCCACTGCAAAGACGTATTTTGATATTGAAGTCAGTGTTAATACGTTCTCGCTTTGAGTTGCTTATAAATACAAAAACGCCTAAAGAGAAATTTATTATATTGCCAGACAAAAAATATTTCTTTAAATAGGCGATTTTGATGACTGAAGGAGGATTCATTTAGAGGTGCAACTCGTGACAACTTTTCTATTATATGTATAATAACCATGGATTAAAACAGAAATACAAGCGATTTTTTCACAAGTAACAACTTACACTGTGGAATAAATAATTAATAAATATCAGGGGACATTCTCACACAAAACCCACTAGAACGAACTAAGGATAAAGAGGACTGAGGAATTCAAATAAAAATATACAGAAAAAATTCAAGACCCACAAGAGTCACTCAAAGACAAATATATTTAGGGTTCCGTAGAAAAAATGAAAAAATCTTCGATCGGTCTTATAGGATCACTCGTGCGTCTGTCTGTCCGTCCGTCTGTCACAGCCAATTTGCTCCGAAACTACTAAACCGATTGAGTTGAAATTTGGCACACGTATATAAATTGATGACCCAGAAACAGATGTGCAAAGTATTTTTTTTAAACAATGGTCGTTTTTTGGGGAACTAATTAGGAAATTAAAAGTTTTGCAAACCTTACTGTGTCACAATGAAATATTATATCAAATAGATTTTTGGTATTTTTGTAAAAGACGAAAATTGACCATCCCCCCCTCCCCTAATCCCCGAAACAACAGAGCCTAAAATTTTGAAAAAATACTCATAATGATTAATTGCTTGTAGATTACAAGAAAACCTCTAAGATTTCTATCAGAAAAAATACGTATGTACGGAACCCTCTCCACGCGAGCTCAACTCGCACTTGGCCAGTTTATTTTTTCTCAGACCAGGGCCCGTATTATCGTTGCCTTTATTGCGGTGCATAAGTCACTTTGGCACTTTTTTGGCCACGTTAATACACAATCATATCGATAAACACGACCATAATAGGCCCACGGGAATCGAACTCGGGCACTTAACTTTACTGGCGTATTTGGTCACTTTGTGGTTTTGTTTGTTGTTCTACTTACATAAAAAAAACTGATAATGAAATTTTGTGCAAGATGAGTATGAAATTTTGAGTAATGTCTTGTTTTGTGGTCCATTACTCATTTTCCAAAATCCTATTTCAATTTATTATTTGATTTCTCCAAGTAGAAACTGTATTGTGATTTTTTGAGTTATGTACTTATTTTAGATAACAGTAATATATTGTGACGTTTTCTATAATTTTAGTGATTTTCGTGTCATTGGTCATGGCAACATTTCAATATAAATGTCATTTATGTGGAATGTGACAGTTTTGAGACTGGTAGTCTGTAGTATATGTCGGAATGTAATTAAAAATAGAAAATTAGTATTTATATTCGTATAAAACCCGCAATAAACTATGCCAGTCGCTGCCCGCTACTACTAGTGCCAGATCTGCCGTCCCGTCTCCCGCCGTCATGCTGAACGTGCAGAAATTATGGATGGTGTCGTGTCTCTGTGTTATTGCTATAATAATTTTATATTTCCAGACAGAAATAGTCCGTTTAGAAGACAGTTATCGCAGGCTTGGTACGTCAGGATCGTGCGCTTTGGTCTAATTCAGATAAGAGCGCGCCAGATTCACGCTAAATTTATCTTTTCGCAGAATACAAGTTCTCGCAGTCGCACTTAGATTCACGGCAGTTTTTCCCTAAAACTGTGGGAAATAATGTCGAGGACTTGGTGGTTATATACAACAGGGTTCCGAAGACTGGGTCCACGAGTTTTGTGGGCGTGGCGTACGACTTGTGCAAGAAGAATCACTTTAAAGTCCTGCATATCAACATCACTGCTAACGTACATATTCTGTCCCTCAGTAACCAATATAAGTTTGCCCAGAACGTCACAAAATGGCAGGAAATGAAGCCTGCGCTTTATCACGGGCACATGGCCTTTCTTAACTTTGATCGGTAAGTTTTTTCTTATGTTTTCTCATAGTAGAATGTTATGTCCATCATTAATGGATTACATAGAGACAATTAACTTTGCATAAACATACAAAGAGTTAAATATTGACCCGTTATTACCTACTTATTTCATGTAAAAGCAATGAACATCAAATAGGAAGCTTTAAATAAGTTTATGGTATGGGATGGTTTGTGCAGGAGAGTATATATTAAGCCATATTTATAAACAAATCTTAGCTAAGATGCCCATCTCAAGACATGCTAGATATGTTTATTTTCTACATGTTATTGTTTTGGAATATGACAGAAACATGTAGGGTTAACCCCATGTGCTTCTGTTCAGTCCACACGAGAAAATACTCTGTTAGCAAACAATTGTCATTGCATGTGATTTCCATGAACTATTTTCTTTAATAAGTAGATATTGGTGAAATACACTTAATAACAGTGAAACCCATTAATTGAAATTTGAATTTGAATTTTGCTTTTGATGTGTCTCGAGGTATTTCAGCAAAGCTTTTAGATTAAGGCCCTTAGTCTCCTCAGAAATAGTAAATTTTTCTATGAATAAAATAGACCAAAAATCAATATTACTGATACCTGTTATGTCAATAATACATATGGAGAGATAAAATTTCTGTGATCATAATATGTATTGTGATAATATTGATCTATCTATGCTGCTCTAGTTGGATAGATACAACCTGGTTTTGTACAGGATGGCTTTTATCTATGCAGATACGGCAAACATGTTCTGTCCTAATGAAATTACTATGTTGCGCGTTTCAATTCCAGTGTACAGCTACATAACAGTGCGACAGCTCTTATAACATCATTTATATTTGTATGTTAAGCGATGTAATAGAAACTTAAAAATATTTTTAATGTAATTTAGTAACATAGGACTGTGTTTTTTATTGTTGCAGGCTAGGAACCAATTCGAAACCTATATTTATTAATTTAATAAGGCGTCCATTAGACAGACTGGTCTCTTACTACTACTTCTTACGTAACGGAGACAACTTTAGACCACACCTTGTCAGGAAGAAGCATGGGGATAAAATGGTAAGTGTAGTATTTAACGACTGTACAGCGGGAATTTCAGTAAATTAGCAGTTTCTTAATGAGTAGCATAATTTTACTCTACTGCGGGTGGTAGGACCTTGTGACGTGTCCGTCCGGATCTCTACCACCATCTTATCCATTAACCTACCGCCAAACAGCAGTGTTCGCATTGTTGTATTCCGGTTTGGGGACAAGACAGCCGGTGTAATGACTAGCAAAGGGGCATTCCATCTTAGTCCTCAGGGTTGGCAACACATTTGCAGTCTTAGGCTTGCAGTCTTGTGAATGCGAATGTCTATGGGTCACAGTTTCCACTTACCATCAGGTGGCCTGTGTGCTCGTTTGTCTTCTCAATGCCATGAAAAAAAACTTAATTGTGAATCCAACAATAAAATCATTACTCCATGTCGTG
Organism: Acleris sparsana; assembly: GCA_923062465.1. NCBI lineage: Eukaryota > Metazoa > Arthropoda > Insecta > Lepidoptera > Tortricidae > Acleris > Acleris sparsana. The sequence continues at coordinate 19,749,142 of OV281286.1, forward strand.
CTTATAGTTGTATGATTTAATGATATTTATGTCTGTTAGTAGGCTGATTAAGCACAAAATATGTATATCCAATGTCTTTCATACAAATCTGTTCAGCCGTTTACGCAGCATTGAGACACAAACATTTACTGAATATGAGTAACTATATTTATGTCTGATTATCGTTTTTAACCCGCAAGGCAAATAATGTGTGTGTGCGTCTGTAGCACCATAACTCTTAAAACGGTGAACCGATTTGGATGTTTTTTTTTTATTTCGAAGCAAGTTTTCTACTGGTGATTCTTAGCTATTATATCGGGGGTCTTAATCTATTTAATAGTTGTTCTTTGTTTGTTTCTAGACTTTCGACGAGTGCGTTGAGCGCGCCCAGCCAGATTGCGACCCTAACAACATGTGGCTGCAAGTTCCTTTTTTCTGTGGCCACGCTGCGCAATGTTGGTGCGTATACTCTATACCATCTGACTTGTCTTATTTAGTAAACAGTTTTACAACCTCAACGCCCCCCCCCCCCCCCCCTAAAATCTTTTATCCCCTGTTCGCCTAAAATTTGAATTTTGTCACTAAAAAAATCTCCATGATGTAAAATCACGGAAACAATGTGCAAAATGTGGTCTCTAGTTACTTTGGTCACCAGAAATCGACCGTTTTAGCCAAAAACGATGCATTTTTGAGGTTATGAAAGTGTTTATTAAATAAGATAAGTCAGTTGGTTATGATCTTTACTGTTTTACGCTGTATAAGCTAAATTATTAGTAGTATTTCATTTGGTTTTCTTTAGCAAATCTAGTGGTGGTAGGACCTCGTGCAGGGCCCGTCCGGATCGCTACCACCGTCTTATCCTTTTACCGAACACCAATTCATAAGATAACTGGTGAAATTAAAAGTATAGATGCCAACAAAAATGTTGTTAAATGTTGCCATTAAAAATGTGACAGTGATAATGATAATAAGGCCACGTTTGTTGAAACTTTTTATTTTATTACATCTCGCCTTGTAACTCATTGTATATAGGTATAGTAGAAACTACTTATTTAAAATCACCATTTCCACTTGAGAATTAATCTGCTATGAATGGCATTGTTATCTTTTGTTAAACTCAACCGCTAATAACGTGTACAACATGAAATGCATTAATAACAAAAGATGGAATATTAATTACAACTTTACGTACTTGAGAATAAGGTTTAAATTGGAATAGGACACGCTTCACGTAGAACCTTTTGGACATGACATATAATAAGGACCACCGGGTGTAGCATTTAGCAAGTGTTAGTCATTTCTAAAAGGTTCTATGTCAATTGTGAGTGAGTTCGTAATTTCCAATTTGAACCTTATTCTTAAGACGGTAAAATTCTAATTCATATTCCATCTTTTGTTATTAATGCATTTCATGCCATTCATCGCAGGTAAGTTCTCAAGTGGAAATGGTGATTTTAAATAGTTTTTACTATACATATTACTTATGTAAAAAACATTGTTGCCAATTATTATATACATAATAATATTTTCGTTTGGAATAACAATGAAGTAATCGGGGGACAATCTCACAAAAATTGACCTAGGCCCAAACTAAGCTCTAGGCTTGTACTATGGGTACTAGACAACGATAAACACACTACATATGCATAGCAAAAAACATATACTAATATACCGACATAAAAAACACCTAAGATTCGGAAACAAATACTCGCACTCACACAAATAGTTGCTCTGATCGGGAAGCTAACCCAGGACCGCTAGCTTCAAAGGCATCGTTCATACCAAACGTATTGTCCGCCGTCGACTGTGAGCGCGCGTGACGCAGTTTATCGCTTTTCCATAATGTAGGTACTTAGTATACACCGAACCGACAATACGGTATTACAACTATACAGACAATGAGCATGCTCACATTTGGCGGCGGGCAATACGTTTGGTGTGAACGATGCCTAACTGCGTCGTCAATGTTCAAATATTCGATTCAACACTAACTGCCAAGGGGTCGGATTTTCATACGAAATGTACCCGCCTAGCGGGTCGGTGGCAGTCAAAGTGTTGAACAAGCGCGTCATTATACGGCTAAAGTAAACACTGCCAATGCTTACTTACGACATTAGTCAGCAAACTGTGTGACATGCATCGAACTCGTTAGGCCAGGGAACCAATTCTCATGTCTTTCGAGATCAGTTCAATTTCGAGATGATCTCGTGCTGTATTTTTCTATTATTAATGTCACGAAAATGTCTACAAACAAAGAAAATCATATTCAAATATCTTAGGAAAGTTGGCTATGGAACGCTGCGTTTTGTTATCTCGATTGTGTAGCAGTTATAATCGATACACGGTAGTTTTAAATATATTTATTTATTAATAAACTTCAATGAAGTTAAATATACTCTGTTTTATTTTGTCCATGTTAGTTATTTTTGACACTTGGGTCCATAATAAGGACGTGAAACTAAACCCAAAATATTCTAGAGTGAGTGTCAAATGCACATAGATACCGTTCCGGTTCAAAGTTTAATAAAATTGATTCTGAATAGCTATCCTTCCCCTGCCCAAAAAGCTCGACTTATCGTCTCGATCGAGGCATATGAGGAAAAGTTTTCCTCTGCCATTAATACGTAGGCCATTTCTTTTGTACCTTTATCTTAGTTATATATTTAACTAGAAAGCATGAAGAGCGACTAATGACACACTGATATATAACGTGAAGTGCAGTCTCGACCACTAAAGACCATACCTTGCATGTCCCTGTTACCAATCGAGATTCGCCACTATTTTTCGATATATCTCGAATTTAAACCGCTCTTGAAGTTACGAGAATTGGCCCCCGGAGTCCTTTAAGGAGAGTTATGGTGAGGGCGTTTCATTTCCCTGACGGTGACATACTCGTATTTGCTTCGTACAATAATTTCTTTTTTAAAGTAAGTGAAATGGTCATCAGTATGTACTTAATATTGTACTTTCCAGGGGTAATCCATAAGTTTTGATAATCGGCAATAGAAGATATGTAAATCGTTATAATCTAATTGGAATATGCACACTTTCTATATATAAAAACACTTATTAACGTCATTCAATTGTTTTATTTTACCACTATAAAACTAATTTACCTTTTTTACCTTCACTAAATCACCAGCTCGTGATTATCTGGTTGTTTTTTAACATTAGTGAATGAGAAGTGGTAGTCGAAAGTTTTTGGTCGAAGAGTAACACCCCAGTAAATTAGAAGGCTCTGAAGCACAATTCCTGCCGCAAATTCGTATTTATTTTTGTTCAGCTTATTTTTAATATTTTCCTATAACTATGATAGAATAGTGTTATATAACTCTCCTAGATTATTTGAAGTCAATTGCTAAAAGCTACTGTCACAGCATTTACTTGTAGGCCTCAATAATCCTAGAAAGGAGTACCGAAAAGACCACCCTACATTTCGGCGACAGAGCTGGAGATGCAAAGATCCACTGCGAAGATAACTTATTATCCTTTAAATCATAATGATAAATCAAGGTCTCATTTTCAATTTAAAAAAAAGTGTACCAGAACTTTCACGGCACGGCTCCAAATTATAACAAAACTGTGGCTGTCACTGGTGGCGGCGTTTAGTGGTTTGACCGAACCACTAGTGGTCGCGTTTAGTGGCGGCGACTTAAGTATTTAATGTGCGGTCACTATTATATTGACTAAGAAATAGTTATATGTCTTAGTTGAATTCTAAATTCGTGTTCTGCTTTACAGGAAGCCAGGCAATCGCTGGGCTTTAGAACAGGCCAAATACAACATCGTCAACCATTACCTAGTAGTAGGCGTCACAGAAGAAATGCTCGACTTTGTGACCGTCCTGGAAGCTGTTCTACCCCGCCTCTTCAGCGGAGCCACAAACCGCTACCTGAACAGCAACAAGTCACATCTAAGGCAGACCAGCTCGAAATTACCACCCAACAAAAAAACCATAGACACCATACAGAAGTCTCTGGTGTGGAAAATGGAGAACGAATTATACGAATTCGCTCTAGAGCAGTTCAAGTTTGTGAAACGAAAAGTGTTGCTACGTGAAATAAACAGTGTCGATCAGATATTCTTCTATGAGAAGATACGGCCGAAGTGATGGGTAGTTGAAATTACTTGTTATGTAAGTAGATGTTTTGTACTCAATTGTAAAGGTTAAACTGGTGGAAGCGATATCTAGTTAGAAAATTACGGTAGAACAAATTTATCTTGTCTTAAGCCTGGTGCAAGCCTGGTGTACACGGGTAGAGTTAGAAGTAAAGTATTATTTACGACGATCGAAGCGTCGCGTCCCAGATGTATCGCCTGCACGCTCCCATGACTTAAGAACGTGCATTAATGCTGCCGCTTCGCATTTAATTCTGTTTCCAGTCCTAATTTTGTTCAAAAATGTGGAAAGAAACGTATTGCAGGCGTCAACAGACGAACGGAATTAACCGGACGCAACGGCAACTGACTGGCTTCCGCGGCATGCGCGCGGATCCGACCAGGTTTCAAGCTGTGCAAAAATCCATGCAAATGCAATTAACTTTTAGCACTCTGTAGAATTGGTACAGTAGAGTATTAAACTTTGTAGGAGTAGTATCAGTTAGTTCGTCTATCCTGGAGTCAATTTGCTGCGTAATACCTCTATATGGCGTCCATTTTAGGTGTAGGCATTCACTCTGCCAAAACTAGGGATCTTGAAGTGTACTAATTGGGAACGTAAACGCTGACTAAGCTCGTGTACATCAGGCTTTATGCCTTTATTCAAGCCAGTTGCGTATTTTTATGCGGTTTCGTACTCGAATATATATTGCGATTGCCACATAGGCGTGGTAAATACTGGGAACGAACAATACCTACTTATTAGTAAGTTAAAGTAGTCTAATATAGTCAAGAGCAATGAAAACGGGTCACGTTGTATTGAATTACCATGTGACCCGTTTCCATTGCTTCTGAGTGTAGTTATGTAGTTTAAAGTAGGTACACTTGTTCGCTATTAACGAAGCACTGATTCAATTTGTGCCCCAAGGGGGACAATCGTAGGTATAGAATAAACCAACATGTCTATTGTGCAGATTTTTTTATTTTAAACTAACAAAGACAGTATGATAGGATTGATAGGTGATTTCTTATGTTTTTTTTAGTATTTTTTACAATTTACATTCCATATGACTTGTGTTTAAGACATTATTAACTGTTAAAAACTGTTAAAAAAATGTGAATTTGTATCGTGTCTGGTTCATTACTCCTTTCAAATTGTTGGTATTCTCAACAAATCCCAAATTGCTTGTTTTTTTTCGGGACTTGAAGTTTCTAAACACATTTTATTTTTATTTTTAGTCGCTTTTCCTATTGCATTTTTCAGATACGGGTTTTTCTTAATCGCAGATTTTCCAATTGGTAGTTACGTTATGTTAGTTTTGCAGTATTTCCAAAAGGCTAGAACATCTAGAAATAAACAATACCCAGAAATAAGAGCCAAGAAAAACACTACTGTAAAAAGTCACTTTGGAAAAAAACGCGCATGGATATTCTACTACTAAGGAATTACGATTTTGGGAAATTGATCAAACGTTTTTTTTTTAAATGATAAGGTTCTAATTATGCTCAATAGTATAGGCCGACTGTACTTATTTGATTTTACATTCGGTAAGAATATGTTGACGAGTTGTAGGTAGGCCTCCAACCAGATGGAGTGACGACCTCGTAAGGATCGCGGGAGCGCGGTGGATGCGAAAAGCACAAGACCGGTCTGAGCGGAGAGCCTTGGGGGAGGCCTATGTCCAGCAGTGGACGTCTTTCGGCTGACATATATGATGATGATGAAGAATATGTCATAGGTACTTAGTTGTTTTTATTATAAAACTTGGTAATAACCTCTTTTAAAAATACAAGTCAATCATTACGATTTAGTTATGTTATAATTTGACTTTATAGGAGTACTGAATCAGATACTGTGGTGAAGACTTATTTCCTTATGTCTGTCTGTCATTCATTATAAATAGAGATCGGTACTATTTGTATATAGTAATAGTTTCTTTAACGTAAGATAAGATACGAACTTTTGGGACTCTTTTTAACTCAGTACGTTTTCAAGTATTTTGCTAAGTGGCATTTCAAATTCCAATACAAAAAATATTTAAGTTTGATATACAAATACGCGGCTTGAATGTACGTATAGTTTAGTAATAATTCCTTATTTTAGAACAGGATACAGAGGCAATCCCTCGGAACTATGACCTGGTTCCGAAGTTAGGTCGAGGTTCGTACCAGTGTTACAGAAACTTAGATAAACCGAAACGAAGGCGGGTTAGTTATTATGTTTATAAAATACTAAAGTGTAATGGAATAAAGAATAAAGGACATTTTTTGGGATACTATTGTTAAATGTTTCTTGGATACTAAAGAGAGAAATTGTAAAAAAATAATTGTAAATAAAACATAGAAATTCAGTTCGTACAATTCTTTCGAATTTTCTACAAATAAAAAACACAATTAAGTATCTGTATTAAATTAATTCTCTTCGTTACGTTCCAAAAGTTCCGAGACTAATTTGGTCCTTATGTCATTTCTTATTTATATATTAAAAAGTACGATCTCTAATTATAAATAATATAAGCTTCTTGTGATATTTTTAGAATCCATCCAACGATTTGTTGACTCAGTTTTATTAAAAGAATATTATTTCGCGTTGTAATTTTGATATTGTTAATATTTGAAATGTTATTTTGTATGTGGTATTAATTAAGTTTATTAACTCATTAATTTACATTTATAATAATAATTTATCTTATAAGAATTCGAGACTCATGTTATTAGTTGCTATGTATTATGTGTGTATTATTGTTTAAATGTTACAAATATATTACGATAGTGGGCATTTAATTACTAGGCAGGTAAGAAGTCAATCGTGACAAATTTGAACACAACCATGAAGTTTCTGAATTCTGATAATGTTGACAGCAGTAAAAAAATATTGTTATTACTATTCCTTCACAAGCAACAAACAAGTTAAGCATTTTTATGCCTTTGCACAACAGAATACAACGTACTTGTACAATGACAGTACAGTCAATGACTTTACTTAAAATCGTTGAGCCATCATGCAACCCTGTCATAATGATAGCGTCAAGCCACATTAAATAAATTGCGCTAAACTTAATGATTAACGTTATTCGACAAGGTTCCATAGTAGCCCAACAATTGGAGTCCTTGACTACTATAGTCGCTTATACGTTAAAGAACACCGTATTATGGTCACCTTAATAACGGTGGATAAATGTGGACAAAGCATCCGTCACTCTCGCACTTACTGAAAGTGACAGATGCTTTGTCTGCATCGATAAACGCAACCACAAATACGCCCTCTATCTTGAGCCGACGTGAAATGATTACAATAAATAAATTAATTAATATCTGAGGACAATGTCACACCAATTGACCTAGTCCCAAACTAAATTCTAGGCTTGTATAGGTCCTAGACAACAATAAACTTACATACATACATAGTTAAACAGACAGAAAAAACCCAAGATTTAGAAACATATACTAGCGCATATCACACAAATATCTGCCATTACCGGTACATGAACCCGGGAGCAATAGCAATAGCTTCATAGGTAGGGTCACTACCACCGACACTAACGTATCGTTATACCACCCCTGCTTTGGGTAAAAAATAGCTGGTAGAACAGCTCTTGTATTTAATTCTTCGCAATGTCCAATACGTCTTTTTCCGTGTTGCGACCTTCTACAACAAACGATCGCCTTAGCCTACTTCTTAAAACAAATACTATTTGTAATGTAGATTTAACAAGCCTTATCGTATATTAGACCCTATTAGAACGGGATAGGGTCGCGAACGCGCTGTATTGCCGATCCCGATCGATATTAGCAAGTTGAAGTAAGTTATTATTTTGTTTAAATAATTAATTCGCGTTTGAAAGTTTCAGCAGGTAGATCAGCGAATCGATTTTATATGTGAGGTAAGTAAAATTTTTTCGTGGAATTGTGACGTCACTGAGCTGAAAATCGGCTCCCGCACTGTAGTTTTTAAAAGTACGTTTATTGTTTGGAACCCTATTTTGTTTTTAAATGGTTTTTAATACATTGGCCTGGTAATATATGATTTTGTGACAATATGTCATATAAAATGAAAAGTTATATATTTTATGGCAATAAATCACAAATAATTATTACAATAATCATCTGTGCGGATATAAGAGCTAATAACGTTGCAGTATCGCAAGTATCCTAAATTTTCGTATATTGCCCATAAAAAAATAAGTTGTCACTTTTTATGCCATATGTTGCACTATGATGTTATTTGGAACATCAAAATAATGTAGAGAGATTTATATCCGTGGAATTTTTCGATGTGCGTAATTAAAAATTGTGCCTAGTTAAAAATTATGAAGTGGTTCGAATTGTCTTTCCAAGCGAAGGTGTGTTCGTTAGTGTCTTTTGGTTTTTTGACTTGGCCTCCCGAATCTCCAGATTGTCGCTTGAGGACATAATACCAAACATAAAAGGCACCCTATAGCGATTTCGACATGGTGGAAATTACAATGTTAATAAAATAGGTATTGGGTCTTACGAGGTAGTTTTTATCCCGTAAAACAAGAGAATTTCCGAGGAATTATCGATAAACGACTTCTGTAAGGACAAAATACTTACTCAATCTTACAAATTTCTTTTTAAATGAATGACATGTTTGGATGTTTGTTACTCAATCACGCTTCAACTTAACTGAAACTGGGGTGAAACTTGGCAAACATATAGGTTAGGTCTTGGAATAGTACATAGGGTAGTTTTTATGCCGGAAAATAAAAACGTTCACGAGGGAATAACGAAAATCGAAATCTATGCGGACGAAGTCGCGTGCAGAAGCTAGAAAAAAATAACTTATGATTTCAGCCTGTGTGAAAATAAAAGATGACACTACAGTTCTATAATAGATAGGAAAGTGGTTAGGCACAAATCGTCACGTTTAAAAATAACTATATACATCAAATTAACTTTATTGAATTTAAACGATCAGTAGGCAATTTGTATAGTCGCCCTAATACTGCTAAGTTATTACCGCCGTAGAGTTTATATTAAAAGTAACTCAATATTCCAAACAAGAAACAGAAGTAAAAATATGACCGGTCAAGTACGAGTCGGACTCGCGCACCGAGGGTTCCGTATCACCCGATTTTTATTGTATTAGCACTATAATTGCAGATAATTTGATGCCGTGTATTACCGTTTTTGCAATGGTACAAAGATGAAAATAAAACGTTGAAAAAACGACTACGTATTCTTGAACTTGGACTCTCCGGTTATTTCATTTCCGTTTTATCATATATACATATTCTATACAAATCAACCTGCTATCTATTTCGACTCAAAAGAAAAAGCTCTCTAAAGGTACTACAGACGGATGGACAGACGAATAACCAAGTCTTCCCGTTTAGGCATGGAATGTTAAATACACGTAGATATAAAACAAATATGAGGCATTTTAATGTCGCCACCGCGTCGCTTCTTCAATTTTATTGTACATGATTTAAAAAAAACATTTTTTTAAGTATACTTAATCCAATTTATTGCCACCTCCCCTTCGCCTCTACAACGTTTTGGAGACGATTTATTTTATATACTTCTATGTATTTTATAAGTATATAAAATCCATTAATTCGATGCAAAAATTGAAAAGCTTTATTTAAAAAAAAAGCTTTGACTTATTTGTTTTTGGTAGGTGTAAGCGGACCAAAAACGACTTTTCATGCACTTGTGCATAACTGTTGACTTCTAAGACTTATGACAATTAGGCTCTACTATAATATCATATATTTTATTACATTTATTAATATTTATTTGCTTTACGTATTCCAAATTAAAGATAAATATGAGCCTTGTTATCCACTTTAGTGACTCAATTTTAACTCTATTATTAAAATGGCCAGCTTAAAACATTTTAGGGCGCGCATTTTAAATTAGGTAGCAGGCAGGGGCGAGTGTTAGAACAAAAATATTATAAAAAACCTACTTACGATACGGCAGTATTGATCTCCGACTCCGACCGAAGTTTATGTTGAAAAAAATACCAATGAGCCACCGTCGCGTCGGCCGCGGCCGACACAAGTTGAACATTAAAAGACTATTTCGTATGAATGTAATTTGAGTGTCACATTTTTTATTCGACGTAACGCGCTCAAAAGGCTAATCTCGACTTGTATTTAATGATGACTCGAATAAAATGGTATGTATTATACCATTGTTGTATAATAAGCAAAATTAACTCAGACCCACAGTAGAGTTGTGTCACAGTTATGTTACCAATACAAATCGTAAGAATTGTCAAACATAATCTCACTGCGACTCAGTTCTATGGTGCGTCACGGTTCAATTTAGCCGATTGTACAATAAACTATTTGGGTTAGCGTAATACGCGACTGCTGAATTATAGTCCTATTTCTTTACTGTGTTGCAATGTAACAAGCTCTAAAATACTTCATTTCTTCCGCGGAAATCATTACAAGACCAGACTATCCTATAATTACAAAGAAATCAAATTATTAAAAAAAAAATCTTTTTAATTTGTCCGCTATGTTTAACGCGCATTTATTATAAGGAACTGTTCTTCCATATATTTAAGTGTTTAATTGTGTAGATAGTTGACTAAATGTATTTAAATAGCAATTTTACACCGTAACACTATGTATAATTAGGTAGAAAATCAAAAATGTTGTTTTTGGTGTTGTTTTTTTTGCTGTGAAACGTCCTACTTGGTAATTATCTTAGAATATATTTATACACTGCTTAACATATCCCTCTTCCATGTATTTCCATGATACTTTGAAATGTTTAGATTATAAAAAAGATGGTATTTACTAGAATTAAAGACCTGGTTTCATGATGATTTTAATTTTGGCAGCATATGTGATTTTAATTGAAATCATTCTCTTAATTATATATTAATTACAAGTCGTCATTAAAGTTAAAATCATTATATATTCCATAAAATAAAAACCGATCTATTAGTCAAATAAAACAAAGTGTAAAAAGACGGGACGAAAGAAACATTAGCAATATTTATGTACTTAACATATAATGGCACAATTATATTTTTTTGTTTGTATGTGCGAAAAATATATTATGTTTTTTGTTTATTTAGTAAAAGTTGTAGATAATAAGCAATATCTCTATAGACGTAGAATCGAATTACATTATAACTTCTGTTTTAGTTAGGTAGCTAAATTATATAGTTAGAATCTCTGCACGTAGTTGTCCACGCAAATGTAACAATAAAAACCGTTTATTTTGAGTATTTTTTAATTTGGTCCTTCGTAAGTAACGTAACACTAGTTGTAGTAAATTCGTGGCGTATTAAGTGGTATGTTCCAGAAATTATTTTAAAATGGAGAGACTTATGGGTTAAACATGTCACTTAACATTTAAAGATGACAGACTGTAAGTCATGTCGGTGATTGTGAGTCATGGCCCAATCACACAAACCTGTTTTAACAGTAAATTAGTTCAAAGCACCAAAAGTTTCGACAAGTAATTACACTAACTTTCTTCGAATCGAGTATTTACCGACATACTTTAATAGCTTCTTACATTTCTAAGAACTAGTTAAACGCGACAATTACATACGTAATGCTTAAATATTGGATGTGCCCTGGATGCCGAGTTGGCTGACAAATGTTACTAACCTTAATTACCATACGTATGTTATATGGGGCTTTCTTGGCAAATACAATTAGTTGCTTGCAGCCGCCTTGCATTTATACGATAATTACCCACACGACTTCATTCAGGGCGACGCTTGTTCAATTATTCAATCGGTTCTACCTCTCTCTCACACCTCCAGCAACAGCTACATGTAAGTGGGACGGCTACAGTTTCACGTGATGTTAACTTATATGGTGGTGCTGTCCAGTCGCTATTCAGGGCTGCGTGAGGACGGTCGCTCCGCAATGCCTGCTCCGTTCGCAACCATATGTGCACTGACGAATACAAAACTCGAGTACAACCGTCACCAGCGAGGTGCTAAACTCAAAATGAGATAAACACCGGTGTCAAAGGATTTTATTTATTATTTCAAAGCCGCGAAGGTCGCGTCCTTCAATCGATAAACGATTAATTGTTACACCGTGCGATTGTCCGCGCGGTAAACATCCCAGAGGGTTTTCTATATATTTTATTCTAAGTGCCAATTAAAATAATTCAGAATTTTCTGTACAGTGTTAAACGTGAGAGCTTGTTTTAAATTCGTATCTTCATGGAATATGGGCATCTGCTTGGATACTGGTAAGTTTCGAGTCCCACGTTGGGCGCCAAATAAGTTAAAATCAGTGGTGTCTAAATTTACTTCGTAAACTAACTTCTACCGGCGTAGAAAAGTTTGCAGAAAGTTTTGGCGGAGAGTCAACATGGCCGCGACGCGGCGGGCGCGAAACGTCAGGTGGATTTAGCCCGGCAAAGTTCATAGTAGTTAAATCGGAAATGGTAGCTACGATAGTAGAGTTAAGGTCGATTTGTGAAAATACAGCATAAGTATAAAAAACGTTAAGGTTTTCTGCTATAAAAAATAGAGAACCGGTTTTGATTCTGTCCGTTTATCTATAAGTAGGTACGAATGCTTTTAAAAATATACCTAGGCTCAGTAAAAAATAATTGTAGCTAGCAAATGTCTGTAGTCAAAAGATATTTTATAAATTGACTAAAAATATCTTTTATGAATATATTATTTTGTAATTATAAATTAAATTGGTACAAGATCTATGATTTTTAAGGTTCCGTATCCAAAGGGTGCCAAACAAAGGGGACCTTATTACTAAGCCTTCGTTGTCTCCGATCGGCAGTCCAAAAACTGTCACTTTTAAATCGTAATAGATAGTTGGTTTTTTTTTAAGGTTCCTTACCAAATACTGAAAAAACGGAACCCTTATAAGAAAACTGGCTCGTCTGTCAAGACCCGTTTTCTCTAAAACGGCTCAATTAATCAGGCAGAAATGTGGAATACTAGCAGTGCTTAGTTGTCGAACCAAAGCCTCATCATTAGAAATTAGAATAACCTAAAAAAACGTTAACCTATCCTATGATGTCATTTGAAAATGTTTTAGATTTTTTCTATCAAATATTTTTGTGATAGGTAAGTTTATAAACACTTGAACAATTAACATTACACAAATACTAAAATGACAGGATTAAAATAAAGTCTGGCCATCGAAACGTGATACAGTAAATTGCCGCGAAATTTAAAAATGTACCTATAGTGTGCCTGAATGAGCTACAATTAAACAAACTTAATGATTTTCTCATTAACTTAATACAGCAAATACATGCAGATATAGGGAAAAACTTAAGTATAGCACATGTGTATATTGTGTTCGATATTACACACAACTATACAGCTACAATTTAAAATTTCGCGGTCATTTTCAGTATCACGGTTCGATGGCTGGACTTCAAGTACAAATGCGAACTTATTGCATTCTCGTATTTGGGTAATTAACATGAAGCGAAGAAATGATCCCATCCCCGAAACTTATGAAGATACAAATGTTAAAAAAATACATATACTAGGAAATAATCGGCTTTTTAGATAAAAGATAAAAACTGACATAAGGTACTGTTAGTAATGAATAAGGCCGGTGAAATTTCGGCGCTGTTTACTACAAAGATATAATAATATATCTTGTATAAAGGAGTTTGTAAAGTATGAAGATGGCAAGTAGCAGCAGGATTTTATTGGGCTTTTAATATTTGACACAGATACAACGTAGTTAGGTACTAAGTATCAGCAATGGAACCCTACCATATAAAGGTGTCACAGTGACGTAAAACAATTGGTTTGACACTTCTTACGACTTGAATCATAACGACACAGTTCTACATGGTTTTTGTCTCTATTGTTAAGTTAGAATTAAAGTCCTCATGCTGCGGGAACAATATGCCGGTAGGGTGTTAAATGGTGCCTTATAATGAGTCCATTTACAATATTTGAGAGCCGCAGTGTCACTGTATGACTTACCGTAAAAAAAAACATTTTTTTTTCATTGATATGCAAACCCTATTTCAGTTAAATTAAAGAGGAAATTACGCAGAATGTTCATGTACATTTTGACCTACTTTGCGGAACGATAAAGAGACAATAACTAAATTTACAGAATACGATTAGATAGATATTATAAGTCGAGTTTTGGAAGATGTTAAAAGACCTATTCTAACGAAGCAACCATAATTAAGACTTACTTTTCAGTAATGAACGTTAAATTTACAGGAAAGCGAAACGTTAAGATACTCTTGCACGCCGGGAGAAAAATGTGCCGGAGCTCCATCGTGCTGATACACCATGTACCTTTAGTTGTCAAAGTAATCCCTGTTGGCCACAGGGAAGTCCTACAGTAACGAACTAAAGTAAACTAACACTTTTTCTATTTTAAAGTAATCCCTCTCGGCCACAGGAAAGTCGTCAATCGCCTCTTCGAATTATATTTGTAGAATCGTTAGGTAGTTGCCATTGCCATCGTTCAGACGTGATAGTAAAATGACGGGACCGATGAGATGCCCGTCATAAATGCCAGTCACCCCACACATTCAGCCGCCACTAGTGTTAGAATCTGCCCTGCCGTGAAACATGTTAATTCTCGTGAGCCCAAACGTTTTCGTTATTGCACATTTGAAAGTCCTGACCTCCTGAATGCTGCCTCATCGGTCTAAAGAATGTAGTTTACGTAATTAGAGTTCTCCCCTAACTGCATGAGGTAACACTCGCAGAAATTGCTCCAGGGTGCAAGATCAGAGAGTATTATTATATTAGCTCCTGTGCAAGGCGATAGTTATAAGGGTGACGATTGTTGTCACGAAGAATTCGCCAAACTGCAACATGGTTAATAACGAATCTTGCTCCTGCTCGTCTCGTACTCGTGATTGGCTCTTCTTCAAAATGGTGTAACACTTATTCAGCCTGCATGGCATCGACTGTGCTTGGACATGCGCTTCTGGTAGACCAACGAAAGGAGCCTATAGAATATAGGCGTCGTGACATTGAGAAATACTGGTACGAAGGTAGCCGTCGGTGTTCAGCGGGGGATCTTCCATCGATAAATCATTGCCGATACAGTTCTCAAGCACGATTTAAATTGCTATCTTCATGGCCTACGAATAATATAATGTCTTAATAGTCCGAGTTTGTTTTTTTGGAAATATTGGACAAAACACGAAACCATTGTAGAATATCGATAAGAAGATTTTAAAATGACAACATTTTTTTTCCAACTTGAATTTTTTTGAAGCCAGTGTTTAAGCATAATGATTAATGACATCCTAGTATTGAGATAGCAAAGTTTTGGGGATGAAAAACCCATAAAAGTTGACAATTATTAAAATAGATAGATTGGCCCCTCTGTAAAAATAATCTATGCTAACTCCGGTTCCCTGACATGACAGTTTACTAGGGTTGACAATATTTTCGAGTTTGATATTGTATTCTATTTTTTATGGGGTATTTTGTAACACTTCGTATATAGTTTGCAATGCTTGCTTTTTGTTAGACATTTTATTAGTAGGTAAGTGCATTATTTTTGGTTAAATAAGTACGAAAGGCAAAACCGATAAAACCCCCAAATAAATAAATAAAAAGTACCTGATACCTTAAGCCGTGTCAAAGAAAAACCCGCCAAGTGATACCGTACAATATTAAGATCATGAAAAACACCGTTCTATATTTTTAAATACACAATTTGTGAAAATTTCTAGTCCAGTTTTGTCATGATAATGATTCAGTACATCTCCCTGACAGACAGACGGACGGACGGACGGACAGCGAAGGCTTAGAATAGCCCTTTGGGAAAGGTACCCGAAAAAGGGTCGTGATAGAGCGACAGACAGACGTACGTACGGACAAACAGGCAACAAAGTCATCTTTTAAGGTGTCCGTTTTTCAGATTCGGCAGCCTTAAAAATTAGTTATGTCTGGAAAGGAAGGAAATGTTTAAAAAGTTAAATTACACGATATGTAGGTATTCTATTTACTGATTTACTCTACTTATTTGACACTGGCGATACCACTGAGAAATACCGCGGTGGACGGCCATTAATAAAAAAAAACACGTTTATTGTATGGGAGCCTCCCTTAAATATTTATTTTATTTTGTTTTTTTAGTGTTTGTTGTCATAGCGGCAACAGAAATACTTTTTCTGTGAAAATTTCAACTGTCTTGCTATCACGGTTCATGAGATACAGCCTGGTGACAGACAGACGGATAGACGAACAGCGGAGTCTTAGTAATAGCGTCCCGTTTTTACCCTTTGGATACGAAACCCTAAAAAAGAAGTTGAATTTTCATATTTAAATAACTAATTAACATTATTTATACCAGAACAACATAATGAAGAGGAGGAGACAACCGGCGAGCAGACTCGGCGCGAGAGCATGTGGGCGGGGCGTGCCACGCCCCCCGCCGCTACCTTTCCCATGCAGAACTCCAGCCACGTCAAGTTCGAGCCTCCGAACGTTCCTGTCATATTCATACTGGGTGAGTGAGACACACGCTCGACAAACTGTATTGACATAATGTGGGCAAGAATGGCAGCCTTATGTTAGTCTTTTTTGATTATGGGTTGGCTCTTGTCTCGTGGACGACGAAGATCTAGTCGACGATGAAGCGAGCATACCCAGAAGATGCCTAGTCACCCTAGATTCAAATAGGTCCATATTGTATGCACTCGGAAATACAGATTACCGGAAGCGCATTCCACTCTTTTGCAGTATCACGTCGGGGTCACCAATTAACGATTAGATAAGTACGCCTCTATGCAGCTGCCGTCAATCGTAGGAACCGACAACTGCCTATGCTTAAGGTTGCAGGGCAGGGATAGTAATCAAATAAAATGCAAATACGTCTTACTTAGTTGGTGGTGTATTAGCGACTAACTAGCGCTAAAACTTACATGGCGGGCGCAGCCGCCGCTACATGATACGGGAACGTGATGACATAGGTATGCACTATGTAGTATGTACCTACACGCACAATGAACGATAATGCAAAGCGCTCGTACGGAAAGGTGGAATTTCATCCAGTTATGGTATCCTACGGTGCGTCTGATGGTATAGGAGACGGCGGTATTCAGTCAGTAGAATACCGACAAGCAGGAAACGTTTCGACGATGAGCCAGGCCGTGAAGCTTAACCTTTTGGAGGAAATAGTGGCCGATGACTCTCTTAGCTCTGCGTTCCACCGAGTCAAGTCCCTGCCCCACCTACTACCCTACCGTAGTTTGAAAAATAAAGTTCGAAGTTACGTTAGCTCCATTCCTTTCTTTCGATTTCGTTCTTCACTAGGCTAATAAGCAGTGATCGGAATTAGGTGAGCCGAAATACGTACTCTTCGCAAGAGGATTTAATATAGAGTGGTTACAAAGGGGTAGTATTTATCCGAGTACCTATTAGGTAGTCGTAATGTTAAAAATACATGTTTTTACTTACAGTACGGAATGTTTTATGTTAATCTAAAAGTTGTAACTATTTCTGGTTATTTTTTAAACTTCAAAGTGTAAATATTACATCTTTCGACATTTTTCGTTCTTGGATGAGATCACTTCACTGTGCCATGTGAAAATAATAAAGAAAATAATTATACCTTACCCTTTTTACTACAAACTAACATAAAACATTCCATACTGTAAGTAAAAACATGTATGGATAACATTACGAGTAATACCTGGATAAATATCAAATACCCGGGCCGGTAACAATAAAAAAACATTTTTCTACCCAATTGTATCTCTATATTATGTTATCTTGTGAAGAGTACGTATTTTGGCTTACCTAAGTCCGATGACTGTTAATAAGGTTAACCGTATCATTAGTTTAAAGGATCCTGCGTTTGCTAGAAAGCCTTAGTGAATCCCACTGGTCTTACAGGAATAATAGTCTAATAGCAAAGTTATTTCAGGTGGCCCTGGCAGCGGTAAGGTTACCCACTGCGACAACCTGATGCAGGAGAGGCGGGGGCTGGTCCACATCAACATGACGGACTTGCTCCAGCAGTACGCCATCGGGAATGGTGAGTACCACCATCACGAACACAACTACTAGCTCTCTGAAATAGCGACGCGAGCAAAATAAACAACGGAAACCTACAAACGATATTTTTTTCATAACAACTCTACAGGGAGCCTGCCGTTTGGTAAAAATATGTTTGCCAAACGTATCGTCTCCCAACTTTATCATTTGCCAACCCAATGTTATATACACTCAGGAGCAAAAAAAACGGGTCAGAGTGCGTTTTTCATACTAAAGGAGCTATTTCGAAGTCTTGGTTCCTCGCCAGGGAACACTTTTAGTGAAATCTGATGATGAATACCCCGAGCATCGATACAGGACTACCAGAGTGCCTAAGATACCCAACTGAATGAGTCTGCGGTTAACGCGGGAATTGTGCATGTTCAGATAAACATCTCAAATGGCAATAAAATGTAAGGAAATCCAAGTACTGACCCAAACTCTCCCGCTGTTTTGTTAACTGATTATGCGATCAGTTGGGTATCTTAACAAATTTTGACCTCCTCTATTGAACCTGGGAGTATCCACCATTAAACCTCACTCAAAACAACTCCTGGCGAGGAACCAAGCCTTCGAAATAGTCTCGTTTGTATGGAAAACGCACTCTGACCCGGTATTTTTGCTCCTGAGTGTATTTTCACGATTTATTTCAGTACCACCGTGTATTATTATATGTTAGGTTAGGTTAGTTTATATAAAATCCTGATATATTTACGCTAACAGAAAACAAAGCGGGTTGGCAA
This sequence comes from Acleris sparsana, assembly GCA_923062465.1. Classification (NCBI taxonomy): domain Eukaryota; kingdom Metazoa; phylum Arthropoda; class Insecta; order Lepidoptera; family Tortricidae; genus Acleris; species Acleris sparsana. The sequence goes on from OV281286.1 coordinate 19,767,922, forward strand.
ATGAAACTGTACATTTGGCAAACATGTTTCGCCGAAGCAAAGGTAACCAAACAACATATTCGAAAATCGTGAAAATCTGAATTGATTTAGCAGATCAGAAACGTTTTCGTCCGGAGCTAAATATGAGGTGCTTTTTTTGACAGTTATGCGATGAAAGCGTTGTTCCACAATCTCTTAACCACCCATTAAACTAAGGAAGGCTTGTATCTGAGGCGACGACCATATCGTTAACATAATGCACCGCCAGCCCCTGCTAAGAGTCGCTGTAGCCAACAGCATTTTTCCGCTATGTTGCGAAAATCTGCTACGCAGTGTTCCGATATCGGGTCGTTGGCACTGAACGTGTCATGTGTATTCAGATTTGACTTTCATAGTGTATTGTTGAGGGTAAAATAAAGTTAAATACAGTCCATTTCTCTAAAAGAAGATTATGTGACATGTGCGGTTAAAACATTTTAGCAAGATTAAAATGTATCAGTCAGATGAGAAGAGTTCTTCTCCGAGTGGTTGTAGCCCTTATCGCTTCTATATTGACGACGCGGTTATCTAGCAACGCTGGCGGTCTCGATAGCGCGAGTCAATAATAAAAGGGAATACGCATGGATTTTTCAAATAAAAATCAATAAAATATGTAAATAACGTAAAAGAGATCACCAAAAGTGAAATATAAATTAAAATCTGTTCAGAAATACGGATGATATAAGCATTTTAAACTGCGACGTCATGTAAGGAGAAAAGAGATAGGAACCAATCTTCGTTTGCTTGTATGTTGATTATTTTTATAGCTATTCAAAGAATGATTTTTCTTAACTGTAGTACATGAATCGGCTTTTGTTGTAACTGTGAAAAATGACATGAATGAATATTCCCCATTTCGATATTAAAGCAAGTTGCGCTTAAATAAAGTTGAAAAAGCCCTTTAAACATTTGACTCAGCCTACGGTCTATCATTTTATCGAAATTCCTGTCATCGAATTTCATATCGCCGAAAACTATTCCACGATTATCATTTCTTTTTTTTTCTAATCATTTAATTATCAATTCATTGCTTATCGAGTCATAGATCAACTATTCATCGTAAATAATTTCGAATTTGTCTCAAGTCGTAGCTTAACTATTCATCGAATTTACCTTTCATAGAATAATTAGTTGGTCGATGTATTAATTCATCGAAACATGATTCACAGATCGTACGTTCCATATAGTCATTTTTGTACCTAGGTTGTTACCATTATCATTATTGATTAGTAGATAAGAAATTTATTTTGCAGAGCTTCATTTCATATTTTATTATTTCATATTAGTTTAAATCACATAAGACTGACCTCATGTAAAATCATTTCAATACCTAATATTTTGTATGCAAATTGAATGTTTTCTTTATGTTGTAATACAATTCTGCGAATAGTGTTATGGGAAAAGATAATCGATGAAATGATTTTCGATAAAATGATGGATTACCGCCTACGGGCCTTACCATACCTTACAAGACAGTTGTCCCTAATAAAAACCGGCGACATTGACGTCCGATCGATGTGTTGCATAACTTAGTAGGATAAACACAGCAAATGGTCGCCATAGGCTGTTTGCATGAGGGGCAATTTGAACTTGCACTCTACAGGGGGTGCTCGCATGACCTTCGTTGACTTCTTGATAAAGCCGCTGGACCTTAAACGTTTGAATTTAAGGTAAGTTCGTGCTAACCACAATTAGGACGTTGACATTATGTTGATAAGCAATTTACAGCTTCGCCATTAATTTTTCTATTAAGGGATCCGTATGTGAAATATTAAGTTCACTAATGTTTTACCAAATCATTATTTTGACAAACGTATCATTTTACAAACTTTCATTTCACAAAGAGATACTTCCCGCCGTATTATTTTTAATCTTTTTGTGGTCGATATTGTAACCTAACCTAACTTTAATAAGCTCATTTAACCTATGCAATATGTAACGGTTTGAGCACAAACACGTTTTTGCGAAATGAAAGTTTGTAAAATGATACGTTTGTCAAACGAACTTTTGGTCAAATGAACGGACCCCGAAATATTAATATTTACAGTGCTACTTAATTCTTGATAGATTGAAGTGTCCCCTATAGCCAAAACTACAAATAAGTAGTAAAAATATGAAAAATATTTTAAAGGAAAACTATCACGACTAAGTAGACTTGATTGATTCCTGAGATACAGGCGGCTGAACTAAGTTCTTTTTTTTATGGCTTGCAGAAGGCAAACGAGCACACAGGGCACCTGATGGTAAGTGGAAACTGTGACCCATAGACATTCGCATTCACAAGACTTCAAGCCTAAAACTGCAAATGCGTTGCCAAACCTGAGGACTAAGATGGAATGCCTCTATGCTAGTCATTACACTGGCCGTCTTATCCCCAAACCGGAACACAACAATGCGAACACTGCTGTTTGGTGGTAGGTTAATGGATAAGATGGTGGAGGCGATCTTGACGGACCCTGCTCAAGGTCCTGCCACCCGCAGCAGATCATCTAAGACAGCCAAATAACTTTAAATAAAGACGAGTTTTCGTGTAAAAAAAAAGTAATAGATGTTTACTCAGTAATTAGGCCGCACAGGCACTTTAACACGTGAAAAATCTACCAGCGTTTCGCAAGAGACCACTGCTGAGAAGAAACGCCGCAAGAAATTCAACAGTTAGTCGTTTTTTAAACAAAAACCTAATTCTCTATTGAGCGTCGGAAGTAATACACTGAGCATGGCCAGGGCATGCTCTTGCGCGGTTTTTTTCTACTAGCTATATCGGTTATACAGCTCAGTCCTTTTTTCCCAACCTAAACTGACCTATACAGCTTTAGTATGTCATGGTAACCCGTCAGGCCCCGTATTATGTTCGCTTTTATCACGTTGGATAAAGCATCCGTCACTCTCGCACATACATACTGGTCAGAAGGTGACAGATGTTTTACCCACATTGATAAACAAGCCCATAGGGCCCGTAGTAATAGATAGTAGATAGTGAATATAAGGAACTAAAAACTAAGTAATATATATGTTAAGCTAACTAAATATGTTAAGAGTTACCCTCACATCTAAATGTTGTTGTGCCCTACAGGGTCCATAATGAGCCTACAACTATTAAGTTAGTTTAAGTACCATCTGTATACACATTATGGAAAGCAATAAACAATTGAGTATTAAGTAGGTAGATCAATCTGGACACATTGAATTATTATGAAATTTACTTAGATTGATAATATTCACGACGCGATTAGCTTCGTAGAAGCTAGCGGTCCGCGCAAATGTTTGAATGATGAGCGCGAGAGTTCCTGAGTTTTGGATGTTTTCTACGTATTTAAGTAGGCGTTCCTCTATATGTCCTCATTCATAAAACCATCGCCAACCGCTAGCACCAACCCTACGCACTGTCATAGGATGGCTAAGAGCACACATCATCATTTACATTATCTGTGCCACAAGTATGTGCATTCGTGGTACTCGAAAGCTTTATCCTGCTTTTTCTTGTCTAGGGGATACCGTTGATGCAGGAAAACATATCGAAACTTTTATGTGGTCATCTTGCACCGTCTCATATACACATAAGTAGTTGATTCTATTTTTTCTTTTTTCTTTTCTCTCTCTATCTCCCGTAAGATTTTTGGCACGTTTTCCTGCTGAACTACACATATCTATATATATAAAACGCAAAGGTGACTGACTGATTGACTGACTGATCTATCAACGCACAGCCCAAACTACTGGACCGATCGGGCTGAAATTTGGCATGCTGATAGCCACTATGATGTAGGCATCCGCTAAGAAAGGAATTCCCGAAATTCCCACGGGAACGGGAATTAGCGGGAAAATCCTTTTGTATGAAAAATCTAAACCACGTAAGATAGATGATTGAAATTTGGCATGCAGGTACCCTAATGAATTTAAAGCTTACTTGCAACGCGATATTGCAAAATTCCCATGGGAACGGGAGTTATTGGGAAAAAACTTTTGTATGTAAAAATCTAAACCGCGTAAGATAGATGATTGAAATTTGGCATGCAGGTACTCTAATAAACGTAAAGCTTACTTGCAACGCGATAGTGCAAAATTCCCACAGGAACGGGAGTTATTGGGAAAAAACTTTTGTATGTAAAAATCTAAACCGCGTAAGATAGATAATTGAAATTTGGCATGAAGGTACCCTAATAAACGTAAAGCTTACTTGCAACGCGATATTGCAAAAGTCTTACGGGAACGGGAGTTATTGGGAAAAAACTTTTGTATGTAAAAATCTAAACCGCGTAAGATAGATGATTGAAATTTGGCATGAAGGTACCCTAATGAACGTAAAGCTTACTTGCAACGCGATATTGCAAAATTCCTACGGAAACGGGAATTAGCGGGAAAATCCTTTTGTATGAAAAATCTAAACCGCGTAAGGTAGATGATTGAAATTTGGCATGCAGGTACCCTAATGAACGTAAAGCTTACTTGCAACGCGATATTGCAAAATTCCCACGGAAACGGGAGTTATTGGGAAAAAACATTTGTATGTAAAAATCTAAACTGCGTAAGATAGATGATTTAAATTTGGCATGAAGGTACCCTAATAAACGTTAAGCTTACTTGCAACGCGATATTGCAAAATTCCTACGGGAACGGGAGTTATTGGGAAAAAACTTTTGTATGTAAAAATCTAAACCGCGTAAGATAGATGATTGAAATTTGGCATGCAGATACCCTAATGAACGTAAAGCTTACTTGCAACGCGATATTGCAAAATTCCCACGGGAACGGGAATTAGCGGGAAAATCCTTTTGTATGAAAAATCTAAACCACGTAAGATAGATGATTGAAATTTGGCATGCAGGTACCCTAATAAACGTAAAGCTTACTTGCAACGCGATATTGCAAAATTCCCATGGGAACGGGAGTTATTGGGAAAAAACTTTTGTATGTAAAAATCTAAACCGCGTAAGATAGATGATTGAAATTTGGCATGCAGGTACCCTAATGAACGTAAAGCTTACTTGCAACGCGATATTGCAAAATTCCTACGGAAACGGGAATTAGCGGGAAAATCCTTTTGTATGAAAAATCTAAACCGCGTAAGATAGATGATTGAAATTTGGCATGCAGGTACCCTAATGAACGTAAAGCTTACTTGCAACGCGATATTGCAAAATTCCCACGGAAACGGGAGTTATTGGGAAAAAACATTTGTATGTAAAAATCTAAACTGCGTAAGATAGATGATTTAAATTTGGCATGAAGGTACCCTAATAAACGTTAAGCTTACTTGCAACGCGATATTGCAAAATTCCTACGGGAACGGGAGTTATTGGGAAAAAACTTTTGTATGTAAAAATCTAAACCGCGTAAGATAGATGATTGAAATTTGGCATGCAGATACCCTAATGAACGTAAAGCTTACTTGCAACGCGATATTGCAAAATTCCCACGGAAACGGGAATTAGCGGGAAAATCATTTTGTATGAAAAATCTAAACCGCGTAAGATAGATGATTGAAATTTGGCATGCAGGTACCCTAATGAACGTAAAGCTTACTTGCAAAGCGATATTGCAAAATTCCTACGGGAACGGGAGTTATTGGGAAAAAACTTTTGTATGTAAAAATCTAAATCACGTAAGATAGATGTTTTCAATCTAGCATGCATGCATACCTTAGTAAATATAAAGTTTAGTTATGGATGTATTTTGAAAAATTAAGTTAGCGAGAAAAAAATGTTGTATGTTCGAATTTCGGAGACTACAATTTCCATTGAAGGTATGTTTCGCCATGATCATTAATAAGTCGCAGGGTCAAACACTCGCGCTAGCAGGAGTTGATTTAAGACAGCCCTGTTTCTCCCATGGTCAGTTATATGTGGCGTGCTCCCGCGTAAGTTCGCCATCCAGTCTGGTCATTCTCGCACCACCCTCCAGAAAGACCAGAAACGTTGTTTATAAGGAAATTTTATAAATAATATGTTTCCTAAATACATTTCCCATATCCCGGTTGCACCAGCCACCCACCAACCGAACCACTCTTCCATGCTACTCTTTTTAGGGTTCCGTATCCAAAGGGTGAAAACGGGACCCTATTACTGAGACTTCGTTGTCTGTCTGTCAGTTGAAATTTTCACAGAATATGTATATCTATTGTCGCTATATCAACCAATACTGAAAATAAGAATAAAATAAAAAATAGGGGGGTCCCCATACAACAAACGAGTTTTTTTTTGTTAATTTTGTACGGAACTCTTCGCGCGCGAGTCCGACTCGCACTTGGCCGGTTTTTAGTTTTCATGTGGTCAAACTTTTACTTTCATACCGACTGACATCCACATTCTCACCTCTGAATTCCAGACGAAACCCTATAGGTACTTTAGGGTTAGCCTCCACTGATCGTATTTTCCTAAATTTATATCAAACCAAATTATCATAAACTAATAATCTAAAAATTAATAACAATTCATTATTCAACTGAGCTTTTTATACTATAACCTCATTTAAAAATAATAAAATTAAGCATTTTTTAACCTTTCTCCCACACACACAAAGATCTCTCTTTTATAACACGCCACGCGGACGAAGTCGCGGGCAAAAGCTAGTTATTTGATATTATCAACATCATCATAATGTCAGCCGAAAGACGTCCACTGCTGGACATAGGCCTCCCCGAAGGCTTTCCACTCAGACCGATCTTGTGCTTTTTGCATCCACCGCGGTCCCGCGATCCTGACGAGGTCGTCACTCCATCTTGTTGGAGGCCTACCTCTAGCTCGTCTTCCGGTCCGCGGACGCCACTCCAGAACCTTAGTTGATATTATATTTAATTTAATATTTGTAGCTTTATATAATGCTAGACTAAATAGTACCATTGTAATATGAAATATGTTTAAAAAATGACTGACTGCTGAGTTTCTTGCGGCGTTTCTTCTCAGCAGTGGTCTCCTCTTGGGAAGCGCTGGTAGATTCTTGACGTGTAAAAGTGCCCGAGCGGCCTACTTACTGAATAAAATTATTTTATCTTTTTTATCTTATTGACTCGACTTCGATGACGGAGCTGCCCTACGTACTCCTGGTTTCAACTAACCCATGAAGTGATAAAATCAACTCAAAATTTCGAATCAGTATTTTTTGTAAATATTTGTGTTTAATAAAAGCCCATGGTATTAATTAAAGCTTCCTCTTTATCATACAAGTGTATTTATCGCTGTCTAGTACCCATAGTACAAGCCTAGATCTTAGTTTTAGGTCTAGGTGAATATGTGTGATTGTTCACTGATATTTATTCATATGCCGCATTTGGATAAGCGACAAAACCTGTCATACACTAACACGTCTCAAGAAATGCCACAAGACTAACACCGTCTCAACTCCAAACTGTTTATGGTGGTATGAGCAGCCAGCTAGGCATTCTTATCGTAACAAACATACACCAGTCGAGGGAACAATGCCTTCTTTATTCACCATTGACGGCGCTCCAAATATACGTGGTGTGACGGGACTTCGTGGATTAAAACATGACGTCAAAATGTCAATATTTTACACACTGCTAAATTTAGCAGGGGCCTGTTTATCGAAGCTTGTAACTTGTAATATAAGTGGAAGTCTCTTTTTAATACATATTGTTGGAAAAAGAATGCAAGTTACAAGCGTTTGATAAACGGGTTCTAGGTGTAACTAACAACTCTTTACATAGTATAAACGAAGTCGCTCCCCGTCGTCTGTCCCTCTGTATATACCTACGCTTAGAATTTTAAAAGTACATAACGGATTATAATGCGGTTTCCAACAATAGAGAGACTGATTCAAGATTATTGGCAGAGGCCGGAATTTTCAAAGCATTTTCGAGCTGTCATAGGGACTTCTCGTTTATCGACTTCCGATATACATTTTTTATCAACACAAAAAAAAACAAATAAATATAACTTTTGAGTAGTTAAAAATGTGAAATAGAGATTTGCAATGAAAACAATCGATAGCAATTCTTGATGCAATTTCTTTCGAAAGATGATCAAAAGGCATACGAAATGCATAAATAATTTTGAAAGAAACAATTAAATATTATTTTAAAACCTATTTATAAATTCTACACAAGTTGGGATCCAAAGGTTATCTCGAAGAGATCGCTCATTCGCGATAAACTGCCTGTAGTTTAATTCTACTCGTAATCATATTTTAAATACTGTATCCTGTATTTATCGATACACACATGTATATCAGAAGTCGGTAGACGAGAAGTCCCTATGACAGCTCAAAAGTGCTACGAGATTTCCGAGCTCCGATTATAAGTTCTGAGATGCCGTCCTAAGCTAATAAACAGTAACTCAGATTCAATTGCCATAGTAGATTCGATCCTCTCCTCTTAGTAATGAGGTTCTGATTGCTACAGGAGTTACATTTGAGATGCTGCTATTTGGCTTAGCAGGGCAGAGTTATGGATCATGCACCCGCACATGATTACAGAAAACTTACAAAAACCGAAGCAAAGCGAGTCGCTATATAGCAATAAAATGGTAATCAGAGTACCAGAAAAAAAAAAGATCATTTATATACTTTAAGCCACAGTCACTTGTGAAAAACGCTTTCCTTCGTTTTTCTTCTATTCTACTACCCAAATGACGATTTCATGCAAGTCTCTAATTGTAATGCCGTGACATGTGCATTGATTGTATGCAAATTTACCCCTCGGGTACGCAGGCTAATATTATAATCACAATTTCGTGGGCGAGAATATTTTTTGTTTTAGACTATTACTACTTCCACTTTTGGTATTTTGTTAACTGTTAAAATTCAACGGTGAAGCCACACGAGCGTAATTTCATGAGTTGTGAGCAACGTATTGCATTCGGTTTCATATAAAAGTCCTGTTTGGTTCACACGGCGACGCAAAATCAGTTGGACTTTTCTATGCAGCAGAAATTACGTGACCGAAAATACTCGACTCACTCATAAAATTACGCTGGTGTGGCTTCATCTTAAATCTCATGCCGTAATAAATGAACGATATTGCTTTTCCTAAACAGTTCATCCAATTTTTATCACTCATGACCAAGCATCTTGGCATTCGCCAGTCGGTTGCGCGGATACAGACAGACAAAACCTGTTTATTTACTTTAAAAAGGAACTTTTGTTTGATAAGAGTGTCATATCTTGAAAGCATGGTCAGTATCGTAGAGGCTGAACAGGTAATCGGATTTCGACAATTAGTTTAATTAACATAATTATACATAAACATAAAGTCATGCCTTCATTCCCAGAGTGGGGTAGGCAGATCTACAGAATTACCAACAACTCTAAAACATGTTGATAATTCTGTAACCACATTTTGCACATATAGGCTAAGATGTTTACCAGTGTATTAGTGACAGGTTGCAAGCCCATCGCCTAACAGTACTCCAAGCCTTTATTCCCTTAGTCTTACGACATTCCCGGGAAGACATGGAGTGGCACTCTCCTAATAAAAATTGCATAGCTAAAAACCTAATACTTCACAGAACTAAGTTTGAACCCCATCGTGTTCAGTATTCAAATGGGTATTTAATTAACTGTACAAAGCTGTTAACTATGAACGTATAATTCTTGGAACCAACAGGTAAATGATTCACCTCCGATAATATCGGCGCGAAAGTGCGATCATGACAAACGATCGCGATAGTTGTGTGGTAACGAACGCGAAATGATCACGTGAAATAATGGATAGAGTGGGTGTTGAGACGTATAGAAAAAAACTTTGTCCAATACACATTACATAGTAACAGAGTTGATATCTTACTTCGTACTATTATTCTGAATGACGAAAGTTTGGATGTTTCTTACTCAATCACGCTTCAACCACTCAACGGATCGGAATACGACATAGGATAATTTTTATATTATAATTTTAAAAGTTCCCGTCGAAATACGGTAATTTATATCTACGCGGATCAACTAGTAATAAAAAAAATGAAAATGTTGTATTGTTAGTAAACAAGCCCCTGACTCGTTTGTAAGCGGCTGTGCCCTACCAGGGTCAATAAAGATCTTGTACCTTATGAGTAGTTACCTAATACATGTATTGTGTACAAAATATGGAAGAATTTACCTAAACGAGGGCATTTCATTTTAGGGTCTAATTAATGAATATACACATATATACTATACAAAACTGTCATTATATTACGTGCCTAGAACCTCAAACAACACAAATTTATTAATTACGTTTTAAGGTATCTGCCCACTTCAACGTACCATCCTATGACGGTACTATGAACGTATCAGGCCCGGAAGGTATTAAAAAAAGGGCTGAGTCTCATACTTTGCAATACAAAGAACATTTTTTTGTCTGACACGTTCCTATTACGGCCATGGCATGATACGGTGCAGTGAGTAAGAGACCTTTAAGTATCACGGAGTCCACGTCAAGATGTTTGTTAGCGATTTTCGAAAATCGACAAAACGTCTTTGACCTGTTACGATACGATACCAGATTAAAAACGATATTGTTTTTACCGTGTTGAATAGAGACTCGATCAAAATGCGTTTGCATCTTGTCTAGCCTTTACAGTATCGGCGATCTTATAAAGATATATTTCGACGCGCACGTGGAACCTACCTTTGAACCTATCCCTCCCAACCGCTATCGATTCTACGAGCAATTAGCCCCACTGCCACTTAAGGTTTACAATTCGCGATTGAATGTCAGTGTGGAAATTATCATCCGTTTCGTACTGTCGACAAAACTGACTCCTATCTAATAATGTATTTCGCCAATGTCGAGTTATTACCTTGAGACACTCCCATAAGCTTATTAAAGAAATAAGTGCATGGATATCACACGTGAGGATAGTCGGTAAATGAGTATTTCTTCATATGGACTAAACAAACGCACATGAGTGTAGCTCCACGCTCTGCTATCGAGTTCCTGCATTTAAGTCTAAAAACGCGATGGCAAGGATATTATTGGTAAAAGAGCAAGAGTTCAAAATGTGTTTAAGTAGACCGCGGCAACCAGCGCAAAGAAGAAAATAAATAGAGCGTTAGCTGTCGCAAGTTTCTGGTCCCGCATAGTCTGATGGAAGTAGGAACCACCAACACGAGAAGAAGATGGAATATAATAAGTAAAACTAACTAACTGCTTGCCTGCCTATTTTTAATGTTAAATACTTAATGAACTAGAGTAAAACTTACTTATGTATCATTGTTAACAAAAATCTGTGTTTCAAAGAGTTAACCTATTATGGCTATCGGCTATCCATCTATTTATCTATATATGTATAAGAAGTAAAACTGACTGACTTAGATATCAACGCACAGCCGGAACTAAATACTGTACCTAGAAACTTGAAATTTGGTACAGGGGTACCTTTCATGATGTGAGATAGCACTATGAAAGGATTTTTGGAAGTTCACCCCCTAAGTGGTTAAAATAGGGGGAGTAGCGGGAAACTAATTCTACGCGTACGAAGTCGCGGGCGCCCTCTAGTCTACCTATATAACTTCCACTATTATTTCATTTAACTAGAATAGGATAGAATCATGTATTTCGAGAACATTTACACTCATATATTGTTAGTAGTAGTAGAATATTTCTATAAAATCGGCTCGTACACTTTAACCATTTATAGCCTCATAGCAAAATAAGAAGTCAATTTTGACAGCTGTCATCCACGTACCAATACACTCAGGAGCACAAATAACGGGTCAGAGTGCGTTTTTCATATTAAAGAGGCTATTTCGAAGCCTTGGTTCCTCGCCAGGGAATGCTTTTAGTGAAATCTGATGATGAATACCCCGACTATCGATACAGGACTTCCAGAATGCCTAGGATACCCAACTGAATGAATCTGCGGCTAACGCGGGAACTGAGCATGTTCTGAAAAACATCTAAAATGGCAATAAAATGTAAGGAAATCCAAGTGCTGACCCAAACTCGCCCGCTGTGGTGTTAACTGGTTGTGCGATCAGTTAGGTATCTTAAGAACTTTTGACCTCCTCTATTGAACCTCGCATTATCCACCATTAAACCTCACTCAAAACAACCCCTGGCGAGGAACGAAGGCTTCGAAATAGTCTCGTTTGTATGAAAAATGCACTCTGACCCGGTATTTTTGCTCCTGAGTGTAGTTACCAAAAACACAAAAACAGATTATCAATGCTATTGCGTTGACACCTGTCAGGATTAACATGATCGTATCGTGCTAGTTATAGGTAGCTAACGCTAACACTATGTTTTTAATATAATTCCTCGATTAGGTTTTTGTAAGCACTGAAAAGTGTTCACGTCGTTGGTAAGGTACGTATTGGTCTAAATCAATACTCGACGTGGCATATTAATAGTCTTTATTTTTTTTCGTCTGCGGCCATGTTTCGGGGATTTAGTGAGACATTATCATAGTCCATGTGGCATTTGTTGAATTCAAAACTTGGGCCTTTATTCCGGTATCCTGCCTTTTGACCAAATCATCATGTGACAAACTATGTGTTACATATTCCACAAGGTGTGGTTACCTGGGCTTATTAAATAAGTTAGGTTAGGTTACACTTTTGAACACATGAATTTGTAAAGTATTGCGGCGGGAAGTATCTGTTTGTGAAATGAAAGTTTGTAAAATGATATAGTTTGTCAAATGATGATTTGGTGAAACATTTTTGTACCCTTTATTCCACCTTGTCTTTTGTTTTGTTGTTTGGTTGATATCATTTATCTAGTATCATCAAGTATACCTTTTTTAAATGAATTCAATTGTATTTATTAGCCGTTAATTGCATCTCTAAACACAAATAATTATAGTTCTTTAAAATAAGCAAGTTTTGTAGCTATTGATATTGAAAATGTACTTCAGATAAAATCTAGTGAAAAGTTTTGCATAGAGTATTTCATCTTAGCCCTCAGGGTTAGCGAAACTTACAATCTTTGGGCTTGTGTGCTCGTTTGCCTACTCCATGATGGAAAAACTAAAAATATCAATATTATATATATTTGGCTATTTATTTGAGTCTTTATTCAAGATAATAGAGAGAGTCCAGGAGGTATAAATTCTGTTCACTGCCAAGTTGTCTGATTTGTATACTAAAAAGACCCTTTATAGAGGTTTTGGTACTGACTGTTAGTTTTGTTATGAACGGAAAATATTAATCGCCTTGACGTTGATGGCGTTGCCTCACGAAAGCCTGAAATATGTCACCTTTATTATCCAATTAATTATACTACTGTTGCCTGTTGCTGGTGCAATGATTTGGGGAAAAAATAATATATTTCAGTTTATATTTATCCATAATAAAATCACAAGTTTTATAGCTCTTAATTATTGACATATATTATATGATACAAATGTATCCTGTTTATGTAGGTATACGCGTACATTCTAAACAAGAATACTTAATTAAGTTTTTGTAATCATGTTTTTTTAATTACCGTACTGCTTTAGATAGGTACTTTCGCGTATGTTCCCTCGACTAGGCTAGCCTAGTGTGGGATTCACAGCTACGAGGTAAAACCTGCATTGACTGTGTTTTTCTGTAAATAAATACTAGTTAATTCATCTAGCACATAATATAATAATAAATGTCTATTATTTTAAACCTTGTCTGTTATTAACTACCAAAACTGACTTCTTCATTCGGAACAACAAAACAATAAACAGACGTCACGCACTTTGTAATAAAAAAAGCCCAGGAAATCATGATATACCTAACTGCCGCACTCAGAGTCATCAATTAAATTAAATGCTTGTTTAGTGACGTGTTGTCTTATTCTATTGCTATAGCAAAGAAAGTGACAGCAGCAACTTAAATCAAGCATTAAATTTAACTGACGTCTCTGTGTGCGGTAGTAAATATCTTACAAACAGTCAATTATAACTCAATACCACTACCAGGGTGTTTAAAGACAATCTTTTTTGGTCACCCTAGCCTCACTCAGTATGAGAATAGACATATGCTACCAAATAGTTTCAAGGTAATGATTACATGACTAGTACAAGTAAAATCTAACGTTTATCCTGACGAGTAAAACCTTAAGTTTTCGTGATAAGAGTCAGATTAGCTGGGAATCAACGCCATTATTTTTCAGAAAGGTGCCTACTTAGGTGAAACGTTTACTTGAACATAATAATTATATTTAGAATAGTACCTTATAATAACATACAGCGTTTTTCGTTTCTAATATTCTTGGAATTGTAGTTCAATTTTTCTATTAATATTTTGATTGAAGATACAATTTTATTGTATGATTAGAAAAGAAAGCCGACTGCGATGTATCTTCAAAATTAGCCGCCTGACTCTCTATCGACTAAGATATGAAAGAACCTAATCAAGAAATATCATTTAACACGCACGTTACATTTTGACGCCCAACGTGGGCCTACGCCGGGTACTCAGTAGCGAGCTGTAACCGTACCAGTTACAGTAACGAGCTTCTAGAGGACGATTTCACGTAAAAAGGTAACAGTTACGCCTCGCTATGAATACCTACACGGCTGTAGATACTGCGAGCACAACTAGTAAAAAAAACATTATCTTATTCTTCTAAGAGTGCACGTATGGTGCGAGGATCGGGCGTGGTGCAACTACTACTTAAGCTACCACAACTACTACAAGTTCCATCCGAATTCTGCCCTCCCCCCCGTTAATCTTAATCAACAAAACACGTCTAAGAACGTTTACGCATAATCTTGACTAAAAAGATTCGAAACTCCGTCCCTGAGATACACTTTTTCAAGTGATCGTCTTAGCATGTAACATTTGGCGCCCAACGTGTGGCTCGAATCTGCAACGTTGTATGTACTAAACTACAGCGTAATTATTGAGAAGAGAATGTAAAATTTTACGTAAATGCAAACTGCATCAATTTGTTTGAAAGTTGTTTGTTAATTGATGCAGTTTATTTGTCCGCGAGTATAGTTTAGGTATTATTTTCAAGCTGCCCCTCAGGTCGCTAGATAATGTTACATCTGAAATGTAGAAAAGAGCATGCAATCTATATTTTATCTTAAATGCAATGTTCTGGGAAACTTGTCTACTTGGTTCTCAAAGGCCTTGCCATTACTCTATTTATCCAGCCTAATCTGGTGTTATAGCTATTTATGGGTCACTTGCTCTCTTGATTATATACCTCTTTTAACCATTTTTTTTAATTCTTTGCGTCGCCATTGACGGATATATATCCGCGCCATTGGTTTAACGTCAACAACAAATATTACAGTCATGGCTGACATCGCAAAATAGATCTGAGTGTGAGGCAAGGTCGACATTGATGGGAATGATGGGTGGAGATGCCTGGCTGGAGCAGGCGGGCGGTCGATCGGTCAATTCAAGGTTCTTTTAAAAAAAATATTTAAAGAGTTTGGTCACTATTTTATTATTTTAACTTGGTTAAAGGCTTGTAGTATTATTAGGCGATGAGCTTGCAACCTGTCACTAATATACACTGGTAAAAATCTTAGCCTGTATGTGCAAAATGTGGTTATAAAATTAACAACAAGATCCCCTAGTGATCCCTTGAGTTAAATGATCCCGTGTGGTTGCCGGGTTAGAACAGTGTCAATCCATGTCTTCCCGTGGATGTCGTTAGAATAAAGCTTGTAGTACTGTTATTCGATGGGTTTGCAATCTGTCACTAATACACTGGTCGTAAGTATTATCAACAAAAAGAGTTGTTGGTAATTCTGTAGCTCTGTCTACCCCATTCTGGGATGAAGGCGTGATGGTATGTATGTAGCGTGTTTAACGGAATGTGTCCGGAGCGTAACCATATGGCTAATACTATATCTCGGCTAATCTAAAGGTTGACTCCGGTTTTAAGCGGTCTTTTTTGTGTGAGTCTTTAGTATTTGACATAGAATTGAAAAGGTTGAACTCTACAATCCTGGGATTGTACTCATGCCTGCTATATTGATAAACATAGGTTGTTGTTTCACCCGGTCATTAGCCCCATGGAGACCGGGAAACACGTAACCCTGATTAGGATGTAGTAAACACGCAATTTCGCGGAATGACTAGGCATTTGGAGTACCTTACGAACTAATCACGATACATGGTGTATAAAGCTAATAGTTTTTTCTTTTACTATTTTCTATGCATTCATCTCTTCCGTGAGTCAAAGCGAGTAATTCTGCGGGTACAAAGTCGTGGGCGGCCATTTTTTGGAATTAATATCAGGGGACAATATCACAGCAATTGACTCTATGGGTACAAGGCAACGATATAAATACTTATATAGAGAAATATATATTTAAACACAGAAAACATCCATGACTCAAAAGCAAATATTCGTACCGGGATTTGAACCACCTAGGCCATCGCGTCGTTCATTGAAATCAAGATCATCAGATGCCGCATTGATCAGCATTCATTGGGAATGTAATAATTCATTGGGGTTTATAATTTGTATGCCTTTAATGAATCATACACAATGAAATTTAGTAGGTACATTAGTGGTTATGCAAAATCATTACACATGCGATTCAGATTGTACCTAGTTTGTAAGTTAGTTTGATATTGTTCTCTTCCACTAAATATGACAATTGTATGTGGGTGATTGAATAATCAAATTTTAATGAACGTTTTATCTATTATCTATCTATCTACACACCCCACCAAAAGCGTTGTACTACACTAGACAGTAGGTACACGATTATCTGCAGATGAAAAAGTGTTCGGTTGAAGCACAAAAACCCCGCTATATGCGAATTTACATTTACTTACTTTTTTAGTACACGCAAAAAAATACAAAATACAAAGTTAAAATCTTGTTGACTTTGGCATGTAGATACTGTCACCACACGGGAAAGTTCACTACCTACTACTCTTCCTAATTCAGCTGGGTGATGCGTACCGGATATATGAGTTAAACCGACTAAGTCAGATTTGCATTACCCTGCCAAAATACGGACAGTGTTGGTTGAAGTGGCTCAACAAACCCGAGTTGTGACTGTCACCTATAGTCGTCAGGCTTGTGAAGAAGGGGTCCTTCCGTGACGACGGCTAGTGCAACTTCCAAAACAAAGTAGTAGGGGAGCCCACGACACTAAACCTAGTACGATAAGACTACCGGATGATATATATACAGGGTGGAAAAAATCTATGGGCGCTGGAGGGGAACTACCTTAAATCCTTTAGTTAGCTCATTTTACTGAAAGGAAACATTCCTTTATTTTTAAAAAGAAACAAAACTGCATTTAACGATTTTTAAAATTTTGCTTGTCTCACCCGGGAATCGAACCAACTAAAAATAAAAAATTAAACCCTCGCTATTTTATTATAAAAAAGGTAGGATTATTGTTCAGGATAAAATGTCTAATAAACATTTGGTCTTACACTCATCTGTTTTACGAGATGCCCATGAATAATATTTATTACAAGTTCTTTATTAACAATACCTAGTACTGTTCACGTGTTAGATGGCCAGCGAGAAGTCCGGACCTGACGCCTCTGGTTATTGACTGACTACTTTTTATGGGGTCATATAAAAAATTAAGTTTACATAACGTGTTATAATACTGTACAAGAATTAAGGGTTGCGGTAGAAAATGTTATTAGGAGCATACATACACCACAACACTTTCCAGAGGGCTACAAGAAATGAATTTCAACGTAGACTAAATTTGTGTATCCGGAACGAGGGGGGGTCATTTCGAGCAACTTATCAGTTAAATTACGTGAAAAAATGTTTCATGTTTATGTTTTTCTTATTGATGACAAAATAAAATAAATTTTAGTTTTTACTTTTTTATTTCAATGACCAAATAAATGTTTATTAGAGAAATTGTATGCTGGGTTTTTATTTTTAGTTGGTTCGATTCCCGGGTGAGACAAGCAAAATTTTAAAAATCGTTAAATGCAGTTTTGTTTCTTTTTAAAAATAAAGGAATGTTTCCTTTCAGTAAAATGAGCTAACTAAAGGATTTAAGGTAGTTCCCCTCCAGGGCCCATAGATTTTTTCCACCCTGTATATTTCGTCTCGTCATTAATGGGGGAACACGAAATGGTGATGTTGCAATTCAAAAAACCAGTCTTAGCAGCAGTGGTTTTTCGAGGAGATCGATCATAAAATATACTTAAGTACGAGGCGTCGCTTATCATGCTGTTGCCACTGATTAGGCCAATCAGCGGGGCTTGCATTACAGCATTATCGTATATTCTTACCCCTCCCCTGTTCCGAAGAATAAACAAAACTTGGGAGTCTTATTGGAGTCTTACACTAGAAATCGGAGATACTACTAAAAAATATATTTCTAAGCCTAGTTTTTTGATTTGCAGCATTGCAGTTCCCTGCGTTATCGAACTAGGTTTAATGTCGTGGGCTCCTCTACTTTAGGTATGGCTACCGGTCGATAGTTTTTATCGCATTAAGACCTGAGTCTAACTCTAATATGTGTTGATTACTCCCGTAACCTTGCGCTGTCGAGTGGTTATAGCGTTTAATATTTTAAAATGAACACCCAAGGAAGTAACAAAGGCATATGTACCTACTAGAGTCCATTTAAAGTTGCAATGTGACCAAGTCTTGTTATGCAGTAACAAATGGTACTTTGGGTTAGATCCATTCCCGGGATTTACTATTATAAATGTTTTAATAAACATAATAACTTCTTTATTCATTGCGTTTTTGAAGGCAGTTATTCGTTATTTAGAACATGTTTTTTTTTTAAATTAAATACTTTTTAGCGAGCATAATATGCTGTTACGTGGTCCCACTTCTCAATTAACAAAAAACTATCGGATATTTAAAGCTCGCCGCAAGAAACGCCGCGCAAAAATTATAGTGTATTATATATTTAAAACATTTAAATGTTTTTGCTTCTTCATAGTCGCTCAACTACATATCTTAATCGAGGTATCTATCGCAACCCTTGTAAACGGTAGGTACCATTGAGGAGTTTTGGTGGCCATCTGTGGTCTTCATCATCAGTTCCACTAAACTTGTTACTGAAAAAACGTTGTGTATGCCTATAATATTTGAGGAGTTTCCTCAACTCCTCACGAATCCCCTCATCAGATAGGCCCTATCACGGAAACAAAATAATTTTCAAAATCGGCCCTCAAATTGTCGGAGAAATCGGTAAACACTGAACATACATAAAAAAACACTTTTTTGACGTCGGTTAAAAACTAGTTCATCAGGGCTAACATGGTTTTTCAAAAAAAAATGGCGAATCCGTAACAGTTCTACCGAAGTTAACGCAATGAGTAATGTAATGTGCAATGTTACCGCATTATTGCTACGAGTACAAATTCAACCACTCCTCTTGTCCCCAGACATGCAAGACTTCGGCACGCTGTCCAGCAAAACAGTGACGGAAGTGCTGATGCTGGAAATGAAGATGGCTCCCACCGCGAAGACCTACCTGGTCTCTGGATACCCTCGCTCCATGCGGGATGTCGCTGAGTACTCCGATAAGGTAACGATAACATCGGTCTAAACATACAATCTTCGTTTCCTCTACATTCATCAACCTTTTTATGCACGTAGGTACGTCGGTTTCGGGTGCTTTTGATAAGGATAACCTTATATGTTGGTCTATCAATTGCCGACGGTTTTGTTCGTGTGCAGAACAAGAAGCAGTGTTCGCATTGGAGTGAGGATAAGATAACCGGTGAAATTTCTAGCATTTCATCGTAGTCCACGCGGTTGTCAACGCATTTTGAGTCTTAGGACTGCAGTGTTGATATTTTAGTCTTCAAATGTCTATGTGATCCCGCTTACCTACCATCAGCAGGATTTTCACCCAAATGCAATGATTTCATCCAAACTGTTCGCGACTTCCTCCGCGTAGGATTAGTAATTTGTTACACCTCCCATTTCGCTGACCATCCCACGGGAACAGAGACTTTGCGGCATAAAGGCACTTAATCAATGTTTAAGCTCAAGGTAGAGGCTATCACCATTCCAAATAAAAAAAGAGAAAAGCAAACATTCATTCGTGACAAACAACAACGAAGAACTGAGAAATACGCACGAGAAGAAAATATTCACGAAATGGTCCCAACTCAGCGTAATGCTGGCATTTAAGTCGGTCTTCTGTTGGAACCACCACGTGAAATTACGGAAGGTTATCACATAATTATTTGAACTGAAAAACAAATTATGGCTTAGTAAAATAAAATGAAATCTTGTCCAGATTCCGTCAAAAGGTTTCAGCATGAAGGAGTAACATACTAGAGAAGTAAACCCGACAAACCTTTTTGGTTTTCTGTTGTCGCTTGTTCTTAATACTTTAGTCCATTAGGGTGTGAATATTTGATACAGATTATTATTCTAAATTATAAGTTTTGTTTGTCGCTTATAAGTGGGAAATATGGGCAAATGAAACTACGAAATAGGGAGGTTAGTAACTGTTAGATTTAATAGAGGTACTCGTATATGAGAGATAGATATTGATGGATATTTGTTGTTGTCTCGCACACAATATAGGTGTCGAAAAATTCAGTGCCTGCTTAAGTACCTAATACATACATACATACATAAAATCACGCCTGTTTCCCAGAGGGGTAGGCAGAGACGACTTCTTTCCACCTGCTACGATCCTGACAAATGTCTTTCGCTTCTTCCACATTCATACATCGAGTCATGCACGCACGTCGGTTTCGGGTACTTAAGATTCGGCCCTTTTCCAGTATTTCTCCGATTTGATTCGAAAAAGTACGCCTAGGGCGGCCTCTTCCGACCTTTCCACTCACTTTCGCTCTGTATATCTCTTTCGTCAATCTTCTTTCATCCATCCTTTCCAAATGACCGATAGCAGTTATTGGCTAGATATAAAATCAGAACAGGGTCTCTAATTTTAACTCTAACAATATTGATTTTGACCCGTTATGATATTGTTCTGACGTCAGCCGCCATTACTGTCGTGTAAATAAGAGCTATCAAAATGTTAACAATACGATAGCAAGTCAGAAGCAGTAAGGTTTTACTTAAACATTAATACGTAGGTAATGTTAGGTTAGACGGGTCACTCAAAAGGAACTCATGCGGCGAGAAATGCCTTTCGTTGATTAAAACATTCTGCGTAATGATCTTAATGCCACGTTCTTTGAAAGGTTATGAGGGTGGTGGTAGGACCTTGTGCAGGGCCACCAAACAGCAGTGTTCGCATTGTTGTGTTCCGGTTTGGGGATGAGACAGCCGGTGTATTGACTAGCATAGCGGCATTCCATCTTGGTCCTCAGGGTTGGCAACGCATTTGCAGTCTTAGGCTTGCAGTCTTGTGAATGCGAATTTCTATGGGTAACAGTTTCCACTTACCATCAGGTGGCCTTTGTGCTCGTTTGCCTTCTCTACGCCATAAAAAAAAGTATTTTTCTCAAATATGCTCGGAAATAACGGTTTTCCGATTGAAACACAAGGACGGAAACTGCCTGATTTTACTCCTAGGAGTAAAAAAAACATGAAACAGTTTCCGTCCATGTCCATATTGTTTTTTTAAAAGTGCTCTCTATTGCGTATAAAATCGAAAGGACCATATGAAAAAAAAGGCGGCGGGCGGTGGCGGCTCGTCGTGCGTGGTATCTTAACTAATACTCGTAGTTTTCAAACAAACATTCTCTCCCAATTTGTCAAAGGTTGTAAATACCTATAATTATGTATTTGTATCTTTTCCTCGCATTGTTTGAGAAAAGCACTATACAGGGTGTCCCAGCCGACGTCATTGCGCCTGGAGCTGATAGAGCAGCTAAAAGGCTATCGATTTAACCCTTATGTATATTCAGCGATTTTTACTAGTTTCGGAGATATTGATAATTTTAATCTGTTTATTTTAATTTTCCCTTATGTCCATATCACTAAAAATCATTAATTTCATGTTTTATTTCATAAGTTTTTCAGTGGTTTCTTACATAATTAGAATCATTTAGAATCACCGAAGTTTTTAAACTTATTTGCCCGTCTTGTTTCAGTAATTTGGTTACGTAATCACATAAAGTGCTTTTTTTCCATACAAAGTGGAAAGGAAACACTGGGACACCTAGTATGGAGAAACAACCTTTGTGATTACTAAAGAAAAATACATTCAAAGTCAAAGTCAAAGTTCTTTATTCTTCAATTTAGGCATAATATAATGCACCTATGAATGTCAAAAAGCATTACCACCGGTTCGAAAAATAAAACCTTTGCCCCGAGAAGAACCGGCGTAAGAAACTCGGCAAGGTATATTTTTTTCAAGAAAAAGGTTTACATCATTACATTATAATTATATAAATAGTTTACAATATCACGGTATTTTTGTACAGTAGGTGCACCTTTTTTAAGCGTAGATTACTCATGCAGGACGACTCACTGCCAAACATCCCTGATATAATCGTTTACTTTATAATATGCTCGGGAATTGTCATTATGACTAGGTTCATCTTAACAAGCGTCAACAAAACATGTCCGTAACAGCAAATTCCACTTTAACTTTACCGTCAACATTCAACGCCACTACAAAACCATATAACTATAACTATTCACGTTAAAACAAACATTTAACAGTTTGGCGTTTACGTCCGTCTATATTGACTTAACATGAAAACAATTGGCGCAGTGTAAACAACATGTTACAAGGGGTCGTAGTTTTGATGCCGATGACGTCAAAATGACGACATTTGACACATTAAATGGTACAGACAAGGAATTTAATTCCACTTTGGGCTATGTCAAAGTGACGTAATCAATCAAAACGTAAGAGACTTCTTATGATTTTATTTACAGTGTCACATTGACATGGTCCGAAGTGGTATAAAATGTAAAATAAGAAGCGGCAGAGTTATTATTGTTAAATACAGCTTGTATTGTTGCAGCAATCGCAATCACAATACCGATCGCGGCAGCATCATATTTTTTGTTCACCACTCGTTACTAAAAATGGCAAATTGAGACAATTTTACTTTTATGAATGTCAATGCCATAATTGTATTTTTGACTATTTATTCATATAAATTTTTATTACAACATAAAAACAGTTTTTTTTAATATAATGTTACTCGACGGTTTTTGCCACTATCCTTCTCAATCAAATAGTCTCATTTACGTTTTAGGTACGAAGTCGGTATTTATTTTTCTACGCGTCAATAGATTACTCATTTGTACATGATTAAATGATTGACGACTAATGGTTAATAATTACAATAAATTTTGCGGGTGGTAGGACCTTGTGCGGGGTCCGTCCGGATCGCTCCCACCATCTTATCCATTAACCTACCGCCAAACAGCAGTGTTCGCATTGTTGTGTTCCGGTTTGGGGATAAGACAGCCGGTGTAATGACTAGCATAGCATTCCATCTTAGTCCTCAGGGTTGGCAGCGCATTTGCAGTCTTAGGCTTGCAGTCTTGTAAATGCGAATGTCTATGGGTCACAGTTTCCACTTACCATCAGGTGGCCTGTGTGCTCGTCAGCCTTCCCTATGCCATAAAAAAAAAAAAAAAACCATTTGAAATCATACTCTATGTAGCGTGACGTCATTTTTGCGTCAACGGCATGAAAAGTACGGGCCCTTTGCCTCTATTCCCTACGGTAAAAAACATATCGTCTTTGATCTGTTATGCTATTGTTCTGACGTCACCATTACTGTCAAGTAAGAGCTATCAAAACGGTGACAATACGATAGCAGCTCAAACACGATATGTTTTTACCGTGTTGAATGGCCCTGGTTACAACCGACAGTTGATACTGATTGTGTGTTGTTTTTGTTCGTTCGGTAATGGGTGACGATACAGCTTTGTACGGGGAACTTATGAATCGGAATTTAATCTCTCGCGACCTTAGCGCGTTCGAATTTGGTGGACTGAACGAATCGATGGAGTACGCATGTCCGATTGTGAATGTTTACTATAATTAACTACTTAGGTATTTATTGTTAATAGCGATACTCGCTTCGCTGTTGTTAGGGTTCCGTACCAGAATGGTAAAAAGGAATCCTGTTGGTGAGACTTCGGTGTTTGTCTGTCTGTAATCTGTAGGTATGTCACAATGTAAAATTTCAAAGCTATCTTGTCATGTTTATAATTTTTCGTGACGTACTTTTATAATTTATAGCCAAAAATTGTTCAAAAACTTTAAAACTCTGTATTAAAATTTAGATTAGTTAAAATGGATCTTCTTATTGCATACAAAATTTGTTTGTGTAACAAAATTAGTATTTCTTTTGCGTTTTTCAACACTCGGGGCGCGACTCCAACTCGAACTTCAACCTTTTTTTTTATAGCGTTATAAGCGAACCAGCAGATGGGCTACTTGATGGTAAGCATCGTCGCCCATAAACATCTGAAATTTACTGTAAAATTTTAGTCTAACGTCGCCAATAAAATGTAAAACGTTAAATCCACAACTGTGATTTTTGGTTTTTGGGTACTCTAATAGTTTTTCTTGAGTCTCCAAATAAAGTCAGGGGCAAAAATATTACCAATTAAAAAAAATGTTGTGAACTATTGCCGTAAAGCCAACTTTAACTGTAACTTTCGGGCCAGTAAAGTTAACATAACATTTTGCTTACAAACTGCCCAAGTTAAATTCCAAAAACTGCCCAAGTTAACTATTTTACACATAAAAACCCCCTTTATATAGATGACCTCTTCTTTCTGAGCTGATACTGAACACCTGCTGGCGTAGGGAGTTAATAAACAATTATTAGTCATGCCTTTCGTATTTGAACTAGACTCGTTGAAACATGTCGATAGGTTTGGCGAATAATTATTTACACGAACATCGGGGTGAGTCAACTCTCAACATGTTATACCAAACGTGAGTGTGGATAAAGGAGTGATTCACAGGGTGATGTTGCAATAAATTTTCATTCACACTACAGGGTGGAGTGTATTGTATGAGTACATCGTTCAAACGAAATTGTGACCTACGGGTTTCTATTATGCTTCGTCGTCGAGATAATATTGCTTTACCGAGAACAGAGCTTTGAAATTGTGGTTGCAATTAATAAAACGTAGTCAAAGTTGTTACAATGGGTTAGAACGCAATTATGACGGACGTTTATATCTATTTAAGTTATCTAGTAGAATCTTAATCAGAAAGTATGTGCAAATGCATTATACGTATATTTCGTTAACATAATAATATTATCATTATCACATCTAATACCTTTAAATGAGCAGCTGTATATAATCTAAATCTGGGAAACGGCCCCAACGATTTTTTAAGAAATTTAGTACGCAGGGGTTTTCGGGGGCGATAAATCGATCTAGCTAGGTTTCATTTTTAGAAAACTTACCAAAAAAAATTACTGGTCAAGTGCGAATTGGACTCGCGCATCGAGGGTTCCATATTTAAAATAATATGCTTGGTAATGGCAAGAGAAATAAGGTCCGTTTTGACTAGCCTAAATTTCAATACAGATTTTTAGTTTTTTTGTTATTTCTCAAATAATCAACACTTCATTGTATTTTTCCCTTATAATGTAAGTAATTATCTATACATCACGGTTTATCACATTTTTTATACATACATTTAGGACTTTTGTACATTTTTGGCTGTAAATCAAAAAGTCCATGACATATAATTATATTATTATTAGTTTTGATATGTGAAAATTTAGCCTTTTTATTAAGGCACCCCATGTGCTATGATCAAACCACTTCCATTTCTCAACCCCCTTTCTAGACCACTTTTCAGTTATAAAATTAAGTTCATTTTTTTTTACTAAAAACATTTGCGGCCATGCATGTTGTATAACTATGCCAAATTTTAAGTTGATACACAGCAAGACGAACCCAGACGGACAACGACGTCTCACCATAAGGGTTCCTTTTTTACCATTTTGGTACGGAACTAAAAAATACCGAACAAAGCTTGGTCACCTATATTAAATTGCGAAAGTTTGTGTCCTTAGTATGTTTGTTACTCTTTTAAGCTGTAACGGCTGGGGCTCGTTTTTCGAAACCCGCTGGCGTTGTAACATTATTTCACTCAATGCTGTTCTCTTTCCATCGCCCTTTGAGTGACCTTGAGCCTTCTTATGAGGCCCATTGTAAGCGACCATTCTCTTCAAGAATACTAGCAAAATGATGGAGTAATATCATTATTATAGTGGGTTTTGAGAAATGGGCCCCGGCCACTGTTCTCATTAGTGGGCCAGTAAAAACGAATGTTTCGATATAAGTAGGTACATTACTAACGTGCCTTTCATTTCAGATCCAAACCATCAGCGGCGTGGTACTAGTGAGCTGGCGCCAGCGAGTCCTGGAGCGCCAGATCGAGTATGGCGCCAGACTGGGTCACGTGGTGCTGAGCCTGGCGCGTATGGAGTTGAACAACTTCTATCGGAGCGTGATGCCGGTGGCTGAGTACTTCGATCAGAGCGGGATGCTTATAGCGGTGAGTAGCTACGCAATGTTGGCAGGGTCCAGTAGTGTTTGGCGTTTAGGTTGGCGCCAGACTGGGCTACGTGGTTCTAAGTCTGGCGCGCATGGAGTTGAAATTCTCTGGGAGCGTGACACCGGCGGCTGAGTAGTTTAATCAGAGCGGGATGGTTATAGCAGTGGGTAGCTATTATGTAGAGATAGGTGCCGGTGGTGTTTAGTGTCGGGTTAGGAAGGTGCCAGACTGGGCCACGTGGTGCTGTCTGCACGTCTGGAGCTTAACACGATTGCTTTCTAGTGAAATTATTAACTTAATATTATTTAGAAACTTAAACATCTAATTCGAATTTAGATTTCATTGCTCTGATATTAGACTTCATGATCATTAAAAATTAATGTCATTGAGTCATGCCGCGAACACTAGGTCGGTGACCGAATGTGTCCGTCGCATTCAGTTTAAACGGATATGATATTAGCTATGAAAAAACCTCTTACACCAGTCGGTGACTATAGATGTAACATTAACCTTTTGTATCAAAATTTAAAGTCTGTGTAATATTGAATAAAGTACATAAATTAAGGAGTCCAATGTAACTAAACCTATGATTCAGTATACTTTGGCTGAAACATTTTTAGAAAAGGTTTATAACCTCTGAACGTTTCATTGCATGTCGTTCTTTTTCTTAGGCTTTCAAGGCACCGCTCATGTAGCGCTACGCCGTAAACCGTAGACCTCTACGCCGTAGCACAAACGTCGTTTGAAGTTTTTTTTATTTTTATGGCGTAGGGAAGGCAATCGAGCACACAGGCCACCTGATAGTGGAAACTGTGACCCATAGACATTCGCATTCACAACACTGCAAGTCTATGACAGCAAATGCGTTGCCAACCCTGAGGACTAAGATGCCTCTATGTGCGACAAAAACCACTATTCATGACTTCTTTTCACAGCTTCAATAAAAGTTGATTAATGTAAAAAAAAGATATTTTTTTTAATTGCTATTAAAATACCCAAGACTAGTTTATATGTACAGTCACGAACCGGGATTGTTGAGCCACCATAGAACCCTGTCATAATGACAGCGTTGTCAAGTCATACAAAGGAAATTACGTCAAAATTTTCTGTTGACTTTCTGTGAGACAGTTCTATAGTGGCTCAACAATCCCGGTTCGTGACTGTACCTGTTTACATGACGTCACAGTGCATATCGGATCTCTCTGTGCAAGCGATGTATAATTACCAGTTTAATATGCTTGTATCCTCCGTATTTGTTATCCGATTTTAATTTTAATTTCGCTTTTAGTGGTATCTTTTACGGTATTTTCATATTTTGCTGAGAAAAGTGATTACAAAAATCCATGCGTATTCCCTAACATACATGGTTTTATTTTTCTTCAGTAAATCAAATTGCTTCATAATAAAAAAAAAAACATTCGTAGATAAGTAGTGGGCGAGGCTTTATAGAATGCCGGTGTAATGACTAGCATAGAGGCATTCCATCTTAGTCCTCAGGGTTGGCAGCGCATTTGCAGTCTTAGGCTTGCAGTCTTGTGAAATGCGAATGGTCTATGGGTCACAGTTTCCACTTACCATCAGGTGGCCTGTGTGCTCGTCAGCCTTCCCTATGCCATAAAAAAAAAGAACACACTGTAGCTCCGACCACGGAATAGAAAACACAGTGGAAGTGGCATGAGCGTCGCTTAGTATCAGAGCCCTGTTGTCGCCAATACTCAAACTATCATAAAAACATCACGACTCCATGGATTTTTTTTTGGTATGGCTATCGTTTTTACATTATAAAATATCACAATAAGGCATGCTTCTGGATTTATTTCTTATATTAGAAATATTATTCGCACAACTTTCACGCACAAGCGATCGCGGCAAAACTAAGGTTGCGTGGAACTCCGCATAACTATGCCTCACGTTACACGCCCACTTAACAATTCTACCTACTGTTTTTTCTGTTCTATAGCTCTGACTGTTCGCAATGGATTTCGTCGTTATTACGTCACGTCGCGTCGGTGTTAGTGACCGAACGCCCGATATATTGTCTTAACCATTTTTAGTTCCGTACCGAAATGGTAATAAATTAATTATGGTGAGACTTCGGTGTCTGCTGCCTGTATGTCATAGCAGTTTTTTTCTGAATCAATAGAAGCTAACAACGTGAAATTTGGCATAGTAGTATAACTTGCTTGTCCGCATCTACATACATATATTAAATCACGCGTATTTCCCAGAGGGGTAGGTAGAGACCGCTCCATGCCCGCATCTGTTTTTAGTATAAACAATACTTGAAATGGGGTCTACAATGGGGGTTGAAAAATTAAAGTTATTTGATTTTAGCAAACGAGGTGTCATGTGAAAGCGCTCAATCTGCAAATTTCAAAACTATGTTTTTTTATTTTTTTATTTATAGCTTAAAATTTACAAAAATGTACAGGTCCCCCCTTATCTCCCGGAAGTTTGTGGATTAACAAATCTGAAACATTCCTGATTTAAAGATTCGAAGATTTATCCAAATCGGAACATCCATGCAGCATCAACAGAGAAAAAAGGTCGTAAATAGTCGTACAAATATGTACTTATATATCTCGTCAATTTTTTATTTTTATTGTGTTGATAATTTTTAGCAAGCTGTCAATAAACTTGCATTGTTTGTATGTATGTTTGTACGTTACCGGTCAAAATTTACAAGTCAATAGTAACCCAGTTCCTGTTCATGGGATGGGCTGAAATTTGGAATAATATGTAAAATGCATGAAATTATGGTATCAAAGAGCTGATCTGATGATGGAGTCTGAATGTGGCGACAGGATCTCCGCTATACTTAACGTGCACCCACTATGTTGGTACTCATTATTTATAATTTGATATTGAATAATGAGTTCGCAAAAAAAAGCACAGTCGGCAGCAAAAACTTGTTCAAAAAATGAATTTTTGGACATAGTAAGGAATTTAGTACTGTTTTCTCGATATATTTTTTTTATATAATCTGTTTTTAATTTTGCCTTTAAGTAATGTAGTAATTTTAAAGAATAATAAGAATTGTTATTAAAAGTTAGAAAATAATGAACAATGTAATGTGACATCAACGTTATCACTTTAATACATATTTTTATAGTAACTAAATAATCCTGGTTAATCTATATTTTGCGTCACACATTATATTATCTCAGTATTATATGCTTATCCATAATATCTTATATCTCTGCAGATTATTATAGGAAAGGAAAATTTCGTGCCTCTACCAAGCGGCCCATTAGCTCAGTTGGTTAGAGCGTCGTGCTAATAACGCGAAGGTCGCGGGTTCGATCCCCTCATGGGCCACATTTGTTTTACTATTTTTGTTTTTGAAGACTTTTTATTTTTTCTTTAAATACAATTTATATGCCGCAAATCCTATATACACCGTGTTTTTTTTGATTTACGATAACTTTAAGGGAACGTTCTTTAGGTCAAACAAAGTAAATTTCCCAAAGACAGACAAATGATAAGTCTAACGGTTTTAAAGATATTTAATTTTTAAATTTAATCAGTTAATCACGTTAAACTAGTGCAAAAGGCTCTTAATTGATAACAACAATTTTCTTTTAATACTTATGAGTAAAGAGTTTCCAATTGTTAGGTTTGTATACGCGTCAATCTAAAGTGACAATCTTGTACCTGTCAAGTGTTATCTTTACTTGTGTGTGTATGTCACG
Organism: Acleris sparsana; assembly: GCA_923062465.1. Taxonomy (NCBI): domain Eukaryota; kingdom Metazoa; phylum Arthropoda; class Insecta; order Lepidoptera; family Tortricidae; genus Acleris; species Acleris sparsana. Next base: position 19,797,878 of record OV281286.1, read on the forward strand.
CCAACATAGACGTATTTGACACTGATTATTAGTTAACTCTAAAGGCCCTTTTAGAATGATCAAAGATAAAAGATTTCATTATTTTGTTCTAAACTGAAAAAAATGTTTTTTTTGCAATATTTAAAAATCTAATCTACCAATTAGTTTCTATGGATATACCTAGTAATATGCCGAAGTTATCGTAAATCAAAAAAAACACGGTGTATAGGTAGGTAGTGAAGGAATGCTGAATCCTTATGTGATATTCCTGTGTCTTAAATTTGTTTGAGGGCACCGCTACGTCTTTTTAAACTACTTAAATAAAACTGCATTAAAAATAACTACATAGTAGGCAAGTAAAAAAGTATATTAAAATCGCTGGCCCTGTTAAAAAACCTATTATTAAAAAAACATAACACAAATTATAACGCAGACTTCAAATACAAAAAAAGTTCAGACAATTTTTTAATTATCACAATTTATTTCGTTTTCGTAAACGTTGAAAGCGGTGCAAACTTCTTATGCATATTGAATGAGGAAATCACAGCCTTGTGGCGTTTTAACTGTCACACAGTAAAATACAGGTGTGCGCGTTTATTATTCTAGCGTCAAACTTGACTGGAGTTGTGCAACTTGTGATTTGGAAAATAATAAACTATAGTTTACATGTAATTTAATAGTACATTACTTAACAAGGGCTGTAAAAGAAAGAAAGCCCGAAATCGCAGGTATTTGAGACCCGAGCCGTAGGCGAGGGTTGTAAATATGCGATAGAGGGCTTTCTTTTTTACTGCCCGTGATGAGTACACAATTTTACGTCTTCACCTGGCCACAATGCGAGTTTTACCGTGCGCGCAGCGTGCGATAAAACTCACATTATGGCCAGGTGTTACGTAAATTACGTTTTCACTTCTAATGCTCTTAAAATGGTACTTTAGTCTCTGCACATCGGGACTAAAGCTCCTTATATCTCTAGGGATTAAAGTAATTTTATTGGGAACCCGTAAACATCATTTTCAGTGATGGTGTATAGACAATTTTTGATGTGGAAATAACCTCAAAATGACAACTGTGCAAATAAAAATAAACTATTTAATTTCGTGAAACACGTTTATTGATTACGAATGTGAATCTGTTTAACTATTTTAAGGATGATTGTTGGCTAAATATGCCAGCATTTAAAGCGTTACTTTACAAAAAATAAACAACCGTGTCAAATAATTATAAGAAACTGTTACTTTTGTACGGAAAGTCGTTTTTTTTCCTCGCATTCAAAGTGAAAAGTAGTGTTTAACGCGAGACTAAACAACCATAATGGCACTAGAACTCGCTTCGCTCGCGTGGCTAAACATCTCGTGTCAATATAACTTGTTTTAGTCCCTTGTTGAACAATCTACTATTGTTTATCCAATTGCGCCACATTATGAAGCATATTATAGGTATAGCTAACTAGCGACCAGCCCTCGGTTCGCTTCGGTTTCTATGAGCTTTCTGTAACATCGGCTGATAAACCAGAATTCATTATGTTTTATCTACATCCATATCACAACTTCCCTACAATATGTTCAGAATTAACTTGTGTAAATGGGCTATATTAAGTTACCTGTGTCTGCGGATGTATTTTAAAGCTAACATTAAGATACAGGGCAACAGGTTTCTCACATATTTTAGAAAACTTATGATATGCTTGTAGATAAAGTTATGTATTCGACTGTAAAAACAATTTGGCATTAGAACACTCGTGTGATCTTATTAAAACCACACTCGTGTACGAGTATTACTGCCTCTGATTATGCACAAGTCACTTAAACTACTATTGCAGGTGTTACCTTGCAGTACCATGGAGTTCCAGTGTTGAAACAACAACATAGCGCAGCCCGGTATGGTTCAAATTAGATGCAGCAGGCTGTTGGGACGTTCCACAACTGACGCATCAAAGAAGCTGCCCTTCTGTGCACTAATCAAAACTGGCAAAGTGCACTTAAGCCGTCCGCCATGCCCTTCCGCGAACATTCCAAATGCTCAGCAAAAGCGTGGTTTTAAGAACTACGCAATTCCAGTAAACGTTTTTCGCTCTTGTCACAATGTAATTAAGAGATAAAAAGGTACAGTCGCGCAATAAAAATGTTGGGCATACTTAGAACCATGTCATTTTCATTGTCATGTGTTTCATTTGATATTTTGTTTGTAGTTTACCATGACAACGCACTAAAGTGCTTAACGTTTTCGTTGGGTCTGTACGTTCAGATTCCTTTACTGTATCTACACTGGATCACTTGTCACTGTCACTCACAGATTAGTAAAAAGTACCAGGACTTCATAAACAGCTGGGTATGTTTGTGGTCGGACGTCACGCGGGGCAAGGCGGCAAGGGGGGGAGGTAAACAGTCGATCGATTGACGGTCAACGTACAATGTCATCGATGTCCACGAGGTACTAAACGGAAATTACGAGGAATTGATTTTTTAAACGGGAAACAGTCAATTGTTTTGATGGAGGTCGTTGTAGAATGTTTTGGTAACTATGATGACGGAGCTAGTGGTCCCGGGGTCAATTCCCTGTCAGAGCAAATATATGTGTCTGACTCTTGTATGTATGGTCTGCTCATGGTTGTTTAGTACAAACATAGTACAGATTTAGAGGTAGTTTGAATGAGATTATCTTCTGGATATTTGTTATTTATATGGTATTGCTATGGCGAGAATGATTTGTCTGACTATGTCGACGGTGGACGCAAAGCTTTAATGTTATATTAAATAGCTATATCTTTAACCATGTAAGTAATAATAGCGCCGCAGTCAATTTAAATGTCGGTAGTTTTTTTTTTTAAACAAACTATATGTTGACAATTGCAACCATAAAACCGCCATATCCATTAAGCATGAGATATAATCGAACATGGTTTTAGATATCTACAACTTGATTTTTTTATTAAATATCCAAGTTATACTTCCCTTTGAACTTAGACACGAAACTTCCAAACACCCTGTGTACTGTGCCAAGCCGCAGTTATCTTACTAACTTTAGTATTGTGTACAAAACCCTCGGTGCGCGAGAACAAATTAATACCTAATAAACAATTGTATTTAACTATTCAGTTGCGTTTACCAGTTTTGTCAACTTCATTATATCATCGATAAACATGTCCAAACTATTATAGACTTTATTACATGTCAGACAGAGTCCGCTGTCAATCGCCATCCGCTAATTATGGTCGCTCTCCGCGTGAATTTTTCATTTGGATATATTTTTTTACTTTGGAAGCGTGAGTCACGGCCATGTTTGTTTACGAATGTTGTGTTTAGTGCTGTTCGATCAGGACTTGGTTTGAAAGTGGTTATGTTTATTTCTGAGTGACTTTTTTGATGTATTGTTCAATACTAAACTAAGTGAAATATGTTAGAATTTGAAAAAATACACCAGTTGAGGAAGAACCAAGAATCTCTATTCATACCTAACAAGTGAATATGTCAGTAGGTAGACACAAATGACTTACTAGCCCGGGTGTATTTTTTTTCATACAAACCTTATGAAAATTTATTTACGTCCTAAGAATCGGTCAAGCCGTTTCTGAGGAGTTTGCTTACAAACACTGACACGAGAATTGTATATATTAGAGACATACTCGTATTTACTTGCATTATATTTTCTAAACATAACTGTTACGTACTTACACAGTTCTGTTGTTGTTATTCACAAACTTGAACATGACAAATATTTACTAAATGGAGTGAAGTGAAGTTGTTGACTATACTATGGTCATGTTGCAGCGACGAACGAAGCGAGCGAGCAGGATTTGTAGGGCAGAAGCGAATCGGACAGGTTAGGTTAGAAGGCTAGGCTACGGTGAAAGCGAAGGGAAGCTCCCGTATTTTTTGTAAGAGGCCAGAACAGAACATCTTCTCTAAACTACCTACTACTACCTATAATATCAAACCAGCATTATTTGTAAAAATATAATTAAGTATGCCATTATAAACCAATTTTTTTCTGAATACAACTGTAACAGTCTGTTATAACACCAAAATTATCAAGTTAAAATTCAGAAGAGTGATGAATCGGACGACAAATCTGTAATAAGCGTAAATTTCAGGCAAACAATTAGGTAAAATACGCTGAAGCTGACTGCGTAAAAATCGTAAAATGTAATTGCATGTAATTTTTTAGGGCTTGACCACACCGGTCGGCGTAAAGTCGCTTTAAAAAACGTCAACGTATTTTAAGCTTCATATAGGTGGTCGCAGACATAAACCGCTCGGCACCGGATCACCTCAAAGTGAGAGCTTTGATGTGTTATTACTTATTACGATACATTTTTAAGTGGACGACACGATGCGCCTGGCCAAGGTTTTCATATTAACTTTAAAAAAGGTTTCACTTTGACCTAACGCGACGCTGATCTGGTGCCGAGCGGTTGTCTACGATACATTTTTTTTTACCGCAGAGAAGCAATCTTGCGCACAGGCCACCTGCGTGATGGTAAAGTTGAATCTGTGACCCATTGTCAAAGCTACAAACTAAGGATTTAAACCCTAAAGCCGCAATTGCGTTGCCAACCCTAAATACTAAGGTGGAATGCTTCCATGCTAGTAATTCCACTTTTGTATTATCCCCACAGCGGAACAGAACAACGTGATTGCTGCTTGGCGATACGTTAAAGGATACGATGGCGTCAGCAAATCCGGAAGGACCTTGCGCAAGGTCCTACCACCGGTTGATTATTTACTAGTATCTTACAGTTTCCCTCATGGCCCAACTCTTATCTTATCTTACTGACGGGCCCTCTTGGATACACTTCGACCCTTTAAAATCTTTTGCGCAACTACCCTGTTACACACACACTTCAAATGTACAGGTTTCCTTACGATGTTTTTCCTTCAACGTAAGAACATTGGGTACTCAACGTAAGAGTACTTGATTTAGAAAAACGTATTGGTACATGGTGACCGCGGGGTTTCGAGCTCAGTACCTTACGATAGCCACTATCTATCAAAAGGCTATCAAACAAATCATACTCCTGCTACAAATTAACGATTCACTTTGTTTCCAGTATAGAGTGTGTTTTTGCTCGATGTGAGGATGCAGACTATAATTACAGTTTGTGTCGGTCGCGACCGCTTTACGGTTAATTATACACGTCCTTTGTGATCGAAGTCACATGTGGCTAGAATTATACCTTCTGCAAGTAATTTTGTTGTAAATCACTTAAATTGACCGTTTTCTATATGGCTTATATCTTCGCGGAACCCGGTGTGCTATAGGAGGTAGATAATCAACACAATCAAGTTTACTATATTTGAATGAGTATAAAGTTCATTTTGATTTGCTTCAAAATTTAACATGGCATCCAAGAGCAAAGAATATTGAACGTAATTCACTTGCTGGTAGAATCAAAGATCTTCCTGTTTATTGAACGGTGGGCCTCACGAGTATATAGGAAAACGATAAATGGAAAATGTGCAATTAATTAGTCATTTTACAATAGCTAAAAATGTGGTTGGATGTCAAAATTTTAAAAAGTGATAATGAAAATGGGAACCGAGTTTGAGAAACCGCTCGAACTATTCCCGGACAAGCACAAAAAAACTATCTCAAAAAATAAGTATTAATACTTCACCCGCGTAACTCTAGCGATTTCTCTTCCTAAATGGTCCCTTTAATGTAAAATTTTATAGTACCTGAAAAAAAATTTTACCTTAATTCACCTGCACGAAAAGGAACCAAAATGTATCTTTTTTCAAGATTTTAACCTACAACTTAAAATAAGGGAATATGGCTTTTCACGTATAATAATTTGGAAACGCCATTTATTTGTATTTAAAGGCATCCCTTAATCTGGCATAACTTTTTTTGGCACAATTCATCATTTCGCACAATCATCATTTGGCATAAAGTATTTTTTTAAACGACTTCAAAAAAAAGGAGGAGTTTCTCAATTCGACCGTATATATATTTTTTTTTTTTTTATGTGTGTTCGCGGATAACTTCGTCGTTTATGAACAGATTTTGATGATTTTTTTTTTGTTGGAAAGGAGATATTCCAAGGGTGGTACCATAATAAGAAAACCGGGATCTGATGAGGGAATCAGTGAGGAGTTGAGGGAACTCCTCAAATATTGTAGCCAAACATATAGCGATTTTAGTATTTGAAGTGACTTCTCCAGCATTTGCATTCAGAAAGTATCATTTGCTGAAGCGGAACTGATGATGAAGACCACAGATGGCCACCGGAACTCCTTAACGGTTACGATTTCAAGGGTGGCGATAAGATAACTCCATTAAGATAGTTGAGCGACTACAAACTGCTTTTCATTATAAAACACTACTATTTAATGAAGGTCTGGAGTGGATCTGATGATAGAGCCGAAAGACAGTCAAGGGAACTCCTTAACGCTTTACAGCAATTACCTGGTGTTTGGTCTTGATTAATTTGTATTGATGAGAACTTTACACCTAGATGGGTTGTGACTGTAATTAGGGGTCTGATGATGAAGACGAAGAACAGTCAAGGGAACTCCTTAACGCTTTACAGCAAGTACCTGGTGTTTGGTCTTGATTAATTTGTATTGATGAGAACTTTACACCTAGATGGGTTGTGACTGTAATTAGGGGTCTGATGTTGAAGACGAAGAACAGTCAAGGGAACTCCTCAACGTTTTACAGTAGCAACCTTGTGTTTGGACTTAATTCATTTCTATTGATGAGAACAATTGCATCCATATGGGTTATAAGTGCCATTACAGGTCTGATGATAGAGACTATAGATAGCAGTTACCTTTTGTTGGGCTTATTATTTCATACAGTTCAATATGCCATCATGTTCAGTTTGTATAAAAATAATACCTAACTAATACCTAATAATTAAGATTGAAGTTTTACTTAGCAATATCACTATCTATTAGGCACGCTGATCCGTCAATTTGACACTGAATTAAGGTTACATAACAGCATATTATGATCACTAAAAAGTATAAAATAAAATAACTGTTTTAAAAAACAAAAAAACGCCTTCAAAAAACAAAAAAATAACTTCTTTTAAAATGGTAGGTACTATCAGCCCATCGGAACCTTGACCCACCATAGAACGTTGTCACAGTGACGTTATGATTCAAGTCATAAGAAGTGCCAAAAAAAATGTTTTAAAATGTCACTGTGACAATGTTCTATGGTGGGTCAGGGTTCCGAGGGGCTGATAGTACCTACTATCAGCCCAAAGAAACCCTGACCCACCATAGAACTGTGTCACAGTGACGTTATGATTCAAGTTGTAAGAAGTGCCAAGCAAATGTTTCACAATGTCACTGTGACACTTTTCTATGATGGGTCAGGGGTCCAATGGGCGGATTGATAGTACCTATAGGTCAGTCAAGCTGAAGTCGGCGACTGACAATATTTTCAACCAAAAGCCGACTTCAGTTTGACTGACCTATAGGTACTATCAATCCGCCCATTGGACCCCTGACCCATCATAGAAAAGTGTCACAGTGACATTGTGAAACATTTGCTTGGCACTTCTTACAACTTGAATCATAACGTCACTGTGACACAGTTCTATGGTGGGTCAGGGTTCCTTTGGGCTGATAGTAGGTACTATCAGCCCCTCGGAACCCTGACCCACCATAGAACATTGTCACAGTGACATTTTAAAACATTTTTTTTGGCACTTCTTATGACTTGAATCATAACGTCACTGTGACAACGTTCTATGGTGGGTCAAGGTTCCGATGGGCTGATAGTACCTACCATTTTAAAAGAAGTTATTTTTTTGTTTTTTGAAGGCGTTTTTTTGTTTTTTTCTGAAACCGTGTACTTTTCAGGATTATTTAAAATACCATTGCATAGAACCCAATAGGTTAGGTTAGGTTTATTTTATGTCAATCCTGAAAAGTACACGATTTCAGAAAAAAAGACTTTATGGCAAATGATGATTGTGCGAAATGATGAATTATGCCAAAAAAATTGTGCAAGACATTAGTAACCCGTATTTAAATTGGTAGTAGGTAATCGTTATTTATTAACTTGTAAAATTTCCTCTTGGAAACTAATATAAGTTCTTGAACCGTATTGTCCAAAATATTAATAACAAAAAAGCCTACTCTTATTAATAATTCCAGTTCTAAATAATACTTTTGTATTGCTCTAACCAATTATTAAAACGCAAGACATGGACACGAAATGTAAAACGTAGCGTGGGAACCAAGCAACCGGCCAAGATATGGTCTGTGAATTATTGATGATGTCCACCGTCGGGCTGTCTTCATAAAATATTATAAGGCTTTACTAAGGGGGGTAATAGGAGGGGGTGGAGCCCGAGTCCTGCATGTCTCGCTGTTGGTTTTATAAAATTACAGTTACACTTTTGTGCTGCATTTCTGAAATATGCATAGGTGATGGAGACATTTTCTTCGTTGGTTTTATGCAAAAGAGCGATTATGAAATAATGATTACTGATGTTAGCGTAACATTTTGTCGTACATGCAACTGTTTTCTTTGATGTGATTGTTTGAATATTGTATTAAGTTGTTTACTTGGCAGCCAGCCTTTAATGTGGTGCCGTCCTCAGGATTTTATTTTTAAAAAAATGTTCTGTTTGTAACTATGTGATGCTTTTTTATCAGCTTTATTATGCTCGAATCGGTCTATAAATTCACCCTTCGAGCGTACTTGAGATTTTTTTATTTAATTTCTGCCAAAAAACCTCATCATGATTTAGTGCCGTGACCAGGATTTCTTTGTTGAAATAATAATATAGTGCTTGACTTCAATTTACACATGTGCTTATTATTTAAAACATGAATACTTAATTGAAATAATTAATAATGTACAATAAAATGGTACGTGTCTCCATTTCCAAGTTAACTTGAAAAATCAATTATTACACCAACTTTTCTATGCCTCATTGGTCACTGGAGACGTTATATTATTCTGAAGGCGTGGCTATACGTTTCAAAGAAAGTGTTTATGAATTTTTCGTAAGTTTTAGCTGAATGTGCTGGATGACCTAAATACTGGGTGAGCTGCTAATGCGAGTGCAATCGCCCTTCCAATTGATGACATATGGGTTCCTAACGACTTTCTCAAATAAAATTACGGCGCGGCGGCGAGAAATGGTTGCGGTAATTTAAATAAATGATTGGCACATTTACTCGTTCGTTTGGCCTAATTGGTAGTGACCCTGCCTAGCTAACAGTTCGAATCCCTGTAAGGATGTGATGAGCGCGAGTATTTATTCCTGAAACTTTGTTTTATACGTGTTTAAATACTTTAAATACCTATGTATTTTTCTAAATAAGTATGTTTATCGTTATCTTGTACCCAGGACAATTTATGTGTCGTCCCCCGATACTACTATAAGATTATTTATTATTTATTACTTGTGAATCTTTGTTGATTAAAAAACATTAATACTTAAATAGGGCTTAAGTCTACTCACTAATTACAATATTTCTTTATTCACGATAATTCATGATAATTAAGAAAGGTGTTATTATATGTCTGAACTAGGATGATCTTATTTCTTAGACAAATAATATGAATCATAACAAAGATTATACACGAATATGCGAAATATAATGTTATTTTGTGATTCCGCTGCGTATGGGGTGGCACAAGATCTATTGTTTGGCGATCCATGTAGGCTAGGGGCCAGTGAACATGTTACAGCTGCCTGATGTCGATAATGACTTATATTTTCCTCCATAGGTAAACGGCGAACGGAATCCCGAAGAAGTCTACAAAGATTTCCGCGCTGGGATCCTTCAGATCCTTGGCTCAGTAGAAGACCAGTCCACCATGAATGGCGTCAGTGGCGTGGGGGTCGGTGCCGGAGGAATCCCGGGTGAAATTGTGGGCGTCGAGCCGGCTCCCGTACCAGGCGTCCAGAGACCAGAGAGGGTCGTCGCTGAAGTCTTGAATGTGGCTGGGAACGGGGATGTGGAGAGGATTGTTAGTCCAAAGGTTAGTTTTATTTAGAATGTTCAGAAATTGCGACGTGGTTTTACAATGCGCGAAACACTTATTTATGTACTAAGAGCGTAACAGTTGGAAGTGGCAAAACTATCTAGGAACGTGAGGCATCATCATCATTCGTCGTAAGTTCCAACAGTGTTTGAATACAAAGCGGTTATACGTGTTTTACATACATGTACTGGTTTCTACTGACGGACTATTGTTTTGTTAACTAAATTTAAATATAGAGAACGAACTATCAATCAATTGTATTAAATTTTCAAGTCACCTTTATTTAATATAGCAATACTTTCTCTTAGAGTATTTTGAATTGGTACTCTTCAAATCATGGAAATTTCAATCTGTCTTGGTTTTTACTTGGCGTTTACTTGGTTTGATGGCTGACCAGGGCTTGATGCCGGTACCAGGCGCCCAGGGAGTGGAGAAGGTTGCAGCTAAAGTGCCAACGGTAGCACCGATTGCTAATGGAGTGGTTCATAGAGTTGCCAGCCCGAAGGTTAGTCTCGGTATTATCGCTTTAGACGTGCGGTTTCTTCTTTTCAAGCTATCTGCGTTCAGCTAATAATACACTTTCTCGATCTTCTTTGAGCTTTCGACGTTCTATGTAAAGTGTAAGTATTGTTCTACTGTTTGTGGCTGTGGTGTGGTGTGAAGCTATCTTTGGAATTGTAACCTTCTCTTATTCTTCTTCCGTGTGATTTAATATTTTAAGCATCAGATGTTGGCTAAAAATTGGACCATGGTGCCAATTTAATTTCTAACAGCGCTCATTTTTTCTGATCATATTTTGCCACGCTTTAATAATGTATTTAATACATTCACGTACTTCAAAACAGCGAAGTCTTCTGTGTGTGTTCATATTGCTTGGGTTGGCATGCTTTATTTTTTCTAAGTCTAAGCTCAAAAGGAGTGTTATGTGTTTGTCTTGTATATATGTCCGACTCAATATCCGCTCGTAACTACTAAACGGCTAAACCGATTTGAATGAATTATACGTGGTATGATTCGTCTTAACCACTAAAGTGTCATAGGCTATATTAAAATTATTTAAATCTGAAAGTGGCGAAATAAATAATAAATACATGATAAGTAACATTACTTTGACGACATTATCCAAACAGCAGTTGAGTTTTTAAAAGCTTGCTTTTCGTTAGACTTGTTACTTGGATAAGCAAACAGGTTGTTACGATCAATTAACTTAATTCGTATGAAATTTGGCCTTGTATACCCGTGTGCCCTCAACCAATCACAGCAGTTGTAGATGACGTGATATCGGCTGTGATTGGTTTTCGATATCGTGATATTTGACGTGACTACGCGGTTTGCTAGTTGGTAGCGACCTTGTCTACAGAGCTAGCGGTTCGAGTCTTGGTAATGGTAATTACTGTGTGATGAACGCAAGTATTTATTTCGGATTTTCGAAGATATTTTTTTTTTTGATTACTCGGTATTAGTATCGGTGTTTAGTATAATCGACTACAAGGAGACGTACCCGTTTTAGGACTTTATCACAAAGCAAAAAAAGGGAAAATTAGTCAGTTCTTAATGCAGACTTCTTTAATGTCCATTACAATATAAACAACCCGAGTAACTGAAAGAAGAGACGAATGATAATACATTAGTAAATAAACTTAAACAACTACTGATTAATAAAAAAAATACTCGCTCAAAGAATGCCTGAAAGACGAATTTCAAATGTAGGTACAGTGAGTCCTCCTTTACCTAACACAGCAGTTGATAATGAACTGTTGAAATAATATAGGTATTCATTTACTACCTCTGTAATATTACGATGATGCAATACATGACTGATTACTGAGATTTTACGCGACAAAATTAAATTCTACTACTACTACCACTTAATACACAATGGCTTCATACGAAGACCGGCTTAAAACAGGCGAAGACAACCCCACCGCTGTCGCGGAGCTGAAGGAGGTTTGCGAGTCACTTCAGGAACAGCTTAACTTCCAAGCACAGGCAAGACTTAGAAACGACATTGAGATTACGGGAATAACTGAAGGTCCAGCAGAAAATCCTCACCACCTATTCCTCACATTGGCTGCTGTAGCCGGCGTGAAACTTTCTGACGCTGACATTGACAGTGTCGCACGAGCCGGTGCCCCTCGGAGTAATCCAAGTGACTCCCCCCGACCCCTGGTAGTAAGGTTCTGCCGCCGTCAATCGCGGGACCTGTTTTACAAAACAGCGAAGCCGAAGCGTCTGTGTACCAAAGATCTAAAGTTGGGTGGTCCAAACAGAAGTATCTACGTCAACGACCGCTTAACTCGGGAAAATAGGAATTTATTTCGTGAATGCAGAACGCAATTTAAAGCAGCTGGATACAAGTTTTGCTGGACTAAATGGGGGCAAGTCTATGTCAAAAGGCATGAAGGCAGAGGCGAGATGGCAGTCATCGTCAGATCACTCGGGCACATGGCCCGCATACTTCGGAAGCCCGGCTCTTCTCCAGATGTCCCTGCCAACCTGGCGCCAGAAGCACAAGTATAAAGCTAGTTTATTTTTAGTTTTAAATTTATTTTTATTTATCACTGACATTGATGTACTGGTGCTACCTTACATATTATACACAATCACTTACACTACACACTTAAACAAAATCAAAAACATATTCAGAATGAGTCTACATGTTCAACCTCACTCAATTAATCAAGCTAGTTGCTCTCAAACTCCATGGCGGGGCTATCTTTTCTGCAATGCATGTCCTGACTTGAAATTATATGAAAATGGTTGATCCTGATATACTGCTAGACCTTGATTCGGAAGACACACCCTGCCATACCATTGATAGCCCTGAGTTATGCGAGGTTATTATAAACAAAAACTTTGACATCAAAATTCTTACTTTCAATATTAGAAGCTTACAAAAAAACTTCGATAATTTTTTGATGGCACTAATGAGATTTAATATAACGTTTGACGTGATTATCTTAACAGAATGCTGGCTTCACGAAGGTACTATCGTACCCCAAGTAGATGGTTTCCAGTCCTTCAGGACACATAAATGTACAAATAAAGCTGGTGGTGTTGTCATCTACGTAAATAACATATGGTTGCCCCAGGTTTCAGAGCCAGAGTTCGATGAAGCCGACTGCTTACATGTGGTGGTCAAAAACCATTTTAACGTTTTGGGTTTGTATCGTTCTCCTTCTTTTTCTGACATTACTACTTTCTCTAGTTCGCTCATGTCCATGGTTTTATCTATTAGGGACTCTCCCTGCGTGATTGTAGCAGGAGATGTTAATATAAACACGCTTTCAGAGAGCAGCTCGTACCTACGCATATCCGAAAGTTACCTTTGTATGCTTGCTGAACTGAACCTAAAGCCAACAGTGACTAAACCCACGCGAGGTGATTCTTGCCTGGATCATGTACATGTGTCTTCAAGATTACAGGCTACCTCGATTGTTTGCAAATCGGACATTACAGACCACGACATGATTGCAACGGGAGTGAGCATTAGGACGGCAAAGAAGGCTCAAAAAAAGCGTCTGGTTAAGAAGATTGACACCAAAGCTGTAGAGGAGGACCTTGGTAAGCTGGACTGGAGTAGCGTTACAAGCTCAGGCACAGTTGAGGAGGCACTTAAGGCTTTTAACCAGTTGTTCTTTGAAACTACAGCGAGTCACACTGCCTATGTTCCAGTCAGTCGGGCTAAGTTTACGCTTAAGTCCTGGATGACCCCTGGTCTTATTCGTTGCTCAAGACATAGAGATCGTCTCCATGCGAAATGCCGCAAAAATCCTAATGACGAAGTTCTTCAACAGACTTACACCCGCTACAAAAACTTTCATAATGATCTGCTACGTAAACTGAAGAATAAACACGAGTCAGCTGAACTGGAACAAAATAAGAACAATCCAAAAAAACTTTGGAATTCAATTAGAAGTATTACATATACCAAGAAAAACGTAGAGAGGCCGATAGAACTTACCCAATCAAAGGGATCTGTCACGGAGTCGCTTGATTATTGTAACCAGTTCTTTGCGAATGTTGGTTCGACTCTCGCTAATAAAATACTGGCAACTGACAATAAAACCCAAGAGGATCTTGCGCGTGAAGTATCCTCAAATGTATCACCTTTGCAATCTCTTTTCTTTTCTCCGACCGACGAATTTGAAGTCGAGTCTCAAATAGATGGTTTAAAGCTTGATAGCGCGCCTGGTCTTGACGAAGTCACAAACCGGTTACTGAAGGCAACTAAGAGACACATTATTGTACCACTTACACACATATATAACCTTAGTCTGTCCGAAGGAACTTTCCCAGTTTCATGGAAGGTGGCTGCCGTCATACCGATACACAAGGCCGGAGATAAATCTATTCCCAATAATTTCAGACCAATTTCTTTGCTTGGGGCTTTTTCTAAAATTCTAGAGAAACTGGTTTGTAGGCGGTTGGTCAACTTCCTGGATATTAATAACACCATTTCAGAACGCCAGTTTGGCTTCCGCGCAAATAAGTCGACGGAGGATGCTGTAGTGCTTATGACTGGGCTCATTTCGGATTACTTGGACAATAATAAGTCCTGCCTTGGTATTTTCTTGGACCTCGCCAAGGCGTTTGACACCGTGTCCATTCCTATTCTCCTAAAAAAGCTGGAGCTCGTTGGTGTCAGAGGAACCGCCCTAAACTGGTTCACCAGTTACCTGACAGGCCGTACGCAGTGTGTAAAAATAGATCAGGACTTGAGCAATCTCAATGATATCACTTTCGGAGTCCCACAGGGCAGTGTCTTGGGTCCAACTTTGTTTATAATTTACATCAATGACATTCCCTCCACCCAAATTGTAAACGCTGACGTTGTTTGTTATGCTGATGACACAGCAATACTTTTCCATGCAGATACCTGGAACCAAGTGGCCAAGTCTGCAGAACAAGGTATGAGTGTCATTGCTGGCCTTCTGAAGAGTAACTTGTTGACACTTAATGTCTCTAAGACCAAATTCTTGTGCTTCCATAAGACCATAGTCTCTGCTCCCAACGTATTACCTAGGATAGCAATTCACACCTGTAAACAAAGCGAGCTATCGATGTCATCTTGTCATTGCGAGGGCGTTTGTAGAGCGTCTTCCATTAAATATCTCGGAGTTGTTATCGATGAAAAACTTGATTTCAGGGAGCATTTAATGGCTACAGCAAAGCGAGTACGCAAGCTAATTTATGTTTTTAAAAATCTACGTAACTCGGCCGATAGGAAGCTTCTCAAGACTGTGTACATAAGCATCTGCCAATCAGTCTTATCGTACTGTATTACTGCTTGGGGCGGGGCACCCAAATCTAATTTGGTCCTGCTCGAAAAAGCACAACGAGCTGTCCTCAAGGTTATACTCAGGAAACCTATTAGATACCCAACCAAGCTTGTGTACAAGGATATGGACGTTCTCAGCGTTCGTAAAATATTTGTCACACGCGCTGTTTTAAAGACGCATGAAGTAGTGGTAAGGTTACCAAATTATAAGGCAATGTTAATGAAACGCACTTTTAGGGTCCCTGTGCCTTTGACTAGCTCAGTCTTTGCCAAAAGATTTGCTAATTTTCTGCACCCATTCGTTTATAACAAAGTAAATGCTAAATTTCCCTTAGCAAATATCTCAATTAGAGAGCTTAATCATAAACTGCCCGCATGGCTCATTACCCTCTCGTATGAAGATGTAGAAGAATTTGTCAAAGTTTTGAATTAAACACTGCATTTAACCTAAGTAACGCAATTACGGGCAATTTCTTTCCTGTCATTCAAAGAGACTCTTACATACATTTACAATCTTGAAACACCCACACTACACACGCACACACTCACTCATACACGCACACGCACACACTCACACACACGCACACTCACACTCCAGCTTGTGCATTTGTAATTTAGTTCTAGTTTTACTTAGTATAAAATTTATATCTTAAATTAGACTTCATTCCTTTGTGTTGTGTATTTTATTAGCTTTTCGCAACTTTCTGCAAACTCATTTCTGTATTGGTTACCTATAGGACAGGCTACGCCTAGTGTAGGGACCAGTGTAAATCTCTTATGACAATGTTTTAAGTGCATGAGTATCATCTACATAGTTCTTATTGTATGAAAATAATCAATATTCCATATGTATCTTTGTCAACTGAACTTGATGTGTATTTATGTGCAATAAAATTTTATTATTATTATTATTATTATTATACATTCATAATTATACTAAATACATAATACATTTAAATAGAAATTTTCCAAAACTAAGGAACAAAATAGATATTCGTATCGCCCTCATTAGACAAATATATCTCGTTGCATATCAAGTCATCAGAACAAATAATATACTCTTAATTATCTAAACCTATAATTGAAGCCGCAAGATCGTGTTCAGGTGTTTTTGACCACCTTGTGTGCTTCAATATTTAATGGCGACTCTATACTACTGTAACAAAGATGCGTAATATCAGTCGAGGTTGCGCCTTGACCTAATAATGTTTCTTTACGGTTTCGGTGGCAGCTATCGATGTTTGGGTGCCGGTGTCTGCTGGAAGTCGTTTAATAGTCAATAAATAATAGGTGTGATGTAAGTACCGATACAGCGAAACGGACGTCTGTTCGGCTCTGTTGTGTTCCTGAAAACACTCGTCCGTTAAGAGCTTCTTAAGATGCACATAATCATGATAAAGTCAGTAGTGTTTGTGGGTGGTAGGACCTTGTGCAGGGTCCGTCCGGATCGCTACCACCATCTTATCAATTAACCTACCGCCAAACAGCAGTGTTCGCATTGTTGTGTTCCGGTTTTGGGGATAAGACAGCCGGTGTAATGACTAGCATAGAGGCATTCCATCTTAGTCCTCACGGTTGGCAACGCATTTGCAGTCATAGGCTTGCATTCTTTTGAATGCGAATGTCTATGGGTCACAGTTTCCACTTACCATCAGGTGGCCTGTGTGCTCGTTTGCCTTCTCTATGCCATAAAAATATATAAAAAAATAGTGTTCTGCAATCTGGATGTCAATAACGATAACGACTTTGTGTCTGTTCTTTGGATATGTTGAACTTGATCATATTTCCTTGAGACTGAAAACGCGATTAGAAACAAAATCCTCGATAGTTTGTCATTCAACCATGACCACTTTTTCGATGTTTTTGGTTGAATCTTCGGAATACGATATTTAACGATGATTTTTGATTCAATAGAGTTGTGTTTTTATAACTTCTTAATTCTGGTGAACCATTTTTTAATCAACGTTATAGTTTTAAAGTAAACGGCAATAATCTGAATATGACGCTGCCATCAAGGCGCGTGCAAACTATCTTCATCTGACGTTCTTCGCACAGAAGCACATAAAGCCTTCCCTACTCATTCTTGTGTGGGCTTGGCAGGATATGTTGCCTCTTTTTCTTTTCTTTTTTTTTACTTTTTTATGTGATGGTGTGGGATCTGTGACCTATAAACATTTGAATTTTTAAGACTGCAATCAGAAGAGCGCCATCCTAAGACCGCATATGCGTAGCACGCTCTGAGCACTAAGATGGCATGCCTCTGTGCTAGTAATTTCACCGGTTGTTTTATCCCGACACCGGAATAAAATAGTGCGAACACTGCTTGGTGGTAGGTTAAAGGTTAAGAATGTAGCATATTATTATTGTCATCTTCCAGTTGCCACCTAGAGGTCTCAAAGGAAGACCAGCGCTGGCTTAACAGCCGGCACATGCTGAGTTGGGACCTTTTCACAACAACTGTCCATCTTTGTGTAGTTTTTATTTATTTATTTTTATTTATTTGTAGTTCTTCCTGTCTTACTTATAAACGAACGTACAAAATCCGGGCTCTCTTTACAATGTTAGTACAGATATATTATAGATATGTAAACGACAATTAATGTATGCCATTATGGACCGTATCGCTTTGATTGTACCGCGTGGTATCGACGCGTGAAAAAGTAAAAAGCCAACAGTTTTTCTCTGTGCCCTAATTTACAACAATAGCGTGAAGTTACCCCATTTATTGAAAACAGTGTAACAATAGCATCCATTTATCACTTCTTTGTACACGTAGAGTAGGTGAGGGAAACATCTTGCAACGTACAAGCCGTATTAGTTTAAAAAAATAACATGTAGTAGATTAGTTCAACGACATGTTAGCCAAGTTGGTAGGGACCCTGCCTACGAATCTTGTGACTGAAGCTTTGCTGCCTAATTCAGAATGCACGCGCTAAAATGTGTTTTTTACGCTCTGATGGGACTACTTAAATTCGCTGGTTTATATAACCCGCGCCGCGTTCACTCGTTCACTCGTTCGACCGATCGAACGCCGTTTTAAGAGAATAACACCCTCGGCGAGTTATAAGTTTAGCATTGTGTATCTGTGTATCTTTTTGGACATGATCTAATCATATGGATGTTTTTTTCAATAGGACGATTAGTGGAAAGGCGTTCACTTTTAAATTGGATTTATTCTGTTTGTGTATCTATGTGTCTATGATCTGGTGTGTTTGTGTTCCTATGTAGCTGTGTGTATGTCTGAGAAGTGCAGCTGTAGCTAAGTGGTTGGTTAACTGGGTTTCATCGTTTGGGCCGTTTAAGATATATCGGCTCTCAAATTAGGGGTCGCTTTGTTACCAGACTTTTTCATCTATTTATGTCGTTATATATTTTGTATTTGTGTTTCAGCCTGAGGTGATAAGGGTGCGAGGGGCGACAACCAAGCCCGCCATCTTGTGGGTGGTCGGGGGACCTGGCAGCAACAAGGCGGCGCTGTGTCAACGCTGCGTGACCATGCGTTCAGGGTGGACGCACTTTAGGTAAGATATCCTTTTTATTGGAAATTGGTTGGGAATAATTTTTATCAAGTTTATGAATATTACATTAACTAAAACAATTTTTATGAAAAATGTAAATTTTGGTGCCGTGACCAGGATTTCTAATCACAAAATATTTTATTTAACGTTTTCTTGGCAATATATGTACTTTATGTCATAATGTGATTATAAAGTAGATTAAAGGATATTTAATTATATATATAAATGTAATAAAATGAGAAAGGTAGCAGTTTTTCATAACAACTATTATTCAAAATAAACGTCACTAGTTCAATTTATTTCTTTTTGAGCAGCATCACTAATTGTCTCTTTCATACACGAACGACTGGCTGTCTCCATAAAGGTGAGGCGCGTGAAACTATTCAGATTTTTTGCGTTGCTGACACATTGAGCTGGCATAGCTGGTTTGGCTGGTTATTGCTGGCTGGCAGGCTGATTATGGCATGCTAAACATTTTTGCACTAATTCGATAATCAAGAAAACCTAAAAGTAATACGTTTTCTTTCAGCCTTGGCCAACGGCTCCGCGCGCTAGCTGACACCGGCGGCGGCCCAGCGTCAGACGGTGCGCTGGCCCGCTCAGCCATAAGTGGCGGCGAGCTGGCGCCGCGTGAGCTGGTCTCGCAGCTCGTTCGCACCGCCGTCGCCGACGCCGTGCGCGGGCATGGCTTGCTTTTGGACGGGTATCCTAGGGATTTGGAGCAGATGGAGCAGTTTCAGAAAGAGGTGAGACGATATGGTGTAGTCGTTGGATGATGATTATACACCGTGTTTTTTTTGATTTACGATAACTTCGGCATATTACTAGGTATATCCATAGAAACTAATTGGTACATTAGATTTTGAAATACTGCGAAAAAAAAAATTTTTTTCGGTTTAGTACAAAATAATGAAATCTTTTATCTTTGGCCATTCTAAAAGGGCCTTTAGAGTTAACTAATAATCAGTGTCAAATACGTCTATGTTGGCGTGACATACACACACAAGTAAAGATAACCCTTGACAGGTACAAGATTGTCACTTTATATTGACGCGTATACAAACCTAACAATTGGAAACTCTTTACTCATAAGAGTCATATAAAGTATTAAAAGAAAATTGTTGTTATCAATTAAGAGAGCCTTTTACACTAGTTTAACGTGATTAACTGATTAAATTTAAAAATTAAATATCTTTAAAACCGTTAGCCTTATCATTTGTCTGTCTTCGGGAAATTAACTTTGTTTGACCTAAAGAACGTTCCCTTAAAGTTATCGTAAATCAAAAAAAACACGGTGTATATTATGTACATGTACGAATTTTCGAGAAAGGCAATGGACGTCTGTAGGCTGAATTGATGATGACGACGATACATTTTTGTAATAACAAAAAACACTCATTTCCACAAATATGTATTTCTGTGTTCAGGTTCAGAGTTGGCAACGCATTTTTACTCTTCAGATTGTCAATGTCTAAAAGTCTAAAGCCTACTTACTAGTTTGCCTTGCCTGTGTACTCGCCCTCTACACGCCATTAAAAAAATATGTCCGTATGTTCCAGTACCGCGTATCACCCCGCATGGTGCTCCTGGACTGCTCTAAGCTGCAGCTAGGGCGCGGGCGGCGAGACGACTCCGTGGCCGCCTTCCGCCGCCGGCTCGAGGTGTTTCGTGAGCTCAGCCTGCCCATGCTCAAGACCCTGGACCAACAGCACCGGCTCGTCATCGTGAGTTACAGTTTCCGGGGTCTTAGATTAAGTGTTAGCGGTTGCTATGCAACTTTCAGCTCATGCAGCATCCGTAGTCTTTAACGTTTTAATGCTTTGAAATATATCTGGACCCGCACTTAAACTCTTGATTTTATATTTTACTAAAAGTTTTATTAGGGATTGCTTCTAGTTCTTCATTATTTCTGTTTGGCAGGTGGACGGCGACACAGACTCGCCGGAGGTCCAAGCAGAGTTCACGCGAGTGGTGGCCGACGAGATGGAGAAGGCCGAACAGCTAGCCACGCTACCCGACCCACCTGACCAGCCCGCGACGCAGACAGGTCGGTCTACTACCTAAGGTTAGGAACAGATGGACGGTGACACGAACTATTCGTACGTCTAGACGGAGTTCACGTGCGTGGTGGCTGACGAGATGAAGAAGACCAAGCAGCTAGCCACGGTGCTTGTCCTGTTCGGCCGGCCCACCTCGCCAGACAAGTCTGTCTACTAATTTAAGGTAGGAATAGGTAGCCGGCGACACGAAGAGTCCATCAAAATAGAGTTCACGCGTGTTGAGAAGGTTGAGATGAAGAGGGCCGAGGAGTGTGCCACGCAGCGCGACCAGCTCTCGCTGCAGATAAGGTCTTACTTAGCTTTAAGTGCTTCTCCAAGTAGTGAAGGTCGGCTATCAGATCCTGGAACCTATCTCTGTACAATCCCTATCCACTCTCTCATGTCAGACTCGCACGTGAAGGGTTTCGTACCATTAATTCTTGTGTAAAATACAAGAGTGAATGGTACGTAATTTTTTTTTTTAATTTGTTGTTATAGTGGCAATATAAAAAAATACACATTATGTAAAATTTCAAGCTGACAGAGACGGACGGATGGGCGGACAGAGAGGCTTAGTTTTAGGGTCCCGTTGGCACCCTTTTGGTGCGAAACCCTAATAAACTGATCTTCAGTGAGATTCCCAAGCGTCAGAAAGTACAGTTTTTTATTACTTGACATTTACGTTAACATGTCCATAGACTCAATTATTATGCTATTTTTCCGTAGACATGTCATCAATGCAGCAGTTCGCGCACGCCATGTCGCGCATGGGGGGCGAGCTGACCAACGGGGCTGCCAATGGGGCGAAACGCAACGGAGCCCTGCACAACGGAGCCCTGTCCAATGGGGCCATTGGGATGGCTAACAATAAGGTAGGAGATTGGGTGGATGGGGCGAATTACTAGTAGTAGGACGGCCAATAATAAGGTAGGACACGATAAGTTGGGTGCTGGGGCGAAGTACTACTAGTAGGACGGTTAATGATAACGTTCGGGACTAAGAAATAGGTCACTGGGGAGAATGACTACTAGTATAGGACGGCCAGTAATAAGGTAAGACACGATTAGTTGGGTGCTGGGGCGAAGTACTACTAGTAGGACGGTTAATGATAACGTTCGGGACTAAGAAATAGGTCACTGGGGAGAATGACTACTAGTAGGACGGCCAGTAATAAGGTAGGACACGATTAGTTGGGAGCTGGGGCGAAGTACTACTAGTAGGACGGTTAATGATAACGTTCGGGACTAAGAAATAGGTCACTGGGGAGAATGACTACGAGTAGGACGGCCAGTAATAAGGTAGCAGAATAGGAGTTGGGTGCTGGAGTGAATCACTACTTGTAGAACGGCCGATGACAAGGTAGGAGTCTGGGAGATAAGGTGTTGGGGCGAATAACTACTAGTAGGGTGGTCAATAATAAGGCAGGCGACTATGAATTGGGTTTCCTCTGAATTTAATTTTTGAATACTTGGACATTTATTGTATTGTTATTTCTATAAGAATACAAAATATTCTATAAGAATATATATATTTCTGTATAAATTATTTCTATTTCTATTCCTTTTTATATTCCTATTCCTCTTTCTTTTTCTTTTACTCTTTCTCTTTCTCTTCATCTTTATATTTATCTTTCTATTTCTTTTTCTTTTTCTTCTTCTATTTCTATATCTCTTCCTTTTTTTAAGCCAAACAATAATGTATATTAAAATATAAAGTTTAACCATTTCACTTCACAGGTAAAACCGATGATGAGCAACGTGTCCAAAATACCCACGGTATCCCAAATAGCCCACGACGACGTAAAAAGACTTTACGAGCAGGGCTCAGAAGCAATGAGCCTAAACACCCACATGTAGATAATTAAAAACATATCTACATTATTGGAAGTAAGGTATAAAATACCAGTGCAGAACTCGCAAGAGCTAGTGATGTGCCGAAAATCTTGTATGTAGTTATCTAATACAAGGTTTAGTTTAAATTAGTGACATTTTTAAAGGCTTACTGAATAATGTGAAAGCAGGTAGTGCGAGATTGTGAAGAGACAACTAAATAGCGTAACTGTCAAAACAACCAGACCAATACAGCTCTGGACTGGATGATGTAGTTTCTCACCACTTAACAAGTCCAATATCCACGTTTTTGAATTATGTTTTAGTTATAATAAAAAACTAGGTTTGTACGTTGCTGGTGTTTTTTTTTCTTGTTTGTTCGTTTCCAATAAATATCTTCGTGGGTATGAAAACTTCGGACCTAGTTTTCTATCTACCTGGTTTGAGAGGAGAGAAACGCTATCGCATTTTGTATGGGAAATTTCAGGTTCACAATTATCTTGAAGCTTGACACACATGATGCGGGGCGTGCGCGTTGCGTGTTTTGAAATAAAATAAGAAACAGGATTCGATCTTATTGCAAACTGGGCTTTAGTTGCACATATACAGATTTTTTTTGGTGACAAGTAGTTTTCAATGTTACTGCTGTTTTACGCTCAAACAAAATTGAGGCTTGCTCGATGGCATATATTCGAGTGCGCTTCTCTGCATCGGAATTTTGCTCTTGAACAAGCTCATGGCAACCTTTATAATTTTTTCATCTACATGTTTTTCTAAAGTGGCCTTTAAGACCACATTTGTTGCACTGCTAATGCTATATGGCACATATTAATTGGGTGGGTGGATCCACAGCGTAAACAAATTTTCATAGTTTTCCTATTTTATTGCAGTTGATTCACCACTGTTTCGATATCTTTCGTTGACTGTAATTCCTTCAGATGTAAAGCATTTGACTCGGCCGCCTCGCACATTGTATTTAATTATTGTTTTTCTACTCACGTCGTTGGTTAACGGTATCAGAAAACCACCACAAAACAGTTCTATAATGAGCGTTGCCATGGTAATAACACTAATGCACGCCGGCACCACTAGTACAATAAAATTGTAAGTTGCTCTGACGTATCTACCTGTCAGTTTATTCACAAGGTTACGCGTTCGGTACTAACGCGTGTGTTGCCACACGAATCCATACTTTACACAAGTACCACTAGCCCAACTACAATACGCTACGCGCACGCTCCGCGAGAGGTGTGGTCCGGGCTTTATATTATTTAATACTAGTTTAGTTATAATAAGTATGTAAGAGTAACACTGAACGTTAATTCGCTCGTTCGTATTGTGCCACATTATAACCAATTAACGGTACTTTACGATTAGATATTACTTGTATAAGTCTAACTAGATAAAAAATATTCTTAGAATACAGCACAAGGAAATGGTAGTGTAAATTAAGATTGTTTGCATGAATTTGGTAACAATAACTGATTTTAAGTGCAATCGGAAAAAAATTACCCTTACCCATCGTAGGACTGTGTCACCATGACGTGATGGATCAAATCGTAAGAACTTTCAAATCAAATGTCAAAGTGACACAGTTCTTTGGTGGCCTTAACCACCGGGAAATGTTAACTACTCTTATAGATATTAAGTGTATTTTTTTAAGAATACTAGTCCTAATATACTTATTATTTAATATAAGGGTATACACCTAATTAGTTAAACACAGTTTTAATTACTAATATTTTAAATTATAATTATTTCGTTAAGGTTAAGTCCAAAAAAATTACTAAATTAAAAATACGAAAAAAGAATATAACAAAATATAGATACAAGTACGTATACAAATAGCCTAATAATCATGTTTTTTCTCACATCTTCAATAAAAGCTGATTCATGTAACAAACAAATGTAATCATTTTTGAATAGCTATAAAAACAACAAAAATGTGATCCTATCTCTTTCTAGCAAAACAGAATTGAAAACTATAATATATTATGGCGCCGACGTGTTCCATGACGTCACAGTGCATATCAGATCTCTGTCGAATCGCTGTCTAATTCAGGGCCCGTAATTTTCATGCCGTTGACGCAAAAATGACGTCACGCTAAACAGAGTATGATTCCAAATGGTTTCATTGTAATTATTAACCATTAGTCATCAGTAATTTAATCATGTACAAATGAGTATAACCTATTGACGCGTAGAAAAATAAATATCTGCTTTATACCTAACACGTAAATTAAACTATTTGATTGAGAAGGACCGTGGCTAAAATCATCGAGTAATATTATCATTAAAAAAAAATGTTTTTATGTTGAAATACAAATTTATACGATTAAATAGTCATACATACAATTATCGCATTGACATTCATAAAAGAAAATTGTCTCAATTTGCCAGTTTTAGTAATAAGTGGTGAAATAAATGTGATGCTGCCGTGATCCGTATTCTGATTGGGATTAAGCTGTATTTAACTATAATCACTTTGCTGTTTCTTATTATTTATTTTTTGTACCAGTTAATACATACCTAAACACCTACCAAATGACAGCAGAGCACCTTGTATGTAAAATTACGTCATTTTGACGTCATCGGCATGAAAATTACGACCCCTGCTAAATAGCAGTTTAAAATGCTTGTGTCGTCCGTATGTCATGGCCGATTATAATTTTAATTTCACATTTGATGATTTCTTTTCGGTATTTTAATATTTTGTTTGGAAATGCGCTTTAAAGAATCCATGCATATTTCCTATCGTCCAAGGATGAATGCTTATGAATTGTGATCAGTTGTAAAAATAAATTTAATTCTTAATTATACTAAGTAAAACGCACACTCAACTCACAAAGTGCCTTTGAGCAATCTTTTAGTAACTAGGTAGTAGTTTAGAATAGCTAATTTTAGAATATAATAAACCTAATTTAATGTTCAAACCAAATTTAGTATTAGGATTTTAATACTAAATACGCTTAAGTGTAAAATACATCACTATCTGAGCACAAACGTTCTGTTATTATTTAACAAGAGTACATTTCTTACGATGTTTTGAATGAGGTTCAAAATGACTGTAATGAATATTAAATATGTAAAAAGTTCAATGAAGCGTGGTTTTTAGTTTATCTTCACCTATTTGTGAACATTATTACAATGTATATTCTGGTTACATGTGCCTTATTTAAGTAGGTGGTACCTACGTAAATAGCTAAGAGAGAGAGAGTTGTTCACTACTTCATTCTAATGATATTGGTACAATAATTATATTAAGATATTTCATTATTTTTGGTTATTTCGAGCTTTTACCTATTTGACATTTGACATATCATCAGGTTGTAAATTTCATTTAAAAAATGTGCACTATATGATATTTTAACGTAATTTATGAATATCTTACTTTTATTCTAAATATTTGCTTAAAAACAAACCTGTCCACTTCGGTATTGTTCTGCAGCCTGCGCAGTACATTATTAGTTCAATTTTTAACCAAAATATGCTTATACAAAATAAGAGAAGAAAAGAAACGAATACCTATTTAGTCACAGAGTATATAATTGTGCCCCCCCCCCCCCCCACCCCCTGCACCCCGCACCTGAATTAGTTTCCACCCCCGCGGGCGACGTTGGCAAACATAATACAAAAAAAAATGAAAGTGTGATGTTTAAGTTATAAGTACGTTTGTTACAATTTGTGTTGCAATTTGACACAATACGTGAATTAGCCCGTGTTCCTACATTTTTCGGCATTACTATGATATAGGTGTTATTTGTAAGCCATACGATAAATAAATAATGACACGTAGAATTTTTTTTACCCGGCTAATTTATTTCATTGAAAAAGGTCCTAAAGTGACTAGGTACTTGACTGAAAAAGCGTACCTAACCATCACACTTTCAGTTTTTTTTAACGTGGCGTGTTTGCTAGGGTCCACCAAACTCAATCAACCGTCGCCCGCGGGAGTGGAAGCTTATAATCCTTAAAAATAAGTTTTATTTAAGAGTCTCTTTTATAGGTACAGTCAACTGTATAAATAAGTAATCATTTATGTACCTTGACACTTTAACGTCATGTTTGAAATGTCATACAAAATTGTGAAACGATTGAAAGCGACAAGGTACATAAATGATCATTTATTTATGCCGTTGACTGTACGAGTGCTATGTGAAACTTCATTGAATTCCAAATAACGTATGTTTAAAGGTTTATAATTATAATATATGTAATTACTTAAACTTATGTTAATTTTGGCTATGACTCTTGTATTGTTTGCTATAATAATAATAAGTAAATTTAGTTAATATTATCATCATAATTAAAATCACGTAGACGGACTATGGAGTTCACATGCGGCCAATTTAGAATAGATATGAAAAACGTAGTTAGATTAGATACAACGTTGTTAATATAGGTATAACAAATGCACCTATTTTATATGAAATTTGTGTCCCATTTTCAAGGATCAGGCATGGTAGTGGGTTTTGTAACTGAAGTTAACTTATGGCCAAGCTTATAAAACACGTGAGTCGTCACTAAATATGGCAATAATATAAGAAAAATAATTGAGACAGTCTTTTGTTGCCGACAGCACTTTCTCTCGTTCATCATTTGAATCAATTTCAATTTAAGAGACCACATCATAGATATGAATAAATACACATGGATAACGCAAATGCATCTACTTCCCGTGTCCGAATCCGGACTTAAATCCCGGGGTTGGCCGTTACTGACTGTTGTTGTGGCCGGTCGGCCGTGAGAATTAAGCAAATGCCTCGTTGCATGATAATTACACATCGGTAACTCGTGGCATTTAGGTAGCACTTGACTAGTGATGTCACAATTCTTCCTGTACGAGTCGAGAAAAGGAAATCAATTAGAAAAAAAGGTTTTTCTATCATTAATCTTAGTTCTAAATTTTTACAAGTCAGCCTGTCTTCTACTTGATAAAATCCACTTTGTGTAAGAAAATCCCGACTACACTGACATAATGGGTAAAAAAAGCATTCTATTGTAAAGTTGCAGCGTATTATTATTGATGTTTTCTTTGATTTCCTCCATTATTTCCAAAAAACATATGTTTCGCAACACGTCTCGTAATAATTATTACGAGTAAATGAATGACAATATCATTGACATTGACATTGATGTTTTTAAACAAGTGATCATACCTACTTAGTCATATGACTCATATGTTAAGACGATGAAGGTTTTTTTTTTCTTCTGTAAAAGGCATTTAGAAAACTTGTCTCATCACTAATCTGTCAAGTGCTACCTATAAGTAAATGCCACGAGTTACCGATGTGTAGTGATATAATTAACTGCCTAGCCTAAAAAACCGGCCAAGTGCGAGTCGGACTCGCGCACGTAGGGTTCCGTACCACTATACATCTAAATAAATGTTTTTCTTTATTCTTTATTATATTGGAGTTGATTGTATGAAAGGTAAAATGCGGTTTACGATTTATAACGTATTAAAAAAAAACTAATTATTAGATCTCGTTCAAACCAATTTTCGGTGGAAGTTTGCATGGTAATGTACATCATATATTATTTTTACATTTATCATTCCCTTATTTTAGAAGTTACGGGGGGGGGGGACACACATTTTTCCACTTTGGAAGCGTCTCTCGCGCAAACTATTCAGTTTAGAAAAAAATTATAATAGAAACCTCAATATCATTTTTGAATACCTATCCATAGATACCCCACACGTATGAGTTTGATGAAAAAAAAATTTTTGAGTTTCAGTTCTAAGTATGGGGAACCCCAAAAATTTATTGTTTTTTTTCTATTTTTGTATGAAAATATTAATGCGGTTCACCGAATACATCTACTTACCAAGTTTCCACAGTATAGCTCTTATAGTTACGGAATAAAGTGGCTGTGACATACGGACGGACAGACGGACAGACATGACGAATCTATAAGGGTTCCGTTTTTTGCCATTTGGCTACGGAACCCTAAAAAGCGATGACTGAATCGATTTTGCGACGAAAACGGTAATTTGTCTTGGTGTGTCCCAGTTAGTAGCAATATGTGACACGGTTGGTTTTGACACAGATTGAGGTGTGTATGTGTTCTATGTGTATTTATATCTGTGGACCACATAATGATAAAGACCTTCCGCTCAAAACAGCTCCTTTATCTATAGGTACTAATATTATAAAAAGGTAATGTTTGTGACGTTGTATGGGGTAACCTCTGGATCTGCTGAACTGATTTTGAAAATTGTTTTACCAATAGAAAGCCACGTTATTTGTGAGTGTCCTAGGCTATATATCGTGCGTTAAAAAGAAAAATGACGTTATTCAAAATCATCAAAATTTACAGGACGAGAGTTAAAAGTTTCGGGCACGCTTATTTCAATATCTTGAAGATGGTATAGAACAAGTAACTAAGTATTATATATCACTTTCTTCGTATTTTTTTTTCTATTTCTTTTTATAAAAATGTAATGTGAAAAGTAGAAATAAAGCCTTGTTAGCCTAATAAATGACACTTTTCCATAAAAATAGTTAACCTTTTACGGTGACCTTTTATGAAATAAAATACAAATTGTGGAAGAAAACTTTGTTTATTGAATATAAAAAGCAAATGAAATTACACTGAAGTGTTAAAACTATTGCCAATAGCAAGGTACATGATGCGAAATAAGTAATATTTTTGGCGAAACAACCAAATCAAATAGGTAGATTTTTTCGAAACTTGACATAAAATTATTATTTTTTTAAATCGATTCAAATAGGATAAAAGTGGGTAGTTTTTAAAGAAATAAAAAAGAAAACATAAACTTAAGTATACTCAATAATTCGCAGCGCTTTCGGCTGCGCCATTTCAAAACCTAGCAAGTCTCAAAAATTCAATTTTGTATTTCTTGCATAAAACGTGGTTCCTAGTAAGTAAGTCCCTACCGGATGCAAAATCATTTAGAGACCTATCTCGGTCAGGTTCACAGATATGAGTACCCCGAAACCTAGTAAGTACCTACAGAAACAAACGGGCTTGACCATTTCAAAATCCAGTATGTCACAAAACTATTTCAAATACCTAGTATATGACATGCACTTACTAGGTATTCAAAAAGTCATAGAGGCTTACTAGGTTTTGATGTGGTCGAACGAGTTTAATCATAACTTTTTAAATATAGTATGTGTTTTTTTACTTGAAGTTACTAGTTTTTGTAAGTCAAGTGTTATATTCATAGACGTTAGTCTTTGTTCGTTTCATTTGACGCGTTTAGGTACTTTAGGTTGGTAGTACCTGTTCCCCCACCAACTTCATGCCATTGCCGTGCGCCGGAGCCGTTCGAACTCATTCAAACCGTTTGAATGAGTTCGAACGGCTCCGGCGCACGGCATTTGGCTGGCGACTGCGCGTTTGAATCAAACGCGCAGTCGCCAGCCAAATGTCGAGTTAGCCTGCACGTGTTATGTTAAAATTTTGGTTAAGTGGTGTGATTTGGCTACGAAAATCAATAAAATAAGTAGTCGCACTAAGCGTATAGTGAACAACGCTTTGAATTTAGATAACCACAAGTCTGTGTAAGTAAATGTATATATTATACCTATCCTGATTAGACTGACACTTTCTCGTAGGTATTCAAGTGTTATAAGTTAGATTTTTTGTTGCCAAACGATTCATTTCTATAATAGGGTAAGAGCACCAAAAGATGAACGATTAAGCGACTACACCAACTTTAGACGGTTTATATTCAGTGAAAGTAACAAATTTCACCCTATTTAATTTTTTTATATGGTACAGTATATGGTCTAGATTGAAAATGACTATTATAAAGCCTGTTATTATATCTCCGTATTTTTATAAAAATCATTGAAACCAAAAATGTACCGATTTGCCCAAAAGATGAACAGCGTGCCCTAATTCTGAACGGTTGGGGCCCAAAAGTTGAACGAACATAATAAAATACCTATATCATTTTAATTCTTTTCACTTTTAGCAATAAAATGCGAGTTAACGAAATATTCTTTATTTTTTAATTGTTTACATTTATTTAATATTACTTACGTACATAAGGTTCCTATTTTTTATGTTATTTGTGTCATAAAAACAACGAATTAGTATTTTTTATCAATAATCATTAGCAAAACTACTTAGTTACTTATCTTTTTAAACAGATAAACCGACAAAAAGTGTTACTTTAACATTTATAATATTAGTAAACATTTCCATAAATACTACTAGTATACTACTACTAGTGTTCATATTATAAAACTATACCTAAAAGTTGAACGACTGAATTTACTTAGTTCAATTTTAGGACACAGAATTTATGAAATGAACAAACAAAATCAATTAGGTGTTCACATATTGGAATAGAATCCAAAACATGAACTAGTCAATTTAATTCGTTCAAGTATTAGGCACACATTTTTTATTGAACAGTGATAGTTTTCATAGTATTTAAAACTCCAAAATCATTGGATTAGACATCAAAAGCTATGTTCATCTTTTGGTTTAAAGATACAAGAGCATTTAACGATCATTTTAAGTTCTAAATTTTCCATCTGTCATTTCAGTACGATTTATTAAGAAGCTTTAAAAAAAGTACGCCTTGCCTAGTAGCTGAACACCGTTCAAGTATTGGCTTAGGTATATATTTTTGAAACCATTACTTGAACGGCATATTTCTCGTTAACTAACAAGAAAAAAGAAATATCGTATAACTCCAATAAAAGAGTGATTAATCAAGAATACATACCAAGCAAATCCTTCTAAGACTGACAATTATTGAATTTTATACGTAATTAAAAGCTTAAATTTGGAGAGCACTGTCCTTATCTATTTTCCCATACTATCGACGTTTTCGGCGGGAAGCTCCACAACGACGACCGATCACGGCCAAAAAGAATATAATACTATGTTAAGATTTAATGGAGGTGTAAGCAAAGAGTTGCTGTTTAAGAAAAATAAATTCCGAACTATGTAATATTTGTCACGATTTAGTTATGTGATTATTTCGATCGAGTGTTCAGCTTTTGGGGGTCGTTCATCTTTTGGTGCCCCTACCTATACCTATCTTGATGACACTCTGACACTTTCTCGTGGGTATTCAAGTTTAATAAATTAGATTTATTGTTGCCGAATTATTAATTTCAATATAATTATGTTTTTCGAGTTTACAGCTTATTTAAATTTATACACAAGACGCACGTAAAATTCTATTTGATATCATAGTGTGTTAACGACATTTTTTTGACAAACGTTTAGGTATTTAATTATTACGCTTCACATCATCTATTTATCTTGAGTATGGGACAGGGTATCAGCTCATGGTATTTTTTTGCTTAAGCATGGTGTTATGTTTTATGTCTGTGCATTTTAAATTGTTTTTCGGTGGTTTTTGCTATTTTATGTTTTCATTTCAGCTCATTATTAATAACTAACGTTGGTCAAATAAAGATGGTTTTAGGTTATTTTGATTTTCCATTGACCGACTTAATTGTGACGTAAGTAAATCTTACTTATTTAAAAGTCGCAAACAAATAAATTTTATACTCCTAATTTAGAAAAAACAAAACTAGCAGTTATTTTTCTATTAGTCACCATAAAATTTCATAGTAGTATTTTGAACTTAAACGTCTCATTTCTAAAAGTGACGCTTCACATTCAATGAACCCACGGTAACTCTAATAAATAAATAAAGAAAAACGTCATCTTACAAAAGGTATCACTTTGGTACAAAACTTTATTCTAACTTTCTATACTCAAATCAAAAAGTGTCATTTTAGTATTTTAAATTACGTTGATAAGTTAAGACTGAAGAGTAGTTTTTTCTAAAATGTCATTTTTCATTAAATAACACTTAACGGTTTATATCAAATTCAGATTTCCACAAAAACACACGTCTATTCACCACTGTGACTGGATCGCAACTGCGAGAGCGTCGCTCTTCTACAAAAAAGATGGCGGACTATAGCGTAGTGGAAAAATGACAACGGTGCCATCTGTAGTGATAGGAAGAAAACTGCGGAGGGCCGCTTTGCCAACTTAAAATATAGGCAAAAAGTAGTTGATTTATGTAATAAAACACTTTTGATATTTTTTTGAATAACGCCACTTTTCTTTTTAACGCACGATATTATCCCGAAAAAATTACCAACGTAGTGGGCACGGGAACATCTAGTCGTAAAAAATAAAAGTGAGTAAACATTTTGGTCATCACTTTGTGTGAGGTTATACCCCAATATTTATTTATATATTCCTTTTGTTTGTTAGTTATAGTTGTGGTGCGGATATATCTGTGAATGGCGTCAAAAAGGTTAATTGAAAAGAGTAAATTGATACTATGTGTCCCGTGCCCACAATCAACCCGTCAAATAATAGTAGATTGTACAACAAGGGCATAAAACAAACCATTGTATCCAAGACCTATGGTATCCATCCGAGCCGGTAGGCCAGGTTGGATAATTAAGTCGAGGATAAAACGGGTTTTCAGACCGAGTTATACACTGCTTTTCACTTAGATTACGAGGAAATAATGAGAAACTTATGTTAAACGTAATACTGGCAAGTCATACGTTGATTTGGTAATGTTTTTGTTAATAATGCTTGATTTTAATAGTTTTAATATTTTTTGTTAGATGCAACATAGAAGGCAAATAAATTAAAGTAAATGTATTCAAATAACAAGTTTATTTAATGCAGTCACCACGTCTGTCAGGCTGTAGGGTTTAATTGTCTTAAGCTAGACGTCGACAATACCGTAAACTGGGGGTACTTTGATTTACGGGGTAACATTGCCCACCCCAAAAACTATCTTTAATATTTAATTATTCTATTAAATGTTTCATCAGGACTAAGCTACTCATACAGTTATATAATTACTTCAACAATTTAAGAAGATAACAACTAAAACAGTTATCGTTTTAAGGTCGGGCAATGTTACCCCGTAAATCAAAGTACCCCCAGTTTACCGGTACTTTATGCACTACTGCATAAAATTCGATTTTATGCAGCCTATACCTAGCATAAAGAAGGACTTTACGAGCATGACATGCGAAAGATTGTTTCTTAAAGGTTACCGCGAGCAAGACAATTTAAAATATGGCTTTTACTGCATTTTGATGTACTATATTTTTGGACTTAAAAAGATGCTGATGTGTATATGAGCTAGAGTAAAGCCGCCTAATTGAGAATACAAGCGCTAAAATTTTGTTTGTACGCACTGACAGAGCGACTTAAACTCTCCGGTCTATTCGGCCGTATTAGGTATAACAAAATGTATGTCAAATTGTAATAAATTGCGATAGGTCAAGCGAAAGTTTACTAACTCAAATCGAAACGAAGCTTTTTATAATGACTGACCATCAGCTACTTTAACTGTTGGGCCAGCAAAATTTCACTTTCCTTCCATCTGTTTTATAAAAGCACAATACAATACAGTGACAAATTGTCACTAAGAAACGACTATCGTCCGGTTTTAAACTCAGCTTAATGATAATGACTATTAAATCGCTCCTTAGTCAAGATTTGTCACACAGACGTTTAAAAAGGAACGAATTAATTGTCTATAAAATGTCTCCAAGTACGGCGGTAAGTTGATACACTGATAAGTTTCATCCAATTTGATTCTTAAGTGACTTCGGACTTTATCAACGTGACGCTGTAATCAAAATCGTAAGAAGGCTCTTAAGTTTTTATTGAGGATGCCACTACCTCTTAAGGCCCAGCGTACAATGTTTTTACATAAAGCATTGCATAAAGAACCATTACAACGGAAATAAAATTGATTTTTTCTTTGTTTTTGTGACTGACAATCGATCACAATAGGCTCATATTCCATTGACAAACGTCGTATGGTGGGCCTGAAGAGGTCAGAGTTCATAGTGGCTTACGGTTGCGCCACAATGACGATTTGGTCGTTCCTAATTTTTTATGGACAATTTTTCAAGAAGGATCTAGAAATGTATTTCACAACAGCAGTAAGGAATCAAATGGTTGTTGACTGTACACACAAAGCGCATGTTAAATCTAACAGTGGCATAAATAACGAAAAAATCTATTTGAATAGTGACATTATTGCAGTTAAAAAAATAACTTTTGCCTGAGTTTATTTTTTGTATAGCGTCACTATTGGATTTAACGTGCGAAAGGATCTATTTTCAAAATGACTTAAGTTCATGAATATGTTTTTGGGCGGTAACCTTTATAATAAAGCACTGTGGAGTCCGTGTTTATTTAGATAGAAACACCGTTGTGCTAGAATTATTTACATAAGATTAAAAATATATGCGCACTTTTATATGTACTCCGAAGTTTTATTATTTCCAAATTCCTAAAATCTTGTTTGTTAAATAGGTAACCAAACGATATGTAGTGTTTGACTAGAAGATCTAAGAACCTGGGTTCCATCAGTCTTCAGTCTTCAGTCTTCAGTCTGTCTACGGGACCCTATTACCAAGACTGCCGTCCGTCCGTCAGTCACAGGTACTTACCTATCTTTTGAGCCGTAATAGCAAGACACTTGAAGTTTGTGTTTGTGTGTGTGTGGCCGCTATAACAACAAACAATAAAATAAAATAAAGTTAAAAATTAAAAGGGGCCCATACAAGAAACAATTGTTTTTCAGCGTTTTTTGTTCGGTCTTAATAGTGTAAGGTAGTACGAAAACTTCCTTGTTTTTTAAATATGTTCCGTAAGTCGTCATAGAAAACCGTTTATCAAAAAAAAATTGCCGCGGTGACAGGTGGAATTATAATAACATTAATTAATAACAATCAGGGAAGTAGGTATGGAATGGTTTTTCCAGTTTATACACGACGGCAGCAGCGATTAGGTGTTTTTTTTATTGGCCTGGACCGTGGAATCCGTGGATGTGGATGCCATTCCAAGTCCTTTAGACGAAAGACATAGAGTATAGAGTCTGTCTAATGAAAGCTGAACCTGGATTTTTCTTGGCTGACGAGTCTGGCAACACTATTTAATATGTCGTTTGGACTTTGTTGTTGTTAAAACTTGTCAATTCGAGATCTAAATTGATAAAAATACGGAGTAATCATGCCGTCGACGATAAGAGGCGGTGTCCGGGAGATTCTGTATACTATTAT
This sequence comes from Acleris sparsana, assembly GCA_923062465.1. NCBI lineage: Eukaryota > Metazoa > Arthropoda > Insecta > Lepidoptera > Tortricidae > Acleris > Acleris sparsana. Next base: position 19,833,542 of record OV281286.1, read on the forward strand.
ACAGAAGTACAAAGAAAAACAAGAAGAAAGAAAAGCATTATTGATGCAAAAAATTAATTGTTTAGTTACGGTGACCAAATTTATAGGTTAGTACGGCTTTAGTACGGCATGTTCATTTTGATACTTCTTATTTCTCTATGTGCAATCCTAAGTTTAATTTACCTTTTTCTGTCTATTATACGATGAGATTAAGAAATTAAACGAAATTAAATTCGTTTCAGAAAACCTGGACGTGCACGTTGACAAAAGTGTGCTGGAAAACGTAAAGCAGCTGAAAGAGGTTGAGGAAACTGAGTTAGCCTGCCAGACTCAGACGAAATATTTGGAAGAAGTATCTTCAATGACCGGTAATTACTAAAATTATCATTGTCTTTCCCTATATAATAGGTGTAGGTACCTATTGTCTGTCCCTATATCATGTTGAATCTCTTAGCATTCACAATTTTATTAAATTAATTTAATAGACAGATGATTAATGTAACTGACACTCATAGTTTCAATAAAACAATAAGGAGGTGTTTAGTTAAAAGATATCATAAACATATTATTTGATATGTATTTTCTGTGTGCGGAGCAAACAGCATTTTGTTGTTTATGAACCAAATGTACACTGTACAGTCGATTTCATAAATATGTGTACACTTTAGTACCTTATCTATTTATTTAATGTCATTTTTGATCGGCCAGATATAAAAGATGTTCGGGTTATATGAGTCTTCCTTGTTCTTAAACCGTTGCGATTAGAACCTCACCGATGCAATTTCATTTCACCTAAACCCAAATGTTTTTAGGGCTGTCGGACTGTACAATGGGGCTGTACTGCGCAACCACACAATGTATTTCTAAATGGTGTTCTGTTTATTTAACACTTTCTTTCTTCTTACAGATATCAGTGTTTCATCTTTAAAAAGAATAAGTAATGAGGGAAAATGAAACAACGGTGTCTTTAGTACTCCCGGAAAAAAGCGACCTCACAAGGCCGGTGTTGTCAGTGGGGTCCTGTCTGTTCACGCTTGCAAGAACCTGTTTTCCAGTTAGTTATTTTAGTTATCGTTCCTGACGTAGAGACCTCGTCATGTTGTTCTCCTAGTCACTATTTTTAATTTACTCAATGTTATTGAGCGTACATTTGTAACGACTAAGTTTGTGTTGTTAGAAATAATTATTAATTACTTTACTACCTTGTAATGTTACTTTTAAGAATAATTGTATTTTATGATTGGAAAAAATGATCTGCTGGAGTTTCTTGCGGCGCTTCTTCTCCAAGATATAATTGTCGTTAGACATGATGAGAATAATGTTACCTCTAATTACTTTATTAAAAAGGTTGAATATAATATTCCTCATCATCATTGTTTTATTATGCTGTGTGCGACACAGACGAAAACCTCTCGTATCAATGAAATCTATCAACAGCACGACTAGCACAAGTTGCTCGTGACTTGTTTGTCGCTCGGATCTCCCTTACTATCTAGTCTGTTACGATAGAGACGCACAGAGCGACAAGCGAGAAAATACAACTTGTGCTACACGTGCAGATCACTATATTTTCATGTCAAATATATTTCGAAAAACCAAATGTGCTCCAGTCACTGTCATCGTATTTTACCTAAAGTGCTTTTCATCAAAATATAGCGCTCGTAATAATATATATGAAAATATAGTACGCGTTTCCTCTTCCTTTGTGCCCACCAAAATAAATAAAATAATAAAAGTATCAATATCGTTTATTCCTTCATTGATCGGTAATACCATATCAAGATTTTTTGAATTTGCCGCTTTTTCCCAGGTTCAGCTTTCATTAGACAGACTCTAATTGAAATTTTATAATGTTGCCAGTATAACGCAAACGCGCTCTCATTTTTACAGAAATCTTTTTACGCAAGCTACACTGTTTTTCAACTAAGATGAGTGCTGTCACAGCTCATATAAACACGTATGAAGGTTAAGCATTATTCTTTAACTTTACATGAAAAATCCACTGGTACACACCTATCGACGCGGTTCACAAACTTAAATAATTAATCGCCTATTTTTAATACCTCGCATGTGAGTATAGAAATTACGAAATATGGCTGTCACAGGATCACAGGACTCATCTTAGGTGAAAGAGAGTGTTACCATGGAAAGCGCCTAAAAAGTTCGCTATTAAATTCTTCATCCACTTTTTCAAATTTACGAATTTTTCAGGCGCTTGTAAGTGGATAAAACCAAAAGGAAATAATTATAAAAATAAAACAACCCATAGACAATTAAACTAGCACAATACATACTCCTTACTCCTTATTCTGGGACGATGATGGCTGTAAGGAGGGCTTTTCAGCGTTTCCCGCGCTGTCAGTAGCTTATTGGCAGTTTGGCACAGTTTCCATTATATGTCCTTGACCGAGCTTCCACCTTCCATCCACCCTGCCGCAGTTGTCCCGCATAGCTCGCGGAGAATAGACGCCAGTGTCACGCATTTTCGTTGCGAACGCGGTGGATTTAAAAATTTAAAATGGTAAGTCGTGTTATTTTTATATCTGTATAAGTGATAGATATTTATTGTTGAATCAAGTGAATGTTATTTCAGACACGATCGTGTTGAAACTAGAAATAGATTTGATTGTATAACAGAAAGATTTCAAGATTTTTCAGCCTTTACTGTGACGTAACTTTGCTAATAATATTGAATCAATGTTGAAAAGTTTAATAATGTAAATCTTAACGGTTTTGTAACTTCCAATAAATATCTGTCACCTTAAAATAAAGTCATTAGGTACATATAAGGTTATGCATTATTTTCGTTCGAAAACGAAACTGATAGCCGTTTGTTTCAAAATTTCGGCATTTTTTGTTTCTTGCTGTTTTGAAGTTTATTTAAAAAAAAATAGGTTCGTTGATATTTAATTTGAAGGAGGAATGAAAATATACAAAAATACGTTTTTTACGTTAATAATATACGCTTATTCAAAAAGACCTTTCAGTTTGAGTCCGTTTCGTTTAACCAAGGGGAGAGTTAAATCCAATATAATCGATAAAATTCTGCAATTATCTAATTAGGTCCTTATTTTTATCCGGTCTAATCGATTGCGTGCCCAAGTTTCTTTGTTCTTTGAGTCATTTTCCTTGTATAGTTACGGTCGCACAAAACAAAATGTCAAAAAAAACAAATTGCGATCGCAAATATACTTAGGCATGTAGGTACAGAAACAATCTAATCGGGTATCAATCATGTAAATCATGTTAGACGTAATTAAAAAGGTTGTAAAGACGATACTCTTTCACTAGTCTATACACCCAGAAGATATTGAAGATTAGGTTTATTAATATAGACCTAAGAGTAGCACAATACTTCATAGCAGGCTAATCGGTGATTGTCGAATTTTATTTATGGAAACTATAATTTATGTCTGCTGTTAATCCATTTATCAGACATAGCGGGAGGTCATGCATAGGCCCTGGCAGGAATCTGATATCGCTTGTGTGTTGCAATCGTCATTTATTGCATATGCTTACCCACACATGTTCAGACGCAAAGGAAAGTGGTAGTAGTAATAGTATTAGGACCTTGTGCAGGGTCCATCCGGATCGCTACCACCATCTTATCCATTAAACCTACCGCCAAACAGCAGTGTTTGCATTGTTGTGTTCCGGTTTGGGGATAAGACAGCCGGTGTAATGACTAGCATAGAGGCATTCCATCTTAGTCCTCAGGGTTGGCAACGCATTTGCAGTCTTAGGCTTGCAGTCTTGTGAATGCGCCTCGCAAACATCGCTTGTCTCGAACGCTGGGTTGTCCATGGATTTAGGTGCTAGACTTGCATTGTTAAGGACCTACTTTTATAATTTGGCGATCTAGTTGCCATGTTGGCAATGCCTAGTTTTGGTTTCGCTAAAACATGTTTAAGATTTGTTAACTCTTTGATCAATAAACATTCTAAATTATTTTTACAATGCAATAGGTTCAATACGATACTCATTATTCCTATTTTTATTTTTATGCAACAAAAAAATAATTCGACTCTACTTACATGGTCTGTCAAATCTGGATTATTCTGAGGCACTATTCTGCACGGTGAAGCCATATTGCTTTCATTTCAACATGTTATCGAATTGTTTTTAAATAGACCTCCATTACTGTCAAGTAAATAAAAGCTACCGTAACGTTGACAATTATTATAACATGTAAAGCAATATGGGTTTACCGAGTAGAATAGAGCCCCTGTAAGATATGTTTACACTTTTGCACCTTATTCCATTGAAATAAGGTGCAAAGTGTATACGTATATTTTGACTGTACAATACCATGTCCATTTCTAGATTAGAGTTAGGTAGGTGTACTGACAGTCAAAATATTTTTATCACTGTAACTGATACGAAATAGTTATTTTCATAATCATGTTATAATAGAGAGCTTTTTAGTCGAGTACCGTGTTTAGGCCACGAAGCTTGCTGAGTGGCCTAAGTAAGGTACGAGATTAAAAAGCTTGATTATGACACTATTGTGAACAATACTTTTTGTACGAGTTCATTAAAATTAATAATTTAAGTCATTAATACAATCACCACCACATCGACATTTGTATCAAACCACGGCGTCCGTAATTGTTGCAGTACTGTGCTGTTCTGTTGGCTAAAAACTAGCCAATCACAAACCGTAGTTTTTTTAGTTTTTTTATGCCCTGGATACAGAAGCAGGTTTAAATAGATTTTTGACAGATGACGCGACGCTGCTACGTTCCCAAACGCCATAGATTGGCAATTTTGTATTGGATCGAGTCTCCTTAAACAAGGACACATATTATTGAAATACGAAGTTCTATTTTCAATTTTTTTTCAGTTGTCTTGAGCGTATCGAAATGGTTATTTCGGTTGTTTCGGAAGTGTCAACGATGAAAAGAGTGACGTTGCAGTATTCTCTATGAAATCTTAATACACAGATTTTAATCGACGAGGACAAAAACGTTATTTCGTTTCCCGAGCCTTGAACTTTTCTAAATATCGATTCTAACATCCACAGTATGATAGGGCTGACTTAACTACCCATGCTGTAGTATTTGCGCATTGACTTGTCGAACTGGTTCATCGAATTACGTATCAAATGTATAACTTGCTTAAGAATCCAAAATGTCAGTTAAGCTAGCTAACCATAGATCTTAACTAACTCGCGGCGCGAATCCGAAACACATTAGTTACCTACCTATGTATTTTTTCATTAAAAAATCTGTAGATTTGGTTTTAAATTGATCATTATCTAGATTAAAAGTGTAAGTGTGTTAATAATCGATAAGATTGCACCGACTCCGACATTCTACCGATTGCATAATTGCATATCCGTGTTAAATTGAAATGTAAATAGAGCGTCAACATCCATTTACTTTTTCAATAACACACACACACTACACTTACTCAGTTTTAAAGATCATATAGGGTTTAGTGTCTATTTTACGAAAATACTAATAGGATGATGATGGCCAATATTTCTAAGGTTGATATTATTTGAGAACTATTAGAGAAATAACAACTTATGTATTTCATCATCATGTCAGCCGAAAGCCGTGGACATAGGCCTCTCCAAGGCTTTCCACTCAGACCAGTCTTGTGTTTGACGCATCCACCGCGGTCCCGCGACTTGACGAGGTCGTCACTCCATCTTGTTGGAGCTACAACCTACAGCTCGTCTTCCGGTCCGCGGACGCCACTCCAGCACCTTCTGACCCCATCGGCCATCAGTCCTGCGAGCAATGTGCCCCGCCCACTGCCACTTCAGTTTAGCTATTCTTCGGGCTATGTCGGTAACCTTAGTTCTACTGCGGATATCATTTTTGATTCTATCACGCAGAGAAACCCCGAGCATAGCCCTGTCCATAGACTTTGATCTTCCGTATGAGGCCCATGGTTAGCGCTTATATATTTAGGTAAATAGAAGAGAGCGGCCAAGGCGAACGTTCCACGATCAGATCGGGGAAGTATTAAGAAAGGGCCAGGTCAGGGGATCATTTCTCAAAAAGTATTAGTCTAATAATATTAGTGTTTGTCTCATTCTTTAGTTCTATTTACGAGCCATTACACTATTATTATTAGACTAATACGCTTTAAGAAATGTGACCCTGGAGTACCCGATGCGCATGTATGAAGAGACTTATGGTATTGGTGAGGAAGCGAGGGAAGTTTGTCTGGATCGTAACAAATGGAAGGAAGTGGTCTCTTACCCCTACGGGAAAAAGGCGTGATTGTATGTATGTATTTAGGTAGCTGTACGCATTTGTGGTCTTGTCTCATCAGGTGGCATGTGTGCCTTCTCTATGCCATTAAAAAAACATGAATAGGCTTCTATTTGTTAGGTTTTCTGCCTAACACGCACTTGGCCTTTTTTTTCAATTGTTCCAAGTCGTCTCTCATTTGACGTGCATAATATATCTTTCGTCACGTTCGAGTTGTGTGTTTATTCCAACGTGTAAAAAAACTGTTGAAATACTTCTAAGATACGCCTTAGCGAATAGAGTCAAACGAACTGTAATAGTAATTAAACTTCGCTCTAAACAATTTATAACTCTTCTGACACCACGCAAATGATTTCTTTAATGTATGGCGGCATAAAAATTAAAACTAAACGATAAGAAGTTATTTGGGAAATTTATTTCTCAAAATTATATTCGAATTTCTTTATCTCTCACAGAGAATGTCACACAAATTGACCTAGTCTTAAACTTAGCACTAGGCTTTCACTATGGGTACTAGACAGACAACCATAAATATAGTAAATAAAATATATTAAGTACATTTTCAATTCAACTATCATCACTTATCTACTATCTACTACTCACTGCCGATATTTGTATCATTATTTATAAAACATGCTGTAATAAAGCTGTACGCGAATAAGCAAACTATGTGCTAACAGTATCTTTGTTAACTGACCACTATAGTGACCCTTATTGTCACTTTTCACCCTGACAAGATTCACAAATAGTCAATTAAATGTGTGGCGTGTTATATCCATTGACTTATTTTTCTAATAAGTCCATGTCTTTAAATAACTTGACGGCAAAATACACCTTTACAGCTGGTAGTCTTTCTATCAATCCATGCATATAAAATATTGCCGTAACTGAAAGTGAAAATGCGTAGGAACCCTAAACCACTGAGCCTAGGGACTAGAAATTTGGCGGGAATATTTCTTGAGTTTTGAGACAGTTAACTCGTTCCTTCTTCGAAACTTACGTATGAAAAATCGAGGCTAAATATAAAAAAACACTTATACACTATAAAACATATGTATAACTATCTATACGCCAGCACTTTTTCAGATTCATTTGATTCTAACTAAACTTCGGAGATGACGGTCATTTTTGTACATTTTTGGCTATAAATCAAAAAGTACACACAGAACATTTTGAGAAAAATATAGTTGAAATGAGGGTTCAATCCTCATTTCAACTATATATCTCATAGGACTCCTATTCTAGAGCAATTTTCAATTATTTATAAAATAAATTTCATATGTTTTTTACTAAACACAAATGCGGGCAAACAAGTTGTACTGTACCAACAACGGAATATGTCAAGTTTCAAGTTGATAGCATTTATAGTTGCTGACAGAACCTGCTGTGACATACAGACAGACAGACAAAGAACATTTTTTATTTTTTTATGTTTATTTCACTATTCCAATTACAACTTAAATACTACTCGTATATATTTATATTCCCGCCAAACTGCTACGATTGATGGCGAGACGCGCTCAGTTTTTTTACGTACAACAACCTAGTAAACTATCCTACTATAACGAATAAAAAAATCGTGGGCCTTATTAAAGAAGTGTGATCATAATAATATAAGTCGAGAATGCACATGCATGCGCATATACTCACACACATACACAAACCCACACACAAATTCATGACAGTCTCACCATAAAGGTTCCTTTTTACCATTTTGGTACGGAACCCTAAAAACGAACCCCAGGGAACGTTTATAATGGGGGATTAGCGGGAAACGTAATGTCTACACGTACGAACTTGCGGGTGTCCTCTAAAACAAATTACAACGGCCATAGACATTCTATTTTTATCGACTCGTGAAAATCACCTTCAAGAACATCTTTCAGATATAATCCCAGAGTTTCTTGACCAAGTTCGCGCCCACTCTCTTTTCTCCAAAATAATCCAGTTGTAAACGTTCCTGGCTGCCCTACCGACGTGCCAGCCAACTGGCACCCAAACCTGTTTATTTAAAAACAAGTATTTCCTTTCAGCATGCATACTCATAACACTATCAAAACAAAAACATACACCAGAATGTCCGCGATCGCTTGAACCGAGGACGTCGTCATTTGGCGGGATTATTAAATGAAAAGTTTTCTAGATGATTGTTCTAAGAAAGTGCTTGGAGTTTTGGTTCTAGTGTTGACTCTGTGGATTGAAGTGGATCATTTTAGGTGTAGAAGACTTCGGTGTAAGGTACAATGGTTCTAGTTTTTCGACTGTTTGAGCTATAATCAAATGCCACAGTTTTATTCTCGATCCGCAATAATTCATGAAACCAGTACAGTCAAGGGCATCTATACAGCCATCGCGTCAAATATATGTATACACGGACCTTATTGCCAGTGGCATAAAGGTGTATAGATATTTTTGACGTCTTCGGAACGTATTTCGAAAAAATCATACATTTGTCATTGTATGATTTTTTCGATACAGTCGGTCATCTCGCTCAAGCTGATGTTAAAATTAGCGGAATCGCACAAATTTCAAACGTCCTCATGCCGATTCTTTTTAACTTAAGTAGGTAGTATTAAATTATAATAATTTTCAATATTTATTCTTTGATCTACTAACTTATGGCCGCGGTTTTCGTCACATAGGAACAAATTATCGTTTATCCTTAAATCGAATTTCATTAAAATTAGTTCAGCAGTGTATCCGTGAAGGAATAACTAATAGACTAACTCACTTTTTCATTTATACTATATACTGTGAAAAAGCTATTTGGCAGTTTACGGTGAGAAAAAAATACAAGCTCTGTTCCTTACACTCGCCGTCAAATGAACTGCATGGCAATGCCCTGGTACCCCTAATATAGCTGCATTTATAGCGTGACAAAACGTGGATAAAACATCCGTGACTCTATGACACGTACCTATATAAGTAAGAGAGTAACGGATGCTTTATCGACATTTTGACACGCGATAAACGCCACCATACTAGGCCCGCGTCTCTTCCTCACGGATAGGCTGATATTAACTGAGATTTGAAGTCCTCGATAGTCAGGACTTACTTAATCTTTGATAGTAGTTGGTCACACACGATTAAATCTAAAAAATAGCTTTATAACAATGCAGACAGTATTATGACTATATTATGTTGAGATCAAAATGTTTGTACCTTTTGCCAAGAATTCTGAATTCTGTTGCAACTATTTGTAATACCTATGATGTGATTGCCAAAGAAGAATAAATAAAGGTACCCAACTCCACCAGAGCTGCGCGAGGAAATAAACTACCAATAGGATTTCTAGCCTCGCTCAGCGCAGCTGTCCTATTGGTGGATTTATTCCTCGCACACTGTAGGGTGCAGGTCTTGGTTGTGTAGGAAAACACCGAACATAAATTTAAATAGACTGTAATTTCCAACGTTCCTAGTCTGGTACAAATGTATGTGCTTTTATAATGGCGGCTTACGTACAACTGACTCTTACATTGAAAGTTTACCCACATTATTTATGTGCAATAATATTTATGCGTGTACGGTATCGTACATATTCCGCAGAACGACAAAAAGTTGTTTATTACTTACAACTACACAAGCATTCAAGCTTTCAAGCTTGAGCTTATCCTATAAGTACAAGCTTCCTTAAGGTTAAGATAAAAAAAAAAAACTATTATTGTTAAACAGATACTGAGCCCCAATTAGACTGTAAACAAAGTTCTAATCGTTATCAATTGGCAGTACACATACCTTATAAATACTAGATCTAATTATCGAGCCTTTACTGGTTCTTATGGAAAGTGCCCTTACTTTTCCATCCGCCCCAGGAAAAACTTCTACTACCCTAGCCATTGGCCACATTAATGGACTAACATTGTCATCCCTGACTATAACCAAGGCACCAACTTTAATATTTTTGCATTCAGTTCGCCACTTAGGTCGGTTTTGCAGCTGCACAAGATACTGTTTGTGCCACTGCTTCCAGAAGCTTTGAACCATTTGCGTACACTGTTGCCAAAACTTCAAGCGACTAATTGGTACATTGGTACAATCGTTCTCAGGATATGAGGTCAATGGCGCACCAGTCAGAAAATGACCTGGTGTTAAATATGACATCTCGGTGAAGTCAGTTGTGGGCAATGCCGTAAGAGGACGAGAGTTTAAAATTCCCTCGATTTGTATAATAACAGTGTTTAACTCTTCATACGTCAAAACAGCAGTGCCAACAACTCGCTTCATATGATATTTCACACTTTTTATTCCTGCTTCCCAAAGTCCGCCAAACACAGGGCTATAACTTGGAATAAATTTAAATTTAATATCTATACTTGCTGCATGATTCACAACAGTTTGCTGGTGGTCTGCAGCAGACTGCAGTTTATACAATTCAGTTAATTGGTTATGAGCTCCTTTGAACGTACTGGCGTTGTCACAGTACACAACAGAAGGTTTATTTCTACGTGAGATAAATCTTTTAAATGAATTTAAGAAAGACTCTGTTGTCAAGTCTGAGACCAACTCGATATGTACTGCTTTCGTAGTGAAACACACAAACAATGCAATGTAAGCCTTATATAATACAGGCTTTCTAACACGGTACATTTTAATGGTAAATGGGCCACCATAGTCTATGCCTACTTTATCAAATGCACGACATGATTTAACTCTATCACTAGGAAGCGAACCCATTAACTGTTTTGCATGCTTAGCTTTTAACTTAAAACAAATTATACATTTATGAAGTACATGTGTGACTTCTCTGATGCCATTTATTATACGATACCTAAGACTTAAACTATTTAACACAAGTTTCGGACCAGAATGCAACAATGTTCTGTGCTCATTTTCAATAATGTAGTGCGTGACCTTTGAACCCTTAGGTAAAATAATTGGGTGCTTCTGTGAGAACGGAACTCTCGCATTCTGAAGTCTTCCACCTACCCTTAGCAATGACAAGCCACACACAAATGGATTTAACTCCTCTAGACTTGATTTTATGGGCTTACCTGAAATTAATGCCTTTATTTCTTCATTGAAATGCAACTTTTGTTCATGCCTAATAATGACATATAGTGAATAATTCAATTCCTGAGGAGTTAAACATTCAATTTTATCATCAACCCTTTTGGCCGATATACAATTCTTATCAACCCTTTTGGCTGATATACATTTCTTACAATTATTAACAAACCTTAAGCACCATGCTATGGTTCGTTTCATCCTAATAATACTAGAACAACTAGTAAACAATGCTAGATCCTCACGTTGTTCGGATGCAACCAATACAGACTTTAATTCTGGTATTTCCTTAGGCATTATTTTATCGTCATGCTCCGGCTTAAACTCTAGAGTACTTAGGCAAACTGGGCCCTTCCACCACAACGGATGCTGCTGTAGGAGATGCGGTTCTACTCCACGTGAAAGGCAGTCAGCCGGGTTTGCTGACGTGTTAATATAATGCCAAGAGAAATCGCCCGTCAAATCATGAATTTTTCTTACTCTATTAGCCACATAAACAGTTAGTTTTATGGGATCGGTTTTTAACCACGCAAGTACTACTTGTGAATCGGCATACAGATACACATTTGTAATGAATTTTAATTTCATGACGTCATAAACTTTTCTAGCTAACATAGCTAGTAAAAGCGAGCTATTGAGCTCCAAACGCGGCGTCGTAAGCCTTTTGACAGGGTTAATACGTGACTTTGAGCATAGCAAGTCTACGGTAACATCACCAGTTTCGTTGACTATTCTTAAATATACACAACATCCGTAAGCGAGGTTTGATGCGTCAGCGAAACCACAAATATCTATAGACTGAGCATTACGTGTATCCATATTCCGATTCACTTCAATTTCTGTCATTTTGTCTAAGCTAGCTGCAAAGGCCTTGACCCCATTGTTGAGTTCGGCAGGCAATGGTGAATCCCAGTTAACATTTGCAAGCCATATTTGCTGCATTAACAACTTGGCCACAACCACAATGGGCCCTGCTAAGCCAAGGGGGTCAAAGATTCTGCTAACAAAACTTAATACTTTTCGCTTTGTATAACATTCTAATATCTCTTGCTTCGGAGAAGTTATTATAAGAGTGTCTTTAACTAGGTTACATTTGATACCTAATGTTCTAACAAAGCTACATTCATTTTTATCTGTGAAATTTACTTCCTCTTCCTTCTTTTTACCTTCAGATGGGATGTCGCATAATAGCGAGTTGTCATTAGCGCACCATTTGTGCAGGCTAAAACCTCCCAATCCTAACAACTTAATTAACTCATTTCGAGTATCTAATACAACTTTCCTATCATTACAAGCTATGTTTGCGTCATCGACATAGGTGTTGTGAAGCAACACATCTGCAGCCAGGGGGTAATCATCTTTATACCTATTAACTAGCTCGTGCAAACACCGAGTGGCTAGGAATGATGAACTTTTTAGACCATAGGTAACAGTTTGCAGCTGCAGACATTGTATTTCATCCTTTGGGCACTCTCTCCAAAGAATATTTTGCAAACAGCGGTGTGATGGTGCAACTAATATTTGCCTGAACATTTTTTGTATGTCGCAATTTACAATGTATTTAAATAGTCTAAATAAAATTAAAATGCTAAACAGATCATTTTGCACAACAGGCCCATTCAGTAACACATCATTTAGAGAAACCTTTGCTAAACTTTGCATTCCTCCATCAAAAACAATTCTTGTAGTTGTTGTAGCACTATTTTCATTGAAAACAGGATGATGGGGCAAAAAGAATACTGCTTGTGAATCTAAATCATACTGTGAAATAGGTATGGAAATGGCATGGCCTAAAGCTATGTACTCATCAATAAAGTCCTTGTATTTTTTATATAGTATTGGGTCTTTATTGATACGATTTTCCAAAATTTTAAATCTTTTTAAAGCACAAGTAAGTGAATCACCTAATTTTAATGTTTTAATATCTTGTTTTAAAGGCAAGGCAACTTGAAATTTGCAATCTTGTAAGGTTACAGACTCTTTGAAAATGGTCTCCGCTAACTCTTGCTCAGAGGTGGCCTCAGTGTAAACTTCTGGGACACTTTCAGTTTGCCAGAACTGGGAAACTGACTTTTCTAACTTAATAAAATCTAAATTCTTACTAACAGTTGTTGCACAGCAGACAGCTGAAGTAAGATGTTTAGTAGCATTCTGAGTGATGCAAGGTAATCTTCCTGCTACAATGTAGCCAAAGAGTGTGTTGTGGAGATACAGTCCCCCGGGCCCGACCGGAAGCTGATCACGAAGCAGAACCTGAAAAAATATGTCACACCCTAAAAGGATACTTATCTTATCACAGACATAAAAATCCTTATCTGCCAATTTTATATATGAGGGCAGAGCAAGCTCCTTACAATTTATGGCAAACTGTGGCATCTTACAAGTTATGGTGTCTAACACATGACATGTCACTGACATGTTAAAGCTGTTCGCAGTTGAATGTATTTTAAATGTGGCCTGTTGAGCAGTCTGAGTAGCACCATCACACACACCGCTTATTATAGCATTAGATTGCTGCAAGGCACAATCTAGCTCATTGACTAAGTCCGAGCGAACAAATGAAACTTGAGAACCTGTATCTAAGATGGCCCTCACATAAATAGGGTTTCCTAATTTATTTATTAACTTCACCTTAACTGTAGGTAACAGAACATTGTCACTGACTTTTGATAACAGGCTAACATGACCTGAACTTTTTAGGGGAATAGCATCCTCATGCAATAAAGAATTATGTTTTTCTTTACAAACTGAACATTTAAAACCAAATAGGCATTTTTTACCGTAGTGTTCATTTAAGCAAATGTTACATAATGTATTAGAATTGACAAATTCTCGACGTTGTGCCACGTCTATCAATTTAAAGCCTGGGCACTGATGCATCTTGTGTAATGGAGAACTGCAATACTTACATTTTGGGGACTTGACAGGGGTTTTCCTGGTACTACATGAAGCAGCGACTAAGCTACTCCTTCGCGGGCTAGATTGGCCCAGCGCGAGTGTCTCGAGAGCCGCAGCTCTTTGCTCTAGAAATTTAAACAAATCATGCAATTGCGGCAAGTGCAAGCTCTGATTTTCCAGATGAAAGGCCCTAAGCGTGTATTGATCCAGCTTTCGCTGTAAAACCGTTATAAGCACCAAGTCCCAGTATTGCACAGGCACATCCATATTTTTTAATGCACTTATGTGTTGCTTTGTTTTAGAAACTATATTGCGTATAACAGCCGCCGAAGGTTTCTGCACACAAGGAAGGTCAAGGATAGAAGCTACGTGGTAATTTACCACCTGTTGCCTATTATCAAACCGTTCTGACAGAAGCTGAAGAGCAGCTTCATAATTGTCACTGTCCAAAGGCAGATTTTTAACAATATCTAGGGCTTCACCCTCTAGAAGTGACCTTAAATAATTAAATTTGTCACACGGTGACAATGACTGGTCTTTATTAATGACACTATTAAACAAAGAAATGAAATTATGGTATTCACCCACCTCGCCTTTAAACTTCGCAATTTCTATGCGCGGTAAACGCTGAAATCCCATCTGCTTCGGAGACTGTACCGCGTTAGTTTCCGCAACAATTGGAGGCGAAATAATGTCGTTGATAAACGCCGCCATTTCAAAGTAACTGTCTTCGAAGGCGCTGACCGTCTCTTTATCGTCGGTATCTAACAAAGATATTTCCAAATTTAGGTCCATATATTCATTAAAAGTCTTTTCTAACCTTTCCTTCTTTGCTTTTAATAAGCTTATATTGTAGTTACCTGGGTCCATATCGCGTAAACCTGCTTTAAGTCGCGTCATAAATGCTTTACATTGCCCCCTGGCAGCGATGAGTCGCCTAGCGTCCTCGGCCATAGCAAACAATAGTAACTTTCTTTGTGCTATCTCAAGTATACACTTAATGAAAACAAACGAGTATCAATCAAAACTATCAACTTTAACTATGACGACGTCTTATTTACCACTCAGAACTAGTTATTTTAGGAAGCAAATCAATTGCAAACCAACGCAAACGCAGCCGAAAAAGCAAGATGAAGATGAACAAACAAGTATGGCGACTGGACGCTAGGGGCGCTAGGGAATAAGATGGCGCTCACGCGTCGAGCCGTCCTCCAATAGCTGCCGTGCGCGTGATGCGGAAATCGCCGTGGCGCGTCCTGATTGGCTGTGTTGAGATTCCCTGCGCTGTGACTGGCGCCTTTGCTCCTACACCGTACAAATAATTCGGCGCAATTGCTTCTACACCGTACAAATGATTCGGCGCAATTGCTTCGTGTAACACTCGAAAAAAAACACTAAAAAAACACTTAAAAACACACTTGCATGGATGCACAATGGCTCCGTTGCCGAGGTTTGTTCCGGCGAAATAAAAAGGCCAATGTTCGTTCGTCGATTCCACAAAATAGTTGCGAGCACTGCACGCACGACGCATAAACCACTTTTAATATTCGTCCTTAGTAATACTTAAGGACAGATACCCTGCACACCGTACAGAATAGGTAGGTAGGTACTCCCTGTAGTCCTTGTCGAAAATCGGGCGCACTGCACACCGACCGTGTCACGACGTATCTTGGGCACTGGAGATGTTCAATCAAACTCGCTCCAATCCTCTTCGGGGAGAAAATATGTTCGCGCACTGCACGAACTTGTATAGTGTTATGAGTTGTACGGTCCGGACACCGACAACTTGACGGTCGTTAACTTATAAAGCTAACCTAGCCCGACTTAATGCATTGCATTAACCACCGACGAAGCACCATAAAAGCTTTTAATTAATTGCTCGAAGGACCAATGTAGGGTGCAGGTCTTGGTTGTGTAGGAAAACACCGAACATAAATTTAAATAGACTGTAATTTCCAACGTTCCTAGTCTGGTACAAATGTATGTGCTTTTATAATGGCGGCTTACGTACAACTGACTCTTACATTGAAAGTTTACCCACATTATTTATGTGCAATAATATTTATGCGTGTACGGTATCGTACACACACTGCTCCGCTACCTGGCACAACTGTGGTGGATACTCACCCTAAAACCATGTGCCCGTTAGGTTAGCCCACCTAAATTATAATATCATCAAAATAACGCTGAAAATACTTCTGATCCTCACGCTATCATTAAAAATAATTGGTTCGTTGCCGACGCATCGTTGAAAAAAAAACTTGGCTGTCGCACCGAGGCCGTCCTCAGTTCCGTTAGTTACGCTGGCATTGTCTGGTGCAGCGTGCAGCGGCGGTCATTGTCAATGTGCTAGCGAACGTGGTTTTATGTCTACTACGGCTGTGGAAAAAAATTAATACACGCATAAATCACGTCCAAAGTCGTAAATATCCTTTTCTCAAAACTGTTTTCAATTTTCTGCTTTCTTAATTTTGCAATTCCAATACATTTTAAAACAACCAAGACCCAGGTCTTTATAACTTTTTTTGAGCCTAATGTGCGTATCGTACTAAGATGACACACAAATATTTGGCTATTTCCGTTGACTAATATTTGTTTATACGGCCATCGCATCAATAATATAATATATGTTTACTAGACCTTATTATCACTGGCATAGACGTGTGTGTGTGTGGATATTTTTGACGCCTTGGGAATGTACATTATATTTATGACTTCAGCTGTAGCAGAATTGAAAATACCAGATTCTCTCTTTACTCGAATCTTTATTACTATATACCGTACCGTTTACCGTTTATTACCGTTATAATCTATGCCCAGGACTGTTAGCTAGGTCTCTATTTCCACTTTGTCTTAAACCGCATCGATAACCATATTGATAACGGTAAGGTTATTTCTTATTCATATGACAATAAAGGCGGCCGTATAATTAAAAATAATGTTGATAATTGAATGAAGCCTGTGCCAAATATTACAGTATTGGTAAAGTCAAATAAATACTAAGAAATGTTACGTAGTTCACAATAATACCTTGCTCGCCGACGACGCGATCCCGAAATATCTTCGCCGCTGGCTTGATATCATTGTCACACGTTGTTGGAATCTTATTTAATTGCGGCAATATAATGTTATACCATTTGTTACGTTACGAGAATCGCTGGCAGTACAATAATAGAATACTACTTTGTTTGTAAAGAGTCCAAGCGAAAACAGAATTGCAAGCAAAGCCTAGTTTGGGGTCCACTAGATATTGTACCTTGTTTGTAGGTTACCTTTTATTTTTCTCATTACTTTCATTAAAATGTACAGCCTATGTCACTCACCAAGGCAATCTAACGACACCTCATATGTTGAAATCCTATAGGCTGCATGGCGTGCCACAGAAATAGACATACCTACATACATACATACATAGACTCGAAAAAAACCAAGTACCCATAGGCATAGTATGGTCAGGCTTCTAAATAGCTGCTCATTATAGTGCTTTGTCATTTTATTTAAAAGTTTAAACTACTGCAAGTAGTGACATGCCGTGGGAATATTCCCGGGAATGGGAATTTTCCTATGGGGGATATTCCCGGGAATATTCCTTTATTCCCAGGAATATTCCCAAAACAGGGAAATATTGCAATACAGATTGGACAATTTTTTTTTTATTAAACTAAATTAAGCAGAATTAAATGATTTTTGCTAAAAACCTCGTGTTTTTTTTATCACAGTCTTTTTTTTAACGGTGCTGTACGAGTGCATAAAAAATTGTCAGTTTCGTCCTAGTATTTATGTCGTAATAAGTAAGTGCAAAAACCAAAGTATATGATTTACTGTGATTTTTAATGAAACTGTGATGATTTGTATAGTTATTGCTAATAAAAAAAATACTTTGCAAAAAATTATTTATTCAACTTTCCTAGCAATTATGGGAATATTCCTGAGAACATTGGGAATATACCCCGGAAATATTGGGAATGTTCCCGGGAACATTGGGAATTTACTTTCGCAAGTGAGTTACACCATTCAATGACTCGGTAGATAGTTCAATGAATAACGTTTTCATATAATCCTCAATCTCACAATATGTGAACCTATACTTTCACTTTCAAAATTCCCCTATGTTCCCTTTGTGTGGGAATATTCCTGAGAATATTCCCGGGAATTTTCCCACCTAGGGAATATTCCTGGGAACGGCACATCACTAACTGCAAGCCTAGCCAAGATGCAAACACTGCTAACGTTTTTCTGTTTTCTATCATCTCGAAATGTATGGAGTTAACGTAAGCGGTTGACGCAATCTGTTAAGTTTTTCTGTTTTATCGCTTATGTACGAAATGACAGTTGATCACGTAGTTTATCATCATGCACGGGAATACCATCAGCTACATTTTGAGAATGGAGATAGCTTATACACTGGATTAACACATAGGCTATTTTTCATCCCGGAAAAGTTAAAAGTTTTCGACGGAATAACGATAATCGAAATCTATGCGGACGACGTCGCGGGCAGAAGCTAGTCTTAAATATGTTAGATTAGGTTAGGGTAGACTTGTATCCATCGCAAGATAAACAGAAATCAACACTGGTTGAGCAGAACATAGTTTTCTATGAAACGAAAATTCTGCGAAGTGGACAGGTAGACCCTAGGTTACTTTTTATGAAAATTGCCCTTGCTATTTATAATTTAAAACCTCTTTACATTAATAAAAACTTCTACGTCTAGAAACTAAACTTCAAAGCTATCGTACCATTAAATTACCATTGGAAATAATTGTAGCCTTCGTTGAATATGAAAGTAGTAGTAATGGTAGGTGATTGTGGATCGGTAGCAAATTACTGCCATCAAAGGAGGTTAGTGTTCGAACAGTATCGATTTCCGTTTCAGGGGTTACCCTGTGCTGTAGTATAGCTACTAAGTACTTCTTTTAATTCAGAGAATAAACTAAGAATTGTCGATTCCTGACAATATGACTTAGACAAAATAGTTACAATCTGTTTTCAACGTTATCAGAAGCAAAGTCCTCTATGTTTAACGTCTATTTAAAAAAACCTCAATAAAATACTTTAAGTTTGTGTCAAGATCTCTGTTCTCATTTGCAACACCATTTCAATGAGCTATTTTTTCCTCAGATCTCTTTTTCATAAACACTAACACAGTGCAATTATATAATTTATTAGTGACGTGCTAATACTTCATCATATCAGCCAAAAGAAAGATGCACAGGAAAATTACTGCTTTCAAAAATTGAAGAGGTAACGTCTGTTCTTTTTCTTTCACTCTAGGACAAAAAAACAAAACACAGTCTTTCATATTCCAAGTCAATTTCCGCAAGGCTTACGACATTCTAATCCCGTATTCTCACTACAGGCTCCCGTTGACTTTTCCAAGAAGCCCATCGTATGGGTCCTCGGCGGGCCTGGCTCAGGCAAGGGCACGCAATGCGACAAGATCATTGCCCAGTACGGGTTCACGCACCTGTCCACTGGCGACCTGCTGCGGGCGGAGGTCAAGAGCGGCTCCGACCGCGCCAAGAGCCTCACTGCCATCATGGAGCGGGGTACGTGTTTAAACATGCCCTATATATAACGTGATGGGAAATAAGCTATACCAACTAAGAGGGCCCTGACGCCCATGGGAATTTTCATCTTCTGAGGTTTAGCAGTCAGTTCTAAATCATCATAATGTCAGCCAAAACACGTATGTTTCTAGACAAGGACGATTAACCCTGTCCTTGTATCCTTTGCACTCAAGAACTTCGTATGTAACATTTGTCAGATTGTTGGCCCACCTTGTGGGACTGCCATCATTCCGCCTTTCGTATGTGTTTGACAATCCAGAACTATCGTCACAATAAAAGATAAAACAAATTTATTCAGTAAGTAAGCCGCACGGGTACTTTTACACCTCAAGAATCTACTAGCGCTTCCCAAGAGGAGACCACTGCTGAGAAACTCAGCAGTCAGTCATTTTTCAAACATATTTCATATTACAATGGTACTACTTTGTCTAGCATTATATAAAGCTACAAATATTAAATTAAATATAATATCAAATAACATGCGTAATTCAGCAGGAAAACATGCCAAAAATCTAAAATCTAAAATCTTGTGCTGGAAAGGGTAACTTTAAAACTACGTCAGGTAATTTATTTTAGAAATGAATGCATTGACCAATAAATGATTTATATACTTTACAGACACGGAATTTTTAGAATAGCTATTTTATTTATATTTCTAGTATTTAAATATTTTATAACGCAGTTTTTGGTGAAGGAATCTAAATTCTTAATAACATAAATAATATTATTGTAAATAAATTGAGACGCTACAGTTAAGATATTATATTGATATTTAAAAAGTTCTCTTAAGGAGTCGCGGGAATAAAAATGGTAAATAGAACGAATGGCCCTGCAAAAATTAGTTCTATTTGTATCGGTTCTTTGTGTTAGTAATTGGTTGCTTGTTAGAAAACACAGTGTTTCATTCCCGAATGCCCAGTGCTTGATGTTTGGAACCACTATTACTCCTCCTGGAGTATGTTTCCCTATCGATCATGTAGGTACCTACTCGACCTAGAGTTCTTCCAGGGCACATCTGTACGTGTGTATGTTCTTCCTTCATAAAGTGGCTGTAGCAAGATTTCAGAATGCATATTTCTCCCTCTAAGCAGATGTCATGCCTATATGACATCTGCTTAGAGGGAGTTCGATTATTGTGTTGTCTAATTTAGTAACGCTACGGTGGAGGCGCTTTTACAGATGAATCTTCCAACTTGACACTGGATGTCGCTATACGAGTATCTGCATAGCTTTCCACTTTTGAAGATTGAGCAAGCAGTTCTGCATTCCTCATTATAACTTGCCAAATACCTTCAAAATTTTCTTTAGTTAAATCAATTGCTCTTGCTAATTAAAGTAGTTAATGCGCAAGAGCTACGAGCATTCATTAGCCGTCTCAACCTTATAAGACCTTGCAGACATATACGAGTATCCTAGTCAAGGTATTGACTAACCTTTTTCTATCACATTTCAGGTGAGCTGGTCCCCAATGAAGTTGTGTTGGACCTGCTGAAGGAAGCCATCCTGGCGAAGGCGGAAAGCTCGCACGGATTCCTCATAGACGGGTACCCCCGGGAGAAGAGTCAGGGCATCGCCTTTGAACAGGCCATTGCGCCTTGCAGTGTAAGTAGCAACATTATGTTTCTTTATCAGCGATGGTTTCCGTTCTGAGAGGGTGAAGGGCGTTAATATGTGCACAGGAAGAAAAGCCAGGTTTAGCGTTTGAACCAGGCCTTCGCGTGTAGCAGAGTGTCAGTGTTGTAACATTGCGTATGCTTTTTGGACTTTATATGGATCCCATTCTGACAGGGTAAAGGGTGGTAAGTGCCCAGGAGAAACCAGGGCAATGTGGTGGAACAGGCCAGCGTGCCTTACAGTGTGAATAGAAGCATTGCACATGCAATGTTCCTCTGAGAGTACCGTAGTCTACCGTCAAACTCTAGCAATATTGGATGACCTATTAATTCAAAAACAATTGCCAAAATAAACAAAATTCAAAATATTTATTCAGTAAATTGGCCACACGAGAGCTCTTTTACTCGTCGGTAATATGGAGTGAATATACTAGCGCTCCGGACAAGACCATCATTGCGGAGAAGAAGCTCCGCAAGAAACTCCAGCTGAAGGTCATTTTTTCCAATAATAAAATATAACAAAACGGAACGTTTCTGAGTGAAAATCTCTTCTTCAATTAACTAATGAACAATAAAATCCTTCCAGGTGATCCTCTACTTCGAAGCCTCCTCAGATACCTTGACGAAGCGGCTGCTAGGCCGTGCCGTGAGCTCAGGCCGTGCTGACGACAACGGAGAGACCATCAAGCTACGGTTGAAGACCTTCTTGGACAACAACGACCAGGTGTTGGCGCAGTACCCTGACAAGCTGAAGAGGGTGAGTGTACATTCTTATGGAATGGATCTGATGGTTACTGCAAACCTGGTACGGTCATGAATGTATATTTGGGACCACTTTCATAAACATAGCTTGAACCTGTCAATGTTATTACAGATGCCACGTCATTTGTAACTTAATATTGGGAGAAAATCTCACACAAAAATTGACCTAGTCCCCAGACTAAGCCCTAGGCTTGTACTCCGGGTATATACAAAGATAAACCTACTTATAGTTGCGTAATCACAGAAAAAAAATTTATGAGAATAATAAAAAATTACATTTTTGCTGTGTGGATAGATAAAGTGCAGTTTTTTTATAAAGCGTGTTACGTGTTAAATAATAAAGCAGTATAAAGTTTAAAATGTTTATTGAACCCTAATTAAAACTATCTTAACGTCATTTTGTAGTATGTTAAGAGTGATAATATATTAGGTACGTGGAACTACAAGTAATCATTTTTGAAGACTGCTTGGGAAATGGTTACTTGGAAAAAAGTTCTACAGTATAAGCACTGTATGAATAAGTAATATTATGAATTGTATTTTGCAATGACTTAACCATTTTTGAAATGTAACTATGGAGTTATTAATTATATTCTATTGTATTGTATTACAGATAGACGCCGAGCAAGCAGTCGACGTGATTTTCTCCGAGGTGCAGAAGATCCTCGACCCCCTCGTCGCCTAACAAACCGCTCCGGCCTCATGTACATATCCTAATTTTAAATGTTTGTTAATACAATGTTTGTATACTGTTCTCTGGTTTTTAATTTCTGGAAGTTTTTGGAGCCATCTTCAAATTCGCTGCCATCCTTTCGCTCCGATCGTGCTCTAGGTGCCTTCATCCATGACGTTATGATATCGATGTTATAAAGCTATATTTCGTTAGTGTTTAAATTTCTTTTAAATATAATAATATTTTTTCATAACTTTATACTATACTTAAATCAAAATTATAATAAAACCATAAAACATAATGCAGCTTACCTGGTGATCTTATGATGCATACTACGACGGCGAAGGCCAACGCGATATTTTACGTACCTAAGTAGCGTTTCTATTCGTTTTTAAACCAATCACATCACTGGATGACGTGATAAAGCAGAGTCACGTGATCTACCAGTGACACGATTGGTTTAGAAAGAAAAAGAATAGAAACGCTAGGAGTGTTACTGCACTAACTGAAGGTGACGTAATAACGTAGCAAATAACGTTTTATTATCGATATGAAGCTTATATCGTTGTGATGAATACCAATATGGATCTTAGTTTTAAAACGTTATAGTGTTGTTACAATACAACTGTTTTTTTGTTAATGTTGAAAAATTTTTTTATTACTTATTTGTTTGATACTGTTACGATTTTTTTTTATCTACTTCTCTAACGTTCGTGGTTAAAGGCCCCACTGAAAATCAGCGCTGTGGCCTGCCTCTGCGTCATACTGAGTCCCATATTGACGCAACGGCATAGATGGAAAGATGTATTGATTCTTTGTTTATTGTAACCCACAGTTGTAAAACGTGTCGTTTTGGTGCCAATAAATTAATTCTCTTCTTTACATAATGATAACGTTATAGTAAAATATCACTATTTGACGCATACTGAAAAACACGCAAGAAACAGTTGAAAAGTCCTCAGGGGCTTACATTTTAGTACCTTGTCGCAGTAACGTTTTAAGGTGAGAGTCATTTGAATTTAGTGTATCATTACCGCGATAAGGAAGTAAATTCTGCAAATATTTCAAGCGTCTACCGGTTGCCGTTATTAATATCGAGCAAAAAACGGCAAAAAGTCACGTTTGTTGTATGGGAGGATTTTACACTGAACAGTGCCATAATTTTAGAAAAACGTTTCATGTATGGGAACCCTTTTATTTCACTTACTTTAAAAAAAATTTTAGTAAAGGCGCCGTAATAACATACCTATTCTGAAAAAAAAAACGCAAGATGGCGTAGGCTTATATTAGGGTCCCGTTGGCTACCCTTCGGGTGAATAAGGTTATACATGTGTTTTGTTCATCTCATACTCCGGTTTCTATGCTAGTTCTTATTCTATGGGTAATCTATCATTTCCTTCAAACATGTCACATAGACAGTGAAAAATACAAAACCAAATAAAAATAAATAATAATGCCGTCGCCTGATGAAAAAGTGTGCCCGTATTGTGAAGAGAAGGCCATCGATAAGTTCCCGGCGTGTCCGTTGCAGTGCCAGTCGCCACGATGCAAATCTTACGGGCCCAGGGTAAATAAATTCAGTGTCTTCTCCCCAGTTATAAGTTACAGTGTGTATATTTGAGTGTCTGTGTATCTGCGTTTATTTCTGTGGTATCATAGTTTCAGCAGGTTAAAGAGCTGCCACACATTAGGCCACTATTCGCCCCCACCAAACGCGACCACTAGTAGGTAGTTTAGTCAAACCACTACACGCCGTCACTAGTGGCAGCCACTGGTGGCTGGATGCGGCCACCGTACCAGCCACTAGTGATTATTCGCGGCAGTTTCATTGGAAATTCCTAATGATGGATGTACTGCGTTTTTTTTATCGCCATTGTTCCTTTGCAAAAGCTGAAGGTACTACTGCGACTTTTCCTTCGTTTTTGTTCCTTTACAAGAGCTGTAACTGTCCTTCAAATTACCATAACGACGGTCCTGTGACTCAACCACGTATATAGAATATCGTCCAGTATAAACTGACACTCTAAATACGCGAGTGTATACTTAGTACGTGTCAGTTTATACTGGACATTATTCAATATACGAGGTTGAGTCACAGAACCGTCGATAAGTAACTCTCTTGCAAAGGAACTTATGCTAAAAACAGGTCTCGCTTGTTCCTTCAGCTCTTGTAAAGAAACAAAAGCGATGCAGATGCAAAAGCGAAGCCCTCCCTCATATTGCATGCCAAATGTCAAATTGCTTGCGATCTACTTAGTTGCCAGACATTGTAACACATAAAAATTGATGGCACGTGCAAGAAGCTGTTATGTAAGTGTGCCAAACGAGAGGCGTGTATGCATTCCCGGTTTAAAGAAAATCATCCAAGGGAATAACCTAATAGGATGCCAGTACAAGTTTTAGTCATGACATATTAAATTTAAAAAAAACAAAACCAAATAAAAAATGTCGTCGCCTAATGAAAAAGTGTGCTCGTATTGTGAATATAGTAAATCCAACTAAAGACAAATTTGGATGCGAGGTAGCTTAAATTGGTAGGCATTTGGATTTATAACACCGAGCGGTCCCAACGGAAGACCAGCGTTGGCTTTACAGCCAGCACATGCTGAGTTGGGACCATTTCGCAACAATTTCTCTGTGTCTTGTTCTTTTTGTATCTATGTAATGTAATTTTTTGTATTGTTGTGAATAAATTTCTCTTTATCTTTATCTTTATCTTTATCTAACATATGGCAGACAATCCCAACGCAGCAAATCAAATCGGTTGTTTGTGAACGGCTAAACTACCTCACTCATCTATCTCCTTCACACACGCTAATTCGTTGAACCTATACGACTGCGAAAAGTCAATTATTATTTAAAAAGGTTTATATAAAAATCTATATGGTTTAAGCAAAAAGTTTAAATGAGTTTTGATTATGCAATTCAATTTCATTCAAAATGACAAATCAACAATAATAATTACAAAACCGGTGATAAACCGAAATAGAAATGACTGATCGCGACGTATGCCCGTCGTGCACTGAACCAATAAACGAGGATTACCCAGAGTGCCCGTTGAAGTGCAAGTCGAAACGATGCAAGTATTACGCACTGCAGTTGGTAAGGCTCCGGCACCCTCACCCCGAATCTTAGAACATGACAAACACTTAGAACATAATGATAGTTTCATGCAGCGACACCTCAAAGTTGAAGCCACTAATGGAAGCACGTAGGCATGGTTTACCCCTGTTTCACCGACACTCACTTCATAGAACGTATCACTTTGCAGAATTGTCCTTTCGTAGAAAGCTTTTTTCTGTTGATTTCAGGTTATCTTGTGATGGTAACAAGTGTAACCTAACCTAATCGACGTGAATCATATTTTAGATACTCGTAACCTAACATAAACACGGATATAGCAGTAAATAGCTATCTATGAAACGAAAATTCTGTGAAGCGATACGTTCTTTGAAATGAGTGTCGGTGAAACAAGGGGACACCAGGCGCACTATTCTCGTACGACACGCACACAAATGAGCAGATTAATAATGTCGTACTGAACAGACCAAATTTCGAATGGTTTGAGTGGTGCCTCACATTTTGGTATAATTAGGAAAATATATGGTCTCCAATTCGGACCTTTAATAGAGTCTGATGGGAGCTCGTTGAAAAGAGCTCGGTGTCGTCATTCGTCAAGAAATAACAGTAATTTCGATATGTCCCCTAACATTTGGTTCCTTGTTGTCAGTCTTGTTACAAAAGTCGAATACATTTCTTGGTAACAAGCCGACAATTACATACTTATATAATATGTTTGGGGACCAATCTATTTTTCTTGGTCCCAAGGTTTTTTCCAAAACCTGGAGAAAATATTAATCGGGTGCTATTTTTTTAAACTACCCTGTCGTGTCTAATGATTGTTTGTCCAAAAATCTTTTCGCCTAACATCCTTTCAGGATGAAATTACATGATTTAATAACTATTGTGTAGACAAGTTAGATATTAGGTTAGGTTCAAACACCGCTACTCTCTACGCCCGGCGTCAGGCCCCGCATCTCATAAACAATGTCATTGCCATATGTTTGTGTTCGCGCGTGTGGTAAACCGTTGACGCGGGCCGCTGCTCCTACAGGCTCTCTGAAAACGTAGCTTAACTATACATGACGTCAACGTCCACGAAGTTTATAAGATTAATGCCGGCGTGTATATCAGTGCTATGGTTTCAAAGGCAGAGTAAAGGCAGGTAATAATAAACTCTATAAGCAAGACTATTTCGCGTCATTTGTTACCGCGCCCGTGCCTTGACTCGACCTAAAGGATCAGTGTGTAGCAATCCATTGACGAGTTTTGTTAACATTGTTAAGTCGGGAGTTATTGCAGCCATTACCACTAAAAGCGTGTGGGCTATTGACCAATGAAACAGCCTTAAAGTGTGTTTTTCTCCTTAGTGGTACATAACCCTTGCACTTGAGTTCCAACGTTCATAAGCAGTAATATCCCATCAGAACTTCTGTCACCTTCTAATTCGATACTTCTAGAAAGATACAGCATACGACTTGAGGGCATTACAGTAACTAAGTTTTCTCCTAGGCCAACATCGACTTCGGTCGGATGCCAATTATCTGGGTTCTGGGCGGCCCAGGGTCAGGCAAGGGGACCCAATGTGATAAGATTATCAAGGAATTTGGGTTCACCCATCTGTCTTCCGGCGACTTGCTGCGCGCGGAGGTGAAGAAAGGCTCGAAACTCGGGAAGGAGATCTCTGGTCTCATGGCAAAAGGTCATTCATTTAACTATTTTTACTACACACATTTGTTAGCCATTTCAAAGAAAATCTGTTTGAAGATGTCATTGTCATTAGAGATGCCAAATGCCAAGTCACTAGTAATTGATAGGAAACTCAACCTTATTGCTTTAGAATGTCAGATTGATTTTGGAACTAAGGTAGATCACAAATTTAATTCTTTGACTGTACCTAAGTGGAATCTGAGACCCATAGACAGCCCTGTGTCTATAGTACCATTGTTTTGTACCATCAATGGTACAAGTGATACTACTATGTGTCCTTAGTACCATCAATGGTACTACCGATACTAGCACGTGTCACTAGTACCATTGCATCGAAAACATACAAAATATATATACATATAACAGGGGTTTAATAGTTATTCGTCAGAAATCATTTTTATCCCGCAAAAGTAGGTAGGTTAGGTTCGTTAAGTATCTTGAGATGCCCGAAGGCAGATAGGCAGGGCTCCGTCGAAAGGCACTGGTGTGGCAACCTGGTGTGACGACGAGTCTGCACCCTATATTATGTATTTACTTGTGAAAATAACGTACTTAGTATCTTAATTAAGACGAAATTATTGTTTTTAATTTGTTTTTTTTTTCACAAGTAAATACACGGTATAAACTAGTATCTTTTTCAATGGTACTAAGGACACATAGTAGTATCACTTGTACCATTGATGGTACAAATCAATGGTACTATAGACACAGGGGGCTTGACATTTGAATTCTCAAGACTACAACCTCAAAACTGAAATCCTTAGACTAAATATGCGTAGCTAGCCCTGAGGAGTAAGATAGAATGCCTCCCCATACAAAATCACTTTCTTCGTGAGTCCAGCAACAGCACGTTATAACGCTAAGTTGGAACCATTTCGTGACAACAGGTATTTTGTCTTGTTCTTTCTTTCTTTCTTTATAAGTGCGTACCTGGTCGTATCTTAGTGACCCATATGCGGGGTACGGACTTGTGGAGCTGGTTCACCGTGACATACATAGGGTACTAGACTGTGAAGGTGTTAAGCTTCATTGTGGCCGATACTTAAATTGGTCGCCTAAATCCACTATCAGAAAAAAGTATACCTAAGGTAAGGGGGGTTTACCGTTGAAATATCAAAAATCATTTCATAGAATGTTTCACTTCGCCGAATTTTCATTTCATCGACAGCCATTTCCACGTGCAGGAGCTTTATTTTTTATGTGGTCACAATTCTAACCTAACCTAACCTAAATAACGTTTGCCTACCTAACCTGAAAACTATAAAGTTTTTGTAGAAATTAGCTTTCGATGAAATGAAATTCGGTGTAATGACACATTCGATGAAACGTGTGTCGATATTTCAAGGGGATCCCAAGGTGGGGCAAATGCGTCGTGTGTTGGTTTACTTACCATACGGTAACTCCCATTCACTGGAACGTGTCAGGTCAGGGTACTCTGAATACACATATATTCCAGGTCACCTGGTTCCCAACGAGATTGTGCTGAACCTCCTTAAGGATGCGATGATAGATAAGAGAGCGACTTCGAAGGGGTACCTAATCGATGGATACCCCCGCGAGCAATCCCAGGGAATCGCATTCGAGCAAAGCATTGCACCTTGCTCTGTGAGTAACAAATCCGACTAGTTAATAGGGCTCAGCAGTCAAACTGGGAGCCGGCAAGTCACTTAATCGATTCATTTTAACCAATCGCGTCACAGGTAGATCACGTGACTTTTCGTATCACGTCAGTTACCAGTGACGCGATTGGTTTAAAAATAGAAACGCTAGTTAGCGTAGTGGATCGTGGCAGGGCCCTCTGACGATAAATGAGACCTGAGAGAGAACAAATTAAATAAGGTTCATATACGCCTTGGCAAGTAAGTCGGTAAGGTAAGTTTTCCAACTTAATAAAATTATTGGTTACGCGGATTGCAGTATCGCTGATATGCCATCCTACGGCGGTCAATTGCGTGGGCGTTTTAAAAAAAAAACCGGCCAAGCGCGAGTCGGACTCGCGCACGGAGGGTTCCGTACCATCATCTTTAAAAAATCACGTTTGTTGCATGGTAGCATTTAAATATCTATTTTATTTTTATTTT
This sequence comes from Acleris sparsana, assembly GCA_923062465.1. Classification (NCBI taxonomy): domain Eukaryota; kingdom Metazoa; phylum Arthropoda; class Insecta; order Lepidoptera; family Tortricidae; genus Acleris; species Acleris sparsana. The sequence continues at coordinate 19,863,119 of OV281286.1, forward strand.
TATTTTTAAAGTTAACATAGGCACAACCGTATATTCTGTGAATATATCAAGCGTCTACCTGTTGCCGCTATTCATTTCGAGCAAAAAACGGCAAATGAGATTTATGGCATTAAGTATTCATTTTATTCTGTTTTTAGTATTTGTTGTTATTAGAGCGGCAACAGAAATACATCACCTGAGAAAATTTCAACTGTCTGTCTAGCTATCACGTTTAGTGAGATATAGCCTGGTGACAGATAGTGACCCAATAGTGGAAGCCTCCTGAAAAAAAGGGTCATGACCCCACATTGGGGCCACCCCGACAGGGTACGCGAAAATGACTCCTTTAAATTAATTATGCAACCGTCTTGAACGTCTTGTATTAAATAAATATTTACAAAAGTCTGATATGTTATCGAAAACTAGAAAATAAATGTGGGATACGGTATACCCATTGCCAGTCTGAGTATTGAACTGGCATGTTCAATTTAGTGTAGGTAATTATATTCTTGATCAGGAAAAGAGTGATATGTCTCCCACATAGTATACTGTTTACCATAGTCCGGTTTCAACTCCAAATCTCCTACAAAACAATATATCAATCCCTACAAATATGATTTCATGATATTCATTCACAAGACACAGCTAAATCCAATAATCTATCTTTGGCAGCCGTTTGAATTCACTATTTGAACGAACGAACTAGGGTGACGAAACCAGCAACCGGACAACGAACAATGATGGACACTTGTGCTTGTGCTGTACTTATGCGACTGTACGCATAATTAGACATTAAACACTCGTGTGATCTTATTATGAAACGAGCCGAAAGGCGACCGTATTAATGCCTCTCATTATGCTCCAGTCGATTAATGAACTATTAACTAACTATTAAAGTGATAATTTTCAATGAAATAGGTCATTCTCTACTTCGACGCGTCCTTGGAGGTCCTGGTGAAGCGTCTGAATAAGCGCGCCCTGACTTCGGGTCGCAGTGACGACAACGAGGACTCCATCAGAGCGAGGATACAAACCTTTTTGGACAACAATAACGCAGTGTTGATGCAGTACCCTAAAAAGATGCACAGAGTAAGGTTTTTACAAATTTATACCTACAAACCCTCATTTTTAACGAAATTCTTATGTATCGCAACCACAATACATTGCACAATATATAATAAGTAGTTTAGCGCCTTCAAAAAATAAGAAAAAAAAATAACTTCTCAATTCAGTCGTATTTTTGTAGAGGTATTATTGATGTGTCGTAAAAAACAGTCGAATCAAGAAAGTTCTTACTCATATTTCTTTTCTTTTCTATTTTTTCCAAAAAAAAACCCCTTCATATCTCGCAATGTGTATTTAAAAATTACACAAACTGACACTTCACTCGCCTAGTAAAATTTCCCCCCTGCTGTTTTAAAACGACTGCCCAAAAAAGGAGTGTAATGTTTTCAGGGTTTATGTATGTACAGGGTTGGGCAGATTAAGGGGTCCTAGTTAAAAAGAGCCATAAAATTAAAACAAGACAGATTTTTTTTAAATTTATCACGTTTTTATTTTTAGCGTACTCTATACTTAAAAAAACTAATTCATAAGTTCAAATCGCTCGCCATCAGCTTTAATAACTTGACGCATTCTTACATAGAATGCATTGCACGCGGCACGCACTACCTCGTCTGGTATTTCACCCCATATCTTGACTAATCGATGCTTGAATGAGTTTAGATTCATGCCCTGTGTGCTCCCAATCTTGCTCAGCATGTAACCCCATATCGAAAAGTCCAAAGCATTCAAATCCGGCGATGATGCCGGCCATTCTTGCCAAGGTATAAAATCTGTCAAATTTGTTCTACACCAGTCTTGAGTGCGTTTAGCTTTGTGAGATGGGGCACTATCTTGTTGGAAGCAGTAATAGTCGTTTCCATATAATTTTTGAGCATTTTCTAGCAAATGACCCTGTAACACGTTCTGGATGTAATAGTCTTGATTAATTTTGACACCTCGATCAATAAACAGCAGCGGTAACTTGCCTCTAGGCGATATCGCACCCCATACCATGACAGCTGATGCACTCTGGAACCGTTGTACGGCTAATTTGTCCACAGGAATATCCTTCAATGAAGCACCATAGACACGATCGTTTTGTTGGTTGTGACTGTCTTGTAACTGGAACATCATTTCATCGGAAAAAATAATATCATCGCCGTCGTGCCAAGCTAGCAATTCCCTATATTTTTTCACTCTAGCTTTTTTCTGGGCATCTGTTAAGCCTTGAATTTTTTGTTTTTGTAGGCCTTTAGCCCAAGATCATATTTTAAAATACGACTCATTGTTCGACGGGATATTTTCATATCTTTAGCAAGTTTGCTTGCACTTCGAGCTGGATTTCGTCTAATACGCTCACGAATATTTTTAATGATGTTTTTGGTGCGAACAGATGGCTTTCTCCCAGGTTTGGGCCTGATTTGTGAAGATCCCGTTTCTTTGAATCGCTTGACGGTCCGCGATATAAACCTTATATTGATATTTAAATGTTTCAGCGTCTTTAATATCTCACACGGTCGGTATTTTTTCTGGTACAAATCGCACACGAGCTGGCGTTTCGCGTCCATTGTTGAAAACAATATAAAAACAAAATATATCAAGCTGACGTGTAGAAATCATAAAGAAGGTTAAATTGTCAACAAAAAAAAACCAAGTGAATAAGAAGTTTAGTTATATTTAAGTAAAAAAGCCATACACAACTAGGACACTTAATCTGCCCAACCCTGTATGTATGATTTTTTATACCACCAAAAATTCTAAACGCCTGAGCCAATTTAGATCTGTGTGGTGTCGTTTCATCTTCCCGGGTGACATAGGTTTACTATACTGTTAAAAAATTAATAAGAACAATGGCAAAATTATTTACGTCATAAAAAAGTCTTGTAATAATTACAATATGGTTATTATTTGAAAGGTCTTAATGTAATATTAGAAATATATATGAATATAGTAGCACGAATAAACGGGTTTACCTGTAAAGCGTGATAAATACTAGAAAATACCTTCATTGATTACTTCAAGCACATATGAGCATATAAAAAATCAAGTTGGGTTGTTTAATAACACATTTTTGTTAAAACTGGGTTTTACAATGCACTAAAATTGCTTATAATTAATTTAAATGATTAAAAAATTAAAGAACACGACTGCTGTTAAAAAAATTGAAATAAGTTTTATTTTTCGAATAGGGCGTAATAAGTTTTTGTTAGTTTTGTAATGCAGTCTGGGGAATGTTTTCTACTGAGACGACGTCGACCAAAAAAAAACTTATTTTTTACTTTTTAGTTCATTTTTTTTAAAGGCAGTGGTGTTTTTTTTGTACTGTATTAATCAAGGTTCATTTTTTTCAGATAAACGCCGACAGGTCAGTTGATGAGATCTACGCTGATGTCAAGAGAATCTTGAAGCCATTCGCTGACGGCACATTTTGCTCAAAAGGCTAATTATCCTGACCTTTGTACAATACATCACCCTCCGCTCAGTTGTAAAAATATATTTTATACATACAATAAAATCTTAGAAGCAAAATAGTCTGTTAAATGTACATATCAAAGTCATTGTAGGTGTATCGTTCCCAAGACGCTAAAAATATCTACACCCCTATGCCACTAACTTTAAGGTTTATGTATGATGATGATGATGATAACATAATCTTAAATACCTAATGCATGTATGTATGTAAGCGTAATGCTTTAAAAAATTACAAAACAAATAGTGGTTTCCAGGGCGCATGACATACAATTTTAGGCTTCGGGTTAGCCGGACGGCCTGCCGCAGTGCGGTTAACCGGATAGTGAGTAGGTAGGTACGTCCCCTTATAGGTAATGGCCGCCGACTTGAAAGAAATAGTACGGCAACACGTCAAAGGCAATATTTTACCGACCTGCGCCTCTATTCAACACGGTAAAAACAATATCGTTTTTGATCTTTTATCGTATTGTCAACGTTTTGATAGCTCTTATTTTCTTGACAATAATGACGGCTGAGGTCATAACAATACCTTTACGGGTAAACTACGATTTCGTTTATACCGCATAGAATAGAGGCCCAATACGATATGGGGAGGCTGCGGCTCCACTGAGGCTGAGACGAGCAGAACTGAGAGGCAAAGATTATTAAGGTATGTCTAAAGAATGCTGAGAGGAGACGTGTAGGGATCGATCAATCGCCAACCGATCCGTAGTCACACCAATTGGCCACACTGGTGTGACTATGGTTCATTATATTTATCCGTAGTCACACGAACACATAAATTTTATATCAGGCCCGGAGGGCCAGAACAACCCAGAAATAGGAACTCCGCGTAAGCGGCGCTCCGTTGACTCTGTTGAGTTTGGTTTTGAAAGAGAAACAGACGCAAATTCGGTCTTGGTGTGACTATGGGTAAATAAAATGAACCATAGTCACACCAGTGTGGCCAATTGGTGTGACTTCAGATCGGTTGTGGATCAATCATATTAGTTGAAATCCACATCTCGTCTCCACTCCGCTTCAATGAAAACAGTCATGCGTGGATGAGCGGAGCGGATAGGAGACGTGTAGGAATCGAACAATTTTTTTTTTTTGGTAATTTCCTGAAGGGCTAGTCCATGCTTTTGTTTGCTTTTTACTTGAAAAGGAGCTGAGGTGAAAATTCCTGTCGGAGACCTGGAAATGGAGGGCTCAGGTACTGCCGGGCTCGCACCGGCCAAAAACACCAATGCCCCTGAAGTCCCTCCTCCGTTTACTTGTGTTTTGTCTTATCGACCTCTTGGCGTAAGATACCGGCACCCTGTGGTAATGAGAGGGGCGGTCTTCTTCCTAAGAGCTGCTTGCTTTGCCAGTTCGTCTGCTCTCTCGTTTTCTGGCGTTCCAACGTGAGCTCGCAGCCAATAGAACGAACACTTCATGGACGTGCAAGGCGTCAAGATTGACTTCTTGTCTGCAGAGAACTAGTCATTTTAGGAATATATTTCGGAAGTGGCCATTGCGGCTGTAAATAAAACAACAATTAAAAAACCGTAATATAATAAATTAAAAAATCACAACTGAACTAGTCTAATCTCGTGTCGACTTCGATGGGGGCTTCGACCGGCACGGGGGCCACGGGGGCCACGATGGGCACGGGGAGCACAGTGGAGGCCACGGGGGCCATGGGGGCCACGGGGGCCATGGCGGGGGCCGACACTGCGCTCGGGGGCCTCGATTGGGCCTCCAGTTTCTGGCTCTTCTCAATCGTGTCCGAAAGGATATCCTTCAAAGTGGACGCTAGCGCTTTCGGGTTTCCACTGCTGTCGAGCTAAGGAAGTAAGTAATTGGAAATTGAGAAAGATTCAAGTGAGGAACGCGAAGACCTTATGTCGTTCATAGAGTTGTGTAATTATTATATTTTGTATGCTGGCACGGGTACGTTTAAATGTAGGGATTCTACCAGTCTATCATCGTATTAATTCTTGCGTCACGGCAGAAGGGGTTATACCAATAAACTCTCTGCCTTCTAATGCTTCGACGATCTGACATCCATAAAAATACAACAAAGATAAGTAGGTACACCATAAAGAATCGTCAACTGAAAAATTCAAGCCATTGTCAGAAGTTTAAAGTGGGCGAACATTTTGGCGTGATTTTATTCAAGTTTTCATCAATGGGACCGTGAATACCCAGCTTTATACTACCAGCTTTGGAATGGACATAACATTGTTCACATTAGTCACGGGCTGCGCGGCGTGGTGCAACCCACGACGTTTTGGCACTCTCCATCAAATGGCAAGACAATAAATGTTAGGATGAAAAAATAAGCAGGTCGCCATCATTCCTAAATTTGGACTAAGGATTTGACATTCACAATCGAATTTGGTAGGACGCCGCACTAACTGACGCGATGTTCTGACCGTGAATATCCAGCTTTTTACTTTGTCTATGGTAGATGCTACTGGGTAGGAGGTATATATTAACAGGAACGAGCATACCGTGATTACGTGTCCCCCAAATCGCTTGTGCACGTTCTTGACTTTGTGCGCGGCCTCCCGCACGATCTGCCGCGCGGCGTTGATCTCCGACTCCGGCCGCCCCAATTCCGACAGTTTGTTCTGCAGCCTGGTAGCTGCCAACTAAAGAGCATTTTTTTAGATAGTAGTCAGCAAAGGGTAATGACTGAGAAGTAGGTAATTAAATCACTACCCGTTGCGGACCTTTTTAGTAAAATGAATAGTTTATATTTTAACCTTTGATCCTCGAATCTTGATGCTGTAATAGTATTGACTACCTAAATCGTGGGATTGATGGGTTTGTTAATTCATATTCTAGTTAAACCGCTGACTTATATTCTGCTCTTACGTCACATTATAAACCCTAGTTCGTCTTAAAACAAAGGTATATCGCGTGGCTTGTATGTGTACGTGCTTCAACCGTCACATGGCTTGCATGTGTGCATGCCTCAACCAAACGCGCTGCAAGCAACCTCAACAAGACGCACCAAACTGGTTTAGTCGGGGCCGCGCCGTTGCCGCGACTGATTGCGTGCGTATTAAGTATCGAGCAACCCTAGCTAACTGAAACTCTTAAAAATCCTTAGAAGAACTAATGCTGATTAACCTATTTTTACCTCGTTGTCCACCTCAAGAGCCACTATCTTCTCCGGCCACTTGACCTGTCGGTTGAACATGCTGGACATCCGCGGGTTCTTCGGGAACCCAACCAGAATGAAGCCCTTTGCCTCTTGCGGCGTCAGCATTGCCTCTTTGATTAGGTCCACTGTCAGTTGCTGTGGGCAAAGGAAGAAGAGAAGTGTTTCATCCTCAGCTATCTATACTCTAAAGGGGTTGGTATGATTTCTATTGCTATTCAGACCTTTTAGCTGATAAAACCTGCAAAATTCAAGGGAAAGGGACATCGTTTTAAGTCATGTCATTCCCCTTTATTGACTGGAATAATGGCTTATAAAATGGCCTGAATAGGTAATTAGTGAAAATTTCCTATTAGGGGACCGTAAAGAGCGTGACAAAAAGAAACAAAGTTTATTAAAATTTTATTTATTTCAAACATGTGGACCAAATAGAACTTATTTCGCGTGACGAGCGTTCACTTAATTCAGCTTTTTCAAGCTATTATCGAATTATGATTCAAAAGATAAGCACTGCAACGAAATGAAAGCCAACTGGACAGACCGACACCCAACCGTTGGCATCCCTTTGGGAGCGGAACTTTTTTTTGTAGAATATTCTGAAAGACTGACCTATCGATGTTAAGAAAATCTTTTGTCCGCTGTTTCGTTTGTTCGAATTGTTATTTGCCCGATCAATTTTCTCTGAACCCATTTATTTTTCAAAATATTTAAAGAGATACCTGTCTACAGAACCTGTATGTTAGGTTAGCTTTATAAATAACAATCCAGGAAAGTTAAATGGGTAGCTCCCATTTTTTCTATGGAACATGACGACATAGAACAAAATGACACATTTTTTTCTCAATTTTTTCCTTAGTACTACATATTAGCTTTTCACCCGAATTTCATGCCAAAGAACAAAATGGGAGTCATACTCTCCCAAAATCTTCCATGATAAGCTAAATGACAATGTTATTATTTTTTTGTAAACGCCAGATGATAAGATAATCGTAAAGAGGTTTTATTTACCTTGACCTATAAACAAAATAACAAATTTCAAGAAATACTGTCCGATCACGTCATGTTCCATAGAACAGGGAACTTACCCAGTTAAACGGGTTCAGAAAAAGGACAAATGAAAATTCAGATGAAGAGAGGTAGGAACCTAGTAATATCGAGATGTGGACGGAAAGATTCTATCCCAACCCATAGTATTGTAGAAAGCATTACCTCAGGGATATCATCTTGCGCATTGAGTCGGTCAGCAATCAGCCTCCCTCTGGCGGTGTCCTTCTCTGCCTCAGCCCGGATCAGGTCTCCAGGCCTGATCATTGTGTACCCAGTCATGTTGGAAATAGTCTGCGCCACAGTCTGGTTGCCAGCCCCGGGCACGCCGTTGACGAAAATAACGGGGAGATGGCGGATCGGTGACATGTCGTACACCATCTCTTCCTGTGGAGGCCGGAATTTCCATTAAAAATAAGGATCTAGTACACATTGGTCAGATTCCTTTTTCGTCAGAATAAATTATAGCCTGTTTTTTTTCGGACGAAAACGGAATTACTTTTTGGACAGAAAAAACTTTGGTTAATTTTTATAATTTATTTATTTGTTACATTATATTATTTAATATTAGGCAGTGTCGACGGAGCTCCGCTTACGCGGAGCTCCTATTTCTGGATGGTTTGGCCCTCCGGGCCTGCCGCAAAACTAACATAACCTAAACCTACCTACGTATTCTATGGTCATCCGCGTATCAGGTAATATGTGTTTATTCTGACGATAGCGGAATCTGCTCGAAAGTCCGTTTTCGTCCGAAAAAAAACAGGCTATAATTTATTCTGACGAAAAAGGAATCTGACGAATGTGTACTAGACGAAAATAAGTGATGTTTTTAATGGAAAAAGGAGGCAGACGAGCAGGTGATCTGAGGCCCTACGTTTCAAATCAAAGTACGAAGTTACGTTAGCTGTATCCCCCTCTCTCTATTTAGTCTCGAATGACGATTTCCAGGGATGAAGCCGAGTAGCAGGCCAATGACAGCTAAATCGAAAGCTAATGTCAACCTAACCTCATAGACACAGGTCTATTGTGGGTATATTGTGGGTGTATTGTGGGTATTGTGGGTTATTTTATGTTGTCAACCATGACGGATATATGTAGCGTTGGCGTTGAACCAGTGGTGCGAATATATTCGACAACAGTGTTCTAAAAAAAATATCACCGCGATCTATGAACACCAGAGAAATTTTTGGTGTTGTTGGTATTTAAGAGTAGAGTAGGCTTGTTCGATTCATGTCAATATACAGTACATGTGCGAGGGTGGTGGAGTCAAAAATGAATAAATATCCGGTCATAGATGTAAATACTGTATTACTCGGCTAAGCCCCGCCATGTTGCGGAAAATAAATGATCTTCACTTCTATTGTAAATGGCAAAACATTGAGGTTTTTAGGTTATAAGTACATAACTATTTGTTTAACCTTAACGCTAATGACCAGAGATCTGAATATGGGCGTCATTACTCGCAATAATGCGGACATGACTCCAAGATTTTAATTAAACAAATTAAATTACATGAGTTCATAACTGCGTGATAGAATCAGAAATGATGATATCCGCAGTAGAACTAAGGTTACCGACACAGCCCGAAGAATAGCTAAACTGAAGTGGCAGTGGGCACATTGCTCGCAGGACTGATGGCCGATGGGATCAGAAGGTTCTGGAGTGGCGTTCGCGGACCGGAAGACGAGCTGTAGGTAGGCCTCCAATAAGATGGAGTGACGACCTCGTCAGGATCGCGGGACCGCGGTGGATGCGAAAAGCACAAGACCGGTCTGAATGAAACGCCTTGGGGGAGGTCTATGTCCAGCAGTGGACGTCTTTCGGCTGACTTGATGATGATGAGTTGATAACTTACCCTAAAAATAATTTTGATCCTTTGCAAGGCAGTAATAAATAAATAATACAAAGACTTGTTATTCTGTACATTCACAAACAAATAAACAGTATTTACATTTTTTCCGTGAAATTTATTCCTTTTCACGGTTAAAATAAACTTATAAAGTGAAAAGCTCCTTTCGCAATCCACGCATGCTAATGGAGCAAAATTAAGTAGATTAATATTAATGGCCACTCCTCACGTGTTTGTACTATTTTTTTATTACTGTCCTGCAAAGCATCAAAGGTAAGGTTCAGGTAAGAAAATAATTTATTATGTAATTTAATTTGTTTAATTAAAATCTTTGCAGTTATGTCCACATTATTGCGAGGAAGATTTTGTCCGATCTCTACAAATGACTAATATCGTCGCTTTACTTTCTCAACCTCGTATCTGACCGAATAGTTTGACATGAAAGTAATCTTTATTGTTAGAGAACAAGAGTGCTTTTACTATATAACTATTCGATCAGATACGAGGTTGAGAAAGTAAAGCGACGATATGGACATCACAGGATAGTACCCTACCACTACCATAGAGCACTAAATACAACTTCGCATGACCCATTATCCCTTTCACTCGTCATTTATGACCAAATCATGAAAAAGGGATGAAGCTTACATAATGAACTTCGATTTTAAATGTAAGATCTTAGGTTTAAAGCCGCCGTTAAATAAATACATTAATGCCTTCACTGCCACCCTCTTTTCCTCGACATTTGCCCGGTGCCGCACTTAGCTGCGTTCCCCAAACGCACATATGAGTTCATGAGTTCATAGTTAATAATTCTAACAAGAGGAACAGATTAAAAAAATATGCTTATTGTATTTGCTAATATTAATACTGATATCTAGAAAATCAATTCAGTGTTTGTGATGATTTTTATTGACGAAGGAAATCATAATAATACTACGTAGGTAGGTACTTATAGTATGATTTGGGGCATTAGATATCTTCTGATCCAAGAAGTAACATATTAGACATAAGTATAACATTTCAAAATTCACAACGCATATAGGTATGCGTTAAAGGCACAGGGTGAGGGTCACTAAATATTATGAACGCGTCTGTGCGTTCAAGGCACTGGGGGAAAGTAACGAAAACGCATATATGCGCTTGTGGCAGTGAATGCGTTAAGGTTAGGGTTAACATTGTAAAATCCACCTTTGTACTTGTCTGTAAGGTAGAGAGTTGCTATTTTTCAGTTGTCACTGGCGTGTGAGTGACGACTTTGTATTTGACATGACGATAAAAAGTTTAATGTTCTTTATAATTACTTAACGAAAACCCCGTATGTGTACTAAGTGTATAACTAACACCCCTAATGCAAAAAAAATGCTAAATAAATGTTTTATTAGACAACCAAACAGCCATAAATCAGAACATGCTAGACCTAGTATAAGTTCAAGTACAGCGAACGCCAACTTACATCGTCATTCCTCCTAGAGTAAAAGCAACCCATATTGGCTAATTAAAATTCACTAGAAGACTATTATTACAATTGTAAATTATTATTAACATTCAATAAAGTTTGTGAAATAAAACGACATTTCAATTACAGGTGACACAATTTTGAAATAGGTACGTCTAGATTGTTGACGGTTTTCGAATTACGGCATCCGCGTTTTTCGGTGGCCAGTCATCAAAATTAATAAAACGAACCTTTTTGGAATTAACAGCCAAGACTCTTATAGCCATGTACGTGACACCTCAGCAGGGCTGAGCATGAGCTCTGGTAAGGAAACCTCCTGAAGTGTAACAAAAGTATAATAACAAACTTTTAGCATGTCAAGTACTTACCTACATACTTTCATCCGTTTTCTTTTCTGTTAAGTTTGATTTCTAATCAACTTAACTTCGTACCTACTTACTTTAAGTAAGTTCTTATAATATAAAGCATGACCTGACTTTACTAAGAAAAATAAACAATGACTAATAAAATAAACGAACAACCGCTGTTCAGAATGCCTGACTTACACAACCTCAATTATCTGGACATGTTTTTAAACTATACAAAAATATAGGCCAAAGCAATCATCACATCAAGACGAACAACGTGCCTGTCATCATTACTGGCTGTATTATTTGTTCCATCCTTTTCTATTATTTTGTAGTATTTGCTGAGTTTGGACCATTGCTGGTGACCATTGAGAGCATGTAGCTTATTATTATTATGCGTTCCCATTATATAGTCTGATCTTATCCGTATTGCATAAACAACCTATAATATGTTCTTCATATTCCTTACCACATCCCTATTCATAGCGACCAGTGCCAACTCAAAATGCTCAAGTGACTCTCCGCCTCTCGTTCCTAAGTACTACCTCATGGAAAAATGCCACAGATCCAAGCTTGGCATTGCAGCAAAAGCCAACTATACTTCCCTAACCAGTTGCCAGCGACTTGGCATCGAGAAGAAGGCTTTGGCGTTGAATTTTGTTCCTCACGACGCGTTAAAAGAGGCACAGAAGAAACCAAAGGGGTCAGAACCCCTGAGTTACACGTGTGAAGTGCTAACGTGTGCTGAAGTCGATGGGGGTTTGTCACTCGTCAACGATTCCAGATACGATTATTATAGCATCTATGCTAAACCATTCCGTAAGTAATTTGTTTGCTAAACCATTTTGTTCTGCGTACAGTTTGTTTAGCTAGAAATTGAACATTCACGAATAAAACGTGCACGATTCAAACAAACATCAAGTTGTACTTTGATTTGTATGCAGGTTTGACGACTAACAAAACTTGACATAAGTTTTTTGCCGTCTCACTCTTATTACCTTTTTTTATGGCATAGGCAAGGCTGACGAGCACACAGGCCACCTGATGGTAAGTGGAAACTGTGACCCATAGACATTCGCATTCACAAGACTGCAAGCCTAAGACTGCAAATGCGCTGCCAACCCTGAGGACTAAGATGGAATGCCTCTATGCTAGTCATTACACCGGCTGTCTTATCCCCAAACCGGGACACAACAATGCGAACACTGCTGTTTGGCGGTAGGTTAATGGATAAGATGGTGGTAGCGATCCGGACGGACCCCGCACAAGGTCCTACCAGCTACCACTCGCAAAACCACCTTTATAGAGCCAGTCATTAAAGTTATCGCTGTCCTGTTCAAGCTTCAAAGTAAGAGTGAGACACCACGGCATAGGATGTCAACTCGTGATGTCGCGTTGGTTAGCCTTCTCTATTATCTTAAAGCGTGTTACCGTAGTTCTTATGGCGTTGGGTTGGTGCATCACACACAAGCACCATGTTCGCGAAGGCGCGCACGCCAGAGTCCTACTTTTAAAATCAAAGTTGAAAAAACCGTTTCATTCGTTTTTAAGATACTTTGAAAATCGAAGTTCAAAATTTTCATCGTTTTTACGATACAACAAAAATAAGAAATAGACGTTAAAAATCCTTTAGTAATCCACTTTCTTAAAAAAAACACATTATTCTGAAAAACAAAGAAAATGTTTCCTACCTATTACAGTTCAAAATATACAGCCCTTTTCAGTTAGGACGAGAAGATGAACAGTGTATGGTTCTTCCTTATATTAATATTTGGAGAAAATGATTATAGAACAAACCCTAAAGAAAAAAAAAACAAAAAGGAAAAAATCGTCAAGTGTTAGTTAGCTCGCGATGATTTGATTCGAAATGGATTCAAATCGGAATATACCTTCAATGCGGTACGGAGCCGCAGCCGTCGGAACGGGAGTCTGACTCGCACCTGACCAGTTTTTCTAATGTTCCGACTGCAGCCCACATAAACTCGTCGTGCATCCCAGCGACGGGCATGTTCTTCCTCCCCCCGACTTCGTTGAACTACTCAGAGGCGCGAGCCGCCTGCCGCAACATGAGCGGCGCGCTGGCGGATGTGGCGAGCGAAGCGAGGACGGAGGCCCTTGCGCAGCTTCTAGCAAGCGCTGGCGTAGACGCAGCGCTTGTAGCGCTCCGACGAAACAATGGCAGCGCTTTCCATGGAGGCAATGGTAGATTTTTTTAATCCCACTAATTCAAATGCAAAAGTTTGTGTGTGTTAGTTTGATACTAGTACTCCCTCATGCTGCAACAGCTGGAAGCTGGATGACATTTTGGAATGAAGATAGCTTATATACCAAGGATTAACACATACATTGTCATATCCTGGAAAATATAAAAGTTCCCGAGGGAATCTATAATCGAGATGGCAGGACGCTCTCATTTTTTCGAACTTCTCTTTTGCTCTATAGTTCGTCTCTAAAACTGTTGTTGATATTCCTGACTCTAATCTGCCGTGATACGTATGAAGGAAGCTAACTGGTAATAGTATAAGCATTTTAAATTCAATGTAGTTACCAATAGAGTGTAGAATGCTTCGTCTACAGTTACATCCGAGTTCATAAATATGTGTACACTTGTACCTTGTCACTTTAATCGCTGTGAAAATTCATGTATGGCAGTTTAAACAGACATTAAATAGACAAGGTGTATACATATTTATGAACTCGACTGTACATTGTTCTCAGGTGAAACCTTGGACTGTACCACGTACCGAGCCTGGTCTCCCGGCCACCCGCGCCGACCTACTACCAAGCTCGACTGCGTCGTGGTGACTCGTCACAAGACCTGGCGCTCCATATCATGCAAGAAGCGTCATCCGGCGGTGTGCGAGCTCATCCCAGGAGGTCCTTATAAGAAAGGGTCTATATTTGCTTCCCTGAAGCTGCCTAACAGTAAGTGAGAGCATTGAGGTAAATGGCTGCTCCCTCTACACGTCCGCGGCCAGTGTAAGGGACGGAGCAATACGTAAGAGTGAGAAGCAAGAATATGTGGCTCACTCTGAGGTGTAAATGCTTCTCTTACGTTGTCCTATGATCCGCCAACGTTGAAGATGGCATCGCTGAAGCTCGACCGCAGACCCAGTAGGGCTGCTGATGTCTGACGCCTGCAGCTCCCATCTGCCGTCGGCGTCACTCAATACAGGTACCGTTACCATGAGTTACAATTAACGTACTCGCTAGTGGAAGCTCTATCCCTCGCATACCTCGCTAGTATTCTTATAGAGTGCGAGGGACAGAGCATTCGACTCGCTAGCGAGTACAGTAATTGTAACTCATGGTAAGGGTGCAGACGGCAGCAGGCGTCGAGCGCTTGCCGTTTACTGCGGAATGACACCTTAACGCGTCTTAAGGTGTCATCATTTTTTCCTTATTTTATCACATACTTTGGACTGTCATGCGTCCTAACATACTTTGGACTGCAGATAAAATTAAATAATTAGTACTTAAATCCTTTCTTGTTGTTTAAGCTTTACATTTTGAAAAGCATTCATATTTATCACCTTTATACGCCGCCTGAGCCGGCTCATATTTATTATTCAACGGTTTTCTGTTAAGTAGGTACAATTGTTTTTTTCGTAACAATAGCTTCATTCAACGTGGATGTGTTGTTTTCAGATACGGAAAGTCAAGTGCAAAATGAAGATTAACAAATGTGCGATAGACTTGCTCTTGTAACGTGCAGCGCTCAGAGCCTCATTTGCCATGAGGTGGCAATGTCGTTTGTATTCTACGAGACTTGAAAAATTCATGCGTTTTTCAAAAACGTAATGTAGATACAAATCACGTATTTTTGTTTAGGAAAGTGCTTTTATTCAGGTAAAATAAAACGGAATTTTAACTTTTCATGCTCGTAAAGTTCTTATTGTGTGGTAGTTTTAACCGGCTTTTTATGCCCTAGTACAGCCTTCCCAACCAGTGGGGCGCCAATGTGTAAATTAAACATTATTTAACAGAAAAGCACATTTAATTCGAAAGGCAGGGCATGAAAATATTATTTTCAATCACCTATTCGGAAAGGGGACTTTTCTTCCCTGCGAGTTCCGAGGGATCAAAGTGGCACTTTTCTGTTCAATGACATTTTGTTGCCAAATTTGATAATTGTTGTTAAATTTGATAATGTCAGTACTTTTAGAGAGGGTAAATAATTAAATTTGTTTCATCACTAAGATCTTTTATTTTCCTCATAGGTGATGTGAAAAGCAGTACTTATGTGTCACAAGGTGTTCGCTTCGTTCAAGATTCAATGTAGGTACGCTCTCGCCGTAAATATTTGTTCCCTTGTGATACTATTTCATCACACTTGCTCGGAAAGGGTTTTATAACACGCAGGCGTTAAGGGCAGTTATAGCCGACTTAGCTCCCGCGGGAGTTATAGATTTTCATAACTCCCTAGGGAGTTATGAGTTTAGTTTTAAAATATAGAATCCACTTGTACATCATTTCAGACCAAGGAGGTGTAAAATCAGCCAAGGTTTATTTCCTATATTCAAAACTTGGCTACAAACCAATTTTACTGTTTAATTAAAGTTATACGGCCCATTTGTCTGCATTATATTTCTATTTTACCATTATTTCAGAGACATTCGCAATTATTTTATTAAATTTCATTTTGAAAATTTGTACAATCTGGCAGAATGGCCTGTATTTGTGAAGTTTAAAAAAAAGCAATTGGGTGAGTATAGTTTTTTGAAGTGGTGTATTTTATATTTTATTTAGATAGGAATTAATATTTAGATCTGAGAATAAAAATCCTTTTATTTTTATCTTCTATAGTTTTTTAGAAATCATTTTTTAAAACACCGAGGTGACAGTTGATAACTTTCTATGCCTGTTTCCCTCTTACGCCTTGGTCTCCAATTAAAAAAAAAGAAGTGAGAAAAAGTTTTCGTTGACAGTTCTCATTTGTCAAACAATCCGTTAAACTTATATCTGTATTGGTTATTTTGTTTTTGTTTTGTTTCAATTCTATTTTAACGACAACTATTGCTTACACCTGGACTCTGGCTTTTCTACTTCTCTTCACGACCCTGGCACGGATTTCGGACACGGATCGACTTTTATCTCGACGATTTGCGACACTTTAATAACGACTTTCACAAATTGCTTGGTTCAAACCTCTTGGACGATTCAGCTACAGTTGTAGCGATGGAAAAAAAAGAATTATATAATCGTGTATATAACTCGGACATAGCACGGTGCTTTGTACCTTCGTGCAATAAATTCAGACGAGACTACTCGAATGTAAAGTTTTTCCCCATTCCGACCTCATTACAAGCGACATGGTGCCGAGCTGTGGCGAGAAATTGCCCAAAACGAGTATTGTATGTCTGCGAAGAACATATCGATGTAAGTAAATTGCTGTTTGAAGTCTTTTAATTTTAAACAAGGAGTCTATTCTGGGTGCTAATAATATTCTGTTTTCAGATTGAACAAGATTGCTGTAAAAAAAGATCTGGCAGGTTGTGTTTAAAGAAGACTGCAAATTTAATATTAACCAGAACTAACTATGAAAATGTAATTATATGTAATCTACCGATTTCAGTACAAGTGAACTAGGGCTTCTGTAAAGTTTGCTTTGTCCTTTATCCCCTTTAACCGCAATAAATGAATTTGAATTTGAATAACCATTCAAATGTTATATTGAACAGTTTCACACATGAACATACTAAATGATAAATTTCATTGATGTAAGTTTAAAATTCATTTTACATTTTAAACACAGCAGTTCTAGAACAGTTGATATTACACACACAATTTACCTGCTAAAGCAGGACAGCCATCACATGTTGTATCAATCACACTGCTTTCTTTTTCATTAATATGAACAGTCACAAGGTAATATTTCTTTGTCACTTTATGTTTCGGGACAACTTTGGCTTTCACAATACATTCAGTATTTTCTCTTAACTTGGACATAACCAACTGCACTTTCAAGGTAGCCATCTCTTGATGCCCTAAAATGTAAATAAAAATAAGTGAGTATAACATTCAATCAATAATTAAAATAAAATATTAGCTATGGGATAAATTATAATTTAAATTAAACAACAATGACTATAATATTTTACTTAAAACTAAAGTAAATATTACGTGTATGTATAATACTTACTTTAATGCTTAAGCACCTCTAATTTCAGCAACATTGTGTTTATCGCTGGTAGAAAGATATTCGACAATTGTTGCCGTGTCCATTTCTGGCAAGTTTCTGGAATCTGCACGGGTGAAGGAAGTCATTATGGAATAGGTACCAGTGTTCAACTCCAATCCACACAAACTCTCAAAGACTTCGCTATATCGTTATTAATGTGCCGCAAATCGTCGAGATAAAAATCGATCGGTGTCCGAAATCCGTGCCAGGGTCGTGGAGAGAAGTAGAAAAGCCAGAGTCCAGGTGTAAGCAATAGTTGAAGTTAAAATAGAATTGAAACAAAACAAAAACAAAATAACCAATACAGATATAAGTTTAACGGATTGTTTGACAAATGAGAACTGTCAACGAAAACTTTTTCTCACTTCTTTTTTTTTTAATTGGAGACTAAGGCGTTAGAGGGAAACAGGCATAGAAAGTTATGAACTGTCACCTCAGTGTTTTAAAAAATGATTTCTAAAAAACTATAGATGATAAAAATAAAAGGATTTTTATTCTCAGATCTAAATATTAATTCCTATCGAAATAAAATATAAAATATACCACTTCAAAAAATTATACTCACCCAATTCTACGCCCTATCTGTGGAAGACTAAAAAAAAGTTGTCAAACTCTTTTAGCTTAGCGAATAGAGTTCGTTTAATTTTGTTTTTTTCTATTTGTTTTTTATTTCCTAGCTAATGTGATCAAAATCATTGTGTGTATCATGGGCAGTAAGGAGATTGCAAACTCGAGTCATTAAAAGCCCTCCGCCTACGGCGTCGGGCTTCTAATAGTCTCTCGTTAGCAATCCTCTTCTTACCGCCCTTGATGCACAATGTACTATTGTCCAGGGAGGCCCGACGCAAAAAAGGGTTGACAAACCCTGCTCTAGTACATAGTGTTTTATTTTGTTCTAAGACTAAGACCCTAAAGCCTTAGAGCCAGACGCAAAACCAAAACTGCGAACCAGGTACAGATGTAGTCTGAATTGTTTTCCTTCGTATTTTCACGGAAACGTACGAACGTGTCTTGCTATTTCAGTCAGTCACAGTACAAAAAGTACTGAGGTTGGCTGAGGTTGGTGTGTAGGGTACACAAAGGTCATACGAATTAAATTACCGGGTTTTTTTTTAAATCCTCCTCTACCTACTATATACATGAGAAATGCGACTCGATAGCGGTCGTCATTGGTCAAGGTTGTGTCAAATGGAAAGTTGTATCCTGTAAATTGTAATTTGTAGCTTTATAAAACAGGCCACAGATGTCGCTTTCTTTTACGCTAATGACCAGAAGATGTCGCTGTTAAACTAAAAATATGCGATGTTTTCTTTTGTAGATGGTGTAAAGTCATAACTCATAACTAACAATCTTGGACTTTTACTACGCTTTAACTACACAAGAGGAAGAGCGGGAAAAAGCTCATTGCTTATTAAACGTAGAGAGAGAATAGAATAGAATACGCATTGGACTAGGTACCAGGTGGGAAGGCTGAGATGCGTTTATACATGTTACTAATGTATAAACGAGATGGACTTACTCTTACGTGTCCCTCTCTCGTGTATACCTTTGGCACAAAAAAATATGGCAGACAAACCTGAACAGCGGATGCGAATCGGAGGAGCTTTTTTGCTGTTTTCAGAGTTTTTTCGCTAAATACTAGGAAGGAGTATACGTGTCGTGCGTTAAAGAACAGTTTCGTGATTGTGGGCTGCAGTATTTTAGGCTGTAAAAGCCGGAATGAGCGGAAATACGAGAACATAACCTTTCATTCGTAAGTGGATACATTATACTACTGTGGTCTTTTAAATCCTGATTGACAATTACATTTTCATATCACCTACTCGGAAAGGGGACTTTTCTTCCCTGCTAGGAGGGATCAAAGTGGCACTTTTCTGTTCAAGGACATTTTGTTGCAAAATTTGATAATTGTTGTTAAATGCGATAATTTCCTGTTGTTAAATTTGATAATTTCAGCATTTCTAGAATGTGTGAATAATTAAATTTGTTTCATCACTAAGATCTTTTATTTTCCTCATAGGTGATGTGAAAAGCAGTATGTGTCACATGGTAGCAAAATTATTTCCACCTTGGGCGTTAACACTTGAATCCCTCACTACGCTCAGGATTCTATTTTAGAATCCCTCGCTACGCTCGGGATTCAATTGTAGAATCCTTCGCTTCGTTCAGGATTCAATGTACGCCCTCGCCTTAAATATGTCATTTTGCTCCCTTGTGACACAATCTACTATTTAACATGAAAAAGGACCGGTTTGGTGTTCAAATCTATTATTTTTCTTGCGCTAACCGTGCGATTTATGTTGTTAACCATAATACACGGTAACGCGTGTGATTGCTGACATTTGAATTTAGTCATGTAATAGAGGGAAGCGGGGCTGATTGGTACGGAAAAATGTAACCTTATATTTAGCGCACTAAAAATGATTAAAATTATACAATTTTTGCTTATATTATAGTTAAACTAATTGGGATTGATATAGCATTAAAATTAATCTTAAAAATTTAATCATTATAAAAATAAAGAAAAAACTGTGAAAAATAGAATTTGTTTCATTGTTCCCCATCCATGGGACACCTTGATACGCATGCATAATTATGTATAAAAAGTTTTAAAAATGCCAACATTCAACAAAATGTTGTTTCGTCTCTTTTAAAGGAGGATGTAGAGAACCTATTGTGTTCCATAAAGAGTTCAAATATATATTTTTTTCAATATATTATACTTATAGACATTATTACCGATTTCAATTTGTTTTTTTTTGTATTTATTTAATGAACTTTAACATGTATGAGAAAATAGGCTAAACGAACCCTAAAACACTTTTAGTCACTTAAACAATACAGTCATAAATTACTTACTCAACTGTATACTGTTGTATCGAAGTGCCCCAACGGACATATTCGGAAAATATTTGAATGTTAATAAAACCACTGTAGTTTACAAAAGTTAAACATGCAATCCTGACAGCGAAATAAAATAACTTAATATTGAGAATTTCAAATATCCAATAAACAGATAAACACTGCAACAATTAACTATTACATAAAACTACATAACATAAGCAATATATTTTTAGTGAGTTACACTGAAAACACTTATTTACTTTCGAAATGCTAAATGCGAAATGAACAACCACCTAGCGATGCGTTTACAGCGTCAAGCCCGCTTATGTATAGTAATTTTTCAACGAAATAGTGCTGATGTATTATTGTGCCCCGTGCATCAAACTGCCCCGCTTACCCCTAAGAATTTTGTGTTGTCATCCATTTAAAATGCATTTTCCCCTCAAACGGGGTAATATATAATTATATATTATTGGGTATTTTGGAATAAAACAAGTTAACTTTTATGATCCCTGAAATTTACTTTTTACTTTCGTAAAATTTTAGAACATTTTTCAATATTTTTCAGATTCCCATCTGATACTGAAGCAAGGAAGCTGGATTAAAGCTACAGGTCGCATAAAGTGGCAACCAACAAAGTTTTCTCGTATCTGCTCAAAACACTTTGAAGCACATTGTTAATATATGACAATACCTTTTGTAACAAATATTTATATAAATTTACACAAACTTGAAGTGGCATTCTAATCGTAGGCATTTCAGAACTATACTCGAAAATCTTATTTAAGACCAAAATCCTAACCTCAACGGGCGCACATTCGCTGTGATTACTGCATTTTGGTTGAAGTGTAGGTACCTACTTATTTTTATCAATAAAACCTTCCCTTATATTACTAATTACACGAATTTTGATTCATATTTTTATGAAATAATGTTAAAATAACGAAATAATCAGAAGGAACTGTCAGATCAGAAGGTTTTGTTCTTTAATTAGATTTTCGAGTATAAAAAAATGAATAATTTTAGGTACATAGGTATTTTGACGGTTCGAAAATGTACACACAAATACGTACACACATTTGGAGGTTATGAGGTTGCGAATATAATTTAAAACAGTAAGCAACGCCGTATGAATATTATTGTGTGTTATGTTTTAAAACCAATGTCACAAGCACAAGGATTATATTTCCGACTCGCAATCCACCGGTTGTAAAGTCAGGTAAAAAGTGGCTATTGGGGAAATTTAGCAAATTGTTGGCAACAAAGGTATATACCACACTTATATGTATAGATACTATCTCCATCTCAAAAGTATACGCACGGGCCTAGTCTAATCCATACTCTGTTTACGTTATTTATTAATCTTATTATTATAAGAAAATACACATTCATTTACAAAACGCTCCGTGTATGAAAGGAAACGTTTAAAATTTTATCATGCTGTCAATGTCACCTAATGTTGCCGATTAATAATAACCCCAACTTGTCTCGATTTATGAAGGTATTTAGGGGTATTCAGTGAGAAATAGCAAGCGGTAAAATCTGTTTTGACCAATTAGAATCAGCTCGTCTAGTCGTATCACCGTAAACAATTAACTAAGGCATAATTACACACGATTTTTTCGTCAAGACTCTTGGATATTGGATAAACTAGGTACTTATAATGTATATATATTTTAATTTAATTTAAACAAGAGGGGATCTTAAGGTATTTCTACACGTTATTTGTCATTAAAATGAAATTAAAAAACGAAAATATAGTATTTAGCACATAAAAAAAACAGTTTACAAGCAAAATGTCTTAACCTAAATACATTTATTTTTTATTATGGCCAAAACGGAATAATAATAACTGCTTAGCTAGTGTAAATTTTTTCAAGTCCTCATTTATCTTACGTGTTTTATTCTTGTGAAAATAAAAATAACGATTAAACTATTTATTTCGAACATAATTTAAATTATATCAGTCATGATTGTTTTAACTCTAGAAGTTAATAACACTGTAATGCAGTATTTACGCCCACACAAGGATGTTAAGGCTCGATAAAAATACGTAAATTTTTACCAGTGGAAAATATACAATTGAATTAATAAAAACAAAAGAATAATTATTTAAATATATTAAATAACTGGTTTGGTAAATATTGCATTTTGATTTCTGTGTTTTGTACGATAAAGTGTTTTACATAATACATACGAGGGCAGAGTTAGAAATCTGGTAAAAATGTTAGAAATCGGGCATTTTTAACGCAAATTCATTAATTTCAATTAGTAATGCAGCCTTTTTAGAGGTAAATCGTATATTTTCAGCCAGTTCGCACGGCTAGTTTTTTTGACAGCTATGAAGAACAAAACAATCACTTTGGTGTTTGCAAACATGGAGAAAAGTGAGTTTCGTGTTCTGATTAAACATTATTTTTTGTGAAAAAGAACCATAACGGATACAAAAAAAATTAGATAAATATAATGGGAACTCTGCTGCTCTGCTCCATCGATTAAAATGATCCACAAGTGGTTTACGGATTTTCGTTGCGGCCGTACAAGCACTGCTGACGCCGACCGACCTGGACGCCCAGTTGAGGTCACTAAACCAGAGATGATCACCAAAATCCATGACATCAGAAACCAAGGAGCAGTCAAAACAATGGATTGCTTCAGGTGAACCTGCACCAAAGAAGGCCAAAGCAGTTTTATCGGCGAATAAAGTTCTGGCTAGGTACTGTCTTCTGGGATGCTCGTGGTGTAATATATGTTGATTACCTTCAGAAGAGTAAAACGATTAACGGCGGATATTATGCCAACTTGTTACGGCGATTTCATGAAGTTGTAATGGAAAAACGACCCCATTTGGCGAAAAAGAAGTTATTTTTCACCAAGACAACGCACGGGTCCTCACTTGTGCAGTTGCTATGGCTAAAATCCACGAGTTGCGTTACGAATTGCTCCTGCATCCGCCTTATTCTCCAGATTTGGCCCCCTGCGACTATTTTCTTTTCCCAAACTTGAAGAAATGGCTTGGTGGAAAACGATTTGGTTCCAACGAAGAAATCATCGCAGAAACAAATGCGTAATTTGAAGGGTTGGAAAAATCGTACTATACGGAGGGAATCGAAAAGCAAGAAAAGCGATGGACCAAGTGTATTGAGTTACATGGGGACTACGTTGAAAAATAAATATTTCTTCTTCTTCTTCAAATTCCTCTCCACTACTGGAGGTTGGCAGTCAGCTCTGCATACAACTTCCTATCTCTCGCCAAACGGAACAGCTGTTCAACCGTGGCGACGCCTGTCCAGGTTTTTATGTTCCCGAGCCATGACATCTTGGGTCAAATATTTACTTGGACCAAAAAAAAAAGATTGTTTAATTTTTTCCAGACTTTTCACTCTGCCCTCGTACATACATAAGTCGTAATAAGAAGCAAATTCTTGACGTCTTTATGTACTTACTTCAATTATTCAAAAAAATTTTGTCTAGTACTAGAAAATTATACTACAAAAATGTATTACTTACTTATGTACCTACTATTCTGTCTATACCTACATCTAAGTGATACTACAGTAATGTACACTAGGCTACTCATGTGAATTGCTGAAATAAATGATTGATTGATTGATTGATTCGAACAGGAGGGTTTTATTTATGATTCAATGACAACATTATACAAGTGCCCGTTCAATATGTCAATGTCAAAAGTTAACTAACTAGTGTTTCGTGATAGTATAGTACGTTAGTTAGTATCCCTTAGTAGTCTGTGGTTTCATGTGTCATTGTACTGGTTATGGGTTAGGTATTCATTCCGTTGTTCGTTGTTTACGATTGTTTACTTTTACTAAATGGTGAAGTAGACACGCATTGAAATTGCGTTTTACTCTGTGTTGGGAAATATAATTTCCCTCCACTAATTGGGACACGCTTTTGGAAGACCTTTCAAAGATGGGCCAAGGAAAGAGCCAATTTTCCGAAGAGGAACTTCAAGATTATGAGGTATTCTATCAGTAGCTTTACTATCAGTGATTTAATGAATCATCCTTTTAATAGAACTTTTCTTAATTAAGAGTACGTTGAACTTTGAAACGGTTATCATGGTATATGTACGATATTATGTTATTGTTTTGTTTATTACATTATTTTATCATTTCAGGATCTGACCTACTTTACAAAAAAAGAAGTGCTGTAGTAAGTTTTTTTTTAAACATATTTTTTAGAAGATTATTACTCAGAATACTATAAAATACCATATTATGCATTATTTGTTCTATAATCTCATATAAATCTCATAGAGTGAAGTAACTTACCATTGGTTCATGCAGTGCTGTATAAGGTATATAATTTCAAAAGATATTCTGAATTTTTTTTTAACACAGATCTGTGCTTACACATGCAAAAAAGATGTAAATCTATAAAATAAAATAAGATAAACTGGCTTACCCATTATTATTCTGTAAAAAAAAGAGTAAAGAAGCATATAAAAATACTGTAATCCATACAAATAACAAACATGGTTGAAATATATTTTTCAAAGAAAACTTTCCAATTACAGTGCCCACAACCGGTTCAAAGCCCTTGCTCCTGAGAAGGTTGGTCACAATAAGAATGCCAAACTGCCAATGGCAAAGATACTCCAGTACCCGGAGCTCCGAGTGAATCCATTCCGTGATCGCATCTGCAAAGTTTTCAGCTCCAGTAATGATGGAGACTTAACATTTGAAGACTTCCTCGATATGATGTCAGTGTTTAGTGATACTGCTCCGAAGGCTGTGAAGGCAGAGCATGCTTTTAGAATTTTTGGTAAGCAGCAATACTTTTTGCAAGTTAGAAATAGATTTTATAATAATACTGAAGGTGTTAAGATGCATTTTTGTGAGTATATTTTAAAGGGTGATATTAAGGGAAAGGAGATCTTTATAAATTTTATCTTACCACAAGCTAAAGTTATCATGGTTTATGTATTTCTCTGTAATATTATGTGTATTGCTGTCTAGTCTAGTGCCCAAAGCAAGTCTAACACTTAGGTGGGAACTAGGTAATTTGTGTGTTTTTTTTAAAGCATTGCTAATTGACAACAATAGGAGTTTATTTGAAAAGGTGTTATGATAAAAAAACGTTTTTATAGGGTTTTGTTTCAAAACTTTTTATTTGTTAAGAAAATAAATATAGAATATTACCAGTGTTTGCTACACCCACTTTGGATTAGTGATCAGAAGGATGTCATTTTGTTTTTTAAGTTTAGCATTATCTGTGATGTAGACCATTTGGCATTTAAGCTCTTTAGCCATTAGTAGAAATTTGTTTATTTATATAATTAATCTTATTTATACATTTAAAATAAAATAAAATTATGCTTTTGGGACAACCCCTCTATAAGCATTTTTTCAGGGTACCTTTTAATAAAGTTCCTGTTTTCAATTAACATGAAGGGCATGTTTAGGTATTTTTGGAGTCTTACCATAAGGGCATGTGGGGCACGTCCCCAGGCCCACCATTGTGAGGGGGCCCCGAAGGACCATAGTAGGAAAATTATAGTATGTATAATTTGCTTTCTTTACTTTCCAAAAGGGCCCCAAATTCTTGACTGCTCAAGGGCCCAAGCATAGTTAAAAAAGGCCTTGTGTATTCTCTAAAAGAAATCTATGATTCATTAATCCGATCAGTCTGTATTTTCCCATTGTTGGGTATTACACAATATCTTTTATAGGGCGAAACCGACGTCAACCCGTCTAGAGCTGATGGAGCAGCTAAAAAGCTATTGATTTAACCCCTATGTATGTTCAGCGATTTTACTAGTTTCGGAGATATTGTTCATTTTGTCACGAAAAATCGGTATACTGACTTTTTACCAAATCACCATTTGACAAACTATATTATTTTACTTTCATTTCGCAATTACGTGTTTGTGTTTAAACCATTAAGTACATATTACATAGGTTCCATTGGCTTGTTAAATCAGTTAGGTTAGGTTAGCTAATCAATCACAAAAAAAAACTGGAATTATCTCTTTGTGAAATGAAACTTTGTAAAATGATATAGTTCGTCAAATGATGATTTGGTAAAACATTTGGGAACCCTAAAAATCATTTATTTCACGTTTTTTTCTGTCACACTAAATTGTTTTTTCCATACAAAGTGTCGAGTGTGGAGAAACAAACTGTGTGATTAAAATACTATTAAAAAAAAACGGGGTGATTCTAATCGATTAATACCAGCTCTACAGATTCCCAATTCTATAGATTCTCAGCTCTACAGATTCCCAATACTACAGATTCTCAGCTCTACAGATTCCCAATTCCACAGATTCCCAGGTCTACAGATTCCCAATTCTACAGATTCTCAGTTCTACAGATTCCCAGCTCTACAGATTACCAGCTCTGCAGCTTCCCAATCCTACAGATTCACAATTCTACAGATTCGCAATTCTACAGATTCCCATTTCAACAGAAGGCCTAGGCCTAGTCAACCGTCCCTGATTGGTCGTCTTGGCAGTAGCTCACTCTGTGTCCATAGAGTTAGAAAACCTTTAGAAAGTCTAATTTGACAGAGTCGAGCGAGCTCCTTGCGGAGCTCTTATTTCTATGCTCTTATGGCCCTCCGGGCGTCGTTTCTAACCTAGCCTACCTACGACTCTGTGAAATTTATTATTTGTTGTACGTGTGTATCATCTGTATGTACAGTTAGAAATATGTAAAGAACCTGTAGAATTGCAGATCTGTAGAATTGGGAACCTGTAGAATTAGTAATCTGTAGAATTGGGAATCTGTAGAATTGCGAATCTGTAGAATTGGTTATCTGTAGAGCTGGTAATCTGTAGACCTGGGAATCTGTAGAGCTGAGAATCTGTAGATTTTGGAATCTGTTGAATTGCGAATCTGTAGAGACAGAAATCTGTAGAATTGAGAACAAACCATTCTTGGTATGTAAGATACCACTGAAAAACTTATGAAACAAAACATGAAATTAATGATTTTTCGTAACATGGACATAAGGGATAATTACAAAAATTAAGAATAAAATTATTAATATCTCCGAATCTACTAAAAACCGCTGGACATAGGGGTTAAATCGATAGCTTTTTAGCTGCTCTATCAGCTCTAGGCGGGTTGACTTCGGTTTCTGGGACACCTCGTAGAGTGTCCTCCTCTTTATAACGCGACTCTCCTCAGTCCTGCACTAATCCCACCCATTTTATCCTTTTACTTGTCATTAAACATAATAATTCTCATCAAATCTAGATTTTGACGGTGACGACATGATCGGAGTATCAGACCTCCGTGCCGTAGTCGAGCGCCTGTGCGGCCCAGACCTGCCGCTGCAAGAACCGGAGCTCCAGCAGCTGGTGCAGAATGTTCTGGAAGAGGCTGATCTTGACGACGACGGTGCGCTCAGCTTTGCTGAGTTTGAGCATGTCATTGATAAGAGCTCGGATTTTTGTCAGTAAGTTATCACGTAATTTAATTTTATTATAACTGGATTGATTTGGATACCTACTTATCTGGAGCCTCCCACTTATTATTTTATTATGCTCACACAAAGGATGGCCAATAGCGTAAAAGAGTTTTCGAAAACGATCACGTACTGGAAGACGCAGTTGGGTAGCCCCGCCAAGAAGTGTACCAACGACTGAGGGCCCTACTGACCTTCTGCTGAAGTTTCTTGCGGCGCTTCTTCTCCGCAATGATTGTTTTGTCCGAAGCGCTAGTAGATTCACTCTATATGTATTACCGACGTGTAAAAGGGCCCTCATGTTACCAATTTACTGAATTTTGATTTTTTACTGTTTTTGTCTAATATTTTATGGAAGCTTTACTACATATACCTGATTATGTCAGCCTCATGGGGAGACTTATAATCAGTTTAAAGTTACGGTAGCTTGAGGTTTAGTCTCGAATCTGAAATGCAAGTTACGCTTAACCTCTCGTCCAGCACTAACCCAGGATGGTTGTCGTCCTTTTCTAACTAACTATACATGAAAAAAAGACGCGATGCCATACCCGCCTTACCTAACCTCAAAGCATTGATTGACAATCAATCGTTTAGTGGCTTGCTAGAAAAAATGTCACACAAAAAAGACATTCATTACTACACAGTTTAACAGGTAGAGGATAGAGTTTTTCATGTTTCAAACCATGCAGTTTTTAATGAATTCGCTCCTATTTGTCTAAAAGACCAGTTATACAAATTATGATATAATTATTAGTTGGTTAAACTTTTGAATAAATGTTCATGATTATGCAATCCTTCCGAGCCGCGACACATAACATATTCACGACTTTATTGCCAGATTTTACGGTACTGTAATGAGTAGGTACTTACCTAAAAGTTGCATAATTCTTCTTATGCTAAACCGATGTGGTTTAATTATACAATGGTTATTCGATATGGTAGAGATTACGCTAATGTAATATTAAACGGCCACTATGCGCTGTGGCTACCACAAGTTGCGTATTTTCTCGCTTGCCTACTTTATTCTACTAACGTAAAACCATAGGCATGTGTTATATATATATGTAGATATATATTACATTGATTTGTATGTACTTTGTAAAGTACACTGGTCGTCACGAGGTAAGGGGGTTTAAGGAATTCCAACTATATATAAAAGGCAAACCTGACTCACTGACTTACACAGGGCGTCCCACGGCCATGCCACTTGGAAGGAAAGTACCTTGAATATTGTAGATGGAACATTTTACTGAAAGAAGACATTATTTGAATTTAGAAAACAATTTAAACTGCATTCATAGATATTAAAATAATCACATGGTTGTACCGGGAATCGAACCCGTTACACGAGAAAAGTAATCATCCTGTAGCTTTATCATACCGATCGCAAGGCTTCATCATAATGATTACTTTTTGCTAAATAACACAGTGTCAGAAACAAAAGGAAAACCATGAATTTCAACATTTGATGTGAAATTTTGTTAGAAAAATTAAAAGCTGACGTTGCCGTAAGGAAATACCTACAACTGACTTTATCATAAGTACCTATTACTAATAAATGTATTGTAATAAACTGAACTTAGACATATTATTCTAAATATCCACCACACTAAGATCAAAAAATCGACAGGGAGCGAAATAATTAAAAGAGTGCGACTTTGTATTCAACAGGAAGGGACTCATTTTGAGCATTTGATTAATTGATTAATTTTGTTTTAAAAATGTTAAAATTCATGGTTTTCCTTTTGTTTCAGACACTATGTTATTTAGCAAAAAGTAATCCTTATGATGAAGCCTTGCGATCGGTATGATAAAGCTCCTGTAGCTTTATCATACCGATCGCTGATGATTATTTTTCTCTTGTAACGGGTTCGATTCCCGGTACAACCATGTAATTATTTAAATATCTATGAATGCAGTTTAAATTGTTTTCTAAATTCAAATAGGTAATGTCTTCTTTCAGTAAAATGTTCCATCTACAATATTCAAGGTACTTTCCTTCCAAGTGGCATAGCCGTGGGACGCCCTGTATATCAACGCACAGCCGAAACTACTGTACCTAGAAACTTGAAATTTGGTACAGGGGTTCCTTTCATGATGTAAGTGAGCACTAAGAAAGGACTTTTGGAAATTCATCCCCTAAGGGGTTAAAATTAGGGTTGCCAACTATTTCTTGACCAAATATAGTATTTTGCAGTCCAAGAGATAAAAAATATAGTAGGTACACAGAAAGAAAATATATACTTTAAAGAAAAACTTTAAAAGGTGTGTAAGTTTTAGCATTAAATATACTTAATGCACTTAATAACATTCTGCCTGCTATTGGGAAAACTATCTGAGCTGAAAAAAGCCCTTCAACATTTCTCCACTTCAACTACATTGGTGCTTAAAATCAGGTTGAAACGGCCAACCCTAACCACATATGTATAACGACTGACCGAAATATAGTATTTTTGCGTACTATATATTTCTTCAATAGTATACAGTACACACAGTCAAAATTTAGTATATTATCTACTATATATTATAGGAAGGTTGGTAACCCTATTTAAAATTGTACGCGTACAAAGACTTGGGCATCTTCTAGTTTCGTATAATCCTTTTTTAAATAGTGTCACCCTTGGATTGAACGTGTGAATGTTGTCATATGGTTCTTAGCTCGCCCGCCATTACTGACAAGTAAATAAGAGCTATCAAAACGATGACATGTCAAAAGGAATATATTTTTCATCACACTTGCTCGTAAATGGTTGGTGTTATTCCATGCCTGTATACAGAAGGACAATGGCCTAAATTGTTCCCGCGGGAATTATGGCGAGTTTGTCATCCCTAGGGAGTAATGACTTTCTTTTTAAAATTTGCAACTCTTTCGTACATCATTTCTGACTAAGGAGGTTTAATTTTCAGCCAAAAATTAAATCGGAATCTAATTTCATCTTTAAAAATTAGCTATAGACTAACTTACATTACACAAAACCTATACGCTTCATTAAACTTCATTATTTTTATACCTATTTCAAGTTTATATCAACATTTATCATTAAGTTTAGTAATTATACATTTTTATCAAATTGGCTAAATCTGGCTCGAATCCAGGTCGAAACTAAACGCAGTATATTATCTGTGGTAGAGGTCACAAAAAAATATCGTTTCCATTTACGTTCCCGTTCGTCAAAAGTTATTTCTTTATATTTTGCAGAGTTAAAGTGTTTTCTCTTTGTTTTTATTCCTCGCAAATGTGATGAAAACCATTGTGTGTATCACAGGCAGTAAGGGGATTACTAACTCGAGTCATTAAAAGCCCTCCGCCT
Source organism: Acleris sparsana (assembly GCA_923062465.1). Classification (NCBI taxonomy): domain Eukaryota; kingdom Metazoa; phylum Arthropoda; class Insecta; order Lepidoptera; family Tortricidae; genus Acleris; species Acleris sparsana. The sequence continues at coordinate 19,894,219 of OV281286.1, forward strand.
TCGGCGTCGGGCTTCTAACACTCTCGTTAGTAATTCCCTTCATACTACCCTTGATGCACAATGTACTATTTACCGAGCGATATTGGCAGTAAGTTAGTATGGTAACAATTTTTTTGATCGCATTTCTGAACAAAATATGAAAATACCGTAAAAGACATAACCAAAAGTGAAATTAAACTTGACCAAGAAATACGGATGATACAAGCATTGTAAGCTTCTAATTAGACAGCGATTAGAACGATTCATCCTTCGGATTGTTTGACAATGGACTTTTCGACGCTAGGACTTTTCATCCTTCGGACTATTTGACAATGGATAATGTGACCCCTCGACTCTCTGACAGTTGGACATGTATGCCTCAGAACGGGAGATCCGATATGCATTGTGACGTCATGTAACAGATCGGCCATATAAACTCCATGTTAAATTCTGATATGCTAGAAAGAGATAGGAACTTTTTTTTTTTTCTTATTGGTTATTTTTATAGCTATTAAAAATAAATCTCAACTGTTTGTCAGGTCATGAATATTCCCTTGACGTTAAGCTGATTGTTTTTAATAATGTAAATAAATATTAATAAATTGTTTCTTTTCTATTTCAGAACATTCAGAATACGGTTGTAACAGGGAGGCAATATTAATTCTCGAAAACTTGTATTTCATCTTGTACCTTCTAGAATCTAAGCTAATATGAATTAAAATAATAAATGTGAATATAATACAATAATTTATTGCTATTAGTCTATGAATTATAAAGGCTATGATTTTTTATTTTCTACCATGCATGACATTGTGAATCTCATTTCTAATAGTTAAGTTTAGTCTTAGTTTAAGTTTTATATCTGAAATTCTATACTGTATTATTGTTTTGTATATTCCTGTAATGCCAAAACGTATTAAATTATTTCCCATTCTATTTTTATTTCAATACCTACACTTTTTTCGGACTGATGGCCGGACGGAAGACGAGCTGTAGGTAGGCCTCCAACAAGATGGAGTGACGACCTCGTCAGGATCGCGGGACCGCGGTGGATGCGAAAACCACAAGACCGGTCTGAGTGGAAAGCCTTGGGGGAGGCCTATGTCCAGCAGTGGAAGTCTTTCGGCTGACATGATGATGATGATGACCAACACTTTATCAATGCCTTTGCCGTGCAGGACACTGTCCTAGGTCCCGGCTAATAGAAAGAGGACAACATAATATTTTTAAATTAATAATAGGTTGTCGCTTTTTTATTTTTCAAGCTGATCCATAAATATCCCACTCCTGCACAAATACTTCCAGGGGTGTAACCTGATCCAGGAATAAGGATGGGTAGTGATAGTGTCACAGTGACGTTACGATTCAATTCATAAGAAGTGCCAAACAAATAAGTTTTATAATGTCACTGTGATAACATTCAATGGTAGGTCAGGGTTCCGATGGGCTGGAAGTACAAGCGCTCAAGTGCCTTTGAACCGGCCTTATTCCTGGATCAACAATTCAAGGGTAAATACTAGGGATGCATCGATACGCCTTTTCGCCGATACGATACCGATACCGATACTCTTATAAAAATATCGGCGATACCGATACCGATACCGATACGCTTTTTGTGAATTCAAAAATGAAGGTATAATAAATAAATCACAAGACAGATTTCTTTTTATTGATATAAGTAGATACATAGGTTAATATTAGATAATTAAAAATTTTAGTAATTAAAATTAACATTGATAAGATTTTTGTTTAAAAAACAAAGTAATCGCTCGTTGACACTACATTTTTAAATTAAAAAGTATCATTGAATCGGTCATAAAAATATCGTCGATACCGATATATCGGCTAACCCGAAGTATCGCCGATATATCGGTATCGGTACCGGTATCGGATGCATCGCTAGTAAATACTCGAAGAAACAATGACATAATAAAATTCGTTTTTATCTCCTAACAACTGACACTATTACATTAAAATTGAACAATGAAATAGTCTGGTCTGATTGATTTTAAGGCAGGGCCCTAGTAGAGGCCATTACAGAGCCCAAGCGTTCTGGCGCACAATTTAGTGCAGTAGAGTGCAAAGATATGACACTTTTTTATGTTATTAAAATGCAATAACTATTTTTTGTGTCAAGCTAGGAACCTGAACACTGATACTATGACAGGGATCTATGGTAATGCAACATGATAACTAAAAACCCTCACCTCATAATAAAAAAAATATTTATTCAGAGAATACAGCTAAGTAAATATAAAAGATTATAATTTTTTGTATAAAAAGTTCATCTTATTACTATGTCAGTTTAGTTTTGCAGGTAGCCCGGGAGCTTCATCCTCATGAAAACCCAAGTTGTGAAGAATGAGACTAGAATGCATAGGAATGCTACGGAGATAAGTAGGATTCTGTTCAGTTTTGGCGTAGTTGGGTTGTGTGTTTGGTCCAAAATGATGAATCCAATGCCTCCTAGAGAGAAGAGAAAGCTAGAAGCCAGGCCTTCCATGATGTACTGGCCGTTGACTCTGTTCGGCATGAATGCCACCGGCCTGCTGTGACCATGTTCATCCGTAGTTGAACCTACACTGGGTGGTTCCACTATAACATCATAGATTATGCCTGAAAAAGAAAGCAATTGTTACCATAGTGTTGAGGTTCACTTAGCGTAAGTACTTACGGCGGACAAATGGAAGAGCATACACGATAAGCCGTGCGATAATGGTCTTTTTAAGTGTCATAAGCACGACTAAGATTTTGAAAACCTAGATTGCTATTATAGCATGTAGGATGCGAAATAGTTTAAATGCTATATTTCCACACGGAAAGTGATTGTTAAATTTATAATCTTATTAGAAAATAAATAGAAAACAAGACGCCGCTAACCTCCAGTCACCAAGAAGTAGGAGAATAGGACGAATGAGAATGTGGTCATCGCGGATGGGGCCTGCAGCCATGACGGTTTTTTAATTTTGATATTGGGTATTTCTAGAACTGTGAACGGTAATGCGATAAGACTTTCCATTTTGATTTAAATATTACTTAAACCCAAAAACGTTACACCAACGCCAATTGCAATAGTTGACGTCACGTCAGTCAGTAAGTAACGATCACATTTGACAGGTGCGGTGCGATGCGGTTCACCAACACAGTAAAGTAAAGGATCACCAATCGATCGACACATTAAAGGATGTTGAAGCATGACTTATTAATCTCGTGAATCAGTGAACTGTTCAATGCACATTTTAAATGAAAGAGGTTTATTGAATTACACTATAAGAATTATTTTAATAAACAAAACCAAAACAAGATATTTTTTGTAGAAATTGTGTCAGTATTTGCTTGCGTGTAATGGAGCGTTAACACTGATTGACGACCAATCACATTGCGAGCCTGGCATTAAATGTTTGTTTCCTATTGGACGACCTTAATGAATCAATAATAGAGCCTGTAAAGTACCAATGACAAAACTGGAAGTCCTTTATTTGACAGAACTTTAAAGTACTAAGAAAAAATAGGCAACTGTCAAAATTATTCGATTGCTGTAAAATTGGCTGAGTAAATGTTCGTCCCCATTTTATTTCGTACTAACGTATCATGCCACAGCAGCTGTCCGTATTATTACTCTTTTTAAAGATGTGCAATATAATAATGCCATTGTGAAACATTCGTGTAGTGTGTTATTTAGTGCAGTAGTATAAATTTGTAGCAATGGCTAAGTAAGAATATTTCGCACAAAATGAACTGGACTCTGGATTTCTCACTGATATTAAGATGAAGGGCGGGTTGTGTGTTATTTACACGTCGTTGCTGACCATTCTGGTGTTATCGAGGTAATTTTTGCATTGTTTTTTCCGAGCTTGCGTAACATACTTGTAAGTTTTGTTGTTAACGTCGCTTTTTTGTTTTAGTTGTGCGTTGTTTATTCTGGTGGTGTCGGAAGCTCACCAGGAGGAGGCTGCGAGCGTGGACCTCTCTGGGCTGCACAATGTCAGTCAGAAGCAGAGTGCTGTGAGTAAGGAGGACCAGCCCCAGGATGTGGCCCCATCTCCCCCGCGAGGGGAGGAGGCAGTACAAGAAAACCTGGAGATGATATTCGCTGAAACGTTGTCCCTGAACTCAGTGACGACAGATGGGTATGTCTCATTTACTTATCTAGGTGAGAGTGAAAGTGATAGCATGTAGTTCTTGGGAAAAAAATCTGAACCTGATCTTTATAGTAAAGAAATTATGTTTTTCAGTCTAAATACACTTGAATCAATTTATTGTTATTTACAACTTGCACTGTTATTGGTGTAGACATTATGTTTATGCCACCATTGTATTACTTTTTATTCATTTTGTGATTCTTTAATTCATAGGTAAAATATCTTTAACAAAAGTTTTTTTAAACGGTAATGATATCATGTTATTATTGAACACAAATACGTTGTTATTTCTACTTATTAAACTAATGTATTTGCCAATTTGGAAAATTCATTCATTAGAACAGTATATCATAATATAATCAAGGTTTTTTTAATTGTTTCAATTCCTTTATTTCTGTTGTCTGCAATGAGTTACAAACTAGCAATTAAAATTATTGGTGCAACTTCTAGCCTTGCTAATGACCTAGTGTTATAATTGCATTCATTAATACTTTTAAACTTTAAAAAATATGTTTCAGATATTAAAAAAATGCTAATTACTCATTAATTTCTCATAAAATTTGTGTGTTAGTTTGTCCTTCTGTCTCTTTAACTGAAACAAAGAACGTTTATAAGCTGTAAACCAATATAAAAGGATATCGTTTAGCTTAAAGGTCTCTGCCCACTACACAATATCATACCGTGGTAAAATATATTTAATACTAATTACCTTCCGGGCCTGATACGTTCATAGTACGGTCATGGTATGGTACGGTGTAGAGGGCAGATACCTTTAAAACTAAATTTAGGTTCTATAACTCAATGTAGGCAATAAATTGAAATACAATGGCTTTATCTAACCTTGAACCTAACAAAATGTTTTCTAATTCTAACCTACCAATTCATGTTTGCGCCATACTATTTCTAACCTATTCAAGGGCAACGGTTCTTTGTAATCATTAATGACAATCACAGTTACCATTGCAGGATATCCTGTGACAAAATTGGAAATAGATTAAGCAAAGAGGAGGGTTTATTTATCTAATTGGAATTAATTGCTAGTTTATGCAGATATAGGGTGTAGTGTAGGTGGAACATTAGTTCTAAATTAATTAATTAAGTTTTAATTTGAAAGCTTTTCTAGGCCACATACCTATACAACCGCTGGTGGACATTATAATTATTATGATCATGTGTTTATTTGACTCATAACAATGATTATTTATCCGACTGGCAAGGTAATTGGCCGATTGTTATGAAAAGTGTGTGCAGACTTTTACGCAAACTATTCTGCTCAGAGAACCCCTATTGCTAGTTCTGTCCTGTGGGTGATAAATGTTTTTTTTTTTTTTCTTGGCATAGAGTAGGCAAACGGGCACACAGGCCTGATGGGTAGTGGAAACTGTGACCCATAGACATTCGCATTCACAAGACTGCACGCCTAAGACTGCAAATGCGTTGCCAACCCTGAGGACTAAAACATTTAAAGAGTTTTGTGCTGCATAATTATATTTCTGTGTCCTTTCATATCGACTAGGTATAAAAATTCGTCTAAATATTCTAGATGTGGCAAATACTATGCGTCCGACCCGTAAACACAGCGAGCCCCTCAGTGACGTTAGTTTCGTAGTACGTCAGTTAAAATAGTTTCAACACGTTACTCAACCTACTTCACGTATCCAGTTATGTGGTAGGCGGTGTCGTGACGTCACGCGCCTGATTTGATTTGATCCACATGCGGGCGCATTCTTGCTATTACTCGTTTGGATCGCCTTTTATTGGTTGCGGCTCGTTAAACAGATTAGGTTTGATTTTTAACGGCGCGTGGGATGTTTATTTTTGGTTTTTTATCTTTATTATCTCCCACACATTGACCTAGCCCCAAAGGAAGCTCTAGGCTTGTACTATGGGTACTAGGATAAACTTACAATAGAAAACACCCAAGACGTAGGAACAAATAATCGCGTACATCACACAAATATTTGCCCCAGGCAGGGTCACTACCGACTAGAATACCGCGTCGTCTAATGTATTTTACTTCAAAAACCACCCTGTATTTGACTACCTAATGTTTCGATTTTATATTGTTAATTGAGGACACCTGCGACTTCATAAGCGTAGAATTGGTTTCCCGCTACACCCCCTATTTAAGGGATGAATTTCTAAAAATCCCTTCTTTGTGCAGCCCTAGGGTATCAAAGGAAATTCCCTCCAAATTTCAAGCCCCTAGCCTAGGACCAGCGGTTTCGGCGGTGCGTTGATCGATCAGCCACCGAGTCTGTTTCTTTTTGATTGAAAAAACTAGGTGCCTAAGAGTTTGAAGGTATTTTGCGGAAGGATTGTCGTATATTTGTTGAATACATGTCACCTATCTATTTTGTTTTGTTATATTCATGATAACTGAGTACATTTTTGTTTTTAACGTGCGAATCTCTCAGTGATTGACTGACTAACAAACAGTGACAGTGTATAAAGTTTTGCGGGTGGTAGGACCGGATCGCTACCACCATCTTATCCATTAACCTACCGCCAAACAGCAGTGTTCGCATTGTTGTGTTCCGGTTTGGGGATAAGACAGCCGGTGTAATGACTAGCATAGAGGCATTCCATCTTAGTCCTCTGGGTTGGCAACGCATTTGCAGTTTTATGCTAATGTCTATGGGTCACAGTTTCCACTTACCATCAGGTGGCCTGTGTGCTCGGTTGCCTTCTCTATGCCATTAAAAAAAACAAAAAAAAAGTTAAAATGGACTTGAAATTTGGAGGGAATAATCCTATAATATATATAGGATTTACCGAAAATAGACCCCTAAAGGGAACAAATAGAGGACGTACCGGGAAACTTAATCGCGTATGGAATAAAGAAGTCTAGGTTGTCTAGGCTTATACATGCCTATAATAAAAACAACGTTCATGGAACATGTGCAAGATATATAACAATATCAATGTCATTAACTTATCGATAGATCCTGCCAAGGCCACGATCTGATGTAAGATAGGAAGTTATTGCGCAGTTCGTTTGGTGTTACGTTTTTGTTTTGGTATCTTCTTTATCTTTACATAGTATACAATAGAGTTGCTTCCGCCGTCTGTACGCTTAGATCGTCTAAATTACGGTTTTAATCAATAGGTATATTTGTTCAAGAGGAAGGTTTTTATGTATAATAAATTCTGGTTTATCTACGGGTGTTAGAGAAAACTCACATAAACCGAAGCGATGCGAGGGCGCGTCGCTAGATCCGTATAAAAACGTATTAAACACAAATGTTCAGTGACCTTGTGCAATTTATGTATATCTTATAACAAGTTCGATATGATTTTGTAAAACGAAAAAAACAATAGTACATTGTGCATCAAGGGTAGTATGAAGGGAATTACTAACGAGAGTGTTAGAAGCCCGACGCCGAAGGCGGAGGGCTTTTAATGACTCGAGTTAGTAATCCCCTTACTACCTGTGATACACACAATGGTTTTCATCACATTTGCGAGGAAAAAAAACAAAGAGAAAACACTTTAACTCTGCAAAATACAAAGAAATAACTTTTGACGAACGGGAACGTAAATGGAAACGATATTTTTTTACTGATCTCTACCACAGATAATAACTGCGTTTAGTTTCGACCTGGATTCGAGCCAGATTTAGCCAATTTGATAAAAATGTATAATTACTAAAATTAATGATAAATGTTGATATAAACTTGAAATAGGTATAAAAATAATGAAGTTTAATGAAGCGTATAGGTTTTGTGTAATGTAAGTTAGTCTATAGCTAATTTTTAAAGATGAAATTAGAAACCGATTTATTTTTTGGCTGAAAATTAAACCTCCTTAGTCAGAAATGATGTACGAAAGAGTTGCAAATTTTAAAAAGAAAGTCATTACTCCCTAGGGAGTAATGACAAACTCGCCATTATTCCCGCGGGAACAATTTAGGCCATTGTCCTTCTGTATACAGGCATGGAATAACACCATTTACGAGCAAGTGTGATGAAAATATGTTTATGCTTTTGGCCAAAGTAATAGGAAAATAGTTCCTCGTCGGCCCTTTAAGACGGGGTTTCTTAAACTATTTGCACGGACGATTATCAGGATTTAAAAAAATCCTCGTACTCCTGTCTAAGAATATTTTACCGGCACCACAATCTCCTAATAAACGTAATAAGGGTTTATTGAGATACTGCGGACCCCTGATACACAAGCTAAGGACCCCTAGGGAGTCCGTGGACCTCACTTTAAGAAACCATGCTTTAGGAGTTTCTGTTACCTATTGCCGCTCGGGCGCCAAGGTTGTATCGATGCGCGTCGTTGAATAGTTAATACGCACGCAACATAGCGCGGCGACGGCACTGGATACACTTTCTGGATTTTATAAAGTTTGATTCAGAAATCACTACATAGTGTCTTGATTGTCTGAAAACAGAACTAGTATTGCGGTAATATTTATAGTACTGCCACACCCACTGGCGTTAGTCCACTTTAAACGGATAAGATAACTAAATATTGACAAAATGTATCAGAGAAAGAGTTCATTTCGAACTAGAATAACATCATTGCAACATTTATGTATTTAGACTTGAAACGAATGGAAAATTGAATTCAATAGATAACCTACAATAGTGTGCTACTGAGCACAGATCCTAGGATTTTCGACAGTTGTATAGGTTAGACCCGAAATTTTCTAAAATCCCACTCCTGACATTGAGTTCCGGAAATGGTCCTTCGATTTCTGACTCTATCTGTCCATAGCACTAGCCAGTATCGAAATGCATCTCTTTCGTCGTCGTTCGCCTAAGAAGAAAGAAAAACCAACCAAAATAATTTATTATATCTTATGTAAATAAAAATGAATCGCCAAAATAGGATAATTCTATTTTTGTTGTGTTCGTTATTGACAGGACAATGTTAGTATAATAGAAAAAGAAAACCACCGGGACAGGCGGAAATTTGCAGCGGGGCGAAGCCGCTGGCGGATAGCTAGTGGCCAATAGTGTCTACTTTTAAAACGTTTTCAATGATACACGCGATAGAGCGGATAATGACCTTCGAGTGCCAAGTTTTTTTCATGCGCGTGCGTTCTACAGTATCTACTCAATGCCTGGTTAAGATTTTTTTGCTTTAAGTGGCCTGCTGTTGCTTCAACTATCTGTGAAACTGTCTCTTAGGTACGTTTAAATTGACTGACTGACAGGACAACGCACTGTTCGGCTTGAATATAAATTGTAATTACATAATTCATATCATATCATAACATTAAAATTACAAGTGTAGATACCTATGTTCATATGTGGACTTAGAAAAGGTACCTATTTTTCGAAGAGCATCACTGTCGTTCATTAAAACCTGCAGTACCAGGGGCCTAGCACAGATTCATTACTCTAACTAGCGTAACGAATAGAAAGGCCACATATTGTAATGCATCTTATGCATCTTGGCCTCAGAACTCAACCTTTTTATTTAAAGAATGGTCTAAATTTGGTCTGCTTTACACTAGAATAAGGGCATAATTATGCTCGGTCATGTATTTACTTATCAGTTGTTCTTTCCTAGGTTTAACATTATGATGACTTGCTTAATCCGTCTTACCTCGAAGTAAATATCTCTTCGTATTAGTCAGGGGTTTCACATCTGTAAGCAGAGCCCTTTCTTAACTAGTGTTATTTTTAAACTTGAAACCAGGGGGGTGTTGTAAGTTAATTGTGTGCATCTGTGCATCTTTCAGTGGTATTGAAATAGAAAGCTAATTTAACTGTGGTGTTTCTTAGCTAAGCTTGTTGTAAATATGTAGGGCCAAGACATATTAGCTCTAAAAGGTCGTCACTAGATTTTGAAGTTTTTTTATCTATTAAATAGTTATTAAACTACAATAAAAAAAAAGTGAGCCACAAAGAGATTTTCTCTTAGTTGATAAACGATCATACAACAGTTATGAATCATTCAAGAAAACTCATAGTAACAACAGCAAGTTCTTTAGTGATGCAACTAACATGTTAGTTGAATGTATCCAAACTCAACACGCTTATTCATAACAATCAAAATCAATTAAAAGCGGCCATGATGGTTTTTAGTATACTCTGATTATTCTAAGACGATGCCTGTGACAGCCGTATATCATAATTTCAATCGCTTATTACACTCACAAGCGATGTGTTTAAAAATAGGCGATTAATTATTTAAATTCCTGAACGTCGTCGCTACGTTTGTACCGATGTAGTAAAGTAAAGTTCAAGAAATAAGAGTTATCAAGTGTTTATATGAGCAGTCACTGGCATTCTCTTAGAATTATCAGAGTATAGATCTTGGATCACCACTTCAAGCAGTCTTGAGTGGGTACTTACTCTCTAAAAAAACAAAAGAACGATGTTTTTTGTACGTCCAAGCTGCAAGAAGGCCTCTTAACGGTTGAAAAGTGAATTACCGATTTACCGATTGAAATGGAAAGTGGTGCTACAATATCTGAGCTGTTTAAACGCGAAAGCTGGAATAGTTCGGCGGAGAATAAACTGAATTAATTACTGTTGTGACTTAATGGTTAATTTTACGATTCGTTAGTAAGTGGTTGTAATGTTTGAAGAGTATTGTGGTGGGATAATTGCATATGTGTGTATTGTTTGATTGTGCAGAACTTTTATGAACACCTTGTATATCTAGGTAGAAGTTGATTATGATCATGCTATACTTTTAAAATAGTCGTGGATCTGCTTTAGAAAATTATTGTCAGAGCCTCTATTCTAGTATAACAATATTGCTTTTGATATGTTTTAGTATTGTTTTGAACTCGTTCACCATAACAGTCAAGTAAATAAGAATTATCATAACGTTGATGATACGACAACATAACAAAAGCAATATTGTTTCACCGCGCAGAATAGAGGCCCTGGAATTATTTCGGTTTATTTTGATTAAAAAAAACTACGAGGTATCGGTTACGTGATTGCATTAACTTTGTTCACAAACGATGTTTTACTCACTAATAACTCAAATACAATACTCATGTAAATAAAAATGAACTATTAAAGTTTTTTACTAATATCTATTACTGGGTCGCTCTTGCATTTGACAGTAGTAGTCGTTTTATGCCATGGCTGATCATCATCAGCCCCAAGACGTCCACTGCTGGACAAAGGTTTTCCCCAAGGTTCGCCACAACGATCGGTCCCCCTGCTGCTGTCATTCAGCGGTTTCCCGCGACCTTTATCAGATCGTCCTTTATCGTCCAAGGCCTGCTGACACTTCTATGCCATGGTTAAACTTACCTAATTCAAAGATTAAAAAAACCCGCATGCGCACTATTACACAAGCCTAGAAAGAACACGTCAGTGTATTGTTAATCAGAGCTTATCTATAAGCATTTCATGTGTTATTTTTCCAGTGATAATGTCTTTGTCGTTTTTGCGATCCTAGTAATTCGGTTATAATACAATGGCAAATGTATCGCAATCCAGTAAGTTTTTATTTTCTTTACTGTGTTGCTTCAGGAACTTGTCTTTTGCATTAAGCTTCGAGTCATATTAGGTAATCTTATACAGGGTGATTGGAAGGTAGAGGTAAACCTTTAAGGTGAAGCTAGTACAGACCATTTAGGACCATTTGAGCCATGGTTGTCTTAGACGAAGTCTCACAATTTTTTTTTTATCGATTATTATTTGTTTTTAAGAAAATATCCCAAAATTTCACAATTAATTGCTAATAGTGGCTAATTTAAACCAAAAATTAATAATTTTTTACTTAATTTCATTAGAATAATGTGTAAGCAATCTAACGAAACAGGTTGCATGTATCTCTGTCATCAGAATTTTGTTTTACAGACATTTGAATCCCCGAAACATTTCTAAAGTTTAAGAAACCCTTTGCTTTAACGGCATTTAAAAAAAAAACAGAGCGTGTGATAATAATTTAAACCTTTTTAAAAACATGTGTAGTTATTCATCTTTCTTTTGAGGTATCATTTGCGCGAATATCTAGGCAAATATTGAAATTAGGACCTACAAACCAAATTAAGGGGGAAAATTAAAAAAAATAGATTTCTTAGGCAGACTGACCAAAACAACATTTTTAATTAAAACCCTAATTTTTGATGTTCGAAATGACTACCGACGTTTCTAATACAAGCACGAGCCCGTCTTCTCATTTCTACTGTTGTTGTTTTCAACATCATCTCTATCTTCATGGTTGCAAACGCTGAATGAATTCTCTCCACCAATTCTTCTCTTGTGTTTATTTCGACGCTTGAATACACTAATTCTTTGGCCCGACCCCACACGAAGAAGTCCATTGGGGTCAAGTCCGGTGACCGAGCGGGCCAAGAGATGGGTCCATCTCTGCCGATCCAGCTATCAGGGAAAGAATTATGTAGGTGCTCTCTTACAATTAATGTCCAATGAGCTGGACAGCCATCTTGCTGAAACATGATTTCTCGCTCTGTTTCAAATATCGGGGCACCGGATTCCTCTAAAAGCACTGGAAGGTCGTTTTGTAGAAATTGCAAATAATTATTGCCATTTAAAGTATCCGGTAAGATATGGGGTCCAATCAATGTTCTGCCAATTACACCTGCCCACACATTGACAGAAAATTTCCTCTGGAATGACACCTGCTTTTTCCAGTGCGGATTGTTGTCTTTTTCGGTCCATTGATGGAGGTTGTGAAAGTTTCTAATGCCCTCTCTAGAGAATTTGCATTCATCCGTCCACAAGATTGATTTTAGAAACCACGCATCATCAATGTCTCTATTGAGGAGAAAACGGCAGAATTCAATCCTTTTTTGGGGATCCCGCTCTTCCAGACCTTGCACACCCGTGCCATGGAATGGATACATGTGATTGTCGTGCATTGTTTTCCAGACCTTCCATTGTGAAATGTTTAGATTTCGAGCTACAACTCTGGTGCTGGTATAAGTATCGGCTTCAAATGCTGCTAAAATGTCTTCTTCCGTGGTAGGATCGTGTCTGCCCGTGTTGACTCCAGGTTCAACGTGGTGTATACCATTTTCAGCAAGCCGACGATATGCGTTGTAAATCACTCTAGCATTCGGTACCCTGCGATTCGGAAAACGCTCTTGGTACATTCGTCGTGCCAAAGATCCGTTGCCGTTTGCATTGCCATACATAAAAACAAAATCCGCGTATTCCTGATTAGAAAAACTAGTCATCACAATTTAATTGTGCGTGTACTTTACAATTCAAAGTTAGGGTTAAGTCTACGACTTGACGCACTGTGACAAAAATGTCAATTCCTTCAATTAAAAAAAAGAACAATCGAAGTTAGGTTATCATCAAAGAGTATTAATTTACTTATTTGGATCAAAAAGTTTTCAATGTTGTATCAAAATGTTCCCCCTTAATTTGGTTTGTAGGTCCTAATTTCAATATTTGCCTAGATATTCGCGTAAATGATACCTCAAAAGAAAGATGAATAACTACACATGTTTTTAAAAAGGTTTAAATTATTATCACACGCTCTGTTTTTTTTTTAAATGCCGTTAAAGCAAAGGGTTTCTTAAACTTTAGAAATGTTTCGGGGATTCAAATGTCTGTAAAACAAAATTCTGATGACAGAGATACATGCAACCTGTTTCGTTAGATTGCTTACACATTATTCTTATGAAATTAAGTAAAAAATTATTACTTTTTGGTTTAAATTAGCCACTATTAGCAATTAATTGTGAAATTTTGGGATATTTTCTTAAAAACAAATAATAATCGATAAAAAAAAAATTGTGAGACTTCGTCTAAGACAACCATGGCTCAAATGGTTCTAAATGGTCTGTACTAGCTTCACCTTAAAGGTTTACCTCTACCTTCCAATCACCCTGTATAATAAAAATGAATCGCTAAATATGTCGCTAAGCGCAAAACTCGAAGACCGGCTAAACCAATTTGGCTGATTTCTTTTTTGTTGTATTCGATATTGTCAGGACAAGGCTTGTATGAAAGAAAAAAAAACACGGGGAATGTCGGATTTTGCAGCGGGGCGAAGCCGCTGGCGGGTCGCTAGTTTGAAATATATTTGTCAACTGCAACGCTAGGAATACCTATAATATGTGTGTAGGATATTATTAGCTGTTTGTGCTACAAATTTTAATAGTATGTAATCATGATTAATGATCGCTGAGTTTTGTTTCCTCAAGGTATTAGCGTGATCTTGGACCAAATCAATTCAATAAAATGTTCTACGGTACCACCCAATCTAACAACGTCAGTCCAATTCATATCTCTTTAACTTTTTCATATCTATGTGACTTTTGACCTATATATCTATATTAACCCATTCATGTACAAATAAGCCCTCCCCCCACTTGACTCCCCCCCACTGTACCTAAGTTAGGTTGGTGGTTTCATATGGAGATAACCTGTTGAATAGATGCAAACACAAAATTTGCACTCTCTTTGTTAATATTAGTATAGATGAAGATGTGAAAACAGCTATAAACCCTAATATTATCTCTATACATGGAAAACAACTGATATATCGAACTTGCCAATTTTCATGGACTGTTCCACCACTTGTTAAAAGTGTCACATGTATAGGAAGGTTTATTATTTGACAGCGATGGCACTAAATAAACACGACAGAATTGAAGTTGAGTTTCTTGCGGCGTTTCTTCTCAGCAGTGGTCTCCTCTTGGGAAGCGCTGGTAGTATCTTGCCGTGTAAAAGTGCCCGAGCGGCCTACTTACTGAATAAATTTATTTTATCTTTTTTTTATCTTTATCTTGAAGCCGCGAATACACGAGCAAACATATTGATTATTGAAGCCTAGGCATTTTTTTATGGCATGGAGCTGTCAAACGACCACACAGGCCACCTCATGGTAAGTGGGATCTGTAACCCGGGACTACAGTCTCAAGTCTGCAATTGCGTTGCCAACCTGAGGAATAAGATGTAATTACTTCAGGGCGTCTATTCGTAGCGGTAAAAAACATCGTCTTTGACCTGTTATGGTATTGTTGTGACGTCAGCCGCCATTACTGTCAAGTAAATAAGAGCTATCAAAACGGTGACAATACGATAGCAGCTCAAACACGATATGGCTTTTACAGTCTTGAATAGAGGCCCTGTGCTAGTAATTTGCTAAACTAATATAAGTTTGATGATATGCATGTCCATATATCTCGAGTCGAGTTCGCAATTGATATCGAATTGTCACCGATCGCTATCATCATGTCAGCCGAAAGACGTCCACTGCTGGACATAGGCCTCCCCCAAGGCTTTCCACTCAGACCGGTCTTGTGCTTTTCGCATCCACCGCGGCCCCGCGATCCTGACGAGGTCGTCACTCCATCTTGTTGGAGGCCTACCTACAGCTCGTCTTCCGGTCTGCGGACGCCACTCCAGAACCTTCTGACCCCATCGGCCATCAAGTCGATTAAATTTAGGCCTTTTGATTATTATCTGCCCTGAATGTTATACTATTCTCTTAGAAAACTTCATCGCTAATAATTTTTCAAAAACACAACTTGACCCGCGCGCTGTTTGGCATCATGCGGAATAGGGTACGAAATACTAATAACGTTGGTTGAGCTGCGTCGAAATATCATCAAGCTCGCAACACGCTGAACCATATAATTACTACGTACTGCTATGTCATTTCAATTTGGTTGCCGATGAATTGAGTGACGAAATCTAAACGAATAACATCAGTCATCTATATACATGTATAAGAAACTGGCTGATTGATCGATCAACGCACAGCCGATACTGCTGAACATAGGGAATTCAAATTTGACGGGAATCTTCCTTAGATATAGGGGCACTACAAAGGGTTTTTAGAAAGTCGTCCCCTAAGGGGTTAAAATAGGTTAAAATAGTAGTGGGAGACTAATTCTACGACACCAAAGTAGAGTAGCGGGCTTTAATTAGTAGATAGTAGTGATAGATTGTTCTTGCCCAGAGATTTTGATTCCTTTTTGAGGAATCAAAACGGCAAACGAATAGGTATGCCGTAGTTATGTAGACAAGTAATGGGTAGGTACATATATGCTTCGATTGCCATAAAATTGAGTAAACATGTCCATTTATAGCGTCCTTTTTCCGCTTTTAAATGGCATGGTCAGGTCTTCGATTCATGTCAATGCTTTCAAGGTAACGCTAGTTGAATTCGTCGAGTATTTAGATTTACTTGCTACTTGCAATAGAAGTGTTTGTATTTTCTGAATTCGTGATCGTACTTTGTTTATTTTGGCTGAAAAAACTCTTTTAAATTGTATGCACTGATGGTAGAGTAAATAGGTTACATGGTAATGGCTAAATGCTGGTAAATATGTACAATTAGTCTTGTGAAGAGAAGTGTTGATGTTATGATTGAACGTTATTTCGGATTTTAGGTTAATACAAGCACAACCCAGAACCCCAAATAACAGTGACCTTAGACGTCTTCCTCGTATTGTCAGTCGGAATCTAGTTTTCGAAAGATTAAAGATGAAGTTTTCGGCGTGTGATGTAAAAATATAAGATGTGTACGTTAATCGATTCTATATCTAAGTTAGGTGGATATTGTCAGATAAATTTTTAATCGAATTTAGAAGGGCTACAATTTTTTGCCCAGTTGCCACCTTGTTGCAGTCTCCGAACTGGCTCAAACCTGTCAGTCACATCAGCTTTTGAAGCCTTGTTGAATTCAGAAAACTATCTGCCAAATTTGCCAAATTCCACTCTAGTTTGGCATTCTTTCACCGGATTGTAAACTACTATGTAAAATGAATGTCGTTTGTCCCACAGATTTCAAAATAAACCTGTTATTCTCGTTCGTGACGTGAACAGGTGCAAACAACACGACATTAATATGGCGTCTGGAATTTTGGCAATGTCCAGTGCAATATTTAGAACCGAAACGTGTTGTTTGGTTGCGCTGTTTGAATTGCATTTTAGGCCCTTAAGATATTGAAGGGATTTCATATAAATATTTATACCTTTAGAATTATCCCAAGACTTTTATGCGCGTGTCTTGATACAAGCTGTTTATTTTCACATAGATTTCGCCTTATAAAATTATCAAACGATTCAATTCAACCGTCCATTTAGTAAAAAATGCGTGACCCGCTGGTTACTAATATGCCAGGATTGATAACTAGGGAGAGCTAATGACAATTATGACAAAATAATTTAACCACACCGGTCCCTGTGTAGTCTTTATTTTGTTTTTGACACAACTGGCATAAAGTGGAGCCACTGGCGACCCTTCAAATTTATCTACGGTCACTAGTATTGACATGTAAACGAAATCAAACTTGTGAATGACAGACCACAATATTATGTAGCACCTTATCACAGCTGTTGCTATGCTAAATTCAAACGACTCTCACTTACTGCGACTAAACCTGAAAAAGCTACAGCAGAAATAAGATTAATTCTTAACGATCTCAAGTTTTGCTAGCAGCGTCCGCGTTTTCCCCACTATCGCCCGCCCTCGCAAGAGATGCATCTTGCGCGGTGTCATGTTTATTTACACATAATTTCTAATTGTTGGAATTGATGGCGCGCCCCGGATTTATGGTGTATTCCAACCGTTAGTTCACGGTAACTGACGGGGGCTCGTTATGAAAGTAGTTCGTTATTGTCCGCTGGGAGCTTGCAATCGGACGTTCAACTGTCTACTGGTACGAGGTGTGGGAGTGCTACTATTGGCGCGGTTAGATCGACGTTGAGTGATAATCGATCGAGTACTGAGATGTAGGTGTTCCACGAGATCTTGTATTTTTCGTGTACCACTTCCCCACGCGAAATATCGACAGAAAGTTACCCAATTTTCTTTCTGCTTTTAAGTTCTTCTATAAGTATAAAATTGTATGACTTTTCACTCAATAAGTTGTTAATGCATGTAAAGATTCGTAATGAAATATTTCTGTTGTCTTATCGAAATGAGAAGGTTCGAGCAATTACCCTATCTTTTTCCACGCGATTGTGTTTGATTGATTAGATTGACGTGATTCAACGGAATTCTGGTAAAGAATGTATATTTATTTGTTTATCGAATAATCACGTGTTATTTGTTTATTGGTTGATACGTTTCTGGCAGTGTTCGTGTGTGTTTCTGATTCATTATGAGTGGTTGACATAGTTACTTATTTATTATTAATTATCACAATCTATATCGATCGAGAATTACCTTTTATATTTTAGCGTGATCATGCTTATAGCTTGTTTTAGGGTCCGTAATTTAAAAATGTTTTACGGACACAATTAAATTTTAGACATGGCTGTTTATTAAACAAAATTTGCTATCTTTGCGTGTTACAGTTTGTTATTTCCAACAATTTGGATAACCTTTAGTCCCGATGTTGATACGTGATTATTCACAAAACATGATAATTTAGAGTTACATAGTATTGATTGACAAATCTAACCTACTTTTAAATAGTGTACCTACCTAGTAAAAAGTGTAATTTTAGTATTGATGTTACTAAGCACATATCATCATAATGGCAATAGGCAGTGATTAAACGTAAAATTAATAATAATTCTTATTCGGTACGGTCCCGGATTTTAATTGATGAACCATTATAGAACCTGGTGGCTTAAAACCAACGATTGATTCCTATGTAATTTCTATCTCGTCACTTGGCGCTATTATTATGACAAGGTTCTATGGTGGATCAAGATTTAAACGCCTTGATGCTACAAGACCGAGATTCTACTGGGTAAAACCATATTGCCTTTGACGCGTTTTCGTACTGTCAACGTTTTGATAGCTCTTATTTACTAGACAGTAATGACGGCTGAGTATTAAACAGTACCATTACAATTCAAAAGCAATATTGTGTTACCCTGTAGAATACCATCATCACCATCATGTTAGTTCTATTATAATTCGATCGACTTTGAATACGGTAGTAGCACTTTAATCCAATGATAAATAGTTCACTCTAGCTCAGCTGGTGTTCCAAGGAAAGTTATAATTTACCTTCACAAACACTTTTTGCATTATTTACGCGTATTAATGCAAATATGCTCTCACTGAACAAGTTATGGATTAACTTCTAAATGCATGGTTTATTTTGTTATTATAATGCAGGTGTAGTGTTAGGTTTTTTTTCAATGTTTACTTTCGGTCTTGCTACACATGTGTCATGTCAAATAATATCTATTTATTAAACCAATGTGCAATTTTACTTGCATGCACAGGTCATTCATATTTAAGTGGCCCGCGACACGGAATCGCGTCATTATAATTTATAGACCAGAATTATTGGTTTTTCAACGTGTTTAGTAAAGTGTCTACTGAATTATACAAACACTGACGCAACAATGTAATGCCAATTCAAATGGCGGGGTGTGTGCAATTAATTAAAATACATCATGGTTTTCTATGGTTTTGGAATCTTGCATACACGGAATTAGTAAAAATTTACCAGTCAGTATTGATTTTAGAAAACGAACGTATGTCCTCCATATTTGTCCTTCACATTAGTTGCTACGTTTTAACTGGTACGGTGACGAACCTTAATATGTGATCCATTTAAAAAAATAGGTTCGAGGTCGTCAATGTCATTAGAGATGTCAAATCACTTGTAACTTATAGGAGACTCAACCTTACTGTTGTGGAATGTCAGATTGACTTTGGACCTAAGGTGGGTCCCGAATTTAAGTTCTTGTTTTTTCATTTCATCGAAAGATATTTCCCACCGCATGAGTAATGTTTTTTTGGATGTCACAGTCACAGGTCCAATCTAATCTATCCTACGTAATTATTGTTAAAGATATCATTTCAGTGTTTGAAGTCATAAGTCTTTGACCAGTGTGTTGCCAGTGATGACTTACGGATCTGAGACGTGGGCGCTAACAATGGGCCTCATAAGGAAGCTCAAAGGCACTCAGAGGGCTATGGAGTGGGCTATGCTCGGGGTTTCTCTGCGTGATAGAATCAGAAATGATGATATCCTCAGTAGAACTAAATTACCGACATAGCCCGAAGAATAGGTAAACTGAAGTGGCAGTGGGCGGGGCACATAGCTCGCAGGACTGTTGGCCGATGGGGTCAAAACGTTCTGGAGAGCGTCCGCGGACCGGAAGATGAGCTGTGGAGAAAGAAACAAGATGAAGTGATCCGATGGATGCGAAAAGCACAAGACCGGTCTGAGTGGAGAGCCTTGGGGGAGGCCTATGTCCACCCTTGTTCGGTATATGGCAGATTCTGTATTGGACAGATTCTGCGATTGGGCAGATTCTGTGTTGGACAGGTTCGCGATTAGGCAGATTCGCTACTCGGCATAATCTTGGATAGGACAGATTCTGAATTCGATAGAAATGTGATTGGCCAGAAGTACAGTTAAGATGATAATAAAATGTAGGTATGTTAAAAAAACAACTTATAGTAAATTTTCCATATTTAATGTCAGTAATTAATCCATCACCACGGGAAAATAAAAACACAACCATAGGTAAGTACTTAATTTTAAAATAAATTTTAAATTATAAACAATTATTACTTATATGATCTACTTTTTGTATATTATGCAGTTTATTTTGCATAATCGTTCCAGACATTCTGACACGCTTTATTTAGTTATTTAAAATTGCTTGAACAATTATGTCTACCGGTTTATTTTTTCTATCAATTTCGAGTTACGCCGCTTTCCTTTGCAATAAATTAGATTTAATAACACAACACAACTTTTACAAGTTTTGAATCGTCATATCTCCGAAACGGTGGCTCATAGGAGAAAAAATGTACGACAATTTAGATAGATAATTGCATGATCTTCAATCAATCCTTTATTACATACTTTTATCATAAAACTTACCGTTTGGATGGAAAATGCAAAAAACCTATATTCGAAGCGAACTTTGAACCTGACCTTTTTTCGCAAACGATCGATGGGGACTTTTGACATTTTATTTATAATGATGGTCAGAACATTCGTACTAATTTTCAGCTATATGCGTAATAATGTAACCTTTCCCGTACATTTTAGGCTAACTCGACCAGGCTATAAGCTCATATAGTAGGCTTGGTGGTATATATGATTAGGTGCATAAGACTATTGTTCCTTACTGTACTACTTCTGCCAAATGGCGAATCTGCCAAACGGCGATTCTGTCCAATAGAGAATCTGTCGAGTAGTGAATCTGCCTAGTCGCGAATCAGCCCAATACATAATCTGTCCAGTCACGAATCTGTCCAATACAGAATCTGTCCAGTCACGAATCTGTCCAATACAGAAGCTGCCTAATCGCGAACCTGTCCAATACAGAATCTGCCCAATCGCAGAATCTGTCCAATACAGAATCTGCCATATACCGAACAAGGGTATGTCCAGCAGTGGACGTCTTTCGGCTGACATGATGATATCATGACAACATCACGGTTTCAGCAGAGAATAATAGCGTTTGATACAATCTATGAAGTGAAATTCGATAAAATAAACGAGGAGGTTCTCAATTGTCTTTGTTTGTTTGTTGTTACTCGATTTCTCCGCTAATTGTCAACCGATTTTAATGCTGTTTTATTTTTAAATAACAAGGTCATAATCCCAAGTGTGATGTCATCAAGATCTAATCACAGAAACCATCAATAAAAAGTCAACAGAACTCTTTAGTAATTTAAAGTCGGTTAATTACTTTTTGCAATGTAATTAATTAACAACTTGATAGTTCGTGCGGAACTGCTACCAATTACTGAATGCAGATTATAAAACTAGTTTTGACATTTTGCAGTACCCGTCCACATAAGTTAGTAGCTATATAATTATTAATTAGTATAATGCAGTCTATCGTCGAGTTTGAGCTACAAGTAAGCCTGTTTTTGGGCCTTACCTAACTTTAATAGGCCTTGCGCATATTTTGTAAAGATAAGCCAACACGAAAAGTGCAGTCATGCGTTAGAGTTAGGCTTCATCAGTCTAATGAAGGAACGTCCTCTCTGATCGTGTAAGAGTGTAGCTAGGACCTTATAGACAAACAGTGTACTCTTGGCGGTATTATAAAGGACGACACGTTCAGTATATTTGGTGGTGACCCTGCCTACGACGCTAGCGGTCCCCGGGTTCCCAGTTGTGGGTGGGACGATGTAGGACATGACTGTTTCAATTGAACCTCTCAAATAGACAAAAATATAGAACCTACTAGGAAAAATAATCATGCGGTCTAAAGATGCGGTTCTTCTTCTTTATTCTTTTATAGTGCCTCTCAAACTAGTGAAGGTTGGCAGTCAGCTCCGCATATTTCTCTCGGATGTGGATTAGGGTGCCGTTAGACTTTTTTTTTTACTTTCTCCTTAATATTTCATATAGTTAAGGTCAGGATGCTTTTTTAGACATTCTGTTAGAATTGTTCAGTTGTTTCATTATTGGATCATTATTGGCCCTTAACTTCAAAAAAGACGACTAATTGCAATATTTGACAACTTTAGTATTAACGAGCGACTCTCCTTCGCTTCGCTTCGTTTATGTGAATGTTCTGTACACAAACCAGAATTGGTTTTAAGCACTTACAAAAAACCTTCTGTGAAAACCTGATAGTGAAATCCGTATCATAATCCGTTGGGTGGTTTAGGGGGAGTTAGTTTTAGCGGATATGCAGATGAACAGATATACGTTTGTTTTATACTAGGTATGTACGAGGGGCGGCTGATAAGTGATCTCCTTGGTCAGAAATATATACAAAAATAATGCTGGCTGGTATGGATTTATATTCGTTTGTTATTCTATTTTCAAAATGTATTACATTCATTTGTTTATTGCATCACGTTTATTTGTCGTTTGGTCGTAATGGTTTAAATTAAATATTTGAAAAATTTAATAAGTGCATTTTACTAGCAGGGGACTATATAGCAAATAAAAAAAAATTAGCCACGACAGTCTTTTGTTTCATTGTTAGGTAGATTACTTTTCAGCCGCCCCTCGTAAAGGTAAAGATTTACCTATTATCGTATGTTTATATTTGTGTAGCACCTTCCCATACTTCAAGCCTAGAGCTTAGTTGGTCTAGTTCAATTTGTACAAGACTGTCTCTTGATATTTATGATAAAACCGACAACTTCCTCCAGTTGTGCACTTTGTCGAGATGGGACGGTGTCACAGCATAGGCTGATTGTGATATGTTATACCCGTCGGGATGAATGTCGCTTATTTCCCAACTGGCCGGGGAAAGCGGTCAACCCGCGGACATTACCGACTCCCACTCGATCGGCACGATTCTGAAAGCGATATACGCCGGTGTTAGGAATTGTAAATCTAAAAACCGCTACTATAGTGATGGTTTGTATAAAAGATGTCGAGAAGAACCGAATTGGTACTCTCTATAATTAGGAAGTGAGGCATTCGGAAAATTAAGAAATGGTAAAATTAAGACTTTACATAAAGAATTCGTCAAAATAATAATTTTCAAAATTTCACACATGGAAAATTAAGAACTTGGGTCTAATAGCCGACAGGGTATAAGTGTGAAATGTGTCTGGATTGCAACAACTCGTATTGTAGTCCAAGTGTTTACTTTAATTTAAGTGTATATGATACCAGCGAGTGCTCCGTGTGCATCACTTGCCATTCCTTTTCAACAAATAAATAAATTTATCAGGGGTTTGGTATAGATTCGTATTTTTCCGCGACATTGAATTTAAGTTAAATTGGATAAGGCATCGAGAAATCAGAGCTCCGCATTTGCGGGGCACCGTCAGCCTTCGCGGCGCTTCCCTCTTAAAAGTTTTTCATTGATTTAAAGCCAATAGAAATATTATTTCCGCTTGAATATGTTTAGAAAACATGTAAATTGAAGAATAGCAAACGCTGAATTTCGAACTCGTCAACGTTACGGCCCCCAATATTCAATCTACCTACACGTACCTCTTCGCTACGTTATCAGGTCGAATCAGACCGATATAAGTATGGTTAACTATAGTTAAATATTTGGCCGCCGCAAATGTGTAATCCGAATCTTACGTACCCGAAAACCAACGTGCGTGCATGACTCGTGATTTAATGTACCTATGTATGTATGTAAATGTGTAGATCATGCCATCCGCGATCGTAAGTTACTAACCAGCGAACTCGCAAGAATGAGAGTGCAAGACTGCGAGTGTTAATACAGCCCGATAATAACTACAAAATGCTAAATACGTTGATTAAAACGTGTACCTAAACCACTCATGTCTTTTAATATACACGGTATTATAAATTGGGTCTGGTTACCAATTTAAGTACCAATAAACTCGAACGCAATTCATTCACGTCTTCCATTTAATGCGTTCCCGTAGTAACGGTTCGCTATTTAACAATATCATTTTAGTGTTTAATTTATGTGAAGCAATAGTTGTCTCTGTTTTATAGTTCTCTTGTCTTGTATGCTGAAACATAGTTCCATTAAATCTGAAACAGGTTGTCCTAGCGATAGAGAGTTGAAAGTGTGTTTTTGTTTGTTTGGTTGTCACGACTTAACGCTTCAACCAATTGGTGTGAAATGAATGATTATTTTATTTATCGTCGCAATTCCCTTCAAGAACTATTTCATTATGGAATAGTTTCGAGGTTATCTATGCGAGATCGAATCAGAAATGTGGAAATCCGCAGAAGAACCACGATCACCGACATTGCCCAGCGAATCTTAATGGCAGTGGGCGGGGCATATTGTTCGTAGAATGATGATGATGATGGTGATGATGTTGATGATGATGATGATGATGATGATGATGATGGTGGTGATGGTGATGATGATGATGGTGGTGATAAAGAAGATGATGATGATATTGATGAAGGGAATAGCGATGAACAACTTATAAAAAATAAGAAAAAGTAAAATTGACGTACACACTGCGATTGTGATTGTAATTTATGTCTATATTTATTTGGCTAAATAGTGGCTTTCAGTGATACATCCTAAAGCGGTTATGGTGCTTTGGAAATATCAACATGGTCGTTACATGGCCGAGTGTTGTGTGAGCTTTCTCCTTTGCAGCTTGCACTCACGGCTTCCGCTTAATTTATTAGCGGTAGCGTCGTGTTAACACTTAGTTCTAAGAACGGGTTATCGGTGTTGACTCCATTTTGTATGGGAATCGGGAGCATGGCACTTACGGTTGGTTCTCACTAGGACATTAAGGATGTGCGCAACCCAGAACGTACACAAGTTATTCCTAGTGATGCAAGCCTATGTACTGGTAGTTTTGCTCCTGATTTTTTTTATGGAAGTAAGTAAAACATTTATAACATATTGTATAAATAAATAAATATACATATAATAAATACACATATAAATACATAATAATAACAAGAAAAAAACATTTCAAAAAGCAAAAGAGCATGTAGTGCATGTGTTGCGAAACGGACCCAACTCAGTAGGTATTTGCTGGCTGTGAAGCTAACGCTGGTCTGCCGTTGAACCTCTCGGTAAAAATGCGGAAGGTGATACAAACATATCTCATATATATTAAGGACTATTAATGTACAGCTTCGCAATGGGCGGTTCGTTTCGTGCTCCCACGGAGAAGCACAGCCATGGCTTGGATCGGATCGGTGGGGCTCAGGGAGACGTCCCCAAAGCAAGGATATCGGGATCAGGAAAGTGCGCTACACTTCGTTTAAGCGTTGTGAAGTCAGGTGATTTGGGGAAAGATGCTTAGCAGAACGAGGTTGTAGACAAGCGTGAGAGGGATATTATATTTGCGACTTGTGCGAAGGATAGAGAGGTAGAGAGGTATGCGGAGTATGCGAGTAAGGGTGCCAGAGAGTCGGTTTCACAGTCTGCTTTAGGGGGGTATCCTTCGCAGGGATAACCTCGCCGTTTTACTTGGGCCCTCTTTTGTCATACCTGTTTTCTGTAATTTAATGAAACAATAACGAAGTTATAGGTATAAATATCCATACATATGTGAACACAATTTCAGTTTTATAATCCTTACTTATATCCTTCCTAATATTATAAACGCGAATGTTTGTATACAGGTATGGATGGATGTTTGTTACTCCTTCACGCTGCAACAGCTGGACAGCTGGACAGCTGGCTGGGATTTGGATGAAATTCGTAATCGAGATAGCTTATGCCCAGGATTAAAACATAGGCTACATTTCATCCCGTAAAATTTAAAAGTTCTCGAGGGAATAACGATATTCGAAATCTACGCGGACGAAGTCGTGGGCAGAAGCTAGTATTTCATAGTTTATGAAAATACAGACGGATATGGCGAAACCATTAAGGGTCCGTAGTTGTAGTCTTTAGAAACGTAAAACAGCCAGTCTATAGCATATTAATCGCAATATACACACCCGGCAGTAATCTTCGGTAAGCCGAGCTATCATTGATTTCCCGTCAACCATCTCGCATACATCACCCGCAATAGAGATGTAAGTTTCGTACTTCATTATTAACGTTGGAAAGTTCTAGAAAGCAAGTGCATCCATCATTTTATTATTATTTAGACTGGTTCGATAAATGATGCCTTCTCCTAGGAAGACTATCTGAATTTATCGTGGCTATCGTTAACGTTGTTAGCTTACAGCTCTATTCTAAAACGGGATTTTGTTAAATCGCTTCAGGTATGCGTTTGCAGACGTGTGTGTAAACAATAGAAATAAATGACAATCGTTACCGACGAACTTAAGCGCATTTTAGACGAGGAATGACTGACTAACTATTGTGTTTCAAGCGGTGCTTCTCAGCAGTGGTCTCCTCTTGGGCAGCGCTGCTGGTAGATATATAGGGGTTATCTATTAACGAGCAAAACCGCAGCGAGCCAAAGGTCTAAACCGCCAATGAAACGCCTGAAGACCGCGGACTTTTAGGTGGTGACTTTTAGACGTATGGCTCGCTGGCTCGTGCGGTTTTACTTGCCAATTGATGCGGTCCTTATGACGTGTAAAAGAGCCCGTGCAGCCTACTTACTGAATAAACATTTTTTATCTTTTTCCCATCATCATCATCAGCCCAATTGTCTTCATCTTTTTTATCTTTTGTCAATAAAAAATGCAGAAGTTGACTGTTCCCTTACTATAACTTTTAAACTAAAATTATGCTGTAAAAAGGCAAGCTTTTTTGTACGGATAGTACTTTTTGTAAATGTCCAATCTATCAAGTCCAAATACCGTTCGTCTATTTTAGTACAGCGGAGATGCTGTTTCCACCTTTCTACTTCATAATAGATGAGCTCTTAGATACCATCATGTTGCGTTGTCATCGTATATAACCCTAGATAACGCGTCTTCAAAATTTTACTCCATTCTATTGAGGGAGACCGATTCAAAATTTACCCGGAAAATTTGACCCAAACGAATATCAAAACTGGCTTCTTGCTAAACCATCAGCAGTAGAAACTATAGCTAACTTTCAATCGAAAATAAACGACCATCCATCCATTCGTCCATCCTTTTACGTGGCCATAGACATACAGAGGCGTCAAACTAATAACACCCCTCTTTTTGCTAAGGGGTTAGTTGATAAGTTTCTATCTGCGAGCACCTTAGGACGCGTTTAAAGAAGATGTAGCATTTCTATGATAGATTTTACTAATGGTAATGTAATGCTCAAAAAGCAGTGTAACTTGCATATTGTTGTAATTAAACAACTGATGACTGCAGCAATAAAATAATTACAATTTACAAGTTGCTAACGGGTCTTATTCAATTTGTAATGCTTTCTTGTAATTATGTTGGTGCTATTTGAAGACTTTGCACCTTTCTAAGTATGCGTATAACGCCTTACATGTTACTTTTCACATGGAAATTAGGCAGCTAGGTACAACATGACGTGTTAGGTTAGGTCATGTATCTTCCTACTAAATTAATAAAAGGGAACCAAATAGCGAGTTCCGAAAATTATCCGATACTTTCGATGCGATGTTTTCCGATGGATGGATGGATAGTTTCTTGTCAAGACATAAATTTTCCCAAAAGGTGCTTTTCCACTATTTAATTAAAGCCTACTTTACCTGACTTCTATTACTGGATGCTTTTGATTATTCCGGCTAATGCAAATAAGTATATGAAGTAAATGACGATAATGACGATAAAGGATAGGAACACGGAAATAATACAAGTCTAGTAAATTAAAAAAAAAAAACTCAACATATGAAATATTTTAATATACAACAGAATCCAAAAAAAACAAATTTTATCCGCAACACTGTTCAGTAACATAAACTATGGTACTTACCACAACAAACCTTACTAATTACAACATAGGTGAAAATCCTACACTTTCTTTACATGTCTACACACACACTTCCCCATAAGATTGAAACCAAAAGTGCGCAATGAACAATTATACTACCTACAACTCAGATACAGATCATGTTAATAATTACTTTTATTTTTCTCTTTTACAAAAACCTCTACACGATAATACCGTACGTAGTGACATAGTTCCTAGTTTTCAAATCGCGAATATCGCGATAGCTCAAAGTTAATAAGGTGACTAGACATTTTGTTTCCGTATACCTACCTACCCTTCATCTAGTATGTTATATGTGTTAAAGGTATATTTAACAAACAACTAATTTTTCTAAACATTTCTTCCTCGCTTTCTCAGCATATTCGACTACGGTTGATCATATGCCCCTTCCGTGGATATTCACAATTTCCATGCCGTTCTTCATATGGTGATTCTGCTCCAAGTCGATCCTACCGTCCGACCAACGTACGACCATCTGCTTGTTAGTCTTTCTCGATTTCGATTTTCTTTATAATGTTATTGAATTTGCAATTTTCGTAGGAACTTTATTTAAAAACTGTTGAAAAAATCATTGAAATTTGAACAAGGCCATATCAGATTCAAGGTGGAATAATTGCATAGTTCCGCATGTTTGATTTACGGTTGGGATTTAGGTTACAAACAAAAATGATACTGATCGCGTAGTGAGTGCTTTTGTAACTTAGGCTTATTACTTGGCATAGCCCAAGCGATGTTAGTATTAATGAAAATGATGGTCTGGTGAACTCTAGGTCAAGCGCCCGCGCAAACAATTAAACTAAGATGTTACCCGCTCTATCCCTTTATCCCAAAAAACTTAACAAGAGTCTACTATTGTTTAACGAAATTGTGATTGTCTACTTAGGTGAACCAAACAATTTTGACAAATTATTCATTGTTAAAGTTTAGTGGGATAAGGGGGCTGGTCGGTTAGCTTTATCGATTGGCATACCGTGGTTCTAGAATTCATAATTCCGTGGTCATCATCATCATTATCAGCCGCAAGACGTCCACTGCTGGACAAAGGCCTTCCCCAAGGTTTTCCACAACGATCGGTCCTCTGCTGCTGTCATCCAGCGGTTTCCCGCGACCTTTATCAGATCGTCAGTCCACCTTGTGGAAGGTCTGCCAACACTTCGTCTCCCGGTTCGCGGTCGCCACTCTAGAACCTTTCCGCTCCAACGGCCATCAGTTCTACAAGCAATGTGCAATTCCGTGGTAAATAAACATAATCAAGGTATTGTGTGTATATAATAATGTGGAAATATCGACTCCATGGATTCTTGAACCGCGGTATGCCACCAAAAGTCCTGAGCCTATTTGTCATGTTTTACTCGTTCATTCCCACTATTTTTATCGTTTTGATCAGGCTTTTGGACCACCAGCAATCTCGTATCCAATGATCTGTGACCAGTAGAGAATTCATAAGGAACTATGATCGGAAAACCGCTATAAACGTGACATTCCTTTACTTTTTAGATGC
The DNA here is from genome assembly GCA_923062465.1 of Acleris sparsana. Classification (NCBI taxonomy): domain Eukaryota; kingdom Metazoa; phylum Arthropoda; class Insecta; order Lepidoptera; family Tortricidae; genus Acleris; species Acleris sparsana. Next base: position 19,923,912 of record OV281286.1, read on the forward strand.
ATTATCAATTATTACCTTTAGTTTATCGATCGACACCGTCATCAATCTAGTTTAATCGTCGCTATAGCGATCGATCTTCGTCCGCCGCGCGCAGCTGTTATGGCGCGATCCGCGCGATTCGATGCTTTCACTTTCCTTTGGTTAGTTTCGTCTGTAGAAAAAAGTTTTTGTTGTTGGCTAAATGCTCTTAGCTTCGTCATGGTTTAGTTTTAGCTTAGTATTTTTGGGTTTATTTGGCGAGTTTTTTTTATGTGTCGGTCGGACTTGATGTCGTTGGTTTAGCACTCTTGATATATGTAATTTTGAACATTATATTAATATGAGTTGGATTCCTTTTTGAAGGACTGGTCAGAGACGGCAAAAAACAGGGAAACATGGAATGAGTGAGGCGAGGCCATTGCGTAGCAATGGGACACATATGGATTTTAATAATAATAATTGACGCCAGTACAGGGTGACTGGAAATTCGCCGTATTCCTTGAAAGGGGTTATTCTACGCCTCATTTGTAATGTTGTAAAGCCCAGTCAATCAGGGGTCAAAACTAATTGGCTTTTGAGTTATTCACGTTTTTATATATTTAAAAAAAATACCTGCCCGTTGATCTAAAACTATTCATTGTGTAAAAATTTATTCATTTAAAAATAAAAATACAGATTTTTCAAATAACCAATGAACCACTGATGAAAAAAAAAGAAAAAAAAAATGCCAGAACCAAACTTCCGCCCGAGTTGCCAATTTCAAAATTATTAATCTCATCATCTCACCCAACAGCAGCAGTCTTGCCAGACATAACCTCGCCCAATTTAAGGTGCGCCACAAAACCCGCATCATAACATCAACCCGTAAAGGTCTCGCCATCTGTGGTCTTTTCATTAATTCATTATTATTTAATAGATTTAATTCCTATTTACGATGGGCGTTTGTCAAATGAAGCTTAACTTTAATTTAAGACTAGTTTCAACAAATAATAGAGTGTAGTTTGTGCTACTTGTGCACCATTCACAATCTTGTGTATTGTATCCCTTTAACATTGCCTCAGTGAACAGCATAGTTAAGTGCCCTACGGACCAGGACGTCATAATACTGACGCAAACTTATTTGTACGTCACGAGAATCTAACGACGTCTTTTGATGATTACAGCGTGTAAAGCGTGAAATTGCGGTGAAAAAAACTTGGTCACATCTAATGAGATTGTGATTGTTGTGAATAATCGTTTTCATTTTAATGCATTCGAGACTAAACAAGACGTTAGATACCTACATCGACTAAGATGTTAGTTGAATCGCTAAAGAACTTGCTGTTGTTACTATCAGTTTTGATTGATGTATTAATAAACTGATCTCAACTCTAATTCTCGTCTCGAGATGCGTCAAAAATGACAGTGTTCTATGGTTTCGCGTTTACTTTGACGTATCTTGTGACTGGACTCACAGTCAAGATCTGTTTATTATTACGGCCCTGAGAGAAAATGTCTCTTGGTAGCCTTGCATTTATTGATAAGCATTGACTTTTTGATTCAAACATTACAGAGGTCTCTTTGGACACGTTTTAGTTCACTTTTCTTAGTAAATTTATCGAACGGTAGTTGATTTACTTTCTATTTAATATAAACAAGAATTACTATCGGTATTGACTTGCGCATTAGCTATGGTAATAATTGTCGTAAGTTATTTTCAGTCATAATTTCTGATTGTATGGAGTTATGTAAATTTGTAGGCTTTCGAGTTTACGTTCACTTTTTAACATAGTTAATGCTGTTTCTAGATTGGGTCTGAAATAGAAATCAAGAAGCAAGCACTGAATATATAAGTAACATTTTCTCTTTGTTGAATTTAATCACATTCATGTCAAAACGAAACTTGAAGATTTTGGAAGTCTTATTATTAGAGTACGAGGGCAGAGTGAGAAGTCTGGTAAAAATCATACTAAAGGTATTTTTTTCACAAATTAATTAATATCAATTTGTAATGCAGCCTTTTTGGAGGTAAATCGTATATTTTCAGCCAGTTCGCACGGATAGTTTTTTTTTGACAGCTATGAAAAAGAAAAAAAAACTTTGGTGTTTGCAAAGATGGAGAAAAGTGAGTTTCGTGTTCTGATTAAACATTATTTTTTGCGAAAAAAAACCATCACGGATACAAAAAAAAAACTAGACAAGTATTATGGGAGCTCTGCTCCATCCATTAAAATGATTCACAAGTGGTTTACGGATTTTCGTTGTGGCCGTACAAGCACTGCTGACGCCGACCGACCCGGACGCCCAGTTGAGGTCACTACACCAGAGATGATCACCAAAATCCATGACATCGTATTGAACGACCGAAGAGTAAAGGTCCGTGAGATAGCTGATATTGTAAGCATTTCAGACGAACGGGTTCGTAATATCCTCCACACTTATTTGGATATGAAGAAGCTCTCCGCCCGTTGGGTGCCGCGATTGCTCACAGTGGATCAAAAACGCACTAGGGTGGCCCTGTCGGAGGCATGTTTGGCGAAATTTAGGTATAATGAAAAGGACTTCTTGCGTCGTTTCATAACTGTTGACGAAACCTGGATTCATCATCATACACCCGAAACCAAGGAGCAGTCAAAACAATGGATTGCTTCAGGTGAACCTGCACCAAAGAAGGCCAAAGCAGTTTTATCGGCAAATAAAGTTATGGCTACTGTCTTCTGGGATGCTCGTGGTGTAATATATGTTGATTACCTTCAGAAAGGTAAAACAATTAACGGCGAATATTATGCCAACTTGTTACAGCGATTTCATGAAGTTTTAATGGAAAAACGACCCCATTTGGCGAAAAAGAAAATCATTTTTCACCAAGACAACGCACGGGTCCACACTTGTGCAGTTGCTATGGGTAAAATCCACGAGTTGCGTTACGAATTGCTCCCGCATCCGCCTTATTCTCCGGATTTGGCCCCCTGCGACTATTTTCTTTTCCCAAACTTAAAGAAATGGCTTGGTGGGAAAAGATTTGGTTCCAACGAAGAAATCATCGCAGAAACCAGTGCGTATTTTGAAGGGTTGGAGAAATCGTACTATACGGAGGGAATCGAAAAGTTAGAAAAGCGATGGACCAAGTGTATTGAGTTACATGGGGACTACGTTGAAAAATAAATATTTACTTGGACCAAAAAAATAAAAAAATGTTTAAATTTTTCCAGACTTTTCACTCTGCCCTCGTATTGTGCACCTAAAGACCTAGATAAGATGCATTCGGCGTTCGTTATCGTTATCCAAAATGTATGTGATTGACGTAAGAGTTGCGCCCGCTGTCTTTACAGGGAGCCCTCAGATCTCGGTCAAACGGTCAAAGGAACTAGTTCGGTCTTTTAGTTCCTTTAGCTCCTTTAGGTCCGGAGCAAGTTTTGAGATCTGAGCAAGACACGCTTTGAAATACTTTCTACTCGTTCGCTGTTTCGCTCATACATTCAACCATTGCGACTGACCTAAAGGACCAAAGACCGATTGAGATCGTTTACGAAGAGCTGTTCCTTTCGGTCTGTGCCGGGAATTTATTTCGATTAGTTCTTAATTCCTTACCGACTCGAGCCTAATTCACGTAAGCTAGCTGTCAGCCGGTACATTTTGTCAGATTTCGAAAGTCATTTACGTCAGCGTTAAGCAAGCAGCTTCACAGAAACAGACACATAGGCATAGATATAGGTATAGGCATAGGTATAGGCATAGGCATAGGCATAGGTATAGGTATAGGCATAGGTATTTAAAAATATACAGGACGGCAACTACCTTAAATATTGTAACTAGCAAGTTCATAGGAGACTTACATTTTTTTTAAATGAATACCGTATTTATGGAATTTTGAAAATTCGTCTGCCTAAATCGGAAATCGAACTGGTCGAACGACAAAATAATAAAGAAGGATTTTTTACTGTCTTTATTTAATTTAAAGGTGTTAGATATAAATGATCATTATCATAACCCTTTCGAGCTGTATTCTAAAACACGACTTTGTTTTGTCATATTCGATCAGTTCGAATTCCGGTTAAGGAAGAGGATTTTTTTTCAAAAAACCAATAATGCAAAAAAAAATATTTAAAAAAATTAAAGTATGTATTTGCGTAGAACTTGCTTTATTCAATATTTCAGGTCATCGCTTTTTCCACTCTCTCTATATTATTGATTTTGGTTGATGGACTAGTAAATAAAACTTGTAAGTGAAACGTGACTAGTTTATAGGGGGTGTGTCCCAGACTTGATCAATACAGCTGCTGGCGAATCGCCAAGCAGCCTCCGACTCGGTCACTGCCAGACTATTGATCTGGGCTGGCTGCAGACGTTAGCCGCGGCTGGTTGCTAACAAGATGAGTCATTACTTTTTTTCAACCTTCGATTCAAATTGTGGGGTTTGTCTGTGGTATCATAGCTCCTAAACTGATGGACAGGCGTTTTTTTTATCAAGATATTTCTTAGCTAGGTTTCGTGAAAGAAGAGGTCTCAATTATGGACTTATTTATTTAATTATTAGGTATTTATTATTTTTGGTTTAACTCCACATGTCTCTATTATGACGTCACGTTTAGTATGAATCTTGCAACTGACAAGCTAATCCTAAACCAGTTGGCAGGTGGTTGAAGTTTTGAATACGTACGGTTCTCTGCGTTTTGGTTGAAATATGTTTGGCCGAATTTCCCAACCATTTCATTTGCCAACTAGCTTTTTTTTCCGTACTTTATAATTTCAGGAGTTTACAAATACTCTGACCTAACCTGGGATTTGCACGATGGTACTGAAATAAAGTCTAAAATATTTACAGTTCAGTACAGAAAAAAAGCGGGTTGGGAAACGATACATTCGGCCAAACATATTTCTTCCAAAAGGCAGGATACCTTTGAGTACATATGAATATCCAAAGACAATGATTTAAAAAGTGTCTAGGAGCTGATGGTGGAGTTGGAAGATGCCAACGGAATTTGTTCTAGACAAGTCTGTGCAAAACAAAATGTTGGCATTCGGTTATTAAAGCTTAAATTGTCTCAATAAATAGATGACTGTTCACATAATTTGTAAACAGACGTAATGTGAAAATTTAAACCTAAATTAATTTTGATTACATGAACATGAAGAATTGCATTCCTAAAAGTTGTAAAACGTACTGATTGATGCGGACGACTGATCAGCAACGCATGAAATGTCTTACTTGTTTTGGTTGCCAATTCGTAAGTAAAGCAGCATAAATGCCAAAGATATAGGGTTGAATCATCTTTTAAGGTACTCCCCATTTTTCGACATGGATCACAAATTATTTTTAGAAAAACTATGTTTTGTTAATGACGTGGCTTACACGCTTATTAAATCAGACAAATAGGCTAACATTTGAAATTATATGATTTATAATAGTACAGTTTTAAATAATAATATAGTTGGTAACGCGGGGGACAATGTTGTCCCTAGGTTTTGTACGGAAAATGTACATTTTTCCATGAGTGACCAGGTTTTTTCGATGATTAAATAATATTCAAGGTGTTTAACATGTAAGGTCTGTAAATTTGGTGGTCTGATTTTAATATTCATAAATTATTATTAACCATAAGTCACCATGAAACTTTTAATACCGCAAAAGAGTACCTTAAAAGCTGTTTCACCCATATAAAGTATTTAAAAAGGAAAGAAAGAAACATTTATTTTACGCCAGAACAACAAACAGCTCGTCTATTCTAAGCGGTAAAATTCAAATCGTATTTGAACTGTTATGGTATTGTTTTGTTATAAAATTACTATTAAGTAAATAAGAGTGTCAAAATGTTGACAATACGATGACAAGTCAAAGACGATATTGTGTATACGTGTTGAATACTGAAAAAACGAATGGGTTGATTTTACTTAAGGACCTATCCATGAAGTTTGATTGAGGTAACACCTCTAACCTTAGTAAAACATCACAATGAAAAGGTTGCTTGCTAGGTCCTATGTTAACCATTAAATTGGTAAAATTAACCCATTTGCTTTTCAGTGAATAGAGTGATTCTATGGGGTAAAACCAAATTATTATCGATCTGTTAGGTGATAGCTGACAGATCTTATTTATTTATTCTTTGACAGTAATGGGCGCCGAGTTCAAAACAATGCGATTAGGTACACATCAACGGCATTATTGTTTTAAAATGTAGGACGGGTCAAAAAGAACAAGAGAATCAAGTTTATTATGCCGCGTTTAGATTTTAAATCGTGTGAAAACGTTATAAAACTTGACGTTAACCTAACATAGAAATTAAGTATGCCAAATTATGACTTCCGTAACGTCTGCGGCAGACTAGATTTTATTATTATTTTGTCGTTTTTCTATTATTGTTTTGTAAACGATCATTGTATGGACCATTTGAAGATGTCTCTCCGTCTCTCCTGTTTATTTTCCAATGTTGTTATGTCGACCATCTTCCGAACTGCCTCTCATCATTCTCTCATCACATACTAAGGCACGTAGCCAACAGCCCGGCCAAGATGGCACCACAAAGATATATTCAATTAATTTCATACACTTTCAACGCCGCGCCGCGCATAAATGCCAAATTGATGGCTCACCATCAAAAGGTCATATGTCCTTTAATAGGCATTTAATTTGCAACTATTTAATACTGAGGGTGCCCAACAGCTGAATAATATTGTAACGTACGTCTGGGATCAGATAAACAAAAACATTAATCTTTTATAATTTTCAACATAGTGATATTCTTACCTTGCTTGAAGTTTCATGCTTCGTTGAAAAAAATCGTAAGGACGACGCGATGCGGTGCGACTCACCAAGTCAGAAAAAGACGTTCTATAAAACGGATTTGCACTAGTCTCCGGTTCATTTTTTTTTGATCCGATTCTGAGGCCCTAATAAACCGCGTTTATGCAATTTACTCTATTATGATGTTTACTGCTTCTTCACCAGTCTTTTCATTATAGGCGTTTTTTTAAATAGTTATTTATGTGACTGGAGCATAATGAGAGGCATTAATACACGAGTGTGGTTTTGCGAGTTTCATAATAAGATCACACGAGTGTTTTAATGCGTGATTATGCGTACAGTCGCATACACAATTATATCTACATGCATATCATACGTTTTCAACAACATGTCCCATATGGCTACACTTTCATAACTTTATTTTCTGTTCTTTGGAACTATTCGAAAGTGCGAAACAAATGACTAACATTTAATTTAAGGCATTATTATAATGCCCCTATGAATGTCAAAAAGCATTACCTACCAGCATTATTCGATAATCACAACCATAGTACATTGTGGTCTAGGCGCGGAAAATAAGGCATTTCCTGACGAGGTGGTTAGCAGGCCGAGCAATAGCGAGGCCTGCTAAAATACGAGTCAGGAAATCCTCGTTTCCGCCGAGGCATACATAGTGCTTTTCTCAAACATGTGAGGAAATAATACAAATACATTTTTAAAACCCAAGGAATTTAATTTACTTAATTAATATTAAATGTGATGTTGGTCATGTTTGGGCAATTTTTAAACAAAAACTTAATGGTTTTTCCAGGAGCATTTATGCTTGTTTGTTGAATTTGAGATGAAGCTGTTTCAGGGTTTGAGGCAGACAAATTTTCCTGTGAAGTGAAGTGCCGGGGACTTAATTTTTCTAGTGGTGAGCGAGATGTGGAGGCCTGAGGAGTGCATTCTTGCAGATGGTGGCGAGATGTGGAGGCCTGAGGACTGGACGGTTGCAGATGGTGGCGAGATGTGGAGGCCTGAGGACTGGATGGTTGCAGATGGTGGCGAGATGTGGAGGCCTGAGGACTGGATGGTTGCAGATGGTGGCGAGATGTGGAGGCCTGAGGACAAGGCACGTGCAGATGATGGCGAGATGTTTCCAATTTAATTTGTTTGTTTATTTTGTTCGAAATCTCAGATTTGTTTTCAATTGAGTCTTCGATATATCCTTCAGCCACTTTATCTGATTTCCAACCACCTAGTCTCTTTAATGATGTCAAGTTCGCTCCAGAATCAGCAAGAAGAGTAGCGGAGGTTCGTCGGAAACAATGTCCAGTATATGCCTGCGTATCGGTCAAATTCAAAAATTCAGCTATATCTTTAGGCATGGAAGCAATTTTGTGTTTTCCAATTGGTTGTCTGGTGCACTTGCCATCTTTATAATTTAAGAAAAATCTGGTTATTTTGGTATTTGGCGGACGAAGAGCTTCATATTTACGAACTATGCCTAGGTTTTCACCGCGGATGACAAATACTCGGTCGAGTTTCGTTTTGGTGTCACACAATTTAATAATCATGGTATTTTCGTGATTTTCAATGTCTTTTGTGTTTATGTTTGTTAATTCTATAGTTCGACACGCTCCATTAATTCCCACAATGAGTGCAACCTGTAACAAATAAATCTTTATTTATAATACACTGCTTTTATGAATATTATACAGAAATTAAGCCCTTTAAAATACACAACAGCTAGTTATCTATAAATTTACTAACCTTAATTGCTAAATATTTAGCATCGGAAGCTTCCTTTAAAAATCGATCCACATTTTCTCCAGTCAAAACCTTTGACTTTTTGCTTTTGAAGCCAGCGTGCTGTCGTTTAAGAAACATAGTAAGGTTTGAAAAATCCTTTATATTAACCTTGTGTTTCATTTCAACTGTACACTTGAGCATTGAATAAATGGACCACAATGTAGAAGACTTCTTATTCTTCGATTGCTCACTGAAATATGCTAAAAATACACCTTCAGCAAAGCTATTTACATTTTTGTTTGCCCTCCACAGCATAAACTGGTCATAAGTTCGGTTATATTTGTCCTTCGATTTAGCGGGAAGTAGGTTTTGCCTAACCGAGGCAGCTTCAGGTTTTAATATAGGCGGTGTGGTACCTATTTCCTCGCTTTCGTCGCTTGAGCTCATTTTTTCTAGTAACTATTTCGTATAATAACAGTTTTACTTCTTCTTTAAATTATTTGCGGCGGTTTTCCGTATGCAGAATGAAAGAATCTTACCGACTGTCAATTGTTTACTAAGCTAACCATAGACATTGAAATGCAAAAAAAAGAAAATTAAGAAAAAAACACACGCATTGTGCTAAAAAAGCGAGCAGTTACATTGGCTGTTTGGAATTTTTGTCTTGGTCCTTTTGATTTTGTATGCAACTGACAGCGTTTTTAAAAATAATATGGACATGGACGGAAAGTGTTTTCATATAGTTTTTTTACTCCTAGGAGTAAAAAGAGGCATTTTCCGTCCTTCTATCTCAAGCGGAACACCCTTCTTTCCGAGCATGTTTGAGAAAAATATGATTTCTTATTTTTTTAAAGAGTTTCGAAATTTGAATGTGATTAAAGTTTTGGCTACCTATACTGTAATTTAAACATTACGATGCAACCACAGATACAGGTTTACTAATATAGGCCATTTGCTTATCGTTTCTGAACATATTATAGGGAAGTTATGTCATGGATGTAGATTAAAATACATATCAGAGAGGCGCCACCGTCTACAAATGTAGTGCATGATTGTTTTCCATAGTATTTTCACGGAATGGTACGAACGTGTCTTGCTATTTCAGTCAGTCATAGTACAAAAAGTACTGAGGTTGACTGAAGTAGCATGACACGTTCGTACGTCTCCGTGAAAATACGATAGAAAACAATTATGCGTATACATCTGTACGTAAAAGTGTCACAGTTCTATAGGAAATTAGTTCCATTTTAAATAGAGATAAACAGAGATAAAGATATGTTTATTCACTAACTAGCACAATAACATACAAGAAAATATCCAGTGGACCCCAAAATAGACTGAGCCAAAATAGAGACTCACTTGAACCACTACGTGTGTTAATTTTACTCTTGTAATTCTCATGGCGTTATGTGCATTTTGTGTGGTTCTTTGAGTTTGGATATATTAGATTAATCCTGCTTATTATATTCATCATTATCAGCCGCAAGACGTCCACTGCTGGACAAAGGCCTTCCCCAAGGTTTTCCACAACGATCGGTCCTCTGCTGCTGTCATCCAGCGGTTTCCATCGACCTTTATCAGATCGTCAGTCCACCTTGTGGAAGGTCTGCCAACACTTCGTCTCCCGGTTCGCGGTCGTCACTCTAGAACCTTTCCGCTCCAACGGCCATCAGTTCTACGAGCAATGTGCCTTTATTATATTATCTCTTTGTAATCAATGTATCTTGATAGTGCACATTGTTTACCTTTCAAAGCACATGTATACTTGTGACGTAACTGAGTTTGTTTACTTAACGATATATTATATATATTATCAACAGACATGTAACAACAACGTTTTCATTGCTTCAATTTTAAACTTTACTAACATCAAGAATCAATTTCGAACGGTATTATATTAGTAGTGTAATGTTGATAATGTTAGGTATTAGTTTTCACATGCCGTATGCCAAATAGGCTACTGAGTCGGTGCCAAATACAGTCAAGAGCGGTGAACAACGGGTCACTTTGTATTGAATTACCCTTAGAAAGTGACCCGTCTTTATTGTCCCTGAGAGTAGGTTCGTTAATCGAACAATATTGAAAAAAATGCTCCGTCTTAGTATCTTATGAGTATTACAAACTAGAGGACGCCTATTTAAGCCCTTAGGGGGTGAATTCCCAAAAGTCCCTTCTTAGTGCACCCTAGGAATATACCCTCCAAATTTCAAATTACTAGGTCCAGAGGCTTCGGTTGTACGTGGATCGATCAGCTAGATAGTTTCATCTTTTATTTATATGTATGGATTTGTTCAACTAGACGATTAGATTAAAATATGAATGACAATTTGATCTTTGTCAGTCTTTACGAATGTGGAAAATTAATGACATGGCAGCGATTTGACGTTTTGGGTTGATCTAAAAATCGCTAGCTTACATCAATTTGCATGGAAATAGTTCAGTGTTGACTGGCTGTCGAATCTATTTATGAAACAGTGGTTATTTATTGATTGATTTCTATCATATTGATAGTTTTGGCAGTAGGCGCTATTTTTTTTCTATTTCGATTATTCGTGGTTGTTACCTACTTATTCTAAGTAACATACTTGAAACGTGTTTGTTACATAAATTTACTTAGCTCTATTTAGGTAATTTTGTTTCACGGTGCATTAGTCCACCAACCAACACATTTTAGGGTCGTGTATTGCTCGTCTCAAGATGCGTCAATGTTACAGTCTCTATGGTTTGACGATTACTTTGACGTATCTTGTGACCGGCATCTCAGTCACGCTGCTGACCAAAGCAAAAAGGTAACAAGCGCACGTGCAACTCGTACTCTTATGGGTATGGCCGAGAAAAATTGTACATTTGAAAAAAAGTCAATGTCCCTCTCACTTAAATAATCATAACTTTCTTGTATTTTTATTTTTTAATACCATGGAAGGCTATATCTGATCTGGAGAATGTTTGACGCATATATGTTTTTTTTATTTAAGTCAATTAACATTTCCAGCTAATATAGCATTTTTTTTTGCAAACGTTTAATTTTCGCGTTCATACAAAAATTCGGTGTCCCACTTCGACATCTCGCAGATCAAAGTCAGAAAAAAATACCATTTGCTTCGTACCCTTGATACTTTTGGAATGGCTAACGTTGTTAACTAAATTTGCTATGTTTTTATTGAATTATTTTAATAAAATAACGCAATATAGTGTGTCAAAAGTAATTTCAAACATGTGTCTCAGTTTTTGTTCACGAATGATACTTCACGTATGTTATCACATTACGGCTAAACTAACAAGAATCCGGGGCCGCATAAACCTTTATTGAGTCATGGCAACACCACACTACAGGTTGGCCCACATGCGGATAACCATCCGCCATTTTTTTTACGACGGTTGACAGAAACAGGTGGCCGGCGTTTTTGTCTCGGTGATATTTTTCTTTTTCAACAGTGAATATCTAAGGAAAGAACACAAGTTTATACATAATTATAAATTACAGATGTAGATAGACTATTCGTTTAACAAATAAAGTTATACGATGCTTGCTAACTTCAAAACTCACCGAATGTATAATTTTTAAGGTTTTGTCCACAGCATTTTTGATTCACGAATGATACCATGTGTTACTAATGTGTTACGTAACATTCGTGATCTGTTGTTAAGCTGAGTGTGCAATGTAGGGATTTGATACTAATTGGTATTGACTAAAAATATTTGATGTTTCTGTGGCAAATAATATATAAATTAAGTTTTCTTATAAAGTCTAGCCTAACAATGAAGATAATTATGACACTTTCAAGGACGCCACTTTTGTTTGCAATATACTTCCAAAAAAGGTTGTTATGACCTAATTTTGACTATCCCAAATAATACAAATAACAATTGTAGAAAAATCTCTATCGTGTACTCTAAGCTTTACAAATTTCACGTGTGTTACCTTAATTCTCGTATGTTACCGTGTGTTACCAGTTCACGATCGTTATGTACAATTTTTCTCGGCCATCGCCTTATACTACCTTTTTCTTTTGGACGGCAATACGATCCTGGCCATTCGGTGCCTACTGTGCCAGGCTTTTTAAAACACAAATGATCCAAGGTCTTCCACACTTTATCAATTTCTGAGTCACTTTTTAACCCCCTACAAAAAAAGTGGTGTTATAAGCAAAGGTCGGCGGGGGTGAGCCGTTTTCAGTTTTTGCATAACATGGACATACCTTGTCAGTTAATGGTAAATGTGTAATGAAATTATTTAATTTAGTCTGCTTTCTGCCATCAAAAGAAATGAATTTTATTAGAACCTACTGAATGTGATTAATCTATTATTCACAGCTTTCCGCTCAAGTCTAAAAAAAAATATATACAATTTCACTTCACTCATTTCAATGGATGTAGAACGATCTTTTTCTATCTATAAATGGATATTAAAGTCAAGGCGAAACTCATTAAAAATTTAAATTATAGATTTTTTTTAGTAAAATTTACATTAAATAACAAAGCTTAGTACTCGTTTTGTAATGCATTATAATTTTAGTTTAATAATTTCAGTTTTGTCTTCTTTTAATATTTATTTATGGTTACACCTTGTCCATATTAATAAAATAGCTCACCCTCGCCGACCTCTGGTTATACGTTGAACGTGTAAATCTGTGTATCTGTATGTCTATCTGTGGCATCGTAGCTCGAACGGATGGATCGATTTGGACGTGTTTTTTTTAATAAAGCTAGTGTAGTTGGGATGGTTCTTGCCTACGTTTCGTGCCTTAGGTATGTAAGAGATATCAGCTCTGAAATAGAGGTCGCCATTATTTCGGGTCTCTTTACGAGTATCTGTTCAGTAGTAATTATAATAAATAAGATGCAAGTCATTGATGTTATTACTGGACCAACGAACTCCTTAACTACCGTCCAAATATTTAGAGATAACAGGTCAACGACCCGCCCGTACAAACCAAAGAAAATGTGGAACGATGACTTCTACGTTTGCTTTCTTTTTTGATACACTCATAATCATTACAGGAGAAAATATTGACTCCGCTAATGAACAAGAACTGCTCGATCACTCATTCGCACCTTGCACGTTCACTTCCTGTTTAGACTTAGATATCTTAAGACTTGATTTCAGAAACATTCACTTTTTTATGCTCAACCACGATTCGCTTTTAATTGAGTTGCTTATCAATTAGTTTGGCTCAATGGTTCTTTCTCTCATTGTTCTAAGCTGTCTGGTTTTTGAAAGTAATAATTTAAAGGTACAGCCGTCTTTACTCCGCTCAATAAACTAACTAACAAAATATTGTGCCTAAAATAGTTTATTTTTGGACAAGAACTTTTTATTTACATGCATAAGATCTTGTTGTCACCTTCCAACTTAATCTCCAGATCAGCTCTTCGATACCATTATCTTGCATTGTCATGGGATTTACGAGTAGGTACATAATACACATAAACACCCTAACAAGTGGAGTAAAACAAATGCTTGCACAATCACAAAATTGCTTACGTTTAATAAACTACCAATTGCTTCTGTTGAATGTTCAGAGTATCGACCGCATTTACTGTACACTCAGTACCTATTCAATTTGTTCTAATATCATTACCACGTTCAGTGACCTTGATAGTGGGGTCGTGTTCGCATCGTTAGCTCTTACTCTAGACATCGTCTGTGTAAAGTCATATCCTTTTATAAACAATCCAAGTGTTACATTCCATAATAGTCGCATTGGTGATTTTTATACATTGGTTTTGGGTATGACTCTGAACATGCCAATGAAACTTGTATCTTCATCAAAGCTTATTTTATTGTGATGGTTTTACATTATGCTTATCGATAGCCTGTCATCATCATCAATAATATTTGGTTTATCTTCATATTAATTACTATATTTTTCCAGCCGGTTTTTCCTTTTTCAATGAGAGTGGGGTTTTGTTCGCATGCCGATGATAACACTTTGCATATTACTATCAAGTTATTAAATTAATAAAATACGCTTGTTCCTCGCCTCATTTGAGGTAGTACATTGTAGCACCTCAATGAAAAGTTCAAACTCGTTTTCAATCAATGTCCTGCCCAATACTAGTCGTTCGCCTGTCATTATTATCATTAAAATTAGGTTTATCTTCATATTCATCATTTCTTCATTCCTGGCGCAAATAATTCGACAGCGTCTCTTTTGCTGGCACGGCTTTACGGTGATTGTCATACATCCTAACAAAATATGAACCACGGAAACCCCTTCGCATACAATATTAGCTGCTAGTATTATGCATGCTTGATACAATAATATTGTTATGCTTCTGTTAAACAAATAGGTTAACTGTCTATTTGTCATTAGGCTTTATGATCCTGACAAATGGTTTCCTTATTCCACAGTATGAATTGACTGCCGTATCATTCACTCTCATAATTATGTTAACTTATGTCAATTTCTAAACCCTGCTCTCTATGTCAAATGAAACAGTAACCCATTATTAGTGTCTCATATTTCCGACCGAATGATCCGTGTCGACTTTATACGTTAAACTTTAGTTGTTAAAGTTTATTTTGGTATCAATGATATCATTGACAAAGCCCTTTCTTTCTTTGGTCAGAAACTCAGAATGTTACTTGAAACAATGTAGTTTTGTGTCGCAAACACTGTTCTAATTCAACGGAATTTATTAACGCATTGAGGGCCAGGTTCTATATCCCGATACATAATGGTGCCAATATTAGTATGTTTCGAATTACTGGGCATTGAATCTGTCACCTCAATTACTGGTATGACTAATAAATTTAGTATTTATGATTTGCTTGCACGAACCTTAATAGGATAGTTAAATATTTTACAGCTTTCGATTTTAACATTTCATTTGTGGATAAATAATTATTAACTCTTTATTTTAAAATTTAACCTTGATTTGAATTTGCACCAAGATTAATGTGATATGATCCCAAAATCAAAGTTTAAAGTCGCGTACTGTCACTTTCTACCTTGGTGAACAAAAATAGACAGAATTGTAGATGAGGGAATACAAAGTTACGTGTTGTACTAATAATAAAATTGATTTGTGAGCATCACCGGGTCGCATCGCTTTACAAATGAGATAAATGTAACAAGATCTGAGGCACGTGTCTGAGAGGGCTTCACCCGTTGTGCAGCATGTGCTTCCGGATTAGAAGCTAGATTTATTTTCTATGTATTTAAGTATTATGGCTTTTTCTTCGTCAGAAACTTCTTCAGCATGATTGTATAATGCTTGATTGCAATCTTAGTAAACATTGATTTTTGATAATTTATGAATACCCATTTTTGTCCAATGCGATATTTTTTCACTTCAGATGCTCTAAAATCACCATTAAACCCATAGGCGGACTAAAGTGATACATTTGGTCTCTAGGGACTTAAGTACCTTTTCTTTCTAATTTCTCGAAGAGCTACAAACAGTCAGCTGACTGTTGGTCATATTGTCGGAGAAAACAGAGGTTGGACGATGGAGGCAGTGAGTCGTGTACCTCGTATCCCTTGTGTCAACTCCTGGTATCGGGCCTATCTGCCCCTCCTGCGCTCTTTCCGACGACATAAGCAACATGTAGCCGGCGGTTTGTGGTGCACCATCGTCCCAATCTCTGTTTTGGAAAAGTTGACTATTACTCATTGATACGATTAGGTAACCTTAAAAACAACCATATAGTTTGCTTCCTCAAGACAATTCATGATGGGTTCAAGTTTGTTAAATAATACCTGACCGGTTTTTACCTCAGTTGCGAGTTAGGTCCTTTTTAACTGCCGCAGCTTCCGTGACAGTCCGGGATTGATGGGAAGGGCCTCTTTGGTACGTTACATCGTTATACCAAAACATCTTACTTCCTCAGATCTCAGTTTCTCTAGTGACTGGGCCGCTTATTGTATCACGGGCTCACGGCGTTCACAAGTATTGTTGGTTTTAATACGGTTGAGGAAATGTTATGCATGATGACATCCGTGGTCGTAAAAGCAACTAACTTTAACTCGACAATGCAGTATGCGTTAAGTGGAAGATATTGATATTTGCACATCGTTTTTGTTATATTGTTAGGCTTTGTTATTTTAATGAATAAGCAGAGTGTGTCATGTGTTTGGTGTTTTAACCCTTTAACCTATACAAATTAGCACAATCCTTTTGGTATCCTAGCTAAACTGAAAGCATCGAATTTGTTTATATGTCCTACAATACATCTGAATAATTCTCATGAATCTCATGAATCGAATCCAAGATAAACTTGCAAAAATTTGCACGGTTCCAACACAGGCGGACCCTTGAAACGGTAATCCACACTTCGTCAAGCCGTGCTCACTGGCTGGGATAAACGCCCACCTAGTAAGCCTGTCATGGAATCGGGGTCGCGTGGTCGATAAAGTCTGCCCGCATCTAGCTCTTAGTGCGGATTCCACGAGCGGAGCCGAAGAGTCCCGAAAAAAACTGAAAAATTAATACGTGCCGAAGTTAGGGAAGATAGGATTGAGATTGATGCGTTTACAGTACCTACTGCTTCCTAGAGAAATAATATACTGTCAGATGTAAGTTAAAATTGTGACAATTGTAGTATTGTAAGTTAATGATGGTGCCGCAAGTCAGAGACAGAGAGACTGGAGAGATGTTTATATAATTCATGATTCAATTGATGATCATGATCCGATGTTACGAAAGAAAAACATATCACCGCAAACTATTTTCCGATAAAGTCTAGACTGTCGTTTTCAAGAAATCCTGATCGTCAATCACTTAGGTTAGAATAGAATTGAAACTATCACATAATTCATAATAAGTGACAATGAAATGATAAATCTACAAATTGATACTATTAAATTAGTGTCGATGTAGGTAGGTATATTCCAATACAAATAAGGGAATTTTATTTCGTAACATCGTTGGCCGCTAACAAAGCTATTGTTATTGAAACATGACCCGTCCCATAGTCCATACTTGACTCACACTTCTCTGAAGTACTACCGATAATATTATCCCTTAATAATGACGCATGACGCATGCACCAGGATTGTGGCGTAAAGAGTTTAACTGGACCCTTAATCCCAGAGGGCATTCCTATTTCCGATAATCACTAATGAGGACACATTAGTGATCATCAGAAAAAGTTACCGATAACATCAATAATAATATGTCCAGTTTAATGTTTGTAATGAAAAATGTACTATAAATAACCAATCATTAACAATTTGATTCTCTACCTATATAATACGAGTAGTCTAAAAAAATCTACTGCCATGTTTGTCTTGACCATCTTCAATTTACACCTCCTTTATTTCATATTCATTCGGTGATTCTTAAAAACCATTACAGATATTGATTTTTGAATAACACGCCTTTTAAACAGGAAAATGTAAATATCAAATGGTAAAGTTTTTCGACACCAAAACTGATTCGTCGTGACAGACTGCTATCAGTATGTCGAATGGATTAGCTTCAGGCGACTTTATTATTTAAATCCACGGCGGCGCATAACATAACATTACAATTTAAAAAGACACGTTTACCATTTCAATGGTTTAAACGTTCTCTCTATTTTTGAGAGGACGAAAGAAACGGTGTAAAACGGAAATTTATAAAAGAAATGCTTACAACATATGCATTCTGATTTTTAATAACGTGCCAGACTTAATAAAACTGCTGGTAGGCAAGGAATTTAGTCGAACCCTACGAAAGTGGCTCATTGATAATCCACGGCAGGACATAAACTTTGTTATCTGTAATTTGGACAATTTTACTTTATTAATATTATTTTATAATGGACTCTCTTAACCTTACCTTATTTCTATTGTTTTAATGAATAATGTAATTTAATATACAATTTTTTTGCTGTATTTGGAGACCGAGTTACGAGTACATATTTGCATGCCGTTTGTTAACAGCTGAAAAGGTGGAATAACTTTTAATGTAATATCATTTACTAACACTTTTTTTGCAAATAAATCATTATTTGTAATAATACTCGTAAATATCTGATTAAGTGACTGATCACGTAAATAATTTCAGTTGTGCAGAAAGTTGTTATATTTCGTATACAGTTGCATCATCATGCAAAGATGTCCAATGCTGGCCACAGGCCTCCCACCTCCACTATGATCTGTGGAAACACGATTAAAATTTGTTAATTATATTATAACTTCCCCGTCTTTATGTTCTTCACATATTTAAAAAGACTTCTAAGATTTTAATGCTGTCTTCACCAATGGACTGATTCAAGTCAAGAGGAACGTTTTTATGTATAATAACTGTTACTGTTTTTATGTTTGTATTTTGGATTATGTACGGATGTTGCAGAGAACTCACTTAAACCGAAGCGAAGCGTCGTCTATAACCTACCTGTTACCTGTTTACTGTTACCCGTTTTTATGTCTAATTTAGGTTAGTTTTAAGTCAGGGTCCCTCTGAAAATCAGCGCCGCAGTTTAACTGCGGCACAATGCTGAGAGGGATCCTATTCAACGTATTATTATTGTCTTCCTTTCTCCTTTAATTTTTTTCCATTGTTTTTCTTATGTGTGTTGAATAAATATTTTGTATTGTATTCTATTCTATTCTATTCTTATAAAGCGATCGTTACAATTTTCAGCTCTATCGTTTTAATTACTTGGTTCTACTAGTTGACAAGTTTCACTAACTCAACAAGGGGTCATATCGTGTGAACTCGGCTCGCGTCACCCATTGTTCTAATATAATGAAGCCTTTTGAACATTAACGCTTCACTTAATGTTAATATAGCTGGTGCATGACGAAATAACAATCATTCGGAACGTCGTCATTTTTTTAGAAAGTGTTGATTGAAAAGAATTATCTAACTTGAGAAAGTAATAGAGTTTTAAGTTATGATCCAACGATTAACGCGATTTATTATGCGTTTTATTAATACTTGCATATTTACGTTAATTGTGTGTTTCATTTAATGCATATAGATAAAAACCTCCCTCTCAAATCACTATTTATTTATGAAAGCTGCATTAAAATCCGTTGCGTAGTTGGAAGAATCTAAGCGTAAGAGAAATAGACGAAAGGAAGCGACTTCGTTTTATACTATGTATAGACTAGAGGACGCTCGCGACTTCGTATGCGTAGGATTAGTTTCCCGTTACTCTCCCTATTTTAACCCTTTAGGGAATTTATATCAAAAGTCCCTTCTTACTGCACCCCTAGGATATTAAAAGATAAAAGAAATTTATTCAATAAGTAGGCCGCACGGGCACTACACGTCAAGAATCTACCAGCGCTTCCCAAGAGGAGACCACTGCTGAGAAGAAACGCCGCAAGAAACTCAGCAGTGAGTTATCTTTTTAACATATTTCATATTACTATGGTACTACTTAGTCTAGCATTATATAAAGCTACAAATATTAAATTAAATATAATATCAAATAACATGCGTAGTTCAGCAGGAAAACATGCCAAAAATCTTACGGGAGAGATGGAGCGAGAAAAAGATAAAAGAAAAAGTAGAATCAACTACTTATGTGTACATAAGATGGTGCATGATGGCCACATAAAAGTTTCGATATGTTTTCCTGCATCAACGGTGTCCCCTAGACAAGAAAAAGCAGGATAAAGCTTCAAGAATATTCCCTCTCAAATTTCATTCCTTAGGTCCAGCGGTTTTGGTTGTGCGTCGATCGATCAGCCTGTCATTTTCTTCTTTTAATATAGAAAGAATGTAGAAAATGCCTCTCAAATATCTTCAGTCGCCAATGTTGCTATACACGCAAATAGCATGTTTTCTCTTCACTCGCTAATATTATAATTCTATCTCTGACGATACGCCCACGAATGTTGCTCTCACGTCATAATCGTAACGTAGGCTAGACAGAAATTTACATTTCGCGTCCATGTGTCAAGTGCACGGAGATTTATAGAGATTGCTTCGTCGTATTATTGTTATATTAAACAAATTAATGTACGAACGGATCTAGGTAAATGTATGCTTTCTTTGGGAGCATTGGGGGTCTGTCCTATTTGCATGAATATGCTAAGATTCGGAATATCTACTAGAAGGGATTCTGTTCTGGCCATATAGATAAGATGCGTAATTTGAATTCTCAATATCGTTCAAATTGTCAAAAATTTGTATTTATGCTATATGTCAATCGAATTCGAATTGACCAATTAATCTTTTAACGATACTTGTTCTCTGCACCTTTAAATTTTCACTCCTTACGTCTATGCAATAATCATGTTTTGATATGTCTCTGACGTCACATGGGCCATGTCTCCCCGTCTGAATAGTCTCGTTAGCGAGACTTGTTTAATCAGCAAATTCAAGAACATCTGTTTTGGTAATGACGTCGTTAAAACGTATTTTCGGATGTTACCAGAAAAGTTTAAAACCCATCAACGTGATTGTTGACAGGAAGGTTTTTGATCGTTGGTTGACCTTTTTCGTTGTTTCCTTCCAAGCCTTTAATTCTGTGATCATCCTTGTTTCCAATTTAGCGCGTGTTTTAATGAAAGTGTTATACATGGCGATGGTGGTGGTTTATCTGTTGCTATTTATCGGGTAAATTTTGAACAAAATGTTTTGATGTTTCTACATTTCTCTACAATTAATGTCATCTGAATATTAATTTCTAATGGTGCGTACATTGTTACAAATTAGTGTTTGTCTATTGAGGTTTTTAAGATTGCATAATTTGATCGGTGAAGTTTAGTTTTGTTATGTTCGATATTATCAAGAGAACTTGTACATTCAATTTTTATGTAATGGTTATACCAGTATTATGTAAATATCTGCATCGGTATTATATCAGCTAAGTTAAAGTATTCATACGACCGACGGGGGTATTGATCTGTGACCGTTAAACATCGTATTTGCATTAACAGCTCTAAGGAACAGCATTCCAGTAGAAAAAAATCCTGTTTGAGCTGTGTTAGATTTAAAACCAGAAGTCAGTTTGAAGAAACTAAGAAATCTACATAACCTAATCTGACCATTTTAAAAAGTGGGATTTATTGTGAAAATAGTGTTTTAGCTAGTGGTATTTATTTTTTGTATAGGCAATTTATCAGTCTAACTTATTGGTTTGGTTGTAGATACCATATTGCATTCTCATAGCGTTTATATACATAAAGGACCTTACCGGTTTCGATAACGGAAACCAGTTCAGCGAAAAAATTTAAAGATGAAATTTTAAATTTTGTATTAGATCTGTGTCCGCCTCAAAAATAATGATATCTCTACTCTCGTTATTCTCATTGAAAGTATCCGGTATCAGTCGTAGAGAAGCTTCATGGCAAGGGCTTACTGCACTTAAAATACAAATGTAGTTCGACCGTTCGCTATAATTAACCTGACAAGGCTACTTGACCGTTCAAGGCTGCCAAAAACAGAAGAAACGGTAAACCATCAATAAAGAACCTATGTGTCAACTTCCTACACTGCGGATTTCTCGTGCTCAACCTGTTTGCACTTAGAGCAAAAAATAAGCGTCGCCATAGCAATTTGTACTGTAATATACACGTAGTTAGAGCTCATATTGGGCAGGTTAACATTTGACGTTCGGAAAACAATTTCGCTCTCAACAGTCTCGACCGCTAGCAGTACTTGCATTAGTAATTCAGTATAGCGCGTGATCGCGGACGCGTAAGACGCTTGTAACTGAACTCTAACAAGACCCCGATCGCGTCTGTGTTCTGTTTTTAAATTTCAAATGTCAATCCGAAATATAATTTTAAAATTGGAACCCTAAGTTTTTCACGGTTTGTTTTTGTGGTTTCGTTTAGGAACGTGTTTGTAACAGTGTGTGTGAAGGTTTATGCGTGTACTGTGACTTGTTTTGCAAGGAATGTAGCGACTAGCGGCCTTAGTACTTCAGGCATGAAATATATGCCTCGTTTGAGAAATAGGTCAACTGAGACTCATTTGTCTGTATTTCATGGGTCAAAAGTTTCTGGAATTTCATATAATGGTCTAGCTTTGAACGCCATATTCGAAAAAATACTGTACCTGCTCCATTACTCTTTTGCTTCTCTTTAAGATCGGGATCTTTACGAAATCCCTAGACTCTCATCGATAAACTTCTAAACTTCTAAAAATCTGGAATTTTATTTGCCTATCTTGTCATTAACTAACTGTTCTTTAACTCGCATTTACGTGTGTTATCGTCGGATAACTAATCGAAGATAAAACTTAAAATATCACTAATGTGAGTGTTTATGAGACTTTGATTTACACCCAACAAAAACGATGTGGCTCTGTTCTACTCGGCAAAACCATGTTGCTTTTGTGATGTTATCGTATTATCAACGTTATTATAGGTTCTTATTTACTTGATAGTGATGGCGGCGGCAGAGTTAAAAATAATACATGATTTTACAGAGTGGAATAGACTCCCAGGCTTCTCAATTTTAAAACAAAATTAAGTTTATTGCGCGTTGGCTTCAAGTGATTGTATCTATTAAATGTCTACAAGGAACCAGTCTTGATCTTTGATATAAAAATCCCGTCTAAATACTTTCGCTCAAATTCAGTCCATTATAGCGATAGTAATATTGACACTAACGCGGAACGAAATTAAGTAAATATAAGATAATGATACGCCATTATTTAGGTAATTAAAATATTACGGTGAATATTAAGAGTTGTCTCATTTGGTTATCTTATCTTATTTGCAAGTAATGATGAAGTATTTTGCGTTTTTGGATGTGAAATAACGTAAAATGAAGTGGGAAATGTGTATGTCAAAGTAGTCTAGTCGATTAATATTTCTTCATTTATGTTCGTTACCATTTCTTGCTTTGAAAGGAAATATATTCATTGATACTTTGCGTCTAGTTATTTGAGGGTGGTAGGACCTTGTGCAGGGTCCGTCCGGATTGCTACCACCATCTTATCCATTAGCCTACCACCAAACAGCATTCGCATTGTTGTGTTCCGGTTTGGGGATAAGACAGCCGGTGTGATGACTAGCATAGAGGCATTCCATCTTAGTCAAGTGGGTTGGTAACGCATTTGCAGTCTTAGGCTTGCAGTCTTGTGACTGCGAATGTCTATGGGTCACAGTTTCAACTTGCCATCAGGTGACCTGTGTGCTCGTTTGCCTTCTCTATACCATAAAAAAAATGCGATGGGTTTTCGAAGTGTAGAAACTTTAAGAACGTAGGTGATGCGAACAATGTTGTAACATTGTACACCATTGTAAGTGGAATTATTTTAGTGGTAAACAGCTTAGTCTACACGATGTTTTTTTAATTTTGTGATCTGGTACCAATTTTTGTAATTCAGTAATTGATGGCGATCACGTTAAAGTCGCAGTTGCATAAAACGACACGTTTTCTTTTTCTGTAATATTTTTATACCTTTTTACAGACTGGATTAAGAGGTTATTATTTTATTAAGATTTCCTCATCTTCGATCTGATTTTCAACTGCATTCTGCTGTTCGGGATTTGGGCACTGCTGGAGAGAAAGTGGTCGACATATAATATATGCATTCTATTTAATACAGAGCTACGTGCTCGCATTGAGCGAGTTTACGCTTTGACAGGAAAATGTAGATGGGTGTTTACATTATTATGTGTATGATTTGGTTAAAGTGGTAAGCAGGTAATACATTCATGATATTAGTAGCGTTGCTTGGTTAGTTGGTTGTTATTTTTATTAGGTACCTAGTCCGCAATGGCGCAACATTTTTTCTATTTCGACAGAAACAAATTATTTTTCACAAGAAAAATGCGTTAGATTAAAAAAATATCTTAGATTGTAAAATAAAGATAAAGAGACATTTATTCGCAACAATACAAAATTACATCACATAGATACAAAAAGAACAAGACACAGAGAAATTGTTGCGAAACGGTCCCAAAAATTGTAGCGGTAGGTTTCGCTTTCAGATAATTTTTAATAAGTTTGTGCTATATATACTATTAAGTAAGTACATGAATAGCAAAGTTACAAGATAATGTTATACCTAAAAAAAAACTTAATATACTATAGAAAAAACGTTTAAATGGAAAATTATGTGGAAACGGTGCAATTTAAATTCTCATTTCATGGAGTATACGAGTATTACCAGATATATAATATCGTTTTTGCTGTTATAAAGCTACTGAACAAGTTAATTATGTTTTCACCACCTTAAATCAAATTAGTCCTGGGGCTGTAAAAGAGAAATTTAATTAATTCACAATATTGAACGATGGGTTTTACTGCAGATTGCCACAGCAAGCCATTGAATTAGTGTAAGTGATCATATTGGTTATGGTTTACCAATAACTTAACGGTGTTTATAGCATCTTACATTATTTATATGCTAATGCTAATAACGTTTAACAATAATACTTTAATAGTTTTTGCGATAATTGCTGTAATAATTATGCCAGTAATTTTTGTGTCGTGCATGTTTTAGGGTAATTACCTTTTAATGTGTATAAAATGTTTTATTACTTAGCAAGCGTGCGAGCATTCCGATTTTTTTTTTAAATTTAATTACGTGTATTGTATAACTTATACAATTAGGATTCTAAATAATCCTAATTCCTATTTTTTAGCATATGGATTGTTCATTTGCAAAAACCCCGATATCTCCGCCGATTAAAAAAAAACTAAAACTAAAATTTCACGAGAACCGGTTCTGAAATGCGACTGGTAGAAGAGAACATCCGAAATTTTGAACGAACAAACAGACATTGGACATTTATTATATACAAGTATTTTTGCGCAAGCTGAAACGGAGACGCATCGCGCTCGCTCGTTCAATAAGGTTATGTTGGTATTTTAGCAGTACTGGAAAGAAAACAAAATTTTAAGTTATGAAAATTCGAATGCAAGAAATAGTCAGAATCGAAAATTCGACCTTCAAAATATTGAATTTCCAAACAACTTCCAACTAAAATCTTGCCGCTTAAATTCAATTGTTACTTTATCTTTCCTCGTTTTTGACTTGGCCTTAATTATTCTTATCCGTTTAATACCGATCAGGCAATCCTCTGTCTGCCGTGAGTCTTACGCCATTCCTCATTCGTCATTCGTCATTAGGTCACTTACAACGTAACCTGTATTGTTGATCTTAGGTCAGTTACCGGTCAAGCGCAATTGCATTTGCCTTGCAACTATGAAGTCATTTGCATCTAGATTCTTACATTGATATGCACTCTTGTTGTAATGTGATTCAATAACAACTCACAGCATGACTGTATTATTGACAGTTGCTTCTTTTGGTTTATCTTTACTTCGCATCTCTTCTTTCAAGGAATTTGTTGCAAAATGCATGAATTTTCTAACGTCTATCAATCGTTATGACACGGATATGTGAAAAGAAACATCGTTGCGATGTAAATAGAGAGATTATGATGATAGTGAAACTGTTCTGCGTGTACGTTACGGTCCAATTTTTTATCCGTCTTTTCAAATCTACGCGCTGTACATTACCAGGTTTTGGATTGTAAACATTTCAATATAAATGTTTTTGTAAATTCAAAATCAGTCTTGTTTTGGAATTTTGGAATTTAGGTGTCGCTTTAGTATCCTGCGGCACTCAGAGGGAGTGGGAGGAATTTTGGGGGAAGGTAGGACTAGAGGAGTCTCACCTAAAAGAAAAAAAAGGGCAGCCCCCGTTTTTCATAAATGTAAATTTTTGATTTTTGTTGTCCTCCGAGTGCTGCAGGATACTAAAGCAAACCCGAAGTTAATGAAAATAGTGGCACCTCAAAATTACTGAATGCTCCAGTACACAGTATTACTAAACATTATTTTTTGTTATGCCTGCGTTTTTCACTATAGTAGTTTCCCTTAAATCGTAAAATGTATCGTTTAACCCAACAATAACAATCTTCCGCTAAAATTCCGATGTAAACACTGTTCTGCACCTTAACTAGGTCAATGTTTGCGTTTGTTCTGACATCTAGAGCAGTAGGATTGGGTTAGCTTGTCTAGCTTCCTTTTTCCCTTCAGTGTTTCTTAGAAGTATCCGAATTCTTGTCTTGTGTTAACAAAATAAACTAAGATTGACTTATTGTAATCGTTAAAAGTTATGACGTCTTGTCAGATGTTGCGGTTATTGGTTGGTAGAGCCATGGAGATAACATCAGCGATCCTTATAATATCATTAAATAAAAAAAAAACTTTTGAACTAGCTTCATATGTTCATATCACATTTTCAGAATTAAAAAGTCAGTGTCGATCGATGATTTTGTCGTCGATATAAATTTATTTTCTCGGATACGTAAGTAGTATGTATTCGCCGGTACTGGCCCCACCGCCGCTCCCCCCGAAAAAAGGTGCTCTGACGGCCGAGGGGCGGGCCTTCGCGGCAAAAAAAAAAAAAAAAAAATTTACACTTTTTTTCGGTGTTTTGGGGGCCATTTAGAGCGTTTGGGGAGGGTCCCGAGGCTCTCAGACCGCTCCTTTCCATACTTAGCAATAGCACCTGTATTAAATAGAAAAAGGTTATCAACTACCTGACCCTTTTTCTATTACCGGGCAAGCTCTCTATTGTGTGTGCGCGGGCGTTCTCGGGGCTTTTGTCTTGCACCCATCGACGCGTTTCCACCTTTTTTATTGTCTGATTATGCACTATTAACTGCTGTTATGTGATTTTTAATTTACCTATGTGTTTTTCATATCATTTAATTAAGTAGCAATAGTTACTTTCTTAACATATTGTTCATAGGGTCATAGTTCTAACCTAACCTAACCTACGTTGTTGAAGTAAACCTAACATCATGAAACCTATCCTAACTTAACATAATTATCTAATGTTTTTAAGGATCATACTTCTAACCTAACCTAACCTAACCTAACCTAACCTAACCTAACCTAACCTAACCTAACCTAACTTGTTGAAGTACCTAAACCTAACATCGTGAAACCTATCCTAACTTAACATAATTATCCAAAGTTTTTAAGGATCATACTTCTAACCTAACCTAACCTAACTTGTTGAAGTACCTAAACCTAACATCGTGAAACCTATCCTAACTTAACGACGCGCTGGCCTAGTTGGTAGTGACCCTGCCTACGAAGCTAGCGGTCCTGGGTTCAAATCCCGGTAAGGGCAGATGTTTGTGTGATGAGCGCAAATATTTGTTCCTGAGTCATGGATGTTTTCTATGTATTTAAGTATATATTTCTCTATATAAGTATTTATATCGTTGTCTAGTACCCATAGTACAAGCCTAGAGCTTAGTTTGGGACTAGGTCAATTGGTGTGACATTGTCCCCTGGTATTTATTTATTTTATTTATTTATTTAACATAATTATCTAATGTTTTTAAGGATCATACTTCTAACCTAACCTAACCTAACTTGTTGAAGTAAACCTAACATCGTGAAACCTAATATAACTTAAAATACCTACCGTTTTTAATACTTTCGGAAAATAAAGATGATTCAATCAAAGAAGTAGCTACACTTGGTTTTATATTTGAACAATCATACTCAACTGTTATTAAGCATCGCCTAACTTAACCTAAGCTAAGACCTAATTTAATCATAGCTTAAGTCCTAAGCAAAACTTAATTCAATTTACCCATGATAATCTTAGCAAACCAAGCTAAAATTAACATTTATTATCTTATGCTGTTGTTACTTAGAGCCTATTCTAAACAACTATAAAAACCATACATTGCATATATTTCTAAATAAATTACCTACACTTAGGCTGATAAAAATATGGTGATTAAATGTAATTTAATCTGCGTACGGGTGTGTATCTATGAGTATGTATCTACTTCTAACATTAACTAACATTATCTATTCGTAGTAGATATATTATATGGGGTTCAGCTTCACATACCTACATGTTTAATTTTACTGTTACACAGTAGTATGTAAAACTAAACCGAAGCATGTAAACTGGTTCCGACTTGCTGGATTCAAAATACCTACTATGGAGTATATCAATCAAAAAAGCCTGTACCGACAAGTTTTGTGTGCCCTAGTGAATGGTTTTAACGGCTTACTTGTTTTATTGGTAGCAGCCTATTAAGTTTTATGGTCACAAAGGATTCGTTTTATTATTTTGGGTTTTGATGAATAATACGGCGTCTGTTTTACCTACGAGTTCAAACTTGTTTCTAGAAGGTTTCTTAACTTACGAATGGTATAAAAGCGGTGCGCTATTGTATATCGGCAAGTATTGGCTACTCAACTGTGCTCGTTACCGGATCTCCCTGTACATATAGCAGTATATAGACTTAACAGTGTTGTTTCGTGCAGTGAAGTGTTTATACAAAGGGCTAATAATGGATGTGAGTATGTACAAGTATTATAACTTAACTGTGTGTCTTTTAGCATTTGTTCACCGTGTTTTTATTAAGAGTAGGTATTGTAAACAGTTGTTTAATTTATTCTTTGATATTGTTGCAGTTCTCTGAAAATACTTTCAAAAACTATTACTACCCGGAAAATAAAGATGAATCAACCGACGAAGAAGGCACGCCTGGTTTTAAAGTTAAGCAAGCCATGGCAAAAAAGCGTTCAGCAAATAACATCGACAGCTTCTTTGAACTTCCCAAGAAGAAAACTAAAGCGTTGAAACGATCTTCGAATGTCAGTCAAAGTTCTCCTGACGGAGTGGGTTATATATCAACCGGACAAGATGACGGAGCATACGCTTCTCACTTGATTAAAATCGAGATATATGATATGCAAAAAGTTAAAAACATTCCACCCACTGAGCACTGGAAACACGCTGATGTGAGATTGAAATTCTACGCGTCTTCTGAAGATGAAAGTCAACTGCAATCGACACGTGATGTAATATATAACATAACAAAGCAAGTAGCTTCTAAAGACAGTTGTGTGAAATATTTTATTGACAATAAGAAACATTGATAAAAAGTGTTTGTGTAAGTTAAACAAAAGCTTGTTATTGTATTATATGTAAAAACCTTAGCTTTTAAGAATTCAAGATCCAGTCTAAACAATTATCTTTTTTTGTAAAATTAAATTGTGTGAAATACTTAATTGACTATAAGATGCAGTGATAAAAAGTGTTTGTGTAAATTAAACAAAATGGATAGTTTGAACTGCGATATCTATGATCCCGAACTCATCAGGCTCTGTGAGGAGCTTGAAGAAGATCAAGAATTACACGCCATCGGGGAACTTATAAGTCAACTTCATCGTGAGGCGTAAGTTATATTTTTCTATTTAAATATTCCTGTTCTAACCTGTTTAAAAGTGCTTGAGCAATACTTATCAAAGGATGAGTTTCTGACTCGTTGTGACTTGATCTTATTGTTATTGAAATAGTTAGGAGGGGTATCCCTTTATAAATGGGGTGTCCGTTGCAAAATAATTCATTGTTTGAGTTACAGTGTTTGAGTTACTAAGTGCTAGTTTATTCCATCATGGTGTTCATCATTATTAATTTAGCTCGTGATCAAATTGAATGTTTAAGCAAACAGTTTATTATAGCTAATTTCCATAGAAGCATACGGCTGTGGTTTATATCAAATCAATTACCAACCACACTTTTAGAAGATGCTGATATAAGACCTTATTTTACACCATGTGATGGACACATTAAAGACAAACAGAACAATTCGTCGTCGGATGTGATTGATGGAGTTTTAACAATGCAAGCATACTGCCAACAATGTAGTCAAGATTTAAGTTAGTATAATATCGCAACCAATTATACGCCAAGTCTGTATTTGCTATTAATACATACGGTGTGTTTAATTTCATTTTTTTATTTTTTGTAGATCTTCTCAAGTCGGGCGTGGAGTAAAAAGAACAGCTACAGTATCGGAAGCAGAAGAAGTGCCTACAAAGAAAGCTCGTGCCTCAACTAGTCGTGATGCAGTATCGATATTAGATGAAAATGTAAGTACAAAAAATAGTGATAATATTGAATGTTCTGTGTGTAGTAAGTTTGTGTCCAAAAGATATTTCTCCAATCATTTAAATAGCAATATACACAAAAATAATGTTTTAAGATCTGACACTCAGTGGGTTAACGTGCAGTTGATTGAAAACGCATTTAGGAATAGGGTGGCTACCTATAGAATATTGCTTGATGAAAATGTTTGCAATCCATTAACCCCCGAAACAATTTTACAAAAAAATAAAGAAAAAATCTTCACCTTATTGGATCGCTCACTGACTGATCATCGCGCCTTAAAAGTAAATTTTATTCTCAATGCAGATTTTACTCAAGATACCAAACAGCTGAATAATACGTTTGATTTTCAATTTAGTAACAATATAGTGAATCAAAGCTGTGACAAAAATGATATTTTTACAAGTACAGTTAACGAAATTTTAGCAAGATTATCTAACTTTGAAAGGAAAGACAGTGGTTGGAGTTTAGTAAAATTCAACTATCTAGATGTGAATGTAAATAAATTTAACCCATTACGTGGTTCTTCCTATATAGAATTGCCGCGTGATATAATGAATAAAAAGGCAGTTATTAATGTAAAAAACAATGATCATGAATGTTTTAGATGGGCTGTATTGTCAGGCTTATATCCATGCACAAACAATCATACAAATGAATTGAATTCATATATAGCGCATAAACATAAATTAAACTTTGAAAATTTGACTTTCCCATTTAAATTAACTGATATTCATAAATTTGAAAAAATTAACAATATAAGCATAAATGTTTTTGGACTCGAGTACAATACACAAAGTAAAAAACATGATGTGATAGGACCACTACACTTAACTAAATGTAAAAAAGCTACCCACTTAAACTTATTATATATAACCAAAGGTAGCGACGCACATTATTGCTTTATCAAAAATTTATCTAGATTAGTATCTAAACAACTATCCAAAAAGCAACATGCTGTACATATTTGTGATGGCTGTCTAACAAGTTTTACATCAAATATAAATTTAATCAATCATCAAAGAAACGACTGCTTCCATGTTTGTACAAAGTTACCTTCAGAACAAGATAAAAAGAAAAACTGGTTCAATGAAAATGTTCCATCAAACCTACTCACCTTTAATAATTACGATCGTAAATTAAAGGTACCTTTTGTTGTTTATGCAGATTTTGAGGCTTTTTTAAATCCAATTCCTTCATGTTTCAATAATCCTAGTACATCCTCTACAACAAATGTACAAAAACATGAGGTATATAGTTTTGGATACTACATAAAGTGTTCTTATGATGATAAGCTGTCAATATATAGAACATATAAAGGTAAAGATTGTGCCCAAACATTTATGAATTACATTAAAAAAGATTTAGTGAACATTTGTAGGAGTAATACTTTTATTAAAACCCCTTTGCCTTTATCTGATTCAAATAATTTAGATATTGCACAGAGCAGCACATGTTACATTTGTGATAAAGACTTAAACGGTGATTCCACTATTTGTTATAATCATCATACAGGTTTTTATGAAGGAGTAGCACATCAACTTTGTTCCGAAAAATACAGGGCACCTAATTTTGTACCTGTATTTTTCCATAATTTGAGCAACTATGACAGTCATTTTATAGTACATGGGTTTGGATTTGAGGAAGGAGACATTGAGTTAATACCAGAGAACAAAGAGAAATACATTTCCTTCTCTAAATCTTTAAAAGTGAATAATCGCACAATAAAATTGAGATTTGTTGATTCGCTTAAATTTTTGAGTTGTAGTCTTGAAAAATTAGCCAAAACCTTGACACCCGAACAATTTTGTGAATTAAAATTAAGTTTTCCATGTGAAGAGGATTTTAAACGATTAATACGAAAGGGTATCTATCCCTATGAATACATGACATCTTATGACACGTTAAAGTTAACTTCTCTCCCCTCTCAAGATAAATTCTACAGTTCCCTGGCTGATTGCAACATTTCGGATGAGGATTATGAACATGCGAGAGATGTTTGGACTCATTTTAATTGTAAAAATATGGGGGATTATTCTGATTTATATTTAAAAACAGATGTTTTGTTACTAACCGACGTATTTGAAAATTTTAGAAATGTATGTCTTAGGACATATGGGTTAGATCCAGCCCATTACTATACTGCTCCGGGATTAAGTTGGGACGCGATGTTAAAAACCACAAAAATAACTCTAGAGCTCTTAACCGACATTGATAAAATAGCTTTCATAACCAAAAATATTCGCGGTGGCATCTCGCAATGTAGTAAAAGGCACGCAAAAGCTAATAATAAATTTATGGCAGATTATGATCAAAATATTCCTTCTTCATATCTTATGTACTTGGATGCAAATAATCTTTATGGGTGGGCTATGTCTCAATGTCTCCCTACTGGTAAATTTGAATGGGTGAATGTAGATGCTGATTTCAATGTTTCTGATGATGCCGAACATGGTTTCATTTTAGAAGTCGATCTAGAATACCTCAACGAATTGCATGACTCTCATTCGGATTTGCCATTCTGTCCAGAAAATGTTTGTTTAGGGAATTCCAAAGAAAAAAAATTAATTCCTAATTTAAATGGGAAAACGAATTATGTTCTACATTATAGAAATCTAAAACAATGTTTGAAGAATGGTTTGAAATTAACTAAAATCCATCGCATTTTGAGATTTGAACAATCAAAGTGGTTAAAAAGTTACATAGATTTAAACACTCACATGCGATCGCAAGCAACTTGTGATTCTGATAAAGACCACTATAAAAGTATGAATAATTCAATGTTTGGTAAGACCATGGAAAACGTTTTGAAATATGTGAACGTAAAATTGCTAAATCATTGGGAAAATCAGGGGAAATCACTGGGAGTTGAAACTATGATAGCCAAACCTGAGTTCCACAGTTTATCAATATTTTCGGAGAACTTAGCTGCTGTCCAATTGAATAAAACTAAAATATTTTATAATAAACCAATTTACTTAGGATTTTGCATTTTGGATATATCGAAAACTTTCATGTACAAATTTCATTATGACTACATGAAAACAAAATATAAAGAAAATCTAAGGCTTCTTTATACAGATACAGATAGTTTAGTATATCAAATATTCACGGAAAACTATTATGAGGACATAAAATCAGACCTTCATTTATATTTTGATACATCAGATTACCCACCGAACAATGAATATGGTTTACCATTATTAAATAAAAAGCGGTTAGGGTTTTTCAAAGATGAAAACAATGGTAAAATTTTTAAAGAGTTTGTTGGTCTACGATCTAAAATGTATGCTTTAGACGTTGAAAATCATAGCCTTATATCAAAAGCCAAAGGAGTAAATAAATGTGTTACTAAAAAACTGACTCTCAACGATTATAAAAAGTGTTTATTTGAAAAAAATGTACAACATGCCCAAATGCTAAGATTTAAATCAATAAAACATGTAATATTTACCCAAAACATAAATAAAGTATCATTATCTCATAATGATACAAAACGATACTTGTTAGAAAACTCTTCGGACACTCTTGCGTGGGGACATTATAAAATACCACACCAATCATCACAAAATTAATTTGTCATGTAATTTATAATCACAGAACATTCAAAAATGTCATCATTATTTTTTGTATACCTAATTGTAGAAATGTAAATTAAGATTAAGTACTTATATTGTAGAAATGTAAATTAATTTTAGTTTTTGTAAATATAGGTTGGTGAAGCTGAATCAAAAAAGCAAGTGGTGGGGGTACTAATTGTAGATAATGTAAATTAGTTTTTAGTTCAACTATTTTTTTTTTTTTATTGTTGGTATAACAAAAAAAAAAACTTTGTTGAGTTTTTTGTGGCGTTCCTTCTCAACAATGATGTTCATTTCCGGAGCGCTGGTAGATTAAAAAAGAACAGACAATTTCGAAATAAAACATATTTTACAATGATATCTTTGTTTTTTTTTTTTTTTTAAGGTGTTTACCGTTGTTTTAGTTGATTTATTTAAAAAGTAATTGAGTTCATAATATTACATCATTTCACTTTTATCTGTTTTCATATCAACACGTATTACTAGTTTTAATTATGATACATTTTTATCATCCTTTCACAACCATTGTAGCTGGTCCGAGTGGGTGTGGTAAAACTCAATTTGTAACAAACTTTTTAAATAATTCCAAAGAAGTATGTAATGTTGTATTTGATGAAATTATTTGGTGTTATGATGAAATGCAGCCTCTTTACAATCTGGAAAATGTAAATTATAGTCAAGGAATACCAGATTTTTCAATGTTTGATGGGAAGAAACCTAAGCTTCTTATAATAGATGATCTGATGAGAGAATCGGATGGACGAATCGTAGACATTTTTACAAAAGGTAGTCATCATAGAAATTTAAGTGTTTTTTATATTACACAAAACATATTTCATCAGGGGAAAGGCCAACGTGATA
The DNA here is from genome assembly GCA_923062465.1 of Acleris sparsana. NCBI lineage: Eukaryota > Metazoa > Arthropoda > Insecta > Lepidoptera > Tortricidae > Acleris > Acleris sparsana. The sequence goes on from OV281286.1 coordinate 19,958,577, forward strand.
TTTCACTGAATACAAGCTACATTGTATATTTTAAGAATCCCAGGGACAAAACACAAATACGCTACTTGTCACGACAAGTTTACCCAGAAAACCCAAAATTTGTAGATGAAGCCTACAAAGATGCTACTCAAGAACCACATGGTTACCTCATGATTGATCTGAAACAAAATACAAATGACATATGTCGTTTTAAAACAAAAATATTTCCGTTTGATGGGCATTGCACTGTGTATGTCCCTAAAAAGGGGTTTAAATACGATAAAAATCAGCAAATTTTAGTCAGTTCTACATGATGCATGCGAGAGTAAACACATATAAACATTTACTTGAAGCATTGCAATTGCTAAAACCAAAATATCGCACGGCGTTACTTAAATCTTGTGATGACGATGAGATCAACATTATTTGCGAGTGCATTTATAACGTTCTAAATGGAAAAATTCCATTAGAAAAAAAAGAAAAATCTAAATTAAAAAAACATAAAGATATCTTGCGAAAATTAATTTCAAAAGGGAAACATAAAATAAGAAAAACCGTTATAATTCAAAAGGGAGGTGCATTTCTACCTATTATATTAGGAGCAGTTTTAAGTGCCTTAGTAAACTCATTATCATAATCATAATGGAAAATACAAAAAAAATGCTATTAGTTGAATCAGATTTTATTGAAAGACTGAAACGCAATGAGAGTCTACCTGAAAATTCATCATCCCGCCTAGATGCTGAGATGCAAAAAATCCTTAAAAGTAAAATGAATGATCGTGAAAAGTGGACATTATATTCTCAAGCATTGCAACGATTTTTACATTTTATTGAAATAGATCGAAAACCGTTTAAAATACCTATCATAACGGAGGGGGAGCTTCAAGTCAACAACGAAAGTAATGATCTAAAGTCAGAAGTAAACAAAAAGGAGCTTAATGAATATAATGACTCAGTTGCAACTCCACCTTTGCGAGAAGGAGATGTTACTACACCAGTTACACCGATTGATAAAACAAATCCAGAACCGATGCCAATTAGTCCATCTAAAATTATAGATATATTACCCAAATCATATGAGAAAAAAACTCGAATTTTGTTGGATTACATTGTTTTGAGTAGACCAAAAATTTGGTGGAAGCCAACTGGTGAAGTTGTAATAAACAACCGCACTATTTCAAATAGTAATATTACTGATCTGGTAAGCGACACGATTAGATCTCTTAAACGACCTAAACCAACAGGATGGGAAGAGTTTGCGTTACTGTTAAGAGATATAAGAGTTCCTTTAAGCTGCATAGGTAATCCCGCAAACTTGGAATTCATTAAAACAGCTCAATCGTTTGAACAATTATCTGCATCTACAAGTACGAGATCATCAACAGATAAAGAAAAACTTAGAGCTACACCACTTACCACAGGAGTACTTAAGCGTCAACATAAGAAAATAGATTGGGAAAAATGGACCCCTTATTAGATATTAATAGAATCTACTATGATGTCTCCAATCCAGCTGGTTACAGTAGTTTAAATAATATAGCGAAGGAGATGAAAGAACAAATGAACAAAGAGGAAGTAAAAAAATGGCTACAATCTCAAGATACGTATACGCTACATAAACCTATTCATAAGCGATTCACCAGAAATAGATATATCCTATCTAACTTTAATGAACTCTGGCAAGCTGATCTAAGTGACATGAGTACATATACTGAATATAACCATGGATACAAATATATTCTTTGTGTTATTGATGTGTTCAGTAAATATGCTTTTGCGAGGGCTATGAAAAAGAAAGATTCATCAACAGTTAAAGAATGTTTTGAAAGCATATTTACTGAAGCCAACTTTGTTCCTCGTCATATACAATCTGATAAAGGTACAGAATTTGTTTCAAAGGTGGTAAGAGATTACTTTAAAAGCAAAAACATTAATTATTATACTACTAATAATCCCGACATTAAAGCAAGTATAGTAGAAAGGTTCCAAAGAACTCTTAAAATGAAAATGTGGCGTTACTTCACTCATAATAATACATATAATTACACCGATATTTTACAAGACCTTCTTCATTCTTACAATCATACCTATCATACTAGCATTAAAATGCGGCCAATTGATGTTAACTCTAATAATATTATGACCGTTTGGAATAATTTATATTATCGAAAAAAAGATAGGCAAATTTCATTGGAAACCTCAAAATTGAATGTAGGCGATCATGTTAGAATAACTAAATATAAACATGTATTTCAAAAGGGTTATGAAAGTAATTGGAGTGATGAAATATTTATAATTAATTCAGTTATTTACAGATCACCACGAGTTGTTTATATGTTAAAGGATTTGCAAGGTGAACCCATCATTGGTACATTTTATTCTAAAGAGTTACAAAAGGTGACTTACCTCCCCTCCACCGAGTATAAAATTGATAAAATAATACGTTCGCGACATATTAGAGGCATAAAGGAAATACTAGTGAAGTGGCAAGGTTATCCAAATAAATTTAACTCTTGGATACTTGCATCAAGCTTGAAAAAAATATGAATGAAAACAGTTTTTATTTAACTTTGTTGAGCAACAGTTCAACTGATTACTATACTGACAACACAACTGCACATTTTCTGACTAAATTACCTAAGAACATAAAATTAGAAGGGGAGTGGGTAGTTGGATTAGTGGAATTTCAATACCCGTGTTCCATGTATAATGTTCAAGATCATGAAAATATAATTTACATAAAGAAAAAAGTGGTATCACCCAACAACAAATCAACGAAAATTGTTGATATAAAAACCCATATACCAGCCACTACATATGATAATATTGATCATTTCCTTCAAGCATTTAATGAGAACCCACAACTAAAAAATAATGTCAAATTTAGATATGATACATTGACAAAAATGGTTGGAGTAACAACAACAAATAATGAAATAACCTCTATCATAACAACCCCGATACTAAGTCTCCAGCTGGGTTTCAAACCGAGATCAAATTTGAAACAAATTACATATGGAAAAAACCCTGCCAATTTATATTTAGGATTACCACCACAAATATTTGTTTACACCGATATAATTCATCCGCAAGTAGTTGGGGATGTTATAACAGCATTGCTTAGAATAATACCACTAGATCCAACTAAGTTCATTTATGGTGCATATAAAACTCACATTTTCTCACCCGCTCACTATGTACCGGTTTTACGTAGGGAGTTCGATACTATTGAAATAGATATAAGAACAACTACCGGTGTTAATGTACCATTCCAATTTGGTAGCTCCTGCGTGAAACTACACTTTCAACGAGTAAAATGAATTATAACAGATCTTCAGTCTCTTGTCCTTACCAGCATTATTATTCGCATCAGGCCGGCTCTGGTGTAGGAATTGTCTATAAAGGAGTCCCATTTCAACGAGGGCATGGTATAGGGAGTTTTTTGGGAGGGCTATTTAGATCAGTGCTCCCTTTATTATCTAGTGGTTTGAAAACCATTGGAAAAGAAACCTTAGGTGCAGGCGCTGGTTTGTTATCAGATATGGTAAATTCACGCCCTATGGATAGTTCGATTAGATCACGATTCAAGGAGGCAAGTGCTAATTTAAAAAGAAAAGCCGATGAAAAAATTGATTCCCTCATGTCGGGATCTGGGTATAAAATGTCATCTAAAAGAAGGGAACCGCTCATTACATTGAAAGCATCGAGACGAAGAGGAAGTAAAAAAAATAAAAACAAAAATATTGAGGATATATTTACAAGCTAAATAATGTCATTCCTACATAGTCATTCCTGTGAATGTGCAAAATCTGAATTAGATATATTTGCTCTTCCATCGACTCAAACAAGTATTGAAAGTGGACAGTGGGTTCATTACAAACCAATTTCATCTTTAAGTGATGATGCTCCCATCGAATTTCAAGTTCCTGGATCAGGAGATGACTATGTTGATCTATCACACACAATGTTACATATTAATGCTAAAATATTGAATCAGGATGGTACAAAATTAAAACCAGATACCGTGGTTGCACCCGTCAATAACTGGTTACATTCCCTTTTCAGTCAACTAGATGTATATTTAAATCAAAAACTAATATCACCCCCAAACAATACATATGCTTACCGTGCTTATATGGAAAATCTTCTAAACTATGGTCCGGCAGCCAAAGAAACTCATCTTACTTGTGGATTGTGGTATGAGGATACTGCCACTCATATGGATACCGTTGATGCAAATAACAAAGGGTTTCACAAAAGACTAAAATTTGTCAAAGAGAGTAAGGAAGTGGAAATGATTGGTCATTTACACGCTGACATATTTAACCAAGAGAAATTCTTAATAAATGGTGTCGAAATACGTATTAAGTTAGTACGTTCCAAGGAATCATTTAATCTCATTTGTCATCAAGATAAAAAATTCAAGGTACAAATAATGGATGCTAGTCTCATTATAAGAAGGACCCGAATTAATCCTAGCGTTTTGTTAGCACACCAAAAAGTATTGGCAACAACGACTGCAAAATATCCTATCACAAGAGCAGAAGTTAAGGTGCTTACATTACCGTCGGGGATACAGGGTAAAACATTGGATAATATATTTCTCGGACAAATTCCTAAAAGATGTATTATTGGTTTTGTATCAAATTCGGGGTTTAATGGCAATTTAGCTATGAATCCATTTAATTTTCAACACTTTAATATGAATTCATTTAGTTTATATGTTGATGGTCATGAAATTCCTTCTAAAACATTACAACCATCATTTAGTTCTGGTTCTGGGTTAATAGCATCATCATATCACACTTTATTTTCTGGAACTGGTATACATTTTCACAATGAAGGTAATGCTATAAGCAGAACTGAATATGGAGCAGGTTATTGTTTGTTATGTTTTGATTTAACTCCCGATTTATCTGCTAGTTCAACTTCACACTGGAATCTTGTAAGACATGGAAGTGTTCGCTTAGAAATTCGCTTTGATGTTGCTCTACCCTCCACCATTAATTGTATTGTGTATGCAGAATTTGATAACATTATTGAAATAAACAAAAATCGTGATGTAACTGTAGATTACAACAGTTAGTAAATACATAAATACAATGTTTTTACCAATTTACTTTATTTCATTGTAACCATTGTTGACAGCATCAACAACTTATTCATTTATTTTATTTTATTAAATATGGATACCAATGAAATTCAATTTTGTATGAAAAAAATCAACCCTTCGTTTGAATTCAACGTTTTTGCTGCTAACAAAATTCCTATTTGGGTTAATCTTCCTGTCTTTATTGTAAGTAATTTGGACCCAGACTCGAAACCAGGCTCCCACTGGGTTGCTATACATATTGACATTAATGGTATAGGGGAATACTTTGACTCCTTTGCCCGGAAACCTTCAGGTTATCATAAGTTATTTTTAAAAAGGAATACAAAGCGTTGGTTTTATAACTATAAACCACTTCAAAACCATTTTACCTCAGTTTGTGGTGAATATTGTTTAGTATATTTGTATTTTAAATTTCATGGAAAAACTATGAAAGATTTGCTAAGTTTGTTTTCTGAAAATTCCTTATGTAATGATCTTATATTAAGAAATATGTTTAAGACATTTTTTGTGAAATAAAAGAATATGTGAACGAAAATATGATTTTTATTTTTACATGTAATACAATATTAACCTTTTGTTTAATTTACACAAACACTTTTTATCACTGCATCTTATAGTCAATTAAGTATTTCACACAATTTAATTTTACAAAAAAAGATAATTGTTTAGACTGGATCTTGAATTCTTAAAAGCTAAGGTTTTTACATATAATACAATAACAAGCTTTTGTTTAACTTACACAAACACTTTTTATCAATGTTTCTTATTGTCAATAAAATATTTCACACAACTGTCTTTAGAAGCTACTTGCTTTGTTATGTTATATATTACATCACGTGTCGATTGCAGTTGACTTTCATCTTCAGAAGACGCGTAGAATTTCAATCTCACATCAGCGTGTTTCCAGTGCTCAGTGGGTGGAATGTTTTTAACTTTTTGCATATCATATATCTCGATTTTAATCAAGTGAGAAGCGTATGCTCCGTCATCTTGTCCGGTTGATATATAACCCACTCCGTCAGGAGAACTTTGACTGACATTCGAAGATCGTTTCAACGCTTTAGTTTTCTTCTTGGGAAGTTCAAAGAAGCTGTCGATGTTATTTGCTGAACGCTTTTTTGCCATGGCTTGCTTAACTTTAAAACCAGGCGTGCCTTCTTCGTCGGTTGATTCATCTTTATTTTCCGGGTAGTAATAGTTTTTGAAAGTATTTTCAGAGAACTGCAACAATATCAAAGAATAAATTAAACAACTGTTTACAATACCTACTCTTAATAAAAACACGGTGAACAAATGCTAAAAGACACACAGTTAAGTTATAATACTTGTACATACTCACATCCATTATTAGCCCTTTGTATAAACACTTCACTGCACGAAACAACACTGTTAAGTCTATATACTGCTATATGTACAGGGAGATCCGGTAACGAGCACAGTTGAGTAGCCAATACTTGCCGATATACAATAGCGCACCGCTTTTATACCATTCGTAAGTTAAGAAACCTTCTAGAAACAAGTTTGAACTCGTAGGTAAAACAGACGCCGTATTATTCATCAAAACCCAAAATAATAAAACGAATCCTTTGTGACCATAAAACTTAATAGGCTGCTACCAATAAAACAAGTAAGCCGTTAAAACCATTCACTAGGGCACACAAAACTTGTCGGTACAGGCTTTTTTGATTGATATACTCCATAGTAGGTATTTTGAATCCAGCAAGTCGGAACCAGTTTACATGCTTCGGTTTAGTTTTACATACTACTGTGTAACAGTAAAATTAAACATGTAGGTATGTGAAGCTGAACCCCATATAATATATCTACTACGAATAGATAATGTTAGTTAATGTTAGAAGTAGATACATACTCATAGATACACACCCGTACGCAGATTAAATTACATTTAATCACCATATTTTTATCAGCCTAAGTGTAGGTAATTTATTTAGAAATATATGCAATGTATGGTTTTTATAGTTGTTTAGAATAGGCTCTAAGTAACAACAGCATAAGATAATAAATGTTAATTTTAGCTTGGTTTGCTAAGATTATCATGGGTAAATTGAATTAAGTTTTGCTTAGGACTTAAGCTATGATTAAATTAGGTCTTAGCTTAGGTTAAGTTAGGCGATGCTTAATAACAGTTGAGTATGATTGTTCAAATATAAAACCAAGTGTAGCTACTTCTTTGATTGAATCATCTTTATTTTCCGAAAGTATTAAAAACGGTAGGTATTTTAAGTTATATTAGGTTTCACGATGTTAGGTTTACTTCAACAAGTTAGGTTAGGTTAGGTTAGAAGTATGATCCTTAAAAACATTAGATAATTATGTTAAATAAATAAATAAAATAAATAAATACCAGGGGACAATGTCACACCAATTGACCTAGTCCCAAACTAAGCTCTAGGCTTGTACTATGGGTACTAGACAACGATATAAATACTTATATAGAGAAATATATACTTAAATACATAGAAAACATCCATGACTCAGGAACAAATATTTGCGCTCATCACACAAACATCTGCCCTTACCGGGATTTGAACCCAGGACCGCTAGCTTCGTAGGCAGGGTCACTACCAACTAGGCCAGCGCGTCGTTAAGTTAGGATAGGTTTCACGATGTTAGGTTTAGGTACTTCAACAAGTTAGGTTAGGTTAGGTTAGAAGTATGATCCTTAAAAACTTTGGATAATTATGTTAAGTTAGGATAGGTTTCACGATGTTAGGTTTAGGTACTTCAACAAGTTAGGTTAGGTTAGGTTAGGTTAGGTTAGGTTAGGTTAGGTTAGGTTAGGTTAGGTTAGAAGTATGATCCTTAAAAACATTAGATAATTATGTTAAGTTAGGATAGGTTTCATGATGTTAGGTTTACTTCAACAACGTAGGTTAGGTTAGGTTAGAACTATGACCCTATGAACAATATGTTAAGAAAGTAACTATTGCTACTTAATTAAATGATATGAAAAACACATAGGTAAATTAAAAATCACATAACAGCAGTTAATAGTGCATAATCAGACAATAAAAAAGGTGGAAACGCGTCGATGGGTGCAAGACAAAAGCCCCGAGAACGCCCGCGCACACACAATAGAGAGCTTGCCCGGTAATAGAAAAAGGGTCAGGTAGTTGATAACCTTTTTCTATTTAATACAGGTGCTATTGCTAAGTATGGAAAGGAGCGGTCTGAGAGCCTCGGGACCCTCCCCAAACGCTCTAAATGGCCCCCAAAACACCGAAAAAAAGTGTAAATTTTTTTTTTTTTTTTTTTGCCGCGAAGGCCCGCCCCTCGGCCGTCAGAGCACCTTTTTTCGGGGGGAGCGGCGGTGGGGCCAGTACCGGCGAATACATACTACTTACGTAGCTTCTGTCTCACGTTCTCCGCATTTGTATTGAATATCATTGTCCCCACAGGAAATACTCTCTAATGGCGACATCCTTTCGCATCGTATAATTAGATTCCTTGTAGAATCCCTGTCCGTCACAATAAAATATGTTTCCTTTCATACTTTCATTACAAGAACACTCGAAATTTGAAAGTTCGACGGATTTTAACTCGGTTTTGCTTCTACGGCCTGTTTGGCTGGCATCATTTTAGGTGTTTAAGCGTTTAATGTACTTTCTTTTTGTCATATTTAAAAATGATCCTCTTACCGGTGTAGTAAAGTAAGCCTTCAATTCCAGGCCTTAGGCCATGTCTTTAAACTTTCAGCACAAGTCATTAACTTTCTTCTTCATTATCTAAATTCAATACACCAAATTGTAGGCATCGTTGGAGATTGAAGTGGTTCTATATTTTTATTATAATAAACGCAGATCAATTTACACTGACTCATCAGTCAAAACTAACAGCATCGTTAGAATGCTCAATGATCTCGATTATGTAACTGACATGTAATGTAACACTGTTATTTGAACTTTTGCTAAGATTAGGGGCGAGATTTCAGTGATTGGTTCCGCCATTTAACGCCGTTATTTTATGTCTGTCTATCGTTTTTTACAACTTGTCTTATCTAATGTTTGACGCCTCGAGGCGGCTATAAGGCATTAAATGTACATAAATATGGTTCAGTTTGTGAAAGAGTGTGTAATACAATTGAGTGGATCATTATATGTCTGTGTAAGGTGACTTGGTCGTTTAATGTTGGGTATGTTTCTTTTTAATTCTTGTCGTGAAACAGGAGAAACAGGTTTTAAATATTTTGTACCGTCTGTGACTTTAGCTATTAATTTAACATAAACATGATCACCCTTTTCTCTTATTGCAAGGACTTAGACATTCAGCTTATTGTTTTTTTACTAATATTATATTTCTAGTCCAGACCATCATTTATTGGTGTTATATTTGTTATGGCGTCGATAAATAGTATTAGTACTGGGTAATAATTTATAAATCCATACTCTACGCATAATTACCAACCATGACCGATTTGTGAGGGCTGTTGCTATGGCAAAGTTCTTAGATTACTTAGGTCTTGTTTCTTGGTTGAAGTTGAACATATAAATATAGATTGCTTTTCTCCAAGTAAAAACAGTAAAAAGTATATTAATTCACGCAAAATCCAAATACTTTTCGAACTGTATCTACCACTGCAGTTGTAGTATCATACAAAGTCATGCTTGCGTATTAAGTGTAGTTTGACACTCAACAACAATATGCTTCAATTTACAAATTTCTCAAATACATTACTTAAAACACTATAATAACAGAGTAATAGCAGTCACAATAAATTCCTTACATTTCTCTTAATTGATTGCAAGCGTCCTGCAGTTGCACAAGTAACAATGGTTAATAAAGTGGACTGTTGCTGGTTCATTATATTTCGCCCACTTGGTCCAGTGGGTGGTTCGTGGGATTGATCTAATACTGTGCTGGTTGCCGTTCCATTCCGGACTCGTTCGACCCTACTTTAGTCAGGACTTCACAGAATATGACAGACGGCCATGTTTTTTTCATTTGGTTTAGAAAGTTCAAGTTGTTCATGGCGAGGAGAAGGCAACCTAGAAATGTAATGTGAACTGTGAAATTCACTGATAGAAACTAGACTCCATCCCTTTGCAAATGTGATGCCAAATTTGACCGACTGTTTTACCCTTACACCAGGACATAATAATACAAATGCTGCTGCTTAGCTGCTACACGTAGTATACCATCACTTAAGCATCATTTTTGTGAATTTCTTGAATATTCATAGGTTATGGAATATATAATACCATTTCATTACTTTCGGCACGGTCGACATCCAAAACTACAAATGATTTAAACTATTATTTCACGTCAAAAATGTTAATTTAGAGAACTAGTCAGTCATTGCCTGATTTTTAAGTGATATAAGTTTCCGTAAGACAGCATTGCTTTCTTCCACGGAAGTGCATTAGAATAACGTTTGTAAGCGTCTGGCGCAGGCGAGTCCAATTATAGAACTGTCACTGTCCTTTTCCACTGCAGTTCTAAAGGGTATTGTCAGAAAGAGAAAAGCTATGACGCACGTTTCAACTTTAGTTTTCAGTGAATTCCCTCATGCGCATTCCATTGGCACACCTCTGAATAGTCATTTGATCCAAATTAGAATGTAGTTACTGTCACTAAATTCTTTTACCTACATTAATTCCATTATTTTCGTTTTAGGAATAAAACCATTATCCTCATGTGATGTAAGGCCGATTATCATAATGGCTTATTGAGAAGCTGGATTATCAAAAGTGTTGTAAGTTTACATAAAAAAGTTATATCACTTTTGCATAACTCCTACATTATTTGTGTGCAAAAAGTTATTTAATGGTAAGAGTATTTTATTATCACTTCAATACTCCAACGATTATAATGCAAAATAATTACCAGAATTATAGGTGTCATAAAAATAACGCTTGCAGTAATCTCCTTTCAAATTCTGCATCAATGGTCAATAGTCATTGAATTCGCCTATTATTCTCTCCAAACTTATATAACTTCACGATTGTATAATTGTTTTGCCCAGATTAAATCACTGAGGTGTCGCCTGCGCATGTTCCCTACTGTCATTATATACACCAAATATGGGGACGTAATTACGAAATCCTAGATCAGATCGCTCTTTATGGCTAAAGGTGGAGCCAGGGATTGCTAAAACCTGTCGGTAAATGACATCCAGTATATCACGGACATAACCCGTTTCGGGATTAGAAAAGCAAAGCCGCCTTAGGTCTTAGTTTAGCAATGGTTGTGACAGAAATTTGATGTAAAGACTTGTTTTCAATCCTCATTGTGTTGCAAGGGTAATGCGCTGGTCACTTAGAAAGTCTATTACAACATGTACTGTAATTGTCAGCTTTATTTCACAAACATCTTGAAAGGTGAGTAGAACTTCTAGACTAGTAAGTGGCGCTTGAATATTTATAGATTCGTTAGTCGAAAAATCGAATGGTAGGGAATCGATATCTTTTATTATTGCAACTATAAAACTAACGATACATAAGTGTTTCTAAAGTTAAGCCCTTATTTCATAACAAGAGCCATTTTGAAACGTATGTAGTGAAAGGTATGCATAGTTACGGACGCCACCTACAGCGATTCTTAACTTTGTCCCACATACATATTAATCGGCTTCCAATCTTGAGAGCATGTACACAAATGATAAATAGGCTTAACTGACAATTAAATCACGCCGTTATTGCTTGTAAAGGTGACCCACCACGTTCAGGGCGGGAGGAAAGAGCTATGCTTATTTATTGCCTTGCACAAGTGACCCTATGAAAGTTGAGTTTGCGTTAATCTTGCTGTGACCTAAAATACGAGTTTCCATTGTAAATTAGGAATTTAACTACCGTTCTCATGTCATTATTATTAACTGTTGGTCTAGTTTCTCCTGTTTGTCAGTAGTATCCACTTGTATATACCCATTACCTGATTAGATTTATGTGTTTAAACATATAATACCATATTATCTCGAGATGAAGTAAAATCCCTGTAAAGTTTCTTAGCAGCTTCAATTTATCTGCAACTGATTGACGAGCTGTGTAAAGGGCTCTAATCGTTTGTTTGAGCGTGACTGCTTTAACGATTTCGTCTTACTTTCATCGCATTGCCTATGATCTATGTGCGAATAATTTCTCCATTTAATGTTTCCATTTACCTTCTTTCATGACCTTTAAAAATAGTTGTGATCTATCAAAAACCATTTCGCGTTGAGACTTGTTTTCTCCTTACACATTATTAATTACATTGGCTTTGGTCTTATCATCTCAGGACTATCCGTATCTTACGTTGCGTTTTGTACGTTTAGAAAAATATTCACAACCAATTTTATCTTTAGCAGCAGGATGACTCGACACGCCTTGGCCTGATTTTTCGCACACATTCAAAAATATACAGGTGGGCTGCATAACAGTGCATGAGTTAGTGAGTAGGCGATACTTGTTAACTTATTTAGCATTGTGTATACAATACACTGTCTAGCATAATTAGTAGTCAGCTATAGGTTTGTAGTGGAGTGTGCCTGCTTTACTAATGCTGGTGTAAAAAGCGTATGTTCAAAAATATCCACCATATAAGGAACCTCATCAACAACAGAAGAGAGTCTTAATTTGTTAAGCTGGTGAAGTGCAGATCCATGATGCATTCCAGGGCAGAGTGGGGGAACAGGGTTGACAATGAAATGAGCTAATGCCCTCTAATTGAATTCGCAACAGTGAGCGCATTGACTAATAGCAGACCTAAACCTGCCTCGCCCACCGCGGCCGTTGGCCTCTAGGGGAAAGCAAGCATTCTGCGAGGCATTGACAAAATTGATCACGCGAATTTGCGAATTTGTTATACTTTAAAGTTTAGTATAATGGCGGTGTTTTGGCACTGCTATTTTTTTTTTTGCTGTTTTTGGCTCTGGTTTATCTTAGAAACTTTTCGTAAGAAGTGACAATGCTTGAGTTACAAGGCTCGCAGCTCGATCTCCAGAATTAGCTCTTTGAACGTAGCATTTGGGAGAGAATCATAATTAGTTGAAATTACTTCAAAGTGGTTAAAAGCTATGATAATCCAAGTTAGATATGAGTATCTCAGGATAGAAAATTATGTTGGTCAAAAGTTGACCGACTCACTTAGGATTGTTTACTGCGAGGACATCTCTATTTAGTTAACGATCTTGCCGATGGCCGACTAGCGGTGAATTGTGTAAAACGGCAGTTATCGTTCTAAATTTTAATTACGAAGGCCGTCTCGTGGTTAGGACCATGTCGTTTTGCTCACGTAGGTTTACATACCGTGGACTAGTTTAACTGTAACAATGGCTGTGAGGTTTCGTTTGCGATTACGAGTGTTACATTTGTTAACAAAACTTGCATATAGATGTTTGTATGTAGTCATAATGTTTACGCATATTTCGTCGTTCGGTAGTTGGAATGTATCGGATTTATATACCAGCCTGAGTTTTTTTATCTACTCTTTTCGCTGGCTCATTTAACCGAATTGGACACAAAGAGCGCAATTGTTTGAGCTCTTTGCGAAAGGTGTTACTTTTTTTTCTGTAAGCGTAATACTGAACGAGTGTTGTGACGAACCGATTCACTTGCAATTATTCCAAACGTTCTTAAAATGCGTGAAACGTTATCTATATTTTCATATTAAGTTTCGTAGCTAACGTAACTGACTTCATGTAAAAATGTTTTGCTATTTGAGACTATAATATTATCACTATTAATGAAAAGCTAAATGTCAACTTGATACTGAGCACGAGTCTTAGTTTATGAGTTTATTATCCTCTTCGGGATTATATAATTTCTTACACGAGGCCGTGACGTATACCTACGAGTATACTGGAGTACACGTGCGCCGCAGTCGGTCGGCATGTGACGTCAATCATTTAATATCATAATTGGTTTAAACATAACTGTGTTTATGTAACGGGTTTCACGGTGACTTCTGGAATAATAAATGAGTAATTATATTTTGATTATTGATGTACTCAGTACAAGATAACTATCTTTGTCGGTCCCCGTGCAATTCCTTTAGGCTTTGTTCTCCTCGGTAAAATATTTATGGTGGTTTTACTGAGTAGAATAGAGCCCCTGTAAGCTTAATTAGACAAAGTTGCAATCACCTCCTCACTAAAGTAGATAGGTATTGCATTTTTCAGTAAGTACAAGACGTACTATATTTACATAGTTACATGATGTTTAATTCGGGGAGCCTATGCCAAGTTTCAAGTTTTAGCTGCTGTGGCATGCAGTGCAGACAGATAGACAACACACAACTCTAAATATAAAGGGGACTCTGCCATATTGTTAGCACCCTATGGATTATTGAGGCTCATTCCCAAAATACCATAATTTGAAAATACCAGATTACATTTTATACCAGATTCCCAAATCAAAAGATTCATTTATTGTAAAATAAAAAATAAAAAAAAATAAAAAATAGCCTTTATTCCCATGCATCTTAAACATAGTATTTAACATAACATTTTTTTTAATTTTAAATAATATAGTATATTAGTTTTATTTTTATTATCATTTTTTATCGGGGATCTTCCATTTCTGGACGAAGGCCTCCTCCATCTCTTGCCAGGTTTCTCTGTTTTGGGCCTTGCGGGTCCATAGGTTGCCTGCCACCGACGCGATGTCGTCCTTCCATCTCTGGACGGGCCGACCTCTCTCTCGTTTGCATTCCGCCAAGTTCCAGTGTATCACGAGTTGGCCCCATCTGTTATCCCTGAGTCGAACCACATGACCAGCCCATTTCCATTTTAGCTTGGAGGTCATAGTTAGCGCATCAACAATCATTTATTGTACTTACCCAAAATATTAATCTGGTGATTTGGGAATCTGGTCATTTCAAATTATGGTATTTTGGGAATGAGCGATTATTGACACCACGTTAATAGCGGTGATAATTTGCATTTAACTTTGCTTCATAAATTCTAAGTAAAGATGTAAACTATTTTTTTTTAAATATATTTTAACTAGCTGCTGCCCTATAATCCACCCGCGTAGATGTCGTTTATCACTTTTCTCTTGGGAACCCAGTTATCCGCGATAAAAAACAGCCTACGTCCTTCCCTGGGACTCGAAGTATCTTCATAGCGTAACATACAGACAAAGTTACTTATGTATAATATTAGTATGGATTATAAAGTACAATACGTATTGAATAGTTACCGGTATTCAATAGTGACGTTACTTATAATTATATCTAGAGCCTGGGAAATACAGATATAGGATAAGCATTTTAGGTCTTATACGGTTTCTAACAGAGTATATAATAGTTTCACTATTATGTTGTTATTAACTGCCTTCGTAAGGCTATAAAAACTATTAATCGTAATTATCAATGGAAATGTATAATTTCAATGCGCTTACGCAACGCTTCGCGATCTGCGCAGCCGACGGCGAGCCGAAGAGTCTATTCACAATCAGTTCATTCATGACTGGCCTAAAACTAATTTGCTTTGTAAGGTTGTAAGAATATAATCCGAATTGAATTCTTTACTATGGAAATAAAGACATACTCGTATTGATTTTAGTAAAGTATTTTTGATTAAGTGGGATTGGGCCGGTCACGTCTGCCGCATGCACCCGGACCAGTGGGCTAGCGTAGCCACCAAGTGGGTGCCGCAAAATGGGCGGCGTAAACGGGGCAGGCCTAGACGGAGATGGGGGGACGACTTGGACGCATTCCTGAACAACTGGCCGGAAGAGGCACTAAATAGGGACTCATGGAGATCAAGGGGAGAGGCCTTTGCCCAGCAGTGGGACACTCATACAGGCTAGGATAAAAAAAAAAAAAAAAGATTTCCAAGCACGTTTAACTTGATTATTTTTTAGCGTACCCCTGAGGCCCTTGTTAAGATGCATTACGCTTACTAGCGTTTCTATTCATCAAAGATTGCTAGTGTAGTTTGGTTACACATATAGCAACAGTAGGTATAGTCAAAATGCAAACGTTGCTGATGTTTCTGTTTTCTATCGACAGAATTGTATAGAGTTGACGTAAACGGTTGCCGCGATCTGTCACCAGCTTACGTTAATCCTATACATTTTGTCGATTTTCGAAATTGGCTATATTAGCGTTACGCATGTTAACTATGCCCCCTGGTCTGATCATACGTTGAAAATAAAGCCTGAATTAAAAAATCCCGACACGGACATACGAACTCATGTAGTGCTGATAATTCTAGATTGACTCCATTGATTGTCACGTCCATTAGCTATAAATTACCGCCGCGATACAAAACTTTAAAATGAAATCAACCTTACTAATTTCGCTTTACTGGGTCGTGCCCTTTTTGACATTTGCCCATGCAAAATGTGTCAAAATTTTAATCCGAAGTAAGCCTATCTGTCCGCGGTTTGAATATAGGATTCGGCCGTAAGAATTCTAACATAACACAACCCCTTTAGTTTTTGGGTCAGAGGGTAAATCTGAGATCATACAGAAAACTGATTCAAGTCGACTCACTTGTGGCTCATACCTACTAAAAAACGAGTAAGATTCCAACTACTCTCAGTTTAATACGTTAAAACGGCAAGGTACTAAAATGTACAGCTACTTGTAAATTCAAGAATAACTATACCGTTTTTCGCCTGAACTTCAGTTCTCCTCTCCTGAACATAAGGTTGGGGAATCGTTATAAGAATCGCATCGGTGACGTATTCTCTTTTTGTTGAACAGTATTTTATGCGGTGTTTTGTTTCAACAACCGTTGAATGTATGGCACGTTGAGTATCTGAGTACTGTTTACAAACACGTTCCGCGGAATCAATGATTGCTCTTCACTTCACAGTGTAAAGTTACAAGGTGTAAGACTTAACGACAGTGAAACTAGTGTACAAGTTCCGTGAATAGCAACTAAGACTCAGTGGCTTAAACTGATAACGGACTACTATAACTCCGTAACGAAACGCGAGAGCAAGAACATTGTAATCTAAGCTATAAACCGTTAAAAGATTTGATTTCATTGTTCAAGTTACTGTGAACTGCAACTATCGCCCTCGTGACGATTTCGACTCTACACGCTTTTTGAACGACATTCGTGACGCATGGAGCTATTCGAACATTGCAACGTCACTAGATCAGCAAACTTTGCTTCGTGTCGCCAGTGATTGACATACACCAAGCTACAGCCAATCACGGACATCGGCTCCTCTTCCACTGGTTTACGATAGATCTGCCAGGATTGACAGTAACGTGGCGTCTCCAATTTGAACAGAGACCAACCTACATCCAACCACACCCCGTGAAGAATTCAGATCCGCAGTTACACTTCGCTTGTACTGCCTGCCGGAATTGCCATATACATCGTAGCGTTGTCAATCAGTGATATAGAGCATAAAGATCAGTGCTATCGAGAAGCCGTCCGTCTTTCGCTCTTGTAATTGAGCTGTAGCTCCATAACAGCTATTAAGGCAAATCCAGCCACGTACCAAGACATCATAGACTTGAAGATATCAGTCCGTGCCGAGCGCTGCGTCCGTCTCCGCCGGGTTGGGCCGGGATAGGTGCGCCGTGGCGTCGCCAATGCGGCGGCTTGCCGTCGATGTCGCCGCCGCGGGCGTTGCTTGCGGCTCTGCTCGTCTGCCAGCTACTGTCGTATGGCGGGCACCAAGGGCTGACCAAGATATTTTACACGTAAGGGCCTGTGTAACCTTTTAGCAGCATTTTATTACTAATATGAGCTTTGAAGCATAATGCTCGTTTATATGTAGTTTCATTTATGAAATTGTCTAGGATTGGGCTCGTAGATTTAGTTTACCGGTTGATAACCTGAAAATGTTCATACAAAATGCTTCTCTTCCCCTAAACACAGACAGAGTGTCGCGAATTTTTAAAATGTTGTAAATGTTTCAGTACTAGCTTTGTAAGTTTTGATTTTTGTCAAACATGTACATGTTAAGAAAGTTTTTTTTTAATCATAAAAAAATAAACTACAATCTTAGTTCGGCGTCTGTGCGATCAGATCCCGAAACTCAATCGCAAAGAACTCTAAATGTAGGTCCTAGAAATATAAACTGAACAAACTGGCTCTTAAATACACCTTTTGTAACTAACTCGTACTGTGTGAAATATGAAATAGTGTAATCAATAAATATCTCGCTATAACTTATATAAAATTTCATATTGGGTCACGGAACATAAAAGTACGTAAACGATATAAATATGTAATTAACATTATTATAGTGCAGTCGACATTTAATGATTATTGCTAGTACTCGTACTGTAGCGATAATATTATTCTTGCAAATTTTATGTTCACTCAATTACCTTATTTTCATGATAAGTTTATTAACCTTGGGCCAATATTAGTTTCGCATTAAGTCAATTAGCCCGTCATTCAAACTATGAAATGTCCGAGTTTTTCACGCGCGGGTTAACGCTCGGAAACCCGCGGGCAATCGGTGTGGTTTTATCGCTGTAGTGGATAACAGCACGATAAGTTAGGCACGTGAGTAAATACCTATTAACAATGAGAGTTCGGTGAATGCCGTGCAGCGGTTGATTTGTTCAATATTTCTCAAAGTGAAATGTGAAACTCTTTTTTTGTGCAAATAATCTAAGGCAATGGTGAATATAACTACAACGTATAAATAAAATTATGAGAACTAATCTGCGATAGCGTTAACACGATAGCGAAACCGAATAATATTGTTTTTTAGTGTGTCACTCTAAATCCCTTATAACGTTTGTCCTTATCATTTGTCCAAATTTGTTTTTCAGCTGAGTGTGGTAACTTTTTAAGTTCTTCAAAATAGGCCGTTAGGTTAGGTTAGGGTTGTATTATAAATTATTAACAACACTAATAGTTATTTATGCGACTGGTGCATAATGCCTAATTATGCGTACAGTCGCATACATAACTTTATCTACATGCATATCATAAGTTTTCTACAATATGTGAGAAAATTGTACCATGTTGCCTTGTATCTTAAAGAACCTGAAAGCTCTTTTTTTTCATGAAAACCTAGGTCGGTAAGTAATTTTTTTTTAATTTATAGCGCAGCACACCGTTCATGCAAGTTCAAGCAAGGAGTTTACACGAAATTGAAAAATTGTTTTAAAATGTTATCTAAACAGTAATTTCATTGCAATCTCGCTACATGTTATAAATTTTAATAAATAAGTTTTTTCTGCCCTATAATTTCATTTATTTACTCGCAAATGTGATGAAAAACATTGTATGTTTCACGGGCGGTACGGGATTTACGAACCTCGACTCAGAAAGCCCTCAGTCTTCGACTTCGGGCTTCTACTAGAGCCTCGGTCGTAATTCCTTACTTACCGCCCTTAGTACACAATGTACTATTATTTACTACAAAAAAGATACACATTTCATCATGAGTATTCATTCTGCGTGGTGCAACGTATTCTGAATTCTCACAATGAAATATTACTAGTTCCCTCGGGCGCAGAAATCCGCACGAAGCCTCGGAAAATCTGTAATTAATTTTTTAATTAATACGTTACTTTACCTGGGACTCCGTCGGCGCGGAACACTTTTCTTGGGTAACCCATCATTTAATCGAATTTCACTTCATCTATTGCATCATTTCACCGGACGCTATATTCTGCTGGAACTATGTTCTCAGGGAGTCGTAAACATTAATTACGTAGCTTAGCTTAGGTTAGACTTATGAAAAAATACTCACCAAAAATCACCACATTCGGCGAGAAATACCTCTCGATGGAAAGAAAATTCTGCGTAATGGTACGTTCGTTCGTCGTTCGTATTTGATTTTTGTTCTTTTTTGTATCCTTAACAGGGCCTCTGTTCCAGGCGCTAATAACCATATTGTCATTGACCTGTCATGGTATTGTTTTTAACTCGGCCGCCATTAAGGCCCAGCCACACCGGATGCGTGCGCGTAGACGTGACGTGCGTATTATGAATTCTCATACGACGCAGTGGAAAGCCCACGCGCACGTCAAATATACGCGCACGCATCCGGTGTAGCTGGGCCTTTACTATAAAGTAAATAAGACCTGTCAAAACGTTGATAATAGGATAACAGGTCAAAGACAATATGGTTTTTAGCGCCTATTTTCTCGGCCATTATTTTCTTGACAGTAATGGCGGCCGGATTAAAAACTACCACAACAAGTCAGTGGTTTTTACCGCCTAGGATCTCTGCCCAGGCTGTGTGCAAAATCTCGTCCAAATTGATTCAGCCGTTCAAGCGTAGCGTGATTGAATTACAAACCAACATCCAATCAACTTTACAAACATCGATATTGATAATGAGTAGAATTACTTATCCAAACTAAAGACTAAAGAATAGGATGTAACGATCGAATTCGTACACACAATGAATGTTTACATAATGCAGTAGGTACAATTGAAAGTCCATTGGTGATGAATGAGAGGATACAAATTTTTTTTATTTAATAAGACTCGGCCAATAAATCACAGCCGAAGAATGAAAATGTGTTCTTTATTTGTCTACTGTGCTCTGTAATCTGTACGCTACGTCGAGATTGAGGATGAGGATTCGCACGGTTTACCATTGTTTCATTGATACACATTTCATAGAAGAATGCATTCATTTGAAGAATTCCCATTTCATGGACACGCGTTTTCCAGCGCGAGAGTTAAGGTATTGCTGTATTTTCTGGAAATAAAAGACATCAGCCGAAAAAGATCTTGGTGAAATTCTATAAAATGTGTTTCGGTCATTCAAGCTCTCCCCAGGTTTATTAGTTACTAGCTGTTGCCAGCGACTCCGTCCGCGCAGAATATTAAACTGCCTAAGTTCATTAGGGATAATGTAGGAATCTAATGGTGAAAGAATTTTTCAAATCGGTGCAGTAGCTTCGGAGCCTATTCAATGCAATAAACAAACAAACAAATATTTTCTCTTTTTAAAATTTACTGTCATGAATCCCCTAAGCCTGTATCATAAAAACACCCCCCGATAAGGTCTGTTTAACATATTATACTGTGTTGGCCTAATAATTAGGGACGCTTGCGTTTTTACCATAACAAATATGACTTAAATTTTGACCACCAATTAAAAGGTCTTGACCAATTTTATTACTAACTAGTGACCCGCCAGCGGCTTCGCCCGCTGCAAATTTCCGACATTCCCGGTGGTTTTTTTTTCTTTCATACAAACCTTGCCCTGACAATAACGAATACAACCGAAAAGGAATCAGCCAAATCGGTTCAGCCGTTCTCGAGTTTTAGTGAGACTAACGAACAGCAATTCATTTTTATATGTATAGATTACTATTTACTTTAGGTCATCAACTAAGGTTTAAACTACTGTTTAATATGAACCTTATATTTTATAGGGATTTCGAAACGCAGTGCCGACGCGTCCATATGAACGAGAAACATTATTTTTTTCAAATCCTTACAAAATTTGAGATTCGTTTTGAACAGATATAAACTGTACATAAATTTACACGTTGGTTTATTAGTTAATGATAAGTGTAACAAAAAATAAAATTACCTTATAACTTGTTGATAATTACCAAAATTGAAAAGTCATATTTGTAGGCAATTGTATGGGAAAAACTCAAGCGTTATAAGCGAATATATACCTACAGTAAAACCACAGTACTCAGCTGTCTATCACTGTCACACACGCTCAAACATCCGTCAGTGTATATGTTATTCCAGAGAGTGTGACAACGATAGACGGCTGAGTTTATTAATACCTTTTATTGTAATTCACTGTTTTTTTCTGATATAGTATTATCATACTCGCACGAGTGCCGAAGCGAATGGTGGCGTGGCGAAGCACAACCATACCTGCGCACTTGCTAGTCACCTCGTGGTTTGCCTCGACTCGTTTAGTTCCAGGCGCGAGCGGACGTAGCGGCGAAAATTGACATTTGAATTTGTCAGAAAATTACAAAATTACAACTAAAAATAAACGCACAATTAACCTAAGTGTCTACATATTTGCATTCATAGGGAAAATTAAAAATGAATTGTATGCGAGTATGTTCGTGTACGAGCCTTGAATAGTGCATGGCCTCTATTCAACATAGTCAAAGCGATTGCTTCAGGTCAAAGACAATATGGTTTTTATCGCCTAGAGGCCCAGAGCGAGGTTAACACGTGCCCCCAAAGTGGGGTCATGAAGCTTTTTCTAGGACTGCGTGCTTCCACTATGGGGTCACATCTAGGGGTCACAAAACCGGATTTTCGGGTATAAAAATTTCATGTGATTATTAAGGATAACAATGGCTATATAATAAAGTCTACATTAAAAGATAGTTTTTTTTTTAAATCCAAAATACTCGAAAAATCCGGTTTTTACATAGCTTGAAAACCGGTTCTGTGACCCCTAGTCACATCCCATACTGAACTGAACAGTTGGACTTGTGACATTGTCAGATCGTTTCGTATGGGGACAGTGAACGTGTTAAACTATATTGTGATTTGACTCGCCCCCCCATTACTGTCAAGTAAGAACTGTCGTAACTTTGACAATACGATGTTGTTGCTCTTGACGTGTTATCGTATTGTTTTTAACTGAAACGTTGACGATTCGGACGTTTACCGCGTAGACTCAGTCCGGGTCAAAATCAATATTGTTTGTCGTCTGGAGGCTCAGTAGGGTAGAAGTACCGGTTTCGGCCATCTTTACACCGTTTTGGGCTTTGGGCCACTCTAAATTTGAACTAATATCAAAAGAATTATGAAATTACGCAATTGTTTTTAATTTTACAATATTTTGATAGTCATTTCGACCTAAAGTGGCCAAAAAGGGTACAGTGGTCACAAATAGTACTTCTACCCTACTAATGTTTCGTCGTCCGACGAACCGAGCAGCGAGCGCGATCATACAAATCCGTGATAGGGGCTTAAAGGTTAAAGTTAACTGTCTTAAATCAATGTGGACGATTCATAGTCATGGACATGCATTAAATTCCTCCGCCGGACATCGACTCCCACATGCGAGCCTAGAGCCATAAAACAATTTACGAACATTATTATTTAGTGGCGCGTAATAGTCTCAATTGGGTATTTGATTCTATAGTGACACACACCCGTGTTTGTTTGATACGAGTGTGGATCTCTAAAGTATGAGACATCTGCGGAGATGTTTGCGATTTGAAGATGATAAATGTTATATTACTTATCTTAACTGCTTGTAACAACTGCTGGATGGGGTTCAGGAAATAGAAAAGTATGCATTTAAATGCTGAAAATATTACTAACAAAGAAAAATTTTAGGAAACTCTAGTACCTAGTAAAACAATGATTTTTGTATGAAAATGAGTCTTGTACTTGTTTTCTTTAATAAACGACTTATGCTTCTATCCTATTGGTCTTAAAAACATAATAATGCCCTATTATACGTGTATAGTTTGATGTTAAGTAATACAGAAGTAAACCTCGTAACTGGATAGTTTCATAAATGTACAAAAAACTAGGACCATTGTTGCAGCTAAAAACAGTAACAATAGTTTACGGAAATAAAAACAAAACCTAAAAAAAGCCTCATAGAAACGTTTTAATACTAGCGTTAAAGACTTCCTAACCGTATATTTCGATATCGTTTAGTGAACACCCCGCATTTAAAAGCGATTAAAATTAATGCTTTTATCCGGTTCAAGGGACCATAATTGTATTATCCATCGAAACACTTCCCTTCCCGTCGGTAATTGTTTCCGGCAACAATGCAATAGGACGTACTGCTGGATAACGTGACAACTGATATGTTAATCATTTAATTATGTTGTCGGTATCAATTATTTTTACCGGGTCCGAAATATGTGAAGTAATAAATTAACTTTTTAAGAGGCTTCGTATAAACGCTGAGCTAGCATCGGTGCATTTTTTATATAGATATTCTTGAATGTGAAATTTCAAATATACATCATAAGCATTGGGTTTAATAGTCTAAATTGGTGAATTTCCCTTTAATAATCTAGGAAAACTTCTTGTCTTCTGTTAAGAATTCTGTTAAACCCGACACTCCTGTCGTAATGTCATGATATTAAACGAACACCTTTAAGAATGCGAGCCTTCACTTAAGAAGCACACGCCCTAATTAGGTTCCCTCTTCTCCTATGTTGTTGTTCTAAGCGCATGTAAATATGATTTATTTTTATTGTTCCAGATTACCTGACACTGGACAACCCCCAATACTCATCTCGCTGGCGGATAACGCTAAATTGGAATTGAAAACTCCCGAAGAACTATTGTTCGCGAATGATTCGGAGCAGCACAACGAAACAAAGACCTTCACTATTATCGATGGCAGCGAGGTCTTAGAAGAAAAAGAAAAGATAGTGGAAAAAGAGTCCACTGAATCACACCCTGTCGTCAAAGCTAAGCCTATGCACGAGGTCCGGCAGACAGAAGATGCATTTTACACAACACCTCCACCGGAGGATATCACAGAATCTCAAACGGAAGAACAGAATGAAGATAAAGCAAACATTCCAGTCAAGCCAGAAATGCCACAAGAGGACATCCCCTCGTTCTCTGAATGGGCGCAGAAACAGCTCGCAGAGGCGGAAAAGAAAGACACTGTTCTGAACCACTCGAGTCAACCTAGTCACAGTAGTACGAACTTTAGTAGTAAGAGCACGAAGCTGCGGTCAAAAAACTATGCCTCGCCGTCATGCGCGGCTAAAGTCGTGGCGTGCAACCCTGAAGCTGGTTCCGCCAGCTCTATATTATCCCCCAACACTGACGAATACATGCTCAACTCGTGTAACAGCCGCATCTGGTTCGTAGTGGAGCTCTGCGAAGCTGTTCAAGCTCAAAAAATAGAAATAGCTAACTTTGAATTGTTCTCGTCGACACCTAAGGATTTCGCCGTGTATTTTAGTGACCGGTTTCCCACAAGAGACTGGGCTAGCGTCGGCCAGTTCACAGCTAAAGATTTGCGGGATGTCCAAAGTTTTGATTTGTATCCACATCTGTTCGGAAAATTTATCAAAGTTGAATTGTTGTCGCACCATGGCTCTGAGCATTACTGCCCTATTTCGCTGTTCAAAGTCTATGGAACCTCGGAGTTTGAGGTGTTGGAGAAGGAGAGTTCCCAGCACGCTGCCCACAATGACGACGATGAAGACGATGACGAATCCATCGACCTGCCCAATGTTCCCGTCGCTGAAACGGAACCTACCAAAAATTTATTTGGCTCCGCTCGCGATGCAGTCATGTCTATAATGAAGAAAGCCGCTCAAGCGTTAGTCAAAACAGAAGTTCCTAAAAACGCGACAAGCGAACACAACGACACGTCGACGGATAAAATGTACAAAAGGTGTTGCTCCCCCAGCCATATAATTGTTTGTGATAATTGCAGTGAGTTGCTTTACAGTGAAGTCTATGAAATAGTGAGCTGTAGTTCCGACAAAATGACCCATTTAGTGCGACAAGTGTTTCTTCGTGAAACTTTGAAGAGCACGGGGATCTGTCAGCCGTTCGGCTTAGATTTTAAAAGTACAAAGACTATTGAGTTTGGTGACGAACGTATGGCGTACATGAATGCATTGTTTCCCCCTAAATATTTAGCCGCTTTGTGTAATATCCTTGCTATTAAGGAAAAGAAGGTAGTTCTTAACACTAGTTTCGAAACTGAATTGAATGTTACCACAAACTTGACTGTAGATGAATCGCCACAGAAGGTCAGTAGTGAAACCAATTCAGAACAGGATTTAAAGTTAGTATCGCTTAATAACGCCTCGTCAGATGAAGCAAATGACACAGTAAAATCTGAAAGTGTCATAGATAATGTTGAACAAACCATTGAAAAACCTGTCCCAGTCGAAATACCGAAGGAAGAGGACAGTGACAAGAAAACGGAACCTCAAGTAGTAATAGATGAGAAAATAGTTCAAGAGAAGCCTGATGATACAAAAGCTTCTGAAAATAAACCTTTAGACATCAAAGCGGAAGAGA
The DNA here is from genome assembly GCA_923062465.1 of Acleris sparsana. Classification (NCBI taxonomy): domain Eukaryota; kingdom Metazoa; phylum Arthropoda; class Insecta; order Lepidoptera; family Tortricidae; genus Acleris; species Acleris sparsana. The sequence goes on from OV281286.1 coordinate 19,984,510, forward strand.
AAGACTCAACACCTAAAGTAGATGCTAAAAACGGTAAAATAGAAGCTACCACAGAGAAACCTAAGGATGTATATGTGCTTCCCGATGAGGGTAGTGACCCCATCGTCATTGATAATGACGGCTTGATGACGGACTTTGATCAGATGGCTGTGGATCCCACACCCTCCGGGCCATCATCTCAAAACCAACCACAATCGACGTTTCAGAAGGAATCCGTGTTTCTGAGGCTATCTAACAGAGTTAAGGTTAGTATTTAAAAAGCCTTTAATATCTTTATATTTTAATGTGGGTGAAAGTAGTGATCCTTACTTATATTACAAATGCGAGTGCGTTTGCTTGTCCGTCTTCACGGCTCGGCGACTCGAGCAATCGGTCCCGGAAAATAAACCACTATTGCGCGAGCGGAGTCGCGGGCAAATGCTAGTTGTAGATAATGACGCAATGTACCTGGTGTTCCCTACAATTTTAGAGCAATACATTCAGACATACTTTCTTAATCCTTAAATTTTATCACAGCTAAAACAGAGCTAAAACAGAACCTAAACCCAAAGTAGGGTAATATTTTTCGCGCGTATGTATGCGTAGGTATGTGGGTATGTCCGTTCCATTGTGACCTCCTGTAGCCTAAACGGTTTGACCGATTTTGAAGGTTGTGAGGTTTCTTTAGATTCGTCTTGGTTGTCGGTTCGGCAACTCACTAATATTATAAATGCGAACATTTGAGTGTGTTAGTTTGATACTGCTTCACGCTGCAAAGGCTGAACGGATTTGAATGAAAGGGTGATGGGCAATTTTGTATGGACCCCTTCCCCACCCCTCCAACAGTAACGGGCTGCAGGTCTATATGTTCATTAGGACCCAATAAAAGACAAAATACTTATCTTCGTAGCAAAATCAATGGGAATTTTTTAATGAAAACAAAGGGCCAGGCAAGGCAAATCATCTACATACGTGTTCATTTTCAAACAAATTCCATAGTTCCATACGATAAGATTATGATTTTTCAAGAAAACCCCATGCATATGGTGATCGTCGCCATAGAAAAAATACATCATATTGCCAAGATCTATAAACTGGCACATGTTTCATCACTGTTGGTGGGTGGGGACATTTTTACCCATCGTCCTTTAGACTGAAGATAGCTTATACTCTGGATGCCTTTCAACAAGGAAAGTTTCAGAGGGAATAACGACTATCGAAATCTACGCAGAATGAAGTCGCGGGCCTCTGCCAGCTATGCTTATAATATTTAAATCAAAGTATTGAGGGTAAGGTTAGGGCTAGAATAATGACATTAAAAAATAACATTATGTTGACGACAATATCAAACAATGCAGTCTGGTTTTTTTTAAACTAATTTTTTGAAGCTCCATTACTTATTTGAAGTATGTTGAAAGCGGCAATTGATCAGCAACCCTACTGTCCCTTTAAAAAAACAGATGTTGCATAGTTTCAGTTGTTAACAACGATTTTTTCTCTGTTTCAGACATTAGAGCGAAACATGTCCCTGTCGGGCCAGTATCTAGAAGAACTCAGCCGGCGGTACAAAAAACAGGTCGAGGAGATGCAGAGATCATTCGAGAAAACCATGTTGCAAATGACAGAGGAACGCAGAAAGAGCAATGAGAACGAATTGAAGTATCTAGAACAAATGACTAACCTACAGGAGCAGCTGGGAGAAATGACTATAGCCATGAAAGTGCTCAATGAAGAAAGAGACAGCTGGTTTGGAAACATGACCGTCTTCAAGTTCATCGTTTACCAAGCGTTGACCATCGCAGCGGTGGTCTACTATTACTCGAAGCGACGGTCAGAGCCTGCTGTGGTTCACGTGCCGAGAAAAATTAAGAAGAAACAAGATAAAATGAGGAGAAAGTCGGTAGAAGGGGTAAGCGGCCACCAGACTCCATCGGCTAAGAAACGGAGGCCAAGCGAAGAAGCTCTGCAGATCACGAGGCAGGCTGAAGAGACGAGTAATGAGGAGGACGGAGCATGGCAGGTTGCTAGAAAAAACAGAAGGCGAAAAACCTCCATTGTACACAGAAGTGTAGAGGAGAATAAAGCTCATTATGGCAGACAAGACAGCATGGGAATGCTGCAAGAAAACACTATACCGTTAGATGAAGAAGAATTTGCAGCGCCTGTGTCAGAGCCAGTTAAATTCACCGAGGTGATCCACCCCGTAAGGCCAAAAGTAAACGGGTCTATATTTAATAGTTTAAAGAGCAAAACTTCAAAGCGGCGGCTGTCTTCGCCCGCGTTTCTGAAATCATTATCTCGGCAGAGCACGAGATCATCTCCAAGTCCTGTCATGAGGACTGAACGTGTCTTCAACGGTATTGAAAAAGTGTCAGAATCGCCAACTGGTAGTTTGTGGTCCGAATCGACGGAGCTGTCGCAAAATGGACAGCCAGACAGTGAAAGTGGTAGTGGAAAGAAGAAGAAAAGCTTAAAGAACATGATAAAAAAACTTTTTTGAGACTTAATTGTTTGTGGTGAATCAAAATCAGACTTATAATGGGATTAATTGGAATGGTGACTTGCAATTAATAATAAGTGACGTACGTGATGTTTGTTAATATTGAAAAAAGGGACTTATGGTATGAATACAGTTAGATAGATCGACGGCGTGTTTTAAAGTTTGAGAATCGTATCCCAAGTTTGAGATCCAGTCTCTGTGACTATAATTTAATCAATTAGTTATACAGCTATTGTAATTTATTTCCTCGCAATTAACTGTTTTTTTTAAATTATTGTATGATTATTGTTAGACCTCGGTAAGGTGCCAATGTGATAAATTAGGAGCCTAAATGTTAGCGTTGCTATATGAGTATGTGCTTGTGTCAGTATATTTGTTTGGGACAATAATGGACGCATGAACGGACTAGTCGAGCGATCGAGTTCGGTATACAAAGAATTGCATTAAATGCATCAAATTTATTTCTTTTGTTTCATTTACATTGACAAAGGTTATATTAATAAACTATTACACATTTTAGACACACTAAAGACTTTAAATGCTATTCACAGACATTTGTGCACCGTATTTTGGAAGTGATAGCGAGTCCTAATTTTAAATTCATTCAAAAACAAGAAACATTTAAACAAAAAGAAATACCTTATCATATTTATTAATTACTATTTTAAAATTAACACTTAAATTCGATATCCTAATAGACAAAGACTTTTTTATCATATTCATATTACAAAAGGGTAAAGCACCTAGTTATTGACATTCTAAACACAATTTTTTTTTATCTGGAATTAGTTCACGGTGCCAATAATCGGTGAGGTGCCAACAATAGGGCAGTTTTACCCATTTCACAATAAAATATTAATTGCTTAAACTTAAATCATACAAACCATTTACAATGGTGGTCATATAATTAGAAAGGTTATAATTACAAATACCACAATTCATTGTAAATTTTGACAATTTCAAATATTACAGTTGGTTACTCTTATAGTGCAATAACAAACCAAGGTTTAAAATATTAACAACGTAGATTAAATTTGTAAGGATAAAACTTCAGCTTTTATACAAGGTGCAAAATTCGCTCATTCTTAATATATCGGAATCACAAAACTAAACATCCAAATAAGGTTTTTATTCAATATCTTCAGCCAAGAATTCGAATCTTGCTGTATGAGAACCTGGTAGAAGGAGTAATGTAGTATTTTGAAATGCTGGTATTTTGGGAATAAGCGGAAAAAATATCTAATTAATGATGAAAAACGTAGTTTTTGATATCATCGCGAACATACATACAGACAGACAGACGCGTCGGGGACTTCGTTATACAGGGTGTCCGGTAAATAGTGGACTTCCTTACAGGGCTGGATAGCTTAGCTCAGGAGTGGCCAAAATATGATAAATCATGTTTAGTAAAAGTCGCACCAAAAACGAGATATCTCAACATTTCAAAATTTTGGGAATGCGGTACCTTGGTCCACCATTTTCGATGCCGTGGCCACATTTATTAGTATTTTTCAGTTTCGTTTGCTGTGAGAGATTGCTGATTAAATTTGCTATAAGACCTTATCAACGGAATTGATAAAAGTTTAGCAGTTTTTTAAATTTTTCAAATCAAATTTAAAGTTTTGGAATCTGAGTTTAACTTGCGGCAAGTTTAACATCGCACGGTGTAAAAAAAAACTACCAAGACTTGTAGTGCTGCTTTCCTAAAAATTGGCCTGGTTAATGGAGATTTTAAAATGATATAACAATTGAGTTTATTGATTACAACAGCGAAGTTATTATTAAGTTTGTCCAACAAAGACTGAATTTTATCAAACTAGCGAATTTAATAAACGACTTTTACTTCCGTTTAAAATGAAGTTAACTGATTTTAAATGTTTTAAAAGATAGTTCACCTGAGTGTGAAATGCTACAACTCTACGATAAAAGGTAATACTACGACTATTAGGTCGATAAAAAATGTCACATCATCAACATAGAACTAACGACTGTGGAAATGGAATTTAGGATTACAATCATTATGGTAGAAATTAGTTTCTGTTGCATTTAACATTCACGTAAATTGTCTATTAAAACATTTCAAATCAGTCGACATGATTTTAAACGGAAACAAAAGTCGCTTTTTAATTTCGATTGTTTGATAGAATTCAGTCTTTGTTGGCCAAACTTAATAATAACTTCGCTGGTGTAATCAATAAACTCGATTGTTATATCATTTTGAAATTTCCATTAACCAGGCCAATTTTTAAGAAAGCAGCACTACAAGTCTTGGTACATTTTTTTTACACCGTGCGATGTTAAACTTGCCGCAAGTTAAACTCAGATTCCTAAACTTTAAATTTGATTTGAAAAATTAAAAAAACTGCTCAATTTTTATTAATTCCGTTAATAAGGTCTTATAGCAAATTTAATCAGCAATCTCTCACAGCAAACGAAACTGAAAAATACTAATAAATGTGGCCACGGCATCGAAAATGGTGAACCAGGGTACCGCATTTCCAAAATTTTGAAAAGTTGAGATATTTCGTTTTTGGTGCGACTTTTACTAAACATGATTTATCATATTTTGGCCAGTCCTGAGCTGAGCTATCCAGCCCTGTAAGGAAGTCCACTATTTACCGGACACCCTGTATAATATGTTGTGATCCCTATATAAAAAAGGACGCCAAATTCGATAAGTCATATTTGTAGACAATTTTATTAAAATTAAACAAGCGTTTCTAATTACATGGCCATCAATCCATACTTAAATTTTAAACACTTCATCAGCCCGTATATACCTATGAACTATGATACAATAGTAATAGATTGCAAAAAGTCTTTTAAATCTACGCACCTAACATTAACCAGTCCCTTCTGCCTCGCCGCAGTGTTTAACCGTTTCACTGCCTCCTCTAACCCGTCGACGGTGTAACTGTCTCCGTTGGTCGCTAAGATAATTTCGTTCACTTCTTCGTACAATTTCACTGTGACGAGGTGCTTGAAGTGTTTTTTCAATGTCTCTAGTATGCAGTCGTGCAGATGGTTATCTCTGCAGACCAAGTTGAGGATGAAGTGGCCTGGAAATATAATATAATTCTGTTAAAAAATAAACAATATTTTTTTGCTGACTGTACTTTCTTGAATTCATCATCTGCTGATGAGACATAACAGTAGAATTTAATTTATTTTTAAACAATAAAACCTCAGGGGTTGTCCACACAACAGGTACTCTTTTCCTGTACATAATCTCAGGGGTTGTCCACACAACTCTTTTCCTGTAACAACTTAAAATCAATTGAAATTGTTCCTAAAAGACATGGAAAATGTAATTAGGGTTGGCAGCTCTTTTCGAATCCATATCCAGCTTTAAACAGATCAATTGAAGTAAGAAATATCGTGTTCCGGAAACAACCAAGGGTCATACAAATAATATGCTCGGTCTTAGAGGTACTAATGAATAAAATGTATTACCATCGTTGGTGAGTATCTTGTTGAGGTGCCCCAGCACGTCGGGCGCGAGGAACTGGCGCGGCGGGCACGAGAGCCCGAGCGCGCGGTCCTTGTTGTCCATGTCGAACATCACGCACGAGAACTGCCCGCCTGCAGACCACAAAATAAACTTAACTACAACCTGATGAAGAAATCAACCATTCGTAATCACGCCGATTTTTATGCTACTTGTATAGGTACTAATGTGTACATAATGATGATAATGATCAAAACGTCAGGCTGTGGACTATGGGTCGTGCCTATGAAGCTAGCGGCCCCGAGTTCAATTCCTGGTATTTGCGAAAATTTGTGTGAACAGCACGAGTATTTGTTTCTGAGGTTCGGATGTTTTCTATGTATTTATTTCTCTATATAAGTACTTATAACGTTGTCTAGTAGCCATAGTACAAGCCTAGATCTTAGTTTGGGACTATGGCATTTGGTGCGACATTGTCCCCTGATATTTATTTATAAATATCAGGCCTACGTCCAGCAGTGGACTAATATAGGCTGATGATGATGATGATGATGATTTATTTATTGTTTATTTATGAATGGTCATCACTACACAACCAAATTTTAGAAAAGTAGGAATTGAAAAGTCATTGTTTCATCTCTGACATTCGTTTCAAACAAATTGGTTCAATATCACATCGTCAATAGCCAATTGTAGGGTTGTACGTTATTTTACAGACTGAATTTGTTTAGAATTTCATTTCATATAATTTTTTTCTCGTATTATCATTTCATAGAATAATCAATATGTAGAATAATTACTTTGAAGACATTTAAATCATCGTTTTTTATTTCAAATAAAAATCAATGTTTCTTTTTTCTTTCTCTTTTTTTGAATATATTATTTATTTAAAATATAACTTTATATTCTGAAATTAAATTATTACGTGCAATCGGGAAAAATTTAAAATTGTAATTTACTGTTTACTATATTTACGTATAGTTACGTTTTATGTACTATTTGAAATATATGCATATGAAACTCAAATGCACTGTAGCAATTTTATTGGTGTACCCTTATTTTGCAGACAGCAAGATCATCTTACGTATAATATAAACGCATACAACGATTTTAATTTACAATCAAATTGTATCGCATAGCTTATTCAAGGGATATAAAAAATAACCTCGAAGACTAAGGCGGGAGCTTGCTTCGCTTCGCTCCCGCCATAGCCTTCTAACCTAACCTATTCAAGTCGGTTCTGCCCAGAGAGGTCTTGGTCGCTCGCTTCGCTCTCTCGCTCACTCATATTTATATAATAATATAGTATTTATCATATAACCCTTATACTTAAAGATAATATGGGTTGTACGTTATTTTACAGAAAGAAGTTTTATAGAATGTATCACTTTGCAGAATTTTCATTTCTTAGAATATTGAGTTTCCCACGACTTTGAATACTGTTGTCGTTAAAATGAAATGCTATGAAAAAATACACTGACCAAACAATATTCGCTAAAAAACAAATATTTTGTTTGATAAGTTTGTGTAATGAAAAAATAAAATTATAAAATTCATTGAATTGATTTTCTGTGGAATGTGTTTCTTTCAAGTAAATAGTTTAAAAAATAATAATATTCGAAGCAAAAATACAAGGACCAAATAGTATATGAAACATTTTCTGTGAAACAAAATTCTGTAATTTTTCTGTCTGTAAAACAAGGGGACACCCAATTGTAGGTACTGGTATACTCCCGTTGTTCTAAAAGACCTGATTTGACATCTGTCATCGCGCCAAAAATATATAACCTCAAATACATTTCATCATCAACAGGATTATAGTAGGTCAGAGGCTTACAAGTAGGTACAACAGTACAAATTAACCCCTCGCATGTATATCAGTGCACAATTATTATCTTTGAATACTTTTTTCGTATAGAATCAATCTAAAAATATTCGTACTTAAATATAGCAACATTGGACACAGACATCGACACTTACCCTTTTCAGCTTCATCCTTCAAAAAATCAACGCCATCTTTGATTTCGACTTTCAGCCTATCGTCGAGTTTCAACTCGAAGTGGTCCCTGGCTATCTCCAACATGGCGGGGTCCAGTTCCACTGCTGTCACGTTGGTATCTAAGCATTTCCTCAGGAACATACACAAGCCGCCCCCGCCCAGACCCAGTACGGCCATGTTGGAGGGAGCGAGCTGAGCTCCAACGCACATGAAAGAGTGGTAGAGGGAAATGTGTCCGAAGTCGACGACCAGCTTGGTTTTGTTCTTCCTTTTAACTGGAAATATGCAAGGGTTTAAATGTTAGTTTCTTGACGGAAATTCCTGCTACTGTAATCGGCCACAAAAATATCGCCACGCTTGAAGTGTCAATTCACTGAAAGAGCCAATTTATTTTTTATTACTATGTGGTGTTTTAAAAACAAAATAATAATTTTGTAACTGAAGCTGACAAATTCACTAGAAGCGTCGCGGCTCGTGGCCTTCGGTTTTAAATGCGAAACTTTTTATTTGTTTGTCATTCTTTGATCACAGCAACCGAGCAACAGATCGTTGTTATTTTTTAGAGGCGTCAGGCTACTTTTAGTTCCATAAAAATATATACTTCTAAGCGGACGGACGGACAGTGTAATCCCATTGGCACCCTTTGGGTACGCAAACCAATAAAAATTAAAAAAAATATACAAAAACAGTTGACTATACGGAAACATTAGTAAGCTAATATTAATTTACTATGGATTTTAACAATGACTGGCAACGTTCAATTTTTTTTTCTAAAACCCGACTCTACGCATGGTAAAATATCCAAACTGGGATAGGGAAGAGAAGAGGGACAGGGAAGGATTCCTGAGTCACTCACCAGCCTTCATTTTGGCCTCGCTCTGCACGAGGAACTGGTTGTCCAGAAACACGAGGCGGCGATGCGTGGTCCCTTCCACGTCCACGTCTTCAACCACGAAGTCTCCGGAGATCTTGGAACTGCCAGAGTGGACGGCCACGCGGCGACCCACGTCGCTGCCTAGAGACAGGAACGGGATCTGGATGGATTCATAAAGAAAATAATCACAACCACTTGACCAGCTCGCAGGAGTACTAATAAAGTAATTAGAAATTCTTCATGCGTAAATTATAGGACTCCTGAACAGTAGGTGATAGATAAGAATAGAAAATAAAACCATAATAACATATTATAAAACAAAATGACATAAGAAACACTTTAGCGAAGCACTAATAAACAGGCATCAGTAAACCGTAGCAGCCATGCAAAAGTAACCTATTGTAAGGTCCTCATCTGGCGGCGTTGAGCGAGCTGAACAACGTCAAAGAATATGCTCATCTGCCCATGTTGCGTCGATGAACCTATGTGGCATTAGCAGAACAATACCCATCAAGGAAGATCCTCAGTTCCTCACCTGCCCACTGTACCCATGCGGCAGCAGCATCTTGGCGCAGTGCGCTAGTTCGCCTTTGACAGCGTCGAGCGAGCTGAACTTGTGCCCGCGGCGCAGCACGGCCACCACCAGTCGGCCGAAGCGCGCGGAGTCCTGCAGCTGCCGGCGGCCTTGCGGCGTGCCGAACAGCCACTCTGATTCCCTGGAATACAAAACAAACGAATCAAAAGACAAGCTTGCAATAAAAAGAATATGGCTTGCCAACAGACACAACACCACCAACTTAATTTAAAAATGACATGTGTTTGTGTTAAAATTACAGGGTGTTTACCCAATAATAGGGAAACTCCGCTTGCGCATAAAGCGGCAATAAGATTGAGTCGTCCGCTGCATGTTGCATATACAGCGACCACAACAGTATAAACGGTAGTCGGCCGCATTCGGCGGACATTCAGACTAATGTGAAGACGACGATCGTTGGCCGAAGTAGTTAGAAACAAGTTCGGCAACCACAGTTAATGAATGAAAAAGTACTAGAAATTGATGCTTCTCACAATAAGGTTGTATACAAACCTTTTTTCCTATTACTATGCTAGAGGATGAAAACAAACTAGCGGGTGTTGACCTGTGATCTGAAGTGATCACCGCCGCCCATGAACACCTACCACACCAGGATAGGAATGAAGTTTCCAAAGTTGTAGCGATCCCTCATTTTTGGCGAGTGTGAACATTTTTAGACAAGCCAAACTATTATAACTGTCGTAAGACACTTTAACAGTCCGTAGATCTTTGACTCCGTATATAATTGCTGAGAATTGAATTAGAGAAAATAAAATAGAGCGAAAATCATTCAGAACTAGAAAACTTCAATATCTACAAGATTGCAGCGGGCAGTCTGATTTTTTTCAGGAAAACTATGCCAAGTCTAATTACCGTCGAAAATACAACCGTCATCGCTCCAGTTCACTTCAGATGTCGCGCTAAATTTACCCGTTGCATTTTCTTGTAGGCGTCATAATAACTCATGAGTGACGCAACCCGTCACACTTGAGTCCAGGAATAGTGCAGTTATTAGTTATTCCTCGCGGCTGATGAACGATTAATCTCCGAGTGTTTAGCTGGTATTTAGTGTCAGCTCGACACAATTTGGGAGAGTGATTTTAAGGTGATTTGAGAATGACATATTCAACTCCGTTTGTAGGGTTCCGTGCACCACCTATTGTGTGAATGTGATGCCCTCGCCGGAGTAAGAATGAAAATCCTCGGTTGTGGATACCCAGAACCGAACGATTTCAAGGCACTGCCATTGCACTCCACTATCCGCTTTTTGGAAGGGGTGGAGGCTGCACTGGATTAAGTGCTAAAAGAGGGTAATTACTCAAAAGATCCCACAGGGTCGAAGTGTATCCGTAAGAACTCCACCAAAAAGATAAGATAAGATAAGGGTTCCGTGCCAGAAAGGAACCCTATTAATAAGTCTATTAGCCTTTGCTGTCCGTCCGTCCGTCTCTCCGTCCTAACTTAAAATAGCTGTATGTTTTGGACCGTAATAGATAGCGAGTTGATTTTTTCTAGCATATGTGAGTAAAAACAGGGTCCCCATACAAGAAACGTTTTTTTTCAAGGTATTTTTATTTTTGTTCTACTTATCGTGAAAACGTTAAAACATACAAGCGTCAACGTATGGTTATAGAAAAAACGCTGAAGAAAAATAACAAATACTAAAAAATGGTCAAGAGTGAATTGGGCTCAGGTTGATTCGATTCGAAATCTTTAAATTGGAATGTAATAAAACTTACTATCCATTGGGGGGAAAAAAGAAGAGGGGGTCAGAAGGTTCTGGAGTGGCGTCCGCGGACCGGAAGACGAGCTGTAGGTAGGCCTCCAACAAGATGGAGTGACGACCTCGTCAGGATTGCGGGACCGCGGTGGATGCGAAAAGCACAAGACCGGTCTGAGTGGAAAGCCTTGGGGGAGGCCTATGTCCAGCAGTGGACGTCTTTCGGCTGACATGAGTGAGTGAGTGAAAACTTAGTATGCGATGGTACGAAACCCTCGGTGCAAGAGTCCGACTCGCACTTGACCGGTTTTTCAAGTCTAGTTAGGTCGATCTCATAAGTAGCTGTACATTTAAAGACCTTATCGCAGCTATTTGATATACTTAATTCAAACCACTTTCACTCTAATACGTTACTGACCCCCTTACTAATAAACGTTGATAACGGTGGTATAGCTATACAATATTTTGTCCTTATCTCTCGTTGTATATATTGATAAGGACAAAACATTGTATAGCTATACCACCATTACTCAACGTTTATTAGTAAGGGGGTGAGACAATAAATGTCTCGCTACTTCTGAGTTCCACTGTATCTACTAATGAACATTTTCTGGGAAGATCAGAGTACTTTAACAGTCTCCTATCCGAGTATATAGATGGACACTCTTATTTATTATATAAAGATCCTCTCAGATACACTACAACTGTTTGTTCGAGCTGCAAAAATAAAGTAGCTATTTTTGTGTTGTTTGTCCGTTGAACATGTTAAAACGGCGCAATAGATTTTGCGGTTTATACCATCAATCAAAGAATGTCTCCTAGAAGATTATACCTAGATCTTAGCAGGCCAAAGCCATTGCTAATCGCGAGTGCTCCTAAAAGTTTTATAATTTTACTTAAGAACTTTGAATCGATTTGATAGTTTCCATTCTTCTTGAGAGCCAATTCTTAGGAAAAAGCGACTTTATTATTAATCGACAAGTGAGTACCTAGTAGGGAGCTATAATTTCACTTTAAAAATGGACGTGGCGTTCATTTAAACGGGCTTTCTTCTGTTTCTGATTAAAGTGACTACGAACTGACTAGGTTTTTTTATAGGTCTTTTTTTAGGGTGAGTACACCTGAGCGTAATTTTGTGAGTTGTGAACTTGTGAGTCGCGTAATATCGGCCGCGTAATTCTTTCTGCATTCGGTTATATACAAAACTCCTGTTGGTTCACACGGCGACGCAAAATGAGTTGGACTCTTGTATGAAGCAGAAATTACGCGACTGAAAATACGCGACTCACAATTTATCAAAAATACGCTCGTTTGGCTACATCCTTAAGGGCGAAATAGACGAGCCATAAAAATTACAGAAGTTCATTGGTGTCTTACTTTTTTTTTCATCACAATGAGAAGCTTTTTTTTAGCTTTAGCACAATTTTGCTGTCTTTTTCAGCAACTTATGTAATTTTGATTGTATTAGGAGACCAAAATGTTTTTTCATATAAAGTTTTTTTTAGTTAGATCGAAGATGAACTTGAGGCTGCAACTAGTTGAAAAAATCCCAGGCAAAGTGATGGAAAAGACGTATCCATTCACGTTAACATCAGAAGGCTTTACGTTACCACTAATCGAGTTTCTATCCGAAATATATCATATTAAACGAAATATATCATAAAAAAAAGTGAAAAAATATGTAGGTGGATTTATTTATTTTAAATACCAGAGAAAAAAAACCGTGTCTTAGTGAGTATTGATTTAAAAAAAAAAACGTTTTGTTTATAAGTAAGCAATAAAGCATATTTTGAATCACGAACCTACCTGAAGAATGAATATGGTATGAAGAGACGCTTGAAAAAAGGCGCAATCCAATACTAAAATAACCTCGAAAAAATTATACTGGTCAACTTTTAAAAATCCAAAAAAAGTCACTCCAACAATCCTTCTCAACGTCCTTAAAGCAACTGAATATTTTCAATGCGCCAGAAAAGTTACAGAGACGCAAGCGCACGTCGGCAGACGCTCGGAAGGTGTAGCTCACTAGTTGTGCCCCGGGGCGTTGCCTGCAGGCGCGGCTGGCAATCGGCCAATAAAGCTAAAAACTACACCTGTTTTGTTGAACTCTAGTAAACAAACGCTGTGGCGGAAAGACGTGGGCCGTATTATATTTATGGTGCATATTTCTGTAACTATAAGTAAACAACCGCGGGACCGGAGAGTTGGAAATGAAGTTTAATGGCCGCCACACCCACACAAGCACTCGTAGTTAGTATTTGAACTATTTGTCGAGCCTTTTGTCATATAAAAATAAAAATATCAAGGGAAAAGTCATACCAAAAGACAAAATAAAAAGATAAAAGATAATTATTCGGTAAGTAGGCCGCACGGGCACTTTTACACGTCAAGAATCTACCAGCGCTTCCCAAGAGGAGACCACTGCCGAGAAGAAACGCCGCAAGAAACTCAGCAGTCAGTCATTTTTATCCAATTGACCTAGTCCCAAACTAAGCTCTTGGCTTGTACTATGGGTACTAGTAAACGATATCTATACTGACATAAATAAATACATACTTACGACTAAATAGAAAACATCCGTGACTGAGGAAAAAATATTCGCGCTCATCACAGAAATATCTGAATTTACCGGGATCTGAACCCAGGAACGCTAGCTTGGTGGGCAGGGTCACTACCAACGAGGCCATATACAGGGCGTCCCAAACTTATGGGACATGAAGGGGAAGTACCTTAAATATCGTTAGATAGTGTATTTTGCTGAAAGAAGACTTTATGTTATTTTTAAAAGTTAGTAATTCTGCAGTTATAGATTTTCTAAAAATTGCTTGCTTTGTCTGGGAATCGAACCGACTTAAATGTAAAAAAAAAAACATCCTACATTTATGATGCCAATCGAAAGAATAGCTAAAAAATAATAACTCTGCTTAAGTAACATTGTATTTTAAAAGAAAGGAACAACGTAAAATGATTGAGTCAAATTTCAAGAAAGTTATTTATTGCCGTCGACGACGTTCGAAAAGTAGCGATATTAACATTCCAAAGATAGCACTTATTATAAGTGCACGTGTAGATAAAATGATAAAACTTAGTATTTCAATACGACCTCTGTAAGCTAGACAGAAGGCAAATTTAAAACAAAAATAATGTTGTTGTTAAATTTGAAAATGGAACAGTTTATGAGAGCGTTTGTTTGAATGCATACTTTTTAAGATATTTTAAAAAGAAGCAATATTTTTAAATGTTGTTCTTAAATTTGAAAATGGAACAGTCTGTGCGAGCGTTTGTTGCACTTATAATAAGGAAAACGATGCTAGTATTTTATGAAGTGGGTACTTATTTACGAATAATCAGTGCTATCTTTTGAATGATAATATCGCTACTTTATTCGCTACTTAGTGTGTTAATATGCTCTGTTTTTTTACATTTTTCAAACTTTTACAATGGTTAAATAAACCTTTTTTTTTCATTTTATTGAGGCAACACACGAGCTTATAAGTATTACAAGAACTACACACGAAATGCCCTTGAGTACCATACTTGAATATACTAATTACATTTCTAAAAATAAATGGATTACATCCAGCTCAGGTACATATTGCTATAAATATGCACGCGCTGGTCATTCACGGGCCAATGACGCCATAGCTTGCTATTTTGGGACTCGGGATATCCCAAAAATTGTTACATACACTTATGAAATAAAAGGCCATTTGAAGATACTAGTTTCGTTAGTTAAGTGTTTTCTCTACTTGGGCACACAAAACCCTAAGGCACCAGGTTGATAGACCCAATAAATCAATAAGACCTCCAATATATTTTTTAGACGTTCTAAAAAAAAAAAATTTAAAGTTAATTTCAGAACGAATTCAAATTCACTTTGAAAATTTAAAAATACTACAAAATCCGACTGTGCTAGCTCATCTCTTTAAAGCCTCTTAAGTTCTATTTCTAGTTTCAAGAAGTCTATGTAAGATGGACATACCTTCCTTGCGGCACAATGAAGACAGCATACTTGTTAATGGCCTGCGAGCGCTTCTGGTCGACGATGTAGAGAGTGTAGCGAGGACTCTCTTCCCCTGGCTGCATCAGGTCTAGGGATACCTAGGGTGGACAAGCCAGTTAGGTTTGTTATGGCTAAAATTAAAAATATAGGTTTATTTCCGATGAAAAATGATTGTAGCAGACCATTTGGTTTCATCCATTCCATCTCGGCCTCAATCAATAGATGATACAATGAGGTATAAAAATATAGTTCCTTTTTTATTTATTATTGTTAAGACCTGCCATCAGTTGCATGACGATAATCAGATTTTTTGAAGTTATTTTACTAGTGCATTCGGATGCAGGTTGAGGCGTTGCTTGTTGCTTGTTCTGTAGCGTTCGGAATCTCCAGATAGGAGTGGATTTCACTGTTCTTAACATACCATGGAGCCCCTGCATCGACTCTCAGGATGTTGTCAACGTATGTCCAAATAGGTTTCATAATTGAGCTGTAGTTTATCAGTTTGTTGGTGAGCGATAAGGTTGATTGTCTACCCAACAGGCAAAGCAGGTTTCTTAATCGAAATAGTAGTCCATCACATGTCTGTTCTATATGGAGCTTCCAGGTAATTGTTGGTCCAATTGAAATCCCAAGTATTTGACGTTGGTGTTTTGCGGAAATATAGAATAAAGATATTTTTTTCGTATTTTTACCTCATCTTCCCCTTCTAGACTGGTCTTTGCAAGTCCATTGGTGACGAATGCTGTGTCCTGCACCGACTTTATGCATTCCCGAACATCGTCAGAAGTCTTCAGCCTGATCATCTTGTCTCCGGCCATGCACACTTCTGCTATCTACAAAAAAAGTTTGTTGTTTAGAACTTACCATTTTAATAAATACAGGAAACTTGTTTTCAAATGTTAATTTTATCCCCCTAATATGTAGTGGGGTCTAATTCTGAAATAGCTGTACATTTTACGACCTTGTTGCAGCTGTTAATATGCAAAATTCAAACCGCAATGCTTACAATATTACCTTAAATATCAATTCAAGAAAAGAACCAAAGATGCTTTATGTGAGTTCAGGAAATATGAGTCTGTCATCTGTAACCTTCACTAAGATCTTTTTGTTAATATCAAACAAAAGGTACGAGTGTAAAACTGCCCTTGTTCTTTAAACAGCACAGTAAGTTGAACGGTTAAGGTTAGGTCTGGTAAAAAATAATAATCGCAAAGTAGATAACAAACACCCAAATCATATTTCCTGAACCTAAAACCTAAAATTTACTACGACTGCTAACTGCGACTACTGTACTGTCTTAAATGTAAGCTAGTAGTTTGAAAAAAAAACAGTGTTATGTATCAGAAAAACTTACAAGTTGTGGCATTTCCTTGAACTTTGTAGCAATCACTACAAAAACTGGCAAAGTAGTCCCATCCCCATCCTCTGCATTTTTTTCCTCTGCCTCATGGCATCTCACAACTCTGAACATCCAGGACTTGTCACAAAAAGTGGCCAGTAACTTGTTTAAAATGTGACTCTGGAGCAAGGATATACACACAAACCGACCTCCCAGCTTCAAAACTCTTTTAATCTCACTAAAATATTTATCTATAGTCTCATTTGTTTCCTTTGAATCATCAGGCATGAGCGCATCCAAAGTGCCTTTATCCAAAACTACGCTAAACTCGTCGTTTCCGAAACTCGTATTCAAGGCATCCATGCAAAGAAATTTCATCTTTGTTCTTTGTGCATTTGTGTTTTTCATTTGTTTGATAACAACTTCTGAGACATCAATATTGGTTATGTTCGTGAAACCAACGTCGTACAAGTCAGCGCTAAGGCTAGAGTTGCCGCAACCAGTAATAAGTACGTTATCAGTTTGTTTTATATATTTGTGCAAGTGTGAGCACAGTTCCAAGTATTCGCCGTACCTAGAGAACAAATAAAAAAAATCTAGCTTGAGTCGTAATTATTGTTGGTAATTTACAACCAAACACAAAAAAACAATTCAAATTAATGTACCTAAAGGAAAACAAATAATTAATTCATAACCTACCATTCAAAGGCTTTGTTACCCCTTTTCTTAAAAAACTTATTCCAGTAATCTTTTTCGCTGAACTCCTTGTGACTTTTAGGTAGTAAGTTCATTTTATGCAAATTCTAAAGGAAGAATTAATACAATAATGTGGTACGCACGGCACGCACGAGTTATTATTTTTGTTTATCTGTCAAAATTGACAATTTGACCAGACAGCCAGCCAGATAAGCGCATAAGCGTTTGATTCAATGGTTCAGTGTATGTCTGGTACCTAAATATTATTTATATTAAGTTTTTATTTATTTATGAAGTTTATTCGGGGACTGATCATAAAAGATTAATAAAATAGAATCTAATATGAAATAAAGCAATATCAAGTTCAATCAGCTGTTAACCATAGTCAAACTATTTCTTTTCTGTATATTTAGAACGAAAAAAATAACCTAGTCTCTGGTACTGTCATGATGAAATTTTAGTTGATTTACGTGAATTTGTTTGTGTTTTGCTACATTACACCTACTTTAAATAATCCTGTATTCTTTACAATATGACTTAAGGCAAAAACGTACAGTTTTTGCAATAAAATGGTATTTAACTACTTCGAACAACGATCGCTTTGGAGTCAACTATCGAATCATAGAACTGATACAAAATGGAAAGTAAAAATAGGGATAAATGGGACACTTTGGCTACCGTAAAAGCTTTTGACTTAGGTAAGTAACAACCTCTAACTTCTCTTAATAATTAGTGATGACTCTAACGTATTTTAGTTAGTAATCTACGTGGCTCTGGTAGTACGAGGTTGAAGTCAATATTCACCTTGAAAAGTTTCGACTAACGGGATTATTCTTCCTTGTACCGTATTCTAGTAATTTCCGTGTTTGGGATTCCTACCTAATGAAGTAATGAAACATAAGAAAACGGACCTTGAAATTCCTACCTAATGAAATTTGGTTTAATGTTAAAAGTTATTTTAATGGTGTTATGAAATACTACTTTGTCCGTGTTGATTTTATATCACCTAAGAAAAAAATCCTTTAGAATCTCACAGTGTAATTGTGTGTTGATCTTTTGAAGTATAGGTGAACAACTCAAGTAAATCACCTGTTGCATGTAGTTGTAACACATCTGTATAGACCATTTAACATTATATATTTGAAATTTGACTTAAATTCCATATTAGTTTTGCGCACAACTACATGCAACAGGTCCTTTGCTTAAGTTATTCACCTATAGTAATTTATCATTTCACAATTTTTATGACTCATTATGCCACTTTATTTTAGGTTAAAATACATTGTGGTTGTGTACTCAAATTTCAAATTAAATGTTAAATTTGTAATTTTACTATTTCCACTGTAACAGTATGCTGTACAGTTGGTGTCATAATTTATATGCTTTATATTTGTGCTTTATATACATTTTCAGTTTTACATAATTATCCTTGATGTTGTCTGTACATTTTCCTCTTTCACATTCTGGATTTACTGAAGGGATAAGTTGGTACTATGTCATGCTCAATCAGTCCCAAAGAACCTCATTTCAAATTCCAACTACTCTCATTATCCAATTCCCAAAACACTAGATTTGAAATATTGATTGTACAAGAAAAACAGTGTCAGGCCATTTAACAGATTTCAAGCCAACAG
The DNA here is from genome assembly GCA_923062465.1 of Acleris sparsana. NCBI lineage: Eukaryota > Metazoa > Arthropoda > Insecta > Lepidoptera > Tortricidae > Acleris > Acleris sparsana. The sequence continues at coordinate 20,003,276 of OV281286.1, forward strand.
CTGGCCCATCCTGGAGCAGAGTAGCTAACAATAGTATGCAATGGAATAGTCTGGATTTTGAAAATGAATGCAATGTATAAAATAACATTTCTGGTTAATTCACATACAAACAAAATGATTGCAATATCTACTCAAAGTAAATTAAATAAAAGGGGCAAAAACCAGGTTGTGGTTACAATGACGTATAAACTTGGTTTTTCTTATGTATCTGCAATTAAAACCATGCTTATTACGTTAAGGTTTAATAAACATACACAATGTATTTGTATCTTTATTATAAATAAGTTAAATATCAGGCGACCATCACACACCAATTCACCTAGTCCCAGAAAATTAACTCTACTTTGGGTACTAACTAGATGACGATATAAATACTTACACAGTAAAATAACTACTTAAATAGAAAACTTCTAAGACTGAAACAAATACTTGCACTCAGCACTCAAATATTTGCGAAGACCGGGAATCATCTAGGCCAACCCGTCATCAAAGTATTATATTTAATCAGTACTGCTACTGATTGACACAGCATACTATAATTCATCACCATTTTATCGTATTTCAGGTTTAAATCAAAACAGCCAGCATGAGTATGTGCTCCATCAGAGTTTGCAGCAGGTGGAGATTGTACAATCCCCTGCCACAACACCTATCAGCCTCCTCATCCAGTCCCTCGTCAAACAACTATGTTCACTCCTGGAAAAAGACACAGCCAGAGCCAACCAATTGTACAACACAATATGTGAAAAACTTCACAGCATGAATCTGATAGATCACTCTTACGCTATGGGAGAGTTTGAGGTTATGCGCAGTCAATATCAACGAGCACTCTACCAGTTAGTAGCTGTTGCTAGTGGTTCCGAAATCCCTATAACTATACCAGCTACCTGGCCTATAGTTAGGCCGTCTTGCCTAGAATGGTCCCGTTATCATAGAGAGTTTGAGGAGCTGTACTTCATAGCTGGTGGTGGATTTGGAAGCGTCTTCAAAGCCAAACACAGGTTGGATGGAGTAGAATATGCAGTTAAAAAGGTGTACATCAAGTCATCTGATGTAAACTCTATCATGTCCCACTTAGCAGAGGTCAAAACTATAGCAAGTTTGAACCATCCTAATATAGTCAATTACAAAGCTGCCTGGCTTGAACCCATGATAGAATCAACAGTGAAGAAAAAAAAGCGAAACTTTGAAATGGATATGGATAGTGAAGAATTTTCAACACTTAACTCGAATATTCTCTCCACAAGCCCTAATTTTATACAATCATTTAAAACACACAACTCAAATGAATTGAACAAGCAAAAGAGCAAATCAGATTTCGTCATATCTTTCAAAAACTCAACCAGTCAAGAGTTGTCTGATGACTCTATAGAATTTGAAGAGTCAGAAAGTGAGGATGACACAGAGTCATTACAAGATAAAGCGGTTTGCAAGCTATTTGACAGCAAAGAATACGAGAACTGCTCCAGAGTTAATTTGAAATGGGCAACACTGTACATCCAAATGACATTTTGTACACAAACACTAAAGCAATGGCTCGATGAACGTAACATCCTTATGTCAAAGTCCCGTAAGAGTTCTAGTGATTTGACAGCACAGAGTGATGATTCATATGACATATCTCCTGATACAAAATACCCTGTAACCTGGACGCATATTGATGTTCTCATAGATATGTTTACGCAACTTGTTAAAGGGTTGAACTATATACACTCTCGAGGTATAATCCATCACGATGTAAAGCCTAGTAATGTGTTTGTGGCTAAGAGTGAGGCAGGGATGTTGGTTCAGCTGGGTGACTTTGGATTGGCGTGTCCATTGCAGCAGTCCCACAGCGGGCTGGCAGTGGGCACACATTTGTATGCAGCACCTGAGCAATTAGATGGACTATGCAATCCTAAGGTAAATTATTTACTGGTATCCTTTCTTTTAATTGGCAACCACGTTTTTGTGTATGATAACCTCTATTGATAACCATACCATCATCATCACATCAATCATTTAATTTTGGTCATTGTCATATTAAATATGTTAATAAAGCTTTGTATTTGTAATTTTGAGGAGATTGAAAATTCAGAACTTTCATTTAAAAGTGTTTATTTTAGCAGTAAGACTAAATAACAATTGATAATGCGGAATCACCTATTAAAGCCTAATTCTCGTCACGTTGACAAATAAAATATAAAAAAGATAAAAGTAATTTATTCAGTAAGTAGGCCGCACGGGCACTTTTACGAATTTACCAGGTCTTCCCAAGAGGAGATCCAAGAGTCATTTTTTAAACATATTTCATATTACAAAGGTCTAAAAGCATTATATAAAGCTATAAATACTTCAGCAGAAAAACATGGCAAAAATCTTGGGAGAGAGATAGAAGGGGAGAGAAAAAACCTACTTGTGTATATAAGACTGTGCAAGACGACCAAATAAAAGTTTCGATATGTTTTCCTACATCAACTCTATTCCTACATCTACTTTATCTATCTAGGGTATCCCCTAGACAAGATAAAGTATTTTTGCATTTGAACAAATTATTATTTACTAAGTTTCGGGTTTAGGCCATGCATTTTTGTCTGTTAGATAATCGTCGACCCTATAATACGCTTTAGACATTAACGACATTTTCAAGTATTTTTCAAGTGCTGGAAAGGGTAACTTTAAAACTACGGCAGGTAATTTAATATAGAAATGGATGCATTGACCAACAAATGATTTATATACAATATTTGTAACATGTGACCTTCATATTCTATTCACTTTAATTTCTTGTTTTATCAGATTAATTTTCAAGATCAATGTTAAACTTCGAGCAATGTTTATTTATTTTTCAAGGTTGGTTTATTTTAGCATACTCATTAATAAAATGTAAGGTAAGGTCACATGGGCTTTGTGCGTATCGGCTGCGATATGACGAGTTAATTACGTAAACTTTGATTAAGTACTTGTTATTTTGCCTCGTGAGGATTATCTAAGCCTAATGGCGGCGTCACCCCCAAATCATCCGTAGTATGCGGTTGCATCATTACTATTTATTACGAATTAAACAAGCTAGATAATTATAATCTGATATGAATATGAATCTTTTTGTATGAATAACCCACATGAAAGGCAATCTGATATAATGTCTCATGTTTTGCGAAATATAATATTTTTTATTTAAAGTTTTTGATTAGTAATATAAAAAAAAAAAATTGCACACACACAAACTACTTATTGTGGATACCGTTTTGGCCATAATAAAAATAAATGTATTTAGGTTAAGGCATTTTGCTTGTAAACTGTTTTTTTTTATGTGCCGAATAAATTATTTTTCATTTTCATTCATTTTCATTAAAGTATACACGCAAGCAAGGAAGTGTAGGACGTACAGTCGGTCAAATTAGTGGTTATGCAAGTTTGACACAAATTCCTATCAAATATAAATGTTATACAAGTTGACATTTTAAATTGACCAACGCATTATCGGCCTTAATGTGTTATTTGTTTTATATTTAAACAAAACTTAACTTAAACCCAAAAGACTGCGGGACACTGCAGCATATTGAAAATTTAAAAATACATCATTTTAGTTATTTAATTGACATGTCATTGTGTAGTAAGTTCACTGTTTATTTTTCCCATTCCAGAGTGACATGTACAGCCTCGGCATCATTCTGCTGGAGATGATCGAGCCGTTCAGCACCGACATGGAACGGGTGAAGACCATCACAGACCTGCGTAAGGGGCAGATCCCCTCACACCTCACCGCTAACTACCCCAAAGTAGCCCACATCATCGGGAAACTCGTCCAGAGGCGACCGGCGAGGAGACTAGACACCAGACAGCTCTTGGAGGCACTTCAAAACCTCTCCGAAAACAAAGATGAAACTATAAAGTCTCTGAGGGAAGAACTAGCGGCGAAGGATGATGAAATCGCCAAGTTGAAAATGATGCTTGCGAATATTAGTCACAAATCTTAGTGTGTGCGTGTGTTGCTCTGCTTTTTGATTTAATTTCAAGGAATTTCTTAGTGATTTTTTTAATAATGTAATTGCCATTATGTATAATTAATTTTAAATAAATGAAACAACGACATAAGTTAATTATTGATTTTATTTACAAAAAAACATTAACATGTTTATAAATTATTTTCTTATCCTAGTTTATATTTACAGTCTTATTGTAATCCAGGGACGGCGTGTGTTCTGAAAGTTTGAGGCTGGAAATTGCTTTACCAAAATGGACTAAATAAGTAATTTTAATAATACTTCCGGTACACACAAAACAAAAGCCACCGTACAATCTATAAAACTATGAAAAATAACTGTATTTTCATAGTTTTTATGAAAATGCGACAATAAAACTTATATTAGTACGGCATTTGACACTGAGCGTGAAGTGCCAACTGCCCTACAATATTTGTAATTTGTTAATTTATTAATAAGTTTCATAGACAACTGTGAGTTAACTTTACAAATCGTGTATGCAGACGTAAGCTTCACTGAAGCTAATTTTGGCGGGTAAAATTCCGCATACTTGTCTTAGCGCATGCTCAAACTTGGGATTGGCTGTCCCTTTCTCTCAATTTTGCTCGCCAGAGTAAAAAGAGATAAAGATAGTTCATAACTGCGTTTCGTTCCATGACATCGTCGCCATTACGCTAAGACAAGTTTGGCGGGAAAGTGCAAGATGGCGGTTAGAGGATCGTGTCGACTGCGTGGATGACGCCGTTGGTCGCGGGGATGTTGTGCGTTATCACCTGCGCGTTGTTCACCTTTATACGGCCTGGGAAAAGATAACGGTGAGATAAGATAATGCATTGCTATTTTAAAGATTAAAATAAGGATTAACTGATTGTCTTACAGAGTTAGTAATCTGATATAGGTACCAAAACGATGAGCTGGTTGGATTTGTGACTAAGTCAGGTTGCCGCTCTTGTTGTTGTAGTAGGTAGTAATGTATAGGTTACATTTGTAAATACCATTGAAACGTGAAAACTCATTCGAAATTAATGTAAATGTATAACATATTTAATCTGCCGTAAATTTACATGGTCCATTTTAAATGACGCGCCTTGAATTTTAGTTAATACTTAATTATTAAGAAGAAGAAGAAAGAGTTCATGAAACTTTGGATTTATACAAACTAAAGCAGCAGCTAGAGCTAAAATCATCGTTACACCTTACTAAAATATCACATCAATAGGTACCAATCGGACTGACACAATTACGGTACAGCTAGTACAATTAAATTTTCGCTCAGGGCGTCTATTGGGCCTAGGTAGAGGAATACACTGCGCTGCGGGACTAAGCGCCGTATCAATAAACTCATCTTGACTGTGAAGCCCGTCACAAGATACCTCAAAGTAAACGCCAAACCATAGAACACTGTCATTTTTAACGCATCTCGAGACGAGCATTAGAGTTGAGATCAGTTTATTAATACGGGCCTAAGAAGTATCGGCCAGGTTATGGCCCTCACCATAAAGTTCCAGACTTATGTCAAATATAATAACATTCATAAACACTCACCGGCATTTTTCTGCAGCGTAAGCGGCGTATCGTCCTCCATGGTGTTCCGGAGCTGGTAGTACCTCATGCCGGCGCTGTAGAGCGTCCCGGGCAGCACGTGCCGCGCCACGAGCGCGCGCGCCGCCGCCCGGTCGGCGTAGCGCGCCAGCTCGGCTGGCGCCACGCGCGCGAACGCCGCGTCCGTCGGGGCGAACACTGTGTACGTCTTGCTCTCTGGAATTGACGGTTGGGGGGTTGAAATATTTCTGAATCTAACCTAACTAGGGAGTTTTGACTATCCCGACTGTCTGAGAAGGAGGGTAAAGTTTAGGTTAGGTTTAAATTTATCCTCAGCTTCAGCCGCCCAAGATGTTACTCATGATAATCGTGATATGAATATGTTACTAACCCGAGAGCGTGTCCGCAAATCCGCTGGCCTGTACAGCCTTGAGGAAGGTGGTGAACCGGCGGTCGCGGTCGGCTTGCAGCGTCTGCACCAGGTCTCCAACTGGGAGGGGGAACATCACGCGGTCCACAGCGTGCGCTATGCCCTGGAAGAAGGTTTTTATCATTAGGTTTAATTAGGACTTAATCATAGTGGATTGCAACTAAGAATGTGAAACTCAAATCCAAATCATACAAACGCTTTCAGTGTTTCGTTTCATAGCGCCAAACTGAACAACATAACAATTCCATACGTAATTTTCCAAAGAGATGGATTTTTAAAACTACACATCGAATTTAAGTAGGAAACTATTATCTACCTTTTAGTACTTATGAATACTTTCTTAGTTAACTTTCCTTAACTTTTCTAACGTGCTTTTGCTCGAAGATGTTATTTAGGCGTCAAAAAAACGTTCATGGTTAAGAAAGCGGCTGAATTTTTGCATACCATGATTACCCAAAAGTTGGTCTTGCCAGACAACCAAAGCACAACCAGTAATCAGTTAATCTAAACATAATCATGACCTACCTGTGGTATATGTATATCCTTCTTCTCTTCGAGCACTCGAGCTCCATTAACAGTGGTCACGCGGACTTCGTTCCATTCGACGTCGTGCATATCATACTGGTTGACCCTCAACTGGGTGCCAGCTAGAGAGACCCCCGTCATCTCATCCTGGAGGGAACCAATGTCGAACGCCCCTGGGATCACGTGGTGAAGCAATAGCTGAGGATGTGAAGAAAACATTAATAAATACACTGATGGTCTGAGTAAGTCCCCATGTTACATCAGTGCCTCCCCTTTCTTCTATACAAATTAGACAATGACGTATGCTTGACATTCTAGCTAGACTCGTTGGTAAAGGAAGTTGAAGTAATGAGCATTATAAATGCCACGGAAATTAGAGAAACACACGCAAGTTATATAGCTATCTGCAGATTAAACGTGTGCGCAACGACCATGCCTTCTTCCATGTGTCGTTTCATCTACATAATCTACGACTTACAACACGCATTGCATTATGTTGAATGGCATGGACCAAAGTTACCAGGTAGTATTAGTTGACGTCTTTTTATGGATATACTTACGCCACTTAGTAGTCTCGGGTTATCACGGAACTTCTCCTCAGCCCTATCAGGACCTCCAAGCTGCACTAGTAAAGTTCTGAAGGCCTTGTCCGTGGGCGCAAATATCGTGTAAGGTCCTGTTTCATTCAAAATGGTGTCCAATCCTGACTGCCGCAAATATTTAGCGGTGGCAAAAAGGCCGTTTTCTTTTAAAATGTCTACCAGACCAGGGTTCGCTTGCCTAGAGAATTGAAGATGGGAATTGCCTTCGTCCACACTTGGCGGAATCGTGCTGGATCCGATCACTACCAAGTCTTCAGGGGTGCGTCGGTAGGAAGGCGTAGATGTGACATAAGATGTCGTTGAACTCGGGAAAGTATTTCTTGTTGATGGGTTGAAGCTGTTTCGTGACGTGTAGTCTGGTGTCGATGATTTGGAAATATATCTATCCGTGGTGGACGCAGCACGCGTGGAAGGTGTGTAGGTTTGTGGTTGGGTTTGTCTCGTCGTCTGAGGGCTGGAACTTCGGTAGGTGGAAGGCGTTGTGTGAATAATCGGGTTTGTATGACCAGATGATCCATGATTGGATGTTGTGACGTAGCTAGAGTAGCTCGATGGGTGGTGAGATGACTCGGCTATGTAGTCATTGGCCTCGGTTGATGGACTGGCGGTGGTGGAACTGAAAAGTCCATTTGATATCTTGGTAGGTCCGGGAAGTTGAATTTCGCCTTTCTTTATTTTGTTTAATATGTTTTCCACTTCAGGACCCTCTTCCGTCTGTTGGCCGTTAGCTTTTACACCTTTTACCTTGTACGAACCGTCATCTTGCTCTTCCAAAAACACAAAAGTGACTTTCTTCTTGTTTTGAATTGTGCTCGGTATTTTGGAAACTTCTTCTAGTTTGCCGTTGTCTGATTGTCGAATTAGTTCAAAGTCGGCACCGGGAGGTAATACTCCCTTTGTAAAGTCGTCGAAATTAATTCTGCTTTCTTTTTGGGGCGCAGGTGAAGACATAATTTGTATGTTTGATCCGTCAGCAGTTATCGCTCCTTTCGGAATCAAATTCGGGTTAGTCGTTCTAATTACTTCGAATTTCTGCCCGTTCAAAGATATCTCTCGTGACGAGAAGTTTTTCTCATTGAAATCTTCTGGGTTTTCGGCTAAAGCAACTTTCAACTGTTTTAAAATGTCAGGTTTCTGCAGAAGTGCAACACTTTTAGCTCTTAAACTGTCGTCAAAGCCTTTAGTTTCACTTTCTTCCAATAGATTTTTGATTTCGTTGTACAGTTTTTGTTTGTTCCTGTCTTGAGGAGGGCCCCTCACCTTAGCTGGGGGCTTAGCCCTGGATCTGTATCTGGGCGTAGGGGCTGGAGTGGTCGTGGTGGTGGTAGTAGTGGTGGAAGTGGTGGTGGTAGGGTGCTGCTTCTCGTACATTTCGACAGCTTTCCTAAATAAATCCGTCTCATGCGCGAGAATCGGTCTGCGCTTGTCCTGATTTCTGTTATAGAAATCGTCGTAGCGTTCCGTGGTGGAAAAAGTAGGTGTCGTCTTAGTTGCTTGTTTGCTTACAAATTCCTCGTGAAGTTTCTCTACCTTCTCCTGTTGCTTTTGCTGTTGTTTCTGAACAAACTCTTGATGTTTCTGAATGATTCGTTGTCTCTCTTGCAGTTCTTTCAGTTTCTCAAGATTTTCTTGAGATTGTTGCTCAAAATAGTTCTGAATTTGGGAAGATTGGCCATTGGAGAAAATTGGATTTTGGCCTAGCGACGATTGAAATGGGATCTGTCCATTGTTCAGGTTTAGATTTTGCTGTGCAAGATTAGGAGCCTGCTGAATCGTTATTGGGCTCTGTTGGAACGAGTGCTGGTTTTGCGTGGTAGGGAGTGTAGGCAGAAAGGCAGCTTGAGTTGGCCTCTGCTGTCCAATATTAACGGTATTACCTTGTAAGTTGTTATTAAAACCAGCGTTCTGCTGAACAGGCAATCCATTCTGGAATGTGGATAGTGTTGGCGCTTGGGGCAGAAGGTTGTTTTGGGGGATTTGTCCCAGGTTTTGCTGTTGGAAGTTATTTTGAAGAGGAATGCTCGGCGCCTGGTTGAAAAATCCGTTGTTACCCAGGGGCAAGTTACCCGCGTTGTTGGGTATGCTCTGAGTCGCTAGGAGATTGTTGAACTGTGGCACGTAAGGTTGTTGGAACAGAGGTTGTTGGAACTGAAGCGCTGGTGCTGGAGTGCTCAGTAGGCCTCCCTGTTGGAAGTTTTGTAAGGGGGAGTTGAGTCCGAATCTGGTTTGGTGCTCGTTGAACCCGGGATGGCCGACCGCAGCCTGCCTTCTCCTGTCGAAGTCATTATCTATCTGTAAAGAGGAAATAGAGTTCGTTAGTTACGTATTTCAATGGCGCAACTTTACATAGTATACAAAGTCGTTTGCCGCCGTCTGTCCGTCTGTATGTACGCTTAGATCTATCAAACTTCGCAACGGATTATGCGGTTTTCATCAATAGAAGGAGGGACTCAAGAGGAAGGTTTTAATGTGTATTTTTTTTGATTATGTACGGGTGTTGTCGCTAGTTTAATTATAAATAGAAAAATAGAAATGAATAACTTAAATAATAACATCTTTCCGTGCTATTTGTTTTCATAAACGCGCTATGAATATTAATTATCGGTATAACTAACCACAAAGAACAGCGCTAGCCGCGAGATCTTGTCGTTGCGATAAAAAGTGATATGAGCTCGGTTTAACATGCTCGCGTAGTTTTTTTTAACACGGTTGATCATTTAATGATCCGGTGCGATTTAAATGCGATACTTGGTCAATTAATTTGATTTATATGTTGACGACACGGCACAATTTCTATTTCACATTATTGAAATTGTGGATGCTATAGCGACTATAGAAATCGAGGAAAATAAAATGTGGTTTACTCCAGGTAGCTAAATTTGTAGCAGTAAAATTAGAGAGTGGAAGTTATTTTAAAATGCAACTCGGATTTTTGTAGTTGCATAGAAGAAAAGCCAAGTTAACGATAGACGGACATCGAATGTTAATAGTCAAAATTAAAACGGCATACGATACACGGAATAGTAAATGTTACGTTTTGTCAACTTTCGATTTTTACAATCGACCGATTTGGGTGCCATGGCTGCGACTAAGAACATGCGTATCTTAATTTCTTTACAACTCTTTAATCTATAGCCAATAGAACTTGTCTAAGTGTAATTTAGTGGTAGGACCTTGTGCAGGGTCCGTCCGGATCGCTACCACTATCTTATCCATTAACCCACCGCCAAGCTTTGTTCGCATTGTTGTGTTCCAGTGTGGGGATAAGAACCGGTGAAATTACTAGCATAGAGGCATTCCATCTTAGTCCTCAGGGTTGGCAAAGCATTTGAAGTCTTACTCATTTCAGTTTTGAGATTGCAAATGTCTATGGGTCTCAGAACCCACTTACCATCAGGTGGCCTGAGTGCTCGCGTGCCTCCTCATTGCCATAGTAAAAATTGGCTACATCTTCGATGTAGTAACTAATAATAATTAGCATAGACAGAATAGACTATGGGCTTAATAACGTCAGACGTGGCTCGTAGACACTCGTAGGTTTAACTTTCTTGAGGGTTTTGTTCCCGAAGGGAGCGTAACGGGACTAATTAATATGCCTACGCTATCCGTCCGTCCGTCCGTTCTAACTTTAAACAGCTTTATATTTTGATCCGTAATAGATAGCGAGTATTTTTTTCGGATAATGTGTTATAACGGCGGGTTTAAAAAAACAGAAAATGGAATAATAAATGGGGTTCCAAAACAAAAAACGTTTATCAACGTATTTTTATTTTTTATTGTAAACCATACAAGTGTCAAATTTGATATGATAGTATTACAAACCTTAAAGAAAAAAAACAAATCCTAAAAAATGTGTCAAGTGTGAGTTGTTGTGATTAGATTGGAAATCTAATTCAAATTGGAATATAATAATCCAGCTACTGTGTGGCGATACGGAAGGCTCGGTGCGCGAGTCCGACTCGCATTTGACTTTTTTATAATGTCTTTATAGGGAAGCATAGAGTTTTTAATGCATGTATAACGGTCGGTATATATGCCTACTACTTAATAGCCGAGTTTCTTACGCCGGTTCTTCTCGGGGCAAAGGTTTTATTTTTCGAACCGGTGGTAATGCTTTTTGACATTCATAGGTGCATTATATTATGCCTAAATTGAAGAATAAAGAACTTTGACTTTGACTTTGACTTTAATATCACGTATATTTACGCTATTGCGCGGCGTTACATTGATTGGCGGGCAAGCCGTCGTGTGTTGGAATCGCTATAGGTGCAAACAATGGTGATCAAATTTACAAGTAACCAAAGACTTATAATAAAATGTTTACTAAGTAAAGAAAGTGAAGGCATTTATTACGTAACTAATCATCCAAAATAAAATTCCAACATGTCGTCCACATAACATTACCCTTTAATTAAAGGACGCTTCGGATTAGTAAACTGATAGTTTAGGCCAGTCAAAATGACCACGAAGCTAAAGTTGAAAGGTTCAACCTCTTTTTACCCATGAAGAAAATGGTTTTTCGGGTGCGTGCCTATGTATATCGATGTATTTATTGATTTTGATCTATTGACTAAACGGCTTGATGTAATTTAAAACCTAAGGTGTCGTTGGTTTGGTAGTCTATATCCGAGTCTGATGCTGTAGAGGCCTACCTAAACTGTTAACCTCATTCACTGCCATTAACTACTAATTGTACCTTTGTATAAGTAAGCCAAGTGCAGGCATGGAATATTTAAGGGTTTCCTGATTTTATTCCCTCTATCGTCTTGATCGTACGTGTTATGTGACCTAAATACTAGCGCTACGTGGATACGCGCCTGCGCGTGACGCTGTGCGAGATGAAAGTGCATTCCGTGCGCCGGCGCAGCTGCGAGATAGTTCTTAATGCAGCGTGACCCGGGCTGCACCTTCATGGATGCAGTCGGTAAATAATGTCTGGAGACAGTCTCACTTTGACCTAGCCCGAGGCTTGCACTATGGAACCAGCGATATATATGATTGAGCTTGTTATTTGAGGCAAGCCAGGGTACTTAACAACGATTGCTCGCTCTCATCACATAAGTATCGTGAAGCGAACCCGCGACTGCTAGCTTCGTAGGCAGGGCACTACCGACTAGGCTAATGCGTCATAGATTGTAATTTATTTATTTATCTATTATGTCCAACTGGAGGGTTATTATGACATATGCAGTTCAGTTTACTCTGAGAGAAAAGGCTTTACGCTCACCGTAAAATGAACTGCAAAGCTATGTCATGATAGCACCCCAGTTAATACAGAGGACTTATGTTTATATCTATTTTAAAATGGAATTCGATGCATTACACAATTATAGGAAACCACATTTTCGCCAGTGTTTGTACTACCTAAGGCATGCATCAAAAACTTGCTAACAAAGTTAAGTGGTGATGATGACGTATTAGTGATTTTTTTTCACCAAGCGGTTCCAACGGAAGACCAGTGCTGGCTTTACGACTAGCGAATGCTGAGTTGGGACCGTTTCGTAACAATTTCTCTGTGTCTTGATATTGTTGTATCTGTGTAATGTGGTTTTGTTTTGTTGCGAATAAATGTCTCTTTATCTCTTATAATGATGATTGGCAAGTCAACAATCGACAATCGCATTCTTACTCAATACTGTCACGGTATGCGTAAATTTTGTCCTAAACCGATTTACCTGTTAAGTTTGAAGAAAATTACCAAGCTTAGTGTATAAATAGAGAAATTGATTTACAATGCAGATAATGAACACGAAAAGCGAATTCACGAATGGGCTGTCAACCTTTTAATGCTTATCATCAATCACTGAGAGTAATTTGACGATAGAAGTATTAAGTAACTTCATTATGTAATGGTAATTTTTAGAGTTTTTATAGTTCCGTACCAAGGGTATCAAGGGAACTCTATTACAAAGCATTGGCTGTTAGTTTGTCTGGCCTAGCGTCAAACTTTGTGCGGTTATCAGCGATTAAAAAAGACTAACAAAATACTTTAATTAAACAAATTAAATTTTATTGTATCAATTTTCCATGGTTACCTTTTAATATTCCTTTTCACAGCTAAAATAGACTTATGGGGTGAAAAGCTCCTTTCACAATCCACAGATGTTAATGAAGCAAAGTTAAGTAGATTAATAATAATAGCTAGTCCTCACGTCTTTGTATTATTTATTTATTACTGTAGCTCTGCCTACCCCACTCTGGGAATGAAGGCGTGAGTTTATGTATGTACTGTCTTGCAAAGGATCAAAATTATATTTAGGGTAAGTAATCAATTAATGTAATTTAATTTGTTTAATTAAAATGTTGGAGTCATGTCCACATTATTGCGAGTAATGACGCCCATTTGTCCGATCTCTGGTGATCATAGAATAAAATATAATATAAACAATTTATTGATTATTTATTTATTATGACGACGTCATCAGCCAAGTGATGAGGCTAGTAGGTATGTAAGTAATGAATGAGCGTAAGTATTTTTACCCAAGTCTTGAATGTTTATTATGTATTTATTTAGGTGATATTTTCTTCTCTGACCCAAAAATGTATATTCGATTCTATTCCAATCTTTTTTTTCTGACGTATATGTTCCGGTCTGGTTTTCTTCCAATCGCAAATTATCCCATTTATAACTAGGTACAAATAGGTAGATAGGTTTATGTTATGTAGATTTACAGCAAGCCCGAAGGGCCTAAGTAGGCGGATATAGGAGCTCCGCTTAGCGGAGAACTAATTAAAAAAAAACGCGAATGGTGAACTAAAGAAAATTTAGCTAACAAACCCAGCCCCGCGCGGGGCCAGTAGCGAATTCTAACAAGAGGTCCTTGGTTTGTTTTAGGGTAGGTTCTTGCTACGTGGCTGAACGAGCACTGACGCTGGTAACATTGTGTTATACTTACATAGGCCTAGAACAATAAAACAAATGTGGATCCTAGTGTCACAGTGTTTGCCGTGAAAACCAGGGGGGTTACCATTATATACTTATTAAAGCAGTACAGTTTAGGTTGAAAGAAAGGGACAGAGCTGGTATATCTGCTATAACTCTGTTCCTTTCTCTCAACCTATCCATTCCATCTGTGGCCGCAAAGTTTGACGCGTCAGCTGTATGAAACTACATACAATTGATTATTGATGATCATTATGATGACACAAGAAACCATAATGGCACTACTGCTTGAGGACTCTCCGGTATGAATATGTGATACCTTTACTTCGATTCATTAGTTTTGGCTCCCGGCAGTTTAATTACAAAGACAAATCGCCGCCACTCTCACTTTTGCTATCATTCAATTTATCATATCTATAAGTAACACTGTAATTTATTATGATGTTTAATTTACCGATACAATGCTCGCCATTATATTTTCATAATTAATGTATCTCTTTCTCTATTACTTGAAAGGAACTACCAAACATTAAAACATTTTCTAATCTCGACGAGTTTTCTATCGTTTCAGCTTCCTGCAGAGTAAAATCTACTTTCGAGATATGTGCATTTTAACTACTATAATTAATTACCTACGCCAATAAAACGATTTAACAGCAGGACATAAGTAATAATATTTATAATAATATAATCTAAGTATTATAATAGAATTCAGGATTGAGCAAGTGCATCATAACAGCTGTGGAAGAAACAGCAAAAACCTACTACGGATTACATAAGTCCGTTCGATTAAAACGTGACAGATGTTTTTTTTATACAGCGGTTTTAAACGTGACCATTGCAAAAAAACATGTGCTTTGAAACTATTAAAAAAACACAAAAAAAAAAATGTAATTAGCGGCTATGCAATATGACAGCATTATAATTTAAGTCTTCATTACCGTCGTGTTTTCTTTTGTAAGTATATCCTGTCCAACCGTGACATAACTGTTAATTATAAAATAAAACTTCACAAAACATCTTTAAATAATATAAACATATTGAGTAATGTCAGTTCCCATAAACCGATTGTAATCGTGTTGTATAATTTCTCATTGTTTTCGAGTCTAAAATAGTTTCTCTGTTTCACAAATTTCCGTAGAATTGTGTAAGAACTTAGGATATCGTCGGAAACTAAGTTTTAAGTAGTTACTTTGTTTTACTTGACAAGGGAAAGGTGTTCATTGTTTCAAGCACTAGGTAACACATGGTTGTAGTCTTAAAACATAGATTATATTGTTTTTGATCCCCGACAGCGCGCCCCCACACGCGAACTAGTGATAAACAAATTTTACTTTAATGAAGTTAAACATGACGTGACGTGACGTGATGTTATCTGACAAGTTACCACAGACCAAGACCGGATTTTTAAAAAAAACATTGACATATTACACGTATCTATTAAACATATTTATATATAGGAAATTGTAAAGCACCGGTAAGTTTTAAAGAAATAAACGAGCCTAAATCGATAATCACTAAATTTCGTTTTAAAATAATGAAGCTAATTATTTTGGACATCCTGTATCAATTTATCGCCCATTAAAATTCATGCTCTATTCATTAGAATAATAGTCGGATTATACGTTAACGTTCTTCGTACGCACGTGCCTTGCCAACGCGGGTTTCCACAAAATGACGAAAGCTCGCTTTCCACTCGATCCATGTTTATTAATGTCCCGTTTGTGAATTGTCTACTATATTATAGAAAGGTATGTGTGAACAGTCCTTACGTACATTTCTAGACTTTCTAGACTGCCTCTCAATAATGTTAATACTTTAAAATTGACCAAGGTGTTAAAAATCTCTATTATTTACATCAAATTCGTTAAAGGTGTTTCCGAGAGCCAATGCATGCTTTTTATCTCACTTAAGGTAAGCAAAGCATTATTTTAATTGTTTATCTGTTGTACAGGATGTTTGAGAAATGGCGGTAGGGAAAATACTGTGACAATTTAATTTAAATTATTTTTAATAATATTTGATTGATCATACCATCACATACTTACTAAGCTTTAAATCTATATGCATAATATTTAACAGACTGAAAGTAAAATATCACAAAAACCATAAATTGATATTTTTTATTTAACAACGACGCTTCTAACATGCAAATAAATAACGTTACATCCGTCTAATTAATTCTCACGCTTTTATAATCGTTTACGTAACACCATAACTCACAATAAATACCGCTAGTATCCACAAAGTCAATAACTAGCTATTAAAACCTCCTAAAACGGCCGTAGCGCGGCTAACGGGCGTGACGTCATGACGTCTCGCGCCATTATTGAATAATGGCGGTTTGGTCACATCCGGATTCGGGTCATTAAACTAGTGGGACCAAAAAGGTCGGTTACATGGAGATATGTTTTTCTAGTTTCTTTTTTAATTAAGCTGTGATGACTAAGTTTCATGTAAAATATTTTCTCTGTTATTTTATTCTTTCTTAGGTATCGCTTTAAACTCCTTTGTTAAGCTGTGATTAAATTTATTTGCTTACTTAAGTTATTTGTATTTAACACAATAAAGTGCAAATGGCGGTCTTAATGCCCGGTAGGTGAAACAGAAAAAATATATAAGGCAAGTGATAAGAAAAAAAAAACACTTGTACGTAGAGAAGTCGAAGAAAAAACAGAGTATGGTTTTTAATTTCTTCAAGATGAGTCCTGTTTCAGACCATAGCCAAAAGATTGTATTATCTTTGAGATGTTTTAGTACTAAAGTACCTTACTGTATACGTTTCACAAAATAACAAACACGGTCTACTATAAAGTGCATTGCCTTTCCTACTATATCTCTGTTCGCATCGTGTGAAAGAATGTAATTGTATTTGATAGCAATTGGAAATATAATTGCCTATTAATTTACTAACTTCATTGTTTGATTTATTATTTACAGTATAGTTATTAAGCTACGTCTTCATAAAGTATTGAAAACGCTAGACCCGTTTGTGGGGTAGGTACGAGTACATCCAAAAACCACTTCAAGGATACATATTTCAGCCCTTAGTGAATGACCATAGGTTTGAACCAATGTTTTAATCATTCTTTGAGCACAATGTTGCTAAATATTCAAGGAAAGCAATTTAATTAAGACTAGAAAAGGCACGTTTCGAGTGCTAAAAACTTTTTATAACCTGTAAATATCTTTGATCTAAGTATAATAGACCGTTTAGACGAGCAAAACTTTTAAGGCCACGTGTGTTCGGCAACTATGGGTGACTATTTCTAACATACGAAGTTATGCAAGACAGTAATAGTTTCCAGCTACACATTGCTGTGAAAAATGTATCGTTTACCAGCCTCTGTACAGATGAACTCAAAAGTAGAGAGGGCCCTGTCAAGATGCCCTACGCTAACTAACTAGCGTTTCTATTCGTTTCGTTTTTAACTAATCGCGTCACTGCTAGATCACGTGACTTTTCGTATCTCGTCATCTACCAGAGATGCGAATGGTTTAAAAACGGAACGAATAGAAACACTAGTTAGCGTAAGTAGTGCATTTTGGCAGGGCCCTAAGTACATTTTTACTGCAGAGAAAAATAACCCCCTGTGCATAGAAGTTAGCTAAACCTCGTGGATATAACGTCTTAGTGCGAGTTTTAGACTTAAATTATGTATTGTGGTGCCCTAACAGGGTGTCTATATGGAGATAACGAAGTTAAGAGAACAGCACCCGTCTGTTGTTAAGAAGTTAAGAGATCAACAATAAATGAATTGAATTGAATGATTTCGTAGTCAACAAAGATCACTTATAGATTCGGCATGTCGGTTTAACTCAGAGAATCTTGGTACTACAAAGATGTAATTTGACATAGTACCTAATATTGAAATTACGCCGACTAAGTTGGAAAGCAAAATCTTAAATGAATATTTTTTTTCCGATACATTATAACATCATTAGATAGCTTTTAAAAAATCATTATTTTACTTACATGTTATTGTTAATTTTTAGATTTTGGAACCGTTTACGAAACATTGAACTCGAAAAGTTAGCAACAGCCAATTTGTGAGTTACCGTATGAACAAGCCGCATGTAAGCCCTCCTTCGAAACGAAACGGAAAGCGGGCCGGTATCGTGCGCAGACGCCGCGGGTGATGCGCGGGTGAAAGTGGACGGTTGAGAGGTGACGGGTGGCTGCGGTCAGCGCCCATCGCGGACGGGCGGTGGTTCCCTTCAACAATTCACTTTTCAACGTGTTGTCGAGTTAATGACCGGTTACCTGAAGTTGTCCTATCAACGGGCCTAGTATGGTTCTATATATATACATTTTGTCACGTGATAAACGCCATATGAGCCCCTAGAGCATAATAGGCACCTGTCCCACCCCGCCGACGATATATTGTGTCTCATTTATTGAAAAGGGATGTATATTATTTATTTCGACAAACCTGTGGAAAGAGTTCTCACCGGCAGTGTGGATAGCGATCAACTATTTTGTCTCTTTTATTGACTCGGGATCTATATCTTTTGTTCGTTTCTTGAGCGAGAAAATAGCCTATAGCTAATCGCTTTCTCGCCGGAAGAGGGACAAAATGCCTTGTGGTGTTTGTAGATGTGACATTCCTTTGTCCTTCCGAAGTGCTATTATTTCCCCAGTAAAATAAACATCTATACCATCTAGTTCACGGCCTTTTATACGTAAAATCATTATATTGTCATATGACTGGTTGTAAATGAGTAGTTGGTAATTGGGGCACGAATTTACACGACAGCGGCAATTGCGATAATTAGTGCAGTAATTGACTGAAAGAGAATTTGTGCAGCACCGTTCCAACTGACCGATAGGAGTACGTTGAATGTGGTACATTTCCTCCTTCCGGTTTGGGTTTCATTGCTTTCCTTAGCATATCGTACGCTTTAATGTAATAATCATATAAAATTCTTCCATGACAACAGAGAACCAGCACCAAGTGCTGCAATACATGCTGAGGGACCCTTATTTGGTGTCACAATCCATCAATACAATTTTTAGGTTAAGCTTTAAAATTCTTCCATGGGACTTGAAATTTAAATACCCTAGGAATGCACCAAAAAAGCATCTTTTAAAATCATCTTCCCTGACGGAAATAAACAGGGAAAAACCAATTCTACACGTATGAATTCGCAGCCGTCCGTTTTGCTTTGAAGCAATCATAACATAACACGATTTTAACCGGAACGCAATCCCAATCACCCTTCATCTAGATACCTAGGCCTATCGTAAAATCTAGTCCTTGCGACACCCGGACATCGAAATGTGGTAAGATTTCATCTGATTCCTCTGCGGCTGCGGTATTGCGTGGCGTCCCCTCGGTAACCCATTCCAGTAATATGCGGTTAGTTATGTAAGTTGTTTCTTCATAATAGGAATTTAAGTAACCAAAAAGATAACTTTGGTGGACAATAGGTGCGTCTGCGACTCGATTTAAGTGGTCTTGTTTGGGTTTGTGACCTGGATTTTACTAATCAAGTGAATGAGGCGAAGAAGATGTTCAAAAAGCGTTCGAATTCTAAATTCAAAATATTTATTCAGTAAATTGGCCTTTACACGTTGGTAATGAAAAGAGGATTGATTAGCGTTTCGGACAAGATCATCATTGCGGAGAAGAAGCGCCGCAAAGTTAAAGCGTTGAGTACACATACATATACTACGAAGAATATGCTAGATGACCTAAATTTTGCAAATCTGTAGGCTTTTGAAGATCCTAAATAAACCTTAATTAAGTTGCAGTAATAGATTGGAAATGTAGGGTGTGTTATTTTTGTAAGATGTTTCCATTGAAGAAAAGCGGATATCCGCTTAAACCAAACGTTTTCTGTCATTTCCGAGGATTATGTGTACGAGTAGGTATATGTAACAGAGAAAACCGAAAACACCGATTATCATTTCCCTTTTTTTAACGCTAGTTTACTGCCAAATTATGGCGACTATAACTATTCATAAGTAATATTTTCAGTCGAATATAAATATACACATCCAGAGTGGATACATTTTTTTTTTTTTTTTTTTTTTTTAATGGCATAGAGAAGGCAACCGAGCACACAGGCCACCTGATGGTAAGTGGAAACTGTGACCCATAGACATTAGCATAAGACTGCAAATGCGTTGCCGACCCTGAGGACTAAGATGGAATGCCTCTATGCTAGTCATTACACCGGCTGTCTTATCCCCAAACCGGAACACAACAATGCGAACACTGCTGTTTGGCGGTAGGTTAATGGATAAGATGGTGGTAGCGATCCGGACGGACCCTGCACAGGGTCCTACCACCCGCAAAACATCTCTTTATAGTCGGCTGTAACTCTTTAAGCATTAAACCATTCCACAACTGGTTATACAATACAATGGGTTCAATTGGAATCTGTAATCAAATCACAATAAATTTAGACGAGAATCGATGTTGAATTTTCTTTTTCTTTGCCTCACGGCCACTTGAACAGCTACTACCGCGGGAATATGGCGTTTCCACAATGAAGTGATTTCGCCAGTGTCAAGTATATATAAGTGTAAATCAATATAGCAATAAAACACAATCCAATCTTCTCTAGGAAGATTGGGGGCAACGTTGTACGGTGATATGTAGGACAGAGGCCAAGATAGTTTTAACCTCTGTACCACTGCGAATCCTCTTGAAACGAGAAGTAAGATGCCAGGATACACGAAATAAGTCCAAGTCTTCTATCACTGTGCAACACAGGCATTAAAAGTGCAAATCACTAACAGAAAAGAAATTTGAACACCTAAATACACAAAAATAAAAAGTAAAACAAATTACACATCCGCCATCTTTTGACGTTGCAAATGGCCTCCGATGTTGACGTTAAAACGATCTAGAAAGATGAAATGTTTGACATATGTAACAGTAGTGACAACAGCTTCGAAATGAAGTTAAAGCAAAACAAAAGCAAATAATCCCATTTATCTTGAACTGAATAGCTCCGGTGGCTAACATTTAAAAAAGAAAACACTCAACATCGCGTTAATTTTCTGCATGGCTAAATTTATTAGATGCTCCGATAAACTATTTAATAATCGTCTAAGACAGTACATGCGGATAACAATACTTCAATAATTCGAATGCGTGGTATAAAATAAATACTAACTAAGAGGTTTTCTAATCCCGGTAAGGGCAGACCTTTGTGTGATGAGCGCAAGAATTTGTTCCTGAGTCTTGAGTGTCTATGTATTTCATTGAAGTATGTAGTTCTCTATATAAGTATGTTTATCGTGGTCTATTTCCCATAGTACAAGCCTGTCTGATTTGATGGATTCTTCTGGATTAATTTTGGAGATTGCAAGTACACATATGCTTTTGTTAGAAGAGCGGGTTTTCCCGGCACAGGTAGGTATACTGTTACTTAAAAGACCACGCCATGGATATGATATCATGCAAGCAGAAACTAGTAAAGAAATGTCTATTTGCATATTTTTGTACCGATCCGAATCTAATGGTAATGCATATGTTCGTATGTTGTCGAAATATATCATTTCCACTTCTATGAATATTTAAATGAACGCGCGGATAATGTACCTATGCATAACGCAATAAATGAACTAAATGCATTCAATGCATTATTTTAAATTTATGCATGCATAGAACATGACTTGACAAGATAGATAGAGACAATTACGTGGAGAGACAATACCAAAGAGATGTCTAAGCATTTAGCAGCGTTATAACATAACGGTATGCAGAATTATAAGTTAAAACAATGCAATCTTTTAATGTACGTACAGTCAATCTTATAAGTAGGTGCACACTTTTGTACCTTGTCGCTGAAACGCCTTTGACAGATTAGTCCATCATTTCAAACATGACGTTAAAGTGACAGAGTACTAAAGTGTGCAGCTTCTTATAAGGCCGACCGTACAATCGTTAAACGACTCAGCCATCATAGAACTGTGTCACAGTGACGTTACGTCATATGGGTCATACACACTCGAAAAAGCAAAGTTTTCTCTCCTATGGTCAATAGTTAAAGGGTTGTGTTCATATAAGTTATGTTTTTATTTGATAGGACTAATATGGGACTAATAGACCTAAATTAACGTAAGTTCGAGTATGTCAACAGGAAAGACGGAGACCTAAATTTGTGTATGACCCATAATCCCATAAATGAAATTATAAGAATTGATAAACAAAATGTCACTGTGACAGAGTTCTACGGCCAGGGTTACATTTTGCCGATTGTTCATTACGTAAAATTTAAGCGTTATGACTTAAATATTATTGACGAATGACAGAACAATAATTAGAATCGGTTCAATAGTTCAGGAAATAGAGTGGAACATCTGATTTTTGATCCGCACCATCGGGTAAAAACATAAAATGTGTTGCATTTTACCACATTTTTTATTAGTTCACTGCTTGGTCCTTCTGTCTGTTTCTTTGCCTCTTTGGTACTACTTTTGCAATCGATTTTCCACTTACTTAGGTACCTACTTCCCAATGAGCTAGAGACTAGAAACTTTTAACATGACTCAGAAGGATAGCACAAGGTGCCAAAAATTATAAACGAGTTTATTTTGTCTGAATTATTATGTACGTATACTTACAATCAAGAAAATAATCAAAACAAGTTAAGACCGGAAAAGGTGGCCATTGTCGAAAGATGTCACGCCAACCTTTCCACTCTCTACACATTGCTCATTGTGCTCCATGAAGTTCAAGGCAGTTTTACGCTAGGACGCAGGTGAAATACTTTTAGGTCCGTATAAACTAACTATATACACATAGTCACACACGCACATATATTATTGTTCTTTCAAGAAATGTCAGAGACGACAGTGCTCGGTGATTCGACATTAACTTTGATGTATCTTGAGTCAGGAATCTCTCTTGAGATAAGAATGCTAATACAGCTCTATCTGCAGCATCATCCATCACCGTTGAGTTTTTTATTTCGCAGGCCGACCATTCTTCCGATCGTTTGGGATCGTCGTATTATAAAATATGTGAAAGTTTGTGAGTAAGTTTGTATGTTTCTCAATTTCGCATGAACAACTGAAAATATTCGATTGCAATAGGCTAATTGACTAATTTTAGAAAACGTTTTGAAATGATTCTTTATCACATAACAAACACACTACATTGATATTTCCTTGAGATTCTACTGTATTATTAATAAAAATGTAAGTTATAGTTAAAATTTTCAAAACAACGCGAAAAACGCTGTTTCTATCTATGGCGGACTAGTGTGACGTCAAACGCAAGTAAACAAACAATTTCATTTGACAGCTTAGCATATGAAGTGAATTTGGGGTTTGTTTTGTTTACTTGCATGTGACTTCACATCACAGATTATAAAGTATTTCTAACATCACATAGCGTTTTTGCCACAGATAAAATTTCAAAAAAAAATCCTTCTTATTTCGTGTAATTTCCAAAAAAATAGACATAATTTAATGTGAAATACGTTATTTTACGCTAGTATCAGATAGGATGACCACAATTTGTAGTATATTTTCAATGTTGTCAAATAGCCTATTTGGCACCACAGTTAGTCCATGTTATGGAATAGAACATATTTACTTTCGCAAAATGTTTTTAGTACCTTTTGGAGTCTAGTTACACGTGCTTGGACAAGACGTTGCAATAAAATCTAATATTATATCTGTTTCAAACGATTTCAAATCTCATTAGGTAACAGTTAGTAGCTCGTAATAGTAATAATAACTGAACCAATGCAGCCAACATAGTCTGTATTGTGATATTGTGACACCTCGGCACGGAACTCACAATGTCTCGAGTGAATGTGCAGGAAAGTAATCCAAGAAGGTTGCGTGAAATGTGAGCTTCTCGAGAAGGGAAAGGGAAGCGCGGTGTCGATCGCGATGGCTGAAGTGAACGCGATGGTAATAATTGCGCAATATAAATTGTCATACGTCCATCAATGTGTTTTGCCAGAGTGCGCAAAGCCAATAAAGAGTACTCAGTTTTAATGTTTATGTAAGCATGGTAGATATTGAGATTGTCTTGAATTTTTGTGATATTTAAATATTTGTCGATTAACGGGGTGTATTATTAATGTAATACTTACTTTTTCCTTTTCAGGTATGTAATTATAAGATATTTAGGTATTTAAAAAGAAGATTGATTTTTTTGCAGCGCGTCTTCTGGATGGTGGTCTCTTGGCAAGCGCTGACACGTGAAAGTGAACTACAGAGTATAGATTTTCATTTTCACTTTCATGACTTCGAGGTTTCTGTCGTACTAAATTATTTCCCGTTAAGTTAGGAAGATTAAGTCCGGTTTAACTACAAATAGAGAAGGCCGTGGTGTGCTTTTAGCTCTTGGACTATTTAAACCGATGCCCAATGATCGGAGTATTATTTTTACCAAATCATTATTTAACAAACTTTTATTTCGCAAAAACGTCTTTGTGCATTATATATTCCATAAGTTACATATAGGCTTATTAAATAAGTTAGGTTAGGTTAGACAATCGACCAAAAAAAAATTAAAATAATATGTCGGGAAGTACTCTTTGTGACATGAAAGTTTGTAAAATGATATAGTTCGTCAAATGATGATTTGGTAAAAAATTAGTGAACCTTAAAAAGGGTCATATTTAAAAGTCAATATAATGTATGCATGTGTGTCTTGGTCCGATTTCAATGAGTCGAGTGTCATATTATGATTCTTCAAAAACCGGGTTGTCTTAGAGTGAGGGTGTCCGGTAACCACAAAAAAAACAAGGTGAGCATAATAATTATAACGGTGAGTTATAGTAATCACTAATTGCGTATTGAAGGCTTAATTTTACTTTCTTATGTGTTCAAATGTATCATTCAATATTGAGTTACGTCTTTAATTGCTGTTGCAAAAGCAACATTACAACTTTCAATTAATCTAAAATTAGAGGTCAATGAACGCTAATTTCCGGCCGTGTTAGCTACTGATCAGTACCTATCGCTCGAAATATTTACATGCTTTTATTCAACTTTATATTGCTTGTAGTTTTGTATGATTCGTATTTCAGAAGTTAAAAAGATAACCTTAGGGATTTTGTAACTTACTTGACAATAATGGCGGCTTCAAAACAATACCAAAACATCTCAAAGGGGATACGGTTTTACACAGTAGAATAGAGGCTCAGCTTTACATCAATTCTACATCGTTAACGTTAGCGTCATGCCATGGCGTCATTAGTCTTATCTAGGAGCCTAGGAGTTAGTAGTTACGTTTTATGTTATATCCTAGTGAAGTATACAGTGAACACTTTGAAGACTTTGTAGTTGTATGTTGTAGACCAATGAATGATGTAAGCTGTTTGTTTTCCTCATTTAAAAAACTTAATAAGTAACAAGTAACATATGTATTTGCAATCACTTCCAGAAAACTGTTTCGCCGCCCTGTATCTGTTTGTATTTTGTGTACTTACAGCTCCACTTAATGCAGTTTATTCATGCGGTCGTTCGTAGGTATGTGATTTTTCTAAAACAAACCCAACATAACCTCATTTACCAGCTAGATATTTTAAAAATCCTGAAATAAAAGCCGTTTCAGTAAAAAAACATTTTATGACTTGCGTTGATTATGAGTAACAATACATTCGGACTAAATTTTTTTATATGAAACAAAGCGCTCCCTTCGTTGGTAGTATGCGACTTAAACTACCAACGACTTTGGCAAAGCTCCGCTGCAACATAATGCGCGACGAACGACCAAGGCCATAACAAAAACGATGTACATTCAGGAGCAAAAATACGGGTCAGAGTGC
Organism: Acleris sparsana; assembly: GCA_923062465.1. Classification (NCBI taxonomy): domain Eukaryota; kingdom Metazoa; phylum Arthropoda; class Insecta; order Lepidoptera; family Tortricidae; genus Acleris; species Acleris sparsana. The sequence goes on from OV281286.1 coordinate 20,028,971, forward strand.
GTTTTTCATATTCGAAGCCTTGGTTCCTCGCCAGGGCCTCCTCGCTTTTAGTGAATTCTGATGATGAATACCGCGAGCATCTATACAGGACTTACAGAGTGCCTAGGATACCCAACTGAATGAATCTGCGGTTAACGCCGGAATTGTGCATGTTCAGAAAAACATCTAAAATGGCAATAAAATGTAAGGAAATCTAAATGCTGACCCAAACTGTCCGGCTGTGGTGTTAACTGATTGTGCGATCAGTATAGTATGTATGTATAGTATGTTGTTGTAGATCAGTAGGTATGTTAAGAACTTTTGATCTCCTCTATTGAACCTCGGAGTATTCACCATTAAACCTCACTCGAAACAAGCCCTGGCAAGGAACCAAGGCTTCGAAATAGTCTTGTTTGTATGAAAAACGCACTCTGACCCGGTATTTTTGCTCCTGAATGTAGGTATTTCAAAAGCACTGACAGTTCAAGTTAGGCGAAGTTATTAAGCGTATAATAGCAGTATAGTACAGGTGTCACGTTAATCGTTTTCCTGATTCTTGCTAACTCCTCTGAAAACGGTTTTTATAGCCACTAGTATAGTTTCTAATTGCCGCACATTACATTTAACATTCGAGTCAAGTACAGGTCGTAATTCATTAAAAAACATATTATTTAAAGCATTTAAATTACACAAACAGCCGTCATAAACCTTTCCCTCTTATTAAGTCACGATTTTATGCAAATTAAACATTTGAACGGCTGTCTATCCCCCAATAAGCATGTGCAGGCACGTCGCGAGCGGTTTCAGTATTCGTGGAAAGTAGCGAAATGGACTTTCTTTTACGTCAAAATTTATAGTAATTAAATGATTACGTGACATGAACTTTCGCTTTTAAGCTTTAATCTTTATCTTGGCGATGATAGAGTCGTTTGTATTAAACCTGTTATCGGGCAGACAATGGTTAGATTGATTCATTAGTAGACAAAGAGTTTTTTCCAAGTTCTAAATCTTCCGTGTGGCTTAGTTCGAGCTCAAGCTTGACTGCAGGCATGCGGGTTCAAAATTGAAGAGGAGCAATGTGTCGAGCTTGGCGATTAGAAACATTCAAGTCGTGGAGGTTTATTATGTCTGGTTGATGGCCCGATATGGGCGTCTCCGTCTTGATTTAAGTAAGGTGGTGGTAGCCCGTCAGTGGTAACGCTAACGGAATGCTGGTTCAAACTCGACAAGAGCCTAATTTTGTTTAACCATTTTTGAATACTTTGGAACTTACAGAGGTTGAAATATGTGTTTTTATTGTATAGGTACTGGCTGAATAAGCTGGTGGTGGGCAGGTTATTTAAACACTTCACTCTTATTTATTTAAATTTACATAAATACTACATCGGTACAAACCTAGCGACGCAATTTAGTAATTAAAAAATTATTCGCTACTTTTTAAACACATCGCTTGTGAGTATAGTAAGTGATCGAAATTATAAAAAACGGCTGTCATTCTAATCATCTACGGAAAATCCAATATAGTTGTGGTAATCTTAGACACGTCCTATGTCTTGGAGTGTTGTCCTTGGCAAGTCTTCACGACTAAAGTTTCAATGGGTAGGTGTGCGAAAATTGGAATATGAAAACTTGCCTAGCTTAAATTTTAATATTGAACAAGCAATATACATTCATACATTGAAGAATGGTGACCTAAGAAGTAAGTATGATTTATTAAATGATAATATAAATCTTGTGACAAGGTAAAAAAATTCTCAGCATTTTTTTACTCTCCTGTAAGTACCTACCTACGTTGGAGCAGTTTTAAAGAAAGTCAATTAAACTTTGCATGTATTCAGATCTTAATTCTTATATATCGCAGAAACTACAAACCCCGAGTTTCTAACGAACTTGGCTCCATTTTCACATTTTTGTTTTGATGTTTATGTTTAAAGTGGTGGAAAAGTAGCTGTAATATTAAAAATAAAAATGCTCGTAATAAACATCTCTAAAATAGATCTCCAGGTTAATTGATATAAAAAAATAAGTTTTTATTCTTATTTAGAAACGATTTACTACGTACACAATCCTAATCATGACATTTATTAATTATACTTTGTTTAATTTAACACGTATAAGTATCATAACAAATCGTAACGTTTAATAGTTTTTAAATAACATATGTGTTAGCATGGTTTAATAATTAAGTCTAAGATACTGACCCTAGGTCCGGTGATGGCGCAAACTGTATGCGCCAGCAGCAAGAATAACCATAAGTCTCTCATGATGCACTCAACCAGTCATCACACAACACTCAAATCCAATGCACTGTCACTACACTTTCCGAAATTCAACTACGAATTACAAAAAGTCAAAGCAGTTTCCGTAAACGCGCTATTAAAAAATCAAAATGTCACTCAAAATTGGCGGGAAATTTCATAGACAATTTGTTTTTTTACGCGTGGCGTGGCGGTGGCTGCACGCGGCAAAAGTCACTCGGGCTGTGACGAGAATGGAGAGTGCGTCTTGGTTTTACCACCCCTACTCCTCTGTCCCCTGCTCGCCGTTTCGAAAGGATTCTCAAGATGAGAATACATTCATCCGTAATTGTGGGATGTTAATTGAATATTGCATAAAAACCTGTATAAGGAATTTTCCGTTTTTGGGTCAGTTGTTACGGAAAAGAAAGTAAAGCGGTTAGGTGAGGTCACTGGAACGAAACATTGATAATATAGTAACGCTACCAGGGTTAAGATTATTAAGGATTTGGTAAGAGGAGTGATAAGTACTTACTAAGTAACTAATAGTGGACCGCATGAAGGTATATTTTATTAACCTAAATTCTGATAAATAAAATTTAATCTAGGTCTTTTTGTGTATATTATTTTTAATTAACAGCCAGAAAATATTCAAACATTCCAATATTATTTTTTGCTAACGAAGTATAGAAAGTAAGTACCTACCTACGAAACTTGAAAGAAAAGTGTTCAGTTTTGTTGCGGTAATCATCAAAATGTTCCAGGTCACATGTGACGACGTGATTACATTGATACAAACAGTCGAACAGTACACACTTGATTATATCGTTTCTTTTTATTAGAAATGAAAAAATAAGTTTTTTTATATGTGAGTATTAAATGCCTAATTGCCGCCGCTGCTGAATTTATCGCCTTCCTGTTGTGCATGAATGTATCTAACTCAAATTGTGATTTAAACCATTCGATAATACTTATAGCTTACGGAATAAATACACACGAATGGCATGTTGGAATTTCTTATTTTAACAAGTTTATGAAGATTGATAAGACCTATTTAAATACATATTTAACAACAATGTAAACAAATCTAGGAAGTTGATTTTACCCTATTTTAGTCATCGGACTGACTTGGAATTTTGCATCCTTATTTGATTTCGATGACAATGCAATAATATTCTATGGCATGACACCTAGGCCGAGATTCTACTCTACACGGTAAGTATAAATATTTCATGAATTTTCAGCGAAAATCATCTTCATCTTTAAGAACGGTATTCAGATCAGCCAACAAATCATTGAGTGTCCATGGAAATTAAGCAAGGAATCTTCTTCTTTTTCTGAAAACCAGTGTACGATAGGTACATATTTCTGAAATGTAATAATATTGACACAACCTTTTTCACATATCTTTCAACATTTCCACTTTTCCCTGATTTCATGTTAAAACGAGATAACCACTAACAATATCATCTCCTAAACAATAACCAGATTAACCAGAGACAAATAGCTCCATCAAATGTAAGTGGCCAGTGCTACAGATACAGATGCACATGATACGGCTTGCAACACTACGCTTAAATGGTGTAAAACGAGTGTTGCCAATTAAGGACCTGTGAGACATGGTATTCTTTTATTCTCTATGGCACAATCGTTGGCGGGCTATTCTGTGGTGTGAATTTTTCAATAGGCCTATGTCACTATCACGAATTTTGATTAAGATACACCATCTTTTACAATGTACGAGTATGATAATTCAAAAACTGTTTCTACGATAGACTTTCTGACGCGCCATTAATGTCACATTTATTATTTAATCAACGTGGTTTTAGCGCAACATTTATGTAAATGACCTATTGGAAATGCAAAATAAGTTCTATTATTGCTCAAAACACTGTATTTCGAAATAATTTTCCACAAAACTGGGGTATTTTTGTCTTGGTGCACTCCAAATACTTTCTTTTTTTTTTCAGTATAGAATCCTGAATAACTTTAAAGCTAATGTAACCTAAAAGAATACAATTGAGTTCATGAAATCAGTATTTAAGCAATATCTTCCTAATATTATAAATGCAAGAGATTGTGTGTTAGTTTTTTTGTTCTTTACACTGCAACGGCTGGACGGATTCGGATGAAATTTTAAACGGAGATAGCTTTTCTGGATTAACATAGGCTACTCTTCATCCCGGAAAAGTTACAAGTTCCCGGGGGAATAACGATTATCGAGTTATACGCAGACGAAGTCGCGGGCAGAAGCTATAAGTACATACATAGGTGTTAGCATAATTTAGCATCTACTACCATTACTTTAATCAAAAAAAAAAGAAAATATTTTTTTTCTTAAAAGAGAAAAAAATATGGAATAAACGATGATCCCGATGATATGTGGACTATATTATTATCTATTATCAAAATGGCTATCTTGGAATTAAGGATTATGAACCAAAACCACCTAACCTAACCTTCATCCACACCGCCAGCTCAATTCACCACCTCACGGCGCGGCAGGTTAACCCTTCTCTAGCTGTGAGTTTTCCCGGGAAACAGCCATGAATTGCACTGGTTATTCGAAATATATTCTTCAGACATAAGTAGCACCACTGCACCACTAATTATTCGACCACTTGTTATAATTTGAATATTCAAATGACTGCAACGGTGATATCGGTCGGAGAATAGCCCTTCTATTGTGTTCATGCAACATTACGTTTCAAAATGCTATCTGGCTGATTAATGATTTTACCATAAGATTCGCGTAATTTGAGACTTACAAAAGGGTTTGTTCGCTTGTTGCAATTTCATTACTGTTTTGTGCAACTCTTCACAGCGTGCCTACTAATAGCGGCGGATAAATTAAATTGCATATCTAATAGCTGCTTTGGGAAATTTCTAGTTTTAATAAAATCACAATAGCCTAGTTGACCTTATCCAAAACTTTACTAAGCTCCAGGTTTGTACTATGGGTACTAGGCAATAATAAGCATACTTGTATATTAACTTAAATGCGTATTAAACATTTAAGACTTTCCCTTACCATGAGTTACAATTACCGTACTGGCTAGCGAATCGAATGCTCTGTCCCTCGCACTCTATTAAAATACTGTGAGGGACAGAGCATTCGACTCGCTAGCGAATACGGTAATGGTAACTGTAAAATGACAGGAACAAATAAAAGCTCTCATCACTTAACTTGGCCTTACAATAAACCGAACATAAAAATAAAATGGTGCCTACTGAGTACTGGGCTAACTGAGTCTCCAAATTGCACAACCCACCACAAACATTTTTTTTTTTCAATTGATAATGGTTTTTCTCTTACTTACCAACTGTTGCCCTTTATGTCGACGTCTCGACGATGAAGCGTGCTCTCCCAGTAGCATAGTACGAGTACCATGAGTTAGAATTACCGTACTCGCTAGCGAGTCGAATGCGCCGTCCCTCGCATATCTCGCAGTATTATTATAGAGTGCGAGGGACAGAGCATTCGTAATTGTAACTCATGGTAGGGGTACAGTAGATGCCTATTCACTATAGGTTTAAACTTGTTCAGATTGTATTATAATTATTTATTGGTCGTCTTATTGTATATCATCTATGTAGAGGAAAACTCACTAAGTTATTAGCTACTTTATATGCTGTGGCTTTAATTATTTTTGTATTCTTTGATTAATAATATTTATGTTGACGATCTCAAATAAATTTCATCTTTTTTGACATGCAATGCAATTTATACCTATTGTAATATTACATTGAGAAATAAACTACACCAAACTAAACTGTTTATTAGAAACGGTACCCAACAAAATCATGAATCTCGCCGAAACACCTATATTAACTTTCAATAGCAAATAACAACCCAATTGACATTACCATAAAGAATCCGTAATTATTGTAAAATAGTTCAATTGGGAAATGCACCTGAAACGTTAAATTTCAAATTATAATTGCATTGAACCCTGCTTCGTTGCAAATTGCCTAAATAAAAGATTAAAACTGCGTGAAAATTTCCATTACTTAATTTGTCTAGGCGTTTATACCTTGCCTGAGCTGTTATCTTATTGTCAGTGTCTGCTATAGATAAGATTTGTCCGGACATGTCAGGATTTTTGACCCTTTGTCCGGATTGCTGCCGGACTTGGCAAGTGTCAGGATTTTTAGGAATGACCTCAAAAAATACATATGCGTGATATATTTATTACAAAGTTTACACAGTTTTAATGCATGAAAGAACGTATAAAAGTAGTTAGTCACAATTTTTTTTTTTTTCAAAATTTTCAATATACCTAGGGTAAATTACAGCTAAAAATCAATCAAGCTACGCCAAATCTCTGTTACCTACAAGAAATGTCTGGATTTTTAGGGTAATGTTATAATTTTTCCATATGGCAACCCTAGTTATGGATAGCTTACCTTCTTTCACTAGGGTAGAAGTACCGTTTGTGGCCACTGCACCCTTTTTGGCCCACTTAAGGTTGAAATGAGTATCAAAAATACTGTAAAATTAAAAATAATATTCATAAGTAGTTAAGACTAAAGATTATTATTAAGATGAAATATAAAAATATTTTGGTAATTTCATAATGCTTTAGATATTAGGTAACATTTAGAGTGGCCAAAGCCGGTACTTCTACCCTAATGGCGGCCGAGTTATAAACAAGATACAGGAAAAAAATTGAGATGAATCAGTAAGGCTGCTTTTTCCTAGAAATTGTAGGATTTTTGGGTCTAAAAGTCTTTTTATCCTTGACATAGATAGGATTGCAACTTTAATTTTCAAAAACTTTTGTGTTTCTCGCAGACTCACTAATGTTATAAATATGAAATTTCGTGTGTTTGCTACTCCTTCAAGCTGTGACGGCTGGACGGATTTGGAAGAAATTTCGAATGAAGATAACTTATACCTCGCTCGTAACGGTTATCGAAATCCTCCGCAACATTGGATGACGCAATAACTGATTCTACGCGGACGAATTCACGGGCAGAAGCCAGTAATTTCTATAATTGTGCGACTGCTGATTGACATATTATGACCGCCTAAGGTGCACTTCAACTTTCCAATCCTTTATCTACTTGTATTATACTTAAGTAACAGTACTTTTTTAATTTAGAATAAAGTACCCTTATTTTGCACAAGTTTTTGCCTTAACAATTGAAATACAATGATATCTGCTATAAGTAATATGTAATATGAACCTTCGATGTTTTTACAAAGAGACTAGAGATTTAATTACAACCCCAAAGAAAATATAAAAAAAAATCGAGCAGGGTTCATGTAATTTTTTTTGCTTCTTACGACCTCAGGAATACGCTGTTCAAATTATTCGGCTTCCTCATATTACGCCGTGTATTTACAGCTAATATGACGACATCAGTTGCATTGAGTGCAACAGAATAAGACATCACACAAAAATCCAGCCCAGCGGTCAATCAAGTGTCAGGCAACCTGTCACGTGTCACTAATATAAATCTCTATCAATAAAGGTCGTGATTTCGTGACTCGACAAGAACACAGTAAGTGTAATTATAAGTGCTTCGAGTTTCCCTGATCGGGCAATCGCAAGTCTTTAGCCGTAACGAAATAAACGGATTTTGTAAATTCAATTTGCGCGTAACTCATATTTGTACAGATACTGACTAATAACTATGACCTAACGCAATCTTTGTCTGAATTATTGTTTGTCATAAACTGGTTTCCAGTTGAGTCAGATAACTTTTTAAGCTTTCCAAAAATACCTGTGGTTACTTTAGGTTAGGGTTGTATTTATAACTGAGCTGGAAGACCCTGTTGTGTTCCAGGGTACCCTGAGTGAAGAAGGCGAGCCCAAAGGACGTCCGTTATTGGGGGGCTCCGGTCCCATAGCCCCTATAGGTCCTAAAGCGATTGAAACAACACCCCGGGGATTTTAGTCACTGCATGTCAGCCATATCCCGTCCTGGCTCCTATCGGGGCAGTCTACACATAGGCGTTTCCCCCAGGTCAAAAAAATGGCTGTATAATAACAACACTAAAAAAACAGGCGGTAAATGGCTTTAGGACAGATGAAAATTCGGACAAACGATGCATATATAGGGATTCCAATATAGATCAGTCGACAGTGGCACACCAATTGATCTAGTCCCAAACTAAGCTAGGCTTGTACTATTGGTACTAGACAACGATATAAATACTTATAAGGAGAAATATATACTTAAGTAAATACATAGAAAACATCCATGACTCAGGAACAAATATTCGTGCTTATCACACAAATATCTGCTTACCGGGATTTGAACCCAGGACCGCCACCTTCGTATGCTAGCTCATCGTTGCCTACCCCTATCTATCAGTCAAAATGTCCAGAGAACAATACAAAGACTAAGGAATCCATGGGTACTTTTTACCAACCGATCCGTAGTCACACCAATTGGCCACACTGTCTATGGTTCATTTTATTTATCCGTAGTCACACGAACACATAAATAGGAGGAAGGTTTAGGTTAGGTTCGTTTTTATATCAGGCCCGGAGGGCCAGAACAACCCAGAAATAGGAGCCCCGCGTCAGCGGAGCTCCGTTGACTCTGTTGAGTTTGGTTTTGAAAGAGAAACAGACGCAAATTCGGTCTTGGTGTGACTACGGGTAAATAAAATGAACCATAGTCACACCAATGTGGCAAATTGGTGTGACTACGGATCGGTTGTGACTTTTTTTGATGACTGGCTTAGATTTGTTGTTTGGTAATATCTCTGTTTACAGTTTTGGATTATTCCGGCTAAGAGAAAAACATGTGTTTACTAGACGACGCCCGCGACTTCGCACGCGTAGAACTAGTTCCCCGCTACTCCCCCTTTTTTTCTTTGTGTTGAAATGTCAGTCAATTTCTTCTGTTATATATATATATATATATATATATATATATATATATATATATATATATATATATATATATATATATATATATATATATATATATACATATATATAGTTATATAGCCTAAGTGCGATTATTATTGCTTGAATCTTGAATGTTTCTATAATTGTTAAGGTAAGTACGTATTTCTCTATATGTACAGGGTGATTGGTTATTTGATACATTAGTATCAGGGCATAGTTGAACTTATTTGTAGAAAAAAGGTCAACAAGATGAAGTTTTTATTGTAATTTTATTACGATACTGCATGCATGGTGTGCTTCGCAATGACTTTCCACACAAATAACTAGATTCTACTTAACCTGTCAACATCTCTTATTACTAATAATTATATCATTCAGAGTCATTTAGTAACAACGATTGCCATCTCATTCTTACAACCTTGGTAGAGATGATCTCTGCAGGAACGAATCGGCGCGTGTTGCGTCTGCGCAGCGAATGTAACTGTAGATTGAACGTATATTAATTGGAGGCGATAATGTAAGAGTTTACGGAATATATCAAATAGGGACGTAACTGACTTGGTAAGATAAGCTTGATGCCTTCATACAGAATGGTGGGAGACCGCTCAAGATAGGGCTACCAGGGAGGCCTATTTGCCCAGCATACATAGAATAGAAGAATACAAAATATTTATTCAACGCACAAGAAATATCAATACATTAAAAAAAAAGTGAAAATAATAGTACATTATATGATACAAGTGTGCTAAGTTGACCATTGCATACAAGGCGCTATTGTGTGGCGTGTGTGTATTGTGGCGCCACAAGAAAGCCGCGTATATTATGGTCACAGGCACACGTGTTACATACGACGTTTTTCAACACACTTGCGAAAAAAAAAACAAGACTTCATTTAGTCAAATTTTAATTAATTATTAAAACAGTTGGTAAAATTACATTTTCGTTAATATTAAACTTCACAATAATTAATCCAAACTATCTTCGTCACAGCCGTCAATTATTTACGAAAAATGGCGGCTGGCGCGTTGTTTTTTTTTCTTGCCGCGATACTGATGCGCGCGCAAGGCTAAGGCGCGAACGAGATCGGCCAACAGCCAAATTTAAAATGTAATAATTCATGTTTAAAATACAAATTACAGAAAAAATTAAATGATTTTAATGAAATTGAGTTATTTTTTAGTAATAAAGCTGATTTCACCAATTTATTGAAATAAATATGTAGATAATGTTATTTGCCGTATAAAAACTGTTTGTTGCTAAGAAAAAAAAGGTATAACCCGACTAAATTATATCGCTTCTTCTTCGTACTTACAACTTGGTACTAGGCTACAAATGTAAATTGTTTGGGTTAATAAACTAAAGGCACTTGTGCGTAATATACTGAAAAAGCACGCGTGTTTAATATCTAGGTTTATGAGCCAAAAATCGGTGGAATAAAAAGGTCGTTTTGAGCAAGTGTGTTGAAAAATACATTACGTGAACAGGATCCCTCTGAGCATTGTGCCGCAGTAGAACTGCGGCGCTGATTTTCAGAGGGACCCCGACTTAAAAACTAATCTAAATTAAAAAGAAAACGAGTAACCGTAAACAGGTAACAGGTAACATAACAAACACTAGCGACAACTTATAAGTTGAGATAAAAAACAACATAGATACACACGGAAAAATCTTAACAAAAACTAATGGTATCTGTGTGGCAACACCACGACAACAAAACCGTTTCCTCTTGGATCGTTGCATGTGACGGCCAATTTAATTTCAAGGTATGGATTACGCGTATTACCAGTCTCATATATTCCAAGAAATAAAAGTACACTACATATCAATATAAACCAACCAATAACAGTGAAATGAAAAAACACCCACGCGCACACACGGCTGTTAAATCCAACTACTCGTATCGTAACCCTAAGATTTGGATGACGACTAATGATTTCAAATGGAGAAGACAAAACCTGGATTAATACATAAAATCCCGAAAAATGTATAAGTTACCGGGGGAATAACAATAATTGAGATCTACGCGGACGAAGTCGCGGGCAGAAGCTAGACAAATCCCTAATCCCTAATGGATCTTGTATGTGGATGATAATATTGTATTTTAAAGTAAAAAATTAGGTGATGTGCGGCCCAAATGTTCCCTATATCTTATTAGAAACGTGCATATAAAAAAACATAGTGTGTAAAAAACACAACTTTAATTTAAACAGCCTTTCATTTTAAAACCCCTTTTTTTTAATTTGCTGCATACTGATTGGAATCTTCACCATTACCTCACCGAAGCGCTCGTTGGCTAACGTATTTATTACATCTGTATCGAAATGTAATTACTCTTGTGTTAGTTTACGTCGAGTGGGAGAGTGGCTTGTTGCGAGAAGTGTTACATCTTTGTCTTTTTTCCTATGTTGTTTATCAATAGTCTCAATATACATACTGATCCACAGTCACGATTTACTGCGATGTTTCCAGAACACCCGGCATATTAAGATGTTTTATAGGTGAAATATTGTGTTTGATTTAAATTTTGGTAAAAAGTTGCGAATCAAACATAACAACGTGATATGGAAAGAAACACCATTGGAGTACGAAGACTTGATAAAGGCAATAGTAACAACGGAAAGTTCTTTAGTGATTCAACTAAAATCTTTATTTTTTAAGTTGACCTACCTATCTAAAGTCTTTTTATTCTCGTAAGGACTTACGACGCACAACAATCTCACACGTACATACAAATAATTCTTACCTTATTTTAGGTAAAAAAATATAAATGACCACATTCATAGCTAGCTGTTACAAATTCAATTTCAACATTCAGCAACTCTATATGACAATACCTAACCTATATCCCTAGCGATTTCAAACTGCCTATAGAAACGCGAAGATTCCGTAATCTAGGTACGAAATAGTTTGAAATTCTGTACAAAGAGATCAATTAGATGCGTTCTTCGCAACAGTACTGAGCGACGGTGACCCCCGCGGTTTGTGATCGGTAGAAGCTGGTCCTAAGTTTCGAGGCGGTTTTTGCGTTAGGTTTCTCTATGCGTACTAAAACTAACTAGTAAAAAAGGTTATTATTTTGCAACGTTTACGAGTGACTAATACTTTCCATTAAAGCCGCCATACGGTCATCACAACATACAGCCTTTCCTTTCCCAACAACTCCAAGGTAAGGAGAACCATCAGTTAGCTAACCTTCAATTTGACTCTAAGCCAAATACTTAATAGCATGAAAGCCTATGAAAGCCCTTGACTTAAAAAAATGACAATCGATCACTTTTGTTTCAAACGTATGACACTTCAAAAAGCAAAACAACAAGTACGCATTATGCATGGTCAATAAAGTTGAAAAAAACATATTATGCTTAGACTTTAGTGCAAAGAAGTAAGAGTTATTTTTGGATAATTGAATAGTAACTTTGTTTCGTAAGGTTAGCAAATTGTTTGTGACATTTCTAGCGTTGTCGGCCATTTTTGGAATGAGTTGATACGCTTTAATCTTTAGAACAAGCTACGTTGCAGATACTCCGTTCAGATTCGAAACATCTTATCTACAAAGATTCAGGTTACAATATGAACCTTATATCAGTTTACCATGAGTATAGTGATTCTAGTTTACATCGGTAGATTAACTTAGTATGTAGCCATATGGCATGTTATAGTATACATTTAGGTGATTCTAAAAAAATAAAAACCTTGTGCAGATGCCGTCCAGATCACTACCACCATCTCATCTTTGAACCTACCGCCAATCAGAAGTGTTCACACTATTAATATTACTAGCATAGAGATACTCCAAAGTCAAATGTCTATGCTCCACTCTTAGGCCAATAGGCGTATATCAGATAAAACTTCTGTAGCAATATCAATCTCATTACCAAGGAAAGAGAATTCAAACTGCTTTGGTTATTGAATTTGAGATACTGCTCATCGGCTTACGAAGGCAGAATGGATCTCAGATCTCACTTATCATCAGGTGGCTTGTGTGCTCTTGCCATATTTTTTTACTAGCAGTTTTAATTATGGGCCACTGGGGACCTCTGATTATTCTACGACGATGCCCGTGACATCCGTATTTCGTAATTTCAATCATTTACTACACTCAGAAGCGAGGTTTTAAAAAAGGTGATTAATTATTTTAATAGGCGATTCATTATTTAGCCAGGTTTGTACCGATGTAGTATTCAATCGTGTGCAAAGTTAAAGAAATAAGTGTAATCAGAGTATACTTCAAGTTAGAGGCTTCATCATCATCATCATCATCATTATCAGCCGCAAGACGTCCCCTGCTGGACAAAGGCCTTCCCCAAGGTTTTCCACAACGATCGGTCCTCTGCTGCTGTCATCCAGCGGTTTCCCGCGACCTTTATCAGATCGTCAGTCCACCTAGTGGAAGGTCTGCCAACACTTCGTCTCCCGGTTCGCGGTCGCCACTCTAGAACCTTTCGTTAGAGGCTTATATTTCTTTAACTTTACATAAGTAGTTTCAAGAACAAATTAAAAGAGCTAGCTTTGACGCTACAAAGACAGTTGCACAGATCACTTTTTGTAATAATATGGTTTGTTTGTTGTTCATGTTTGTTTATTATAATTTTTCTTTGTTTTTGTGTTTGCTGAATATTTCATATTAATTATGTAAGCAAATAAAAATGCGATTAGAACGCTAGATCTCATTTTGTTGTGAAGTAACATTTCAAATTTAATACTGGTTGATTTGTATTGTATTATTTTAATTATGTGTAAATTCACTTATTATGCTGTGTTTTTTAGTGTTATATTTCCTTCGTTGTTTTTGCCATCTACTTATCTCTAACGGGTCCAGTGGAAAATCAGCGCTACAGCTCCGTGCCACAGCACCACGCTGAGCTGGCACACCGTTTCGGCTATTATATTTTACTACTTAAGTAGGTTAGGTTCTTATATTTTTTATTTTCTCAAATGTATGTGTTTTTGTGTTTATATAATAGCCGAATAAATGATTCTATTCTATTCCATTGTATATAATTCTACAATCACAAGTTGCCAATAACTGATATTTTGAACGCTTTGTAGCTTACGCTAATTTGTTTTGTTAAAATCTAAAAATGTTCTAGCTACCGTTGGCTATGACGCGTTCATTGTTACTTTATTTATGTGATAATTACCTTAATTGTTAAAATGAACACATCCACGGTAATTGACAGCTTCTATTGTGTTAAGATGGCGCTTGGGGCAACTGCTCGATATTTTAACTTTAGAAAAACCAGATATCGGTTGACGAAAGGAAACTGATTTTAAAGAAAACTGTTTAAGTTTGTATAGAAGTTTGCATTATAAGGAAAAAAAATGGTCTTGTCCCATTTACATAATATATTACGATAAACTATTAACCGCGTTTGCTCGCAGGATTGATGGCCGATGGGGTCAGAAGGTTCTGGAGTGGCGTCCGCGGACCGGAAGACGAGCTGTAGGTAGGCCTCCAACAAGACGGAGTGAGGACCTCGTCAGGATCGCGGGACCGCGGTGGATGCGAAAAGCACAAGACCGGTCTGAGTGGAAAGCCTTGGGGGAGGCCTATGTCCAGCAGGGGACGTCTTTTGGCTGACATGATGATGATGATGATGGAACTATTAACCTATTTACTGTCCCGGTTTACAGCGTATTATTTAGTTTGTTTGGTGTTTAACGTCGAAAGGTTAATTTTAAATACTAGGCCAAGAACTGTATTTAGTAGCATGCTTGAGAAGCCTATATGCCTATGTCCAGTGGACTGCTGTAGGTATGGTAATACATTCACACTTTTTGCGTTCTTACAATTTAAACGCAAACACTGACCGAAATCAAATGAAATGTATGTTTATATGGAATTGTAACGACCAACAAGATCAACCGGCAGCTAATATAAAGTTGCGTTGTTGTTTAGACTTCTACATAGGTTTAAATAGCATTTTTTTATTATTACACTCAGGAGCAAAAATACCGGGTGCGTTTTTCATACAAGCGAGACTATTTCGAAGCCTTAATTGGTTCCTCGCCAGGGGTTGTTTTGAGTGAGGTTTAATGGTGGATACTCCGAGGTTCAATAGAGGAGGTCAAAAGTTCTTAAGATACCTAACTGATCGCAGTTAACACCACAGCGGGAGAGTTTGGGTCAGCACTTGGATTTCCTTACATTTTATTGCCATTTTAGATGTTTTTCTGAACATGCACAATTCCGGCGTTAACCGCAGATTCATTCAGTTGGGTATCCTAGGTACTCTGGAAGTCCTGTATCTATGCTTGGGGTATTCATTATCGGATTTCACTAAAAGCATGTCCCTGGCGAGGAACCGAGGCTTCGAAATAGCCTCCTTAGTATGAAAAACGCACTCTGCCCGCTTTTTTTGCACCTGAGTAGTTTGCAATCGCCCAGAGGTTCACTAAACTAAATAAAAAACTGCCCTTACATCATATTTTTCTGTTACCTATATTTCTCCTTTTATACATACACTAGCTTCTCCCCGCGACTTCGTCCGCGTACATTTCGAATATCGTTATTACCTCGGGAACTTTTAAATTTGCCGGTATGAAGTGTAGCCTATGTTAATCCTGGGTATACCTAAGCTATCTCCATTTCAAACTCCATCCGAATCCGTCCAGCCGTTGCAGCGTGAAAGAGTAACAAACATCCATCCATACATACAAACATTCGTCGTTTATAATATAATCTATAATATATAAGGTTAAGGATTTACAATCATACCTTTAAAAATAAATCAGACGAATCTCTCTAAAGCGCCCTCTTAACTGCTCTACCGCGTGGCGCTTGTGAAAAAGCCTACAATAGGTTGGATAACGTTTGATAGCATCGGCATTGTGCGCATTGTTCTGCCTCCCTCTAGCAGGAAGTTACGTGGCGCTCGTTGTTTACGTTGGTGCCAATGAGGGAAAGGGTCGAGAAGATATTTATGTCATCTCGGGTTTTTAGAAAGGTAGGTTACGAACGAATACGACCAGCGTGCGATTTGCGTGTGATACGCATAGGGAATAGATAACAAAAAGTAAGTAAAAGCCTTTCATTGCCAAGTGCCCTGACTCAACTTTGCCGCAATATCGACGCTACCTCAAGCATGACGCCGAAAACTATCCGCTGTCTCGTCGATTCAAAATATCAAGCTCTTTTACTTTGTATTGCCCATAGTCCAAATATGTTTTCGCAGACCTTAATGAAGTCGATGGAGCTACGATATCGCGGAGCTCCTATTTCTAGGTCATTGTGGCCCTTCGGGCTCTGAAGAACTAACATAACCTAAACCTACCTGTTGAATTGGTCCAGTCTACTATCGGGCGGGCTATGCTGTCCTGTGAAACGAAGATTTTCGCTAACCGGTAAGGAAATAATAGAAATGTTAATTAATATTAAAAATGGGTTAAAATAAAAAATAATCCAAAACACTTTGGAAGATCTTTAATCGATACATCGTAATGACAAAACAATTACAACACGCACGATTATTATAAGTACAGTAACAACCATGTTCTATCGCTACCCCTCACACATAACTAAATCTATACGTCTTTTATTCCATTCACAGTTGGCTTGGCCTAAATAAACTAAATAAATATGTACATTCTAGACCTTTTCCTATGAGTAACAAATACTAATAAATCTAATAAATTACTGATATTGAAGTTACTTACGGTAGTTGTCTTACCACTGACATTTTCTAACTCCCACAGTAGATGGACCTTTTTGATTTTGCAACGTATTGTCGTACGTATTTACGTCATCAAGACATTTAGTAACAACGTAAGTCCATTTACTTCTTAATAATACATTAAATGTAGTACCTATATTACTCCTAATCTAAGAAATATGAATAACATCTAGAAATAGGTAGAAAGGTTCGGATAGATTAAAAAGTCAGCTAGCTAGCTTTTAACATTAAATGTTTGGTCTTGCAAAGTGTAAAAATTTAAAATGGATCGTGGATACATTTCTACTTATACTTAAGCAAATCTACGTCCACAGTTAGAGTAGAATAGATACTATTTTCCTCTTAAGGTTTAGAATTGTACTGTGCAATGATTTAATAATAAAAGTAGAAACTCGTACGACTCATGGCGTACAAACTACGGTTCACATACGGCCCTATGTTTTGGTCGAGTTATAAAGTCTTAAGTTTTGAACTCTAGCAACCCTATAGAGATATAAAAAAACAGCAGCAGCTTTTTTGTTACATGTTAAGAACTGGACAACTGGTCTTAAGTCAAGACAACCAGATTTTTTTAGAAATTTCTACCAGTAAATGTAGCCCGTAATGGCCGTCCTTATTATGCAATCTATCTCTTGATTTCCCTAACCATATTATAGGCATAGTCTTTTATTGTGCCTTTTTAATAATCTTACCACTGGCCAGAAAATATAAATAGCTACCTAGTTACTGAAAATAGCTGTAAAATGTTTAATTAGTAAAATTTTGATGAAGTATTTTTATTCTTGAATATGTCCATTCTAATCAAAATAAACGTCACTTCACTTTTATGAATTCTCAATGAGAAAAACACGATTCTATCCAAATTGTATCTTTATTTAAGACATTCTGGGACTTTATATTTTGATTGGCACATTGATTAGGTACGCGTCCCTAAAAGTGTTCACAATATCCATTGAGAAAACCCAAAAAACCGTTAGAAATATTCAAGGGTTATAAACTATACAACTACCGGGACATATTAATGTTAGAATCATTAACTAATAAGATATATTTCGTCTCAACGAGGTCGTTGTGTAATTGGTTTGTGTTAAATGTATTGTTAATTATGTTCTATCAAGCAAATATCTAAACAAAGACGAATAGAGAAGCTCAAAATGTATTAAACCCTATAATATAACATGTATCACATTATCTACAAGTTATCTAAAAACTTGATTCGCTAATCTCTACACATCACATTGACTATACTCATAAATGTCTCTAGTTAGTTAGTTACCCGATTTTGTTTATTTTATATTATTCTTAATAAATAGGAGCTAAACAAAAGAAGCCCATAAATTAAATTTATTGTAAATTAACGGAAAATGTGATGGATATTATTAAAATATGCCGTTCTTAGTTAAATTAATTAAGGTACGGGGTGATAATGGCATAGAGGCATTTCAGCTTAGTCCTCAGGGTTGGCAATGCATTTGGAGTCTTACGATTGCAGTCTTGAGATTGTAGTGTTGACAATTCAAATGTCTCAGGATCTAAGATTATATATACCATCAAGGTGGAGTGCTCGTGTGCGTTCTCCTTTATACATATATTAACTCCCATTTTAGAAACAGTAGCATTTTAGGTTCACAGAATGATGACCATGGTATTTGTGATATGGAATCAGGACGTATACCTTCTTGTAAGTACTATTTTTCAGTCATGGTTTTATATCATTACAAATATAGAGTATAAGTGAAAAACTGAAATAAATCACCTATTGCATGTAGTTGTAACACATTCTATATTTGAAATTTGACTTCAATTCCATATCAGTTTTTTGCACAACTACATGCAACAGGTGATTTACTTAAGTTTTTCACCTTTACGATACTAACAATAAGAATATGTTAGACTTTAACTTTACTGGGGCTCCATTCCAGATGGATGCTTTTGCAACTACATGTCTTTACGATACGGCTACTTTACAACAAATTAATATATGTATAACATTAACAATAATGATATACGATACAGTTCAAAACAACAAGGATTAGATGTCTTGTAGTCATTAATGATACGCTCTGTGAATTCTGTTCGTCCACGGGAATGATTATTCAATTCCAAAACTGTCTCTTAATCATTACACTATCCGAGGCGTGACACGAAGCCGTAGTGTATAGGCAAGAATAAATGTCAATGACACAACTATTACTACATAACGATTTAATAAATTTTATCTCGTCTGTTAGTCAGCGATTACTGAAGTGCCAAAGTGGAATAACATAGAATTATATCACATCGGCTCTGAGATACAAACATTTAACAACGTTCTCAGTAGCGATCTGTTGCTGTAACCGTTGCAGATGCAGTAACAAACTTCTTGTAACAGGTTCGCGAGCATACAATTTAAATACGTGCAACAGTTGCAGCATCGGCTCGCTAGTTGTACTCAACTTGTAAATATCACTTAAATTCTAAATTTACTTATTCATCTGGAAAACCCCAACAATAGGCCCTTATTGATTCTTACAGATAGAAGACATTTTGATGAGGCAGTTACTTATAGTCGATTAGGCACTGCATAGCCTTGAGACCGTTTTCATATCTCGATATCATCATCCCGAGCATCTATCAGTCCAGCATTGAAAATATGTCTCCCATACTTTTCTCCAGTCATAGTGTCTCTTTTCCACTACTTCGTGGCTGTACCCACAATGTTATCGGACCATCTAGCTTCAGGTCTACCAGTTCTTCAGCTGCCTGTTCTCGGCCACTCTGTAACTTTACTGCCTACTGCCACTTGAGACGGGAAATTCACGACTTTCTATATCCGATACTCCAGTCTTTTGGCGAATTTCATTTCGGATTCAGTCTCGTAGAAAAATCCAGAGAATCACGCTCTCCATCGCTCTTTTGTTAGTTTTCATTTTCTTGTCCTCTCTATAACATCTTTAAGTTTCCATTAATAAGTTGATATTTATCACATTTAACATTGGAAACGGACCTAGGTAGTATCGTAAAGTAAGACTCAAGATTTGAGAGACCATGACCAGGGGTGGGGTCGACACCAGAACATCAACATGGTCACTATTTAATTTCATACAAACTGACTTATGGTTTATTTTGATCATCGGCCGTCTATAGTTAGATTACTTTTACACTCATTTTTCACACCAATAAGTCCCTTATGAGTATTTATGTCCCTTAATAGTTGTCGGCCATCTTTGTTTTTTATGAAACGCGAGTGACAAATAGACTGTCAGTTGCAAGTGCATTAGCCAGCTGCTAAGAAGCTGCGAGTAAGTACTGTACAATATATTAGAATAGATATTCCTCAGGTCATTTGGCATGAATGACTACGCCACGCCAAAAGCAATTAGCTAAGAGTATTTATTATATTTACTCAATTTGGCACGAGTATCAGTTAACATCGCAACTAAGCGTTAGTTTAATTGCTATGAAACTAATCAATCAATTTTAAGCGTGTCCACAACACTGCTAGTGATTACGAAATGACGGTAACGTGAATTACGGCGTCGTACTTAGCTGTAGCGATATTCAGTTCTTTGGCAAAACTCGTTACACCTAGAGGTTATTATAGCATTAAGATTTTTGTACTTTGCCTTGTTTTGTTTTCACTATCTACTGTTCACTTAGATTATTGTTTGCAAGTCGCTTCTTTTTAGATTCCAACATCTGTTCTTCTTCTTCTTTTACTGCAAATTTTATTTGAAAACCCACTGTCGGTCGTTGGTTTCATGCCTCTAAGCTTCTTCCAATACTCTTGTTGTTTCTTCCTCTTGCTTTTTCTCTGTCACGAACTTGCATGCAAATTATATCTATTCGATGTCACCATTAAGTTCAGTAAAAGCTGCTGTAAATAATTCTTAGCAGATGTTTATAGAAGTCCAGGAAATAAATGTCAACTGCTTTCTTTTAAGAAGAAAAATCTGAATTATACTTATCATGAAACAAACAACGTGACGTTAGAACAATGGAAACAAAGAGTCACGGCCACCGCACAGATTAGAATTTGCCTCATAAATTGATATTACTTGGCTAAGAAAATCGCCGCGCGCGCAGCTTCAACGGCTTGCTTCATTTTAAAAACTCCGTCCGACCTCCTTGGGTCAGAGCGGCGTAAGTAAATGACGACACACTTACACAATTAAGACGATATTATCGTTTTTTTGCGGTGGCTAGTTACGCATGCGTGGTTAGGAGTTTATTTTGCATGTCATAGGTTACGTTACGTGTAACCATTGCAAGTAGGTACAATTTTAGGTACTGGTTATTTTCTTGTACACTTCTAAAGTATACATGCGTGTTAAAAAAGTGTTATAATTATTTGTAGCTATAACACTTACCTTATATCTAGTGACTATGCTCCTAGATTTGATAAATGTTGCTTTTATTCTGAGCATCACTGATCTGATCATTCCAATAGGAAATTACACAGCGTATTGCCATTCCAATATGCTGTGTCTTTCTCTGATTATTATGTACTTAAGTAATCAAAACTTATGTATCTAATACTTGCCTTAGAAGAACAAGTCCTCGAGTCAGGATCTAAGTAGTTTCATTTTGGGCTCTTTCGCTTTTCATGCTATTTATTACAAAGATTATAAGAGCTTGCTTATATTTAAAGCAACATCTCTCTCAAACCTTAGTAGGTTAATAGTTTCTCGAATTGAGCATTATTTCGAACTACCAAGGTAGCTTACGAGTATCATTGCAACGCCCTTCTTAAAGCATTTAATCGAATTATTATGAATCGATTCCTCTCACGTATATTTCTCAATTCCAACGCTTCCGTTAAAGTACCTTATCTGGATCATATTTCAGGTCAAAATGCACCTGCAGCCTTTTATAATTTCGTCATATGTTGTGATAGAAATGTTGCAATTCGTTGCAATATTTGCATTTCGCGGCGACCTCGAATCTTGGTCAACATGAGGTTAATATTAATTGAGCCTTCCACACCAAACGTGTCAAACTGACTAAAAGCAAAAACCATGTGAATCTAATTTGCTTTATCATGTTTAATAAACTTTCTACATTCATGGATGGTTAAGTCCTTCTTTTGTGTTTCATACTTATAACCCTGTCAAAAAGAAGTATCGTCATGTCTTAGGAGGCATATAATATTAGAAAAATGATTGACTTTTTGCGACAAGGTTCTATAGTGGCTCGCAAGTATTCGATAACGCAATTGTGTACGTATGAGACAAGACGTACACAATTAAATAGGTACCCCAAGATATCTCTTGGTGCTGGGATGAGATTATGTATCCCACGCCCAACCAAGATCGTTGGGAGTCGACGTCATTATAATGCTAACCCTCGTATGAATACGAGCAACGCACATTAGCTAAAATGTGCTTGAAATATGCTCTGTCCTTATCTGTCACTAGGACATTTGAATTTGATAGAAAAACACAAAGAATAACTTTAACTATAATAGCGTTTATGAAAGTGGGTGATACTTCATCGGATGGAACGAAACCCATCCTAATCCCATTGCACAAGCATCTCTTATGACAACCCTAAATATCAGTAATAATAATGAGTCTGACTTTAAAATAATCTTCAATGAAACGGCTAAGTAATAAATACTTATTATAATGGAGCTCTCGCAGTCTTATTTTATATAATAGAAAAAAACTAAATTTCGACTAGTTCGACTAGATTGGCATCCGTTAAGTTAACGATATGACTGTACTTGAGTAGGCCTTGTTATTATTATTTGGGTTACTAGCTCGTATAAATAATTATACAACTATTAGGTTCGAAAACCAAACGAAAACTTAGTTTAACTTAAGAATAATGAGGTGGTTATGTTCGTCAACGGTACTGTTCTCTCTATAAGTACGAATTAGTACCTAGTACCTAACTTTCTAGTTAATAAATACATCTAACAAAAGTCTTCTGCACTCAAGTAGCAATTTATACAAAACAACACAATAACAGAAACGGTTTAGCTGCTAGATTTATAATATTTTAACGTCACAAAAGTGACTATTTTTTAACATGTACAAGTTAAATAAAAACAATAACAATATGATTCTCAACTCATTGCAGTTGAAAATTTGATAATGTTAAATATATTTAAAAAAAAAGACGTTTAATACTGAACCTACATAAACGATCTCGTTATTTATTCCATATATTTACAGATAAAAACAAATGTTACAACTATCGAATAAACTAACAAAAAAAGACTGTAGGCTCCTAACGTTTCTATTTTCTAACGACTAGAAATGTATGGAGTGACATACGCGGTCAACTATACTATACATTTTGCCGATTATCGAAAATCGCTAACTAAGCGATAACTCAATAAGCATCTTGATTAGAACCCTGTTTATAAATCTAGCAGCAACTTTAGTCAACATAAGACCAACATCAGAATTTCACGTAAAACTAATTCAGGAACTACCAACTGAACAAAAAAACGAATTCCATGAAACTACGGTTGGATCTTCGCTAGGCCTCCAGAGCCGAGTTTGGCGTCAGGTCACGCGCGGCCGAGCATGGCGGCCACGTCGCCGGCGGACTGGCTGTGCAGCAGGGCTCCGCGCGCCGGCCGCGGGGGCGCCAGCCGCGGCAGCGCCAGCACGCCGCTCGGGGTGGAGCCGAGCGGGCAGCCCGTCACAAACTCGTGCCGGGAGGCTTCACTGGGCGTAATGCGGCGTTTTGGGTCCCATCTGGAGAGAGGTGGAGTATTAGATATTGTACCTACGTAGTACCTACATCCGTATGATTAGTTAATTGACCCACATATGACTATATTGGGGCTAGGCAAGGTATTCTGATAATAAATTGGGATACACCGTATTCACTAGGGCAAGTAATGCCTTTGTACAATGTATGGTCATTTGAAAACCATTTTGAGAAAATAAATGATGTAAAAAGTAGGCTAACGAGCTCCGTGGTTCTTTCGACCAGTAACCCGTCTTTGCATTTTTTATTACAAAGTGGGCTTCATTGCCTTCAGACTTTTTTATACGCCTGCTTACTTGATTTTATAGTCAAACAAGGTATACAAAAGACCTCAATGCATTGGTAAATTGAGTAATAATTCCTACTATAGAAAAATAATTCCTTGTTTATGTGACTGGTGCATAATGAGAGGCAGGTTTTTCGGCCTTTAAGCTCGTTTCATAAAACCACTATCGTGTATCAATGCCTAATGATGTCTACAGTGGCATCATAAGTTTTCTACAATATATGAGGAACCTGCATATGTGGTTGCCGTGTATCTTAATGTACCTGTATCTTAATCTTTACATTATCGGTCACTGATACTTTAATGTGAACATTACGATGCAACCACATCGATTCATTATGATTAAGTGACATAAAGTAATGTAATTTTCAATATGAAATAAATGCCTACCGATTGCTTAATATAGGCCATTTGCTTATCGTTTCTGAACATATTTTACGGAAATGATGATATGAATGTAGATAAATGAATATAAACACGTTATACACTCAGCGGCAAAAATACCGGGTGAGAATGCGTTTTTCATACAAACGAGACTAATTCGAAGCCTTGGTTCCTCGCCAGGGGTTGTTTTGAGTGAGGTTTAATGGTGGATAGTCCAAGGTCCAAGGTTCAATAGAGGAGGTCAATAGTTCTTAAGATACCCAACTGATCGCACAATCAGTTTACACCACAGCGGGAGAGTTTGGGTCTACATTTGGATTTCCTTACATTTTATTGCCATTTTAGATGTTTTTCTGAACAAGCACTCCGGCGTTAACCGCATATTCATTCAGTTGGGTATCCTAGGCACTCTGGAAGTCCTGTATCAATGCTCGAGGTATTCATCATCAGATTTTACTAAAAACATTCCCTGGCTAGGAACCAAAGCTTCGAAATAGCCTCTTTAGTATGAAAAACGCACTCTGACCGGGTATTTTTGCTCCTGAGTGTATTATAAGCGCATTTGGTTACTTTATACTAGTAAGTATAAAGTATAAAGTAAGTAGCATCGTCGCCGCTACCCCTTTAGGCATAGACCTTGAAAGTAAAACAGCATTAAGATCTAGTCTTTCATATTTAAATTTCTTAACTAATGCAGAATAAAAATAAAACAACAATATTGTACATTTGCAAAAAGTCAATAGAAATACTAACCTATTGCGAAATGCTCACAGTTGCATTTCGTTGCACGTTGCCACATGCAAATCACAGAAGTCAATAGATAATGGGTCCCACTCGGGTACGATTGCACTCGATTTTGGAGAAGGGCCCCGCTATCGTAACTTTATATCAGTGACTAATGGCCACGCGCGGCTTCGTCTGTGTAGATCTTTAATTTGTTAGACCGGGAAGTGTGATTTTGGTTTCTCAGCGATTTACGGGGAGGATAGTTGACAAAGGGTTGACAATGGCGGTCACCTTAACCAGGAATCGGTCGGTTTAAAATACCTAAACGCCATCTTTGTTTTTTTATTTCCTGATTATGTCTATAGCTATTCAAAAAATGATTGTTCTCAACTGTTTCTTACATGAATCAGCTTTTATTGAAGTTTTAAGAAAAAGTATGTTTAATGATGTATAATGTAGATATGTATGTATGTTTTCATCACACTTGCTCGTAAATGGTGTTATTCCATGCCTGTATACAGAAGGACAATGGCCTAAATTGTTCCCGCGGGAATTATGGCGAGTTTGTCATCCCTAGGGAGTAATGACTTTCTTTTTAAAATTTGCAATTCTTTCGTACATCATTTCTGACTAAGGAGTTTTAATTTTCAGCCAAAAATTAAATCGGTTTCTAATTTCATCTTTAAAAATTAGCTATAGACTAACTTACATTACACAAAACCTATACGCTTCATTAAACTTCATTATTTTTATACCTATTTCAAGTTTATATCAACATTTATCATTAATTTTAGTAATTATAATTTTTTATCAAATTGGCTAAATCTGGCTCGAATCCAGGTCGAAACTAAACGCAGTTATTAACTGTGGTAGAGGTCACAAAAAAAATATCGTTTCCATTTACGTTCCCGTTCGTCAAAAGTTATTTCTTTATATTTTGCAGAGTTAAAGTGTTTTTCCTCGCAAATGTGATGAAAACCATTGTGTGTATCACAGGCAGTAAGGGGATTACTAACTCGAGTCATTAAAAGACTTCTAACACTCTCGTTAGTAATTCCCTTCATACTACCCTTGATGCACAATGTACTAATACTTTTTATTGTACCTAGATCTCTTTTGGTATTTTCATTTATTTAAGGCCAATTACACTCGATCAGTGGGCGGGGTACATTGCTCGCAGGACTGATGGCCGATGAGGTCAGAAGGTTCTGGAGTGGCGTCCGCGGACCGGAACACGAGCTGTAGGTAGGCCTCCAACAAGATGGAGCGACGACCTCGTCAGGATCGCGGGACCGCGGTGGATGCGAAAAGCACAAGACCGGTCTGAGTGGAAAGCCTTGGGGGAGGCCTATGTCCAGCAGTAGTCGTCTTTCGGCTGACATGATGATGATGACACTCGATCAACAAAAAATCACACCAACAAATGTAACAACGTATCCGGTTACACGTTTCCATAACATAGATTAAACAGGTATTGAAAATTTTACAAAGATACCAATGTGTGCAAAATAAAGGTAATTTATTCTAATCTCCTTTTTTTAAGTATGGTGTAAGGATTATGAAATTGCGTTATTAGTGGACATCTATGAGTATAATGGCATGTTTTCTTATCCTATTGAAACCTCCAAAAAGACATCATTACACAGACAGCTTCTCCAAACTGAAGTTTGCTTAAGCAATCACTTAGACAAACGACAGCAGACAAAGTGTTGACACTAATCATTTCTACGTCTCACACAAATTTGGACTTTTTTTACCATAGCACGACAAAGTTAACCGAGGCGGCATTTACCACCAAATACCTTAATGTGGCTTCTAAACGGGCCATGTTTTGTTGCAATGTGTGGCCGGCAACTATGGGCGTCTTGCTCTAACATACGAAGTAAGAGTAAGACAGCAATAGTTGCCGGCCACACATTGCAACAAAACATGGCCCGTTTAGAAGCCCCATAAAACAAATGAATTCAGACAATTCAATAATACCGGTGCCAAAGGTAGCCCAATGGGACCCTATTCAAATGCCTCCACTGCTCGTCTGTCCTGACTTTAAACAGATTCAGAATATATATATTTCCGAAAAAAACAGTCAAGTGTGAAATGAGCTCGCGCTGAATCGATTCTATAATAATACCTACTGTGCGGCGGTAAGGGACCCTCGGTGCGGCCGGCTCGAACCTGACTGGTTTTTCCTAAATGTAGATGATTTAAAAACTAACGAACATTTACAACCCTGTTTAAGCACTCTTCAAGTTTAACCTAACCAAACCTAACTGCATTCCATCTTCCTACCAAATTATCAGGATAAAGCTACATTTTAATTAAAGAATACCAAATAAGATCCGTTCATTTGTTTGGCAACTACAAAGCCAGACAGGCTAGGCAGATACATAGACCTCAAAACTCCCTACTTGATCTTCTTCTTTGTCGGTATCACTCTTGACAGAGTGGTCGTGGTCATCACTTCAGGTGTTGGTGGCAAGCTTCACAACACGCCGCCACTCTTCTCTGATAGCCGCCTCCCTCGTGCATTCATGCAGTGATAATGAGCCATTCACTGCCGCTTTTATCTGGTCAGTCCACCTCATAGGCGATCTTCCTCGTGGCCTGGTACCCTCAACCTTTCCCTGGACCACAAGTCGCTCAATAGCCACCTCTCCTCGGCGGCATACGTGGCCAAAAGAGGTGAGGATGCGAGACTGTACAAGACGATAAACGCTGCTTGATGCCGAGTTCTCGAAGTATAGACTCGTTGGTACGGAATTCAGTCCATGATACTCCGAGCATTCCTACTTGATAACCGACTTCAGAAAAGGAATAAGTTCTCAATTACTCCGGTTTTAGTTGGGTTTTTTTTTATTGAGAAATTGGGCTAGATTGGAAATCGGTTAGCCAATCTAAACATTTACCTTTTAAACTAGCTCATACGTACAATATTAATCGAAATAAACCAGTAATGTTTTTACGTCTCGGGGGTTTAAATGTATACTAAGTTATAAAATTTAACTTGTCCGTTTTTGCTCTAGTATTGCTATGTGGTATGATGTAGGACACATGTGTTGAATAGTTGGAAGGTTTGCACGTGGTGGCTGGTAGTTTATGCTCATAGACTTTTAGCTTGTAAAGACAGACAGCAAGCTAATTAGTAAACTACATTAGTTTTTTGCGACGCTTCTTCTCAACAGTAGTGGGCTTGGCGTGCGTAGATTATTTTTAATTTGGGAAATGCTGGTAGGTTTAGTATGAAAAGTCAGATTGTTACGGACAAATTTTACTTCGAATGGAAATTTGAGTCACATACGGCTAATTCCTTAGAACATCACAAGTTTACACAGGAACCGTTCTGTAATATCTAACACGCGTACCATTTTTTTTTATAAAACAGACAAAAATATTTATTATAAAGAATAAAAATAAAACTAGCAAATTGGCCAACTATCGCGTGTATAATGTTACATACGGTACAAAATATTTTTTGGGCCCTGTCTGCAGCTTATTACGTCGTGCCATGCCTGTCAGGCCACCGGGCATTCACTACACAACCAGATCGGGCCCAAGGCGACGGACTGTCACTTTCGACCCTCTCGTACGGTCCTTATCGCCTCTTAAACTGACCATTTACTGGCCAACATTCCTTTGTACCCGACCTACGCGGATACCGGACTTATTCCGAATGTTTTTTGCTGGATATTTAGTTAGAAAAGAATATATCCGGATAAGCCGCCGTTTTTTTATTAAGCATACATTAGAAATCAACAGTAAAGTAAGATGCCATTGAAAATTCTATTTTAAAGATTGTTTCATTTACTAATTTACCACCTTTAATAATCCTCTACGGGTCACCGAGATACTTACCACTGCTACGTCAGAAATGGTTCTCCGGGAATCGAAGAATTGAACATCAATTACTAAACACACCAAAAAAGAACTTGAAACCAAAGAAGACTTGAATAACCTAGTTGATATAAATATTTGAATATATAATTGAAGCGCACGTAATACTACATTTGAATAATAGCTCATTTAACGATACAACCATAGTGATTGTTATTAAGTATGCGTAGTTTATTCAGCGTAATGGCACGTGGTCGGCTTTTAACCAACACGGCTCTAACTGAGCTGAATTAGCTATGAATGGAGCATAATCATAGACTATCGTAGAACGAGGCAGTCATTTAAATAATATTACGTTGGCCAATACTTATGAACTGTATTTGGTTATGGTTGTGTTGAAGATCATAGACGCCACGGGAAAACGAAGCTGGGACTATTCTTCTGGGTATAGCGTAATTGCTTATGACATTTTATCGTATCGTTTTTAGCTTGGCCGCCATTACTGTCAGATAATTAAGAGTTGAGATAGCGTTGACAATACGATAACGTGTCAATAGCAATATTGTTTTACCGAGAAGAATAGAGCCCCTAACCATTTTCTCGCTCAACGTATACTTAACATTTGCTGATAAGCACGAAAAATAAGTATTTCAGTCAATTTGCATAAGATGATAATAATGAATGATAAGAAAGTGTGAAAAATCATACTTTCAACCACTTTGTTAGATAGTTTAAAATATTTAAACTGCAGTGCAAAAATCTTGTGCTAACAGGATATCCACTAGCTTTTTTAGGGTTCCGTACCCAAAGGAGACCGTATTACTAACACTCGACTGTCTGTCTGTCTCTCTGTCACCATTGTTTTCATTGTTTTTTGCGGGTGGTAGGACCTTGTGCGGGGTCCGTCCGGATCGCTACCACCATCTTATCCATTAACCTACCGCCAAACAGCAGTGTTCGCATTGTTGTGTTCCGGTTTGGGGATAAGACAGCCGGTGTAATGACTAGCATAGAGGCATTCCATCTTGGTCCTCAGGGTTGGCAGCGCATTTGCAGTCTTAGGCTTGCAGTCTTGTGAATGCGAATGTCTATGGGTCACAGTTTCCACTTACCATCAGGTGGCCTGTGTGCTCGTCAGCCTTCCCTATGCCATAACACACAGTGACAGTTGAAAGTTTTCCACAGACAACGTATCACTGTTGCCGCTTTAACAACAAATACTAAAAGCAGAAAAAATAAATATTTAAGTGGAGCTCGGTGTCTAGTGCTGTACATACATATAATGGTGCGGAACCCTTCGTGAGCGAGTCTGACTCGCGCTTGGCCGGTTCTGTTAATAGCTCTCAAGTCCGGGAGGGAGTATGAAGCACTAATTTATGTGCTATACAAATATACTTTTGCCACTTTCGCTCTATTCTTATCACGTGAAGAAGTTCTTTTGACAATCTTATGTGTAAAATGGATTAACATAAGCTGCTTTTTTACGGCGAGGATAAGACGAACTAGAACACATTTACCTAATAAGTAGACCCCGTTATCTTGTCGCTCTGAAATTGTTTTTCAGTAGAGCGTGAATGTTTTTTTTATCGACCTTCTTGATATCGATATTTATATAATGCAATTGAATTTTCGCCTTTTAAGTTACATATACATGAAAGGTGGGCTATGTGTTAATCCAATATTTAAGCGGTCAGCATTCCAAATTTTACCAAAATCCGTCCGTTAGTTTTTGCGTGAAAGAGTAACAACCATCCGGATACATACATTCTTCATAATTTCGCGTTTATAATATTAGTAAGATATATTTTTATACAAAAGTAATAGAACCTAGTGACTCTTCTTCGAAGTTATCAGGGACATATACAGTATCGACATTTAGATAGTCGATAAAAACTTTCACGCTCTACTGAAAAGTAATGACAGTGCGACAAGATAACGGGGTCTATTAATAAGTAAGTGGGATCTAAGACGTATAGACTAGCGACCCGCCCTCGCTTCACTTCGGTTTGTATTAGTTTTAGTAACAACCGTGCGTAAAACAAAACTTTTTTACATTAAAAACTTCCTCTTGAATCACTCTATCCATTTATGAAACTTCATTAATATCCGTTGCGTTGTTTGGAAGACCTAAGCGTACACACAGAGGGACAGACGGCGGCATTACAATCCTAAAGATTTTAAATGCGTCGCCAACCCTGAGGACCCAGATAAAACACATGTAGCTTATAATTTACACACATTTTATTGCAATCCATCAAAATAAATGTAAAAATATTTGTGATCCTTATACATTTTTGATATGTATCTTATCCACACACCGGAACAGCCTGCCGGGTTGGTGGTAAGGATGAATGACAAGATGGTGAAGGCGATCGGGGACCTAATATGGATGCGTTTATCGTGTAACAAGATATATGATAACGCTATCGTAACCGATTTTCGAAAACTGACATTTTCAAAACGATTTACGTCAAATCTATTTTTTTTTACGGTAACGATTTTGCTATGCACCTTGTCTAGGGCCACAGGGTCCCTTCATAATTTAATGATGATCATCATGATGATGTTTTCTGTAGGATTTGAAAAAGGTATAGAATACAAGTGTCGGCACCTCGATATACGAGCTAAAACGTGTTTGTTTTGCTATGATGATGTAATGCAGTTCATAATTGTTCGAGATCATCCATATTGCATTAGAATGGACCATTGTAAATCGAAGCATGCCCAAAGTTTGCATTATGAATGGATTAGGTAATCTAAACTAATATTATAAATACACAATCGTTTGTTAGTCACATCCGAGACAAATAATCAAATAAATGAAAGTCTACACCTTGCCGTTAAACTTAAAATCCATACGCCTAGCTAATACTGCCTTTTATAAAAAGGACACATGCGCCATTTGATTGTCAAAGCAGATTTAGCCCCTTGCCTTAAGAAATACATACCATCACGCCTTCATCCCAGAGTGGGGTAGACAGAGCTAAAGAATTACCAAAAACTCTCACAACTTGTTGTTAATTCTATAACCACACTTTGCACAAACAGGCTAAGATGTTTACCAGTGTATATTAATGACAGGTTGCAAGCCCATCGCCTAACAGTACTACAAGCATTTAATGAGACATACGCCCTTTTTTCTTAGGAGGGTAGAATATGTAATGGCTTCTAACGTTTCTGTTTTTATCGACTCGACATTTAGTCGATTTTCGCTAACTTAGCGATATCGTCGGTGTCACTGCAATAACGCGTAAGTAGCACATTTTATAATATGCAAAATACACCATAGCATTCAAGTCAATAAGGTACTTTTCGCAACTAAATGAATTTGTTACTTACGTGCAATTGCAGTATCACTGACGAATATGCCTCTTGAGTACATATCGTCACATCCATGGCAAAGTCGCGAATCTGCATTTAGATTCAAAATTAGAATAGCAGATTCGCTAGTTTACCAAGCGGCGTTTCTGTCATAGTCTTTTGAAATCAATGTGCAGATTCGCGACTTTGCCATGGATGTGACGATATATGAATACATGTATTTTGAAATCAACAATTTTTACCTCTTTGAGGAAACAAAAACATACATACAAGTCAAACAATACAATCCTTCTTGACAGTCAGTCAAGTTATCTTCTGCATTGTTTATCTTAATTGTGGACGTAGCCCTAGTCTTTCGCGGACATGCGTGGACGGTCCATGTCCGGCCCACAGAGATTGCGTATGAGTTTACCATGTATTTGTTATGCCGTTACCGCCTTCTTAAGAGTCTTGAGCAGCGATTAAGAGTTGATTCAACACTTGAGATCGTCTTGAATTGAATAGGCTGAGAGCACGCCCTGATTCACACAACATAAGGTATTTGAAGTTTATTGGGTGATATAATATGAATGGACATTCACATCCATTAACTCTTGTTAGTGTTAAAGGAATATACTCAATATATATTATAATATTTTTAATGCTGCTATAAGAACAAATACTGTATAGAACAAAATAAATATATGCCGTTTTTTGCTCGGTATTAATAACGGCAACACGTAGACGCTTGAAATATTCACAAAATATTTAGTTGTAGGTATATTAAATAAAAAAAAATAAAAAAAATCTAAGGGGCTCCCATACAACAATCGTGTTTTTTTTTATAGATAATGGTCCCCTGTACGGAACCCTTCGTGAGCGAGTCCGACTCGCACGGCTATGCCAAGTGAATTAGCCAATCGATAGCGTGATAATTTTAGTACAAAAAAACAAACGAACACAAGTGTTTAATATAAAAAAAAGTGTTGGTGTTTCTATTTGTGAGATTATTGGGATGATAAAGTATAATATTATTCTGGAGTGTATTTCTTCTTTCATTGACCTTCTAGGTACATTTAAATTTTTCGTTTTTAGGATTTTTTCACCCATAAATTGGGCGATGTGTACCATTTAAAATATGCCATAAGATTCACTTTTTACGTTGTAAGGTTTAAATTTATAACATATTTTTTTCCAATTATGACTAGGTCACCTTGGGGGCCTAGAACAAATTCTTGTCCGAATACGGTCCTCTCTGAATATTTTGTAACTCTGTTCTGCCTGCCGCTTCATATACTAAACTAAAGTAGACTCGTAAGATATTAATTTCGATGTCTACCCTTTAAGCAGTTGAATTTTCCAAACCCCTTTTTACAAGGCTTCATGACCCAAAAGCACTTGTAGGTACCTTTACTTATTCTGTGCCAAAAGCCAGGTACTTCTCAATTTCCATGTTTATATTCAGCAGTTCTATTCTAGCGGCATATGCTGTGTGCTGAACAAAGAACCTACTTTGTTCGTTTACAAATACCTAACGAAAGAAAGGCCATTGAAGCAACCAAGACATTGCAAAATATGTGAACCCGACGTGCACATAACACAAAACAGGATTTGAACACATAACATGAACCATTTCCACTGAATCGGGATTCAAAACATAAGTATTGCATCATGGCATTCAGAGGGCCCTGCTAAGATGCACTAGCTAACTAGCGTTTCTATTCGTGTCGTTTTTAAACCAATCGAGTCACTGGTAGATGACGTGATAACACAGGAAAGCTCAAAACCACATTTTATAGACTGGCCAAAACTTCAAAATCATTCTTAGGAAATTGTATAAAATTCTACAATAAAATTCCAAAAAGTATTACTGAACTTACTGACTCTAAATTTAAATCTGTCGTAAAACAAAAACTAATTTCCCGAGCATATTATAAAGTAAACGATTATATCATGGATATTTGGCGGTGAGTCGTCCGTCCGGTCCTGCATGAGTAATCTACGCATAAATTTACCTACGCTTAAAAAAGGTGCACCTACTGTGCAAAAATACTGTGATATTGTAAACTATTTATAATTATTATGTAATGATGTAAACCTTTTTCCTGAAAAAAAAATACCTTGCCGAGTTTCTTACGCCGGTTCTTCTCGGGGCAAAGGTTTTATTTTTCGAACCGGTGGTAATGCTTTTTGACATTCATAGGTGCATTATATTATGCCTAAATTGAAGAATAAAGAACTTTGACTTTGACGTGATACGAAAAGTCACGTGATCTACCAGTGACGTGATTGGTTAAAAACGAACGAAACGGTAGTTAGCGTAGTACATCATGGCAGGGCCCTCAGGGCCTCTTTTTTACTTGGTAACCCATATTGCCTTTGACGTGTTATCGCATTTTTTTTAACTCGGCCGCCATTACTGTTCGAAAGTTGAATAGAAGCCCGATGATTATTATTACCCTACAGAATTGAGTAGTTTCGATATAGAAGATGATTAGTTATATTTAGCAGTAAAAAAATATATGTACCTAGTAACGTAAAGTTACGACTTCATCATTTGTAGTATCCGTGATATTTTCTATGTTTTACTCTTTATTCGACAGCTAAACTGAAGAAATTATTGGACTAAAAGGCACTTACGCTAGATGTAACAAATTTTTTTTTAGTTTTTTTTTTTAAACTTTATTCTCGGACGGGGCTCTAGATAATTTTTTTTGTTGTGAATCAGCTTTCCTTACTTCCTTTCTTCCTTACTTAAGGTTGTATCACATTACACATCACCTGTAGAATCCTTGGCATTGAGAATGTCATGAATGATCCTATACAACTCTAAACCGTTCGGAATGTGAAAAGAAAACGTGTAATCGGTCACATCTCATCTCGGCACGCACTCCCGCGCTCCGCTGAGTTACATAAAATGTTTCTATCTCGCTATTAGGTGTAAAGCTGCGCAGACGCGACAACACTGTATCCAATCAAATATATATCGTTATAACTAAAAGATAGGGCATGCATATCTATGGGCCGTATTGTAATTCGCAAAGTCAAGTTTTAGGGCAGAGAAACATTGCTCATTACTGTTTTAATTAATTGTAAATCACTCTCTGTAAATTAGCAGGTATTTTAAATGTGAATACCTTAATCGTACAAATACATAGGTACTCGTAAATACCTTCACGCCTTCATTCCCAGAGTGGGGTAGGCAGAGCTACAGAATTACTAACAAATCTAAAAACTTGTTGATAATTCTGTAACCACCTTTTACAACAGGATAAGATGTTTCCCAGTGTGTTGGTGTGTATATTTTAAGCATAATCATACTGTAATCAATTACATTTTATACTTAAGTTCACATACAGTTATCTAGTTAAAATCAGTATTCTTTTTTAAATATAAATAAAAGGAATTTATTAAATTACGATTCTTAAGTTTTTAAGTCCATTCACGCAATCGTGCAAAGTCAATTCCAGCGGCTTGAAAACATAGTAAGACTTACTAAACTACTCGATTTTTAACTTTACTATTTTTAAATATAGTATTAACATAAAAGAAAATTAAACTACCTGAAATAGTAGTTCCCTGGAAGCCCCAAGCGTGAAACGATTGTTACCTTCTGCGACGTATATTTTAATCTATGGCCGGTTGCGTCACAAGTTTAACCTTTCACTGCGTGCGCGCAAGTTATTTGTCAATTATTCGCGGTTCAGCGATGCTTTCGTTGCCGGCCGATATTACTCACTATGTACTCTGGAGATTGATGCTCATCATCACGACTTGTTACATTGCAGTTGTTAAACACGTGGTGTTTTGAAATTTGACGAGAATCTTATCTTGTACAGATGGTTCAGTTAGGATACACTTTGACGCTATGATACAATTTTTAACCGCGTTTTCAGTCGAACAAGGGAATTTGATAGGAGTCCGAGGAGTGATAATTTGGATAAGGATCACTAATGCAGCGGCCACACCTGCAGGCTTATGCAAAGCTTCTTTTGGCGTATTTTTATGAATGCAAAAGTTTGTGTGTGTGTTAGGTAGTTAGTTACTCTTTCACGCTGCAACGGCTGGACGGATTTAGATGAAATTTGAAATGGAGATTGCTTATACCCTGCATTAACACATAAACTACCTTTCATCCCGGAAAATTCAAATGTTGCTAAGGGAAAAACGATACTCGAAATCTACGCGCAGCGGAAGAAGTAGCGGGCACCAGCTAGTAAAGAATAAAAGAGAATTGACCTAGTCCAGTATTGACTAAGGTTAAGCTTGTACTATCAGTACTAGACAACGATGAATATATATGTATATAAATACTCAAAATACATAGAAAATATCCAAGACACAAACAAATACTCGCGATCATCACATAAATAAATAAATATCAGGGGACAATGTTACAGCAATGGACCTGGTCCCAAACTGGTACATAGAGGAATAAATACTCTAAATACCTCATAAAAATATTTGCCCATACCCGGAATCGTACCCGACACCGCTAGTATTGCACGTCGTCAAAGATAAAGATAGTTCTTGGCTTTATACAGATAAAGTAATAAAGGCTTTACATAATAATATAGTACCTACATACGTTTACCATTTTACTGTGACAATGACAACGTATCATCATCAAATACAGGTGTAGTGCATAATTGCTTTCCTTCGTATTTTCACGGAAACGTACGAAGGTGTCATGCTACTTCAGTCAACCTCAGTACTTTTTGTACTGTGACCGGCTGAAATAGCAAGACGCGTTCGTACGTTTCCGTGAAAATACGAAGGAAAACAATTATGCACTACATCTGTACTTCCCGAACGCATTTTCAGCGGAACAGTAAAAAATACTCAGTAGGTTAACTTTTTTTTTTAATTAGTTGGTATGTAATCTAATTTGATTCAGCTCATCTTTTATGTTTTTTTACGAATACACTACATAATTACGAATTTATTGAAATTCTGAAATTTCATAATTCCGAATGCAATATATATTTATTAGAAGACTTTATTTTCGATATCACTTATAAATCAAACCTAACATAACTAACGTATAGCAATTAAATCTAAAAAAGCTCCAGCATAACATAGCTTTCGGAAAAATAAAATCTAGGGCAAATAAATATTTGGAAAAAAGGTATTCTTAATTTTAAGTCGTTCCCAGCTCTTATGTCCTTGACAGTAATCGACATGTCAATAGCAATATGGTTTTGCCGAGTGGAATAGAGCCCACAGTCACCAAAGTTAACAACGCGAGGTTAACAACGCCGTACTCGTGTGACGTAATGACTGTTAGCTATATTTAGGCGCTAGGCGTCGTCTAAATGCTATCACTACGTGCAGTGCTACATGAGCCAAGTTAAAAGCGTTAACGCCCTTTTTAATAAACGAGGAGTAACCATGGAGAAGCTTGGACACACTTTGTATTTTTTAAATTAGTTTTCTTGGTATACCTACACAGGACGTAAAGGTAAATACCCTATGTATATACTCCATTCCATTACCATCTCACTTGTGTTATGTAGTAAACACTGTTATTACTTCGAAAAGCTACCTTTTCACCTAAAATAACAATTTTGTCTGTAAAAAAACCATCCACGATGTCGAATCAGGAAAACAGCGTGCAAAATGTGGTCTCTAGTTACTTTATTCCCCAGAAAACCGCCGTTTAAACATAAACGATGCTTTTTGAGGTTATAACATAGTGTTTGCTAAATAAGTCAATTACTGACTCGGTATGGACTTCACCTATAGTTAGTTTGTTTAGGTACTTAAAAAAATGTAAACAAGCCAAACCACGTGGCATTGTTAAACAGCCAATCAAAACTGTTTTATCGCACTTTGACGTATCAGTGTTCTGCTTCTATTGGCTGACGAACTATAAAACGTGGTTCTTTAGTTTACATTTTTTTAAGTACCTAAACAAACGGAGTATATACAGGGTTATGATTGTACGTGTACATTTGTACAACATCGAGTTTCACTGTGGCGTCCGAACCAATGAATCAAATTTGATAAATCGGGTGTCAAAAACATAAAAGTCAACGACTAGAAACATTGCATACCGGCCTGGAGTCCTAATCTATGTATCTATTTTCGAAGCAGAATAGTTACTACATGTGATATCACTGTGTTCACTTTCTCCGGCAAAGGTCAAGTCGCAAATTGCGCCCGCGCCGAGACAAGTGACATAATGCGATGATAGAAAGGTATGTGTGTACAAGTACCTACCTATTGATCAATGACGAACTATGGACTATGGGAACCGGCTGTGGAGGTAATTTAAATTAAGGTGATACGAAGTTTATTGTGGATATTTTTCGGATTTTTAGTATTTGTAGTCTTGGCTGTAGAAGGGGGGGGCACTAGACTCGAACAAAAATTAGCGCTTTAAAGCTTAATATTTCCAACGACACCCCACACCTTAGTACCCCTTACGGTGGACGAAAAACAAATCATCCCCACGTTACGAGTAGGGGAAAGTAGGTACACAAAAAAAAATATTTCTAGATTTTATTTTACAACTTTGTTGGCGTGACTTATATGTATATTCATGCCAAATTACAGCTTTCTAGTACTAAGAGTCTCTGAGCTAGGCTGCGGACGGACGGACGGACATGGCGAAACTATAAGGGTTCCTAGTTTGACTACGGAACCCTAAAAAGGCTAGGGTAGGTTAGAAGCTGCTGCAGAATTTTATTTGACTTCACTTGTATGTCCTGGAATTTTGCAAGTCGATATTGATCCAGTTCCCGTCAATGGTAAATACATACATCTGTAAATCCGATGACAATGCAATATTATGGAACCATTGAGCTGATCTGATGATGGAAATGGAAAGTGGCGACGGGATCGTTGCTGTACTTAATATGAACTCTCTGAATTGGGGCTCGTTAGTTTCGTCTCGATAAGCATCAAGTCTCAGCGGAAAAAAATATAGTCGGCAACAGAAACTTATTTAAGTAGAACGAATAAACGTGTTTTGGAGTTTTAAATTTACATTACATTTCTAGACACGTGACCTTCGGTCATCATCATCATCATCATGTCAACCGAAAGACGTTCACTGCTGGACATAGGCCTCCCCCAGGGCTGTCCACTCAGACCGGTCTTGTGCTTTTCGCATCCATCCTACCTATTTATAAAAGCGGCATTTCACTTGGCCGTATTCGCCAAATATTAGTCTTATATCTCTTGCATATCGCATACCGAATGAAAGGGGTGGAACGAAATTATTTGTCAGATAATGGCCAAGAAATATAACGTAAGGCTACCGAGTTCGAACTTGCTCACATTTTGATCGCCTACATCGCGATACATATCAAGATTCTTGCAAATAATGATGACGAAGCTGAAGCATGAACATGTCGAGCAAAGATCTTGGGTCGCCATGTTCCCGAACACATGGTTGAGGAAGGCGATGGCTAAGATACGGGTCATCTCGTGAACGGGTGCTGTTTGTGGGGTCCGGTCTGTTCACGATTGCATGAACTTGTTGTTTAGTTAATTATTTTAGTTTGTTATGACATGGAGACCTCGTTGTTTAGTTCTCCCAATTATTCTTTTTGATTTAATGTTATTGACCTCATCATCATCATCATTATCAGCCGCAAGACGTCCACTGCTGGACAAAGGCCTTCCCCAAGGTTTTCCACAACGATCGGTCCTCTGCTGCTAGTAACTTACTAAAGTAAGCTAAAGTAACTTACTTTTACGTATTATTCTGTATCAAAAAAAAACCTTTTGCTAGAGCTTCTAGCAGCGGCGCTTCTTCTCCGCAAGGT
The DNA here is from genome assembly GCA_923062465.1 of Acleris sparsana. Taxonomy (NCBI): domain Eukaryota; kingdom Metazoa; phylum Arthropoda; class Insecta; order Lepidoptera; family Tortricidae; genus Acleris; species Acleris sparsana. Next base: position 20,068,736 of record OV281286.1, read on the forward strand.
GGTCTAGCAAGTCCGAAGCGATTCGCTCCATCTTACATTGCTGATGTGGCCAATTTACTGTTTTTTTTTTTTTTTTCGAATCAATCCGTCTGAGAAAAACGCAAGTCTCTAAATATTTTTTTTAAAACTTATTCGATTGAAGTTACTCAAACTCATTACTAAATATTGTTACGATACGAATACCAGCTAATCGATAATGTATGTATATCCCAATGAGCCGCTAATGATCAGTTTCCGACGTGACACTTGTCGTCATTGTTGACAATGACACCTCCGGTTCCTCTTCCTCTCACTGTCACAGCGCACAGCATACAACTAATTATCCATTGATAATCATAATTATGCTATTAGAGTTCATGATTATGTTCTTATTTAAATAAGAAGTAAGTGTCTCTCGGGTAAAACCGAATTTTCCCAAAAATCCTCTTTTCTACTTAGTAAAAGAATACTTTGACATGTATTGTAAACATAACGATATCTCTTAATTACTTGACAGCAATGGCTGCCAAGTTTAAAACAGTACGATAACATGTCAAAAGCAATATGGGTTTTCCAAGTATAATAGAGCCCCCTGATTGAAAAAACCAATAGGTATAGTCGAGGAATTTGATAATTTACCAGTTTTACGTAATACGTCAATTAATCGTCTCACGCCGGGGATAGAATAAGATGGATATTTCGAGTATTATGTCAAACTGTTAAACTCTCAGTTTGTTTGACCTTGACTTGTTTGTTTGTTGAATGTTTGATGTGATTAAAGTTACCAATGTTCAAACCGCGGATTCATTAAGTTAATTTGAATTTAAATCGATATTTGCCATGTACAAAACGTGCCAAATTATAAATTGAAGTATTTTATCTATCCGCGGTTTGAACTAGTGGAATCAGGCATAAATAATCAATTTATTATATTTGGAACACGTGTGCACCGTGTGTTGTTAATCATCAGACATCAGTGCTCCGTGACGGAATCAACAAAAAGGTGTGAACCGCCGAGGGAAAGTTTTGTTTTTATTACCAACCTCACGGCTTTTAGTGTTTTTACCCAGCCCGTCAAAATGCCGGTCAAATTACACACACACGATGTTATACTTTAATACTTTGTCACATGACACGAAGAGTCTAAATTTTTTTTTTAAACTTTTTTGTTTTTTCCAAAAAGCAAAGAGAGAATTGTGATTTTAGCATGTCTATGTAGTATGTTAATCTGCCTACTCGTAGTTTCTAGAATATCCATCAAATTTTGACAAATGATGTGTCGTTGGCTTCGTCAGTGTTTCGCGTGATATATACTAAAAAATAAAATTTAGGCTATGAATGTACAGAATGAAAAAATGTTGAGCATACTTTTTTTTTGTTTCCCTTTCTGGACCCGCACGTATGCTTAGCCATTAGTCAAGTATTGTTATGCATTATTTTTTTTCAACAAAAATTAGGGAAACTATTGCGGAAAAAATAAAATAAACGGGAAGGATAAGGAACTATGATGAGTATAGTAGTTGGTTATTTTATAACAGAATCAATAGATTACACGCTTAGATTACACGTATAAAAGTATAGGAAGGCAGGAATTGAGCATACTTGTCATTGTGAATGTCATTGTCATTGTCATGTGTGTCCTTCTTTCTTTTTTTCTTTGCCCCGCGGCGACTTGAACAGCTACTACCGCGGGAATATGGCGTTTCCACAATGGAGTGATTTCGCCAGTGCCAAGTATATATAAGTATAAATCAATATAGTAATAAAACACAATCCAATCTTCTCTAGGAAGATTGGTGGCAACGTTGTACGGTGATATGTAGGGCAGAGGCCAAGATAGTTTTAACCTCTGTACCACTGCGAGTCCACTTGAAACGAGAAGTAAGATGCCAGGATACACGAAATAAGTCCAAGTCTTCTATTACTGTGCAATACAAAGGCATTAAAAGTACAAATCACTAACAAAAAAGAACTTTGAACAGCTAAATACACAAAAATAAAAACTAAAACAAATTACACATCCGCCATCTTTTGTCGTTGCAAATGGCCGACATGTGTGTCCTTTGATGTTCTGTTTGAAGTTTACTAAGACAACGCACTATAAAGTGCTTAACATTTTCGTTGGGGTACTGTACTATCGAACCAACGGAACCCTGACCCACCATGGAACCTTGTCACAATGATTGACGTACGATTCTCGTATAGCGTCGTATGACAGTCCTAACATCAATCACTGTGACAAGGTTCTATGGTGGGTCAGGGTTCCGTTGGTTCGATAGTACATCATGGCGGATTTGACTTGCTTAAGCTATTTTTTGGGTTTTAATGAATCCACATAAGTATGAAATGATGCTTTAATGCATACTTACTTAGATCTTGAAAAGTTTGCGTTTGTAATTTAGAAATGTTACTAATATTTCGTAACATAAGTATTCAAATAGAATTAGAGTGGTTCTAGATTAATAATTCAAGACTTCTTGTTAAGGCGTTAAAGGTCCCTACCCCCTACACCGTATCATACCATGACCGTAATAGGAGCGTGTCAGACAAAAAAAAAACTTTTTGACAAGTATGAGACCATGCCCAGAGACCGTTCCGTCACTGACCAACATTTTAATACTAATTACCTTTCGGGTCTGATACGTTCATAGTACGGTCATATAATACGTCCGATGTACATTCGGTACGATGTAGTGAGTAGGGGAGGTAGGGGACCATTGGGCACTACCTTACAAGTTATATGGTAGTGCCCGAACGTCCCGACTGCCCAATGGTCCCCTACCTCCCCTACAGACCTTAAGGACTGTCTTACTCGTAGTTACCCGAGTGCCAAAGAAGGAGAGTTATGTTTTGACTTTTACTTTTGTTTAAGGTAAAGACACTGATCATCGAAGCATCACGTTTCAACGTGTTCAACAATACTCTATTGATTTGTGGCATTTTATGTTTTGGTCTTAATGTATTAGGGGCGTATTAATAAACTGATCTCGACTGTGATGCTCGTCTCAAATGGCTTGAAGTTTATCTTGACGTATCTTGTGACCGATATCTCAGCTAGGAAGAGATAATTACTACAGCCCTTAGACTCTTCTGAGTTTTGACGCGTTTTCCTGCTCAACTTCGCATGATATTTTTATTTCAGATTAATTGTTTTTATTACTTACCTACCTGTTTATAATCTTATTTTTTTGCTAGGTAAAGTCTTATCGCTGTCGTTAAAAAGTGCCCTGCCTATCCGTACCACGAACCCCTAAAAATAAACTCATGTTTTCATACATTATTTTACGTTACTTCACCTTTAGGATATGAAAATAAACGTCAATGTCAAATTTAAGTAGGTGCTAAATACAGTAGCTACTAGAGGGCGCTGATATCAATCTCCAAACACATTTTCTCGCTGCGCCTGCGTTGATAGAAGGTTAAGGTTCGTCCACTTTATCAGTTATTTTAAGTAGTTGGTTTTTATTTTTATTTACAGTTTCTTTGTTTCAATTACAAAAGCCTTGTTAATTGTCCATTAAACTAATGTATAATATAAAAAACGTTAATTCAATTATATAATTAAATAGATACAGTTTGCGCAATTGACAAACCCGTATCAAATGCGGATATGTACGGCTGATTATATAAAGAAGAAATCGTCCGCATGCAGCAGATGCCAGTAGGAAATGCGTGGTGATTGCCCGATCATCGTGTTTATTTGTACTGGTTACTACGTAACCTGTTGCTTCGGCTGCAATCGTTTATTAATGTACAAATAAATACCTACTTAACTAAGTTTAATTTCCCCAGGGCCTCTATACTAGACGGTAAAAACGGTGTCGTATTTGACCTGTAATGGAATTGTTTTATGCTTGGCCGCCATTGCTGTCAATTGAATAAGAGATACAGGTGTAGTGCATAATTGCTTTCCTTCGTATTTTCATGGAAACGTACGAAGGTGTCATGCTACTTCAGTCAACCTCAGTACTTTTTGTACTGTGACCGACTGAAATAGCAAGACGCGTTCGTACGTTTCCGTGAAAATACGAAGGAAAACAATTATGCACTACATCTGTACCATAACGTTGACAATACGAAAACAGGTCAAAGATGGTTTTAACGTGTTGAATAGAAGCCCTGGCCTGAGATTCTACTCGGTTCTATTCTTACGTCAAAAGCAATAAGGTACCTTATTGCTTTTGACGTGTTTTCGATTGTTTTTACTCGACCGCCGTTACTGTCAAGTAAATAGGAACTTTAAGAATTACGATAACGTGTCAAATTCAATATAAATAGAAGAGCACAGCCGATGTCGTATACTTAATAAAAACCAAATGTTCATACGATTTTGAACTAGGTTGTTCTAGTAATATGTGAATATTCATAGGTAATATCACATTCTCAAAAGATCATATACACATAACATTGTAACATTTACGGCACTTACGGATTTGTCATAAAATTGTAGGTAGGTTTAGGTTATGTTACATTTACAGTAGGCCCGGAGGGCCAAACCACCCAGAAATAGGAGCTCCGGGGAAGCGGAGCTCCGTTGACACTGTCTAATTCATTTCTTAATAATAGTTATGTTTTCCTAATGTGACGTATTGCCAATGTATATCCCGACACAAGCAATATCTAGCTTAATGGGAAGCTCCATCCATTAAGCATGTAATCAAGTGCTTTTTATGAAATAAAGAATTTTGTATTTTGTATTTTGTATTGCAACTACGATGATTTGCGAATGTCATGTTTTGCGAATATGCTATCCAACGACAGAAGGAGCACTACATAGGCCTGATACGGCGACTCGGGGACATCAGGATGTAAAACTCTTCGCTGCAAATCAATCCCTCTGAATACCGCCAATTATGTACGTAGTGTAACCGGTGTAAAAAATATTATTGGTCCCTTTCCATCAAAATAACAATCTAAGCACATTTCAGCTATTGCGCTTTTATGAATAAGAGCGTCCCTTTTGGTTGCAAGACATCATATAAAATGTTCGACGTCCGTATTTTCGAGCATCACCGATTCTATACACCGTATTCCACTGATTACTCCTTATTACTGAAGATTACTATTACTCCATTTATAGCCAAACAAGCCATGATACTAAACCGTTACATCACCACTACCTACGTAACTATACTTGACTTGTAAGGCACCAGTTACCAAGTTGTCGGTAAGCTTATGATTCAGCTTATTAGGCGCCTTAAGAGGATGAAAGATTGCGACAACTAGGTTAAGTTGAAGTTTATGGCAAGCAGGATAGTCGGAATTTGTGACAAAATGTCAGAGGAATTGTAAGCTGGTATTCAAAGGCTGTTGTAGTTTAATTGGCATATTTGTACAACTTTAGTGGTGGTTTTAATTTAGCTCTAGGCTTGTACTATGGGAACTAAGCAACGACAAACATGTTTAAAACTTAATTAGGAAACTCTGCATAAGACGGGACTCACTAGACGCTTGTCTATGACAGAAACGGCAGGTTGTCAGCATGTTGTCTACCAACATGCACATAACCTGCCGGGTGTGACATTCAAAAATACGACTTTTGTAAAATAATGATTTCAATATCATCGGGGAGAATATTCTCACTGGTGATTCCAAGATCATCGGTGAGATACAAAAATCGACCTCCTGTTGCCTTTTTTTTTATGGCGATAGCCCGGCGCGATTTCAATTCTCGGGCCTCCTCGTTTCGCATTCAAATCATTTTGACAACAAGCAAATATTTCATAATAACAAAATTTCTTTTTTTTTTTTTCATAATCGTTAACTTTATTAAGTAGGGCCTGTTGCTTGATCAGCAGTTAAATTAACTCATCGTTAAAAACCGTAGCTAATCGTTAAATCTCAAGGAAATGTGTCAAATTTTCGATTCGTTTTTCGAATTTTAACCATTAGTCGATTGTTGTAGTTGATTTAGCTATTTTTTATACTTATAGCGTTCGGTGATTTTTAGTAATCCGATGCGGCATCCGGCCGGATAGTAAAATATGGCCAGATAGGCCAGATACCGAATAGTTACCGGATATTCGTTACTCTTCGCATTTATCAAAAAAAACAAATGAATCATAGGGGTTATTTATATTGCATTGCATATGCCCTTGCATGGTTACAGAACACCAGCCGGAATATATTTTGTTTACTCTGAGTCACCGATATCTAGCTTCCTCGTTTTGAGGACATGGCTACCTGCCGCGTTTATCATTACATAAAGGTATTACAATAAAAATATAAAATCCGAATAGGTACTGCCTATACCCATGAAAAAACTTACGCTGGGTCAACTTTTAAGGGTTCCGTAGTCAAACTAGGAAACCTTATAGTTTCGCCATGTCCGTGCGTCCGTCCGCAGCCTAGGTCAGAGACTCCTAGTACTAGAAAGCTGTAATTTGGCATGAATATACATGTTAATTACGCCAACAAAGTGGTAAAATAAAATCTTAAAAATATATTAAGGGAATTACGGGTGACGTCACTGACGGTGACACATACACATAATACGGACGCGCACTCTCTTACTAATAAATACTTTACCATAAAGTTCCGCGCTACCAAGTTGTCGGTGTGTGAAGTAGGACTCTATAATCCTGTAGTGATGTTGGCAGTTATAGGCGCACTTGTGTTTGTGATCGATAACTATTTTATTCGTGTGCAACTCTGGATTGATCATTTTTTGTGCTGTGGGTAGATGGATGTGTAAAGTTGGGGCAATAATTATAAACTCTATTAACATTTTTATTTTTCGTATTAATATATAATATAATAATAGACAATTTATCCTATGACTTTATAAACTTAATCACGAATGACACCCGTCTCATCGTCGCTGGATCGGCGCAGGTTCAGCCCATCAGCTCTGTTCCTCAGCGACTTAACCCGTTAGTTGTTGCTTTATAGCCACTTTTAGCTTAGAAATAGAGTTATTCAGTTGTCCTTTGATACTCCAAACAGGATACTTACAAATTGGATATTCATTTTGTTTTGTATCCATATAGGTGTTGAAAGAGATCGACGCGGTTTCCGACCCGTGCTTATCTCCAATGGCTGTATTTGATTTTACGGATATCCTTACTTCGTATCTTGTATTCGCATACGGCAGTTCTATATTAGTAGTGACTTCACGATGAAAATCGTATTAAGTAGTCATAAAAGTTGTGTTGACTGCATGAGGTTCACTTCCGAAGCACAGATATTCCACTCTGTGATTTACAACAACGTTATCATGGATATCCAGCCGCCATATTAAAGAGACAGAACGCGAACCTTTACTAATTACTTGCAAACGTTCAGGAGGATCCAGCTTGACGATAGAATGAACAACCATGTTAAACCTAGGGTGCACGCAGGCGACGGGATTGCAAGCTTTGATTAAAATAGAAAGGATAGATTTCAATTTTGTAATAGTCTCCCATAAAACAAATACAAAAAAAATTGTCCCGGTACCGTTCGATTCCACAGATAATATGATTATTACCATACCGAGTAACATAATCATTTTTCACTAGAAATAAAGTGTAATTATTAGCTACGTTTGGTTAAGTCCAGGTGCAATTGAGAATCAGTTTTTCATACAAAATGCACCTGAAATTATGTATCTCAGGTAACGAGTTCACCAATTCAACCACAAAATCACTAAACTTGCCGCACAGGATTTTCCAAAAACAGCCTTATGTCGAATTCCATATCTTTCCTGACATTTCCTCTAATGTTATGTTCGGATAATAACTGAACTTGTTCATAAGTAATGGGAGAGAATCATCTTCACAGAGAAGTTCCAATTCTTCTCCGAATAGTATAGTTATGGCAATATCATCTTTATATGAAAAGTTCGGGTAATCTAGGTTGCGTCCGTCCCTTGTAAATATTCTTAACCCGCCGAACGAACTCTAATCAATTGTGCTAATTTGGTTTGCGGCAGGTATAGCACTGATAGCCAGTACAGTCAGCGCTACCACCGATTTTGTTCCAACGACGCACATGGTTGTTTCCAGTCTGCTCGCAGCAGGTGTATTCTCTCGTGTCTCCCGCCGGCCGTCTGATGAGGCACTGAGCTATGCCTTGAGGTAAATTTAAGCTTCAACTTAATCGTGTAGTTGTCTATTTAAATGCACTTGATGCGACCGCCGTCAAATGCGACGTTAAATAAATATTGGTATTTACTTATAATTATATAGTTCTGTAGGTTTATCGCTCTTATACTCTGATTATTCTAAGATGATGCCTGACAGACGTATTTCGTAATTTCAATAACTTACTTGACTCACAATCGATGTGTTTAAAAATAGCCGATTAATTATTGAAATTCCTGAACGGCGACGCTAGGTTTGTACTGACGTAGTATTTAAGTAAGGTAAAAGAAATAAGTGTACTAAGTGTTTATATGAGCTGTCACAGGAATCCTCTTAGAATAATCAGAGTATAGTGAGCCAAATAATTTACTGAGAGGCCATGTTGGTTTTGGGTTAGTAACGGTGATGTACGTAGTGCTGTAGGTGGTGTGTGGAGTCTGAATTATCGTCAATTGGAGTCGTCAGCTATTTGTCTAATAGTTTGCTACGGTCAGTGGGAGGTCTAAAATATCATTTTCTCACTTAATTGCGTATACTGAAAATAAATACTATAATATTTGCAGAGTTAATTCATAGATAAAACACAATTGAAATAAATACGCTTAATTAAAACTAAATTTTAACGACACAATTTATTTACTTACGGATTTAGTCATGGTAACCCCATGCTAGCGATTTGTTACCAAACTATGTAAGGTACACACCAATGAAAACGACCTTCCTACGCCCATATGATGCAGCCCCTCTATGCCCAGTCACCTCCACTCCCGATGATCTCTTAAAAGCTACCCGCAGAGTAGTAGTGGTAAAATATAAGAAAAACTAGAATAAAAACTTTTTTTTTCATTGCGTAAAGAAGGCAAACGAGCACACAGGCCACCTGATGGTAAGTGGAAACTGTGACCCATAGACGTTCGCATTCACAAGACTGCAAGCCTAAGAATGCGTTGCCAACCCTGAGGACTAAGATATAATGCCTCTATGCTCGTCATTACACCGGTTATCTTATCCCCAAACCAGAACACAACAATGCGAACACTGCTGTTTGGCGGTAGGTTAATGTATAAGATGGTGGTAGCGATCCGGAAGGACCCTGCACAAGTTCCTACTACCCGCATATCAATTTACACAATGAAGAAAGAAAGAAAGAAAATACACAACTCACAAATAAAGTAAAAGGAAATAAACAAAGCTAAACAAGGTTGGACAGATGTTGTGAAACGGTCCCAAGTCAGCATGAGCCGGATGCTAAGCTAGCGCTGGTCTTCCACAATACAACGAGAAGAAGTACACCGGGGCGGGGAGAGGAGAGATACTCACTCGAGGCAGCGATGCAGGAAGTGAAGGAAGGCGGGGTCGTCGGCGCGCACGGCGGCCGCCAGCGCGCGCGAGCCCGGCCGGCGCTTGCGACCCTTAGAGTTGGTCACCGAGCGCGGGGAGCCCTTCGAGTCTGTCAGGACATACAGATAACTCAACGTTGCACGGCAGAGTTAAAGGAGAAGGCTAATCTTTGTCCTATAAACTTTTAACCTTAGGCCAAATGATGAAGGCAGGCCTTAGGCTAAATAGAATTTGGCAGGTTTTAGCAACTCGTAACATGATCTCTCGTCACAATTTTATAATATTATAGAGATCGCTTCATTGCCGTGACACTGTACAAACAAGGTTATTGTCATATATCGTACAATAGGTACTTTAGATTTGCCAAAACATTGACCGGCGCCTCTATTCTAGGCAGTTAAATCCAAGGCGTGTTTGACCTGTTTGGTTGCATTCGACCAAACTGAAATAAGGTCTTAATTAAACGCCGAATTTGTATAAACTTATCTCGGAGTAAGTCTTATTCCAGTTTCGTGAAATGCAACCTTATAGTGCTGCTATTAACTCGGTCGCCATTACCATCAAGTGATTAAGAGCTATCAAAATGTTGAAACTACGATAACAGCTCAAAAACGATATGGATACCACGTTGAATAGGAGCCCAGGTTTGATACCTACTGATATAGACATTGCTTCATCACCTAAACATGCAAATCTGACAACATTTTATCTAGCGGACTAGTCTGACTGATTTAGGCCAGACTTGAGTGCTGAATCATGTATTCAAGAATAATTGGGCAGACGCCTGCCGGGCGCAGCGTTGCATTGCAACCCAGGACGTTACGTTATGCAAAGTAGATTACTTACAAGAAGTTAATAGCAAAGTTATTAGAATAAAATAAATAGGTAATAGGTATTGAGATATCTATACCGTATCTTGTGTAATGAATGACGCCAGTGTATGACCATGCCATTGTAATCACCTATCCCTTTTCTTCAAATACACATGGTCTTAATCTTGTACTCACCGAAGAACAGCCGTTTCCTGGTGGCGTTGAGCAGTAGGTCAGGAGGTGGGGGGCCCAGCAGCTCCATGATGCAGGCCAGCTGCTCCGCCTCATTCTCCCCCGGGAACAAGGGGTAGCCCGTGTGCAGTTCCGCAAGGATGCACCCTGGGACCAAAGTTGTAGGTAAGGATTTGTGAAACACATTTAAAAGATGATGAGAATATTGAGTTTTAGTTTGATTAAACTGTAGGATTAACAAGTGTTCTGAAAACATTGCAAATTGACCACAATAAAACGTGCTTTATAAACCTGACTACTGCAGCATTACAATTGAGGATTTTGAACTTGACAGTAACGCAATCAAAAAGTCTTTGTTTAATATCTTCTATCTTCTAATAACTCTTTCAGAGTGGTAAAAGTGGTAGATGTATTAGCACCAAATCAAAATGAACGGAACTGGTCGCCGGGCATAATGTAACAAATACTAAATTGCTTACTTATTTGAATTATTGAATACACATCATAAAATAAGTTCCGTTGTGAGATCTCTCAAGTAATTACATAACAGATGTTTCCGTGCACGTAAGCAGCTTACTTAGTAACTGTTTAGTATCTAACGAGGTGTGATTAGAGTTAGGTGTCTAATGGCATGTTTGTTATTCATTTTCTGGTTCAAAGACTTCGTAGATAAGCTAGCGTAGTTACAAAAAGCTAGCGGTCCGATTTGACTTTCTCTAAAGGCCAAAATTTGGTCCTTAAAGTATATTTTTGGAAAGAGAGGAGATTACATTTTTGTTGCAAATGAGTTATACTTAAGTACTTAACCCTCCTAAAAGGAATTTTATATAACAACCAATTACCTACTCTTTGTGCGGCTCTACAGAGGTGGAGACGAGAGGAGCTGACTAAATATTAACCAATAAAATCTAAACTAACGTCCGCTAGTCGCGCGCGACGTGACCGCACGCGCCTTTTATTGGTTAATATTGGCACAGCTCCGCTGGTCTCCGCCGCAGTGGATCCGCACCCTTAGGCTTAAATTGTAATGCAAGTACTCTATACTATCTGATTTATCTGCTTGTGTTAATCTAGACTGAGTGCCGAAACGGGCAGACTGAAAACGACGGCTCGAGCACTCGCCCGCGCTCGCAGCACAATTACTGTGACTTTTTTAATTCAATTTTGCTTGTACTTTACTGATCTTGGCAATACATACTTCTTATTCTAATTCTAAAACTCTTATTCAGTGGGAGAAAGGGTGTGTTCATCATTTCAAATAAACAAATGTATACTAATCTTTAAAACTGGAAAAATAATCGCACTTATAAACCCTTACTAGGCGCGGATCTTGCATAACAAAGTATTGATGACGCACATATTAACGTGTCTATAAATAGTTAAATTAGTGATACTAGGGCTCCCCACACCCATACTTATACTAGAACTTATTATGTATACATAAAAACCTTCCTCTGGCATCACTCTATCTGAGTTGCTTAACTTCAAACTCGGGTAAGTCCATGCATAAGGACAACGGAATTTGCGTCTTTTTTTCTAACAAATTTCGTTTTAATTTCGTATACCAAATGTCAAGGACATATCCGAGTTTGAAGTTAAGCGACTCTATTGATGAAAACAGCATTGCAATTCGTTGCGTTGTTTCAAAGATCAAATCTGATAATCTTTATTTGCTTAAAATGTGGTATAGCAACTGGCATGCAAAATATACATTTAAATTAATCTTTTAAGTTTTCGAAATTATTTCGTTTATCCTTTTCTACTAATTTTATGTCATTAATGTCATTATTTATTGATATTCCACACAAGTTCAACACAGTCATTTCTAAAGTCAATTATTTTCATGTAATACACCGTGTTTTTTTTGATTTACGATAACTTTAAGGGAACGTTCTTTAGGTCAAACAAAGTTAATTTCCCGAAGACAGACAAATGATAAGTCTAACGGTTTTAAAGATATTTAATTTTTAAATTTAATCAGTTAATCACGTTAAACTAGTGTAAAAGGCTCTCTTAATTGATAACAACAATTTTCTTTTAATACTTTATATGACTCTTATGAGTAAAGAGTTTCCAATTGTTAGGTTTGTATACGCGTCAATCTAAAGTGACAATCTTGTACCTGTCAAGCGTTATCTTTACTTGTGTGTGTATGTCACGCCAACATAGACATATTTGACACTGATTATTAGTTAACTCTAAAGGCCCTTTTAGAATGACCAAAGATAAAAGATTTCATTATTTTGTACTAAACCGAAAAAAAATTTTTTTTTCGCAGTATTTAAAAATCTAATGTACCAATTAGTTTCTATGGATATACCTAGTAATGTGCCGAAGTTATCGTAAATCAAAAAAAACACGGTGTATATTAGTAACCTCACCCTTACTTGAAATAGGAAAAAACAGAACGCGGGAAGCGACTTTGTTTTATTTAAACTATGTAAAGATGTTTAAGATCGCGGCATAGGAGCCGCGCAGGGACTCGTGTGCCTTTCTCTCGGCTTTCTACCAATTCAAGATTGCGCAACGGATGGGTCGGCCAACTGGTCGGGCGACTCGCGAATACGATGGGGTCACGATCGGCTCAGGGCGACGGTGGAAATATGCATGTTACGAAAACAGGAATTGTACTAAGTGATTTATTATCTCCCGACACTAAAGAGGGATGTAACAAGTATAATATAAGTTTTTAAGGTGTGGCTTTGTTGGCTGATTGAGTTTTATGCATAAAACGTCCGTTTAATGCATGTGCGGAACTATTATACTCATCTTAAATTTTGCCCCTCGTCTACGGCTCGGGCCAAGAAACCTCAAAACTCGTGATAATTGACATAAGTACTTTCCACACTTGCTTAAAAATGTACTATTTCCAAAGAGGTGAAGTAAAGTGATAATAACAGGGCCTCTATCGACCTACTAGGTAAAACCATATTGCATTTGACATGTCATCGTATTGTTTTTAAGTCATCCGCCATTACCATTACTATCAAGTAAACAAGAGCCATCGCAACGTTCCTTAGTTTTTTTTCAGTTTCGCTTACTGGTTGACTGGTAGAGAATGGGCATTAAGTCAGCAATTTGTAATTAATTGTTTGAGCAAAAAAAAAAAGAGTAAAAGTTGTATGTTTAGAGAGGTGCACCTGGCGTTGCATAATCTCTGCCTACCCTATTTCGTGACAGGCGTGAAGGTTCACCAGAGACTGCTAAGTATAGGGAAACATGGGAAAGTGGGGGAAGGCCTTTGTCCAGCAGTGGGATACATCAGGCTCTTAATAATAATATGGTTTTCTCCGCAGACCAGCACTGTCGTCACTCACCCATGCTCCACATGTCGATGGCCGCTCCGTACTGCAGCCCCAGGATGACCTCGGGGCTTCGGTAGAAGCGCGACTGGATGTATGTATAGACCCTCGCGTGGGAGTAGCATGAGCTGCCGAAGTCGATCACCTTGATGGATGAGCTGCCACGTGCCTTCAGGAGGATGTTTTCCTGGAAACGAAGAGATAGGTATGTCAAAATGTGACTCTAGTGAAAAGGATATAATTATGATAGAATAACGGTATCAGTCTTGTAAACTCTGTACGGTCGGCCAAGAAAGTGGTCAGTACAGGTACCAGTTTTGACACAAGTTTCTGTGAGATCTAATAATAGCTAAGGTTGACATTTATCACTGGCATAATATTATTGCAAGGGAAAATCGAACTTGTTGTATCATGAAGTGCAAATAAACTTCAACCGCAGGTTGGTAGAACACAATTTTAGAAGCTGAATGTACATGATGATCCTTTTTATTACCATCAAATTCGACTTATACCGTTTTTCACTTAAACACAAACTTTCGCTTATATAATACTAGCTTCTGCCCGCGACCTCGTCTGCGTAGAAGTCGATTAGCGCTATTCCCTCGGGAACTTTACAATTTGCAGGGATTAAAAGTAGCCTATGTGTTAATCCAGGGTATAACGTATCCTCATTCCAATTTCATCTAGATTCATCCAGCCGTTGCAGCGTGAAGGAGTTACAAACACACACACATTTAAAATATTAAGTAGGATTAGTAGGATTTACTAAGGCCACAGTGGACATTAAAGGTTAACAATGGACTACTTTCGTTTTTTCCGACAAAACATTAATACTATCTCATTATTATTACTACACGGGACTTAATCGCGTTAAGGGATATATAATTAATTACTAAAATTAATTATTACCTGGACGTTTCGGACGTGACGCTACGCCCATGGTCTCGAGAGGACTGAAGAGGCGGGCATCAGCATCTTCTTGTTGTGCGAGTTTTTCGAACTACCCGCACTTGGTCAATATTTGTATTACGTGCACCAGGGTTGTCACTGTACCGGCACACAACACTCACGACATCTGGCGGTTGGTCCGAAGATACCCGAAGAGGTTTACATTTGCTGATAACTGGATTCCACGATGATGAAAGCTTAAAACCATTTTCTCGGTTGAAATTCGGGTGTTTTTTGATTTCAACGGCTTCACGTCGAGGTAATAAATTAATTATTATTTTTAGTAATTAATTATATATCCCTTAACGCGATTAAGTCCCGTGTAGTAATAATAATGAATCAAAATCGTGTGAGTTTAAATCAGTATATTAATACTATCTTGCAGAATTTTAACTATAATTCAAGTCATAGCCTCATCTTGATTACCAGCGGGCGTATTATGGTCGTGTTTATCGATGTGGATATAACTTCTCACTTTCTGACCAGTACGTAAGGGTGAGAGCGACAGATGCTTTACTACCGCGATACCGTCATAATACGCGCTCGTCGCTAAAAGTTAGAAATAAAGTTCAACAACAACTCAACAACAACACTTTGCACAGTAGCTTTGAGCACTAGTTATCTGCGTCGTACAAACCCACTAGATAGAGCTTTTATTATTAAAAGAAAGACTAATCTGGTTTCACAGGGAGGCAAACAGTAGAACAGTGGACAGGAGAGAACCTTATGCTACTGTGTGAATGCACAAATTGTACTGTGTGTGCGTTCACACAGTAGCTGAACTCTGCCGTCCACTATTCTGCCTCCGTATGTAACTACCATAAGGTACTTGGCAAAACCAAACCAGATAACCTTCCCAGTAGATTCCCTTAGATTTCTCAGGATACTCACAGGTTTCAGGTCGCAGTGGATAATGTTCTCGGCCTCCAGTAGCCTGAGACACCGGAGCAGCGAGCTCGCGAACCGCCGGATGAGGCTCAGGCTGAAGCCTTGGTAGTTGTTCTTCTTTATCAGCTCGTACAAGTTGATGCTGAAATGTATAGAGATACACTTTATGTTAGTACAAATCTTGTATAATATTGGAGTGGTATTTTTATAAACATCGAACGACATTCGTATATTCAAAGCTTGGTCGATATTGGGAAAACTTGAAGGTGCATTATGGTACAGCTGCTATGACATAAACTCTCGTTGTTTTATGACTAACATGCAAATGCAAATGATCAAATTGTAAGTTTACAGTGACCATTAATACTTTGAATGACTTTAAAACTTAATTGCGAAGACTACTTACATGTACTCGCAATAGGCGTTACCTGTCATGATTTTTCCTATGGGCGTAATGCCTGGTGTTATCTTACGTAAAAGTTGACGAACATATGAATATTTAGCCACAGGTTTCTGATTGTTAAGTAAAGCTAGAACAGTACCCCGAATAAATTGTTAAGCGCTTTGAAGTGCATTATCACAATAAACTTCAAACTGAACATTAAATGACAAACATGGCAATGATGGTGACAAACACAATGACAAGGTTCTACGTATGCTCAACATATTTATTTGGTGACTGTACGTAGATACATTACAGGGCTCGTCAGTAAACTAGCTCTTGTTGCATTACTTGCGTTAGGAAATGACACTATTACTTATAGAGATATATGGACTATGTGAAGAGTGATTTATAATATGAGAAAAATGAGAATCCATACTAAGATGACGGCTGATAGGGATGTTTAGAAGAAAAAGTCCCGCTGCGAGAGTCCAGATGATTGGTTTAAGAATAAGGAAATAAGTGATATAACTAACCTCATCAGCTCAAAGCTGATGCACAAATGATTCCTAAAGTAGAAGTAATCCAGCATGTGTATCACGTTGTGCGCCTGATCCTTGTCCTTGAGTCGGAGGTGGTCCAGCACCCGGACCTCGACCAGGGCCTGATGATGGAACCGCTTCTTGTTGCGGATGATCTTGATGGCGACCTGCCCGCCCGTCCGGTAGTCCAGCGCCCTGATGACCTGGCCGAAGGAACCCTTGCCGATGACCTCCAGGATCTCGTAGCGGTATGCTATGTGATCGTGGATTTGCTGGAATGAGGAGAATTACAATATGAAATGGCATAAATGTGACATGTCTTTTGACCATGACCAATCCACATAGATTGATGTTCGTTCAACTTACTGGCATAGTATTTGATCAATATTATGTAGTATACAGGCCCTCTTTTAATTTATTTTACTCGAGTAAATAATTAAGATACTCGACGAGTGAGGTGAGTGTCTGTGTTCCGCTGGCCACTGTGGAAAGGACTGGGTCTTTGTTCTACTCGGTAAACGCATATTGCCTTTGACGTGTTATCGTATGGTTTTGAGGCTATTACTAAGTCTATCCATCTGTCTGTCTGTCACCATGTATCTCATGAACCGTGATAGCTGGACAGTTGAACATTTTACAGATGTTGTATTTCTGTTGCCGCTATAACAACAAATGTTAAAAACATCCCATACAATAAACATTATTTTTATTTTATTTTAATAACGGCAACTGGTATAGTGTCTAATCTTGTATAGATAATGGTACGGAACCCTTTGTGCGCGAGTCCGACTCGCACTTGGCTGGTTTTTTACTTGGTTTGCCAATACTATATAGTGAATAAGAACTATCGTAACGTGTTGCCTAACCTTAACCAAAGGCAATTTTTTTTTCAACAATGGAAAAGAGGTCTTGGTATGATGTCTGCATTTATCCAGATTTGTGGTGGTGTTACAAACATACATACACCTAAACAATAAATTAATTTGATCTGAATAAAAATAAATTATGTATTTGATTGATTGATTGATAGTCCCTTTTTAATATAGGAAAACGAAGCAGCAGATTGACGTTACAATTCGCTCGGAGATAATTACATTATCCGTGAGTGATATATTCGGTTATCCCGGATGATTCTACCATTTCAGGGCAATAATACATTATCTATATTGATGCATATATATCTTGTAATTGTTTATGTGCAATAAAGAGTTTACATTGATACATACGTAATGGCGGCCGAGTCAAAAACAATAGGCGAATGTTAGTCGTAGAGTCATAATTATTTACTAGAGGAAAGCAAAAATATAAAAAAATAATTAAGATACAGACCAGAGCCCCACGCGTATACCTAAAACATGGCTGGCTAACCCTACTAGCGCGCATGCTAAAGGGTAGGTTCAAGATCAAATTGAAAGAGCTAGCTTTGACGCTACAAATAGACAGTTGCACAGATCACTTTGTGTAATAATATGGTTTGATTGTTTGTTGTTCAGGTTTGTTTATTATAATTTTTCTTTGTTTTTGTGTTTGCTAAATATTTAGTTTTCAGTTTCAACTTAAATTATAGGTAGGATTAATTCAATAAGTATGTATGCAAATAATCATGGGCTTAGAACGCTAGATCTCACTTTGTTGTGATGTAAAAGTTCTAATTATACAATTGTTGATTTGTTTTGTATTATTGTAATTATTTGTAGATTAACTTTTATGCAGTGTTTTTAAGTGTTATATTTCCTTCGATGTTTTTGCCATCTACTTATCCCATACGGGTCCAGCTGAAAATCTGCGCTGCGGCTCCGTGCCACCGCATCACGCTGAGCTGGCACACCGTTTCGGCTATTTTATTTTAATTACTTAAATAGGTACATTTGTTTTTAATTTTCTCAAATGTACGTGTTTTTTGTGTTTATTTTATAGCCGAATAAATGATTCTATTCTAGTTTAGACCAAGTTAGGCCTTCCACTCCATATTAGCGCTTATACTTAAAATAGTCTTTAGTCTTAATTCACAACGGTCACAGTTGTCACAATCAAACATAAGGACTAGCTATATTTTATATAGATAAACATAATTTAATAATAACTTCCATTAATGTATCTGCCGCTGGCATTGAAAATAGCTCCCAAAAAAATTGACTGATTTGGTCGTGGTTTTTTTAAACAACTTTTCTTAGCTAGGTTTGATGAAAATCAATTGAGCCGTTAAATAATTATTAGCTGCAAACTAGGGCGGTAATTGTTTCGCGGTTTTTATTCGAACTGTAAGGTAATCTAAACGAATACGAGTAAGACAAAAAAAATATAAACTCAAAAGCTGCTGGACCGATTTCAAAGATTCTTTCAACATTAGGATGCTGCCTTATCCCTGACTCACGTAGGCTATGTTTTATTTTTCTGCGCAGACGGAGTCGCGGGCAACAGCTATAAATAAATAATAGCAAACTTAGTATACAACCTCACGTGTTGCGGTTTGCGGCACGAAGAGGGCTCAAACTTTGAACAAGGAGCTTGTAAACTCAAGTTTCATGAACGAGTTTTCAATACACATAATCTCAAAGTTAGATGACAATTAAGTAGCAAAATTAACTTAACCTCACGTATGTTACTTGGTATCGGAACTTTGTCAATATATTTGCATTGATACCGGGGGCGAGCTCTGACTGTGCACTGTGCAGCTAAGGAAGACTATTTACGTCTCCGTGTGGACAAAAGATAAAGCTGGTCTTTGGTCAGCATTATCAATATGAATATTTCGTCGTACCTTATCGCTTTCACTCTTTGAATTTTGTCTAGTTACTACTGGTAGGTTTATGACATTATTATTACCTTATTACTTAGTTGATTTGCTATGGGTTGGTAAATTAGAAAGGAAGAAGAGGCACGAATGAGGTATGGCGAGCGAGAGTGAGTGGAGATGACGGTTGGGGACGCCAGCGCAGTGATACCAGCATATGGACTGCCCCCTTGGTCCTCAGGACTGGCTACTTTGTTGTAGGTCCTGTTCTCATCGTCGAAGCCGCAGTTGTTAGGCAGATTGGCGCACGCCTTCACCTTGTTGGAGTCCAAGGAACAAACCTTCAGGGTATTGCGCACCTCAGCGTGGGGATAGGGCAACCGGTGATACCAGCATAGTTCTGACAACAGGGGGAATGTTACCTTGTTGTAGCTCCCGTTCTCATCGTCGAAGCTGCAGTTATCAGGCAGGTTGGCGTGCGCCTGCACCTTGATCGAGACAAAGGAACCAACCTTCAGGGTATTGCGCACCTCAGCGTGAGGATAAGGTAACCGGTGATACCAGCGTAGTTCTGGCAACAGAGGAAATGTTACCTTGTTGTAGCTCCCGTTCTCGTCATCGAAGCCGCAGTTATTGGGCAGGTTGGCGCGGGCCTGCACTTTGCTGGAGTCCAGCCCCAGGAACCAGACCTCAGGGTACTTGCGCACCTCAGCGCGCTCCCACTCGGACAGCCGATCGCCGTACATCTTGAGGGCCTCTGCAACAACAACGGACAATTTGAGGTGGTGAGGTCAAGCGGGATCCAGTTTTCTGTCATTGTAGTGGTATTATGGAGCAAAACGACACAAAGACGATACGACTTGGGGGCCTTCAAAAAACGAGCCTACACTTTTCTCAAAGGCCGGCAGTACACCTGCGATTCCTCTGGTGTTGCGGGTGGTTATCGGTCGCGATGATCACTTACCAACAGGTGGCTCGCTTGCTCGTCTGCCTCCTTTTCCATTTAAAATACTGGTAGAATATATTCGTAGGTACATGTTGCGTGTTGTGAATTATATATTTCATCTGCATTTTAAATGCATAGTTGGTTTTTCCATTATTTTATTTCGATTTGAATTTGTGATCTAACCGTTTAATAAATCACCAAGTTATTTCTAACTTATTTTTAATCGGCAGATAAAGTTTACATATACCAACAATAATAATCTTGATCAATGTTGGGCCCAAAAATCTGTTCTATATGTCTCTATTATTAACATAGGGTGGAAAATAACATATTTGCCTGACTCTACCTTACCTTACCAGTATTTACTCGTAAATAAAGGATAAATTCGGTTCCAATTTTTTAAAATTGTCGCACTCTATGTCTTGTGTAATAAAGACGTAGGCATTCAATATTTTTGAGCCCACTGTACATCGTTGAACATGTTTCACTTGCATTGTCGCGTGTGCACAACGCTATGTTACTTACAATGTTTTCTCTACTAGAAACTTTTAAAATATTACTTTTTATTGTTTCGTTTATAACGTAGTACTCTCGTTCAGTAGGTGCCATGCCCCAACCTAAACACATAAGAGGCCATTACACACAAGTCGTTAACTTTTGGGTAAAAAGACATTGTTGCGAGATATCTATTATTTGTAAGTAGAGAGAGGTCTGCTTTATCTCGTCTTACAATTGTTTTTTCAGTATACCTATTGCAGGACTTGAAGGATAAGAAGTCAATCAGACACGTTGCGCAACCATGAATTTTCTAAATATTGATAATGTTGACAATCACACTCGGCCCTAGACGTAACTTTGTTAAAAAGAGCGCGTTCTGTACCTACTTGTACAATTACTAGCGCTCCGCCCTCGCTTCGCTTTGGTTTATGCAAGTTTTCTCTAACATACCCACTTATACCTAAACTATACCTACATAACATCCTTCCATGAAAAAATATCTATCTGATGGTAGCTAGAATCCGCAACAAAATTTGTTAGGAGGTTTAGGAGGATTTAACGGATATACAGACAGAAACACGCGGAAAGTGACTTTGTTTTATACTACACTCAGGAGCAAAAAAACGGGTCAGAGTGCGTTTTTCATACTAAAGAGGCTATTTTGAAGCCTTTGTTCCTCGCCACGGAATGCTTTTAGTGAAATCTGATGACGGATACCCCGAGCATCGATACAGGACTTCCAGAGTGCCTAGGATACCCAACTGAATGAATAGGCGGTTAACGCTGGAATTGTGCATGTTCAGAAAAACATCTAAAATGGCAATAAAATGTAAGGAAATCCAAGTGCTGAACCAAACTCTCCCGCTGTGGTGTTGACTGATTGTGCGATCAGTTAGGTATCTTAAGAACTTTTGACCTCCTCTATTGAACCTCGGAGTATCCACCATTAAACCTCTCAAAAAACAACCCCTGGCGAGGAACCAAGGCTTGGAAATAGTCTCGTTTGTATGAAAAACGCACTCTGAACCGGTTTTTTGCTCCTGAGTGTATGTAAATAAGATATGTGCCTACAAATGTATTCGGAACCTCAGTCCGCCTCGGCCCTATAATATTCTAAACCAAGTGCAGTGGATACACCTGCACCCTTACCATAAGTTACAATAACGAGCTAGCGAGTCGAATGCTATGTCCCTCACAGTATTTTTATACAGTGCGAGAGACAGAGCTTTCGACTCGCTAGTGAGTACAGTAATGTAACCCGTGGTAATGGTACAGGTAGCAAGATAAACGATCTAGGTCACGAGTGAGTTAGAATGCTGTAAATTTTGTACGAGGCGTTCCTGCAGTTACTCGTATGGTTTAAGCCACGTAGGTATTTACTAGAGAACAAAAATGTTTCACAACACGTGTTGGCATCGATATCAGGTGAAGTAGCGCAATGTTGCTGGACCTCGCAAGACATATCTGGCGACATCGCGCGACAGGTATCGGCAGTGGCGTCAGGCGAAGTCGAGCGACTTTGCGAACCTTTGCACGATATGTCAGCGAAGCCGCCAGATATTTCAGGCGACCCGAAGAGCTCGACGTGCTGACACCTGTCGCGTGATGTCGTGGCAAGTTTGTTCATCAAATGTACCGCAACACGTGTTGGCAATGACGTCAGACGAAGTAGCTCAACGTTGCCAAACTTATTTCGCTTGATATATCTGTCAACATGGCGCGTTATTTGTCGGCCGCAGTGTATGTCACTTAGTGACAATCCAGACACATTTAGGCTTTAGTGAGTGAAGAACGCACGATCGCACTCAGAAGTAGCTTTACAAACATAAGTGCAGTTAAAATATAAGTAAGTTTACATTGTCGCAGTTATTGATATAAATATAATATAATAGTTTATTCGTCAATTCTTGACAAACTTCTCACTTTACTACGGCTACTACGACAGGTCTTAAAACATACTTAAATCTACATTTGAATTCAACAGCGCCTACAAATTAACAGCGTGTATTCTTTGTGTCCTAACTGAATACCGGGATCAATCAAATGTATATCACCTGACAGCATATTCGATTTTCTTCCATCCTTTAGTTTAGAATTCGTCAACAAATCCCGAGAAGCGAGAGATGTGCCTACAGATACGTGTTGAAACAATAAACGCGTCCTGAAAGTTCAAGGTCGGGTCATGCGGCAGGAGGGTTGGACCTGGTGGGTGTCATCCCTATTACCCGGGACTTTTATTGCGTAGTTTTGTTTTAATAAGGATACACAATGTATTTTATACCTGCATGAGTTGTAGTTAATGATTTTTAGTTTCATTGTGACTTTTTATACATTTAACAAGCGCTAAATTAAAGCTATTATATAAATATTATAAATAAAATATATGTAAAGATACTCTATTTTATTTATTTATTTATATATTGTTAGGAAACCCAACAGTTACAAATACAACATATGAAACAAGGATAGGAAATACAAAACGCGACTGAGTAGATTTAGATTTTAGTCTAAAGTTCAAAGGTACTAAAACAAAAACACTTAAGCAACTAAAAGCTAAAATTAAAACTGCTCAAATTGAATGCTCAAACAACACATTACGCTGTCAAACTTCGCCTCACGGAGGGGATTTTTTCAATTGAATATATCGATATCCAGCTTATTCACCCAATTATTCAAGCCTTTACCAGCACGCGTCAGGAAACTGTTTTGTCTATATCCTGAGGATGCAGATCTAAGTTATATAGGGGGATAATTCCTTGTACTCGGTAAAACCATTTATTGCATTTGAAGTGTTTTAGTATCATCAATGTTACTATAGGTCTTAATTATTTACTTGACGGTAATGTTAAAAGTTGCAACGTAATTATTAGTGGTTATTGTACAAGCCAAGACCACCGTTATACCCTGGATGCATATTTTTTTAAGTAATTATAATCCATCTCTGCCTTTTCATAAATGTCTATAGTCGATGTAACAACTTCCATCAAACGTAAAGTCTAGTCCACTGAACACTATTAGCAAACTTTGGAAAAAACGTAAGTAATTCGTATATGTTTCTGTCCCAGCAACTGAACATTCCTAATCGTGTAGCGCAAAGTTTATACACAAAATCAATATAAGATCCGGGCTTCTAAGAAAATTACCCCGTTTTCTTACTTTTTACTATTATTGCTTTTTCGCCGAAAAGGAACTGAATGTAAAAGGCATCATTACCGTAAAGGAAACATTTTATTTCCGCAGTTATTTTTAATGGCATAGAGGAGGCAACAAGCACACAGGGCCACCTAATCACCTAAGGGTCAGTGGGATCTATGACCCATAGACATTTACATTCTGAAGACTGTAATCCTGAGACCGCAATTGCGTTGCCAACCCTGAGGACTAAGTTGGAATGCCTCGTTGGAATATCTCTCTAATTTCACCGGTTGTTTCAGCCCCACACCGGAATATAACAATGAGAATGTGATGCTTGGCGGTACGTTAAAGGATAAGATGGTGGTAGCGGTCCAGACGAACCTTGCGCCAGATTTGGAGCACTTAACTGTTGGTAACACGTAACTGTTGGTGTCAAAAAAATTAAACTTTTGACAGTCAATGCAACCGGTGTTGCGATATAAAAATGAGTACATACATACATAAAGTCACGCCTCCATTCCCAGAATGGGGTTCAGTATTACCTAGATCCCTAAAAAAAAATTTTTGATGATTCTGTAACCATATTTTGCAATCAGGCTAAGATGTTTACCAGTGTATTGTATTAGTGACAGGTTGCAAGCCCATCGCCTAAACAGAACTACAAGCCTATAATCCCTTGGTCACCTCTTACGACATCCACGGGAAGACATGGAGTGGCACTATTCTAACCCGGCAACCACACGGGACTAAAAGTGACTGTTGAAAGGACTTTTGCCTGGAAAGCTACTAAAGGATGATTTCCACTAACCGGCTCGCATCGCATCGGATCGGAAAGGATACGGACGAATGCGGCGACAGCCGATCGCGTCTATTAAAATTATTATTGTCTATTTATGACGGAGCCGATCACGCGTCGCAGCATACTTTCGGCTACGATCGCGTGTCGCGGAAGATGCCCGCGGTCTAGTTGCTGTGCGCGGCTTAGTAATATAGACTTTAAATACTGTGAACATGATTTAATATCTTTTAAAAACCATACAATTATTTCCGTTACGATCCATACATACACATACATCCCGTCACGCCTTCATCCCAGAGTGGGGTAGACCGGGCTACAGAATTACCAAGAACTCTTATTAACTGGTTGTTTATTCTATAACCACATTAAGCACAAACGGGCTAAGATGTTTACCAGTGTATATTAGTGACAGGTTGCAAGCCCATCGCCTAACAATACTACAAGCCTTTAATCCCTGAGTCGCCTCTTACGACTTCCACAGGAAGGTATGGAGTGGCACTATTCTAAGCCGGCAACCACACGGCACGGCTAGCGTTTTTTTAGTCGAAGTAAAGTTGCCACTCTAGGAGCAAAACAGGACCATTTTAATGTAATTACTGTTTTATAGACAGTAGATATAATAAGCTTTTATCCGCTTAACATTTTTTTATCCTATATTTCGTTCCTTCATTCATATTGGCATCTTAAACGTTTGCTGAGTTGTTAATTAATTTAGAATTGACAATTCCTAACAGCCATTGGGTTAAGATCCTTCTTAATTAAATGTTATATCCCTTTGTCAACGCGAATCAGGACAAAACAGCGATCTCGGGCGGATAAACGGTTAATAAATACGAGCGCCTGCTCAAATACAATTAGCAATGCCGAGTAATCAGTGATATTTCGTCCCTACTTTCTCAATCTCGTATATCGAATAGTTAGATAGGAAAAACGTAGTCTTTATTATTTAGGGGACATCAGTGCTTTTCCTATCTTACAATCCGATCAGATACGAGGTTAAGAAAGTAAAGCGACGATTTGTTAGTTTAGTATCTTCCAAAGTATGTAGTAAGGGCGGCCTTATGTAGCTACACACTTTTATACCTTATCGTTTCAACGTCTTTCACAGATTAGTGCACCAGTTCAAACATTACTTTAAAGTGACAAAGCACTATACTGTGCAGCTGTGTGTCTCTTCCTCTCATGTCATAAACTCGCACTCGTGTCTTAATGGCCCTTATTATGATACAGTTGCATAAACTATTGTTAACATGTTATAATGAAAATTAAAAATAACCCCCTCTTTTTTGCCGCCCTTAGCCCTGATCGTGCGAAACGCCGCAACATCTTCGGGGGCCGTATCGATTGCGTGGAACTGGGTCAGCGGGGCGCTTAATTGCAGGGCTGCTGGTGCAATGTTGCACCTGTGACCTTCGGGAAGGGTCTGATTAGCTAATTTAGAAACAATGCTGTCATTATTAACAACTAAGAGAGGAGGATTTTCACGGGCAAGGAATCGCACGCGCAGAAGATATTGGGCTATTGCGACTTTGATCATTAGAAGATAGGTACTTGGGGTGCTAAAATTAGGACTAATGAATAGTTAGAAATAATAAAATTAGGATTTTTTTAGGTCTAACGGAAAGGAACATTAAAAAGCTAGAGAAATGTGAAATAAAAGAATTCATCACAAGAAAAAAATAGGTACAGACCGAGCAACTGGGAGGAATTTTCGGTTGGTGGGTAGGTAATAGACGGTTTACGCATCATCGTAATTTTAAACGAAATAGGTAGCTTTTCGTGTTATGTTTTTTTCATGTTCGCCTTTGTACGTGATTTTTTTAAATTGCCTGTGTTTTGTATTTATTTTTTAATCATGCACAAACGGAACGAGTTAATGTCCCTAAAATGTATCTGAGTACGGCGGTCAAACTTCTGTAAATACTGTGGTCCTAGTAAAAGGGTACAAGACGTCATAACTCGCAATAAAAAGGGTATACAATACATTGTACAGTCAGCGTCATATAGTTGGTAGCATCCAAAGTAGCCAAATAGTTCGTTACACGTCATTATTACCGTAGTAACAAGGGCGTGTAACTAACTATTTGGCTACTTTGGATGCTACCAACTATATGACGCTGACTGTACATGAGACTTAAACCCTTTTTCACTTAATCTTTAGAAGACTTATACCTTTCTTCACTAGGACCCCTTGAATTTATTCTTGACGCCGCACTCAGTCAGTTAATGACGATTAAGTCCTTACTTACGTCATAGCTCGTTAGAGCAAGAGGGAACAAGAGAATAACACACTCACTCAAGGTAGGTAAATCTTAAATCCAGTGCCTAAAATATTATAATAGCAATTTTAGAACGGCCTATATTTTAGTCGGTAAAAACCATTTTTGACCTGTTATGGTATTATTTTTAAACCCATTACTGTAAATAATTATTTCTTCTTAAGAGCTATCAAAACGTTGACTATACGATAATAGGTCACAGACGATATGGTTTTTAACTATGTCAATGGACCTTGCGCAGTAGCGGAAACCGTTACACCTTCTGTGTAGAAAAACATCTTTTATGGCAATGGAGCTGTGCAGTAGCAGAAACCTAAAAGTAAAACCTAAACCTGGAGGTACTGAGCCATGCTAGAATCTTAAATATACAGCTAAATTACATTTTGATAGATATATATAGATTTGAGTCTTTGCAATAAACGTTAATGGATTCAGTATAAAATTCATTTCTAATTCACGAATCACGAGTATTCGGAGAAATGAAACAATTGTGAAACACAACTTCGGACTTGCGATAGGGTATGTACTGTCCATGCGTGTCAAATCTATACTATCTAAGGTAAAAGCTCCTATTGTGGACAGTGGTGAAGAACAGACCCATAAATATAAGTTTCTGAGATTGATATGCTTTTAGTTTTACAATTAGATTGTATGAAATTCTATTTAAAATAATGTTAATGTTGAAGCATTGTCCATAATAGGTGCTTTTACCTTACTATAAATTCAAAAGAATGGATGTTTGTTACTCAAACACCCCAGAACGGCTGAACTGACTGAAATTTGTTGAATAGATAGATATACTTCAAGCCTTCATTCCTTTACTAAGCTCAATAAGTACCTAGAATCGTCGTAAACGAGAGATTTGTCGTTAATTGCATTAGCGGGCGCGACGTCACGCGAGAAACCCACTCGTGCCGCAACGTGATCGGCACGTTGCCGGCCCGCACTGCACGTGCAGTGTGGATGCCAGCCGTGTCAGAAGGCTACAAGATTTCAGCATGTTGGGCGTGTAAAGAAACGCGTTGGCGTGTAAAATGAGAGAAGTGTATAGAAACACAAGCTTTGATTTTTTACTGACTTAATAGATTGACTAGAGGATGCCCGCGACTTCGTACGCGTAGAATTTGTTTCCCGCCACTATTTAAATCCCTTTGGGGAGGAATTCCCAAAAATCCTTTCTTAGTGCTTACTTACATCATGAAAGGAAACCCTGTACCAAATTTCAAGTTTATACGTACGGTCGGCCAAGAAAGTTTTGATAAAAATTTCTGTGAGATATTCCTCTTTTTCTTTTTGGACTTCAACAGCTACTACCGCGGGCATATCGCGTTTCCACGAAGTGATTTCGCCAGTGTCAAGTATATATAAGTATAAATCAATATAACAATAAAATACAATCCAATTATCTCTTGGAATATTGGGGGCAACGTTGTACGGTGATTTGTACTCGTAGTTTTAACCTCTGCACCACTGCGAGACCTCTTGAAACGAGAAGAAAGATGCCAGATACACGAAATAGTCCAAGTCTTCTATTACTGTGCAACACAAAGGCATAAAAAGGACAAATCAATATCAGAAAAGAACTTTGAACACCTAAATACACAAAAATACAAAGCTAAAACAAATTACACATCCGCCATCTTTTAACGTTGCAAATGGCCTCCCTGTGAGATATTGACATGACATGACGAGCAATGAACCTCAACCGGACCACATTTTTGGCCGATCGTACAGTAGTTTCGGCGGTGCGTTGATAGATAAGTCAGTGAGTCAGGTTTGCCTTTTATATATACTGTATATATACATATACATATATTGGCAATACCGTAGGGAATAAGAGTTTGAACTTATTTTGTCTTTGATTGCTTTTTTAGCATTAAATGCGACGACGCGTTAGAATAGTTGTTAGTGACCCTGCCTAAGCTAGCGGTCCCGGGTTCGATCCCGAGATATTTGTGTGATGAGCACGAGTATTTTCTTCTGACTCTTGGATGTTTTTATTCCTCAATGTAAGTATTTATATCGTTGCCTAGTAACTACCCATAGTATAGACTGGCGTCAATTAAATTACCAAACGTGTAAACAAATTAGTAGGTACCTCCTGTTTGACACATAACCTCAAATATTCATCGAGCGTGTTTTTATTTAAAATAACGTTAATAAGGGGAACCATTTACAACGTCAAAAGATGGCGAATGTGTAATTTGTTTTGGTTTTTATTTTTGTGTATTTAGGTGTTCAAAGTTCTTTTTTGTAAGTGATTTGTACTTTTAATGCCTTTGTGTTGCACAGTGATAGAAGACTTGGACTCATTTCGTGTATCCTGGCATCTTACTTCTCGTTTCAAGTGGACTCGCAGTGGTACAGAGGTTAAAACTATCTTGGCCTCTGTCCTACATATCGCCGTACAACGTTGCCACCAATCTACCTAGAGAAGATTGGATTGTGTTTTATTACTATATTGATTTATACTTATATGTATATACTGGCGAAATCACTTCATAGTGGAAACGCCATATTCCCGCGGTAGTAGCTGTTCAAGTCGCCGCGGGGCAAAGAAATAATAATAATAATAGTACCTCCTATTTGACACATAACCTCAAATATTCATCGACCGTGTTTTTATTTAAAATAACATTAATTTTAAACTTAATGTGTAAGTAAAGATTACGTGTATATATAATTTCTAAGAGCTCACTTGATCTTTAAAAACACGTGATTGTCGAGTAGTAATGGTAAAATGATTCGTTTGGTTGTGTTTACATCTTTCCCAATTTCCATTGGCACAGACTATACAAGCCTATTACTACCATAGCTCTGTCCCTTACACATGTCCTATACTGAATTACTTAGGCATCGGTAACCCCCCAGGTCTGAGAGTAGAATATGGATTGATCTAACCAGAAAAGGCAAACGAGCACACAGGCCACCTGGTGGTAGTGGACTCTAAATCCGAAAGAAATTTTAATCTCAAGATTGCAATCTTACGATGACAATCCCAATTCTGCAAACGCATTGCCAACCCTGAGAACAGAATGCCTCGATGCTCATTAAAAGGCGTTTAATATGTATAAGTAAATAAGTATTATGATTGATTTAAAAGCACTAGAGCCACTTAGTCTGAGAATGTTGATTCAGTCCCTCAGGTCCCAGCATATGGCACGATATGCAAATATATGCGCTAGTTTGGCATTCACCTGGCACCGTCGTGGCTGTCAACACACCTGCCTTATCTAGACGCTGGAACAACCCATTATCGCCTAGCTTGACTCAGCCAAGTTCAAGGTAGCTCTTAGTACCCTGTTTTGTACCCCTACTTTGATGTCACCGCACTTATACTTCACATTCTCTGCCCTCGACTTTGTCTGCGTTGATTTCGATTATCGTTATTCACTCGGATCTTCTAAATTTTCCGGGAAAAAAAGTAGCCTATATGTTAATTCAGTGTATACGCTATCTCCATTCCAAATTTCATCCAAATCCTTCCAGTAGTTGCAGCGTGAAGGAGTAATAAACTAACACACACACGCACACACACACACACACACACACACACACACACACACACACACACACTTATAATATTAAGAAGGATACATAATCATAGATAATTAAACAACTTTATTTATCTATGCATCTAATTAAATAAATGTAAGGAAACCAACGCGGCTCTGTTAAAAGCCAATACAACAGTTTTTTCGAATGTTGACGTATCCGGGTGGTATTTGCCAAAAAGACAACTTTATTAAAAAATATGCTTTCAATCGTGTCCACTAAAACAATCCGAAATAACATTTTATTTCCCTGCCATATTGGCGCATATTGGCGCTCTCAATTATGTCCCACAGTCTTTATACTTTCTCTCGTCTTTTACCGTACATTTATAAACCACAGGGACTGTATAGTACTCGTATACTCGCATGTTATCGTATTTTTAACGCTACGGTAGTTCTTATGTCGAGTCGAGTTCATAAAATACCTATATGTATACACTTTAGTACCTTGTCACTGTAATCGCTGTGAAAATTCGTGTATGGCAGTTTAAACAGACATTAAATAGACAAGGTACTAAAGTTTATATATATTTATGAACTCGACTGTACTATACAGTAACGGTGGCCAAGATAAAAACAATACCGTTTACCCAGTAGAGAAGAGACATATAGTCTGGTAAACCTTGCTCTTTCTTACATTTTACCCTTCTGTATTCCAATAGCATATTCTTTATAGCCGCCCTAAAGCTAATTCATTTGCGGCAACAAACAACCAGGCAGGTTAATTGGAAAACGAGCCAAGTTCCCGCAAGTTTGCCCACGTCGGCAAACATGATCGCGAATTTGCTACACCAAAAGTGTTGTAGTACATTGACGAGTTTACTGTGGGATTAAATCAATTTGTTGTATAGGGGAATTTCGACAGTGTTAGTCTAGACGAGATCAAATGCATAGCTACAGCTT
The DNA here is from genome assembly GCA_923062465.1 of Acleris sparsana. NCBI lineage: Eukaryota > Metazoa > Arthropoda > Insecta > Lepidoptera > Tortricidae > Acleris > Acleris sparsana. Next base: position 20,100,033 of record OV281286.1, read on the forward strand.
AGTCAACTTTCTTTGGGTTCTGTGTAGTAAGCAAAACAGAACTCTACACCTGACACTCTGCTGTTCGTGCATCACTTCATTTGCAACTCTTGTATATTATGTATCATACATAATATATTGTATTTAAACGGGGATCCCCTTGAAACATCGACACTGATTTGATGGAATGTATTGTTTCATCGTATTTCATTACATCGAAACCGAATTTCGCAGAAAGCTTATTGTTTTTAGGTTGTCTTAAGAATGGGTTACGTAGGTTAGGTTAGGTTAGAACTATGACCACCAAATTTTAACTCCTGCACGTGTAAATGCCTTTCGAATTCGGCGAAGTAAAATGTTTTACGAAATGAGTTTCGGTGATTCAAGGATAAACCATTTAAATAGCAAACATCGAAAACTTCTATTCATAATGTAGTTTTATTGCTGACCAAATAAAATGATAACAAATGTCAACATTATTATTTAGATCTCTGGTTTTAAGCATTGCCTAAGTCTGTTAGTACATTTATAATTACATTTTTTATACAGTGCCATCGACCCTCTAGCGTAAGTCCTTGCACTTGGCTCTTTTTTTCCACATGATTCTACGTCGGCATAAATATTTTAATTTCGCTAATGCGTTGCAGACCCAAAGGACTAAAATGAGCGTCTATGATAATATTATAAATATGTACCTATAACCAATAAATAACAAAATAAAATAAAAAAATCGTTTCGCTTAAATTTGACATGTTCCAAAGTGCCGAGAAGAGTATGGTATGATCAAGCTTTATGTCATTCATGCTCTCATTTCACCGGCTCTTTAACCCCACACCTAGCCACAACAATGTGAACACTGCGGCTTAGCCGCTTGTTTATAGCCGTCTTACAATATCCAAAGACATTTAAGAGTTTAAGACTATATGTGACTACATGGTTAATCTACGTGTAGTTAGTTGTTTTCTATGTACAAATACCAATATGTACCTACTTGTCTATTTAAGTAATTATTCTTCGCCTATAGGTTACCTAGTCACACGAGCCTAGATTAGTTTAGGACTAAATTTATTTGTGCAAGATAGTTCACTGATAAGAAAAGCCGTTCTACCTTATGAGTTTTCGGACAAAGGAAAAAGTTAGTAGTGAAAATGCGACCTTGTGATCTGGAGATGGATAAATGAGTCATCAGTGTAGTTTATCCAACTTTACTAACCTGAAGGGGTGAGGGAGCGCGCACGCTGCGTGGGCGCAGCATTGTGGTTGTCGTCGCGGGGGGGCGACGCCGCAGCCTCGTTGTTGTTGGAGGGGGGGCCCGGGCCATCGCCTGCGCCGGGGTCTATCTGTAACTGAAGAGAAAAACGGTTGTGACATACATACAGACACATTGCGTGTTATTGCTGTAAGTTTTGAGATGCAACTATGGGTAAGAGTGGGTGGAAAATATATGCATACCTATCTGTCTTGTCTTAGCTTTTTTTCGAAACTTACAGCAATAACTTGCAAGTTTAAATGCGGCCTTAAAAACGTAAGGAGCTGGGCTAATATTAGCCAAGAGAATCTCAGCTAACGTGCGCAAGGCGCGCTCGACGTGGCCCCACGCGCCTTCTTTTGGTCAATAATGGCACAGCTCCGCTCTGCTCCTCTCGACTCCGCCTCAGTGGAGCCGAACCATACTTAATTAGGTTAATTTCCTTGTTGGGCATCGTTGGATGATTCTAGCACTGGGCCCTTATTTTAGGAGGTATAAATAAACCATATAGTCTTTCACAACTTGTATGAACCAACTCGTCAGTGCTACCAGCGACAGACAGCGCCACTAAAGTGTTCTCATCATCATGTCAGCCGAAAGACGTCCACTGCTGGACATAGGCCTCCCCAAGGCTTTCCACTCAGACCGGTCTTGTGCTTTTCGCATCCACCGCGGTCCCGCGATCCTGACGAGGTCGTCACTCCATCTTGTTGGAGGCCTACCTACAGCTAAAGTGTTCTGCATCTCGCTAACGAAGTTTCTCCAGTCAGTTGACATATATGTATAGACCACTTCCAATTTTATCCCAATGGACTTCGGTCCCCGGGTATAGCCCCTGCCTAAAGAGAGATCTCTCTATATCTATTGTCCCTCTTGTCTACATTGGTGACTCCGACGTGATCGACATCCCACAGTGGGTTCGAAGTCCCATGAACTCTTAACATTCCAATACGTTGCCAACCGTAAAGAGGAAGTATCTCCCAAGCTGTCTTAATACACTACACAATAATGCAAATACTGCTAAGAGGCACGAAAGTGGGTAAGATGGTGTTAGGTTGTTTATTATTCCGTTTCTGTCCCGGTTCAACACCACAACCAATCGATTTACTGGAGGTCAAAGAACAAGTCTAACAAAAACCGAGCTTTAAAAAAACTCAACAGCTGTTTGGATGTCGTCAATGTGATCTTTGTTATCATGTATATACAGGGTGCCTCTTACCTGAAACTGAACTTCTAAATAGTTAAACAAACCTTCCTCCATATTTCCCCTATTAGTCATTTATCAAAATATCTAATTTAAAATAACCAGCCCATCAGTAAATAGGTCACTCCTTTTCCGGTTCCGGATTTCAGAGGCGCATGCGACATTTTAATGTCACGCGATGCAGTCGCACGTACCATATTTGGAAAAACGACTTTAAAATTAAAGCAATAAGGCCTACGTTCCTTAGAATATTTTATAGTTTAAATTCCAAAGCAATTTCAACTTTAACTCTTGTCAATGAGGGTGTAAATGCTGTAGAAGCTTTACATAAGCAGTGCCCTTTTTAGAATGAGGACAGAATGGCAGAAGCTAAAGTAGTTAGTGGACGGGTTGGATGATCCTTTTATGAAATTAAGGAGCACGCCATGATTTGCTATGCACACAGTTTTAAATAGCTTTCAAACGGGTTCAGTTTTACTTTGATTATGGTAAGTACAGTCAACGTTAAGGCTCATTTGCCCGCATGCTTTTAGCAATTCATTGACGGATTGTTTGAATTTTTTTGAGCCGAGGACTATTGCAGTGACGCAATGTATCATGAAAAGCATGCGTTCTATGGCGTAATGAAACTAAGCCTGTATTTGATAGAAGATTGATGATCGCCTGATGGTGCCTGTCAAGGTTCTAAAAATACCTATAATTTCAATGTTCAAGCAAGGAAATGTATAGCTTTTGTTTGACTGTTTCAGAAGGAGTCTGTTTTCAAGTGTGTGTACGACTATGTATGTATGTCTATTTCTTTCGCACGCCTTGCACCCTAAACGAATTGATGAATTTTAACATGGTGGTGGCGTTAGATTCGATGTATCATAGGCTATAAGATTTTGATCAAAATATTATTATATTAGAGGGCTATCTTTTTAAATTATAATAATACCAAATAATGAATGCTGTCCAAATAATTTCTCCACAAAAAGACCATTCACGTATAACGTATAAGAAATTTTCATCATTTTTAACTCATCTTCAACTAAAGTATGCAAAGCTGGCTTTGCTTGCTTTATGCTCGTAACGTAATCACGTCATTAAGTAAGAAAAGAAAACACACCTTCGGTGCTTATGTATTACTTGGACGAAGGGAACACGGTAAAATTACAAAGGATTTTTCCCGATTTTTTTTTCGAAACCTAATCTAACCTAACCTAATTTGTATGTATGTATGTATGTATGTATGTAAACTCTTTATTGTACAAACAGAAAATAACAAATCAAAAAATAAACAGAAACAAAAAAGGTATGTACAAAGGCGAACTTATCCCTATAAGGGATCTCTTCCAGTTAACCTTTGAGCGATTGAGAGAAGAATAAAAACAACGGATGGCTAAACGTACAACGTATTAAAGATACAGAAGATTAAAATAATAATAGCAAATAAATATGTAGGTATAATAAATATATATATTAAATAGGATAAATAAATAAATATATACATTGTATGTATATATATATATATATATATATATATATATATATATATATATATATATATATATATATATAAATAATATATATAAGTATGAAAGGAAGAAAGGACATACAGTCTTAGATCAGGAACAAGAGTCAAGCCAGTACCTCTTCAGCCTAGATCTAAGTGAAGCAACAGATTGTGATTGCCTGATATCAGTTGGAAGGCTATTCCATAAACGAACAGAATGTACCGAGAAGGATTTAGAGTAAGATTTGGATTTGCTAGCAGGAAAAGCCAGGAGTAGGTTGGCACTCGAGCGTAAGCGGTTCTGGGACCCGGTAGCCAAGAAAGAGAACCGTACCGTATTTGTACTTATATTAGTTAAGGTTAAAATTCAGCAATTTCAAAAATAAGACTTTTAAATTGAAAAAGAATGTTCGGAATAACGAATATTTGAAATTTCTATCAATTCGGCATGATGACATTTATTCTGGGGAATTATCTAGGCGCCTTGGATTAATGACCTCAAAGGTTTACTCTACTATCGTAGTAACTAATCTTATTCAAGATGCCCCAAATGGCAGATAATTTTGATGCGAGACGAAATGAATGGAGAAAGGCAGATCTAAAGTAATGTCGAACTTTGATCTTTGGAATATGACCCGAGGGAGCCAAAACTTCTCGGGGTAATTTTCGTATTCAACTCCCATTAACGTATTAGGTCTGAGGGCCCGGCCAAGATGGACTACCCTAACTAGCGTTTCTATTCGTTTCGTTCTTAACCAATCGCGTCACTGGTAGGTCACGTGACTTTTCGTATCACGTCATCTACCAGTGACGCGATTGGTTTAAAAACGGAACGAATAGAAACGCTAGCTAGCCCAGTGCATCTTGGCAGGGCCCTCTGGAGTTGCTTTCAATATTTGTAAGGATATAATGAATAATTTGCAGTAACTGTACATTTACCTATACCGTGTAAATGAGTTTATTGTGGTCAATATATTTGGATTTATATTTTATGTATTCATAGCATTTGATACCAGTAAGGCGACTTAGAGACGAAGCGGTGCCGCCGCGGCGTTGCGTGGCACCTAGCGGTGGAGATCACTAAAATGTTTGTACAACATTACAGGTAACGCAAGTCTTGGGACTCGGCATATGTGTCCTATTATTAAGATCTCTAGCAATATTATCCTACGTTGTAAAGAGAGAATCGGTGGCCTATATAGTGGCTATGGCCAGGTACCAAGTTCAAACCCCCACTGTCAATATGTCTGTCAGCCCAATGGAACGCTGAACCACCGTAGAACGGTGTCAGTGACGTTATAAAACAGTTTGTTTGGCACTTCTAACGACTTGAGTTATATAGGGTTAGGATTTTGGTGGCATTTCGTGGTTCTAGAATCCATGGAGTCGATATTTCCTAATTATTATAATACATAACACATTGATTTTGACCTTCGGTATTATCATATTCACAAATGAACTAAATACATATTTAGTGTGGTTATTTCATACCTATTAATATTTGCTTGGTAACGCTTTCACATCAGAGATATCCACAATACCAAAATTAATTTAAAATGGGGCGGCCGAATAACGAATAAATGAATTTTGAAATATTAAAATACTGAAGGTCAAAATCAAAGTGTTATGTATTATAATAATTAGGAAATAGCGACTCCATGGATTCTGGAACCACGATACGCCACCAAAAGTCCTAACTCTTATAACGTTACTGTGACAGTTCTACTGTGAGTTGGGGTTCCATTTGGCTGATAGTAAATACCAAAGAGTTCTAACTTAAGTATAGTCAGCTCTTACGGTGATGGTAAAAATTGACAGGAAAACTGTACATTCAAATAGCTGAGAGTGTAAGAGGGTTTGCACAAAGAATCCTAAAGGGTCTATGTGTATCTGAAAGGGCCCAGCCGTAAGATAAGATAAGATGACCCAACGTTGGCGTTGGGGAGACGCTATACGTTGAAGGTCTCCAATGATACACCAGATCTTTCAAGATATAAAGTTTCTCACTGTCAGTTAGAAGTATTCTGTAATTCGTATAATTGAAATCGCGCCGACCTTGAAACAAAACTTATTTCAAGATGGGCACCGCGTCTTTTTCCCTTCCTTGCCTAATAAACACTTCTATTGAAAACTTTGAGTAGAACAAAGTTGAGGCCTCGGACGTTTTCAAGGTTAATGTAGAAATTCGAGAGGAATGCTCATTGAATATCTAATTAAAAGCATTGAGTTACTTTTGAATCATTTTGGAATTCACGTTAGAAACACGATAACACGACACGATTTGCGGGTGGTAGGACTCTGTGCAGAGTCCGTCCGGATCGCTACCACCATCTTATCCATTAACCTACCGCCAAACAGCAGTGTTCGCACTGTTGTGTTCCGGTTTGGGGATAAGACAGCCGGTGTAATGACTGGCATAGAGGCATTCCATCTTAGTCCTCAGGGCTGGCAACGCATTTGCAGTCTTAGACTTGTAGTCTTGTGAATGCGAATGTCTATGGGTCACAGTTTCCGCTTACCATCAGGTGGCCTGTGTGCTCGTTTGCCTACTCAATGTCATAAAAAAAAAAAAAAGTACATGGAGTTTTGGAGTGCGGGGTAGTTGATTTTTTGATATTAGCGGTTTTCTGTGTAATTAGCGTACTGTTTCACAATTTTGCTACCGTATTGCATAATCTTACCCATGCCTGGGCTCTATTCTACCCGGCAAACCCATATTTCTTTCTTTTCTTTTTCGTCCCTTTTTTTCTTTTTTGTGTTATGAGGCTTTTTGTAACGTTGATATGTTTTTTACCGTATCGAAAACCGGTCCTGTCCGATTTTTATTCCGACAGAAAAAAATTAAACAAAGGTGTTGCTGTTAACGAAAATAATTTGCAGCATTCAAAATATTTAACATTCTACATTTATAAGAATCGACTTTCTATAAAAAAACTATATAGTATATGAGATGAAAGAATTTAATTTGTTGATAGCGAACTTTGTTGTATTAATTTAAAAACGACAATACTATTTTTTGTACGCATAATTTATTTACTGCACTGGTATCATTGACTCGATACACCCGCGTCAACAAGTTGACGGCCGCTTGATTTATGTGAGACGTCACTTCACTCGCTTCACTTCACAATTCGTGCTCCCGCCTTAGATTCTTTGTGGTGACCTAGCGACATCTAGCGCACACTTGTATCAACCAACTAGCGCCACCAGCGTCAGACAGCGGAACTAAAGTGCATACATAGAGCTAACGAAGTTTCTCCTATCAGTTGATATATTATTATCATACCCCGGCCGGCGAGAGCAAAAATGCTTCTGCTCCTAGTGCTTAATTAAATATCGACTATTCTATCGACATATGGATGTCGATAGAATAGTCGACATTTAATTAAGCACAATTATTATTTTTAAGCTTATATACCATTTCAATCAACTGATTACAATTATAATCAATTTATCATACTCACGGGAATGTTCGTAATAGATAAGAGTGAGTGACAGTTGTAAATAGATACTTTTCACATACTCGTAACTAATAGACCTCTTTCATATCATATGTGTATATCGCGATAATAAACAACTGCTATTTGACATTGACTCAAATCAATCGGTGTCAATCGTAGAAATTACATTGAGACAAATTAATTTACCATCATTTAATTCATTTATATTATCGACCCGCCATGCCACGCAAGAAGAAACAGTGTACTTGGATAGCCAATCGGCTATCGCGTAATCACGCGGAATATATAAAGATCGAGGTGAACCTTTATTTAAATAATTTGATATCTGGCAGAGAAGTGGAACTACCTACAAATTCATAATCACTATGAATTATTTAGTTTTGCTCCGATTACTACAGTAGATTTAGAACGGTCCTTTAGTTGGATGAAATGGATTTTATCGCCAAGGCGAAGGAGTTTAAAATCAGAAAATTTAGAGTAAATGCTAATTGTATATTACGAAAATTACATAAAATACTGAATAAATACAATCACTTGGTTTTAATTTTGTTTACAACAATAATTAATACTTCTGCATATCATAACGGTGGTCCAGTACATCGTGTTGTTTTTATCGACATCGAGCAAAGTGTGTGTCCTCGCACTATTAAGCTGTCAACGCATTTTTGCTCTCGCCGGCCGGGGTATGATTATTATACAACTTCCAACTTCATCCCAATGGTCTACAGGCATCACACCCGGCTGAAGAGAGATCTCTCTTTTGTTCCCTCTTACTACAACTTACTGTCGTAAGTCTTAAGGCGTAAAAACTAGGTGTAAAAACGGGGATCCTGCCGTTTTGCCAAAATTATTTTGGTAAAATTTCATTACCCAAACGATTTTTAGTAACTGTTTTCTTTGCCAATGCAATCTTTGGCGTTATTTTAATACGCAAATTTTCATTTCGTCAAATTTTCATTAAGCATAGTTTTACTACGGAAACTGACATTTAGGCATTTGATCTTTTAGCAAATGCTTTATTAAAGCACAAAACCATTAGATAATAAACATTTAGTCAAATGAATTGATATGACAAAATATACAAAGACAAAAATCGGAGTTTGTTTGAGTAATACAATTTGACCAAAATAATATTGGCAAAACGGCACAATCCCATAAATAAAAAATGCACTGCTATTTTCACAAAAACATTTATTTATGTATTACAACTGTATTTGTAACTTTACAACTTTAAGTTTGTAGCAATACTCATTAACAGTTTTATTTCGGAGTATTCAGACTTGTGTTGCAGAATTCGACTAATTCTGTCGTCTTTATCCATATATTTTCTTTTCTTTTTTTCTGGCGGTGCACCCGTAAGTATAATTTCAATATCAGCAATATTTGATGACGTCTCTTTTATCAGTTCTTTAATTAAGCGATACACCCCAGGGTGGTGTTTATCAATGAGAACGTTTATTCTACGATGCCACGCCTCAGCAGAGTTTGAAGTTCTAGGAATTTGCTTTTCGTTTACAATATAACAACTCCAAAAGCTTGGTGGATATTTCGGTTGTGTGTTCCATGATCCGCTGACATAATTTTCTTCAAACCATTGTGCAATTGCTTTCCAATCAGAATCTTCTATATTTTCTAATAGCTTGTTAAAATAAAAAACGATTTCATTTTCTGGCAAATAACTTAGCGCCAGTAAACATTTCACTTGTTTGTTGAATTTGATGTCTTTTGCATACTTCTTTGTAAGTTTATGTGTTTGAATTTGTCTGAAAAAAGTTAAATAATAATTAAAAAAATTAAAATAAAAAGTAAAAATTGTGAATAACAGTAACAATTTAATATCCAATTGCTGCCAGGTAAGCAGGTTATGGTTGGTTTGAACTTTGACCTTCAAGAAAAACGAACTGCTACTACAACAGTAGGTTAGGTTAGGTTAGAACTGCGACCATAACAGTGCGCGAGCCGAGCGAGCAAAGCGAGCGTGCCGCGGTAGCGGCCGGCGAAGCGCCAGACCGAAAATTCTGCCAGGTAAGTAGGTTATAAAAGGTAGGTTAGGAATTCTAGGTAAATTAGGTTAATCTAGGTTAGTACTGTGACCCTCAAAAAAAAAACACCATTATTACCTGTTTAGAATTTGCCCCAAGTGGAAAAAACACCCTTGCAATATAACGCCTTCAAAGTTTGATCTTATGCTAGCAATAGCTGCTTTTTCAAAGTCTAATATACAGAGTTTTGGTGTCATGTCAATACCATTTTCATTTCCATATTGAATTATCAACTCGAACATTACGTCATACGTACGTTTATCCTTGTGAGTACATATACAAAAACAAAGTGGAAATGTTTTCTTGTTATCAGCAAATATGTTGCCGTGTATAGTGTATAATTGTTTAAAGGTATTTGGTGACACTTTAAAAGTTCCATCTAAGATCCAGTATAAACTGTTACTTAAAGTAGTCATTAAACTTAACGTTGACATCACCAATATTCTTTTATTTTCATCATAAATTTTATCTTTTATCACAAAATTTTCACCATTGATTGTTGTTTGTGACAAATCTAGCTGGAAATGTATATCAGTTGGTTCTATTGTTATATCTTGTTTTTTTCGTAGCCGATACATCGTTTGTTTTAAAGATGAAGTTGAAGGCAAATTTTCTACAACTTCCACTGCCGCATTTGCTTTGTGATTTTGTATTATTTTACATATTTTTGTTCCAGATGCCACATCATTTTTGATATTTTCTATAAGGTCACTGGTTCTTTTTCTGCCAGGATTTGGTTCATGATTGTGAATTTTATTGCTCTTCATTACCTTATGAGTCCCATCTATTAGTGTAGTTTGTTGAGATGCAGTGCATTTAAACAATTTGTTTTTCCTATACTCACAATACCAATAATACGTATCATTCACTATGTTATTCTTTTCGTACGTAAATCCATTTTTAAACAACTTCACACTACCACGTGTAGATAGGAAAGTTTCATACTCATCAGAACTCTCACCAGATTCACTCATTATGAACTTAATTTATACTTTTATAATAATTATAAAAAGAAATCACAACAACACTCAATGACAGTATGATGCACGATCAGACTACATTGAGCGTCATTTATGATTTACTTCTTACCCACATAACATAAAAACATTGTAATTTAATTTGTATCTTCTGCAACATTGAAATAAAGGTGGACATTATTTGTCATTCATTCGACTCAATGAACAACCGACTGAATAGAAATGGTAAATTAAGCATTGACGATACAAATCATTTGCCTTATTTTGTTTTGCGTAAAATATATTATGCCACCTAAAACATTTGACTAAATGAAATTTGATCAAACTACTAGTTGGTAAGCGAGTCAATGCCTAAACATTCATGTGCTAAACATTAGGTTTGCGTAACTATTATTCGCGAATAGTTAATTTGGCAAACGATTATTTGGCAAATGAAATTTTACGAAAAAAATATTGGGAAGTGATAATTTGTCAAACATAATTTGATAAAACAAAGGTAACCCGTAAAAACGTTATAAAAGCTGACTTCGTTAGCTTTTAATTAGGGAGGTAAACACCGGCGGTGGAACATTTTGCGGATCGCCCTAATAGGTCCGTCGCCGGTAATTACTGTAAGCACGGAACCCTACATTATAAGGGGCTCTATTCCATTAAGTTTCTGTCTATCTGGCTTTAATATTGTATTCATATTACTCACGATATTGTAGCTCGTATTGACTTTGACCTTCAACGATCAAGACTTTATTTTATTCCAATTGGTTCAGCCCATTTTGTTTGTATATTCAAATGATATTGTTGACGTCTTCATCGTAGTACTTCTAACTCTGAGAGAGCGTCGGTGGTCTACACTCAACAGCAATACCACGGGTCACTTTCTTTGAAAATTCTATACCTAGTGACCCTCTTTGATTGCTCTTGACATTAGTTGCTTAGAGGGTCGACTCGAGATCCTAAGGTGAGTCTTTTCTAATTTAAGTAAACCCTGTTCAGACTTAATTGTCTTAAGTAGTAAACCACTTTCAAACCTAAAAATGCAACTTTTTTGTATGTAAGTAACAGCTATTTTAAATAAAATAAAGCAATCATGTACAATACATTGGCCAAGTGATGTCCAAAATGTATTCTCAGTTTACTTTATTTGCTATAAAAGAGCTGTTGTGGCCAAAAGCGTTTCATTTTGAGGTTAGAAGGTGGTTGACAAAATAAGACAAGTGAGCCTGATGGCAAAACGGTGACGGCAAAACATCGTGAGGAAAGCTGCACATTCAGCTGAGTATGTAAGAGGGTGAAGCGCAAAATATCCTAAAGAGGTCGAATTACTCGAATTGTGTCGAATTGCGTCAAATGAGTATGAGTATGAGTAAGAATTGAATTTTAATGTTAATATCGACTCCCCAGCTCACTTCATCTTACCGTGCTATGAAAGCTCCGAACCCTATTTATCACTATTCCCTCGGTAATTGTCCAATAATCCGAGCTAAAAAGTACCCCATTTCCTTCCTGGTGGTTCAATCTACACTCAGGAGGAATGACCACTTGTCACTTTCTATGGTAATTCAATACGAACGAAGCGTATTATAGGGTCGAGGACTATCTAACAGACAAAAATGCATGGCCTACACCCGAAACTTAGTTAATAGTAATTTGTTCAAATGCAAAGGCTTTATCCTGCTTTTTCTTGTCTGGGGGACACCGTTGATGCAGGAAAACATATCGAAACTTTTATGTGGTCATCTTGCACCATCTCATATACACATATATAAGTAGGTAGTTGTAGTTATTTTATTTTATTCTTTTCTATCTTTCTCTCCCGTAAGATTTTTGGCATGTTTTCCTGCTGAACTACTGTTATTTGATATTATATTTAATTTTATACTTGTAGCTTTATATAATGCTAGATTAAGTTGTACATACCATTGTAATATGAAATATGAAATAAGTTTAAAAAATGACTGACTGCTGAGTTTCTTGCGGCGTTTCTTCTCAGCAGTGGTCTCCTCTTGGGAAGCGCTGGTAGTATCTTGACGTGTAAAAGTGCCCGAGCGGCCTACTTACTAAATAAATTTCTTTTATCTTTTTTTTTATCATGAACTGACCCGTTTTCATTGCTCTTCACTATACCAAGTGAAAGCGTAACGAACAAAAGTACCTATGGATATGGATACTTTGTGATTTAAGTAACTACGTAAATCAAAGGACGTGATATTAATGAAGACATCAAGCTAAATCATAGGCCGTTACTAGCACATAATGTCCAGGTGACGTGCCAAATTAGAATCAAGCCAACAGCGGCCGTGATGGCTCGTAAATAGCCCGCAATGGAAGAGGTTTATGACCATTGGGGCCGATCACGCGAAATGGGTGCGTTTGCGCCATTACACTGCTGTCCATGATATATAAAACTACAACATCCGCCATCTTTTAACGTTGCAAATGGCTCCCAGACAAGAACTTAAATTTAGCACCCACCTTAGGTCCAAATTCAATCTGATATTCTACAACAATAAGGTCGAGTTTCCTATAAGTTACAAATGATTTGGCACCTCTAATAACATTGTCGACTTCCAGCCTATTTTTTTTTAATTGGTTCACAAATTAACGATCATCGATAATAGGCCACTATGGAACTATTTCAAAGTGACGTAATGATTCAAGCAAACTTCAAACTTGAATTAAAACGTCACTTTTACATTAACATATATTGTTTTCTTAATTAGTTACATTACCCATCAATAAGCCAACTGAGAAAGCAAGATAAACACGAAGATATCCGAGAAAAAACAATGGGAAAGGATTATTCACTACATCTGAGCCTCTATTCCCGACGCGACGTTAAAAAACATATCGTCTTTGACCTGTTATGGTATTGTTTTGACGTCACGATTACTGTCAAGCAAATAAGAGCTATCAAAACGGTGACAATACGATAACAGCTCAAACACGATATTGTTTTTACCGTGTTGAATAGAGGGCCAGTATACTTTAAACAATCCTCTTTTTTATCAAGGGTAAAAAAGGCAAAGAAAATAGCAGTGTTTCCAAGCAATATATTCCAAGTTGCCGTCAAGTTCAATGAACGGCAAACGGTCCACAATGAAGAATGACAGTTAAAAAGCGAACTCGCGTCGCACGCTTCGCTTAAAGTCCATTATTCTACAGCATTTTCATAAAAACATGTCCTTTGTGTTTTGTTAAAATGCGAGTAAACTTTTATTCATTATAAGTTAGTGAAAGTGCGGAAATCGAATCTGTTTTGAAGCCTTTTCAACATAAACACCTTTGAATTAATTCAGGATTCATTACATTCTTATTTCAGCATCTTCGGGACGGAATGCCGCAGAGGCCTCATTTAGATATAGCTTTATACTTTTAGCTAAGTTTAGTAAAAGAAAAGGTTAGTTTAATCTTCCAATTGTATGTTTTTTATATATTGTGTTACCTAAAGTAGTTTCGTTTGGTTATTATACGCATTGCACTAAAATGGCTTGTGAAAAAACGTGATTATGATTATGACATTAAAGTGGATAATAAAATGAAAAAACAGCAACTTTACATAACAATCCATTAAAAATATTGCTGGCAAGAATTCCGTAAATATTGTCTACCCCCGAACAAAATAATAAATAGCCAGGTTTTCCTATTTATTTCAGCGTATTATGAAATTGGGAGCACATTATAAATATTTTCAAGAATTGTAATATTTTACAAATAACCTGAGCATTACAGCCATTGGTTGTATACAAATTAAATAAATAAATTCTAGTTCCTACCTTATTTCATATCTCTTCTTCATGGCTTAATTTTGGATACACTTTGACTCCTTAGATTCTTCTGTACTCAGCTGTTTGAATGCGCAGGTCCCTTACGATAGTTTCGCATCAAAAAAAAATTTCGGTTACCACAGCACTTAATGTTTTACTTGAGTTATAACTGCATAGTAAGTAGTACAGGTATTTTAAATTAAATGCTTCAACGACTAAATTACAGTTATACCCCTTTTTTGGTTTTTCGGCCACAAAAGTCGACACAATTATCGTATTGTCAACGTTTTGATAGCTCTTACCTACTCGACAGTAATGGCGGCTGAGTCACAAACAATACCACAACAGGTCAAATACGATTTGGACTTTACCGCATAGAATAGGGGCGCAGAGTCTAACGCGCGGTTAATGTGCAACCGGCTTTGCAAAAGGCAAGGGTATATCACGGCATAATCCTAAAGAGCACAAAAGTCGTCCATTCCAGCTTTTTCATTAAAATTTACCGAAAATATTCAACTTTTCTAAGTCTGCGCTGGTTTAAGTAGCTCTAATTAATGACTCAACTTTGTTTTAAAGTAAGCAAAGTGCAAGTATATGTATGTATGTAAGTTTATGCGTGTATTGCTCTGAATATATGTTTATCTTAGTGAATGTCGCAAAAAAACCCAGACATTTTGAAATCTCGAAAAATTTACGGAATTATCATAAAGAGTTATACAAAAATAAGAATACCATTGGAAGTTTTGCGGGTGGTAGGACCTTGTGCGGGGTCCGTCCGGATCGCTACCACCATCTTATCCATTAACCTCCCGCAAAACAGCAGTGTTATGTTCCGGTTTGGGGATAAGACAGCCGGTGTAATGACTAGCATAGAGGCATTTCATCTTAGTCCTCAGAGTTGGCAACGCATTTGCAGTCTTAGGCTTGCAATCTTGTGAACGCGAATGTCTATGGGTCACAGTTTCCGCTTACCATCAGGTGGTCTGTGTGCTCGTTTGCCTTCTCTTTGCCATAAAAAAAAAAAAAAAAAAGTTACCAAGAATGTGTCACGAGAAACTTGTATAAGCTTCTTATCCGTAGGTCTAACGCTGAATAACCAAAAAAAAAAAACATATTTTTAATCTGTATAGATTGCACGTAAGTAGAATATCATATGACATATATATATTTTTACATTTAGAGTCGGAAATATTATTAACATTAAAATCACATTTAACATGCACAATATGCACATGAATAAAAATAAATTATTCGATATCCTACCTCGTGTTTATGCAGCTATAATATGACAATATAGATCAAGGGCCCAGTCATACCGTTTTACCAACCCAATCTTTTATTCAAGTGAACTTTACAGACGATGTGGGCGAATCTTTAACTAGTTTGTTTTAAAGAGATAAAGTTTGGAATAAGGTCATGTTTATAAGAACAGTAAAGTTAGAGGTTAGAATTCTGAAAACCTTTTTGATAGAACTATATTTTCTTATAACATTGTAATATTACTAACGCAAAAAAGTGAGTTGTAGCTACTTAATTAAATTAGTTTTAGGATATTAGTCTAACCAGTACATAGTATGAAAAAGGTCTTATGTTTTAATGTGGGTTCTCATTAACTAAGGATTGATTAACTCTGTTATTAATTTCTCCCTTTTCAATACCCATCTCAATTCAAGTGCAGATCTTTATTGATCTACGGTCAATGATCTCGAAATAAAAAGAACTCACGATTTATTATTGATGGCTGTTAAAATATAACGTTTCAAA
Organism: Acleris sparsana; assembly: GCA_923062465.1. Lineage (NCBI taxonomy): Eukaryota > Metazoa > Arthropoda > Insecta > Lepidoptera > Tortricidae > Acleris > Acleris sparsana. The sequence continues at coordinate 20,115,965 of OV281286.1, forward strand.
CACATTTCTACACACAATAGCTGTTATTTTCTATTTCAAAGTAGATATAAAACAAGATTATTTGGGATTATCACATCCCATATTCACAAATGTTTTTTTAATACTTTGCTTGAGGTGTGATTTTGAATTCAGATCTGAACAGGGCGCAGTGCAAATATTTCTGTTAAAAAAATATTTTTTGGGACAAACGTTGGTTGTACTTTTTTTTGAGTTATTATCTCCTTATCAAGGCTAAACTAATGAGTCCCAGCACGGCGGATGCTACTTTACGTATTAAAGCCGAGTTCCTGTCGCTACCTTTCGACTCCATCATCAAATCATAAACGAGAACTGGTTAAAAAAAAACTTGCAAGATTAGACCGAAACTAACATACAGTCGAGTTTATAACTTGTCTATTTAATGTCATAATTTAAACTGCCATATATGAATTGTCACAGCGATTAAAGTGACAAGGTACTTAGGTGAACATGTTTATGAACTCAGTTAATATAAAGTTAGTAAAAAACGTTGTAAAAATATATTCACTCGCTGCGTCGTAGCTGCTCGTGCGCTACGGCGGGCCATTAGCGTAGCACATAGCGTAGCGCATACGAACCAAAAGTACTTCGAGCAAGCCTTTTGTTTTTTTTTTGTTGGGGTTTAAAAAAAGCTCCAAATGTCACGAACAAATAGAAAGCAATAAATAACTGAGCTATCATAATGAGTCCCGTCACGTCACGATTAGCGGAGACAACACATTTGTATGACAAAAGACGATACAATAAGCAAAATGTAATAAGACATAAGATAAATAAGCGTTGTTTACGACGTCGTAAATAATAGCAATGTCATTGCAGAGAGAGAAACGTGAATTAGAATGAATATGGGTATGGGCATGGTTAGAGGCTGTACAGTCGAACTCATAAGTGTACATTTTAATACCTCGTCGCAGTAACGTATTGAAGTGAGACTGGTTTGAATTTAGCATGTCAATAGCTGCGATAAGGTAAAATGTTCAGCTAGGTAAAGGAGAAGGGACACAAGCACACAGGCCTCCAGGGCCAACATTAAAATACAACCACAGATACAGGTTTCTAAACATATTGTAGGGAAGATTTGATATGGATGTAAGATAAAACTATGTACGAACTTATGATAGTTTCTGTACATTGGTTCTAAACGCCTGAACAATTTTAATGTGATACCGCTAGAATTCCAAGTGAGTAATATTTCAATCTATTTAGGCAAAATAAAAAATAGAGTAATTTTCTAACTGTAATTTTATTGAATGAAATAAAATAAAAAACTATGCAACAGATATATATATCTACTTAAAACTAGAATTGTTAAATAGATTTGTGCACACTATTTCAGATCCCCCCCCCCCCTTTAATACATCGCGGTATTGTACCCATGATGCTGGCTGCGTTACCTCTCTTGATAGTTAAACCTATCCATGGGAGACGAGCTCCAGCTCTGGGATCCCCGGAGGCGTCGATAAGTTTGGCGGACGGGATCTTTATAAAAATTAAACATGTCAGATATTCTGCACTGCAAGCGCCACAAAATCGTAATCGATATCCCTAGAATTCCGAGTGACTAACATTAAAATGTATGTAGGCAAAATATGTAAATATAGGGTATTTTCTTGCGTCAACTGCAAACAAATTCTTGGTAAAGATCCATCATCATCCATCTAGAATGTCAGCTGTTTAAAACGTTTCAAGTAAGCAATTTAATCTCTTGTAAAACAATCTACTAGTCTCTTTATTTAATTATATTCTGTTAATATAAATTGAACTGTAAAAAACCGTAAACGATCCCCCAGTTTATAGTCCCGCCACAATATTGCCAACCGTAAATACCGATTCAGCCGCCCTATAAAATTCAATTAAAACCGATAAAACGTGGATTCGATAGATTGTTTTTCGATGAATAAGCTTTTAGAAGAATTTCAGATGTTGTCAATAGATTGGGAATAGTGATTTTGTATGCTAATTTGTTAGCGACTACGTATTTGTTGATTTTGTAAAAAAAAAATAGTATACGAATAAGGTGTTGATAAGCTGTTGATGATCTTTTGGTTATTAACACATGATTGTTTAAACTTGTGAAATTACTAGCATAGAGGCATTCCATCTTAGTCCTCAGGGTTGTCTATGGATCACAGTTTCCACTTCCCATCAGGTGGCCTGTGTGCTCGTTTGTCTTCTCATCAAAAAAAACAAATATACACCATTTTTCTTTTCTATATTGATATTCCCTGTACTAGCTATTAATTCTAAATGAGCTATGCGTCAAACAAAGGGTCCAGACCTAATATTGGAAACTTTTTATCACTAATTAAGCTGCAAACAAAGCGCTGTGTTTTATGAACCTCTGAATTAATGATGCCGCTCTACCTTTGTGAAACTGAGACGTGGCTAATCTGTATGATACATCGTTATTTAGAGAGATCTGGGGATTACCACGACATACTAAAGCAGTTGTTGAAAGAAAGGGACAGAGCTATATCAGTTATTCAGCTCTGTCCTTCTCTCTCAACCAAAACTGAACTGCAAGAATTGTTAGGTGTTTTATTAAGAAAACATCGAGTTGGGCCTCAGTTCGTCTACGTAAAACTAGGTGAAACTAGGCTGCCATTACTGTCAAGTACATAAATGAAATTTAACGTAACGTTGACAATACGATAACATGTCAAAGACAATATTGTTTTACCCAGTGGAATAGAGCCCTTCCTTTGATGTTTATAGCAGCTTTCCAGTTGATGGGTACAGTTGGTTGTTTAACTTTGTTTATATTTTTAGGCCTCCGTACAAAAAAATATAATACGGAACCCTAATAGGATCACTCTCGCGTCTGTCTGTCTGTTAGTCACAGCCAAGTTGTAAATTGGTGACCCAAACACAGGTGTGCAAAGTTTTTTTTTTTTTAAATAACGGTCGATTTCGGGGGACAAATTAGGAAATTAAAAAAATGGCAAACCTTACTGTGTCATGTATCAAATGAAAGGGCTCGTTATGAGGATCTCAATTTTTTTTTTATTATTGTAAAAAAAATGGTTTTGATTTTATTCATGAAGAAAGACAAAACTGGACCATTCCCCCCATGATCTCCTAAAGAACAGAGCCTAGAATTTTTGAAAACATGCTAAATATAGTTCATTGTTTGCAGATTACAGGAAAACCTATTAGAATCCTATCCAAAAAAGAAACGTATGTACGGAACCCTCTCAACGCGAGTTGAACTCGCACTTGGCTGGTTTTTTTAGCTACGTATTTATTTTAAAACGCAATACAACAAAAAAAGGAATCCGTTATCCAAAAGGGCAAAGACTCTGATAAATTAAGTCACAACCCAAATATGATGGATGGAGCGACCTTTTCTTCAATTCGATTGATGAAGATCGGTTTTGTCGAGAAGCCGAACAAAACTAACTCGGATTACAGTATTGTAAAGTTGGTAATGGAATAGTCGGGAAATTAAGTTCTGGGCAAGATCAATTTGTTTATTTATAATAATATCAATAAGTATATTCTATTTTTTCTTTTTTCTTTTCTCTCTATCTCTCCCGTAAGATTCTTGGCATGTTTTCCTGCTGAACTACACATGTTATTTGATATTATATTTAATTTAATATTTGTAGCTTTATATAATGCTAGACTAAGTAGTACCATTGTAATATGAAATATGAAATATGTTTAAAAAATGACTGACTGCTGAGTTTCTTGCGGTGTTTCTTCTCAGCAGTGGTCTCCTCTTGGGAAGCGCTGGTAGATTCTTGACGTGTAAAAGTGCCCGAGCGGCCTACTTACTGAATAAATTTCTTTTATCTTTTATCTTTATAACTTAAGCTAAAGATCTTTTAGTAATGGGCAAAATGAGGTTTCTTATTTCTTTGTCTTGGATGAAAATTGATTGAAAATTGTGTCAAAACTTGCGTGGGAAATGTAATTTTAGAGTGGGCGGGTGTGTAACATACTCTGTTTTTTAAAGCAATATATGGTACTACTGTACTACTGGTTAAACTTTGAAAATAGAAATGAAAATGGGTCATATTTATTTCAGATTTAACAATTGGTAAAGATTTTTAACCATACCAATTTCACCATACGATGTTATCAACTTAACAAACGATTGGTATTGTTTTATTTTCGAGGAATATGGTTTTAAAGCCGTTAAAGCAGTTTTTGAAATATTTATGTTTTTCGAATATTTCTACAAAAGTAAAGGACAATGGGCAAATTTGTATGGGCACTGTCCCCCCCCACCAACAGTAACGGGATGCATGTCTATATGTTTATAAGGACCCAAAAAAAGACAAAATACTTATTTTAGTAGCAAAATCAATGGGATTTTTTTAATGAAAACAAGGGCCAAATAAGGCAAATCATCCATATATGTGTTCATTTTCAAACAAATTCCATACGATACGATTATGGTTTTCCAAGAAAACCCCATACATCTGGTGATCGTCTCCATAGTAAAAATACATAATGTTGCTGAGATCTATTAAATGAGACATGTTTCTTTTCTGTTGGTGGGGGGGGGGGACATTTCTGCCCATGGTCCTTTAACCTTTATTTGACTTTTGTTTTCGGCTTGAAGCCCTCCTAGGTGTATCTTACGGGTTAGGCGAAAACCGCTTGAAATAGTAAGTATGTTTTAATACACTATTACAATAACTTTTTATCATCAGATATCATTTAATTGTTGTAATTTATTACAAAATGCCAATCCATTTTTAAAATAAACATGTCGTCCATAAAATGTCTGTTAAATAAATAAAGATATTAAAACAAAACTATTGAGTCAAATACTATTCTGTCGAATTAGAATGAAAAACGGTAATCTTTTTTTTGGCCTATCTTAATTCTAGAGTGTTAACAGCTGTCAAAGTATAAAAATAATAATAATAATAATCATTTATTTCAAATTAAAAGAACAACAATATATAGTATAAGAAGCAAAACAGTCAATGATCTTAGGTCTAGGAAAAAAAAAAGAAATTACATGATGTCTAAGCTAGGTGACAAAAAATTGCAACCTGTGTTTTAGACATTAAATAAGCATAAAACCAAAATATTATTACAATATACCTTTAAACAGTAATAAACGCTTACCTATATTAGTAATTAATTAATTACATCAAAAACATTAATAATTAGCAGAAAATAAAATAAACAATTAATCTACAAAAACATTATAATACAAATCACTTGTCAACATACGATAGACCTAGAAGCCATGTCAGTACTTTGGCTTTGCACATTTTTAAATTTAGGTTGTAGATGTTAGTATGAACTAACAGTCGATGAACATTGATTAACACTGAAAATAGTATGGAGAACTTGGTATTAACTTAGTTTAGTTAACTATAGCGTACAAACAGAGTGTTTTTATATAATATAACTGTTTTCCTTATAATAATGTATACATATAAATATTTTTTTTGTGTTAACAACCCTACCGTTCGAGCGTGCCAGCGGAGATATCACTATCCGTTCGCAAGAAAGTACGAAAAATTATTTTTTGTACTCGTCGATTAAAATCTGTGTATTAAGATTTCATAGAGAATACTGCAACGTCACTCTTTTCATCGTTGACACTTCCGAAACAACCGAAATAACCATTTCGATACGCTCAAGACAACTGAAAAAAATTTGAAAATAGAACTTCGTATTTCAATAATATATGTGTCCTTGTTTAAGGAGACTCGATCCGATACAAAATTGCCAATCTATGGCGTTTCGGAACGTAGCAGCGTCGCGTCATCTGTCAAAAATCGATTTAAACCTGCTTCTGTATCCAGGGCATAAAAAAAATAAAAAAACTACGGTTTGTGATTGGCTAGTTTTTAGCCAACAGAACAGCACAGTACTGCAACAATTACGGACGCCGTGGTTTGATACAAATGTCGATGTGGTGGTGATTGTATTAATGACTTAAATTATTAATTTTAATGAACTCGTACAAAATAGTACATTGTGCATCAAGGGTAGTATGAAGGGAATTACTAACGAGATTGTTAGAAGCCCGACGCCGAAGGCGGAGGGCTTTTAATGACTCGAGTTAGTAATCCCCTTACTGCCTGTGATACACACAATGGTTTTCATCACATTTGCGAGGAAAAAAAACAAAGAGAAAACACTTTAACTCTGCAAAATATAAAGAAATAACTTTTGACCAACGGGAACGTAAATGGAAACGATATTTTTTTTGTAACCTCTACCACAGATAATAACTGCGTTTAGTTTCGACCTGGATTCGAGCCAGATTTAGCCAATTTGATAAAAATGTATAATTACTAAAATTAATGATAAATGTTGATATAAACTTGAAATAGGTATAAAAATAATGAAGTTTAATGAAGCGTATAGGTTTTGTGTAATGTAAATTAGTCTATAGCTAATTTTTAAAGATGAAATTAGAAACCGATTTAATTTTTGGCTGAAAATTAAACCTCCTTAGTCAGAAATGATGTACGAAAGAGTTGCAAATTTTAAAAAGAAAGTCATTACTCCCTAGGGATGACAAACTCGCCATAATTCCCCCAGGGAACAATTTAGGCCATTGTCCTTCTGTATACAGGCATGGAATAACACCATTTACGAGCAAGTGTGATGAAAAGTATTTTTCACAATAGTGTCATAATCAAGCTTTATAATCTCGTACCTTACTTAGGCCACTCAGCAAGCTTCGTGGCCTAAACACGGTACTCGACTAAAAAGCTCTCTATTATAACAAGATTATGAAAATAACTATTTCAAATTGAGTTAATAAGGTTTATTTAGGCGCGTTCGGCCAGTGTTATACATATGTTTTACATGCCTACAATACTTTGTAGGTATTGATCGGACGTACTTTGTTGTTTTGTATGGAAGTAAACTATGCCTGGTAGTAATAGTGTAAAACACCTAAGTAATTACTGGTCTCTAAAATATTACTGGCACCTAGTGATTGTTGAATTATCGTCTCTATCACCTTATGTTAAAGTTTATGAGACCAATACTCAGTAGGTGGTAAACAATAGGGCACTTCACACTAGTAGATCATACAATATACTTGTATATTATTTTAAAGCCAGCAGTATCCTAGTCAAAGAAGCATAAAAGTGACCCGTCATGAACAATTCCCTTCGACGTCAGCACCATCCATCTTATACTCGTATCCAAGGGTCGACCAATCAGCGCTCGAATCGAGCACATCTGCTGACGTCACGATGCCGTAGACAAAAACCTTCATACTAAACCAACGACTCCATTTGGTGTCTGGTTTGTATTAAAATCTGGGTGCTTGGTATTGGATTTGAGGGCTGAAATAATAAAAATATATTTTGGAATTCTAACGGTGATGAGGGTAAGTTTTTACGTTTAAATTCTATGCAAAGGTAATAAAACGCCAGAGATATTAAATTTACTTGTTATTACATTTGAATACCTACGTGTTAAATATTTTTTGTTTGTCTAATTTATACCTACTTAGTATGTCAAGTTGGTTTTAATATAAAATTACGTGTTCGGAGTTTTTAATGTATCTATCTAATATACTTTAACTTATAACTTTTAAACGAGTAATTCTTCTATTTATACATATACAATGTCTACATAATCTGGATCTCGGAAACGGCTCCAATGATTTTCATGAAATTTAGTAGGCAGGGGGTTTCGGGGTCGATAAATCGATCTAGTTGGGTTTTTTTTGAAAACTTACCAAAAAAAACCGGGCACGAGCATGTCGGACCATGCTCAGTGTAGGCTTCCGCAGCCGTTACTACAAACAAATTAGACCACGGGACAAACTTAACTACCATACATCGACATAGGTCGCGGTCAGTTTACCAACACCGCAAACAAGTTTTCGGTAGGTAGAAACATTTAAACCGTGTGTAACTCAAAAACCAATGAAGTCTACTTAGTCGTGATAACTTTCCTATAAAATTCATTATATGTGCTTTCATCTAAGATATTTTTAGATTTTTAGTATTTGTAGTTTTTTGTGTGGGGGGGGGACACTTAACTCTAACAAAAATTAGCGCTTTAAAGCTAAAATTTCATAAACAAATGCTTTAATCGATTTTTTTCATATACCCGCAATATTTTTGAAAGACGTATCCAACGACACCCGACACTATGGGGCAGATGAGAAATAAATACATTCCCACGTCACGTGTAGGGGGGCACACGTTAACATTTTTTTTTTCAATATTTTTTTTTATCACTTTGTTATATAATTCATGCCAAATTACAGCTTTCTAGTTCAAAGAGTCTCTGAGCTAGACTGCGGATGGAGTTGGCGAAACTATAAGGGTCCCTAGTTTGACTACGGAACCCTAAAAAAGGTACTATGAAATAACCCAGGCAGGTCACTAGGTTATATTAACGTAGAGACATCGTTTGACGAATTCGGACCACACTTTCAGCCTCTTCGAGGTAATAAAATAATATAAATAGCACATAAACTCATGAAAAGGTCAGAGAGAAATGTGGACTAAAAGAAGATGTAGTGACTAAGATTGAAAAGGGCATGCTTCGATGGTTCGGTCATTTGGAAAGGATGGATGAAAGAAGATTGACGAAAGAGATATACAGAGCGAAAGTGAGTGGAAGGCTCGGAAGAGGCCGCCCTAGGCGTACTTTTTCGAATCAAATCGGAGAAATACTGGAAAAGGGCCGAATCTTAAGTACCCGAAACCGACGTGCGTGCATGACTCGATGTATGAATGTGGAAGAAGCGAAAGACATTTGTCAGGATCGTAGCAGGTGGAAAGAAGTCGTCTCTGCCTACCCCTCTGGGAAACAGGCGTGATTTTATGTATGTATGTATAAACTCCAGAGAAGTAAATAGTTATGGTGCTTATTATTCATAATACACAAAGAACCAAGAACTCTATTCTACACGGCAAAACTATATTACCTTTGACATGTAATCGTATTGTCAACGTTGCGATAACTCTTATTTTCATCATCACCATCATGTCAGCCTAAAGACGTCCACTGCTCTTAGAAGCTTGCTTGACAGTAATGATTATGGCGACAATTTTCCTCAAAGAATCTATAATATAACGTATTGTTAACGTTTTGATAGCTCTGGCCCGGTTAGGCGGTAGAAACCATATCGTCTTTGATCTATTATAGATTGTTAACGTAAGTAATGGCCGAGTTAAAAACGATCCTAAAACAGGTCATATACGATGTCGTTTTTACCGCCTAGAATAGCGGGCCTTATTTACTTGACAGTAATGGCGGCCAAGTTAAAAACAATAGTATAACAGGGCCTCTATTCAACACGGTAAAAACAATATCCTTTTTTTTTTTTTATGGCATTGAGAAGGCAAACGAGCACACAGGCCACCTGATGGTAAGTGGAAACTGTGACCCATAGACATTAGCATAAGACTGCAATCCTAAGACTGCAAATGCGTTGCCAACTCTGAGGACTAATATGGAATGACCCTATGCTAGTCATTACACCGGGTGTCTTATCCCCAAACCGGAACACAACAATGCGAACACTGCTGTTTGGCGGTAGGTTAATGGATAAGATGGTGGTAGCTGTTTCTGATTTGTTATCGTATTGTCAACGTTTTGATAGCTCTTATTTTCTTGAGATTAATGGAGGCCGATATACTGTAGCCCTAGACAAGATGCATGGCGAGATGTGGCGAGATCGTTACCGTTATTGACTTAATCTGCCAGATGGTCAATACAACACTTTGTTAGTTTAAAAAAAAACTATAGCCTTAAGCATCTAGAGCCACAGGTCCTTTTAGTTAGCGACAAATGTTTGTGATTCCATGATCATTCCGGTCAGTTGCCGCTGACCTAGTTGTGGCGAAATACACGTGACAGGGCACTTGATGCGGAAAAGTCAAGGTTGAGCCACGTGCCGGGCTCCTATTTAACCAACCTAAAGTTTCGCTAATGAGATGAGATAAATAATGTAAACAACGATTGTTACTGAGTTATATTGCGATAGCGAGCGATTATTATATCTGTCCTTATCTCTCGTACGCAATATATCTTCAGTTGGTTGATGACGGCTGTCGTTGCGTGATTCGTGGTACGAGATGGTACAGGAAAGCTGTACAGAAGTTGTAAAAATTTGGGCCGCCATTTTGTGAACATCATTCTTGTTTGGATTGCTTTAACTATATTCAGGAAGCTTATTTACATTCTTTATCTCGTCTCATTGGCCTTACTTTTATGTCCGTATGTATTTGTTTTTTTTATATTGCCTGTGTGTTGTTTTTCTTTTTTTTTCTTGTACAATAAAGAGTATACATACATATATACGCCTATATGCGTTGTTCGCAGTTAAACCTTGAATGAGACGGCCCTTTATCATATAAATATCAAGCCGACCAGCGCTGCGCTGACCTTGTGAGTTGTGACATTCTACTTCTCGATGGCCCTCGTCTTGGGGATTACTTAGATAATGCTGGCAAGGCTGCGGAAGCATCCCTATTTACGAGCAGATTATACTATCTATATAATATAACCATAAAGGTAACCTATAGATGTTTCGTTTGTCCAAAATGTTCATTTATCCGAAAAACTCTCTGAACCCATCAACTTTGTTTTTAAAGACGTACCTACACCTCTAGGTAAGGTTAGGTTAGTTTTATTTAGGAAAAAAAATTACCTGACAAATGTAAATTTCGTGCAAACGAACGGCTGACAACAGTTTTTAGAACTTATTTATTATAGGTAGCCACTAGAAATACATACATACATAAACTCACGCCTAATAATTATTCGATAATTCAGAACCACATTCATCCCTATACCAGCGTATTAGTGACAGGTTGGAAGCCCATCGCCTAACAATACTACAAGCCTTTATTCCCTTAGTCGCCTCTTACGACATCCACGGAAAGACATGGAGTGGCACTATTCTAACCTGGCAACCATACAGGACAGGCTATAAATAATAATAAATAAATAAAATAAACATCTTCAAAATTGGTCAATCCATTGAGTTTATCTAGCTTCTGGACAGCACGGATATAAAGCGAAGACTGAGAAGGAAAGCGTTTCGAGATAGTTTAGTGTAGTGATAGTTTAATTAGTGTAGTGATTAGTATACACAAAGAACATATTAATAGAGTTTTCCCCTTAACAGAGACAATAGGTAAAGTGTTGTTAACAGACAGTTTTTTAGCTTTGTCTGTATTAGAAGTAAAAAATAGTTATTAGTCATTAGACTAGATTGTATTTCAATGAAATGTATAATAAGATATATCAATGAATAAAATTAAATAAATCAGATACACAGACACACGCATACACACGTTTAAAAATGTAGATGCTTTTTGTATTTCCGGGACTGATTGATAAAACCCCGAACCCTTTAAACAAACCCTTTTGTTGGTAAACAGCGGAAAGGTTTACCATTCTTCTTTGTAACGGATCCATATCAGTCAGCTCTCACATATGTATACTGATAGTAACTGATTACGGTCAAAAATGAACAAAAGCTTGCTTAGGTAAACGCTATTTACGAAGTTTACAGATTTATTACTCTTAGAAGCCTAAATTTGACGGTACCTATAGACTTAGCCTAAAAATAGGCCTAGGACGACATATCATGGACCTACAAGAGATACAACTCCTCATTGCCTAAGGCATCTGGAAATTCCTGGACGCAACGGACCTTTGCGGTGAACTCTAAACAAAGGGCTGCCACAATGGATCAGTAATGGACGAAGTAGCACTCAAGTCCCATCTCAACCCCCCCAATAATAATAATAAATAATAATACATACATACACTCCGGCTTTCATTTCCAGAGTGAGGTAGGCAGAGTTTTTATTTATGGCAATGATCCGCGAGCACTTAGGCCACCTGATGGTAAGTGAGATCTGAGACTTAAAGCCAATTGAAATCTCAAAACTGCATCCTAAGACCTCAAATGCGTTGCCAACCCGGAGGACTAAGATAGAATGCCTCTATCCTAGTTTCACCGGTTGTCCTAACCCCACACCGGAGCACAGCAATGTAAAAACTGCTGCTTGTTGGTGGGTTAATGGAAAAGTTCGTGGTAGCGATCCGGACGGACCCTGCACAGGGTCCTACCACCACTAATAATTCCCAACAACTCCTGAAACTTTTTATTAATTCTGTAACCACATAAGGCAAGAGTTATTTATTATTTATTTATTTGTTTTTAACTCGGTTGCCATTACTGTCAAGTAAATAAAATCTAATTTAACGGTAACAATACGATAACATGTCAAAAGCAATTTTGTTTTACCCAGTAGAATAAAGACACTGAAATTAAGGTTGTCTGGAAAAGATCGCGACCTGCAATTTTAACCTTTAAAGTTCATTAGAGCCGCTATATAAAAGACGTATGTTAATAAACTGATATTGACGTTCAATTCTCTCAAAATCTTCTCTCTTGTATCTCGTTGCGGTGCCCTAATAGGAGATCTCGTTCCTTAAATCTTTTTTCAGTTCCATTTTGTAGTACGGTATATGCAAAGAATAGATTTCTAGTCAGAGCGTGTAAAAATCATAATTAAAGGTTTATAGACTCTGACATTTTCCACATGTCTCTACATAAATTGGTTTATGCAATAAAAAGTAAAAGTAAAAGTAAGAAATAATATTAATAATAATAATAACAATACGAAAGAGTAATAATAATAATAGAATATCATAAGGGAAAAATGAAAAGTTTTGTTTAAATAAGCACTTATTATAATTGTGTAAGTTTGATTATTTTGGAAGAAAGCTGTAATGTAACACTTATGATCTTATTATGAGTTTCTCACTTAAGTGCATGCATTAATGCATGTTCAAACGCTGAAACAATTAACCAAAGTTTCTTTAGTTCTTAAGTTCACCTTGAGCATCAAGTGTATTTAATCCAGTAGTGGAAACTGTTTTGGCCAATGTTCTAGCTACAATGTATTAACCATAATGTATTATATATTACTATTATATATTATTTTTATATTAGCCTGTACGAGATTAGAGTGGCTCTAAAACAGCTTAAGAACAGCAAGGCACCGGGTGATGACGGAATTACGGCTGAGCTTCTGAAAGCAGGTGGATCACCGGTTTTAAAAGCTCTTCAGAAGCTATTTGATTCCGTCATAGCCCAGGGTAAAACGCCGCAAGCATGGCACGCGGGCGTGGTGGTTCTTTTCTTCAAAAAGGGTGATAATACCCAGCTGAAGAATTATAGACCCATCACGCTCCTGAGTCATGTTTATAAGCTGTTCTCTAGAGTCATTACGAATCGTCTCGCTCGCAGGTTTGACGACTTTCAGCCTACCGATCAAGCCGGTTTCCGAAAAGGCTTTAGCACCATAGACCACATCCACACGCTGCGGCAGGTTATACAGAAGACCGAGGAGTATAATCAGCCACTATGCTTAGCGTTTGTGGACTATGAGAAGGCCTTCGATTCGATCGAAACATGGGCTGTGTTGCAGTCTCTTCAGCGGTGCCAAATCGACTATCGGTACATCGAGGTGTTAAAGTGTTTGTATAGAAACGCCACTATGTCAGTTCGCCTTCAGGACCGGAACTCGAAGCCTATCCAATTGCAGCGAGGAGTAAGACAGGGAGATGTAATATCTCCGAAACTGTTTACTGCTGCATTGGAAGACGCTTTCAAGCTTCTGGACTGGGGTGGTTTTGGCATCAGCATAAATGGCGAATACATCACTCACCTTCGATTCGCCGACGATATTGTCATCATGGCTGAGACCCTGGAGGACCTTGGTACAATGCTCGATGGCCTCAGTAGAGTCTCTCAACAAGTGGGTCTTAAGATGAACATGGACAAGACGAAAATCATGTCAAATGTCCATGTCGTACCCACTCCTGTCAAAGTTGGTGACTCTACTCTCGAAGTTGTTGACGACTATCTATACCTAGGACAAAAAATCCAGTTAGGTAAGTCCAACTTCGAAAAAGAGGTCAATCGTCGAATCCAACTCGGATGGGCAGCGTTCGGTAAGCTACGCACTATCTTCTCGTCCCAAATACCACAGTGCCTCAAGACAAAAGTCTTTGATCAGTGTGTGTTGCCAGTGATGTCGTATGGATCCGAGACATGGTCGCTTACAATGGGCCTCATAAGAAGGCTCAAGGTCACTCAAAGGGCGATGGAAAGAGCTATGCTGGGTGTCTCTTTGCGAGATCGAATCAGGAATGAGGAGATTCGCAGGAGAACTAAAGTAACCGATATAGCTCACCGGATTGCAAACCTTAAGTGGCAGTGGGCGGGGCACATTGCTCGTAGAACTGATGGCCGTTGGAGCGGAAAGGTTCTAGAGTGGCGACCGCGAACCGGGAGACGAAGTGTTGGCAGACCTTCCACAAGGTGGACTGACGATCTGATAAAGGTCGCGGGAAACCGCTGGATGACAGCAGCAGAGGACCGATCGTTGTGGAAAACCTTGGGGAAGGCCTTTGTCCAGCAGTGGATGTCTTGCGGCTGATAATGATGATGATGATTATATATTGCTGTTTGTTTCCCTTGATAAATAAATAAATAAATAAATAAATAAATAAATAAATAAATAAATAAATATTAATTAAATCTCATAAATTACAATTAAGTGGTTCTAGGAGTAATTTGTTTGCTTTGTATATTGTATTTTATGTGGGTACATTACTTTAGTGAAACACATTACAACGAACAACGTATCATTATGTAGAATTCTCATTTCATCGAAAGGCATTTCTCGCCGCTTAAGTTATTTGTTTTTTGTAGTCACAAGTCTAACTCCTGCGTAGTTAATGTATAATATATCCTGAATACATCATGGTTTCAGCAAAAAATAATTTTCAATGAAATTAAATTCGATGAAAGGATACACTCCGTCAAGAGAAATTCGATAAAATTATGGACCATTACAAAACGTTTCTATTAGTCGTTAGTAATTCAACAGTTTGGTCAAACAACTAGAGGGTTTACGCAAATTCAAAGTAACAGTAGAAACACACTGATAATATAAACTAACTATTAAAAGTCACTTACGAGTCAAATAAGTTCTACCTATACTATTATGACCCATTGAAAAGTTCCTACGACCACCTTTCATCCGTTAAGGTAATTTTTTTCCATATTCCCATCACGCCCACATTATTATTATTCCCAACTCGTCCACATTTCTAACTCGTCCGCATTACCAACTAGTCTAGATTCCCAACTCGTCCTCATTCCTAACTCGTCTGCAACTTAACCTAGGACTGTAGGGCTGTTCGATATCAATTCGATCACTTGGTTGTTCACTAGTTGTTGGGAATGTGAAGAAAATGGCAATGTGGTCGAGACAAGAATGTGGACGACATGGGAATGTGGTGGAGATGGGACATACATACATACATACATAAACTCACGCCTTCATTCCCAGAGTGGGGTAGGCAGAGCTACAGAATTTCCAACAACCCTAAAAACTTGTTGATAATTCTGTAACCACATTTTGCACAATCAGGCTAAGATGTTTGGGAATGTGGATGAAATGGGAATTTGAACGAGATGGGAATGTGGATAAGATGGGAATTTGGACGAGATGGAAATGTGGCTGAGATGACAATGTGGAGAGGATGGGAATATGGACAAAGGAACCTGAGCTCTTTTGTGTTCATCATTGTACAAGCACAGCATATGGTAGCATAGATGTAATTGCACCCCATCTAGCATTAATTTACAATAATTGCATATCAGAGGGGATCTTTCCAGATCTCATGAAATATAGTAAAGTCATACCTCTTTTTAAATCAGGCGAGATGAGTGATATAACGAACTTCCGTCCCATTTCCATACTACCAGTTTTAAGTAAAGTCTTTGAGAAACTAATGCTGAAGGATATGTTAGGTCACTTTAACAGAAATAAACTACTTAGCAATAACCAGTTTGGCTTTACAAGAGGTCGATCAACAATTGATGCGGCATCTGTACTCATTAAATATATATATAACAGTTGGGAAAAATCTTGCGACGCAATAGGAATATTTTGTGATCTTTCCAAAGCTTTTGATTGCGTCGAACATATGACCCTTATTTTAAAATTAGAACATTATGGATTGTCCAATAAAGCTTTAAGCCTTATGTCTTCTTATCTAAGTGATAGAACTCAAACAGTTGTTGTAAACAAAACGCAATCTGTTGGAGCTACAGTGAAAATAGGTGTGCCTCAAGGCTCTATTTTAGGTCCTTTTTTATTTTTGGTCTACATAAATGACTTACCACCAATAGTACATGAACTTTGCGATATTGTACTTTTTGCTGATGATACTTCACTAATTTTCAAGGTAGATAGAAAAACCGTAGACTACAGTAGGATAAACGCCACTCT
The DNA here is from genome assembly GCA_923062465.1 of Acleris sparsana. Lineage (NCBI taxonomy): Eukaryota > Metazoa > Arthropoda > Insecta > Lepidoptera > Tortricidae > Acleris > Acleris sparsana. The sequence continues at coordinate 20,132,266 of OV281286.1, forward strand.
AGTTAAAGTACATAATTGGTTTATTAGTAACAACTTGCTACTAAATGCCAAGAAAACTAAATGTGTTAGGTTCGCTTTGCCTAATGTTAAACCGGTAGATTCTAGTATTTTTCTAAATAACGAGTGTTTGCTAATGGTAGATAGGGCGGTTTTCCTAGGCATAACAATAGATAAAAATTTGCAATGGAGTCCCCACATAGCTGCACTGGCAGGTAAACTAAGTTCGGCAGCTTACGCCGTTAGGAAAATTAGACAACTAACTAATGTTGAGACAGCTCGCTTAGTTTATTATAGTTATTTTCATAGTGTTATGTCTTATGGTATTCTGGTTTGGGGTAAGGCAGCTGACATACAAACTATATTTGTGTTACAAAAAAGGGCCATTCGTTCTATTTATAATTTAAATTCCCGTGACTCATTAAGAGAACTTTTTAAAGAAATTGATATCTTAACTGTAGCGTCTCAATTTATTTACGAGAATATTATTTATGTTATTAAGAATTTAGATTCGTTCACCAAAAACTCAGATATACATAATTTAAATACTAGAAATAAAAATAAAATAGCTATTCGAAAATTCCGTGTCCGTAAAGTATATAAATCATTTGTTGGTCAATGCATTCATTTCTATAATAAATTACCTGAAGTAGTTTCAAAGTTACCTTTTCCAGCACTTAAAAAATATTTGAAAAGGTCGTTAATGTCTAAAGCGTATTATAGGGTCGAGGACTATCTAACAGACAAAAATGCATGGCCTACACCCGAAACTTAGTCAATAGTAATTTGTTCAAATGCAAAGGCTTTATCCTGCTTTTTCTTGTCTGGGGGACACCGTTGATGCAGGAAAACATATCGAAACTTTTATGTGGTCATCTTGCACCATCTTATATACACATATATAAGTAGGTCGTTGTAGTTATTTTATTTTATTCTTTTCTATCTTTCTCTCCCGTAAGATTTTTGGCATGTTTTCCTGCTGAACTACTGTTATTTGATATTATATTTAATTTAATACTTGTAGCTTTATATAATGCTAGATTAAGTTGTACATACCATTGTAATATGAAATATGTAATAAGTTTAAAAAATGACTGACTGCTGAGTTTCTTGCGGCATTCTTCTCAGCAGTGGTCTCCTCTTGGGAAGCGCTGGTAGTATCTTGACGTGTAAAAGTGCCCGTGCGGCCTACTTACTGAATAAATTTCTTTTATCTTTTATCTTTATCTTTTATAGTGTAATTATCATTTTAATTGCAATATATTAAATTTCAAGTTAATCCAACAGTAAGATGCCAGGTAAAATTAACTTCCAAGATTTAATTACATTGTTAGTTTGTTACATAATTTTAATTAGTTACAAGTGAAGTTATATACAAAGCGTGTAATAAAACTAAACCTACGAAAACGCATAATAAAGTATCAAAAATATCAACTAGTAATTGAATACGAGATGCGATACTCAAACTCCAACCCCTTATGTTCGTAGCACGTCTACGCCGTAGCCCGTAGAGCCCCTACGGTAGTGTAATTCTACGTGAAGGTTGTAGGTGGATATCATAGAAATCTGACGCTCATAGTAACAGGAGCTTTATTCTGCTGAGTAAAACTATATTGCCTTTGACGTGTTATCGTATTGTCAATGCTATGATAACTCTAAGGCCCGTATTAATAAACTGATCTCAACTCTAATGCTCGTCTCGAGATGAGTCAAAAATTACAGTGTTCTATGGTTTGGCGTTTACTTTGACGTATCTTGTGACGGGCCTCACAGTCAAGATGAGTTTATTAATACGGCCCTTAGGTCGCCTTTGTACATATTTTATATTAATTGTATTGTTCTGGTTTTTCTTTTGTTCAGTCTACGTCAAAGATACGTTTATTTTTTTTTACCTTATAAAAATATAAAATATCTTTCACGTCGACTGTACAACAAAGTGTTTACATACATACATACAGCCGAGTTACAAATAATAAGATATCATGTCAAAAACAATATTGTTTTATTGAAAAGGATAGCACTACGCAGTTCGTGCTAAATATATATTCCGTAAAAGAATCGTACATGTTTACAAATATTAAAGATAATTCGAAAACGGGACGTATTCATATAATTAAAATGTTTGTGTTCGAGCTACCGTACGAAAGGTCACAAAATACGTATGTTTTTCGTAATGAATACTCATTTTATATTATCTGTATAAGCCTGCTTTCATTTGCTTAATAATGCAACAAAGCTTTTAAAATTGTATGTCAAGTAATCTTTGTTAAAGTATCTTTTACGTATTTAACGCCATTCTACGTACCCAAATACAATTAAAACAAGTGCCTTATTCTAAATGGTTTTTTGTATATTATAGGCAGTAAAATCCAAATCATATTTGGCCTGTAAGGCTGTTTGTCCACCGCCGCCGTCACCGTCACGTAACCGAGAACGAGATGACGGCGCCGAAGTAGCGGTACATACATTTACTTAAGCCGCGTGTCCACCGCACATCCGTCACCCGTCATGTGACGGCGGCGGTGGACAAACAGCCTTACGGTATCGTTTTGAACTCGGCCGCCATCACTTTCAAGTAAATAAGCGCTGTCAAAACGTTGACAATAGAAAATAAGTCAAAACCGATTTGGCTTTTAACCGTGTTGATTCACAGCCCTGTACTTTTTACAGTCTATGGCTATGCTCGGGGTTTCTCTGCGTGATAGAATCAGAAACGATGATATCTGCAGTAGAACTAAGGTTACCGACATAGCCCGAAGAATAGCTAAACTGAAGTGGCAGTGGGCGGGGCACATTGCTCGCAGGACTGATGGCCGATGGGGTCAGAAGGTTCTGGAGTGGAGTCTAGTTCATAAATATGCGTACGCTTTAGTACCTTGTCACTTTCATCGCTGTGACTATTCATATATAGCAGTTTAAATATGACATTAAATGGACAGGGCACTAAAGTGTACAATTTGTTATAAAAATGTCACAAACAATTTTTTTTATAGTACTCGTAGCGTATTTTCACGTCGCGTCCTTTTATAATCGCAAAATTAATTATTCGTCTTTCTTTATGAAACGTTTTTTCATGTAGCGTTATTTAATGTTCGCACTTATTTAAAACTCTGGTGTTACTAGTAAATAATTTTAAATCTCTTTCTTTTCCTTCCCAAAAATCCAATTTGACAGGTTTGACGGAGCTCCGCTGAGCTGGGCTCCTGCTTCTAGGTTTTTTGGTCCTTCGGGTCTGATATAAAAATGAACCTAACCTTACTTACCTACGTATTACGATAATATTACTATTCTAAAATTTACGAATGGACAAATTAGGAACGGATAAAATACGAATAGTATAAATCATAAACATAAGAAAACGCTATATAAAAAATCGCTACATGAAGAACAGCGATTACCTAAGAAAATCAACGATTAGGAAAGAATGCGATGTGAAAATAATCTACCAAACCACATATATTATGAACTCGACTGTGCAGTTTATGTGTACACACTCAGATATAAATCAGCAGCTCAGCATAGTGCCAGGAACTAAGCCTTAGCTACTCGTTCACCCTCCATTATGCTGAAATCTTCTCAAGGACACCGAATACTGTAACACTTTCAATACGTCATGTATGATTCACGTTTCCCCGTTTATAATAGGGTGTATATTCAAAGGAGCTGCTTAGGGCATTATACATATGCGTAACATAATTGGCATTATGTAACTTGCTTAGAGGATTGTGAAGTTACAAAATTTCCATCCAAAATGCGATAACTAACGATTCTCTCCCCTTAAACTTATTCCAATTTTTACGTATTTTAAATATGTTGTAGATATCATAAAAAACTATGATTGCACGTTTTGCTTTCCAAGAAAATATATCTAGAATCAACAAATTTAAAAAACATAAACAGAAATGTACAGACGTAGTTCTACTCGTATGTATGGATTTTTTTTTACGCGATTTCAGCGGCGTATCACAATACTCTTAAGTAAATGACTATGAAATAGATAATCCCTTTCGAAATAACGCGAGTATGGCAACCCCTTTCATTCAAGGCTGATACTTCCTAAAACCCCAGGTTCACAGGTTGCTTTGTTAAAAATGACAGTTCTTATATGAATCTGGCATTCTTTAATCATTTAACCTGGAGTTAACCTAGGGTTAAATTTGCGTGCCTGGACCTCTCGCTGCCTGCTTCGGCGCAAGCCATAGTTGGCAGCAAGGAGGCGTGGGGGGCGGGGGTGACCTTCAGCGACATAGTAATGATGCTGAAGGAAACAGCGAAGCGGCAGTGTGAGGTTAAACCCGAAGTGCTGCCAATGCGCCGCAGGCAACTGGGTCGGCGGCGGTTGGCAGCAACCGCATGCCACCGTAACGGGCGCCTGTGGGTGATAGATCGGGGGGTCTATCAACTGCAGTGAAATGTCTTGAGCTGGAAGGCCTTTGCTGTGTTTTAGGGCGACCTCAGCGGAGTAGGCGAGGGGCCTCGTAAAAGCCTCCGCCCGAAGGCGAGCCCAAAGGGCATCCGCTATTTGGGGCTACCTTTGGGCGCTATAGCGTTCCCGAAGCCCCCTCCTAAAGCGGTTGGCGCAACGCCCCGAGGGTTTAGTCCTTGCAAGTTGGACATGACCCATCCTGGCTCCGGTAGGGCTGAATATGCATAGGACTTACCCCCGGGACACAAAAAAAGGGTTAAATTTACGTAAAAGTGGGCCTAAGTGACTGATATTTTGCAACGTTCTCGCCTTTAACGAAACTGAAAATTGGAAATCAAAAATAATAGTCTGTTATGGCAAAATGGTTTACCGAGTAGAATAAACGTCCAGGCCACCTTATGGTGGATTCATTAGAAGCCTATAAATATTAGCAATCTCAAGATTTAAATATTACGATTACAAACTTAACTTCGAATGCGTTGCCAGCCCTAAGGACTCAGCTAGATTGCCTCTATGCTAGTAATGTCACCGGTTGTCTCATTCCCACACCGGAACAGTGCCTCTATTCAACACGGCAAAAACAATATAGTTTCTGATCTTTTATCGTATTGTCAACGTTTTGACAGCTCTTATTTTCTTGACAGTAATGGCGGCTGACTTAAAAAACAATACCGTAACCGGCATGATTTGAATTTTAGCACCTAGAATACAGGCGCAGAACTATGCGAACAATGCTATTTGGCGTTTGGTTTTACGGTAATAGCGATACCATCACAAGGTCCTTCTACCACTTCAGTCGAAGACGTCGCCGTCAATAGAACTTGCAAAAGATGTCAACAAAACCAAACGAACCAATTCACCATGATTACTCGAGATCAAAAGAGGTCTTTGGAATGATTTATACACTAGATCATTATGAAATAACTAGGGTTAGGATTTTGGTGGCATTTCGTGGTTCTAGAATCCATGGAGTCGATATTTCCTAATTATTATAATACATAACACTTTGATTTTGACATTCAGTATTTTAATATTTCAAATTTCATTTATTCGTTATTCGGCCGCACCATTTTAAATTAATTTTGGTATTGAGGATATCTCTGATGTGAAAGCGTTACAAACAAGCAAATATGAATAGCTATGAAATAACCGAACTAAATATGTATTTAGTTCATTTTTGAATCAATGTGTTATGTATTATAATAATTAGGAAATATCGACTCCATGGATTCTAGAACCACGAAATACCAGCAAAATCCTAACCCTAGAAATAACTATTCATTATACGTTACTTTTAATAAATACACGCTTGGTGAATATTTGAGGTTATGTGTCAAACAGTACTAATTTGTTTACATCGTTCACAAATTCTATTGACGGCGACTTTGGACTTATTTTTATAACGCTACTGCGCTCTGGTTCGACGCTTTAACGGTGCAATAACAAAACCCATTTGAATGCTTTATTGCATAATGCAACCTTTAAATGTCACTGGTTTTCTAGCACGCAATCGAGCTTTGAATGCGAAATTTATTGAGTCACGTTTGAACGAATGAAGGGATTTGGAACATTAAAAGCTCTATGTCCTATTTTGTTTCGAAAGCTATGTGACTTTTAATATGATTTAGTTTATATTGAATTTATAATATAATTGGTTCATAACCAAAAAAGTTCATCTCTAAAAAACAAGTCGGCAAGCGAAAAACACTGCTTCGTCACTGAAAACATACCTACAACCCCCACCACTCGGATGCTACATAATTAACACGGTAGTATTTCTAGACTAATTAGCGTCTTATTACCGGAATAATTACCGGCCACCGTTCGCAAAGGGGTTATTTATGGAACGCGTAATTTTCTTAAATATATAGAGATCTTAAATCCAATTTGTCTTAGGCTTCTTACAAATGGAATTCTGAAAACGTCGCTATCTTTGGTTTTTCTTGTAACAAATTTAAATTTAAATTCTCAGATGTCGTCCATTAAAATTGTGTATAGCGCATTTGAAAGATTGAAAAAAAAATCTTTTATATGCTTACACCTAACACAAGAAGAGAAGAACAAATTATCAAACAAAGACATAAACACAAAAATATCGTGCCAGACTGAGAAAAATAGTTCCTGCTCAGCATGATACTGGTTTTCAGGCCAGAGCTGGTCTTCCGCACGAACCCTTTGGTGACACCACAGCATGTCACACAACCAGCAAAACAAAAAAAACCAGCCAAGTGCGAGTCGATCTCGCTCACGAAGGGTTCCGTACCATTATGTATAAAAACAAACACGTTTGTTGTATCGGAGCCCCCCTTAACTATTTAGTTTAGTGTAATTATAAATTAATTATTTATATTTAAAGTGGATATACAACTAAATATTCTGTGAATATTTCAAGCGTCTACCAATTGCCGCTATTAATATGGAGCAAAAAACGAAAAAAAAACAAGTTTGTTGTATGGGAGCCCCAAATAAATATTTATTTTATTCTGTTTTTGAGTATTTGTTGTTACAGCAGCAACAGAAATACATCATATGTGAAAATTTCAACTGTCTAGACACTGTACATATGTACACGCATTTGAACTCTTAGGATTGCAGTTTTGAGACTGTAGTCTTGAGATTTCAAATGTGTATGGGTCTCAGATCCCACTTACCATCAGGTGTCCTGAGTGCTCACGGGCCTTCTCATTGACATTTAAAAAAATAACTCGACTGTACCTATGCTGTCGTAATACCAAAGAAGGCCGCTAACTACATAGTAATAGTATTAGCATTTTAATTTCAAATTATGTTACCAATAGAGCATAGAATGCTTTGACTATTCCATTCTCGTTTGCCGCCTTATTTGGTATTACAGCAGCACAGGGCTTCTATTTCCCGGCGGTAAAAACCATATCCTCTTTAGGGCCGTTTGCAAAAATATTGTAAGGTCTATCCATCCTTAGTTGTCTTATCATGTAAACGAACATGATTACATATTTTTTTTATGGCATAGAGAAGGCAAACGAGCACACAGGCCACCTGATGGTAAGTGGAAACTGTGACCCATAGACATTCGCATTCACAAGACTGAAAGCCTAAGACTGCAAATGCGTTGCCAACCCTGAGGACTAAGATGGAATGCCTCTATGCTAGTCATTACACCGGCTGTCTTATCCCCTAAACGGAACACAACAATGCGAATACTGCTGTTTGGCGGTAGGTTACACAATAACGATTACTTGAAATGTTGTTGTATACTTGAGAAACTCACGAAGTATTGAAATCAATACTTATAATAACCTCAAAAATATCTGACATTGCAATGTGTAGATTGTCTTTGCGTCGTATTGATCGTACGTCACGTTTGTTTACACGATAAGACAACTAAGGATGAACATACCTTATATAGTTAAAGCCTCAATTAAAATCCTTATTTTCTCAAACATGCTCGGAAAAACGGTTTTCCGATTGAAAGACAAGGACGGAAAGAGCCGCATTTTACTCCTAGGAGTAAAAAAACTATATGAAAACACTTTCCGTCCATGTCTATATTTTTCTTAAAAATGCTGTCAATTTGCATACAAAATCAAACGGACCAAGACAAAAATTCCAAACAGCCAAGGTAACTGCTCGCTTTTTTAGCACAGTGCGTGTGTTTCTTTTTGAATTTGCATTCCAATTTCTATGGTTAGTATTTAAAAACAATTGACAGTCGGTAACATTCGTTCATTCTGCATAATTAAATTACTTGCTTTTAAAAAATGTATTTGTATTATTTCCTCACATGTTTGAGAAAAGCATTATGTATGCCTCGGCGGAAACGAGGATTTCCTGACTCGTATTTTAGCAGGCCTCGCTATTGCTCGGCCTGCTAACCACCTCGTCAGGAAAACCCTTACTTTCCGCGCCTAGGCAACAATGTACTATTTTACTGTCCGTAAAAGAGGCGCAGACACAGGGACTACATCACTTTTAACGCCACATGGTCGGCAACTAATTTAAATATTGGAAATAACAATTTCTACGCAAAGGAGACTTACTTTTATCATTTTTGAAAAAAAAACCTGTATACGAGGGGCGGCTGAAAAGTTCTAAGCCTAAGGTAGAAAAAAAATGTTCAGATTTTTTTTACTATTTTTATTTTGCAATATAATCTCCCTCTAATTCAATGCATTTATTACATTTTTTAAATAATGCTTTTAGACCGTTAAAAAAATAAGTTTTATTTTGGCTGTCGAAATGTTCCTGTACAGCCGCCTTCATCTCTTCATCACTGCCAAATCGCTTTCCCCTTAAATCTTTCTTCAAATTGCTGAATAGAAAATAATCACTAGGGGCCAGATCTGGACTGTAAGGTAGATGATCAATTTCCTCGAAGCCAGTTTCCTTCAGAGCAAGCTTGGCAATACGAGCGGTGTGAACGGGGGCGTTGTCTTGCAAAAACAAAATGCCTTTGCTCAGTTTGTCCCTTCGTTTCTCGACTATGGCTTGTCGCACTTTTCTTAATAGCTCAGCATAATAAACTGCATTTATTGTAGAGCCTTTCGCCAAATAGTCTATTCAAAGAATGCCATCGCAATCCCAGAACACGGTGGCCATTAGCTTAGATGCCGATCTTTGAACCTTGAATTTCTTTGGCGGCCTTTCACCCTTTTCGATCCACTGCATAGATTCAGACTTCGACTCTGGATCATACTGTCTGATCCATGTTTCATCAACAGTTACTATGTGGGAACAAACTTCATCTAAACCTTCTTCACATAATTCTAAAAATGCCTGAGAAGTTTGAACACGACGTTCTGTATCGAAAGCTGTGAGCATTTTCGGCACCCAACGAGCACTTACTTTTGTCATATGCAAATGTTGATGCAAAATCTCTCCAACTCTTTCCTTACTAATACCTAAGGCTTCAGCTATTTGCCAAACCTTAATTCTCCGATCCTCTAATACTAACTTTTTGACTTTTTCAGTATTTTCTTCAGTCACAACCGATATTGGCCTTCCTGAGCGAGGATCGTCTTCGATCGACTCCCGTCCAAGTTTAAAAAGTCGACTCCATTTTTTAACAGTGGCATGAGAAGGGCCAGATTCACCGTAAATACTAGACATTTCTTCAAAAATTCGTTTCGGCGATTTGTCACTTTTCGTGAGGAACTTAATGACTGCACGGTGCTCAATTTTCGTGATATGCGTTGATAATTCACACATGATGACCTTTAGCGTCGGATATCTCGAGATGTAATAAACAAAAGACGACATTTTTTTCTTTTATTTATTAACTTTTTAAATGGTCTTTTTAGTGGCCAGTATCGCTAGCGCATATGCAACCTCAAAATACCTTAGGCTTAGAACTTTTCAGCCGCCCCTCGTATATGGGTTTTTGAAAGTTGTCTGCCTTTATCGCAAATCAAACTCATCGAATATGATAATAAAGTCGTGTTCCATGGTACAGATCGTCAAGGAGATTATTTTACTATTTACTTCTTTGGACAGTCGGTCTGTTGTTTTTGGGTATAAACCAAAATAAATGTCCAGTCAAAAAACCAAAACAAACAAAACCGTAAAAAAACTGTCGATTAACGTCAAACACGTACATTTTTGTAACGAAATTTTAAGTTAGACATCACTTAAGTAACATTGAAATAGCGTCATTATGCACATTTATTTTGGTTTTTACCCATTTAAAATATTTAATTTTTGTAATGATATTATTGTTGTGGCAACACAAATGATAAAAGCCACAAAACATAGATAGTAGTTGTAGATTTTTTTGTCAGATTGCCGCCCTTTACTACTAATGAGAAACGTTTTAAAACTAGGACAAATGTCAAAGTTATTGTGAATCCAACTTTAGGACATCCACATTAAGTTTCCAATTACAGAAAACTAAATTTAACTTGGGCTGTAAGAGGCTATAACGTATTATCGGCTTATCCACATAAATATAATCCACGTATTAAAGTTACACCAAATCCGAACGTAAATTTTATAATAACACAGCAGACGCGTTAATCAATAAGAAACCAGAACAACATCAGTTTAAAAATCAAAATAGATCAACAAATAAATGACTTATGACGTTTAGATAACGCATGACACATCGACCTATGCTTTAAGGCCATTAGCAACACTTATACTACTCAAAGCTTAATAATGGGGTTGTTATAGTAATACGTACAGTCTTTGGCGTCGGCAAACTATCTACACCCATCTTGAACCACTGCACTACCACATTTCAGTGAGGTCTCCTATTTTTTTACTCTAATTGGGGACTTTCGCGTCGCGCGTGCGTTTTCATGGCTATCTAGGGGGGTACTGAGGCTGAATAGGGATGGGATGCAGGGTTGCAGGGTTTGCTTTGGGGTTGTAACGATTTTTTTGTTAGTATTAAATTTGGTTAGATACATTGTTTTGCTTATTTAAATAGTCTCCATTTATTTATTGTTTTGCAATACGCGTGTTTTCTAATGCTTAATTTTCATTTGACTAATGTCAATTCAATTCCATTTTTCTTCAGGGTTTGAGGCTACAGGTGATCGGTAATTTGTTCCCGTGCAGATTAAAAATGAAGAGCTCAGTTGAAAATCTAAAACAAACAAGGCAGCATGAGGGTAGTATTATAACAGTTTATAGGATTCTTTCAGAACTATAAATTGTCACTTAAAATAAACAAGTCTCAAACTAAATTACGATGTTATCGATAAAATTATACTATTAAAATTAAAATTAAAAATGTGTATCGGCAAGTCTGTTTCTCAATAAGATTTTGAATGATCATATAGAGTAACAGCAGTTGGCAAATAACTATACACTTTTGTACAGTAAAGCCATTGGCAGATTAGTCCAGCAGGTCAAACATGACGATAAAGGACAATGTACTACAATATTCAGCTCCCTAACGCCGACCGTACCCATTTTTTCTATTTTTTTCTAGCGCTTCGTTCTGCGTAGTTGTCGTATCATAGTTTCTTCGAAAACAATTAATATTTTCGGACATGAAAAGTAATATGTGTCTCCAAGCTGCAAAAAATATATGCACCAAATATTACATGGAGCGGTTAAGGCTTTTTGATCATAGGGTACAAAAGTGATCCCAACCGCCCCCTAGTGGACGCGACGGTATCCGAAGGGCGGTAAGGTCCCTTATAGATATTATTAACCGAAATTCCATAACATTTAAAATGCAATGGATATTGCAATCTTTATTTTTGATCTTTCACAGCAGTCTACATATTCTCAAAACGTTTTCTCTGTTCTTCTGTGCGCTCTCACAGTATTAAGGTACAATTTGAGTCCTAGCCATACTGTTATAAATCTAAAACGAGACTTAATCGTGTAAAAACATAAAAAAGTAAAAAAGTAGGTGAGTGTTTATATTTCCAATTGCTATTTGGGGGATACGATTTTTTATGCTTTAGACCATGAAAACAAAAAAAACGAAAAAACACACTTTCACATTATTATCCCATAGATCCTAAGTGTAGCTAATTATTAATAAAAAAAACATTAACAATTAATTATACTTTTATTAACTATCGACACCTTCCCTTCCCTAGCCGTGACGTGAAGCTGCGCGCGCCGGCCTCTCCTGGCTTTTTATCTCGCGCCCCCAGTGTAAAATGCACGCTAAACACCCGTAATAGGGCTGCGTTCTGTTAGCTCACGGTGACCTTTGCCTTAAATCTGGTTCAAGTTACAAGCGACGGGTATAATTGAGAATGAAACTAACATTTTTACAAAGCAAATGTAAAATCGGAAGAACCTTTGCTGTGGTTCAAGATTTTTGAATTTTTAAATTGAATAATTTGAACCATCGAGGCACGTTTATACTAGGGGGTTACCATGACTTACTAAAGCAGTTTGGTTTAGGTAGAAAGAGAGAGAACTATATAACTGCTATAGCTTTGTCGGTTTCTTTGAAACCTCAACTGAACTGCTTTAGTAGGTCACGCCCCCAGAGTAAAAGGAGAAGCTGGTTACAACTTAGTTTTATTCTCCTGTCTATTACGCTCAGTGTTAGATATTTTCGAGCCCAATTTTCGATAAGATATTTTTCCTGGTGTAGTCACCAACACATTTATATGCTCAATAAATATACCCCCATAATATAGTCAAGAGCAATGACAGGTCACTTTGTATTGAGTTATCAACTTATCATAGAGAGTGACCCGTTTTTATTGCTCCTGAGTGTATGTGCTTCTGTTTAGTCCACCACAGAACATAGAGTATGTTCACGGAACAATTGTCCTCGTGAATGATATCCTTGGGGCCCTGACATGGCAGCGTGGCTTTTGACAGGTAAATAAGAAACACAGTGATAGATGCTTTATCCACATTTGACACGCGATATAGACGCAACCATACTGGATTTAATTCTTTAATAAGTCCATGGAAGTTTCTATAAAACACTCAACATTGGCAAATACACGATAAATGATAATAATTTAAAAAAACAGAAAGTGTGGCCAAGCTTCTCCATGGTTACTCCTCGTTTATTAAAAAGGGCGTTAACGCTTTTAACTTGGCTCATGTAGCGCTGCACGTAGTGATAGCATTTAGACGAATGCCTAGCGCCTAAATATAGCTAACAGTCATTACGTCACACGAATACGGCGTGAAGGTGACGTTCCGGGAAACCTCGCGTTGTTAACTTCGATGACTGTACTGGGCTCTATTCCACTCGACAAAACCATATTGCCATTGACATGTCGATTACTGGCAAGGACATTAAGGTCCGTATTAATAAACTGATCTCATCCCTAATGCACGTCTCGATATGCGTCAAAAATGACAGTGTTCTATGTTCTATGGTTTGGCGTTTACTTTGACGTATCTTGTGACGAGCCTCACAGCCAAGATGAATTTATTAATACGGACCTAAGAGCTATCGGGAACATCACAAAATTAAGAATAACTTTTTCCGAATGTTCATTTGTTCGAATTTATACATAGTAATTCAATTATCATACGTAGGTTAGGTTAGGTTTGATTTATAAACGAAGGAAAACAGTTAAGTCTTCTATCAAATAATTGCGTTCGGAATTATGAAAATTAGGAATTTTGATCCATTCGGAATTATGACATTTATGACTCTTCGGAATTATGTAGTGTACCCAAGAGCTACGAGTATCATAACGTTGACAGAACCATGTCAAAGGCAATATGATATGTCACGCCGGTTACGGCGCATACAGGTGACGTTCTGGGAAACCTTGTGTTATTTACATTTGTCAAGATTTTTATACAGTGTGTAAATGGAATACGAGCAAACATTTAAACTAGACGTAGGTTATAGCTCTACAAGTCATGTAAATGTGGAATTTCGTTAATAACTCTAATACATAGAGCGCAATTAATTTTTAAAGGTCCCATCGAGCAGCAATGTATAATGCATAACTTTTTCAGACCTTTCGTATATCGGCAGCCAAACTAGCGTAATTATGGCATTTAACGTGAAAAATTAGAATTGTTCTCTAAACAAAAACGTTTTATTTTGTATTATTATTGATTTTAACGTGAAACGATCATAATTTAATGCACCCATGCACGTAAATTGTCGTACATACTACTTACTTATCTTTACTAGGTAGGTATCCAGTGTGTCATCTATCACACACATACATTATTCACACATTATTGACATGATCTTTTTTGTGGGCTTGGTTTTATTAATGGATAATATTGCATTTACAGATTATGTATTAATTTAGCGGATTTAATGTGGTATTTATCAACAAAGAACTGTAACTGTCAAAAGAGTCATGACCTGTGGTAATGACAATTTCATAATCAATTCAGATGACCATAGACGAAGAAGTTGTATTGTACCTACCTACATACTTCTTTATTATGAAAACAGTTTAGATATGAGGAATTGAACTACTGCATACAGAAAACCCATCATGTAGTCCGGGCGGTAGTGTCACCCAATGTATGGAGAGGTCAAAATTTGGTATCGGATAAATTCACTTGGCACAGATGTATCTGAGGTCAAACTGAGCTGATTTAGCCCGGTAGCCATCAGTCACCCCCTGGTGGGTGGGGAGGGGGGGTATTCAAAGTTGCTCTCCGCCGCGCTTCAGATAAAAAATCATATTGGCTTCAATTTACCTATCACCTTGAGTGTGGTATCGTTTTCGGATAAACCATAGATGTGGCTTTCATTTTTATTATAATAATTATACTCTTTGATATCAATTTATTAAGATACATAAGGAAGTTTCGCAACATAAGGTTATATTCTTTGTTTCAACACACAATATTTTATAATATATATACAAAATTATAATTACAAAAAATATGGTTAAAAAGCCCAATTTATGCAGATTTCAAAAACATATAGCTTTATACCATTTATTTGAGACGTGCAAAATAAATAAATAAATAAGACTGCGGGTGGAAAGACTCGCGCGGGTAAATGAAAACTTGAACTAATGTCAAACTGAAACGGAAGAGAAGCTTACGGCAGCAAAATGTAGCCAGGGTGCCGGATATGAATTGCTTGCTAAAAACTTGCTTGAGTTTCAAAAACTGCATTCATTGCCTGTGACATTGAAAGATTGCTTGATCGCACGCATTAATGACCTGAAGCCAGTGCTCATTGAACATGCGGCATGTTGGCATAAAACATGTTATTTAAAAATAAATAATACTAAATTAGACCGAGCACGTTTGAAGGCAAAAAAGTCAGAGGAAGAATTTAATATCACTACCCCTATGACTCGCAGCTCAGTAACGACCGCCTATGACAAAAGTACATGTTTATTTTGTGGGCTAAAGAGTTTCCGAAGGAACTTATTATGCTCAGTAATGAAAAAAAGTTGCAGTGATTATATTATTACATGTGCCACAGAATTAAACGATTACGAACTCTTAGCAAAGGTATCTGATACCTGCGATTTGATTTCTCTAGGAGCTAAATATCATAATAAATGTTACGTGAATTATAAAAACAGACTTAAATTAACTCTAAATCCAATCCACTCTCAAATGAAATTGAAAAGTCAAGTCCAGGCCATCACATTTTCTGAAATCGTTGCTTATATGAATGATGCGAGAGAAAAGGAAGCCGAAATTCCAATTTTTAATGTAGTTGAGCTTGCAGCAAGGCAAACACAGGCTATGAAAGAATTAGGAGTGGATCACGTTGTACAGTCGTACAAGCTTAAAGAAAAGCTATTATTTGCACTTAAAAATATGTGGAAGGACGTATTTCTACCGGGTCGGTCTGAGATGTAATGTTTTGACGACCACAACGTCCTTTTGTGATTTGATCGTTTTGAGATCAATTTGTTTTGACTTGAAGTCCAATTTATTTTCAGATAGACGTTGTATGATAATTGTACATAAAGTATATATCTTTTTAAAGCTGAGTTATTTTTCTTTCATGTTCGTTTTTTTTTTGCACAAGGTGTCCGTATTTTCAAAGAAACTCACCATTTAATAAAAAAATAGTTAATCTTATTGTCATCATTTGTTGTTATACCTTGTACAGTTAATGATATATCGCCCGCTGACAGACAGACGGTTGGACAGCGGAGGTTTAAATTTTAGGGTCCCGTTGGCGCCCTTTGGGTAAGGGACCTTAAAAATATAAACAGGGTATTGTTGAATAATGTATCAGTGGAGATTTGACTGGCAAGGTCAAACCTAAACTTGATAGAAGGACGCTGATACACAATAATGTGTCAATACACAACTATTTAGCAATAAAGCGTCAACCCTCAATACTATAACTAAATAATTGTGCGATGACACATATTTGCATAACAGCGTCCTAAAAACCTATAGTTTTTGCCGAGACTCTCTTAAAAGGACAGAACTCTAGGTGCTATTAGTTTCGTTGTTTCCATTCATCTAGTACAAAACAACTAGGCGGAACAGAACAGGAGAACCAGGACTGAATCAGTTTTTCTTGAAATTTTCAAATATCAGCGCTAATTCGGATCAGAGTCGTCTAATCACTACATATTATAAAACAAAGTCCCCCGCCGAGATAATTTCAAAAAGTATTGAACGATTTTCATGCGGTTTATTTATGGGTGTTAAAGAGAATTCACATTAACCGAAGCGAAGCCAGGGCGGGTCGCTAGATTTAAATAAAAACGATATGGTAACATAATACACTTTGTTAGTTTATTTAGTAAGAAAACCGATTATTTTCGTTTACTTTTTTCCCACGAGACTGTACATGAAATGTCTCAAAAATTAACTCCTTATGCCTGATTTGTCAGAAAATGACATCAAACTCGAGGTGGCTTGGAAAATTGAAGCCAATATGATTTTTGAATATGATATCTGAAAGACAATGAGATTTGAAAAAAAACGGACTATGAAGTTTGATTTTTTTTCAGATAGACGTTACATGACAACTATATATAATATATATATTTTTTAAAAGCTGAATAAATGTTCTTAAAGATATTATTTTTTTCTTTCCAAAAAATTTAGTATTTTTAAGGAAACTGACTATTTAATAAAAAAAACCGAAAAACAATTTTGATATTTTCGTAAATATTTTACTTTTTTTCTATGAAACTGTACATAAAATGTCTCAAAAATGAATTTCTCATGCCCGATTTATCCGAAAATGATACCACACTTGAGATAGTATGTAAATTGAAGCAGATATGATTTTTTATATGAGGCGCGGCAGAGTGTAACTTTGAATACCCCCCCTCCCCACCCACCAGGGGGTGGCTGATGGCTACCGGGCTAAATCAGCTCTGTTTGTCCTAGGATACATTTGTGCCAAGGGAATTCATCCGATACCAAAATTTTGACCTATGGTCGTTACCGCCCGTACTAATGTAGTAAAAAAGGATAACTGGATGCTGTTACGCAATAATGTGTCAATCCACAAGTATTTAGCAATAAAGTGTCAACCCTTAGAACTCTTGTTGTGGGTTGACATTTTATTGCTAAATAATTGTGGGATAACGCATTTTTGCGTAACAGCATCCAACTATGACATAAAATATGCTGGAAAACAGTTACATAAATCTAAAATGCCGCGACCATCTAATTTTAGTGCTCAGGAATTGAGTGATATGATTTTAGCATATGGTGAAGCTCAACAAAATGGAAACAGAGCGTTAAGTTTGTACAGAGAGCGGTTCCCGAATCGCAGAGTTCCGAGTAGCGCTCGAGTGATTGTGAACGCATTACAGCGAGTTCGAGAGGATTTGCCTGTGACCGGAAGAACTGATGGTGCAGCAGTGAATCGAGAGGTTCCCGTTCAAACAGAAGATCGAATACTGCTCCATTTTTCGTCTAACCCAGAGGATAGTACCAGGAATGCTGGGCGACGCTTTAATGTGAGTCAAACGGTGGTGCACAATATCCTCAAGCGCGACAAGCAACATCCTTACAAATTTTTAAAGGCTCACGCTTTGCTCTCCAGGGACTTGCCGCCACGAATTGCACTTTGTCAGTGGTTGCTCAGCCAACATCGAGAAGGCGGCGATTTTTTGGCCAAGATAATCTGGACTGATGAGAGTACATTCACACGGAATGGGGTCTGGAACCAGCGTAACAGTCATTACTGGTCACGGGTAAATCCTCACAATTTAAAAGAAACTGGGCACCAGTATCGTTGGGCTGTAAACGTTTGGGCTGCGATTCATGGCAATCGTATTATCGGGCCTATTTTTATCGACGGTAACCTAAACACAGACAAGTTTATACAGCTTCTGAATGGGCCTTTAGCAGACTACGTTAATACGCTGCCCGAAGAAGAACGCCGGCAGACATGGCTGCAGCTGGATGGTGCTCCGGCTCACTCGGCAATTCGCGTGCGAAATGTCCTCAATTCAATGTTTGAGGACAGGTGGCTCGGGAGGTTTGGCCCACGTCGCTGGGCGGCTCGTTCTCCCGATTTAACGCCACTCGATTTTTTTCTTTGGGGGGCAGTTAAGAACGAGGTGTACTCGGAACCTAGGACGTCGGTGGAACAGCTCAAAAACAAAATAACCGAAGTTTTTGAAAAACTGAGACAAACGACCGATCTCAGCCATGTCATAGACTCCATTAAACGACGCTGTGAAGCCTTTATTGAAGTACACGGTCGACACGTGGAGAACAGCTATCTCAGGCATGTACACCGGCGGCAGTGAAAATTTCAACAGTATCTTTTTTAGAGTACCAGTACCTATGTTTGTAAATAAAATTAAATTTGATATTCGCGTTATTGTCCAGTTCGCCATTTACTCATTAAAGGTCTTAATGTCCCTTAGGAAGATCACCCATAGCATCTTTTTCAGCGATGAAATCACCATACAGTTGCAAAACCCGCGATACAGTCGCTGGTCGTAACCTTTGCACTGGTAAAGAACTACGCTTGTGTATAGCTAATAACACAATACAGCAGTGTCACGATTTATTCAATCATCGTTACTGATCGAAAATAGTATCATAAATATGAGGTACCTAGGTTTAAGCTATGTTAGTTTTGCAGCTGGCCTGAAGGGCTAAAACGCCCAGAAATAGGAGCTCCGCGCCAGCGGAGATCCGTCAACCCTGTCAATTTGATATTGAAATAGAAATCATTGGTCAGTAGGACTACGCAGTAGAACCACGGGCAAAGAATGAGAATTTTTTACATTTATTAGTGGGATTAGTGGGATTAAGTACTTAAATGTTATTATTGTAGTATGCAAAACTTTGAATTAAGTAGGTGTCTAACTTCCTTCGGTACAATTATTCTGTAGAATAAAGATTAGATTAAAAGAAATGAAAGAAGTTACAAAGTTAACTCGGGCAAAGTACCGTGGATGTTTGTGTTTCAATCACGCAAAAACGGTTTAACGGTTTTGTAGGAATTCGACACCCACGGATCGACTTATTATGACTCATGACACATAGGACAGTTTTTATCCCGATATAAGCGATAAACAATTTCTACGTGGACAGACTCGCGGGCAAAAGCTAGTAAAAATTCTGCTTGAAACGAAAATATTTTTCATAGTGCCAATAAGATAGAAAACTCTTTTGGCAGGGCAGGTGAGTATAGCCAATGTTGACCTTATGTCATTACGAGTGGCCGTCAGTCACATAACCTAAAGTATCAATCAATGCTGTGTGCCTTGGTTGTTTGTTGATAGATTTTTATTAAGAAAAACGTTATAATTTTGCATTATTATGGAGAACAGGTATCTACATTGTCTTGTGATTTTACAATGGTTTCCCCTGATTTACATCGCTGAGTTTGGAACATCGTGGATCAACTAAGGATTAAACGAAGATATTTTTTTTTAATTTCTGTAAGTGTGAAGGAATCAGTATGTGCATGAACTAAGTGTTTTTTATTAAATTAACAACAAAATAAAAAGCATTTCCACTGCTTTTCATTCTAAATAAGTTTTAAATACACATAACTACGACTGTGACCCGAGTCTAACCGAGTTTTCCCGAACCACTTGAAACCTTGTCAGTTGAAACGAAGATTTAAGTCGCAGTTAATTGCAGGTTAATTGAGTTATTTGTAATACATTGCGTGGCGAATTAATTAGTATGAAAAAAAAAATTACAACTTAGGTTAACGATACACATGTTTTTATGTTAATTAGGATGCATATTAACCGTCGTTAAAATATTTGCTCGTATTGGATTTACACACTGTATACATGTCTGACAGTATAAGGTATGTATCTCAGAGACCACCTTCGCAATGACGGCGTTGGTGATGTTGCGTGCGTGTTGGGTTGTTACGTAGTTGTGAATCAATAAATCTCTTATTCAATTTTATTGCATTAATTATTTATGCGTAATATAAATTAATAATAATTTGATATGAAACCCGAGAGCCTTGTAGGTATGCTATTTCTGAAGGTTGCAAGAGAAAGAGGATACAGATCAATAAAAGAAACGTAAGTGTGGCCAGCAATGAAATTAAAAAAGGAGGTTCTAACCCTCCCTTCCCTTGTTACACATGTACTTATCAGACACATATAGCGGTGGTCGCATAATTAGAGACGCTTGCGTTTTTCCCATTCAATTGCCTACAAATAAGACTTGAATTTTGACTAATCAAAAGTGTCCTCTAGTAAATCAATATCATTTGAAAAGCAAGACGGGTTCAAGCAAAGTGGGCGCAGGACGCTGTGAAATTGTACCAAAATAATACAGTCACGTTCATAAATATGCGTACTTACACTTTTGTACCTTGTCGCGTTAATCACTCCTACATATATGGCAGTTTAAACATGACAATAAATAAATAGACAAGGAACTAAAGTGTACACATATTTATGTCGACTGTACCAAAACACCCCTTTATCTTCAATCACCAGTGTAAAACAAGTATGCCCCACCCCAGTCTTTAAAGATGGAGACGCACTGACCGAGAAGAAATTCAAGCTGTGCTAGCTATTATCGGGTGTATAATGACGTCGTTATGCTGCTAAGAGTGCTGTAAAGCTCGGTAACGAACTAGAGTCTGCATCATAAGAGAATAGTCGTAACACACATATTACAAGATAGTGCTGCTCTATTCTACCCAGTTACATATATATTGCCTAGGTCCGGATCCGAGCATTGGCGAGGCATGCTCAAATCTGAGTCAGACTTTTCACAAACAAACATAAAAAATACAGAAAAAAAAAAACTTACTTTTTTTTTTTATGGCATAGAGAAGGCAACCGAGCACACAGGCCACCTGATGGTAAGTGGAAACTGTGACCCATAGACATTAGCATAAGACTGCAAATGCGTTGCCAACCCAGAGGACTAAGATGGAATGCCTCTATGCTAGTCATTACACCGGCTGTCTTATCCCCAAACCGGAACACAACAATGCGAACACTGCTGTTTGGCGGTAGGTTAATGGATAAGATGGTGGTAGCGATCCGGACGGACCCTGCACAGGGTCCTACCACCCGCAAACTCCGGGGAAACTCCACGTATTTCTCAGTTTAGAATAATATGGTGTGAAACGAGCTGTCACTTTTCCCTAGAGCGTCTCTACACACCGCATAAAGCAAAGATAATATGATCAATTTCACTGCACTATTAAAACGAAGAAAAGGTTGGTGCTAGTTTCTACTAAAACTACTATGGAACACGGTTTAAAAATAAACAGCCACACATTGCAAAAGCTTCTAAACACTGATATAGATACTCCATTAATAATTCCGTTTTCCCATTAACAAATTACCTTTTCGACAGGATTTTCTCAAATCAACTTCAATTTGAATAGAACATTGAACCTATGTAAAGCTACGTAACATTTAGCGTGTTAACATTCCCAATGTTTGCATAGTCTAAGTATATCGCTATGTTTCATTCCATTCCATACTATATTTTTTATTATTTATAATTTATTTATTACTTTACTACCCATGATTGAATAAATGACTTTCAGCTGGAGTTTCTTGCTGCGCTTCCTTTCCGCAATTAAGGTCTGGCCCAAACTAGTCCGAAGGTGTTGCACCAGTAGATTCACTCCATATTATCGGCGTGTAAAAGAGCCCTCATGTGGCCTATTATTTACTGAATAAATATTGATAATAATCATCATGTACATATCTTTTGATCCATCATTGCGTCAGTAGTTTAAATCTGGCGCTTTAAACTTATTTCTTTAACCGATCTTTCATTTCACTCTTCAGTGATTGGAGATGATAACGATAGAGAAGACAAAATGGAACAGAGGCCTGAAAGAAACCAAAAAAAAACGGTTCTCTTTAATTCCTGAAGCATATACGAAACAAGATATAATTCAAGGTTTTCGTAATGCAATGTTGGCTTCACAGTAAGTATTTCAGCTTCTTAACCCATTCACTGGAAGTAACCTAACAAACTGGCTTACTCCTTTTATCGTTCTGGTAATGTCATAAAACAGAATCGAGTTTCGTATTCGGTAGACTGCATAAGAGTGATTGAGTAAACCGAGATCGATCTCAATCTATTGGGAAATGGTCCCCTAGGGCGAAGAATATGACACAGAGTTGCTACAAAAATATATAGGAACTGGCCGATAATCACCGAACGAAAATAATGTTTCAACAAGAACGAGATAAAATAAAGGTCAACCAATCCAATTTGAGCCTTGATGTGATCCAATTGAGTTTCAAAGCAAGTGATATTGTTTTGGCGTTTGATCGTTTTCGTCGAGAAGCTTATTTTTGGTTGCTACGGAGTAAACGTTATTGAATCAATTATTATTTATTTGGTTGAGTTATTGTTGGTTACAGGATTTTAAGTGCTTTTAGAAGGTTGTGGGTGCAAGATGTGTTGCCTTACCTCTTTGAAAGACAGATAAAAATAAAAGAGGAAAGGAAGGAGCTTAGGAATATAACTTGTTTATACAATTGTGTTTTACATTGCAATCCCTAAAAAGTTTTCTTCAATTGACAACATTTCATTTTGGTGACACCTGCAAATTACTATACGAATCGAAAGAGTTTTGCCTCCTGAACACGGCAAAATATTTATTTACATTTATTTTTCTTGATTTACAAAATTACAAGTAAGTTAAAAAAAATAGAGAATATATCGAGTTTTACCAATACTATGCCTGAATAGATATTTTCACGTTTCTTTTTCACGAGAAAAAAAGCTGTCATACTTCAAATTTGACATTGACACTATTTATTATTTTTTAATACAGATTGGGCTTACGTAATATGTCCTTTGCGTCGTAGAAATGAAGTTACGCCCTTTTAGAATAAGTACATCTTAATAAATTAATAATAAAATAATTATTCATTCTATAGAAAATTTAAAACTATTAGTGTCTTCCTCCTTCCAAACAGTATCTATAAAACGAATAAAATTAGTAAATAAAATAAAACTACGGTCCATCCGTTATAAAACTACGATGCCACATACAAGCACACAGATACACAGATACACAGATACTCTTATTGTGTGACGGGGGAATAGTGATAGTTGCTGTGTGGTTCAATTCTTTCCGTGACTCGACAAAGAGTAGTTAAGTCAAATTGAAGTAATTTTAGTGAATTAAAAACGACCCTTTTATTAATATTAGTAAATACCCAAAGGTGGCAGTTAGCCCCAGCGTAATTTGACAAAGTGAATGAACTCCTTTAAATGTCTGTAAATTTTAATAGCGCCCGGGGTGCTATTCTAATTGGTAAATAGTACATTGTTGCCTAGGCGCGGAAAGTAAGGGTTTTTCTGACGAGGCGGTTAGCAGGCCGAGCAATAGCGAGGCATACATAATGCTTTTCTCAAACATGTGAGGAAATAATAAGTACAAGAGCATTTTTAAAAAGCAAGTAATTTAATTATGCAGAATGAACGAATGTTACCGACTGTCAATTGTTTTTAAATACTAACCATAGAAATTGGAATGCAAATTCAAAAAGAAACACACGCACTGTGCTAAAAAAGCGAGCAGTTACCTTGGCTGTTTGGAATTTTTGTCTTGGTCCTTTTGATTTTGTATGCAAATTGACAGCTTTTTTAAGAAAAATATAGACATGGACGGAAAGTGTTTTCATATGGTTTTTTTACTCCTAGGAGTAAAATGAGGCTCTTTCCGTCCTTGTCTTTCAATCGGAAAACCGTTTTTTCCGAGCATGTTTGAGAAAACCATATTACCTTTGACGTGATATCGTATTGTCAACGTATAGCTCTTATGCACTTGACAGTAATGGCGGCCGAGTTATAAACAATACCATAACAGGTTAAAAGTATTATTGTTGTAGTTGTGCCAGCGTAGCGCGCTACGATATTTCGTAGCGCGCTACGATATTTCGTAGCGCTACGAGTTTTTCGGCGTAGCGGAGCGTTTGGAGAAAATGTAACATAATTTGGACTTCATCAAAACGAAAACGGAGAGTTAGTTTTCTCCATATCACTCTCTGTTCGTAGTCAGTTTTCGTACCACGTAGCGCTAGGTGGCATCTAAACATGATACAGTTCAGAAAAATCCTTAAAGTAAGCAAAGACAAGAGCTCGTAATTCAAAAACTTGCCTAATAACGTATCTGCATAATGCCGTATGAGCTATAAAACTGAAAAGTTCCAGGCGCAAAAGTGACAAAGTATGACTCCTATAGCTCTATCCTTGTCACGGTCTTAACTCAACAGATTATATAAATAAATACTATAGTTAAAGCTGCACAATGAATAGAAATGCATCTATCTCTGTCGTTCTAACGGGCTTTACCAACGTAGACTGCGGTTACTGCCTCTATTCTGCTAGGTAAAACCTTGTTGCTTGCGTATTGTTAACGTTACGATAGCCCCTATTGGCGGCTGAGTAAGAAACAATACGATGACATGTCAAATGCATTATGGTTTTAGCCAATAAAATAGAGTCCTGGAATTCCATAATGCTATACAGGATGTCCCATAAACCAACGTCAACCCGCCTTGGGCTTATAGAGCAGCTATTTTATTCGTATAGTCGGGTGTCCCACTGCTGGGCAAAGGCCTCCCCTCTTTTCCGCCATTCGTCCCGATTGAGTGCATTATTATTTTATTCTTTTAATTTTATTTTAAGGAAGCTATCGATTTAACCGCTATTTATACAGAGTCCCATAAACTAATGTCAACCCGCGTAGGGATGTTAGAGCAGCTAAAAAGCTATCGATTTGATCATTTTAATCAGATTTTTTGTAATTTTCCCTTATGCCTAAGTCAAGAAAAATCATTTGTTTCATGTTTCATTTTAAATCGAAAAACGAGCAAATGATTTCAAAAACTTCGCTGATTCTTAATTATTGTAATTATGTATGATATACCGCTGACAAACTTTTGAAATAAAATATGAAATTAAGGAGTTTTCGTGACATCTCCGAAACTAGTAAATAAATAAAAATAATAATAATAGTAGTAGTAATGTTAATAAATAAAACATATTAATAATAAAACGTAGAACTCATGTATGTACTCTTAACTGATAAAATCTTTGATTAATTTAAGATTACAAGTTAAGATAAATTAATAATATTTGTTTTTTGTGTAAGAAATAAACAGTTTTTTTTTTTTAGTAAAAATCGCTGAACATGCATAGGAATTAAATTGATAGCCTATTAGCTGCTCTATCAGCCCTAGCCGGGTTGACATCGGTTAAACACACCTTCAGAACAATAGTGACGTAATTGAGATATTTTAAATTTCGAGTTAGGTCTCTATAAACATACATTTATCACTTGAAGTTTGAAAACTAAAATTTTGAATTATGTCATTATTGTTCCGAAGGTGCGATATAAATAAAGATCCAAAGATACGTGTATAAATAATTCAAAACGCCTCAATACGTAGCTGTATGTTTTTAAGTGTCATTGATTTTTTATTTTAGTGTGTCGTTTACCACTTTTGGACCTCAACGTCATACATTCAAAGTAGAAAATTGAAAACTGCCTTAGATTTTCTTGGCCGATTTTATCTTTAACGTTTATAAATGTGAATTAAAATAGTTATTTTATTCATGTATCAAGCTTATTTTAAAATGTTCTTAATAAAATTGTAATGCAAAAAAAACTTGCACTATAGACATATTTTTTGTAGCTCTTTTTGTAGATATTAATAAATTTAAGAAGACTAATATTATCGTGTTAAGTTATTATACTTAAGACACACTTACATCGTATAAAATCATATCCAGGGTCGTCGTGTCTGTCACTTGTTGCACCGTCGATAACTTTGATGTATTTGTCTCAAACACGAATCAACTGCAAATGTACTACTCTCACAATAAACTACACAATAATTAATTACTTAATTTAATAAGAAAAAGATTCAGCACGATTTCTCCATTGACTAAAACCAACTTGAAAATTATAATTATTCAATAAAAACAAACAGTTCGTGTTTATTTTTTAAAACGCATGTTTAAAACCGGTCACCATTCAATTCGAGATTCAAAATTGCGCACTATAATTTGGCGGTAGTGGGTAATGTTTTGTTTTTGTTAACACCGTGACGAGGCACAAGCTATGCCCGCGACAGCCAGAGAGGCACTGGCTGAGAGGCCGTACGGCCCGGGCGGGGCCGCTGATTCTAATTCACTTAGGTAGTCCTGAGAATACAGCTCTGTTATTTTTTTAATTAAAAAAAACCTTCTGCGCTCTGTGAATTGAGGTTTTATTGAATTTAGGTCCGATAACGGTTTGCAAAATGGTCGTAACGAGGTTTTTACGTAATGTAAAGGTGATACGAACTCTACATTGTTTTTAAGCTTTGAGGGAAAATGGCGGAATCTAATTTCGGTTCCAATGGCTGTCTATTACAAAAGTATTTATACAGACAGCTGGTTAATAAACGGTAATTAAGTTGATTAACATCATAATTTAGATCAAAGTCCCGCAAATACCTAAATAAATATATATAATAACCTTTTAGTGACTACAATAGTTAATAATGATTATTATTATTCACTGTATTATATACAGGGTGTACAGTATAATGTTGGGTGTAATATTGTCCGAACTTCACGTAAAAATTACATCGTGAATGTATCTACAGGGTGGGGCCTGTAACTAAAGCAAAAAATTAAAACGTAGATTCTACTCCTCAAACTAGACAACTTTTGTTTAGCAACTTTTTAAAATCATAAAGTTTTTAGATTGTCCATTTTTCAAACAAAGTAAATAGTATTTTCAATGTACTTAAAACTCCGTCTAATTGACATCGCCTGTCAGTCTAGTCACTCTACAGACATAACCAATTTCATAGTACATTGCGTGTTCGAATTAACTTTGTAATGTAATAAAATTCAAACCGCAAGTTTTTTTTTCAAAGTCGTCAAACAAACGTTGCGTAGTTTGAGGAGAAGAATGTACGTTTTAATTTTTTGCTTTAGTTACAGGCCCCACCGTGTTTTTTTTTGCATGCATATTTAACTGTTACATATTTTAGGAAATATGAAAAATTTCTTGACACTCGTAAAAAACATGGTCACAATTTCTGGAACTTAATTCATGATCAGTCAATAACTTTACAATTTTATTCATATTACAAAAGAATCTCTTGCTTTCTCTCTAGGCTTGTTTTACATTCGAAAACTTTTGCTCTCTGTGATGAGAACCCAATTTAATAAGATAGCAGGTTTTCTCAAAAGTTGGCACAGCTAATAAACATTTTTATGTTACAAACAGTATTTACTTATTTCAAGCAGATAATAAATAAAAGTCAAACAGTATTTCTTCCGATCGAGTTACTTTTGATTTAATATTGCAGCCGTCTTTAAATGCAATTATTTTAAAATAGATACAGGTGCGATCAAGTTTAATGGATCCCATATCATGCAATTTAATCACATCACATCACTCAAATATTTCCCCCAGACTATGTACAGTAAGAGAAACGTGATAACGTGAAAGAGGTCGGTACCTTTTTATGTCTTATTCACATTGTGACAAAAGCGAAAAAGGTACGTCTTTCAGTTTTACTTTGTCTGCAGATGCGTCCGCAGATGTTATCTGCGAATGCATCCGCGGACGTGTAGAGGGGGTAATTTGCGCGTCTGTTTTAGGTACTTAACGGCCGCAGATGCATTTGCCACCTATCCGATTGCTGTCGGATTTTGTGACACGGATCAAAGGGTTTAGACTCGAATGCAAGGCGTCTGTCCACAAGTCTGCCGATGTTTGGATGCGCGGATACGTTTACTGATCTACCGGCTCATGCGTCTGCAGACGTGTAAAGGAGGCATAATAATTACGCCGAACGAGGAGGAGGCATTATAATAATAATAATAATAATTTATTGGCCGGTCAGAGTGGAGTCGCAAGAGCTATATGCTCGAAGGGTGGATGTGTTGCATAAGTGGTGAGTGGGCACCTTATGGTCGTTTAAAGTCCAGAAGCACCTCTCCACCCTTAGCCCCTCTGGAACTGTTGCCTCCCTGCTGCTATATATATGTGGCTATTTCGGGAGGTCCATTCCATTGAGTTGGCGAGTCACCGCCTGCCATTTAAACCAAAGTAATTAGCATTGGCCAGGCAGGCGCCGTAGTTTCATCAATAGCCTAGTTCACCAATCCATATCAGTTCATTCATAGAACCTATTATTAGTATTCCCATCCTTCTTAAATAGTCTTTACACTGACCGGTGGTTGTCCGTGGGAGCATACTTCTTTAGTTTGAACTCGGGGACGCCGGTTGGTGTCCCATAACTTTCCTAAATTAAACTTGTCTAAAGGGCCTCTGCGTGTTGGCTTCGGCTACATGTACGCCTTCCAAAGGTCCGGGACTCCCATAGTCCAGTGATTGGTAAAGACATACAAATAATAATAATAATAATAATTTATTTATTCAGACAACATGATAGGTCCACAGTTTTATTAGTAATTCTTAGCCTAAATGTTAGTAATTAATAAATAACAGTGATTTTGTCCTCTGTGTAAGTTTCCACATCAGAGGACAATCAAATTTATTGGCAATCATCTTTAAGATGCCATTCCCGCTGCCACGCACCCTGTCTACTAATGAGGCAGTTTTCTTGCGCCACAGAGCATCGAAACTGTCTGTGCGTGCCTCCACAAACATGGAAGAGGCGCTGCAGTACCGCGGCAGCCGCAATAGCACCCTAAAGGCGTTATTGTACTGGACGCGCAGAGCATTGTAAGCCTTTTGAGTATACCTGACCCACAGACTCGACGAGTACAGAGATGTGCAAAAAGCCTTAAAAAGCGTAATTTTTACTGAATCCGTACATCGTCTAAATCTGCGCGCCAGCATGTTCGCCCTAACTGACAATGCTCTGCTCTGCTCATTGAGTGTGATAGGAGGAAAGAAGAAAGGACTCTTGGTTCCCGCCTTAAAAATCATATACTCAGTTTTCTGAACATTATAAGACAACCCGTGAGACACCGCATACGCCTCACATGTAGCCAGCAGCTGTCGCAATGCGGTGACTGAGGGAGCCAGCAGCACCATGTCGTCTGCATAACTGAGATTATTGACGCGCACCCCGTCAACAAAACACCCTACATGCATGGTGCCTAGCTCCCCAATCAACGCATTCATATACAGATTGAAAAGCAGGGGCGAGCTCAACCCCCCTGTCTCACCCCGCAATCCAACCTGCACGGAGCCGAGTACTCGCCTGCCCACTTCACTCTATTCTCTTGATTCAGGTACCAGTTTCTTAACAGTGAGATAAGCTCCGGCGGCAACCCAGTATCCTTCAACTTCTTCCAGAGGATGTCATAGCAGACCGTGTCAAAGGCCTTTGAAAGATCCATAAAGCAGGCATAGATGGGCGTTTCTCTATCCGTGTAGTACCTGACAGTGTGCTTCAGACTAAGGATCGCAGCTTCAGTTGACAGGCCGGGCACAAACCCAAATTAGGCATCATGTAACTGAACATGCTTCCTCAAATAGGAGTTGAGCACACTGTCAAGCACTTTAGCGAAAATAGTGGCCAAGGAGATGGGCCTATAGTTTGACTTGTCTGAGACATCCCCTGTTCTGTTCTTGATAATGGGCACTACCACAGTCTTCACCAGATTAAGAGGCAGGTAAGAGTGATTTAAACAGAGGTTGTAAAGCAAGGCGAGGACTCGTGGAAGGTGAACGCCAGCATACCGGAGGTGTTCGACACTGAGACCATCGTGTCCTGGCGATTTACCTCTGGTCATTCTACTAATTGTGATCCTTGGCTAGAATAATTGTGTTTATTCCACCAATGGACTCAGTGTCAAACTGCGTGTTAGGCGTCCCAAGCGGCGACCGTACCTTAAAATGGTGTAAAAATAAATTAGCAATGTCGCTAGGACTAGAAACTCCCTCAATACACACGGGAGTGCCAGGCTTCGCATTGACTTCGTTAGTACACTTCCAAAACTTTTTAAAATCTGATTTCGAGTGAAATGTTGCCAATAAATCCATTTTTATCTGGTCCTGGTTATTTTGACACCATTTCAACTTTCCTTTAAAACGTTTTCGTGTTTCTATCATGCTATTGTACACTGGGCCGCTACATGGTTTACCGAGCCATACCAGGTATTGAAATGCATCCTAGCACTCGCGTGCGCCTCGCTTACATGCTTGTTCCAGCCTATCACAGTTTTATTTTTCACACAAAACACAAAATATCTACTATTCTATTATACAGTTTGTTTATAATATTCTTATGACTATTATTGTTACAATATTGCCCACAACATTTTACAAAATCTAATGGGAAGTCTATATTTTTTAATTGGCTATTGCACATATTATGGTAAGCATTTATCTGATCTTTACATCTGTCCCCCCACAGTATTTTATTGGGGACCGAAGTTTTGGTGAACGACTTCTTATTGATTACATTGAGATCACAGTGCACTACTAGAGGGAAGTGGTCAGACCAGTATACGTCATATTTAACATTGACATCGACAACACATCGCCGCGCGGCGGTCGTGACGACGCAATGGTCCAGCCACCTCTTGCTCCCATGAGCCTCACTAATAAAAGTAAACTCACCGGTCGATAAGCCCAACTTCTCAATGTCGACACAAGACCAATCCTGTGCTCCCGAGAATGCAACGAGTTCGTTGTAGAATCGGGCACTAGGATGTGCATTGAAATCGCCAAGTATAAAAACAGATTCTACATCATTTTCTTCTATAATAGCATGCACCACACTTAAGCAGTCTGTAAATTCTATCATATTCTCAACGCAGTCAGTAGGCATATAAACACTAAAAATCAACACTGGCCTATCTTTTATTGTTATACGCACTGCTGTTATACGCGAATTTGAGCACTGAATCACTTTTACATTCTGGAACATCGACTTACGCCAGAGGAGGGCGACCCCGCCGTGCGGCCTGCCTCTCAGCATGCCCGCACTCGTGTCCACCGCCGACACCCCGGTGCTTCCAAAATCCTCATGTATGTTAGCCAAGTATGGCAACTCACATGGCAGCAACCACGTCTCCTGGAGAGCAATAATATCCGCAAAGGCACAGAGATTATTATTATAGGTACGAGTGTCAATTTTTCATTATGGTAATTTTTTACTAAGGATATTTTACAAGGGGGTTACATATCAATAATTCTGCGGAATAATATAATTTAGAACCCAAAATAAAGCCAGTAGCAGTAGTGAGGTATCTGGGATGGGGCTCTGGTTAAAAATAGAGCCCTTGACTTTGAAACACTCCAGCGATCGTTTCTGGATGGACATTAATAATGATATACTTATAGGATTGGTTATACAAGGTCACTGCGGGGTCGTGATCCTAACTTAATTTTCCCAACTCAGTAAATGATTTAATGTTTAATATTTTATCAAAATAAAATTATGTTTTCCTACATACTTACACATACATACCTACCTTCACGCCTGTAATCCCAGAGTGGGGTAGGCACATAATTAACAACAACTGTAAAAACTTGTTGATAATTCAGTAACCACGTTTTGCACAAACAAGCTAAGATGTTTACCAGCATATTAGTGACAGGTTGCAAGCCCATCGCCTAATAGTACTACAAGCCTATATTCCCTTAGTCGCCTCTGACGACTTCCACGGGAAGACATGGAGTGGAGTATTCTTACCCGGCCACCAAACTTATTTGAACCTATTTGAAAAGAAACCGATCAGACGAGTAAGAAATTGAGTATGTAGGGTTATTTAAATAAAAAACGATGTAAAAAACCTATGCGTTACGTTCCTAAAAGTGTAGTGAGTCTTAGTTTACTTTGTTGCTGTATAGGGCACAACGGTCACACAGGGTGGAAAAGACGATCGCCATATGGACGGCAAATACCTTTCTTAAGTATTGAGAACAGCAAATTCTACATAAAAGAGGCTAAGTTTTATTTTTGAAAGTAATCAATACCGAATTAAGGGACTTTTGAATTCGCCTGCCTTAAAGGGGAATCGTTCTGGTCGAATATAACCTAACTCCTTCATAAAAATGATTTGGAAGAAAGACTGCGAGAGAGCGAGAGCGCTTTATACCGAGACCTACATCCCAAGAAGAAGTTTTTTTTTTATGGCATAGGGAAGGCTGACGAGCGCACAGGCCTCCTGATGGTAAGTGGAAACTGTGACCCATAGACATTCGCATTCACAAGACTGCAAGCCTAAGACTGCAAATGCGCTGCCAACCCTGAGGACTAAGATGGAATGCCTCTATGCTAGTCATTACACCGGCTGTCTTATCCCCAAACCGGAACACAACAATGCGAACACTGCTGTTTGGCGGTAGGTTAATGGATAAGATGGTGGTAGCGATCCGGACGGACCCCGCACAAGGTCCTACCACCCGCAAAAAATACAGTAAAGGAAATAATAGTAATGCTAGTAAAATAAAACTTCGCAGTTGTATAATGAAATCACTCTTGACATTGTCTATTTTGAGTAATCCGCGGCGTGCGAGGTCCCGTGTCGGGGAAGCCGGGCAACGCCGGCTGATCCAATTACACACACACAGCACACGCGGGGATTGCGTGTGTGCGTGATTAAAGGGGTGTGGGTGCACGGGAGCTAGTGGCGGAAAATGTTAGGCAAGAATAAGGGAAACACACAGTGCCCCAAGCCCGAGATAGGCGTTAAAAACCATATCGTCGTTGACGGGTAGCTCTTATTTACTTGATAGAGTCTGGCAAATGAAACTTGAGAATGAAAAAATGGCAACACTGTAGTGTCGTCGCTTTCAAATCAATCTAAGAAAAAAGGGACACTACAGTGTTGCCATTTTTTCATTCTCATGTTTCATTTGCCAGACTCTAATAATGGCGGCCGAGTTAAAACAACACCATAACGGTCAAATACAATATGATTTGTACCGCCTACAATCTCTATTCAACACGGTAACACAATATTGATCTTGACGTGTCATCGATGCCTCTTATTATTTGACAGTAATGGCGGACGAGTTGAAAATGTCTTAAAAACAATACGCCATCACGTCAAAAGCAAAGTTTACCGTGTCGAAGCCCCGTGTTTTTTTTTTATGGCATAGTGAAGGCTGACGAGCACACAGGCCACCTGATGGTAAGTGGAAACTGTGACCCATAGACATTCGCATTCACAAGACTGCAAGCCTAAGACTGCAAATGCGCTGCCAACCCTGAGGACTAAGATGGAATGCCTCTATGCTAGTCATTACACCGGCTGTCTTATCCCCAAACCGGAACACAACAATGCGAACACTGCTGTTTGACGGCAGGTTAATGGATAAGATGGTGGTAGCGATCCGGACGGACTCCGCACAAGGTCCTACCACCCGCAAACCAACTCGGCCACCATTAGTCATTATTATCAAGTAAACCAAGCCCGATTTACATTGGTCAAAGATAGTGGACAGTACAGTAGTGTATACCAATCGGACAGTAGCGAGTCAAGTTGCCTTGCTAGTGATCTTTTTCACTCCACTGTCCTTGGCACTGTACTTGACCAATGTAAATCGGGCTTAAGAGCTATCGTAACGTTGTCAATACGATAACATGTCAAAGTCAATATGCTTTTACCCAGTGGAATAGAGGCCCTGATAGGAAGTGGAATCGGAGACCCATAGCTTTTTGCATTCTCAAGATTGTTACACTGCAAAAGTATTGCCAACCCTGAGAACAGATGGAATGCTTCTATGCTAGTTATTTCATCGATTAAGACAATCAACAAACCGAAACACCACGACGCGAACACTGCTGCTTAGCGGTAGGTTAAAGTGCAAGTGGTGGAAGCGATCCGGACGGACCCTGCACAAGGTCCTACCATCAATTAACTTAAAATATCTCTGGAATGGGTTTTTACAGTCAAAACCGTATGGGACGGTTTTAGTATAGGTTATTTAACGTATATTTATTTTTGTTGTTGTGTGTATAAAAGGTTGAAACGGCGCCAAATTTAGGTAATTATAGTTAAAACCCTGAAAAAAAAAACAAATACAAAAAACTGGTCAAGTGTGAGTTGGGCCGCGCATTTTTTTTTTATTTCGTAAAGACGCAACATTTCAATTAAAATATACTATTTTTTAATTGTTTATAACATAGATAACATTAAAATTGATATATAGTGGTATGGAAACCTCGGTGCGTGAGTCCGATTTGCATTTGACGGATTTATTTTTAGCTGAACTAACAAAATCAAACCGCTTTCTGATACCTATTGAAGAAGGGCATTACTCTCCGAGGATTACCTTGTGGTTTTGCATCCGGCTCCCTTATTATGCTAAAGCTACATCCTTTCAAGGTTGTCTAGGTATGGCAAGCATGTCATTCTTCTCGAACGTGTAGTACGTTAGAAAAGGACGGTATGTAGGGCTCGACTTGTCTCGGCGAAAGTGTACCTAATCTAGCATAACATACATGTAGGTAACACGATTGGCATTGTTTAGGCACCGTTACACGTAGGTACCTCCACATGTTTTCAGTAACGGTACTAAAATAATGGGAATAATAAATCAAATATCAGGGGAAAATCTCATACAAGTGTTCATGAACTTAAAAACCGTAATGGGTGACGCGAAACTATATTTGATATTAACTAATGCATCAAATTCAAACCCCATTTTGTAGCACTTTAATATTTTAATTTATCGCATTACAATAACTCAAGTGACATTATTGTGCAATATAGACTCAAACACGACACCACAGAAAACTATTCAATCAGTAAGTAAACTTTCGTAACTAGCAACACTGATTCTACAACTGTCAAAGCAATCGTTTTGAAGCTAGTTTGTATAAACAATCAATCGTATTTATTTAATGTTTCAATAAATAACGTGACCTTTCTAATATAAACCTAGTGTTAAGTGCAATATATTTATAAATGACCCTTGGACGTAAATACCAGCAGCCTTCCGGGTAAGTGAGCACCTTCACGGGCCGGTGGAAGTTAACAATGCATGAGGGTCTGCTAACTCCAGGATTGATTTTCCCTATTTATAGGAATGCTGGGGAGGCTCGTAAGGTCTATGCTAGCCAGTCGAAGGTCGGCACTCTCTCTGGCTGCTCGTCTTCAGTAAGTTAACGCTTATTTATTAACATTTCCAACAGCAATTCCATAACTGGTGTCGTGATTCACTTCCTTTTGGTGTTGTGAGTGGAATAGCTAAGCAAATCTTTAGCGTTTGCTTTGTTTATATCGTGCATAAATATAATTTCATCTAGTCTTTATTATATCTAATCCTATGGGTAATTCAATAAGTTAGTGAGGAAAGTTTCCAATATTTATTGGGCACAGACTAACTTCCCTGTACTAGTGGTACCTATTTTTGCTGTATATTCTTAGAGAATAAGGTTTATTTTGGGATATAGATGTTAATCAACGAATCTGTATAATCTCTCATGGAATATAATAAGAATTGGTACATATTAGTGTTATAGGGGGGTACATCACACTATTTTAAATATTTTCCTTATTTGGGTCACCATCATCAATTTCATCATGGATTAACTATTTCACTGATTACATTTGATTTTAAAACATCTTGGAATAAGATTTAACAGGCTTTGCTCGAGATCTTCTAACAACTGTGTAATTTTACTTTTCATTTGTGTTTAAAAATAAGTAAAAATCTTCTTACATTATTTTTATAATGACCTTACAAAAGTGTTATATTTGTGTAAGTGGTTTTACCTCTAAAAGGACAGGTCCAAGATGAGTGCAGTCCAGTGCCGGATTAAGCCAGCATGAGGCCAGTAGCAACTTCTAAGTATGTAGAGATTCTTGGTTTTCATAAGTTTAGGGTGATAAATAAAACAGAACTGGTGGAAATACATGTCAGGGAGACGTGGGTGCAGGACTCCAAATGCACGGGGCCCATAGCATTTGCTACTCTTGCTACATGGTTAATCCGGCACGTGTGCAGTCCACATTAAATCTATGGTATCGTAATAGAATTAGAAACATAGTGTTACCTGAGGGCTACCTTGGGAACCATATTTAAAATCCTGTAGATGTAGAGACGACTTTTAGGATAAAGGATTGCGAATAGCCCTGCCATAAAAAGTTGTTTATATGCCTGTAATAATTTTTAAGTTACCCGTAACATGGAATTCTTTACTTTTTATATTGATTTTTATAATTGATATTATTTAGCTCCTCACTCAAATGAACTTTTGCAACCTCTTGCTATGTGACCGATGTTACCCTGTGCGTGTATGATAGATAACCGTTTTAAGTTCAATTGCCCACAGATAACTGATGCTAGGATGTGTATTCTTTTTAACTAATCTGTGACAATAATAAAAACACATCAAGTTCAGGCAAAATATTCAAGGTGTGGTAGCATCTCTGAGGTTTAACATTTCAACAAGCTTCTAATCATCTATGAAACCCTTTCCAGATATCCCTCTGCGATATGATCGAGCCGCCGGACTATGAAGAGGTTGCGGAGAGGCTGATGGGTGAGAGAGACCCGTTGGCCTATCCGCAACATGACTTGGAACTGACTACGGTGCCCAGGCGCATACGGACTGTCACACACATCTTGCCTGATGAAGATTTGTAAGTGCTTGTAATTTCTATTCGTATCTTAGTTTGTTGTTTGTCCTATTTTATTAGATTTTTATTGATTTTATCTATAGTGGCTGACTGAAATCTCTTGAAGTATACGTTCGTTTTTACAGTAAGGCCACATGCCTGGCCAAGTGCGCTAGTCCGACTTGCCCTTGACCGGAGTTTGCTTTACAAACGGATCAACGTGGCAGTCCTGACTGGCTCAGTGTCCGACAATCTTAGGAATTTGCTTGTGGCGCGCTCACATCCAAGACGCACAATATAAGCTATTTATGAAGATAATACACCTACTGCTACATTAAAGTGACATTGTTGATTATCTAACCCTGCTCGAAATTTCCAGGAGTAAAGCGCCCATGTTTGTGCGTGACTGCATCCGCTGCTACACGTCGGACTACACGGTGATGGAGTACAAACAGCGCGTGTACTCGGGCTCCACGCTGTGTCGAGAGCGTGCCGCGGAGCGCCTCGAACGACTCGCGGCCGCTCCCAGGCATACCTACGAGGTCGACGAGGATGAGCCACAGGTCCGTGTAACGTAAATATACTTTTAAAATAACTAAATTATTGAGACAAACTGTGATCGTACGTAGTTGTGGTATAAAGGACCTGATGACGTACGAGACATACTGCAATACTGCGTCACCCTATATCAGATGTACTAAATTGACGCTTAGATAAATAACATTTATTTCTTCATCAGCTGGAATCCCAATCTCAACCCTCCAGCGGCCGTCAGTCAGTGGCGTCCATCTCCTCGTCCTCCTCCTGCAACGAGACCCTGACTCCGCGAGGGTCATGGGCCTCGCTGGACCTGCGCAGCTCTTCATCAGATCCACTGCTGCCAGATCTATTTGAAAGGAGGCCGCCAGAGCAGCAGGATGCTATCAATGAAGCTAGGAGGTAAGGGTCCGCAGTAGGTGGTAGGCATCTCTTCATCCTCACGCAAAGAAACCTGACTCCGCAAAGGTCATAGGCCTTAATGGACCTTCGCAGCTCTCCATCAGATCTGCTGCCGCCAGAACTGTTCGAGAGGAGGCGGCCGGAGCAGCAGGATGCTATCAATGAGGCTAGACGGTAAGGGTCGGCAGTCGGTGGCGTCCATCTCCTCGTCCTCGTCAAGCAACGAGACCGCGACTCCGCGCATCATGGGCTTTCAAGATCAATTTTAAACTTATTGTAAAAGGTTATTTTTGTTTACAGATTAGAGAACCGTCAAGCCGACCTGCTGGGTCTCTACTCGCCATACCTGGACGAGGAGGAGGCGGTGGAGCGACGCCTGGCGGCGGAACTGCCCACCGAGCTGACTGGCCACAAGATCATGGTGCACTGTCACCAGCTCAAGTAGGTCCTCGTGCGTCACTAAACCTCATTAGTTTACGTAGTTAGGTACTAGATATACTACGAACAGCCCCAAATTATTTCCCAAGTTGTAGAAATTTATTAATAACTTACAACCTGCCCTCTCTTCGCTTCAGTTTATTTAAGTTTTCGGTAACCGCCGTACATAATCCAGAATTTATTATACATAAAAACCTTGCTCTTGAATCACTATTGATGAAAACCGCAAAAAATCCACAGCGTAGTTACAGAGGGACGGACGGCGAGACGCGACTTTGCTTCATCCTCTATAAAGTTATTGACGGCGCGAATCATATATTATTTACCTATTTCAGATTAGAACTCGACGTGGAGCCCCTCTTCGCCTCAATGGCCCTATACGACGCCAAAGAAAAAAAGAAACTCTCCGAAAACTTCTACTTCAATCTCAACTCGGAGTGTACCCGACAAATGCTGTCGACGCATGTACCCCATGCGGACCTTAGCACTATGACTAGGAGCGCGATCTTTGATATCGTGAACCCCTCGCATGATGTGTTCCTGGTAATCAGGATTGAGAAGGTCTTGCAGGGGGACGTTATTGAGTGTGTGGAGCCTTATATGAAGGATGATAAGGTAGGTTTTTGTTTGTTTTATTTCTTAACTCACATCCTGCTTCGTAGCGATATTGAGAAAATAAAATCACGCTTAACATCAACAATAGTTCCTTGTCTGACAGTGCCAAGCGAATCTACATTATTTTACTTTTTGAGAAATAGTGTTGGTTCAAATATCGACCCTTGCGTGACGCCGTATTAAATGCGAGGTTCGTGACTTAAGTGTCCATGTATTGTGACTTAGAGAGCAGTTTGTAAGATAGTCGTAATATATGCTGTGTGCAACAACTCTGACACCGACGTTATGTAGCTTAGACGGAAGAGCCGGGATATGGACAGAGTCGAAAGCCTTCTGTAAATCAAGAAAATTCCAACACATTTAAGACCCTGCTCTAGTTTCATGGTGATGTGTGTAGGCTAGATCGACAACAGCATCTTCAGTAGATCTCCTTGATCGGAAACCGTACTGATGGGTGGATAATACATTATATTTATTAAAGAATGACCACTTATAATTCTCCTGTGGTAAATATGATGCCTAATGCCTTAAGTATTGTCATCAGAACCGTGAGAAAGTCCGTGCGGGCGCGCAAGCTGCCTGCTCCCGCCTGGGCAAATACCGCATGCCTCTAGCGTGGAGCGCCGTGTCGCTCCTCAACATACTCAGCGGCAGCGGCGAGCGCGACGAGCGAGACACTCCCAGCAGCACTGGGACCAACACCAACAGTCTCGGTGAGAGTCTGTCTCCTTAGCTCCATAGACAGAAGCAGGAGAACAGAGCTATACCGCATGCTCGGGAGAGGACAGTTCCGTACCACTCTAAAATCCGCTTTTTATAATTTGTTGGTAGATCGCAAAGCTTCTTCAAGCAGCTTGGAGCAGCTGCGGCGGCGAGCGGGCGAGGTGGGCGGGTCCCTGACGCGCAAGGGCTCCGTGGAGCGCCGCGCGCCGCCGCAGGACGAGCTGGCCCCGGCGCTCACCGCGCTGCGGCCCGTCGCCGTCACCGTCACCAGCCTGTTCCGACAGGTGAGCACACCATGTATACGGGGTGGATAAAAACGAACGCCACATGGACGGCGACTAACTTTAATATTGGAAATAGAAAATTATACGCAAACAAAAAATACTCCATTAAAAAAGGTGTCTATGTGCAGCGGTGATCTCTTCACATCAGGTAACCCGAACACGCTTGTATACCCCTCTAGCATAATAAAAAACTTCAGCTATAAGTCCCTCAACATTTATGTCCTTATGGTTGACCATAGAGACAGACATTCCATCTTATGGTCGCTCTTCGCGATCGCCCATCATGAGTCAGTTTAAGGGATGCACTTACACATTAGAACGAGCAATATGTTCTTGAATCTCAGTCTTGCACATTTGCAGTCCTCACATTGCAGTCTTCGGTTTGCTTTCTTGACATTGCAAATATCTATGGGCCTCACAAGGACTATCATTCACTTTGTTACTAGGATTTTGACGAACTGGTCTTATTTTTTTTTCCTAAACGCAGCCCATTCATTGCGTATACCTTATGCAGTTTGGTGTTTGTACCTACCTTTAAGCGCCACGTGTTACGCGTGTTAGTAATACAAAATTCGCCCTTCTGTATTTATTTAATGAATCCCATCACAATATTAACACCATCATCAAAAAACATCATCTTGCCCTTATCCCAATCATCCGTGGTCGGTGCAGCGCGTCCTCTTCTTCCAAAAATCACTCATCAGCCGTCATCTCAGTATTCACGCCTTTGTCATACCACTCTTCATACACTCCATCTCCTCATCACCACGTTAACTAACCGGAAGAAATAAGATTTGTTCAATAAGTGACACCATTTGTAGCTCCTACACCGGTACTATAAAAGTTATATTTTTCGAACTATTTATTTTTAATTTTGGAGCTGCATTGAAAGTTGGATTTTACGCACTAGTGTTTTTTTATTTTTCCATTCTTTTGCCCTTAATTGTTTAAATTATGCTGTGGTTTTTTTTATAAGAATTAAGAAAATCGACACTTTTAATTTAATTACTGTTTTACATTTGTTTCATTTAAAAAAAAACCAAACGTTTTCAAAAACTTCGTTTGACATATGTGCGGAACTGTCATTTTAAAATGTAAAGTTACATACTTTCCGCTCTTGCATCAGAATGTACTATTAACAGGAAACTGACAAACTCCGCGACGAAGACCTGTACAAGTTCCTGGCTGAGATCAAGCGGCCCAGCTCCGCCCCCAAGAAGCTCAAGTGTATCCCGGGCGTTCTGAAGATCGAGGTGGCTCCGTGTCCTGAGGAGGTCAAGAACGGGCTGACCCCGGAACTGGCGAAGCTGCACCCTTATGGAGGTAAGTTAGGATTGGAATTAAAAAACACGGCTATAGTTGTAAAATGTTTTTGTACTTAATTTCATTAATTTTGCATCATATCATTATCAATTGTTTGTTTGGAACTTTAATGTCATGTTTAAAATAGTAATAACTTAAGTCGGGTGAACTGGCTGGCCATGAAATAGTGCCAGTCCGCCCGATCCATCTGTCGGGGTAATCTCGATCTCTACCTACTGTATTAAAACCTCATGTACATCATAAAGCAATAAATGGATACGAGTATGACTATCTCCAGACGACGTGGTCCGTCCGTGCAAGGAGGTGCTCCCGTTCCCGCTGCACGCGGCGCCGACGCCGCACCTGCAGTACCGCAACCTGCTGTTCCTCTCCGTGCGCGAGATCAACCTCAACGCGTACACCTCCAGGGTGGGCTCCGCCAGGAACATCACTGTAAGTACATAACATCTCCAAACGACGCGTAAGTCCGTTCAAGGAGGTAATTACCCTGGGTTAGGTTAACCTTGAGCCCTCTTACGATCGACCCCCCTTTTCCATTCCTAAAATCCCTCCACTCGACTATCAATACCTAATGAACTCTCTACTGATTTAGCTATATTTTTTAACTCCAGGTACGCGTGCAGTTGATGAGCGGGGAGAACCAGTCGAGCGCGCTGCCAGCCATATTCGGCCGCAGCTCGTGTCCCGAGTTCACCTCCGAGGCGTATACCACCGTCATTTATCACAACAAGTAAGGCTGTGGTGCTATCGCAAAACGGTACGCTGACCCACTGGTGAACTGTGATTCAGTGACCTTTTGTTACGATATGATGTAATGATGATGATGATGGCTCCTAAAGGTATCCGTCAACGGCGAACCTAGCTGATTCCGGAGGTGTGAGCGAAAGTAACTGGCAAAGTCAATGTGGGTCTTAAAAGTACGGTTGCAAGGCGTACAATACCACTGATCTAATAAATTGTACGTGTATGTATAGGAACAAGAAATCTTTCAAAATAAGATTTGATGTATAAATTGACTGTAACACAGTTCTTTCGTGGGTTAGTCTTCTATTTTCCTAATTGTACATAATACATTCATAAGTCGACTAGGTTAGACGCTATTTATACACCCTTTACGTTAACTTCACAGGCGTACAAGTTCATTGAGAGCCGGGGTATGCATGAAGTGCGGGAAGGGGGCAATATAGTGACTAGTCGAGATTTTTCGGGATCCCCTTGAAATATCGGCAAACTGTGTTATTTCACCGAATTTTATTTCATCAATAACTAATTTCTGCTGAAACCTTTACCGTTACGTAGGTTAGGTTAGGTTAGACTTGTGACCACGAAAAAATAAAGCTCCTACTGGTTGGAATACCTGTCGATGAAATGAAAATTCGGCGAAGCGAAACGTTCTATGAGGTGAGTTTCTATATTTCAAGGGTAAACCAGATTTTTCGTACCTATGCCTGCCTACCCCGGCTCTCAATCAAGTCGTAATTTAGTCGTGCTTTTAACAGTGTAATCAAATCTTGGTGGTCAATTTTAACCTACTTCTAATTTTCGGATTGATTTGAAAGGTATACTTATGCAATTGCAATGATAATATAATATTATGGTACCATCGAGCTAATATGATGATTTCACGTTGTTTGTCGTTCCTCAGTGACGGATTTCATAAACAAGTTTGAAAAAGGAACGATCTAAAATGTCTCTGAGTTTTTCGCAGAAGTTTTCTTGTTGGAAATAAGGCCTAACAGTAAGGGAGCCCACGACACTAAACCTAGTACGATAAGACTACCGGATGATATATATATTTAGTCTCGTCATTAATGGGGTAACACAAAATTCCAATGCCGCAATGCGAAAAACCTGGCACATCATTTTTTTAGTTTGAAATTCGATGTCTATGGTTAGTGGTTTTTCTTACACATAAATTGATGATCTTTCATATGAGCTTTGGTTTTTTGAGGAGCTTGATCATAAAAGGTACATAAGTACGAGGCGTCGCTTATCATGCTGTTACTGATTAGGCCAATCAGGGGAGCTTGTACACACTGCATTGTCGTATATTCTTACGCCTCCCCTGTTCCGAAGAATAAAATAAACTTGGGAGTTTTATACTAGACATCGGAGTTAGCCAGGTTTTTTGAATTGCAGCATCACCATTTCGTGTTCCCCCATTAATGACGAGACTAAATACATGTATATGTCGTATTAATCATGATTCGCGCCATTTGGTTCTTCCGGTTGGAACGCCAGCGCCCTCTAGGGCGTTCGACGGAGTCTACTTAAGGGCGAGCAGGGGCGGCGGAGGCCTTC
The DNA here is from genome assembly GCA_923062465.1 of Acleris sparsana. Taxonomy (NCBI): domain Eukaryota; kingdom Metazoa; phylum Arthropoda; class Insecta; order Lepidoptera; family Tortricidae; genus Acleris; species Acleris sparsana. Next base: position 20,175,631 of record OV281286.1, read on the forward strand.
TTACCTGCTGAGCCGTCGCACAGACCACATCCAGCTGTAGAAACCGTCCCGCGTTCCTACCTTGTGCATTTATTTGATTGTAGTACCTACCTACGTTATTATACGAATTCTCTGCAAAACCTTTTATATTCTCCAACACTACCCACGTAGCGCCCACAGTATGTCAGAGGGATCTGAGCCCCCTGATCTTCACCCGTCATATATATCATCTGGTAGTCTTATCGGACTAGATTTAGTGTCGTGGGCTCTCAGAATATAAGCGAATAGTAGACCATGGAACAAATGTGCTATTTTAATTACCTCCCTAAAGAAACCCGTCGCTATACGACGAGATCAAGCTGAAGCTGCCGGCGGACCTGGGCGACCAGCACCACCTGCTGTTCACGTTCCTGCACATCTCGTGCCAGCGCAAGCCCGTCGCGCCCGAGCAGGAGAAGAGCGTCGAGACCGTCGTCGGGTACTCGGTGAGTGTCCAGTTTACGTGTTTGGGCTGATCTCATTTTGTTGTCTTTAGTAGCGGCTGCTAGAATTTTCATTGAATTATCTAATTTGGTCCTTTCGTTCGGAAATTATTCGCGTGCATACCCGATTTGGCGATTCATTTTTATGCAGATAAAAGTGCCAGTAAGTGGTCAGATTCAGTATATGACCTTGAGAAATAAATTAATAAATTTTATTTAGTAGGGAAATACTTAAAAAAAAAAAAAAAATCTACAGCTGTCGGTTTAGATTTTTGATTTGCAGTTAATTTATTTTTAATTAATATAGTATAGGGCAATCCGATATAATAAAAGATAAGCGAATCTATTCCACAATCTTCCCGCCGAACTTAAAAAAACAGTTTCAACTAGATTTACTTTATTGCTAAAAATTTGTAGCAAAAATACACACAATCAACTTTTTGTCATTTTTGTCCCCCAGTGGCTCCCCCTATGTCGCAACGGCAAGCTGACGTGCGGCGAGTTCGGTCTGCCGGTGATGCTGGAGGAGCCGCCGCCCAACTACTCGTACATCTTCCCCGACGTGCAGCTGCCCGGCACGCGCTGGATCGACAACCACAAGCCTATCTTCAGCATCGCACTCGACGCGCACACTACCGTGCACGCTTTGGTGAGATATGTTCTGTTGCTCCAGTATTATGTACACCCTTTGGATGTTCTGTTGCTTCAGTATAATGTGGACCCTTTGGATGTTCTGTTGCTTCAGTATAATGTGGACCCTTTGGATGTTCTGTTGCTTCAGTATAATGTGGACCCTTTGGATGTTCTGTTGCTTCAGTATAATGTGGACCCTTTGGATGTTCTGTTGCTTCAGTATAATGTGCACCCTTTGGATGTTCTGTTGCTTTAGTATAATGTGCACCCTTTTGTGAGATATGTTCAGGTGCTTTAATGTAATGTGCACCCTTTGGATGTTCTGTTGCTTCAGTATAATGTGGACCCTTTGGATGTTCTGTTGCTTTAGTACAATGTGCACCCTTTGGGTTACCTTTGTTTCGTCAAAATATTTTTGGTCAAATGTATCATTTCCCAAATTTTCATTTGCCAAACTGCTTTGTTTTCTGTAACCGTAAATATTTCAGGATTTTATAAAAACTAACCTAACCTAACCCATGGGGTTCTACACGATGGTACTGAAATAAATTCTGAAAACATTATATAACATTGGTTTGGCAAATGAAAATTTTGGGAAATGATACATTTGACCAAAGATATTTTGACGAAACAGCAGGCTCCCGCACCCTTTGGATGTTCTGTTGCTTCAGTATAATGTGGACCCTTTGGATGTTCTGTTGCTTCAGTATAATGTGCACCCTTTGGATGTTCTGTTGCTTTAGTATAATGTGCACCCTTTTGTGAGATATGTTCAGGTGCTTTAATGTAATGTGCACCCTTTGGATGTTCTGTTGCTTCAGTATAATGTGGACCCTTTGGATGTTCTGTTGCTTTAGTACAATGTGCACCCTTTGGATGTTCTGTTGCTTCAGTATAATGTGGACCCTTTGGATGTTCTGTTGCTTCAGTATAATGTGGACCCTTTGGATGTTCTGTTGCTTCAGTATAATGTGGACCCTTTGGATGTTCTGTTGCTTCAGTATAATGTGCACCCTTTTGTGAGATATGTTCAGGTGCTTTAATGTAATGTGCACTCTTTGGATGTTCTGTTGCTTCAGTATAATGTGGACCCTTTGGATGTTCTGTTGCTTTAGTATAATGTGCACCCTTTGGATGTTCTGTTGCTTCAGTATAATGTGGACCCTTTGGATGTTCTGTTGCTTTAGTATAATGTGCACCCTTTGGATCTTCTGTTGCTTCAGTATAATGTGGACCCTTGGGTGGGATATGTTCTGTTGCTTTAGTATAATGTTGTATTTTCTTAGTAAATGAGTTGTATAGGAACTTGTCGATCAAAATTTGCTTGAGAAAGCAGTTTTATTGCATAGGTTTTATTTTTATTTTACGACAACGTTGCGTTCAAAAGATCGTGTAAAGATATAATTTTCAGGTACCTACCCGCGGCAGCAATCTAAAAAAACCTACATTTATACATACATGTTTACCCAATAATTTGGCCACTCCAATCGTACACATTTCAATGAACACAACACTGTCCACAAAAATATCAACTAGTCTGGCAATCATCTTAACCTTTGGATAGGTAGTTGATTTTCTTGTATTAATAGCGGTTGGTATCCCAGGACGGTTACATCGAGCGGTTCGCGCTGGCGTGCGAGGCGGTGCAGGAGGGCAACATCCCCGCCAGGATCGGGCTCGCCAACATGGAGGCAGAACTGCGCACCAGGTAATTTCTAAAAGCCTATGCCACACAAGCAAAGCATTGACAAATTGGCATACTAGGTAAATGTTGGCACGCTATCAATGTTTAGCACCATGGATATTTCTTTTCCTACTCACGTACTATAAACCGCTTATATTGATATCGTTACCGGTATCAGAATACCACCTTATATAGCATAACCGAAGCGTAAAAACAGTTCTATAATGAGCGTTGCCATGGTTATAGCAGTTCTTTTATAATTGTTATAGCATTGTTATTGCCATGGTTACCCGCAAGTACAATGTCAGTGATTGTGTTTGTTGATCAACTGACATCTGATTTATTATATTATACTTGCGAAAACCGTTTTTATACAATCTAAATGATGAAAAATATCTGATTATTTACCATAAGCTTTAAAATGATTTTATAATTAGTTGGTTTAGCTGTTTTGCAATATATGTACATCAATTCTTATACTTTATTATTCGGAGTATTTAAAAAAAAGTGATAATATTTCCATAATGTTAAATTAATAAGCTTAACAATAAAAGATTACAATAATAGAAATTTATTCAGTAAGTTTTTAGCACTTTTACACGTCAAGAATCTACCAGCGCTTCCCAAAAGGAGACCACTGCTGAGAAGAAACGCCGCAAGAAACTCAGCAGTCAGTCATTTTTTAAACATATTTCATATTACAATGGTACTACTTAGTGTAGCATTATATAAAGCTACAAGTATTCAATTAAATATAATATCAAATAATAGTAGTTCAGCAGGAAAACATGCCAAAAATCTTACGGGAGAGTAAGATAGAAAAGAAAAAAATAAAAATGAAAAGAATGAACTACTTATGTGTACATGAGATGGTGCAAGATGACCACATAAAAGTTTCAATATGTTTTCCTGCATCAACGGTGTCCCCCAGACAAGAAAAAGCAGGATAAATCTTTTGAATTTGAACAAATTATTATTGACTAAGTTTCGGGTGTAGGCCATGCATTTTTGTCTGTTAGATAGTCCTCGACCCTATACGCTTTAGACATTAACGACCTTTTCAAATATTTTTTAAGTGCTGGAGAGGGTAACTTTAAAACTACTTCAGGTAATTTATTATAGAAATGAATGCATTGACCAACGAATGATTTATATACTTTACGGACACGGAATTTTCGAATAGCTATTTTATTTTTATTTCTAGTATTTAAATTATGTATAGGTATCAGAGTTTTTTGGTGAAAAAATCTAAATTCTTAATAACATAAATAATATTCTTGTAAATAAATTGAGACGCTACAGTTAAGATACAAATTTCTTTAAAAAAGTTCTCATAAGGAGTCACGGGAATTTAAATTGTAAATAGAATGAATGGCCCTTTTTTGTAACACAAATATAGTTTGTATGTCAGCTGCCTTACCCCAAACCAGAATACCATAAGACATAACACTATGAAAATAACTCTAATAAACTAAGCGAGCTGTCTCAACATTAGTTAGTTGTCTAATTTTCCTAACGGCGTAAGCTGCCAAACTTAGTTTACCTGCCAGTACAGCTATGTGGGGACTACATTGCAATTTTTTATCTATCGTTATGTCTAGGAAAACCACCCTATCTACCATTAGCAAACACTCGTCATTTAGAAAAATACTAGAATCTACCGGTTTAACATTAGGCAAAGCAAATAGCAAATTTGATTACTAACACTTAGATCTAAGTTACTAACAACATTTAATTTTATTGTATTATTAGTATTAACGTTAATTTAACTAACATAGTTTTAAGGCTCATTATTACTAACATATTATATGGAAATGAATTCTGAAATAAATAAATGATTATTATGAAATGATTAAAGCGAACCTAACACATTTACTTTTCTTGGCATTTAGTAGCAAGTTGTTACTAGTAAACCAATTATGTACTTTAACTAGTGTGGCGTTTATCCTACTGTAGTCTACGGATTTTCTATATACCTTGAAAATTAGTGAAGTATCATCAGCAAAAAGTACAATATCGCAAAGTTCATCTACTATTGGTGGTAAGTCATTTATGTAGACCAAAAATAGAAAAGGTCCTAAAATAGAGCCTTGAGGCACACCTATTTTCACTGTAGCTCCAACAGATTGCGTTTTGTTTCCAACAACAGTTTGAGTTCTTTCACTTAGATAAGAAGACATAAGGCTTAAAAGCTTTATTGGACAATCCATAATGTTCTAATTTTAAAATAAGGGTCATATGTTCCACGAAATCAAAAGCTTTAGAAAGATCACAAAATATTTCATTGCGTCGCAAGATTTTTCCCAACTGTTATATATTTATTTGAGTAGCTTAGTTTTATTTTATTTTATTTTAAAGTTTAAAGTTTAGTTTTAACTTTAACTTTTAAATTTTATCTAGCATTAATTTAAAATAATTGCATATCAGAGGGGATCTTATCAGATCTCATGAAATATAGTAAAGTCATACCTCTTTTTAAATCAGGCGAGATGAGTGATTTAACGAACTTCCGTTCCATTTCCACACTACCAGTTTTAAGTAAAGTCTTTGAGAAACTAATCTGAAGGATATGTAAGGTCACTTTAACAGAAATAAACTACTTAGCAATAACCAGTTTGGCTTTACAAGAGGTCGATCAACAATTGATGCGGCATCTGTACTCATTAAATATATATATAGCTAGCTAAGTAGTTTATTTCTGTTAAAGTGACCTTACATATCCTTCAGATTAGTTTCTCAAAGACTTTACTTAAAACTGGTAGTGTGGAAATGGAACGGAAGTTCGTTAAATCACTCATCTCGCCTGATTTAAAAAGAGGTATGACTTTACAATATTTCATGAGATCTGATAAGATCCCCTCTGATATGCAATTATTTTAAATTAATGCTAGATGGGGTGCAATTACATCTATGACATTAAAGAGCACTTTAACTGATGTGCCCCACAAATCTTCAGTCTTTTTTAAACTAAGCGATTTAAATATCTTTACTATTGAATCTGAATTTACAGGGCTGAATTCAAATTTTATATTAAATTTACTGACATTAGTGCAAAGTAATGATTGGGCTTCAACCGCGGATGATTTAAGACATTTCGTAGTATTAATTGCTATGTTGGAAAAATAATCTTCGAATGCTAATGCAACGTCTTTATTTGACGTGATTTGATGGTCACCTGTGTTCAGGGTGACTTGATTATCACGAGTTTTTGATTTTCCCGTTTCTCTATTTATAATATTCCATACAGTTTTTACCTTGTTGTCAGATGATTTGAGTTTAAAACTAAGAAAAATGGCCTTAGCAGTTAAACAAACTTGCTTAAAGGTCCTCGAATAATTCTTAACATAATTTAGGAAATCAGCATTCTTATTGTCCTCCCTCTCTCTATATAGGTCATAAAGCCTATTTCTACTTTTATGAATGCCCATTCACTAAATCTGGTTTTCGGCCTAGTAATAGTTTTGATTTTAAAATTGTTGTTAAATTGATGTAGAATTACGCCAAACAAGACTTTATAAATACTATTACATTCATTCTGTGAAAAAGGTAACACTGAAAGATTACTCTGAACTTTATTTTTGAATAATTTCAAACGATTACTAGTTATAGGTCGGTAAATTATTGTGTGAGGTTTTTGATAAAAATCGTAGATGAAAGATGCCTTCTGACCACTATGGTCAGAATTAAAACAATTAAATATTTCTTTATCCAAACAATCGCAGTTACAATATTTAGTAATAACCAGTTACAATAAGTAAATAGACATTTTTAATTCTTGACATTAAACATCATTTCTACATTTCGCACATTGAGAATCAAACCGTCACTAAACAAAAAAATACTTTATTTGAAATCCAACTTCATTTTGATGGCAATATTGTCATTATTCGAACTCTTATATATTTTGTTTAGTGATGGTTTGATTCTCAATGTGCGATTTTTATACCTCGTAATTTTTCCTTACCGACATTAGTCGCCTACTTCCGCATTAGTTAGGTTAGTATGGTATTGTTGAAGTGCAGTAGTAAAGCAGTAGTGTTGCCCCAGCATCTCGGAGCTGCCGACGGCCAACGTGGAGGCGCTGGCGCGCTTCCTGCCGAGCGCGCTCGACAAGCTGCTGCGCCTGCTGGCCGCGCCGCCCGCGCTCGCCGGCGCGCCGCTCAACATCGCGCAGGACGTCTTCACCTGCCTCGCGCACGTCTTCACCGACATCGCCGTCAGTCAACTACCTCTTATACACGATTCTAACAGCTACTTATGCTTTCGACTTTACCAATAGATAATACACAAATGAAATTTGTATCAATAATATAATTTACACATGAGTATCCATCTATGTGTGTGCGTGTGCTTGCGTGCGTGATTATGTGTGTGTCTATGTGTATGAATGTTTCTGTCTGTATGTGCGCATGTGCTTATTTCATAAGTTATATCTATATTTAAGACTGAGAGCGAAATATTGTAAAATATTTCGACGCTGTTGATTCAACTTCCATGTCATCAGAACATGAACGAGGGCGTGACGTGCGACGCGCACGGCCGCAGCAGCCTCATCACTACCTACATCCAGTACCAGGCCACCATCCCACGCCCCTCGCTCGCCGACCGCGACATCGGACTGCCGCTGCCACCTACAGGTAAAGTCCGCTGGTCAGCAGTTCTCATCAATGTAAAGCCTAGCGTTTCTAAAGGTACGGCTCCACTGAGGCGGGGAGACGAGCGGAGCTATGCAAATATTAACCAATAGAATCGGTCTCTATTGGTTAATATTAACACAGTCCCGCTCGTCTCCGCCTCAGTGGAGCCGCACCCTAAGGTCAAGGCGGTGACAATCTTCTGCCGATCTCCTCATTCCCGATTTGAACCTGGGGAGGCCTATGTCCAGCAGTGGACGTCTTTCGTCTGAAATGATCATGTTGATGAACCAGATGCAGAAAGTAATTGCAAATCCGGATGGTTGAGGGAAAACCGTTTTTTTTTTATGGCATCGAGAAGGTAAACCTGAACAGGGCACCTGATGGTAAAGTGGAGTCTGTGATCGATAGACATTTTGATTATTATTTAGACGTTAAATTTATGAAAAACTGATAAGTTTACGATGATGACTTTTTATAATTATGTACGGAAACACATCATGATCATTCATCTGTTGAGAAGGCCTGGTAGATTTTTTAATGTGTTAAAGTGTATTTTTATCTATATAAAAAGAATGGGAATGTGTGGGCAGCCTGTGGAGTGTGATGTTGTTTCCAGTGCTGAGCGACGGGTCGTGCAAGATCCTGCACGAGGAGCTGGCGCTGCAGTGGGTGGTGGCCAGCGGGGCCACGCGCGACCTCGCCATGCACAACTCCTGGTGCGTGCGCGGGCGTCGTCCGCTCGATCTACACATACAACAACTTACCATTTTTGAGCAACTGCATTAAATTTAAAAGTATTTTTTACGTTTCTGTCCATCTGTCTGTCACCAGGCTGTCATGAATCGTGATAGCTGGACAGTTGAAATTTTCGCAAAAGATGTATTTCTGTGGCCGCTATAACAAATACTAAAAACAAAGACAAAATAATTAACGTGATTTTTTTTTGCTGTTTTTTGCTCGATATTAATAACAGCAATAGATAGACACTTATCATATTCACAGAATATTTAGTTGTATATTAACTTTAATAATAAATTAATTAATTTTAAAAAAAATGCGGGGGGCTCCCATACAAAAAACGTGGTTTTTTGCCGTTTTTTTGCTAATGTTGTTTAGATAATGGTATGAAACCGTTGGTGCGCAAGTCCGACTCGCACTTGGCCGGTCTTATTAAAATTTACTTTTGTTTCATGCCATGTTTCCAACCAAAGAGTTTGCATGTTCAACCACTTTTAGGAGATTTTTTCTTTTAATTACGAAACTGTCATTTTCACTCGTCCTGACACCTGACGACTCGTACACATATCAATACAATATTTGACCTCGACTGTACAACAAATGAACACCCTCCGATTTCAAGACAATACAGATGTAGTGCATAATTGTTTTCCTTCGTATTTTCACGGAAACGTACGAACGTGTCCTGCTACTTCAGTCACCCTCAGTACTTTTTGTACTGTGACCGACTGAAATAGCTAGACACGTTCGTACGTTTCCGTGAAAATACGAAGGAAAACAATTATGCACTACATCTGTACCTACTTTACTTTATTAAAAAAGACAATAGTATTAATGCGGGCGCCACTGGACGTTCGGTGCAGTTTTAAAATACTTATTTTATAATACAATGAAGAACACATAATAAAATAACATTCCTCAACAAGAAATCTCCTGTTTCATAATCTGCATGAGTAATTTTCTGTTTTTGCCAGAATCCACAAATTTTGCGTACTTAATGAAAGCCGGTGTCCCCCAGGGCCCTGTTCGAGCTGATGATCAAGTCGATGTGCGAGTACTTGTACTGGTCGGGCGCGCACGAGGCGCCGCGCAAGGCGCGCTTCCCCGACCAGTTCACCGATGACGTCACCACGCTCGTCAACAACATCACCACCGAGATCATCTCCAGGTGAGTGACAGCGGTTAACGTGGGGTACACCGAGATCATCAACAGGTTTGTGACATAGGGTTTAACGCGGGGTACACCGAAATCATCTACAGGTTAGTAACACACCTTGTAACCTGGGGTACACCGAAATCATCTACAGGTTAGTAACACACCTTGTAACCTGGGGTACACCGAAATCATCTACAGGTTAGTAACACACCTTGTAACCTGGGGTACACCGAAATCATCTACAGGTTAGTAACACACCTTGTAACCTGGGGTACACCGAAATCATCTACAGGTTAGTAACACACCTTGTAACCTGGGGTACACCGAAATCATCTACAGGTTAGTAACACACCTTGTAACCTGGGGTACACCGAAATCATCATCAGGTTAGTGACACAGCATTTAACGTGTGGTTCACCGAGATCATCTCCAGGTAAGTAACACAGCGTGTAACGTGGGGTACACCGCGTGTTGTTTAAGGTATACAAGGCACAACTTACGACGAAATTGGTTGTTGCATGGTGAACGAATTTGTGGTTTATGCCACAGTTGTTCGAGCTTCTTTATAGGTAGAAATACCTGTGGTAAGTGGGTCGGTTACGTCAATGTGTGCAATATTACATAATGCATTGCACTTTGTGCATTGTAAACACTATGTTCACCAACGACGTGAAGGTAGGTTTGATGAAAATCAGTTGACTTTTTAACCTTTAAAACTCGCTGTTATATCGTAGGTTTTATATAATGAATTTTGTCATTAAACCACAGATACGGCAAGAACAGCCGGCTCACTCAAAGCTTGAACAACAGCCTGGCGTTCTTCCTGTTCGACCTGTTCAGCATCGCGGACCGCGGTTATGTCTTCAACTTGATCAGGAGCTACCACAAGCAGATGAGTGCTAAAATAGCTTCTCTACCGGACGCAGTACCACTAGTTCAGTATAAGGTACAGTACATGTATCTGACTATTTAATTTTATTCCTCATATATTTTTACTCGTACTATATATTTTCTTAGGGTAGGTACATAACTCGGAAGAATCACAGTTCCAAATTGATCAAAGTTCCCAACGCAATGTTTTAATACAAGACTTTATTTTTGATCTCGCTCATAAGTCATTCCGAACCTAACCTTCGTACAGCAATTGTATTATGCTTTCAATTTAAACAACCTCCAGAAATAAGAAAATTTTGACAATTGAATATTTGATTAAAGAATTGACAGTGGTAATTTTTTTATAATTTTTACTACTTTAGAATTTGTATGTGCTCTAGTATCTTTAACAATAAGACCAATGTATTCCACACTTATTGCAAAAAAATATTATCATTTAATATCGGAAAAAAAATCGTTTTGTTTAAGTGTTTCCGCCTTTATAATATTTTTTAACATGACAAGTATTTTTCAAGACTTGGCAGACACTTGTAGGACTCCGTAGTTATCTAACGTTATGTTCCCAGCTGGCCTTCCTGCGGATAATCTGTTCGCACGAGCACTACGTGTCCCTAAACCTGCCGGCGGGAGGGGGGGGCGCGGGGTCCGGGGCGGCGTCCCCCGCTCCTTCGTCCCACTCGCACGCGTCGCACTCCTCCGCGCCGCCGGCGCACGCGCTCAGCCACGAGCACCGCTCGCGGCACTACCTCGCCGGGCTGCTGCTGCACGACCTCACCGCCGCCCTCGACCTGCAGTCAGTATCATAACACACACGTACCCACATGCACCGACGTCACTCATAACACACAAACATATTAGCACTAACGTCACTCGTCACACACACGCACACCCACTTACCCCGAAGTTAAATATCACACAGACACACTTGCACCGACGTCACTCACCGCACACACGCACCCACATGAACCAAAGTCACGAATCACACATCCGAACACAACAGACACTTTCACCGACGTTACTTATCACTCTCTCTCTCTCACACACACACACACACTCACTCACTCACTTCACTCACTCACACACACACACACACACACACACACACACACACACACACACACACACACACACACACACACACACACACACACACACACACACACACACACACACACACACACACACACACACACACACACATAGACACACTTGCACGCACGTCACTCATCATAAACACACATCCACTTGCACCGAAGTCACTAATCACACACAGTCATACTTGCACCGACACACACACGTACTGACCTTCCGACCTTGTTCGAATCTAACAGAAGCCCTGTGCTGCAATGCGCGGCAGTGAACGCCGTGCTGTCCCTCCTGACGGCGCACGACGCGGACCCGCGGCTGGCGGCGCCGGCGCAGCGCGCGCGGCTCGCCCAGCTCTACATGCCGCTACTCGGCATCATACTGGATGCCGCGCCTGCGCTCAGCCGGTCCGCCTCACGCGGTATGTATACTATGAAAATGTTCTGTAGTGTCACTATACAATGTCATACGGATCCAGAAACACTGTATCCGTGAAACTAGTTCGTCTAATTCGTCTAATTGTGCCAAGGCGTCTAATAGCACATTGTAATGAAAAGTATTGTTTTTTATAGATGTTTTGCAGTTCGACGGTGAGATGGGACAGTTCAGTAATTTGTACAACAACTCCAATAACGATCCGGACAACAAACAAGTGAGTTGCAGCTTTGTTTCTATCGTTCTAAGTTCCAGGCAGTAAGAGCAGCCCTATCTCCATCACGTTTACTGCCGTATTTTCAGTTAACGTTTCCCTTCGTCAGAACGGCCGCCCCCCGTTCAACAGCGAAACTCACCGCAACCTGCTCATGTGCCTCGTGTGGCTGCTGAAGAGCTGCTCGCGCGCCGCGCTCAGCGCCTGCTGCGCCGCGCTGCCGCCCGCGCGCCTGCACGCGCTGCTCGCCGTCATCCACCTGTGCTTCAGCGCGCACGAGTACAAGGTGCGTGCTGCCTGGTGCTGCTCGACACCTTTTGAGTAATAAATATTTGAATTATAGAGAATGCGTATGCTTTTCCAGGGTCGCAAAGAGCTGTTGAAGTGCGTGCAACAGAACGTGCGCAAAACTACCGACATCAAAGCCAAGTTGGAAGACGTGATCTTAGGACAGGGCTCCGCGCGCTCTGACTTAATTATGCGACGGAAAGGTAAGCTGTTAAACTTTTCGTCCAGGCTTTCAGCAAGTTGTTCCTCGAATGCTGGGCCCATGTGAGTATTCCGAGAACAGGTATGACCCGAGCTGAATAGTTCGAATAAACCGCGATCATTGGAGAACAGATTATTATGCACAGTACCTAACTTATAGATATGAAGGCAATCCTATCACCTTAGCCTAAGAAATTGGTCTACAGTTAATCCTGAAGGGTCCTGGGCGTAGGCAATGTGTGCTAGTGAGACGTGTTTACGTCTATGTTTATGTTATGTTATACTGCCTTGGCGCCTTCGGTAGCTCAAAAATCCAGGCCGATGTCAGCCACGTGGAAGGCGTAGCTGTTGACCGCAATACACCACCAATCGAGCGCCTCTTCAGCTAAGCGAACTCGACCAGAGTGATAATTAAACATCCATTTACACTACAAATCGACTTATTTCACCAAATTAGTTTCAAGGTTATGTGGTATGTAAAGGGTCTCAAAAAGCAAACGTCAAATCAAGTGTGTCATGTCGACCACAGATAAGGTGACAGCAAAAAGTCACAGATACAACAAGAAATCCGCTACTCAATTGGTGCCTGTTTAGGACTGATCCGGGCACCAAGATAAAACCACTCTGGTTAGGCCAGCCGCTGGGCCCTGTGAGTAGACTGACCCAGATAGGGACCCAGACCAGAACAAACGTTAAAGCCCCGCTGCACTGCCTGGAGGACAGTGTACAAGGAACGGGCTTGCTGGGGAGGTTTCTATTTATAGGGTTTGAGACTTACCCAAACGGTACGGTGTCGGGGTCCTGAGGCCTGTGGAATGGCCAGGCGGGTTCCGAAGACCTTGGCTCAAAGTGTTTTTTGTGTTTGTGTAAAATGTATGTGTAACGAAGGCACCTGTCGTCCGGCAGGAAATCTTTTCGGTGGTACGACAATCACGCTATTGGCCGCGCCCAAATCACGGGATACTCGCGACAGTTAAACGTTCAACAACTCAGTACACTAAATTCTACCTATTTCTACAAATATCGCACTAGATGCACTGCGATTTAGTCAAAAACAAACAAATCCCATTCATTCAATCAAAACCCACGCTATATCGGGTAAAATATCAAGTCACAAGTGTCAAACGTAAGTGACAGCTGTCACAAACTCAAAGCCACCGTGACGTCACAGATTGTATCAACTCGATTGGTACAGAACAGTACCGAACATAACCACTCCAGTACAAAATAATGATTACCCGCTTTGATCAGCAGAGCTCGAAATGGGTGAGCTATTCTTATATCATAAATGTAATTTGTAGATATTAATATGTATAGTCCCTGAAAATAATTATTAAAGAAGAAAAACTGATTCCAAAACGAGTATTTACTGACTAAGATTATTTATTAATTATAATGTTTGTGTAATTGTGCACGCAGGCGGGTCGAGCGCGTGCCCGGGGCGGCGCGAGCGCTGGCGCAAGGACTGGCGCGGCGCGCGCGGGGACGCGCCCCCCGCCCCGCCCGCGCCGCACCCCGCGCTGCCCGCCGCGCTCGCCGCCGAGTGCGCGCTCACGCTGCTGCACGCGCTGGAGACCATCGTCCAGGTACCCATACTTGATATAGCTGCTCTCGGGCGCAAGGACTGGCGCGGCGCGCGCGGGGACGCGCCCCCCGCCCCGCCCGCGCCGCACCCCGCGCTGCCCGCCGCGCTCGCCGCCGAGTGCGCGCTCACGCTGCTGCACGCGCTGGAGACCATCGTCCAGGTACCCATACTTGATATAGCTGCTCTCGGGCGCAAGGACTGGCGCGGCGCGCGCGGGGACGCGCCCCCCGCCCCGCCCGCGCCGCACCCCGCGCTGCCCGCCGCGCTCGCCGCCGAGTGCGCGCTCACGCTGCTGCACGCGCTGGAGACCATCGTCCAGGTACCCATACTTGATATAGCTGCTCTCGGGCGCAAGGACTGGCGCGGCGCGCGCGGGGACGCGCCCCCCGCCCCGCCCGCGCCGCACCCCGCGCTGCCCGCCGCGCTCGCCGCCGAGTGCGCGCTCACGCTGCTGCACGCGCTGGAGACCATCGTCCAGGTACCCATACTTGATATAGCTGCTCTCGGGCGCAAGGACTGGCGCGGCGCGCGCGGGGACGCGCCCCCCGCCCCGCCCGCGCCGCACCCCGCGCTGCCCGCCGCGCTCGCCGCCGAGTGCGCGCTCACGCTGCTGCACGCGCTGGAGACCATCGTCCAGGTACCCATACTTGATATAGCTGCTCTCGGGCGCAAGGACTGGCGCGGCGCGCGCGGGGACGCGCCCCCCGCCCCGCCCGCGCCGCACCCCGCGCTGCCCGCCGCGCTCGCCGCCGAGTGCGCGCTCACGCTGCTGCACGCGCTGGAGACCATCGTCCAGGTACCCATACTTGATATAGCTGCTCTCGGGCGCAAGGACTGGCGCGGCGCGCGCGGGGACGCGCCCCCCGCCCCGCCCGCGCCGCACCCCGCGCTGCCCGCCGCGCTCGCCGCCGAGTGCGCGCTCACGCTGCTGCACGCGCTGGAGACCATCGTCCAGGTACCCATACTTGATATAGCTGCTCTCGGGCGCAAGGACTGGCGCGGCGCGCGCGGGGACGCGCCCCCCGCCCCGCCCGCGCCGCACCCCGCGCTGCCCGCCGCGCTCGCCGCCGAGTGCGCGCTCACGCTGCTGCACGCGCTGGAGACCATCGTCCAGGTACCCATACTTGATATAGCTGCTCTCGGGCGCAAGGACTGGCGCGGCGCGCGCGGGGACGCGCCCCCCGCCCCGCCCGCGCCGCACCCCGCGCTGCCCGCCGCGCTCGCCGCCGAGTGCGCGCTCACGCTGCTGCACGCGCTGGAGACCATCGTCCAGGTACCCATACTTGATATAGCTGCTCTCGGGCGCAAGGACTGGCGCGGCGCGCGCGGGGACGCGCCCCCCGCCCCGCCCGCGCCGCACCCCGCGCTGCCCGCCGCGCTCGCCGCCGAGTGCGCGCTCACGCTGCTGCACGCGCTGGAGACCATCGTCCAGGTACCCATACTTGATATAGCTGCTCTCGGGCGCAAGGACTGGCGCGGCGCGCGCGGGGACGCGCCCCCCGCCCCGCCCGCGCCGCACCCCGCGCTGCCCGCCGCGCTCGCCGCCGAGTGCGCGCTCACGCTGCTGCACGCGCTGGAGACCATCGTCCAGGTACCCATACTTGATATAGCTGCTCTCGGGCGCAAGGACTGGCGCGGCGCGCGCGGGGACGCGCCCCCCGCCCCGCCCGCGCCGCACCCCGCGCTGCCCGCCGCGCTCGCCGCCGAGTGCGCGCTCACGCTGCTGCACGCGCTGGAGACCATCGTCCAGGTACCCATACTTGATATAGCTGCTCTCGGGCGCTAGGCGACACCTACCAATATACATACATATGGATTAAACACGTTACCTTTTTATTTACCCTAATTCTACCCGTTTCACGTTGTTTTTGTTTCAGTCTTGCAGTAACTTGGAGATTGGGCAGGCCGTGTGTAGCGCGGCATTGCAAGTCGTGTTGCGCGCTATGCAGCGCAACCAAAGCGCTGTCGTGTTACAGCACATGTTCGCCACTGTCCGCTCGCTCATCGTCAAGGTAACGCATTGTTGCGGCGCGTGTTCCGCGTGGACTGTGTTTTGTTTACCACAACCGTTTGTGTTCTAACACTAAGATATGAAGACATAAGATTTAGAGAATTATTTGACAGAACATAATGTTCTAATTTTAATATAAGAGTCGCATGATCTACGCAATTGAAAGTTTTGGAAAGGTCACAAAAATCCTATTGCATCACAAGATTTGTCCCAAATATTACAGTACAGATGCTGCGTCGCGGTAGTAGTAGTAGATCGCCCTCTGGTGAAGCCGAACTGATTACTGTTAAGCACTTTATTTCTATTGAAGTGACCTAACATATCTTTTAACATTAACTTTTCAAAAACTTTACTTAAAACAGGTAGAATAGAAATGGGACGGAAATTCGTTAAATCACTCATCTCGCGCGATTTAAAAAGTTGTATGACTTTACTATATTTCATTAGACTTGGAAAGACCCCCTCTGAAATGCAATTATTGTAGATTAAAGCTAAGTGAGGTGCAATTATATCTATGATATGATGGATGATTTTAACTGACGTTCCCCATAAATCCTGTTTTTTTTATACTGAGCGATTGAATTACCTTTACAACGGAAATTGAATCTACATGGCTAAAATCAAAGCTTAAATTACATTTTGTAACATTACCACAAAGTAATTTAAAGCTCCAATTGCAGATGACTGAAGACATTTCGTGGTATTAATGTCTATTGTGGAGAAATAATCTTCGAACGCTAAGGCCACGTCTTTGTTTGATGTGATTTGATTATCACGAGTTTTAGATTTATCCGTTTCTCTATTTATTATTTTCCACACAGTTTTTACCTTATTGTCAGAAGCTTTAAGCTTAAGACCTAAAAAAATTGACTTAGCAGTCAAGCAAACTTGCTTGAAGGTGCTCGAATAATTCTTAACGTAAACTAAGAAGTTCTTGTTTTTCTCCTTCTCTTTATATAGTTCATATAGCCTATTTCTACTTTTATGAATGCCTACAGTAGTCCATTCACTAAACTTAGTTTTTGACCTAGAAACAGTTTTCATCTTAAAATTATTATTAAATTGATGAAGAATTACACCAAACAAATCTTTATAAATACTATTGGAATCATTATGTGAAAAGGATAACCCACAAAGATTACTCTGAACTTTATTTTTGAATAAATCCAAACGATTACTAGTTATAGGTCTGTATGTTATTGTTTGTGGTTCTTGATGAAAATCATTTAAAAAAGAAGCCTTTTGACCAGTGTGGTCAGAATTAAAGCAGTTAAATATTTCCTTATCCAACAATTCGCAATTACAAAAAATATTATCTAAACAGGTAGCACTTGAAACACCTATCCGTGTAAAGAATAAAAAGTGTGTGTGTCAATGAATAAATTATATAAATTAAAAGATTTAAATAAACTTATGATCTTAGTAGTATTATTTGGCGATTCCAGTAAGTTAACATTGAAGTCTCCACAGACAGTGACATGGTTTAGAGTGTTACCTGGTAATGTATGTACGGTTGTTCGGCAGCTGGGCTGGTCGTGCTGCGGCGAGGAGTCGGGCATCTGCCGCGTGCTGCTGCGGCACTGCGCGGCGCTGGGCGGCGGCACGCGCGCGCACGCCGCCGCCGCGCTCTACGCGCTCATGCGGCACCACTACCAGCTCGGGAACGTGAGTCCCGAGCGCAGCCACAACCCTGGCCGCTACGGCCCACAGCCCACAGCTCTAAACAAAGGGCTGCCCCAAAACATCACCAATGGTTGAAATTACTCACAACGTCCGTCTCGACCCCCCAATGATAATAAAACCTGTCCATGACAGTTGGGCTGATCCTGCTGCGGTGAGAAGACGGCCAGGGAGTCTTCTACGACACCTGTACATGATCCAGAAATTATTATCCATGGAAACCTTCCTCATGCATCACTCTAGCTATTTATAAAAACCGTGAAAGATCTAAGCGTACATACAGAGACTTTGTTATATACTGTATGCGCTTCAATCAATCTAAAAACATTATGCATAATTTCATCCAACTACGAAAACCAAAGCATAAAAACTAGTTGTATAATTTTATCATGCATATGATCAAATAACATACGATTCATTTATTATAACGATCATTTCTTGTCATCATACATTTTTAGTCAATTTCTTCCTCATAAGTTAGGTTAGGTTAGGTTAAAACTGTGACGACATTAATGTGATATAATCCCTGCAGAACTTCAGCCGCGTGAAGATGCAGGTGACAATGTCGCTCTCCTCCCTGGTGGGCACCTCCCCCACCTTCAGCGAGGAGAGCCTCCGGCGCGCGCTCAAGACCATCCTTGTGTACGCCGAGCGAGACCCCGATCTGCAGCAGGGCAACTTCCCGGAACAGGTCAGTGTTTTTACTCACTACGGAAATTGGTCGTGTTTTACGTTTTCCAACGAATGATAACCAGATATAGAAGTTTTAGTAGGATGAACTAAGGAATTCTTGACGATATTATTTTTAGACAACTCCCTTATATCCAAGTGTAATTTTAGAGTGAACATTGAGGACATCAGATCCCATGGAAACTAAGCGGGACTGTTTTTCGCCGAAGTTACTTCAAATATTTCGCTATATTTTACTCGTTTTCAGCTGGAGCTATCTTATATTAAATACAGAAATTATTTTCTGCTGTTAGATTACGTTAGGTCAGCACTATGAGCAGTAGTAATAGTAAATTAAGTCTACGATCAATTTTTTTTTAAATAAAATAAAAATAAAATACATGGTTACTCTCCCGTACAGAGTCCAGACGGAGACGGTATTCCGGATGGCGTAAGTCACTCTTTGACCAAACTCTGTATGTCCTTGTCCAAAAGTCCGTATATCCTATTTATATATTATTTTTGCACGAAGCAAAAATATGAGTACACCTTGAAGCACGAATTTTACCATAATGTCACAAAATGTGTATGTTAATTCGTTTTAATTTTCCCAGTGTTTGTCTGTTATTATGTTTTAATCCAAATTTTGTACACAGTACTATTTTTCATTGCGCATACACGTATCAAATCGTTTCTTAAATGTTTTTTGTATTTCTGATTTTAATGTTCCATTACCACTCTCACGTTTGTCTTTTGTAACACTTTATTAAGTAAAGTTTAAATGTGTTATTTTACTAACTGTGGCCAGTATAACTGTATTTCAGCATAGTTATCATGATGAGTATTTCGATGGTAATATTCGTTATAATTAGTGCACAGATACCGCGTACGAATGTTACTACTTTTACATTTTTCCGAAAAAGAACCTTCAACTTGCGAAGTTTGTAAGACGCGGTCAAAGCCATGAGAGTACTTTAAAAAAAATTACAACAGTATTTTTTTAGGTCAAAGACCTGGTATTCAACCTGCACATGATCCTGTCGGACACTGTGAAGATGAAGGAGTTTCAAGAAGACCCTGAGATGTTGCTGGATCTGATGCACCGTATAGCTCGTGGCTACCAGCACAGCCCTGATCTACGGCTCACATGGCTTAACAATATGGCACAGAAGCATATGGAGGTAGGTAGGAGTTCGCAGCAGTTCCATCAAGACCTTCTCGTATTAGGCAAATCTGGTGCACCATATAGCTCGCCGATGGCTCAGAAGCATAAGGAGTTAATTGTTCGGAGAACAGGGGCTTAATTGCATTTTGTACCAGCCCATCTCGTTTCTGTATTGATACCAAAACGGTGACGTTATGGTAGCTCTAACTTTCAAGTGGATAAGAACACGACAAAGTCAACAATATTCATGAATACTATATATAGAGATAATAAGGGTCGATCTTTACGCCCTTAAGTGGTGTATTTTGAACTGCG
Source organism: Acleris sparsana (assembly GCA_923062465.1). Lineage (NCBI taxonomy): Eukaryota > Metazoa > Arthropoda > Insecta > Lepidoptera > Tortricidae > Acleris > Acleris sparsana. The sequence continues at coordinate 20,195,483 of OV281286.1, forward strand.
TTTTTAATTTTAAAACATCTTTTGAATTTGAATTTTGAATTTCTAGGCTGTGTAACATGTCCCATGTTGGTTGAAAAGAACCTTAAAATGATGATGAGTAATGAGTGTGTTGTTGGCAGCGCTCGAACCACACGGAGGCGGGCATGTGCCTGGTGCACGGCGCGGCGCTGGTCGCGGAGCAGATGTCGGCGGGCGGGCGCGGCGCGGCGCTGCTGGCGCGCGTCACGCACAACGCGCTCGACGAGTCCTGCGCCGACGTGCTGCACCACCATCTCACGCACCACGAGCTGCAGGTCTTCTTCTTTTTCTTCTTTCATTAATGGCGGTGTATCCCGCAGTAATTTCCCCAATGTCAAGTAAGTAGAGTAAATCAGTAAACAGAATAACCCTTCGAGCGGCAGCCGCCGCCCGCCATATTGCCGTTTTACGTTAAGCGGCGATCGCCGGGGACCCGAGGATGGCGTAGTTTCGTTTATTTATATAAAAACGAACCGCTAAGTTTACGTGTCGCTCTTTTTTGCAAAAGGCAATCGTTAATAAATAAGGATGGCATACAATAAAGATCGCAACAGCACTTTCAAAAAAAATTCGTTAGAAATTCCTTCATTCCGGAACAGCCGCCGCGCCGCGTGTATCAGATTAGTTTTTGAAAACCTCGGAGTGTAATAATATTCTAAGACGAGGGATAGTAAAAATGAATCAAGGTGTTAATAAATGTATAAACTTGTGAATTAACTGGTATTTTGTACTATTAACTGTTTTGTTTTATTGTTATAGTTTTTTAATACAAGAAAATGGAAATAATTAGTCATCCGAGATCTGATCAAGACTAGTAAAATTCGCATTAATGTAACGGCCTTCATTATTATATAATCAGAGAGGTCATTTTATGCTTGATCCAAATTAAATCAATTTAGTCAGTACGAGTAATTGATAGAACATTGTTCTAAACAGGCATTGTTGGAGCACGCTGCCAGCGAGCTGATGACGGCGGGCATGTACGAGGCCGTCAATGAGGTATACAAGGTGCTTATCCCCATCGCCGAGGAGCACCGCGACTACAAGAAGCTCGCCAACATACACGGGTAACCACTGTAGGTCGAGCCAAGATGCAAATGCTGCTAACTTTTCCATCTTCTATCGACATTCAATATATGGAGTTGACATCAGCCTACATAAATCCTATAGATTTTGTAGATTTTCATAAATTGCCAACTTGGCGTTATGCATCTTGACTAAGGCCCTTAACACACCGCCTTCTATACTTGAAAATAAAATGAGTGGTATTTGACTAATTTGGTTCGATATTTAAACCCACGGATTTCTAATTAAACTAAGAAATTATTGCAGAAAATTAAACGAGGCATTTACCCGCATCGAGCAAATGCACGGCAAGCGCGTGTTCGGCACGTACTTCCGCGTGTCTTTCTACGGCAGTCTTTTCGGCGACCTCGACGGCGAAGAGTTCGTCTATAAAGAGCACGCGCTCACCAAGCTACCCGAGATATTCAGCAGGCTTGAGGTAATTAATTATAACATCAGGTCGAAAGTAAAGTAGACAAAGAACAAGAGTGGACCAAGAATAGTTCCCTGTGGAACTCCGTTACCCGCAAGCAAATGCACGGCAAGCTCGTGTTCGGTACGTACTTTCGCGTGCCGTACTATAGAAGTCTCTTCGGGGACCTGGACCAGATATTCTGTTCAGCAGGCTTGAAGTATAACCATAGAACTGGATTTTGCAAAAAATAATGTTTTGTGGGTTGACCACTGGGAGATAAAAAAAATGGAAAATACATTCTCTACACCATAAACAAGTGCAATTCCAACTTAACTATTCATCGAATTTGTTTTATTTAACCTAGAATTGATCCTTCCAGAACTTCTACGGGCAGCGCTTCGGCCCCGACAACGTGGTGATAATAAAGGACAGCAACATCGTGGACGCGGCGGCGCTGCCGGCGGACAAGGCGCACATCCAGATCACGTACGTGGAGCCGCACTTCGAGCCGCACGAGCTGCGCGCGCGCACCACGCACGCCGAGCGGAACTTCAACATCAGTGAGTCACTTACCCATGAAGGACTGAACCTAACCTAACCTTTTTTTGATGACGAAGTGGAAATGCGCCTTCAGCCGATGACGAAGGGCTTTTCAACCGAAAAACTGCTCGTCACCATCACAGGGTAACAGAAGAAAACTTTCCGGGGCAGAAGCCGCCTCAGGGCACACGCAACCATCCCTTCATGAAAGGGTGGACCATCCCAGATGCTGCATTCTCTCCGGATCAAATTCAAGAGAGCCTACAACACCCAGGCCAATGCGGTGGAATCCGGCCAGCACCCCAACCTAACCTAACCTAACGCATCCCATTAGGTTAGATTAGGTTTGTTTTGTAAAAATCCTGAAAAGTTTACGGTTTCGGAAATACACATCATATATTATGATCGTTATTAATTTTGAACTTTATGCATTTTGCACGTACCCCTAAAGTTATTATTCTGTGAGGAAACAGGACATAACGTGTCCATGGCCTAGACGGCGGTACCTTAAGACATCGTTGTTCGGCAGAGCGCTTCATGTACGCGACGCCGTTCACGGCGGGCGGGCGCGCGCACGGCGACATCGCGGAGCAGTGCAAGCGCAAGACCGTGCTCACCACCGCGCACCACTTCCCCTACGTCAAGACGCGCATACAGGTTAGCTCACCACGGTTACCGCTTAACATCCCGGCATATATCTCATATTCATTGGAATACAGTTTTTTTTTTTAATTTTTAGACAAGGTCTTCCAGATTTTCGGTTAAGATAACAAAAAATCGTCAAGTGCGAGCCAAACTCGCGCACTGAAGGTTCCGCACCGACGCACTGTGTGCGTATTATATTCCGATTTGAATTCTATATCGAATCTAGTCAGCACGAGCCAAACTCACACTTGACAATTTTTTAGTATTTGTGGTTTTTGTTCAAAGTTTGTACTATTATCAAACCAAATTTTACGCTTTTATAATTTACCGTTTGTGCGATGCAACAGAATTAAAAATGAATTGAAAAAATACGACAATTACTTAAATTAAAAAAAAATAAGGTTATTTTAACTCATATTACTCTTATCAGCGTATACTAGTCCACTGCTGGACGTAGGCCTCCCCGCCCGCTAATCTTTGTACCGTAATAGGTATTATCAGGACATCGCAGACATATTAATAGTCACAGAACCCTGAAAAATATTGTCTATTTAAGTAAGAACATACATAAATACATACCGTCACGCCTTCATCCCAGAGTGAGGTAGGCAGGCAGAGCTACAGAATTCCCAACAACTCTAACAACTTGTTGTTAATTCTATAGCCACACGTTGCACAAACGGGCTAAGATGTTTACCAGTGTATATTAGTGACAGGTTGCAAGCCCATCGCCTAACAATACTACAAGCCTTTAATCTTGTAGTCGCCTCTTACGACTTCCACAGGAAGGCATGGAGTGGCACTATTCTAAGCAGGCACCCACACGGCAAAACATGGCGGTTTAAGTAAGAACATGGTAATAAATTCAGATTTTTTCAGGTTGTAGCCCGGACCCAAATAATCCTTACGCCCATCGAAGTAGCTATCGAAGATATCCAGAAAAAGGTAAAGGCAACTAAATCATAATACATTAATGATAAAACGCCTTTTTTAAATTTAAGCAACCATGAACTAAACTAAAGTGAAATAAAGGCCCTGATAATAGATTAATTTAAGCTTTGGATGTTAATCAGAAATGACAGCATAAGCATGTGATGATTTTAGATCAACGAGCTAGCCGCGGCGACATGCCAGGAGCCGGCGGACCCCAAGATACTGCAGATGGTTGTGCAGGGCTGCATAGGGACCACCGTCAACCAGGGGCCGCTGGAACTGGCGCAGGTACACGCGTACTCCTGAATAGACACACGCACATAATTTCTTCTTACATTTGTATAGTGACGAATGGAACGATATCATCTTTAAAATCCTATGACCTTTTCAACACCATTGACGGATGACGGATCCGGATATATCCGCATCACTGGAGGTTGGCAAAATAGACTAGAGTATCTACGATATTCGCTCTGGTTGCTTTCATTAATGTGCGAGTGACGTATTTCCTATTTGAAGAAGCATTGAAAAGTTTAAAAATCAGCATGTTGTAGTTAGACATTACAATGACTGATAATAACTCTGTGGAACGGTTAAGGTATTAAGTGGATTTGGCCATTAAATTTATTATCAACTGTTGGTATTACATTTTGAAGTACCATAATTATGTTTTTTTTAATGAATAGAATAATAAGAATTCTGTTACGACTTTACTCACTACGCCATTTTAACATAGGTCCATACAGTCTGTGAGCACTTAGAAGATGCTTCGGCTTTGTACTTTTCTCTCACTCGCTCTTAATAAGATCGTATTAGAGCGAGTGAGAGACGAGTACTAACCCCAAGCACCAAGTACTGGCCTATGCTTCGAAATGGTGAACTGTGCGGTTACGAATGTTAATTTGTAACCTATTTCCAAAAATATTCTTGAAGTCATCAATGTCGTTGGAGATGCCATTTGTAACTTATAGGAAACTCAACCTTATTGTTGTAGAATGTCAGATCGACTTTGAACCTAAGGTGGGTCACGAATTTAAGTCTTTGACGTGTAACCCTTCGTATGCTTAGGCACGGATCCGTGCCTACCTAAGAACTGCGTAGGCACGGATCCGTTCCAATTCCCTGCTTGCCTAACTGCATTTTATTTTAAACTTTCTTATATAGAGCCGTAAGTTTAAAATCGATTACAGGTGTAGCCAATAAACTATTGAAATTTACAAAAAATAGCTCCATAAATAAAAATATTCAATATTGTCGCCATTTCTATGGGTTTGATGTCACGTGACTGGTCAAGTCACAAGTCGCCGCAATTGAACGTCAAATTTTGAAACGGTTCCCGCATACGAGGGGGTAAAAGTGCCCGTGCGGCCTACTTACTGAATAAACATCTTTTATCTTTTTTTTTTACATGTATATTGAAAGTTCATTCAATCTCATGGTCCTCCAGGGCGGGTGAATAGCGCCGAGTTTACCGAGCAATATCCTATGTTTGATGCGGTATTTGTGTCTGGGTCGCAGGTGTTCCTGGCGCCGGTGGCGGACGGCTCGCAGCCGCCCACGCGGCTCACCAACAAGCTGCGGCTGGCGTTCAAGGACTTCTCCAAAAAGTACGTCGCACACTTACATCTTGAAACGCGGCTGCTGCTTTCATTATTTAACTTCTCATGGTTGGTTGGGCCAAATCAGAATGGAAACCGACGTATGTGAATGAAGATATTGATGAGGCAGCGAAAGATGTACGTTTAGACTGTTGCACTTCGCGTTTCTTATCTCTTAAAGGGATTTCTTCCAGCTAATCTTTAGTTTTTGTTTAAATCTTGATAGTAAATTTAGAACCATTACCACTACTGTAATTACAATGGAATATATTCAAAAGCCAATGCAATGTTATGGTGTTAAAAAGCCCATCTGATGAAGAGGAGACGGAGAGAACAGGACCTCCACTATAGTAACGTAGGTTGATCGCGTTTATCTCGTTGATTTGGTCTCTTATTATGTTTTTGGTCGGTGATTACTGCAAAACGAGTACAAAATGCATCACGTATTTTTAATGAATCACCCACGTACCCTAGATGCCACGACGCGCTGAAGAAGAACAAGAACCTGATCGGCAGCGACCAGCGCGAGTACCAGCGCGAGCTGGAGCGCAACTACGCGCGCTTCGCCGAGCGCCTCGCGCCGCTCGTGCTGCGCGCGCACTCGCACGCCGCGCAGCTCAGGTACACAACACACCGATACTCCGCTTGATTAAGTACTTGAAAAAATGTTGACAAAACAACCACGTGATATAATTCGCCGGCCAATAGCAGCAAAACACTGATACGTCAAAGTTCGATAAAAGTTTTGATTGGTTGTTTAACAATGCCACGTGGTTTAGATTGTTTACACTTTTTTTAAGTACCTATAGAAACGGAGTATCACAACGCCTAAAATTAATAAGCCTAATAAAACTTCATAATTCCTAATGGTTTTTTTTTCTGAAACCGTAAACTTGTAACGTAAGGCCAAGGTGTGGAACTCGTTTGGTAAGGTGAGGTTTGTAACAATGCTGAAAAGATTACGGTTTCAGAACTTTTACAGATTATCATAAATTAGGCTTATTATTTTCTGATACGTCACCATCCTATGCCAAATTCCTAAGAATTGAGGCAAATACAATGTCTTGAAAATTGTTCATATAAGCACAATAAATCTTTTAGTCAGAGTATTCAGTTCCCTTCTGTCCAATTCAAATGCCATAATGAAAGATAAGGATAAATGCTTGAAGTGTGCTCTGTACTTTACTTTAGCTATTGATATGACAGTTAACGTTTATCAATATGACAGTTAATGTCATCATGTCGGCACATTTAAAAGGCCCTCACATCAAACACATGTATAAATAGACCTTATTTTATGTGGCATAGAGGCGTATAGATATTTTTGAGGTCTTGCAGTTTAAATAAAACAATTTCACTTATTACGCAGAAATACCAAAACCTAACTACCTAATTGTTATTTTTCAGCAATGGCGTCAGCAAACCTGACTACAAACTGCAAGCGTAAGATTCGAAGCACAAACCTAGTATCGACTACAATGTATCACAGTAACGCAACAATACATGTTCACCTCAAAATGTATTAACCCTGAAATGCAATCGAACATGTATATATTTTTTCAATTGTGGTTGCATTGTAAAGTTATGGTACCATTACTTTACAATGCTTTACTAAAAGAAAATGGAAGTCAGTCTCTAGTCTATGATTAAAGGCCATCGTCTTAAAAGTCAAGTGTACAGTCGAACTCTGAAGTAGCTCTACTTTTGGAAACCTTGTCGCGTGTATTGATAATATTGATATACTAATTCCAACCACTGTTTATTTGATAAGCAACTGATGAGTCTTTATCGTCAGTGATGATGAACGATTTTTAGTTTCAAGAGATATTATATCGCAATTAACAACGCAATTTATTAAGACACTTACTTTTTCAGGATTTTTTTTTATAAATCGAACCTGATCTAACCTAACCTAACCTAGCCTTGTGTAGAGATATTTAAGAAAATCTAAAAAGTCTATGGTTCTATACCTCGGACGTTATCATCTGAGCTCTGGAGCCATAAACTAGTGAACAAACAAAGAAGTCGCTGCAAAGTGCGAGCGAGAGATATGCTAACCTCTCAAGGGCAAGCGAGAAGTGCGAAAAAGGTTTTATTGCCCCAGAGCTCAGATGATAACGTCCGAGGTCTAGTGATATAAAACTTATGACTATCAATCATATCAACAGTGATACTATGACCAAAAAAATGGGAAACAACGGGCTCCCGTTACTGATAAGGTAACAAAATGTACATTTCTGACTTCCACTGAACATTTAATGTTTTTTTCAAAACCGTGGCCGTTTTTTGAAACTGGCTTGACTGATTAGATCAAAAACGGTGCGCTAAGTAATAAAGTTTTCTTCAGCTAATTAAAATGAGGCCAACTAATATATTGAACTTATATGATTTTATATACAAGGGTTCCTATTCCTAAGAATTATTTAAGTTTACTTTTTACCCATTTTCCCGCCGTGAATAAGTCCCAGTCATTGTTATGCAGGTTTTACACAAACTGTCACAGAAATCGAAAGAAAACAATATTAGTTGATAAGATTCATTTATGTAGTTTTATGTTATATGGCAAACTATGTTGCCACTAAGTATATCCATCACATCAAAGAATTAAGTTCGCGTAGCTTTTTCTTATAGGACTTAAGTGGCGGTCGAGCGTACCTTGTCGACTATACTGAATTTAAGGACAAAATAACAACTTGTACCATTCTATTTTGGATACAAGCAAAATAACCGAGATATTCTACCTTCACAGAAAGCCAGAACTCCGTTACGTTAGAACGCTTAACAAACTGGTTACTTACATTTAATTAAAGTATCTGAACAGATTAGAAACCTTATTTTACCCGTTTCTACACTTGACGGACTCGGATGGTTTATGTCAAGTTGATGCAGTTTGTTTAGTCTAGTATTTAAAAACCAGCGAACTTAGGACCAGAACAGATGGGTTGCATTTATTATTATTTGCACGTCTTTATCAATTCAGGGACTATAGGAGTCCCGGACGTTCATGGAGCTGAAGCGCACAAAAACTTTCAATCTAAACTGCAATTCTGCAGCAAGCTGGTAGTTCAAATGCAGACCGTCTGTTTTGTCTGACCCTGACCTGATGTTTCTCAAGGAGTGCCTGTATTTATTCCATGACAATTGTATGTGATTTTAAATAAAACTAATCGATTATTTGCAAAGTTTTTATTTTACACTAACTCGAATGTCGTGCGAGGCGTGTCGCCGACCGAGCTTTATACCTACATCTAGACAGTCACGGAGTCCCACGAAGGGCCTGTGGACGTTTTACACATCGTGAGTCAAGTCTAGTCTACACAAACAAGTCTTCAGAATAAAATACATTAAGGTTTGTACAGAGCCAACTTATGATTTAAACAACTTGCTTTTTTACACCAGTATCATCACGTGGCGGTAATGTGTGGGATACATACAGAAATAGCAGACACGACTTTCAAAACGCGCTATTTTACTATAAATATATTTATTAATTATTTATTGCACAAAAATTAGTACAAATGGCGGACTTAATGCCATCTTCCAGTCCACCAAATAACCAATCAGAAATTTACTTAACTATACTGAACTTTATAATTATATCGTTATTCAAGTCTTATAACGTTCCTATATTTCAAAAACTAACGATATATAACGTTCTGATAACGATATAAAGGTCTGACAGCAGAGTTTCTATCTCAGTCAACCACATCTTCGTTACTTTGTCATCGTTATGGAAACATACACTTGACAATAAAGCAGTATGACATCGAGAACAAGATAGCTTGAAACTGAAATCATGTTAAAGTGTAATCTTTATTCCCAGAGTTCTCTAAACTAACATTTTACTTGAAAGAAAGTCGTTTAAATCTTCTTGGATAAATTGGGTCTGAACAAACAGGTGTCACATTTAGAATCATTAAAGTAGAAGTCACAAACATCTGTAGTCATAGTGTCAAATATACATAGACCTTATTGTAATTGACAGGCATGTACAGTAACACCACAAATATAAGTTACGAAGGCCATCTTCGTCCACGCAGAAAGGTGCTCACTAATGCCGAAGATGAACGAACGTAAATCAATTCACCTTTGAAAATTTCTGCGCAGGTACACCGTTGTAACTTATATTTGTGGGACTACTGTCTAATTTTGAATTTTTAATATTTATGATATGACCTAAACAATCACCGAGGGCTAGTTTTACGGAACTCGATCGTGCCAATGCAATGACAGACACAACTTACTGGTTGTATGGCTAGGCTAGCGCAAGTTGTATTTTCTCGCTTGGCGCTTAGTCCATCTCTATCGTTACATACTAGATAGAAAGGGAGATCCGAGCAACAAACAAGTCGAGGGCCAATTGTGCTCATGGGGCCCTAACATGGCTGCGTTTTTCACGTAACAAAGTTTAGAGAAGGCATCCGTCACTTTCTGTCACGTAAATAAGTACGACAGTGAAGGATGTTTTATCCACATTTGACACGCGATATAGACGCAGCCATACTAGCCCCTCAGGGGCTCTAACATGGCTACGTTTATCGCGTGACAATGGTTGGATAAATAAAATAAATAAAGATCAGGGAACAATGTCACACCAATTGACCTAGTCCCAAACTAAGCTCTAGGCTTGTACTATGGTTACTAGACAACGATATAAATACTTATATAGAGAAATATATACTAAAATACATAGAAAACATCCATGACTCAGGAACAAATATTCGCGCTCATCACACAAACATCTGCACTTACCGGGATTTGAACCCAGGACCGCTAGCTTCGTAGGCAGGGTCACTACCAACTAGGCCAGCGTGTCGTCACGCATCCCATAAGCACGCATAAGGCATTCCTCATATTTTTAAACCCGTATATAAGTAAGACAGTGACGGAGGCTTTATCCACATTTGACGCGCGATATAGAAGCATCCATACTAGGCCCACAGGTCCCGTTATGGCCGACATAACCTATCCACTACCCTTGCCGCTCAGTTGCAATAAGTGTAACTTTCCATTACACACACATAAGGAATCATTTTTAGCTCTAAACATATAAATAGATTAGTATACACCGCAAACCAGGGCGACTCGCCCTAAAAGGTAACATTGCTCAATGACGAACGGCTGCTAAATTGCCCAATTTTTTTATATAAAATGATTACTAATAAAATATAGTTCCAATCGTGAACAATGCTCGCCCTCAGAGCCGAAGTTTACAGTCTATAACTTGCCTTGCCACTTATTACATCGGTATAATATACATATACTTAAGGCTACATATGTAAGAATAAGCTCTACAGTGAAATACCAAACATTGGAAACAAGCAAAGGAAGGAACAGAATTCAGGACCACAGTTCCCATTTAGAGATATTTCGAGGAAAGTTTATAAGAAACAATATCTTACTATGCAAATTACACATTCTTACGATCCTTTGGAATTAAAAGGAATATATTGTTATTTAAGATTACATATTTATCACCGTATTTATAGAACCGGGTTAACACATCGTAAACCTGTACTTTACTAACCTAACACCTACTTAACATCATACATTACATTAGACGAAAATATTTATTATTAGATGATAACCAGCATTAAAACCCCGGCCGGTGGTCGCGACAGGGGCGACTAAATATAGTCAAAACCTAACTTCAGGTGTAGTGCATAATTGCTTTCCTTCGTATTTTCACGGAAACGTACGAACGTGTCATGCTACTTCAGTCAACCTCAGTACTTTTTGTACTGTGACCGACTGAAATAGCAAGACGCGTTCGTACGTTTCCGTGAAAATACGAAGGAAAACAATTACGCACTACACCTGTAATAGGGAATAGGCATGGATTTTATAAATCGCATTACTTAACAAAATATAATAATAACGTAATACAGAACACCAGAAGTGAAATTAAAATCGGCCAAGAAATACAGACGATAAAAAGCATTTCTGCTAATTAGAGAGGTCCGATATGCACTATGACATCATGACAGATCGGCCATATAAATTCCATGTTAAATTATGTTTTGCTAGAAAGAGTGAAGCTATGATAAAAAGGTATGAATATTCCCAATTGTCCCTAGGTTCAAGTCTAAGCGGTTTCATTACTCCTAAAATTCATGTTATATAAGCCATTTTTTCTGAGCTCATTCTTCTTTAAATTAATGGCGGTCCACCAAGTGATTTCGCCAGTGCCAGTGAGAGATTATAATCAGTAAATAGAGCAGTAAATCAAAATAACAAAAGTAAAAGCCGGTCATTTTTCAATTGGCCATCTTTCCTCCCATAAGGTTACCGGAAGCCCAATCTCTGAACTCATTACAGATATACCTACAGAAACGGTAGGTTAGCTTAGAATTACAATAATTTAATTCGTTTTATAACAATCCACGAAAGTTAAGACGGTATCAGGAAACCATTTTCTAACTTCAAACGAAACAATTGGCATCTTAAATTCCTCCTTGTGAAAAGTCAGCTCAATAGTATCGGTTTCAAACGCCCCTGTCACGCCACCTTCTCAGCGTCGCCTCACTCCACACCGCTACAGAAAGCTCACGTGCGCATTTATTGCCAAAATCTACCTACATTCAAGAACCTACTTATTACAATATCAGGTTTAGAACTATCTTATCTGAATATTAATTTTATACTTTGAATAAGTTGCCACAAAAGAGCTATTTTACATGTTTTCTTCCCCGTTTACCTTTATAAGCAATGAATTGAGTTATATTAGTGAATCTCAGTTGTCGCACGTATACAATTAGCGAAGAATCCTTTGTTTGAAATCATAATACCACTATAAAGTTTAAATAAAGTGGCAACAAAAAGGTGGTATCCCGGGGAACGCTGCGTTATAAGGACAGTTAACGTCCCATTTGAGTATGGAAAAAACATATAACTATTAAAAACTACAAAGTTAAAACACGAATGCTGTTCTTTAGTATAACTATAGAGTTAGCCTACCGACGTGTCCATTAACTATGCACTTGGTTATACATTAGTTCACACCACTTTTATTTATAATACGTGAAATAGGAAGTGCAACAGGGAATGCAAGTTCACTGACGACCTGGGCCTCTATTTTTGGCAGTAAAATGCATGTCTTTGACCTGTTATGGTTTTGTTTTTAACTTCAAGTAAATAAGAGCTATCAAAACATTGACGAAGCCATAACAGATAAAAGACGATATGGTTTCTACCGCCCAGAATCGTAGCCCTGATGTCTTGCTCTCTGATGTTAGTAGAAGCGCCGTCCCATGTAGCGGTGTTGCATGATGCGGTCTCCATCCCTAAACCTATTTACACGTAGCACTTGTCATTCGGACTCCGCAGGCGTATGCCACGTAAGTCGCTCCTCGTAAAAAGCGATCACCTGTAATAGATACAATAACAAGTTAACATTCAAATTGCTTTGAAACATGCGTGCGAGTGTGGTGTACTTGTATAATCTGGAAATTACTGGCTCAATAGTCTATGCCTTACTTAGTTATGTAGAATTCTACAACAATTTCCACTTGCAACTGACAGTATATTTGTTACTGGTTTTAGAGAAACACGAATATATGATGGCCACTCTCACCCGTTAAATAGTGAGCATTTCGTTCAAATTTGTTGTCATACACCCTATAAATTGTGTATTCATTTGTACAACAAACCATTCTTGGATTTTAAGACAACATTTTAGCTCAATAATAGTGATGAGGGCGCCTGGACGCTCGGTGCAGTCTCAAGGGCTGAAGCAAGAGCTCACCTGCTGCGGGCACTTGACGTTGGCCACCTTGGCGGGCACCAGCTCGGCCTCGTCGTTGTCCGCCCACTTGATGAGGAACATGAGGTCGCCGGTCGCGTCCGACGCGCCTACGACAAAAGGTATTTAACTTTTATGGAAGGCAAAACTCGCCCGTCTAGTTACACGTGGGCTATGGAACCGAGGTCTATTGGACATATTGCAATGCAATCAAGATAACAAATGTGTTGCCGACCTGGAGGACTAAGACAGAACGCCTCTTTGCGAACATAACTATGCAAAGACTACAACAGTCGAACTCAGAATAAATAAATAATAATTCACCTAGTCGCAAAAAAAGGCTTGCACTATGGGTAATAGAAAATAATAATCTAAGGCTCAGGAACTTTAATACTTGTTTTATTACAATGAGAGTGGTTTAAAATTAGTAGTAGCTGCGACATGGTTCTAGCTACGAGCATAGCTCGGACAGGTCATAGCAAAATAATCGCAACACGGTAATGGAACAAGATTAATTAGAGTCGTATTATGTACAGTAATATTTAACTATATTTTTCAATTAAATTGATAACGGTAACCCAAAAATTTCCATGTTTGTGAAGGTACGTTCATAAACATTCTTTTTTTTATATTATCTTTCTTTAAATGTCACATGCTGTACATAATTTTTCAGAGATTTTAATCATAACAGAGCTTGGGATAGTTCTTAATCCACTTATTAACCGTTTCTAATTTAAATTACATATTATAAATATTTAGAAATAACCAGCAGTAAATAAACCTACTGATTTCAATTGACGCAACTGTTTCAGGAATGCCACTTTGAAAAAACCATGACGCACATGCAACTAAAAAAAAACGCTAAATTACAATAATATCTGCTTTAGATAATCATAGTCTTAGGTATTACGAATCTATTGAATCTTGTTATATTTCCATATTTGTTTTTGCTACGACCTGTCCGAGCTATGCTTATGAGGTAAACTGTATGTTGCACCATTTCTAAGTGGACATCAAAATGTTTTTTCTTAAGGATTTGACTAGGCTACGGTAGAATAGAAAATTGCAATTTTAATTTGTATAAGTGGAAGCTTGTAATTGGCAATTATGATAAGCAATGTATCAAATGCCCTTAGTTAATGCAATTAAAATGTACTTTCAACCCTTTTTTTGCTAGAGCAGTCATTATATTGAAGCTGTAAGCTCGCCAAAAAAACAATCCATGTTGACAAGTAGTGTTTAGTAAATTTACTCATAAATAAATAAATAGTACGAACTGAGTATGTTTTCCCAAGGTGATAATCAGAAAATTCAATTCTAATTCCAACAATCAAGGAGCCACTTTTTCCTTAATTACATTGTTTTTAGGCAGGTCTAACAGACATAAAAAACCAACCAGGACCAGGCAATCATCCCACAAGAGTTAGCAATTGAATGAGCCGACAAAAACCCCACAATTTAGTTCAATTAAACCCTTGTAAACTTTTGTGGGATAGGGGGCAGGTTGTGGTTGTCTCATTCAGTTAATGGACCACATCATAGTTCTTCTACATGTCAGTAATATGAATCGAATCTACTAGCACTTCGGACGAGATCAACATTAATAAGAAACGCCGCACGAATCGTTACCTGGTCAATTATTTATATCTTCAGAACAATAGAGACCTAATTCAAAATTTCAGTTTTCTAGCTTCAAGTCATAAATTTATTACTATAGGGACCTGACTCGAAATTTAAAATTTCTGATTTAGGTCATTATTGTTCTGAACGTGCATATCTTAAAAATACAATATTACTTTAAATTAACATCACATAATAATAAATAATAATTGTATACTAAACCAAATAATGTAAGTAAACAAATATTAGCTGAAGAATCAATTTAACACTATGGTACCCAAGAGATAAAATAAGAATAAGAGGAATGCAATGCCAAAGATGGACGAGACTTTCAAGGGAAGGAAATGAATGGAAGAAGGAAGAAAAGGGAGGCATTTGCTAAAGAGAACATACAAGAAGAAAAATAATATGAAATGCAATACAGTCCGCGCGCGAGTCGAATGCATTAGGGGCATGAGGTGAAGTGAAGTGCGCCACGCCTCTCCTCTCCCGCCTGCAGTGTGCGTGCACTGCATAGTGCCGTCTCGTACTAGCACATTCCTCAGCTCGGCATTCAACTCGCGCGCGGACTATACACGTTTAAAATAAAGATACTAATTTATATCGACATACCTATAATCTTCTCTGCCTTCAGTCCGCGCTCGAAGCCCGACTTGGTCTTGTCGTCCTTGCGGTCGCGCTTGGAGTCGCGGTCGTCGGCGGAGGAGACGGAGGCGCCGCGACTCTTGCGCGTGTCCTCACTCGACTCGCGCACGCGCTTCTTCGCGCGCTCCTCGGGCTTCTTCACGCCAGCAGTCTTCTGGGATACAAAATAAAAGGACTGAGCGACCAGCGAGAAAATGGAACTTGTGCTAGGTACAGCAACAGTGAAAGTATAACTTTTGTCAAAAGCTACATGTTTAAATCAGTTTCATGAGAGCCAGTGTGCCAAATGTTCAGTTCTTAATAAGAATATATTGCGTTAGAAATGAAGACGCATATATTTTTTAAAGTTTTATTTTATTTTCCAATATTATCACCTAGGTCCTTACACTTTTCCCAGCGTTTCGGCCACTTCTTTAACCCCTCCAAAAATTAGAATTTGTCAAACTCTTCAAAGTACGCTTCTGTCCTGTTTCTTGACCTGAATTTCTTTCTCCCGAGCCATGTTTTCATATTGGGGAACAGAATAAAGTCACAGGAAGCCAGATCCGGTGAGTAAGGCGGGTGTGGCAGCAATTCGTAACGTTATTGGGTTAGTTTTGCAGTGACAAGCAGTGCTGGTGCATTGTCATGATGGAACAACACTTTCTTCTTTGTTAACTGGGGACGTATCTCCTTTATTTTATTATAAAACCAGTTCAATAACTCACGTACGGCCCTTTGATAGTTTTCCCTATATGTAAGAAATCTACAAGGATTATTCCCTTACTATCCCAAAAAATCGGCTATGACTTTTCCGGCTGATGGGACCGTTTTCGCCATCTTTGGGGCAGATTCGTGAGAAAAAATTCATTGTTTAGACTGCCGTTTGGTCTCAGGTGTATATAATGGATCCAGGTTTCACCAAGTCACGACACGGCGGAAAAACTCCTTCGCTCAAACAAGCCCAAAGACTCTCGACATTGACAGCCGTAACCGCTTATTTTCATCCGTGAGTAATCGCGGCACCTATCGGGCGGACACTTTTTTCACATTATTTATCGTGCATTATATTAATTGCTGTTCCGTATGACACTCCTACAGCCCTTGCTAATTCGGGCGGTCATCGTCGAAGACCTCGTTTAAATTCATTAAACCAATATCTCGCGGTTGTCATAGACGGCGAATAGCCTCCGTAGCCAGCCACTAACTTAACTTTTGTTTGTTTGCATGTATTTCCATCCAAAAATAAGAAGCAAATTACGAAAAGATATTATTTATTATTGTTATTTCTCAATTTTGTACAAAAAACAAAACAGGTGTTACCAAATATGCCGCCAGAAAAAACTGAAACATAGACAATTGACAGTTTTCATTTTTTTGTTTGATAAGGTCAATACAGTACAGTACGGTAATGCAAACTTTCCTAAGTAACGCCACCTGCCAACAAAAAAGGGTACTATTTGATCCACCCTCGAATTAATCAGAAACAGTTATGTTTAAACACTGGATGTGTTCTGCTGCAGTCCGGGCTAGCATCTTAAGTAAAGTGAAATTTATTTGGCAAATTAAACTTAGCGCAACTTAGTCTAGATAAACTTCAATTACTAGTGAAATTGAAAATGTTTTTTTTATGACACAGTTTAATATTTAGGTATACATTGGCGCTGGTGTTCAGTGAAACCTCAAACGGTGAATGGTGTATCATAATAAATATAAGTAACAAAGTTATCCAAAACTAAAACACTGCATACAACCCATGTGGTCACTGGTAACATATGCCGACTACAGAATTTTTCCCGCGATTTTGTCTTAGTTGAACCTTTTTATTGTTTTTCATTAAAAACTATAAAAAAAATACAGGAAAATTTCTGATGTTCTTCCCCAATATGCAACCACCTCTTATCGCAACTCTATATCAAATTTCAACAAAATCAACCACCTCTAATGGGTAATTTTATGGAAATCAGTTCTACAGTCAAAGTGTTAAAGCGTAACAGTCAAAATCACTATTGCATTTATAATATTATGATTTTAGATATAAAAAAAAGGTTTAAGTTAGTACAAGAGCACAATCGCAGCAGAGCATAAACATTTAAAAAAGCTTACAAACAAAACATAGTTTTAGGTACAAATACATGAAATAAACTGAACTTTCCTCTGCTGTCACCTAACTGCCATCCAAATTTAAAAGGCATACATCAATTTAGGAGTACAATTTATCTATCATCAACATATCCCTTAAATAATTGTTTAGCATTTTAGGTGACATTTATTTATTTGTAATGCACAAGCAGATTTCTTTTTTCCCTCAAATTGTCCCGTGTGCACCGCATTCACTTAGCACATTAGGACTCATTCTGGCCAACTTTGTACATTTTTGTTCATAGCGGTCCACATAGTTCACTAAGGGTGCACTTATTACTTTCCTAGACAACCTTTTTCACAATAACTACAAAGATCCACACTTAAACTAGACAAGAAATGGTATTTGATAATTACTCTAAAGTGTGCGCATGAGTTTCATAGTTTCCTTAGTCTCATACTTCTTCCAGATAAATAAAGCCTGTATTTCAGATACATTGTAGAATCTATTGTAGGATTTTGTAAACCTTGATCAAATCTCTGCACTGTCTCCTTTGCTTTAATGTTGTCAATTTTAACTCTTCTCTTTCTTCATAGTCTTTGTGGCGATGAGATGTCACTATTTTCCAGCTCTTCTTCTGATACATTTTTATCTTTTTGGAAGTAAGGGTTTCAAATTTGAAAGTCATACTTCAAAAGGAGTCTTATGTTAGGTTGTATCCTGTCCATGTCAGATAAAGTTTTTCTATCTATAAAAAGTGTTTGTTTTTTTATGATACCTATGACATGTTCTTCCCATTTAAACTTTTCAGTAATCATCATTCATCATCAAGCTTCGGTACCAATATTAGAGGCATACTTAGAGATATTTCCTTCTATGAGAGTGGTTCAATGTGACTTATAGCCAATCCTACTAACCTCCTTCTCCTTACGAGCATCCTCGAAGGTTTTGATGAGCTCCTCGCAGTCCAGGTTTTCCTGCGGCTCCCAGGTGCTCTCCTCCTCCTTGTAGCCCTTCCACTTCAGCAGGTATTGGACCTGTCCACAACATCTCAATTAAAGATAAAAATCAAAGCTGAATGATGAATTTCAGCATTTCAGCTAGAACATGTCCTATTCCCAGAGATCTCCATCAGTATCTGTCCTGTGCTACAAGCATCCAGTACTCTGTTCGTTAAAATCTTGAATTTGATATAAAGCTTAGTTGATTCTATGGCATCTGTTAATAAAAGATAGCATGCCTACCAGCAGAACTTGGCTAACATGGCCTGGATAAGATGCATTCTGTAATCATTATCGCAATCAACATTTTATAGAATTAATGTAACCATCGCATAAAGCAGTTGATATCACACATTCCCAAAATCAGTACAGTTAGCATTATGCATCTTGTCTACACCACCTGGCCAGTTTGTTTGTATGCCCCACCAAAAGCATGGTGAAGATGCTAATGGTGGAAAATACTTGAACATGGTATGTCATGGTAATCCATATTTGAGTGGGAAGAAAAACATTAGTTTTAGATTCATGAATATTTTTTGTATTTAAATATTGATTTACCTATATCTATACGTATAACTATGTGTCCTTAATGCAAGCTACAATCGGGCTTAATCTGATTTGGACAATTTGTGTAAGATTGTCCAATGATATTTGTTTATATATACCTAGAAATATGAACGAACACGCTTACGCACTATAAAATCATAATCAACTAAGTCAGCAATTACGCGTACGTGTGCAGAATAAACGAGACATGCTGCTGGGCATATTTAGCGTTGGTTTAACTTCAGGTCATCAGTAGAAATAACTAATGTAAAGCACACATTATACCTAACATAAGTATCAAGAAAGGCCTCTATATTATGTAGAAGGAATAATTCAAAATGGCACTATCCGCAGCGATAATACACAGGAACAACAAGATTATAATAACGAAATGGTAGGTTAATGTTCAAACTTTGAGAGGACAAAATCTCAAAATGCAAATTTATAATGACTTAATGACTTACCTTGCCTTTAACCAGACGCCTATCCAAAACTTTCTCAACCACATACTCTTCTTCGCTCGACTGGTCACTGCTTTCGCCCTTTTTCTTGCCCATCTTTATCAAAATATCACAATAAACAATCAAACTACGGTATGTCTAGAATTCTTCAGGAACCGGCGCGGCGTCTTTTTCGTACAAAATGGCGCTATTCCATGTAACGCCAGAAAAAAATGTGGCATCTGCATTACCATGTTGCCATGCTAGAAAATGTAAAATCGTTTGCTTAATTTCATGAAATTTAACATATTACAGATATTGGCAAATCGTTAAAAACCTTTTGCCCAATTTTAAGGAAAATAATAAAGATACTACTATAGTATTTTAATACGGCAACATAATTAATCAATCGCCGCTAATGTCACTCTGAAACTATAGCTCTGTCCTGTTTTGTCGAATAAAATAAGGATTTGAAGGCTATAATAACATGAGTTTAATTTTCATTAACGTAAATTATAAAATCATATTTTTTTGTAAATGCTTAGGATAAACCACATAGGCAGAAAATACTTAGTATTTAACCATTGCATCAAGGTCAATCTAATGAAAGAAAAGGAAAGAATGATTTCGATTCATACACTAACTTCACACTTGTTTCATTCATATTTTCGTATCAAAACATCACACTATCTCAACGCGCAGTTTTCATTCTATCTGTCATAGACTGTGTTGTCGAAATCGCGCTCAAGAGAATCGTAAAACAAAATATATATTTGTGTTTTTACGATTGTAAATTATCAACTGGAAAGTATATTGTGTGATGTAAAAAGATAATAAGTTTAACTGTGAATAACTGAACTGATTAAACCTACATAGGTATATTAGTATTGTGTTGATTTGAGTGGTTTCTATAACTTACGTCACACGAGACGACCAATCGGTCGGCGCGACGCCTTGGACAGTGCAACAGGCTGTTGAGAAGTGTTTTTGATTTGGAACAATTTGTTAAAAGTTAACTTATGTTGATGGATACCCGTTGAAAATATGCTTTTGAAATGTACTGCAGACGGAAGACGAATCAAAGTGAACGGAGCATCTGTCGGCCAGAGCAATGTCGCGAGAGGTAGGCACATTCTTGTTTTTTATTTGCATGATAATTTACAAATGTACTTAGTAACTATATTTTAAATGCTCTTTATCGTAGTCAAAGAACAAATATGTTGGTTCCTGCTTTTTATGTAATTAAGTACTTTATACTCAACAATTTTGTAGGTAGGTATGTCAACAGCTGATTATCGGTAGATTTATTCGCTTCCTATTGTTGGTAATTACTTTCTGTATTTTAATTAGAGGGCCTACTTTTATACCGAAAGGGCTAAATCCTAGTCTCAGTAAATTAATTTGAAAAGAAAAACTTGAATTTAATTTGATGAGGCTAGGTCTTTTTGTGAGTGCAATTAGTGACCACCGAGGTAATTAATTTGTCGGTAAAGAAATGGAAATGCGGCTTTAGTAGACAATGCTTACCTTACTAAACTAGGTTTACCTAAGTAAGCCGCTTTTTATTACCCGCTGGAATTTGACGCCTGAAGGAATCAATAATGGTTGCTAGAACTCTGGTCAGCAATTTAGGTACCTACCTACCTACCTGACTACCCAATGATTTTATCATTCATTACGATCGACGCAGAATAAAGAAGGTACGTAGTTTTACATACATCGTCATATATCGTGTGTTCAGGCTGCTTGGGTACAATAAAAATCTTGCATTTTTTTTAAATAATTTTTGCCGTGGATATACCTACCTACCTACACAAAGCAGGTTTAGGTGCGATCTCGCGGCTTCGCATCCCAATTATTAATAATTCCAACGCGTCATCAGTTCACCGCGAACCAATAATTATGTTCAAATAAACATGGGCGCTGATAAATATACGATGGTCAATATTATTAGTAAGTAGATCAAAAGATCGCCCCAGATAACAGTTCCGGCTCAGTATTATAACAAACAAACATTTCACCGTAAATATTGGCTACAAAATAGCCACTTAATGACATAGGTACCTATATTTTAAGAGGTAGGTAATGGGATTGAATATTATCAAGGCAAGTGAAACTGCATTTGGGTTTTTAAACACACGACTTAATGTTGGTAAGAATAAAAAAACCATTGAACGTACGATACGGTACCTACTATTAAAAAAAAGTCGAAATACAAAATATATCATCATAAGATTGATAAGTTACATTGATGACATTATCCAAACAGCAGTTGGGTTTTTAAACGGTTTGGGGATAAGACAGCCGGTGTAATGACCAGCATAGAGGCATTCCATCTTAGTCATCAGGGTTGGCAGCGCATTTGCAGTCTTAGGCTTGCAGTCTTGTGAATGCGAATGTCTATGGGTCACAGTTTCCACTTACCATCAGGTGGCCTGTGTGCTCGTCAGCCATCCCTATGCCATAAAAAAAAAACCATAGGACGTATTGTTACACTTGTTTAGCATGGCGTTGGCAGGTAGGTATGTACCGGAACAAGAATGCGACCCAACATGATAAGCGGTTATCGCAACACGATCGCTTGCAACATCAATAGTATTTGACCTGATGCTTGTAAAATCTCGTTGGAGGAACCTATTACCTTGTTATGATGTCGATGTTGGCAGGGCCGGATTATCCATTAGGCAGTGTAGGCAGCTGCCTAGGGGCTACGCATCAACAAGGGGCCCTGCATCACATAGGGGCTCCTGGCACCGGAAAACAAAATGTTGTTTAGGAAGCAAGAAAAGTTAAAGGTGCCTCTAGAATTCATTGCCGACGGCGACGGACGCACGGCCCACTGTTTTGTATGAGTGTACATACGAAATTACGAACGCAACGTCGCACGACCGGGTCGCTTGCCCTGGTCCGTGTTCCGTATATAAAAGTTCATAATAAACAGTGGACCATACGAGTATACGACTTTGTCGCCGTCGCCGGTCGCGTTCGCCAACATCGACATCAGACTTATTTCACGACGTATTTGAAGCATACTCTAGTTATTGTGCGTTTAT
The DNA here is from genome assembly GCA_923062465.1 of Acleris sparsana. NCBI lineage: Eukaryota > Metazoa > Arthropoda > Insecta > Lepidoptera > Tortricidae > Acleris > Acleris sparsana. The sequence goes on from OV281286.1 coordinate 20,217,805, forward strand.
GAATAAGAGAGTAAACGTTTAAGATGCTTTTATTTCAATACATTTAACTTAAAGGTATTGGAAATGTAAACGATAAGCGGTACATGTTAACGCGTGGAATAAATAAAGATGATTAGATCGTTTCTACATACGTAATATCTATAATTTTTACTGTCAATTTACCGATAATCTATCATTTTATCGAATTTCACTTCATCGATTGTATCATTTCAGGGAAAACTATTTTCTGCTGAAACCATGATGTTTTCAGAAAATCTTTTTCAAGATTAATTACGTAGTAGAAAAAAAAAGGTTTGTTGAAAGTTGCTTCGATTACAATATGAGGTATATTATACCCCAATTTACCAGATCAACGGAACTTGACTATATAAAGCGATGACCTACTACTCTGTCAGTCAGGTCACCGGCGTTTGAAATGTATTCCAAAACACTGACCTGAGCATAACTTATCCCATTATGACTACAAATAATACCGAGATCATAAAGCTAAAGCTATTTCCAGGAAGTAATAAACGCCGAGTTAACAAAAAAAAACCGTTTACAATAATTACAGGCCATTATAAATTAAGAGTTTTTGTCTGTAAATCGATTTTACAGCGTAGTTACGACTGTTCGCTGAACAATAAAATGATAATGACCTTGCTAGCGAAAGCACAGAACCTAATAAAGTGTAATATTGTTCATAAATGTCCTTCAGACCTTGCAAATGAAATATTTAGTCTCGAAAACTGGCTTACGGCACGTCTGTTAGGCCTACGGTTAAAACGTACCGAAACATAGACTGGGCTATTTATTTATTTATTTATTTATTCATTTCCACAATAATAGGCTTACAGTTTTATCCAAATCGCCTGTCATGCTAACAATTACAGAATATTATACAGAAACATATAGGATTACAGATATAAAGAATTAAAATTTATAACAAAGGAAACAAAAGAGGAGTCGCTTACACAAATAGGGTTAAATTACGATCACTAAAACTAAAATGAAGTACACAAGAACACACAAATACTACGCTTTAAAATGTGCCAGCGCTCGGCTAGCACGTCGGTATCCTGGAGCTCGGCAAGCAGCGCCGATACGCGCGCGCGTGTAGTATTAGTAATTACCAGTAATCTAATCAATCATCATCATCAACTCATTAGGGTGTTCTTCGTTTGATAAGTGTTATTAAGTGGTAACTATGAACACAAACAATATCTTAATATGAATACATTTTACCAAAAAGATAAACCGTAATTTAATGAAACGGGTGCGCCAAAGTTGTTACTCGAAGTATTAAAGTGGTTCTACACTGAAACGGTTTTTGTTTCAGGATTTTTGAAGTATCTAGCTTGTAAATGAGGTTAGGTTACGTTAGGTTTGTTTTATAAAGACCTGAAATAAAAAACGTTTAAGAAAAAAACACTGACTTGCGATACTTATGAGTAACAATACATTCGGACTACAAATTTTTATATGACCCGTTGAAAACTAGACAAGGGCCCCGCATTGCGTGGCTACTTTTTCTGTATACCTAAGTATCTTTTGGTAAAAATGTGCAATTAGGGACCTCTACATTATTGTTATTCGGGCTCTGATTAATTTGTTTTTTTACACGATATCCTAGAGGGATTCCTTACCAAAAACGAAGTAGGTATATGGAAGTCAATGAAACCCTTCATGAAATATTAAATGATCTTAGGGCTCAATACTTCGGATGACATCGGTAAGATTCGAATCTCGAAGGAATTAGCAGCGAGCGAACAAACAGTACAATATTCTTAATAGTGACTACAAAATATTTTGCGTAGCTATCCTCTGAAACTTCAGCGTTTAGCAAATGTTTGCCACTGTTTTGTAAATGGCTTCCGTGCAAGTTGGCTTTGGCTTGTAATTGAGTAGCTAAGTAATTAGGCTTATCTCGGATACACAATAACGAGAAACGAGATTGAGAAGAGACAAGGTGTTGTTGGTACACAATCGTAAAAGACAAAAGCAAGTTCGAAAATTCACCAAAGAGCATATAAAGTACGAAAATAAAGACGAATTGATAGCATTTACAAACCTTTGATCCTATCTAACACAGTTTTGGCACCTGAATCAGCACAAATTTTTGGTTATATCTCGTGCCAAAATTAAAGAGTTTTAATCATTACCATACCAAATCGTTTACGTAATAGATTATCGCCGAAACGTTACAGTTATTTAACAACTCGCTTAATAAACAGCTGTTAAATGAAGACTACCAAATGAAAAAACCAAGATGTACCCCTATAAGCTATGTTGTTTAGATTGTTTTAATTCTGCCGGGTGTCGGTGGAGCGACCCGTGTTCTATCTAGTCGTTATCTTTGCGCCGTTGCTATCGGGGGTCAGAAGCGGCGCACTTCGCTCTGTTTACTGAGCCAGCGGCGCACGCGACGAGCAAATGACACGCCGCAGCCGGATCGCACCAGTTTGCTCACCTGACACATGATTTTGATTGCTACTGGCTTAAAACGAGTCATTGTAGCGCATAAATAATGTGACGTCTGTCAGTTGTGTGATAGAGTGCTCGACTAAACGGCGCTCGTGTTTTGTCTGCAAACTGTACCTATTGAGACGGACGGATATATACATAACATGCGTTGATTAAAGAGGCACATCACATTTGATAATTATAAAACACGAATAAAGAAACGGTGTTTGGAAGCGGTTTGTTATCGTGTTTGAAAATATTTCACAACGGTGTTGAGAAATTGTGGTTTCCTTCGTTTCTATCAACGAGACGCATATAGATCGTTGCTCGTTTCACAGAACTTTAAGTAGGCCTTAACACCTTTGACACGATACAATTTAAAGCCTTATAAAACATAAATAACAGTGTTGCCAGCGAAAGGGTCAACAGAATGTTAGTAATCAATTCGAAGGCGATACCGCTGCAGTAGCCGTACAAAAGGGAAGCCAATGATAAGATAGCCAATGAATGTTTGAATAAGAAATGTCGACGACCGGCTAAATCGGTCAGCCGGCTCGATACGAATGATAATCTATTCAGTACGCAAATACTTGTGTATGCATGTGAACAGCGGCGACCGTATATGTAATACGAGTACTACATGTCGTGTCGTGCGGGCTCTGTTGGGATACATGAGCAAATCATGTTCTCTTGCATTATACAAATATAAGTGTCTTAGAAAAAGGGAAACGAAATTTACCTGGTCCCAAACTAGACCTATGCTCGTGCTTTCGGTACCAAGTAATGATAAAAATACTGATTTAGAGAAATATGTACTTAACAAAAATATATATTTTAATTTCATTAATCGAACATGGTTAAGCCAACCTAAGGTTGTATGTCGTTTACATGACATAAATAAAACAGAACGCTCGATAAAATGTGTCTGTCAATTTTAACGACATTATCATTTTATAGACACCAAATTAAAACAGAAGTCTTGTAAATGGTTCACATAATTATGTGTACATTCAAGTCATTCAACGGCAGTTTGTATTTTCTCCTAAAATAGTTTCGTCAATCTAATCTGTGGGATAGTAAATGTTTGCTATGCCATGTATAAGCAAACAAGAAGTAATATGACATAATTTATCGAATCAAATCACAAAATTAAAAAGAAAAAAAATTCACTACGCCGTTGCCCTGATTGTAATGTTTCGCATTATTATAAATGCAGCATATCTGGATTAAATGACTCTTAATAGATTGCAGATATAATGCTGGTCAAGGCTTTCTCTGACACAGAAAGAACATGTACGGATCTAGAAAGAAATCTCGTTCGTAGAAAAAACATGGCGTCCTTTAAAAGTCTGTAAGTGCCTCAGCGCCTTCTTAGTTGAAGTGTATCAGGCACGTCATTTCTCACTTCTTCATGGTTGCTTTCTCCATTTTGAAAAACATTTAAGAGAACGAAGACGGTCTCAATTTTATCAGAAACAAAAATCAACCTTTTCAAGCAATGTTGTTTGGAATCCCTATATCGGGCCAATACTATCCTGATTCTCCAATTCTCCAGCACTTTTCCTGTGGCGGTCTTTAAAATCCAAGCCGTTGTATGCGATCGATTCAGGACAGGGATGTTTACAGTTACCGTTATGATCGTTGTTGGTCGTTACGACTGACCTGACATTGCATACACATGAGACGTAAACAATGATGGATAACCCTGAGGTGGTATGTGGACCTATCAACTTTGACGTAACAAATGTCGCTTACATCACAGCAGAGTCTCTTGAGATACTTTAACATGTACTATATTCTTTGTCAAAAATATCATTTAAGGGAGTTCTGATTTAGCAACAATAATATTAGTAGCAATTCAGCGCTACAAAATTTTGATGTTGCTCAAAATTGACACATTGAATTATTGTAGATATCATTGGCAAAATCGTCAATAAATTTATTCACATTATGTAACTAAATAACGTACGTTCCCAATGCGTCAAAAATATCTATGTTTACATATATTTTGCGCGACGGACAGATATTAGTGCTTTTGACTATAGAAATCAAGTAATACAACAAACACTCGTGAACCGTAGCAACAGGTCATTTTGCCACAATATATAATATGTTAACGTCGGTCCAATCCATTCGCAACGTTGTAACGCCAGTATCGCAGCTACAGCTGTATCAGCAGCGATAATTTGTTCCATTAACATATCTGCGATAATGAATGTACTCCTGCCAGATCTCAGACGATACAGATAATTTAACTAACTCTTATTAAGATTTATTTAGTTTTTAACAACCTCATGACAAGGGCTGACTACGTGACGACCTTGTATAACTTGTACATGATTTTTTAAACTGGCTCGAGGTTTGATATGGATTTAAATATTTAGTTGCCACGGTATTCAAGTTTTTTTATGAAAAGGTTTAAAAGGTTAAGTGTGCTGTGCGCTTCATGTTAGTTAAGAGGAGAATACATTTTTTTATAGTTTAAAACCGATTGCTTTACAACTCATTTGCTCCATCGCACAGCTCATTCGTTTGACATTGCTGTAGAAAAACTTGTACTGTCTAGGTACGTACCGCATGGTTTACTTTCGCGGTAGATAAGTCGATGCTTGTAAAGCAAATAGCAATACCGCTCTCGAATGTCATTTGGAGCAAAAAATTCGAATGTATTTTAATTGGTCGCGGTGACGTCTGTGATATTAAAAAACGTCAATTATTGGTAGCGCTGGCCACTTAATCGTTCCGCGTAAAAAACGTAACTGAATCACTAGGTCACCTGTCACTTCCTGATGCGAGGTACGAGGAAATCAAGACCCAGGAAAAAACTATGTTGAAGTTGATGATTCCATGATAAGGATGTTTGCATAATTCATTTTGAGAATTAATGTTATGCTGGATGAACACAACAGACTATTAGACTGGCAGGTGTGGAAGGCATCGATGTTGCTGTAAAATGTAGGTGTGTAAAAAAAAGGGTTTCCTTATCATAATAACTGAAACAACGGCTCTCCTAGCCTAGATAAAGTGGCCTTGAAATGGAAACGCCTCTATTATTGTCAAAACTTGCTATCATAGAGATTGTGGTTTTATCTATGAATCGGGCACGTGTAAGAACTATCATGAGATATAAATTAGTTATATGAGTTTTATCTCGACATTGAGATTAAATTAATCGGAAGTTTGTCAAAATATCTTAGTAGGCTTTTCTGTAGTTGCCTATTTCTCTGACTACAACTCGAATGTCTCTCTACACCGAATTCTAGAGTAATGATTTGAAGCTCATCGAAACAATCAAGATTTCGTTCATAGTTAATAACCTGAAAGATAATTTAAATAATGATAACATCTGCGGGAAACTAGTTTGGTTTGAACACGCAATAACTTAGAAAGTGGAAAACAAAGCGTAAATGGAAACTTGAAGAAAACGTATTTTAATGAAATGAACACTTTGTGGAATTATTCTTAAGACTGAGTCGTTAAAATTAATGCTCCGGAAATATTTTTAACGTTATACGGTTTATATTTCTCTGTTTTTAAAGTAACAATATATTGCCGTCACCGATTTTTCGAGACTAGAGGGTTTGTTTTTCTCAGATTATGATGGAGGATCTGTAAAATATGATCGTCTCAGAAGCTATTAAATTAAAACGCCACCTCAGACCACTCTCCACTTTACCAGTAATTCTTAGAAACGCTTTCAACAAAATTGAGTTATTAACTTTAAACGCGTTAGCTGCTTGTCAGTGACGTATCACCAAGTCCCCGACATCTAACTTCATGATTTATTTCAGTCGAAGAATGCGGACGCCTCACTGAAGTCTAGTGATGGATCTGTTTCGCGCGCGTGTTAATTTTCTGCCTATTTCTAATTTATTCCTTTATCGTGGGTGGGAGGGAGACGACTAGTGTTCCAAAGACACGTGCGCGAGCGCAGTTCTAATCAGCCTTGACCTTGTGTTCGTATCACGCTCAGTGTTCTTGAGTAATTTGCAATGTTGATACTTGCCGGGTCCTATTATGGTGTTTGGTGTATGATACATATCTCTTACGTAATAGACACCATTACGTCGTGAACTCTTGTATCGTATTATTCGGTTCAGCATTTATGCCACTGGGTATAAACTTCATGAACGTTATTTGTTTTGAGGAAAATGTGTACCATAATTTAAAAATTCAATGTTTTGCAACTTGGAGGTGAATATGCGAGTTCATATGAGTCGTTAATTTCGAATCCATTCCAGTTGTAAATTAGTGAGTCAGACAAAAATATCTGTTGCTACAGATTTAAATGATGCACGGTTCATTATACAAGGTAGATAGCTCAGCTCAGGAGTGCAACAAAATTTGATAAATCATGTTTAGTAAAAGTTGCACGGAGAACGAGATATCAAACTTTTCAAACATTTTGGAAATGCGGTTCCTTGTTTTACCATTTTCAATGCCACGAGCACTGTTATTAGATTTTTTCAGTTACTTGTAGCGTGACAGAATGCTGGTTAAAGATTCTTTAAGACCCTTGTAACGAAATTAATAAATGATTAGCAGATTTTTTAGTTCTTTAAGTCAAATTTAAAGTTTAGGAATCTGAGTTTTTCTTCCGGCAAGATTGACATCGCACGATGTTAATTTTTTTTATCAAACCCTGTAGTGCTGCTTTGTCAAAAATACCCTTGTAAAGAAATTTATGAATAAATAGCAGTTGTTTTAAATTTTCAATGCTCTATCAACATCTCAGGCTAAACAACAGCAGAAGCAGGGCTGGAGAAAGCAACCTAACCTACCTCACCTAAGAAGAAAAATATGATGTGCTCGTATGTGGAAAAGACTCGCCTTAGGTCAGAGTGTTTACTAGAGAATGTATTTTGTTCGGAGTGTGGTAAACAAGGAAATACTTATTTTCCGAGTGTGCCGTGTACGGCATACAGATAACTAGAGTTGTTGAATTAAAGGTGATGTTCAAAGTTTATTCAAGTAGGTATATGCTCTAATTTTGATAAAAAAGGGTCTTCACGAATAGTTAACAGAGGGCGGAATTTTCATTGTAAAAATCAAACGTCGATAGAGTTGGAATGTTAAATTTTATCGTCTTTTCCAGCTATCGATAAGTTTTATCTCCTTTTATAATACTACATACATACATACATAAAATCACGCCTGTTTCCCAGGTAGGCAGAGACGACTTCTTTCCACCTGCTACGATCCTGACAAATGTCTTTCGCTTCTTCCACATTCATACATCGAGTCATGCACGCACGTCGGTTTCGGGTACTTAAGATTCGGCCCTTTTCCAGTATTTCTCCGATTTGATTCGAAAAAGTACGCCTAGGGCGGCCTTTTCCGACCCTTCCACCCACTTTCGCTCTGTATATCTCTTTCGTCAATCTTCTTTCATCCATCCTTTCCAAATGACCGAACCATCGAAGCATGCCCTTTTCAATCTTAGTCACTACATCTTCTTTATAATACTACCTTTTAATATTAACCTCTTTGATTAGCGGGTTGACCGTTTGACCCTTTTAATTAGCGAGTTAAAAGTAAATCTGTGTTAACTGGCATTTCTGCCACTATTATTTTACAGATCAGTGAATTAGTTGCAACTAATTCACTGATGTGTATTTGTTGGTATTTGTTGTTCCTAACGTAAAAAAAAAACAATTCAATTCAATTCAACATTTATTCATTATACAATGTGTTTAATACAAAGATTCTACTCATGATAAAAGGTATTTTAGGTCATACCTCTCGAATATTTCAATATGACTAATGCCTGCCTGCAGTTAGCTAAATACTGCTATTATCTGTACGAATCGTACCTAACGTACAATAGGGAAGTTAGTGTGCCCCATTCTAGTGAAACAGAATTAAGCAAATTAGGTTTTTACTCATTGTTCTGATAACTATAAATTACAATTCTTTTCATTGCGGACAAACATGCATTCTTTCTAATTCTATACTAAAAGCTATGCTGTTTTAGTTTAGGAAATGGACTGCTTTTCATGAAACCACAGCAACAGCGTTAACGTATTCATATTTGCGTTTGGTATTGAACTTTTAACATAACTCTAATGTTACAGCTGTTTAAATTTATATAATAACTTGTACGTCAACCGTTCACACCCTAATTTTGCACACGTGTTCTTATATTATATAAACTTATTATCTCACTCAAATTAAACACAAATAATTTGTACACACGTCGCTATGTTTACTACTCATTGCGATAAAAAATGAATGGTCGCATGTTGTTTGCCATAGTTTTTTTTGGTATGTAAAGCCAAAGGGCTTGGTCGTTGACTTTGAATAAGTAACTCGAATTTATATAAAACTAGCTGCCCCAGACTCCGTCCGCGTATAATTCGTAAAATTCCGTGTTCCTCGGGAACACTGCTCTGCCGTCCTAAGCCAATAGACAGTATGTCAGATAAAAATCCCGTAGCAATATCAACCTTATAACTAACTGAATAGAATTAAAATTGCTTTGGCTGTTGAATTTGGGATACTGCTTATTAGCTTAGGAGGGCAGTGCTGTAATTAGGGATTAAAAGTATCCTATGTGGTTTTCCCACACTACACACTACTAGGTACACTATAATCTCTGTGCCAAGTTTCATCGGGATTCGTTCAGATGTTCTGAAGTGATTGAGTAACAAACTTCCAAACTTTCGCATTTATAATTTCATTTCGCATGAAATCACGCCTGTTGCCCAGAGCGGTAGGCAGAGACCACTTGTTTCTTTAATAGTGGTAAGATTGTAAATTTATCTCCATACAATCGCAAAATTGCGCCAACAATATCCACTAATATCCACCAATACACTAACTAGCCCACATATTTCATGGATACGGCGGCGTTTCTTGCAACATGACGATATTGTAACTTTTTCATAGAAAACGTTGACTGTAATGTTACGTTTGATATCATTAAAAGGATTTTGTTTTGATACTTTCGAAGTTTTGAATGATCTGAACTTCTGAAGCTGTAACTAGGTAGACTAATCAATTTTACGACAACGTGTTAAACTCGTGCCGGTTTTGAATTGATGCTACTGTAATATGATTCGGGTATAAGGAGGGCCGTACTAAAACTTCCCCCAACACGGGAAGAATTAGGAGGAGTAAGAAAGAACTAAAAAATAAGAAACCGACTGATATATCAACCCACAGCGCAAACCGCTCGGTCAAGAGATTCCAAATTTGGCACATAGGTTCCTTATGAGGTCTAGGGATACACTAAGAAAGGATTTCTCGAAAATTGACCCCCAACTGGAAGAAATAAGGGAAGTAGTGGGAAACTAATCCTACGCGTTCGAAGTCTGAGAAAGTGTCTCAGATTTTTTTTGTAGTGGCAGCAGCCACGCTGATAGCCGTTAACTGATTTAATTATACCTAATGGTTATTAAAAATTATGTACAAAACGTGAAGATACAATTAACATTTGATTTCTTAGCAAATATTGCATAACTACGCAATCTTCTCCCAATAATAACTCCTGTTTTAGTTAAGTACTTACTCTTATCTTGTTCGGTTTGGAATTGCCATGTTTGTTTGATTAAACAATTTTATTTATCTTCTAGATTTGGTTTGTTTAGCAATGGTTATCTACGCCGCAAATAATTTATGCTAAGGACTGTTCAATTTACTAAGCGGAGACTTAAACCTCTTTTAAACTTATAATTTTAAAACGATTGATATATTGTTGACAGAAAATCCATCTTCGTCAATTGCGACATATTCGTTTTTTAATTTTCGTTCATTGTCCGCGATGGAGCGTATTAATTTGCGGTTATCTAACCGCAAATTAATAGTGCAAAAATGGTGTACAGGGCAGTATTCACTGCGAAAAATAGCAAAAATGTACAAATGTTTCATGTCAGCGGTGTACCAAATCATTAAAAAATTTGGAGAGACTCATACGCACGAAGATTTACCGAAATCAAGACACAGGAGCGGGCCGGCAAATCCTCAAAATTGACGAAAATGTCATGCGGCTGTTAAAATAACGAAATTTTAACAAAAAGGTTCGTGATATTGCAAAGAAAGTTGGCGTCTGCGTAAAATATTAAAAAAAGAAATAATATACGAACCTACAAATGCATAAAAATCCGAAAAGAAGTGCCGAGCCGCAAACTAGATCGAAAAAATGGTGAGGGAAGTTGTACAACATCTTACTAAATCCTGATACATTTAATGGACGACGAAACTTACGTAAAATATGATAACAGTACATTACCGGTGCCTCAATACTACAATGCCGTCGTAGGAGAATCTGTACCCGAGGAGGAAAGAACTATTATAATGGATAAATTCGGAATGAAAGTCCTGGTTTGGCAGTCAATCTGGTTCATGTGGCCTCAAAAGTGCTTTCTATTTGGCAACAGGTACTATTGGCGGTGAAATATACAGAAAAGAATGCAACGGTTACTCGCCATATCGTATGCTTGTCCGACGGTGGAGCTACTAAATTCAAAAAACATTGAATTCGTTCAAAACGCCAAAATTTCCGGAGCTCTATCCTATCGAGCGGTACTGGGACATTGTGAAGAGGCACTTCATAAAGTATGGTCGTGATCGTGAAGCTAAATCATTGGAAGAATTCAAAAGAATCTGGTTTGCAGCTAGTCGAATAGTGTCAAAAAATTATGTGCATGCACTTATGCGTAGTGTCCTCATAAAAGTCCGTAATGTTTACCGATGTAATTAAGTTCGGTTCGCTTAGTTAATTGAACAGTCCTTTGGCTCTCAGGACGCTTAAACGTTTACTATTGCGACTTACGGCCGTATTAATAAACTCATCTTGACTTTGAGGCCCGTCACCAGATTCGTCAAAGTAAACGCCAAACCATAGAACACTGTCATTTTTGACGCATCTCGAGTCGAGCATTAGAGTTGAGATCAGTTTATTAATACGGGCCTTACAGATCTAAAAATGATATTTTATTTTCCTCATCTACTTTTATCAAACATTTCTCCGTAAAAACGAACCCAAAGCTATTTTGCTTCTAATATCACTAAAATCTAAATCGGTCTTCCAAGTCTTCTATAACCACACGTGCTGTTACATAGACGATTTAACGAGTACGTATGGAGCTGTTTCTATTTGCTTTCCACTTGCTATGCCGCGTTATCTTTTCTTTTATTACACCAATTACAGGTTTGCTGCAGTTTTAATGACGTCAGGTAGCAGTTATATTATAGTTTATGTCATATTATTATGACTATGTGCAGAGTGAAACGTTTTCTTTACTGGCTTATTATACTGCAATTACATTTGAAACTTTGGAATAACGGACACCATTGTTACAGTAATAGTTCACCTATATAATCACCTAATATCGTTCTAATTAAATCACAGTTACTATCATTAATACTTCATGATTAGATTACTTTTAATTGCTGGTACTAAATTAAAAACTATCATCAGTAAGTAAAGGTGCTATCAAATTTTCTTGTATTCAGATTCAGACGCATCTGATCGAGGCGTGGGCGCCTCTCGTCTCAGCACGAGGGAGGCGTGTGATAGCAGAGGTCGGGGTGACAGACCGAAAGGACTGCGTCACTGCCATTATTATCTTGAAACCTATTTATTTTTAGCAATTTAAAGTAAATTAAAGCACGCGCGACACACCTCCAAACTCTTGCGCAACGCAGATAGCATTCTTTCTAATTTTAATGATTATATTACAATGTTGGTTGGACAGGTGTTTTGCACAGTACCTATTAGTTAGTGGCTGGCAATGCTTGACGCTGACGAAAGATGACTATCTCCAGAGACACATGTATTTTGGAAATTAGCACATCACGACCAATTTTTAACAACACGCTTGCCGCGTTCCGTATCTCCACAATAAAATCGGTGGCCAGGTTCTCTGCAGTGGGGAATATAAAAAAACAGTTTGGAATCTCATAATACCTATTCGTATTGGTTTGATGAACATCTTTTTTGACCGCTGTTGAAACGTGATAGGGTGCTACAAAAAGATAAAATACCTGTATTTGCTTTGTATTAAAACATTAACTGACAACATTTCTATTTATGTTTTTTTTTTTTACAATTTGAAGGTATTGGGTGCACCGCGCAAGAATAGGCTTCTGGAAGGAGTTCTGTTTGAATATTGGTGGGCGAATAAAGCGGCCATTAAACTGCGCGGTGTAGAAAGCAAGTTGGGAAACCACTGCACTATATTCCCAGTTTAGGAGTAATGGAAATGTGACAAAAAGGTAATAACTAAACAGAGAAATCTGGTAATTACTCCAACGACAAGAGTCTAGCTCTTAAGTTAAATAATAATGACGTTAACCTTATTACTAGTGCGTAAATGCCTAAGCGCTGCAGCTGCTGCCCTCAAGTTAAGCAGTCAAAAGAATTTTAAAATACCAAATGTTTTCATCACAACGCGTCTTCGGCAACATTCCGTTATCTTCAGCCATCATGCTTTTAGCTGTCGTGTCCGTATCATTAAATTAGCCCTCCGATGGGCCCGGAATGCGGTCAACGTTATTTTTAGTAATTTGCATGCATGCATAGTCAATTGAGACGAAAATAACTTGAAAACATTACGAAGCTAGAGAAAGTTGGCGGTTAAATATAGAAACTTAATTAAACATTCGTTTCGGGTTGAGAAAATGTTTGATGATGCATCGACCTTTAATACGTGTGAAAGGTTGAGATGGGTAGTTATATGTGACGGTGCTAGTTATCTACAGTAAATTATTTAAAAGCTCTTAATCGAAGTCGTCATCAAGTAAGTAAGAGTTCTGTAATATTTCATCTATATTCGATGTCTCTGTAACATTTACATTGGCTTATAAATATTTGGAAATACTTGTGGTATTTTAGGCGGTAAAATTGAAATCGTATTTGACCTGTTACGGCGTTGTTTTTAAGTCGGCCGCCCTTACTGTCAAGAAAATAAGAGCAGTTTAAAAACGTTGTTTTTACCGTGTTGAATATAGGCCCTGTTGGAAAACTTGGAAATGTTACGAGTTAGTTATATGGTTACATAACAATAGATATGTTATTTCTTATTTGTACAAAAAACGCCACCTTGACTAGCAAAAGTTTGGTAATAAACAGGAATATTTTCGTACAAATCGTATCGGGCTATTCCCAGTAGTTCGCACTGCGGACAAATGGGAAAATCAAAATCCCAGTAGTTCGCAATGTGTTAAATTAAAATTACTTTTTTATATTCCTGCTCCTATAATACCATATGAAATTGAACACTGTTATGTTTAATTAAACAGTGCGAACTAATGGGATTTTGATTTTCCCATTTGTCCGCAGTGCGAACTACTGGGAAAAAAATTCCCAGTAGTTCGCAGTGCGAACTACGGGGTGCGGAGTGCGGACTACTGGGAATAGCCCATCATATCGTGTCTTCCAAATTTTCTAAGATGACGTGATGCCGATTGAAATTGTCGTCATGTAAAACTTTACTTTTGTTCTAGAACTACTGTGCTTTTGCTGGATGCACAACTCCTCAATCACTTTTTGCATTCTCAGTTACAATCATGCATGAAATTATCTAGACAGACCTTGAATGTTCATTTTAAATACCTACCTAAGATCAATTGGAACGGTATAACTGATGGTATCGGCTTTTTGAAAGACGTTAGCAACCAGTCACTTATGACTATAATTAGGTAAATGAACGTAATTAGTAGCCTCAACTACTCAAACAAAATTAAAAACAATCATCTTTGTACGACACTGCAAATGTTGTCGAGACATTCTGCGATGCTACTTTGCGGTGAGACTGTTTTGTTAAAATTGTATTGTCATGTATTTGGCCACAACAGCCTTAATAGTTTCCTAAATAATCTCTTGACTAAATTATTTACTTGTTTAGGTTTCGAACCAAAAGTCGTCTTGGGGCAGTATTAATAAACTGATCTCGATTGTAATGCTCGTCTCAATACGAAATCTTGAGACGGGCATCTCAGTCTCAACCATGATGAGTTTATTAATACGGACCTTAGTAAATTAAACTTTATCGGAAATGTCTCTGAGTAAAATCAATTACAGTTAGTTCGATTACTTATAGCGCTTCAGATGGTCTCATTCACGATCCATAGTACCATTACGACTAACTATATTAGGGAATTCAAATATAGAACGAAAATATTATGGATCCTAATATAGACCCGCTTCAGATACCGACTTTTCCGCAAAACTACCCTGTAAAACCTTACCCTTTTAACCTTATTTGTTGTGACAATATGTAACTGACAAAACTCCAATGAATTTCCAAAATTCCCTTAGAGGATACGATATTTACAGAATATTCCCTCCAAATTTCAAGTTCCTAGGTCCAGCAGTTCCGGCTGTGCCTTGATCAATCAGCCAGTCATTTTCGTCAGATTATCACAGTATTGGGAGATACAATTATCAAATTCCTCGAGAGGTATCTATGCAAGTGAAGCATCGCGCGAGGCATATCTTGCTATCTAATCGCAAATTATCGGGGCCTTGACGCCGGCGCTGTCTGCGCGCACCGCGCTCTTTATTACGCAAAATTCTACGTGCCTCGTGCCGTGCCTCATTTCAATATTATTTTTATCCTTCTAAAGCTTATTTTAACGGAGTTCCTCACGGAGAAGGGAATTTAATTCAAAATCGGATTTCTGCTAAACTAGATTATATCTATAGATCTTTATATGTAGCTTGTCGGTGATCTATCGCTTTGTGATAACGACCATCTACCGTCGTATTTATCGCTAGCCAACCAATCAGCATATGCATGCATGCTATGGGGTATGCATGCTACCATTGACGCCTTAAATTTGACTCCTCACAGTTTGGAACATGTATCAGAGCCCATTTACCATTAGGTGGCCGTATTCCTAATCCGTGTTCCGAAAACTAACCTAATACACCTTTTTATATTTTTAAACCACTCC
Organism: Acleris sparsana; assembly: GCA_923062465.1. Lineage (NCBI taxonomy): Eukaryota > Metazoa > Arthropoda > Insecta > Lepidoptera > Tortricidae > Acleris > Acleris sparsana. Next base: position 20,233,147 of record OV281286.1, read on the forward strand.
CTTGCTTACCATGAAAAAGAAATAAAAATAACGTATGCTTATTACAATGAGTGAGGCAAAACAGATTTAAAAATATTGAAAAGGCTTTCTTTGGTTAAAAGCTAACTCCCAAGTCCCAACTAATAAAGAACGTGGGTACTATTGTAACGCTGCATTCTGTCTTAACAACTCAGTTGAGAAACCTCAAAGATTCTACCTCATTGCCCAATCGACTCCATATCTTGATGTGCTCCCTGCTCGTTCCAGATTACTCAATGTGTTACATTAAACTTTTTAAAACGATCGTCGACGTCGCGATCTTTTACTTTATGATCCCAAAGTGATCTTTCATGTGGTTGAAGATCAACTTTAGGAATTGCAACATACCTAACCAACAACGTGGTAAACTTTGTGGCAAGCCACGAATATTAACTCCTAGATGTTTCACAATGCACACGAGTACAAGCCAGCGAAAACATTTCTTATTAAATATAAAGTATTAAAGAAGAAAAAGAGATGACGGCTGATAATGATGTTTGGATGAAAAAGACGTGTTTGAAGGGCAATCTGATAAAAATGATTAAAGAAGAAACTGTCTGATCGATAAACGCACGGCCGAAACAGCTGGACCTATGGACTTGAAATTTGCAGGGAATATTCCTTGTATACCATAGAGGTGCACTAAGAAGGGATTTTTGGTGAATATAAGCGTAGCGTAGTTGCGGAAAACTATTCTACAAGTTCCTGACGAAGTTAAAAAGGTCAAACTACAAGAGTTAGGGTTAGATTAGTATTTTATTCTGCATTTCTGCCAGCGACTTCGTCCACGTAGACTTCGGTTATCGTTGGTTCCTTAGGGATCTTTCGGGATGAAAGTAGCTTGTGTGTTCAATTTTCATCCAGATCCGTCCAGCCGTTGCAGCGAGAAGGACTAACCAACTAAGTCTAACACATGCATATAATAAGTCCTGGATTTCGGTCGACATATTTAATGTCGCCAAACAGCAATTTAAAAAGGAAATACTGGATTTGGCTACTAATAATGTTTAATAATATGTTTACAATCAACAATGGACGATATCAACTCACTAGACTGTGTTTCTAGTCTAGTAGGTACTTATTTTGCTCTTTGTTATTCTTGTTATTTAGATAAATTAGTTAAGTGTAGTATAATGAATTTCTTTGTATGTTTCAGTGAGAGCTGTTAAGGGAATAAGTGAATGTTTATAATATGAATCAGAAACCTTATTTCCTGCTCACTTATTTCTGTTTGCTTTCCAAATAAATAAAATAAAAAATAAATAAAAAACACACACACAAACTTTCGCATTTATAATATCAGTAGGATTAGTCTTGTCTCGCCTTTATCACGTGTCATGCAATATAGAATACGATTTTTAATATAAATACCTATTAATAAATTATGCGTTTCACTGAAACTTTGATACCTACATGGTCACATGATTTGTTATCACTATTTATAAAAAGACCCACGTATTTGCACCAATCAGAAGCAAGCTGTTAGCCGAAGATGACACAACGTCGTCCTCATTGGCTGTTGGATGCAGAAATACCGCCTTTCTCCCACTAGCCTGACGCTACCGCAATTATTCGCATTTTAACCATTATGCAAGTAAGCTGTTGATTTCTATTGGCCAATTTGGGACCATTTAGGCTTGGAGCCGAAACAACGCTTATTTTTTACTAACTTTTATTTCATTTTGCAAGTCCCGTTGCGTATATCGTGAGAAGCTTTACTTAAAATGTAGGTTTTCAAATTTAACTTGATCCCTGAACTCGTAGGTATGACAATGCGTTAGGATGCTTCGACCTTGGTTAAGCTACGTCGAACTACTACCAAGGTCGAGAAAGACACACATCAGACTTGACATTTTAAGTAGTACTCAGGGTTGGCAATTAATTTGCAGTCTTAAGATTGTGATCTTGACAATGCAAATGGCTTTGGGTCCCAGATGCCCACTTACCATCAGGTGGCAGGTATTTGCCTTCTCCATGATGTGCAAAAAAACCTAACGCTGGCCAAGACTTTTCTGGTGCGGTTCTGAAGAAAATAGGTGGTGGTGATTTTAAGTGGTGGTAGGACCTCGTGCAGGATCGGTCCGGATCACCACCACCATCTGATTCTTCAATCTACCGCTAAGCAGGAACTCACATTGTTTTGTTCCGGTGTAGGGTTAAAACATGTAGTACTCAGATTTGGCAACGAATTTTCACTCTTTAGGATGGTAATCTGCAAATTGAAAATGTGTATGGGTCTCCGATCCCGCTTAACATCTAGTGGCTTGTATGTGTCGATTTCTTTCTCGGTGCCATTTTTTTTCAACACGGTTGTTACTCACAGACACTCTCCTGACCCTAATTAACTGATTTTCGTTAATTTCCTCGCAGTTATCGTTTGTTTTGTGTTTTGTCGATGCAGGGCAACGACCCGTCATTCAGGCGACCGGAGATAACGTGTGTTTGTCTAGCGCCTAATAAGATACGTAATTATCTCAGCTCTTAATAAATTGTCCGTATGTAAACACTCAATGCATAATGTTGAAGTGCTGTGCACGATTTGGGCCTCTCGAGAGAACTACAAGCAACATCAGCTTGGCAAAAAAGTTCGATTATAGTGAGAGGAAGAACTGCAAGTTCGTCTTCTGCGCTGTGGCAACTAACACATTACGCAGTATCTTTCGGATTTTAATTAGATCATGTCCCTAATTTTGTGTCCCATCTCCCAAAGAGGCTACACAAAGTGCATAATGCTTACGTAATCTATTTTAGAAAACTGACAAATTTTATGGAATGGTCATTAGCACTCGACGCGACCGTCCGTCCGGCGTCTTACGTTAATTCTATATATTTTAGGCAAACATTCGTTCTCGCAATACATCTTGTCTAGGGCCATAGAGCCTTTAATTTCTTGTGTGCCTTTGAAGTCAGCGTAGGTGAGTGAATATTCGGGCGTTTCAACCACCGTCATTGTTGTCTTCAATATATAGACGAAATTAATGATTACTACCAGCAACTTCTGATATCAAAAACAGCGGACCCGGGGTAGTTTCCATTCCATTTAAAATAACAAGAAAGTTCTTATGTTAGAAAACGCCGAATAATCACCCAGGTCGGCGATTTGGGAATCCCGCTAGGATTGGATTAGAACGGGTGTGTCCTGGTCCTGCTAAACCCAAAGCGAAACCAATCGAACATGACTTGGGCGCTGTGCTGAAACACTTCACAGAGCTATGTTGGTATAACGGTTGCAAAATGATTTTTATAACAGTAGCAAGAAGTGTACTTTAAATAACTGACGAGGACATCGCGGGTGTTACAATACTCGCGATTAAAATGCTTAGTAAGGGCGAAATTGTTATGGTAGATAAAATAATATCTGTAATGCATTGAAATTTCCGTTTATCGGCAAATAATCACGCGTCGTGCGTGACCGCAGTTTCATCTAAGAATTCGATACAATTCGGAAAACAACAAGCCACATTTTATAGTTCGTCAGAGTTTACTTCTAGATCGCCTAAAAGTCTTCGGTTTATTGTATCTTAAACAAAACGTCACAAAGAGGTTATCTATGGCTAAATCAGTTGGTAGCAATGGTCCCAGAACTGTCCGAGAAGCTTAGAACTAGTAGACTGCCGAGGGGATTTATATTATACCGGCTCCTTTCCTAACGGACTTGGGCATCAACTAAAAGTTTTGATTTCGGATTAAAAAAAATTAAGAAGCTTTGTCAATTGAGCATGCTCTATTGTAGTGTGACATTCAATATATTTCTCCTGTGTTGAATCGATAGTTCGTTCTTCGTTCAAGCTCGAGAGTTCGTTACCCAAGTTCACGAACACGTGGAAGAAATTAATGCCTAGGTTGAGCGAAGTGAGCGAGCGAATTGATCAGATACGATAAAATCACAGCCTTGTATTGTTTACTGGACGCATCTGTGTTGCATTAGTTCTTGGACTATTACTATTGCATTATTGTAAAACAAACCTTGTTGCGTACACAATAAAATAGCTGTTGAGCGCAGTGTTAAGTGGCGCGACGATCTCGATGATTTAAGTATGCTATGCAGAATCTACTAGATCTATTTAAGTTCCATAACAGCAGGAATAGACTAGTTGTAATAAAGTATGAACGATAAAAAAAAAACAAGTAGCTTGAATTTGCTATAAATAACGCTCGTAATTTAATTGAAATTGCTACCACCAACTTATTAGCAGCAGTGTTCCTATTATTTTGTTCCGGTGTCGGGGTTAGATAACCGGTGAAATTACTAGCATAGCGGCTTCCATCTTAGTCCTCATGTTTGGCAACCCAATGCGGTCTTAAGATTACAGTCAGATTGTAATCTCGAGAAGCTAATATCTATGGGTCACAGATCCCACTTAACATCAGGTGGTGTGCTTGTTTGCCATCTCCATAAAAGAGTTGATTACGGGACCGACCAGTAATGTATGAACTTGAGATTTCAAAATAATAGCAGACATGAGTCGATGTCGTGTCGTGGTAGAAATTGACTTGTCCCAATCGAGTTTACTAATAGCTGGCCCCGTGCCCTTAATTAATGTATTAATTACTAGGTAATTGGAATTCCAGAGCATTTTATTCAAACTCGATATTATAGAATTTCGTTCATAACATGCGGTACGCCAAAGCGGCGGGTTTTAAAGCCAAAGAGTACCTACTCAGTGTGTGTTTGAAAAAACGACATGTGTTACTATTAACATCCGATTCAGAAGATTACATGTGCTTTGTGTTGAAGTTATTTCGTTGGCCGGCTTTTTTAGGGTGCTGTTCGAAGTAAAAGTACTGGCAACACTTAGTAGCTGCTGAAGTTGCCACTTAAAAATATTCTAGTTCCACCTGTCACCACGTCAAACTCTTTACAACAGCATAAGTTTCTGCCCTCTTTTATGATAAAACAGTATAAAGTAAGTCTGTAGTGAATCATAACCTCCAAACAATAACCTTGAACAAATTACGTTACGATTTTCTTAGACGCGCTATCAAGTGCTTCTCCTTAATCACGTAATGTCTTTATTGGCCATGAAGGGTCGACTTTGCTCTCAGAATACCTTAACGACAACCCGGACAAAATAAAAAGTCTCCTATCATCTAGCTAAGACTGGGGTCAGGGTTCTTCTTTAATTCGGTTGATTTCAACTTCGCCCGTGCAATATAAACAGAGTTGATTGTGAAGTAGTGCCACAATAAGGTTTTAATGGCGACTCCAACTCGAGCACAGGAAGGCTTAAAGCTATTGTTAACCCGAAGCCGTATATATTAATTTCGTGCGAACATTCAACTTTACAGGTGAATTTCATGGTATTGCTTGAGTGCCAGAGACATAAATAAAACATAATTCCGAAGAGTTATAATTCCGAATGCAATGTTTTAGACGAAGAATAATTATTTATTTGCAAGATATGGTGATTACGTACCTACTGCTTATTTTTTGATATCGCTTATCAAAAACATCAAGAACAACAAGACAGCAAGTTGGTAGCAACATTACTGGATATGTATTTTTGAATAGTAATATTTAAATATAATATTATGGGAAAAAATGACGTTCAGCTGGAGTTTCTTGCGGTGATTCTTCTCCGCAATGATGGTCTTGTCCGAAGCGCTAGTAGATTCACTCTATATTACCGACGTTTGAAATAGCCCTCATGTGGCTAATTTATTGATTGATTTATTTTTAATTTTTAATAATAAATCAAACTTAAACTGACTTACGTTTTGCAATTCAGTTAAAAATAATATAGGAACATGACTTTTGAAAAAATTGAAAATTCGTACAAATTAATATTCGGAAAAAAAATGAATTTAAAATATTTCCCGTTTTCAATACATTCTGTTCTAGTCTATCAAAATTAAAGTACATAACAAGATTGTACGTAGTTCGCTTGTGGTGTAAAACTGTAAACTTGGCTAGTTATTTCTTGGCACTGTCCCATATCTAATATCTAGTTGAATAACGTTTACTGCCATCGCTTCTGACACTTGAATAAGGTGCTAAGGACCGATTAAGAGGTTCCTGGAACGGTGAGTCAGCGTCTCAAGGATCAAGAATTAATGCAAACCTTTGGTCTGGATTTCCCTGGGACATTGACGTCAGACTTCAGTCCGAAGTAAAATATTTCTCGCTTGTTGTTGTTTATCGGTGACTCAAATGAACCTTCCCAATTCAGTTTTCCTCATACGTTGAGTTCAAAGGTCGCCTATAACCTCTTATATTATACTAAGAGTACTAACATTATTTTATAGACAACTTATCCCAAGATTCCCAAGTTCGTCAATACGCATCTCGCTCTATCATGTAGCTGCGTCCCTCTGGCAACAACATCGTGTCTACCAGCTTGCTTACTTAGCCGTAATTGAGATGAATGGCGGCCGTGCCTGTTCGAGGAAAAGGACGTCACACAATTGCGGTTTTAGCGTAATTATTTCCAATTAAATTTATATAATGTCTGTTTACTCGGCCGGAGCTCAGTCTGTGCGCGACGCTCTGAAGAGCAGCGTGAGTTGTGGACGCTCCTGAATGTTCTAGGGCTTCTACGTGACTGTTGAATGAGTGAAAATTCTGAACAGTGTAAGTGCTAAGTTAGAGCTAAGACGTCCAACTGTGCCTCTCTAAGGGACAACAAGCTGGGCAAGTTTAATTGTGAAGATGACTTGCAAAATTATATGAACCAACACAAAACGCAGCGTGGCTCTATTAACGCAAAACGTACCTACGTTACTTATATGTACCATGTCTTTGCCCCACATCATCGGGGATAGTGAAGTACTGCGTAAGTTCTATAACAAATAACCTTGACGTTGTAAAACAAGTAAGGTGCAACACTGTGTAATTTGACTAGAGTTGTATTTTTGCATATTTAATTTGCTTGTTACGCGGTATCGCACAATCCCCGGACGCCGGCACAGTGTCATGTTCATTTAGAACCAATTTCTGTTCAATATTTCTCGGTTTGATCAATCAAACTGACAAAGTCTGTGCGTTTAGTGATGCGTCCACGTGTTTCGGTGCGACCGCTTTCTTAGTAATCTAATTCCAACTCATCTAAATATGGGAATTTGATACATTCGTTGCTATAATATCCTATTTTACCCTTTATGGATATTTTGCCTGCTGTGCCAAATTCTCTATCATCATTCGAGCCGAAGATGTCAGACAGAAATAGAAGGCAAAAAAGTAGTTCTAATGAGCAATTATTAAAAGGATGTAAACTTCTTATCTCACTGTTTATTTTATTCGTGCTTCATGGTTTGACGTGCTCTATGGCCCTTAATTCCCATTCAAAATGTACTATAAAGTCTTGCCACACAATGAATCAGCGAAAACTTTAATCTTTTGAGCCGTCTTTGAATCGAGCTTCAATGAGTTATTAACTAAATTTAAAGTCTCGTTCCCCAATTAAGCTCCAATTAAAGACGTAAAATAGTCATTTATATCGACATTGTGAATTGGTATATTTTATTTTGTACCATTACAGGTTCTAACGTATAAAGTAACATGAGTGATTCAAATAATGCCTTTGTGCCAAATCTAATTGCAGAGATTCAGGTACCAGATCCTTTTTTAATAAGATCGTTTGCAAAATAATTCCACTTTGAAGAAATATGAAGCTTTTCCTACCATTATATTTCAACAACAAATGATTTTGCACACTTCTGAATTCGTAAAGTATCCCATTTCTGTACTCATAAAATCCCGCTTCTGAATATAAAGCCTCGCGGTGTTTACAGCTGTAATTAATTCCGATGTTGATAACCGGTTAATAGGACTAATTAATTCTTTGTAAACAAATCGCTTGTCCTACGTGAATCATTGTTTACTAAGTTACTACATAGTTATACGGTAAATCTAGTAGATAAACCGTCTAGTCTATTACGAACGTCGATGCATCGAAAACCAGGAAGCATCAATATATTTTGGAATGGCGTCAAAATTACCGGTGTCCTTTTTTAAAAACAAAAACAGCTATTTCTAAATTGGATTTAACATGGTCAGCATTTCAGCACGTTGCGCGTAGAATAAAGTTATGTTGGTCTTTTATAGTTAGTCTAATAAGTATGTTTAAAGATTCTTTATTCTAGATTCAGGTTATGTGAGATATAAATAAATTACTTATAAGTAGCCATAATTCATCAATAACAATAAAGTTTAATTTGCTATTATGCAGGTATTAATGGTTCCACTAAGTACAATGAAACTACTGGCAGAGCTTGTGATTCAAACATGACAGGAAGTCAGCGAATAGTATTTTAGCGTTATTAATATAATATATTATAAAATTTATAAATTGTAGCGTACGCTAGTCACTTAGTTACGCTTCTCCGAAGCGAGGTTTTCCCTTTTGCTAATATATACATAACCGCAATATATACCTACCTTTTTAACTCCATGTCGATAAGGTTTCAATTCGATCTTCCGGTATGCTCTAAATTGGACTTTATGTTAACAGTGATACAATGTAATTTCAGTTAAAAGCGAATATATAGGTACCTCTGTTGCTGAGGCAGCAAAATGAAATCATAGTTATTTTGGCATCTGAACTATTTGCCTTTAAAGTAAGTTTACTTATCTCTTAATTTGTCATTTGAAACAAATGATGTACCTAGTCATCAAAAGGAATTAGGTCAATCTCACAACTAAAACTTAACAAAAAAAAACAGAAATACATTTTTGCAACATATTAACGAATGGATGGCGAAAAGGCCTTTGCCCAGCAGTGGGACACAAAAACAGGCTAAGAAAAAATAATAATGATAAACAATTTAAAAATATCCCCAATCCCGACGATAGAGGCAAACCTTAATGGACTTGGATTGGAGCAAAACTAATTAAAGGCATGTTGTAGAGTAGGCACGATACGTTCCAGGAAGGCGTCCTGTAATTATCCCGTTCGATGGAACGTTAATAACTAAAGGGTGTTATGTTGATAATTACTTCTACATGTGGACAACACAGGATTTCCCTTGGGTTTAGAACATGGTCGTTACTGGCCGAGTCGTACGTTTAGCTTATTTATACATTAGTCGTATTAAGGTACGTTCACAATGTACATAATGCTCGATATCGCGCCAATATCGCGCCTGAATGTCTCGACTCTCGAGTATAGTTCTACTTAATCAGATTGGTTGAGACTGGATTGGGCACGATTTTCTTGGTTGCAGTTTTCATTTTGCCAGGTTGCCACTGAGCTTACATTAAAAAGTATATAATAGTATTTGTCACATTTAATTATGATGAATAAGTCTAAATTGACTTTATTCATTGATTTTTACGTAACCACCAATAGATGTCGCCCTTGATATAAAATAGACATAGTGACGAGTTATTGCATCGACAATCGATATTTTAATATTCATGAGTATGAATAAAGCATATCGAAAGTAATTCAGTTATGGGAAGAATTGCTTATTCAAGGATTTCATTATCTAAGGCCACCTGTTGTTATGTACGTCTGTTTATACTTGTTTACAAACTCTGGGAATAATATTTGAATACACATTATTTGAGGATTACGTTCCTGTCTTATAGAAAGGTATTTGATCCATTATGTAGTGTTGCGTTCATTTTTTAAATATACGCGTCATATAATATTGAATTCCCTTTATTTTATTAAATAATGTAATTAAACATCGATCAGACACAGTGCTTGGTCATTATCATAATAAAAATCGTTCAGTCAATTAAAATATATATAGAGCCTTTAAAATATAGGTTTAGAAAATAATCGCCATACAACACATTAATATATGAATACGGCTGCATATAATGTAAATTGCCATCACACACAGTAAACGTCAATTATAATCTGTGTTTGCCATTATTGGTTCTGTGTTCTAGAAATCAGTCTCACTAAGGAATGCGTTTATCGACATTCGCGCATCACTAATTGTAATAGCTTGAATGCAGTTGAATTAATTAACGCTTCCGTTACTGTAAAACAGACTCTGGAGTCTTACAAATAGAGAAGTAATTGTAAAAATCAGCGTCAAGGTAAACTAGGGATTCGTGCGTCAGTGCATTGAGCAAAGGGTTGATCATTTCGTTGGAAGTCCTTGCACGTTGAGTGCCGGGTTTATAATTTCCATACTAAATTGACACTGTATCGAGTGTTATAGATTTAATGTGGTAAATTAATTTTATTAGTGTTAAAGATACGAGACTCGCAATGATGAATCATAATTCATGAGTCAGCTAATTAAAAAACAATCGGGATAAACCCAATAGTTTTATCATTTTATTAAATACTAGTTTAACTTATACGTGATTGGTCAGTTTGACACGCGTCCTTCTCTGTCTCCCTTTAAAAGGCTAGCCTTCTCTTTTATCAAGCCGGCAAATTATGTTCTATCAGGTAACCAGCTGGAATTTTCGCTTTGAACTTTTGTTTTCTAGATAAAGAAAAGCTATATACACAATTACACATGGTTAATAAAACCTTAACCTTATGCTAATAACAATTTGGTCCAGATTAAAACTCGTGAATGGCGGCCGTAACACTTTTTTGTTACATGGTAATTTTAAATATATACAAGGTGTCCCTGGATAAAGTTGACAAACGAATAGGGAGGATAGAGCAGCTAAAAAGCTATCGATTTTACCCCTATATATGTATGTTCAGCGATTTTTACTAGTTTCGGAGATATAGATCATTTTAATCTGGATTTCTGTTAATTTTCGCTTATGTCCATGTCACGAAAAATCATGTTTTATTTCATGTTTTTCAGTGCGATCTTACATAATTACAATCATTACGAATCAGCGAAGTTTTTAAACCTATTTCTCCCTTTTTTTTTTTTAGTAATCACATAAAGTTGCTTTCTCCATACTACGTGTCCCAGTGTTGGCTTTTCACTTTGTATGGAAAAATCAACATTGTGTGATTGCTTGAAAAAAAATAGAGATATTAAAAATATTAATTTCGAGCTTTGAGATCGAAGTTTAAAATCACAATCGAACCTTTGGATTTCTTTCAGTAGGCATATAAGGAAAATCCAGTGCATAGTTACGTATTTACTATAATTGTTGTTTTCTGATGGAACAATAGATTATCTTCGCGTGACATACTAGAGTAACAAACTACTTGTGCAACTAGGTCCATGACTCAGCCGTATTCCACGATGACATTGAACAAAATGGCGTCTTGTTATATTTAAGCCCCAATAAAAAATAAGGGTGTTATATTTCTTGCAAGCGTGTATCTGTGTATGTCTGAGTGTGATATCTTAACTTTTTTAAAGCTATTTCCCCAAACATCTTAGCCTAATTGTGCTAATTATGGTTTCAGAATGATCAATTTTTTTTAGAGTTGGTAATTCTGTAGCTCTGCCTACCCCACTCTGGGGATAAAGGCGTGGTTTCATGAAAATAGATTGGGCAGTTTTAGGAATAACAGGTTATTATGAAATATCTATGCAACTCGTTTTACGGTGAGCGTAAAGGACAGAGCTGTAGCAGTTATATAGCTCTGTTCTTTTCTTTCAGCGTAAACTGGACTGCATAGCTATATTATAATAACCCCTCAGATCTAAAGAGGGTTATTTAAACAAGTCGAGATCACACACGATACGCACGGCACTGGGTATTGCTATTTTTTTTTTCATTGGTACAGTCTGCTAAAAGGAGAAAATTAACTATATGATGGCTTGGTGATGATGACTGATAAGATATTGGTTGAAAAACATAAAAGGTAGTCTATTATTTAATCTAGGTACCTACTTTATTTAGTTTTAAATGGTAGTATGACGAGTACATGTAAAATAAACGGCTGTAAGTGTACCTAATGTTAAAATCTTAATTTTTATGTTATATGCTTATTTGCGTTACGTGGCAATATTCAAACTGATTTGGTTACTCTGGATTAAAGTTTATTAACCTGAAGTTTTCTAATGAATTTAAAACCAATAGTTTATTTACCTAATTATTTAAAAACGATGGTTCATGTCATCACATTACTGTATGTATTAACGCCATCTCTACAAGAAGTAAACTAGAAAAAAAAACAGAAATAGTGTTGTCTAGTCGCCGCTACCGGTACAATCGATAGTATGTTGATTAATCGCTACGCAACCTACACGTGCCGCTTAAAATAATATATGTAGATATCATGTTTACTATCGCGTCCTTGAACCCGCCGATTGACGCACAAAATCTTCGTAAAAACGCTATCTCGGACAAAAAAGACACTGTTATTTAAAAACTAACATGCTATTTATAGCTTTACATATCGATAACCTGGACATGCAGGTGCTTTAATTTTACTGAAATGCCCTGTGGCCTTATTTACGAAGAAATAAGAGTTAAAATCCGCCAGCTAGACGGACATAAGGCGAGTGCGTGCGAAAGTAAATGTCCGTGTGTCGGATTCTGTTATTTTTGGAACGAAAAAACCTAATTATACCCGCAAACCAGTTTTGAGCGGTTGCGAATAAAGCGTATTATCCACAGTTGATGTTAGATCTTGTTGTTTGAACGATACGGTCGGTTTTTGAAAGAATACACGTGAAATTAAACATGGTGATAGTTGTTTGGACACTTCGCAAGTCTCCATGAAAACAAGAGCATACGGAATATGCGCTTCTCAATTACATTACAAGATTATTTTTAAACTTTAATATGAGTTTTATTTAGGTGTTGTACGTTTTACATTACTGTATGAATTTGAGGAGAACAGGGGCAGTTTCACGCAAGGTTTCCTAGTCACTTATTAAGATCTCTGCTTGAACTATGCTATACAAGCATAAACATACTTATTTAAAGACCCTTGGAACAAAACAAATATCTGGCCTGGGATCGAGCGTAGGGCCGCCAGCTTCGGAGACAGGATCACGACTAATAAACAAAATATAAGCAAATGCAATCAAAAAGCACTTTATAAATTCAAAACTTTGATGAGTCGATTGTATCAATCAACCTTTTCAATTGACAGTTCGAATTTCCCTTAAGTAAACTAGAGTACGCCCGCGACTTCGTTCGCGTTTATTAGTTTCCCGCTATACCTCTATGTCAACACCTTGCACCCCTATGATATCCAAAGAACTGTCTCTCCAAATTTCTAGCCCCCTGGTCAGCCAGTAAGTTTCCTCTTTTATATATAGTTATATGATAAATATTGGCGGCAATCGGAATCTTTTAAAATTACCGAAAGCTACATAATGACACTGACGGTCCAAAGTGATGTTTTTATGTGAAAAGTACGTTGACATTGGATGGAACACATTATTTAAACGATCACTGTTAGCGCAGACAGGGTGTAGTATGCAAAGTGACATCTCAGTTTTGACAAGTGACTGTCTGACTCACACATGCCGTAACGAATCGTTTTCCTTACGCCTCGATAAAATTTGACACATTTTGTACGATTCAAATGTCATAACGCTACGGCCCGTAAGGAAATGATTCGTTTCTTGAATATAAGAACCGGGCATTATTCGACCACAGTTTCTCTTTCTAAAGCGTAAAAGTAAAATAAATATCTCTATAAAATCGGCTGTCGCAAATCGTATTTACTCATTTTAATATTACCTAATTTGGAGAGAGGATCTTCAATTCGAGTGAATCAATTAAACAGATAAAGTACCGTCCATCGATTTACGGTTTCTCTAATCACGGGAAACGTCGTAACAGATTAAACCCTTGGGAGTAGTTCCGTGTAAAAAAATATCATTAATTACAGCTGGGCTGGGATTTCTCATGACGCGGGCACGCGCGTCACTCGGTTCAATGCACTCACTTGTAGTCGATTGAATCGATTAAATAAACGAGCTTGCCATCCAGTCGCTTTGCTTGGTCGATGTCCCGCACTATGTGCTCGGAAAGTTTGCAATTTGAATTTGCCTTTTTAAAATTCGAATTTAGAAGTCTATTCTGTTTTGTTTCGATAAAGAGCGCGATTATGTATTGGGGTGCTATTACGCAACCTGATAATGTTTTATTTATTGCGTTTTGTTGTCCTGGGGCATAGACACTGACACAAATATTCGGTGATTTCGGTATTATTAGAATAGCATTCAATAGAATAGAAAACATTTATTTCGCTTAATATAAGTGGATATCAGGCCTAACTTAATATGAAGTCTACACAAATAAATGTTAAATGTAACCAAGGTTTTTTAAGTCTTTTTTTTTGTCTAATTGTTTTTTCTTTCGTTTTCTTAAAACTTCTTTCATAGCCTGGAAAACAACAATTAAAATATTAGTTATATTCAATAATCACCAATTCACCATGCTTATTTACACTTATTTACTAGTGAAGCGTTGTTAGGCAATTTTCAAGGTCACTTGCTTTAAGATTATTCGGCTTCGTGAGTCAAATATCATCATCTACTGCCCTTATCCCAATCATCTGGGATCTTCTCTTTCTCGCACATATCCAATTATATCTCACTATTCACACAATCCATCCATCTCTTCTTCTTTCGTTAGTCAAATAGGTATATTTGTTTAGTAAAAAAACGATTTAATTTAAAAAAACAAGTTTATAACATTTTCACTTCAAAGTAACAGAAAGGGCCAGTTTGAAAAGTTGTTACCCTAACCAAGACGACCACGAAACACTTTCGAAACACTGGTTGCTCCATCCCTCGTGATTCGAGGCTTAACAATTTAGCTGAAAGAGAATTGTTAGAACGTGACTTTGAACTTCGATTTTAGGGCCCAAGCCAACAGGTGGCGGGGTGGTAAGGGTGGGTACACAAGCGCTCCCGGCAACAACCATGTTTGCCGAGAAGGCCGCGATCGCACATGATGCGGTTTGAGCCAGTACTATATTATATCGGCCTTAAAAAGTTGCCAGAAGCAAAAAATAAAAATGAAGTTTTCTGTGTAATGTTTTAAAAAACTCGGTTGTGACCATATTGTGACGCTACCGCGAAGATGTCCATTAATAATTTAAAAATAGAAAACTGTCGTTTTAAAAATCTCATTGAACCAACTTTTTTTTGGTAGATTTACCTATTCTGAGTCCCAAAAGAATGATAATTTATCTAAAGAGCAACTTTATTGGCCCATGGCTTTTTTTTTACTATTGTTTTCATCAAAATGCACTATTGTGTTGAATAATTACGCTTGTGTTGCACTCAAAATGGATGGAAGATATTCGCTGTCAATGCCCCTGTCTATGTTAATTTGTTATTAAAATGCAATGAAATCTAGACAGACAGAGGCGCCGCTCGGGCGACGCATTTTTGGTATAGATTCATGGATAGGGAAATTGGAAATTGTTATGCGATTTTTAACGTTATGTTTTTTCAAGCCTAGTATAATATACACATCTACATAAAAATATAGGGGAATTCGTACATATCTAATGTGGCCGTGGATTTAAATTTGTAATCCTTTTTTTACGCAATATGTGTGACATGACCAATATTTGGAACACGTAGCGGCTGCTTATGAATTCATCCGAGCGGATTCGTTTTAAAAAAAAAACGGAATTGTGATTACTTTGGTATTGCGTAGAATATAGATGTAGGGTAGAACAGATTTAAAATTTTAGCCATTGCAAACGATATAGGTAAATGTATAAGTTTATTCTTCGGTTTATAATGGTATTGTTGGGCTATCTATTTTCCGGCATAAAAAGTACAATATAGAATGTTCCTCTTTTCACTTTCTTAACTCTTAAGCACCTGGGGGGTTATACAGCTCTGTCCCTTTCTCTAAACCTCGACTGGTCTGCTCTAAAGTCTCTTCCTATTCATTTCGTCACTCTTATAAACAATTTGTACCATTATAACTCCATATTCGCGTACTTTTGAAGGTTGAGCATAGTCATGTTGTTTATTTACACACTTTATCATTGTCTTCATGTCCATTTTAAGGTTTTTTGATGAAAAACACTTACGGTGAAAATACCATTAGACTGACAGACTTTTGTCAAAAAGTTTTTATAATCGAATTACTTTTGACATTAAAAATGTAGCAGTTTTTGATAGATTTGATTGATAAGAGAGGTTTTCGTCTCTGTCGCACCCAGCATAATAACACGATGATGATGATGAATATATATAATCAACCTTTTTAAACTAATTACAGGTAAAATTATATTCTCATAACTATTTCATCCTCTATCTAAAGACTATTACAGTGAGGGATACTTGTTATTGTCATTTGGCAGTCTGAATAGGAACTGACTTTAGTATGTCATGGTAGCCCTGAGCACTTTTTTTTTTTCTTTGCCCCGCGGTGACTTGAACAGCTACTACCGCGGGAATATGGCGTTTCCACTATGAAGTGATTTCGCCAGTGTCAAGTATATATAAGTATAAATCAATACAGTAATAAAACACAATCCAATCTTCTCTAGGAAGATTGGTGGCAACGTTGTACGGTGATATGTAGGACAGAGGCCAAGATAGTTTTAACATCTGTACCACTGCGAGTCCACTTGAAACGAGAAGTAAGATGCCAGGAAACACGAAATAAATCCAAGTCTTCTATCACTGTGCAACACAAAGGCATTAAAAGTACAAATCACTAACAAAAAAGAACTTTGAACACCTAAATACACAAAAATAAAAACTAAAACAAATTACACATCCGCCATCTTTTGACGTTGCAAATGGCCCCCTGAGCACTTAAGTGACGTGTAAGTGCCGTTTGACAGTTTTTCATCTGTATTACAAGATTACAACAACAGTTGTCTAGCTCTGGTCAGGTGTTCTCGTGTGAAAATCGTGTTGTGTTTCCAAGATATGGTTCGTGGTATGAGCCCATTCAACCGTTGATGAGAAACAAAACATCCTGTGGCCTACCCTGATTTCGCTGCTTCTGATCGGCACAATTGGTTATACACGCGATGAATACTTAAAAACGTTGTCAATAGAACTTGTGAACGATGTAAACAAATTAGTAGTTGACACATAACCTCAAATATTGACTAATTGTTATTTCATCTAAAACTTAATATGAAAATAATGATCTAGTGTATAAATCGTTGCAAAGAGATCAATTGATCTTTAAAAGTATGTGATTATGGAGTAATCGTGGTGAATTGGATCGTTTGGTTTTGTTTACATCTTTGCAAGTTCTTTTCACGGCGACGTTAGTTGCTTAATTGTCGTTTTTTTTGTACAAATTAAATCAGTAATCCCTGAATTTATATACTATGTGAACCTTTAGTTTTTTATAGTAGAGTTACTCTTATTCATAAACGAGCAATAGCTAAAGTGTGCTTAAAATAAGCTTTGTGCTTACCTGTCATTATGACATTTGGATGTGACAGAAAGTGACAAAGAATGCGTTAGCTAAAATATAAACTTACAATAAACCTTTATTGTGCGTTTATGAATAAAGGGGTTGGAATTTATTAAATATTGTATTAAGTGGCTTAATTTAGAGATATATCGCCCTGGATCATATGTATGCTCAGCCTAAAGGTGTATTACCCAATAAAATTAGTTTGGTTAGTCTTGAAATATCTTGAAATAGCTATACCCTGAACAATACTTGAGATTTCGATGCTCACATTATCAGGAAATGCCCGATAAAAGTCTAGACCGCGCTACAACTTATCGACTTTCGCTCTCTGCATTCTTAGTTATTATGCAATACAAGATTATTTTAAAAGCCCGTCTTGAATGACAAATTACTTCATTCTGCAGTGTCTATTTCGACTTCAAACTCTGTAGTTTCACAAATTATTTACAAAAAACGACAAGAGACAATCCCTGACAGATTTGTTCACAAAATTACAAGTGTTTAAGTTACTTTATAAAACTTATTAATTAGTATAATATAAGAAAAACGGCTGGACGAAGGTGCAGCAGCAGCATGCCAATCTTAAGTAGTTTTCACATCAGCGGAAGTTCTCCTTTCACCTGATCCGGACTATCCGGCCAGGTTAGTTATCATGTGGCCAGTCCGTGATATGCCAAGACATGCCCTATATCGTACACCTAAGGGCCAGAGTCGCCAGATTGGTCCGTTGATGAGAAATTCCAATGCAACGCAAGCTAATGAATGAACTCGGCTGTTGGAATATGACATAGAATTGAGTGCAGGTAGCTAACAGTGTCAAGTTCTGAGTTGTATTAGTGTCTGATGTACGAGAAAACTGGACAAATTAAAGATACATAACATTATTATGATGCGTTTGGTAACATGCTTCATTTTAAGTGTGTTGTTTTTGTTAGTTTAGCGTGGGACTATTTCACTGTATCTATAACCATGTCGTTATCATGTTATTAACGCTATAGTGCTTATGGTAGGTCTTATTCACTTGAATATGAATCGTTAGTTAGTCAATTGCTCAACCTTAAACGCTCAAAACATATTTGAATAGATCTTCCTTCTGAATTTAAATAGTTAAGGAAAGTATAAGAACTATCTTAACAATTATCCTTATCACCTTACGCGATTTGACTTCAATAGTCTTGTACCAAACAATCTGCTTAACACGTTTCAGTGCTACAAACACAAATAAGTGTCGATTCTGCATATAAATCAAAATCACAGAGCCTCCAAGTTAACATCGACTTGTCTAATTGACTTGTAACGAGTCATAAATCGAAACAGTCGCTTCTCTCGTTAAATTAACGAGCCCTCGTCGAATGGCCGCCGTTAAATATGTTTTATTGTGATATCGATCACGTTAACAGCTACAGTTTTATATATAATGCCGATTGTTTTGGCGCTTTAGTGAGGTTCGAAAATTCATAGAGGTTGCCAACAATGGATTCGATTAACAAAGTACAAAGCCAATGTTCACGTAGCGTCGCGCCTCGTTCTTCATGAATCTATTCTCTGCGTTCAAAGTTTTGACAGATTTTATGTTAACAAACGTATAGCTATGTAGGCAAAAAGACAACATAACTGAATTTTCACCCAAACTGAGGTTTAATGTGATGGTTGCTACTTGAGAATAATGTGGTGTCATGTCACCACATCAGATCAACTCTTCATTGCCGAGCAACCACAGGAAGCGTCAACGTCAATTGATGAAGACGTTTTGTTTACTCCGACGCTTAGTGGCCAATAGCTGTCTTAACCACAGAAGTTTAAACCCTCTTCTTATTGACAGTTCCAAGTCTACAGTATCTATAGATGTTGCTGAATTTTATTAAGGAATTATTTGGTAAAGATAATGTTTTGTCAGATTGTACCAAACAATCTGGTACAAACACTACTTACTAGGTATGCAATAATAGTAGGTTTAGTTGATAAATGCCAACCCCTGCTCGTTTTCTCTTTTTGCTAGTGCTATACGCTTGTAGGTAAAATTGTCAAGAATATCAGAATAAAGCTTTAAAGGCTCAGAGCAATTTGCAAAATTGAGGGCTCTGTTCAGAGTAAAAATGGCAACAGATGGACCTTTTACCCATTTGCCACTAAATAATTATTTTCTTGAAGAGAACCTGAACCAGATTTTCTTCACGTTCTTTACATAATGTATTACCGTACTTAAATAAACTCCGTTCAAATCTATTTTCGGAATTTCGATTGTATATAAATTAAGGTAATTTATGTCAAACAATAAATAAACAGTCTGTACGTTTTGCATTTGCATAAATGGTTACAATAATGCTAATGTCTTACATAATCTAACAATGGCTCACAATGAATTCTAGTTAGTTTTTGTGTGCCTGTCACACGTTTAAACAGGAAAAAAAACAACTCCAAATCAGATCATCTTTTATTTGGAAGTGTATAAACGGACTCTATCAAATATTCAATGGTTTTTTTCTTGGACTTATTTCAATTTAGTTTTAGGAGTGCTAAACGAATCACAGAACAAGTCTTAGATAATGCTTAAGAGAGACTAGAATTTATTAAAATCTGAGTATAAGTGTGTGATTTTTGGTAGGTCTCTGTTTGTATTGTCTCCCAGCATTGGAAATATTGGAATTCGACACTGAAGTTGCGTAGAAGTTAACTACTGTGAAGTTTTTTTGTTTTTGTATCAAATACTTAGAAACCCAGAATCTCGGCTATTAAATGAGAGTCTAGGATATGACATTCATCATCATCAGCCGCAAGACGTCCCACAAGACGCTGGATAAAGAAATAAATTAATTTCCACTCAATTACAGAAAAAAAAGACATATTTCTGTGGTAGCATGAAATCCAATCCAATTCAGTTTATTGTACTGGCAACATTGCAGGCGGAAGTGTCAAACGCAAGATGGCCGCTATCGGTCGCATTAATACAATTTTAATATTCTGGTTATCTGTAACGAGTCCCAAATCACTTAATAATGGCTGTGGGTTAACGACACACCTTATTCAATCGTTTTGACATATTGCAGTAAACCGGATTTCGGCTGACATGGTATTACTATCTAAGTCTAAGCGCAAGCGCAGAATGGTGTATCTGCGACTAAGCTATGAGTTAACTAATACCAAAAAACATTTTTTCTTTTAATTTTCATTACCCGTACATTAGATTACCCTAACTACACCCTTCGCTCTTTTCGAGTACCTGGACTAAGTACCTACTTAGATACATGCAGGGTTTCTACGAGGGAACGTAGGTATACAATGCATACACACACACACACTTTAGAATCAGATAAGTTCATATAAATATTTAAAATAAATAATAAAAATTATGTAGCCCTGTATAACCCTGTACAAATTAAAACTGTTCTTGATACGGATTCGGATCCTGTAACACAGGGATCCCTAGCACAGGACCCACTGTATTGCTTCTACTTCTAGGTTTCATTTATGCAATAAACATTTTCATCTTGGTGATTTTCATCAAACGAGTGCATTTTTCATACTGAATTAAACGCGAACAAAAACTTTTTTTTTTATGGCATAGAGAAGGCAAACGAGCACACAGACCACCTGATGGAAACTGTGACCCATAGACATTCGCATTCACAAGATTGCAAGCCTAAGACTGCAAATGCGTTGCCAACTCTGAGGACTAAAATGAACTTCCTTCACTTCGATTTTTGAGAGTTTTCTGTACATAAACCTTATTTTTTTATACATAAAAAATCTTCCTCGTGAATCACTCTATCTTTTAATGAAAACCGTATTAAAATCTGTTGTGAAGTTTGGAAGATCTAAGCGTACATAGGGAGAGACGCCGAGAAGCGACTTTGTTCAACAATATGTAAAGAACAAAATTGGCAAGTGTAGGTATTCTTTATACAGATTACATAGATCTAAATAATATTATCAGATGTTTGTTGGCTCGTTAAATACGGCCTGGTTGTAAACAAAGATAACTGTGTGTTTACCACTTCGCTAATACACAAGCTGTGCGTGTTCGAACTGTGACACGTTTTTTTTTTCATAAACAAATGTACTTATCTAAAGTGCGATAACTCTTAAATCGGCATTTGGGTTTGTTTTTCTCTCTCACGCTCTTATGCGAGTGCTGACTCTAGTCGAACCAAAACCCTCGTGCACTGTATGTATACTAAAGACTAAACAAGTCAAAACAACGAACAACGTATTCTTCGAATGCTTATGCTCCTTATATTTCCGTAAAGCCCACACAGGAATGCACTCTCGACTTCTAATGATAATTTTAACAAATGACATTCACGTCTGGGCGATTCCCGACGGTAAAAAACATATCGTCTTTGCCCTTTTTCTTCTTCCTCGCCCCGCGGCGATTTCAACTGGTATTGTTTTGACGTCAGTCGCCATTACTAAAATATACTTAAAAATTACAAAGTAGTAGCTAAATTAAAAGTAGGTAGTGCTAGTGATGTTGTCATATGATAGGGTGCAATAATGGCGCACACGTATAATCCACCCTTGCTCAGGGTTCTCAAGACCTTGTTCTTATTTTTTTTTTTTTTCCTAGCCTGTATGAGTGTCCCACTGCTGGGCAAAGGCCTCTCCCCTTGATCTCCATGAGTCCCTATTTGGTGCCTCTTCCGGCCAGTTGTTGAGGAATGCGTCCAAGTCGTCCCGCCATCTCCGTCTAGGCCTGCCCCGTTTACGCCGCCCATTTTGCGGCACCCACTTGGTAGCTACTTGTTCTTATACAGTGTGTAAATGGTATACTGGCGTTTATTAAAACTGGACATAGATTAAGACTCTACTAATCATTAACAGAAAGAATTATTTTGATTACGCTAACGTATACACCGTTATTAATTTTTGAACATACTATCGACCCGCAATGTACATCGAAGTCCATCTGTCAGGTAAGTACGTGATGTTTACTTGTGAAAATGTTAGTTGGATTTTTCGTTATACATTACGTGTTAAATTATTTTGTATGGTTTTTTTTTTAATTCAATTTTAACAAAAGCTGCCAAAATGTGCTCAGTAGGGGGTTATACTAACCACAGTTAAAAGGAACGCCCGTATACCATTTGCACACTATAGTATCCACATTTTGACCTATTGATAACTTTTGGTCTATTATATATTATATATCAAAGGCTTTACAACAAAATCCTTCTCCGTATGCCTTTGGACCCCATTTAATAACATCAGCCCCCAATTTCACCATCCTGACATATATAGTGACGGAAAACTCTATTAACTGGGTAACTCGGTTCCGAACGGTCACCTGTCACCTATCATCTTGCTAATATTATAAATGCGATAGTTTAGATGCTTCTTACTCAATCACGGCTAAATATAATTAATATATGAAAATCGATTTCAACGGGAAGAAACAGGGGGAGAAGCGGGCAACTAATTTTCAAAGATCACGAAGTCGCCGTCGCCGGCGTCTAATCTGTGGGGCTATTGGGGCCTACTGGACCGCAAAACTAAGTATCACACTTAATTATTCACATTTTGTTATGCGAATGTGAATGTGAAATGTGAATAAAGCATGCGTCACTCTCATACTTATAGGTATCCGTGTTTTATCCACATTTTGTCACGCGATAAACGCAGCCATATAATAGGCTATTTGACTAATTTTAGAAAACGTTTTTAAATGATTCTTTATCACATAACAAGCACACTACATTGATATTTCCTTGAGACTCTACTGTATTATCAATAAAAATGTAAGTTAAAGTTTAAATTTTCAAAACAACGCGAAAAACGCTGTTTCTATCTATGGCGGACTAGTGTGACGTCACACGCAAGTAAACAAACAAGTTCATATGACAGCTTAGCATATGAAGTGAATTTGGGGTTTGTTTTGTTTACTTGCATGTGACTTCACATCACAGATTATAAAGTATTTCTAACATCACATAGCGTTTTTGCCACAGATTAAATTTCAAAAAAAATCCTTATTATTTCGTGTAATTTCAAAAAAAATAGACATAATTTAATGTGAAATAAAGTGAAATACGTTATTTTACGCTAGTATCAGATAGGATGACCACAATTTGTAGTATATTTTCAATGTTGTCAAATAGCCTAACGCTCAAATCGTATAATTCAATAAACCCTAAACTAAACATTTAACGTCGATCCTGTCGTGTTTACTCGCGTCAAGCGTCCAGTTCATTGGTACATTTACCTCGCTATACGCTATATACAGTTCTAGCTGGACTCGAGCGATAGTCCGACTGAGCAATCAGATCGATGGTCGGCACGCGTTGACCGCATGCTAAGATGACGTGCGATGCGCCTTAGTTCGTTCGCTGCCGTCAAATCGCAATTATATGTAGTTTTGACACGTTACGGTGTCACGTGCATTTTTTTTTATTTGAAGTCGATAGTCTACTTTTACAGAAGCACGTGGATCTAACCCTATGTGCGTTTGTTTAGTCCACAAGAGAAAATACTTTTTTACCGAACAATTGTCCTCGCGTGTGATATCCATGGACTTATTTCTCTAATACTCTTAGGTCCATGGGAGTGTCACCCAGCCCCTATTCAACACGGTGAAACCAATATCGTACCTATTGTCAAAGTTTTGATAGCTCTTATTTGCTTGACTGACAGTAATGGCGGCTGCCGTCAAAACAATACCATAACAGGTCAAAGACGACATGTTTACCGTTGGGAGTAGACCACCTGGTGAAATTACTAGCATAGAGGCATTTCGTGTTAGTCCTTAAAAAAAAAGATAAAAAAAGATAAAAGATGTTTATTCAGTAAGTAGCCCGCACAGGCACTTTTACACGTCAAAATCTACCAGCGCTTCGCAAGAGACCACTGCTGAGAAGAAACGCCGCAAGAAACTCAACAGTCAGTCGTTTTTTTTTAAATACTACTTATGATATTATACAATTATAAAGCTTAACCTAGCATGTTATAAAACAATGAATTTAACTTACTTAGGTCTTAGGATTGCAGCCTAAGATTGTATTCTTGAGAGTGCAAACGTCCATGGATCACAGCAGATCCCGAATTACCAATCAGGTCAATCAATTATCAGGTGTGCTGTGTGCTCGTTTGCCTTGGCCATGCTAAAAAAAAAGTTTTGGCCTTATTTAAGTTTTTTATATTTTGTAAGAAATATCACGAGTTCAACCTATGACTAATCCTGTTTCTTGAGAAAAAATGTTTCTTAACGTAAACAATGTTTTGCTCGAGATTAACAGAGGTAAAAATAATAATGTAGGTTAAAATTCTTATGAATTACGGAATGGAGTAAGCTTAATTTTCAACGTGTTTTTTCCTTAACGTACTATTTAATAAATATTATTTATCAATGCGTATACATGATCATAAATTATTGTCAGCCGCTATCAGTTGATGAATGAACCAAAAGCACCCGTATGTCTTGGAAGCGAAAAAGTCACATTAAACATAGATTTTTCCTCGACATTTCGACATAGATATTGTTATCTGTTTGTACGTCTATTCGGGTCGAGCTGTTTACACGGCGTTTCGATTCAACAGGATGTGTGACCACTTCGTATCATTTGTGAGAGTTTTATTAGGGTACCGTTGGCGGTGGAACGCAGGGTACAGCTGATAAAAAATATCAGAATACTTATTTTTTTAATAATTGTCGGACCCTTGCATATTTTATTAAAAGCGTCTACACAGAAGTTGCAATATGTTGTATACATAACACTAAAACTTCACAAAGTGTCACAAACTAAGCTCTAGGCTCTTGTACAGTCAAGGACTTTTATTGTGGAGCCACTATGGCACTGTCACAATGACAGCGTCAAGCCACATGAAAGAAATAACGATAAAATGACTGATTAACGTTATGCGACAGGGTTCCATACTGGCTCAACAATTAGAGTCCTTGTGATGGGTACTAGACAACGATAAACGTTCTTACATAGAGAAATACATAACAAACATCGCAAGACTCAGGAACAAATACTCGCGCGCTGATGCGCCATTATTTGCTCATACCGGATAGCCAGATCACTACCAACTAGGCTACACCGCCGTCAAAAAAACTGTACGAGTTTTTTTTTTATATAATAGAGTGAGACAAACAAGCATGCGGGTTACCTGATGGGAAGTAATCACCATTGCCCATATACACCACGAACTCAAGAGAAGTTTAGCTTTCCTTCCTTTTTTCAATACTGTAGATGTCAGCAAAGGATAAGATATCATATCCCCTAAAAAAATTACAATATCTTACGGCGCCCGCGCCGTTTATCCATTTCTGACCTATTATTGGGACACGTAACGAAATGATAAGCATATTAAGCATACATGATTCATGAGTGACATAACGTGTTGTTACGTTTCACTGAATTACCATAGGTTGTCTAGGTGTTGAGAGATATATGCATCGGTTACCTGTAAAGTTACTTTATAAGACGCCATATAAAACTCATCCGTAATCGCTTCGTTCAGCGCACTACGTTAACAGAGTATCTACCGTGAATTGGTGTTTGAATTACTTTGACGTCGGAACAAGCTAATAGTTAACGCCGTTTAATAATTTGTTCGGCAATTTGAGAAGTGTTTACAACTTATCAGGTTTGAAGACTTTGAGATGTAATAAGATTTTAGTCTGACATATGTATAGTACATTGTTGCCGAGGGTAGAAAGTACGCGATTTATGGACAATTCATATAGGGGATGTTACGTATTTGAGGCCTCTAGTGTAAACGTTCATAAATATCACTTTCTGTCGAAAACTATGTTTATTTAATAATAATTATTATTTAAGTACGTAATTAGTTTTAGTTTTAGTAATAATTTTATTTACAAATCGGCCTGTCATAAAAGTTTTGTTTTTTGACCCCAAACCAGACTAAACATTCATATTTCTGAGCAGTGTTGAGAAAAAAATATATAACCTAAAACGCAGGACTTGGCTAGTCCAAACTTTTCGGTTAGAATCAAGTGTAGAAATAACTTTTTAACAGGACTAGTTGCTTTGCTGCAATACGCAAACATGTAAACAAATCTCTAAAATTTCTCGCAGGAATTTCAGTTGTTCGGTGCCGATGTTTAGCACTCAAGTCAGTTGTCCTACCCGATATAACAGTCTAGAATCAGGAGGCCGCTTGATGCCCGATAACGGCGGCAGCGGGGGTCGCCGCGACCGACGACCCAGACATATCGATCGGCACTGCACCGCTAATGAGATGGACTGTACCCTGAATATACTGGAGATTGACGCAGGCGGTATTTAGCTTTAAGGCTATAACTTCAGCCTTGCTAGGGGTGTCAAGGATAAGACTTTAAAACTACGAAAGTTGAATGCCGTCTTCTAATTTCTAGAAAAAAAATAATAATAATAGAAGAACCTTTTGACTTTTTTTAGTTTAACGTAAAACAGCAGTCAACTTTTATTGCTTGTCTAATCCGTGATTAAGAATACAGGTACAAATATTATGACAATACAATCGCAACTGACGTATGCGCACAAGCACAGGCGTGTGTGCGTTATCTGTATTCTGTTGGCGGGTAAATATTTGGGCGTTTCAACCGCCGTCATTGTTGTCATCAATATATTGACGAAAACAATGATAATTACCAGCAACTTTTGATGTCAAAGTCAACGGACCCGGGGGTAGTATTAATTCCATTTAAAATCATAAGACAATTAAAAAGTTTATCTTGAATAATATGCGAAGACAATAATGACGGCGGTTAAAACGCCGAATAATCACCCTGGCCCCTAAAAGTAGGCAACAGACAACATTCTGATCACATGTATGATGTATCTTGTCCATTTTTGTGGTCATAAGTTTAAACTAATCTTACCAACATTAAGCGGTTTTGGTGTCTGAAAACAAATCAAAAGTTATACAATAGATAGATATATACACTAATATTATAAAGAGGAAAGATTTTATTTTTTGTTTGTGTTTGAAGTAGATTACAAAAATTCTAATCTAACCTTTCGATTTTGACGAAGACGCATTCAGCCGTTTTGTACGGAAATCAGAACTTGGCATTAAACGTGTCGAATATTGAATTACGTGGCAATCGATTAACATCTCTGGAATGGCTTGGCGCGTTACAACTTTATTATATAGAATAACCCGTAGAGAACAACCGCATAGTTAAAATATACAGCTCCGATTATCATGTCGCAAGTGATTGTTGATCTGGCATCAAGATAAAGTTTAATAATCGATATAAAGTCCCAACTTAGTCACCAGTTTATGTATTCCTAGTCGCGCCTGCGTTTACGAGCGCTCATAAACTGAGTTGTAAAATAGATGGCTATCTGAAATCATGGTACAGTCTTCTGAATCGTAATGGGATGACGCGAGTGCGAATTTCAGGGTCAGGATGACGGTGATCTTTCAAACATGCACGGACTTGTTACGTTACTTAGTCATAGTTTAAATTTCTAGTTCGTAACCAAGTCTTGGAATGTAGGATAGGAACAGAACATTTGGTAAGTTCTGGTGATTGGTAAATTTATCTACGCGAGATCTTTGCCCAGTGATAAATGTGATATCAAACCAATCGTGAACCAACCCATGCCGATTTCGGCAACGGCGACCGGCTTTCTCCGTTAACATAAGAGTCCTGGTGTGTTGGTGTCATGTCGCTAATATATCCGACTTTAGCGGTAAACGTTTATAAATCGATAAAAAAATAAACTAACACACGCACACGTAGCATGCGCCCCTGCTGGGCCTCGTTCTTGTAGCGGCCAACAGATCTGCATCCGCTTAAGCTCCACATCGATTTTATCGGATAATATTTAAGGGGGCTCCCATACAACAAATATGTTTTTTTGCCGTTTTTTGCTCCATATTAATAACGGCAACAGGTAGACATTTGAAATATTCACAGAATATATACTTGTATATTCACTTAAAAATTAAAAAATAAATTTAATAAAACAAATATTTAAGGGTGAAAGTGATTTGATTGCCGTTTTTTTGCTAATGTTGTATAGATAATGGGACGGAACACTTCGTGCGCGAGTCCGACTCGCACTTGGCCGGTTTTTCTAATCAACACGAGTGACTAGTATAGATACTGTCAGATGCGAGTGCAAATGTGATAGCAACAGCCAGAAGTATTGAGAAGCTGGGAGTAGGTGAAGATGCAGTTAACAATACTCGTAAGATTTAATAGCGACCAGCAAATAAAAAAGTTAGTCTTGGTACTGAATCACTTGTTTATTACGTGTTTATGACATCTGATTCAGAATCAAGGCTTTGTTTTACTATCGTACCCAAAAGTGTTTTAACAGTCCATAAAACTAGGAGTACTACCTATAACATAGTACAAATATGAATGTGCTGGCACTTCAAATTTCAACGTTATTCGCCTCACACTAAAACTTTTTTTATTAACGTCCGCGAAATAATTATTGAATTCTTTAATTTACAATCGTTTCTACGTTTTAAACGGGCATGTTATTACCTACATAAGTCAATATAATCTCAAGCCTAGAACTAACGACTCCGTTTGTCGGCAGGCATGAAAATGACAATGTCCACTTCGGCCACAATGAGCGCCCGCGTGCACAGAAAAGTGATGCGGGCGCCGCATAAACGCGTCCCAGGCAAGCCGCACCCGGGCAAAATGACGCACGCGGGCAAGATGGTGCACCCGGGCAAACTCGCGCACCCGGGCAAACTCGCGCACCCGGGCAAAATGGTGCACCTGGGCAAGTTCGGGAAGATGGCGCATTATACCCACACGCATGCGCTGCGGCCGCCGGAGCCATGCGAGAATAGCAGCGACAGCGGGCTCGGGCCCGACCACGACCAGCGCCATGGAAACAGGTAAGCGTCACGTTATTTGCTAGCGTTAGCTTTGACGCCGACGCGCGCGTTAGCGTTCACGTTTCGACGCCATGCCTCACGTTTTGGCTGAAACTGTCGTGCAAACGGACGGTATTTGACTTGACTTTTGGCTTTGAATATAATTTATAAAATAAATGTTTATACCTCGCGACATTAGTTTTTGCATTTTGTTTTAATCACATGAAAGTCAAGTCTGATACGCCGTTATAAATATATCTAAACGTAATATTCGTCGCAGTTAATTATCCGGCTTGTCGTTGTATCGTTATTAAAACTCTGCATTGTATGTTGCTTTTAATGGAAATGTGAAATAACCTTAAAATATGCATGATTCATTCGATTCCATTACATATTACTATGACACTTTTTTTTACCTCACTTTGTACCTTATGCCAATTATGCCTGCCTGTACGGTCAAATAATGTGAGATCTAACTATAGCTAAGGTTGACTTGTCACTGTCATAATATTATTGCAAGGTAAAATCAAACTTGTTGTATCGTGACGTGCACATAAACTTCAATCTTAGGGTGGCAGACCACATTTTTGGCCGATTGTACATAATATGTGTTTAGATAATTTAAAGTTGTGCCCAATTCCAGAGGACGTACGTATTTCAGGTGTCCCAACTCCATTGGGTTACATCATATTGGTGACGAAGGTATATTGTTATAGCGTTGTCCCTTTCACTGCCTCTTAATGACTTCTCGTTTACTTTGACTTGTGTGTTGAAATGAGCATCTCTTTCAATATCACTTTATCAATAAAGCCTTAAGGATTTGAAAATCCCTTACGGGAAGTAATGGAGGGAAACGGGAAACGAATTCGAAAAGCCTTTTAAATTTTAAGTAAACATAACTTTCATAGCTCGTAATTAATTTTGAGGTTTAAATCTGTACGAACTCTATGTTCGAAAATCAAACGTGCTTTACCGTACGCCGCGGTCACATCTAAAGGTTTGGCGAAGATTTGTGTTGGCATCTGTTACTTCAAGTACTTCAACGCATAAAGAAAGAAAGAGTTTTGAACACGATTATTCATCGAACCTCGGAGATGTGGTCGCAGCATTCTGACAAAGAGTCTTCTGGAGATTTCTGGAAATAAAACAATGGGTACTTACTTGCCTATTCATTCTTAGCGTATTTGAACAAATACTCTATTCCATCCGTTATTCATCTATCCATATAATTGGGGTTGCCAGGTCTTAAAACCGAAAATCCTGATAGACCAATCAGTCTAGCCGGACATTTGGGTAAAAAGGCCGGACACGCTTAACTTTTTAGTCTTAGTACCTATAACACAATTTTAATGTTTTTTTTATGATTTAGCATAAATTATTCTTAACTTCTATATAATTACCATATAGGGCTCACGTAGAGTCTTAGCCGTTTGGTAAGGTGGTCTTCGAGATCTCAGGCGATGGTTCGGTGGGTGCAGGAATTCTCGATGCATTCCTATTCCTATAGGAAAGGTTTTATAACAATCTTGTTACTTTCCTTTACCAAGGCCAGTTGTCTCCTGAGATGTGGAGGTGGAATGGGGCTTAACGCTGCGAGCCAACGTACAGGCGTAGATTTGATTGTTCCCGTTATACATCTCATAGTTCTTCGCAGTTGAACGTCGACCTTCTCCGTGTGGGCGCTGTTAATCCACACTGGGGCGGGGTTGTCCCCAGCTGTGTAAACCAGGCTGAGCTCCCCAAGAGGTGCCACTCGGTCTGTGCAGGATGATGTTGCGGGTTCCTAGTTTTTTACCAAGCTTGCTGAGATGGGTGGCATACGATAGAGAGCGATACAGCGAGGGTAACACTTAGGTATTTGGAGAGCGGGTTGTAGTGGAGGGTCCTCCCATCAAAGCTGGTGGTTGGATTGTATGTGGCTAGTTTGGTGCTGAAGTGGAATGTAGAGAACTTCGCTTTTCCAGCGTTAGGACACAGGCGCCATTTTTTGAAATAATTTTTTAGTGACTGCAGGTCTTTAGTGAGTGGTTTTCTGTTTCTTCAAAACCTACGTGCGTTTAAATGTTTTTTTTTCTGGACTCAGTTTCTGTTATGGCGCCAGTGTAGAATCCCGTTGTTGAGCTTTGATCTGATGCGGTTTTGTTTGTCTCCCAGGTGAACATTGTTTTCTCTATTTCCTAACATTGGCTATTAGGCTAGTTACTCGTCTGCAGGGGACAGCCTTCATAAGGATATAGATTAAGCCCTGCCGCCAGACTGTGTCATAATATATAGTATTATCATACATGTACAAAAATGATTAGACGCAGACTTAACCCTGTTTCGTAGTACAAATGACTTAACCTTTTATATTGAGATAATAACGAGTCGACCGATATGGGCCTGTTATCGGTTATGCGATGGCTGATAGCTAATATCATCACTGTACACCCAACCTCGGACTTCCTAAAAGGCTAGCATGCCGTCATAGTATAAATACTACGATGCCGTGTCAATTTTGCCCTGCTGCTATTTGGTGACAGAGAATTGCGTCGTATCTGTGTACCTACTGTCTATTAATGATACGGATGAGATACTAAGATCTTTATCTTTTATATTTATTTATTTAAATGATACTTATAAATATATGCACGTTAGTGAAACGATTTCTTACAAAATAGCTCTTTCTTGGAGTCTTGAATTGTATTGTAACAAAACGGACATTGAGGTAAATATTTTTGGGAGAATATCAGGAATACATTCTTTATCAAGTTTTTCTCAAGTACAAAGCAATTATGAAACTTTCGCAATTAGTCCTTATTAAGACGGCCTAATTAGACTGTCGAAGAGTACTTTCTTACGAACCTAAAGACCAATAATTTGTTGTTTAGAAATAATGAAATTAATATCACAATAATGACATACCTACACAAGTACACGCACACACACACAACGAAATTGGGCGACTCATGCTAGCCGAGTGAGTTGTGCGAATACTGCGACCTTCGTCTAATTTAGATATTCATGCGTTTGCGCATCGTCCTCCACGCACCACGTAATGAAGTGGGAGAAATCATACCTATTACTTTACGCAGTAGAGTGCTTTCATTACCATGCAACTTTTAATTACAAGTATTAATTTACCGACTCGTCCGTTAGGGTCCATCCACACAATGAAGCCACACTGATTTCTTCATTTTTGACCGACCTTGTCACAGCTGCTCACATTTGTGTAACCCCCTCCCCTGTAGAGTGACGTAACAGATGTGCAGTCGAACTCATAAATGAGTGTACACTTTAGGACCTTGTCACTTTAATCGCTGTGACAATCCATACATACAGTTTAAACTTGGTATTAAAATGTACCTACACTTAGTTATGAACTCGACTGTATAATGCAATTTTAATTTCTGCATAGTTTTGCAGGGTAAAATCAAACAGTGAATTGGTCACTTATCTGCTGTACAAGTCGTTTCCCATCGCGATTCTGATTGGATAATTGGATTTCGCGCCGCAACAAGCTGTCGTGTGATTGGTCAGAAATAATGGCGTGGTGAAGAAGTTAATGAATATAGTGCTAGTTCAAAATTTGCGTAATATTATAAAACTTTACATCGCTTTTTAAAGTTGAGGTTAAAAATATATACAATAAATGATTTCTTAATCGTAGGAGTCTTAAAATTACCTTAATTTTTATAATGGCATAGCTTTTTTAAAGACTCGCGCATTGAGAGTTTCTAACCATCACAAACTACCTATAAACTAACCAATATAAATACCAGTTAGGCCTATAACTCCCTTTTGCTAAGAAATCATGGAAAAACGGTCAATTAAGAGTCGAAATCGCACGCGAAGGGTTCCGCACCACCCTCCAATATTTCTTGTATGGGAATTTTCAACTTTTTAATAGTTAAACTATCTGTTGTTATAGCGGCAATATAAATAGGCACACGTGAAAAGAAATAGTTTGATGCCTACACTGCCTAGATAATGTTAAATGGAGCATTCAATAAAACGTAACCTTGCGATTGAGGGTACACAGCCGGTCGTCAAGGCAACGCTCCATATTGCTCAATGAATAAATCCATAATCATAAAGTCCTAATATGCATAAAACATCAGATTAGTTATCTTCAAGGTCAGTTCATTCAACGAAATAAAAATTATACAAAAATCGACTTTGTTTATATTCCTACAAAATAGAACACATAAAGTATAAAGTTGTATAGAATCTGTCTTCTCTCTGCAAATAAATTTAACTTTAATATCGGCATAAGGTACGTTTTCGTACGAGTGAAATGGTGAGATTTCACGCCATGCGCAAGCGCCGCTCTTGCTGCGTATTTTTGGCACGTACTGTGAGTCAGTATTATCGCTTATCTAAAGTCTACGATGTTCTTTACAATATAAACATACATGTAGAACCCGTATATGCTTTTTCCTTCTGGAATCATCCGATTTTCCAGGACAGAGATATAATGTTGCCAAACTTTTGACATTTTCCGGAGATGACCAGAAATTTCTTAGTCCATATTTTTTTAGGGTGGGAAGCGGGTTTCTGCATATGAAATGTCAAATCGCTGTGAGAATTTTTAATAACCGAAATAGAATGTCACAGAAAGCATGTAGTTAAGTTTAGACTCCCAGTCTCCCACCGTCTTTATGTGGCAATAACTTTTTAACACAAAGATTTCGAACTACCCGCCGCCATAGCAAAAGTTTTAGAACTTAAAATAAAATCACACATAGGCTGTTTTGCCCATCCTCCTTTAAAAACTTTTTTGTACTCGTCGATTAAAATCTGTGTATTAAGATTTCATAGAGAATACTGCAACGTCACTCTTTTCATCGTTGACACTTCCGAAACAACCGAAATAACCATTTCGATAAGCTCAAGACAACTGAAAAAAAATTGAAAATAGAACTTCGTATTTCAATAATATGTGTCCTTGTTTAAGGAGACTCGATCCGATACAAAATTGCCAATCTATGGCGTTTCGGAACGTAGCAGCGTCGCGTCATCTGTCAAAAATTTATTTAAACCTGCTTCTGTATCCAGGGCATAAAAAAACTAAAAAAAACTACGGTTTGTGATTGGCTAGTTTTTAGCCAACAGAACAGCACAGTACTGCAACAATTACGGACGCCGTGGTTTGATACAAATGTCGATGTGGTGGTGATTGTATTAATGACTTTTTAATGAACTCGTACAAAAAGTATTGTTCACAATAGTGTCATAATCAAGCTTTTTAATCTCGTACTTTACTTAGGCCACTCAGCAAGCTTCGTGGCCTAAACACGGTACTCGACTAAAAAGCTCTCTATTATAACACGATTATGAAAATAACTATTAACGTGCGTCATTCAGAATAAGAATATTAATTTGTAAATAAGTCTCATTCAAAGTTATATATAATAATATTTCAAAAAGCTCACATCCGGTTCGTTAATCGGTGTTATTTTTTGCGACACGTGAATTGATAGGATCTCGCGGCACATCTCAGAAAGCACCGTTTGGCATTTCATTAAAGATTCATCTAATTTTGGGGTCCCATAAAACGAACCTACTATACCTGTACAAGCTTGTACAAGCTTTAGCCCGTACTGCTGAAGTTTATGAGCCAAAATTTAAAAAAAACGTTGATGGTCAGTTTCAATACTTTCAATTGAAATGGGTAAAGATGTAAAAAACCAACAGCATCGTGTCTATTACTAGAGTCTGGCAAATGAAACATAAGAAAGAAAAAATGGCAACACTGTAGTGTCGTCCCTTTCAAATCAATCTAAGAAAAAAGGGACGACACTACAGTGTTGCCATTTTTTCATTCTCATGTTTCATTTGCCAGACTCTATACTACCGACCCGTCCTCGCTTCGCTTTTGTTTTTGTGAGTTTTCTGTACTTACCTAACACTCGTACATAACCCAGTATTTATTATACTTTCACTAGCATCTACCCGCGACACCGTCCGCGTAGATTTCGATTATCGTTATTCTAGCGAGAACTTTAAAAAAATCCGGGGTTGAAACTATCCTATGCCCTATTCCAGGACCTAACTGGTATATTTGCCAAGTTTCATCCCGATTCGTTCAGTGGTTGAAGCGTGATTAAGTAACATACGCCCAAACTTTCTCATTTATAATATTAGTAATATAAGATAAAATAAAAACATCTCTTGAATCACTCTTTCTATTTATGATATTGATAACCTGAAAATCCGTTGCGTAGTTGTAAAGATCTGTGTACGTACGGTCACGGTCGTTTATTTGTTACCCATTTCCAAAATAAAGTCCTTTGTAATTGATAGGAAACTCAACCTTATTGATGTAGAATGTCAGATTACACAACAAGGGTGGGTTTTATTAAATAAACGATTTGATTTGATTTGAATTCACCACGATTACTCCATAATAACATACTTTTAAAGGTCAAGTGAGGTCTTTGCACCGATTTATACACTAGATCATTATTTTCATATTAAGTTTAAGATTAAATAACTATTAATTATGCGTCATTTTTAATAAAAACATGCTTGGTAAATATTTGAGGTTATGTGTCAAACATTTCTAATTTGTTTACATTGTTCACAAGTTCTATTGACGGCGACTTTAGTGTTTATTCCTTAAAGTTAAAATAACAAACTCGGAGGGTCCTTCTGTATAAAGCCGTGTTCACACTTGGCTGGTCCAATTGACCCCTATTCGGGAACCTGTTTGGCGGCGTGTTGACTTTGACGTCATATTGACGTCAACCGGCGGCTCGCAACGACGTCGCGGTTGAAAACTCACAGTTTAATGATTATTTTAATTTGTTTTATCTCGTGGAACTATAATAATGATTTATCTATTCGTTTATTGACTGTTTCTGCTCAAGAAACGCTTTTTGTTTGGATATTTTTATTTGAAGTAACAAACAGGCGGTACGTTCTTCTTATTATTGTTAACTTTAGGTGGGTACAGAAAAATAGTACATTGTGCATCAAGGGTAGTATGAAGGGAATTACTAACGAGAGTGTTAGAAGCCCGACGCCGAAGGCGGAGGGCTTTTAATGACTCGAGTTAGTAATCCCCTTACTACCTGTGATACACACAATGGTTTTCATCACATTTGCGAGGAAAAAAAACAAAGAGAAAACACTTTAACTCTGCAAAATACAAAGAAATAACTTTTGACGAACGGGAACGTAAATGGAAACGATATTTTTTTACTGACCTCTACCACAGATAATAACTGCGTTTAGTTTCGACCTGGATTCGAGCCAGATTTAGCCAATTTGATAAAAATGTATAATTACTAAAATTAATGATAAATGTTGATATAAACTTGAAATAGGTATAAAAATAATGAAGTTTAATGAAGCGTATAGGTTTTGTGTAATGTAAGTTAGTCTATAGCTAATTTTTAAAGATGAAATTAGAAACCGATTTAATTTTTGGCTGAAAATTAAACCTCCTTAGTCAGAAATGATGTACGAAAGAGTTGCAAATTTTAAAAAGAAAGTCATTACTCCCTAGGGAGTAATGACAAACTCGCCATTATTCCCGCGGGAACAATTTAGGCCATTGTCCTTCTGTATACAGGCATGGAATAACACCATATACGAGCAAGTGTGATGAAAAAAATCTTGCAAAAGGTATTTAACAACTTAAGCTGTTTAATTTACTTTCTTTTTGATACCAAGAAGGACAGTCGGTAAAAAACTGTTAAAATATGAAATAACCATCCGTTAACCACGACTAAATAAAAACTATTTACTCATACTCACGTTATTGCGGCGGCCATTACGAGGAAATATGTTTTTTTTATTGGTAAAATTTAGTAAGATGTGGTGGGGAAACCCGTGAGAGGGGTGATATTTATAGTATAACTAGCTTTTGCCCGCGACTTCGTTCGCGTGGACTTCAGGTTCGTCCCGTCTAGTCTAGTAATAAGTAAGAAATACGGTAACTAAGCACTGCAGAGCCCTAATCATAGGTCTATAGGTAGCTACTGCAGTATGCTCCTATAAACTACATTTAACGATCTTTTTCCTTCAGCATAAACATGCAGATTCTTCGCTTTGGAAACACGTGAGCAAGCCACATAGAGCTGACCGTGAGAAAAACATGGCGTGCCCAAATGTAGGCCTGCTACCTTCAAGGTTTGACCCTGCGATTTGTTGATCGTCATTGAAAATGCGACTTTTAATGGGAACTGCAGGCGTTTAAAATTGAATGGCAAGTTGTTGGGTATGATTGGGATGCGCGGTATAAGAACATTGTCTCCCTTGGCTTCTCCAGTTAAAATTGTAGCCTTCACTATATGCCTTCCTAATTCGGTAACTCGCAACCGAGTACCGTTGCATAATCTTGGCGCATCCAGGTTACGCATTAACAAAACGGGTACACCAACCTTTAATTCCAACTTGTGTGATGGCACCCCGGACAACTCTAAAGAGTTTAGGAACTCTACGGGATAACTTGTAGTGTCATCGGATGACATAACTGTGTCAATGGAATTATACACTGATGTTTCGCTGTTTATTTCGGCCAAGATTTTTTTATTTATTTTCGCAACAGTCTCATTTTTTGGTGCCAATATGGTCCTTTCACACAACCAATTTTCGTCAAGAATATTTTGTTGCAGATTCGGAAAAACTTGTTCAATAAGTTCGTTTTGTCGGGCAAAATCCTGGCATCGACACAATGTTATCAGCTCCAAAAGATGTCATATGGAAGCATGTATTCTATTTTCTTATATTTTTTAAAAAACGGCGAGACTCATCTGTTTCATTTGAAAAAAGTTCTTTAAGAGGTTCAACAGGCTCGTCTATTGAAGGAAGAACTACTTTTCCTCCCGAACAACACATGCCTGCAGCTTCCTCTTTCCATTTAAGAGCACCGCAAAATCTGCATTCTTTATTCATCGCTTCTATTTTTATAAGCATGTGGCTTTCGTAATCAAGAGTTTCATCGTACTCAAATGCAGCTTTATCGAATACTCCCCACGCGTTTCTTGTAAATATTAATCGTCGCTGTTGTGCCCTTTCAGCAACAGCGCGTCTGCGAGCTTCAGCAGCTTCAACAGTTTCAGTAGCTCTTTGGGACCCTATGTAAGTCGCTTGCTGAAGACGCCGAGCTTGAGACTGTTCGGGTGTCTCAGAAGCCCGTTGAGATGCCAGATATTCAGCGTTCTGTTGACGTCGAGCTTGAGACTGTTCGGGTGTCTCCGCAGCCCGTTGAGATGCTAGATACTCAGCATGCTGTCGACGTCGATCCTGGGACTGTTCGGGTGTCTCAGAAGCCCGTTGAGATGCCAGATATTCAGCGTTCTGTTGACGTCGAGCTTGAGACTGTTCGGGTGTCTCTGCAGCCCGTTGAGATGCTAGATACTCAGCATGCTGTCGACGTCTATCTTGGGACTGCTCTGGTGTCTCAGCAGCTCTTTGAGCTGCTTCACGCTCTGCTTGTTTAAGCCTTCGCAGTTCGGCTTGTGGAAACGTCTCGTTAAGTCTAGCTACTTTCATAGTTCGAGCTTTATTAGAGCTTTGGGAAAGATTAGACTTACGCTTTCGCGGCATAATTCTTAAGTACGTGTTGTTTCTATACTTCCAAAAAATACAGTACGGTAGTTATTGTTATGATTGTACTTTAATGCAATCCTTGCCTATTTAATTAACCTATCTATATAGTAATTGAATTATCAATGAAGTAATTCGTAAAAATGAAGTA
The DNA here is from genome assembly GCA_923062465.1 of Acleris sparsana. NCBI lineage: Eukaryota > Metazoa > Arthropoda > Insecta > Lepidoptera > Tortricidae > Acleris > Acleris sparsana. The sequence continues at coordinate 20,271,840 of OV281286.1, forward strand.
TCTTTTTGTACGTGTAACTCCTAACCAAAAAGAAACCTGGCAATAACTAACCTTAGGCCTATATTACTTAAAGTAGGCGACCATACGTTTTTATCAAATCGCTAGTACCTTGAAAATTCGCAAAACGGACACAACCGTCAACGACGTCTGCCCTCACGCGTCTGCCCGCGTTCGGGTCGCGCACTCAGCGATGAGCCACTTCTTCCCCACCGCACCTACCCCGCTCCCCCCACGCCCCGTTCGCCTGGCACCGCTGCCGGTATTTATCACCGAAACGGTATTTATCGCCGAAATTGCTATGACTCTGCATTTTAAATCTGTGATATCTTCGAAAATATTTATTTAATTTACATGCTGTAAAAAGCCATATTGATCTTTATTAAATGCACAATGTATTTAAGATACTTAATTGGATAAGGATTAATACTGTATTGCTTAAAATCGCTTCGTAAAAAGCCATTATTTCTCGTACAAAGTAAAGGATAAAAAATGGTTATTGTGGGTTATTCCTAAGAGATAAACATATACCATCACGGACTTTTTTGGAGACCTTTTTAAGTTGTACAATACTGTAGTACATTGTTTTGATCTATCTTGTAGGATCTTGTAGGATTCAGTCAGCGTTTGCAATGTAAGCGCAAAAAATGTGTTTTTTTACGACTTCACATTAGAAACCTCAAAAATTGTAGCCTATGTGTTATTCTGATGTATAAGCTATAGCCTATATGTTATTCTGATGTATAAGCTATATTGTGGTAAAGTTTCATTCAAATCCATTCAGTAGTTTTTACGTGAAAGAGTAACAAACATCCATACATCCATACATCCATACTTACAAACTTTCGCCTTTATAATAGTAGTAGGATTGATTAATAATTCTGTATTTTATTTGATATTAAAATATTCAGTTCATGTATATATTGGCACCTCTCCCCCCATCACGGACATCCCCACAATTAAATTGGTCTAGTGGCAGAAGACAAAGAGTGATACGTTTGGGTGACGTCAGCAGGTAAGATCAAATACCGCTTACCATTTTCGTCCGTACTTGTAACTTGCAATTGGCTTAGCGGCCGAAAGCAGGTCGATGGCGCTTGGGTGCCGCGGCTCTCAACTCCCAACCGATTTCAGTAATCTTTTTGTATTTTAAATATTGTTTAGAAGTTAGTTTTTAGAAATCTGATAATTTAGGATAGCGTAGGTTACTACCAGAGTCATTCGTCGTGAGAGCTCCAGGTGTGAACATGTATTTGTTCAGGGTCAGCGACTGCAAAGCACTCAGTAATAGCAAACTTATATTTAAAATCCCTTAAGTAATCTAACCTAATAAGCTAAACTAAAACTAAAATTAATACTAAGTTAAGTAATAACTAGTGAGATTTTGTGTAATAGATAGTGTTACGCCGACGTGGTAAGGCGTTTCATTACCCACCAAGAGCGAAAGAGATAACACTATTTATTAGGAATGAGACAGCGATGCGCAGGACATTCCAGACCCGTGTGCCAAGGACGTCGCCATTGTTAACGGAGCGAGCAGGTAGCAAGGCGTAGAACATTACAGAAACGAATAGTCGCGATCGTCCTCGGCGGAGCAAACTACATCGATCGTTCTGGAAGATCCGGTGGATGGAAGGCGTTCTAGAATAACGTGGGAACTATAAAACGCGGACCGGGGTCGTGGGCAGGGTCAGTCTTTACTTGGAAAGCGAACAGTGCGATCAAGAGCGATCCGAGCGATCTAAGTGTAAGTCTTCGAAGTTTGCAACAGCAGTGTACGCATTGTTGTGTTCCGGTTTGGGGATAAGACAGCCGGTGTAATGACTAGAATAGAGGCATTCCATCTTAGTCCTCAGGGTTGGCAGCGCATTTGCAGTCTTAGGCTTGCAGTCTTGTGAATGCGAATGTCTATGGGTCACAGTTTCCACTTAGGTACTATCAGGTGGCCTGTGTGCTCGTCAGCCTCCCAATGCCATAAAAAAAAAAAGTTTTCGTGCGTTAATTGTTTTGTAACGGTTTAAGTGAGTGCGTTATTAAAGTCTACTTTTGATTATCGGTGTTTTAGTGCATTTCTATCAGTTACCTACCCCCACGTACGTAACATTTGGTGTCAGAAGTGGGATAGAAAATGCCAGTAACTCCGCGAGATCATGAGCAGGAGGGGGTCCAAACCCGGAGCCAAACTGCAGCTGACGACTCTACGGCTGCAGCCGGCACGAGTACGTCCACCGCTACAGCATCGGCCACTACAGCTGCGTCACCTAAGCCGGAAATTGATCTGAACGCGATCTTTGTCCTGTTGAAAGAACAATCCAGAGCCCAAGAGGAACGTTTTATAGCTCAAGAGGAACAATCGAGGGCTATCCGTGATGAACTACGGAGTCAGAAGAAATTCCAGGAACAACAATCGAGAATTATCCATGACGAGCTACGCAGTCAGAAGAAATCTCAAGAGGAACAATCGAGAATTCTCCTAGAACAGGTACGAGAGGCTACTTCGGAATGGAAGAAGGAAATAACTGAGGTTCAAGGAAAACTTGTTGACATGGACATTAAGTTCGAGAACCGTCTCCAGGGAATTAATGAAAAGGTCGAAAATCCCTACATGACTTCAAGGAAAAAGTTGAGGACCACGAAAATCGCCTCCAGACGATAAGAAATGAAGTAAAAAAGCTGGAAATCAAAGTGGTCAACGGTACGTGTGGACCTGAGACATCTATCCCGGTAGCTGGAAGATTTAAAGTCCCTCCATTTGATGGAACTTCATCATGGACGGCCTACAAATTGCAGTTTAAGTCGGTTTCTCAGGCGAATGGCTGGAACAAAGACCAGGCGATGACGGCTCTGATTTTGGCACTACGAGATGAAGCCCTCACCGTGCTGGAAGCTCTCGGAGAGAATAAGACATACGACCTCCTTCTTGAAGCTTTGGAAGCCCGTTACGGGGACAGTCATCTAGAGTATGTATTCAGAGCTCAACTGAAGGATCGAGCCCAGGGACGTAGTGAGTCATTACAACAGTGGGCCCTCGAAATAGAAAAATTGGTCAGAAAAGCGTACCAAAGTGCATCGGCTTCATTTGTGGACAGCATGCTAGTACAAGCCTTCATTGACAGAATCCGTGATTTGGAAGTCAGAGCTGCTGTGCGACTAGGACATCATGGAAGCCTGAAGGATGCAGTTGCCCACGCCTTGGAAGTGGAAGCTGTACGCCAGGACTCGAGGTCTTTCAGGGTGCGAGAAGTTTCCGCCAGGGAGCCAACTGCTCCTCGCCGTGAATTTGGCCCAAGGTGTTATTGGTGTGGAGAACGCGGGCATTTACAATCTTGTTGCCCAAAACGAAATAGGACACAACGAGATGCAGGCCCGACGGAGAGGTCAGCATGCTCTGATGCAGTAGAGCCGCATCAGGGAAACTAGTAGAAGCCAGGACTAAGGGACGAGTGCTGGCTGGTGGTCAAAATGTCCCAGTTACGATCTCACAGGTGAACGATGGGAACAGTCTGGTCGTCAAAGGAGAAATTGGTGGAATACCATGTCACCTTACTATCGACACCGGAGCTTCTCGGACTGTGATCAGTTCTCGGCTACTGATACATTTAACTAGAGATCGTCTAGTACGACCCGAGCATCTTCAGCTGCAAACGGCTACCGGCCAGTACATTTTCGTCCTGGGGGACGAAGTGGAGGTGCAAATTGGGGAAAAGAACTACTGGCACAAAGTCATCGTTGCTAACATCATTGACGATTGCATCATTGGATTGGATTTTATGAGAAAACATGGCTGCAAAATCGACTTGAAAGGTGGAGTTCTGAAATTCGGGGTTGATGAAGTCCCCATGGAAGGTGGCGTGAGTGGACAAGTCTACTGCGCTAGAATGACCATTCTGCAACCAAGATCGCAAGCCCTAGTTCCTGTGAAATTACCACACTATGCGGGACGAGGATCTCATCGCTGCGTTATAGTAGAAAAAATTGATGGTAGTCAACCGTGGCTAACAGCTCGCACGGTTGTGATAAGGGTTCTAAACCCAAGCGACACTAAATACACCCTTAATAAAGGAAGCCTTATCGGGACTTGCGAAGAAATTTCTTGGATACGAAGTTGACAGGGATCGAATGGAAGCGGACAACCTGCAAGTACAGGAGTGGACATTACAGGATTATTGGATGGTTGCAAGAGCAATCTCACAAAGGAAGAACTCCTGAGGGCGCGTAATTTACTGCTGCGTTACAGCAATGTTTTCTCTGCGCACGACGGTGATATTGGACGAACTGGAGTTGTACAACATGAGATCGACACTGGTGGAACCATGCCTATCCGACAACGTCCACGGCGAGTTCCAGTAGCTCGCGAAAAGGAAGTGGAAGATATGATTGAAGAGATGAAGAGGAACCAAGTTATTGAGCCATCAACAAGTCCTTGGTGTTCACCGGTAGTTTTGGTAAAGAAGAAGGACGGTACCATGAGGTAAACTAACCAAGTGGGGTTCGAGGAAGGTTCATTGGTGTGGTTGCATAACCCCATGCGAAGAAAAGGGAAATCCCCGAAACTATCGCCGAATTGGGAAGGGCCCTACAAAGTGGTCACTAGAATCAACGACGTCACGTATCGGATACAGCGGAGCCAGCGAAGCCCTTGCAAGGTTGTCCATGTTGACCGACTGGCGAGATATTACGGAACGAATAATGCTCGGGACGAGCATGTCTTGGGAGGGGGCAGTGTTACGCCGATGTGGTAAGGCGTTTCATTACCCACCAAGAGCGAAAGAGATAAAGGAATGAGCGAGCGAGCAGGTAGCAAGGCGTAGAACATTACAGAAACGAATAGTCGCGATCGTCCTCGGCGGAGCAAACTACATCGATCGTTCTGGAAGATCCGGTGGATGGAAGGCGTTCTAGAATAACGTGGGAACTATAAAACGCGGACCGCGGTCGTGGGCAGGGTCAGTCTTTACTTGGAAAGCGAACAGTGCGATCAAGTCTAAGTCTTCGAAGTTTTCGTGCGTTAATTGTGTTGTAACGGTTTAAGTGAGTGCGTTATCAAAGTCTAATTATCGGTGTTAGTGCATTTCTATCAGTTACCTACCCCCACGTACGTAACAATAGTATTATGTTATAGTTTATTGAGTATTTTCATCTTTGGTATACTTAATTAAGACTTTACAAATGTTATTTATACAATATTTCAATAATTGGTTTAAATAATCTCGTTTGTTTACTGGGTTATCGCTAAAGGGTCTATTTAATGTTCCAGGATTTTCTCGGTATTATTATAATTGTGGTAATAGAACTTATATTCTTACCTCCTTATTCATAAACGCACTATAAACCTATTTTAGTTAAAGTTTTCTATGCCAAATTAAAAGGACATAATGACAGAAAAAGACAGCATATTTCAATCACGCTTTAGCTATTGCGCGTGTATGAATAAGATTTCAAATATCCGAAAACATCCACCACGGGGACATATTCAAAATACTATCACAGCCATCAATTACTCTAAAATCTTTATCAATATTGAATGATGATAATGATGATTCATATTCTTCGTAGATACAATGATTACGATGTTTTTTCTTGTTTTTAAACGATCCCATTAGCTCGCTGTTTGCAGAATAATTATCAACATGCAAGCCTCGTTTACGTACTAGCATTCCTCGATGACCTTGAACTTTAATGTTACTACTTATTTTGTTCTTTTAATTAAATTCGGTATCTATCATCATCTACAAACACTTTGTGTTTTGGAATTCAATTAAGTTGACCTTGCAATACACCGCCAGTTAGGGTAAAGTCACCAGTGGTCAGCCAGAGATCTGTAGTCTGCCTCTGCCTATACTTTGTATGAGTGGGAAGAGTACGAATGATATATTTCCCACTTTTCGCACTTAAATAAGGTCGACTACTGGTCTCCGGCTGACCACTGGTGACTTTACCCTATGTATTACCGTAACACCTTTCAAAGGTATCATTATGAGGGCCCGGAATTTTGGGGGCGGCTTTTGACAAGTTGTAGTGAACTATATTCATCATCGACCGCTGAAATGAATACGTTTTATTTGAGCTTCTATTTAATATAGACATGAACTATCGATTTGTCGATAACATCATGAGTTTTTTTTTTTCGGTAATTACTACTAACAAGCCTAACCTAACCCAAACTGGGCATTTCAAGTTATCGACTATTCCGCTGCGTTACAAAAAATAGTGGTACATTTATATAATGCCTCTCAAAGCCAGTAAGCAGTATCTCAAATTTAATAAATGAAGTAGATTCAATCCTCACCCGTTTGTAATATGCTTGCACTTGCTACAGGAGATATGTCTGAGATACCACCATTTGTCTTTATAAAATATTAACTAAAGTTAACGTATCTTAATTTTTCTCCTTAACTGAGTATAACTTTTAAAGAAACACCTAACTACGTAATTACTTCATGATTTTAGCAGAAAATAACATTCGATGAAATGAATTTCGATGGAATGACACAATCGATGAAGAGGAATTCGGTAAAATTATGGCTTAGTTAATTAATTGCCTACCGATTGCAATGTGTTGATCCTGTGCTTCAATATGTTAAATAAAAAAATGACGTAAGTTTGATAGCAATACTCGAAATACAAGATTTAAATAAGTACTACAGTCGGCAACAAGCCTTGATACTGCTTTTTCATAGAGTTCTCATTCTTATATAATTATTTTATACGAAGGATCTATTCGTCTGCTGGGGCAGACGTCACATCTTTAACTGCGCGGATATTTCGTGGATATACGCTCACCGGCAAAAATTCTCGCCCACCCGTCCTTTGTTCATACAATTGCTAACAAACCTAACTTCTTAAATCAGAGAGTAACTTCAAACATACTGAACGAATTTCGATGTAGCTTGTAGATTTTTGTTGCCAATTAACCTAGGTCCCATTGGCACACAAAAAATGTTTTTTAAATGGCGTGTTTCTGAATCCCACAAAGATCCATAAATTTGAAAGTCTTACAAAACTTTTAAAAGAATACTTGGTGGCCATTTTGGACCTAGGTTAATTAGTAACAAAAAACTACAAACTCCATCGAGATTACATCAGTATTTTTGAAGTTACTCTCTATCTTAATAAGTTATATTTGTTAGCAATTGTACGAACAAAAGACGGGTTGGCGAGTATTTTTGCCAGTGAGTATACTTTTTGGAATCGCCATTCTCCATGATTATACTAGGGGAACAAAGGCCGTCGGATATCATATCAACTCAACACCTAGTGGTTCAGGGTTGCGATTATGGGAAAACCAAGATTGGGAAAATAGTAGTATTGTCAACAATAGCTCTTATTAACGTTTTAACCATTAGAGCAGAGGCCTAGACCTAGTTAATGAACGTTATCTTATTTGATCGGTAAAGTTCTCATTAAACTTACTTTCTCACTCAGCTTCCATCGATAAGCCAATTGAGATGGCAAGACCAATACCCACTTATCTGACAGAATATAATATCGCATGATTTTGCACTACATCTATACACCGTGTTTTTTTTGATTTACGATAACTTCGGCATATTACTAGGTATTTCTATAGAAACTAATTGGTAGATTAGATTTTTAAATATTGCAAAAAAAAATTTTTTTTCAGTTTAGAACAAAATAATGAAATCTTTTATCTTTGGTCATTCTAAAAGGGCCTTTAGAGTTACCTAGCTAATAATCAGTGTCAAATACGTCTATGTTGGCGTGACATACACACACAAGTAAAGATAACACTTGACAGGTACAAGTCACTTTAGATTGACGCGTATACAAACCTAACAATTGGAAACTCTTTACTAATACGTATTAAAAGAAAATTGTTGTTATCAATTTCAAAAGCCTTTTACACTAGTTTAACGTGATTAACTGATTAAATTTAAAAATTAAATATCTTTAAAACCGTTAGACTTATCATTTGTCTGTCTTCGGGAAATTAACTTTGTTTGACCTAAAGAACGTTCCCTTAAAGTTATCGTAAATCAAAAAAAACACGGTGTATAACACTGGTATGGTAAATTAATAATTGGTTGACCTTCACTTTATATTGACCTAGGCATTACTTGACATAACGTGACTCTGGAATTACAGTATTTTCAAGCGTCCACTACCAACAGCAGTTTTTGGGTACAAATTGGATCGTGGTTAAATTTTTTTCTTCAAATTCCATGTGCCCTAATTTTTTCAAACTATCAAGTCAAGATGTATAATAATTTACAAAGTTTACTTTTGTAAACTAGAGACGTCTTTATGTATGCGATCACTGAGTCGACCGTTACAGGATATCGGCCAACATATTGAAGTAAAGATAGTGTTGGTTTGGTGTTCAGTTGATGTTGTGCACGACGTTCTTTAAGTAGGCTATTCAAAGGACGATCGGTCAGGCCCTGTAAGACCGTGATTGTAGCATTCATTAGCGCCCAACTGTTATACGTCATATATAAAAAATTACTCATGATTTTGTGTCAACGATTACACTGTTTTTGATACACATATTCCAATCACAGCCTAGCAGGAGCCCTACCAATCGTGCTGTGTATAGTCTACTTAAGTACAACCATGGTATCTACAGATTAGAGCGGGACGAGTGGGATCAGCCTGGTTGCAAGCGGCGCCGCGAGATGGCGGTAAAGGTAGAGTGCGACGACGCTAACGACGCCTACCCCTTCCCGCCGCCCGCGCCATCCGCGCCCCCTGCGCCCGCGCCGGATCCCGGCTTGACCCTCCCTGTGTAGGTTTCGATACGCTAAGTATGACTTTTGTTAGTTACTAGAGGGGTAAACTGCATTGTGTTCTCTAGAACCATTTCATAATTCATTCAAACACCTAGATCAGACCAAGTCTGTTGTCCCGATCAGCAACTCACAACATCTGTCATGTATATCACTCGAGGATATTGCGGCGCCTCAATCGACACGACGAATCGTGACGACCAATCGTAACTTAAATGGGGGGGGCTGAAGATAGTAGTTCTTAGTGTAATTTTATTGTAAACAAGCACGCTAGATGTGATTAAAAGGTTTATGAAGGCCAGAAGTAAAACTGCATATTCAATTTTGGATTAAAGCTAGAAAATGTAACCTTGAATTGCGTCACGCATGTTTAGCATATCTTAGGTACCGACGAAGAAATTAAAAGCAAAAGATACGTGATATAAGTCAAGTTCATTTTATCTTAGTATGTAGCTTCAATTGTTTGATAGCAGGTCATTCTTCATCTATAAAATAAAACAAGAAACAGACTGATCTTTCAACGCACAGCCGAGACCGCTAAACCTTGGGACTTGAAATTTGGAGGGAAAATTCCCTGGATATCCTAGAGGTGCGAGGTGCCATAGGAATTAATATAGGGGCAGTAGCTGGAAACCAATTCTACGCCTACGAATTCGCGGGCGTCCTACAGATGGTTATAAGACTTATAAGCTCTTGGCTAGAGTCCACTTGTTCTCCAGTATTGTTTCGTTTCATTTTAAAACGGTATTTTTAGCTAATTGATTTTATCATGTTCATCTGGTTTGGTCTGATATCCGAAAGAGTCTAGTGACAAGCTTGCAATTGTACCTACTTTAAAAAATGACGAGGGACGAAATTTACACAATTTTCTCAAAGGTAACGTGTAAAGGGTAATTGCGCAAAATAATTTTCACCGCCTAGGTGAATAGTGCAAGTAATGATTCAGTGCGGCTGATCGCATCGGAGTGTAACAAAGTAATGTTTACACGTTGTAACCATTTTGTTGCATTGCTCGTTTAAGATGTCCATTGTGGCTTTGAAATCGTAGCTTTAGTTAAATAAGAAATTTGAACGTCAATGTACGGTATAAAAATGGATGGTGTAACATCATCAGTGTCCGTAACATAAATAGTTAATTACCCATCCTTGAGTTTTTACCGTGCTTAATTATTATTTTTTTGGCTGTTATTCCTTTCTTTAAATAATATGTATTCCTACAATCGTAAACTCTCATAGAATGCAACTTATCTAGAGTAATATGCCAGCGATAGTGTGTTAGCGTAGATCAAGGAACTTCCGGGTGCAATATCATTTAATAATGCACTGGTTGGTTGTTATCGCTATCAGAGCAAATGCACATTCATTGCATGTGATTGGAGCGTCACAGAGCACATGAACAGATGGTACACTGGCAGTTATAACCGGTTGCACAGGTTATTTACTTTTGGCTTCAAAGTCGACGCATGGTTGTTGCATTTCCTCTCCTAAAATAAACGCGAAAATTTTCATATGCACTCTGGCCTTGGTATAAAAACATCGATGTTCAGTCTTTAAATACGTCGCTGAGATACTCTTACTTTACAAGTCCAAGATAACCAGCCCTATTTCAGCATATTGACAATGATAGGTGACAGGTCAAAATTCGCTATACATTGCAAAGTTAAGCTTTCACATCAATGGGATTCATATCAGCTGCGTCATGTACACTGAAATGTCACCTGTCGTGTCACCAGACACTGTCAGGATGGTTTCCAAGAGGCGATCATTGTTGAATTGAGGAGAAGCGCCGCAAGAAAATCAGCAGATATTAATTGTATACTATACGTATGGAATCCTCTAGATCTGTACTCTTATGTTTAACTAAACATTAAAACATTATCCTATCGCTATGAACATCAAGCCGTTATTATTTAAAACTAGCAGAGCATCGAACTTAAGTAAAATTGCTTAATAAAACATCAACCATGCGTTTATTTTGTCTTTAGTGCACTATGTTTTCATTTTAAGCTTTGTATCACTATCAACTTATTACATAGCATGTATGTGGCCGATGCATTGCAATAACATATTATTATGTCCCACTGACGTTTTCAAACAGCGCGCTATTGTGTTACGAGGCGCCATTACAGATGTACTTGATGTCTTGATGATAATCGTGTCTAAGGCTGATATTATTTTACTTGCCACAAATAGAATCCGAAAGATCATATAAATATCAATATTCAATATAAATATCAGGGCTTTAATTCCACTTGGTTATAGCCCGCCTTGCTTCTATATGTTAATCATGTTGTCGTTACCATCTCTTATTAATTTGAGGGTAAGAACTACCTAAAATAATGTGAACATTATGAATGCAAAATGATCACATCTAAAATTGTCTTGTGACGAAACACTAATCGTGTATACTCTTTTTTCCAGGATCCGAGCAAGTTGCAGTATATCTAGTCCCCCTACCGATCCGAGTACCCGCCTTAATTACCCAGACACATACCGATCGTGCGGTAAACTCGGCAGCGGGGGGAAGTTCGCGGGGGGAGGGAAGCTGGCCGGCGCGGGGGGGAAGCTCTCCGGCAAGCTAGGGGGAAAATTAGGGGGGAAGTATGGAGGAAAGTTAGCACAGGCGCTTGCAAGGCGAAGAGCGTTGGTAGCCATGTCGCAGTCCGGGGCACCAGGGCTTGCGGCGCCGCTAACTGGGCGGTCCAGAGATGGCACCGTGGAGCTACAGATTCTGTGCCAGCCTGAAACTCAACATAGAGCCAGGTGAGCCATGAATAAATCTTGTAGAAAAGTTCGTAACTAACTTTGGCTGACAGAATCCCCTACTAAACTCGGTTTTCAACCGACTTTAAAGAGGGAGGAAGTTCTGAACTCGTATTTTTTTGTGTATATTTATTTGTTTTGGATTTATGTATGTTTCTTGATTTCTCGGCTTATTGTCAACCAATTGTAATTGTTCTTAACCTCTTGACCGCCACGGCTCACACACACTCCAACGATATCAATGCATGATCAACATTATACTCGAAGGCAATAAAAACCTTCTAAGAAGGAATTTAAGTTCCTATTTATCTACTAGACAGTTTGTTCCGTTGCGTGCAGAGCACAACACTTCATTCGTAGGTATCACGAGGATCCATGGAAAGTGTACGGAACTCCTTTATCATTCAAATTATTTGGGAAATCATTTGAGCTCGCCCAGCACAGCTTTTTCTTCCAAACTTACCTTTCAGCTGTCATCTCAGTATTCACTCTATTGTGTTTGACATCGCTCTTCAGACAATCCATCCATCTTTGCTTAGGTCTCCCCCTTCTACTATAGCACTCCACATTCATATTTTTAAACTCTTCTAGTCACATGACCTTCATTCCTTCTCATAACATGCCCACACCATGACAATCTATTCCCTTCCATGTTTTCTCTCACTGGCGCCACTTTTAAACTTCCTCTTACATACTCGCAAAAACTTTGAATACGAATATGACAATTTGATCATTGTTTCTAGATACCAGACTGAAGGCAGTCGAGGGGCGGTCAAGGACAACACTGGGAACGGGTTCCCTATAGTCAAATTAGTGGGTTACGACAAGCCTGCAGTGCTGCAGGTAACGTACCTTCAGGCTGTTGTTCCATTGTGTTCCTGCTCTTATAAGAATATAGTTAGAGTTTCTATTTCGGCTAAAATACATACATTTTAAAGTTATGGTACTTGATTTTCACGATTTATTGAAAACGACCATGTGTACCGTGCCAAGTAACTCATCTGCTGCATAAAAGCTGGATTAATGGTTCTAAACAACTTAAAACAGATTGAGCTTGCTATACTGTGGCTGTGTAACCAGATATACAGCTCTTGTAATGCCAAAAAGATTAAAAAAACATAATATATCACTCACTATTTAATAGAAAATGATAATGAATAGATAGTCGTTATCAAGAGCTATTTAGTCATAACAATAATCTATTGGGATCGCTTGCGGTAAGCATCGTTTTTAACGCCATTGCTATACTGACCAGTGAGTTGATCAGTTCATGATATTAAAATTCTTCACATGGCAACTATTTTTTTTGTGAAATCTAGCTATGCTAATATTGCCAGCTGGAGATATCTCATAACCGACATTAAAGGTTTGGATGACTCTATTAACATACAAATTTCCCCACATACTAAATAGACGCAAGACGATCAGTTGTGGAAACAAGCCCACTATAAAATTCATAAAAAGATTTACGCTTTTTAATTGTGAGATGATCTAACCAGACTATTCCATGCCCCTAGGTATTCATCGGCACGGACACTGGTCGGGTGGCTCCGCATATGTTTTACCAGGCGTGCCGCGTCTCAGGCAAGAATTCCACCTCGTGCAAGGAGCGCAAGGACGACGGCACCGTGGTAATTGAGGTCGACCTCGAGCCTGCCAAGGATTGGCAGGTGGTCTGCGACTGTGTTGGGATCCTCAAGGTCAGTACCTCAACTAACTTGCAGCAACTAATGCAGATATGATCCAATCACCCCAAAAACTATTGCAGTGGTTGCCACTTAAGAATAAAGTCAAACTTTTATTTGCCAAGCTGTGCGTCGTTCCGCATGCACGGTCACTGTGGGCTATGGCCGACGACAGGGCGACTTCATATGGGATCTTCTAGGGAACAGCATACTCTATTCTCATAATGGTTGGAACGCAGCTCCGATTACTCTCCGATGTTTCTTGGGTGGCGATAATTTCTTTCCACAGGTGACCAGCTCGTTCGTTCGCTTTAGCCTAAAAATAAATTGAATTCGCCAAAAGAGACTATTAATTGTTTCCAATCAAATTCGGGATTGCGAACGCTCAGTCGCTCACCCACGCTCCCGATATCAGCTGTGAATTTTCCGCTGAACAATAAATCTATCGTATCGTAGTCATTCAAATATAATTGTTTAGGGCCATAGATATCGCGGGTCGACGCGCCGCCTGACACTTGATCGACAGAGCAGGACAAAGGAAGTCAATTAGCTGCCTCTCTGCACATTATGTTGACGATATGATAACTTGGACGGGGCGGATGAACTGTGAGGGTCCTTAGGTGTATCGCCTTTTAAAGTAACATGCATGACCCTTTGTATTCTCATATGTCTTTAATATGGGTGCATATGGACTCTCATAATTATTTTCGCTCATAAAGTGTTTTAAGTCATAATCATCGGAATTCATAACGTATTTTTTTAAGTAACTGCTTTTCATGATTTTTATAGATCAAACTTAACCTAACCTAGCCTTATCTACACGTTGAATATTTAAGAACGTCTGAAAAGTTTACGGTTCCAGCGATAATAAAAAATATCCATATCAATTTTATGAAAACAAAATAAAAATAAAAAAGTTACATGAAAAAATTCGCTCGCGTCTAATGTCGAGACCAAATTTTATAAGTGTCCTTTGATAAATGGCATTTTATACCGCGCCTTTTGCTCTCTTTTTTGTCGTACGGACCCTGTTGAAAAAAACCGCGGTGTTTCCAAACAGTTGTGACATGAGGGCCTTCAAGAAAAGACCTTTTTAATGCTCTAAAAGCTGTGCTAAAACGTCTTAAACAGGTTGAAAACCCTTCTTTGATTGCTTGTGTTCAAATGTGGCAATATACTTCTATGATCGAATATTATTAAGATTAATTCACCTTTTTCAGAAGATAATACGAAGTCTTTCGACTTGGCCTCTGTGCCTCACCTAACTCGCCTTTAAACAACAAACTTTTTTCCCTGAATTGGTTCGATTCCCAAATCAATTAGTAGTAACTAATTTAATCTCAGTACCTACATCTCAGTACTTTTCTAACCGTAGAACAAAAAAAGAACTCAACGTCGGGAACTGAATTTAAACTCGTGCCGCCCAAGAAAGAAACGCGAGATCTGCTAAACGCTTAGTGTGCAATGTATATGTATAAGCCAAAACATTTTTATGTCCAAACAGCCCTAGTTTTTTTTTTAATTTATTTGTTGAAAAGTCTGTCTGGATTATAGCATAAGTCTGGGCGGTTATGCTAAGTGTCACTTTGTAGGTACAATGTGCTCTACCTACATCGGGCGGCATGAGGGCAACTTAATACATGCTTCATACATGTCGTTTTATCTTTAACCTCTCTATTAATTGCTGTCCTATTGTAACAGTACGTTACGTTTCATAACGATTTCTAAAAATATTAAGGTGACAGACAGACACATGAGTGATTAATGATTCCGTTTTTGCTCTGTAGCCTAATAAAAACACATTTGTAAACAGATTATAAAGTAGGGTACGATCTTATTTAAATCACAATGTCATACTCAAAGTCTCAAACTTTGTTGACGAAAGTTAAAAATAGGTCTTAACTTGACTTAGGTGTTTACGCGTTCCTTTTTCAAACTAGTGTATAAAAAATCGTCACTAAAGAACGACTTAATTCTCATTAACTGAGTGTGGTCGTTAATATTTTTATCTACACAGTTAACGTATCAGTCCTCTATAATGAATGATCAGCATTACAGCGATCATTTTTACTATTATAATTTACTTATCTGTGGTAGTAACAGCAGTAACGTAATGTTCTTACGATATCATCTACGATATCTACACTAATATTAGAAAAAGGAAACATTTGATTGTTTGTTTGTTTGCATTGAATAGGCTCCGAAGCTACTGGACCGATTTGAAAAATTCTTTCACCATTAGAATCCTATATTATCCCTGATTAACATAAGATAGGTTTTGTTTTTTTTTTCTGCGAGGACGGTGTCGCTGGCAACAGGTAGTATATGATGAAGTCATGAGTGTAAAATTTGAAAACATTTTACAAAACCAACAATTAAATAGACCCCAATTGAAATTAAAATCAAGTCAATACGGAACGTCCGCTCGGTATGTCATTGTTTTGACATGAGATGGAGTTTATTAGTTTGTCTATGATTAAAAAAAACCATTTATCATCGTTTGTTTCAGTTTCACCACCGCCACCCATCGTAGATTACTTAAAATATTATGTGGGTATACGTAATGTACGCTAGTACTTAATACGAGTGTGGTTTGCAGATAATATTTTTGTAGGATTTTGGAATGATCAAAATGCATTTGGCGTTAGTGTGAGATACCTACAAGAATATTGGTCTCCGTCTAATGGGTGTATGGCTAGGTTTGTTAGACGTCCCAAAATATCTGGAAATTCGGTGATTTCCGGAGATTTTATTCTTTGTCAGAATTTCTGGGGGAATTTCTGGCGACTGTTAATTTAACAAATGGGAAATAAAGTTGTGTGAGTTTTTCTGATTTTTCATCTGATAAATAGCGCTACTTATTTGGATCTCTGCAATACTGATTACGCGAATGTGTAGCAGCCATAAATAAATGTTATTACAATAGATAATTACATACGCCCAATTAAGTTTGCTACTTGGCCTTTTTAAGTTATCGCCGCAAAATGACATAATAGACCTGCGTCATCCTTTCACGCGTCTGAGTTTGTTTGGTCGCGTGGCGGGTTAAGTTTGGATTGTTTTAATAACATCTGCGTTGGAAGACAAATTAATCTTGACGTATATCGGCAGCAAAATAAAAAGTCAATCCCGGCGCTGTTGCAGTCCAATTGATTTACAGGCGTAACCACGTATACTGTTGTCACAGATTATATATGTTGGTATTAAAGAGTTCAAGGCGCTGTTCAGAGTGAAATTGGTAACATGATCCAATTTTTACCTAAATGCTATATGAGGTTCCCACTTGAAAATATTGTAGTCCTACCTATAATCTTCTAAATAATTTTGTCAACTATTCACGCCCCGAGTCATGTACTAGTTTTTTTTTCGATTTAGGTTCCATGGGCTCTATTCTAATTGGTAAAACAATATTGCTTTTGATATATTATCGTATTGTGAACGTTGGGATAGCTTTTATTTACTTGACGGTGAAGGTGGCCGAGTTGTTTTTTCCTAATGCTCAAATAACACGGTATTTACAGGTTTAAGTAGGACAGAAACAGCTGTTAGCTCATCTGTGGTTATCAGAACAGATCGGGGTTAAGGACGGGGTGATAAGGGTATCGCCTGTAATTGCACGATAAGCGGCCTTAATGTTCTAGTTGTGTTATGTTGTAATACTTGGTGGATTTGCTTTGGGAATGTAAAGAATTTCCTTCTTTAAAGTTATTATATAAATAATATAAGTTCAACGCATCGATGTAGGTATGCGAAATGTGTGTAATGCGTATGATGGTCCTGTGAACGCTTACCTATTTCCCCTCTTCTCTGGCTCATCGACTGGAACACCCGCATTCACAAATGTCACTAATGGGCCCCCACAGTCTCATGAACAAAAGGTCGGTCAAAAAGGACCTATGACAAAGCTAGCTGTATTGAACGCAGTGCGTTTACTCAGTGAAGGATCCCTTAAGTATTGTTTGTGAATACGGGTGGAAGTGTATCTTTGCCGAGTTGGTTTCAACTTTGTCCTTCTCTTTCTACATGCTGCACTTCATACTTTGCCTCCACTCCACCATCGACTGGCCGTCTCAAAGTCGTACGTCGGACGTACGCTCTCTTAACCGGCATATATAGATTTTTTTCAGAATCCTCGAACTACCTTATCCTCTACGCCGGTCCAAAGATTTTAGTAAACATTTTCCTATCGGCAACATGGGTTTCTCGTTTTCTTTAGGATCAGTGTCCCTCCCTACAGGTCGACGGTTTTTAGGACGCTCACTTTAATCAAAAATAATTGTTACCAGGAGCGCAACGTGGACGTGGAGCACAGATTCGGCGAGCTAGGTGGCGCGGCGCACGCGTCACGCGGCAAGAAGAAGTCGACGCGCTGCCGCATGGTGTTCCGCACTGACATCGTCAACGCCGCCGGCCAGCCGGAGACGCTCCAGGTCTGCTCGACGCAGATCATATGCAGTGAGTACTTACTCATCCTACCAAACCTTGCAAGAATTTGTACATACATACATACTTTAAATCACGCCTGTTTCCCAGAGGAGTAGGCAGAGACCACTTCTTTCCACCTGCTACGATCTTGACAAATCTCTTTCGCTTCTTCCACATTCATATAGTAGAAACTATTTAAAATCACCATTTCCACTTAGAACTTACGTGCGATGAATGGCATTGTTATCTTTTGTTAAAATCAACCGCTAATAACGTGTACAAAATGAAATGCATTAATAACAAAAGATGTAATATTAATTACAACTTTACTTACTTGAGAATGAGGTTCAAATTGGAATAGGACACACTTCACATAGAACCTTTTGGACATGACATATAATAAGGACCACCGGGTGTAGCATTTAGCAAGTGTTAGTCATTTCTAAAAGGTTCTATGTCAATTGTGAGTGAGTTCGTAATTTCCAATTTGAACCTTATTCTTAAGACGGTAAAATTCTAATTCATATTCCATCTTTTGTTATTAATGCATTGCATTTTGCACAGGTAATTAGAGGTTGGATTTAACAAAAGATAACAATGCCATTCATCGCAGGTAAGTTCTCAAGTAGAAATGGTGATTTTAAATAGTTTTTACTATAAATTGAGTCGTGCCTGCACGTCGGTTTACAAGTATTTTTCTGATTTCATTTTAAAGTTTGCCTAGGGCGGCACCTTCCGACCCTTCCACCCACTTTCGCCCTGTCTGTCTCTCTCTCTCTCTCTCTCTCCCTCTCTCCCTCCCTCTTTCGTCAATCTTCTTTCATGCATTTTTTCCAAATGATCGAAACCGAAACATCGAAGCATGCCCTTTTCAATTTTAGTCACTACATCTTCTTTTAGTCCTCATTTCTCTCTTATCTTCATTCCATACTCTATCAATAGGTTTCAAAAAAAATATAAGGATATTTTATGGGTCTTGCGGTAAAAAAAACAATGCACGGAATTCGACTCATTATCGGTGCGAACCGTGGCTTGGTACACTCATCTAAGCTTTTGTTTGTTACCGATCGGTTGCTCGTCGGACCCGTTGCCGCATCGCGCAAATTCGTGGATATGCAAAACACCTCCACCTATGTCGACGAACGTCTTTATTTCTAGGCTAGGTGTTTGTTAATACCTGTAGCTAGTAACAAAGCTATCTTATGAAGACAAATAAGACATATTCATATCTGTTCTCTCCCACAGCCCAACCTCCCGGCGTGCCAGAAGTCTGCCGCAAGTCGCTGGTGTCCTGCCCTGCTACCGGCGGCCTGGAGCTCTACCTGCTGGGGAAGAACTTCCTCAAGGAGACACGCGTGGTATTCTGCCATCGGCAGGACGGCCGCAGCGTCTGGGAGGATGAAGTGGTTCCAGACAAGGAATTTTTGCAGCAGGTTTGTTGGATAATAGTAAGCAGGATCGCAATGTCCACTGGCGGGTTCCTTTAAGAATTATCGATGAGTGATCCTACCTGGTGTTCTCACTGGATTTAGAATATCAATATGAAGCACTTATTCGAAACAGCTGATTGAGATAAAGTAGCTTCTTCGAACTTGGTTTTTTAAAATACCTAACTAACTACTGGTGGTAGCTCTATCCCAGTCTTGCAGTATATTTTTTCATACGGTCGAATACCGAAAATTGCGGTGCTTGTTGTTTAAATATATCTCATAAGAATAAAACATTGCGAGAAAAGTATTAGTTCAATTTGCGACTTTTACTAAAAAACAACTTAATTCGATCTGGTAATATTATCGGTAAGGTTCTGAAAGTTCTCTGTGCTTTTACCTACGGTAAAGTTATCTATGTAACGCATCTTGTCAATTATGTTACTTAAATGGATTTTAAACACACTACTTACCGATGCCATTTGGCCTTTTAAATTATCGCCGAATTGACGCCGGTGTTGTTTATATCAGATGACTCCCTGCGTTAATCTTTCACGCGTCTGCTTTGTTTTATCGCGTGACTGGGATGGGTTGACGTCTTGAAAGACTCGGAACAGGTTGCGTGAGCATTTTTTTTGTTTTGGTAGGTTTTTATGTTGCTAAAGATATCTTAACATATTCACGTAAAATAAAAACTAATTAATCGCGTACTTTTGACAGACCTGATAGATAGATAATATTTCATTTAATTTATCTACTGTGTGCACATGATATTTTTATGTTACAAGAATTATTTCAACTTGTCATCTTTCAATGGTATTTTTGACCATTGACCTTGTGTGTAAATTTGGTACGTTTTAAAACCGTTGAAGGCAACTTTAGCACTGCAACATAGACCTCATAAAAAAAGCATCAAAACCAACCATCTCTGTTACTTTCAGACGCATCTAGTCTGTTGTGTGCCGCCTTACATCTGCACGGACATCACGGAGCCGGTGCAAGTGCAACTGTTCGTGCGCTCCGGCGGCAAGGCCTCGGAGCCGCACAGCTTCCAATACACGCCTCCAGCGATGGACACGGGCCCGCAGCACTGCACGCGCCACCACACGCAAGGTACACCAGGGACACATGCGAGACGCTTGCATCGCTTCAATGGGCTTTAAGGTTATGGCGCCATTTTGATGACAGCTCCACTTTTTGACAGTTTGCTTTATCTATGGTTGAGTTTTGTTTTTAAAACGGGCTTTCTTATGACGTTGTTATTGTATTTAAATTCCGGTAGCTGGCAGTTACATTTATTGATATCTCTGAACGGTTTATTGTGAAATTATGTAAGTGCCCGCCGCCGTTTTGAGTGAATATTTATTTTTATTTTATTAGCAAAGGTTTTTAAACGATCATTAACTGTGTAGCTGACATTAAAAACAAAATGGCGCTATTCTGATTACTAACGTGTTTTTTTAATAACTGCAATCCGCCTAAAAATAATGAAAATTGGTATTTAATTTACGATTTAACAATGCTTTTGTCTATTAACGTGGTTTTTATTTATGAAATTGCTGTCAATGTGATTAGTAAGTACTTAACTATAGAATTATTTATCATCTATTTATTGACTATAGTTGAATACACCCGCTTTATAAGTCGCTTTGTGTACACTAATATACTAATTGCATGTATTATGTATGTATGTGTATTTGTTTAATATTTAAATACATAGTACCGAGATATAACGACTAAGTTTTTCAATAATTTAAATGCTGGAAAACCCAATTTACTTGAGTTAACATCGGATTTTTCATTTTAGTTATCGATTGTACATTTAAGTGCCATTATAAAACACAAATTGCTATAAGTTAAATCGTTTTTATTATTGAAAGAGTTTACTTGTGATATATGTTGGCAAGAATAAAATTGTGATCATTTACAATGTACATTAAATATTGAATGTTGTTTGTCACGTCAGCAATCAAGATTTTGTCTACATTTTGTGAACATTTTTAAAGCGACTCGCTTTTTATTTTTACGGCAAAGTATTAAATAGATAATCCTTAGTATAGAACTATAATTTAAATAGAACTCCTCAAGATCTTGATTTTATAGACCATTAAAATAGGTCAATAAAAACAACACAATTTTGCGAGGTATTTTATTTCTTTAGTACAAAGCTTTTTAAATAGAGAAAGTACCTATTTGACTGACTGCCAGACATTTAGTTAAAGATGAAGTTTAAGTAAATTAATTTAAAAAAATCATGACAGTGGCAATTTTACTAAACATCATTTTTTCATTATCTGAACTGAACGTCCGTAAAGTGCCCTATTAACATAATTATTTCAATACTTAAAGAAGCTGTTAGCATATAGGGATTATCCGTTTAAAACTGGACTCCTCGTAATTCAAGTTAGAGGGTAGATTGTATTTCTTTGTGTTTCCAAACAGACAAGACCTCGAGCGCTGCAGTGGCCCGTTTATATTGCTTTAGTGATTCATATTTGCTTTCATGGAATGTTTGCATGCTAGACTAATTCGCAGTACAAGATATGTGAACTTTATGGAAGAAATGACTGATGCGTAATCGGCGTACTCTTTCCTTTTTTTCCTTTGTTCAAGCTAGGTCTGTCTAGGTAGCGGGGCCGCCGCCGCGCCGCCTGCTCCCCGACGCACGGTACTGACACGCACACGCACGCAGACACTACACACCTTAATACGGCTATTACTCACACGATAAGGAGTCCTTTGCTGATGCTGATCATTTGATTTATTGCCACAGGGTAGCAGACTGATAGCGTGGCGTACTGGTTTAAATCGACGCCGTAATTTACCAACATTTATTCATAAATATGATCTTGCAGAGAGAGTACAACAAAGTTTGAGAATACAGAATAATATTTTGTAGTGTCTTGCGGCGATCTTATAATAGGGCATTTCAATTTTTTTTTTTTTTTCAAGCAGTTATTTGCAAAAAAAAACAAAATTCGTAAATTCATAAATTCAGTGTAGAGTAAACTAGAATAGGAATGAACTAGATAACTTTGACTAGACTTGACAAGACAACCCAAGATTAGGCTGATTGTGTAAATAATCTTATTATACTTATCTAAATGTTCGTGCCCTGCTTCGCACGGGTATTTTTTCCTTTCATACAAACCTTGTCCTGAGCAGTACAATACCTTTTCAATTCATGAATGAAATAGCAGTCTTCCGAGCTCTTGTTGAAACTTTTTGATATTTAGAAGTGTAAACTGCCTCTGCTACTGGCTCCTAGTTGCCCAAAATCAGATTAAAGCTCATTTTATATAAACCGTTCCTAACATTTATCGATTGCATAAGAAACAAATTCAGCTAGGAACTATAACTGTGATTATGGTTATAGTTAACAAAAAGTGTAGGGCCAAGGGTACTTCCCTGCGGAACTCCAGAAATTATAATGCGCATTTGGGTTTTTTAACAAACCGACCTTGATACTAGATTTTTCTTGGAAATTTAGGAATCAAACAAAGCCAGTGGAGTTTCTTGGATTCCCATAACTTCGAGTTTTCGGGTAGGAATATGTCTAAACCTTGTCTAACACTTTGGTCACAACTAAAAGAGACAAAGGAGCTGATCCCTAAGTAGTGGAGTTTTAAATCATTAAGATTTTGTCCTCGAAGCATCCAATGTCTTAATTTCTGTAGCAGTTGATAGTAAACATGAACAAAAATGGAAAAAAAGAGGAAACATGTTATTAAATAACACTAAAACTGGCAAAAAATTCAATTCTTATTTATGTAATCTAGTCTGTAACGTTATATCTAGATTCTTGGGGAATTGTAAGTTCAATAAATATAATAAATACCTTTATAATACAAACATATACAGGATTGAAACGTTTTTATTCGCAGTTCCATTTTGGATACGTCGTGAACGTTTAACGTATCTTTGAGCATCTCTTGATACTTTTCAAGGTTTGTATGGTTTTAAAAAACTACAACGAATTAATTTATTGATCATGTGATCAGGTGCTAAATTAAATTTATATTAATAACTTAGATGTGTAACACAATATTTTACCTTTCGAATTTAATCGTGAGTATTATCTTTCCAATCGTATTATTTATTTCGGAGTATGACTGTTTCCCGAATTGATAAAAATCCCTAATTTTCATAATTCCGATTGTAAAGGAAAACATTGAGTATATTTTTGATATCGATTAAGTACAAATCAAATCTAACCTAAATTTCATATACCAATAGAATTATTCATTTAATCTAAAATAGCTCCAGCATAACATAGCTTTCGGAAAAATTAATATTTGGAACTTTTTTTTGAAATATTTAAGGTTTCGATTTTTAATAATTCGTGACCAGTGGGTCTATATTATGGTCGTGTTAAGTAATTTAGATAAAGCATATGTTTGTAATCTGTGATATTTATATATTATCATTGTGATACAAAACGGACATGGAAATAATCGTTTACCACATGCAGACTATTATGAGGCAAATTTTAGTGATTTAAAAAGTTGATTGGCCTTAATCAGCTTGTAACCATTTAACTATCCTAGGAGCATCACATCCGTGTAATTAAATTATATAACTTTGTTTGTTAACACGACGCCATTTTAATGGATGAAAAGTTAATTTCAGTACGTAAAGGACTTCCACAACCACATCACACACCCAAATATAAAACACTGTTTCATATTATACAGAACAAATTCACACATAATCAAAAAGTTGAATTATTGACAATTTACTCTTAATTGACTATGGGCGAAGCTTGTACGATGATATCGAAATCTGCACTCTCAGTATACATAACGGAACCACTGCACATAAACACATCAGACTGACTCCGACACGGCCACACGTAGCTAGTCATCCCCGTGCCGGCGTCGGCACTAGTTAGGTTGCCCTGCGTGGCGCGCCGAGACTGACGGTCGCTTTGATGCAGGCGCGGAGGACGCCCGGCCCGTGCTGCTCTGGGCCGGCCTCATGCCGCCGCCCGCGCGGCCCGCGCTCGGCCTGCCCGACGCGCCGCTCGGGCTCAAGGCCGAGCTGCACGACGACTGCTCGCAGCACTCGCTCGAGCCCGAGCCGGCGCTCGAGGGCGTGGACCTGCGGCTCAAGGCCGAGCTGTCCCCGCCCGCGCCCGCCGAGCCCTCGCCGCTCGCCTCCTTCACGCAGCAGCTGCAGGCCATCCAGAACCAGGCGCAGACCGACAAGATGGTCGAGTCCGTCACCGCCGCCATCTTCAACTCGGAGGACCCGGCCGCGCAGATGTACGCGCCCGTCATGGACCCGATGCAGCGGCTGATGGCCGCCGAGGGCCCGCTGCCGCCGATGTGCCCGGCGCCGATGCAGCAGGACCTGAAGTGCCTGCCGCCGGGCGAGCCCTCGCTGCTGGGCTACGCGCACCTGGCGCCGCCCGCGCCGCGCGCCGAGCCCTTCAACCCGTTCGCGATCGCCAAGCTGGAGATGGAGACCGACCAGATCGAGCGGCGCATCGCGCAGCAGACGGCGCACATGGAGGCGCTCGTGGAGGACGCGATGAAGGCCACGGCCGCCATGCTGCCCGCGGACGCGGCCAAGCTCGACGAGCTGGTCAACTCGCGCGTGGACGACCACCTGTCGGGCGGCTCGGGCTCGCCGCAGGACGACGCGCTGTGCAGCCCGGCGACCCGGCCGGCGCTGTCGCCGGACGGCATGCTCGCACCGGCCGTGTCGCCCGGGATGCTGTGCGACGCGCCGCGGGACGGCATGATGTCCGACCTGATGATGTCCGAGCTGGGCGCGACGGTGAAGACTCCGCCGGCCGCCGTCAAGTCCATGATCCTGAACGCGGCCGCCGAGATCCTCACCTCCGACTCGACCATGAACGCGCTGGTCACGTCGGCCATCAACACGGCCAACATCCTGACGACGGACGGCGGCGCGATGCAGATGCAGTGCGCGGCGGAGCAGCCGAGCCCGAGCGAGCCGACCACCGAGGCCCCCATGTCGGCCATGTCGCAGGCCGTGTCGCAGGCCGTGACGCAGGCCGTGTCGCAGGCCGTGTCGCAGGCCGTCTCGCAGGCCGTCTCGCAGGAGATGACGGCGCCCGTGCAGGGCCTCACCGACATGAGCGACAGCGACCTGCTGTCCTACATCAACCCGAGCACCTTCGACCAGGGTGAGTTCTACTTCTGATCGGTCGCCTTTGTTAATCATTCTGTACGAACTGCCTTCGCTGTTCTACCGATTATTTTTCATCATTCACTCGACACCGGCGCTACATGGCTAATTCTACAGAGCGACATAAGCCGTTGCACGATGCTGACAAAATTAATCGGTTGCTTGTTTTCTTGCAGTGTAAACGCGGGAACGCCGACGGACGGTGTCTATGCATTTTATGTAGTGGCGTGTTGAAGGCTCAAAAGCAGTTTTTACGTGATTTTTTAATGGATGTTACTGAGTACCATTGTAGGTACCTATCATAAGCGACTCTAGGACACTGCGACCTCCTTGCGATGACAGGGATAGTGTGAATTAGGTTTTCTAAACGATTCTCAATATAATGTTCGATCGAAGTGGGGTGTTTAAAAATCTTTGTATTTGTACTACCGGCGGACGTCAATTATATGTTCACATGTGAGTCAGTATTACAGGGCTAATAAATTTATATACAAAATACAATATATATTATTAAAACTGAATCATTGGATAGTTATATAAATGAGATATGTACGTTTGTATGAAGTTTTTAATTTCGAATTTTATTATGTACATAAATAGTGATAGTTTTGTATTGATGTTGTTACTGTTTAATTAAGTTAGCTGATTAGGAATCTAGCTTAAGTGTGGCGATATAGGAGGAATCATGATCACTAGGATGGGACCGCTTCGTGTCCGTGCATTGATTACTCTGGATACTTTATCTATAATCAATGGCTTTAAAGGACTTGGCATCCAGGCCATAAACATTTAAAAAAACTATACATCTACGTAATTGATCTACTTTTACAGTAAGTAGCTCATTATATATTTTTTCTAACTGCATATTTACAACAACGTTTTACTAATGCTTCAACGTGGGCAACGTATTATTTATAATTTTTGACAAGTGACCATCGATTTATTATAATTGATCGGAAAAGTGTTTGTCTATGGCTTCGAGAGTGTAGATTAAAAAATACGTGTAATCACGTGAGATTACCAGCGTGGTTAATTATTAATTACTATGATTAATACTTAAACTATAAATGTTTAGTGTTTCAATTATCCAAAATGGATGACCACTTTATGTGCTTTTAAAAATAGTTATAGAAGTGCGTAGTCATGTAGGATAATTATCTGTATAAAGAGGATATGAAATGTTTAATTTAAGTTTCGTTTATCTCATGCGTAGGACACGAACTATCTGTTAAACGGCGTAGATTATGGGAAAAAAAATACAAATATATGTATAGTGTTTTCAAACCACGCAGTATCCGTATATTATCAATTTAAGTGATCGTCGTAGGTTGAAAGACATTTTTTACAAAAGCTGGTATTGACAAAAGTATATTTGTCATATAAATAGCAAAAATCGTCTATTTTCCGCTATATTAATATTGTTAGTGTCCTCACAAAACGCACTAATAAATTAAAATCTGCGCGCAAAAACCATTCTCCGTTGACAACATTTGTTTTGAGATTAATTATTAAAAGGAGCAGGTATGAAAAAGTAAAACAGTAAAATAATTAGCGATTGTATTCCGTAGAAGCTTTCCATGTGCCATAGTTTTATTTGTCGGAAAATAATTTATTTATAAATAAAAAAAGACGTTGTCAATAATAAAAATCCCATAACTTTTGATACAGTATCGCCACTTTCATATCCGCGTATTTTTGTGATAAGTAACGAAATATTATTAGTTAATATTCGACATAGTAGCTAATTATGTAATCTAAGGAAAACTGTACTGATGTGATTAGAGCAAAGATTTATTATAAACAATTATATAAACAAAACTTATATAGTAATGTCGAATGCTACATATTTAAATGTGCCATTTACGTATGTAACCTCTAGCATAGTTAATGTAAGCATATCTGAATCGTTTCGGCCGACATTCGCAAGGAAACAACTTGAAACTTTGTCAACGCCTATAGCTTTATACGCCGTGAAATGAGAAGTGCACTTTTCTCGTTTCTCATGATCTTAAATTTCGTACTATTGTATCTGTGAAGTTCAACGAAATAACCCATCTGTCTTTCCAGTAGAACTTATAACCTAAAGGGGTGACAGCTGTCAGAGAGGACTTCTTATCATGTAATCTATATATTTTTGTCTATGGTAGAGAAAATTTTGCGTCTGTAGCAGTAAAAGCGCGGCAAAGTTAAAAAGTTGACGGCATACTTTATACATACCCTTTACAGTAATCCAAGTGCCTTGGCCCCCAATGCAGCAGAACAGAACAGAGGTATATCAGGGACCATAGAATCAATAGGGGGTTTTTAAGGATACCTATATTCCAATCATTTGAAAATATAAAATATTTAACATATTTTCAATAGACAGACTGTTTATTAATAGAGCTCAGTGACTCTGAATTTAAACGTTACAATAAAGAAAAGAAAACTAAAAATAGCATTGTCGTTTTAAGGTAGCGTTCACGTTACCAAGAAAATAAATATATTCAAAATATAAACTATTTTTATAAACACTTTAGAACTTGTATGAAATTCTCTAACATATACCTATAACAGTCGACCTGCTCATCCGGAACAAAGGCCTTTCAAATCGACAAATATATTTTCCGAAGCATTGATTGAAGTAACATAGTTCAAACCATAAATATTTTCGTATGATATTAAACGCCAATTTTAGGCCAAAATTCATAAAAATACAAATAAAGTTAACTAGATACCGTGAAGTAACCGTTCGGAGTGTTATTATTGTTTTGTTGAACAATTTTGATTTTCAACAAGACAATTTATACATTTGCTCCGAACAGTTTGTTTAAGTAGTAAGTTTGTTTTGATAAAAATATATCCAATTTATTATCTTTATCTGAGGTTATTATCGTTCGTGGCGCGGAAGGACGGATTCTTTGTAACGCCGGTCTCACCCATCCCATGAAAGTTTGAAAAAGCCCAGATTGTAAGTTAATACAATATTAAACAGTTTAGTTATTTCTATAGTTTTATAAAGTTAGTATTTTGTATACACATCAAAAGTGTCTAAGGATAGTGATAAGATCATAGCCATTTTTGATGTTTTTAAACATAGCTACAGTCACCAGCAATTAAAGCTCTTATTCCTCTAGTAATAGAGCCGGTATAAAATACTATTGCTGATGGCATCACGCTATATTAAACTAAGAAAAAAAAGTTCTTAGGTTATTTTTAGCCTTACACACTTTTGATATGTATACATTAAATTCGAGTTTTCAACACGTTAATTTTGTCTATCTGTTATTACCTTGAAATGTTTTAACATATCACAATTTAGGTCGGAGTTCAAATTAATAATAGTCACAAATTGATAAAAGTTATCAACTTTAGGATGTTTATTGTAAATCAGCCGTGTGTGCTAAATTGTTACTAAGTGTATTAAAGCCAGATGCTTCATTATAATGTTTATCGTGGTCACTGTAGTGCCACAGCTTAGTGGCGAAATATGGAAGAGAATACTTGGGACACAAGAATAAGCTCCGAGGAACAACGCAAGTCTTGTTTATTGTATATTCTATATTTTGCCACTGATTACTAAATACTGCTTATGTTTAATGGTCCCAGGGCGTAGTCCAAAATTGATATGAATATTTACACAAAACGCAAGATACGTATAGAACAATATATAAAGTTAAAAAAATATACCTACAATTTGTTTTGTTACCATTTTTCTTTTTGTGTCTTTAAATTATGGTTATATTTCGACGCGTTGGAGATTGGTCTTCCGATATTTATTATACATTCATGGATCTGATTCGATAAAATGAAATGTATGACTTTTGATGAATTGTTAGATTCGTTTCGTAAGTTGGACTTAAATTTGATCGCTACAGTTGGTAGGTTTCGAGTGCCTATACTTCGTTTGCTTAACGTCATAGCTATAAATGGTTTTGATTGGCTGCTTAACAGAACCACGTGGTTTTATTTGTTTACATTTAATTAACTAACTAAATAAACGAAGTATTGCTATCATCGAACGCTTCAGTTATGAAAATTGTGACCAAATAACGTCCAGGGCAGGCTAAAAATGGTTACTGGCTGAAGTGGTCAAAAATTAAAAATGTTCGCCGCGCAATGGAACGGTCATTGCATTTTCCGTTGTGCTACGAACGTTTTAGTCCCTTACAGTATATGATTGTTGTAGAAGTGGCATCCGTCAGTTACAGATTATGTAAGTCAAGTGTAGATCTCTAGTCGGTCCAATACATTCAATGCAACTTGCCGAAATGTTTGAAAACATGTATGTTATTTGTTTTGATGTACTAATTAATTAAATGTTATGAAAAATACGGTATTTTTATTTATTTATCATTTTATAAAGATTATTTACCTGATTAACGTGGCAGAGTACAGTCAGCGTCATATAGTTGGTAGCATCCAAAGTAGCCAAATAGTTCGTTACACGCCCTTGTTACTACGGTAATAATGACGTGTAACGAACTATTTGGCTACTTTGGATGCTACCAACTATATGACGCTGACTGTACAAAGTGTCGCGCTGAAAAGAGGTCGGCATTATATCACAAACTGTTCTCACTCTATAAGAAACTGAAGTTTTGTTTGTTAGTTTCTTAATTAAAATGCATATTTTAACATAAGTAAACACAATCAAAGATCGAACGCAAGCTTAAAATAAATTGACGCAACGATTAACATTTTGAATACCACAGTCGGCTCAGGCCGACATGTAAAGCTGACACAAGTTCAAGATGAAATGAGACTTTGTTTCGTATAAATTAAGTTGCAATTTGCATAGCATAGCAAACATGTTTGGCGTGTGAGTGACACATTTTGTATTTGACATGTCTTTTACATCGACCGGCGTGGTCACATTAAAATAAACTACGTAATAAATGGGGAATATTCAAGATTTTTATTTTACAGCTTCAACAAAACCTATTATTGATTTTTTGAATAGCTATAAAAATTACCAAGATCTTATCTCTTTCTATCAAAACGTAATTTAACATGGAGTTTATATGGCCGACCTTTTACATGACCTCACAGTGCACGTCGGATCTCTGTCTAATTGCTGTTTAATGAGCAGTTTAAAGTGCTTGTATCATCCGTATTTCTTGGCCGATTTTAATATTAATTTCGCTTTCGGTAATCTGTTCTACAGTATTTTAAAATTCCGTTTTGCCACTTTGACGTAATTAAATTCTAAAACTAGGCGATTCTAAACTTTCATACATTTAGTGTGGAACGTGCGGCTATGACTACGTTACCACCGACGTCCGAGGAGTTAATCCTACGTATGGTCGATTCTTTGTCAAAATGGAAAAAGGTTACAATAAAAAAAAAAGTGGTGTTGCAACATTGCACTTCATTTAATTAAATTGATCCTATTTTATACATACATTTTACTATGTATATGAGCTTGTATACATCGTAATTACTAACAAAACCCCGATACTTACAATATTGATGACAAATTATATTATAATTTAAATAAATATGTTAAATACCTAAATAAGAGCATAGTGTGAACGTACAGAACAGAACGAAAATTATTATACAGACGGCAACCCAAGCTGGCATAGTACCTGCAACAAATACGAGTTACAAAGTTAGTAAATTTAAGTGAGGCAACCCACCACATCTATAGTAAATTCAATCAGATAAGGCGGGCGGTTATTTATTTTCATTTTAATAAAGAGTTGTTAAGTCTGGCAAAGAACGCCATCTATCGTAAACTCACTCAGATAAGACAGTCCGTTATATGTTTTCTTGTTATAGAGTTGTCAAGCATGGGCAAACAACGCCATCTATCGTAAACTCGGATAAGGTAGGCCGATACTTGTTGTCAAAGTAGTGTCGCGGCAGTGGTCCAACTGCTCAGTTCAACTGACCCAATTTAGTATCATAAATATGAGGTAGGTTTAGGTTAGGTTAGTACTGCAGCTGGCCCGAAGGGCCAAAACATTCGGAAATAGGAGCTCTGCGATGGCGTTAAATTGATATTCAAATTGAAATTATTTGTCAGTTGGACAAAGTATTTGGACCACTACCCGAAAGGGTCAATGTTATCATGTAATAAAGAGCTGATAAGTATGGCAACCAACGCCATCTATCCTAAACTCCCTTACATAAGGCAGGCCGTTACTTGTTATCATGTTATAAAGAGTTGAAAATACTTTATAAGTATGGCAACCAACGCCATCTATCGTGAACTCACTCGGATAAGGCAGGCTGTGCACGCGCAGACAGTTGTCGACGGAGATGGAGAGCAGCGCCGCCTCGGCGCCGGAAGTGATGGGCGGCCCGAACCCGCTCACCGGCAGGAACTCCAGGCCGGTGACGAACATCCGGTGCGCACGTTTCACGTGTAACACCCGCTGGGGACAAAAAAAATATGTTAGTATAATTTGCACTCAAGGTCCATAATCACAATAGGCGTACAAGTTAATTCGAGAGCCGAGGTATGCATGAGGTGCGGGGAGAGAGCAATGATGACTATATGAGCTTAATCGTACCTCACCCCCGCACCCCATGCCTACCCCGGCTTTCAATTAGGTTGTACTCCCATTGGTCAAACCCTTTTTGATTGGTGGTCAAAGATAAGTCATATTTGAATGAAAATGGTATGGAAAACATGCAACCGTTCCCTAATAGTGGCCACCATAATCAGGCTTTAATTTATCTATAGCTCCGTGCTGTTCTTCGGATCAGATGCATACATACGTGAAAACATTTTTCAACATCTTAATAACTTTGGATTAAATATATGTTCTTAGTTTGTCGTTTTTTAAATCATCGTAAATTATCTCTAAACATTCGATCTGTACTCACAACCTAAACACGCTTATCTAACATGAACTTACGTTATCACGTCTACAATCTCACTAGGACTCCATTCGACCGAACTAGACCAATGTTTGTTCTAGATAAATCCACGATATTGCGCTATTTAATCTACGTCTTTGAGTAATCATTCCAATTCTTATTTTTTTGTCATCTACAACCTAGCTTGTAACTCTTTGATAGCCATGGTTTTATGTAATAAACATTCTTACGAACTCCAAAAATGCTATAGATGCTTCTGTTTAAACTTATCCGTCATCAGCTTCATCACACTTAAAATGCGCCAACTAATTTATAGGTTAATTAGCTTAAAGCCCAAACTTATCTGCGTCTCACTCAAACTCACCCCGCTCACCCCATCCGTAACCTCACCCATACTCATCCGTAACGCACCTACTCACGTGTAAGCTAAACGCCACGTAGATATCGACCGAATCACTGAACATAGTGCCTACTCCCAGGATAGCGTCGACCACGGTTTTTAAGTCACCCGCAACCGCAACCTAACCCAAACTCATCCGCAACTAAACTCAAATTCA
Organism: Acleris sparsana; assembly: GCA_923062465.1. Lineage (NCBI taxonomy): Eukaryota > Metazoa > Arthropoda > Insecta > Lepidoptera > Tortricidae > Acleris > Acleris sparsana. Next base: position 20,304,407 of record OV281286.1, read on the forward strand.
TCCGTAAACTACCACATATTCATCCACATCTTAACTCAAATTCATCCGTAACCTACATATTCATCCACATCTTAACTCAAATTCATTCGTAACCTACCGTATATTCATCCACATCTTAACTCATATTCATTCGTAACCTACATATTCATCCACATCTTAACTCAAATTCATCCGTAACCTACCACATATTCATCAACATCTTAAATCAAATGTATCCGTAACCTACCACGTATTCATCCACATCTTAACTCATATTCATTCGTAACCTACATATTCATCCACATCTTAACTCAAATTCATCCGTAACCTACCACATATTCATCAACATCTTAAATCAAATTCATCCGTAACCTACCACATATTCATCCACATCTTAACTTAAATTCCTCCGTAACCTAAACCTAACTCATCCGTAACCTACCTCATACTCATCCGTAACCCAACCCAAACTCATCCGTAACTCAACTCAAAACTTATCGGTAACCCAACTCATTCGTGACTTGACTCAAACTCAATCTAACCCATACTCATCCGTAACCCTCCAAAACTCACCTGTAAGCTAAACGCCACGTAGATATCGACCGAGCCACTGAACATAGTGCCTACTCCCACGAACCGGCCGTCGTCCCTCACCGCCAGGGCCGACAGCGACTCATTGATGATGACGGTTTTCTTGAGCGAGCCGTCGTAGGGGCTCCACAGCTGGAGCAGGCCCTTCTGCTTGCCTGAGCGCGCCAGCGGGTTGGCTATGGTGAACATACGGTACTCCTTCTTCTTGTCTTCAATTGAACCGAACCTGGAAGGAATATAGTTATGTGTTAATAATGTGTTACTGCAGAGACCGGGAAAATGGCTGTTGCGGGACGAGTAGAGTTAGCCGCGCTATATACGAGTCCAGCAACCGCCCTTCCCGACTGAGCCTGCTTTTCTCCAACAATGCGAGAAAATTAAACACAATTGTTAATAATATTTCTCCCATGAAAAGGTTTTTTATGGCGTGAAGAAGGCAATAAGCACACACCTCCTCTGAGCTCTGAGCGCCACTGACTAAAAAGAGGGTACGCGATAGCTCATAGGTAATTCAGGTTTATTAGCTTTTATACGCTCATATTAAGAGCGAGTGAGAGAAAAGTACAAACCTGAAGCATCTAAGTGAGCACAGACTGTATAAAAGGTTCTTCCACTAACTAAACAGTCGCCGTCTAAAGAAATGTCCCAAATGTACTTCCGAGTACTACTGTGTTGTCTTTTCACTCGTTCTCATCTAGCTACCGCTAGTCAAACCAACTTTGTCCCCCCGCCCCACCGACTCCTCCGACGATAATCGGAAAGCGAGGAGTCAGCGATCAACTATATATACGTGTCGCTTTCATTGACACGGGATCTATATTTTTTGTCTCGACCAACTAGTGGAAAAACTTCTCGCTGGCAGTGTGAACACTCAGCGATCAACTGTTAATATGTGTCTGTATCTATGTAAATAGTTGATAGCAGTGAAACTAAGCTCTAGGCTTGTGCCACTCACGTTCTTTGTGAATACAGAGTTGCCACTGGTAGCCCTTATTCGCTTATAAATAAGGTCGATCAAATTTGCACGAGAAATCATCTGGCTCGACAAGGATTAATATGCTAATGCTTTAGTCCACATTTCGATAGGACTAGGTAGCAAATACAACCAGATCGTTTTGTTTTTTTATTTTTAATTGACGTCGAGCTTTATGTAGATAGTTTTTTACCTAGATTGTGTTTTGGGACTAAATCGCAAAGTCAATAAATTACTAAATTGTTTTTTTTTAATTTTATGTCTATCTTAGCAATGTCAACGGAGCTCCGCATGGCGGGGCTCCTATCCCTGGGCATTTTGCCCTTCGGGCATTGGAAGTTACCTAACGAACCTAACCTACCTCGGAACGCAAATGTGGTCATCTTGCGATTCAGACTTTTCGACACGTAGTCGCAAAGCGGTTTGGTCCTAACCTAACCTCCTAAAATGTCCATTATATAAGCTAGTCTCTGACCTGCACCGCCGGAACAGGTACTTGCTCCCGTTGGGCGGCTGGCAGGCGACGGTGAGCCGCGGCGGCGCCAGCTTGCGCGTGTCCCACAGCTGCGCGCAGCCGTCCTTGCCGATGCTCACCAGCGTCGTGTCGCACGGACTGAAGTCGAGGTCGTCCAGCTGTAACACAGACATTTTTTCTAAATTGTGATGTTTTTCATACTAAAAAGGCTATTTCGAAGCCTTTGTTCCTCGCCAGGGAATGCTTTTAGTGAAATCTGATGATGAATACCTCGAGCATCGATACAGGACTTCCAGTGTGCCTAGGATACCCAACTGAATGAATCTGCGGTTAACGCCGGAATTGTGCATGTTCAGAAAAACATCTAAAATGGCAATAAAATGTAAGGAAATCCAAGTGCTGACCCAAACTCTCCCGCTGTGGTGTTAACTGTGATCAGTTAGCTATCTTAAGAACTTTTGACCTCCTCTATTGAACCTCGCAGTATCCAACATTAAAACTCACTCAAAACAACCCCTGGCGAGGAACCAAGGCTTCGAAATAGTCTCGTTTGTATGAAAAACGAACTCTGACCCGGTATTTTAGCTCCTAAGTGTACTCTGACTGTTATAAAAATTAGGAGGGTACAGTCGAAGTCATAAATTCCCAAGACGTCAGAAATATCTACTCGCTATCCCACTGATAATAAGGTCAATGTCGAGATATATTTGGCGCGATGGCCGTAATGTACGGTGAAATTCATGAAAGCCATATCCTGGAAAGCTTGAGATTCACCGTTCCGAGTGCCAATGTCAGACCATCACGCATCACTACCTTCCGGCCTAAGATGACCAAGTCTAACCTAGGTAAATTTTCCGTACTGCACAGACTTCAAACACGATATAACCAACATCAAAAGACGTATGGCCTTGATGTTTACTTTGACAGTATTGCTTGCTGGAGGCGTAAAATGCTCTTGCCAAAATAGTTGTTTCAAAATAGTTAGTACTTAAGTAAGAGTAATTAAGATACAACTTTTAAGGTACAACTAAATTGATATTAGGCTAGATATTTTTTTTATTTTGATCAATTTCTTTCTTCTTCTTCTACCAAATTATCTCTGTTTAAATTTAAACTCATTTTAAAAGCTACGATTTAATTTAGTTTTTCTAGTCTCGTTAGTGAAAATTGTTATTTCTACTGTTTGACCTAGTTCTATGATGAATGTTGTTGCACTCCTGTTATTGAGGTACAGGTCAGATGTGATCCTTATTCATTAAGTTACAAAATGTATAGCCTTGTACTTTGTTGGTGTGCCAATTATTAAATAAATAAATAAATAAATAATAATGTGTGTATAAGACCCCTAATCCTGTTTACGTACCTATCTTTAATCAATCCCCTTTTTTTATTTAAAATAACGTAACGTCTTAACATATAGTAAATTACAGTTAATTTATCGCAAAGCATGTCCGGAACCAAAAAGTTCACGGCGAGCAAACAATTTCTCGGTAAAAACAATAACACGTGTAACAGTACTGGCGAAGTATTTTTAAGACTACGCCGAGCGCGAGTGGCCCCCTTATTAGGTACTATTATTATTACGTTTCCTAATTAACTAAACGTAACGTAACGCAATATACACCTGTATATGCTTTCAAAAGTTTTCGTGAGCAACATAAAGTTAACTTGAAGCCATTAAAAACGGCCTTACTTGCAAATAGTGTATTTGGAATGGCAACAAAAATGTATAATAAGTTACACAGTGTATAATAAAAACATAATTTGAAAAAAATCTGACATCATCATCATCATTCCTTTCTTTTCTTTTCTTTACTAAATCTGATATCCCACCGTATTTCGTTGTGTAAGCTTGTCTTTTTTAATACCCATTTGTGAACTTTCCTGTTAAGACCCTTTCTTACCTGTGTATTAATTGTTGTTAATTGTACTTGCTATAAATAGTTGTTAAGTGTTAATCTTTGTCCGTGCTTAAGCGGTACCTCCGCTGTTGAACCGGCTTTTTATGGTTTTAATCACTGTTAATTTAGTTCTATCTGTGAGAACCTATAATTGGCTTTCTAAATTTATTTTAAATTCTATTTCTGTTAAGTATAGCTGTTGGATCTCCTCAAATAAATAAATAAATAAATCAGAGTTCAAAAAACTATATCATTTTACAAACTTTCATTTCGCAAAAACGTGTTCGTGCTCAAACCATTACATATTACATAGGTTACATGGGCTAGTTAAATAAGTTAGGTTAGGTTAGACTTTTAACTTCTTAGAATATGTTTTTACGGCGGATTTCCTAGCAAATAATAAAAGGTATCATAAAAAATAATATGGGAAAAGTTTCTTCAGCGTATTTTAATTTTTGTTGTATCGTAATAACGCTAAAACATACAAGCGTCAAATTTGGTATAATTTTAGTAGAAACGCTAAAAAACAAATACTAAAAACCAGTGAAGTGTGAATTGAGCTAATTCCATTCGAAATTGACTTCAAAACGGAGACTCGCATTGCACTACAATATGGGAGTTTTTAAGATCGGTGTCATTATAGTACATTGTTGTAGAGGTTAGAATAGTAGTTTACGTGACGGTTGCGTAATGCCAATTACGCAGAGTCGCGTACAATACTTTATCTACACACATATTATAAGTACTCTAAGATGGGTTCAGAAGTCGAAAGGCAAATGACCTGCATTGCTACCAGCGCTACCTGTAACATATCTAAGTACCTACCAATTTCACCAAACGATGTTAAATTTAATCAATGTTAATCAATTGTTGTCTACTTGGATAAGCAGAATTTTCATAAGTGGCACAATAAACTCAACAAAGAAATGAACTAAATGAAATCAAATTACGACTTACGATACGACGAATTGACAACAAAAATGGCGGCAAAAGAAACCTGTCATGTGTCACGAATATGAATGATTTTTTTTTTAAATCATATGATAGACATACCTACTAATAAAGTCCCTATTCTCATATCGTTCGAAATTCAAATATCCTACGATATTGTACTAAAAAATATAAAGAGTTGACGTTCCAATTGATCCTAGAATTGGACCTATTTAAATTGTGTTAATTTTGGAACATGTTCCAAATTTGAAACTCATAACCTTACCAAAATCTATACCGTTATAACCATTACAGTACAAATTTTACCTACTACCACAGACAAGAAACTTTTCATAGTAAAATTAGTTGCAATAATGCTGGTCATTTCCTACGGGTTTTGAACGCATAAAAGAGGACTTACGATATCTGCGTAGATAAAGTAAGCAATAGATGGACGAGTTAGTTCGAGGGCCAACGCGTAGCGGAGGCCCTCGAAAGTACGAGTCCATCTATTGCACTTTCGGCCGAGGCTTAACAGTGCTTTTCACGACTACTGCGAGAAAATAAAAAAAAAAACTTATAATTAAAAGCAGACATATATGGCTGTATGGAATCTGATTCCTTTGCCTATCCGTGAAGGGATGAATATTATTAAAAAAATAAAACGACTTCTCATTGGTCAATTTAATTTCATATGCAGCACAAAGTGTGTTCTGATTGGTCGAATTAGTGATCAGCGGACCGATGTTATTGGTCAATGGAACAGACCAACAATGTTAACATAGTTGGTCTGTTTAAATTCATAGTAGGCCTGCTCATTCAATGTACAGTCAGCTGCAGAGATAAGTATACCCCCCTGCATTTCAAGTTGAATGCAGGGAGTATACTTATCTCTGCAGCTGACTGTACAACTATCGATTGTTTTGGGGACCAAGAACAGACCATCTTTCGCCACATTTCCGAGCAGTGGCGTGAAAAGTCTGTTTTAATCTTGAACTTGTGATGGCTGTAGCCGTTGAGGCGTCAGTGGCACCACTTTCAGTTGAAGGCGTCTGTGGCGTTTATATAAAGTTACCTACTGTGCGGCGGCGGTACGGAACTTTCAATGCGCGAGCCCTACTCGCTCTTGGCCGGTTTTTTTATTACTGGAACGAAACTGGTACCTCCTTGGTGTGTCCTTCGAGCTCGAACAGCAGCTTCATGGCGGGGAAGGTCCACACGCGCACCTTGCAGTCGGTGCCGCCCGTCGCCACCAGCTTGCCGCTGTGGCTGATGCGCACCACGCGCTGTAGGGCGTCCGGGCTGCACGGGAAACATCAATGCCACGTTTAGTATAGCTCGTTCGTTTAAATAGTTTGCATGCTTTGATGTGCCGCCGCAATTAGTACAAAGAAGCGTCCGCGGCGCGCACAAACCTTAAAAGCAAATGCTATTGTATTTTTTTTGCTAAACCATTTTGCAAATGTGTTTTTTTTAATAGATAGTAATGTAAGGAATTAGTTAGAGGTACTTTCTCTTGTGGGCAGCATTTGTTCTAAATAGGTTTGCTGAAAAAGTTTGGTCAATCTTTTTAATTTTTACACAACTGCCGAAAAAAAGGAGTGTAATATTTTCAGGGTTCATGTATGTAATGATTCTTTATTCTACCATAACTACTAAACGGCTGAACCGATTTAAATGTGTGTGTGGTATCGTTAGAAACCTTTTACCATACCGGGTGACGTAGGATACCTAAACTGTCAAAATTGATATAACAACAATGGCAAAATGTCAATTATTTATGTCAACAAAAACAAAAGTCTTCTAATTATTACAATATGGGTATCATTTGAAGGTCTCAATGTGACTATCTCAAATATATACGAATATAGTAGCATTAATAAACATTGCTCGTAGAACTGATGGCCGTTGGAGCGGAAAGGTTCTAGAGTGGCGACCGCGAACCGGGAGACGAAGTGTTGGCAGACCTTCCACAAGGTGGACTGACGATCTGATAAAGGTTGCGGGAAACCGCTGGATGACAGCAGCAGAGGACCGATCGTTGTGGAAAACCTTGGGGAAGGCCTTTGTCTAGCAGTGGACGTCTTGCGGCTGATAATGATGATGATGATGAATAAACGGGTTAAATAATATTATCAAAAAAATCAATCATGTTCTTAAAGCTTGCTTCTTTTCATTAAGTTATTAACAATCGTTACAAATAAAACCTAGGTGTCATCGCATAACGTCATTTTCACCGAATGATAATGCAATTGATTAAGCTTCAAACAGTTATATATTATATATAGCGTAAATTGTATTGATTATTCTCTATTTGTTCGCGACTCAAGAACGTGGGAGACAAGAAATCTGGAGTTTCCAATGACGTGTTCCAATTAAAACCACTTTAATGATAAAAGCGATTCAATAAATTATGTCGAACATCTTTAGTGGAATCTCGCAAGTCGAAATTTAACTCTATTTTTTTTTTTTTTTTAGTCAGATTGTTGAGTGTCCCACTGCTGGGCAAAGGCCTCCCCCCTTAATTTCCACAAATCCCTATCAGTGGCAACGTCCGGCCAGTTGTCAAGAAATGCGTCGGTCGTCCCGCCATCTCCGCCTGGGCCTGCCTCGTCTTCGCCACCCGTCTTGCGGCATCCATTTGGTGACTACGGTAGCCCACCTATCGGGGTGCATGCGACTGATGTGGCCAGCCCAGTCCCATTTAATTCTGGCAGTTATTAATTAAGTTTAATAAAACGCAAAATTCTTTAGGGCATTCCAGTATGAGACATATTGTACGGACGAGCTTAGTCGCTGTACATTTTAGTGCCGTGTCACTTTAAGGCCATGTTTGAACTTCTGCACTAATCTGACAATGGTGACACAGTGACAAGGGACTAAAGTGTGCAGCTACTTAAGGCTGACTGTATTAGCCGACTGGTTTTTCCAATAGTGTTTCTCTACAAACCCTATTCGGAATATTGCGAACATTAAGAAAACAACCTAACTTATTAACTTAACTAGCTCCTCCTACTCCGTCTGGGTAGTATCGTTCATAGGTCTTCCCTCGGGAGGTTCCCTCTATTACGCCAAAACTTATCACGCCGAATGTACCTACAGTTACGCCAATTTTTGTTGCGCCACTTTATTAAAAACAAGCTTACAAGGAAAATATTTTTTCTAATATTTTTCATCACACTTTCACGTAAACAGTATCTAAACATACAGGTTAACTGGGCCGTAAGCCCCATATAAAACCCTCGACCTTTTTTTTTTCATGAAAACCTAGGTCGGTAAGTAATTTTTTTTTTAATTTATAGCGCAGCACACCGTTCATGCAAGTTCAAGCAAGGAGTTTACACGAAATTGAAAAATTGTTTTAAAATGTTATCTAAACAGTAATTTCATTGCAATCTCGCTACATGTTATAAGTTTTAATAAATAAGTTTTTTCTGCCCTATAATTTCATTTATTTACTCGCAAATGTGATGAAAAACATTGTATGTTTCACGGGCGGTACGGGAATTACGAACCTCGACTCAGAAAGCCCTCAGTCTTCGACTTCGGGCTTCTACTAGAGCCTCGGTCGTAATTCCTTACTTACCGCCCTTAATACACAATGTACTATTGTGTAATGCTGGTAGGTAGGTTAGGTTAGGTTCATTTTATAACTTTTCAAAAAGTCAAATGCCTCAGATGAATGACAATTATGCGAAATCATACATTCCGAGTTTCCGACAATCGTGATTATGCTTAAACAAGGGGAACCGGTTTTAAATGACTAAGGGGACAGTAGAGGGTAGGTAGGGGGGGGGACACAGTTCCCGAGCGAAGTTTCCCTAGTTTACGCAGTCCTTCCTCTGAGTTTAAGCTATCTCCACACGAAATTTTATGTAACGGTTCGGTGTTTTGAGCGCAATTCACACAGCGGCGGGAGCGTCGTCGTATTTAGACAGAGCGCCGAACCGCGGCGTGCCCCGCGCTGGTGATCGCAGGCGGGCATTCGGGATCGGACGGTAATGGCGAGTACATAGAGTAGAATTTACAACGCGCTCTGTAAGAACGCCTATCACCCGCCGCACCCGCCACGGGCAGGCATTCTCACAGAGCGCGTTGTAAATTCTAGTCTAGATACTCGCCATTACCGTCCGATCCTGCGATCACCAGCGCGGCGCCCGACCCGCTCCCGCCCGCTGTGCGAATTGCGCTTTAGCCTTGAAAGCGTTACAAACAGACAGACAAAGATGTAATTTCACATTTATAATATTAGTATGCATAAGGATAAGTTTAATAAACAAAGGAAAACCAAATTAATTACGAAGCATAATTCTTGTAAGGGATTCCAAAATGACACATTACACTAGGTTATTAATTACGTGTTGACAAATACTTAGGAAATGCATAAAATAAATGTTCATTCATAAACTATAAATACTGTAATGGCTAAAAGGAAAAGTTGGAGCATAAATTCGAGGGAAACTGAACTGTGTTGCAGCAACTGAATTTCAAGTCGGTTAACTGGTACACATTAGTATGGAAACGGTGTGCTTAGCTTTCTAAATACTTGGTTGTAAAAGATGTTTTCGTTTTTACATGAAGTACCTAGGTGAGTCAGACGATACGATGAAGGAGTGGGCTTCATTTACAAAAATCCCTTCTTAGTGCACTCTTAGAATACCCAAGGTTTTAGCTGTGTGTGGATTGATCAATCAGATCACTACATAACAATCAAGAGAATACCAATATTCGTAATTTGCAATATTATAATAGAATATATATATGTTGCTTGCTATGCTCGGGGTTTCTCTGCGTGATAGAATCAGAAATGATGATATCCGCAGTAGAACTAAGGTTACCGACATAGCCCTAAGAATAGCTACACTGAAGTGGCAGTGGGCGGGGCACATTGCTCGCAGGACTGATGGCCGATGGGGTCAGAAGGTTCTGGAGTGGCGTCCGCGGACCGGAAGACGAGCTGTAGGTAGGCCTCCAACAAGATGGAGTGACGACCTCGTCAGGATCGCGGGACCGCGGTGGATGCGAAAAGCACAAGACCGGTCTGAGTGGAAAGCCTTGGGGGAGGCCTATGTCCAGCAGTGGACGTCTTTCGGCTGACATGAGTGAGTGAGTGAGTGAGTGATGTTACTTAGAATGGTTTAGTGATCATTTAAATAAATATAACTATATTTGGTATATCTAACACCACTGGAGACCTGTGAGACCCAGTAGATAAGGATGGGGCAGTCATATCTACCAGCAATCATGTTCAGAATGTCGTTGGAACTATTTCTGGCGCGCCCCTTGGGCGAAGTGTTTTTTTTTCTCATTATGGCCTGAAAACTGTCTGTGCGCGCGTCAGCAAACATACTCTTAGCAATCCATGTTAAATTGAACTCGAAGGGCGCTATAAGCTCGTTTCGTCTAACAAACTCAAAGGCTGCTCGAGTAAAAAGATTGACTGAAAGCTTTGAAAAGCGTTATTCGGGACTTCGAGAAAACCTGCAGGCCAGCATATTACTCCTTACCGCTAACGTCCTCCGCTCCCTCTCCATATCACTATCGTCAGACAGATCCTCCGTGATTATTTGGCCAAGATATCAAAAATTATATACAACTTTTAACATACCCTCCCCAAGCCACACTGGAGGTATGAAATAAGGTTTAACTTTGCTCGCTTTAAACAACATTACCTCACTCTTAATGAGGTTGTATTCCAAACCATGAGTCTTCGCGTGCTCTTCATACTTACTTACTGTCCAAGTGCCCCAATAGACATTGACAATAGATATTTTAATTTGATATTTATTATTATATCATCCATATAGTAAGTTATTAATCTTATCAGATTGTGTAATGTGTTATATCAATGAATTAATACTACACCTTATGTTTATGGCTACTTTATTTATAACACTAGACTAATTGTAGACTGTTTCAAATACTTGCGCCTCTATACTAGGCGGTAAAACCCAAATTGAATTTGACTTGTTATGGTATTGTTCTGACGTCAGCCGCCATTACTGTCATGTACATAAGAGCTATCAAAACGTTGACAATACAATAACAGATCAAAAACGATATTGTTTTTACCGTGTTGAATAGAGGCACTGTTCAGATAATAGACAAACATAAACAATAAATAGCCTTATTGCAGTGCAGCAGCATACTCACAAGATATTTAAAATAGTTCATTATTTAAATTACTGAAAGGCTTTCCAAGGTTTGCATGATACATCTTTATATTATGCTGATCTGTAATCATCCTAGAGCAGGATTTCTTAAACTGGAGTACACAAATCACAAAGGGTTCGCTAACCATCATAGACGTTTCGCAAGATGATTAAATAATTGAGTTAGATTATTCAGATTGACAAAAATTACAGTAATCAACTCAAATTGCGCCAAGAAACAAACCTACCATTACTGGCCGTGTAACCGTGTTGACTTTAATTACATAAGTTAGTACTGAGTTAAATAGAATAAACCCCTTTTTTTATTAACGTGGGTCTAGAACCCTGTCGTAGACTGTCCCCACTATAGACAGTAATCAACGTTAATTATAGAAACAGAAGAAAATTAACAGTATATAACTGTGATTGATTGTCGTTAGTAATCATATAATTACAACTACGTTGGTCATGGTCTGATAAAGGTGAAAAACCATTGATCCGTGCAAAGTCATTATTGTTCGCTGATTACCGATTGTGTCATTAAACGTGAAACAACAATCAGTGTGCTGACTAATTGTTTGGAAATTTTCATTCATAACAACAATAGGTTTCTTATTGACAAGAAAAAAAGTAGATAAGACAGAGTAATAAAAAAGTAATGGTTAAAAACTTATTTTAATGTGGAATGGCATGAGTATTATTGTTATTAAGTATAGAATATAATAAGGAAAAACACTGTTCAACTATTGTAGGGACAGTAGCAAAGATCATCAGGGCAATAACTTATTTTTATCAGACCTCTCACGCTATAAAGTTTAACTAAAACAGTTATAAAATAGGTATCATTAATTTTGCGTACAGTCTGTGAGCACTTAGACTGTACTTGGGGTTTGAAATTCTCTCTCACTCGCTCTTAATAAGACCATACTAGAGACGATTACAAATACAAAGCACCTTCTAAGATCTATCGAACTGTAATATATAGTGAATTTAAAGTACACTTTACTCCTCAATCTCCTCATCTTAGGAATCCGTATTGCTCTCATCTTTTAGATGTATAATAATTATATGCTGGTCTTGATTAATACATTTAGTTATAAATTACCAACACAGGTAGCAAACTAACATAGCAAAGTGTATTGTAGCACATCCTTGTTGACAGATGGTTTTAATGCCCCCATGCTTAGTTGAAAAATGTCCTACAATAGCAAAATACAAATGTATTCTGACATGTTTTTTGAATGAGTAGGATTATTTTTCTCTAATAAGAAAATTCTAAGTAGAAAAAAGCTGAATAAGTTTGAAAACTGTAGTAAAAAATAAAATATCTTACCCAAAATCTGTCTGCACACTGTCATTAGGCCTTATTTCAAATGACATTCTCTTCTCCATAGTATTACTATTCTTATCAGTTTTAGAAATATTCTCGTTCTCTGACACTGTACGTCTCTTTTTCCGTATGAGTCCATTCTCAGCACGGAAGCTGCCTCGACGCATCTCTGCCGCATCCACCATGCGGATGTTCACTCGGTACAGCTGGCAGTGGCTCTCCTGGCCAGCCGTCAGGTACGTGCGATTCTCGGTCGTCCGGACCGAACACGTCATAACCACGTTCGGTCCGGTCTCATGCCGCATCACCTCTTCAGCCACAAACCTGCTGCCATTGTGCGACAACTCGAATATTTCCTACAAAAACCCAACATTAGCTTAGCAAAAGTGAATGCGGCGCGAGGCCAAGGAAAAGGTATGTGATTACGCCGACCCTGCTCAAGGATAACTTCGTTGACACGTATTAGCCATCAACTTTTTGTAGCTCCATAGAGTTTCGTAAACAAAGGGATTTTACTTACGAATCCATTCGCCACCCCCGTGTTGGAGGCCCCGCCACCTCCGGCCACCAGAACATGCCGATTTGTTAAGGTCTGAAGCGTATAAAGCGGAAAATCAACCCGCGCAAGCAGACCATCACTTCGGTTACGGGACATTTTGCCCTATAACATTTAATTAACCCGATAAACACGGCCAAGAGTTATAAATAGCACTTTCGGAGATCTAACCAAAGTAACATGAGTCCATTTTTATTTATAACATTACAGCAATTAATTGTAATATGGGAAAAACAACACGAATTCTTCAACTAAACTTGACGAAATCTGCTTAGTTCCAACATGACAAAAGTCAAATTTGACAGAACGCGTTTACGAATCCAGCTGATCGACAATGAGTCATTGTGGCTTTTTCATTTTAATTTTTTTTATTCCAAAGGGAATCAAGAAATGTTATTATAATTGACGAGATTCCAATTTAGCAATTACATGGCCTGAATACACTTATAGTTTGCTTTTCTCATTAGAAATATTTTCGAAACGTATGTTGACACTGAGTGGGCCACGTCATGTTTGACATCCATATAATTCGTAGTGCGCGATGGTGCATTGAACTAAACGTAATTGGCCTTGTTGTACCCCTTTTTTTCTACATATTATTGCAGCAAGTAGGCCAAATAACAAATCAATCTTAGACTTTATTAGAACGTTACGAAACTAATTTATTTTAACGTTTCTACGAACTGGTATTCTGTGAAAAAATGTTAAATACTCGATTTAACTAAGCATAATGGTTCTAATTAAATTTAGTATTTATAATGCTCGATGAACGAACGTAACGAACAGTTCGTTACTATGCAGACAGAAGGGCCCTACTTTGAAAATCAAAGTTCGAAGTTACGTTAGCTTTATCCCCGTCACTCGTCATTCGAGATTAAATCTAGAGAAAGGGATGAACCTAACGTAACTACGAATTTCGATTTTTAAAGTAGGGCCACAGCAGCATGCTCATGAAACGTTTAAGTCATGAAACATATTTTAAAGTAAATTATGTATATCAATAGTCTCGATAGATGGCGCTATAACACCATATTGATTGATTGAATTTGTCTATCTCATAGATGTGGGAAAACGCTTTCCTCCCTCTATCGTCCATCTATAATACACGATCTACAATCGAAGCGGCATCTTTTGACCAACTCCATCTATAGCCATACATTGCATTGTAGGTACGCGATGCTATTTTAACATAATATTTTAAAAGACGCTTGGCCGAAATTACCCGACCCACTTAGTTTAAGCCCGACCCAGTATTTTTTTTATGACATATTGCACTGTATTTGACAAAGTGTTTAAAAAGTCAAGTGAACCTTTTTATTGTTTTCAAATGACAATAACCAGCCCCAGAAAAAAAAAACCTAGTTACGTTAGCTCTATCCCCTCCTCTTGATCCTTAGTCTCTCTCTCTCTCTCTCTCTATTCCCTAGTCTCGAACGATGAGTAACAGGGAGGGTTGGAGCTAACGGAACTTTGAAAATATAAGTTCAAAGTTCGAGGGTCTCAGTACTTTAATTTTCATGCAATACCAACGTCACGAATTGGAAACACTATACCAACTTAGGTAAGTTTTTCGGATGAATTAAGCAAGTGTGTTGGGAATGGTTGGGAATCCTGAGGCCCACTTTGAAAATCAAAGTTACATTAACTCCATTCCTTTGTCGCGAATAACGAGTGACAGGACAGTTTCAAAGTAGGGCCTCTGTACTCTCTCTACTGAGTCATTTGACTGAGGATGCCTCCGACCAGCCGAGGCATCCAATAGCCGAGAACACCATCAGTACCCTGTTTCATAAAGCAATTTACAGGTTACCAGTTTCCATTTGACACAACCTCGACTAATGAAGACCGTCTGCATCGAGTCCTGCGAAGTGATCCTTTGGCGCTCCAACCCGAAGACGGGGTCTCGTTGGTTTTTTAACAGACTGCGCGACGCAAAGGAGAATAATGTGTTTATCAGCCTATACCGGGTGTACAATCCAAATGGGTCAGTATGGTGAAGTCGGAAACTATGAGAGATAGCGAGATCTGTTCTTAGGAACCATGACGTCGATTTAGATTTATCTCATACTTTAAACCAGATTCCATTAGTGTTGTGCTTCTTGCGAGTTGCAGAATTTATACACGTTGATTTTAACCAGGTTCGATTCCCGGTTAAGTATGAGAGTTAATAAAAAAGTTTGAATGTAATTATTATTAAATCTAAAATCGACATCATGGTTCCTAAGAACAGATCTCGCTATCTCTCATAGTTTCCGACTTCTCCATACTGACCCATTTGGATTGTACACCCGGTATATTATGTTTGTTCCTTTGTGGCGTCCTGAAACTAAACGCGTGGATAGGTTTTGTCCATAAGACGCACTCCAGCGGGCATTTTGCGGGCACGTCAATTGATAAGGTTCATAAATGAATTAATAAATCTTCGAGTTGTCAGAATAAGGTATTTGGTATTTATAAACTAATAAAAGTTCATTATAGCGGCAACCAGACGCCACGTTGTAATAAAATGTCATAAAAGGTGTTGGATATAAAACAAACTGGTTACAGTGGCAACATTATATTTATTTAGTACACTCCTATAAATAATCATTACTTATTATCAGGTCTATTGGTGACTACAATAATTGAAGGCATACTTTGTCATCAGTTCCACTTAACTTTACAAGTTATTGGAACTTATAGGTACTTCTTTTAATTGCTTACCCATTCGCTGCGGGTCATACAGCATTTAGAAACATCAAGGAATTCAAATATTTAGTAGTTTGCCATAATACATAAATTAGCTGTGTTATACATTTCCCGACGTGGCACGATTAATGCCTTTTGGGAAATTTATAACCCGGCAAATTTTGGTATGCTATCAACCTGCTAAACATATGAATAGTCCCTCTGAACTGCATACTAAGGTCGAAGACATTCAATCTCAAACCTGACCTTGGTATTTACCTTTTGAACGTCTTACGACAAATACAAAATATATCACTAAGACGCTAAACTTAAGTTCAAGATTAAAAGAAACTTGTTTCTTATCAATTAAGTTGTAATTTGTATAGCATAGCAAACATGTTTGGAGTGTGAACGAGACATTTAGTATTTAACGTAAGGTGTTGAAAAGATTAACAAAATTTATTTATGATTATGACTTATGAATCTTATGATGAATCAACTTAAATCTGCAACGTGTTTCACTGATCACGGATCACGATCTAGATTATGCGTCTACGGCTGTCTTTATAACTAAGAAACATATAGATTGACGACTAGTGGAACTTTATATTTAAAGAAATGGATCATGTTACCGATTCCTCTCCAAACAGCGTTAACTTTTGCCAAGACATAACTAAAAATAAATGTATTCAAACTTGCACCATAGCAATAATAAGCAGTCAATCCCGCCAAATTGCACAAAGTTGAAGTTTCTAAATTTTGATAATATTGAGCAGTAAAACAATGCTAAACCTGTTGCGTGTGAAGGAATAGAAATAACATCATTGTTTTACTGCTGCCGACATTATCAATATTCTGAAACTTCATGGTTGTGCAATGTCTGGAGTCTACTTAACTATCTTAGTTAAAAAATGTTTAGACTTTACTCTCACATTGAATTGGCATGCGAAAAATAATGACAAAGTAGATTTTAACTACTTTCAAGCCATTATTATGACTTATTATTGTCTCCGGTCTTGAAATAACGGTATTCTACAATACCGTTATTTTTCTAACGTTACACACGCAAAACTATCGATTACTGATTCGCTCTTTTTACCGAACAATATTTTATAGCGCTATCCAATATGGCGATACATTAAAAAACCTAAACAACAAGAAACGATATGAAAGCAACTAATATAAGAGCTTCACGACCAAATAGATACGATGTAATTTTTGTACCGATAAAAGCCGTGCAAGAACATGTCGGACCATGTTCAGAGTAGGGTTCTGACGCTATTACTAGAAATACAAAAAACTATCTCGAAAAACAACAAGTACAAACGAATCTTACATGATTTTTAGTTAGGTATGTAGGTATAAACACGTAACTCTAGCTTTTCGAGATAAATATTTCCTCCACATATTTAATATTGCGTTTCGTTATAACGCAACGATTTTGGAAGCATTTGGAAGCGCTATTTTATCGTAAACGTTATCAAAATTGAGTCCTAGTCTCTAGTATGTGAATATGATGGATCGTATGAGACCATCCCGGACGGAGTCACTGCTCTGCCCAATGCCGAAGTTGAAGTAGACGGACTCGGCCGCCACTTGCTGGGCACAGGATCCCATGGGGTACCAGCCCACTTTGTTGAACACTATTCCCACTTTATACACCTGTGGAAGAAAACGAGCATGGGTAGATAATAGGGTACTTCCCGGAAAAATATACTATTCGGCAACTAAGTACGATGGGTGAGTAAAAACGTTGAGTTGATTTGATGTTTTTTTTTCCGTAATTGCAGCAGCCTCTGGTCAAATTTTTATAGGTCATTCTTGACAATTGTATTATTCATCTCATTCCATTGGCGTTTTTTCTTTTAAAGTAATCGACCTAGTTACAATTAAATATGAAATTTGATTTAATTATCAGCATATTTATCAAATAGGCATCACTTTCTGACAATTTGGTGCATGTATTTATGCACCAAATTGTTAAGTTTTAGCTGCCATGGGAATGAGAAAAGATCATAGGAAAATGATAAAAAGGACAAGATGAAAATGTTAGTAGTGTGTAATATTTTGGTCCTGTTATCAATAGAATAAAATTCTAAATAAATCATTTAATCATTTGCAATGCGAATAAAAGAAAAAAAAACTTTGCAAGACAATTTTATCATCACCTGTTCAAAAAGCGTATTGACGTACCTCGTCTCGTCGAGTCTCTACAATAAGTTCAAAAAGAGTGGTTTCTTGTATAAGTTATCATGTTTATTGTAGTGCCAATCAGAAGACATCAAAGCTACTATTGTATCCCGGACTGCCAAGTGGTAAGACAGACGGACAGTTTGACGGATGAACGGCATACGGCTACGTGGTAACTAGTAGATTAGTAAGATAACCGAATATTTACCTTCGCCCTCTGTATATAAACCGGCCTGTTAAACATGATATCGAGCAGGTGTCGGTACGGCACGCGGTTGGTGTAGTGTGTGTACGTCAGCCTCGCGCCGTCGGCGTCTAAGAGGTGCGCGTAGAGCAGCTCCGAGTAGCCCGTACTGGCGATATTGGATACTGCGCTCTCTTCGCTCGGCGCTTGCGTTGGAACCTAAAAAATGCGATTATTTTGTTGAACGAAGAGGGAAATAATTCATCTTTTTCATCCGTTGCATTGCAGAATCATTGGCGCAGCAGAAGAGTTATTTAATATTAAAGTCCTAGTCGATTTTGGCAACGGCTACCGGCATACTTTGTTAAAAGGTTTGGTGTTTCATTTAGCATCAATTAGCAGAAAATTAACCAATTTACATATGACTTATACGCAGAAGAAATGCCATAGGGCACAATATACAGCCTTGCGGTACACCAGCATTTATGGTCATGAGTTTCGACCAAGAATCATTAACAGCTTCTTTAATGATCAGCATAGTAAGAAAACTGGCTACCCTAATATCAAAATGTTTCAGAAAGTTCACGGAAAAGCACCTTTGTTATAAGTGCTTTATGTCACATTCTATCAAAGGCTTTCGTTGGATCCAAGCTACGTACTGTTAAACAACCGATCAAAAACGTATTGACGAACTGTGACGCATCAGTGTTTTGCATTTATTTAGGTCATGATTGGAATATAATCACTGAAGACTCACTCTTGCTTTCCACAGTCTGCCCTCCTAATACCAGTCTAAGAAACGATGAAAGAGAACCCCAACAGTTATAATGATATCCCAACAGTAATAGGTAATTAATGATGAGTGACGTTATCCAGTCGAAATAAGGGACTACAATGGTGAAAAATATATATGTAATTAATCTGTGATCTAGATCTTGGCACTCACCTGCACGCCCAAGAGACAGATGTTCTTGTCGACCATGAAGGTGACGGAGCAGTCCAGCACGCTGGTGTTGAGGCAGTCCGTGTGCTGGATGATGGGTCGCTGGCAGTAGATCTTGTTGAAGTCCGAGCCGTGCCGCTCTAGGTGCTCCGGAGCTCCTAGTCCTGGAAGCGTGTGGATGGCTGATGATACCCGCATTCCTGGAACGGAAGACAAAATATGTATATTAATTAAATTAATCACTTCCTAAGATAGTCTTTGCTTAGTAAGTCCTTTACCTTCGTGGCGGGGTCTCGGGAAGACCTGCAACGGCATCGGCTCCGCGAACACCTGGTCAACCATCACTGGTGAAGGCGTGTCCACCGTAAACGTCGGCATCTGAAGGAAAATCAGTAAGTTTAGCGAGGTACATGCAAAGATGAGTAAAGATTCTGGCTTTTGTATTCTACTGCGGGGCACAAAACTATGCAATATACGTATACACAGTTTAAAATCTCTACTTTAGTCTATTACGAAAGCGTTCTATTGAGACACCAGACAACAAAAAACAGTTGATGCGTTTGTCATGAAACTCATGAATCATGATCCATAGAATTTTAAACGTTCGCCAAACAGCTGGCATGGTGCCTTGGTGACGTGGAAATGAACAAGGAGTAGTGTGCAGGCCGTCGCGCCGGGCTCGCACGCTGCGCCACGCTGCTCGGCGAACGCTGGACCCATTACATTGAGGGGAGAAGACCACCAGTGAAAATACTACAATAATTCCATCTTACTCCTCCGGTTGAAACTCATTAGTAGTCTTAGGATTACAATATTAAAAACGCAAATATCTATGGCTCTCAGATCCTACTTACCATCAGGTGACCTGCGTGCCCGTTTGCCTTGAAAAAAAAACAAGTGAAATATTTTATCCTCAATCAAATTAATCAAGCAACTTCAAGTAATATTTGTCTTTTGTTGTAGGGTGCCTGTCTGATCCTCGCACGAGAATCAATATTTATACTGAACATTCCCATCTACAACTCGATATTGGCATAATACAAGTTGCCAAAGTAGCAAGGAGTCAAAGCCATTAAAAAAACCTTACGTTCGGTGGTGGTCCATTATTCCCGATGAGCTGCCTCCTCGGCACGCGGCAAGTGCTGAAGCCGCTAGGCATGGGCACGTCGGAGCTGCTGGAGAGGATGTTCATGAGGACGGCGAAGGCCTCCGACTCGGTGAGGAGGGAGGAGCGCGCCGGACCTTCCGCGAACTGCTGGGGGGACAGCGTGAGGAACCGGATCTTCTCGATGGCGCTTCGGACTGTCAACTTCGCTGGTTCTGAAGATTATTTTCTCAACTTCAATATTAGCTCATAAATGTAACAAACAAATGAGGAAAAACATTTTTTGAACGTCACAGTGCATATCGGATCTCTCTGTCTAATCGCTTTCTAAATAGCAGTTTAAAAGGCTATAAAAAAATAGTATCGTATGTATTTTCGGCCGATTTCAATTCTAAGTAATTTCACTTTTGGTCGAGATGTGATCACCGATCACAGAATTAGTTTTTACGGTATTTTCATGTGATATTGAGAAATGCGATTTAAAAAATCCATGCATATTCGCTATTATTATGTAAATGTTAATACCGCAATAGTTATTAATATGTAACTAATGCCTGTCAATAGAGCGCGAGCTTGCGATGCGACTGAACAGCAAAGCAAGCGAAATCTCGGCACTTGCAACTTAAATCAATTCAATAAATTTGTTGTCACAGCGTCGTCAATCTCCACTACCTACCTGACCGGGAGTGGGCCTCTGATGTAGAGGGCCCGGGCTCTGGCTCCGACCCCTTGCTGGTCTCTTCGTTCGTGTCGGGGCTGCTCTCTGCGCTACCGTCCACATTCAGCAACTATGAAGTGTACATTAATAGTTAATTGACCATATTTTTTCTTAATATTTCACTTTTGACCTGATTATCGTAAATTATCATACATTTGTAATTTTATGAGTATGTTTCAATGTTTTTAAATATGGAATATTGATAATACATATTCTGGATAAGCACATAACCATGAGATATTCCTATCTTTTTAGAACTTCCTAGTGAAAAATAAAGAGTTTGAGATGGACCAAGACGAAAGATGTGTAATTGTGAACACAAGAAAGTATTGTAATATTATATGTTTATGGGCTTTTAAGGAAACACAACCAATTCTGTCTTTTTTTCGAATATTTATTTGTCCGAATTTTCATTTTTCCAAGAGCTACATAGGTCATTCTGCAGTTATTTTAGATTCAATGTATAATTTAATTGTGATATCAAAAAATTATCATCATCATCATCATCATCATCATCATCATCATCATCATCATCATCATCATCATCATCATCATCATCATCATCATCATCATCATCATCATCATGTCAGCCGAAAGACGTCCACTGCTGGACATAGGCCTCCCCAAGGCTTTCCACTCAGACCGGTCTTGTGCTTTCCGCATCCACCGCGGTCCCGCGATCCTGACGAGGTCGTCACTCCATCTTGTTGGAGGCCTACCTACGGATGCCACTCCAGAACCTTCTGACCCCATCGAACTATTCTATTCTACTGCGGATATCATCATTTCTGATTCTATCACGCAGAGAAACCCCGAGCATAGCCCTCTCCATAGCCCTCTGAGTGACTTCGAGCTTCCTAGTGAAAGTTCTAAAAATTATGTCTTCTATCAAAATATTGCATTCGGAATTATGAAAATTCGGAATTTTAATGAATTTGGACTGATGACTCTTCGAAATTATGTGTGATAATAACTATAATAGCAGTTGCTGTAGTGGCGACACGCACATAAGTAAACTGTTTTGTGGCCCCTAGTATAAAAGAAGACTGGATTACCTACCTTCTCACTACTCGTGCTGGGTTTAGGGCTGTGAGGACCTGGAGTGCCCGCTCGCTCTGACTGCCGCTTGTCCTGAGCCTTCGCATACCGCGTTACAGCATCAAACAGATCCAGTTCACTGTCCACGTTCAAGTGATCAAGAGAGAACACCGTTATAACCGTGTTCAGCTCTACCTCTTCAAAACTGCTATCCGTAAGGACATCTTTGGTATTTGTGCTGATTATCTGCAATAAGAAACAGATCCACAGTCAGTAAAGCAAAGATAATTTGTATAGACTTAACATATGCAACATCTGAAACCACTCAAATTAGTAACAAGAAAGAATGCTTCCTATTGCACTAATGCCAGCCATGAGAGGTATTAAAAAAAATCATCATGTTTAAAGCTTATCATTACTTAATATATTTTGTTTGCATCCCATTCAAACTAAGGCAAACAAATAACACTAATCATAACACTGATCAAAAAGTATTCCAAATATATATAAACCTGTATGCATTTATCCATAAGAACATTCTCTTCAAACAGCCTGGCAAACTCGTAAGCCCGGCAAGCATTCTTTGGATACAAGTCAGACCAGAGATACCGCGTGCATTCTTTAACGAGGTGCGGCATCATGTACTTCTTTGCGCCATAGCATAACTCACAGGCTTTATCAAACGAGCTTATATTTATATGGTCAGTGTAAATGTATCTGTAATACAAAAAAAAGTGTAGTACAATTTTATTCATATAGAACAGTGGGTGTCGCAGGTGTAGGAGAGGCTTGCAGGGTCAGATGCAAAGCAGGTGGTAAATTCACCCATTCAGGCCTGGGAGATGACAGACAGATGCAGAGAAGAAAAAGGCTTTAAACAACGTGCACCAAACAACTACAAACACATAAAACTCCTTTTATCTGACTGCATCAGAAGTAGGGTTATGTTTTTCGAGTGTTTATAGTTCTATTTCTTTGGCATGCTTTGCAGCCGAAGGGGCAGATTTTAACATATGAGGTCATTGAATTCATCTGGGTTGTAAGAGAGACATAGGCATATAATCAAAGTAATGAAGTAATGAGACATTTTTACGTATTTTTATTAAAGGACTAGCTTCTGCCCGGGACTTCTTCCACATAGATAGTGAAATGTAGTCTGTGTTAATCCAGGGTATAAACTCTCATTTCAAATTTCATCCAAATCCATCCAGCCGTTGCAGCGTGAAAGAGTAACAAACATCCATACTTACAAATTTTTGTGTTTATAATATTAGTAAGGATTAAACTAATGGCCAGCATCTTTATTGAGAGAGAACCAATGTATCAGACAATATTTTAACGACTAATAATACTGTTTGGACACGGTCATTTTCTGCAAAGGGTCTGTAGACTAAGATAGTTTAACCACTGACCAAGGATAGCATCATAATTTCTTTCTGTATAATTGCTTCTGTAAACTTTCTTAGTTTATTTTTGTTGTTCAGCTGTAATCTGCCATTAGTCTTTCTTGACTATCATCCTAGTCAGTTTAGGAGTCTTTGTATTTTTGTGAACTATCTTATTAGTTTTCTTTTTTTTAAATAAATTGTAACTTCTCTGCTGAAGATGAATTCGATTTAAGGGCAAAATGTTCTTTCATGAATAAATGGAAATTTAGAAGCAAGGTAATCCATAAACAAGGGGTAAGTGTTTTATATGAATAGGAATTCATAAAAAAAGTACGGAGGGGAATGGATTATGGATTCAGTCATCAAGACAGTTATACTCACTCTAACAGTGCCTTGAACGCATCAGGCTGCACGTCTAAGATCGGAATCGGTTCATTCCTCTCAGCCATACCGCCAAAGAACATAGCTTCAAAAACTGGTGAAGCCATTGCCAAGATGAGCTTGTGGCCCGGCACGACCGTCTGATGCGGCTCCGAACCCACGAGGAAAGAGCAATCCGCCCATTGACCAGATTGCAAGAGATGGGTACCCCTTTGCTTCAATTCCGTACATCGCAACTGCCAGTCGCAAGGTTCTGAAGCCATTTCGACCGTCACAGTAAGTCAATATCAGCTGCTGAGCAACTAGAGCTTAGCGTTGGAGTTAAAATAAGCTTGTTTTACGTAAATATGTATGTAGTCACAAAAATATAAATAGTGTTTGGCGTCGAAATGTCAACCTACAGATTATTAATGTGTCAACCAACAATGTCAAATTGTCTGATAAGATAATCTAACCAAGTTGGATAAAAGAGGTAATGCCAACCTCTAGATCAATTTTATTACACGACTACAGGTACACTGTACTTTCTCTCGATTTAGTTTCGAACGACGAGTGACAGAGATAGAGTCAATGTAACTTCAAACATCGATTTTCAAAGTGCGGCCTCAGGATTTTTTCATGTGAAGTAAATTGGAACTTCTCTGCTGAAGCTGGACTGGACTGGACTGGACTTGTAGCTTTTCGGTCAATATAATCTACACTTTTATTCGAATGATTAGGTGACTAAATTGATTAATGAAATGTGAACCTTTTTGGGGTTTTTATTGATTAAAGATCTCACTAATTTGTTTTGAGCTGAGGTTTTCAGTAGGTCTTTTCTGTGGAGATTCTCTGCGTTTTATTATCACACAAAAATCAAGATTTCAAGGACAGGAGGAACATCCGATTCTAATCTGAAATCTGTAGTAAGCTGCATATTCTATCTTTAACTTTTAGCACAGCCAATGATCTAATATTAAAAAAAAAAATTGGGTTCTCATTTGTAACAATTTCATGGTACGTTTAGAAACAAATCAATAAATTGCGTTTGTACAAAATACAAAACTAATAGTGTCATCTGTCAAATACAAATTGAGAATTGTATGCGGACGTCAATCATGTGAAAACGATAAATATTTTATGCGAATCTAATTAAGTTTATGAAACAAAATGAATCACGACGATATAAAAGCCGTAGTGCAAGAGAAATTCCTATCAAGCGAGCGAGTGACTGCATTTTTATGCGACGCTAAAGTGCTCCAGCCAGAATGGGTAAACAAGGACAGAATATTAGCTATCGTCGAGTATGGGGACGAGAAGGCGGTGTTCTGCATGTACACGTCGTGCTACCCACCGAAGTCCTTCACGGATCTATCGATAGAAGTCGTACTGCCTATAGACAGCAGCTTCAAATGCGAGATCGACAACAAACCTTCGGACCCTGAAGCAGTTTTGTATCTCAACCTTCAATCTCGTAGTAACAAGTATAAGTTTGAAATCGAGATGACTCCTCGCGTAGATAACTTCGTCGATGACCTCTTTAGAGGTATAGAAGCTGTGAACAAGTTGCCAAGGCAGCCTGAGTTTGTTTGGCTCAAGAAATACAGTGGCAAGAATGATGAAGACATCATGGTGGAGAGTATGGTTGTACCGCGACGCAACGTCAACTCTGCACCGGTGGCCATCAGAGAAAGCTTAATAAAGAGGCGGATGTCTGACAAAGAACCAGACTACACATTTGCTAAACAATTCAGTGTTTTCTGCGGAACGTGGAATGTCAATGACAAATCTCCAACTATTCCCTTGAAAGGCTGGTTGTGTGTAGACAAGGAGCCTCCGGATATATATGCAATTGGTTTCCAAGAGCTTGATTTGTCTAAAGAAACTTTTCTTTTTGATCAAACATTCAGAGAAGATGAGTGGTATGCAACTGTTTTAAGATATGTAGATCCAAGAGCTAAATATGTAAAAGTTGAGAAGGTAAGGCTTGTTGGGATGTTGCTCATAATCCTCATTAAGGAGAAACATATATCGCATGTACGTAATGTTATCTGTGACACCGTTGGTACTGGTATCATGGGTAAGATGGGGAACAAAGGAGGAGTTGCTATTAGAATGGATTTGCATAACACCTCTGTGTGCTTTGTTAATTCGCATTTGGCTGCTCACGTGGAGGAGTATGAGAGGAGGAATCAGGACTTTAGAGACATATGCAATAGAATGCGGTTCCACCAGCCAAATCAGCAAGCTAAGTGCATTAAGGATCATGACCATATATTTTGGATAGGGGATTTGAATTACCGAATAACTGAGCTTGATCCCCTAAGTGTAAAAAAATTGGTTGATGAAAAGAATTTTATAACAGTCCTTGAGTTTGATCAGCTTAGGCAGCAGCATAAGCACAACCAAGTGTTCATGGGGTATACGGAAGGAGCTATCAATTTTAAACCCACCTACAAGTATGACCCTGGGACAGATAACTGGGATTCTAGTGAAAAGAACAGAGCACCAGCATGGTGCGACAGAATATTCTGGAGAGGAGAGAACATAACACAATTAGAATACAGGAGTCATCCAACACTAAATATCAGTGACCACAAACCAGTTTCGGCTATATTCAACTGTTTCATCAAAATAATAAATGAGGAAAAATACAAAAAGGTATATGAGGAAGTTATAAAGCAGCTTGATAAGCTTGAAAATGAACTAATACCACAGGTAAAGGTCAACCAGACTGAAATTGACTTTGACACAGTTAGATATCTGGAATTGAAGGTTCAAACAATCACTATAACCAATGTTGGGAAGCTGCCGGTTGAGTTTGAGTTCATTAAAAAGCTGGATGAGTCAAGCTTTTGCAAGGACTGGCTGATAGTGGAGCCATACAAAAAATGCATATGTGCGGATGAGGAATGCGAAATTCAACTAAAAGTACTTATAAACAAGACATCAGCTTGCAAAATGAATGCTGGAACAGACAAGTTATATGACATTCTTGTGCTGCACCTATTTGGTGGGAAAGATATCTTTATAACTATCAACGGGACATATCAGAGGAGCTGTTTTGGTTGTTCAATCGAAGTCCTAGTTAACCTAAACATGCCTATACGGGAGGTGCCTTTGGGTAAATTAATTGAGCTGGAAAATAAGAGGGATCAGTGTGTGGCAAATCAATCGACATATTCAATACCTAAAGAGATTTGGTTTTTAGTGGACCACATATATTTACATGGCTTAAAGGAACCAAATCTATTTGAGCAGCCTGGGTTACACAGTGAGGTGCTGCAAATCAGAGATTGGTTGGACAGTGGATCTACGGATCCTATTCCTGGTAGCATTCACTCGGTGGCTGAAGCTTTGCTACTTTTGCTGGAAAGTACAGCTGACCCAATAATACCATATAATTTACAAGCGGCCAGTCTCAGAGCGTCTGCGAATTATTTGCAATGCAAGCAAATAATCTTAGAGCTTCCAGAATTTAGAAAAAACGTGTTTTTGTATCTGTGCGAGTTTTTACAAGAGGCACTGCAGCATAGCGCCGAAAATGGCTTGGACTCTAAAACATTATCAACACTATTTGGTTCCATCTTTTTGAGGGACAACCCTAACCAAGCACAGGAGCCCCAATCCAGAATTAACAAGCAAATCATAGACAAGAAAAAGGCCCAATTTGTGTACCATTTCTTTATAAACGATCACAGTGACATGATTTTTAGTAGGTAATGTGTTTAGCTTAGAGACACTATGATGCCGACATCGCAAGTCATAACTAATAAAAGAAAAAAAAAACAAATGGTTCAATTGACCAATTTATATGACGTTCTAGCTTCTTTCGGTGCTGGCGTCATCTTTAGTTAATATTAAACATAGTTTAGCTGAAGGTCCTCCAATATTAAACATATAAGATCCTTGGATTTAATTATTAGGAGAACCCTAGCATCTAAATTGTGTTTGATGCGTGTAATTGTTTTTAAGAACTCTTATTCTTATTTTATGTGATTCATTCTATTTATTCAAATACTCAACATCTTTCCATTAGTCTTGTAGTAAATTAATTTAATTTTATATTATTAATTAAATTAAATTATTGTGAACGTCACCTCTTGACATAATAGATGTCGCTATGTGTGTGAATGGGCTTTTAATTATTATTTTTAAACAATTTGATTTAATAGGTAACATAATAAATAGATCATTTGATATCATTTCAATCAAAGATAAAATATTATTATGTTTATATGCAAAATATTTTATAAACAACAGTAATTAATATAACGAACGCAGAAAATAAACCAAATTTGGCATGAACCAAAGAACCAACGGAAACTTAAGGATATATAAATAATTGAATATGAAGTTAAGTTTGTTAAAAATGGCATCCAGGACACAGTAGCGACATCTATATTTTGCTCTCATAAAACTTAACATTTATATTTATACAACACTTCTACCTATTCAATCATCACATCACATTAATACAAGGTTACTAGCCGTCTCGATATGGAATTTTACTCGCCCTTGAGTATTGTATTAACCGATATGAGCATTTTTAATGAAATTATGAAATGCAAAATAACATAAGGGTTAATTATGTTAATGAACAAAACAAAATAGGTTTAGCTTGTTAGTTAGCTATTTTTAATTTGTAGTTTAAGTTTCGCCATAGTTTAGTGTTTTACCGAAAACAGACGACTTACGGCAGCACTAGTCTGTTAATGACGATTCAGTCGACCACTCCCCCCCCCCCCCTGATCTCCCGAACTACTGAGCCTAAAATTTTGAATTAAATTACGTAATATTGCTCTTAGATTACAGGAAACCCTATAAGAATTTAATTTAAAAAAACTTATACTCGCACTTGGCCGGTTTTGAATACACAAGTTTGAGAAGGAATTGTCTCTGAGTGCGGCGGTTAATCAGGTGGTGGGGCTGTTTGTTTCATTATTTTTATAAAGTTTTACGATTGGCTATTTTTTGAGTCATGAATCTTGCTGTAGTCCTACAGTTCAGTGTTCAGTTTTAAAATGAAGAGTCATCTAAAGGAGGGACCCCACTGAGAGCATTCGCGTGAATATTCGAGTGGTGTGGACGTTGAGCCGACCGTTACAAAACTTACACACCACTCGATGTTCGGGCCAAATGCTCATTACACACGAATGCTCTCAGTGGGGACGCTCCTTTAAGGACTTAAGATACCAAGCAGGCCCTAAGTTATTTCGTGTGTAATAAAAAATGACAACTATTATAATATGATTTTTCTGTGCTTTTAAGTACCTTTGTGATCTACCTATGTCAATAAAAACATAGAGGCCGCTCGCCAAATGTCTTAAGTTGATTTAGGTAAGATATTTAAATTATCATAGTTTATTTTATGACGTTATAATGCAACAATATAACTAGTAACAAACGCCGCCAACGGGCTAGATATAATTATTATAAACGGAGAGTGGGAATTATGTGAGTTTGTGCATCCGACGATCCGACAGGTAAACCCCGGGACGTCCAAACCTATTTGAAAAATTCATTCACCATTTGAAAGGTACATTATTCCGAATGGACATAGCTGGGCAGGACGCTAGTGTATTTGTAAAAGACATTTTATTGAAAGTTTTGAACTTCTACGTTTTGTTAAGGACTTAAACCATAGAAAGAATTAAAAACACTGTAAAAAAATTACTACGGAGGGATGATGGATTTCGGATAGTAGGGTACACTATGTAGCTAAATAGGTATTTCTTTAGTATCATTTTGGGCGAGAAGCGGTTCATAATTCTATTAGTGTACTAATAATTTCTTAATCATCGCATTAAAAAGCGGCCAATGAATTAGTTCTTTATTTGTACAATAACATTTAGATTAATGTTGCGTGTATTTTTAAGTTAATTTAATTCCTAATTTATCTGTAAGTATACTCTGATCATCAGATGTATGAAAACGTTTACCATACTTAAGGCTAGGTATAGGAGCAAACTAGAATACCAACTCATTGTAACAAACTCAACCTACTTTCGGGATCGTTTTTTCTTACGCTATCATTATATATTATGCGAGTTTAACCGATTCTAAGCGAACCCGAAAGAGTCAAAAGAGCTAGCACACTGCACTAATAACACCTGAACATTCTGTCACACTTGCAATTTTCGAGGCCATTGATCTTACTGTCTCTTTTTTTTAGTAAGCCTTTATAACTCTGTGCTGAATTAGCATGACCAGAACATAGGACTCTGATCTACTGCAACCACCTTGTAGGATACAAGATAGTTTCTTGGAAATAAATGTTTGTTTAGATGTAGGCTCAGGTATTTAAAACGAATGTTAACCCGCTGTAATAGTAAAAAACTAACGTAATGGGGGCCTGTATTATTCCCTCAGGAAAAAGGGCGCATGTGCCATAGAACCGCGAATGTGTAAGTGACCTTATTTCTTAAAATGGGGTTAAATCTGCTTTGGATATCAAATCGCGCATGCGTCCTTTGTATATAGAAGGGTAGTATTTCTACACGGTAAAACCATATTTATTGCGCTTCAATGTATTCGACGTTACGATAGCCCTTATCACAGATTAGGTATGGCCCTTATTTACCTACTTGACAGTAATGGCGGCCGTACAAAAACAATACGATAACATGTATCAGCAGTACGGTTTTGTGGAGAAAATAGAGCCCCTGTTTTTATCTAGTGTCGTTATTATACGTGTAAAAGCAATCGAGATGTATACCTACTTGATAGCTCTTTATTTCAACGAATGCCAAATAATTGACTTATATGTGAATAATTGGTAGAATATAACAATGTAAACTGTAACTGTTTTAACAATGTGCGTATGTATACTACAATGTGCTAAACTGTTGTTTAATAAGTATATTAAATTATTTATTTAGACCTTGATATTGTTTTTGACTTTTATTTGTTTTAAATAATTATTAGGTTATATACGTCGTTCGGCGTTCAGTACCGCGAATGTCAAATTGTGACTCAATATAACATTCGCGGTACTGAACGCTAACGACGATATAGACCTATTCTTGGTAACAATGTT
Source organism: Acleris sparsana (assembly GCA_923062465.1). Classification (NCBI taxonomy): domain Eukaryota; kingdom Metazoa; phylum Arthropoda; class Insecta; order Lepidoptera; family Tortricidae; genus Acleris; species Acleris sparsana. The sequence continues at coordinate 20,334,926 of OV281286.1, forward strand.
ATAGATAGATACCCTTACCTGCTTTCGCTCGTCGCTAAAATTGTTTAAAGAAGTCGCGCCATCGCTTATTGTGCGTAACCGTTTGCCAACCACAACTTTTGTACCAATTTAGTAATCTAACTTAATAATAGATGGCGCCACTGTATAACACCAACATGAATTCTTTGTGGTTTTCTTCGATAAAGTAACGCATTAACTCTATTTTTAGTGTAAAGATTTTAATGTATAACATTTTAAAAGAATCATTATTTAGTTTAAGTTCCCAAGTACTTAACACAAAAAACTATTCTAACAAGATAGGTTTCTGAACGAATCAACTTCATAGATCGCAGATCAATTTCGTTCGAAATAACATAGCGGTAAATTTGATTTGGGCCAATCACGATTGAGTATGCGACCGTTGTCAAACATAAACTTCACCTAGGAAAACATTAAGCTGCCAATTTTTACTTCGCATCCTGTCTTTCTTCAGTTTAAATTCAATAACTGTTTAACGGTGAACCAGAAGTTGAAAAGTAGTTGAAAGAAATAAAATTTTACACTTCATCTGAAGCTAGTGGCAAGAGGACGCGACTTCGAATTAAAATAATTCTTTGTTTGTTTTGTGCCAGACGAAGCCATGGAAGTTGAAAACAAATGTAAGTACAATTTTATTATTACTGTATAATTTTTAACGAATAGTTATTTTAACAGTGTTTATTGTATTTGTCGGATTATTACGGGCTTCAACTTTAATTTCTAGTGACGGGATGATTAAACGTGATTGATTATAGCAGTTCCTTTGTTCCTGAAGGCGTTTTTAAATAGGTCCTTTGTGTATGAAATTATGAATACTACGTTCAAACTAAAATATCTTCGAAATCTCTTAAGATTTGTGCATTTTCAGTACTTTATTTTGTGTTCGATCGAATAATTAAGTACCTCTTACAATATACAAAATAATTATTAGTGGTTCTGCAATAACTTTTAAACTATGAAATATTATGGTTTACTGCCATAGGTAACATTTTACGAAAGCTGTTTGAATTTAAACTGTTAAATTCTTATTTTAACTAGTTTTTTTTCTATTGCCTACCTACATTTTATAAAAAAATATCTCTTTTATATCCATTTGCCTATTTTCTTGTATTAGGATCAAGTATGAGTGAAATAATTACTCAAAGTTGTAGGTTTTGTGGTAATTCATTTACTTTTAAACCAAAGTCATTAAAATTATTACCAATTTGAGAGGAATTAGCAAATTGTATTCCTTTTTACCTGGATTTATGGCTTACAGTAGAAACTTGAACCTAGAGTTAGGCAGACTATTTTTATTATTTTTCATTACTTCAAAAATACATTTTATTATTTTAAAATTACACCTCTTTAAATTTATACTACTTGTTTTCAATGACTCAGAGTGGCCAGCAGGGTAATTGACATGTACTTTTTAGCTAAGTTTCTGCTGATTATAATTATTTTATCTCAGGTTCTTTTTTTTCTTTTGAAGTTAAAGTAAGAAGTAATTGTTGTGCCGCTGGGCTTATACTATTTATGGCTTTAAAGGCAGATTTCAAGATATAATGGAGTTATAAATTAAAAGTTTGTTTGGATGATTGTGATACTATCAAGCTTTAATAGTTGAGGGGTTTTAAAAAAAATATGACGCATAGAGTGTCCATGTCTTGGACAAAGGATACCTATTTATTAACTGGGTACTTTTATAAATTCCAAAGGGAGAGCCATTTTTGAAATCTATGCAGACAGGGTAGCAGGCCCAAGTAATCATAAGCTCTTAACCTTTAATTACCGAGGTGGTTACCAGAGCACTTATGTCATGGGACATAAAAAAGGTTAAAGGTTAAGGAGATACTGCATATATTTGAGTGATTTTTATTTTAGGGCTAGGTCCGTCCAGATCACTACCCAACATCTCATCCTTTAACCTACCACCAAGCAGCAGTGTTCACATTGTGTTCCAGTGTGGCGATAAGATAACTGGTTAAATCACTAACGTAGAGGCGTTCCATCTTAGTCCTCAGGGTTAGCAAGCAATTACAGTATTAGGATTGCAATCTCGTGAGAATGAAAATGTCTATGGGTCACTGATCTCTCCATGAGGTGGTGACCTGTGTGCTCGTTTGCCTTCTTCATACCGTAAAAAAAATATTATGTGGATTGGGTTGGTAAACATAATCTATATATATATAAAATGCTTTGTCCTGACTGACAGACTGATGGATCAATGCATAGCCTAAACCGCTAATCTTAGACACCTGACACTTGGAGGGTGTGTTCTTTATTGATGGAAGACGTACGTACGCGTACGAAGTCGCCGGCGTACTCTAGTAAACATAGAAAATGGTGCATCTAGTGGGTATTTACACCATGAAAACTGAATCACGCCCAAAGGGATAGCAGCAGCTATGAACTACTCCCTAGCTAGACCTACCAACGGCTGGTGGAACTGGGTTGGCAAGAGCAGTACCAGGAACTCAGTATGCAAAAAAGGGGCAAAGATTAAGTCGTCGGGTTGCGGAAAGGAAAACTAGCCCGCTCTAACCTATAGCTAATCTCAGCCCATATGATATGGCATTCTAGCGAACCCCACGTCAGGTTTGGCATTAACGGTCTATAGATTAGCTGACGTTGTTCTTCTTCTCTTCTATCTCGGTCCCTCACTGCTGAGGATCGCGACCACAGGTTATGTTATGCCAGTCTGTGCGATTGTATGCCGAGTGGGCCGCCCGGTGCATGCTGCCGCCCACCGCCGTCAGACTATCTTGCTGGTGCTCTGCCTTGAGCACGCTTTCCATCCCAGGCCCAAAATAATTAGCTTCTCCAGACTGTGCTTCGAAGAACGCATGATGTGACCGAAGAATCGGAGGGCGCGCTCTTTCCAGATAACAGAAAGCCGCTTGGTGAATGCCTAACTCATACAGTATGGACTCGTTGGTTCTCATGGCAGTCCACGGTATACGGTCTCCGCCAACCCACATTCCAAGAAAGTGGTGTTCGACTTAACTTGGGCTTTGTATAAAGGCCCTTTAAAACAATAATAAAAAACCGGCCAAGTGCGAGTCGGACTCGCGCACGTAGGGTTCCGTACCACTATACATCTAAATAAATGTAAAAATTACGGTTATTAAGGTTTACGATTTATAACGTATTAAAAAAAAACTAATTATTAGATCTCGTTCAAACCAATTTTCGGTGGAAGTTTGCATGGTAATGTACATCATATATTATTTACACATTTATCATTCCCTTATTTTAGAAGTTACGGGGGGGGACACACATTTTTCCACTTTGGAAGCGTCTCTCGCGCCAACTATTCATTTTAGAAAAAAAAAACATTAGAAACCTCAATATCATTTTTGAAGACCTATCCATAGATACCCCACACGTATGGGCTTGATGAAAAAAAAAATGAGTTTCAGTTCTAAGTATGGGGAACCCCAAAAATTCATTGTTTTTTTCCATTTTTGTATGAAAATCTTAATGCGGTTCACCGAATACATCTACTTACAAAGTTTCCATAGTATTGTTACGGAATAAAGTGGCTGTGACATACGGACGGACAGACATGACGAATCTATAAGGGTTCCTTTTTGCCATTTGGCTACGGAACCCTAAAAAAGAAAAAGTTTTTGTATGGCGCGGGCTGGAGGCCGCAATGGTGTGAATTAACAAAAACGGAAATAGCATGAGTATTCAGAGCGGAATACTGGCCTACTTAGCTTGAAGGGGATGAAAGAAACTAGGACCGGGGTGTTTATGTATGTAGGTATTTTCGTCAAGAAATTCTTGCTTTATGGCTTTCGTGATACCTATACGATATGTTATATATACCTATACATATACGGTAGTACTTTAGGTATCACTTTTCATGTCTCATCCTTTTAATATAAGAACTAGATATTGCTTCCGAGCTCGCCTGCGTGGATCTCGTTTATTGTTTGACATTTATAGATACAATAAATTGGGGGTAAAAATTATCCCAGTTCTCTGATCATTTTATCAAAATCGATTCGGTAGTTTAGATACGCGACAACCTCACATTCGCATTTTTATAGGTAAATACGTAACCTCAATATTTGTAGATACTGCAGCTGTACCTTTCTTATAATTTCGCTAAAACCCTACAGTAAGAAAGACAGCATCCGAAAATTTCTGAGTACGTACTTGCCTTTAACACAAACAGTGCCCAAAATGTTGTTCGTTGACCTTGAATTTTGATCAAAACAAATTAATCAATAGCTGAACGTGTTTGCGCCCAAAACGAATGTTTCACCCGAAATAACATAAAAACACTATTTGTCATCCGCGACCGTTAAACAAGTTCCTACCAGCCAGCGAGAGAGTTCTCTTTTTGTTGTTCCAAGTTTAAATTGAAAACGGCCGTTGGCCGCAAGGCCGGCTGCAACCGTCGTTGGTGAGTCATCTTCCGTACTGGAGATGTTCTACTTGTACTTGCGCCGGCGCCGGTTGTTTATGTACCAACTGCATTGTTATGCCTCAGTTAGTTTAAGCATAAATGCAAGGTTGTATTTAATTCCTTGAGGCATTCTTGTTAACATAACAGGTTTTTAATTATGAAGTGTAAATGTAAAAAATAGAATAACGAACTTAGTTCCTAAAGGACCATGGGCAACCTTGTACCTATGAAGGTCTGGGCTCAGACCCAACGGGGCTGTCATGAAATAGGTCATTTTATGTTCTTTCTTTTACTTATTAGGGGTGCCTAGTTCCCATGCAGTAATTTTCCCTTGCATCTATAGTAAGTTTCTCCAAAACTGGTGCCTTCAATAGAAAATGGAGTAAATATAAATATCCTTGACATATCACTCAGCTCTGTGGAACCCTACACCGAAAACGGTCCGACATGCTCTTGCCCGGTTTTTTTTACCATTAAAGAGAAAAAAAGAAGTCGGGGTCGCATATTTTACCTAGTTTTTTATCTAGATATTTATATTATTTGATATACACCAATCAAAATGTCCAAGGATCAAAAATATCCCTACATTGTTTTGATATTTCTCACTACTTACATTACGAAATTTCAAGAGAATGTAGGAATATTATTGATTCGTGGTCATTTTCATTTTCATATTGTACAACAATATAAGTTACAGTAATAGCTATTCTTTTAGCAAATTACTAACTGCGTCACATCTGTTACTCTCCTCCGTGAACATCGAGTCCTCCATCGATTTTTCTCGATGCTCAAGGTTGTCTGGCTCCTTAAGACTTGCGTACTGTCAACAGATGTATGTGCACGGAGGATACGTTCTTGTCTCCTTATTTTTTCTTGCTATTTTTGTCGGCAGAATTATGACAAGTTTATTTAATCGTGGCTTGTTTGTTGGATTTTTGCTGTAAAGGATAAAAATATACATTTTCATGGTGCTGTAAGTACAATTTGGATCGTGTTGTCACATTTTGACACCATTATCAGAGCAGCTCTAACGGCATACATACATAGTAGGTACGTGAATACACTCACGCCTTCATTCCCAGAGTGGGGTAGGCAAAGTTACAGAATTTGTGTATGAGAAACCGTCACTAAGGAACGAAAATCCCCATTAGACTTGTGAAAACAGCGGTTACACAACATGTCCTCAAAATTTTAACTCATTCCATTAACGGAAACTGGTTCAACATCGACTTGCAATACTTCCTAAACCAACACACTGACTGACATATTTAGTTTAATAAAACTTTATAATCATTCCAATTTCCTGTTTTAGAGCTATTATTTTTATAAATAGAGTGTGGTGGCTATGCTAGGCACCCCAAAACAACGATTGTTCTCCCACTGTTCTCATCAAATGGACCGTGAAAACAATATTTTATGGTTCATTAATTATCCATGAACCAAACGTTTTATACGACACGCAAGCAACGCCATATGTTTTCTAAATTACTGGCCAATATTTGGATTTACCGGTTTTTATAGTTATCTAGTTTTTGCTTATGGTTTCTAAACCGTATGTTCGTATTCTTAGTATTAAAATACAGCTAGTAGTTGTTGCGTCCATTTCGAAACGTTTATCACGGGATAACGTGTTTTTTTTTGTATTTAAAAATACCCTATGTCCTTTCTCGGGGTTCAATCTATCTCTATACCAAATTTCATTAGCATAGGTGTAGTGGTTTTTTAATATTTATTTATATTTCGCATTTATAATATTAGTATACCAAGTATGGAATGAGTTTATGAGGGGACACTGTATCATATTAATTTCGTATCCGCTTAACAAGACGAATTATGAGTAGACTTAATCTCTTCTGATCTGCATTACCTTCAAACAAGATTTGCAAAATGATTTAATCTACATTTAGTTACTTAACAACAGATATGGATAAACGTGTAAAAACATCTTGTCACTATACAGGGTGTTAGGCAGAAGGTTGGACAAACTTCAGGGACTAACTCTGAGGTTCATACTCATCAACTTTTACTATGGGACCAACATCCAAATTGCGAAAAAAAAACACCTGTTCCATACATTTCGGCTGTTTAGATCTCAAAGTTTGTTTGGAAAAGCTGTTTTTTTTTCGCAATTTTGGATGTTGGTCCCATAATAAAAGTTGATGAGTATGACCTACAGAGTTAGTCCCTGAAGTTTGTCCAACCTTCTGCCTAACACCCTGTATAAGCGATAAGGGCATATTACAGGCCCTGGCACGTCGTTTTCAAATGTACTTAGTCTATAACTTATTCAAGTTCCATTCCAATCTTAAAAAAACCGGCCAAGTGCGAGTCGGACTCGCGCACGTAGGGTTCCGTACCACTATACATCTAAATAAATGTTTTTCTTTATTCTTTATTATATTGGAGTTGATTGAATGAAAGGTAAAATGCGGTTTACGATTTATAACGTATTAAAAAAAAACTAATTATTAGATCTCGTTCAAACCAATTTTCGGTGGAAGTTTGCATAGTAATGTACATCATATATTATTTTTACATTTATCATTCCCTTATTTTAGAAGTTACGGGGGGGGGGGGGACACATTTTTCCACTTTGGAAGCGTCTCTCGCGCAAACTATTCAGTTTAGAAAAAATATATATTAGAAACCTCAATATCATTTTTGAAGACCTATCCTACCCCACACGTATGGGTTTGACGAATTTTTTTTATTGAGTTTCAGTTCTAAGTATGGGGAACCCCAAAAATTTATTGTTTTTTTTCTATTTTTGTATGAAAATCTTAATGCGGTTCACCGAATACATCTACTTACAAAGTTTCCATAGTATAGCTCTTATAGTTACGGAATAAAGTGGCTGTGACATACGGACGGACAGACGGACGGACAGACATGACGAATCTATAAGGGTTCCGTTTTTTGCCATTTGGCTACGGAACCCTAAAAACACCATACTTTTTTCCTGGTTCGTTTTTAAAATATTATTTCGACTACAAATATGTTAAAGCAATAACCTTAAAATAATTCACAAAGGCAACAATATCGTCCCGTTTTAGATTTAACGTTCCAAAAACGTTATTAAATTGACACTAAGACGCTGAATTCCCGAAGGGGGGAGCCTTGATTAAAAACACGGGAGGCGAAGCAATCGAGGTAAATTCCTGTACAATCCGACGGGATAATGCAATTTCTCGAACCGCGCGGCCTAATGGCCCATTCCGGGAACTTTATTCGTTCATTTGCGTATAAAAAAAATGGGGGAGAATCGATCGAGTTGTGCATGACGGTGCTTCTAGTATGTCGGTGACTGGAACCATTATAATTAATGCCCTATAGTTTTCAACCCCTTAAAAAAGGAGCCATCTGGTCCATAGTAAGTCGAGGGAATTCTTTAATAATTTGGTTTAGCCAATCTACTAAATCGTAATCATACGGTTGACGTTATGCAGGCAGTTGTTGCGTTGCTTACTTTTCAGTAAAAGCTGTCAGGAATGTCTACAATATGATTGAGATGTCAAAGGAAGTAGGGGCCCGAAACATTTAAAAACATGCTAGAAGCATGTCATTGCATGCTAAGTTTAACCGATGTGATCGCTATTTGTTAAGTTTAAAGACCTACGCTAATGTTAACATAACAATGCATTATTATTTGAAGGTTAAAGTGTATTCTTCTATTTCAATTTCCGATGACCTTAACTAACCTTTGTTATGTCTTGAAGCGAATCGAAAGTTAAGGGTTCAATGCCTTTTAAACTTGATTGCAATACGTATATTCCCTGAAAACAGTACCCTTACCATTAGTTACAACTACCGTACCTACTCGCTAGCGAGTCGAATGCTCTGTCCTTCGCGCTCTATAAGAATACTACGGGGTCTGCCAGGGACAGAGCTTCGACTCGCTAGCGAGTATGGTAAATGTAATTCATGGTAAAGGTACTGCAACACTAAACTCGATAGTGAGTACTCGATACATATCGAATTATTGCTCGCGGTGCGGCGAAAGCAATTTCACGTGGATCTCAATTGAGAATCGGTCTTAGAATTCATAATCGTCTAGAACTATTGAACGTCTATAGTAATGTATTATTTATTAAAGCGGGATAGAAGCTTCGTCCATATCTCGATCAGACTACATAGCTTTGTGCCTAAATACGACCAGTTCGAATAATGGTATGTAAAATACAAGTGGGTTAAGAAGACTAACTACCAAGAACCGACTCTCGAGACTGAAAAAACTCCCACACCTTAACAACCTCTCGAAACATGTCCACTTTCAAAGACGCCAATCGACCAACATTAATTATAATTATATTCAATACATCACTTCTATTCAAAAGAAATTGAGCGCAATCAGCCTACATTACTTTCTATAGCTTTAGGTGAATCAGCAACCGGGTTCCGAGATGCAATGAAAGCTGGTTCTCCAGAAAAGGCAACATAACATGTGGGCGAGCAGTCTTGCTTCGCCCACAAACTCAGTACATTTCCACAATGCCACTGGCTCTTTGCAGAGTCAATTGTCTATAGTAATCAGGTACATTGGCGCTCAATATACAAACTTGTACAACCAGGCAACTGGCGCTGTTTCATTGTAGTTTTCAGAACCGGTAATTCCAAATTTGGAGACCACTACTGATAAGTTCGCTTGTTGCATTCTTGATATGTGATATGCTTTTGTTTCTACGAGATCGTTGAACTTTTGGGTATGAGACGAAATAAATGATATACATTAACAAATATCCCGAGCGCCCTGATTTATGTTTTATATAGAAAATAGACACGGTTTGGAGTTACGGGCAATGAATGTGTGAAGCACATGTTATGTTACTAACACATTCGTGCGTAAAGGTGCTGGTAAGTGTAAAAATAACATAAGCACTTGCAACTTGAAATCTTGTGGATAAGTAATCAACAATCCGACGCCATATCCGCCTATTAAACTAAAAGTGTGTGTTTTTTTTGTTTATGCGTTGTTGAAAACGGGTCTAGACTACAATTATAATCTTGGAATGGGAGTTCATAAGGTTCATCGGTTTGCTTAAAAAGTTAGTGGTGGTTAGGTGGTTTTGGATTATAGATTCCTGTTTTCCCAATTACCATTAAAACATTATAGATTATTAGGGTCCGTCCGGATCGCTACCACCATCTTATCCATAAACCATACCGCCAAGCAGGCAGTGTTCGCATTGCAGTGGTCCGGTGAGACAAACGCTGTATTGCTTACTATACTAGCATTCCAGAGCGTTCCATCTTAGTCCCGGTTGGCAAAGCATTTGAAGTCTTAGGCCCGTATTAATAAACTGATCTCAACTTTAATGCTTGTCTCGAGAACCGTCAAAAATGACAGTGTTCTATGGTTTGGCGTTTACTTTGACGTATCGTGTGACGAGCCTCACAGTCAAGATGAGTTTATGAATACGGCTGTTAGGATTTCAGTCTTGAGAATTCAAACGTGTATGACTCTCATCACTCATCAGGTGACCTGAATGCTCGTGTGTTTTCCGTTGCAATAAAAAATCTAGTTACTCCACTAGTGGTACATTGAGGATCAATGTACCACTAGTTATTGATGTAAATTTCGGATACTCACCGATTGTCTGACATGTTTTAATATTATTGAAATTTTACACAAATTAGACCAGTAATCCTAGTATAGCTGCGTCTATATCGCGTGTCAAATGTGTATAAATCATCCGTCACTGTCGTACTTATTTACGTGTTAGAACGTGACGGATGCCTTATCCAAACTTTGTCACGCTATTTGCTACAGCAGATGGCAAATTTGCATTGTAACGGTTTTGTGACCGTAATAAGTAATCTCTAAAACAATGAACCGACTAATGCTTCAACGGTTTGTGGGATTCGTTACTACATCTGTCCAAATATACATATGTCTTTGGTGAGATGTGCTAGTTACGGAAAGATGTAGTAACCGTGTAACTATTGAATAGGTTAATTGGGGATAAGACAGCCGGTGTAATGACTAGCATAGAGGCATTCCATCTTAGTCCTCAGGGTTGGCAACGCATTTGCAGTCCTAGGCTTGTAGTCTTGTGAATGCGAATGTCTATGGGTCACAGTTTCCCCTTACCATCAGGTGGCCTGTGTGCTGGTTTGCCATCTCTATGACATAAAAAAAATATAAAAAAAAATAGGTGAAAATTCAGCCAAGTGCGAGTCGGACTCGCACACCGAGGGTTCCGTTTAAACTTTGGCGTTTAACACTGATATTTTCGGTGTTGTGACTACAAAGTTAGGACTTTTGTCTTAACTGGCGCTGTAAGACATGGCTCCTTGCCAAATTTCAGGATTCTAGGTCAATAGGTATTGATTCCCTTGAGAGTGTCAAAATATGCGGCATAAACGGCCGTATACCTTTGGATTGCGTTGACTTGGGAGTTCGTTTTATTACATCTCCAAGATTGAACTAAGACTTGACTATTTGATAATATACGCGTTCCTGAGAAAAAGGGTGTTGATAGACAGACAGATGGTCGAGTAAATGATCCTGGGTTCCTTTTCCCTTTTGAGGTACGGAACCCTTATTACCGTGCAACGGAGTGCGGGGACAAAAATGCACTCAGTGCTAGTGACTCCTTAAATATTGACAAAGTTTATCGACAACTTTCTTCGTGACGTGACATATGCATCTTAAATTTCTTGCAAAAGTAAGTCGTACCTTTATATATCTGAATGATTAGATTTCCATGAAGATAAACGATCTTTTTTCTTTGAGGCATTTCTAACTGACCTAAAAAACAAAAAGGTTCTCAATTCCTCGGAATGCTAAAGAATATTGTTGTACCGAATGAATTGGTTATTCAATGTAATTTCAATGGTTGACAAAACTGACTCGAGTCCATAGTCAATGTCAGATACCGTTTGTTTATAACTGACCTAAAAAACAAAAAGGTTCTCAATTCCTCGGAATACTAATAGTAGATTGTACAACAAGTGCATAAAACGAGCCATTTTACCCAAGATGTGCATATAGCCACACGAGCCGGAACGGCGAGTGTGGATAGTCACGTCGAGGGTAAAATGGGTTTTATGCTCGAATTTTACACTCTGCTTTTCACTTCGATTGCAAGGAAATAAAACAAGAAGCACATACTGAGATAGATTTTCTTCGATTTAGGCGGCAATATCTTCTCAATTACATCTTTCGCACTTCTTTCCATTAAAGTCTCAGGCGAAATCATTATTTGATTGTCACTATCACTACTCGAGGACATTGTTTAACTACTTATTGAATTTTCAAACGCGACACAACAAAATTTTCTAGTTTCTAGTTTTGTTCAACGAAAAATTTGCTTCGCGCCTCACAATTTTTCTTAAACTTTTTTTTTATTTTTGACTATGTGACGTTTGACTATGGTCTGTGCCTTAATGCCAAGTTATTATAAATATTTGCGTTATATTTTTTTACTTAAATGCACGCCGTAGGTATTATTCGTAAATTTGTATTTAGATAGTTATACAAATGTCGTAATTAAATTAAGATGTAACCAAAATCTCATAAAAATATATCAATTAAATGAAGGTGTATTGTGTGAAGGCTGTAAGGCCTGATTGCCTTAGTTTTAAAAGAAGAAATTACTTTATGCACTAGTGCATAAAATTTTATGCAGCCTATACCCAGCATAAAGAAGGACTTTACGAGCATGAGAAGTGAAAAGAATATTGTTGTACTGAATGAATTTGTTATTCAATGTAATTTCAATGGTTGACAAAACTGACTCGAGTCCAGAGTCAATGTCAGATACCGTTTGTTTATAGTTGCGATAAGTATAAATAAAAGAGGTTTGGGTATTCAAACTTGGCCATAACTTATGATAATGATGATTAAGAATTGCTTTTTATCGAGCTCGATAAACTTAGTTGACATTTAATGAATCACTAGCACTGGTACATTTTCGCCCCCGTCAATCCGTTGCTTATTACCCCTAACTTTCAGAAGTGATATCTGTCAAACGGCGCAACCGATTTTCATGAAACCTTAGATTATGTATGTATGTATTCTGACGCTGGTATTTTTAGGGAAAGCTAGTTAGATCGAGATGGTTATTAGCTAGATTTGATCAAAACCGGTTAATCCATTCAAAAGTTATAATCGCTAAAAGTAGGAGTTAGTTCGATAACAAATCAAACATGTTATATTGTTCAAACAGCCCTTCTAACAATGCCACTTTTTAAATGTATACTGCAGAACCGTATAGGTTTTCAGAAACCTGAACAAAACATTTTTCTATTTTCTCCCGTACTTCAACTTTTTTCTCCACTGAAGAACCGACCCTTCGTTAGTCTTCGTTGTTACAACAACAGCTGTCAGAGAACCAACTAACTACACATTTGTTCTTTCATTTGATTACTTACTCTTAAATTCAATACGAGTCTCGTTACTGAAGTTAAGTGGATGACGCGAATACCCTTACGCTCGAAGGATAAATAATAAATTCCTTATTGTATGACACACCCACGCATTCCTTCTGGATTCGCGATTGGGTCATGTATACACGACAAATTGGACGAGGGAATTGTATGATTGGCTCCTACGTTGTTATGAGTACATTGCTTGTTTTTTTAATCAGTGGGTTCAAATATTTATAGATTAATAAATATAAATAAATACACTCCTAAACGGCCCAATGGATTTTGATGAAACTTAGCTAAGAACCATCTCGATAAAACTAGCTTTCTTTAAAAAAAACAGTGTCCAAATCTGTCGATCCGTTTGGGAGTTACGATGCCACAGCAGACACACATATACACAGACAAAAAAGAGGGGTGTTATACACTTGAGAGCAAAGAAATCGAGCCACCCTTGCAATTTTTACGTTGATGCCAATTGTGTGAAGCAGGGCTCGGAAAACTGTATTTTTTTCGAAACGGTTTCGTCTTAAATGCCTAAGGAACGATTTGTTTCGGTTTCGTTCGCAAATAACGTTATAGAAAACGTTTTTGAACAAGAACGAAATTTAAATATTTTTTGATCCATATAACGTTTTTAACCGTTTTATGGGATCAGCATTTGCTGGGATCGGTAGTATCTAACATTACTAAACAAGTTCATGCTTGTCGCCACTTTGTAGCCGAACGCCGCGCGCGGCCGCGTCCCGTGGATTAAACCGGTTTTTGATAACGTTCTCGTTTCGTTTCCGTTCCGAACAAAATGTTGAACAAAGAACGGTTCGAAACGTTTTTAAAACGTTATTTTGAATAACGTTTCCGAGCCCTGGTGTGAAGGTCTTAAGTGTTATCATAGAAATTTGAATGCCAGATGATAGGTAATTTTGTCTTCTCTCCAATGATACAATTTTTAGTGGTAGGGATGGATATTTCACGTCACTGTGGGCAATAACAATACCCCACCTCTAATTAGCTTATTAGTACACATACTGACTGTGCCACATCATTAGGTATAGAACCGTTTTGTTTGTTGTGCGGGCTACCAACAACTAAAGTCAATTTAAAAAAAAACATTTGTTTATGACATCTCTGCTCAATTATACTGGGAAAACCTTTAATAAACATGGATACTACCCCGTCCGAAGCCGCTCAAGCAATTGCTCTGTTGCAAACAGGGTTAAGTCAACGTGAAGTGGCCCGACAAATTAACCTGACGCGATCATCAGTCCAACGAGTGTTTCAGAGGTTCCAAGCGACTGGTGCTTTCTTAAGAAGACCTGGCACTGGCCGAGTACGCTCTTCCTCGGAGCGAGATGACCGCTTCATTGCTATCACCTTGCTACGGAATCGTGCGACTCAATGCTGTTCAGCTTCAGCAGAAGCTACGAGAGACCCGGAATGTGTCCATCAGCCGATGGACAGTTAGAAGGAGACTTGCAGAGAAGAATTTGACGTCACACAAGTCTGCGAATGGCCCCAAGCTCACCCCGAGTCACCGTCAAGCACGACTTCACTTTGCTAGGGAACATGAAAACTGGACCCTTGAGCAATGGAGGACGGTACTCTTCTCCGACGAGTGCAGGATTTGACTTTTTGGCAATGACGGCAGGAAAAGGGTCTACCGAAGGCCTAGAGAGAGATTTTCGCAATGCTGCATCGAAGAAAGAGTCGCATATGGTGGCGGTTCATGCATGGTCTGGGCCGGCATTTCTTTGGAAGCGAAGACAGACATTGTGTTCGTTACTGGGCCTGGTATCGGGCCAAATTGAAGAGGATTGACCGCTCATCGGTACATTGAAGAAGTCCTCGCTGAACATGTGCTCCCATTTGCTGGCTACATTGGCGACAACTTCATGCTGATGCAAGATAACGCCAGACCACATACAGCTCGGATCACTCAGGACTACCTAAGAGAGGTCAATATCCCTGTCATGGATTGGCCAGCACGGAGCCCGGACTTGAATCCGATAGAGCACGTCTGGGACGAGCTCAAAAGACGAATCAGGGCCAGGGATCCCGCTCCTGAGAACCTGCACTAGCTCAAGACAGCGATTGGGGAAGAACGGGCGGGCATACCTCAAGACTTTCTTAATAAACTCGTACGGTCAATGAAAAATCGCATGCGTGCATGTCGATAAGCTAGAGGAGGTAATACACTTTATTAAAACCTGATAATTTGTTTTAATTTTAAAAAAATCCTTTAATTATTCCCTGGTATTCATTGGTTCTAAAGTATGCATTGTAAAGGCCGTGCGGTTTTCGGCCCGTAACAAAATGAAAATATCCATCCCCACCACTAAAAATTGTATCATTCGATAAAAGACAAAATTATCTGGCATTCGAATTTCCATGATAACACTTACGACCTTTACACAATTGGCATCAACGTAAAAATTGCAAGGGTGGCTCGATTTCTTTGCTCTCAAGTGTAGGTTTTAAGTGTGTTAAAACCTATAAAAAAAAACCGCAACAATAATGTGTTGAAACAGTTTATTTTGGAATATATGCCTACTGGTTATGCTTACGAAACTTCTAATGATAATGTGAACTGTAATAATCGAATACATACATCACCATCATATAATGGCGTAATTATTAACGCGATACCACAATTAGCGCGAATGGGCGCCATTTGTATGTAAACTCATACAAATGGCGCCCATTCGTGTTTTATTGCTGCTAAATGCAATTCCGAATTGCGCGAAAATCCATAAATTGCGTCGAGGAATACGCACCCCTCATTTTCTGTCTACACGTCTATAGTAAGTATTTGACGAGATAAGATAACACCATCAAAGTTGGTGCTCCGTTATATTTAGTTTTATAAGTTTGCTGTGATACCTGTGAGGAGAGACACCGTTCTTCCATTCTCCTTAGAAAAAATGGCGTATGTCTCATAGAACCTCGTATGTAGTAGCGTCCTTGTTTCTTAACATGGGGGGTTAAATTTACTTTGACTAACAAATTGCGCATCCGTTATTAAGGAGGGCAGCATATACACTCAGGAGCAAAAATACCGGGTCAGAGTGCGTTTTTCATACAAACGAGACTATTTCGAAGCCTTGGTTCCTAGGCAGGGGTTGTTTCGAGTGAGGTTTAATGGTGGATACTCCGAGGTTCAATAGAGGAGGTCAAAAGTTCTTAAGATACCTAACTGATCGCACAATCAGTTAACACCACAGCCGGACAGTTTGGGTCAGCATTTGGATTTCCATACATTTTATTGCCATTTTAGATGTTTTTCTGAACATGCACAATTCCGGCGTTAACCGCAGATTCATTCAGGTATCCTAGGCACTCTGGAAGTCCTGTATCGATGCTCGCGGTATTCATCGTCAGAATTCACTAAAACCATTCCCTGGCGAGAGTGGCGAGGAACTAAGGCTTCGAAATAGCCTCTTTAGTATGAAAAACGCACTCTGATCCGTTTGTTTTGCTCCTGAGTGTATATCAACATTTCAGAAAGTTCCTATAAGCAATAGCTGTCGATAAGGGTTCTGGAACATTGGCTAATTAATTGATTATTATGATTAAAGCTTGCTCACCCAAAGCATTCATCCGAAAAATTACCTCTTAAAGGGGTTGGTTTGATGTATTTTCAGTGTTAGATATACATACGTTTTATGAACTTTGTAACATCAGTATATTGCTTCCGATTCAGTTTACATACAATCCGTTTTTCCTCAACTGTTTCATGAGCGCTACATTCATTTTTGAAATTTGAAATGAAGATTGCTTGTACCCTGGATTGACACATACGCTACTTCTCATCCCGAAAAGTTTAAAAATTCCCAAGGGAATAACGGTAATCGAAATCAACGCGGACGAAGTCGTGGGCAGAAGCTAGTAACAAATAATTCTGGCACCTTTATGGGCAATAGCCTGAAACAAAGTACTCTATTATATTCTTTTAAATTATTATGTATATAGCTGGAACCGTAAACTGTTCAGAATATCTATTGTGTAGACATAGCTTAGGTTGGGTTTGATTTATAAAAATCTTGAATAAGTAACAGTATCTTGAGAATAATTATGGCTGACGATATAGACCCATCCAGCGTATCTGTTAGTTAGAGGTACAGTTACACGTTACGACGTGTATAGATAGATTATATCGTCTACAGACCCGAGATATAAATCTTCATCAACCACAACAATCCCAGCAGTTACTGAATCGTTCCCAAACCGGAATGCCTACTGTTCATATAATTGAAGCTCTGAAATGTTAATTGAAATGATTGCGGTCTGTTGTGTCGTGTCTTATGACATAAGCGTCGAGAAGCTTATTTATAAGTAACGGTTTTTAATGTAACCGTTGAAAGAGTTATCTTGGGACTTTTTAAGAAAGAGATTTAAAAAAACACAAGTAACATACAGACTATTAAACATTACATTAAAGAAAAAGGAAAATAGATGACATGTGTAGGTACCAAATAATTATTCCTAAAGTGATTGTTGTGAAAATGGTCCCAATTCAGCATGTGCTGGCTGTGAAGCCAACGCTGGTTTTCCGTTGGGATCGCTCGGCGAAGACACTGAAGGTGACACAGACATTACGGTACATTTAAAACAAGTAACAAACAGACAGCGCTTGGGAAAAGATGGCAACCAGATAGGCTAACGCGTGTTTCTGTATTACATTACTATCTTTAGAAATAAAATAATCCTAAATACTTAAATTAATTCAAAGCCGCGAACGATTATGAAGAGTTAATGCTATAGAAAGGGAAGCACAGTGAAGGCACGTTCGACCTAAACGCTTGTCTCGTTAGGAAGAGCGAGCTCCTTCCGTACTTGTATTATATACTCTGTGGTTTATGCAAGGAAAGTGTTAGTATTTAAAACTTTTTATGCATAGTGTTCTGGCAAAATCTAGACGTTGTTCTTGTAAGATGATGTTTTGTCTGAGAGTATGCATTTCTACACAGTCACTGATGTCTTTGTGTGGGCACTTCCTTAGGCTACACTTACCATTCGGCACTTTCAATTGAAGATGGCGGCCTTTATCGACGTCGAAATAATCTGATATGATATGGTTCTAAAGGCTTGAGATTATCTGCTATAAATACCTTATGCATGCACATAAATGAATGAAAAGTTATCCTGATATTTCCCTTTGTGGAAGAAATGTATGTCCTTTTCGTAGTATTCCCGTGTACCTTGATGACATTAGCGGTTTTTTTTTTTAGAACCACGTATTCTCTATAACGAAGCTACAACACCTTCGCACTTATAAAGAACCTTGATTGTCAGACTATAAACTATTGATACCAAGTAGCTTCAAAGGCAAATTTACTTCTACAATTCTAACGTTATGCTACCGTAATATTTAGTACTTCTCCAACCCAACATATAATATAAACGCGAGTCATTAATCCATACTTTATTGAGGTATAAATCCGGCCTAGTTGCGCTTTTAGTAGTTTTTTATGGCCCCCCCGAGGGTCAAACAGTCTCGTGCGTTTATTTTATTATAATTTGCCCTTCCAAGTCGAGTTGCTAAATTACCCTTTTGGTTTGATGGTGATTTGCAATTTTTTATTTTGTGTTTACAAATGTTTGCAGTGTTAGTATTGCACTCCTCGAATTCCATTTTCCATCAAATGGCTATGCCCGTTGGCCAAATTTGTGTTCATACGAATTCCAAATTACCTCATTATCTTATTCATTCTGTGAAATATGTAAAAACTTTCGGTTTCTGCTTCCGTTTAAAAGCCAAATAAGTATCAACATTTTATCAATTGGAATTTACTTTTCCGTAGATGGAGAAAAACAGTAAAATTTTAATTTTTAAAGCGCGATTTCACTTTACAAATTCTAGCAGTAATTTGTACAGATGAAAGTTTCCCAAATGGAGTTTGCACCCCATTATGACCAAAATTATTATATCTGGAGAAACACATCCAATCAGGAACGTTGGAGTGTGCCCAAAAGAAAATTAACAACCAAAGTGACGTATCCGACAGAGATCCAAATGTCTGTAACGTCATTTAGGTTTGGCGTGGTCGAATTTTTTTGCTAGTATGAGGTTCATCGCGCATGACCTAGCGATCGCTGCCGGGGTGAATAATCTTTAGCGTGTGTTTTGCGCTGTAAATGTATCTGGCAAACAACGGTGCCTTAGTCTTGGCTGCAGAATGAATAACGAATGAATAGACAGATGATAGCGGATCTATCTTATGTCATCAAGGCAAGGGCTGATAAATTTATTGCCTAAAGGGGCTACGTAATTAATAAAAAATATAAGCTCTTACAAAAACTTTGTCTTTATCTGTCAAATTCAAATGTCACAATGACAACCCTTACGGTAATTCCACGTTTAAAAGTAAGGGCATTAAATGGCAAATAGTTTGTTTGTATTTTACTGTTTTTGGGTGACGATGTAAATGTAAAAAATACTTCTTATTCTTAACTTTTTTTTTTAAAGATAAAAACCTCCGATGTAGTTGCGCAGCCTTCTTTGAGAGCTCATGTCACTTAAACGGCTCGACATATTTTCACGAAACTTAGGTAAGAAACATCCCGAATGAACGATATTTCTTTTAAATAAAAACGCATCTAAATTGATCTGTTCGTTTGGAAGCTACGATGCCACAAAGACAGACATAAATAGGAACTTTTTTGGCAGGAGTTAAAATAAAATCTTATTATTATTACCTCCTTTTATTATTTTATTATTTTCCGCCGTTACATATTTTTTAAAACAATCTACCGGCTTTCTAATACGGTTCAAAAGATTCTCTTTAAAGGTAGGATGGACTGACGGACGAACAGTTGGCGACGAACAGTAGTTGGCGTGGTTGCCTAGTATAAAGTAATCCGCTTGGCATCTCTTGGGTACGGAACCTTAAAAATTGGTGAGTTTTCAGAGAGTCACATCTCTCAGCACTAATTCGCATTTTGTCTATAGAAAATGACTGTATTGTATGAAGATGCGAAAGGAGAATTGATGCGTAAGTAGGTACGCATCTTGATACAAAATAACTATTTTATATGGACAAAACGCGAATCGGTGCTGATAGATGTGACAGCACCCATACCTCGTATCATCTATCATCATATTAATCATGTTCACGTCCAACGAACTCGTGCTTTCAAATAATCGCTGCCTACATAGTGAGTCATTTGTAACGATCTTTGTCTGCTCCAACTCCGCGATTCCGCGAACATTTTGAATACTATAATATTTGACAAGCGCATACCCATCACAAGGTCGAACTTTTGTTTCAAACTGTTTCATCTGTCCAAATTTTCATTAGAAATGCATGGGTCCTATCCTATAGGTACCTATTTAAAAATTTCAGTTCATGGATTCTGAAAAGAAACGTATGAACAGTTGCAAAATATAACGTTGAACTTGCAATAGGTTAATTAAGTTACCTTTGACAAGTTGTGTGCTGGCTATAGTGATTTGATCATGTTGTGTTGCCGCAATATGGTCTAAATTCCGGTTCTATCTAGAATTCCTACTAATAGATAATGTTGTTACAAAATATACTTCAGTACATTAATAAATACGCAAGAAATTATAAACTCATTTTGACATTTTATTACAGTTACAGTGGTTGAAATTCGCAAAAACTACTACTGCACTAGGTATATTAGTCAAGTTGTATTGTACCTACATCCTATTAACCTATCCTACTAGCTGTGGCCCGCGACTCCTAAAAGCTGTTAATCGCTATTCTCTTGAAAACTATCAAATTTTCCGGGATAAAGATTCCTAAGTACCTTCCGAATTCAATTCAATTAAAATTGGTTCAACAAACCAACAAACCCTAACTTCACAGAATGGATGACCGTTTTACAGCATAAACAAGTACACTTCCACTTTTAATTAAGGTTATCGTTTCAACTTGGTAAACTAACATCAATTTGAAACTAAAACCTTAACGACTCATCTGATAAACGTACTAAAACTACACTAATCTAATTACACGCTACCAATGACCGTCGTTCATTTGTTTTTTTAAACCTATAGAACTTGTACGGGGGTGTTTTTTTAATCGTCTTTTATTTTCTGCTTCCAAACCATACCATTTGGCAACTATACGACCTATACGAGGGTTGTGTCTATCTCTTATCCGGCGGAGTGCGGCGCGCTCTTTCATATGTGTCCTCGGGGATCCGCACCGTATTGCTAAACCCTGTTTATTTGCGATAACGTTCAGAACTGCTTTTCTGCTTTTCAGAAATGCTATTACTGTTAAACTGTGATGTTTTCATGTTTGGAAGTAAGTAAAGGTAGTCTTATTAACTTTACTTACGTATGCCTCTTAACCAATTATCTATGAATTTTAGTAAGATCAGTCTGTATTATTTATAGACGAACAGATTTTTAAACACGTTTTGATGCCAAACGAGCGTAATTTTTTAATCGTGAGTCGCTTCTGATTTATACAAAAATCCAATTCACTTTGCATCGCCGTGTAAACCAAACAAACTGGACTTGTATGAAACCCAATGCATCAGAAATTACGCAACAGGACTCATAACTAACAAGCTCACAACTCGAATAAATTACGCTTCAGCCTAAATATCCTAATTTCGAATTAAGTGATGAATTAGCGGAGAAGCATTATTTACACGAGAATTGCATTACGCATAAACTTGCGGCCTAAGGAATTCAAAACGGAACTCGTCTTACATACAAACCAGAAACCGGCAGTCTGCCAGTAGGCAGCACCCTAAAGGATACGCCTGTCTGGTTTCAATCTTGCTTCGTAATGTACTTGATTGATAACAAGGAGCATCGGACTTAAGTGACTTTCTTTTCCTTTCTTTTATCATTACAAAGTAGAACATAACTGCTCTATTAACTGATATTGACTGAGATATCCGTCTGAAAAGTCGTAAAAATCAACATTACGTCAAAGAAAACTGCCATTTTTGACGAATCTTGAAATGGGTATCTTAGTTTAGATTGGTTTATTAATATCAGGCCTACTTTATAGCAACAATTTACTAATCCAGGGTCCCTTACATTTTCACCCTTCTGTACCTACTATTGAAATTGTGAAATTAGGTATTCTTGCCTTGGAGTGCGGAACTGCACTCAAGGGTGACTAGTGACTAATGCAGTTCCGAGAAGCAGAGTATTGATTTCAACTGTTTCAACTATTTCTTGCACTGACTTGTATTCGATACATAGTTCCTACACTTTCCACAATCAAAGGCATAGTACCTATATATTTGTACGAACGGTGACCCGCTTTGATGGCTCTGAAGTGTATATTGGTATTTGCTGTCTTATTTCTTTGCCAAGAAAGAAGAGAAGAAAGAGACGCTACAGATATGCTAGATGCGTTGGCGAAAATCACATTAAATCGCCATACTCTTAATACTTACCCTGACACGTTTTCCCGCTCATCCCCAAATGTAATTAAAACAGCAGAACAGTCAGGACTTGTTTATTACTACAATCCCACTTCTGATAAAGGACAAGAAAAACAAAATGGTATTGTTTGACCGATAAAGAACCGTCACACTGACGTGAGTCATTCCTGTTATTAAACTTTTGCCGTAAACACCGTCTCGTCTCGTTTTGTAATGTGTACGCAGGAAATCGGATCGTGGACGACGGCAAATTACATCCGCAATATTGCTCAGAATGTTGAGCGTTGAACTTTTCCGTCTAGGCTTGGCGGTGAAACGAGTTTCGCTTGGGGTTGTTTCGTGCTATAACATTTGAAGTTGTGGAAGTAATATATTGTATTTGTGAACAGCTAGCGCGGACACTCGTTTTTTGAAAAATATCTGGGTTGATACGAAAAGTGCTTCAAATTCAATGGGAAGGTTGTGGGCTTGTAACTATGTTTTAGTTTCGTTTTTGATCTGTTATCGTATTGGCAACTGTTACTTACTTGACAGTAATGGCGGCCGAATTAACAATTTGAACTTGGAACGATTTGAATTTGGAATTTTATCGCGTTGAATAGAGGCGCAGAATATTTATTTAACTTTTCAATACATCTATCACTTCAGGGCCTGAACTGTTACATTTCCAGGTAACTACTACCATGCAGTTATGTTTAGCTATTTCCTTTTTTACATTTTATAACGAAAAACCTTTGGATCCCTTGACGAAAACACCATTTCTATATTACTGAATGGTATTTAAAAGAATATGACTTGTGTACAAACGTTAGTGTTCATAAAACAAAGCTACCCCATTTGGAATTTACCGGAATTCACTATCATCAGATCCTCAAGTCAATAAAAATACTTTAAATTTTTTCTTCCATGTCCCCCAAAAATTGATTTTAGTTACTGCATACTATCTCCCAAGACAGCCATCACACAGTCATACTCGCTGAAATGGACCGCGAGTGATTGATACGGCTTCATCTCTCAAGTTACGTTTGAGTTGCGGTTCGCGTGGCCGTGCCCCGCTTTGTACTTAACGTGCAATATGTCTTGAAACAGCCTTCGGGTTTGGACTTCTCACTCTCATACACTTCATACATGTAACTAACATACATACTAAATGTGCTAACGTTTCTCTCTGAATTATTAAATCTAGTTGGAAATCGATTACAATACAGCCCGGGGCATTATTTGTATGATTTTTTTGATAGTTACCCATTTAAGGCGTCGCTTCACAATCCGCTTAAGACTTGTGTCACTGTATATTAGTGTACTTAACTGGTAAACTTCTATTCGGGCGGATCAATATTCAATTAAAAGTTTAGTCTTGTTCTGTAAACTGATCTCAAGCATTTAATTAATTTTATTTCCTTTATCTTTATCCGGTTTTACGCATGAATAAATTAAACGCTACGCGGCTAAAGGACTAAAAGTTTTTACAGCCTCTCAATGTTACCATAATCCGAATACTTGGGTAGTTGAATTAAACTTCAACTGTCATTGTTCTTAAAATTCTACATTGGTTTAATCCTCTGAAAGGCCTAAAGCTTCAGACGTAGTCTGGCCTTCATCGACCCGTTGCGTGTCATTCTTTTTACGACTTTAGTCGACAGCGGTCGTGTTCGGAGTCTTTTATAGCGCCACGCTAAATCCGCTATACTGTATGCTTTTAAACCAGATGTTCATGGTTAGCTGTAAAAGTTCACGAGATTTTAACCCCGTATTAAAGTTGTAAAATGTTCTTTATATTACTTTTGATATATCGTTCCTGAAACCAAGACGAGATAATTTTAAATATTACTTTGTTATTGAATGTACCCCTTTTGGGTAATAAATAACTATAAATCACTTCAACAACTCAACTAGGCTTCGTTTGGGATTAGGTTCAATTTTGTAAAATGCTCCCTTGATATTAATTCATTTATAATTCAACAATAAGATTCTGCTTTGTACCTAACCAACTAAAATACAGAGGCATGCCCAATTTTAGAAGCAGTTGACGACATACTTCGTAAAAAAATATATATTATTCTATCAATGATCTTTTTGACGACATTTAGGGAATTGTATTTGATTGATTTTATGAACATTTGTACGTCAACAGGCAAAACGCAGATCTATATTCCTAGATTGAAGACCTAATTGAATACCTGTGATTAACAAATAAAATATATTTTATTCTATTCTATTCTGGACAATTACAGTTATAACGCGTGAAATCTTATTAACATTGAGTCACCCTCTAAGATTGAATCCAATAGAGCCAAACAAACAACCGTCATAAAGACGTCGGCAGTACAAAGGAGGATCATTATAATACACCAGATATCACCCCTCAGGACTGACCCTTCTTCATATAGAAAGTCATATCACATTGATGTTTCGCCGAACGTCGACCCGATACCCAATATTATATATTTATTTTTAATATTGATGAGGTTAACGAGAACTTCACTAGGTACTTACAATCTTCCACCAAGGGGAGAGCTATATGCTCCTATTAACTTACTATTTGAAATTCTCGATTAGAATTGCAAAACGGCCCGCGTTTTTGTTTTACGTAATACGCTATTCATACCGCTTCTGGGAACCTTGCAAAGTTATTGGAAAAATCTATCCCTAAGGTAGTGAGAGTAGGCATAATATGGTGTCGCCGTCGCAGTCTGGCGCTGTCTTGTAATATTTTATTGGAAATTGGAACTTATACCTTAGATGTCACCCCTAATTTAATGCGACCAAATTTATACAGTCCTGAATATTTTATGTGGCCTGTCCTCAATTTAAAGAACATCAGAGATTTAAATAACGGGATCGTCTAATCCCTTATGAATCTTATGATTTTGAAGTCCCTCGTCAATATTAATGACGTACCCTTCGAACTCTGATTACTTATGACTGAACGTGACGTTCATTACAATCGGAATGATCCCGCGACCGACGGGATTATTACAGACTTTTTAAGTAACGAATTTTTTTTCCGGGTTTTAGTTACGTAGAACTCGTTCATCGTTACTGCTCGAGCAACTATTGAATTTTTGAAATAAAAGTATCCGTGTCTACCAAATTTTATTCAGCGGTGTACCAGTGAATGCATGAGAAGTAAGCACCAAAGAGACTGGCGCATTTATAAATAATTACTATGATTACGTCTAGGAAATGAGAAGAATGTTTAACTTAAAAATATGTATTAAAAAAAAGATCATCTCCAATAAACACGCGTCGCCATGCCGGTTGCTTGATATTCTTGTAAGTATCTCGTTCCGCAGTACACAATATGTTGTTAAAGTTATTTAACTCACGTACTCTCGCGCTTTCATTACATGTACAAGTATTGTTGAAGCATCTAGTAGAAGTAATCCCCTTAAAATATGTCTCATAATAGTCTGGATCAAAGTGGCCAGTATGACAAGTTGCTCAAGGGTATTGTTTTAGTCTGTGTTTCTGTCATAACGCCGGGATACGATGTTTAAACAAAGCCTAAAGCGAGGCAAAATCGATACGGGTACCGTCGCAGGCGGACGCGCGCCGCCGCCTCCAAATTATATTCTTAGCCAAATCCAGCCGGCACGTGACTCAACTTGTTGCCGCTCTTTGAGGGAACAAAGCTATACATTATGCACCGCTAGTATGATAATAGGATAAGATGGCATTATTAATGCCGAGCCCCATGTTGGGCGCCATCAAATTTAAAACTGGCGACATAATTGCTTTCAATCTCTGTTTATGTTCTTTTAAATTAGATTGTTTTTATTTATGTTTCCACTTTTATGATTTGTTCATGTTTTACAGATCTTTTCGGATTAACTTATGTAGCTATACTGGCATTGCTTACATGAAGATACTCAAAAAGTTTGCGTTAGTCACCTTATTTCTCCCTCTGGTATTATGGGCAAAGTTTTGTTCAGGGAACTAATTTATCCGATTTATCACTGCTTTCGTGATATAATCTCAAGACTATTCGCGGGGTTGGTAATGTTAGTATAAACTTCGTCAAATTAGAGTTTAGAAGAAGTTCTGGTTTAATTTCGGCCTTTCATGAACTTGCATCATAACAATCAATCTACAATGGTTTTCTCATAAATACATCCCATCCCATTAAAAAAAAAAGATACTGCAGATTAAAAAACAATTGGGTTAGTTTTAATAGCACAATCGGTCGATGGCATGATATGACATCGGGCAGTCAGTCAGGCGGACGCCAGGAGCGGTATTCCCGCGGCGGCACCGCGTGTATGCACCGTCTGAGCGAGGCTCGGTGCTGGAATTTCCAGTTATTACCGCAGGGGGACGCGACTCGGGGTTGATGCCCGCATCGATCCGCCGCACCACGGCCGTGTCACCGGTGCACGAGGTTACACCACCAGCACCACTGCATAAACCTCCACTACTCTCAAAATAAATAACCATTCGCCACAGAAATCAAATCCAACGAACCAATTTTCCAACCTAATAAAGCTCAATTCAATCCCCTGGCAGCGCCAAATCGAAACGACAAATTTAAGCGATATGGATTAACTAAGAGTTAGTGAATTCATTGATGAATGATTTCGAGTACCGGAAATCAATCGGAAGCAATTCAAGTGGCGAAACAAATTCAGCGTAGCTTGCTGGCCGTTAATTGGCTGCGGGCGGCGGCGCCGAGACGGCGGCGGAACCTCCGCATGGGCCCCCTCGGGCCTCCCCGCGCCTCCCCCCGGCAGCTCGCTGTTTTTATGAGCGAGAAGCCCATCGAGACCCGCACGAGTCTGGGCTGCTCTTAAATTAGTTAGTCTTCCCCGACCTGAGACCCCTGTGGTTGCTAGGTGCGAATTAGTCTGAAACTACAGACTGGAAATATTTTATGTTTTTTCTTATCAAGAGCTATCTTTGACTCCAAGTGACTCTCGTAAAATTAAACATGGGGCAGCTTGTTGTAATACTTTTATAAAAGAACATTCGCAAGGGTTCGCCCTTCGCAACATCGTTTCAAGGGAACGTCACAACATAATAGATGTCGCGGGTGACATTATTTCTCCATTTGGTAGGCTTATTTTCTTGTGCAGGTTATCAAGTTAGGTTAGGGGCGGCAGCTCGCATGGGGTGTCGCAGGGTGGGTCCGCAGGGCGGGAGGGCGCGGGGTGCGGCTATCGACCGGCTCCCTCCCCCCCGGCGCGGTTCAGTTTCCGGGCGAGAGTCGCGCAGTCCGCCCGCGCCGCGCCGCGACTCTGTTTCCTTAGATAGACAATCAAATCCTTCACCATGCTGATAGGCCTCGTTCGGGACTCGGTGATGCAGTGCTTCTGCCACTCGTGCAGAGCACCGGTTCTGCCTGCAGGTTGGGAGAGTCGCTACACCGGACGCCGGTCACCGGCAATGTTATTCGAGACCGGCGTCGCCGAATACTGTCAGATCGGAGACAAACGCCCATTTGTTGACTACACAGATACCTTGGTCGAATCTCTTGTTTATTTTGGAGTATTTCCTTTCTTTTCAGGCGAAATCTGATGTTCCTGGTATTTCTTTTGTAGGTAAATAGTCAGTCGTGATTCCCGGCTCCTTACTTCAGCATATTACGAACTATGACTATGATGGATATGAAACCAAAGATAACGTTGAATTTTGAGTCATAAGTCAAAATTACCGTATCTTTTGCAAAATCTAGCATGTCTAACCTTGAACTGTAACTTAACAGCTACCGGTTTATTGAAAATAAGAATCCCCCTCGGCGGAAGATCATTTTGTACCCTTTTGTTGGTATGAATTTCACATGTAATCCTTTAAAGCGCTTACGTCAAATAAATGCCGGCCGGCGAAGGAAGGGGCGCCGGTACCGGTAATTTAAATCGCACTTGACATTAAGCACGTGGTCCACTAGCGTTACTCCACCTGGAAGGGGGTGACGCAGACAATCAGAGCAGGATGCTTTATCCGCACCCCCCCTAGTCCTACTAATTTAGTTAAAGCTTAGAACATCCCCTGACATAAGTTGTTAGTGTTATGTAAGAACTTTGTTAATGGAACTGGCGAAGTTTTACGAAGTTTTCCAACAGGAGTGTTATTAAATTATACATCTTGTTACTTTGTCAAGCTTTGAAAAATATAATGTTTTGTCATAATTACTATCCTGCGTTGGCAACACATTCGATTACGCCGGTTTAGCGTTTGGGCCACTGAAGTACGTATTGGTCTGTCCGTATAGGCTGCGCTGACTGGTTTCAGGCTAGACCTATCGATTTGACATAAACTTTATACGTCCACCATTTTGTTGGAAGTTTTACTACCTATGCCCACCATTTCCAGGTTATGTATTATATGCCAGCTAGGATTATGTGCTCTGTTT
Source organism: Acleris sparsana (assembly GCA_923062465.1). NCBI lineage: Eukaryota > Metazoa > Arthropoda > Insecta > Lepidoptera > Tortricidae > Acleris > Acleris sparsana. The sequence goes on from OV281286.1 coordinate 20,363,434, forward strand.
TCAGTAAAAGTATATACATCTCCAGTATATCCGATATTGAATTGAAAGATGGCTCACTAAAACAGTCAACAAATTCAATTTGATGGAATTCATCAGTATCTGTTGTAAAATTTACGGCTGAATCCACTTCTGTTTTATTCGACCCTTCAAAATTCAATTCGACGTCATGAAATTTTCTTTTCATCTCTCCTGTTCGGAAAGTTTAATTTGAATGGGTGGATAGCCGGGTGGAAAATTGCGTTTTCATCTCTAGGGTGGAAAGTAAATTTTTTTTAATAGTTACGATTGGCCACGGATTCTAAGATAATTGAGCTACGTCATATTATTAAAATAAAAGATTTTCATATATCTAAACTCGGCTATACGTTAAACGATGTATTTATTACGGCCTATAGGTTCATATGAAAATCATTTTAAGACTGGTCTATTTTTTTCGCAATTACAGAAAATCAACATTTAAAATTATTCCTCTATTCTGCTGCCCGCCATAATGCCGTGATAGCATAGCATGACACTTTTTCTTTCACGTTTCGGCATGGCCATCTAGAAAATACACTACTGCCAACATTAGAAAAGTTTAATCGAGTTGGTCACGACCAAGGAGCTTATTATACAACAAGGAGGTTGAACACCGAACATCCGTTCGAAACAAGAAATTTGACCTTTATTACGTCACGAATATATTCCATCTCTTTCTTTAGTTAGGGTAAGAATGAGATGGAAGTCATGCTCCTTGGCCGTGACCAACTCGATTTAACTTTTCTAATGTTGGCAGCATTGTGTATTTTAACTTTTTTATGAATCTAAAAAAAAGTTTTCAATAGATAAAACGGGAAACGAGATTAAATATATTTAGGTATACCGTGTCTTTTTTCCTCACAGTCGAAATGAAAAGTAGAGTGTCTAACTCGGGTGAAATTACCCATTTCCCCTCGAACTATTGGCGCTCTCACTTCGTTCGAGCGCCAGAAATATCTCGGGTGAAATGGGTCACTTTCAACCCTTGGTTATCAATCTACTATTTCTTTTTCGTCGTCTGGTCCTGTCACGCATTAGAAGGGCCCTTACATAATGCAGGTTGATCGCGGTGTGGCACGCAATGCCGACGTAAACCAACGTAATCAGTCAATTCCACTCGTCGCCAGGCTTAATATAGTCCTCATTGTTACGTATTTACCTAATTTAAAGTTAATCGTAATTTTCTCGATCCGACTGTTTCAGTCCATTGGCATGCCTTTCCGGAAAACTCGAGCTTTTCTAATAGAAATCTATTATACGAGTGGTACAGCCGCGCAGCTGTTTGAATTCTTCAAAACCCTCAAGAATCTAATATGTATTCCAAATAAATCATTAAAGGTTAACTCTAATAACATTTCATCTATTGATTTTAAGTCAATACTAGCATCCATTAAGTCAACCTCACAGCATTACGCATTTATATTGCGTCTGTTATGAAACCCCTTCCTGTAATCATAGACCTCAAATTGTATCATTATTCATTAGATGGAACCTCCCTGCATTATTTAGATCTGATCTGATGTCATCAAACGCTCGTCAAGCCTCTCCGAGGGTATGTCAACAGGCAATTTGTGAAGAGGCATAGGGGATAGCGATTACATAATTGTTTAGGGTGCGATTAACAGTCAAGTTTAATTAACTCAACAAGTTTAGGACCCTTTGATCCGCGGGGAGCAACAGGAATGGGATCATCGCATTCTATTTGAATACCGCCTTGTCCGCTTTACTCTTATGGGGTGTGAAATGCCGTTTGGCTTGGGGTTTGAATTGATTGTAACTTTGATTTAATTAATCGTCTTTTAGATGTTTAATTTCACCTATATTGCTGATTTTATCTGATTTACCAAGGATAAGATTTTTAGAGTGTTAAGTAAATGTATCCAACAATTATTCTTAAGGCACGTTCTGAATCAGTACGTCGCCGGCAAGTTTATGGTGATGCATTGCAGGTCTGAGCGGAGTTTGCGTGACTCGGCTCGTTTCGCTACACTTGTTATGCTGAAACTTGGGAATTTGCAGTGGAGCCTTTGGCTTCAGTTTTGGGGTAGTTAATTTTCCAGTTGTGTTTTATTAGTTCTGGACTTGCCATTGGTATTTTCGCAGAGTTCAGAAACTTCTTAATTATCCTTAAAAACAAGAAATTAGTTTAATTTAAATTAGTTTCCTGTATGGTAACTTATTTTTATGAAGCTATCTTTGCTTCTCCCTTCTCGTCTCTTTCTTTATAAAGCAAAGACTGCCCTGACCTGTCCAAATATTTTAAAACGGCCAAAATTGGTCTACTTTTGCGTTTTATCTTGTCTTTTGTGTTTCTACGTTGCTTCAAGACAGGCCTATAAAGTTGTATAATACAAAAGTTAACAACTGTAGAAAGGACCATTGCCATGTGTGATGTCTGACCCAAGAACCAACAGCTCAGTTTTAGGCCATTTAAAAGATCTTTGCGTATACGGTCGAACTCTGAATTAGCTGTACATTTTAGTACCTTAGCTATTAATATGCTTAATTTAAACCACAAGACAAGATTTGAATTCGATCGCAATTTATATTCTACATTGCGCACAGAGTTCAATTCCATTGCAGATAATGTATGGGAAAATTCCTTAGCTGCGTTTGGTTCTTTTGACGCACGTATAGAACTTACCATCGGCGAGTGCAAATCACTTAATGTCAATGTTATACACAATTTTCTCTTCCTCCTCTGCTATCTTTATATTTTTTGGAATGTAATTTATCTAATCCCTGATAAAGGAAATAGTCTGTTTCTACAACGTAAAATTCCATGCGTTTCCTGAACCCCAGTAAGCTCTTCGGCGGTCGTGTTTGGTATTCCCATACGGCTGAAAATTTACTCTCTCCCCCAGCGAGTTTAAAGCCGGCTCTAAATATTTTATCAGTTTACATGTCGTATCGTGCGGCGCCGAGGGGTCTGCCCTTTCAGCCGTTGCCCGTTACTGCCGTTTCAAACATTTATATTCGATTTACACAAGGTTTTTCACGCTCTTTTCTATTATGATTGCATTTAATTGCTTTGCGTTGAACCCTCAGGGCTTGTTTCTGTTTAGGATTATGAGGTGGCTTTAAAATATTTTCCGAGTTTGTGCGAAATTTATTTTGTCCTCGTATCGTTGGTGTTATCGTTTTATCTGCAGTCGACATTTGTTCGCTGCGGTTTTGCGAACTACATAGTTAAACTTAAACATGCTGTGTTATTTGGGTTTTACGAGTGTCTGGATTAGTTTTAGGTACTGTTATAACTATTGTTTGTTGTATATTTCTGTAATGCGTGAATTAGGGTTTACTTTTAATAGAAAATAACCAACTAAATAAATTACTAAAGCCGATTATTTTACACAATAATGAGCTCTAGCTGTCGGCAAACACGTCGGCATCCTGTCCCTGTACCAGCGCATTTAGGAAAAATCATAAGCCTAGCAACACGCGAAACATTATCATTAAAAAATATTACCTCCCTTCATGGGCAGTCTGGTGGAAATATAATCGGTAGTGAATCGCAGTTACTAAATTGTCACATAGTGATACATTACATGTAATCCCAACACTTTCCTCAGCCTTGAGCGCCGTCTCCACATCGTCTGCCGTGTAAACCGGGCTTAGCTGCTGTGAAGGATTATCCTCCACTTCGCCATTCCTCTCACGTACTCGCCCCGTCTCCCGCCGCCAGCCTTATTACCTCACGAGTCTCACAACTATTGCTTTAGCACAAGTCGAACCCCGGACGTAAATGACAATTTATTTCTGTAGTTAATTTTTAGAAGCGGAAAGTTTGGACAGGGGACGGTTGCTGGTATAACCTGAATGTGTCCAGTTGCTTGTATTTTTAGGCGTTCATTCCTGAAAATTACAAAAGGACTCCTCTTCGTTTTCCGTCTGTTTGTCAAGACCCTTTTTCTCAGGAACGCGTGGAGGTATCATCATCGTCTGCATTAACAAATGGCTACAAAAATACGGCCGTTTATGCCGCATGTTTTGACACTTGCAAGGGAAACATAATCTATTGGGTACCTACTTCCCTTTGACCTATAAACATGACATTTGGCAAGAAGGCAACGTCTTATAGTACAAGTGGAGGGAAAATCCGAAAACCCTTAATTTGTAGTAAGATCACTGTGATTCTCAAACTATTTACATACCTACAGGTTGGTACGAGACCCTCGGTGCGCGAATCTGAGCTTTTCTTCATTTTAGATGTCGGTGAAACGGTTAGACAAAACGATATGTCATGCGAGTTAGAGGTCAACAAGCGAGACAGTGAAAGCTTATATGATATGACGCATATTAAACGATTCGCCAATTTGGTTCACTATATCGTTTGTACATTTCGTGCCTGGATCAATATGCTCATTGTTCACAACACTTATTCCAACAAAGAACAACGTTGCTCGTCCTGAATGCGTCAGCGCTTGCGGACAAAAACAACCTTCACAAAATAGCTCAAAACGAACAGAATCGATATTTTATCGTTTCAGGTAGTCACGCGAATCGATTCATTAAGGTCCCTTAAATAAACATCAGACCGACGCTGCCCAACGTAATCGCTTTTCGATTGTCGTCCATAAATATGGAGTTGCTCGGTTCTTGATCATTAAAGGTCTAGGTCGTCTGTCTTGATAAATATTTGTAGCATCCACTAAGTGGAATGAACTGCGGTTCGTTTCCTACCTTTGCAGCTTTGGGAGCGCTGCTTAATGAAGAAGAATCGTAGGGAGTCGATATTACTTGACTTCATTGTTTTACGAGTATGTTAACTTATGTTGCGTTGGCGCAGGATGTTATTGCTTCTACCGCAATATTTTTGCGCAGTACGTTTTGACTTCATCATTTCGTGAAATCGATCGGCATGTTTCATATTTGAGATATCTACGGGCTTTGTCTCTGATGTGACTCGGACTCTGGGGCTCGGGCTCCGCTGACGTTCTGTTCCTCCACAGCACACCGGCGCTCAGCACCAGTCAAGAAACCAGTTGGAAAACCAAGGACTAAGCAACCTAAGAAGGTCAAATTTATTAGTAAGTGTTTGGTGAACTGCTTTTTTGTAATATTAAGAAATAAAGATGGGCGTGTGAATTTTTAAACGCACTGACTCAATACAAAGTTAGTTCATCTTACAATAAAAATTCGCAAAGTAAATTAACGATGCTCGGGAAACTAACACGTAAGACCCTTTACATTAAAGAAGTACGGAATACCATTTTTAAGGAATGTCATATACCTTTGGTAATCTTAAATTGTTGGGTTTCGATTCTGCAAAATGTTCAACTCAAACAACCAAAGAATCTATTGAGTTTTTGACTATTTATATTCAATGTGAAAACCATTCACTATCACTATTATCAATGAAACCTTTAGATCTTTCTTGACTTATATCAACTTATTCATAAGATCCTGCATTGTTGATACGAAAGCGAACGCGTTTCCGATACGCCCTTGGCTTTGAATAGCTTGTATGCGTCAGCAAAGAGCTACGGCTCACTCTCATACATTCTGAAAGCATGAAACTAAAAGAGAATTCTCTATAGGCACATTTCGACATAAAACCGATTTTTTGCGTCTATATATTTAATGCTTTGCAAGATGTAAATGTTTTACGAGCTTTACTTTGTTCGCATTCAGCAGACAGCGTTGAGCGCGGATGTACTTAGATACCGCAATATCCGAATGAGTCATCCGCTTTCGAGAGGGTGCCTCCCTTCCGTGTTAGGGTTCACACGGATATTCCCAGGATTACATTCAAATATTAACGCTTCTATCTGAAAACGTAATAAAAACGTAGAATACAAAGAAGGTTATTAACTTGATTCTGAACGTGAAAGAACTAGTATTGCACAACAAAAGGATGAAGCCGTTTATTAAAATGAATACCCCTAAAAGGCCTAAGGATCTTAAGGGATGAAGCGAGCATGTGTACAACCTCGATGCCCGAATAATGTGAAATAGAAAAGCCTCCATAATACCCTCCCTTCGGAGTTTCAGTTCACAATAAGTAACGTTTCCAGACGACAGCCGACCTTGAGTATCGCGGTAATTTACACGCCGGGGAAGTTCTCCCGGCTTTTAAAATTACCACCCTTAAATTATGTCGGGGACTTAATTAAGTGGGGGATAAAAGGACGTTTAAAATTTGAATTGTTGCCGGAAGATTTTTTTAATTCCAGCTTAGGGGTGATTTACGGCTTTTTATAGCTGTTTTTATGGCTGAGTTTGCTAAGTAGGAAAACCATATGGTTGTGATGGGAGTAGGTACTGTTTATCCATTAAGCTTTAACTTTTAATTATTATTTTGTTATGAATGTTGCTTTGTAAGAAGTGTTAGTTTAGGACGTTCGGGATTTTTTATACTTTTTAATCAGTCTTCTAAAACGTACTTTCTGTACCTAATTTCACTAGGTATTGAAATTGTACGATTCGAGTGACCACCGACTTGGTTCTTTGTTAATGTGCCCTATCCTTTTCTGGACTTTCAAAGAGAAACATGGACAGTTTTAGTGGAAATGGAAATGGTCCGCCAAATTATAGAATCCATGTTGTATTTTTGTCTCAAAGGTCAAGGCAAGGCAAGGCAGGTAGGGCACATAGGCGAAGTAAACACGAGTAGACAGTCGTACTGCCCTCATACGGAGAAAAGGCACATCTGCAATTAATTCATAGAAGCATATTAAACTCTCAGAGGTATAAATAAGGTTAGAGTGCCACACAATTCATATAGTAGATGTGCCTTTTTTCCATAGGAGGCCAGCGTAGTCGACACTATAATGCTAAATTTTAGTAGATTAGGCCAAGGTCTTGCAGAAAAAAAACCGCCTAACCATCAAACACTTAAATTATGGCCACTGTTAGTATTTTAGTAATCGAAGCAGTAGGTGTTCCTTTTCCTCGGTTTAATGGTGGAAAGGTATGGATCGAAACACAAAAGCGATAAGCTTTTATGCAAAAAATATTGTAAAGAAACCCATTCCGCCCTCTTTAGAAAAAAGGGCGTATGTCTCACAGAACCGCGTATGTATTAGTGACCTTATTTCTTAGGTTGGCAGTTAAAACTTTGACTATCAAATTGCTCATACGTCCTTTTTACTTCGAAGGGCAGCATTCAGCGGACATGTTTTTTGAAGCGAAACTAACGTTCTTAAGGCCCATAACGATTTTACGTATACTTATTTCTACCCACATTTAAAAGTAACGTGGGCTGTAGGGTTTTGGCCCAGGGAGCAGTAAATGACCTCGCAAGGGTCTGCCAGAAATAGGGAACCTTAATGTGATGCTTACGACCTTTCGCCCAATTTACATGTTGGTAAAGGGCTATATTTTTACTTCGAACGCGCTACTTGGAATTCTGTAATGATCCTTCGCTTTTTGAGTTTATAGAAAGGTCTACCTAAGGTCTGCAAAATTCACTCTAGCGGAAGGAAACTTACTACACATATGTGCGTCCTAAATATCAGTTCTATTCACCTCTACATATGTGGTGTTATCTATGAAAAGGGACCTTATCGTAGATGGCACTTACGCCGCACTGCGTCACGCGCCTTTGTATTTATATGGGAGCATCGTTAATAATGGCGGACGCGCCATCGACAATTAAGTCCCAGCCACATAATAATCTTATATAGTCAAGAGGCAATGAAAACGGGTCACTTTGTATAGAATTTCCATAGAAAGTGACCCGTTTTCATTGCTCTTGAGTGTATTATATAGATAACAACCCTCCTTTCAGAGCTGATATCTCTTTAACGTAGTAACAGATCTTCAAGAAAACTAGTTGACAAACATCCCGATAAAACTAACTTTCTTTAAAAAAAAGTGTGCTTCGTTTACCCCACTTAGTTTTTAATTCTGAGACATCTTTCTCTATCATCTCTCTTCTTCTGAGAGTCTAGTTTAAAGTTAGTTTAGAACTTCTTTCAATAGCCCACAAATTTATTTATTTAAAAATGTATTGCACAATATTAAATTAGTGTACAAAAGGCGGACTTAATGTTACAAGCATTCTCAACCAGTCACCCTTAAGGTGAAACAGAAATCAATGTAGGTAGGTGTAATAAAGTGACAATCTCTTTAACTAATGTGTGTACAGAATGACACTACCATCCGGTTTTGATCCGAAAGTTTATACTTACTTACTGTTTATAATGAAGATTCTGAAAGGTACGATCAACAAGAAATTTAACTAAATTACAAGTACCTATTTCGTCATTGTCATTAACTAAAAAACAGACCACTCCTTTGTTATTCTTATCTACACTCAGGAGTTTACCGGGTCAGAGTGCGTTTTTCATACAAACGAGACTATATCGAAGCCTTGGTTCCTCGCGTTGTTTTGAGTGAGGTTTAATGGTGGATACCCCGAGGTTCAATAGAGCAGGTCAAAAGTTTTTAAGATACCTAACTGATCGCACAACCAGTTAACACCACAGCGGGAGAGTTTGGGTCAGCACTTGGATTTCCTTACATTTTATTGTCATTTTAGATGTTTTTCTGAACATGCACAATTCTGGCGTTAACCGCAGATTCATTCAGTTGGGTATCCTAGAAGTCCTGTATCGATGCTCGGGGTATTCATCATCAGATTTCACTAAAAGCATTCCCTGGCGAGGAACCTAGGCTTCGAAATAGCCTCTTTAGTATGAAAAAGGGCACTCTGACCCTTTTTGTTTTGCTCTTGAGTGTAGCTCCTGCGCAGCAAGTTTTTTACTTTCACACATCCCTACACCAGCCATAATTTACGAATTAACTTTTTTTCTCTTATACTTTACAGTCTATAAGTCTCTGTTATGGATTTAAAAATACATTAGGGCATGTGTGATTACCGTTTTAGAATAGTGCCACTCCATGTATTCCCGTGGATGTCGTAAGAGGCGACTACGGGAATAAAGGCCTGGAGTACTAAGCCTTGCAACCTATCACTAATACGGCTGGTAAACATCTTAGCCTAATATTGCAAAGTGTGGTTACAGAATTATCAACATTTTATTTAGAGTTGTTGGTAATTCTGTAGCTCTGCCTACCCCATTCTGGGAATGAATGTATGTAAGTAGTATGCAGGACATATCCCTGAGCTGCCACAGGATTCTAAACTGTTTCGACAAATAAAACGTATTGACTGTACATAAATACTCCCAAAGCCTTTTACGTAAGTAGGTATCCAATTGAAAAAGCCACTTATCTTATTACCCCAGGGGCGGCCGTTAAATCGATTTGGGAATTACTTTCTTAAATTCCAACCCCGTGCGACCAAGTTTAAGTGTTTAATTAGTGAAACACGAGGAATTAACTATTCTACTATTTATTTAATGCTGTTCTAGAAAATGTCACGTAATTTAACTGTTGGATCGTAAGGTCCAGTCTAGCACTTAACTGAACCGTTTCGACTCGCTTTAGAATTTGTTTTACGGTTGATTGGTAGGTAGGTTTTTGTTTATCCGTTATTATTTTCCGATACATGTAATTTTATCTTCTTTATCTTCACATAGTATACGTACGTAGTGTAATAGTAGTGGTGGTAGGACCTTGTGCAGGGTCCACCCGGATCGCTACCACCATCTTATCCATTAACCATCAAGCAGCAGTGTTCGCATTGCTGTGTTCCAGTGTGGGGATGAGACAACCGGTGAAATTACTAGCATAGAGGCATTTCATCTCAGTTCTCAGGGTTGGCAACGTATTTGAGGTTTTAGGAATGCTGTTTTTAGATTTCAAATGTCTATGGGTCTCGGATTCCACTTACCAAGTGGTGGTGAGTGCTCGCGTGCCTTATCAATGCCATAAAAAAAAAACAAAGTCGCTTTCGCGTCTGTTTCTCTGCCGTCTGTATATCCGCTAACTTCTTAACTATTTATATTACATATACCTATATATTGATGAGTGCTATTTATTTCGATGCGGTTTTCTCTATTAGTTAGATATATTTTACGGAAGTTTGTTATGTATAATGCTCGTTTATGTACGTGTGTACAGAAAATTCGCATAAACCGAAGCGAAGTGATGACGGTCGCTAGCTATTTATAATATCTTTACATATTATAAAAGAGTCGCCGAGTTCCCGTCGTCTGTCCCTATGTATGTACGCTTAGATCCTTCAAACTACTCAACGGATTTTAATGCTTTTTTTATCAATAATTAGTGATTCTAGAGGAAGGTTTTTATGTATAATAAATTCTGGTCACCCAAACCAAAGCAAAGCGAGGGCGGGTCGCTAGTTAGTGTGTTTGTCCGATAACAAGATAGGACGATAGGGAAATAAGAATTGATATTGAGGAATTTGGGGATTCATCTCTCTCAATAATTTGTACAGTCGACTACAAACCAGTTCTGGATCTAATTGCAATGCATTAAGCTGAGAAAGTGAATACATCTCTTTGTAGACAACTGTGCATTACACAGTATTAATACATTTAATACCTACCGTAAAATCATAACATCTGCTGATGACAAAAAGTTAGCTTTTAAAAACCCAACTGCTGTTTGGATAAAGTTTTCACATTTTTTACATATCCACACCTCGCTTGTCGAAATTAATCCATCTGTTTAGCCTTTACAAGGGAACAAATAACCATACATACTATCAGCCCAACTGAGCTACCATGGAACGGTGACACTTCTCACAACTTTATGATTCAAGTTGTGAGAAGTGTCACCGTTCCTCACTTCACTCTGACAGAGTTCTGTTGAGTCAAGGTCCCATTGGTCTGACAGTATATTCAAACATTTCAAAAACATTACGCTCCTCCCCAGTCGGGTAAAAAGAATAAAACGTAGTATTTTATATTTCCTCCGAGCAGAACCCCGTTAAATCTCTGAAATATTCTACGAATACGTAAACCATAAAACAAGCCGGGGCTTGTTCTGACAGGATCGTTCCTGGCCGCGTGCCCAACTGCTAAGTGCAGCGCCATTCGTTTCTTCAACTCGTTACCAACTTCCCTAACAAATCCATTTATAACTAAATATTTTGGGCCTTGCATTTGCATAGGTCTACGTCCGTCCGAGGCGTCTAAGCATGTAGAAATAGTAGGGTTGAAGAGTCAAACTAGGAACCTTAAAACCTTTATACTTTCATCATCTCCGTCTATCCTCGGTCTAACTCAGAACGTCTTTGCTTGGAAGCCGTAATTCTTAAGTAGAATTGATTGGTTCTTGTGATGTGTTTATACCTAATAAAAATGATCTAAGACTCTAAGACAGCATACATACAATTACTTTTAATACAAAATTCGTATTTTTCGTGATAGTTTTTTGTGTAACGGCGTCTCGGAACTCTAAACTGAGCATGGTCCGACATGAACACCCTACACTTTAGACATACTCTTGTCCGGTTTTGATATGAAGAGGGAAAACGAGCACAATTTGTCACCGTAACGAAATTATCGATTAACGTCAAACACATACAATTCTGTAACGAAATTGTAAGTTAGTTAAGTGGCGTTTAAATAGCGTCTTAATGTACATTTATTTTGGGTTTTACCCACCTACTGTAAGAATGAAAGAAATTTTTTATTCACAACAAAACTATTTAGGTATAAAAGTAAATAAATAATATTACGCATAATTGGACAGTTGTTGTGAAACGGTCCCAAGTCCTAACTCAGCATGTGCCGCTGTTAAGCCAGCGGTGGTCTTCCGTTGGGCCCTCTCGGCGACAGCACGGAAGGTGACAAAAAATACTAATGACTACTATTACCAGCATGGCAAGGACATTGACAAGGTTCTAAGGATGCTTAACATTTTTGTTGTGCGACTATGCATGCTATTCTGAAGTGGCAGTGGGCGGGCACATTGCTCGCAGGACTGATGGCCGATGGGGTCAGAAGGTTCTGGAGTGGCGTCCGCGGACCGGAAGACGAGCTGTAGGTAGGCCTCCAACAAGATGGAGTGACGACCTCGTCAGGATCGCGGGACCGCGGTGGATGCGAAAAGCACAAGACCGGTCTGAGTGGAAAGCCTTGGGGGAGGCCTATGTCCAGCAGTGGACGTCTTTCGGCTGACATGATTGATGATTGATGATTGACTATGCATGAGCTATTTAATAGTATGGTGGTAGCTTTCCAGACGGACCCTGCATAAGGACCTACCAATACGAAACCAAAGCAATCGCTTAAAACCACTATACACAGACTAAATCCCTCAAGCAATTTAATCTTTTTGTGTTAAAGCAGCATCTTTGCACAATGCCCCAAACTGGGGGAATTTAAAATTCACCTTTTTACCCCAAGATGTCCCTCCCCTACTTACTTATTTATCTTTGTTGCAGCCCCTTGTAATTCAATTTTCTTAGACCTATTGTTGTAAATTAATTTCTGTGTGGGTTGTGAATTAACCAGACCTTAATTATTCGCTAAAAAACTTTGCCTGAGAATTTGACTTCTTGGAAATCTCAAAGATAGCTTTTTATTGGTATAAACTATCTATTCTCGTGCAAAAAACAATTTTATATACCTATATTTACGATTAAAAGTTATGAAAAAAAATCATATTCTACTCTAGTATTAATTATTCTAGTAATGTTTCATCACATCATCATGTCAGCCGAAAGACGTCCACTGCTGGACATAGGCCTCCCCCAAGGCTAGTAATGTTTAGCATGAGTAATTAATTACATGATTTACGAGCACTTATCATAACATTGCTAAATAAGGTGTTTCAACTTTGAACCTTGAGAAAATTAACTAAGTCGCAACTGCAGATTTTCCGTTCTGCAGATTCCTTTGATTTCTTTAGATATCTTGGAAGTAACAGTCTTTTGTTATCAAATAACTGGTAGTTACTGAGAAACCTCTAGCCCTCTCATTATAGCCGTCATTATCGCGGTGGATAAAGCATCTCGTCGCTCTCGCACTAACATACTGGTGGAAAAGTGACAGATATTTTATCTACGTCTAGTCATATCGATAAACACGACCATAATAGGCCCAATAAAAATCTTTGCAACTGCCTTGGAACGTCACGTATGATTTGATTGAAATAATGATGACAGTTATATAATTTTTTTTTAACTTAACAAAGAACTTGTCATTAATCACCCGGCTCAGGGCGTCTTTGTCTATAGTCCTATTTCGTCACCTTCCTAACTTGTCATATCGTCAGCATGTAATTCCTAAATTTTCCTTCCTAACTCGGCCACATTTTTATATCGTCAATTTCCTATCTTGTCCACATTCCTATATCGTCCACAGCACAAACTGAAGAAGACACAATATTGAAGAAGTTGACCACACAGGAGAAATGTGGACGAGTTAGGAAGGTAACAATACAGGAAAGTAGACAAGTTAGGAAGGTGACAATATAGGAATGCCGACGAATTGGAATAGTGGGCCATATGGCATTTTGGGTTAAGAACGTCACGAATTAGGACTGTGGACGAAGTCGCCCTGAGCCATTCACCCGATTGTAACTATTACTCACCAACAAACAAACCTCCGCTAGCGCCAACGACCTCAGTATAAGATTAGCACTCGAAAACAATGGGAGAAATTAGATGCTTAATGCTGCCTTGGAGTGTAAAATAATTTGGTTCAACTTCAAACCGTATCGGCCATTGTCTTTTTTCTTAGTGTTAATAGTCTTTAGTCATGCCACCAAGTGGTGTCTGTGTTTGCAATAATACATTCACCACACAATAAGTAGCGTTACATATCTACACACGCATACATGACGCGCACATTGCAAATCATATAATCCCGACTAAAATTGGAAATGCGAATGTGTTTGTTGGATCCTATTTTTTTTTTTTTTATGGCATAGGGAAGGCTGACGAGCACACAGGCCACCTGATGGTAAGTGGAAACTGTGACCCATAGACATTCGCATTCACAAGACTGCAAGCCTAACACTGCAAATGCGTTGCCAACCCTGAGGACTAAGATGGAATGCCTCTATGCTAGTCCTTATTTTACTCTTCAACGCATTAACCGATCGACTTTAAATTTAGTGCTTACTTTGCGTGCGAATTGATGAAAATTCCTAAATGTTTATAATTACGAATGCAATGATTTGATAGAAAACTTTATTTTTGGATATCGCTTATAAATCAAACCTAACCTAACCTACGTATAGCAATTAAGTTATGCATCCGTAAAATCGAAAATTCGGACAAGTGAATCTTTGAGAAAAAAACGGAATGTTACGCAGTTTCCTCAAAGGGGAGGTTTTATCCCTGAAAATTGGACAGGTCCACCCACAGGAAACAGCGATAAACGATTTATTTACGGACTAAGTCACGGGGAGATGCTAGTATCTTCGTATAAACTAAAAACTACTCTTGACTCATTGCAATATTTTGTCAACAGCGACTGAAATCCGCTGCCAGGAGATGTCCAAGGGCGGCCTGGCGTACGAGGTGATCCTCGCGGAGCCCGTGGGCGTGCCGGTGCCGCGCCGCGCCGACTCCCCCGAGAAGACTCCTTCCGTCGAGGAGATCCAGGAGAAACTGAAGGCTGCTGAGGAGAGGAGACGTGTGAGTACACCTTGAGAGGATTAGATTGATCTATTTAAAGGTTGTCGAAAATCGTGGAGCTGGATCACTTTTGATACATAGGAACTAATCATGTAGGTATTCAATAAACTTTCCAAAATTTTAATTGCTCATTACCGAGATTTGCTGCTTACTTATAAATAGATATATTAATAAATATTTAGGCCATAACGTTATATTGGGGATATACCAAATTTCTGGATTGATATTTAACTCGGTGCAAACATCTTAAATGCGTTTTCATAGTAAAGAATAAAAATATATTTTATAACAATTCATGCGTTCCTTATTGAAAAACCGGTCCGTAATCATACGAGTATAATTCGTTTAGTTATCAATCAACCAAACAATCATTCCAGAGCTTGGAGGCCAGCAAAATGGCGGCCATTGCCCTGAAGATGGCGAAGATCGAGGAGGCGTCAAAGTTCCGGAGCGAGCAGACCAATAACTTCATCTCTAGCACCAAGGAGGCGCTGGACGCCAAAATGGACTCGCATGAGGAGAAGCGCGAGGCCTACATCAACGAGCTGCGCGCGCGGCTCAAGGACCACCTCGAGGGTGTTGAGAAGACCAGGTGAGTCAGGGTCATGAGCTCAGTAGGCTGTAGAAACACATGGACTCGTAGGAGAATCGCTAGGTCTAATCTACAGCAACAAGCTGCGATGGGCTCAAAGATGAAGAAGAAGAGAAGACCAGGTGAGTCAGGGTCATAAGCTTAGAAGGCTGTAGAAACATATAGACTCTTAGGAGAATCGCAAGGTCTATAGCAACCAATACAGTTCCGAAGAGGTTATCAACTACGGAGTGCCTCAAGGTAGCGTTCTAGGGCCAACACTTTTTCTTATCTACATAGACGAACTCTGTAGGTTAAACATCAATGATGCTCAAATAATAACGTTTGCTGATGACACTGTACTGCTGTTTCATGGAAATTCCTGGGTGGATGTTAGTAAAACTGCTCAACTCGGTTTTAACATTGTTACAGAATGGCTGAATAACAATTTACTCACTCTCAACCTAACTAAAACTAAGCTAATTACATTTAGTGTCAGAAATTCTAATCGTCCTACCGAAGGAACTATCTCTATTAAAGCACACAAATGTTCAGAACTCTCAAGGTGCCACTGCGACGGTATCTCTGAAACCGCAAGTCTTAGATATTTGGGAGTTCAAGTCGACAAGAACCTTAACTGGCAAATACATATAGATAGCCTTACTGGGAGAGTGAGAAAACTCATCTACATATTCAAAACCTTACGACATGTCTGTGACAATAAGCTACTCACCTCAATTTACCACGCATTATGTCAATCTATCATAAGTTACTGTATCACTATTTGGGGAGGTACAACAAAAACGGCGATGCTGAAACTAGAAAGAGTGCAGAGGGTCATACTCAAAGTAATGACTTTTAAAACTTATCGCTACCCCACACAGTCCTTATACCAACAGACTCCGATCTTGACTGTTAGGCAATTGTTTATTAAGTATCTATTACTCGCACAACACAAAAATCTACCAGATTCGTCTGCAACACGAAGAAGAAACGATTTAGTATATTCTATTCCGAAACATAATACCAAGTTTGCAAAGCGCTTCATACAGGTTCTTGGTCCAGCTACCTATAATAAAGTAAGTAAAAACATAAATCTACGTTCACTTACATCATACGCTTGTAAATCAACAATAGAAGTATTTTTAAAACAGTTGAACTACGAAAGCACTGAACTGTTAATAAAATAAGTAAATAGCGAACACACACACACGCATACACACACACGCAAACAAATAGTCATAGTTAGTCATAGTTAGTAATAATTATACTATAGATATACGAAAGTCATGTATAAAAATAAAACGTTTATAAAATAAAAGATGCGTGGATAAAACTCGTATATACTGTAAATGTTATAATTGAAAAATATTTGTTAATTACTTGGGTCCCACAACCTGCACCATTCCCACACTGTGCAAACAAAATATAATGTATCCATCCATGACTCATCTGGTAACTTTGCATATACTACGTGTTTAGATGTTAAACCTTAATTCGCTCGGCTAGCGCGGCGTTGCCGCTGAACTTTTGTCACTTACCCGCATTCTTCGCTAAATGTTATTGCTTCAAAATTTATGGTAAAAATAATTCTATTCTAATTTTAGTATCTGTTAAATACAATATTAAAACATTAATACAACGAGGATTGTGAATCCTGTTCCACCGTGATACAGTATAATTACTAGTACGGGGAACAGAGGAAGCTTACTCTGAGTGTTATAATAAATTGTAAGTACACACGTATTGTAACACCTACAACATCCGGCTTTAAAAAAGCATTGAATTTTTAATTTTAGTTTTACATTCTTTATATTTGAATACTTGATAAGAGGTGTGAAAAAGTGTAAGTAGTCGTAAGTCTTGTTTTTTGCAAATAAAGTATTATTATTATTATTATTATAGCAAGACGGAGAAGAAAAGAAGGCCATGTGAGTCAAGAGGTGAATAAATATCGCACGAGGATATTTCTACTTAAATAATACTAATAAAAGTTAAGACTAGTTTGATTCAATAAAATATCGTTCTAACCTTTTTAGTCTTAAATCCTTTTCTAGTACCCATAGTGTAAATCTAGAGCTTACTTTTGGACCAAGTGAATTGGTGTGACGATATCCCCTGATATATATCTAATAAAAGAAGAAACTAAAACTGGCTGTCGACCGCTGGTCCTAGCGACTTGGGAGGTAATATTCCTGGTGTTGCACTAAGAAGGGATTTTTATAAATTCATCCCGAAGCTGAGTAGCGGGAAACTAATTCTACCATTTATATTGTTCTACAGGTTGACGTTGGAGCAGCAAACGGCTGAGGTGTACAAGGCGATCGAGGAGAAGATGAACACGGCGGCGGCTCAGCGCGACGAGAACATCAAGAAGATGCTAGAACGTCTGCGCGAACACGTGAGTACTAGTCTAGAATCTAGGTCTTTAGGCAACTAGAACAGATAAAAATCAAGTTTGATAGTAACGCACTCTTTATAAAAACTGCAAGTGTCTAGCTATTGCGGTAACCTTTTGAACGCCTTCCGTCAAATACAGAATGTGTCCCTCATACGCTGAACATGTTTTGCTATGCTATGCAAATTACAACTTAATAGGGAATAAGCATGGACTTTTTTAAATCGCATTTCACAACAAAATATCAAAATCCTGTTAAAGGGATTACCTTATGGTGAAATTAAACTTAAATCTGTCAAGAAATACGGATGATACATGTATTTTAAACTGCTGCAACTGAGCTGAGTTACACTGTGACGTCATCTTTGTTGGCTTATATCTCTGTTATTTTTATAGCTATTCAAAAAAAAATCTGTACTGTGTTCGTACATATAATTGAAGGTGTGAAAATAAGCCATGAATATTCCGTATTGATATGAAGCAATCTCTTTTCATCTTAAACTAATCGGTCGGCTTTCAAAAGGTTTAAAGATAGACACGCACGGAAATCACGGCCTTAGTAATGACACCCTTTGGGTACGAAATAAACGATTAAATTCATGGTTGCGGAAATCGTATCCGAGCCGGTGGACTCTGGTTTGCTGGCTTGATCGTGCTAGCTTTCAGTGTTATAGCTTTGCCCTAGATACAGAACCCGCTGTGTTGTGCCAAATTATCATGAGACGTTACCGGTGGTTAATGTAACGATTTAGCAAGTCGGAAGCATTCGGGTAGAATTTATTTCATATAGGGGATTTGGTTAGGACGATTAGTTATTATTTTGATATAACAAAGCTTCTTTTTTAAGAAAGAATTGACAACACATTGAAACCAAAATTAAAAGTAAAGTCATTGAAAAAACCTGACACTTCTGCCGCGTCTTGACATTGGTATCTCGTCTCACTCAAGATTATTGGTAATCCGAGCCTAAAATTCTAAGGTTTACCCAGAAGAACCGATTCACAAAAATTGTTAATTACGACAGCAGCATGATAGATAAATGAAAATGATATCACATAAGGTATACAAAATAAAAAAAACGAGAGTGCCCAAGTTCCCATGTGTAGACTTTTACCGTTTCAAAGTGTGATTTTGAACAAATAAATAGCGTAATAGCACCAGTGTACTTAATGAATAACCCTTATCTTCTGTCAAGTAAGAGTCAAGTGTCGATCTTTGGTCCTTGTCGATTACTGGTTCCATTACGTTAATATTAAATATTACCGAAAACGGCTTGACACAGACAGATAGATACACGGATGCACACGTCAAACATATAACACCCCCTCTTTTTGCAATGGGGGTTATAATAAAGAATACAGTGTTAGTTGTCTATACGAACATGTTATGTTACAAGAACTGTCTGAATTGCGTATTACCATAATTGGTATGTATATATGTAATGTATACATACCAAATTTATGTAAATGTTTATACGCTGTGCTAATTTTGGCACATAATTTGTTAATTACACGACGTCGTGTTTGTGGGCGAAGTTACTTACTCGTATTGTAATAGTTCCTTGCAATTGCAATAAATTAGCACTTTGCATCAACGTAATGACTTGTTCAAAGGCGTAATTAATTTCTCTCATAGCACTGACGCATAGTTGATGTTTGGTTTATCACTCCCATACTTATCATCAGGAGACAAAGCAGAACGTATTGCATGCTTACACCACAGGTTATTTAAACTATGAAATGCACCTATCCCAATAGGAGATAAAGGCATTCGTCAGATTGACAGTTTTGAACTGTTGATTGACCTTTCTTCCCAAATTAGGAGTGTTGTATTTGTTCTTGCTATTGTCTTGTATTTATTCCTTTTTGTTTCTCTACTAATTAGACAGCGTTTTTGACTACTCAATTGTCACATTCTGTCCAATGAAAAAGCTTTGGCCTCCTGTTTTCGTTTCTGCTCTGTCTCCCACCATTGTCATTGTGTGAATGTCGTGGCTTGCGCATTTAGGAGGAGCAAGTGCGCAAGGTGCGGAACGGCAACCAGGAGCGCTTCCAGCAACTAGAGAGCTCCATCCAGGACAAGCTCGCGCAGGCCGAAGAGCGCCGGCTGCAGCGAGAGGCCGACCAGAGGGAGAAGCTGCGCAACCACGTGAGTGTTCAGTGCGCGGCAGCAACTAGTAGGCTCCATCCAGGACAAGCTCGCGCAGGCCGAAGAGCGCCGGCTGCAGCGAGAGGCCGACCAGAGGGAGAAGCTGCGCAACCACGTGAGTGTTCAGTGCGCGGCAGCAACTAGTAAGCTCCATCCAGGACTAGCTCGCGCAGGCCGGGGAGCGCCGGCTGCAGCAAGAGGCTGACCAGAGGGAGAAGCTGCGCAACCACGTGAGTGTTCAGTGCGCGGCAGCGTGCCAGCAACTAGAGAGCTCCATCCAGGACTAGTTTGCGTAGGCCGGCTGTAGTGAAAGGTAGACCAGGAGGAAAAGCTGCTAAACTAAATGTCATTTGGGTTTGCTCTTGAACTTAGACGGAACGAAAGAGTAAAGATCTATTTCGCTTCGTTCAATCCACCACAGCTTTGGTCCGGTCTGTACTGTGAACTGTCAAAGACGGCGTCTTTTGAAGGTAATCTAAGGAAACCATAATGTTGAACTATTATTTTGTTTATTTTTTTACCAAAATCTTGTCACGATTTAAATTCGCTATCGGAGAAAAATAGGTCAGTAATATAAATAGTAACTTGACTTGACCTTGAGAACTATATTTAAAAATAACCCTGTGATTTTTACCTTTTAGTTAATTAAAAAAATTGTGTCGACCTATTTTTTTTCCGCGAGTGTATTTATCATATTCCTATATCATAATTATTTCCAATCGTTCATATGCCATTTTTTTGTTTATTTTTTATTGTTTATTTTTATCATCACCCATCAGAAACAAAAGCTCGCGGATGTGCAAAAGTCGGTCACCGCTAAAGTGGAGGAGATCTCCAAAGAAATTGAAACTAAACTGACCGCCGCCGACCAGAAAAGAGAACTGGAGCTGCAGAAGAAACTCGACTTTGTTAAGAAGGAGGTAACGTACAGTTTGCTGTGGCTTCCCGCGGTGTTTTAGGTCGTTATTGTATTTTGACTTGGATAGAACGGCTGGCGACTTGTTTCTCGCTCCTTCATCCCTCTCTCTTCCTTCTTTGTACTGAAAGAGACGCACTGAGCGACAAACAAGAAAATATAGTACGTGCCAGCCATACAGGCCCTTAATTCTACTATTGGTAAACTTACCTTTGACGTGTTATGTTTTTTTTTTTATCTCCACAGCCATTGCTGTCAAGGTAAATAAATAGCTATCGAACCTTTTACAATACGATAGCATGTCTAAATCAATATAGTTTTACAGAGTTGAACTAGACAAGATGCATTCTGCGAACGTATTGACGTATGTTGACGATTCATGGTGTCCGCCGCTTATGCCAATACATATTCTCGGTTTTCCAAACTCTGGTATGCATCTCATCTAGGGGGCCTAAAGTTACCGCTTTTTAATCTTAGTTCTTAACTAAAATTTATTTTTTATACCGCCCAAATACAAATAACATCAGTGCTATACTCTAACTATATGTAAACAAAACTACGTGGCTCTGTTAAACAGCCAATCGAAACGGTTATTTCGAACTTTGACGTATCAGTGTAGTGCTTCTATTGGCCATTATTTAGTTTAATTACCTGGGGCCCTACTATGAAAAACGAAGTTCGAAGTTACTTCCATCCCTTTCTCTCAATTTATTCTCTGGACTCTTCACTCGAAGTTTCAAACCCTGTACAAAAATGTATAGTTCGACAGATAGTGTTGCCATGTATAAAAAATAAAATAGTGATGAGGAAATATCGATGTTACTATCGATACTATGTTATTGAATAATTTGATGAATTTGTTAATGGTGTATGATTTGTCGACAGGAGCGACGCGCGGAGCTGGTCCGGCAGAACAAGAGCGCGCGCGCCGACGCCGACGCCGAGGCCGCGCCCACCTGCGGCTAGACTGGCGCTACTGCACACCACTCAACACGAACGGGACGCGAAACTGAAAAACTCATTTTTTTTTAAACACTAGGTTTCGTTGTTATGTATCAAAAAATTCGGGTACGTCATAGACTAAACCAGAATCCATACCGGTTACTTTGACAGAATGATCTGTCAAATTAATCGATACTTGAGTGTTGCCGTATATCGTCACTAGTTTTAAATTTTTAAATTTTTGAATATTTTCTGATGAACTATAACATACTTTGTTTTTACCAAAAAAAATGTGGCGGCATGCATAAGATTTAATATAATTGCCATTAACAGACCATTTTTTAGTACTGGATCTATGATCTGACAAGTCTCAGTTAAAATAATAATGTACAATCTATTTCCATCAATGAATTAAAAAATGTATCTTATGGATTTTGGTTTAGAATAAGAGCCTGTAAGTGAATAGTACTAGTCAAAGATTTAAAAAGATTGAAGCGAGGGTGCCATAGAAATATGTCCATACTTTCTATTTTCAAGAGAGTGGGTATTATTTTTGAAAACCTTTTGCTCTAACTTATTTTTGTACTTGACTATTACTAACCCGATTTTTTTTAGATCTAACTGAGATTTTGATCTCAGAAGTTTGAATGACCAACAGGAGTACTATTAACAAAGTTTTAACAGCAAAAATCAAAATTGATATCATAAATCAGGAGGTTTTACATTTCAATACTTGAAAATAGTTTTAACGAATATGAAACAAGGCTAAGTTCACAGCTGCAATAAAAGGCTAATGACCGCGATTGGCTAATGTAAAAAAGATTGTAAAAACATCATTGGAACCGGCCAATCTGCTTCCAATCTTGGTATTCCAACAAAAGTTATATCAATATATATTTAATTGAATACTTGCTGTGGACTTGCCTCACGGTTTCACGTAAGCACTTGAGTATTATAAGCTCCTAGTTCAAAATATGTACACCAGTTTGTTAAAACCTGTCAAGATAATAATAATTATTTGGTCTCACCTTGTTTCAATTGTACTGTAGCGAATTTAAATTAAAAATGGTTATGGAATCAGCTTCAATATTATTCACGTACCAGGGGGACATGAGGTCCAAAGACAGAATTTAACCGCAAGACCGAATTCTGCGTGTAAGGTAACATTAATGATGGATTGTTTTCTTTTTTCAACGTAAGTCGAACAATGTGATTTATTTGGTTGTAATTTCTTATAATTATGTATTTTAGTTCATTTTTGTTTTTTTAATGTAATGTAAGTGCACGCAAGTGTATTTTTTTGTGGTATATCCACGTTAACTATTAATTATTAATGTTATTCCTAAGGCCATAAGGATAATGTCTGTATTGGCTCGTGTTGAGTGGTGCGGTGGGTACGTCATTCGTGCATCCCGCTTTGTATTACACCAAGTAATTCTACCGTGATCACGCTTACAACAACCTTATTTTACTCGAACTTTGATTTTCTATCATGGCAACATTTCTAAAGGCCTATCTATACGTGTAATACGTGATCTCACAAGGAGCCAACTTCTAGTATTACAATTAGGTCTAAAAAGTATCTCGGAGTGAAGGTTGGCGAGTTTTATAAGCGGGCGGGGCTCGGGAGAACTATCCCTAGTTAGTTTTAGACTTATATCATTATTTTAAATGTTTAAACGCAGCAGTATTTTTAGGAAAGTATAATATCGGTAATGTAATTTAAGTTTCTCACGTTCGTATCGTCGATAGTACATCGCGCTGTCTGTAAAGAATGGACTCCGGAGCAGTGGGCCCGCTCGGGCCGCGTCGGGAATCTTCGGAAGACCTCGGGCCGAGGCGGGCTGGCAACACCGCTCTCGGAAACAGTCGTAGAACATAGAACCGTGGTCGAACAAGCAAAGAAGACTGTCAAACGTCAAATAAGTAGAGGCAAAGTGAGTGTGGATGTGTAGTTGTACAGACTGCGTCTGCGCATCCCTTCTCATTGTTTTATTGAATAGATGGCGCTCATATATCACTTTTCCTAATGTGATTTTAACTCCAGCGCAGCGGTTGACAGCATCATTTTAAACAGTACGCATAGACGAAAGTGCCTCAGTATCGTAGCCGGCTCGGATATCAATAGAGTGTAACAAAAACTGCCTTTCATAGCGTTTTATATTTTTTTAAAGGTAGGGCGACGGTCGTGACGCGGCGAGACGGTGTGTCGGACACAAAACCGCTTCTGTGATGTTTTTGCTCTAGGTATATGTATCGACTTGGGTTAGGCACAAATATATCGATTATAATACGGACCCTGAGATAATCCTGTATTTTGTAATGTTTCTGTTCGTTTAGCGTATTAACGTGGGGTATTGTATATAATAAGACGTTGGTATCTCGCTTGGCGGAGCTTGGGCTTGCTTGCTCGTACCAATCCCGCGTGGGTGGGTGTAGCGTGACTTCGCTTTCTCGGTAAGACGTGAAAACCTCTGACCAATCGCCTTGGGTTATTGTGACGGCTTTTATCTCAAGATCGAGACGAATCATGTATAACTAATTATAGCTTATAACTATTGTTTTCTCAACCGTAGTTGGCCTACCAGCGGCCCGACGCGGTGTTATCGTGTTTTGTTTTATATTTTCTCATTGTGCTTCGGTTTGTGAGGTATATGGAACGCTGTTCGAAGCGCAGGCAACTTTTGTAGTTTCATTGTCGTATTGAATAAAGTCATAAATACTAATATAATTGAGTTTTAATATAAGGTTTTCCTCCTGTATTATGTACTTACTGTAATAATAATACCCTCGTACTGTCTTGTTTGTTTTCCGTTTCCAAATGAGCGCCAAATTTTTAATCTTTACGTTAAACAAATTACTAGTTACACTCTGGCAAAGTTGTCCAATGGACAGAAACGGGGACTGCCCCACGGCACTACTAAATCGCACTACTGACCAAAACTAGTATCATAAATATGAGGTAGGTTTAGGTAAGGCCAAACCACCCAGTGAAAGAAGCTTTGTCGACTCCGTTCAATTTGAATTAGAAATGGAAATCATTAGTCAGTAGTGCGGTTTAGTTGTGCCATGGGAAAGGAGGGGACAGAAGCCATTCTGAGAAAAAATGAATTTAGACTTTTCTCGCTCAAGAAACGAACAAAATATATAGACCCCGTGTCAATAACAGAGACTCTTATTGTCTTACAAAGAGAGGTATATCCACTTTTGGTCACTAGTTACAATGCAATATTGTAATCATATTGCAATATTATCAAAGGTCTACGTATGCTCCATTACTACTACTCGTCATTCGAGACTTTTATCGAGGGAAAGGGATGGAGATAACGTAACTTCGAACTTCAATTTTTAAAGTAGCGCCTTGGATTTTTTAGTATGTACCTATGTATTTCAGTGTCATCGTGTAGAATCCTATATGCTACGTTAGAAAAGTTTTTAAAAAAAACGTGAAATATAATCAGTTACAAAAATAAAAACCGGGATTGGGAAACGATACATTCGGCCTAAAGGCAGAAAACCGTTTTAATGAAAGTTCTTCGTCCTGTATATGTACTTACATAATATGTAAATACCAGAGTAGTCCTCTGCTGTCTATCGCTGCCACGCTCTGGCATAACAAATACATCGACAGAAGCGATTAGCTATAGGAGCGTCCTCACTGAGAAAATTCACGTGTAATGAGAATTCGGCGCGTACATCGAGTGGTGAGTAAGCATTTACCTTTTGGTGGTGTAAAAAAAAATATTAAAATTTAAACTGTTTATTTCCAAAAGACTTAAATAACTAAACAGTCTTAGCTAAAATCTTTAATTTTAAGATTGTATTAGCTAAGATTATACAATTAAAATTTAAATTTAAATTTAAAAAGTTAGAAATTAAATAACATCTACTTTAATTAGAAGATAAAATCCTTAACTTAGTGTGACTTTGGTATTGCAATAATATCTTTATCTTTAACTTTCTCTTCATCTTTCCGATCACCTAGCATAGCCCTCTTTATAATGTTTTTAACAAATTTTGGCTTATTCAAAATTTTTTCTATGACGTGTCTAGGGAAATCATTTAGCACAAAAGGTAAGTAGTTGGACCACACTCTACTACCGTATTGGTTGTTACTTCGCGGGACAGTGAAATTTTTCTCATTCGTCAAGCTTCGAAGGTTGGTTGGTCTCTTATATCTAGATAACTTCCCCAGCACATCCTTATATTCTAAAATTACCGCGAGCCTTGCCTTATCGAACACATTCAGGATTCTACAGTATTGGAATAACTTATTGCAATTATGTCTATATTGGTATTTAATCTTTAACGGAACTATTGTTTTTAACATTCTAATTTGGATATCGTAGATGCGCTGTAAGTGAGTTTTATGAGTTCTTCCATAGCTTGAGATACCGTAATTTATTACTGAGTCTGCCAGGGAAATGTATAACAGACGCAGCACGCTATAGGGCATTTTGTATTTGAGTATATTGAGATTACAGAGAATGGCTCTTAATTTCCTGCAGACATGGTCAATATGATGGGCCCAGTTAAATTTGTTGTCGATTTTTAAACCGAGATAGACATGTTGTTGGACCAATTCTAGTGGTTTACAATCACAAGGCCGCAGTGACGCGTGCCAGCAGGAATGTTTATGAGCTATAATATTAATGGTTGTATTAACTTTTAAATATGGTGAATGTATGTGCATGACCTTGGTTTTATGGTAGTTGATAGATAGCCCAACATCATGTGCCCATTTGCACAATATGTCAAACTCGCTCTGCATCAGACATTCAGCAGCATTAACATCTTTGCTGGCTGTTATCAAACAAGTGTCATCAGCAAACTGGTATACCGAGGCTCGCTCAAAGATGTTACACATATCATTTACATAGACTAGGTATTCAGTCGGCCCAATTATGGACCCTTGAGCTGTGCCGTGCGGAGAGTGTCGCAGATCACTTTGCTCACCTGCTATGCTGACTGTATTAAACCTATTCGTATGATAGTTTTTTAACCAGTCTAGAGTTGGCCCCTGTATACCATTTTGCAGCAATTTTTTATACAGAGTTTCATGATTTAAAGTGTCAAATGCTTTACTGAAATCAATCATTATAATTAAAACATGCTTTCTATCATCCAGATGTTGATTTATCTCATCAGTAAATTGGGCCAGTAATTGTGATGTGTTTTTCCCTTTTTGAAAGCCGAACTGTTTCTCATGAATGATACCATTACCTGACAAGAAGCTGTTAATTGATTTACCCATGTACTTTTCAATAATTTTATCGATGACTGATAGTATAGTTATGGGTCTGTAATTATTTGTGTCGGTATAATTTCCTTTTTTATGAATGGGTCGGATTAAACCAAGTTTTAGTTTATCCGGATATATGGAGCAATTTAAACTTTGATTTAATAGGTGTGTAAGTACTGGGGATATTTCTTTATTAATGTATTTTACATCTTTTGCTCTTATTTTATCAAATCCTGCGCGTGTAATAAGCTCTTTATCTTAATCTTAATACCTACATATTTTTAACTAGACAGCTTGAACACTTGAGCTTGCCACCAACACAGTGGCTTACCACGTAAAATAAAGTCTCGACTAAAGAATTACTAAAGACCACACGTTGCATGTCTAGCGCATAAGTAGTGAGATATCGAGAATACGAAAAATTGCTGACTGAGCAATTTTTCGTATGCGCCATTTTTTTTCGAGATACCTCAAATTCGAACCGAGCTCGAAGTCACGAGAATTGGCCCCGTCAATACTCACTTTAGACATACCTTAATAATCTGTGAAAAAAAAATTCTACTCACCAAACATGCACAAGCATAGACCGGCATAGACAAACCAGAGCCTTAATTGTCAAAAAATATTGAATGGCCACGGGTTCCTTGGTCGGATGTGCGTTTTGAATTTATTGTTATTTGTGTATCAAATTCATCTCCAGAGTAAGATATATTTTTAGATTCATATTTTAGTGTGTATAAGTGAGATATTTCAAGTATAAAATGGATGTTGATAAGGATCGTAAACGCAAGAAAGATAAAAATCGCGATGATGTTGGTCGTGAGGGAAAGAAATCCAGAAGGGATCGTTCTAGGTCCCGGTCTCCAGAAGACTCCCACGACAAGGACATGAGACGCAAGCGGGGGGGTTCGAGGTCACGTTCACCTACGGTTAAACGCGAGAGAAACGATAGGAGACGCGAGGAGCAGAGAGACGCTGAAGTTTTTAAAGCACCGCCTGAGAGAAAAGCTAAGGATACTGATATGTTAAATACACGAACAGGCGGTGCTTACATCCCCCCGGCGCGTTTACGTATGATGCAAGCGCAGATAACCGATAAGGCTTCCATAGCTTACCAACGTTTAGCCTGGGAGGCTCTAAAAAAGTCAATCCACGGTCACATTAACAAAATTAACGTGGGCAATATAGGTATTATTATTAAAGAGTTGCTGAAGGAGAACATTGTCCGCGGGCGCGGTTTGTTATGCCGCTCTGTCATACAAGCCCAAGCGGCCTCACCAACATTCACAAATGTGTATGCTGCTCTAGTATCAGCCGTCAACTCACGCTTTCCTAATATAGGTGAACTACTATTGAAACGGTTAGTGATCCAGTTTAAAAGAGGTTTCAAAAGAAATGATAAACCAACTTGCATATCATCAGCTTCTTTCATAGCGCATCTAGTCAATCAAAGAGTAGCGCATGAAATCTTGGCTTTAGAGCTCTTGACGTTGCTCGTAGAAACACCAACAGATGATTCTGTTGAAGTATCAATAGCATTCTTAAAGGAATGTGGTCAGAAATTAACTGAGGTTTCATCTAAAGGTGTCAATGCAATATTTGAGATGTTACGTAACATTTTGCATGAGGGGCAGTTAGATAAGCGTGTCCAGTACATGATTGAGGTCATGTTCCAAGTGTGGAAGGATGGGTTCAAGGATCATCCAGCACTGATTGAGGAGCTGGAACTGGTGCCGGAAGAGGAGCAGTTCACGCACCTGCTCATGCTGGACGATGCCACGGACCCACAGGATATTCTGAGTAAGTACTTGCTATATGACAGTACTTTTATTTGTTACATATTTGTCATACTATCTATGGTCAAATCAATATAATGATAAATTTATCGTCATCATCATCATCATATTAGCCTTTAATTGTGTTGCACTGCGGCTGCCTCCACCCTGAATTTCCTCTGAACTCCCTGAACTCCCTGTCCATTGCAACCTCCAGCCTATCTTTA
Source organism: Acleris sparsana (assembly GCA_923062465.1). NCBI lineage: Eukaryota > Metazoa > Arthropoda > Insecta > Lepidoptera > Tortricidae > Acleris > Acleris sparsana. Next base: position 20,392,138 of record OV281286.1, read on the forward strand.
GAAAAACGTCCAAGACTTTGTGCTATCTCTGCCTGAGTCTACCTCACCTTTGCCTTGTTTTGTAATTTTAATTTATCTTATCATATTCCACTTTCATATTTAGCATTTTGTAGATGAATCTTCTAATTTTATCAAAACGTTTTTTTCAGATGTCTTCAAACATGATGAGAAGTATGAGGAAAATGAACAAAAATACAAAACCTTGAGCAAAGAGATTTTGGGATCAGATTTAGAGTCTGGAGAGGAAGATGGCTCTGGAGAAAGTGGAAGCGATGAATCTGATGATGAGGAGGAAGGAGAACAGAAGGAGAGTAATGTCACTATCATAGATAATACTGAGACCAACTTAGTAGCATTACGAAGAACAATATATTTGACGATCAACTCCAGTTTGGACTTTGAGGAATGTGCTCACAAGCTGATGAAAATGCAATTAAAACCTGGACAAGAGGTGGAGCTTTGCCACATGTTTTTAGATTGTTGTGCGGAGCAAAGGACATATGAAAAGTTCTATGGTTTGCTAGCTCAGCGTTTTTGCAATATTAACAGAATATACATTGGCCCATTTGAAGAAATATTCAAAGATTCCTATTCAACAGCCCACAGGCTAGACACAAATAGATTGAGAAACGTAAGCAAATTCTTTGCGCACCTTCTCTTCACCGATTCTATCAGCTGGGAGGTTTTGGAATGTGTAAAGTTGAATGAGGAGGACACTACAAGTTCCAGCCGTATCTACATCAAGATTCTCTTCCAAGAGTTGGCAGAATACATGGGGTTGAAGAAGCTGAACGATCGCCTGAAAGACCCGTGAGTTCCACACCCGAGGTGCTGGCATACTATGTTGCTTGCAAGTATGTCTGATGTTCATTCTAGATAAGTTGAAAATGAATGCAACTGGTAAAACACTTGCTGAAGGTAGTTTGCTAGCACCTCTTCTGTGATTTCATTACTACTACTGTGTTTTGTCTCTCTTTCTCTCTCTTTTGACTAATAATATAATTGTAAACACCTATGTTTAATGAACGCTTTTAAGAGGAAGGTTTTTATCCTATGTTTTTTGAAGGCTTCTCTGCACTTTGTCCAGTCACTCCAGCTGGATGTGGGACAAGACAAATCGTTTTTCATATTTCCAATAGGGCTTTTGAAAAGATTACATGTATTCATGAAATGATAAACAGAAATTACAAATTTCATTCTTAACTGATTACAGTTAGCCCACTTTCTTGGGTATTTTTTTTTTGTAACATAAATGAAGCCTATGACACTCACAAATAACGGGGCTATCAATTGGTAAAATAATTTTTCAAATTGGCTCGGTAGATCCAGAGAATACCCACTTACAACGCTTATAATTCCTTACATTAAGACGCGCTTCGGAAACCTTTGAGAGATTTATGTGTAGCTTTGAGATGTGTGGGCGGGTATAGGGCTAAATACCTCCAATGTAAAATTGGAGAGGCGTATGCCCAACGGTGGGCGAATACACGTTGATGAGGAAGAAGAAGAAGTGAGAGGTTTATGAGTAGCAAGTGTTTATATCACATTATTTACTGATTGTGTAATTTAATATATTGACGGATGTCAATATTTGTCATGAACTGCCATTACGGAATCTAGAAGTCTAGATTTCTGTGATAAGTACTGACATTGTCAATACACTAGATTACCCGATCAGTATTTGTTGTATGCCTTCACCTTTATGTTGTTTCGTTAAAGCAAATGAGTGATTTGTTATTTTAAAGAAAGAAAGAAAGAGAAGAAAAGCACATTTACTCACTATACACAGAAGACACCAAAAAGTAAAAATAGTTAACAACAATAAGGCTGCGGCTCCACTGAGGCGGATATGTGCGGCGCGGAGCTGTGCCAATATTATCCAATAGAATCTAAAACTAACGTGCGCGAGGCGCGCTCGACGCGACCGCATGTGTATTGGTTAATATTGGCACAGCTCCGCTCGTCTCCGCCTCAGTGGAGACGCAGCCTGAGAAGTGTAGTGAGTGTGAATGAGACACTGGCTCATCATTATGCTGAAGTGTTAAACACATGCAGCGCTGATTTTCCACCAGCTCCGTTTGTGACAAACGGACGGGACGCTAAAAGAATAAATTGAATAAAGCAAAAAATACACACAAATACTTTAGCTCGTGACAAAATAAATACAAAAGCTACGTTCAAATATATATTTAAAAATTCCTACTTAGCTAGTATACAGCATCGACAATTTGTCACAATTAAAAAACTCGAAAGAGAAACCAAGAAAACTAAACTATAATTTACACACAAAGACAAAGTCGACAAAGTGCTGGTTGGGTAATTTTAATTTTTTGAGCATCACGCATTACGCTTAAAGCTGTAGTAGGTGTGTAAAGGTGTATTTTATGTGTTCTATTACATAACCCAACTTAACTTTGTGATATCTTATTAAAACGTCGCCCTTTTGACTTTATAATGGTTTTTTTTTGCATTTTCAGGACTCTGCAGGAAGCCTTCAACGGAGTGTTCCCACGAGACAACCCCAAGAACACTAGGTTCTCGATCAACTTCTTCACGAGTATCGGTCTGGGTGGGCTGACTGATGAGTTGAGGGAGCACCTGAAGCAGATGCCTAAGGTATGTTGCAATCTGTGTTAGTTTTAGATTAGGCAAGCAACGGAGCCGTGCGGTGACGCCCGAGAAGACTGCAAATAACTTACAATGTGGTATTCCGTTCAGTCTGTTATTCGCGTCATATTATATACTAGGGGACGCCCGCGACTTCGTACTCGTAGAATTAATTTCCGGCTACTCCCCCTATTTTAACCTCTTAGGGGGTTATTTCCAAAAATAACCTATAAAATGCGGTACCAAATTTCAAGTTTCTAGCTACAGTATTTTCGGCTGTGCGTTTATATATAAGTCAAATTTGACTTTTATATACATAAGTCATATATGTATATATATATATAAGTCAAATTTGACTTGTATATAGACTAGAGGACGCCCGCGACTTCGTACGCGTAGAATTAGTTTCCCGCTACTCCCCCCATTTCTTCCCCTCGGGGGTAGATTTTCCGAAAATCCTTTCTTAGTGCTCACTTACATCATGAAAGGAACTGCTGTACCAAATTTCAAGTTTCTAGGAGTATTTTCGCCTGTGCGTTGATATATTTGTCAGTCAGGTTTGCGTTTTATATAATATAGATAAAAGGCAATAAAATAATATAATAATATGTTTAAAAAGGCTTTCCTACAACTTTGTCAGTCAATAGTGGGAATCCTATAAATTACAATATATCGGGCGCTTCCCCCTCCAAAGCTGAATTCTCTGGCAATAAAAGAGTGCTCCATGAATTTGTAAATCTGAATAGCATCGCAGATAATGGGCAGAGATTTATTCCAAATTGTTTAATCCCATCTTGCTTTTATATCCTTATTTATTACTGGCTTCTGCCCGCGACTTCGTCCGCGTAAAACCAGATAGCCGATATCACCCACGCACACGCACACGCATACGGACGCGCACGCACACGCACACGCACGACAATTTATTTATTTCAACTTTATGCCACTATGTACCAAATGGCGGAGTATCTTAAGGCATTCTCTACCACTCAACCAACTGGCCAAACTGCAACAAGTCAAAGGTTGGTGCTGGCATGCCTATTATGCAGGTAATGCAGGTTCATGTTACTCTGATACCTCTGAGGTTTAGTGCCTTAAAATTATGTTATTGTACATATTTTAGATTTACGTGATGCAGCTTCTATGAAAAATATCATTATGATCAGAAGAGCAGTCAGTTATTATTAGGTTTTAAATCATAGATTTTATTTCATTTCATGTGCAAACTTGAAGTATTGACTGCTTTTTCTGCAGAATGTCCCGCCACCTATAACCCAGATCCAGGTCTCAAGTTCCGAGTCCAGCTCCGGCAGCTCCTCCAGTTCTTCATCAAGTGACTCTAGCTCAAGTGGTGAGTGTGCCATTTTTTTCGGGTTTGATTAGTATTGGTTTAAATATGTCTCTAATTACCATTTACATTATGGACAGATGTGACCTAGTATCTCTTTAAATTACCGGTTCCTTTACAGATGAAGAAGAAGAGAAGACACCGAGAACTCCTGAAGTACCAGAAAAAGAAAAGGAAGTAGAGCGCTGGGGTCACGACGGGTACTACGATACTTACGGGCCCGACGCGAGGCGCAAGCCGCGTCCTCAAGACGAGTTCGTGCGACCGCGGGCCGTAACCAGCAGGAACGACAGAAGACACGGAGACGATATCCGCAGGGATGAAGGCAGAAGAAATGAGAGAGATGGACAGTATGACCAATCAACGAGACAGCAAGACAGGCGTGATAACGGAAGTAGAAATGGTCGCGAAGATAGGAGAGATGACAGTGACAGGAGAGACAGAGATGATGAATCCAGGCGCAGTCAAAGAAACGACAGGGACGACGGGAGAGAAAGAAGTAATAAAGAAGGTGAACCCGATGTGGATCGACGACGGAATCGGGATGATGGGAGACAAAGAAGTAATAGAGACGGTGAATCAGATGTGAATCGACGACGTAATCGGGATGATGGAAGAAGCAAAGACGATGCAGAGGACATGGATCGTCGTGATGAAAGAAACTCTGACAGAGATCGGCGCAAAAATGAAGAGAGAACCAAAAAAAGTGATAAAGAGGATGGCAGTAGTCGTAGGACGGAGGAGGAAGGACGTGGCGATAGAGACAGAAGGAATAGAGAAAGTGAACTAGATGTGAATCGACGACGTAATCGGGATGATGGAAGAAGCAAAGACGATGCAGAGGAAGTGGATCGCCGTGATGAAAGAAGCCCTGACAGAGATCGCCGCAAAAATGAAGAGAGAACCAAAAAAAGTGATAAAGAGGATGGCAGTAGTCGTAGGACAGAGGAGGAAGGACGTGGCGATAGAGACAGAAGGAATAGAGAAAGTGAAACGGATAAGAATCGACGACGTAATCAGGATGATGGAAGAAGCAAAGATGATGCAGAGGAAGTGGATCGTCGTGATGAAAGAAACTCTGACAGAGATCGGCGCAAAAATGAAGAGAGAACCAAAAAAAGTGATAAAGAAGATGGCAGTAGTCGTAGGACAGAGGAGGAAGGACGTGGCGATAGAGACAGAAGGAATAGAGAAAGTGAAACAGATAAGAATCGACGACGTAATCAGGATGATGGAAGAAGCAAAGACGATGTAGCGGAAGTGGATCGTCGTGATGAAAGAAACTCTGACAGAGATCGGCGCAAAAATGAAGAGAGAACCAAAAAAAGTGATAAAGAGGATGGCAGTAGTCGTAGGACGGAGGAGGAAGGACGTGGCGATAGAGACAGAAGGAATAGAGAGAGTGAACTTGATGTGGATCGACGACGTAATCGGGATTATGGAAGAAGCAAAGACGATGCAGAGGAAGTGGATCGTTCTGGCGAAAGAACCTCTGACAGGAATCAGCGCAGATATGAAGAGAGAACCAAGAGAACTGATAAAGAGGATAGCAATAATCGTAGTAGGATGGAGGAGGAAGGACGTGGCGATAAGCGCAGAAATAATAGAGGAGACCTTAGCGACGATGCAGAAGAAGTGGATCGTCGTGGCGAAAGAAACTCTGACAGAGATCAGTCCAAAAAACGTGATAAAGAATATCGTAATAGGGTGGAGGAGAAAGGACCTACCGATAAAGACAGAAGTGCTAGAGATGACTCTAGGAGAAGGCAAGACGACAACGTTGACGCTATAGGGGCGCTAACAAAATCTAGTAAAAAGGATTCAGTTAAACACGAAAACGATAGTGATTCCGAAGATGACAGCAAGAAAAAGAAGAAAGATCGTAAGAAAAAAAAAGATAGCTCGAGTGAGGGAGAGAAACGCAAACGAAAGAAGAAAGACAAATATAGTAAAGATGAAAAGGAGAATATTGAGAGAGAGACGCGGAGAAGACGTGGTAAAAGTGATGCAAGTGATTCGGAATCAGATGATGGTGGAGTGCCGAGAAGAGAGAAAGTTCAAAGCGATGAAGGTTGGGACATAAGACGCGCTAGTAGCATAACGAAGGAGTTGCCTGGTCGGTACTGGGATAGCTATAAGCTCAAGAATAAATAATAACTACCTAGAAGTGAATCTCTTTTACTCGGGCCCCAAATGCCGCGCTTTAAATACCTACTTCCCCCTTCACCTCCGCTACGCCCCCTCTGTCTTCCGCGGCCAAAGTTAGGGCTGTCACTTGCGAATTATTTTTTTCCGTTTATGGATGTGTTGTACAAGTTTAGTCACTAATTGTTATTTCTGTTTTTCTTCGACGTGGAAACATTATTAGGTAATAAATCCCTGGATGGTTTTGGTAAGTTTTCTAAAAAATAAACCTAGCCAGATCTATTTATCGCCCCCGAAACCCCCTACATACTAATTTTCATTAAAATCGTTAGAGCCGTTTCCGGGATTCAGATTATATATATATATATATATATATATATATATATATATATATATATATAAATCTGAATCTCGGAAACGGACAAGAATTGCTAGTTTAAAGGTTAGTTTAGATAGATATAATATAGTTGTGTGTGGAATCTGTCAACTAGTACGGAAATCTAAATATATCATAAGATGCATTGCTATAATTTTGGCATATTAATATATATTGTAGGTCCGTCTGTGACGCCCCTAACTTACTAGAAACCCCAGGAGTCGCCAAACGGTAGGTATCTAACGCGCGAGCGTTATTATTTGTTCTAATGCTATAAGGTCTAGAAGTAACTTAAGGGGACGTTAAGTTAGCTTAGAAATAAGTTTCGCGCATTTGTTAAATAAGGTAAATAATGAATTAAATTAATGTTTAGAAGAAGTCTGTATTTTTATTGAAGATATTCGGCTGCTGGCAACACCGATGAGTTCAGTGTGGCGGTAAGCTTGCACCAAGGGTCGGATCCAAGGACCTTTTACTAAAGCAGGACTGAGTACTGTTAACCAAAATTCGGTCCGAGTAGGATGTCAAGCACAGAGGCTGTTTATCTCTTTCTAATGTGGTGACCATGATATTGTAATAACGTGGAACAAAAAACTATATTTATTTGTATGAATCAATTTTCACACCATGTAATGAATGCTCGATTATTTAGCTGTACTAGTAGGTTAATGAAATTGTTGAAAACAAAACAAGCCTTTGCCTGCGATTTCGTTCGCGTACATTCTACATAATTCTATAGTAATATTTGTTTTGAAAGGAGGAAATATTTGTTTTGTCTTGGATAACCTGTCAAACTACTAGTCTAATCATTTTAAAATTTGCTTTACCATTACAAAGCTATATTTAAAGGGGTCTGTACCTACCTACATACTACACAGACGAAGCCGCCGGATATAAACTGTAATTCTATGGAACTTGCTAACTATGTAAACAAGCCGCCATACTAAAATTGACATTAGATGTCAATTTCAATATATTGTTTGTTTACATAGTTAGCAAGTTCCATAGAATTACAGTTTAGTTTGGGTTATGTCTTTGTAATCCGGTTCAAGCCGTTTTTATGGAATCGAATATAAATAATCCTAAAAATCTGAAATTTATACATTTTTAAAAATTTAGTCGTATTTTCCGTGGGAACAGGAAAAGGAAATTTATTTACCAACATAACCAAGAAAAAATATTACGTTATAAAAAAACAACATTTGACATGGATTGGTGATTTGGCATGGTAATTGTCAAATTTACCGGTATAACAATATACTTAGGCCGGGATAGACAGACAGACTGACAGACAGAGTTACTTTTGGTAGATTTTGACGTGTAAAAGTGCCCGTGCGGCCTACTTACTGAATAAACATCTTTTATCTTTTATCTTTTTTTCGCAATTATAATATTATTAGGGATTATAATAAAGTTTCAATAAAAAAAGATATTATGTAGCTTAGATACATTTATTGTTAAAAAATTAAACATGGCTAAATAAAATCGTTTTATGTAATTTCTGCCGCAGACCAATCTTACTGCCTACATTTTTTAATGAGTTTGATTTTGTATGATGAAATATTCTTAAATTTAAATATGAATTGGCTAATGTCTTTATCAGCTGTAACTCATGTGGTTCTTCGTTACATTCATCTGGGTGAGGCGAGTCAAACAAATTATGAAGTTTTGTAAGAAATAATTGTTTTAAATACACCAAAACATTCAACCACATTTGATTAACTTTTTCATCCTTCGGAAAACTGCCAATGAAATGAAGTCACATTAATTTTTTTCTTGCTTATGACAATGTACCGATCAGAAACCCTTCCCACAAGCAAGGTCACCCTACTTGTAAAAATCCAAAATCTCTTTTTATCGGCTTAAACCTGTGAAACGATATCCCACAGCCAACATAGGATTCACTTTTACAAAATTGTATGCAACATGTTTTCACCATTTTGTACTCTTTTAAAACTGAGATTCGTTAAATGAAATTTCAATATGAAAACCGAGCCGCCATGATATGATTGATCATGATTGATACACTCAATGGGTTGACAGCCTAATCAAAAGCAATACTTCCAAGTAGGTTTAAATCGTCACATTTTTAAGTTTATGGGGTAAAAAACCTATTACTATAAGAATTTAATTTATACAAATAACATAAGCTTTAAGATACGATTCACATTTAATAAATTGTCTAAAACAGTAATTTTAATTTTCTACTAAATGCCGAAATTTTATCGCATGGCAAGTGTTAGAAAGGGACAAACTCCTCCGTTGTATCTATGCCGCTCGTACCGGTTTTTGCTCCTGTAAAGCTAGCAGCCCAAATTATGTCTTATACCTATAATATAAGGTTTGTTTTAGCAAAACAATTTTTGGTTAGTCATCAGTCCTGCTTTAGTAAAAGGTCCTTGGTCGGATCTAAGTACTTACCTCTCCCGGTTGATTGATTATGGACGCTCTGACGTCGGAATATATTTTTTATTTTATTGTTATTAAAGGAGTTTTATACAGCTCAAACAATCCTATTTATACGTACCTTTTTGATAGTTCCTGTCAATAATGTCACTAATAAATACACTAGTCTAATCCATATTAAATTTGTAATCGCTATACTTCAAATCCACTCTCTAAATCCAAACAAACCTCATTATTAAAGGCTGCGAACAGTAGCGTAGCGTAGCGTAGCGATGTAGCTCCTCTCCCAAGTAGTATCTAGAGTCTGGCAAATGAAACATGAGAATGAAATAATGGCAACACTGTAGTGTCGTCCCTTTCAAATCAATCTAAGAAAAAAGGGACATTTTTCATTCTCATGTTTAATTTGCCAGACTCTACCCTAATACTGAAAGGGTCTCGCTGGTCCGACTTCCCCCATGGTAAAAAAACTGGCTACGAATGTAAAAAGGTTCTCATCCTTCTTGGTGACCCGTCTTACATAATGTCATTATGACACCGTTATGAACTTAACACTTAATAAAAATTAGTTCCGCTAGCGCTAGTGTACTAAATCGAAAATTGGATTAGATTAGTGTACGGCCTAATTTCTTTATAAAGAAAGAAAAATTACCACAATGGAATCTATATTGGACTCCAGAGACAATTCCTTGGAGGAGTCTCTATCATCAATGCCTTCACAAAGGGCTATATCTGCGCCCATGATCCCACCAAAAATCACCCAATCTGTAACGATAAAGACTCAGATCTCTGCCCCGAGTTACCTGATCTCCCTGAAGGACCACGATGCGCCTCCGTTCAAAGAGGCTGGAAGGGAACCTAGGCCCCATTTGTTGATAAACACGATCATGAACGAAGCGGAAGTAATTGAAATGGTGTCAATGGGCGGGAGTGAAACGAACGGGTTGAGAAAGTATTTCAGTAAGACTCACCGTTTTATTTTTCAACTCCCGACGCAAAAACAGGGGGGAGAGTTTGACCGATATGTGTGTATGTCTATGGAACCACAGATTTTAAAGGAGTAACCTGATTTGTACGCGTTTTTTAGGGTTCCGTCTGTATCCAAAGGGTAAAAACGGTACCCTATTACTGTCACCAGGCTGTATCTCATAAACCGTGACAGCTAGGCAGTTGAAATTTTCACAGATGATGTATTTCTGTTGCCGCTATAACAACAAATACTACTAAAAACAATAAAATAAATGTTTTAGTGGGGCTCCCATATAACAAGTGTGATTTTTTTGCTCGATATTAATAATGGCAACTGGTATAGTGTCTAATCTTGTATAGGTAGATAATGGTACGGTACCCTTCGTGCGATAGTCCGATTCGCACTTGGCCGGTGTTTTAACATACTTATTACTTTAAAAGTAATTTGGTCCTGTTAACGCACTATAAAATATCTCTGAACCCACACGCAAATCGCTTGAGGAGTTTCATCGTCAAAAGGTCAAAACAGTCAATTTTGCATTTATAATCTTAGTGAAAATTACCTAAGGATTTTATGTAGCTAGTTTTGTCCCACTGCTGGGCAAAAGCCTCAGGCTTCTCCACAGTTCCCTATCCAGTGACTCCTGAGCCCAGCCTTTACAATACTAGTCCAGCGGGCCCAGTAGGTAAGGCTGCGTTTATCGCGTGACAAATTGTGGATAAAACATCCATTACTTTCTGATAAGTACGCGAGTGACGGATACTTTATCCACATTTAGTCACGCGGTGAACGCAACTATACTAGGCCCGCAGTTCGTCCTGCCACTGGGTCTGCCGCTTCTCTTGTGGCTTGGCTTCCACTAAGTGAAAACAACGATAGTAGAGATAATAAATAACACCCCTAATTCCCGAATTCCATCATATTTTAGCTCGTTTTCTGGTAGAAAAGAAAATAGTTGAAACCTACAACCTATCAGAGAAAAACTTTCTTATCAGCTTGATGGCGGAAGTAATAGACTATGCAGCGCAACGCGACTTCTCCGCCTTCAAGCTCAGCGTGTTCATCACCATCTACTTGGACACGCATCTGTACTTCAAGTTGTATTACTGGACGGCGCCGATAACTATCTGGAATTATTTTAAGGAGATTATGATCCGGCACACTATTGAGGTAAGTTAAAAGATATTTGTAATGTTTTTGATGTGGAGAGAATCGCACTCGAATCGTCCCCTAGTACATTCGAGTTCATAAATATGTGTACACTTTAGTACCTTGACACTTTAATCGTTGTGACAATTCATATATGGTAGATTGAACGTGGCATTAAATAGACAAGGTACTAAAGTGTAAACTGTACCTAGTTCTAACCTCAAACATATCAGCAAGGTCCTTCCGGATCGCTATCCTTTAAACATACCGCCTAGCAGCGATGTTCACATTGTTTTGTTCCGGTGCGGGGGATAAGACACACTAGTAATTTTAATTACTAGTATAGAGCCATTCCAACTTAAGTCTTTAGGGTTGGCAGCTCATTACGCTTTTACGCCGTCTCCCAATGGGTAGGCAGAGACCCAGTGGCGCAACTATACCAACTAAGGGCCGTGCCATATTCGTCGGCAAGAGTCCTTCCTTTCACTTTTATTAAAAATCGAATAAGGATTCAAAGACCGTAGCATTTTGCCCGCTCTGCCACCCTTACGCCACTAAAAGAGACTATGTAACGCCAGGTGCCACGGTCTTAACCTAGTTACAAATCAACTTTCGCTTCCTCTACATTCATCAAGCTCTTCAAGCATGTACCTACGTCGGTTTTGTGTGCTTTTAGTTGGCCCTTATCATTGCCATAGAAAAACTTAAACTTTTGAAGGCCACAGACGGCTCTGGCCATCAATTGAATGTCGGCCCACTGACGCCACCAACGGCCACAACACAGCCGACACAAGTTAAGGATTAGAAGACACTTCGTTTTGTATCAATTACGCATAGCAAACATGTTTGGAGTGTGAGTGATAGGTATTTTGTATTTGACATGAAAGTTAATAAAGCAGGCTATAGCAGTTCCATAGATACCTACATGAAATCACGCCTCTTTCCCGTAGGGGTAGGCAGAGACCACTTAATTCCTCCCACTTGCTACGACCCAGAAAAGGTTCCCTCGCCTCCTCCACACTCATAAGTGTCCTCATACACGTGCGTCGGTTAAGGGTGATCCTCACCTGTCCCTTTCTTAATACTTCCCGATCTGATTGTGGAACGTTCGCCATGGCCTTCCCCTTCCATTTCCATTTACTTATACCTCACGTATCGTTTGTGTTAATCTTACTACTTCCACTTTCTTCACATGATCAAACCACTTCAGCATTCCTTTATTAATCCTTGTCACTACATCATCAGAACATTCTCTTATTACACTGTTCCTAATCCTCACGTCCAACACAATCCCCACGTTCACCCAACTATAATTCTCAACGCTCCATTTCAGCAGTTCCATAATAATATACCTAATAGTCTTGGTGTTTCCCAGGACTCCCCGGACGGGCAGGAGGTGTTCGAGCCGGAGGAGTCGTACGACATCCTCTCCCACTTCCACACGGTGTACCTGAGCAACCTGCCGCTCGTGCACCTGGCCACCTTCCGCGCGTACCGCCTGCGTTTCATGTGGCCCTTCAAACCGAAGTAGCCAGCCAGTTCGAAGGTCCTACTTAACAGTCAGGATTAAAACCTTTTTTGTGTCACTAGCTTCTGCCCCTGGCTTCGTCTGCGTAGATTTCGATTAGCGTTATTCCCTCGGGAACTTTTATTTGTTCCGGGATGAAATGTAGCCCATGTGCTAATCCAGGGTATAAGTTATCTCCAGTCCAAATTTCAGCCAAATCCGTCCAGCCGGTTACAGCGTGAAGGAGTAAAAAACACACACAAACTTTTATATTTGTAATATTAATAGTAGGAAGTAGGATAGGCAGTTTAAACACCATCACACCTAAAGATTCTTACTATTTTCTCTATTGACTTGGAGTTTCATCTAACTTTACAAAGTTTAGTGTTTAGTTATAAAACAATGTCTCTCCCCGCCGATCTTTTAAATTCTACAGCGGCTTTCATCAATAGATACCTATTCAAGAGGAAGGTTTTTATGTATAATTCGATTATGTACGGGTATTATACATAAACCTAATGGTAGCGACGGCGGGCCGCTAGTGACATAGAATATAAAGTTGTCTTAAGCCGGGTACTCACTAGTGAACTGTAACAGTAACAGTTGCAGTAGCGAGCTTCTAGGAAAGAACAGGCTCGCGAGCCGCGTACTCATCATGATTTTGGGTTACTCTTATAATTCCCTTTACGCCAAAGGACCATTTCAGCTAGATGACATAACAGTGAATAAAATACACAGTCAGTAGAGTCAATTCGCTGAATGACATGAAAGTAGAATAGGTACTCAGTCAGCAAAGTGACTATTTAGCTGGACGTCAAAGAATTGAAATGAGCAAGTAGCCATACGTTTGGATATATAAATAGTCCGTGTGATTAAAATGGTTCTGGCCTCGAATGTCCAATTCCTTAAATGTCCAGTCCCCGTGCGTCCAATTCCTTAAATGTCCAGTCCCCGTGCGTCCAATTCCTTGAACGACCAATCCCCGTATGTCTAATTACCTGAACGTCCGATCCCTGTATGTCTAATTACCTGAACGTCCAATCCCCGTATGTCCAATTCCTTGAATGCCTCATCCTCGTACGTCCAATTACCCAAATGTCTAATATCTGATTCCCTGTACGTCCAATCTTTGTATGTCTAATGACCTAATTGACCGTTTCGTCTGTGATGAAACATCAGAACCTGGCTGGACGTATAGTAGAGTAACAAATAGTCCGTGTGCCTACGAAATTCGCCACATATTGTTGGCCTACTATTCAGGTGACACTAAAAACCGTTTATTTACGAAATTGTAGAAAATTAAGAAAAAAATTATTTTTTACGAAAATGAAACCTTTCGGTACCTGTGTCCTAACTCCTCTGATCAACAATTCCTAAAATTCACACTTACCAAAATACCTATTCATCTCTTACACATTTTCTATAATCACTACTGCCTATAAATGTCATTTCCTATAATTCCCACTTTTTCAATTCATCTCTTACTCATTTTCTATTAATCACTACTGCCTATAAAATGAGGTAGGTTTAGGTTATGTTAGTTTTGCAGCAGGCCCGGAGGGCCAAACCACCCAGAAATAGGAGCTCCGCGCCAGCGGAGCTCCGTCGACACTCTTATTTCAAATCAATCAGACAGTGTGGACGGAGCTCCGCTAGCGCGGAGCTCCTATTTCTGGGTGGTTTGGCCGGGCCTGCTGCAAAACTAACATAACCTAAACCTACCTCATTTTATAGGCAGTAGTGATTAATAGAAAATGAGTAAGAGATGAATTGAAAAAGTGGGAATTTTAGGAAGTAGATATTACATGAAAGTGGGAATTTAGGAAGTGTCCAAAGTGATAAGTACGTTAAATAAACCTTATGTGAATTTTAGGAATTGTTGATCAGAGGAGTTAGGACACAGGTACCGAAAGGGAATAAGAGAACAGGATACACAATCAGCCCAAAAAAGTGGGGCCCATCCATAGATATCTGAAGTAATTCTTATATTTAGATATCTATGGGCCCATCGGAAGCTGCCCATGGCATGGCTCAAACTGATACGAAAATATTGCTATGTGTATAGAATCACATATCAAGCAGACGCACTAATAATAATAGCTTGTATTATAATATAATTTATAAAACAAAATATTTATGTGATGTAAACCCAAGTGGCAATTATGGGAGGAGCATTGAATAGTCGTCATATAACTACTTTCGATAAAATCTTGAAATACTGTAATAAGCTTTCCGCTGTTTGAGCCTGTGGGTTGAAATAAAGTCCACAATGGATTGAAAAGTCACATAGCGAATTTTGTAGGCACTTCGACGAAATGTGGGACAATATTATAGCAAAAAAAATATATCGACTTCTTCAAACAACATTTTATTAGGGAAAGAACTACTAATTGAGTACGTAATATTTTTACACAACTTAAATACTCCTTAGTAAGTATAATAGTAAATAGTATTACTACATTTCAGGTATTAGCTTAACATTTTTGGACAACTAAAATATCTACTAATTAGTATTATTGTAAAAAAAAAAAAGCATACTTCTTCATTTCACAAAAATAATACACCTTACTATATATATCAGCATGACTTTGAGATAGTTCCCTAGTGGATAATTTTTATTTATTTTTTCTCTTAAATATAAGTCGTAAATATATAATCTTTTTCAAAAACGCTTTAGGTTCTATTTTATCTTTGTGAATGCTTCTCAACAGCTTTAAATACTTTTTGTCAAAAGCTATGTCAATTCGGTTTCTATTTTTTTTGGGCTCGACAATAATTGTTCTCATTACTTTGTTGTCAAAGTGAGTCGCTTCTCTTTTTAGACACTGTAAAAACAAATAAATGTTGGGGGTTTTAGGCAACTTTAAATTGATTCTGTGGTGCCACCCTTCCAAGCTATTGGTTGTTCTGGTTTGAGGTTCATGTGCACAACTAAACATTTCGGGCGTAATTTTTTTTATCCAATGGTCCGTAACGTATTTTAGGAAACGTTTTCCTACGGTTGTTCGGGGAGCACTATCTTTGATTTCAGACCACCCTCTATTAATTTTGTTTGCAGGCAGTAGCGGCAACAAGGCGGTCATCCTCGTGGTATTTCGGCCTTCTATGCTTTTATTAAATTTTAACTTTTTAGATCTTTTCCAAATAGCTTTACTCCAATGAAATTGGCAGCCTGATATATCTGCCTTTGGAAAAATAGTTCGCACTGCGTTTATTTGGGCTCTTTCGTAGTCGCATTTAAATACAGTGATATCTAAGCCAAGTGTTTCTTTTAATAACCGAAAGAAACGGCAGTACGTTTCCTGCTTTTTGTTGGGTAATAACCCATACACTACTGGTAAAATACCTTTGGTCTCCGGGGTGGAATTATAATCCAGATGTAGCACATACATTTGAGCGAATGTCTTCGGTGCAGAATGAAAAGTTCCATCAGCTAGAAATGTACCCTTACAGCCTTTTATGATGTTTTTACATAACGGAGATGTAAATATTAAAATTTTATTTTCGGATCCGTCTTCACATACTAAAAAATTGTCTAGCAAGCTGCCAGATAATTGTACGTCCTCCAATTTATTAAATGTTAGTTTATCAACGCCCAAAAATTTCTTCCTTGCACTGTAACATGAGTTTTTCTTTTCTGTAAATTCCGGTATATACATAGCCAATTTCTTGTTGTCTTCGGTCTTGAGAAACTCGTTAAAATTATTCTCGTAAATAGTTTGTATAGGGCCCAAATCTTCGCACACATCTTTTTTTATCTTGTCAACTACGATATCAATTTTATTCTGAGCTACATCTGGATAGCATGTATGTTCTTTTTGCCTTATAATCATGTTATCTGACGCTAACGTGACCGTGGCACTACAGATTGATCGGTTAGTGCATCTCCATAGCGTAGTGTCACTTTTTTTATTTGTTATGCTTAAATTGTATCTAAATCCACGCCACAATAAAAGTTTCTTACCTTTACGGCTGGTTATGAAATTAACGTCCATTTTAAATTTTAATAATCAGAATGAAAACCATTATTTTTCCATCAGTGTAAGAGATAATTTTGCTGACACTGACAGCACTAAATTAAATGACATATTCTAATGCATGTTTATTATTTTCAATGAATGGCCAGTATCACTATTATCTATAGAGTTATACCTACATATATTAATAGGTTTTCCATGTTTTATTTCCGTTCACTGTCAGTAAGATAAAAAGTAAGTTAAATGAGTGGTAAATGTACATTTCCATGAACGCATAAGACCCAGTACCCGTTGTTGTAGCCGTAGATCTATTTCCATGGTGATATGGACATTCAGGGAATAGGACATTCGATAAACAGACATTCGGGAATTAGACATTCGAAGAAAATGGACATTTAGGGAATTGGACCTTAGAGCAAATGGACATTCCGGGAATTGGACCTTAGAGCAAATGGACATTCCGGGAATTGGACCTTAGAGCAAATGGACATTCCGGGAATTGGACCTTCGAGCAAATGGACATTCGGGAAATTAGACATTCGAGGAAAATGGACATTTAAGGAATTGGACATTCGAGGCCAGAACCATTAAAATACCTAATTAACCGAACGTAAAATTAGTTGATTGACATGAACATAGGAGTTATTAGCAAAATGTCTAGAAATGAAAACTATAATTAGAATACTTAATTTGTCAAAAGTAAAATTAGTTGATTTTTATTATCAAATGTCATATCAACACTCCATTTCAAGATCCAGTCGTTTTGCTAAAGGGCTATTTGGCGTTCATGTCTATTTAGTAATAAAGACATTCTAAGATAAGGCCGTTTCGCTACTATAGTATTTTAAATTGAAACATTCCAAGATTTTCGTTCATTCGTTTTGCTAAAGGTACATTTAGCGTTCATGTCTATATAGCAACAAAGACATTGCACAATCCAGACGTTTGAACTCTATTGTCATTTAGAAAAGGGAATTTTGAGAGTATACCATGATTTTACTTGCAAGTTACGGTTACAGCTTGCTAGGTACCCAGCATTAAGGTGGTCGCTCACCGGAAGCATTTGCCATTTGGCATTAAGTTAGAATACTGCCTTACTGAATCTAATGCGTGTAATGAAATGCGGTTCGGTTCGGTTTACACTCAGTGTTGTAATGCGCGAATCTGAAATGCTACATTACGGCGAGGGACCACCTTTAGGAAAAGCGCTGTAGCATATAATAGTTATTATACTTCGTTATAAAAATAAAGACTTATTGAACATAAATCTGTGTATTTTTAACAGAGTTCAAAAAAGGAGGAGGTTCTATGTTAAGCAGGTATTTTTTTTATGCAAGTTAACCAATTTTTCCGTCAATTGTGGACCTCTTTGTTCTAGTATACTTTCGACGTGTGATCCCATTGTCACCAAATCCGTATCTGGTGATGGGATCAGTCAGGAATTGAAGGAGCTCCACGAATATTATAGGCATACATATAGCGATTTTAGTATTTTCGGTAACAAGCATTTGCATTCAGAAAGTATCGTTTGGTAAAGTAGAACTGATGAAGACCACGGTAGCCACCAACCGCAATAAGATAGTTGAGAGACTATGACGAAGCGCATTTAAATTGTTTAAATATATGACTATAACTTCCCCGCGGCGTTGCTTACGGCGAGTTACGTCACATAGCTTCTTATTAATTGAGAAGTGGGACTACATAACAGCATATTGTAATAATTTTAAAAGTATAAAATTAAATGTTTGTTTAAAAACCTACCGTTTTAAAAATAACTGTTTTAAAAAACAAAAAAACGCCTTCAAAAAACAAAAAAATAACTTCTTTTAAAATGGTAGGTACTATCAGCCCATCGGAACCTTGACCCACCATAGAACGTTGTCACAGTGACGTTATGATTCAAGTCATAAGAAGTGCCAAAAAAAATGTTTTAAAATGTCACTGTGACAATGTTCTATGGTGGGTCAGGGTTCCGAGGGGCTGATAGTACCTACTATCAGCCCAAAGGAACCCTGACCCACCATAGAACTGTGTCACAGTGACGTTATGATTCAAGTTGTAAGAAGTGCCAAGCAAATGTTTCACAATGTCACTGTGACACTTTTCTATGATGGGTCAGGGGTCCAATGGGCGGATTGATAGTACCTATAGGTCAGTCAAACTGAAGTCGGCTTTTGGTTGAAAATATTGTCAGTCGCCGACTTCAGCTTGACTGACCTATAGGTACTATCAATCCGCCCATTGGACCCCTGACCCATCATAGAAAAGTGTCACAGTGACATTGTGAAACATTTGCTTGGCACTTCTTACAACTTGAATCATAACGTCACTGTGACACAGTTCTATGGTGGGTCAGGGTTCCTTTGGGCTGATAGTAGGTACTATCAGCCCCTCGGAACCCTGACCCACCATAGAACATTGTCACAGTGACATTTTAAAACATTTTTTTTGGCACTTCTTATGACTTGAATCATAACGTCACTGTGACAACGTTCTATGGTGGGTCAAGGTTCCGATGGGCTGATAGTACCTACCATTTTAAAAGAAGTTATTTTTTTGTTTTTTGAAGGCGTTTTTTTGTTTTTTAAAACAGTTATTTTATTTTATACTTTTTAGTGATCATAATATGCTGTTATTAAGTAGTTTCACTTCCTAGTTGATATGAAATTTTAAGACATTTCAAATTCACCGCAAGTTTGTAACGCCTCCGCGGGAAAGTCGAATAGCGCTGTCCGACTTAGATTCAAACAAATTATTGAGTAGGCCACACGACGAAAGAGCATTGCTAGAGATGACGCGATTACGTAACCTTAATTCAGTGTCAAATTGACGGATCAGCGTGCCTAATAGATAGTGATATTGCTAAGTAAAACTTCAATCTTAATTATTAGGTATTAGTTAGGTATTATTTTTATACAAACTGAACATGATGGCATATTGAACTGTATGAAATAATAAGCCCAACAAAAGGTAACTGCTATCTATAGTCTCTATCATCAGACCTGTAATGGCACTTATAACCCATATGGATGCAATTGTTCTCATCAATAGAAATGAATTAAGTCCAAACACAAGGTTGCTACTGTAAAACGTTGAGGAGTTCCCTTGACTGTTCTTCGTCTTCAACATCAGACCCCTAATTACAATCACAACCCATCTAGGTGTAAAGTTCTCATCAATACAAATTAATCAAGACCAAACACCAGGTACTTGCTGTAAAGCGTTAAGGAGTTCCCTTGACTGTTCTTCGTCTTCATCATCAGACCCCTAATTACAGTCACAACCCATCTAGGTGTAAAGTTCTCATCAATACAAATTAATCAAGACCAAACACCAGGTAATTGCTGTAAAGCGTTAAGGAGTTCCCTTGACTGTCTTTCGGCTCTATCATCAGATCCACTCCAGACCTTCATTAAATAGTAGTGTTTTATAATGAAAAGCAGTTTGTAGTCGCTCAACTATCTTAATGGAGTTATCTTATCGCCACCCTTGAAATCGTAACCGTTAAGGAGTTCCGGTGGCCATCTGTGGTCTTCATCATCAGTTCCGCTTCAGCAAATGATACTTTCTGAATGCAAATGCTGGAGAAGTCACTTCAAATACTAAAATCGCTATATGTTTGGCTACAATATTTGAGGAGTTCCCTCAACTCCTCACTGATTCCCTCATCAGATCCCGGTTTTCTTATTATGGTACCACCCTTGGAATATCTCCTTTCCAACAAAAAAAGAATCATCAAAATCTGTTCATAAACGACGAAGTTATCCGCGAACACACATAAAAAAAAAAATATATATACGGTCGAATTGAGAAACTCCTCCTTTTTTGAAGTCGTTTAAAAAGAAGTTATTTTTTGCGTCTGTGAAGGTGATTTTTCGTTTTTTAAAACATTATTTGGAGATTGGGATTGTGAGCTCAAATTGGAAATAAACACCAGAGTAAAAGTAGGCTGGTAAGAATGGTTTTAAATATATTTTGCAGATTTCTTCAGTTTGTCCGACTTAAAATTATGTATTTGAAAATAAGTTATTTTTTATTAAGTTAGTTATTTTTTTAATAAGTTATTTCTTAAATGTGGATATTTATCAAATTAACTTTGCACACACAACTTGACAACAGAAGATAGGGTGTGAATTCTCAGCAGTCTTTCAGATCTCAATTCTCCGAAAATGTGGTAGGTGCAGAATTTGAACACACTATTACCCGTGGACCCACTTCTTTGTCCCACCGCAGAAAAAGTTGCACCCAGGTTTTGCCATCCAATTTTAATTGTGATACCAAAACTGGGTAGGTTAGGTTCGTTAGGTATCTATAAATGCCCGAAGGGCCAACAGGCCTGGAATAGGAGCCCTGCTGTGAAGCAGGACTCCGTTGAAAAGAGCAGTAGGACGAAGTAGTGGGACCACGGGTAAGCATCCATTTGAACATGCCCACAAACTGACCTTTAAAAAAAATACAGTTGCTTCTTATAATATAATTATATTTAAATACTTAATGTCTTTAGTTGTTCCTTCAGATATTTAGGTAACTTACTTTTCTTTCTTTTTCGTACTTTACCCTCACTTACTCCTGGGTTAACTTCCTGTTCTCTCGCCAGTTTGTTTTTCTTTTTTTTACAAGACAAAGGGTTAGGATTGCGGTGCTTTTTCTTTTTTATCGGTACTTTGGGATCGTCTTCTACTCCTATAGCTTCCTTCATTTTTTTCAGAGTTTCATTTTGAGTTTCACTTATAAAAGTATTGGTTTCAAGTATCTGCCCTGCTTTGTCATAACTTGCCTTGGAAGGTTTTTCAAAAGTTGGAGATTTACTGTGCAAATATAAGAGTGGCATCCCAGGTTTCAGCCTAAGCTTGTCTTGCAAGTCCCGATCCTGAGTTGCCAATATGTAATGTTTAGGATTCTTTTTGCCAACCATAGACAAGATGCAGTTGGCTCCAGATATAGCATCTTGATGCCCACATTCATGTATGCCAAACTGTTTTAAGATAGTGAGTGCTCCATGGGCTTTCTTTGCAATCTTTTCTGTCTCTATTATGATACATCTAGTTGTCAGAAGTTTTGCTTGGCTGTTGAGATATTTTGGGACTTGTTCTTTTATGTTTATGTGTTCCTGAAACAAAAAAATTGGAAACATGTGAATACACTACTTGCTGTAAAAGAAAAATGGTTCAATGATAAACAGATTAACTTCTTTATGTGAATATATATATAAATTTAGAGGGCTTCAAACATTGTGGCATGGCATTCATGTTGATAAAACAACCACTCTGTTGAAAAAGATCAAATAGAACCCGTGTGTACTAATAACAATAAAATTATGGGAATCAATAGTTCGAAAATGTGATAAAACATCTCACAACTGTATGGTTACCAAATCTTTTAATTGGCTTATTCACAGTAGTCCCTGTAAGTCTAAAAATAGTAGTCATATTTAGATCAAAAATTACTGCAAAAAGAACTAGTACACTGCACTGAAAACAATCGTTTTAATTTTGCTTTATCATTTTTATTTATTACTAAGTAACCTCAGAAAAGTTGTGCTAGCCATCCCAGGACCGGAGGTAGCACGCTGCGGCGCGTTCCCATAAAAAAAGAGGTGTGGTGTGGTGGAGGAGTTTTTAGTATGGCAACGCGCCGCCTCCGCTCTCAGTGCGTTTGCTCCTTAGGCTAAGTAGGTATTCCCATTCAATAAAGTTTTAGAAAAATAAGTACCTAGCCTAGATTACTGCTGCTGGTCGCCATTGATGGCGGGCGCAGGATAGTTCTCCTGCCACCGCATGCTCTGCTCTTTGAGCGTCAAGTGCGAGTCGGCGCTGTCGGCCTCGGGGTCCGGTAGCTCCTCCGGCGGCACTGCGATGTCCTCGTCCGGGAGGTGTTCCGTTCGCCAATCCTCATCCACGATGTCGATCAGACGACCATTGGGACGATATTTACTGTCCATTCTGATGGAATTTAAAACTCATAAGATAAGATATTATACTGTAGGATTAGGTAGTCACGAAACGGCGAAAGGATTAAAAGATTATTAAAGCCAGAGCAGTAATCTAAACCAGGATTTTGAACAATTTTGAACTCACGGTGAATGCAGCAAAACAAAATGTCCCATCAATCAACACCTGGTAAGGCTGGTGGAAACCAAAATTATTGTAGTAGAATTTGAGGTATTTCTGTACTTTCTTATAACGTGTTATCTTCATTTTGATGGTTTACAAACCTGATTGACGTGGAAATTCGATTAAAAACAATGCGATCTATCTTTAGTCAGTTAAACCACGATGTCAAAGAAAATATAATCACTACGTTTTCACGATGTAAGGAAGATTTATCCCAGTATACAATAGTATAGTATAGTATAGTAGTCTTTGGATTTAGTCAATCACAGATTATAAGGCATGTCCACAGATTATAAGGTATGTAGTATGTCTATCACTACACTATGGTCTATCTCAGTCCAGTGAAGACAGACAATTGTCGATAAATGTTTTTTTTTTTTTTTACTTTATTTATCTTAAACACAATTAAATTTCCTTTAGTCGCTGAGTACCTAAAACGCAGTCTGCCAATTTCGCGTTATGCCAAAATGTCATTTAAAATAATAATTTCGACTAAGTAGGTTTTTGTCTATGTCGCAATAGGTCTAACCCCCGTATCGCCTATTTAGCGATATGACTATATCGCAATAAGTCTAATCCCCGTTTTGCCTGTTTAGCGATATGACTATGTCGCAGTAGGTCTAATCCCCGTATTGCCTATTTAGCGATATGACTATGTCGCAATACGTCTAATCCCCGTTTTGCCCATTTAGCGATATGACTATGTCGCGATAGGTCTAATCCCCGTTTTGCCCATTTAGCGATATGACTATGTCGACATTTACAAACTACTTTATCACAGTATTTCCTCTTTTGCATACCTACTGCCCACTTGAAACTGAAGTGATTAATCTTCAACTATTCTACTTATGATAAATAACAAAAACTATGTGTCATTCTTACACATTTCGAATTGTGGGCATTGTAGATTTTGATGTTAAGAAAATACCAAAATACCTATTTGGTAACAATTTTTTCGCTAAAAATCGAGGTACTAATTATTTGAAGTAAGGTACCAAATAGTAACAAATGGATAGTGAATTTTGGCATTTTCTAAACATTAAATATCTCCAGTGGTCCAGGGGTTCTGACGCTTACACACTTGGGAGACCTTGTTGACCGTAGGCGTCAGTCCTTGCAATGTCAAAGCAATCTATATGCTGGTGCTGTCAAGTATGGTGTATTTTGGTTCAAGAAAAAACGGCATGGCATGTTTTATTATTGACTGCGGGATCATTGAGTCTCATAATAATATAACTTTACTTTTAATAACTAACAATTCAAACTAAAATTTATGCAAGTAAATAACTATAAAGTTTTTGTTAAACGTTGCCTTATTGGCCTTTAGCGTAATACACGCCTAATATAAAAATATAATAACCTAACTCGTGACTTATTCCTTTCTCAAAAAGCGTTCAAAGGGTTAAAATGTTACGATTATTACCTAGACAGTCGCATCCTTATCTTACAGGGTAGCTAGTGTTCGCGGTCCCAACGCTTTTGTACCCTAAACAGGCTCGCCATTCGCCTACTTCGCTCATGAACTAAAGCTCAATTCGCCTACTTCGCTCATGAACTAAATCTCAATTTGCCTACTTCGCTCATGAACTAAAGCTCAATATACCTACCTCGCCCTTGAGCTAATACGCACTAAACCTAAATCCCAATTCGCCTACTTCGCTCATGAACTAAAACGCAATAGGTCTAAACATGAATATGCCAATAACTTGTTAGGTCTAGGCATAACGCGAAATTGGCAGACTGCGTTTTAGGTACTCAGCGACTAAAGGTTAAATTTTACATCCAATAGCACCGTTAAACCACATAGAGGTTTGTCTCGATGCCTGAGCCAACTTTGTAAAATACATATTACTCGGTAAATTAGATCTGGCTAATCTTACAGTTACCTTCTAAAAATTAAATTACAAAAATAAAAAAGAATACTTAATAATAAAAATTAAAAAATGAATGAAATGCGTAAATTGTTATTTAATTAGTTTAACATGTGTATGTATTTAGAGCCCGCGTTATCTCTCCTCGCCGAGCGCTGCACCGGCAAACCAGTTTTCGCCCACGAGTACAGGATGTAAATGGATGCTTGCTTTTTCAGCCGTAGTGGCCTATCGTGCAAAGTATCCTTAAGCGTGAATCGTAATTCATAAACAAAGCATTCTTTTTAAAGTGACGTATCTGTGCCATAGACAATTTTAGTGAAACGTCTTGCTCTCTCGCTTCCATGTTTGTTCGTGGTCATTTCGCATTTCTGTGCTAGATTTTCCAGATTAGCATTTAATTGATGATTTTATTCGTGTTACTGTGTAATTAATGAAATTTGTGGCATCACGGCGACCTCGTGAGGACTTGTCGCCCAACAAAAAGCGCATATCGGCGATATAATAACAGGGAGGGTACGTCTTATTCCATGTCCTTATAATCTAGTAAATGCGTCATTTTATCGAATTTTACAGAGATCAGGTCTATAGCTGTAAGATTTGGTTTATGTTTCGGTTTCGTAATCGTGATAAACGTTTTTGGGTTGCGGAAAACGTTGCATCGAGTGATGTTGAAGGCCTCCAGCTGATTTGTCTGAGGGCGTCACTCAGGGCAATATGTGTCGAGACGACTGGGAAACGTAGTGGTACGGCCCGATACGGTTAGTCATCATCATAACAGACACGAATTCGTGAGTGTCAGATAGTATCGTGAACTCTAGTTAGTGACGTTGAAGACTGTGCCAAATGTGTGATAGTGTCAGGTCCTTTTGTTTCTTTGTGTAGAGCGTGACGAGATAATGATCTTGTTTACCGTTCTTTATTCCGTTTCACATTGTAATCCTTAGCACACAGGCTGTTTGATTAGATTGTTTTTGTCACCTGTTCTTGTGTAGCTAAGGAACTGATCATTCAGCCATATTTTTTTAATTAATTGCATTAACAGGTTCTTTATTGAGTGTTTGTGTGGCAGCAGTGTGGTTAGGAACTTGTCAATGGTTTCAAATTGTGTTTTTGTGGCACTGCTGACAGGTGAGTCTTTGCATATATATTTTAAAACTTTTTGTAGAATTTGTTGTTTTAAGCCATGGCCAAAAACAGAACAGGTACTAGGGAAAATACTTTTCCAACTTAACCTGTTCCAAACTAAACTCTAAGCTTAACAATATTAATATGTAATTGCTTAGCGCAATCACTATCATGAAAATCGGAATAGGTACTTTCCTAGAAAATTCACTACAATATCTTCTTATAAGCATTCAAATTAGCAAATAAGTGTTTTGAATGACTTTTCTAAATTGACAGTAGCTAATTATTACACCATTAGAACATACATTTGAAACAGAAATGTAACCCTAGTTAACTAATTACTCTATTAAGTTTACCAATTAAATAGTTGATTTTAAAATGATTTTTAATGTTAATTATTTTTAAATTATGCTGTTTACTTCGTGGATTAAGATTTTTTAGATGTTAAACCATCTAAAATGTTACTCAATGTGTGAACAGACAATCTATCTAAAAACAACAAAACCTTTGAACATGTCATTAGGTTCGTAGACTTGAGTTTTGTATAAATAGGCACACTATTAAAAAAAAAAAAATTTTTTTTTCAAGTGAGTAGGTTTGCTTCAATATTATATTTAATTCCTTAACTTTGGTTTGCTTTTTATCTGTGTAAAATTCATAAATTATATTTAAACAACATTAAATTATATCATATTCCAAAAAAATACCATTTAATAACCTTTCTATACTTTCTATACTTTCTCAGTAAAAATGTGTTCCTTCCTTAAAGCTGCATTGGCAAAATCATAGTGGCAACACAAATGACATGCCACAAAACAAAGATACTTCTAGGGGTTAAGTTCAATATATTCCTTGCTTTATAAACAAATATTGCTGTGAAGTGGAAGTGGCCAGCGACTGAGGTCACTAGTTGTCTAGATCAGTAGATTAAGTGGTTTGTTATGTACATGGCCGTGTGTCAAGCCATGGACAGATGGATAATTTACCATACTAACCTTCCTAAGTTTGTAAGGGATATCTGTGGCTTTGATTTCCTTATTATAGGTAGTAAGTAGGTAGGTGCCATTAGTTAAGGCAAAAAAAAAGGAATATAGAACTCTAGAATTGAACTTATAAATGTATTGAGGTGTTTTCTAATAGCAATCCTATTAGATATTTTGATGTTAATGTGGGGAAACAAAATGATATATTGCATATGGATGTCTAGGAAACATTTTGCATATGAAGTTGCATACAAAACTGAAACTGTTAAAACTGTGTAACTGTGAAAAAGTTTTAAAAACTTTATAGACAGAGCTGCTAGTGTCT
Organism: Acleris sparsana; assembly: GCA_923062465.1. NCBI lineage: Eukaryota > Metazoa > Arthropoda > Insecta > Lepidoptera > Tortricidae > Acleris > Acleris sparsana. The sequence goes on from OV281286.1 coordinate 20,419,043, forward strand.
TATAATAAATAATAATAATAATAAAAATTCCTATGTCCTACTGATTGTCAATAATGTTTTTTTAAACACATAAAATAATAACCAATCCCAGAACTCCTGGGACTTTATTCTACTCAGTTTTTTTTTATTGAAACAAACAGCAGACGACACCCTGGCGGTCCTGGGTTCAAGTCTCGGTAAGGACACACACATAAGTATTTATTATTGCTGTCTAGTACCTAAAAGACAAGCCTAAAGATTAGTTTGGGACTAGGTCAATTGGTGTGACATTGTCCCCTGAGATTTATTTATTTACTTATATACCATGTTACAAGCAATATTGTTTTACTTTACCAAGAGTAGAATAGAAGCCGTGGTAACACTAACTAATCCAATACATCATTTGCCACACCAATTTTTTCGTGCCACATGGGGTGGGCGCGGTGGTTCTAATTCTAATGCTTATAAACCTTACACATCAATATTTAGTACAAGAAAAACCTAATATACCTACATATAAAAGGTGTGTTTCAGTACAGATGTAGTCTATTTTTAATACTGCGTTTTTTCTTTGTTAAGGTTAGTGGACTATAGACAAATGAACACTAATGTAAACAAAGTAATTAAATATGTGTACATACAACTCAGATAACATCTATTGCCATATTAAAATAATGTAGCATTTGTGCCCAATCGTTTTTGTGAAAGATTAACTTTGATTTGTACATTATAAACCTGTAATTGTGTAATATGGGTTTTTTTTATTCTGTCTGTTATCACTTATCAGTTTTATCACCTAAGACTACATGGACCGACACTATGGATTACATACCTACTTACATTAAATCACGCCTGTTTCCCAGAGGGGAAGACTACTTCCACCTGCTACGATCCTGACTGATCTCGGTGAATTGCAAAAATATTGTACATAGAGGAGTTATTTGAGATAACATTAACTTTCTTCCATTATTTTTCCGTTGTGTAACAAAAATTATCTATCTGATATGACTAAACTTCATTACACAAAGGAAAAAGTTAAGGGCTTAACAACCCTTTTTAATTGGGCCCTTAACTACGTACAATATTTTTGCAATTCACCCTCACGCATTCACGTCGGTTAAGATTCGGAATTTTTCCACTAATTCTCCGGATTGATTCGACAAATTACTCCTAGGGAGGCCCCTTCCGACGCTTCCACTCACTTTCGCTCTATATATCTCTTACCAGAATCTTCTCTCATCCATCCTTTCTGAACAATTGAACTACGACGATACGGACTATGGGATTAAATCTACTTGTTACAATTTAGTCGTCACGGCCCCAACTTAAAATCTGAACCATGTTTTAAATACTCACACCAAGCAACCTGAGACACTTTCATTTTAGTTATAACAAAGGACAAACAATAGTAAAAATACCAAGGTTCAAAAATATAGGTTACCACCATTATAACCTAACCCCGGTAAGGGTAGATATTTGTGTGATGAGCATGATATTGCCATGAATATGAACATGTTCCTGAGTCTTGGATGTTTTCTGTGTATATATTTCTCTATATAAGTATTTATATCGATGTCTCGTACCCATAGTACTAGCCTAGAGCTTAGTTTGGGACTAGATCAATTGGTGTGACATTGTCCCCTGGTATTTATTTGATATTTAATACGTCGGATGTACAGTCAAGGAAATTGATTCCTAGACCACTTGGGAACTATGTCAACGTGACACTAAGGCCCGTATTAATAAACTGATCTCAACTTTAACGCTCGTCTCGAGTTGCGTCAAAAATGACAGTGTTCTATGGTTTGGCGTTTACATTGACGTATCTTGTGACGGGTCTCACAGTCAAGATGAGTTTATTAATACGGCCCTAAATAAAATCATAAGAACTCTCTTACGTTTTGAGTGATTATGTCACTTTGACATAGGCGAAAGTGGTCAAGGAATCATTTGCTCTACTGTACAGCCCCCTTATTATTATTGTGTTTACTAATTAACTAATGTATTGTATTCAGATCGAAGGGTTGTATATGTATGGTATATGATATAGTTTAATAACCTTTCACCTTAGTGAAGGTGCCTACTTAGCGTAGTCATTCATATATATAATATATACTTTGTGTATTCATTCAAACACTGTAAAAGTGCCGAACTGGAATGGAGATGAAATTAACAGAGTAACGTTGGATTGTTGTCTAAGAAGAATTGATAGGCATGGTGTTTTTATTAGAATATTGAAAACGGGTTGGGTTTCCACTGCCTTCCATGGTGCATGGTGCTTTATTGGTGCTACTTCATAGAATTCTATTTATTTATTTTGGTTATTTATTATTTAACTTAGGACGTTAATAATCCCGTGTACCGACATTTGTAGAAGCATGACAAGAGACCGTTGTCTTTGTTTAAAGTTGGTAAGACCTGTTTAAGAGTAATTAGGGCATGTAATCCTGAATGTCGGCTTAGGAGTTTGCAGGGACCGAAACGTACATCATCAATTTATAAGTTACTAAGAAGTCACACTATAAGCCAGTAAAGGTGGATTCACACTACGGATCGGACTGCGTGGCAAATGGCGGGATAGGTCACATCGCGACAGGACGTCGTAACTTGACAAACCCCGTCCACATAACCGATACTGACACGGTGCAAACCTTAAGATTCAGGGAAAATGGTCTGCCACTTCTACCAGGTCGGCTAGCAAAACCTGCTTCGCAATCGCAATCGTCTTCAAAGTCCGAAGACCGACTTCCAACTTAATGTGAATTAAACTTATTGATGCTTCGTAAATTTCTCTTCTCTTCTTCGTCTAGTCATGAACAATACAGTCGCGTCCTATTCAGACTCAATGATAATAACAACTGAAAACAAAAACGATCGCGATTTTGAGTGCGTAGGCAATAGGTTTAGCCTCTAGTCTATAGGTAGAGTAATTAAAAGTCCCGTGCATATTGTGCTTGCCTCCTTTCACATACGCACAGAAACATTATCCTTAAGGTGGACATTTAAGGTCAGTCGATCGCATCAGTTGCCGGCGGTGGCGCGGTGTTCTGCGAGATTTGATTTTCAATTTCAAAACGACGACACGTTGGCTTAGTTGGTGACCTACGAAGCTGGCGGTTCTGGGTTCAAATCCCGGTAATGGCAGATATTTGTGTGATGAGCGCGAATATTTTGTTCCTGAGTCATGGATGTTTTCTATGTATATATTTCTCCATATTAGTATTTATATCGTTGTCTATACCCATAGTACAAACCTAGAGCTTAGTTTGGGACTAGGTCAATTGGTGTCAATTGCCCATGATATTTATTTATTATTTATTAAATGTTCAGTCCAAATTTTGAACTGGTGATCTACGAATTTTCCCGTGCCCGCTGTATATCTAATTTGAGTTGCCATTTGATCGTGAATGAATATCACACCGATTACATTTGGACCAGCCCCCTATTAGTCAATGATAGGTGACAGGTGAGAATTCACTGTATATTGCAAAGTTAACAAGCTTTCACATCAATGGGATTCATGTCAGCTGCGCCATGTACACTGAAATGTCACCTAACACCTATCATGATGATGATGATGCGTGGGGACGCCGCCGAGGCAGGCATCATTGTCAGGATGGTGAAATAGGGAGCAGGTCCGTTTGTACTGACTGTTGTGGCCGAAATGAAAACTATTGGACTGTTGTTGTGAGTGGGCTAACATTTTGATGTCTGTCCATGTAATTGATTAGATGAACCAGGTCCATTTGGACTGACCGTTAATGTTCAGCCTTACTTCCACCCAGCTTCATATAAAACTCTTCTATTTGCGACCTGGGCCAGGTTAGTACTAGATTAAGTACAATGCATAGGTCGTAAAATTACAATTAAATGACCACAGCGCTTGTAGCCTGCATTTCAAAAAGTCTGAGTCGCAAATAGGGCTTGCATTATCCGCCCTATTTTACTATCCGGATAATTCGGATAACAGATAATGCAATATCCGGATATCCGGATAAAACGGATAATTTTAGTTAATATGTAATAAAATACAAAACCATGGTAAAAAAATCAATGTACTTTAATAAAATACAAAACAACGTTAGATTGCACAAAAAATCAGCAGGTAGTATAATATAATCATCTTTTTATAACTTTTGAATAGGTAAAAACACTTTTTTATAATTTACATAACATGATTACAACTATCAAAACAACCTGACGCGTCACCACCACCAGGAATACTATTGAGCGGAGGGGAGCGGGTAACGAGGATATCTTGCGATTCGTGCGTCTCGCTCGCACATTTTATTTAAGAAATTTGTTTACGCGGTCTGATGTGGCGCTCTGACGTCATTTTCGACGTTAAAATTAATTTTTAGTCCCATTTGTTGAATATTTGAAATATCGGAATTATCCGGATACTAATTAAGCCCATATCCGGATATTCCGAATTTGAAATTAAGCGGATATCCGGATAATTCGAATATATTCGGATTGCAAGCCCTAGTCGCAAAATGAGCGCATTGATTTTTTGAACTTCGTTTTAACAAAGCTGACGGTGCTCCGCGCAGCGGTGCTCCTATTCCTGACCGGTTTACCCTAAGGGAATTTGTAGTTACCAAATGAACCTATCCTACCTAGTAACACGAACGATGTGGTAATTTTGCGACTCGGTCATTTTATAAAATAGACTAAAATGTCATCCTTTTGCGGAGTCGGTAAGACCATCCGCCTGGGCCTTATTTGATAAGTTTGTGTGAAGGGCCCTATAGTAACTTTTTTTTTGTCCCCAGGCGATGGCGACAAACAGGACCGGAGCCGCGCGGCCGAACGGCGCGCCGCAGACCAAGGTGTGCCAGTTCAAGCTGGTGCTGCTGGGCGAGAGCGCCGTGGGCAAGTCCTCGCTGGTGCTGCGCTTCGTGAAGGGACAGTTCCACGAGTACCAGGAGAGCACCATCGGCGCCGCCTTCCTCACGCAGACCGTGTGTCTCGACGACACCACTGTTAAGTTTGAGATATGGGACACTGCTGGACAGGAGAGGTTAGTGTGCTGTATTTTATAAGTTAAAAAAAATTGGTGGTTTTTTTGACATTAAGAAGGCCAACGAGTATGAAGGCTACTTGATGCCAAGTGGAGTCTGTGGTCTGAAGAAAATCTAAAGACTGCAATCCTAAGACCGCAAATGCGTTGCCAACCCTGAGAAGTAAGATGAAACGCCTCTATGGCTGGTAATTCGGTTCGTCTGTTTTTATTGTGTGTGTGTGTGTGTTCCCCGACTCGACGGTTGGACTGACTTGGAAAAATATTTATTTTGTTTGATAAACGGTATACCTTCCATTTGGTCTCATTGTCATCAAACCCCGGAAATACGGAACCCCAAAAAACACACATAAACGCGAATTAAATAATTATCATAAACTATTGTTAAAGCTAAAAGAATACTTTTTTATGTTCAACACGCGCAACAAAGAGTATATTTGTAGAATACTTATTAATACATAACTAATTCTAAGTGTGAAATACACGAGTTTGACCACAAAGTAATGCACGGTACAGGCGACAATAGTGAGCACTATTTTGTTTATATGCTATCTTATCTTCATTGAAATGAAGGTGAGGAGATCACTGTTGCTTAGTCATCCTGTTTACAAAGCTTATACGTACTTGTGAAGAATGTGTTAGTGCCATGTTTTGAAGGAATATAGTATTCGATTCGCGGAATGGTAGAAGGAAATATTGGTTGGTTCCGGTATTTCAGCCGATAAATGTTGATATCAGACCCCAAATACAGCGTTGGCCAAATTTGTTGAGCACCCATGCGTATTTCATTCAAAAAGTCAAACGTTAAACGGTTCACTTGTATCTTTTGACGTTAAGGGAAAAAAAATACAATTAATCATTCTATTGTAAAACCCGACTTTTTCCAGCTTCAGTTTTCACACGCAAATAGCTACTTCAAAACGACATCTATTAATTGTCTTTGTGTATTTTTTTAATTGAAAAAGAATACTTTATTTATAAGTTACAAAGGTCGTCACTCCATCTTGTTGGAGGCCTACCTACAGCTTCCGCGGACGCCACTCCAGAACCTTCTGACCCCATCGGCCATCAGTCCTGCGAGCAATGTGCCCCGCCCAATGCCACTTCAGTTTAGCTATTCTTCGGGCTATGTCGGTAACCTTAGTTCTACTGCGGATATCATCATTTCTGATTCTATCACGCAGAGAAACCCCGAGCATAGCCCTCTCCATAGCCCTCTGAGTGACTTTGAGCTTCCTTATGAGGCCCATTGTTAGCGCCCTCGTCAGGATCGCGGGACCGTGGTAGATACGAAAAGCACAAGACCGGTCTGTGTGGAAAGGCTTGGGGGAGGCCTATGCCTAGCAGTGGACGTCTTTCGGCTGACATGATGAGGATGATGATGATGATGAAGTTACAAAGGAAAACGTGGCGTGCACAACACTTTTGGCCAAGGCTGTATATGCTTTTCCTTTAGCTTTCACACTCCTACATCACTAATACACTGACATTTGTCAAAGAGAGAGTGTGACAGCCATAGAAAGCTGAGTACTATTAATACTGTCGTTTTACTGCATTACTGTTTGATTTCAACATCGAAGACGTGCACAACAAATTATCTCTTTTAAAAAAAAGTTTACTTTTGATTATTACTATACTAGACCTAATGTAACGTTGAGAATACGATAACCTGTCAAAATCAGTATGGTCTTAGTGTAGTTTATTGTGACGAAGAACTAACCATTCTCATTGGGGCAATATACACTCAAGAGCAATGAAGACGTTCTATGGAAATTCTATACAAAGTGACCCGAGGGCTTATTGCCTAACGCACTCGCAAAATCCTTTTGACAGTCCGAAGGCAAGTCTGCTTAGAAAATGAAAACAATTGTTCCACCTGAAGTCGATTGCGAATGCGTTAGGCGATTGGCCAGCCGTTTGCATTGCTCTGGACTTGACTATAGTCAAAGAAGTTATGTGGAGTTCCCGCTGACCACATCTCTTCAATTAAAAGCTATAACGAGATATGCCAGAGCCAAGGCAAAAAAACGCGGCGGGGCGCCCTGTCTGGAAAACAACCGATGCCGCGATTAATTATATACGCCCCGTTTGCGCTGTATTTGTGAAGTGTTAGTAGTTGAAATACACTCAGGAGCAAAGATACCGGGTCTGAGTGCGTTTTTCATACAAACGAGACTATTTCGAAGCCTTGGTTCCTCACCAGGGGTTGTTTTGAGTGAGATTTAATGGTGGATACTCGCAAGGTTCAATAAAGGAGGAGTTCAATAAGGAGGTCAAAAGTTCTAAAGATACCTAACTGATCGCACAATCAGTTAACACCACAGCGGGAGAGTTTGGGCCAGCGCTTGGATTTCCTTACATTTTATTGCCATTTTAGATGTCTTTCTGAACATAAACAATTCCGGCGTTAACCGCAGATGCATTCAGTTGGGTATCCTAGGCACTCTGGAAGCCCTGTATCGATGCTCGGAGTATTCATCATCAGATTTCACTAAAAGCATTCCCTGGCGAGGAACCAAGGCTTCGAAATAGCCTCTTTAGTATGAAAAACGCACTCTGACCCGTTCTTTTTGCTCCTGAGTGTATTTGTCACTTTCTGACCAGTACGTAAGTGAAAGAGTGACGGATGCTTTATCCATCGAGACGACCATAATAAGGATCTGGCTCTGTTCAATACGGAAAAGCGATACTATATTGCTTTTGACTTGTTATCGTATTGTCAACGTTTTGATAGCTCTTGGTTATTTGATAGTAATGGCGGCCAAATGAGAAACTATCCGATAACACGTCACAGATCGTAATTGACGTGTCGATCCCGAATTAAAGCATATAGTTATATTATAACAGAAAGTTCGCACACGAAGTATTCCGTACCGGTGTTGTATGAAAGACCGACAAATAAACTGACAAATAAACGAACGGACGGACAGCGGAGGTTCAGTAACAGGTTCCCATTGGCACCGTTTGGGTACAAAAACTTAAAAATGGTTCTCGTTTCATGAAAATCCTGAAGTTTTCGTATTCTTATGCCCTTGCTTATAAACGTGGTATTACCGTGGGGTAGTTGTACCATGCTTTGTCCTTATCTGTCATTTGAATTTGACAGATAAGGACAAAGCATGGTTTAGGTACGCCACGGTTATTGCACGTTTATAAGTAAGAGCATTAGAATGTATCTCGTGTATATTGTTCCGGTTTTAAATAACGAAATGACAGTTATTAAAATCATTACAAGAAAGAATACTTTCAACAATGGAACGTGGAGGAAGAGATAAGTACCAAATTAGCATATTTATCACAGCCGTTATCAGTACATTACACCCGCACTTATTGCGAATAGACCGTCGGCAACACTTACTACGACCTCGTGCGCTGCGTAGCCTTACAGTTAACTTGTGTGCCAAACACGATTCTTGTACCAGCTAGCTGATTATCGGGCAGAAAACATCCCAATTTGAAAGTAGGACAATACTTTTTTTACATTCTTATTAGTATCCCACTTCTGGACAAAGGCCTCCCCTCTTCTCCGCCATGTAATTTAGTAAAAGTATTCATTGTCCTTTTCTGTCCAATGCAAATCTCATAATGACAGATAAGGACAGCATAGATCAAGCACCATTTAGCTATTGCGCGTTTATGAATATGACAGTATGTCATTAATTTAATCTTTATTTCTCTACCCGGTTCTCAGACACAAGCGGAGATATGGTCGGACAACAAAGTACTTACCTAATCCTGAGAGTTCGGTTTTTTTAACTAGCGATCCCACTGATCCGTGCTAAGTGTCGTGGCTGGATGGTTACTACGAACTAAATTCGAAATTTTGGATGCCTATCTATCCCTTATCGAGCTGTAGGCAGGCTTCCAAGATGGAGTGACGACCTCGTCAGGATCGCGGGACCGCGGTGGATGCGAAAAGCACAAGACCGGTCTGAGTGGAAAGCCTTGGGGGAGGCCTATGTCCAGCAGTGGACGTCTTTCGGCTGACATGATGATGATGATGATCTATCCCTTTTACTCGGCATTCAGCACTAAATAGCATGAAAAAAACGGAGATAGCGTAACCTCGGAACTCCGGATTTTAAAGCTCTACACCGTTCGTTGTGGTTTCGAATTAGCTGTGAATGTAATGCTAGCTACCATTTGTTTAATATAAACCGTTGACCCGTTTATTTGTCCTATAATAAAATACTGTATAGCCGGTGTTTGCCGGGTTAGAATACTTTGAATAGGTAGTTCAACTCCATGTCTTCCCGTGGATGTCGTAGGAAGCAACTGTCATGCGAAGGGCTTGCAATCTGACACTAACACGCTGGTAAACATCTTAGCCTATTTGTGCAAAATATGGTAACTGAATTGGCTCAGGGAGACTTCGTCCACAGTCCTAACCCGTCCACAATGCCATATGGCCCACTATTCCAATTCGTCGGCATTCCTATATTGTCACCTTCCTAACTTGTCTACTTTCCTATATTGTCACCTTCCTAACTCGTCCACATTCCTATATAGTCCACAGTGCTAACTCGCCCACATTTCTATAGTGTGGTCAACTTCTTCAATATTGTGTGACTAACTTTGCGCTGTGGACTATTTAGGAATGTGGACGACTTAGCACTATGGAAAATATAGGAATGTGGAAAGATAGGAAATGGACGAAATAAAAATGTGGCCAAGTTAGGAAGGTGACAATTTAGGAATTACACGCTGACGACATGGCATCGTGGACGAGTTAGGAAGGCGACGAAATAGGACTGTAGACAAAATCAACAAGTTTTTATAATTATAAACATATAGGCAGTATTTTATTATAAGACAAATAACGCGTCCTCGGTTTAAATTAAACAAATGGCATCTATCTGCGATATCGCACATGTGCTTGAAACATTATAATAATTGATAGTTAGGCCACATTTCAAAGTAAAATTAAAACACATGTTCAAGTGTTTTATAACACAATCTACATTTCTTTTTCATTTTATTGCGATATAGTGAGATACAGCATACCTACCTAGTCTAATGTCAGAGTAGGCCATCTATCTTTACATATACTATATACTCTTCGAATTATGTTATCTATTACGTTATGTTCCTAATGGTGTAGTGATCTTTAGTTTACTTTATTGCTACACGACCCCGCAGTCACCCTGTATAAAGCTAGACCTAAATATTTTATCAAATATCATGCGTAGTTCAGCAGGAAAACAAGCCAAAAATATTACGAGAGAGATAGAGGGATAAAAACTTACTTGCCCTCCGAGGCTTACACTTAAACTGGCAAACGTTTAATACCTGTATGTTCGTCCTTGCTGTAGGTCAACTTCGGAGTTGTTGACCGTGGCGACGACGTAGGCCGCGTTCGTCAACCGATTGTATTTTACGCGTTATTTACGGAAACTTTATAATTACGAGTAATACTTCTACTGCTATGTACTATTTCTTCCAGGTGGCATAAAAATCCAATTATTTTTTAAACGGCCCAACCAATCTTCATTTATTACACAAGAACAGGTTTACAGTGCATACCGAAGCACCTATTATGGTAATTACAATGTTAACCTATAAAACACTACTTATATACTAACAGCACACAAGAACTTAACAATATTAATAAGTAACAATGACCACTTATCAGGAAATACGTCAACATCTTGGACCCCCCACGTGAGCACATTTAACAAATCAATCCCCCAAGGCAGTCTGCGAGTTCCGAGCGCGGCGCGTACGGCAACTCTAGTCTAAAATCCCGACTAAATTACGATTTCGTAAAAAAAAAACCGCTTCCGTATTCATTTGGGAGCTACGATTCGTACAAACAGACACACGTAATACTAAAATCGCTCTTATTGCTTCAGGTATAAAACAATATTTAAAAAAACTTATCGGTAATCGTGAGACGTGAGAAGCTAACATTTTTTGCTGGTCAGTTAATTTGAAATACACAAGACGGGCAGAATATGAACTGGTTACTAATCAACTGATGGATGGCAGGTATGCAGCCGGTTTAGGCCGGCAGGTTGCGTCTGCGCAGAAATGGTCGCGACGCGATTCTCACTCGTTAGTTTTTTAATCGGTTCATTTTTGGAAGATTAGATTAATAAAAACTTTATGGTCGTAAATAAACGAATAAATGACATACTCGTCGTTCTAAGCTGGGCTTGTATTGTACGGTCACGGACTGTCCATCCACCATAGAACATTTTCATAATGAGAATGTCAAGTGACGAGATAGAATGTACGTAGGAAATAATCGTAGGTTTCATGTGACAAGGTTCTATGGTGATTCATCAATTAAAGTCCGTGACCTTACTACAGTATTAGGCAGATAAGAAGTCAAACCAAATCGTCACTGCGCTTGCAAAAGTCACTATGTGTTCTTTTCTTTAAGGAATAGCATTTGTATTCTTAGACAGTTTAATCAAATACCTATCGGAATCCGTTATTTGAGAACAGTGACGAAATGTCTATGGGTCACAGATCCCACTTACCATCAAGAGGTTTTTACTTCTCCAGGCCATAATAAAGCACGATAGTTTCTGAATTTTAATAATGTTGACAGCAGTAAAATATGCCGTTATTACTATTCCGTCACACGCAGCCAATAAGTGTAATTGATGGACAAACATCCAACACCCCTCGAACTTTTACAATAATAATATTAGTATTAAATGATTTACAAAGACGTCTGTCGTTGCTCAATTGATCATAAACAGCTCAACAAACTTGAATACAATATTCCACTACATCCTAAGTTTATTCAATTAGAAATGGAGGGTATTCCCGTGAATCTCACGCATGCCTCGACAGTTGCTAGTAAAAAATATAGCGTAACATCTGCGCTGCCCCACGTGCCCTGACCTGCACACGGAGGACCTTTATAATGGCACTAGCCATGCCATTTGCGTGGCAGAATAATGGTCAGATTCCATCTAACATGCCGTCGACACGCAGAAGAAGTACAAAGTATTGTTTTTATTGTCCACAGGTACCACAGCTTAGCGCCCATGTACTACCGAGGTGCGCAGGCGGCGATTGTCGTCTATGACATCACCAACCAGGTATGTACTATCCCCATGTTCTGGATTAGGTAATTCTCAAGACTAGTGAGTCAAGTTACAATTTAGGCGATAATTTAACGTCATTTAATTGTTGTATGACTTCCATGGCATTTTGTGCTTTTGGATAAACACACAGTTACAATTGTAACATCCTTGTAACCTATGTTTGATGTCGGCTGTACACAGTCCGAGCCTGGCAAATAGTGAGTGTGTAAATACTGCTCTCGTCTTGTTTCGCTCGCTCACGTCTCGTCGCGCCGTCGGTTTCGGCCCGAATGGCCTGAGACTCAGCGACAGGCTCTCGAAAACTGTGTATAAACCGGCATTATAAATAAAATTGATTTATTGATTGATTATTTCATGAGCGATTTTTCACGCATTTGACACTAATCTTCAGTTTCGTTACGGTCCTTACTCTTAATGCGAAATACTCTATATCACAAGTGTAAAAATAAATCGAATGCGTTTCAAATGGGAAATCATATCAGTGATTCATTCAAGTGGAATATATGCAAATAACAACTCTAATAACCAAACAGACGTTCCGTTTCCTTTAGCATTACAAATGTCGTTATGTCGTACTTGGGTAGAAGGGCACAATTACACTTGAGTCATATTGTACATTGTGCCCTTGTTCTACCGAACGTGCGATGTGTTAAGAGCTGTCAGGTGTTTAACAATTAGTTCCCGTGTACTCAAGTCGGCACACGTGAAATATCAATTCACACGTGTGCCAAGAAGCGTCGAATTTGTATGGTAATCATAATAGATGGCACTCAAGGATTGAGTGTTGCTTATGATTCTAATTTGGTTCTGTTCATTACGCAAGCCACTTTCACCCTGTTTGGACGTCACCTACACCGATACCGTAACACTCAAGGACGGTTGTTACGCAGCATGGCTGTGTCGGTATTTGTTCGAAAACGTCTATATAAGGTTCAACATGTGTCTGTTTTATGGCTTTCTGTACTTATAAGAATGGTGCTAAATGCTAATGACAACGCTTAGTCTAATATTATACCATCGATCGTTAGCGTTTTAAAGACTGCAATAATTTAAGTGGTTTATTTACTTAATGCTTAACTTAGCCTTGAAATGTTGCCTAGCTCTTGTAGTATTTATCATCTTTAAACAGTATAGCCAATACAACTATTTCTCTCTGTTGGTCCGCTGTAATTGTGCATAGAATTGTTATAAAACAAACCTTACCTTACCTATTGGGCTCTATACGATCCTTTTTTGCCGTGGTACTACTGCGTTTTACTACTGACCAATGATTTTTATTTGAACATCAAGTTAATAGGGTTGACGGAGCTGCGCTGGCGCGGAGCTCCTATTTCTGAGTGGTTTGAACCCTCCGGGCCTGCTGCAAACCTAACATAACCTAAACCTACCTCATATTTATGATACTAATTTTGTTCAGTAGGACCACGGGCAATACACCATCTAAAATTGACCCAATATAGAACATATGGCTCTAAATGAGTTCTTCCTGTCGTCGCCCCATGGCTTGACCTAGACTCTTGACCCTAATAGGCTGACCGGCCGCTAGAAAGTAACTTGGTTTAAGTTGACCGGCGTGGGCGGCCCATTTTGCCCGTTGGCCCTAGATTTCCTAACTTTACAATATTCCATTAGTGTGGCATATTATGTACCTAGGCCTTTTTACTTAGTCTTAAACATTTGTGATTGTTATCGTTTTGCTTTGTCTTCTCGTTTCATTTCCTTTTCTTGGCAATGTAAAATTAGAACAACAACGTTGGGTATTTATAAAAATTTCGAAAGGCTTCCATTTATTGTATTGATTTGATTGTGGTTTTGCTTAGCCATCTCAGGAGCTTGTGCAGGGTCTGTCCGGATCCTTTCACACCATCAAAACATCTTATCTTGTATCACCCTTTAAACAAGCAGTATTGTTGCATTTTTTTGAGGATAAGGCGTTTAAATGACTAATATGAAGGCATTCCATCTTAGTCCTCAAGGTTGGCAATGCAACAAATTCTTAAGCTTGCAGTCATGAATATGCAAATGCTGTCGGTCATGGTGTTCGTTAGCTATTTGGAAAAAAGGTTCCACGACTAATGTTTCTGTAAACTTTTTTTTTCTATGTATCTGTACTTTTTGCTTATCTTTTCCACAATCACGCAAAGGTTTGGAAGAGATCCCTTAAAAGGATAAGTTCGCCTTTTTACACTTCTATTCAGTGAATTTCTATTTGAATTTCTGTGTGCACAATAAAGTGTTTACATACATACATACTAATGTGGCATTAGGCCCATGGAATCCCTAACTAGGACCCCGTTGGAAATCATGAAAAACAACTGTAAAGAACTATTAACGTTAGCCAGCTAACTCACGTGACTACGCTAAACAACCGGCAAACATCACCAACCACCGGCCTTCCGCCGGCCTTCGGGCGGGTTTCTATTGTTTACTGCCGAACTGTCGAGCTTGACTTGCAAGAATTCTTCAAATATCTGCTTAATACGCCTGTATAATTTAGTATGAAAGTCCAAATAGAAAAGTTCTCAAAGTATCTATATGCGCTCTTAATTTCTTGATGATATTCGTAAGTTGTATCTTTTATAAGAGGTATCCAACGAAACGTTTTTCCAATTTATGTAAAAACATGTTTTTATCATTTTTATGGCTAGACGTGAAGGAACGGTACCTTTTTTTCAAATATTTTGTAACCCTATTGTGCCTGGGAAAAATATGTATTTGTGTTCAAAATTTTCACGTGACTTTTGAGTTTTTGGAAGACAACTGATTGTGACACACACAAACAGACAGACAAACTTGGCCATATTGTCGAAGTTAAGAAAATCAAGACGCACAGCAGAATTTCACTTAACACATTTGTATTACAATTTCTACGGAATTAAAATAATTCTATTACCTACATATAACATTCCATGGTATGCCAACGTACGATTCAATGTCTTTAAACTAGATAGGTCACATTCCTTACTCCACTGTCGCAGCGCGCGCAGACTCATTCAAGATTCAACACGTGCAATGTAATCATCAAATGTGCACACAGTCAAGGAATCAAATTTGTCATCCACCTTAGTTCCAAAATCAATCTGACATTCTACAGCAATAAGGTAGAGTTTCCTGTCAATTACAGATGACTTGGCATCTCTAATGACAATGACATCTTCAAGCAGTTTCTTTTAAATGGGTAGCAGAACTTCCGTACGGTTAAGAAAACTATAAAATTGACTACCTTACTTTGTTATTGTCCAGTTTAGAATGTATTACCGTATTATACACACGTTTAAACTTCAAACCGACTATCGTGGAGATCCTTGGGGAAGGTATTTGCCCAGCAGTAGGCGTGTTTTGGCTAAAATGATGATGATGATAGGCTATGATTCGTGTAAGAATTAGTAAAGGATAAAAGATAAACACACGGACACTTACACGTCAAAAATGTGCCACAAATGTTTACGACATTTTTTTATTATTATTATATTCGCTATTCAAGGAAACCTGTGCAGGTATAGTATTTTGTATTGTCAAAGAATTAAAATTGTGACCTACCTTAGTTCCAAAGTCAATCTGACATTCTACAGCAATAAGGTTGAGTTTCCTATCACATACAAATGACTTGGCATCTCTAACAAATTAACGACTGTGACCGTACCATTGAATCCTAACAACCTTAAAGTAGATAGTCAAAACACATTACAAGCGTACTTCATTGGTGCGCTGTCCTAACCCAGCCATTGAGCATGTGGCAGTTATCACTCGGACACGTACAGATAAACAAAGCACAATCCGTATACACGTCGGTCACTTCCGCAACGAGAGTCAAGAGAGAACGCGTATGTTATGGTCGCGGGAAACTGGTATTAAAACCTTTTAAACACAGCCAGACGCCAGGGCCCGTATTCATCATCATCATCATCTTTATCAGCCGCAAGACGTCCACTGCTGGACAAAGGCCTTCCCCAAGTTTTTCCACAACGATCGGTCCTCTGCTGCTGTCATCCAGCGGTTTCCCGCGACCTTTATCGGATCGTCAGTCCACCTTGTGGAAGGTCTGCCAACACTTCGTCTCCCGGTTCGCGGTCGCCACTCTAGAACCTTTCCGCTCTAGGGCCCGTATTACCATACCTTTATCACGGTGGATAAAGCATCCGCAACTTTCGCACTTACATAAAGTGACAGATGTTAGAAAGTGACAGATGTTTTATCCACATCTATAGACACGACCGTGATAGGCTCGCATCTCCCTATCTAACCTTTATCCTACTAAACTATTCAAGTGTACAATTTGACATAATAGGCTGGTGTCATGAATAAATCTACATTATCAAACAATATTGAACACATATTTTTTCTTTTGTTCGTTAAACAAAAAAATGACGAAGATAAAGTGCGTTGAAGTTTCGCGTGACGTCACGCCGTAGCACACTTTATGCCACGTTGTGACGTCACAACAAGCCCCCACTCTCGAACTTTGATGCGGGTTGTATTTGTCAATTTTGATTGATTTAATAAAGCGAAAAATGAGTGTCCAATATTTTTTGATAATCTTACTGACGGAGTAATTAGTTTTTTTTTTTACCCAGGACGCATTACGTCGTTTGGCGTTCAATACCGCGAATGTTATATTGAGTTACAATCTGACATTCGCGGTACTGAACGCCGAACGACGATTAGTAGTGTTGAGGTTGTGTATTTTGTGGCATGTGAACCGACGCGTTTTTTTTTCCGTCACTTATTCCTACTGTTTTTTCTACCGTCAGCAACATAAAACTTAGCAGGCATTCTGTCTAAGTCCTTAGGGTTTGAATCTCAGTTGTAATCTTGATAGTGCAAATCGTGCCTTTACTTTCTCAACCTCGTATCTGACCGAATAGTTAGATAGGAAACGCACTCATGTTCTCTATAGAATAAAGACTACTTTCCTATCTAACTATTCGATCATTTACGAGGTAGAGAAAGTAAAGGAACGAAATGTTGGGCCTCGAGCAGTTACCTAAGATGACCAGCCTTCTCCAAGACCAACAAGTCTTTCTTTCCTGTACCCCTACCATGAGTTAGAATTACCGTACTCGCTTGCGTGTCGAATGCTCTGTCCCTCGCAGACCTCGTAGTATTCTTATAGAGTGCGAGGGACAGAGCATTCTCATGGTAAGCAAGGTCAGTATCTCAAATAAACATTCCGAGGTTTATATAACAGAATCAGGTTACTTTATACTCTATGGTATGTTTAGTCGTCTCCTATATCTTTTACCCGTTACTCCACGTGTTTTATATTCCTGGCCATTTCCTCAGGAACGGTTAATATCTCTTGTATAAATTAGCCTTTCAAACTCACTGTACTTTGTGTACCTAAAAACTAAAAATCATGTCCGTCCTGTATCTCACCAGTCAAGGACGTGATAGCGTCTTTATCTGATAACTGTTAATTGTTGTGCAGGATTATAAGATTGCTTCAATCTCGGACGATGCCACTTGTAAACTGCATAAAAAAACTGTGTATGTGTAACTTGTGGTATGGTAACTTTAATGTGCCTATATTGTATTTGACGTGACGTATGGTATTCTTTTGATGATATCCGCAGTAGAACTAAGGTTACCGACATAGCCGTAAGAATAGCTAAACTGAAGTGGCAGTGGGCGGGGCACATTGCTCGCAGGACTGATGGCCGATGGGGTCAGAAGGTTCTGGAGTGGCGTCCGCGGACCGGAAGACGAGCTGTAGGTAGGCCTCCAACAAGAGGAGTGACGACCTCGTCAGGATCGCGGGACCGCGGTGGATGCGAAAAGCACAAGACCGGTCTGAGTGGAAAGCCTTGGGGGAGGCCTGTGTCCAGCAGTGGACGTCTTTCGGCTGACATGATGATGATGATGATGGTATTCTTTTTAACTCAGCAGCCTTTTCTTTCAAGTGAATAAGTATAGGGTCTCTCTTCAACAGGGTAGAAACAATGATATGACATGTTATCATCATACGTCGTTATCGCGGGGGTAAAAACGATTTGACAGTACTGAAAGATTATAAAGAAATAGGCATTAACAGAGGTGACAGCCGTATCGAGAAACGTTTATACCTACGAGTTCAAAATGTAATAATTTTCTTTCTAATATCTTACCTCCGTACTTGACTTGATCAGTAGTACACATTTTAAAAGATTAGCTACGCAATCCTAACGTCAACCTATTCAGTTACTTTTCCTGCTACTTTAGCCATTTGTCATTCTTATTTGATTTTAATGTACAATAAAAACTACGAAAATATATCTAAATATAATTTAAGTGGAATACATACATTTAAAAAGTTAAAACTAATTTTGGAGAAAAATACTGGATTTAATTTAATAAAAAAAAAAAACATGTTGACACGTTAACTTATAGGTAGTCGTTTACTCAGTGTAAGACAAGTTGAATTGACCTTTTCCAGCGAAAATTGTGTGCTACGTATGAAGAACCTCTTAGAGGCTTACACACTTACAATGTATAGGCAGAATTTGCCTTTAATACTAAACAGCCATTCTGTGATATGTGTTCTTTAATAGATTTGTTTCTGCTCCCGCGATAACGATGTATGGTTATCATGTATAGCTCTTAATTACTTAACAGTAATGGCGGCCTAGTTAAAAACTACCACAACAGGTCAAATACGATTTGGATTTTACCGCTTATAGGCGCGGAGCTAGCAAACATTGCCAATACGGAAACAGGTCTAAAAAATATGGTTGTACCGTGTTTAATAGATGCCCTGGTTGATGCTAGATTAAAATTTAATTAATAACATTATACAACCCAAATGAAAAATAACATAACTGAAGGTTTCCTGAAATGGTTACGACGAAAGGCAAATGAGCAATGTTGTCAATAATACTGTGGTGTAGCAGGAATATGCTACAGGAACATTGTGCTCACATCTAAAAAGAAATATGTTGACATTTGTAACTTACAATGTGGAAAAAGCAATAAAACATTGATAATAGATTTATTAGTATATAGGTATGTCATAGTAAACTTCAAACCGAACATCAAATGACCACATGACAATGACAATCACAACGTTCTAAGTATGGTCAAAATTTTAATGGGTGACTACGTTCATGAGACAATCAGTGTATATCCATTGACGATCTTACTAGTGAGTTGTTAGGTTATAACCTCTCAGATTATTCGTATAATAACAATAACCAGCCAGCCAGGTCATAAGGTTTTTACGGCCAATGATAATATAATTTTAGAATGTAGGCGATATCTTACGTCCGGCTAGTTCAAGGGTATAGCGAGTGAGTCATAGCATACACGAGCGCTTGGGATCCCCGGGGATCGTCTGTTACATTAGATATGTTATAATACAGTGTGTGGCCCAAAACCGGGGATAATATTAATAACAGGGGCTCTATAGATCACCGGTAATTACATTATAATGGTCTTACCTAATTAAAATCAAAACTTAACTTTCAGTTTTTTTCTAACAAACTTAATCGCAAATTCAATGTAATGCAAACACCGCTAAATCTACCGCGTGTTGTCAATGGCACCCTGTACTCAGACATACCGCGTACCAAGTGACCAAGCGACGATATCGCGACGGAAAAATACATTACCTACGATTTTTAACTTTGTAGGCTCTTTTCTCCAAAATTATCCCATTTAATTTTTTCGCCCCAGTTTTGGGCCACATCCTGTATTTATTATTTGCAGTGGTGTTTCGGGTCCCCTGGGGGCTATCTATCAGATAAGGTTTGTTAAGCGTAGGGAGTTGACGGAAGTGTTCTAATTGTAGCTACAAATAGAAACAGTGGATGGTTTTGGGAAGTGGATTCGTTTGTAGCTCGATTTCTTTATGTTGATCAGAATGTTCGTTTCTTAACGGGTTCATTTGTCTGAACTTTTCAGGACGTTACGTCTGTAACGTATTTTACAAGCTTTATGAATCTTGGAATTATGTTTGGGTCACATCATACGATAATATTTTGAACTAGTTACGGTTATTGGATTGGTTTAAAATTTGGAATGCGTATGTTAACTCGTTAACAATGAAATATTATGGTGTCTAAGAGCTGATCTCATCAGGAGCCTCGGATCTCATAAAGGTGGCGACAGGTTTTCCTTCTACTGTTAACTTAACGTAGACCTACAGCTGTTAGATTCGTTAGTTTGGTTTCGATGGGCGGATGATGACTGTGATATAAAATATACAGTCGGTAGCATCTTTTTTTAACATAAACTTAACCTTAACCACAACACTTAAAACTATGCTCCACCTTTTGTAAAGCAAATGCCTTTTTCCCTGCTTACTAATGTATTTCGACATTTTGAAAAGTTAATGGAATCAGAAAATATATACATGTCTAACTTATGAGTTGTCGAACAGACGAAACCTAATTTATTATTAATGACTTGTCTTTGTCAAAAGATAACATTCTTGAGAATAATTTCGTTTGTAATTGGCGTAAAAATTTGCTCGTTTATTAGTCACTTAAGAACCTCTTGAGTTTTGTCAATTGCTTATGACGTATTCAAATACACGTGTACGGTCACTTTAATTTTTTCAAGTCAATTGCCTTGAACGAGTATAATAAGGTCAGGTGGGGTAAAGGGTGGGTACCACGGGGGAAGAGAAACAGCATTCTGTAAGTCAATAAGTAGACTGCAGATATGATCGGTAGATGACGCAGTAATTTTGATTTAGATTTAGATCTTAGGGTCAATTCACACTGAGACGCGACACGATGCGACGCTGCGCGCACAGGCGACTCGAAATATACTTTATTTACCTCACAAAATGGTACACATTTCATTGTGAGAATTCATGCTGCGTGGTGCAACGTATTCTGAATTCTCACAATGAACCCTTACTGTATCCCATCACTTGTTAATCAACCATCTTGAAGACCCTATAGGTTATAAGTTTGGTCAGTTTTATAAAAATCTTGAAATACTTACAGTTTTGGAATAAAATCGTTTTGCAAAATAATATTTGTTTGTGAAACGTTTTTTAACAAATGACGGTAAACCGGTTCTTAGAGCTGCGTTCTATAGTTTTTCATTTAAAAACGGTTGTTTTTCTTTCCTGTACCGACCTTATGCGTTATCATTAGAGATGTCAAGTGTTTTGTAACTTTTAGAAAAGTCTACCTTTTTGTTGTAGAACGTCAGATTGACTTTGTACCTAAGGTGGGTACCAAATTCAAGTTTCTGACTGCATTTGTGTGTCTATCAAGCTTGTTTACTCAGAATGGGTCTTAACTAAGTTCTAAAAGTAGGGGTTGTCATTAAATGGGCTTTTGTATCTATTTAATTGTATATTCTCTACTCTGTTTCTCTTGGTTCCAACGTGTAACTGCGTCCTTCACTAGACAAACAAAAGCTACCGTGAAACGTTCTTCGAAACGTCACTGAAAGTATAATGACTCGCATATTTTCCGCGAGCAGTTTTGAACGGTCTACGTTCTTGTTCACTGAGCTCGATCTCCAGTTTTGAATAACGGGATAAGTAATGTTCTGCGACAGTTTGTGTTTAACGGACTGGCTTGCATGACGCGCGGCGGCGCGACTGCGGCGCGTGGCGAAAATAAATACGTAGAATCGCAGTGGCTGTAGATTTTCATTGTAAAACAGCCTTTATTTAGGTCTCATGTCGAATGCTGCAGCGACTGGTGGCATCCTTCATGCATAGCAATATATTTGTTTGTTGCTCGCATGTTATCGCCGCCGCTCCCGCACTCGTGCGAAGTCGTGGCCAGGCCGTTAACCTCCTGTTGTTATCCCCTTGTGATTAATATTATTTTATAAAAGCTTTAAGTATTTATTTAAAAAACAATGGATGGACCTGTATCGGTTGCCATGATTAAGATAATAATTTGCAAAATACATGCAAGCTTTGTTTGAAGATCAGCTTGTGATCAAGTATGGGCCTAGTGTTATTGACACATTTTGTTAACTAGATGTTTATACTTATACATTCTTTATTTTCTTTTGGGAAGTCAGCCCGTGAAATTACTAGCACAAAGCCATTCATCGTCCACTGGGCTATTTTCATTTGAATACACAACTCAACAAATTACAAATAATACCCATCCGGTTATTCTACTAATCGATATTGCCAACACTTTATACAGTTAATAACTAGTTTGTGTATATTTTAGTCTGCCGCCCACCGCCGTCGCCACACGTATCGACTACCGACTTACGTTTGTAGGTCTTCAGGCGGGTTCAAGGGCAGCCCTAGCCTCACTTGTGAATAGAACATAACATTAGGTTTTAAATGTGAAAGTTCACCGTCTCACTAGACATAATTTATACCTTTTTCTAATTGACCGGATACGCTAGCAGTTCGAATCGTCAACGACCCAGTGATCTCTGCTCGATTGGATTCCCTCTCGATCACAAGGGACGTTAATTCGCTTTATAATGGGGCGTGTTTCGAAGAATTGGTGGGCGGGTGGTAGGACTCTGTGCAGAGTCCGTCCGGATCGCTACCACCATCTTATCCATTAACCTACCGCCAAACAGCAGTGTTCGCACTGTTGTGTTCCGGTTTGGGGATAAGACAGCCGGTGTAATGACTAGCATAGAGGCATTCCATCTTAGTCCTCAGGGTTGGCAACGCATTTGCAGTCTTAGTCTTGTAGTCTTGTGAATGCGAATGTCTATGGGTCACAGTTTCCGCTTACTATCAGGTGGCCTGTGTGCTCGTTTGCCTTCTCTGTAAAAAAAAAAAAAAAGAATTATTTAGATTATTACCAGCCAGAGTTCCACGTCCATATTTAAGTAACATTGCGTGCGTTTCACTGGACACTTTTTTATTTGTACGGTGAAACTGTGGAACCAACTTCTCTATGGGGTTTCTGACCAGTTATGACGTGGGAAGACTTTAAGACTTTTAATTTCTCTAAAAGCCCGGCAACGTGCTGACAACTCTTCTTGAGTAGCTAATGGGCGGTGGAAATAATTTTCATCAGGTAACCTGCATGCTAGTTTTTGTACCATTAAAAAAAAACAGCGCTTTTGTGTTTTCGTTCTCTGGATAACGTTGGTTATGCATTTGCGATCATGATATTGCAAATATGGCTCTCGGAACCCATAGACATAGACACTCCTCATCTCTGGATTTAGTTTCTGAATCGAATTGAAAACTTGTGAGCTTACTCCGAACGTTGATCTTTCGACAGTTATATCGAAGGAAAAGTGTATGCATCGTTCATGACTTTCATGACAAACTGGACACGATTGTGTGACGATGACTCGTGGTTTGAATTATGATCCGATACTTAGAAGCCCTTGGCAATAATTGGTAGTGACCCTGCCTACGAAGTTAGCGGTCCTGGATTCGATCCTTGACAGAAAGAGTCTTGTTCCCTATAATTATCTATATAATCTATAGATATATGCGTGGTAGGTACGAAATTCTAAAAACTATCAAACATGGAAGTG
This sequence comes from Acleris sparsana, assembly GCA_923062465.1. Classification (NCBI taxonomy): domain Eukaryota; kingdom Metazoa; phylum Arthropoda; class Insecta; order Lepidoptera; family Tortricidae; genus Acleris; species Acleris sparsana. The sequence goes on from OV281286.1 coordinate 20,442,521, forward strand.
GGAAGTATCATATAGTAAAACAAACACAAACTGTTGTTTTTAGGACAGTTACTGTTATTGTGGGCGTCCTCCTCCAGTTTACAGATAACTAAATGGCAATGTGCAATGAACTTTTTGCAAAGATAAATGTACTATTTGTTCTGCGTTTTAGTTTAGGTTATTTCGTCAGCGGTGGACGCGTATAAGTGAATAAATATCAAGGGACAATCTTTCACAAATTTACTTTGATCCAAACGAAGCTCTAGGCTGTCGCTTTCAATCGTTTCACAAAGGGTCTAGCAGGCTAAGGAAGGTGAAGTGGCCCCTGTGACGAATATCGGATTTTTATAATGTCATTTGTTGGCTATCTCATAATATAGAAACACCCTAACTTTCAGCCCCCTATCTTGAACCGTCACCGAGATACTGTCAAAAACGTCATTTCATGGACACATTTTTCAAAGTCGTTTTTCTCCTGAACTATATAAGGTAGAGCAATCAAACCAAATCATAGCTACAAAGGATGGGTAGGAGTATAACTCTGATTTTTTAAATATTTAATTCCATGAAAAAATAATGATTAAAATGTCAGAGAATTTTTTGACAGCACTTTTCAACGAGTATTTGTAAAGGTACAGCTACGGAAAAATCACATAAACTGCTAATAGTATTAGCTAGTACCATGCGAAAAATCAATCCAATATAATTGGTGCAACATACTTAAAAAAAATATGTCAAAAAACATATTAATATTCCAAGACTCGGAAATAAATACTCGAGCTCATCACACCAAATATTAGCCCATACCGAGAATCGAACCCACGACCGCTAGCTTCGTAAGCAGGGTCAATGCCAACTAGCACATTTGCTGCCACGTAGCCTTTTCCCGCTTTGTAGTAGAGAACCCTACTGGCGGTTGCTGCAGTGAAAGTACAGTCAGGAGCAAAAAAACGGGTCAGAGGGCGTTTTTCATACTAAAGAGGCTATTTCGAAGCCTTGGTTCCTCGCCAGGGAATGCTTTTAGTGAATTCTGATGATGAATACCGCGAGCATCGATATAGGACTTCCAGAGTGCTTAGGATAGCCAACTGAATGAATCTGCAGTTAACGCCGGAATTGTGCATGTTCAGAAAAACATCTAAAATGGCAATAAAATGTAAGGAAATCCAAATGCTGACCCAAACTGTCCCGCTGTGGTGTTAACTGATTGTGCCATCAGTTAGGTATCTTAAAAACGTTTGACCTCCTCTATTGAACCTCGCAGTATCCACCATCAAACCTCACTCCAAACCTCACTCCAAACAACCCCTGGCGAGGAACTAAGGCTTCGAAATAGTCTCGTTTGTATAAAAAACGCACTCTGACCCGGTATTTTCGCTCCTGAGTGTACTAGTTTAAACGCGTCATATGGTGCTAGTACGTTTAGCCTGACGTGTTATTTTAATTGACCTTTCCACCTCTAGGGTATTTAGTACCTAAGTCTAATTTAATTCGTAGTTATTGTGCGAAGGTCATTCTTACACTGGCGAGGCAGAAAATAACCAAAGGTACAATAAAAATAATGTGCTTTGAAAACCCGTCTTGTTGTGTAGAACGCCTTCCATCATCAGGATTGAGGAGTTGAAACTTTTAGTTAGGCTTCTACAGCATCAACATTCCATACGCAAATTGGAACCCTGACCCACCAAGGCAATATTTCACAGTGACGTTATTAATTAAGTCGAAAGAAGTGTCAAAAAAATTACAAATATATGTTTAAAAAACATTAATATGCTTTAATGACTGACAGAGTTTAAGTATCAAACACACACAAAAAGACTAAAAAAAAACCATTATATGAGCGAGAAAATTAAAAAAAAACCTATGGTTTGAAAATCTTTCTTTTAAGTCAATTAAAAAACACTAGCTGTTGTATTCTGGCATCAATTGCGCACTCGTCACTGTATATTATAGCGAGATTCCGTCGGTAGTTTTTGTATGTGCCCGCGGCATGCAAAGCCGCGACCTTGCGTGACTCGTTGCTAACGAGTAGGTACCTATATTCGACTGCCTTAGGCCTTTTGTAATGGGAGAATCATAATGATAATGTTTACAACCAAGCTTGAGTTGCTGTTGTTTATGGGCGGTGGTACTTCCCAATAGGTAATCCGAGTGATCGTTTGCCTCCCTCTTTGTTTATTGCTATTCTCTCGAGAACTGTTCAAAGGGTTCAAGCTATCTTCATACCGAATTTATTCAAAATCGGTTCAGCTTAATAAGTATGCCATGGACGTGAAAATACAACAGAAACAAAAAAAACAAAACAACGTCTTCTTTTTACGATGCGAATATTTTAATGCTTTGTTTTAATGGAAGTGTTAAATTGTTTTCCTTGTTATTGTATGATTTGAAGTGGTTACCTTTTTTATCTAATATTTAAAATGTAGTTTGGATTTGGATTGATGATTTCATTGTTTACACATCTATTTTAGGAGTCAGCAATATTTTTGTTCTGTGACTTGTTAGGCATATTATAAGATCAGTTTTTTTAAGCCTCACCAATGACCATGCTAAGCTGACCCATACAGTGACATCACCTAAAGCCCACCATACAACGAAGGCCAATGGAATGTGTATCTGTAAATGAAATAAAGTTTTTTTTCTACTTTGATCATGTGTCATAAAAACAAAAGAAATTCCACTTTACTTCGTTTGCACGAGATCTTATTTCAATGGCCGTTATATGTACTATTTTTAGAACCAGTTCAGGAGGACGAACACTTTTTTGTTTTTATAAAATAGTTTCAAATTTCAGTCATATCAACCAAAGCTGATAGTAGCAAGATCAAGTACTTCAGTGATTCAACTAACGTCGGAAGTATCTAACGTCTTGTCAGGCTCGTATGAAGTCGTATGGGAGCAAGACGCTTATTCACAACAATCACAATATTGTTAGAAGCGACGAAGATTTTCAGTGAATCAGTAAAAAATGAACTTTTTTTTTAATTACAGGACACGTTTGGACGCGCGCGCAATTGGGTGAAAGAGCTGCAGCGACAGGCGTCTCCTTCCATCGTGATTGCGCTCGCGGGCAACAAGAGTGACCTTGCCGCCAAGCGCATGGTAGAGTTCGAGGAGGCGCAGGCCTACGCCGACGAGAACGGTCTCCTCTTCATGGAGACCAGCGCTAAGACGGCGATGAACGTCAACGACATATTCCTAGCGATCGGTGAGTCAGTCACCACTAGTGGTATAATGCCATGAATACAAGCAAAATCGTGTAAACATTGATACAAAGCAATTTAAGTAAAAGTAATATTTAATTCTGTATTTTATAATTGTCATTATCGCGTGACAAAATGTGGATAAAGCATCCGTCACTCTCGTAATTATACACTGGCTCGTTCATCGCTCGGTAATCCCTCTCTACGTAGCTTGTAACGAAAGAGACGCAGTAAGCAGCGAGAAAATAAAACTATAGCCGCGGAGCCATTCTACCGCTGGCTCTCTCATGTTACCAATATTGTTCAATAACATTTCCGACAGTTCCGTTTACGTTCACGCACTCACTAATACTATTGTTTGTGAAACGCGAATGTTTAGTTTCTGAGTCATGTTTGTTTACACGTTGATCGTCCGCGGCTACGTCGACCGGGTGCATGATGTTGTAATGTTTGCAGCGAACAAGTTACCAAAGAGCGAAGGCGCCGGCGCGGCGGCGGCGGGCGGCGCGCGGCGCCTGGCGGACGGCGAGCAGCCGCGCGCCTCCTCCTGCTGCAAGTGATACACGACGCAGGTCAGCCGCGTACTGATGCACGCCATACACCCGCGATACACCCGTGATACACGACGCAGGTCAGCCGCGTACTGATGCACGCCATACACCCGCGATACACCCGTGATACACGACGCAGGTCAGCCGCGTACTGATGCACGCCATACACCCGCGATACACCCGTGATACACGACGCAGGTCAGCCGCGTACTGATGCACGCCATACACCCGCGATACACCCGTGATACACGACGCAGGTCAGCCGCGTACTGATGCACGCCATACACCCGCGATACACCCGTGATACACGACGCAGGTCAGCCGCGTACTGATGCACGCCATACACCCGCGATACACCCGTGATACACGACGCAGGTCAGCCGCGTACTGATGCACGCCATACACCCGCGATACACCCGTGATACACGACGCAGGTCAGCCGCGTACTGATGCACGCCATACACCCGCGATACACCCGTGATACACGACGCAGGTCAGCCGCGTACTGATGCACGCCATACACCCGCGATACACCCGTGATACACGACGCAGGTCAGCCGCGTACTGATGCACGCCATACACCCGCGATACACCCGTGATACACGACGCAGGTCAGCCGCGTACTGATGCACGCCATACACCCGCGATACACCCGTGATACACGACGCAGGTCAGCCGCGTACTGATGCACGCCATACACCCGCGATACACCCGTGATACACGACGCAGGTCAGCCGCGTACTGATGCACGCCATACACCCGCGATACACCCGTGATACACGACGCAGGTCAGCCGCGTACTGATGCACGCCATACACCCGCGATACACCCGTGATACACGACGCAGGTCAGCCGCGTACTGATGCACGCCATACACCCGCGATACACCCGTGATACACGACGCAGGTCAGCCGCGTACTGATGCACGCCATACACCCGCGATACACCCGTGATACACGACGCAGGTCAGCCGCGTACTGATGCACGCCATACACCCGCGATACACCCGTGATACACGACGCAGGTCAGCCGCGTACTGATGCACGCCATACACCCGCGATACACCCGTGATACACGACGCAGGTCAGCCGCGTACTGATGCACGCCATACACCCGCGATACACCCGTGATACACGACACAGGTCAGCCGCGTACTGATGCACGCCATACACCCGCGATACACCCGTGATACACGACGCAGGTCAGCCGCGTACTGGTGCACGCCATACACCCGCGATACACCCGTGATACACGACGCAGGTCAGCCGCGTACTGGTGCACGCCATACACCCGCGATACACCCGTGATACACGACGCAGGTCAGCCGCGTACTGATGCACGCCATACACCCGCGATACACCCGTGATACACGACGCAGGTCAGCCGCGTACTGATGCACGCCATACACCCGCGATACACCCGTGATACACGACGCAGGTCAGCCGCACTACTGATGCACGCCATACACCCGCGATACACCTGTGATACACGACACAGGTACAGGAAAACGTGATACAATACAATACAATACAAAACACTTTATTGAACACCATACAAAACATTACAGAGATCCAGTAAAATTAAAACAAAAACAACAGGTAAACAACAGGCGGTCTTATCGCTAGTTAGCGATCTCTTCCAGACAACCTTAACAGGGACATGGTGTCGAACAAAAATATTTTACACAGTAGGTGGCGCAGACTTCACGCAAGCAATAACAAGACACTTTTTGTAAATAGATAGGTAAATATATACAAATACATACAAGATATATACTATTAGCATAAATAAACAAATAATTATAAATAAATACATAAATAAATACCGATACATCCACATCAGAGAAAACAATAAAAAGACAGCCACACGATAGAAATTGACGGAGACAGAACAATTATGACTGCGACAAAAAATGCTCATGAAGAAGTTTCTTAAAGATAGGTAAAGATTTAGCCCGCCGCAACTCCACAGGAAGGGAGTTCCACAGTCGGACAGCTTGAAAAGTGAAGGAATTGTTGTAGAACTTAGATGAAGAAGAAGGTACAGTTAATAAACAATTTTGGGAACAACGAACCGATGTAAAAAAGTTAAAACGCTCCTTGAGGTAACGGGGGGTAGCAGGGATAAACAGAACACAATAGAGAAGATTAAGAATATGAAAGTACCGGCGAAAACGTATAGGAAGTAGATATGAGCGCCGATGGCCAAATGCACGGCGGCGGCGCGAGCTGAAATCTTTCACGGCGGCGGCGGCGTTTCGGCGGCGCGGCCTTATTGAGAGCCTTAGATTTTTGGAAGGGATTGATTTGTTAATAAAACTTGAAGAAAACCATATTATTGGTTGCTTTAAGTATATTATTTATTTAAGGAGAACTCAACATTTATACGTATTTAAATCACAGCGCCTAATAAGCCTATTAATAGAAACAATTAGTAGCTAGCTAGCATTTGCGATGTAATACCTATCACGTTTACAAAAATAATCATTCCAGTATTTTTTTACTCAAATATTATCTTTCATCCATTTTACGTTTACGCCGCGCAGTAAACACACATTAATTCGACGAAATACTTGACACGACTGAGCAAGCGAACGCGTGATACGCGGGTAGGTAGGTGGTGCGAGCAGGAAAGCAAGTTGTTAACGTGTCGCGACGGCGCGCCGCGTGCTCTTCTCAGCGGCGGCGCGTCGACGCGACCTCACGGCGACGACGGCGCGCCGGCGCGGCGCTCATATCTAATAGGAAGCCACTTGAGTTGCGAACGAAAATTAGAGACGTGGTCATATTTGCGCAAACCAAATATGAACCGAATGCATAAATTCTGAATACGCCCAAGTTTGTTAAGCTGCTCCTCGGTAAGGTCTAAATAGCACACATCAGCATAGTCTAAAATTGGGAGAAGTAATGACTGAGCAAGCGCAATTCTAGTCGCGAGAGGGAGAAAGTTACGAAGCCGCCGAAGAGACCACACTGACGCAAACATCTTCCTACTAACCTCGTTAACTTGAGGAACCCACGACAAGGTACGGTCCATAACGATACCCAGGTTCTTAACTTGATGAGAAAAAGGAATTAGAACACCATCGAAAAAAACAGGCGGGAGACTTGCAAAGTCAACTCTGGATAAAAAATTAGGACTGCCGATAATAATAGATTGAGTTTTAGCAGGATTTACCCTCAAACCAAAACTACTACTCCATTGCAAGATGCGAGCTAAATCGTTGTTCGTGGTATAGATTACAGAGTCGAGTTCGCCCAAAGCGCCGTGAGAGTAAATTTGCAGATCGTCGGCATAAAGGTGATAGGAAGAGAGAAGGCCATGCGTGATAGAGTTGATGAATACAGAAAAAAGAAGAGGAGACAGCACGCCACCCTGCGGAACGCCGGCCAGCGTACTGCACCACGAAGATCGGGAAGATTCCACCTTTAATCGCTGCCGACGACCTACTAGATAACTACGAAACCATTCAATTACCGCAGGAGATATGCTAAGTGAGCGCAAAATTCCAAGCAAGACGTCAAAATCAACAGTATCAAATGCATTGCTGAAATCCAGCAATGTTAATACGGTTAACCTTCTGTTGTCAAATCCCAACCGAATGTCGTCAGTGATTTTAACAAGAGCGGTAGCCGTACTATGACCGGGGCGGAAACCGGATTGAAAAGGATTAAGGAGATCATTCCTGGTCAAGTAAGAGGAAAACTGCTGATGCACAAGACGCTCCAGAACTTTGGATAGGAAAGGAAGAATGGAAATAGGACGATAGTCAGAAAAAGAAGAAGGATTAGGTTTTTTAGGTAAAGGGACAACATCAGCATCCTTCCACAACAATGGAAACACGCTGGACGTGATTGAACTGTTAAGGATGCTGGTAATGAAAGGGATAAGTAGGTCAAGTAGAGGGAGGATCATATTACGGCTAACGCAATCTGCCCCAACAGCATTTGACGTTATGGATTGTACACTCTTCTTAACATCACTGTCGGAAAATTGAGTGAAAGAGAAAGGAGAAGTGTCAGGAGTTGGGATAGTAGAAAGATATTTTAAGGTCTCGTCCTTAATAGGGCCATTAAAACAGGCAGAAGATGAGAAGTGCTTAATGAGCTGATCGAAATTTAAATCTATGGTAGAGGAATCATGCTGAGATTTCCCAACTCCAAGTGACTTAAGAAATTTCCATACTTTGGCCGGGTCACCATTACGGCATTACGGGGCGGATAGTTATACTTGCCGCAGGTACGCTCCGTGTACGCGTGATACACACAACACAGACACACGACACACGACATGATACACTCATAATTCACGACACGGGTACTAACGACACGAGAAATTTTTATTTTTATTTATTTAATTAATAAATAATAAATAAATATCAGGGGACAATGTCACACCAATTGACCTAGTCCCAAACTAAGCTCTAGGCTTGTACTATGGGTACTAGACAACGACATAAATACTTAAATAGAGAAATATATACATAAATACATAGAAAACATCCATGACTCAGGAACAAATATTCGCGCTCATCACACAAACATCTGCACTTACCGGGATTTGAACCCAGGACCGCTAGCTTCGTAGGCAGGGTCACTACCAACTAGGCCAGCGCGTCGTCAATTAATTTATAATAAATTACGCCTCCATTTATTTTTTACGACATGTTATTATAATGATACCTGAAAGTCAAGTAATAGTAAGTGAAAACAATGAAATAATAGTACATTATGATACAAGTGTGCTAAGTTGACCATTGTATACAAGGCGCTATGTGTGCGCACGAGCCAAGGCGAGTGCGCCACAAGAAAGCCGCGTATATTATGGTCACATGCACACGTGTTACATACGACGTTTTTCAACACACTTGCGAAAAAAAACAAGACTCTTCATTTAGTCAAATTTTAATGTTATTTGCCGCATAAAAACTGTTTGTTGCTAAGAAAAAAAAAGGTATAACCCGACTAAATTATATCGCTTCTTCTTCGTACTTACAACTTGGTACTAGGCTACAAATGTAAATTGTTTGGGTTAATAAACTAAAGGCACTTGTGCGTAATATACTGAAAAAGCACGCGTGTTTAATATCTAGGTTTATGAGCCAAAAATCGGTGGAATAAAAAGGTCGTTTTGAGCAAGTGTGTTGAAAAAACGTTTATTTGCTTCTTGCACAAGTACAGAAGAACAAATTATCAAACAAAAACATAAACGATAAAAATATCGTGCCAGGCGGAGAAAATGGTTCCTGCTCAGCATGATACTGGCTTTTAGACCAGAGCTAGCACGAACCATTTAGTGACACCACGGCACTTAGGCCCGTATTAATAAACTGATCTCAACTCTAACGCTCGTCTCGAGATGTGTCAAAACTAACAGTGTTCTATGGTTTGGCGTTTACTTTGACGTACCTTGTGACGAGCCTCACAGACAAGATGAGTTTATTAATACGGCCCTTAGTGTTCAATTGCTTCAGTTACTCGCCTGACGTTTTCTACTGGTGTATAATTTTTGTTTTATTTCCAGATGAGATCGCTACGAGTGGCGGGTCGCGGGCTGTAACGTACGAGATGTAATTATTAAAGATATATTTAATTTGGTTCAAGTTAGGCGTCGGCCCGACAGCAGGCTGCGGGGCGTGCGCCGCTCCGCACGGGGGCTCCGAGTGCACCCGCAGATGTATCTAATCAATATGGTATCCCGCCTTTAGGCAGAAATATCTTTGGAAGAATGTATCGTTTCCCAACTGTTACAATTATGACCCCCTTTTTTTGTGTTAATGTAAATATTTCAAAATTTCTTTCGGTACCATCGTGTAGAACCCTATTGGTTAGGTTAGGTTAGTTTTATAAAAAATATGAAATATTTACATTTACAGAAATAAGAAAAGAATTAAAAGGGTTGGCAAATGAAACGGTTGGGAAACGATACATTCGGCCAAACGTTTTCTGCCAAAAGGCAGAGAACCAATCAATATACAAAATGACGATTAATTATGAATGTAAATTGTTATATTTCAGTATTTTCAATCAATTATATTTTATTCGACTACGGCTAATGAAATATACTGGCCAGAAATATACGAGGGTCGGCTATTGCGGAATTTAAAGAGAACTGAAATTTAGATTTGAATACTTTAAAAATAAACCCTTTTTATATTTCTGGCCAGCGCCCGGCCCCGAGCGGCACGCGCCCTTCGTCGTGACGGTTACACAATGGCTCGGTTAGAAGGCTCCTCACAGTTCTCAAACTACACTTACATTATTTTAACCACAGAATTTTATTTACACGCTTTTGGTAATTCCAAAGTTTAGTTTACTCCATTACTGTCGAAATCGTGGTGAAGGTGCATTTACATTCGTTCTCCATTCACATCGTTCGTTCATTCATTCATTCATTCATTTGTACTTTTAAGTGACAGCTCGCAATGTTTGCAACTTCTGTATCTAACTAAATTCAATATTAAGAACTTAACTATTCAACCTCCAGGCGATAGTTATAAGACAGATATATGATAAATAAAGTAATATTTTCATTGACTGTAGCTTGAATAGTTTAGTCACTCGTAATACGACAGTGCCTAAGCAGAGACCGGCAGGTTACTAGTTCCTGCGCAGTAGCGAAAATGAGTCATTCGAGGGCGCGTATCCATGGCAACGGGCACCGCCATTTTGAATGAACTTCCATTTTGGGTCTAGCTTCATGCCGATCGCTGTACCATATAGTGCCACTAGTTTAGACCCCGTGGTGGCATTGTCATCGACTGTCTATTGTATGATGGCATAAAGGTGCGTCTCCATTAAAGCGGAGCGTAGAAAAGCGATTTGAATTCGTTAGTGGAGACGAACTCTTAATTACATTTATGACCACCGGGCCAGAAGTTAGTGGCAATGTACATCTTTTTTGACGGAACTGCCATCCTTTTTATCAAAACCATCCTTGTAATTCTAGTTAATTATAGTTAGTCGCTCTCATCCAGACGTTTCGCTAGTGCAGGATGAAGTTATCGTGTTAGTAAATCTATTTCCCGTCTCTGTCCCAAGCGTCGTTAGCCTTATGTGTGACGGAGTACGTGCTATTTCTCGTAGTGACTGCTATAGGAAAGTATATAATACTTCACAGATCGAGCTGGTTTCTCGGCACCGCCAACGACATAGGGATTTAGCAATTGAGATGTTAATATATACTAATATAACACAGCATTTTAAGATGATAATAGCATAGTGGCATTTATCTAACAATAAGTATAAGATTATTCGTGGTTCAAAAATGACAAGTAAAACCTTAATATTAAAAGCATAGCTTATTTTTATGTGAAATTAAAATTATTATAATTGATTTTTTTTGTATTTCAACTGTCACACAATTGATAATTCTTATTTAGAATCACAATTGCCTCAGCAGTTGAATTATTAAATGTCAAATTTTCATCAATTTGTCTGTTATTTAAAAGTTACGGAAAAATAAAACCGGTTAGAGGGTCTACACTAAAAAATCAAGTATGAAGGTATTTTAGCATTGTCTCTTTCGTTCGATCGCGTAATAACTATAGAGTAAAAGAGACTCCCCCAACTGATGAATCAGCCTAGACACTGGCAGAATTGTCCCACAAGACAATATAATTATGTATCCATATATCAAAGATTTGAACTTGAGTAAAAGACTTCGTACTGAACAAAGATTTCTGCCACTAAGCTATGTCTCACTCGTTCATTCATTCATTTTTCATATACCCTTAGGATATTCACGTCTCACCCACACGTAACCTGTGCAAGGTCTACAAGTACTTTAACTCTTTGTAGATACAATTCAATATTCCCTAGCATTCTTCGTTCATAATGACGAAACGCTTGTTTTAAAAAAAATGAGACTTCCCTCGACTAGGACGTCATGTTTATGATATATTATAACTAATTGGTATTTTTCTTGGATGCCAGCGTGGCCACAAAGAACTTATCTTTAGCAGTTCTGAATGAAAGGAAACAAGTAAAAAGATAATCCGTTCAAATAGCTACCTTCGGTCTAAACTATAAGGATCAAGTTGTAATGGCTTGAAAGGGAGATCCGAGCGACAACCAAGTCGCGGGCAACTTGCTAGCCGTGAAGGGTGAGCTCCGACCGCGACATTGATACTGGTTGCCATATTAAGTTGAACCTTATAGCTTAGAATGGAAGGAAGCCTATTTGAACGGTGTTTTTTTTTTTATATTTTTATTTTCGTTCTGAACTGCTAAAAATAGGCTCCTTATGATCAGGGCAGGACGTAATTTTCATGCCGTTGACGCAAAAATGATGTCACGCTACATAGAGTATGATTTCAAATGGTTTTATTGTAATAAGTATTAACCATTATTCGTCAATCATTTAATAATGTACAAATGAGTTAAGAAATCTATTGACGCGTAGAATAACAAATACCTACTTCATACCTAAAACTTAAATGAAATTATTTGATTGAGAAGCACAGTGGCAAAAATCATCGAGTAACATTATCATTTAAAAAATCCTTTTTATATTGTAATAAATATTAATATAACAAAATAGTCATCAATACAATTATGGCATTGATATTTATAAAAGAAAATTGTCTCAATTTGCCATTTTTAGTAATCCGTAGTTTGATTGCGATTAAACTGTATTTAATATATTTACATTTTTTATTTGTACCAGTTATTACATACCTAAACACCTGCCAAATGAAAGCAAGGCATCCTGTGTGTAAAATTTCGTCATCTTGACGTCATCGGCATGAAAAGTACGACCCCTGCTTATGACCATTCCGACATCGTAGAAAAATACTACATGGTAAGTAAAATATTTCTCGTGATAATGAAATACCAACATGCTTGATATAATATTGATATTATTTTATTGCTACGCTATGAAATTTGTTTTGCAATTATGAATACAACGATAACATAAGCGAGATGTCCTGGTACTGTAGTGTAGAGATTGTAATAACTAAGGGTATTTGTTTTACTTTGGTCAACATTAGTAACAGTACTCCCAGCTTTTAATAGCGTTCGACTGGCTATCGCTATCACACTCGCACTCATAACACGCTATATATATTTATATTTGTATATTTGTCGCTCGTGTTTAAAAAAAAACGAACGTTTAGAAACTGGCAGTACTGTAAATAGATTCTTTATTTGATTCTCGTTAAGTCTGGCCACTGAAAGATGAAACTGAAAAAAAAAATGAAGTCCCCTTTTTTGTATTAAGACGGCATGCGTTAATATAATAGACAGTTATCATGCTTTTTTTCATAAACATAACTATCAACGTTTAATTGAATAAAGTAGAGACAAGTTTGTAACTAATTATTGATAAAAAAAATTAGATCGAAAATGGCAGGCCAAAGAAAATGCCAACTTCTTTCCGGCGAATGAATAATAACTTAGTTTTGAGTACGAGTATCTGTGATAATGTTGCCATGTTAAAAGTTTGAAGAAAGTTTCATCTTTCATTGGTCAGGCTTAGTGGTCGAGGGATTTTAATTTATTCCATGAAACTACGTTTATTGGATTGAACAATGGCTTGCGTCGCACGTTTAATGCAATAACCGTAGATCTGTGGAACTGGAATCGCGCCAGGAGTCGAGGGAAGCACCAGCGCAGTATATTCTAAAGGTGATTGATTTCATGGGCCTCTTTTTGTATTGAGCTATGAAGTAACGTTTGTGCAAGTTCAATATGAAATTGGTAGTGTTATGGAACTGGGAATCACCTATTATAGCTTTTCGTAGTGCGTAGGATGACGTGCCCCATCAAGCTCATATTTCATACGCAGTAACGTTTAACTAAACATGTCGGTTAGAAACTTATTTTATATACCCTAATAAAATAATCATTGGACAAATTTGTTCTATATTAATTGTATTAGTATATTTTCTGTATGATTATATATTTTTAAGAGAAGTGTAGCTAAGTTGGGTCGTATGTAGCTGGCAGTTGAAACTATATTAAAGGTTATTTTGTTGGACCATTCCACTCGTTTGGGTTCGTTGCGCGGAGGTAGACTTGCCTCTTGACTTATACGTGGCTGGTTAACGGCTAGGCAGGCCGGCAAAGGTTTTGCTGTCCGCTTGCCCAGGCGCGGCTCTGCCTGATAATTAACATTACACTGTGCGAGAGAGCGGCGACACACGCGAGCGCGTCCCGACGCTTTTAACCGTCGCTGAGATTGTTAATTTGTGATAAAAATAACCCTTAACTGCGAGAATAAACAGTGCTTTATCTAAAGCAATATTTGTTATAGAAATCCAGAAGTTTTGTATAGTCGAGATCCGGTATAAGAATTATACATAGGTTATATATAAATGTAATACAAATGTGGCGTTCGCGTATGTTACTATAGCGCTTGTTAGTCGATTCCAGTTTTCGGGGCAGCTGTCCCTTTCGCTCTAGAATTATAAGAAGGGGATGGTTGATCTTACTTTGATCTGTATTAATAGTTGAAGACAATATACACTTGAGAACGTTCATTTCATACTTGATATTTTCAACGCTACCTCAGAAACAAAAGTCAGACACTCAGGTCTATTTTACGCTGTTAAACACGACGGATATATCCGTCGTTGGCGTTGTACCGGTTGTGCGGATATATCCGTCGTTGGCGTGGAAAAAGTGAAGTGTGAAATCCATTTTAAGTATTAATACAGATCTTAGCATTTGCAATAATGTTGATGGTGACAGTCGGCGAGGTTTAAAATATTTACACATATTATTTATGTATGTCGTGAAAAGCAATCGATGTTGTATTTTATATGACCGTTTGGTTGGTTTGAACCCGCGGCTGGGCCACGGCAATAGTTAGCGACGCCGCTTCCTAACCGATATATACATTTATAAGCACTAAAAGCAAATAACTAGGTATAAACAAATCGTGCGTTAAGATGACATTTATTTACAGTCTAAATAGCTAGTGTATTTCTTAGTAAACTTTCCTTTTCTAACGTATAGTATCATGTGCCTATTATTGGTAGGAGGCGGCAGTTTCGAAAATTCAGTATAGAATAGCGTAGAACCGCGATCAGGGGTTTCAATAGCTGTACTGCCACGATAGTACCCACAGTACCGCGGTAGTGCCTTTGGTACCTCGTAGTATCTCTGGTTGCTCTTAGTACCTTTGGTACCCCGTAGTACTTTTGGTACCTCGTAGTATCTGGTTCCTCGTAGTACCTTTGGTGCCTCGTGGTACCTTTGGTATCTCATAGTATCTCTGGTTCCTCGTAGTACCTTTGGTACCCCGTAGTACCAACACGTGCAGGCGACACGGGCGGCGGACGCTGACATTCAGGTCAAACTGTATGTTTTTGTATTGTGTAAATATTTTGGATTTATTAAGATTATTATATTGAATAAAAAAATGTAAATGTATGGCGTGTTTTATTTGATAACCTCTTTTTAGGTAGGTACCTTAAATGCAAAAGCTACTATTGTTGCAACATGATGTAAATGAAGTCACTTATTCATGGCAATTATTACCTATTTAGCAAACGTTGGGCACTTTCTTTTGAAATAATGAGAGATAGAGAGATATTTTTGCCTGACGAGCTGTACGTATAAACAATATGGCGTAGAGAAGGCAAACGAACACACAGGCCACCTGATGGTAAGTGGAAACTGTGACCCATAGACATTCGCTTTCACAAGACTGCAAATGCGTTGCCAACCCTGAGGACTAAGATGGAATGCCTCTATGCTAGTCATTACTAAGGCTGCCTTATCCCCAAACCGGAACACAACATTGCGAAGACTGCTGTTTGGCGGTAGGTTAATATAATCTAAACTGAAGTGCGCAAGGCGCGCTCGACGTGACCGCACGAGCCTTCTATTGGTTAATATTGACACCGCTCAGCTCGTCTTCGCCTCAGTAGAGCCACAGCCTTAATAGGTCTTTACATGTATTTTTCACAACCGATCCGTAGTCACACTAATTTGCCACATTGGTGTGACTATGGTTCATTTTATTTACCCGTAGTCACACCAAGACCGAATTTGCGTCTGTTTCTCTTTCAAAATCAAACTGAACAGAGTCAACAGAGCTCCGCTAACGCGGAGCTCCTATTTCTGGGTTGTTCTGGCCCTCCGGGCCTGATATAAAAACGAACCTAACCTAAACCTTCCTCCTATTTGTGTTCGTGTGACTACGGATAAATAAAATGAACCATAGTCACACCAGTGTGGCCAATTGGTATGACTACGGATCGGTTGGTGTATTTTTTTATAATGGGTACCCAGTTGAATTCCGACTGCAGATGTTTTTTTAATTGATTTGCATATTAAGGTGTATTTCCGCTGGTGTAACCCATTTTCCCTTATAACTCAAATAGGTTTCTGCAATAGAATTCAGCCTGCTACCCATACTTGCGTGTGACCAATTTACTGTTTTTTTTTTTTTACACTGGTAAACATCTTGGCCTGTATGTGCAAAATGTGGTTATAAAGTATATAGTTGTTGGTAATTCTGTAGCTCTGCCTTCCCCATTCTGGCATGAAGGTGTGACGGTATGTATGTGTATGTATGTTTCTTCTTAACAGTAATTCTGCTCTATTGGTCCTATGCCAATTATGTTTATTTTTCCTTACACTTCTCATAAGCCAATGTAACCAAAATTCAAATAGCAGCAGATTTTTTCCTCTTCGTTTAGTAACGGGGCTGCACTTGGTACCGGAGCTTTGTCTGCGATATAACCATTTGTCCATTCCCAATATTCAAGTCGTCGATAGCTTGTGTTTCTTGGGTAAGTCGATTTTGTATGTAGCAAATGTCAATTTTATATCCACAGTAATCTATCCGCGGTTCGAATTTTTCATTAAATACCGTTTGGTAACCAAAATTTTGTAACCAGGTTTTAATTTAATGTAAATTGTAAATGGTTACGAAATTTTGGTTACCAAACAGTACTAAAGTTGAATTTTGGGAACTACCATTAGCAGCGCAGTAAATATGAAGCTCCCACACGGGTGACATTCAGAAGTCAGTCGGAAAAAGGCCGAACGCCCTCTGCAAGGTATTGTCGTAAAAATAAAACAATTGTCAATAAATATTATCTTTGTTTAGGATCTTTACATATTATTCATAAACTGAAGACAATATAAGTACTAACGAAACTAATGGCACAGAAATACATCCAAAATACCGTTCGCTACGGAATTGTCACAAATATATCATAAAAACAAGATATTTTTAAAATAATATAATTATACTATCCACACCACGCTAAGAATTCACTACAACTTATTCGTAGCGCGATGCAGATACCAAACAAGTTGACCCTACTAAATACAATCTTAGGCCGAACAGAGGGTATGTCCCATTTCTTCATTGGAGCTATGAATTTTGTATTGAACTTGACATGAAATTAAGCAATAGTATTATAAATTTGTGTTACGTAAATTGCAATGGAAAAAATATATAATATCTCTTTTCACAATATACTGAGTCTTTTCTAGTACATCTAATGGCATATAACAAACAGGAAATTGTCTAGGAATTAGGTACAAACACGTTTGAATTTTTTTAAATGAGAAAACAACATAAATAAGATATATTTTTGTTTGGACGTTCAATGTCGTATTAAATGTATAATAATCCATCTGTACCCTTGTCAATATTCCTAGTCATATTATATGGAAACCACTCGAAACAAGGTTTACAGTTTCGTAGAAGCATCTAAATTCTAAAACTAGCAAGCAGGATAACAAATAATCAATTCAGAAACGAAAAGGACACTACAAAATGTGCCTACAAAATCAAAATCAATCAAAAAAAAAAAAACTCCACTCGTCAAAGGCGAAAGGACCATACTGTATTATATTTATAAATTTGATAGAGACTATCTAAAAAGCGATAATAAATATATAAAATATTATGTACTTCCAAATTTCACATTTAATTTACATATATAGCCATATCATTACAAAACTAAAATACTTAAAAATACTTTACAAGTAAACAATACGCCGAAGTACAAAGAATAGGTTTAAACATAAAATCCAGACTTTAAGATGAACTTTGCACCAGCTATCCTTTCCTAATTTGAATGGAATCCTTAGGGCCTTACAGTCTTGACTCTGTTCAGACCTTGGGTCGAGCTGCCGAATAAAGAAATACCCGCAAGGACTTCTTACAAATTACGAATGCCTCAAATTAAAAACAGATCAAACATACGTCTTGTTCATTTTATAGTCTCGTTTCTATGGTTATACAGTAAAACCACAGTGTTATAGGTAAAAAGAATAAGTAAATGTAAATGCATGTAGTTGTGTACAAAACTAATATGTGATTTACGTCAAATTTCAAATATAGAATGGTGAACGATCGGTACAGATGTGTTGAGTTTTTACCTATAATGCAACTCGTCTGTACATGGCTCTTACAGTGTCAGAGATACACATCCGAGCACTATTACTGTAGTGGTTTTACTGTGCTTATTCTATGCAGAAATGCATAGGTATATATATTTAAATTTATTTTAAGTAACTTTGACTAGTCAGCTGTAGCTATTTGCTGGAAAAAATATATATTTTCAATACACTTGGGTCATTTGTAAAACGATCTAATATTTTTTCTAATTCATTAATTCATCTACTTTCCTTCAAGAATCTTGAAATACTGTTTCTTTTACCCTAGCTAGGTAGGTGTGAAGTGTGCTTTATATAGGACACAGTGAAGTCATTTTAGTGTCAGTTAAATATGGCACACTGTAACAAATAAGTGTGATTAAGTAGCTTTGGCATTTCTGCAGATAATTATCGAAACATTGCAATTTTATTTTTTATATAGTTAATTAAACTAACATAATTAAAATCCTATTGAATCCTAGTTAAGAATGAGAGGTAAGAATGCACTTAAATCAGATTTAGAATATCCGATTAGACAGTCCTTGGTGTTACATAAACTGTCAAAATAATACTAACTGCCACTTTCTTTGCACAAATGTATAGTGAAAAATATTATGGTACAAATCTATGTAAAACTATTAAAATAATTCATTGTTTAAACGCAATTCACAAATATCATACAATTCACTAAAACAAATAAAAAAGCTGACAACATTTGAACTCTTGTTTAGTAAATTCTTTCAAAGAAATATATTCTACACAATAAATATGTTTTTAACCCTTCGACCCCAATGACTGATATATCCGTACGTATCCGTCACAGTTGACAGCTGTAAATAATATTTTTACGAAATCATGTAAATTTTACATTTACCTAGGACATCGAAATCAAAATTACAGTAAAGTTCAGGAAATATGATTTGGCCGTCTGTATTCTTCATTCTTCAGTAAGATCTTTTTGTTAATATCAAACAAAAGGTAATCGTAAAATTTCTCGTTCTTCAAAAAGCACTGTGGGTTGGAAGGTTTTGTCACCATTTATCCCATTTTCTCCGGTAAGTTTTAACGGAGAAAAAAGATCGTAAAGTAGATAACAGACGGCCCAATCATATTTCCTGAACTATACCTGTCATCAAAATCGAATTTAGAGTGTATTAATTTGATGTTTCTTTTAAATTAACAAAAGCGTTTCATGAAGAATTCACCAGAGAGATTTATCCTTACATAATTGAAATTACAAAAATATTCAGATCTCGAACACTCGTCAATAGACACGCAAATATCTTTATATTTATGAGTAGTTAGCATGTTCATGGAAAAAATGGTAATTAACAACCGCGACTCGAGATTAATGGGGTACTCTAATTTGTGACTGAGTGCGTCTCACATGACCGGTTCCGGCAGAACAGCACATGCACAGTCGGCCTTCCATGACTACAACGTGACTATTGAATCACGAATCTTAACTTTAGTAGTTGTTTATAATTCTAGTTATTTAAGTATCTCCCGTTGTAACTCCTGTTTTTCTTCATTTCTTCAATTAAATACTTAGTAGGATTCACACTTTTGCTACGCGCCAAGTCGCAGGCGCTCCTATTTATTGCTTTTGACGTTTATTTTAAAATGCTAGTCACTAAGCTTTCATGTGTGTCAAGAATTACACGTATTAAGATCCAAGAAACGATTTTTTACTATATTACCTGGATGTCTAAACAGTAGTAGATATTATTAATTAATTAATTATTATCATTTATTGTTTTATCAATCAATTTACTTCATTCGATTTATGTATAAACGTACTTTATTTGCCATGGCTTAAAATTTGAATTAAGATTTTAACACTACATAATTGTATCTTTATGACGGATAAATCCGTCACGATAGCCGGACAAAATTTTATCTATTTTACTTTTGCACAATACAATGTGTAACACGTGTAAAACGCACAAATAGTGGAACCCATTCCCAATGGCATTCTCTACCAGTCAACATGGTAAATGTACTTTTTACGGCAATGTATCGCTGTCTTACTCTTACTTCACATATTAGAAAAAGACACCGATAGTTTTTGTTTTGCTAGAGTGGGAAACAAGGACAGTCACACATTGCCGTCTACCCCGCCCCCTAACCCCTGCATTTCAGCTGTCACAGTATTTCAGCCTTTTTATATTCTATACGGCAATAAATAAAATGTTTAACTTTTCAACGTCATTGATAAATATATCCGTATACTGGATCAACGCCAACGACGGATATATCCGTCATGGTTGCCAGCGCAAAATAAAGATTCGGCAATTTAAGGCATTCGGTCAGGTTTTTAACTGTCATTGGTGTGCGAAGACTTGTTTTTCGCACGTTAAATGAAACAGTGACACTATGCAAAAAATATTTCATACAAAAGTTAATTCTTTAAACGCAATAACGACACAATTCAAATATATTTTTTCGTATTTGCTGGGTTTAACATGCGGTTTGTTATAGCGTTAAAAATGTTAAACTTTTAAGGACCCATTCATGAAATAGCACTCTAGATCGTGTTCCTGTTACAATCACCTCACAGCTCGTCGTCGAAGTGGTCGCCCATCATGTCCCCGTGCGAGGTTGCCTCGGAGCCGACGAACTGGTGGTGGTGCTCGAGCACCTCGTCGAAGGTCAGCCGGCTGTCGTCGTTGTCGTCGGCCGCCGCGAACAGGTGCTCTACTTCTTCGGTCGCTATTTCACTGGAAGGAGGTTAACTTGAAGTTATGTCGGATTTCACCAATTTAACAGACTGTTGAAAATTAATCAGCTGTTGCCAGTTTTCAATTTTCCATGTTTTAATAAAGATTATTTTATTAGTAATGATATTATTGTTTATTAACAGACTTTCTGCCTAGTGATAGTATGCGAAACTAGACTATGCCATTGAATCTTATTAATAGAATATGGATCTATTGTGAAAGAAATAAAGTCTAGTTTGATCATGAGTTATAAAAATAAAAGAAATTCCACTTAACTTCCTTTGCAGTAGATATTTATTTTTGATATTTATTATCTACTATTTTTAGTACAAGGGATCTGAGAGGTTAATTATGCTTAACCTTTTGAACGCCATAGAGAGCTCTAGCCGTCAACTGAAAGTCGTGCCACTGGCCATAGCCGACACAAGTTGAATCATTAAAAAATATATGCGTAAGAAGGGGAGCCGTCGTTCGCCATTTTAACATTTAATAGGGGTTTTTATCTATTGAGTAGTACTCACTCGTTGTCGGGCACGACCCAGCGCCGCACCTCCTCCTGGTCGAGGCGGCCGTCGCGGTCGCCGTCGAGCTCGTGGTCGAACTTGTCGCGCTCCGCCAGGACCCACTCCTGGTCCTGCTGGCTCCCTGGTACAACACAAACCAAATTATTTATTTTTATGTATTATCTCCACGAATAGGGACTGTCAACCAGTTTGATACCTAAAGTCTGGGCCATTTAAAATTGGCAAAGCCGTAAACACAAGTAATGGAACCAATTTAACATTATTACTCGATAATCCCGTGCTTTTAAAAATCAACTTCTTTACTTTCAAATTATGTTTAAGATTCAATAACTATTAATCATACGGTGTAAATAAAGGCCCGCTTGATGAATTTTTGAGGTTATGTGTCAAACAGTACTAACTTGTTTACATCTTTGGCAATTTCAATTTCCACAGGCTATACGGACTGCCGTGGCGTTGTTAACAAATCATAACCACACACCGCATCCGGGTTGTGGGATAGTCCCCGAACAGCATGTTGAGTTCAAGGTATCCAGGTATCAAGGTAGCCAGGAGTTTTGTGTGGGCCATACAGCATATAATTTTTGCTAATAATTTGTTTTTATATTGGTATACGCGACCCTATAAATGACAGATTTTAGTTACAGGATTAACTCATATCATTAAGGCATTTACTGCCAAAGCAAAAAGTTGACTATTCATAGATTTGAAGTCACGTCACGGGTCGTCCAAATTACCTGGACTTATAAATAGCCTATTAAGTTCGTCTATGGCCACCGTTCAGTCCCGTCATCACCTTACTAGCTCAATGTTATAATTGTATAGTCAGAATTCTATATGTATAACAATTTTTATATCTGACAATAAATCGGTTAACTCCAATTGTTGCAGTTACCTACTACCTAAACCTTGATCCTTAATTCCACAGAATTCTGACGTTTCTTGGTCTTGATTAATTGATCGATGATTCTGATCAATGATCTTGTTATTACAAATCCATGTCATGCATTTTATGTACTGAAATCATGTTTTTTTTTTTCTTTGCCCCGCGGCGACTTGAACAGCTACTACTGCGGGAATATGGCGTTTCCACTATGAAGTGATTTCGTCAGTGTCAAGTATATACATATAAGTGTAAATCAATATAGTAATAAAACACAATCCAATCTTCTCTAGGTAGATTGGTGGCAACGTTGTACGGTGATATGTAGGACAGAGGCCAAGATAGTTTTAACCTCTGTACCACTGCGAGTCCACTTCAAACGAGAAGTAAGATGCCAGGATACACGAAATAAGTCCAAGTCTTCTATCACTGTGCAACACAAAGGCATTAATAGTACAAATCACTAACATAAAATAACTTTGAACACCTAAATACACAAAAATAAAAACTAAAACAAATTTGTTTTAGTCCGCACACATCCGCCATCTTTTGACGTTGCAAATGGCCTCCTTAAATCATGTTAAATACTATTGAAAATCGTAAAAAGTCAGAATGTGACAGCAGTCAGAATTCTACGGAATTAAAAATCAAGGTTTAGCAAGTTTGCAATTATAGCATTACGAGGTGTCAAAATCTGCCAAGTTCCAGATATTGGGAAGGGCAAAGATTTGTAACAGCTATAGTTATGCTTGAGTGTTTTCTTTTAAAGCAAAAGTTGATTAAATCATCTTTGAAATAAAAACACATCTACAATGTTGCCAATAAACTAAGATAACCTTGGCTAACTAATCAACTTCTCTATTTAACTGATTCAACAGTCATTCACGCAATTAAAGACACTATTGTATTGAACTCCCGACCCCAAGAACAACGCCGTCGTCGGGACATACATTTGAATAATACTTTGTAAATGTATGAATGGTGTCCGTCGCTTTATAAAGGTTTCTATAGGCGCAACGTTGGGAAACTCAACAGACGTGACTATTGTATCATAATACCCTATAACGTGACATAAGCACGTGGTATACTTTCAATGTAGGAGTAGAAATTAACCTCTCCGGCTTCTAGCATCTATTGGCGTATGCATTAAACCATTCAGTGCCTTTTGAAGATTTAAGCGGCCTTTACTTTATTATATATTTAATAATTAAAAAATAATTATATTAGTGATTTGGCTACGGCTCAGAAGCGTTTTAACCGCCCAAATCGTGCAATAAGAAAAAATAAATAAATGATGAATTGGCAAGGTATGCGATTAAAATTTCGCAAATATAATGTCATTGTTATTTGTTTTATTACATTTTATTTGATATTCGTACCACATAGAATGGGCGGTTCGAACGCACTGTTGGCTAACTCCACAGTAATAATGTAAACATTTTAAATTAAATGTGGTTACCAATGCTTCATAGAGATTTACCTTTCAATGTATTACGTAATTTTTCTAATAACTATTAAAATAAACATACGTCCCGTAAAACGTGGGCGTATACATATAACATATTGAGCACATGTGCACTGCAGTGGGCGTTTCGCGGTTATCGCAAGCCGTGACGTCTCTTGATTAAAAACTGTTCTCGCCGATAACTATAACTGGCTAATCTCGACCGTTATTTATTGTACACAATGTGGGCTTGTGTGTGCGATTGTGTGTGCGCGTTGTACTAAGTGTATGTGTGTGTGTGTGTATGTGTGTGTGTGTGTGTGTGTGTGTGTGTGTGTGTGTGTGTGTGTGTGTGTGTGTGTGTGTGTGTGTGTGTGGTGTGTGCGTGTGTGTGTGTGTGTGCGCGTGCGTGTGTGTGTGTGCGCGTGCGTGTGTGCAAACAGATCAAATTAACATGCGTTGGTGTGTGTTTGTGATGTTGCCTAACTCACCCCGCTCGCCGATGAACTCGTTGAAGTCGATGTACCCGTCGAGGTCGCGGTCCTTCTCCCGCATCGTCTGGTTCAGCAGGAACCCGTGCATCTGGGTGTGTTCCTCTGGATTCGTGAACACCTGTGGGGCACACACACACTTACATGAACACATGATAGGTACCTAATTCTGTCTTACGGCTAAATAATAATTCGTTGATGGTTCGCCAAAAAATGTCCGGTAACAAACCCGTAACTCTACTAAGTATATATACATATAGGTACTCTTTGAGACAACGTCGATGCTTGTTTCCTTTTTGCAAGCCCGTCTAATTTGAGCCATCACTAAGTTCAAACTTTATGATACTGCGTGTCTCCGTATCAGGTCGTATTTATTCTTATATTAAGGGCGCGTGCGCGGGTCAAGTCAGTGCTGTTCTTCATAATTCACTAGCTTCTGCCCACGGCTTTATCCGCGTAGATTTCCGATTTCGATTATTTACTTTCGACTTTTAAATTATTCTGGATGTAAAGTACCCAATGTGTTAATCCAGCGAATAAGCTATCCATTTCAAATATCATGCAAGGCCGTCCAGCCGTTGCAGCTTGACTGAGTAACAAACAAAAACACACACTAGCATTTTTAATATTAGTAACATATTTCATTAATAATACATTTACCGTAGTAATTAATTAGACACGATTCTAAATCAATTACTGTGAACGATACGAAAACCCTTACTGATTCACTTATTGCATGATTGCAGAGTTTATACTTCAAAGGTTTGTATGTCAGCATCAAAAATATGTATATACATTAACAAGGATTCAGAAATTATACACAACCTTATTCCCTTGCAGTAGAGTAGTTAACATATTTTTGAAAATTTAACTGTGTCCATATTATTAGACGTGACTGTACAAAAAACAGTCGATTCACACGGAAAATTGATTTTCGATTTCTGTTTAAATTTCATGTCTAATTGAATTGGCAAGTTGTTAGGAATTAGTCTCACGCAAGATCGGCTGGTAGCTATTAACATGTTTTGTAAAGTCGGCTCCTGATCGAGTCTGAATATTACGGAAACTCGCATAACTGGCACCAAATGAGTTTAAATATCGATGCTGTTGCGGATTAATCGATATATTGCACTTCATTACTATTTATCGCGGCAAATTATTTAAATTACAAATTAAAACCTTATAATGAATGGACAAAGAAATTTTTTACATATTTAGTTTACCCTCAAATAATGTTATACAAATATTGTTAATTTTATCGATGTTGTTGAACTGAAACAGTATATTACTCATTCACTGCTACCATAGCAGCAAGTATCTGTTAGATTATATTTATAAAAAGTACCATATCGGTACTACTTTAGAAAAAAACTAATATCTCATATTTCGAGATGTATGAGTTTGAACTTAATTCTCTTCAAGTTTAAGTTTAAAATCGTACGTCACGAAATGTGAGATCCGTCGGTTATTTCAAAGCAATGACGATATTAACTATTTCTCGAAACTACGATAAAACTTATAGCCGCACTCAGACTAGCTTGTGTATAAAAATCGATTTGATTTTTCAAGCATTTCTTAACCTCAACCGGTAATGGAAACAACTTAAATCTAGCAACCGACAGGGTCAACAATAGGAATTATAATTGTTTCTTTAAAATATTGCAATTTAAATTTAAGGAAGACCATGAACTATTTTTTTCAGCAGAGATAAATTGTACTTAATTTTAGACCCTTGTTTACCTCCCAGTTCTAGTAGTAACTAACACAACTATACATTAACTTAACATCATCGTAAGGCCCACCATATTACAAACAGGTATTTTTTGGGAGGGGAACTTTGAATATACCATCAAGGCAATAAACTACAACTACGTGTGTTCGATAATGCCTTTTTCAGTATGTAAGAAGATAGGAGAATAAGCTTTATTCCCATCACAACACAGTTCAAATTAAATTGCCTTGATTATGTACATCCTACACACAGGGCCTTACGAGGTTCTTTTTTATTGCTTATGAAAATTGAAGTATAATTAGTAAAAAAAAAAACACGCTATATTGCCGACTACATCGATTACAAACTCACTATCAAAAAGATGATTCAAATGAGTCCAAACTAGGCGGATCTACAATGATCCACTGAGGAGTTGCTATGACCTTCCGTCTCTATCATCACATCATACCAGTACCC
Source organism: Acleris sparsana (assembly GCA_923062465.1). Lineage (NCBI taxonomy): Eukaryota > Metazoa > Arthropoda > Insecta > Lepidoptera > Tortricidae > Acleris > Acleris sparsana. Next base: position 20,468,852 of record OV281286.1, read on the forward strand.
TTACCATGAGTAACAATTAACTAGCTAGCTAGTGGAAGCTCTATCCCTCGCAGACCTCGCAATTATTCTTATACAGTGCGAGGGACAGAGCAATCGACTCGCTAGCGAATACGGTAATTATAACTCATGGTAAGGGACAGCTCTATGCTAAAATCACTCGCTCACCTCAAACTCGTTGATGTCCAGCACCCCGTCGCCGTTCTCGTCGGCCGCGTTCCACATGAGCTTCTCCTCGTGTACCAGCTACAACACATACATTTGATATTTAGTTGACGAAATAATGTTAAACAAGTTTACTTACAACGGATAGGATTTTATATTTTTTAACCTTTTCAACGCCATCGACGGATAAAATCGGCACCGCAGTTTATCCGTCGCCGACGGATTAATCCGTCACGGTCACAGCAACAGCGTAAAAGTAGCCTACAGCCTTATCCATAAGATTGAAGATGGCTGTGCCTTTCAGTCGCGTGTTTTGATTTATGTATTTAGAATGATGTTGAAAAGGTTACCTCAAGCAATAAATCCGTCTAAAAAAAGGTTTTTTAAAGACAGTTCGATTCTTAGATGAGACAAGCAATTAAAAAACACAATCTCTACATGCGTAATTCTATATATTTCTCCTGTATGATGATAATTTAACAATTTTAATGTATAATAATTTAGGATACAGGCCACTTACCAGGCCGGTGTCTCCCGTGTCCTCAGGCTGGATATCCGCCTCATCGTCGACCCCGAACGCGTCCTGGAGGTACTCGGACCAGGTCACGACGCCGTCACGGTTGTCGTCTGTCTCGCTCATGCGCTCTTCGGCTTCTTCCCGGGATAGCTTGCTGCATTAGTTATAACTTTTGAATATAGCTTGCAGGCCCACATCAAAATACTCAGGCGTAAATTATTGCATAGTTTTAATACCAACTAGAATTACATAATATTTTTTAACCATTTTAATGCCGATGACGGATATCAGTGACAGGTTTATTATCAACGACGGATAAATCCGTCACAGTTGCAAATCTATGTAGAAGGTCGAAGTTTGCGTTGGCCATCTCTCGTTAGCGTGAGTGAATGTATTTAGAAAGGTGAAAAGACTGTTCCGACAGGTTCACTGGATAGCTTCCTTAGATTCCCTAAGCCCAGCAGTCTCAACAATCAAATAATGGGATATGGTTTCAGTAACAAACAATGTGGCCATGTCAAATCGACTAGACCTAGTTGGTTGAACTCTTAAACATTTACAAAAATCCTGCGGGCATATTATAGCTGTGTTTATTGTTAAAACATCTGTCACTTTCTGACCAGTTTGCAAGTGCGAGAGTGACGGATGCCAAAATATTGTATGAGATATACTCGAAAGCCGTTTTTAACACTATTGAACTCAAACTTCATATAATGTGGGTTATCATGATAAAGATAAGGGATACCTAATAATGTACAAAATAGGCTATCTGGCAAAATCTCACCAAATCTCATCTAACACATTCAGTGCTAAAGACCCGATAGTCAGGTACATTGTTCGTAGCAGATTCTTGCAACATAGAAAAACACTGCAAAAATACTGCTGCAGGGTAGCGCTCGTAGTAGTGGCTGGCGGTGTATGTGATAAGGGGTCAAAGAAAATTTCATATCGTCTTTTAGTATATATATCAAGCAAAATAGTTACAATTGTTTAAGTTCATTCACATTGAAATGAATGTGCATTATGCTCCCAAGGCAATGAAGGCAAGGCAATATTTCAAATGAAAATTAAATTTATTTCAATTGTACCCAAGCAGCCTGGTAAGTGATAAGAAAAAAATATTTTTAAATCTCACGCTAACCAACATGACCATTTTAATATATGACTTCAACAAAGTTTCTTTTTTCCGTGAAAAAGTAGGTAGACAAGCCACCTGATAGTAAGTGACCAGAGGAATCACAGGTGCGCTGCCGGTCTTTGTGAAAAGTGTAGGCTTGTTTCCTGAAGACCCCCCACACTTCACATATGAGCCTAGGTCAAAATTGAAGCATATTAATGCTTCGTATTCCTAAGGATGGATTCAGCCACTTTGTTTTTAGTACATCAAAGTTTTTTTAATTTAATTTTGAAGATTTTAAACGCATTCACTGGGACTGAAAATTAGTATCTTTTTTTGTTACCCGAAGAGTTAAATAACTAAACAATAAGTGCCAGTTTTTTTGTTGGGTTACAAGATTCATGTTCAATCACGAAAAGCCCTCACAAACATTAAAGTTAAAATGTACAGCGTTTTCCGAGATGACTGCAAATAAATTAAAAACTTGTGGCATAGAAACTTGACACTGTGCTTGTACCATACCATCACAGATTCACAAACTATTATACACATGAGATTACAACAATGAAGTCATACAAAAATGGATTAATTGCTTTCTGCGACAAGGCTTTATGTTTGATTAACAATTTGATTAAGTAATAAAAAGAAATAGGTTGAATACCTACCTCACACAATCATCCTCCCATACGAAAGTAATAAACATTATTTTAATTTAACAATATTAACACCACTAGAACTAAATTAAGTATGGGACAAGGAACAAACCATTTCTTAAGGAAATACTTTATCTACTATTGCATATTTTCACAATATTGATAGCTATCCTATGCAATAAGTGCAATGACCATTTAAGTATTTATAACACACAATTGATGCATATTTTACTGATAACAACTATAAATCTATTTTGTTTTACGTTTAATGTTAATATTTATTTATTCAACTTTGAAATTAATATGTTAATCTACTACTTTAATAAAGAGGAAATAAAGTTATATCTTAAAATAGTCAAAGTATCAATTTTAAATAACAATTCTGTAACAATAAGAGATGTTTCCTTCATGCAGTATATCAAAAAATGTTATAGAAACCAAAATCGAATTATTAATTCCTTATACCATGGTAACCAATTTTCTACTCTCTGACTTTGTAACTTTTATCAGTATTAAAAGGAACAAATATGTATACAGCAGGTTCTCAAGGTTCTTACTCACCGGAAGGAGTTTAGAATCCACTGTTTCAGCTCAATACGGTCGATGAGGTTGTCGCCGTTGAGGTCCATCTTCGGCAGCAGCAGCGCCAGCCGCTTCTTCGCCTCCTCGGGACTAAGCTTGTCATACTCCTCGGCCTCTTTCACGCTCCCTATAGAGTAATAATACGTCACTAGCAGCACGAGAGGCACTAAAATAACCAGCGCATGTTTCACCGACATCGCGCCGACTGCTTATAAAACTATAAAACGCGAGGCATTGCAAAACTTCACCGTATAACAGGACAAAAAAGACGTAAACAATGCACCTAAGATGGCTTCGTGATCGAACTCGGAGTTGTGCCCCGAGTCGCCGTAGTGGTCGTAGTCTCGTGCGCGGAAACTCCCGTCGCCCTCCCGTTCCTGATTGTCCACGCTGTGGCTGTGAACCGCCGCCGAAGCACAGTTTAACAGCAAATTCTGTGTTAGCAAAAACATAAACGACAGGAAGTACGCCGAAGCCATTTTAATCACACGCGATCCGGTTTTTTTATTCAGATCCCAACGGCTTTATTATGCAAATCTCATTATTTAGTTTATTTTCAGAAATAGCGTTTCGTCATGAGTCAAAATAATAAGTGTAGCAAACAGATGACAGACACGGGTTGACTGTCCGCTTGACAGATGAGCAGAAGACTCGACTCGGGAGTTTTCAGAGATAACAATGTGATTGGGCAGCGATAATGTTGCCTACGAGTACTATTTATTTATTGGTTGATTAAACACTCCTAGTTTTATAGCCAATAGATGCATAACCAATAACCTGTAACATTTTAAATTGAGCGTAAACAAGAAATTATTTTTAACCGATTACAAAATAGGAGGATCGTAGTTATTTTTAGGGTCCCGTACCGTAACTCCGAAAAAAATAATCTTGACTGGACGAGATAACGATAATCTAAATCCCCACAACATGCGATGGCCAAATAACTACATCTACGCGAACAGTCACGGGCAGAATCTAGTTTTTAAATAATTACACAACTTTACGACAAAAGTGTCCATCTACCGCACTCAGAGACGTCAATTACATTTATTGCTTGATTAAAGTTGCTCCTGTCTCTTTTTTGCTATAGCAATAGAATAAGACAATACGTCACTAAACAAGCATTAAATTTAATTGACGTCTGTGAGTGTGGCAGTAAGAGAAGTATCAACGAGACAAGAGTTGTTTTTTTTTAAGTTACGCTTTGTAAACCGTCGCCGCACAACCCTCTTATCGTATACCCACCGAGTTTGGATTCGTTAGTTTGGTCCAGATGATGATTGTGCAATAAAAATATATAGTCGGCAGCAAAAACTTGTACCTTATTTTGATAGAAGCTTATTAATTAGGAGGGCCTTATTCCTGAAGCTACTGCACCTAAAATGGATTAGAGAAAATAGTTCTTTACATATGGATTACAGGAAAACTTATAGGAAGTCTAGTTAGCTTCGTTTCTGTTCGTTTTAATGTTCAATATATACCTAGGCAATATAACTGTGACTCAGTGTAGTATACTTACTCAGTAGTTACGAGTCAGTTCATAGTAGTCATTATCTTTACGTACGGAACCCTCTTCACGCGAGATCAACTCGCAGTTGTCTGGATTTTGTAACTTTATGAGGAGTAGCGTGGAGGTTTGAACGTTCGTGAATACCGCGGAATAGAAAAACAATTTCGATGGGACAACAACGTAGAAGCTGTGTGGTAATTTGTAAAGAAAAATAATTCTAATTTTACCTACTTGCTCTAGCAGAAGACTTTCTCTCTTATTCATAAACGCGCAATAGCTAAAGTATGCTTGAAATATGCTCCTGTATTTATCTGTCACCAGACGACGCCCGATATTGGACTATATATAGATATTGATATATAATAGATAATTATGATAATATTTGAATTTGAAAGAAAGGGCCCGAAAATACTTTAACTAAAATAGGTTTATTGTGCATTTATGTATTTGTCTAATATATAGGTTTGATTAATCGTCTAGTTTAGCGTATATGACACGTCCACGTCGCTTTAAGGCACTAAATACACAAGTGGTACGAGTATGCATATTCGGAATTCACGAACGTTAATTTGCTACCCATTTCAAAGATAATCTGCTTGAAGATGTCATTGTCATTAGAGATGCCAAGTCATTTGTAAGATTGATTCTTTTTTGGCACATACCTTTTTGGATATATTCCGTTTTCGGCATATTCTTGTTTTGGCACATGCCGTTTTCGGCATAAATCATTACGCCGGTATCGTTATTTTTTATTTACAAGAATTTATTCTTACCTAGGATTGATTTAATTTGTTGTATAGGTATAATGATTTCGGTCAAACATGGAATGCGCTGAAATACCGAGAACGGAATACGTTCAAACATGAATGTGCCGAAACAAGGATTGGTCCAACCAGGAATACGACGAAAAAGGAATCAATCATCAGTGGATACTGATGGTAGGTACCTACCGTTTAATTTTTGTCTTTTAATTTTAGTGATTTAAATATAATATTTTATTAATAAATATTATTTTATTTTATTACGCAAGGAAAGTCACAAGTATTTTATAGTGTAATTTATTTACTAAAATTCGCCGAAACAAGAATATGCCGAAAACGGAATATGTCCAAAAAATAATGTGCCGAAAAAGGAATCAATCATTTGTAATTGATAGGAAACTCAACCTTATTCCTGTTAGAATGTCAAATTGACTTTGGAACTAAGGTGGATGACAAATTTAATTCCTTGTCTGTACCTAAATCCACATTAATTCATGGCTCATCGCAACACATCAAGATCAATAAATACCCGTAGGTAGTTAACACCCCTTTATCCGCGTCCGGGCACACGTGTCCGAGCATAAGCATGCACTAACTACACGGGTACCCGTGTACAAGTTCGGAACGCTTGGAACATGCGTCTATGTAACAAGTTGCTATCAAAAAAATCATTTTTGGGACAAGCTTCTGTTATCGACTCTTTTTTTGCACGGGTTTATCATTTGTAATTTAGAAGTACCTATGACCAACCTGAGACTCCATCAGACCAGCTCGATGGTACTATATTACTGTGTTCTCAGCAGAACTAGGTGTATGCAAATTTTCAGCTTCATCGGAAACCGGGAAGTGGGTAAGTAAGATGTTAGTCAGGCCTTAGCTAGACAGGACTCGGACCTCGGCGATATAAAAGCAAGAGTTGAGCTAGTATTATAACTTTAATGATCTGTATCTTTTGAAGCGTAATAGATAGTAGGTTGTTTTATTTAAGAATATGTGTTATTAGTATTAGTGTGATTTGCGGAAAAAAGAAAGTGAACTGATAAAGGGTCCACAATTCCACATACAATTATCGTTCTTTTCAACGTATTTTTATATTTCTTGTATCGTAAAAATGGTACAAAATACAAGCGTTTAAGACACAGTATCGGAAAAAATTATGAAATATTTTTTATGCGTATGACGGAAGGTAAATATTTATAAAAAATAATGTATTTAAAGAAAACATATCTTCCCATTTTACAAAAATAAATAGGAAAACAAGCAAATGCCAGATGAAAAGCGTTTTTTTTTCTGTCATATACGTGAACCAGTTAAGAACACCACTTACCAAACTACATATAGTGTACTAATTACCTATGGGTGTCATTCGCGATTCATAAAATAATTTGTTTTAATCGTCATTATTCCTAATTTATCGTTTGTCCTAAACTGGTTTTCAGCCGAATCAGACAACTTTTTAAGCTCTCCAAAAATACCTGCGGTTAGGTTAGGTTACAGTTGTTAAAAAACAAAAATAAACATCGGGTGGAAATGGCTTTTAGGACAAACGATGGATTAGGACAAAGGACGATTAAGAGAAACGATATTATGGATTCCAATATAGACCCACAAATTACAAAACAAAAACACGATTTTCCTTCAATAATTTTAATATCCTTATAAAATCAAGAGGAAAAAAAGGGATGCATTCATAAACAACATACTCATAAACTATAAAATAACAAACCTTAAATTAATTATTTTAACAGGCAAATGAAAATAAAAATCACAGGAGGCTGTTCGCTGTGGCGACGATGCTGGCGATCCTGTGGAAGTGCGCGTGGTGCGGGTAGGCGGCGCAGAAGGCGGCGGCGTGCTGCGCCAGCGCGCGCGCCACCCGCGGCACGTGCGCGCGCGCCGCGCCTGCGCAGCGCTGCAGCCTGCCCAGCGCGTGCTCGATGTAGCTGCACACGAACGTCATACGGGGTTGTGGTTGGTTCATGAAAAAAGAGAAAGCGAAACCAGACTCCCAGAGGCCCTTCTTTGAAAATAGACGTCATTCGAGACTAAATCGAAAGAAAGGGATGACCCTCACGTACTTTGATTTTCAAAGTAAGGCAAGGGTGTCTTTCTGTTAAAAACGGCCGGTCAAACGAGTGATCTACGGACTACGGCGCAACTTATATAAACCGGCGAGTTTGAGCGGTCCCGTCAGAGCACATAAAACATGCGTACAATCTCAATTAGGCGGCAGGGCGTCGTTCTAACGATCGAACGTATTAAGGCTACCTAATTGAGAATGCACGGGCAAAGTTGAAGGAAAAAGAGGAAAAGAAGACCTATATAGACTTACTTACTTCAGCCAAATAAGACAAGGCCAATGCCGTGTCGTATCCGTAAATGAAAACGCGGGCAGAGAACAGAGAAAAGTGGCCGACGAGAGCGTAGCTCAAGCTAAGGCAAGCGCGAGCTAAGCCAAATCGAGATTGGTAACCAGTAATAACTTAGATTTAAGCAAGAGCAAGACGTTAGTCAGACCTTAGTTAGACAGGTTACTCGGACCACGGCGATATAAAAGCAAGAGTAAAGCTAGTAGCTTACACAAGATAATTTGTTCAAATGTTAAGTCAATAATAATTTGTTCAAATGCAAAAATACTTTATCTTGTCTAAGGGACACCGTTGACGTAGGAAAACATATCGAAACTTTTCTCTGGTCGTCTTGCACCGTCTTATATACACAAGTAGGTTTTTTTTTCCTTTTCTCCCGTATCTCTCTCCCAAGATTTCTGGCATATTTCCTGCTGAACTACGCATATTATTTAATATTATATTTAATTTAATACTTACTTAAAGCTTTATAATAATGCTTACACTAAGTAGTACCATTTTAATATGAAATATGTTTAAAACTTGACTGACTGCTGAATTTCTTGCGGCGTTTCTTCTCAGCAGGGGTCTCCTCTTGGGAAGCGCTGATAAATTCTTGACGTGTAAAAGTGCCCGTGCTCTTTTAAGACCTTAGCAAAATCCAAGCCATATCTTATCCAGATATTAACAAGACCATATTGGACTCCTTGCGGTGAAAATAATTGAGTAATAAGCGGAACCTAAAAGGCCTTAAATATACCTAGGCAAGAGTAATGCGGGACTTAGTTAGTATTAGCCAGTCATAAGCGAGACCTGAGCCAGTACTTAAACGACCTAAACAAGACTGAAACCATAGGTAAGCCTAAGGTGATTTATTTTATAATTTAAAAAATAACACAGTAAAAGGTACTTACTTAGGCACTGTGAAATTACATAAGTAATATCAAATATTTCCAGCAGTTTGTTTTTAATCCACACATACTAATGATTGGTTGACGACAGACGCACATTCATCATCTCGCAGAACCTCAAACATTCATTACTCGCGATATGCCATGCTCCAGTCCTGGGAGAGGCCATGTGCATAAGTATTAGAGTCCTTGTGAAAAAGGGTATAACTCTTGTATATACTCTGTTTATGTATAAACCCTTTTAAAGTACGAGTTAAGTCGACTTACTTATACCCTTTTTTACCAGGACCCAGCATTCAAGTCTGCATCTATTGCAAAAAATCTCATGACAGTGTTACCTGCATTTGAGCTGTGTGTCGACGACCAGGTCGGTGGCCAGCTGTTGCACGAGGGAGAGAAGGACGGGCGGCGTGAGCGCGGCCGGCGCCGGCGCCGCCCTGCACGCCACCATCACCAGCGACAGGTCCAGCGCCAGCAGGGCTCGGCAGAACGCGCCGTTCACGTCGCCATCTTTGATGAGCTTCATTATTTCTGCTGTTATCATCTGTAAAAACAAGCACATCTTCATCTTGAAAAGATTCTCTGAAACATCTTAATTCTAAACTCTTGATGCTCCAGTTGATCATCTTACATTTGTGGCGACAATCGACAGAAAGAGCTTTTCCAGGTGGACTAGCTACAGCATAAAATATACCCTGTAGAAGCTTTTGAAATACTTTACTTACACATTACGGTTGGTGAAATGCCCAGGTTTCCTCAGGATGTTTTTCGAAGCTGAGCTATGGCTATAGAATCCAAATCTCCACAACAAAGGTCAGCTTTAGTGAGGTTTCATTTCCTTTATTTAGAGTTAGCTTAGTCTACAGGCGATCGTCGGTCCTTCTACAGTCCCCTAGTTCTCCCCTGGCCCATGCTTACTATGCGATCAACAGCGGAGAGCGTAGAGTGCCCACTGATGATCGCGCTCTGTTCAGGGCTGGCGCACGACGGCTCGGGGCTGGGGGACTCCACGCGGCCCGAGTCGCAGTCGGAGACAACTTGGGGCAGCACGCTAGAGAACTCTTCACGCCATTGCCTCAGCTCTCGTTCTAGAACTCTAGGGAATCGGGTATTGGATTAGTTTTTCACCCTGCCTTGAAGACACGCTCGTGTCAAAATCATAAAATACCGACATTCTGTTTTTCAAATGATTAATTTCCAATTCAATGATGTATAGTTACTAAAAGTAAAAAACTTAAATAATCCTCTTGCATATAATACTAATACTACTAACTAGTATGGAATTTACATCAAATTTCAATGAAAGAATATCGAACGGTGGTATACAGATGGTTATTATCCGCAGCGCGCTAAGGACAAGACATAGTGAATTTTTAGACTAGTCTTGTCCTTCGCGCTCTGTGGGTACTATACAAGTATTATAACATGCAAGAGGACCGTTACTTAAGTTGTTTACCTATACCTATTTATCAATTCCCTTGGTAACTTGGCATAAAAATAAAAATACTTTCACGGCAGTCGGGTGCCAATGGGGGCGCTGTTCGAAGGCAAATTATTAACATCACCACATGTGATTGCCACTTAAGAAGTCACCACGCCAAACTTACCAAGCTTTTTACTAAACAAGCAAGGAAGAGATCCCTTAAAGGGATAAGTTCGCCTGTGTACATACCTTTTGTGTTCCTGTATATTTTTGTAATTTTTTATTTCCTGTTTGTGCAATAAAGAGTTTACATACATACATCTATGCCATGACAGTGTTGATGCATCTAGTCTTAGGGTAGCACAGAAGTGTATTCAAAATACTGCGTTTTAGACATCTAAGTTGAAAGTTATGTATTTTTTGATACCTAACTAAGTACAACAAATAACATAGGTACTTGTATTAAATTTAACAGCATGCTGTAGATTTTCCCTCAAATTCTAAAACGTGTTATCAAGAGGCCAGTCAACGTTGAGGCAAGCTTACTTCTCCGTGGTGGAAGCAACCGCGTTCACCAGCTTGTCTGTGCCCTCGCAGGTTTCCTGCAGCAGGATCTGATGCTGCTGCAGCGCTATCTGAAGATTCTCCGAGGTCTGCCGCAGGACTTCTGCGTTACAGGCAGTGCTCTCCTCCACTGGAATATCAAAGAGATAGGATATCAGATATTCAGAGATAAATAGCTTAAAGCAAACTCCATGCGCTTTGTAGGTTCCTTATGATTTGACTTTCTTGTTCGTCTGTCCAGCTGTCTATCAAGAGCATCTCTGAAAAGGCTACAGCAATCGAACTATAAATTAAAAAGAAACGTAAGGTTAGGATTAAAAATTCGTAATGACTATTTATGGTCGAATGGTCATTCCCTATTACATGTACTAGAAATGGGTGACGATAAGGTTTGGAGGGAACAAGCTCACCAATAGTTCCAGGCAGATAAGAAGTCAGTCCTGACACATTGCCCAACGATGAAGTTTCTAGATATTTTAAAAGTTAACAGCAATAAAACATTTGTTTCAACTTATACGGTCAGTGAAAGCTGCGGCCACAAGCTTGGTGACATGTTTCAGCAGCTGACGGTGCGCGCGCTCCATGATAGGCACGTAGAGGGAAGTCAACTCCGCGCTGAACAGGCTTTTGATCAGCTCTCGGATGGACGCCGAGGTGGACGCCACTATACGCTGTTTCAGGTCCTGGAATATCAAGCATGTGAAACCATCAGAGACTTCAATTATTTATGAAATAACTCAGGAACCTGTTATAACCCCTAACCCCCCCCCCCCCCCCCCCCCTCTAAACGTGTATGAAACCCCTCTTGAATCATTATATCAGCCGAACTACGTCCGCTACTGGACAAAGGCCTTCTCTACAGATCACCATGGTGGTCAATTATTGGTCCTCGTCACTTTCGGATTCCTGCGATTTTTACTACGTCGTTTTCCCAATTTGTAAACACAAACAATTAAACTGAATTTCTAATTTTAATATTCAGCTGTAAGCCATCCTTCTATTTAATCATAGACAAGATATGCGAATAATTATAGTGCGTATCCCCAGGTATGCAACATTTTCCAAAAGATAACTTTTTTATGTTTAAGCGCTTCTTCCAAGACCCTAACAAGACATGAGAAAAATCAACTAAAATGTAGGTTAAATCTTGCAAAAATTACAAGATAACGGTCGGTTGATTGTCAGCTAAGATAAAACCTCTTTCTTTAAATGTCACCTAAAGAATCCTCAGAGTCTGACCTCTCCTTGCAGTAAGTTTGTGAGCGTGTCGCCAATCCGTCGCTCGAGAGAAGGCCGCGCCTCGATGGCGCTCAGAAGACTGCGGGCGCCTGCATCCACTGCACCATCGTTCTTATCTCTACAAATATGAACCAGTAAATTCTGGGGTCCTAGTGCAAAAGGGTATGACTCTAATGAAGATTAGGCGAGAAAGGGTTAGTCTATACTCGACAATCTAATTATAGACCAAAATCTGACAGGGCCCATCTTGATTATTTAGTAATTTTAACATAATTTCATAAACACATGGATGAGAACTCGTGTAACCAGTAATATTAGGGTAAGTTTTATTGGTAAAAATACCTACACTTAAAGCAAAATTCAGTAATCACAGCGAATGAACGCCGGTTGAAGTTAGGAGGTCTTGAAATAGATTTTCGAGTACGCATAGTATACTCCGTTTATGTAAATACGTCAACAATTGATTCACGTCACGAATTGGTCTGGTGTTACCCGAATACCGTTTATGTCCAAATTGCACCCGAGTACCGGGCTGGGCTCAGCTTTACAAGGATTCGGGATTTGGCATAGTTAAACCGGTTGCTAGATTTGGTTCAGCTCTATGGTAATGTATATCCGATACTCAGGTACCCAAGTCATGTATGCATGTGTATGTATGATGTACGGACATAGGACGGTGCAGTATTCCATTGTGTCTCAAAATCGCAATATGATTTATTGCAGCTCCTTGTTGCATGGTCCTCGACTCCCTCTAGCTACGAACCTTTGGTCGAGGAGCTTCTCCAACAGCATCCCGAGTACATCCATGAGCTGCTCGTCGTCCAGGGTACAGGCCCTGGAGCCCCGGACCTGCTGGCTCAGCTCGGAGAGCACCCGGGTTTGCTCCAGGCATATCTCTGCACATATGGTGAGGGTGAGCTGATGTTATGGCTGGTGTAGAATGTGATGGTCACATGGGACAGCATGAAGCAGGGGTTTTAAGTTTTAAAACTATATCGATTTGGATGTTATCGTATTATTCCAAATTTATATTTCAGAACGAGTACCAATAGTTTGGTTACTCTGGGTTTGACATTTAATTGTGGCATGCTTATTCAAGTAGAATCCACTAATTTCTTAAGTATTCTTATTATTATTTGTCTTTTTTACCGTAGTAGGTACGAGTGATCAAGTCTAAAGAAAACTTATTTTGACACATTAATTAACAAAGATGTGGCAGGTTATGATTTATAACCATTTACGAGTTTTCTATGGAGTGACGACCTCGTCAGGATCGCGGGAGCGCGGTGGATGCGAAAAGCACAAGACCGGTCTGAGTGGAAAGCCTTGGGGGAGGCCTATGTCCAGCAGTGGACGTCTTTCGGCTGACATGATGACGAGTTTTCTACTCGTAATAAGTAATAAAATAACGCATTTTACTTGCCTTCAGACAGATGAGAATAATAACGGTTAAATTTACACACGTTATCTCTTAAATGAAAAAAAAAAACACTTAATTTTTGTTTTATTAATTTAAATCAAATCAATTTCTAATTTCGCGTTCGATGACGTGTGCAAAATAACGGTATTTTTCTCATTTGAACAAAACCACAGTTCAAAATCAAAAACGCTACTTACTATTCAAAGTATCGACCTTCTTCTCCAAATTGACGAACCCGTCGGAGTGCACTCCACTGTCGTCCACCAGACTCTTGCCCTCCCACTCACTCTCGTCGTACCTGAACTCCGAAATATCCACCAGAGAAGTCAAAGATCTAGACCGCTTCATTTTCTTCACAGGAGTAATTAAATCCATTTTGTTAACGACGTCGAGTTGTTGAAAGGTTTTGTAAGTCATACCCTCATATTTATAGAATTTTTAGTTAGAGGTATATTATGGATATTTTCTAATGTTATTGTGACGTAACTGTACCCGTCTAGTCTACCGCCCCTTACTTATACATATATACCACACGGCCAGGAATAACGGATCGAAGCTATATATTTGAATCTAACTAAAGGGAACTTTTTCGTGGGGCTAGGATAACATAGCATTTCAACCTATAATAGTGCGGTCGGCTAGCCAGTGCTTTGTCGCTTCAACATCATGTTAGAACTGCCGCACTAAACTGTAGAAGTTTAAAAAGCGACAAGTGTGTGTAAGCCTGTCGCGTTAATATTTTTGACCTTATGTGCCATTTGACAAATTATGTTATAGTGGCGGTACTAAACTAAAGGACTGTATTGCATTAACGTTGGGGCCATTTGCAATGTTACAAGATGGCGGATGTGTAATTTGTTTTAGTTTTGTATAGTTAGTGTTTTGTCCTTTTTATGCCTTAGTGTTGCACAGTGATAGAAGACTTGGACTTATTTCGTGTATCTAGCATCTTACTTCTCGTTTCAAGTGGACTCGCAGTGGTACAGAGGTTAAAACTATCTTGCCCTCTGTCCTACATATCACGGTACAACGTTGCCCCCATTCCTCCTAGAGAAGATGGGATTGTATTTTATTGCTATATTGATTTATACGCATATATACTCGACACTGGCGAAATCACTTCATTGTGGAAACGCCATATCCCCGCGGTAGTAGTTTTCACAAATTTACCTAGTCCCGAACTCACTAGGTTTGCACTTTGGGTACTAAATAATGATAGACATACTCATCTTAGTGAGCTTCTTTCTTGTCTCATTAAGTCAATTGGTGTTACATTGTATAAACTATTTTTCTCAAACATGCTATGTAATGTCGGCGTTATGTTAGTTATTTTAGGCTTCAAAGTGCCACGTTTCCGACGGAACAACTCGAGAGAACTGTAAAGGAATTTCATACGAAATTGAAGGCCTAGGCCGGGGTAATTTTTTTTTTAAAATTTAATTCGGCCATGGTGGCTGTGTTTATGAAAAGGCTAAATAGCTGGTTTTTTTTTAATTTACTATCCCGTTGCATGTTTATTTGAAGTACCAGGAGCGCAGAGGTAATTAGGAGGTCAGCACGATGCGGCGAGCCCCGCGCGCGCCACCACGGGCCGGCGGGCGGGCGTACTGAGCACTGTAGGTTACTTTTAATGTTTATGCACTCCTAGTACCTATTTGACATTGTAATTTTTGTTTTAATTATTTTAATGAATTATGTTTGAGAAAAGCACTATACATACTTCGGCGGGAAATATGGGGTTGCCCGCCTCAGACCTATATCCGGCCTTGCTTCGCTCGGCCGTCTATATAACTTCGGCCGGCAACCCCATTTGTCCCGGCCTCTGTAGTAATGTACTATAAAATCACCATTTCCACTTCTTGAGAACTTACCTGCGATGAATGGCATTGTTATCTTTTGTTAAATCCAACCTCTAATTACCTGTACAAAATGCAATGCATTAATAACAAAAGATGGAATATGAATTAGAATTTTACCGTCTTAAGAATAAGGTTCTAATTGGAAATTACGAACTCACTCACAGTTGACATAGAACCTTTTAGAAATGACTAACACTTGCTAAATGCTACACCCGGTGGTCCTTATTATATGTCGAGTCCAAAAGGTTCTATGTGAAGTGTGTCCTATTCCAATTTGAACCTTATTCTCAAGCCAGTAAAGTTGTAATTAATATTCCATGTTTTGTTATTAATGCATTGCATTTTGTACAGGTTTTATACCTTGATATTTATTTATTTTATTTATTTATAACCAGAATCGACCCCAGTCAAGGGTTGATGAATTTTAACATAATAATGTTTTTTTTTTATGGCATTGAGAAGGCAAACAAGCACACAGGCGACCTGATGGTAAGTGGAAACTGTGACCCATAGTCATTCGCATTCACAAGACTGCAATCCTAAGACTGCGAATGCGTTGCCAACTCTGAGGACTAATATGGAATGCCCCTATGCTAGTCATTACACCGGGTGTCTTATCCCCAAACCAGAACACAACAATGCGAACACAGCTGTTAACAATGTGACGTTAGATAAGTCTTGGCTGTGGGAGCGAGGTGAAATGTTAATCAAAGTAATGAAATGGGGTAATAAAAAGTGCAGTCGACTATTTAAAACTCGATTTTTATTTTAACCAATATTAAATATCTCATATTATAGGTATTAGGTAGGGTAGCGGCACCAATGTTGGACACTTTAGCTGTAGGCCATAAAATAAATGCAAAACCCTTATGTTCTGTAACATAAGAATCAAGTGTACATCATTAGTCCTTGTCCAATGGTCCCATAACCCTATCATCAAAGCTTTTCTGCTCTGTAGACATCTCCGCGGTGTTCTTGAATCGGACTTTATCCGAGCCAGGCACCCTGCCAGGCTTCAGCGCGGGAAACATGCTCGCTGCATCATTTGCAACTTTGATGAACCCCTTCATAATTTCTCGGGAGGTAAATATACTTTTGACGGCGTTATTGACGTCAGCGGCGTCGAATCTAAATCCTACTATTGACTTTGTGGGAGTTCCCTTTTCATCTGAAATAATAAATATCCATCTCACAAATTGACCTAGTCCCAAACTAAGGCCTAGACTTGTACTATGGGTACTAGACAACAAAGAAATACATACTTAAATACATATAAAACATCGCGAGACTCAGGAACAAATAGTCGCGTAGGTACATCACACAAAGCGGCGACGACGTAACGCACGGGCAGGGCTCATGTGGCAACCCTCTAACACTACTATTATATTATAAAACAAAGTCCCCCACCTCGTTTGTATGTTCGCTTAATCTCAAAAACTACTGAAAGGGCTTTCATGTGGTTTGCACCATAAGTTTGATATTGTTATATATTAAAGGTACGCCCACACCAATGCTTAAGCAGCCCACGCCCACGCTGCAGCGGTGTGGAGGGCGTGCGATAAAAACGGTACAGATACGATGCGTTACTGCGATTCCGTACCGTAGCCGTATATAAAGCAGCGGTCGGCAGGCACCTTTACACTGTAGGTTCAAATTCAAATTCAAATTCAAAATCATTTATTGCTTTGTCACTTTAACGTCGTGTTTGAAACGTCATACAAAATTGTGAAACGATTGAAAGCGACAAGGTACATAAATGATCACTTATTTATGCTGTTGACTGTACTACTAATGTTTATTCACTCCTAGTATTTCACGTAAAAAAAATTGCTTTGATTGTGTGAATCGATTGTAATAGGGTAAGTGTACCAGTGAATGAACACCCCCCAGTGAATGAACAAAACGCGGTTTTTATCAAAGAATAAGCTTTGTAATAGAGAACATTCCAAGAAGTTGTGTTTTATTAGTCGGGCAACTCTTTATTTAGGATAGCAACATTATATAATCTATGGCTGGACTTTCTTTTGGTGATGGCGTCGAAGTAAAAAGACCGTGTGTCGGTGTGGCTCGAAATAGAAGCGAAAAATATAAGGAACAACGTGAGTACCGGTTTGGAAAGTTTGATATTATTCCTATTTATCTCATGCTTACTGTTGGTTTTATATTTGTATGTTATGGTGAAAAGGGCAAAGTATAAATAGGCTGTATCGGCTTTTAATAAATTCTAACCTATTGGTTTATTTTAAGGTGTTTACAGAAAGGAACTATAAAAATACCTCACAATGAACAAATGTTCATTCACTGGAACATATCGGATTTTGAATTTTTAAATAGTTTTTGCATTATTTTGCTACGAAACGATTATTTTTATTTAATCAACACTAACATACATTCATTTTAAATCACTGGTCTAGTATTGGAACAGAAATTTATGTTTAAATCTTTTAAAACCGTTTTGTATTAAACAGACATTTCTTAGTTCATTCACTGGAATTTAATTGCTAGTGAATAAATGACAATATTTTGCCGTTGTTCATTCAATAACTTTATATTCCAATGAATGAACGGGATTTATTTTCTTAGTTCATTCATTAGATCCGGGAGCGAGTAAATGAACAACTTTAAATTTACTTTTAAATTTATTTTTTTATAGAAGAGTCAGATATTACTTTTCTACGATTAAAGTATTATAATTAATAAAACACAGCTAGAATTGTTTTTTTTGATTTACCTACTAAATAAAGATTTTATAACAAAAAAACATTTTTCATTTACTGGGGCAGGAAACCATGTTCACTTCTATTACCAAATATGGAGTGTTCATTCACAGGTTCGTTTTCGTTCATTTATTGGGATTGCCTGTTCATTCATAGGTGATTTTGGCAATTTTTCAGAAAATCATTTTTAGTTTTCAAACTATAAATAAAAATAGGTGTGAATTATGCTTAAATGATAAAGGACTATATGCAGATGTAAAAAATAAATTGAAAGTAACACGTCTGTATTTTAGGTTTGTTGTAAAAGTAAGGGCAAAGACACCCTAGTTCTTATTCGTTCATTCACTGGTACACTTACCCTAGTCGAGATTCACAAAAAAATTATTGAACAAGAATTTCTCACTAAATGAAATTACAAATCGACTAATTCGATAATCACAACCAAATATGATCCCTTTTCTTTAAGAAGATGTCCGAAATTATTATGTGATTGATTTAAGTTCTAGCTACCTATACTGTAATTTAAACATTACGATTCAACCACGGACACAGGTTAACTAATATACTTAGGTCATTTGCTTATCATTTCTGAACATATTATAGGGAAGTTATGCCATGGATGTAGATAAAAATTATCATATAAACAAATATCAGAGGACAATGTCACACCAATTGCGTCTATCATCAAAAGACATTTATCCTCTGACCATTCGCCCATGACGAAGAAATATTCGAATATATAGCTGGTTCGCAGTGGCTAGCAACATCCTCGTTTGACGTCCAAGAGCGCACTGCGAGCGCCCTTCGATTCGCGGCATCCGACAATCGTCGGCTCGCTGTGAGACGCTCGTGTAGCGTTCGTTGCAGGCTCGCGAACCACGTACACACTATGTTTTTGGTTACATTAACGGTTACAGTTACGTGCAGCGTTACGGTTCAGAACGCAGCAGGTTTGCGGACCACACCTACACACTATGATTTTTGGTTACCGTACATGCAATGGCTACAACTCTAATGAGTACTCGGGAACGACATGCCAAACGATGCGCAGAAACACATGCGTCGCTATATGTTAAACTCAGTATTGCTCACTAGGATTCCGTACCGTCGCCGTATATAAAGCAGCGGTCGGAACGCACCTTTACACTGTAGGTAACGCACCGGCACTCGTGTCAGTAACAACTTACAATATTTACAATTGGACTCTTCTTTATCCATTTGGATACCGCAGACAAATTTTTGCGGCACCTCTTCAGGTTCCCGGTGCACGATCCGCTTCACGACCATAAGAAGTTTTTCGAGTTTGATTTTCTTGATATCAAACTCGCTAGCTCGAGGTCTGGTAAAATAAAATAAAACGTTTGTGTTCTATCAACGAAGTTCCACGTATAAATGGAATGATGGCTGATGTACCACTTCCAGTAATATGGATTGAAAAATCGAACACTATCGACCGAACACTAAAGAAGTAAAAAAACACAAGTTTGGTTTTCAAAACAAGTAAAAAGTTACAAGTTGGCATTATCATACCTAGTTGGGGACTAAAATTAAGAAGCGGTAACTTTAGTCATGTAGTAACGAAAATTTAACTATACTGGAACAAAACAAATGGTGGTATTTCAGACAAAACTCCTGTAGCGAATGCGACCATATTACTAATGTTTATTGATTTTAAGATACGGCCTATTGTCGTATGAGGGCACTATTTAAATAAAGTCAAAGTCAAAGTTCTTTATTCTTCAATTTAGGCATAATATAATGCACCCATGAATGTCAAAAAGCATTACCACCGGTTCGAAAAATAAAACCTTTGCCCCGAGAAGAACCGGCGTAAGAAACTCGGCAAGGTATATTTTTTTCAAGAAAAAGGTTTACATCATTACTTTATAATTATAAATAGTTTACAATATCACGGTATTTTTGTACAGTAGGTGCACCATTTTTAAGCGTAGGTAAATTTATGCGTAGATTACTCATGCAGGACGGACGACTCACTGCCAAACATCCCTATCCATGATATAATCGTTTACTTTATAATATGCTCGGGAAATTGGTCTTTGTTTTACGACAGATTTAAATTTTAAATGTACCTATGACTAATTTTCGTTACTCACATGACCAAATTTTCCGTTTCTCAATTATAGCCCTTAACTAGGTACATTATTTGTGGTTACCATCCATAATTACCTCCAGTAAAACTACATTATTAATAGTACTCGACTGTCTACAGCTGTCTCACTCTTTCTGGCATTTGTCAGTCTATCCCATCCCAGTACACAATAGCAGTCTTTGGAGGAGGAGACGGCAACCTTCTGGGTGGAAAGATAGCCGATTGAAAACCGACCGACTTTACCTTTGATTCATTCTCTCACTTGACATTGACAAAATGACTGCGGAACTGCGGTGAACCATCAATGAAAACCGACCAATTGCAAGTTGAACTCGCATTGAGTGTTCTGTACATTTATGACACAGTACAAAATATCACTTTCGAAATCCTCACAGTGAGACGCGAGTTAACTACTACTAGCGCTATCTAGTGGTGTTTTAGTGAGCTATTTTCCGTAAGCGAACGTATTATATTGACTTTACCACTTTATCTTCAATTGATAGAATTCTTGAAGGTTTTCTAGTAGGTAATCTACAAGCAGTGAACTTTTTTTTTTAATTTTAGGCTCACTAGTTTCGGTAATCAGGGAGAATGGTCAATTTTCGTCTTCTTTCATGATTAAAATAAAATGATAACCATTTATTATATAATTATTTTTAAAAAAATCATTTGATTTACCCCTACGACACAGTTATGCAACTTTGTTTTTTAAATTTCTTAATTTGTCCGCCGAAAATGACCTTATTAAAAAAAAAAAATACTTTGCTCGTCTGTGTTTGGGTCATCAATTTACATATGTGTACCAAATTTCAACTCAATCGATCTATAGTAGTTTAGGAGCAAATTGGCTGTGACAGAGAGACGGACAGACGGACGCACGAGTGATCCTATAAGGGTTCCGTTTTTTATTTTTTTGTACGGAACCCTAAAAAGAAGAAGAGATGAATACAGAGATACGAACTTGGGTTTTTTTCCATTCTCCACAGCCTCAGCGGATTCTTGAGCTGAGTAATAATCCAACATCTCCACATAAGCCCTGAGTATAGGGTGGCTGACCAACTTATCGATGGAGTCCATTACGCGCATCATTATCTTTTGAGGTTTATCCTGGTAGCCGAAAAACCACTCGTCCTCTGTTTTATCTAAAACCAATTTCCCGGATAAGTAACCTACGTCATGCTGGGGTCAGAAATAGTTATGAAATTGAACATAAGTTTGAACACGTTAAACAAACAATTGAATTAACGTTGCCGCTACCTGCCCGACCAAATTTTGCAAATATGTGCGCTCACAGTATTACCTACCAACTACGATACTTTGCGCAAGCATTCGAACTTTGAATGCGTGATTTGATGTGTGCTCCAAAATGGACACCGAATGGCAAAGTGCAAATGTTTGCTCAAAGTTTGAACAAATGCTCGACACCCGTGCCTCATTTCGTTTTCAAACTCTGCGATCAAGATTTTGAAAACTGGTTTACTCTAATGGGTTCCATAGTTTTTATCGAAAAAATATCTTTTAACTTTATCTTTTTGTCCTTTACCTTTCGCATAGTTTCCTTCAGTAAGTTCCTTTTGTCGATGATTAGGTAGGTACCTATAATATTATTGTAATAGAATAGGTATTGATTTCACAGAAAATTATTACCCGTAACGTTAGAGTGGTATAAAGTTGTAACCTAACGTAATCTACTTTTTTCTGGCTCAGTTTTAGTTCCTGTTGGGGTTGCAGTTCTAACCTAACCTAACCAACTTTTCTGCTTAATAATACGCTGCAAAATGTTTAATAAGTACCTAGGTATGGAAAGAGATAGTTACGCCAAGTGAAAGTTATACCTTTATGCAAAATTATCATTCAACTAAAAGTATTTCTCTAATAATTGTTTTGCGAAGTGTATTTCGAACAATTAATGCACTGGCATAGTCTCCGGTTTTCCAAATTGTACGCGTAAGAAACATTCTCAAAAGCGAACGACGAGCTCAAGGAAGCGTTTGCCTTACCTTAAATTAAAAAAAACTTACTTGGCGTGTATTGGCATTTGAGCGCGACTCCTTTTCCGCACCCGACTGTCTTCGGATACAGTAGAGGCTCGCCGTTTGTCACGATCTTCTTCACCGCTTTGAGTATCTTATCAACGCTTTGCTCGTATTCATAATTTTTCTCCTTCTTCGGTTCTTGCCAACTAACACACAAGCGAAATTTACAGCTGTTCTTGCGGGTTTATGTTTAGTTTATCGGCTGCACTCTAGCAGAAACTTGTCCCCGGCTTATTAAAAAAAAATAACAACCTAACTGGGGAAGCCATTTGCAACGTCAAAAGATGGCCGATGTGTAATTTGTTTTAGTTTTTATTTTTGTGTATTTAGGTGTTCAAAGTTCTTTTTTGTTAGTGATTTGTACTTTTAATGCCTTTGTGTTGCACAGTGATAGAAGACTTGGACTTATTTCGTGTATTCTGGCATCTTACTTCTCGTTTCAGTGGACTCGCAGTGGTACAGAGGTTAAAACTATCTTAGCCTCTGTCCTACATATCACCGTACAACGTTGCCACCAATCTTCCTAGAGAAGATTGGATTGTGTTTTATTACTATATTGATTTATACTTATATATACTTGACACTGGCGAAATCACTTTATAGTGGAAACGCCATATTCCCGCGGTAGTAGCTGTACAAGTCGCTGCGGGGCAAAAAAAAAAAGACAGCCTAACTTATCAGAGTCGCTCCGCTCGCACATTATACATTATGCCATAGCGTTTCTTAACCTGTGCTCCGCAGGACCCCTGTGGGTCCTCTACTATATGTACGGGGGTCCGCCAAATCTCACCTATGTTATGGACCATTTAATAATAATAAATAAATGCTACCAAATCCCGTAATCGCTACGCTTACTAAGCACGGCGAAAATGCGCCAGTGAGCGGAGTTCAAGACCGAACCTCACACCTGTGAAAAAGCATTATCTACTCTTGTATATATTAAAAATAAATACAGAAACAGATTACAACTCGACATCAACCCAAATATCGCTAAATTAGTTGCGAAGAACCAGCGTCAACCTTCACATTAACGTATAAATACAATTATGTTTGTAATTGCTGTAGGTAATCACCTAAGTACTAAAATAAATGATCAGAGACGTGTAGCTGTTTTTTTTATTAAGTTGTCCTTGGACTTGCGCTTGATTTCCTAGGGGTCCGTGGACCGATAAAGATTAATCCGCTAGTATACCATAATGATTATGGTATACTATTTAAAAATCGACCAAACAATCACCAATTATTATAAATATGTTTTATTTATTTATTTAACTTTTATTGCACAAAACGCCTAATGGCATTCTCTACCAGTCAACCAAATAATCAGAAAGAAATTATCAAAGTGGCGCACAGAAAACAAAAGGAGAGAAAACAGCAAAGAACATATTTACAAAATAATAGTACTTCACGCAAAAAATACTTACAAATACATAAATATATACAATAATATATAATCCTATAAATATAACAACAGAGACCAAAACATATTCCATGATGATTCTGGCCTAAAATTCTACGCAACAAATTGTTCCAGCAAATGCTTACGAAGCATTTGCTTGTAACAAAGCCTGCTAGGGGCTCGTCTAAGATAAAGTGGGAGCGCATTCTAGAGACGGGTAGCCTGAAGGGCGAAAGAGTTCGACATGAAACCAGTGTGGTGAAAAGGAATAGCTTGTTTTCAACGATGTTAACGTTCGTCGAATCAATATTAGACTAAATATGCTACAGTTGGTTTATCTCACTAATGCGAGTTTGCCCTACTTGAAGTTTTAACACGTATAGACACCCACACTACGGCGTTAGCGACGACAGCTCGCACTCAGAGACACCGTGCACATGCATCTACACACAAGTAAAGCCCATCTGCTTTCGCGAGATAAAACAACTGTATGCCAAATACGCTTCGGACTAAAAATTATGCCTAATACACCGCACCCATTTTGAACATCTCTCCTCTACGATACCTACTGGGCTCCGGGGTCTTCTTTAGGATTTTGTTTTTCAAACCGTTTCTTAACTCTGCTGACTCTTCTGGCGGAGGTATCCGCTACCTCACGTAAACCGTCTTTCTCCGAGTCCTGGAGAAACACACGTACCCGCACGCCATTTGCTTCGAGGGCTAAGGACCCTGTAATTCGGGCATAAGCAACAAGGTCCAGTTACAAGTCAAAAAACGCTAGGCCATACGAGAGTGCAGTAAAGTTAATGAAGATTAACACGTTCCCTGTCAGAGAGCCCTCAATGATGAGTCATGC
Organism: Acleris sparsana; assembly: GCA_923062465.1. Taxonomy (NCBI): domain Eukaryota; kingdom Metazoa; phylum Arthropoda; class Insecta; order Lepidoptera; family Tortricidae; genus Acleris; species Acleris sparsana. Next base: position 20,493,036 of record OV281286.1, read on the forward strand.
ACCTGCTTTTCATGACCAATGACCCACACAATTGGGTCACGACGTTAGGTAATACAAGTCCGTGTCTCCAGTTTAGGATTTACGATGGTATCCATGTCCCTAAACTCGAAGCACACTTGGACGTGTGGCATTGTCATATCATTTTGTCTGGGGACAGTGAACGTCTTAAGTCTTTCCACACAAATTGGAAAAAGGAACGAGTATTAATGTTTCTAAAATGTCTCAGAGTACGGCGGTAAGTAATCTTACTACCTAGCTTCTGCCCGGGACTTTGGCCAACCCACGGGGACTTTAAATTTTTTCGCGATGATAACTAGCCTGCGATAATTAAAGGTACAAACTATCTCAAGTCCATATTTTAAGTAAATCCGTCCAGCCGTTATTTTTCAAATATTTATTTGTCCAATATGGGTAAGTTAAGATGTTACATTTCTTATTTGAAGGAGTAACAAAGTAACACACACACTAACTTTTTCATACATAATAATATTAATAATTATTAACTTAAACAGATAAAAAATACATACCGCAGAAAATGAGAAAAAATAAGTATTTCATGATTAGTTCCTGCAGCTAACTGTATCTTGCTACAAGCCTAATTTGAAAAGTAATTAGGTAATCAAGACTTACAATTTGTTTAGGTTTGATTGTTTTTTAATTAACAATTATAGGTACCTAATTACTCTTAAGGCTACGTTCGTTAGAAACAGACGACGTATAACTAGAATATTATACTATAGAATCTTCGCAACCGGCCGCACTGCGCGTTGAGCACCTACGCTGGGGGACTAATAGGCTACTAGGCTAGTATTTGGGAAATACATATTTAGGTTGAGTCTCTTTCATTTGAAGTGTCAAATGTAAGATTTAAATATTACCATGTCGAGTGTTGTCAGTGCGGACGTAGCCTTAGTATTTCAGTGTTCAACAAGTACCAACTATGCTTCACAAACCTTTATTTCAGTCATCATCACTTCACGCCGTAGTCGTCGACTGCTGAACATCGGCCTCCCTCTTTCACTTCCAGCGAGAACGCTCCAATTCTGCCTGCATCCACATACTACCACCTTTATTGGGCATCTGTGCATAGTGCAGATCGTGGTCTCTTATTCCTTTTCTTTGAGGAAAATGAAACAAGCTCGAATACATCTTCTCATACTAATATAATAAATGCGAAATTAAATGTTTGTTTGTCTGCTACGCTTTTACAGCTAAAACGCTGAACCGATTTAATCCTGGGTAATTCCACGATAATGTAAGGCGGTAAAGCGTGTTTAGATATTTTTGAGCCACGTGAATGATTTAATAAATTTGATAAAGACTGTACAATATTTTCAAGGCATAATCGTGTCATTACAAAATAAAACTGGACAAATTATAAATCAAATACCTTTTATTTTTACATTTTCAATACTTATAGTAATGAGTAACAATCATCTTACGTGTAACAAATCGTATGAAAGATCATCTTCAAACTCGACAAAATATAAAATTTGTCACTAACCAATTATTTATAAGTGACAGTATAAAAGACCGGGTAATAGAGTCATCGTGTAACTCTGCAGGGGCTAGACAAAATAGGCTTAGCCAAGGTAAACCGCTGCAGAATATGTACCTATACATTGCTGAGCTGAGGCCCTAGACAAGATGTTTAAAACTAAAACTATTCTCGAAAACTGTCAATATGTATGAAGTTGACGTAAGCGCCTGAGGCGATCATCCGGCTTCATTATTCATATTCATATGGCTCAAATCGGTGAAAAAAAGTATTAATGTGGATAATTAGATCAATTAGATTAGTTCCGCGTAGCAAACTTTCCTGTCGCATTTTTCCCAATTTTAATTTTTCTCCGATAGCTATGTTTCCCTTTTCGAATTTTTAGCAATCACATATTTTCCATTTAGGATTTTCCCCACTCACGAAGATTCCCATTGTAATTAAAAAAATTCCATTGAAATCGATCAAAATAGATAGATAAATTTAGGTTATGTTAGTTTTGCAAAAGGCCTCCGCTTCAACACAGCTCCGTCGACTCAGTGAAATTGATTTAGAATTGACAAAACATGCAACTGGGGAATATCTGGGGGATAAAAAGGGGATAAAGGGGGGAAAAATGCGAATGGAAAGTTTGCTACGCAGAATTAGTGATCGGACTATGTTCGCATTCATGTGTGAAATAAAAACAAGTTTTGCGTTGAAATTCTAATAACGTTTCACAACACTGCACTCACATCACAGGTGACACTAGATTCGTATTAGGTAATTGCGGCCAAAGAGAATATAATCAGTGAGCCAGAGTCGGGAGAGCCTTTCATTGACTTGACACTAATATTCAGAATATTATGAAACGTGGGCTAGAATCAGCACGCGTATAAGTAGTGAGAAAGAGATGCCGATGTTAGAGCAAGATTGAGGTATCCGCCATAGCAGCTAGCGTTCGTTCCATACGTTTATTGGCACTGGTCTGGTACTTGCGCCGGTTTGATTGCGGTAAGTACCTACTGCTTTGTCTTTTTTTTTAAACATTACGTTTATCCTATACATTATGCTTTCCTCTCTGCAGTTGTTAACATTTTCATATTACTAATCTGTCTAACCCCATGTATAGCCTGTATGCATGTATAGCCATCAAATACAGCAGTCTTAAGGTATATCTAGTTTATATTTCGGCCGCATCCACACTTCATATGGCCCAGGTAAATTTAGGACTTAAGTCAAAGTGTACACGAACATAGGATTTTTTGAGATTCTAGTACCGCCGCATAATGTTCTTAACGAGGAACATACAGTTGTTGGTAACTAATTTTATTATTTATGTATGGTCAATCAATAACCTCTAACCATTTCTTGACTCAAGATGTTAAGGTCCAAAAGTGGTAGGGCAAATTCTTGGTCGACTTATATTTGCGATAACGAGCGATTATTATATCTGTCCTTATTTCTCGTACGTAATACATAATATCTTCAGTCGGTTGTTGACGGCTGTCGTTGCGTGATTCGTGGTACATGAAAGCTGTCAGTACAGAAGTTGTCAACATAAGGGCCGCCATTTTGTGAAGTTCATTCCTGTTTGGATCGCGTTCGAAGTGACAGGATTTTTGAAAGCTTGTTTACATTCTTTATCTCGTCTCGTTGGACTTACATTAGTCAGAAGAATGCTAAGGTGATAATTTACTTGAAAATGTCAACATTGTATGATGGTAAGCGAATTAACTTCCTTGATCGTATGGTCAAAAACTGTAATGGTTAGAGCTCTGTCGTAGAGAGCTAATGATTGATTTTGATGTTCTTTCTTGTGACTTGACGCTGTCAGTACGACAGGGTTCTATGGTGGTTCTAAAAATGGCGTTGTTGCCTGTGTTAGGCACAATTTCTAGCTTAGATACAGATCTAGGGCATAATCATGAGCTCACTGAGGATGATATAGACGATTTTTCTTGTTTCAATTACTATTTTTGTACGTATTCATGAACGAAGACAAAACAAGACAAACCAGCGGTTAAAACTGGTAAACTTGCTTTGCAACTTGTTTTACTCTCTAATCGGAATATAATGAAAGAGACTCCATCGACTAGCAGAGCTGCATTATCCATTCAACCAACATAGGCTTTGTGCGTAGCACCCAAGAGACATATAAGTATAAGGTTTTAACGCTACTTATCTATTGGTTCTGGTACAGTCAGCATCATAAATATGTACACATTAACAAGGTTTCAAAAAAATATATACAACCTTATTCCTTTGCAGTAGTCGTGTTTACATACTTTTGAAAGTAGTTAAACTTTCACTATGAGTCCATTATTAGACGTGACTGTACACGAGCAAATTTTCACGACAACTTGGCCGGTAACTGTAAGTGTCTTACTCTTGTTTCGTCTGTTAGAGCAAGGGCAAGATGGGTATAGTTGCCGTGAAAAAAATGACGTGCCAGCACGTGCTGCTCTCGTGCTGCTACGGAAAGAGGGGCTTCGAGACTTGCCTTTCCTAGCTTCCTAGACTGTGTTCTATATTCAGTGGTGCGTTAGTCGTTCAGTATTCAATATCACATACAATTTTAATATTTACGTCAAATGTAAGACATGTCAGAGCAGTATTGGGCAAATAATACCTACTAATGTAAGTGGAATCCCGCCACAATATTATTTAACACATCTAATAAAGGTTTAACGAGCTCACTCCACATGAAGTTTGGAGAGCATGGCACGTTTCAAAGTTCACAGAAATCGGACATAAAATGTGCATTTACTTAATTTTTTTCGTTACAACTATAGTTTTAGTTTGATCCTAGAGGATGCCACAAAAAAAAATACTTAACGTCGCCTCGTAGGGCAGATACATTCAAACTTTACACCTATTCAAATAAAGGCCCGGATATCAGTATATTCTGTCTCTAACACTAAATTTGTATTCTTATTTTAAACAGCTACCTACCAGCTAACGGCCAGTCTTTTAAGCATAAGTTTTTCTATATTTGAATAAGCGGTATAACGTATAATCATAACTTAATGTAATGTATATATTTTGCAGTTTCTCATTATAATAGAGTATAAAAATGCTTTAATCCTATGCCTTACGGAATCTATATTTAACCACTATAGGTATGTACAAGGCGAGTTGTGAAAAGTGCAGTTTTTTTTTGGATTTGTACATCGCTGTTAGAATATTTTGTTATTAGCTTACTACCTATAGGTATATTAGACACCACAATAAATTAGTTATATATTTCCAACGTCAAATCCAACTAATAATGTCACACGAAAGTTTATGAGAGTTAATACGAGCACGAGCTAGAATGTATATAAAAAGCTGTGGATAATATTTATCATTGGCATTGGAAAGTATTAATGTCACATTATATTAAATAAAATGTTATATAATTTAACATGTTGGTCATAACATCGACCTTTTTAAGTCAGAATCACGGACATCACGAAAACTAAGACAAGGTTATATCAACTATCAAGGACATCTATGTACAATAGAATCAAGTTTAACTGCTGCATTTCATCACTTCGTATCGTCAAGGATAAAAATACTTAGTTATCTCTAAAATTAACAGTCCGCAGGGGAACATAAAGCCGAAATTCCAACGCGACGAATGCTACGCGCGCACACGTGGGTGCCAATTCGCGTCGTATAAAAATGTACAGATCCCGTCACGTAAAAAGGCCGCTGTACGGCAGTGGAGGGGATGTTTGCGCATGGGTACGGTCACCAACCAACAGCGTGCGCGTAAGCATGCCGGCGGAGCGTTCCCCCGCCCCGCCCCCTTCATACCACCAAGTCCGTCGATAAATGCGCGCCCGCGCAGGTACAACACCAGCGCCCTTTTTACGTGACGGCAACTACCTAAAATATTAGAAATAGCAAAATCTATGCAAAGAAGACCTTTATTTATTTTAAAGGTGTATGTCGTGTAGATAAAAATGATCAATGACGCTTTCGATCTGTATCATTAAACACTACTTTACTGTTTTGTCATATTCGACCACCTCGATTCCCGGTTTTGGCTTTTGAATGCATGTTTTTTTTTTTTTATGTCAAAGGACGATGGGTAAAAATGTCCCCACCCACCAACAGTGATGAAACATGTGCCAGTTTATAGATCTTGGCAATATGATGTATTTTTTCTATGGCGACGATCACCATATGTATGGGGTTTTCTTGAAAAATCATAATCTTATCGTATGGAACTATGGAATTTGTTTGAAAATGAACACGTATGTAGATGATTTGCCTTGCCTGGCCCTTTGTTTTCATTAAAAAATTCCCATTGATTTTGCTACCAAGAGAAGTATTTTGTCTTTTATTGTAGGGGGGGGGGGGGGGGGGGGGGGTTCCATACAAAATTGCCCATCACCCTTTAATTCTCCTTTTCGTAGAAGTTGCTATTTCCAATATTCAAGGTAGTTGCCGCCCATGTGTGGCGTTCGTTTTCCCACCCTGTAAATAGATACTCCTACAGTGACACACACCTAGAACAAACGATCCACGTGACTCACGTGTGTAACGTGCGTGCGTAGCGTGCGCCGCAATGGACATTGGCAATTATCGTGCATTTGGAATACGACTGGAATCGCAAGTAAGTGTAGACAATAAGGTCATACATACCGTCACGCCTTCATCCCAGAGTGGGGTAGGCATTGCTACAGAATTACCAACAACTCTTAACAACTTGTTGTTAATTCTATAACCACATTTAGCACCAACAGGCTAAGATGTTTACCAGTGTGTATTACTGACAGGTTGCAAGCCCATCGCCTAACAATACTACAAGCCTTTAATCCCGTAGTCGTCTTAGTCCAAAATACAATCTCAATATTTTCATTTTGAAATTAAGTACTGAAAACGTATACCAAAGAGCAGCTGAAGTTTGTTAACTGTAAGAAAAAACGGAGACATATTTTTGAGAACTTCGTCCTTGACTGTACTCCAATGCATATGGTTTGTTAGATAACTTACCCAAAATACATTATTCCTTAAAAAGGATTTTTTTCATTCGAAGTTAGGTTTACGTCATGAAATAAATAGTTAGTTTGGTAGTTTAGTAACGCTTGCCCGAAGGGCTAAAGCATTCAGAAATTAAAGCTCAGAGCGCGGAGTACTGTCGTTCTTTTAAAATTGCATAAGGATGACAAAATCGGTAAAAACGCTAATATAAAAATCTAATTTAGGAAATTAATGTAACAAATCAGACAAAATAATAATAAACACTAGATACTTACATCCAGTAATTAGGCACATACCTGTATCATCAAACCATCCTTATAAATCCTTCTAGAGTAAAAGCGATGCAAGCTTGCACCTTAAGCAGTTATCGGTATTTCACCACGTCGATTTAATCACTAATAATTAATTACCACTTTCAAGGCGTCCATCGCACAGCACTTTTAATGTCATACACACATTCCAATGTGGGGTTCACGTGAAATGTAGGGCAAGGGAGCTTTATATACATTTATAATGACATTTTAAATACGTCAAAAATATTATTTAACAAAATACTTCGGGAAGCGCGATTGTTCCGATGAACATGAATGTATTTAAAAAAAAAGCCATTTATAGTTTACTTTTTTAAATTGCATTGAGCACACAGGTAACCTCAGATAACGGGATCAGACGTGTACACTTTAACAATTTCAATATTGCAAAGGCGGCCCCATATTTATTCAGTTCGTTCGCTAAAATAGTGTGCATTACAAACGTTTGAAGTCGTTTTTGTAGCAATTGTAGCGGCACATCAAAGCATGCAAACTATTTGAACGAACTGTAACTGAATATCAAGTCATAAACAGTCATTTACAAGGAGTCTCACTCAAGATCAAGAGAATTCTTAAAATGACTGTAATCTTGAGATTGCAGTGTTATCCCAACGGCACTAAACCTAGTTCGACAAGACTACCAGATGCTATATATATATATATAGAATTAGTCACGTCATTAATGGAGAACACGAAATGGCAATGCTGCAATGCAAAGAACCTGGCAAAGCTTTATTGTTTTAAATTATAAGTCCGATGTCAAGTACATGACAAGATTCCAAGTTCCGTGTGTTCCTCGGAATAGGGGAGGGGTAGGACGTACGACAATGCAGTGCTGCAAGCCCCCCGATTGACCAACTCAGTGGCAGCAGCATGATAAGCGACGCCTCGTACTTAAGTATGATCGATCTCCTAAAAAACCAATGCTCATCTGAAAGATCATCACAACCACTGCTGCACTTTCCAAACAGTGGAGAAAGTTGTTGCTGCAACCATTAAAGGTCGCCTGCCGCGCAGCCAAGTTTTAAGCATTGCAGCATCGCCATCTCGTGTTCCCCCATTAATGACGTGACTAATTATACATATATATATATATATCACCTGGTAGTCTTATCGAACATGGTTAGTGTCGTGGGCTCTTAGAACCTCTCGAACCAATCATAAGGGTGCGGCTCCACTGAGGCGGAGACGAGCGGAGCTGTGCTAATATTAACCAATAGAATCTAAGCTAACGTGCGCAAGGCGCGTTCGACGTGACCGCACGCGCCTTCTATTGGTTAATATTGAAACAGCTCCGCTCGTCTCCGCCTCAGTGGGGCCGCACCCTATAAGCTGAAAATGCATTGCATAGATTTAATTCGCTAAATTTCCCAAATGGTTTCCAGATGGGGCTAATGGCCTCAGAGCTTACATGCCTACCATTGCTTTTGCCTCATCTATGCCTAACCAAAATGTCCGTCCCAGCTCCCTTACCCTGCTCCCCCCCCCCCCTAATGACAAGCCATGAACAGCTCGTCGCAGCGGCAGCACGGCCGTCAGACGGGGCTCTTGGCCAGCGAGTCGGCAACGATCAGCAGCATCTTGAACTTCCTCGTGAGCGCGTGCCCGGGGTTGGAGTTGAGGAACGAGACCACCTGCTTCTGCAGCTCGCGGACGACCACGGGCAAGTGCTCGCGGGTCACTGCGTTCGAGGTGTCCAGGTTCATTATGGCTTCTTCTAGGTATCTGTGGGGGGAAATTGGAAGATGTATTATTTATAGTTTCTGATAGGGATTTTTGGAATAAAAAAAATCAGCGCCTGGGAAATCTTTTGGATTTCCCAAGAGATGGCAAAGGGCCCATAAAGTTTACAATATTTGTAAACAAAACCAATTTTTTCGTATATATAACATTGCAAATAATACGATAATACATTGTCATGCATGTATGCATGTACAGATGTAGTGCATAATTGTTTTTCATCGTATTTTCTTGGAAATATTTGTATTTGTTATGCTACTTCAGTCGATCTCAGTACTTTTTGTACTCAGGTTAACCTTGTCCATATTCCCATTTCCTCCACAGTTTCATCTCGGCTACATTCCTAACGCGTCTACGTATAAATTGTAAACTTCATATTTATCTCGTTCATATTTCAAGTTCGTTCTCATTCCCAACTCGTTCGTTTTCTCAATTAGTTCAAATTCCCAACTCGTCCTCATTCCTAACTCGTCTGCAATCTAACTTAGGACTGTAGGGATGTTCGATATCAATTCGATTACTTGATTTTCCACTAATTGTCGAGAATGTGAACGAAATCGGAATGTGAACGAGATGGGAATGTGGACGAGATGGGAATTTAGATGAGATGGGAATGTGGACGAGATGGGAACGTGAACGAAATCGGAATGTGGACGAGTTGGGAATGTAGCCGAGATGAGAATGTGGACGAGCTGGCAAAATGGACAAAGTGAACCTCTTGGTCCGTATTAGGTCACCAGCAGGTAGGTATACCTGTGCTTGAGCGCGGTGTCGCGCGCCATGTCGGCGGCGAGCTGCTGCACGAGCGAGAGCAGCACGTGCTGGCGCAGCTGGCAGGGCGGCGCGAACACGCGCGCCGGGTCCGCCGCGCGGCACGCACACATCACCAGCGCCAGGTCCGACGCCGACAGCGCCAGCTGGAACGCGCCGTTCACGTCGCCGCTGCTCATCAACGACTGGATCTGGGCTACTTGCATCTGTACATTCATTTATCAAATATTTAATAAAAAAAAATAGATACATTTAGTATAACAATATCGACGGCTGTGACTCGATCTCGTATAATTTAATAAGGTCTAGTATAAACTGACACGCACTAAGTATGCACTCGCGTACTTAGTGAGTGTCAGTTTATACTGGACAATATTCTATATACGAGGTTGAGTCACAGAACCGTCGATATAATAAAATATTTACAAAGTATTAGAATTACAGTAACAAAACAACAGCCTACATAGTGCGCGGATTTTTTATACACCGAAAATTTGTATACAAACACTAATATTATCCATATTTTGTGAATGCCGACCTCACGCAGGGGTGTTTTTATTCTGCGAAGTGGGACTTTCAATCAACAATGTTCACGAAAAAGTAATATTTAAAAGGTTACAAAAATCGTGATAGCTTATAAGAAAATACTGTTTGTTTAGTCTTCCAATTATTATGATAATCGCATCCTATCGCAGATCCCAAATTTTGTTCGCCAACTGTTTTATTTGTCGGAACATTCAAGGGATTTTTTTTGTGACCGCATTAACTTTTCAAGTAGCTAGTTTTATATCAATCCAGGAAAAATATGCTTTATAAACAGTTTTAGATCAAAATGTCTTTCTAACTTATCAAAATTCGAACAAACCAAACAGATGTTAATTGATATTAACCCTTGTGATTGGTAACCTCTAATAACATATCAGACTACACGCGTAAACAGTTATAATAAAGATTTTAATGAAATGCTATGACAAACCTGTACAAACGCTAATTGTTAGTATAAACAGGATGTTAGGAAGTGTATAAACCGTTATATGCTGACTTAGGTTTTTTAAATAATGCGAAATAAAGCTTAGAAAAAGCTGTTTGTACATTTTTAATTCTTTCGAAAATTAACAGGCTGATCGATTTGTGAATACAATTATCACCATAATTAAATGATCAGCCTGTCCTTTTGAGCTAGGAATTTGGTGTATTCAGATTTCCCTATTTCTTGAGCAGCAATTCTTATTCTCTCTCGTTACTCGAAAAGCCTCGTAATCGGACGGCTGTACACTTTCTCTTTATCTACTTAGATCCGGCGAACGCGGAGGCCATAGTATTGGGCCTAAGCGGCCGATCCATCATCCTGGGAATGTGGCAGTGAAGTACTATTTCACTCGTGCTGCGTAATGTGCGGGAGAGCCGTCTTGTTTCAACCACATTACTTGCCATAGTGCAAGCGGCACATTATCCAAAAGGATAGGCTGTTAATGTTGTCATATTGTATTCACAAAATATGACGACGACGAAATAATTAAAAAGGTCCAAATATTTTAAAACCTCTCTATACGCTCATTACGTAACACCCTGTATAGTTACAAAACTACGTGGTAGCTACCTTTTTATACTATATAATAAATTAAATATTCTAAGCTATAAATGACTTTAAGGATAAGGTACTTGTACTAGGAAGGGTAAGGACTCTTGGACACAGTTTCTCGTCATGTGCCGATGTGGCTTCTGAAAAACAATTGAGGTTACAGGTATAACTGTAACAACCATAAAAAAAAACTTTTATGCGAGCTATAGATGTAGTTTATTATGTAAAAGCGTCCTACTTATAGTAAATAATACGAATATTTACGTCATGAAATGGAATCACTTGTTGTTACTGGAATACTGTGTTAATAGGAATCCATAAGAGTGTATTTAGTTTCCCAAACGCGATCCTTTCACGTGTCTAATTTTTCTTAATTCGTCATTTTTACTCGCACTTATTCGTATAGTTATCTATATGAATCTATCTTTATCGCATATTTTCGTATTTTTATTACAATGGAAAATGTAGGTAGGTTTGCAGCACAACTGGACCCATACGCAAACACATCCCCTCCATTGATCTATAGCTATAACTATTTTTAATTACAGCTGTTCAAAATATAGTAATTTTTGTAGCTGTATAACAAGCGGAAAGTTGTATTTTTCATCCTAGAGATTTAACTTTTTTTTTTACTTTACTTTTGTTCTAAGCCATGCATTAACTCCAAAGAGTTTGCGTGTTTAATTACTTAAAGTTAAGTTATCTCTTTTAATAATTTAAAGACTTTTTTTGTAAGCCCCAACCTGGCGGTCCTGCTGCGAGGAGTGCGAGCCGGCGGGCGTGGCGGGCGAGTGCGCGCGGGACAGCTGCACGGAGCGCGCCTGCCGAGCCCACCACTCTACTTCTTTCTCCAGCACCCTGTAAATGGAATTTAATAAGACTGGAAATATGTACAGGATCATTGTTTGGTTAGGTTAGGTTAGTTTAGTTTTTATTTATAGTTATTATTAGTTTATATTGGTGTCACGGCGCGCAGCGAGCTGATGGCGCCCGCGCTGCCGCGCTCCACGGCCGCAACACTATATCACGAGTATGTAAGGATGTACTGACGGTCGCACGGTGTCCCGCAACATGGCGGCGAGATGTTGCTGCGAGAGCGGCGGCGGCGCGGCGCACAGGGCCTCGGCGTGGCGGGTGAGCGCGGCGCGCAGCGAGCTGATGGCGCCCGCGCTGCCACGCTCCACGGCCGCAACACTATATCACGAGTATGTAAGGATGTACTGACGGTCGCACGGTGTCCCGCAACATGGCGGCGAGATGTTGCTGCGAGAGCGGCGGCGGCGCGGCGCACAGGGCCTCGGCGTGGCGGGTGAGCGCGGCGCGCAGCGAGCTGATGGCGCCCGCGCTGCCACGCTCCACGGCCGCAACACTATATCACGAGTATGTAAGGATGTACTGACGGTCGCACGGTGTCCCGCAACATGGCGGCGAGATGTTGCTGCGAGAGCGGCGGCGGCGCGGCGCACAGGGCCTCGGCGTGGCGGGTGAGCGCGGCGCGCAGCGAGCTGATGGCGCCCGCGCTGCCACGCTCCACGGCCGCAACACTATATCACGAGTATGTAAGGATGTACTGACGGTCGCACGGTGTCCCGCAACATGGCGGCGAGATGTTGCTGCGAGAGCGGCGGCGGCGCGGCGCACAGGGCCTCGGCGTGGCGGGTGTGCGCGGCGCGCAGCGAGCTGATGGCGCCCGCGCTGCCACGCTCCACGGCCGCAACACTATATCACGAGTATGTAAGGATGTACTGACGGTCGCACGGTGTCCCGCAACATGGCGGCGAGATGTTGCTGCGAGAGCGGCGGCGGCGCGGCGCACAGGGCCTCGGCGTGGCGGGTGAGCGCGGCGCGCAGCGAGCTGATGGCGCCCGCGCTGCCACGCTCCACGGCCGCAACACTATATCACGAGTATGTAAGGATGTACTGACGGTCGCACGGTGTCCCGCAACATGGCGGCGAGATGTTGCTGCGAGAGCGGCGGCGGCGCGGCGCACAGGGCCTCGGCGTGGCGGGTGAGCGCGGCGCGCAGCGAGCTGATGGCGCCCGCGCTGCCACGCTCCACGGCCGCAACACTATATCACGAGTATGTAAGGATGTACTGACGGTCGCACGGTGTCCCGCAACATGGCGGCGAGATGTTGCTGCGAGAGCGGCGGCGGCGCGGCGCACAGGGCCTCGGCGTGGCGGGTGAGCGCGGCGCGCAGCGAGCTGATGGCGCCCGCGCTGCCACGCTCCACGGCCGCAACACTATATCACGAGTATGTAAGGATGTACTGACGGTCGCACGGTGTCCCGCAACATGGCGGCGAGATGTTGCTGCGAGAGCGGCGGCGGCGCGGCGCACAGGGCCTCGGCGTGGCGGGTGAGCGCGGCGCGCAGCGAGCTGATGGCGCCCGCGCTGCCACGCTCCACGGCCGCAACACTATATCACGAGTATGTAAGGATGTACTGACGGTCGCACGGTGTCCCGCAACATGGCGGCGAGATGTTGCTGCGAGAGCGGCGGCGGCGCGGCGCACAGGGCCTCGGCGTGGCGGGTGAGCGCGGCGCGCAGCGAGCTGATGGCGCCCGCGCTGCCACGCTCCACGGCCGCAACACTATATCACGAGTATGTAAGGATGTACTGACGGTCGCACGGTGTCCCGCAACATGGCGGCGAGATGTTGCTGCGAGAGCGGCGGCGGCGCGGCGCACAGGGCCTCGGCGTGGCGGGTGAGCGCGGCGCGCAGCGAGCTGATGGCGCCCGCGCTGCCACGCTCCACGGCCGCAACACTATATCACGAGTATGTAAGGATGTACTGACGGTCGCACGGTGTCCCGCAACATGGCGGCGAGATGTTGCTGCGAGAGCGGCGGCGGCGCGGCGCACAGGGCCTCGGCGTGGCGGGTGAGCGCGGCGCGCAGCGAGCTGATGGCGCCCGCGCTGCCACGCTCCACGGCCGCAACACTATATCACGAGTATGTAAGGATGTACTGACGGTCGCACGGTGTCCCGCAACATGGCGGCGAGATGTTGCTGCGAGAGCGGCGGCGGCGCGGCGCACAGGGCCTCGGCGTGGCGGGTGAGCGCGGCGCGCAGCGAGCTGATGGCGCCCGCGCTGCCACGCTCCACGGCCGCAACACTATATCACGAGTATGTAAGGATGTACTGACGGTCGCACGGTGTCCCGCAACATGGCGGCGAGATGTTGCTGCGAGAGCGGCGGCGGCGCGGCGCACAGGGCCTCGGCGTGGCGGGTGAGCGCGGCGCGCAGCGAGCTGATGGCGCCCGCGCTGCCACGCTCCACGGCCGCGCGGGCCGTCGCCTCCGTGTTGCACGCCACTGGAAGGTTACACGAACGTCAGTTCAGTCATACCATTTGTAAAGCAACGAGGAAAAGTACCACGCAGGCTACTTGATGGTAAGTGGAATCTAAGACCTACGAGGGCAGTTTGATAAGTCCTTTTAAAAACTATTCGTAAACTTTTTTTCTGGTAAAAGGCATTAAGACTGGCAGGCACAATCTTTCAAGTGAAGACTGTCAGAAAATTCATCTAATAAAAAACAAGTTTTTGTCAGTATAACCATTGTTTAACTGTGTAAAAATCTGAAGTTTTGCAAAACTGAACTTGATTCTGTTCATGGCACTAACGCACCAACGTCGCAGACTGTTTATAACTGGATAAATGATTTTAAACGTGGTCGGTCAAGCACATCTGATGCTCCACGCTCTGGTCGCCCAATCGAAGTCACCACTGAGGATGTTGTTGAAGAAGTCCATAATATTGTACTCAACGACCGCCGAGTGAAGGTGCGTGAAAAAGGTGAGAACACAGGCATCTCTACTGAGCGAGTACATAAAATCTTGCATGAAAATTTGGGTATGACAAAGCTGTGTGCACGACGGGTGCCACGTTTTTTGACAATCGAACAAAAATGCGAAAGAAAGCATATTTCAAAACTGTGTTTGGATATGACGAAGCGTAATCCTCGGAATTTTTTGAGTCGATTTGTCACTGTGGACGAAACTTGAAACAGCAATCAAAACAATAGATGGCGACTGGTGAACGTGCCCCAAAGAAGGCCAAGACTGTTTTGTCGGCTGGGAAGGTGATGGCGACAGTCTTCTGGGATGGCGAAGGAATCACTATGACCGATTACTTGGAAAGACTATCACTGGCCGTTATTACGCAGTTATTGGACCGTTTTAATGCCGAATTGTTGGAAAAACGACCAAAATTGTCCCCCAAGAAAGTCTCATTTTTCATCAAGAGAATGCTCCAGTGCAGACGTCAACTATTGCAATGGCCAAAATCCACTAGTTGGGCTTCGAGCTGGTTCCGCATGCTCCGTATTCGCCGGATCTAGCTCCGTGCGATTATTACCTATTCCCAAATCTGAAAAGATGGCTTGGACGGCAATATTTTTTGAGAAATGAGGACTGCATCGCAGTTGTAAACGCCGACAAGAAAGTTCTCATAGTAAAATTGATTGTAATAACGCTGGTCATTTCCTACGGTTTCTGAACCCATAATAGAGGGCTTATGATATATGTACCTAGATAAAATTAATTTTGGTATGGAGGATATCTCTGCTGTGAAAGCTTTACCAACAAGCTCATATAAGTAGGTGTGAAATAACCGCACTAAAAATGTATTTATTTCATTTTGGAGTATGACAATAATGAAAGTCCAAATCAAAGTGGCATGTATTATAATAATTAGGAAATAGCGATTCCATGGATTCTAGAACCACGGAATGCCACTAAAATCCTAACCCTATATAGTACAATAGAATAGAACACTTTTATTTGAGACAAACAGGACCATAATTAAAAGAAAACTATCTAAGTGCGAGCCTGGTTTTCACACGGGTTTCTATCCCATTCTTTGCTAGATGCTGTTGCAAGCGCGGCGGTGTTCTCATTTTTTTAAGTTTACTCTACTAAGGCCCAATATTTTTCAATGGGTCTCAACTCTGGGCAGTTAGGAGGATTTGCTGTTTTTGGAACTAGAGTGACCCCATTATCTTGGTACCATTTCTGAACCGTGGCACTGTAGTGGCAGTTTGCCAAGTCAGGCCAAAATAGTACAGAACCCTTATGTTCTCGGATGAGAGGCAGCAATCGGTTTTGTAAACAAACACTCCTTGAAAACTTCTCCGTTGATTGTCCCTGATGCAATTAAAATTTTGCTTTTCTTACCGCAGCAACAAATGGCATGTCACGTTTTGGGAATGTCGATAGTTTTATTTTTTATATTGATCCGGAACACTCTCCTTATTTTTTGCAACATACTATTCTTGCCCAGGCAACTGGCTAAAATCAGCTTTGACGTATGTTTCGTTGTCCATAATTAAGCAATCGTATTTTGTCAGGAACTGATCGTACAATTTTCGGCAACGTGATTTGACCAAACTTTCTTGTCTTTCAGATCTGTTTGGGCCAATTACGGCTTTGTAAGATTTAAAGCCTGTATTATCTTTAATTTTTTGTACGTAATATTTCAAAACCAGAACTTTTTTTGCAAAATCTGATAGATATGCTTGGATATCTTATAAAATAACCAAAAACCTTCCTAGCTTTTTTTTATCCACGGGTCTTTTTTTTCTACCGCTTCCTTGTTTCCGCTCAATGGTCAGAGTTTGTGAAATGTGAAATACCTGGATTTTTTTGAAAGTTGTTCACATTGTTTTTTCTTATCTCCAGTTCTTTTAAGGTCATTTTTAATTTTTACTATGTATCTCAAAAAAAGATGTTGCACCGCGATAGAACAGAGTTTTGACAACGTGATCTGACATATCTTCTTTTTATAGTAAAAAAAAAAGGCTCATTTCAAACCGACCAGATTTTTTCATGTCCAGCCTTTATGTAAGGAAAAGACTATCGTAACGATATTACAAATGAACATCCTGTGAAAATTTCGGCAGTCTACTATTACGATTCATGCAACCAACCTGGGTCGAGTACAATACACATGAACAGCGAACGCCTAGACACGGCAACAATAACAAACGCTAACCAACCCCGTAGTTCGTAACACGACTATTACCTACTTCGAAAACAAGAATTAGTCCCTCTTATTTCTTTCTTTTGAAAGTTGATACGTCATAGAAAACATCATAAACTTAGGAGCTAATACTCGCGATCACTACTGAATAGGCTAAACGCAACATCAAAGTAGCAGTGTTTACAAAAAACAAGTGATTTAAAAACGAACATTTTCAATTAATTTTATTAATGATCAGTGACTCCCACACTAAGCTGGGCTTGTATCATGGTGTGACGAACAGCTACCCATCCTGGTCTGAAACAATGCGCGTCCTAACCTGAACCTACTTATTTAATCTAGTACACATATCTTAATCTGGAAGACTAGTCTAGTGAATCCAAAGGCCTGCGAGATCGTATAGTAAGATTGGTAGGTCTACGTTATGTCCATAGGTAACCTAGGGCCTTTTTAGATTAAGAATGTTAGTAGTGTCATGGCCTCCCAACTCGAACAACGTATAATTAATGACTTTAATAAACTCATAGATGGCGGCACAGGTATCGATCGAAACATTTGAACCAGTAATCGTGATGATTGAATGATTTTTACACGTTAAGAAATTCAACGCATCTTAATTATATTAAAAAACATCCTTCTCTACATAAAATAAGGGTATATTTTATAAGTTTAATAAATGCAATAAAAATTATATGAACACTATCTAACTCATACAATAGGTGTGAGCTTTCAAGCTTACTGCGTCTTATTGGGTACTTTCACTAGATGGCTCCATCACGGATCGCGAAAGTTCTATGGAATCACAGGCTCCAAGCGTTTCGTTTTTGTAAATTCTTGGGTGATGCGTAATATTGTCTCAAAATACTAGTTTTATATTAAAAGCAAAAAAAAACGTAATAGATAAAATAATGTCTTAACAAACATAAATGGCCATTACAAAATACTGTTTTGGCGGTTTTGGTGTATTAAATGTTAGTACAAACACGATACGTACAATCTTTAACTATTGAAGTATCAAAACGCCGACTTAGCTGTTTATACCTGCCAACCCAATAGTTTGACGGGAAAAAAAAATTCAACCTAACGTTTGCATATTAGATTAGTATGCAATTTGTCTAATAAACAAGCAATTTGCATTTCTTTAGTACAAAGTTATTTTATTTTTAAATTAATTATACCTATACCTACTGGACTGAATTTTTTTAGCCTAACTATTCGCCGTATATTACTTAGCATATAAAATTTGATATAAGATAAAATTTGAAATTTGAAATACGTTTTATCGAATAAACAGCCCGGTGGAAATCTTCTTCTATTCGGATCTCCTACTAAGTACAACAATTTTCTAGATGCCTCAATTTTAAAGTCAAATATATTTTTTGAAGTCAACACCATCTGGTAATATCTCAATAAAACGAATAGGTAGGCTGCCAGCGTCATAGTGGTGGTGGCTCAGATACGCCATCTACTGGTGTGACTACGGGACTAAAATTGCCTACAGAATTGCCTACTCTAGGACGGTACGCTTTTGCTGTATGGGATTGGGTATCTGTACTTGTATTCTGTTATCTGTGGTAGTGTACAAGTTTAAGTGTGCCCTTCGAAAAGGAGACGGTGCTGCTCCACCGCTCCGTCCTATGTGCTTCGTCGCCAGACGGGACGCACCATAGCACAAGGATTCTAAACAAAGCAAAAGGATGATCTATCTTGGTAAGGTCAGCAAGTTTAGTCAAGTCTCTGTCTGCTAGGGGACAAGAGGGATACCTAAACAGAGAGCTCATCCTACAATTTTTAATAAATTATTTTAGTAAAGCTCTTTGGCGGGATTTTTACTGTATAAACAAATTCATGAAAATGAATGACATGATTAATGACGAAGGAGCTGATGAAAAAGCCTTTGGATTTCATTCCTGCTTTCAGATCCTAGCACAGCTCTCCAAGTGCTACTCCCTAAATATGGGCTTACATCCGCCTTTTTTTTATCTACCCCGTAGGATGAGAAAGGCTTCATTCGAGCCAGCCCAGGTATGCGAATAGCGCTTATTACGCTGGCCTCCGTGGAGACTGTGAAGGGACTCAAAAGCAACGTCCAGCGAGACCTTGATCTACATCAGGACTCCGAAATCTAATTCGGTGCTTAAGTTCTCTTCACTCGAAGAATCACTTTAGGACTTTCAAAGTTAATAGTAAATTAATAGTTGGGTATGGCACTGGTAGATCACGCACTACAATCTGGGTGAACAACAAGGATAAAGGCTGTGGAAGGAATAAGTATTATCACATAGTATAAATAGGACACAACAAAAGTAGATTTAGAAGTTTGGAAGCTGTAACGAATGTTGATTAGAAATAAAACAAAATATTTTATTCATAAAATGAAGACGAAATCCTTCCCGAAGCTCAGGCCGAAGAACACTCCTAAGAATAAAGATATTAAAATATTTATTGATGAGAATTATGAAGACAAGCTCCGAAGCTCTGGCGCCTTTAGAACTCCTATCAGAGTTCTACTAGACCTGGGAAAGTAACTAGATCTAGGTTCCTAAACAACAAAACCTCACTTTTTTTAAATAAACACAGAAGTTAATTGAAGTATTCATGCTCTCTTTGTCGGCTTCTTAGGTCTCTCGTAGAACTACCCGGCCGCTCCCCTTCTAGGTCTCAGGTCCAGCTCCAACTAACTATTTTCCCCTGGTTCTCTGTTTCGAATGCCTTGCCGCTATATTTAAAATTATCTATTTTTCTAGATTAAAACTCTAACCATCTACCTACTTGAATTAGCTAAGAACCTTTTTACAAAGACTAAAGAAAAGGACCCTGGATAAGTCGTGTCGCACTTTAAGCCAGTTTCACAAATTCCTAAAATCTAGAGAAAGGGACAAACAACTCTACCTAAGCTATTGTGACATTTTAAGCTCGGCTACACGGGTGAATATTTGGGCGTTTCAACCGCCGTCATTGTTGTCTTCAATATATTGACGAAAACAATGATAATTACCAGCAACTTTTGATGTCAAAGTCAACGGACCCGGGGGTAGTATTAATTCAATTTAAAATCATACGACAATTAAAAAGTTTATCTTGAATAATATGCGAAGACAATAATGACGGCGGTTAAAACGCCGAATAATCACCCACAAACCTAATGTTGTAAGGTGAAACTTCCTTTGTCAAATAATCTAAAGTCGTCGTTACACCACTCATCTTTATTATTAAGATACGTCTACACTACACCATCCAAATTATATAGAAGGACAAAAGACTCAGATAGGGTCGTTGTGTCACAGTGGAACTCGGAACATACGAGAATTAACTTTTAATATGCGAGTAGACGAACCACGCAAAATAGCAGTGACAGGTGATGCTATAGGTTTTTAATTAAGAAGCACGTCATTTTTATTTTAAAATGAATACAACCAATAAGAGAGCAATAAAAATGAAAGTGAAAAATATATTAGGTATCATGATGTGTAAGGTTTTGTGAGTGTGTAATGATGTATTTGTGTGTTTGTGTATGGCGAGGAAAAAGGGGTATTCAAAATAAGTAGTAAAGACTCACACTCCTTAGTGCCCTGGTGGAAGGCCTGGCTGAGCTGCCGGAACATGTCCTGGTGCGCGCGCTCCACGGCCGGCAGTACGTTGTCGCGCACGGCGTCGCGGAAGGCGTCGCGCACCGCGCCCGCCACGCACTGGGAGACGGATGCGCTGAGGCGTTCCGTTACTGACTGAAATTTTATATCACGTTTAAAATAGGTATAGGTATGTCACGTTAATAATATGACTGCTGGGAATCGGTATAGTGCTGGGAATTTGTATAGTGCTGGGGTTCTGTAGTGTTGCGAATCTGTAGTGCTGGAAATCTGTAGTGCTGGAAATCTGTTGGCTGGCAATCTGTAGTGTTGGGAATCTGTAGTGCTGGGAATCTGTAGTGCTGGGAATCTGTAGTGTTAGGAATCTGTAGTGCTTGGAGTTTGTAGTGCTGGGAATTTGAAGTGCTGGAAATCTGTGTTGTTGGGATTTATAAGTGCTGAAAATCTGTAGTACTGGGAATCTGTAGAGCTGGACATCTGCAGTGCGGGGAATTTGAAGTTCTGGGAATCTATAGTGCTGGGAATCCGAAGTGCTGGAAATCTGTAGTGCTGGGAATCTGTAATTCTGAGTCTCTGAAATACTGGAAATCTTAAGAGCTGGGAATCTGCAGTGCGGGGAATCTGTAGTGCGGGGAATCTTAAGTGTTGGAAATCTTTAGACCTGGGAATCTCTTGTGCTGAGAATTTGAAGTTCTGGGAATTTATGAGAATTTTTAGTGCTGGGAATCTGAAGTGCTGGAAATCTGTAGTTCTGGGAACCTGAAGTACTGCAAATCTTGAGAGCTGGGAATCTGCAGTGCGGGGAATCTGTAGTGCTGGTAATTTTAAGTGTTGGAAATCTTTACACCTGGGAATCTGTTGTGCTGGGAATTTGAAGTTCTGGGAATATATGGGAATTTGTAGTGCTGGGAATCTGAAGTGCTGGAAATCTGTAGTTCTGGGAATCTGAAGTACTGGAAATCTTAAGAGCTGGGAATCTGCAGTGCGGGGAATCTGTAGTGCTGGGAATCTTAAGCGTTGGAAATCTTTAGACCTGGGGATCTGTTGTGCTGGGAATTTGAAGTTCTGGGAATCTATGGGAATTTGTAGTGCTCTGAATCTGAAGTGCTGGAAATCTGTAATTCTGGGAATCTGAAGTACTGGAAATCTTAAGAGCTGGGAATCTGCAGTGCGGGGAATCTGTAGTGCTGGGAATTTGGAGTTCTGGGAATCTATGGGAATCTGTAGTGGTGGGAATCTGAAGTGCTGGAAATGTTTAGACCTGGGAATGTATGGGAAGTGTAATTGGTAAGGTATCTCGCCTTGCTGGTGACGAGCTTCTGTATGTTGTCCCGCAGCAGCGCGTCGGTGGCCCCGAGCTTGGCGGCGAGCTCGTGCTGCAGCGCGGCCGCCAGCGGCTCCAGCGCGCGCGCCGCGCCCGCGCCCGCCGCCGCCGCCGCGCGCGCGCCCGCCGCCTCGCCCGCGCGCGCGACGCGGTCCCAACTGGAATAATTGGCTCCCTATACTCACATTTTCTTAAAAGGCTAGTTTTGACAGCTGTCAACTCCGTGCAAAACAACCTCAAACATGCCTCAAAACAAGTTTTATACGCTTTAGGCGACTAATGTCTATATTGAAAAATGACGAGGTTTAAAAATATCGTCACCTTATATAATGTCGAAAAATAACTAAGACTAGAATTATTTTTGTCGATGCATAAAAATGTCGACATATAATAATAATCATCAGTTTTTTGTCGATGTATAAAAATGACGACAGGTAGGTTTAGGTCATGTTAGTTTTGCAGCAGGCCCGCAGGACCAATCCACTCAGTCTTTTGTACTGAGCTAGCCTTCAAAACCGAACTTTAGAACGAGACGGAACTATATTACAATCATGTTGGTGTTCAAAGATAAATTCTAGTCCTAGTATGAAACTGGTTAACAAATTTGACTTAAGAACACTATAGACTAACCCCGTTATTCATAAACAAATAATAAACCTATTTTAGTTTTCACTTGAAAAGAATTGTTGTAATTTTTAAACAAAGCTATATGCAAAACAGATATTTGCCACTCATTTCAAAACTTACAGCCACTTGCAAGTATAAATGCGGTAAAGCTCACCCGTGCGTGAGCGCCGCCTCGACCGCGCTCGCGGTCCGCGGCGCCTGCGCCTGTAGGGCTTCATCCGCGGCCTCGCGCACCAGGCTCGGCACGGACACAGTCAGGGCACTCCGCAGGGTGCCCACAGAACGCGATAGCGCCGCTACTTGTTCTGGAAACATTAAAAAATATACATACAATTTTCTATTCAAATTCTAAAATACGGCTCAGGACGACTTGGTCCACGTTCCTATTTCGTCACTTTATTAACTCGTCAGTATGTAATTCCTAAACTGTCACCTTCCTAACTCGTCCACATTTTTATATCGTCAATTTCCTATCTTGTCCACATTCCCATATTGTCCATAGTGCTAACTCATCCACATTCCTATATCGTCCACATTGCTAACTGATCCAAATTCCTATATAGTTCACAATGTTAACTCGT
The DNA here is from genome assembly GCA_923062465.1 of Acleris sparsana. Lineage (NCBI taxonomy): Eukaryota > Metazoa > Arthropoda > Insecta > Lepidoptera > Tortricidae > Acleris > Acleris sparsana. The sequence goes on from OV281286.1 coordinate 20,515,998, forward strand.
CAAACATGGCTTATTGTAATTATATTTAAAACTACTAATATTTTGACCCGTTCTAACCCGGGCCTTAACTCTGGTCCGTATCGCATGGTTAGATGACGCCTCGAGTGGTGAGTCGGCTCCATGAGTACCTGTCAGCTGGTCGATCTTCAGCTCCAACGCGTCCCTCCGCGGAGTCTCGGCGCTGGCGGCGCGCTCGGGCGCGGTGAGTGACTGGGTGAGCGACTGGTTGGCCGATTTGTCGCTCGACGCTTTGCGCTGGTTGGCCGACGTGAGCTGCGCGAGGGAGATCTGCGGCCATGATGTATCGCTGCCTGCTAAGCCACAAATATGATTACTTCAGTTTAGTTGTAGATGTTACTTATAATGTTAAGAAAGCCATAAGCATAGTGTTGGAGCGATTTTTTTTTTGCATAGGAAATACAGAAGCCGGCCAGTAGAAACAATAAGCAGAAGAATAGAGTGAATAATAAGCATGAGTGATGCAGCGGTATAGGTACACGAACTGGGCAGCGGCGGCAGGTCGGGTAGGTCGGGCAGGTCGGGCAGGTCGGGCAGCGCGGGCAGGGCGGGCAGCGCGGGCAGGGCGGGCGGCGCGGGCAGGGCGGGCGGCGCGGGCAGCGCGGGCACCGGCGAGCTCTCGGCCGCGCACGTGCGCGACGACGCCTCCTCCTCTTCCTCCTCCTGGACAACAATTCATCTAATGATTCAGGAAATTGGTCACATCCAGGGTCACAATCGACATAACGGCCTACGCAATAGATCATCATTTTCGATAGTCGCTAACGTTGAGGTTAGCGTTATTCTATCTTTTTTGCGGACGAGACACCGTTACTAAGAAGAAAGCACCGCAAGAAACACAATTATTACAAAAATACGATGGCATTTAAAAGTAACATTTTAAATGACAAAGAATAACTTTCAAAACATCGTACAAATCTCGAAATCTACAGTCCAGTCTGATGTTGGTTTGCAGTTGCACATACAGGGTGTAAGGTAATGACTAATGAGTGACCGGTATTTGCTGATAGGGTGCACTTACGTAGTTCTAATAATGCGAAATAAGGTTTACTAAAAAATATCGGGATACTTGGACTTATTTTCGTCAATTATATTATTTTTTTACCTTTCTCGATTTTAGGTTGTGGTTAGTGTACTAGAATGTTTTATTTCATTTAATTTTTAGCTTAACCAAATCAGTTGTCTTCTTCTTAAGCACTGATCAGTGCAAGGTCACATGATCAACATTTTATTCGATTTTGAATTTAAAAATAAGTCTAAATGTTTTAATTTCGCGCAATGAACTAATAAACCATAGAAATTCATCATTCATTTAATGAAACGTTTATAAGGTATAAAACAGGTTCTAAATTTGAATTTGTCGTTTGCTGCGCCATTTTGCGACAGACGACGGGTGCAAGTGTGCGACCCCGTTCTACACACGGAGGGTTAATACCGTTTAATACTAGTGTTATCAGATAAATATTGCCATTTTGAAGTAACTACTATGTTTTAATAAAATAAAAAAACACAAACAAGTTGGGTGTCCCGCTCATTAAACAGCACAGCACGAGTGCGACAGTAGTACAATACTTAACTGTCACATTTCCAGAACGATGGATAGGTCGCTTAGATGCAATACTATGGCCTCCGCGTTCACCGGATCTGAACCCCTTACCTTTTTGGGTTTGTTTATCTCAAACAGAAATGATAACAGCCGCCTGGTAACTAGTCTTTCTAAGTTACGAGAGCGAATAAGAATCGCTGATTTATCCACAGTTCTTTATTAATAACGGTGACCTCGTCGCCGGTCTCGGAGGCGAGTGTAGTGATATAGCAGAGTGCTCACCAGGTTCCCCTTGTAGTATGTGTCGTCGTCATGATGCGACATGATCTCCTGCACCTCGCGGCTGGGGCTGGAGCCGCCCGAGGTGAACTTGACGCTGGTCTCTGCTGCTGGAACCTCAACTGATACACCTGGAAATAGAATATTACGTCAGAGAACTTCATCTACATCCTCAAGTATTGTTTTACGTACCATCAAAGAGTTTAAATATTTAGCAGTTTGACATATGTATGTGACACTTACTTCCTGTGGACATCCGCGGCTTGCCGCTGACGTCAGGCGTGGCTGACAATGGTGGGTCATCTTCGTCTCGCTTGCCCGGGGAACTGTACAGGAATGGGCACGGGTCAAAGAAAAAAATCATGATTTATACGAGTCTCTAAACTCACAAGAGCAATATTAGTGAATGTGATACATTACACTAAAATTTATAGAAGATTGTATTGGGTGAAGTAAGTTTCGAGAAACGGGCTCTAGGAGTGTCGTCATCTAAAATTAGCCCTAGTTCACTATCTAATTATTTGATACATGTAAAGCCTGCTATACATACCTGAAAGCGTCTGGAGTCATGAGGTTCAGCGGCTGCGGAATGGAGGGGGGCGATTCTGGCCGTTGGCTGATCAAGCTCCCAGGCTGCGTCTGTCCAATTCAACTACATTTAATCACACGAATTGACTAGTCCCAAACTAATCTCTAGCCTTGTAGAGTCAAAAGCACTAATATATTGGGTATCGGAAACTTCGGAAGTGTTAGTTTCAAAATCTACAAAATGTAGAGGGCGGCCGCCCCCTCTGGGCCCCCTGGACACGCCATTAGTCTTACCTGGCTGCGCATGAGCAGGTTTTTGAGCTGCTGGCTCTGTTGCTGCAGGATGCTGGACGCGAGCGCCGGCGCCGGCTCCTCCTCCATCACCAGGTCCGATACATCTGATAATGACGATAGATACATCAATAAAGCAGCATCAATTTAGTTTACAACTTAGAAAATAATACTTTAAAACATGCGTTGATTGGTAGCCTACGAGGGCTGCTTGATAAGTCGTTTTAAAAAGTAAAAAAGGTTTTTTTTTAAATTTACATTTATTTCTCAACAAGTCTGCTTTGAGGGCCAAACACTTGTTCAAGCGAGTTTCTATTTTTTTTAACCCCTTCAAAAAATACGTATTGTCAAGGTCTTCAAAATAGGCGTTTACACCTGCGGAATAGTCCTCATTTGTTAAAAATATTTACCCTCCAAGCCATCTTTTCAGATTTGGCAATAGGTAATCGTTAATAATTCTTAATGTTGCTGTGCCCAACAGGGTCCATAATTAAGTTATATATTTATTACTGTAATAGCTTAAGTTTTAGTCTGTCAACTGCCAACATATTGTGGAACGCAATAAATGTTTGAGTATTTGAGTATTGATAATCGCACGGAGCTAGATCCGGCGAATACGGAGCATGCGGAACCAGCTCGAAGCCCAACTAGTGGATTTTAGCCATTGCAATAGTTGACGTCTGCACTGGGACATTGTCTTGGCCTTCTTTGAGGCACGTTCACCAGTCACCATCCACTGTTTTGATTGCTGTTTTGATTCAGGTGTATAATTGTGGACCCAAGTTTCGTCCACAGTGACAAATCGACTCAAAAAATCCGAGGATTACGCTTCATCATATCCAAAGACAGTTTTGGAATTCGCTTTCTTTCGTGTTTTTGTTCGATTGCTAACAAACGTGGCACCCATCGTGCAGATAGCTTTGTCATACCCAAATCTACATGCACGATTTTATGTACTCGCTCAGTGGAGATGCCTGTGTTCTCAGCTATTTCACGCACCTTAACTCGGCGGTCGTCGAGTACAATATTATGGACTTCTTCAACAACATCCTCAGTAGTGACTTGGATTGGGCGACTAGAGCTTGGAGCATCAGATGTGCTTGACCGACCACGTTTAAAATCATTTATCCAGTTATGAACAGTCTGCAACGTTGGTGCGTTAGTGCCATGAACAGAATCAAGTTCATGAAAAAATGTTTTATAACGGCACGAAATTCAGATTTTTCCGTAGTGGTTGAAAATTTACGAGAGATCACAGTTAAATAATGGTTATACTGACAAAAACTTGTTTTTTTTTTGCTGAATTTTTGACATTCTTCATTTGAAAGATTGTGCCTGCCAGTGTTAATTAATGCCATTTACCAGAAAAAAGGACTTACAAATAGTTCTTATCCAGGTAAACACTAAAACGCACATGAAATCTGAGCAGTCGGAGCTGCTTTACTCGAGATTATATTTTTTGCTTTAGGGGGGTGAGGGGGGGAGGGCGAACCCCTTAGCCCCGTGGATCCGCTTACTGACTCATGGAGCGAAGCAGCAGTCCCAAAGTCTACGGTTAAAGAAGCATGGACACCGATAACGAAGAATTTCGTACATTGACCTTTACTGAAGGGGGGCGGTTTATTATAGGGAAAAGCTTTACAATCCATGATGCATGCGGTCAATGTCGATGTTCGAACGAGACGGCGATATAATTATGCGCGAGTGACAGAGACAATCAAAGGCGAGTCAATGTAAGAAATCCTACGTGTTCGTGTGAGTTTGCTTCTTTACCTACATTCTAATCGTTATTTAAATCAGGAACATTGTATATGTAGTGAGTTATTGCTTTTAATCACTGACAATAGTATTTTATTCAACTGTCACATAATGAGGCCTTTAAAGATTTGATTGCATAATAGAATTAATAGAGGTCCCGTTATATGAGTGGTGTGTTGATAATAGCGGTGTGTTACCGTCTCTGGGCGCGGGCTCGCTGGGCGCGGGCGGGCGGAACACGAGCTCGGCCTCCTGCAGGCCCTTGGGCTGCACCACGTACAGGCGCAGGCGCGCGCGCCGCCCGCCCGAGCACCCGCCTACTGCTTCCTGCAATTACACACGCTCATCACGACCTGAGCCCAGATTCTATTACCATAGAGACAAGACAGTCCCGATTTCATCATGGTTTAAAAAATGCGACTGGAAAATTTGTTTCGCAGAAAAAACGAGTTTGAGAAACAAATCGGTACAACCCATCATTCAAGATCATGTTATGATCTTTCGTGCAGTCCCTTTTACGACCTATCCATTCACTATTGAACTTATCACCAGGGCTCGGACAAGTCATCGCAGAAACTGATATGGACATGGGACAAGACTATTATAGAGTCGCGACTTAATATTATTATTTATTATTATCTAAAGCTGATATATTATTATCGTAATTTATAATTTAACATTTGACCTTTTTAGTCGCATATCTGTCATCGGTTTGTTCCAGACAATGCAGAAGTTAATGGTTGCATATGTGCAATGCAACCATCAGCATTAAAAAAAATGTTAATGGAAATACCTTCACTCATGTATGGTGAATTTCGGGTTGCAGTAATAAATGTCATTAAAAAATATAATTAAATAATATTGTACATAATGCGATTCTATTGATCTTGTTCTATTGCCGTCTTGCGATTGTTTTGCGATGACTTGTCCGAGCCCTGCTTATCACATTCGTCAGAAGTTTGTGAGACAAGCGTCGCAATATGATTGAGCCCTTTAACTCTCGACGTCGGCCGACCCCCAATATTTTGCAGTAAGAACGGTTACACGTATCGCACTTCATTATTCTAGTTACGCTATGCAATAGGTAATATACTTACACTTACATCGTTATGCAAATCAAAATCATCCGGCGAAGCACCAACATCGCCTCCCGATCCATTTCTGTGGAAAGGGTCGTCACAACTCGACTCGCATTTGGCTTGTACCTCCTCTGCAATAAAGTGAAACCAATGTGAAATAAACAGTATTTAGCGATGCTACTTAAAAAAAATTAATGTAATATTAATATGACGAATAGCCAAGGAGGCTCTTAGAGCCATGAGAATTTAGAATACATTGATCGCAAATATGGGAAATACGATATAACACTTTTCTACTGGTCTTATAGTTCCCGTCACGTATAAAGGCCGCGGGCGATGTATCTGCGCATTTATCGACGAAATTACTAGTATGAATGTATGTCTGTATGTTTATGCGCACACGCAATTGGTTGGAAACTGGACCCATGCACAAACACACCCCCTCCATTGTAGCTCGGCTGCCTTATCACGTGACGGGATCTGTACCTAAAGAAACTAAAGTTGAACTTGTCCACTTACCAGCATCAAATATATAAAAACTAAGCACCGGATATGACAGCAAAAACTCCGATATACTCTTGCAATAGGCCATCGTATCATCCCTGTCTCTCGCCATATTCAGCACATATAGACTCCTGGTCTTGAAGTCTGACAGCAGCAGGTAGTTCGCGCTGGCGTCTAGCATCGCCTTGAGCCCGAAGGTGCTGGGTTCAGCGCCCAGGCTTGGCGTGAACCTGATGGTCTGGAGGCAGTTCCAGGACTTGCACGACCAGATCTTGATGACAGTGTTGTTTTCCGCTCCCGTAACGGCGAATTTCCAGAATTGAATGCTGAAAGACGCATTAGTTTAAGAGTTGGGAAAGTGTGTTTGTTTGTTTGTTCTGTTGTCATGGCACAAAAATAGTCTTCACCCTGCACACAGACATAAGGAACTTTTCATACCATCAATTAAACAGCAAAATATATTCAAAAAGCACATGAATTACTTCAACTTAATTTTAAACTACTGGTGAAATTCACGTCAATTATACATCGTCCCTTTACATTCTCAACCTTGTATCCAATCGAATAGTTAGATACGAAAAGCACTCGTTTTCTTAAAAATAAAGACTTTTCCTATATAACTACTCGAACAGATACGAGGTTGAGAAAGTAAAGAGACAATATACTTTCAGAACTGATATCTCTGGATCGGCCGGATCTATTTCTATGAATCTTAGCTAAAAACCATCTCAACCAAACTAACTTTCTGTAAAAAAAAACGGCGTCTGTATCGCTTCATCTATCGTTTTATGTCGAGAAACTCCCTATTATCCTAATTTGGTGTATTAAATATCAAATCAGAAGACAATGTCACACCAATTGACCTAGTCCCAAACTAAGCTCTAGGATTTACTATGCGTAGTAGACAACGATATAAATACTTTTATAGAGACAACTGTCCGGCTCCGATTTTGTTGATTTTGATATATGTTAGAGTTTAAATTAACAGACACGTATTTTTTTTTAGCGGTCCAAACTCAACCTGTTGGGAGAAATTGACCTCTAAAGTACTGAAAAGTGACTAAACCCTCTAAGTTATATACCGATATAAAAAAAAAAAACAAAATCGGAGCCGGACAGTTGGGTACGGGTACCTTTCCTTGTCAGAGACAAATGTTCGTGCTCATCCGACAAATATCTTCCTTACTGGTATTTGAACCCAGGACCGCTAGCTTCGTAGGCAGGGTCACTAACAACGAGACCACCGTGAAATTCATTGGCGTGTATAACTTACTCAGTGTCTGTGTTATTGTGGTTGTCTAGGAAGGCGAGGCACGAGAGCGGCGCACCGCTATGCGGCTGCCATTTGTGTAAGCAGCGCGGTATGCTCTCGTTGTGGGGGTACACCTGTTAACAAGTGAATAGACTTAACACCAGGAGTAAATTTCACACATACAATTTTTACTAGCTACCACGCAGGTAGGTCTCCTTGGAGAAGTTAAATGGACAGGAAGTTGAATAGGACGCTCGCACATCATCCGCGTTCCCAGTTTCTTGAGCGTAGTTTTGAGCATCATAGGTTTCGAGTCCATGTCTGGTCAGAAGGAATATATATATAGTTAGTCCCCCCCCCCACCTGGTAGAGCCGCTGGCCGCCGACAGCGCGCTCGCCAGCCCGCGGCCCGCCGTAGGCTCCAGCAGTCCTACCTGGTAGAACATGACGAGCCCGTCGGCCGCGGCGGTGGCGAGCGCGGTCCCGTCGGGCGAGAAGGCGGCGTCCACGATGGGCGCGCCGTGCTCGCCCGCCGCCACGGCGCCGCTGGCCGCCGACAGCGCGCTCGCCAGCCCGCGGCCCGCCGTAGGCTCCAGCAGTCCTACCTGGTAGAACATGACGAGCCCGTCGGCCGCGGCGGTGGCGAGCGCGGTCCCGTCGGGCGAGAAGGCGGCGTCCACGATGGGCGCGCCGTGCTCGCCCGCCGCCACGGCGCCGCTGGCCGCCGACAGCGCGCTCGCCAGCCCGCGGCCCGCCGTAGGCTCCAGCAGTCCTACCTGGTAGAACATGACGAGCCCGTCGGCCGCGGCGGTGGCGAGCGCGGTCCCGTCGGGCGAGAAGGCGGCGTCCACGATGGGCGCGCCGTGCTCGCCCGCCGCCACGGCGCCGCTGGCCGCCGACAGCGCGCTCGCCAGCCCGCGGCCCGCCGTAGGCTCCAGCAGTCCTACCTGGTAGAACATGACGAGCCCGTCGGCCGCGGCGGTGGCGAGCGCGGTCCCGTCGGGCGAGAAGGCGGCGTCCACGATGGGCGCGCCGTGCTCGCCCGCCGCCACGGCGCCGCTGGCCGCCGACAGCGCGCTCGCCAGCCCGCGGCCCGCCGTAGGCTCCAGCGCGCGCACCACCGTGCTGATGCTCCACATGCGGGCTGCCGACATTTCGAACGGTGGATGGAGACCAAAAGACAAAGCGACAGTCCTCTTACAAAGTGAACCAATGGGGATAGTCAGAGACTTATTTAAATGACATGGCAAAGATGCAGAAACATCATAATATATGCAAATGCATAGAAGTTACAATTCAAAGTTAATAGAGTTACTGTAACAAACCTTTGTTAGAGTGCGTGGTGAGCAGCAGACGTGCGACATCATCTGGGTCCGCATCGTGATCGTCCGGGATGTAAGGGCACCATACCACGCGGTGCGAACCACCGGCCGCGGTGTCTTCGCGAATCTCGCATGCCAAGGTGCATCTATAATCCGATGAAGCATTTGACGTATTGAAAAATATAGCATAATTAAATAACAAATATAATATAATGCAGATAGGCCACTTTCTTTATTATTACATAGAATAAATTCAATAAATACAAACTAGCTTTCCACGTGTTTGTTTGCATATTCGCTAACTCCTTCTAAAACGCAATGGATTTTTTAGCAACTTTTTCACAGAATATTTTACGTACAATAAATTGTGTATAGGTGTTGCAGAAAACTCCCATACACCGAAACAAAGAAAGGACAAGTCTCTATTGCATATAATATACAAATATAAGTGGTTCATTTATATAGGTTAGTTCTGTAATATTAGTATTCTGGACGGAATGAATGGAGAGCCACTCGACCGCCCGCCTGCCTCGGCGGCGTCCCCACTCATCATCATCATCATCTGTAATATTAGTCGTATAAAATCAAATAAATTTGATTGACAAAACCCACTTTGCAAAGAGTCAATGTATGCTTGTGGCTTTGTGACCCATCATGTACACATATATCTGTACCACATACAGATAACAATGCTGCATCAATGAATAAAAATGCTCACCTAAGGCCACTGTCAGTAAGTTCAATTTCATGGACATAGAAGTTGCCATGTTCGTCAATGCACGCCAGCACCACTTGATTCAAGATGTGCGCGAAAGCTAGGTCTTGAACCTGGAATCAAAAGACATTAAAATCTTTAACATTAAACATGGTTAGTTCTGATAGTAAAATAATTTTGTTTCAAGTAAAATTTTAGACAACTACCTGTTCATGACTCCATCTAAAAAGAAGTGGTTTATTGCCATCTCCACTGCACTGACAAATTTGCCTCGACAAGAAGAACCCAATGTCTCCAAACAATAAATTATTGCCTCAACCAATCAAGGTCAATCTTATGGGGTAAAAACAGATAGCCCCTAATGGAATAGCACTAACTAAACAGACTGGATAGATTAGAACACTGAAGATGGCAAAAATTAACACAGTTGTTCAAGTAACAAATAAAAAAAATCATACCTCTCCTCTCATCCCCTTGATAAGGGCGCGTCGATCGTTGCCCATCTCAGGGTTGTACACCACACGCACCATGCCACTCCAAGTGCCCGGGTTCATTGTATTCGGAGCTGAAACCATATGTTCACAAGGTCTTAATTACACAGCAATTGACACAGTAAACATTTCAACCTTCAAATGCTTGAGTCATATCTACAGAATTGAGTGAAAAGTCGTGTTGGCATCTCTGAACATATAGAAATCTACAGGAAACCTGTAACTCCGCATGCATAGAATTAGTTTCCCGCTACTCCCCCAATTTCTTCCTGTTGGGGGTTGATGTTTGGAAAATTCTTTTTCAGGGAACCCCTAGGGTATCCAATGAATACTCCCTCCAAATTTCATGTATCTATCCAGCAGTTTAGGCTGTGAGTTGTCTATCAGTCAATCACACAGTTGCGTAGTTAAAAAGTTGAAGATCTCCTGTTTAAAGATCACAGCTCGTTAGAAACCACCCCTTGCACGACCCGCACTGCCTTGCCGCGCGTCAGTATTTAAAATGTTACATAGCATAGTTGATGTAGTGAGCGCATCGCATGCCCAAACAAATCCATACAAAGAATACTAACTGCCTCACGTGCAGTGTGCAGGTCGGGTTCCGGGGGTTTCTAATGAGTTTTGACCTTTAAGTTGTAGTCTTACCTTTAATACAATAAGCAAGGTATTTCCCGCTCATATGAACCGCAAGGAGGTTCCCTGAATAGAATTTCGGCTCCCAGTTGTAGTCCACCAGGTTTTTCAGCTTCACTTTGGAGCTGCCGTGGTTGTGGCTGCCAGCGTTGGTGGTAACCACCACATCACTGGCAAACACCTCAGAGCTGCAGACTCCATCACCTTCAGAAAATGATCTGGAATGTGCACATGATGAGCAGTGGTTAAGAAATGGAAAACCTAAAGACAATTGTATACTTATGTTGTTTATATCCAGGACTAAATTATCTAAGCTGTATTTAGATTTAGTGACAACAACCCTTTTAGTGATATCATAATAAGGTTAAGTGTACATAGTAGGGGACCTAAGCTTATTACTGTACACTACTGTAGGTACTTTCTCAAGACTACACTCAGAAGTCAGAACAAAACAATTTAAAAAATTAAAATTTAAACACCTTGGATTATAATCCAAAATATACAGGTATCGCTATTTGACAGAGCTACATTTTTCATACTTGTTAATTAACCGGCACAGGTGTAGACAACAATAAGCACACTTAAATAGAGAAATATGTTCTTATATAAATTGAAAAACATTCATACTGCAAAACAAATGCTCACATTACTCACAGCAATTCGGCCATACTGGGGATCAACCCCGGGGGGACCCTAACTTTGAAAGCAAGGGACTAACTTTACTATCTATGGTTTGTACATTCAAAGGAGGCTTTATTGGTGTTTGCGTAAATATAAAGGCCCTGAAAGCTTGGATACATACAGATTTACCACCATATTCAGCCCAATGAGTTTGCAGATCATTAAAGCCATTTATAGTATTAAAAGTCTTGGTATTCAAGACAAATTCAGATCTAAAACTAGTATTTATAGATGTATTTTTCATACATACTTTTTTATAGCAATTTACTGTCGTATTGTTTAGTCTATAAGCCGTGTTTTACAGAGTTGCAGTCTGACCGTGGCGAAATAGTTTAATAAGCGAATTACAAGTACCTACTCACATAACGAGTATTTGTACCCATACCTATTCCAGAGGTTATGAAAAAATAATCGAGAACGAGGAAAGCGCCAGATATTATGAAAGACAACCATTTGTCCTATGTGCCAAGTCTAATACAAAATGCTATAAAGTTTACCGTCCCACTCGTTCACAGAAAATTCAAGTATACTTACATAGTTTGCGTCGAATCAGACAACTTGGGAAGCATCGTTGTAGGTTGCATTTTGATTTTAATCAAGGTTCCTCATGAATTCTAATTAGAACTCAAAATTATTAAGGCAATTGCTACTTTTGCAGAAAATTGGCAATTTGTAAAATTACAAACGACATCCGCTAAAGCCGACCGACATTGAACTTTTTTTTAAAAGCGTTTTGTTCCGCTTGATCTTCTTAGCAATCTTCAAAGCTAATAGCCATTCTTTATTTTGGTTTATTAAAAATATTATAAAGTTCTATTCAATCATTAAAAATGGTTATAGAAATGTTATACAAAGTCAACAAGTTAATTTCAGGACAAAATAATAAACTGTAATTTTTACTTAACTCTTATTTGCGTTTTGATTCTTAGCAGTTTCAGTATACGTCACTTTGCTTTGCATTACGATATTTAGGTTAATTTTTAACTTTTCTACAACACTGTATATAACCTTAAATAAAACCTTATAGAAAATAGCATTCTGGAAAATAAATTGTTTATTTTACTCACATAGAGATTTGATTTCTAGTATCTGAAGAATTACTAAATAAAATCCCATATATATTGTCAGCAGATGTTTGAAAATGCAAAGGAAAACGCACCGAGTGTATCTTTACGTTACTCTGTAGCAGCTACTGACAGCTGACAAGGCAGTGAGACGGACAGTGAATTGATTTTTCGAAAATGGTAAGAAAGGAATTAAGCGTAATTTTACTTTTATTCCATGTAAAAGTGTTGTGAAGATACGTGAACAATGTGTGTTTTGTTTGCAGTCGCTGGCAGACAAGATTACGATGATGATGAGCCGGCCGGGCGGCGACAACGTCCAAAAGGACGATGTGTCTTGGTGGATGCGATATGCTGGTCGCGGGCTGGGCACTGTTGGCAGTTTCAGTACGTAATAACTTGTATAATTGTGCCCGTTAAACACCTTTCACGCGTTCTTCACTTTACTAATTACCAGTTTCATTGTTTTTAATTATCTTATCGGCCACCTATTCGTGTGCAAAAACAAATCATTACTTGTAATCAATGGTGCAACCCTCTTAATTTGGTCTTGGAAAGCTAAAATAATATTTATTGTTTATATTTACTTTATTTAATTACTACTTTTATGCTTTGTCTGAGCATTAAAGTCTTATCTAAAAACTTCATTAGGATTGAACTCATAACAATGTAATTAATTATTTAGATATCAGTCTTGGATTCAAAAAACTATACTGTTATCACAGACATTATACCTAATGCAGATATAATGTCTTTCTCTCATGGCTAACTTTTTAATTGATTTTCATGAAGTTTTATTTCTTGTGTTGCATAGGATTAAATATACTCAAGAGAGATATTTTTGAGATACGGAGCATTTATTAAGAATGTGAAAAAGGTTTTGTTTGTCTTGTTTTCTTTAATTGCTAAAAGTTGAATAAATTTTTTGGTTATTATCAAAGTGTCGCAACTGCCAATCACATTAGAAAAGAAAAAAAGAAGAAAAGATTGGTAATATGGCCTACTAACAACATTTATCATCCATTATTAGTACAGTAATCTATTCTACTCAGGTTTACCATATTGCTTTGGACATTATTGGGTTATGGCTATGGAGTTCATTTTAAGGCTAGCTAGCATGGAGCGCTCTGTGCTCCTATTACTATATATACAATTGTATAGCTCTGTCCTTTTCTCTCAGTGTAAACTGACCTGCATATAGTCTGTCTCAATTGAAATTGCCAGAAGATGTAAACATTAGTACTAGCGTCTTTTATTTAAAATAACATATTATAATGAATAGTATATTTTATCTTAAACTTAATGTGAAAGTAAAGATCAAGTGTATAAACCATTGCTAAGACCCCACTTGATCTTTAAAATCCGGTGATTATTGAGTAATAATTCTTTGGTTTGGTTGTGTTTACATCTTTGCCAATTTCAATTGGCATAGAGTCTATGCCAATTGAAATTGGCAAAGTCTATGCCATAGACTATACCTAGTCGGTTACTAAGTTCTGTTACTGAGATTAATTAAAATTAAAGCAGTTTTGCATAAACCTGTATATTAATCAAAACTTTGATTTATATAGAATAATAATAAAAATAATGTATTCTAAACTATTGCAATTATTTGATGTACGAGCTTGAAGTATTCCCATTTCGGACGATAAAATCATAGTTAAAATCACGCACGACGATGATACTGATAACGGCCCCAACTTTTGTAAGAGTTCCTGTAGAGAGTTCAAATTTGCGTGACATATTGAACAGACTTCTAGCTTTAAATTCTGATACGAATGTATTCAAAGCAACTAAAGATCCGCTTGGACACCAGTCAATCTTGATGACTCATTAAATCGACTTTAAGATTTCACATGATTTTGCAGAAATATGAAAACACACCAAATCTCTTGCTTCATAAGTTGGAATTAAGTCATGTTGAGAAATATAATTTTGGTGTCTAAACATATACAGAGATATGATTTTTTAAAATACTATACAAAAAAAGTTCTTTGGTAAAGAAAGACTAACTTTTAAGCGGTTTCAAAAAATGAAATTTACAGAAAAGTCTTGCGTAATTTCATCGATGCCGGCTGTGAATGTTAAAAAAAGTCAAAGTTAAAGTCAAAGTATATTAATTAAGCTTTTAATTTTTATACATATTGAAATTAAAAAATAAACATAAGTTAGTTTTATTTGCATCAACTTTAGTAACAGAACTTAGTAACCAACTAGGTAGCTACATATTAACTGTAGCATAGGAAGGCCCAGAGACATCATAAATAGCAGCCATTTCTTAAAAAATGCATTGAGGATTTTTTTTTACTTAATGACATAATGTTTTTTTTTCCATTATTTGTTATTAAATGGTCTATCTAGTGGCCAGTACGATAATATACAACCTTAAAATACCTTAGGCTTAGAACTTTTCAGCCACTCCTCGTATGTTCATTATTATGACATGGCTATGCAGTTCAGTTTAAGGTAAGCGTAAAAGACAGAGCTATAGCAGTTGTCCTTTTCTCTCAGCGTAAACTGAACTGCGTGGCTATAGCATATTGTGATAATAACACCCTTTAAAAATTCAGCCAATATGTATGATTTTACCTAAAGTTTGTGTTGTTTAAGTACTTTGTTTTCTTATCAGGCTTCTCTTATCAATGTCGTGTGAATCATCAGGTTTTGATATATCCAAAGTAAGATATATAACGATTACTGTGTAATTGGAACACTATGATTATCAACATTTCGGATGAGTAGCATAAACAACTCAGGTATTGTTAAACGCATGTACAGTCGCTAACGTTAATTTGTGACCCAAAATATGCTTGAATTCATCAATGTCATTAGAGATGTCAAGACATTTTTAACTTTTAGGATGGTCAACCTTATTGTTGTAGAATATCAGATTGACTTTGGACCTAAGGTACCTAATTACACGTCTACCCAAAAAAAGGAGTGTAATGTTTTCAGGGTGCATGTATGTATGTATCTATGATTCTTTATTCCACGATAACTTCTTAACGCCTGCGCCGATTTAAATGTGTGTGGTATCGTTAGAATCCCTTCACCATCCCGGGTGACATGTCAATTATTTGTGTCAACACAAAATAAGTCTTCTAATTATTACAATATGGGTGTCATTTGAAAGGTCTTAATGTGACCATCTCAAATATATATGAATGTAGTAGCATTAATAAACGGGCTTAATAACAATATAAAAAAATGCTGATCATACTTCGGATTGATGGGGGCAAAAATTTACCAGAGCTAGTGATTTATTAAATATTGACTAATGGCCTAACCCTATGTTGAAACCGCGGATAGATCTTACTTCGGATTAAAATATGACACATTTTGTATGGACGAATGTCAAATTTTAACCTTATCTCTCCGCAGTTTGAATGTAGGGTTTGGCTGTGAGTTTATCAACAACTCTCTCATTCTATTCATTGTGATTTTAATGGTTGTCAACAGTAACTCGAGTCCAGAGTCAATGTCAGTACCGTTTGTTTATAGCTGCGATAAGTATAAATAAAACAGGTTTGCACATCTTTAAAAGTTATTCAAACTTTCGATAATGATGATTAAAAATTGCTTTTTATCAGAATGATACACTACAGTGTTTTTCAGTTACGATGAGTTCTGTGACAGCTCATATAAACATAAACACGTATTACGCTTGTTTCTTTAATTTTACATAAAAACAATACTGGTACCTACACACCTAGCGACGCCGTTCAGAAACTTAAATAATTAATCGCCTATTTTTAAATACCTCGCATCTGAGTACAGTAAGTGATTGAAATTACGAAATAGCTGAAAATCACTGTTGCACTGTTAAATTTTTGCCCCGTCAATCCAGTATTTGCTGATAATATTCTTTATAAAAAAAACTTAGTAAACAATCATGTCAGCCGAAAGACGTCCACTGCTGGACATAGGCCTCCCCCAAGGCTTTCCACTCAGACCGGTCTTGTGCTTTTCGCATCCACCGCGGTCCCGCGATCCTGACGAGGTCGTCACTTGTTGGAGGCCTACCTACAGCTCGTCTCCCGGTCCGCGGACGCCACTCCAGAACCTTCTGACCCCATCGGCCATCAGTCCTGCGAGCAATGTGCCCGCCCACTGCCACTTCAGTTAACTATTCTTCGGGCTATGTCGGTAACCTTAGTTCTACTGCGGATATCATCATTTCTGATTCTATCACGCAGAGAAACCCCGAGCACAGCCCTCTCCATAGCCCTCTGAGTGACTTTGAGCTTCCTTATGAGGCCCACTGTTAGCGCCCACGTCTCAGATCCGTAAGATCCGTTAGATACTCACGGCAAATGATATTTGAATGATTATTATGTATAATGAATTCTGGTTTATGTCCGTGTGTCACAGAAAAGTCTCATAACCCGAAAAGAAGTGAGGGCGGGTTGATATTAGTTTGATAAAACCAAGATAGAAAAACGAAAACCAATTAGGTACAATTTTTTAAACGATCGAAAAATATAACGTGTTGGTAATTCAATAGTAGAACGGCGTGACGTCACCTGCTATTTCACAAACTACTTGCTATCGTTTTAAAACATCATAAAACGAGACTAATGTAACTTGTTAATCCACTAACCCATTTACAGACAAGTAGAACAATTAAATGTTGAGCAAACCTAGAACCATATCATAGCAATTTTCATTGTCATTATCATACTTGTTCCTCCATGATCATATTTTTCAGCAATAAAATTATGATCAAAAAAAGAAACAATCGGCTCCCTAGTCTGTGTTCTCGTTTGCTTTCCCCAAACGGTCGGTCAATATTGTTAGACTAGAGCTACCATAGCTACCAAAATAATTGAACTATTCCTTCCAGTTGCCATATTCCTCGGGCTGTTCAACTGCTTCGGCATCATATTGCTTGACGTGCGCTGCCTAATCGCCGGCATCTGGCAGATGCTGGCCGGGTTTATCGTGATCGTGTGTGAGGCGCCGTGCTGCTGCTTCTTCATCGACTACGTGCAGACGTTGTCGGACAAGGTGGAGGCCAGGCCTTACTGGAACAAGGCTGCTGCTTACGTTGGGTGAGTGATTTCGCTTTCCAGAATGTGCTAGATCCTCTGAATAGTCCCCAATCTCTACATAAGTAGGGGCTACTATAGTGGGACGCAGCATTGGGATAGACACTAGGTAAGTGTGATGGAAGCCAGTGAGTCTTGTGATCGTTCCTTGCGAATGTTTTTAGAGTACACCGATGTTCAGCAGTGGATATCTGTGGTCGAAATCATTGTATTTTCCTTGTGGACAAGTTTAAGAGAAGATTTACAGCGTGACAAAGAAGTTGAGAGTAAGTGGTGCTGGGCCAATGATAGACAGAGAGGTCGGTCGGACCTTTACTTCTATTAGGTGAATTTGCATACGATTGTCCCCTAATATTTATTTATTTATTTGACGGACTTTTTTAATTCGGTTTCACAATTTGATCTGAGAACTAGTATGATATCATAGTCGTGTTTTATGCCACAGATATCGAAAGGGTAATTGATAGTCATTATTTACATCTATAACACATACACCTTTAAGTTAAATAAATACCAGTTCGATTACCGGTTAAGACTGGCAGATTTTCAAAGATCTATAAATGAAGTATTAATAATTAAAAAAAAAAAAGTAACTCGTTTGCGTAGAATTCGCTACATGAAGAATAGCTAAACTTAAGTAGCAGTGAGCAGGGCACATTGCACGCAGGATGAGATCAGAAGATTAAGATGGCAGATGGGGTCAGAAGGTTCTGCAGTGGCGTCCGTGGACCGGGAGACGAGCTGTGGGTAGGCCTTCAACAAGTCGGGAGTGACGACCTCGTAAAAATCGCGCGAGCGAAATGAGATGCGAAAAGCACAAGACCGGTCTGAGTGGAAGCCTATGTGCTGCAGTGGACGTCTTTCGGCTGACGTGATGATGATGTTGCTATTACCAATATTTAAGTGGCGTTCATTTTTTCCACCCTGTATATCGGTTGGAATGTTTGAAGACGCGCTGGCCTAGTTGGTAGTGACCCTGCCTACGAAGCTAGCGGTCCTGGGTTCAAATCCCGGTAACGGCAGATTAGTGTGATGAGCGTGAATATTTGTTCCTGAGTGATGTTTTCTATGTATTTAAGTATATATTTGTCTATATAAGTATTTATATCGTTGTCTAGTACCCGTAGTACAAGCCTAGAGCTTAGTTTGGGACTAGATCAATTGGTGTGACATTGTCCACTTATGTTTATTTATTTAATGTGACATATTTTATCCGCATCGCTAACCTAGCCTATAATAAGGCCGCTAGCGCTCATAGGTTCTTGATTATTAAACGCTTTACCCGTTTCTTTGGAGCGAGACACAGACAAAAAAACACCCACAAAAATTGCCTTTAGGCACTAATATAAATATTTTAATGCGCAAGTCAACATTTGTTTTCGTTATCATGACGTTGACCGTGCAACTGGCTTGTTGATAAACCGCGACGGTCACGGTATAATTGTTCTATTGTGCTGTTAATTCTTTTATTCATGTTAATACGAGGTTACTCCACGGAACTAATAAGTAAGGGCTGTATTTTGTTCGTTAAAACCATATTGACTTGGTCATATAATCGTGTTGACAACGTTCTGATAGGTCTTATTTAGTTGACAGTAATGGCGGCCGATTTACAAACGATAGCATACGAATAACATGTCAAAATGTCGGTGTTAGAATACTGCCCTCCTACGGAAAAAAGGAGCATCTACTATATGAATTGTATTGCACTTCCAACCTTATTATAACCGCTGAGAGTTTAATATGCTTCAATGAATTAATTGCACTTATGCCTTTTCTCCGTAGGAGGGCAGAATAGCAGTCTTGAGATTGTAATCTTGGAATGTAAATATCTATGGGTCTCTGATGTTAATTACTACTGGCCTGTGAAAAAATAAGGAGAAGGAATATGGCTTTTTCACTTGTGACAGTGATGTAATAACTGTACCTAGTTAGATTGACATGGTTTATGCATACTCGTGAGTCGATTGGTAACTTTCAAGTGTCGTAAGAGTCATGAAGATGCTAACAGACTGCTTAGCAACAGGGGCCCGTTGGTACCGTCACGGACATTAATTGATGATCCAGTATAGAACCTTGTCGCAAAAAAACCAACGATTATTTCCTATGTAATATCTATCTCGTCATTTGACGCTGTCATTATGACAAGGTTCTATGGTGGATCAACATTTAAAGTGTGATGAGCACGTAAGCCTTGGATGTTTTCTATGTATTCAAGAATTTATTTCTCTACTAGCTTCTGTCCGCGACTTCGTCCGCGTAGATTTCGAATATCGTTATTCCCTCGGGAACTTTTAAATTTTCCGGGATGAAATGTAACCTATGTGTTAATCCAGGGTATAAGCTATCTCCATTTCAAATTTCATCCAAATCCGTCCAGCCGTGGCAGCGTGAAAGAGTAACAAACATCCATCCATACATACAAATATTCGCGTTTATAATATTATTAAGGATATAGTAAGGATAGTAAGGATATAAGTATGTTTATCGTTGTCCAGTACCCGTAGTTCAAGCCTAGAATTGCGTGTTGTGAGACTGTCCCCCTGATATTATTTATTTATATTATGGTGTGTTGTTTGCAGGCTGGCGCTGCCGCCCTTCTTCCTCTGCTTCGTGAGCCTCAGCACCCTGCTAGGCTCGGGGCTGATCTTCGCCACCGGCATCATCTACGGCATGATGGCGCTAGGAAAGAAGTAAGTTTAATCCCACTCGAAATATAAACGTCGCCTGTTTAGTGGTAGTATAGGTGAAAAACGGGTCTATATTGGAATCCATAATATCGTTTGTCATAATCTTCATTTGTCCTAATCCATCGTTTGTCCTAAAAGCTATTTCCGCCCGATGTTTAAAACTTTTTAGTGTTGTTATAACACAGCTCTAACTTAACCTAACCGCAGGTATTTTTGGAGAGCTCAAAAAGTTGTCAGACTCAGCTGAAAACCAGTTTAGGACAAACGATAAATTAGGACAAATGACGATTGTTGCATGTAGTTGTAACACATCTGTATAGACCGTTCGGCATTCTTTATTTGAAATTTGATGTAAATTCCATATTTTGTGCACGAATACATGCAAGAGGTCGTTTACTTAAGTTTTTCTCCTATCCGATCGGTAACATCATGTTATCCTGTAACCTATCGCCCAAGCAGCATTCGCATTGTTATCTTCAGGGGACACTCGTTACGGTCCTAGGGAGTACCTAGGGAGGTCTGGGGAGACTCCGCCGACTCCGCGACTCTACGCGGAGTCTGCTTGAACTGGTAAGAAAAACAAAATGTCAATGAATTAAGAGCGGTAACGACGTCGTTCCGTTCGCTACGCCGAATCGAGCCGACCCGAGCCGAGCCACTCCTTTTTCACGGACATTAAACTTTTCTTACCGGCTCATGCCGATTCCGCTTCGATAGGTCTGAGGAGACTTTAAGACAACCAGTGAAATTACTAGCATAGAGGCATTCCATCTTAGTTCTCAGGGCTGGTAACGCATTGGGTGCCTTGGGATTGCAGTCTTGAGATTGTAGTCTTCATAATTAATTTGTCTATGATGGGTCACAGATCCCACTTACTATGTGACACTGGAATATGGTCTCTGAGAGTGGATCTGATGATGGAGTCGGAAGGTAATGAGTCTGACTCGTTTCATTGGTGTCAAAAAGCTGCTAATGTTGGTATTCTTGCTTCCATAATATGATATTAGCGCGCAAATGTTACTGCTCATTTTTGTTAAGAGTTTCAGTGTAATGTGTCCAGATTATATTTGTTTGTGTGTACATACTTACTTATGACATTTTAACGCTATCGTTGGTGACGTAAGGTTAGCGACAGGTTACAGACACTTAGCGCGTATGCTGCCGTTTATAATTTCCTTTAGACCTAGCCGAGAAGCAAACGCTGCTAGCGTTTCTGTTTTCTATTGACTCGAAATGTATGGAGTTGACGTAAGCGGTCGACCGCTAAAATACTTAACAAGTACGCGTTCAAGGCACTGGGTGGAAGTCAGGAAAACGCTTATACGCGTTGCCGGCAGTGAATGCGTTATTTGTCATGTTTACTTTTGAATTTATTAACACTTGTATTTATAGTATTTCTAATATGCTTAGTGTGAACTAACGGATGTGGGTTAATTGTTTAAGATTTATAATGAAGGTTTGTATTTTAGAAGATAACAGGTTTGTTTGTGACTATGTGAGAGAGAACAGGGGACGTTGTCATAATTTTTGAATTCCATTCATAAAATCTTACGAAAGGTACTGATTGGAAGTTTAAAATCACATTTTTTTCTATTTTGATAAATTTTGCATATAAATAATAAAATAAAAGTTTACATTTGTAGGTGGTCATTTTGTTACCAATTTTTTTTTTAGATTTTGGTCCGATTGAGACCTAACATAATAGAGATGACGCTCTTCATCATCAAAGGATAAAATGGCCCCCATTATTTATATTACCTATTTACTATATTTAAATAAAAGGCGTAACGAACAGACCAACTCACGTTCGTCTTTATAATATTACTTCACGTAAATCTGATTCAGCTACTCCATTTTGAAATTCCAGACAATTACGGTTAAGTTTATTTTCGTTATCTGGTAGGTGGTAATATCTGGTCGACCTCGTCCCTGGTTTCCGGCCTGTTATTGGACACAGTTCATTAGACATTACGGCCACTTCCTTTGTCTATATTGTTAAGACGTTTTTGTGGATCAATTTTTTATTCTGTTGGTTGATTCGGATATAAGTCATCGTGACCTTGAAAGTATATAATGTTTCCGTTTTTACTTGTTAGTCTTGTTACTAATAAGTTTAGGTTATGCAAGTCTAATTACAGGGTTGCGACTTGCGTGTCTGTGCAAAATCAACACAGCGTTTTTTCAAAACAAAGAAAGTGTCCCTCCTTCTGACGCAGTCGGGTAGAAACCTAGCGTTCCGCGATTTAGTCCGCGCAGAAATTGTTTAACGCGTCTTAAATAAAAATAATAATATATATTGTCATATATAAAAGAATAGATACACGGCATTAATTACCACACAGTTTCAACATGTAGAGGTTAGTGTTTAATTTTTCAAACCATGCAATTTGCTCCTATTTGGCTAACAGACCAGTTATAGAAATTATAATAAAGTTAGTTGGTATTTAGGGGTTGGACACTTTGACAGTGGTTTTGAATCAATTCTCATGACTATGCAATTCTCCAGAGCCGCAACAAACAGAAGAAATGGTGATAATGGTCTTTATCATTAGTGTTCGAATTAAGCGAACAAAGACCGGTCCTGAAGGCGCAACAAAGATAAAACAAACATTTCGCATCTGTATAAATAAGTATGAGTCAAGTCTCCTTGAAGGAATCCAGTTAGTCAAGCTGTTCAATTAGAAAATCTTTCACAAGAGGGTCTTGTCATTCTACCAGGAGTTCAAAACCTGTAAGGACCTCCTCGAAACGTGTCTGGCCCTACGGTCAAACAGAAGTTAATTGAAATTGTATTTTTTGAAATGTCTGCAACAATCCGTATAAGGTTTCTACGAAAATAAAATTGTCCGATAATAATCTGGATCGGCAACTCCTGTCCAGCTACTGATTCGATAATTGATATGGTATGAGACGAGAGCCCTGTCCTGCCTCGTAACCCTCGCGCGTCCTGACGCAGGGGCTCGCGCGACGACATGTGCGCGATGGCGGCGGGCGGGGCCACGCCCCCCGGCGCGCAGGCGCAGGACCCGCACGCCACGCTCATGGAGGACCCCGACGTGTGGCGCCCCAACTAGAGGCAGGCTAACAAACCACTGCTAACATCCTAAAGCCCACCTCAAACTTAGAAAACGGATCGGCTCAGGATCGTTCTGTCTGCTTCTCAACATGGCCCTCTCCACCGAACGTCTCTTTTCTATAATTTCTCCTATTTCTCTCCTAAGACGGCACTTTCCTCAAATGTCGGCTTCCAAAAATGGTCTGCTTCCTATAATGTCTACTATATTTGTTCTATAAGTCAACAAACCTGTTTCCTAAAATCTCCGCTTCTCGAAATGCCCCGCTTTTAGTTGGATAATATTGATTAGAACATAGGAAACAGACAGAACGAGCCCGAGCCGAAGGATCTTGTGTCAAATGACTAAAAGTTGAACGTCACTTTTGACAAATGTCCGAAGCCGTTGGGCTTTAAGATTTATGAGGTAAGGGGCCATCCGCGTTGCGGTTGCACAGAACCGTCCCACAAACTTCGGTACCGACGATACCTGTATTCAAAGACGCGAAGTTGGCGATTGCCAAGCGAACCTGACCAACGCAACGGATCGCGAAGTCGCGCGAGCGAGTCGCTTGCGTTGGCCAGTCCTCCATATAAATTCATACTTAACTACATATAAATTCATAATATGTCAAGACCTCTCTACGTTATGGCCATCATAATTAGACCCCGTTATCTTGTCGCACGGAAAATATTTGTTGTAGAGCGTGAATGTTTATCGACCTTTTGGTATCGTTATTTATATAATGCAATTGAATTTTCGTCTTTTAAGTTACATATACATAAAAGGTAGCCTATGTGTTAATGCAAGGTATAAGCCATGTGCATTCCAAATTTCACCAAATCTGTCCGTTAGTATTTACGTGAAATAGTAACAAACATCCGGATACATACATACTCAGAAACTTTCGCGTTTATAATATTAGCAGGACTCCTCTTTGTAATTATCAGTGACATACAGTATCGACATTTAGATAGTCGATAAAAAGACATTCACGCTCCACTGAAAAGTAATGACAGTGCGAGAAGATAACGGGGTTTAGTTATAATCATAAGCTAGCGTAAGGGACGGATCCTTAAAAGGAGGAGGCTCACTCTGAGGTGTAAATGCGTGTCTTACGCTAACCCATCGTGGCCATCTTGTAGCCAAAAGTATGAATCTGAATCTGAATAAAATCTGTCGAGGGCAAGTTGTGCTCGCCGTCCTGTTGGAAGGTTTGATATCTCTTCCGACGGATTGGCTTCCTGACCTGAACTGTACGCGCCGGTTTGCGACCAGTTCACGACAGAACTTGTCACACACAAGGCACAACCGAAGCTTGTGAGATTGGCTGCGCGACCGTCGTAACGTGAATGGCCCCTTTTACCGTCGTCCAGAAACAGTATCATGCAAAAGTTAAACTGTTAATTAATTTGAGTTTATTCAAATGTTCTTATACCTATGTTGGTAATAATTATAATCTTACCCCTTACTAATAAACGTTGAGTAACCATGGTGTAGTTATACCATGCTTTGTATTTATCTGTCACTGTGACATTTGAATTTGACAGATAAGGACAAAGCATGTTTTAGCTAGGGTTATACTGCATTTTCGTTCTGGACGGCAGTGTTAGTCTAGGCAACATATCTCTCATGTAATCAAATTCGTACTTTGCTGTTAATAGGCTGAAGTTCTATTTTGAACTACAGCTGAACCCTTCGTTCGCTAGGAAGCTATATTGAAAAAAAAGTCCTGTCAAAAGGATTTCACGGCATCCTGGGAAACAAAGGGGTTGTAGTGAGCACTTAGCATGATCTAATCTGTGGTATGTTTAGTGATAAGTAGTTTATTTTTCAACTAATGGCCCGCTTACATTATTCAGTTTGACCGTATTTGACTGCTGTTTTTCCGGTAAACGTTTTTTTTATAGTAAATAATGAATCTGGTTAATCAGGATGCGCCGACGCATTGCGTTACAGACCTAATGTAAACGCGCCATTTTTAAGAGAAAAATTAACACTAGGGCTACAGTGCAACTTTTTTTATCTTATGTTAGGGTATTGTCAACACGTTAATGTTTTGGACATAAAACGTTGTATTGACAATCCGCCTTCATGTCATAACATATAAATGGACTTTTTAGCTCTTAAGCAGCTGTTGTTCGTTTTTCTCTTATTTTCATTATTAGCGTTAGGTGTATCCGGCTCGAAGGACTAATCTTCTTAGCATGCGCTATTTTTGTTGTCAGTTTAAAATTATTGTAATTATTGAATGTTAACTCTCGGCAAGTAAGAAATTTAATGTATAATTATTAATTACGGTAGCACAACCTTTATTTATATTATTTTTGTATTTTTAATGTTAGTAGGTCTTAAGTTTTTTTTACGCTACATTTAAGTTTATTTTTTTGCTATTTTCCTGTAAACACTTAGCGTAAACCAATTTGATTTTTGTGTGTTTGTAAGCCAGGCGTTCGTGCCCTGATTTTATAGCATCGGTATATATTTTTAAAATATATTTTAATTTTTTATTCAGTTTTGTGTGACAGCTTAGGAAGCGACATCTAGCGGTTGCCCTCGCTTGAACCCTGCTTGTCCATTGTTTATTAAAGTTAACAAACGTTCCTTTTTTAATTAGGCTTGGGAAGTCACGTGCCGCACTCAGAGATATTTTAGAGAATAATATCTCGTTCCTTTTTCAAAATTGTGTGTAAAATAGACACTAAGAAGCGACTTATGGTGCGTTCCTATATTCAAAACCGTTGGTAGAGTTGTGACGTCTCGTTAAAATTTGACACATTTTGTACGTAGCAAATGTCATAACGCTACTCCCCGTAAGGAAAGCTATTCGTT
This sequence comes from Acleris sparsana, assembly GCA_923062465.1. Taxonomy (NCBI): domain Eukaryota; kingdom Metazoa; phylum Arthropoda; class Insecta; order Lepidoptera; family Tortricidae; genus Acleris; species Acleris sparsana. The sequence continues at coordinate 20,541,782 of OV281286.1, forward strand.
TCTTGAATATAGGAACCGGGCATTAATCGTTATTGAATATTAACAGACTCTTGAGTGCGTCGGTAAATATTAGAATGGAAGCAGAATTTTGGTTTCTTCTCTAACTTAATAGCTTTGTCCTTGTTATACTTGTAAGCCAGCACACAGTCATGGTACCGAATAAAGGGCATGAAATCGAATATACGCAAGTTCACAACACTACATGCACAATCAAAAACACAATTCTGTTCTGTGTCTTGTAATTTGCATCCACACACTCTGTTTATTGAGACCCTGGGCCTCTATTTAAGTCGGTAAAAACAATATCGTGTTTGAGCTGTTATCGTATTGTCACCGTTTTGATAGCTCTTAATTACTTGACAGTAATGGCGGCTGACGTCAAATATAGTACATTGTTGCCTAGGCGCGGAAAGTAAGGGTTTTCCTGACGAGGTGGTTAGCAGGCCCAGCAATAGCGAGGCCTGCTAAAATACGAGTCAGGAAATCCTCGTTTCCGCCGAGGCATGCATAATGCTTTCCTCAAACATGTGAGGAAATAATACAAATACATTTTTAAAAAGCAAGTAATTTAATTATGCAGAATGAACGAATGTTACCGACTGTCAATTGTTTTTAAATACTAACCATAGAAATTGGAATGCAAATTCAAAAAGAAACACACGCACTGTGCTAAAAAACCGAGCAGTTACCTTGGCTGTTTGGAATTTTTATCTTGGTCCTTTTGATTTTGTATGCAAATTGACAGCATTTTTAAGAAAAATATAGACATGGACGGAAAGTGTTTTCATATGGTTTTTTTACTCCTAGGAGTAAAATGAGGCTCTTTCCGTCCTTGTCTTTCAATCGGAAAACCGTTTTTTCCGAGCATGTTTGAGAAAATACCATAACAGGTCAAAGACGATATGTTTTTTACCGTCGGGAATAGAGGCCATGACCAGAAAAAGAAAACACCTCGCCACATTGCGGAAATTATATAAACTGTAGTTTCTATTGCAATTCACTAAAAATTGATAAAAGAAATATTAGTGGAGACCCCATTAGAGCTTTTTTTATTTTTCTGGTCAGTCTTACTTAGTTATTTCGGTTTTGTGGAAACCATTAAACAATAATATTGACAGTGCAGTGATTTGCCTATGCTCAATTTGCATAAGAACTAGTTCAAAGTGCAACTTGGGCAATTTAAAATTAAACTTTGACAGTATAACAGCGACAAGCGAAAGACTTGAACATATTCGTTGTTGGTTTTCACAAACCTAAAATAACTCCAAAGACAGTTGTTAATTTTCATTTCTCCCACCAGAGCATCAGTAGATGAGATGCGGTCGTCGGCAGTGAACATCGAGGCGGGCATTAGCGCCGCGCCGCGCGCCGGCCTCGTCACCAACGAGCAGCCGGTCTCGTTCACCGGCGTGCCCATCAAGTGACCGCCTCACCTGCCCTGCGCCCCTGGTACATCGGGTTGACCGCGATCTCAGGCCTCTGTGCTAAATAACTTGATTTTTTGTTGTAGGGTTAATTTTTAACCGTACGTTTGTTGCAATATACACCAATACCCAGTAGGATTTAATAAACACAAAAAGCCCACTTACAGCGCTTTTCATGCGATCCTGGTATTATGGATTGACCATCGCAGATTTGCAATTACCATAGAACCTTGTTATATTCATGCAACGTCAAGTTTTGAGAACAAATTGTACACCAATTAATCATTCACTTATTATGATACAGTTCTAGAGAGATTCAGTGATTAAAGTCTGTATCTGTTAGTATTAGCAGGAAGTCTTTGCTCACTTGCTACAAACCATGAACTGGGTGGTTTTGTTATTTTTTCCAGGTCAATGTGAAATTATGTTGCTTGGGATCGCAGGACCAATGCATACAATTGAAAACGTATGTTTTGCTTTTTTATATACATATCGGCCTTTTGTTTTACTTTTTACTAAACGCGCGTGTTCCTAAACTTGTATTTTTCCAAATAGCCCCAAAACTGGGGTTTCCAGAACATTGTCCTCCATTTTAGTGCTGCCAAACGCGATATAACTTTGTAAATGGTAAAAAACTGAATTATCTACGGGAAATATAAATAGTATCTACTGTTTAATATTATAATTTTAACAGCGTTACAGTTATAGATGTATGTAATTCTTATGACGTAATTTGTCAAAATAAATAAATATAGAATAATTTAGTAAAATACGGTAGGCTAGTTGCAATTGTGTTACAGTGAATGTAAAGTGATAACTATTGTTGAAGTAAATTGTACTAGGATACTAGGACATGTAGCGGTCACTAAGAAAGGCTCAGGGCGACTTCGTCCAATCCTAATTCGTCACGTTCTTAACCCGTCCACAAAGCCATATGGCCCACTATTCAAATTTGTCGGGATTCCTATATTGTCAACTTACTTTCCTATATTGTCACCTTCCTAACTCGTCCACATTCCTATATAGTCCACAGTGCTAACTCGTCCACATTTCTATTGTGTGGTCAACTTCTTCAATATTGTGTGGCTAACTTCAGTTTGCGCTGTGGACTATATAGGAATGTGGACAAGATAGGAAATTGACGATGTAAATGTGGCCGAGTTAGGAAGGTGACAGTTCAGGAATTACATGCTGACGACATGGCATTCAGGACGAGTTAGGAAGGTGACGAAATAGGACTGTTGACAAAGTCGCCCTGAGCCCAAAATAAACAGGATAGAAGGTGACATTCGTTATGGTGAGATTATTTAATTTACAATAAGTTTCTCAGCCCTGACGCGATATATAAATGTAGTAGACGGTTCATAATCTATTATACAGAATCAGAAATAACCTAACAGACTCCTTGAACATTCTTCATGCGTGCTATGTACAATTTGATTGTTTGTTGTCTCTCCTTTCGCTTTACGGACCCTTGATCGTTTAAATTCACGACTGTTTTACGGTACCAGAGACAAGCATGTTCTTTCCTTAAAGGCCGGCCACGCATCTGAGATTCCTGTGTTCATTGGAAGTGGTCAACTGCTGGTTCTTTTGCTTCTAGCATTTAAATAATGTTCCAATGCGTATCATGAGGGATCTTTACATAGTATAAAAGAAACTCGCTTCGGCCGCCTGTCCCTCTGTATTAGATCTTTCAAATTACGCAACGGATTTTAATGCGGTTTGTGATTCAAGTGGAAGGTATAATTTATATTAAATTCAGTGGTTGAGGGCGGGCGAGAGTAATAAATATATCAATCTAGTACTCCACTTGTTCTATGTTAAATATGTTTTTGGAAAGAAATAATTCCACATGGACCAAACGTCGAGTCGTTCTTACATGTTGTATCAAGTTGACAAATTTAAAAAGTTTTCTCTTTCTACTCCGATGAAAGACCGGTACATGGAGTAACGACATCGTATTTACCGGACCCTGTTAGATTATGACGAACCGACAAAATACGATGATTATTTATTATTTCTGCTCTTTCGAATATATCAGTGCTCGGTCAATCATGTACTTAAATGACAACGAACACTGCTTAATTTTAACTTATTGTTTTGTAACTAATGCATAGTAGCCACACTTGATCTTGTGACCTTGAATGGACCACGGCTGGATAGAGGACTAATTTGCCAGGGTTGTCACGTTAAGTAAACCCGAAACTTTTTTTTTCAGATGAATATAATAACCGTTGTTGCACACGATTTTGCCTTGCGCGAAGTTAAAATTATAAATTGAATAAAATTGTGTATTTTAATTTAATCATTTAATCAATAACAAGTATTAGAATGTTTAGGTAAATATTTTTCAGTATTATCTTCGTTATTTCGGGCAACGTGTGAACAATTGATCGTTAGAATCATCTGAAAAAAAAGTATAGATGTGAGTGGAATGAGATGAATTTGTCATCAAACCCCTTTTTCTATGTGTATTAAAATGGCTGTCCATTGGCCATTTTTTGTTGAATAAGCAAGGGCTGTTAATATTCTAATTATGAATGTTCATAACGTATTTTATTCATATTAATGTAACGGTATAAATAATAGCTTACTTACATTGTTATATAATAAACCTCTTCGTTGATTATCATGTGAATTTGTAAAAAGTCAATTCCTAACCTGACAAGGTAAATAAATTTAGCAAAGTAATTGTTCTCACAGGACATCTAATATTCTAAATCCCTGTTTGTAACTTGGCGTGAAAGTATTCCACATGTAATATATCGTCGACAGTTGTCGGTTTTGACATTTTGAACTTTTGTCACCCCTACCCTACAGTCGCTCTCTCTATGGGAGTAGGGAAATGAATGACCCGTCTTTTTATAGTTAACTTTTTTGACATTGATGCAAGGTGTTTAGCCTTTTAGTGTTTCCAATACAAAAAGGCACGCACCATTATTTAATCCGACGTTACACGATCCCGTCGAATCCATTTGCTCTTATGCGTTTTCAAGTAAATACTATATTTTGATTTTTACAAATTCTTCGACTTCGATTGGACGTGATCTTCTTTCTCTGGTAACGCCATAATCTTAAAAGCGCTAAAGACTTCCTTGTTTAGAAATGTACCTATACATTCCAAATTGTACTGAAAATAGGTTGCATTTTAGTGTTATTTTCTTATCGTGTTAAAGCGTTAGACTTTATTAAATTGTATTGAAAATATTTCTCATTTTAGTATTATCTCCTTACCGTGCCTCCTGTGCTATTCCGATTTATGTAGATTTTTCAGGGATTATTTCTGACAATGTACGCATAGTTTAGACATGAGTTCCATGCGAGTCACACCATGTTTTCCGTTTTTTAATATATATACCCATTTTGAACATTTACAGTAGTCAAATTTACTGTCTACGCAATATTTACTGCGATTTAGACTAGATGTTGAGCTCACGATAAATTAATCAAATGTAAAAAAACTTAATAGCAGATATTTCAGTGTTGCCACAATTAGACCACAGTTAAGTAGACATGCATGTCATAGTTAGTGTCGTGCCGATACACTTTGCAACGCGTAGAGTAGTTTGTAGACGCGAGGGGCAAAACTTGGTAGCCAATGAGACTAAGATCAGGGCCCTGTCTAAACCGGCTTATACCTGCCCACCTTGGAATGGGGCCATGGGTTAGATTATAAATAATACGAGGGGCAATGCAGCCGCCCTGAACATTCAAGTTGTGAAAAATATGTAATTATAACATAGTCCTAATAAAACCATAGATCTCATTGGCCGATCCGTTGCTTACTACCGCTCATATCATAAAATATATTAATAGATGTACATTAACTCTTGTATACCCTAGAAAATCTGTTCTTCAAGTAAACAAATATCACTGTTAATGTATTTGCAGATATTTTTGTATAATATTTAGGTACTGGGCCGTATTATCTTGGTTAAGACCCTAGTCTTTAGGTAGCGATTGTTTGTAATCCTCGGCGAACTAAACGCGGGTAGCGTGAAGTACCGCCAACGACCACTGCGCTTCTGGTATTGGAATAATGCGTCGCTTTCAACCAATCAGGAAACGGCAAATAGTTGTTGACCAATCAGCTGGCGAGAATTTGCGGCTCACTTCACGCAATCGCTTGTTTAGTTTTCTTATAAATTAGATTAGGCTAATCTTTGCTCACAACCAACTTTTGTGATTGTTATTTATATGCTAACAGTGTTGCCATGCTTGAAAAATGTAATTAAAATGAGGTTCTAATGCAATTTATTCAGTGGCAGCACACGTTTGAATGAGGAATGATTTCTACGTGCTTCCTTTTTTTATGAAATGTAAAATTATTTATTAATCATATCCCTTATTTATTAAGTCGTTCATTTATTTTTATTTAATAAGAACACATGTCATGTAAATTTTGATAAATCAATTAAATGTCCGTAATATTAAGTTATATGCATAGACTTTGGGGGTAATAACTAATAACTAACTGAATACATGGAAACGTTGGAAAAAAGCAGCTAAAAGAAATTGATTTCGTTATATTTCTTCGGTTATTGTAATACAGCTGGGTGTTGACTTTACATTGTGCCAAGTCAAATACTGTCTGTATGTCTGTGTTGGTTGTTCCCGCCACTGCTGCTGTTAGATATTATGGTTGTATAGTTCGCTACACAGTTGTTTCTCGTGTAGCTATGTTATTGTTAGGATGGCATATCTGTAATAAATGTGTGTATATTGGACGGTTGATTTTTTTTCCCAATACATCTCCTAATAAAGTTTCACAAAATAAACTTAGGATCGACCAAACAGGGGATTATTCGCGGTAGTTCCTTTGGCTGTTCCTTCGTAGGAACTATTGCGTCTTTTTTTTTCGCACGGGTGTCTTCACAAAAGATGAAGGACATAGGTACTACTGCGACTTTTCCTTCGCTCTTCTTCCTTCACAAAAGCTGAAGGCACAACAGATATTTTATTCGCACTAGTTCCTTCAAATTATTCATCATCATCATCATCATCATCATGTCAGCCGAAAGACGTCGACTGCTGGACATAGGCCTAACCCAAGGCTTTCCACTCAGACCGGTCTTGTGCTTTTCGCATCCATCCATCATTTGAAGGAAGGAACTTTCTTGCAAAGGAAGTAATGCGAAAAAAAGGTCTCAGTTGTTCCTTCATTTGTTTTTTTAAATTTGTTTTTAAATAGACACCTAATCAGCCCATCTGTTTGGGAGCTATGATATCACAGGCAGATACACAGACACCCTGTTTTTTGAGACAGGATAAAAGTCACTAGGTACTTGTTTTTAATCTTTTATTATTCAAATTTGCATCTCGGTAAGAAATATTGTATATGTGTAGTGGGTAAATATGTTGACAGTAAATTGGAACAAAATAAAACTTATATAAAATTTATTACAGTATAAAATTACAGAGGCGAGCTTTAACAAAAAGTAACAATTTTAAAATGGAGCCATTTCCAACAAGTCGTATATTATTTGAGGACTAGCTCCAAGAAACGAGTATAAAATCACAGAGCGGAGGCGGCGCGCGTTTATACTAAACAGCGTTTCCAAAGCGGGCGGTCCAGGCGTTTTGTGAACAGGAACGCGCCGCACCGCGCCGCCTCCTTTTTCAGTGCGGCGTTCTTAAATGCACTGCAGTGTTATTTTACACTCAATGATTCACAAGTCATGAGCATTTTAGTTTGTTATGTGCTGCATCAAGACTTCCAACTGTATTTGTTACCCATCAGTGGTCATCAGTGGTTCGACATCAAACTATAGGCGTACAAGTTAATTGAGAGCCGGGGTATGTAGCTGCGTGGAGTGAGCAATGGTGACTATAAGGAGCTTTATCGCACCGTACCCTAGCATGCCTTGCCTACCCTGGCTCTCAATTAAGTTGTACAGCTATCGCCCCTATTGGCATTTGACCAGTAGTGGCGCTCACGTGACAGTAATGGTGGACACATCAGTGGTCATCAGTGGTTTGATGTCAAACTAGGCGTACAAGTTAATTCAGAGCCGGGGTATGCAGCTGCGGGGAGTGAGCAATGGTGACTATATGGAGCTTTATCGTACCGTACCCTAGCATGCCTTGCCTACCCTGGCTCTCAATTAAGTACAGCTATTGTCCCTATTGGCATTTGACCAGTAGTGGCGCACACGTGACAGTAATGGTGGACACATCAGTGGTCATCAGTGGTTCGATGTCAAACTAGGCGTACAAGTTAATTCAGAGCCGGGGTATGCAGCTGCGTGGAGTGAGCAATGGTGACTACATGGAGCTTTATCGTACCGTAATAAATTACCTGAAGTAGTTTTAAAGTTTACCCTTTCCAGCACTTAAAAAATATTTGAAAAGATCGTTAATGTCTAAAGCGTATTATAGGGTCGAGGACTATCTAACAGACACAAATGCATGGCCTACACCCGAAACTAAGTCAATAATAATTTGTTCAAATGCAAAAGCTTTATCCTGTTTTTTCTTGTCTGGGGGACACCGTTGATGCAGGAAAACATATCGAAACTTTTATGTGGTCATCTTGCACCATCTCATATACACATATATAAGTAGTTGATTCTATTCTATTTTATTTTATTCTTTTCTATCTTTCTCTCCCGTAAGATTTTTGGCATGTTTTCCTGCTGAACTACTGTTATTTGATATTATATTTAATTTAATACTTGTAGCTTTATATAATGCTAGACTAAGTTGTACCATTGTAATATGAAATATGAAATATGTTTAAAAAATGACTGCTGAGTTTCTTGCGGCGTTTCTTCTCAGCAGTGGTCTCCTCTTGGGAAGCGCTGGTAGTAACTTGACGTGTAAAAGTGCCCGAGCGGCCTACTTACTGAATAAATTTCTTTTTTCTTTTATCTTTTATCTTTTTTTTTATCGTACCCTAGCATGCCTTGCCTACCCTGGCTCTCAATTAAGTACAGCTATCGCCCCCACACGTGACAGTAATGGTGACCACGTTAACAAGCATGAAAAAACCCGACTCTCGTTGCTCACTAACTTTAAATCGTTATTAATCGTAAATGGTCGTTTACAGATGATTTTTAAATACCTATTGAATGATATCCCATTTGTTATAGTTCGACTTTTTTTTTTACAATATGGCGTCTAGCTGCCAATTGAATTTAAGTTACCTACTGTTATAGGTTAGGTATCTTTAGTGAAACTCACGAGAGACAAATAAATTGCCATAAGAATCATCAGAATCGGTCCATGCGTTGTTTCTAGAGCGCCACAAAGGAACAAACATACAAATATAGACAGATAAACACATTACCCTCCTCAGCAGTTGGGTAAAAACAATACGATAACATGTCAAGAGTGATATCATTTTACCGGGTAGAACAGTGCCATATTGTAAGTAAGAACGCACATACGTATTCAAGGCACTGTGAAAGTCAGTAGAACGCTTTTATGCAATCATGTAAACAGGCGACTAATGACTATATTGAAAAATGCCGAGGTATAATAATGCCGATTTTCCAAACATAAAAAAGTCGAGTCGAGTAATAATGACGAAATATAAAAATGACGAAGTATAATAATGTCGAAATGGAATTAAGACGAGGAGGTATAATAAGGGATAGGTGGAACAGGGGCTAGGTAGGTTTAGGTTATGTTAGTCGTGCAGCAGGCCCGGAGGGCCAAACCACCCAGAAATAGGAGCTCCGCGCATGCGCGCCTGCTGCAAAACTAACATGACCCCTACCTGTCGTCATTTTTATACATCGACAAAAAACAGATGGTCATTATTATTTGTCGACATTTTTATGCATCGACAAAAATAATTCTAGTCTTGGTTATTTTTCGACATTATATGTATAACGTGACGATATTTTTATACCTCGTCATTTTTCAATATAGACATTAGTCGCCTAACTCTTCATCATCTTGACCCATTTTTCCGATGTCAGAATTAAATAGCACATGCATATCAAATAAACAATTCACAGGAGATCTCCAAAAATATTGTGCCTATAACCCAGAAAAATAATGATAATCATTGTGACAGCTGTCTTTGTCAACTGTCTAACATTTATCTATAGTCGAAAGTATAAAGTATTGATAAATTATTTTTGTGTATCTGCTAACTCCTCCTAAACCACGCAACGGATTTTAATGCGGTTTTCGCCATCAGTTACATAATTTTTCATGGAAGGTTGTTATGTATAACAAATTCTGGTTTATCTATGTATGTATGTAAACTCTTTATATGGGGTGGGGTAATTGGTTTGAATCAACCTCCTCGTGGTCCACCCTGGGCAACGTCTTCCCAAGAGCAACCTGCACAAAGCAAACTGCATTGAAGACGGCTAATCGATTCTAACCTACATCGGCCCGCTGGATCTGCTCCTTCAGAGACTCCCAGCGTATCCTGCGATTAAATTAAATTAAACAAAAGTTATGCAAGCAAACGGACCTTCCAAGGACCACCTGACGAGGACTGTCGGACCTTCTGTCCGCATTCTCCAATTAAACATTGAGGGTTCTTCAAGACCCAAATGTGACTACTTGGCCAGACTGGCAAGCGACAATGACATCGATGTGATAGTTCTCCAAGAACATCACATCGATAATATTAGTAAGTTGGATCACCGGGCGTCCATACCCGGATTCAATCTTTTGGCATACACACTGTCGCCTATTTATGGGTCGGCAGTTTATTCAAAATCGACTTTAGCTGACTTCTCAGTTATTGATATTAGTAATACTGATAATTTAGAAGTAATTACGTTTAAAATTTCTAATATAACCATAGTCTCAGTCTATAAGCCTCCTAATAATGTATTCCCGACCCCTCCCCTACACACACAACCTCATCCTTGTGTGTACGTTGGTGACTTCAACAGCCACCATCCCTCCTGGGGCTACGCATCCAGTGACGCTGGCGGCATCTTTCTGGCGGATTGGGCGGAACAGCAACTCGTGTTTGATCCGAAAGACAAAGGATCCTTCCACTCCGCGCGGTGGCAGCGCGACACAAACCCAGACCTTTGTTTCGTGTCGACCGACCAGCGTGGACACCCTGCGCCTGCATCTCGCAGAATTTTAGGTAACTTTCCTAGAAGCCAGCACCGTCCAGCATGCATCACGATCGGCCTTGAAGTCCCTCTGGTGAAGTCAGTGCCTAAAGCTCGCTGGAATTTTTCCAAGGCCGACTGGGATTCCTTCGGGATGCAAGTGGATTCAACGATCCGCTGGATTAAACCTATTGCAGAAAACTACGGTCGCTTCTGCCGGGTACTGCTCAGTGCCGCTAATCGCCACGTTCCTAGGGGATGCCGCAAGGAGTACACCCCCGGATGGAGTGCTGACGTGGAGGAAGCGTACCAGGAGTACCTAAGCACAAAGGAGCCGGAAGCGGGCCACGACATCCTGAACGCACTGGATGAGTCCCGACGTCGGAAATGGGTCGAAAACGTGGAACGCCTCGATTTTGCGCACTCCAGTAGAAGAAGCTGGACTCTACTCTGCAAATTGGGAGGTGCTGCGGCGACTGCGAGAGTGGGGAACTCGGTGCAGCCGGAAGAAATCGCCAAGCGTCTACAGCAACTAACAAAAAGTGGTTCTCTGGACAGGGGGTTTGCCAAATCGATCCGCAAGAGTAACACTGAAAGGGCTGGGAAACTCTCGCTGCATGAAACCCTTGGTGCCCCTTTCACTATCCCCGATCTGGAGTCCGCCCTACGTTCGACCAAGAGCGGCAAAGCAGCAGGCATGGACGACATATACCCTGAATTTCTGGCCCACCTTGGGAAACGAGCTAAAAGATGGCTAATATGCTTCTTTAATAACATCCTCGAGTCTGGTATCCTACCTCCGATCCTAAAGGGCTAAAGTTATTGCCATCTTAAAGCCGGGGAAACCTGCTGACGATCCCGCGAGCTATAGACCCATCTCACTGCTGAGCGTCACGTACAAACTGTTAGAGCGCTTGCTGTACAACCGATTGTACCCAATTGTCAACCCCCACATTCCTGCGGAACAGGCTGGTTTCAGGGCGAATCGATGTTGTGCGGACCAGGTGCTAGCACTAACATCGTATATCGAAGCCGGCTTCCAGAATGGTCTCAAAACCTTTTCTGCCTTTGTCGACCTTAGGGCAGCCTACGACACTGTGTGGGTGGACGGTCTGCTTCACAAGCTGATTGATGTGGCACCATGCAAGAGGGTCCTTAAATTAGTGAAAAGCATGCTTGGCCCCCGCTTGATTAAGGTGATGCTTGGCGCGGAGGAAAGTAGTTTCAAAATAGTGAAAAATGGACTTCCCCAGGGCTCAGTGCTGGCCCCACTACTTTTCAACGTGTACACGAGCGACGTGCCCGCTACGATCGCCGAAAAGTTTATGTATGCTGACGATCTGGCTTTGGCATATCAGGGTAAAAGTTTTCAGATGGGTGATGACGTGCTCACTAATGACCTCCACGCGCTGAGTTCCTATTATAAAAAATGGCGACTTTGCCCAAACCCATCCAAGACGGAAGTCACCGCTTTCCATCTTACCAATTGTATGGCTAGCGACGAGTTAAACGTACTCTTTGACGGGGAGAAGGTCCGGCATAATTTTACCCCGAAATACCTGGGTGTCACCCTAGATAGGTCGCTAACTTTCCGCGTACACCTGGAGGCCACTGCGCAGAAGGTGAAAACACGAGTGAACCTGATAGGGCGTCTGGCTGGGACTACGTGGGGTGCCCGTGCTGATGTCCTGCGGACTTCCGCCCTGGCTCTGGTGTACTCCACTGCAGAATACTGTGCTCCGGTGTGGTACCGGAGTGCTCACACCCATAAGGTCGACGCGCAACTAAACCGAGCCATGCGGATCATCACGGGGACACTGCGTCCCACTCCAACTTCCTGGCTCCCCGTGCTGGCTAACATAGCTCCTCCGCACCTGAGGCGCTCGCGGGCGGCGGCGGCAGAATGGGATAAAGCAGTCAGCACCCAACTTCCACACAGGTTGCCGATTGCCAGAACCCTGGACAGGCATATACCGCAGCGACTCCCCTCGCGTAGGCCTCTCTGGTCAGACCCCGTCATCCGCCAACCCTTTGACATTCGGTCCGCGTGGTCGGCTGACTGGGAGTCCCAGGAATGCTCGGCGGGTGCCCTTGTGGGGAACCCGTCTGCCCAGCTGCCTGGTTTCAAGACCGGCCGTAAGATCTGGACGACGCTGAACCGCATCCGCACGGGAGTCGCCCGCTGCAACTATTGCCTTCACAAGTGGGGCCATAAAGACTCGCCGGCGTGTGATTCCGGCGCTCCACAGCAAACAGCTTATCACATCGTGGAGGAGTGTCCCAACCGACGTTTTGCTGGCGGCTACGCGAAACTTAGCGGGTGCTCTGAGGAGGCTATAGACTGGCTAAATAATTTAGATTTACTTTTATAAGGAGCGCAGGACTTTCACTCGCAAGGCCGTACGATAATAATAATAATAACTCTTTATTGCACATAAACAATTACAAAACATGGGCACAACATGGGGATTATGTATGGGCGTTACAGAAACCCCACATCAACCAAAGCCAAGCGAGAGTATCTAAAGTCAATAAATCTAGTCTTTTACAACTTATGATATTAAAATAAACAGTTGATTATTCAAAGAATCAATCAAAGATTTTGTCAGCTCAACAAGGGACTAAAACAAGCCATAATGACACGAGATATTTAGCCACCCATGCGAGCAACGCATTTGAACTCTTAGGATTGCAGTTTTGAGATTTTAGTCTTGAGATTTCAAATGTTTATGGATCACAGATAGTCTGAGTGCTCGAGTGCCTTCTCAGTGCCATAAAAAAAAAACGTAATCATAAATCTCGCTTCACAAAATTAAAGAGCATGAGAAGTGAAAAATTTATTAATAGGCAACGATCCTTGATTGACGTAAAAATAATTAAGTATCTATTTTAAAATCTAAAGTTTTATTTCAATGTTGAAAGAAAAATAGTTTCATGGTTAACTTATATTATGTTAGAGTGGAAAATGTCAACATTTACATAATTACATAACTTTTTTCTACTTACATACACACACTAAGGTCCGTTTGCACGTTGATAGAACTTTGTGATACTGATAACCCCAGGTTAAATTATTTTTAACGAATGTCATATTTCAATCAGAACTGACAATTTTGACGAATTAACCTAGGGTTAACATTGATGTGCACGCAGGCCTAACTTTAGTGCCTTGATTGCCTTTTACAATTTTGTGTGGCATTTTATGCTACAGCCAAACAAGCCATCTTGACAATGATAGGTGAAAGGTGACAGTTCATATCAGCTGCGCCATTGTCAGGATGGTGGATAGGGGGCTGGTCACTTGATAAAAAGTGACCAGTGGTGGTTCAAATAAGGGATAATACAGATATTCCTCTCCAAACATATATCTGCATCAGATATCAAAAAATAAGCATCCCTAGTTCAAATTCATTCATTGGCCCTTTAATAGTCATTTATTATCGTAAACTAAAATTATAAACACGAGTCAGTCTTCACATTTCTTTTGTCCTGAAACAAAATAAAAAATACTAGTCAGTCTTTTTAAAAACATGAAAGCAAAAACGTATGTAAGTTAAAGTATACATTATTTGACTATAGTAACATTTAATCAATAGGTTCCCTAAGTGACCCCACAGTGAGCGCTGAAGGTATGGCGGGACAGTACGCCCCTCAGAAAAACTAAGGGAGTGCTGTACCGGTTTAGGGGGACACTTCTCTTTTGACAAAATAATTTTAAAAAGTAGTACAGATAGAAAAAAATTGTTATATCTAACTTAACACAATTAAAATTGGATTTTGCAATCAATTTATTTTAGTGCATTTCACACCCAGTAGGTATAATGACTCATATTAGTCACAGAAAGATAATTTTTTTTTATGTGATATGAATACCTATTTGTAATGATTAGGACTCCGAATTTTGGGGGGCGCTTTTGGCAAATTGTAGGGAGAGAACACCGCTGTTTATCATTGTTACCGACAATTCTATAGTATATTTATTTATTTATGGCTTTATTAAATAAAACCTCAAATTTGCCAGTGACACTCTTTTCAGCGGTCTATGATGAAAATTGTTCCGACATATCGCACCAGCAATTGATATAAGTATGGTGGGATCTAAAACCCATAGGTATTATCATTCTCAAGATAATCTTTAAACTACAATCTAACCACTGCCAATGCGTTGCCAAACCTGAGGTCTAAGATAGATACCCGCTATGCTATTTAATTGTAAGTATAGTTGATTATGAAGTACGTTACAAAAGGTACAAAGCAACGAAACAATACGTACTATGCTTTCTGCTTAAATATCGCCCCAGTAATTGTCCCGTGTCGCTGTATCAAGCACTGTTTCGTATCCGTCTCCAAGCATACAGTCGGCGGCTTCAAGTTCGGCTGTATTTTACAAGCCTGCTCAGAAATAGCGACGATTATTCCGGCGGAGTCGACGTGAGCCGTGCCCTTTGATGCCAGGCACAGACCTTGGTGGTCCGCAACTAGGCAACCACCGACGTTTGGCGTCGAAAGTATCTCCTCGACAACTCGGTCAAGTTCTTTCTCCATTTTTAAGTCCTTACAGGTATTGTGTAAAGTTCGTTACAAAAGGAATGACAATGAACAAAACACAGGACGAGAAACCAAGTACCTAAATCAAGAAAATAAATGTCAAAGTGACGTATCCCTATCCCGAGAAGTGACGTTTTTGACGTGACGTAAATTCCTAAACGAAACGTTTAGGAATTTACGTTTCGGTCATGGGATTTAAAGTGATAGTTTGGCAAAAAAATACAACCGAATTCAATCTCGAACCTCTTTCGAAGTATTTCATAGGAGTTTCACGTGATTCTAGATTACGGGTGGAACATGGGTGGAACAAAACGTAGTGATTATATTCTCTTTGGGTGGAACTAAAATGTTTATAAGCAGATCACCACCCATTTATTACCGTACTATTATAACATCAGTTTAAAATTGGACCATGTTGATAATTTAATTTTATACGGCCTCCTGTTTTTTAAATCGTTTTTGCTGAGGTAAGTAGGCATATTTTTAATATAATGCTGAATTTTATTCAATAGAAGGGTTGCAGCTCAGAATCCTGTTGCACATCCTAAATATGCGCACTCCTCAGGAAGGCTAGACGTAGGTTTCGGGAACTCTTCGGGACTACCAATACCACCACACTGTCCAGCCTGACTTTATTTATGGTGATACGGGACCGGACTTATGACTTATGAGGCATGTCCATCAGCCTCTCTTACGCTCTCTTCATTTAAGTTTTGATGCCAGAGTCGCCAGATGATGTACGATGCGGCCAAATAAGTAGCTGCACACTTTAGTTGAGGGCTTTGTCACTTTATCGCAGTGATTCTCAAAGGCAAAGGGGTCCATGTGAGCGGAAAAATAATAATGGGGGTCCATGAGATGAAAAGGGGTTCGCAATAGTGGATCCTATTTAATCAGGTCAAATTAGTGACTTCCTCACTGCTCAACTAAACTGCTCCACTGATAATTTGTATCAAAAAAAAGTGAGGTAGCTTTAGTTTATGTTAGATATTCAGCCGGTCCGAAAGGTCAAAACACTCAGTGACCCAGTTAAATTTTATTTTGAAATTAAACTGCTCGACTAGTTAACTTTACTCATGGGGGATGAAGGGTTCAAATTACGTTTTTATTTTCTGTGTTTTTCCGTTTGTATTTTTCCACGCTCAATTTTAACAGTAGCTTGTGTTAATTTTTAGCCGGCTAGACTTCAAACTTCATCCGTTCAAAAGATCCCAAAGATTTTTTGATTTTTCGTAAGCTGGAGGTCTACCCGAAACGGAAAAAATGCTAAGTGGTGTACGATATGAAAACTTTAGGGATCTCTGCTTTAACGTCATGTTTGAACTGTTACGCTAATCCGTCAAAGGCGTTAAACCGTCAATGTACAAAAGTGTGCACGTCATGATTCAATCAGTTCAATTTTCCCTTGCAATAATGTCATTTCAGCGACAAGTGTCAACCTTAGCGATAATTAGATCTCACAGATTTTTTTGTCAAAATTGGTAGACCTTTTTCTTGGCCGACCGTCCCTATGTATGTTGTATAAACCGCGGTGTCTCGAACATTCTCCGACATTCTGCGGTTTGGCGAATTTAGTTAATTTTTAAGGCCGTCTTTTTCTATAACAACTAATTTTAACCCACACTGCGTACATTTTGCTTAGGAGCACGGCTCTGCTAATAGTGGATTTTCATAGTCACGGCCGTTTTTAGCGTATATTTTGTACGGAACCCTCAGTACGCTAGTCCGACTCGCACTTGGCCGGTTTTTTATCAACATATTTTTATTTTTGTTGTAACATATTAACGGTCAAACATACGGTGTCTTAACCTTTCAAGATGCCTATTTTAAAAGGATTTGGATCATCCCTAGGTATATTGGTAACTTTTTAAAGTTCATATTTGACCTAAAACCTAAGAGAGCGGTCGTAATTACTTACTAGAATTTTGCCTCTAGAAGGTAAATAATCCATTGCTGTATGAATAATCCGATTTCTTGATTGAATGCCTTAGACACCGAAAGATGAGGATGATAATTACAGTCGACGATAAAGAGATTGAGAGCAGAGACAACCTTTTCACCTTACTGCTTTGTAATAAGGTCCAAAAGTGGATACATCTCTTTGTAGGTGACTGTACCTATATACACACAAATGTTTAACTACAAACAGATATATCTATGCTTGTTACTTATTCTATGATTCAACACGTCTCGACACTGGTCAAATTGTCTCTGGACTTAAGCCATAATAATTAAAGAATTAAACTGAACTTGATGTAAAGAGCAGGAATTTTATTTAAAAAAAAATTAGATCGTGCTGAGCATACCTTAATAATCTGTGGTGCTGAGGTTTACGTATTTATAGTTTCAATAATTCATTTGTGCTGCTGAACGAGTAGCAATATATGAAAGAATACAATTTTATATTACACAATTTATAGGTAAACATACCGTTCCGAAATTACTCCGATCGGGAATATAACAACATGCTCATATGTTATGACATGGCTGGCGGGAATGCGGCGGCAGCCCGTCGATTACGTTCAAGGGGGTTTTGTTAAGGAAAACCGGACAGCCAGCGGACAAACTTTCACCCCAGTCGCGCAGCGTATTCGGGAGTCGACGTCGTACCGAGTTCAAAGTACCGACGCCGCTGGACCTAGTTCCCATACCCAGGTACTTAACGTTTTTTATTTTGAAACCTTTCTGAGTAAAGCAAATTATACGCACATACAGATGTAGTGCATAATTGTTTTCTTTCGTATTTTCACGGAAACGTACGAACGTATCATGCTGCTTCAGTCACCCTCAGTTCTTATTGTACTGTGACCGACTGAAATAGCTAGACACGTTCGTACGTTTCCGTGAAAATACGAAGGAAAACAATTATGCACTACATCTGTACGATATATGTTTAGGTGTCTTCCCAAACCGTCAGTGTGTACGCGTCCGTTTGTTAGTCCTTTACCTCAAAATCATAAATTCCTTGTAGCAATTCACAGAATCGCATTTCACCTCGAATGAACAAAATTTCAATAGAATCTTTTACTTGGAGCAATTTTTCGCGTGGCTTTTTACATTAGTATAATTAATATGTAGCATTTAATTTTTCTTGTAGTATTTTACCCTAGACGAATTTCGTCGCGATCGATGTTTGTTTGGGACTCTATTTAATGTGCCGCGTTAATTGATGTTCGCACTAAAATTCTGTAACATTTTTTTTAAAACGCGTTTTATACCTGTAGTTTAATGTCTTAAATGTTATCAAAGTCATTGAAATATAATCTTTGTGACTAATAAATAATAGATGATATTCTGTCATTGCGAAATTGAAGTACAGTGACATTAAAGTAGGATACAATAATTATTATTATAATTATAATATAACTCAATATTTGTGAGAAAATACGGAGCTTGAACCTGGGTAAAAAAAATTAAAAAAGTACATTGCGACTAAAGATATGGTCTAATACTGAATTAGACGATTAGGATACAAAGCGAAAATGTATCACACGATCGAGGTGAAATGCGACCAAAACTTATATATCGACAAAAATATGACGATTGAGGCACAACGCGATAGTTAAATGCACGATCAAGGTGAAATGCGACTAAAACTTATAACGACTAAAACAGTAAACGATCGAGACACAACGCGAAAATTAAATATACGTTCGAGGTGAAAAGCGATTTGGTGAACCGCTACAAGGAATTTATGCTTTTGAGGTAAAGGCCTAACAAACGTACGCGTCAGACAAAAAAGTGCCATTTGTATTGAAAAGTACGAGACCGCCCACTAGACCGTTCCGTCACCGACCAACATTTTAATACTAATTACCAGACTTAGGAGTTTTCGTGGCACGAACAAAATTGTTTCATCGATAAATTGTACTTTCTTATGACAGTTATGACCATGAGATAACGTATAATATGAACATGGGCCTTACAAGGAGGCTCAAAGTCACTCAAAGGGCTATGGAAAAAATTAAAATGATTTTCGTATCCCGGGAGTTATAATGAATCGAATGGGCGCAATGAGAAACGTGTGCTGATTAGAAGAGCTTTTTTTTAAACATTTTTACAACTCTATCCCATGATAACGCAAAGCCCTGAATAACTGCCTCTTTGATTTTCATTTCCAAGATGATTGTAACCATGAACTTCAGAGGCATACATGTGCAAATGATTTAATACCCGCAGTTTTTAAGCAACTTCAATCAGCTGTAACTCGAAAACGCAGCGACATACCTAGGACCTTAATTGACGGGACCAAATCAATTCGTATCTACTGATCTTAACTGCAATCCACCTCGATGTGAAACATGTGCAAATCATATACCGAAATGCTCGCCACCTCCCTAACTATTATATTACATGGATCAGTTTATACCTATTCAAGCTAAAATAAAAGTCACGAATGGTCCCTATTGCGTTTTAATTTCGCACCCGTCCCAAAGTAGGTATATTTGTACCACAATAATACCAAAAACAAACAATAATCATCGATCATGACGTACGTAGACGAAGGTTGTAAGTTTAATTCAAAGTTCAAGTCAAGGCTATTATTACCCCATAAAAATGTCTAGTCAACGAACGTCATTTGTTTATTGCCTTCGTGATTGTTAAGCTCGTCAATTCATGTTGTTTGAGGTTTATTAGTTTTATTATAATTACTTACTACCTAGTTGGTTACTAAGTTCTGTTACTAAGGTTGATGCAAATAAAACTAACTTATGTTTATTTTTTAATTTCAATATGTATAAAAATTAAAAGCTTAATTAATATAAATTTTGAAAAACAATTAATAATTTTTCTTGGTTTCCGCAATTCCCGATACGATCTTTTAACATTCACAGCCGGCATCGATGAAATTACTCATGACTTTTCTGTAAATTTCATTTTTTGAAATCGCTTAAAAGTTAGTCTTTGTTTACCAAAGAACTTTTTTTGTGTAATATTATAAAAAATCCTATCTCTGTATATGTTTAGAGACTAAAATTATATTTCTCAACATGACTTAATTCCAACTTATGAAGCAAGAGATTTGGTGAGTTTTCGTATTTCTGCAAAATCATGTGAAATCTTAAAGTCGATTTAATGAGTCATCAAGATTGACCGGTGTCCAAGCGGATCTTTAGTTGCTTTGAATACATTCGTATCAGAATTTAAAGCTAGAAGTCTGTTCAATATGTCACGCAAATTTGAACTCTCTACAGGAACTCTTACAAAAGTTGGGGCCGTTATCAGTATCATCGTCGTGCGTGATTTTAACTATGATTTTATCGTCCGAAATGGGAATACTTCAAGCTCGTACATCACATAATTGCAATAGTTTAAGTTTAGAATACATTATTTTTATTATTATTCTATATAAATCAAAGTTTTGATTAATATACAGGTTTATGCAAAACTGCTTTAATTTTTTTTTAAATTGTAATTAATCTCAGTAACAGAACTTAGTAACCGACTAGGTAATACTAGTGGCACTAAAAGTGATTAGGATTTTTGCTCGCTTTGCGGCCTTACTCTATCTACATTCAACCTATTATATTTGTATCGTTTGTAACTCGGCCGCCTTACTGTACTTTAAATTTATAATAGTTATTAATAGTACTTACCTTAGTCCTCTAAACCTACATACATCGGCAACGGGAAGGCTTGGGCCGATAACGAATCATTCTAAAAACCGGGCAAGTGTGTGGGGGACCATGCTCGGGGTAGGGTTCCGAAGCCGTTAAGTAGCTACTACAAACATAAAAACAACAAGTCATTACTAATTTTCTATTTTTAAAGTCATTTGGTGCCGTTTTAGATGATTTTAGTAGTTATAAATTTAATTGCCTGTATCTCCAAAAACAATGATGTCTACATACTCGTGATAGTTTTTCTATGAAATATGTTATATGCGATTTTATTGAAGATATTTTTCAGATTTTTATTAATTGTAGTTTTGGCTGTAGTTACACTTGCCTCTAACAATAATTAGCCCTTTAAAGCTTAATATTTTACAAACGGAACACTAAATCGATATTTTTTTTGAAATACCCATGCAGCGACACCAATCATTATGGGGTAGACTAGAAACAAATAAAACATCCACACGTTATGTATAGGGGAGGTACACTTTTTTTTTTCCCAAGGTTTATTTTACCACTTAACTAGTTTAGTTAAGTAAAGGGGGTTGAAAATGTCCTGAATGGCTTCGAAAAAAGAATGGTGCGGCTGTGCCTTTGTTTATTTGTTTTGCTCGACTTGGCCGGGTCAATGCCGTGCGTGTCCCCAGATAAAGTGGGCCATTTAGGAAAGTAGACAGTTTGGGAAAATAGACGGTATGAGAATGTAGACAGTTTGGGAAAATAGACGGTATGAGAAAGTAGACAGTTTGGGAAAATAGACGGTATGAGAAAGTAGACAGTTTGGGAAAATAGACGGTATGAGAAAGTAGACAGTTTGGGAAAATAGACGGTATGAGAAAGTAGACAGTTTGGGAAAATAGACGGTATGAGAAAGTAGACAGTTTGGGAAAATAGACAGAATGAGAAAGTGGACCGTTCAGGCAAGTGGACCATTTAGGAAAGTGGACCTAAGGTACCTACCTGAAGGACTAATTTGTATATTCTTACCAAATTACAGTTTTCTAGTACTAACAGTCTCTGAGCTAGGCTGTGGACGGACGGACGGACATGGCGAAAGTATAAGGGTTCCAAGTTTGACTACGGAACCCTAAAGTGTCATTTCATTTAATTCCAAAATTATCATTTTTATATTTTTTTTACTAAATAGGAAATTATAATGATTCCAATGTAAGTAATTTTAGTTGCTCTCTAACTTGCCATGCTTCTTTATCTTTGTAGGTACATCTTTTTTATTTATCTTCTCCTTCTTAACATAGTAGAAAACAAACTCGCTTTCTGCATCAGTCTGCCTGTCTGTCTGTATCTCCGTTTAGTCTTTCTAAACCAATCAATGGATTTTAATGCTAGTCTCACCATCAGTTAGACAGTTTTTCACGGAAGGTTTTTATGTATAATTAATTTTAGTTTATGTACGGGTTATATATAAGACACGTAGACACTAAATTCGAATCAATTATCGGTAAATAATAAAAATAAATACATTAATATCACGGGACATTGTGTCGCCAATTGACCTAGTCCCAAACTAAGCTCTAGGCTTGTATTATGGGTACTAGACAACGATATAAATACTAATATAGGGAAAAACATTATTAAATACTTAGAAAACATCCATGACACAGTAACAAATATTCGCAGTTTTCGTACAAATAACCGCCCTTACCGAAATTTGAACCCAGGCCCGCTAGCTTCGTAGGCAGGGTCACTAACAACCAGGCCAATGCGTCGTACAGTCGAGTTAGTAAATATACTTTGGTAAAGTCTGACAATAACAAGTATACCTGACTATAATTGTCTTTAGATAGAGGATGAAATAGTGTAGAGAATAATGCTACCTCTTATTAGTTAATTAAAAAGGTTGAATATATGTTCATCAATCATCATCATCATCGTATTGTTATCCTGGGTGCGACAGAGACGAAAACCTCTCTTATCTAATTAATCAATCAAATCTATCAAAACATTAACACATTTTTCATGAAAAAAATAATTAACAAAGAAAAAGTTTATGACAAGAATCTGTCAGTCACATTGCATTTTCACCAAAGGTGCTTTTCATCAAAAAATATGATATTAAATGGAGATTACTACCTCATAAATCTCAAAATAAACAAATAAATACAATGGTTATGTGTTTAAATAAATAAATGACCATGCTCCATCTTGAAACGTACGCGAATATGGAGGAATAATAGTAAATTTATTTGTTTATATGAATGACCTTGAGTGAGTACCTGCAGTACTGCGATTAAACTGATAGATACGGGTAAAGTGTAATAGTTATTTATGTGACTGGTGTATAATGAGAGGCATTAATACACGAGTGTGGTTTTATGAAACGAGCCGATAGGTGAGTTTCATAATTCTTATTATGAAACTCACCTATCGGCTCGTTACATAAAACCACACTCGTGTATTAATGCCTCTCATTATACACCAGTCACATAAATAACTATTACACTTTACCCGTATCTATCAGTTTAATCGCAGTACTGTGTGATCTTTCACACGAGTGTTTTAATGCCTAATTATGCGTACAGTCGCATACATAACTTTATCTACATGCATATCATAAGTTTTCTACAATATGTGAGAAAATTGTACCATGTTGCCTTGTATCTTAAAGAACCTGCATCTTGATATTCACTTTAAAGTTTCGGTCACCGAAACTTTAAAGTGAACATTAAGATGCAACTACATCAATAACCGATACTTTAATGACATGTAATACTTTAATGTTAACATTAAAGTGCAACCACAGATACAGGTTTCTTAATATACCTAGGCTGTTTGCTTATCGTTTCTAAACATATAATAGGGAAGTTATGATATGGATGTAGATAAACATATTTATAAACTCGACTGTACCAACACCAGTGTTTGGCGACACAACTCTGACGCATCTCCTAATATTTTTGTCTTTAGAAGGCTCTAACCGTTATTACTTGACCTTTTACTCAACTGAGATAAACAAAAGACGTGTGACAACCGGCGTCTAGTTCAAATACTTCGTATAACTCGACAGGCTAACACGCCATTAGCGACAGTTTAAAAACGTTTTTTTAATCTTCGGCTATATTTTAAGCAGGAAGGAGTCAAAGCTTTATTGCAATGTTGGTGGTACTTATCATTAGTGTCATGTTAATAGTAATAATAGTTTCTACACTAGAATTAATTTATTTGTGTAGAAATAAAGAAGAGCAGACGAAAATTTTGCGCTTTGGTATGTATAATTTTTTAATTGAATTGTTATTTTGATGAAAGGAGACTGTATTGTAAAAGAGTTTCTGCCAAATAATTTATACTTGGATCATGCTTTTTTTTGGACAGTCATCAGTTGTTTATCGAGTCTAAACTAAAGCTGGGCATTCACGGACGCGCCGTTTGTCTCGGCCACAGATGAATAATATTTTGACCACATTCACAGGCCAAATCGCGCCACGCTGGCTTTCCGTCCATTTGGAAGTCCAACGGACCACGCCAAGTACTTTTAAACGCTACAGTTTTGACATTTACGGATCGATTTCGATGAGACACTGGTCTATTCGGCTTGTTGGAACGGTCGCGAACTAAATGCCCAGCTTAAATGAGTTTAAATTCGGTTAAGAACAGTGGTGATCTTGTTGCCACTTTCCAACTCTATCATCAGATCAACCCTAAGATACCATAATATAATCGACGACACATCTAGGAACCCTTATAGTTTCGACATGCCCGTCTGTCCGTCTGTCCCTGGTTTAACACTCTTGGTATTACAAAGCTGTAATTCGGCATATAAATTACGTCAACAAAGTTGTAAAATGAAATCATGAATCAAAAAGTTTTTTTGGATATATCCCGGACACGTAAAAAGGGCCAAAAGGAGATGATCTTTTTTTATTCAGACAGCTTTTTCAAGCTTTCAAAATAATGGGGGTAGGTAAAGAACATTATTCGATTTAAGACATTTTAGAGTTCATTGTCCCCCCTACCAGCTAAACCATTGTTTTGTACTCGCAAGACGGTAAGGGCACAAACAATTAAACGGACGGTTACCGGTTTGACGGTTAAATTTGTTGGCTCGTTCATCCGTTCTCGGGTCATGTGTCTAGCCTTTACAAGGGAAACAACATTTATGCTCATTGTACATAATATTTGAGTTTGCCGGGTATCTAACCCGGAACCTTTAGCTTCATAGACAGAGTCAACCAAAGCGTCGTCAAAACTCGTTAAAAATGTTATTGTAAGTCTATGGGGATCAAAAAGAAAAATCAAAGTCAGTGGAAAATGTGAAGGCAGACATTTTTAATTTGTTTTGGACGGCGTAGATTGCTATTTTTTTTTTGTTTATTTTTGCATTGCATTTGTATTTTTTTGCATGCATTTTAGGGTTCCGTATTCAAACTAAGGTAAGGTAAGGAACCCTTATAGTTTCGCCATGTCGGTCTGTCCGCGGCTTAAGATAGCTCTTAAAAAACCATTGTGTACATGTTAATATTAAGGTTTAGACTTAGGGGACGAAATATTGAACTCGAAATGCGTCATTTTCGCTGAAGTTGCCCTCCGTCTACTTGGATCCATGGCATGGCTCCATTGATGGATCCTAGTACACTTTTTCCTCCACCTGAATCCATCGTACCAGTCAGTTCCAAATAATGGATTCTAAGACACTTTAAGGTGCACTTGGATCCTCCGAATTAATCAAACGAAGTATAATTTAAATGGCCGTTTCCTCGTGGTCCTACTATTTTTGTCCTACTGACTTTCGACGGAGCCCCGCCCGGGCGGGGCTCCTACTTCTAGGTGGTTTTGCCCTTCGGGCATCTGAAGATACCTAACGAACCTAACCTACCTACTTTTACAACCATAATTAGTATTTAAGTAAGTGGAGGATCCAAGTGCACCTTAAAGTGTCTTAGAATCCATTATTTGGAACTGACTGGTACGATGGATTCAGGTGGAGGAAAAAGTGTACTAGGATCCATCAATGGAGCCATGCAATGGATCCAAGTGGATGGCACGCTGAAGTTGCCTGTACCCACTACAGCCAAAACTACAAGTAAAAAATATGAAAAAAATATCTTACATGAAAACGAATTGTAAAAGAAAACTAACACGACTAATTGTAAGTAGCCTTGATTGATTCATGAGGTACATAGGCGACTAAAGTGTTTGTATTTACTAAAATCATCAAAGACTGCACAAAATAACTTTACAGGAACTCAGTTCCCACTTTTTTTCCCCTCTAATTTTTCTGTGTTTGTATTAACGGCGTAGTAACGGTAACCCTTGAGCATTGTGCAATGTGCCCTTGATCTAGAAAGCTATATTAATATAGGTGGTTCTTTAGATAGGTTTCATGAAAATTAATTGGGCCATTAAAAGGGACATTCGTTCTGAATGAAGGATTTTTGTTGTTATTTACCAGCTTTTACTAACTTCGCGTTTGTTTTTAGGGTTCCGTAGTCAAACTAGGAACCCTTATACTTTCGCCATGTCCGTCCGTCCGTCCGCAACCTAAATCAGAAACTCTTAGTACTAGAAAGCTGTAATTTGGCATGAATATACCTATTAGTCACGCCGACAGTGGCAAAATAAAATCTTGAAAAATATTATTTTTTTGTACCTCCCCCTTCTTACTCGTAACGTGTGGATGTATTTTTTTTCTCGTCTACCCCATAATCTGTGGTGTCACTGAACAGGTCTTTCAAAAAAAAATCTGTTAAGGGTTCCGTTTATAAAATATTACCTAAGCTTTAAAGGGCTATTTTTTGTTAGAATCAAGTGTAACTACAGCCAAAACTACAATTAATAAAAATCTGAAAAATATCTTCAATTATATCGAATTTCATAGAAAAACTATCACGACCAATGATGTCTACTTAACATCATTGGTTTTTGAGATACAGGCGATTAAAGTGTTTATACCTACTAAAATCATCTAAAACGGCACCAAATGACTTTAAATACAAAATTAGTTATTACTTGTTGTTTTTATGTTTGTAGTAGGTACAGTAGGCTGCAAAAGTGCATGGACAATTGAGAATTAAAATGCTATGCAGGTGAATGTCGACGCCATCTGTCTGCTTGTGGGGCGTTAGCAGCTATTAGTAAATCTTACTGGTTCAGTCAGATCTCACTAGATGGCGCTGCATTACCTTATAATATGAAAAATATTTTTTTCCACAAGAACCAAGCAGTTGCATAGTTGTCAACTTTATTATTCTTAGTTCACACTTCCAAACTCGGATTATTGATTAGATTATTAAAAAACACATTCAAAATCCATTTTACCCGAGCGGAATCGAACTATGAACCTCTTGTATCATAGGCAATGCCAAATGCCGTTCGACCATCGAACGTTTTGATAACCTGTCAAAATATATTATCAGTTTATGTTTATAGTCGGCTCTGCTTACTTTCTAAGAAATACGTTAGTATCAGAAGAGGGTAGAATGAAAATTTATAAATACCGGTTTCGTTTTTACATTTAACTTATGCACAATCCTTTGTTCACTGTTCCTCGTACGGTTACTGAGTTTTTAATTGCGTTATTATTTCATCAAAATGAGTTCACGTCGTAATATTGATTCAGTTACAAGATCGCAAATAATTGCCTTGCATAACGAAGGCAAGAATTTATCAGATATAGCCAGAGAGACAGGAGTAAACGTAAGTGTTTTTGATGTGTTTTGTTCAAACAAAACTTAATATTCATAGGTTAACTATTCTTTTTTTTTGTTATAGCGGAAAACCGTGGTTCTTTGGGTACGCCGATTTGAAGAAGAAGGATCTTTGCTACACCGTCAAAGAACAGGCAGACCACGGCTTATAGACGCGCCGCAGCGTCTAGCCATGGTGGTGGATTACGAGGAGAATGGTTTTATACCGACTAACCACTACGCCAGTTTATTTGACACAAGCGTGGACACCGTCCGTCGAGCTCACAGTGAGGGTCTGCATTATCGTAGACACGCAGTCAAACCATCGCTGACAGATAATCACAAAAGAGCAAGGTTAGAGTTTGCTTTGGAGCTTTTGGATTTAGATTGGTCTAATGTCATCTTTACTGATGAAAAAACGTTTAAATCGAGTCAACATGGACGTCTAAGTCTGTGGCGTCGCAATAATACGCGGTGGAATAGCGGCCACGTAGTGCCCAACATGGAGTCTGGTCGCATCAGCGTGAACATGTGGGGGTGGATGAGTGGAGCTGACCCGGGAGAACTAGTGAGGCTACCCAGTCGAGCCAATAGTGCGAACTATGTGGAAGTGCTGGAGGAGACCATGTTGCCCACTGTTCGGAATGTGTATCCTGAAGAGCAGTTGCCAATTATATCTTTCGTGCAAGATAATTGTCCGATACACCGTTCGCGTATTGTGCGGGAGTGGTTTAGCCAGCACGAAAATAACATTAAAGTTATTCCTTGGCCTGCTAGATAGCCGGATTTAAATCCCATTGAAAATTTGTGGGGCGTTATCGTCCAACGATGGGATAAACAGAATGAGCGAACACCAGAAACTTTAGAGGCTCATTGTTTAAAAATATGGGACAGTATTCGCGGGTCAGATCTGTGTAGAAATCTCGTCGGCTCAATGCGCTCCCGTTTGCAAGCTGTGATCGAACAAGGTGGGGGCTACACTAGATATTAAGTTTAAGCAAATAATTACACTTATATATATATTTTGTGTGATATATTTAGTGGAGACCGGGTTTTGATTAACGTATCACGTCATCATCATCATCATCCATCACTGCGTAAAACATTAATAATAATAAACGAAATGAATGTTTATTTTGCCGTTTTTAAGTTTCTGAGCTATGTTATGATATTTAATCATATATTTTAACGAAATACTTTATTGCCCCCTTTGTCACACGCCCGAGTTAATTTGTTTTTATTTTAAATTGTCAACTTTATTTCTATGTTAACTTTTTTGGTGTGTGTTTGGTTTAATAAATGTGTTTGGTTTATTTCATGGAGCTAGCAGAACTTTTAATTTATTGATGACTGATCATGATCAAAACTGTAAAAGACAGCTATTACAATGCGTTTAACCTTTAGGCACGCGGTTGTTTTATGCGCAGCGCAGGTGCAGGTGTTTAACGCATTTGCGTTGACGTTCCCTATTTTAATTCAATACATCGAAGCAATTACTACGCTTTGTTTTTGGGTCATACGCACGCAGCTCCAATCGCAGAGTTCAATTCATTAAAAAAAAATGTTTACAGTATAAAACAACCGCGCACTTTACGTTAACCCGGTCCCTATTTTTTTGAATTATATTTGTTATTACTAGTTATTGTGGGAAAGCTTCAATCATCTTTCCGATGTCGGAAATGAATACTTAAGCTAAGACCTCAATAGTTAGATGGAAAATTGTTATAATGTTGTAAATAATTAGTCAAATTGAGATAAACTGATTATACTCAAATATTTTATAAGAAGTAAATGATTTTAAACCACAAAAGTAGTATCATTTTTAAGAATGACGAATTTTTCCTGCTTTAAATAATGCATTTATTATGTTCCATCATTGTAAACGTAAGCAAATAATATTTAAAAAAAAAAACAAAAATATGCTTGCCACTAACGAGATTCGAACTCCCATCCATTGAGCACACCTACGCATGAAGCTTATAAACTGTGCCACCATCTCATACGGTTGACAAGACGAAATATCGATTCTAGTGCTGTGTAGTTAAGAAATTGCAGTAATAAGCAATTGAACTAGATCAGTAAACTGCGCCATCTAGTTTATTTGTTGCGAACTTGAAATCGAGTGCTCATAGGATTATCGACGTTAAGGTGTCCATGCAATTTTGCAGCTGACTGTACCTACTTAGCGGCTTCGGAACCCTACACTGAGCATGGTCCGAGATGCTTTTGCCCGGTTTTTTTTGACTAACACACATATTAGGCGTCACGTGAAAGTAATTAATTGACGAACTAGACATCGTAAATACATCTAAAGCCTATTCCATTTTACTTGGCTTATATAGTAAACTCTTTTTTTATTTTTATTAGATATGTAAAATAGCTTTATATCTACATTAACTAACACACAACACTCGTTTAGTATTAGTACATATAGAGAAATATAATGAAGCCTAGTAAACGTTTGAGCAATCTCAGCGTTAAATACAAACTTATTAAAAAAATAAGGAGTAGATACATTTTTTGGATAATAGATCAAATTGCAGAATACGATTTTTAAAAGAATTAAACCTGAAATACTAAATATCTACATCATTACATATTACCGACATTGTTCCTTTTTCGCCAGAAATAACAATCCCTCACAAAAAAAGGGAAATTATCTGCCCGTTTAGGCAAAGATGATGCATTTCTAGCTATAAAATTGTTTACCTACTAAATAAGCCAAGTAAGATGGAATTGTCCTTAGCAAGTTAATTGTTTCAGTGTCACTGGAGACTTTGAAAAACAAACTCAGAGGGGTAAAGAATCTTAAAGAAGAGGACGAAGATCAAGCCAGCCGGCCGCAGACAGTTTAAAGACAAACACTCGCCTAGTTAAACCCAATGGCAAAAACACAGCGATATTATGAGTTTCTTCACAGAGATTATGCTAAAAATGTCATTACAAGTATACTTAGTTATTAATTTAGATATTATGTTATTTTGTGATTTGAATGTTTTATTTTTTAAGTTTTAAATTAAGTCATTGACTAGTTAAATGTAAACGTTATAGGTAGTTAATTAAGAAATAAATCGCTGGACTTGATATTTGGAGGAAATATTTTTTTCATATCCTATCGGCGGAACATGAAGCATGGTGAATATTTAAAAAAAAAAAGCAACAACGCTGCGCCGTGTATCGTATGCGAGATAATATCTAGGCGCTTAAACGAAAAGAGAACCGAGACCACCCATCCATTCATTCATTCATTCAGTACGCATCGGACCGTGATGCTCTCTCGACGCGGCCGGGCGCTGTCCTCATAAACGCTCACCAAAACATTCTATTTTCAAAATTTCGAAATAACACCCGACCTTCACATGCGTCACAGACAAAAAAAATAGTTTTTTAATTTTAATTACAGTGTTCAAGTGCATTTACGGACATAGCTATGTTATTCATTACAATTTTAGCAATATTCGGAGCGTTGGTGATTTTATTAGCTTTATTAGACTTTCTGTGGACCCCATTGCAATTATTATCGTCATACTTGATGCCATTTTTCCTTCCTGCGGAAGTAGAACCATTATCAAAGCGATTTGGACCTTGGGCTGGTGAGTTAAGTTCATATTTACTTTCTAGGTTGTTCTATTAATGTTAAGGTTTGTTGTTAGGTTAGGTTAGTTTCCGCAACTGGTCAAGTTCTCACCGAGCCGGTTTATTTATTATTAACTACTAAATTGTACTGAAGTTTTGTTTTATTTTATTTTTTATCACTTAACAAATGGTAAGAAAATTAAAGAATGAATTGTAATAAAGTTTTTATCTACTAGCGTTTCTATTCATTGTTAAAGACAAGGACATCGACATCCTGAAAGCAGTGACCTTCATCTTCTCTCTGCATTGAGTTTTTATAAAATTATTGTATGCAATCCTCGTGGTCGGAAGAAAATAGAATGTCTTCGTGGTGACGTGGTATTTAAAACCCGATGAAAAAAAGAGGTGGTATGATTTTAACATATGAATGTATATCGTACCTAGCTCCAAACTGATGGACCCATTTCCTAAAGAAAGTAAGTACCTAAGTTTTAATTAGCACGGATCTTAACTAGGTTACGTGAAAATATGTTGGCCCGTTTAAGACGTAGGTATCAGCTCTAAAACAAGGGGTCACAATTATATCGAGGTTTTTATTTAATTTGATCAAGGCATTGACATGTTTTGGCAAACGTTTGAGTGTGAACGGTTGTGAAGCTACGCGTATTGCGTAGCGGTCAAAAAACCCCCGTCTGATTTCCAGGATACGGATAAATCTGACTAGGTAGGTTTAGAGGAGAAACTTTCAGCTCCACACTCTTAATCAAACATGCGCATAAATCTGATGATCTAGTGCAAAAAGGGTAAAAGTCGAAAATCCCTCGTAATGAAAAAGGGTTTATACATAAACGGAGTAAGTATACCAGACTTACGCCCTTTTTCGCTTGATCTTCAGGAGACTTATACCCTTTTCACTAGGACCCCAGAAACACTTGGGTCCTTCGAGAAGAATCTCTATCGTCAATTTGCATGGAATAACAGCGTCACTTCAAATCTCGGATTGTCATCTCGATCGCGACCGAGAATCGCCTCACTGGTCAGTGTTCCGTGACCACGATACCAAATATAAACATGCGTAAAAACGTGTTATCACGCAATTTGATTCTCGATTGAATCACCGAAAATACGTATTAGTATACTTAAATAAATCGTCGCCTTACCCGTAGGCCTATTGACCTTTAAAGTTTTAAACGCGTAGATTATAAAACGAACGCGTGTATTAATTTTATAGTCATTTTGAAAACAACAAGGCAGTTAAATAGAAAATGTACTTAGTTATGTTGTCTATAATAACTTAGTTGTAATATAATAATATTTTCTGGCTGGTCCGTTGGGAATTGAAATGAAGTAATAAAAATAAGACGTTAATTACTTGATATTATAAATAAGAAGAGGTTGGTCAGGATCGTAGCAGGTGGAAAGAAGTGGTCTCTGCCTACCCCTCTGGGAAACAGGCGTGATTTAATGTGAAGGGTCCACGGAAAGAACATGTCTGGTCACATTGGTAACTTTTTGAGATATCGCGATTTGAAAGTTAGGAATCATGTCATTTTGTACGTAATTTTCGTGTACAGGTTGTTTTTAAGAGTGAAAAAATACAAATCTGAAACTGATGGTAGGTTAATTTCCTCTATTACCAACCGACCAACCACTCTGTCCACCTAGGTGTACGGTTAGTAAGTTTTTTTCTTAACCAACAACCCGCCTAGTTTGTTGGTTAGTAATATACATAACTAGCCCTAACCGACAAACTTCTTTTAAATTAATTAATGGTTTGTCAGTTGATACGCGTCTATTATCAACCGACTAACCATCTGGTTCTACCGGCAAACCATACTGTCTTTAGGTAAAAATAAAGAAGTTTCTGTTAATATATACAATTTATTTATATATGTACATTTCATGGTGTCCCCTTGTTTTACAGACAGAAAAATTACAGAATTTTGTTTCACAGAAAATGTTTCATATACTATTTGGTCCTTGTATTTTTGCTTCGAATATTATTATTTTTTAAACTATTTACTTGAAAGAAACACATTCCACAGAAAATCAATTCAATGAATTTTATAATTTTATTTTTTCATTACACAAAGTTATCAAACAAAATATTTGTTTTTTAGCGAATATTGTTTGGTCAGTGTCTCTCTGGGCAGAACCGACTTGAATAGGTTAGGTTAGAAGGCTATGGCGGGAGCGAAGCGAAGCAAGCTCCCGCCTTAGTCTTCGAGGTTATTTTTTATATATATTAGAACAAAGAATATTTAATTTGCTATTCTATGATATGAAAAAAGAAACATTGATTTTTATTTGAAATAAAAAACGATGATTTAAATGTCTTCAAAGTAATTATTCTACATATTGATTATTCTATGAAATGATAATACGAGAAAAAATTTATATGAAATGAAATTCTAAACAAATTCAGTCTGTAAAATAACGTACAACCACATTTCATTTATACAATACTTTTTTTACCTAACTTTGTGTAAAAAATGCCCTACAGTAATTTCACCATTCAAAAGTTGCATCTGACTTCTTAATATATATGCGTCTTTTTTAATGTCAGAAATTTGTCGCGTTGTAGGGGCTCTACCTTCATGAATTTGCATACTGCAGACGGTGTAATATGCCATATCTCGTTGCAAGAAATTGAGTAGCTGGAGAATGTTAACCTTTTTCTTTCCTAGGTTACTGTTGAGCTTAAAGTTCCAGCCTTCTAGAAAATTTGTCGTACGATGCCGTTCTCCGAAAACTGACCATATCTTTATAAATTCTTCGCTACGGAGCCAGTAATTTTCGAAGTAACTGAAGTTTACTAAGCGGTTGTCATTCTCCATTCCGATTGATTCTGCTTTTATATAGTCCCAACCTTCTAATACTTTATTATCGGGCAATAAAGGGAGCACAGCAGACAGAGCGATAATAGTTCTAGTGAGTTTTTTTGATGTAAGCTTTAATTCTTTCCCTTTCTTCCATATGGATTTATTTAAGTGATAGTAGCACCCATGCAGATCAATTCCTGGAAAAATATTTAGCACAGCTTGCATAGCAGCTTCCTCAAAATCAGTTTTATATTTTGAAGGGTTCCAATTTGGTGCTGTTGTTTTAATCAATTGAAAAAATATCTCATAGGTACGTTTTGTTTTGTCGGATAGTAAGGCATAAGCAAGTGGAATTATATTTGTACTATTGTCTGTGCTCCCTAAATCTCCGTGTAATACGTACAATTGTGCAAATGGTTGCGGACAACTTTTAAAGGTGCCGTCACTAAAATAAGAGGTTATTTTACCCATAATAACTTTCGCTTCTTCTGAACAAAAAATTAATATGCGAACTCCTTCGTCATGGTCCTGGTAGTCAGCCAATAAGAGATACTTGAATTTCTTAGGCACTTCAACATCCATTACAGTTTTACATACTATTTTTGACACTCCCGCTTCTTTATTCTTATTATAATACATCCTTGACTTTATATTACGAAATGGAGGGACATTGCATAATAGGTTTATACCTCTATCCTGAAGAGAACCGACTGCATTTTGATAAATTTGAGGTATAGGGACATCATCAGATTGTTTACATCGTTTTACACACAAATCTAGTTGTAAGTCCAGTTCATTCTTGTTGAAATCTTGAATACAAGTATGTGCATTTCTCCGTGTGATGGTTTCACCCTGTAAATAACTATGTTTGTTTCAGAGTGTCAAAGGGAGAGAAATTTATCGATAACAAAAGATGTTAAAGTTATAACTTACCATAGTTGTAATATTTCCCATACATTTAATTTTTTTTCGCTGGGCACAAATCCAAAACGTACTTTGGTTTTTATAAACCTTTTGTTTGAAGTATTGGTAGCCATCACAAAGTAATACTCTGCCACCGTTTCTAGATATATATTGTAATTCATTCATTTTTCGTATTATATTTATTGCACACAATATAAAAAGCAAACAATGTTATTTTGACAATGAACCAAAACAAAAGCATGCAGCAAAAAGAATTCTGTATTTTCAAAATAAAGAACGTATATCCAAATCAAATATGTTGCACAAAAAGGTAATCATAATAGTCGCAAAGGAAAGAGGTACGTAATTATTTATTGATAATAGTCAAGTACTTTATTAAGTCCCAGATAAGAATCACAATCAATCTGGTTCTTGAGAAATATGAGAGATGATGTGTGCATATAACTCACTGATTTATGTATGTACTTATAACCATTATGCTTGACCATTTCGTTGTATAAACGACAAACTCACGAATTAAATATTTAGCTGTCAAATTCGGTTAGTGTGGGTGGGTAGCTAGACCATTATCTGACCAACTGAGTTGTCGATTTTGAAAAAACTTATTAACCACCCCCCAACTAGGTTGGCAGTTGGGAAAAAAATGTTCTAACCGAGTAACTAGGTTGGCAGTTAAGTAAAAAATGTTCTAACCGACCAACTAGGTTGGCAGTTAAGAAAAAATAGTTCTAACCGACCAACTAGGTTGTTGGTTAAGAAAAAAACTTACTAACCGTACACCTAGGTGGACAGAGTGGTTGGTCGGTTGGTAATAGAGGGTTAATTTCATCCTCTACATTTTGAGATTCAAAACTCATTTTAAAAATAAGGTGACTAGACATGTTCTTTCCGTGGACCCTTCATGTATGTATGTATAAATATGAAATTAAATTAAAGTAACAAGGTCTTTACGTTCGTGGTTTATAGCATTAGAACTTGAAGATCAAAGTATAAAATGTAGCGTGTGAGCTGACATTTTAAATAAAGACCAATCAAAAACCAGGTACAAATTGGTACCTACTCGGATTTTTTTAAGATTAGAATCAATGGCCGTTGTTTTACACAGGTTTGGATATGTCACATTGTAGGTACCAAATTTTTACTTAGACAGACCGACACACGAGTAATCTTATAACGGCTCCGTTTTTTACATTTGAACGTACGGAACCACAAACACGGGTTTTTATACGTGATGCTATATGTAACTTATTCATATTACTAACCTTTATTAACCTTACTTCCTCGTTGTTAACTCAGTACGTTTGTAAATAATGATTTTATTGTTTGCATACGTTTTTATTAGCTCGTTTTCTTACCAGGGGCTATTCCCTAACGCACTTGCAATCGCGAACGTTTTCATTTTGAAAATCGAAGGCTTGTCTGCATACAAAATGAAAACAATTGCTCCGCTTTGAAGTTGATTGCGACTGCGAATGCGTTAGGCAATAGCTCTGTTTGATTGCCCTCTCGGCGTATAACGTCACGTTCGCAAAATGTCACCATGACGCAAATCGTCACGTTCTCAAAATGACACACTAGCAAAACGTCACATTCTCAAAATGACACACTAGCAAAACGTCACATTCTCAAAATGACACACTAGCAAAATGTCACATTCTCCAAATGACACACTAGCACAACATCACTTTCTCAAAATGACACACTAGCAAAACGTCACATTCTCAAAATGACAAGTTATCTAAATGACACACTAGCAAAATGTCACATTCTCATAAAGACACTCTAAATCTTTGCTAATGACGTCGGTACGTGCTTTTAACTTATATATCTTACACTGGTGCAAGCCTATCACTCTAGCTCTAGCCTTCATGAAGCTTTAGAGAGATCTCTGACATAACAGAAACATAATTCTCATATGTTCATTAAAAAAACAACTGCTGATTAGTAATTAAATGTCAATTTCTTAAGTGGCCAGTTATTGAAGATTTCCTCTACCTTGTATGCGAATCACGGTCTCAAATTCAAATTAGATGCCTTGGAATGCTGCACCGCATACGCATGGTTATTGTATGTTTATTATGCAGTATGCATTTCAAGTACACGCCTTACGCAAGCCGTTGCCAAGTGAGTACGGTCACAGTATAAATAGGAAAATAGTTTGTCTCAGGCCCTTTACGAGTTTCTGATACGTATTGCCGTTTGGGCGCTAGGGTCGCTCGATACTCAGGGATTTGCCACACTGGATGCGTTCTGCAGTCAGTTCAAACATGTTACGACTCTATCTGTTTGTTAAAATATAACAGAGATAATAATATATGATGCTGAATCGGACCGCAGAACGCGGCGACAGCGCAGCCCCGACTAAACCGGCTTGGTGGCTTTGCGCTTTATACATTTGTTTGAAGACGAACTACTGTTTATACTGTTTATACTGTTGTATGGCCACGACTATAGTTCATACAATGGGATTGTTCATTGGTTAAGTGACAACCTTTGTATTCCGATACACGTAACACGATACTACTCACAAAGCGAAGAATATCTCTGCCGTGTTACTTTCTCAAAGATCCACTTTTCAACTCCACGGACGAATTATTATCCGGCTAGTTTAAGTTGTCTCGGAGTTTGGGAATCAATTTCTTTATACCACTGGGGGGTTATTTTGACATGGCTAAGCAGTTCATTTTACGGTGAGCGTGAAGGACGGAGAGCTATAGTTGCATAACTCTGTCCTTTTATCACAGCGTAAAATGAATTGCACAGATACGTAATAATAACAGTGGTGGTAATCGTGAGTTCTTAAATAAAATAGCATTATTGCCGTCGGTATACGTTAATAACATTTAACTAGCACGATTTCGATTCTTTATGAATTTTATGTAAATGCCTATTTATTTTATTTTTTTACTCGTATAAGTGAAACTCGCGCCATGACGGGCTGGCCTAGTTGTAATGACTCTGCCTATGAAGCTAGCGGTCCTGGGCTCAAATCCCAGTAAGGGCAGATATTTGTGTGATGAGCGCGAATATTTGTTCCTGAGTCTTGATTTTTTTCTTCTCTATGAGCCTAAGCGTTTACATTCGTTGTCTAGTGCACAAAACAGTAAGAAGGTAGTTTATGTATTTCTCTATAAACCACACACACACATTCGTTGTCTAGTACACAACACAGTAAGTAGGTAGTTGTATATACAAGTCTAAAGCTTAGTTTGGGACTAGGTGAATTGGTGTGACATTGTCCCCTGATATTTATTATTTATGTCTTTACCAATCACGGGACTATGGGAGTCGCGGACCTTTGGAAGGCGTACATGGAGCCGAAGC
The DNA here is from genome assembly GCA_923062465.1 of Acleris sparsana. Lineage (NCBI taxonomy): Eukaryota > Metazoa > Arthropoda > Insecta > Lepidoptera > Tortricidae > Acleris > Acleris sparsana. Next base: position 20,579,691 of record OV281286.1, read on the forward strand.
CAACACACTGAGGCCCTTTCTTCTTCTTCTTTGTCGCTATCACTCTTGACAGAGTGGTCGTGGTCATCACTTCAGTCTTCAGGTGTTGGTGGCAAGCTTCACAACACGCCGCCACTCTTCTCTGATAGCCGCCTTCCTCGTGCATTCATGCAGTGATAATGAGCCATTCACTGCCGGCCCTTTAGACAATTTTAATTCAGTAAAGTGATGGGACACCAACCAGCGATTGTCCCTGAGTTCAAACTACGGAAGTATGCTCCCACGGACAACCGCCGGTTAGTGCTGACTATTTAAGAAGGATGGGAACATTAATAATAGGCTCTATGAATGGACTGATATGATATGCATTGATGAACTAGGCTATTGATGAAACTACGGAGTCTGCCTGGCCAATGCTAATTAAATAATTGATTTTGTGTGACAAGGCAACTCAATGGAATGGGCTTCCTAATATAGCCGCGTATACATAGAAGCACGGAGACAACAGTTCCAGAGGGGCTAAGAGTGGAAAGGTAACTCACCACTTAAAGGCAAGCCAGACGTGAGGGTCTGTTCCTAGTCATTGTAGACGCCAGCGGTGAAGGCAAGCGTGAGGCAACAGGACCTACCCTCAGGAGCACTCAGGTCCGTGGTGTCGCTTTATGAACGACTTACGTATGTTTTACTTGTTTAAGAAGAATTTAAAACGACACTTGACGGATTGGGGGCATCCGTACAAGTTTTACACGGGAATACAGAAGCATAAAGTCATACATACATAAAGTCGAGGCCAGACCGTTCATTTGTAATTAGATTACTGATTACAGTCATCATCAAGACTTAATAAGTTTGTGTGCCTATTGGCAAATATTTACCTACGTTTCTTGGCGATTGATGCGTCATCAACAGTCTCTTTGGCTTTGACTTTGGGAGGACAGCTCAACTATAGAAGCCCACCCGTTTGAGTCAAAAACTTTTGCATAATCATTTAGATGGTTGGCAGTCCACAACTGTGCGTTTCACTCGGAATTTCCTGCCTCGCACAACTAACCTGTGGAATAGTCTGTCGCCTGCGGTATTTCCGGACCGTTACGACCTTCAAACCTTCAAGAAAAGAGCGTACTCTCATTTGAAAGGCCGGCAACGCACCTGTGACTCCTCTGGTGCTGCAGGTGTCTATGGGTGACGGCAATCGGCAAAAAAAGGCTAATAGCACCGGGTCCTCACGGACCAAGGGTTTAAACGCCGAAAGGAACGAAGTTATATTATGCGCTGAGACCCCTTGTACTGATTCTTCTACTCAAAATTAACATAAAACGCTTTCACGAACGGTTTACGCTTATGGGATCGCGCCGCACCGCGCTTCCTTTCGCTCTCGGTGCGTCTGCGGCGTTAGTGTTGATCGACTCACTTTGCATGTACTTGTCAATATGTATGTCACACAATGGCCGTCTTGTCGTAGACTATTATTATGATCATGTCAATATTTAGCTTTAAGCGACTTGAATGCGGAAGACAATTTGTTCCAACATCAACGTAAGTTAGGCATCTACCTATTGGATATTTGTATAAAAAGTAGGTATGCTAGTATAACTCGACTAGAAGTTACTAAAATGACAGAGCACTACCAAATAAATCGGCTCATTGAACTCGCGTTGGGAGCGTTCCGTACATACGTTTTTAAAAAAAATAGAATTCTTATATTCTTATAGGTAATCTACAAGAACTGAACTGTACATATTTTGTAAGGTATTTTTTTCAAAATTTTAGGCTCATTAATTTTCGAGATCAGGGGGTCAATTTTCGTATATTTTAAAAATTATTTAAAATTAAACAAATTAGTAGTTTGACACATAACCTCAAATATCCACCAAGGGTGTATTGCCCGTGGTCCTACTGCGTTGTACATACTGACCAAAATTAGTATCTTAAATATGAGGTAGGTCTAGGTTATGTTAGATTTGCAGCAAGCCCGGAGTGCCGAACCACCCAGAAATAGGAGCTCCGCGCTAGCGCAGCTCCGTCGACCCTGTTCATTTGATATAGAAATGGAAATCAGTCAGTAGTTCAACGCAGTAGGAGTTGTAGGACCACGAGCAAAAAAGGATTGCAAAGACCTCACTTGATCTTTAAAAGTACGTGATTATGGAGTAATCATGGTGAATTGGTTCGTTTGGTTTTGTTCATCTTTTTCAAGTTCTATTGACGGCGACTTCAGGAAAACAATTACTTTTGACGTGTTATGGTATGTAACTCGTCCCCTATTACTGTCAAGGAAAGTAGAGCTAAAAGCGTGCCCCCTTTTTATAGCAATGAGGAGGCACGCGAGCACTCAGTCCACCTGATGGTAAGTTAAGTGGGATCTGAGACCCATAGACATTTGAAATCTCAAGACTAGAATCTAGAAACTGCAATCCTAAGACTTCAAATGCGTTGCCAACCCTGAGGACTGAGTGGAATGCCTCTATGCTAGTAATTTTACCGGATGCCTTATCCCCACACCGGAACACAGCAATGCGAACAGCGCTGCTTGGCGATGGGTTAATGGATAAGATGGTGGTAGCAATCCGGACGGACCCTGCACAAGGTCCGACCAGTGCGGTTGGTTTGTCTCCTCTAAGCTGTAATTTTAACGTAATCTCTTTCTAATGTGGTTTAACATGTAACAGATGTAGAGTATAATAATACGATATTGTGCACGTATTTTGTCGGATCGCTTCGTATTCGTCTTGCTTTCCCAATAGCTTATCGATCGGTACTAAATAGAATACTAATGATCATTTGAACAACATAAAAAATATGAAAATTATATATTCAGAAAAACTTAACTTAAGACAGCAATGGTTTTGGATCCTGCGCTAGGATTCCCTGTGTCGCAGGGCCCAATTATAATCAGTTCCAACAGGCACAGTTCAATTGCGGATATTGCAGATCAATTCCTATATAACTACTAATACAATCTCAACTTAAATAATCTGTTAAAAAAGTGCACTAATCTATTTAATCAAACAAACTTTAGTGGCCATGTTATTATTTACATACGATGTATAAATATACAATAATAAATGTATAAAGATGTACAATATAAAATGACATACACCTGTGTGTAATTAATTAAATTCATAAGTAGAATATAAGTATATAATAAGACATAAGTTGAATCATTATTTCAGGATACAAAAAGAAAAAGAACATCAAAAAACTGAGGGTCCTTTCCACCTAACCTACCTAGCATTGGAACATTTGGAACAAGGGAGATGTATTTAAATCATTGGTTTTGTATTACGTTTTAGATGTTATTTATTTTACCTTTGCAGTCTTGTGAATGTCTATGGGTCACAGTTTCCACTTACCATCAGGTGGCCTGTGTGCTCGTTTGCCTTCTCTACGCCATAAAAAAAATGCATTTCCCGGTATTTATTTTATTTTAGTGCATGACCTCAAATAGTTTCGATCGAATCAAAGGCTGTGGAGATGAAGATGTAAAGATACAAGTATAATAGATTGGAGAAAGTGTTAGTCGGCAATCCATTGTCTATCCGTGTGTGCGGTTCCCAGTTGCGTCGGCGCAGGTCAGGTTACGGCATAGGTCGCAGCCTGCCTGCAGGGCTGCCCAAATGACAACATTGTAAAAATTTGAAATTTTAACCTGTTATGCCGGAAATGGCTATACTCGGATGTAGACTTTATAAGTACATGGTTAAAGACATGTTAACAGGTATAAGGAAATATGCATGGATTTTTTAAATCGTATTTGTAAGCCGAACATAAAAATACCGTAAAAGAGATCACCAAAAGTGAAGTTAAAACTAAAATCGGCCAAGAAATACGGATGTTATAAGAATTTCAAACTGATAATTAGGCAGCGATTAGACAGAGAGATCCGTTATGCCGTGTGACGTCATATAACACGTCGGCCATGTGTATAAACTCCATTTTAAATTCTATTTTGATTGTTACATGGATTAGCTTTTATTGAAGCTGTGACAAAAGTCATGCATCAATATTCCATATAGCTTACCCTATAGTCATGTATTGAACTATTGACAAAAGTTGACTCAATGACGTCATTAATCATTATTCACAAACGTCCTTTTAGAATGACTGACTTTCTTTTAACTAGTTGTTTGCCACGCCATGCCGCAAAGGTATGTACATATTCTCTTTATTTTTAAAATATTAAATACACTGGTAATATAAAAAAAACAAGTACAAAGGCGTATTTATCTCTTATTTGAAGCGAGTGCTCGTATTGATAATCCAGAGGAAGTGAAGAAAATATTTTTTTTACGAGCGATGCGAGTGGTTGTAACGTGATTTTCATCGTACCAAGGGATTCAAAGACGTGAAGGCGTACATAGAGCCGAAGCCACCACGAACAGGCCCATAGATAACTTTAATTTAGTAAAATGTTGGGGCACCAATCGGTTATATAAAAAAATTACAAAGCTGCTTTACTCGGCTATGCAAGTAGGAATGAAATAAAAATAAATTTATATTAAGAGACAATTTAACACAAATTGACCTACTCCCTACCCAAGGTCTAGGCTTAGGTAGTACTAGAAAAGGAACATAAATGGAGAAATACATAGCTACTTAAATACATAGAAACCAACAAAAACTCCGGAACAAATATTAGTGCTTATAACACAATTTGCCTATACCGGGAATCCAACCTGGGACCGCTAGCTTCGTAGGCAACTTAGGGTCTCTACGAAGGCTAAGGCGTCGTCCTGTTATTCCACAACTCTTACAATAATAAACCGATCTCAATAAATAGACCATCATTATCATGGGCTTCAATTTCAATACCAATCAAACGATGAAAATATTTTTAAAATCGGTCCACGGTATTATTCATGACGTATTTTCACAGATTCAATAAAAGGTAATTCATGTAAAAAAATGTTGAGTAAAATCATATTTTGAATAGCTATAAAAATAACAAAGATATAAGCCCACAAAGATTTGTTCCTATCTCTTTTTAACAAAACAGAATTTAACACGGAGTTTATATGGCCGACCATCCATGACGTCACAGTGCATATCGGACCTCTCTGTCTAATCGCCGTCTAATCAGCAGCTTAAAATGCTTGTATCATCCGTATTACTTTGCCTATTATAATTTTAATTTCAGTTTAGGTGGTCTCTTCTACGATATTTTTAAATATATTGTTGAAAAATGCGATTTAAAAAACCCTATTGACGAAGAAATCGGTAAACATACTTACATTTAAAAAAAACAGAATCTTCTCTTTTTATGAAATCAGTTAAAAAAAAGTGTGGGTTTTTAGTGACGTGCAAGCCCTGTGCAGATTGCGCCACGTTGCACGAGCATGCATGAGATGCATCGAAGATGCGCTCAGCCACGTTCGGGTTATATGCAATTATTCCTGGGAAAGACTTTAAATGTTCCCAGGGCCTTTTTCTACTCGGTAAAACAATATTGTCTTTCACATGTTATATCCAAGCCAGATTTCAGTGAAATCTAGAGAAGTGACTTAATTTGCAGAGCCCAGAATATTCGCAGCTAAACAAAAGACTGTAGCGATGTAGCTAGTTATAAACACTTTTTTATCGATATCGAGAAATTATAAAAACATACCAATATGTACATTATTTTATAATCATTCGCGATAGTTGTTTTATACGTGTTATTCCATATAAACTCCTACTTTATAATATCGAGTATCTAATAAAACCCGTCGATTGGCCCTTTCCACCAGGGCCAATCAGCAAAAGAAGGGTAGGGAGACCGAAAAAACGTTGGGCTGAAGATATTACCGAATTTATAGGGAAAGACTGGCAAACTATCGGCAAGGACAGAGATAAGTGGAAAAGACTGGAGGAGGCCTTCACCCGAGGAGGGGTCCATATCGAATACAAAATAACTCTTACTAATAATTAGAAAATAAGTAAATAGCTAACTAAACACTAACAAACAAAATACCACATTTGAAATGTAAATTAAGGATATGGAAATAAAGGTTTTTTTTTTTTTTTTTTATTTAATAAAACCCGTCGGCTAACTAAGAGGTAAAACTTTGAATGAAGTGACTATACTATCTCATTGAAAATAATAGACACTTCAGATAGGGTAAAGTCACCAGTGGTCAGCCAGAGACCAGTAGTCGACCTTATATGAGTGCGAAGAGTGGGAAATATACCTTTCGTACTCTTCCCACTTATACAAAATATAGGCAGAGGTCGATTACAGGTCTCTGGCTGACCACTGGTGACTTTACCCTACTCCCAGAGAATGTTGAGAAATGAATTATTATCAACTCCTATCACTATCACGAACCAAATATAAAATGTCATGTCGAGTGTGTACTGACGTGATTTCGAAGAAGAAATTAAACTGTACAAACCTCACGTAAAATTTTTGTTTTTTTCTTCTATTACACATCTATCGATATATCGATAAACTATATTTATAACACTAGCTAGATTGCAACAGTCATTTGTTTTGCCGCGAAAATTCCGGCCTCTGATTATTTGTTTCAATACAACAATTATTAGATTTATTCTACTTCCTACTAATATTATAAATGACAAAGTTTGTGTGTGTCAGTTTGTTACTCCTTCACGGCAACGGCTTCACGGAATTAGATGAAATTTGGAATGCAAATTGCTTATACCGAGGATTAACACATATGCTACATTTCATTCCGGAAAATTCAAACGTTCTCGAGGGAATAACCATAATCGAAATCAACGCGGCTGAAGTCGCGGGCAGAAGCTAGTATTTAAGTAAAGATAACTTATACGCGAGATTTGCCTCTCACCTATCTTTTCCCCCACGGATAAACCTAGGTATTCTATGTATAAATCTAATAGTGCTGGCTGAAAATCAGCGCTGCAGGTGCTTAGCACCTCAGCATCATGCTGAGCCAGTATCCGATTCACTGCCACGAAGACACACCACCACTTTGTTTTAGTTTTAGTTTACTGTTTTTACTTTTTTTTTTCTGTGTTTTGTTGTGGTTAGTGAATAAATGTATTTTTCTTTTTTCTTTTCTAATAAAAAATATTAGGAGACTCACACAAGTTGACCTATTCTACATACATAGATAAATTAATACTAACATGTGTACACAGAAAAACATTACAGGCGTAGAAACAAATCGCGCTCTTTACTTACACAAATGTTTGTCCCGGGATCCAACCAGGGTCCCTAATATCCAAGATGCATTTCACTAACTCGCGTTTCTATTCGTTTCGTGTTTAAATTTAACCAATCGCGTCACTGGTACGTGACGTGATACGAAGAGTCACGTGATCTAGGGTAAAGTCACCAGTGGTCAGCCAGAGACCTGTAATCGTCCTCTGCCTATATTTTGTATAAGTGGGAAGAGTACGAAAGATATATTTCCCACTCTTCGCACTCATATAAGGTCGACTACTGGTCTCTGGCTGACCACTGGTGACTTTACCCTACCAGTGACGCGATTGGTTTAATTTAAACACGAAACGAATAGAAACGCCAAAAACTTTTTTGTTTTTATCGACGCGAAATGTATGGAGTATGGGTCTGTCATCAATCCTGTAGTTTTTAAAAAATCGGTAGATTATTAGCATTATGCAACTCGGTTTGGTCTGGAGCTGTCCCGTGTTCGATTCCCGGTCAGGGCACTTTGTAGAGTGTACTGTATATTCCGAAAATCGATTTTTCCAAGTGGCGATTAATACCATTCGCATATTTAACACTATATTTTTTCTCAATAGCTACTTTGCCCCAATGGCTTTCTAACCATTCGCATATTTTCCCACTATAATTATTCAGTTTTATCTTTTTTTATCTTTTTTTATCATACATAGAAAGTTGTATATCTATCGGAAAGATAAGTCATATCTATTGACGTCAAAGGGGAATTTCCGTGAAAAAAAAACCATTTTATTTTAATGTGTAAAACCCAACTCGAGCTTCAGTTTTCACATATATATATTACACATATATTTGCACATATTCAAACACTATTGGGGTAATGAAGGGATTTATATTATAGGTTAGTTGTGTTATATTTTATTATTATTTAACTTGTTTTTTTTATTTAAAAGTATTAAAAGTAAATAAATAAATTAAACCCTAAAAAAAACACTATTTTATGTCGGTGTATTTTTTTAAATTGAAAAATAATACTTTATTTATAAATTACAAAGGAAAACGTGGGGCGCTCAACACCTTTGGCCAAGGCTGTATGTGTATTGTTACTTAGTACCTATAGTACGGTCACGAGCGTTAATTTGGGACCCATTTTAAGAAAAATATGCATGAAGTCGTCAATGTCATTAGAGATGTCAAGACATTTGTAACTTCTAGGAAACTCGGCCTTATTGCTGTAGAATGTCAGATTGACTTTGGACCTAAGGTGGGTCCCAAATTTAATCTCGTGACTGTACAAGCCTAGAGCTTACTTTCGGACTATGTAAATTGGTGTAAGATCGTCCCCCGATATTCATAATCCCTAACATTAAGGTTGCAGTAATTCAAGTAGCTCAGTAAAAGTATAATAGCACAGTACTGTGCCCAAACCACTGTTCTATTTAAATCCTCGGGCGTAAAACCGCCAATTATCGCCGCCGCATCTCGTTGTCAAGCACATAATGACGGAAGATTGCTCTAGACCGCGGGTTGCGAAAAGCCCGTGGGACGTAAAATTACTGACATAAAGCGTCGGGTCGTTTTGCCATTATGATAGGCTATAGGCTACGTTCTGTACCCTTACCATGAGTTACAATTTCTGTAATCGCTAGCGAGTGGAATGCTCCCTTGCACTCATAAGAATACTGCTAGGTCTGTGAGGGACAGAGCATTCGACTCGCTAGCGACTACGGTAATTGTAACTCATAGTAAGGGTACTGAGTTGCGACGAGTCCAGTACCCCGAGCATGAACCTTTCACGATCTTACGTCAGGTTTTTTTAATCGAATTTACTATTCGAAAACGTGTTCTGAACAGTTCGTTGATGTCTGAAGATTAACCTAACCGAAGCGCGAACCTCTAAAATAAACACCTTTTCCGTATTCGTTACTCCGTACTCGATGACGAAAAGAACTACGTATCACCGTACAACGTTGCCCCCAATCTTCCTAGAGAAGATTGGATTGTATTTTATTGCTATATTGATTTATACTTATATTATATATACTTGACACTGGCGAAATCATTTCATTGCGGAAACGCCATATCCTCGCGGTAGTACCTATTTATAGCTGTTGAAGTCGCCGCGGGGCAAGAAGAAGAAGACATGTTAACTTCGCAACGCCATTATATAGCAATTTATTTGGCCATTTGCAACGTTAAAAGATGGCGGATGTGTAATTGCTTTTTATGTCTTTGTGTTGTACAGTGATAGAAGACTTGGACTTATTTCGTGTATCTGGCATCTTACTTCTCGTTTCAAGTGGACTCGCAGTGATACAGAGGTTAAAACTATCTTGATATCTGTCCTACATATCACCGTACAACGTTGCCCCCAATCTTCTTAGAGAAGATTGGATTGTATTTTATTGCTATATTGATTTATACTTAGGTATATATACTTGACATTGGCGAAATCACTTCATTGTGGAAACGCCATATCCCGCGGTAGTAGCTGTTGAAGTCGCCGCGGGGCAAAGAAGAAGAAGCAATTAATTCATTTTTATTTTGAAAATACTCGATAATCCGAATTTTCCGCCTATAAGTTGTCGACTCGGATCGGCTAATTTTTTACGCTCTTCAATTTGATGTGCATATCGTTCGAGTCTACCGTAGACCAGTTTTTTTTTTTTTACCATACTGAATACGTACACGAGGGTGCTGTTTCAATCGCTATAATAATTCACAAGTATACGTAAAACGCTTCCGGTAACCTTCGGGTAGGGAAGATGGCTGATGGAAAGATGTCCGGCTTTTACATTTGATTTACTGTTTACTGATTTACTCTCACTCTCTTTTGGCCAAAACATTGTTGAATATCGCGGTGGACCGTCATAATTAAAAGAAAGAAGAAATAGAAGAAGTATATAAAAAGAAGAATGAGAATAACAAGTTAACGTAAAAAATAATTGAAACGCTTCAAACACTTGTCTGTTTCAGGGATTTGTACTGCAGATGGATTCCGTAAAAGTATAGTTCCTGCTTCCGAATGGTAAATTCGATACGAAAATGTGCCGTATATTTAACCCTTCGTCTGTGTTTGTTTAGGATCCTGACTAGACCGTCGGCCGTGTCTGTTTAGGATCCTGATCATTGCTACTTCTGCCTATTTTCGCGATTCTATGCCGTATCTTCTGAAGATAGGGTTCTAATTTGCTTGTAGAAAAATCTTAAAAATTCAATCTTCCATAGATAACATTCAGTAGTTCGAAACATGTAGTAGTTGGACCCGGGTATGTCCTTAAACTACGCCCAGAACCACCGGAGGATGGGCAGCAGCGTCCTCTCAGAACACGGTGAAATACTGCGATCGCCAACCCGCCTGCCAAGCGTGGCGATTATGGTAATTTTCTCCCCAAGAGAAAAAACAAAAACAACCATGGATATTGCACAACCAATAAATCGGCCCCCAGTCCCCGGCGGCCCCGCTATTCCTGGCTACGGTAGCGGTCGCGGTAACGGCGGGGCGGGGGGTGCTAAGAATCTCCGGCAGAGATTTGGCTACCACCACCGACGACCCCTGGCCCTGGCAACTTATAACACACGCACGTTGAGGGCTGACGAGAAGATCGTGGAACTTGAGGAAGAATTGAGCAGGTTACGCTGGGACATAGTGGGTTTATCAGAAGTCCGAAGACAGGGGGAGGACACGATAACTCTTAAGTCGGGTAACCTGTTCTTTTTCCGGGAAGGCGACAAACTGTCCCAGGGAGGTGTCGGGTTTATCGTCCACAGGTCTCTTGTGAACAACGTTGTCAAGATCGAGAGTGTGTCGTCAAGAGTAGCTTACCTTATACTCAGAATCACCAAACGGTATTCGCTGAAGGTCATACAGGTATACGCTCCAACTTCGACGCACTCCGATGATGAGGTGGAGGTAATGTATGAGGATATTTCCAGAGCCATACATTCCACCAAAACTCACTACAACGTTGTCATGGGAGACTTTAACGCAAAGCTGGGTAAACGAAGCGGAAATGAGCTGAGAGTGGGGCAATTTGGAATTGGAAGTCGGAATTCCCGTGGCCAGCTGCTGGCGGGCTTCATGGAGAAAGAGGGACTCTTTATGATGAACTCTTTCTTCAAGAAGAGTGAATGCCGCAAATGGACATGGGTGAGTCCCGACGGTGCGACCAGAAATGAGATAGATTTCATCATGTCGACCAGAAGGCAAATATTCAATGATGTCTCCGTGATCAATGCGGTCAAAACCGGGAGCGATCATCGAATGGTCAGAGGCACATTGAATATCGACGTACGCTTGGAAAGGTCACGCCTGATGAAATCAACGCTCCGTCCAGCACCGATTCATATCCAAAACCCCGAGAACTTTCAGCTCGAACTCAAAAACCGCTTCGAAAGCCTAGGTGAATGCGTAGATGTGGATGATTACTGCAACAGGTTTGTGGAAACTGTCCAAACGGTCGGGTCTAAGTTTTTCAAGACTCGCCGTTCAAAAGGAACCAAGAAAATCTCTGATTCTACCCAAAAGTTAATGGAGAACAGACGTGCTATGGTTCTGCAGTCATCACAAGATGCTTCTCAGTACAGGCAGCTCAATAGACAGATCTCTAAGTCTTTGACCCGCGACATACGCCAATTTAATACTAATAGTATTGAAGAGGCTATTGAGCGAAACAAAGGCTCTAAAGTGTTTAAAAAAGATTTGTCTATTGGGCAGAGCCAGCTGATGAGGCTGAAGACCGATGACGGCAGGATCATATCGTCTAAACCTGAGCTTTTGGGAGAGATAGAGAAGTTCTACGGACAGCTGTACACGACAACATGCCCACCTGTCAGCAACCTAGCAGAAGACCCAAGAGCTAGGTTGTCCCGACACTACACCGAAGATATCCCGGACGTTAGCCTGTACGAGATTAGAGTGGCTCTAAAACAGCTTAAGAACAGCAAGGCACCGGGTGATGACGGAATTACGGCTGAGCTTCTGAAAGCAGGTGGATCACCGGTTTTAAAAGCTCTTCAGAAGCTATTTGATTCCGTCATAGCCCAGGGTAAAACGCCGCAAGCATGGCACGCGGGCGTGGTGGTTCTTTTCTTCAAAAAGGGTGATAATACCCAGCTGAAGAATTATAGACCCATCACGCTCCTGAGTCATGTTTATAAGCTGTTCTCTAGAGTCATTACGAATCGTCTCGCTCGCAGGTTTGACGACTTTCAGCCTACCGAACAAGCCGGTTTCCGAAAAGGCTTTAGCACCATAGACCACATCCACACGCTGCGGCAGGTTATACAGAAGACCGAGGAGTATAATCAGCCACTATGCTTAGCGTTTGTGGACTATGAGAAGGCCTTCGATTCGATCGAAACATGGGCTGTGCTGCAGTCTCTTCAGCGGTGCCAAATCGACTATCGGTACATCGAGGTGTTAAAGTGTTTGTATAGAAACGCCACTATGTCAGTTCGCCTTCAGGACCGGAACTCGAAGCCTATCCAATTGCAGCGAGGAGTAAGACAGGGAGATGTAATATCTCCGAAACTGTTTACTGCTGCATTGGAAGACGCTTTCAAGCTTCTGGACTGGGGTGGTTTTGGCATCAGCATAAATGGCGAATACATCACTCACCTTCGATTCGCCGACGATATTGTCATCATGGCTGAGACCCTGGAGGACCTTGGTACAATGCTCGATGGCCTCAGTAGAGTCTCTCAACAAGTGGGTCTTAAAATGAACATGGACAAGACGAAAATCATGTCAAATGTCCATGTCGTACCCACTCCTGTCAAAGTTGGTGACTCTACTCTCGAAGTTGTTGACGACTATGTATACCTAGGACAAAAAATCCAGTTAGGTAAGTCCAACTTCGAAAAAGAGGTCAATCGTCGAATCCAACTCGGATGGGCAGCGTTCGGTAAGCTACGCACTATCTTCTCGTCCCAAATACCACAGTGCCTCAAGACAAAAGTCTTTGATCAGTGTGTGTTGCCAGTGATGTCGTATGGATCCGAGACATGGTCGCTTACAATGGGCCTCATAAGAAGGCTCAAGGTCACTCAAAGGGCGATGGAAAGAGCTATGCTGGGTGTCTCCTTGCGAGATCGAATCAGGAATGAGGAGATTCGCAGGAGAACTAAAGTAACCGATATAGCTCACCGGATTGCAAACCTTAAGTGGCAGTGGGCGGGGCACATTGCTCGTAGAACTGATGGCCGTTGGAGCGGAAAGGTTCTAGAGTGGCGACCGCGAACCGGGAGACGAAGTGTTGGCAGACCTTCCACAAGGTGGACTGACGATCTGATAAAGGTCGCGGGAAACCGCTGGATGACAGCAGCAGAGGACCGATCGTTGTGGAAAACCTTGGGGAAGGCCTTTGTCCAGCAGTGGACGTCTTGCGGCTGATAATGATGAGTTCGAAACATGGAACCAATTGAGAGCTAGGAGCGTTTAAACTCGGTCACGTGACAGCGATGACGTCATAGTCACACAGACGAGGGGTATAAAATTATGTGAGGCGACACAGACGAGGGGTAATGATCGTGCATGAGTTACTCTCTGCCCTTCTAAATAAAAAGAACGCATGCGCAATTGGATAGTCAAAGCAAATTCAACCCCCCACCTTAAAAAAAAGGTCAATTCGTCGACGAATTACCATTGTACCATTTTTTTAAATTGTTTCCAGCGGTGACGGGCTGCACGGATGGTATCGGCGAGCAGTACGCGCTGGAGCTGGCGCGGCGCGGGCTGAACCTGGTCCTCATCAGCCGCAACCCTGAGAAGCTGCGGGCCGTGGCCACCGGCATAGGTGAGACTAGACCATAGGGTAAATGTACCCGGTAACTTATCATTTCACAGAATTTTTTCATTGAACGCTTTTTGACGTGACGGTGGACGGAGTGTTGGACGGCCTCCCACCCGGTGGTCTGACGACCTGGTTAGGATCGCGGGGAGCCGCTGGATGCAAGCGGCTCAAGACCGTGACTTGTGGCGCTCTTTGGGGGAGGTCTTTGCCCAGCAGTGGACGCCCCCGGGCTGATGATGATGATGGTGATAAAGGCTTTTTCTTCTTTTTACGTAGGTTAGGTTAGTTTAGACTTGTGACAACCAAAAACTCCCTTTCAATGAAATAAAAATTGTATGTAATGACCAGGGCTCGGACAAGTCATCGCAGAAACTGATATGGACATGGGACAAGACTATTATAGAGTCGCGATTTAAGATTATTATTTATTATTATCTAAAGCTGATATATTATTATCGTAATTTATAATTTAACATTTGACCTTTTTAGTCGCATATCTGTCATCGGTTTGTTCCAGACAATGCAGAAGTTAATGGTTGCGTATGTGCAATGCAACCATCAGCATTAAAAAAAATGTTAATGGAAATACCTTCACACATGTACCTATAGTGAATTTTGGGTTGCAGTTATAAATGTCATTGAAAAATATAATTAAATAATATTGTACATAATGCGATTCTATTGATCTTGTTCTATTGCCGTCTTGCGATTGTTTTGCGATGACTTGTCCGAGCCCTGCTTATCACATTAGTCTTACCGTCGAAAGTGTCACTGTGGTAAAAAAACCTAAAATGGCGGTTTATTATAATGAAAGACAAGGGTAGGTACGGTCGGCCAAGAAAGTGGTCTACCAGTTTCGACAAAAGTTTCTGTAACATCTAATTATCGCTAAGGTTGACACTTGTCACTGCTGTAATATTTTTGTGGTAGATCAAATTTTGCGTGATAGAATCAGAAATGATGATATCCGCAGTAGAACTAAGGTTACCGACATAGCCCTAAGAATAGCTAAACTGAAGTGGCAGTGGGCGGGGCACATTGCTCGCAGGACTGATGGCCGATGGGGTCAGAAGGTTCTGGAGTGGCGTCCGCGGACCGGAAGACGAGCTGTAGGTAGGCCTCCAACAATATGGAGTGACGGCCTCGTCAGGATCGCGGGACCGCGGTGGATGCGAAAAGCACAAGACCGGTCTGAGTGGAAAGCCTTGGGGGAGGCCTATGTCCAGCAGTGGACGTCTTTCGGCTGACATGATGTGATCAAATTTTTGGCCGACTGTACCTAAACATTATAAACAGGGAGCGAAACTTTGATGCCGGTGACGTCATTATGACGCAAATTGACATATAGGGTGTTTTTATAGAATATACATGACATATTAAAATAGTGACATAGATGATATCAGAAAAGATCTTATTTTGCAATTATTTCCAAGGTATATTTGAAGCTATCATGAAATTTGTTAAATCCATATTAAAATCATGTTGTGTCATTTTTGATCCTTCTCGTTCAATGTGCTTTTTGGTTTTTAAATGTGTTTCTATATTACTTGCTTTAGCTGTTAAATTTTGCTGACAGCAGGAGCAAAACATTTACAACCAAAAAAGGATACGTCTTCAAATACGGATGCATAGATTCCATGGCGACTATGGTCAAGCGATGCCTGTGATGTGCTAGTTATAACAATTCGCAGTTCTTAAATTCACGAATAAAAAATACAATTTAAACTGATATACATTATTATTGTCTCCGACAATTTTCTGATTAATATGACAAAGACAGTTAGGCGTCACTTTTTATAAGTACTGGCCGTCTCAAGTGTCAATAAAATATCCGTAAACTAAAGAGGCCAATAAGTTGTTAGTGATTATCTATAATGTTGATAAAAACACTCTGTATGAAGCTTGACGTCATATGGCTGTCACCGGCATCAAAGTTTCGCTCCCTGATTATAAAAAAAAGCAGTCGGGATTTAAAGCCGGCCTATTATATCTATATGAAATCATCGAGGCAGTAGGCGCCATCTTCCGGGATCGTGTTGAATTTATAAACTCATATTTGCTTAACTTATTCACCCATGCCAAGGTCATTTCGGTACCAATTATTTTTTTCTATCGTTTTTTAAGTTACTTAGTAACTAGTTGTTTAATGCCTATCTAGTTTTAATATAGTTTTTGTTGAAATGTCAGTTAGTCTTGGTTGAATTTATTGTTTTTTTATAAAACGAGTTTTATTAATACATAATGGTTAAATGGTTTTTCCAAGCCAGATCTTGATGTTAGTCGCTGTTTTGGTGATGAAATATGTGTGCTTGCGGACTTTACAGAAAAGCCGGTGAATATTAAGTTAGCCATGCTTAGTGACTGGTTCCATACCAACAACAATCAGTAAAATCTATTTCAAGAAAGGTCAACGATATAATCTAAGCAAGTTTTTTTTAAATTCCTTTTTTTGTCATGGAAAGACACACGAGCACTCATTCCACCTGATGGTACGTAGGATCTGTAACCCATAGACATTTGAATTTACAAAGCTACAATCTAAAGATTGCAATCCTAAGACCGTAAATGCGTTGCCAACCCTGAGGACTAAGATGGAATGCCTCTATGCTGGAAATTTCACCGGTTGTCTTATACGCACACCGGAACACACACACAATAATGCGCACACTGCTGCGTGGCTGTAGGTTAAAGGATAAAATGGTGGTAGCGATCTGGATGGACCTTACACAAGACCTACCACCACAATATCACATATCATATCACACTATAACATCCACATGGCAGGAGTTTTCGGAGTAACGAACAGTGATACAAATGTTTATTTAATAATATGATACAGTTAGAGGTCCAATAAATCCCTCTAAGTAATGCTAGAATATGAATACAACATATAGCACAGTCAAAATCTAAAAAAATGTCTGCGTGATCAAATTCGATCCCAGCTCCATCTAGAGATGAGCGGCGGTACTACGTTTGTAGTGTGGCTACCAGTCGACAGATGGAGTACGTAAGCAATAATTAGTGTTCAACTTGATTTAATATTTATTTCAATGTTATTTCAGAGCAAACGCACCGAGTGAAGACAAAGATAATAGTGGCAGACTTCGCGAAAGGGGCTGAAGTGTACCCTCACATTGAGGCGGAGCTCTCAAACATAGAACTAGGAATCTTAGGTGAGATTGTACGGGCCTGTACAGGTCGCTCATGGACCTTTTTTTTTTTTTTTATGGCATAGGGAAGTCTGACGAGCACACAGGCCACCTGATGGTAAGTGGAAACTGTGACCCATAGACATTCGCATTCACAAGACTGCAAGCCTAAGACTGCAAATGCGCTGCCAACCCTGAGGACTAAGATGGAATGCCTCTATGCTAGTCATTACACCGGCTGTCTTATCCCCAAACCGGAACACAACAATGCGAACACTGCTGTTTGGCGGTAGGTTAATGGATAAGATGGTGGTAGCGATCCGGACGGACCCCGCACAAGGTCCTACCTCCCGCAACAGCTCTCATAGGTACTCTTACGGTGCCTTTTTATGGACGGCAAAACAGGTGGTCTTAGTTCCTGGCCACATCACCACGGTACGTTGCCGCGGCGTGCAGATACACGGTGCCGTGTTTCATTATAAAGTGTAATATAAGTTAAGTCAAATGTCCTGCGCGAAGATATTAAAGTAGCTTGAAGCCGTTAATTGTTACAAGGCACCTGTATCTGCACGACGCGGCAACGTACCTGTCTACGGCGCCGCGCCATTTCACGTTAACGACGACGTGCCGTGGTGACGTGGCCAGGCCCTTATCACTGACAAGTTCATAAGAGCGGTCGAGATCAGGTAAAGGAAGAGTGGGGGTGGATAAATGAATGAATTCTGCATCGCCACCGGGAAATACTCCCGGGAATATTCTTTTGTTCCCAGGTATATTCCCCAAACAGGGGAACATTGCAATACAGATAGGGTAAAATTTAATCTTAATTAAAGTTAGTTGCAATAGTATTCAGTAGAATGAAACTACTTTCACCAAAAAACAGCAGCAAACAGCAACTACAACACACTATATATTTAAAAATGTAACTGTGACGATATGTAACATTCTTGTTGATTAAATCGTGACAAACATTACAAAAGACAAAAAATAAATAAAGAATAATATAGTCACGAAATGGTTCCAACTGAATGTAATGTTGGCATTAAAATCAGCGCTGTTATTCCCTTGGAACCATCGGGTGATAGTTGCCACTCCCTCCTTCTATCATTCTTTAGGTATATAAAAAAATAAGATTAAAGAAATTCAAAAACTATGCACGCCAATAACCACCCATTAACAAAATTAAAAGGCAACATTATCCTATCCTGCATTTTTTTCTTTTTTATGATGTTTTTCTATCTTCTGTTTTTTTTTGTGATCGTCGAATAAATGTTTCGTATTTTATTTCAATCTCGCTCAAACGGCGACGCAGCATAATTATGATGCAGTGCCCTCTATGCCCAGTCACGTGCACTACCTTGATCTTTTCAGAGTTTACTGCGGCCTTTATTAACTTGCACTGTTCGTATGTTTTTCCGCTACAAATTTTTAAGAAAATTTTAAACCAGTTCCCATAAGAGGAATGGGTTGAAATTTGAACCACATATGTAAACCCGAGGACAATGCTGTTGCAATTATGGTATCAATAAGCTGATCTGATGATGGAGTCGAAAGGTGGCGATACATCTCCGCTATACTCAGCGTAGACCTACCGTGCTGGGACTCATTAGTTAGGTCTTGATAAGCAGATAATGCCCTTGCAAAAAAATACAATCGAAAAAAAAGGTTGTAACAAAAATTGACTTTTGGACAGATAGTTATTTCCCAATGTTTTGGCCGCGGTAGTACAGCCAAAACATTGGGAAATAACTATCTGTCCAAAAATCAATTTTTGGGACAACCTTTTTTTTCGATTGTATTTTTTTTGGTGGTTCAAGTTTCAACCCATTCCTCTTATGGGAACTGGTCTAAAATTGTCTTAAAAATTGTAGCGGAAAAACATACGAACAGTGCAAGTTCAATAAAGGCTTGTAAAAATATAATAGCAACTTAGGTCACCTTTACATGATAGGAAGAAGAATGTCGCTCATTGGTTTACGAATCTGTATCACTGTCCAGTGAACAACGTGGGCCTTAACTACGACAGCCCCATGGAGCTGTGCGAGGCGCCGGCCGCGCGCACGTGGGACATCCTGACGGTGAACACGGGCGCCGTGACCATGCTGTCGCGGCTGGTGCTCCCGCGCATGGTGGCGCGCGGCCGCGGCGCGCTCGTCAACATCTCCTCGGCGTCGGAGCTGCAGCCGCTGCCGCTCATGTCAGTCTACGCGGCTAGTAAGGTGGGAGGGTGCGTGGGGAATGGAGGATAAATGATTATGTTAGTCATGCAATACAGCGTAACGAACTAATTCAATAACTTGCAAAATATACTTTACTGTTTTCCTTTCTAAGGTGTATTTTGCACCTTATTTAATTTGTTCGTTACGCGTTATTGCAGTATAACCGACGAATTTCGTGTTGTTTATTGATTGTGGTAGAACTTTGTGGGTAGGATCGGTCAACATCTTATTCTTTAAGCTGTCGCCACATGAGACAGGGTTTGCTAATGTATTGCGGATATTTTTTTAACATATTTTAATACTTATTGCAAAATGATACTTGGCAGATACATGTATGTTATGCGAAGTGTATTTCGAATAATAAATATTCTATAAGATAGGTAATTCATGAAACAGAGATCGTTTAAAGGACGAGCATGTAGACAGGTAGAGATTTTAGATCACACGCTATACCAACTGACAATGATTAATGATGATGACCTAATTTGGGGGAATACCTTCAAAACATTTTTTGAATGGATGTCCTGTTTTATGTTATACGGGAGCTAATTTAGATTAAATGCACAATTTAACTGCGATACGTACGGTTACGCGTGACCTAAAAATGAAGTCTTCTGTCTAAACATTGCATTCGGAATTTTGATCAATTAGGAACTATGACTCTTTGGAATATTTAGTGTTCCAGTAATTTGGTAATCCCCGTTATGGGTGCTGATTTTATCTTGATCCTCAGCAATAACTAATTTCTAACGCGAAATAATTTTGCTTTCTAGGCTTACATAAGAAGCTTTACCCACGCCATCCGTGAGGAGTATGCCCCCAAGGGCATCTACGTCCAGCATGTGGCGCCGTTCTTCGTGGCAACCAAGATGAACGCCTTCTCGCAGACCATCATGGCCGGCGGCTTGCTCGTGGCCACTGTCGAGTCGTACGCCAAGTACGCCGTGGCCATGCTGGGTAGAGTGGACGACACCACGGGCTTCTGGACGCATGGGATTCAGGTAGCTAAGTATCGAGATAAACGCCATATCGCAAACCATAATGGCGAGCGATGTGAATGTGGCCACGGTCGCGGAGGTACTATCAGCTCAATGGGACCTTGGCCAGTGGGGTTCTACAGTGGTAGAACTATGTCACGATGACGTTATGATTGAAGTCGTAAGAAGGGTCAAACAATTTGTTTTATAATGTCACTGTGACACCGTTCTATGGTGGCTCAAGGTGGAACCTGATAGTGCCTGAAAGTATCAAGCAAAAGTCCTTGCAGACCACCATGGCAGGCGACATGTTCACTGACACCGTTGAATTCTACACTACATATACCGTAGCTATCCCATGATATCACACGCTTCTGGATGCTAGATCATCCTCCTCAGACATTGCAGACTAACACGCAGGTGCCACACTCATGGCCATAGTCGAGCCATAAGCCAAATACACTGTGGCCATGCTTGGCAGAGTTAGACTTGAAGATGCCCACGGTGGGTTACCAGTATCCAGGCGTTGATTTTCTGTTTTCGCAAGATCGGATCTGTGGTAAACTAATCGAAACCAACTTTTGAACCCAGGGGATCAAGGTATTACTTCATACACTAAATTTAATACATAGAGTCGACAATACCAAAGGGTATTGTTTTCTTGGGATATTCTATGATTATCTGATCATTATTGTTACGTGTTTGTCCGTAGGTCGTAGGCAAGCTTTAAATTTTTACTGTAGTATTTTTTGCAGGCTTTCTTCACTCAGCTGGCGCCAGTGTGGGTCCGAACTAAGGTTGGACTGCAATTAAACCGACGGTTCCAGCAGGAATATCTCCGGAACAAGACCAAGGCGAAATAAATACAAAAATCAAAAGTATTTATGGGCTATTACGTCAGTGGGGCAATTACCAAGTGGCTTTACTCCCGTCCTAAAGTTCGTATCGAAGAGTGAAGTAGAGAAAAAAAATTGTATTGGTCAATAGATGATGTAACTTTTCGATACGAGCTTTAAAACGGGAGATAAAGCTATTGGAGGTAATTGCTCCAATGACGTACTTTTAACAGTTTTTGAGAGTTACCTGCCAGGAACAATACTGGGCACCAATTATGCAGGATTAGCTTTTACTGAAAATCCTGACTCCGACCTTCATGTTATAACTTATAATCAACTTAAATCATACAATCTGATTTCGACCCTACTGCGTTAAAGAGCCAAATGGTGTCGATGTCATTGTTGTCATCGTCGTCGTCGTCGTCGTCGTCGTCGTAGTTATGCTGACAGGAGACGCTCTGTTCATGTTAACGTGTTTTAGTACAAATATAGCGTAGGCCAGGCCATATGTGATGTTAATTTTAATTATACTTTGGATAATAAGATATTAAAAAAATATTGGTGTTTTATTATTTATTCTAAGAGCGTATTGCTGAAATCTAAGGATCATGTAGAAGACGATACTTGCCGAGTTGCTCTAGCAGCAAGTTACAGACTGCAAATACGTCACCAACCGTTGCCTCTGTCTTCAAATTCACCGGCTGTCTCATTCCCACACCGGAACGCAACAACGCAAACACTGCTAGCACACTCAAACGCAGAGGATCGAAAATGACCAATTATCCCTAAATAAGGCGCCGTTAAAGTAAAAATAATGGACCAGAATTAAATATAGCCATGGAATTGCAAGTCTGCAAAATAGTATCGTAAAATATGTGTATGGTTCAATTGCAGCTTATTGTCATGTGGGAAATATATGGCCTCTGCCCTATTAAGGGTTATATTCACTTTGCCGTCATATGAGCCCATAGACCACTTAGATCGCGGGTTCAGTTGCTCACTTTGTTTTTTTTCGTAGGCAACTCGAGCCACACTGCCCAAATAAAATTTAATTTAAATATGATTTATTCCTCGCATTTTCGAGCCGATCTGATGATGGAGTCGGAAGGTGGCGACGTGATATTCGCTGTACTTAATATCTACCCGCCCAGTTGCGGTTCGTTAGATTCGTCTTGATGAGTAGGTAGATGATGTCTGAGCGAAAACTTATTATTACTTTGGCTTGATTTCCCCTACGCTGACGTCAGTCGAGTATATATACGTATATATGGCAAATCTGCCGCGGATGTCAGGGTCACAGATTATTAAGGTATGTGGTCAGCGTCGCTGTGCGGTGTCCCATAGAACATGGTGGTTATTCGTACGCTCGACCGACGTCAGCGACCGATGTCAGCGTAGGAGGAAATCAAGAAGAGACTTAATACTCTCTCACTGATAACACTGGCGAAATCACTCTTGGTGGACCGCCATTAATTTGAAGAAGAATCATAGATAATCATAGATAATGTATAAAGTCTTCTTGATGTAAACATCCTCAATTCCCTTGTATACTTAGGCTGTTTGTCAACAGCCTTAGGTTACTATATAGTAGTCCTCATTGACTTTTTTTTTTCTTTTCCCCGCGGCGACTTGAACTGCTACTACCGCGGGGATATGGCGTTTCCACAATGAAGTGATATCGCCAGTGTCAAGTATATATAAGTATAAATCAATATAACAATAAAACACAATCCAATATCCTCTAGGAAGATCGGGGGCAACGTTGTACTATGATATGTAGGACAGAGGTCAAGATATTTTTAACCTCTGTACCACTGCGAGTCCACTTGAAACGAGAAGCAGGATGCCAGATGCACGAAATAAGTCCAAGTCTTCTATCACTGCAACACAAAAGGCATTTAAAGTACAAATCACAAACAGAAAAGAACTTTGAACACCTAAATAAAGAAATATAAAAACTAAAACCAATTACACATCCGCCATCTTTTGACGTTACAAATAGGCTCCTTTATTGTCTTTGATCTTTAGTTGTGAGACAAAACGTCAAACTTGTCTTTACACAATATATATTAGTATTTATACAATAACTCTGTTCTTGAAGATTAAACGAGTATCGAGAGTATTTAGTTGAGTATATTATTACGTAGGTACCTACTTTAAGGAAAATCAAGATGAGTAATCCAGGGGAACCAAAACTCGAGAACAATTTGTCTGTTTCGGAAGACACACATTCAATTACTCATAACCCCGAGGTAAGGCTAACCACAGGAATAACAATACTATATTATATACCCCGCACACTCGCGATGGGATACGCGTATCAAGATCGGTAAGTATGGACGTGTTTTTATACTGTATCACAATACGAAGTTACGATTGGATACGTGATACGCCGTGACCGCTCTCGAGGCGGTTTTTCCCCGATCATCAAAAGGACATAGTAGTGATACGGTGTGCCCAAAGTGAGCTTCCACACTTAATAATACGGCGTTATGAGTTATGACACTATAAACTGCTCCCCTACGGTTAGTATGGATGAATATTTTCACGTGACTTTGGTAGTGATACGGTGTGCCCAAAGGCACGCATGGATACGCGAGCTCGATACGATACGCGTGATCGTGATTGGCAAAAGGAAACAAATAAAAGATAGCTGGGTCATTTGTCTTTACAGAAAATAAGCTGTAAGGTAAATTTAAAATTAAAATATTTGTTTGAGTTTGACACAAACGGTACTTCGGTTTTTTAAAAACGAACTTCTTCCTTCCGCTCTAGATAGCCAATCATTTTAATGGCAGCCATACTTTTGTACAGATGTAGTGCATAATTGCTTTCCTTCGTATTTTCACGGAAACGTACGAACGCGTCTTGCTATTTCTGAGGTTGACTGAAGTAGCATGAGCATGACACGTTTGTACGTTTCCGTGGAAATACGAAGGAAAGCAATTATGCACTACACCGCTAGTCTCCTATGGTAGAACACGTGGTAGCGTATATCCGTCGGAAGGTTGGATGCAGTCTGAAGGTTTTCAAGCCGTGTGCACTTCAGTTCGTTTGTAGTGCGCGAGCCGCGGTTTATGCTGGGGACCGTCGATTGTCATAGACCTCTACCTGCCTATTATGGTCGTGTTTGGATAAACGTGGATCAAACATCTGCCATTTTCTGACCGCGAGAGTAACGGATGCTTTATGCTTTATCCACCGCTATAGGCGACGATACGGCCCTGGCTGGCTGGATGGAGAGATGTCGTGTTAAGGTGGCTTCATAAATGCGAAGGTTTCCGTTTATGTTATCTTGTTACCTACTCCTTCACACTGCAACGGCTGGACGGATTTGGAATAGAAATAGCTTAAATACCTTGAATTAACACAGAGGCTACTTTTCATCCCTCAAAAATTTATAAATTCCCGAGGGAATAACGATAATAGCTATTTACGCGAACTAATTAGCGGGCAGAAGCTAGTTTACAGAATATGAATGTACAAAGGCGATCATATCCCTTTAAGGTCTCTTCCAGCTAACCTTTTACCTTATGGTAAGGTGGTTTATGGTCCTGTTTCCTTATTCCTATTTCAAGCCGGAATACCGTTACTGGTGGACAAAGGAAGCGCTCATGGACTGGTTCTGTTCCATCCATCAAGACCACGTCTTCAACCAGCTCCTGTGCGTGGGGGTGCTCGTCATGCTGGTCCTCATGATGGTGAAGCACAACGTGGAGGACACTTCAACGGTGGACATCGCGTACAATGTGCTGTATGGGGTGTATGTGCTGGCGGTGACGGCCGCGGCTGCGCGGATGGCGCCCAACCAGGATATCACTTTCTCCGAAAAAGGTGCAGTTATAACCAGCCAGCACATGCTGAGTTGGGACCGTTTCGCAATAATGACTTAGACTATCTGTCGTTTGTTTTCCATAATTTTATGTTATATAATATATTTATGTGTGTTATTCTTGTGAGTAAATGTTTTTCTTCTTTCTTCTTCTTCTTCAGGGATCAATGAAAGAAATATATGTATACCGCCAGTATCATGGTGATCCCAAGTTTATAACTAATATCTCTTAACAGTTCAATCGACTTTTATGAAGGTGATTTTAAACGTATTATATTTTAATAGAAATAAAGTTCATTGTTTTTGTTTAAAAATTGAAAATGGCATAATACAGCAAAAGTATAATTTCCTAGCTAGTAGATGCAAATTCCTACATACAAATATTCCTGTCGAAAAGGGAAGGTTAAGACGGTTTGGTCATTTAGAAAGGATGAATGAAAGAAGAATTATGAAAGAGGTATGGCGAGCCACAATGAGAAAAGATGTCGGTAGAGGGCGCCCTAGACTGACATACATTGATTAGATTCACGGTATACTGAATAGGGGCCAAATTAGAAGCACCCGAAACCCACGTACGTGCATGAAGAGGTGGGTGATTGTAGAGGAAGCAGAAGTTGTGTTTGCGCCGGCGTTCCGTAGTCTCTGCTTACCCCATTGGTAGACTGTCGTGAAGGTACGATCACGGAAGTTAATTTGCTACCCATTTCAAAGAAATTCTGCTTGAAGATTAGAGATGCCAAGTCATTTGTAATTGATAGGAAACTCAACCTTATTACTGTAAAATATCAGATAGACTTTGGAACTAAGGCGGGTGACAGATGTAATTCCTTCACTGTACTAGGTGTAGTGTCGTGGGCTCTTAGGATAATAATTATTATGTTTAAATCTTTCTGTTTGTAGTAGGTGGGTTTTATAAGGATACTAATATACATAATAGTGGTAGAGGCCTTCCGTACGTTACCCACCGAGTCTACGTTCCAATTTGCTAATGATTCGTACCACCAAGAGCTGGTGGGCTGTGTCCCAAGTATCCAGGTTTGACGTTACTTGCATCTTTATCCCGGTTTCTGTTGCAGTGGGATTCCTGATGGACTTGGTCTCCTACCTGCATTATGCGGTGCGGGTCGTCCAAGAGATGCAATTGAAACTCGTCTGTTACTACATTCGGCTGCACCGACCTTTCCGATATATATGTAAGTTTTCATTTAGTGGAGCCCAAGGGGATGGGGATCTACTCGAGTGTCGCGGGGACCAATTAGATTTTGAAGATTAGATGGTAGAAAAAAAGATCGTTATATGATCCTGATGTTCCTTTCAGCGGTGGAAGCGTCTACAGGTTTTCAAAAATGTTAAAAGAAACATTCATACGGAAATACTCGAGCGCGTCAGATATTGATAGTAACTCCCACGTGTCTCTGATAACGGAGGTAGGTTATAACCTGCCGGTTTGCTCGATGGGGGTGGCCGAATGGATGGGGTGGAAACGGGAAAAAATAATCGAGCGCGTCAGATTTTCAGAGTGGATGTTAAGTGAACCCGAAAGAACCTTGCAAAAACTGACGATTCGTACGTGAGACAAGCGAAATTTTGAAAACCTCGATCGCGTCATGTTTTTATATGTATAGACGGGCTTTCTTAATCTGATGGTTAGTTTTTTTTTTTTCCTAGCCTGTATGATTGTCCCACTGCTGGGCAAAGGCCTCTCCCCTTGATCTCCATGAGTCCCTATTTGGTGCCTCTTCCGGCCAGTTGTTGAGGAATGCGTCCAAGTCGTCCCGCCATCTCCGTCTAGGCCTGCCCCGTTTACGCCGCCCATTTTGCGGCACCCACTTGGTGGCTACGCTAGCCCATCGGTCCGGGTGCATGCGGCAGACGTGACCGGCCCAATCCCACTTAAGCCTGGCGGTTTTTTCTCCTACGTCAGCTATGCGTGTTTTGGAGCGTAGTGTGGTGTTGACATGACAGTTTTTTTTATTATAAGTAAATAAATGTGGTATATATTGGAATCTATAATCTTTTTTGTCTTACATTTGAATTCCTTAATATCGTTAGTCATAATAATTGTTTGTCCTAACACACATTAAGCCTAATTCTATTGTCCTAACATTATTTGGTAGAATTGTTTGCGACAAGCATAATATTTAATAACCCTAATAGAGTTTATCATAATGCCATGATAGTCATAAGGGTTCGGAGTTTTCATAACAAGAAAATGTAAACAAATGAGTATGAGTATGAATAAGAGTTGAATTTTAATGTTAATGTCGACTCCACAGCCTTCGTCTTACCGTGCTATGAAAGCTCCGAACCCTTCATAAGTACCTAACCTAACCTACTGAGGGGTTGAGTGGGGAGGGAGTTGAGAGGTAAAGGGGGGTTAAAGGAGAGGAGTACCTGTCCGTAAGTTGACGAAGCCCCCCTATGCGGGGCTTCTACCTTCCGCGCTGAGGAATACAAGGTACCTAACGAACCTACCTGTGTAAGGCTGCGGCTCCACTGATACGGAGATGAGCGGAGTGGAGCGGAGCTGTGCCTATATTAATCAATAGAATCCAAACTAACGTGACGTGACCGCATGCGCCTTTTATTGGTTAATTTTAGCACAGCTCCGCTCCACTCCGCCCATCTCAGCCTCAGTGGAGCCGCAGCCTAATATGAGTGTCATTTGAGGGGGTTTTCCAATGCTTCGCTTCCCGAGCCCCTTTAAAGGCCCTTCCCCCTTTTTTGAATAAATGAATGAATTATAAATTGGGGGAGCACCCATTCGTTCGCACCCATTGGTCAATCAGTTGACGTTTGCGTCCCGCACCGCGTCCACGTCCCTCTGCCTCCCGAGTACACTTGCGTGCACTGATAAAGCCGATTGTTATCATTAATTTTCTTGTTATAATTTTTTGTTGATTGTTTTAAAGTAACTTTGTTGTTATGGATAGTGGTTGACTTTTTGTTATTGTTTTAAAGTGACAACATAATGCCACGCCAAAGGAACGTAGTTTTAAAAAGACAAGCTCGGAAGATGGTGTACGATGTGTATTGTTTCTTTAAGAAAGACGGAAAGGCTTTTGTGGAGACAGTGAAAAACACTGCCGAAGCTACGAAAACGTCTGTTAGCACAGTCAGTCGAATTATTAGGGAAGCGAAGAGCTCCTTGTGTATCATTTATCCTAAGATTTGAAAATATTCTGCACAAAAATTAGGTACTTTTTTTTGCACGTATGTGTACGATGCGCGAACTTTCCCCCACTACCTCGCCTAATGTTCAAGAAGTTTGACGGCAACTATACTTCGGCGTATGGAAATCGTCAGAATTTATTTTTTCCATCATTCGTGAACAATTTCCTTCAACATAAAAAATAAAACGTTCGCGTTCGAGAAAGTCAACGCCACTTTTTTTTTTTGCGAATTCGTGTCCCCCCCCTGTTTTGCGTCACGCTCAATTCGGCAGATTATTGAAATATATATACTTTTTTGCATGTAATTAACCTACCTTACCTTAATCTGACGCGCTCGAGTATTTCTAGCTATCGATTGTCTTTTACTATTCTGATCGGATATCCTGGACACCCGTTCCAGGATAAAGTGCCCATATATGCTGGAGGTACTCAACAGGGTACAAGGATGCCCCCTTATGTGAATCTGCCGCGCTGGAGTGCATCCCGAAATCCCCCCTTGGGCTCCCCTACTATTAAGGCCCGCATGCTTTGCCATTGCCGCATGGCTCAAAAATGTTAAAACAACTCGTCAATGGATTGCTACCAAGCAGCAGGCTATCGACGAATACAACTGATGTGGTCCAAAAAAAAAACACTTGTAATGTAAAATTTTCACACGTCTCATAGAGATATTAAATAATGGCTTTGGATAGATTATGACACTGTATTTTGTGTTGCGGCAATAGGAAAAGAATAATCTACTTACTTCTATTTTTACCCGACTTTAAAAAAAGAAGGAGGTTCTCAAACCGTCGGGTGTTTTTTTTTTTTTAATATATGTTCCCCGATTCAAAGTCAAAGTCAAAGTCAAAGTTCTTTATTCTTCAATTTAGGCATAATATAAGGCACCTATGAATGTCAAAAAGCATTACCACCGGTTCGAAAAATAAAACCTTTGCCCCGAGAAGAACCGGCGTAAGAAACTCGGCAAGGTATATTTTTTTCAAGAAAAAGGTTTAGGTACATCATTACATTATAATTATAAATAGTTTACAATATCACGGTATTTTTGTACAGTAAGCGTAGGTAAATTTATGCGTAGATTACTCATCCAGGACGGACGACTCACTGCCAAACATCCCTATCCATGATATAATCGTTTACTTTATAATATGCACGGGAAATTAGTTTTTGTTTTACGACAGATTTAAATTTAGAGTCAGTAAGTTCAGTAATACTTTTTGGAATTTTATTGTAGAATTTTACACAATTTCCCAAGAATGATTTTGAAGTTTTGGCCAGTCTATAAAAAGTGGTTTTGAGCTTTCCTGTGCTCCTGGTTGCTTTTGGCTTATCAATGTTCGTTGGGAAATTATGTAGATTCTTCCTAACAAAGATGATTATTTCAAATACATATAGCGACGGCAGTGTTAGAATATCTATTTCCTTGAAGAATTCCCTCAATGACACACGCGACCCCAAGTTATAAATAGCTCTAATAGCCCTTTTTTGCAAAATAAACACTGTACCGATATCCGCAGCCGATCCCCACAAAATAAGACCGTACGTAATTATACTGTTAAAGTAAGCGAAGTAGACCAACCGTGCCGTCGCTACATTGGTAAGCTGCCTTATTCTCCTGACTGCAAAAGCAGCGGAGCTCAACCTACTTGCCAACGCAGTTATGTGGGAACCCCACTGCAATTTAGAGTCTAATGTAATACCTAGAAAAACAGTTGTTTTTACAAAGTCTATGGTTTCACCATTAAGTTTAATATTCGAGGCTAAGTTTATATTTGATAAATTTGCTGATGAGAATTTTATACATTTAGTTTTATTTGGATTTAACATTAAGTTATTGGCAGCAAACCAGTCAGATATCATGGAGAGGGTATTGTTTGGTTCAATGAGTTCAGTATCTTTCCTATTTACCTTGAATAGTAGAGAAGTGTCATCAGCGAACATTACAATGCCTGACCTTCTGCTTACCATATACGGCAGATCATTTACATAAACAAGGAACAGGAATGGGCCCAAAATAGAACCTTGAGGTACGCCCATATCTATCTCTATCTCTGACGAAACGGCTCCATTTATCGCTACCTTTTGATTACTCAGAAACCACTGGATTTTAAATTTTATTTCTTTGTTTGAATGGGTATACTTTCTGGTTAGTCCCGTTGTCAACACGTCAGGATCTGAAGGTGGGATCTGGGAGAAATCAAGGGAACTCCTCAAATATTGAGATTGCCACCGGAACTCCTTAACGGTACCTATTTGAAGGGTGGCGATAAGATATTTGAGCGACTATGAGGGAGCACATTTTGGTTTAAATATGACTATGACATTCCCGCGGCATTGCCTGCGGCGAGCTTAAAACGTTCTATAGTTTCTCATTAATTGAGCTGTGGGACTACATAAGAACATAAATAGGATCACTAAAAAGTATAAAATAAAATAAATGGATAAAAGAACAATAGGTAACACGTCTTCAAAAAAGTAAGGAACAACTTCTTATAAAATGAGAGGTAGGTCAGTCCAACTGAAGTTGGCGTTCCACAATATTTTAAACCAAAGGCCGAATACAGTTGGACTACCTACCATTTTTTAAAAAGTTATTTCTTACATTTTTGAAATGTAAATGACCACTTAACTAGTTAAGATTTGACAAACAGCTGATTTATAGTGAACATTAATAAGCTATGTGATTTATTAGGTTTAAAAAGAAATATTATATTTTTTTAAGACTAAGCTTACGCCATAGATCTTTAAAATTTAATAGATAAAAAAATAAAAATGTGTAATTTTAAAGTAATAGGACAATACTTAGAGGTTGCACAAATTGATAACTTATGTGATAGCAGAAATTCAATGCTTATTATATTTCCGACAAACTAAAAACATCAACTAACTTTCCTGACAACTTATATCAAAGACTAATGATATCGATGATCATCACAATTTTCACCGCCTGGTGCGGCTTCAGTGAATTGCATAATCATGAAGATAAATTGAATAAATAGTCAAGGTGTCAACCCATTTTAGATAAATGAAATATTCTACCAAGTCTCAATATTTGCTTCTTGTTTCAGGGGCCGTGGACAAAAACAAAATGAAGGGCAGCCTTCTGGTCACCACGCTGAAGTATATCTACATATGTCTGGTGCTCCGCGTCTCCTGCGCCTACTTATGGCTGAACTTGGCCCCGGTTAGTGCAGAGGCTACCTTAAAAATCGAAGTCACTTTCTCTTGATTTAGTCTTGAATGACGAGTGATTGGGTTAGAGTTCACGTAGTACGGCCTCTGAGCCAAATGAGCAGACCAAATCGGAGCCGCAGCGTGGTTTGTAATATAGGGCAAATACTGCTGCTTGGTGGCGGTTGTCGAATAGGATGGTGGAAGCAATCCGATACATGACTGTGTGTATGGTCACGTACTTTAATTGAAATATGCTACAGAATCTGTCGTATAAAACCTACGATTAATTCCCATGTAATTTCTATCTCGTCACTTGACACTGTCATTATGGCATTTTTCCATAGTGGCGTAACAATTAAAGTCCTTGACTGTATTAGGCTATTTTACAAACAAAAAGTGCTGCCATTCGATTCAGTTTTTTGCAAGGATCAGATGTACGGTCGCGGAAGTTAATTGGCTACCGATATCAACGAAAATCTGCTTGAAGATGTCATTGTCATTAGAGATGCCAAGTCATTTGTCATTGATAGATCATCATCATCATCATCATGTCAGCCGAAAGACGTCCACTGCTGGACATAGGCCTCCCCCAAGGCTTTCCACTCAGACCGGTCTTGTGCTTTTCGCATCCACCGCGATCCTGACGAGGTCGTCACTCCATCTTGTTGGAGGCCTACCTACAGCTCGTCTTCCGGTCCGCGGACGCCACTCCAGAACCTTCTGACCCCATCGGCCATCAGTCCTGCGAGCAATGTGCCCCGCCCACTGCCACTTCAGTGAAGTGAGTCTTCATTGATAGATAATTGAACCTTATTTCTATAGAATGCCAGATTGACTTTGGAACTAAGGTGGTTGACAAATTTAATTCCTTGACTGTATATACGAGACCAACATTCGAACACTGTCAGAAGTCAGAAATGGGAGTAAAAGTCCGACATTCCCATGTCCATTAAGGGTCAATTCACACAGAGATGCGACGCGACGCGACGCTGCGCGCACATGCGACTCTAAATAATACTTTATTTACTTCACGAAAAGGTACACATTTCATTGTGAGAATTCATGCTGCGTGGTGCAACGTATTCTGAATTCTCACAATGAGATGTGTACCTTTTTGTGTAGTAAATAAAGTATATTCTGAGGCGCATGTGTGCGCAGCGTCGCGTCGCGTGCGTCTCGGTGTGAGTGAAAACGCCACAAACAAATTTAAACTGAATTATGATGTCACAAATAGGTAAACAATACTAAATATATGGTATAAACAAGTCATTTGTAATTATGGTAGAGAAAAACTGCGTTTAAATACAGCGTCCGCATTTGCAATTAATTTTTTATTTATAAGCAAGGTTTCCAAGTGTTCTGATTATACCATTGAATTTCCATTGGATTGGGCCAAGCAGATGACGTGATAAAAGGGTCTGTTTTCCAGGTCGAGCACCGCTTCGCTGCGCTGGCAACCAGCGTGAGGAAAGATACCTCCCGGAGGTCCTTGAACGACACGGCCCAGCTCCTGTCCCCCGCCGGGCGGCAGTTCTTCGTGGCGCTCTACATCATCAACAAGATCTTCATTCCTGTCGGGTACTTACATACATACATACCTCCAAGCCTGACTCCCAATAGGGTATACAGAGACGATGGAATGCTAGGTGCACCACTCTAAACATACAACTTACGCTCGCTCCACATTCATCCACCTCTTCATGAACGAGATCATCAATTACTGTGTAAGGAAACCACTGCTGCATTTAGACATCGAACTTAAAAGTAAAAAAACACTGTTGTGCCAGATTTTTCGCATTGCAGCATTGCCATTTCGTGTCCCCCCATTAATGACGAGACTAAATATATACAGGGTGGCTCATTCAAATCGGTCAGTATGGGAAAGTCTGAAACTATAAGACACTGAACTGAAAACTGCATTCATACATTTGAAAAAAAAACTGTACCCAGCTGGGGAATCGATCCGACCGTTACAATATTCAACAAGTTCAGGCATTCGTTACAATATTCAACAAGGTCACTTCGAACATCTATTAAAATAAATAAAAATTATGTGGAAACAATGCATTTTCTGGATTTTAGACATCATGTTTCTTAGAAACATTAACTGCTTAAGACCTACACAATCGATATCTGAATAGAAATAGTGTTTATTTTTTCAAAACAACCGGGTTTGATTCCCTAGCTGGGTACAGATTTTTTTTCAAATGTATGAATGCAGTTTTTCTTTTTATCAAAATCGGTGACATGGTTCCTAAGAACAAATCTTCGTATGTCTTATAGTTTCAGACTTTCCCATACTGACCGATTTGAATGAGTACTTATATTACCATCCGGTAGTCTTATCGTACTAGGTTTAGTGTCGTGGGCTCCCTACTATATACATACAGTCAAGGAATTACATCTGTCACCCGCCTTAGTTCCAAAGTCAATCTGACATTTTACAGTAATAAGGTTGAGTTTCCTATCAATTACAAATGACTTGTCATCTTTAATCTTCAAGCAGAATTCTTTGAAATGGGTAGCAAATCAACTTCCGTGACCGTACCTTCACCTCTCTACCAATGGGGTAGGCAGAGACTACGGAACGCCGGTGCAAACACAACCTTCGCTTCTTCTACAATCATTCCCCTCTTCATGCACGTACGTCGGTTTCGGGTGCTTTTGATTTAACCCTAATTCAGTACATTGTGAATCTGATCACTGTATGTGCGTCGTCGTCGTCGTTGTTGTTATAGCGGCAACAGAAATACATCTTCTGTGAAATTTTCAACCATATAGCTATAACGGTTTATATGATACAGACGGGCAGACGGACAGACAGACGGACAGCGGAGTAATAGGGTCCCGTTTTTACCCTTTAGTTACGAAACCCTAAAAAGTAGCTTTCCGGCGAAAACCATCACAATGTGCTCTTAGTTTTAAAGTGTCTTGTGCACACAAGAACCAAATAACTCGGCTGTTCCCCCAGACCCTCGATATTCCCCAACTCGGACTTGGAGCGGCTGGCGTTCCTGGTGATCATGCTGATCGGCTGCCTGGTGGTGTCGGGCGCCGCCGTAGCCTCCATGGCCTCGGTGATCGGCATCTACATGAGCCCCGAAGAGAACTTCAGGACGCGGTACCGCCTCATCATTCAGGAGATGGTATTTATTTATTTATTAATCACAATTACAAACTTAATTGATAGTTTACATAAGTAATTCCTAGAAAAATAATAAAACAATGCGTCTAAATCAAATGCCAGTTACTTTTACTACCTATGATCTATTTCACTACTTAGGAATAGTTCCGAAACGAGTAGCAATGCTAGTGCTAAAAATATCGAATGGAGCATTATTTATCGATAGATCGTTATAAGTACGCGACGCGACGTGACCGTAATGGGTCTATAATACGAGTACATAATAGTTATTTATGTGACTGGAGCTTAATTCAAATTCAAATTTACAAATTCAAAAACATTTATTTCGACCAACTGGGATCATAGTTAATTTAGGTTAGTTACAATTTCTTAGCCTAAAGTTAGCAAAATGATGATAATATTTTTTTTTTTTTTAAATTAAAATGAAAATAAAATAATTAAAATGAAAGGCAATAATACACGAGTGTGGATTTTTTGAAATGAGCCGAAAGGCGAGTATATAAACTAGCGTTTCTTTTCGTTTCGTTTTTAAACCAATCGCGTCACTGGCAGATCACGTGACTTTTCGTATCACGTCATCTACCAGTGACGCGATAGGTTTAAAAACGAAACGAATAGAATCGCTGTTTAGCGTAATGCATCTTAGCAAGGGCCTTTGTTTGGATTGATGTAAGTAACCCGCGTCGTGACCTTTTTAGTATGTCGGGGTTTCACGGAAGTGTCCTACCCAAGTGACTTATAGTACAGTATTCCCAGGTTCTTTAATAATTTTCCGCTGGCTATCGCTGTCATGCTTGCACTCGAAACACATATATTTGTCAGTAGTGTGTCATAGAAAAAGTTTCTTTCAAAAATTGCAATTTTGTGGCAAGCTTTTGTTGCCGACTGTAGTTTTTTTGAAAAATATTTACCTGCTTATCAAGACCAAACTATTGAGTCCTAACACGGTGGGTCTACGTTAAGAATAGCGGAGATCCTGTCGCCACCTTCCGACTCCATCATCAGATCACCTCTTAGATACTTACAATGATATTGCATTGTCATCGGGTTCACATATGTGGTCCTCCACCCATTTCATTGACGGAAAGTGTGTCAAGTTTAACATGCAAGATTTGACCCGTACGTATACATTGCCAGTTAAATAAAAGGTTGTAAAATGAAGATTGCCCATAATATTAGAAAAATGGCAGCACTGTACCTAGTCGGTCCTTAACTTCTGTCATAAAGTTTTAGTCAAATAAAACTAACTCCTGTTTTTTTTTAATTTCAAAATACATCAAAATTAAAAGCTTAATTGATGTACATTTTTAAGAACTAATAATCATTCCACATTTTTCCGCAATTTCCGATACGATCCTATAACATACACGGCCGGGAAAGATTAAAATACGCACGAGTTTTCTGAAAATAACACTTTTTGAAAAAAACCTTTAAAGTTTAGTTTTCCTTAAGTAAGAAATTCTTTTGTTTAATATTTTGAAGCCTTTCATCTGTGGGTATGTTTAGAGATCAGCATTATCCTTCAGGTACCTTAAGCCCACTTTCCTAAATGGTCCACTTGTCTGAATGGTCCACTTTTCCATATGGTCCACTTGATTTTCCTGGATAGTCCACTTTCCTACATGGTCCACTTGCCTAAATGGTCCACTTTCCCGTATGGTCCACTTGCCTGAATGGTCCACTTTCCCATATGGTCCACTTGCTTGAATGGTCCACTTTCCCATATGGTCCACTTGATTTTCCTGGATGGACTTTTCTACATGGTCCACTTAATCTCGATGCCATTCATTCTGATCATTTCAGCCGAAAGACGTCCACGGCTGGACATAAAGGCCTCCTCCAATGTTTGCCACGAGGACCGGTCAATTTACTTGATATCTTATTTACAAAAAAAATGCTCCTGGCCTGATTGAATAACAAACATCCTTCCATCCAAACTTACGTATTTATAATAGAATATATCAACTGGGTTTATTCTACGGGGGTGACGAAATGTACATAAGAGGTATTAAAAAAACCTACCGAACGGACACATTAGAGGACAAGATAGCGAGTTATATAAAAAAAATAGCCTGTATAGTTAAAGGTTCACGTAAGGTCTTCTATAACGTAGATTGCTGACTTTTGTAACTAAATGTAGTTTTTGCTAATAAGTGTAATGGGGATAAACCCATCATTTCATCGAATTTCACTTCATCAACTGTATCATTTAAATATCAATATCAAGCAACTCATCCTTTAACCTACCGCAAAGCAGATGTGTTCGCATTGTTGTGTTCCGGTAAGGGGACAATTAAATTACTAGCATAGGTAGGTATTCCATCTTAATCATTTGATAACGCATTTGCGATCTTAGGATCAGTATCAAGATTTAAGTCTTAAGATTACGAATGTCAAAGACTATTTTTATCATCAGTTGGCCTGTGTGTTTGTCTTCTTCATTTCATAAAAAAAACCGATTTAAACTCACACGATTTTGATTCATTATTATTACTACACGGGACTTAATCGCGTTAAGGGATTATATAATTAATTACTAGAATTAATTATTACAGCTTGCAGCGAACTTGTAACATGCGGAAGGTCGACGAAGTTGGATTCGAGCTCTCGAAGTCCGTTGATGTCTTTGAAAGAAAGAAAGGAAAGAAAGAAATACCTACGTTACACATGCATACTCTCACACACACACATATTCACAATTTTTTATACATTTTCACAAATATCTCAACAAGTATTGAACTATTTTTTTTTAAAATAAGTACCTACAGTGCTTTTATCTCGCGAAAGCGGGTGGGCCATACTTGTAGTTGTAAGTTGTAAGACGTATAGACACGCACACTACGGCGACTACTTTAGTTAAGTCAAGGGGGTTGAAAATGTCCTGAATGGCTTCGAAAAAAGGATGGTGCGGCTGTGCCTTTGTTTATTTGTTTTTGCTCGACTTGGTGGGGGCAATGCCGTGCGTGTCCCCAGATAAAGTGGGCCTTTTAGGAAAGTAGACAGTTTGGGAAAATAGACGGTATGAGAAAGTAGACGGTTTGGGAAAATAGACAGAATGAGAAAGTGGACCGTTCAGGCAAGTGGACCATTTAGGAAAGTGGACTTAAGGTACCTGAAGGATTTTCTTAACGACACACAAAAACCAGCTTATGGATTTCGAAAATTGGTCGTTTTCGTATTGCTGCAAATTTATGTGAAATCGTAGGGTCGATTTAATGCCTCATGAAGATTGATCAGTGTATAAGCGGATCTTTAGTTGCTTGGAAATACATTTGTATCAGAATTGAAAGATAAAATCTGATCAATATGTCACGCAAATTTCGACTCAATTCGAGAACTCTTACAAAAGTTGTAGCCGTTATCAGTGTTGTGGTCGTGCGTGTTTTGACCCTTTGATTCCCTGCCCCGAATGGAATGCTTAAAGCTCGTTCATCAAATGATGGCAATAGTAAAGTTTACAAATGACGCTTCTTTTTATTCTACATAAAATAAGGTTTTGATTGATGTACTACAGGTTTATGAAACTCTTTTACTGTATTCTTAAATTGAAATCAAAGTATTTTGTCTTCCAGTCGCAGTCCCAACTCCCGCAAAGCCTCCACAACAAGGTGGAGACGTTCTACAAGATGTACTGGCACAAGCAGAGGGCGGTATCAGCCACGCAGCTGCTGCCTACCTTCCCCCATGTGCTGCCGAAGAGTATCCTCACAGAAATATACTTTGAAGCCACGCAGAAGGTAGGAACCCTGGGCCAGTGTGTCAAAGCATTAGCGGAAGTGGGAGAGGAACTGTAAGCATGGTCTGTTTTAGGTAACTGGTTAGGTACAGGACTCCCTACTCCATCGTACTTTTAGTTGCGCCATCTCTTAGCAAATAGCCAATAACTACATTCTAGATAGATGGTCCTATGGACTTTCAAAACCAACCGAAATTTTTGATAGTTTGTGTGTGTTAGTAGAGCGTAATTCATCGGTATCAGAGAAGCGTTTTCTTAAGTTTGATCAATGATAAACTAAAAAAAACAATGAAGATGTACAGTCAACCAGTGAAACTATGTCAAAGTGACGTTTTAATTCAGTTTTTTTTTTTTTATGACAGTGTAGGCAAACGAGCACACAGGCCATCTGATTGTAAGCGGAAACTGTGACCCATAGACATTCGCATTCACAAGACTACAAGACTAAGACTGCAAATGCGTTGCCAACCCTGAGGACTAAGATGGAATGCCTCTATGCTAGTCATTACACCGGCTGTCTTATCCCCAAACCGGAACACAACAGTGCGAACACTTCTGTTTGGCAGTAGGATAATGGATAAGATGGTGGTAGCGATCCAGACGGACTCTGCACAGAGTCCTACCACCCGCAAAAGTTCAGTTGTTTGAAGGTTGTTACGATATGAATCATTACGTCACTTTGAAATAGTTCCACAGTGGCCTATGATTCAAATTGGTTGACTGTACTTTAACATGTTATGTACGTTAGATTTGCGTATCCCAACAATTTTATTTGAATTGGGCGCTCAAAACCCTTGGTGCGCGAGTCCGACTAGCACTTGACCAGTGTTATTCAATAAATTATTTCTGACTTCAGAGCCGCATCCTCCGCGACCTGTCGTACCAGTTCCTCTCAGAGCTGGCATTGAAGATGGAAACCATCCACTACATCCCTGGCGACTCTATCATCAAGCGAAACTCGAAGAAGGACTCCATCATATACATCGCTTATGGTGATATTGAGGTTCTCGCTCTGTTTCTCTATTCTCATTTAGAAATTAAATACAAATACAAAAGCTTTATTTTAGGCAATGAAGCCCTACAAACAAAGTCAAACACACAACATTTATTAGACAACAGCACACCGCAACGCACAATTTAAAATTGACGCATCAATAAAGCAGGAATCCCGCTGCGGCGCATGCTACGCACGTATACACGTCACCAACGTGGGTCAACTGGGCCAGAAACATGTGTCAATATTTGCCACCTGGGGTCATTGGTCTAGCCGCGTGTGTTAATCCCTGTGGCGCACGCGGCCCTCGCTACGCACGAATGTTAATCGGCACCACACTGCGGCGCACGCGGCCCACCCAGCCCGGTTCGTGCCGCAGTGAAGTTACGCCTGCCACGCGCGCTGGTGTGTGCGTAGGCGACACTTCGGAACAAGCCACAGCTCGTGTGCCGCTTTAGAAATATCTGCCTACATTTTGATACCGAGCGAATTTGTAATCACGTGCGTAACGTGTGCGTGCACAGCGGTGGGGTTCCGGCTTCATTGTCAGCTCGCTGCAGTAAAAGCCTGGTTCTCCAGATGCTAACAGCTGAAGACGACATCACCCCTATCCTGCGCTTCACCCGAGGGACCATCCTGACCCAGTTCGGCGTGTGCCCGTCGGGCGGCGGGCGGGCCCACGTCGAGATCCGAGCGGCCACCTTCTGCACCGCCCATGTGCTGAAGACAGAGGATCTGTGGCGGGTGGCGTTGAAGCATGGCGGCGCTAGTGGGCAGACCGTTATGATCTTTTTGGAGTTTCTGGTAAATGAAGTCCAGTTAGTATAGCTGAAATTAAATCCATATGTTGCTACACTGATGTAGTGAAAATATTTATATACTACACATTCTTAGTAGGTAAGTGTGTAATTACTAGCCTAATAAAAGGTTTAAAAAAGAGGCGTCTGCCATGTTGCCACGATATTAATACAACGTATGAAAATCAATTATTACCCAACCCGCTTTACAATTTGGACCCTGCGAATCGAAGTCTTCTCACCTTCCGTAACTTCTTATGGCGCGCAAACTGCAAAATTAAAAAGTAAAAAAAAGTGGCTCGCTCGTTGTTCCTTCAGATAATTTATTTTACACTTTTGTATTTTATTTTAGCCAGCTTTAGATATACAGGTCTAATAGGGAAACTAATATGGAATTTACGTCAAATTTCAAATATAGAATGTCAAACGGT
Organism: Acleris sparsana; assembly: GCA_923062465.1. Taxonomy (NCBI): domain Eukaryota; kingdom Metazoa; phylum Arthropoda; class Insecta; order Lepidoptera; family Tortricidae; genus Acleris; species Acleris sparsana. Next base: position 20,620,038 of record OV281286.1, read on the forward strand.
CTATACAGATGAGTTAAAACTGCATGCAAGAGGTTATTTAGTTTTGTTTTTCACCTATTCTTTCCGACTCATCCAATAATAGTACACTGTTGCCTAGGCGCGGAAAGTAAGGGTTTTTCTGACGAGGTGGTTAGCAGGCCGAGCAACAGCGAGGCCTGCTAAAATACGAGTCAGGAAATCCTCGTTTCCGCCGAGGCATACATAATGCTTTTCTCAAACATGTGAGGAAATAATACAAATACATTTTTAAAAAGCAAGTAATTTAATTATGCAGAATGAACGAATGTTACCGACTGTCAATTGTTTTTAAATACTAACCATAGAAATTGGAATGCAAATTCAAAAAGAAACACACGCACTGTGCTAAAAAAGCGAGCAGTTACCTTGGCTGTTTGGAATTTTTGTCTTGGTCCTTTTGATTTTGTATGCAAATTGACAGCATTTTTAAGAAAAAATTTAGACATGGACGGAAAGTGTTTTCATATGGTTTTTTTACTCCTAGGAGTAAAATGAGGCTCTTTCCGTCCTTGTCTTTCAATCGGAAAACCGTTTTTTCAGAGCATGTTTGAGAAAAAATTCTTTACGGAAACGGCCAATGGCCATGACAATGTGCAATTTTAACATCTGCGGTCACTATGCGGTTTTTAAAATATCCACACTCAGCGTATTTATTGACATTCCAACTATTTTGTATTATTATTAAAATGTAAATAATAATGTATTGTTTTTCATTTGTAGAGCCATATGGACAGAGTGAAGAAGCATTATTCGGAAAGAATACCGCAGCCCACGAAGTAATAATCTTTTTTTCGTTAATATTTTTTTTATTCTAATAATCCTAAGTTTTCGAACCAATGTATTGTAGATGGTTTTTTTTAAAAATCTTTTCGCATTGTTGAGCACAGTGGCATTCCATCTTAGTCCTCAGGGTTGGCACCGTATTTGCGATCTTAACATTGTAGTCTTGAGAATACATGTGTCTATGGGTCAGGGATTGCTTTCCAACCATAAAAAAATCAGGTCAAAAAAATAAAATAAAATGTGCCCAACAGGTACAAAAGCAGTATACTGCATTTCAAAAGAAGTCTGATGGCGCTCAAAGCGGCGAGAAACGAACACGGAGAGCTTCTCCTGGCTCGGTCCGACTACCTGCTGGAAATAGCTGGCTGCTACATTATGAGGAATGTATGAGTACATTAAGTGTCCTGGCCCCCAGAGGCTCAAGGCAAGATGCATTCGGCGTTCGTTATCGTTATCTAAAATGGATTGACGTAAGCGGTCAGACGGTCGCGTCGAGCGCCTGCGGCAATTCCATACATTTGGTCAGTTTTCGAATATCGTTTACGTTAGCCTTTAGCAACTTGTCTAGCCTCACTGGTGAAGTCTGATCGTCGACCAAGAAACTTCTTTAGCGCTTTCCAATTTAATACTTGAAAAGTGGTAAAGAACTTTCTCGCACAACTATACCGTTTCAATTTTACTCATATATGAATTTCGAATGTCAATGACGCTATGCGACAAGGCCATCACTCATTTTTTTTTATCTTTATCTTTTACAAAGACAGCGTTTTATTGAAGTTAATAATAAATAACTATGCCAATGGATGGACCTATGCAGTAGCAGAAACCTATAGGTACAGCCTCTCTGTAGTACGATTATTTAAAAAAAAGTAATTTCAAAAAAAACTATGCCAATGGATGGACCTATGCAGTAGCAGAAACCTATACAGCCTCTCTATAGTACGATTATTTAAAAAAAAGTAATTTGAAAAAATAACTATGTCCACGGACCCGCGCGGTAGCAGACACCTATAGGTACCTACAGCCACTCTGTTGAAAGTTATTGAAAAAAATCTAAACCTACTGGTTTAGTCTGAGTCTGAGTCATACTAAAATTTTATACAGCCGCTCTTCGGTAAAACTTCAGTGAGTTACTTTTATAAGTTTTATTATAAAGTTTCACTTTCAGTTAAAAGTCACTTATTATTTCACACTCGAAATATTTCGTGTGAAATAGGTGTCTTTCGTCTCTTGGTTAACAATCAACTATTACCATCGTGTTGGCCGTAGCGAGCTGACGCATCGCTGACAGACGACGCTGATGCCATCTGCCTGCGCCAAACGTTCCCCTGCATCCTGCAGCCACGTTCCTCACTCCTCATCGCCTGGCACTGGCTCGTGGCCGGTCTGATCCTCGTCGTCTGCTTCGTGAGTACTACTTAAAGGCTTCCGTCTGCCGAGAGATTATAGATAGGTTCAGCCCAATGGAATCCTGATCCTTCATACAACGTGAGTGAATCAAGTGTCAAACGAACATACATACCTTTACGCCTGTCTCTTAATGGGGTAGGCGGAGACTATGGATCGCCAAACGCACCGCGATCGGTCTAAACATAAAACTTTCGCTTCTTCTATGTTTAGCAACCACTTCATGCACTTACGTCGGTTTCGGGAGCTTTTGATTTCGCTCATTGTGCGTCTAGGGAGTCCCCACATTTCCACTTATTCTTTATAATGATTGGAAATGTCAGCATGCTTTATAATGTCACTGTGACAACGTTCTATGCTGGGTCAGGGTCTGATGATAGCTTTAAATTTTAAAACGTTCAACATTTTGCGGAAGAGAAGAACTATATTTACCATTGCAATTCAATTACAGTTCCCGAAAGAAAATGTTGAAGCACTATAGCTTTGTCATATTGTCATTTATAATAAGGTTGAAGAACGCAAGTATCAGTTGGATGTAGGCACAAGCTACAGGCTAAAGGCTGGACGAAGATCCCCCCTTCGTCCAGCAGTGGACGTTATTCGGTTATTAATGACGATCTATCAAATATTAAAACATTGAAACATCAAAAGCATAACATAACTGACGAAACCTTCGCTTGTCCACCAGACGCACCCATACAACCTGGTGTTCAAGAAGACCAAAACTCACGAGTTCAAGTTCTTCGATGCGTTGATGACGGCCATTTACGTGTTGGATATCGTCACCTACCTGTCTACCGGTTCGAATGTGGAGGAAGGTTTGTGAAACATGCAAATTAAAATTAGTAAACGGGCCACCTGACGAGGATTCTTCCATATTCAATTTGGGAGGTAATTTGAAAAATATAGTTGACTCTGTCTTATTCGAAAACTTTACTTAGTTATGCTCTTTGCACTAACGGAATTCAAGATTTTTGCTCTTGCACTGAGCTATAGGGCTTCTCTACCTTCTTTCGCAGTGAATAGGTAGGTCTTTCAAGAATATTTATTGTTTCTATCAATCGAATGTAAAAATGTCTGCTTTAAATTTAAACTTCCTGTGTCTACCTTGCACCAAGTACAACTTAAAATAAAAGATTACAATGATCGCGCTCTCAGGGGTCCCGATAACGTTCGTGCAGACGTCGGCGCAGCAGGTCACGAACTACTGGTTCGTGCTTGACGTGCTGGCTACTGTCCCCATCTTCGAGTTCATCGGCGACGGCTCGTATGCGGGAATCAACAAGATCCTGAGACTGCCTAAGGTATATTTCATTATCGAGAAGTATTTAATAAAAAAAATGTATCAAGAACGTACTCGTACCTACCAATATAAATGTATGAAACGGAAAAAATAAAAAATGCTATCAAAGAACTTTGTAGTCTTTTGGTGGTTCTCTAGACTATTTCCACCACCACCTCGAAAAAAACATTTATGTTGTTACTTTTTACTTACAGAAAAATGGTACTGGATTAACATTGGATATTTTTAGAATTTGGTTAAAATACTAGAGAGATAAGAGATAACTTATTAGTAAAACATGAGTAAGTTTACATAATGGTCATAAATCTATATTAATATCCGTCATGTTTTCCTTTCGGCGTACAAATTCAAATTAACAATAATAATATAATAGAATAAGAATTCAATGACATAATCAATTACATTAATCGCTTGAAAACTATTATCATTTAAAAAGTCATTAATATTATAGTAACATTTTCCCAACAATAATTCTATCATCTCTTTCTGAAACATGTCATTAGTACAATTTCTAATTTCTAATGGTGTCTTATTGTAGATTTTAGGCGTTATACCAAATATACTCTAAATTATACTACTATCGAAAAATCGAGGAAAACTTACTTAATAATCTATATGGGCAGCTCCCCCTACCTTCAGCGCCATTGTCTTTAGAATGTCCTATCTTATCCCTTCATTCAGGTATTCCACATGATGAAGTTGTTGGAGTCGGCCTATGTGTACCACAGCAACATAATTCGCTTCCTGTCCTACTCCCTCCTGCTCGTGATCGCGTGTTATGTCATAGCCGCGGTGCAACAGGGCTTCATGTGCAAGTAAGACGCATAACATTCCATCAGATACATCTAAGGGCTATATTAATAACCTCACCTTGACTGAGATGCTGTTATAAACTTATAAGACACGTCAAAGATTGTGACGCATCTTGGCCCTTATGGTGTAACATCCGAGAGATATGGAGACGATTTGCACCTGGCTGTTTATTCGATGAAAAGTATTTTATATCAAATTTAATACGTTAAATAATATGTGGCGAAGAGGTAGGCTGAAAAATTTCAGTGCAGTACTTATATCATTAAAAAATATACTAAGCACTAACTTTTTTTTTAGTTACAAATGCTTGTTTGATAGACAAATTTGATACTACTCGAAATTTGCAACATACCTAACCTAATTATTAGTACCGACTTACCTGTTTATACCTAAACATAGTCAATCTAACGTTTGCATATTCTTTAAGCTGCATACTTTCGTTTGGTATGTAATTTGTCTAATACACAAGCAAATTTTTTTTTTTTTTTTATGACAGAACGCAAACGAGCACACAGGCCACCTGATGGTAAGCGGAAACTGTGACCCATAGACATTCGCATTCACAAGACTACAAGACTAAGACTGCAAATGCGTTGCCAACCCTGAGGACTAAGATGGAATGCCTCTATGCTAGTCATTACACCGGCTGTCTTATCCCCAAACCGGAACACAACAGTGCGAACACTGCTGTTTGGCGGTAGGTTAATGGATAAGATGGTGGTAGCGATCCGGACGGACTCTGCACAGAGTCCTACCACCTGCAAATGCATTTTTTTAAAGAAAAGTTAATTTTTAATATTTTAATTAATTATATACTGGACTGAAAATTTTCAGCCTACCCCTCGCTATATATTACTTATTGTTAGCATATTTAATTTGATATAAAATACTTTTTATAGAATAAACAGCCCGGTGCAAATCGTCTTCTATTCGGATCTCCTACTATTACTGATAGTGTAAAAAAAATAGAATTCATGTACAGAACAATATGTAGCTAAAGTACTAACCAAAAGTGAGTGAGGCTTAACTTTATACTTCTTTTTACAACATTTTTTTCCCTGATCATAAACGATGCCGGGCTGTACAGGCAGACCAAAATTCAATCAAAAATTATCAGATTATATTCTTTTGGTCTGCATAACACTTGAAGTATTTTTTTAAGAATGAGTGACTAACTTATCAGAAGAATGTGATTTAAATTTAGTCTATCTGCTAAATCCGTCCTTAATATATTTTTATCGGTTGGGTGTACAATTCATTAAAAATACTCCAAGCAAAAAAAATCGGGCTAACTTCCTTCGGGGAGCATTTAGCTTGCTGAACGCCTACTGTAGATGAGCACGTTTGGGCTAACGCCAACAAATTATTTAATAACAATAACGTATCCACAATGACGCTTACAGCAAGTTAAAAAAAACCCAGGATTTATTGGTATCCATAGTAAATTCCCTTGGAAAAAGGGAAAAGCCAGCTTTACTATAGGTAATATATTGGCTTTGGTTTCTTTCTCAGTCTGGGCTACTGCATCGTGACTAACTTCACGCACCAGCCGTACTGGACGTACGCGCCGCTTGATGACGAGTCCGTGCTCAACAGAGTCACCTTCGGGCTCTACTGGGCCACCTCCCTCATCACCTTCACTGGTTCGTCTTCATTCTTAATCTTTCTAATGCCCTGGTACAATAACTGCAATGGTTCTTTTGTCAACAGACCGGACGGAGGTCAGATAGACGTGCAACAAATTGCGAGCTTTACACGATAACCTCTTCCATATTTTTACCCAACTGACGAAGGAGGAGGGTAATGTTTTTGAACAGTATGGCCATAACTACGATAGTTATGGTTCTTTGGTGCTTTGTAAAAGCTGAACGGATGGTATCATTTCGACAAGACTGGGTACATTTTTTAATATGATATGGGCAAAATAAAACATATACTTGTTAACTAACATTATGTTGAGTAAATTATCTAAACAGCGGATAGGTTTTTTAAGCTTGCTTTCTATGTTACCGGTGTATACTAAGTCATCACCTCATTAATTATGATTATCAAGATTTGCTTTGACCATCATTCTCAGATTCAAAATTAGCAGGTCCGGTAGATAAAGTGGCGTAACCACTATCTGATTTCTGTTACCCTTGTGACAAGGGTCTTAGAGCAATTCTATCATATTTTCTCTCTTCCATAGCAAACATTTCCGTTACGATCCTAATTATCCAAGGTGATATTATAAATTTGAAAATAACTTTGTCTGTTAGTTACGCTTCCATGGCTAAACCGCTGAACTCTGAACTCTATGAAATTTGGTATGGAGATAGCTTAAACCCCGAGAAAGTACATAAGGTATTTTTTTAGCGCGAGTGGCGATAAACGATTTCTACACGGACGGAGTCGTGGGCAACAGCTATATTGTGTACATTACGCACAATTTATTTGATTTCTACAGCTCACTTGGAGTCGTGGGGCATGCAGAAAATGAGCATCGCTGCATTTACCATGCTGGTGTTAGAGGCGGCCATCTTTCTGCACATCTTTATCGAGGCTGTCTACTCCGCCACTATCATGGTCACCACAGCTTTTAGGTTAGCTACCGTTGCTATTTTTTATATAGTCTTCACTCTTTTTAGGACAGCGGTTACAAGTACCATCTTAAAGTACAGTAGCGTCTCCTTTACTTCTAAACTGCCACCAGTACGACTGTACTCCCTAATATAGGTCGTTTTAAAAGAGTAACTACGAATTAAATGAACACCTTATGATCGAAAATTTCATCGTTTGAAAAGTAGGAATAGTATTCGCAGGTCAGGTTTATTATTGAAAACCGCTCTACAACTTTAAAAACAAGCTTTTCATTGACTTTAGTTTTGTTCTCAGCGGTGGGACAGCAGTTGCTCACAATAAGAATAATGGTGAATTTCAGGGAGGACTATGATGCTTGTATCACCAACGTGAAGAATTTCCTCACCAGAAATAACGTGTGCCCTCAGCTGCGGCAGAGGTTCATCACCTACTTGCAACTTTGCTGGTACACTGACAAGGTATGGCTTAGTAGGTTAGAACTCTGCGCCTGAACTTCATATCTCAAGAGAGTAGTCGTTTGTTTCTTCATTTTGAATACTTAAATGCTTTCTTCTACACATATCATAAGTCCTCTACACGCGTTCAGAACCCGTTGGTTGTGACCAGCTCAACAATCAATTTTACTACTTACGATAATTTTCTTATTTGTGACGGTGTGGTGTTGAAGTTATATGTTTCAAATTTGGAACATCTTCCACAGCCAACACAATTTAAATAGACCCCAAAAAATACAAAACGTAAACTCGGTCTGTTTTAGGTCATATCGCACAATTGATCTCGAATAGCATGAGAATTGGCCCTTTATAAGTTTGTCTTTGACCTCATATTTCTCACACAGGTTGGTTTTTACAAAAATGTGAAGGCTCTTTACAGGTTTCATTGCACTTAGTTAAGCCCACTTCATAGGCCCTGGCCAAAATGCATTACGCTAACTAGTGTTTCTATTAGTTTCATTTTTAAACCAATCGCGTCACTGGTAGATGACGTGATACGAAGAGTCACGTGATCCACCAGTTATTGGTTTAAAAAGGAATCGAATAAATTCGCTAGTTACGGTAATGCATCTTGGCCAAGGGCTCAATCATCGCGTTCCCCAGGCCTACTCAATGACGAAGCAGCAGACGTCTGTGTTCTACGACCTGCCGTCGCACGTCAACCACGACATCCTCGCGCGCCAGCGCAGCAAGTACATCCTCTGCATACCATTCATGAAGGTTACATTTGATTTGTTTTGATTTGTTTTCCCGTGATAGTCGGAGCCTCTGCGCTCGAAGTTGTTGACGACTATATTTACCTGGGACAAACGGTCCAGTTAGGTAGGTCCAACTTTGAGAAAGAGATCACTCGTCGTATCCGACTCGGCTGGGCAGCGTTCGGGAAGCTTCGCAGCACCTTTACATCCAAATTACCGCAGTTTTTGAAGTCAAAAGTCTTTGACCAGTGTGTGTTGCCAGTGAGTTGGATCTGAGACGTAGGCGCTAACAATGGGCCTCATAAGAAAGCTCAACTCACTGAATAAACATCTTAACTCAGAGGGCTATGGAGAGGGCTATGCTCGGGGTTTCTCTGCGTGATAGAATCAGAATGATGATATCCGCAGTAGAACTAAGGTTACCGATATAGCCCAAAGAATAGCTAAACTGAAGTGGCAGTGGGCGGGGCACATTGCTCGCAGGACTGATGGCCAATGGGGTCAGAAGGTTCTGGAGTGGCGTCCGCGGACCGGAAGACGAGCTGTAGGTAGGCCTCCAACAAGATGGAGTGACGACCTCGTCAGGATCGCGGGACCGCGGTGGATGCAAAAAGCACAAGACCGGTCTGAGTGGAAAGCCTTGGGGGAGGCCTATGTCCAGCAGTGGACGTCTTTCGGCTGACATGATGATGATGATGATGATGACATTTAATATTGATTGAACCCTTTTCAATAGTTCACCCCCGCAACGCCTAGATGCCTGCTGTCTCTAGGGACGGTTGCCCATTAACTTGGAGTAATATTGTACTTATCTAGTTAATTTTCCAGCTGCTCCATAAAGAAGACCTCGAGAACATATCCTCGGACGCTCGCATGTTTTGCTCCTCGCCGAACGAGATACTTCTCAACACTGGGGACATCAGCAACGAGATGTACGTCATCAAGCAGGGAATGTGCGAGGTAAGCAATAACGGCAAAACTTCAGAACATGACTATTAGAAAAATAAAATCCTCGATATAATGAGTTAATGAGGACTAGTGACTTCTCCTTTCAGAGCTGATAGAACCGATTTTCATGAAACATACCGTAAAATGTGCCTACTTTGCTTCAAAATTTTGAAGAAATTTCGTAACCATTTTATTTTTTTGTAAATTATTATACTGTGGTATGTTATATATAAAGTGTTAGGAACAAAGTATAATTTGTTTTTAATTAAAGTTTTTTAATTTATAATCCGTCTTTTTTAATATAATCACAATATTGTTCAATCTTAGGATTGCTTCACTTATATAATAATCAAAAGGGTACCTAAGTAGGTAAGTAGCTCTTGCCCTGTTAATAACTCTACTTAAGCAATATTCAACGAAAAAATAAAAATATTCGTCTGAAAGGGTATCATACCCCTGCTAATTAAAATTATAGGAGATAAATAATCTCATGCTGTAATGGTGGCAATGGTATCATATTATTTTACCCTATCCCCAAATTTTTTTTGGTTAGTTCAGGAACTGCAAAAAAAACATGTTAACCTTTTTTTATGGTGGATTTATTTACACTCAAATTTCATACCAATGGTGGTCTTTCGCTACTTCCAACCTTTTTTCATGAGATGTACAACTATGTTCCTGGATCAAAGTTACCCCAACAAGTGGAGCAAAGAAGGTACTAAGATTTTTTTAAGGTTAATCCTTGAAAAAGCTAGTAACTACTAGAAATAATGTATAAACATGGAAAAGCTGATTATACACAGGAACACATCAAAAGAAAACGGCGAAGCGTATGATTGACGGTTTTAGTTGCCTCTTAATTTGCAAAAGTATCGAATGCTTTCGGCGATTTTGGCGAATTGACCTAAGACTTCAACTTGCAAGGCAATGAATCTAAATACAGAATTGGAGCAAAGTTGTACCCACTGGGGAGCAAAGTAGGCACATTTTACGTGGTCTCAGAACCACCGCTACTTTTGTAAGCTGCTTTAAAAAAAAACATTATCCAAATCGATTCACCCGTTTAGTGGTCAAAATTAATTATAGCACCCCTTTTTTGCGCCGGGTTTTAAAAACTACAGAAAAAGAAAACCTTCTGTGGATCGCTTCGTTTGTCCTGATTTCCGCCTGAAAATAATTGCTGTTTCAATACAACCCTAACATTTTTTAATCTCACGGCAGGTATTTTTGGAGTAGGTACTTAAAGAGTGGTCTGACTCAGCTGAAATGACACGTCTTGGGACAAACGATGCGTTAGGGTCAAATCACACCGAGACGCGACGCGACGCGACGCAGCGCGCATACGCGACTCAAAATATACTTTATTTACTACGCGAAAAGGTACACGATTCATAGTGAGAATTCATGCTGCGTGGTGCAACGTATTCTGAGTTCTCACAATGAAATAATATCGACGATGTCCGTAATAATGTATAAATAATCATATGTTTTTACTGTATTATGTTTTTTCAGTACATTCCTTTTTTTAGTTCACTATCCGCTTATCTAGGGAAAATTACCTCTATATTTACAGAAGTAAGAGGGGCGTATTCGTAAAGTGATACTTCACGATTATTTGGAACTGTAACTGATTTATAACAAAAACTGGCTATATTTTCATAAATACATACATAGTACTAAATAAATAGTATTAGAAATTCTATTAGTCTTATCCATCTTATGCTTTCGTAACCATATTACGAACTCCGAGGAACATCCCATAAAATCCCCGTTCCAAATCTTCCGTTGAGCGGTGGCTGATGGTTCTGCTGGTTTGTTCAGATCCTGAGCCCTGACACGAGAGAAGTGATGGGCACACTGGTGGCCAAGAGCAACTTCGGAGTGCTGGAGTGTTTACTGCGTGAGTATAAAAACCGACCTAGAGTCAGTCACACTCACGAAGGGTTTCGTATCACGACGTCGAAAAATGTATAGGTCAGTCAAACTGAAGTCGGCTTTTAGTTTAAAATATTGTGGGACCAACCATTTTAAAAGAAATTAAGTATGTCTTGCTTTTATGAAAGCAGTTTTTGTACATTCAATTTATTTCATACTTTTCATTGATCATTAAATTCATTATATGCTGTAATGTAATCTCATACCTTAATTAATAAGAAACTATAGGTCATAGTCGCTCATCTATCTAAATCTTGATATCGCTCTAGTATGATGCTTATAATATTTGAGAAGTTCCCTCACACCGCAAAAGACCTAATTCCCATGATGCACGGTTGTCATTAGCACTGGTGTCCGCAATAGCGTGTGAGTGACTTTTTTCAAGTGACTCTACAACCTCCCGCACAGGTTGTCCAGTCACCCAATGAAAATGTTGAGCATACTCAGAACCTTGTCATTGTGAATGTCATTGTCATTGTCATGTGTGTTACTTGAGGTTCTTTTTGAAGGTCTGTATTTGACACGGCGTTGAAAAGGTCACACTCGTTTATCTTCTTCATGAAGCACTGTTCTGTATCCAGGGCTGCCGGCATTCTACACGGTGCGGACGCTGACCCACGTCCAGGTGTTCTCGGTGTCGAGGAAGCACCTTGTGAGGGCCATCGAGCTGCCGCAGATCAAGGAGGCCATAGACTTCGCCAAGGAGCAAGATGTATGTAGGGTTACAATACAAGATTGTTAACCAGGGGATGAACTGTTTAACCGACTTAAAAAAAAGGAGGAGGTTCTTCGTAAGGATCCTTTTTTTTTATGCATGTTCCCCGATTTTTGGAAGACCACTGAACAAAGGCCCTTTGCTTTTACTTACAATAAGATTTCTCTGTATTGTTACACTTCATCCTTTGTTCTAGTCTAATGTGTGAATGATAGAATGTAGGAATGATAGCACAAAGCTAGATAGCACTTTATATTTGCCCGTGCTTCCACAACCCTATTTAGTTCTAAATTTTTGTCATAGATGTCGCGCGTGTCGCAAAATGCTACATCGCGCTGTTAATATTTCCCCAGTTTTGGTTGGGTCAGTCGTCTGATGCAAGTTAAGGTGGTGGTTCGTGTCGCGACAAAGATAAGCGACCATAAATAATCGAATAAGAAATTAGTAATATACTTAGATCCTATTTAATTCCCACAGAAAAATTGTAAACCCAGTTACGTCACTAGAGATACGACACAAAGACCATCTCTGTCCCACTGCTACAAATTTACGAGTGCCCTTCAGCATCATTCAATATTTAGTTACTAATCGTCTCGATTATCCCTTCGGTTCGACTCGGCAATCATTGTGCCGACTTGGCTTAGTCAATTATCATAATGGCTTAGTGGTTCTCGCGTGGTTCTTGTCACCCACGTTTCTCCGAATTAGTAGTGACGGATAATCGAATGATCTGCAAAGTGATTCGAATGAATCGAATCATGTAAATAATTGACTAATCGATTTAGTATCGTTCAAAGTCGCGCATCGCTAACGTCAATCTGGTTTCCCTTCAAAACGAATAAATCTTTCGCGTTTTACTAAAGATTTCCGTGGAGGGGAACACTCAAATGAGTCTTACTCAATTTTTTGATGCTCTTCTTCGGTAGGAATTATTAATTATACCTGATAAAGCGTGAAATTTGTATAGTTTCATTTATGAATGATATTTATTTTCCAAATGAGCGGAGCTGTGCCAATATTATTGAATCTAAACTAACGTGCGCAAGGTGCGCTCGACATGGCGCCTTCTATTGGTTAATATTGGCACAAAACCGGTTCGCTCGTCTCCGAGTCTCCGACTCAGTGGAGCCGCAGCCTTATAAATGATTACATTGAAATCTTCAAAAATATCATAGCCGGGACCATTCATCCGAAGCGCTAGTATATTAATTCTATATTACCGGCGTGTAAAAGAGCCCTCATGTGGCCAATTTAGTGAATAAATATTTTGAATTTTGAATTTTGAATCGAATTGTTTACTTTTACAATCGGTAATCCATTAGTTGAATTGTTAATTTCGTTGAATATTAAAGCGTTACATTCCGGAAGATTAACAAAAAGTTAACGTTAGTCGTTAATCGTGAACTCGTGAGAGAAATTGCATTTTACAAACCGTTTCGTTAGTAATTTACTTATTGATAAAAAAATTGGTAATGGCTATGGAAATTTAGAAAGGACATGAAAAATGTATAAAAGACCGGTTTTATTCTCCTTAGAATTTATTATTAGTTAATAATCATTACCTATTTACGGAAATTAAATTGTTTTGGTTTGCTTGTCAGGGCCATCTGGTGTCAAGTATCAAAAATTCCGCACTTCTTTAGGTGGTTCTTGGCTACAAAATATTAAAAGAGATGGCGTTACAGGTTCAAAGTTACTTTTATCCCTTATGTATTATCGTGCCATTACGTTTGCAACCATACCGTTTCAAATCGTTTGACGTTGTGATTTAATTAACATAAAGTTTATCGATCTAAGTTAGGTTAGAAATTTTAGAATTGAGTTATACGTATCCTGAAAAAGTAACAGTTTCTTAAAAATACAATATTACTTGCGATATAATCATTGATTTATACACTTGCATAATAAATTCCAGTTTATATACAGGTGTTACAAAAAACTTACACAAAGCGAAGCAAAGCGAGGGCGAGTCCATATTTATAATTATTGCAGACAATTTAGACCCCAATCAGGCAGCATTTTCGGCACTGATAACAGGCTGAAGAGCCTGGAATTAAAAAATACACACCCGATTGCGATGTTTTTTTTTTATAGACCATTTCAAGAAAACTTTATTAAAATTATCCAAAACTAAACTCTAAGCTTGTGCTAAGACAACTATAAACTTACTTATGTAGATAAATATAATGCAATATTACATAAAAACAACCTTCGAGTTTGTACTTCTCTCTGCCTCGCTCTAACCAAATCTACCGGAACCCAAAATACTTATTAAGCACTCTATATTCTTAAATAGATTAAAAACATGCAATATCCAGGAACACACGCGTTCTTGACATTGAGTCCAGAGCCGTTAGCTCCCTGGGTTCACCACTGATAAGCGATATGACGTTGAAACGCATCGAAACGTCGGGCGCGTAGCAGGCGCTACGATGTGCTACGGCCGTAGCGGTACAACACAATGCATGATTTGTCTTGTTTCGTTATGGGAAGGTATACCGTTATTTATCAATACCGGTGTTCAGAATTGCCTGAGGGTCTAGACAAGATGCCAAACGCTACGTTAGCGATTTTCGAAATTCGATAAAAATTGTAGAATTGACGTAAACTGATGACAAGTGATGTGCTACCGAGAAAAGACGCACTTTCGGTCATTCTCATCTTGAAAAATTACCTTACATTATCAAAGGTTCCCGAGAAACATAGACCACTTTCTCGATAATTACCGTTACGTACGTTACTGTTCTCGTAATTTATAGTAACGATATATCACAACGGATTGTTATAAAACTCACCTAACTTTACCTACAGCTTCTGTAGGTTAATCTGTTTAAACATTTAAAACATAATGGCATCAGAAAATATGTTTTGCTTAGTAAATAATTTTCGGTCAAATGAAACAGTTGAGATGAAAAACTTCAGATTTGCTATAGGATATACTCAATCCTCAAGGCATCCTGATGTGTACACTGTATAAAAACATGATACTTTTATTTAGTCACGCCGTTAATAGCTAAACTTATGTGGCAGTGGGCGGGGCACATTGCTCGCAGGACTGATGGCCGATGGGGTCAGAAGGTTCTGGAGTGGCGTCCGCGGACCGGAAGACGAGCTGTGGGTAGGCCTCCAACAAGATGGAGTGACGACCTCGTCAGGATCGCGGGACCGCGGTGGATGCAAAAAGCACAAGACCGGTCTGAGTGGAAAGCCTTGGGGGAGGCCTATGTCCAGCAGTGGACGTCTTTCGGCTGACATGATGTTAACCCCTACACATATTAATAGAGATTGGGATGGTCTTCACAGGAGTACTTCCGCCTGCAGCTGCGGCGCGAGCCGTTCGTGTTCTACTCCCCTCCTCCCCCCGCGCCCACCCTGGAAGAGTTCCGGCTGCCCCGCAAGCACGAGACTGATTACGCGTTCCTCCAGCCCTTCAACAAGCTGGGCTTCTTCTCCATGTTGAGGTAGTCACGTCACGGAAATGAATTCGCGAGTATAGAAGCTTTAGATCTACATCTCTTTAGGACTACGTAGCAAATATGACAAGATCGCTTTGCGACAACATCTCAAGTCCGAGTTTCAAAATGACCACTTCGTTTGCGTTACTAGGTAGAAAGCCCAAAAGGCAAGTCACCCAGGAATAGGAGCCGTGCGGGGCTCCGTCGACATTGTAAGACAGACATTTTGAGATCTGGTTTTATTGCGATCTAGCTACAAGGCGATGTAGTCAGATCGATATTTAGTCACAAAGCGATCTGGTCGAATTAGCTACCTAGTAATATCGAGATGTGGACAGAATTCGCGTACAGTAGGGCTTGTCAGTTTAACGCTATGTTTTAACACATGAAACTACTGCCCTTCCTCCGGCCACTAGGATCCATTGGCATGATCGATCAATCGAGTCGAGGGAACCTATTGCGCATTCAGATCCATCGATAGAGTCGAGCTTACTTCATGTACACTAGAATCCTGGTTAATAAAATAAAGCAACTTAGGGATGATATTTTTCTCATCATGGATTAAAAATTAAAAAATTTAAACTGTTTATTTCCAAAAGACTTAAATAACTAAACAGTCTTAGCTAAAATCTTTAATTTTAAGATTGTATTAGCTAAGATTATACAATTAAAATGAAAATGAAAATTTAAAAAGTTAGAAATTAAATAACATCTACTTTAATTAGAAGATAAAATCCTTAACTTAGTGTGACTTTGGTATTGCAATAATATCTTTATCTTTAACTTTCTCTTCATCTTTCCGATCACCTAGCATAGTCCTCTTTATAATGTTTTTAACAAATTTTGGCTTATTCAAAATTTTTTCTATGACGTGTCTAGGGAAGTCATTTAGCACAAAAGGTAAGTAGTTGGACCACACTCTACTACCGTATTGGTTGTTACTTCGCGGGACAGTGAAATTTTTCTCATTCGTCAAGCTTCGAAGGTTGGTTGGTCTCTTATATCTAGATAACTTCCCCAGCACATCCTTATATTCTAAAATTACCGCGAGCCTTGCCTTATCGAACACATTCAGGATTCTACAGTATTGGAATAACTTATTGTAATTATGTCTATATTGGTATTTAATCTTTAACGGAACTATTGTTTTTAACATTCTAATTTGGATATCGTAGATGCGCTGTAAGTGAGTTTTATGAGTTCTTCCATAGCTTGAGATACCGTAATTTATTACTGAGTCTGCCAGGGAAATGTATAACAGACGCAGCACGCTATAGGGCATTTTGTATTTGAGTATATTGAGATTACAGAGAATGGCTCTTAATTTCCTGCAGACATGGTCAATATGATGGGCCCAGTTAAATTTGTTGTCGATTTTTAAACCGAGATAGACATGTTGTTGGACCAATTCTAGTGGTTTACAATCACAAGGCCGCAGTGACGCGTGCCAGCAGGAATGTTTATGAGCTATAATATTAATGGTTGTATTAACTTTTAAATATGGTGAATGTATGTGCATGACCTTGGTTTTATGGTAGTTGATAGATAGCCCAACATCATGTGCCCATTTGCACAATATGTCAAACTCGCTCTGCATCAGACATTCAGCAGCATTAACATCTTTGCTGGCTGTTATCAAACAAGTGTCATCAGCAAACTGGTATACCGAGGCTCGCTCAAAGATGTTACACATATCATTTACATAGACTAGGTATTCAGTCGGCCCAATTATGGACCCTTGAGCTGTGCCGTGCGGAGAGTGTCGCAGATCACTTTGCTCACCTGCTATGCTGACTGTATTAAACCTATTCGTATGATAGTTTTTTAACCAGTCTAGAGTTGGCCCCTGTATACCATTTTGCAGCAATTTTTTATACAGAGTTTCATGATTTAAAGTGTCAAATGCTTTACTGAAATCAATCATTATAATTAAAACATGCTTTCTATCATCCAGATGTTGATTTATCTCATCAGTAAATTGGGCCAGTAATTGTGATGTGTTTTTCCCTTTTTGAAAGCCGAACTGTTTCTCATGAATGATACCATTACCTGACAAGAAGCTGTTAATTGATTTACCCATGTACTTTTCAATAATTTTATCGATGACTGATAGTATAGTTATGGGTCTGTAATTATTTGTGTCGGTATAATTTCCTTTTTTATGAATGGGTCGGATTAAACCAAGTTTTAGTTTATCCGGATATATGGAGCAATTTAAACTTTGATTTAATAGGTGTGTAAGTACTGGGGATATTTCTTTATTAATGTATTTTACATCTTTTGCTCTTATTTTATCAAATCCTGCGCTCTTATTTTCGTTAATGTTATTTATTATTTTTGACATTGATTCAATATTTATTTTGTTAATTTTTATTGCTATTTCCGGTGTGTTGCTGTAGGTATTCTCGTCAAGTAATGGTTCCCTACATGTACTCATTATGCTGTTTACATTGTTTTCAAAATCGTGGGCAAACTTATTCGACAAATCTCTAGCTTTCATTTTGAATGATTTCAGCAGCATTTCATCGACAGCTTTTGTTATTCTACCTGTTAATCTGTTAATGATCTTCCACAGTTCCTTTGGGTTCCTATAGTTAATATAAATTTCCTTTTTTGTAAAATTATTTCTAGCTCTAGTCATGTAATTATTTGTTTTATTTCTATATTTCTTATACAATATTGCATTTTGCTTATTACTAGGATCTTTTAAATGTATTTGTAGTAAGTTGTTTTTTATACAAGACATTTCCATTAATTTCTTTGTCATCCATTTACATTTTATCTCAGTGTTATGGCAGGCTGGTTTTTGTACAGTACATTCATCATATATGCTATTGAATTTACTGGCAATGAAGTTATATATATCATTAGGATCACTTATTTTAAAGGCAGAGTTCAAATCGATCTTTACAAGCTCCTGTTGCACAAGGAGTTCATCTAATTTGTTATACATAAGAGTTGTAAAATCGGTCTGCCCAATGAGGGCGATACCAGTAATGAAGTGATCCGCAATTACATCCCGCACCACAGCTGCACTAATGTAATGTGACTGGTTAGGGCCAGCCCGTCCGGGGACATCTCTGATGAATATGTGGTCTATACATGATTTGGACGTGCCTCTTAATGTTGTTTCAATTCTAGTGTGTTGCGAGATGCAACAAGTAAAGGCCAAGTCTGCTAGCATGTTTTGATAAGAATTTGACAGAGAATTGGACAACTTAATATCTATATTGATGTCACCACATATTAAACAGTTAGAATTCAATGGGTATTTTGTTAGCGTACGTGATAACTCACCAATAAAGTCACTTACACTATAAGCAGGGGGGCGATAGATAGCACACACATACGTTTTGTAACCACTCGGCATTAACACTTCACCGTAAAGGCACTCAAACATTGACGTTTTCGTTTGATGACGTAGAAAAGTGACGCTTTTGTGAGAGTACACTATTATCCCTCCTCCTCTTCCTTTCGCACGTAGCTCCGTGTTCATTGTATAGTTATCAATATGGAAAAGATTTTTTGTATGTTCACTCACATTAGCTTCCGTTATTACGATTAGATGTATAGTTGCAGGGCTAGCCTTGATGATGAATTCAAGCTGGGAATAGTTTTTTATCAGTGATCTTATATTCACGTGAAGTAGTAATAATTTATTTTGACTTTTAGTTAAGTCACGTGTAAATTCGTTCCATAAGTTGTATCTGGTTTCAGAAACTCCATTTTCCGAACTATCCATTTAAAACTTATACAGGAATAAAAATGATGATAAGCATATATAAACGGCAGTGGGTCCTATGTAGAACCTTGAATTGAATGCTTAATCACCTCAATGTCAGCCAGCGAGCGCACGTAGTATATATTTTTCGAGGCGTCGTTCGTTCGTGCCATAATCACGCCATCCTTACACCAAACGTACTTACACTGTGACTTGTCTCTCAGTTCAGTTTTTGCTCTCCATAGGAGGTGCGCCGTGTGCGGGGTTAGTGAGGCACGCACGTATATTTTTCTGCCATTGCTGCTGCTCGTGCTGCTCATACCTAGGTCGTTGGTGGCGAGGTTGGCTTTCTTTGAGGCAATTAACCAAGCGTTACGGCATCCTTCTCTGAGTATTACGCTAATTGGAGAATCATTGGCAGCACGTGCTGCCTGAGCAGCTCCTGGCCGCACTGTTTTTTTTTTCCTCTGTGCAAATACTACGTCCTCTGTTTTCTGTCCGAGTAAATTACCTATTTTTGTCACTATCTGTTTGATGTCCTCATCCTTGTCTTCAGTAACTCCGCAGATTTCTACAAAGTTGCCGAACTGCATCTGCTCCATCTTGTTAACTTTCTGTTCCAGGGCATCATGTTTCAGCTCCAGGTTCTTATACATGTTTGAAATGTTCTTGAGTTGGTTGTCCATTAACTTAACTTTGGTTTCATGTATTTTAAGTTTATCTTCGTAATCGTCAATTTTCTCCGAATAGAACTTAAGGGTACTTTGCAGCTCGTCCCGGATTATGTCGCGAACAATTTGACGCATTTCACGCACCTCGTTACGTATTTCGTATAACACTTTTTCTTGATCTTTCTGTACCGGGGGCTCCGTACCTGGCTCTTCAAGTCCTATGTCTGGTTCAGGTAGTATGACAGAAATACGCTTTGGCTTGCCCCCTGCTGCTGTTGAACATGCGCGACATTTCCAATCAACGGAATCAGTCGTAGACAGAGCACTAAGTTGTTCCATAGAGAGGGACGCACAAGATCCATGAAGCCACTTATTACATTTACAGCATTGGATACCCGGTGTTTTTTTTCCGATCACTTTTGCACATAAAGAGCACTTCATCATTACATCGACTTTGTTATCTCTGCGTTAAGGTAAAAAATGAATCCTCCACCTAGTGCGTCGCAGCATGTGCTACGCTTGTCGTAGTAACTCGTAGCAACTCGTAGCACACAGAGCGGGCAGTAGTTGTTGTCCTTATTTAGCAATCCCGCTAGGGGAGCACCTTATGGTCCTGATCTGTAGGAGCGATAAGGAGGGTCCGATTTTCTGCTTGGGCGCTGGCGTAGAAAGTAGTATCCAGTCGTTCGAGACACTGATTGTACTTGAAAATTACCATTAGGCAGAGGTCAATCTCACTGGTCACCTTAATCACACTAATAATATGGCAATTGATTTTGAGGGCGCGTCCGTCAGCCTCGGCTACGCACGGCGAACTGACTGAACTGATTGAGGTTAGATAAGTATTTACTAAATAAGCCAAGTAAGATGGACTAGACTTTATAGTGTGGTTTTAGATACGTGTTCCCCCGCAAGACGATCCGGCCTGACAGCGAGTTCCTGACGCGTTACGAGATCCTCCGCGCGGTGTGCGCGTTCCTCTCCGCCATGCTGTTTCCCTGCTACTCCTACCTGTCACTGCAGTTCCACTGGCTGCAACTCCTGAAGATACTGCTGGATTTTCTGGCTTATGTAGATATGTAAGTAGCGTGGACGCGCGGGAAAGGTCTCAGGGACTCTATTCTAGGCGATTCGATGCTCTATGCCCCTCGCACTGTATTGACTGTGAGGGACAGAGCATTTGTTTCACTAGCGAGTACGGTAATTTTAACTAGTGGTACGTTAACTAATATTGGGTTACCTTTGTTTCGTCAAAATATTTTTGGTCAAATATATCATTTCCCAAATTTTCATTTGCCAAACCGCTTTGTTTTGATTTAATAAAAACTAACCTAACCTAACCCATAGGGTTCTACACGATGGTTTTAAAATAATTTCAGAAAAATCTATATAACATTGGTTTGGCAAATGAAAAATTTGGGAAATGATCCATTTGACCAAAAATATTTTGTCGAAACGGCAGTTTTCTAGCTATCAAAACGTTGACAATACGGTAACACGTCAAAACCAATATTGTTTGCGTCGTAGAATAGATGCATGTTATCGCATTGTCACAATTTGATAACTCTATCAACGAAAGTCCTACTCAGAACCAAGTGATTACAAGGCACTGCCATTGCACTCCACTATCCGCTTCGTGGAAGGGGTGGAGGCTGCATGGGATTAAGCGCTAAAAGAGGGGTAAACCCCTCATTAAGATAAGATGAGATCCTCCCTTCCTTAGAGTCGGCCGCATGTACGTGGGTTACTACAACATCAACGGTCTGCTGGTGTACCACCCGGCCAGCACGGCCGCACACTATCTGAAAGGTGCCTTCGTCGTGGACCTGTTTGGATGTCTACCGCTGGACCTTCTTGAAGCATCCAGGAAACACATTCAAGGTAAGTCTTTACAAACAACACGTTGTGACAAGTTTTGTTCATATCTTGCATTTCAATCTTGAGCCAGTTCGCTAATTTTATATGGGAATACAGATGTTGTGATTAGACCCCGTTATCAAGCGAGCAGTTTGGTGGCTACCTAATATTAGAGATGTGCAATACAAACCTTTTTATTTTTTTTATGGCATATGAAGGCAAACGAGCACATGGTAAGTGGAAACTGTGACTCATAGACATTCGCATTCACAAGACTGCAACCCTTAGACTGCAAATGCATTGCCAACCCTGAGTACTAAGATAGAATGCATCTATGCTAGTTATTACACCGGCTGTGTTATCCCCAAACCGGAACAACAATGCTTACACTGCTTTTTGGCGGTAGGTTAATGGATAAGATGATAGTAGCGATCCGGATGGACCCTGCACAAGGTCCTAGCACCCGCAAACTATCCAAGGCTCGACGTTGTAGGTAATGGGAACTAAGAGCCCATTTTTTGCGGGTGGTAGGACCCTGTGCAGGGTCCGTCCGGATCGCTACCACCATCTTATCCATTAACCTACCGCCAAACAGCAGTGTTCGCATTGTTGTGTTCCGGTTTGGGGATAAGACAGCCGGTGTAATGACTAGCATAGAGGCATTCCATCTTAGTCCTCAGGGTTGGCAACGCATTTGCAGTCTTAAGCTAATGTCTATGGGTCACAGTTTCCGTTTACCATCTGGTGGCCTGTGTGCTCGGTTGTCTTCTCTATGCCATAAAAAAAAAAAAAAAAAAAGAGCGCCGGTGGCCTAGTGGCTCATGGGATCGACTCGTGATCGTAAGGTGCAGAGTGCGAACCCCCGCGGTCACCATACCAATGAGTTTTTCTAACTTAAGTGCATTACACAATGCTCTTACGGTGAAGGAAAAACATCGTAAGGAAACCAGCACATTCGAATAGCTGAGTGTGTACTGCTACTACTAGCTGAGTAATTGCACAAAAGGTCCTAAAACGTCGAAGTTTATCCGGAAGGGCCCATCTGTAAGATAAGATTTTGAAAATAGTTCACGTTCATTGGCAAAGTTTCAATACTTTCTATGTTAGGTAGCGACCAAACGCCCGCTTGTTGGCTATTATTACGGGGTCTAGTTATGACCAACAGCTAGTTTGTGATAACGTGATTTTTGCCGCAGGCAACTACTACCAGGTGACGATGACGAAGCAGATGCTGATGATGAATCGGCTGCTGCAGCTGTACCGGCTGCCGGGCGCGCTCACCGTGCTGCTCGGGAACGTAGAACGCCAGGACTACGTCATCGTGTGAGGCTTCTACCTTTTAAACTATAAACTGGTCTTAGTTGGGAAGATCTTGAAGTTGCCGAGCGAGGTCGTGAACACTGGAAAACCCTTCTGCGAGCCCTATGCCCCTGATGAAAGATAACGGGAAGACGTCATCACCATCATCATAAAATATGGTTGGCAACACATTTGCAGTCTTAGAACTGCAGTCTTCAGAATGTAGTAAAAGAGCGCTCATGTGGCCAATTTACTGAATAAACATTTTGAATAGTGAATTTTTCAATTTTTCAGTCTTGAGAATCCCACTTAAACATCCGTTACTTATGCGCTCGTTTGCCTTCTCTAAGCAATTCAGTACAGTTTATATACAGTGTTTTTTTATGGCAATGAGAATGCACGCGTTCACTCTGGCCACCTGATCGTAAGTGGGATCTAAGACCCATAGGCATTTGAAATCTCAAGACTACTCTCAAAACTGCAATCCTTAGACTTCAAACGCGTTGCCAACCCTGAGGACTGAGATGGAATGCCTCTATGCCAGTAATTTTACCGGTACTGCTTGTCGGTGGGTTAATGGATAAGATGGTGGTAGCGATCCGGGCGGACCCTGCACAAGGTCCTACCACCACTAACTACTTTTTATCAATGCAAGTATATAATAAATTTGTAGGCAGGGTTACTACTGAATAAGAAAAAAGTCATCGAAAAAGCGCTGTTTTTAAAAATGACGTCACCCAGTGGGAGTGAGAATGGGAGTGTGTGAGTGTTATCAATAAAATATTTCATTTAATTTCCCATAAACCCACTGTCACCAGACAGTCTGTTTATTTTTTAGAATGTATTTTAGTCTTTACAACTATCCGTCGTCTTTGCCCCACCAGCCTGAAAGCCACTCCACTGTACCTGATGATGCTGAACGCCCTGACCAGTGTGCTGATCTTCTCCTCTGTCTCCATCTTCGAGCAGGAGCAGGAGGGGGCGTGGGCCATCTTCCCCCTCGCCGACAACGGCGGCTCTTGGTTGAATCTTTACAATAAGTCTTGTAAGTATATGCTGGCCTAGTAGCTTGGGGGATCAAATTGAGTTATTTTGTACTTGTAGCTGTTGGAGGGGGTGGGGGGGAGCTACCTGCAACTCGAGAGAAAATTACATATTTCGAGAATAAAATATAAGTATTACATACATAATGTTTTTTAAGCTGGGATTATTTGGGTTTTTTTCAGCTCGTGACCACGACCGACACGGTCGAAAGGTCAAGGTATACATTCGCATTTTATTTCGTTTCAAGTCCATAGAAGTTGTATTAAAGTTGATTTTAAAATACAGGTGTAATTTGAGTTAGTACTCTTTTGATCTAGCAGTGCAATATGTAATGTTTTTATGCGATTAACTCCCACGATGTAGGTCATAAGGTTTAACTTTGAACTCGAAATCCTACTGTAGTAAGGGTGCGTTCTTACTCAAACGAATCAGCGCGGGGGGAAGCCAAACTGACCAATCAGATTCTCGAACTATCCACGTGTGTGTGTATTGTACGACCTGATTGGTCGGTTTGCTACTGGCCACTTAGCTCTTCCTTAATGGAAACCCACTCTAAAATCAATACACCCTACCTTCAAAAGCCTGTTTCATTTTATGCGTTCCTAGTAACAATGCCCCGTCGACGCGGCGCGACGCGGTCCAGTAGAGGGAAAAAGCATCATCAAACTAAGTATCCTGGAACTACGTAAATCCAGAACTATTAATGTTAATTAATATAGATGATGCTTTTCCCTCTACAAAGTTATTTTTACATAAAAATAACTTCGTCTGTCTATTTGTTAAGCTTTCACGGCAAAACTGTTGAACCGATCTCAATGAAATTTGGTATGGAGATAGCTTGAACCCCGAGGAAGGACGTAGAGTATAGCTAGTATGGTAGAATAAACTTTACAAGTCGCTCATACTGTTGAAATTGTTTCATATAAAAATGTATTTCTATAACCCTTTTCACTTGTAATAAATATGTTAACGAAAAAGGCTCTAAACAAACAGATCATTACATGAAATAACGTTCTACTTCTGTTATAATCCTTGGTAAGTTTACTGAAGTTCTTTTTGTATGAGAATGAAATACTTTTTGGCCAAATGCCAAATCTTAACGTTTTGGGCGACCACTAAATGACGAAAGATGGTCTGTTCTTGGTCCCCAAAACAATAAATAGTTGTATATTGAAAGCGCAGGCCTTCTATGAATTTAAACAGGACAAAATAACATTGTTGGTCTGTTCCATTTAGCAAGTCGACCAATCACATCGGTCTGCTGATCACTGATTCGACCAATCAGAACACGCCTTGTGCTGCATATGAAATTAAATTGGCCGATCAGAAGTTGTTTATTTTTTTCATAATTTTCATCCCTTCACGGATAGGCAAAGGAATCTGCTTCCATACAGCCACATATGTCTGTTTTTAAGCATCTGAAATATATGTAGTTCTGTCACGGTCAGGGTAGTCAGTTTAAAAAACGCCTTTGAATGACTGGCCGCTGAGAACGGTATCGTTAAAAAAAAGTTGGAGGCAGAACGTAAAAAATTTAGTGTGTTGAAACTTCGATGCGATAATTTTCGGTGATAAGTAAAAATAAATTTATATTTCCTCGCAGTAGTCGTGAAAATAACTGTTTTAAGCCTCGGCCGAATGTGCAATAGATGGACTCATACTTTCGACGGCCTCCGCTACGCGTCGGCCGTTGTTCTAACTCATCCATCTATTGCTTACTTCCTAACGTCTACAACAATGTACTAGTTTCTAATTCGGGGCTTTTACTGTCAGTAAATAAGAGCTATTAAAACGTTGATAATACAATAACAGGTTAGAGAGGGTATGGTTTTTACCGCTTAGAATTTCGGCCCAAGTCGCCCGCCCACACTGTTGAAATTAATTCATATAAAAATATATACAGCACTTTACCCGTGTTATGGTCGCCTTCATCGCAGTGAATAAAGCACCCGTGACTCTCACGATAAACACGACAAAAATAGACCCGGTGCTGTCGTACGTAAGGGTACGTTCTTACACAAACAGAGCTACGCGGAGGGAAGCCAAACTGATCAATGAGATTCTCGAACTATCTACGTGTGTGTGTATTGTACAACCCGATTGTCCGGCTCGCTGTCCTCCCCTTCGCTCATCATTAATGGAAACTCACCCTAAAATCAATACATCCCTGCCTTCAATAGCCTGTTTCATTTTATGTGTTCCTGGTACAATTCCACGTTGACGCGGCGCGACGCGTGACAGTTCAGTACCCTTACCATGAGTTATATTTACTGTACTCGCTAGCGAGTCGAATGCTTTGTCCCTCGCAGACCTCGCAGTATTCTTATAGAGTGCGAGAGACAGAGCATCCGACTCGCTAGCAAGTAGGGTAATTGTAACTCATGGTAAGGGTACAGGAATTCTTGAACTACCTAAGTAAATCCATGATTATTATGTCAGTCGATCTGTCTAAAGTCTTGTGAGTGCCACTAAAGTTATGACGGTAACCAAATATCAATATGGCAGCAACCAGACGACATATTGTACAAATCAATAGTCGACAAACTGTAGCTAGTGCGGCGTTTCATTGAACAGCTATTTAGAAATCAGCTTTCTCTAATAACTTTTCATTTTGAATGATCATTTAGGATTGATAATTACTTTTAGTAATTTAGAACAGGTTGGTTAAGGATTTATTATAAATGTGAAAATAACCACAGAACCGATCTTGATGACGATACGATACACGATACGATACGAGACGATACTGACTTCCGCGAGGAAGGAGTCACGGGCAACGGCTAGTAATTTTATAATCGTAAAATGAAAACACGACACTTAGGACTTACCTTGTTGTAGATGTGATTTAGGGACCTAAATACTACGGTTTTAGGGTTTTTCCATATATGTATGTATGTATGTATGAAAGAAAACTCTTTATCTCACAAGCACATCTTTGTCATAAACATTACAGTGATTTTCAGCTACGATGAGTTCTGTGACAGCCGTATTTCATAATTTCAATCGCTTACTATACTCGCATGCGAGGTATTTAAAAATAGGCGATTAATTATTTAAGTTTCTGAACGGCGTCGCTAGGTGTGTACCAGTGTAGTTTTTATGTAAAGTTGAAAAAACAAGTGTAGTTTATATGAGCTGTCACAGAACTCTTTGTAGCTGAAAAACACTGTAGGTGATCCAAAAAAAGAAGTGACAGTAAGTAGGAACTTGACTTCATACTATAGTACACAAACCGAACTGTGCGGAGGGAACCGAACTGACCAATGAAATTCTCGAATCATTTACGTGTCTGTGTATTGTACAACCTGATTGGTCGGTTCGCTACCAGCCGCTTAGCTCTTCCTTAATGGAAACCCACCGTAGAATCAATACACCTCTCCCTGCCTTCAATAGCCTGTTTCATTTTATGCGTTCCTAGTAACATTGCCCCGTCGACGCGGCGCGACGCGGTCCAGTTGAGGGAATCAAAACAATGGCCGTCCGTCAAGTGAATAGAGTCAATCAGCAAACACAAAAAACAAAAGCAAAAGCCGGACATATTTCAATCGGCCATCTTAATATGAAACTATTCTTGAAGTAAATCCAGACTAATTATAAAGGTTAAAATAACTACGTCTGTACTTTTTTTACACTTTCTGAACCGATCTCAATAAAACTTGGTATGGTGATAGCTTGATTCTGAGGGATTGATAAAGGGTAATTTTTACCGCGAGAAAGTTAGGGTGGAGTTACATCTATCGACATCGAATCTCAATTAGCTAGAGGAATTCAGTCACACTATACGCATTGCTGGTAAGAGTATGCTATCACATGCTTTCACCTCTTAAAGGATGCCATCGCAAACTTTCAGCTGCTTAAGGATGTCATCGCATGCTTTCAGAGCATCCTCAAACGACTTTTACGCCGGATTTTTTTCTTAAACTCTTTATCTCACAAGCACATATCATAACATAAACAATACAACGAATTTTCCCGAAGATAACAACTTGACAGATCGATTTTTCGCCCCCGTGAACCCCTATATTTCAAATTTCATCGAAATAGATGGAGCCGTTTCCGAGATTTACAAGAATTGCTCGTTTAAAGGTGTTAGATTAGGTGGTCAAAAAAATTAAGTGACAGTAAGTAGAAACTTGATTTCCTACTGCAGTAAGGGTACGTTCTTACACAAACGGAGCTGCGCGGAAGGAAGCCAACTGACCAATGAGATTCTCGAACCATCAACGTGTGTGTGTGTATTGTACAACCTGATAAATAGGTTCCCTGTCCTCCACTTTGCTCTTCCTTGATAGAAACGCACCCTAGAATCAATACATCGCTCTGCCTTCAATAAGCGGTTTCATTTCATGCGTTCCTAGTACAATTCCTTGTGACGCGTCGCGAACGCGATCCAGTCAGGGATTTTTTTTTTCCCGTTTCGATGGTATATGTATGTTAAGTGCAGTGTACGTTTCCGACTTCATCATCAGATCATCTACAAGATACCATACCATTACATTGCATTCTCTTTGAGTTTATAAGTGTATTTCCCCTGCTGGACATAAGCCTTCCCCAAGGATCTCCACGACGTGACGGCCGGTTTTGTGTTACTCGCATTCATCAGCTTCCCGCGATCTTCACCAGATCGTCGGTCCACCTTGTGGAAGGCCTTTCAACACTTCGCTTTCCAGTCCGCTGCCGTGGCTCTAGAACTCATCATGCGTTCTACGAGCAATGTGCCCCGCCCACTACCTCTTAAGGTTTGCAATTCGCTGGGCTGTCGGTAATTATGGTTCTTGTGCGATTTTCCTAATTTCTGATTCGGACTTGCAGAGATATGCCCTAGCCCTTTGGGTAACCTTGAGCTTTCTTATGAGTTTTTTTTTTAACAAGAATGGTAGGCAAACGAGCATGTAGGTTACCTTATGGGAAGTATTCACCGCCGCCCATAAACACCAGCAACTCTAGAAAAGATGTGGGTGCGTTGCCATCCAATTAGAGAAATGTAAGCTCTGTTCTTGAAGGCACCCATGTCATAACTGGTGGGAAATACCGCCGTAGGGAGTTCATTCTGCTTTATACTTAATATTTCTTCATTCTATTTTGGACCACCCTAATAAACATTACCTTCGTTCGAACTTTATTTCGGGCCCGTATTATGGTCGCCGTTATAGCGGTAGATAGAGCATCTGTCACTCTCGCACTTACGTACTGGTGAGACAGCAACAGATGTTTTATCAACGTTTATACAAGTCGAGAAACACGAACGTAATAGGCATACTGCTGTCGTAAGGTGCGTTCTTACACAAACGGAGCTGCACAAAATGACCAATGAGATTCTCGATCCATCTCTGTGTGTGTGTATTGTACGACCCGATTGGTCAGTTCGCTGTCCTCCGCTTCGCTCTTCCGTAATGGAAACCCTCCCTAGAATCAATGCATCCCTGGTTTTAATAGTCTGTTTCATTTTATGCGTTCCTGGTAACAATGCCCCGTTGACGCGGCGCGACCCTGTCCAGTTCACGGAATCTAAAGCATCAGCTATGAAACTATTCTTGAATTACGTAGCAGTCATGCATTTTGTTGCATTTTTGATGATATTTGGTTTTTGCGATAAGCTATTGTTGCAGTTTAACTTTTTCTGCACATTCATTATCTGCGTAAATTACCAAAGTAATGTATTCCGTTTCAATGGGTGTAGGTATATTAAGTACAGCGGAAGTTTCGAACTTCATCATTAGATCAGCATCTAGGTACTCGTATCATAACCTTGCATTCCCTTCGAGTGTATATGTGTACTTTCTCTGCTGGACATATTCTGCTGCATTCCCCAGGGATCTCCGCGACGGCTGGTTTTGTACTACACGCATCCATCAGCTTCCCGCAATCTTCACCATATCGTCGGTCTACCTTGTGGACCCGCAGACTGCGCCTGCCACTTTTGAACTATTCCGCCGCAACGGCCATCAGCTCTACGCGCAATGTGCCCCGCCCCCTGCCACTTAAGTTTCGCAATTGGATGGGCTATTACGATGATTTTAGTTCTTCTGAGAATTTTCTAATTTCTGATTCGATGCCGCAGAAATACGCCGAGCATAGCCCTTTGGGTTACCTTGAGCTATCTTAGAGGCCCATTGTAAAGGACCACGTCTCTGTTCCATAAGTCATCACTGGCAACACACACTGGTCAAAGACTTTTGACTGTAGAAACTGCAGTAACTGGGACGAGAATATGCCCCGTATCCGTAGCTTACCGCTGCCGGGTCCTTTGACAAATAAATAACTTCATCTCACGCCTCTTTTCCGTAGGGGTAGGCAGTGACCACGTCCTTCCACTTGTAACGATTCATACAAATTTTCCTCGCTTCATCCACACTTAAGTATCGTCATAATCAACTAATTTAAAGTAACCAAAATTTGCTACGTCAAGGAATACTTCATTTTTGATTCATTTTTTTTGGACCATCCTAATAAACATTACCTTCGGACATGATTTCCTGTACCCGTATTATGGTCGCCTTTATAGCGTTGGATTAAGCATCCGACACACTCGCACTTACGTACTGGTCAGACAGTGACAGATGTTTTATCAACGTTTATACAAACCGATAACCACGAACGTAATAGACCCGCTGCTATCGTAAGGGTGCGTTCTTACACAAACGGAGCTGCACGGGGGGAAGCCGAATTAACCAATGAAATTCTCGAACCATCTCTGGGTGTGTGTGAATTGTAAGACCTTATTGGTCAGTTCTCTGTCCTCCACTTCGCTTTTCCTTAATGAGAACCCCCCCTAAAATCAATACATCCTTGCCTTAATAGCCCGTTACATGTTATGCGTTCCTAGTAACTATGCCCCGTTGACGCGGCGCGACCCTGTCCAGTTCACGCAATCTATTTGAATCATTCATTATCTATGAACTATTCTTGAACTACGTAGCAGTCCATACATTGTGTTGCATTTTTTTGAAGTGAATTTGATCATATTGTATATAATGGACTACTTAATTATTGTTGCAGCCTAAACTTTTGCTGTACGGTCATTATCCGCTTACCGAGATTAAAGTTATGAATTCCGTTTTGATGGGTATATATGTATGTTAAATTCAGCGCACGTGATTTCATCAGCAAATCAGCTACTAAGTAAATACCATACCATAAGCTTGCATTCCCTTCGAGTTTATGTGTATGTCCACTGCTGGACATAAGATTTCCCCAAGGATCTCCACGACGGCCGGTTTTGTGTTACTCGCATCCATTGGATTCCCGCGATCTTCAGCAGATCGTCGATCCACCTTGTGGAAGGCCTGCCAACACTTAGCTTTCCGATCTGCGGCTGCCACTCTAGAACTACATATTCCGCCCCAACGGCCATCAGCTCTACGAGCAATATGCCCCGCCCGCCCACTTCCACTTAAGGTTCGCATTTGGATAGGCTATGACGATGATTTTAGTTCTTCTGCGAGTTTCCTCATTTTAGATTCGATCCCGCAGATATACGCCGAGCATAGCCCTTTGGGTTACCTTGAGCTATCTTAGAGGCCCATTGTAAAGCACCACCTCTCTGTTCCATAAGTCATCACTGGCAACACACTGGTCAAAGACTTTTGACTTTAGGCACTGCGGTAACTGGGACGAGAATATGCTCCGTATACGTAGCTTACCGCTGCCGGGTCCTCAACAGATAAACAACCACATACATACATACAATCACGCCTCTTTTCCGTAGGGGTGGGTAGACAGTGACCACCTCCTTCCACTTGCTATGATTCATACCAGCTTTCCTCGCTTCCTCCACACTTATAAGACTCTTTATACAAACTAATTTAGAGTGAACAAAAATTTGATATGTGGAGGAATGGCTTAATATATTTAATTTTTATTCATTCTATTTTCACACCAAATATATTACAGCCAAATATCTGGGCATGACACTTGACACCAAACTTCGCTGGAGAGCTCACGTCAAAAAGAAACGCGACGAGCTAGAACTCCGCTACAGGAAGATGTACTGGCTGCTTGGGAGGCACTCAGAGTTGTCAGTACACAACAAAATACTACTTTACAAACAAGTCCTAATGCCGATATGGACTTACGGTATTCAGCTGTGGGGCTGTACCAAACAGAGCAACATGCAAATGATACAACGCTTTCAGAATAAAGTACTTAGAGGTATTGTAAACGCACCCTGGTACATAAGAAATGACAACCTCCACCGGGACCTTGAAGTGGAATATGTTAGTAATATTATCAAAAGATACGCCGAAGCCCATGAACGCAGGCTTCATCACCATGTGAATGTCGAGGCCATCCAGCTCCTCGACAACACGGATATACAGCGAAGACTGAAAAGGACAAAGCCTTTCGAGTTAGTTTAGCGTAGTGATAGTGTAATTAGTGCAGTAAGTACTACACACAAAGAACACATTAACAAAGTGTCTTCCCCTTAACAGAGACAATAGGATAAGTGTTAATGGACACATTCTTAGCTTATAAGCTTAGTCTGTATTAGAAGTTTAGGTCAGATTTAAAATACTTATTAGTCATAAGACTAGATTGTATTCCAATGGAATATTTGTTAAGATATTTCATTTAATAAAAAAAAAAAAAAAAAAAAATCTATTTTCACCCTAATAAACATTACCTTCAGACTTGATTCCCTGGACCTGTATTATGGTCGCCTTTATAGCGTTGAATAAAGCAACCGTCACACTCGCACTTACGTATTGGTCAGACAGCGACGGATGTTTTATCTACGTTTATACAAGCCGATAACCACGAACGTAATAGGCCCGCTGCCGTCGTTAGGGTGAGTTCTTACACAAACGGTGCTGCAAGGAGGAAAGCCGAATTGACCAATGAGATTCTCGAACCATCTCTGTGTGTATATATTGTACAACCTCATTAGTCGGTTCGCTTTCCTCCACTTAGGTCTTCTTTAATGTAAACCCACCCTAGAATCAATATATCTCTGCCTTCAATAGCTTGTCATTTTATGGGTTCCTGGTAACAATGCCCCGTTGACGCGGCACAACCCTGTTCAGTTCGCGGAATCTAAACCATCGTCAATGAAACTATTCTTGAACTACGTAGCAGTCATACATTTTGTATTTTTGACGTGAACTTGATCATATTTTATTTTTCCGACAAGTTATTGTGGGGGTGTACCCCTGCTTTCAATTAAATAAGCTCTTTCATTTTATGCGTTCCTAGTACAATTTCACGTTGACGCGGCGCGATGCGATTCAGTTCAGGAATCCAAAGCACCATACTGAAAACAACGTAAATCCAGACTAATTAAGAATGTGAAAATATCTTCGTTTGTCTGTTTGTTACGCTTTCATGGCTAAATTGCTAAACCGATCTAGATAAAATTAGGTACGGAGATAGCTTATATAGATAGCAAATACGAAAAACAAATAACTCGGACCCCGAGAAAGGACATGGGGTACTTGTACGGCGAGAAACGTTATACGACTTCTACGCAGAAGGAGTCGCGGGCAACGGCTAGAGTTTATAAATGTAAAACAAAAATGTGATGTAGGTACTCAACTACTACGGTTTTAGGATTTTTCCATATACTCACAAGCACATCTTGGTCATAAACACTAGGTGGTGCATAAAATTAAGTTACCGTAAGTAGGAACTTGATTTCCTACTTTAGTAAGTCTGCGTTCTTACACAAACGGAGTTGCGTGGAGTGAAGGCAAACTGACCAATAAGATTCTCGAACCATCTACGTGTGTGTGTATTGTACGACCTGATTGGTCGGTTCCCCTGTCCTCCACTTCACTCTTCCTTAGTGGAAACACACCCTAGAATCAATACACCCCTGCTTTCAATAAGCTGTTCCATTTTATGTGTTCCTAGTACAATTCCTCGCGACGCCTCGCGACGCGGACGCGATCCAGCCAGGGAGGGAATCAAAAGCGCTATGAAACTATTATTTTCTTTTTATTCCTAATTACATGCAAATACTGTATACCAAATGGAAATAGGCTTTACAGGTCCACCGTGTTGCTAAAATTGTTTCATATAAAAATATATGGCGCTTTACACTTGTAATAAATATATAACTAGAACTAGCGACCTCGCTTTGGTTTATGTGAGTTTTCTATAACAACTGTTACCTACGTTGTTTCAAAGATCTAAGCATACATATAGAGGGACCGTAACGTTTTCGGCGACCACTCAATGACAACCTAACAAGTTCAAATTTGAAAAATGGACAACAAATTTATAGTAAACCTACATTAGCTATGTGGAGGAAAGGTTTCGTATTTTTTTAATAAGAATGGGAGGCAAACGAGCATGTAGGTTACCTGATGGGAAGTAATCACCGCTGCCCATAAACACCAGCAACTCAAGAAGAATTGTTGGCGCGTTGCTGACCAATTGGAGAAATGTAAGCTCTTTTCTTGAAGGCACCCATTTCATAACTAGTGGGAAATAGGAAGGGAATTCGTTCTACTTTTACTTAATTTTTCTTCGTGTTCGTACTATTTTGGACTACCCTTATAAACATTACCTGGTCTTCGAACTTGATTTCCTGGACCCATATTATGGTCGCCTTTATAGCGTTGGCTAAAGCATCCGTCACTCTCGGTCTTTCATACAGAGGACCCTGCCAAGATGCACTAAGTTAACTATCGTTTTAGTCATTTTTGTTCAAACCAACCGCGTCACTGGTAGATGACGTGATACGACATGTCAGATGTTTTATGCAAGTTTATTCAAGTCGAAAAACACGAACGTAATAGAAGGCATACTGCTGTTGTAAGGGTGGGTTCTTACACAAACGGAGGTGCACGGAGGGAAGCCAAAGTGACCAATGAGATTCTCGAACCATCTCTCCCTGTGTGTATTGGACGACCGGATTGGTCGGTCCGCTGTCCTCCGCTTCGCTCTTCCTTAATGAAAACCCATCCTAGAATCAATATATCTCTGCCTTCAATAGCTTGTTTCATTTTATGGGTTCCTAGTAACAATGCCCCGTTGACGCGGCACAACCCTGTTCAGTTCACGGAATCTAAACCATCGTCAATGAAACTATTCTTGAACTACGTAGCAGTCATACATTTTGTATTTTTGACGTGAATTTGATCATATTTTATTTTTTCTGCATGGCCATGATTGAATCGAAAGCATTATCTATGACTATTCCTGAACTACTTAAATCCAGACCAATTGTAAATGTGAATAAATAGCTTCGTCTGTCTGTTTGTTATGCTTTCACCGATAGCAGTTTGCCGAAACGATCTCGATGAAATATGGTATGGATGGCTTGAATTTTAATGCAATTGAATAAATTTCGTTATTATTCAAATAAAGTTGCCCGTGCTTGTAAAATTGTTTCATATACAAATGTATAACGCTACAAGTAATGAATATACAGGGTGATTGGAAGGTAGAGGTAAACCTTTAAGGTGAAGCTAGTACAGACCATTAAGAACCATTTGAGCCATGGTTGTCTTAGACGAAGTCTCACAATTTTTTTTTTATCGATTATTATTTGTTTTTTGAAAATATCCCAAAATTTCACAATTAATTGCGAATAGTGGCTAATTTAAACCAAAAATTAATATTTTTTTACTTAATTTCATTAGAATAATGTGTAAGCAATCTAACGAAACAGGTTGCATGTATCTTTGACATCAGAATTTTGTTTTACAGACATTTGAATCCCCGAAACATTTCTAAAGTTTAAGAAACCCTTTGCTTTAACGGCATTTAAAAAAAAAACAGAGCGTGTGATAATAATTTAAACCTTTTTAAAAACATGTGTAGTTATTCATCTTTCTTTTGAGGTACCATTTACGCGAATATCTAGGCAAATATTGAAATTAGGACCTACAAACAAAATTAAGGGGGAACATTTTGATACAACATTGAAAACTTTTTGATCCAAATAAGTAAATTAATACTCATTGATGATAACCTAACTTCGATTGTTCTTTTTTTTAATTGAAGGAATTTACATTTTTGTCACAGTGCGTCAAGTCGTAGACTTAACCCTAACTTTAAGTTGTAAAGTACACGCACAATTAAATTGTGATGGCTAGTTTTTCTAATCAGGAATATGCGGATTTTGTATTTATGTATGGCAATGCAAACGGCAACGGATCTTTGGCACGACGAATGTACCAAGAGCGTTTTCCGAATCGCAGGGTACCGAATGCTAGAGTGTTTTACAACGCATATCGTCGGCTTGCTGAAAATGGTATACACCACGTTGAACCTGGAGTCAACACGGGCAGACACGATCCTACCACGGAAGAAGACATTTTAGCAGCATTTGAAGCCGATACCAGCACCAGAGTTGTAGCTCGAAATCTAAACATTTCACAATGGAAGGTCTGGAAATCAATGCACGACAATCACATGTATCCATTCCATGGCACGGGTGTGCAAGGTCTGGAAGAGCGGGATCCCCAAAAAAGGATTGAATTCTGCCGTTTTCTCCTCAATAGAGACATTGATGATGCGTGGTTTCTAAAATCAATCTTGTGGACGGATGAATGCAAATTCTCTAGAGAGGGCATTACAAACTTTCACAATCTCCATCAATGGACCGAAAAAGACAACAATCCGCACTGGAAAAAGCAGGTGTCATTCCAGAGGAAATTTTCTGTCAATGTGTGGGCAGGTGTAATTGGCAGAACATTGATTAGACCCCACATCTTACCGGATACTTTAAATGGCAATAATTATTTGCAATTTCTACAAAATGACCTTCCAGTGCTTTTAGAGGAATCCGGTGCCTCGATATTTGAAACAGAGCGAGAAATCATGTTTCAGCAAGATGGCTGTCCAGCTCATTGGACATTAATTGTAAGAGGGCACCTACATAATTCTTTCCCTGATAGCTGGATCGGCAGAGATGGACCCATCTCTTGGCCCGCTCGGTCACCGGACTTGACCCCAATGGACTTCTTCGTGTGGGGTCGGGCCAAAGAATTAAGTGTATTCAAGCGTCGAAATAAACACAAAAGAAGAATTGGTGGAGAGAATTCATTGAATTCATGAAGATAGAGATGATGTTGAAAACAACAACAGTAGAAATGAGAAGACGGGCTCGTGCTTGTATTAGAAACGGCGGTAGTCATTTCGAACATCAAAAATGAGGGTTTTAATTAAAAATGTTGTTTTGGTCAGTCTGCCTAAGAAATCTATTTTTTTTAATTTTCCCCCTTAATTTGGTTTGTAGGTCCTAATTTCAATATTTGCCTAGATATTCGCGTAAATGATACCTCAAAAGATAGATGATTAACTACACATGTTTTTAAAAAGGTTTAAATTATTATCACACGCTCTGGTTTTTTTTTAAATGCCGTTAAAGCAAAAGGTTTCTTAAACTTTAGAAATGTTTCGGGGATTCAAATGTCTGTAAAACAAAATTCTGATGTCAAAGATACATGCAACCTGTTTCGTTAGATTGCTTACACATTATTCTTATGAAATTAAGTAAAAAATTATTAATTTTTGGTATAAATTAGCCACTATTCGCAATTAATTCTGAAATTTTGGGATATTTTCAAAAAAACAATAATAATCGATAAAAAAAAAATTATGAGACTTCGTCTAAGACAACCATGGCTCAAATGGTTCTAAATCGTCTGTACTAGCTTCACCTTAAAGGTTTACCTCTACCTTCCAATCACCCTGTATAACACGAGAAAGGCTTTGAATTGAACAGATCATGCATGAAACTGTACCCTTGGTAAGTTTACAAGAGGTCTTTTTGTATGAGAGAACGATCCTTTTTCGCATTAACTAAACGTTTTGGGCGACCACTAAATGACCACTTAACAAGTTCTTCATACTATTTTAGACCAGCCTCTTCTGCAGTAAAGCTGCGTTCTTAAACAAACTGAGCTGCGCGGAGGGAAGCCAAACTCACCAATAACATACTGTAACCGTCTTTGTGTGTGTGTGTGTAGTGTACAACCTGATTGGTCGGTTCCATGTCCTACGCTTCACTCTCCCTTCATGGAAACCCACCCTAAATCATATACCCCTGCCTTCAATAGCCTGTTTCATTTTATGCGTTCCTAGTAACTATGCCCCGTTGACGCGGCGCGACCCTGTCCAAATCACGGAATCTAAGGCATCACATTTAAGAAACTATTCTTGAACTACGTAGCAGTCAACACTTTGTTGCATTTTTTGACGTGAGTTTGATGACATGCAGACTTAACTTTTTCTGCACATTCAGTATCTGCTTTTCGAGACCAAAGTAATGAATTCCGTTTCAATGGGTATATGTATGTTAAGTACAGCGGAATTTCCGACTTCATCATCAGATTAGCTTCTAGATATCATAACATTGCATTCCCTTCGAGTTTATGTGTATTTTCACTGCTGGACTTAAGCATTCCCCAAGCATTTCCACTACGGACGGTT
This sequence comes from Acleris sparsana, assembly GCA_923062465.1. Taxonomy (NCBI): domain Eukaryota; kingdom Metazoa; phylum Arthropoda; class Insecta; order Lepidoptera; family Tortricidae; genus Acleris; species Acleris sparsana. Next base: position 20,658,161 of record OV281286.1, read on the forward strand.
TTGTGCTACTCGCATCCATCGGCTTCCCTTGATCTTCACCAGATCGTCGGTCTACCTTGTGGAAGGCCTGCTAACACTTTACTTTCCAGAATGCGGCTGCCAATCTGGGACGGCCATCAGCTCTACAAGCAAGGTGCCCCGCCCACTCCCACTTAAGGTTCTCAATTCGTTGGGCTATGTCGGTGATTTTAGATGTTCTACGGAAATACGCCGATAATAGCCCTTTCCATGGCCCTTTGGGTGACCTTGAGCTTTCTTAGAGGCCCATTGTAAAGGTCCACGTCTCGGTTCCATAAGTCATCAATGGCCAAAAGACTTTGCCTTTAGACACAGCGGTAACTGGGACGAGAATGTGCTCCGTATCCGTAGCGTACCGAAAGCTGTAGCAGTATAGCACCTTGTAAATAAAGGCTTGGAGTGCAAAATGCCGACGTCTCGAGAACGTGGTCAACTTCAACATACGAAGCAAAACAACAAGCTGAATCACACTCAGTAAAAAGGTTGTGATAGGTTGTTGAGTACCGTAATGATCACTTGTTATCAATTTTAATGGCTCATGCATGTTATTCATTTGGAGAGTTCTTATAAATTGCTGGTGCCCTAATGTTTTCATTGTAAAAATATAAATGAAGAGGTATACCAGTGGAGAATCGATGAAGTCAACATCATTCAAACTCGTGTCAAATCGGAAAATCTAGCGTGCCAAGAAGAAATCCATCTAGAAAACCATATTCCAAACTTTCTTGTATTAAATAACGTAGCTCTTAAAGAATATACTGTTGGAATATATATTAAACTTTTGTTTTTTTATCAACTTCATTTGCAAGTCAGAACCTTACACTATTCCAAAGTTTCATTAAATTAATGGAAATCCACCCTAGAATAAACACATTCTTGCCTTCAATAACCTGTTTCATTTTATGCGTTCCTGGTAACGATGCCGCGTTGACGCGGCCCGACGCGGTCCAGTTGAGGGGATCGAGTCAGCGTCATATCAACTATTCTTGAACTATGTAATCTAGACTGAATAGTGTAAATAGGCACGCTGCTGTCGTAATAGTGCTTTACTACACAAACGGACCTGCGCGGAGGGAAGCCAAATTGACCAATGACTTTCTCGAACCATCTCTGTGTCTGTGTTCTCTGTGCTACGATTCGCTCTTCCCTAAAGGAAACCCACCCTAGAATATAATATAATATAAGTATCCCTGCCCCAAATAGCCTGTTTCATTTTATGCGTTCCTAGTAAAAATGCCACGTTGACGCGGCGCGACGTGGTCCTGTTGAGGGAATCGAAAGCATTCCTGAACTACGTAAAACCGGACTTTATAAATATGAAAACAACTTCGCCTGTCTGTTTGCTATGATTTCACGGTTAAACCGCAGGACCGATCTCGATGAAATTTGGTATAGAGATGGCTTGAACTCCGAGGAGGGACATAGGGTATATACCGAGTTTTATTGTATTTGAATAAACTTTACAGGTTGCCCATAGCGTGGGCAAAAAAATGTTTCATATAAAAATGTATAACGCTTAAAACACTTGTAATAAATATAAGTAAGTTTATGTCAAAAAAAACATTTTTGGGATAGGCTTTTGTTGCCGACTGTACTATTTATTGCACATTCGTCATCTACTCGTCAAGAACTCAAGCCGATCCTAACGAGCTCTAACACGACGGTATATCATGTGTTATTTAGGAGTTCCTATGGCCACCCTGAGTCTCCATCATCAGACAGTCTTGGGTGACCTTTAATTAAGCACTTAACAAGTTCTTCATACTATTTCAGGCCACCGTAATAAACTTTACCTTGGAACTCGCTGGCGTAAGGAACTTGATTTCCTACTGCAGTAAAGCAGCGTTCTTACACAAACGGAGCTGCGCGGAGGGAGCCAAACTGACCAATAAGATTCTGTAACCTGTTATGTGTGTGTGTATTGTACAACCTGATTGGTCGGTTCTCTGTCCTACCCTTCGGTCTTCCTTAATGGAAACCCACCCTAGAATTCACAGCCCTCAATAGCCTGTGTCATTTTATGCGTTCCTAGTAACAATGCCCCGTTGACGCGGCGCGACGCGCTCCAGTCCGTTCAGTTGAAGGAATCTAAAGCATCATCCATGAAACTATTCTTCAACCACATAGCCAGCCATGCATTTTATTGCACTTTGATGAGATTTGATATTTGCGTCAAGCTGTTGTTGCAGAATAAACTTTTTCTACATGGTCATTGTTATCAAGACCAAACTTATGAATTCCGTCTCGGTGGGTCTATGATTAGTACTTAGGATAACCCCCTAGATACCATAATATTGCATTGCCTTGGCGTTTATGTGTGTATTTCAAATTACATATCATTGTCATTATGATAACGAAAAGTTCTTCAATATAAATTTGCACTTGGAAAACAGACATGATTGACTACTTTTCATTGAAACTTGAAAAGATAAAGAAACGCGAGATATTCATCAATCCATTCGGCGACTGCATACGGAGCTTATCTAGTGTTGCACCTTGAGCTTCCAGAAATAAGTATGACTCTTATACAAAATAGTTTAAAAGATCGTTGAATCTACTAAAATGCTTATAAATCCTAAACTACGATCATCGATTTAAAATAAGTTTTTTTTCGCAGAAGAGAATTTGCTCTTTGCCGTTTAAGCCAAGTACTTACAATAAGCACCAGAAGTAGGGCAGTGGAATACCTCATAATTATCGACAGAAGTTCTTATTTTTTTGATAATTATAAATTATAATCCTACCAAATGGATGCGTCTGTATGACTACAATTAAAGTAAATAATGTTGATGTTAATGTTTTCCTTGCATTGAGAGTGGGCAAATAATAAACTATAGACTTTTTAAAGGCTTATCGCATGATCAAAAATCAGCTACCAATTTTTAACATTAGAACGGATCCCTACAACAGGAAGGGTACGTTCCCACTCAAACAGAGCTGAGCGGAGTAGAGCCCATCTGACCAATCAGATTCATCGTACGATATGTATGTGTGTGTTATGTACAACCTGATTGGTCGCTCTTGTTTTTCCTAGTAAGCTCTGCTTGAATGAAACGCACCCTTTGATAAATCAATACATCCCCAACCTCCATAACCTGTTTCATTTCATGTGCTCCTAGTAAACGCGGAAGAGTTTTGTCGATCACGCGGTAGTAAATGAAGGAAACATTCCTCGAAATTTACACACACAATAAAAACATGTCGTTTCTATTCGTGTACTTTCTTTTAAAGTCAAATGCAGGTTCATATTTGAGAATAGAACATTCTAAAATGAACGTGAGAATAGTAAAGTAGAGTAAAGTGAAAATTTATTTATTGCCACTTAAGAACTAATTTTAGTAATCGTAATTATATGAAAAAAAAAACAAAATACTAATATTACTTTGACATATACTTGGCATCTGTATGGCATCTATATAGTTAGATCGGTTCCCCAAACTGATTAATTCCGCGTAGCAAACTTTCCATTCGCATTTTTCTACATTAGCATTTTCTTCAATCGCATTTTTCCCCATTTATCTTTTCCATTTTGTATTTTCACTACTGGCAAAATTTCCCATTCTAATTAATAGGATTGTGAAGCGCCGCTAAAAACGCGTAGCTGTCAAAAAAAAACCATCCAAATTTAGTTCCGGGCGAAAATGTTTTTCACCCCCTAAATCAGGTCTAATTTTCACGATTTGAATGTGTTGTAGTTATTATAAAGGCCTAGATCTGTACGTTTCTGAATTTGTTTTGTTCTAAAAAATATTTTCTTGGAAAGGAAATCGTATAGACGTAGTTTTTAATATCTACAACATATTCAAAAATCGTAAAAATCGACGAGGTTTAAGGGGAGGGGAGGGGAAACGTTTTCGCATATTGTTTGAAGACTTTTAGCCTCACAGTCCTCTTTATTCCAAATAGAATCGAAAGGAGGCCCAAAGGGCCAGAACACGCATGAATGTTCTCACTCATTAAAAAAACAAAATGTTTTCTTAGTGTCACTGTTGGATTAACGTGCGGCTTTCTTATCATGAAATTTATTTTTCACATTCGCGAACGCTTTTTAAAAATCGACTAGTTCGTCTTGGTAATGACCAGGGCTCGGACAAGTCATCGCAAAACAATCGCAAGACGGCAATAGAACAAGATCAATAGAATCGAATTATCATCATCATCATCATGTCAGCCGAAAGACGTCCACTGCTGGACATAGGCCTCCCCCAAGGCTTTCCACTCAGACCGGTCTTGTTTATTATTTAATTATATTTTTCAATGACATTTATTACTGCAACCCAAAATTCACCAGACATGTGTGAAGGTATTTACATTAACATTTTTTTTAATGCTGATGGTTGCATTGCACATACGTAACCATTAACTTCTGCATTGTCTGGAACAAACCGATGACAGATATGCGACAGATATATAAAAAGGTCAAATGTTAAATTATAAATTACGTTAATAATATATCAGCTTTAGATAATAATAAATAATAATCTTAAGTCGCGACTCTATAAATAGTCTTGTCCCATGTCCATATCAGTTTCTGCGATGACTTGTCCGAGCCCTGGTAATGACTGTCTTACTGTATCACAATCACAATTATAAAGGAAGTTGTTTTATTGTATTTATTGCCCAACTGATCGTGCAATGTGTGTTTCCTTCCAGTTCACTTCAACCTGACCGAGTCGCCTCTAAACCTGCAGCTAGGCTGCTTTTTCTGGGTCGTGTATGAGACTACCTGCACCGGCTACAACAGCTTGCACCCCAGCAACCACGACATCATGAATTTGCTGTTCCTGGCCATGGTTATGGGTGAGCCTAGATCATGTTAGATCCGCAGGCCAACGCTGCCACATCATCCATGTACAACGCCGTATCGAACCAGGGCTACAAGAAATCTATTGCGTTACAATTCAATCAAAGTGTTACAATTCAATCAAACCAAACTGTAGCGATGGCTCGAGGCTAATTGTATCTCCCAAATCAGATCCTTGGGACAGCTAAATAGACTACCATGACCATGATAGTCTATTTTGAAGTAAACACCTCTTCTTATTGTTTTCATCCACTGCCGCCACTTCCTATAAGCTAGTTGTTGATACCTTGCATGTGTGCGCTTAGCAACCCGTCACGCACACACGCGCACGACATACGAAACAGGGAGCTGGCTGCGCCCGCGGCGACCGCTCGCCCACAGACCTCTGAACTTTCACAACGTACTTCGTTTGTTCATACAAGCTTAGTAGATCGGTTACTAAACCATTTTTTTATTTATTCAAGAAGTCGTTTTTACTAGCTAATGTTCCCTCCGTCTCACTACGTGAAGCAAAGTACCGGCGTTCCCACTACTCCTCCTCCCTATAAATTAGCAAGGCTATCAAGAGTATCAAGCCAACGTCTTTTGAAAATAGGAGCGTACGAGTATTTTTAAAATTTGTCTTTAAAATATACAACAATATCTTTAAAAATTAGAAATATTGTTGTATATTTTCCGTTTGTTTCTCAATTATTAAATAAATGGCCCATTTAGTGTTTCACTGCTGTCCAAACGCTTCTCCATCATTTCTCCACTCATTTCTAGGTCCTTACGGATGTGGATACATCTGTCACTCTCTGACCAGTATGTCAGTGCGAGAGTGACGGATGCCTTATCCACCACGATAAAGGTGAACTTACTTTTGTACTTCTTTAAGGAATGTAATATTTTAAACATAGGTCCAAACTTTGTCCAGATTCCATTCCGAATACGTTAATTTATTTATAGAAAGATAATACCTCTTTCACAGGCACATTGGTGGCGACGTATGTGTCAGTGCGCATCATTAGTATCCGGGCGAACGTGAACAAAGTGGTGGCGGCTTACCAGGAGCACATGAAGGACCTGGTACAATACATGCGGGCAGAGAGACTGTCGGAGAGCTTGCAAAAGTAACTCTTTTTCTATATAAAGTCCTAGTATTTGTCTGAATGATCTCTTTTTTTTAGGTTACTTAAAAATAGATAAAAAGAGCAATTTAATTTCGTTTAGTTTTAAGAACCGTGAAGTGATCAAATTCAAATATAGATAATATTTTTGAAAAAAAAGAGTGTAAAGGAACTATAACCCGCCTTCCAAAATGCAAACAAAAACGTCTTATAAAATGGCAGGTTGGTCAGTCCGACCGTATTCGGCTTTTGGTTTAAAGGGTTTGCATTTTTGAAGGCGGGTTTTTGTTTTTATTTTATTTTATACTTTTTAGTGATTCTATTTATGCTGTAAAACAAAATTTGTAAATAAGGAACGTAACCTGGAGATGTTTTTTTTTCTAATAACTTTTCTTCCCTAGGCTTGTCATGCATCACTTTCAACCCGCTTCTAAGTTAAACGATGGCCTACATTCAGAGTATTTGACATGAAAATTTCATTTTCGACACTAGTGACTTGCAAGTCTTCTAAAATTGTCTCTGTCAATGACGCGGAGTTTTGGGCACGCGTAAAAGAGTTTCATTTCTATAAAATGTGATGATGATGGGATGTTTCAGGGAGCTGGTGGAATACTACGAGTACAACTGGGACAAGACAGGCGGCGTCGACTACCGCCACGTGCTCAAGCTGTGCGACCAGATCACCCTTCGCACCGACGCCATCTTGCACCTTTACGGCCCTACCTTTGCTAATGTAAATCTCTTCGTGCTTACTTTTTTCTCAAAGCATTTTAGATTCCTCTGGTAGTAGGTGAAGGCTGTAAAGCTTTGCAAATCCGGCTTCTGTATGGTCCTCCTTAGCCAAGGTAAACCATCTCTTCGAACTTGCTCTTTATTCTACGCATTTACAATTCATGATGGGCCTAATCACTTTCCGAATCGAAGCCATCTGGCTTCTTTGCGGTCTTAACTCTCTTATCTAAGCAATAGCAATTTTCTCTTGACAATGACACGCGACAATTCGGCGTACATTGCAAAGTTAACTCGCTAATACATATAATACATCACTGAGTTTCATATAAGCTGCGCAATGCACACTAATCTGTCTTATCAGGATAATGAAATAGGGGACTGGTCAGTGGCCTTGAGAGCGTTGGTCTTTGGTATCAACACGTGATCATAAAGCACCGAGTTCAACCCCAGCGGCTGCCATGACTATAAGGCCGGATTCGACCAAACTGGAGTAAGTTTTTACTCGAGAGTAAACCATTGTTTAATCTGGAGTAAGTTGATTTTGCATTTTACCAAATCACAATCTCACAATAAGGTACTACACGCAAGTAAGTATTTACACGGCCGATTTTGGTGGAGTAAAGGAACAAACTGAGAGTAGGCTATTGTTGTCAAAGTCACTTGTCAAATGATAAACAAATTGTCAATATGATATGACATTTCTCCAACTGTATTTACCTACAAAATTAAATGGTTACTTCGTTTAAAGTAAGGCCAGAAGAAACAATATGACACTATTCCTTGTCGGTTTATACATTCGTTCATCATTCACTCTTACTCCACAAATCAATAATACCGAGTTTAGCTTACTCGTCGAGTTCGTTGGAAAAACGTAATCCAAGTTAATCAGGAGTAAATTCCAAGAGTAAAATTATTCCCGTAATAGTTAGACTAGTGTAATTACGTGTTTGGCCGAATCCAGCCTAAGTATAATAACTAACACGAACTTAAGTACGGTGACGGACGTTAATTTGCTACCCATTTCAAAGAAAATCTGCCGGAAGATGTCATTGCCATTAGAGATGCCCAGTCATTTGTAATTGATAGGAAACGCTACCTTATTGCTGTAGAATGTCGGATTGATTTTGCAACTAAGGTGGGTGACAAATTTCAAATTCAAAATCTTTTTTTTTTCCTTGACTGTACAATTACTATCTTAAGATCTAGAATTTTTGGGTGTTGATTAACCATGATAAACTCCCTGCCCCAGTGCCCAATCCTCGCCAGCTGCGACGTGTCTCTCCTCCGCATCCTGGGTCGAGCAGTTCACAGCGTCTACTTCCTCCGTCAGACCACGATTTATGAGGAGAACGACGTCATCCAGGACCTGTTCATTGTGGACAGCGGCAGCCTGGACATCACGATTTCGGGAGAGGAACAGACTGTGCATGAATTGTCTATTGGCAGGTGGATATTTTCACCAAAGTTGCAAAAAACTGGCCAAGTGCGAATTGAACTCGAGTGGTTCCGTATATAAGTTTTTTTATTATAGAATTGTTATAGGTTTTTCTGTAATCTTCAAGCATTTTTTTAATTTATTTTAGTCTCAGTAATTTCGGAAATCAGGGGGTGGTCAATTTTCGTCTTCTTGAATAAAATCAAAACTATTTATTTTACAATAATAACAATAATATATTTGAGATCCTCATAACAAGCCCTTTCATTTGATATATTATAAGCTATATGACTCAGTCATGTTTATTTTTTTATTTTCCTAATATGGGGACATAAAAATATTTATTTACATTGCACATCTGGGTTTGGTTCATCAATTAACATATGTGTACCAAATTTCAACTCAGTCGGTCCAGGAGTTTCGGAGCAAATTGGCTGTGACAGACGGTCGGACAGACAGACGCACGAATGATCCTATAAGGGTACCATTTTTTCATTTTTTGTACGGAACTCTAAAAAGCCATACAAATCGAGTCCGATTTCCATGCTTTTTTAATATGTTGTAGTAATTATGAATCACTAGGTTGGTACGTTTCCGTTTTTGTTTTCTTTTTTTGGAATTTAATTGGTTCCTTTCCAAGAATCATTTTCTTGGAAGGTAATACGTACAGACATAGTTTTTCATAATATCTACATAATATTCAAAAATCGTAAAAATCGGAGTAGGTAGGGAGAGAAACGTTACCGTATTTTGCAGGGAAATTTGATCTTTCACAATCCTCTTACATTTCATTATTTATGTAAATTAAATTTCTGTTGATAATGTTTTCTCTTCTTGTAATAATGAGTTACCTCTTGCAGCGTGTTCGGAAACTTGGACTGCAAGGCGGCGGCGGCCATGCCGGCGGTGGTGGTGGCCATGACCGACGTCCACCTGCTCCAGATGAACTCGCTGGCGTTCCACCACATCGTGCGCGACTGTGACTTCCCTGAAGTCTCTGATCTCATGCGCGCTTACAGGCCGTACAACGAGGTATAATGAAGCGTATAAGTAACTAGCGATATATAAACCTCCCTATTGAATCATTCTAAATATTGGTGTAACACCGCATTAAAATCCATTGCGTAGTTCGAAAGATCGAGAAGGCTCTAAGCGTACATACAGAGGGGCAGACGACGGGAAGTGTCTTGTTTTTGCTTCTTCTTTGTTCACGTGGAGAAGATAGAAGAAGATAACTTATTTCGGCAACAAGGCTCATTTTTAAAAATACCTTACTGACTAACATACATAACACCATTATTATTTTCTAAACACTTTCGCCAAGAGCTGAAAATGTCTATAGAAAATGCTATAACGTTGGTCTGCATTTAAATCTAGCCCAATCTTACGATTTTTGTATATTTTGTATACCTATTTATTATAAAAACTAGGTCTGTATGTATTGCCAAAAAAATATTCTTTGGGAAGATACAATTGAAAAAAAACAGAATCGTACAAAACTACCGTTTGATAATATCTACAACATATTTAAAAAATCGTAGAAATCGATCTTGATGTAAGGGGGGGGGGGGGGGGGGGGGGACTGTTATGGCCCGGGGTAAATTAGTGTGGAATTTATTTGGCAGCTTTGAAATTAAAGCGTCCGTTTACAATGGCAACAATTTTTTTTTCATCACCACATTACGTTACGTTAGTTAGGTTTTGGTGATAATTTACTATTAACGGCAGTAAAAAGTGTTTTTTTTTGGCGATATATTTGACTAGGGAGCCGGTCTTGACTCTCAACAGATCTTTGGTCGACCATTCTTCGCATCTTGTGTTAAATAAGGGTCTATTCTATTTGGCATTATTGCCAAAATGTATAATTTTCCAAAGCTTAATTGGCCAATAAGTGGTTTCCCGTCGCGGTTGATTTATTTTTGATGTAGATAGACATATCAAGCGGTTTCGATATCCCAGATCTTTTTTGGGAAATGATACTTTTGACCAAAAATATTATGGGCAAACGGCAGGCTCAAGTTGAATACGAACACTTCGCTTAGCCTAACTTTGCAGACATTCATCCAAGGCGGCGTGGAGGACTCGGAGGCTGAGACGCTCCAAGAGCGCAAGCGCAGCGTTCTGGACATCAGCCGACGCCGGCGCCAGCGCTTGCTGGACTATCTGCGGGTCACAGATAGTGCGTGGCAGGTTCGAAATCAAGCATCATTTACAGAGGTCGAACTTGTGGTGTCGATGACGTCGGTTTGAAATCTAACATCATTTAAAAATCATGTAAACTGTTAATTTTTTTTTTTCGTTTATAGTCTGTGTCAATGGAAATTATTACTCGATAATCAAGTGCTTTTAAACATCAAGTTAGGTCTCAGCAATGATTTATACATTTGATCTTTACTGAGTTTAACATTAAATAACCATAAACACGCTTGATGACTATTTGAGGTTAGTTATGTTTCAAACAAACTTTTGGTGCCAATGTCAATTTGCTGGCGATTAAAATTAAAAAATAGTAAAAAAAGGTTGTTTTTTGGTCAGTTATTCTTATTAAGCTTGCTGGGTTCATAGATTAAAGTTTTATATATATCGATAAGTACTATCACGATCGTTAATTTGTGAGTTTTGTGACCCATTTCAAGAAAAAATATGCTTGAAGTCTTCGATGTCATTAGAGATGTCAAGTCATTTGTAACTTATAGGATAATCAACCTTATTGTTGTAGAATGTCAGATTGACTTTGGACCTAAGGTGGGTACCAAATTAAAGTTCGCGACTGTACCTAATTAAAAGTCAATAAATAACAGGTCAAAAATGCCACGAAAACTCTGCTAATTACCCTTTTGGGTTATTTCTGCGTTTAGATAATACGTATAAACTACCATCAGTTTTTTTACAAACTAACAAACATCATCCGTCACTTGACCAAGCAAAGGCTGAAAGGGATACAATAACTTGACCTTTTCTCTCTCCAGACATACATGATGCTGGTGGCAATGGTGTGCATCTACACAGACGTGTACAACGCCGGGTTCCAGGACAACAGCACCACGACGCTGCAGATGCTGTACGTGCTGGACTTCGGCTTCCTGATCACCATCCTGACCCACTTCATGCTGCCCTACGTGTCTGGCGACACGCATCTCAGGGATGTGATGAGAAGGGCCAAAACAAAGCAAGTACATGCCATATGGGCTTTGATACCCTGGTTGATTTTTTAACCAGCTCGTCAAAAAGCTGTTTAAAAAATATTCCATTCCGCTCGAACAGAAACAATATCGCTTTTAATCAAAGAGCAAAAAGAAAGCGTTCCTGGGTTCCTAACGAAGACGCAAACGACATGTCTTTTTTTCTATCGCTCAAAATGAAGGATTTGCCGAAGATTGCCAAAGACGACAAAAAAGCAGTCACTCTGTTATTTTTTTAATTGGTCTAATATTGTTATCAATTATAATAACTACCCTAACTTATGTCAATATTAGGCTTTCGTTTTATCTTTTTTGGGCAATTAGATCAAAAGTTTAAGTGTGCAAAAAAAAAGAAGTGAGTAATAAACAAAAATGTTTTACCGATAAACTAACCTAAAATTACATCCCTTTCAATATGCTCAGTTTATCGAGTAGGTACCGCCCTGTATATTTAAACCGATACAATTTAAACATTGTATTAGTCTGTCTGTGATGTCATATTTACATTAAATTTGATTCATTGACGTCGCTTGGCACCGGAGCGGCGGAAACGCGAATTTTGTTTTATTGCCGCAGTATTATTTACGATGACAATGTATAGCGCTTCAGCTTCTCTGATCTTCATTGCAATTATATTAAACGGGATAAACATACGTTCATTCAAATCAGTGTGAGCAATGGTTATAAAATAGATATGTGACTGGAGCATAATGGGAGGCATGTGTGGTCTCGTTTCATAATAAGATCAAGCGAGTGTTTTAAAGCCTAATTATGCGTACAGTCGCATACAAAACTTTATCTTCTCGTACATGCATATCATAAGTTTTCTACAACATGTACAACATGGCCTACATTTTCAACTTGTAGATAACTTTATTTTCTGTTCTTCGGAACTATTCGAAAGTTCGAAACAAATGACTGTGCGGCGCAGCGGCGGGCGGGCGCGCCCGACACAGCGCGGACGACTCACAGGTTACACTGTAGGTTAGGTAGGTACTTCTAACGTTCATGCACTCCTAGTACTTGACGTTATTAGTGCATTGTGCATCAAGGGTAGTATGAAGGGAATTACTAACGAGAGTGTTAGAAGCCCGACGCCGAAGGCGGAGGGCTTTTTATGACTCGAGTTAGTAATCCCCTTACTGCCTGTGATACACACAATGGTTTTCATCACATTTGCGAGGAAAAAAAACAAAGAGAAAACACTTTAACTCTGCAAAATATAAAGAAATAACTTTTGACGAACCTGAACGTAAATGGAAACGATTTTTTTTTTGTGACCTCTACCACAGATAATAACTGCGTTTAGTTTCGACCTGGATTCGAGCCAGATTTAGCCAATTTGATAAAAATGTATAATTACTAAAATTAATGATAAATGTTGATATAAACTTGAAATAGGTATAAAAATAATGAAGTTTAATGAAGCGTATAGGTTTTGTGTAATGTAAGTTAGTCTATAGCTAATTTTTAAAGATGAAATTAGAAACCGATTTAATTTTTGGCTGAAAATTAAACCTCCTTAGTCAGAAATGATGTACGAGAGAGTTGCAAATTTTAAAAAGAAAGTCATTACTCCCTAGGGATGACAAACTCGCCATAATTCCCGCGGGAACAATTTAGGCCATTGTCCTTCTGTATACAGGCATGGAATAACACCATTTACGAGCAAGTGTGATGAAAAATAAATTGTTTCACTTCTCATGCTCATGTAACTTTGCTGCTGGTTAGGCTACGTAAAACCGCTAGTCACTAGTGCATAAAGTGTTGTCGTCATCTAGACTAAGAGAATTAAGTCGTACAGCCAGACAGACGAGGTGGCCTTATTAAATAAACTTGTTATTTGAATACATTTACTTTCATTTATTTGCATACTATGTAGCATCTATCAAAAAAAATATTATAACTATTTAAAACAAGCATTATTAACAAAATCATTACAAAAATATGGCAGTATTGCGTTCAATCTATGTTAAAAGTCTCATGCAGAGAATTAAAAAAAAATACAGTCACGGGAAAGAGGTTTTTATCTATCTACATATAGACTGGACTATTAACTAGGTAGTTGTTGCCTTTGCAAAACTTGTGGTGTTACGGAATTTAGTGAAAACGAAAAAAACACACTAATAGAAAAAATGCAAAAGAACTTATTGAACAGACATTGCCGCCTAAATCCAAGAAAGTTTATTTTAGGAGTAGCGGCAAACTAGTCATGACTTATGATACATTCTCATTCATGTATTTTTTTACACTATTACTGTTTTATTTCCTTGTAATCAAAGTGAATAGGAGAGTGTATAAGTCGGTCCTAAATCCCATTTTATCCTCCACGTAAGGTAAATCTCCAATAACTGGCCACCCTCCCATAACTGGCCACCTCATACTAAAAATGAACTCTGTTACCTACAGACAGAATTCAATTTAGTATAACGTGGCCAGTTATTGAAGGGTGGCCAGTAATTAACACCTTATACTAAAATGCATTCTATGCTAGGTAAATAAAGTTCATTTTTAGTGTGAGGTGGCCAGTTATTGAAAAGTGGCCAGCTATTGGCGATTTACCCTATAACCTCGCCTACCGGCTCGGATGGATACCATAAGTCACGGATAAAATGTTTTGTTTTATGCCCTTGTTGCACAATCCACTATTTGTTTGTTTGATCGTGAATCGATTGTAATATTCGAGATTCAAAAAATTGTATTGAACAAGAATTTCTCACTAAATGAAGTTACAAATCGACTAATTCGATAATCACAACCAAATACGATTCCTTTTCATAAGAAAATGTTCGAAATTTGAATGTGATTAAAGTTTTGGCTACATACTGTAATTTAAACATAAGATGCAACCACAGATACAGGTTTACTAATATACGTCATTCGGTTCTGAACATATTATAGTGAATTTATGCCATGGGTGTAGATAAAATTGTATTAACATATAGCTAAGTTTACATACGGCCGCTTAATTATTATTTTTTCCCAAAAAAAAGAGTGCAGGTAATGTTTTCAGGGTTCATGTATGTATGTATGTATGTATGTATGTATGTATGTATGTATGTATGTAATGATTCTTTATTCCACTATAACTCCTAAACGGCTGACCCGATTTAAATGTGTGTGGTATCGTTAGAATCCTTTCACCATTCCGGGTGACATAAAATACCTAAATTGTTAAAATTGAAATAACAACACTGGCAAAATGTCAATTATTTATGTCAACAAAAAAAAACTTTATTACAATATCGGTATCATTTGAAAGCTCTTAATGTGATCATCTCAAATACATACGAATATATATACGCATTAATAAACGGGTTTAATGATCAGTGATCGGATTAGGTAGTGCTATTTCACGGGACTTAACATTTTATACGTCAATCATATTATACACGCCGACAACCCTAGGTCGCTGTCGTGTGTCATATGACGTCATCGCACCAAAATGCTACAAAAAGTACGATCACTGCTAATTACAGTGGTATTTTTTTTAACCGTGTCTAACCGGAATGCTGAAAAGTATGACTGTTAAATTATGAATAGCAATACAAATGTGAATCAATAAACGTAACCGTTTCTAGTGGGCCCAAAAACAAATGACTCCTTTGTGTTACACTAGGTTTACGTTGTATTTTTAAGTATCTTTATCTATATACCTAGTGGTGTAAATATTCGTTAGTAAACATTAAGTAAATGAAAAAAAAAAGTAGTCTAGAGAATACTGTCTATGGGGCACAGTCACACATTCGAACGCCTTCTATTTCACTACCCTGGCAATGGCAGGTGACAAGTGACATTTCAGTGTTCACGTACATGGCGTAGCTGATATGAATCCCACTGATGTGAAAACTTGCTAACTCTGCAATGTATACCGAATTGTCACTTTTCGTCTTCTTTCATGAATAAAATCAGAACTATTTATTTTATAACATCCTCATAACATGCCCTTTCATTTGATGTATGACACAATAAGGCTCATAAAACATTTCCTAAATTGTCCCCCAAAAATGAACCTTGTTTAAAAAATCAACTATTTGCACATCTGTGTTTGGGCATTAATTTACATAATAATATGTGTACCAAATTTCGACTCAATCGGGTTAGTAGTTTCGGCGCAAATTGGCTGTGACAGATGGACGGACAGGTAGACGCACGAATGATCCTATAACGGTTCCGTTTTTCATTTTTTGTACGGAACCCTAAAAACAAAACGGCGTCATTCCGACCACTACTCCAAAACGGGCGTACTTATAGCAAACACTAATAATAAAATTAAAAAAAGGTAATAAAACTATGCAAAACAAAACTTTATAATCATGATTGTTTAACCCCCGACGCGAAAAGAGGGGTGTTGTAAGTTTAAGCGCTATGTGTGTGTGTGTATCTGTCTGTGGTACAGTAGCTCTGAAACTGGGAACCGATTTGGATGCGGTTTTTTTTAATTTGAAAGCTGGTTTTTTGGCGGTGGTTATAAGGTCCGTTTTACTAAAATCTATCGAGCCGTTTAAGAGATATGAACTTTGCGAGACGGGGTCACCATTCTATCAACGGTTTTTATCCATCTATATCTGAGGCCCTAATATTGGCTGCAATTGGCGCGTGACAAAATTTTGATAAGGCATCCATCACCTTCTGACACTTTAATAAGTACGACAGTGACGGATGCCTTATCCACATAACACGCGATAAACGCAGACACATTAGGTACCAGAAGACCTTTTAAAAAAATCAACCTTTTTTTTTTTTTTTAATTTATTTATCACAAAAAACTTAAATGTTATGTACATATTTATATTCCGCCAAACTGAGGACAGTTTGTTGGCGGATAAAGCGCTCATTATGCACTTGTGTTCTATCCACTTATAGTATAGCTACTTTACATCCTCATAAGTTATACACTACTTAACTAGAGCTACCGGTATACTTCAGTTATGCCATACAATCAATATATTATTACCCTATTACTCGCTACTATTATCAATATTATCATACAAATCTAACAGTTTTGCTTGGAGTCTTCTCTTAAATATCTGCTTGCTACTACACTTTTCTACTGTAGGGCCTAATTTGTTAAGTATTTTAGGAATAATATACTTGCGCGTTCTTTGGCCATAGCAGTTGTTCGCTTTATATTCTACGTACGCTCTTTGCGTGGTTGTTCTGAGGGTACGCAACGGTATTCTACGCATTTTGAATTTATCCTGACCGTAATCATCCATACATATTAAATACCTAACCTTATCATGCACTGGTAAGATTTTTAATATTTTATACAATCGCTTATAATTATCATTATATTTGTTTTTAGTTTTTTTATCGACTAATACACTTTTTACTATTCTAATCTGAAGGTTACAAATTTTATCAAGGTAACTCTTAAATGTCCGTCCATATGCAATTAATCCATAAGTAATTACAGACTCGGCTAGCGAATGATACAGGGTGTGCATTAATTTCCTACTTACTATGTTTTTTAAACTAATTAGTTTTGCCAAAATTGAGCGGAGTTTATTACACACTATTTCTATATGGATCCCCCAATTAAATTTAGTGTCTATGGTTAATCCTAAGTACTTATATCTATCTACTACTTGTATACTACTACAGTTACAGTCTTCGTGTTTTTTATTATTATGTAGACAGTCGTATGTGTGCCCCAATATACAAACATTTTCACAAGGTTCCTGTAGGTATGGTGACTTGATTATCATACATTTGGTCTTTTCTATGTTAAGTATTATACCATTGTCGTGCGACCATTTTATTATGTTTGTAAAATCGGTCTGTATGTTTTTAACCACAGTTTTAATGTCCCTATCAGCATACACTAGACATGTATCATCGGCATACATATAAGTTGAGCAAGCCTGGACGACGTTAATCATACTGTTAACATGCATTATGTAACCTAACGGTCCAAACACCGATCCGGTTGGCACCCCGTATACTACGCTGGCCTCCTCGCCGCTCAGCCCGTTGATAAAAGTGGTCATTGTTCTATTGCTTAAGTAATTTCTAATCCACTCGATCACTGGACCACGGACACCACATTCTTGCATAGCGAGGATGAGCTGTTCGTGGTCCAGAGTGTCAAATGCTTTTTTAAAGTCTATGTATAAAGTTACAACGTATTTTTTATTATTTAAATGATCATTTACCTCATCTGTGAATTGTGCCAAAGCGGTTGAGGTGCTGCGCCCTCGCCGGAAACCATGCTGACTATCCGATATTATGTTGTGTTTTTCTAAGTAATTACTAATTTGCGTTGTAATAACTTTTTCTACTATTTTATTCACTACTGATAGTATAGCTACTGGTCTGTAATTAGTATACTCTAAATGACTTCCTTGCTTGTATATAGGTCTAATTATCGCTTTTTTTAACATATCCGGATATGCACCCGTCGCTGCGCAGTTATTCACAAACTTGGCCAAGATCGGACTTATGCTAGTTTTGATAAGCTTTATGTCTTGACATCTGATTCCGTCCATTCCTGGGGATTTCCTAGTACTTAATTTATCTATTATTATTCCTATATCTGCGTGTGAAACTTTTTGATAACGAAATGATACATTACTGTACTTTACATAGTCCTCTCGCTTTAAGAACTTTACATTGCACTTATGTTTTAAATTTTGAATTTCCATTGTAAATGTTTTGGCAAAGTTTGTGCAGACCGCCTCAATCGACGTGCTCTTTCCCAAATATTTAATTATTACATCGTCCAGACTTGCCTTGTCATTTCCTAACCAACCATTAATTGTTGCCCACAGCTTTCTTAAATCACTCTCACAGTTTTTAATTTCATTTTGTTTGTAGTTTTGTTTCGCCCAATATATACATTTATTTGTAACGTTTCTAAACCTAGTATAATCTAACCGGTAAATTACATTTTTAGGACTAGCTTTCCATCTTCTAAACAACTCATCTCTACGCGATAACATATTAATCAAATTAGTATTTATCCATGGTTGCGTTACTCTATTGGTTTTAAACGTTTTCGTGGTCTTTGACTTATCGTATATGTTGCTGAAGATGGAATATAGCCTTTCGTACATAGATTTAGGACAGTCAATGCTATATATTTCCGACCAGTCTATTTTTTCTAACTCATTTTTTACTAATCTATTATTAATAACGTGCACTTCCCTTTTTTGTTGACAATTATCGCGCCGGTCGTCGAACTCCGTAGTTAAGCTGACTCCGACTAGATAATGGTCCGCAATCTTACACGTTAGCATGTGTGCGGTTGCAGCGCGCATCCCCGAACCTGCGCCGGCGCGCACCCACACATGGTCAAGGCACGACGTCACAAGCTGCCCGTCCAGTATCTCTTCACGTGTGCATTCGTTGATAACGCTCTCTAGGCCGCGATCACACAAGGTGTTTTTGTAAACCTGTCAATTGCTGTGATAATTGTAGGTACGTTCACGAGGAATTCATGTACGACCTGGCGTCGTGCGTCCCCGTCGAGGTGTTCTGCTTCCTGCTCACCGAGGACCGCTGGATGCTGTTCTCTTGGCTGCGGCTCAACAGGATGCTCAGGATCGTAAGACTACTTGCTATTATAGGCTAAAAACTTCCTTCTAGAAACGAGCCTATTTTGCCAAAGGCCGGCAGCGCAGCTGCGATTCCTCTGGCGCTGCGGGTGTTTTTTTTTTTTTATGGCTTAGGGAAGGCTGACGAGCACACAGGCCACCTGATGGTAAGTGGAAACTGTGACCCATAGACATTCGCATTCACAAGACTGCAAGCCTAAGACTGCAAATGCGCTGCCAACCCTGAGGACTAAGATGGAATGCCTCTATGCTAGTCATTACACCGGCTGTCTTATCCCCAAACCGGAACACAACAATGCGAACACTGCTGTTTGGCGGTAGGTTGATGGATAAGATGGTGGTAGCGATCCGGACGGACCCCGCACAAGGTCCTACCACCCGGGTGTTTATGGGTCGCGATGATCACTTCCCATCAGGTGACTCGCTGGCTCGTCTGCCTCCTTTTTCACATTAAAAAAAACAACCTTGACAGATGGGGCAACTGGATTACAGTTCAAATGCTGTCGATCTGAACCGGCCCTTAATTCTATTCTATGCGCAGGTTCGGGTGAACGCCTGCGTCAAATACTTCAAAGAGCGAGTGACTGCCAACCTGCTGTTCACCACCATCGTGCTGGTGCTCTGGTTTACGCTGTTCGTGCACGTGGCCACCAGCCTCTGGCACTTCCTCAGCGTCTTCGAGGACTTGGGGGGGCAGAAGCAGTCCTGGATGTACGACGGTTGGTATACCACGGAACGGTAGAGGGAGGTAACTTCTAGTTATAAAAACCGTGAAGAAGGTCCTGCGCGTTTTGAGAATTTTCCTATGTTACTTTATATACCATATACTTCTTATATAGATTTTCCTGTAGTATATAGGTAAAGAAGTAAAGCACTGTTTTCTGTTATTTTTTTGTTTTAGGGGACAAGTACTTAATTTTTTGAGTGCCACACAGTAATCAATATTCTTTGAGACGGCAACCGCAGACGCCATATTGTAAAATAGGAAATAAATGAAGTTGATGAATTTTGACAAGTAGAGTCATTAAATAGGTACCTATTTAAAAATCATTTTCAGGTTTCTTTCAACATTTTTCATTTAGAATGATAATTTAGAATTTATAACGATTCAACGTTGGTTCGCTACAGGCGGGTTTTTTAAACCTTGCTTTTTGTTATTATTTAAGACGTGAGTCGGCTGACATCTCAAGTAATCATATGGTTTCAGACGAAGGCGAGAAGTTGTGCAATAACCACTACATTTGCAGTCTGTACTTCGTGCTGACCACTTTCACGCAGAGTGGGATAGGAGACATCATGCCGAAAAACAGGGCAGAGGTACTGGCTGCGATAATTAGGAGCTTATATAAAATATACAAGCAGACAACGCGCAGGTTGAAACAATACGGTTAATAGAAGATAGATTTAAAAGCGCGGGATTGAAGCGCTGGTTTGTTAGCATTTGGCTTGTTGCAGGTGGTAGGACCTTGCAGGGTCCGTCCGGATCGCTACCACCGTCTTGTCCATTAACCTACCGCCAAACAGCAGTGTTCGCATTGTTGTTCCGGTTTTGGGATAAGACAGCCGGTGTAATGACTAGCATAGAGGAATTCCATCTAAGTCCTCAGGGTTGGCAACGCATTTGCAGTCTTAGGCTTGCAGTCTTGTGAATGCGAATGTCTATGGGTGGCCTGTGTGCTCGTTTGCCTTCTCTATGCCATAAAATATAATATATACTTATATATATTTAGTTTACAGAAAATATTTGGTGACCAGTAGTAGTTTTTACATATATATGTAAATACAATATATTGCACCGTATATATAATCGATATAAGTTAGGCTTATTCTTT
The DNA here is from genome assembly GCA_923062465.1 of Acleris sparsana. Lineage (NCBI taxonomy): Eukaryota > Metazoa > Arthropoda > Insecta > Lepidoptera > Tortricidae > Acleris > Acleris sparsana. The sequence continues at coordinate 20,678,832 of OV281286.1, forward strand.
TTCAATATACTTAATTGCTAAATGTGAGAACCTGTAATTGGCCATGCGTTGTTAACCATAATACTCATAATTCATATTTTTTATAAATCTGGTTTTCAATGGATCCACAAATAAATAAACAAATAAGACCTCGTAGTCCGTAACAATAAAATAGATTTCGATTTAATCACTAAATTTAACGTTCGACTTTGAGCCAACGACGGCTAATTTCGATCTGTCTGCTAAAACCACAACGTAAACAGGATCACTCTGAGTTGTTGCGTAATTTGGCACCCGTTCAGCTAGCAAGGATCTCGCCCATTATAATACAAAATTGGAATCATTCCATCTCTATCACTCAAGAGTAACACAACTGAGGAGTGAGCCAAATAGCACTATATTTGCGATAACGAATGTAATTTTCAATGTATGTTTATAAGACACGGCTGTTTGTAATAACGCGTAGACATTTTACGACGTTGAGGCGCCGCTTTAATTAAAATTCAAGCATAATGAGGCGTTAATAGACTTAATAATAACTCTGGCAGAAGATATTTTGGATGGTGAGGTCGTTGCTTTACACTCAGGAGCAAAAATAACGGGTCAGAGTGCGTTTTTCATACTAAAGAGGCTATTTCGAAGCCTTGGTTCCTCGCCAGGGAATGCTTTTAGTGAAATCTGATGATGAATACCGCGAGCATCGATACAGGACTTCTAGAGTGCCTAGGATACCCAACTGAATGAATCTGCGGTTAACGCCGGAATTGAGCATGTTCAGAAAAACGTCTAAAATGGCAATAAAATGTAAGGAAATCCAAGTGCTGACCCAAACTCTCCCGCTGTGGTGTTAATTGATTGTGCGATCAGTTAGCTATCTTAAGAACTTTTGACCTCCTCTATTGAATCTCGCAGTATCCACCATTAAACCTCACTCAAAACAACCCCTGGTGACGAACGAAGGCTTCGAAATAGTCTCGTTTGTATGAAAAACTACAAAATTGCAAGCAGTATGATTGTGTGATTGTTTGACTTAAAACCTACAAAATTGCAAGCAGTATGATTGTGTACATTTGTAATTGTCCGCTCCGCTCCGCTCCTTGAGGCAAATCTGAATATAATTACATCTTCTGTACGGCGGTACAGATCCCTCGGTGTGCGAGGCCGCGCACTTGTTCGGTTTATATACATTCAAAGTTAAAAATACATTTACGTTCCCAAGACTTCTTCAATGTATACACGCCTCTATGTCATTGATAATAAGTTAGTGTAAACTAAACATACAGGGTGTTTCAGAAACCGAACGTCAACCCGCCTAGGGCTGATAGAGCAGCTAAAAAGCTATCGATAAAACCCGTAGGTATGTTCACCGATTTTTACTAGTTTCGGGGATATCATGGTCATTTTAATCGGTTTTTTTGTAATTTTATTTCGTAAGTTCAGTGGTATCATTTCGAATCAGCGAAGTTTTTAAACCTTATACCCGTTTTTTTTAAACTAATCACGTAAAGCAAACACTGGGACACCTAGTATGGAGAAACGAACTTTATGTCATTAGTGGTTATTTAAAATAATTACGATAAAAAAACGGGCAAATAGGTTTAAAAACTTCGCTGATTCGTAATGATTTTAATTATATAAGATACCACTGAAAAAAGTATGAAATAAAACATGAAATTAATGATTTTTCGTGACAAGGACGTAAGGGAAAATTACAAAAAATCTGATACATTATAAATGATCAATTTCTCCGAAACTAGTAAAAATTGCTGAACATACGTAGCGGTTGACATCGGTTTCTGGGACAACTATGTAATTGACGACTTAGATGTTTATACAATATATAGATTAATTAATAGACCGCATTTAATACCGCGGCATCATGGGTTTGTCTCAAAGCGCTCAACTGAATCAAATCTATGTGAATTTGTTGATTTTGTGTCTATAGCTATAGATATTAGCTACTAGGTTGGTGCAGTGTACACCGATTACTCCAAAGCATTCGATACTATATTACATCACATACTCGTAGATAAGTTGGAAGCTTTCGGTGTGCACGGCAGTCTTCTCAGGTGGCGAGAGTCTAACCTCACAAACAGATAACAAGCTGTCACTGTCAAAGGGTTCCAGTCGTCATTTGTACCTGTAACATCAGGTGTGCCTCAGGGATCTCATCTCGGTCCACTTTAATTTAATATATTTATAAATGACATAGTAAATGTTTTTTCAAATTCTTACTTTCTCAGTACGCCGACGATAGTAAAAGCTATGAAATTATTAAATCTGTCGATGATTGTTTTTTGCTTCAAAGAGATTTGGATAAATTATGGAATTATTGTTTAGTTAACTGCTTAGATTTAAATATAAAAAATGACAAATTATTTCATTTAGTAGAAAGGATAATGTATTAGTATACCCGTATATTTTTGTAACTGTCGAATTAGATCGTGTAAGAGACGTGAAAAATAATTTTTTGAAGTCTTATTAATAAAATTGTAAATAAAGCTTTTAATATGCTTGGATTTGCCCTAAGAGTGGGATCATTTAAGAAGCCAGATACACTTTACAACTCTTTTGTTCGATCTCACTTAGAATATGCGTCTACGGTTTGGAATCCTGTGAATGTTACTTATATAAGATGACGCATTTTGCATGTGTGCGTTATCTATCTCTCTTCCTGTTCTTTGATACTTGACTAGTTAAGAGGCCTGATTATATTTTGTATTCCGCCTGTGAACACTGTTTGTCAATGAAGTATTTTCCGTTTAATCGAATAAGATCTATGTAAATGACTGTTTGTGTTCCAAATGAATAAATAAATAATATAAATATTAGTATTCGACTGTACAATAATTATGGTGGTTGGTGGCAGGTCCTGTTCGTGTCGGTGCTGCAGATCCTCTCGATGATGGTCTACATGGTGTACGTGGGCGAGTTCTCCAACATCATCCAGTACGCCTCCTTCCGCTCCTTTTCCTACTACAGCAAGTATCTGGAGCTTCAGGTAAAGAAGGACTTGACTAGGCTTTATTTGAAGTCTTGAGTTTTTTATGCCATGGAACTACGAACATGCACATCACTTGATGAAGTTGGTTCTGAACTTTCGAGCATTTTTGAGCTGTCATAGTGACTTCTCACATATCGATTTTAAATTAGTTACGTATCGATATATTAAACTTTTTAAATAGACTGTTAGAAACTTGTCATGAAATAAATTTGTAATTTTCTTTTTCTTTTAAATCACCTAAGAAACACTTGTTAGCTTAGTGCACTGCTTAGTTATACATTCTGAATGTGAAATTGAAAAAAACAGAAATGGCTATTTACATTTCTGATGAAAGATCCATGCAAATGTATACAAAATGTAAAGTGACAGTTTAAACAAAGTTTTGAGTAAATGGAGACATTTTTAAATACTTACGCCCTTTCTAAATGATGAAATGAGCCAATCACTCTTCTTATGTTACAACGGTCTTCCTCGCTGAAACCTATAGTACTTAATAATTATGTCTCTTCCTCGCGGGATGGTCATGTCATGTACGAACATGTAGGTACAATGTGTACATAGCTTTATAAATCTACAAAGTTGCCCACCACCACAAAGTATTAACGTACAAAGACGCTATCACGCAATGCCAATTTATAAGTGGCAGTGCGCGCTTCATTAGATTAAAAACACTACAAAAACTATAGCCACCATAAAAAGATCTCTTCCCAGGACTTCCTCAAAAACAACCGGGTGTCTTCAACGCTGGTACGGCTGGTGAACAAGTACACGGTACATCTGTGGCGGGAGGCTCGCGGGGAGCAGCTGCCCCACTTCCTCATCACGGCGCCGCGCTGCCTCAAGATCAAGGTCATGTCAGCGGCCTACATGAAGGAGCTCATCGGGGTACAGTGCCGGGCTAGTTGATTTCTGTAGATAATTGACCTGATGCGGAGTTTAGGGCGTTGAATGTGGTACACTGATGACACAGCATAAATACGGAATACCAATACGTACTGAAAAGACTTACGGTAAGGCTTGATGGGATTCGTAATAGTATACAAGCCTCTGCGCATCTAGCTGCTGTTAGGAAGGAATGAACTTAATAATTAAAAAACAAAAACCGCGTTCAATTGCTATCTATCTTCTGGGTATCAAAAGCTGCAGGAAGCAATGAATGTACTTAACTATCTATTTATTGATTACTTTTGCTCTTCTTGGATTATCTACTGCCCCTTTCCACCAGAACCCTGTGTTCAAGAACTGCGACCCAGCGCTGCTGCGGCACGTGGTGGGCTACCTGCGCCATTTCTATTACCATGAAGGTAAGATTTTTGTTTTCTGGGCTAAATTGATTGAGAGTGCGTGTAATCGCCTATTTCCGCGTTGCAAAACCAATGAGAGAGCTAAATTTACGGCGGTCTAGCTATACGCCACTGTCTGTGTATCTACTGCGTACATTTCGAGATGATAGACTCTACAGAGGCCCCAGAAAAGATGCAAACGCTGTTAACATTCTTCATTCATTGCGATGAACCAAGTCAACTGTCATCCCGTACATTTTGAGTGATAGAAAAGAAAAACGTTAGAAGCCTATGCATCATGGCTAGACGTGGGGTCTTTTATAGGTCCTGTAAAAGATCTGCGATGAATGCAACGTAGGTGCCTTCCTTTTAAACATACTTCTAATTTAAAATAATTAGTATTTATCATCATCATCATCATCATCATGTCAGCCGAAAGACGTCCACTGCTGGACATAGGCCTCCCCCAAGGCTTTCCACTCAGACCGGTCTTGTGCTTTTCGCATCCACCGCGGTCCTGCGATCCTGACGAGGTCGTCACTCCATCTTGTTGGAGGCCTACCTACAGCTTACCGTCATTATTAATACTTATAATAATAATTCATCATGTCAGCCGAAAGACGTCCACTGCTGGACATAGGCCTCCCCCAAGGCTTTCCATACCGTTGGGGGAAAAAAATAATAATAATAATTAGTTATCATTATTAATTTTAATTTCTGGTGGGTGGTAGGACCTTGACAGCCGACTAGCATAGAGGCATTCCATCTTAATCCTCAGTGTTGGCAACGCATTTGCAGTCTTGTGAATACGAATATCTGTGGGTCACAGTTTCCTCTTACCATCAGGTGACCTGCGCCTCCTCTATGCCATAGACGTTCTTGATCCCTCTGGGTGAACTGGCCCAGGTGTATTAGGTAAACTACGGAGTAGTTTACACCCATATGTATACTAAGTACATTTGCGCATTCCATCCATTCGTAGCAGCTCTTGTAAAACGACTTTACGCTTTCATATGTTTTATAATGGATAACACCCGAGGATAATATCCCCAAATAAAACCCAAAGAAGGCGACAATCTGCATAGTAATAGAATGTGATTATCACTTTTATTTATCATGGCATTTTTACAATCGTTCGTTTGTATACTATAACTACAAATCTGATTTTAGCCTTAGATATTTAGATTTTGGATTAAGTGGTGCGCCAGGGTGACCAGGTCTGCCGGGTCACCGTTCAATACGATAAGTATAAGTGGGTAATTCTGGAGGATATGTTTTAACGTCATGGTTTGGGCCGCCGCACTCACACTCTGGTGAGCCAATCCATCCACATCAATAAAGTATACTACTACATTGCAGTTAGCCGCCTGGTTTGGTATGTCGGCAGCTCATACGCTGCAGAATGTTTTCTTTTAATCCCGATAAAATGCTGTCCAGATATGTACGTGGTGAAAGAGGGCGAGATCACTGACGCCATGTACCTTGTGCACGTCGGCAAGGTTGAGGAGCTGAGCGAAGGTCAGGCCGAAGACTACTCACCCAAGATCTACGGCCCTGGGGAGTACTTTGGTCTTGTGAGTACCTTAATGATAAAATTTCATTGCGAGTTTTTGAATTTTAAAGCTACGAGTTTTTTTATTTTTTTCACTGCAAGTGGAATCAATAATTTCTGTGTCATTTTCGATGACAGCGGAACAACGGTTAAACTTCATCTGGCCAATTCATCATAAAAATCGACCCTCAAGTTCTGATTCATTAGGTAACAATCTTCTGTTAAATCTCACCAATAATATTTATTCTTTCAGCTTCAGGGTATAGTCCGCGATACGCCGTACTCTTTCTCCTACCGAACTATGATCAAGTCCCAAGTCCTGACGCTACAACTCAAGGATTGGGAATACCTCTTGGAGTATTTCCCAGCAAGCAAAGAGGCTATTCACAAGTTTCAAGATTTTAGTGGCGACGACAATGACAGCCGCAAGGATGGACTTAAACAAAGAAGTAATGCATCAAGTACATCACCAGGTGGGCTTTCATACAAACCAAAAGGCGGGTGGCCATGTCCAGAAAGTGTGATGTCTAAAGGGACGAAAGGTGGAGCAAAGGGAGTATCAAAATCTGTATCATCAGCTTCGTTTCAAAAATCGGTTAGTGTGACATCACGAATTTCAAAGGCTGCAACATCGGATGGGTTAAAAATAGTTTCACCGAACGAGTCTGCTGATGGGACTTCAAAAGTATTGAAAGCAATGCCACCAAGAATGGAGGGGGAACCAGCTCCTAAAGTTCCTAAGAATGAAACGTTAAGGTCAGCACCAAGCGTGACACCGCTGCCACAGGCTCCGGCACCAGGAGCTTTAAAGGGCGGTGTAACAAGCTTGGCTGATACAGCGCAAAGAGTACTTGAAAAAGGACCATCGTTACAGGTGCGATCGTCGGAGGGCGCAACACCGAAAGGCTTGGAGGCTCTAACGCCGAGAGCCTCTGGAAGCACACCAACAAAATTAGAAGAGGATTTGACTTTAAACGAATTGAAAGCAACGCCACCAAGGGATGAGGAAGGCTCAGCTTCTAAAGTTTCTAAGGATGAATCGTTAAGGTCAGCAGTACAGGACTTCGATGCTGTCCCAGCTACCGGTCCCGAAGTGTTAGATAGTGAAGCGCCAAAAGCATCTGAGATTCAAACACCCATTGATTTAGAGGGTATAATACCAAGAGACACTGAAACTATCTCATCAGCAGTAAGGAAGGAGTCAAAAGATGACGAAAAAATATCGCCAAAAGTGTTAAAGTTTGAAACACCAAAAGTATCTTTGGATAACAAGGGACAAAGACAATCACAGGGGGATATTACGGAGAGACCATCACCAATCAGTGTTAGATCTACATCTTCTTCCTCCCGTGGTAACAGATCTTTGCGTTCAAACCAAAAAGCTGAACTCGCGGAGACTGGGTCAAATAAAGAAATTTCGCAGGTGCAATACGAACAAACTACACATTCTGAAGGTGCTGTGCTCGACGACTTTAAAAAGTCTTCGGTTTTTAAAAATCTTAAACATGCTGTGAAAAATATTACGGAATATATATCGGAAAATTTATCATCAAAAAGGCAAACACCTAAAAGTTCGCAAACCAAAATACCATATGACACAAAAGAGGCAAAGGAACTAAAATGGGATGGAGAGAAGCCGACGAAAAACTCCTTGGAGTTGCAAACCCTCTCAAACAGTCCTGGCGATCAACTAGAAACTAATCCAAGAGCCAGTCGAACCACAATAGTGCTCAAAGATGAAGAAATTAATCGTACAGAAAGTCAACAAAGCTATATCAACGCAAATTCGAAGGGACCGCTAATTACACAGACTTCCAAACAAATCTTAAAGACAAATCTAGCTGATGAGCGGAACGAATTGGATCTAGGGTATAAACCGAGTTCAGACCTTGATACAGAGGATCCATTTTACCAACTTCGAGATACTAGCTCCACCGAGCTTTTTGAAAAAATTAGACTTGCTGCAATGGCAATTGAAAATGAAACTAGCGAATTCGATATGGATACAGAAAAAGGTCCAATGATTGACAAAAAGAGCCTGGAAGATTATTTAGTTGACAAGTATAAGATGAATGAATCATATAAAGATGATGATAGTGAAGACGAACGCTCCTTTTCTGAAGTTGGTGGAAAACCGAGAGTAAATCGAAACGTTCGCATGAAATTCGAGGATGAGAGCAGTAAAGCAGTAGATCGGAGTAGAGATAGCCAAAATAAGGATCGGCGAGCTTTATTGCTTAAGGAACGGATATCCCAATTATCAGGCCACTCTCTTTCCAATGAACAAAACATACTTCCAGGTCGTAAGCGCTCCTCTGTGGGTTTGCCACCTGGACTGGTAACAAAACGCGAGGAGAGTTCTATGACCTCACTCGGATCTAAAAGCCGAACTAAAACCTATACATCCATTCAAACGGTGGAAGCACCTCACAGCGATCTTTTGGCACTAGAACACGTAGTTATCAAGGATGACTCAGACAAATCACTTACACCTACCGAGGTAGAGACAAAAGAAAGGCAAATTAATGTTGATGGTAAAGAAGATATGAACAGAAGTGATGCCGACACCGAAACTTCCACGAATATCTTGGGTAACACTGAGTCAGAACGTAACGTTGTTCAAGAGTCGATGATAGAGAGATATGAAAAAGAAGAGAGTGAAGAATCATTGTCAGTCCTTTCGACTAAAGAGGAAAAGAAATAATCACTTCGGATTATTACTGGATGTGGCAAGTTTTTAATTTAAATGTAGCTTTTAGTCATAAAATGGTTATTGATGTAATTTAATTAATATAACTACACTTAAATGTGTTTACTGAAATGGTCATTTGAACTTTACTGTAATGCTACATAGACAGACTAAAAATAAAATGGTTTAAACAACAATGAACTGCACTCAAAAGCACAAAAAATAACTTATTTTCAGATGCTAATCCAACAAAACATTAAAAAAAACCTTACTTATTGGTGTTATTATACTTATGTGATCCCATTTCAGTGAATAAGAAAGTATAGGCTATTTCAAGCTCGCCGCAAGCAACGCCGCAACATCATAGTGTAGATATAATAATGTTTAAATCATTGAAATGTAGTTCGTCAAAGCATAGTCGCTCAACTATTAGATATGTTATCACTATTATTACCCTTAAAATAGGTACCATTAAGGAGTTACCGTGGCCGAGTGTGACCCATAATCTCTGAAAATCAAGTTTTATTGGTAGCAGAATTTCCATTCCCGTTTCCCGGGTTAGTTACTGATTTGGTGACAATGGGACCACTTGGGAGTACTTTTAGAGATGACAGCCATATCGTCGGAACATTCATTCACACGGTGTTGGTCAATCAATGTTTTTGGACGGCCGCCAACTGGGTTATATGGAACCATGTTGTTATTCCCAGGGCTCGGACAAGTCATCGCAAAACAATCGCAAGACGGCAATAGAACAAGATCAATAGAATCGCATTATGTACAATATTATTTAATTATATTTTTCAATGACATTTATTACTGCAACCCAAAATTCACCATACATGTGTGAAGGTATTTCCATTAACATTTTTTTTAATGCTGATGGTTGGATTGCACATACGCAACCATTAACATCTGCATTGTCTGGAACAAACCGATGACAGATATGCGACTAAAAAGGTCAAATGTTAAATTATAAATTACGATAATAATATATCAGCTTTAGATAATAATAAATAATAATCTTAAGTCGCGACTCTATAATAGTCTTGTCCCATGTCCATATCAGTTTCTGCGATGACTTGTCCGAGCCCTGGTTATTCCTTACAGCTAGAAAGATGTGGTCGTCTGTATTTCGGACCACTCCTGAAAATGTCGGTTATCCACATACATTATTCGGCATTTGGTAGAATTGTGTAACACTTGTTTCCTAGGCCTGTAGAGCTCGAATTTCTTTAGTGCCCCGAAATTTTGCTTCTACGTACATTTTACAAAAGAACATTCAGTCAAACGGTCTACTGGGAAGAGCCCAAGCTTGATGTAAAATAGTATTGCTATTGAAAAAAAAAACACCAACGAGTGGCAGTAACATAATACGATCGAGCGGGGCTATTCCGCCAGACTATTCTTGCATCATTTTATAGAAATTTTGCAGATCTACTCATTTCTGATTCGGTCAGGTCAGGTGGCTAAAAGACTTTTCAGTTTTTGTGGAAGGAGTAGGGCCAAAACAAAAAAAAACATACCAATGCGGGGGGTGATCTCTAGTATATGGAAAAAGCATCGATGGTTGAGTTTATTGATATAGGCGATCCCTAGCTGTCATTAAAGGGTGATGGGCAATTTTGTATGGACCCCATCCCCCCCCTCCAACAGTAACGGGCTGCAGGTCTATATGTTCATTAGGACCCAATAAAAGACAAAATACTTATCTTCGTAGCAAAATCAATGGGATTTTTTTAATGAAAACAAAGTGCCAGGCAAGGCAAATCATCTACATACGTGTTCATTTTCAAACAAATTCCATAGTTCCATACGATAAGATTATGATTTTTCAAGAAAACCCCATACATATGGTGATCGTCGCCATAGAAAAAATACATCATATTGCCAAGATCTATAAACTGGCACATGGTTCATCACTGTTGGTGGGTGGGGACATTTTTACCCATCGTCCTTTTGGCCTATATATTCCGAGGACTGGTAATGCTTGTCTCAAGATGCGTCTAAAATGTCTGTTTTCTATGGCTTGACGTTTAATTGGACACATCTTGTGACGGGCATCTCAGCCTAGATGAGATATGGCTCTTATAGTCCATCCAACGAAGACCAAATACTGCCTCTCAGGTGAAAAAACTCGTGTAAAGGAAATAAAAACTTTTTTTTATATAGATGATTTTTGATAGGAAGTACCGCTTAGATTGATATTTTCGTAAGTACACATTTTTTCTCAGAAAAGACCATACATATCAAAAATCACCCATATTTTTTTTATATAAAATTTATTTTCCTTTTTTAAATGATAACTTGTATTTGTTTTTAGGGAGGCGATGCAAACCTATAAAAAACCATCATCTATAAATTTGAACCAAATCGCTGGAATACATTGAAAAACAGTACATAAAAAAAAGAAAAAAAAACGAGAATTGTCACAATCAAGATATTGATACTCAACATAAATATTCTTCACTATAAGAGGTACTCACAAAGAAACCCGAGCCCATTTGATGTAAGGGCCGACTTACAATGGAAACCCGACTATGGCCTTTCGGGAATCATTCTTTTCTCCATATCTCATTAAATATTTACAGAAAAAACTTTATGAAATATTTTGTTGTAGAGAATATTATCCAGATTAATCTTGTGACGTAATTTTTTTGCTAAGGGCCACCGTTTACGAGTTATTTACGAAAAACCCCACCCGTTAGGTCCACCCCCACCCGTCAGTACTTTTAGTATGTGGTTTGAAACTGCATTCCCAACAACGCTTATACACGAGTTTTTTCCTTTGGCTTCGTTGCTTGGGCTATTAGTAAAAAGTACACAGGACTAGCTATTAATGATGTGTGGTTTAACAATTTGACTATCGCCATTTTGTCACTGTTGCAAATGTACCTACTTGAAACAAATGTTAAATACCATGATAATATTTAGACTGTTACTATTTTGTATGCTGTTTTGGATGGTGGTAGGACCTTGTGCAGGGTCCGTCCGGATCGCTACCACCATCTTATCCAACCTACCGCCAAACAGCAGTGTTCGCATTGTTGTGTTCCGGTTTGGGGATAAGATAGCCGGTGTAATGACTAGCATAGAGGCATTCCATCTTAGTCCACAGGGTTGGCAACGCATTTGCAGTCTTAGGCTTGCAGTCTGGTGAATGCAAATGTCTATGGGTCACATTTTCCACTTATCATCAGGTGGCCTGTGTGCTAGCTTGCCATATATGCCAAAAAAAAAAAGAGCCCTTCCAACGCATTTGTATTAAAGCGTGGATGCCGCTGACAAAGAATCTTGTTCATTGATTTTTAATGTAGGGCGCCGTATTACTATTGTCGACGAGTATATGACGCCAGTGGTCACTGTGCGAGCGCGACGGCAATACCATTTTGCGCGAGTTACAGCGACAAAGTAATGAAGAGTCAATGTACGAAATTCTTTGTGTTCGGCACTGAAGCTTTATTAGAGTGCAGTGTATTCAGTAAATGCAACTAAACACGTTTTTTTTATAAAAGCTTTATTATAAAACTCTTACAGCTCTTTACATCTTATCTTAACATTTGTTGACAGTTGTTCTTTGGTTCGTTCTACGGACAGATGTCTTTAATTTTATTGGAATGCCCAGCACTGATAACTTTCCTGATGGTTCCATCCCGATCTTTAACGTTTCCTGTGTCAACTCGAACTTTAACGGTTTCTAAATGCTCATAACGACCCTTGTAACTTAACAATAACTTAGGTATCATAAATACGGTTTCTTATATTAGGTAACATGTTGACTCCGCCGCCCCATGTCTCCGGTGCACCAGAGTCGGCCTTCTGAAAAGACGAAAATATCTCATTGAAATGGCGAGCAAAACAGTATCTTGTTTACATGTCAGGTTTATGAGGCACTACGCTATGCTTGGGACGTTATCATCTGAGTTCTGGGGCCATAAAACGCTTTTCGCACTTCTCGCTTGCTCTTGGGAGGTTAGCATATCTCTCGCTCGCACTTTGCAGCGACTTCTTTGTTTGTTCACTAATTAGTTTATGGCTCCAGAGCTCAGATGATAACGTAACGTATAATTAGCGTTTCTATTAGTTTCGTTTTTAAACCAATCGCGTCAGTGGTAGATGACGTGTTACGAAAACTCACGTGATCTTCCAGTGACGTGATTGGTTAAAATCGAAACGAATAGAAACGCTAGTTAGCGTAGTGCCTCTCGGCAAGGCCTTCTGAGCCTGAAGCTGATTGATAGTTCACGAGTTTGAAATACTCGCTTGCATTGAAAAACATTGTCTTGTGTTCAATGTGCAGATGGCGTCTTCAATATGAATGAATACTATACCCTGTCCACGATAACGAGCTAGTATAGCGGTCTCTCTTTTGCACTTTTGTATGCAGATGAAAGGGACAAAAAAGGAGAGTGGGCGTGAACGATGTGTAGTGGTGTAAGTATATGATAAGGTATATGTGTGTGTATTCTAGTATATAAGGCATTCTTATTCCTAATAAAGACAGTTCATGTACTACATTCGTTGTTGTCACTTGTCTCCAACTCGCATCCCTACATGGCGACCCTGCCAGTAGCAGCAATGCGCGCGTGCGGGTGTCTAGTTTCGAACAATTGGACTAAGTATTAAATAAAATGTGCGGGAATAATTGTGCTGACAATTCAGAAGTGCTTAGCAAAATAGAAACAATTACAATTTATCTAGCGTTGGCTATTTGCGGACTACTTATTTTAATTATTTTTGGATGTTGTGCTAAATTTAATTTGCGTAAATGACGCATACCGCCGACCGCTGCCGCTCGTAATAAGTGCGCCGCTGTGTATAGACATATTAGGATAACGAACTTTGTGCCAGTGCGAGTATAATGAGAACTTATTAAATATCTACGTACGTTATTCTAACGTGTTATGTATGGCGATTTAATTACAATGGGGAACCACGGCTCCACAGCAACGGAGGCGCCTCCTCGGGCACGCCAGGAAATCTTGACTCAAGTTGGGTATGAAAATGTGATAGAACAGAGTCACGACAATGTCATGGAACATGTTGGTAAAATCAACTGGTATCTGTTCCTGTTGCTGATTGTTGCGGGTTTGGTCATCGTGATTATGTTCATCAGATACCTAAATAAGTCAATCAACAAGAAGATCGAGAGGCGAGCTCAGGCTATGGCCTTGAGCGTGAGGAGGATGGCGCCGGCTGAAGTCGTCTGAGCAGTTCGTAAGTGTTGTGAAGTGTTGTGATAAGTAGGAAGTACCAAAAAATACGAGAAACTATGTTTAAATACGTAAAGTAAAAACAGTGGTTAATCTAATATTATAGTAGGTTATACATAAACAAGCGTGTAATATATTTAAGTACTTAAATGGCAGAAACGTTATCTGTATTATGCAATGAACTTAAAGAAATACGCACTTATTTATGTAAAATTGGCCCTAACCGTAGGCAAGGTAATATTATTACTGTTAAATTAGCAGAGACTAATATTGTGATACGCAAGTACGAATGTTTAAATAACGAAGTATCGGAACTCATCAAAAAGGGTTTAGTAGCAAAGGAAGAGGTCACTTTATATAATAAATTGTGTGCATCGCTTAATACGCTCTATAGCGAAATATTAAATTATTGCCAAGAAAGTGCAAACGAATCTGATACAATGGGGGAGCCCTTCGATTTAAAAACTGCCCTAACCCTGCTACCCCTTATGACTGACGACGAACTTAATACGAAACAACTCATTGACGGCATTGAATATTATAGTTCTGTTTTAAAAACCGATGACCATAAAAAGCTTATTCAGTTTGTTTTGAAGAGCAGGCTATCTCAATCCGGAAAATTAAAATTAAACACCGACTATGCTACGTCAGCAGAGTTAATACAAGATATGAGGCACGTTTTGTTGCCTAAAAAGGCCGCGACTGCCATTCAAAGCAAACTGCATACAATTAAGCAGAATAATCGGAGTGTTAAAGATTTTGGGTCAGAGATTGCGGAATTGTTTGTGGATTTGACAATTTCACAGGCCGACGGCAACACAGACAATTACAAGGTACTCAAGCCGCTAAACGAAAAACTAGCTATACAAAAGTTTGCCGACGGCCTGCGGAATCGCAGATTGAGCACTATCATTGCAGCTCGGAATTTTGCAACATTAAAGGATGCCATACAGGCAGCCCAAGAAGAAGATGACGTCACTACCGCTTCGGCTTCAGGGGAGATTTTGGGTATGTCATCTCAATCTTTTTATAGACCATCGCATAGGCCATACTATGCACAAAGGCAATTTCAAAGGTTTCGTGGGCGATATCAAGCACGAGGGCGCGGTACGCGCTACTACTACAATCCTCGTGGCGGAGCCGCGGCGTACCGTGGCAACAATTGGGGCAACTTCAGAGACACACGAGGGCGCTTTTCAGGTAATATTACCCACAGACCCAGCCATCAGTGGAATCGCCCTAATATCAGAATGATGACTCAGACCGAAAATGAGACTCAAAATACAAACGACGAAAGTAATTTTTTTCGTGACTAACATGTCCATACTAACATCAGATAGCTCTTTGGTAACTAGGTTTAAAGTCGAAAATCGCGACTATTCCTTTCTTATAGATAGTGGAGCATCGATTAGTGGAATTAAATTACAATGTATCACTTCGTTAAATATTCCATTCCATAAACAAAAGAGTACCGTAAATGGTATTGGGGGCAGCATCGAAGCAATAGGATACATCTGTTTACAGCTAGTTACTCATGATGAATCATTTCATCACAAGATTTATATTTTCAATTCGTTGCCATGTTTGGCTAATGGGATCATAGGCAACGACTTTTTAAGGAAGTACGGAGCAGTTTTAGATTACAGCGCGAATACTTTGCGACTACTTAGAGATAATGGAAAGGAAATTTATTTATCATTATTTAATATGAACGAAATGGATTTGTCACTGACCATACCACCCAGGTCGGAATCTATTCATTACATTAAGACAGATATGACTGATGAATGTGTGGTTTGCACGGAAGAGCTTCACAACCAGCTTCTCCAACTCGCATCCCTACAGATGGCACCTCACTGTCATGCTCGGCTTACATGCTCCGTCGCTCGAAATATTTATTTTAATATCCCTTATGATTTTTCTGGTTTAGTTAAATAATAAAGGACCCAATAAGTATTTACTTATGTATTCATTTATTTATTACACAATAAGCAGAAGATAATCCAGTAAACAAGCCGAGTCACAGATTAAGCCGGTAAAAATTGAAAAGAGATCACTATAACGCGTCCGCACCGTGCAAGAGACAGACGTTGACTGAACTTCGACCGCCATGTAAACTCACCCGGTGCACGTGCATCGCCCTTATCGCTGACCAATGACGTGCTGTCTAAGTTTTCTAGTACTAGCTCGTTATCGTGGACAGGGTATAGCTTTTGCGCGAGACTCGGTCGGCGTAAAAGTCGTTTATCGCTATTCCCTAGTGAGCTGCTATTTCAGACTATAATCTATCACTGTGCCAAATTTCATCCCCATCCGTTCAGCCGTTCTGGTCTATTTTAATGACAATCATTCAAACTTTCGTATTTATAATGTTAGTAGGATTACTTTTATACCTCACCGCTTTAACCCCTTTGATTTCTCGTGACGTTAAAGCGACAAGGTATTACAGATGTTTTTTTTTTAAATTTGTCGCTGACTAAACTATAACAGTAAAATCGTGAAGATAATCCCACATTAGCATCGTAGAGGACTACCCATAATATTCAAATGTGATCCAATTTGTGTGTACATAGGAGTTTATAAATATGTGTGCACTTTAGTACCTTGTCACTTTAATCGCTGTGACAATACATATATGGCAGTTTAAACATGACATTACAGAGACAAGGTACTAAAGTGTACACATGTTTATGAACTCGACTGTACGAACGAGTGTAATTTGCGAAATTATAAGTAGGCCTAGCTAGAATGCTAACGCACTGGAGCTACCGCCGGCGAGTAAGCGACAAACTATCGGCTATTTTCTCGCCCAAGAAAGGAACAAAAGATAATCGCTTCCGTGTAAATAATAGAGAGAGATATACATTTATAGTTCATCTCTGAGCTGAACAGCCTGAATGCTAAGGCACTGGGCCCACCGCCGGCGAGTAAGCGATGAACTATCGCTACTAAGAAACGAACAAAAGATAATCGCTTCTGTGTAAATAAAAGAGATAGATATACTTTTATATTTCATCGCTGGCTGTTTAGCTCAGCGGGAATCGCTCACAGGAGCGATAAACTTTTGTTCGTTTCTTAGTAGCGGTAGTTCACCGCTTACTGGCTGGCGGTGGGACCAGTGCCTATCACTGCTAACGTTTCTACGGTCGAAGCGATCTGTCTTCAGCTCAGGCAATCCTATAGCGTTTTATCGATTTTCGATAATCGCTTACTTAGCGTTATACTTCTTGACTTGCTCTTGCTTTTGCTCTATTTTCAACTCTATTTCAATGCGTAAGTTCAAAAAGTGAAAACGAACTTTTTTATTACGCGATTATACATAACCTAGTAACAATGGCTGCAAGTTGTAACAAGTTATCCATCATTGTCAGAAATCAATCGGTTTTTAGATACCTTTTTTTTAGCTACTACCGCGGGAATATGGCATTTCCACAATGAAGTGATTTCGCCAGTGTCAAGTATATATAAGTATAAATCAATATAGCAATAAAACACAATCCAATCTTCCTAGAGATTGGGGGCAGCGTTGTACGGTGATATGTAGGACAGAGGCCAAGATAGTTTTAACCTCTGTACCACTGCGAGTCCACTTGAAACGAGAAGTAAGATGTCAGGATACACGAATTAAGCCCAAGTCTTCTATCACTGTGCAACACAAAGGTATTAAAAGTACAAATCACTAACAGAAAAGAACTTTGAACACCTAAATACACAAATTAAAAAACTAAAACAAATTACACATCCGCCATCTGTTGACGTTGCAAATGGCCTCCGAGATATCTATTTTGCGTGAATTTCTCAAATCAAGTTGTGACACCGTCATATCTGAAAAAACCGACGCGTCGACACAGTTCTGACATCGAGGCCGAAAACAACCGTCTAGACTGCACATAAAAGCTAAAAGTATCGTGATGAAAAGCCCTAACGTCGCACATAGATTTGAGCACTAATAACCACAGAAATATTCTACAAAGTTATTTCAGGAACGTTTTTGACGCAGCACAAAAATATATGATAGCGCAAACGCGTAAACACGTTTTATAGTTTAATTTAAATGTCACGATGTATTTTATTTATGTGTTCTGATGTTATTTCGGACGGTACAAGCAGGTTACATGATATCATAGTCTGGTAAAGCTTGTTGTATATTTTCGCCTCGGGACGACACGTATTTAGGGTTCCGTAGGTCCCTCAAGGATGCCAAATGGGACCCTATTACTTAGGCTCTACTAACAGAGCTAAACCTTAAATATTCTAACAATGTGTGATGCCGCTATGAAACAATAAATAAAAATCAAATAAAATTAGTGCTTTTCAGCGTTTTTTGCTCGTTCTTAAAATAATTTGTGAGCTGACGCTTAAATTACACTCAGGAGCAAAAATACCGGGTCAGAGTGCGTTTTTCATACAAACGAGACCATTTCGAAGCCTTGGTTACTCGCTAGGAAATCCTTTTAGTGAAATCTGATGATGAATACCCCGAGCATCGATACAGGACTTCCAGAGTGCCTAGGATACTCAACTGAATGAATCTGCGGTTAACGCCGGAATTGTGCATGTTCAGAAAAACATCTAAAATGGCAATAAAATGTGAGGAAATCCAAGTGCTGACCCAAACTCTCCCGTTGTGATGTTAACTGATTGTGCGGTCAGTTAGGTATCTTAAGAACTTTTGAACTCCTCTACTTAACCTCGCAGTATCCACCATTAAACCTCCCTCAAAACAACCCCTGGCGAGGAACCCAGGCTTCAAAATAGTCTCGTTTGTATGAAAAACGCATTCTGACTCGGTATTTTTGCTCCTGACTGTATTTAAGCGCTGAAACGTCACGGAAAGACTTTCACAGGGCTATTAACGTGAATCAGTTACCAGTTACCAATTTCAAAGGGCTAGCTTTATCGTTGGGTACTTCATTCGATAAGGGAAAGACTATCGTATGGGTTTTGCTGGTGGTAGGACCTTGTGCAGGGTCCGTCCGGATCGCTACCACCATCTTATCCATTAACCTGCCGCCACCTACCGCAAACAGCAGTGTTCGCATTGTTGTGTTCCGGTTTGGGAATAAGATAGCCACTGTAATGACTAGCATAGAGGCATTCCATCTTAGTCCTCAAGGTTGGTAACAAATTGGTGGTAACAGGTGGGAATAACCTGTTTTTTCCCCTGATTTGGCTTTTTAGTCGGGCTATTATAATGATGTGATGTTGAAACAATTTGACTACCGCCATTTTGACTCTGTTGCCACAGGTTGACAGGAGTAACTGTACTTGAAACAAATGTTAAATACCATGATCATATTTAAACTGTTACTATTTTGTATGCTGTTTTGGATGGTGGTAGGACCTTGTGCAGGGTCCGTCCGGATCGCTACCACCACCGTCTTATCCCTACCGCCAAACAGCAGCGTTCGCATTGTTGTGTTCCGGTTTGGGAATAAGATAGCCGTGGTAATGACTAGCATAGATTCCATCTTAGTCCTCAGGGTTGGCAACGCATTTGCAGTCTTAGGTCTTGTGAATGCGAATGTCTATGGGTCACAGTTTCCACTTACCATCAGGTGGCCTGGGCCTGGGTTGTCAATTCGGATGGGTGAGCAAATCCACTGGGCTAGCTATTTCAATGGGGAGGCCTTTGAAAGGCTTTTCCCGAGGAAAGGGTGGTCCGGTCCCTGTTTGAATCGCGTAGCTGTCAAAATATTTCCGTGCTCAGCTCTGGGCGATAATGTTCCTCACCCCCTAAATCAAGTCTGATTACCACGATTTTTGAATATGTTGTAGTAATTTTGAAAAACTCTGTACAGTCCCGTGTATTTTCTTTTCTTTTCTAAAAGGAAAACGTACAGGCCTAGTGTAATGTCTAGAATATATTAAAGTTTTAAACGACGTAAAAAGTCTGTAAGTCAGTCAGTCGAATAAGCCAGTCACGCAAGTTACTTATTTATATTATGTTTATCTTCTACTTTTGGTTTGCCATTTAGGAAAGAGACATTTTGATGGAAATTAGCGCGGCCAGTGTTTTTTTGTGCCGCAGCGGTATCTACCTACATCAGATATGATTTTTGCTTGTCTGCCTCTCTGGCAATGTAGAGAGATTTCAGAAACAGTATGGCGTGTTTGCGAATGCTTAGTCACACAGTCATCATCATGTTATGGTGTGTCGATAGAAGTAGGTATTTCTAGGTACGTTTCTATTAGCCGCATTCAATCAAAACTTATGTGACAGCTCAAGAAAATAAAATAAAAATACGCCTGACAGCCGGAACGCCATTAATTAAATTAGAAAAAACTAAAGCAATAAATCATTCCCTGAGCGCGCGCGCATTGACAGCGGCTGGACGGACACCGCCCCGCTAATATGACAGATGGACGGACAGGCGTTAAAATTTGTCGGGAAAAACTGAGGTGTGAAAATATTTAGGATGGAAATAAACTGGTATTCATATATCGGTACCAAATGTTAGGAATGGACGCATTCCTGATAGATGTGTGAAGTCGTATATGAAGAAACTGCGTGAAAAAGATGGCATACGTATTTTCCAAGATTTATAAATAGTGTTGTGAAGTTTTTTTACACTTTCAAATTTTAATCATTCCCTCAAAATCGCATTCATCATTCATAATTTAGAATCTCATTCATCACCCAAGATTTAATCTACATTAAAATTTTAATTGCGAGTTTCGGAATTCGAACAACTGCCAAGCTTCGCATTCTTGACTTCGTAATCCGAACCATTTGTCTTGACAGCCGCTAGATGGCCGCTAGCCGGCGCTTGCGGTTGAACGTGGGTTAAACAAACAAAAACCTGCCAAGTGCGAGTGAGCCAAGGGTTTCCGTCCCACCGAGCAATGCTAAGAGAATTCCCTTTTTCCTCGTGGCCAAACTAATTTGCCAAACTGGTTAGACCACGAGGAAATGCGATTCCTCGTGGCCAAACTCAAAATTGTCTTCCTCCTGTATAATATAGGGTGCAGACTCGTCGTCACACCAGGTTGCCACACCAGTGCCTTTCGACGGAGCCCTGCCTATGGCAGGGCTCCTATTTCTGAGCGATTTGCCCTTCGGGCATCTTAAGATACCTAACGAACCTAACCTACCTACTTTTGCGGAATAAAAATGATTTCTGACGAATAACCGACTAAAGCGAATAGCAGTGGTGTGACAAACTGGTGTGACCACGAGTCAGCCCCTGAATTTCGGCCAGTCTACTCTCCGTAATCCAGTTTTAATATTGGCTAACTGATGTCTGTTTCATTTTATCTATAAAACGTTTAAAATAGCGGGTGTAGACATTTGTTTAAATAATCCACAGTTTGACCACAAGGAATATTAACTCCCCGTGGCCAAACCAGTTTGGCAAATCAGTTTGGCCACGAGGAAAAAGCTAGAGAATTGTGAAGCTAAAAAAATCCATACAAAACGTGATATGTTGATAACGTGTCTCGCTCCTTGAACCTAGTACGATTTTGACGATATTTGAATAAGTTGTAAATATTAGCGAAAACTAGGTCTGTTCGTTTTGTCCTTCAAATAAACATCTCTATTCTATTTTGGTAACGCACTTTATGCGCGTTATCGCTTGGAGCTCAATTTGTATGAAAAATTGTTGACAGCTGCGGGATTTAAACGTCGGTAGACAATGCTCCTAAGGACTGCTTAAAGACAAGAGGAAAATGATAACGATGGATCTGGAATCATTGGTAGAGTACTCGTACATTAGGTGTTTTATTCGATATTAGCATTTCTACAGATTTTCTATTCAACAGAATCTCATGTCTACAGATTCCCATTTCTACAGAAGGCCTATAGGCCTAGTCAACGGTTTCTAATTGGTCTTGGCGGTAGCTCATTATGACATGGGTCCATAGAGAGTTAGAAAACTAATAAATAATCTAATTTGACACGCGGAGCTCCTATTTCCGGGTAGTTTGGCCCTCCGGGTGTCACATAAATACGAAAGGAATCTAACCTACCTACGACTCTATGAAATTCATTACTTGTTTTACGTTCTCATTATCTGGACGTACAGATAGGAATATGTAAAGTTGGGTATCTGTAGAGTTAAGAATCTTTAGAAATGAGAATCTGGGCGACTAGGAATCTGTAGGGGTGAGAATCTGTGGACTATACTCGAAAATCGAATTAAAGACCAAATCCTAACATCAAGGGGCGCACATTCGCTGTGATTACTGCATTTTGGTTTAAGTGTACGTATTTTTATCAATAAAAGTTACCCTAATATTATTAATTAGGTAGGTACACGAATTCTCATTCATGTTTTTATGAAATAATGTTAAAATAACTAAATAATCCAGATGGGAACTGTCAGATTTTGATGTGTAAAACTTGGAATCTGTAGCCATTAGTGGAAGTTTTTAAAAAGAGGCAATTTGAAGAAGAAGCTCTTGTAAAATTATTCGATACAGTTACGGTCCAGAATGGTTTAACAGGCAGTTGTATATTGTACTTTTGGCAGTTGTATATATATTATTGAGCGGTAAAAAGACTGAACTGGGCAGTGCCATGTGGGCAGTTTACCAATCGGAATGTGTTGGTAAGAATCTCATTATAAGCAGCTATAATAAAAAATACATTGTGAAATGTTTTGGCACAGTTAATTTTCTTTTTATTACATCTCATTTTTTACCGAATCACTAATAAAATCATTAATCTACCGCCGTAAAAAATAATAACAGGTCGTTTATTTTTTCAATTCATTATAATAACGGCCCTAATATTTACGAGTAAATAACAAGTAAATTATAATACCTATGCATAATACTTGTTTAGGGCCTTTGACGTTTAGCATAACGTCGGATTTTTTAAATTTCTTATGGTAGTTTATACGATGTAAATTGAATTGATAAACCTCGAGTCCTCGTTTAGTAGGTATCTGTCATTTTTACATCATTATTATACCTACTCGTACCTACATAAATATACAGTCATCTTGACTGCGAGGCCCGTCACAAGATACGTCAAAAGAAACGCCAAACCATAGAACACTGTCATTTTTGACGCATCTCAAGACGAGCATTAGAGTTGAGATCAGTTTATTAATACGAGCCTAAGGGCCGTATTAATATACTCATCTTGACTGTGAGGCGCGTCACAAGATACGTCAAAGTAAACGCCAAACCATAGAACACTGTCATTTTTGACGTATCTCGAGACGAGCATTAGAGTTGAGATAAATTTATTAATACGGGCCTAAGACAATCAGATTAGGATTAGACTCGTAGAGTGTGAGCAGCGAGTGGTAAACAAGATTTTTTATTAAAATCTTCATTGTGACTACAAATTAACCTATGAATCAAGCTGTAACATTATGAGGTACCTATCCAGTCGTGTTACCAACTTTTTTGTCACCACTGGCTAGTTGAGTCTATCACGATATTATGTTTTAAACTTTAAGGAAATTACATTAGGTTACAAGTTGTTTCTAGAAATGATGAT
Organism: Acleris sparsana; assembly: GCA_923062465.1. Taxonomy (NCBI): domain Eukaryota; kingdom Metazoa; phylum Arthropoda; class Insecta; order Lepidoptera; family Tortricidae; genus Acleris; species Acleris sparsana. The sequence goes on from OV281286.1 coordinate 20,702,006, forward strand.
ACACTTTGAATTGGAGTCCGAGTTGATAATATGTATCATTCAGCGTCCGGCCGTGAGTTGTTGGAGATTGTGACACATCACAACTGTTTAGTCACTGTTATTTTTTACATTAGTCACCGAAACTTCGGACTATACTCGAAAATCTATTTTAAGATTAAAATCCTAACCTCATTGGCGCACACCACATCGGTGTAGGTATTTTTATCAATAGAACTTACCCTAATATTACTGGTTACGCGAGTTCTCATTCATGTTTTTATGAAATAATGTTAAAATATGGAAATCAAGATGGAAACCGTCAGTTTTTGATATTTAATTAGATTAGATTATTGAGTACCTACAGATGTTATTCTGTATAAAACCGATTTAGATGTCGCTAATAAATGTCGTGGATCGAGGATTTTGCGCATCATAAATGCATCAATTTCATCTGGGCGTAGTTCTGAAGAAATTTACAAAAAAAAAAATGCTTTCACGGTTATCAATTGAAAGATATTTTGCTACTCGCAGCGAATACACCATCTACCCACATAGTACGAGTATACTGTCACCGATTCTATCGATAAGGATTTAATTCATGACTAAATTATTCTTTTGACCTTTTACATGTTTTTTGCGGATGGTAGGACCTTGTGCAGGGTCCGTCCGGATCGCTACCACCATCTAATCCATTAACCTACCGCCAAACAGCAGTGCTTGCATTGTTGTATTTCGGTTTAGGGATAAGACAGCTGGTGTAATGAGTAGCATTGAGGTATTCCATCTTAGTCCTCTACAGTGTTGCCACTTTTAATTTCAAGTCTTTTTTGCCAGACTATAGCGAGCCACGATTTTCTTTCGGCAGTATGTGGGCGAGGCGTTTGTTTTGTAAAACTCTGGTTAAAACCTAAAATGGGTGATTTTTAGGGTTCCGTAGCCAAATGGCAAAAAACGGAACCCTTATAGATTCGTCATGTCTGTCCGTCCGTATGTCACAGCCACTTTATTCCGTAACTATAAGAGCTATACTATGGAAACTTTGTAAGTAGATGTATTCGGTGAACCGTATTAAGATTTTCATACAAAAATAGAAAAAAAACAATACTTTTTTTGGGTTCCCCATACTTAGAACTGAAACTCAATTTTTTTTTTCATCAAACCCATACGTGTGGGGTATCTAAGGATAGGTCTTCAAAAATGATATTGAGGTTTCTAATATATATTTTTTCTAAACTGAATAGTTTGCGCGAGAGACGCTTCCAAAGTGGAAAAATGCCCCCCGTAACTTCTAAAATAAGGGAATGATAAATGTAAAAATAATATATGATGTACATTACTATGCAAACTTCCACCGAAAATTGGTTTGAACGAGATCTAATAATTAGTTAATTTTTAATACGTTATAAATCGTAAACCGCATTTTACCTTTCATTCAATCAACTCCAATATAATAAAGAATAAAGAAAAACATTTATTTAGATGTATAGTGGTACGGAACCCTACGTGCGCGAGTCCGACTCGCACTTGGCCGCTTTTATAATATCACTTCACGCGTCTAATCCCAGAGTGAGCTACAACTCTAAAAACTTTTTTGATATGATATAATTCCTTAATAATTCAAAGCTTCCTCTGTCGACGATATTTTGCATTTGAAGTGTGAGCAAGCTTCAACTTTGTATGGAAAAATCAACCTGACCAAAACTTAGCTCTGAAATCATCCATAGGGTTTAAAACGTCAGCTTTTTAGCCGCACCATCAGCCCTTGGCGGGTTGGCGTCAGTTTATGGAATACGCTGTATAAAACGTGTTTTATATTGCCTCTAAAAATACTTGGCATACGAGTATACGCCTTTATTTTTTTAATCAGCTTTAATCATAGTTATTTACTGTTAAAAGCGTGTCAGTGTTATGTCTGTCTGTTGTGCGCCCGCGCAGCAAATCCTTTTGATGGACTTGTGTTTATGAAGATCCGTCCAACACCAACACGCTTGGCATGAGTACAACAATTTGTTAAAAAAACAAACTATTGGTCTCGGTTCTCATATTTTGGGGATTAGGTATTGATAATAATAGTACAAATTTTAAAAGTTTAATTACAATCAAGATTGTTTACTTAGATCAAAATTTCCCTACAGAATGCGATAACGTTTCTCACTCATTAAACCTAGTCAGATGTTTTCGATTTTTGAACATGTTATAGAAGATATATCTAAATATATAAAAGGAGAAACTGACTGACTGACATATCAACGCACAGCCGAAACTACTGTACCTAGAAACTTGAAATTTGGTACAGGTGTTCCTTTCATGATGTAAGTGAGCACTAAGAAAAGATTTTCCGAAAATCGACCCCCAACGGGAAAAAAAGGGGGAGTACTGGGAAACTAATTCTACGCGTACGAAGTCGCGGGCATCCGCTAGTCTATTATGAAAGACTAGCTCTTGCGTTTATCTTTCCAAGAACAAAAACAGGAACGCTTAAACCTACTTTTTCATAATAACTACAACATATTAAAAAAATGTGGAAATCTGACTTGATTTAGGGAGAAACGTGGTCGCCCGGAGCTAAATTTAAATGGATTGTTTTTGACAACTACATTATTTAATCTTAAGGGAGTTTAAGATTGTATGATCAATAAATTTTATAGGTGTTTTAAAATATTGGCAAGGTCGATTATCATCATCGTCATCATTTCAAACACACAAACAAAGGCCTCCAAGGTTTGCCATAAAATATAATTGTTGCGCTACAATCTTTACTAATGCAAGTCACCGACATAGCCTTATGAATTGCTTTACTTTAAAGGGGTAGTGGATGGAGGGGGGGGGGGGGGGCACTGCGTCACACTGTTAAAGTATAGTCATAGTGGCGTTCGTATACCGAAAGACTCAGGGAAGGTCGGTACTGCAAGAAGGAACTACAGCGAGTAATCTGAATTACTCAATCACGGCCTTGTTACGCATGCCTCGTTTCATGTAACCTGCTTTTGAAACAGCGTTCGAATTAGATCGCGCGTTCATCTCGAGTTGAATTCTAATAGAAATCTGTTACAACGATCCATTGCTTTTCGGTGCATACGTCACGTTTAATTTGGGATGGTAAAATAAAAGCATTTAACGCTCTGAATAATAAACATTTGTTTTAAAAACGTTGTTTTATCAGCTTTATTGGTTTGAATGTTAGGAGTGAGAATGATGAGTTTTTATTGATTTGTTTTTACTTACAACTCTGTGAAATTATTTTTTCATATCACCTACTCGGAAAGGGGACTTTTCTTCCCTGCTAGGAGGGATCAAAGTGGCACTTTTCTGTTCAAGGACATTTTGTTGCCAAATTTGATAATTGTTGTTAAGTGCGATAATTTCTTGTTGTTAAATTTGATAATTTCAGCATTTCTAGAATGTGTGAATAATTAAATTTGTTTCATCACTAAGATCTTTTATTTTCCTCATATGTGATGTGAAAAGCAGTATGTGTCACATGGTAGCAAAATTATTTCCACCTTGGGCGTTAACACTTGAATCCCTCACTACGCTCAGGATTCTATTTTAGAATCCTTCGCTTCGTTCAGGATTCAATGTACGCCCTCGCCTTAAATATGTCATTTTGCTCCCTTGTGACACAATCTACTATTCTTTCTGACTATTGATGGACATTCGTCTACAACGAGAGTGTACGGTCAGCCAAAAAAGTGGTCTACCAGTTTTGACAAAAGTTGACACTAGTCACTGTCATAATATTATTGCAAGGGAACATCGAACTTGTTGTATCATGACGTGCAAATGAACTTCAACCGTCGGGTGGTAGACCACATTTTTGGCTGACTGCACGTATCCACTTATTCTCTTTGTTGCGTTGTGTTATGGACCAAAAGTAGATGCACCTCTTTGCTGTCGACGTACAACCGGCCATTATAATATACCTATAGCTTGCTACCCTACGTTATAGAATTCCGTTTCCACGTAACAATACAATAAGGTAGGTCGCGTCTGCCAAAAAGAATGGTCGACTTTAGCGGCATTGTTTTTCATGGGAAGTTGTTTCAAAATGGCCGTTTGTAGCTATAGTCGCACAACTTATTGAGGGCCGGAAAGAAGACGGTTTTCGGGAGGAGTACAGATAAGTATAATGTGTTATTCAGACCAGATAAGATTGAAATTTATCTGGCTGCATTTCATTATTAGTTCCGGCGCACATTAGAGCGAAACGCGGCGGAAATATTTTTTCAAAGCCAAAGCGTCATCGTCTTTAGATTAATTGAAATAAGATCAAAATTAACACCACAAATTCTCCGCACGCATCTCCTCGTATTTGTTTGGATACCTGTCGGACCATTTGTACCCTCTTACACACTCAGCTGTTCGAATGATCAGGTTTCCTCGCGATATTCTTCCTTTACTTAAACCATCGGCTATTTTTTTTCTTTACCCAGCGGCGACTTGAACAGCTACTACCGCGGGAATATGGCGTTTCAACTATGAAGTGATTTCGCCAGTGTCAAGTATATATAATATAAATCAATATAGTAATAAAACACAATCCAATCTTCTCTAGGAAGATTGGTGGCAACGTTGTACGGTGATATGTAGGGCAGAGGCCAAGATAGTTTAAACCTCTGAACCACTGCGAGTCCACTAGAAACGAGAAGTAAGATGCCAGGATACACGAAATAAGTCCAAGTCTTCTATCACAGTGCAACACAAAGGCATTAAAAGTACAAATCACTAACAAAAAAGAACTTTGAACAACTAAATACACAAAAATAAAAACTAAAACAAATTACACATCCGCCATCTTTTGTCGCTGCAAATGGCCCATCGGCTATTGTACTTAAGTTATAAAATCACTGCGGGTCGAACTGGATACCTTACAATCAAGAGTCAACACTCTAAGCCACTGGCCCACTGCCGCTCTACCATCATTGATAAGAACACGTGTAAATTAAGTATTAACTAAAACATAGTTGAATTAGTACAACGTTCTATAAATTAGCAGAATAGACATTTAATGTCTTTCGATTGGATATTTTCGTGACAGCCATGTTTTTTTCTTATTTCTCTCGACGTTTACGACGCGATTTAAAGCAGCTACAGAATAGTTTTGTTCCGCATTTGTTTTGTTAAAACAGTGCCACAGAACACGATAACGGGTCTATTGTAATTAGGGCTTGCAATTCGAATATTCGAATATTCGAATAATTCGAATATTCGGTTCATTCTGATATTCGAATAATGCGGTGCATAGTATTCGAATAATTCGAATATTTATGGTTATTTGGAAAGACGGATGTAATATCGCATCGGTACTAATCGGAAATTATCGGGAATGGTCGGCTATCTCTGCCTCACTCCCCCATCCCATTCACCCACCTCCCACCTACTCTGACCGCGTCGTGCGAATAGTCAGTTGGACTCACGCTCACGTCGGGTCGCGTCGCGTGTAATGTGATTTGATTTATGATCTCATGATTATTTTGTTATTTTAATAACTTGGTTGATTATTTTTGTTTATTTGATTAGATTACCATTTTAATTACTTAATTTTAATTTTGTTGTTGATCAGTCTTTTTTATTTAATTGTTCTTATCGTTGCTATTTTTATCTTAGTATTTTTAAGATAATTATTTAAATTCAAGTTATTTTGTTTTGATGATTTATGATTTGACGTTTTTTTTACTTATTTTAATCACTCCTTTGATTACTTTTGTTACTTTGTAAAATTTTGCAGTTTAGTTTCAATGTAAGGTAGCAGAGAGAATTTTCAACCAGTAAACTTACGTGTTGATTACATTAATATTTTAACACATACATATATTTTATTATTTTATTTTCATATTGTTGTTGATTCTGTCTTTTTTTAATTGTACTTCAATTAAAAAAAGAAATAATCTTTGTGCGATTGATACTAAATCGTTGTTGTTCGTATCTTCAATTGTTTTTAACAAAATAATATTTCAATTAAAGTTTTTTTATTTATTCATTCTATTAAGCCAAGGACGTATTATGTTGATTTTTTGAGCTTTCAGACTGATAATAAATGAAAATGAGCATCCAAGCCTATTTTTTCTTTATTTTTTTGGATTATTCGAATAGTATTCGAATAATTCGAATATGTTCAAATTAAAAGTCGAATATTCGAATATCTGAATCTATCGAATATTTGCAAGCCCTAATTGTAATTAGGGCTTGCAAATATTCGATAGATTCAGATATTCGAATATTCGACTTTTAATTTGAACATATTCGAATTATTCGAATACTATTCGAATAATCCAAAAAAATAAAGAAAAAATAGGCTTGGATGCTCATTTTCATTTATTATCAGTCTGAAAGCTCAAAAAATCAACATAATACGTCCTTGGCTTAATAGAATGAATAAATAAAAAAACTTTAATTGAAATATTATTTTGTTAAAAACAATTGAAGATACGAACAACAACGATTTAGTATCAATCGCACAAAGATTATTTCTTTTTTTAATTGAAGTACAATTAAAAAAAGACAGAATCAACAACAATATGAAAATAAAATAATAAAATATATGTATGTGTTAAAATATTAATGTAATCAACACGTAAGTTTACTGGTTGAAAATTCTCTCTGCTACCTTACATTGAAACTAAACTGCAAAATTTTACAAAGTAACAAAAGTAATCAAAGGAGTGATTAAAATAAGTAAAAAAAACGTCAAATCATAAATCATCAAAACAAAATAACTTGAATTTAAATAATTATCTTAAAAATACTAAGATAAAAATAGCAACGATAAGAACAATTAAATAAAAAAGACTGATCAACAACAAAATTAAAATTAAGTAATTAAAATGGTAATCTAATCAAATAAACAAAAATAATCAACCAAGTTATTAAAATAACAAAATAATCATGAGATCATAAATCAAATCACATTACACGCGACGCGACCCGACGTGAGCGTGAGTCCAACTGACTATTCGCACGACGCGGTCAGAGTAGGTGGGAGGTGGGTGAATGGGATGGGGGAGTGAGGCAGAGATAGCCGACCATTCCCGATAATTTCCGATTAGTACCGATGCGATATTACATCCGTCTTTCCAAATAACCATAAATATTCGAATTATTCGAATACTATGCACCGCATTATTCGAATATCAGAATGAACCGAATATTCGAATTATTCGAATATTCGAATATTCGAATTGCAAGCCCTAATTGTAATGTAAAATTAGATAGCTGGGCACTAAATTCCTTAAACTTCCACACACGCACTTATGACACTTTTCAAATCATTGAAAAAACGCAAATCAGGTACGTAAACCAAGAAGTATGGACATTGAATCGACCTTTGTGATAAATTATTACACAATGTAGGTAAGTAAGTCAAATTGAATGTTTTTTTTCCTTTACGCTTTTACGGATCGTAATATCCTCACACCAGATGGATGAATTAGATGTTACAGAAATCTCTGGGCTTATCATTTCAATATTATTTTCATCTCTCCTGTTCGGAAAGTTTAATTTGAATGGGTGGATAGCCGGGTGGAAAATTGCGTTTTCATCTCTAGGGTGGAAAGTAATTTTTTTTTAATAGTTACGATTGGCCACGGAGTCTAAGATAATTGAGCTACGTCATATTATTAAAATAAAAGATTTTCATATATCTAAACTCGGCTATACGTTAAACGATGTATTTATTACGGCCTATAGGTTCATATGAAAATCATTTTAAGACTGGTCTATTTTTTTCGCAATTACAGAAAATCAACATTTAAAATTATTCCTCTATTCTGCTGCCCGCCATAATGCCGTGATAGCATAGCATGACACTTTTTCTTTCACGTTTCGGCATGGCCATCTAGAAAATACACTACTGCCAACATTAGAAAAGTTTAATCGAGTTGGCCACGACCAAGGAGTTTATTATACAACAAGGAGGTTGAACACCGAACATCCGTTCGAAACAAGATATTTGACCTTTATTACGTCACGAATATATTCCATCTCTTTCTTTAGTTAGGGTGAGAATGAGATGCAAGTCATGCTCCTTGGCCGTGACCAATTCGATTTAACTTTTCTAATGTTGGCAGCATGTGTATTTTAACTTTTTTATTCATCTAGAAAAAAAAAGTGTTCAATAGATAAAGCGGGAATCGAGATTAAATATATTTAGGTATACCGTGTCTTTTTTCCTCACAGTCGAAATGAAAAGTAGAGTGTCTAACTCGGGTGAAATTACCCATTTCCCCTCGAACTATTGGCGCTCTCACTTCGTTCGAGCGCCAGAAATATCTCGGGTGAAATGGGTCACTTTCAACCCTTGGTTATCAATCTACTATTGTACTATGCCAGAAACACTCGATTTATTCGAGTTCTTTTAATCAATTGATATTTTTGTTTTGAATAGATGCCAGCTTTGAGATGTTTGATAGTTTCCCGCGGCTTTGTGGGTGCGGTTTTTATTATGTTCGTTTATTTCATTTAATTGGAATGCGAAAATAAATACGTTGTATTTCGGAATGGACGTGGAAAAACAACGCGCATTTTAACAGGAAAGCGATGATACTAACAAATTGTTGCTACATGTTTTGTAATCTTCAACGCTTAGAAAAAGTGTGTAATAAGATTTAGTTTTAAGTAGTTCTGCCAGCTCATGTTTAGATTAGGAACTCGTTTACTTTTAGAAAATAAAACATTTAACAGTCGCATCTAAAAGTCTGTTATCAATTATCATAGTGACGTAATTTAAATCGTTCCTAACCGCCGTATCTATTTAGAGATATTTGACTCGTAGGTATTCCTTATTCAAACTAGTTTGAAAAATCGTTATTTAGGTACGACTTACTCGTCATTATGATAACCCGGGGTCCTAAGTAGTAAAAAGGGTATAAGTCTTCTGAAGATGAAGTGAAAAAAAGTTTGTCTAGTATACTCCCTTCATGTATACTTATACCCTTTTATATTACGATATAAGTCGACTTATACCCTTTTTCACTAGGAAGCCGCCAAAAGACTGAGTGCGGCTTCGAGTGGCTATTTTGAAAAAGGAACGAGTCAATTGTTTTTAAAAAAATTCTAGGGAAGTAGTAAGTTTTGATATAAAAGTGCCATTTTCCGGTTAATTAAAAGAAACCGTTTCGCTGTCAATTACTTGACTGTTTTTTGCTTGATAATTATATGTTTTTTTAAACTCTGGCTATCTCAGTTTAAGAGGTCTAATTCCAGTGTATCTATGTATGTAATGTAACGCCAAAAACTGGTGTATGTATGAGTAGCCAAAAATTCAAATTTTGATTCTAAAAAATAACCAAATTCAAGGCTTACCTACACATGATTGAGCACTAAAACAATCCGGAGTACAGCAGCCATAGGCTGGCCAGCAGTAGTACCAGGATAAGATAAGTAGCGATGAGATTGGTGGCCTCTGCGTTCGGCATGGCTGTAGCTGGGGACGATGAGGGCGACACTGGACTCTCCAGCGCTCGCGCCGCGAAACGGTTATAAATATAAGCGACAGGTGTCATTAGCTATTTTCAATCAGATATGATGACGTCATATCGCGTTCTACCCTTGAATCAAATATGATGTGTACGTAACGGCTAAATTACAAATTCAACCAACGGACGGAAAAAAAACCTGGTTTAAGTTTAGTGTGTATATCTTGTGTGTTTGTCAGTGGCATTGTAGCTCCTAAACCAATGGACCAATTAAGACGCGATTTATTTTATTAGGAAGTTAGTTTAATTAACGTGGTTCTAAGCTAAGTTTGATCAAAAACGGCTGTGCCGTTTTAAAGTTATCGGCTCTGAAAGTAGTTAGGTTAAATTACACGTACGATCGAAGTCATAAATAAGTAGCGCAATTCATTAAAGTACCTTCTCGCAGCTATTTATATACTAAAATCAAACCACTCTTAATTTGATACGTTACTGTGACAAGGTATTAAAATGTAATGCTCCTTATAAGTTTGACTGTACAACGGGAAATGCCTGCCGATGATAATAATATGAAAATTCTACAAATCGCTGAAATTGATACACCTATTCTATGAAATTAGTCTCCCTTAGCATAGTTGTAGTTTTGTTTTACTTAAATTATTACTTAAGTTAGTAGGTAAGTACCTATCTTTTAGTTTGAGTGGGTTTGGAGGTAAGCCATGTTTGAGGAAGTTTATGGTTGCATATTAAACGAGTGACACCTTAAGAAGTGAAAGAAATATCTAAAACCTATAGTCTTTAAAAAAAGACATACTAGTATGTTTAAAAAATGTTTGACAGCTAAGTTTCTTCTAAGCAGTCTCCTCTTGGGAAGAGCTGGTAGATTTTTGACTAATAAAAGTGCCCGTACGGCTTACTAAAAATATACTGAATAAATGTCTTTTATCTTATCTTTTTCGACAGATGGCGCCTCTTTTGTATAATACGAAGCTCACATACTGCAAAAACTTCGTTACTGAAAGTCAGAAAACGATTACATGCGTTACCAACAGTAAATTTAAGATGTTGTTTTTTTAAACAACAGAAATATCATTTACGGTACGAAGTCCGAATACTGTATTGAGTGAAGACTGAAGGATAACATTATGGTAAACGTATAGATCTAGTAGATTATGGCAGAATTGGCGGCATAATTGGACACGTGCCTGCACCGAGATGGAATTTAAACCTATGGCCTAAAACTCTTTAATAACATAACTTTAATAAACAGGGCATTTATTCTACTGGTTAAAATGATAATGCCTTTGACGTGTTTTGGTATTGTTTTTCACTCATGCCCCGTAAAAAGCAGTAAGGTTTTACTGCGTAGAATCTCAGCCCTGGGTCTTTATTCTAGGCGGTAAAAACCATATGGTTATGGAAATGTTATGGTTTTGTTTAAAGCTTAGACCTGTCAAGTAAATAAGAGCTGTCAAAACGCTAACAATATGGTGTCCCCGCCTAGAATAGAGGCCCTTGGTTATTACAGGCGAAAGCAGTAAACAGTTCGAGTTAACATCCACTGGCAGTTCCTACAAAATCGATCGATCTACTCGACGGCTCGATTTATCAATAATCGATGGAACGATCGAGGATTGACTGACGATAAAGAATACCATATCAATCGATCGGCGATTGATGGACTTGACCATTAGCGGTCGACGGACCATAATGATTGACAGTTTGTTTGATCTATCAATATAACCTATCCTAACCTAACCTAAACTAACCAATCGATCAATATATTCTGTAAATCTAAGGGATAAAAACGGAAGCGAAAATGGGGGTCGAAATTCTCATTTAGTCACAAAACCTTAACCTACCTTAAACTATAACAAATGCAAGATTTTTTTTTTAAAGTGAACCATAAACGCATAGAAAAACAGGGCCATTTTTTTGCAAATAATGAAATTTCCTTTGGATTTTTTTCTCTTGGAAACTTTACACGAAGAATGCTTTGACCTATATTTAAACGATCTAATGACTACAGTAACGACGTAGATACGGATCCCATTGCAGAACGAACGTTCCACTTATAGACTATAACTTACATTAAAGCACAGTAGAGTAAACGAGCCAAAGGAAGAACAGCAGCAAGACCAGGATCATATAAGTGGCGGCGAGGTTAACAGTTTCTGCGTTGAGCTGCATGGCGGTATCGCGGCGACTGACTGGAACCGCTGGAGCTTTCAATCGTAAAGCACAGGGTCTCACTCAGGCAGAGCAACGATTTGTTTTAATCTATAGATTATTTAAAATTGGCGCGGTAAAAAAATGCGAATGCTGTCCAAATTATAATGCCGTGTGATTTTGTATATTTCTTGATTATGAGTTACACTTGTTGGTAATTCTGTAGCTCTGCTTACCCTACTCTGGGAATGATGGCTGAAGGTATGTATGTATGTGAGTTGCACAAGTTGGTGGGACAACCAGCGGAACGATAGGTGGGTTCAGAAAAGCAAGTGTAGCTAAATTACTATGAACTTGAATCAGTAGCAAAATGTGCGTTCTGATAGGATTTTGTCCAATTAAAACAAAACGCAAAATAGCTTAATAGGATTTACTGAAAGTATACAGGGTGAAATTTAAGTCGTGAATCGTAATCATGTTTTCCGGTAGTGCTGCTGATGACTAACACGAGGCACTAGTAGGTATCACAATTAACGAGCTCCTTAATTAATTTACTTTAAAAAGAGCAAGTTGATACCCAGTTATCATCACCTGTGGTCACCCTACTCGCTTTAATTTTCTTTTGAGAAATGTTTACAATGTTGACGTTATTTATTATTAATGCCAAAACACTATCCAGCCAGTAAATTGCAGAGTTTGAATATGTTCTCTTCGAACATTGTGACAACTATCTGTCATGTAGGGTGTCCAAGAATTTTAAATAAATGAGGATAAAAATGAAAATGAGCAAAAAAAAAGAATGATTTATTTGAATTACCAAATGGTGTAAGTGATTATTATTAGTCGAGTAAGAATTTAGGAAAATATGTCACGATTCACTACTTAGATTTCACCCTGTATGCTACGTATGTTCAATTATCCAAATATCTAGTACCTACTAACTTTTAACAACGAGTTTTTGACTTAGAATTTTAGCGAGTTACATTACGAGAGCGAGTGTAGCGAGCGAGTCGCAGCAGCTGGTGAGCGCTACTTGGTATGATTAGCGGTAAGAAAAACTGTAGTCCAACTAAGATTTGAATACAAGTCAAGTTGAAGTGGGAGCAGACAGAACGTTTGCCATATGCACCCCGATAGGCGGATGGGAACATATTGTAACTAAATGCGTGTAGGACAGTTATCGGCAACGAAGGCAGGATGGCTTGGATGCATTTCGAAACGATTGGCCAGAGATTGGAACAGATTGACCTACTTTCAAAATACACAAGGGATATGACGGTACAATCGCATCATACACTTAATCCTCTTTCACTGACAATTTTGATTAACCAAACAAATTTGTTAAAAGCTTTATAGTGGCAGGGTTCAACATTTTCAAAAGCTAAGATGCTAGCCGCTAGCTTTCCTTGTAAGTTAAACCAAACGGCAAGCTTATAATATAAGCATATAATACACTCAGGAGCAAAAATACCGGGTCAGAGTGCGTTTTTCTTACAAACGAGACTATTTCGAAGCCTTGGTTCCTCGGCAGGGGTTGTTTTGTATAACTTCGTATAACATTGTGTATTTTAATCACCGACAATGTTTAAACCCGACAACGTGACTTTAAATGGTTCGACACGGATACGCATCAATTCGAATTCTAGGACTCCACATGCATCCTTCATCATACGTGCCTAAATTAAGAGAAAAAAACTTTAAATAACGGAACTCGTCCGAACGTCAACTACTGCAAGGCCGCCTTGCCACTATATAGATGATAATGATGACCAAAGGATGCCAAAGATGTCCATACCCTCATATGTTCGGACACAGGTCAAGTTGGAAGTCATCCAAAAATAAACCATAATAATTTTATACTTACATGTGATTAAAATGCAGAGTAGACGAGCCAGAGCGACACCAGCAGTAGAAGCAGGATGCAGTAGGTCGCCACCAGGTTTGTGCCTTCAGAAATCATCGTTGGATCTGTAGATCGAGGAAGTTGTCACTAACACGATTCGCAAGCAACTGAGAGCGACCAGCTTGTATGATTATTGTTTGTATTCTGCGAGACGGCGATCGCTTTTTGTCTCCAAGACTCGTCACAAACATTAATTATCCAAGAATTTCCGTGGGCGTGGGACTATAAGAGTTCAAACAGGAGTTGTTTACGTTCGAATTTTTCCCGATTTCGAAGTTTTTCGGTGCCAAGATTGTATGCGCGTTTTATTTTCGCCTCGGCCGTTGTCCAAGGGTTATTTTGATCTATGGAATTATAAATAGGTGGGTTTCTGATTTCCTTAATAAAATTCCGTGTGAATTTTCAAAATTTAGAGATTTAGACGAATCTAATGACACCTCATTAGTACTAATGAGCTACAAGTTTGTCTCCACTACACACTTTAACATCCTTTGGCTTTGGGTGACACGTGGGTTGACAGTCATTTCTGGAAGCTGAATCATTTCGTTTTTATTATAGACAAACTTATTATTGGATTAATTTTGCAGATAAGTAATTGCTATTGCTTACAAGTCAAGGATTTAGCGGAGATACTTGGCCCGTAACTTTGAAAAATTAAAGGTTTCTCAATTTTTTGGAGAATTTTTTACGCGAAGTAATCAACTGTTTATCGAGACCAACCTTAGTGGAAAGAGTGGTCTAGGTTAAATTCAGCACAAATTCTGGTGCTGGTTACCTCTTCCTGCAGTTCCTAATCTCAGACCATCTCGTTACCATACTATTTAGTTTACTTTAAATCGATTCCAAGGTTATTAACTTACACTGCCGAGCAAAAACATCATAAAAAAAAACTTAGGTACTCGGTCACGTTATACTCGCTTGTATGTTTACTATTCGAGAATAATCTCCAAATAATCCAATTAAACATAGTCTTGCGACTCAGCAATTAAAAAAAATGTAAACAATTTCAGTTCAACATGGCCCACAGTCAGATATAAGCTCGTGAACAGGAAAACGACTTTTTATGTTTTATTTTATTAGTCAAATGATTCTGGAATTCTCCAGTTTTCCAGCATTCCAGGCCGAGTGCGGCCCTGCGCGGCGCTGGTACAAGCATGCCGCATGATAAAGCTATTTGCGCACGCTCTTGAACCGTGTTGCAGGTGCGCGGGCGCCGGTTTGATGGACGATTTCCGCTGGAATGTTTCGTGAATGGCAGGCACATAACACGAATATTCTTGTATCATAGTTATATTTATTTATCGTGCTCTATCGATATATTTGTAGTGTTTTAAAAAGCATCGAAGCAAGATTTAATTTGTCTATGAATAGGAAAGAAAAGAAAGAAATAATCATCGGCTATGGTACAAGATTACAGATACAATGAAATAAAAACGACAATGGCATTAACCTAAATACTATTTCTAAAACAAAAAACAAACAGAAAATGCACCCTGCACTAAAGGTACTAAATTCGAAAAGTACAACCGCCTCAGCTTATAACTGGGTAGAGCCTCAGCGCTGGTTTTCAGCTGGAGCCCGAAATGGAGTTAGATGACATAAATTATACAAAACAAAAACAATCAAACTACAAAAGAAGACAATTAAAAGCAACAAGTAAAATTCATTAAAATGTATAAAAACAGTTTGCAGTGTGCTCTTCAGTAGATAGATATTAAAATTAAAAAAGTAAATGGCAATGTTGCTGAATGTTGTCCGAGTAGTTAACATATAAATAGAATTTTTGTAATAAAAAAAATTTCGTCGTCAACCTCATCATCATCAGCCGCAAGACGTCCATTGCTGGACAAAGGATTTCCACACCGATCGGTCCTGTGCTGCTTTCATCCAGCGCTTTCCTTGACCTTGTCGAAGGGCTATCGACACTTCGTCTCCCGGTCCGCGGTCGCCATTCTAGAATTATTTCCATATCCATATATAATACGTATACTCGTAAGTTATTATATACACTCAGGAGCAAAAATACCGGGTCAGATTGCGTTTTTCATTCAAACGAGACTATTTCGAAGCCTTGGTTCCTCGCCAGGAAATGCTTTTAGTCAAATCTGATGATGAATACCCCGAGCATCGATATAGGACTTCCAAAGTGCCTAGGATACACAACTGAATGAATTTGCGGTTAACGCTGGAATTGTGCATGTTCAGAAAAACATCTAAAATGGCAATAAAATGTAAGGAATTTCAAGAACTGACCCAAACTCTCCCGCTGTGGTGTTAACTGATCGTGCGATCAGTTAGATATCTTAAGAACTTTTGACCTCCTCTATTGAACCTCGGAGTATCCACCATTAAACCTCACTCAAAACAACCCCTGGCGAGGAACCAAGGCTTTGAAATAGTCTCGTTTGTATGAAAAACGCATTCTGACACGGTATTTTTGCTCCTGAGTGTACGTAAAAAAATGCATATTCTTCATAGTATTTCAACGATACAGAAATGGATTGAAGCCGATTTGTAGCTTGACATGGAACTGTAACAACCGCCTGATAATACCTACACAACGAGTTCACCCACTCTGTTTTTTAAATCCAAATTCGTTACAATAATTACACCATTAATCTTGTTAATTACCAAAACGTTTTACTACAGTGGAAAACAAAAGAAATTCCTTTAAGCCCATTTTAAAACGTTAACGGTTTTGTTTACCCAAACATGAGCCATCTCTGCCATCTTGCTTTCATTCGCTCAGCCATTTTGTTTTCAGGCACTGACACTGACACGAGCTGTCAACCTTTTATCTACGGTAAAAGTCTTAATCCTCAGGGCTGGCAACTCATTTGAGGTCTTAGGGCCGTATTAATAACTCATTTTGGCTGTGAGGCCCGTCACAAGGTACGTCAAAGTAAACGCCAAACCATAGAACACTGTCATTTTTGACGCATCTCGAGACGAGCATTAGAGTTGAGATCAGTTTATTAATACGGGCCTTAAGATTGCAGTCTAAAGATTATAGTCTTATGTGAATGCAAATGTCTACGGGTCACAGATCCCACTTTCCAAGGAAGAAGTTACAAATTAACACACAAACCTTAAAATCGCATTTATATTATTAGTGGGATTAGCAATATTTTTGTAGAGCTTGTAAATAAAGACGTAAGTGCGTCACGTAATGCTTGACAGTGAGTTGCCCCAAGCGGCGTCCTTTCGCGTCGGCCTGAAACTGTCTTGTATCGGGTTCATGACACATAGTTGAGGAACATCGGACGTGGGATTGGTATGGAACTGTCACGCAGTTATTTCGACACCACAGTTTATGTATACATAACAGTAGATGGGCTTTCAAACTAGCTTCTGCCCGCGATTTCATCCGCGTGGATCTTGATTATCGCTTTTCCCTCAGGAACTGAATTTTCCGTGATGAAAACCGGTATAAATGTTGATCGAGGGTATAAGCTATCTTCAATTTAAATTTAAAAAAATCCAAATTCCTCCAGCAGCCGTTGCAGCGTAAAGGAGTTAACAAACTCAGACACACACACACACACATACACACAAACTTCAGAGCAAAGTCAAGTTTGACCGCTATGTGTTTGTCTGTCTGTGGCACCGTAGCTCTTAAACTAACCAGAGCCGGTTTTCATGAAACCGCATCCAAATCGGTTCACCCATTTAAGAGCTACGGTGCCATCAGACAGGAAAACACATAGCGGTCAAACTTATAATACCCCACTTTTTGCGTCGGGGATTAACAAAAAGAATCAAGCGGTTACAAGAGCTTTCTAATTAGCATTTTAAAATGCTAATTACACAGAGAGATCCGAAGTACACCTGTGACGTCATCGTGCAGTTCGGCTATATAAACTCCACGTAAAACTCTGTTTTGGTAGAAAGAGATGGGAATAAATATTTATGGGCTTAGATCTTGGTTAGTTTTAAAGCTATTCCAAAAATATTTTTTCGCATCTGTTTGTAACATGAATCAGCTTTTATTGAATCTGTAAAAGAAACATACATATTGGGATACACCTAAAAAAGACTGCTCGCTTATCATTTTTATCGAAAAAAAGCCTTTAATTATATGCTTATAGGATAATTATTGTTAATTCAAATACTTTATTCAATAAAAGTAACAGAGCTATTCGGAAAGACGTTCGTTTATTATCTGTGATCTCATTAAAGTGATAGACGAACGTCACTCAAACAATGTAGGTAAACAAACAATCGCAAAAAAACATAAAATTTATTATTAAAAAGTATTTCATGAATTCGACCATTGCTTATTACCTAGAGTTCAATTAATACAGGACTCTCTGTAGAATATATTTACTGAGCAAAATCTCGTAAAATTTATTGGTAAGGTATTCCGTACTTCCTATCGTCTACAATATATCACATAACCGCGCTAACCCCATTTTCGTTTACAGTTTTTCCCAACTGATGAGCAGAACGTCAAGTAGGTCTAACTGAGTCAATGCCACGCGATCAAACGAGTCCAGTTTAACAGCGTTTCGGCTTCAAAGCAGAAAAATTGTTCACATCAAACGCTTTTAGCATTGAATTATTGGTTTGTTCATCAACCATAAGATTCTTACCCGAGTGGGGTTCAATTACCATTGTTTTCACAAAAAAGTTATCAAAATTGCCATAGCAAGCAGTATGGTTTTTGATTTTTCAATTTTCTTTTTTCTCGTTGGTTGGATATTATTACAAAAGTATATACTTAAATGAAACATTTCTTATAATTGAAAAGTATTTGGTTTTCATTTCTTTATAGGTTGAGTGAAAAGAAGAATGTAACTCTTTCGTCTTGGGATGTATCGCTTGAATTTCTTCCTCGAATCCTACCGAGAGGATTGTGAAGCTAAAAATTTAAATACAAAATGCGATAAAGAGTCTCACCCCCTAAATCAAGACCACTTTTTACGTTTTTCTAATGTATTGTAAGAAACCTAAACCGTGGAAATCATACTTGATTTAGGGCGGGAGAAACGTTACCGTCTGAAGCTAAAGGGGTGTGGGTAAAAGTGCTGTCATTTTGTAAACATGCAACATAACTTCCTATAAAATGGTAGGTAGGTCAGTCCAACTATATTCGGCTTTTGGTTTAAGACTACGCCGAGCGTCCAGTGGCGCCCTCATCACCATTATTGTGTTTTATAATAAACTAAAGTATTGTCTTAAAATCGATGGATGTGTTTTTGTTGTATAAATTAATACACAATTTATAGGGTATATGACTCAACTTAATAACCATTGGACTATGAGTGAGTTGACGACGCGAAGATTAAAGGTTATTAAACTTTGTCTTATATGCTATACATTGTGTTTTCATTTGTACAACATAAATACATCGACACGCTGGCCTAGCTGGTAGTGACCCTGCCTACGAAGCTAGCGGTCCTGGGTTCAAATCCCGGTAAGTGCAGATGTTTGTGTGATGAACGCGAATATTTGTTCCTGAGTCATGGATGTTTTCTATGTATTTAAGTATATATTTCTCTATATGTATAAGTATTTATATCGTTGTCTAGTACCCATAGTACAAGCCTAGAGCTTAGTTTGGGACTAGGTCAATTGGTGTGACATTGTCCCCTGATATTTATTTATTTATTTATTTATTTATTTATCCTTCGATTTCAAAACATTACTTTAGTTTATTAGAAAACAAAATAATCGTCATGATGGCGCCACTGGACGCTCGGCGTAGTCTTAAAATATTGTGTGACGCCGACTTCAGTTGGACTGACCTACCCACCATTTTATAAGACGTTATTTCTTGCATTTTTGAAGGCGGGTTTTTCTTTTTTTAAACATTTATTTTATTTTATACTTTTAAGTGATCCTATTTATGCTGTTATGTAGTCCCACTTGTCAATAAATGAGAAACTATAGAATATTTCAAGCTCGCCGCTGGCAACGCCGCGGGAATGTCATAGTCATATTTAAACCTAAAAGTGCTCGCTCATAGTCGCTCAAATATCTTAATCGAGATATCTTATCGCCACCCTTCAAATAGGTACCGTTAAGGAGTTCCGGTGGCCACCTGTGGTCTTCATCATCAGTTCCGCTTCACCATATAGTATGCACGAGTTACAGTAAAAAATATCAAAATCGCTATAGGTGTGCCTGTATTACTTGAGGAGTTTCCTTGATTTCTCCAAAATCCCATTATCAGATCCTAACATGTTGAGAATGGGATCAACTACGGAAAACGGGAAGTATACGCATTTAAACAACGAAAAAAAAATCAAATCGGTCCAGTGGCCTCCGAGTAATCGGGGAACATACATAAAAAATAAAATAAAAAAAGATCCTGACGAATTAAGAATCTCCTCCTTTTTTTTAAGTCGGTTAAAAAGTCATAAGCATATTTTGTTATGTAAATACTCTGAATTGCATCGGAGTCGAGATATTTCAATATTCATACCTGGGTGTAATTTTAGTACCAAAAACTGAATACTTAAATCTTTAAAATCTCCGCTCCGAAATTATTTAACGCTATAAATTGTACATATCTAGGTATGTAAAATTCATCCATGGCCGCTGAAAAAAAAAAGATAATTTTCTTCATATAAACCTACCAAATGCCCTTTGTATGGAAAAATATTACAACCATTTAAGCGTGTCGGTTCACAATACTCTTATGAATAAACAAAGTCCTTCGCTACGCTCTTGGCTCATTAAAGAACCCCTAAGGTAACTATTTTACTCCATTGTGACAAATTGAAGTTATTATACATACCTAAACTGTAATTCTATGGAACTTTTTTTTTTTTTCTTTTTGCCCCGCGGCGACTTGAACAGCTACTACCGCGGGAATATGGCGTTTCCACTATGAAGTGATTTCGCCAGTTTCAAGTATGTATATAAGTATAAATCAATATAGTAATAAAATACAATCCAATCTTCTCTAGGAAGATTGGTGGCAACGTTGTACGGTGATATGTAGGACAGAGGCCGAGATAGTTTTAACCTCTGTACCACTGCGAGTCCACTTGAAACGAGAAGTAAGATGCCAGGATACACGAAATAAGTCCAAGTCTTCGAACACCTAAATACACAAAAATAAAAACTAAAACAAATTACACATCTGCCATCTTTTGACGTTGCAAATGGCCTCTATGGAACTTGCTAACTATGTAAACAAGCCGCCATACTAAAATTGACATTAGATGTCAATTTCAATATATTGTTTGTTTACATCAAAGACCTTGTTTACATAGTTAGCAAGTTCCATATAATTACAGTTTACCTACTCCTATCTTGCTCCAATAGGTTCCTATGTTCATAATAGAAGCGCAAAAGTTTAATATTCTTGGTACAACGACTCGGAATATTTTCGTATTCCCAGTTGCTACGTGTAGTTACAGCTGGAATAATTCCAAAATCATTTTATTTCTGTATCTCAGAAGCAAAACGCGCTAACACAAATCTTTAACACTTGTCATTCACAAGATTACAGACTTAAAATTAAAGCAGCATTTAGTTTGTGTTTAATTGGCAGTTACAACGCTATGACTTTGAGCTAGAATTAGCAAAAACTACACGGATGCGGCAACAAATGTAAATTATGCCTTCTGAGTTATTTCCTTGACTTCTCTGGAGACTTTATGACTTTTTTACGAGGTTTCTGTCTAAATTCAATCTATTTTGGAACGGTAGATTTTTTCTCAATTTTTTATAGTACCTGGATAAGAGGGAAAACCAGTTGGTAATCTCCACGACCTACTAACACGACATCATCATCTCGAGCTTTTAAATTTGTCTCGGAGCCACTGGTACTTATAATAAAGGAGAAAACCGGGGAAGAACTAGGAACCCTTATAGTTTCGCCACGTCCGTCCGCAGCCTAACTCAGAGACCCTAGTAATAGAAAGCTGTAATTTGTCATGAATATACATATAAGTCACGCCAACAAAGTGGTATAATATAACCTTTTTTTTTTTTTGGTGTGCGGTGGCATACACGTAATGTGCGGATGTATCTTTTTTCTCGTCTGCCCCATAGTGTGGGGTGTCGTTGGATGGGTCTTTAAAAAATATTGCTGGTTTGTGAAAAAAAAAAACGATTAAGGGATCCGTTTATGTAATTTTAAGCTTTAAAGCGGTAATTTTTACTAGAGTCAAGTGTGTCCCCTACAGCCAAAGCTACAAATACTAAAAAACAGAAAAATATCTTAAATGAAAGCACATATAGTGAATTTTATAGGAAAACTATCACAACTAAGTAGACTTCATTGGTTCTTGAGTTACAAACTTATTTGCGGTGTTGGTAAAATGACCGCGGCTCATGTCGATGTATGGGGATAACAGTTTTCCAACGGCATAGTTAAGTTTGTCGCAAGTTCTATATTTGTTCGTAAAAACTCTACACTGAGCATGGTCCGACATGCTCTTGCCCGGTTTTTTATTTTCCATAGCAATCCCTATCGCTTTCTTGCCCGTGGTACTACTCCGTGGCACAACTGACCAATGATTTCTATTTCAAAATCAAATTTAATAGAGTCGACGGAGCTCTGCTTTCGCAGAGCTCCTATTTCTGGGTAGTTTGGCCCTCCGGGCCTGCTAAAGAACTAACATAACCTAAACCTACCTCCTATTAATGATACTAATATTGACCAGTAGTGCCAAATAGTTGTGCCACGGGGAATACACTTCCCTATCATTTACCACCATTACCCTATACACGGTGTTACACGAGGAAACCGAATAATTTTAACAGCGTATTCCAGACATTATTTGGAGTTAAAATTGTCGTATAATGTTTGCTAGATTCAGCTTGGTTTTTGAGATATTTGCGTTTATGTTTAAAAAAGTCGTAATGAAATCTCCAGTACAAAACACCCTTACAATTGCGACGTTGCGAGCCCGCCACGTCTAAGTTGACTGTAAATTGACTTTCATTCAGAACCGTCATTAGTATGTTTACATGTCAACGTCAGCTTAATATTTTTTCTCCAAAAACGTAAAAATATCGATTAATTAATAATAATAATCCAATATTCAATTGAATGTTATGACAAAAAAAAAAATGAAGAAACTTTCACAAATCTTGGAACATTGTAATTACTGAAGGCAAGCCGGATCAATTTTGGATTAGATTAGAACAGCATATGATCGGGATTCAGGATGAATGGCGTACTCGAGTGCTCACCAGTGGCGGTAACAGGCTGAAGAAATGGTGATAATGATGAAGCCGACGGATTAAAAGTATTCGTGCTATTACCAGTTCGTTGGAGTATCAAGTAGCAAAGTGTAAGAAAGACACCGACAGCAACGCACTGGGTACATACCAGTGGCGTAACTACAGGGTGGCAAGTCGGCAAAATGCCACGGGCCCCCAGCCCGAGAGGCCCCTCGGCCCGAGACAGCCTTCCGGCCCGAGAGGCTGCGAGCTCAGGAGTAACATGACGATTTTACTGAGAGGGCCCCATCCAATGAATTTGCCACGGGCCTCAGATGGTAAGTACTTAACGGAATCATAATGGATGTAATATTTTTATGTTATGCAGTTTATTTTTATTTGTTTATGAATGAATACTGTCGACAGGAGTAGATAGTCTTGTTGCGAGTTAATTTTGTAAACATTTCGTTTTATTATTGTAATTACTAATTAATCTTACTTATGCAATTCATGTTATCCACAAATTATACGAAATAATACACAAAATTCTTTTATTTTATTTATTAAGTAAAAGCATACCATAGATACTTTTATTTGCATCATTTCAACCCGGGGACGTCCTCTGCTGGACGTAGGTCTCCCCCAAAGACTTCCACCACGAACGGTCACACGCCTTCTGCATCTACCGGTGTCCGGCGACTTTCACCAGGTCGTCGGTCCATCTAGTAGGGGGCCGACCGACACCGCGTCTCCCGATCCGTGGTCTGCACTCGAGAACCTTAACACCCCACCGGCCATCAGTTCTACGAGCAATGTGTCCAGCCCATTGCCACTTCAGCTTGCAGACTCTGAGAACTATGTCGGTGACTTTGGTTCTTCTCCGGATTTCTTCATTTCTGATTCTATCCCGTAGAGAAACTCCGATCAGCTCTCTCCATAGCACGCCGAGTAACTCTGAGCTTATTTAAAAGGCTCACTGTGAGGGACCACGTCTCCGTTCCATAAGTCAATCCTTCAATTTAACATTCATTATTTCTGAAGACACTTTGTAACGTCTTATGCCTAGTTTAACAACTAGATAAGGCTGACAAGATAATAAATACCAGTACAAGATAATAAAAGTTACGTTGTGAAAATCAAAATGTACGTCGTACAAATCTTATATCAATAACAACAATGTCAATGACGCAATGTAAGTCATTAATGTCATTATGATTGAGGAATGAAGTGGCCAGTAGTTTTCAGTTTGATGTAAGGAGTACCCATGACAGTTCAAAATAACTGTTTCTGGGCTACTTTTTGTAGACTTTGCTTTAAAAACATCCTTTTAATTTATTTAGTCTCAGTAATATTTTGCTTACTTTTACTGGCTTACTGCTGGTAGGCCATGGCCACTTGTTCATTTCATAATTAATTTTGTACCCAACGCCTTGTCGCAACCATTGGAGAATCCAAGAGCGAATAGTAAATGAACCCTAGTTCTTGGCCTATTCATAAGGCCCTAGAACTATTTGATTAAATAAACAGCTAGAATTGCCTGGTCCTCGTAGTGTTTGGGGCAAAAATAACCACCAATTTAATCGAATGAGGCTGTTACAATATTTTTAACTTTGCGAAAGTGTAAATCTCTCTGCGATAGTCTGAAGCATGTCTAAATAGGTAAATTATTAGTAAATAGTTCCGATTGCACTTTTACGTAAATCCTGCTTTAAAACAATAATGCCTGACTCCAAGTGTTACTTAACTCTTCTAATGGAAAGAGATAACAATTGCAAACGTAGTAAGAAGTTTCGTTTGCATTTGTACGTAAATCCTGCTTTGAAACGATTGTTTGACAAGGAAATTGCTCTATGAGTATGTCTGCCTCTTCTAATGAAAAGAGATAACAATAAGAAACGTTGCCAGCTTATCCTAAGGTGTTGATTTACTGGTGTAGGAAAAATAATTAATTTATTATGTATGAAAACATAACAAAAATTAAAATCATATTTCGACCTGGGTTCATATAATCTTTTTTGTTTCTTATGGCCTTAGGAACACACTGTTAAAATTATTCGGTTTTCTCGTGTTACACCGTGTAGATAACCCATTAGTGAAGTAATGAACCCGTAATTTTAGAATAGTCCTCTTTTCAGAATGATATCTGTTTGCATTTTGGTATTGTAGAGCTTTGTCCAACGGGGCTGGCGTGATCAAGATTGATCAAAGCCCCTAACCTTAAAGATTGTAAATAAATAAAAAAAAGAATAGTCCTCCACTAACCGGTGGTTGACCAGGGGAGCAGTGCTTAGTGTGAATCTGTGAACACAAGGACAACCGCCGGTCGTCGTCGTCGAAATTATAACAGCAATAGGTTCATTCCACTGGCGAGCCTAAACTTAGTCCGCAACCTGTGAAAATAGCCCAATTTAACACCTGGTCTAACGCCTGTCAACGAACGTAGGGTGCCGTCCACTTGGATCCATTGCATGGCTCCATTGATGGATCCTAGTACACTTTTTCGTCCACCTGAATCCATCGTACCAGTCAGTTCCAAATAATGGATTCTAAGACACTAAGGTGCACAGTGGACGGAGGGGAACGTAAGTAGGTATTTATCATTGTGAGAATTTTTTTTTTGGTGTCACGTGTCATGTCTAACCTAACCTAACCTAGGTATGTAATTATTTTTTAATTTATCCGAAATTCATGATTGCGTTGGAGGAAATGAAATTAGATTAAATGAAACAGTCGAAGTGAAATTCGATAAAGAGGGTTACCCATCGAAATAGCTCTTTTGTTAAAAGTGTTAAAGCTACAGTGAGACAACTCCCTTACCGGGATTTGACCCCAGATCCTACTGGTCCTGGGTTCGTAGGCAGTGTCATTACCGACTAGGCCAGCGCGTCATCCTTATGATATTACCTTATTGTAGCAAATTTGACCACAGTTTTAAAGCGCCTAAACAAATACCAATAGCAGATTTATCATATGGGAAACCTCAAGGCACTTTTGTAATGAAATAATCGAGTTCATAAAACAGAATAATATAAAATTACCCTCCTTATGAGCAGCCGGGTAATACTATACATTTATAATTAATATTTATGGCAAGAATCCAGGTTCATTGTAATAAAAAACATTTCATTTTATCTCAAACTTCAAAACTCCAAACATTCTATTCTTCAATAAAAAAAAAGAAACTGTCATTCATCAACTGTCAGTTTGACGTTAGGTAAAATATCGTTGCAAAAATCCAAGTGGACGAAAAACGGATATCACATGCCTTCATTTTCGTATTTACTTAGCTTATAATGTGAAAATACCTTGTAAGCGCAACCTTCTTTGATGGGAGAGCGTCAGCGTCAACCAGAAGAGATGGCTACTACGAGTACAGCGGTGACCGTTTCTCCGCAAGTGCAAGAGGTACTTGTTATTGTATTGTTTACTCGCTCATATTTGCTTTAACGAAGTAGATAACCGTGAGAATAAAGTTTAAGTCTTAGTGTTCGTTTGTATACGATAGGGAGAGCATAAAACGATGGTTTTGTTAAGGAAAGTTTTGTTGTTCTCGCGTTATTTTCGCGTACCGATTGTGGAGTATTCTACCAGGCTTCCAGGATTATTGAGTGATGTGAACGTGTTAGATTTGACTCGGGTGGTCGCAGGGCCATTTTGTACTATGACCCTTGGGGATTTGGGGGCGAATGTCATAAAGGTGGAGAGCTTGGACGGGGACGAGTCAAGGAAGTGGGGTCCGCCGTTTATTGAAGGCAGCACAGACTCTTTCTACTTCCTCTCTGTGAATAGGAACAAAAAAAGTATCTGTGTCAACTTGAAATCACCTGAAGGTAAGTTATTTAACTTTTTCTCAAGTATTTAAGTATTATTCTGTTGACTAATGATGACAAACAGTAGTTGTATCTGTATATTTTACAGTTCATTCCTTCAAACAGTTTGCATGCTTTGTGTGCCTAAATGTTTGTGTGTTTAATCAATAGTGGACTGGTGAATATTACAATCAATGTATCACTATTAAGTTAAATATTTAACATTAGCTGTTGCCTGCGACTCCGTGTGCAAACAGGTGGTTTGGTTTGCTCTGGCACTTTCCAATTAAATAAATAAATAAATATCAGGGGACAATGTCCCACCAATTGACCTAGTCCCAAACTAAGCTCTAGGCTTGTACTATGGTTACTAGACAACAATATAAATACTTATATAGAGAAATATATACTTAAATACATAGATAACATCCATGACTCTGGAGCAAATATTCCCGCTCATCACACAAACATCTGCACTTACCGGGATTTGAACCCAGGACCGCTAGCTTCATAGGCAGGGTCACTACCAACTAGGCCAGCGTGTCGTCCAAAATGGGAGACCAAAGTACACTATGTCCTTCCCCAGGCTTAGCTATCTCCAAATCAATTGGTATCTAAAGCGGTTTAGTTGTGTGTATAACAAACAATCAAACAGAGTTTATGCTGACTCAATTTTATATATAAACCATCCGTGAAATATTATCTAACTCATGATGATAGCCGCATGTAAATGAATTCAGTTGTTTTTGAGATTATTGCATTCATACTGACAGCCGCAACAGGGGACTTTGTATTCATAATATGTAGTGATAACAGATAACGAGAGCTATCATAATGTTGACAGTACGATAACAAGTCAAAAATGATATTGTTTTTACCGTGTTTAATAGAGGCCCTGATTGTCTAATAAGAATGCCCTTAAAACATTTGCTACTGCAACGTATATGGTTATGGTTATGGTGATGGACTCCTTTTTCCGCACTTAGCCCGTGTATGTCGGGCCATTGTGCGTGGTACCGGCTAGTGATCTAGCCAGCCTAACTCCGACCAGAAGCGCAGGATCCTCCTGGTATCTCCACAGGCTTCTCGGAGTGACCTCGGTGACTTGAGGATTTCAGTCCGTTGAGCGGCTACACCTACGCATTCCAGGATTACGTGGGGGGCTGTTTCGTCGGCCGATAGGCATCCCCTGCATAGGGGGCTGTCGGTCATACCTAGAACATACAAATGTTTGTTAAGCGAGCAATGTCCAGTAATGTTTCCTACAATTATTCGTAGGGCCTGTCTATCTAATGATAGGAGACGCTTTGTTAGACGCGCGTCCGGGTGTGGCACGGTTTCCCTAGATTGCCTACATGTACTGGTATTTGCCCATTGATTTACTGCAACATAGCTATTGTATTTAAATTTTAGTAGTATTTTAGTATTCATTCAACAACATATTACAAACCCTAACATTAAGTCATGGCATGGCTAGACTGCTCCACTAATATTAATTCAATTTAAAACGTGGATGTGTTGTACCTAGAGGAAGGGTATAGAATAATTTTATCCCCAAAAAACATTGTTTCATGGAAAATAGCTTAACAAGTGCTTTGTAGAAGAAGTCACAGTCAAAATCTTGTAAAAAATAAAAGATTAAACTATCTGTTTGTATAAATTTACATGATTTATAAGGAACTAGAGAACGCCCGCGACTTCGTACGCGTATAATTAGTTTCCCGCTACTCCCCCCATTTCTTCCTGTTGGAGGTCGATTTATGGAAAATCCTTTCTTAGTGCTCACTTACATCATGAAATTAACCCCACCAAATTTCAAGTTTCTAGGTACAGTAGTTTCGGCTTTGCGTTGATATATAAGTCAGTCAGGTTTGCCTTGATACAGTTGAAATTTTGAATATCTTTTAAAATGTGTGTACGTTCAAACTGAATGTATTCTATTTCTTTTCTCTTTTGCCAGCTATGATAAGATAAGAGAGAGTGATAAGCGTCCCAAAAACAGCATCACAAGTTATGCAATAAGTATAATTTTCACGTGTAATCAGCAGGTATCTTTTGATTAGATAATGTAATCATTGTCACCAAATAACTGAGGAAAAATATTATTTCCTTCACTGTAGGGATGCTATACTGCTCTCATAAATACAAAGGACCATACGCAAGTATGCTTTTAACTCCCCATCGTAAGAAATGAGGTCACTAAATACGCGGTTCTATGAGATATACACCCTTTTGGGCAGAGGGCAGTATTTAAAACTGAGCTCTAGGAATTTTACCCTACTGTAGGAGTTGGGATTTTAAAGATTGATTTCTATCATTGTTTAGTAAATAAATGGTTTAAAATGAACAAAAATCTGTTAAATATTGTTATTCATACCTACCACATGTTTCAAAAGTATATTTGACAGATAATTTTAGCCCTTCCTGTGTCTGAAACATGAATAGACAAGCACCAACTTTAAATGGCAGATAAATTTACTGGTGGATTGTGTAACATTAGCTATTTATATTTTCATCTATAGTGTCCTATTAAAAAGGTATACATATTCATGCTTTAGTCTGTACATGTCTATGCTTCAGGTAAAAATGTCCTATATGACCTGGCCAAGAAATGTGACGTTGTTGTCGAGAACTACCTGCCGGGCAAGCTGGACGAAATGGAGGTGGGCTACGATAAGTTGAGCCAACTAAACCCGAAAATCATCTACTGTGCCATCACGGGCTTTGGACCCACGGGACCCTACGCTAAGAAGCCTGGGTAACTTGACCTTATCCTTAAATTGAAATTATGTATTGCATATTTATCACATTTGATGGAATGTATCATCATCATTTCCGTATCCCATTTATCTGGGGAAGACACAGCACTCTTTTTAACTGACTTCATTCTTCCACACATCCTAATGGCCGTCATCTCAGCATTCGCTCCCTTCTTACTTGATGTATTATGGTATGTACTTTAAAATAAAACACCTGTGTAGTAAGCGATTGAATACCTTGCTTTGCCTTTCTGATTGGATAGTTTATGGCAACCGCTCAAACGAAGGATTACTATGGTTAAAAAAATATTAAATGCCTTGTGCTAATCAGATCTGATTCTATCAATTGGCTTACCCAATTTCCTTGAAATTTAGTTAAGAACCTCCACTAAAATACAAGCTTTCAATAAAAAAAACAGCATCACACTACACACCACTCGTTTGGGCCCTAGGCGGTAACATACAGATAGACAAACATTTCAATCATATTAACACTCCTATTTGAAATCCTAATTTTACCTTCCAGATATGATGTAATAGCGGCTGCTATGGGAGGCCTACTAAACGCGACCGGAGAACGCGGCGGCAGCCCCTGCAAGCCAGGAATTGCCATTACGGATATAACTACAGGCCTGCATGCATTCGGAGCCATCATGGCAGCGGTACACTACAGGACAAAAACCGGCAAAGGCCAGAAAATAGACTGCAACCTTCTCTCCACTCAAATCTCAAGCATGATCAATTTGGCTACAATATATTTAAACTGTGAAATTGAGTGTGAAAGATGGGGCACAGCGCATGCTAACCTCGTCCCGTACCAAGGCTTCAAAAGCAAGGATGGTGACTTAGTCATCGGTACAGGATCTAATGCACAATTTGCTGATTTTTGTAAGATCATAGGCAGAGAGGAGCTGAGTAGAGATGTCCGTTTTAAAGATAATTCGGATAGAGTGAAGAATAGAAATGAAATTATAAAGATTATCAGTGAAATTATTGCAACGAAGACGAATAAGGAATGGACGGAGTTGTTTAAAAATGCCTCGTTTCCTAATGGGCCTATTAATAAAATGAAGGATGTGTTTGAGGATGAGCATGTTAAGGCTATAGAGTTGGTGAAGGAGTTACCGCATCCGGATTGTGGTTCAGTGAAGTTGGTAGGGCCCCCAACTGTGTACAGCGAAGGGGGCAACTATGCGAGGGCTGCGCCTCCCACGCTTGGGCAGCATACTAAAGATGTTCTAGCTAATTTCTTAGGTTATCACGATAAGAAGATTGATGACCTATTTAATACTAAGGCCATTCGATGATCAAATTAATTAGATCTTTATCTTCAGGGTTAGGCACTGGTCCCACCGCCGGCTACTGACTATAAGCTAGTAGAACTATGAACTACAAAAGACTGGGCGAGCGGCGAGAAGCGAGTAAAGTTTTGATAGTTTTGACGCTCAGCACTTCAGCAGGCATCGGCGAGTACCGCTGAGCTAGTTTTATAGTCGATGGCTTTTATCGCTGCGGTCAACTAGTAAACAGCGGTCCCACCGCCAGATATCGGCGAGCTCGGCGAGCAACTAGTAAAATTCTGTATTAGAAACAGTTGACAATCGGCGGGAGGCTAGTAAAAATTCTATGGAATTATAGCTTACTTGCCGGGCGTTGGGAGAGTGTCCTCGCCGGCAGTGTGAACAGCGAGCGATGAACTATAAATATATATCTCAATTCTCACTCTTTTAATTACACGGAAGCGATTATCTTTTGTTCGTTTCTTGGGCTAGAAAAAAGTCGATAGTTCATATCTCACTCGCCGGCGGTGGGACCAGTGCCTTAGCAACGGGAATAAATTTTCGAGTTTATGGTCTTTGCCTCCTTTGCCTTTGTATTTTCATAAAGAATAACATGTTTTATTAATGAATATATCTTTGATACAGATTTCAAAATACTGTTTGTTGTTAATAAGATACATTTTATTGCTATTCGTTTGTATTTCATTGACTTTTATTTAACTACCCCTAAAGTAAAAATATGATTCAGGAGTGATATTTTTGTGAAGCTTTAAATTCGGTATTTAGAATGTCATGTCATTGCTGCAGTTGATGGCTTTTTTCGTCACTGTGCGCTTATTATAATTAATTACAAATTGTAGGTTGTTAGAAGAATCGTAGAACAGATAATGGTTTGATGTAACAAGTCAAATGATAACATTGATAAGTCACTTTTGGGATTATGTCAGTGATAACAGCTATTCTGCCGAGCTCGGCCAATAGGTATAGTTGGTTCAAAATAAGCTGACGTGACTCCACTTGAGACCGTCATTAGCACCAACAATAGGATTATGTGTACACGGTTAACTTTTTTTAAACACGTTGCAAATGGCGGAACTTCAAATGTTCTTGATACTTTCTCTTTCCTTATCTTGCTTACCCGATAATATTTGCAAATTTAAATATTTTACAGTTGTTTTGTTAAATTCCAGGTGTTCAGTTCCGTATAATGTTTCGTCCGTCCGACACGGAGAATTCTTCTGATTCTGAATAAAATGTTAATCTTTGAGTAATATCTCTAATTAGTATATATTTTGTTTTATACAAAAAAACTAAGTATCCATAATATTTGTAAAGTTAAGATATGTTGGTTTTTTAGCGTAGTACGGTCAGCTGCAGAGAAATGTAACCCCCTTTGCAAGGCAACTTGTATGCAGGGGGGGTTAGTTTTCTCTGCAGCTGACTGTACAAAACAAGATAACGCCGAAACAGCTCACTTCAAAATCAATTGTTTTATGATGCTCTAGTTTACTATCCCTATTGTTAATGTTCAATACGCCAGCTTTTTTTTCTTTTTTTTTTAATCGTTTTTAATTATTCAGCGTCAGCAACACAATTGTGGTCATAAGATTGTATTCTTGGTTATGTTGTTTATTGTTCGTATGCTATCGATGCACATCACACGGAACACCTCGAAATCCCTAATATTAATTTGTCGGAATTTTATATTTTCTGAAGCTGTTATGCTGGAGCTATTTTCGATTAAATGCAAAATATAAGTGCATACATAGGGTAGGTTAGGTTTGATTTATAAGTAATGTCAAAAATAAAGTCTTCTTTTCAAACATTGCGTCCGGGATTTTGATGAATTCGGAATTGTGACTCTTCGGAATTATGTAGTGTACGTGCTGCCTTCCTGTGTTGTCGAGATAAACATATTTTATCCATTTTTAAATGCACCTTAGCTGTGTGATCGTTTACCTTCTTCATGACAAAACAAAAAGCAAGATATGGACACAATGGACAGCAGAAATCTATGTAGAAATCTAATTGACGTGGCCTAATAACTATTCTAGTGGTAGAAGGACCTTGCAGGAAGCTACCACCATCTCCTTCAACCTACCGTCAAGCAGGAGTGTTCACATCGTTGTGGTTCGAATTAGACTCCATTTGTCCGAGATTGTTTGTACGTATGTAAACTCTGTATTGCATTAACAGGAAATAACAAAGTACTTAAACAGGAAACAGAAACACAAAAGGTATGTAGGCGAAATCGTGAGTAGGTGTACCTACATTTTAAATTCAACTTCAAACACTCACTTTAATACGATATTGCTACGAAGTAATCCAATGTACAGCTCCTTATGAGTTTGTCTGTACAAAGATAGATTGTATGTGATTGTGATTGTCTCCTGTTTTTATTCTTGTTCCTATCTCTAACTCCCCTGCTGGTTTGGCAGCCCGCCGAGCCGGTGGCAGTGATCACCCTCCGGCACCGCCCGGCGACGCGCAAGAAGGTCGTATGGACCGAAGACACGGTTGACAATGAACACATGAACAAGAAGAAATCCAAGTGTGAGTAGCCAAGTACCCATTATTTATTTATTCATTTAAATCCATAATGATTGCACCTATTATGTTACCAATCAATATTATTACGAGTACAGGGTACAGAGATTCTTAGAGGGTCGAAATGTCCATACGAAATGCGATACTAACGTTTAACCGTTGCGCCGTGACTGGGGGACACGGTTTATGTAGAAAATATATCGAAACTCTTTTATTACTCATAGTAGGTATGTGGTAGTAGATACAAGTTCTAATATCTTTTCGTTCGTTTTCCTGCTACGCATTTAATTTTAATTTATAGTTTTATATAACTATAGGATTAAGTAATATTTTTTACTTACTAACTGTTGGGTTTCTTACGGCATTTCTTCTCAGGGCTGTTAACGTATCTCACGCAAGTAAAGTTGAAAACAAAATGCTAGGTATACTTAGGATGTATTTCACGATCTAAATCTGGCGCGCCAGTCCTCTAAATGCCCAAGGGGTCAACTCAAGATCATGTTTTCAATTTACGACCAATCCATCCATACTAATAGGTATTATAAATGTGAAAGTGACCCCGTCTGTCTGTAACGTTTTCACAGCTAAACCGCTGAACCAATTTCGATAAAATTTCGTATAGCATCCTAAAGTCCACCATACAAGAAAAGTTGTCATTGGAGTATGAATCTGTTGCCAATTAAATAATATAAATTTTCTAATTTAATCATTAGTTATAAAAAAAAAAATCAATTTACTTCCTTTGCACTAGATATTTATCTCAATGGCCGTATTATGTACTATTTTTAATACCAGGAACCTCAGGAGGATAGAGATAGCTTACGCGCCGAGCAGGAACATAGGGTACTGTTTAGGTTTAGAGGGTTTCAACTTTTCCATTTATACAGTAACTAGCGCCCCGCCCTCGCTTCGCTTCGGTTTATGCGAGTTTTCTGTAACACACGTACATAATCCAGAATTAATTATACATAGATACCTTCTTATTGAATCACTATCTATTGATGAAAATCGCGTTAAAATCCGCTTATTTTGAAAGATCTAAGCGTCAAGTCACTTTAAATCATATTTTTATATTCCAGGCTGTTGTATCTTCCACAAGCGGCGGGATTTCGGCGAGTCAGACTCTGAGGACAGCGATGACGAATGCGAGCATTGCACCGGACATGTCGAGAAGCGACCAAATACCAGCGGCACAGTTTCGGTGGACGTGCAGGTCAGTTCAGAAGGGTGGGACAGTTACCGTGAACGAACAGGTTTATAAAGGCGACGAGTAAACTGACAGGCTAGGGCATGGGACAGTTATCTTGAACGAACATGTTGGCACAAGCGACAATTGAACTAGAGTATAGCGACGAGATTGATCAGGACATTTGGAGGAGGTCAGTTCAAGCGGAAGGGTGGGTCAGTTACCTTGACTAAACAGGCTGGTACAGGTGATGAGTGGGTACAATAAATTCAAATATTATTGAAGCTATTTCATATTATTAAAAGAATAACTCTCCCTCTCTCTAAATATGTTTGCTGTGCCCAAAAGGGTTCATAATTGAGACATTTATTACATTTCCATCTTTGTGAAACATTATGATTGCAATAAAATATTGAGTATTGAGTAGATAGAGTAAAGCGTAGAGTGCGGGCATTGATCAGAACATATCGAGAATAGACCAAATAACGGCGGCACACCATCAGCATCATATCAGCCAAAAGACGTCCACTGCTTCCCCACGGATCTCCACGACGGCCGCTTTTGTGCTACTCGCATCCATCAGCTTCCCCAGATCTTCAACATATTGTCGGTCCACCTTGTGGAAGGTCTGCCAGCACTTTAAGAGCATATTTTTGATTATTTTGTTGATCCCCAGGACGGCCCTAAGCCCGAGCCCACGGCCACGCTGACCCTCGTGGTGGAGCCCGCGGCCCGCGCGCCCGCCGCGCCGCTCCCCGGGGAGCCCTCCACCTCCATGTGAATCGTGACGACTGGCGTGTGGGAACAATGTTAACCGACGGGAACCACGTAATTATTCCACATTGACCACTAAATTAATACACGTGAAAGCCCCCATTGTCCCTCTGGTTCCGCAGTTAGCAATGTAACACTTGGCTTGACAGAATAGAGATGATCACAATGTTAACGTTCCTCATAGCAGCAGTTTTAGCGTCAATTTCACCCCGAATAGCGTTATCTTTTTTCCATATGATTTTTTGTATACCTAATGCTAGAATATCAGGTGCCAGTAAATTGCAACAAACAGATTTAGGCACTTGGGCACTTATTGTTAGATACATGACTGTACAGTGCTACCATTTTCTCAACAGCAATCTTCCTTATTCTATGACACACGGGTGAAAAATATGGTGTCCTGCCCAAAAGTCATTTGGCAAAATTACACTTGACAAACGTTTCGCAAAAAAATTTTTCGCCAATTGGTCATTTTACAAATGACTCACTTATTCAAATGATCAACAGTTAAATTTACATTTTATATATAATTATTTGACAAAATGAACATTTAGCAACTGTGTTATCTGACAAAATTGTAAATGCAACGAGCAAGACGAATCAGGGCAGAACTGACTCGGACAGGTTAGGTTATTTTTTTTCTGCCCAGAAATAGGTAAACTACAGGAAATAATATTTGGTGAAATGGAAAACGGTCAATTGACATTTTATTATTTAACACATTTACCAAGTGTAGCGTTAGCTAATTGAATTTTTGTAAAATTATACTTTTGTCAAATGTCACGTTTGCCAAATGATTATTTGGTGAAACGTTGTTTGTCAAATGATTATTTGTCAATATTATTTTGTCAGTTGCGAGTACAAGCGTGATAGCAATAGCCAGCCGAAAGCTATTAAGAAGCTGGGAACACTAAATCTGTGGTCCGAGTGAAAAAGGGTGCAAGTCCCCTGAAGATCAGGTGAAAAACGGTTTAAGT
This sequence comes from Acleris sparsana, assembly GCA_923062465.1. NCBI lineage: Eukaryota > Metazoa > Arthropoda > Insecta > Lepidoptera > Tortricidae > Acleris > Acleris sparsana. The sequence goes on from OV281286.1 coordinate 20,737,925, forward strand.
GTAGTATACTCCGCTTATGTATATACCCTTTCGTAGAACCAGTTAAGTCGACTTATACCCTTTTTCACTCGGTCCCCAGAAATGATCGACATTGTATTTTAGTGTTATTACGGTGTTATTTTTAAGACAAGTTTTGGTGGTTTGTTGTACACTGTTCATGAGTTCTTCAAAACCGTATATAACGGGCTTGAAATACTTAAATACTGGCGTCCCTTGTCTGGTTCGGTTTTTTTGTGGAAAACAGTGCTTGGTGTTAAATGTGCTTGGTGTCTGTGTTGTATTAATTAGAGTGTAATAAAGTCACGGCTTGACCTTTTGAATCATTACCAGTTACATGCCTACGCCACCGAAAGTCAAAAGTCAAAAGACACTTTCTTTCGTATAAATAACGTTGAATTTAGCACAGCTTTTAAAACATGCTTTTGTATGGTTAACTATGCTATCCATACAAACAACGAAAGCGAATCTGCTAATAGGGTCCAACTTTTTGGGCCTCATCCAGATCAGTTCCTCTAAGCACTAATATTCTATAACTAAATACGCTATGATTGCAAACACGATATTTCTCTCCTGATGTCCACAGTACAGTATAATCGCCAGATTATAAATCCGTCACAGTTAGCAGCGGAAAACAGACCTCGTAAGGTTGAAATTAACGCTGCTTTTCAACCGTCTTTAGCGTGTCGACTTCAATATGAAATATGGCATTAAAAAGGTTAAATACTTGTCGCAGAAAGATATCACTTTCACTCTGCAGTTTTAACGTGATTGAGAGAAAGGAACAAGGCTAACGTAATCGAATTTTCATTTGTGAGACCCTCAGACAGTTCATGTATGACTATTAATTACTGCTGGATCGTAACTAATTATAATGCAAAAAAATTATAGATTTTACCATCTTGTTAACGGGCAATAGCTAAATGAAATATCTGGGGACCTAGTGCAAAAAGGTATAAGTCGACTTATACTATTTTTAGTCGCATTTTCCATAATTTGAAGAACAATATCAGACAAAAACATGTCAAAACGAAATTTTGTCGACGCAGGGGAATAACGTTTTAAATAGTGAATTCATTTGACAGATTATAGATTTGTGCCAAATGTGAGCTGTCAGTCTTGACATTGATGAAACTACAATACTTTTATCGAATAAGCTTGTTCTTGTCTTGCTTTCTCAATCAGCTTATCGATGGGGACTAAACCTGACAACGATGTTTTTGATTGTTCCCTACATCAAATAAGGCCAAAAAGTGCCCTGTTTTCATTCGGTAAAAATCGGTTCTGGGCAACTTTAATAATGAGATATATATTTTCAATTGTAGCAAGTGCCTTAGAAACAAGAAACATTTTTGCTTAAACTCAATCTGATTTCAAACTGTAACCTACTTAAATAAAGTTCATATTATGGCGATAGATATAATAATTGTTAAGATTTTGTGCAAAGTTAAATTTAAGTTAACTTTTTTTTAAAGGAGTTGATGTTTACTTGTGTACTTTATGTGTAGGTTAGTTATAAATAAATGTAAATATTTTTCTTTATTTCATTTGGTATTAAGTCTCATGTAATCTGTATGAATGTTTGGGGAATAAATTCTTATTTTTAAATCGTGTTACCCCTGTCCTCCTTAACAATTAGGGTGTATCTGTTTAAAATATACTATTGCACATGACATCTTATGTATAACTATAAAAGGTCCAATATGCTTTGTCTGTTATATAAGATATACCCTTTTTAAGAGGGCAGCGTGGTCCCAGCTACGGCGATTAAGGATTTGTTGCAAATATCTTTATTTCTCTACTCTATGGCATGGCCAAACCATAGCAAAATCCTTCTTGGTGTCTAACCTTTCAAAATACCCTGTAACTGTTAAAACTAAATGTTAATTGTTAATCTAGGTATAACAATAAAGTATTATACATAAATTATTTGTATTTTTATTACTAACCTAAAGAAGGTCGTCACCAAGGAACTACTTACCGCCGAACCTTATATTCAAAACGCGGACAGATAAGGGTTACTTCGGGTTTTTTTTTCTTTTTTTTCTTTGCCCCGCGGCGACTTGAACAGCTACTACCGCGGGAATATGGCGTTTCCACTATGAAGTGATTTCGCCAGTGTCAAGTATATATAAGTATAAATCAATATAGTAATAAAACACAATCCAATCTTCTCTAGGAAGATTGGTGGCAACGTTGTACGGTGATATGTAGGACAGATGCCAAGATAGTTCTAACCTCTGTACCACTGCGAGTCCACTTGAAACGAGAAGTAAGATGCCAGGATACACGAAATAAGCCCAAGTCTTCTATCACTGTGCAACACAAAGGCATTAAAAGTACAAATCACTAACAAAAAATAACTTTGAACACCTAAATACACAAAAATAAAAACTAAAACAAATTACACATCCGCCATCTTTTGACGTTGCAAATGGCCTCTTACTTCGGATTAAAATGTAAAATTTGCTCATACAAAATATGTCAATTTTTTATCCGAAGTAAGCCTTTCTCTCCACGGTTTGAATATAGGGTTCGGCCGTTAATCGTCATTAAGGATCAACTCCGAGACGCGACGCGACACTGCGCGCTCATGCGACTCAAAATATAATTTATTTACTACACAAAAAGATAGACATTTCATTGTGAGAATTCAGAATACGTTGCACCAGCGTTGTTTTCGTGTAGTAAATAATAGTAGTGTATGACTGTACATAATTAGGCCTTAAAACACGAGTGTGGTTTTATGGATCACTCGAGTTTTTTAAGGCCTAATTAAGTTGCATACACTACTTTATCTACACACATATCCTAAATACTCTAAAATGCGTTCAGAAGCCGACGACTTGATGATAAAAATGGCGTCAAACCAAATTGTGCTGTGTCAGTGTCACGAATATGAAGGTTTTTTTAATCATAGACGAAAAAAGTCCCTAATTCTCATGTCACTCGAACAACTGTTGCGGTTTAAATTAAAAACCCATACTGAATTGACGTTTCGTTTCGGTAACTGTTTTAATATCTATAGATACTAGAATAGACACTTGAGTTTTGACAGCTGTTCCAAATTTAAGCTCATGTTACAAAAATGTATACTGTTATAACATTACTGTACAGATTATACCTACTACCACAGACAAGAAAGCTCTCACATTAAAATTAGTTGTAATAACGCTGGTCATTTCCTACGGTTTCTGAACCCGTAGTAGAGGGCTTATTATAAATGTGCGTAAATAAGGTATATTTTTGCGTCGCGGAGTGAATTGCCCCTACTTGAATGCAGCAATTACTAGCTTTAATGTTTTAATAGGAAGACAATAAAACAACATGTTTATAATATTACAATATATTTCAGTCCACAAAACAATAAGTCAATACGTGGCCCTAATTAAATACAAGCCTATAACAGCTAAAACAAAACTAACCTTTTATACCCTGTCTAGGAAAACAGATGTTAACGGCGTCATCTTACGAAATATAAAAACATTCTATGTTTAAAATGTTGCGTATAAAGGAGCGTCCTCGCTGAGAGCATTCGCGGGTCCACACCACTCGAATATTCACGCGAATGCTCTGTGAGGCAAAAGCTTAAGGCTACGTCCACACTGACAGGCGGCAGTATAAGAGTATGGAGTTGATATGCTGATACTGCCTTTTGGTTTTGGCAGGCACTAAGCGGCGTTCCCGATAGATACCAGTCTATTCGGCAAATAATGCTCGTACCCAATATTTGACTTAGTTGCAGCGGGTTATAATTTGACATTTGACATGCACAAAATGTGTCCAATTTCAACCGTACTAGTACAGTCAGCCTCATAAGTAGCTGCACACTTTTGTACCTTGTCGCTCTAACGCCTTTCACAGATTAGTGCAGCAGTTCAAACATGACGTTAATGTGACAAAGTATTAAAGTGTGCAGCTACTTATGAGGCTGACCGTACCCAAATAAATCCGCGGTACGAATTTCTTTCTTTCACCTACATGTCCTACATACATAAAAGAGAGCGTCGGTTTTCTCCTGATCATAGCAAGACATACAGAAAATATAGAAGTAATAAATACCTCCTGTTTTTATTAAGTTACCGAGCTAAATAAACCTAACTACATAGCATTCTTAGGATAAAAATAAGAGGTATTGCTTCTCAATCAACGATACAAAAAATTCAGTGTTAACGCTTGAATTGTCTCAGAAAGTTTGTACCTAATCAGGGTATAAAATATAATCTCGGTCTAGACAACTTCAAATAATAGTAATTTTCGCTCGAGCCTCTATTGCACTTTATCTTAAAAATCTTTAGTCAACGTCCTTATTCACTTGACAGCAAAGGCCGTATTGCAAAAAGCAATATGATTTCTAAAACAAGATGGGTTGGCAGAGTGGAATAGAGACCCCCCCGGTTTACCAGAAAAAGGGATGGCATGCTTGTATACAGAAAGTGGAATTCTCAAAAAAATATATCGAAATATCGTAACAAGAGATCAATACAATTTTTTTGTCCACTATAGGTAAATATCCCTACCCTCCTATCTCCTGATTATGTACAATAAAATAGAAAATTAAATGTTTTTTTTTCTTGCTAGCATTGATTGTGTGGGTACAGTGTATTCCGAAAATTGTTTTTTCCAAGTGGCGGTTAATACCATTCGCATATTTTACCAATTTATTTTTTCCTAATAGCTACTTTTCCCGGAGGGCTTTCTAAGTATTCGCATATTTTACCCACTATATTTGTTTTTCAATTGGGTTCCTTTCCACTGCTCAACTATCATAAATATGAAGTAGTTTTAGGTTATATTAGTTATGCCCCGGAGGGCCAAAACCACCCAGAAATAGGAGCTCCGCTTACTTGGAGCTCCGTCGACTCTGTTAAATTTAATTTTGATATAAATAACATTGGTCAGTTGAGTTGGTTTTAGCAGTGGGGAAGACGGGGAAAATAAATATAGTGGGAAAAATGCAAATGGGTAGAAAGCCATTCGGAAAAAGTACCAATTAAGAAAAAATGAACTGGTAAAATATGCGAATGGTATTAATCGCCAGTTGGAAAAAACGATTTTCTGAATATACCTACAGTACACTCTCGATTATTTTTGTAACGTACTTTTAGCCTACAAAATAAAACAAAATAAAAACCAATCTATTTTAAGGCCACCAATTGTCAATTTTTCCAACAAATTGCTTTATTGCTGTAACTCGATAAGGTTAGGATTTTAAGCTCCTGGCTCTCGGACTATGTTTTATTAATTTGATGTCAACTATACACGGTGTAACATGAGGAAACCGAACCATTTTAACAGCGAATTCCTGAGGTCGTAAGAAGCAAAAAATATTATATGAACCGTCGAAATATGATTTTTAATTTTTTATCCATCATGGAGATGTAATAAAATCTCAAGTAAAAAACACCCTTATGATAAAAAAAGCAACATATTTCGACCTGGGTTCATATAACATTTTTTGCGTTTCACGACCTCAGGAATACGCTGTTAAAATTATTCGGTTTCATGTTACACCCGGTATGTGGGTACAAGATTTTACCCCATGTAACCCATATCCCATTTCGATTTTGTAATGAGAATTCCGCTCTGAATATAACACCAACTCCAAAAGGAAATTTTAATTCTTATATTTAACACGTGTCTTTTATCATTTTATATTCAACATCAAAATCAATTAATCCGCATTACAATAAATATAAGTAATGAATGTATAAACATTTAAATGCATTTGTACATTATTATAAGGCTATAAAACAGTAAGCATATTTCTACATCCAAATATTTTAAATTTAATAATATAATGATTATTGTTTTATATGCGCTTGCGATCGATACCACAGCAAATTTATCTTTGGCGTCTGTTTAAAAAGAAGACTTGCATTTCTTCAAATAAGATTTTACTAAAAACAATATTCTCGAAGATAATTAATGTTGTATAAGTAATATTATTTAATTTTATAGCATAAGGGTGAACTCACACCGAGACGCGACGCGACGCGATGCTGCGCGCAGATGCGACTCAAAATATACTTTATTTACTGCACAAAAAGGTACACATTTCATTGTGAGAATTCAGAATACGTTGTACCACGCAGCATGAATTCTCACAATGAAATATGTACCTTTTCGTGTAGTAAATAAAGTATATTTTGAGTCGCGTCTCGGTGTGAGTTAATCCTAAAAGCTCATTTAGTAAAAGTATACAGGGTGTAAAAAAACCAGTGAAACATGTTAAATCTCGAGATAGCTCATTTTACTTAAAGGAAACATTATTTTATGTTATGTAACTAAAATGCAAAAATTATCAGTTTATTTATTGAAATGTAAGAATGTTAATAAAATAACACCTGAGGTAAGAGATTGTAATTAGCAGTACCTAAGTGTCCTTTGTATGTGGACAATAATGATATAATATGAATGATAGATTCATGTTAAAGGACGATGGTCAACAATGTCCCCACCCAGAGATGAAACATGTGCCAGTTTATAGATCTTGGCAACATGATGCGACGATCACCATATGTATGCGGTTTTCTTGGAAAATCATAATCGTATCGTATGGAATTTGTTTGAAAATGAGCACATATATATGGATGATTTGCCTTGCTTGGCTCTTGTTTTCATTTAAAAAATCCCATTGATTTTGCTACTAAAATAAGTATTTTGTCTTTTTTTGGTCCTAATGAACATATATACATGCATCCCGTTACTGTTGGAGGGTGGGGACGGGGTCCATACAAAATTGCCCATCACCCTTTCATGGACATTATTATTTATAACGCCTAATGTTTCTTGAAAACTTTAGGTTATTATTGATCTTTTCGAGTTGTACATTAAAACAGAGAGTATGATTTTTGCAGTTTTAGTAGGCTCGATTCCCGCCTCTGGTATAAGCTTTGAAAAAAAACGAGAATGCAGTTAGTTATTATTATTATCTAAAACAAAAATAATATTTCCTTTAAGTGACATGAGCTAACTCAAGTATTTACTTCATGAACCATTGATTCTTAGCAAATCTATTTGAAAAAAGAAACTAAATAGTATCTCGTGTAGCCGTTTTAATGGGTTTCAAACCAAAACCTAAGATAAATTTGCAGTGATAATCAAAATTCTCTTTTACATTTGCTTTTCTACAACGAATAAGTGTGTGTATATTGATTGTTTTAACAATCGAGGTATTTATATTAGTTAAACGTGGTTTGGTGAACTTCTTAAGGCACTATGTTATTTTAAAACAATATTGTATATGTCTGTGCAGTCAAAAATCACATTACACCTAATCTCAGTCTTAAGGCTGTATCAATTGAAACAGATCTTGAGTAAAACTGTTCTAGCAGCCCAGTGGAAACCTGACTGTGTCACAGTGACAACAAATTGTTTTATATCACTGTGTCAAATTTCTATGCTAGGTCAGGGTTCCATCATGCTGATTGTACCTAATTGGCAACTGAAAACCAGCACCGTAGCTTGCCATGGTATAACGCTGAACCAAACTGATGAACAGATGCTAGTTATTTCTTTCTGTATGTCTGTTACACGATGTCGTGAAAGCGATTGACAGCCGTCGAGTACTATTAAAATGTAATCATATTTTACTGTATATTTATGTATTGAGACTAGAGAAATGTGACATTGACCTATAGGAAAAAAAAATTGGAGCCACCGGTGCGTCTACCTACAGTCAGAGTCAACAGAAATGGCAAGAGATGTAAACAAAACCAAACGGACCTTTACTATTATTACACCTTAATCACGTACTTTTGGACATCGCGTGAGGTATAGGTATTTTTAATGATGTACACGCTTGACACTTTTACATTCTGTTTAAGTTTTTTTTGTTTGCAAAAGTTTTGAGGTTATGTGTCAAACAGTGCCAATTTGTTTACATCTTTTGTCATTTCTATTGTCCCAACTTTACACCAATCACTCTTTGACCGTGTTGCAGTGAACGGCCTTACTCATTTTTTGCCATTAACTGCTTTTTTTTTGATTATTAAAACAAAACACGCAAATTGAACTAAAGTCAGTCTATTTCATAAGATTTACTTGCAGCTACCAATACTGCCCTCATAAGCCGATAGGCGGTATCTCAAATCAAATAGCCAAAGCAGATTCAATCCTCTCCTGTTAGTAATACGGTTGTAATTGCTACATGGGTTTTGTCTCAGATACCACCATTTATCTTAGCAGGGCAGAATCAGGGCAGAATACTACTCTTGAACCATGATTGAAAATTATTCGAACTAAATAATCAGATTTCTATAATGGCTTGGCATTGCACTAGTAAATCATTTCTATCTTATCGGTAGGGTTAGGATTTTGGTGGCATACCATGTTTCTAGAATCCATGGAGTCGCTATTTCTTAATTATTATTTTCATACCACCTTGATTTTGACCTTCAGTATTGTTATATTTAAATATATATATTTAGTTCGCTTTATTGACACCTACTAATAATTGTGTGTTTGTCACGCTTTCACAGCGGTAATATCCTCCATATCAAGGTGGTATGTATATAATAATTAGGAACTAGCGACTCCATGCGTTCTAGAACCATGGTTTGCCACCAAAAGTCCTAAACCTACTTATCATTTATCAGTGCGTATCTCTTTCTCTGATATAAGTTATACAGAGACGCACTGTGGGACAATTTAAATGTGTTGTCTAATAGGTTAGTAAGTTTGTGACAATTTACTACCTAAAAATAAAGGTTACAATTATTAATAAAAACTAAATAGAATTAATGATTAATTATATAAGGATTTTTAAAACTACTAATGATAACTCTTAAGGTGGTTATAAAAAACTGCGTTTTCCATACAAAAACCAATCAATGTTTAGGCGAAAGGTACCCAATGAATATGTCAATGTATCTATCTATCTGTCAATACTTAGGAACATGCTTTATATCTACAAAAACGTAGTATTTTATTTATTTATTCTACAAGCTTTTTGTGACATTGTTTTGAAATTTTATCGACGATTTGTTTTTAATACACACAGGCCACCTGTTGCTAGGTGGGATTTATAGCTCGTAAACATTTGCAATCTGACGATGATATTCCAGGCAGAAAAATGACACAGAGTTTTTGTATGGAAAACGGAACGTGTAAAGACCTCGAATACAAAAGGTCTTTATAAAACAATGGTAAACACCAGCGCCTATATTCTACTTTCGTGTTGCTCATCTTGCTTCAATATCGTTATCACTAGGGACCGGACATTTGCCGATATGTTTAATAGGTTATGTTTACCATCTGTACATATAAAATGATTGGTCCTGAATGACCGATCAACGCATAGCCTAAACCGCTCATCTAGACTGTGAGGCCCGTCGCAAGATACGTCCAAGCAAACGCCAAACCATAGAACACTGTAATTTTTGACGCGTCTCAAGACGAGCATTAGAGTTGAGATCAGTTTATTAATACGGGCCGTAGAGACCTGAAACTTGGAGGGTATATTATTTGTATGACGTAGGCATCCGATAAGAAAGGATTATCCGAAATTGTACCCCAAAGGGGGTAAAAAGGGGGGAAATTTGTATGGGACGTGATTCCTTGGTCCAATCTACTTAAGATTTTGCATAAACCTTTAATAGAATTGATGGAACACGTGTTTCGTATTTTATTGAAACTCATCCCCTAAGGGGGTGAATAAGGGGTAGAAAGTTATTTTGGGGGTAATTTGCTTGGAAGTTGATATCCTTAGTGCTTTTGATTTAAATGATATTTTATTTTGACAGGTGTAAAAACTCGATTTTATTCAAAAAAAGGTTGAACTCACATAAAAGCTTGGTGCAAGGCAAATACCCAAACCGCTGAGTCTAAAGATTCCAAATTTGGTACATTTATGAGATCTAGGGGTGCAGTAAGAAAGGATTTCCCGAAAATTGACCCCCAACGGGAAGAAGGTAGGAGGAGTAGCGGGAAACTAATTCTACGCGTACAAAGTCGCGGGCGTCCTCTAGTCGATGATAAAAAGCAGTGTCGCTCCCTACAAGCTGTCAAAGACAGCTCGGCAAAATCCGACTCCTGGCGGCCTATTATCCTCGTAAGGCCCACCATTTTATAAACAGGGAGGTTTTTGTAAGTGGGACTTTGAATCTACCATCAAGGCAATAAAGGTCATCCCTTTTTATTGCAACACAGTTCAAATTTAATTGCCTAGATATGTACATCCTATTGCACATTGGGCCTTACGAGGTTAAGCTCGTGTTAATCGATGCGAATAAACGTGGATAAAACATCTGTCACACTCTGACCAGTATTTTGTGTATGCTTTATCCACCGCGATACAGGTGACCATAATACGGACCCTGGTAATGACACTGATGGCGTTATGACAGCTCTCACTGTTAAGCGACATCGAAGCAAGATGGCCTAAGCCAAAGTAGAATAAATCCCCAGATTTGTCCCTTTTGCCAAAAGTATATACAAATATTTACTCTATTACATAATTGTGTTATTAAATAAATACAAAAGTTATATATCTTCTATTTCAATCTCTACGAAAGTGTAAAAATATTTTAATTTGGTTATACTTCTGGCAAAACAAATCTTAAATGTAAAAAGGCTATAAAGAGCTGAGTAGAGTACAGTTAAGAGCGATACGAAACGTCTAATAGTCTATATTTGACGGAGGAAAGGCGCCATGGTGTTACTATGACCCCGTCTTTTGTTTACGCAACGACACCGTATTTTACGCAGCGGTGGGGTCGCGCCTCGAGGGTGAATGTTAAAAATATCATAACCATACTTCATTCATTTAGGTACTTATTAAAATACAAACTAAACGTGGCTCTGTCAAACAGGTAATCAAAACTGTTTTTCAAGTTTTGACGTATCACGGTTCTGTAGGGTGGTCCAAAATACATAGAATAAAAAAATAATCTCCAAATAATTCTTCCACATAGGTTATATATGTTCCATAGACTATATACGAGCGTAATAGACGTTCAGTCTTCTATTTCCCGTCTATGTAACGTCGTAATGTCTGTCATATATGTGACGCTACGAGCTCTCAGAAATGGTTTAGCGAAAGAAAAAACCGCTTTCGCTATCTCGTTCGCACTTGTATTCATGCCGTAAGAGACTGTTCTCTCGCTGCTAGTATTATTAATGTCTATGATTTATTCACTATAAATGAGTTGCTTATTTGTTATACAATTTGACTGATTAAATGTACGTCTACTGGTCGCTCAAAACGTTGAGTTTATGCCAAAATCTCACTCTGATACAAAATACAAAAAAAAATCTAGTAAGGATTAAAAACAGAAGTAGAATATTCCACTGCTGCAACATAGAATACAGAGACATGATCTGTCCAAAGCTTTTCTCATTTGATATCTGTATATATAAAAATGTATCACTGTTTCCCTTGGTCATGCCATAACTGGAGAATAGCAGGACCTTTTTTTTGTTGTGTACGTAATTACCAGAACTAGGTTTGTATGAAAAAAAAATTACACCCAGGCGGTGCCGGGCTCGGACAGCTAGTGTACAATGAAATATATGAAACGCGACCAGTAAAGTTTATTCAATTGCAATAAACCTTGGTATTATTCTCGTGTATTTTGAAATAAAAAGACCTTTTGGACCACCCTAGTTTTCTTCGTCTATTGGCTGGATTCTTGGTTGGTCACTTACCTTAACAAATGAAGTATAGTTAAAATCAAAAGCATTAATATTTATACGGCCATCGCGCGAAACATACACCTTATTATCAGCGGCGTAGGGTCGTATAGATATTGACGACTTGGGCACGTATCCTTCCTTATTCATTCAAATGCTAGGATTCGATATTCAATATATATTGTAATTTAAACTATAATATATAACTCGAACTTCTAATCTATTTTCTGCCGCAATCTCGAATAGACCGTTAGACATTTCAATAATAAACATACCTATACTAAAACACTTCTATAACTGGCCGAAATGTAGTGACATATCATGCCAATAGGGTGTTAAGAGGCCTCATACGAAAGGTAAGCTGTCACCGTGTGTATTTTTCATTATTCAAGTGAAATTAAGTAAAATTCTCAAATCTAAAACTACTACTCGTGACACGTAATGAGTACGAGAGTGACGTATGCTTTATCGACATTTTATCACGCGATATACGCAACCATACAAGGCCCGCTGCAAGTGTAGTTAAACGCGTGTATATGCAATATTTTGTTAAGGTTAGAGTTATTTTAAAATAATTTCAAACTTAAACATATATTTTACGCGTAGAATAAGTTTCATATATATATTTATGCGATTTCGATGAAACTAGATATGAAGATAGCTTAGAACCAATTGAATTGCACAACATCTGGAAATTTCACTCAATGACATTTCAATCAATAAAAAAACAAAAGATGTGTCGTCAGCTGACCTTGGTAAGATGCCTCCTAAAAAACGTCTAGGTGGGATCAAAATTCGATTCGGAAAATAACCCGATAATCTTTAACACAATTGATAATATAAAGGTAATATAATTAATTGTTTACTTGCTGGATTAACCAACCACGACCGAAGCGTTGTCTTAACAAAAGAATCCTAATATCTAACTTATCGATCATCTCCGCAGTTTTCTGTAACAAGACAAAGTATACATAGAAACGCAACGATTAAACTATTAAGTATAGTTTTAATTTAAATATGCTAAGGTTAATTTTTATCTACCCTAAAACTTTGTCATCATAATGATTTTTAATTGTAGATCCGTCGAGTTTGGACTCATTTGACACGTCTTTCAATACCAAATGAATCATCTAGGGTTAGGATTTTGGTGGCATACCATGGTTCTAGAATCCATGGAGTTTCTACTTCCTAATAAAAATATATTAGCTTCTGTCGGCGACTCCATCCGGGTACATTTCAATTATCGTTATTCTCGTGGGTTTTTGCAATTTTCCGGGATATAAGATAAGATAAGATAAGATTTATTTATTTGTAATAATCATACATAGTCATTTTTACATTAATAATATTACATTCAATAGCATAATAAACTAGTTATCATTATAAATTTAATTGCATTATGTCATTGGATTAATTAACTAAGTTACATTTGTGAATACATTTATTAAGTTACTATGTCAGAATGGAGATTTCGTATACCAGGGTATACGAAATCTCCATTCTAAATTTCATCCAAATCCGTCACGCCGTTGCAGCGAGAAGGAGTAACAAACTAACACAGAAACTTTCGCATTTATAATATGACTAGGTTAAACACCTTGATTTTGACTTTCAGTCTTCAGTATATTTCAAAATAAACTAAAGATATTTTTGGTTCGGTTTATACCTACTAATATTTGTTGTTATTCATCCATACCTTAATGCGTTTAAATTGTTTCAGTGGTTTATAGAATGAATGGATTGTTAAACATGACAATACTAAGTCAAAATCAATATAGTAAGGAAATAGCGACTCCATGGATCTAGAACCATGGTATGCCACAAAAAGTACTACACTTAATAATCAGTTAGAAGTACAGTCGGCAACAAAGTGTTATTGAAAATGGAATATAAAAGACATATAAAGTCATACTGTTATAAATCTAAAACGGGACTTAATCGCGTAAAAATATATTTAGCTCAACGTTTCGTTCGTGGTCACGAGCTGAACTGAAGAGGGCTTATTTATGAAGGGTGCGAGTTTTTCAAACTACCCGCACTTGTTCTTGTTTTTGTTTCATCGGAATACCCACCGACCGGCACACAACACTCACAATGTCCGCGGTTTTGTCCGACTATACATGACGACACTTGCAAATCGATGATTTCCAAAAAAAACGTTTTTTTTTATTTGCTTATATCCACCTCTTCACGATTCTACTATAGAAATCCATTCCGTAGAGAGTTATCTAATAGTTTGGTCCTGACTCGTCACAACGCGATTAAGTTCCGTTTTAGATTTATAAGTTTAATTATTGAACTTCGCGAAAGTTTAAAACAAACAACATGTAAACTCACCTATTCAGCGGCTTCTCCTTATAAGTGACCGGCTTCCGGTTCCTCCTCGTCCTGCCCTCGCTGATCCGGTCGGCGCCGCTGCCGCTGTCGCTGTCCCCGCTATCCCGGCGGCTGTCCTGCCCGTTGGCGAGGCCGGCAGCAGCGGCGGGGTGGTCACCGTCGGCCTTGTGCTCGAGGGAGGAACTGTCAAGGGCTCGGGCTGAATGTTCGCTGAAATATTATTACATGATTCTATTGTTTAAGTTGTTAGCAAGGATCGTTTTGCATCTTCAGATACGAAGACGGCAAGACGCGTTTTTTTTACAGTAGGTTGAAGCGGGTGGGCACTACTTCGTGGCCTCCCCATTCACCCGACTTAAGTCCATTCGATTTTTTTTACTGGGGAGCGCTAAAAGAAAAAGTGTATCTCAAACCAATAGAAAATTTAGCTCTGCTACTTATTGGTTTTTTCTATTGGTTTGAAGTACAATTTTTCTTTACAATTACAATTTATCCAGTAAAATATCGAGTAGATTTAAGTCGGGTGAACGGGCTGGCCACGAAATAGTGCCAACCTGCCCTATCCACCTAGACAATCTAGCAAGTACCATACCATTTTAAAATCCACACTAAATATGACCTCTTTAAAACCTACTTACCAAAATAACCTACTATATTATTTTTTCAGTACAGTCACTTTAAGTTGGGTTATTAATTAATTTTGAATAGGATAAAAAGTAAAATTTCATTTATCCTCTTATGGGCCACCATACAAACAGGGAGATTTTTGTAAGTGGAATTTTGAATCTATCATCAAGGCAATAATGTTCAATTACGATTGATATGGTTTACGAAGAACTTTATTCTCATAAAGAATTTACAAAATTCACTTACATGAGAAATATAAATAATTAAATAACATTTAAACGTAGTAAATACTAAAAAAACACAACCAGCGCGCAGACAGTGTTAATTTTATACAAAGTTATTGGTTGCAGTAAGAAATACAAAAATTATCGATGCCATTTTCAGTTTATAAATAAACCTTTTCTTATTGCACCACAGTTTTATTGCACTCTTGGTCTAACGAGGCTAAAATTGAGTTAGTTATAGTTTAATTTTTAACTGTAAAAATATTCAGGGTTACATTACAAAAAATTGAAGAAAAGCGAAATTTTGCAGTCACAGCACTACGAAGTTCATCACAGGGTGTAATTTTTTTCGATTTTTGTTTGAGTGGCTATAATTTTTCAAGTACTTGGCTTAGATTTTTTTAATTATCTTATTACCCTGCTTGCCCTATTTCCCACTTTTGGCTCGACGTTGATTTTTGGGAGAGTTATAAGTAAGTGTAAAAATAGGAAAAATATTCAAGTAATTACCAAAACAGGACATTTCTAAGAAATTATACTTGATTAAAGATCCATAAAATTACCTCGTTCGATAAACAACGTTTAGGTTACCTTCCCGAGAATCACCATAGTTGCGTAGGTATGATAAATAATGATGCAGTGTGATGAAAGAGTAGTGGGAATGTACTCACGACACAATGACCCTGGAATCCGTAGCGCCGTTAGGGCTGGGTGCGTCAAAACGCATGGGTCGTTTGGGCGGCGACACGTCCGAGTTGTCTAGCCGCATCTTCGGGACCAGCACTTGGAGTATACGCTCGTTGGGGATCTGTTTCACACTGGGGATAGGAAGGAAGTACAAATGAATGAATTATGAACGCATAATAGCTATAAAGTATGCTGCTGCTTTATAATGCATTTGATAAAGCGCGACGACACGACGAAGAATTCCGTACATTGACCTTTAGTAGGTCGCCTGGGTCGCAAGCCTGTCGCTGACGTGTGGTACTTGCCTGCGGGGCGGCGGCGTGGCGGGCGGCGTGGCGGGCGCGCGCCTGCGCCGCCGCAGCGTCGGCGAGTACACGCGCGCCGCCGGGCTGCCCGCCTGCACGAAATAACAGAGGTGACACTCATATAGAGAAACGTTTATACCTACGAGTTCAAAATGTACCAATTTTCTTTCTTATATGTTGCCTCCGTACTTGATTTGATCAGTACATATTTTAAAATATTAGATACACAATCCTAACGTCAACCTGTTCAGTCAATTTTCCTGCTACTTCAGACATTTGTCATTCTTGATTGATTTGATATGTAGAAAAAATACAAAAATATATCTAAATTTCACTTGAGTGCAAATGCAATACATACATTTATAAAGTTAAAACTAGTTTTGGGGAAAAATACTGGATTTAATATGATAAAAAAAAAAAATCAAGTTGACACGTTAACTTATAGGTAAGCGTTAACTCAGTGTAAGACAAGTTTGACTGACCTTTTCCTGCGAAAATGTTGTGCTAAATATAAAGAACTTCTTAGAGGCTTACAATTTATTTATTTATTTTTATTCCGTTTATACTAAACAGACATTCTGTGATATGTGTTCTTTAACAGATTTGTTTTTGCTTCCGTGATAACGATGTATGGTTACAATCAGTTACAATACGAAACAACACGGCGACACGTCAAAACCAATATTGTTTTACAGTGAACAATAGAGGCATTGGTGGAAAGTGGTGGATCTAAAACCCACAGATATTTCCATTCTCAAGATCTCAATCTTAAGACTGCAATCACAAGACTGCAAATGCGTTGCCAAGACTGAAAACTAAAATGGAACGCTCCTATGCTACTTATTTCACAGATTGTCTTATCCCCACACAGGAACACAACAATAAGAACAATGTTGCTTGGCAGTATGTAAAAAAAAAAGAAAGACTGGTAGCGATTTAAATGGACCCAATATGAACAAAATAGTAATTTCAATATATTGTTTGTTTACATAGTTAGCAAGTTCCATAGAATTACAGTTTACATATTTATGAAGTCGACGTACAGCAGTTAAGGTAATTTAATTAATAAAGGCAATCTGAATACCAAACAGACGATAAATTAATTACCACTCAATTAGTCAAATAAAAAAGACAAGAATTAATTTTTTTTTGTAAAAAAGCAATCATTATAGATACTTGAATCTTTAAATCTTTGTTTGTAGGTAGTCGTATGAGTAGTAAGTATAAAGGTGATATTAGTGGCCGGAACTGTAGGTATAACTTGAATACCGTCGAGCCTATAAAAAAATACATATAGCCTTTTCGTTTTAGAATTTCATAAGGAACATTTTTGTCCTTCACACATTTTTCGTATCTATCCTAATTGTCCCAAGAAAGTTAAAAAACCGCGGGGTCATATCACGGTGGGGGTTCAACCCCAGCATCAGGCGGAGGGGGTGGGAGAGTAGTGAACTTTAAACACCACACCCAAATGTCATACATAAAATGTATACTCAGCTATGGGCCCTGACTGAGAACCAACTCAAGCCTCCCAAAGGGAATACCTGATTTCCGCAACTCAACGTCTAGCCTGAGTATGAGTTACAAGTAATACCTGCACTGTGTCGACAGCCTTGTGCACGGGTGGGGCGGCAGCCCCGGGCTCCTCGCCGTGCGTGGTGGAGTCGGGCTCCAGGGGCCGCCGCCGCGCCGCCAGCGAGTCTAGCAGCCAGCTGGGACCTTCCAGGGGGTCTGCTCGGGGTCTAGGGATACATTTTCTTAATTATTGTGTACAGCTTGTGTCAATTGACATTGCCAAAGATGTAAATTGGACAGATAACCTCAAATATTCTTCAATCGTGTTTGTATTTATAATAAAGTATAATGAATAGTTATTTAATGTTAAATGTAATGTGAACGTAAAGATCAAGTGCATAAATCATTGTTTAGACCTCACTTGAGTTTTAGTTTACTACTAAAGATTAATTTTAGCTTGCGATTTTTTGCTATTAATGTTGCTATGCATGTCCAAAATGAAGAAGTTTTTATTATTATTAAAAAGGAACCCTTATAGTGACACTACAACTTAAGTATACAACAATGCCAGTTAAAAATGTTATCTACCTTGGTGGAGTTAAAACTTCATCTTCTGGTTCCAAATCTTCAGTGACAATATCTAATCTTTGCCTAAAAAAAAAACAAAATTAGGTTAAATGTTTTAATTTTGAACTGATGTTGATTGCAACTTTACTTATATGCTTTAATTGTGTTGATAAGTAAAAGTAAGTAAAACATATTTATTTTCTCCACCACCAAGTATACAGTTTATGCATAATATAGAAATTAACTTAAGAATAGGTACAGAACTTGTGCGGCAGAGACTGGTGCCCGAAGTAGGGGAAACCTGTTTGTGAGGTCATCAGGTCTATAGGGACAAGTTTTGGAAGGTGACTACAATGTTATAATAAACCTTAATACTAGTTAAGTAGGATACATTTATTTAACAACAAGATTTGTAAAAGTAATTAATTACAAAAGAAAATAATTACAATAATAGTCAGCCCTCTCATGTCACAGTGTCCGGGTGAATATTTGGGCGTTTCAACCGCCGTCATTGTTGTCTTCAATATATTGACGGAAACAATGATAATTACCAGCAACTTTTGATGTCAAAGTCAACGGACCCGGGGGTAGTATTAATTCCATTTAAAATCATAAGACAATTAAAAAGTTTATCTTGAATAATATGCGAAGACAATAATGACGGCGGTTAAAACGCCGAATAATCACCCCCTTGCAAGCGTCACATGTACATATGTATATAAACAGTTTATTATAAAAAACACCGAAATACAAACATACATGTATATCTGTACTTGTACCTAACTGTTACAATGTTATGGAAAACGCAATAAATAATTTGAATTTGCATGCCCAATGTCACAAAAAAACCAATTTAAGATAAAGATAAAGATAAAAGAAATTTATTCAGTAAGTAGGCCGCTCGGGCACTTTTACACGTCAAGAATCTACCAGCGCTTCCCAAGAGGAGACCACTGCTGAGAAGAAACGCCGCAAGAAACTCAGCAGTCAGTCATTTATTAAACATATTTCATATTTCATATCACAATGGTACTACTTAGTCTAGCGTTATATAAAGCTACAAGTATTAAATAAAATATAATATCAAATAACATGTGTTAGTTCAACAGGAAAACATGGCAAAAATCATACGGGAGAGATAGAGAAAAGAAAAAAAATAAAAAAATAGAATCAACTACTTATGTGTATATGAGATGGTGCAAGATGACCACATAAAAGTTTCGATATGTTTTCCTGCATCAACGGTGTTAAGTAGGGGATAACACTTTCCAGAAACATGATAAAAATATACTTACGATGATTCGAAGCCATCTTCGTCAGTCGTGTTGCGAGATTCGTCGGCTGCCTCTTCCATGCTTGCTGTGAAAAATTTGTGCGAGATTTAGAATTAGAACGCGAGAAATATTTGACTCTCGATGAAAATATAGGCAAAAGGTTAACAGCTATGCCTGCCCATGGTATCATAGCCCCTTAAGAATGCATGTATTTTGGTCTCAGGTCCCTCTTGGGTGGACCAGGTGGACCGAGAGCCATTTTTTTTAATGCTAGTGTTCCGCATTACTAAAAGCATAAATTAAACTTACTGTCAAAAGGCACATTCTCCCCACTATCATCGGCTGTAACAGCTTCTTGCTCAGTCTCATTGTTGGTGGGAATATTCCTCATATCTATCCTTGTTAAAGGTATGTATACATCTGTAAGGATCAAGCAAAACTATCTAGAAAACTATAAAATACACAATTTTTATTGTTATTATTCTCTGAAATTGTTCTTAAATGATAATTTAAAGTAAATTACTTCATTTGCCATTTTTGTTACGATAGATTAATCTGACATCTTTGTAAATTTTAATTGTTTATTTTTTGTTTTTTATTTTTAATGTTGTACAAATTTAAATGTAACATTATAAAGAGTTTGTGTGAATTTATTGATTTTCGTATGCCACCTGGCAAAACAAAGTAATACCAGTATTTCTCTGCTACTTTAACCAGTTTTAAATCACTGACTATGAGTTTAAAAGAAATAAAAAGGATTACAATCCTGCTTTATTTTATTTAAAGAAATCAATTTGTTAGTAGGATACTTTAAATGTATTAATTTC
Source organism: Acleris sparsana (assembly GCA_923062465.1). Taxonomy (NCBI): domain Eukaryota; kingdom Metazoa; phylum Arthropoda; class Insecta; order Lepidoptera; family Tortricidae; genus Acleris; species Acleris sparsana. The sequence continues at coordinate 20,757,919 of OV281286.1, forward strand.
TTGTAGAGATTCACAAATAAATAGAATGTTGTTACAAACAAAAATCATACACAGAAAAATGTGAAATAAACCATTACCAATTTAATATAGACAAGCGAAAAAGCGCTTAAATGAAAAAGGAATTCAGTTTTAATCAGCTGAGATAAACTGTTACTCGAAAATATATAAAGATATAATTGCTTTTCTGGTTAACTACTAAACAAACGGAAAAACTTACATGAAACAAGTTTGCACGGTTAATTGCAGCATATCTAATCAGTTAATAAATCCTGTTACAAAGTTTTAGTTCCATCAAAGACAGCTATTTATGATTTAATTTAAAATACATAAAGAAAAGCTTCATTAATGGATTTTTATTATTCACAGCCTGCATAGATAAAGTTGAGCACAAGTTTTCTGCAAATTTCACTGTTTAAACTTAAACAATGTGATGTAACAATAAACAATGTATTTACCTTGTAACATGTGCATAGGAACTGCTCTCACAGTGACATTCCTTGCATTTGGACTCCTTGATACTGGCCCTAAAAAAACAATGGGTTTTTTTACTGTCATCTAGTTCTGTGCTATGTTTATTGTATCAAGTTTCAAGCTGGACAGGATATTAGTTAAAAAATATATTCATAACTTGAACCAAACAAACACACAGCCAAAAAAATTAAGTAAAGAGGGGCATTTCTTTATAACTCTTTCCCAATCCTAAATTGTGATTAGTATGAAGTGACCTTGACCTTTAGTATGAAAATGTAAGGTTCATATACAAGACTCAGTAACAAATAGTCATGCCCATCACATAAATATCTGCCCTTACTAATTTAGTTCAGGACCGCTAGCTTCGTAGGCAGGGTTACTACCACTTAGGCTAACCTGTTATCAAATTATGCCAAATACATTATAATTAATTGCAGGGATGTAACAGAGCTCCGGTTCCGCTTCCGTTAAGTCGGAACTTCCGTTTAGTTTTAAACATCCGCTTCGGTTCTGGTTCTGTTACTTCCAAAACGGCTTTAAAGGCTGATGATTCATGATTGGAATTTTTATTATGAATAGATAGACTTAGCTTAGACCTACCCTTAACATCTCATCCACCTCCATCCAATCCACCTATCTCTCGGGTTCCGTTTCCGCTTCTGGTTCCGTTAAACTAAATTTAAAACATCTGGTTCCGGTTCCGATATAACCACATCTGTTACATCCCTAGTTAATTGTTGTCCCAAGCCTATAAGATCCTAATTTGAAACTACTTCAAAATCTAAATTTGTTTTCCTAGTAACTACTTATTAATTTTAAATTTATAAATAATGTTAATAGATTAAATAGGCTAAAATAACTTAGTCTAATAGTATGGGTAACTCAAGCTTACTGTGGCCAGTTAAATTTAAAGTCCTGCTTAAAGAAACCACAGGTTGTATGGATTGCCCTCCCATCATCATTGGTGGAACCCGATGCACCTTCTCTGTAGAATTACTCATGTTGCTCCATCGAGGAGATATGGTTTCTAGCTCCGGTCTGTTTCTCATGTATGTCTTAGCAAGCTCTATAGTACGCGCTACGGCACTGGAGGCTTGAACGAGGTGGGATAGGGCTTCTTCACTAGCTGTTTGTAGGGCAGCATCTAGTTTACGTGCTTCTGCAGCACCACCACTTTTGAGTCTCTGAAGAAACGAAAAAACATCTATCATAGTGGAATTAAGCATTTGACTCAGATCAGTGTTCTTATTTTAAATATCTGTTAACCTAAATCTAACAAGACTAGAATATGACGTTTATGAATTTAGATAAATTTAAGATACAGTTATTAAGCCTATAAGTTACTTAGTATATAAGCATTTATTTCAGGAATTGTAAACCAACATTTAACATGAACAACTTTTTTTTTAATTGGCACAAAGTTTTATTACTTTATAAGTTAAAAATATTGCAAAGCCTACACAAACAGTAGGACTGTTATATTATTACCCTATAGATAAATTATATAGGAAAGTTAGAGTAAGTATGTCCACCATTGCAAGTTAGCACATACAAGGTGGGATCTAGCAGGTATTATAGCTTTCTTCAAACTAATTAAGACTATAAACGGATATAATTGATTTCAAATTACTGATACGAACCGTATACGAATGTACATGTTAATGAAAATTCTACAGTTCAATAACCTTTCAAGACAACAGCTGTTTTAGGAACATAGTACGAAATAACTAGTTGGATACTCACAATCACTTTGAGCCGTAGGTCGTTTATTTCCTTCATTAGATCAAGCTTTTCATTTTCTTTTTGAGCTGCCGTCATCTTCCAATACTGAACCTTTTGCACCAATTCATTGTTTTTCTCTTTAAGACCTTTAAGTTCATCCTCAGGAGTCGCCATGAAAACAGCTAAGTAGGGATAAAATATCACACGCCCTACTGTGCTATAAGAGAAGAGTATAAGCTGACTTATGTATTAAATAACTCCCGTTTTTATTGCCTTATTTTATTGTTTTCGTTCTATCAACAAATCAAACTGAAAACGAAAAATTAACTTGACTATAGACAGTGCGAACCACAGAGATGAGAAATAAATTAAAGTGCAATAAAGAACAGAGTATTAAGCCTACTGTACAAAAGATGTGAAATAAAAAGTTACCGATTAAAACATTGTCAGGTTGTTGTCACGATTGATAACTTATGTTCAATTTTAGGTCAACGTTAAGTATGTTTAGTTTTACTGAAACTACTTTCATTGACCGTGTGGAAGCTTTTAAGCAAGTTTTATATATTTTACCCAACTGCCTGTAGCCAAAAAAAGGATAATTTAATAAGTTTTACCATCTATATAAATGAATATTTGATCAAAATCAGATATTCCTTTTATTGAGCAGATTTTAATAACTTGTGTGCCATATAATGCAAAGGCTACTACTTATAAAGGCTATATAAAATTTCTAATTATTGTCGAGAGACAAAACGTATCTTTTTCTTTTGGGGATACTATATTTGACTAGCTGGCAGCCCTAGACTGCTGTCAAAAGTGTCAAAATAATCACGTTCGCCGACGCATGTCACGCATGGCGTTTTAAGGTTAGTTTCATTTGATAAAGTTAAAAGAACTGTTTATTAGTGAAAATGTCGTTCCGCGGTAGAGGAGGCGGCGGTGGAGGCGGACGCGGGTTCGGCGGCGGGGGAGGCGGAGGTCGAGGTGGAGGACGAGGCCGCGGCGGCTTCGGCGGAGGGCGCGGCGGCTTCGGCGGAGGCCGCGGCGGCGGCGGCGGCGGCTACAGGCAGCAAGACTTCGGGCCCCCCGAGACCGTCACGCCGCTGGGACACTACGGCTGGACCGTCCAGGACGACCTCGTTTGCAAGGTCGACATCGAGGACGTGCCGTACTTCAACGCGCCCATCTATCTAGAAAACAAAGAACAGATCGGGAAGATCGATGAGATCTTCGGCAACCTGCGCGACTACTTCGTTTCCGTGAAACTGGGGGAGAATATTAAAGCGAAGAGTTTCAAAGACGGACAGCAATTCTACATCGATCCGGCGAAGCTGTTGCCGCTGAAGAGGTTTCTGCCGCAGCCGCCTGGGGCGAAGCGAGGGCGCGGGGGACGAGGCGCGGGAGGCAGAGGAGGTGGAGGGTTCGGAGGTCGCGGTGGGGGCGGGCGGGGCGGCGGCGGCTTCGGGGGCCGCGGCGGGGGTAGCGGGTTCGGGCGCGGCGGCGGCGGCGGGTTCGGCCGGGGCGGCGGCGGAGGCCGCGGAGGAGGCGGGTTCGGGGGCCGGGGCGGAGGCGGCTTCGGCCGAGGCGGCGGCGGCCGCGGTGGGGGCTTCCGAGGAGGACGATAGTGAAGGACAGTGTACATTGACTGTGATGTGGACTTTGACGGGGAGCTGGTGGCCCTCGCCATCTGGGCTACTTGAGACTGGAACTTCTGTAGCCTCAAAAGCTATGTTCATGAAAACAGCTTTAGGGTCCCATGTTAGATTAATGTTGACTATATAGATAAGTAAAGGTCTAATTTCCTAATACTTACTATGTAACAGTGGAGAAAGACTTGAGCTGAGTGATGGCAGCAAATGTAGCAACCACTGAGTGTTAGCTATGTAATATTATGTACCTAGTTAATTTTATAGGCTTTTGATATAATGAAGCTGGCACTCAATGGATTAGAAGACATGTTTTGCATGTATGTACGTAAACACTTCATTATAATTTAAGTAAGAGATTCTTCCTTCACTCATGATTGCATGGTGTCTTTTCTCTTGTCTTAATCATTGTAAGCAGTTATTTGAGGCAATAATCTTTTAGACACAGACTTGCTTCAGGTACAGTCAGCTGCAGAGATAAGTATACCCTCCTGCATACAAGTTTCCTACGCAGGGGGGTATACTTATCTCTGCAGCTGACTGTACATCTTACATAGTACATCAAGCTATTTACTGAATTTTGTTACTATCTAACTCTGAAATGTCGTTGTATTAAATCAAACTTGTGGTGCTTTTGTATTTAAGCAGCAAATTGTGTAAGCCCAAAACTCAATACAGCCAGAATTGAGCAATGAAATAAAATAATTTGTAACTGGCGAGTTGACTCCAACAATATTTGCTATGCCATAGACATATAAATCTGAGGTTCATCCCACAGAAGCACTTTAATTGCTTTGAGTTTTAATTAAATTCAGTGCATTTACTCTTACATCATATATTTTAGGTTATCTACCTAACGTTTAGGTAATAAGTGTTATAAAATAAGGTTTGTTTGTTTGTAGTCTATGTGGCGAGGGCCAAGTGTAATTATAACTATAAATGATATTGTAATTATTAAGAATAAAGTTTTTTATTCTTGCATTTATTGTTTACTTAAATTTACATGTATCCATTTTGAAATAATGAGGTATGGTTAACACATAGTGCCCACAATGCAACAAGTACTGTGTTGCAGCAGTATTTTTCATTTGCTACTAACAGTGGGCCGGACTATCGGGATGTTGGCACTGAATATCATCTCGTTGGATCATTTTAATATGACATGTAAACACATACTTTATTTATATGTTTCTATAACATTTGTGTAATTTTTTCACAAGTACATCATGTGTTTTTATATCACAATAGGTAATAGACTAGATCTATGGGTTATGAGGAGCATAATCAAGTAAAATTTAAAGACAAAATAAAGTCAATAACTTTATTATCCTTATAAAATAAATACTAAAACAAATTACTAATCCTCTATATTCTCCAATTCTGCCTTAGAGGTAGACGGCACATATTCCGATGAAAGTGCTTTTCCCCGATGATTGAAGATGTAGAATGATGGCAGGTTGCGCTGAGTGTCCCACTTGGTGGCATTCAATTCTGCTCCAGCAGGAATCTCACGGAGATTACCAGCAACATTCAATACTCCCCACATCACTGCAAATAGGCTGGTGACTGCTTGGACCACAATCTGTGAATAAAATAGTCCATAGACAATAGCTATAGGTTTTATTTTTCTGCAGTTGATAGAATAGTCTGAAAACAGATGGACAGTAACACAATTAAATGACCTAACTAGATATTACACCCTTTTCATGACTTCCAAAATTAAGTCAGTAATGATCAGGTTGTCCATGATACCTAATCACAGCTTGTTTTGTTCAACTAGTGCTTTGTAAATACATTAACCTTTTGTTTGTGTTTGTTTAGGATTCTGACCATATTTATTATACCTTAATTTGAAGAGTCTGGAATTCGGTAATTTTTTACCCTCCCACAGAAGAACCAATTCAAAAAGCAAGTGTGGCACTAAATAATTTTCCATGCATTTATAATAAGGGTGTACACAGGTAATTTACAATCAATGGAATACTTACATCTAGGGGTAAACCCGTGAATTCCTGGGCCGTAATCCTTAAATATGAACGATCTAAAATGACAAATAAATCAGTAAATTAAGGAAACATTCACTGAATGAATAAAATACACTTTGCTTCCTATTATAACGCAGTATCTTACGTTGTGCTGCTGAAAATGCTGAATGAAATAGAGATATGAAGCCGACGATAATAATCGTTTTATTGAAAGATGATGCCATTTCCGAGTATTTCTTTGATCGAAATAAATTACAAACGGATGAAATGAATAAATAAAATTCTTTTCCCTGACTTTTCTGTAATCAATGACAGTCAGTGTCGTCAGTGATAGTAAATTTGCCAATTTTGCCATAAACAATTTACCAATGACAATTATTATTTTATTTTGCATAACAGCGCAATTACACGCCTAATATTAAACACATTTTTATTTAGGTAATTTTATACAACAACAAACAAACCATTTAACGCATTTAAAATTTTCATACGTCATTATTTTATGTAGGCAAGAAACATTCAATCATACTCTACAATCTCTAAATAACTTTGGTGTGCAAATCTCAAGTAAAATAATTAAATTAGTTGAATCGATAAATCGGTGAAGCGTTAAACGGTTACGATCCGACACGACACGAAACGAATCACTACACTAGTTCTGTCACGTCCAAGGAGCGGTTGCACGACGCCGCAGGGCGTTTTATTTTCATTGTTTATTTCATTAGTGTTTTTAGTGAAATCTTCCTTTAATTACATAAAAATGTCTCGAAATCCAAAGCTAGAAGAATTTGAAATCGAACGAAAACCATCGAGGTTCCAGGATATGCGTAGTGGCAGTGATTTCTTCTCACGAAAGCATTCTCATTTTCTCGATAAAAATGCTTCTAAGGGGAGATCGTTAAAAAGTTGGGGTAAGTTTTAGTATAGTAAATAAAATGTATTACTTTAATATGTAATCTCACATCGAATTTGTGTATATTATCTTCATTTCTCAGTTATATTTCAAAGTTTTAAGACAATTGTGGGTGTGGCATACCTTCTGCTTCAAACTTTGTTTGCAAGTTTCAGATTTTTTTGCTGATGACCTAGTTTACCCGCTCACGCTTTTGTTTTATGCAGTTGTGTACTTTATAACTGAAAATACACTAGTTTAATGATTGATGACTTATCATCGTTTCATGCGGTCGGGCTGATGTCTCAGAATTGATACATAAACCATTTTTTTTAAACAGTTGAAGTCATTCATCCATGTTAGGGCCATACTGAACCTGGAGCAGTTAGCTACATTAAACAATTGTCTATCTATTATAAATAAATCTTGTTGAAGCATTTTGTTTACGTGTGATTAAATAATGTTTTATTCTTGATAAGCTATCAATCTAGCATGAAAAAAAACATATTGAGTAAACTACTCCTGTAGATATCTTAACTAATATTAAAAAGGGGAGTTAAGGAAGGAAGGAAGGAATATGTCGGGTTAAACTGTTATTTTTTAACATTCTAATTGAAAGGTACACAATTTCAGATGATAGACTATTTAAAAAAAAAAAGTTTGCCTAAAGGACAAATGATTGACTTTAAATGTCCTTATAAGGACAAGTGACTTGAAAATTAATATATTGATATTATTAAAGATAGATAGATAGTTAATATAATGGAAATATTTATAGTGTACCATAACTTTATTTGACCCGTAGTGTGTCCTATGTGCACCAAGTGCGCATAACATAATTTATATATAAAACTAAAATTGTCAGTATATAGAGATAAGAATTAATTTACGTGCTTGATAGGTATATAATTTTTGATGTGTACCACCCAAACTTTAGTGAAGTCATGTTCAATATGTCCTTGCAACAGAATTTATCATCAGTTGTTCAATTTCTAATTGGGTAGCAGGCTGGTAGGTTGTAATCCCTGTTTTCATTTGGGCATGTAAATCCAATTATTGGAAGCCCCTACAATCCAATTAATCAGAGGTCAAGCTGTTGCTAGCACTAGTTGATTGAAGGGCAATTAACAGCTTATTTACAGTATAATACTGTGTTGTATAACAGTAACTATTAGTTAGATAAAAACCCTGATTAATGGTGACCCCGTTTTCAGAGGTAATATCTTCTAAATGGTACCAACAGATTTTCATGAAACTTAGCTTAGAAAGACGGCTAGAAAACCGGCTTAATAAAAGGGGTAAATGTGTTAACCAGTAAAAATAAGTTTGACAAACATTCTAAATTACTGTGACATTGCATGTCCGTGTTGTGAACAACACAGGTGATTTTTTCACTCTATGTTCAGTCATCCACAAAGAGATGTATCCAATTTTGGACATTTTTACAATTCTAGAATTCTAGAATTATAGAATCTCTTTTTAGTTGACTGTAGAATTATGTCGTATTGATAATTTATTATTAATATAATTGTAGTTTATAAATAAAATGCTCACATCATGTCATGTTTCTATGATTTACCAAAGTGAATAAGACAATTCAAGTTCATTTCTATGTGCAAAATACCACTTAAACTCTTCAATAGACTTTAAAAAGATTATGTCTTAGTTTATTTAATATAGTTGTTATTATCCAATACATTTCAAGTATGTTTTCTTTTGCATATTAATAATTGTATTTTGTATTAAATGCACCATCTAATACCAATCACTATCAGAGATGTTGGTGAATTTTGAACCCAATATAATCCTGGAACACAATAGGAAACTGGGACACAATAGAAACCTGGAACACAATAGAAAACTTGGAACACAATAGAAACCTGTAACACAATATAAACCTAGAACACGAAAGAAACCTGGAACACAATAGAAACCTGGAACATAATATAAACTTAGAATACAAAATTAACCTGGAACACAGTATAAACTGGAACACAATAGAACCTGGAACACAATAGAAACTGGAACACAATAGAAACCTGGAACACAATGGAATCCTGAAACACAATAGAACACCTGGAACACAATAAGATACCTGGAACACAATAGAAACCTGGAACAATATGAACTTGGAACATGGTATAAACATGGAACACAATATAATCCGGAAAACAATAGAAAACCTGGAAAACAATTAGAAACCTGAAACACAATAGAAAACCTGGAACACAATAGAAACCTGGAGCACAATGAAATCTGGAACACAATAGAAGCCTGGAACACAATGGAATCCTGAAACCATAGAAAACCTGGAGCACAATAAGAAACCTGGAACACAGTATAAACATGGAACACAAGAGGAAACCTGAAACACAATAATGATAAAAAGATAAAAGATAAAAGACAGTTTGTCATGAATCTACCAGCGCTTCCCGGTGAGACCACTGCTGAGAAGACACGCCGCAAGAAACTCAGCAGTCAGTCATTTTTAAACATATTACAATGGTTACTACTTACAACTAGCATTACCTGTATAAAACTAAAAATATTAAATGTAATATAATATCAAATAAAATGCGTAGTTCAGCAGGAAAACATGCCAAAAATCTTATGAAAGAGATAGAGAGAGAGGGAGAAAAGGAAAAACCAAAACAAAATCACCTACTTATGTGTATATAAGACTGTGCAAGATGACCACATACAAGATTCAATATGTATTCCTACATCAACGGTGTCCCCAATAGAAACCTGGAACACAATAGAAAACCTGGAACAATAGAACACTAGAATACAATAGAAACCTGGAAGCACATAGACACAAATTACCAAATAACATTGAATTTCCAAAGTATATTGAATCCTGTTCTGTTGGTAATGAGGTTGTGATTGCTACAGACAGGGATTTGGTTTGAGATGCCGCTATTTGGCGTATCCGGGCAGATTATTATGTTGGTGATAAATTGAAAAAAAGCTTAGCCTAATTGTTAATTAATTTTCTAAAAACTTAAACGCAGGGAAATCATCAAATATTTACGTAAAAAATCAAATCTTTGGCCATTATCAACCGATTTTAATGATTGTCTTTTTCATGACTAGGGTCAGGGAAAGTCTCTTAGATTTTAATTGCGAGTTGCTTCATTGATTTACATAATATATAAATATTTGCGCTCATATTCATAAACGCAATATAAGCATATTTTAGTTCAAGTATTATTGCCTGTGTGGTTGCCGGGTTAGAATAGTGCCACTCCGTGTCTTCCCGCGGATGTCGTAAGAGACGACTAAGGGAATAAAGGCTTGTAGTACTGTTAGGCGATGGGCTTGCAACCTGTCACTAATACACTGGTAAACATCTTAGCCTGATTGTGCAAAGTGTGGTTACAGAATTATCAACAAGTTTTTAGGGTTGTTGGTAATTCTGTAGCTCTGCCTACCCCACTCTGGGAATGAAGGCGTGAGTTTATGTATGTATGTATGTATGTATGTATTATTTGTACCTTTTTGTCAAATTATTTTAAATTTCGTTTTTTCAGGCAGACTCTTCCTCTTCTACCTAATCTTCTATTCATGCTTGGCGCTTCTTTGCGCGATCTGCATGACGACATTCCTCCAGCAGTTCATCAACCCTCGCGTGCCCAGGCTCCAGCAAGAGTACTCGGTGATCGGCACCAGTCCGGGGCTGGGCTTCCGCCCGCTGCCTCCAGATGTGCGGAGCACCCTCATATGGTACAAAGGCACCGGATATGACAGTTATAAGTACTGGGAGGATCAATTGAAGGAGTTTTTGTCAGGTGTGTGCATAGTTGATTTATTTTTCTTTTATCCCTGAGACAAGGAAGAGTTTAATATGTGTCTGTTTGTTTGTGTGAATAACTGTTTATATACTACAAAATAGTGATAATTATGGATTGATTTATTTGAAAAAAATATGTTTTTTTAAGTTTCCTTTCCCGGGTTCAGCTGTCTCCATACCAAATATCATAATCGGTTGGATAATTTTCATGAAGTCATTATTTCCGTGAAGCGATATTTTCTTTTGCATTTTTTCTCCATTCTTGATTTTACCCAATTTCATTTGTCCCCGGTCGATTTTATTACCGTCACTTTGGTTCTCGTTTGACTTTTACCGAGTATTGATTTTTTACCGTTCGATATCTATCACATTCGCACTTTTTCCCAAAAGTCATCGTAATCGTAATCGCAGGTAGGTTTAAGTTAGGTCAGTTTTGCGGCTGGCCCGGAGGGCCAAATAACCCGGAAATGGGAGCTCCGCGATAGCCAAGCTCCGTCGACCCTGTCAAATTAGATTTCTGGAACGGGAAAAATCGCGACAGTAAAAATTTAATGCTGAGAAAAGAATTGAATGAATAAAACTCGTGAGAGGAAAAACACGACTGAATATAAATTGCCGGGAAAAATGTGACGCAAAAAGAAAATAAGCTGTAAAGAAAAAATGCGTCTGTGAAAGTCATCTAAACAAATCGATCTCCTTCTTTCAGTATACAAAAAGAAGGGTCAGACCGCTGGCGCTGGGCAGAACATCTTCAACTGCGACTGGCAGCACTCGCCGGAACCAGGGAAGGTCTGCGACGTGGACATCCGCACCGGCTACGAGCCCTGCATCGAGGAGAACCACTTCTCCTTCCACAAGTCCTCGCCCTGCATATTCCTCAAGCTGAACAAGTGAGTGAAAGGACAAAGTAGGCAGCCAGAGAAAGATTGCCTTGGACGACACACACATCATGTCAGTATATGGGTCCCAGTTTCCACTTACCATCAGGTGGCATGTGGGCTCGTTTGCCTTGCCTATGCCATAAAAAAACAATGTCCTCCGCTATCGTAATGTAGAATAGGATAGAATAACTTTATTGGGCTGTTTACAAAAACATTGTACATAGTTAAGGCAGTTCAGTTAAATCATTCGACGATTATAATGGCAATTAGCGTATAAGGACAATTTTGCAGTACAATTTAGCTTCCAATATGGTTAACTTTCGTTACGAAATGGAAAAAAATGAGAATTTTAATTCAGTCTTTAACTATGCAAACGGCCCTATTTCAGGTCACAAGGCCCATATTTACAAATGCCTTACAGGCTAACATACATAACAATATATAACTGAGAACTAACATGACTACTAATACACTTTCGCGGTGCTCAGTCTCTTTATTCTAGAAGTTGCTAAATACATGAACTTCAATGTTTCATAGTAAACCTAGTAAACCTAGTGAACCTTGAGTAGTTACTGGTCCGGCGACGCTCCCACTCAACATGGATCCCATCGTCTTGTTTTCCTACAGAACATAAGTGCGTCCCGTAGGTTTATGCTTTTCAGTGCTTCGTTAGAAAGCACGTCCTCCGAATGTCCGGTATCTCAGTGACGAGTACATAACACACTCGGCTAGGACATGCTGCCTCGTTTCCTCCTAGCCACAGTGTGGGCATAGGGGATCCTGTCTGATACCTTAATAGGTATCAGGCAGGATCTTGACGCTGTTTTGGTTGACGATTTCCAGGAGCCGTCCGTGAAGCATGTGGCTTAGGCTCCATTACTTCTAGTTCTCAGTTTTGTCTCTCTCCTATATGGATTCTGTATTTTTTGTCAAAATGTCTTTCTTTTTTTGATTAGGTCGTTGTTAAACATGAGCATATCCATGTTAATCATTGAGTTCTTTTGTATTATCGGTGAGATTATTGCGACCACGTTTAAACTCATTAAACCAATTGTAAACAGTGGCACGAGATGGGGCTTCATAGTGAAAGGCCAATCGTAGTCTATCATAACTTTCTTGTTGACAATGACATCGAAAGTCATAAAAAATCATTGCACGAAATTGCGTGTCTCTACTCATTTTTATTCTGTACCACTGTTCTGTGGCTTTTGTTTTTCCACTTCGAGGTGCACGGGGTTTAGTCCCAGCATTATCTCCAGGGCCTGTGTTGCCCCTGTTGTCATTAGACATGCTAGTCTCTGGACCTTCGTCAGTTCTTTGTCTGCCTCTTCATAATATAAGTATAAGTAGGTATAGATAATAAATAATATAATAATAATATAATATATAATTGTACCAACTGATTTTACTGTTATTTTTAATGAATTTTTTGACGTGTGCTTTTTATGAAATAAACATTTTTGATTTGATTAGATTTGTGTCAGCTAGCTGGCGACCACGAAATCGCCGAAATATGTCACCCCTGGGCCAGAATTCGTCCTTTTATTAATAACGTCGACAGATCTTTGGCCGGTACCCTCACCACAAATGACTTATGATTCACCTTGTGGCGGGTTTCCAACCGCTCGACCCTAGGGGCAACTCCGGTTTAACTCGCACATACTCTGCGAGCTTCTTCGCCTCCGTAAAGTAATCGGGACACGTATACAGCTGCGTCGTGGGCGTAGCGGGACACAGCAAGTGGTTCGGTCCGGTCGGTACCCAACGTATATTATGCAAACTAGCTAAAGAGACGTTTCATCAAATTCCTTATATTTAACTACTGTCTCTTAGGTAAGGATTTTTTTCATGGTCCTTTCGATGATGCTGTATCGTATAGAGAATATTTTTAAATAAGGCGAAGCAGGCAGGAATGAGGCTCATTCCGTCTTCGTTTAAAAAAAAGTAAAGCCATGCTTTTCGAGTTTGTTTATAGTTTTTATTAGTCTTGCTTTCCCTATCATCTTGCTCACTGGAGTATTGCTATATGCTGAGCCATTACGTTTTTGTACTAACTGCTACACACACATGCAATTGAAAATGTACCTAGCTTGTAAGTTCGTTTGATATATTGTTCTTTCTTCTTATGACAATGTGTGATTGAAGCATTAAATAAACGTTTTATGTCTATCCAAGTATAGGCGTCCCGACGCTGACAAAGTTCTATTTGATCCAGAATCTATGGGTGGCGCCCGGAGTACTACGATCCCAACGAGCTTCCGTCGGACATGCCGGATGACTTGCAGAGCTATATCGAAGAAGTCTCTGCCAATCAGGTGAGTGCCAACATTTCACACTGCTACATTACACGAGTACATTGTCTCAGCATTACTTGTCTCTGTCATTCGTGCAAAATATACCAAATGTACAACACCATCTCCACTAATCCCGACGCATGCCCCTGCTCAGACCGCGCACGCCAACATGGTGTGGCTGTCGTGCCAGGGCGAGACGCCGGCCGACCGCGAGAACATCGGGCCCGTGAGCTACCTGCCGCGCCGCGGGTTCCCCGGGTACTTCTACCCGTACGAGAACGCCGAGGGGTACCTGAGCCCGCTCGTGGCGCTGCATCTCAAGAGACCCAAGAGTGAGTGCTGTCGGTGGCCTTGGGGGTCGACTCGTGGTCGTAGGGTACCGAGTTCGAACCCCCGCGGGCACCACGTATGTACCGATAACTTTTTCTAACTGAAGTTATTCGATGCTTTTACAATGGACGAAAATCATTGTGAGGAAACCTGCACATTCGAACAGCTGTGTTAGAGGGTGCACAAAAGATCCTAAAGGTTCAAAGTGTATCCGAAAGGTCCCATTTGAAAGATAAGATATGATAAATAATTTATTACACTATTGATAATATGCAGTTTCTATGGATTTATACAGGTGACTTCAAATTGGTAATACAAAAGACTTTACTTTCGGTCAGTTGATGATGAATAGTGTATTACCTCAGTTTTTGAATTAGCCTTTTCTAATTATGATTAATTTTGTAATAAAACTTATACAAATATTTTTTTATTATTTATTGTAATAGTAGAATAAATAGAAAGCAATCTTCCGCGTACGCGTAAATATTTGATCTCCGCCAATAAGCTTAATATTAGAGACAAATATATTAAAACTTCGTGATTTTTTTTAATGTGAATGTTTTTTTTTTCATTTCAGCTGGAATCGTTATTAGCATCGAATGCCGGGCGTGGGCGAAGAATATTATTTATAACAGAAAGGAAAGGATGGGTTTAGTCCATTTTGAAATTATGATTGAGTAGACGAAAAGACCAATGAAAACTAAAGAAAAAATAGCAAATACATTTAAACAATAATTGAAAACTTACAATTATCACATGGTGTTTTTATCAGAACTTTCACGTAACAAAAGCATTTTAAAATAGTTTAAATAATAATAATAATTTTGTTGGTCTACTGGAAAGACCATATTGTACTTCATTTAATATTATTTTTTTAACAGTGAAATTATGGCCTTAAAATGTACTAGTAACTTTTTTTTATAGAATAACGACGGTCTACTCAGTAGACCAAACGGTATTTTCAGTAGACCGAAATTAAATTGACTTGTGAATCAAATTGAATCTCACTATATATCTCAAGTAGCATTTATAATGTATGAAATGCAATTTATATTTAAGACTTTTTTATACACTTATGTAACTCCGTCCATGAAGATTTTTAATGCTATTTACTTATTTCTTGTAAGCTAAAGTGCCTGTACGTCCATTGTAAAGTTTATATATTTATGAAGATATCATTAGACTGACAGTGTTTTATGTAATATATATTTTTAGCGTAGATAACCCACCGTAGGAAAAATAAGTTACAATCTTGTAAAATATTAACCCTTGCCTTGATAAGAATTTCTTTTAATCTCATCTCTCTTTTTTATTGCAGCTGTTTAAAATGTCACATGATCATGTTAAATACAAGCATTTATATTAAAAAGACTAAAACTGCCGCTACTTATTTTAGTATAGAAATAGGTTTCTTTTTTTCTAGTGTTAAAATTACGTATTTAAAAATTATATACATTGTAGGGACCTTCTAAATAGTCGGCATGGAATCAGATTTTTCGATAGCTCGTTCTGTCACTTAGACACGTCATTTGCTAAAGCGGGATAGCAAGAAGAGAGCTACCATTAGCATATAATATTATTTGTGTATATGATGGGTCCTACATTTTGCTCGAATTTAAAACTAATGCAATTGACTTAAAGTGCTAGTGTACTTTTAAATCATTATATCTAGCCTTTGTAGATTATTTTACATGGAGACTGATAAATAATGTTTTAATATAATTTGACGCTCGATTCTGTGTCTTATTTGCTGTTTACATGTAATGTTTGATTTTTATATTTTCTTATACAACTATTTTATTTTTATTAAACAAGACATATCTTATACTTATAAATTATAATAAAGACAAACTTAACTGTCCGTCCAAATAGAATTTAATTTTTATATGTTTTTACCACGAAACCAGTATGTGTGCCTTAGGATGTGTTTAATAAAATCTAATCAATTTTAATGTTGTTTTATTTTATATTTGATAGTAAATAATGGTTATTTAGAGTTCCGTACCCAAATGGTCCGTCGGTCTGTTTGTCAGAAGGCTGTAAAGGGGCCTAAATACGTGAGCGAGGCCGACTCGAACATGGCAGTTTTTTTTTCAGCAAACAACAAGGGAAGGTTATGGTTTTAGCAATCTCTGTAGGTACGTAAAAATAACGACTCGTTCGTCAAAATTAGACCACCCATTCAATCATCTAAAAGGAAACTAACCACATATGCATAAGTCCAAGCCAAAACATTATGAAGGACGCGGCGAGCAGGCGAAGGAGCTCGTAGAGTATGTACGGGTTAAGACCGGAGTCTGAGTCCGGAGAGTCGAGTGGAGACGTCACAAGGTTAATTTTAAGGCCTTTATGGTGAGAGACCAAAGTTCTGTCGACCTTTTTAAAGGAGGAATTTTGGCCGATGTTTGTCATATTTCTGCGATTTCGTGGCCACTGGCCAGCAAACACCACCGCGAAATTTGTATTAGTAGTTAGTTAATTTTCAGTTATATATTATGTTATGTAAGGTATTAAATATGGGTATTGTTGCCTGAAACAAAGGACATCATCCATTTTGGTCCAAAAGTGAAAGTGCCGGCCAAAAAAGAAATATGGTTTATTCTGATACAATTTACCCGCCTTAGCATTTCTTACTATGGCACCAAAAAATGTTTGAAACCACCGTATCTTACCAAAATATGTTCAAATGTAAAGTATGGTATAATTCATTGGTTTTTGTTAGTTCAATTCACCGAAATATTTAATTTTCTAACTAGAATAAAACTATGGATATTGGTACTACAGCTTTGGTGCCATAATAACAAATGCTCAGGCGAATAAGATCTAACAGAATATAGCTTCTTTTTTTTTGGCCGGCACTTTTTTGTTTGGACCAAAAATGTATGAAACCCGGATGATGTCCTTTATTCTATTCTATTTCTTTTTTTACAATTTCTGTCTGAATAAAAATAGATTCATTGACAAAAAATAAAAATGAAGATCTTTCCCCATATCCCTCGCAGGTCAACATTAGCTCGGTAACCAGTTCCTCGTTTTGAAAATAAATGAATACAACATAGGGCGAGCTACGGAATGGGGTGACCGAAGGTCGCTTAACCGTTTGAATGCTGTGAAGTGCAATTGCATGTGCCCCAAATACCAGGGGCATTATTACTTTAAAGAACTCTTCAATAGGCTATTTGACAAAAAAACTGCCATTCGATTCAGTTGAAGGATCAAATGTAAATGTACTCATAGGTTTCTGCAATCCGAGCACTGCAAACGTCAGAAATTCCTCGCTAGTCTCATACAAATTGATACTGAACTATGACGCCACAATGTATGCCTTGAAGTAAGTAGTACCTACATATATGCTGTAAAAGTTATTTTTAATTTAAAGGCAAGGGTTCTTAAAATACCAATAAATTTTTGACAATTTGTCGCTTCATAGCCTTAAATCATTTTGATATTATTTGTTTGTTTTGACTTTGTTATGATAATTTACACTTTTTCAATCCATATTACCGACTAGATAATATAGTAGGTAAATTTCAACATGAGTACTACTGGGACTAAATGACAATACTCGCAGTAAAATGTCTCGGTGCGGAAGCGGATTGGGTCGACTTCCATACTGTACAGTGGAGTTAAATATGTGTACATTGTCACTTTAAACGGAGTGACAAATCATGTAGGTAATTTATGGCAGTTTAAACATGACGTTAAATTAATAGACATGGTAGTAGGTAGGTTAGGCAGTTAGTACTTTAGTAAGTGTACACATATTTATGAACTTAACTGTAATTACACTACAGACTGCGCAGCTGCGTTTTCGTTTTTTTTTATGGCATAGAGAAGGCAAACGAGCACACAGGCCACCTGATGGTAAGTGGAAACTGTGACCCATAGACATTCGCATTCACAAGACTGCAAGCCTAAGACTGCAAATGCGTTGCCAACCCTGAGGACGAAGATGGAATGCCTCTATGCTAGTCATTACACCGGCTGTCTTATCCCCAAACCGGAACACAACAATGTAAACACTGCTGTTTGGCGGTAGGTTAATGGATAAGATGGTGGTAGCGATCCGGACGAACCCTGCACAGGGTCCTACCACCCGCAAACCGCGCACCCGCGTTTGTAGTTAATATGAAACGTTTCCATTGTGGTGTTCTGCCTACGATATTTTTAGTTGATTGATTGTAGAAGTAAAATGCGATGTATTTCTTTCTATGCGTTCCTTTTCGCCGCCCGCCGCAACTCACGGTATAGAAGCTTTAGGTCCACATCTCGTTAGCACTAGGTGGAAATTCGACCATCTCAGTTTAAAAACTACATTTAAAAAAGTCCGAGTTGCAATATGACTACTTCGTTTGCATTGTTAGGTAGAATAGGTTCGTTAGGTACTTCAGAAGCCCGAAGGGCAAATTGCCCAAGAATAGGAGCCCCGCAACGCGGAGCTCCGTCGACATTACTTAGACAGACGTAAGATGATAAAAACAATGTGGTCATTTAGCGAATCATATTTTTCGAGATTTGGTCGCAAAGCGATCTGGTTGTATAGCGGTCTAGGCACAAAGCTATGTATTCCGATCGAGTTGTAGTCGCAAAGCGATCAGAGGGCCCTGCCAAGATGTATTACGCTAACTAGCGTTTCTATTCGTTTCGTTCTTAACCAATCGCGTCACTGGTAGATCACGTGACATTTCGTATCACGTCATCTATGTGACGCGATTGGTTAAAAACCAAACGAATAGAAACTCTTGGCAGGGCCCTCTGGTCTTGTTTGCTACCAAGTCGAATCGAGATGTGGACCTACAGCTTCTATCCCGCCGCCGCGCTACTTTCTGACATTCTTTGATAGCCGAAAGAAAGAAAGAAAGAAAAAAAAAGGAAATACCTAATTTAAACAGACAACATCTTTCATCTGTTCAGTTGCGTCGATAAGGGACCCACTCAGTACGATGCCGAGGCAAGCCACGGCGCTGATTTTCAGTGCGTTTAGGATGGTGTTCGTAATGCCATCACACTTGATGATCAAATAGTTCTAAAATCAAACAGCTGAATGTTTATAGTTTATTTTCAGTTAGAAACATTGTGTGAAGCACCAACATTAGGCCTGGCGGTTAACAAAAAACCATTAATGTTTGTTTATGGCCTAGATCTCGCAGACATAAAGGTGTAACACACTTGTCGATGCGAGGGCATTATTGTGACCTGGGCATCTACTCTACCTACTTGATAAGGCCTTATAACTATTAACGTGTTACGACACGTGTTTTTAACACGGCCGCCATTAGGTACTGTCACGTAAATAAGAGTTAGAGAAACGTTGACAATACGATAGCATGTCAAAGGCAATATGTTTTAACCATTTAGAATAGAGGCGCTGTATCTACGGTTGCCTCGTAGAGCTTGAACAGATGGCAAGACGTCGTTATAGATTCGTCTTGTTTCGTATTGCGTCATGTCAACATAAAGACAATAATAACCTATAGCGCGAGTATTTGGATGTGTTCTATGTATTTTTTTATAAGTACCTAGGTATATTAAGTATGTTTATCGTTGTCTAGTGTTTAACAAAACTAGAACTCAGTTTGGGACTAGGTACCTACATAAATTTGTTTTTTTAGATTATCCCTCGATATTCATTCACATTAATTATAACAAAACAAGATATTTCTAAATCACCCTGACTAGATAAAGTTACAAATATGCCAAGAACTGTATTAAAAAAGGTTTAAAAACTAACGATTATCCTGGCTCCCAAAACATAACTGCACTGTGATTGGTTCATCCGCTTGGGCCTTGGGCGCGACAAACAGACACAGATAGACAAAGGATTCAAACACATAATTAAAACTCGTCTAATTTTCTTTTCTTTTACAACACTTCAAAATACGCGATTTAATCCATCATCAGATCATGGTATTTAGTTTAACAGACATTCGTTTCCGGCATCTCATTGCCGCTAGTTTTTAGGGCTGGACCATTGTGCCATGTGTATACGCAGCTTAACCTACACACGTGCATACCCCGCACGTGCGTAGCTCCAGACACATGCGTCGGCGCATTGAAAAAGTAGAAACGCAACCGCAGAGCGCAGTCGATCCCTAACCGCCGTTGGGAGCACACGTCTCGCGTTCCACGTACGTAAATAAAAATGGGGAGCAAATCAAATGGTACATTAGACATGAATGAGTGGGTTCGAGCTCCACCTCCAACTGGGCCCGTTTTGTGGAGAATCGCAAGAGCCATATACAATCCTGACGAGAAAAGCTTCTTAGGACGAACGCCGAAAAGATGGGGTAAGTTTTTTTCGTGGGTATTTTTAAAACTTTTTTGTGAGTAAACATGATTGAGGTTTCAATGATTCGTTAGGATTTTGTTAGGTTATGCTTTGTCGTAAAATCGAGATGGTTACGGGGAGTTATAATGTTTTTCACATGGACGCATTCATAACCTTTCTTCGATGAGTATACTGAAGTTGAGTCTGATTCTTCTTATCTGGTTTGGTCATTTAGAAAGGATGGATGAAGGAGAGTTACGAAAGAGGTATGGCGAACGAGAGCGAGTAGAGATGTCGGTAGTGGACGCCCTAGACACATATACAGTGATCAGATTCGCGATGAACTGATTAAGGGCCAAATCAAAAGCAGCCGAAACCGACGTAGTGCGCATGAAGATGTTGATGAATGAACAGGAAGCGAAGTAATTTGAATGCTTGGACCGGTGTACCTGGCGTTCCATAGTCTCTGCCTATGACGGCAAGGCATGTGTGTATGTGAGTTTGATTGGCGAGATTTAAAAACGACCTATAGGTAACATTGTGTAACAACGAGATGTATCCACTTTTCTCCTTATTACATTGTTGTTTTCTCTGCGTTATCTCCTAAATGTTTATAAATATAAGTATATTCTGTAACAATAACAACGTAAACAAACTTTTTTAATCTGTCGCCGAAATTAACGGTTAATTAATCGTACAATCGCGTTCTTTTCGTTCGAAAATAATTTTCCCTTTTGAGACTGATCTAGAAAGAAATACCCGCGAAGCAGTAGTTGTTGCATTGTTGTGTTCCGGTTTAAGGATAAGACAATCAGGATAATCGATCTTAAGATGATTGTCTTGAGATCGTAAATATCTTTGGGTCTCAGATCCCACTTACCATCAGGTGGCCAGTGTGTTAGTTTGCCTTCACCATGCCTTAAAAAAACTTACCTCCACTTGGTTTTAATTTTAACTCACCTTGTTTTCGAATTCATATGGCTTTTTACGATACCACCGCCTTTACTGTCAAGTGAGTAACAGCTACCACAACGTTCAATATGATAACTATATTGGTCCGTACATTGCTGGAACAATGACGTCGTGGTAAGCCTAGTTGGTTTTGAGTCTGCCTACGGGTTCGATCCCCGGTAAAGGCAAATATTACATGTGTGATCGACGAATATGTATATGTTTATATGTGTGTTTGTTCCCTGAACGAATAGCCCGATTTTCCTAAACGGATGTCGTTTTTTTTTTAAACAGCCAAGTGCGAATCGGACTCGCGCACGAAGGGTTCCGTACAAATGTTTACATACAACATTCGACATTATACTAGTTGCCGTTATTAATATTGAGCAAACAAACGACAAGAACTTGCGGGTGGTAGGACCTTGTGCGGGGTCCGTCCGGATCGCTACCACCATCTTATCCATTAACCTACCGCCAAACAGCAGTGTTCGCATTGTTGTGTTCCGGTTTGGGGATAAGACAGCCGGTGTAATGACTAGCATAGAGGCATTCCATCTTAGTCCTCAGGGTTGGCAGCGCATTTGCTGTCTTAGGCTTGCAGTCTTGTGAATGCGAATGTCTATGGGTCACAGTTTCCACTTACCAGTGGCCTGTGTGCTCGTCAGCCTTCCCTATGCCACAAAAAAAAAGAAAAACATGTTTGTTATATTTTTTTTATTCTGTTTTTAGTATTTGTTCTCAGGTCAAATCAGTCAGGTTTTATTTAACTTCACTTGTACGGTCACGGACTTTAATGGATAACCACTAATAGAACCTTGTCCCATAAAACCTACGATTAATTCCTATGTGATTTCTACGACGATGCTGTTATGACAAGGTTCTATGGTGGATCAACAATAAAAGTCCGTGGCCGTATGTCCTGGAATTTTGCAAGTCGATTTTGAACCGGTTCCAGTCAATGGAATGGGCTGAAATTTGGAATAAGTACATATGTAAACAATGAAATATTACCGTACCCTCGAGCTGATCTGCTGATGGAGTCGAGTAGAAGTGGCGATGGGATCTTTTCTATACTTAATACGCTCAGGAGCAAAAATACCGGGTCAGAGTGCGTTTTTCATACAAACGAGACTATTTCGAAGCCTTGGTTTCTCGCCAGGGGTTGTTTTGAGTGAGGTTTAATGGTAGATACTCCAAGGTTCAATAGAGGAGGTCAAAATTTGTTACGATATCTAACTGATCGCACAATCAGTTAACACCACAGCCGGAGAGTTTGGGTCAGCACTTGGATTTCCTTACATTTTATTGCCATTTTAGATGTTTTTTTGAACATGCACAATTCCGGCGTGAACCGCAGATTCATTCAGTTGGGTATCTTAGGCACTCTGGAAGTCCTGTATCGATGCTCGCGGTATTCATCATCGGATTTCACTAAACGCATTCCCTGGCGAGGAAGCAAGGCTTCGAAATAGCCTCTTTAGTATGAAAAACGCACTCTGACCCGGTACTTTTGCTCCTGAGCCTGAACCTTGCTCTGAACTGAACCTTGGGGTGCGTTAGTTTCGTCTTGATAAGTAGATGAAGCCGTCAACAAAAGCCTGTCCCAAATATGTTTTTTTTTGACACTAACTTATTGTCATACCTACTTTTGTTTATAGAAAAGGTCAAAGGGCAGATAATAGCTGTGTTAATGAACTTTCGACCTACATCAACACGTTTGGTAACATAACAACCTTATCTGTAATTCAATGAGGTATATTCGGTTACGTATCAGTTGATACTCGCCTTGTAGATATGGCCAGTTATTTGAAGCTGACTGTACGAACGGTGGAAAATAAGTAATATGCTGGGGCTGTATTCATTTCGAGATAACAATGCTTTTGGCATGTTTAATTGTTTTTCATGGCCGTCATTACTATCAAATAAATAAGAGCTATCCTAACGTTGACAATATTATATCAATTGGTACATGGTAGGTAGATAAGATAAGATAAGATACGATTATTATTTGTAAAAAGAAAACTTATATTAAGGTACAGGCATCAACAGGGGTTTGCAAACTAGGCACAGCCTGTATCGTGGGCAAATAGATAATTTCAAAAGTACATAATTAAGTGAGTTTATATTACAGGACTAAGATTTTTTTGTATTCTTTTAACATTAATTACAAGACTAATTAATAGCTATACTATAGCGCTATAGCTACGCGATATAGCTTTGAAGTGCATAAGAAGTCTAGTATTCTTAATTTTGCATTACCGTCTGTAATTCTGGAGCGTTAGTGGGTATAAGGCGTAATAAAAAAGGGTATATACATGAACGGAGTATAATTTTAAAATCTTGAATAAAGCTAAGTTTTTAGCAAACTTATTCCATTCTTTTTTAATTTCTTGCGGAACCGGTTGGTCCCATTTAATTTTCTGGTGCCACAGTCTTTGTAACAATATTTTAGGCTGTATTGTATACGGACTTAGAAGTCCCAATGGGTCGTAGATTTTATACGCATTAGACATCATTTGTGGATGCGAAAAGCACAAGAGCGGTCTGAGTGGAAAGCCTTGGGGGAGGCCTATGTCCAGCAGTGGACGTCTTTCGGCTGACGTGATGATGATGATGAGACTTCTCGCATCAGACTTAAACCCTTTTTCACCTGGACCCAAGAATTATACTTTTTTTATTTTTAACTTTTCGCATAAGTTGCTGTCTTGCACAAAATCAATCAGTTTTATAATTATCTCCAAAAGTAGGGGTCACACCAATAACAACAACTTTATTATCTATTTAAAGTCACATATTACGTTGTTTATTGTCAGTAGATATGGTTATGAATCCTAACTTATATCTAATAGTCATAGCAATAATAATTGATAAATTAATATCTTTATAATAGTCATTATATTAGGAGAGCTATTTTGCCGTCATATAAAAGAAGGCAGCTAACTGAATATTAGTTATAGTATTTACAAGCATTTTGAATTCAATGTGGTTAACAATAGGGTATATAATACTTTCACTATTACCAGACCTCGAAATATACGAAGCAACATTAAATGACAGCTAAGCATCGCCTACATCGATAAACTCAATTATTGATGCTTTCCCATATACTAGTTATCGCTCCAAGTCCTGTTTGTGAAATTAAAATAAAAAAATAAATTTCAAAGAAACAAATAAACTTTTGAGATATTTTTTTAAATAATTTTGCGTTTATCTCGTGACAACATGTGTATAAAACATCCGTCACTTTTTGACACGCCTATAAGTACGAGAGTGACGGATGCTTTATCCACGTTTTGTCACGCGATAAACGCAACCATACTAGGCCCGCTGGCTCAATGTTAGAACCGACTAAATGACCTGGCTCTTTGATATATATTTTTTTTTTATGGCATAGAGAAGGCAAACGAGCACACAGGCCACCTGATAGTAAGTGGTAACTGTGACCCATAGACACTGGCATTCACAAGACTGCAAGCCTAAGACTGCAAACGCGTTGCCAACCCTGAGGACTAACATGGAATGCCTCTATGCTAATACACCGGCTGTCTTATCCCCAAACCGGAACACAACAGTGCGAACACTGCTGTTTGGCGGTAGGTTAATGGATAAGATGGTGGTAGCGATCCGGACGGACCCTGCACAAGGTCCTACCACCCGCAAAACTACTTAAATATTCAAAATACTTAGATATTCAATTGAACTTGACTTTATTTTTGAAATAAAATCACTAGTTACTTAAGGCTTCCTCCTACGCTGTCATCGGTCGCTGACGTCGGTCGAGCGTACGAATATACACCATGTTTTACGTGACAACTCACAGCGAGGCTGACGTCCGCGGCAGGTTTGCCATATTAGGTATTCGTACGCTCGACCGACGTCAGCGGCCAATGTCAGCGTAGGAGAAAATCAAGCCTAAAACTGTCACATCTCGGTTTAGCCCCTTCAGCCACAGACCGATAATATTAGTGTTTTGCCTTATTTTCTAGTCTTATTTACGAGAGAAAACACTAATATTATTACACTAATAGGGTCTGAGAAATGGGCCCCAGGCTCTTTGTATTTCAATATCATTCATTATACTGCTTCTGCCCGAACTTCGTCGCGTAGATTTCGAATAAAAGAAAAAAGATAAAATAAATTTATTCAGTAAGTAGGCCGCACGCGCACTTGTACACGTCAAGAATTTACCAGCGCTTCCCAAGAGGAGACCCCTGCTGAGAAGAAACGCCGCAAGAAACTCAGCAGTCAGTCATTTTTTAAACATATTTCATATTACAATGGTACTAGTTAGACTAAGCATTATACAAAGCTATAAATATTAAATTAAATATAACATGCGTAGTTTAGCAGGAAAACATGTCAAAAATCTTGGGAGAGAGATAGAGGGAGAATGGGAAAAAAAACACCTACTTGTGTATACATATAAGACGGTGCAAGACGACCAAATAAAAGTTTCGATATGTTTTAACACATCAACGGTGTCCCCTAGACAAGATAAAGTATTTTTGCATTTGAACAAATTATGACCCTATACGCTTTAGAAATTAACGACTTTTTCTAGTAATTTTTAAGTGCTGGAAATGGTAACTTTAGAACTACGTCAGGTAATTTATTATAGAAATGAATGCATTGACCAACAAATGATTTATATACTTTTCATCACACTTGCTCGTATATGGTGTTATTCCATGCCTGTATACAGAAGGACAATGGCCTAAATTGTTCCCGCGGGAATAATGGCGAGTTTGTCATTACTCCCTAGGGAGTAATGACTTTCTTTTTAAAATTTGCAACTCTTTCGTACATCATTTCTGACTAAGGAGGTTTAATTTTCAGCCAAAAATTAAATCGGTTTCTAATTTCATCTTTAAAACTTAGCTATAGACTAACTTACATTACACAAAACCTATACGCTTCATTAAACTTCATTATTTTTATACCTATTTCAAGTTTATATCAACATTTATCATTAATTTTAGTAATTATACATTTTTATCAAATTGGCTAAATCTGGCTCGAATCCAGGTCGAAACTAAACGCAGTATCCGTGGTCACAAAAAAAAAATCGTTTCCATTTACGTTCCCGTCCGTCAAAAGTTATTTCTTTGTATTTTGCAGAGTTAAAGTGTTTTCTCTTTGTTTTTTTTACTCGCAAATGTGATGAAAACCATTGTGTGTATCACAGGTAGTAAGGGGATTACTAACTCGAGTCATTAAAACTCTCGTCATTAAAACGTTCTAACACTCTCGTTAGTAATTCCCTTCATACTACCCTTGATGCACAATGTACTATTACGGACACGGAATTTACGAATAGCGATTTTATTTTTATTTCTAGTATTTAAATTATTATCAGAGTTTTTTGTGAAAGAATCTACATTCTTAATAACATACATAATATTATCGTAAATAAATTGAGACACAATGTCGTGTTAACATACATACATACTTAAATTTTATAATCAATGTTCTATTATTATAATAATATTATTATAATTTATAAATGAGTATTCCAGTATGGTATCTTCCTACGACCTATCCTTCATATTTATAACCACTATGACCTTGTAAATCTGTCATCGCCTGGTGCAATCGATAGTGACGCAAATGGAGTCGATTTATCATTACAATGCGTCGATCGACTCATTGATAGCTTCATTTATTCACTCTACCAATAGAATCACACACAATGTCGTGCTTGGTATCGTAGCTGAATAACTAACTACATGACTCTAGGCCATCCCTACTGACCTCATTCATAACATTACCTATCTAACCTGAGCTGACTGACTTAGGCCCGCATTAATAAACTAATCTCAACTGTAATGCTCGTCTCGAGACGCGTCAAAAATGACAGTGTTCTATGGTTTGGCGTTTACTTTGACGTATCTTGTGACGGGCCTCACAGTCAAGATGAGTTTATTAATACGGCCCTTATATATCAACGCACAGCCGAAACTACTGTACGTAGAAACTTGAAAAATGGTACAGGAGTTCCTTTCATGATGTTAGTGAGCACTAAGAAAGGGTTTTTGGAAATTCATCCCTTGAGGGGTTAAAATAGTAGCGTACAAACAGCAACAGTCTTAACTGTACATTGGTGGACCTTATTACAAAAGGCATAAGGTCTACCTATGGACAGTTAACAGTGTGGGCGATGGTACGCGTACGAAGTCGAGCGTCCTCTACATAGTTAGATTATAAAATGTTCTCTCTGTAGCAAGTTTCATATGGATCTAAGAAATCGTTGAAGTAAGAGGACAGAACATGCAAACAAACATTTTTTTAATTTTTGACGGTTTCTTTTTAACCTTTACGAATATCTCTCGTAGGTACTTTAGTACCTTGTCAATGTAATCGTTGTGACGATTCATATAATTACGGCAGTTTAAACATGACGTTAACTAGACAAGGTACTAAAGTGTATACATATTCATGAACTCGACTGAACATAATAAGCTGAGAGCTGCTGCTAAGTTCTAATTTCGATTTTCAAAAATCAACAAAATTTCCTATACATTTCACGTATACTAAAGACGATAGAAACCTTCATAGAGTTTACATCTTGGCTATACGTCTACTGGACGGCTATCGTAGGAGTAGGATGTACACACCACATAATTAGGAACGCTTGTTTTTCCCATAGATTTAATTGCCTACATACAGGATGTCCCGTAAATCGACGTCAAACCGTCTAGGGCTGATAGAGGAGCTAAAAAGTTTTATTTCCGAAGTTTTTCAGTGGTATCTTACATTTATTAGCATCATTACGAATCAGATTTTTTTTTAAATCAACTTTTTAAGTAATGACATTAAGTTTATTGGATGTCCCAGAGTTTGTATTAAAAACGGCAATAGGTAACAGTAACTCTAAAGGGCCGGAAACGAACTACTTTTCTTTTTATAACATGCCGCAGGTCCACACATTGCCGCTATATGGAAGTATAAGTCCTATAGAGTATATATGACATATACAACCTGCGTTCTCAGGTTTCGTCACCTCTAAGAAGTATTACTACTGGTATTACTAAGAAAAACAAACATCACTAGAGCCGTCGCTAACCACTCGAGTGATCTTGGTAACTAGAGCTGCCAGGATCCACTGAGAGCACAACGATGCACTCACGTTGCCACTTATCATATTGTCGGTTCTTAAATTAACACAAAACACGTGTATGTCCTTAGACAATGACACTAAACTTGTATGTTTTTTTTTTTTTATGGCATAGAGAAGGCATCCGAGCACACAGGCCACCTGATGGTAAGTGGAAACTGTGACCCATAGACATTAGCATAAGACTGCAAATGCGTTGCCAACCCAGAGGACTAAGATGGAATGCCTCTATGCTAGTCATTACACCGGCTGTCTTATCCCCAAACCGGAACACAACAATGCGAACACTGCTGTTTGGCGGTAGGTTAATGGATAAGATGGTGGTAGCGATCCGGACGGACCCTGCACAGGGTCCTACCACCCGCAATTTAATATTATATTGGTTTTAATATTGAATGTCATTTGTTTGGTTACTAGCTTCGACGTCGTCCGCGTAGAATTCGTTATTCGGGGGATTTTGATTATCGTTTTTTCAACGGAAACTTTAAAAAAATCCGCGATAAAAATTAACTTTTGCGTTAATCCATTATATAAGCTATCTCTATTACAATTTTTATCCAAATCCGTGCAGCCGTTGCAGCGTGAAGGAGAAACAAACTGTGTTGGTGTTAGTTTATTTCTTCTTCACGATGGAACGGCATGGCAGGACGGATTTGACTTGAAAACACTGTATGCTTAATATCAGCTGTCGATTTTATTTTGTTTCTGATTTATTCACGAAAATATCTGACCATGCTCAGTGTAGGGTTCCGAAGCCGTTACTAAAATCGCCATCAGTAGAACTTGTGAACGATGTAAACAAATGAGTACTGTTTGACACATTAGCTTATAGTACATTGTGTATTAAGGGCGGTAAGTAAGGAATTACGACCGAGGCTCTAGTAGAATCCCGAAGTCGAAGACTGAGGGGTTTCTGAGTCGAGGTTCGTAATTCCCGTACCGCCCGTGAAACATACAATGTTTTTCATCACATTTGCGAGTAAATAAATGAAATTATAGGGCAGAAAAAACTTATTTATTAAAATTTATAACATGTAGCGAGATTGCAATGAAATTACTGTTTAGATAACATTTTAAAACAATTTTTCAATTTCGTGTAAACTCCTTGCTTGAACTTGCATGAACGGTGTGCTGCGCTATAAATTAAAAAAAAATTACTTACCGACCTAGGATTTCATGAAAAAAAAAAGGTCGAGGGTTTTATATGGGGCTTACGGCCCAGTTAACCTGTATGTAGGTTTTCATGAAAAAAAAGGTCGAGGGTTTTATATGGGGCTTACGGCCCAGTTAACCTGTATGTAGGTTTTCATGAAAAAAAAAGGTCGAGGGTTTTATATGGGGCTTACGGCCCAGTTAACCTGTATGTTTAGATACTGTTTACGTGAAAGTGTGATGAAAAATATTAACAAAGCTTGTTTTTATTAAAATAACGTATAATAAATAGTTGCTTCATCTTAAACTTAATATGAAAGAGGTTATCTAGTGTATAAATCATTGCAAAGGCCTCACTTGATCTTTAAAAGTGCGTGATTATCGAGTAATCATGGTAATTGGTTCGTTTGGTTTTGTTTACATCTTTTGCAAGTTATATTGACGGCGACCTTACTCAAAAACTACCTTAAAAGCAACAATAATGAAATAATTCTGTTAAAAGTTATTTGGTACACCAAGGTACTTTTTAAACCGTTATTTTCGCTAAACCGTGCAAGCGCGAGTAACCAACTGTAATCAAAATTGATGAGAATAGAATGGGGTTAATAATTCATATTTTCTTGTCTTGCATTCTGAGTTTATCCAGGTAGTTCCCATATACAGTCAAGGACACCGATTCCTAGACCACTTTAGACGATTTCAAAGTGACGTAATCAATAGAAATGTAACAGAATTTCTTATTATTTTATTTACAGCGTCAAGATCGAAAATTCAGCTGGTTTTTGATCACAAACATCAGAAAAAGGGAATAAATATGTACCTTGATAGGTGCAGTAGGAAATTATTCATTAAGCGCATAATTAAAATTAATGCAGAGGATGTGGGCGCACGGTGTTTATATTCACGCGTTGTATGGAGTGGCATATTATTTATTAATGTGTTTTGATGGTAGGCCAGAGATTTCGTGAAGGTTACTCTCTAGGGTTTTTTTAAGCGACGATGAGCGACCCGCCCTCGCTTCGCTTCGGTGTATGTGAGTGTTATACACAAAGCGAAGCAAGAGGGGGGGGGG
Organism: Acleris sparsana; assembly: GCA_923062465.1. Classification (NCBI taxonomy): domain Eukaryota; kingdom Metazoa; phylum Arthropoda; class Insecta; order Lepidoptera; family Tortricidae; genus Acleris; species Acleris sparsana. The sequence continues at coordinate 20,788,490 of OV281286.1, forward strand.
GGGGGGGGCATATATACAAGTTAAACACATAACCCTCCTTTTGTAACAGTTTCCTAAAAAAATGCGTTGCAATGAATGTGGCTTAAAACAGATTATGACTAAAATAATTATGGCTGACAATGTAGGCCAGGTTCCACATCACGGAAAGTTTAAAATTTCGCTAGGGAACAACATACATACACATACATACCTTCACGCATGTCTCCCAATGGGGTAGACAGAGACAGAGTCCCTAGATGCACCGGTATAAACATACAACTTTCGGTTCCTCTACATTTATCCACCTCTTCATGCGCGTACGTCGGTAATAACGATAAACGAAATCTACGCTGACGAAATGATGCTATAAATCCAAGTTATTCCAAGGTTAATAACAATAACACTAGAGCAGGATGACACACTTCCATCCACAATGATCTATTTAAATCCCGTCTCCGGATGATCTTTAAAAATAATCCGTTTCCGCCGGCCTTCTCTGAATTGACCGAGGCACATGATATATGGACGTTATTATGGTCTTTATGGACGTGGGGGGGTCGAGAAGGCCACACTTCCCCTCTTCCGGGACGTAGGTCCACGGATGGCCTAATGGACTAGAGCTAGACTGTGATGATCACGCTATGGTCACTGGAGATTATAATTTGGTCGAGTGTTTTATTCAATGACTGTCAGATAAGATAATGCATAGTTTAAACCGTCGTACCTAGGGACTTGTTTGGTTAGAATATGCAAAATAAAAGGATTTTTCGATAAATAAAGCTTAATGTAAATTAAGAGTAGTACCTAGCGAGAAACTAATTTGACTACTTCCTCTATTATAATTAGTAGAGTTAGGACTTTTGGTGGCAAATCGTGGTTCCAGAATCCATGGAGTCGCTATTTCATAATTATTATAATACATAACACTTTGATTTTGACCTTCAGTATTTTAATATTTCAAAATTCATTTATTCGTTATTCGGCCGCACCAATTTAAATTAATTTTGGTATTGAGGATATCTCTGATGTGAAAGCGTTACAAACAAGCAAATATGAATAGCTATGAAATAACCGAACTAAATATGTATTTAGTTCATTTTTGAATATGATAATACCGAAGGTCAATGTGTTATGTTATTTATAATTAGGAAATATCGACTCCATGGGTTCTAGAACCACGAAATGCCACCAAGATCCTAACCCTAATAATTAGTCATAGATGAAATAGGATAAGATAATTTATACATAAAAAAGGTAAAAATTAAATTAAAGACCTTGATTTCTGGGCTAGGTCAAATAAATACAAATACAATACCTCTGTTATCTTAATTTAACACCATAAACGAGTCTCACAACAACCAAGCTTTAAAAAAACCCAAGTGCTGTTTGGATAATGTCGTCAAAGTAATGTTACTTATCATGTATTTTCTTTTATTTCGCCAATTTCGCATTTAAATAATTTTAATATAGTCTATGACACTAGTGGTTAAGACGAACCTAACCACGTATAGTTTATTATAAAATCGGTTAAAATTGAGTCGGGCATATACACCGTGTTTTTTTTGATTTACGATAACTTCGGCATATTACTAGGTATATCCATAGAAACTTTATTGGTAGATTAGATTTTGAAATATAGCAAAAAAAAATTTTTTTTCAGTTTAGAACAAAATAATGAAATCTATCTATTTATCTTTGGTCATTCTAAAAGGGCCTTTAGAGTTAACTAATAATCAGTGTCAAATACGTCTATGTTGGCGTGACATACACACACAAGTAAAGATAACACTTGACAGGTACAAGATTGTCACTTTAGATTGACGCGTATACAAACCTAACAATTGGAAACTCTTTACTCATAAGTATTAAAAGAAAATTGTTGTTATCAATTAAGAGCCTTTTACACTAGTTTAACGTGATTAACTGATTAAATTTTAAAATTAAATATCTTTAAAACCGTTAGACTTATCATTTGTCTGTCTTCGGGAAATTAACTTCGTTTGACCTAAAGAACGTTCCCTTAAAGTTATCGTAAATCAAAAAAAAACACGGTGTATACAAGTCAACACACATAACCCTATAAGACAGAATAGGTAGGTAGGTGCATTTATCTAAGTGCAGTTAATGTAAATTGATCGTTCAGACTTGCATAAATGTAGGTTAGTAGTATTACTCGTATGTACCTACCAATAGAGACTCCGAAAGGGTAGAATTAGTTTCCAGCTTACCAATACTTTGACCCCTTAAGGGACGAAATTCCAAAAATCCTTTCTTACCACCCCTAATATATCCAAGGAATATTGCCTAAAAATTTAAAGTCCCTAGTTTCAGCGGATTTATCTTTGTCAAATTATCTTTTTTTTTTTTAATTTATTCAGAAAACAAAACAGCCATTTAAAGTAATAATTAAATTAAACAAAATTACTTAGATAAGGCCTTAAGTTTCCTATATTACTAATTATACTAATAATTATATAAGTGTTCAACATAATCAGAAACAAAATGTTAAGCTACCACTAATACCACTATGGAGAATATAAAATTTGTTGAATTTTGTTTTTAAAGGTCGACATACTATGAGCAAATAGATCAACTTCATTAAGCGATTTGTTATAAAGAGTGCACGAGCGCCTTAAATAAGAAATTTTGTGCATAAATAGTGCCACAAGGAGGGATACTAAATATAGGTTTGGAACGTGAGAGGAGACGAGGAACTCTGAATGATACATTCTGCAAAATATTGCACACCAATTTGCAAATAGTTGTTTAGCAAACATTATGTTATAACTACCGTAAGCTACAGAGTACCCACCCATAAAACTAGCCTAGAGTTTAAATTGTCCGGATTATGTTAATTTGTGTACTAATGCCCTCGATATTTATTTAACACTAGAGGACGCCCTCGTTTCGTAAGCGTAGAATAAGTTTCCCGCTACTCCCCCTATTTTAACCCCTTAGGGGTTGAATTTCCAAAAGTCCTTTCTTAGTGCTCACTTACATCATGAAAGGAACCCGTGTACCCAATTTCAAGTTTATTGTTACAGTAGTTTCGGCTGTGCGTTGATATCTAAGGGCCGTATTAATAAACGCATCTTGACTGTGAGGCCCGTCACAAGATACGTTAAAGTAAACGCCAATCCATAGAACACTGTCATTTTTGACGCATCTCGAGACGAGCGTTTGATTTGAGATCAGTTTATTAATACGGGCCTAAGTCACTCAGGTTTGTTTTTTATTTATAGATAAATAAAAATACTTGCAGAAAAAATCCCCCTTCAATCAACGACTGTACATACACAATTCAGATCAAGTTTGAATGGCTTCTATACAGGGCCCATTCACCATTCGTGGACCATTCAACCCATTCAATGCTCAATGTCGAGCGATTGTGTCGCCCCCTGCCGACCTCAAGGATAACTAGTTTAAATACAGAGAGATTAAATATGACAAAAAATCTCACGCTCGTCCATTTTAATTTCATACTGCCACACCGCGATGATTTTTATAAACCATTCGCTGGTGTGCTAGTCGATGGATTCACAATGGTTGACCCGTTCGAACGGGTGATGTAAACACACTGAGCCCCTAAAGTCGGGCTCAATAGAAATGACATAAAACGTTAACAAATCAGTACTGTTTGACACATAACCTCAATATTTCTGCAAACAAGTTTTGATTTAAAAAAAACCCTAATAGTTATTTATTCTTAAACCGAACGATAAAGTAACCATCAAGCGTGTAGGTATCTATATCATTAAATGAAACAGTTGGGAAATCAATCAGTTTGGGAAACGTTGTTTGGCGAAATGAATGGACAACTGTCAAAATGTGTGTAATATGCTAACGTCAATCTTATCTTATCTTATCTTGTTGGTGGGGTCCTTACGGATACACTTCGACCCTATCGGATCTTTTGTGTAATTACCCCTCTTTTAGTGGTTAATCCAATGCAGCCTCCACTCGTTCCAAAAAGCTAACGTCAATACTATACGTTTCGATAACGGTAACATTCGCAAACGCATCTTGTCTAGGACGACTGCACAATTTGTTCTGTTCGTTCTAGCACAGTTAAACTTGTAGTCGCCTACGTCACGTCAAGAACATCATGATACTATCATTATCACTATCATAAATCATAAACATATCGCACACTTAAAACCGTCAACTCACCTAAAAAATCACCACAATTCAAATCAAAACCCATCCTAATTCCAATCTTAACACGCATTGACAAAGCTCCAAATTAAAAAGTGTTTTGTTGGCGCTTGTGCCTTTTGGTTTGGGATGCGCACGCGGCTATTCCGGGAGGATGGATTTAGAATGCGCGCACGCCGCTCCCATTTCATTACGGCATGGAATACGTCGTTACATTGACACAATCAGTCAGGGTGTTGATTTTATTTAACATTTCCTTGGTCAATTTCGATTCCCAGAAAAGGCAAATACTTATATTTGATGAGTACGAATATTTGTTTCTGTGTGATGTTTTCTACTTATGTTCGATAAAAAAGTATGTAGTTGTCTTTAGGTACATTGTATTGTAGTTTAGAACTGGGACGGGCCTAGATCTTAGTTTCGGAATAGGTCAATTTGTGTGATTTACCCGTTCTCGGAAGCCTGTTGTTTCCTATAATTTGTTTAGTCATAATGTTTTTGTTTACATGATTATTGATGTCATAATTTTTGTACTTCTGGACCCGTAAGCTTTTTAGAATTTCTTAAATAAATTATGTGTTGATAAAGCTAGATTAGGTTAACTTATAAAAATTGTAAAAATCACGTGTCAGTCAAGTGTCATAAAAATTTCGTAATACTCATTTAGTTATTGCATTCCATAATATTTAATGTGGAAAAGTTAGATCATTATGGACCGTATTAGGGCGCAACAACTTAAATACTATATGACTTACGATAATTATAACCTAAAAACTTATTACGATTAAAAATAATTGTGGCAGACAACTAATATTGACCCATAATAGTAAGCCTTACTTGGCACTCGGTCCATTTGTGTGACATTATTCCCTCCCATTATCATTAACCGACAGTGCGTATGAAGAACATTTTCGTCTGTGTCTTTTTATTTTGGCCGCAGGTGCCAGCACCTTAAACTGTAATGAAACGAAGCTAGCACTCGTGTGCCCTAGCAGCAATAAAATTATTTTTGGGTTAATAGTAGACTGGTGTAGACTGCGATATGAGTTAAAGTGCTGTAAAAACAAAATGTGTAAGTGCCTGTTGCATAATTTATGTCTAATGTGCTTTGGGTCCCATTCTCAATGGGGCGATATACAATAATTATTTATGGGTTAAGTAATTCGAGTTATAACAACGGATAATATAACACTCATAATATAACATACGCTCACTTTGTATAAACATGTTTGGTATAACATACACTGGAACGATAGATATAATTTCAAAATATCTATTTCCATAAAGTATTGTAACTACTAAGTATATATATAATACATAATCATTCTAAGAGCGATAGCCTCAAATTAAAATATTGAAAAGAACGAAACATTTATGATGTGCATATGTAGTTTGAAATGAATTTGTATTTTCATTATTATGTATGTATGTATGTAAACTCTTTATTGCACACTAGCGGACGCCCGCGACTTCGTGCGCGTAGAATTAGTTTCCCAGTACTCCCCCTTTTTTCCCCGTTGGGGGTCGATTTTCGGAAAATTCTTTCTTAGTGCTCACTTACATCATGAAAGGAACACCTGTACCAAATTTCAAGTTTCTAGGTACCTACGTTTCGGCTGTGCGTTGATATGTCAGTCAGTCAGTCAGTCAGTTTCTCCTTTTATATATTTAGATAAACTGATAAACAATTACAAAACATTTTGCATCACTATAGATAATGTACATAGGCGAACTTATCCCATATGGGATCTCTTCCAGTTAACCTTTGAGTAGAAAAACCCAGGATAATGCAAGAGGATAGGCAAATTTACAAAATATCAGATAAAAGAAAAAAGAAAAACGGTACATACATCTGAAAAACAGACATTAAAAAGTAATAATATCTGCTTTAATAAAATAAATACATAGGTAATAAAATATACTAATATATACGTATGTAAACATCAATTAAAACCTACAACAGGGCAAAGGAACAACACTCACGAGTCACGACTCACCTGTACATTATGTGGCCTCCTTTATTAACGATCAACCTTACCTTACTTAAGTATTACGGCAGAAGAAAAAAAGCCTCGAAGAGCAAGGCGGGAGCAGAGTTCCGAAACTATTTCCGTAACTGTACAAACTCAGCTAATGTTGTATATTAAAGAATTATAGAAGATTTAATCCCCTTCATTTAATACCCAATACATCTATATAAGGTTCATATAATCAGAGATAATCGCAATTTTAAAATACAGCGGCTGCCATTTTGAATAGGTACGTCATATTTTCGGATCCAGACACTTTAGGGCGGCAACATACTAAAATTTGGTGCTGGTATCACAAAGTAAACTATCTATGTTACCCCTAGCAGAACCCACTAATTGCAGACAATTGTGAAGTTCGAAAAATATATGAAATTTGCAAAGCGTTATCTTAAAAACTGTTAGTTCTACAGAAACAATTTTAGTCTCATATGGTAGAAAATTTAGTTTGCTTTAAATACGTCTAGAGATAGTTCTTTCAAACACTAGTCCTATAGGGTTATAATCGCCAAAATCTGAAAATTGACCGAAATATCCGCGGTTTTTTTATTTTGACACAGTTGCGTTCGTCGCTTGAGGTCCACAAACTTGGATCATAAACAAGTCAGCAAAAAATCAGAAATACCGGAATTAACGCAAACACGAGTTGACTAAAGTTACTGGAGTAGTTCTTAAAGGCGGTTTTTGTTAGAATTCCGTAGTACCCATAGTTTCGCCATGTCCGTCCGTCCGTCCGCAGCCTAGCTCAGAGACCCTTAGTACTAGAAAGCTGTAATTTGGCGTGAATATACATATATGTTACACCAATAAAGTGGTAAAATAAAACCTTTAATACATTTTTTTTGTTCATCTACACGTAACGTGGGAATGTAATTTTGTGTGGGGTGTCGTTGGATAGAATTTTCAAATTTTTTGTTATGAGTCAAGTGTTCCCCTACAGCTAAAACTATCTTCAATGAAAGCACATATAAGGAATCTATAGGAAAACTTTCACGACTAGGTAAGGTAGACTTCATTGGTTCTTGAGTTACAATTGTTTAAATGTTTATACCTACCGATAAATTATTTGCGGTGTTGGTAAACTGACCGCGAACTATATCGATGTATGGTGATAACAGTTTTCCAACGGCATAGTTAAGTTTGTCGCGGTCTCATTTGTTTGTAGTAACGGCTTCGGAACTCTACACTGAGCATGGTTCGACAAGCCCGGTTTTTATTTTACCATAACCTCTTTTTTTGCAGGTATAATGATAGCATTCTACCTGGTGTTTTACGCTGTGCTGACGCTGATGTTCGCGCTCTGTATGGGGGGGCTGTTCCTCAGTCTGGACGAGAAGCGGCCGACGTACACCTTGGACCGATCTCTAATAGGTATTTATAAAAACCGTAGACAAGTTGCTTAATGCTAATGAAAACGCTTTTTGAAAACTGACAAAATGTATGGAATTGACGTAGGCGCTCGACGCGACTGTCTGACAGCATACGTCAATTGACAACATTTCATTCTGGTGACACCTGCAAATTACTATACGAATCGAAAGGGTTTTGCCTTCTGAACACGGCAAAATGTTTATTTAGATTTATTTTTCTTGATTAACAAAATTACAAGTAAGTTAAAAAAAATATCGAGTTTTACCAATACTATGCCTGAATAGATATACCTAATACCATTGCCTTTTTCACGAGAAAAAAAGCTGTCATACTTCAAATTTGACATTGACACAATTATTTTTTTTAATACATATTGGACTTACGTAATATGTCCATTGTGTCGTAGAAATGAAGTTACGCCCTATTAGAATAAGTACATCTTAATAAATTAATAATAAAATAATTATTCATTCTAGAGAAAATTTAAAACTATTAGTGTCTTCCTCCTTCCAAGCAGTATCTTTAAAACGAATAAAATTAAAGTCTTGAAAATATGAAATCTTGTCAATTCTATTACAGTTTGGATAAAGATAACGAACGCCGAATGCGTCTTGTCTAGGGCCTATTTTATTTCGATTCAAATCTAATCAGCACGAGCCCAACTCAGACCATTTTTTTAGTATTGCTATGCTTAACAGAAAAGTAGGTTAGGTTAGTACTGCGACCCCCTCAGAAACGACTTGCTGCCAGAAAAGTACGTTAGGTTAGGTTAGAACTGAGACCGCACCAGAAAACACGCATTTGCATCAAAATGTACTTACTATTCTTGTTTTAAATTAACTTAATAATATGAGGATCAAGAATATTTGATTTGTATTCTTTGATATGAATATCTAAACATTTAATTTTATTTGTATCAAAAATGTGGGATTTAAATATCTTGAAAGTAAGTATCCTGCGTATTATTCTATGAACGAATAATAGGGTAAAGTCACCAGTGGGGAGCCAGAGACCAGTAGTTGACCTTATATGAGTGCGAAGAGTGGGAAATATATCTTTCGTACTCTTCCCACTCATACAAAGTATAGGCAGAGGCTGAACACTGGTGACTTTACCCTATGATAATCATACCAAATTTTACGCTTGTATGTTCTACCGTTTTTACGATACAACACAAGTATAAATACGTCACTGTTTTGTTATTAGTAAATCCTCCATATTAACCACAGCTTTTTGAAGAGGGCATCCAGAGCTTGCAAGATATATTTATTTATTAACCCTCGACGCAAATAGAGGGGTGTTATAACTTATAAGTTTGACCCCTACGTGTGTGTGTGTGTGTGTGTGTGCGTGCTTGCGTGCGTGCGTGTCAGTGTGAGAGATTTGGATGCGGCGTTTTAAAATATCAGAGCATGTTTTCTTGCGGTGGTTCTTATTGTTAGCTAGGTTTCATGATACTCAGTTAAGCTGATTAAGAGATATAACCATTATATCTGGGGCTTTAGCTAACTAACAGTTAAAAATTTACTTTGACTATTTCAGGGTCAAGCCCCGGAGTAACAGTGCGCCCTCTGCCGGATGACGGCGAGCTACGGATAAACCTCGACGTCGCTAACTCCTCCGAGGAATACGTCAAGCAGCTTAACGACTTCTTCCAACGTAAGTTCTTTCTATAGCTCGACTGCCGTAAGGCATAATCCCACCGCCGACGATGAGCAAGTAGTAAGTAGAATCAGGGATATATTTGTCTCTTTCATTGACGATCTTATGTTTTTTTCTTGAGCGAGATAATAGTCGAGAGCTAATAGCTGCCTCACCGGCGGTGGGACAAGTGCCTCAGGTTGTGCTGTGGAATGAGGAAAGGGGAGGAAGTGCGCCTTCTATCATCACAATATATACTTAGTTTAGTTTAGTTTAGTTTATTTATTTGTCAATGTAATATAACAATATTAGTTGCATTGCATGTCAAAAAATACGAAATTACATTGAGATCGTCAAAACATAAATATTAATAATCAAAGAATAGAAAACAATAATAATTCATAAATTAAAACAATAAAAGTTAAACATCTAATAATGGTCATTCGTCCGATGTCAAAATATGTACAATGAGTAATAAATGTCAACAAAATAATAAATTTACATTTCCATTTTCATATATTCATCCACGGAGTATAACGGATTATTACAATAAAAGGTTTCTCAGCTGATGTTTAAATGCTTCGTCGGATTGTAAATTTTTAAATTTGGCGGGTAGATCGTAGTACGTGGGACCGATGACCCGCGGGTTCTTACCCGCAAGTGCCATGCGACGGGGAACTGTTCTCAAACGCCAAGTGTGGCGGAGCTCCTTGCCAGGAATATTCACGCGTGCAAAGGAGGAGGTTTTGGAGTACTACCAGCCCATTGGGACTTTGACCCACCATAGAACGGTAGATAGATAGATAGATAGATAAAAATATTTATTCACATATTACGCCATGACAAATTGAAACACGTTTACAAAAGGAAAATAAAGTAAAATGAACCAAAAAAAACCATTAAAACCTAAAACTATAATTAAAACTACAACTTAAATTAAGATGCGTGATTCTCATGTCACGGCATAGTTATGAAAGGGCGCCGACTCAGCATTCGCACCTTCGGTAGGACAAGGGCACAATTGCCCTTTAGGTTATATGGTACATTGTGCCCTTGTTCTACCGAAGGTGCGGCTGCGCGCATTGCTGCGGCAGCGCTGATATTCTGCCGGGACCCGACAGAGCGGGACGCACACAGTCACTAACTAGCCAACTCCGTTCATATCTAGCCGTATTTAACAACCACTTTTGCCTCAAAATTAAACAAACCAATTCATTAAAGCCTATTTTACATATTAAAACTAACCCAAGTAGTTAAAAAAGCTTTGTGTCACAGTGATAAGAGAACAATTTGTTTGATTCTTACGACTTGAATCATAACATCACTGTGACACAGTTGTATGGTGGGTTAGGATTCCATTGGGCTGATCGTACACGACCACAAAAGCGACAACACTTTACCTACTACAGAAAAAAAGCATGCTTTAAAAATCCCGACTGCTGCTAACCAACTTTTAATCGATATAAATCCTAAATGATCATTCAAAATTATAAATGATTGAAGAAACCTAAACCTGTTTTTTAAATACCTATTGTATGATACCTAATTGTCAATTCGTCGACCACATTTTTTTACGACATGGCGGCTGGTTGCCGCCATATTAAATTTTGAATATTCTCATATCTTTAGTGACACACAAGATTAAGACAAATCGATTGATTCTTAAATCATCAAAATCAGTACGAGTTTAGTTTTTAGAGCGCCACAAACGGACAAACGTATACTTATATGCTGATAAACACATTACACTCCTCCTTCGGCAGTCGGGTAGAAATATAATACTAATCCTGGCTCTGGAAGTGTCAATATTCCAACTGACGGCACCAATGATGGACAGTTTTAGCTGACAGGCACCAGTAATGGACGATTCACTCTTAATTCAAATTTCATACGGTTCTAAATTGATTGTTGCAAAACAATAACCCTCTTTAAAATAAGAATCAAAATTCCATTATTGGTGCCTTATCCATTAGTCGTTCCATTACCCTACATGCGTCTTTTTTTTTTGGAAATATTATATTTTATAATAAGTTTGGCGCCCTTTTATAGTATTTTAAGTACCTAAGTACATTCCTAAAAGTACTGATCTGAGACGTGGGCGCTAACAATGGGCCTCATAAGGAAGCTCAAAGTCACTCAGAGGGCTATGCTCGGGGTTTCTCTGCGTGATAGAATCAGAAATGATGATGTCCGCAGTAGAACTAAGGATACCGATATAGCCCGAAGAATAGCTAAACTGAAGTGGCAGTGGGCGGGGCACATTCGGCTGATGGCCGATGGGGTCAGAAAGTTCTGGAGTGGCATCCGCAAACCGGAAGACGAGCTGTAGGTAGGCCTCCAACAAGATGGAGTGACGACCTCGTAAGAATCGCGGGAGCGCGGTGGATGCGAAAAGCACAAGACCGGTCTGAGTGGAGAGCCTCGGGAGAGGCCTATGTCCAGCAGTGGACATCTTTCGGCTGACATGATTAAGTATTTATTTATTTTATTTATTTATTTATTGTTATTGGAGATCCAACAGCTTACAAAACAAGATAGAACCTAAATTACGTAACAAAAAGCCGATTAAAGGTTCTCACCGATAGAGACAAAGTATTTAAATATCAGAAATAACAGCCAACGCAGGCACACACGCCGCGCTACACCAGGAGCACAAGAGAACAACCACATGTACCTACTCGCAACAATAAACAATGGTAGAGAACAAAAAATGAATAATAAACACTTATAGCCTAAGTGAAGAAGTTTTGACTGAGTAACCGCCTAAGCGTAGATATAGGTGTGTTAAATAGATCTAAATCAATATCCTTAGCACAAATGTTAAGTACATTCCTATAAACGGCAGCAAGACCATGTTTAGAACTTATTATCCCGTTGAAATCTTTAAGTGACGCTTATATGCCACTATCGGAATAGTCCCTCCTGACCATACCTATATGTTTTTGTATTCTGTTTCAGAGTACGCGAGTGACCCACTATACAAGGATAGGACTGAATGCGTCCCAGCCGACAACTTCGGCTACCCCGACACTCCGTGTCTCCTGGTCAAACTAAATAGGGTAGGTTTTTCACCAGTCAGCGTCACAGTTGCGCCCGCTCGGTCTTTAAAAAGGAGCGCTCCGATCTCGGTCAATCGGTCAAAGGAACTAGTTCGGTCTTTTAGTTCCTTTAGCTCCGGAGCAAATTTTGAGAGCCGTGAACGGTTAACAGTTTTGATCTATAAAGAACGTGGAACAACCCTGGAAACAATTCACAGTTATGCGCCCTACTCGCTCTTGACCCATATCGAAATATAAGAGTCCGTTTCACTACGAGGAACTACTTAATTCTTGTCGATCAGTGAAGGGAAATCATTCCTTTTAATTCTTAGTTCCAGACCGAATCTAGTCTAGCGTCATATAGATTAGGGGTTCCCAAACTTTGAAGGTGATAAAACACTCACCAAATCTTTGTGAACATGACCATGACTTTAAAGTGACACTGAAATGTGCGGCTACTTACAAGGCTGACCGTATCAGACGTTGTCAAATGGGTCTAGCTTAGCATACAACGGTCTTCTGCTGGGATAAATTGCTGATTTGATTGAGGGATGATTTGGTTATCATACTTCAGATCCTGGACTGGGAGCCGGTGTACTATAACGATGCTAGCAACCTGCCGGGAGACTTCCCTGAGGAGCTGGCGGAACACATCAGGAGTCTGACGACTGTGGCTGAGGTAAACGACACATCTCAATTATTTTCAGCAGTTTCATATTAATATTTTGCTGGTGAAATTACTGGCATAGAACTATTTCATCTTGGTCCTCAGGTTTGACACGAGATTACATAGTCGTAGCGTCCACTTGCTGTCAGTATTTCATCATCCTGATGATATGGTGATAATTCAGCATGCTTTGCAAATATTAACAAGTTCTCGCATCACTGGGATTCATATAAGCTGCACTGTAAACTGAAATGTCACCTGTCACCTGTCATTGTCGGGGTGATGAAATAGGGGGCAGTTGACCAGAGGTTTTATCAAAGTGTATTGCTTCATAACTCGGCCGGCATTACTGTCAAGGAAATAAGAGCGATCATAACGATGACATTACGATCGCAGGTCAATAGCAATATGGTATTACCGAGTAGTATAGAGCCCCTGGGTACTCTTTATCAACCCAAACTAAGATGTTATGCCATAGGGCTAGTAAATAGATTGGCTATCTAACCTTTAAGCTCAGGCCGAGCGGCCTCGACTTGAATCAAACAGCCTGTCCTTAGGGGCTGCTCTCTAAGGCAAAGGCTTGAGGCACGTTGCGGATCAGCTCGAAACGAGTCGCCACAGCTTGATCCACAATGTACACAGTTTACACGCCCGTCTCCATCAAATGCATGGCTCGGACAGAGGCTCCATTGAGCACGGTAAAAAAAACGACAGGTGCTTCAGGTTGAGGCAGCGTCTCCAATTGCGCGGCCTCGGAGCGGTGCTCGAGGAAAAGCTTTACCAATGGCAATTTTGTTTTTTTAAGTCTTGCTCAGTGTAGCTCTCCTATTGGTGGATTTTTTCCTCGCTCACCACTCCGCTCCAATGGGCAGGCAGCCTTATCAGGTTACTGGTATATATCAGGTTATAGAATAAGGTGTTGGTAGCGATTCTGCTCAAGCTTTTACCACTACTTTATATCTTTATTAATTACTAATACATAGTTACGGTTTACGGTGCACCTTCCATTATTGTCACAAAGCGTTTAAGTTTAGGTCTAGTATGTGTATGTAACATTTTTCGCTGTAAGAAACTTAACTCTTGTATTATAACGAAAATCTGAAAAGCGGTAAAAATATCAATTCTTCCATTGATATTGGAACCAGAATAAACGAATTTTTTAGAGGAACTTTCTCTTTTACTTCCAGCGCTCTCAGATATGGGTGGCCTGCTTCGACGAGAGTGGCAACACGACTGCGATAGAGTACCCCTGGGGCCGAGCACTGCCTGACTTCAAGCCGTACCGCATCGGAGCCCTCTACAAGAATCCTATACTGGCTGTCAAACTCACACCAGAAGGTAATAAAATAGTAGAGACCTAGTCCCAAACTATACTCTAGGCTTGTACAATAGAGTTCATAAATATGTGAACACTTTATTACCTTCTCACTTTAATCGCTGTCACAATTCGTATATGGCAGTTTAAACATGACATTAAATATACAAGGTACTTAAGTGTACACATATTTATTAACTCGACTGTACTACGGGTACTAGACAACGATGAACTTTTGGGTGTTTAAAAAAAAAAGTTATATTTTTGTAGTCTTGGCTTACGCCCTAATTCTTTGGACCTAAGCTGATATAATTCAAATATTTGTAAAAGTGTGCAACCCCGTGTCTTTTAGGTAGGACCAATTGACAACAATTCATGTGTGCTATGGCCGTAAAATAAAAATACTGTTTGTAGATTTTACACTGCTGATTACAATAAAAATAAAATTGGATATTTTTATTCAGTAGTTTTTTTTATATTTAGGAAAAACAGTAAAAAAAGTTGGATTGTGAATGTTAGGAATACACTTATACTGCCCTTAGTTCATTTATTACCATAGGAATAGAAAAAATACGCAACTGTCATTGTCATGTCGTCATTAGATTCAAAGCAGTAAACGCGAAATAACTTTGTGAACGTGTACAATAGTAGTCTTTGGAGCGAAATTATTTATTTAATTAATGGAATCTACATAATAACGTTGGAGCGAACGGCAACGAATGGTTGACAAGTGACATGACATGTCAGTCAGTTCTGTTACTTTTTTTATTTTATATCATGCTAAGATCACGACATTAGTATTCCTAACTTTGTATATACGGTCTTTTTAATGACTATTTATTTAATAAATTATTAACGACGAATTTAAGTAAAATAAAGGAAAACCGAGAAACACGGGTAGTCTAATTTTTAATCAGCTATTATAAAAGCGAAAAAACAGAAATGCTTTTTATTTTGAAATGTTGTCAATTCGAGCAGTCATTTAAAATTGCAAGGTTTGAAAAAAAAGCCCCTATATGAACATACTCATACTTATTACTTATGTTTGTAGACAAATACATGCGCTCCTCACACAAACGTTTGATCATACCGGTAATGGAACCTAGGACCGCTAACTTCGTAAGCAGGGTACCAACGTACCTGATATGTTAAACGCTCCGACAGAATCAGGCATTATCTCAGCATTAAGTTATGCTTCCTTCATTGTCATACATAAAACTGTCTATCTGTCTCTGTTTAACTCTTTCCCTAGCTTAAAAATCCGTCATCATAACATGACTAAACTAAAACCTTTCAAACTCCTGTATGATTGACCCAGGGGCCGTAGCCAATATGCAGCCGCTATTAACGTTCATCTTATCTATAGCTCAAAACTTATATGATGACAGTTGACCGCGTGTTTTATCGTAAAACACAAGAATGTCATCCATAACGTTAGTAGTGTTTCCATCTTGGCTACGGCCTCCGCAACACAAAACGTCTTCTCAAATCATTTTGTCATTATATCCTCAGTGCATACCAACACTGTGATCCGCTGCCGTGTGCTGGCCAAGAACATCATCTACAACAAGAGCATAAAGGAGCCTTCTGGGTACGCCAGGCTTCTGATCCACATCGAGGGTAGCAGTGAGAAGAGCGAGTTATAGAGGATTCTGCGGCTCTCGCTAAAATGCGCTACCGCCAACCCAAGGAGATTAACTCATTGTTACTGAGAGGTCTCATTAAGGCACTTGTCCTTCTGCTGGTGAGAAAACGATTAGCTATCTATTTTCTAGCGAACTCTCGAAACGTATTTTTTTGCCGAAACCGAAACCAAAGGTTCCGTTTTGGTTCTAGTTTCGGCCGAAAACGAAACCGAAACTCTGTTGTGTTAAAATCGTCGAATATTATAAATCAAAATATCAGAGGACCGTTATTTCTAGATATATTAACTTCGAATGAAACAAGTTCACTTATAAATATTGTAAAAAGATGTATTCCGAGTTTAAATTTTAACAAATGACAATCAGCCAGCCTCAAAATACTACTCATAACTTATGATCTTCTTTTATTTATTTGTTAAATATAAATGTAAACTGTTATATGGAAGGTAATTTCGGGGTGACCGAAAAGTTCGACACTTTTTGACCGAGGACCTGTGTTGTGTCATTAACTAGATCCAGTAGTAGTTTTTAAGCAGCCGAACAAGATACTTATGTTAAGATACGAAATAATTCGAATAAATGTGTTCGATACACACAATTTCATTATTTTTAGCTAATTATTTTCTTAGCACCAGTAGCAGTAGTTACCATATGCTAACTTTCACTTTATTAAAATATAAAGCTTCATCTTTATTGTAAATTGACATAAATTGTACGTCTATTGAAAAAAAAATCCTTTTTCAATAATCTTACGAAACCTTAGTTATTTAATAATTTAAAATAATGCGTTGTGATTGCATTTTCCAACCAATGATATTAATAAGAATTAATTACGCAAGTGTGATATTGTCTACACAATACAAAGATATTTGATAAGTCGGGATTCCACAGAGACACTACGCACGCCCACCTAATAAATTCGTATCGAAATGTACATTCCGCGCGCGAGTTCAATGCTAGCTTAGGAATGTGCTAGTACGGGACGGCACTATACACACTCCAAGCGGGAGAGGAGAGGCGTGGCGCCCTTCACCTCAGGCCCCGAATGCATTCAACTCGCGCGCGGACTGTAAATACTGCTTCTGCGTCACGCACAAATGTCAGTGAAATGCGTCTATATCGTCTGCCATGAATAATTTTAATCATTATGTGTTTTATTATAGGTCATATTTAGCGCAAGTCACGAACCGTTACGTTGTTTTTTAACGAAATTTACTTTTTCTCGATTTTTATAAATCGAACCTAACCTAACCTAGCCTACTCTACAGCGTTACATATTTATGAAATTCTGAAAACTTAACGGTTTCAGAGATATACAAATTATGACTATCCATAAGTATGTCAACATTGACATTATGATCCAAATTTAAATGAAAATAACGGGCTCCTCAGTGATAGTACCTACCGCCGCCATTAGCGTGTGCAAGCGTACCGTGCGCTGGAGTGGAATAACGACTTTAGAGTGGTCAAGATCTCTACCAAGCTAATCTGCAGTATGGCGCATATTGGACAGCCTACTCTTCTACTGTCTTTTTGTTGTGGACCTCGACAGATCAATCATCTTCCCATGTAAAGTGTATTATGTTTGTATGTAAACTCTTTTTTCACAAAAAAAAACAATTACAAATTCGTACATAATTACTGGCTTATTTTTGTTTCATTGTAATTTTTACGCAACACATTTTAAAAAACGTCGTTTGATACACGCTCTGTCATTTTCATTCGTTCCGAGTCTTATCTCTCGCTTGCAGCTCGGGCCAAGACACCTCGGGACTAATGTTAAGGCCCGTATTCATAAACGAATCTCAACTCTAATGCTAAAAGATAAAAGATAAAAGAAATTTATTCAGTAAGTAGGCCGCTTGGGCACTTTTACACGTCAAGAATCTACCAGCACTTCCCAACAGGAGACCACTGCTGAGAAGAAACGCCGCCAGAAACTTAGCAGTTGTCATTTTTTAAACATATTTCATATTACAATGGTACTACTTAGTCTAGCATTATATAAAGCTATAAATATTAAATTAAATATAATATCAAATAACATGTGTAGTTCAGCAGGAAAACATGCCAAAAATCTTACCGGAGAGATAGAGAGAGAAAAGGCAAAAGAAAAAATAGAATCAACTACTTATGTGTATATGAGATGGTGCAAGATGACCACATAAAATAGCTTACACAAAGGAAAACATGCCAAAAATCTTATGGGCTCTCCCAGAGAGATAGAGTGAGAAAAGAAAAAAGAAAAAATAGAATCAGCTACTTATGTGAGATGGTGCAAGATGACCACATAAAAGTTTCGATTTGTTTTCCTGCATCAACGGTGTCCCCTAGACAAGAAAAAGCAGGATAAAGCTTTTGCATTTGAACAAATTATTGACTAAGTTTCGGGTTTAGGCCATTCATTTTTGTCTGTTAGATAGTCCTCGACCCTATAATACGCTTTAGACATTAACGACCTTTTGCTCGTCTCGAGATGCGTCAAAAATGACAGTGTTGTATGGTTTGCCGTTTACTTTGACGTATCTTGTGACGAGCTTCACAGTCATGATGAGTTTATTAATACCGCCCTTAAATGTCATACTTTTCGCACTTGCATAAAAATTACTATTGTTTGACACAACGTGCCCGATTTATTTGTTCAAGAGATTGCAGTTTTAAGCGAGCTTAGATTAAGTACTTTTTTAAGTGGATCTTTTTATTACATTATAGGAAAAACCCACCTTCTAGAATTCATAGTGATATTGTGCCTGTATTAGTACAAAGGTTTTTTGTAATTAGAATTGTAAATATATATTATGCTTATTTTGTAAAATAAATTACTTAATAGTACAAACATCTCGTTTTTGTTGTGAAGTAAAAGGAGACTAAAGGTGCACTTAACAATAAATAAAGACAGCCCTGGGGACCTAGTTTAAAAGGATGCCCAATACCTCCTTCTTCCACTTCACCGGATACAACGCAGGGCGGTTCGAATCGTCAACGACCCAGCGCTCTCCGTCCGATTGGATTCCCTCTCTATCCGAAGGGACGTCAGTTCACTTTGCGTGCTGTATAGGCTTTACAACGGGGAGTGTTCTGATGAATTATTTGGACTTTTACCGGCCGCAGAGTTCCAACACCGAACTACTCGTCGCAAAGCCAGGTTCCATCAACATCACCTTGATGAATGGCGTTCTTCCACCGTGCGTTTCACTAGGCACTTTTTGCCTCGTACTGTGAAACTGTGGAATGAGCTCCCTTCGGCGGTATTTCCCACCAGTTATGACATGGGCACCTTCAAGGAAAGAGCTTACATCTCCCTTATTGGCCGGCAACGCACCGACAACTCTTCTTGAGCTGATGGTGTTTATGGGCGGTGCTGTTTACTTCCCATCAGGTAACCTACATGCTCGTTTGCCTCCCACTGATATAAAAAAAAAAATGTAAGTCGACTTGCACGTAATAAAAAACCGGCCAAGTGCGAAGCGGACTCGCACGCGGAGGGTTCCGTACCATTATGTTTAAAAAGTCAAGTTTTGTTATATGGGAGCCTCCTTTGTATTTTTTTTTAAAGTGAGCATATATCTAAATATTGCGCGAATATTTCAAGCGTCTATCTGTTGCCGTTATTAATATCGACCAAAAAACGGCAAAAAGATCACGTTTGTTGTATGGGAGCCCCCTTAAATGTTTATTTTTTTCTGTTTAAAGTATTTGTTGTTTAGCAGCAACAGAAATACATCTTCTGTGAAAATTTCAACTGTCTAGCTTAAACTTCATGAGATACAGCCTGGTGACAGACAGACGGACCTTTTTATCCTTTGGGGACGGAACCCTTAAAAGGGTAAATACATAAACGGAGTATAAGACTTAAGCCGTTTTCACTAGGACCGCAGGAGCAATAATAGCCCATCGTCAATACGGACGTCTCATTATATTACGAAAAATAGAGTGAGACAGCTATTCTGCCCTGCTAAGCCAATAAACAGTATCTCCGGTTCAATTGCCAAAGTAAATTAAATCTTCTCTGATTAGTGATAAGGTTGTGATTGCTACTGAAGTTTTATTTGAGATACTGCTATTTGGCTTAGCCGGGCAGTATTGTTGAAGGGCAATATTTGCTAAAACTTACCCGTGTTAATAGACCGCCTTTGATTTCAATCAACCTCCGACAAAGCTTTTAACCTCAAAACAACTTAATCACTTAGTGTAAGTAACTTAATCACTTAGCGCAGGCAAAGTATAAATAGAAAAGTAGCTCGTCTGGGCCCTTAAGGAGTTTCTGTTATGTATTGCCACTCAGTACCCTTACCATGAGTTCGCTAACGAGCCGAATGCTCTGTCCTTCGCACTCTATAACAACATTGTGAGAGACGGAGTAGTCGAATCTTACACACGCAACCAAATGCGGCGACGGCGTGGCCCCGCCTAAACCGGCTTGGTCCACCATGTTGAGTTTGCTTGTGGTGCCTCGCGGCGCGTACTTACGAGGCACGCACACATGCAAGCCGAGCGCGTAAAAAGAAGTAGTAGAGAACTACGAGATCCTTGTTTGAAGACGAAGTACTGTTTATATTGTGGCTTCTATACAGTAACTTGCTGAAACAGTAGGTATTGTCTTAGTCACTTCCTGATTTGCAATCTGTATTCGATTCGTTATTAACACTGGCTTTTGCCAGCGACTCCGTCCGTGCGGAAGTAGATTATCGGTATTTCCATGGCTTTGTCTGACTCCTATTGAATATTAACTACTTATTAGGTATAGTCAACGTCAAAAGAAGGAACTCGGT
Source organism: Acleris sparsana (assembly GCA_923062465.1). Taxonomy (NCBI): domain Eukaryota; kingdom Metazoa; phylum Arthropoda; class Insecta; order Lepidoptera; family Tortricidae; genus Acleris; species Acleris sparsana. Next base: position 20,809,098 of record OV281286.1, read on the forward strand.
TTTCTAATTTATCCTATAAGCTAACGCCAAGCAACAGTGTTCGCATAGTTGTGTTTAGGTGTAAAGACAACCGGTGAGATAGCTAGCATATTTAGTCTCTTGGGATTTCAATCTTGAGATTGTAATCTTGAGAATTGAAATGTCTATGGGTCTTAGATCATACTTACTATAAGGTGGCCTGAATGCTCGAATCCTTACTCGTTTGCCATTAAAAAAATGTCAATCTTATTTGCCACTGCCTAAGTGGTTTTAAAGCGATAAGGTATAGAAGTGTGTATGAACTTTTGATATTGAACGAACCTTTTTTTTCGTTAGGATTATGCATTTACGCATACCACCTGGCCCGGGGGAGCCTAATGTTATGTGGGACTCACAGATTGCCCACTAAAAACCAAGCTATTCTGCCTCTACGTTGTTGTTGATGAGCCATAGTGCGTCTATATCGCGTGACAAATGTGGAGAAAGCATCCGTCACTGTCGTACTTATTTACATGTAAGAAGGTGACGGATGCCTTATCCAAACTTTGTCACGCGAAAACGCAGCCATGTTAGGGTCAGGTTCCGCTTGCGCATTTGACTACTACCCTCACCAGCAGGCCCGTCCTCGTCACAGGCAGGCTCAAAGGAGCCCACTTGGTGCAACCTCCAGAGCCGAGACGCCCCGCTCAGGTCGGCCCCGGGTACATCTCAGCTTCACCGTGGGCGATCAGTTACTAAGCCCCACCGCCGCAACAAAGCCGGTACCGGCTGAGGGTTATAAAACGAACCAAACCTGTTGGTTAAGATTTGACATTTGTCCATACAAAATGTGTCAAATTTTAATCCGATGAATCATAGGCTATGATTATAGGGTTCGGCCATAAATCTACACTCAAAACAATGGTCACTTGGTTTGGAAATTCTATACGAAGTCATTGCGATTCATTTCTCTTGACTACACTAGACCGCAAAACTAAGTATCACACTTTTAAGACTACGCCGAGCGTCCAGTGGCGCCCTCATGACCATTATTTTGTTTTCTAATAAACTAAATGTCTTGAAATCGAAGGATGCGTTTTTGTTGTACAAATGAAAACACAATGTATAGCATATAAGACAAAGTTTAATAACCTTTAACCTTCGCGTCGTCAACTTAACGGGAAAAGGTGGCCACTTTTTTCCGTTAAGTTACTCACTCATAGTCCAATGGTTATTAAGTTGAGTCATATACCCTATAAATTGTGTATTCATTTGTACAACAAAAATACATCCGTCGATTTCAAGACAATACTTTAGTTTATTAGTAAACACAACAATGGCGATGAGGGCGCCACTGGACGCTCGGCGTAGTCTTAAAGCACATGTCATATAAAGTGTGATACTTAGTTTTGCGGTCCAGTATATGTAGTATCACTAGAAAAATTGAAAAAAACCGGACCTATGAAACAGTTGACAAACAAAACTTCAGCAATATGTTATCAAATCGGTACAAAACGTAAATCATGTACCGAAACCGTACTGACAAGTGGGGAGCGGCCTTACTTACATTCTTGGTAAAAAAAACGACGCAACTTAGTAATTTGACGAGTAATTCTATGAATTCTGTAATCTATAGGCGTACAACTTATTTGACAACAGTTTTTTTTTAAATATTCTTTAAATATTTGCCTCAAAAGCATACGTTTTTTTTTTGATTATTATTAATTGAGTAAAAATATGTAGTAATATGTTTCATTTCGTCTTCGTTCTTCGATCTTTCCTGCTCGTTCTTTAAAGTACGGCCAATGAGACGAGATAAATAATGCAAACAAACTGACCGTTACTGAGTTTTGCGATAGCGAGCGCTTATTATACCTGTCCTTATTTCTCGTACGCAATATTATCTTCAGTTGGTCGTTGACGGCTGCCATTACGTGATTCGTGGTGCAGGAAAGCTGTCAGTACAGAAGTTGTCAACCTTAGGGCCGCCATTTTGTGATGTTTATTCGACACGATTTAAAATAAAAACGTTTAGAACTCCTGAAAGCTTGTTTACATTTTTTATCTCGTCTCCTTGGCTTTACTTTAGTTCAGTACATCAAAATCACAAGGCTCTGTCCACTATCTGTTACCTCCATAGGAACCCTCTGTGTTCCTATTTTAAACATTGGACCATAGAGGAAAGCTGGAGGTCTTACAACCTTCACAGTTCACACTACCGTATAAGAACCTTAATAATAATATCTCGTAAGATGAAAAGGGCCGACTCAACATTACGTCGTAAATACTTCACGTGATTAATTGTCCAATAAAATAAGCCTGTAGATTCACCCATAGCTAGTGACAACGTTGAATCTATAAGTTTGCGAGGCTAAAACTAATTGGTAGGGCAGGGCGCGAGGGCGGGCGCCGGTGCTCGCCGGATCTCGGCGGTTTGGCACAGAGTAGGGCGGGCGGCAGTCAGGAGGTTTCTGCCTACGAAAAACATGAGAATTAAATACAATTTATTTGTAAATTACTACATACATACACGGCCTCAGTTACACTTGCTGTTAGTTTTGAAACAAAGTCATTTGTAAGACTGAGATGGAGATAATTGCCACTCACTCTTACCCATAATTGCGTCTTAAAACTTTTATGTGTAAATGCGGCCATACATACATAAACTTACGCCTTCATTCCCAGGATGGGGTAGGCACTCAGCAGAGCTACATAATTACCAACAAGTCTTCAAAAACTGGTTGATAATTGGGTACCCACCTTTTGCACAATCAGGCTAAGACGTGCAGCAGTGTTTTAGGACACATTAGTGGCAGGTTGCAAGCCCATCATCTAACAGTACTACAAGCCTTTATTCCCTTAGTCGCCTCTTACGACATCCACGGGAAGACATGGAGTGGCACTATTCTCACCCGGCAACCACACGGTATACGTAAGCACGACCCTAATTGAATTTGTTTTTTTTTTATGGCATAGTTAAGGCTGACGAGCACACAGGCCACCTGATGGTAAGTGGAAACTGGGACCCATAGACATTCGCATTCACAAGACTGCAAGCCTAAGACTGCAAATGCGCTGCCAACCCTGAGGACTAAGATGGAATGCCTCTATGCTAGTCATTACACCGGCTGTCTTATCCCCAAACCGGAACACAACAATGCGAACACTGCTGTTTGGCGGTAGGTTAATGGATAAGATGGTGGTAGCGATCCGGACGGACCCCGCAAAAAATATATATATTAAAATAAATATATATAAATATATATATTGAATATTTGTCTTTCTTTGATAGATTAAATATTAAATCTATTAAAGAAAGGATTAAAGGTATTCCCGATGAGTTGAAAAGTCTCTTACAGAAACGAGCTTACACTTGAGCTGAATTGATTAAGTCTTAAACATAATGTATTCAAAGCTCAAATACAAATTTCAAAATATTTATTCAGTAAATTGGCCACATGAGGGCTCTTTTACACGTCGGTAATATGCAGTGATCTACCAGCGCTTCGGCCAAGACCATCATTGCGAGGAAGAAGCGCCGCAAGAAACTCCAGCAGAAGGTAATTTTTTTCAATAATAAAATACATTAATACTTAAAAGTAACATTATAAGGTAATGAAGTATTAAATAATTATTTTAAAACTAAATACGAATAAAATCATTACAAATGTAAGCTCAATAGCATAAAAATGGTGACTAGGAGAACAACATGACGAGGTCTCTACGTCAGGAACGATAATCGAAATAACTAACTGAAAAACCGGTCCTTGCAAGCGTGAACAGACCGCACCCCACAATATTAACTCTATGCATCTAAAGTATAAAAAAACCGAGGGTTCCGCAATGACATGGTTAACTCAATTCAAAATTTCGACCGCCGTTCCTTGCAATCCCTGTTTTTTTTGTGATTTAATAAAAAAAACATTTCAGAATTTACCCTATACTTGTAGTATAAGGCGTTTTCATAGTCCGTAGTGAAGTCAACTCAGGTCAACGGGAAATACCCTATACATTTTGATTCCCTCGAAACGAAAGTGTCCAAATACACGTTTTTAGCGGCATAATCGGCTGTATCTTTTTTTTACGTTAAAGAAAAAGTTTGATTTTTCATGGTTTTAATTTTAACTCGATTCCTGACACACACATTCCTGAGACAAAGGGTTATTGACAGCAGACAGACAGACAGACGGATAACAAAGTGATCCAGTAAGGGTTCTGCTTTTCCCTTTTGAGGTACGGAACCCTAAAAATATTTTAAATTGTGTATTAGGTACTTGACATCGAAAAACATATTTATATAAAAATACAGACTTAAATACGTAAAATCATTCCAATATTTCATTAAATACTTGTGCGTACCACACAAATGTTTCGCCTTCCCGGAAACCAGGACCGCTAGCAGCATCGGCAGGATCACTACCACCTAGGCTACCGTGACGTCCCTATATATTAGGGCCAGTGTAAGAGACGCATTTACATCATAGAGGGAGGAACATATTATTGTTTCTCACTCTTACATATTATTCCGTCCTTTACGCCAACCATGAAGGGCCATCGTTTAGATGGGTCATGTCATAACACTTTAATATGCACTTTAGCAATAATAAATAAGTGTATACCTGTATCAGCCTCACAGAGGCAGCTCACGCATATCTACAAACCGCACTCTTGCGTCGCTCCTCCACATCAAACAGACTTGCCGCTCAGTCAGCCAGTGGCCGCGCACCGCGATGGGTGCGGACAAGCCAAACGGGGTGGTCAACTACAGCCGCCGCCCGCCGCAGCGGCCGTTTCTTCAGCGGGTACAATATGCCATCTGGGATCCTGAGGAACGAACGTTTTTGGGGAGGACGGGGAAACGGTGGGGTAAGTGGAACTTTGTTTGATTCAGGATCAGTGTGGTTTTTAAAAGTTAAGGCTAGTGTACCAGGTGCTCATAGGTTTGTCGGTGGTTACTTTATAGACCCGGAGGGATAAGGGGACAATCTCACAGAAATTGACCTTGTCCCAAATACTTAAATATATAGAACTCATCCAAGACTCAGAAACAAATACTAGTTCCCATCAATATTTTTTTTCCAAAACTGGGAATCGAACCCGGGACCGCTAGCTTCGTAGGCTACTACCAACTAGGCCAACGCGTCACAAAAAAATATTATGCGTTGTCTATTTAAAAGGAGATTCAAGAATGTGGACTAATGTACAGTCAGCGTCATATAGTTTGTAGCATCCAAAGTAGCCAAATAGTTCGTTACACGCCCTTGTTACTACGGTAATAATGACGTGTAACGTACTATTTGGCTACTTTGGATGCTACCAACTATATGACGTTGACTGTACCAGTACCAGGTGGTCATAAGTTTAACGCTGGTTAGTTTCTACACCCGGAGAGGTAACCCATCGCAAGTCCGAAGAACGTTTGCCCGCTCTTTCGTTTTTCATAAGGTTTAGGTTAGGTATATTTTTCTAAACATAAAATGTTTAAAGAAATAGGTATGCTACCAGAACCTGTAGGTAGGTTAGGTTCAGTCTGTTGTATACCAATCCAGGAAAGTTAGAGGGATTCAGAAAATAATGATCCCCTATATACGCGTATGCCCGGCTAACAGACAGACGGATGGACGGACGAATTAGGGTACCCTTGGGTATCCTTTTGGATACGGAACTGTAAAAATAAGTTTCTCTAGACAGAATCAGCATGTTGTGTACAAACGTAATAAAAATATATAACTAAATGGCATTAGGTACAATTTTAACTGTTAAGTCTCAATACCATAGAACCGTATCGCAGAAAGCCAATCTATATACCTATATATAAATGGCAAATCTGACTCACTGACTTAGATATCAACGCACAGCCGAAACCACTGTACCTAGAAACTTGAAATTTGGTACAGGGGTTCCTCTCATGATGTAAGTGAGCACTAAGAAAGGATTTTGGGAAATTCACCTCCTAAGGGGTTAAAATAGGGGGAGTAGTGGAAAATTAATTCTACGCGTTCCAAGATGCGGGCGTCCTCTTGTGGTTAATATTGATGTAATAATCTTTCTCGTGACTTGACGCCGTCATTATAAAAGGGTTTCTACGGTAACTCAACAATTACCTAATAACTGTTTAAACGGTGAAACCCCATAAATAAATAAATAAATAATGGTGTTGGTGACCCCCTATTTCGGAGCTGATACCTCTTCTGATTTTCATGAAATAGATATGAACCTTCCCGAATAAACCAGCGGCCGAATTAATCCATCCGTTTGGAAGTAAATATGCGACTTCGTATTCGATTCGTACAAATTCTACGCTGAGCATTGGTAGGAATGTAATGACTTGTGAGTAGCTCCTAAAACCTAGAACATTCTCATGTGATGTGCCAAGTCAGTTACGAAGGTATAAAATGCAACAATGATCGATAATTCACTGTTAATTCGGAGATCTTAAAGTGAGTGTTACAAAACAAATGAATAACCATTATCTTCTGCGAAGGGTCTCCCCACAGCTGTAGACGCGTAAACTAACGCTGAAAAAAAGTCTTTAGTATGTCTACGCAATAAAAGCGAAACAGACCACAATCGGATCGGCTCGATATAAAACTTTTTCTCACCGGCTCAAGCCTATTCTGCGTCGATAGGTCTAGGGAGACCTTAAGAGTCAAGTGTCGCTCTTTGGTCCTTGTCGATTACTGGTTCCATTAAGCTACTCTCGAATGGGCATACGCTTAAGGTATTAGTGCTAGTAAGTACTTCACTTTCACACTTAAAGGTAGCAGTGGCGAAGCGTCACGTAAATAAATAGACAAGCCGGAGCAAAAAAAGGTGTATGGCGTGTGTACGTGTTTGCCCCTTCCATTATTAAAAAAACCATACCTACCTACCTTAATAAAATAGATGTCATCTTTTAGTTCCCAAAAAGCAGTGCTGAAGTAAGTGCGGTAACTGTTTCTACGTGCGATCCTTGCAGTTAGTGTTCACCACCTTCGCCATACATGACATCACTGGTATTACATGAACAGTGTATGTCAAGTATGACAAAAGTGGCTTTGAAAAAAGCCGTTAGTTGCGTACGCACACATTAAACACACAGACAATATAGTTAATTTACGTTAGAAATCAAAACACAGTAAAAATTAGCTTGCTAATACCTATCATGCAAAATAAAAAGTTGTCCTTTGTTAAAAACAAAACAAAAATAAACCAAATTAAATACATGCACTGCAGGTCTGCACACAGAAACCAAAAAAAAGACTTAATTAAACATATATTTACAAATTCGTGCAACAAAATCAACCGAATAAAGAAAACCCACAGCCCGCGGCATGCGCCGTCCGTACCCGCCTTACTGTACCTACCTATTAAGAAAACCATGATGACACGAATAAAGCGCCAAACAATCCAAGTAAACCTAAACTATGTAATAATATACAACTCCGTATATGTTTCTCGCTTTGAACATGTTTCTTAGCTGAATTATATATATTGTTGATATCTGCAAAACCGGTTCGATTCCAAACACTGCTAGAGAAAACAGCAAACACGAATAGCAAAACAATTTGTTAAATTTGCAGCTGCCAGTCAGCCAATTGTATTTTTATCATATAATTCACTATGGAAGTGTTTGAAGAATCCTTCTCTACGCTTATAATCAATTTTTAGGTCTGGGAGAGCGCGTCCTAACTTAATGACATGTTTTTTATTTTCAAAGGATAACCTTGAAAAACTTGTTAGCTCATTAAGTAGGTAATCTGTAAGACAAGACAACACTCAATTTGAACCAATGCGGCCATATTTTGAGTACCTACAGACAGACAAAAATATTGAAAAACCACGAATATAACCTAAATTAGATTTGGGTAAAACCTATAGGTACCTAACGTATTAAAAATAGAATAGAAACACCAACCTCCGTCGTCGTGAACAAAAACAAATAATCCAAACAGTAGGTAACTACAAACACAGCACATGAACACAGAACGAACACTTAGCGAGCTAAATTTCACTAGTTACTTGAATCATAAAACACTAAATAAATAGGTACTAATTCAAAAAAACTTTCACAAGAATTACACTATCTTTGCGCGACGACGCGAACTAAAGTAATGGCGTCCGTCGCGTAATATTGCGTAATGAAAAAAGGATGCAAAATATTATTAAAGTTTGAAGGTCGTAGGTGGCGGCGACGGCGTCCTCGAGAAAAGAAAGTGACGCGTGCTATACACTTAAAGTTGAAAATTGTTTGAAATAAGCCGTCGTCCTACCGCGGACTAGAGCGTTCTCTCACTCTGATTTTTATTGTTTTCACATGCTGCCGTGTCTGTTGTGTGAGTTCGAAGCGCTAGAAAAATGTTTGAATGTTTGAATTCAAGTACAGCCGAGAGGGACCGCCGGACCGGCCGGACTTGTAATAATTTTGTGGGTGTAAGTTCGCGCGCAGTGAAATGTAACTGCGCGTGTGTACGAATATATTGTTATTGTTTCTTTCTTGTAGGTAAGTGAATATGTGCGAGCGAGTACTGCGATAGATTTCGGCTTAGTAAATAAATTGCGTTTTGGTTATGCATCGTATTATGAAGATGGTAATGCAAGGTAAAGCTATAGTATACCGGGTTATTTTCGGTTTTACGTTTTGTTTGTATACCTACTCTATGCATAGGAATTTTTGGTAAAGCCGTAAATAATCGGCTTGTACGGACGCCTCGCGACTGAAAGGTAGATATTTGAATCACACAATCGATTTTGATATACGAGTAGGTGGTGAACGTTTAGTCGCGCGATTATTTCGATTTCGAATAATGCTTTTTGATATAATAGACGTGAAAATTTCACACAGTGGTGCGAGGACTACGAACCTTTAGAAATCAGTATAAGCTAGTTTTGTCAGGTTTAGTTACCGGATGAGATTCAGAAATTGATTCCCTGAGCTAATTTTAGTGTAAATACAAATAAGGAGAGAATTAAAAACAAATTGACTCAAACTACGCTTTCCCAAGGCTATGGGTGCTATAAAACATCCATGACTTTGGAAAAAATATTATTTAGATCACCTATTCGGAAAGGGGACTTTTCTTCCCTGCTAGGAGGGATCAAAGTGGCACTTTTCTGTTCAAGGACATATTGTTGCCGAATTTGATAATTTTTGTTAAATTAATAATTTCAAAACTTTTACAGAGTGTAAATTATTAAATTTGTTTCATCACTAACATCTTTTATTTTCCTCATAGGTGATGTGAAAAGCAGTATGTGTCACACGGTAGCAAAATTATTTCCACCTTGGGCGTTAACACATATCCCTCTACGCTCAGTATCAATGTACGTCCTCGCCGTAAATATGTCATTTTGCTCCCTTGTGACATAATCTACTATTTATTCTTCATCTGTAGAGAAAAAATCACACAAATATTCCCAAAAACCGGGATACGGGAAAAGTTAATGTTTCTTAATTTTAGTCCTTAACTAGGTACAAATACAAACTTTTAAAGAAACGCCCTCTTCATGCACAGGTTTGACCAAGAAACGAGCACGGCGGTAACACAGTATAATAATATTTAAAGTCCAAATCTACACCTTTCCTCCTTAATTCAAATCTTACACTAAACGCCATATCGCTGCTTAAATACAAAAGCGCCACAAATCAAAAACAAATATAGTTTGATTTCGAACTGAAAGTATATAGCATTCCGATTTCAAATGCAACACAGACACATTTTGTTTTGCGTCGCTTTTGTATTAAAGCAACGATATAGTCTGTTTTGCATAGCAACTATCCTTAGTATAATAACTCCCTTTTGCATCTTTGTCTTACAACTGTACCCTTACAACTCTCATAAGTATGGCTCAATATGCTGTGACAAAGTACTTTGCCACGCGAAGTTTCTTTGACTGCTCAATACGTTCGTAGTTGCATACGTCACGTACCAGTTTCCTGCAATAATTCACAAAGTATACATTGATGTGGGATTTTGCATGGATTTTATGAATCACGCTTGAAAGCGAGTTATTTTCGACTTCATCCAGATCATAACTCGAACGAGATGAATGGGCTGTGGTGCTGAAAACCCTAAAATAATATTGGCTGGAAAAATTATGGTAGGTACGAGAAGCTGATATCTTGGAGAAACTTTGAACAAAATGTTGCAATTAGAAGTAGATACAGTGGTTAGGACGTTCTCACATGTGTCTAATACTAAGGGCATAGACAACACTGGCCACTGTGGCAATTCAAATTTTATATATGCTAGTCCCTCACGATTGGCACTGGTGTTGTTTCAGCGTCTTCACTGCACTTTATTGATAAGATAAATATAAAGAGACATTTATTTGCAATAATACAAAATCAAGCGGAAAGGTTCTAGAGTGGCGACCGCAAACCGGGAGACGAAGTGTTGGCAGACCTTCCACAAGGTGGACTGACGATCTGATAAAGGTCGCGGGAAACCGCTGGATGACAGCAGCAGAGGACCGATCGTTGTGGAAAACCTTGGGGAAGGCCTTTGTCCAGCAGTGGACGTCTTGCGGCTGATAATGATGATGATGACGTCACATAGATACAAAAAGAACAATACACAGAGAAATTGTTGCGAAACGGTCCCAACTCAGCATTCGCTAGCCGTAAAGCCAGCACTGATCTTCCGTTGGAACCGCTAGGTGAAGCGACGGAAAGTGACACACTTGACACAAAACAAACGTTAAAAGAAATACAACATGAATTAAGAAACAATCATTCGTTGAACCCCCGAAGAATAGTGTGTATGTGTTTTTGGATTGATGGATTCGGACGCGGTTTAAAAAAAGAGATCTTGTTTAATAGGCATGGTTTTTGGGTAGATTTTATGAAAATTGGTTGCACCGTGTAGAATATCTCTAAAAGTACGGATCACCATTATATTCAATGTTCATATCTATTTATACATGCCCCGAGCGGACCTGCTAGTGGGGGTGATCTTGTTCTTTTCACGTACCTTGCATTAAAAAAATATATATGTAAAAATTATAGTACACTCAGGAGCAAAAATACCGGGTCAGAGTGCGTTTTTCATACAAACGAGACTATTTCGAAGCGTTGGTTCCTCGCCAGGGGTGGTTTTGAGTGAGGTTTAATGGTGGATACTCCAAGGTTCAATAGAGGAGGTGAAAAGTTCTTAAGGTACCTAACTGATCGCACAATCAGTTAACACCACAACGGGAGAGTTTGGCTCAGCACTTGGATTTCCTTACATTTTATGGCCATTTTAGATGTTTTTATGAACATGCACAATTCCGGCGTTAACCGCCTATTCATTCAGTTGGGTATCCTAGGCAATCTGGGAGTCCTGTATCGATGCTCGGAGTATTCATCATCAGATTTCACTAAAAGCATTCCCTGGCCAGGAACCAAGGCTTTGAAATAGCCTCTTTAGTATGAAAAACGCACTCTGACCCGTTTTTTTTTGCTCCTGTGTGTACTTATGTGTATTTGTTGTACTATGTTGTATTGTATGCACTTTATTGCATTGTTAAAAGGTCAAATAGTCTATACTTCTCTTTGTAGTCGACTGTACTTTGAACCCAGAGGTTTCAGCATATAAAGACGTTACCTATGTTCTAAGATGATAGTAAACCATTAGCTCAAGTCCAAGCTTCATTGAAGCGTAACACGATAAAGTTTACGTCTTCCGCGAATAGCGCGGGTTGCGTATTAGTTTCGTGTTTACAAACATATAAATATGTTTCCGTTACGTATTGAATTATAGTTACAACGAATGAAATATAGAGCTTAGAAAAGCCAAGCCTTGGAGAACGGGCGTTTCTTCTGCAGCATCAGAATAGATTTTGATCATGATATTTCTATTTATATCTTTTGTATTTCCCCATCCCCAGTGGAATTCAATAGTTTATAACCGGGACTTATAACAATAAATAAAAAAATATAGTGCAATACATATAGTAGTATAGTGATGACCAAAGCCCGGATGACGAGAAATTATGTGTTGACGTCTCAATAGTGCGAGGACACACATTTTATAAGTCGATAAAAAATGTCGATAAAAAAGCTCGATATATTGGACGGAGACTGGATGTCAGAAATATCATAGTTGTAAACAAAATTAAAATGAACTGTAATTTTTCGTAATTTACAATTAGCCTTGGACATAAAATCCATTTCAGCCAACTAATAATAATAATAATCGGAATCGATCTGTCGATATCGTGTTGACAGATCGATCTCAACGCCGGGTAGTGCTCGTCGACGTCACCATCCCGCATGACGAGAACCTCGTGAAGGCCGAGGAGGACAAGCTCAGCGAGTCCCTTGACTTGGCTCACGAGGTGACCCCACGTGGGATGTTGACTCGACGAACATTGTCCCGATAGTTGTTTCGGCAAACGGTCTTATAGCGAAGAGTCTCGACCAACACCTCAAGAGACTCTCGTTAGATGGCTGGGTCAAGGGCCAGATACAGAAAGCAGTACTCCTCGACACGGCACGCATTGTGAGGAGGTTCCTCTCTCTGCAGCCCTAACCACCGGTAGCTTGAGCCCTGCCCCGCTGCCGGCGGCACTCGTAGGTTAGGTTTTTTATAATGTTTATTTTTTGTATTAGTATTGTTATTTTACTTTTATGTTTGAATATTTATTATAAAAAATTTAACTTATAGAAAATTTAATAAATATCTGAGAATAATAATAAAACTATTTCAGACTAGAACTAAAGGACCGTTCTAAATCTACTGTAGTAATAGGGGCAGATTTAAATAATTCATAGTGGTTAAAAAGATAAAAGGTAAAAGATAAAATAAATTTATTCAGTAAGTAGGCTGCTCGGGCACTTTTACACGTCAAGAATCCACCAGCGCTTCCCAAGAGGAGACCACTGCTGAGAAGAAACGCTGCAAGAAACTCAGCAGTCAGTCATTTTTTAAACATATTTCATATTACAATGGTAACTACTTAGTCTAGCATTATATAAAGCTACAAGTATTAAATTAAATATAATATCAAATAACATGTGTAGTTCAGCAGGAATACATGCCAAAAATCTTACGAGAGAGATAGAGAGAATAGAAAAAAAAAATCACTTCTGCACCACGCAGTTCCACTTCTACTTCTTCCACCTGGGTACCTGATGTAACATTGTGTAACAACCTGACATGTACGATAATGAGTTGGCTCAATAAATTTCAAATTCAATTTTATTTCGTATGGAGCACTAGGAAAAGTGCATTTTTGCTCCTGTCATCTGGGTTTTGGTGATGACGATGTTGTCTTGCCGTTTTCGTTCTGTGGCGCCAACAACCAATGCCACGTGTTGAGTCGCCGTGTCGTTTCTGGAAAATATCATGTTGCCGTGATGAGTGATAAGCTATTCCAGTTATTTATTATTTATTGTTATCTGCCTGTAAGTAATATTAATTCTTCTAGAGTCTTACATAATTTTTACCGTTCTCTGTGTCCTGTTAAATGTAAATAACTATATATGGACTATATTTTTTATGTAAGAACCAAGAAAGCACTCCCACAGTTCTAATCAGTATCAATTCCATTTCAGCCAACGATAATGTTACTTAAACTAAATTTGCAAGCTAATATCCAGCAAAATAATATGTCGTCGCACAGGAATTAACCAACCACCTAATTGTACGAGTACTTAACACATTTAAGCAATTAAAGAATGATGGGCAAAAATGTATGGAACCCAGCCCAATCTATCTATCTATCTATATATATAAAAATGAATTGCTGTTCGTTAGTCTCACTAAAACTCGAGAACGGCTGAACCGATTTGGCTGATTCCTTTTCGGTTGTATTCGTTATTGTCAGGGCAAGGTTTGTATGAAAGAAAAAAAACCACCGGGAATGTCGGAAATTTGCAGCGGGCGAAGCCGCTGGCGGGTCACTAGTCGTCAATATAATTATAACTTATGTAGGCTTATTGAGCCCACTGTTTGTTGTAATTGTAGTAAATAGTAAAATCGGTCAAGCGTGAGTCGGATATACGGGTAATAGCATTGCGGCGCATGCTGGGTACAGCTAGTGTAGTATAAAAAAATAAACAATAAACATTGTTTGTGAATATTTGCAGGCTGATAACTCTCTTCTCCGGGGTTTTTGTAGTTTATCCCCGTATTACAAAATAAAGCTTATGTAACTAGATTTCACGTGGTATACATGAGGTTTGTATTGGTTATATGGGCCAATTTGCCCATCATTCTTTGAATTTCAAATAGTCTGATGTCTTTGACATAATAATATCAAATAATCGTTCACCCTGCACAAGTACATTCTAGTTTTATGACGTACTAGCGATCCGCCATTGCTTCGCTTCTGTTTGTTTTCTGTACACCCAGAATTTATTATACACGAAAACTTTCCTATTGAACTCTATCTATTGATAACAACCGTATTAAAATCCGTTGCGTAGTTTGAATCACACAGAGGGACAGACGGAGGGAAGGAAGTTCGTTTTATTCTATACATATATAAACATCAGAGACAATCTCTTACAAATTGCGCTAGTCCCAAACCAAGCTCAACAGCAGCAGCATCACTATGGAACCTTGTCATAACGACAGCGTCAAGTGACGAGATAGAAATTACACGGGAATTAATCGTAGGTTTTATACAACAAGGTTCTATAGTGGTATATCAATTAAAGTCCTTAACTGTACTAGGCAACGATAAACTTACTTAGGCAGGTATTTAGAGAAAAATCTTCTTCTTCTTCTTTGTCGGCATCACTCTTGACAGAGTGGTCGTGGTCATCACTTCAGGTCTTCGTGGCAAGCTTCACAACACGCCGCCACTCTTCTCTGATAGCCGCCTTCCTCGTGCATTCATGCAGTGATAATGAAAGAAAATACATGTACTTTTAATAAGTAGAAAAAATCCAAGACTCAGAAACAAATCCGCTTCGACCGCTAGCTTCGTAGGCCACCTAGGCTAACGTGTCGTAAAGATACATTCTACCCAGGGTCAGGGTAGTCCGGTTGGCACCCCGGCGATCCAGTACCCTGCGAGGTTGACCTTCACTTCGATAGCTATATCGTTGAAGAGTAGGTCAGTGAATTTAGGACCAGGCGCAGATGTATAGGCTTAATTAAGGTAAGGGCGTGTTGAGCGTAATGAAATTGGATGACGGAATGACATTGTTATTGGTTTTATTTATTAGACAAGCGCAAAGTGCTGGGCCGTCTATGTTTACAGCTACAGTGTGACTGCGGGGTCGTGTAGCAACAAAGTAAACTGTAACTTACTACACCATTAGGAACACGTAATAGATTTAAAAGCGTTCCTTTGTTTTTTATTCAAATAAACCTGGAATTAATTCATTTTTCATCACACTTGCTCGTAAATGGTGTTATTCCATGCCTGTATATAGAAGGACAATGGCCTAAATTGTTCCCGCGGGAATTATGGCGAGTTTGTCATCCCTAGGGAGTAATGACTTTCTTTTTAAAATGTGCAACTCTTTCGTACATAATTTCTGACTAAGGAGGTTTAATTTTCAGCCAAAAATTAAATCGGTTTCTAATTTCATCTTTAAAAATTAGCTATAGACTAACTTACATTACACAAAACCTATACGCTTCATTAAACTTCATTATTTTTATACCTATTTCAAGTTTATATCAACATTTATCATTAATTTTAGTAATTATACATTTTTATCAAATTGGCTAAATCTGGCTCGAATCCAGGTCGAAACTAAACGCAGTTATTATCTGTGGTAGAGGTCACAAAAAGAATATCGTTTCCATTTACGTTCCCGTTCGTCAAAAGTTATTTCTTTATATTTTGCAGAGTTAAAGTGTTTTCTCTTTGTTTTTTTTCCTCGCAAATGTGATGAAAACCATTGTGTGTATCACAGGCAGTAAGGGGATTACTAACTCGAGTCATTAAAAGCCCTCCGCCTTCGGCGTCGGGCTTCTAACACTCTCGTTGGTAATTCCCTTCATACTACCCTTGATGCACAATGTACTATTACTCGGGGTCTGATCGTTCGATTTTCGAATTTTAACATGAAAACTTTAGGGAACCATTATAGTATTATTTAATTTGGGGAAACATAAATATTACACGATACTAATAGAATATCAAACATGTACTGAGTTGGAAAAAATAAGTTAGGATCACGGCCCCTCAGTCACCCTGTATTGTTTGTTGCTATCGTGTACTCAAAAAATATAACCCTCCTTCTAACGCAATCGGATAAAAAGTGCGGCATCTCGGGACAGCGTCACACCAATTAACCAAACTAAGCTCTAGGCTTGTACTATGGGTACTAGACAACGATATACACTTATATAGAGAAAATATACTTAAATACATAGAAAACATCCATGACTCAGGAACTAGTATTCGCGTTCATCACACAAATATCTGCCCTTACCGGTATTCGAACCCAGGACCGCTAGCTTCGTAGGCAGGTACCAACTACACTCAGGAGCAAAAATAACGGGTCAGAGTGCGTTTTTCATACTAAAGAGGCTATTTCGAAGCCTTGGTTCCTCGCCAGGGAATGCTTTTAGTGAAATCTGACGATGAATACCTCGAGCATCGATACAGGACTTCCAGAGTGCTTAAAATACCCAACTGAATAAATCTGCGGTTAACGCCGGAATTGAGCATGTTCAGAAAAACATCTAAAATGGCAATAAGATGTAAGGAAATCCAAGTGCTGACCCAAACTCTCCCGCTGTGGTGTTAACTGGTTGTGCGATCAGTTAGGTATCTTAAGAACTTTTGACCTCCTCTATTGAACCTCGCAGTATTCACCATTAAATCTCACTCAAAACAACCCCAGGCGAGGAACGAAGGCTTCCAAATAGTCTCGTTTGCATGAAAAACGCACTCTGACCCGGTATTTTTGCTCCTGAGTGTAGGCCAGCGTGTCATCCTTTTGTAAGAGTTGTCTCTGCAAGTCCTCTGGAGAAACAAGTGATAGCTAAGCCACTGCGTTTCTATCCTATCTGACATAGAAATATACATATTCCGATACTTCTCACAGGAAACCGTTGAATCACATTTTATATTCACGCAAAATGTAATGTAAATAAACAATTGTAAATTATGTAGACCTTGAGTGGCGAGTTATACACTGAACCTCTTCCGACTGTTTCATTTTGTTTATTTTATAAAAATATCTGCTCAAATGTTCGTTGTTTATGCAAACAACTGTATGAAAATTCACGCGCTGCCACACGGCAATTAAAATATAGTGCTGAGGTTGAAATTCCCATGACGAAGTAGTAAATGTTTATTATTACAAGCGTTTCATTGACTGGCAATGTTTGTATGTTTGTTTAGGTCAAATTTTGCAAGTCAATTTTAAATTACATATACGTAAAGCCGATGACAATGCAATATATGGTATTCTAAGAGCTGATCTGATGATGGAGTCGGAAGCTGGCGACAGGATCTCCGCTATACTTATACTTAACTTAGTTTGGCCTTGATAAGCTAATAATGAGTTTGCCAAAAAAAAATACAGCAACCAAATATGGTCATATAATTGATATTTTTGACAGAAGCTTCGTCCATAAATATTGTTAAAATGAGAAGTAGGTTCTCATCTTAGGACAAGTATATAGATGTAACAAGCTGTGACCCATAGACATTCGCATTCACAAGACTGCAAGCTTTAGACTGGAAATGCGTTGCCAACCCTGAGGACTAAGATGGAATGCGGCTATGCTAATCATTACACCGGCTGTCTTATCCCCAAACTAGAACACAACAATGCGAACACTGCTGTTTGGCGGTAGGTTATTGGATAAGATGGTGGTAGCGATCCGGAAGGACCCTGCACAAGGTCCTACCACCCGCAAATATCGTATTATCATCTACAGATTTATGTCGATGATATTAAAATATAAAGTCCTCTACAGTCCTTGATTAAGCATGTCCTCTATTATGATTTCTCTAGTTGTACAGATCAGGCTTCGTCAAATCTCCCAAAGTCCACCAAGATGAAGTTGGAAGCTGTGGTATACACAGGAATATAAGCAGCAACTTTGGATACTTTAAAACCGTGATATGTTGTCAGGACTGCTGGGGCTATATTTTATTCAGTAAAGCCATATCGCTTTTGGCATGTTGTCGTATTGTTTTAACTTAGCCGCTATTAAATAAGAACTATGATGGTGATATTAGAGGTGGGCATTCGCTTGAAAACTCGAGTAAATGCTCAAGTCTATCAGTTACTTTACGTTGACAATACGGTAACATGTCTAAAGCAATATGTTTTTACCAAGGAGAATAGAGGCCTTACGGATCATTGTCTTTTACTTGTCCTAGGTCGTTTGTCTAGGCTGGGGTGGTTGGGGAGCACCTTTTGGTGCATAGTCATAGCCCATTGGAGGTTAACAGCGGAGAGGTTTTAGACGATATGCTTCCACCTCCGCTCTCGCAGGAGACTGAGGTGTTTCAGAGTCCGTAATACCTCCCATAAGGCTACCTTAGCCATGGGGGACGATGCGTAACGACATTCCCTCTCTGTAAAATAATAATATTAGTATCGCTTCAATCATCTGTAACGTTTCAATTAAGAATCAGGTACTTAATTTGATTTGATCATCCCCGATATTACCTGGGATCACCGAGTCACATGATCTCATTGCACGTCAGGATTGCATCACGTCCATGCATCGCTAGTAGTACTAATAATAAATGTTTGTGTAAACTCAGTCAGTTAACGACGGTTAAGTCGTTTCTTAGTGACGATTTTTCAAACGCAAGTTTGAAAAAGGAACGGGTCAGAGTGCGTTTTTCATACTAAAGAGGCTAATTCGAAGCCTTGGTATCCTCGCCAGGGAATGCTTTTAGTGAATTCTGATGATGAATACCCCGAGCATCTATACAGGACTTCCAGAGTGCCTAGGATACCCAACTGAATCATACTGCGGTTAACGCCGGAATTGGGCATGTTCAGAAAAACATCTAAAATGGCAATAAAATGTAAGGAAATCCAAATGCTGACCCAAACTGTCCGGCTGTGGTGTTAACTGATGGTGCGGTCAGTTAGGTATATTAAGAACTTTTGACCTCCTCTATTGAACCTCGGAGAATCCACCATTAAACCTCACTCGAAACAACCCCTGGCGAGGAACCAAGGCTTTGAAATAGTCTCGTTTGTATGAAAAACGCTCTCTGACCCGGTATTATCGCTCCTGAGTGTAGTTTATTATCTCTATAATGTCCCTGAGTAACTACGGTGAAAAGACACTACTATGCTTACGTCATTCCAAACTAAATTGTCATCCCGCAATTTCCTAAGTTCCACTGATGATGGGGATGAATGGATGGCAGGATCTCTACTTTGCTAACGTAGACCTATCGAGTTTAGATTGGAGTCGTTAGATTAGATTGGTCTTGATAAACATTCGATGACTAAATAAGAAATACAGTACAAAAACCTTTCAAATTTTCAAAGCGTTCCACTACTTATTTTTGTGGGTAATGATAGCCATTAAAAGAGGGGGGCGTGTTTATTAAAAACACTATTTTGTGGGTTTATTCCTATGTCCCTCGAAAAATTGTACTAGGCAAACATAACTCGCAAAGTGCTGACGTCGGCGGCGAGTAAACAGTCCATGAGCGCTATTTCAGTGCTGGAAGCAATCGATTCTGCCCAGTTTACGGCGCGGTTTATTACTCCCATATACTACACTTGGGTAAATGCGGTAGGCAAGTTCACTGGTAGTTAAATTAGGCCAAAAGAGATCAGGGTTGTTTTATTTTTGTGATTAACGACCAACTCCTAAGCCAAAGCGCTTGTGCAGATTTTTATATAGCTGGCAAAAAGTCCAAAGGTTTGGAAGAAAGCTAACAATCAATATAACATTAACCTGTAACGAAAAGGAAAAAAGTTGGTAGAATATTTGCTAGGGAATACCCCCATTTTATAAACAATTTAATAAATAAAAAAAATTGCTTTTATTCTAACGCTTTAACATTATTTGTTATCAGTAAATTAAAATTGAAAATAATGCGGTCATGAATAAAATTCACAATGTTTTTGTTAAATATTTTTAGGTGGACCTATCCCCATTATTGTTTTATTCTTTTCAATATAGTCCAAAACTGAATAAAACTTCGATTTGCTAATGATGCATTTTTGACGACTCGCTGGCCTAGTTGGTAGTGACCCTGCCTATAAAGCTAGTGTTCCTGGGTTCAAATCCCGATAAAGGCATAGTTTGTGTGATAAACGCGAATATTAGAAATATATACTTAAATACTACCTATTTATATCGTTGTCTAGTACCCATAGTACAACCCTAGAGCTTAGTTTGGGACTAGGTCAATTGGTGTGACATTGTCCCGTGATATTTATTATTATAATGCTAACCTACACGCTCCCCAGACTTGAATCCTCTTACAAATATCAAATACGCGCGCGCGCGTTCTGAAGTTATATTTCCTCAATTTCCGCGGTTGCTAACCGCCGCAATACAACGTTTGAAAAGTAAACAGTGTAAATACACTCGTCAGTAGTCCATTATAAAAAGTCGTCCATTATCACAGAATACGTAAAACGCGCTAATTGGTTCACAAGGCTTTTTTGTATCCTAATAATACGACAAAAAGTCGCTTATTCTTTTCATTAGTACCTCGTTCATAGATACATAACGTGTAGCGTGTTTGTTCGCCTAAATAAGGTCAACATTTCTTTTCACAGGGTAATTTTGAGCTATTGAATTTACAAAGAATAAGTAGTGAATAAATCGGAACGGGTTGTGAATTTTAATTGGAGTGAAAAAGTAGGTAAGGTAAAGGCATCACTTTAAGACACATTTAGGTTTCTGGTACGAATAAAGAGCATTTAATTCAAAGAACATTACGGTAAATTGGTTGTGGCAAAATAAATTGATATGATGGGTAAGGACCAATGTTGGACACTTAATTATTATTTCAAGGACATGAGTGAAGTGTCCATCACTGGTGCCTGGCAGCTAAAAGTGACCAAGAACGATGGCATGTGCCATTATCCTACTAATATTATAAATCGACGAAGCGGCGGGCATTAACTAGATAATTATCAAATTGGGTTATTTTATCATGGAAAATATTTTTTTCGGATTTTGATTGACGAAAGTATTGAATGAATTGATTTATTAAACTTTTATTTCATATAACTTACATCTTTGCCAATATAATGAAGATAAAAAATACACTATATACACTGTACAATAATAATTAGAATAAATAAAAACTAGTGTAACCTATTATCTACTTAAAACTAGAATCATTAAAAATATTTGTGCACACAATTACAAAAAGAATACCCCTCTAATAAATCTGTTCGCGACATTGTACCCATGATGCTAGCTGCGTTACCTCTCTGGATAGTCAAACCTATCCTTTGGGAGAGGTAAGCACCAGATCTGGGATCCCCGGAGGCATCAATAAGCTTGGCAAATAGGGTCTATATAAAAGGTTACATGTCAGCAGACCAAGGTCCCAGAGTAAAATTTAATTTCCTGAAAAGCGTCATTTAATTTTACAGTATGCGTAATTCGAATTATAATTCTAATGCATAAAACTTAGGTACGCAATTGAAATGGTGGGCATCACGCAATATTTTCATTTATTAAGGTATATCATTTACATCGTCAAGTACAGGAATAATTTATAGTATAAAATATATTAATATTTTGACATGAAATACTATTCGTTTTACTTGTACTATGCGTACCAGACAATGATAAACTTACTTAAACTCTACCATTTCTGGTTTCAGGAGTGATCGGGCTGATCTACCTGGTGATGTACATCTGCATCATCATCTTCTTCTCCATCTGCATGTGCGGCCTGCTCGCCACCATCGACGACAGGGTCCCGTACTTCCAGCTCGCTAACTCTATCATAGGTAACTTTGACGACACGTAGAAAGTAAATGAGAACACAGACCACCTGGTGGGACTTCTGAGGCCTCTTAGACCTTTGCGAACTCATGACAGCAATCTTAAGAAAGCAAATACGCGGCATATCCTGAGCACTAAAATGGAATGCCTCTAAGCTAATCATATCATTCTTTGTCTTATCCTTACTGCTGCTGAGCAACAGTAAGATGATGGTTGCACTCCGGGCGGACACTCTACAAAGTCCTCTCTCTCTCTCTCACTCTTTATTAAGAAGCCTAGCTCTTGAAAACAAAAAACTTATACAAACAAAAACTTAAATCTTTTAGGAATAGCTGTCACTCGTAATTTAATCTCTCTAATTTCGATTTTTGCTTCCACCATATCTTTGTGGCAACCTAGCGACATCTAGCGACCCCTTGTAATAACCAACAGTGCCACCAGCGTCAGACATCGCAACCAAATCTGACTTTGCGCTACATCGCGCTAAAGAAGTTTCAGACTTCATCCCAGCGGACTTCGACTCCCACATGCCTGGAAAGAGATATCTCTATTAGACAACATCTCTTCCTACATATTCAATACAGATAATTTGATGTGGTTTTAAAACATTAACGGTTATTAACTGTATTTTACAGGAGACAACCCGGGCATGGGTCACAGACCCCTCTTGTACGAGGAGGGCTCCCTCATCTGGTATGACGCCAACAATGAAACGCAGATCAAAAAATACGTCGATAATATCAAGCAGTTTCTTGCACGTTAGTACCAATCAATGAGGCTTCATTGCCCTATAGTTGAGTCAAACCAGGATAATCCATAATATTACACTTGTTTGACTATATATACATAAATACCTTCTACATTGATCAGTAATTAACAACGTTCACTAATTGACATAATTATCACGTCTTTTTGCAATCTTTTATTTAACTTGCACTAGTTATTCGTATGGCCAGCAGTGGACGTCTTTCGGCTGACATGATGATGATGATGAAGAATGTACGAGTATGTATGTAAGTTGTCCGCTTCAAATCTTGCAAAATAATTTTTGAACAAGTTCTTGTTGATGGAGCAGGCTGAAATTTGGACTTCATATGACAAGATGACAATGCAATATTATGGTATCTGATGATGGAGTCGGAAGGTGGCTATAGGATCTCCGGATACGTCACGTAGACCCGCTGTGTTGGGACCACGTTGGGACTCACTAGTTTTTTATTTTCTTTTTCCAGCTTACGAAAATAAGTCCCTACTGGTGAATGGCGGAGAGAAGCAGCGCGACTGTGGTACCGTCAAGCCTCCGCGCGGTGAGGTCTGCGCGTTCCATACCAGCGACCTTGGCCCCTGCTCCGCTGCGGGAGACTTCGGCTTCAGCGACATTACTCCTTGCATCATCATCAAGCTTAACAGGGTATGTCTCATTAATATCTTCACGATCACATTTATCATTACTATAATAATTATTAACTAGCTTAGCATCTGCTACGCTACTGGTGACTTGGGTCTATGTTTCATCCTTATATTATAGGTTATATTAATAGGTTACTTTGTCATCATTATGTAAATTATCTTTAACTCGGCTCCTACCTCATTGCTAGCGATGTCGTCTTCAGCGATATGATCCCTAGCATCATCATCTGGCTTAATAGGGTATGTTTCATCACTATCTATACAATCATCTTTGTTATTACTACTATATTAATTATCAACTAGCTTAGCTTCTAGTTCTGGTCCGCTGCTGGTGACTGTGAATTCAGCGTTATGACACCTTACATCACCATCAAGCTAATTGGGTAAATAGGTTTCATCTATGTGACCGACTTTGTTATCATACTAAATTAATACTAACGATTTATCTTTTAGCGACATGATCTCTTTCATCACCATCAAGCTTAATAGAGTATGATTCATTACCAGTGATCGTACTTTTTCTAGCATTTTCGGTGCAGTGCTAGGGTTGTCAGTAGTATATACTAACTGTATATTAGCATAGACAGTATAACATGATATTAGTGCATAAATATAGAACTCATTTTGTTTCTTCAAGTGCTAAGACCAGTTGCGTTGATTTTGTGTTTGTGAAAATAAGCAATAATTATTAACTGATTAAACACAATGGAGAAACTGTTAAGTGAGCGTAGTTTTTTATTAAGGAAAGGTTCTTCAATATTTTGTTCCTATTGTGCTAAAAAAATGACACGATCGAAACATGTCGTGACGAGGTAATGAAAACCCGCACGCATATTGAGAAATCTAATAAATATTCTGCTTATTCACATGCTTTATTAAAAGGAAATTGAAAATTGGAATTTGAAAATGATTTTCAACGACCACATAATATTACATAATTTTATACGTCAATCATATTATACACGCTGACAACCTTAGGTTGCTGTCGTGTGTCATTTGACATCATCGCACCAAAAATGGTACAAAAAGTATGATCACTCCTCATCACAATCCATCCATCTTTATGATCTGTTTTGTCATTAACAAATACACTTTAGGTACCTTTGGGCCCTAGACAAGATGAATTACTGGTAGATCACGTGACTCTTCGTATCACGTCATCTACCAGTGACGCTTGATGGTGATGGTGATGGTGATGGACTCCTTTTTCCGCACTTAGCCCGTGTATGTCGGGCCATTGTGCGTGGTACCGGCTAGTGATCTAGCCAGCCTAACTCCGACCAGAAGCGCAGGATCCTCCTGGTATCTCCACAGGCTTCTCGGAGTGACCTCGGTGACTTGAGGATTTCAGTCCGTTGAGCGGCTACACCTACGCATTCCAGGATTACGTGGGGGGCTGTTTCGTCGGCCGATAGGCATCCCCTGCATAGGGGGCTGTCGGTCATACCTAGAACATACAAATGTTTGCTAAGCGAGCAATGTCCAGTAATGTTTCCTCCAGTGACGCTTGTGCAGGGTTTTTTTTTATTTTTTATGGCATAGTGATGGCAACCGAGCACACAGGCCACCTGATGGTAAGTGGAAACTGTGACCCATAGACATTAGCATAAGACTGCAAATGCGTTGCCAACCCTGAGGACTAAGATGGAATGCCTCTATGCTAGTCATTACACCGGCTGTCTTATCCCCAAACCGGAACACAACAATGCGAACACTGCTGCGTCCGGATCTGTACCACCATCTTATCCATTAACCTACCGCCAAACAGCTGTGTTCGCATTGTAGTGTTCCGGTTTGGGAATAAGACAGCCGGTGTAATGAATAGCATAGAGGCATTCCATCTTAGTACTCAGGGTGGGCAACGCATTTGCAGTCTTAGGCTTGCAGTCTTGTGAATGCGAATGTCTATGGGTTTTTTATTATGCATTATGCTAAGTTTCCAATTACCATCAGGTGGCCTGTGAGATCGTTTGCCTTCTCAAAGCCGTAAAAAAAAACTTAGCATAATGCATAATAAAAAAATAGTTAAAATTATTATCTTAGTTCGTATGAAGCTGCACACTGGAACATCAGCGGGTTTAATTTTGTCAAGTGACAATATATCCTCATGAATCAAAATTAGATCGTCTTTCTCATTCTAATCACCATTAACTTCATTATCAAACAGCCCGTAACCGAGTGAACTTTTTATAAAACTCCTTACAAGTTCTACTTTACCTATGTCGTGGTGTGCTTTGCAGATATACAACTGGATCCCCGACATCTACGACGACCCGGGAGACCTGCCGCCTGACATGCCACCTGACATAAAAGACTACATTACCAACAAAACTACAACTCCTCAGGAAGTATGTTTTTTCCATATTAAATGCACGCTTTTAGGTATCAGTAATAATTCTAAGCTAGTTAATACCCTTCTGGTGATTAAGATGTCACATAATGAATTATGATGATACTCCGTTTGTTGCAAACGGTCTAATATTATAGTTGAGCTGTCTATGAGGACTATTCAATTTTTGTTTCCATAGGGGCTCTGTTCTATTCCGTAAAACCATATTGCTTTTGACATGTATTGTTTTCAACTAACAAGGAAAGGTACCCAACTGTCCGGCTCCGATTTTGTTGATTTTGATATATGTTAGAGAGTAGTTTAAAATAACAGACACGTATTTTTTTTAGCGGCCCAAACTCAACCTGTTGGGAGAAATTGACCTCCAAAGTACTGAAAAGTGACTAAACCCTCTAACTTATATATTTAAAATAAAAAAATGCAAGTTTCATAGCGGTTTGATTATAAATGTTTAAGAAGATGAAAAAATAATGAGCACGTGTTTTGTTATATCGGCTAAAACTCATATTTAATAAAAAAATCCCTTCAAAGATCATTGAAGATACACTAATAAAAATTAAAATTAAAATAAATATCTCTATATAAGGGGGGGGGGGGGGGGTTTAGTCACTTTTCAGTTGAGTTTGGGCCGCTAAAAAAAAATTCGTGTCTGTTATTTTAAACTACTCTCTAACATATATCAAAGTCAACAAAATCGGAGCGGGACAGTTGGGTACCTTTCCTTGTCAGTCGCTATTGTTATCAAGTAAATGAGAGCTATCGCAACATTGACAATACGATTACTAGAATAAAGCCCTTGTCTATTCGTGGAATTGTTAATGCTTTAAAAACACGCTATCAATCAAACCTTGTCCACCTCTCTTTAAACCAAGCTTGCGGATATTGACAAGTTCAAAGTGGCATATAGGCGTACACGTTAATTGAGCGCCGGAGTATGCATGAAGTGCGAGAAGGCAACGGTGACTAGTCGAGATTTGTCGTACCTGACCCCCGTGCCTCATGCCTACCCCGGCTCCCAATTAAGTTGTATGCCTATAATACCATTAGTAATGCAAGCTACCTACCGAAAAGCAATCTTTTTCATTTTGATAGTGTGAAGGCGAGTCTGTTTTCAAAATGAAAACAATTGTTCCGGACGTCATTATGAATTAAAATGATACAGAAAAAAAGAGGTTTATATTACGAATTGTGAATTATGGCTGGTGTATTCGGTTCGTGTTCCAGCGTCGTAAGGTGTGGCTGTCATGCATGGGCGAGCGCCCTGCAGACGTGGACGCCCTGGGCCCGCTCCGCTACTGGCCGTACCCTGGGCTCAACGAGACCTTCTTCCCCTACGACAACACTCCAGGATACCTCAGCCCTATAGTCGCTGTGCAGCTTTTAAAACCAATTCGTAAGTTTTTTTTAGTTAGTTTTTAAGTCAGGGAATCTCTGAAAATCAGCGCTGCGGCTTGCTATGGCACAAGCCTCTCGGCTCTGTTCCACGCCATGTTTGATTTGTTTTTTTTCCATTTGTTTTAAATGTGTTGCTGTAAGTAAGCGATAATGTAAATATATGAAGCCTGAAGTAAACCATGATATTAACAGGGTTTTTTTTATCAAGGTACATGAGCACACAAGCCACCTGATGGCCCCCACACCGGAGCACAACAATGCAAACACCGCGTAGGCGGTTGCTTAAACGATATGCTGGTTGTAGCACCTTATGCATGGTCCGTCCGGATCGTTAGCTGGGGCTAATCGATGTTAATCATAATAATTTAATTTATTTGTAAAACCAATTTCCAAAAATGTTGATCAATGAAAATAAACATTGTTTACGGTAGTCACTGTACATACATGTTATCCTTTAATCTACCGCCCAGCACCATTCGCATTGTTGAGTTCCGGGTTTAGATAAAATCACCGTTCAAATTACTAGCATAGAGGCATTACAACTTAGTCCTCAGGGTAGGTACGCAGCTTCTTAACATTGGTCATCTTAGGATTGCAGGCCTCAGATTCCATTCAAGATCAGATGGTCGTGTTCTTGTTGTCATAAAAAACGTGGTTCTCGTTGCCCCATCTCATAAAAAGTGCAGAGACCATATCTACTTTGACCTGTTATGTTGAATTTATTGAATTTTGAAGCCCAGTGTACTAATCAGCCTATGTTCCAGGTCACCAGATCATCAACATCCGCTGCCGCGCCTGGGCCCGCAACATCATGTACACGCCGAGCCTGAAGGACCGCTTCGGCTCCACCCACGTCGAGATCATGATCGACTGAACTGCCACTAGGTTTAGCTATCTGTGCCTTATTTAGACGTACCACTTTACTGAGACGGTTATTTATTGCGACAAACTGAATAAGAAGGAGTTCTTTAGTTACTTTGTTTTGGTTTCTACAAGCTTTTACTGAACATCAGGGTGAGGAGAAATATCAGGGTTCAATGTCACATAAGTTGACTTAATGCCAAATTAAGCTGTAGGCTTGTACTATGGGTATACAAAGATAAACTAACAGAGATATACAATTTCATTTAACACATTAAGAAAAAAAACTTCTGCATATCACACAAAATATCTGCACCAACTAGACAAAATGTTTATCTTAAGGGCAGATATTTGTGTGATGACCGCGAGTATTTATTCCTTAGTCTTGAATAATTTCTATGTATTTCTCTATATACGTATGTTTATCGTTGTCTAGTAACCATAGTACAAGCTTAATGCTTAGTATGGAAATTAAATTTGTGTGACATTCTTAACTTATATTAAACTTGATGACAATGCAATACTATAACGAGGTTGGTAACGAGATGATCTGACGATACCGATGGTAACCATAAGCAAACAAATATGTAGACATGTATGAAGAGTACTGGGAGTCCCAGGCGTTGCCGCCCAACGTGGGGCTATGCCATTTACTTCATTTCATGTCATTTATTCACACCGTTTTTACACCTTCTCAGTAAAGTGGTGCGTCATTACATGTACTTAGTATGTGCAATTGAAAAGTATTGCTGGGGTCAATTTTATTATATTAACACCTTGAATAAATTGCAAATACTTACTAACTTTATAAAAATGGCCCCCGCTAGCACTGCCTTAATAAAATAATCGTAAAGTCATAAATGTCTATAAAGTATAACATTGTGGCAATTGTCCGCAGCCAATTTGAAAATGCTTCCAGAAAACATCTCATTATTTTTAATTTTAAGGGGCCAAGTACTTGCCAAGGTTGCATAATACCCTAAGATAACTCACCTCAGTGCCTACGTACTTAATGAGATTACAGTGAATTTAAACCTATTTTACACATGTATTTTTGACCAATTGTGTATTTTTAAAACGTTGATGTTGTATCTTGTATGTAAAGGCTTCCACAGAATAACAGTTATCGTTAAATGAATTGTTAATCTGTGGAACCCTTAAATAAAAGTAGTACTATTAACTTTGCCTTCGTATGAAAAGTATATTATTTATGCTAATTTGGGTGTTTTAAATCAACTTTCAAGGTATGTCCTATTAGAGATAGAAAATTAACAGATCATATTTTTAGTTTCTTTTCAAATCAAAGATAACCATTCGTTTTAAAAACAATTGTATGTATAGGAACTGATACAAATAAATTATTATTTCTTAAACTAAGATCACCAGGTGAGAAAAAGAGTAGCTTAAAGTTGATTGCCCTATATATGCCATACATGTTTACAGAGCACAGTGTCTTGAATGATGAAAAGCCAGTTCGGTGAAGTTATAAAATAGGTAAATGGTTTTAGATCAAAATAATAATAATCACAAACTGTTCGTTTTATTTTCTGCATCCTCAAGTCATTTCAATGCGTCATCAACATGGTTCCGTCAGGACTCAGGAGTAAACGGGAACAGTAGCGTCGGTTGCCTAGAGGCTGGAGGAGGTGGGGAGGGTGTCGTCTCGTGATCGTAAGTACAAACACCAACAGCTGCCATTATAGTAATGATTTTACTAATTTGAGTATCTTTACCGATGCTCTTACGTTGTGGTGAGGAATACTGAACATTTGAGCAGCTGAATGAAGCTGTAAGAAGATTAATTGCACAAAAGATGGAAATAAAAAAGTAACAAAGCTAGCTATTTTGGAAACTAAACTTTATTCAATAAATTACAAATATATTAATCACACTTCTCATTTGGTCTCGGTATAAATTCTTTATCACAAAAGTAATTCTAGACTAGATATTATAGAATTTACAAGGCACATTCGTTTTCAAAATTAAGTTAGACTTTATGTTACTGATTGATTAAACCTACTTTAAAAATTCATCTGAAATTCTCAAGTTTAGATGACAAATATCTTCTTCAATATTACGTATCTTTGTAGTAAATAATTACTTCAATCAATGACCGGGTCTTCACATTTGTGGATTTTATAGCATTATCGAACTAACAGCATTTCATCTACAGAAAACCACTTGTAAAAATTGTGGTCCCAATCACACGTGCTTTGCTGGATCACAAGATTATCAATTATTCCAAAACCGAGAACTATAGGCCATCACAATTCTACACACTTACATTCACAGATTATTTTCAACACAATTTATTTGGCAACTGCAGATTTTAGCTGATGACAGCTACTTAAAGCTCACCTTGGCTGAGATGCTCATCAGAAGATAGGTACGTCAAAGTAAACGTCAAACCATAGAAAACCGTCATTCTTGACGCATCTTGAGACGGTCATTATATTCGAGATCAATTTACTATACGACTTTAATTGTTAATAAGCTGATCTTTACTTAGATGGCCTCAAGATATCAGAAATTACAGTTTCCTATGACGACGTAGCATAGTTTATTATACATAGCAAGCAGTCCCCGTCGCCCAAAGACCTAGTTGCCTCCTGTCAGTGAATACTCTTTGTATGCTGTGTTTAAAGAAGGATATGCCACAGTCATCTCAGCTAAGATCTATTTATTACAATGGCTCGGAAAGTGTCAAGACTATTCAATCATGAGCTCGATGTGCACAGAGCCCATGGCGTCGTGTCTGTTGTACTTGATGTTGTGCGACCACGCCCGACACTCCACGTTGATTAGCATGCCAGCTGCAAAAAACCATTAATTAACTTTAAAAAATCAATGCATATGCAAAACATGGAATACAACAGGCGGTCAAGAATAAAACACATGGCAGTGGACACACAAGCCAAGTTTGAAAAAAAAACCGAGCTATACTGCAGTTTATATATTTACACGAACCCATTCAGCCTTTTTTCCTGCCCTCGTGACTTTTTTCCCAGTACAGTCATGACCCTGATTTTATACAGATTACTTAGGCCAATGATACCATAGCCTAATATGGAAATTAATGTTCTATTATACTTAAAGATAACAGAAACCAAAGAAGCTGTTTACTATTGACGTAAGCTGTTATGCGTTTATTTATCCAGCCATAAATTTTGATGGATGTCACAGTCGCCAGCTTTAGCAGAATGATGACATTGATGACAGAGAGCCTAGCCAAGATCTATCAGGCGTTTTCTTTTCTATAAAATGAAACGTTCAGACGAATCTAGTGGATATTATCTAGCCAACATGCTCCATAGAATTTCGAAAAGTGTTTTCTTCTTGTCGTCCGTTATTGTAAGAATCATCTCCTTAATTTGTCTATCCTTTGCTTGAATGGAAACCTCAATTGTCAAGGAGCTAATTCAGTGAACATTGCGTAGTTACCATTAAGCTTAAAGCTGATGAAACTCGTCAAGTTAGTAATGTACACCAATACATAGTCACATATGATGTGATGATCTAAAGTTAAGTATCCGCCATTGACTGTATTTGACGTATAAAAACGAGGTACTTCGTTCGGACTTGGTACTTTGCGACTAAGTCGACACTTCTAGTACAGCAAATTTTCACTTTTTTCCTAGTTAAGTTTAGCATTCCTGAATCAGCCTACAAAGCTTTCTCAAGAAGACTTAAATTGGTGGTAGAAACTTTACATATACTTGATGAGTTCTTTGGTGGCTTTCGTATATAGAACGTACGTATGAACTTACTCTTAGGCCTCATAAAGTGAACGGCTACCAGTGGACTGAGGTAGCCCTCCTGGTTAGTGTATGGGAAGTAGTACCCCGGGAACCCACGGTTGGGCAGGTACTGGATGGGACCGATGTTCTCGCGGTCCGCGGGGTTCTCTCCCTGGCATGACACCCACACCATGTTCAACTGTGAAAAAATCATTATCGTCATTCTTGTCATGGCAATGACCATAACTGTCATTTTTATCAGTAATAATATTAACATCATCAACACTACACTCAGCATTATTATTATTATCAACAGACAGTGACACTTTATGAACTTTTAAATTACATATTTATGCTTATTAATAAAATAAAACAACAATATTATCATCAATAACCATATAAATATTGGCTTGGCCATGCCTTGTTTAACAAACACTTATTCACTTAAGGTGTTACAGACGGCGGCCCCCTGTGCAGAGCGTGCATGACGGCGGAGGAAACCGCGGCCCACGTCATCATGGAATGCCCTGAGGTGGCAATATACCGGGCATGGCACCTCTTAACACCGAGGTCGCTACCAGACGCCGAGGGGTCTGCTAGGCTTTCTGGTGGAACTGGGTTAGCCGGAGTATTACCACCAACCCCTCACGCAAAATAGGCGCATATCTAAGTCGTCGAGTTGCGGAAAAGAGCCCGCCACAACGATATAAATATAATCGTTATACTAGCGTTTTCGTCACTGAAATCCACTGCTAGACTAGGGTCTTTTTTCATCGTCCATTTGCTTTGCCTCTGAGAAGATATCAAGGCCCCGGTGATAAATTTTTCATTCATCTTCTTTGTAAAAAGCTCCAGTGACTTTGTCTTCTGTTCCTAAACTAATTAAATCTTGTCGATGGTTTCTGGATGCCGATGAATCTTCAGGCCCGTCATTAAAATCATCTTTCATGAGAGGGAGTACAATACGTCCTCACCTCGATCTCGTGAAAGATGGTTATAACAACGCACCTGTTCTTCCTCGAAGTCAGCTGCTAGGTCTTCAGTAAATTGCTTCTCCATGTTTGGTTTTTGTTCCGGTCTATTGCTAAAGTAAATTCAACAATAATTTATAAACAAACAAGCAAACAGTGTAAAATAAAAAAATATAGTACGTTACTGCAGAGGCCGTGAAGTAAGATTGCAATTGAAAAAAGATGGGAATCTAAAGACTGTGCAATCTTACGACGGCCATCTCAAAACTGCAATCTTACGATGGCAATCTCAAGACCGTCCAATCTTATGATCGCAATCTCAAGACTGCAATCTTATTATGGCAATCTTCAGACTACCATTTTACGATGGCAATCTCCAGACCGCAATCTAACGATGGCAATCTCAAGACCGCAATATTACGATGGCAATCTCAAAACTGCACATAAAATTAGTACCGATTTTGATGTTATTTTTTAATGTCGCAAAATATGGTGTTTAGTGGTGGTTGGCAGTATGTTTTTTTCTTTGTCTGTTTAGTTAGTAAGCAAATCTTAGGGTTTTCCTACATTATTTCTCGTCCTAGGCCAAGAAGTTATGTAGGGAGCCACAAACAAGAACCTTCACGTCTATTTTCGTGACATTAACGAATACATTTCCGAGAATGTTTAATAAAAATGAAATTATATATTTGCAAGAATATACACAGGTGTTATAAATATAAACATGTCAGTGGGCTTTAAATATGTGAATGTAAGGTCTGTCATAATTTGGCATGCAAAATCTTGATCTAACTTAAAAATAATTCTACTATTATGACGTATCTATACAAAACGTGTGTCGACCATATGAACATATATTATACTAACGATAGTTTTAAGTACTGTTAACGATTTTATTATAAAAAATAACAATTAACCTTGATAATATAGGGTAAATATTTTTTTTAGTTTTTAGTGCAGCATTGTATTGCAAACTTTTATTGGACACTTCTCTCAGAAGTGTCCAATAAAAGTTTTAGTTTAAAAGTTCAGAGCCGACTTAGTTTCATTTCAATATTAATATTTATCTTGTCTAGTGATCTCAGTTAACTTTTGACCGACCGGTACACTGCGTGCCGAATTAATTTGTATGAAAAAATGTTCATTAGGGCTTACTTCCAGCCCTTACAATACATATATGGTCAAGAATAAGTACCATGGTCCTTTAATGAAGTATTTCAGATTGTAAGGACTAAAATGAAATCTATGCTTGTTATACTCATTTCAGGAACAACCGTTCAGACGTTGCCACTGCTTGGAGGATGGATTAAGCGGCGCATAGGTACCTTTTTTTTTTTTTTTTGATGGCGTAGTGAAGGCTGACGAGCACACATGCCACCTGTTGGTAAGTGGAAACTGTGACCCATAGACATTCGCATTCACAAGACTGCAAGCCTAAGACTGCAAATGCGCTGCCAACCCTGAGGACTAAGAATGCCTCTATGCTAGTCATTACACCGGCTGTCTTATCCCCAAACCGGAACACAACAATGCGAACACTGCTGTTTGGCGGTAGGTTAATGGATAAGATGGTGGTAGCGATCCGGACGGACCCTGCACAAGGTCCTACCACCCGCAAAACTAGGCAGGCATGCTACACACGAGATCCACGTGGATCAAATTGTTTTCGGCATGTGTCACTAATCTCCTTTCGCACGTTTTCCGCTGTAGGATATTGTTTTGTATTGATATTATTTTGATACAAAGCGAATTAAGTTAACCCTAAGGGGATTAAGCGGCATAGCGAACCATTAACCTACACTCAGGAGCAAAAATACCGGGTCACCAGGGTCAGAGTGCGTTTTTCATACAAACGAGACTATTTCGAAGCCTTGGTGCCTCGCCAGGGGTTGTTTCGAGTGAGGTTTAATGGTGGATACTCCGAGGTTCAATAGAGGAGGTCAAAAGTCCTTAAGATACCTAACTGATCGCACAATCAGTTAACATTACAGCGAGAGAGTTTGGGTCAGCACTTGGATTTCCTTACATTTTATTGCCATTTTAGATGTTTTTCTGAACATGCACAATTCCGGCGTTAGCCACAGATTCAGTCAATTGGGTATCCTAGGCACTCTGGAAGTCCTGTATCGATGCTCGCGGTATTCATCATCAGAATTCACTAAAAGCCTTCCCTGGCGAGGAACCAAGGATTCGAAATAGCCTCTTTAGTATGAAAAACGCACTCTGACCCGTTTTTTTTTGCTCCTGAGTGAATTTTAGTTAAAGTATTCGTTCCCTATTTGTCTTATTCAAACGTAATTGAGCGACATGTTGCGCGTTTATTAAGAGGGTAAGGCTATAAGATGTATGTCGGTAGGGGATACCGTAGACGCACAAACGCAAATACAGTCTTTAGATTTGCGATTTATTGATTGGCCAAATCAAAAGCTCCCGAAACCGAGGTACGTGAATGGAGAGGTTGATTAATGAAGAGGAAGCGAAAGTTGTAATGTTTAGACCGGTGCACCTGGCGTTCCTTAGTCTCTAGTATATTACCTACCCCATTGGGAGACCGGCTTGAAAGTACATATACAGTGTGTGGCCCAAAACTGGGGATAATATTAAAAACAGGGGCTCTATAGATCACCGGTAATTACATTATAATGGTCTTACCTAATTAAAATCAAAATTTAACTTCCAGTTTTTTTCTAACAAACTTAATAGCAAATTCAATGTAATGCAAACACCGCTAAATCTACCGCGTGTTGTCAATGGCACCCTGTACTCAGACATACCGCGTACCAAGTGACCAAGCGACGATATCACGACGGGAAAATACATTACCTACGATTTTTAATTTTGTAGGCTGTTTTCTCCAAAATTATAATCTTTGTACTATTAGATTCTTGTGATAGTTAATTGAAATTCTAAAGAATCCCCATTTATTTTTTTCGCCCCGGTTTTGGGCCACACACTGTATATGCGTATGTATGTATAGGTATATGTTATGTAGATGATTTGGTGTTAGCCGAAACTGATAGCACAAACAATTGAAAAAACTTTTTTTTTCTGACTAAAACAGGCAAGCATACTGTCCTGATTAGAAGTTGTTACCGCAGTTGCTGGTCTCAAAGAAATTCACTCACATATTGCTTATCAAACGCCGTCATATTCCTGATATGGTCCTTCAGGTCTATGGGCATATCGTTCGGGAGGGCATCGGTACTGTTGTAGAACTTCGGCTTCCAGCCGTAGATCTTGTTCAGCTTGAGGAACACGCAAGGGGTGGACTTGTTGTATGCAAAGCTGTTGGTCTCCACGCAGGGGAACCATGCCGCGGCGTTTATGTCCACGTCGCATACCTGAGGAAATTTCAAGTATTGAATGATTATATATGCATATATTCATTGCAACATATGCAACAGACATAATGCACACTATGACTTGAGTAATAAGGGCTATCACTGGTAACTCTGGTTGCTCAAAACACGAGTGTATACTAAAAATCGGTCCAGAACTTTGATCTACAATGGAACATGTTTAATGATACTAGCTGTTGCCAGTATCTTCGTCCACGAAGAAGTATTGTACTGAGAAATGTTTCAGGATTAACTATATCCTTTCCCTGGACTCAAACTATTACAAATTTCTTAACTAAGAGAAAATTAGCTAAAGTACGTTATGCTATCTACCTTTCCGGGTGGTAGAGGTTTTTGGAAGTCACAGCTATGTATGTTGCGTCCTGCTCCGACCTTTTTTCCGTCCCTTTTATATGCTGGAAAGAAACATTTTTGAAATGTAACATATTTCTTACTACGAAGCGGTTTTTTTATAATTTGAAAGCAGATTTTCTATGTACGTTTTATGAAAATCGGTTGAGCCTTTTAAGAGATATGAGCTCTGATATAAGAAGAAGAGGAAGAAGAAGAAGAAGAAGAGGAAGAGGTCACAATCATATCCGTGTTTTTTATCTTTTTAATCATCACATTGCTTTAACTAACTACCAGTACTAGCAACAGATTTTCAACTCCCAAATCTCACCTTTCAAAAAGGTTTTCAGCTCATCCACCCAGAACTTCTGGCTTCCTGGGTCTTTTCCCTTATACCAGATGACGCTGCTGGCGACCTCACTCGGCGTGGGCCTGAACCCCAGCCCAGGGTTGGTCCCGATGATGCTCTTCTCTAACTGCCACATCGGGTACCGAGGGTCCAGGAATTGGAAGAACGTCCACATGCATATAGCCACTAGGATAGCCAAGGCTCCGTAGAAGATAAGGTAGAACAGGACTATCTTGGCTGAAAGAGGAGAATAATATTTATTTAATATTTATTTAAGTTGATTTTCTGGGTCACCACGGACTTTCATGCCAAAAAAGCGCAGGCCGCTTCTCTAGACACGCCGCGCTCAATGACATTATCCGCCGGTCTCTTGCCTCCGTCAACGTTCCCGCTTTACTGGAGCCAACCGGTATCGCTAGGGACGACGGCAAGAGACCTGACGGTATGTCTTTAATTCCGTGGAGTATGGGGCGAGTGCTGGTGTGGGACGCTACTTGTGTAGACACCCTAGCCTCGTCACACCTCCGCGGAACAGTAAATAAACCAGGCGCGGCGGCTGAGGCGGCCGAAACAATGAAAAAGAATAAGTACAAGGGTCTCGGCGCAGAATATAACTTTGTTCCTTTTGGCGTCGAGACCCTTGGTCCGTGGGGACCCGGTGCAATTAGCCTTTTTAAAGACATGACAAAAAGGCTAATTGAAACAACCGGTGACCACAGAGCTGGCAGCTTCCTCGGACAGCGTATTAGCATTGCTATACAACGAGGAAATGCTGCCAGCATCTGTGGTACTTTGCCACGGGGGCCCTCACTTTTCTAGTTTTTATTTAGTTTTAATTGATTTGTATTTAGTTTAGTTATAATTTGTTTAGTTTTAGTTTTTAATTGTATTATTGTTGGATTCGTTTATTTAATATTTTGCTAAAGTATTTGCTGTTGTTGTCTGTACCTACGTTTAGACTGTCAACCTGGGAATCGATTTTTGAATCTCTGTGATGATTACTACTATTACTAAATTCAATTAATGTACAGGTGGTGGACAGTCACAGAGCTCAAAATTATCTACACACGCTCTTAATCTCTTCACAATACATTCGCGTATACCTATTATTTTTTTAACTCTTCGGCCGTCCTACTTCTCCTGGCTATACCACTTAAAAAGCGACAAGAGAGAACAATCAACTTAAAAAGATAAAGATACGTTTATTCGCAACAATACAATATTACATCACATAAATCCAAAAAGAACAAGACAGAGAAATTGTTGCGAAACGGTTCCAACTCAGCATTCGCTAGCCGTAAAGCCAGCACTGATCTTCCGTTGGAGCCGCTAGGTGAAGAGACGGAAAGTGACACACACACATGAATTAAGAAACAATCTCGAACGACCAAAAATAAAGCTTATGTTTATGCTAATCTACACTTAATAGCAATGAAACGGGTCACTGTCCCATTTACATTGTCATACGTGTAGTGTCCTCGACAAAGCTGCCCAATTGCACTTAACACTGTACTTGCTGTTACCAGCAGCGCGTTGTCTTGACCGGTTAGATCTCGCGCAGGAAGCGATCTCATTGGCTCAATTGAGCGACGCTTCCGGTGCGCGCGCGCCACAGGAAGCGGAGTTTACCTCAGAGACGGGTAACAAGTAAGTATCAACGTTTGAAGAACTTTAAGCATTACGTCAAACATGCATTGCATGCATCATAAAGGCACACGGGGTACCTAGGGCCCTCATCCTCAAGGAGCCCTGGAGGAGCGATAATTCCTCTCACATTTATTTTCAAAACATTTTTGTCGGGCACAGCTACAGTGAGCACCCGGGCCCCTTGTGTGCTCCAGGGCTCCAGCATACGCTGAGGCGGCCATGCGTCTATAATTAGTATAAATCTGATTAAGTATTTTGACTCTTATGTAATGTAATGTAAATTTTTGGTATATGGTATGTATATTCTGGGGAACCTGTATTTCGGCGAAATATGTTTGCCAGATTGTATTGTTTCATTTGCCAACACTCTTTATTGTCTGTAACTGTAAATATTTCAAGATTTTATAAACCTAACCAAACCTAACATAACCTATAGGGTTCTACACGGTGGTACTGAAATAAATCCTGAAATATTTACAGTTACAGGAAAATAATGGGTTCGGAAACGACACATTTTGGCCAACATATTTCGGCCAAACGGTAAGCTCCCGTAAATTCTTTAGGGCAAAAGTGTTATGGCATTATGACTTTAGGACAAACGTAATTATGGATTGCGAAGGACACTTCCACGGTGAGCTTATCCTAATCCTTGATCTGGCAGGGGAAAAACCGTCTAACTGCACAAATCAAATTCCTAGTAACGTTTTAGTTGACCTGAGGCCATAGACAAGATCCTTAACGCTATCGTAAGTATTTTTGGAAAAGTGTCAGAATGTATGGAATTTACTAAAGCGCTTGAGGCGACTATCTGACGGCTTACGTCACTCCTATACATTTTGGATAACCATAACGAACGCCGACGCATCTTGTCTAGGGCCTCTGTTCTTCCTATAGAGTCGAATTGTAAAAAATATCTGTATCAAGGTCAATCGCGATCAATCACGAGAGACTTAGGCCCGTATTAATAAACTGATCTCAACTTTAATGCTCGTCTCGAGATGCGTCAAAAATGACAGTGTTCTATGGTTTGGCGTTTACTTTGACGTATCTTGTGACGGGCCACACAGTCAAGATAAGTTTATTATTACAGCCCTTAATTACTTCATATATTTAAAGTCGTTCATAAAACAATGAAGTGATAACTACTCAACATAATCTTGATACATATTTGAAGTAGCTTGGTGTGGATTCATTTTTGATTTATAAATAAACGTTTTTTTTTTTAAATGAATTAACATGTCTTGAGAAATGTGTCTTTAACGAATCTGTAGCATGTAATAAATAATAGAAAACATAGTACTACTTTACTTACACTTACATACTACAAAACGACGCTAAAAGTAAAATTAAAACGTGTTTAGGTATATATTAGAGATTCTATTTATTTCTCTTCATAAATGTTGATACCTTGAAAACAAAACATGTAAGTATTGGTTTGATCCAATATAATCAAAACTCTAACCGCTATGCTGTAACAAATATAACTGATCTAGATTCTACCTCTGATTGATTCTGATTTAAAAGCACTCAATGACGGCAGCAACGAGCTATTAATATATCACATGTTTTTTTTTCATATAAGAAGCACTTACAGTCAAATATAGGTGTATTCGTGTACCACCAAAGAGCTCTGTCGCAGTGAGGTGACTTATTTGACGATATATCTCTTAAATTTGGCTAACGTAGCCTGTTACTGTGGCTGGGTTCTATGCAAACCTATAAGTTCTATAGCTAAGTAGGTATATTACTAAATTTCATCTTAAAGATAATGACTGCAGGAAATTGCATGATTTCAAAGTCGGGGAAGGAAACCTTGAATTTGCCATGCTTACTAGAAGTAAAAGGTTAATAGCAGCTTTGCAAACTACCGAGATGTACTGATTCTGAGTCTTACCTGCAGCATTGATGTTTCCCTGTTGATTTTGTGCCTATCATTGTAGACTTTAGGCAACCCTAGTCCAGTAATGGACTTCTATCGTCTAATATGGTTGATGATAATGAATGTAGGCTGTAAAGGATCTTATTCCGCAGGGTTGGCAACACATTTACAGCCTTGAGATTCCAAATATCTATGGGCTTCAGAGCCGACTGACTAGGTAGCTCGTGAGCTCGCCTTCTCCATATGCCATAAATAAAAGATACTCACACCAGCTAGCTCCAGTCCTTCCAAAGCACTGCTTAGTCTTGGAGTTCCAGATGTACCTCTTGACCTTCTGGCCAGCTGTCAGCGGCGGTTCCTTGGTCTTGTAGTATATGTTGAACCTCTCCAAGCTGTTCAGGTCTGAGGGTCGCTTCTTCACCGTCATTCTTACGGTTTATGTCCTGAGGAAGGTCATGATTGTTAGAACAGTCGGAACAATTATAAAATACTAGCTTTTGCCCGCGACTTCGTCCGCGTGGCGTGTTATAAAAGAGAGATCTTTGTGTGTGTGGGAGAAAGGTTAAAAAATGCTTAATTTTATTATTTTTAAATGAGGTTATAGTATAAAAAGCTCAGTTGAATAATGAATTGTTATTAATTTTTAGATTATTAGTTTATGATAATTTGGTTTGATATAAATTTAGGAAAATACGATCAGTGGAGGCTAACCCTAAAGTACCTATAGGGTTTCGTCTGGAATTCAGAGGTGAGAATGTGGATGTCAGTCGGTATGAAAGTAAAAGTTTGACCACATGAAAACTAAAAACCGGCCAAGTGCGAGTCGGACTCGCGCGCGAAGAGTTCCGTACAAAATTAACAAAAAAAAACTCGTTTGTTGTATGGGGACCCCCCTATTTTTTATTTTATTCTTATTTTCAGTATTGGTTGATATAGCGACAATAGATATACATATTCTGTGAAAATTTCAACTGACAGACAGACAACGAAGTCTCAGTAATAGGGTCCCGTTTTCACCCTTTGGATACGGAACCCTAAAAAGAGTAGCATGGAAGAGTGGTTCGGTTGGTGGGTGGCTGGTGCAACCGGGATATGGGAAATGTATTTAGGAAACATATTATTTATAAAATTTCCTTATAAACAACGTTTCTGGTCTTTCTGGAGAGTGGTGCGAGAATGACCAGACTGGATGGCGAACTTACGCGGGAGCACGCCACATATAAGTAACTGACCATTGGAGAAACAGGGCTGTCTTAAATCAACTCCTGCTAGCGCGAGTGTTTGACCCTGCGACTTATTAATGATCATGGCGAAACATACCTTCAATGGAAATTGTAGTCTCCGAAATTCGAACATACAACATTTTTTTCTCGCTAACTTAATTTTTCAAAATACATCCATAACTAAAGTTTATATTTACTAAGGTATGCATGCATGCTAGATTGAAAACATCTATCTTACGTGATTTAGATTTTTACATACAAAAGTTTTTTCCCAATAACTCCCGTTTCCGTAGGAATTTTGCAATATCGCTTTGCAAGTAAGCTTTACGTTCATTAGGGTACCTGCATGCCAAATTTCAATCATCTATCTTACGCGGATTAGATTTTTCATACAAAAGGATTTTCCCGCTAATTCCCGTTTCCGTGGGAATTTTGCAATATCGCGTTGCAAGTAAGCTTTACGTTCATTAGGGTATCTGCATGCCAAATTTCAATCATCTATCTTACGCGGTTTAGATTTTTACATACAAAAGTTTTTTCCCAATAACTCCCGTTTCCGTAGGAATTTTGCAATATCGCGTTGCAAGTAAGCTTAACGTTTATTAGGGTACCTTCATGCCAAATTTAAATCATCTATCTTACGCGGTTTAGATTTTT
This sequence comes from Acleris sparsana, assembly GCA_923062465.1. NCBI lineage: Eukaryota > Metazoa > Arthropoda > Insecta > Lepidoptera > Tortricidae > Acleris > Acleris sparsana. Next base: position 20,851,060 of record OV281286.1, read on the forward strand.
ACATACAAATGTTTTTTCCCATTAACTCCCGTTTCCGTGGGAATTTTGCAATATCGCGTTGCAAGTAAGCTTTACGTTCATTAGGGTACCTGCATGCCAAATTTCAATCATCTATCTTACGCGGTTTAGATTTTTCATACAAAAGGATTTCCCGCTAATTCCGGTTTCCGTAGGAATTTTGCAATATCGCGTTGCAAGTAAACTTTACGTTCATTAGGGTACCTTCATGCCAAATTTCAATCATCTATCTTACGCGGTTTAGATTTTTACATACAAAAGTTTTTTCCCAATAACTCCCGTTCCTGTGGGAATTTTGCACTATCGCGTTGCAAGTAAGCTTTACGTTCATTAGGGTACCTGCATGCCAAATTTCAATCATCTATCTTACGCGGATTAGATTTTTCATACAAAAGGATTTTCCCGCTAATTCCCGTTTCCGTGGGAATTTTGCAATATCGCGTTGCAAGTAAGCTTTACGTTTATTAGGGTATCTGCATGCCAAATTTCAATCATCTATCTTACGCGGTTTAGATTTTTACATACAAAAGTTTTTTCCCAATAACTCCCGTTTCCGTAGGAATTTTGCAATATCGCGTTGCAAGTAAGCTTAACGTTTATTAGGGTACCTTCATGCCAAATTTAAATCATCTATCTTACGGGGTTTAGATTTTTACATACAAATGTTTTTTCCCATTAACTCCCGTTTCCGTGGGAATTTTGCAATATCGCGTTGCAAGTAAGCTTTACGTTCATTAGGGTACCTGCATGCCAAATTTCAATCATCTATCTTACGCGGTTTAGATTTTTCATACAAAAGGATTTCCCGCTAATTCCCGTTTCCGTAGGAATTTTGCAATATCGCGTTGCAAGTAAACTTTACGTTCATTAGGGTACCTTCATGCCAAATTTCAATCATCTATCTTACGCGGTTTAGATTTTTACATACAAAAGTTTTTTCCCAATAACTCCCGTTCCCGTAAGACTTTTGCAATATCGCGTTGCAAGTAAGCTTTACGTTTATTAGGGTACCTTCATGCCAAATTTCAATTATCTATCTTACGCGGTTTAGATTTTTACATACAAAAGTTTTTTCCCAATAACTCCCGTTCCTGTGGGAATTTTGCACTATCGCGTTGCAAGTAAGCTTTACGTTCATTAGGGTACCTGCATGCCAAATTTCAATCATCTATCTTACGCGGTTTAGATTTTTACATACAAAAGTTTTTTCCCAATAACTCCCGTTCCCATGGGAATTTTGCAATATCGCGTTGCAAGTAAGCTTTAGATTCATTAGGGTACCTGCATGCCAAATTTCAATCATCTATCTTACGTGGTTTAGATTTTTCATACAAAAGGATTTTCCCGCTAATTCCCGTTCCCGTGGGAATTTCGGGAATTCCTTTCTTAGCGGATGCCTACATCATAGTGGCTATCAGCATGCCAAATTTCAGCCCGATCGGTCCAGTAGTTTGGGCTGTGCGTTGATAGATCAGTCAGTCAATCAGTCAGTCACCTTTGCGTTTTATATATATAGATGGTTTATGACCATTGGCCAAGAACGTCCTCGTCATTAGCAATTACATTGAAATAACCTGCCAGGAGTAACAAGAGAGAGAGAGAGAAGTACCCTATCCCAACCAGCACTTTGTAAATCAGATTCTTTTGTTTTTGTTATTTGTGCCAAATTGTCGATGCTGTATACTTGCTAAGTACGTACTCGTATTTCTACTTTAAATATGTTTATGTAAGGTATTTGCATGTAGATTTTGTATATATTTTGCCACCAACTGTGTTGACGACGCAGGCGGGCGCGGGGGCGCGGGGGCGCAGGGGCAGGTGGCACCACCGGCCGACAGATCTCGATGCGAGCCGCGTTGACCGCACGCCTTATCTTTCTTCCAATATTTTTAATTTCTTTGCTTTCGCTTGTTAGTTTTATTTTAATAAAATATTACCTTTAAAGTGTAGTACAATCATTTTGTGGGACCCTCACAGTGCCAACAAAGTGGTCCATCGACCCAGATCTTGAATGTTCCACACGCCAGTGAAAATGGTTAACACTCGTAGTACTACTGCAAAAAGGGAGCAAGAGAAAAGGCTTGAGGAAGAACAAAAGGAACAAATGAACCAGCAAATACAAACGCCTAAAGATGCCACCGAACAAAAGACGAACGATAAAACTATTTGTTTAGAAGAGGGTAGCGTGGTAAAATCGGAAGTTTTAAAATTTGTGCAACCGAAACCACCGTGTTCACGTAAAAGCAATAAGTGCATCTCTAAGAAGTCGTCGTCATCTTCTGTGGAGCTACGTCGCCAGAAGCTGGAACTGGAGGCAGCTGAAGCCAAGGCTCGCATCCAAATGGAATTGATCGACAAACGGCTGCAAGCCGATCTTGCAGAACTAGAGGAAGAGTACAGTCCACATTCGGAGGTGGATGAAGAATCCACAAGAAGTAAAGTCGCGAGGTGGGTCGAGCGCAGCCAATTAGAACTAGAGACACAGCTTGCTCCCGAGTATGGAAATAACAAGAGCTCGCTGTGCCCGCCGGCCGCTGTCGCTGCCGGCACCGATGGTCAAGTTCAGCAGTTGGCAAGCGTACTGAAGGACCTAGTCACCACCTCCGCCACCGGGAGTCATAATGCTAACCTGCTTAGCCGAATTAGCACGCCGCGAGAGCTACCTTTGTTCTACGGCGAACCGATGGATTGGCTCCAATTTAAACAAGCTTTTGAAGAATCCACTAATGTGTGCAATTTTAGTGACATTGAAAATATGTGGAGATTGAGGAAATGTCTTCGTGGCCCAGCTAAAGATTCCGTCACAGCTCTGCTTATGAGCGGAACGTCACCTGAAACTGTAATGTCGACGTTAGAGCTACAATTTGGTAATCCTGACGTAATCTTAGCACGAATATCAATGGAAATTAAAAAACTACACCCGTTACCACTGGAGTACCATAAGGAAATTGTGACGTTTGCAATCAAAATAAGGAACTACGTCGCAGCCGTTCGTGCCCTTCGTCGTGAAGAATACCTACATGATACTAATATAGTGTCAATCGTATTGGCTAAATTACCAACAGTGCTGCTACCTAAGTGGACGGACTATAGTTACCCGCTGATACGAGAAGGAACTAAACCTAAGCTAGATATTCTCGCTGAATTTTTGCACGAAGAGGCTGTGAAAGTATCAATGTGTAGTGCTTCTCTCATTCCCATTCGTAATGATTTTAAACGTAAAAATTATGAGCATGGCGCAAATCAGTCGCAAACTATTCTAGTGCAAAGTGGACATGTTTACGATAAGTGTCGTTTTTGTCGTTTAACAAAACACAAGCTAACGGAGTGCAAGAAATTTAAAAAATCACTACGCAAGGACCGCTGGATGTATGTCAAAAAATTCGGCATTTGCTACAAATGTTTGGTGTCGCAGCACGACCGCCAGACGTGCTCCGCCGCGGCGTGTGACGTAGAAGGGTGCGGGGAACCTCACCACCGGCTCCTGCACTATGTACCGGCTCAAAGTTCGCGCAGAGACAGTTCCAACCAAGTGCAAGCGCTAGAAAGTGACACTCAGACTGAAACCAGTGAGACCGTAACGCATATAAACGTTAAAAAGTGCGAAGTGTTATTAAAAGTTGTACCTATAAGTATTTATGGACCTAACGGTGTTATTAACACGACGGCTTTGCTTGACGACGGATCCACGGTGTCGTTAATAAGTGCATCGCTAGCTGAACGGGCCGGTGTGCGCGGGCGGCGCGAGTGCTTACGAGTGCGGGGCGCTTGGGACAATACCGAACTAGTTTGTGAGACACAGCTGATCAACCTGTCGTTACGTAATCGGGACGGGACAATGTTTACGCTATGTGCGCGGAGTGTAGAGGACTTAAACTTACCTGCACAGAACTTGAACTTAGTTAATTGTGACAACTTTAAATACCTGCAACAAATAAAGAAACATTTATGTGATAAAAAATTAAAACCAGAAATACTTATTGGACAAGACAATTACCACTTACTTGTGCCCTTGGAAGTGGTGACGGGCGGCCCGCACGAGCCCTGCGCCACCCGCACGCCGCTGGGATGGTGCCTGCATGGACGGGCGCCGATGCGAACAACATCACCTAGGGTTGTACACCACTCCTCGTTACACATATGTCATAACGAAAAACAGGACGTCGAAAAAGAAAATAATAAAATTCTCCAAGAACTCAATGAAGAAGTCCGCCGTTTCTTTTCCATCGATTCTATGGGCGTATCTGCTAAACCTCGGCAGAACTCGGAGGACGTACGGGCCCAGGAACACCTGGAAAAGACCTCTGAACTTATCGATGGCTATTGGCAAGTCGGCTTACCTTGGAGGAATGAAGATTGTGTCATGGTTGACTCCTACCCTAATGCATTGACGAGATTAAAAGGAGTCGAGCTAAAAATGAAAAAGAACAGTATGCACAACGATATAAAGAACGTATACAACATTTATTTGAAAATAATTACGCGGAACTATTGGAAAATACAGATGTTACACCTAAAACCTGGTACTTACCGCACTTTGGAGTGGACAATCCGAATAAGAAGAAGCTACGCCTTGTGTATGACGCAGCCGCTAAAACAAAGGGCTTATCATTAAATCACTACTTACTTAAAGGACCCGATCTGCTCATGTCGCTAATGGGAATAATGTTGCGATTTCGTGAACACCGAGTGGCAGTTACCGGCGACATTAAGGACATGTTCCTACGAGTTAAGATTAAACCTGAAGACCGAAATGCCCTACGCTTCTTGTATCGTGACAACCCTAACGAGCCTGTTAACACTTACGTAATGACATCGCTGATATTCGGTGCAAACTGTTCCCCTTATATCGCGCAATTCATAAAGAACAAGAATGCTCGACGCTTCGAGTCCATAATGCCTGACGCTACGAATGCTATATATTCACAACATTACATGGATGACTATATAGACAGCTTACCCAACGAAGAAATCGCTATGAAGCTAATCCGAGACGTCACCCACATACATAAACAAGGCAACTTTGAAATACGCAACTGGAACAGTAACGGAAAAAATGTTTTAAATGACATTCCAAAAGAGAGTCTCGGTGACAGCGCAGTAAAGTTCAAAACTGAACAACATTACCAAGGGACCGAGCGAACGCTAGGATTATTGTGGCAGCCCGGCGAAGACACGCTCGGGTTCGATGCCTCGTTAAAGAAAATACCTGAGAACATAATTAGTGGCAAACAAAGGCCCACTAAACGAGACATTTTAAGAGTTGTTATGTCGATTTTCGACGTGTATGGATTTTTGTCGCCTTTTACAATTAATGGAAAATTAATTATGCAAGAAACATGGCTACTTAAAATCACCTGGGACGAGTTTATACCAGATAATATTTACGAGAAATGGTTAAAATGGATTGAGCAATTAAAATCAATGAATAAGGTACGTCTGCCTAGATACTACCAGGCCGCTGCTGCAAGTGCAAGCGAGACGCGCACGCGCACCGCGAGTGCAAGCGAGATGGGAACGCCTGTTATCAGTACTTGGCGCGGTGATGCGCTCCCGCCGCCTGCGCTGGAACCTGTTTATAGCATGGATTTTTGTTATGCAAACCTACAATTGCATGTTTTTTGCGACGCATCTACGAAAATAATTTGCGCGGTGGCGTATTGGAGATGGAATAACGACAACAATGTTTATCAAGCATTCATAATGAGTAAATGTCGCGTTGCTTCGGTTAAATTTACATCGATACCACGAATGGAGCTTCAGGCAGCTGTCCTCGCCGCTCGCTTATCTGAAACTATAATGAATGAACACAGGATCAAGCCAGAGCGTCGAACATTTTGGAGTGACTCATCGACGGCATTGCACTGGATAAAGAATGACGCGCGCAATTATAAGACTTACGTCGCGCACCGGCTGGGTGAAATCGATGAACTTACACAAAAGAATGAGTGGAGATATGTACCCACAAAACTTAATGTCGCTGATTTAGCGACTAGAGAATCCTATGAATGTACTAAGTTACCTAAGGACTGGATTAATGGACCATCCTTTCTACAAAAGGACGAGGACGAATGGCCGCAGGATATAGTGAGTGCTGAAATAAATAAGGAACAATTAGAGTATGTTACAAATATACAAACGAACACTCACTTACCAATTCCCGACCCTACGAGATTTTCTTCTTGGTTGCGTCTTCTTAGATCTACTTACATAATGCTTAAATTTATAAATAAATGCAAACGTATAAAGGAGGAAATTGAAATCACAATGGAGAAGGCTGAAACACTGCTTCTGAAATATTCACAACGCACGTCGTTTCCTGAAGAAATATACAACCTGAAAAATGGAAAAATATTCCCTAATACAAGTAGAATACTTACCTTATCACCTTACCTGGATGAGCACGATGTTCTGCGCCTCGGTGGCCGAATCGACGCCGCCGCTGACGTCACACCTGAAACAAAAAGACCTAAAATATTAGACGGGCAAGAATACATAGTAAGGCTGATAGTGAAGCATTACCATATTCTCGCGGCGCACGGCAACCAGGAAACAGTAGTTAATAACCTGAAACAGAAACATTATATATTAAGGATTAGACCAACAGTAAAAAACATAACATCGAAATGTATGTTTTGTAGGATACGGAAATGTAAACAAGAAATCCCAAGAATGGGGGACTTACCGAAGGCTCGAGTTGCTCACCATCAGCGTCCATTTTCTTTTTGTGGCGTTGACCTATTCGGCCCCATGGAGGTCACAGTCGGCCGAAAACGCGAAAAAAGATATGGAGTCCTGTTTACATGTTTGACGGTGAGAGCAATTCATATCGAAATTGTGAGTACTCTAACTTCTGACTCATTCATAATGGCTTTGAGAAGAATGGCCGCGCGGCGAGGATGGCCACAGAATTTATTCTCAGATAACGCCACTAATTTTAAGGGTGCCGAAACCGAGCTGAAAAGGTCAATTGAAGAGTTAGACGAGGAATACCTAAAAAACAATTCCATGAAGTATGGAACAAAATGGACTTTCATACCCCCTGCAAGCCCACACTGGGGTGGAGCCTGGGAGAGGCTGATTCGGAGTGTTAAGACTAGCCTCAAAATTGTATTAAAAGAGCGAGCCCCACGAGACGAGACTTTGAATACATTACTGGCTGAAGTCGAAAATCTAGTAAACAGTCGGCCATTGACCCATGTTTCTGTGGAACCAGGCAGCACTGAAACGCTGACTCCTAACCACTTTCTCATCGGGTCGTCGTCGAACCTACCTCACCTGGGCGCATACAATGACACTGACTTTTATTTAAGAAAACAGTGGAGAATAGCCCAACGTCTGACTGATTTATACTGGAAGAGGTGGGTTAAGGAAGTTTTGCCGGATATGTTACCACGAAAAAAGTGGAATCAGGAGACCAAGCCTTTGCAAGTTGGAGACCTCGTTTTAATTGTCGACCCAGAAGGACCGCGGAACACCTGGCCACGAGGCCTGATAAATGAGGTGATGCCGGGTAGAGATGGAAGAGTGAGAGCCGTTAAAATTAAAACCCAGACCGGTCTGCTTGTAAGGTCGGCCGCCCGCGTCGCTCGAATACCGATGGTTGATGAGTGCTGCTAAGCAGCACTGGGGTGGAGGATGTTGACGACGCAGGCGGGCGCGGGGGCGCGGGGGCGCAGGGGCAGGTGGCACCACCGGCCGACAGATCTCGATGCGAGCCGCGCTGACCGCACGCCTTATCTTTCTTCCAATATTTTTAATTTCTTTGCTTTCGCTTGTTAGTTTTATTTTAATAAAATATTACCTTTAAAGTGTAGTACAATCATTTTGTGGGACCCTCACAGTGCCAACAAACTGTATTTGTTTAATGGTATCTTTATGTATGTATACATATATATTCTATATTTCCTTTCAATTACACTTTATTCGTTTAGCGTACTGTCCGCCTGTCACACTCGGGGCTGGCTGAAAAACAGCGCTGAAGGTGTTTAACACCTCAGCATTATGCTGAGCCAGTGTCCGATTCACTGCCACGAACTCACTACTTGACATTGTTGTTACTGTTTTCAATTATTTATTTTTCTGTGTGTCTTGTGTGTGTAGTGAATAAATGTATTTTTCTTTTTCTTTTCTTTTCTTTAAGTAGCAATATCTAATGTTTTTCCGCACAAAAATAGTAAATAAGAAACCAATATATCAATAATTAACTAACTTACTGCAATCGTAAATTATCGAAAAGTGGCCAAATGTATGGGATTGATTGGAATTGTAGAGGATTGTGAAGCAAACAATCTCCATACAAAATGCGAAAACTTTTTTCTCCCCTTAAACTTCGTCCAATTTTTACGATTGTTGAGTATGTTTTGGATATCATAAAAAAACTATGTCTGTACGTTTTCTTTTCCAAGAATTTTTTGGAACAGGCGAGGCGAGGCCGTCTTTGACTGTAGCTACTAAATTCAAATCACTCTCACTTTAATACGTTATAAAATGTACAGATGTAGTGCATAATTGTTTTCCTTCGTATTTTCACGAAAACGTACGAACGCGTCTTGCTATTTCAGTCGGTCACAGTACAAAAAGTACTGAGGTTGACTGAAGTAGCATGACACCTTCGTACGTTTCCGTGAAAATACGAAGGAAAGCAATTATGCACTACACCTGTACAGTCAACGGCATAAATAAGTCATCATTTATGTACCTTGTCGCTTTCAATCGTTTGTCAATTCTGTATCACATTTCAAGCACGACGTTAAAGTGACAAGGTACATAAATGATCACTTATTTATGCCGTTGACTGTACAGCTACTTATCAACTCGACTTTAGCCCCACTTAACTAAATCAGTAGTCGGATGTTCTAGTTATCTTTCTTCTTAAATTACAGATTAGTGCCTTCTTAGTCATTGTAATAGTTTGACCACTCGGCTTACGAGTGGACTTGTGACTACTAAAAAAAATGTAGGTAGATGACGTGATTCGAAAAGTCACGTGATCTACCAGTGACGCGATTGGTTAATTATAAACGAAACGAATAGAAACGCTAGGTATTGAAAGGTATTTTGATAAAATACATAATAAGGGTTCCTATAAAGGTGTCATATATTTATTTACAGATTTCAGATTGTACGGCGGTCAGACAGGTTTGGAATTGCAGGTAAGCTGTTGGTCTGTGATGCCCTGTCCTTAAGTTTTAACCCTCATGACTCTCATGAGTGACGAAAGTTTTGTGGTTTTTGCTAAAAGTATTTGTAATATCATAATAACTTGCATCATTCATACAAGGTTTACTCTTCACTTGCTTGTTGATTTGTTTGTTTGCTTGTTTAGTTCAATCTTTCAAGTCAATTTCGCAAAAGTTTCTGGGTTTGGTACGGGCAAAACGAATATAACAAATATTATACTGTTTAAAAGCTGATCTAATGAAATCGGAAGGTGGCTACAGAATCTCCGCTGTACTTTACCTTTACGTAGACCTACTGAGTTTAGACTACATAAGGAATAGCAGTCTGTAGCAAAAACGTTCTCAGAAATTAAATTATTATTTGATACATTTGCTGTACTTGCATCCATACTCTAAAAATAGTGACAAGCAGGTACTAAATGAATAGACAGTGACATCACTCCCAACGAAACGCAGTCATCGCTAAAGTATCTGTAAATTTTATGACTTGACCCTCTACATAGCCTGTAGCCCCGCTTCGCGTTTCCCACAGTGTTGTTAAGCAGAATAAAGTACCACATCTTTTTATTTATAAAATATGCTATGCCAGCTGTAGGTACACTCGTCGAGAACGTCTTTCCGAGGATCTCGGGCCGAATCCGGCCGTGACCGGGACACGGTGAGATGAGACAAGAGCGAGCTAGACAAGATGACAGCAGTATGAACACACTCCTGGCCTGTTCTGTGATGTCTTGGTGTGTACAGCCGGCATTAAGAGGTAAGCCATGCCGCACAGGAAAGCGGCAACATAGAAATGCTTAGAGATGTATGCAGCATGCAATTTACTTCTCGCGTCTACTAAATTGATTATGTCGTTCCTTAGAGTCAATTTTTTATGCATATATTTGAAGAAGGAACGAGTTTATTGTCTCTGAAACGTCTCTGAGTAAGTAGTTATTCACTGAGGCAAGACTGTGTAAGACAAGATGTATGCGTAGCGTTTTTTTTTTTTATGGCTTAGGGTAGGCTGACGAGCACACAGGCCACCTGATGGTAAGTGGAAACTGTGACCCATAGACATTCGCATTCACAAGACTGCAAGCCTAAGACTGCAAATGCGCTGCCAACCCTGAGGACTAAGATGGAATGCCTCTATGCTAGTCATTACACCGGCTGTCTTCTCCCCAAACCGGAACACAACAATGCGAACACTGCTGTTTGGCGGTAGGTTAATGGATAAGATGGTGGTAGATCCGGACGGACCCCGCACAAGGATTGCAGATGCCGCGTTCATGCAATTCATGTAGAGTTTGTAGGAAGACGCAATGGGATGGGTACCTACCTATTTTTTTATCGAAGACCTTTCAATGAATGTATCATTATGCAGTTTTGATTTCATCGAAAGTAATTTCTCGCCGAATATGGTTGTTGTTGGTAGGCACTATTCTAACCTTAACCTACGTAAGTAATGTTTAAGAAATTCTGATAAAATCATGGTTCCAGGAGCAATTAGCGTTCCATAAAATAATACAATACCTAGTGAAAAAGGGTACAGACAACGAATTTAATTCGTATACCACTTGGACTATGTCAAAGTGACACTGTAAATAAAATCATAAGAAGTCTCTTACGTTTTGATTGATTGCGGAGGCCACTTGCAACGTTAAAAGATGGCGGTTCTGTAATTAAATAAATAAATAAATAAATATCAGGGGACAATGTTACACCAATTGATCTGGTCCCAAACTAAGCTCTAGGCTTGTACTATGGGTACTAGACAACGATATAAATACTTATATAGAGAAATGTATACTTAAATACATAGAAAACAGCCATGACTCAGGAACAAATATTCGCGCTCATCACACAAGTATCTGCCCTTACCGGGATTTGAACCCAGGACCGCTAGCTTCGTAGGCAGGGTCACTACCAACTAGGCCAGCGCGTCGTCGTTGGTTTTAGTTTAGTATTTTTGTTTATTTAGGTGTTCAAAGTTATTTTCTGATAGTGATTTGTGCTTTTTATGCCTTTGTGTTGCGCATTGATAGAAGACTTGGACTTGTTTCGTGTATCTGGCATCTTAGTTAAAACTATCTTGACCTCTTTCCTACATATCACCGTACAACGTTGCCCCCAATCTTCCTAGAGAAGATAGGATTGTATTTGTTTGCTATATTGATTTATACTTATACACCGTGTTTTTTTTGATTTACGATAACTTCGGCATATTACTAGGTATATCCATAGAAACTAATTGGTAGATTAGATTTTTAAATACTGCAAAAAAATTTTTTTTCGGTTTAGTACAAAATAATGAAATCTTTTATCTTTGGTCATTCTAAAAGGGCCTTTAGAGTCAACTAATAATCAGTGTCAAATACGTCTATGTTGGCGTGACATACACACACAAGTAAAGATAACACTTGACAGGTACAAGATTGTCACTTTAGATTGACGCGTATACAAACCTAACAATTGGAAACTCTTTACTCATAAGTATTAAAAGAAAATTGTTGTTATCAATTAAGAGCCTTTTACACTAGTTTAACGTGATTAACTGATTAAATTTAAAAATCAAATATCTTTAAAACCGTTAGACTTATCATTTGTCTGTCTTCGGGAAATTAACTTTGTTTAACCTAAAGAACGTTCCCTTAAAGTTATCGTAAATCAAAAAAACACGGTGTATATACATGACACTGGCGAAATCACTTCATTGTGGAAACGCCATGTCCCCCCGCTAGTAGCTGTTGAAGCCGCCGCGGGGCAAAGAAGAAGATTGATTACGTCACTTCGACATAGTCTAAAGTGGTATGGGAGTTAAATTACTTGACTGTACATAATTTCACTACGACCATGTCATCGAGTCAATCATGAGATTGATTGATCAGTGTAATATTCTGCTATGGATAGCTACGGACATCAATTCCAGAGGTAATTAAGGTGCTTTTCCACCGGCGAGCCAAGACGAGAATTGAATATATCGTAGGCTTATATCTGCCTAAAGTTGCGAACAAATGCACGATTCATATCAATTGAAATGACAACCTAGCTCGCGCAAGCCATCGCTAGAATTGGGATTCTGCAGATAATAAACAGTGTAGGTATGTCTCTACTGATATATAGTTTAATATATAATTTAGCAGTGTGCCGAAGTGAAACAAATACAACTTGGTGACGTAAGATGTTCGAACACATTCAAAATGAAGTTGTTTGTGCCAGTAATGGAATTTGTTATACAAAGTGTCACTTTGTGCCTCCAAAGTAAATCTCTCTTTTTCATTAAAAATCGTTAGGGAGCTTCTGTTACTCTAAGTAACCATTTTATATGTGTAAGATATAGAAAAGTCTTTTTAAGTTACTTTGATGAAATAGAAAATAACGTCATGTCGCATTCGAGAATAGAGATGTAAAGAGCTGGCAGAGGTAAAATCAATATGGGAGGGGTACATTGAGGGCCAGACAACGCTCGCTAGACAATTTTGCATTTCGGTAACGGGGACGCCACTATATCAAAGAACCTATATGGCAGAGTAATAAGTAGGTACAAAAAAATCGTAACAATTGTAATTTGAACAAAACATCACATTTTGAATTCGATTTTATTATTACGGGTTTTAAAACCGCCGTAAACCTCCACCTAAATAACACATAGATAAGGAAACAAAACATACAGCTCTTTCATGTTAGAATGAACACTAAAGTCTTATGCCCGTATTAATAAACTGATCTCAACTCTAATGATCGTCTCGAGATGCGTCAAAAATGACAGTGTTCTATGGTTTGGCGTTTACTTTGACGTATCTTGTGACGGGGCTCATAGTCAAGATGAGTTTATTAATACGGCCCTTAGTTCTTAATACCCTAGTAACATTAGTACCCTAACCTCGTAATAGGGGCGCGCCACGCCAAGATTTTTTAGTCATAAACCATAGACCAAATTTTAAAAAGTTACAAAATTTATCTTACTTACACAATGTTTTGCTGATAGTCTAGCGCCCTCTATACTACATAGTAAAACAACATTGCTTTTGACGTTATGGCCTTGTTTAATTCGGCCATTACTGTCAAGTAAATAAGAGCATGGTAACGTTGACAATACGATAGCATTGCAAAAGCAATATGGTTTTACTGTGTACAATAGAGTTCTAAGTAGGGTTACCAATGAACGTTGCGTCCGTCTATTCTGTTGTCTTAGTATAAAAGGGGTAAAAGTCGACTTAACTCGTATCAAAAAGGGCATAAACATTAACAAATTTTACTCGACTTAAACCCTTTTTCACTTGAAGCCCAGAATTATTAATTAAATCTACACTTTTTAGAATTTGGTTTGACATATCGTCGGTTATACTTTTGAACCCAAATTTGATAATGAGTAAATACACCTTACAAAAGCCAGTAAGGTGCATTTTGCTCTTTATGAAATGTGTTCGTTAGGTACGCGGTTTTGCAGGTATCACCGACTAAAGATTCCGTCCTGCAGCCCAAGCACGATCTTTCACCTTATATATAGCTATAGTTCATACCAATTGACTTGTATTATTAAGTAAACACTTTAATAACCTCAAAATGCATCATTTTTGGGTAAAATTGCCATTTTCTGGTGAATAAAGCAACTACACACATTGATGGATGGATGGATTTACAACATGGATGGTTTTTTTGGGAGCATTTTGTGGATATATAAGTGTTTACAAAATAAGACAAGTCAATAGGTATGGACCATAGTTAGTAACGTTAACGTAATATATCAGCTTCCTCTAGTACACTCAAGAGCAATGAAAACGGAGGGAAAATCTACACAAAGTGACCCGTTAAAGTGACTCTTGACTATATTTCGAATTCAAATTTAATAGCAAGTTGACAGTGACATTGACTTTGACGTCGGCAATAAGCAGTGAAGGTGATACGTGAATTACGAAAACGTTAGAATTCTGCCTTGCTCAGGTAAAATGCACCTACTCAAAACCACTGTAGCAATTGCGCCCTTGTTACCTAGTAACAAAGTGCAATATTGTTACTGCACTTTTGCGTAAAACTTTACCCTTACCAGGGCAGTATTTTAGGGGTTGCTACGGATAGGTTCATAAAAGTTTTCGGAATAAGGCGATTTGAAACGACGTTTGGTTGAAATCTTATTGCTTGAGCTACTGGCGTATAGGGCATGTAAAAATGCTGCTAGTGAAAGGTTTAAATCAAGAGAGAGATGGCACTTACCTCGCGTGCTATGTTACTCGGGGCAGCTCCGCGGGGCGACTGTGCGCGCGCACCGAGTCGGACGCCGCAGGATAATAGGACGGCGTCGAGCCACGAGGAGCCAAGCCGTGTGTGGTTAAATACTGGTTTATACTGGAGTTTGGTTTGGACTGGGGTATGGAGAATATTCTCTTTAGTTTCTCTTTGGTAACGACCAACCAACCATTTTTTTTCAGGCCGTGTCGACATGAAGTATTTGTCGATTGGTCATTAGGGATGCCAGAAATCTAGGTGTTAGAACTTTCAGGAATAACAGATGCAGGTTTTTTAAAACACGTATTTTATATAAAACTAGCTTCAGCCGACTTCGCATAGATTTCAATTATCGTTATTCCCTTGGGATAATTTAAATTTTCCGAGATGGAAAGCAGTCTGTGTTAATCCAGGTAATACGCTATTCAAATAGGCTATTTGACAACATTGAAAATATACTACAAATTGTGGTCATCCTATCTGATACTAGCGTAAAATAACGTATTTCACTTTATTTCACATTACATTATGTCTATTTTTTTGGAAATTACACGAAATAATAAGGTTTTTTTTTTTTTAATTTAATCTGTGGCAAAAACGCTATGTGATGTTAGAAATACTTTATAATCTGTGATGTGAAGTCACATGCAAGTAAACAAAACAAACCCGAAATTCACTTCATATGCTAAGCTGTCAAATGAACTTGTTTGTTTACTTGCGTGTGACGTCACACTAGTCCGCCATAGATAGAAACAGCTTTTGTCGCGTTGTTTTGAAAATTTAAACTTTAACTTACATTTTTATTGATAATACAGTAGAATCTCAAGGAAATATCAATGTAGTGTGCTTGTTATGTGATAAAGAATAATTTAAAAACGTTTTCTAAAATTAGTCAAATAGCCTATTCCATACAAATCCGTCCAGCCGTTGCAGCGTGAAAGAGCAACCAAATAACATGCTAACTTTCCCATTTCTACATAGTATAAATCAAAGTCGCTTCCCATCGTTTGTCACTCTGTATCTATGTACGCTTAGATCTTCAAAACTATGACTCAACGAATTTTAATACCGTTGTCATCAATATATAGGTATAGACTAGTGGTTCATGAGAAAGGTTTATATGTATAATATATTCTGTTTCATGCACGGGAGTTACAAAACTCACATAAACCGAAGCAAACATGTATGTCTTTTTCAGACTAGCCTACTGCACAAAATAACAAAATTTGATTCAACTGCATAATGCCGTCCATTCGTCCCCTCGTCGCGTGTACCTGGCCGAGATTGTTAATATGAATTACTGTTACACTGCTGATTCGCATAACCTTTACATCGCGAATTACTACAGTAATATAACTACTATGTAATAATATTAAAGGCGAATAACTAACCAGTCAAGTGTGAGTAGGATAGCAATGTTAAAGTACCGTATGTTATGTTATTTTATTACATTTGAGAGGTTACTTTTGTTTCGGCGAAAATAAATTGCCAAATGTATCGTTTCCCAACCGTTTCATTTGTCAACCCGTTTTGTTTTCTGTATAAGTAAAAAAATCAGGATTATATAAGAACTAACCTAACCTAAAGGGTTCTACACGATGGTACTGAAATAAATCCTCAAATGTTTATATATAATTGGTTTGTCAAATGAAAAAGTTGGCAAACTATAGATTTGGCAAACATATTTTTGCCAAACGGCAGGCTCCGATTTGAGAAATAGGGTATGCATCAGGTTTTGAGTGAGGCCTCGAGAGCCCATTATGAAACCTATGTCAAATTCCATTAAATTGAAAAGCATTTTTAGAGTTAGTTATTTTTTTTACGAGTAATACTTAAACAAGTATTTTCTATAGCACCTAGCTTAGATATTATTCTTAGATATTGTTTTTGAAGTGTTTAAGCATTTGTTTAGTGGTGTACCAAATTCAATATACAGTGGCTTATAATATACTGCTTTTTTTAAGTGGCATTTGAGTACTTGTCATTCAATAATTCCTAGATTAATGAGAACATAATGAACTTTAAGAAACGCAATTATACACTTATTTTCAGCCATAGGGTCTAAAGTTTCTATATGGATCATTTTAGATATAAAGTGTGGAATCTGGGACATCCTATAGAGACAGCGGGAGCGGGTACCAATACCCTTTTTTTATGGCATAGGGAAGGCAAACGAGCACTCAGGCCACCTGATGATAAGTGGAAACTGTGACCCATAGACATTCGCATTCACAAGACTGCAAGCCTAAGACTGCAAATGCGTTGCCAACCCTGAGGCCTAAGATGGAGTGCCTCTATGCTAGTCATTACACCGGCTGTCCTATCCCCAAACCGGAACACAATGCAAAAACTGCTGTTTGGCCGTAGGTTAATGGAAAAGATGGTGGTAGCGATCCGGACGGACCCTGCACAAGGTCCTACCACCTGCAAACCCTGCCTACAAAGCAAGCAGTCAAGAGTTAGATCAGGCTGAATATTTGACTAATGACGAGGAGTATTTATTTCTCTTTAAAACTATGTCATCCTCGTAAACGTAAGTATACCCACTGTATGTTTTTTTGTTGATAGTTTTCTTCATCTCTTTCTTCAAATTCAAATATTTCAAGTTACAACGAAGGATAAGGAAAGGACAAAACATATTTTAAGCACACTTTAGCTATCGTTTATGAAAAAGAGGGTTAGGGCATTTTATCAACAGTATTAAAATAAGTAGGTAGGTAGTTTCAAAAGTATTCATGACGAAAATCTGTATAAGACCAACCAATACGCAGTATAAGAATAAAAACCCTTTAGCTGTAATGCCACTTTGCTTTATTACAGACAGACGCATCCTGTATAAGTATAACCCTAGTTCCAAGTTAGTTTCAATTTTTACACCAGAACCACAGTTGTTTACGCGACGTCGCTAATCGCTGCGCAGGAGTGGAGGAAACGTTGATTGAAGCACTTGTGGCTTCCTTTACATTTGGCCTCGCCGTCGGCATGGAAACGGAACACAAAGGATTACCGACAATTGTGTTAACATAATAAGAGGTGGTATTGTGAACATGCTGTGGCACAATTTCTTCTTCTTCTTCTTAATGTGCCTCTCCGACTAGCGAAGGTTGGCAGTCAGCTCTGAAAACTTTTGTTGTGTCGTCAAAGCTGACAGACTTTATAAACGCGTAAACATTTTTTTTTGGATTAGTAGTAGACTGAATCATTCGCAATATTACTGAGTCGCAAAATCATCTCATGCGTGTAGCCTAACATTGATATTTCTATTTTATATCTGTATTAGCAAAGTCGACGAGTGGGGCTCTTAAACTAAGGCAAGTTGCCCTTCGGGCAGATGAACGCAAACGTGCGTATAGGCAACATGACGACCAGGTGGCTCTAAGGCCCATGAACATTTGCGATCTCAAGATTGAAATCCTAATGCCAGTATTAATAAACTGATCTTAACTCCAATGCTCGTCTCGAGATGCGTCAAAAATGACAGTGTTCTATGGTTTGGCGTTTACTTTGACGTATATTGTGACGGGCCTCACAGTCAAGATGAGTTTATTAATACGGACCTAAGTGTGCCAACGCGTTGTCAACCCAGAGGTCTACGATGAAATGCCTTTTTTTATCAGACAACATAAGTCCATTTCTTATCTAATTAAGTTAATGGAACTTGAAATATTAATAAAATTGAATCAAATGTTGTTAGTAGCTTAGATGTAAGTGTTAGTAATTATTTGTCTGGGGCACGTGGCCCAAAACATTGACGGATGTAGGGGCAGTCGTACCTGTCCCCTATTAATCTCAGGATGTTATTAGGACTACCACGCACTCGGAGCACCAGGGATGCGGCTCTATTGCGACTTTGCGCATAGGGTAAAGTCACCAGTAGTCAGCCAGATACCTGTAGTCGGCTTCTGCCTATACTTTGTATGAGTGGAAAGAGTACAAAAGATATATTTCCCACTCTTCGCACTCATGTAAGGTCGACTACTGCAATGGTCTCTGGCTGACCACTGGTGACTTTACCCTAGTCGCATTAGCGTTTGTGCTAGTCATTTCACCAGTTGTCTGATCCCCAAACCCACAGAGGTTTAAGGAAAATATAACGGTTTTAAATTTTAATGATAAAAGTGAGCGGTTAGGTTATGTTTTTGTTTTAAATGATAGAGTCATCAGGCAAATTAGTCACCACTATAGCGTTTGAGTTTAACCTGTGAGTTTCGGGTTCAAATGGATGGGAGGATAGAAAAAAACAGAAAGTAGGCCGCACGGGCACTTATACACGTCAAGAATCTACCAGCGCTTCCCAAGAGGAAACCACTGCTGAGAAGAAACGCCGCAAGAAACTCAGCAGTCAGTAATTTTTATAAACATAGTCCTAGTATATAAAGTTATAAATATTAAATTAAATATTATATCAAATAACATGCGGAGTTCAGCAGGAAAACATGCCAAAAATCTTACGAGAGAGATAGAGAGAGAAAAAGAAAATATAAATAAAGAAACACCTACTTATGTGTATATAACATGGTGCAAGATGACCACATAAAAGTTTCGATGTTTTCTTGCGTCAACGGTGTCCCCTAGACAAGACGAAGCAGGATAAAGCTTTTGCATTTGAACAAATTATTATTGACTAAGTTTAATGCATTTTTGTCTGTTAGTGTTGTTAGGGTAGTTGATGGGAAAGGAAATGGATTTATACAAGTTTTTATTTAACTTTCGACTAACGACGTTGTTAGTCAAAAGTATTTATTTATTTTATTTATTACATACAGGGTTAATGTTTTTCTCGTATGATACTCTTGTCGAAAGTGAATAGTAACTTAATGCAGGCTCATTGTAAATATGTATAAATATTTCAATGGTTAACTAAGCAGAAAACTAATTACTTGCAACTAGGGTATATAACGAAATCTATCGCAAATGAGCTCTACGTTTACCCTTCCAAGGGAACGTATCCGATTTCCTGTAACCCTGTATAAAACGTATCCTCTTCGACTGGTGAAAGCTGAATGGATACAGTTAAGCCGGCCCCTCGTCCATCACCGAACAATGTGGTAATCAGGTATCGATTAAAACGAACGTTTAAACTCGGCGCTTCCGAGAAGCGCGGGCGCACGCGTGTCCCAGCGAATGCTTAAGAGGGCTCTGGCTGCGAAGCGGGAAAGGAACGGTTAAAGGACCATGCGTCAAAATGGCCCCAAAACCAACAAACATGAGAGTTGGGCCATTCAATAGGTCTTTGAATCTAATTAATTTCATTATGAGATATTCAGATTTTTAGTCCGCGTGAATACGAGCTATGAAAATTCTGTATAGTTGAGGGCTGAAATGTTTTTACATGTGATAGTCTTTGTGCCGTCGGTATAAGGGACATAACAAAAAAAAAACAAATGCTCCTTTGTTCTATATTCAAGTGTTACTTGATACCGTAATCTATTCTAAGGGGCCATTTGCAACGTCAAAAGATGGCGGATGTGTAATTTGTTTTAGTTTTTATTTTTGTGTATTTAGGTGTTCAAAGTTCTTTTTTGTTAGTGATTTGTACTTTTAATGCCTTTGTGTTGCACAGTGATAGATGACTTGGACTTATTTCGTGTATCCTGGCATCTTACTTCTCGTTTCAAGTGGACTCGCAGTGGTACAGAGGTTAACACTATCTTGGCCTCTGTCCTACATATCACCGTACAACGTTGCCCCCAATCTTCCTAGAGAAGATTGGATTGTGTTTTATTACTATATTGATTTATACTTATATATACTTGACACTGGCGAAATCACTTTATTGTGGAAACGCCATGTTCCCGCGGTAGTAGCTGTTCAAGTCGCCGCGGGGCAAAGAAAAAAAAATCTATTTTAAACATCCCGCAGGTCATTCAAATGATTTAATTATTGATTTATAATGAGATAGTAACTTTATGTAAATAGTAATTGTATTAATGAAACCAATAATTAGCTACAAAAATGTGTTTATTTTACACACCTCGGTAACCTAATGATTAATGATCGGTATCTCCAAGAGAAACCCGTTTCCTTCTAATTACTGTTGTTAAAAAAAAAACTGGGGACAACCTTATGTCGATTGGCCAAGTCCGAAAAAAATCAGCATAATAATTGTACTAAAGTACCTTGTCACCTACTGTGTAATCTACTAAATTCAAACCACTCTTACTTCACATTACGTTGCTGTGACAAGGTTCTGAAATATACAAATACTTCGATTAACACACTTACTACACCCAAACCTCAGTAGGTATTCATCATCATTATCATGTCAGCCGAAAGACGTCCACTGCTGGACATAGGCCTCCCCCAAGGCTTTCCACTCAGACCGGTCTTGTGCTTTTCGCATCCACCGCGGTCCCGCGATCCTGACGAGGTCGACACTCCATCTTGTTGGAGGCCTACCTACAGCTCATCTTCCGATCCGCGGACGCCACTCCAGAACCTTCTGACCCCATCGGCCATCAACCTGCGAGCAATGTGCCCCGCCCACTGCCACTTCAGTTTAGCTATTCTTCGGGCTATGTCGGTAACGGTCGGTGTCGGTTCTACTGCGGATATCATCATTTCTGATTTTATCACGCAGAGAAACCGAGTTTCCCCCCAACGGTATGAATTTACAGTAAGTATTAAACCTAATTTAATCTAAGTTCGTAATAAATAAGAACATGTTTGGATAAAAGAGTATTTACGTAACGCATGTGACGATAACTGAAGAAAACATCGATTGATAATACGTTCCGTTTGACATTTGCTCCCTGCAAAATGAGTTAAATTTTAACGAGAGGTTTTGATTATAGGAACGCACCATGAGAGCAATTACGCCTTTTGCTTGCTGACTCTCTTCATTAGCTCTGGGATACCATGCAAGTATTATTGAACTTCAAAAAGATCATATAATATGGCAATATCACGGGTACTTTTATGTGGAAGCTATGAAATTCTCAGTCCTGAAACTGAACTATCTACGTGTCAAATTTCATAGCAATTGGTTGAATTCATACCAAACGGAACAAAAAAACAAACACATACATACACATATATTTATTAATTTCTGATTCAAATCGAAAGGCCCCTTAAATGAAAAATAAACAAAAGCTCGCGAAATACACGGTCGATGCGCGGGCGCCGGGCCGGCTGACACTGACGCGGGCGCAGCGGGACACTTTGCAGAGTTCGACAATGGCGAACGGCATTTCGAATACGTAAAAAGAAATTTAATATTTTTTTTAAGTGCCTTTTATTATAAAAATGTATCTCACTTAAATTAACTTACTTTTTACCTTGAAAATATTTTAAATGCTAACTATGCTATGTGTGTTTTTTTGTCCCGGCTGCTCCGAAGCCCTAAAGTTCGTATTTCTACTCAACGGTTTAACCGTCATTAGATTCGTCTGAGTGTTACTGGGTACACTCAAATCGAAATGACAGGGATTTTATGCGCATTAATGTTTCTTTCACTTCATTGCCCAACTAAACCAATCACCAGTGCGTCAAAAAAAAGACAGAAAGCAAGTAACACTGAGAATTTGACAATTCATTACAAGCTAGCGTGGCCTTTTCTTTATGAGTAGCCATAAAAGTCAAAATGGTGGATGGGCACCTAATGGCAAGCGTTCACCGTCGCTCAGAAGTTCAGCACTTGAACTGTAAAACTGTGAGTTAAATTGCTTCTTGGCGATTCCACTTTCGCCTCATTTATTCCTGCCTTCGATGCCTGCTCCCGTGGAGCCCCGATTATAGCGGGTCCTGTCAAAGGTGAGATAACTCGCGCCGTCTTCGATCACACGCACGACGCAGGCGCATCCTAAATAGGGTTGCCTACAAACAATACATAATTCCGAAGTCATAATTAAAAGATATATTTATGCATTTAATGTAAAATAGCTACAGCATACCTTAGCTTTTGGAAAATAATGATAAGGACAAGGTTTCCTTGCCACATTTACTGAGAAAAATATTTTGAACAGCGTCCTTTATTTAAATCCTCAGATTTCCTAAAATTGAATATAAACTTGATTATTTTAATTTATTGGACAAATTAAAGTCATTCGAACGTCTTTAGATTCTAAAACAGTACAATAAAAAACAAACAAATAAAAAGTGAACGTTAAAGTTAGTATCATGCTATAGGGCTAATAATGGTCTGTTATTCATTAATCAAATAGGTATCTATTGTAGTTTTATTTCATAAAGTAATGAAAACAAATTAAAAAAATATCAGCCGTATTTCTTTACATATTAAAACCAAAGGAGTCATTTACATATACCGAGATACTATTTTCCTCTTTTTTTATCGGCCAGAATATTATGGTAAGAAATAATTTAATACGTGACCCTTTGTTTTGGTGACAACCCTCGCGCCCTACCTGACAGACGACATGAATATAATTCCTTTTGGCAGTTCAAAGGATCAACATTATAGCCATACTTCCAAAATTTTACATCTCTTTCCCGCGACCGCTTTCGCGCTTGGAGCTAAAGAGATAGCTATAAAGAAATTTTCGTTTGGTGTTTCAGAGTACTGACTTTGTTATTTCCGGTGGTATCAGTATAAATAGTGTTGCAAGGATGAGTTTTCGGCAATCGAACTGAAGCCGCTAAGGAGTACCGAAATGGAAGGGCTACGCAAAATCTCTCTGCTTGTAAGTTTTTTTTTAAATTTATAATTTAATAATATTTGTATTAAATATTTGAGAATATATTCGGACTCGTAGAATTAGTTTCCTAGTACTCGCTCTACTTTAAGGAATGAATTTCCAAAAATCCCAACTTTTTTTTAAAATGAGGTCTTTCATTATTTACTGAGACAAAAAAGTAAAAAGAACTGCTATTGGCTTAAGGTCTTAAACGCCACATGGTCTTTTCTACGTCACAGATAGTGCTAGCTAAACGCGGTAAAAAACAAAACAAAAAAATAGTACCTATGCTGATAGAAAAACCTAAATAACCATGTTTAAAAAAAAACCTTTAGAAAAATCTTGTCGTCAATTAAAAATATAGCGGGTCCACCTATTACAGTGTTTATTTTTGGTTTAAGGGTGATTATCCACCAGAGCTGTGCGCGGTAGCGGAGTGGTGTGCGAGGAAACCATCTACCAATAGGAGAGCTGCGCTGTGCGAGGCTACTACAATGGCGTATTCCTATTGGTGGAGTTTTTCCTCACACACCGCTCTGCTACCTCATAGCTCTGGTTCACCCTAGATTTTAGTGCTTTGAGGCTCTGAACAAGATGCATAATGCTAGTGGAAATGATTTTCGAAAACTGTGAAAATGGAATTGACAGCATACGTCAGTCCTATATACAGTCTGTGAGCGCTTAGATGATGCTTCGCTTTTGTACTTCTCTCTCACTTGCTCTTAATAAGATCGTATGAGAGCGAGTGAGAAACAAGTACAAATCCGAAGCACCTTCTAAGAGCTATCTCACTGTATTTTCGATGTTCTCGCAATGCATCTTGTCTAGAGCCACTGGGCTTTTAAATGAAACAAGCACATTAGTTGCGCAAGAGAAGAATGTTTTTTTTAATTTCTTAAACCACAGATTATAGAGAACACTAAATTATATCTATACAGTTTAATGTGATCGGAAGTGTACATACTCGTACAGTTGTTTGGCAGTGTACCAACATGACAACATTTAGTCTTTCCACCTGACTCAGAGCCATTTTAGGCACAATTAAATCGTTCCTTTTTCAAAAATTTGTGCGAAAAATCGACACTAAGGATCGACTCGTTCACTCCACTCGAAATCGTTGTTATCTGAGTCTGTTTGCGGTCATATCTTTTTAAAATTATTACGAGTATGTAGAGGTGTAGGTAGGGAAAAGAGGCTTATATATTATTGTGTAACCTATGCGGTAACGTGACACTATTATTCTAATGTAATTTCTATGAAGTTGTAATTAAAATATAAAATTGTACATTAATGGGTCAACCTTCTTTTTTACCAACAATAAAACGTAGATCTTCTGTTTTTTAAATTTTTGAACTGTCCATAATTATGGTTTCAGTGATCGACTCC
This sequence comes from Acleris sparsana, assembly GCA_923062465.1. Lineage (NCBI taxonomy): Eukaryota > Metazoa > Arthropoda > Insecta > Lepidoptera > Tortricidae > Acleris > Acleris sparsana. The sequence goes on from OV281286.1 coordinate 20,875,487, forward strand.
AAAAAAAAACCAACTAATTGATGGTTCCTGCCTGCAGATAAACTTTTAATCTTTTTAATCTGCTTTACCAGAAACACTGTGACAGGGTGGTCGTTTTCAGCCGAGACCAATTTTTAGAGGACCACTTTGTCACGCCATTGTATGAAAAACAAGATTTAAAACAAAACTGGGTTAAAGAAAGAGCACAATTATTTAGAACCTATAGATAAATAAAAATATGGAAGTATATTAAACATGAAAAGATAATTAACAAGAGTCTTGTGAGATGTTTAATAAGATGAGAGAGAGGCCATTGTCGGCAAAAAATAAGAATGACCCTAATAAGTTATTAAAGTCATTCGTTTCAACTAGCGCCAATTTAATAACATGTAAAACCAAGTACTAGCTATTAACCATCAAATTAATTAAATAATGCCAACTTTAAGTATAGATTAAGTTTTTTATTTTATTTTTTCAGCTTATCATAGTGACAACACTACATCATGTGACATCCCATATAGACCCAAGAACTGCTCTGCACATCCCAGAAAAGATTATCGGTGGGGTGATAGATATCGTTCACAGCCACAAAAACAAACCTGTCCAAGGTGCCAATCAACAGTACCAGAATAACCAGCAGAACTTCCAGCAGTACCCTCAGTACCAGCAGTGGACCCAACCCGCCACCTTTCAAGGTCAAGGGCAGTACCAAAATCAAGGTCAAGGCCAAGGTCAAGGCCAATCTCAAGGCCAAATGCAATTTCAGGGACAAGCGCAAGGTCAATACTACCCCCAAGTGACCTACCCTCAGACTAACCCTCAAGTGACCTACCCTCAACCATCCTACCCTGTCAACACAGCTCAATATCCAACACAAAGTATAAACAGTCAGAATCAAGCCCAAGGACAGTACCAGTATCCTCAAAATCAGGGGCAGTATCAAGGTCAAAGTCAGCAAGGGACAGGTCAGTACCAAAATCAAGTACAACAGCAGACTGGTTTTCAGACCGGTCAAAACCAGTACCCTAGTCAGGCAAGTCAGTTCCAGGGGCAAAATCAAGCTACGGGACAGTATGGGCAAGAGACTTCTTTAAACCAGTTCCAAGCGGTCCAGGGGACCGGGGGTTCGCAGACAGGGACCCAGACGAGCGGATTCCAGGTCTCTGGAGGTCATACTGGTAACCAAGGCCCCATGTGTGTATGCCAGACCTGGTCTAAGCCTAGTGCTTCCAAATCGGAAATAAACACTGACAACTTGGAAAAAGCTGATAAAACAGAAATGTAACGCCTGGGTAAAATGTTATAGCAATTGTCTTTAAGAAGGCTTTTAGTAAAATGTTAGGATAATTTGGAACTTATTTATTGTAGTAGGTAGTTCTAGATATAAGTTTGTTTTCACTGTTTTCTAATTGATCTCTTTGTTTCTTTTAATCATGTATCAGTAAAGGTCAGTATTTCTTAAAACTTAAAAGTCCTAGAATATTTGCGTGTTACAATATTGCTTCGTCTCATCACGTTATATTTACCATAAACCACAAAAACTTATTTCTACTTAGTCAATAATTTGGCACGACATGTGAAATACTTTTTTAACCGTATTTTATATTAACTTATTTATTTCATAGTTGTAAGTTTAATTTAAATTGTATTATATAAAAATATTATTGAAACTTGATTTTATTTGTTTTTTTCCTAGGGCCACTTTGAGTCACATTCTGATTTCATTCACTTACACATTAGAAGCAGAAAATGAAAATGGTTTTTTTATGTCATTTTGTCTCCGTGTCCACTCTGAATATAAGTAAAGTACCATTGATATTGGACATCGATTATATAAATCAGAAACAAGAACGGACCTAGTATAAAGCCTTGAGGTACATCCATATAGCAATAGAGACCATAGTGTTTGTTCATGTCTATTCACTGAGTTCTGTAATCAAGGAAAGCTGAAACAATAAGCAAAAAGTAGTCCTAACCGAATGGTCCCAATATTAGTTAAACTTACAATGACGCAACGCAACGTAACAATAAAGATGAGAAAGCACAAATACCTTAAACTATCCTGCTTGAGAAATTTAATCATGGACAAAAGGAATGACATGGCTTGGCAAAAAAATGAGATACGTTTTAATTTGAAGCAGATTAGGCCAGCCAAGAGGATATCCTGCCATGCTTAGTGTTAGTTGAAAATAAAGCTGGGGCCGTCCTAGAAAGCCACTCTGCAACTCTGCACTCCACAAATCCCACACTTCAAACGTATTTCTGTTTCACAAAGCTATCGCTGAGTTGAAGAGGCAGAGTTAAATACAGAGTGTGGATTAGTGGATTTGAAAAGTATCTCTGTTCCACAAGACAATTGGAGAGTTGAAGAGGCAGAGTTAAATGCAAAGTGTGAATTTGAGGATTCGCAAAGTAACTTTTAGGAAGAGAATCTTTGCAGAAGTGGCGAATTACGCAGTGATTTCTGGAATACGTTTACTCTGTACTTTGTAAATCCACGATAGTGCAGAGTTACAGAGTTGCAGAGTGGCTTTCTGGAACAGGCCCCTGATATATGTATCACGGCCTAACCCATTTTAATATAACTTAAATAGCTAAGAATCATCTCAATTAAACCAGCTTTCTTATTAATAAAACCAAGTCCAAATCGGACCATTCGTTTGGGAGCTACCATGACACAGAAAGATAACAAAAACTTATAACATCCCTTTCTTATGTCAGGGGTTAATCAATAGACGCCAATAGGCAATCACTCCACCATCAGCTTAAAGTGCACGGAGCCGCCATTTTCATAGACGATGTTCTTGGCCCAAGCCTTGCACTCGATGTTGATGAGGACGCCCTCTGTGGACGGAGAAAGTGAGGAGTTAGAACGAGTATTTTATGGAGTTCATGTAACAATACTTTGGCTATAGACAAGATACACTTTGACAGTTTTCGAAAAAAAATTACGATAGCGTTAAACATTTTGCCGAGATTCTACACGGTAAAAACCGTAAGTATTGTCTTTGAATTGTTATCGAATTATCAACGTTTTGATAGCTCTTCTTTACTTGACCGTAATGCTGGCAGAGTTAAAAAACACACCAAAGATTATTTTTATTTTGGCCGCCAAGAATAGAGGCCCTGAACGAGCTTCTTCTGAACCATACCACCTTCAGACTGAACTGAAAGAATCAAGTCAAGAATGATATGAATCTCATTGAATCTTCCTAATTTTAACAGATAATAGGACTCATATTGTTTTGATTTTAAGGTTAAAATCAATTTGTTTTGCTCATTTTTGAGTCACGGAAAAAGGTTCGTTTTCAATGATCGTATCATTCTGTTCTGTAAAGGATACGGTACTTATCTTCTCATTAATTATTAGTAGGTACTTTGAACAATTCATCAATATTCGAACCATGTCGTAAAAGTCATTTAGGACTAGGAATGTAATAAAATACCCTTTACTCCATATACATTACACTCAAATCGATCGAATCGATTTTCAATTTCACTGATAAACAATAAGTAATTTTAAAATAAGATAAGTCAATCGGTGATTTCGTTTGTGAGATGGGTGTAATGACAAGATAGATGCGGATTATAATGTTTCGTCACGGTTTATAAATTAAACATAGAAGATGGAATAACGGTACTGACTCTTGGGATTTTCAAAGTGGACAGCGACGAGGGGGCTGAGGTAGCCCTCCTTGTTGGTGAAGGGGTAGTAGTACGCGGGGAAGCCGTGGCGCGGGATGTAGTTCACATGCCCGATATTATTCACGTCCGTGAGGCTTTCCCCCTCGCACGACACCCATACCATATTTTCCGTGGGCGAGGGACCCTGAGGGAAAAAAATAGGAGATCATTTTACAGGTGATAAAGATATTTTTTGTCATGGACAAGGCAAACGAGCGCACAGGCCACCTTGTGGTAAATGGGATCTGATATCCATAGACATTAGCATTCTCAAGACTACAATCTTAAGACTAAAATATTAAGACTGCAATCCGAAGACTGCAAATGCGCTGCAAACTAAGACTAAGATGAAAGGCCCTCTATAGCAGTAATTTCGCTCGTAAACTTGCTTGGCGGAAGTTTAAAGGATAAAAATGGTGGTAGCAATCCGGACGAACCCTGCCATTACTAAATATTAAGAAATATCTCTTATTTAGAATAAGAACTGTGTATTAATACAAAATAATGTAATTCCTCACTTGAATTTAGAATTGCTACGCCCTAACAGGGCCCATATAAATGTAAATGAACTGTAACTAACTAATAAGATGGTTTGCGGGTGGTAGGACCCTGTGCAGGGTCCATCCGGATCGCTACCACCATCTTATCCATTAACCTACCGCCAAACAGCAGTGTTCGCATTGTTGTGTTCCGGTTTGGGGATAAGACAGCCGGTGTAATGACTAGCATAGAGGCATTCCATCTTAGTCCTCAGGGTTGGCAACGCATTTGCAGTCTTATGCTAATGTCTATGGGTAACAGTTTCCACTTACCATCAGGTGGCATGTGTGCTCGGTTGCCTTCTCTATGCAATAAAAAAAAAAAAGATATGTACAACTATTGTTTGCAATAAATTCTATGACTTATAAATAATTATAATAATTTGAGTATGACTATTGTGAGTAGATACCATCGAGCAACACATTTCCCCTCAATCAAAGTACATGCCCAAGTGGGCATGCGCATCTAATAAAACTAGTTGTCACTCGGATTGTCAACTGAACAGAGTCCAGTCGCGCCAGTGAACGTCGCCTACGCTTTACCAACATCGAGCTCACCCGTACAAAATTCGGATCTGTTGAGCAACAAATCCGACTGCTCGCCGTTCAGCCTTATCGTGTCAATGTGTGAATTGTGACTCGTTCGTACACAAGCTTTGCTCGGGGTGTGCATTGTTCCATGTTTTATGTATTAGTGTCATCCACAGGTGACTCTATTAAAGTTTTGTTTTTGTATGTAGGTGTGCAGAGCTGCATTTGTGTGCAAATTTCCCCCCGCAAGAAATGACGGAACTATTTGATGATTGAGATTGTAATGTTCATAGCTAAGGCGACTCCCTTCCGCTAGGAAGGCCGTATTGCTCGATGCTTGATACCGACTTGTTGGAAAATTGCATAGGTACGAATATGCAATATTTCAAGTCTATCCGACAGACCATAATCATAATCATAATCATTTATAAATATGTCCAGTCAGCCAAAAATGTGGTCTACCACCCTTCAGTTGAAGTTCATTTTCACGTCATGATACAACAAGCTCGATTTTCCCTTGCAATAATATAATCAAATCAAATGAAATCAAAACAAATTCATTTATTTCGTTACATTTTCCATAGAAATGTTGCATAGATTGCGGTAATGAAAAGGGCACAGCACAGCTAAGCTGAATTTGACCTCGCCCGTGGTCAGCCTTGGAGAGATTATAGGTACCTAAATATATTAACTAGTTACATAAACTAAGCTTATTCATAACATAAATTTAATTTTTAATGTGATACAATTTTACTTGGTAAACCTATCTAATAATTTAATTTTTTAACTTTATGGACGCACCCCTTAGCGGGCTCATAACATTGACATCTACAAATTGCTGGGACTTGAAAATTTTATTATGAGTGACAAGTGTCAACCTTAGCGAAAATTAGATCTAACAGAAACTCTTGTCAAAACTGGTAGACCACTTTCATGGCCGACCGTACCTAGTCCAAAGTCCAGCCCTTTATAGTAGTTTACGTGACGGTTGCGTAATGCCAATTACGCAGAGTCGCGTACAATACTTTATCTACACACATATTATAAGTACTCTAAGATGGGTTCAGAAGCCGAAAGGCAAATGACCTGCATTGCTACCAGCGCTACCTGTAACATGTCTAAGTACCTACCAATTTCACCAAACGATGTTAAATTTAATCAATGTTAATCAATTGTTGTCTACTTGGATAAGCAGAATTTTCATAAGTGGTACAATAAACTCAACAAAGAAATGAACTAAATGAAATCAAATTACGACTTACGATACGACGAATTGACAACAAAAATGGCGGCAAAAGAAACCTGTCATGTGTCACGAATATGAATGGTTTTTTTTTAAATCATATGATAGACATACCTACTAATAAAGTCCCTATTCTCATGTCGTTCGAAATTCAAATATCCTACGATATTGTACTAAAAAATATAACGAGTTGACGTTCCAATTGATCCTAGAATTGGACCTATTTCAATTGTGTTAATTTTGGAACATGTTCCAAATTTGAAATTCATAACCTTACCAAAATCTATACTGTTATAACCATTACAGTACAAATTTTACCTACTACCACAGACAAGAAACTTTTCATAGTAAAATTAGTTGCAATAATGCTGGTCATTTCCTACGGGTTTTGAACGCATAAAAGAGGACTTACGATATGTGCGTAGATAAAATTAATAATACATTTCTGGTATCGTTTTGCCCGCGTTTCTGTCCTCAGTTCATAGTACTCAAAACCTGTCCAAACTCCGAGCTCCTAAAACTCTTTCTTCACAGAAGCTGTGGGAGGGACCGCTCTGCGAGCAAGTACGGAATCTACTTTTACAAACGTGCAACAACTCCGTAGATCGTGCCCATCTCCTAGTCGGAGTGTGGGAATCGAGTTTGTGGCTACAGACACCTCCATCGCCGAACACAGGAACATTATTAGATTAATCAACATTTAGAATTGCAACTTCACTCCGCTTGGGTGCACAATGTCGTGCTCCTAACCGCTGCCAGTGTGGCGCTAGCGTCGATCGGCTTGGTCACTACGGTATACGCTGTACGCGAAGTGCTGGTAGATTTTCCCGCCACTCCAGCGTTAATTATGTAATTCACCGGGCTTTTACCAGCGCCAATTGTGCGGCAAATTTGGAACCAAATGGCCTCAAGCGCGACGATGGTAAAAGACCAGATGGGATGACTCTTGTTCCGTGGAAGTCGGGCCGGCCGTTGGTTTGCGATGCCACTTGCGTGGACAACATCAAAGCGCCTGATGGACATAACTCGTGTCCAAAATGCTGGCCCGTACTTAGCATAAAGATAAAGAACGTGGCAATGCTGCCAGAATTTTGGGAACAATGCCCACTGGTAGCGGTTTTTTAGATTAGTGTAGTTTTAAATACGTTTACAAACTTACTTAAAACGTTTTAAGTAAGTTTGTAAGTTCATTCGTTTGTTTTTATAAATAAATATATTTATATTAAACTTATTTTTTTTAAACATGAATTTGTTCAACATTGGCTCGCAAAATTTGACTTAAATACAACACGGCTAAATAAAAGTTGGACGCTACAAGTAGAGTCAAATTGGGGCATATTTCCGCCTTCAACAGGAGTCAAGTTACCTACTGATACGAGTATGTATAGTGAATGGATACTGACCATCTTTTTGATGTGCTGCTTAAGATCGTCGGGCATGTTCTTGGGCATGTCCGTCAAGTTGTAGGTTTGTGGCTTCCAGTCCAAAATCTGCAAACGCGGAAGGTTTTAGTCACTTAATTGTCCTAAAAAAATAGGCGAATACAGTTTAAAAAACATTAATTATTTTTTAGACTGCCATTTTTGGAAATGGTAGAAACCTCAATTGAAGTCCAAGATTTCAACCTTTGGGTTCTGCCGGGGCCTTATCTATAAAATAACTAAAATGCTGGCGTTGCAGTACTTGCAGCAAACTGGACCCAAAATAACAACTTAGTTTTTGAATCATTTTCTATATACTTCATAGTTACAGATATAATATACGACATTTCAACATATGGGCATCGATCGTAAATTGTTCCTGTAACCTGTCACCGTTCTATCCACCCTGTGCTTATTCTATTTTTCACAACCCGGTCGATTTCATTATCACATTAAACTAAGGAACCGAGGTCCTTGAAAAGTTACGTGAGTAAGTTAGTTAGTTGAAGTAGTTAAGTTTTTTTTTTTTTTTTTTTTACTTTTTTACTTTTTTTTTTACTGCTGGGCAAAGGCCTCCCCTCTTTTCCGCCATTCGTCCCGATTGAGTGCATGCTCCCGCCATTCGCTTTGAAACGCGTCTAAGTCATCCCGCCATCTCCTTTTTGGTCTGCCTCTGCTCCGGTGGCCATCTTATGATATTATACAATTATAAAGCTTAACCTAGCATGATATGAAACAATGAATTTAACATAAAATAAAAATAAAAATAAAAAACATTCAAGCGTAGCTTGAGCAGGAAAATGTGTCAAAACTAAGAATTTTCTTAGGGAGTAATAAATAGTAGTAATAAAAAAAAAATTATAAAATATACACAAATATTAAAAAAAAAAAAACTTTCCTATGACAGTGCAAGACAACCACCACATACAAAGTTTCGATACATTCTCCTACAGAAACCGTGTCCCCTAGACAATATACAATATTTACATATTTTTTATGCCTATTTTATTAGTCAGTTATTTAGGTGTTTAGTAAAGTTTAGGCCAAGCATTTTTATCTCTTAGATAGCCCTCGACCCTATAGTAAGCTTTAGACATCAACGACTTTTTCAAGTAACTTTTAAGTATTGGAAATGGTAACTTTAAAACTGAGTCAGGTAATTTATTATAGAAATATTATAAAGGTATACCACACAGGGGTATACTGATTTAAACATCTGGGGCACTCGCCTACTAAGGACGATTGTGAGGGCTAATATGATAGCCCGCAGGTTCACTCGCACCTACATATTTATTTATTTATCCTCGTCGTAAGGCCCAGTGTGCAATAGGATGTACATTATCACGGCAATCAAATTTGAACTATTACAATAGAAATAAAGTTTATTTTCCTTTCTTCATAAATTGAAAATGGCATTTTCGAACAAACGTTATTGAACTTTATTGCCTTGAAACTGTTTGTAGTACGGTGGGCCTTACGAGGTTATAGGGGTGGTCAGCCAGAGACCTGTCGTCGGCCTCTGCTTAAAGTTTGTATGAGTGGGAGGAGTACGCAAGATATATTTTCGACTCTTCGCACTCATATAAGGTTGACTACTGGTCTCTGGCTGACAACTGGTGCCTTTACCCTAAATATAAATAATTCAATTTACCTTGTTCAGTTTCAAGAAGACGCAAGGGGCAGAATTACTGTAGCCATAATAGGAATGGCTGCAGGGGTAGAACAGTTCTAATGGTACGTCGCAGACCTGCTTCTCGCCCAGTATGGTGTTGTTGTTGCAAATCACGCGAGTCTTTTTGGTGCCGGTCTCGTTGAGCGTTTGGTATTCTGTGAAAGGGGTTCATAATATGAAAGAAAGAAGGAAAGAAAGAAACAAAGAAAATATATTTGTTCACAACAAAAGCATAAATTAGGTAAAAAAATATTATACAGAGTTAGACAGTTGTTATGAAAAGATCCCAACTAAGCACTCAGTGCCCGTGTGCCGCTATGTTATTAAGCCAGTGCTGGTCTTCCGTTGGGACCGCTCGGTGACAACACGGAAGGTGACAAAAACAAATGAGGCGTCGGAGTCCATTTGCAACGTCAAAAGATGGCGGATGTGTAATTTGTTTTAGTTTTTATTTTTGTGTATTTAGGTGTTCAAAGTTCTTTTTTGTTAGTGATTTGTACTTTTAATGCCTTTGTGTTGCACAGTGACAGAATACTTGGACTTATTTCGTGTATCCTGGCATCTTACTTCTCGTTTCAAGTGGACTCGCAGTGGTACAGAGGTTAAAACTATCTTGGCCTCTGTCCTACATATCACCGTACAACGTTGCCACCAATCTTCCTAGAGAAGATTGGATTGTATTTTATTAATATATTGATTTATACTTATATATACTTGACACTGGCGAAATCACTTCATAGTGGAAACGCCATATTCCCGCGGTAGTAGCTGTTCAAGACGCCGCGGGGCAAAGAAAAAATAATAATGAGGCGTCAAAGCCTGCCTACTGCCCGGAGCCTGGCAGGTTTTGAACCTCACAATACGATACAAGGAACAGGTGAATGGAAGAGTGTTATGTAATAAAAAAATATGTTGGCAAACTGACTATTTAATAGCACCACGCACAATCCTGAACCTCTCATGAGACTACAATTGTAGTGAGGTCACCAATGTAACAGCTGATACATACAGCTGATACCTACCTCTCCTCTAATTATTAGTTTAACGATGCTATAAAACTTTATAGCCTCTATTAAGTTTTATAGTTTAAATCCGCTGACAATGCATAATCATAAGTTCCACACCATTAACCCTAGACCTTGATATATTTACTTGTAATTCTGCTTACGATGCATTAACGTTACTTCCACACCATTTACCCTAAGCCTAGATAATGACTAGAAACCATAGTATATAAGCTGTACAATTTTACCAATAAAGACCAGTATTCCTCCAGACTCTTGAGTTGTCATTATACCTCTCACCCTACACATCATGGCGACCCTGCCAGTCGGGCTGCTCGAGGCAGCCTCGGCTTCAGTTAGCACGCCGCCGCTCGAACCAACCAAGTAGCCAGCTCCAGCCAGTAAAAGCCAGCTCCAGCCAGCAAAGGCCAGCAAAAGCCAGCTCCAGCCAGCAAAAGCCAGCTCCAAGGGACCAGCTGAAAAACCGATCCGCCGCAGCTCCAAGCACGACATGGGACATCAATGCACAAAAGAAGATAAAAAAGAAGAGGTCATCATCGCTCAGAACGGCCAGTCCAACGACGCAACCACGAGCCAAACCTACAGAGGCGAAGTTACGGTGTATTTGACCACGACACTACTCATTGTCGTATGCATCACATTCATCTATGCATTGTGGAAGAAGATCCACGAATGTCTAACTAAAAAGATCGAGCGCCAAGCAGTAGCAGCAACAATGCGGAACCGGCCAGAGCAGATCGTCTAGCAACAAGTCCACGCAGCAGCAGCAGCTACCCACCAACAGCGCGTAACCACAGCCACACCACAGCACAGCACAGCAACGTTATGAAGGTATCAATTTAAGATAACCCAAACTATAACTGTGTAAAACCTTGTATTGTTCGCTTACCCAAAATTAGTCTGCACTAATAACCCATATATTAGTAAAATTTATTAATGACTTCAATTCAGGAGTTATATAACCAATTAAAATCACTACAAGAGGATATTAGAAAGTTAGGACCAAAACGCCGAATTGAGGCTATTGGTCAAAATAAACTTCAACAAGTTAAAACATTATATAAGCAGTACGAAATATATAGAGCAATATAGCTCCAAATTAGAAAAATCAGAACTATCTGTAAAAGACAGTGAATTAATTCAGTCTTACTTTCTAAAAATAGAGGAAGTTTATAGTAAAATTTTAACAACATACGAACAAGACAACAAAAAATTAATCACAATGACGTCGAACGACAGTTTTGACCTAAAAACAGCTGTATCATTGTTACCAGTCATGGACGGCTCGGAAGCCGTCACAAAGCAACTTATAGACGCCATAGACTTATATTCCGCAATAATTAAGGACACAGACTACAAGTTATTGATTAATTTTGTAATTAAGACAAGACTAAAGCAAAATGCCAAACTTAGAATATTCAGTAACCATACCAAAATAAGCGATTTAATTGATGAAATGAAGCTCCATCTTTTACCTATTAAATCAGCAACCGCGATACAAGCCAAACAAAACGAATGAAAGAGCAAAACATAAACAATGACTCAAGAAATAAGGACTACCACCGTGATGGGTCTGATCAACCAAGAATAGTGGAACTCCTTAAAAAACCAGAAGATATACCAGAATTAAGTTTCAATGAGCATGACTATTGCAAAATACTCGAACAAAAAGATTATGTTACGAGTCAAAATAATGAAATCGTATACTCGCCATCCTTAGCGACATTGTGTGTCAAGCCTAGTATTCAATCGCGTACGAAACGAGCTTTTCTCGCGAGGGCATTAGGTGCATTTTGCAAGGCACAACAAATAAAGGAAGTATGCATACTATATAACAATGACACCGCGTGTACAATAACAGAGCTAGCTCAATATATAAACAAATATGGTACAGGGTCCGGACCCCGATTATGTATCATTAAAGGTGTCACAAAAATAAACAATAAAGATGACAGACGTGTCATATTGAACGATTTTCATTTATTACCCACAAGCGGTCACGCGGGGATTCGAAGAATGACTAATAACGTGAAGCGTTACTACTACTGGCCAGGAATGGATAATGACATTGTAAAATTCGTAAAAACATGTCATAATTGCCAAACACAAAAATATCATAAAAATGTAAAACAACCACTTTGTATTACTAGTACGGCCACAGCTTCTTTCGATAAGGTATTCTTAGATTTATGCGGACCCCTAACTAAAGATACCAACGGATATTGCTATATACTTACGTTACAGTGCGAGCTCACAAAATACGTAGAGGCATATCCACTTCTAAATAAGGAAACCGACACAGTCGCGAGAGCATTAGTTGATAATTTCATATTGCGATATGGAATACCAAAAGAAATTGGAACAGATAAGGGAAGTGAATTCATTTCATCAACTATGCGCGAAATATGTAATATTTTAGGAATAAAACAATTGCAATCAACCGCTTACCACCACGAAAGCCTAGGTTCTTTAGAAAATTCACATAAAGCTTTAGGAGCATTTTTAAGGATACAAACAAATAACCAAGCTCACCAGTGGTCAGATTGGTTGCAATATTGGTGTTTTTCATATAATACGACAATGCATTCAGCAACTAAATATACACCATATGAATTAGTATTTGGAAAGTTATGTCGTATACCAAATAATATTATAACTCAAGTAGATCCAATGTATAATTATGAATCATATCCTATAGAATTTAAGTATAGATTACAAAAATCCCAAGAGGATGCTAGAAATAATTTAATTAAGTCAAAAATAGATAGAAAAGTAAGTTATGATTTAAAAACTAATCCCATTAATTATGCAATAGGAGATTTAATATTAGTTAAAAAAGAAGATAGAAATAAAATGGACCCAGTGTATAAAGGACCATATACTGTACTTGAAGATCAAGGTACGAATGTTAAAATATTAGTTTTAGGTAAAGAATACATTGTGCATAAAAATAGAACGAAACCTTACAGCATAAAGTAAATGCAACAATGTACTTCATAGCCATATAAGAAACATGTAACATAGACGTAAAATAAACTGTAAACGGATTACATTAAGATAGTTTAAGAATTTATAATGTATACCATAGCCATAAGTAAATTAAGTAAACCTAAGCCAAAAATTGTTTTGTTACAATTTTTGTCTCAAAAAAAAGGGGAAAGCTGTAGTGAGGTCACCAATGTAACAGCTGATACATACAGCTGATACCTACCTCTTCTCTAATTATTAGTTTAACGATGCTATAAAACTTTATAGCCTCTATTAAGTTTTATAGTTTAAATCCGCTGACAATGCATAATCATAAGTTCCACACCATTAACCCTAGACCTTGATATATTTACTTGTAATTCTGCTTACGATGCATTAACGTTACTTCCACACCATTTACCCTAAGCCTAGATAATGACTAGAAACCATAGTATATAAGCTGTACAATTTTACCAATAAAGACCAGTATTCCTCCAGACTCTTGAGTTGTCATTATACCTCTCACCCTACACTTCACAATAGACATATAGTATTATAGAGAGACCTCATCGCTGCTCAATATACGGTGACGGTAAGGAAACGCAGTGACGTGCCGTAAGCTTTACGATTTTATCGCATGCCCTCTACACCGCTGCATAAAATATGGGTGACGGTCTGGTATCGCAGTGACGTGCCGGTAACGTCACGACTTTACCGCATGCTCTCCACATCCCTGCCGTTACGTTTACGGCACGTCACTGCGATTCCGTACCGTCACCGTATTCCGAGCAGAAGTGTGGTCGCTCATTTACGAGTATAAGCAAGTATAACGATATTAACAGAGACCTTTGTGCAGTTAAAAAAGACTGATCATACGTTGTCCTATCTTAAGCATTGATCTGCTAAGGACGGATTATTATTCCCACAGAATAAAATTAAACAAAGGTGTTGCCGCTAACTAAAAACATTTGCAGCATTCAAAATATTTCTACTTTCCAAGTTTATATTGTTTTATCAACATGAAAGAATTTAATTAGTTGGTGGCAATCTTTATTTTGATATAAATTCTTTGTTGTATTCATTTAAAACGATATTACTGTTTTTGAATGCATGATTTATTTATTGCACTTATCATTGACGCGATACACCCGTGTCAACAAGTTGAGGGCCGCTTGATTGATGTGAGACGTCACTTCACTCGCTTCGCTTCACAATTCGTGCTCCCGTCGTATTCGCTTTCCAGTGACTCATAACACTAATTTTTGCCATTTTATTTTAATTATTTTCCAAATTTATTTTTATATTCTGTTTCGAGCGTTATGATGACTTAATATTATATTTCTTGCTAGCCCAAAGTTTGAGATCCCCTGAAATGTCTCTTTGTCAGTGACGTAACTTGGAAGTTAATCTTACGCGTACAAATTCGCGGTTGTTATAAGTTTGTCCGCTATATGTGTGTGGATGTGTGCATCTGTCTGTGTGTCTGTGGCTCCGTAGCTGTTAAACGAGTGAACCGATCTGGATGCGGGTGTTTATATTTGAAAGCAGGTTTTCTAGCGTGTTTTTTAGCTAGGTTTCATGGAAATTGGTTTTGCGGTTTGAGAGATATAATTTCTGAAAGAATGGGCCACCGACGTGGGGGGTTTTTATAAATCTAATAGTTATCTGTACATCTTACTAATATCATAGATGAGAAAGTTTGGATGTTTGTATGTTTGTTATTCACTGAAGGGATCGGGACGAAACTTGGCACGCATACAGTGTGTGGCCCAAAACCGGGGCGAAAAAAGTAAATGGGGATTCTTTAGAACATTTCAATTAACTATCACAAGAATCTATTATTACAAAGTCTATAATTTTGGAGAAAACAGGTTACAAAGTTAAAAATCGTAGGTAATGTATTTTCCCGTTGCGATATCGTCGCTTGGTCACTTGGTACGCGGTATGTCTGAGTACAGGGTGCCATTGTCAACACGCGGTAGATTTAGCGGTGTTTGCATTACATTGAATTTGCGATTAAGTTTGTTAGAAAAAAACTGAAAGTTAAGTTTTGATTTTAATTAGGTAAGACCATTATAATGTAATTACCGGTGATCTATAGAGCCCCTGCTTTTAATATTATCCCCGGTTTTGGGCCACACACTGTATATCGGTCCTGGAAAAGAACATAGGATAGTTTCTTCACGGAAAATTTGAGTTTTTTTTTTTTATGGCATAGAGAAGGCAACCGAGCACACAGGCCACCTGATGGTAAGTGGAAACTGTGACCCATAGACATTAGCATAAGACTGCAAATACGTTGCCAACCCTGAGGACTAAGATGGAATGCCTCTATGCTAGTCATTACACCGGCTGTCTTATCCCAAAACCGGAACACAACAAAGCGAACACTGTTGTTTGGCGGTAGGTTAATGGATAAGATGGTGGTAGCGATCCGGACGGACCCAGCACAGGGTCCTACCACCCCGCAAAGCGAGTTTCCGAGTGCATAACGATATTCGAAATCTACGTCTCTAAATAGTAAATTTCTTTGTTCCTGGCCTTCACTTACCCATGAGAAAGTCGTCGATTCTCTCCACCCATGGGTGCCAGGTGCCGTTGACCCCACTCTTGTACTGAATGAGAGGCTGGGCGTCATTCTTAGCAGAGCGAGGCCACACCTCCAGCTCTGAGAATAACAAGGTAAAATCTGTGAATATACGTCTACAACTGGCAGTTCAAAAGGGTTTCCTTCTTTGCCATAGTCTCGTTTGTCCTAAAGTCATTTGCCATAACGCTTTTGTCACAATGCATGTCAGCCATAATGTTCAGTACCCTAATGCTTTTTTTTTATGGCATAGAGAAGGCAACCGAGCACACAGGCCATCTAATGGTAAGTGGAAACTCTGACCCATAGACTTTCGCATCCACAAAACTACAAGCCTAAGACTGCAAATGCGTTGCCAACCCTGAGAACTAAGATGGAATGCCTCTATGCTAGTCATTACACCGGCTGTCTTATCCCCAAAACCGGAACACAACAATGCGAACACTGCTGTTTGGCGGTAGCGATCCGGACGGACCCTGCACAAGGTCCTACCACCCGCATAATTCCCATAATGTATCGATTGTCCTAAAACATTTTAGACATATTTGTGGTCACCTAGATAAATGTGAATACATTTATCCTACGAATTAAAGAAGTGTGCTGTAACCTCCCAGTCGCCTCACGAGTTATTTTATGCGTCGCAGTCTCACGGCACATCTTATTTAAAAACTCAAGGTCGGTCGTTAGCATGCTTTAGCTTTAGGATTCAAAGTTTTTATTATAATGAGTATCTAATAGAATAATAGAACATTAAAACACATATAAACTATGTTACAATTGACCTAGTCCCAAACAACGCTTTAGGCTTGTACTATGGGTACTAGACAACGATATAAATACTAATATAGAGAAATATATACTTAAATACAAAGAATACATCCATGCCTCAACAGCAAATATTCGCGCTCATCACACAAAATATCTGCCCTCACCAACTAGGCCAACATATCGTCAAACGTATCAAAATCACTATAATTTTAGGATTAAATTTATTTAATGAGAATACAGTCCAAAGCTAACATTCCTCGTCGATCGTAGAGGCTAGACAATAATTAATTTAGAAAGACT
This sequence comes from Acleris sparsana, assembly GCA_923062465.1. Lineage (NCBI taxonomy): Eukaryota > Metazoa > Arthropoda > Insecta > Lepidoptera > Tortricidae > Acleris > Acleris sparsana. The sequence continues at coordinate 20,892,203 of OV281286.1, forward strand.
AGAGATGATTTTAAGTGTCTTCCTGATTGGCGAATTGTTTTGTCCTTGACTGAATTAAACAAAAAGTATCATGGAGACTGTCAGTCCACTAAATTGAATGAATTGAAGTCGCGACAATTTAACCTTGGTTAATTAGCGTGGTTGTTCCGACATCGCGTTTTTTTTGCGATGGCAAGGCAGACGAGCACACAGGCCTCGTGCCCTTTTTACAACCCTGACAATGACAGGTGACAGGTGACATTTTAGTGTACACGGCGCAGCTGATATGAGTCCCAATAATGAGAGGAAGGTTAGGCCTTTGGTGGTTCTAGAATCCATGATACACCATCAGTCAATTTTGTTGTCTGTAGGATATCTCCGCTGTGAAAGGGTAACAAACAAATAACTAGTAGTAGGATGAAGAACTTTTTGGAATAATATGAAAAGAAAGAAAAAAGACATACAAAAGGAACAAAATATTGACATAGACAAAAGAATTGTAGTCACAAAATGGATCCAGCTCAGCGTTATGCTGGCAATACAGCGAGCACTGACGGCCCTGCTAAGATGCACTACGGTAACTAGCGTTTCTATTCGTTTCGTTATCAACCAATCCCATCACTGGTAGATCACGTGGTTTTTCGTATAACGTCATCTACTAGTGATGCGATTGGTTTAAAAACGAAACGGATACAAACGCTAGTAGGCATAATGCACTTGGCAGGACCCTCTGATCTTCCGTTGGAACCATCCAGTGAAATCAAGGCAGATTACACTCGCATAGCGAGTTAGGCGACTAATGTCTATATTGAAAAATGACGAGGTATAAAAATATCGTCGCCTTATATAATGTCGAAAAATAACTAAGACTAGAATTATTTTTGTCGATGCATAAAAATTTCGACATATAATAATGACCATCTGTTTTTTGTCGATGTATAAAAATGACGACAGGTAGGTTTAGGTCATGTTAGTTTTGCAGCAGGCCCGCAGGACTAAACCACCCAGTAATAGGAGTTCTGCGTTAGCGGAGCTCCGTTGACACTCTTATTTCAAATCAATTAGACAGTGTCGACGGAGCTCCGCTCGCGCTCCTATTTCTGGGTGGTTTGGCCCTCCGGGCCTTGTGCAAAGCTAACATAACCTAAACCTACCTAGCCCCTGTTCCACCTATCCCTTATTATACCTCCTCGTCTTAATTCCATTTCGACATTATTATACTTGATCATTTTTATATTTCGTCGTTATTATTACTCGATATTTTTATACTTCGAACAATCTGGCACAATTCCACCTAGTCCAAAAGTGAGCTCAAGGCTAGAACCTACTAAGATACCTAGATGACGATAAAAATGCTTATATAAAGAAATACATACTTGAATTATAGAAAACATTCAAGACTCAGGAACCAATACTCACGGTCGTCATCAGTCGTCACACTATCACATATATAAGATTATAAATGCTAAAGTTTGTGTGTGTGTGTGTTTGTTTCTTCTTCACGCTGTAACAGCTGTACGGATTTCGATGAAATTTGGAATGGGGGTAGCTTGTATCCTGGATTAACTTAACACATAGGCTATTCCGGAAAATTTATAAGTTTCCGAAGGAATAACGATAATCGAAATCTATGTGGACGAAGTCGCAGGCAGAAGCTAGTCACACAACATTACTCATTAAAAAAAACACGAAACTTAAAATAAATAAATATCATGAGACAATGTCACACCAATTGACCTAGTCCCAAACTAAGCTCTAGGCTTGTACTATGGGTACTAGACAACGATATAAATACTTATATATAGAAATATATACTTAAATAAATAGAAAACATCCATGACTCAGGAACAAATATTCGCGCTCGATACACAAATATCTGCCCTTACTGGGATTTGAACCCAGGACCGCTAGCTTCGTAGGCAGGTTAACTACCAACTAGGCCAGCGCGTTGTCAAACATCCCCCTTTTTTTTGTTGGGGGTAATATCCGAAAATAATAATATTTTAGTAGTTTTACTTACCTATGTGATTTTGATTATTTTTCGAGAGAAGAACGCCAAGCAGCACAACTGAAAGTTATTAAGTTTTTTTACCGTCTAATGTCTGTATTTTTTAAATTTATTTGATATCTTATCAAAAAAATTAAGATAATATAACTATATATTTGATCGAATATGTCGTAATAAAAAGCTTATAGCTTTAAAAGTTTCCAACGACAAATATGATAATCAGAATACAAAATCCAAAATTCAAAATTCAAAAATGTACCTCAGCTAGATAGTTTAAAGAGCGTTTGAGACAGATTAACCAAAAATGACATTTAGAAGCAATAAATGTACAATTTAATATAAACCGGCCAAGTGCCAGGCGGACTCGAGCACGATGGGTTCCGTACCGTTATCTATACAACATTAGACACTAAATTAGTTTCTTGTATGGGAGCTCCACTTAAATATTTATTTTATTCCGTTTTCAACAGCAACAGAAATACATCATCTGTAAAAATTCCAACTGACAGATACAGACTGGTGACAGTGAAGTAACAGGGTCCCGTGTTCACCCTTTGCGTACGGAACCCTAAATACTAATTTAGTAAAAGCAGATTTTTGTACCCTCCAACGCCTTTAATTCAGCGCAGCAGTTCAAACACAAAGTTAAATTGACAAAGAACGACAAATAAAAAATAACATCATTCAAATACCTACACATTTTTGTAAGTAAACGTAAGACGTATCAACTGGCTAAAAATATTTCAAAAAAACTCACCCACTACTATCAACACCACCACAACAATAGCAATTGCGATAGTTTTTTTGCTCAGGCCCATGGTTATTGTATCAGATCACGACCGTCCTGATGCGAGTTGCTTCATGAGACTGGCCGATTTAAGAATTCATTTAGTTAGTTCTTCTTTTATAAGTATCTACGTAATTCGCGCGCTAATGCGTGCCTAGTTTTATCTATGGCAAAGCAAATCAGCACACATGCGTAGTATAAATAGAATTGTCTATAATGTGACACAGGCCAGATGATAGTATGTGGGATCTGAGACCCAAAAACATTTGCATTTCTTCAAATTCAGTTCAAATGCGTCGCCAACCCTAAGGACTAAGACTATTGCACTTGTTACCTCTTCTTTAATTTAGATTTAAATTTAGATTTAGATTTATTTATTTCATAATATAAGTTACAGTTATATTGAACAACATGTCAATTTTACAGAGTTCATATTATGATCGTCAAAGAAGTAAAACTAAAAAAATAATAAAATAATAATAATCATTTAGCAAAAGCCAATGTCGAAAATTAATGGATTATTATAGCACACAAATACTTAACAATAAAACAATCGCAAAAGTATAGGTATAAGTCATAATTCAGCGTCAATAAATTCACTTACAGAGTAAAATGCTTTATCCAACAAAAGGTTTTTTAATCGACGCTTGAATGTTTCGTCACTGGATTCATTTTTTAAGTCAGCGGGTAGGTGCTCGTAGAATTTAGGGCCGATAATACGCGGGTTCTTCCTGGCTTGCGCCGTGCGGCTCGGAGCCGGCCGCAGGCGGCCAGTGAATTAGTCTCTAATTAGATACTTAGAGCAGCAATACGCTGGAACGTTAGCTACGTATGCTAGTCATTTCACCTGTTGTCTTTATGCTCCCACCAGATGAAAAAAAAACAGTTAGGTTAAAAGATAAAACCGGGCAAGAGCATGTCGGACCATGCTCAGTGTAGAATTCCGAAGCCTACACAAAAAAATACTCAAAAAACCACAAGCAGAAAGTTTCTTTAAAATTCGTCATTATGTGCTTTCATTTTTCAAGACAACGACCTGACCTGACCTATCCAACGACGAAGATTCAAAGTCCCCAAAGGGCAGCAGGGGGCTGCAGCCTGCAGCCAAAACTACAAATACTTTTTTAAATGAAAGTTAACTTAAGTTAACTTGATTGGTTCCTGAGATGCTGAGAAACAAGCAGCGTAGGCGACTAAAACTGTTTATGCCTACTTCATTGACATTACACAGCACCAAATAACTAAGGTACACCAGAAATATAAGAACAAGACGGCGCTATTATTTATTTCAATGGCAATGGAGATTTCAAATATCTATGGGCCTGAGTGCTCGCGTGCCTTCTCACTGTCGTAAAAAAAAAACGTGTCACTGGTGTCAAGGTCAACTTCAATCACGAACTTGTCCACTTGGATATCAATTATAATGTGATCTGCGGCCTAGTATGCGTTGATCGCGTGACAAAATGTGGATGAAGCGTCCGTCGCTCTCGTACATATGTGTCAAAAAGTGATGGATGTTTATTCCACATTTTGTCACGCGATTAGCTCAGCCATACACTCAGGAGCGAAAATATCGGATCAGAGTGCGTTTTTCATACAAACGAGACTATTTCGAAGCCTTGGTTCCTTGCCAGGGGTTGTTTCGAGTGAGGTTTAATGGTGGATACTCCGAGGTTCAATAGAGGAGATCAAAAGTTCTTAAGATACCTAACTGATCGCACAATCAGTTAACACCACAGCCGGACAGTTTGGGTCAGCATTTGGATTTCCTTACATTTTATTGCCATTTTAGATGTTTTTCTGAACATGCACAATTCCGGCGTTAACCGCAGATTCATTCAGTTGGGTATTCTAGGCACTCTGAAAGTCCTGTATCGATGTTTGCGGTATTCATCATCAGAATTCACTAAAAGCATTCCCAGGCGGGGAACCAAGGCACTCTGACCCGTTATTTTTGCTCCTGAGTGTATTAGGCCCCTTCCTATAGTAGGTAGGTAAATCTATTTTGATCACATGGTCGGAACAGCTCTTCCAAGTGTTGGTCATATGTGGCATTTATATATTTATGTTGAATTGACGTAAATAGATCTCAAAACTATTTTGCACTGTATTCAAAAAGCCATCTCCCTGTGCAACATTTTTCGATGCTACTTTGCCTTTTACAATGCCCTATATCGTTTTAATAGTGTTGAAATCGCAAGGATATGGCAGACGGAGTACTGTGTGGCCATGATCTTTCAATATTTCATCGATTTTATATTTTGGCAATGGTTCATTTTTTCTTACGATAATCTTCAAAGTTCCCTTGTTTGCCTTGGCCTTTTTCCAAGAATCATTTGATGCTTTGATAAGAATGGTATCTTGCGTTGTCAATGGTATCATCATCATCATTATCAGCCGCAAGACGTCCACTGCTGGACAAAGGCCTTCCCCAAGGTTTTCCACAACGATCGGTCCTCTGCTGCTGTCATCCAGCGGTTTCCCGCGACCTTTATCAGATCGTCAGTCCACCTTGTGGAAGGTCTACCAACACTTCGTCTCCCGGTTCGCGGTCGCCACTCTAGAACCTTTCCTTTTATATAATTTTCTTTATTTATGGAGTCATGAAAGTCATTTATCGTTGCATAAAAGCCAAGCATTTGGTACATAACCAGCAGCTCCACCTGCGTGCACCATTCCTTGCCTACCTTTTTTGTACAGCTACAGATTTAGATACACCTGGTCCCTCATGACTTTGCCAGCACTTGCTATAATTTAACTACGTATGACTCATCTAAATATATACCTACTACGAGTGGTACGTTCTTTTTTCGAACGTTGTCAATTCCTTCTAAATATACTTTTCTCACCAACCAGTGTATTAAATCGTTGCATTATGATTTCGGCACTTTTTTTTTAAATTTATAACCCAGATTTTTCACCAGGGAAAATGTATGTCTTCTTTCAATACTGCCAACATTTTTTTATTGCCGTTACGTCTTTTTTTAACTTATGAAATTCGTGTATTTTCCTACGTATCACCCAGAGCTCAAAATCGTCTAATTGTAACGTTTCTTCTTTTTTATTTTCGGTTTGTTTTTCTCTGGCGACCTAAAACCTGAGGAGGAACGACCTTTCGTAATTCGAGTAATCGATGAGTCCGATTTACCTGCCTACAAAGTTTATTAATAACTGTAATTAATGCTTATTTTTTACTAAAGACTACGGATCAAAACCAGAACTGATTTATGATAACCAGACTACAAGGTCATCTTGGGTTAGCTCTGAATCTTCGATGTTAATTTGGAAGGGTTATGTAGTGAACTAGTTTAATTCACCAAGCGTTGCTTTTCCAGTAGTTTATTATTTTTGCGGGTGGTAGGACTCTGTGCAGAGTCCGTCCGGATCGCTACCACCATCTTATCCATTAACCTACCGCCAAACAGCAGTGTTCGCACTGTTGTGTTCCGGTTTGGGGATAAGACAGGCGGTGTAATGACTAGCATAGAGGCATTCCATCTTAGTCCTCAGGGTTGGCAACGCATTTGCAGTCTTAGTCTTGTAGTCTTGTGAATGCGAATGTCTATGGGTCACAGTTTCCGCTTACCATCAGGTAGCCTGTGTGCTCGTTTGCCTTCTCTATGTCATAAAAAAAAAATATTTACAATGATCCGTGGTTGACTGAGTGGTTTCGTTTTTTTTTTTTTGTTCAAAGAAACCGCCACAGTCAAAGTCAAAAGTCAAAATATTTATTGCAATTGATTTTAGGTAGAATGAGATCATTGAAGAAAAATTAGGCAAAAAAAAAAACTACCAAACAAGGCATGCGAAATTTGAAGATAAACTTAAGTATACTTAATTATAGCTCATAATAAACAAACTCTTGTAAACTATAAAAGCACTTTTCAACTAGCCAAGTTTTTAAATTTAATTTAAACTTACGGGAAGTTAAATCTTTTAGGGTCTCCGGCAGTTTATTATAAATCTTTATACACATCACGTAACTGTTTTTGGATACAAGCGATAGGTTTGATAATGCTACGAATAATATATTTCTATATTGTGAATGTGCAGGGTTTTTCAACATTTCCTTTGCTCGGTGAAACAAATTCCCATTCTGAGACACAAACACGCACGCCTCAAAAATATAAATACTGGGTACTGTGACAAATTTAAAGTTTTCGAAGAAAGGTCTACATGAGTCTATTGGTCTTAGTTCGAAAATTGCTCTGAGACATTTTTACTGCATTAAAAAAAACAATATCCAAATTAGAAGATCTACCCCATAGAGTTATCCCGTATCGTAAGATTAAGTGTATGTAGGGAGACCATTTGCAACGTCAAAAGATGGCGGATGTGTAATTTGTTTTAGTTTATATTTTTGTGTATTTAGGTGTTCAAAGTTCTTTTCTGTTAGTGATTTGTACTTTTTATGCCTTTGTGTTGCACAGTGGTAGAAGACTTGGACTTATTTCATGTATCTGACATCTTAATTCTGAAATTCTCGTTTCAAGTGGACTCGCAGTGATACAGAGGTTAAAACTATCTTGACCTCTGTCCTACATATCACCGTACAACGTTGCCCCGTGTTTTATTGCTGTATTGATTTATACTTATATATACTTGACACTGGCGAAATCACTTCATTGTGGAAACGCCATATTCCCGCGGTAGTAGCTGTTCAAGTCGCCGCGGGGCAAAGAAAAATAATACTAATAGTAATAACCATTTTTTAAGTAGTCCATTTATTTGGTTAGCAAAATATGGCAAATGACTCTCCAAGGGTCTGTGGCGCAGACGTTTTACTTCACGGGTGTTTCCTACCTATCTACCTCTTAGAAATGATTTTGAATTACAGTGGTCACTTACCAATGTTATTCACAAGAAGTATATACCCATAATACGAAAGTATTTATAAGGCATTGAGATCCAGTCAAAGGCCAACCTAGGGTCTGCCAAGGGGTTGCAGGAAACCGAAGGATGCAAGCAGCGCAGGACCCGTCCTTGTAGTAAACCTTGAGGGAGGCCATGTCCAGCCGTGGACGTCTTTCGGCTGAAGTTATGATAATGATGACGTTTAAGGGCCTATCAGAGGAAACTATCACAGGGTCGAGTGCTCAAGCTTTACAAGACGTTTGTTTGTTGGTGATTCTATTATAAAGAGCAAGTTCGACAACTTATACGATGACGATACGTTTATCCTAGTTGGTACCGACGCTGACTTCGAAGCTGGCAATCCTGGGTTCGACTCCCGGTATGGCGAATATTTGTATGATGACCGCTAGTATTTGTTCTCGAGTCTTAGATGTTTTTTTAGTATTCGCATCGTTGTTTGAAGTCAGACTTCACAAACATTAAAGCAATTTTAGCTTTGAAGAAGATTGCTCTTAGTAAAAGTTAGGAGTATGATGATCACGAATGCGTCCCAAAAGCTGTCGCTTCCTGCCGACTCTATCATCAGACTAGCCCAATGCCATATTATTGTATTGTCATATTTGCCATCGAAGTTACGAAGGTATACTAAATTTCAGCTTACTCAGTCCCCGGGAAGTTTTCTAAATCTTACTTGCACTTCTTGTTTTTTTTGACGACGCGCTGGCCTGGTTGGTGGCCCTGCCTACAAAGCTAGAGGTCCTGGGTTCAAATCCCGGTAAATGCAGATATTTGTGTGAAGAGCGCATATGTTTGTTCCTGAGTCATGGATGTTTTCTTTGTATTTAAGTATATATTTCTCTATATAAGTATTTATATCGTTGTCTAGTACCCGTACAAGCCTAGAGCTTAGTTTGGGACTAGGTCAATTGGTGTGACATTGTCCCCTGATATTTATTTATTTATTTATCATGACAATAATAAAAAAAAACATTTACAGTTTCTATCTTTATTTTTTTGAAGTTATTAACCAGAAAAGTTTAGTGGCATTTCTACTCTTAAACCCTATATTTAAATCTTGGGTAAATTTAGATTTATTCGGACCGTAATAAAATAGTACTACTTTTTTTTTATGGCATAGGGAAGGCTGACGAGCACACAGGCCACCTGATGGTAAGTGGAAACTGTGACCCATAGACATTCGCATTCACAAGACTGCAAGCCTAAGACTGCAAACGCGCTGCCAACCCTGAGGACTAAGATGGAATGCCTCTATGCTAGTCATTACACCGGCTGTCTTATCCCCAAACCGGAACACAACAATGCGAACATTGTTGTTTGGCGGTTACTTCTATTTAGATGCTTATTAACAAAACGGAAATCAGGCTTAACGTATTTTTACTATTAATGTGTTATTGTTATTCAATTTGTCATGCACCACTTTGGACAAACCAAAGTCAATCTGACATTCTACAGCAATAAGGTTGTTTCCTATCAATAAATGCCCCAGAACACACCCGCGCACTGAGGGTCACGACGCAGCGGAGGTACGTGGAGCCCGCAGCCAACAACTAATACGGCAAAAGATTGCGTAGTTACATAAAACCTAGAATATTTAATATCATTTTTTTCAGATGATGAATGCGGTAGTAAGAACAGATTTTAAATCTGTTCTTACTTGCAGTTGCTTGCAAGTCTTGCAACAGTTGCTTTTAGATTCCTTTAAATCATCATAGTTGTAGTGGCTAGTAAGGTTAGCAAGGGTAACAGAATGCTCGAATATTGTTTAAATTAAGTACTAATAAATTAGATATAGATACTTAAGGTATCTTTACTCGCCAATAAACGTTATGTTTGGCGAATATACAGTTCAAAAACGTGTACATATATTTTTCTAAGAAAAAAAATATCAGATGATGTGGCATCTCTAATGACAATGACATCCTGAAGCATATTTACTTTGAAATGGGTAGCTAATTAACTAATTATCCTCCGTAACCTACTTATTATTTTTACGCAACACGTTTTGGCGTTCGTATCATTACGCAGAATTTTCATCCCATTTGTTTTTTGGTATTCACAAATCTAACCTAACCTACGTAACTTATGTTCCAGATTTTTTTTTTATGGTATAGGGAAGGCTGACGAGCACACAGGCCACCTGATGGTAAGTGGAAACTGTGACCCATAGACATTCGCATTCACAAGACTGCAAGCCTAAGACTGCAAATGCGCTGCCAACCCTGAGGACTAAGATGGAATGCCTCTATGCTAGTCATTACACCGGCTGTCTTATCCCCAAACCGGAACACAACAATGCTAACACTGCTGTTTGGCGGTCAGTTAATGGATAAGATAGTGGTAGCGATCCGGACGGACCCCGCACAAGGTCCTACCACCCGCAAAACATCCTAGATCCTAGGTATCCTGAAAACATCTTACTTTTAGCAGAAAATGGCGTCAGATTAAATAAAATTCGATGAAAATGGCGGGTTACCCTTTAAGGTAAAACCGCAAAATGATTAATGAGTTTTTTTATTAAAACATACAAATTGCGACTATTACTGTCCCTAAAGAGTCCATCCAAGGCACATTTTCCTCAGTATTATTGATTATTTTTCACCCCTTAACGACATCGTTGGAAAACCCACGAGAACCGGCATTAGCCGTTTTAATATTTAAACGTCGACGGACTCAAGAATCGACCCGGCTTACAGTCAGCATTCGAATAAAGAGTAAAGCCATTATATTTTATAAGAATTACACTCAGGAGCAAAAAGACCGGGGCAGAGTGCGTTTTTCATACTAAAGAGGCTATTTCGAAGCCTTGGTTCCTCGCCAGGGAATTCTTTTAGTGAAATCTGATGATGACTACCCCGAGCATCGATACAGGACTTCCAGAGTGCCTAGGACACCCAACTGAATGAATCTGCGGCTAACGCCGGAATTGTGCATGTTCAGAAAAACATCTAAAATGCCAATAAAATGTAAGGAAATCCTAGTGCTGACCCAAACTCTCTCGCTGTGGTGTAAACTGATTGTGCGATCAGTTAGGTATCTTAATTTTTTTTTACCTCCTCTATTAAACCTCGGAGTATCCACCATTAAACCTCGTTCAAAACTACCCCTGAAAAGGAACCAAGGCTTCGAAATAGTCTCGTTTGTATGAAAAACACACTCTGACCTGATCTTTTTGCTCCTGAGTGCAGACTAACAGTAATTTATGGTTTACTAGCGAACGCCCGCGACTTCGTACGCGTAGAATTAGTTTCCCAGTACTCCCCCTTTTTTTCCCGTTGGGGGTCGATTTTCGGAAAATCCTTTCTTAGTGCTCACTTACATCATGAAAGGAACCCCTGTACCAAATTTCAAGTTTCTAGGTACAGTAGTTTCGGCTGTGCGTTGATATGTCAGTCAGTCAGTCAGTCAGTTTCTCCTTTTATATATTTAGATTTCAACAACAGCTGTCTTCATTATAAAAAACATAATATTAACGTATGTAAACGTATTGAAATCGTACTTTAATAACTTTTGATTACCTTTTTTGTTAACTTTGACTACTTAATTGTAAAATATAGTCTTATAAAGTACCCGAATGAATTGCCCGTGACTTAAATTGAACATAAATAAACATGTAAATTAGTTGGGGTCAGAAGGTTCTGGAGTGGCGTCCGCGGACCGGAAGACGAGCTGTAGGTAGGCCTCCAACAAGATTGAGTGACGACCTCGTCAGGATCGCGGGACCACGGTGGATGCGAAAAGCACAAGACCGGTCTGAGTGGAAAGCCTTGGGGGAGGCCTATGTCCAGCAGTGGACGTCTTTCGGCTGACATGATGAACCATGTAAATTATCAGTCAAAGATTAACACTTTTTGTGTTCCTACTTCTTGGAATATGTCAATTTAAAAATAAATGGATTAATACGTATTAAATACTTACCTCTTCCTTTTTCGATCCTCTCGCCGCACTGTTTTCGATACTCTCGTGGATGTTCTGATTCCCACGATACAGGTTACGCCTAGTGTGGGAGTCACTGCTATCCTGTAAAACCTTCGTTGACTGTGTTTTCTGTAAGTACGTTTATTTGTGTTTTGTATTTGTGTTTAATGGGTGGGCTATTTGGGACTAGCTAACTGACTAAATGTTTTGATTGTTTTCTTATAATAAACGAATATAAATGCTCCAGGAGTTTCTGTTGAAGTTAACACTAAAGCTGATCATAGAATACATCAAACAAAGCCGCTATTTTATTTGTGCAGCATAATAACTATGTAATAGTACATTAATGCAGAGGCCGTGATGTAGGGGCTTTAAGGACGAGTTTGGGGCAGACGGCCGAGTCGTAGACGAGACGATCCCTGTTCCGGCCGCTGATTGTATAGTGCTTTTCTCAAGCAACGTGAGGAAATATTAAAAGTTCATTACTGCGATCTTACGATGGCAATCTCAATATTGCAGTCTTACGATGGCAATCTCAAGACTGCAACCTTACGATGGCAGTCTCAAGACTGTGAAATCTTACAATAACAATCTCAAGACTGTGCAATCTTACGATGGCAATCTCAAGACTGCAATCTTACAATGACAATCAAAAGACTGCATCCTTACGATGGCAATCTCAAGACTGCAATTTTACAATGGCCATTTAATATTGCAATCTTACGATGGCAATCTTACGATGGAAATCTCAAGACTGCAACCTTATGATGGCAATCTCAAGACTGAAATCTTACAATAACAATCTCAAGACTGTGCAATCTTACGATGGCAATCTCAAGACTGCAATCTTACAATGACAATCACAAGACTGCAATCTTACGATGGCAATCTCAAGACTGTGCAATCTTACAATGGCAATTTAATATTGAAATCTTACGATGGCAATCTCAAGACTGTGCAATCTTACGATGGCAATCACAAAACTGTAATCTCAGGACTGCAATCATAAAACTGCACATAAATATAGTACCATAGATTTCGTTTTATTTTTAATGATACTAAATATGGTTACAGTGTCTAAGTAGTTGGCAGTATGTTATTTTTCTTTGGTCAGTTTAATGTTACTAAGCAATTTTATAAAGTTAGAGCAGCGGCCAAAAATCTTTTTTCTTAGGCATTTCATTCATTACTTCTTGGGCTAGGCCACGAAGTAATAAAGGCCGAGCATGTTTGAGAAAATAATCTTGTTTGCTTGATTACTGCAAAACTCGGCTATAACCGGTTTTCGGTTATTTTTTCAGTCATAACCGAATCGAAAACCCGGTTACGCATTATCTAGTGAGGATATAATAAGTCAAGTCCACCACGTATTAGAGTGGTTTTTACTCAATGAACATATTTAATGGCCTAAACTAGACCTAATTACTTTGTAGTTAGCGTATTCGTAAAACACGTGTGTAATACTATTATTAAACTGTCTCTAAAGTCACTAACACATTAAAAGCGGACGCGGCGCGTTCCCATCTTACAGAAACAAGCAATTTTTCTATATAATTACTCCTTTATTTGTAATCATTTTTTCATCCTGGCTTATTCTACTCCAAGGTTAACTGGAAGAGATCCCATATGGGATAAGTTCGCCTATGTTCATTATCTATAGTGATGCAAAATGTTTTGTAATTGTTTATGTGCAATAAAGAGTTTACATACATACATACATTTTCTCGAAACCGGCTCTAACGATTCCATAGTATTGGTTTACGGGGGTGAAAAGTCGATCGAGAAGTTATAATTTTCGAGAAAATTCGTTTCGTCTCTCCTGTTCGGGACAGCGGGCTGAAAATGGGATTTCCATCCCTAGGGCGGAAAGTGGTAGTAATACAAGGATCGAATAAACACTCAGCTGTTTGTAACTCTTTTCTAGACCGTGTGGATGTTATAAAGCCATTAAGAAATAACTCGGTTTCTTTTTGATTCGATTGAAACCGTTAAAAACTGTCAATCCGTTGCCAACCCTGACGACTGAGATGGAATTCCTCTATGCTAGGAATTTCTCCTGTTGACTTATTACATACTGACTGTTGACTTATTATATACACCGAAACATAACCACGCGAACACTGCTGTTTGGCGTTAGTTAAAGGATACTATAGTGGTTACGATCCGGACGGATCCTATAGGTACATTTGCACAAGGTCCTACTGCCATGCCACCACATTTTTTTGTAGACATGCGCTGAACATTCGTTTGGTATTCGGTATTCGGCGTATTTGGCATCTTTTTCACTATTGGTATTCGGCCGAATTACTTATTCGGTTTTGGTGCCGAATGTTATTCGGTTCGAGTATTTATATTTTCTTGGCTACACGACACGGTAAAGAACTCAGTAAAAGACAACTCTTCTTATGTAAGATTTATGTTATTATAAGTCAAATAAATCCTATGAAGAGTGTGTTGAATAAAGCTAATAAAATAAAGCAATTAATTTTCAAATCAACATTGATTTTGAAACCAAGTCAAGTATAGTCAAAATTTATTATATCAGCATTTATTTTTAAATCTCAAAACAATACAATGAAATGGTAAAACGAAGAATTCGGCCAAATAACCGGTTCGGTAAAGGTTAACCCGAATAAAATCGGTATTCGGCTATTCGGTGAGTGGTTTCACCGGCGCATCTGTTTTGAATAGGAGCGTGCCGCAACGCCGCCTCGCTTTCGGTGTGTCAGTGACTTAGACCACTATACTGAAGCAGTCAATGAGGCACATTAAAAACGGCGGCCATTGGCTTGTCATTTTTAATTGTCTTATGGTTCATAAAGCCGAATATTAAGGTCGAAATTAATACTAACACTAGGTGGGATAGAATAGAAAAAGGTTTATTCGACTTTTTGAAGCTCTTCTTTTTTTTAATTAATTGATAAACCGGCATTAAGTTGTCAAGCGTATCACAATTGTCAAATTTATCTGTTAAAAACAATGGTTTTGTAATTGTTTGTTAGTTACAATTTTTTGCTATTTCACTTGATAAAACCATACATTTTACCGTATTGTCAACGCTTACGAAACCTCTTATTTAGGGACTTGACAATGATGGCGGCCGAGTTTGAAATAGTTATTTATGTGACTGGTGCATAATGAGAGGCATTAATACACGAGTGTGGTTTTATGAAACGAGCCGATAGGTGAGTTTCATAATAAGATTACACGAGTGTTTTAATGCCTAATTATGCGTACAGTCGCATACATTACTTTATCTACATGCATATCATAAGTTTTCTACAATATGTGAGAAAATTGTACCATGTTGCCTTGTATCTTAAAAAACCTGCATCTTAATGTTCACTTTAAAGTTTCGGTGACTACATCAATAACCGATACTTTAATGACATGTAATACTTTAATGTTAACATTAAAGTGCAACCACAGATACAGGTTTCTTAATATAGGCTGTTTGCTTATCGTTTCTAAACATATAATAGGGAAGTTATGATATGGATGTAGATAAACAATTTTTTAACATGTCAAAAGCATTATGGTATTACCGCGTAGAATATAGAGCCCCTTTACGTTTTTCATATAAAATATAGTCAAGGGCAATGGTAACCGGTCACTTTGTATCGAATTACCATAGAACGTGACCCGTTTTCATGGCTCCCGAGTGTACATTAATGTGTATTGACGTCTAAACGTGTCTAAACGTTGCGAGATTTTAAATAGAAATAATTAGGTAATTGAATCGCCAACGAACGAAACTTATATTATAGTTTGTTTTTGATTTTTATGAACCCTGTGTTGATGCTTTAGGTGCTTATGAGAACTGCAAATAAATAAATAAACGATTTCCGTTAATTGTAAGGTAAGTTCCCGTTGCAGTGCTTATCTCAGATATTATGTATGTAAGTTGCGATCATTATGTATTTCTACATGGTAACATTTATATGTTTTATCGCCGGACTCGGAGACATTTTTCGGAGACAATTAACTCGTTCCATTTTCAAACTTGTGAACGAAAATCGTCATTAACTGACTCCGTTAGCTATTATAGTTTACGTAATTATAAAGCCATGCAAAAAAACGCTTACGGACGCTTAATAAGCCAAAACGCGAGCAACGCAATGGCGCGAAAACATAGTCGCAGACTGCGCAGATCCCAAATCAATTCCTAGGACCAACAACCTGACACAATGACCAGACCTAACAGCACCAACTTAAATCCTACACGTTCCACACAAAAACCAACCTTAACTCAACTGAAAACCGCCCTTAACAAGCGCATTAGATCAACTTGTGATTTCGCAACCCTATTCGGAAACTAGACTAACGTGACCTACCCCTCCCGTCGCTTTATATGACAATACGGTGAAATAAAGGAACAAGCGCGATGTTACAGAGGTCTTGAAGTCTGGTCGTTTTGAAACTAGGGCTGTTAGCATGCGCGCGCCGGGTTTGTTACGTAATCGTTACGTAAGAGGGTCGCAGGGGGTAGTGTCGGTGTCTGAGGGGTAGGTGAGGGGTGTGAAGGGGGCTCTGGGGCGAAGGAGTCGACAATCGATTTCGCGCCGCAGTCGGGCTCAGACTTCAAACATGGCGGACAAGACTAAGGTTGTAGAGCAGTACTATACCCCGCCGCCCGATCTAGGGAAATGGGAGTCCTTCAGGATCTTCCTGTATAACTCAGAGACGGGTCAGGTCCTTGGCCGCACTGGATCCAGCTGGGGTGAGTTTTTTAGACAACTTTTTTTTTGTTTTTTTTTAATTGAAACGTTTTGGGTTTTCTTTGTGAAGGAATTGTGAGCAGGGTGATTTTGGACGCAACGGTTCTGTGTGATTTTTTAATCTAAAAATAGATGGCGTTATGTAATACGTTACACCCTAGTGCTAAAAATGTTTGACCTATTTTTTATAGTTATCAGATTTAATGTCGCTTAGCGTTAGTAAAAGAGTAACATTATTATAAATAACTAATGACTTGCATAGTATTCATTTTCAGAAAAAATTAAGGTCAAGAGCCAAAGTTGAAAGTGTTAATTGTGCACTTGTATTTTAATAACAGGGCGTTAGCCCTCAAGTATTAAAGGTCATCATGCACTTTGTTACTTATTACCTTTCATAATTAAATAGGGAATTATCTGGAAGAGTCGGGAGAACTGTCGAAGTTCTCCGAGCCATCTGAGAGATCATCGGGTTCGCAATCGAGACTCTTAACTGATCAAGCAAAGATTGTATCTAAATTATTAATTGAGCGTTCTTTAATTAATTAAAGTAACAATGCTCAAAGTAATTTCATTGCAATTTAGACTTTACTAGGACGTTGTTACGTTGAATTTTTCAAGGATACCTAACCCATCCTTATCAACTTTCTTCACTCATTGCAATCCATTACTATTAACGCCATAATATAGATTTTTTAAAAGGGTTTTTTCATTTAAAGGTCTAAGGGCACTTCTGCCATTTAAAAATAAAAAGGCATCTTCAGAGTATAAAGCGCATATGCACATACTTCCTTTTTGCTTTAGACGGCAGACTTAACGATTTCCGGGGCTGTGATTGGTCGGCGCGCGGTTTTCCCGCGCCGTTGCGCGCGCACCGTCCTTCGAAGCATTGATCCAAGGACGTCTAGATATTTACAGAAAATTGCTTTTTGCACCCTATAATAGACATATTATTATAATGCAACTTCATGGCCCACTGCTGGGCAAAAGCCGGTATGGGACTAATCCCAATTCCCACCTAAGTACTGCTGATACAACATGGCTGCTAATTTTAATTTTGTCAGTGACTTTGTCATGCTTAATATTAAAAAAGTACATTGTATTAAATCGATATCATAATTTTTAAATGATTATATTTAAAATTGATGCTAGAAATAGCAAGTTAGCATCAAATTAACATACCTTCATTAAATAACCAGCTGGACACGGTGTCGCCATTTTCAATTCTTTCTCACTAGAATATGTTCCGCTTGTGTTTTATTTAAATATTTTAATGGGTAGAAAACTACGAGTATTTAAATCGCGTGGGTATCCAAATCTTAATTCTGAATAAAACGAAGAATAAAAAAATTATAGCCTTAAAAAAACATATCACGCCACTGATTTTTGGTACTATATTTTTTTGACGCTAGAATCAATAATAAAATTAATAAAATTAAATAGGCAATTTAATTCAATGTACATTTTGTTTTCTGTGGTTTTAAATACCGCTGAGCAGGATACCAAGGAAAGCAGTGCCGTAACTAGAAATTCAAAAGGAAAAGCCTTGGGTTCAAATAACGCTATCATTTTGTATTTATCACTATTCATGTGGATTCTATTATAGTATAATGTCATAAGTGACATATTATTTTTCACCTCGTTTTTCCCTTGTACGGCCGGAATTCCACTGCGCACAGTCGAGCTACGCAGGTGGGTATTACATAATTCACCTCGTATCAAAATGAAGTATGAACCTATCTAAATTTAGCCTAAAATCCACCAGCACTTTCCAAGCAACATTATCAGCTAGTCATTTTTTTTAAAACTATTACGTATTAATTAATTAAACTAATAATTAAAAAGAGATGAATCTGAAAACCTTTTTAATTTTGACCAGCATTAAAAAAGACGAAGTAACTTTTATGGTAAAAATAAATACTTAAATATAATCTAACTATATTAAACGTAAAATAAGGACGAATTGAAATCCTTTTTCTTTTGAAGTCGGTTAAAAATAAAATACTACGCGTTTTTCAGCAGAACAACGTAAATAATATTTAAAAAACTTTATTTCATCGTTTGTAAATTATGACATTGGCAAACCGTTTTTTTGTCATATGATGCAACCTCATTACGGCGTCGGGCGCAGGTAATAGGGTTGTCGACTGGTCGATCATTTTTATTATTTTCATTGCGGTATTTTTACGATCGTGTTGAATGGTTGGTATTAAGCTCAAAAACACCGACACGTAGGTACTAGGGAACTTTGCAATGTTTTATACCATTAACTATCATGTGATATCACTAACCGATTCGAAAAAAGAGCCACACCTATACCTTATATAATTACGTAAGTCCAAATTCAGAAACATCCAAGGCTTTGGCAGACCGCGTAACAGGTAGACAGTTAAATTTTTCACAGAACAACAATAAAAAGCGGCCAAGTGCGAGTCGGACTTGCGCACGTAGGGTTCCGTACCACTATACATCTAAATAAATGTTTTTCTTTATTCTTTATTATATTGGAGTTGATTGAATGAAAGGTAAAATGCGGTTTACGATTTATAACGTATTAAAAAAAAACTAACTATTAGATCTCGTTCAAACCAATTTTCGGTGGAAGTTTGCATAGTAATTTACATCATATATTATTTTTACATTTATCATTCCCTTATTTTAGAAGTTACGGGGGGGGGGGGACACACATTTTTCCACTTTGGAAGCGTCTCTCGCGCAAACTATTCAGTTTAGAAAAAATATATATTAGAAACCTCAATATCATTTTTGAAGACCTATCCATAGATACCCCACACGTATGGGTTTGATAAAAAAAAAATGAGTTTCAGTTCTAAGTATGGGGAACCCCAAAAAATTATTGTTTTTTTCTATTTTTGTATGAAAATCTTAATGCGGTTCACCGAATACATCTACTTACAAAGTTTCCATAGTATAGCTCTTATAGTTACGAAATAAAGTGGCTGTGACATACGGACGGACAGACGGACGGACAGACATGACGAATCTATAAGGGTTCCGTTTTTTGCCATTTGGCTACGGAACCCTAAAAACTAAAGAGGGCCTCGATTAGTACTTGGCCTTTTTCCCAACTGTGGCGACAGGGGGGTAATGTTTTTAAATTAATTAGCACTGTGGCAGCCCTAGCCTTTCGCTAATTGGACAAGTGACTTAAATGGACGCAAAACGAAATTATAAGTAAACAAACGAGTTAAAAAACATATTAGGTAGCATATATAAATAGATATCAAGCGAGAACCCCACAAACACCCTCAAAATTACCTGGTACCAAACTAAGCTCTAATGGCTTGTAATATGGGTGTTATTCAGACATAAACATGAACATAAACTACTCGAAAAAAACGCGCGTACACCAATTCTATGGAAAACTGGTCAATTCAGGTACATACATAATATGTCAAGTGATAAACGTTATGTGTGGCGAATTTACAATTAAAAAAGAACCAAATTTTTTCTAAGAAATAGTTGGGAATCGAACCCAAATAGAGAAACTTATAAATAAATAGCTTTAAAACCGGAAGACAATATGAAAAGCTTTAGCTGAGTCAATGCACTTCCGGCGCCCGCCGCGCAAGCGCATAAAGGGCACTGCAGACTAATAGGCGCCCCAGACTAAAAGTGTGAGACGGACGCAGCTACCTGGAAAATGAGTGGCGTAAAATACCTTATTTCGTATTGAATGCTTCGTCTACTACATTGCATTAAACCTTCTTTGTTATTAGGTCAGTATTTTAAACTCCGTCGCTAACACTGCGACCCCGTGCTTGTTAGACGTTAATGAGTTGCCAGTTCGCACCCGCCTTCGTGACACGACGCCTTCATTAGTACGGCGTTTACGACACTGAAATTACTGGCATAGAGGCATGCCGCTTTTAATCCTTATGGCCGAATTCCACCGCGATCAGAGCTGGCCCCGTACGGACGAGCCAAACGCAGCTTACAATGCTGACTTTTTGGAGGTTAGCTTGCGGTGGAAACATTTGAAGTCATCGTTGTAAGCCAAACAGAGTCCTTGCGAGTTAGGGTTGGCAACGCTTGCATTTTAGTCTTGGGAATGTAAATTACTGACCAATAAGGAGGTTGCGGGACGTGTTTCAAATCGATGAATTTGGAAGAATGGCGAAAAAGAGGGGTGGTCTGCAGTTGGTCACTTACACAGGCTAAAAAAAAGTTGATTTCTAGGGTCTGAGATCCCGCACTTAACATCGAGGGCCTGTGTGCTTGTTTCTATTCTTGCCATATGATTCTAGTCCAAAATACGAGAAAATGATGTTTCTAGAAATGAGTCATTCTATAAAGTTACTTTAAATTTTGAGTTAATACGCGAGTAACCGGTAGCGTCAGCAACTATGAAACAGTTTAGAGATAAACTAACCTGACAGCTCATGTATAGTTTATTATAACCGTTTTAATTGTAATTAACTATTATGTTAACTCTTGTAAATACAATTTGTATTATACGAAATTTACAAATATTCATAATTCATAATGAATTCGATCTCAGTATTCCTAAAAGGCTCTCATTCGAGGCAGATAATTTTGAGCTCAACTACTTCCGCTGCTGACTGTACATCAACTTTAAGTTATGAGTAACTCCTATTCACTTGACAGTAAGAGCTACTATAACCTCAACTAGAAAATGACGATACAAAAGCAAGATACATGCTTAAACGAAGTTAAATAAAACTCCAAGCAAACCTTCTGACACCCGAATTCGTTCAGTTTAGTAGAAAAGCGGCCAACGCATCGATTCGCTAGGAAACTGCCAATAACGCCACTTGCGGTCAATTTGTGGAATCGATCTGTCTTGACCCAATTCAGGATACTGCATAAAGCTGTTAACATACCGAAAGCGGTGCAGCGCGGCGACTGCAACGTCTGTAGTGATCGAATTTGAAGGTCCATGTCAAGAATAGAGGCATTTCATCTTAGTTGAACTCATTTGCAGTCTTGACTGATGTGCTTGATCTAAATGGTAATAAAAATAACAGTAAAGCCAAGATAAAAATGTGTGGCCCTTTGCGCAAAAAACACCTGCCCCGCTTTCCCTCGATTACATTCGCATTTTAAAATATAGAATCAGGGGCTAGTCTACTTTGCTTTTACACATATTGTTATCGTATTCTTTTTAATTCAGCCGCTTTTACTATCTATTTAATAATAGAAGTGATAACATATTATCAACGTTACCTATAGGAGAAAATAAATTTTAGAATAAGGAGGAATTACTTACTGGTAAAAAACTCAATTTATACACATTCTTAATATTTCAAGAGAGCATTAGTAAAGTTACATAAGTAATGTGTTGTCCACAGCAAAAATCCTGCTATTCTACGTGATCTTCTATGCTATCCTGATTGGATTCTTCGCGGGCCTGCTGGCCGTCTTCTACCAGACACTGGACAGCAAGACTCCCAAGTGGCAGCTGGATGCCTCCTTGATTGGCAGCAACCCTGGTAAGTACAGAGGGTTTTATTAGTAAAGATCGAACTTATTGTTAGAGGAGATAGCAATTAATGTAAGGTCTTACCACGACATGTCATGCCGTTTTCTGACCATAATCTAATCAACAATAACACCCAAAATAATAATAATAGAGGCACATAAGTAGCAAAACTACAACGAATTGTGACTCAAAGTCGATACCACGAGAATAGGATGTTATTTAAAAATAGACTACCAAGACCGAATAAAGGTAAAACAAGCACATTGGCACTACAAAATCCAGTGCTAGAAGTAGTCTAAATAAAATCATTTTAATTGACAGACATCATAATGCATCTTGGGACCCTGAAGTGTAAAGTATGATCTGACTGACAGAAGAGTGTAACCCGTGTATTGTCCCAAGGTCTCGGGTTCCGGCCGATGCCTGACACTGCCAACGTGGAGAGCACTCTCATCTACTACCGGGCCAACGACAAGGGCTCCGTGCTGAAGTGGGCCAAGGCAGTCGACAGTTTCTTGGACCGTGAGTCTTCAACGTTTATTTTATCCTGGTACTTGCTTCCTTAAACTGAACAGCCATTAGGTTAGTTATAATTAGGTCAGCAGAATGAAGATTTTCAACAAAAAAGGCCATCATTTATCAGCCTTTTCTTTATTAAATGTTAGACATATAATTCTTCTATTGAACGTCATACAACCCATACTTCTGCTGTTCTCCTTCAGTACTACCATCCATCCACCATCACCAGAACTTGGCAGGTCTTAAAATAGTTTTGACACTTCATAACTTCCCTGAATCCCACAGAATACCGCAAGAAGGGCATTGGCAGCGGCGAGACCCACGGTGCCGAGAACCGCGTGGCCTGCAACCCCAGCTCCAGCTCCCTGGGTGAGAAGCAGGTCTGCGACGTGCCGGTGGACGACTTCCACCCCTGCACGCCTTCCAACCAGTACAACTACGAGGAAGCTGCCCCTTGCGTGTTCTTGAAGCTCAATAAGGTAAATGGTTTAGGAATCGGGGGACCATATGTTACGCTGCGTACTCACGAGAACTGTGCTAGAAATTTGAGTGTTGGGTGAGGAACAGTTCATCCAATTCAACTCTGCTGGTGGATCTTTTCTTTATACAACTCTGATGGAAATTCAGCGTTACTGTAACTTTGACGTCGCAAATCAGTTCTTTTTATTGTAAAGACATGTACAAAGCCACCATAAAAGGGTTCATTATTTGTCTGATGATGCTTCCATTGGAAGATCAGCGCTGACTTAAACGTCAGCATTCGGCGGAGTTGGACCATTTCGTAACTACATTCTTAACGAATAAATATTTTACTTTCGTTCTTTCAAAAAAACATTTAAGCAAACTAGTTTTTGGATTACATTATCAAGTGACAAAACAATGCGTGTTACAGATTTTCAACTGGATACCAAAGCCATACAACTCGACGGAGAGCCTGCCTGGAAACATGCCCGAGGACCTGAAGCAGCACATCAAGATGGTCGTACGTATCCATTCACTAATACGACTTTAACTTTAGTCATTTTAGCTGCCTAGAATATATTATTTTTAGCCCCTGACAAAAAATGAGGGGGGGTTATAAGGTTAACGTGTATATCTGTATGTCTGTATGTGTCATCGAAGCTCCAAATAGAAATTAATTTGGGCGCAATTAAAGAAAGCTACTTCATTTGGGATGCTCCTTACTCCTTAGCTAAGTTTCATGAGATTTGGTTGGGAGATATCAGCTCTCAAAGAAGGGGTCGCTATTAGGTCGGGGGATTTTATCTATAGTGAACCATGATCATGATCATAGATTGATAGATTTTACGTTGAGTTGTTGTAGTAGTTACTACCTTATTGACATTCACACCCATCAATGCGTAGAAGATTTCTTGGTGTGAGAAGCGATGGAATTTTGACAAGAATTTGAGTCACTAGTATTTCTCACAGGCAGAAAGGTATGCACTGACAATACTGATGGAATGCCTCTATGCTATCTAGCCTTTCTACTAAATTTCTTCTTTCTTTTTATCATCATAATTTTATTATTAGCCGATTGACATTCTCTACTGAACTTAGAGTTAGCCTTGCGAACACCACAATGAGTTATACCATGTTGCCCGCATTCAACAAATTCTTGCAACCTAACTTACCTAACCTAGCAAGAGCGTCTATTTCACTTTGTTTCTCATCTTGCTTCTCTATTGTAATCAGACATCTTGCTTCTCTATTGTACAGTTCTTAATTTTAAGTAAATAAGAACAACCAACAGCATCAACATTTTGGACTAAACGAAGCGTAAAAGCACCGACGGTAAATATCACTTTAAAATGTATCTCTTATTCCTCAGTCTGGCAAGCCTGAAGCAAACACTGTGTGGGTGTCATGCGAGGGAGAGAACCCCGCGGACGTGGAGAACATCGGGCCGGTGCAGTACATCCCACGCCGCGGCTTCCCCGCCTACTACTACCCCTTCACCAACAAGGAGGGCTACCTCAGCCCCCTCGTCGCTGTCCTCTTTGAGAAGCCCAGGAGTAAGTCTCATTCCTCCGTTGTCATTAAATAAATTTGAACTTACATAATGTGCTCCGTTAGGTTGGGCACATGTACCACGACGAGCACGACTATTTGTTTCTGACTCTTGGGTGTTTTCTATGTATTTAAGTTTATTTTCTTTTATATAAGTATTAATATCGTTGCCTGGTACCCATAGTACAAGCCTATACCTTGTTCACGTTAAAGAGTTAGTACCAGAAAACTTAAAATGCACGTGATTGGCCAGCGATAAGGGCAACGCTTGGTTTACATGTCGGCCCAAATCAGTCAACATCTGTTTCTTGTACGGTGAGGACGCGTTATAAGGCTCTTTTTTGTATAGTTGATTTCACATTTTACCTGGCTCTTGGCTGTCCAATAAACAGACTGTTTCCCGTTTAACCTGGCATGCCAAATCAACTTACGAACCAAAATTATAACAAATAATAAATAAACAAATATTCCGAGACAGGCATGTAAGCCGACCCCGCCAGTGAAATTCGATTGTTCACGCCCACTGATTATTTCTTGTCCTTTTCATTTGCATACAAAAAGTGCAACAGAGACGGCGCTATGCTAACTCTTTAACGTATAACAAGGTATAGAGTTGTTTGATATATATTTGTATTATTATTGGGGATACTTATTGAAGCGTGCATCTAATATACACATAGATATTGCACATGTCCATGCCCCTGCCTCTATCCTAGTTCTATTATCACGTGTCACACCGAAACATTGAACCTTGCTTCTTGGCATTAAATTATAATTCTGCCTAAAGTCTTACAACCACACCAGTAGGCCTACTCCATCTAACTCCTCACTTGTCCATTTCCAGCGGGCGTCCTTATCAACATCGAGTGCAAGGCGTGGGCCAAGAACATTTTCTACGACCGCTACGAGCGGCGTGGCAACGTGCACTTCGAGCTGATGGTGGACCGCGGTTAAGCGCGTCCTGAACGACTGCCACACTGCCAGGCAGTCGGGGGGGCAGCCCGCTCACAAGCTTGGTCAACTTGGGTGTTGGTCCTCTTAAACAACACCGCGTTCTGACGGATTATTAACTGGCGAAAACTAAGGGTTGCAGGGAACAGCTGGATGTGAGCATAGTTAAGAAAGCAGTGGACGTGTTTCTGCTAACATGATGATGAATGGTGATTGTGGGAATGTCCTGCGTGCTCATAGACATAAGCTGGTGTTAGGCACCTACCGAATTTTGTTGCATATTCCACCATCGAAACCGCTCGGCCTTTCTTTTTGTTTATGAGCATGCAGGACTGTAGGCTTGTCAGTTTAAATTCACAGATTAGTTCGTTTTAAGATGTTTAAGAGCATCATTGCTCTGGTTTGTGGGTACAGCAACCAGTTCCCTTCCAAACTTGGTAGGAAACTAACAGTAGCGGATTTCCATTGCGTGTGGTGTGACCACAAGAGAATGAACTGCCGTAGTGACCAATGTTGTATGTATATGCTAATGCTTGCTGTAAGCTGGTTATCTGCTGCTGTTTTAATATGAATTGATTATGGTGTAGATTTTAAAAGCACTTCCGTGCCAATTTAATCGTTTTAAGGTGGGTTGACTGATCTTGTGAGCAGGTTGCCAGTGTCTACGTTGGATGGTTGTTCGCCAACATGTTGGTCATTGAGTTGGATGATTGGCTTATGGGTTAGCAGGTTGGTGGGCGACCACAGGGTCGTCAAGTCAAGTCTTTAGGTCACAGGCGCCGCTGCCCAATAGCAAAAGCCATAGTTGGCGTTTATTTATATTCGTTTTAGAATAAGCCAGAGGGCGTTTCAGTTTGTTTGTCACGCTTCAAGTAAGATAAAAAGTTTTATTGATATTTATTATTATTAATATGTAAATTCTGGACGGACAGTCAATAAACACGCAATAGTTGGTTCCAATTTCATGTGTTTTATTTAGTCACTCCCGCCTAACCCATTTTAATAAGTTTAACGTGTGTGTGTGTGTCAGAGTATCTGTCTGTAGCCTCGTTACGTCCTATTTGAAAGCACTTTATTTTAAAGAAAGCTAGTTTTAAAGGTTGGGTTAGGTTAGGTTAGCCTTTTGACAGACAACTCTGAAAGAAAGGGTGGTAGCCATAAAATAAGGTTTTGTTTATGGCAACGAGAAGGCACACGAGCACTCATGCTATCTGATGATGGTTAGTGTGATCTGAGACCCATACACATTTGAATTTTCAAGACCACAATCTTAAAATTGTCAAGACCACTATCTCAAAACTGCAACTCTAAGGGCCGTATTAATAAACTCATCTTGAGCGTGAGGCCCGTCACAAGGTACGTCAATGTAAACGCCAAAATATAGAACAGTACTTATTAATAAACTTGTATCAACTCGAAGGGTGCGGCTCCACAAAGGCGGAGACGAGCGGAGCGGAGCCAATATTAACCAATAGAATGTAAGCTTACGTGCACAAGGCGCGCTCGGCGTGACTGCACGCGCCTTCTCTTGGTAAATATTGGCATAGCTCCGCTCTGCTCCGCTCGTCTCCGCCTCAGTGAAGCCGCACGTCTCGTCTCGAGATGCATCAAAAATGACAGTTTTCTATGGTCTGACGTATCTTGTGACGGGCCTCACACTCAAGATGAGTTTATTAATACGGCGGTAAACTTCAAAGACGTTGCCAATCCTGAGGACTAAGATGTCTCTATTACTAGTAATTTCACCGATTGTCTCATCCGTATACCGGAACACAACAACGCGAACACTGTTGCTTGACGGTGGGACTGGGCTGGACACTCTACCGAATGCATACGGACCGGTGGGCCGAAGTTGTCACGGAATGGACCCCGCTAGATGGCTACCGGAGCAGAGGCTGCCAAAGAGGTGATGGTGGCATGACTTGGAACCTTGTCGAAAAAAGTTCTAAGTATAAAAGGGAATAGAATGGATTTTTCAAATCACATTTCTCAACAAAATATAAGTTTCTGTCAAAAATTGATTTTTTGTTACAATATTTTGCTGCTGACCTAACTAATATTGGTTAGTTTACACTAATATCTTACTATCTAATGTTATAGTACTGAATAACAACTTTAAAACTTAAATTCTAAATTCGAATTAACTAAATTACACATACTTAACACTATAGGACAGTCGAATCTACTTGAAATCATTTCAAGCATCCTATTGGAGCTGCCTCGCATTCTTCTCAAAAGTGATGCTACTTTTTTTTCTACGAATTTCATAATAATTATCGGTGCGAGCTTCCGCAAACATAGTCGAGGCGCTACAGAAGCGCCGCAACCCCGTCCATTATTAAATTGTACCCGCAGTGCTCTGAAAAAAAAAAACTGAACTCTTCATCTTTAAGGCCGTCAGCAAGTGTCCAACTGAAGTTTCACCTGTGACTTTAAATGGGATTGATATTGCACGAACGAGAGTGAAGCAGTTTATGTACTTGGGACTAGGGCTTGCAATTCGAATATTCGAATATTCGAATAATTCGAATATTCGGTTCATTCTGATATTCGAATAATGCGGTGCATAGTATTCGAATAATTCGAATATTTATGGTTATTTGGAAAGACGGATGTAATATCGCATCGGTACTAATCGGAAATTATCGGGAATGGTCGGCTATCTCTGCCTCACTCCCCCATCCCATTCACCCACCTCCCACCTACTCTGACCGCGTCGTGCGAATAGTCAGTTGGACTCACGCTCACGTCGGGTCGCGTCGCGTGTAATGTGATTTGATTTATGATCTCATGATTATTTTGTTATTTTAATAACTTGGTTGATTATTTTTGTTTATTTGATTAGATTACCATTTTAATTACTTAATTTTAATTTTGTTGTTGATCAGTCTTTTTTATTTAATTGTTCTTATCGTTGCTATTTTTATCTTAGTATTTTTAAGATAATTATTTAAATTCAAGTTATTTTGTTTTGATGATTTATGATTTGACGTTTTTTTTACTTATTTTAATCACTCCTTTGATTACTTTTGTTACTTTGTAAAATTTTGCAGTTTAGTTTCAATGTACCTAAGGTATTTTAGCAGAGAGAATTTTCAATCAGTAAACTTACGTGTTGATTACATTAATATTTTAACACATACATATATTTTATTATTTTATTTTCATATTGTTGTTGATTCTGTCTTTTTTTAATTGTACTTCAATTAAAAAAAGAAATAATCTTTGTGCGATTGATACTAAATCGTTGTTGTTCGTATCTTCAATTGTTTTTAACAAAATAATATTTCAATTAAAGTTTTTTTATTTATTCATTCTATTAAGCCAAGGACGTATTATGTTGATTTTTTGAGCTTTCAGACTGATAATAAATGAAAATGAGCATCCAAGCCTATTTTTTCTTTATTTTTTTGGATTATTCGAATAGTATTCGAATAATTCGAATATGTTCAAATTAAAAGTCGAATATTCGAATATCTGAATCTATCGAATATTTGCAAGCCCTACTTGGGACATACAGAGCACTGTATGACCTCTGAGAATAATTGACCCATAGGCTGTTCGCGTACATGGATGATGTGCAATAAGCTTTAAAAACTGTTATTTTTACCGCGTTTGAACATGAAGATCCTCGGTTACATAATGTCCCAAGTACATAAACTGCTTAACTCTCGTTCGTGCAATATCAATCCCATTTAAAGTCACAGGTGAAACTTCAGTTGGACACTTGCTGACGGCCTTAAAGATGAGGAATTCAGTTTATTTTTTTTATTTTTTTTATTTTACCTCTTAGATATTGTAATATTACATTGTCGTCCGGTTTACATATGTGGTCTAACTTTCAGCCCATTCCGTTAACGGGAAGTGGTGTTACATACATACATACATTGCGAGTCAAATAAAATACCTTTAAAGAGATAACCAAAAGGGAAATTAAAATTAAAATCAGCCAGTAAATACGGATGATAACAGGCATTTTAAACTGCTTATAACTAGACAGCGATTAGACGGAGAGATCCGATACGCCTTGCGTCATGAAACACCTCGGCCATATAAACTCCATGTTAAATTATATTTGGCTACAAAGAGAAAGGAACAAATCTTCGTTGGCTTATATCTTCGTTATTTTTATAGCTATTGAAAACACAACTGTTTGTTACATACATGAGCTTTTATTAAAGCTGTGAAAAAAGTCATCAATATCCCCTATTGGGTTGGAGCTTTTAGTAGTTTTGATGCCAGTATATAATGCTGCATCATCACTTCATTAGGCAGGCACCAAAATAAAACTTAACTGAGTAGTTTAGCGTGCAAGGCTATTTTTACAATTTCCAGATATTTTAGTACATGGGTGTTGGCATATTAAAAAGTCATCTATCATCGAAACGCTAATGACGTCAATTTTATACGATTAATTTAGTGTAACAAATTAAAAATAGTGTTTATCGAAGTTACGATATTTTGCAGGTGTATCGCTACCACCATCGTATCCATTAACCTACCGCCAAACAGCAGTTCCCATTGTTGCGTTCCGGTTTGGGGATAAGACAGCCGGTGTAATGACTAGCTTAAAGGCATTCCGTCTTAGTCCTCAGGGTTGGCAACGCATTTGCAGTCTTAGGCATGTATATGGGTCACAGTTTCCACTTACCATCAGGTGGCTTGTGTGATCGTTCGCCTTCTCCATGCCATATTAAAAAAAAAGTTATTTATACTTGTAAGCGTAAGCCATCTCGGACATTATTTCTTTAAGCCTCTAGAACCCAACATTTGTATATAATTATGTACAGTCAGCTGCAGAGAAATGTAATCCCGTTTGCAAGGAAACTTGTATGCATGGGGGGTTACTTTTCTCTGCAGCTGACTGTACTGTCAGCCCATCGGATCCCTGAGCCACCACAGAACGTTGTCAC
This sequence comes from Acleris sparsana, assembly GCA_923062465.1. NCBI lineage: Eukaryota > Metazoa > Arthropoda > Insecta > Lepidoptera > Tortricidae > Acleris > Acleris sparsana. Next base: position 20,922,339 of record OV281286.1, read on the forward strand.
AGTGACATTATAAAACTTTTTGTTTTTTTCTACGCCCCGCGGCGACTTGAACAGCTACTACAGCGGGAATATGGCGTTTCCACTATAAAGTGATTTCGCCAGTGTCAAGCATATATAAGTATAAATCAATATAGCAATAAAACACAATCCAATATTCTCTAGGAAGATTGGTGGCAACGTTGTACGGTGATATGTAGGATGCCAAGATAGTTTTAACCTCTGTACCACTGCGAGTCCACTGAAACGAGAAGTAAGATGCCAGGATACACGAAATAAGTCCAAGTCTTCTATCACTGTGCAACACAAAGGCATTATAAGTACAAATCACTAACAAAAAAGAACTTTGAACACCTAAATACACAAAAATAAAAACTAAAACAAATTACACATCCGCCATCTTTTGACGTTGCAAATGGCCTCCATAAAAAAAATTGTTTGGCACTTCTTACGACTTGAATCATAACGTCAATGTGACTGATCTATGGTGGGTCAGTGTACCGATGTATTTAAATTCTTTTTGCACAAAAATATAAATATTACAATATTGTTATTAAACTAATGTACAAAAGCGAACTCATCCCTAAATGGGATCTATTCCAGCTAACCCTGAAGTAGATGAGTAAGGACAAATGCATGGGGTTGGTTGGACACATACAAGTGTACACAAAAAGTAACAAAAAGAGATGATAATACTTATAAATAAATGAATATTAAATAAACAAATATATTAGTCTCTCATTAGCTTTTTTGAGATTGTAATTGTAGCTGAATATCAGACAATGACTTCTAAGTCACTGTCTGATATTTATTTAACATTTTAGCAAATATCCTTACTTACTGCTCCACAGACATCGGACAGACCTGGTTTGACTACGGGACCCTAAAAAAGTAAGTAACTTTTCATTGCACAAAAATGATTAATTTACTGAAAATGCAAGTATATGAAGATAATGTATGTAGACGAACGCCCTTTAAATAATGTATGGAAACGTGAGTGTGTTTAAGGGGTTATATGGTTCGAAAACGCAATTGAAAATACTCATTCTGTTATGACCTTTATTTTCTAAGCAATATGGTCCATTTTGTATAGCCTAAATTTCAGTACATTTTTTTTAGTTTATGAATTTTTTTCCATAACTGGGAAATTTGACCATTTCATTTTATATTTCGCGTAAAATATAAATAAATCTTTAAATCAGGATTTTTTCCAATTTTGGGTCCGCAAACTTAGGAGAAAAGGGGGGAACGTTAATTTTTGTACGTATTTATGTTCGGCTCTATATCAAAAGCACGTCACCGAAAGTTATAAAGAAAATAAATAGTTTTGAAATGTACGGATTGAGCCCTTTTATATAACACCTCGTTTATTATAATCAAATCACGTTCATTTTTCAAGCAAACAAATATTTAGAAAAATAATTTGACATTGCTTTTACTAAAAACAGATGCCAGCAAGAATGTTTTACAAGTACGCCAAAGTTCAGGTTGATAGCTTCTATAGTTTCAGAGAAAAACTGCTGTGACATACAGACAGACAGACATCGAAGTCTTAACATAAGGGTTCCTTTTTTACCATTTTGGTACGGGACCCCAAAAACGTGCTCGAACGAGAGTTTTGCGGGTGGTAGGACCTTGTGCGGGGTCTGTCCGGATCGCTACCACCATCTTATCCATTAACCTACCGCCAAACAGCAGTGTTCGCATTGTTGTGTTCCGGTTTGGGGATAAGACAGCCGGTGTAATGACTAGCATAGAGGCATTCCATCTTAGTCCTCAGAGTTGGCAGCGCATTTGCAGTCTTAGGCTTGCGGTCTTGTGAATGCTAATGTCTATGGGGAGTTTCTACTTACCATCAGGTGGCCTGTGTGCTCGTCAGCCTTCCCTATGCTATAAAAAAAAAAAAAACCGGCCAAGTGCGGGTCGGACTCGCGCACGTAGGGTTCCGTACCACTATACATCTAAATAAATGTTTTTCTTTATTCTTTATTATATTGGAGTTGATTGAATGAAAGGTAAAATGCGGTTTACGATTTATAACGTATTAAAAAAACTAATTATTAGATCTCGTTCAAACCAATTTTCGGTGGAAGTTTGCATGGTAATGTACAACATATATTATTTTTACATTTATCATTCCCTTATTTTAGAAGTTACGGGGGGGGGGACACACATTTTTCCACTTTGGAAGCGTCTCTCGCGCAAACTATTCAGTTTAGAAAAAAAAAAATATAAGAAACCTCAATATCATTTTTTAAGACCTATCCATAGATACCCCACACGTATGGGTTTGATGAAAAAAAAAAATTGAGTTTCAGTTCCAAGTATGGGGAACCCCAAAAAATTATTGTTTTTTTTCTATTTTTGTATGAAAATCTTAATGCGGTTCACCGAATACATCTACTTACAAAGTTTCCATAGTATAGCTCTTATAGTTACGGAATAAAGTGGCTGTGACATACGGATGGACAGACATGACGAATCTATAAGGGTTCCGTTTTTTGCCATTTGGCTACGGAACCCTAAAAACGCATCTACGACTTGACCCTCTACTAGCCCTAGGCAATGCCTACGGCGTAGCGGTCTATCTGTAGAGACTTATATGTAAAAAACTTAAGTAAAAGACCTCTTGCATGTAGTCGTGACACATCTGTGTAGACCGTATGACATTCAACATTTGAAAGTTGACGTAAATACCATATTAGTTTTGTATACAACTACATGCAAGAGGTCCTTTACTTAAGCTCTTTTACCTATACTACCTTTGTGTCCTCGTCTACAATACCTTTCCAATATTCAAGTTATATGTAATTATACTCGGGGGGGCTATGCTCGGGGTTTCTCTGCGTGATAGAATCAGAAATGATGATATCCGCAGTAGAACTAAGGTTACCGACATAGCCCTAAGAATAGCTAAACTGAAGTGGCAGTGGGCGGGGCACATTGCTCGCAGGACTGATGGCCGATGGGGTCAGAAGGTTCTGGAGTGGCGTCCGCGGACCGGGAGACGAGCTGTAGGTAGGCCTCCAACAAGATGGAGTGACGACCTCGTCAGGATCGCGGGACCGCGGTGGATGCGAAAAGCACAAGACCGGTCTGAGTGAAAAGCCTTGGGGGAGGCCTATGTCCAGCAGTGGACGTCTTTCGGCTGACATGAGATGTAATTATACATATAATAGTATAAATTGTATTATTAATTTATTATGTACATTGCTATTACAATTTCCTATAGATTATTAAGTTAGTTTGCTTTTCAGCTGTTTTTTAATTGCAGTCGGGGTTTTTTTTCTAAATAATTTAGTCTATATCACTCTTTTTAGTTTTCATTTACAAGCGGATCTCTCTTTCTACTTAATATTTACGTATTTTTTTGGCTTTCCTGTCTAAACGATAGCATTAATTCATGTTTTTTCGCAGACGCCATATTGAAATATTATATACCCAATGTCACTTCGACAATAAAGACGAATCGAATGACACCTCAAGCCCTTTAGACTGCAGAGCGTGCCTAGACATAGACATACATACATACTCTTGACAACATAACCCTCCTTCTAACACAGTCGTATAAAAAGGGATATGCAGTGTGTAAATGGTATACGGGCGTTCCTTTTAACTGTGGTTAGTATAGCCCCTAACTGAGCACATTTAGGCAGATTTTGTTAGAATTAAATTTAAAAAAAATAACCATACAAAATAATTTAACACGTAATGTATAACGAAAAATGCAATTAATTAAAAACGCAATTAATGACGTTTCAAAGTTAAGTTAAGACGTTTCAGATGTACATTGCGGGTCGATAGTATGTTCAAAAATTAATAACGGTGTATACGTTAGCGTAATCAAAATAATTCTTTCTGTTAATGATTAGTAGAGTCTTAATCTATGTCCAGTTTTAATAAACGCCCGTATACCATTTACACACTGTATATATAGGGAAAGGGCATTTTACTTACGTCTCAGAATCTATTATCGTGTTTAATTCATGTGTTTACGAATTAGTGAAACCTTATACGACCTACTTGCAACATTGTCCCGTAGTAAGCTATAGTAGGTACTTACTATGTATTCGGCGAAGAAGCTTCACTAGCACAGTTCTTTTATGCGAAATAGTTACCGCCCGGGTGATTCTACCAGATTAGCTGTCTTTCCTTAGCTGATTTTAGACATAATAGCTTTTTTCACACCACATGCTCGAAATTACCCAATTATATATCATGCAAACCTGACCCAAAGTGAGTCATTATAGCCATCGGCTAACCAGCAGGTTATAATGATAACGCAAATAAATGATTATCTTATCTTATCTTATCTTATCTTAATAAGTACCGTATTATGACTCGGCGGGATATTGTTAAGATTTGAATTCGTATGATAAATTACAATTTGTACTTTGTTTTTTAAATAAGGTACTTTAAGTTTTAATAAAACAATGTAATTCTAGTAAGTAGCCTTGCTTTTTATTGTCTTGCAAGAGTGGGAAAAGTAGAGTATTCTCCTTTGGGATAAAGTAGCTTTCGTCTTGGGCGAGCTTGAATCCCGTAACATCCTCGCTACGCTCGGGAGTTATATCTAGAGTCCCTTTGCTCAGGATTTAATATCGCGCCCTTGACATAAAACAGTGCCTTATCCTCTCGGTGTATAATCTACTATTATAGATCGTAGATTACTTGAAATATTTCGTATATTACCATAGTAATATAAAATAATATGATCATGATTTTGTTTACGTACGGAAAGGAGTAATCTTTAATAAGTTCTGTAAATCATTTTGTAACTTTTATAATTAAAAAAATTCTTATGAATGATTATTAGATTCAATTTAGTTAGAAACTCGAAAAAAACTATCATCATCGTCATCAGCCTATGTTAGTCCACTGCTGGACATAGGCCTCTCGCACGCCAACGAGCACGATTCGTGGGCACTCTCATCCACCTCTTGCCATCCACTTTGCGTAGCTGGTAACTCCACCTAGTCTGAGGGCATCCTACACTACGTTTGCCAATTCGCAGTCTCTACTCAAGAATACTATGCTCGACAGATATTTTATTTTTTAAATGTCAATTTGTAATACTATTTATTTTAGATAGCAATATACAAAGCCATCTATTATACGTATGCAGTGCTGCGGTCGCGTCCATTTGACATACATTTTGATAGTTTTCAAGAGATGTTAACTATCGTAGAATGTGATTCGTCTAATCCTGCACTGCGTGCACTGCCTACCGTCCCAGATTTTTCCATAATTAAAATATTCTATCATCCCGTATCATCCCTAAAATCACTCCAGACGCTACAAATGGGGGGGATAAATGGCGAACTATTTGCAACCCCTCGGCGCCATACTGTCGCGGACTCCGACCTACTTCCGAACAGGGGTGGATGTACCCATCCATTGGGGAGCTCGAGATATGAAACAAAGGAGATTCATTTTAAGATTAAAATTGTAGAATAGATGAATTTATACACATCACTAAGTACAGTAGAGAACTTAAAATAGGGACCTTAGGTCCAAATTCAATTTGACATTCTACAACAATAAGGTTGAGTTTCCTATAAGTTACAAATGACTTGACATCTCTAATGACGTTGAAGACTTCACGCATATTTTTCTTGAAATGGGTCACAAATTAACGATCGTGATAGTAACCAACGAAAATGTTAAGCTCTTCAGTGCACTGTCATAATAAACTTCAAACAGGGCATCTATTCCCGACGGTAAAAAACATAGATGCCTCCAACAAGATGGAGTGACGACCTTGTAAGGATCGCGGGAGCGCGGTGGATGCGAAAAGCACAAGACCGGGCTCCCTATGAAAATTCATAGTTTTGACACATTTTCCTGCTCAAGCTACGCTTGAATGTTTTTTATTTTTATTTTTATTTTATGTTAAATTCATTGTTTTATATCATGCTAGGTTAAGCTTTATAATTGTATAATATCATAAGTAGTACCTATTTTAAAAAACGACTTTCTTCTCAGCAGTGGTCTCTTGCGAAGCGCTGGTAGATTTTGACGTGTAAAAGTGCCCGTGCGGCCTATTTACTGAATAAACATCTTTTATCTTTTTTATCTTTTTATCTTTTAGTGGAGAGCCTTAGGGGAGGCCTATGTCCAGCAGTGGACGTCTTCCACCTGACATGATGATTTTTATTGGGTGACTGTACATATTTTACACACAAACGACTGTATAAAAACTACTGGGCCTCTTTTCCAAGTGGTAAACACCATTATCGTCTTATTTACTCGTGACAGTAATGGCGGATGGGCTGAAAACAGAAGGTACTATAACACGTCAAAGACAATATGTTTTTTACCGCCTGGAGTAGAGGCCATAAAGCTTTTAGGTTGTAGATTTTAAATTGTTAAGAGACTAAATACGAGTTAGTTACTAAGCTCTACTTTATACAAGCTTAACTCACTGGAACATAAGTCTCACAGTGGAACATATCAACGTCAACACGACTGCTTATAGATTGGCTAATGGTTTAGCTAATGTCAGGTTAGTGGACAAGATCGAAATACATTAATAGGGAATATGGATTTATTAATACGCATTTGACAACACAATACGGAAATTGTAAAAGAGGTCACCGTAAGTGAAATTAAAATTAAAATAACCAAGTAATACGGATGATTCAAGCATGTTAAACTGCTAATTAGCCAGAAAGATCCGATATGCACTGTGGCGTCATGTAACAGGTTGGCCATATTATAAACTCCAGTATATAGGCATATCTTGATTATTTTGTAGCTATGCAAAAAAGATTTTTCTCAACTGTTGGTGACATGAATCAGCTTTTATTGAAGCTCGAAAAAAATCATGAATATTATATATTGCCGAAGAACTCGATAAATTAGACATTCAATAGAAAATCAAGAAGCCTGGCAGAAGTCAAAAGTAGGAAGTAGTTTTGCATAAAATAACGAAGTTTAAACACAGCGTCAACATAATCCTATTATTTCATTAACTGCGAGCCATACTGTTTACATCCCTTAGAAGCAAACCGACTAAAGTCCATTATATGTGACATGCGATTGTAGCATTATTTGCTAAGAGGTCATGTTCTGGATTTGGATAAAATTCCATGCGCACATATGACGCTGTAGCTCTGAAGCAGTGTCCGTATTGGCACTGAAATGAACCCTACTATGTAATCCGCTTTGAAAGATACAAATAGATATGTCTATAGTTCTAGCAATACAAAGTTATTTTACACGTTGGCCAAGTCTGGACTGACGTTTTTACATACTGAATTCTGGATGTTGTACGACAGTGGCGCTGAGGTTAACTGCAGGGATAAGTTTGTACGTTAATGTCATGTCATCAACCCCTATCTGCATACTGTTTATGTTTTATGGGTGCCTAGTAGTCTGGCATAATGGATGGTGTTTTTTTACAGATTTTCGTTAGGTTGTCTGACTTTTACTTGACCTCCTTGTCCACTCTCCTGGTCCACAAATGGTTAGACCCATAGACGTACTTAGACCCAGAGGGGTAGTAGTCAGAGAGCCAGACAGCGAGACAGAGTTAGGGTCTCCCCAGACCTATTGACGCGGAATCGCCTTGAGTTGAATGTTCGTGCATTAAAAATCAACGGCGTTATGAATGGAACGACGTCGTTTTCGCTCTTATTGCATGGACATAAAACTTTTTCTTACCGGCTCAAGCGGATTCCGCGTCGATAGGTCTGGGGAGACAATAACTTTCACGATTATTTTACTAGCTGTTCCTTGCGACTCTGCCCGTGAAGAAGTCGTTTATTTTTATTTGTTTATTCCCTCTGTTTTAACCGGTTTCCCCTCGAAACATCGAAACTAATTTCATAGAATGTTTTACTTCGCTGAATTTTCATTTTATCGACAGGCATTTATACAACCATGAGTTATTTTAGTGGTTTATTCTTCTCGCTGGGGAAATGCATTTGCGCATACCAACCCGGTCCAGGGGGATCTGGGATGTTTATGTGGGACTCACCAACCGAGAGCGGCCGGAATACCCACTAAAAACCCAGCGGTAAACCATCTGCGTCCTTCGGGAAGCTGCCACGCGACCACGAACAAGCGCATTCGGCTGGGGTACCTCGACGCCAATGACTCCGGGGGGGTGCCTTGGTTTACTAAGGCACCCTCAGACTTCCGGTGCGCCTCGGTGAACGAAGGGGTCCCCCACCCCTTCGGCCGGCGCACTGTTACGGTGGGGGAAGAAGGTGCGCGTAGCGCCGTCTTGCCCTTCCCATCCGTCGTCTGCGGAGCAGGTCAGCGAGGGCGCTGGTCTCTCTTGCCCGTTCCGCTCCCACTTTCTGCGAGATGACTGCTTCAAAGAAGGAGGCTACTACTTCACCCCATTCGGCTGCCAAGCAGGTGTTGACTAGGCTCGGCAGCGAGATGTCCCCGCCCACGGTGTTGGTGACCAGGAACCTCTGAGGCCCCCATGCGGAGCACACCTCCACAGTGTGGCGGACATCGTCGACCAGTGCGGCACACGTGGCACCTAGGTGTGCTCTCTCTAATGGCAACCTGATGCAGGTACTTTCCGAAGCAGCCATGCCCGGTCAGCACCTGCACCACCCTGAAGGAGAGCACACCGTGCCGTCTGGCCACCCACCTCTCCAAGTGGGGCTGGATCGCCCCAAGATTAAGCCGGCTACGGGGGCCTCCAACAGTTCTAACCTAACCTAACCTACGTAACCTAAGCCTAGGACTCCACGGATAAGTAAATGGAGGAAAGACTTTCTCCTCCGGCCTTTCAGCACTGGTTGGTTTATTATTCCCAGGTCTCCGGAAGGGATTTTCACCTCTGTCCCGTTTTCTAAAAGTAATTAATTAATAACAGTAAACAAAAGCAAGGACTTTTCTCCTGGCCCTTCAGGCGACTACCGACAAAAAAAACTAGATAACCTAAAAACAATAAGGTTTCTGCAGAAATTAGATTTCGAGGTACATTCGATCAATTTGTATCGAGTTTTTTTTTTTTACGGCATATGGAAGGCTGACGAGCACACAGGCCACCTGATGGTAAGTGGAAACTGTGACCCATAAACATTCGCATTCACAAGACTGCAAGCCTAAGACTGCAAATGCGCCGCCAACCCTGAGGACTAAGATGGAATGCCTCTATGCTAGTCATTACACCGGCTGTCTTATCCCCAAACCGGAACACAACAATGCGAACACTGCTGTTTGGCGGTAGGTTAATGGATAAGATGGTGGTAGCGATCCGGACGGACCCCGCACAAGGTCCTACCACCCGCAAAACGGGATTCAACGTCCCGGATCCCGTCTTAACCATGATCTGACAAAAAATGAATAATTATTTAATAGATGGGGAGTGTACCACAGGCTTCGCATGTTACCTTACGTACTAAACCAGATACCAAAAGACATTTTAAATAAACTGATATAGATGTGAAAAAATACAATGTGTAAAAATGAACTTTTAACTCACTACATATCTAGTTACTATGTTAGAAGAATAGGTAGCGATGGACGACAAATGGATATGTGCTTAGTGATTGGGAATAAATCAAGAGGGTTATGAAGCTAAAAATTTCCATAAAAAATGCAATAACGTTTCTCTTTCCTTAAACATAGTGCGATGCTTACGAGTTTTGAATATGTTGTATTTGTTATGAAAAACTGTGTCTGTAAGTTTTTCTTTCCAAGAAAATATTAATTAAAAGAAAGAATAAAAATAAACGGAAACGCACAAGCCTAGTCTTTTATAACAACTAAGTACAACACATTTAAATATGTTGGAAATCGGACTTGATGGATGAGAAACGTTACCGCCTGAGGCTAATTTGTTTTGTTTTGTTTTACTTAGCACTTTTGGTTATCCAAGGCTTTTCTTTGAGCGATAATTAAAAACAAAAGACAGAAGTCATCGTGCCCACAACGCCACCGACGACCATTGATGCTGTCGTTGGTGCAGTCATCAACATAAAGCAATCTTCATGCTTGGAACAACCGTTGTACGGTGATATGTAGGACAGTGGTCAAGATAGTTTTAACCTCTGTACCTACTACTGCGACTCCACTTGACACGAGAAGTAAGATGCCAGATACACGGAATAAGTCCAAGTCTTCTACCACTGTCAAAGAACTTTGGACACCTAAATACACAAAAATAAAAAATAAAACAAATCACAAGTCCGCCATCTTTTGACGTTGCAAATGGCCTCCTCTAGTTTGGTTTTTAGGGTGGGCTGGCTAGGCACCAACTCAATTTTTACCTTGCCGAGTTCCTTACGCCGGTTCTTCTCGGGGCAAAGGTTTTATTTTTCGAACCGGTGGTAATGCTTTTTGACATTCATAGGTGCATTATATTATGCCTAAATTGAAGAATAAAGAACTTTGACTTTGACTTTGACTTTGAATTGTTAGGAGCCCTGCTCCATTCTTCGATAGAATTATGGTCAACGAAGATAACAACCATTAGTAAATAATGTATATTGATGATTGATGATTTGCTTCTCAACAAAACGTCATTTTTTTCATGATTCCTGGGGGCAGATCGTGAAGCGATTTAGTGTACCTCTCGTGGCAGCACTTGATGCAAATATGGTTAATATCTTTTAGTTTAACCAATAATCGATCGCACCCGTAGTTGTTGGAATCCTGAAAATATTACTTTATTCCGATATACAAATAACCATTCTAGTTTCTACTAGCAGAGAACCTAGGAACTATATACACTGTTAGTAGAAACTACACTGCAGGTTACACCTTCGCTTTTGCACCGCACCCATTACCGGACGCTGATGTCATACCCTGATTTAAGTAGGGGAGAGCGGGGCTAAAAGTTAACTAGGTAAGCTATTCCGATTGAAATAACTCCCCGAGGAAAAGAGATAAGATATTTTCAGCCTATGACAAGGCAATATGATTGAAGACAGAACTACTAATCAAGGCTGAGTACGCTAATGTTAATAACTATATGTTTAATAGGTCTAAATACAACCTGAACTTTACTTGTCATAACATAAAAATGTTTACCTGATGATTCGTACGATATTGTTGATTACTAGCTACTGAAATAAATAGACTTGGTTTAATAATTTATTGTTTTTTATTTTACAAATAATAGCTTTAACAGATATGGTAGCAAGTTACCCCGGCTTGTTAACTTCTTGTCCCAAGTTGGGGTAAGTTGTTACTTTACAACTTTAAACTTTAAAAAAGAAAAAAGAAAAAAATAACTGTCTTAATAGGTTTAACTATTCAGAGAGGTAACGCAGCCAGCATCATGGGTACAATGCCGCGAACAGATTTATTAGAAGGGTATTCTTTTTGTAATTTTGTGCACAAATATTTTTAATAATTGTAATTTTAAGTAGATGATAGGTTACACTAGTTATTATTTATTCTAATTCTTATTGTACAGTGTATATAGTGTATTTTTTTATATTAATTAACAACGATGTAAGTTATATGAAATAAATAAAACTGTTGTATATAGTTAAGTTAATTTTGATCGCATCTTACAAATACTAAAATCAAGTATTCTCAACAAATTTTACGGTTAGCTAAAAATGTGAACTTTTATCCCCGCTCTCCCCTACATCGGGGAGAAATGGGTCATAGAAAGGTTAGTGTAGGTACTACAAAGGGTTTTTATTAGAGTTACTTATAAATAAATATCAGGTTACAAGGCTTGTACTAAGGGTACCTACTAGACATCGATACATTTACTAATAAAAAAATAAAAAATAGATCATAATCTATAAACATTATGTCATCGAGTTACAGAAGTCTGTATGGCTTAGTCGTAGGCTGAGATGCTAAACTTCAGCGTTACTTGTAAACGTGAAATAACCGTGGGGAAGCTGAACCATGCTTTGTCCTTATCTGTCAAATTCAAATGGCACAATGACAGATAAGGACAAAGCATGGTTTAGAGAGCCCACGGTTATTCCACGTTTATAAGTAAGGGCATAAGCAAGCGCAAGCGGTGCGCGTCTCTACTGAGCAGAGTGCGCGGTTGCGGCAACAGCATGCTGGACATGATAGCGGGTAGGTTGGATTGCCCCTACATGGTTCACTGTATGCAGCTCCATGTAGGGAGCAATCGTACTTATTAAATTGGGATACCAATAAAAATAACTCACGGTTCATATATTCTAATTTTGTTTTTCTCTCGAACCAATTTTGATGACATTTGTTTTTTCTAATAGTACCTAACGTAAGAAACTCGTTAGATGTATTTTCACGTCTGGGCAGCATTTGGTCCAAACCTTGTCAATCACCTCTTTAGAAAACCACAACTATTCATGACATCATATTATGTAAGCCGAAACACGTTCCATACTGCAGTAATTGACACTCACAATTAGTCATGGGCCTCTATTCTAGGCGGTAATAGTACATTGTTGCCTAGGCGCGGAAAGTAAGGGTTTTCCTGACGAGGTGGTTAGCAGGCCGAGCAATAGCGAGGCCTGCTAAAATACGAGTCAGGAAATCCTCGTTTCCGCCGAGGCATACATAATGCTTTTCTCAAACATGTGAGGAAATAATACAAATACATTTTAAAAAAGCAAGTAATTTAATTATGCAGAATGAACGAATGCTACCGACTGTCAATTGTTTTGAAATACTAACCATAGAAATTGGAATGCAAATTCAAAAAGAAACACACGCACTGTGCTAAAAAAGCGAGCAGTTACCTTGGCTGTTTGGAATTTCTGTCTTGGTCCTTTTGATTTTGTATGAAAATTTGACAGCATTTTTAAGAAAAATATAGACGGAAAGTGTTTTCATATGGTTTTTTTACTCCTAGGAGTAAAATGAGGCTTTTTCCGTCCTTGTCTTTCAATCGGAAAACCGTTTTTTCCGAGCATGTTTGAGAAAAAGCAATACTGTCATTGTCAACGTTTTGATAGCTCTTATTTATTTGACAGTAATGGCGGCTGAGTTAAAAACAATGCCTACAATAATACTGTATGGATTTTACCGCCTATAATCCCCGCCTTGTCTTGTGCCACAGAGTATCTAACTGTTCCATAATAGTACATTGTGTATTAAGGGCGGTAAGTAAGGAATTACGACCGAGGCTCTAGTAGAAGCCCGAAGTCGAAGACTGAGGGCTTTCTGAGTCGAGGTTCGTAATTCCCGTACCGCCCGTGAAACATACAATGTTATTCATCACATTTGCGAGTAAATAAATGAAATTATAGGGCAGAAAAAACTTATTTATTAAAATTTATAACATGTAGCGAGATTGCAATGAAATTACTGTTTAGATAACATTTTAAAACAATTTTTCAATTTCGTGTAAACTCCTTGCTTGAACTTGCATGAACGGTGTGCTGCGCTATAAATTAAACAAAAATTACTTACCGACCTAGGTTTTCATGAAAAAAAAAAAGTCGAGGGTTTTATATGGGGCTTACGGCCCAGTTAACCTGTATGTAGGTTTTCATGATGAAAAAAAAGTCGAGGGTTTTATATGGGGCTTACGGCCCAGTTAACCTGTATGTTTAGATACTGTTTACGTGAAAGTGTGATGAAAAAACTGTTAATTACATTTAATTCTCATCGCCTCTAACTTGCGCATAGATTTATCGAAGAGCTCCAGACATACATAGTTCGGGACCCGGTAATGTCCGCTACATGTATATATGTGGTAAGATGTCAGAGCGGCGCCAGCGCGGCGGCCCGCGGCGCAGCGTCGGTGCTGGCTTTAAAATACGTGGACGCTATCCATTGCAGCTTGGATAGTGCCAGCAAGACCGAAGTAAAAATATGAGAAACTTTTGACTGGAACTCTAACGTATAGTAAGTAACGTCTAAGTAATGGTGAGGCTAGACTAGGCGCCCTAGCCAAGGTGTTTTCCTTTTCTATCGCTCAAAATGTATGGGATGACCTTCTCGTGCGTTGCGAACCACGTCGTCAACTGTCATCTCATACATTTTGAGTGGTAAAAGAAAAAAACGTTAGTAGTTTTTGCATCTTCCCAAGACGCTTAACGCTATCATGAACGATTTTTTTTAAACTGACTGTTCAGTCTTGAACTATGGGTACTAGACAACGATGAATATACTTACATAGAGAAATACATACTTAATACATAGAAAACATCTAAGACAAATATTCGCTCTGATCCCACAAATGTTTGTCCAAAGTAATCAAACCAGGGGCCGCTAGCTTCGTAGTCAGGGTCACTACCAACTATCGAACAATATTTCGAATTCCAATTTGTCAAGCCTAACAGGTGGTGACAAAGAAACCGGTGTAGTCAAAGTCATAATTATATTTCCAAGGCATCAAAAATATCAACACGCCCCTATGCCATTGATAATAAGATGTATGATTACACCAAAATTTGGCGCGATGGCCGTATAGATGTAAGTGCTTTTGACTATACATGCCCACATCAAACACACACGGCCGCACTCAAAAGTCAGTGGTGGAAATGTATCGATTTTTTTTACATATTTGAAAAAGGAACGAGTCGATTGGCACTAAAATGTCTCTGAGTGAGTACGGCGTTACTGTTTTCCATCTTCAAATACACGCCGTACAGCTTATTTCGCGTCCACGTACATTGACGCAACCGCAACCTTAATTTCCGTCGTGAATTGATAATACTAAATACACCCTAAAAACATAATTCTCCTCCTTGGACACTCGGGTAAATAAGCAGCAATGGACGAGCAACACTACGCCTGCACTCCCCATAGCTGTATATCCGGCCAGTCTCATCCCGTAGCGCGTGGCTGAACGGTCGCCACCTTGGTCCAACAGCCTCATCATGGGTCTAGAAAAAAGAACGATCAAAATCATTGTCATTGCTGTGGTAGTGTTGATTATTGTGGGTGAGTTATTTTTATTTTTAAAAAAGTTTTTATTTTTGGTTATGGTGAACGAATTCTATTAGTTTGAATTTTGTGAGAGAATTACTTTGATTACGCAATCGTAGATTATTATTTTTCAACGAGTATTGCCTTTAAAAATATTTTTTAATTATCTAAATAGGTTTATTAAGCGCAAATTGTTGATTTAGTTTGTGATATGATAATATCCCAGCATAAACTATGGGTAGGTATTATTTATACATATACAGGGTTATTGGTAAGTCGACCTATTCCCGTTAGGAGGTGATAGGGGTGACTATTTGCAATAATTTTGACCCCATATGCATTATGCAAAAGTGAACCATTTTTGAGTTATCGCGTTTATTAGTTTTTTTTTTAATTAGTCGGAAATTCCACTTGAAAAATTGATTACAAAAAAAGTATCAATTTAAATCTTTTTTTTCTTCGGATTTACAAAACCGATTAAACACTGGTTATTTCTCAATATTAAAACAATAATTATCGGTCCAAATTTTCAATATTTTTTGCGATCGCTTTCCACTAAAATGCCTTAAAAACAAAAAAAAATGTTATGAAACTTGGCTTGCAGATTATTTTAAAAACTTAACTGTTTTCTTAGCTCTCCAAAAATGCATAACAAGTATGTAAAATGTTACGAAATTAAAACTAATAAACAATTATAATTGAAATAATCAGGATTTTTATAGTTCATTTTCAAAATGGCTACCTCCATTTCTTATTCTCACATAAGTTAATGTTGTTATTTGTGTTTACGAGTATAACAGTTAGTTTTCATTGATTTAGTTAGTTAATTTTAAGTTATGTTCGGACGTGACTTCCTTGTTGCTTCCTTTGTGATCATTTTTTTCCAGCAATCTTTAACAAAACTTATTTTAGTTTTAATAGCTCGTTAGAAAGCTGGAAAAACGTCAATGTTTTATGTGTAATCTGCACGCTAAATGTATTGGTAAATTTTTCTGTTTTCGTGTAATTTATGTTGGAGTTTGATAAAAAAACATGTATTTTTTAGTTTTCGGCCTCGCATTCTCAAACGTGTACAGATTTTTTTTTTTTTAATTTTGCATAGGAACAACAAAATCATCTTGTACAAAAGCAAATAAAAAATGTATGATTTAAATTTGGTATGTTTTTTAATTTTAATTTTTGAAGTTGCATTTGTGACTTTTGTTTCCGCCCGCTTCCTTTGTGATGATTATTTTTTCAGGTTTTTTTTAAATAATTTTCTACTTGTTATGCATTTTTGGAGAGCTAAGAAAACAGTTAAGTTTTTAAAATAATCTGCAAGCCAAGTTTCATAACATTTTTTTTTGTTTTTAAGGCATTTTAGTGGAAAGCGATCGCAAAAAATATTGAAAAAAATTCGTTTTCCGTCTCGCTTTTTTAAATTTGGACCGATAATTATTGTTTTAATATTGAGAAATATCCAGTGTTTAATCGGTTTTGTAAATCAGAAGAAAAAAAAGATTTAAATTGATACTTTTTTTGTAATCAATTTTTCAAGTGGAATTTCCGACTAATTAAAAAAAAAACTAATAAACGCGATAACTCAAAAATGGTTCACTTTTGCATAATCCATATGGGGTCAAAATTATTGCAAATAGTCACCCCTATCACCTCCTAACGGGAATAGGTCGACTTACCAATAACCCTGTATATTATAATGCATTGGCGTACTATTACTTGGTTAATCGGCGTAATTATTTTATATCAACTACAATGGGCCTAGTATGGCTGCGTCTATATCGCGTGTCAAATGTAGATAAAGCATAAAATCTACATCAAATGTAGATAATGCGTTGTAGCTTATTAAATAAGGTGTTATTTGAATTTTAATTTTATTATAGTGTCGCGGAGTGTTTAAGGCTAATAAAAAAAATTAGTGCGTTTTATTAGTAACCCACGGCAAAAAGGGTGTCTGTCTGTGGCATTGTAGCTCCCAATTCAGTTTTTTTAAATGTAGGCTAGTAGAATCTGGATGGCTCTTAGCTACGTTTGATGTACATAGGCCGTTTAAGAGATCAGTTCTGAAAAAAAGGGGTAGCCTTTATATCCGGAGTATTTTTCTTTGTAATAGTTAGTAGGTACAGTCAAGGATTTTAATTCCTGGACCACTTTGGACTATGTCAAAGTGACACTGTAAATAAAATCATAAGAAGTCGCTTACGTTTTGTTTGATTACTTCACTTTGACATAGTCCAAAGTGGTATAGGAATTTAATTCCTTGACTGTACCTACCCTAGGAGATTGTTTCCCAAAGAAGACAACTTGACAGGGGCCTCTATTCTACACATACCTATTCTACACTTTAAAACAATGTTGGTTTTGATTTATTGTATCGTCAACGTTACGATAACTCCTCAAATATCATAGGCATTCTACCTCACGGATCCCCTCAATGCTCCTCATTATGACCGATATCAAACTTGACGCTTGTGTTATTTAAAACTCGTATTCAGGAGCAAAAATAACGGGTCAGAGTGCGTTTTTCATACTAAAGAGGCTATTTCGAAGCCTTGGTTCCTCTCCAGGGATTTTTTTTTAGTGAAATCTGATGATGAATACCTCGAGCATCGATACAGAACTTCCAGAGTGCCTAGGATGCCCAACTGAATAAATCTGCGGTTAACGCTGGAATTGAGCATGTTCAGAAAAACATCTAAAATGGCAATAAAATGTAAGGAAATCCAAGTGCTGACCTAAACTCTCCCGCTGTGGTGTTAACTGATTGTGCGATCAGTTAGGTATCTTAACAACTTTTGACCTCCTCTATTGAACCTCGCAGTTTCCACCATTAAACCTCACTCAAAACAACCCTAGGCGAGGAACCAAGGCTTCGAAAAAGTCTCGTTTGTATGAAAAACGCACTCTGACCCGGTATTTTTGCTCCTGAGTGTATGTATGTCACGCCTTCATATTTATTACGGTTCAAAAAATACAGATCCTTACTTGAAAGTTAGGACAGACGGACGAACGGACGAACGGACAGTGTAGGCATATAATCCTAGTAGGGCCCAGTTGAGCTCTCTACGGGCACGGAACCCTAAATATAATTAAGTGTTAGTTGAGCTCACGCTGATTCTATTTGAAATAAGTACCACCATGGAAACTCGTCATAAAGACAGCGTGAAGTGACGAGATAGAAATTACATAGGAATTAATCATTGTTTTTACACGACAAAGTTCTATAGTGGTTCGGTTACTGTGCGGCGGTTGGGAATTAATCCTTGGTGTGCGAGTCCGACTGGGACCTGACCAGTCTTTTTAGGGTTCGGTACCAAAATGGTAAAAAAGGAACCCTTATGGTGAGACTTCGTTGTCCGTCTGTCTGTGTGTCTGTAATGTCACAGCAGGTTTTCTCAGGAACAACAAACTTAATCAACTTGAAAGGGTGATGGGCAATTTTGTATGGACCCCCCCCCCCCTCCAACAGTAACGGGCTGCAGGTCTATATGTTCATTAGGACCCAATAAAAGACAAAATACTTATCTTCGTAGCAAAATCAATGGGAATTTTTTAATGAAAACAAAGGGCCAGGCAAGGCAAATCATCTACATACGTGTTCATTTTCAAACAAATTCCATAGTTCCATACGATAAGATTATGATTTTTCAAGAAAACCCCATACA
Organism: Acleris sparsana; assembly: GCA_923062465.1. NCBI lineage: Eukaryota > Metazoa > Arthropoda > Insecta > Lepidoptera > Tortricidae > Acleris > Acleris sparsana. The sequence goes on from OV281286.1 coordinate 20,940,803, forward strand.
TATGGTGATCGTCGCCATAGAAAAAATACATCATATTGCCAAGATCTATAAACTGGCACATGTTTCATCACTGTTGGTGGGTGGGGACATTTTTACCCATCGTCCTTTGGCACAGTTATACACCTTGCTTGCCCGCATCTGTTTTCAGTAAAAAAAAATGAAATTAATTCTATAAATAAGTAATTAAAGGGGTCTAGAATGGGGGGTAAATGGTTTGATTATAGCAAATGGGGTGTCATATGAAAGGGCTCAATCTGCAAATTTGAAAAATAATAATAATAATAATTGTGATATGTTGGTATTTATGGCCAAAAATGCACAAAAAATGACCGTTCCGTTTCCGTACAAAAAAGCTTGAAAAATCCTGACGTATATATAATTACTTGTATTTTAAGGGAACAATAAAATGAAGTGTTCATTATTTACAGTTTTTGAGAAATAACAAAAATACTTTAAACATCAGTATTAAAATTTAGGCTAGTCAAAATGGACCTTATCTCATAGACGATAAAGCTCATAACAAAATTAGTATTTTCTTTTGCCGTTACAATATATTATCTTAAATACGGAACCCTCGGTGCGTAAGTCCGATTTTTATATTACATTTTTCAAAATATTTGATAAAACCTATTTATTTGCAGGTGGGTTGATTGGACTTCTGCTTGGTCTTCTTCTCTTTCAACGTTATGTAGGTAAGTAAATACACTTAAGAGTTTAAATACTCTTGCTGCTACGCCCCCTCCCCTTCTGATTGATTTATTCTTGATTATTCATATATTGCATATGATGCACAGAGCTGGAGGTATGGCCTCGCTCGGCTGATGATTACATCTGGGAGCAGCCTCTCATCCAGTTCAAGAGGGAAGACCAAGGCAGCTGGTACCCATGGGTGCAGAGAATCAACGAGTTCCTCCACGGTAAGTGTCTTTCACATCAGGCTGCCACGCAATAAGAAGCCACAAGAGCCTTCCGTCCGTCCAGATTTCGAGAAAACTAAGAGAATATTTGGTTTTCATTGGTAACATAATTTAATTTGGTAACCCTGATAGGGACTTGGCTGAAGAGCTGGACCCCATGTCCTTCTGTTTCATCCACAAGAGTAAATACTCTTTAACCGAGACATAAATTTGTCCTCGCGTGTGATATCCGTGAATAACCTCTAATAAGTCCACGGTGATTGTCTAAAACTCGACATTGGCGAAATACCTATAAACAAGTTAAAACAAGGAGAGAAAGCTATTAATTAGAAAAAGAGGGCCAAATGCAATCCCCTCCTTCTGCGGGTAGAAGTTTTCCTCACTCGCAGTCCACCTATCACGTCACCAGCAGGCTCAAAGGAGCGCACTTGGAAATACCTATCTACGGGCCAACAAGCGCCCCACTCACCCGGGTACCTCTTAGCTTCACCGTGGGTAACCGTCCACGGCTAAGCCGCACCACCAAGACAACGCAGGGACCCGCGGGGGGCCAAAAATGCAACTTCCCTCAACGTCACCCCTCCGGACGACCCCCTACTCATTATACTTACTTGTACCCATCACAACGTATTATCTACCATAAGTATTACGCATATTATGTGTACTGGTACTGATACAGGGCCAATTCCATTGCGTTTTCATTTTGACAGTACGAAGGCGAGTCTGCTTTCAAAATAAACACAATTGGGATTGTTCATATTTTTACAATTACTCTCATTTGAAAACCATTTCGAGGAATAAGGTTTTAAAGCCGTTCTGCATTATTAAGTTTTTGAAATGTTTATCTGTTTCGGATATTTCGACAAAAGTATATTTAACCTTTGTTTGACTTTCATTTTCGGCTTGAAGCCCTCCTGTGTATCTTACGGGTTAGGCGCAAACCGCTTGAAATAATTTGTTGTAATGAACTATTACAATCACTTTTTATCATTAGATATCATTTAACTGTCTGTTATTTACTAGAAAATGCTATTCCAAATTTAAAATAATCATGTCATCCATAAAATGTCTGCTAAATAAATAAAGATATTAAAACAAAACTATTGGGTCAAATACAAAATTAACGAAATTGGTCTCTTAAAATTACCTATTCTTTTGAATTAGAATGTAAAAACCTAGACTTATTTTTTTTGGTCAATGAAGAAGTGGTTTGAAGTAGGCAATAAGCCAGTATTTAGTAAGTCCTTTGATAGCAAGTTGACAATGGCATTGACTTTGGTATCGTTATCGAGTAGTATCGTACGATAATGCATGAGCATATTCATAAGAGTCATAAGTCAGAACACGTTTTTGAATATCAAACGCGATTTCTAAAACTAGTAAAATTATTGATTGTCCTTAACTACACTGGACCGCAAAACTAAGTAGGTATTACACTTATAAAGAACATGCCATATAAAGTGTGAGACTTAGGCCCGTATTAATAAACTAATCTCAACTCTAATGCTCGTCTCGAGCGAGATGCCTCAAAAATGACAGTGCTTTACGGTTTGGCGTTTACTTCAAATTCAAATTCAAATGTTTTATTGCGTTTTACGTTGTAGGTACATGAGGTCTTAAAGTACTTAAGTTTAGCGTCAACGTAAACCCCGCAGGGGCACAGCAATGGTGGTAGAACATGCGCAATTTTATAATTTAGGTAGGTAGGGTAGGGTAGAAATAACGTAATCTACATAGGTACGACAATATATTCTTATATAGAGAATAAAAATAAGGAACATACAAGTATCACATTCAGTCATATTTGAGTTTTAGGGGAAATAATAATGTTGGCGTAATAATAAAGTATTCCAATAATAAAAATAAAAGAAAAAAGTTAATTTTCATACTTTGACGTATCTTGTGACGGGTACCACAATCAAGATAAAATGCTTAGAAAAAAGGGCGTATGTCTCGTAAACCCGCGTATTTATTAGTGACCTTATTTCTTAATAGGGGGTTAAATTTGCTTTGACTGTGAAATTGCGCATACGTCATTTTTATTTAGTAGGGCAGCTTAGTTTTGCGGTCTAGTACCTATTTAAACTGATGGCCGATGGGGTCAGAAGGTTCCGGAGTGGCGTCCCCGGACCGGAAGACGAGCTGTAGGTAGGCCTCCAACAAGATGGAGTGACGACCTCGTCAGGATCGCGGGACCGCGGTGGATGCGAAAAGCACAAGACCGGTCTGAGTGGAAAGCCTTGGGGGAGGCCTATGTCCAGCAGTGGACGTCTTTCGGCTGACATGATGATGATGACCTATTTAAGCTTTCTAAGAATAATTCGGTTATGGTTGTATTATAACAACATTAGGAAAACAACAAGATCAGAGATTAAAATATAGACCCTTCGAAAACGTTACGTTAGGCCTGGTACGATTAAAATGTTCATGCTTTAGCTACCGTTCTTCCCCAGTATACGAGACGACAATCCCCGAGGACCCCCCTCGCGCCCCGTGCACCACCCGCACCCACCACGAGCACCAGGTCCGCTCGCCGCACTGCGAGACCGCCATGGAGGCCTGGGACCCCTGCACCATTGACAAGTTTTACGGGTACTCCATTGGGAAACCTTGCGTGTTTCTTCGGCTGTCACATGTGAGTTATTTTTTTAGAAACGTTTTTTTTTTTGTGCTGTGTTCTTTGCCATTTATTGAAGTGTTAACTTCTTATGGGAGGGTAAACCGCAGCATAGAGAAAGGAAAACATAGAGGGAGTATAAAAACCGGGCAAGTGCATGTCGGACCATGCTCAGTGTACAAAGTCAAAGTCAAAGTTCTTTATTCTTCAATTTAGGCATAATATAATGCACCTATGAATGTCAAAAAGCATTACCACCGGTTCTAAAAATAAAACCTATGCCCCGAGAAGAACCGGCGTAAGAAACTCGGCAAGGTATATTTTTTTCAGGAAAAAGGTTTACATCATTACATAATAATTAGGTATAAATAGTTTACAATATCACAGTATTTTTGCACAGTAGGTGCACCTTTTTTAAGCGTAGGTAAATTTATGCGTAGATTACTCATGCAGGACGGACGACTCACCGCCAAACATCCCTATCCATGATTAATCGTTTACTTTATAATATGCTCGGGAAATTCGTTTTTGTTTTACGACAGATTTAAATTTAGAGTCAGTAAGTTCAGTGATACTTTTTGGAATTTTATTGTAGAATTTTATACAATTTCCTAAGAATGATTTTGAAGTTTTGGCCAGTCTATAAAATGTGGTTTTGAGCTTTCCTGTGCTCCTGGTTGCTTTTGGCTTATCAATGTTCGTTGGGAAATTATGTAGATTCTTCCTAACAAAGATGATTATTTCAAATACATATAGCGACGGCAGTGTTAGAATATCTATTTCCTTGAAGAATTCCCTCAATGACGGAATGATGTAGGATTCCGAAGCCGTTACTACAAACAAATTAGACCTCGTGACAAACGTAACCATGCCGTTGGAAAACTGTCATCCCCATATATCGACATAGGTCGCAGTCAGTTTACCAACACCGCAAATAAGTTTTCGGTAGGTAGAAACATTTAAGCCGTTTGTAACTCAAGAATCAACGAAGTCTACTTAGTCGTGATAGTTTTCCTATTAACATCATTATTATGTGCTTTTATTTAAGATATTTTTCAGGTTTTTAGTATTTGTAGTTTTGGCTGTAGTGGCGGGGGGAATTGTTTTTACAAACCCGCAATATTTTTGAAAGACCTATCGAACGACACCCCATACTATGGAGTAGACGAGGAAAAAAAATACATCTCCACGTTACGTGTAGGGGAGGTAAACTAAAAAAAAATGTTTAATAGATTTTATTATACCACTTTGTTTTCGTGACTAATATGCATAATCATGCCGCCATTACAGCTTTCTACTACTAAGAGTCTCTGAGCTAGGCAGCGGACGGACGGATGGACATGGCAAAACTATAAGGGTTCCTAGTTTCACTACGGAACCCTAAAAACAGTTAATAGAATAGTAGGTACTCTTCGCACCTGTAAAAATGCCCTTCGTTAAAAAAAACGTGTATATCGTCGGCTTAGTGCAAGAAGTCATTAAAGGCATAAAGTTACTAAGTACAGGTACAAACACAGGCGGATTCGCCACGACTTACTCTTTCTAACGCACTGACCCATTTCTTTTTACGTTAAGTAATTTCGATGTTACAGCAATGACATTAAGTCATTAATTTCAATTTTTGCTTTATTGATTTGACGGAAATGGTTTATGACCATTAGTTACTTTAATCAAAACCTCTTTTTTTATTTTTACACATTTTATTACGTTTGAATATTCACTAATGTTACTTATTAACTTTAAAAAATAAAATAATATGAATATCGCTCTGAAAGTATTTGAGCTAGAATTCATTATATGCATATAGTTACTTTTAGCAAACAGTAAAACGAAAAAAAAAGTTATTATAACGCTTTAATGATTTTTAACAAAATAAGCATTTGGATGCATATTACTATTTTTACTTAAGTATAAAATAACTAAAGTACATTATACAGTTTAAAAAAAATAGGAAACAGCATTAATGGCAGCCAGAATGATTTTTTAAAGTAATCAATGATAGTTATCGATTTTAGTTGTGTCCAAAGATACGTAATTCAAGTGATTAAATTACGGTTAATGACTTTTGACAAATAAGTTGTTTCAATTTGAACACCTTTAGTGAAATTATTCTTGCTCTGATAAGTTCATATTTCAACTCTTTTATGCCTACCTACGAGTACGTCTTGCTCTCGCGGTAACCCGCCACTCGTTCGGTCATCGCGATCGAAGTCATACCGTTCAGCTGCGACCAGGGATGGACGTTATGCGAGATGGTAGTGACTTCTTACAAAATGAAGCGAAATAATATTAACATTAAGGCAGGACGAGGATCTTTGATGCTAGAAAAGATTCTAAATAAAGCGAATGAAGAGCGTTTGTACCTATTGTCATTAAATTATAATAAGATACGTTCAAATTGCTTATGCTGTTAAGTTATAGTGTAGGTAAGTAAGTACTTAGTTAAGTATTTCATTTGCAAAAGACTGATTTTACACGATGGGCGAGATTTTGTATAGGTACCTAGGTTTCGTTTTGACCATCACCTGAGGCGATTAGTGTTTATTTATATCTCATAATAAAGATCACAAATGCGGATTTAATTACTTAAAAAATATGTCCTCTAAATGTCGTCCCCCTACACGTGCACATTCATCAAAACGGAGCCTCGCGTTTTGTACCACTCGCAGCATATTCTGCGTAATGTTGTTGATTTCGATAGCAATCTTTTTTTGGAAATCACCTATATTTAGACCGTGGGTTGTTATTAAAAGCTCTGGTTTTGAGATACCCCATCGAAACAAATCCATAGGGGTCAAACCGGGCAATCTCAGCGGCCACGGATTTCTCCAAAGCGGTTTATCAATTTTCGAGGGAAATGTTCGCGAAGCACGTTCATCGACACTGTGGCCATGTGTGGTGTAGCACCATGCTGCTGAAGCCAGGCGTGTGATGAATAGGACGGATGTACAAGCAATTTAGGCAAAAATTAATCAGCTATCATTTTCCTATAGTTTTCACTACCTGTTTACATTTTACTGCTAGGCATTTTCAAAAAAATAACCCCCAATAATTCTATTCAAGGATGAGGTAGACCAAACAGTAACTGTTAGACAATGCAAAGGTCTTTGGTGTTTTAACCGTGGATTAGACGATCGCGGGCCCCAGTAGCGACAATTTTGCTTTACTACATGCTTGTTGACATGAGTACTCATGTGAAAATGGGCCTTGTCACTACGAAAAATGCAATTTATGGTACGAAATCTGTGCAACATTGTGTCACAAAAAACTTTGTGTTTGGTTAAATCACATTCATTAATTTCTTGAACCAGTTGAATCCTATAGAGATGAAACTTCAATTATTTTTTCAATATTTCATGCACTGAGAACTTTAGGAGTCTTAAAGAGAGCTGCTCTCTTCCGCACTGAAAGTCGTGGATTTTCCTGTAAACTCCGTTGCACACTCAATATGTGTTTCGGCGTCCGTGTGTGCTGGGGCCTGATCTCGGTATATTATCTGCCGAAGAAGTTTCTCGGAACCTTTGCACCCATGACCGAATAAATTTTACACTCGGCCCGTCTCTTAACGAAATTATATAGCGTGCAAACACTTCAACTGCATAAGAATGACGGCGTTCTGACCATTGAAACAAGATGAAAATAAAATTCGCAATATGGAACCGTGTAATCCCGCCAAATGTCAAAACCCATTTTTTTAAATTATAAAAATGACTTTTTGAAAATATAAAAAATCTGGCACCGGCCACCCTGTGTAAAATGTATTTTACTTTTGATCTTAATGGGTGACAATCAGAATGCTGATTTGAAACTACAGTCTTTGTCGGATATTAAAAATGGCTTAGAGTCACCTATTAGACACATTCAAGCACAGAAAGATACGCCGCCAGTCCTTCTAACGAATATTAAGGAAGTAGAACAGTTTACGGTTTGCTAAAAATGTGCAATGAAAAAATAATACTCGCGGAACTTCACCACTGGTACCGGAACTTGCCAGCCAAAGAGTGTTGTGATTATGTCCCTGAAGAAATGTCTTCTAACTCAGAAGACGTAAAATAAAAACGATGGACGTCAAGGGTTTTTTTTTACTCTTTTTCGTACCTACTGTATTAGTTCAATCAAAAGCTGATGTCTTTATTTAAATTTTTAGAAGTTTTCACGTTTTACCTATACTAATGGTGCTTGCTGTTGTCTGGAATTATTATAATATTAAGTTCGTCTATCAACAATGAATATTTCATTATTATTTTAGTTTGAAGTTAAAAATAACGTCATTACGAGAATTTTGTGTTATTTTTGTGGTCTTGCAGACTTTATAATCTGTGAAGTATAATTAAATAAATCTGTTTGTTCGTCGTTGATTAATAAGTAATTTATAATGCTTCTAAGTTAATAATTACGACTGATTAAACCAATTTTGTTATAGAAAACTATGTTACCCGATTTATTTGTAATGAAAATAAAAAATAACTAATTGTAAGTTCCCTTAAGAGCGAGAAAGACCAAAAGTCACTAACTACATATTTAGGCTTTTAAAAAAGTTATTTGACTTTATTGTACAAAGTTTTTAATTGGATTTAATAGTAAATACATTTAGCTAACCATTGATGTTTAATTTTTAAATCTAGAACCGAACCTATTACAATTATGGTCATTTGACTGTGTCAAAACTTTGAGCCCGTTTTTCTCCGACTTGACTTTTTGTTAGTTAATGACTTCTTGCACTAAGCCGACGATATATATGGCCTCAACAGTGCACCACTTTTTAGATTTGTTAGTGTGACCCTCTGCATTAGTGCGCGTAAGTTTGCAGTCAGTTAAACAATTTCAATATTAAATAGTTCAACTTAGATTAGTTTAAGTTATGTTATTACTTCTGTCGGGCGTCTCGAGACGCAAACTTTTTTTAAATATCTGAGCCTCTATTCGGCCGTCATTAGTAAATATCCATAATCCACCAGAGCTATCAGCGCCATTATTGTAAGATGTCACTTACGGTGCAGTGCATAATTGTTTTCCTTCGTATTTTCACGGAAACGTCCGAACGTGTCTTGCTATTTCAGTCGGTCACAGTACAAAAAGTACTGAGGTTGACTGAAGTAGCATGACACGTTCGTACGTTTCCGTGAAAATACGAAGGAAAGCAATTATGCACTACACCTGTACATCATGTAGGCATACTTGGAACCTAGTCATTGTGATTGTCACTGTCCCTGTAATGCTTGTCATTATCATGTTCAGTTTAAAAATTTTCAAAGACAAGCCGCAACATTTTGTTAATGTTTACGGTACAATTTGTAACCAATCGACTCATCCCATTTACAGCACGGTTAACTACAACGGCCAATTAAATAATTGAATGTGCAAATTAAAAGATAAAAATAGCGTTCTACATTACAAGTGTTTTATACCAATACGACGACGTACACTCAGGAGCAAAAATACCGGGTCAGAGTGCGTTTTTCATACAAACGAGACTATTTCGAAGCCTTGGTTCCTCGCCAGCGGTTGTTTTGAGTGAGGTTTAATGGTGGATACTCCAAGGTTCAATAGAGGAGGTCAAAATTTTTTAAGATACTTAACTGATCGCACAATCAGTTAACAAAACAGCGGGAGAGTTTGGGTCAGCACTTGGATTTCCTTACATTTTATTGCAATTTTAGATGTTTTTCTGAACATGCACAATTCCGGTGTTAACCGCAGATTCATTCAGTTGGGTATCCTAGGCACTCTGGAAGTCCTGTATCGATGCTCGGGGTATTCATCATCAGATTTCACTAAAAGCATTCCCTGGCGAGGAACCAAGGCTTCGAAATAGCCTCTTTAGTATGAAAAACGCACTCTGACCCGGTATTTTTGCTCTTGAGTGTAGTAATCTGAACGTGACGAGATACTAACGGTTGGGTTAATGTGTCTCTTTAAGTCTTCCGGCATGTTGTCTGGCATTCCTTTAAAACTTTGTACCAAGTCAAGGACTAAAATTAAGAAACGTTAACTTTTCCGCTGTCTAAATTTTTCTCCTTAACTAGGTACAAACTTTTAAAGAAATGCCCTATAGCCTAGTAGTAGTGACCCTGCCTACGAAGTTATCGGTCCTGGGTTCGATTCCTGGTATGGACAGTAGTTTGTGTGATTAGCGCGGTATTTGTTGCTGAGTCTTGGATGATTTCTATGATATAAGTATGTACTTCTCTTACTAACTATGATTATGGTTGTTTAGTAGAGTCGAGTTCATGACACATCACATCAAAGTCAAGTCAGTCAAGTTCAGTTTAAACTTCAAAACGATTAAAGCAACAAGGTACTAAAGTATACTACATATTTATAAACTCGACCCCATACAAGCCTAGACATTAGTGTGGGACTATTTCAATTTGTATGAAATTCTCCCCTGAGATTTATTTATTTACTAGCCTCTGCTCGTGACTTTGGCCGGGTAGATTTCGATTATCGTTATTCCCTCGGAAACGTTTAGTCCAGTTTAAATGTCATCCAAATCCGTCGAGCCTTTGCAGCGTGAAGAAGTAACAAAGTAACATACATAATTTACATAATTTAAATACAAGAAATAAAAATAAAATTGCTATTCGAAAAGTCCGTGTCCGTATTCGTAAAGTATATAAATCATGTGTTGGTCAATGCATTCATTTCTATAATAAATTACCTGACGTAGTTTTAAAGTTCCCCTTTCCAGCACTTAAAGAATACTTGAAAAGGTCGTTAATGTCTCTATCTCTCCCGTAAGATTTTTGGCATGTTTTCCTGCTGAACTACACATGCTATTTGATATTATATTTAATTTAATATTTGTAGCTCTATATAATGCTAGACTAAGTAATATGAAATATGAAATATAAAATAAATATATTTAAAAATGACTGACTGCTGAGTTTCTTATCAGCAGTGGTCTCCTCTTGGGAAGCGCTGGTAGATTCTTGACGTGTAGAAGTGCATGTGCGGCCTACTTACTGAATAAATTTATTTTATCTTTTTAACTAACACGCAAACTTTTGCATTTATAATATAAGTAGGAATCATTTAAACGTATTGTTTTTCCGTAGATCCACTACTGGACGCCTCACCCGTACAACATCTCGATGAACCTGCCCATTCCTCACGAGATCCCGGAACACATTAAACGTGGTTTGGTAAGTTGATCAGTCTTTTAGTGTACTGTGCAATATTAACCAACAGAAGCTAAACTAACGTGCGCAAGGCGCGCTCGACGTGACCGCAGGCGCCATCTATTGGTTAATATTGGCACAGCTCCGCTCGTCTCCGCCTCAGTGGAGCCGCACCCTAAAAATGAATTAGAAAAAGAATCGGAATAAGTTATTCCATATATTCAATCACATTGCCATTATAAAAATCATTACACCAAGTTTGATTAAAAGAGAATTGAAAAACAACAGTTTTTTTTAATGGTGTTCTATTAAAAACCCATATTTATAAAAGTTTGCCTCGAGAGCAAAGTATTTAATTAGAATTTAGTTTAGTATTTACTGAGAAATAAAATATTGAATATCATCAGTGTTTGTAATTTTCCCTAATTTGCCCTAGCCAATACAAAAATGCGTGAAGGAATAACAAACCTTATTTAAATATTGGTCGGTACAGTACACCTAAACCATTCTTCTGCAGCGTCTCCCCATGTCCCAATACCACGACTACGTGTGGCTCTCGTGCGACGGCGAGTTCAGCGCCGACAAGGAGAACATCGGGACCCTCCGGTACCTGCCCGGGAACCAGCCCCCCGGGTTCCCCACCGGCCGCCTGCACACCGCCGACCGGGTCCCCTACGCCAACCGGAAGCTCCCCGACCGGGACCCTGGACCATTAATGGCTATATTTTTCGAGAATCCAAGACGTAAGTTCACGCAATAGGCATAGCCAGCACAGTCACCAGGCCTGTATTCAACTCGGCAAAATCATATTGTTTTTGACGTGTTTCCATAATTTTATTATTATGTTATGGTAATCTTATTTTTACATAGTTATAAAATATATAGTTGCACAGTTATTGACAAGTAGGTACAATATAAAAATCTACATGCCAGTACACCAGCACTGACATTAGTCATGCGCGTAACCATGGTAATAACAATGCCATTATAATTATAAAACAACTGTTATTGCCGTGGCAACGCTCATTAAGTATAGAACTGTTCACGCTTAGCTTCGGTTACGCAGTCACGTGCCTACTCCGAACCCGCGACGTCGTCAATTATTTAAAATTCGAATAGTCACTATTTAGTGCGACATAATTTAACACGATCGGAGGCCGATGGGGTCAGAAGGTTCTGGAGTGGCGTCCGCGGACCGGAATACGAGCTGTAGGTAGGCCTCCAACAAGATGGAGTGACGACCTCGTCAGGATCGCGGGACCGCGGTGGATGCGAAAAGCACAAGACCCGTCTGAGTGGAAAGCGTTGGGGGAGGCCTATGTCCAGCAGTGGACGTCTTTCGGCTGACATGATGATGATGATGATGATGATGATGATGATGATGAATTTAACATACAAATTATATTGCTTGGCCAATCATTGTAACATTTTTGATGCTATCCATGTGCTTAAATTTTTAAACCAATGATTTCTCGATCTAGCTCAGCTTGTGAACAGAACCTATCGCCAGTTTCATTTTCATTTTCATTACCGACTAGTAACAAAGCCCCCGTGTGGCTTATGCATGGCCAGTGATATATTGCGTATGGCTAATTCACTGAACAATTACTTTACTTGGAATACCGACTGAATTTGAATTTATAATACCTATTCTACTAATGCTTCCAATTCTCCTACCAGCTGGCGTGGTGATCAACGTAGAGTGTCGCATCTGGACACGCGATATCTACTACGATCGCAGCGGACGCATTGGCCGCGCCCGCTTCGAGATCTTCGTGGAGTAGATACTTCTAGAAACTTCTAGAAAGTGCTTTACTTATAATGGCTCCTTTACATACAACTATTATTTTAGTACTCAGAGTTGGCAAGCTTGCATCTCAAGGTGGCAAAGGCCGAGCCTAGAGGTGCATTTACACGGGCAATTTTTAGCAATAGTTGTCCTACGACAATTGCTGTCTTACTCTAAAATCGGCGTAATAGAGTGAGACGCACGTACGGTGGACGGATATTTCCCTTAGGAGGGCCTTTATTCCTAGTAGCCCATATTGCTTACCTAAGTTGACTTTTACACAGCTCTTATCACTTGACAGTTAGAGCTGTGTATACAACAGAAGTGTCATTACGATATTGAAGCAAAATGAGCTAAACCAAAATGGAGTAAAGGCCACTCAGTATAATGTAACTGACCAGACACTGGCCACTTTAGTACTTGACATGGTGTAAATCGGTCTTTAATCGAGCTGCCTATTTAAACACTTAAGGTAGGTTCACAACGAATATTGCAAGCGATAAAAACCATAGACAAAAACAATCTAACATAAATCGCGCTAGGCAAAAAAGAGTTTGAAGTGGTGACAGGTGTTATTACAATATTCTCAAGTGGCAACCACTACATTGAGCATCGAATGCAGGTTTTACCTGGATCATGTTGCCAATTTAATTCCTAACACCGGCCTCAGTTTTTCCAAACTCTTTTTTGCCGACCTATAGCTTACCTATTTACTGTGTAGTGTGTAGTTGGAGGAGCCTTTAGGTTTATGTTAAGTTTCCAGTAGCGGCAGTAGCGCTGAGCTATGAAACTATAAATGTAAGTGTAAATTAAGTTTACTGATATTGAAGGCTTTTGTACTTTATTACGTCGTCAGTTTAAATCAGTAAAAATGAGTGGTTTTGGTCTTTTATAAAAATAGCTTGCCTATTGAAGACTACTTACTAAATTAAATTGGTACTTAGTAAAAACTGACGTAAATTAACTTAAAAAAAATGCAAGACTTATGGTGAGATTCCATCGTTCACCGTATAATTTTTGGTTTATAATTATGACAGATATACAGACGAACCGACCACATATTTAACTACTAGTACTATCGTATCGATCGTCTTAAATATGTTTTTTTATTATTCAATATAAATTTAGGTTTAACCAAAAATTGGTGAATTGCAATTAAAATTAATAGTTGTTTAAGTCAACGCTAGAATACCAAAGAAAACTTTAGTGGCTGTATTTTTGCATTACATAGTTGTACTTAAATGTGTGCGTAATATTAATTAAAATATAAGTACTGGAGGCTACCACTTCGGATTAGCACTATCATGAGTAATTTCACTTGCTTAATTATCAATGTGTCATTTTATAATACGTGACATATGAACTAAGGATGAAAGTTAAATATAATATTAATAATTCAATATACAGATAGAGTTAGAATGATGTATGTATGGTTGCTTAATACAACACAATAGACGCATTTAAAACATGTACCCACCTTTACACCCATCGTTCGAGACTAAATGGGGGCAAATAACGTATTTTATAACTTCGATTTTCAATAGGTCCCCAGGATCGCATGTGTCCTTAAGTTTATTTGGGCGTTAAATATAAAGATAAATAGATATTTATATCGTCGTCAGGATATAACAAGAGTTAAATTAAATCTTATACCCACCCAGATAATACATTTAAATAATATTGCTATGAATCCCTAATTGATACGCGGTTAAATCAAGTTGGTAAGTGACGGTACATACAAAGCTAGCTTGATATTACATCAATAAAAACTTTGCAAATATTCTAAGTCATTCAATAATAATAATAAGTTTATATAATTGTATAAGTCCGCCGTACCTTTTTCTAAGATTTATTATGATTTAATTGAAAGATACACAATTTTCATATGACGAGGGAACAATGAAATAAATTTTGAATAAAATATGTTTATTTAAAAATATATTACTTAAATTATTGCAAAAACCGTTACAATTTAAATCATGTGTTTATGCATTCGTTACCTGAATTAATAAGAAAAAAAATATTATCACGTTGAAAATGTTTATTACAAATCAAACTGTAATAAATAGGTACAAAGGTTCCCAAAACTTTATTTGTAGCTATAAAGATTTATTTATAAATTCTAGATTTACTATTTCATGTTGTAATTGTCAATTTAAATGTTTTCTAATTGATGTTTAAGCCGTAAATGCTTGATTGAATACATGTTATCCTTGAAGATAAATGCAATAAAAACCTAAAACTAATGTTTATTTTCTAATTTTCTCGCACAATTCACAATTCACATTTTAGTCGATCAATCAAATCCCGACAGATTTTAATACTGAAACGCGCGTTTTTCTCGCTAGCAGTCTACATTGTGAATCTGCCTTAAGAAAATTTTATTTTCCGAAGGCGTCAAATGTTTACTTAGGTAGTATGCCTAGCAGACTGCAGCAAAAGCGAAACGGTGGCGACCTAAACCCAAACCCGACCCCGACTTTGAAATCAAAATGTATCTAATTCACAATGCAGTATTCCAGTTTCGGTTCGCCTCCGTTTCGCTTTCGAGGCAGTGTGCTACAGGCCTTAAGTGCTACAGATAAGTATTGTGGTAAGTACCAAAAAGTTCAAATTCTAAAACACGCATGCTAATGTCAAATCCAAGAATGATTTACTGAAGTTAACAAAAAAAACCGGGCAAGAGCATGTCGGACCACGCTCAGTGTAGGGTTCCGAAGCGGCTAAGCACTACAAACATAAAAACAACAAGTAATAACTAATTTTCTATTTAAGTCATTTGGTGCCGTTTTAGGCATGATAGTTTTTTTTTATTACGTTATAATTATGCGGTTTCATTGAAGATATTTATCAGATTTCAGGGGGGGGGGGGGGGGGGGCTTGACTCTAACAAAAATTAGCGCTTTAAAGCTTAATACTTCATAAACGGATTTCTCAATCGATAAATTGTTTTCACAAACCCACAATGTTTTTGAAAGACCTTTCCAACGACACCCCACACTATGGCGTAAACGAGAACAAAAAATACATCCCCACGGTACGTGTGGGGGAGGTTCACAAAAAAAGTATTTTATGGTTCCTAGTTTGACAACGGAACCCTAAAATAACGGTCGAACTGAGAAACCTCCTTATTTGAAGTCGGTTAAAAAAGTGAGTAAAAGTAAATCACAAATCACATTTTTTTAAGCAAAGGGATTAGGTACATACGTTACATATGTTACGTGGGTACTAAGATGCCTCCAAGCTAATGGGCGCCAGATATTTGACAGCAGCGCCAGAAAATTGGGTCATAGATCAGTACCTACCTACCATCAGCATGTTGGTCTGATGGCTTTTGGCAGACTGTTGAAAAAAGATGGTTGTCCTTAGTACCAGACCGGGCAGAGCGGTGTTAAAATGAAGAGACTTTTACCTTCCTGCCTTGATGGTAGAACGCTTAATACACATGCTTGTTTCATTAACTACTAATATTATGATATGTAAGTAAATACTTAATATATTATTTATATGAGAAATGCTACTCGGCGGTAGATGGTGCTATCTTTAACCCTATTATTGTAGTCGTTAATACCGCTGTTCAATATAAAGGAGTGCTAAAAAAAAACTGTATTGTATTTCCTTTTTACACTTTCACGCGCGCGCGTGAATGTAAAGCGCCTCAAAGCTTTGAATCGCATCATAACAAAATACTTGCTCTGTGGTAGTCAACTGTCACTGTCATTGTACGCTTCGAAGTATTTACAATTACAATAAACTTTGGGACTTTAGAGGCTGTCAAGGCGCGGTTGACACACGTGATTATTTGGTGAAATTTGAAATTTTTCGCCTTTTAAAGGCATTTTGTCTGTTTAGGTTTCATAATTTGTAGCTAGTTGTAGTAATAGTTGTACATATTTGTAGATTATTGATAAATGTAGGTAGTTAATTTTAAACTGTAACGGTGTTGCGGGTCGCTCATTGCTCCAATATGGAAGCTTTGAGCGGCCATGCTTCACAGGGGAGTCCGGATAATTCCGGATTCATGGATGCAGTTGGTTCTCCTGGGATCCCCTTGGATCGCATAATGTGTTTTAGACTAATATTTTTTCGCATAATTGTTTTCGTATAATTTGTATTGGCATAATTGTACTGTCGCATAATAATACTTTAGCATACTCCTTTTTTAGCATATTAGGCTATTAGAATAAAATTAGTTGGACTAATTTGTATTTGACTAATACACATTATGCATATTATTGTTTGGGCTAATAATTATTTGTCATATCTGTGATTAACCATAATATTAGTTTTCTAAATGAATAAAACACAGTTTTTTTGTTACCATGCATTTGTATTTTCTTTTTAATGATTGTTGAACCTACAAAATTGTAAATATTAGATACTTAAGGTTAAATTAGGTCACGTTAGGTACATTAGGTTAGGTTAGGTTAGTATGATATCCAGGCGCGAAGCGCTCAAGTAAAGCAGACTAGGAGGTCCGCGAAGCGGACGTCCGTCGGCCTCGTTTTAGTTCCTACATTTATATAAACACAAAACTAACCTTTTCTCTTAGTGCATCAGCCTCGTGGTTATGGTTTTTTATTTCTTTGGATATGATTTCATGATTATTTCCATCATTTACTCTAGTTATAAGCCGAACGTTGCACTTGTAATTGTTGTCGCGGCGATGTTCACACACCCAGTAGAATTTGTTGTCAACCGCCCGATTTTTTTCATAAATATAACCATTGCAGTTTAATTTGATACCTCCTCTATTTGTTTTAAATATACGCACTTGATTTTCCATGTTACGACTATTCAGAAATCTACACCAGAAATAACAACACTTGTCCTTGTTCGCTCATGATATATTATAACTCACCCTCAGTTTCAATTTTTAAATATTCCTTTGCAACGGCAAAGTACCCTCATGTGATACGCCTACGACTTTCGCTATAGCAATGTCATTGCATTACGTCATTAAGTATATGACAATTTTTTAGGACAATACCTACTGTTATGCATTTTGTAATGATGCCAATTAATTATTATGACTTTTTGCAATTATGCTATTTGACGTTAGTCTTGATGACAATTATGCTTACTGTATTTATGCTTTTTAATGTTATGCGTAATAATATATGCGTAAAGATGATTATGCACATCATTATTTCGGCCGAAAGCAATTATGCGTAACACTATTATTACAAATAATTTTATGCCATCCAATAGAGAACCGGTTCTCCTACCTGTGAAACTAATTCGACTCAGAGCTCTATTTTCGAGTCTAGTCAAAATTCACGCAAACGTCGTAATGTGGACATGTCACCTGAGCCTAGCATTAGGAAAGTTGCGTTGGCAACGGACCCACCTTCTTCCTCTATGCAGACAGTCTATACTGATCCTGACTTAGCGGAGGAAAATAGACGTTATACCCCGAACTGTCGTGGCCCATTCATTGTGCATGTCTCCCGTGTGGAGCCGGATTTAGCCGCGGGGCTCTCTATTCGTCCAATTAAATTCGGTCAATTTATTTCAAAATTGGACATTTCTAAAAACTTTGTGAAAGATGGCATTAAGAGTGTTGGTCGCAACCGCGTTTCTATTGAATTTAAATCGGCGGAATCAGCGAATGCGTTTTTTAAATTGGACTTGGGAAAAAACAATTATAAGGCGATTATTCCGTCATTTAATGTGACCCGCATGGGTCTTATTCGTGGCGTTCCAACAGAATGGTCTATGGATCAGCTAGTAGAGTCCCTTTCGTTACCGGACAATTGTGGGAAGGTCTTGAAGGCGCGTAGGTTAAACCGAAAAGTATTTGAAGAAGTAGGTTCTCCAAAATGGATCCCCACCCAATCTGTTGTGCTATCTTTTAGAGGTCAAAACTTGCCGACTCACGTATATAGTTACTACTGCTCAATTGTTGTAGAACCGTACCAATTGCCAACTATTCAGTGTAGGTCCTGCTGTAGATACGGCCACATTACTACGCAGTGTAGGTCTAAACCCCGATGCTACAAATGCGCTCAGGAACATTCTGGTTCATCATGTGTGGTCGAAACCAGTAAGGCCTGTTGTGTATTTTGCTCTGGCCCTCATTGTGCCACGGACCCAAGTTGCCCGGAAAATGTAAGACAAAAAAAAATCAAATTCTCTATGTCACAGGAAAATATTTCGTATGCGGAGGCTTCTTCTCGGTTTAGTTCGGGAAGGCTGTATTCGGAGGTTGCTAGTTCCAGTCCTTCTCCTCTACAAACAGTCTCTCAGCCGTCATCGGCATCGAGCGCTAGAGTAAGTTATAAAAAAACAGTATTCACGAGTCCAAAGCCGAGAGTTACTTTGTCACCAGGCTATGACATTCAAACTCATAATAACATTATTTCTTGCCCTCTGTCTACATCTCCCAATGGTTGCGCCCTTGGCCAGTCTACCCAAGAATCTCTTTCCCCGAATGATAATCTCCTGGACCTCATATTGTCCATGTTATTGAATATCCTGTCTAAATATAATGATTGTTTACCGCCCAACGTTGCCGAAAAATTGTCACAAATTTCCATCTTATCTCACAATGGCGGTAAATCTTCTTCAGTGGAATGCCAATAGTATCAGGCGGAGAAAAGCAGATATTATTCATTTAATTAATAGATACAGTCCAGCTGTAGTGGCCGTGTCGGAGACGTGGTTAGTTCCTGGGTCTCGTTTCCGAGTCCAGGGATTTTCTTGTCTCCGGTGTGACCGGAATGATGGTTATGGTGGTGCTGCTCTATTAATTAAACGTTGTTTTCTGTATTCTCAAATCCCTCTCCCTCCCTGTGGGGATGAAATTAATGCCGTTGCCGTTTCACTATTTGGTATTTCTTTTCTATCACTGTATATACCTCATCCTAACTCTTCACTAATTTCTGTTTTACATCACTTATTTTCTGTCCTTCCATCTCCGGTAATTATTTTAGGTGATTTCAATGCTCATCACCCGTCATGGGGCTCTTCAACAAGAGATTCTTTTGGTAGCTCTTTGCTTGACGTTTTTGATGACTTGAATATATGTCTGTTAAATGATGGCTCTCCTACTCGTAGAGTTTCTCCGACCCAAGACCCGAGAAGTGCAGTTGATCTTTCTTGTTGTTCTTCTAATCTTGCTTCATCTTTGTCTTGGAAAATTCTAACTCGTTCTTTTGGTAGCGATCATTTCCCTATTTTAATTTCCCTTTCTAAACGTGTTGTTCCTTTAAAGTCACTTAGCCCTTTACTAAAATACAAACTGCATAAAGTCGACTGGGATCGATTCCGGTCCTTAGTCGATGAAAGGCTCCTACATGTCGAGCCGGATTTATCAGAAAATCCTCTTTCACTTTATTCTCTATTTCTTTCTTCACTTTTATCTTCGGCTGACGATTGTTTTCCCTTGAAAAATTCTGCAAAAAGTATAGTTTCATCTCCGCCATGGTGGGACGCTGATTGTACGGCTATGGTCCGTGAGCGTAATGCTAGAGAAGATGCTTATTCTTTAAATATGACGATGGAAAACTTCTTTCTTTTTAAAAAGGTAAACGCTCGTACGAAACGGTTACTATCAAAGAAAAAAAAAGAAGGTTGGAAAAACTTCTGCGAGTCTCTTTCTCCAAGGTCTCCTAGTTCTATTGTTTGGCAAGGTTTAAGGAGATTCCGTGGGTCGCTCTCATCCAGCACCCCAGCGTCAAACGATCCATCGCAGTGGTTGGATGGCTTTTGTGACAAGCTAGCTCCTCCATTTGTTCCTTATAAGGATAATATTCCATTCCTATCGTTTTCTCCTACGATCTCGAATGCGATGGAACTTGATTTCTCAATTTCGGAGTTTGAGTGCGTGCTAATTGGCCTTCGGGATTCTGCCCCAGGTGAAGATGGCATTCCTTACTCTTTTATTAAAAATTTATCGTCTGAGGCTAAGCAATTTTTTTTAAATCTGTTAAACAATTTTTTTTCTGTTGGAGTTATTCCAGAATCTTGGAAGAGGCAACTTGTTCTACCCTTATTAAAGCCTGGAAAGAATTGTTCTGATCCGTCTAGTTATAAACCTATAGCTCTGTCCTCAGTTCTCTGCAAGCTGCTAGAACATTTAATTAAAAACAGGCTGGAATGGTTGATGGAAAGTAAAGGTATCTTGGCGTCATCCCAATATGGTTTTCGTAAGGGTAAAAGTACTATAGATAGTCTTAGCATTTTATGTACTGATATACGTTTGGCTTATTCAAGAAATGAGTATTTGGTTGGTGTTTTCCTAGATATTTCGGCTGCATATGACAGTGTTCTTCTCCCTACCCTTGTGCAGAAAATGATCCACCTGGGTATTCCTATGAAAATAGTTAACTTTATAGGTAATCTTTTTATGGATAGGTCATTCGTAATTCGTTTACAAGGCTACTCTATCCCTCCCAGACACCTTTTCAAAGAGTAACCCCAAGGTTCTGTCCTAAGTCCCATTCTTTATAGCATTTATACCATAGGTTTGCAGGAATCAGTTGATTCTTTTTGCAGTATACTACAGTACGCCGATGATATTGCTTTATATGTTCCATCCACTTCTGTGTCAGTAGCTTGTTTGCGACTGAATTCCGCTTTAGATTATTTATCCCTCTGGCTCAATGATCACGGGCTGTCTTTGTCTGCTGCCAAAAGTAGTGTAGTGGTGTTCTCTAGGAAGAGATCCACCCCTGCAGTAGAAATAAAGTTTGATGGCCAGGCTATCCCGGTTTTTGATAACGTTAAATTTTTAGGGGTGTTTCTCGACTCAAAATTGACTGGCGTAGCTCATTTGTCTTACGTAGCTGATAAATGTGAAAAGGGCGTTAACGTTCTGCGCGCTCTCGCTGGTGTTTGGTGGGGGTCACATCCTTACACTTTGCAACTTGTTTATAATTCTATTGTTCGTAGTCATTTCGACTACGCGTCATTTCTACTAGACCCTTGCAATAAAATGGCGTTGTCTCTACTTGATAAAATCCAAAGTAAGTGTTTACGTATAATTTGTGGGGCTATGAAATCCACTCCCATCAACGCTCTTCAAGTAGAGTGTGTGGATCCTCCTCTTTTCCTTCGAAGACAATTCCTTTGTGACCGGTTTTTCTATAAAATTTCACAATATTCTTCTCATCCTTTGCTTTTAAAATTACAAAGTCTTTCAGATATTGTTTTCACTTCACGGTATTGGTCTCATAAAGTAATTCCTCCATTATTGAAAAGTTTCAACAAAGTTAAAGTCTTGGCTTGCCCTTTATCGCAGTTCCCTTTGAACCCTTTGTTCTGATTGACTTTGAGGTTCTTGTGTTTAATCCACAAATTATTAATTTTGGTATTGACAAAAAATCTGGTTCTGTTGATAGGTGCTTTAATAGGCAGTTAGCACAGAGGTGGCAGGACTGGTTATGTTTGTTCTCTGATGCCTCGAAACTATCTGAAGATGGTTGTGTCGGTTCTGCTGTCTGGATTCCAAAGTTTAGCATAATTTTGAACTACAAATTACCCCCCATTTCATCGGTCTTCACTGGTGAGGCTATTGCTGTTTTAGAGGCCGTATTATATGTAGAATCTCACTCTTTAAATAATTCAATAATTTTCTCTGACTCCCTCAGATGCCTGCAAGCTATCACTTCAAATTTGTTTAGGCAGTCATCAACGTCCCCTGTTATTTATAAAATCAAGGAAGCTCTTTATGCGTGTTTTAATAAAAATATAAATGTAGTTTTAGCATGGATCCCAAGCCATTCCGGTATTGCTGGTAACGAAATGGCTGTCTCGTGTGCGAAGGAGGCGACTCAGTCTGGCACTCTTGTACATTACAAAAATTATTCTTTCGACTTAATTTCTATGGCTAAGCCATCGCTAGCAAAGTCCTGGAATGACATCTGGTCCTCTTCCAGTATTCAGAAAGGTCGTCATTATGCGTCTATTCAACCAAATATCCCAATTAAGCCTTGGTTTTTCCGTTATCGTCATGCTGATAGATTTGTGACCACCACCCTTTGTCGCCTTCGCTTTGGCCATGCTTGTACCCCAGTCCACTTAGCTAAGATCAGGAATGAATGAATGAATGAATGAATGAATGAATGAATAGTTTATTTGCATAAAACAAGCGTATATAAAAGATGTTACAATAATTATCACAGTTCGTATCTTGTTTTGCCAAGGCTGGCGTACAAATATTTCATTTTAGACTTTAGTACCTACATATACATTTTCAAATTCTTAATATTACAATTTGCATGTGTTTAAGTATTCATTGACGGAGTAAAAACAATGATCAATTAAATAATTAAATAACATTTTCTTAAATAAATTGAAAGGTAACTGTTTAAATGTATCAGAGAGAATATTAAATATTTTGATAGCCATGCAGTAAGAGTTTTTCCGAGATAGCGCTAAATTAGTTTTTGGTATAGCTAATTTATTTCTGTGTGTCCCTCTTTTGGACTTCGTGAATGTTACATTAAATAGTCCTATGTTTTTTTTTACAAAGATGCACATTTCAAATACATACAGACATGGGAGAGGTAATATACGTTTACATTGGAAAAGTGGTTTACAGTGCTCCAAAAAATCAGCTGCACACAATATTCGGATACATTTTTTTTGGATTCTAAAAATAATTTCAGCTTCTGAAGAATTTCCCCAAAGTATGAGTCCGTATCGTAAAATAGATGCCACGTAACCATGGTACGCAGAAAGAGCCGCTTCTTCTGAAACTACGCTTCGCACACGATGTAAAACATACACAAAACGGTCAAGGCGTACACGTATACTACTAACATGGTTCTTCCAATTACAGAACCTATCTAATGTTATACCTAAAAATTTAGCATATTCAACTTCTTCGATCAATTGATTATCAAGTTTTACATTCAAATTTTTACTTTTGCTTTTACATGTCAAGAATTGAATAAATTTAGTCTTTTGTACATTAATATTTAAGTAGTTTACTTCCAACCAATTCGTAATATCATTCAGTGCGTGATTTATATCGCTCTCGAAATTCATGATGTCATTGCAGTTTATAAGTAAGGTTGTGTCATCAGCGAATAGTATACATTCGTGTCTTGTAGCATCTGGTAGGTCATTAATATAGAGAAGGAATAGTAACGGACCTAGTATACTACCCTGCGGTACTCCTGTATAATTTGGTTTGTAGCTAGACCTGTAAGTAATTTTGTCATGACCAACGATTCTCGCAATTTCAACACACTGTTGTCTGTCACTGAGATAACTATTTAGCCAGTCATAAGCAAGACCCCTTATACCGTATTTAAAAAGTTTATTCATTAATAATTCGTGGTTAACAAAATCAAACGCCTTGGTCATATCTAACAGTACTGCTACTATTGGTACATTGTTGTCAAGGTTTTCGGTGACACGTTTTATTAGTTGGAAACATGCTTTAGTGGTTGAACTATTTTTCCTAAACCCAAATTGCTCTGTTTTTAGTATTTGGGACTTTGATATAAAGCTAGATATTTTGTATTGCATTATTTTTTCTAAGATCTTCGAAATGATGGGTATTAGAGTTATAGGTCTATAGTTGCCAACCTCTGATTTGGGCCCCTTTTTATGTAATGGTTTTATCACTGAGTATTTAAGACGACTCGGGAAAATGCCTTGCGCAAATGAAAGATTTATTATATAGCTTAAGGGCTTTGATACGCTGGTGGCACAAAGTTTAATTACTTTAGTACATATATCGTCATACCCTGTAGAGTTAGTGTTGCGCAGATTTTTAATCACCTTGATCACATCCGAATGGTCAACTGGAGTAAGAAACATACTATTAACATTTTGGGATATCTTGTTGGCTTCCTTTATTGGGTGATTCCGTGGATGTGTTATATTAATATAGTAATTATTAATTATTTCGGCTATTTCTTCTGGATCTCGGATATTGATCGAATCAATTACAATATTGGTTATATCCTCAGTTGACTGTGTCGGATTACAGCTATTTTTTATAGTTTGCCACGCAGCTTTGCACCTGTTACTAGATTTACTTATGAACCTACTATTTGAAATTTGTCTTGCTTTATTTAAGCACACTTTTAACAGTTTGGTGTATTTTTTATAATGGTGTAAATCATTTTTATTGTGGTTATTTCGGGAGGCTTTTTGATATAACGTTCTTTTATTCGCGCAACTGATTTTTACTCCTTTCGTAAGCCATTTATTCTTAATTGGTTTTATAACTTTTTTTATTTTAAGGTACGGGAAGCAAAGATCAAGGATCAAGGATAGCTCTCTCTGTGAGTGCGGTTTGGACGAAGGCTCCCCTGATCATATTTTCTTTTCGTGTCCTAAGTTACCATGTTCACTAGGGCATGCGGTACCGGTACCATTTCCAGAACCGGGACTAAGATTTCCGGTACTGAGTCAGAACCGGGAATTCCCGGGATTTCGGTATTTTTCGGTGTTGAGTAAATTATTTGTATTTTTTTGTTGTTAAATGGTGACTTTGTTAGATAAGACCAGTTAAGTGATAATTATTAATTATTTAATGCAGAATAATCAACAAAGGGCAAAACAAATGAATAAATTGAGAAAACCAATCAACAAATGTCAATAGACGCCAAAAAAACACACACATAATTAACAATTTTATAAGTCATTCGCATCCGGATAAAACCGAGCGTATCGGCCGGGTGAAAGCGTCACCCGGACCGCACTATTTTTGAATTGAAAAAATGACAATTAGTCTAGTCACAAACTCAGTACCGAAGGAACCGAAGGACCGGGATTTTCTTCGCCAGTACCGGTACCAGTTGCAATGATAATTCCCGGTATTTCCCGGTTCTTTCAGGACCGGGAATTCCCGGGAGCATGCCCTAATGTTCACTTTACGACATAATCCCTTTGGAATTTCCTCGTCCTGTAAATATGAAAAACTTTTTAACTCTTGTAAATAGTCCTCTCATTAAACATTTGGTTAGCTTCATTCATAAAAATAGAATTAAGTTGTAAACATGTAAATGTTTGTTTTATTTGTTAGTTTATGAAACCTAAACATTCTTTATATTTTATTCAACTTTTAAAAATGTTTCACTGTCCGTTAAAACGTGTGCCTTCCTTAAACCTGACATTGGCGAAATCATAGTGGCAACACAAATGACATATGCCACAAAACAAAGATCTATCTAATAAACTTTGGATTTGTTCTGTTATGACTAAAAAGTTTTGTTATTTGCATTATCTAATCTAGGGGTCGCGGGACTAGTGAGGTGGTAACTGACTCCAAACAACGGCATTCTAGAAAATATAAATAACGAGCAAAAGTAACTAACTTGTACAAGACGAGGCTTTGAAGTTTTTCTATTTTTACTTTAAGACACGCCTATCCATTCATTAATCGGGTATCGTTTGTTTACATTTATGTACTAATAACTATTTCTTGACAGTTACCTGCGTGTAGTCGCATTTAGAACGGAGAGAATAATTGTTAATTAATGTAAAAAATGGCTTCAAACAAGTTTTTGTTGTTAGCAGTGATTTTTACAATTTTGAGTCTTGGTGAGTATCACTTTTATAATTTATTTTGTCAGTGTGGTGTTGTCAAGTGACTTGCATTAATTAAGTAATTTTTTAAAATTAAATAATTCATATAAGGCCTCATTTACACTTGAAAGTTATTGGTGTAAGCTTTGAGACGCAACTATGCGTTAGAGCGAGTGGCAAATATCTGCATCTCTATCTTGCATATAGCTTTGTTTCAAAACTTACAGCATTAACTTTTGCAAATGTAGTAGTACATTTAAGTATGAGAAAAAAGGTCTTGTGCTTTATTCAAGCATATTAATTTCTAAGTCTTCACTATTGATATTTTTTCTTTTGTATTAAATGATGCTTTGTTGTTGTAAAAAAGTAAAACTTAAAATGATTAATCATCCCTTTACTATCTCCATCTCGTATCTGATAGTTAGATAGGAAAGTAGTCTTTATTCTTTAGGGAACATGTGAGTACTTTCCCATTTAACTATTCAATCAGATACTTGGTTGAGGTTGAGGTAAAGGGTTGATATACATACTTTACTTTTCAGTTGTAACAGTACACTCCACTGGCCTGTCAGCTCCCAGTATCAGAGTTGTACCGATGCCCGCCTTCCAAAGCACCCTCATCTACTACAAAACACAAGATAGTGCCTCTCGGTCTAATTGGACCAACGCTATAGACAAGTTTCTGGAACGTGAGTTATTATAAGGGTTAGGACTTTCATTGGTTCTAGAATCCATGCCGTTGCTATTTCCATATTATTATACACATAATACTACTTTAAAATCCATTCAGTTGTAAAACCGCTGAACCGATTTAATTGAATTTTGGTATGTAGAATATCTCCACTGTAAAAGTGTAACCAACAAACAAATATTAGTAGGTATGGATAAAGTGAAATAAAAATATACATGCAGACATACACCTTTACGCCTGTAATACCAGAGTGGGGCAGCCAGAGCAACAGAATTACCTACAATTTTAAAAACTTATTGATAATTCAGTTAGCTCATTTTGCACAAATAAAAGTATGTTTATATAATAATAATTAAGAAATAGCAACTCTGTTTATTTATAAACATGGATTGCCACCAAAATTCTAAACCTAGTTATTATGTCATCAATTTGGGTAATGTAGCGTAAATAAGTTTTAGAATTGGTCCAGCTATTGAGTTTGTTCCTGACAAACGTATTCTAATAAGTGTTGATAAGTAATTTTAATTGCATTACATTTTTAGCGTATCATAATAATAGCAACCAAGGGTCCAATCGTGTCGTCTGTTCCTATACACACGGCTTAAGTAATCTCGGAGAGAACCAGGTCTGCGATGTGCCAGTGGAAGAGTTCGGGCCATGTGTACAGCAACAACTTTACGGATATCACAGAGGCAAACCATGCATCTTCCTGAAACTAGACAATGTGAGTTTTAAAAAAAAAAACAAAATGTGTGAAGGGTTAGAAAGACTTTGGAGCTTATGAAAGAGCGCGGATGGCGATGCGACTTCCGGGAGACTCTTTTGTTTGCGGGTTTGGAGACAAGCCCGCGACGCAACTGTCGGCTCATCTATTTTTCAATAAATAACCGCCACTCAACCGCCGCGGCGACAGCGTGTATTTATAATTTGGATATGCTCTCAATTTCATAAACATTGTATGAAATTTTCCTAGTGTCAGTCTATCACTCCATAATGGATGCACCCGCAGTATGCTTTTTCGCTGTCGTCTCCGGTTTCTAAAGACGTGCACCGACCACAACCGTCTCTCCTAAATCCATGTTGGATTATATACTTTAACTAGTAACTGCGTATTTTATTAACGAAAAAACTGTGTTGCTGTCGCTCTCGTGTTAAAACGATGCGTCTTATTGACTTTTTGAAAATTGCTGAGTAACTAAGTTGCTTAGGTTAAGGTGAAACGGCGCGGCGCCGTATAAAGGCACGTTCCCGCGTTGTGTACCTAGACTCCTACAGCCAAAACTATAATTACCTATACCTTTTTTTAAGAAGGCAAACGAGCACACAGGCCACCTGATGGTAAGTGGAACCTGTGTCCCATAGACATTCGCATTCATAAGACTGCAAGCCTAAGACTGCAAATGCGTTGCCAACCCTAACCCTAACCCTGTCATTACACCGGCTTTCTTATCCCCAAACCGGAACACAACAATGCGAACACTGCTGTTTGGCGGTAGTTTAATGGATAAGATGGTGGTAGCGTTCTGGACGGAGCCTGCACAAGGTCCTACCACCCGCAAAAGCAAACAAAATGAAAGCATATAACGAATTTTAAAGAAAATCAATTACAACTAATTAGGCTTGATTGGTTCCTGAGATACAAGCGACAAAAGTGTTTACCAACTTAAAATCATCTAAGACGGCGCCAAATAACTTTAAATAGGAAATTAGGTCATACTTGTGGTTTTTCGACATAGTGTTTGGTGTTTGCGTCGGAATCCTATACCGAGCAGCGTCTGACATGCTCTTGCCTGGTTTTAATTGTACATTGTCAATGTCTCACTAAACCAAAAACAAAAAAAGAATTCTTTAAAAACATCAATGTGGAATAGTCAACATTTAAATTTTGCTTGCAGATTTTGAACTGGGAGCCGAAAGTATACAATTCTTCAGAAAATCTGCCAGACAACATGCCGGGAGACTTAAAGAGACACATTAAATCAACCGTTAGTATCTGTTCACGTTCAGATTACTACACTCAGGAGGAAAAATACCGGGTCGGAGTGCGTTTTTCATACTAAAGAGGCTATTTCGAAGCCTTGGCTCCTCGCCAGGGAATGCTTTTAGTGAATTCTGACGATGAATACCGCGAGCATCGATACAGGACTTCCAGAGTGCCTAGGATACCCAATTGAATGAATCTGCGGTTAACGCCGGAATTGTGCATGTTCAGAAAAACATCCAAAAGGGCAATAAAATGTAAGGAAATCCAAGTGGTGACCCAAACTCTCCCGCTGTGGTGTTAACTGATTGTGCGATCAGTTTGGTATCTTAAGAACTTTTGACCTCCTCTATTGAACCTCAGAGTATCCACCATTAAACTTCACTCGAAACAACCCCTGGCGAGGAACAAAGGCTTCGAAATAGTCTCGTTTGCATGAAAAACGCACTCTGACCCGGTATTTTTGCTCCTGAGTGTATTATTACCATTATGTCTCCCAGTCAGATACCGGAACCGCTTAGCGCGAAAGAGGTTTTCGATATGGTATTTCATAGACTTGTTACACACCCCAAGGATGCCTTAAGCCTATCGTCGACTTAGTTCAATGAACGGACGATCAAACGATAAAGTTAATCGTCTGTTTCTCTATTCAAACTTTATCGAACGGTTACAAGCTGGTTTAATCTCTACGCGTATGAGTTTCGACTTATTATTGCATTACCTAACAATTTATAGGGTAGCGGTAGGTAGTAGCCGCTGAAGCGAGACAGCCAGAACTCGGCCGAATACGCAAAAAAGGGAGAGACGGTCAATGGGGTATTACATGTATTGAACTACTACTAATGAACTTGGTAAGCTCTATGGATGCGGTCAATCCAACGGGTTTCGCCCAAACGTTAAGGAAAAATCATAGGTCAACCACATTGATTGGGTAACCAAATGATAGGGTTAATCAAATGTAGGAGTTTCCCGGTCCCTGGGCCCACTGCTGGGCAAAGGGTTTTACATGTATCCCTGTTCTTAGCAGTCTCTGGTCAGTCCTTCTAAAACGAAGCCAACTCATTTCAGAGCGGACCGGAAGCTAACACCGTATGGGTGTCCTGCGAAGGCGAGTCACCCGCTGACAAGGAGTTCATCGGGCCGGTGCAGTACTTCCCTCGGCGCGGCTTCCCGGCCTACTACTACCCCTTCACGAATAAGGAGGGATACGTGAGCCCGCTCGTTGCAGTACATTTTGAGCGTCCCCTCAGTAAGATGCCAGATACAGGAATGTTGTCACGTCCGATCATAACACCATAAAATTTGCAGTGGGTAGTGAAGCGGCCCCGAAGCCAGTACCAAGACCAACAACCAGGATTTACAACCCAAAGAAAGCTGACTGGACCAAGTTTAAGACCGTTCTGTCAGTGGAGCTTGTGGAAAGAGACTTGACGACGCATTCTTTAAATAACATTGGAGACACAGAAGCACTGGAGCAGGCGACCAACGCCTACATCGGTGCGGTGTCGAAAGCATGTGAAGAATGCATCCCGAAACCGGGAGCTCCCAAGACAAACGCAAAGCCGCCGTGGTGGTCCAAAGATTTGGACCGACTGAAAAAAGAGGTGTTAAGAAGGAAAAGGCGAATAAGGAACGCAGCCCCAAACCGAAGGCAGTACGTACTCGACCAATACCTCCAGGTAAAGGAAGAGTATGCCATGAAAGCGACAGAGGCTCAGACGGCTAGCTGGAAGGATTTTTGCACCGCGCAGGATAGGGAGTCTATGTGGGACAAAATCTACCGAGTAATCAGGAAAACGGCTAGACGTCAGGAAGACACGTTGCTCAGAGACGAACGGGGGCTTACCTTAACACCGAAACAGTCGGCTCAAAGACTGGCTGAATGCTTTTACCCGGATGACCGCCAGGACGGTGAGTCCGATCATCACAGGAGCACCAGGGATGATACGGAGGGAGACAACCCAGCAGTGGAGTCACACCTCACTGGCAATGATCCACTTTTCACACAAGCGGAAATGGATACAGTAGTCAGAAGTATGAACCCGAAAAAGGCACCTGGATCAGACGGACTCACTGCAGATATATGCGCAGCAGCTATTCAGTGCAATGGAGAAGTATTTTTGTGCTTAGCGAATTCCTGCCTTAGGCTAGCCTACTTCCCCAAAGCCTGGAAGTCAGCACATGTCTGCATCCTACGGAAACCCGGTAAGGAGGACTATACCCACCCCAAGTCATACCGACCGATTGGTCTATTGTCGGTATTAGGGAAGATCCTGGAAAAAATGCTAGTAAACAGGATCAAGTGGCATATCCTCCCGGCCCTGAACAAACGCCAGTACGGGTTCATGCCCCAGAAGTCGACGGAAGACGCCCTCTATGACCTGATGAGACACATAAGAACCGAAGTAGAAACGAAGAAACGCATTGTGCTACTCGTCTCGCTAGACATAGAGGGAGCTTTCGACAACGCCTGGTGGCCGAAGCTCAGAGCCCAACTGGCCAAGAAAGGCTGCCCGAGAAATCTTTATCACATGGTCCGCTCCTACCTGGACGACCGCATGATAAGGGTACACTACGCGGGCGAAACCAGCGAAAAGCCCACCACAAAGGGGTGTGTCCAAGGCTCTATAGGAGGTCCAATCTTCTGGAATGTAATTCTAGACGATCTCCTTCAGATGCTCAACGACACGGACGCCCATTGTCAGGCCTTCGCTGACGACGTCACTCTGGTGTTCTCTGGCAACGAATCAGGCGCAGTAAAAGCAAAAGCCGAACGGACTCTCCAAAAAGTGGTCGAATGGGGTACCCAAAATAAGCTTAACTTCGCCGCTCACAAAACGGGAGCCATGGTTATAACGAGGAAGCTGAAATGGGATCCCATCCGAATCTCAATGGCTGGGACCGTGGTGGAGCTTGTCGACGAAATCAAACTGTTGGGACTCACCATAGACCGTAAGCTGACCTTCAACGCACACGTAGAAAAAACGTGCCGAAAGGTAACGGATATCTACAGACAGCTGTCACGTGCGGCGAGGGTGTCATGGGGGCTCAATAGCGAGATAGTGAAAACCATCTACGTGGCGGTGATAGAGCCGATCGTCCTGTACGCAGCAAGCGCCTGGCACAAGTCTGCCAACAAGGTGATGGTGCGAAACAAGCTAGACTCAATACAGCGTGGTTTCGCCCAAAAAATTTGCAAAGCGTACAGGACGGTCTCTCTGACATCGGCGCTGATCCTGTCGGGAACCCTCCCACTGGATTTGCGCATTCACGAAGCGGCAAGCCTCTACGAGGTCAAAAAGGGCTACAGTGAGGACCACATTCCACCAGGAAGAGAAATTGAGGAAAAAACTGACGCCCTGAAGAGACCGCACCCGTCAAGGGTTGTGTCCATCGACTACGTCTGCCTGGAGGAGTTCAGCCAAGACGTGATCGATAGATACGACCTCGAAGGCCCTCAAATTTACACCGATGGGAGTAAAATTGAGGGCCAGACGGGAGCGGCACTCACATGGTGGGAGAGTGGAAGAGAAATCCGCCACTCAACCTTTAAGCTAGCGCCCTATAACACCGTGTTTCAAACCGAACTGTACGCTCTACTCAGGGCAGTGCAGATCGCAGGGAAACACAAGGCGCAGAGAGTCAGCATCCTCAGTGACTCAAGATCCTCACTGGAGCTCCTCAAATCACCGGACACGACACACCCCTTGGTCCAAGAGATCAAAAATGCCACAACCCAAACAAGAGCAACGGGGACCGATCTCAGGTTCTATTGGCTGCGAGCTCACGTTGGAACGCCAGGAAACGAGAGAGCAGACGAACTGGCAAAGCAAGCAGCCCTTAGGAAAAAGACCGCCCCCCAATATGACATGGTGCCGGTGTCCTACGCCAAGAGGTCGATAAGACAAAACACGCTCGAACGGTGGCAGGTTCGCTACGGGGCATCCGGGACAGGTGCGACAACCAAGAAGTTTTTTACAACTGTGAGAGACGCGAACAGCATATTAAAGAAACTCAAACTCACAAACTTCTTGGTTCAAGCGTTTACTGGTCACGGAGGCTTCGCCGCCTATCTCCACCGTTTTAAGATCAAAGATTCACCTTCGTGTGTCTGCGACCCGACCCTTGATGAGGACATCTGGCACATTGTCTGCGAATGCCCGCGTTTTGGCGTGGAAAGGTTCGACCTTGAACAAAAGACCGGAGTCAAGGTTTCCCCAGATAGCTCAAGCTGGAAAGCCCTGCTGGGAACAGAAGCCAACCGCGAAAGCACGAAGGGTTTTATAGAAAAAGTGGTACGCGTAGCGTGTTTAAGGAACAAATAGTTCGGAGCCCGGACTATTGTGTAAAACGCTACGCTGAAATCTGACACCACGAAAACCCTTCGGCCACAGGACCCGGGCAGGATCCCACGCCGAAACAACCCCCCAGGCCCCTCCCTAAACCTTCGTCCCCCCTTTAAACCCCCAATTTTCTTCTCCCTCATCCCAATCCCAACCCAACGCACCCCTAATCTTGATGATGCAATAAGTATTACCATTATAAAATCTTCCAAACCCTTACTCCCATCTCTAATAACCTCTGTTTTATCCTTCTTTGTATTAGCGTAATTACATCTATGTTAACCCAGAGCTAGCTCTAACTTTCAGTGTATAACATACACTTAAGGTTAGAGTTAGATATATTCCTGACGCACGCACCTCCCGAACACCTAACGGGTGTCGGTAGGACGGGGGATGGGGAATCCTGCAGCCTCCTAAACGGGAGAATGACTTTCTCTCCCGGCCCTTCAGCACTGGCTGGGGTAAGGTTCCGCGCGCGATTCACTGGTCCCCCGTCAAATTGACACCGGCCCTCCCATTAAAAAATGTATAGGCTAAGTTGCAACGGAAGAGGTCACAAAAGAGGGCAGCGCAAGGAGACCCGCGCAAAAATAGTATCTCCAGGCAAAAGAGAAAGCCTCAAAAAGGGTAGCCCCACCATAAAGATGGTATCAACAGCCACACAAGTGGTCCTAAAAGATCTCCGACCCAACCCTTCCATTGTCGGGCAAAAGAAAGGAAGCCCGTAGTCTGTAAGCATGCATGCGTCAGGATTTCCACTCCGCGACTCACATAGCTATAAGTCTCCCCCCCATCCCAACCCCCATTCCTATCCCCCCTAACCCCGCGGATAAGTAAACGGAGGAACGACTTTCTCCTCCGGCCTTTCAGCACTGGCTGGGGTAGTATCCGCGGGAGTCTAAATTCTAGTTGGTAATAGGGGCATTGGTGTTTTTAGCCGGTGCGAGCCCGGCAGTACCTGGGCCCTCCATTCCCAGGTCTCCGGAAGGGATTTTCACCTCTGCCCCTTTTTCTTAAAAGCAAACAAAAGCAAGGACTTTTGTCTTTGGCCCCTCAGGCGATTACCAAAAAAAAAAAAAAAAAAAAAGATGCCAGATAAAGTTATTTTAAAATTGTTTTTAAAATAAGCGAACGTTACATTATTAAATGTTGATACGGCAAGACTGTTTCTAACACGAGTATTTGAAACAAACCAACAAAAGCGTCCTATAAAGTACCTATTAATTGTGTGATTCAGGAATCCGACACTTAATGCCTTCTCACACGTTCCGGCAACTATTTGTTTTCAGGCCTTTCCTTAAGGCTAATACATCTACCAGCCTTCATTTTGGCCTCCGGATTGCACTGGCTTGATCACGTTCTAGCCCTGCTCGCTTCTATATCTCTTTGAAAAATATAGTCACACCATTCTAAAAGACCCGTTTTGACAGCTGTCAACTTGGCACACATATAAGTTAGGTCCTGGGTTAGGACATAGGACAATTTGGAAATCTCAGCTAGCCATGTGTGGGTAGCGTGTTTTTGTTTCTGTTTACTTTTTACATCCTGCAATCCTTTCAGTTTGCATTGATGTGCACGTAAACAAAAGTTACTAAAGAGACACACTTTTAATTTTCCATATAAGAACTAGATGGCGCTAGCTCTGATTTAAAACTCGGTATCGAATCGTTGCCTTGGTGAATAAGAAGTCACTGGGTGGTTAAGCGTTCCCTATACAGCGCAATTATAAGCTTTATATTTCACTATCGCTTTATATTTTTTATTATTGGTCCTGGTAAGATCAAATTCTGAAGTCCACTCAGACGAAGTAGCAGGCAGAAGCTAGTAGAAAATATAAACTCAAACACCTTTTGTACGGAGTTGATAGCTGTCAAAACGGGCCTATTCGAACGGTGCGACTATAGAGTCCCCACTATCTATGATGATCATCACCTCTCACTGTTGCAGCTGGCTTGGTGATCAGTATCTCGTGCAAGGCCTGGGCGAAGAACATCGTAGGCGACGAGGGGCACGGAGCGGCCCACTTCGAGCTGATGATAGACTAGGTCCATAGACAATAAGCTAACTTTTTATATACTTTATATACTCGTACTTTTTTTTAAAAATATTTTTGAAATATATACACATTTTTAAGATGTTTTTTGTTCGTTTCATTTTTCTGAATCTAGACCCGGGAATGTGTCAAGCCAAGTTCAAGCCAAGAAAAGAAACTAGCAGCACCCGTGTGTAATATAACACGAGCTATTTGCTCCCAAAATTTGGATATATTTTTGTAATTTTTTTAAACTCGTGTTTTCGGACTATATCGTAATCCGAAGAGACTAGAACTTGGTATTTTTTCACCTCCCGCATACGAGGGGCTAGTATTCTAAATTTTATACACAGCTTAAACGGTTATAAAGATAATAATGTCCAACTATCGTCTTTTTATGACTGATTGACTGACATATAGATCAAAAACCTAACTCATATCCTACCTTCTTAACCTACCTAAAATGTTCAAATTTGGCACCCAGCTAAAGCCGCATTTCACCACACTGGAACAAGACAACTCCGAGATTAGTCGATACAAAGGGTGATGGGCAATTTTGTATTTGTTGTATTGGACCCCGTCCCCACCCTCCAACAGTAACGGGATGCATGTCTATATGTTCATTAGGACCCAAAAAAAGACAAAATACTTATTTTAGTAGCAAAATCAATGGGGTTCTTTAAATTAAAACAAGGGCCAAGCAAGGTAAATTAGGTAAATCATCCATATACTCGTATGTGTTCATTTTCAAACAAATTCCATACGATACCATTATGATTTTCCAAGAAAACCGCATACAGGGTAAATCGCCAATAACTGGCCACTATTCAATAACTGGCCACCTCACACTAAAAATGAACATTATTTACCTAGAATAGAATGCATTTTAGTATAAGGTGTTAATTACTGGCCACCCTTCAATAACTGGCCACGTTATACTAAATTGAATTCTGTTTGTAGGTAACAGAGTTCATTTTTAGTATGAGGTGGCCAGTTATGGGAGGGTGGCCCGTTATTGGAGATTTACCCCATGGTGATGGACTCCTTTTTCCGCACTTAGCCCGTGTATGTCGGGCCATTGTGCGTGGTACCGGCTAGTGATCTAGCCAGCCTAACTCCGACCAGAAGCGCAGGATCCTCCTGGTATCTCCACAGGCTTCTCGGAGTGACCTCGGTGACTTGAGGATTTCAGTCCGTTGAGCGGCTACACCTACGCATTCCAGGATTACGTGGGGGGCTGTTTCGTCGGCCGATAGGCATCCCCTGCATAGGGGGCTGTCGGTCATACCTAGAACATACAAATGTTTGTTAAGCGAGCAATGTCCAGTAATGTTTCCTACAATTATTCGTAGGGCCTGTCTATCTAATGATAGGAGACGCTTTGTTAGACGCGCGTCCGGGTGTGGCACGGTTTCCCTAGATTGCCTACATGTACTGGTATTTGCCCATTGATTAGCATGTTGTTCGAGTGTTCTGTGACGTAACCATGACCTAAGCTGGCTGAATGCTAAGGGAAGCATTGGAGCGGGACCGATCGCTGGGCGATC
Organism: Acleris sparsana; assembly: GCA_923062465.1. Taxonomy (NCBI): domain Eukaryota; kingdom Metazoa; phylum Arthropoda; class Insecta; order Lepidoptera; family Tortricidae; genus Acleris; species Acleris sparsana. The sequence continues at coordinate 20,977,332 of OV281286.1, forward strand.
CGATCCTCTCCTGGCCAGCTGGTCAGCCGCATCGTTACCTAGAGATCCACTGTGCCCCTTTATCCATTGTATCGTGAGTTGGTTGTTTAGACCTATCACTTCCAATGCTGAGTGGCACTCTAGTATGAGCCCGGATTGTATTATTTTGTTGTCTAGAGCTCGTAGTACTGCAGCGCTGTCGGAAATAATTCGTATCTTTTGGTCTTTGATACCCCGTTTAGCCACTGCCTCGGCAGCCTGTAGTATGGCAGTACATTCACATTGGTAGATGGAACTGTATTCGCCTAAGGCTGTTGATATATTAATGTTGATTTCGGGTGAGTACACTCCTGTACCTGTTCCCTTTTTTGTCTTTGATCCGTCCGTATATATGCGTAGTTCGTATATACTGGACTGGTCAGTGGGTTCTTCAGCAAGCTGGATGGTGTAGCTTTTGTTGAAGTTGTGTTGTTTGGGTACCTTGTCATTAGGAGCACCTATCAGAGGTTGATATGTGATTGCTTCCTGAAGGATTTCGGTATGAGTCCCGCTTGTTGCTCCCCAGAGGTTGAGAGATTTCAGTCTGATGGCTGCTACCGCCGCCTCCTGTTGGATGAAGAGGTTAAGGGGCGGTAGACCCAACAGTATCTCCAGCGCCGCTGTGGGTGTAGTTTTCATGCAACCTGTAATAGCTACGCAAGCTAGTCTCTGAAATTGTTGCAGTTTATTTTTGGCTGTGGTCAGTTTAGTTCTGGGCCACCAGACCACAGCACCATAGGTGATAATAGGCCTGATCACAGCCGTGTATAGCCACATGGCAATTCTTGGGTGTATACCCCAGGTTCTGCCAAGTAACCTTTTACACTGCCAGAATATGACACAGGCCTTTTCTAGTTTGTTTTCTAAGTGTTTGTTCCATAGCAGTTTGTCATCTAGGATGACCCCTAAATACTTGACCTCTTTTGAAAGGGTCAAAGTCGTGCCAAAGAGTTTCGGTAAGCGTAGGTTATTTATAACCCGTTTCTTTGTGAACAGTACTAGTTCGGTTTTTGATGGATTTACTGACAAACCATGTTCGGAGCACCATCGTTCGACGATTTTGAGAGCCCCTTGCATAAGATCGCATAGGACTGACTCAAACTTTCCCCTTACGAGGATAGCTACATCGTCTGCATAGCCTACAGTGTAGAAGCCTGCCTCGTTTAGTGAACGGATTAGGTCATCCACCACGAGGTTCCACAGGAGTGGTGAGACGACACCTCCTTGTGGACAGCCTCTCCATACAACAGCTCGTGTGGTGCCGTTGACTGTTACCCGTACCGCCCTTTGTCTTAGCATGTTGTCGATCCATCCGGAAACGGCTGCATCGGCGCCATGGCTAAGTAGGGCTTGGCTTATGCTGTTGAATTGCGTCTTGTCGAAAGCCCCCTCGATGTCGATGAAGGTCACAAGAGCTGATGATTGTGTTGATAGTGCATTTTCTATGGGCGAAATGACACTGTGTAGTGCTGATTCGGTTGATTTACCTGAACAATAGGCGTGCTGTTGATGGTGGAGAGGATAATGCGCCAGAGTCCCGTCTCTGAGATCCCGGTCACAGAGTCGTTCCAGGGTTTTCAGTAGGAATGACGTAAGGCTTATTGGTCTATATGATTTAGGCTGCGTATAATCACTCTTACCTGGTTTGGGTATAAATACCACTTTAACTTCTCTCCATTTTGTGGGGACATAGCGGTGCCAGAGACATGCCTGATATATCAGGACTAGGTGAGGTGCCACTGTGTCTTGGCACCATTGTAAAAGTCCAGGAAATATGCCATCTAGGCCTGCCGCTTTAAACGTCGAGAAGCTGTTGATTGCCCAAACCACTTTTTCTAGTGTTACTATTCTTTGGGCAGTATTGATGGCCTCGACAGTTGGTTGTCCAAAAGTCTGCCAGGTTATGTCTTCCCATGTGGAGTCCTCCGTAACTGTACACCCTGGGAAGTGTGTGTCAAGCAACAGCTCACACATCTCAGTATTAGTTGTTGTGTAGTTGTTGTCTGGTTTTTTCAGTGAGCCTAGGTTCCTATTCGATTCGCTGGATAAGATGGTTTTTATCCTGGCCGCCTGAGTGTTTGATTCGATGTTGGTACAGAAGGTTCTCCAGCAGTCACGTTTCCTCTCACGGATCCGTTTTTTGTACTGTAGCTGGGTCCGCTTGTAGGCGTCCCAGTCTGTTGCCTTCCTTGTGTTGCTCGCTCTGTTAAACAGCTTGCGTAGTTTACATCGCATTTTCTCGAGTTCAGGTCCCCACCAGCCATTGCGATTGGTGGTTTTCGTCGAGGGCGTTGTAGATGGACAGGTTTTCGTAAACGAGTCTAATAGTGTTTCCGTCAGTTTATTTACGTGTGTCTCTATGTCTGCAGTCTCCTTGTACCCTGTCGGGATTGTGTCAGGAGCCAGGTTTGCAGATATCAGTCTGTTGAACTTTGTGCGGTCGGTCCGTCTGGGATTTCGCCAAAGTTCTGGCTGTTTGGAGTCCACGTTTAGTTTGTATCTTACCCATCTATGGTCGGAGCATGACAGGTCTTTCGACACATGCCAGTCGGAGATAACCTCCGATACTCTTTCCGTAGCAAGTGTGATGTCGATTATAGTTTGGAATCTGGAGGTGACAAAAGTTGGTTCTGACCCCCTGTTTATAAGCCTGAGATTGGTAGAAAATAAAAATTCAACTAGTTCCTCACCTCGTTTATTGGAAGATCCGCTGCCCCACAGGGTGTGGTGCGCGTTTGCGTCCGCCGAGATGATCAGCTCAAGCTTGTTGTTTTCGCAGTGCCTGATGAGATTTGCCAGCTCAACCGTCGGTATGTCCGCATCGCCCGCCAGGTAGGCTGACGCTACTATGACCTCCGGGATGCTAGGGCAGTTGTTTTGGAGTCTGATCGTAGTCAGATCTCTGGAACAGAACTCATTCATTAAAACTGCATTGATAGATTTTGGTACATAAATACATGTGCGTGGATTAGTTACGGTGGTATCGAGTAGAATCTTACCTCCGATGTTGTTTAGACCGCATATCCTGTCCTTCCTTATCCACGGCTCCTGGATAAGGGCGACGGTCTTGTTGTTTACCTCCAGCATTCTGCGCAGGGTAGCCGCCGCGGCTTGTTTATGCTGGAGGTTGGCTTGGACGACGTTAGAGAGGGGAGGAGGAGCGAATGGGGCTGCTCACTTCCTCGTCCGTTCCCAGCGGGACGTCCTGGTCCATCAGCTGCGCGACATCCTCCTCCAGATCGCCGAAATCGGCATCTCCGTTGGAAGTAGTCTGCGAGCGAGCTGACAGCCCATCCTGCTTCTGCCTTTCGGCGGAAGAGTGTTGGGTGACCTTTGGTTCGCCAGCTTCTCTCTGCCTTGCGGCGGAGTTCGGCCTGCTTACCACAGACGTAGACGCGCCTGCTCCCTGGTCAGTGCTAGCATACTCACTCTGCTTTTCAGCGGAGGAGTCGCTGGTGACTCTGGGTGCAGTCGCAGTCTCAGCAGGGTCCGGCGGCATATCCTGCAGCTTTCCCGAGCTCCCGAAGAAACGGATGTAGGCGTTACCCAGCTTGTAGCAGAGTCTCCGCCCCCTCGCTAAGATCCCGGGAATCTGGTCCGCTGGAATACCCAGCACCAGAAAGGTACCCGAAGGATTACCCTCATGGCGCTCGATATTGTAAAGCGACCACCTGCTAACCTGATACCACTTGTTCTGACCAGCCAAGATGCGTTGAATCATCTTAGGCTCGTCAGCACAAGTCGGTAACAGGACAGCGGACTTCACCCGTTTGGGGATGTCCGTTTGCCGCTTTACCACCAGCCTGGTCCCGGGAATTGGTGACGTGAAATTGGCTACGGTGTCCTTAAGCCACTCTACGTCCTTGACGTCCTCGCACTGCAGCTTCAGCACACCCTCACTGTGAAAGGGCTTGCCCCGAAAGGAGGGCCAGTACGGAACGGTGTTGGAGGCGCCTGGGGCATCAGCAATGTCCTCGATGCTGGTCTCCAGTGTGCCCTTAATGCCCTCCACCTGGACAGGTGTTAGGTCGGTGAAGGGTTCCGCCATCACCGCGACAAATAGGTCGTTCAGGACCACAATGTCAGCGTAGGTGACGGCCGGTTTCACCAGACTGGTGGAGGCCTTGGTCCGTTTCGCATCGCTGCTTAACGGGGATTATGTGTCGTCGGGGCGAGGGCGCTTAGGTACTTTCTGGCCACTACCCTGTGGCTCGGATTTCCCTTTCTTGCCCCTTCCGCCGCGCTTTCTTTTCGCCGTCTGGGATGTCACGGCCTTGTTCTTCGCCCCTTGGCTGGGACGGAGTGCCTTTTCGGCGCTCAGCTTCGTCCCACCTTGGCTTTCGCCGAGGCGGTCCGTCTGCTTTGCTCCTACTGTGGCGACGGGGGTCGTTGCCGACCCTTTGGCTTCCTCCTGCCTTGCGGCGGGAGGTTGCCTCCTCTCCAAGCCTGCCTGGGCAAAGTGTGCTGCACGCTTTGTCGCGCGTTTATCTTTTTTGCGCCTGTCTGATGGGTTGCGCTTTCGTGAGGTAACCTGCACCCACTGCTGTTCACCGGTCTGCGAGGGACCGGGTTGGGGGCTGGCTTGTTTGTTGCGGGGCGCTTCGTTAGAAGCAGCGGCCTGCTGTTGATTAGTGTTTTGGGGTTGGTTTGCAATACTCTTTTTATCCATATTGGTTGAGAATATATGTTTCGTTCTCCTCGGCGTCCCACCCTCCTGGGAGCCCGCAGATGGGGATGCTCATTCGAGCACCAGGACCTACCGCGGAGAATATAGGGTCCAGGGTCCGCGTTGCAGCGAGCCCGCGCGGTGCGAGAAGGACTACGGTTGTCGGGCCGAGGTTTTGACCCGTACTCGCCGTAGAATTTGCCCTCCGCCGGCTGCGCACCTCATGACCCCGTAACCCTCGCCGACCACCCTTAAGGGGCGCCTTTGCCGGATACCTCAGGCTGGCTAGTTCCTGAGGCTGTCGATTTTCGGGAATGCCGGACCAAAGAGGGCGTGTTGCCTCCACAAGATAACTACAACCCGATCTGTGGTAGGCTCAACCCCCCAGGACTCCATTATCCCCTCCTACGACGCTCAACTACGCACGGCACTATCACGTAGGTGGGCTCTGCACTCTCCACGAGGAAGAGGCCGGTCTGACACGCCCACAGGTCATGACCTACCAGTCCTTTTTGTTGCGGTTGCTACAAGGTCGCTGGTGAAGCCTCTTCGGACAGAACTCCGGTGGTTGGGAAGGTTCTTAGCCAACAACCAGTAAGACCCCTTGGGGAGTCACTGACTGTTGCCCAGGGTATACCGGCGGTTTGGGATTCGCGTTCCATCCGGACGGATCCTAATGGACTGCCAATCCCGCCGCACTCGAGGAGGTGACCTAACAAATACCCCCTAACAGATTTACCCCATATGGTGATCGTCGCCATTGTAAAAATACATAATGTTGCCAAGATCTATAAACTGGCACATTTTTCATCTCTGTTGGTGGGTGGGGACATTTTAGTTTAGCCCATCGTCCTTTGGCGTTTAATCTAGGTATAAGCCTAGACCTTACCTTATTCTCGTTTTGTCGAATCCACCCTAAGTAATTAATTGTGAGTTCAAAGGAAAAACTCAGAAAACCATAAAAGTACATTGTTGCCTAGGCGCAGAAAGTAAGGGTTTTCCTGACGAGGTGGTTAGCAGGCCGAGCAATAGCGAGTCAGGAAATCCTCGTTTCCGCCGAGGCATACATAATGCTTTTCTCAAACATGTGAGGAAATAACACAAATACATTTTTAAAAAGCAAGTAATTTAATTATGCAGAATGAACGAATGTTACCGACTGTCAATTGTTTTTTAATACTAACCAAAGACATTGGAATGCAAATTCAAAAATAAACACACGCACTGTGCTAAAAAAGCGAGCAGTTACCTTGGCTGTTTGGAATTTTTGTCTTGGTCCTTTTGATTTTGTATGCAAATTGACAGCATTTTTAAGAAAAATATAGACATGGACGGAAAGTGTTTTCATATGTTTTTTTTACTCCTAGGAGTAAAATGAGGCTCTTTTCGTCCTTGTCTTTCAATCGGAAAACCGTTTTTTCCGAGCATGTTTGAGAAAATAATATTATATTTGTTGTTGTATACTTTTTTTTCTAGAAATTTTGCGCCTTGCAAAGTTGTAAGAGCAATTATGATCTATTTAACATTTGACTCGGATAGTTTCCAGTTATTTACTAGTAATCTCATGTTTATCTAATCATCATACCATGTTTATGTTACATGCAAATTATTGTTTTTTATTGTAAGGTTCTATTCTTAATATTTGATTTGCTGGTAAAAACTAGCCAGGTCAAAAGTGGAGGTTCAAAGGACCATAACTTATTTGTTTTGTGTTTAATAATTCGACGACCTATACAAATTAAAAAAGTCATATTTTTAAATAGCAAACAATGTTGTAGCAGAAAAAAAAACGACACTTTTTGTTTTTAAACTTAAGAATGTTACACAGCAGTCAACTTCTGCTATATTTATTGATTTTTGATTTGTATTAAAATATATTTCCACCGAAGATACGCGAGAAAAGAATTGTTATTTTCTATAGAAATATAAATTCTCGTCTCGAATCTTCTCGCCTTGTCTGGCCGGGAAAAGCACCTTTTAAACGTCGGCTCGCTTTACCTTTCTACGGAAATCCCCGATTCATAGACAATATCAATACTTATTACTTATTATTTTATACTTTACGATACCATCCTGTTACGTGCAAAAAAGCTGCGATTCACTGTAAAAACAGCATTAAAGTGTAGATTTATAGTAAAACAAACGCAAAGCCAAACAATAATTAATAACCGAAAGCAAAAAAGAATGAATAGCTTGCTAAGGAATTAACAACATGATAAAAGAAATAAAAGAAATAAAAGAAATTTATTTAGTAAGTAGGCCGCTCGGGCACTTTTACACGTCAAGATACTACCAGCGCTTCCCAAGAGGAGACCACTGCTGAGAAGAAACGCCGCAAGAAACTCAGCAGTCAGTCATTTTTTAAACTTATTTCATATTGCATATTACAATGGTATGTACAACTTAATCTAGCATTATATAAAGCTACAAGTATTAAATTAAATATAATATCAAATAACAGTAGTTCAGCAGGAAAACATGCCAAAAATCTTACGGGAGAGAAAGATAGAAAAGAATAAAATAAAATAACTACAACTACCTACTTATATATGTGTATATGAGATGGTGCAAGATGACCACATAAAAGTTTCGATATGTTTTCCTGCATCAACGGTGTCCCCCAGACAAGAAAAAGCAGGATAAAGCCTTTGCATTTGAACAAATTACTATTGACTAAGTTTCGGGTGTAGGCCATGCATTTTTGTCTGTTAGATAGTCCTCGACCCTATAATACGCTTTAGACATTAACGACCTTTTCAAATATTTTTTAAGTGCTGGAAAGGGTAACTTTAAAACTACTTCAGGTAATTTATTATAGAAATGAATGCATTGACCAACAAATGATTTATATACTTTACGGACACGGAATTTTCGAATAGCTATTTTATTTTTATTTCTAGTATTTAAATTATGTATATCTGAGTTTTTGGTGAACGAATATAAATTCTTAATAACATAAATAATATTCTCGTAAATAAATTGAGACGCTACAGTTAAGATATTAATTTCTTTAAAAAGTTCTCTTAATGAGTCACGGGAATTTAAATTATAAATAGAACGAATGGCCCTTTTTTGTAACACAAATATAGTTTGTATGTCAGCTGCCTTACCCCAAACCAGAATACCATAAGACATAACACTATGAAAATAACTATAATAAACTAAGCGAGCTGTCTCAACATTAGTTAGTTGTCTAATTTTCCTAACGGCGTAAGCTGCCGAACTTAGTTTACCTGCCAGTGCAGCTATGTGGGGACTCCATTGCAAATTTTTATCTATTGTTATGCCTAGGAAAACCGCCCTATCTACCATTAGCAAACACTCGTTATTTAGAAAAATACTAGAATCTACCGGTTTAACATTAGGCAAAGCGAACCTAACACATTTAGTTTTCTTGGCATTTAGTAGCAAGTTGTTACTAATAAACCAATTATGTACTTTAACTAGAGTGGCGTTTATCCTACTGTAGTCTACGGTTTTTCTATCTACCTTGAAAATTAGTGAAGTATCATCAGCAAAAAGTACAATATCGCAAAGTTCATCTACTATTGGTGGTAAGTCATTTATGTAAACCAAAAATAAAAAAGGACCTAAAATAGAGCCTTGAGGCACACCTATTTTCACTGTAGCTCCAACAGATTGCGTTTTGTTTACAACAACTGTTTGAGTTCTATCACTTAGATAAGAAGACATAAGGCTTAAAGCTTTATTGGACAATCCATAATGTTCTAATTTTAAAATAAGGGTCATATGTTCCACGCAATCAAAAGCTTTAGAAAGATCACAAAATATTCCTATTGCGTCGCAAGATGTTTCCCAACTGTTATATATATATTTAATGAGTACCGATGCCGCATCAATTGTTGATCGACCTCTTGTAAAGCCAAACTGGTTATTGCTAAGTAGTTTATTTCTGTTAAAGTGACCTAACATATCCTTCAGCATTAGTTTCTCAAAGACTTTACTTAAAACTGGTAGTATGGAAATGGGACGGAAGTTCGTTATATCACTCATCTCGCCTGATTTAAAAAGAGGTATGACTTTACTATATTTCATGAGATCTGGAAAGATCCCCTCTGATATGCAATTATTGTAAATTAATGCTAGATGGGGTGCAATTACATCTATGATATGAAAGAGCACTTTAACTGATGTGCCCCACAAATCTTCAGTCTTTTTTAAACTAAGCGATTTAAATATCTTTACTATTGAATCTGAATTTACAGGGCTGAATTCAAAGTTTATATTACATTTACTGACATTAGTGCAAAGTAATGATTGAGCTTCAACCGCGGATGATTTAAGACATTTCGTAGTATTAATTGCCATGTTGGAAAAATAATCTTCGAATGCTAATGCAACATCTTTATTTGACGTGATTGGATGGCTACCTGTGTTCAGGGTGACTTGATTATCACGAGTTTTTGATTTTCCCGTTTCTCTATTTATAATATTCCATACAGTTTTTACCTTGTTCTCAGATGATTTGAGTTTAAGACTAAGAAAAAATGCCTTAGCAGTTAAACAAACTTGCTTAAAGGTCCTCGAATATTTCTTAACATAAATTAGGAAATCAGCATTCTTATTGTCCTCCCTCTCTCTATATAAGTCATAAAGCCTATTTCTACTTTTATGAATGCCTGCAGTAGCCCATTCACTAAATCTGGTTTTCGACCTAGTAATAGTTTTAATTTTAAAATTGTTGTTAAATTGATGTAGAATTATGCCAAACAAGTCTTTATAAATATTATTACATTCATTCTGTGAAAAAGGTAACACTGAAAGATTACTCTGAACTTTGTTTTTGAATAATTTCAAACGATTACTAGTTATAGGTCGGTAAGTTATTGTGTGAGGTTTTTGATAAAAATCAGAGATGAAAGATGCCTTCTGACCACTATGGTCAGAATTAAAACAATTAAATATTTCTTTATCCAAACAATCGCAGTTACAAAAAATATTATCTAAGCAAGTTGCACTACTAACACCTATCCGAGTGGGTTCAAAGAACAGATTACCTAAATTAAAAGATTTAAATAAACTTAGTAACCTAGTGGTATTATTTGACTTTTCAAGTAAGTTAATATTAAAATCTCCACAAACTATAACATGCTTCTGGCTATTACATGCTAATTTTAACACATGTTCCATAGTGGATTCAAATGTGCAAAAATCAGCCAATGGTGGTCTGTAAACACATATTATTATATAACTTTCTATTTCTGCGCATGAAATTTCTACAATCCTTTCTATCGATTGCTTTACAATATCCTTTCTTTCTTTGGATTTAAGAGTACTTTTAATAATTATAAAAGAGCCACCATGAATGGCACTTTTCCTGGCAAAATAACTTACTAATTTAAAATTTAAAAAATCAAAAATTAATTGATTTTGTCTAAGCCAATGTTCAGTAATGCACATTATTTGTACATTTTCATTATCTAAGAACAACCCTATTTCTAGTTCTTTGCTGGAAAAACCTTGAATATTTTGGTGAATTAAATTTATACTCAAGGGTGTTTCCGCTGTCCTATAATTTAGTTTAAATCAAGAGGCAAAGCATTATTGCCAATTTTGGCTTGTTGAGGCTGTGAACTATTATATCTATTTGGTTCTATATTAAAAGCTAATAGATCAACCAAGGTCAAAATATGTTTCTTGGGCAAATGAATTTTTCCTGATGTTAGATCAAGGCGCTTTATAAATTTGTTTAAATCAAAGAAATGATATTTTTTATTAAAGCATATAAATAGCATTGATTAAACTTTTATCCAAAAACTGCTTATTATAAAGTGGTTTTAATCTGATCTGGTTTAGTTTCAAATAGGCATCACGCTAATCCATAAAAACTATTTTGCTTTAAATATTATATCGAATAAATAAAAATTAAGCAAATAATTATACAGATAAATTATAGCAACACTATTTTTTAATGGTCAATACGCTACGTTAGCAAGTGTAGTGTAGCAACATTACTCAGCTGTCGAACTCGTTTCGAGAGTGACTGACGTTTATTCGACCACCGGATTATCAGCAATTCACTTTCCTACTAGCTTTTGTGATTGCTTACTAGTCACAATTTGAGTTCGAAATTGTTGCGACGCAATTAGTAAAAATGGCATCGTTTAGGTTTTACCTCTTGTCGGCGGTGATGTGCTATATCCTGGTTGTCGGTGAGTACCGTTTTTTTTATTTTTCTTCTATGTCGCAACGTAAATGAGTGGATGTCTTTGTTGGTTTTATCGCACGAATTGTGGACGGGGCGTTGCGTTTTTCAGCTCTATGCAATCCGTATTGTTATCCAACACCAATTGTGAGATTAAACTTAACAATCTGAGAGTACCTCCATATTTTTTCGGTACGCTTCTAGAAAATCTTCCCCTATGTTAATTCAATTGATGCGTTCTAATTTGTTTTATTAGCCCACTTTTCTCCTTGGACGTTCGTTCAATCGACTATTCACTACGCAAATCATTAAATTAGGTACATTGCAAATTCAAAAGCTTACCATGATTGATACCTACCTTAAAAACGTAGAAAACTGGATTGACCTTAATTTTCTTACTACCCTGTTTTATAGATTTTACTTTTATCCTTATTATTTTTATTCTGTTATCTTGCCTAATAAAAAAAAAAGGAAAAAAATATATGCTACTTTTCAGTTAATTACAATAGGTATGTGTATACACCGTGTTTTTTTTGATTTACGATAACTTTAAGGGAACGTTCTTTAGGTCAAACAAAGTTAATGTCCCGAAGACAGACAAATGATAAGTCTAACGGTTTTAAAGATATTTAATTTTTAAATTTAATCATTTAATCACGTTAAACTAGCGTAAAAGGCTCTTAATTGATAACAACAATTTTCTTTTAATACGTATGAGTAAAGAGTTTCCAATTGTTAGGTTTGTATACGCATCAATCTAAAGTGACTTGTACCTGTCAAGTGTTATCTTTACTTGTGTGTGTATGTCACGCCAACATAGACGTATTTGACACTGATTATTAGCTAGGTAACTCTAAAGGCCCTTTTAGAATGACCAAAGATAAAAGATGTCATTATTTTGTTCTAAACTGAAAAAAAAATTTTTTTTGCAATATTTAAAAATCTAATCTACCAATTAGTTTCTATAGATATACCTAGTAATATGCCGAAGTTATCGTAAATCAAAAAAAACACGGTGTAGAAAGAAAAATAACTGAAATTATCATGACCTTGATCTGATAATCACTACATTCATGATATTTTTATTGAAAAGTTAATCAATTATAAGTTTGAACTCAGGGCCATATTCCAATCAAAGTTAGTTTTGTATGCAATTTGATTTAGGGTCTATTTATATGAAAATGGTTAGTCCTGGTACTGAATCAAGTTAATGTATGTTCAATGCCCATAATTGGTATTTGTATAGATTTATGACGTGCCTTTTGAGCAGTGTTTTAATGTGCCTTTTGTATAACCCCTCATAATATGATTAGACAAGGATCTATGCTTGAAAATTTGTATATCTATGAGCCAAGTTTTCAAGTTTTTTGGACTTTTCTCAAACTTCTAGAACTTCACATGTTTTTACCTCCCGCATACGAGTTAACAAATTAACTAAGGAGTTAGGTTAGGTACCATATTAAAAGGGGCGGTGTGGCAATAAAAGATCTATTATTGCAATTTCACAATCAACAACATTGATTAGCTTCATATTAATTACACAAATGCAGCTGACATCTGTGCTTTTTTTATTTAATCAGAAAATTATAGTTTCTCTTGCTTACATGTGACTTTATCTACATAGAATTCATTTATCGCTAGTCCTTCGGGAACCGACCAATTTTTTAGAATAAAAAGAAGCCTTTGTGCTATTCCAGACTGTATTCAATCTCTGTTCTATATTTCATCCATATCCAATCAGCCGTTTTGGCTTGATTGAGTAACAAACATACAAAGCTTTCAGATTTATAACATTATTATGATAAGATTGTAGTAAGGAAATGTATATAATCAAAATAACAGTATGTAATTGTGTATGTTGCTAGTTTTACACGAGCTTAGTACTTGTCATTAGTGTAAGTGATTAGGGACTTGTGTGCACTGTGACAAGTAGCCGTCTACACGTTGGTGTTGGAGAATGGAATTAGTAAAAAAAAAAAGATAAAAAAAAACAACAGTAGTTACAAGACTTCACTTGACATCAATATTCACACCACCCGACAAGTGACAAGTATATTAGTAGATTTTAAATGTGGGTAGGCACCGCTTAGTAAACAGGACTGGCTTCTTATCACTCGCACTTGCAGTTGCACAAATACAAAGGACTGAAGCCCGATTTACATTGTTCAAGTACAGTTGAATGAAGAAATAGAAAGCGATTCTATTCGGGTCCACTGGCAAGGCAACTTAGCTCACTACTGTACAATCGGTTTACACTACTGTACTGGCCACTGTTCTTGACTAATGTAAATTGGGCTTAATGCATATGTTTTCACACATGTGACAACCATAAGTGACAAGTCCTAAGATTTAGCTACTAAGCTTGTGTAAATCTAGCATGTTGTAGCTGTAGCATGCTGTAACAATCACATTCCTACAGAATTAATAGTATTGTTTGTATGTCTTTACAAATGGATGGACATGTTTTAAAGTGCGGAGGTCCTGTTACATTTGATTGATTTGCACTTATTTTCTTTGTTAAGGAAACAACGAGGTTATATTTAGCCAGGCCATTGATGATAAAAATAAGGAAAATCTCTCAATATACCTGGTTGTTTGAAACTTTAATGTAATAACAGCAGACTTAGCTCCTAATTGCCTTTCCAAGAGAAAGTAATCGAATCATTCTGGCTAATATTATACTCCCTTGCCACACTGTATCTCTTTCACTGTAAACTAGTATGATGAAGAGACCTACTGATAAACTTTGCTATAGTCTTATATACCAATATTCCAAGTATTTTTTAAATAGGTAATGCTATACATTATTAAACTGTGACTTGCTAATCTAACTGTAATAATATTTGATAACACTGTAACATATTTGTAATCATTATTTATACTAATTATTTCCTGTAATCCTCAACAGGCCAAGGCAGCATCACAACCGAGAAGTCATACACAATCAGCCTCGTCACCGATCCTGAAACTACTCTGAAGGATACCACTACAGTTGATCCTTCCACTACCACAAAAACCACTCCTGCCCCTACCACCACGTCAACAACAACAACAACAACCACACCCCCTCCTACCACCACCACAACAACAACAACCACTCCCCCTCCTACCACCACCACCACAACAACAACAACAACAACCACTCCCCCTCCTACCACCCCAACAACCACTACTACGACAACTGAACCCCCGAAACCCACTCCGCCCCCTACTCCCAAGCCTGTCGGACCTCCGGAGCAGGGTACCTGGTCGTTTACCTTTAATAACGTCACCTGTGTGGTAATGCAGTTTGCAGCGCAGTTGAATGTGACCTACCCAAAGACTGTTAACAATGGTGAGTTTTTTTAAAAATAATAATTTATAAATACACATACAGTACTTCTTAAGAGTTCGGCATATCTGTCACTCGTGTTTCATACAAAAACGAAGATTGCCAAACTACATTAAGAAAATAAAAGCACTGTAGTTACCTGATATTATTATTGCAGACCACGATTTTAGATGGACGCGGCTTGAAACAAGCGGCAAAAACAAATTCATAGAAATGTTTAATTTATTCGCTTAGATAATGTCGCTACACGCGCATGTACTTGTGGTTATTGTAATAAAATACGACTATGATTCGATTTAAACTGTCAAATAAAACTAAGCGAATGGACTACAAAAAAGGGCCATTCGTTCTATTTATAATTTAAATTCCCGTGACTCATTAAGAGAACTTTTTAAAGAAACTAATATCTTAACTGTAGCGTCTCAATTTATTTACGAGAATATTATTTATGTTATTAAGAATTTAGATTCGTTCACCAAAAACTCAGATATACATAATTTAAATACTAGAAATAAAAATAAAATAGCTATTCGAAAATTCCGTGTCCGTAAAGTATATAAATCATTTGTTGGTCAATGCATTCATTTCTATAATAAATTACCTGAAGTAGTTTTAAAGTTACCCTTTCCAGCACTTAAAAAATATTTGAAAAGGTCGTTAATGTCTAAAGCGTATTATAGGGTCGAGGACTATCTAACAGACAAAAATGCATGGCATACACCCGAAACTTAGTCAATAGTCATTTGTTTAAATGCAAAGGCTTTATCCTGCTTTTTCTTGTCTGGGGGACACCGTTGATGCAGGAAAACATATCGAAACTTTTATGTGGTCATCTTGCACCATCTCATATACACATATATAAGTAGGTAGTTGTAGTTATTTTATTTTATTCTTTTCTATCTTTCTCTCCCGTAAGATTTTTGGCATGTTTTCCTGCTGAACTACTGTTATTTGATATTATATTTAATTTAATACTTGTAGCTTTATATAATGCTAGATTAAGTTGTACATACCATTGTAATATGCAATATGAAATAAGTTTAAAAAATGACTGACTGCTGAGTTTCTTGCGGCGTTTCTTCTCAGCAGTGGTCTCCTCTTGGGAAGCGCTGGTAGTATCTTGACGTGTAAAAGTGCCCGAGCGGCCTACTTACTAAATAAATTTCTTTTATCTTTTTTATCTTTAAGAAGCCGGCCATTAGGCGCCGCGTAACGCAAAGCATGCAAGCGTTAAGCATATTATAAAAAGTAGTTCGTCTCCCGTCCTTCAGGACTTTCTATTATCTAATGCCGCTGGGGCTGTAGGCTTGCGTCGACGCGCGTCGCTTGATAATTAATTAAAACCAAACGCGACGACGGCGCGGCCCCGACTGAACCGGCTTAGTCCGGCCTGTAACTACTGTGCCTTAAGTCACGGCCAGGCCGTTAGGAAATTGTTTTTTAAGACGTGTTTATCTACGCGTAAACTGATTAGAATTTTAAAATCTACATTACTCTGTTATCGTTATGCTACGAATACTCGCGAAAGAAAATAATAATAATTAAATCAAATAATAAAGATGAAGATAGCGCAAGTCGACTTATTAAGTTTACATTCGGTTTGTGTTCTATTTACATTCGGTTGAAATTTTTAGCTCAGTTATTTAGCTTCACATGTAACTTGCAAACAATGTAGTAAAATGTTGGAAGTCTACTTTTAATTTGCCGGTATGACTTGAAATTTTGTACACTATTGCAATTCAATAATTTGGCACCATCGAGCTGGTATAATGATGTCTAGCTTACTATTCTTAGTATTCTGTACCATTCTTGTATGCCCTCTAACCCCTAATTTTACTTCATTTTTCATGATATATCGGCAATAGAAATAATAACATTAAAAAGGTGGTTTTAGAACACACTGGTTTTTTTTTTTTTACTGGCGAAATACAAGCTTTTTAATCGAACCGATTTGAAATTTATCAATCGGATAAACGCTTAACAAATTGTTCAGGATTTAAAAATAGTTTTATCACTAATTAAAAGTTAATATTTGTATAAAAAAAATGTTTCGCACTCTGCTGATGATAACGGGCGGTAGGTCTGAATAAGGCCACGCCTTGCAATCGCGATGAATCGCACGATTGATTCCGCAATGTCGCAATTGTGTAAAATTGCACTACATTGTGTTTCTACGGATTGCGTTGTCGACTCTTGATCGAAAGGTACCGAGATCGATCCCCTGTTACCGCATTTTGCACCCAAACATATCTAACTCACCCTTAAGCATTCGTATAATCCGGTGAATCCGGTGTTGGTAAATAAGGTACATACTGGGTATATCCCTGATGGTTCCAATGGAAGACCAGCGCCGCCGACTTAAATGCATTTCGCCAAGTTGGGACCATTACGTGACTACATTCTTCTTAGGCGTATTTCTTTGTCCTTTGTTGTTGTTTGTCACGAATAAATAATTTTCTTTCTTTCTTTCTCTTTTACATAGGTATTTACTCGGAATTTGGGTATTTAGACTTACCTCGGTACACAGAGTAAGCATTCCAACTAAGTCAGTATAAGGTTCGGTTCCCGACTATTATGTTCTTTTGTTTAATCTTTAAATGCAGTTAAACCTTATTCGACAGTCGTTATCTGCACGCGATTCTTTGGCTTTTCAAACTGACATAGCTATACCGCAAAATGCAGTGCAATTACATGACTCAACCCCATAAGCGGATTATCCCGCCCCGCCGCCCGCTCCGCGCGTCCCTAAGCGCGGCCTGCCCGTGGCCGTGTTTATCGTTCCTTATCAGAATAACATTCAGAACTAAGGGGCGTCTGTTCGCGCGTCAAACTATAACGCTATGATAATTTAAGTTTTTCTAGGAAACCATTTAAAAAACCTGCCAGTTTTATAAGTTTAATGTATCTTCGTCTGTTTGTGTCGTCGTAGCTCACAAACGAATGAACCGATTCGGGTGCAGGTTTTTTTAATAGAAGGCTAGTTTTACTAGGCTAGGGTTTAACTTGGTTTGATTAAAATCGGTTGGTCCATTTAGGAGTTATCTGGCTTTAAATAAGCGGTTGCAATTTGGTCCGGAGTACGAGTTTGACGTGTGTATCTGTTTATACCATAGGTAGAATGAAACCGGTAATAAAGTTTTTAGAAATATTAATAATGAAATGCAATTGACCGGTAATACTGCATTGTTAACCGGAATTCAAAACCTGTGGTCAAAGCCTGTAAATAACATAAAGTTCTAAGCATGAAATAAGAAAAATATAGGATCATTTGCGTCACTTCATTAAAATTTAACGGTTTTCTCGAGGTGCGGAGGGCGCGTAATGTAATATCGACTCAGATAACTTCAATTTCGTCCTCTTTTCCTTTTGATAGCCGCGAAATTACTTTTAGTCGCACATGATAGGAAATGCTGGCTTTTCTTTTGGGTAAAGAATACGTGAAGAGCCTCGTTTTTTACCTAAACGTGAAATGAACGTATTAAGACCCATTTTTTATTCGATGCAGCTAAGGCAACTTCTTGATTTTTTAAATTTAATTTATATATAGATTAGAAATAAATAATACAAAAAAGGCGGTAAAGCTCGTTGCATGGTGCGTGAAATTGTACATTGTTTGTCATAAATGTATGTATTTATTTGTATAATTTCCTTTAATTTTTTTAAAGAAGCATTGAATATGCCATGGCAGAAACGGGGATTGCTTGACCCTGCGCCCTCTGTTCTCCAATCCTGTACAAAAATTATATTTCTACGGTTAGATTAAATGGAGTGAAAAGCCAGTAGACCGAGACCTAGCTAAGATGGAAATGCTACATACATTTCTCTTTTCGAATAGAAATGTAGGTATGAAGTTGCCATAAAGCGGTCGATGCGATCTGTCATTAGCGTACTCCAATCCTATACGTTTGGTCGATTTTCTATAATCTCTAACTTAGCTTTAGGTGGGTTATACTTATAATAATTAGTAGAATGGCTTAGTCGCAAAATTACTGTAGCCTACATCTTATAAAGTGCGAGTCGCTTACAACGTTGTTTTTTCATTTCATGTATGTTTTAGCGAAGTTGACGAAGCCCCGCGTGGCGAGGCCCCTATTCCTGGGCGGTTTACCCTTCGGGCATTTGAAGTTGCCTAACGAACCTAACCTACCTAGGTAACATAACCTCCTGAGGCCCAACGAAAACTTCAGCATGTAGTCACTACGGCCCGTAGTCCTACCAGTAGTACTATTGTTTTATACTCATTCAGACCCAAGTACTTAGAAGACAAAATAGCGGGTTTTCTATTAAGTCGTACTGGTAGGACCATGGTACGCTATTGGCGGGTTTTCTATTAGGTCCTACTGGTAGGACCTAATAGACGTGGTACGCTAAGACTATACAACTATCGAAGGAGCTGGGTCTGAATGATAAAGTTAATAAGTACTATGGGTAGGACCTTGGGCCTTAGGAGGATAAACGATGTGGTAATTTTGCGACACCGACAGTTTTTAATGTTGACTAAAAGCGTTGTGGCCGTTTTGTGGAGACGTTAATTTTGTGACTTTGTCCTTCTGAATCCATCCGCTTAAGGTATGTATGTATGTAACTAGACCCATTATAATAAAGAACAAAATGTTCGGTTTGTAAGGATAGTAGTTTGCGTGTCAAAGTAAAGGCAATTTAACTATAAATCAATCTGATGAAAAGGTTTGTCCTCGTACTTATTTCTGCGATTGACGTCAATGTCAACGGTAACTAGATCTAGAAAACATCTGAAATGTGCTCTTTTTACTTCGAAATGGAGCGACCTGGGCTGATAATCGGGTCTCCACAGATAGACTTAAGGGCTTATATTTTCATGTTTTTTTTAAAAATTATGTTCAACTCATCATTGACTCGTTAAAAAGCAATTCAGACAATTTGACTGGAAAACTAAGCAATGATTTTTCTTCCAAAAAAAAAAAAAATTGTATCCTGCAATATAGGTATACTTATATGAAACGTTCATAAAAATTAAGTATTTACCGTCTGTTTTGTCCGTGATGCGTTGTTCCTATCGTATATTTCCCCAGTTTAGATTTCAATATGAACGTATACGTTTTGTCGTTATGACAAAACTAAGCATTTGGAAAAAATAACAGTCTGCAGCAAATAGTTGAGTAATCCTAGTTTTTTGACCAACAAATTGATCAAGTATTAAAACTTGTGTGACATGATAAATTTGGTGTGGTGTTTAAAGTACAAACCACCCCCTCCCACCCCCAGCCGCTTCAACCCCCCTCGCCCAACCGCTTCACCCCCCCCCCCCCCCCCCCCCCCCCAGCCGCTTCAATCTCCCCCACACCCAGGCGTTTCAATCCCCCCCACCCCCAGGCGTTTCAAACTGTTTCAAACTATAATAGATACGAAAAAAGTGTTTTCTTTCTATACTTCTATACTTGGTTATTAATTTGTTTGACTTTCCCATACATTGAATACACAGAATTACTCAAATTTAGTGAAAAAAATATTTAACTCGTTTTGTGCCAATATCCAGGCTAAAGATTATAGAACTAATCTGAAATCAAGTTTCAAGATAATATTGACACTGTTTGAACTCCAATTCTTTCCCAATTGTTTGTCACGAAGCAGACGACATGAATTCCAGTAAACGGCACGTAACCGTGGCATTGCGCAGTGAGTCACTGCGCCGGCGCATTCATATACAAATACCGCGTTCGTTGTCAATGTATATCTATACTGCGGTACTGCCCTCATAAATCAATAAGCGGTATCTTAAATTCTAGCCAAAGCAGATTGAACCCTCTCCGGTTAGTAAAAAGGTTGCACTTACTCCAGGAATTTTTGTTTGACATACTACCATTAATCTTAGCTGGGCAGTATAGTACGGTCGAACTCTAAACTAGCAGTACCTTATTGAACCTTGTCGCAGGTATTGATACACCAAATTCAAACCACTCTCACTTTAATACGTTACTGCGCCATGGTAGGTACAATGTACAGCTACTTCCATGCTCGATTAAACGGGCATGAATAATTGTTTATCCACTATTGAACCTTGTCGCAGAAAGCCGATTTTAACCTTATTCATATTTCGTGACGAGACGCCAACATGCAGCATTACGACAGAGTTCTATGAAGGCTGGGGGTTAAAAAAGGTCCATGAGGAACTATTTTTGCACCCTTTTATTCTAATTTAAGTACAAACAATTCTATAAAAGAGGACAAAAACAGAAGAACCTTTTCTTCCCTTAAAATCTTTCAATGACCCGTTTACCGCTCTGTGAGAATAGCCCCGCCTGACGGTACATCAATTGCAGGACGCGAAAAACCCCCGTACTGTTTCCGAGAAACCAATCCACGGTGATACTGCAATACCGCTTAACTTACAAATTGAATGATTTGCTATATTTACCTTACTGACTTACGTGCTAAAGTGTATTTTGGACCCTATTTAATTGGTTAGTTACGAGTTATTGCACTATCACGGACGCAATGTAGGTATTCATACCAACTTGTTTAGTTTACACTCGCTTTTCTTCCTTATCACTTGAAGCGTTTGTCGGTTTTTAATACAATGAGAATAGTTGCTGTGTATATTGTTTAGAACCTATATTTATGTTTTAATATTTGTATGAAAAAATTAAAAATTTTGCATGCTTCGATTACGCCCGTTCTTTCCATTGTAAAAATGAAAATGTCTAGTTTCAAGGTGAATGGACAATATTTTGAGGTTGCATAAATTGATCACTTAAGAGAAGCAGATTTGCATGTTAATTATTTTTCCAACAACAAACTAACTAACTTTCCTATCAACTTATATAAAACAATAATGATATTGACCATCATCACCATTTTTACCGCCTGTTGCGGTTTTGCGGAATTGCATAATTATAGTTTTTATTTAAAACTTGTCCCTAAGTACCAACTGGTTTTTTAGATGAGTAGAACCAAGAATTCGGTCGATATCATTAAAAAATGTGATGTGTCAAATACCTACCTGGAATCTACTCTAATATAAAGCGCGATAGAGCTTCTTCAGATATCCCCTTGTATGCTCAGATGGCAGATATACAGGGAATCATTAAGCTGGTTTAGTAGATACACGTGTTAAGTAAGTTAGGCCGGTTAGTAGAAACAGCCACGAACTTGCAAAGGGCATAATAACGTCGTCAGAGAATGTGTTCGATTATAATGTTTACATAATGACGATATAATTCCTCGAGTTATCGTATCAAATGTTCATATTTGTAAAGGTAAATAATACTAAAGGGATTTCTCTTTTGATGGGACTGCGGCGTAGGCAAAGAATAAGGTAGTTTTGTTCAAATCTAGGAAGTGGATTTAGAACCAGTTTTCGTTATATGACTGGACTGATATTTGGAAGACATCGCTGTACATATGATTCACTGGCATTGTTACTGTAAAATTCTGATGAATATTGACACAATTTGCTATTGGTAGTAACAAGTGATACAAGTTTTTTGACTCCTTTATTTTTGCGGGTGGCAATTTAATAATGCTAGTGAAATGAATACTTACCTGTTAATTGTGAGCACTGCATAATTTTATTATTATTATGACGTCATCTTTACAAAATCGTGTCTATCAACTTTGAAACACGTTTTTGGTCTCGGAAGTTCTCCACGATCCGCGCAGGAATATATTGCGTCACTTTGTAAAATATCTTTTGGCGCAGTTGCTCGCAAAGTGCAGCTTTTTTATAATGCAGTATAATATAAAACACGCGTGTATTTTATTTGAATTACTGCATGCACGAGTAAAGTTAATAGCTAAGTATCATTTTAAAACGTAATGTAAACACCAGCAATTCGGCAATGTAAATTAAAATGCACTTAGTATTTACTAGTTTTTCCTCAATTATGTGTTGAAAAACGCCGATGGAAACGTTTACGCATTGGTCATTAAACTCTCGGCTCCATTACGCACTCGCTTGTAATGAGTAATGACCAACTTAGAACACTCGTATTATAATGTACTATTATAACACCAAGACTCCGTTATTGTTGCTCCTTTACAGCTGACCAATGTATTTCAAACTAAAACGTGTAGTTCGACAAATAACTCTGTAGTAATTAAAGTAAGGTAATATATTTACGTTTTACGATCAGAGAGGAATGTGGAGTTTCCACGCTTCGGTGCGAAACCATATTGGAAATTCACAAACTGCGCGCGTCAAAAAGTAATGCGGTACTATTTTTTTGTTGTTGTGGTGAAGCTAATGTATGACATGTCACGTCATGATGATTAATTCATTAAATCAGTGTGTATGGGGAAGTCCAAAACATTGAGGTTCCATATTAGCATGTTTAGTATTTCTATAGAATATACACTCAGGAGCAAAAATACCGGGTCAGAGTGCGTTTTTCATACAAACGAGACTCTTTCGAAGCCTTGGTTCCTCGCCAGGGGTTGTTTTGAGTGAGTTTTAGTGGTGGATACTGCGAGATTCAATAGAGGAGGTCAAAAGTACTTAAGATACCTAACTGATCGTACAACCAGTAAACACCACAGCGGGAGTTTGGGTCAGCACTTGGATTTCCTTACATTTTATTGCCATTTTAGATGTTTTTCTGAACATGCACAATTCCGGCGTTAACCGCAGATTCATTCAGTTGGGTATCCTAGGCACTCTGGAAGTCCTGCATCGATACTCGGGGTATTCATCATCAGATTTCACAAAAAGCATTCTCTGGCGAGGAGCCAAGGCTTCTAAATAGCCTGTTTAGTATGAAAAACACACGCTGACCCGTTATTTTTGCTCCCGAGTGTATATACTTGAGAGCAAAGAAATCGAGCCACTTAGAATTTCCATAGAATTCCCAATTCCCAAGTTCTTGAGTTTTGGATGTTTTCTATTTAACTGTTTACCTTTGGCTAGTATAGTAAACTGTTGAGCTACAATTTGTTTAAGATAGACTCCTCACGATTATTTACTGAATAAGCACACATCGTAACAATCTTCATCATTATTATGTTATCACCATGTATAAGACTGTGGTCTATTCAATTGTATGCTTGGGGCTCTATTCTACTCGTCAAAACTACATTGCTTTTGACATGTTATCGTATTGTCAACGTTACGATAGCTCTTATTTACTTGACAATATGTATGTATGTGAACTCTTTATTGAACAAAAAAAAAAACAACTACAAACTCTTACATACATTTTTAATTGTCTTATGATTTTAAATGGAATCAATACTACCCCCGGGTCCGTTGACTTTGACATGAAAAGTTGCTTGTAAGTAATTATCATTGTTTTCGTCAGTATATTGAAGACAACAATGACGGCGGTTGAAACGCCCAAATATTCACCCATACACAAATACAATTATTTAAGTATAATACATAAATACCCAAATAAAACATTACTGAATAGTTTGATTTGAAAAAAATAAACTAGCAAACACTAAGTTACTCATTCAACCACAACGTTTGCTTGTTGCTTTGACAGTAATAGCAGAGTTAATAACTATGCGATAACATTATCACAGCAGTATGGTTTCACCGAGCAGAATAGAAGGCTTGCCCGCTTAGGTTGTGTCTATAAAATCTCTCCGGCCAAAGTTCTGTAGGTATCGATCGTGCAGTTGGACCAAGGTCTGGGCCAAACTGGCGCCGAAAACGCCATTCCTTAACGCACTTGTGATGTAAGTAAGTTCAACAAAAAGAGACCTTTAAATACCCGACATAAAAGAGGAGCTTTAGAAGTTCCATTCCATCTTACTTGTCTTATTCATCACTTTTATAACTTTCTGTTTTCTAGGAAATAACACAACTAGAAACCAAATTTTGCTCATCCTTTTCCCGATTTTAAATCATAGACCGTTTTCTTTTTGACGAATTTGCTATTTAGACAAGTAAGAAGTTAAGGAGCATACGTTTGTATCTGTGTAAATAAATCTGTGTAAAAGTTTCACGCAAATCGACCTGGTCCCAAAACTCCCAAACTAAGCTCTAGGCTTGTACGATCACGGGCGTTCATTTGTTTGATTCTTTTTTGTCGTATTGCTGATTGGACATATTCTTGTTTCGGCACATTCCTGTTTGGACGTATTCCGTTTTTGGCATAAATCATTATATACAACAAATGAAATCAATCCTAGGTATCGTTATTTTTCATTTTCATGAATTTATTCTTACTAATTTATGCCAAAAACGAAATTTGCCGAAACAAGAATATGCCCAATCTGGACAACGACAAAAAGGAATCAATCGTTAATTTGGTACTCATTTCAAAGTATATCTGTTTGAAGATATCATTGTCATTAGAGATGCCAAGTCTTTTGTAATTAATAGGAAACTCAACCTTATTGCTGTAGAATGTCATATTGACTTTGTAACTAAGGTAGGTGACAAAATTATTTCCTCGACTTTACTATGGGACATCAACGATAAACTTATACATACGAAATACATAGAAAACACAAGACTCGGGAACAATATTCGGGCTCATCACATATATCTGCGTTGGGATATGAACCTGGGAGGGACCGCTAGTTTCGAAGGCAGGGTCAGTCTTTACCAATGTGGTAACAACTAAGCTAACGTGTGTGCGTTTGTTTTTGCGTCGGGGGTCAACTATTTACAGTTAAACTAGAGATATTTTTAGTTCAATAACAATAAAGATTTTTTTTCAAGTTTATCATGGATTTTTAAATGGTTGTTATTGTTTGCTATTATACATGTATGTAGTCGGCCTCAGGGCGGGCCGGTTATCCCAGACGGGTTTTCCTTAAGCCGTCTGCGGAGATAAAAACCCGAACCTCGATAATTGTACGAGGAAGATCTCTCTTAATGCCAAGGTCGCTTAAGTAAAAATATTTATCAATAAACTGTACTTAATCTGCGCTCAAACCGGATTATCGACCGGAAACTTGTTACAGGATTTAGCCTTTATAAAAACAAACAAGTCAAATCAAATTGATTTATAAATTTTTTCATGTGCCGTCTTGTTTAACTTATTTAACAAAGAAAGAAAGTTTGGGTGAGTGTGTACGTGTTTTTCACTCCTTCAAGCTGTACCGGCTGTGCAGATTTTGAAGTTATTTGGAATAAAATAAGATAGTTTAGCTTATTCAAATTCAAATGTTTTATTGCGTTTTACGTTGTAGATACATGAGGTCTTAAAGTAAGTAGGTACATAAGTAGGGCATGCTCCCGGGAAATCCCGGTTCTGTTATTCCCGGGAAATCCCGGGAATTTTATAGTATCCGCAGAACCGGTACTAGAGATTGCATCCCGGTTCTCACGGTTCTTTCCTTAAAATTTAATAACAAATATTGATGTGTGATATTAATAAATAAACCGTCTTCGGTCTTTGTCAATTTTGTTATATCTAAAGGCTGATTTACTAAGTCAATTAGTAAAAGAGAAATAATTAGTTAAATTTTATTCTTATAACTTTTTACAAATTATCTCTACCAACAACAAATCATTTTATTTTAAAGATAATTTTGTAATAGATTTTTTTTTTTATGTTACTAAATGATAAATATACACCGTGTTTTTTTTTTATTTACGATAACTTTAAGGGAACGTTCTTTAGGTCAAACAAAGTTAATTTCCCGAAGACAGACAAATAATAAGTCTAACGGTTTTAAAGATATTTAATTTTTAAATTTAATCAGTTAATCACGTTAAACTAGTGTAAAAGGCTCTTAATTGATAACAACAATTTTCTTTTAATACTTATGAGTAAAGAGTTTCCAATTGTTAGGTTTGTATACGCGTCAATCTAAAGTGACAATCTTGTACCTGTCAAGTGTTATCTTTACTTGTGTGTGTATGTCACGCCAACATAGACGTATTTGACACTGATTATTAGTTTACTCTAAAGGCCCTTTTAGAATGACCAAAGATAAAAGATTTCATTATTATGTTCTAAACTCAAAAAAAATTTTTTTTTGCAATATTTAAAAATCTAATCTACCAATTAGTTTCTATGGATATACCTAGTAATATGCCAAAGTTATTGTAGATCAAAAAAAACACGGTGTATATGAATTATCTTTTTCAATCGTTTTATTTCTTTTCTTAACATAACATAGAAATAAATTATTTAAAAAACCATCAACTTGTTCAGCTTACACTAAGAACCGGGAGAACCGGGACTCCCGGTACTGCTGATGCCCAGTACCGGGAAATGGAAATCTTGGAACCGATACCGGTACTGCATGCCCTATACATAAGTCTAGCGTCAACGTAAACCCCGCAGGGCCACAGCAATGGTGGTAGAACATGCGCCATTTTATAATTTAGGTAGGTAGGGTCGTAACTATTAAACTATAGAACATTTACTTGGAAATTACGTAATCTATCACATACGACAATATATTCTTATATCGAGAATAAAAATAAATAACATACAAGTATCACATTCAGTCACATTTCAGTTTTAGGGAAAATAATAATATTGGCGTAATATTAAAGTATTCCAATAATAAAAAAAAAAGATAGCTTATACACTGGAATAATACAAATTCTATTCCGTTAAATTCAAAAGTTCCCGCAACATGGGATGGCCGAATAACGAATTCGCCGCGGAAGAAGTCGGGCAGAAGCTAGTATTGTATATTATGGATAATACAAGACCTTAACAAAGATACCTTGATTTTTATTTTAACGGACGAGGAGCCCTGGGAGACAAAGAAATACGTTTTAACAATGAAAAAATATTTTACCTGTGTTGAAATGGTGACTCAATGAAGGAGAGACTTGGAAGGTTTTGTTAAAATACAGTATTTGTGATTAAAAAAAAAGTCATCAGGAGGTCGAACTTTTGGTTCCGATTAAAATGAAAGACTACTAATGAAGTTTAATTTGGTTCGCGTATCGCAGTACCGGTTCTGCAGAAATCCTTGAATTTTTTTCGAGTTCATGGATACTGATATTGAGATGGACAGTAGCAAAAATAACTATATGAAAAGCAAGCTTAAAACAGCTGATTGTTTTTTTTGATATTGTTATTAAACCGGTTTATTAATGCTACTTACTATATTCTTATATATTTGAGATGGTCACATTGACCTTTCATATGATACCTATATTGTTATAATTAGAAGATATATTTTTTGTTGGCATAAATAATTGTCATTTTGCCATTGTTGTTCATCATCACCATGTCAGCCGAAAGACGTCCACTGCTGGACATAGGCCTCCCCCAAGGCTTTCCACTCAGACCGGACTTGTGCTTTTCGCATCCACCGCGGTCCCGCGATCCTGAAGAGGTCGTCACTCCATCTTGTTGGAGGCCTACCTACAGCTCGTCTTCCGGTCCGCGGACGCCACTCCAGAACCTTCTGACCCCATCGGCCATCAGTCCTGCGAGCAATGTGCCCCGCCCACTGCCACTTCAGTTTAGCTATTCTTAGGGCTATGTCGCTAGGGCCATTGTTGTTATTTCAATTTTAACAGTTTATATATCCTATGTATGGTGAAAGGATTGAAGGAAGAAGTGGTTTATCACTCACTACTCCTATTGTAAATATTTAAAATCTAGCTCCTTCCCGCGACTTCGTATGTTCGTCAGAGATAAAATAGGATTGTAATGGCGAAATATTTTTTCAAATCGGGCCTGTAGTTTCGGAGCCTTCAAACAAACAATCAAATCTTTCCTCTTTGTAATATTAGTGTAGAAAACCTTTTGGAAGCTGTTCAAAGTTCAGAGCCAAAAAAAAAAGTCAGTCTCCAGGCCCACTATCTCTGCCAAGTTCGACATCGATCGGTCGAACCGTTGAACCGACAAACAAACATACTTAGCATATATAACTAAGGATAAATACCGCTAGCGTCTCGCTGACTAACGAAGTGTCTAACGAGTGAACCGCGACCCAGTTTCCATTGAACTTGTGACAGCGTTTTCGAAACTACACGGTCACCAGCTTCAGTTAACTGACCGGCTATTGTGTAAATAACAGGGATAACTTAACTAAACAATTTTTATAATTACTTCATAGCGATCGTAGAGTTTACAGCATTTTTGGTGCATTTTTGGTTGACAGTAGTGGCAAATAATAATTGTTTCAACTTTTAGAACTTAAGTGATTCAAGTATCGTCTTGAAAACCGCCTGTTATCTACCTCTACTTTTGAGTTTTATCTCCTGTATTGTTTGTTTTTTTTTTTTTTTTGGGTATGCAACTATGCATTAAAGAGTGTATTGAATACTTTAAACATATAGAAAATACAGAAATAATCTATGAAGGGTTAATTTATTTTCATCACACTTGCTCGTAAATGGTGTTATTTCATGCCTGTATACAGAAGGACAATGGCCTAAATTGTTCCCGCGGGAATTATGGCGAGTTTGTCATCCCTAGGGAGTAATGACTTTCTTTTTAAAATTTGCAACTCCTTCGTACATCATTTCTGACTAAGGAGGTTTAATTTTCAGCCAAAAATTAAATCGTTTTTTAATTTCATCTTTAAAAATTAGCTATAGACTAACTTACTCGGCGTCGGGCTTCTAACACTCGTTAGTAATTCCCTTCATACTACCCTTGATGCACAATGTACTATTAAACGTCAATCATATTATACACCTCGACAACCCTAGGTCACTGTCGTATCTCGTTGTGACGTCATTGCGCCGGTTTTGCTTGAAAATGTACTGTTAATAATAATAACAACCAGTGACCGGGGAAAACGATGCAAAACTTTAACAAAACTTAACAAAACATATACATTACAGCCATGAAACTATTAAAATCCTTATACCAAATCAGAGACTCTGATATGGAGTTAAATTGAACACTAATCTGCCAATGTTATTCTTATTTCTAATAATATTGTTGTTTTTCTTGGTTGCAAGTTCTCCTTTATGTTAGCTTTACATGTTTTGTTAAAGTTTTGCAACGTTTTCCCCGATCACTGATAATAACACATTTACGAGATAGACATCAAGCGAATTGGTTTATTATCATCATCATCATCTCATGTCAGCCGAAAGACGTCCACTGCTGGACATAGGCCTCCCCTAAGGCTTTTCACTCAGACCGGTCTTGTGCCTTTCGCATCCACCGCGGTCCCGCGATCCTGACGAGGTCGTCACTCCATCTTGTTGGAGGCCTACCTACAGCTCGTCTTCCGGTCCGCGGACGCCACTCCAGAACCTTCTGACCCCATCGGCCATCAGTCCTGCGAGCAATGTGCCCCGCCCACTGCCACTTCAGTGTAGCTATTCTTAGGGCTATGTCGGTAACCTTAGTTTATTATATCGAACAAAATTACTAGATTTTTTTAGGGTTACCTTAAAGAGCTGTATCACTGGAACCGTAATAGGTTTTTTAGATTATTGTTTTTTACGGCGGATTCACTAACGAATAAAGAAAGTGAAATAATAAAGGCGTTCCCCGTACAAGACACTTTCTGTAAAAATATCTAACTGATGGTGACAACCGAATCAACATCAGTCGCGTTTAGGAGTTAGCAGATATACAGACAGACAGACGCGAAAAGTTACTTTGTTTTATGCTGTACTAGCTTCTGCCCGCGACTTCGTCCGCGTAGATGTCCATTATCGTTATTCCTTTGGGAACTTTGTCCTCCATTCCAAAGGGCAGTGGGTAAGATAGTATGAAAAAAAAATTTTTTTTTCATTGTTATTTAGAGGACCTCGGAGGAGTATTACATTACATAACAAAATATGTTTATTTTGAATAATTCTTATCATAATTTACCACTAATACGAATTTACGATCACCTTGAAAATGTATGACTTTTACAAATGGGCCATTCCATATGATTTCAACAAATCGGGTGTGCCGCATGACTTTTGATTTGAATAAAAAAAATTGAGGATATACTTTATGGTGACAGAAGAGCTGAACCATCACCATTATTTTTTTTTTATTTTTTATTTCCGAGTTTTACTCATTCGAAGTAAATAGTGGGGTCAAATTCCTGCTTGTATATAATACGCTCTAACTTTTTTTTTTGATAAGATAACGAAATAATTGTTGCTGTGTTTGATTAGGTGAGAAATATGGATGTCATACTGTATGTAAAAAGTTATCTACATTAACTACAAAAAAAAATGGTGTCCATTTGAAATTTTCAAGTAACTGGTAATTTTTTGCAATTTTAATTCATTTTTGTGCAAACCCTAAAGCATATTAGGGATAACTTTTTTCAGATATATAAAGTACTCGTTTTGTTCATTCTGTAAAATAAATATTATCGTTTTAGAATTATAATTCGAACAGAAAAATAGTAGTGAAAATTTAGGATTTCGAAAAATGCTTATGTTTGATCCCCAAAAAACCCATGTGGAAGAATAATTAAAAATTTGAATTTATTCAGAAAATATAGTCCATGTCTTTGTCAATTAGATTCAGTTTAAAAAGTTTTGTTATTTTCCCTATTTTTGGATTATGTTTTTTTTAAACTGCTTATCTCGTGAATTTTCTCTCATCGTTTTTATATATGCAGATTAAAATATTTATGACTATAACTTTTAAATGTATGGTAATCAATTACCATACACTGATAAATCAATAAATATAAGCCAGACGGTTCAAATTTACTAAATATATTTGATAATACTTATATATAAAACGAAAAAAAACATTACTTGCAAACCTTTGCTACTTCGAAATTTTCTGAAGTAGAATAAGGTCGCACTATGATAAGAACGTGTATTTTTTATGGTTCTCATATTTTTAAATCGTTCTGATAAGTACAACTCAGTTACATCGACTTCTGATTTTGAGACGAAAAAGAACTTGATTCCAAGAATTTTGTTTACACAAAACTCGTACATAGCTTCAGGGGATAAAATGTTATCACTACCTGTGGTGCGTTGCAGACTAGCCATGATGAATGCGAAAAAGTCGTTTTATGACAATCTTCTCATTCAAACATTCCAACCGAACAAGACTCCATTGTCGAAATAACTGAATTTCGAAGATGACAATTCAATAAAAAGTCAACTTCTTATCAACCAGTGGTATATAACAAACAATAACTATACATAAAAACAGGTTAAATAACACAAGCACTTCCTACAAAGAGTTTGCACCGCTTCATTATCTCCTAAGTACGGTCTCCTATATATAACTTTGATAAGGATTATAGTAGCACCTAAAAAAATATATTTCTTAAACGAGCAAAAATAACAAAACTTTTTAAACTGAATCTAATTAACAAAGACATGGACTATATTTTCTGAATAAATTCAAATTTTTAATTATTCTTCCACATGGGTTTTTTGGGGGTCAAACATAAGCATTTTTCAAAATTCTAAATTTTCACTACTAGTTTTCTGTTCGAATTATAATTCTAAAACGATAATATTTATTTTACAGAATGAACAAAACGAGTACTTTATATTTCTGAAAAAATGTATCCCTAATATGCTTTAGGGTTTGCACCAAAAATTAATTAAAATTGCAAAAAATTACCAGTTACTTGAAAATTTCAAATGGACACCATTTTTTTTGTAGTTAATGTAGATAACTTTTTACATACAGTATGACATCCATATTTCTCACCTAATCAAACACAGCAACAATTATTTCGTTATCTTATCAAAAAAAAAAGTTAGAGCGTATTATATACAAGCAGGAATTTGACCCCACTATTTACTTCGAATGAGTAAAACTCGGAAATAAAAAATAAAAAAAAAATAATGGTGATGGTTCAGCTCTTCTGTCACCATAAAGTATATCCTCAATTTTTTTTATTCAAATCAAAAGTCATGCGGCACACTTTTTAATTCAAATTTGTTGAAATCATATGGAATGGCCCAAATGGCAACATTTTTACCTAAACACCTTTCATCCAATTTCGTCAAGCCGTTGCAGCGTGAAGGAGGAACAAACTAACGCACAAACAAACTTACGCCTTTAGTAAGAATTAGGATAAAGATAAGCTTAGCTCTTATATCGTTATTTCCTCGAGAACTGTCCGTTTGTTCGGAAAAAGTGACCTACATTCAATTCTTTAAACTATCTCCGTGCCAAAAGTTACATCGATCCGTTTAGGCGTCCAACCGTGAAGGCGAAACAAAGAGACAATCTCCACTTTATACAGAGCATCTATACAACCCGGTACAAACGGTTTTTGACCTATCGTATTGTTAACGTTTCGATAGCTCTTATTCCCTTGACATTAACGGCGACAAAGTTGAAAACAATACCATGCATGATACGTCGAATACGGTTTACATTTTACCGCCTAGAATAGAGTTGCGGTACTATTGCCGCGGTAAAACAAGGTTTTATCACTAAGGAAATATCTTTTTCAGATGACTTTTGAGTAGTTTAAAATGTGAAATAGAGATTTGCAATGAAAACAATCTATAGCAATTAAATAAATAAATAAATAAATAAATAATAAATAAATATCAGGGGACAATGTCACACCAATTGACCTAGTCCCAAATTAAGCTCTAGGCTTGTACTATGGGTACTAGACAACGACGATATAAATACTTATATACATAGAAAACATCCATGACTCAGGAACAAATAATCGCGCTCATCACACAAACATTTGCACTTACCGGGATTTGAACCCAGGACCGCTAGCTTCGTAGGCAGGGTCACTACCAACTAGGCCAGCGTGTCGTTGCAATTTCTTTAAAATTCTTCAAAATGTTTAAAAGGCATACGAAGTCCATAAATTATTTATAAGACAGCAATAAAATATAATTATTTTAATTCATATAAAAAAAAACGATGTCCACATGATATCTCGAAGAGATCGCGCATTCGCGATAAGACTGCCTTGTTTACATCTACTCATAATCATATTTTAATTATTGTATTCTGTATTTATCAATATACACAGGTATGTTTAACGGAAGTGCCTATGACAGCTCAAAAATGCTACGAGAATTCCGGCCTTGCTATGACTTTAGTTGACCGACACAAGATTATATTTCGAACTAACGAAATTTGACGTAGGACTTACGAGGTTAAATCGTACCGATTTATATTAATGACGTATTGAATCTCTTGTGTTTCTTGTAACGACGAGTAAAACAAAAAAAAAAACTGTTATGGGCAATAGTGCACGTTATTAGAGGTTGAGAGCTCGCTCTCCCACAATCAAAAGTGTTTGAAGTTGCTTAAAGAAACTAAATGGTTAGTAGAGTGAACGCGTGTAATTCTTTACTCCAACCATATCTAATTCACCCTAATTTTCCAGCCAGCACCATCGGCTACCTTCTCCTCAATGTGCCTGCCAATTCGACGGTGAGCAACGGCTCCTGTGGGCCCCTGGAACAGAACCTCACCATCAGCTGGCCGGCCACCGTAGATACCAACAACACCCTCTCCGTAGTGTTCGCCAAGAATGAGACCACCAAGACTTATGAGCTGCAGGGACTCAATGTCACGCTGGTGCCGGATATCTTCCCCAACATCTGTGAGTATGGAAACTTGGAGGGTTCAAGATCTTGTTCAGGTTTAGCGACGGAGCCAGGATTTCATTGAAGGGGTGTGTGAAAAACATTTGTATCGAAACTAGCAGGAGACTTTAAGGGTTGAAGGCTCTAGAACAGAACCTCACCATCACCATCACCTGGCCGTCCCAACGCCCAATGTGACGTCAAGTCGATCAATAATCAATCTGATCGATATAACCCTTGAGTGGCCGGTGTTCGTGGTTGGAATAGAATTCTCAGATCAACCTTCATGCTAGTTTGCCCGTCTCATGTATAAAAATACGTTTTAGTAAGGGTGAGTATCCACCAGAGCTGTGCGAGCTAGTGGAGTGGTGTGCGAGGAAAACGCCCACCAATACGAGAGCTGCGGTAAGCGAGGCTAGGAAAATTAAGTAATCTTATTGGTACATTTTGCCCTCGCATATCTCTGATGGATGCTCACCCTTATATTTGTTTTAGTATCATACGATACAAGTTACTTGGTTCGGACTGAAACTTTGGCAAAGGCGATGACCACATTTAGGTCGAAATGAAAACGAGATTTCGTAAATATTAGCTGATTGGTAAATTTATGGATCCATTAACTGTTGCCTGTCACTCCGTCCTTGTAGAAGTAGTTTATCATCATCATTACCAGATCATTTCAGCGGTTTAGTCGTGAAAACAGACAGACTAAGTCACTTTCACATTTATAATATTAGTACGGATTAGAGCTCTTGCCTCATTTTGCTTTTTCTCTACGACCTAACCAAAGATCATAGAGTACGTCTGCAAACTTCCCTATCCCAAAAACATTACCCATAACTAAACTACTTATTCCAGCCAACGTGAAGACCATCGACCTGTACCACGGTGCCGAGTGGCAGACGCCCCTGGCGACGTCATACCGGTGCGACGCCGACAAAAAACTGACACTGACGTCGGCCGAGGCCGTCAACGTGGCCGCCACCTTCACCGTCTCGAGGATGCAGGAGGAGGCGTTCAGGACTGCTGCTGGCAAGGGATTCAGTGCTGGTGAGTGATAGTGGGGCTAAGGTCAATACTTTCTTTACCGTAGGTTCTCACGGGGTCTCGAAGAACCGGGAATTTCTCTCACGAGATCAAATTAGAAAAATGTTGGGATAATTCGATTTTGTTACTTTCCAAAGGGGCCTCAATTTGTGAATCCTATTGCCTCAGCATAGTTTTTAGTTGAAGACGGCCTTGGCTAAGTTTGGTTTCAATCTTCCGGGGTGATGTATTCATGTTTAGAAGACACATAATAATTGATATGTGCACGAAATATCCTGACCATAATATTAACCTCAAATTACTTCAAGACTCGTGCAATAATTTATTTTAAAAAAATACGGCGTTCGTAATACCGTTTCATTGTTAGCACTAAATTGCATCTTTGCCTATTTCATATGACACGATTAATATGTTGTGAATATTAACAAGCGCGTATAATGTTTATTACCCATTGTGTTACCATTCAGGACATGAAATCAACAGGGCCTCAAGTGCGGCCCACTTAGTGAATAAACATATTTATCTTTATTTTTTATCTCTTACAAATTGAAACAGAGCGCCACAGTTTTATTACAACTTCAGACAATATTTAGCTAAACTGATGCGAAGGTTAATATATAGTTTCACTCACAAGGAAAGGTACCCGACTCTACCCGTTGGGAGAAATTGACCTCCAAAGTAATGAAAAGTGACTAAACCCTCTAACTTCTATTGTTTTTAGAGTTCCGTAGCCAAATGGCAAAAAACGGAACCCTTATATATACGTCATGTCTGTCCGTCCGTCTGTCCGTCCGTATGTCACAGCCACTTTATTCCGTGACTATAAGAGCTATACTATGGAAACTTTGTAAGTAGATGTATTCGGTGAACCGCATTAAGATTTTCATACAAAAATAGAAAAAAAACAACAAATTTTTGGGGTTCCCCATACTTAGAACTGAAACTCAATTATTTTTTTCATCAAACCCATACGTGGGGGGTATCTATGGATAGGTCTTCAAAAATGATATTGAGGTTTCTAATAATGTTTTTTTCTAAACTGAATAGTTTGCGCGAGAGACGCTTCCAAAGTGGAAAAATGTGTGTCCCCCCCCCCGTAACTTCTAAAATAAGGGAATGATAAATGTAAAAATAATATATGATGTACATTACCATGCAAACTTCCACCGAAAATTGGTTTGAACGAAATCTAATAATTAGTTTTTTTTTAATACGTTATAAATCGTAAACCGCATTTTACCTTTCATTCAATCAACTCCAATATAATAAAGAATAAAGAAAAACATTTATTTAGATGTTTAGTGGTACGGAACCCTACGTGCGCGAGTCCGACTCGCACTTGGCCGGTTTTTTTTTTAAATTGCTAGTTCCCTGTTGGTTGGATTATATAATAATCAAACCAGTAGGAAACCAGCGATAAAAAAAGCAATCTCTAGTCAATTTCTTCCAAAAGGTTGAAAGTGGGCAGCTAAAAAAAAATATATTTCTGTTATTTTGGACTACTCTCTAACATATATCAAAATAAACAAAATCTGAGTAGGACAGTTGGGTGCCTTTCCCTGTCAGTAAATTATACTAATTGTTTACCTACAGATACTAAGATTGTCTTCATCAAAGCACCCCTAAATACCCGTACAATTAGCTCGCTACTCCCCCCAGGACAAACAAAAATCCCTTCTTAGTACGCAACTCTACACAATTATACAAAAATAGGTTTATTGTGTGTTTATGAATAAGAGTTTTAGTGCACATGCAAGTCAAAGACGCATTTAACACATATTCCCTTTTTCCATCTCATGGAACTAGCCTCGCAGGCATTCTATTTATACTCAATGTAACCACGTACTTACGTTCGATCTCTGCAATTTTCGCCGGCTACCTTGACGCGACGATTCGCACATGCATCGTCCGCTGAGTGGATAATAGCCCATAAAGCTAATGGATGCACGAGACGGTTCGGGGAAAAAACATGGACGCAACGTTGTTCGAGTAGGAGGAAAAAGTTGATGTCTTTAGTCGAAATTTTGATTGGTATTTGGAAGAGTTGCTAATTTACAAAATTTATTGACGCTTAGTATACATGAATTTATTGTGTACGGGGGTAAAACAGGGGACAATGACCAATTGACTTAGTCCACAATGATATAAATAGTTACAGAGTGAAATATATACTTAAATACATAGAAAATATCCATGACTCAGGAACAAGTATTCGCGATCATCACACACATATCTGCCCTTACCGGGATTTGAACCCAGCACCGCTAGATTCGTAGGCAGGGTCGCTACCAACTAGGCCAGCGCGTCGTTTACTAAGAGGTGAGTAAATTAGAACTCATGCAACAAGCATAGTATCCTGTCCGAAAATGTGAGGTTTTTATGGATTTTTTTTTTTCTTTCTACATCTATTAATTAAAAAAAAAAGTCATCTGAACGGAATTAGTGAATTAAGTGTTAAATATTTCGATTAGAAAACTATAATACACTCTGGAGCAAAAATACCGGGTCAGAGTGCGTTTTTCATACAAACGAGACTATTTCGAAGCCGTGGTTCCTCGCCAGGGGTTGTTTTGAGTGAGGATTAATGGTGGATACTCCGAGGTTCAATAGAGGGGGTCAACAGTTCTTAAGATACCTAACTGATCGCACAATCAGTTAACACCACAGCGGGAGAGTTTGGGTCAGCACTTGGATTTCCTTACATTTTATTGCCATTTTAGATGTTTTTCTGAACATGCACAATTCCTTCAGTTGGGTATCCTAGGCACTCTGGAAGTCCTATATCAATGCTCGGGATATTGATCATCAGATTTCACTAAAAGCATGCCCTGGCGAGGAACCAGGGTTTCGAAATAGCCTCTTTAGTATGAAAAACGCACCTGACCCTTTCTTTTTGCCCCTGACTGTAGTAATAAAGGCGCTTTTAAACATCCGGCATATGGCCGGCGCAGTTCGAATAGGGTATTGCTTCGTCAACGTACCGATCACCGTGTATTTGTTGACTTATTACAAATATGAAGGTACGGTCAGAAGCAGGAGTGGAACAGTCGAAGAAGTCAACATTATCTACACACGCTCGTATTCTCTTGACAATAGAATCGTGTATAAATTATTTTGAGCTCCTCGACGGCTTAAATACATTTGCTACAGACTGTACGTCATAAGTAAACCCTTTATACAAACAAACACTGCTAGTAAGAATCAAGGAGGCTTGCTTTTTGATAAGAATGATAAGGTACAGTCACCTTGAACCTTAAGAGCATTGAAGTAGAGTCGAAAAGTGACGAACCTTTTTTTACCGTGACTATACTTAGGTAGAATTTGTAATGCATTGGTTTTTATTCAAAA
Organism: Acleris sparsana; assembly: GCA_923062465.1. Lineage (NCBI taxonomy): Eukaryota > Metazoa > Arthropoda > Insecta > Lepidoptera > Tortricidae > Acleris > Acleris sparsana. The sequence goes on from OV281286.1 coordinate 21,015,265, forward strand.
ACAAGGAAGTTAGTAGTGGTGGGTTGGAACTTGTATGAATAGCGCAAGTATTAGTTCGGCCTGAAACGTTTAAGGGCCGTATTAATAAACTCTTGGGGATAAGACAGCCGGTGTAATGACTAGCATAGAGGCATTCCATCTTAGTCCTCAGGGTTGGCAACGCATTTGCAGTCTTAGGCTTGCAGTCTTGTGAATGCGAATGTCTATGGGTCACAGTTTCCACTTACCATCAGGTGGCCTGTGTGCTCGTCAGCCTTCCCTATGCCATAAAAAATGTCCGTCACAAGATACGTCAAAGTAAACGCCAAACCATAGAACACTGTCATCTTTGACGCATCTTGAGACGAGTATTTGTGTTGAGATTAGTTTATTAATACGGGCCTGTGTTTTAGTTTTTTCTCTCTATACCTATACGATATTCTGTTTGTCTATTTGGGACTAGATCAATTGTGTGTGATCTTCTCCCATTGTATTTAATGCCGGACGAGATTTTCTTTTAGTTGACTGAGATTAAATAGATTCGCCATGCGATTAGTTACATTAAAGAAGATTTATTAACAACAGAAACTTCATTTGTGTTCCAATTTACATCATAGTTGTATTTAACGTCCTAAACTCTGGAATTAATTCATAACAATCACAATACTGTTAGGAGCGATGTCCTTTTCGATTGTGCGATAATTTTATACGGTGGTCGGGAAGCCCGGGCCACTTTAAAGATTTCGGTGAGTTGTTAGGTTTTGTTTACAAGTTATTATCTTTTTGTAAACACAACCGGCTTGCGTTGTGTTTGAGGTAAGTTCAATAACATTTTGTAGAAGCCGGCTCATACAGTTTATGCAGCTGTTTCTTTTAACACGACGATAAGTTGACTAAGAACGGCCTTTACTGACGCGCGGTCATAGCCATAGCTTAGTAATCTTAAAACAATTCCTGGAGTATGTAGGGCTTATAGGTGATTGAATGAGGTTTTTTCAGCGTTCGAGTAAGCTATTTCTGTTCTGTGTTGTTTCTGGTCTACGAGTTGTGCTGATTACCGGTCACAGGATTACAATTAATCACAACTGACACGATTATGTAAATGAAATAAGCCTTTATTGTTATTTGTGCTGTGGATTTATTGTTTGAATAAAATAAAATACAAGACATGGAGCGGGTTATTCCCACCTGTTACCACCAATTTTTTACCACTGGTAACAACTGGGATTTTTTTCCCCCAGTAGTTATCACCAAATATTTTAGTGGTAACAAATGGGAATAAATATTCCCACTTGTTACCACCGAGTACTTTAGTGGTAAAAGGTGGGAAAAAAATCCCAGATGTTACCAGTGGTAACAGGTGGGAATAACCACATGGGGCTAACACCATGTGCTTCTGTTAAGTCCACAAGAGAAATACTCTTTCTCCGAACAAGTGTCCGCGCGTGCGATATCCACGGACTTGAAATACACAGATACAGAGTGAAAGCCATTAAATAATTAGAGTTGGACATATTTGTCAAATGAGTGTCGTGAGTTCCTTTTTTTTATATGTAGTTTCCACCGCAGATAATATGATAAGGTCGTAAAAACATCGGCTACCGTACATATATTTTTTACTTAACTTCGTGCAGAAAGGAAAGGCTCCGCCTACGCATGGTGATACCCCGTATCCGCGCACTGCACAACGCTGGAATATGCGGCGAAAGTATGCGTTAATGCGAGAATAGTGTTAACATAGGCTTATTATATTGCTATTAGGTATTTCGGTTCCAAAACGCGTTAAAAATGTCATTACAGTAAAAGTATTGATTAGCAATGTCCAACAAACGTGTGATTGTTGAATGCAATCAATGTTATCGGCGGGTGCGTGACCTCACGCGAGTTTATCGCGCCTGCGCGACCAGACCGTGTTGATATGACGCTACGCGATAATCGAATAATTGTTAGTTATTTGCACTATTTCCTCACAACTGTGTTTGTAGTTTTGTTATTGTAATGTGAATTATGTTTTCAAGGTTATGTATACATTTATCTTTAGGTTTGAGAGACTTTTGGCGTTGCGGTGTGGTGAGGGATCTTTTCCTCGTCTGTGCTCAACTTGAAAATTTCTAGGGTTTAACAATTGAAAGTGAGCAGTTCTAGACAATTCTTGAGTACTAGATAACATAGTTTAGGATACTAGTAATTTATAATATTTTATATTAGGACTACATGGTACACTTTCCTATTCTTCGGAGGCTTATAAACGAGCAACATTTTAACGGCAATGTGTGGCCGGCAACTATACGCATCTTGCTCTAACATACGAAGTAAGAGTAAGATAGCACTAGTTGCCGGCCACAAATTGCAGCAAAATATGGTCCGTTTAGAAGCCCCTTTCTGAAAATATGTACCTGAACAGTCGAGTTCATGAAAATGTATACACTATAGTACCTAATCATTTAATGACATATTTAAACTGCCATAAGTGTATAAATTGTCACGATTAAAGTGACAAGGTACTAAAGTGTATACATATTTATAAATTCGACTGTACATTTGATTGTACTCTACTGTTACTTATCAATTTAAATTTAATTATCTGTTATTATCATTATCTGTAATTTCACAATACATTGACATACAGACGGATGACGTTAATTATATATGTACCTACATATCTACAGTGTGAGGTATTTATTGGCTTTATCTAATATTATTAAGCGAACCCTAAAAATATGTAAATTGCCATTTATTGGTATCTAAATTTAGTAGAATTTAATAATTATACATATAACTGTGTGTCGGGTTTGATTTTAATTAAATATATTTAAAAAGTAAAAAAAACACAGTAAGAGGAAATAACCTACCTAAACCTAATTTAAATTGTATGAAAACAAACAGACCAAAATTTTATAAAGATTCTTAGAAGGGTAGAAATGTAACGACCCGCCGAAACGGTTGGCATTTCACCCATCTTGAGATGAAATACGTTATGTGCATGTAATGAACCGTTTTACCATTTCACATCATTAAAGAGGCACTTTTACACGTCGTGAAATCTACCCAACAGGAAACGGAAACCCAACATTCAGTGATTCTTTAAAACATCTTGTTTATTACAATTATAATACTCTAGCATTATATAAAACTATAAATATACTCTTATGTGGAATTCATGAAAATTTCCTCGAAATAAAGTTACAGCGTGTTATCTTTGTGAGTCCCGCGTTAGTGGCGCGTGAATGACAAATAGACAATGGCGGCCATTGTGTGGTTGTTTGCGAGTCGGCCGCGTGCGTCACCGCGTTTCTGGTGTTACACGGTGCATCTAGATATTCTAAATGGAGAAAGTAAGACGCGAGCTAGTTGCGCAAGCAGGTTAAAGGCTGTTGAATGACGGGGTCACCAATATAGGATGACTATCACGTCGGGGCACCAATGTAGGGTGAGGGGGGGGACACCAATTGACCTTGTCCCAAACTAAGCTCTTGGCTTATACTATGGGTACTAGACAACGATATAAATACTTATATAAAGAAATATACAGGGTTATTGTTAAGTCGACCTATTCCCGTTAGGAGGTGATAGGGGTGACTATTTGCGATAAGTTTGACCCCCATATGCATTATGCAAAAGTGAACCATTTTTGAGTTATCGCGTTTATTAGTTTTTTTTTAAATTTGTCGGAAATTCAACTTGAAAAATGTATTACAAAAAAAGTATCAATTAAAACCTCTTTTTTTCTTCTGATTTACAAAACCGATTAAACACTGGTTATTTCTCAATGTTAAAACAATAATTATCGGTCCAAATTTAAAAATGCGAGATGGTAAAAAAAATTTTTTTCAATATTTTTTGTGATCGCTTTCCACTAAAATGCCTTAAAAACAAAAAAAACGTTATGAAACTTGGCTTGCAGATTATTTTAAAAACTTAACCGTTTTCTTAGCTCTCCAAAAATGCATAACAAGTAGGAAATTATTTGAAAAAAAACTGTAAAAAAAGTCATCACAAAGAAAGCGGGCGGAAACTAAAGTCACAAATGCCACTTCAAAAATAAAAATTAAAAAACACCGAATTTAAATCAACTTTTTTTATTTGCTTTTGTACAAGATGAACTTGTTTTTCTTATGCAATATTAAAAAATATTATCTGTACACGTTTGAGAATGCGAGGCCGAAAACTAAAAAATACATGTTTATCAAACTCCAACATAAATTACACGAAAACAGAAAAAATTACCAATACATTTGGCGTGCAGATTACACATAAAACATTGACGTTTTTCCAGCTTTCTAACGAGCTATTAAAACTAACTGTTATACTCGTAAACACAAATAACAACATTAACTTATGGAAAAAGTAAGCGATTTTTAGTTTTATTTTAAATTAGTCAGACTAATTTCAGTCAGCCAAATGTATTGGTGAATTTTTCTGTTTTCGTGTAATTTATGTTGGAGTTTGATAAAAAAACATGTAAGTAAACGTGTACAGATAATTTTTTTTTTAATATTGCATAAGAAAAACAAGTTCATCTTGTACAAAAGCAAATAAAAAAGTTGATTTAAATTCGGTATGTTTTTTATTTTTTATTTTTGAAGTGGCATTTGTGACTTTAGTTTCCGCCCGCTTCCTTTGTGATGACTTTTTTACAGTTTTTTTTCAAATAATTTCCTACTTGTTATGCATTTTTGGAGAGCTAAGAAAACAGTTAAGTTTTTAAAATAATCTGCAAGCCAAGTTTCATAACGTTTTTTTTTGTTTTTAAGGCATTTTAGTGGAAAGCGATCGCAAAAAATATTGAAAAAATTTCGTTTTCCGTCTCGCATTTTTAAATTTGGACCGATAATTATTGTTTTAATATTGAAAAATAACCAGTGTTTAATCGGTTTTGTAAATCAGAAGAAAAAAAAAGATTTAAATTGATACTTTTTTTGTAATACATTTTTCAAGTTCAATTTTCGACTAATTTAAAAAAAAACTAATAAACGCGATAACTCAAAAATGGTTCACTTTTGCATAATGCATATGGGGATCAAAATTATCGCAAATAGTCACCCCTATCACCTCCTAACGGGAATAGGTCGACTTACCAATAACCCTGTATACTTAAACACATGGAAAACATCCATGACTAAGGAACGAATATTCGTGCTCATCAGGTTATCACACAAATATCTATCCTTACCAGTATTTGAACCCAGGACCGCTAGCTTCGTAGGCAGGGTCACTACCAACTAGGCCAACGCGTTTTTAATAATGTAGTTCAATTGGGTTGATTTTAGCAAGTTTTTTTTTTACTCTATTGGGCCCTGGCAATCTTTAGATGTTGGCTCTGAAAGCAGTCTCCATTTTTAGGTTTTATCAATTTAATTTAAATTATATATTATTTGCGGTAATGGGTACCTTTTAAAATCTCACGATAATAGTTCCTTCAAAATATACGATCAGATACGAGGTTAAGAAAGTAAACTGTCGATTTGCTTGATTCATTTCATTCTATAGACGTTGTTTTTGTGTGTTTGCGAGTGAGTTGGTGGCGCGACTTGCGCGTGCGTCACCGTGTTGGTTTTATTAATGGGGTGGGGGAATTGATAAATTGCCGTGATGTGTTGGGGTTCGATTTGGAATCGCTTTAAGAATTTAAATCATTTACATTATTATTATGTAAATAATCTGAAGATACAGGCGCATACACTTTAATATACAACATATCTACAATCCAAAGCACTCTGTCAATACGCACGCATACGCAGTCTTTAGATTGCAGTAATCTTGAGTGTTCCACATCATTAGCGTGTCCATATTGAGATAGGCTGCCGTTCTTTTCCCCAGCTTTTTCCCCAGCGCACCTTTTGTTTTTTACGAAGTTCGCTTACAGCCCGCACTCTAGTTCTAGGCATTTGGTGAAAGTCAGGAGCACGCTAATGTGTGTGACCTGCAGTGATCAATGCTGTAGAATTGCACTGTCTAGTCTATATGTCCTAACCTAAATGCGGCAATAATAATATGGCAGCAATGCTATTAATGGTTTATCAACTTGTTATAAGAATAATGTTATCGTTTCCTGCATTACTAAAGGTCAAAGGTCAATGGTCCTATTTATAAACGTTTGTGGTTTAAATAACGTCTTTGTTTTGAAATAGATTACCTTAAAGTAGGTTAAAATATTTTAAGTATTGTGCTTTGTGGGGCGTTTTTTTTATAGAGATCTGTCTACCTTACAGATAAGTGTCGGTAATATAGTTTTTTTGTTTTCTGAATTTGGTGGGTTTGATTTGTGTGACAAGGTCGATTATTCTTGAGTCTTGCATGTTTTGTATGCATTTCATACACCCTTTACACCCAAGCTGATGCGTAGGTACTTTAAGAAAACATAAAAAATGCGGTAACGTTTCTCTTCCCTTAAATCTAGTCCGATTTTCACGATTTTTAAATATGTTGTAAATTTTACGAAAAGCTATGCCTGATCGTTTAAAAAAAACAGAAACATTGGTATGTATGTACCTACATAACTACCTAAAACAAAATCATGAATCGTGAAAATCGGACTTGATCGGAGGGTGAGAAACGTTTTGGTCCGGAGCTAAAAAGTGTCTCTTCTCATTCCTTTTAAGCTTAGTTTAAGACTAGATAAATTAGAGTGAGATCATCCCCCTTCTCTGTCATAACCTTTCGTGATTCTAATCGTGTTACCGTCCGATTGTAGCGCGCGACTGCGCGGGCAGCGACATGCCGGACGCGGTGCCGATCGCCGTGGGCTGCGCGCTGGGCGGCATGGTGCTGGTGGTGCTGATCGCGTACCTGGTGGCGCGCCGCCGCTCCGCCGCGCGCGGGTACCTCTCCATGTGAGCGGTCGGTACCACACTATACCATTACACCTTTTCATCGCCATTTGCTGTTAGAAACATCAGGCAACTTACCAATGTTGAGACAGCTTGGTTAGTTCACTATAGTTGGTTTCATGCAGACTACATTCATGTTACAAAAAAGGACCACCAGTTCTTTACGAGGGGAGGTCCAATAATTCGCGGAATCAAGCAGAAGATCAGATAATTCTGTTAAACGTCTGCATGGTTGTAATGTAAACTCTTTACTGTCAAATTACAAACCCAGATTGTCATTTTGTTTTTGAGAAATTGCCTTTTTAGCAAATTGATTTGTCACAAAACTGCGACCATGGAGCAAATTGAATACCGTGCAGGTATGAACTAATTATTTCTAAATAGGTAAAACCATGGTTTATAAGTAATTTTCTATTTAAAAATTGCAGAGAGTCTCTGTCCAGTCTTGTATGAGTTTGTACGCCGTTTATATGTAAATTGTTTTTTTTTTCAGGTGAGACCTGATCACGAAGAAAGTAGAGCATAGTCAATACAATATTTATAGACACAGGTAAATTCGCCTAACCCTTAAAGACATGTATTGTGGTACATCATTCATTGTAAAACGTATATTCACATGATCATTAAAAATGGTAAAGCGGAGCGACGTCGGCCGTGTGATTTGCTCAAGAATTTAATTTGATTTTTATTTTTTTATGCTGGCAATAATTGGCAGCATTGGGTTATAATGTGCCACATGTTTTCTTGAAGGAAAAGAAGCGCCATAAAAAAAAGTTATTTCCATGTCTATATATTGTTCTTCGATTTATTAAACAATTCCAGCTGTGTTTTGTCTGAATGAATGTAAACAAAAGTTAATTTCATGTTTGTGGCATGTTAAATTCTGTGTTTTGTGGTGTTTTTATTTGATTTTTTAATGTATAATTTGTAGTCACAGCCATAATAAATAGAGTTTTAGTGAATTATTGAATTTGACATTTCCAAGTAGTTGAAATGCTTTCTGAAATTTATTTCTTTAATTGGACTGAATGGAATGAGAAATATTACATATATGTATACATAGTGTGACGTTATTTAGTAGTAGCGAGAAGTAGATTTTTTTTAACGATTATATATGATTGGTTTTTAAGCTTGTATTATTTTGGGTTAATGACATGATTTTATTATGATCCAAAGATTATCTCATTCTGTTATACCGCAGTATAACCGATACATAGACCGGTATGTAAGTCTGTCTGTCCACTGTAAGTAAAGCTGTACATGGTAAAGTAACAGTGTCTTGATTAGGTGTAATACTAGTATGTATTGAAGACTATTCCTAAGAGTAACGGTGCGCTGGATAACTATATTGCTGGAGCCATGTTCGTTCACTTCTGCTGGACCAGTGTTTGAAAAAACTTGAATATTTTGTAATATTTCCGGTAGCATGTTGGACTAGTTTGAGAAATTCCAAATAAACTTTAAAATATTAAGATAAGTACCATTTGAACGTAAAATACACGTGCATACGTGAATCAGGTCAAAAGATAATCTACCCCTGTATACACGTCACTTGCATCGATTGAAAAGAAACATCCTTTAACTTGAAAAAACTTTGCATCATGCTGTCGCTAATATTATGAATAATAAATGTTTGCAGTTAAAAGGAATATATTATCCAGTGTCAAAACGTATTATCTTGATAAGCTACTCACTGAGATGATTTGTCGAGTGCAGTGTCGAAGGCCAAGGTTAGTTCTCCTAAGAGGTGTAGGTCAAATAAAATCTATTTAGTCTAATTCGACTAAGTTGGGTATATCGAACAAGTATACAGAAATATCTATTACATTTTAACTACAGTGGTGGTTGCCTTCTTTACCGTACGTAGAAATACCCGAGTTAGTCGCCAAAGACGAGTTTGTGAGAAGTAATACTGAAAATAAATGTTTTTTATTGCCACAATCGACTTTTATTTTCCATACAAAGCATTACAATAAATATGCAGTTTAGGTATAAGTAACTAAATATATATATATACAGGGTGTCCCAGGAAGTAGTGTCAAGCGGAAGTCCAGAGGTAGTGAACCTCAAGGGGCATCTGAATCACCCCCATGTATGTTCCGCGATTTTTCGTAGTTTAGGAGTTATGGCCTTTTTTCACATTTTCTATGAATCTGCGACCACGGAGACAGTTTTGGTCATTCTGACTGCAATAATTGAGATAATTGGCTGCTTGTTTTTTTAATGTATACCTGAATAGTACGTGCATGTACTCCATTTAAAAACAAAACATGATCGTTGACCGTTTTGTCAAAAAAAAATAGAATCACAAAAAGTGACAAAATTTTAACTGTGGTTCAGACTTTGAAGGCCGATTACAAAAAAAAAAACTAGCATAACTTTTTTTAAAACCATGTTTAAAAACTGCCTAATTTTATTGACTTTCTACCCTATTAATTTTATTGATCGAGTATTAAGGGATCATGCTAAAAAAAATATCCTGGGACACCCTGTATATATATATACCCCAAAATTCCAGTCCCTAAATATAATATATATACAGGTAATACTATATAATATATAGTTACTGCGAATCGGGTGCTTATATTTAGGGCCTGGAATTTTGGGGGCGGCTTTTGACAAGTTGTAGGGAGAGCACCGCTGTTTATCCTCGTGAGGCCCGATGTCCTAGATTTAGGGGTTTTTCCCACCTGTTACCACCAATTTGTTACCACTGGTAACAGGTGGGAATAAAAATTCCCAGCTGTTACCACTAACTACTGGGTTTTTTTTTCCCCAGTAGTTATCACCGAATGTTTTAGTGGTAACAAATGTGAAAAATATTCCCATTTGTTACCACCGAGAACTTTAGTGATAACAGGCGAGTGGTCGATAACATCGTTAGACAGCAGTGTTCTCTCCCTACAAATTCTCGTAAGCCGCCCCCGAAATTCCGGGCCAAAGAGGTTTAATATGTAGGTATGAAACACCCAGGGTCCAAATTAGCGGAACAGAGTGCGTTTTTATTCAAATGAGATTATTTTGAAGCCTTGGTTCTACGTCTAGGGATGGTTTGGAAACCCCAAGCATCGATACAGGGCGTCCAGATTGACACGAATTGTACATGTTCAGATAAACATCTTAAGTGGCAATAAAATGTAAGGAAATCCAAACGCTTACACAAATTCTTTTGTGGTGTAAACTGCCTGTTTGATCAGTTAAGTATCTTAGGAAGTTTTGACCTCTATTGAACCTCGGATTAAACCTCACTAGCAACCCCAGGCATAGAGCCAAGGCTTCAGAATAACCTCGACTCTTGTATGACACGCACTGTTTTGCTAATTTTGCCCCTGAGTGTATTATTGGTAGGGCGCTATGTACCGTCTATTCCTACTACATTTAATATCGTTACTTCTAAGGACCCGTTGTTCAATCAGTACTTAACCCAACTAATTGTTAAAATTCTAAAAAGGAATCGAATATTGACAAATTTACTTAAGATTTTACCATTAGTTACGGTTTTTAACGATAAGAAGTACAGTCAAGGGCATAAATATACATACGTTCCCAAGACGTCAAAAAAATCTATACACCTTAATGCCACTAGCAATAAGGCCCGTGTATACAAACAAGCATATATTTGACGCGACATTGGCTGTATAGATATTAATGACATTATATTACTGTATAGATATTAATGGCCTTACATTTAAAGCTGATTCCTAATTATTTACACTTGGGGTAAAAATCGTTCTTATTTTCTAACGGTTGGTTCTGATATTAATTGGTTCCTTCTTATTAATTGGTTTTCTATAGCCATCATTGTCGTCAAACGAATAGTATTTCGGTATTCGGCTATTCGGTACAACCACTATTCGGCGTATCTCTAATTATTATATCTATGTATCGTCCCTTTACTTTCTCAATCTCTTATCTGGTCGAATAGTTAGATAGGAAACTAGTTTTTATTTTTTTAAGGAACATGGGTACTTTTGCTATGTAACTATTCGATCAGTTACGAGGTTGAGAAAGTAAAGGGACGGTATTACACGTACGAACTGTGATATAAAAATAAATTAAGAAATAATTGAAATTATTACACAAAATGAGTCGCTGGAAAGCGATTACGACGGGGAGCACGAATTGTGAAGCGAAGCGAGTGAAGTGACGTCTCACATCAATCAAGTGTGTTTGTACTATTTGCTGACGACGGGTGTGTTATTGTCTCCGCTGGGAATTATTCTGAATTAAAATTAAAATTACAAACTGTAATGAATAAAATTTCATCCTGGTTCTCAGCTAACGGCATGGTTCTGAATGTGGAGAAAACCAATATAATTCACTTTAATCAGGTCACGTACTTAGGGCTATCAATCGACGCCGGTTTAAAGTGGTGACCGGCTATCCTCTGCATGCTTCGCTCTCAGCAGACTGCGCCCGAGCCTCCATCCAACCAATGTTAAAAAAGCCTACTACGGCTATTTCAACTCCCTCGTATCATACGGTATAGATCTATGGGGCTCCGCCGCTGAGCGTGATCGAGTGTTTAGACTTCAAAAAAAAGCGGTGCGCGTCATCGCTGGTGTGTGCTGGGATCACCCTGCTAGAGACTTGTTCAGAGAGCACAAGATATTAACCTTACCCAGCCTTTACATATTGGAGGTCGCGAAGTATGTTAGGAGTCACATCGCGCAGTTCCGCACCAACGCTGACGCGCACGGCTCCAATACCAGAAGGAGACATGAGCTGTCCCTGCCCCTTACGCGACTTGCTAAGTCTAAAAAATGTCTTAAGTTTATTGGTCCTAAGATTTATAATAGAATCCCTCCAGCCATTAAAGAAGCAACTAGTTACGGGTCCTTTGTAAGATTGCTGAAGGCGAAATTGATTACCGATGCATTGTATTCCATTGACGAGTTTTTTGTAGTGTGAAATGTGACATTGACATGTAGACAATATTTAATTAATTAATTATAATAATCAAATAATGTGTAACAATTGAATTTTATATATGTAATGGAGTAATAATAATGTAACTAATAATCAAATTGACTTATAAAATGTAATATTTTATAAATAAATGTTTGAATTGAATTGAATTGAATTGTATCGAGTCAATGATACAAGCGCGATAAATAAAGAGTACAAAAGAGTATAAAACAAAATAATGTTTGCCATAAACAAAATAAATACTTTCATCTTGATTACAATATATAAGTTTTCTGTAGAAAGTCGATTTCTTATAAACGTGGAAAGTATCATGTTCTAATAAAACAAAGGAGACTTTCTACGTCATCACAAAGTTGTCACTTCATTAACCGCTAAAAATGGATAAATTTAATCTTAGATTAGTGTACGATTTTATTTCAAAAAGTCATGTAGATCACGAATAATATAAGTCGCAAGGATGATTTATATATTTATTTTATTTTAATATTGTTAGTGCATTTATACATGAATATAACCAACAGGGATTTTTTAAACATAACGGTTATATTACAATGTGAAATTACAACCGGATACTACAAGTATCACCGGATTCACCAGATCACACTGGCCGGTTACATTATGCCAATGATATCCAAAGTGTCGCGGTAAAAGTTGTAGGTTATTTATATGTTTAAAATGGTTAAATGCTCTATTAAAATCTATTTTCCTAAACACGCGGAGAGGAAGCGCTTGTCATCATTCAAATTCGCATAATTCATAGCCCTAATATCTAGAACTTATTATTTATTTTGTTATGAGTAATAGTCGTATATTTACCATATAACGTTCAACATTTAAGTGGTCATGCACGGTACATTGCTCGTAGAACTTTTACCCGAAGTACCTACGTCAGAATGCAGCAACACGTATTGACGTATTTTTTTTATAGAGATCAGTAAATGGTCAAAACGTAAATACTAGAGATGCGCCGAATATTCGCTTGGTATTCGGCGTACTCGGCATCTTTTTGTGACATTTAAAAAATGACATTTAATAAAAGTTGTTTATAACATACTCATCCTCACTTTTAATTGAACGCCCCTCTTAATTATCAATATTTTTGTAATAATAAGCACTTTTGTTTTTATTTGTAATGTAATCGTGGTACGTTTTGAAGCAAAGTGACTGCGCGGTGTGGGCTCGACACGTAGCGTACATGTTAGCATCTGTTGACGCGGCAAAACAATGAAATGGTAAACCGAATAATTAGGCTGAATATCCGGTTCGGTAAAGGTTAAACCGAGAAGTATTCGTTATTCGGTATTCGGATATTCGGTGAAATAATTATTCGCCGCATCTCTAGTATGATAGTCTTAAGTTGATATATCCTCGTGAGTCCTGGCACCTATTTTAGTAGGATTGTGAAAGCACCCTAGTAAAATAAACTATGGGGTATGTTTTGTCTTTGGTAATTTGTTCTTTATAAACTACGCTGGGACCTAGGAACATATACGAGCAAATTAAAAAAATAATAATCTGGATATGACGCAGTACGTGCCCACTCACGGCAACTGTTTTTCTTTAACGGCAATACCTGCTTATTTCTTTATTCTTAATATAAATCAAACTTTAGAGTATTGTACGTATTCCGCGCCCTCACTGGTATTCATGAGGGCGCTTTCCAAAAAGAGCAGCATTAAAGGTTTAGGTCCGTTAATGATGCGTCTCCGCCATGAGGCGTATACACTGCATTCATACTACAAGGAACTTTTATAGAATCTGGGTTTGCACAACGTTAGCGAGTTGAGAGTTCGTTTAGCACCATCTAGCGAGCATGTTGTTATTATTTTTAATACTTCAAACAATAAAGTATATGAATTAGAATGTCAATTTTATTCTGTGGGCAAATAAATTAGATTGGTTAACGATCATGTCGTTTTGATTCTTACGGATTTTTTTACATTTATCGCTCCAGAATTAAGCTTAACTTTAATTGGTATTGTAAATCGTCCTAACTAGCAGCACCCGTTCCCAGTAAAATAATGTTTAATTCTTTATCGAAAATGGGTACAGCTAGCGCCATCTGTCGCCAAGTAGCCAAATTACATTCGTTAACAATCAGGCCTTTTTGATTCATACGGAAATTTTGAAGTGTATCACGCCAGAATTAAGTTAAACTTTATTTCGTATTGTAGATGGTCCTAGCTAGCCGAACTCGCTCCCGTAAAAATTAAGTCCATAAAGAAATGAGTGCAGTTAGCGCCATCTGTCGTCAAATAGCTAAACTACATTCGTTAACAATTATGTCGATTTGATTCATATGGAAATTGGTATTCTAGATGGTCCACGCCGCACTCGTTCCCGTGAAAAATACTTTAACTCCGTAACAAAAAGGAGTACAGCCAGCGCCATCCGTTGTCAATGGGCTGAGTTACATTAGTTAATCATCAATATTATCATGAAGACAATTTAGCCATAGCAATTAGTTTCCTGCCTGCCTGTGTTCTGCCTGAAGACGAAAGTCTTCAATCAGTGCGTCCTACCTGTCATGACACGGAGCCGAAACGTGGATACTTACATTACATTATAGAGCTGGTTCACAAATTTAAACTCGCTCAGCGAGCTATGGAGAGGGCTATGTTGCGAGTTTCTCTGAAGGATCGGATCCGGAATGAGGTGATCCGACAGAAAACTAAGGTTATCGATGTAGCCCATCGAATTAGCAGCTTGAAGTGGCAGTGGGCCGGTCATTTGTACCGCAGAACCGATAATCGCTGGAGCTATCTTTTGTGGAGGATTCTTGAGTGGAGAACTAGAGACCGCGAATTGACAAACGTAGTGTAGGACGCCCTCAGACTAGGTGGAGCGACGATCTAAAAGAGCTGGATGAGAATGCCCACGAATCGTGCTCGTTGGCGTGCAATGGGAGAGGCAGCAGTGGATTAATACAGGGTTATTGGTAAGTCGACCTATTCCCGTTAGGAGGTGATAGGGGTGACTATTTGCGATAATTTTGACCCCCATATGCATTATGCAAAAGTGAACCATTTTTGAGTCGTCGCGTTTATTAGTTTTTTTTTAAATTAGTCGGAAATTCAACTTGAAAAATTTATTACAAAAAAGTATCAATTTAAATCTTCTTTTTTCTTCTGATTTATAAAAACGATTAAACACTGGTTATTTCTCAATATTAAAACAATAATTGTCGGTCCAAATTTAAAAAAGCGAGACGGAAAACGAAATTTTTTCAATATTTTTTGCGATCACTTTCCACTAAAATGCCTTAAAAAAAAAAAAAACGTTATGAAACTTGGCTTGCAGATTATTTTAAAAACTTAACTGTTTTCTTAGCTCTCTAAAAACGCATAACAAGTAGAAAATTATTTTAAAAAAACCTGAAAAAGTAATCATCTCAAAGGAAGCGGGCGGAAACAAAAGTCACAAATGCAACTTCAAAAATTAAAATTAAAAACATACCAAATTTAAATCATACATTTTTTATTTGCTTTTGTTGAAAAGATTAATTTGTTGTTCCTATGCAAATTAAAAAAAATATTATCTTTACACGTTTGAGAATGCGAGGCCGAAAACTAAAAAAACCATGTTTTTTTATCAAACTCCAACATAAATAACACGAAAACAGAAAAATTTACCAATACATTTGGCGTGCAGATTACACATCAATTTTTCCAGCTTTCTAACGAGCTATTAAAACTAAAATGACTTTTGTTAAAGATTGCTGGAAAAAATTGATCACAAAGGAAGCAACAAGGAAGTCACGTCCGAACAAAACTTAAAATTAACTAACTAAATCAATGAAAACTAACTGTTATACTCGTAAACACAAATAACAACATTAACTTATGTGAGAATAAGAAATGGAGGTAGCCATTTTGAAAATGAACTACAAAAATCGTGATTATTTCAATTTTAATTGTTTATTAGTTTTAATTTTGTAACTTTTTACATAAGTTAATGTTGTTATTTGTGTTTACGAGTATAACAGTTAGTTTTGATAGATTTAGTTAGTTAATTTTAAGTTTTGTTCGGACGTGACTTCCTTGTTGCTTCCTTTGTGATCAATTTTTTCCAGCAATCTTTAACAAAACTCATTTTAGTTTTAATAGCTCGTTAGAAAGCTGGAAAAACGTCAATGTTTTATGTGTAATAAGCACGCCAAATGTATTGGTAAATTTTTCTGTTTTCGTGTAATTTATGTTGGAGTTTGATAAAAAAACATGTATTTTTTAGTTTTCGGCCTCGCATTCTCAAACGTGTACAGATAATTATTTTTTTTAATTTGCATAGGAACAAAAAAATTATCTTTTGTACAAAAGCAAATAAAAAATTTATGATTTAAATTTGGTATGTTTTTTTATTTTAATTTTTGAAGTTGCATTTGTGACTCTTGTTTCCGCCCGCTTCCTTTGTGATGATTATTTTTTCAGGTTTTTTTAATATAATTTTCTACTTGTTATGCGTTTTTGGAGAGCTAAGAAAACAGTTAAGTTTTTAAAGTAATCTGCAAGCCAAGTTTCATAACGTTTTTTTTGTTTTTAAGGCATTTTAGTGGAAAGCGATCGCAAAAAATATTGAAAAAATTTCGTTTTCCGTCTCGCTTTTTTAAATTTGAACCGATAATTATTGTTTTAATATTGAGAAATAACCAGTGTTTAATCGTTTTTATAAATCAGAAGAAAAAAGAAGATTTAAATTGATACTTTTTTTGTAATAAATTTTTCAAGTTGAATTTCCGACTAATTTAAAAAAAAACTAATAAACGCGACGACTCAAAAATGGTTCACTTTTGCATAATGCATATGGGGGTCAAAATTATCGCAAATAGTCACCCCTATCACCTCCTAACGGGAATAGGTCGACTTACCAATAACCCTGTATAGGCTGATGATGATGATCATTCGTTTCGATTCATAAAGAAATTATGAACCTTATCTTGCCAAAATTAACCTTTACTTTACCTAATTGGTAGTGTATATGGTCCTAGTCCCACTCATTCCCGTAAAAATACTTTAATTTCTTATCGAAAATGAGTACAGCTAGCGTCATCTATCGTCATGTAGCTGAAATACATTCGTTAACAATCATGTATATTTAATATTTGGAAAAGTTAGGTTTAATGCCATTTTTTTCGTAAAACCACCTGGGTACGTGTGTACAGGTCAAAAAATAATGTCCCCCTGTACACTCGCCACTTCTATAAGCATCGTTTGAAAAGAAACATCCAATAAACAAAAAAAAAACATGCATCATGCCATCGGTAAAATATTATGTGTCTATCCAAATATCATAAACCCTCGATGATGCGTTCAAGAACCGCACATTATGACCACCATAAAAATAGACTACTTTGTTAGAACAAATTTCTTATCTGTAAAAATTTTGTTATTGATAAATAATAACATCGATTTTGATAATATTATTTCATTAATATTTCGACCATCTCTGAAAAACAAAGAAAATTTGATTGAAGAGGTGAATAGAGATTCTAATATCAGTCGAGATGACGTTTAGTTCCGAATGAATTGATAAATTGCATACAAATTTGACAAATGTCACACGTAAGCAAGATATCGAAGGATAGAGCCGACTCTAGTTCGTCTTTGAATTAAAAAAAACACGACTTGTGCCAGAAAACGTTCCAATCTTTTCATTACCGCCATTACCGGTTAAAATTTGTTTTGTTGTATAATAATAGTTCGATTTATTTAAACCAAAAAATGAGCGATCAATTACTGTTAGTGGCTCCGAACAACACCGGTCATAATGAATCATGGAGGCTTATAATAAGTGGGTAGATAAAGTAGTGTATGTAACTGTACATAATTAGGCATTAAAATACTTATGTGATGTTAAACACACACTAGTGTTTAATGCCCTTAATCATGTTCAGTCACATAAACTAATATAATAAATGTATTATCTAGTGTCAAAACTTATTATATCGATAAGCTACTTACTGAGATGATTTGTCGAGTCCAGAGTCAAAGGCGAAGGGTTAGCTGTCCTAAGAGGTGTAGGTCAAATAAAATCTATTTAGTCTAATTCGGCTTATTTGGGTATATCGAACAAGTATACAGAAATATCTATTACATTATATCTACACAGTGGTGGTTGCCAAAGACGAGTTTGTGAGAAGTAATACTGAAAGAAAATGTTTTTTATTGCCACAATCGACTTTTATTTTCCATACAAAGCATTAC
Source organism: Acleris sparsana (assembly GCA_923062465.1). Taxonomy (NCBI): domain Eukaryota; kingdom Metazoa; phylum Arthropoda; class Insecta; order Lepidoptera; family Tortricidae; genus Acleris; species Acleris sparsana. The sequence goes on from OV281286.1 coordinate 21,033,203, forward strand.
AATAAATATGCAGTTTATGTACAAGTAACTATATATACAAGGTAAATCTACTGAACACGAAGTAATAACTTACTGCGAATTGGGTGCTTATATTTAAAGCTGTTTCCTAAATATTTACACTTGGGGTAAGACTGTTTCTTATAGTCTTACGGTTGGTTCGTCCGTACATTAATCCGTCTCTTCTGTAGCCATCATTGTCGTCAAATGAACTACGTCAACTTTATAACTTATTGAGGCAGGAGAGTACAAACATTCTTGGCCACGCGTTTATATACGAAACATTAACGATTTAGGAGTTCTATCGGCAGCAGAGACAACACGTCAAGGCCTCTATCCAACCTGGTAAAACGTATTGTTTTGAACTCCGCCATTATAGACAAGTAAGTAAGAGCTATCGAAACGTTGACGATACGGAAACGAGGCAAAAGCAATATTGTTTACCGAGTCGAATAGAGGCCCTGATAAGCATTCAAATTATAAGAGATTTTATTTTATTACTATACTCTGTTCCATCTGGGATGATGCCAGTGACAGCCTTTTTCTTAATTTCATTCATTTACTATACTCACAAGCGAGGTACATATTTAAAAATAGGCAATTGATTGTTTAAATACCTGAATGGCGTAGCTACATAAATATCTACCTACCTATTTAGTATTATTAGACGTAAAGTTAAAGATAGAAGCGTCTTCATGTGAGCTGTCACCAGAGATCACGCTAGATTGAACTGAGTATAGCTAAGTGTTTGCAGCCGGCTGTACGTACAACAAGTGACTAATAAAATTATAAATGCAAATCAGTATTATGCGCAGAAATGTGGATCTGAAATAAAATGGTGCCCAATTGCGGATAGATTAGTTTACCTGACTTACATTTGCCTTTTTGCCACATACTACCTACAAATACGTCAAATTTAACCTGAAGTAGTTATAAAGGATTACATCGCGTAGGGTTATTCCCACCTGTTGCCACCAATTTGTTACCACTGGTAACAGCTTGGGTTTATTTTGACATCTTTTATCAGTGGTAACATTTGGGAAGAAAAATTCCCAAGTGTTACCATTGACTACTGGTTTTTTTTCCCAGTAGTTATTAGCAAATATTTTAGTGGCAACAAATGGGGAATATATTTACAGTTGTTACCACCTATATGTTTCTATCGAAGTAATATTTTCTTGAAAAACGTGTAGACCTAGTTTTTCATAACGTATTCAAAAATATTGAAAATCAGACTGAGTTCAAGGATGGAGAAGCGTTACCACATTTTGTATTTTAGTTTTAGTTTTACGATCTTCTTGAACTATCTCGGTTGGAATATTGAGGACGGGCATAAATCAACAAAGGAACTTACTAATTCCTATGACAGGTATAGTTTGAGTCCAGTCACCTCTGTCTTAGGAACGCTCTTTATCTAAAGCTACTGAAGCCTCTTACATAGCTTTACCGACATCGGACATCAGAATCGCGACCGCCATCTATCGAGAACCGGCATGATCTATTACTTCAAGAAATCCAAATCGAAGTAAAACACAAGTGAATAATTATGTACGACAGGACAAAAAGGGCAGCCCCTCGGAATTTAACATTATGCGTGACACGTTTTTCAACTTTAAAACTTAAACTTAAATATTATGTACAAGACACAAATACTGAACGAAAGATAATAAGTACTCTTCATTATGTACATGTGAGTATTGTGTTATCTACACTAAGAATATACCTTAATTAAGTAGGTGATGTTAAGTACGTATTTACACTAGCCTCTATGAATTTTAGAGCCTCATTTAAGGCTCTCATACATTGTCTTTACGGCATTCATTCATTAAGTACCTTTTGATCAATTTCTTCATTGATTATATTCAATCAGTACTACAAGGCAACAGACTTCACGGCACTTTTTTTTACACATCGTCTAGTATTCAATATCTCGTGAGCTCGTGACACGTCACGGCGAGGTCAGGCGACGTCAGACATACTTTGTCCCCTATATAGCACTAAGGAGATAGAAGTTAGTCCTAATTGGATGCAGTTAAGGGAAAAGGCGTCAATCCACCGTGACTTGCACTCGAGTAATTTGCAGTTTTAAAATCACAATCAGCATTTATACAATATTAAAGGTGCGGCTCCACTGAGGCGGAGACGAGCGGAGCTGTGCAAATATTAACCAATAGAATCTAAGCTAAAGTGCGCAAGGCGAGCTCGACGTGACCGCACGCGCCATCTATTGGTTAATATTGGCACAGCTCCGCTCTGCTCCACTCGTCTCAGCCTCAGTGGAGCCGCCCCCTAAATAATGATAGATTGATTCTACACAAAATTATACTATGGAACAAATGACCGAAAAATGTTTTTTTTCATATATTTATAAAAACAATTCATAGCTTTTCATTACTTTTTAAGATTTTAAGTCTTAAGTGGATTGATTGAACCGGGATTACTGATGTTGGTAAAACAACTGCCAGAATTAAATGGGACTGGGCTGGCAACATCAGCCGCATGCACCCGGATAGGTGGGCTACCGTTGTCACCAAATGGATGCCGCAAGACGGGTGGCGAAGACGAGGCAGGCCCAGGCGGAGATGGCGGGACGACCTGGACGCATTTCTTGACAACTGGCCGGACGTTGCCACTGATAGGGTTTTGTGGAAATTAAGGGGGGAGGCCTTTGCCCAGCAGTGGGACACTCAACAGGCTGACTAAAAAAAAAAAAAGTGGATTGGATTTTTTATCCGATTTTAAATAATATCCCGGGCATACATGGGTTGGTTCCAATGTGATGGATCCTTTTGCTGATCGATAGTATAGACCCTGAGGACCATCGTGACATACTTTACTCCACTTCCGATTTCCGATTGAGTCCTTTTCCCTTAACTACTTAAGTCGAATTGAATTTCGTAGATTTCAGCACCAGTTAACTTTTGTAATGTTCAAATCTTACCCTATATTATTTATGATCACCTCGTAAGGCCCGATGTCCTAAATTTAGGACATCTGTCATACTGACTTTTGACTTAAGTTGACTGACATAAGATTCTTTTTCGAACTAACGAAATTTGACATGGGCCTTACGAGGTTAACATACAAGGCCCATTTTCGGCCTTCTTTCTTCAAATCAAATCACTGGGTGGTTTCTTATAATCTTTTTGGGCCATAACGTCTTTGTTTACATAATTTCTACATCGTTGGAACCGTACACTATTCAGATTTTTTACGTGTGTAATAAGTATGTATGTATGTAAAATACTTTGTTGATAAAACGGCGAACTTTTCCTTTTAGATATCTTTCCCTGTTAACCTTTGAGTGAAAAGTAAGGTTAAATTTATAAAAATCCCGAAAAGCAATAGTTAAAAAAATCGTTACTTGCGGTAACCAGGTATGACCCAAGACATGTAACTAAAACGAATTATGGCAGACATTGACATATCATTGAGCGACAGGACAGGAGTCAAGAAGTACGTTGTGTGAGGTCTCCATGTCTGGCCATTTCCGCTTCAGTCCACCGACTGTGACGTCATTGATGCAGCCTTTGAAGTTCTCTCTGCCCTCAGGAGTGTCCGTAAAGCCTTCTGTAATTAGAGAAAAGAATTCTGTAAAAGGGTGAGACGAGGTTTTATTATCAACTGTCGGTATTTATTAAGGATATCAACAGCACTTGTTGTGTTAACTTAAAAAATATATTGTTTATTAATTAATATTATCATGTCAGCCGAAAGACGTCCACTGCTGGACATAGGCCTCCCCCAAGGCTTTCCACTCAGACCGGTCTTGTGCTTTTCGCATCCACCGCGGTCCCGCGATCCTGACGAGGGCGTCACTCCATCTTGTTGGAGGCCTACCTACAGCTCATCGTTTCTGGTAGCCGGGTCACTGCCGAAGATTACCTAACGCACCCCCCGCCCCGCCGTTACCATGGCCGCTATTAATCATCATGATGATGATGATGATGATCATCATCATCAGCCCGGGGGCATCCACTGCTGGACAAAGGCCTCCCCCAAAGAGCGCCACAAGTCACGGTCTTGAGCCGCTTGCATCCAGCGGCTCCCCACGATCCTAACCAGGTCGTCAGACCACCAGACCGTCAGATGATGATGATGATGATTAATATTATATATTTTGTCATCATCCGTGCTGTCACCGAGCGGTCCCAGCATTTGTGTTGGGGATAAATGTATTCTAATTTTAGATTTTAGGTTTGATTTAAACCTGCAGTAAATTTAGGCTAAGGTCAAGGATAATATTATTGTCAACCTACTTGAATAAAGATTATTCTGATTCTGAACGATCATGTTGTTTTTATTCATAGAGACATTTTAACCTTTATCGCGCCAGAATTAAGCTTAACTTTAACTAACTTTAACTAATCTAACCTAACTTAACCGCAGTCGTTCTCGTAAAAAATACTTTAACTCCATAACGAAAATGAGTATAGCTAGCGCCATCTGTCGTCACGTAGCTAAATTACATTCAATAACAACACGTCGTTTCGATTCGTACGGAAAGTTTGGTGGCCTGTTTGCTCGTTTCCCTTCTCTATGCCATAAAAAAGAGTTTGACATTTATCGCGCCAGTATTCAACTTCGTAAAAAATACTTTAATTCCACATCGATAATGAGTACAGCTAGCGCCATCTATCTTCAAGTAGCTCAATTACATTCGTTGACACAGATATGTATACGGAAAGTATGACATCGCGTCAAAATTAGGTTTAACTTTAATTATTTGCTATTTCAGGGGTTTCAACGAGTTGAATTAAACACTAACATACAAGAGCAAGGTATATATTTCGATTTCGACTGACATACTGTTACCCCGTTTACCCACATGTACATGTCATCAAGTACCCACCTTATTACCAACAGCATGAGTATTGTCCTAGACTCACTCGTTTCAGTAAAAAAATCTTTAAAACCATGTTTCTATATCACCGTTCGAAATTATGATAACGCGTCAAAAGCAATAAGTTTAACCAGTAAATTCTCGGAAGACATCAACTTTATAAACAAACATACTTACTCTACGTAATCGTACTCTAGTACGTAAGACGACTGTTACAACCATAACCATTACTTTTCCTTTTCCATTACCTGGCAATCCTCCAATATAGAGCGATGTCGGCGCCACTGGTATATCCGCGTCATCAACCAGCGTGGCGTCGCCGTTGCTCCGTATCTCCGGGCCGGCGTCGAGCGAGAGTGACACGTGCGCCCTCGACACTCGGGCGAGAACCGTGTGCCATGCGTTGTCGCATAGAGCTCTGTTGGCCGGGCCCCGCGTCTCGGCGCGCGAGGTCGTCGACCCCGTGGTGCGGGTGAGGATCAGCTGTGATTGGAAAAAAATACTAGATTTATGGTCCTAGAGGCAAGGCCATACGAAGTAAAAGATGAATAAGTCTATGCCAACTAGGCGTCAGCACTTCTGTGTCCACTTATTGGTAAACTCACAGCGCCATCTTTCATCTCCAGCACCAAACTGCCGGCCGCGAGGAGCACGCCGCTCGGCTCCGCGCTTCGGAAGCGTAGACGCAGATCGGAGGAGACCTCGGAGGGACCGCCGGCCTGCCACGACGAAGACCAGAGGGCGTACGCGTCGCCTGCGGAGTTATATAACATATCTTCATCATCATCATGATCGGCCTATATAAGTATCGGTCTCCACTCAAGGACGTAGACGTGTTCTTGTCCCAACGGTAGAAGAACAATATCTTCTACAGATATGGCCAGCCAACTGCCACTTCAGCTTGCTCATTATAATCAGATACATACACATACATACCTTCACGCCTGTCTCCCAAAAAGGTTGGGAGGGACAATGGAACACCAGGTGCCCCGGTCTAAACATACGAGTACAATTTTCGCATCCTCTACATTTATCACCCTCTTCATGCACGTACGTCGGTTTCGGGTGTGTTTGATTTGGCTCTTATTCAGTACTAGACGACGCCCGCGACTTCGTATGCGTAGAATTAGTTTCACACTACTGCCCCTATTTTAACTCCTTAGGGGGTGATTTTCCAAAAATCCTTTCTTAGGGCTCACTTACATCATGAAAGGAACCCCTGTACCAAATTTCAAGTTTCTAGGTACAGTAGTTTTGGCTGTGCGTTGATAAAAAAAAGATAAAAGATAAAAGATGTTTATTCAGTAATTAGGCCGCACGGGCACTTTTACACGTCAAAATCTACCAGCGCTTCGCAAGAGACCACTGCTGAGAAGAAACGCCGCAAGAAACTCAACAGTCAGTCGTTTTTTAAAACTTATGATATTATACAATTATAAAGCTTAACCTAGCATGATATAAAACAATGAATTTAACATAAAATAAAAATAAAAATAAAAAACATTCAAGCGTAGCTTGTGCAAGAAAATGTGTCAAAACTAAGAATTTTCATAGGGAGTAATAAGAAGTAGTAATAAAAAAAATATATATTTATATAAAATATGTATATATATTAAAAAATATATATATACTTTCCTATGACAGTGCAAGACAACCACCACATACAAAGTTTCGATACATTCTCCTACAGAAACCGTGTCCCCTAGACAATATACAATATTTACATATTTTTATGCCTATTTTATTAATCAGTTATTTAGGTGTTTAGTTAAGTTTAGGCCAAGCATTTTTATCTGTTAGATAGTCCTCGACCCTATAGTAAGCCTTAGACATCAACGACTTTTTCAAGTAACTTTTAAGTACTGGAAATGGTAACTTTAAAACTGAGTCAGGTAATTTATTATAGAAAATAATGCATTGACCTACAAATGATTTATAAACCTTACGGACACGAAATTTTTTAATAGCAATTTTATTTTTATTTCTTGTATTCAAATTATGTATATCACAATTCTTAACAAAAGAGTCTTGATTTTTAATGACATAAATTATATTCTCATAAATAAATTGTGACGCTACTGTTAAGATACAAATTTCTTTAAATACTAATCTTAAGGAATCACGGGAGTTAAGGTTATATATAGAACGAATGGCTCTTTTTTGTAACACGAATATAGTCTGTATGTCAGCAGCTTTTCCCCAAACCAGAATACCGTACGACATAACACTATGAAAATAACTATAATAAACTAAGCGAGCTGTCTCAACATTGGTAAGTTGCCTGATTTTTCTAACAGCATAAGCTGCCGAACTTAATTTGCCTGCTAGTACTGCTATATGGGGACTCCATTGTAAGTTTTTATCTATAGTTATCCCTAAGAAAAGCGCCTTATCTACCATTTCCAAACACTCATCATTTAGAAATAAACTGGATTCTACTGGTCTAACATTAGGCAAAGCGAACCTAACACATTTAGTTTTTTTAGCATTGAGTAGCAAATTGTTACTAGTAAACCAATTAAGTACTTTACCTAGCGTGGCATTTATCCTACTGTAATCGACGGATTTTCGTTCTACCTTGAAAATTAATGATGTATCATCAGCAAATAGCACAATATCACAAAGGTTATCTACCGTGCGTGGTAAGTCATTAATATAAACCAAAAATAAGAAAGGACCTAATATAGAGCCCTGAGGCACACCTAGTTTAATAGCTGCTCCCATGGACTGTGTTTTGTTTACCACAACCGTTTGTGTTCTATCACTAAGATATGAAGACATAAGATTTAGAGAATTAATTGACAGACCATAATGTTCTAATTTTAATATAAGAGTCTCATGATCTACGCAATCGAAAGCTTTGGAAAGGTCACAAAAAATTCCTATTGCATCACAAGATTTCTCCCAAATATTATATATATATTTAATGAGTACAGATGCTGCGTCAGTTGTGGATCGTCCTCTGGTGAAGCCGAACTGATTACTGTTAAGCAGTTTATTTCTATTGAAGTGACCTAACATATCTTTTAACATTAACTTTTCAAAAACTTTACTTAAAACAGGTAGAATAGAAATGGGACGGAAATTCGTTAAATCACTCATCTCGCCCGATTTAAAAAGTGGTATGACTTTACTATATTTCATAAGATTTGGAAAGACCCCCTCTGAAATGCAATTATTGTAGATTAAAGCTAAGTGTGGTGCAATTATATCTATGATATGATGGATGACTTTAACTGACGTTCCCCATAAATCCTCGGTTTTTTTTAAACTGAGTGATTTAAATACCTTTACGACTGAAAATGAGTCTACATGGCTAAAATCAAAACTTAAATTACATTTAGTAACCTTACCACAAAGTAATTTTTGAGCTCCAATCGCAGATGATTGAAGACATTTCGTGGTATTAATGGCTATGGTGGAGAAATAATCTTCGAACGCTAAGGCCACGTCTTTGTTTGATATGATTTGTTTGTCACCCTTGTTTATGGTGATTTGATTATCGCGAGTTTTTGATTTACCCGTTTCTCTATTTATTATTTTCCACACAGTTTTTACTTTATTGTCAGAAGCTTTGAGCTTAAGACCTAAAAAATTTGACTTAGCAGTCAAGCAAACTTGCTTAAAGGTCCTAGAGTAATTCTTAACATAAACTAAGAAGTCAGCATTCTTGTTCTCCTCCCTCTCTTTATATAGTTCATATAGCCTATTTCTACTTCTATGAATGCCTACAGTAGCCCATTCACTAAACTTAGTTTTTGACCCAGAAATAGTTTTCATCTTAAAATTATTATTAAATTGATGAAGAATTACACCAAACAAATCATTATAAATACTATTAGAATCATTATGTGAAAAGGATAACCCACAAAGGTTACTCTGAACTTCATTTTTGAATAAATCCAAACGATTGCTAGTTATGGGCCTGTATGTTATTGTCTGTGGTTCTTGATGAAAATCATTTAAAAAAGAAGCCTTTTGACCACTGTGGTCAGAATTAAAGCAGTTAAATGGTATGGTATGGTATGGTATCTAAAGTCAGTCAAGATTATATATATATCATGTGTGATAGCATAGCAAAACGCATATTCGAGTCATCGAGTTGAGGAAAAGCGCCCGCCACGACCTACACCTAACGGTATCCAGCCTTTTGAATGAAAAATGTTTGGCCGAATGTATCGTTTCCCAACTGTTTCATGTCTCAACTGTAAATAATTCAGGATTTATTATTATTTAGCTTCATTGTACCCCGATTCCAATTTACATTTGTCCGCATACTCCTCCCAAACTATTAGAGATATCAAGCTCAAAGTTGAAAATCAGACATACCACGGAGGAATAATCACCGAAAATCTGTTTCCATACACTTTCAATGGGAAAAATATTTACAGTTACAGGAATAAAATCGGGTTGGCGAATAAAACGGCTGGGAAACGATAGATTCGACCAAAGATATTTCCATGAACCATACCTAACCTATAAGCTAAGGGCTACTTACCGCCGAAGTACGCGGCGCGCTCGACGTGCGGGAAGCACTGGCCCACGCGGTGGTGGTGCGCGGCGCTGCGCACGAGGTCCTCGGCGCGCGCGTTCAGCGCCACGCGCCGCACGCAGCCCAGGAACCCGCCCGCGCGCGCGATCTGCGCACACGCAACCGGCGCCGTTAACATTGCAAAGCTAACGATTTCCATGCAAAATGCGAGAACATTTCTCTCATTAAACCTAGTCCGATTTTTAATGTTGTACAGTCGCCCACACAGCTGAGCGACCATTGAAGATGAACAGAGAGAAAATGTCTCTGTCGTGCACATGACATTCTTATGGAAAATCTATATTCATCTCTTTCTACATTTTCTCACTTCCGTCTTTAATGGGCAGTTAAGTGTGTGGCTGTGTGTACCTAGTTATGAAAAAGTAGGTCTGTGCGTTTGCTGTTTTTTTTCAAGAAATATTTTCTAACTCTAACATAGGCAACACGTGCTGTTTAAGGTCACCGCTGCGTTGTTCTACATAATAAATTAGAACGAGTTGCCACACGATGCATTGAAATATAGTCAAGAGGAATGAAAACGGGTCACTTTGTATTGAATTCTCTTAGAAAGTGACCCGTTTTTATTGCTACTGAGTGTATGTGAGGCGCTTTATGTTAAGGCATTTGTCCCACCGACGAGGAAACGATTAACTAGTTTCTTTCTCAAGAAAACGAACAAAAATATAGATCCCGTGTCAATAAGAGACCAATATTAATAGTTGAGTTTACGCTGCTGGCGAGAGCTCTGTCTCCTACAAAATATACTTATCCCGTGTCAGTAAAAAATATGCATTCATTAATAGTTGATCACTGGCACTTCTCGTTTCTCGCTCATCGTCCCCGTGTCTAAAATCATAAGCGTTGCGTCGACGGAGTGCAACTGCAACGCTCGTGAGGCATCACTATAATACCTAACCTAACCTAACCTAACCTAACTTAGCGACAACACCATTCACGCAATCAGGGCTTGGGAACGGTTCATTTTTGGTTCTTATTAACCAGGTTCTTCGTAAAAGCTCGGAGCGGAATAGATTCGCAAGCGTTATCATCGCTGGGAATAACCAGGGCTTTTTGGTTTTTGATTTTTCCTTCACTTGGATGGCGTAGCTACTGTGGTGTTTTAAAATGCAACTAAAGAGGGTAGGAAACACGACAAAAGGGTAGTGGTGGGGGTCGTTGAAAACAAAATAACATGACGGAACCAGTGATGGAAAAGGACAATGATAGACACTGGATTCTTATTTTACAGAAGAGGGTTATATTCATTTGTTTTGCATCAATCAATTTATGACCACCGGTCCCTGTTAGTTACAAGTGTCCAAAACTGGTGCCATAACCGTAGCGAGTAAAATGTTCCGGTATTTCGAGCAGCAATTTTATTTTACTCTTTTATCAAAACCGAAATTATATTGATTTTGTTCGAGCGGAACCGAAATGAAAATGATCTATTAGTAATGTATTTCGTCTATGGCGACCTGGGGCCGATTGCATAATAAAGTACCAGCTAATAGTATTAGTGGTTTTATTTGGATTTATACTTTATTATGCAATAGGCTCCAGGTAAAAAAATATACCGGTTTCCAAGCCCTGCATGTAATACTAACCGAGTTGGGTATGTTGGGCAGCTGCGGCGGCTGCGGGATCCCGCCGACGTAGAGCCGCGACGAGCGCTGCGCGACCGGCGCGTGCGCCGTGGCCGCCTCGCCGCCCGACGAGAGCACCAGCCGGTTGCGGGACAGGCGGATGGACACCTGGACACAGTTTAAAGATTAGTCAAAGACCATGAGGGGTTTTGCTTCGTTGCTGGAAAACAAACATAGTGTCAACACCTTAGCTCATCGTCGAAAGGTTAGCTGCTTATCGGTATTCTACAGATAGTACAGTGTGGAGCTCCTCGAGCTAATGCCGCCGTCTCCTTTCAACCATCGGACTTCCAAACGTACCACAGGACACCATCCATAACTGGTTGAAATTCCACCTTTTCGAACGAAGCGCTTTGCATCACTCTTCATGCGTAGTGCAAAGGAGTGAAATGCGCTGCCGGTAGCATATTTTTTAAAACTCGTTTTAAAAAAGTTTCTGCTGGCAATTATTCATCGGATTAATAGCAGCAAGCGATAGCTTTGAGTTTTGCGATGTACGGAATAAGGGCCAAATCAAAAGCACCCGAAACCGACGTACGTGCTTGAAGACTGAACCGGTGCACCTGGCATTCCATAGTCTCTGCCCACCTCATTAAGAGACAGACGTGAAGGTATGTACGTGTATGTATGTATAGACCAATTGCGCTGTCAGGGCAGGGAATAGGTACGGTCTCACCTCGCGCCACTCGCCGTCGGCCACCGGCGCGGGCAGCGCCAGCTCCTTCCGCCGGCGCCCGCGCACGTACAGCCGCAGCCGACCCTCGCGAATCAGCAGCGCCAGGTAGTGCTTCGGCTTCGTCTTTGTGCCCTGAGGAACAGTGTTTGCAACGATATTAACTTACGAGAAAACTAGTAGTTTATTAACTTGAATGACACATATTTATTACGTAACCCAACTAACTAATCATCAAATGAAAACCTAAAAAATCTAAATTTTATCGAGATGAGGAGGTTATCTTGAAAACGTAACCCTCTTATTAAATGGCAACAGCTAAAGTGTGCTTAAAATGTGCTCTATCCTTATCTGTAATTATGACAATAGATAGAGCAGATCAGCAGAATCAAGAAGAAGGTATTTATGTAGAATAAATTCTGGTTTACAGAAAACTGGAGTGTTACACAAGTCACATAAGCCGAAGCGAGGTGAGTGTAGGTTGAAAGTAATAATAGTACATTGTGCATCAAGGGTATGATAAGGATAAAGGATAAAAGAAATTTATTTAGTAAGTAGGCCGCTCGGGCACTTTTACACGTCAAGATACTACCAGCGCTTCCCAAGAGGAGACCACTGCTGAGAAGAAACGCCGCAAGAAACTCAGCAGTCAGTCATTTTTTAAACTTATTTCATATTGCATATTACAATGGTATGTACAACTTAATCTAGCATTATATAAAGCTACAAGTATTAAATTAAATATAATATCAAATAACAGTAGTTCAGCAGGAAAACATGCCAAAAATCTTACGGGAGAGAAAGATAGAAAAGAATAAAATAAAATAACTACAACTACCTACTTATATACAACGTGTCCCAAAACTCAACGATAAGCCGGCACCAGAGGATGGAGCTGCTTATGATTAGTCGAGAAAAAATAAGGAAAAAAATATATCTCAATTATTTTAGAAATTACAGAAAAAAAATGAAATTCATCGAAAATCGACATCCCTAATGGTATTTTTAACGACCATGTCTACAAATATTCAAATATTACTGTTTTTTTTTGTTTTTGGAAACTTAAGTAGCCCTGCTATCTAACACAGTTCTTAAAAATACCATAATACATGTAGTTTTTACACAAAAAATAATCAAAATTCATTTTGTCCCTACAATTTTGAAAGATTTTTTGGTATAATACTTTAGGAAACCTAGTCACAAAAAAAAACAACGAATTTTTAAACAAGAATCGACATTATTTAATGTTGGCGGTAATCACTTTTACTGTACCCAATTTGTATTAACTACTGTATTAACTACCCACATTTTCCATTGAAATTTTAAAACTTGCAACAACAACCCTTTTCAAAAGTGATTAATATCAACATTTAAAAATGTCGGTTCTTGTTTAAAAATTCGTTGTTTTTTGTTGTGACTAGGTTTCCCAAAGTATTATATCATTTTGGAATCTTGGTTAGTTGCGTCAACTTTTGAAAATAATTGCCATAGTGGTGTCAATACTATTTTTTTACACCATGATGATTGAAAGTGGACTGTAAGAAAAAATCTTTCAAAATTGTAGGGACAAAATGAATTTTGATTATTTTTTGTGTAAAAACTACATGTATTATGGTATTTTTAAGAACTGTGTTAGATAGCAGGGCTACTTAAGTTTCCAAAAACAAAAAAAAAACAGTAATATTTGAATATTTGTAGACATGGTCGTTAAAAATACCATTAGGGATGTCGATTTTCGATGAATTTCATTTTTTTTCTGTAATTTCTAAAATAATTGAGATATATTTTTTTCCTTATTTTTTCTCGACTAATCATAAGCAGCTCCATCCTCTGGTGCCGGCTTATCGTTGAGTTTTGGGACACGTTGTATGTGTATATGAGATGGTGCAAGATGACCACATAAAAGTTTCGATATGTTTTCCTGCATCAACGGTGTCCCCCAGACAAGAAAAAGCAGGATAAAGCCTTTGCATTTCAACAAATTACTATTGACTAAGTTTCGGGTGTAGGCCATGCATTTTTGTCTGTTAGATAGTCCTCGACCCTATAATACGCTTTAGACATTAACGACCTTTTCAAATATTTTTTAAGTGCTGGAAAGGGTAACTTTAAAACTACTTCAGGTAATTTATTATAGAAATGAATGCATTGACCAACAAATGATTTATATACTTTACGGACACGGAATTTTCGAATAGCTATTTTATTTTTATTTCTAGTATTTAAATTATGTATATCTGAGTTTTTGGTGAACGAATCTAAATTCTTAATAACATAAATAATATTCTCGTAAATAAATTGAGACGCTACAGTTAAGATATTAATTTCTTTAAAAAGTTCTCTTAATGAGTCACGGGAATTTAAATTATAAATAGAACGAATGGCCCTTTTTTGTAACACAAATATAGTTTGTATGTCAGCTGCCTTACCCCAAACCAGAATACCATAAGACATAACACTATGAAAATAACTATAATAAACTAAGCGAGCTGTCTCAACATTAGTTAGTTGTCTAATTTTCCTAACGGCGTAAGCTGCCGAACTTAGTTTACCTGCCAGTGCAGCTATGTGGGGACTCCATTGCAAATTCTTATCTATTGTTATGCCTAGGAAAACCGCCCTATCTACCATTAGCAAACACTCGTCATTTAGAAAAATACTAGAATCTACCGGTTTAACATTAGGCAAAGCGAACCTAACACATTTAGTTTTCTTGGCATTTAGTAGCAAGTTGTTACTAATAAACCAATTATGTACTTTAACTAGAGTGGCGTTTATCCTACTGTAGTCTACGGTTTTTCTATCTACCTTGAAAATTAGTGAAGTATCATCAGCAAAAAGTACAATATCGCAAAGTTCATCTACTATTGGTGGTAAGTCATTTATGTAAACCAAAAATAAAAAAGGACCTAAAATAGAGCCTTGAGGCACACCTATTTTCACTGTAGCTCCAACAGATTGCGTTTTGTTTACAACAACTGTTTGAGTTCTATCACTTAGATAAGAAGACATAAGGCTTAAAGCTTTATTGGACAATCCATAATGTTCTAATTTTAAAATAAGGGTCATATGTTCCACGCAATCAAAAGCTTTAGAAAGATCACAAAATATTCCTATTGCGTCGCAAGATGTTTCCCAACTGTTATATATATATTTAATGAGTACCGATGCCGCATCAATTGTTGATCGACCTCTTGTAAAGCCAAACTGGTTATTGCTAAGTAGTTTATTTCTGTTAAAGTGACCTAACATATCCTTCAGCATTAGTTTCTCAAAGACTTTACTTAAAACTGGTAGTATGGAAATGGGACGGAAGTTCGTTATATCACTCATCTCGCCTGATTTAAAAAGAGGTATGACTTTACTATATTTCATGAGATCTGGAAAGATCCCCTCTGATATGCAATTATTGTAAATTAATGCTAGATGGGGTGCAATTACATCTATGATATGAAAGAGCACTTTAACTGATGTGCCCCACAAATCTTCAGTCTTTTTTAAACTAAGCGATTTAAATATCTTTACTATTGAATCTGAATTTACAGGGCTGAATTCAAAGTTTATATTACATTTACTGACATTAGTGCAAAGTAATGATTGAGCTTCAACCGCGGATGATTTAAGACATTTCGTAGTATTAATTTCGTAGTATGAAGGGAATTACTAACGAGAGTGTTAGAAGCCCGACGCCGAAGGCGGAGGGCTTTTAATGACTCGAGTTAGTAATCCCCTTACTGCCTGTGATACACACAATGGTTTTCATCACATTTGCGAGGAAAAAAACAAAGAGAAAACACTTTAACTCTGCAAAATATAAAGAAATAACTTTTGACGGACGGGAACGTTAATGGAAAAGATATTTTTTTTGTGACCACAAATACTGCGTTTAGTTTCGACCTGGATTCGAGCCAGATTTAGCCAATTTGATAAAAATGTATAATTACTAAAATTAATGATAAATGTTGATATAAACTTGAAATAGGTATAAAAATAATGAAGTTTAATGAAGCATATAGGTTTTGTGTAATGTAAGTTAGTCTATAGCTAATTTTTAAAGATGAAATTAAAACCGATTTAATTTTTGGCTGAAAATTAAACCTCCTTAGTCAGAAATTATGTACGAAAGAGTTGCAAATTTTAAAAAGAAAGTCATTACTCCCTAGGGATGACAAACTCGCCATAATTCCCGCGGGAACAATTTAGGCCATTGTCCTTCTGTATACAGGCATGGAATAACACCATTTACGAGCAAGTGTGATGAAAATAAATATACTTGAAGCTGACTCACCGGGGCCAGCAGTAGGAGTCCGTCGGGCGCGAAGGTGCGGAACTGGAGCGAGAGCGATAGGTCCCGCGCGCGCGCAGGCAGCCGCAGCGTGGCGTGGCTCCACGGGGCGTCGCCGAACTTCACGGCGCCTGCTTCTACTGTGTACGATGACGCCTGGCAGAGAAGAAGGTTGGTGTATCTTACGTGTATTTAGATCGCAAGGACGAGGCGAAGAACATTATTTTATCGCTGCTCTCGTAAAAAGTACCCTATGTCCTAGACGCTGGGCAAAAATGTCCCCACTCACCTACAGAAGTCTCAGTCGGTGGATGTATTTTCTCTATTACGAAGATCATTCTATCTTTGGGGTTGTGGCGGAACCCACATGTGAAAAAAAAGGGGTAAAGGGGTTTTCTTCGAAAATTGTAATGATATCGTAGGTATATTTATTTTAAATATGCTCCTGAAAGATTTTTTCCCCTATCTATTTTGCAATCAAGTATTTTGTCTTCATATCTTTATTTAAATTACTGGTTTTATTGTTGTGCCATCCTCTTGTCGGCGTTGTATTGCGTGGGAGTCTATGGCTTTCTCAGCAAATGGAGAGAAGTGAAAGCTTCCGGCCCGCTATGGCTAGAACACGAATGTTACCTTGGTGCAGCCGGCGGCGCGCGCGGGCGGCGCGGTGAGCGCGCGGGGCGGGGCGCGCGCGCGCCGGGCGGCGCCACGCCGGCCCAGCGCCGCGCGCGACCAGTTCACCGCAGACTCCAACCCGATCACACTGCCAACGAGAACAAACGCGTCACGACACAGAACTTACAGCGTGTAAACGTTGGCACACATGACCGCTCGGCACCACCTCAACTCCAGCCGTTAACTATTCTTTGTATGAAACTCCATACTGAAACGCACACTTATCGGCATCGAAACGGCAACGCCTCGCCGTGGCACAAGCTAGAAGTTATTCACTAAAAAATGTATCGTACTAACACAGATCCAAGCTCACTTTTCAATGTCTCACATTGAGTTGACCCGGTGAGCTCCAACCTTAATGCACTTGTCCCACCGCCGACGGTGAGAGAGAAGTGGGTAGAGTCAGAGATCAACTATTCATATAATACGTCTCTTTTATTGACACGGGATCTATATCTTTTGTTCGTTTCTTGAGCGAAAAAATATTCGATAGCTAATCGCTTCCTCGCTGGCATTTTCATTGGACAAGTGCCTAATGCCCTCTTTACACATTAACCCATCATGATCTACCATAAAATATGTATTTACACCTTGAGCGACCAACATTCTTGTATCTCACAATTATGCTTTACTTCGTCCCTTCGTATAACTACTCTGCCTGCTTTGAATCTCCAGAGTAAGATCGAAATTATACCCCACCAAGTGTACACAACCATAAGATCAAAGTACAAATGTTTAGGTTAGGAGTACTTACGTAGCGTCCACAATGAGATCTGCCACAGCTCCATTAAAGCCTTTGTATGTGGCTCCTCCGGGAGCCGGTGGCATACCACCCAAGAACAGCCCCTTGTTCCGCGCCGGTAGCGCGTTGCCTGCGAGCGACCCTGACGCCAAGCGCTCCTCGTCTACCCACAACTCCAACTGTAAATAAACAGTTATTGTCACACGGAAGTAAAGAAAGGAAACCATTTATCCAGTTCGACACACTTAAAGAAATATAGAGAATTCCATAAAGGGAAAAGAATCGAAGCGAAGAAATCGGTATCTACAGTCACAGTTGTTGAGAAACGGTTGCAGCATTCCACGGTTGTAAAACAAGCGCTGGTTTTCCATTGGGAATGCTTAAACATTTGGTAGGTGACACACACATTGGCCATTGGCATACATCCTTACCAACAACAGACATATTGAAGTCTGTTGGGGCTGAAAGGGGTACTGGTGCACTCAGACCACGGTCCACGGATCCACGGTTTCCCATAACTAACTTGTTTGTGTGCGCGCACGACTCGCACGGAGTGTCGCGCGCCGTCGTCGAAGCGGGTGCCGTTGGTGCGCAGACGCAGCTCGGCCTTGCCCGCCGCCGCCGCCAACTCCAGTTCGCCTGGAATCAAGAGACCGAGTTAGTTCTTCGTCAACCGAAGTATCGCTCCTCATTTTACTAACTAGCTGGCGGAGCCTGCTGGTTAGAGAGCTTATGGTCAAACGTAATCTTAATGTTGAAATAAATTTCTTTTACGAAAAGCTTCTTTCGCAAAAAGCAACTTTGGCCAAAGAGAATATAACACGTTCAAAAGACAAATAAGGTATATTTATCTAATGGAATTTTTGAAAGGGATGTTTTGACTAGGGACTTCTTGTTATAGGGACGTTTTGATAAGAGTATTTTTGCGTTAGGAACGTTTTGCTAAGGGTTTTTTTCCTAGTAATGTTTTGCGAAATGGATTTTTGACCAAAACACCTAATTAAGTTTAAGTTTATCAGTTTTATAGTAGAACCAGTTCAGGTTCCAAAGGTAAGTAAAACCTGTTGAGAATACAACTTAGTTCAAGAAAACGTATCGTGATTAATCAGAGAAACCCGTTTAGTCCTAAGATTCTTACCTTCGACCATCATCAGCCTGAGGTAATGTCTGTCATCCCCGTCCTCGTCATCGACTTCGTTCTCACTCAGGGTCGAGGGGGCCCGGTATAGCAGCAGGCCGGTCGGACTCTCGGTGCGGAAGGTCAGGCCCAGGGCGGCCTTGCGCCTAAAGATGGGTGAGGGCAGCTCGATGTAGCCTGAACCTTCTAGGGTGGCTGACCGGAGGGTCTGAGGGAAGAGCATGGTAGTTAGAAACTCTTTACTACTGTACTTCGAATATGTTCCAATACTGGTCTCCCATAACTTAAGACATAGGTGGAACTTATTTGTTAATCATTTCAGTTTTGATAACCATAATCTGAACTATTATAGGCATACAACTTAATTAAGAGGCGGGGTAGGCATGAGGTGCGGGTTCCCTTTCGCCGCACCTCATGCATTCCCCAGCTTTCAATAAGATATAGATATGCTTTATGATATAGATATGCTCGTCCTCGCAAAGATCACAAAGTAAATCAGTTATCTCCTTTGGTTAATTTTACATAAAAAGGTTAATTTCAGGATTGTCTACAGAACTTGGCACCTGTTTAGTGTCAAGGCACATAATATTGAACTTGGCTCCCATTTTTACATTTATGTTTTTGGTGGGATTAGTGCCTGGTTTTACAACAATCAGGAGTAAAATGACGATGATTTTGGGTATAGATCACGCTCACGGAGTTTCCGTTGAAGAATATAATAAACTCACCCTGCTCATACAGCGCGCCTCGACGCCATGCCGCGTCGGCGTGTCCATCAAGTCGTACCCCTCCCGGTCGACGGACAGCGCGCCGAGGCAGCCGAGCAGCGGCGGCGCGGGCGCCTCCCCGCCCGGCGGCGCGCCCCCCACCCAGTACGTGGTGGCCGCCAGGTCGGGCAGCGACGCCGCCGACTGGACGGGCGGGTCTGGCGAGCCCTGGAACTCTTCGCCGTTCACGCGCAGGCTGCCTGGGGATAGCTCCAGGTCAGCTCACACGGGAATATAGGTGATGGCTTGTTCAAGTTTTGGGAAATAACTGATCATAGAAGTGGAAGCCGAGAGTCACGGTTACGACTCGCAATGTAAGGTAAGGTTGCAGTAAAAAATTGTGGAAACTGCATTGCGCATAGCATTTCTCGGGGCAGTAGCGGACCAGTTATTACAAAGGTCTGGTCCTTGCTGTTGCAGTATAATTTTGGTGGAGTACAATCATTGGCAACAATACAGTATCCAATAATGCGTATTCGTTTCTATACCAGTCCACAGACCCCAGTAGCAGAGCTGCCTCTTCGCATCCAATCCAGGGACCCATTTCTTGAAAGTTACTAGATTTATATATTAAGTCCACTCATTTCAATTTTCTACAAGTACGAGTATACAAGTGAAATTCAATGAACGTATCATTACGAAAATTTTCATTTCTCGCGACATTAGGTATATTTTTTGGTAGTCACAGTCCAACTTAACCTAACTTGCGTAATTAATGTTTCAGATATCCTGATAACATCGTTACATAAAATCAAATTTGATGAAATGATGGGTTACCGAAATTTACCGCATTGACTAATATTATTAGTCTAGTGATCGTACCCTGTGGGTCCCTTTGCGACACAGTACCTTTCTCCAGGCGGGTCTGGTCGAAGAGCCTGGCGGCCTGCACGTGCACGGCGCGCCCCGAGCAGTGCCGCCCGCGCGCCGCCAGCTCCAGCCGCGCGCCCGCGTACTCCACCACGAACACCACGCGGCAGTCGCGCATGCGCACCGACACTGAGCGGTTCTGGGGACCATATGTACAAGTTGGTCACTAGAGTCGCGAGAGATATAGCTTAAAAAATGCTTTTGACTTGATATGGAAATTGAAATGAAAACGGCTTTTAAGAGTTCGTGAAAATTTTCTGAATGAGAGAGTAGAGTGTAGGCCATCGATTATCTTAGAAGCGGGTTGAAAGTTCTGCAAGTCAAACAAGGGAAGAAAAGTAATTTGAAAAAAGCAGAAACCTATGCTCGAGCGTCAAAATGTCTCGCGTGAACGAGAGATCTTGACACGACGAGTGTTAGCAATCAACTAATAACGCGTTAAGAGGATTTGTAGACTATGAACATTTTCACGGCATTGCGTCTTGCTCTTACATAATGAGTTAGAGAGTGAGACAGCAATGATTTCTGGACTGGAAAAGTCGACCAAGGCTATGGAAACTAGAACCGTTCCGACCAGCAACATTGACCCCTACAAAAGCACTCACTGGAATATACCACAGCTCTACTCACATTGGGTTTATCGACTGCCATAAAGAGCAGCGCGTGAGGGTCCCTCGTTCGCACGGTGAAGGCGATGCTAAAGTGCCGGCGGTCAGAGGGGCGGAACCCGGAGCGACGCAACTCGGCGTAGCCTTCGCCGTTGAACCACGCCAGGGAGGGCTCGCCACTGCGCGCGGAGTTGTACCACCTGGGAAAAAAATATCAGATTGCTTTAAGAAGGCAAACAAGCATATAGGCCACCTGATGGTAAGCGCGATCTGAGATCCAAAGACATTTAAATTCGTAAGTCCTAAGACTGCGAATTGCGTCTCCATCTCTGAGAACTAGGGTGAAATGCTTTTATGATAGTAATTTTACTGGTTGTCTTGTCCCCAAACCAATACCCGAAAATGTGAACACATTATGTTAAAGTATTTGATTAGGTGCTGACTTAGTTGAGACTCGTTTGTCTTTGATGAGATTATTAGCTATGTTCTAGAATACGGAAACTTTGGGGGATTTCTATTGATTAATCAATAAATGATTTGCAGATGGAAAAACTTATAGCATGCTTTTGATTCGAAATAATAAAAGGGCGCCACTTTGTAACTGCATCAAGCAGCCAATAAATACCCAGAGGCCTGCGAAACATGCAGTTTAACATGCAAAATATGTAAAATTTACTAGAAATAAATGTTTTCTTATTTATTATATTCTAATATTCAAAATAGCTAGGAAAAACACAAGTTGCTACATATGTTAACTTACCTCTGTGTACAACCAGTACACTGTGCTTCAGTTGGCTGTTGCACGAAGTTCCACAATCCCACACGTTGCTCGTCGCAGTACAGAGCATGCACACAGCCTGGGAGACCGGTGCCTGGGCCGCCGAGCCACAGCTTCGTAGCTTGGAGGGAGACGGAAGGACCTGCCGTCGAGTTAGAGGCGGTTGTGGGGGAGCCACCGGCCCGCTCGACTGTGAGGCGGACTAGGCTCCAAACTCTAGAAAGACGTTAACAATTGACGCGTTCTAGTTACTATGCTAATGATCATGACGTAAAAGTGTCGTATTGAAAGTCGCATGTATCAGAGAAGATTCTGCAGTGTTTAAGACGTCATGCCTCCTAAGGCCCGTCATACAGAAACATTTACATAATACGGCCATTAAATTTCTTCAGATTTTTTGACTCATGGACAAATTACAAAATAGATGTTACTTAGACAGAAAGAAAAAAAAGATGTTAGGTGTGTAATTTATAATAGGTTCATATGCTACTGATAGATTTCGTTGTGTTCAGAGAGAAATATACTGGCAATAAAAATGCAGATGTTAATTGCTGTCTTACTTATTCAAGAGCAAGAAACATAATTTTACTGTCTTTTTCTAACTTAAAAGATAGAGTAAGACAACAGTCACCTATTAAGTTATGTGCAATTTTTATAGCTTGTCGAAACCTTTCTTTATATTAGTAGAGATAGGATAGAAAAGTAACTGGCAACACATGGCCGATCAAGCACAATCATGAAAAAAAAGATCAATTATAGTAAACGATAATGTTAGTAATTACAAACATACCTCTCGATTTCCACCGTGTAAGTGTTGTGGTCGGCGTCATCATGGATGGGCTCCAGCACCTCAGGGTGGGTGATGACGCCCACTCCGTCTCCCAGGTCCCAGGTCAGCTGGAACCGGCGGTCTTGCACCAACAGCTTCATGTAGCTTGGGGTTTCCTGATAATATTAATATAGTAAGATTTCCCACCTCTGTAAGGAGTCAGTAGCAAATTGTCGAACTGGCATCTACATTGGTGTTTTTATAGTGTTAAGGACTTCCTCGACCAATGTAATAATTTATATTTTTTTATGACATACCAAATTTTTGTATGTATTGCATAAATAATATTTGCACGCTGCATTGCATGCTTGCAAGCTGGAAACCCTGTTTTTTTTTTAAATTGACTATGACACCTTGTACAGTACGTATTCTACAAATAAATGAGTTCTTTTTTTTTTTATGGCATAGGGATGGCTGACGAGCACACAGGCCACCTGATGGTAAGTGGAAACTGTGACCCATAGAAATTCGCATTCTTGTGAATGCGAATGTCACATTCGCATTTACAAGACTGCAAGCCTAAGACTCCAAATGCGCTGCCAACCCTGAGGACTAAGATGGAATGCCTCTATGCTAGTCATTACACCGGCTGTCTTATCCCCAAACCGGAACACAACAATGCGAACACTGCTGTTTGGCGGTAGGTAAATGGATAAGATGGTGGTAGCGATCCGGACGGACCCCGTATTAATGATAAATAAGAATAAATTAATGAATGAAACATTAATTCGGCTATGGTAAAAGATTACAAACACGACAACAAGAAAATACAAGAGGGTACAATATAAAAGGTAGCAACAATAAAAACCATCCCAAGGTAGTGCCTTACCTTAGAGTCGTCTTCGATGCTGAGCAGCGGGCCGTCGCGCACGGCCACGTCGAAGGACACCGCGAGCGCCGCGCGCGACACCGCCGGCGACGCGCCCGGCGCCGCGTAGGCGCGCGCGCAGCCGCCGCCCGGGGCGGACGTCAGCGACACCGAGATCTACAGACCGTTATACCAGTGAAGTGGACGCTATTGACGGTATAAAAGATCATAGTAATTAACATATCAAAATTTACGAGGGTTATGATGTAAGGTTATCTTCCGATCACGCATTTATTAACGACTGGATGAAATATGGGACACAGGTAATTCATGCCATGCACTTACACGGGCAATTTTTAAGCTAAAATTGTACACCATCATTAGCGGTCTTACTTTAATTTTGTGTACTTAATAAATATATCAACTGAAGTGGCAGTGGGCGGGGCATATTGCTCGTAGGACTGATGGCCGATGGGTTCAGGTTCTGGAGTGGCGTCCGCGGACCGGGAGACGAGCTGTAGGTAGGCCTCCAACAAGATGGAGTGACGATCACGCGGTGGATGCGAAAAGCACAAGACCGGTCTGAGTGGCGAGCCTTGGGGGAGGCCTATGTCCAGCAGTGGACGTTTTTCGGCTGACATGATGATGATGATGATGATGATGATGATGATGATGATGATGATGATGAATAAATATAAGTAATGAAAGGTCCATACTTTTGACTGGCAATTATTGCTCAATTAATTGCCTGGGTAAGTATACCGTTACATTAGAATATAGGAATATCATTTTGGATGATTTGAAACTTGTACGGGGGCATAAAAACTTGACTTCACTGCTGTATAAGGCTGCTGCTGTAAGGTTTTTTAAACAGTTCCAAATTGTATCGCTACGGTGTGCAACTCAAATTATAAAGGGCCCTGGCATTTTCTGTCTCGAAATCACTGGTTATCTCTAGCTCTACTCACGGAGTCAGCAGCATGCTTAGCCCTCGCTATTTTATCCGCGAGAGACCCCCAACTTGGTCGCATAGCAGCAGAAGCGGCATCATGCTCCCGGGCACGCGCCGCCGCCGCCGCTGCTAGGGCTTCTGCCGCCTCCGAGCCGCGCAACATGTTGCCGCGGATCTGGGACACTAGAATCAGAGTGGAGTAATAACGGTTACCTTTGATTAAGACATGGGTGTCGGACTTTAGCCTCTCTTTAAAGAGCAAACACGCTCGGTTTGTGAACATGAAGAGAAGCTTCAGGAAAAGAAAGAGCTACATAAAGAATAAATACCAATAATAAGGCCTCTAAATGCGTTCTAATTCCAAGTCACTCGATTTGGCAAATCCAAGAAACATTTTAATAAATAGACGAGTAAATAAAGTTAAAGTACTAGTATTAAAAGTCATGTGAGGAGAAGAGTTTTAAATATGAATGTGGAGGGCTTCAGTGGAAGGGGGAGACGTAAGAAGAGATAGGTGGAATGTTTGAAGAGCAATAAGAAAAACAAGGGAGTGAATACTGAGATGACGGCTGGATGTTTGGAAGAAAAAGACGTGCAGCGCTGACCCCAAATGATTGGGATAAGCAAGTACCTGTGCGATAAGATTTAAGGATGACGAAAGAAGAACACCACTGGTGTTTAATTTGGTATCTAGCAAACTCGAGTCGGTATGGATATGGACAGTTAGATAAGTAGTAGTAAGTGGAACAAAGTGATTGTATTATGAAATATTTTGAATGATATCTATGTATATGTATGTGTCCTTACCATGCTCCTGCGCAGCGCCAAGCGCGGTATCTCCGTGTCGCTGCAGCGCGGCTAGCTGTCTCCGCAGGTTGTAGCGCGCGCGCCGGCGGGTCTCGCTCGCCTCGTCGTATAGGACTCTAGTTGTGGCAAACACTCGGTCTGCTTGCTCATTGGCTGCGGCTAGATAATGTTAAAAGATTTAAGTCAGTGAAGTGGTAAAGAATTGGTATATGGTTAAAAGTACAGTGGCTCTGGAGTGGCGTCCGCGGACCGGAAGACGAGCTGTAGGTAGGCCTCCAACAAGATGGAGTGACGACCTCGTCAGGATCGCGGGACCGCGGTGGATGCGAAAAGCACAAGACCGGTCTGAGTGGAAAGCCTTGGGGGAGGCCTATGTCCAGCAGTGGACATCTTTCGGCTGACATGACATGATGATACAGTACAGTAGTATAGTATCCTTTTGTACGAGGAATAAGAAGATGAATGCACAGAATCATCCAACGCATATAAGCGTTTACATGAAGATGTCACAGTGTCTTTAACGCGTTTGTGCGACCTGGGGTAAGCTGGCCAATGGCAAAAAACAGTTTAAGACCGAGACCAGTGGCGTGAACTCGTATCGGAGGCCAAAACACACTTTGGGTTGTTGCAGATATAGGGCCCCTTTTCCTTTACCGTAAAATTATCAGGCAATGTATTAAGATGAAGAATCTCATTGGTACATGACATGGCTATTACTTAGTTTCAAACTCCGTACTATACGATCACGAGTCGACAGGTAACCAATGCTCTTTCCACTGGAGGAGTAAGTAAGGGAAAAAAGAGAGAATGCATTAAGTGAACTTTATAATCTTACCGATGGTCTGTGCGACTCGCGCGGCGGGTCTCACTCCCAAATCTCTTTCTTGCCAGCCCAATCCACGCAGGACCACACTCACAGAGTCGGCTCCGCGTCGTAGGTGCTCGAGTTGGCGTCGGAGCTCTGCAAGCAAGGGCAAAAGGTGTAACTAGGGGTTTATGTGGAAGCACTAATAGTTCACAAATAGCGTTTTTATTTTCATCTTTAAGGAATGCAACGCGCGTGGCAGATTTCTAGTATATTTTGAAAATGGAATTCGCTTCCTTCGTTCACTAACATGAACCGAGTCTGGTGCTGATGATTGCGTACCCAAATACTTAGGATAGCCAGCTCATTGTCTATACATATAAAATTCTCAGTGACTGACTGACACACAACGCGCACCCTAAACTGATAGACCTATTTAGGGACTTAAATAGAGTTCAAAATATTTTTTCGAAAATTGACCCGAACGGGATGAAATAGGGGAGTAGCAAAAAAATATTATGTAACGCATCTTCTAGTAGGTATACATTTCTTACCTTCTCCTTTACTCAGCACAGCAGCACCCCTTGTTTTCAAGTCCGCCGACGCCTCCTTAGCCTGGTCTGCCCGAGCCGACATAGGTCCAAGCTTGGAGGCAGTGGACGCGGTGTTGACGGCTGCGTAGGCGTTGGCCGAGGCGTTTCGGACGGTGTCGGCTACTTCCGCCCATGCTCGGGCAGCGGTTACTCCCGCAGACGCGAGAGCACGAGTACCGGCGAATAGACTGGGGGAAAATGGTTAGGTTATGGGATTATGATGGATGTTTTGTGTGTAGAGAAGTCTCCCAAATGATGACACTTTGTAAATTTGTAGAGTACCACTACTATTTGAGAATAATTTTATTGATAACGGCCAAACATTAGACTATAGGTTAAAATTCGTTAAACTACATGTTGTGGTGCATTATTCCTTCCATTTCAGCACATTACAAGAAGTAGGTTAAAGAGGGCATTTACAAGTTACAAATACAACATCAAACTTTAACATGGATGATATGTTCTTAATTACATTCTTATTTTATATCTCCTAGATCAACTTTTTAATTGAATATCCAAAAAAAAAGACCAGTCCCACATTTTCAGTTTTCTCAGGACGCACTTGCACACAACTTCTAGGTCTCCTAAACAGATAATTTGATTAAATATTAAACTATCAATTTGTTATTATCCGCACCTTTTATACTCCTTAGCTTTGACTCCCAACTCGTCCACATGTCTCCCCACATTGGCCAGATACTTGTCCCTGTAGGCCGGCGTCAGATTATACAAGATGCCTTCTTTCTCCTCTGCAGCCAAGGCCAGGGTTTCCAGCTCTGCAGCAAGTGCCGGGACGGAGAGAGCGAGGGCGCGGGCTTGGAGTATGGATGCTGTTGCGTCATCGATCAGGGTGTGGTTGGTGAGGGATTCCACGTCCTGAGGAAAAGCATGATATTACCCGTATGTCGTTTGGTTAAGACTTCGAATACCTACTTAGAAGTTAGAGTTGCGATGGGTTCCTTAAAAGTGAAGAAGAGCGTCTACCCTCCATCGTCTTCAATATACTCGCTACCACGGTCGTTGTGTTACTTAATTCAATACTCAATTTAATAGTAGATTGTTCAACAAGGGACTAAAACAAGCCATAATGACACGAGATGTTTAGCCACGCGAGCGAGCTTGCGAGCGAGGGTGGGTGTAGTTCGAGTGTCATTATGGTTGTTTAGTCTCGCGTTAAACACTCTACTTTTCACTTTGAATGCGAGGAAAAAAACGACGTTCTAAACAAAATTACAACATTTGCAAAAAAAATTACAAATTAAAAAAATTACAAAAAAGTTTCTAAGAATTAAAACTAACAATTAGGTATCTTATTATTACTATCGTTAATTTAACATTAATGATGTTATTTGTTTCCCACATTTCCAATCAATAAAAGTTTGGTATGTTTTTGAATAAATGCCACTAGTTTTTGGCGGCAAAATATTTCGTATCACCTCTTTTACTTTCTTCTCCATTCTGGAGTTAGGCGTTAATTCTTCTTCACTGGATGATGATGATGACATTTCTGGTCCGGAATTTCTATAGTTGCACAACTAATTGGTGAATTTTTTTAACAGCGTACGCTCAATACAAGTTATGAACATCTATTCAAAATACAAATAAGAAAAAAAAGATCTGCGGTTTTTTTGTAAAGTGATGTTTTAAATGCTTGCATATTTAGCCAACAGATTCAAACTTGGAAACCATTTTAAAAGTAATTGGACCACGCATAATAAAAGAGTTCGGCCTTAATATGATTAAATAGATTCATATTCGTAATAATTAATCTTTTGACTTTGACTTTGACTTTGACTTTGAATTAATCGAGTTTCACGAAATTAAATCCTTTTTTTATATATTTGCACAGTTGTCATTTTGAGGTTATTTCGACACCCAAAAGTATGGTCCATACACAATCACTGAAAATGACGATAATCCTCCATTCACAAATACCGTGATTGGTTGTTTAGGGGTTTCCAAAGTAAATTAAAAAAAAAAACTTTAATCCCTAGAGATTAATAAGGAGCTTTAGTCCCGATTCGCAGATATTTAAGTTGCATTGTAAGAGCATGAGAAGTGAAAAATATATTTCATTTTGTGTTTATTGTGAATCCTGTCGGGCATAGCAATGTTAGAGGAGGATTCTGTCCATTTTAGCGTCTGAAACTTGGCAGGTAATATGTTCGCTCCAGATACTCGCTAGATCATGGTGGAGCTGTGGTCTGACAAAGTTTCTAAGAGTTACTTACCTCCAACACAAGTCTGCACCTTAACCCCACATCCCTGGCCGCCGCCATTCTGGGTCTTGCATCCTTCTCCAACGCGGCCACCTTGTCCCCCGCGGTCCACACTACATCGCCTAAGCTTGGCAAATCATCGGCTTTCACGTGCCACTGCTCAAATATGGCTTGTTGTTGCCTTAGACGCCTGTATGCGTCCTCGACGCTGTAGTTTAGCTCTTGGATGGCGGTTGATTGGAGGTTGGCCTGGGAACAAGTTAATAAAGAATTGTAAATACAAGTCAGCGCGTAACATTTGGCTATTTCAGGTTTTTTTTACATGTCGGTAATATGAAGAGAATATGAAACACTCGTTAAAGCGGTAAAGAACTGTTTTACAGCATTTTAATTACTGTGAAGAAACTCTAGGACAAAATTTTATTCCAGATATGATCCAAGGAACCGTGTTGAGCTTACTTTAATAGAGTGAACCAATGGTTAGTCGGTATCTTAAAAACTACAATTTGTTTTCACTTAAGTGGTTAAACAGACCCAGTTTACTCTTAACGTTGTAACTTATCATTTTAACTTCTATATTTATTTGCGGCAACATCAAAATATAAAATAGTACACTGATAATGAATATGTATTAAATAAACTCACCGAATCGTAAACATCATTAGCACCCGAAATATAATCGATCAGCTTCACGTCCTTGATGTTCCTCAGAAGATGCCTCGCTTCTTTCAGCGCTCTATGCGCCCCCAAGTGCCTCTCCCCCCTCGCAAAATCATCCAAATTGGCCACCTGTTCCCCTAACTTCTGCCGCTGTTTCAACACTTCCTCTAAACCACTCATGCTTTCTAAACTCAAAGAATTAGCCGCTTGGTCCTTCCTCAAAGCGTCTTCTTTTATACCATACGCTTGCGTAAATATTCTATGCTCGGTGGCTTCTAAATTGCTTATTTTGTTGTCTAAATTTCTGGAATGTTCGATATCTCTTGTGATATTGCGTAGTGTGGTGCGTAGTTGAGATGAGTTGAGGGCGAATTCGCGTAAGGCTGGGTAGGGTTGCGGGATGCGACTTAGTTCAGTCAAGTCGGCTCGAGTTGAGAGTTCCGAAGTCAGTTGCTCTACTGAATCCAGGAGAGTTTGGGTGCAGTTGTCACAAGCTGTGGAACAAAAGTTATAAATAAGTCACATGAATAAAGTACGTATGAGAATCATTGTCTGCTTGATTTAAATGCAAGATTTAAGTACTTACTACTGTAACAGCACACAGTTATTCACCAAGTGTATTGTTAAACATATTTATAAAACCGGGAACCATATATCAGGAGACAATGTCAACCAATTGACCTAGTTCCAAACTATGCTCTAGGCTTGTACTATGGGTACTAAATGATAAAAATACTTATATATAGAAATATATTCATGAATACATAGAAAACCTCCACAGAGAACAAATATTCACGCTCATCACACAAATAACTGCCCTTACAGGGATTTGAAACCAGGACCGCTAGCTTCGTAGGCGTAGGAATTACAACATTGCAAATATTAATTTTCTTCAACATCCACTAACCACTAGGCACCATAAAAATCTTTACCTCGACAGCCACCTCCATCCATCCACAGCCGCGGCTCCCGGCACCGCTCGCACTTGTCACCTGCCGCGAACTCTCGGCAGCGGCAGCGCCCGCGCGCGTCGCACTGCGCGGAGAGCGCACCGCCCGCGTCGCAGGCGCACGGCTCGCACGCGCCGTCCGCCGCGCGGTAGTACGCCAGGGCGCATGATTCGCACTCTGGCCCGGTGTAGCCTGGGGAAATAAATGAATTGTATTATAATTGTCGGATGATCTTTTGGAAAAGTAGGTCGTTCTTTAATTCTATTTTCATCGCATAATGACCTTCCATCGTGTTAACAGCTCATACCTTCTGAAGGTCTGAAGATAAATCAATCGTACTGTAGAACATGCCTATTTTTCATTTAGATTTCTGGTCACAAGGATCCAAAGAGCATATATTTTTGGCTAATAAGTTAAATCAATATTTATTTTGATATTCTTTTAAGTCAACTTTGAGGCAGTTGCCGTCAATAGAATAGGCTGTTTGGACCAGATTGGTGCACCCGATGACAATGCAATATTATGGTATCAAAGAGCCGATCTGATGATGGAGTCGGAAGGTGGCGAAAGGATCTCCGATGTACTGAACGTAGACACGGTGGTGTTAGAACTCGCTCATTAGTTTGGTCTTAATAAGCAGATAATGACATACAGTAAGAAGAACAGTCAGCAGCAAAAGCTTGTATAGTCTTTATTATTTCTAGCGAGCCGATCTTCTACACAAAGGCCATTGTTTGTGTACAATACTATTATCTTTCTTTGTGTCCGTAACCGCAAGCCGATTACATACAAAAAAGTTAGAACTACATTGAATGTCCATAGAATTATCAACCCTATCCTCTTAGTCAGTAGGTTTAAAATGTAAAGTGTCAGGATACAGATATGTCTTTATTAGAAGATGGTAATATTGTGTAGGGAATAAGACTGGTTCAAATAATAAAGACATATCTGTATCCTGACACTTTACATTTTAAACCTACTGACTAAGAGGATAGGGTTGATAATTCTATGGACATTCAATGTAGTTCTAACTTTTTTGTATGTAATCGGCTTGCGGTTACGGACACAAAGAAAGATAATAGTATTGTACACAAACAATGGCCTTTGTGTAGAAGATCGGCTCGCTAGAAATAAT
This sequence comes from Acleris sparsana, assembly GCA_923062465.1. NCBI lineage: Eukaryota > Metazoa > Arthropoda > Insecta > Lepidoptera > Tortricidae > Acleris > Acleris sparsana. The sequence continues at coordinate 21,064,511 of OV281286.1, forward strand.
AAAGAATATACCAATAATTTCTTCTTTTTTCAAAAAAAGACCCTTGGTCATCATTAACGGCATAATGAACAACTTACCAGGTTTGCATAAGCACTGCAGACGTCCCGCGCTCATGGCGCAGGCGGAGGCGAAGTTGCGCGCGCGCGAGGGGCAGGGGCACGCCTGGCAGCCGCCCGCGCCGCCCGGCGCGCCGTGGTGGCCCTCCGCGCAGCGCTCGCAGCGCGCGCCGCCCGTGCCGTGCGTGCAGTTCTATATGGAACAAATTTCATGTTAGCACCCGTTTACAGTCACCCGAACACTTCAAGTCCCTCTCGAGTGATGCTATTGAATACCTCAAACCGTGTGACCTATCTGTTTAGTCTTGAAGCATCTCTGTATGTCATTCGATACATAATAATAATCTATGCCCTAGCCAAGCTAGGCTAAGTTTTGCCATGGTGGAAAGAAGGCAAACGAGCACACGGGCTACCTGGTGGTAAGTCTCATGATAGTGATTTTGATAGTGCCCAACCTAACAGCAGGGTTGAAATGCGAACATGCTAGCTATTTCACCACATGTTTTACCACCATATCAGAAAACAATAATGTGAACATTTGCTGCTTAACGGCTACACATTACAGTACTTTGTCACCTTAAGGTCATATTTTATCCGCTGCACTAATCTGTAAAAGGCAGTAAAGCGACAGGGTACAACAGTGTGTAGATGCTTATAACGCCGACTGTGCGAATAGCCTTTGCTAAATACACTGTATTCTTCTGTGGGAACAGACACCGCAATTTAATTTAAGCAAAGCTAAGTTTTTGTATATACCAATGATCGCTCACAAGGCTTCTAATCATACTCTCTAAGTGGCTTTTAAAACTCCACATCAAATTCACGCTTACCAAGCAATGCCCCGTGTCAGGATCACAAGTACTCGACCTTCCATTACAGTTACACGGCTGAGCTTCCCCCTCCAGCGAGATGACAATAGTCCCCGACACGCTCTCTATGTTGACTTTGAGGGGGGGTATCCAGAAGCCCCCGGCTGGCCTGTGGCAGGACGGTGCGGAGTAGCCCTTTGGGCAGGAGCACAGCTCCACGCCGAGCGCTGGCTCTGAACGGCTGAAGCCAGGGATCGCTGTGTCCAGTGAGACGTTGAGGAGCCTGCAACATTGAAAAAGCGTTGTACGACTGGACTTGTGATAGACTAAATTTATCTTTATAATTGGGTGATTCTAGAGGAAAGGGGAATAACGGGAAAAAGTAGTCAAGGTTTTTTTTTCAACGATTTTGCTAAGTTTTAGCTGTGTCCTTGCGTCTATCAAGTGGATCACGATGTAAAATCGAGATGAAAATTGACTCTTCATGATGCCTACCTATTTCTTTTTGTAATGAATAAATAGGCGTAAGAGTCAATGGTTACTTTTAATTTCTTGGTCCTTTGAGATGATCGTTTTTTTTTAATGAATCAACCAATTCTAAACTGGTGTACTTAACTATGAATGAAATTAATGGATTGGAAAAACATAGGCCGCACTATTTCGATTCCGATGCTTGTTAACTGTTTTTTTTATGCGCAAATAAATATTTTATTATTTTATCATTTGATCCATAATCTGCAAAATGAAGATCTCCTTCAAACCTCACCCCACCTGTTCCCCCACTTACAAGGCATGAACGTGCTCCATCCGACTGGGTGCCCGGGTGGTGACCCTGAGCAGGATCCGCTCCACCCTCCGCAGCGCCACCATGAGGGCCGCGCGCGAGGCGCTGGGCGAGGCGCGCGCGCGCACCCGCCACAGCGACTCGTGCAGCCGGACCACGTGCGTGTTGTTGATGGGGGGGAGACGCTGGAAGGGAGGGTTTTGTTTTGTTAAGGGTTGTGAACTAGAAGTAAGGTTTAACTCGCCTTATGACGTTGTAAGTGAGGTTTAAAAAAAATAGTAAGATTATACGTAGGTATTACAAACATATAATTATGCGAACCAATAATGGACGCCAACTATAAATATAAAAGTGTTTTTTTTAAATATGTAACGATATGTGTGTTAAAATTGTAATTACGTCTATTTATAATCAGATTTACTTCTAAATGAACTCTGTCTTCTGTATAATAATAGTCAGAACTACCCTTAGGGTCCTATTTGCCATGTAACTGTCCGCGCAATTAGGTACCTATTGTACTAACCATCAAAATGTATGCAGTGGTTGTGCATCAAACCATCAAGGCATCAAACGGACACTATACCTTGTTCAAGTTAAAGAGTTAGTACCAGAAAACTTAAAATGCACGTGATTGGCCAGCGATAAGGGCACCGCTTGCGCACATGATGGGTTTACATGTCGGCCCAAATCGGTCGTCATGTGTTTCTTGTACGGAGCGGACGCGTTATAGTGCTCTTTTTTGTAATGTTGATTTAACTTTTTACCTGGCTCGTTTATTGGACTGTTTCCCGTTTAACCTGGCATGCCAAACCAACTTACGAACCAAAATCATAACAAATAATAAATGTATAAATATTCCGTGCCAAGCATGTAAGCCGACCCGACGCCCGACGCCCGCTGATCATTTCTTGTCCCTTTCATTTGCATACAAAAGTGCAACAGAGACGGCGCTTTGCTAACTCTTTAACGTGGACAAGGTATAGGCGAGATATTCTCTAAAGAGTTACATAAGTACCTTATTTTTTTTTTGGTAGACACTTCTGTTTTAAAGGTGTAATATACCAACTAACATACCCACGAGATACCATACCTTCAAATAGGTATTTACCTCATAATGATCCAGCACGATATCCTTCCCATAGATCCTGACGAGCGGGAACCGGGACAACGTCTCCCTCTCCAAATCCTCCCCCCCTTCCTCCTCCACTCTGAACCGCAACAACCCCCCGTATGACGTCACACGGTCTCCAAGGAACCGTTTGTCCAACTCTATGTATACGGGTACAGGGGGCCAGGGGAGAGAGATGGTGGAGTCCAGGGAGTGAGTGTGGATGGCTATCAGAGAGTCTTGGTCTACCTGTAAAAGATACTTTTCAATAATTTGCGTGCTGTAACGTAACCGAAGTTTGAAAACAGTTGTATAATGAGCGTTTCCATGGTAATAAGAGTTATTTTATAATTAAGCATTTTTATTACCATGGTTACGCGCTTGAACAGTGTCAGTGATGGTGTTTGGTGACAAACTAATATCTCAATTTTTATACTCTCGCAAGCTTGCGCTCTAACCTCGGTAGTCATACTTTAATAGGCATCATTATGAACCAGTTACATAAACAACTACTATGGACATTGTACAGGAGAATAACTTAGATTCATTCAAGTCAGTTGTGATTGCCGTCTATTGTTAATGTTTAGGGATATGGAATTATGGATTATAACGCCAAGATATTTAACTATGACTTAACATATAATAGGCAAATGTGCATAAGCAACAAATCTTGCCGGAAGTTAAATCAGAATGCTTGCCCATTTAGACCAGTAAGATTTAACTATCACAAGGGAAAATCATGCTCTTTTATAAAGATTCTTCTGAAAGATGTTTAGCTCAAGAGCGGTCTTACAAATAATTAAATGGCGACGGTCTTTAAAGTCATATGTTAAGATGAATTAAGAACCTCAACAATCAGCTGGAGATATTTGTGCGCAAAAAAGTAGATTTGAGTACTTACCGACTTCATGTTGTCACCCATGAGCAATGTAACGTGCGCCGGCGCCGCTGCGTGTAGAGCAGCACGAGTCAACCCCGCCTGAGAGAGAAAGAATCTTTTGTTTTATTAATTTGCAACTTTCTTAAAACTCGTTGGTAATAATATGGAACTTTATTTCCCCGAGGCTTAAGGTACAATATTAGGGAAACTGGTTAAGGGAGTTACGTTATGAAAGCATAAAAAAAATGGAAAAAAAGAACTTGTACATTTATCTTCTCGTATAAATTTTACTTTACGGGACGAAGAAGGAATTCATGTTGATTGGGAGCTTCAAGTTTTACGTACCGATATTGACTTCAGATGCTGTACCTTTTGTAGCGATCATTATCATCGTCATCGTCATCGTCATCATCATCGTCATCGTCGTCGTCATATCATCATCTTCATCGCCACATCATCATCGTCATCGTCATCATCATCATCATCATCGTCATCATCATCATCATCATCATCTTAAAAAAACTATCTTTTGACCCGAAATTATTTTTTTATACAGAATATAGGTTACAGGTATAATTAATTTAAATAATTTGCACCTGCCTGCGTACAATGCGCGCTTCTTCCGAAGCAGAAGCACTCCGTGCAACCCGTGGGAGAGTCCGACAAACCGAAGGTGCCGTCGCGGCAGCGGTCGCACTTCTCGCCTACCACGTTCACCTAGAATAGAAGACTACGTAAACATATACCTACACTACATCTAACTACTTCATGGAGAGTCAGTGGAAACCAAAGATGGCTCTAATACTTTTCAGAGGATAGAACGATAAGGTTGATAGTCGACATTGGTTGTCTCTTGCTACTCGGGTGTGTAAAACCGCACGAGTGGAGACTAGTAGTTGCAATCTGTATTTCTGTCACAAATACTGCTTCGCGTGCATTTTATTTACACTCAAAAATACCGGGTCAGAGTGCGTTTTTCATACTAAAGAGGCTATTTCGAAGCCTTGGTTCCTCGCCAGGGAATGCTTTTAGTGAAATCTGATGATGAATACCCCGAGCATCGATACAGGACTTCCAGAGTGCCTAGGATACCCAACTGAATGAATCTGCGGTTAACGCCGGAATTGTGCATGTTCAGAAAAACATCTAAAATGGCATTAAAATGTAAAGAAATCCAAGTGCTGACCCAAATTCTCCCGCTGTTTTGTTAACTGATTGTGCGATCAGTTAGGTATCTTATCAAATTTTGACCTCCTCTATTGAACCTTGGAGTATCCACCATTAAACCTCACTCAAAACAACCCCTGGCGAGGAACCAAGGCTTCGAAATAGTCTCGTTCTTCTGTCCAATCGTACCTTACAATAACACCGTCCATTCTCATCACAGCTGTCAGTGGTGCTGCCGTCTGGATGGCAAAGGCACGGCTTGCAGCGAGCACCGAAGTACCCAGCCGCACATGCGTCGCACTGCGGGCCGCCCCAGCCTGCGCGGCACTGGCACTCTCCGGAGAGCAGGTCACATGTGTCTGCAAATAATAGTTAAATATATAGCCGCTAAATATTATAACCTAGCATTATATATATTAATTTAACATAAAATAAAAAATAAAAAATATTCAAGCGTAGCTTGAGCACGAAAATGTGTCAAAACTAAGAATTCCTCTAGTCATATATACTAACCAGACATGGCGCCAGGACCACAGCTGCAAGGCTTGCAGCCGGCAGCCCGGGACCAGTACCCCGGCGCACACTGCCGGCATTCCGGGCCTCGAGTCCGGAGAGGACACACGCAGCGTCCGTTGTCCGGGGAGCAAACCTTTCCGTCAGCGCAAGGGGGACATACTGGAAATAGATCATTAATCGTAATTGCGGTGAAGCTACTTTGTTCAGGTAAGAAGTTGGTTAAATCCGATCCTTGTATGGTAAGCTAAATGGGAGCATCTCGTATAAAACTCCTGTAGCAATCACCACCTCAATACTAACAGGAGAGGATTGAATTTACTTTGGCGATTGTATCTGAGATACCACTTATCGGCTTAGAACGGCAGTGTGTCTAGCAATGGACGTCTTTCTGCGAATTCGTGTGATGATAAACTAAGTAAATACTGGTAAAGAAGGTCGCGTGAATGTGCTGTTTAGCAGGAACGACCGTTTGTTGTGGCACCTGGGGGATGCACAGAAGATAACCTGGTCGTATATCAAAAAAACCTATCCGCATTTCTTCCTTTTACGTGTCTCAATTACACTGTCTGTCCATCAGTCAGTAACGAAACAATTTTATAATATGTTTAGATTTGGTTCAAGGTAATTTTATGACTATTCTGACGTTACGTTCATGACTGCCTTTTAAAGCAGCAAGCAGACGTTTGCGCCGAATCCCAGGGGAGCAGGCATCACCCCACCATCTTGCTATTTCCCGAGCACTTTACCTGCTAATCAATTCTCAGGTCCCACCAGCCTTGCTGTTGACTATCATTGTAATGTACTCACGCTCACCACGCCGAGCGTATTGCCTGCTGACCGACTCACATACCCTAGTACTCTTCATGTTGACTCATGTACTCACACAAGCAACCATTCCCGCCAAACCCGTAGAAGCCTCGCAAGCAGCGGTCGCAGGCGTCGCCCCCCACACCGGGCGCGCAGGCGCACTGCCCGCTGACAGGGTCGCAGGCGGAGGCGCCCGCGCCGCACTCGCAGCGCCGGCAGCCGCCCTGCCGCAGGCCCCAGTAGCCTTCCTGATGACAAGCCATTGATGGTTAGATATGGAAACGGTGTAAATCTTTACATAGTATAAAACAAAGTCGTTTCGTCTGTCCCTCTGTATGTACTGTACAATTATATACGCAACAGATTTTAATGAGGTGTTCGTCAATAGATTGAGTAATTCCAGAGGAAGGTTTTTATGTATGATATATGTCATTTTGGATTGGATTGGATTTTAAATGTAGACGTTTTTAGAGTTGTAGGTAATTCTGTAGCTCTGCCTTTCCCACACTGGGATTACAGGCGTGGAGGTATATGTATAATTATGAACTTGAGTAACAGAAAAGTCAAATAAACCAAAGCGAAGCGGGGCTAGTGAACAATAATATAATTTAATTTTGCACGCATGGAATCGTTATCTAAATATTATAATTGCGAAATAATGTTTGTATGTTTCATCTATCCTTCAGGGTTTAACTTGTACACCGATCGATGTGAAATTTAATATAGTGATAGTTTAAAATCAGAAAAAGTTTTTTTTTTAAATCGCTTAGGTTTCGAATTTCTGTATGCCATACTTAAGTTTCAGGCCTTCTTTTATTCGGGTCTACCACTGCTGCACTGGTTCATACTATGCTAGGTACTCCCAATTGTAATGATTGGTTTTTAAACGCAGCTCACTCGACGCCATTTGGAAGTTGGGTAAAGATTACCTATTCACTTGCATCAGGAATCTCTTTCGAATAAAATTGGACCCAGAGCTAAACTGTTCGAAATTCCATCAACAAATCAGCTACTCAAGTGATGAAGTAAGTACTGGAGGTTTAAAAAAACAGAGATACATACATGGCTTTTCGAGGGTTCAAATTCACTTACAATTACGAGTCAATACTTTTACAAGGCCCCCGACGGACATAGCAAAAACACCACCTATCTAGGAAGGCGTAAAGTGTACATACTCATTCCATGTATGTAATTGTCACCTCATGTATGAGGTGACAATTACAAAACGCCATTGATATTGTTTGTCATTACGACAGGGTACGGTGGAACATGACGACGAATAAATTCTCTTGGTTCTACCAGCCCAAGCCGACATCACAATGAAGTAGAAGCAAGTAAATAGCGAAGATTGACAGTAAAGACAGTATTAGCAATCGTAATGATATTTTGCAATGAAGACGGTTTTATTGATATTGTGTTTTATCGATGGAAAGGTGGGCTCAATCGATTTCTCTGAACGGAGCCTCGGTGTTCTGTTCATGTTTTATTCACAAGATACCGAGAACAGACTTCTTTCGAAACTTTACGGGAGTGGTTTCCTAAAGGCGTATTTACACAGACAAACGGCAATTTTTTAACTGTTTGTAAACGTTCTTTATTTTAATAATTTGCTTCGTTAAACTCCTGGCGGGGAGGTTTTTGTTTACGTGATTGATTTTCCACTTCAACTGGCCCTAAGGGCCGGGATGGTTGCGGAGAATTTGTGGTGTTTTATTTTTTGAATACGACCAAAGACGATGATGCTTTGGCAGTGAAATATTATTTGCACTGTGCTTTACCGTAGGTATGTGCACCAGCCCTAATAGTAGGAGATCTGAATAGGAGACGATTTGCACATCATCATCATCATCGTTATCATCAGCCTATATTAGTCCACTGCTGGACATAGGTCTCTCCCATTACACGCCAACGGGCACTCTCATCCAGCTCTTGCCAGCATACCTAGTCTGAGGGCGTCCTACACTACGTTTGCCAATTCGCGGTCTCCACTCAAGAATACGATAACTCCAGCGATTATCGGGTCTGCGGCACAAATGACCAGCCCACTGCCACTTTAAGCTGCTAATTCGATGGGCTACGTCGATAACCTTAGTTTTCTGTCGGATCACCTCATTCCGGAACCGAACCTTCAGAGAAACTCCTAACATAGCCCTCTCCATAGCTCGCTGAGCGGCTTTAAATTTGTGAACCAGCCCTATCGTAAGTGTCCACGTTTCGGCTCCGTGACAGGTAGAGCGCACTGATTGAAGACTTTCGTCTTTAGGCTCCGTTTGTTTGTTTGTTTGAACTTCGTTTAAAAAAAAATGCAATTGTTTGTTTAATAGACAAATTACATACCAATTGAAATTATGAAGTCTATAGAATATGCAAACGTTAGGTTGACAATTTTTTTCTCGTCAAACTATTGAGTACGCAGGTATAAACAGGTAAGTCGGTACTAATAATTCGCACCAAACCTAACGTTTACATGTTCTATAGGCTTCATACTTTCGATTAGTATGTAATTTGTCTATTAAACAAACATTTGCAATTTAAAAAAGTCCTTTCTTTATAATATAAGTACTGGACTGAAATTTTTCAGCCTACCTATTCGCCACATAATATTTAGCGTATTAAATTTGATATAAAATACTTTTCATCGAATAAACAGCCCGGTGCAAATCGTCTACTATGCGGGTCTTAGACCATAAGTCATTTTCCGAATACCGAACGAGGGTATTGTTGTATGTACTTATGGTTCTTTTCCTCGTAAAGGATGAACGGACGACCCGATTTTGACCAGGTGTTGTCAGCTTCATCTTCATTTGATTATTCACGTATATTGACGACAAAATCACAACACGATGACGAGTTTCTAAAGCTTGCTTTAGACTTAATAAAAACAAGATCTATAAACTCTGCTCCTAATTCAAAGCAACACGTGTAAATCTAGATGTCTAACGCGATATCTTAACTTGGAGACTAGCAGCTGTAATTAATAGAGCATCAGTAATTTTACTGTCTGATCTATATCTGTCTTACGTGCCCTATTCCTAGAACCACAATATCTTCCAGTCAATGGGCTTGCAGCTAGGGTTACCAGGGTTCTTTCACAAACGTCACTGTGATAATTCTTTTTTATGGAACTATTAGGCAGACGAGCCAACGAGTCACCTATACCCTGTCTACGATAACGAGCTAGTACTAGAAAACTTAGACAGCACGTCATTGGTCAGCGATAAGGGCGATGCACGTGTACCGGGAGAGTTTACATGGGGGTCGAAGTTCAGTCAACGTCTGTCTCTTGCACGGTGCGGACGCGTTACAGTGATCTCTTTTCAATTTTTACCGGTTTAATCTGTGACTCGGCTTGTTTACTGGACTATCTTCTGCTGTTTGAATAAATGAATACATAAGTAAATACTTATTGGGTCCTTTATTATTTAACTAAACCAGAAAAATCATAAGGGATATTAAAATAAATATTTCGGCCGACGGAGCATGTAAGCCGAGCATGACAGTGAGGTGCCATCGTTCACGCCCACTCTCCTTTTTTGTCCCTTTCATCTGCATACAAAAGTGCAAAAGAGAGACCGCTATACTAGCTCGTTATCGTGGACAGGGTATAGTGGCAAGTCATCACCGCGATCCATACCCAACACCAGACCAGAGAAATACACAGCTAGCCTTTACGAAAACAGTAGACTCGTTTTTTGAAGGATTCGAAAGGTCCGAAAATTCAGACGCTGAGAGCTGATTCTACATAGGTACATGGCGTGACAAAAACGCTTGTGAAAAATGCACAGTGTCGTATTTCTAAATAATCAAGATGGTGTTGGATATATCGGTACGAGTTGTACGATGGTTGCTATCAATCCGAATATATTTTTTTTATTAATGGCGGTCAACACAAAGGGATTTTTAAGCTTACGATTTGTTAGGCTTGTTGAATGTTTAACAACCTTTGGCAAGGGCATATGTGACATTATCTATGAAAACGGACCTTAATGTCGATGGCGCTTACGCCGCACTGCGTCACGCGACGTTGTATTCACATCGGAGCATCTTTAATAATGGCGGAAGCGCCATCGACAATAAGGTCTCTTTTCATAGATAACGCCACATATGAGATCCTCACAGCGAGTCATAAAGCTGTATAATCAAGAATCCTGTCAGAAAATGTTAATTTTGTATCTGGTAACCCTACATGCAGATCAAAGCGGGCAATAAACCGCAATGGCCGACTTCGCTGACCGAATGACATTTCATTCCCATTCCGCATAACTTTGCCAAGTTATCAGATCAACTGGACAAATTGTTTCGTAGCCTGGATATATAAATTGTAATGATTTTGTTTTTAGTGGTTGATTTTTTTTTATATGGCTTAGAGAAGGCCAACGTCCACCTGATGGTAAGTGGAAACTGTGACCCATAGACATTTGCGTTCATAAGACTGCAAGACTAAGACTGCAAATGCGTTGCCAACCCTGAGGACTAAGATGGAATGCCTCTATGCTACACATTACACCGGCTGTCTTATCCCCAAACCGGAACACAACAGTGCGAACACTGCTGTTTGGTAGGTTAATGGATAACATGGTGGTAGCCATCCGGACGGACCCTGCACAAGGTCCTACCACCCGCAAGTTTTATTACGAACATGGTATTTCTGTGGCTATTGTGGTCACCCAGTAACATTTAGAGTTTACCCGCATGTTAATAACGGCAATAAAAACTGGTAAAACATCGGACAATAATTTCTGCCCCGATTCCCCCTCAAATGTCATCCGTATTGAGACCAAGGGGGAGCATTCACCTAAGCTACGCCAGGCAGTGGAGCGGTGAGGAAGAAATCCACCAATAGCAGACCTTACTTTGCTTCAAACTAACATGAATGTCGTGCATACATAAACCTAGTTTAATTAATGTATTCTTTGTTAGCTATTGCGCGTTTATGAATAAGAGGATAAAACTATAAATCGGCACTTAATCGCGTAGTAAAATAAACATTTACATCGGCGTTCCAACCGTGTTACGATGAGGGTTCTCGTTACCACGGCTGTCGTAACACAGTCGAAACGTCGAGGAAAATTTATAGTTCTAGTAATAGAAGAGCTACGCTAAGGCAAAGCTATAAAAAAATAAGTAATCCTATTAGTGGATTTATCTCCACCTCGCACAGCTCTGGTGAAGACTTTGACTTTGAAAGGCCAAAACAAAATATTGTATCGTTGTTGACATTTTCAGTGAGTGGATAAACTTGCCTAAGTTTGCATTCCAATTGTAACAAAACTAACCACTTTAGTGTCATTTAACAATGTAATAGGGGTAAAATACAGTAGAATTGAGGTGCTATAATTGGTATTTCCAGTCCGCGAACGCCACTCCAGAACCTTCTGACCCCATCGGCCATCAGTCCTGCGAGCAATGTGCCCCGCCCAATGCCACTTCAGTTTAGCTATTCTTCGGGCTATATCGGTAACCGAGCTATAGGTAGGCCTCCAACAAGATGGAGTGACGACCTCGTAAGGATTGTGGGAGCGCGGTGGATGCGAAAAGCAGAAGACCGGTCTGAGTCAGATCTTGTTCTCGAGCACAACGAAACGATCGAGAACACTTGCGCCATAAAATATTTGGGCTTAACACTTGATGAAAACCTAAACTTTAAAAGACACATCGACGTGGTCTCTCGCAGAGTTGTAAATTTTGTGTATTTAATGAAAAAACTTAGAAATGCCGCCGGGAAAGATTTGCTTAAGCTTGTTTATACCTCGCTGTGTGAGTCGATCCTCACATACTGTATAAGCATCTGGGGAGGCTGCTCCACGTCGACTCTTATATCATTAGAAAGAGCACAACGTTTCGTCCTAAAGGTTATGCTTAGAAAATCCCGACTATTCCCAACCACTTCGCTATACATGGAAGCGGATGTGCTTACTGTACGGCAACTCATGATTCTACAAGCCTCGACTGTAATGCATAACAATACCATTCGCTTTGAACAATACTCGGACCTACTAAATAAACGGTGGTTCAAAATCCCTGTGCCTTCAGTAAGGACCGCCTTTGCACGACGCTTTCCGCATGTGCTACAACCATATATTTACAACAAAGTTGTTAAAACATGTAACATCTCTAAAGCGACTCCCCGTGAAGCGAAACAGAAGATTACAAGCTGGTTAAAAAGTATTAACTACTATGAAACGGAACAGCTGTTAAGAAGTATAGTTTAACACACACACACACACACACACACACACACACACACACACACACACACACACACGCACACACACACACACACACACACACACACACACACACACACAGAGTTCAAATAAGTTAGTTTAGTTTCATCCTAACCTTACTTGTTTTTTATTTTTTCTTTTATTTTTGCCTTTCGTTTTTGTCTGATAACCACATGCAAAATACCATTGTCTTTTGACGGTACCCGAATCAGGCCGCCACGTTACAGGCATAGCCTAGTGTGGGGCCGCCGGAAAACTTTTGCCATGTAATTTGTGTTTTCGTAATAAAACTATTTTGATTATTTTTTTTTGAGTGGAGAGCCTTGGGGGAGGCCTAATCGGCTAAAGTGTCAAACCTCGTAACTCCATTTTTTTTCAAAATGACATTTTGATACCATTTTATTACTAATTTCTGAATGCTTCCAATGGCAAAACTGCTAAATCCTTTAAAAAAGCAGTTTCAGTTTAAAATGTGAAACAGAAATCCACGTAACTCCGGGCCGCCATGTTTGGTGGTGAAGTTTTTTGTGTCTCCTGTAAAATTTGGTCTGAAGGAGTTACGAGGTTTGACACTTTAGCCGACGCTATGTCCAGCAGTGGACGTCTTTCAGCTGACATGATGATGATGAATCGTTTATTAGGCTTAAAATATTGTCATACCCGAAGGGTCAAAATCAAGATCGGTTGGTAATCCATACTAATAAAATTAAATGTAAAACTAATTTGTTGGTATGTTGCTTACGGTTTCAAGGCTAAACCGCTGAACTGATTTCGATAAAATTTAATACGGAGATAGTTTGTATCCCGTGAAAGAACATAGGGTATAGCGATAAACTGCTTACGGACGGAGTCGCAGGCAAAAGCCTAGAATATACAAAATACAAATGTAATCACCTCGACTCTAATAACAATACCAGTAGCAGTACCGGGGGGTTTATTCTGCTGTGTCTACACGTATTGTTCTCGTATGGTTTCTAACTGGTCCGCGATTACTGTCAAGTAAATAACAGCCTATAAGTAGCTGCACACTTATATCTCGTGTCAAATTGAAATTGCCAAAGATGTAAACAAATGAGCACTGTTTGACACATAACCTCAAATATTCATCAAGCGTGTTTTAATTTACAATAACATCTGTATAATATTATATTTAATGTGAAAGTGAAGATCAAGTGTATAAATCATTGCTAAGACCTCACTTGATCTTTAAAAGCACGTGATCATCGAGTAATAATGGTATTTTTTTTTGGTTTGGTTGTGTTTACATTTTTGCCAATTTCAACTGGTACCTACAGACTATAAATACTTTGTCATTTTAACCTCATGCTTGACTGCCGCCCTAATCTCTCAAGAGCCTTAAAGTAACAAGGTACAGAAGTGTGCTGGTACTAAGGTCGGCGGTACCACTAAACATCGATAGAATTAGTTTTCTAGAGCATTATAGTTTCTAGTTCCTCTCTTTGAAGTAATAGATTCTGAGAAACATCTAGTCAGGAATGCGGCCGATTGAACGAGAACCTATTATAAGCAATTCGCCAGAATGTCGCATTGGAATAACATATTTATAGTTATTTGTGAGATATTGGGAATAGAATATTAGATTGTAACGATATGCTTGCGACTCTGACGGTGTAGTATTTTAAAGTTTGATTCTGATGCAGTAGCGTACCTTGACGTAAACCGCGAGTTTTATGGGTTTGTTGATTGTGCGAAATTAACAACTTTAGCAACTTTTAGCTATTTGAGGACAGATGGCGCAAGCTGTACTCGATTTCGACACGGAATTAAGTATGGAGCGAATGCGGCTAGCACAGTGTAGGTACAATACGATTAAGTGAAAAAAAACCATTCGAACCAACACAACATGATTGTTAACGAAGATAATGTAACTACTTGACGACAGATGGCGCTAGCTGTACTCATTTTCGATATGGAATTAAAGTATTTTTTACGGGAACGAGTGCGGCTAGCTCCATCGAATAATCGAATTCATGTTCGAAATACCCTCAGTGCGATGATACGACTCGTACTTGGCCGATTTTAATTTAAATCTCAAATTTTACACCTAGATCTTCGGTTGGAAGTTTTATTTGTTTAACGGGGCCTAACGCAAACATCGATACTGATCTGATCTGAACTGGCGCGTGCGTGATAGGTCGGTGCGCCGGCGCAGTCACGACGCGCTATCCGCCAATCGGAGATCTGATCGGGGTGGAGTGAGAAACTGGCTAACTTAGAACTGAAGGATTTGAATTATTATGGAAAGTAACCAACAGCTGTGGTAACCTGATCTAGTTAAAGATCAAAAAAAGAAGACAAGAAAACCTTTTGCCCCGACTGGTTTTTCAACCCCCAACTAACTAAGAAGGGTGTTATAATATAAGTTTAACGTGTATATGTGTCTGTGTATCTTTGTGTGTGTCGAATATACTGATTTTGACGCTTTAAAGAAAACTATTTCAGTCCCGCTAGGTTTCCTGAAAATCGATTTAAAAGTCCAAGGCTAAAAGCTATGCCATGTACATTTAATTCCAAAGCTCTTCATAGAAAGAGTTGACCAGCTGGACCAAAAAACTTTGGCAACTCAGCAGAAGACAACTTCGATACATTACTGGAGAGTTTACTAGGCACTTTGGGGTTAAACATCTCCTAGCAAAGATGGGCCTTTATGACAACACAGATTGTAGAAAGTGCGGCGAAGAGGCTGAGACAATGAAACACTTATTGTGTGAAGTGATGCCCTCGCCGGAGTAAGAATGAAAATCCTCCGTTGTGGCTACCCAGAACCGAACCATTTCAAGGCACTGCCATTGCACTCCACTATCCGCTTTTTGGAAGGGGTGGAGGCTGCATTGGATTAAGCGCTAAAAGAGGGGTAATTAGACAAAAGATCCCACAGGGTCGAAGTGTATCCGTAAGGACTCCACCAAAAAGATAAGATAAGATTAGACATTTATTTCCCTCTTCCGTCCTGTATACATTATGTCAGGTTGATGATAGTAGGTGATTTGTGACCTCTTTCTCCATGTCAGAAAAACAGCTGAGCTTGCGATCCTCTAGTAACAGCTGGTTGGACTTACCTCACAAGTATCACAAGCCCGTCCGGTGACGTGGGGCCGGCACCGACACTGCCCCGTTCGGATGTCACACGCGTTGCCTTCTGCTCCAAGAGTTGAGCAGTTGCAGCCTGCAACAAGCATATAGGAACAAGTCAGAATTAGGTAATATAACTATATGTATATTATTATTAGACTAAAAGATAGATAACGCACAGCTTGAACTGCTTGATCTAAGAGGATCTAGCCAAGATGCATTACGCTACTAGCGTTTCTATTCAGTTCGATTTTTAACCAATCGCGTCGCTGGTAGATCACGTGACTCTTCGTATCACGCCAGTGATTTGTTTAATAACGAAAGGAATAGAAACACTATGCCCCCACACAATTGACAACATTTCATTTTGGTAACACCTGCAAATTACTATACGAATCGAAAGGGTTTTGCCTCCTGAACACGGCAAAATATTTATTTAGATTTATTTTTCTTGATTTACAAAATTACAAGTAAGATAAAAAAAAAATCGAGTTTTACCATTGCCTTTTTCACGAGAAAAAAAGCTGTCATACTTCAAATTTGACATTGACACTATTGACAGATGGATAGATACTAGGGAATGCAAACCGGTTAATCGGTTAACCGATTAACCGATTTTAATCGAAAATTTATGCCAAAAAACTTAACCGGTTAAAATATGAAATTAACCGATTAACCGGTTAATAGAAGTGACCTGCAAAAAGCTTCATTTGTTAAGTTTTTATTAGAAAGACGACACAAATTAAACTAAATATACATATATTAAAATTACACAAATATCGCAATATACGCAATTATGCATAATATCAATTAAAAAACTCTTAGTGAGCTATAAAATTAATAAGATTTTCACAAATGAAACAAATAACGATGGTGTCGCTTTTATTATTTTGTTTCTAACAAAAGAAAATATGTTGCACTGCACTGCAACGGCCGGTTACACGTTTATGAGTGAAAGAGAGAATGCTCTACGCGCTACAAAAAACAAGGCTAACCGATTAATGGTCTCTTTCTAAAACACCGTTATAATTTTGACACTATGCCTCGGACGTTATCATCTGAGCTCTGGGACCATATATATTATATTAAAGATAATTTTATTTAGATGTTACGAGGAAAACTATTTTTCATATTATACAACTCCATAAGTAACATTATATTATACAGTTGTTGTTTTTTTAAGATACTGAATGTCCTAAATGTGTAGAAATGAAACTAGTATACTGGTGGTCTAAATACTGATCTCTAATCTAACATTTAAGAAATAATTATAGCACTAATTAAAACGTTTTCACATAATAAATACGTCTGTTTTATTTACACGTCTTTGTTCACAAGTTTTCATGTTAAATAACCTAAAGGAAACCATTATTTTTAAGCAAAAAAATCAATCGGTTAATAACCGGTTATTAATCGGTTAATCGATAAATTTCGTCTTAACCGGTAAATTAACCGATGCTACATTTAATCGGTTAATTGCATTCCCTAATAGATACTTAGAGAATTACCGGTTGACCGCCATTATTAAAAAGAAAAACTTTTTTTTTTAATACAGATTGGACTTACGTAATATGTCCATTGTGTCGTAGAAATGAAGTTACACCCTTTTAGAATAAGTACATCTAAATAAATTAATAATAAAATAATTATTCATTCTAGAGAAAATTTAAAACTATTAGTGTCTTCCTCCTTCCAAACAGTATCTATAAAACGAATAAAATTAAAGTCTTGAAAATATGAAATCTTGTCAATTGTGTACGGATATTTCGTAATTACCAAATACCACATACCGCATTATTTGTCATAATATCATGTATAAGTATTTTATTATTTATACTGTTTACTCTTTTTATCGGTTGTAACAAAACTGATACAGAATATCATGTTTGCAAATGATATTTGCTGTAGGAGCTTTTATTAACCACTCAACCGACTTCGCTATTGCATAGTAGCTTCACTTGCTGCCTATATCGCCGTTAAGGAGCTTAATGTCAACCTAATTAGCTGATTCACGAGCAAATCTTGGAAACATACCGTTTCCTAGTCGTAATAAAACCACTATTATCTAAGATAAAATCCACCCTAAGTTCAAAGCAACAAGGTTGTGATCACTATAATACGAGATTTCAGAAACTACACAGTTATCACAAAACCTAATATCAATTTTCTTAGTTTGCTAAAAGCATGCTAATCTTTAGCAGTAAGATATAAGCGGATTTAATTTTACTCTCAGACAACATAACTAAAGATTATCTCTACATAGTATAAAAAACAAAGTCGTTTCCCGCCGCCTGACCCTCTGTACGTATGTATGGTTAGATCTTTTAAACTACGCAACGGATTTTAATGCGGTTTTCAACGATAGATAGATTGATTTAAGGAGGTTTTTTTTTAATTAAATTATGTTTTATGTCCTATCAGCGTAATGGAACCCAGACCGAACACAGAATGGTGTCACAGTGTAATCATAAAACAATCTATTTGACACTTCCTACCACTTGAACCATAACGTCACAGTGACACAGTTCTATAGTGGATCAGGTTTCCATTGGGCTGATAGGACGTGTGTTTCAGAAAACTCACATAAAACGAAGTGCAGCAAGGGCGAGTCGCTAGTCTGTGCATAAAATATAATCTCATCATCATCATCATCATGTCAGCCGAAAGACGTCCACTGCTGGACATAGGCCTCCCCCAAGGCTTTCCACTCAGACCGGTTTTGTGCTTTTCGCATCGACCGCGGTCCCGCGATCCTGACGAGGTCTACATAATATAATCTACATTTTTGAAAATACGCCTGCTTTTTAAATGTTTAGTACGTCAAAATAAGTAATAGTACAGCTACTTAACTCCCCTTTTTATAGCCTGATGAAAATCTAATCAACTATAAGCCTAAATGGACGAACAATCAATAAAATTCAATTCAACTAGTTCTATAAATGCGTACAACCCGAGTTCGTTTACAACTCTTATCTGGCTGTTAATGCACAACAAGCTGTATAAGTCGCTTTTATTAGCGAAACCGCTGCTAATCTAGGAACACGCAAAATTATGCTTGCAGATAAACAAACATGTTTAAGTGCTTTAATGGCTGTAAGACGGTCATTACGGTAAAAGGTTTGGAATATATGTTTAAAATAAATATTAGTAAAGTAATAACATGTCTGTTGTGATCGTAAAGTTAAGAAGGTTTCTATCAGGTGCCAACCACCACAGCGCGAAGGTGGCAATGTAGGTACCTACGAAATGATAAGCGTTTTTAACATTTTGACTGAATTAATTACGAAATGTTTTTAAACCAAAGGGGAAATATATTGCAAACATATCTTAATATACTTGAAAGATTGATAACTCCTAATTTGGCACAGTTCTGAACACTGTACATACCAAATGCCAAATTAAGTGTTAACCTGTTTACCAAGTCCAAGGTCGTACAAAAGAGACGTAACGCTAACGTAAACTATGGTCGATAATTGTCAAAATGTAAGTATGAAAATGACATAAGCGCTGGTCGCGATCGTAAAGCAGCTTACGTCAAATCTATACATTCGCTATAACGATAACGCTCTCGCACTGTATCTTGTCAAGGGCCAAAGTAATACGATTGGTAGAAATAATAACAATAGAGTCTAATTCTGTCTGTAAGGATCCATCCATTATCAAACCTTTTCTAATTAGACTCGTGTACTCCTTTGTAACTGAACTGTAAAGTGTTTATGTAATTAGGTAATTGGAATGCATAAAAATACGCGTGTCAAATTTGACAATTAAAACATTTCAATTTCTAAATTGTATGCCCAAAACTCTGGATCCGATACTTTTTATACGAAAACCAGACACCCTGGCTCTGAATATAGTGCGTTATAGAGCCATAAATACATCAGCCCAGCAGTATTAATGAACGCTGACATACACCCGTTTCCGAGCTACGCGTGATTGACAGACAGACAGACGGGCGGACGTCTGACCCCGTTGTGTTCTCGTAGATTATTACTGACGTTTACGCTCTAGGGTATGATAAATGTAACAACATAATTACTCAATAAGATACACGTACGGTCGGCCAAGTAAGTGGTCTACCAGTTTTGACAAAAGTTTCAAATTATCGCTAAGGTTGACACTGTCACTGTCATAATATTTTTGCAAGGGAAAATCGCACTTGTTGTATCATAACGTGCAAATGAACTTCAGCCGAAGGGTATTACACCACATTTTTGGCCGACTTTACATTGTAATAAGTTTATTATTATACTTTGATTATTCCCGTAGAACCTGGTAGGGTCGCTACAATGAAACTTTTTTTTTTACAAAGATTATAAGGAAAAGGCTCAAACTCATATTAATTGTTAAACAAATATTGTGTTTTTCCTTAGAATGTGTTTTTATGACTATAAGTAGGATAAATATAATATTGGTGTAAGTATTCCCAGTGTGGGAGGACCACCACTCTTTTTACCTGCATTGTATACTGGATAAATTCTGAGTTCCAAAAGAAAAAGGCTACTGCTTTTTTCCTTTGACAGCAGATTATTCTGCGCACAAATAAAATAATACAAAATATGATTTGAATATTTATAATCTTTATTTAAAAAACTTGCTACGGGTGCCCGCCTGCTCTGGCCGGGCTTCCCCACTCGACATCGTCAAGCTATGAAAGACATAGATTTGTTTTTAAATCTAGGTAAGTAGGCTACAATTGGCTTGTCCTTTCGGTATTGTAAGCAAACAATGACGTATTGTGCCAAACCCACGTATTGGCCAATGTTGCGCGTGCGACGGTGACAATATATACAGATAAAACGTTTGGGCTTTACCTTTATTAACGCGGTTTATTCGTGGCCAAAGACCCGAAAACGCGTCCAATAGCTTGGTTTCGTCTTGGTCCCACTATATTAATCCGATTGCGCAAAAAGTGCACCTAGGTTAGGTTCGATAGGTTTCTTCAGATGCCCAAAGGGTAAATCACCCAGAAACAGGGGCTCCGCAGAACGTCAGCAGGACAAATTTAATATAGTAGGACCACGAGGAAACCGCCTCAGATAGTGGAGGATATATAATTGCCAGGCTCCATTATCTTTATATAATATAAAACAAACTCGCTTCCTGTCTGTCTCTCTGTATGTATGATCTTTCAAACTACGCAACGGATTTTAATTCTTAAAAAGGTTTTTTAAGTGCTGCAGAGAAAACTAACCCCCCCTGCATACAAGTTGCCTTGCAGCAAAGGGGGTTACATTTCTCTGCAGCTGACCGTACCTATGATAAATTCTCGATGTATAACGGAACATAAAACTCGCATAAACGGAAGCGAAGCAAGCGCGTTACTAGTAATAATGAAAATGTATAAAAATAACATTAATATTATATATTAACATTGTTGAAATAACAATTAAAATAAACTACAGTAGGATTGTACAGACTGCACGCAAATCTTAAAACTCTACGGGTAAAATAAATAATCAGCATGAATTTACTATTAACGAGCCAATAGTTACTCTTAACGTCGAAGGGTTGAACTTTATGGCATCTTAAAGTGCACTAACGATGTACCTGACACAAGAGAGTTGTATATGCCACATAACTTTTAATAATAGCTGGGAAACAAATATTTTATCAAATCTTTTACAAGACAAAACAATAACAAAATAAATATTTCTGTTAACTTTGCAACATTTTTAATGCGTTTGTACCATTATTTAGATCATGGTTTAGGCAAACTGGCGGTATTAGAATAAAATCTACTTACGGCTTGCTTTTATCTTTTTTTCAGTGGTCACTATATATCTTATTCTACGGCTAGTTAAATAAAGATTTTTATAAAAATAAGTTCAATATTTATTTTATTTTAATTTAACTATCAACTAAATATGGTTACGTATAAAACCGCCTCAAATTAATAAACCATAATACCTGGTGGTTTTCTTTCGTGAACCGCAAACACTTTAGGATAGTTACAAAACAAACCTAACCAGACCTAATGGGTGCTATAATTCGGCCTTTAAAAAAAATTGAATTATGAACTTTTAGGGATTCTGAATTTATTTAATTTATTAGCCGTTCTGATACGGAGCCCTACTCGTAAATATACTGTGAATATATCAAGCGTCTACCTGTTTCCGTTATTAATTAATATCGAGAAAAAAACGGCAAAAAAACACGGTTGTTGTAAGGGAACCCCCCTTAAATATTTATACTATTCTATTTTTAGTACATGTTGTCATAGCTGAAAATACATCATCTGTGAAAATTTCAACGGTAGCTACCACGGTTCATGATATACAGCCAGACAGACAGACAGACGGACAGTGGAGTCTTAGTAATAGGGTCCCGTTTCTACCCTTTGGGTACGGAACCCTACAAACCGTAAGCCTTGACCCAAAACTTACCAGCATAATTAAAAAAACAAATGATCTCTCCTAGCCCCACACTTCACCAACACACTTCATTCATAAAACAATCAATGCCGACACAGGTTTTAAAGTATGATATAAAGGCTCCTCGAGGAGACGCTGGATGCTTGCGCGTGCGCTCATTCACGAGTTATCACCGTCTGTCGTAACCGCGAAATCGATAACTGGCTATTATTGCAATTATAGTGCTCCGGTGGTGGATCGCGAGTTGGTAATTGTACCATAAGGCTGCCTGTCCAATAAAGCGGAGCAAGGCAGCGAAGCAGTGAGCGAGGATAAAATCCACCAATAGGAGATCAGCGATCGAGGCTAGAAAAAAAAGTATTCCTATTGGTGGATCTTTACCTCGCTCACCGCTCCGCTTCAGTGGACAGAGGGCCTTAGACACTCAAGAGCCACCAAAACGGATCACTTTCTATCGAAATTTTATACAAAGTGACCCGTTTCACTTCTTTTGCTCTGGCCTCCTTGCGCGTACAAGGTCAAATACGCTGAATACTGAAGACGCACAAACAAACAAAACTCATATTATTATATTAAGGAGCAAGGATAGAATACAGAATGGGGATTGGGGGGGATTTGTGGGATAATTCTGGTTCCTACTTCTTTTGGCGGTATAGCGGTGCTATACCCCATCCTAAAGCCATTGGCGCATCGCCCCGGGGGGTTTTAGTCCGTGCAAGTCGAACATCACCCGTTCTGGCCGAGTATGCGCATAGGCATTTTCCCCGGGTCAAAAAAAGGGTTTCTACTTCCTCAGAGTCTTTATCTCACTTTGTTTAAAAAGATAAAAAAGATAAAAGATGTTTATTCAGTAAGTAGGCCGCACGGGCACTTTTACACGTCAAAATCTACCAGCGCTTCGCAAGAGACCACTGCTGAGAAGAAACGCCGCAAGAAACTCAACAGTCAGTCGTTTTTTTAAAATACTACTTATGATATTAATACAATTATAAAGCTTAACCTAGCATGATATAAAACAATGAATTTAACATAAAATAAAAATAAAAATAAAAAACATTCAAGCGTAGCTTGAGCAGGAAAATGTGTCAAAACTAAAAAATTTCATAGGGTAGTAATAAGTAGTATTAATAAAAAAAAAAAAAACATATATATTTAAAAAAAAAAAACTTTCCTATGACAGTGCAAGTTTAGCTCACCTTGTTACTAAATCGTATTCATATTGTTGGCGTTATACTCTTGTTCACTTGTCAGTAAAAGCTAAAATTATTGCTTGATGAAAAAAACTTGGTCTTCAAAAAAAACCAAACTATTCTTGGCGTGTGCTATAAACTTTACTTATATAGAGAAATAAATACTTAAATAAATACAAAACATAAATTATAATAGCAATTCAGAACTCGGCGATGAAGATAGGAATAAGCCCAATAGGTAGACCTCTGATCTCTGGAACGAGACCCACATTTGTAATTAACAGATTTGATGTTAAAGGCGGTAATTTGTACTTCTTCTAATCAGTTCGGTTTGAGGCCTTGAAAACTTCACAATAAACTATTGGTAATATGCAGAACCTTGCATTTTCTTTTTAAGTAAGTATGTTTATCATTGTGTAGTACCTATAGTATAAAACCTAGTATATAATACAGTTGTGGACTAAGTGATATTGTGTCCTATGATACTTTTTTCTTCAGACACAACCGACTGATGAAAAAAGTTTTGTTCGTTTTTAAACCCTATTATGACAATGCAAAATATGGTGTTTAAAAGCTGATCTGATAATAGAGTCAAAAGGTCGCAACATATATCTCCTCTGTTACGTAGAACTACTGAATTAGGACTCATTAGTTTGGTCTTGATACGCAGATAAGGACAATCGGGAGCAACTGAAATGGCTTTCGTTTCTATTTGCATTCGGGTAAAACACCCTTAATGCGTTCTGAACTATAGAGAACTAAGCCATCAATGCATGTGCATTGATCCGTTAATTTTGTTTACTAAACTAAACACAGCGATTTCGTAATAGATCCACTTATAACATCAATAAAACGATTTCCAAATATCATTATTAGACGCTCGAGCTGAGAGCTGTTATATTGAATGTTCTACTAGTCGTAAAATAACCGTAAAATTGGAAAAGTAAACGCAATATCAGAACCACTTTGCCTTTGATAATTTATAGATAAAAAATATGGAATAAATTAATCTTTTTTAAATTTGAAACATTAATAAACGAACAAACTATTCCGGGATCCATCACGAGTGACGGTAAACTATTAATTCAACGTAAACGTAGGTTTTGATTGCAAATCTACGATCTTAAGCATCAGAAACAAAAAACATTACCCCAAAATGATTATACTTTGCTAAAACTTTTCATATCATTTACGTAAGTGATATGTAGATTATTAGAAAAGCGTCTTTCCGGATATTTCTCCCGATTACAGATGGGCTAACAAAGTAGTCTTTAACCGTTCAATTACGATATATTCTATGTTAAAAAAGTTTGTAGTTAAATAAAATTACATTTACCAATTATTTCAAACCTTAACACCACATGATAAGGTTTAAAACCATCGAGGTTCGTCTTTTGAAACGTTTATGGTCATAGAGTTTGTGACAGGGTAATTCCATTTTAATAGTCTATTAAGCCAACAGTTGTCACAATTTATTGACTGTCCGTCTTGAATATGCAATTAGAAACGTCATAAATAATTCTAAAGTCAATTTACTATTTTTACCTGAACTCAATTCGTATGTTCACTGAATTAAAATAACTTTTGTCATCACTTCAGTTCTAACACACCTTTAAATAAGCGACGAAATGGGCGCCATTTGTAAATTTGTTTATTTTTCTGTTGATTTAATGGCTACGGTAAAACTTTTCAGCCGGGAGCAAAAAATTGGAGAACGCTCCAAAAATAAACGATTGCTACTGGCTGCTTGTACACATAAAAACATTAAATGACAGACGAATTTGTGTCTATAAAAGATAAAAGATGTTTATTCAGTAAGTAGGCCGCACGGGCACTTTTAAACGTCAAAAATGTACCAGCGCTTCGCAAGAGACCACTGCTGAGATGAAACGCCGCAAGAAACTCAACAATAAGTCGTTTTTTTAAATACTACTTATGATATTATTCAATTATAAAGCTTAACCTAGCATTATATAAAACAATGACGTAAAAAAAAAACAAGTTTGAGCAGGAAAATGTGTCAAAACTCAGAATTTTCACAGGGAGTAGTAGTTTCATAAGTAGTACTGTAGTAATAAAAAATACAGATATACTTAACTATAGTTAAGGTAATACCATGGTAATACGTAGTATTATACTGTGTGGCGACGGTTTTGACGGAACGGAACACATTATTGATTTGAATTTGTAGTAAACCGTACCTACCTCGAATACGATATTTTACCTTCTATCTAGTAACCAAACGAAACTTTGACGTAACGTCATCGGCAAAAATAATATGGCGGTTCGAGTCAGTGCTCTCCAAGTCCGTATTTAAAATCAAAATTTCCTTTAACGTTGACATTTGTATCATCAAGTAGTAGTTATTAAGTAAGTTATGGGGGCGGCATATTTGCAACGTTAAAAGATGGCGGATGTGTAATTGGATTTAGTTTTGTATTTTTGTCTACTTAGGGGTTCAAAGTTCTTTCTTGATAGTGATTTGTGCTTTTTATGCCTTTGTGTTCCACAGTGATAGAAGACTTGGACTCATTTCGTGTATCTGGCATCTTACTTCTCGTTTCAAGCGGACTCGCAGTGGTACAGAGTTAAAAACTATCTTGACCTCTGTCCTACATATCACTGTACAACGGTGCCCCAATCTGCCTAGAGAAGATTGGATTGTATTTTATTGCTATATTGATTTATACTTATACTTGACACTGGCGAAATCACTTGATTGTGGAAACGCCATATCCCCGCGGTAGTAGCTGTTGAAGTCGCCGCGGGGCAAAGAAGAAGAAGAAGTAAATCATGCGGGACTTGACAGAAGCGCGTGGAGCTGACCCCATGTGCTTCTGATTAGTACACGAGCCAAATACTCTTTAAACGAACGATTGTCCTCGCGTGCGATATCCATGGAGTTATTTCTCTAATAAGTTCATGGTGATTGTCTAAATCTCGATATTGGTGAAATACATCTTGTTAAAACAAGAAGTGATGTTTGTATTAGTGCTTTTTTTTATCTGTGTTAGTGCCTTTTTTTTATCAACGCTGTGTATAAGTACCCCAATTAGTAATAGCGGGCACGACTGTAATTAGCATAGTGTTCAAGTGCGCCTAGCTCGCTCCAGATAGCCTGACCTGGCACAAAGAAAGTGGGCCTGTTTTGTGAAATACCTTTACGAGTAAAGACGTGTCTACATACATATGTTAAACAAGTACCTTTATAAAATCTGTACTTTCCTATTATTTGGCAAAACATGCAAATCATTACGCAGAATTATCATTTCATCGAAAGGCATTCCCCGGGGCATGACTCCTTTTTATGGTCCCGTACAAAAATGAAAAAAAAAAACGGGATGTCATATATATCAAATGAAAGGGCTCGCTATGAGGATCTCAAACATATTTTTGTTATTATTTTAAAATAAATAGTTTTGATTTTATTTATGAAAGAAGACGAAAATATATATGATACATTACAATCGATGAAAATGATAGGTTACCTTTAAAAATCCTACTTTTGAGTAAATTGCCGGATTACTATAATATTGTTTGCTATGAAGTACTGAATTAAAACACCTAAAAAGAGGTATCCGGGCCATTCTACTTTTCAGTGTACATTTTTATTATCGTCCTATAAAAAGTATACCAAGTTATGAATCCGCGTCTAAATAAATAACATAAACTTAGAATGTTTAAGTTTAACGGTTTCCAAAAAAATAACTCTTAAATTACTCAATTATCGTTGAAAAATCTTGGTAACTCAGTGGTAAATTGCACTTTTTCCATAGAAAAGGCGGGGACATCAACATCCACTGCGTTACTCACTTTATAGTTATTACAATAAATAACTTTTTATGAATAAGGATAATTCTAAATATAAGCTTGTTTAAGTCCCTTTTCGAGTGTCCAGTTAGAAAACGCTGCACTTTACCGTTTTTTTAAATTAATAATAGTTTAGTGAAACTATGGCAAAAACTTATGTACAACGAAAAGTAGAATGACCCATCCACTAACCGGGTAGTAAATTAGTATTTAAACTATTGTTTTTTTAGATTATTCGAGTCATCAAATAGTGAATTCAAAAATAATAATAGGACTAACTAAACTAACAATTGAAAATATAAAAACCTCGCATTTAATTGAGTACAATTGTACAACAGTTTTCTTTAAATGAACGGCAAGAAATAAAAAAACCGAACCATTTCCCATTTCAGTATCCACCGTATAACAAATGTCTAATGACTGTTTAGTTCTAAAAAAAGGACAGAAATGTCAATTTTTATTAATTGCGAGTTGCCGTCGCAATTATAGATAAAATTAATAAAAAAAGTCTGATTCATCCCCTTTATTTTAAATTAACAAGATTAAGATGATTAACGAGTGGATCGCGGCGTGCGCGCACCCTAATGCGCCCGCGCAGCTGCGCTTGCGGTCAATAATTATCACGATACACCCGACACTGTTCGCGACTAGCCTATGTTTAGCTTAAGTGTTGCGATACTGTTTGCTTTAGACTTGATGTTAAGTTAGATGGAAGCTGTGGTTTGAAATATCATCGACGAAATTACGAGGGAGTAATTAACAAGTAAACGGTATGGTGTTGTTAAGGAAAAAGTAGTGTCGTAGCAGGTGTATCATTGTTCTTTTATTTTCTAATATTATCTATTTTCTATTTTTCTTGAAAACATCATAGGAAGAAAGATAGAAAGAAAGATAAGTAAATGAAGACCAAGAAGAAATTACTTTGAGCAAATGAAAGATAAGGTTAAGGTTGAGTTGTACCAGAAAGTCATGCAGTTGATGGAGGACCGGAGCGGTTTGCGATTACTCCACCGAGAAGAGCATGGCTCTTAAATAAAGAGAGAGACAGAGAAACGGTATGACTCTTACCATGCTTTTGAAATGTTAGTCGTATTGTCAACGTTATTATAGCTCTTACTTACATGAATCGCGGCTGAGTGAAAAACAATACGAGGGAGTAAATCTCAACAAATCGACTTTTATTTCGTCGTGGGTATTTTAACCGGTGAACTTTTACAATCTTGTGAAGATTTCGGAAAGAAGATGGAAGCGAATAGGACATAACGGACCGTTGTGGAAGGCCTATGTCCAGCGGGACGACCTTCGGGTGATATGATGATGATTCGTTTTCATGTTGCCCCATACGCTCGTAGGCTAAAGGAAAATTTACGAGTAGGTACTGCAGTCGAAGATAGACACGCTCAAATAAAAAGACAACTAGGGTGACGGCACCAATGATGGAATTTTTTTGCTGACAGGCAGCAGTAAAACAAATGATTAACTCTTATCTTCTGTAAAATAAGAATCAAGTGTCCATCATTGGTCCTTGTCCATTACTGGTTCCGTCCCCTACTAGCCTTTATCCGCGTGACTCCGTTCATTTAGAAATGGAAATAACAACCCATGTCCTTTCTATAGGCTATTAAGCTATTTTCAAACTAAATTTAATCATAATAGTGTAAGAATGAACAAGTAATAATCAGACAGAAGATTTCACTTTCGTTTTTATAATATTAGTACGGATATTAAAACATCATGTGGTTTGATCAAAATAGCCTCTGACGCGTTTATACCAGCAGTTCAATCTGAACTTGAGATTCAATTTATCCTATTTATAAACCGTAAAAAACACTTGAATGCGATATGAATGCGTATCGCTATCAATGACACGCGCCACGTTGCCGAGCGAGTGGTCGGGCGAGTCGCCTTGACAGGCAGGTGGCAAGTTCAGAAGCTTAGCAATTTCTAATATCTTAATTTTCTGTTAGCTTTAAGAATCTAAGTTAAAACTTAATAGTTGTAAGTTAAAATTTTACGATTCTTATTCTTATTGCATGTGGAATATATTTAAAGTTCTAAATTTGGGACGCGTTGGGGTATACAAGTGTTTACAAAGCGACCTTTTCTTTATAAGAATATTTTGCATAGAAATTTGGAGCCAGTTTATATGACTATAAACAGTCAGCATTGTCTTCAATATGTTTTATACATCAACATTTTTTAATAGTACATTGTGCATCAAGGGTAGTATGAAGGGAATTACTAACGAGAGTGTTAGAAGCCCGACGCCGAAGGTGGAGGGCTTTTAATGACTCGAGTTAGTAATCCCCTTACTGCCTGTGATACACACAATGGTTTTCATCACATTTGCGAGGAAAAAAAACAAAGAGAAAACACTTTAACTCTGCAAAATATAAAGAAATAACTTTTGACGAACGGGAACGTAAATGGAAACGATATTTTTTTTGTGACCACCACCACAGATAATAACTGCGTTTAGTTTCGACCTGGATTCGAGCCAGATTTAGCCAATTTGATAAAAATGTATAATTACTATAATTAATGATAAATGTTAATATAAACTTGAAATAGGTATAAAAATAATGAAGTTTAATGAAGCGTATAGGTTTTGTGTAATGTAAGTTAGTCTATAGCTAATTTTTAAAGATGAAATTAGAAACCGATTTAATTTTTGGCTGAAAATTAAACCTCCTTAGTCAGAAATGATGTACGAAAGAGTTGCAAATTTTAAAAAGAAAGTCATTACTCCCTAGGGATGACAAACTCGCCATAATTACCGCGGGAACAATTTAGGCCATTGTCCTTCTGTATACAGGCATGGAATAACACCATTTACGAGCAAATGTGATGAAATATATTTTTTGCAGTGCAGCTGTAGTGCTAAAGTAGTACTATATGTTAGCATTTTTACATAAACTTAGATTAATAAGTATTTAATTTGACTTATACCGGGATTTATAACGACCGTTAGCTTAGCTGTCAATTTTTAAAAATAAGTCAGTTGAAGCGCGGCATTGTAACGCAGTGAACTTGTGTAAAGGAAATTACGAAATTAAATTACATATCAAGTACTTGTGTATTATTTTACAGCAGTGTTAACATTTCAGAAGTGGGATCGACTCAAAAACCCCACAGGTAATTGGAGTTATGTATTTTTATTTTTTTGTAGTAACGCTAGGTTTTCTTGACAAGATTATATTGTACAATAGTTGGATTTTATTAATGGCTCAGTTAATATAAAATAATAGCTTACTAGTTTAGTCGAGTGTTAATTATTTTGTGATGAATTTTCCAAACCTAATGAATACATTTTTTTTTTCTCTATTCCTTTCTTTGGACACATGATATTGTGGTTTTAATAACCTTCTCTATAGAAGAAACACATACCGTAGGTACGAGTATATTATGGAGTAAACAAACGCGTTTATTATTTAGAAAAGGTACGTTTAAAGATTTACTTAATATAAAAAATATGTGGGTTATCTATATGTGACTATTTTTCTTTGTTCTTTTGTATTCATATCATTGTCCATATGGTTTATATTTCGTTAATATTTAAAAAAAAAAGAACAAATGCGCCTTTGGAAATATTTTTGTTTCAGCATGGATAAAAATAATGATCGAATAGTGCAAACGCCTCCACTCCCATCAGAAGAGTCAATTGGGGACCTCGTGATGTCCATTCAGGCACGCCATACTGAAAGCCAGGCGCGCAGCCGCGACCAAGCGAGACGCAGCCGGGCGCATGATCGTGACCAAGAGGAACGCAGCCGGGAGCACAGCCGGGGTGACAAGAGACGCAGCTGGGCGCATCGTCCTGGCACCAGACGCAGCAGCAGGGCGCGCAGTCGCGACGAACATAGGCGGAGTCGGGCGCACAGCCGGGCTGACGAGAGACGCAGCCGGGCCAAGCGGAGCCGGTCGAGACACAGCCGCGGCAGAAGCAGCCGGGTCAACGACGACCGCTCGCGGGACAGCAGGCGGTATCGCAGTCCACTGCGGGGTCGCAGAAGTCGCTCAAATTATACTCGGAGTCGTTCAAGGTATGCTGATAGTCATAAAGATAAACAAAACGAGTTATTGGATACGTTAAAAGAGTTATTTAAATCTACTAGGTCAGAAAATAAATCAGATTATACTGAAAGGTTTCCAGTGATGAATGTGTTGCCAGAATTTAATCCATCTAATCGAAGTCAAAGCGCTGATGTATGGTTGGCTAAAGTGAATGAAACGGCTTCTATTTATAATTGGTCTGAGCGTCAAATAATCCATTATGCTCTCCCTAAGCTGGAAGGCGTAGCACAAAAGTGGTATCAAGGTTTACCTAGTTTAAAATTTACTTGGACGGAATGGCAGGCAAAAATACGAACTACCTTTCCAAGTAAGGAACATTATGGATTATTATTGACAGAGATGCTTGATAAACGCGCAAGATATGGTGACTCGTTGGAAGAGTATTATTATGAGAAGATATTGTTATTAAACAGGTGTAGAATTACGGGTACTGATGCAGTTGACTGTATTTTGTTAGGGATCGATGATCGTGCGGTCAAAACCAGCGCCGAAGCCGCTCAGTTTAGTGAACCGGATAAATTACTTGTTTACTTACGTAACCAAAAGGTAACCAAATCGAGACCCTCCTTTAAACATCCTAACGCTTCTGATAACAAATCTTCCAGTAACTTTTACAAGGCACAAACTAGTGTCTCCAATAAACTCGAGAATAGGGTAGTCAAATGTTTTAATTGCGGCGGTGAAGGACACCCACATTTCAAATGCAAATTACCGATAAAAAGATGTGAGTCTTGCTTTAGAATAGGACATGTAGCTTCTGATTGCCCTATTAAGAAAAATATAGATGTTAAAACGGTGTCATGACTAGCCGTTGCTAATAGTAATGACGAAAAATATTATAAGTCTGCGAGTATAAATGAACATTGCTTACCATGTTTTGTAGATTTTGGAAGCCAATGCACACTCTTGAGATTTTCGGATGCTAGCAAAATAATACAGACATGGTCTAAAGATGATTTACCAAGTTTAAAGGGCTTTGGAAACTCTTCGGTTCAAACTATTGGCAAGGTTAAGTTAAGCATTAAAATTGATTCGGTCGAGGCTATTGTAGAAGTTTACTTAGTACCAGATAGTTATTTAACTACACCTTTATTAATAGGTCAAACATTTACTGAACAGGATCACATAGTAGTTTACAAAACAAGTGATAGTTTGTCATTTTCGAAAAAGGTTAAAGATGTAATATCACAATCTGTAACTTTATTTATTAAAGACAATATTTTCGTAAATAATATCACGAAAGTAGATGTTTATACTAAGCCTGTGATTGATGGAAATTTATTTGTAGAATACAGTTTACATTTACAACCTGAAAGGGAATATGAAATATTGCAAGGTGTGATTAGAGTTGTTAATGGTTTTGGTCGTATAGTCATTAAAAGTTTGAACGTTAATAGTTTCAAATTATTAAAGGATAGCATTCTTACTCGAGCTTGTATCGCTAATGAATCCAAAGAGTTTACAGTTAATAAAATAGAAACTGATTTGACATCTGAAGGTAGTGATCCAATAGTTTTGGATAAAGTTCAGGTAAATCATTCGATTGGTAAGCAAAAATTAAATGAACTTATTGAACTATTGAATGTAAATCGTAAGTGCTTCGCGTTTAATATCAAAGAACTAGGCTGTTGTAGTTCCGCTGCCATGACTATTCAACTTACCGACAAAAACCCTGTTGTGTACCGTCCGTATCGCCTTTCGTACGCAGAGAGAGAGGTTGTTCGGGATATGGTTATGGAATTAGAGGAATCTGGAATAGTTAGTGAATCTACTTCAGAATATGCATCGCCAATCATTTTGGTAAGGAAAAAGACCGGTGGATATCGCATATGTATAGATTATAGAGCTTTGAATAAAAAAACAGTTAAGGATCACTACCCGCTACCTCGAATAGATGATCAGTTAGATCATTTATCAGGGTATAAGTATTATACTACACTAGATCTGGCATCTGGGTATTACCAGATTCCGTTAGACGAGTCTTCAAGACATTTAACCGCTTTTATTACGCCGGATGGGCATTACCAATTTAATAGAATGCCATTTGGTCTAAGTAATGCACCAGCAAATTTTCAGCGAACTATTAATCATATCCTGGGTAATGCTCGTTTTAAACATGCATTCGCCTATATGGACGATATTATTATTCCCTCTAAGGATGTAGAAGACGGCTTTCAAAAGCTACAATTAACTTTAAAGTTATTTCATGACGCTGGCATGACATTAAATTTGGATAAATGTAATTTTTTCATGGAATCTATTGAATATTTAGGGTTCGAAATTGATAAAAATGGTATTAGACCAGGACAGAAAAAAATTCACGCTGTAAAAGACTTTCCTCGTCCAACAGATCAACATAATGTTAGGCAATTTGTAGGTTTAGCTAGTTTTTTCAGAAGATTCGTAAAAGATTTTTCTGTCATTGCAAGACCCTTGACTCAATTATTGAAGAAAGACTGTAAGTTCGTCTGGGGCAAAGAAGAAGAAGATGCTTTTAATAAACTTAAACAAAATTTAACTGACAGACCTATTCTTGCATTATTTGAGCAATCTTATGAAACAGAATTACATACAGACGCGTCAAAATTGGGTGTGGCTGGAATTTTATTGCAAAGAAAAGATGAACAATCCCCTTTTCAAGCGGTCGCTTATTATAGTAGGCAAACATCACCAGAAGAAATGCATTTTACTTCGTACGACTTAGAAACGTTGGCAGTAGTGTCATCTTTACAACGTTTTAGGGTTTATTTGCTTGGAAAACATTTCACTATCGTCACAGACTGTAACTCGCTAAGGGCAACTTTTGAAAAAAAAGATGTTATACCAAGGGTTGCTCGATGGTGGAATGTTATCCAAGAATACGATTTCTCAATTGTATACAAACCTGGCAAATCGATGGCTCACGTAGATGCCTTAAGCCGAAATCCAGTGAGTGAAGATTGGTTTGAGGTAAGGTGTATTACAGTTGACTGGATTGCTACAGTGCAACAGAATGATCCAGAAATTCAACGAATTGTTAATATTCTTAAAGAGAAAGAAACTGAGAATATAATAGAGATTAGCAAGAACTTCATTATTAAAAGAGGCCTTTTATATAAAGTAACTAATGAAGGTAATCGTTGGGTTGTACCTAAAGGTGTCAGGTGGCATATTATGAAATCGAATCATGATGCCATAGGTCATTTTAGTTTTGATAAAACTTACGATAAAATCAAATCCACTTATTGGTTCGCTAAAATGAGAAAATTTATAAAAAAGTATTGTGATTCGTGTTTGGAGTGTGCACATTCTAAAGTTCCTGTTGCAAAAAGAGCTGGTCAATTACACCCAATAGAGAAAATTGCTGAACCCTTCCATACGGTCCATATTGACCACTTAGGTCCTTTTGTTACTAGTAAACATAAAAATACCCACATATTACTGATCATAGATGCTTTCACAAAATTTATTGTAATAACACCTGTTAAAAATACGAGAACCTCTAGTAGTATCAAAGCACTGACTTCTTATTTTCATACTTTTGGTGTTCCCAAAAGAATAATTTCCGACAGAGGTACATCGTTTACTTCAAATAAATTTAAAGAGTTCATAGGTGGATTAGGTGCGAGACATGTCTTAAATGCTGTTGCTTCCCCGAGAGCAAATGGGCAGATAGAAAGGTACAACAGAACATTGTTAGTTGCCTTAACAGCTGCCACTGTTGGGAAATCTGAACGTGTATGGGATGATAGTCTTTCAGAAATACAATGGGGAATGAATAATACGCTTAACAAGGGTATTGGTAAGACCCCGGCGCAAGCACTCTTTGGTACTAGTTTGTCAGGTACTTCAGATTCTCTGTTACGTTTGGGGGTAGCATTAGAAGAGGAAAATATTGATAGGGATGTAGTCAGGAAGGAAATTGAGGAACATATAAAATCTGATCAGGTAAAACAAAAGGTTAGGTATGACAAAACAAAGAAAACGGTTTATTATAAAGTTGGTGATTTGGTAAGGGTTGAGCGAGATATTCAATCTACTGGACATAGCAAGAAACTAATACCTAAATTAAGAGGACCGTACCGTATCACACGAGTGCTAGGAAATGATAGGTATGAAATCGAGGACACGCCTATATCCAGAAAAGGTAATAGACCGTTTAAGAGCATATTTGCTGTTGATAAAATTCACCCATGGTTAGTATTTAATAGATCTGATAGCCTGGAAGATGATGAGTATGATAAAAATTCAGACAACAATGAAGTAAGTAATAATAGAATAGATGACGTTGACATGGTAGAATAATTTATAAAGGATAAAAACTTCTGATTAATGCGAATTATAGGATGTAAAGGTAGACTCAAAGCAGGAAGAAAATAGTTATTATTAACAATATAGATGAGAGTTCATTACTTAAAGAGATGGTGAAAATTTGTGATGAGATTAGTCAATAGATGTATCTAATTACTAAAATATGTATGTGAGTTTATTATTTAATATTGAAGGTATGAATGAGGCTTCAGTATTAAAGGTATTGTGATTTTTGTAAATAAGCTATTTGAGAATTTGATGTACTAAAAATGTGTATGAGGTTTTAGTACAGAAATTGATTAATATTGAAGATATGAATGAGGCTTCAATATTAAGGAGATAAGGAAAAAAATGAGATACGACTACTTTATTATGATGTACTAGAAATATGTATGAGATTTTAGTACAAACCTTAAGGAATATTGAAGATATGAATGAGGCTTCAATATTAAGGAGATAAGGACAATTTTGGATAAGACCACTTAATTATAATAATGTACTAAAAATATGTATGAGGTTTTAGTGCACGCGTTAAGGAAAATTGAAGATATGAAGGAGGCTTCAAAATTCAATGAATTGAATATTATGTATTGTGATCTGTGATACCGATGGTAAATTAAAATATTATATTTATGATAACTATAGTATGCTTGTCATTTATATATTAAAAGAGTTAAGAAGTAATGTAATTTACATAATATTATTGTTTTTTTTTTTAATATAAAATTTATAATTGTTTTATTGATGTGTTGTTACAAATGTACAAAAATAGTGCAGTAAAGTAATAATAAGGTATAACTGACAATAATTGCCTGATGTTGATGTACCTATTGATGATTTTGATGGATTTTGTAAAATAACGTAATTAATAACTATGCAAGTGTTTTTATTTGAGTGATTTAATGAATAGTAATGATTCTCATTATAAATAACTTTATAGGTATATTTATGTATATAAGTTAACGGCAGATTATAAATTTCCGGGACGTAAATTGTTACAGGAAGGCCGAATGTTAGCATTTTTACATAAACTTAGATTAATAAGTATTTAATTTGACTTATACCGGGATTTATAACGACCGTTAGCTTAGCTGTCAATTTTTAAAAATAAGTCAGTTGAAGCGCGGCATTGTAACGCAGTGAACTTGTGTAAAGGAAATTACGAAATTAAATTACATATCAAGTACTTGTGTATTATTTTACAGCAGTGTTAACATATATTTGGGACGTAAACTCTGAATGTGTTAGACCTTTTCTAAAAACCTGTCCTTCAGGATTAGAATTAAAGTACCTAATTTTTTTGGTGTTAAAATTAAAGTTGTCCAACAAGTATACCAAGTACCAAGGCTTACTACGCTTCGGTACACTCTTTTTGTTCTTTTGTCAAGTAATGAAGTAGTGTCGGGAAAACAGATGCTGTTTACTAGCGGCCCTTGGGATTGAATATTAAGTTTGTTTTAGATAACCTCATTTAAATAACTCCAATTAGAGAAAATAGAGGATAAATCTGACTGGACCAAAAAGTTTTAAAAGCTAGAATTACGAACAGTGCACTAGTAACCTTTACCCGTACCCTGAGGCTAACTTGGGAAAATACCTAGTAAATTAAACAACTAAATCCTAGGGCTTGACGGAAGCGTATGTGGAGCTAACCCCATTGTGGTTGTGTTTAGTCCACTACAATACTCTTTAACCGAACAATTTGTCCTCGCGTGTGATATCCATGGACTTATTTCTGTAATAAGTTCATGGTCTTGTACTTTTCGCACAAGGGTGAATGAACAATGAACAATGACGGCGGTTGAAACGCCCAAATGCGTTTCAACCGCCGTCATTGTTCTCTTCAATATATTGACGAAAACAGTGATAATTACCAGCAACTTTTGATGTCAAAGTCAACGGACCCGGGGGTAGTATTAATTCCATTTAAAATCATCGCCCAACACCCACCCACAAGACCCGTCTGAGTGGAAAGCCTTGGGGGAGGCCTATGTCCAGCAGTGGATGTCTTTCGGCTGACATGATGATGATGAAGTTCATGGTGATTATCTAAAACTCGACATTGGAGAAACGCTTCTTGTTAAAACATGGAGTGATGGCTAGGCATCGCGTGTTAGCTCCGATAGCCGAAGTGGCTGGGCCGGTCCGAGATACCGCGTCTCAGTGCAGGAGATACAGTCTTTAATTCATATGGGCATGAGCATTTCTGTGGCCCTAGTGATAAAGAAGTCTTGAAGATCAAGTGAAAAACGGTATAAGATTAATTATACTCTGATCGTGATGTGTCCTTTTTATAGGGGGGATTGGTACCCGGGGTAAAAACGGGACCATATTACAAAGTCTTCACTGTCCGTCTGTCTGTCACCAGGCTGTGTTTCATGAACCGTGATAGCTAGAAAATTGAAATTTTCACAGATGATGTGTTTCTGTTGCCGCTATAACAACAAATACTTAAAACGGAATAAAATAAATATTTAAGGGGCTCCCATTCAATAAACGTGATTTTTCCGCCGTTTTATGCTCGATATTAATAACGACAAAAGGTAGACGTTTGAAATATTTACAGAATATTTAGTTTAATATAAAAATTAAAAATATACAATTAAATTAAAATAAGATAATTATTTAAGGGGGGCTCCCATACAACAAACGTGTTTTTTTGGCGTTTTTTGCTAACGTTGTATAGATATTGGTACGGAACCCTTCGTGCGCGAGTCCGACTCGCACTTGGCCGGTTTTTTATTACGAGCTAAGTAGACTTGTATGTTTTTTTCATTGACGAATGTATTTATTTATATAAGTATGTAATGTATGTATGTTTATTGTTGTATAGCGCCCATAGTTCAAGCCAAGAGTTTAGTTCGGGACTAAGCCAATTTATGTTAGATTGTTTCCTGCCATTTATTTATTCCACGCATCGAAATATAATAAGTATTTCGATGATTCCACGTCATAAAAGGAACAAATAATTAACGTTCTGCCCGGAATTTCAAAATGTCCTTCTTATAGGACATTGGGCAGGAATCGGAAATTGCTTTAAATACTTGGGCACGATGATTTTATGTATTTAATGGTGCGAGAAGTCTAGTTAGATTATTCTCTTAAATAACTCACTTTTCAATTCGTCAATAAGTTACGAACTGGGGAGTCTAAAGGTTAATTCGGACTACATTAGTAATTTATTCGAGAAGAAAGTATTTGACTTGTAATTTAGTCAAGTAGACTAGTCGACGGCATTTTCGTTGTCCGAACACTTTCAGCCACTCCTGCGATTCCTTGTACTAAAAATAGTACAAAATACGGCCATTCAAATAAATATGTAATGCAAAGCAAGTAATGTGTAATTTTATTTGTTTTTATAACTAATGATCAAAATTTGTGGGTGGTAGTACCTTGTGCAGGGTCCGTCCGGATCGCTACCCCCATCTCATCCATTAACCTACCGCCAAACAGCAGTGTTCGCATTGTGTTCCGGTTTGGGGATAAGACATCCGGTGTAATGACTAGCATAGAGGCATTCCATCTTCGTCCTCAGGGTTGGCAACGCATTTGCAGTCTTAGGCTTGCAGTCTTGTGAATGCGAATGTCTATGGGTCACAGTTACTTACCATCAGATGGCCTGTGTGCTCGTTTGCCTTATCTATGCCATAAAAAAAAATGACTTCATGTCATTGTTAATACATGCATATTCCATTGACAAATTTAGTTCAATGGTGGGCCGTTGGAGTTTAAAGGTCTGTTCGGACTGCATTAGTATTTTAGTCGAGTAGAGAGTATTTTACTGTGTACTAGACTGCAAATGCTTCTATCGATTGTCTTTTCTATCACTCAAAATGTATGAGATGGAACCTGAAGCGTAGCGATAAACCACGTGGTCAAATGTGGCCAAGGATACGAACCTATGGGCCCTAGCATAGCTGCGTTCATCGCGTGACAAAATTTGATAAGGCATCCGTCACCTTTTGACACGTAAATAAGTATGACTGTGACGAATACTTTATCCATATTAAGGCTGCGTTTCCACCAGAGATGTGCGAGGATGCGTTGCGAGGGATGTGTTTGTCATTAACCAATAGAAACGCTTCATTTACCTATCCTCGCTTAGCTTAGCTCTGGTGGAAGCGTTTCTATTGCGGGTGGTAGGTCCGTCCGGATCGCTACCACCATCTTATCCATTAACCTACCGCTAAACAGCAGTGTTCGCATTGCTGTGTTCCGGTTTGGGGATAAGACAGCCGGTGTAATGACTAGCATAGAGGCATTCCATCTTAGTCCTCAGGGTTGGCAACGCATTTGCAGTCTTATATGCTAATGTCTATGGGTCACAGTTTCCACTTACAATCAGGTGGCCTGTGTGCTCGGTTGCCTTCTCTATGCC
Organism: Acleris sparsana; assembly: GCA_923062465.1. NCBI lineage: Eukaryota > Metazoa > Arthropoda > Insecta > Lepidoptera > Tortricidae > Acleris > Acleris sparsana. Next base: position 21,104,074 of record OV281286.1, read on the forward strand.
ATAAAAATAATAATAATAATATTGGTTAATGACAAACACATCCCTCGCAACGCTTCCTCGCACATCTCTGGTGGAAAAGCAGCCTTAACACGCGACATAGACTCAGCCATACTAGGCCCACTAATCTGGCCACTCGTTTCGCTTACTCAAGCTTGCCTTCAGTACCTTTGTAAGTTTGTTAATGAATAATTCGTCTTTTAATTTATAAGTGAGTTGTATATAATAACACCGTAGGAATGCGGAGTCGTGAGTTGCGTCGACGGAAGCGGCACGCGAGCTCGGAGTAGTCAGAGCTTATTTAGAGGCACAATATAATTATAAGAGGCAGAATAGTCAAGTTACCAGCGAGTTAATGCGGAAACACGCAAACTTTTTTAATCCCGTGCAAGGTGGTGGGTGAGGATTTTGGCCAGAAGCCCTATAGTTTAGTATTATTATTTTATCAATCAATGACCTTCACTCTTGTTAAGGTGTATTTCGCCAATGCTTCTTTTTTCTTACGCCGGTTCTTCTCGGGGCAAAGGTTTTATTTTTCGAACCGGTGGTAATGCTTTTTGACATTCATAGGTGCATTATATTATGCCTAAATTGAAGAATAAAGAACTTTGACTTTTGACTTTGACTTTGACTTTGAATGCCGAGTTATTTATAATCAAACACTTATAACTTATAATAGAAATTAAGCCATGATTAAAGAGTATTTTCTGAAGTGGACTTGGCAGAAGCACATGACGTTAGCTCCACGAGAGCTCACAGAGCATTCGCGTGAACATTCGAGTGGTACAAAGTTTACACACGAATTGATGTTCGCGTCGAACATTACACGCGAATTATCTTAGTTTAGTTTAGTTTATTTATTTATCAATGTAATGTTACAATATAGATTGCATTGCATGTCAAAAAATACGAAATTACATTGATATCGTCAACAAAACATTAATACAAATTGATAAAATAATATTAAAATAATACAATAATATAATACCACTCAAATAATCAAAAACAACAATGATAAACAAGTAATAAATGGTCAGTTTCCGATGTCAATACACAAAACTAATAAAGGTCAAATATCAATAATAATTTTACAAATTTAAGTTGCATATATTCGTCGACAGAGTGTAATGGATTATCCAATAAAAGGTTTCTCAGCTGATGTTTGAATGCTTCGTCGGATGTTACATTTTTAAGTTTAGCGGGTAGACGCTCATAGAATGTGGGACCGATGACACGCGGGTTCTTAGCCGCTTAGGACGCTCCTATAGCTAGAGTTAACGATTTTTAAAAACTTATAAAACCTACAGCCCGTTAGTTATCGTGATCATTATCGATCGTGATAATTCTGGGGTTCTCGTGAAAAAGGGTCGAACAAGTTGACTTACCTCGTCATGAAAAAGGGTATATACATAAACGGATTATACCACACTAACACCTTTTTTCACTTGATCTTGACGAGACTTATACCCTTTTTCACTAGGATTCCAGAATTTATAACGTCCTCGCGCCTCAAGTAATTAAAACGTTATTTCAAAGATACTAAAATTGTTTATTACATCCAGCCATCATCACATAAATACGCGTTTAAAATAAGACCTACTAACAATTAAGGTAAGTTGCTAATTTCAATTAATGATACAGTGAAAATATAGACTAATTTAGCGATCACAGATATTTTTCTCGTCTCTACACTCTTCAAACTATAGTCAAACGTGGGTATTTGGAACACTGAGGGTTAATTCCGCTCTGTTGCCAGCGTAATTTCAAAAATTAACCCACAGTGTCCCAAGAACCAAGTGTCCCACCTAGGGCTTGCAAATATTCGATATTTTCAGATATTCGAATATTCGACTTTTAATTTGGACATATTCGAATATTATTCGAAAAATCCTAAAAATTAAAGAAAAAACAGGGTTGGGTGCTCATTTTCATTTATTATCAGTCTGAAAGCTCAAATAATCAACATAAACATCTTAAATAAATATACGTCCTTGGCTTTATAGAATGAATAAAAAAAAACTTGAATTTAAAAATAATTGTGTTAAAAACAACTGAAGGTACGAACAGCAACGATTTATTATCAATTGCACAAAGATTTTGTACCCATTTCAATTAAAAAAAGACAGAATCAACCACAAAATTAAAAGAAAATAATAAAAATGGTAAAATATAATGGCAAAATATCATGGTTAAATTATTAATGTAATTAACACGAAACAATAATGTTATTTGTGAATTTTGTGATACAATACAATATAATGTAAGTTAAATGATTGGAAATTCTCTTTGCTACCTTAACTTAAGGTAGCAACGAGAATTTACATCCGTCTGTCCAATACTATTCACCGCATTATTCGAATACCAGAAAGAGCCGAATATTCGAATATTCGAATTGCAAGCCCTAGACTCCCACCCAAGTGACCACGGTGTCACAGGAATCTCCATTTGACGGTACCTAATTACCGTCCCCTAACGCCATCTATAGATCTAAACTAGTGATTGCGTAATCCGAGCGCGACACAAAATATCTCCGACTGACTCTAACTATTCTAAAAATCCGCTTAGAATACCAGCCCATAACTTAAGTAGATATATGGCCATATTATTTAGCTGTAAACTGTCTACTTTGCTTACCTTATCGTGGCAATAAATTCACCGAGCTGTTTGGATCACAGACGCTAGAAATTCTATGGAAACTATAGTTTGCCGTTAACGTATTGGCGGTGTAAATAGTTTCCATTGGTCGTAGCATTGGCAGATGTATTTGAAAAAAAAGAAAGAAAAGAAAAATAAATTTATTCACTACACACATAAGTCACACAGAAAAAAATATGTGAAAACAGAAACAACCATAAACAAGTAGTGAGTGTGTCTTCGCGGCAGTGAATCGGACACTGGCTCAGCATAATGCTGAGGTGTTAAACACCTGCAGCGCTGATTTTTAACCAGCTCCGAGTGTGACAGGCGGACAGTACGCTAAACGAATAAAGTGTAATTGAAAGAAAAATATATAAAGATACTATTAAACAAATACTTAGAGTTGGTGGCAAAATATATACAAAATCTACATGCAAATACCTTACATAAACATATTTAAAGTAGAAATACGAGTAGGTACTTAGCCATCGACAATTTGGCACAGTTAACAAAAACAAAAGAAAACTAAACTCTAATTTACAAAGTGCTGGTTGGGAAATAGGATTTTTGGAGCGTCAACAAATAACCCGAAAGTTTACGCTTAAAGACACCTTTAAGTGTAAACTTGATCTACATGATGAGCAAGTACACACTTGCTAGGCGTTCCTTGGATAGGAGGGGGTAAATCATTCCAGCACTTGGACGCCGCGAACTTGAAACTGCCCCGAAACGCCGCGGTTCGGTGCAGCGGCACAATCGCTCTAGCTTTAAACCTGCGTACATTACTGAACCGCTGGATCTTTTTAAAGAGGTACCACGGGATCATGTGTTGCACCACACCGAACATAAGGGACGCGAGGTGCATGCGCCTCCGCGCAGCCATGTTTAGCAGGTTAGCAGCGCTCAAATACGGAGTGATGTGGGAGCGGGGAGGGACTCTAAAACAAAAACGAGCACACGCGTTCTGGAACTTCTGGACTCATTGTATTAGGCTCTTGGATCGACCAAGTATACGTCCATCATAAACGGCATCGCCATAGCTTAATCTAGATAATATACTTAAGTGATTCACACCGGTGGACCCGCATATCAACGCTGAGGTAATCAATAAAAAAATATGGTAATCAAATAAAAAAATATGAAATCTATCGTTGTTTTGCACGTGGCTTTGTCTATACTGAAATCCTTCATGATTGTTCTCTCGGGAGCTATCAACTTTTAACGTGACGCCACTAGTCATCCTAACGTGGTCGCCTCTAGTGGCGACCACAGCGAAAGCACTTGTGGTCGCCACTGGCTGCGGACAAGTTTTTTCATATATTGAGTATAGCATCGGCGTATACCGAGCGTTTGAGTGGCCGCGTTCGAGCCGTCGTCGTCCGCGCTTGGTACTAGTGGCGGCGCATTGTGCGTACACCCACACCCACACACCAGTGGCCGCAGCTAGTGGCTGCGTATAGTGGCTTTTAAGTAGTGGTCGTGTTTAGTGGCGGCGGCGACTAGTGGCCATAATGTGCGGCCGCCCTCAGAGAATAAGGCAGTTGATAACCCCGTCGGCGCACCAACTCCTGCGCCGATCTTATCGCGCACGTGTGATTCTACTGAATGAAACATACTTGCGTATAAACGGCTTGTAGTTAGTATAGTTATGTTTAACTATGTTATGTTAAAGCTGGCGCGATAATATTTGTTATGGGAAAAAGGTATTTGATCGCGGTCATTCGACGATAAAAAACGGTTTAGTCACGTAATTTTATTATGATTGCTGTGAATATTTCAAAGGATGTTTGGATGCATTGTTAGGAATTCAGTTAGCAGACACTAATAGTTACAGGATGTATGTATATAAAAAAGGGACCGCGGTGGATGCGAAAAGCACAACACCGGTCTGAGTGGAAAGACTTCGGGGAGGCCTATGTCCAGCAGTGGACGTCTGTCGGCTGACATGATGATGATGATGATGGTATGTATATAGGTACTATTTACACATAAGAGGTACGGATATAAATAAGATGTAGTTATGGTATGTCATCGAGAAGGCAAACCAGCGCACAGGCAACCTGACGGTACGTGGGATCTGTGAGCAGTAGACATTTACATTATCAAAACTACAATCTTTAACTTACCACCAAGCAGCAAGTGCTCTCATTGTTGTGTTTCGGTGTGGGGATAAATCAACCTATCATCATTTGGCAAACTATAATCATTTTACAATCTTTCATTTCGCAAACAGGTAATTCAGACGTATATTATATATTTTTGTTATTTTTAAAAGTCTAACTTAACCTAACGTACCTATTTAATAAGCATATGCAACTAATGTAATATGAAACGGTTTAAGCACAAATATATTTATGCGAAATGTTTGTTATTGGTCAAAAGTTGGGATACCGATGAAATTACTACGAATTACATCTTATTTCTCAGGGTTTGCAACGCATTTGACCTCTTAGGATTGGTCTTGAGAATACAAATGACAATGGGTCACAGATCTCACTTACCATCTATCTAGTGATCTGTGAGCTCGGTTCATTCCTCAGCCCTATTACCTACCTACTCAAACCTCCCTACTCACAGTAAAAGTCCAATCTAAATATATAAAAGGAGAATCTGACTGACTGACTGACTGACTGACATATCAACGCACAGCGTAAACGGCTAAACGTAGGCACTTGAAATTTGGAAGGGACGTAGCGTAGGTACCGTAGAGGTACACTAAGAAAGGAATTCCCGCAATTCCCACGGGAACGGGAATAAGCGGGAAAATCCTTTTGTATGAAAAATCTAAACCGCGTAAGATAGATGATTGAAATTTGGCATGCAGGTACCCTAATGAACGTAAAGCTTACTTGCAACGCGATATTGCAAAATTCTCTCGGGAACGGGAGTTATTGGGAAAAAACTTTTGTATGTGAACATCTAAATCACGTAAGATAGATGTTTTCAAACTAGCATGCATGCATACCTTAGTAAATATAAAGTTTAGACGACGCGCTGGTCTAGTTGGTAGTCACCCTGCCTACGAGGCTAGCGGTTCTGGGTTCAAATCCCGGTAAGGGCAGATATTTGTGTGATGAGCGCGAATATTTGTTCCTGAGTCATGGATGTTTACTATGTATTTAAGTATATATTTCTTTATATAAGTATTTATATCGTTGTCTAGTACCCATAGTACAAGCCTAGAGCTTAGTTTGGGACTAGGTCAATTGGTGTGACATTGTCCCCTGATATTTATTTATTTTATTTATTTAGTTATGGCTGTATTTTGAAAAATTAAGTTAGCGGGAAAAAAATGTTGTATGAAATAATCTACACTGCATAAGATAGATGCTTGAAATCTGACATGTATATACCTTAGTGAATCCAAAGTTAAAAATTCCCCTGGGAACGGGAAGCGAGTTAGAGTCTGAATTCCAGACGAAAGCCTATAGGTACTTTAGGGTTAGCCTCCACTGATCGTATTTTCCTAAATTTATATCAAACCAAATTATCATAAACTAATAATCTAAAAATTAATAACAATTCATTATTCAACTGAGCTACTTACACTATAACCACACTTAAAAATATTAAGCATTTTTTAACCTTTCTCCCACACACACAAAGATCTCTCTTTTATAACGCGCCACGCGGAAGAAGTCGCGGGCAAAAGCTAGTTAAATATATAATAAGAACCTTTTCCTTCAATAGGAACAAAGTTATCAATGTTTCCCACGTTCTGTAACGTAACACCTGATCGACCATAAACATTTTATTTGCATACCAAGGAATGCTACATTCTCACACATTGGCCTCATTCTGTATGGAACCAGAAAAGTATTCAATATGAGCTTAGAGGTTAAAATCTCACAGAAATTGAGCTGGTCCCAAACTAAATAAGCTCTAGTCTTATTCAATGTCAAACTTAGTGACTTAATTCTTAAGTAGGTACGAAGAATAGCATCCCAGAGCGGAGATCGAACCCGGCACCGCTAGCTTCGTAGGTAAGATCACTAACAACTGGGCTAACCAAGTCATAAGAATTAGGTTTTCTTTTTTTTGCGGGTTGTAGGACCCTGTGCAGGGTCCGTCCGGATCGATACCACCATCTTATCCATTAACCTACCGCCAAACAGCAGTGTTCGCATTGTTGTGTTCCGGTTTGGGGATAAGACAGCCGGTGTAATGACTAGCATAGAGGCATTCCATCTTAGTCCTCAGGGTTGGCAACGCATTTGCAGTCTTATGCTAATGTCTATGGGTCACAGTTTCCACTTACCATCAGGTGGCCTGTGTGCTCGGTTGCCTTCTCTATGCCATAAAAAAAAAAAAAAAACTTATTACCCAGCTACTGAAGGTGGAGGATAATGTGTTTGGGTATCCTAGCTCCATAACTTCCATTCCTCCTTCCATAACTTAGTGTTCCTACAGCAAGTGTATAACAAACCCTGACCGCCCCATTCATCATTGCAGCGCACGTATATAAGATAGGTACCTCGTTCATGTAACCGGTCAACGCTCTCGAGATAAGCTAGAGGCACGGAGTATGAATGAATCTGTGAGGCACAGCGATCGACAGCTATTGCACTTTGGATTTAAAAACGCTGGAATTTACATTTTAAAGTTGGATTGCCTTTTTATGATGCGTTATGTGAACTCTTTCAAATATAAAACAATTGAATTGGACCTATACGGAGTACTTACACATACTTGTTTCAATAACAATGGTGGGGCCTGCCCCTTTCTGGACGAGCCTGTAATGATGCGTGAATTGATTATGAATTTGATTATTTTCATAACGTAAAAAATATCTTGCAAAAATTGTGGTGACCACTTACCGGTGACCCACTAAGTCGTTAAACTCTTTTTTTACAATAAACAAATATCATACTTATACTTTCTCCAACTTAAACATTAAATAAAAAAAGTTTTGACCAAGTAATCCTTTTTGTGACCAGCTTTTTCCCGACTGTTTTTTTCATACCAATCAGATACTAATCTAATGCGGACGTAGGTCTAGGGATCCTGTTGCCACCTTACAACTCCATCATCAGATCAGCTTTATGCACCATAATGTTGCATTTTCATTGTCTTTACATATATGTAGGTTTAAAATACAGGTATAGTTAGCGTTCATGTATTTATTTTTTAAATCTTTATTACATAAAACGAACAAATGGCGCACTTCATGCCTAATGGCATTCTCTAAGAGTCAATAATCATACAGAAACTAACAAAGATGGAGCACAGAAAAAAAAACATAAAACAAAGCAAAGAACATACGGAATGAACATGATGTGCGGAAGAAGATGAATGACAACGAAGTTTAAGCGGTTATGTTTGGCAAGCGTTTGTTTTAGCCCAGCCTCCAATACTAATCTGCGTCTAGGTATTATAATAGGTCACCGGCGAGGACCTAGACGGCGTGGGCGCACCCACGCGACTCCCGCGCACCTAAATATCGTGCTAAACTGCGGATTATGGCCAGCGATTATTGGAAGCGTCTCATTTTGTAATTGACGTTGCTTGGGAATTTTAAGCTAGAAAATTGGGATTTTAATTCCTTTACATAATTACACTTAACAAATATGACTTCACCTACTCGTTAAACTGTATCCATATATATAACTACACTCTAATCTCTTTCACAGCCGATATATCTCTGAAACGGCCCACCTGAGTTTCATAAATCTTTATTAAAGAACCGCGGCCAAACTGGTTCATTCGTTTTTGAGTTTCGATTAGCGATGCATCCGATACCGATACCGATACCGATATATCGGCGATACTTTGGGTTAGCCGATATATCGGTATCGACGATATTTTTATGACCGATTCAACGATACTTTTTAATTTAAAAATGTAGTGTCAACGAGCGATTACTTTGTTTTTTAAACAAAAATCTTATCAATGTTAATTTTAATTACTATTTTTTTTATTATCTGATATTAACCTATGTATCTACTTCTTATATTAATAAAAAGAAATCTGTCTTGTGATTTATTTATTATACCTTCATTTTTGAATTCACAAAAAGCGTATCGGTATCGGTATCGGTATCGCCGATATTTTTATAAGAGTATCGGTATCGGTATCGTATCGGCGAAAAGGCGTATCGATGCATCAGACACACAGTTACACAGGATAAACTTAAAACCCTCTACTCATAAAGTTATACTAACTTTATGAGTATAAAGTTATACTAACTTTATGAGTACAGCCAACAGCATAAATAAGTGATTATTTATGTACCTTGTCGCTTTCAATCGTTTCACAGTTTTGTATGACATTTCAAACACGACGTTGAAGTGACAAAGTACATAAAAGATCACTTGTTTATGCTGTTGACTGTACCAACAATTATTTGCTATGTTAGGTTATTACATCATATTTATTATTTAGGTTCAAAGTGTATTGGTGCCTGACAGTGATGAGAGTTACTCGTAAGTATGATGTCATATTCTATTAATGTGCATGACACCTAGCTTGCCCCGATTTATTACTAAACGTAAGATTAGTAACAATTTTATTATAATAAACCAACTATAATAATCATGATGCATAAAACGAAATGCATAAATTAAAAAAAAAAATCTTGCACCTTTCACTACTATTCATGTGGTCACAGTTCTAACCTAACCTAACCTAGTTACAAGAAATCCACTAAAAATGCACAATAACAAGAAAATGAGTGTTATATTATTCGATCGTATGCCAGATGAAATTATACAATTTGGTTTTTACGCTAAACGTTCATTATGCTTCGTGGTTAGTTAAATGAAAACCCTTTTGAGTGTGCCTAGACTAGTTGTATTCTGCGAACGCTAACGAATGTAGAAATCTGTTAAGATCTATAGAATTAACACGGAGATCGATGCAACCGAGTAGCGGCTAACGTCAATCTCGTAAGTATTCTTTGATAATGTATGTATATATTGAAACACTTTATTGTACAAAAGAAAAACCAGAACAATACAATTAATATAAAAATATCATCTCTTCCAGTTAACCATTGAGAAATTGAGAAAAGTAGAAGGTTGTATAAATTTATTTAGAAGAATACAACACATAATTAACTAACCAATAAAGCCAATATAAATAAATGAAGAATAATACGTAAATAGATACAGAAATATACCTTTAATAATACTTCAATATGCATACATATAACACATTTTATGTACCTAGAGGATAGTTGATATTTAGAACTTTGCCTTTTAGAGAATCTACCGTTTGTGATTGCCTAATGCCGGTTGGTAGCCGATTCCACTGACAGAATGCATCGAGAAAGATTTGGAGTAGGATGTAAAGTCTAGTTCATAATTATGCCATTTAGTGCGACGTAGTTTGTCAGAAATCTAAGAGATGTTCGGCCAAACATTTGTGACATAATGTTACAATGCTATCTAGTATCATCTCAGTGCAACTAAGTAATGAGCAGATTCCATACAAAGTATCTCCTTACGCCACAAACCAACTTTATCTTAACATCCCTAATAATCGTTTGTAAGCCGGAACCATGGCAACTCTACACCTTTGCAGCAACATTCACACAGACAAATGGGCCGTAAAACCCACATGTATGGTGATAATTTGATTTGATATATGAAGATTACCCGTAGATATGAGCCTTATATGTATGTACTCTTACTTTGTTATAGATAGTGTTATGTGAAATGTAACTTTCTTATTGAAATGCCACACATAATAACGAATACACAACATAACGTTAACGTAAACGATATTCGAAATCTGTGAAAATGTATGGAGTCGACGTTAGCGTTCAACGCGACCGTCTGACAGATAACTTCAGAAGGAAGAGTGGCAGCTGATACTATAATTTTACTAGGTTTTACTGTAAATGCATATATAACATCACACAGGAACAAAAATTCGTTCCATTTTTTTTATGGCATTGAGAAGGCAAACGAGTCACCTGATGGTAAGTGGAAACTGTGACCCATAGACATTCGCATTCACAAGACTGCAAGCCTAAGACTGCAAATGCGTTGCCAACCCTGAGGACTAAGATGAAATGCCTCTATGCTAGTCATTACACTGGCTGTCTTATCCCCAAACCGCAACACAACAATGCGAACACTGCTGTTTGTTAGGTTAATGGATAAGATGGTGGTAGCGATCCGGACGGACCCTGCACAAGGTCCTACTCTGCCCTTCTTCACATTAATACCTATATCGAGGAAAATCTCACACAAATTGATCTGGGATTAAGTCTATTTAAGTGAGATTAGAAAGTAAGCACTACACTTGTTCTATAGACAACGATAAACATACTTACACTCGCGGACTAATAAAACGGGTCAGAGTGCGTTTTTCATACTAAAGAGGTTATTTCGAAGCCTTGGTTCCTCGCCAGGGAATGCTTTTAGCGAAATGTGATGATGAATACCTCGAGCATCGATACAGGACTTCCAGATTGCCTAGGATACTCAACTGAATGAATCTGCGGTTAACGCCGGAATAGTGCATGTTCAGAAAAACATCTAAAATGGCAATAAAATGTAAGGAAATCCAAGTGCTGACCCAAACTCTCCCACTGTGGTGTTAGCTGGTTGTGCGATCAGTTAGATATCTTAAGAACTTTTGACCTCCTCTATTGAACCTCGCAGTATCCACCATTAAAACTCACTCAAAACAACCCCTGGCGATTAACCAAGGCTTCGAAATAGCCTCGTTTGTATGAAAAACGCACTCTGACCCGTATTATTAGTCCGCGAGTGTATATAGAGAAATATGTATCTACTTATACATAGAAAATACCCAAGACTAAGAAACAGTCGCATTTCTCACACAAATATCAAAATACTGCGTCGTCAAAATTCAATAGCCGAAGGACGTCCACTACTAATACCATACTTTAAAAGTCGAAGTACAAAGTTGCGTTAGCTCTACCCTTTCTCTTGATTAACTCTCAAATGACGAGTGATAGGAATGGATCTAACGTAACTTAGCGTTTCGATTTTTAAAGAAGGGCCTCCCTAAGGATCTCCACTTTTCATGCTTTTTGCACCCATTCGTTTCCCGCAATCTTTACAAGGTAATATAATTTCGCCCTTACCGGAAATAAAAACGCTAGCTTTGCAAGCAGGGACTACCAACAAAGCCAACCGCATCGTGAGCTCAGCCATTTTGTATATGGTTAAACAAAGATGCTGGCCATTTCAAATACTCTTTTTCACTTTAACAAACCATAAATTCTCTACCATCTTAAAACACGAGTAGTAAAACTAAAAAAATAAATCAACCACGTTTTTGCGGCATCTCTAGTGGGTTTCCTGAACTTTGAATCTTATAAAAACCACATCAAACCCAACAAGAACAAAAAGCTTGCAAAGTATTGACAGTAACAACACTTAGGTACTCGTATTCAACTTGGGACACTTATGAGATTTGTTGTCATTTGAGATAAATGCTTGCAAGAATACTGTTCTTAAGATTCCGCCCCTAAAGGGTACCAATGGGACCCTAATACTAAGCCTCCGCTGTCTGTCCGTCAGATTTGCATTTTTAATCGCAAATTTGTGGTGTGGGAAATCTGCGTTTCCATGGTGCAATAGAATCGTTGAGAAGCCGCCGTGTGTAACCGCTCTTAGATACCCAGCGCCGTGATTTTCTTTGTCTAAATGGTTCTTAAATGATTACACATCTCACGAAACCCAAGTCGAATGCTATTAAAGTCGAGATGGCCGGATAGGCTCAACAATCCGACTTTTATGAAGCCGCGGTATCAAGCTTCGCCATTGGTTGATCAACATCTTGGTGCGCGGAACACCCACTAGTTGCGCAACCTCGTTTAGCATGCTTGGTTAGATGGAAAAGTTGCTGTTCAACAGGCCTTTTTATGTAGAGGTTTTAATCAGTATTCATTAGCCCTTAAAGATTTTGTTGCCGAAACTACACGAATTCAATTTACCATATAGTTTACGACAAATTTTCACTAAGTATATTTTTTAACTACAAATAAAAGATAAAATGATTAAAGATGTTTATTAAGTAAGTAGGCCGCACGGGCACTTGCACACGTCAAAAATCTACCAGCGCTTCTCAAGAGACCACTGCTGAGAAGAATCGCCGCAAGAAACTCAACAGTCAGTCGTTTTTTAAATACTACTTATGATATTATACAATTATAAAGCTTAACCCAGCATTATATAAAACAAAGAATTTAACATAAAATAAAATAAAACAATATATTCAAGCGTAGCTTGAGCAGGAAAATGTGTCAAAACTCAGAATTTTCATAGGGAGTAATAAGTAGTTATACTTACCTATGACACATACAAAGTTTCGATACATTCTCCTACAGAAACCGTGTCCCCTAGACAATATACAGTATTTACATATTTTTTTATGACTATACAAATAATGGTCGTGAAAAGCGTGAAGCGTTGTCCTTCAGTGATAAACACGCAACACTGATTCTGATTCTTTTAAATCAGATCTGAGGATAACATTGATTCTTTTAATTCAAAAATGTTTTACTAGTATTTCTCTCGCAAGAGACTAATCAGATTTAAACAGTTAATTTTTACTCGTTCTAAAACGTTTCATTTACGTCATTTTAGGCAATTTTTGTAGCTTCAATTGTTTGCTAGACAAGTTTAATTAAGTAAAGTTATGGGACACCAACCGGCGATTGTCCCTGAGTTCAAACTAAAGAAGTATGCTCCCACGGACAACCACCGGTTAGTGTAAGACTATTTAAGAAGGATGGAAATACTAATAATAGGTTCTATGAATGAACTGATATGGATTGGTGAACTAGGCTATTGATGAAACTACGGCGCCTGCCTGGCCAATGCTAATTACTTTGGTTGAAATGGCAGGCGGTGACTCGCCAACTCAATGTAATGGACCTCCCGAAACAGCCACATATATATAGAAACAGGGAGGCAACAGTTCCAGAGGGGCTAAGGGTGGAGAAGTGCTTCTGGACTTTAAACGACCATAAGGTGCCCACTCACCACTTATTGCACATCCGCCCTTCGAGCATATAGCAAATTATTATTATTATTATAAGCAAAGGCAACGACGTGACGTAGACGTTTTGCTTTTCAGAAGACCAGCCCATGAGGGGCTAAAACGATTTCATACAAAGTTTCTCTCGTCAATCTGTCACTACTAATGTAATCGCCATTCAAAAACCACTAATTATACGTTTAATTAGAAACACTTAAGAATACCAACGTAACAAACGCTATTAAACAACAAAACGAACCTTAACACCGAACAATATGACCGACAAATCATTTCACAAACGGAAAAAGGTTATACACAACCAAATTACAAATACCGTTCAATTTGAAACTGGCAACTTAAACCCAATTCGAATAGAGAACAGTTCAAATTGAACCGGCGGTGAACGACTGGGTAGCTAGAGGTGAGCTTATATGGGTATCGATGGTGTTGGGCTGAGTAATCGATTATGCACGCGTCGCTTGAATCGATTGGGGACATGATGATGTAATCGAGCGATCTTGTGTACAGTCCGTGGCATAAGGCTCTTGAGGTTCTTACTCAATTATCTATGTCAATTTCAAAGTTACCGTTATTGGAAACGGCTGGATTTTTCAATACATGTTAACGTGATGATAATGTTTCTAGCTGCGGCCCTAGACCAATTGCATAACACTAACGTAAACGATATTTTAACGTAGACGAGATGGATTCGGCGAACGGGGCAAACGTTATCGTAAGCCTCCTCAATGAGCGCATTCGCGTGGATATTCCGAGCCAAGCGTTAAAAAGCTTACACACCTTTCGTTGTTCGCGCCGAATGCTCATTACACGCGAATGCTCTTGGTAAGGCCGCTCCTGTATCGGAAATTTATAGAATGACGTAAGCTACTAGACTGTCGCGTCGAGTCTTCCTATCAACTCCAAACTTCTAAAAAAAAAGTTCATATTCATAAATTATTCTATATTGCAATCGCTGAAAATTCGTAAAAGAACTTTACATCATACCAGAGCAACTTGACCTAACATCACACACGATGTAAGTGGCTACGCGTTGCCTATACAGGTGTACGGTATTTTTTTAATCTACACACATATCATAAATCCTCTGTTATGCGTTCAAAACCCGTAGGCAATGACCAGCATTACCTGTGGTAGTAGATGACAGCGATGACCGCTTTTAATTTTGGAAGATGTTCCAAATTTGGATATCATTACTTTACAATATTCGATAACGTAATTTCATTACGTTACAGCTGTCATCGCTGTCACCTACTACCACAGGTAATGCTGGTCATTTGCCTTTCGGCTTCTGAACCCATCTTAAAGTACTTATAATACGTGTGTAGATGGCATTATACAACGGCCACATTAACTAATATTAAGTAATGTTAAGTACAAGAGAGAGATAGTAGAAGATAGAGACTGTAAAAGCTTAAAGCAAGTTAAATGTTTAAGAGTATTTTCTTGTGATTTAATCAAAGCCACAACAAATTGTAATGGTCCGGCAACCTAATTGGTAGATAACAATTGGAGCACGAATGATTGCCATCGGCGCAAGCGCATCTATCTGCGCGCGTGATTTACGACCGCAATATAGTCCTAATGGCCCGTGTAATAAGGGCATTCAGTGAATGGTGACAGTCGGCGACAAAACGTTTAAGGAAAACTAAAATTGTATCACAGCTTGAATTCCGTTTAATCGATAGTTATAAACCCCCTTCCAAAAAAAACAAGTATTTTTTTTTAAAGTAGTTTAAACCTACGGTAACTAAATTATTTTTTATCCTACATCATTAAACTAACATTGTTTACTTTGTACTTTCTTTATTTTGTAGCATGAAATATTGTTTTGGTTAATAGTATATTTAAGGCCTTAAAAAAATAGGTGTATTATAAATGTGAAAGTAACTCTGTCTGTCCCTTTTTTACGCTTTCGATTTCGATCAAATTTAGTATAAAGAGAGCTTGAGTCCTGAGGAAGGACAAAGGTACTTATTTTCTATGAAATAAAAATAAACGACTTTGCACCGACGGAAACCTCACCTGATGGTTCCAATGGACGACCAGAGTTGACTTAAATGCCAGCATTACACTTAGTTGGAACCATTTCGTGACTACATTCTTCTTGTGCGCATTTTCTGTCCTGTTTTTTGTCTGTCACGAATAAACGTTTTGATTTTTTCTTTCTTTTCTTTTTTGAACCTTCCTTGTTTATGTCAAAATAAAAATAAACGTTTAAAAGATCGCCTGAAACCGAAACTCACTGGCTGACGACCTAACGCTTTAAAAAGTCAGGTGCTTTATTGCTCTACACTGTTTGGCGCGACTGTACTCAATAATTTGAATGTAGGCTAAGCGTTAACGCATCGCACGCGCATCAAGATCTTAGCTTCTCTATTGTTGGTAACCCTAATAGACAGGGTTGTCAACGATCTGTTTAATTGGATGAGACATAAATAAGTAAAGAAAATTAGGGGATAATCTCACACAAAAAAAAAAGATGAAATTACTAGCATAGAGGTATTCCATCTCAGTCCTCAGGGTTGGCAACGCATTTGAAGTCTTTGGATTGCTGTTTGGATATTGTAGTCTTAAGATTTCAATTGTCTATGGGACTCAGATCCCACTTACCATCAGGTGGCCTGAGTGCTCGAGTGCCTTATCATTGCCATAAAAAGAAGTAGGCATAGATAGTAAGTATACTTAAGTAAATAAATTATAGGGAGACAATCTGAAATCAAAATACTCTAGACCCAATCTAAACTCTATTATAAGGCTACGAAAGTCGTACTCAATACTCGATAGTTTTGATTCACAGTCGCTTAATACAGTTTAATTTTTAGCAGAATCATCATCATTTCATTATCAGCCGCAAGACGTCCACTGCTGGACAAAGGCCTTCCCCAAGGTTTTCCACAACGATCGGTCTTCTGCTGCTGTCATCAAGCAGTTTCCCGCGACCTTTATCAGATCGTCAGTCCACCTTGTGGAAGGTCTGCCAACATTTCGTCTCCCGATGTCGCTAGACAACTAAAAATTCAATTTTATGTACGTAACTGTAACAGAAAACTTACGTACGTGGGGGTTGCTAGTATACAATAGGTCAAAAGTAAAACCTCTGCGGCAGTCGGGTAAGAACATACCCTATTACTAACCCGACTATACCAGCCAAATCGGGCGAAACCGACCCGATTACCGCTCGGGTTATTTACACGAGACCACACGAACAAACAGACTTGATTCATGCGTTGCTTTTCTAATTCGTAATTGAATATTGCAGTTTGTAAACTGGTTTCTTGAGATTTGTGTTGAAATGTTCATGATTTACAAGTGTTTATGGCAAAATTAGTTTTGGTTGTAATTGTGGCTAGCTCCGTGTTAGTTGCTTGCAGTGTTAGTTTTCACAACACAAACAGAAGGAGCAATATTTAGTTTTGCTTTGACATATTTTTTGGATGCCAAGATAGTTCGAGGGTTCAATTGACTTCTTTTGATTTGAATAGATACTTTCTACCAAGTCAAAACTCTACTTTGCATTTGGAAAAATGAGAAGATAATCAAAAATAAAGTTACTGCCGCGAAATTACTTTATTTTAAAGTTTTTTCGTAATGGCTATTAAAGAGTATTTTATGGTCTAGTAACAAGTCAACGATGACTAAAAAAAACCTAGGTATTGATGGCCAAATGCCTTTTTTACCGTGACATTGATAGGATTTAGAAGCCGAGATAGTACAGAAAAACTCACGGTTTTTACATTCTAATTCGAAAGAATAGGTATTTTTAAGAGACCAATTTCCTTAAATTGTGTTTTTGACCCAATTGTTTTGTTTTAATATCTATATTTACTTAGCAGACATTTTACGGACATGAAATGACACGACTATTAAAAGATATCCAATGATAAAAAGTGATTGTTAAAGTTTATTAAAACATACTATTTCAAGCGGTGTTCGCCGAACCCGTAGATTACACCTAAGAGGGCTTCAAACCGAAAACCAAAGTCAAAAGGTTAAATATACTTTTGTCGAAATATCTGAAATATATGAATATTTCAAGAACTTAATAATGCACAACGAATTTAAAACCCTAATTCCTTTAAATGATTTTCGAATTAGAGTAATTGTGATAATATGAACAATCCCAATTCTTACTTTCCGAACAGGAGAGATGTAAATAATAGCGTATTTTGCCTTGAGGAGATTCAAGATAAGATATATATTTTTTTATGGCATTGAGAAGGCGAACGAGCACACAGGCCACCTGATGGTAAGTGGAAACTGAGACCCATAAACATTCGCATTTACAAGACTGCAAGCCTAAGACTGCAAATGCGTTGCCAACCCTGAGGACTAAGGAGGAATGCCTCTATGCTAGTCATTACACCGGCTGTCTTATCCCCAAACCGGAACACAACAATGCGAACACTGCTGTTTGGCGGTAGGTCAACGGATAAGATGGTGGTAGCGATCAGGACGGACCCTGCACAAGGTCCTACCACCCGCAAAAATCTTAAGATAGACTCTAGGTCATAACGACCGAGTTGAATGACCACCTCGGTGGTCCCGTCTTCACCCATCAATCGTTAAGCCAATCCAATTATAATTCTGACCATATAAAGTAAATTTCACGCGCCCTTTCTTAATACCTTTCAATAACCATAATTTTCTTAATCAAGGCATGATACTGAAGTCGGTGCCGTAAATACAGGCTAGGGTGACCCCAGGGTCGACGATAAACGGTTTACCTCTTAAGACGGGACCTCAGTTTGGCCAATATGTGGCAACACTGCCAATGTGTAAACTTCAAAGCCAACATGCCGCCAACTCCTTTAAAAATCCCCGATTTCTCTTCAAATCTAGCTGAGAAACATTCTCAACAAGCAGGCTTCCTATAAAAATACTGCGTCAATATAGATACTAAGCCTTGTTTCAGACGGCATTATATAGCAAGTTTTTTTTCAATACTACTAATAATATCGAAAAGCAACCGAATATGACAAGATTCGTATGGAAAAAACGTGCAGTACAATACAATGTGAACGGGGGTTTAGGCTTCTAAACAGACGAGCGGCCTTTTGCCAACGGCAGAGGCCACTGCAGTCGTCACCACCTGTTGGCGGCAGCCGCCGTAGTGGTAGCTGTCAACCTATAACGACGCTAGAGCGATGCGGTACACTGTAAATTCAAGAGTCGCTATAGGTCGACAGCTGCCGCCGACATGCGGCAACGACTGCAGTAGCCTCTGCCGTTGGCCAAATGCCGCTCGTCTGTAAAAAGCCTTAGTACCACCAATATGGATTCCATTAACGCGATCTAGTTCAAAATTGATTTCCGTATTTAGAAGCGGACAATATACATACGACCAGTGCAAGTTAAATAATACTAAGAACTGTAAATATGAACTTGATTATGAAATTACCATCCCGGCCAACTATCAAACCGACCACGATGACCAATATTGGCCAATACATTGGCACCAACTTTAAATTGGCGACTGTAAAGAGGACCTTATACAGTTTATAGCGTGAGGTAATTATTTAATTTAAGTGTGTGGGTGATGGGCATTGCGAATTTGATATCGCGATTGGCGCAATTACAACCTACGTCGATTTATGAGAAACGAACGGTAAAATGTGCTTTAGAATCTTGTTTCTTGGAAACTATTTAAATCGACGATCATTTGATTTGGTACTTTTTTAAAGATAAAAAGATAAAAGATAAAATGTATTCAGTAAGTAGGCCGCACGGGCACTTTTACACGTCAAGAATCTACCAGCGCTTCCCAAGAGGAGACCACTGAGAAGAAACACCGCAAGAAACTCAGCAGTCAGTCATTTTTTAAACCTATTTCATATTACTATGGTACTACTTAGTGTAGCATTATATAAAGCTACAAATAATAAATTAAATATAATATCAAATAACATGCGTAGTCCAGCAGGAAAACATGACAAAAATCTTACGGGAGACATAGAGAGAGAGAGAAAAAAAAGATTAAATAGAATCAACAACTTATGTGTATATAAGATGGTGCAAGATGACCACATAAAAGTTTCGATATGTTTTCCTGCATCAACGGTGTCCCATATACAAGAAAAAGCAGGACAAAGCTTTTGTATTTGAACAAATTATTATTGACTAAGTTTCGGGTTTAGGCCATGCATGCAAAGAAAAGAGATTGAACACGAGTACTCAGGCCTGATGGTAAATAGAGTCTGGCAAATGAAACATGAGAATGAAAAAATGGCAACACTGTAGTGTCGTCCCTTTTTTCTTAGATTGATTTGAAAGGGACGACACTAGTGTTGCCATTTTTTCATTCTCATGTTTCATTTGCCAGACTCTAGGATCTGAGAGCCACAGATATTTAAATTCTCAAGACTGCAATCGTAAGACTTCAAATGCGTTGCCAACCCTTAGCACAAGTCACAAGATTTTTAACCTACTTGTCGTGATCATTGGATTGACTAAATTTTCAGGGTTGTGCCAATAATATTAGAATGATGCCGTCTAGCTAAGGATGAATTTGGAAGGTCACAGGTTCACTTGTCTTTAAAAGCAAGTAGTTGTTAAATTTAATAATTATTTTTGGAAAAGACTATTTTATTTTTGACTGACAGTTATCTTGGTTAATTAAAGTGCCCGTTTTTTTTTATTTGAATTATTTTAAACGATCAAATAATTGATTCTTGAACAGGGTATGTTCATGAATTTTTTTTACAGTTTGACTAAAAGCTGATTTATGTAACAAACAGTTGAGACAAATCATTCTTACCAAGATATCCAACAGAGAGTCTAATTCCAAGTTCAAAATGCATGTATCATCCAAATTTTTTGGCCAATTTTAACTTCACTTTTGGTGATCTCTTTTACGGTATTTTTATATATATATTCCGTATTTTATTTATTCTTACATAACGTAGTATCTAATCCTCGAACGTTTCAATTCATATTATAAGCACCATGTTCTTTATCCACTTCGTTATCCTTCATTTACAACCAGAACCAGAACGGTTCGAACCAGGTGCAGCCTCTTCCCGAACTCCTTATTTATTCAAATCCTTTATAAAAAAAAAACAGTACCACTCGTGGCTAAACCCATTCTCTATTATGCAAACCCTATTTGATGACTTTTTAATTGCCTTGCATGTAAAGCCCTCTGCCCATTGGCCGCACACCTCGCCGCCCGCGGCTGCTAACAAGCAACTGGTCTTGATTTATGTAGTGGACGGAGGGGCTAATGTGGATTCGTTTTGTCTAATGGTCTGGTAGAACGTGGAACTGTAGGTATGCTTGTGTTGGTAGGATGGTTGGAGTATTTAATATTGATTTTAATAGAAAAGGGGACAGCGGAAGATGCGTAAATGTGGTGTTTTGAAGGTTAACCGAATAAGTGAAAAGCTTAAGGCAAGGACCTCTTGCATGTAGTCGTGACACATCTGTGTAGACCGTATGACATTCAACATTTGAAAGTTGACGTAAATACCATATTAGTTTTGTATACAACTACATGCAAGAGGTCCTTTACTTAAGCTCTTTTACCTATAACAATTGTTTGGACGTACGAGTACAAATATAATATGAATAAGACCTTCCGAGAAATGTCCAACGCTGTTTGGCAAAAATGATCTATTTACATTGGTCAAAGACAGTGGCAAGTAAAGTCCCAAGGACAAAGGAGTGAAAAAATAGAAAGCAGTTCTATTTAGATCCACTGTCAAGGTTACTTGACTCACTACTGTCCGATCTATTTACACTACTGCACTGTCCATTGTCACTTTCCCCTGTCCTGGACCGATGTAAATCGGTCCTACGTCAAAGTACTAGGAAATAATAAATTCGTCAGCTAGCTGAATCAAAGTCGCCCATTCCTCTAATTGCCGCAGGATGGAGATAAACAGTGCGCCGGAGTGATTAATCAAACGCACATGCGCGCGCGCCGGTCGGACAGCCTTAGCATTCAAACTTAACGGATGATAGTTACTGCATTGGTTTTTTGTTGATGTGATAATTATTGTATATTTCCAGTTATTTCTTTGTGTATTTGGGGTTATATTGGCAAGTCTGTTTTTCTAAAACAAGTTATAGGGTTAAGTCACCAGTGGTCAGACAGAGACCAGTAGTCGGCCTCTGCCTATACTTTGTTTGAGTAGGAAGAGTACAGAAGATATATTTCCCACTCTTCGCACTCATATAACTGGTCTCTGGCTGACAACTGGTGACTTTACCCTATTAATATCTGTTTTCTCAGAACAGACAAATCAAACTCCCATAATGAACAGTGCATTGCTCATCAAAGCAAGTAAAAAGTACCCCTGTCTGTAGTCTACAAAGTCATCTCAGAATCTAAGGGATCAAAACAACCCCTGCGTTATTACAACCGCTTTCAAGAGCTGAAGCTGAATTAATTGGCGAGTTCTCGATATTCCAACGAGCAATCGTCATTACTCAAGTCCACGGATAGGTTCGCGAGAGCATAGCCGTAATGGTCAACCCTATTTTTTTATTCGTTTACTTTCACTACTATTGGAACTCTCTTGATAGTCACCTCGACAATAAGCATTCACAGTATTTTCACCTGACATAAATTACGGTGATGGTTTGAAGAAGTATTAATCAAGTGTTTTAAAGTGAGCAAGGAGGCTCTCCCTCACACACATTGCAACCTCAGCCATTGATCTTTGCGATCGCTATCAGCCAATAGTCGCACGCGCATTCTAACGGTGATCATCCCTAGGATCGATAATTAACAATTAATTGCCAATTGATTAATTGATGCAGTGCTTTAAAGGTCTTGAAAATTAAAAAGCTAGTCTTGAAGAACAATTTGAACATCTTATTAATTTCCGAATTGGTTGGTAATGTTGGTATACGTAGTATAATGAAACTGACAACTACTTATTTTAGTCTTTCAATGAGAATAAATAGAAGGAATTAATATTATACACACATTAAGACATTTATAACTTCTAACTCGTGCATGACTAGATGTAATATGAATGTGGAAGAAGCGAAAGACATTTGTCAGGATCGTAGCAGGTGGAAAGAAGTCGTCTCTGCCTACCCCTCTGGGAAACAGGCGTGATTTTATGTATGTATGTATGTACAAAAAAGGTACAAATCATAACCGGTGAATACTACTTAAACCCTTTTTCACTTGATGTTAAGAAGACTTGTACCCTTTTTTACTAGAATCCTAGAGTTGTCGGTGCCCTTAGCCATTTAGATAACATATTCCGTACTCAGGTTCATAGTTTTACATACAATAAGGACTCCATATTCAATACATGGCACTGAATGTATCGCGGAAAGTCCTCGTGGCCTTATTACAATTGTAAAAAGCTTAATTTGCTTCGAATTAATTGAGACACGTGGGAATCCGGTGTACGTAGCGGTAATATTGTGACTCAGAAAGGATAGTACAGTCACCAGCATTAATAAATAATCCATCATTGCGGTTAAGAATATCTGCCACGCTTAGCCTATTGCAATAGAAACGCGGCTATACTATATATAGTACATATGTATATACTAACTGAACAACTCAAGTGTTTTTTTTTACTGTAGCGTAGCGAGATGGGAAAACATTTGCTAAAATATGGAGTAAAAAAAATAATAGCTTAAAATATGAATGCCAGTTGGACTCTAACTTTAAGCTAAACCAAGTACTTATTCCATTCGCAAACCAAAAGGAATCGAACTGGTGATAAAGAAGCTGTAAAACCTCCGTTACCGTCGACCTGTCCCACCACTCCCACCGTATATCAAGTGGACAAATTGTGGGACAGCTTCAACAGTCCGCGGCCTGATAATTTCTGCAATTAGGATGGTACGCCAGGGAATGCGATTGTTTCACGATGGCTACGTGTTTCTGATTCCTGATGTTGAAAGTGTATTCGTGTAATTGCCTTTAGGTTAAGAATCGGTAACTGTACTTAAGAACTATCTTTAAATTATGCCGTTAAACTCATCTGGGGTTTGCCCATAGGGGCATATAAGATCACCTTTTTCACCTAGGAACCCTTAGTTGCGCCGCGTACGTCTGTCCGTTTGTCCGCGGTTTGATTCAGAGACCTTTGTAGTACTACAAAAATTAGGCACGCTGACAGAGTTGCAAAATAATATCTGGAAAATACTTTTCTTCGAGTACCATCCATACGTCATGTTAAGCAAAGGTTTTTCTAACGTTATTACATCGAAAGAGGTATCATTGGATAGGTATTAAAAATATCATTATACATTCGTGTCGGAACTATACTGAACATGGTCCGACATCCTCTAGTCCGGTTATTTTTATAAATTTTTGGGTAAATACATTTACATTTCTATCATGAAAGGAATTAAAATTCCACTCCCGAACTATATCTGCGTTTTATGGTCGATCCTGCAAAACCTGGCATTGGTTTCCGAGAATTTAAATATTATTGTCTTGAAATTTCACAGCAAATCTCATCTATTGCCGTTATTTACGTACTTTTTAATTATTTATCCACCCACGAAGAGCATCTATGATCTCGGCCACAATCAATCAACTCTTCTGTTACTGCCTCAAATTACTTTTTCTTTAAGGCTTGTGAAACTCGGCATAGTTTTTAAAAGTCACCGAGTTGGCTACACAAAGAAGAGGCGTTACACAACGTAGCGTTGTATTGTTGTCCATTCACGACGCCATCTAAAAAAACCGGCCAAGCGCGACTCGGGCCACGCGCAGTGTACGGTTCCGTTAAAAACTTAGTCTAAATTAGAATAAAAATAATTTAAAACAGATGATTAGAACAAAATATTAAACTGGCGCTGAAATAAGTAGCCCCTCTCAGCGTCGTGCCGCAGCAATCCGCGGCGCTGGTTTTCCGAGTGACCCGGACTTAAAAAGTAACTTCGATATCGAAAGCAAAAAGGGATGACGAATGACGACACAAACATCAGTGACAATCGATGGTGGTCATCCTTACCGCTTCGGCGTTTAAAGTCAAAGTCTTGCAAAATGTTTTAAGTGCTTTTTTTTTGCCCCGCGGCGACTTGAACAGCTACTACCGCGGAGATATGGCGTTTCCACAATGAAGTGATTTCGCCAGTGTCGAGTATATATAAGTATAAATCAATATAGTAATAAAACATAATCCAATATTCTCTAGGAAGATTGGGGGCAACGTTGTACGGTGACATGTAGGACAGAGGTCAAGATAGTTTTAACCTCTGTACCACTGCGAGTCCACTTGAAACGAGAAGTAAGATGCCAGATTCACGAAATAAGTCCAAGTCTTCTATGCAACACAAAGGCATTAAAAGTACAAATCACTAACAGAATAGAACTTTGAACACCCAATACACAAAAATAAAAACTAAATCAAATAACACATCCGCCATCTTTTGACGTTGCAAAAGTGCTTAAATTATGTCAAGATAGGACGACGTCAAAATCTTTAAACGTCCTTGTCGTGTAATGTCAAGGTCTTACAACGTCAAGGTCTCACGTCAAGGTCTTACAATATCAAGGTCGTATAATGTCAAGGCCTTACAACGTCAAGCTTATATTACTATTACTACTCTGGTATTCTACGATCTACGCAGCTTGACATTTTAATACTGATTTTAAAACATGATGGTGTTTTACTACCTGGTAATTCTGAGACAGACATATTACTACACTCAGGAGCAAAAATAACGGGTCAGAGTGCGTTTTTCATACTAAAGAGGCTATTTCGAAGCCTTGGTTCCTCGCCAGGGAATGCTTTTAGTGAAATCTGATGATGAATACCCCGAGCATTGATACAGGACTTCCAAAGTGCCTAGGATACCCAACTGAATGAATATGCGGTTAACGCCGGAATCGTGCATGTTCAGAAAAACATCTAAAATGGCAATAAAATGTAAGGAAATCCAAGTGCTGACCCAAACTCTCCCGCTGTGGTGTTAGCTGGTTGTGCGATCAGTTAGGTATCTTAAGAACTTTTGACCTCCTCTATTGAACCTCGCAGTATCCACCATTAAACCTCACTCAAAACAACGCCTGGCGAGGAACGAAGGCTTCGAAATAGTCTCGTTTGTATGAAAAACGCACTCTGACCCGGTATTTTTGCCCCTGAGTGTAGTATAACATTCTACGATCTAGGCAGCTTGACATTTCAAGACTTTGACTTTAAACGGCGAAGTGGTTTTTCCTTTTAACTTTTTTTTTTTACATATCCAACGGTTTAGCTAGGTAAGGGGGACACTTGACTCTATAAAGCTTAATATTTTGCAAACGGATCCCTGAATTTTAAAAATGTTCTTCAAATTATTTGGAATGTAATAGAAAGATGAGTAAAACGTTATCCCCGTTTATTTTCATTTTATTCTACAGCTTTGTTGTACCGAGTGTCTCTGAGTTAAACCTCAAAGGGACAGACGGAGAAACGGACATGGCGAAACTATAAAAGATCTTTGTTGACTACGGAACCCTAAAAAAGGTAGTACAAGAGTACGAAGTCCATATACGCATACTACTTTTTTGCTTTCGGCAGTACGTCGATACATCCATGCATAACCGCTGAAGTGATGCGTTTTTAATGTCTCTTCTGCTGACAACTAAGAGTCTAAAGTTGCTTGATTAAAAGGCATTTTTCCTACAGTTTCAAGCTACGCTGCTGACAACGGCGATACAATCTAATTTTGAAGAAGGCTCGGTAACTGACCAGATTAATATTAATTTTCCTTTATGTACATTAATACCCAATTCCTATACTCAAGAAACGAATCGTTTTCCGTACGCCTCGTTAAAATATGACACATTTTGTACGTAGCAAACGTCATAACGCTACGGCCCGTAAGGAAAACGATTCGTTCATTGAGTATAGGAACGGGGCATAAGTCCGTTTGTGTTACAGAAGACAAGTGAGTCGCATATTATTATGAAAATACTCCATTACTTGCTCTTAAATAGCTTGCCTTCTGTGTCTCAATTTTAAGTTAGAGCCCTTAGTTTCTGAGTTATGAGCAGGGCCTGTACTTTTGATGCCGTTGACGAGCTGTTGAGAAATGACGTCACGCTTGTAATTAGTCGTCAATCATTGAATCATGTAAAAATTAGTTAAGCAATCTATTGACGCGTAGAAATGAGGCTATATTTGATCGAGAAGGACAGTGGCAAAATTTGAAATAAATTTGTTTATATATAAAAAATAATATGAATAATTAGTCAAGAAAGAAAATTGTCTCAATTTGCCATTTTTAGTAACGAGATGTGAACAAAAAATATAGTATTTTGATTGCGATTAAGCTGTATTTAACTATAATTACTTTACCGCTGCTTATTTTACATTTTTTTATTTGTATTCGTTAATACATACCTAAACACCTGCCAAATGAAAGCAGAGCAGTGTGTCAAATTTCGTCATTTTGACGTCTTGGGCATCAAAAGTACGACCCCTGGTTAAGAGGCATACAACATACTGACCCATTATAAAACACGCGAATTTATCAACTTGGAACAGGAATGGTGATTTTGATAAAAGACATTATTATGGAACCTATTTTTTTACCGTTATGATTTATTTAGAGCTATTAACAGAGGGCCGTTCATAATATAAAATAAATGTTTAAAAAAACAAAAAACCGCCTTCAAAAATGCAAAAAATAACTTCTTATAAAATGATAGGTACCTATAGGTAGGTCAGTCCAACTGAAGTCGGCGTCCCACAATATTTTAATGATAGGTACAAACAACCACACACTTAACTGCCCATTAAAGACCGAAGTTAGAAAATGTAGAAAGAGATGAATATAGATTTTACATAAGAGACAGTTTCTCTCTGTTCATCTTCAATAGTCACTCAGCTGTGTTGCTGTTTGTAAATCGGCTTTTGGTTTAAAATAATGTGGGACGCCGACTTCAGTTGGACTGACCTACCTATAGGTACCTATCATTTTATAAGAAGTAATTTTTTGCATTTTTGAAGGCGGTTTTTTGTTTTTTTAAACATTTATTTTATTTAATACTTTTTAGTGATCCTATTTATGCTGTTACGTAGTCCCACTTCTTTGTTGATATGAAACTTTAAGTTATTTCAAGCGCGTCGCAAGCAACGCCGCGGGAAATACATAGTCATATTTCTACAAGTAAATAAACTTCGTAGTAGTCGTTCAACCATCTTAATAGAGATATCTTATCGCCACCCTTGAAATAGGTACCGTTGAAGAGTTCCGGTGGCCATCTGTGGTCTTCATCATCAGGTCCACTTCACCAAATGATACTTTCTGAATGCAAATGCTAGACTTGTTACTAAAAATACTAAAATCGCTTTATGTTTGCCTACAATATTTGAGGAGTTCTCTCAATTCCTCACTGATCCCCTCATCAGATTCCGATTTGGTGGCAATGGGACCACCTCGGAAGTATACCCTATCAAATCAAAAAAGAATTTTCAAAATCGGACCACAATTGACGGAGTAATCGGTGAACATACACAAAAAAAAAAAAAAATACATACAGTGGAACGTATAACCTCCTCCTTTTTTTGAAGTCGGTTAAAAAATGGGAGGAGGGTATCTCCGCCACTGACCGTATGTCAACTAAATAAACTAAGTAAAAAAAAACTTATGACGGTAAAAAAAGGTAGTTTAATTGTGTAATTTGGATAAATGTGAAGACGTTTTATTTCCCCCTTTTTATTTCCTTAATTGTAATCTAGATAAACATGTCATGTGGCGGTCGATGACATCTCGTCATACTCGTATGTATCCTAAACAAAAGTACAGCTTAAAACCACAAACCGAGGGACCACTTAATTCGAAACCGCTAGGGAAAGGACAGACAGTGCAAGAAACAGGATAACGAAAGTACACTCTCAACTCTAAGATATTCAAATATTAATTGTTGACAGATTTGTCATATTTGCAAAAGAAAATTATCCAAAATTTAATTATAATCATCGTTCATGCACGTGACACTAGAGCCTTAGTGAGGTATCGGTTTTGTAAACTTTATGGCTATATAAATCAACATTCACGTCTTAATGAAAACAAGTTTCCAACTCTGAAGATTGCAGTTTCGGGATGGCAAATGTCTATGGGTCTTAGATTTTACTTACTATCAGGTGACAAGTTGTAAGAATAGGGTGCCTATTAAATGGATAAACTCCCCTGATATACTTATTGGCGTCCCGATCAAACTAACTTTCTTTAAAAAAAAACGCTTCAATCGGTCCGTCTCTTTGGGTGCTAATTTGCCACAGACACGGAGATACACAGACACGCATACACAGATACACAATTTAAACTTACAACAGTCAGGTCAGTCAATCAGTGGTTATAAAACCGTCGTCTTCAAGTGACCAAGCTCTTCTTATCTGTGCACAAGTACTCTACTATCGTGATCTCACGTTCGAACTCGTGCGCAGAATACTAACAAAGTATTAAACCAGAGCGTTTCTTACCTCTTTCTCTAACTAAAGCAGAGGAAAGAGACGAAAGACACGTGTTATAAGTTGAGATAGCGTCGCAAATTGTTGGGTGACAGGAGAGCAGTGATATGACATTTGATACTTTCTAATTACTTGTCCCTGTGTCGTGAAATTGTAGGTTTATTTACATATTTAGGGTTCCGCATTGTGTTGTCATAGTCTTAATGTTACTACAGTTAGAATGAGAGTAGGTGATTTAGACTCATAGTGTAACTAGCGACCCGCCCTCGCTTCGTTTCGGTTTATGCAATGTCTCTGAAACACCCGTACAAACCTTCCCTGAAAAAATAACTGATGGTGTAAACCGTATCAAAATCCGTTTCGAGGTTTAGGAGGAGTTAGCGGACATACAGACAGACGAAAAGACAGATAGACGTGGTAAGCGAAGCCTTCTAGTCGTAGCATTAAAAAAAATAGGTTTACAAAAAAAAAACACAAACAGAACCCGTCAACGCACGCACGGTCTAAAAACAAAACACGGCGCAGGCGCAGCCACGCCTCGCGCGCTTACTGATCGATATCAGACATGTTTTCAATAATCAATCAATGGGAGGTTTTATAAAAATATCTTGCCAATTATGAACGCGTGAAAAATACGTTTATCAACACTTTAAGTTACTGGTTGTAGGGGAATTTCTAAAGGTTCCGTGATATTGGAATACTAATAAGGTGCTATTAGGTGTGAGCCAGATAAAGAATTCAGTCAGTCAAAGAATTCTCTGAATAGTCGTAATGCGGATGTTTACAAATACAGGGTGTTAGGTTGTTGATGGATGATTCGTGACCATAGCTCCCTGTGGAGCACTTCAGACGTTCCCAAAAAGCTTCATCAGGCTTAGTAAAAGTGGCACTGTTTTCGAGTTCAAGATTATTTGACTTGTCCCTACTATCCTCTTATTACCTCTACTAATATAGTAATATTGCTCAGATAAACAGTGATAACCCATATGTACAGCAAGAAGGAATCGGTCAAATACGCTCGTATTAACTTTTTTTTGGACTAGGCTAAGGGCTGAGCTTATTTTTTTGCGTGTAGTATAAAGACTAAGAATACTAATAAAAGTAATAACAGCATTGTTTGACTGCTGTCAACAATATCAATATCAGAAACTTCATAGTTGTGCAATGTGCATATCATATTATTAACCTCAACTCGAGTCAATGACGTCGTGCTGCCACTGACGTCCGATGGGCTAAGGAGAACATACGGAACCCCAAAACAGTTTGACATAAAATTTAGTCCCTATAAGCTCCGCAGATGTTAAATAAATTTACCATATCGGTTAGGTTAGCCATCAATACAGGGTTGATTGTTATCGATAAAAAGATCGCGGTCGATAAATTTGCCAATTTCATACCTTTAGTGTTATTTTATGCGCTGCCAACACTTTTGTATTAAAATCTTTGTGACGAAAAATGAGAGCCAATTTACAAAAAGATTGGAAATGTTATCACTCTGAATAACTGGCCCATTTTGTATAAAATGCGGGGGTCGGGGAATGTAAAAATCGGGGAAAGAAAATTACAGTTATATTAAAAACAACTTTGAATACAATTCCAGTAAAAAATATTTTTGAAAGCAGTAGGAACATCTTTTAGAAAAGTTATTGTTGAAATAGGTACGTTAAGGAGTTCTGGTGGGCATCTGTGGTCGTCATCATCTGTTCCACTTCACCAAATGGTACTTACTTTCTGAATGCAAATGCTAGACTTCTGTCAGTACATAATATGAACAGACGTCGCTTCCGCTGTCTGTTCGTTTAGATCTTTTGAAGTTCTCAACGGATTTTAATACAGTAGATAGAGTGATTCAGGAGGAAGGATGGTTTTACAGAAAACTTACTTAAACCGAAGCAAAGCGAGGGCGGGTCGCTAGTGTTATTAAAAATACCAAAATCGCTATATGTATCCCCTCATCAGATTCAGATTGGGTGACAACGGGACTACCTCGGAATACTCTATGAAAATAAAAAATATTTTTTAAATTCGGTTTTGAATTGACGGAGAAATCAGTGAACATACATGAAAAAAACATACAGACAAAGAAACTCCTCCTTTTTTGGAGTCGGTTAAAAACACATGTCCACGACCTATTGTTACACATGGTTACTTTAATACTCACCGAATATAATACTGACTCTTTCTTTTCTAACATACCTTTTTATTGAGGTATTCTTTGATAACAATTCTATACAGCAGAACAAAACTAACATGGTCCTTGGATTTAGCAATAATGGACTTAAAGTCTAAGGTGTAAGTGCTTTAACGCGAGCCAAAGTAATTGTGTTCTGCTGTAACCTTCCTTTGATTGACCCTGACCCTCATCAAAATATTGGTAATGCCGGTCAGTGACCGGTCGTCCTGTCAAAATGTATTATTTCCTTCTCTTTCCGCCGTGCGCTTCTGCTTGTGTTATTCTACGCACTTATTATTCAAATTTAAATTTTTAAAATAACGGTATTACGTCATCCTATTAAATTAATTTTTATTCAATAACACCATAAATGAAATATAAATTATTAAGGATGGAAAGACGTTAAATCTTTTGTTTTTGGTGTGTTCAAGTGGTGTTCAATAAAGTGTTTTGTATTTTACGTTAAATTCATTTAAGACACTGAACTTAAAAAAAAATGAGTTTACTGTCACAATAAGAACAATTTTAGAGGACTGTCATCAATAATAATAATACATAAATAAATAAATAATAAATAATAACACAACGGAACACCTTGCTAAGCAACCATTGCTCATCATAAAAACTGGCAACAGTAAAAAAAAAAGAAGAGAAATGAGATTTTACGTGACCCTTAAGCTGGGTACTGACTAACGTTACGATGTGTAATGTAACATGTTATACAGCGAGCATTCATGCAGTCAGTACGTAGTGTTTCGGGGAATCCAGCGAGCAATTACGTACTGACTGCGTGAATGCTCGCTGTGTAACATGTTACATTACACCTCGTAACGTTGGTCAGTACCAAGCTTTAGGCTTTTAACAAACAAAATACGCAAACTCGTACCAAACAACAAGATCCTTATTGCTACCTTAAACAAAAACATCACAAACCTCTACACCATATATCATTGCCGTAATAAAACCAGAAACACCCTGTAGGTAATTACTAAAGAAGATATTACGGTATGGTGCGCCGTGACCCTAAGGTCATTCCTCGGACATTGTCTAGAAGAAATAGCGGTAACTACGGGAACTCAGAGATGTTTTAACAATACAATAAATCATCTGTTCACCTAAAGGCTCAATTTCACCTCAAGCCAGGTCAAGCTAGCACTGGTAGCAATCCATTGACGGGTGGTTTTAACATTTTAGAGCCGAGAGCTATTGCAACGTCGCGATGTATCACGAAAATGAAACTGTGCCTAAGAGACAGCTGTTATGACAGCTCACCGATAACTATATAAAAAAAAAATTACGTATGTGACAATATCTAGCTCTATTTTTTAACTTAAATAAAGTCCGTTGGTTTCTTTTTTGCTTCACAGAAATATGACGTAAACGATCACATACTCGTATGCAAAAGTGTGACGGATCTCAAGGAAAATAAATCAAGTAAATTCTTCAACAGCAACAAACAGAAACGTTTTACCTACTCAGTAATTAGTTAAGTTTACGCAAAGAAAAACATGTTTTTCGTACCGAGTCACAAGTAAAGAATATAATAAAAGACCCAAAGATAATGAATGAGTCGCTAGTCGAAACGAGTGTGGGACGACACAACCAATAATAAACGAGTTACCAACAAGATGGCAGCTCCAAAAACGATCACAATACCCGTAATTACCTATTGATATTTCGCAAATAGGATATTAGGTATCGTTAGCCAAAAAAAACTACAAAAACGTCTTAAATTCTTTTTGTAAAACACAGTTGAAATTATCATAATTCATAAACTTTTTGAATTTTATAAGATTACAAAAAAAGTCCTGTACTTAAATATCGCAAACGATGTCTTTAAAAGGCACCTCAGAGTAAGTTAACGTGATGACTTAACAAGATCACAAGTACGTTCTGTGCTTAAATATCACAAAAACCACAAGTTAACTAGAGCTTGGTAATTTTTATATAGCAACAACACATTAAAGCTCTTTTTAAAACTGCAATTACATTTCTTTTTATTGTGGATGTTTAAAGAGCAGTTCAAATTCCAAATCTGTGAAGAAATGTATGAAACCTTAAGAAAAACTGATAGTTTATGTTCAAATGTGATAAACAGACAGACCATTATCGGCTGGCAGACAAGTTTACCATTTCTTACTTAACCTAAAATCTACACAATATTCGACCCTCACTACAAAAAATCCGAACTTGTCGCCAATATGGAAAACAAAAGACATAACATTGCCTTTTCGAGATATCTTTAGGATCT
Organism: Acleris sparsana; assembly: GCA_923062465.1. Lineage (NCBI taxonomy): Eukaryota > Metazoa > Arthropoda > Insecta > Lepidoptera > Tortricidae > Acleris > Acleris sparsana. Next base: position 21,137,492 of record OV281286.1, read on the forward strand.
CTATTGAATCAAGAATCAGACAAAACAATCCCTACAAGTGCTAAAGCTATGTTCATTCGATTGACTCGTAGGGACAATCCATTGTGCTTTGACAACCTCTCCAAACTCATACATTTACCATTCATCATCTAGTAACATTCATACATTTCAACATATGAGATAAGCTGGTGATAGTAATATCTTGCTCGACGTTATGAGATGAAATCATAATTATACTCGTATAAGAAAGACGATATTAGTAAATAAATAAATTGTATATACCTATCACGGAATATCCAAATCCAAATCCAAACTTGTCTTATATTGGTACTACACAAGTATATACAGAGGAATATAAAATAGAATACTTAAATACATAGAAAATATTCAAGACGCAGAAAAAAAACTCACCCTGGACAAGATTTCTGGACTCTAGAGATTAAAACAATTTCGAAAGCAATCACAACGTGTGGAGAGGTTTTCAATCACTTGCTAAACAAACTGATTCATTTCACAAACATCATTTTGTAAAACGTTTTTTTTGCTATGAATTTCAGGACCATCTTGTAAAACCCATGTAGGTCTAATTTCGAAAAAAAACGGTTTAGCAAATTAATATTTTATGATTGTGCATTGAACAGTTTGTAAAACGTTAGCGAATGAAGGTAAACCGTGTGAAAACGACATAAAAGCCGCGACCGTCCGGCAATTTACGTAAATCTTATCCAGTTTCGATATCGATAACGTTTTTGTAATGCATCTGGTCTAGGACCTGGTTAGTTTCGTAGAAAAGATCAACCAGTACCGTACAATAATAAAAAGGAGCAAAAAACACATTAGTACACAACCTGACAGAATCCTTAAAACCAAGTTTTTACCAGCCTAAGTGTCATGATTGTCGGTCAAGAGAACAATAACTTCTATAAGGTCCGTGACAGCGTTTTGTTTGGACTATCTCCATGATGAATGAGGATATGGAGCCGTGTCGCTGGCTGGGCGATCAATCATCCAATGTCAGAATAGAAACATGAAACAAATGCAGGGCTATTAGTGGGATTGATGTTGGCTCGCTATTGGCAGACTGTGCGAATTCAAAGGGAATATAAAGTTTTACGACTATCTTCATATTTGCCAGATTCTCATAAAATATGGAGAAAGGGGTTATACTTAGATGATTATCACGTGATTTGGATTTTTATAACATTTGAATTCAACTGTTAAAGATCTAGGTACTAACACAACAAGACCTTATGAAAAACGTATAACAGGAATCATATTGTACAAGTTACAAAGACCAAAAAACTACTCGTAAATGTAAACACCAAATGTAATTTTAGACGTGCACAAAGGTGGTATGGTTTTAACTTGTTACTTTGAATAAAAGTTACACTACCTTTAACCTAACCTATGAAACCACACAGACACAAACTCCTTTGATGAACACACACCACCATCATAAAACAAAAGACGCACTAACATTGACGAATGGGCGACGTTACTACCGCATTATCGTTTCTCGCTGATGCGGAGAGACATGAACGTATCACTGGCCACTTGATTTATAGCAGAGAACGCAGGGCGTTCCATTTTTGAAATTCCTTGGGGAAAATGGCTGTTTTTAAGATTTGATGCGTAACTAGCTGTTTGGTATTTCAGAAAATTTGAAGATTTGAATTTAGAAGCGCAGGATGAAACTTATTTGCTGATTCTAAAAAGGTTGTTTTATAGTAAATGAACTGAAAGAGTGCACGATTGTGTAATGATTCATTTTCATTATTAAAATCTATCTTAGGAATCAATATGTACTTATTAAATCATTCATCATATTTTAAAGCGGTAAACCACTAACGTGAATCCAACAGCCCTAGTTTCAAACGTAACAAATGGAGCTATCCTCGTATCTTGATCCATCAACGTTAAAATTAATTCGAGCCACGTTAATGGCAATCAAAATAGGCTATTCATTATTTTGACGCTTCTTGCCCAGATTTAATCTCCTTATCATCAATCACACGGTAAGTGAGATTAGTCAAAGTCATAGCTACTAAATATTACTCTGGTGCGTTACCAAATTTGTTACTGGTAACATTATTGTAACTTTTAGTAAGTTTGACTGTGATTGGTAAGATACCTTTTCCAATTTTATGAACATTAGAGAAGTGTCAATATTTTGTTATATCTGTCAACAGTTTTTTTTTAACATTAGTAACGTAATATTACGCTGTATATCAAACTTAGGTACTAAAGAAATAATGAGAAGTACATTATAAAAATTTGATGCTATCTCCGTATTATCTTCAAAATTTTACTAATAGACAACAAAAAACTCGCTAGCATAGCATTCTACCAAACAAAAAGTACAATTGAAAGGACCATGGGCAGAAATGTCCCCCCCCCACCAACAGAAATGAAACATGTCTCATTTAATAGATCTCAGCAACATTATGTATTTTTACTATGGAGACGATCACCAGATGTATGGGGTTTTCTTGGAAAACCATAATCGTATCGTATGGAATTTGTATGAAAATGAACACATATATGGATGATTTGCCTTATTTGGCCCTTGTTTTCATTAAAAAAATCCCATTGATTTTGCTACTAAAATAAGTATTTTGTCTTTTTTTGGGTCCTTATAAACATATAGACATGCATCCCGTTACTGTTGGTGGGGGGGGGGGGGGGGGGACAGTGCCCATACAAATTTGCCCATTGTCCTTTATACCACAACGCACAGTTTGCCTGGTTGGTAGTGACCTTGCCTTCGAAGCTAGCTGTTCCGGGTCCGATTCCCAGTGGCAAATATTTGTGTGAGTATTTGTTTCTAAGTCTTGGATGTTTTCTATGTATTGAAGTTTTTATTTCTCTATATAAGTATATGATTACCGTTTCCTAGTAGGAACCGATAGTACAAGCCTAAAGTTTAGTTTGAAACTGGGTCATTTTTTCTGAGACTGTCCATTGTTTACAATGTAACCGATTGAATTTCAAACATCTTAACTATCCAGTCTAAATCCATTTAGATACCAGATAGATCCTGCCTGATGTTTCCCTGATGAGGTTGTCCATACGCTGAGTTGCACGCTGCAATCAAACCGCTCGTAATTCCGTCACATGCATAATGCATGCGCTGTGAATTATCGGATCGGTCCCGTTGCGCGCGCGCCGATACCTACCAGCCTCGCGATCTCGTTCTCAGCACGGCTAGCACATCTGTTCTCAGTCCTCTGTCCTCATCTGTACGCACTAGTGAGAAAAGGAGCGACAAACAAGTCACGGACGTGTGCTAGCCGTCCAGGTGTTATTGTTTTGGAGAAAACGTCGTTGATGAATTCACCGGCGAGTGAATTAAGAATAGGATTTTTTAAAAGGTGTTCTTGAAAAATCATGCTGAAAGAGGTTTTTCTGAAAGCACATTACTTATATATTATTTCCTTACAAAATATGTACCTATATAAACAAATTTATGCTAAAAGCTTAACAACAGCTTAAACGCCACTTGGTCTTTTCTACGTCACAACTAGTGCTAGACTTATAAAAACAAAACGCGCTAACAAACAAAATGACCACTGGTCCGGGGCTCCGGGCGTAGCAAACAATTTATTTGCCTCATTTTTTTCTCAATTTTGTTAAAACTACCCGTTAATGTGTGTCGTCTCTCTTTCTCTCAACCTTGGTCATGCGCGTACAAGTTTTAATCCGGTCTTGTTTTTGTAACTATATTGTTTTTTTCACGATACGACCACTTTTACTGTTAAGAGAATAAGAGTAATAACTACATAAAATTCATAACGATGGTTTAAAACAAAAAAAAGATACCTTGAAATTCCTTAGTCAGGAACCATTACAGTTTCGCCATAAATATTCTGTTTCGTGTCTAACGTCCAAATCTGGACATAGACTCCCCCAAGGTTTGCCACAAGGAACGGTCTTGGGCTTGCTCTGTATATTATACACTTTTACAACTTTCAAGATATAGACGTATTAAGTTTCAAAGCTGCAAAGTTACTGAAGATGCAAGTATTTATTTTATAATAATACCAGAACTAGTTTGTCTGTTAGTAAACACCGCTGTAGCCGCTATCTGACTAAGACAGACATTAATTTTGCGGCTCCACTCCGGGAATGGGTGCATTTAAACTGCAGATTGATGGAACCGGCAGCAGTGGCTGATTACTTAATACTTTGTAGTATGAAGTGCCAACGTTCCTCTGAGATATTTCTTTTTTTAAACGAGAAAAAGTAATGCTGTAACCAACTTATCTTACTGGGGAAAAAAATAGAGATGACGTCACTGTACATAACCAGCGACGAACTATAGTTGTTTGTTTATTTTTGTTATGTAGTTGTGTGTTGTTGTTTGTTGTGTTGTATAGTTGTTGTTGTTGTTGTGTGTTGTGTGTTGTGTTGTTGTTATTGTTGTTTCGTTGTTGTTCTATGGTTGTATGTTTGTAAATTCGTCGATGCTGAAATACTCTAGAAGGGTAACTTACATTTTTCAGTTACTAAGTCATAATATAAAATTCCGGATCAAAACGCCATGTTGCAAGACGTACCGAATATCCTTATTTAAAACTTTTTATAAACACACGTTATTCTATAAAAATCGTATCCACACAAAGCAGTTAAATTACGCAATGGAAATGAAACTTCTCCAGCAAAGGTATAGTTTCCGGACACATGAAAATCCGGTAATAATTCGTATTTGTTAGGTGCAACCCTACACTGAGCATGCCCATCATGCTCGTGTCAAATTTTTTTCACGCAAAATATTCAAAACCTCCATTTTACTCAAACCTCTCAATTCATACAAACTATACACGGCGGAATACCTAAATATACTGGTTCCAGCTTCATTGAGTCGCGCGCGCCGACCGCCACGCCTGTGCGGTGATTGATAAGCGCCTGCGCATGATTGAGACCTCAGCGAGCCTGTGGTTACCGCTATCACTCTGCGTTGGATCTAGAGCCGTCAACGAGAGGTTTTAATACTTTTAATGAATTAATACTCCCTTTGAGGAAAATCTTGATGCTTTTTTGGTATAGAAAAGGCAAACCCGTACATTTTACCTGTACTCAAACTAATTAAGACTTACCGAGAAAGATTTTCCGTTAGTTAAGTTTCTGTTAGTTGGCGTAAATTTATTGTAAAAATAGACCAAAATTATATTTATAAAACAAAAAGCCGCCATCAAAACGCAAAAAATTCCTTCTTTTTAAAAGGTAATATAGGCTAGGCCGTCTGAAGTCGGTTTTTGTTTAAAAATATTGTGTGGATATTGGAAAAGTTATTGTAGACGAGAACATGTAATGAATTACAAAACTATGCCGACATACCCGCCTGGAACCCCTTTTTCTTACAATTTTCTATAGATTATAGAGCTTGTTTTTGTCTTTGAATATTTTTGCTTGATATTTTTATTGCAGTCAGCCCGGGTTCTTTTTTTGAAGTTTGAAGTCTGTTAAAAAGCTGCCAGTTTGGTTCTAGACTATTGACAGTCAAAACAATATAGGTATTGCCACTAAATACAAACCCTAGAGAAAAACAACTATTAATGAAAATCGGCCAAGTTTAAGTTTTACATCCCAGCAAATAGAACGGAGTCCCGCAATAAAGCTAGTCATAAACTAAATCCACTTTTTAACATGACCATTGATACAAAATTTGTTCCTAATGAGATCATAGTAACTCGCTCACAATGTCTATGCTTAACCAGATATTCAAGCTATTCCCAACTCTACCTCCTTACGATAACGTCTAAAACGTGCGTCACGGCTTATCTGAGTGAGACCCGCTCTAAAAACCCAAATACCCAGGAAGTGAGATTAATACCGGCTTTATCTATTTTAAATGAATGCTTTTTAATAATCGTTCATCTTTGTGATTTATTTTGTTTGCTTTCACACGGAATGGATTTATTATACTTGTTTAAATTATCTGCAAGAATTGTCTGAGAAATATGACTTGAGCTATGTTTGCTTACTAATATAAACTAGCAAACCTACCTCGCTTCGCGTCGGTTTATGTGAGTTGTGAGTTACCACACCGCGCACATTTGCATTACCTTCCTTGAAAAATCAAGTGATGGTGAAATTTGCATCAAAGTCCGTTGCTCGGTTTAGGAGAAGTTAGCGGACAAACAGACCTTGTCAAAAGCAAAATGGGTTACTGAGTTGAATGGAGGTTTGCTAGTTTTTAGGTTATAGAACTTATACTCGTAGATGAACCTGATTTTATTTAAATGCCAAAAAATGAACAGTTCTTCACATCTGTCCGAATGGAGCTTCGGACCAATGCTGTATAATTCTTCATCTACCCACATATCATAAGTCCTGGCGTTCAAAACCCGTAGGCAATGACCAGCATTACTTGTAGTACCCCAAATTGTGTTGTGTTCCAAATTTGGATGCCATTTTACAATATTCGATAACGTAATTTGATTACGTTACAGCTGTCATCGCTGTCACCTACTACCACAGGTAATGCTGGTCATTTGCCTTTCGGCTTCTGAACCCATCTTAGAGTACTTATAATATGTGTGTATAAAGTATTGTACGCGACTCTACGTAATTGGCATTACGCAACCGTCACTTAAACTACTATAATTCTTACTACTATTATAAATGCGAATGTGCATTTGTTTGTGTGGTATTTCCGGTTTACCAATTTAACCAATCGACGTGAAAAGTATCGATATAGAACGCCCCAGAGACGGACAAAGGGTTTTTTATCCCGGAAAATTAGACAAGTCCCGGAGGAGTAGCGATTAACGACTTCTATGCGGACGCAGTCGCGGGACACAGTTAGTTCAGTATAATCTCACAAGTCTTTCCTAACACGTCATCCATTAAAATAGCCTATGACAAATTTTGCATAATCTCTAGATAAGGTTAAACTATTATGACCAAACCTCGGAATATACGGGGCAAAATTATATTTATAATTATAATTATAGTAGGAATTGCCTATATATCGATAAACTCAACTATAGTTGCTTTTCCTGTATACTTGTGATCGCCCCAAGTATTGTTTGTAAGTGTGTTTTTTGTCAGAAATTGAAAAGTCTTTTGAAACCTGAAATGGATTCATCCAATTTGGAACAAATTCAGATCGTTTACTAAAATACAATACAATAGTAAATGGGATAGTAATTCTAAAATACGCAGTGAGGAAAAAGGATATGATGATGATGAGTGAGGTTCAAAAATCATTTTGAAATAAATAATAACCAGAATTATGATTGTAAAAAGCTTATTGACTTCACTTATCCTTCACTCATCCTACCTTCTGATACAGTTTAAATTGCAAGGCGATGCGCAGTCATTGTAAAATATCTAACGCTCAGTCCGTTACTGATGAATGAATCGGATTCCATATTCAAATTTAGATGTTCGATTCTAACTCCGGCGCATATAAAAGCCGTTGCCATTTTATGATCTCGTCGATAGCTACGAGTATATTGTTATTTGTATATTAAAACAAGAGAAGATGACGACACAATTTTCAGAAGGGCGGAAAGCGGCTGGATGGGCAAAGCATGGACAGGGTTTTGTGGTGCGCCTTGAGAGAGGCCTACGCACGTTAAAAAATACGTAAAAACTATTTGAATAATGACATTGTTCCGTTTAAAAAAAAAACTTTCGTATGAAATGCTTTTTTGCATAGTGTCACGACTGTGATGTCACTATTAGATTTAGGGCGCGCATGTCCAGCTGCGGACTGCTGTTGGCTGAGATGATGATGATGAAAACAAGAGAAAGAAGGATAAGATTCTCACTTGATTCAATATTCAAAAGGCACTCGTGCAAAGCAAACGAATTCTCAAGACTGCAAATGAGTTTCCAACCCTGAAGACTGGATCTCAGGCATCTATTTAGCCAGGTGGCATTAGGGTGAGTAACTCACCAGAGCTGTGTGAGGTATTGGAGCGGTGTATCCACCAATAGGAGAGTTGCGCTGAGCGAAGCTAAGAAAATTAGGTAATCTAATTAAAAGATAAAAAAGATAAAAGATGTTTATTCAGTAAGTAGGCCGCACGGGCACTTTTACACGTCAAAATCTACCAGCGCTTCGCAAGAGACCACTGCTGAGAAGAAACGCCGCAAGAAACTCAAAAGTCAGTCGTTTTTTAAAATAGGTACTACTTATGATATTATACAATTATAAAGCTTAACCTAGCATGATATAAAACAATGAATTTAACATAAAATAAAAATAAAAATAAAAAACATTCAAGCGTAGCTTGTGCAAGAAAATGTGTCAAAACTAAGAATTTTCATAGGGAGTAATAAGTAGTATTAGTAATAAAAAAATATTTATATAAAATATGTATATATTTCAAAAAAAATATATATACTTTCCTATGACAGTGCAAGACAACCACCACATACAAAGTTTGGATACATTCTCCTACAGAAACCGTGTCCCCTAGACAATATACAATATTTACATATTTTTTATGGGGGATAATTGGGGGATTTTCTCCTCGCGCACCCCTCCGCTAACTCGCCAAGCTCTGGTGGACCCTAATACTTAAAGACAGAATACAAAAATACCCCACAATACAGTAAAAAAAACTGCTTGATGACAGCAGCTTGACCCCTGCACCATGCGACTCAAAAGAGCTATAAAGCTTGAAATTTGGTGGAAAATCTTTATATCTTCACGAAAACAGAACGCTCGGTCTTTGCTCGTCTGCCACCTATTTCCTTTTTTGTATGAAAAAAGAACCAACAATCCCTCAAACTCCGTTAGATTGTTCGCTATCAAAGGAGTATCATCTTTATATACCTTAACAAAAGAAGAGAGTGAGACTGAGAGATATTCTACAATGACTGACTGACTGATCGATGAACACACTGTCGAAAATGCCAGGGACTTGAAATTTGGAAGGATTATTCCTTAATTATCCTTGAAGGTCACCGAGAAGGGATTTTTGGAAATTCATCCCCTAAGTGGTCGAAATAAGGGGAGTTCTAGAAGGTTCTATAGTGGTCTAACAGCTTATGACATCTCGAATTATGAAAATGGTAAGGCCGTTTAGTCTACAGGTTACAAAAATTGATATGGATACACTACCATGTACATACATAACCTTTCTTGGGCACTCGGGAAAAGAGTAAAAGGCAGGTTTATCTAGACAGGGAATCAAACCGTTTCCCACGCCCAAACATCAGTATCGAAAATCTCCATTTTATCAGATTTGGCAACGTTACAGAACAGGTCGTCGACCCTCCCCCCCACTGCTCCCGCGCAGAGGAAGTGGCGGCCTCGATCGCAAAGGTCACGGGTTTCGTTCTGGATCTCATCTGGTTCCATGGAATTGATATCAAGTGGGCATTTTTGATACACCGACTTGTTTATGTATGCAAATGTGTAGCAGTATACCACTTTGAAGTGCCGTTCTTTTTGGTGGGGTTTGCAGGTTTACGACATTCATTTGTTAAGCCCTAATCATAAAGTAAATAATTGACGACACGGTTAGCTTTGTTGGTGGCGACCTGCATCGCTATTGCCTAAAGCACTCGCAATCGCAATCGACTTGGAAGTGGAAAAAACGTTTTCAATCTTTAAAGCAGGAAACGCCTTGGGACTTTCTAAATGAAAACGATTGTGACTGCGGGTGCGTTAGGCAATTAGCCTTCTGATGACTCTCTCTACGAAGCTGGCGGTCCAGGTATTGATAAAGGCAGGTTGGCGGTAGGTATAAGGGCAGGTTGGCGGTAGGTATAAGGGCAGGTTGGCGGTAGGTATAAGGGCAGGTTGGCGGTAGGTATAAGGGCAGGTATTTGTGTGATGAGCGTAAGTTCTTGATCCTTGGATGCTTTCTATGTAAGTATTTTTCTACTCAACTATATTTATCGTTATATAGTGCTCTTACTCTATTTATTTATAAATAGTTTGAGACTGCATGAATGCCACACGATGGTTCAAGATGGATAGTAAAGATGCGATTGGCATGCATTGCTCGCCCTATACTCAGCATTGGGTGACTACAGGCTGAAAACAGTACATAGAGAGAAGCATTGGTTTGAGACCAAGTGGCATAAGGGGCCCTGTGACTGCTTAGGCTGGTTTTTAGGTTTCCGTCCCCGAAGGGAGCAGACAGGGATCCTATTAATATGCCTACGCTATCCGTCCGTCTGTCAGTCGTAACTATTTATTCAATCGCTGAAGAAAAACAAGAAATAAGTACTAAAAATGGTCAAGTATAAGTTGAGCTCACGCTGATCCGATTTCAAATCGAATTCAAATCGGAACATAATAATACATACGGCGATACGGAACCCTTGTCTCGCGACTCGCACTTTTTCTTCTTTTATTTCATTCTTCTTCTTTAGTCTTGTTTTATTTCATTACAAATGTCCAAGGACTCTGGCTAGACAAGTTATCACCAGGGCTCGGACAAGTCATCGCAGAAACTGATACGGACATGGGACAAGACTATTATAGAGTCGCGACTTAAGATTATTATTTATTATTATCTAAAGCTGATATATTACTATCGTAATTTATAATTTAACACTTGACCTTTTTAGTCGCATATCTGTCATCGGTTTGTTCCAGACAATGCAGAAGTTAATGGTTGCGCATGTGCAATGCAACCATCAGCATTAAAAAAAAATGGTAATGAAAATACCTTCACACATGTATGGTGAATTTTGGGTTGCAGTAATAAATGTCATTGAATTTTTTTATTAAATAATATTGTACATAATGCGATTCTATTGATATTGTTCTATTGCCGCCTTGCGATTGTTTTGCGATGACTTGTCCGAGCCCTGGTTATCATCAGGAGGACTGTGTCCGTTTGTCTTCTCTGTGTCATCAAAAAACATGGCCAGCTGGCTCACCTGACTTAACCCGCTAGGCGTATACGGATAAACCGACCAGTGAGGCTAGACAAGTTGCTTAACACTTTCGTAAACGATTTTCGAAAACTGACTAAATGTATGGAATTGACGTAGGCGCTCTTCGCGACCGTCTGACGGCTTACATCAATCGTATTTATTTTGGATAATGATAGCGAACGCCTCTGTAGGCCTAGCCAAGATTCAAACACTGCTAACGTTTCTGTTTTCTAAAGACTCGAAATTTATGGAGTTGACATAAGTATTTGACGCAATGTGTCATCAGCTTACGTCAATCCTATATACATTATGTCCATTTTTGGAAATCGCTGTCCTTGCGCGATAACAAGCACGATTTTTGTAATACATTGCGTTGCTGCTATAACTCTCGGCTCAAAAATGTTAAAACCACTCGTCAATGGATTGCTACAAGCATGCGCGCTATCAACCAATGAAATAGAGTCTTAACTTAGCGTTATTCACCTTGACCAGGTCCTCTGCTGAACGAGAAATTAAAAATGTTACTTACACTCCCAACCAAGTACCAAAAAATATTATTAAGGTATGAAACGTTATGGAGATCAGAACGACGTTATAAAATTAAGCTTATGAACATTTGGGTTTGTTTATAGCAATTCAATTTAAAAACAGGAAATAATCGGTGTCATAAAGAACTTCGTCACATGATAGGGTCATGAACGTTTTGAACTTATATGCCCGTTTCTAATATTAGCGGTTTGATTTGGTCGTATAAGTATTTCTGATCTCTGGATTAAAAGGGGCGGTGGGGGGGTTAGACACATATTTTACCTCTTTTCCTGCTCAATCTACGCTTGAATATATTTATTTTTTATTTTATGTTACAGTCATTGTTTTACATAATGCTAGATAAGTAGTATTTAAAAAAAACGACTGATCGTTGAGTTTCTTGCGGCGTTTCTTCTCAGCAGCGGCCTCTTGCGAAGCGCTGGTAGATTTTTAACGTGTAAAAGAGCCCGTGCGGCCTACTTACTGGACAAACATTTTTTTTAAATATAGGACAATATAGCGACTCCTTCTTTTACGATATCTCTGAAAGGTTGGTTCAATTGACGGGCAATGATAGCTTAAAAAAATTGCCCGGGCATGAGCACTTGGTGACGTGAACGTGTTGGTGACATCTCGTAGGTTTTATACAAATTAAAAAGGTGCGTTATACCTAGTCGTCACTCGACGTTTCAATAACTTAAGTTAGAAGTAAGTTTTCTTAATAGTCTACAGGAAGCGTTAAACACTCGGTGTTTAGAGTCCGACCAGCAAGTTTTTTTCTCAAATTCTTCATATAGCCACAATTTTACCTATGATATGAAACAAGTGGTCACATTATGAGTACCTATCCAGTCGCTATTTAGTGTTACCAGCTAGTGATATTTTGAATTTCCCGGCTTTTTTTGTGTCACCACTTGCTGGTCGGACGCTTACAATGATATCGGTATTCATTGACATAACATACCGTATTTCAATCCAAACCAAGTTCTATGGTATGGCTGGTACCTCGTACTGGATACGGGAGGCCTAGGCCTCCGCGAGGCACAGGCTGGCGCGCAACAGAGCAAGAAGTATCTCTTGTCTCTTATCTTCTCTGCGGCCTTCAGTCGCTCTCGCGCGAGCCGGCCCGCGCACCGCCGACGGCTCCCTGTGATGAGGTTGATCACCGAAGTGATCACCAGCGTGGTGATCACTATTGTGCACCAACGCATCACTATGTGGAGTTTCGATGCATCATGACCTTTTTAGTTTATGGGGATTTATAGATTCAGCTTTTGGATAGTTTTATGCATAGTGTTCGAAAAGGTCTTATATTTCACTTTGCTTCAGCATATTGGCTAAGAACTATTACTTCTAAAACAAATATTAATAGATTTTAAATCTTTCTCAACGTTCACTGCATCCCATGATATTTGTAAACACTTAAGTAAATTGTTATTTTATTTTTAAAGATGTCACAAAAAACAATCAATTTATCACAGAAACAATCAATTAATTTATTCACTTAACACTTGCCGCGCGATACCCAGAATATTTTTTATTCACTAATTTACACATTTTCCCGCGCAATTTAAAATCAACCGTTTGTAACGTTCGTTTCGCGCGTATTTCGAATTTGGAACGCGACGCACTCGCGCGCCGGCCCAGCGCAGACTGTCCAGCCAGCCAGGACTACTTCCGACAGTTACAGCCACTAAGATGGCGCTTGACGAAGAAAATTTCGAAGAGAAAATTTTAATAACGGATCGCTGAAATTTAGAAGTCTTTATGCTAAAATTTGCTTAAATAATAATAAAGTTATTTATTCTAACTGTGTAACTATTGTTATCGTTACTTTGTTATCTTGTTGTACCTAGTTAAAATATTTTATTATTGACATAAGATGTGCGAAGTAACTATATTTAAGGCGGTAGGTCGGTCTATCGCGTTAGGAACCTGTAAATGCGACAGTTTGTGGTTCGTTTGTCACTCCTTCGCGCTGCAAGGGCTGGACGGATTTGGACGAGAAACGGAGATAGCTTATACAAACCCTGGATTGACACGAAAGCTACTCTACTCGAAGTCGTGGGCAGAAGCTGGTCAAATACTTTTCGAGATTCACAAAAACTGGTGGAGATGGCTCGGGACCCCACGAACACTCGCTTGTACATCTATTACGTGATTAAGAACCTTTTAATTATGCAGAAAAATCGTTAACATTTATTAATCTATCAATATCATAGCGTTTTCAAACTAACGACGATGCCGCCAATGCCAAGGTTTGAGGAGATAAGTTTTATTTAGCGATTGGTCTGGTAATAGTACACGTAATAGTAACGTTTCGAAAAAACCGACCAAGTGCGAGTCAGAGTCGCACACGAAGGGTTCCTAAGTATTCCGAAAACTTTTCTTGTAGTTATTTTTTTAAGCTTATTTTGTTTTATTACTTATTTCTTGTTATATATATGTATTCGTGTTCGTATGTATAGGTACACTGAGAACTTTTCTATTGTCTATTATTGTTCAAAAGATACCTACTCGCGACGGACAGACAGACAGACGGACAGATGGATGATGGTCTCCATGGTACTGGCTAAAAATTGACGGGCCAACGTAATAAGAAGACCACAACAACTTTCGTGTGCAACTTTGTCGCAATTTGTTTCAGATAATGAGATTACTTAGGGGCACTGTTTCTGGCAAGAGTTCTTAGAATGTTATCAGTAGCAGGTCACTGACCCCTCCAATTAATAAACTAAACATTGTTTTGACTGGCCGTTTATTATTAATTTAAATTGTTATTTAAATGTTGCCGAGAAGTTATCAACACTGTTACCTAAGTAGCGCAATGCCTCAAAGTGGGTCTTGGGCACTCTTGGCTTTCGCTACCACATTTTTATCCACATTTATCGCGTGACAAATGTGAATAAACATCCGTCACTTTCTGACACGTATATAAGTACGAGAGTGACGGATGCTTTGTCCACATTTATCGCGTGACAAATGTGGTTAAAACATCCGTCACTTTCTGACACGTGTGTAAGTACGAGAGTGACGGATGCTTTGTCCACATTTATCGCGTGACAAATGTGGATAAAACATCCGTCACTTTCTGACACGTGTGTAAGTACGAGAGTGACGGTTGCTTTATCCACATTTTTTCACGCGATAAACTCCACCTGGCTAGGCCCATAGTAACCCTTATTGTTTTTTCATGTCCGTCTGTTCGTCTGTCCGCGGTTTAACTCAGAGATACTTGATACTACAAAGCTGTAATTTGGCATAGTTACACATTAAAATTATGTCGACAAAATTTAAAATTAAATTAAATCTTAATCTTAAAGGTAAAACTTTTATAACTTTATAACATTTACCGCCTTTTTCACAATCGACAAGTATCGTTATTTGATGGATAAATTGTGCTCTTTCTCTTTCTTAGACTTGAAAATAGACAAGGAGAGAGCCAAATTTAAACGGCAGATAAGTTTACTTGTCGATTGTGAAACAGGTACGTTAGGTATCATTGGATAGCTCTTATAAAACATTATGTACATTTTATTATAAATTTTTAGATTTGAAGAATGGTTTAGGAAATATCTATAAGTATAATTTGAGTATACGCCAGAGTTACGTGTACTCAAATTAGATTTTTTAAATAAAAAGATTTAAAAAATAAAAATATTCACTTTCTGCCATCCATAATGTAACGAATAATCTTATCATATTCAAGGAAATAACTTTTATTTCAGTAAGGCCCTACATACTGCTTTGTATGAATCAAATGTTTTGTATTTATCCCACAGGTGATTATTATTATTAATAAGCATCTAGAGCGATTGCTACACTAAATTAACGTCCATGTCACCATGTATAAAATTAACATTATTTTCCCACTAGTATTCAACTAATTAGTAGTTACTAAACCCTATTAGTAATCATCGAGTAGTTACTAACCATTTCCTACTAGTAAAAGCGCCATTTTATCTGCCGAACCACTAATTAGGGCGCTGGCATCAAGATTGCTTCGCGTGATAACCGGTGATAAGGAGACGCGGGTGGTCGCTAGCCTGCGCGGGCGCACCGCCCTTATTACATTAGCATAGAGCCCACATTAGCATATACGCTAGATCGCCGGATTGATGGACAGACGAATGAATTCATTAAAATGTTTTTTCTCATGTCAAGTTGTATTTTTAGCGGAACTTCAGGTCTATTTGCTCATTGTATTTGGATACTATTTTTTCCTCGCTCGTTCGTGTAGAAGTCGTTTATTGAAAATCCCTCGGGAAGTGTCAGATTTTCCGCCGTCATGAACTTCAAACAAAGACCGGTAATACGCTGCTTGCATGTGTGCGTGCCTCTTGACTGTACGCGCCGCGAGCCACCACAAGCAAACTCAACAGGACGCACCAAGACGGTTTAGTTGTGGCTGCGCCGTTGAGTTCTGTACGCGCATCGACGCAGACTCCTAAACGGCCGAGCTACATGGTTGAGGCGATGAACAGTTCTGTTTTGGCGTAATGAGAGAACACATAAACACCTTTTTTGCATTTACGAGTGACACATTTTATTATTTCTAATGAAATCCAAGGAATTGGGATTGTTCATAATTTTACAATCACTCTAATTCGAAATCCATGTCGAGGAATAGGTTTTTAAAGCAGTTCTGCATTATTAAGTTTTCAAAATATTCATTTATTTAGGATATTTTGACAAAACTATATTTAACCTTTGTTTGACTTTCGTTTTCGGCTTGAAGCCCTCGTAGGTGTATCTTACGGGTTAGGCGAAAACCGCTTGAAATAGTATGTTTTATAACACTATTACAGTCTTATTCGTATTAACTTGTTAGAAAATGCCAACACAAATTTAAAAAGATATTAAAACAAAACTATCGGGTCAAATACAAAATTCATGAAATTGGTCTCTTAAAATGACCTATTCTTTCGAATTAGAATGTAAAAACCGTGAGTTATTTTTATTGGTTTATCCCAAATGGATGGGTGAAAGATTCATGCTGACGGGATCAGACCCGGAGCCTCTAGCTTCGTAGGCAGCCTACCAACTATGCTAACTGGAACTTTGCCGTTAATTTGATCAACTGTAAAAGGATCTCTTAGTTGGCATTCATTTTTTAAGCGTACAATATTAGCAAGCAAAAAACCGCTTAAGTTTTTATGCGATGTCCGAACCTGTTCTTAGCAATTCCTTTGCACAATCTGTCACTGTTGATTGTATCAATCAACACTTAAAATTACACTTCCATCAGTGTTTAGTGCTTGGGTTGCCAACGTATTTTGTAGGAAATAAAATCCACGCTTTTGAAAATAACATACACCCAAACATACCTTCATAACGTCCCTATGGCAGGGATGCTTAAAGTGGGGTCCATAAACCCCCTAGGGAGTATCAGGACTCCACAGTATCTCAATCAAACTTTAACATATTGATTACGAAATTGTTCTTTGAGAGAGGTCCGTGGATGTTTCTAAATGCTGAATGTGGTCGTGATCTCCCTATGAAAATTCTTAGTTTTGACACATTTTCCTGCTCAAGCTACGCTTGAATATTTTTTATTTTTTGTTTTATGTTAAATTCATTGTTATATATAATGCTAGGTTAAGCTTTATAATTGTATAATATCATAAGTAGTATTTAAAAAAAAACCACTGACTGTTGAGTTTCTTGCGGCGTTTCTTCTCAGCAGTGGTCTGTTGCGAAGCGCTGGTAGATTTTTGACGTGTAAAAAAAAGTGCCCGTGCGGCCTACTTACTGAATAAACATCTTTTATCTTTTATTGTAAAAGTGTAAGAATCCCGCCGCTAAATTTGTTTGTTTTTTGTTGATATCTTCAAGATTTAAACGTCAGTTCACAATCCTTTTAAGTAGGTAGTTCCCCATGCTAATGAGTTAGTAAGTCCCTAGACAATATTCATTCGGCGTTTGGTATCGCTTTCCAAAAAGGAATAGAATTCACGTAAGCTGTCAGATGGTCGCGTCGAGCGCCTACGTCAATTCCATACATTTTATCAGTTTTCAGAAATCGTTTACGTTAGCGTTGAGTGGATTCGACGTTAAGATTGCTGACGAGAACCGACAAATGATATAGAATCAACGCCCAGGAACTCATAGAATATGCAAGAGGCATTCTTAGTTTGCTAATACAATTGTGAACGACTTGAAAGGCGGCCGGCAGGTCTAGTATTGTCTTAGGAAGACAAGTGTAGTCGTGATGTGCTTCAAAAGCCGCGAGCTTTGTTATGGTGAATTTTGACTGGAGTCATGTGGCAGAAGTCAAACTTTTGCATTCCTACAAGAGTCATGTTTGTTATGTTTGTCGACGTGATTAAGTTATGGTGTAGCGAGTGCTACTAAGCTAGGTAACTTTGTACCAAGACCATGAGAATGTGTTTCTGTGTGTTGGATGTTTTCTAAGGTTGCTTTTGACCAAACTGGAATACGGTCTTATACTAGGTTTAACGCCAAATTGTATACACTTATCTCGGAGTAAGTCTCATTCCTTTGAGAAAGAGGTCACTCGTCGAATCCGACTCGGCTGGGCAGCGTTCGGGAAGCTTCGCAGCACCTTTTCGTCCAAATTACCACAGTGTTTGAAATCAAAAGTCTTTGATTAGTGTGTGTTGCCGGTGATGACTTACGGATCTGAGACGTGGGCGCTAATGGACCTCATAAGGAAGCTCAAAGTCACTCAGAGGGCTAAGGAGAGGGCTATGCTCGGGGTTTCTCTGCGTGATAGAATCAGAAATGATGATGTCTGCAGTAGAACTAAGGTTACTCCCATAGCCCGAAGAATAGCTAAACTGAAGTGGCAGTGGGCGGGGCACATTGCTCGCAGGACTGATGGCCGATGGGGTCAAAAGGTTCTAGAGTGGCGTCCGCGGAGCTGTAGGTAGGCCTCCAACAAGATGGAGTGACGACCTCGTAAGGATCACGGGACCGCGGTGGATGCGAAAAGCACAAGACCGGTCTGAGTGGAAAGCCTTGGGGGAGGCCTATGTCCAGCAGTGGACGTCTTTCGGCTGACATGATGAAGTCTCATTCTAAGTTTTGTGAAATTCGTCCTAAGCAAGCAGGTCAACTTGTGTAAAATATTTCTTACTTTATTATCTAGTTTAACAAGTAAAGGTATCCAGGTAAAGGTTTTATTACGCGATCACGTCCCGATTTAGAGATAAAGTACGTGTGAAAATCGTGTTACTTTAAAGCAAGGTAAAGGTACCCAATCAGTATCTATGTCAATCGACAAAATTGTTTTTGTATCTCGTTAAATTTAGAAAATCCATCTATAAATGGGCCTTCGTGTTCAAACGAGTCAGTTTTCGGAATGCCTCGTCTGGCCAGGTAGTCGTGACTCGGGGCACCTGACAGGCAGCCAGGCTAATGTTGGCTAGTATTGAGGATTCATGGGCCCGCAGATTAGATTATAGTACGCGTTCTCCACAGTGAGCATTGTAGACACAGTACTAGGCTTCTATTCGAGAACTAAATTATCTATATCTAAATAAACCCACATGTTGATGCTACTTTTTGAAATAATCTATAGCCTTATCCAAGACGTGATCATTTTGACGAGAACGTTTATTTAACAATTAGAAGATCGAATTCTGGAAAAATGTATTACAATTACAAATTTAGTACCTACGTATGATTAGGATAGCATTATACTAGTAAAAATTCTAACAAATTTCACCAGATAGGTGAAGGTATTATGATCTTTATGATATGTCGATCATTCTCCAAGATTCCTCGGACTATTTTAATCAATCTTAAATTGTTACCACATTGGTTTATTAAAATAAGAGCTCTCACCCGAAGTGTACCTGACAGATTTTAATTGAAGCATTAAACATTGAGGCATTAAGTGCTGTAGGTAGGCCTCCAACAAGATGGAGTGACAACCTCGTTAGGATCGCGGGACCACGGTGGATATGCGAAAAGCACAAGACCGGTCTGAGTGGAAAGCCTTGGGGGAGGCCTATGTCCAGCAGTCGACGTCTTTCGACTGACATGATGATGATGATTAAAAATCGAATTTTTAACCTTTTCTGAATAATATTTAAATTCAAAATATGAATTTGATGTTTGACGCACTAGGTCAAAGTTAGAGGACGGCCTAGCTTAAGAAAAACTGTTGCATTTCTGTTTTAATCTGTGTACTGCGACGACATTGTGTGCGATTACTGCCGACTGGCTAACGACGGCCGATAACTTTGTGTACCGAGGGCTGAACTATACCACGCCTTGAACTTACTATGTTTACATACGTGGACTGTTTGTACTTACGATTACTTAGATAATTACAGCTGCTATTGTCCGTGAAACCTTCTGCGACTCTGCGTAAAAGTCATTTGTATGTATGTAAAATACTTTATTGTAGAAACACAAAATGTACAAAGGCGAAGGCGAATTTACCTGGCTTTATTCTATCTTACATCAAACTTCTATCTCATCATCATCATTATCAGCCGCAAGACGTCCACTGCTGGACGAAGGCCTTCCCCAAGGTTTTCCACAACGATCGGTCCTCTGCTGCTGTCATCCAGCGGTTCCCCGCGACCTTTATCAGATCGTCAGTCCACCTTGTGGAAGGTCTGCCAACACTTCGTCTCCCGGTTCGCGGTCCACTATCTATTTTCTTTTCTATTTTTTTTTCTAACTTCTATCTATTTTAAGTAAATCAGATGAAGCGTTGAGACGTGAAAACGAAACAAACCAACAGACATACTTTCGCGATTAGGTATAACTTACAAAACTTTACCACTTAATAATACTGATTAGTCTAGATAGTATGTATTAGGATGATACGTGTCAGCCAGAACCAAAAACAACCAAAAGTGGGTGACAGAATAGTGAGCTCGTCGAGATCCAGTAAGAGTTTAATTTTTCCATCTTCACGCTTCCCATTCCTTTTCGAATGGACTTCCAAAACGTCAAAACAAACTTAAATTTCATAATAGCTTTCTAGCTTCTTCTTCTATTTATAATTAATAGTGTTGCATACCAGAGCGGCGAGCCAGAGCTGCGCTAGCGTCGCCCTGTCTGCGATGTCACCCACAAAAAGTAGAGTGCAGGCATTGTGGGTGCTAGATCGGAGTATTATGTTGTGGGGTAATCGCGCCTGTTACGGCCTTTAAGGTTAATAAGCAGTATTATAATCCTATAGGTAACTATTGTTGCTATGCGGGTGGTAGGACCTTGTGCAGGGTCCGTCCGGATCGCTACCAACACCTTATCCATTAACCTACTGCCATACAGCAGTGTTCGCATTGTTGTGTTCCGGTTTGGGGATAAGACAGCCGATGTAATGACTAGCATAGAGGCATTCCATCTTAGTCCTCAGGGTTGGCAACGCATTTGGCTTGCAGTCTTGTGAATGCGAATGTCTATGGGTCACAGCTTCCACTTACCATCAGGTGGCCTGTGTGCCCGTTTGCCTTCCCTATGCCAAAAAAATATGTTCCCAGCCAAATCAGAGCAATGGTTTGACGAATATTTTGCGTGCATGTTTTTTTTTTGGGAAAATACTTTTTCCTAAATCTACGATAGGTACAAGAAAAGAGTCAGAAAAATAATATAACTATGCGAATTCAATGCAAGATGGTTTTTACTAGACAGTAATTTGCAGCTGTTGAATGAGTTAGCGTATAAGTAGTAGAGTTGAGCGTATTAATAATCAAATTTTCAATGAGAAACGAAACGACAGTTTTACGTGATATGACGTTTAGTTTTCCGTATCTTAGATCTGGCTTTTACTTCCATTAGCGCGGGTGCACAATTTCTAATACTACTTATTGTAATCGCTTACTAAATGTCAGCGAGCAGTCGTCATTTGGGGCCTTTACCCGACGCTATGCCAATTGTTTGGTTTGAGTTCCGCGTGTTCTTATTGTGTCGGCGGCGTCCGCGGCACGATAGGCATGGGACTGGTGTTTCCTAGTGCGTAAACTAAGCTGGGAGGCGGTGCAGTACCCTTACCATGAGAATTACCGTACTCGCTCGAATGAGACCGAGCACTGAACACGCTAGCGAGTATGGTAAGTAACTCATGGTAAGGATGATATTTAAAATAATTTGGATATATTTTAGCTTCATTGGAGACTGACAGCAATGAGATATTAAGGGCTTTTAAATAAATACACTCAGGAGCAAAAATACCGGGTCAGAGTGCGTTTTTCATACAAACGAGACTATTTCGAAGCCTTGGTTCCTCGCCAGGGGTTGTTTTGTGTGAGTTTTAATGGTGGATACTGCGAGGTTCAATAGAGGAGGTCAAAAGTTCTTAAGATACCTAACTGATCGCACGATCAGTTAACACCACAGCGGGAGAGTTTGGGTCAGCACTTGGATTTCCTTACATTTTATTGCCATTTTAGATGTTTTTCTGAACATGCACAATTCCGGCGTTAACCGCAGATTCATTCAGTTGGGTATCCTAGGCACTCTGGAAGTCCTGTGTTGATGCTCGAGGTATTCGTCATCAGATTTCACTAAAAGCATTCCCTGGCGAGGAACCAAGGCTTCGAAATAGACTCTTTAGTATGAAAAACGCACTCTGACCCGTTATTTTTGCTCCTGAGTGTATACCTATCAAAATGTGTAATTAAAATTTAGTGCATAAGTAACAATACTGCAACGCTCTGCATGGTTACATGACATGACTGAACTTTTTATTATAGGTTAAGTCATGGTTGACAACTCCCTGCATTATATACGCGTGTAATGCTATCTTAAATCAATTAATAAACATGATAGTTTTCGATACACATACTTACATTAACAAGTTTTTAAGCGCCTAGAATCAAGCTAAACACAACTCACTCGCCGGTTAAGAATTCGCTGTTAAAACATAAACGACTTGTACAAGGGAATTAACACGGTTAAATTAAAAAACACACATTAACTAATTCTTAGACCTTATGAATAAGAGGTTATATAAGTTCATAACCATGATGGCTTGGCAAACGAATTGCACAGCTAAATACCTATAACTTCTTGCGGATCACCAACGTAAAGTTGTACACCATTGAATTTATTTCGTTTACAGTGAAAACACGAGTCCGGGATTATAATATTATATCCGTAATGATTAACTTGACCCGTGCACTCGTAGACATTATGCCGCGTTAGTTGCCTACGAGTCCTGCGACCACAGCGCAGAGCTGCGTTCGAAATACAGTACCCCAACGAAACCACTTTAAAGCATTGTCATAGTAAACTTCGAACGGAACATCAGCTGACACATATGACAATGACGATGACATTCACAATGACAAAGTTCTAAGTATGCTCAACATTTTTATTGAGTGACTGTACGGCACGTAAATCATACAATTATATGACAGATCAAGTGTTTTTAAGATAATACAGCTAAGAATAAGAATTAGGCTCAGACTGTTCTATTTATTGCAACAGATCAATGGGGCAAATGACCCCGCTCTGGCGTATGGGGGATTTTATTTTCGCGCGCCTACTGCTGTTCGGCTAGCAAAGATGTAATTAGGTAGAGTGGATAATACGCTCAGGAGAATCAGATAATTTAGGTGAAATATCAGATAAAAGTTTTAAAATGCTCTTTCCCCAAGATATAATGTAGGGGTATTAGTTTGTATGAATAAGTATAATTAAGTAAAAAGAAATGGTTCTTAGGACATGAAATCTTTTTTGCGCTTTTCTGAGTCCTGTTTTTGTAAATAAATCATTGTGATTTTGAGTCTTAAATATGAAAGTAACTCTTGCCTGTTTGTTTGTTACACTTTCTCAGCTAATCCGCTATACCACTTTAAATGAAATTTGGTATTTAAATATCTTTCATCCTAGGAAAGATCATGCAGTACTTTTATCCTGAAAAATACGAATTGAATTTCACAATAATACAATTACTTCACATTTCAAATCAGCACTTTCTAAGTTTCATTTCTAAATCACCATATATATCCCCGCCATTATTTCCCCCTTTAGCAAACGCGGATTAATATAGCAACCGAACAATTATAGGTACATTTCACGCCAAAAATAGGCCCCATGCCTCACAATGACTGTTGCCTTGTAGGTACAGAACAGTATAATTTGTTTGATCACAAATCACGATCGGTTCCGCGCTGATCGTTTGAAGTGAGCGCCTGTTTTGGCGCGGTTTGGAAATAAACAGAGATGTACACATGGTGGCAGTAAAAAGTGGTCGTGGATTAAATGTTAAATACTAGATTTTTTTTCCAAGCATTATTATAATTGTGATATTATATAATCAGGGAAGAGTTTTATATGTAGCACGAGAACAGTGTTCGACTTGCAGAGTTTCAAAGAGAGAGATGAACGATCCGCTGGTTTATTTGGATCGGAATTATCAACGCTGGCATTAACGCCAGCATGACGCTGAGTTGGAACCATTTCGTGACTACAGGTATTTTGTCACGATTTTTTTTTCTTTCTTACTTACAATAGCTGGGAGAAAAACGATTTTGCACATGGACAAAGTCAAAAAGCGCAATAAAACCATTTTAGGTGAGTGTTAAGACCGTGAAGTTATATTATTATAGAAGATAGAACTAACGCTAACATGCACTTTCGATATGCACTTAAGAAAACACCAAAGTAAATGAGTCTTAATTGAAGTAAGTAGCCACTTTGAATTAATAAATGGAACGACCAAAACCGAGACATATAAGTAGTGTTTATTTTGGATTATTTCCTTTCATATTGTCCGCCAGTGTACAGTTATTTATAGTTATCCCTCTTAATTTAGACCACTGTTAACATGCGCGCGCTTGCAGTGTAAACGTTGTACGCTTTATTGCCACGCAGTGTAACGAGTCACTATTAATTTGCCACACACATTATTTGTATATTTCAAGACGTAAACGAAAACGGTGTTAAATTTTGTACTGATCCAAAAGGTTTGATGCGCAGAAAATTAAATTAACAAAAGCTATTTTATGGTTCTCAATTTAAGGTTCAGGATGTAAAAGTACTATAAAGTAAGAGATTGCTTTTCTATCAAGACGAGTTCGAAGTCTATTTATGTCTGCAAAATTGTAGCCCCTAAACCGCAGTAGCTTGCATCGCACCGTAATGTAAGAAAGTTCTCTTTTATCTATCTCTATGTTTATTATATTCAACCTCAGTTTTCAAAACTTTAATGTGATAAACAGAGATCGGACAAATGGGCGTCATTACTCGTAATAATGTGGACATCACTCCAAAGATGTTAATTAAACAAATTAAATTACATTAATTGATTACTTTCACTAAAAATATATTATTATCCTTTGCTAAATAAATAAGATTTATTATTAATGTAGATTAATTATAGCGAACACATCGATTTTTTAATCCATCGTGAGTTTAATCCTTTTCACGGCCAAATTAAACTTATGACGTGAAAAGTTCCTTGCGCAATCAACGTATGTTAATGGAGCAAACATAAGTAGCTTGATATGTAATATTAATGGCCACTCCTCACGTCTTTGTATTATTTATTTATTACTGTCCTGCAAACGATCAAGATTAAAGTTCAGGTAAGAAATCAATTAATGTAATTTAATTTGTTTGATTAAATTCTTTGGAGTCATGTCCACATTATTGCAAGTAATGACGCCCATTTGTCCGATCTCTGGAGATAAAATATAATTATTGTGTACACGACATGAAGAGAGGAGGACTCGTTAGCCTTGTTGGTCGTGACTCTGCCTACGGAGCCAGCGGTTCTGGGTTCAAATCCCAGATATCTGTTAATGAGTCTTTGATGTTTTTTATGTATTTACATATGTATTTCTCTATATAAGTATGTTTATCGTTGTCTAGTACCCTTAGTACAAGCCTAAAGCTCAGTTTGGGATTGGATCAATTTGTGTGACATTGTCCTATGATATTTATTTATTTATGTAATAATTTCCATTAGTAAGGAAAGGCTGCAAATGTGTTGCATGATTGAGATACTGGAAGGTTATTTTGTTAAAGAAATAACAGCGCATTATGTATATTATAAGCACTCATCTCGCAGAACTATGTAAGACAATTTGAAAATTAAATAAACTTCTACTTTCCGCAAACCATCAAGGAAGCTATTAAAATTTGACGTCATAACTCCATACCATGATCCCCTTAGGACACTATTATCCCAACCAAGCACGCATCCATTGCACGCTATGCGTCTTACCGTAGCAAATGGATGTGAAGATGGAGAGCAATGTATGCGTAATAATTGATAATTGCCCCAAGGCAAGCTGTGGAGGGTCCTAGGTAGTTTAGGAATTAAGGCCCATCTCATATTACGTAAATTGCAGAGCTACATGCAACGACGCCTAAGGTATCGTTGTATGTTTTTCTTTTAAATTGGATTTATATACCTTATAGTTATGTAGATACGGTTCCAAATTGAATAGGAATTATGGTCCTTTGGTTAGGACAGTCAACCCTGCTACAGAGCAAGGTAATGAATTTTAAAATGATTTTGCGTAAAATATTGCTGGAAAAACTTGCCTTTAATGGTATAAGGGGAAATTTGTTTCGATGGTTTAATTCTTATGTCACCAATCGTACTCAGAAGGTTGTTATCAATGGTCACGAGTCCGACTTTGTTTCTGTCAGCTCAGGAGTCCCTCAGGGATCAATCCTAGGTCCTCTTTTATTTGTAATATTTATTAATGACATCGACTCTTGTTTTAACTTTTGTAATTTCCTTTTGTACGCAGATGACTTAAAAATATTTCACACAATAGAAAACATTGATGACTGCTACAATTTTCAAAAGGATTTAGATAGTTTTTCTAATTACTGTGTCAAAAACAGGTTAAACCTAAATATAAGCAAATGCAAATTGATGACATTTACAAAAAAACAAAGTATGGTACATTACGATTATAAGTTATGTGGAGTCTCCTTAGATACTGTTAACTCTATAAGAGACCTTGGAATCGTCCTTGATACTAAATTGCATCTGAATACACATGTGGATGGTATCGTGAGCAAAGCTTTTAAGATGTATGGATTCACCGTGCGCTCGTGTGCTGAGTTCACCCGACCCTCAACATTTATCTATATTTATAAGTCACTTATTCGCTCTCAATTGGAGTACGCTGTACCTGTATGGAATCCTTTTTATAACAAATACATTCAAGCAGTTGAAATAGTTCAGTCAAAATTTTTACGCTTTATAAATTACAAATGTAATCGTAGTAAATTGCCATATAGTGAATTACTACGTAGATATGATTTAGTCACTCTTAAATCTAGACGGATGTATCTGGATACAATGTTGCTATATGACCTTTGTCAAAATGGATACGACTGTACTGCCCTCACTAATAAACTATGTTACAGGGTCCCACATAGGACACACTGTCGTAAGCAATGTCGCGTTTTTGCAGTTACCACCTGTCGCACTAATGCTGGTAAACGGTCACCACTTTATCGACTAGCAGACACATACAATAAATATTTTGTGTCAGTTGATGTTATGTCTACACCCATAGGAAAATTTAAAAAAGAAGTTATGAAAATACTGAAGCAATGTTAAGAGATAAGTCTAGTTTTTAGGTCTATTTTGGGAACTCACCTTGTGAAGTATGTAAGGTCGGGGCCATAAATATCTACCTATATGCAGTTATCCCGCTTACAATAATGTCAGTGTACACATATATTTGACGCAATGGATGTGTAGATATTGGTGCCCTCGCCTCTACTACAAGTTTTAGTTTTAATATTAATTTAAGAACTTACGATATCCCACCATATCACAATTGGAAGTACGACCTCTAATAATGTTTTCTTTAGTAATCTGTGGTTAACGGTGTTGGTGGCACAATAACATAACTTGTTGTACTGTATACTACTTAATCATAAGCCTAAATTGTGTTACTGTTTGTTAACCTAAATAAATAAAATAAATAAATAAATAAATAAACAAAATCATATCCTTATTCTCTTACTTTACTTTGAAATTACAGTATTCTATAGTACTTATCCTTTTGTATAACCTCATGTGTTGTTATACCTATATGTATGTGAGTAAACATTTTACCGTTTACTTAGTGCGTAATAGTTTAATCTACATAACTAAATTGATCATATTGTAAATAACACTTTGGTTTTTTTATTATCTCTTGCTCTCGTAATTTGTAGGTACTTAGTTGGTGTAACATTGAGCTATACTTTGTATCATCCTTCATAATGAATACTGCAAAATGCGCATCCGACGTCTGATGTACTGTATGTTTTAAAACTAGGGTGCATGCATCTTCTGGGTGAGCTCTTTTCATCGTCGACAATGTCTTTGTCCTCCAAGAGTAAGACTTAGTTAAGAGGAAAGCCAATAAAAAATAATGCTGAAATGTCACATTACAACACAACTACCCCGAATGCAGATCTATTTTTTCAATTGAACGTGGACAGGGGCTATAATGCCTGTTCTACCCTCTTCTTCCTCTATGGCTCCATCCTTGACATATCCGTTAAAATATCTTATCTATGCACTTACCTCGACACCCGCCAGCATCAATGCCGAAGTGCTCGTCTTGACAGTTGTCGCAAGATGGCGGCGCGGCGCCAGATGCGCACTCACACGCACCGGTGGCGGCGTCGCATGCGTCAGAGAGAGATGCTATGCCGCAGCGACAGGTTGGACAACCGGCGTCGAGGCCTGGTTGACAGATATTATGCTTTGTGTGAAATTATTACGGACGAATACGTTAGAAAAAATAAGTTATTGACGTTTGTCTATGAGATAAAATTAATCTCTCTGGGGCGTGTAGAATTTAAAAAGCCTTCAGTAACTTTGTTTACATGGTGGTTCAGTGCTAGAGAAGATGCTTGAAGCTAACGTGAACTATTATATATATAACCAAACCTAACCTAAGCGTGATAACGGTCGTCGATTTGCGATTGCGTCTTTCTCAAAACTAAAATCGTTACGGTCTACATTTTAGCCAAGTCGATTTAACAATTGTTTAACCAACTGTGTACGTTTATGGTATCGTGTGGTAGCGTACCATTTTGGATGAGTGACTGACTGAAGTCTGGCTCAAATCTCTACGTTTTTCAGTAAAGGAACATTTCGCCTTTGCTTCGTTCAAATGTCAACTAGTACTTGTTCTCAAATTCATACCTCGTTTCTGTAATCTAGTTTCAGAACGCAGATTTTATCTTATAATAGTGTCACATATTTCGGGAAACAACGCCCATAATTACAAATACCAGGAACAAAAATGACCTATTCGTATTCTACAAAGGGACGTATACATACAGGCTGATTATTTGACGTACCTCCATGATTTCTCGCGCATGAGTCACACGCTCGCCCCTGCCAGCCCTCCCGGCACGCGCACTGTCCGCTGCGCGCGTCGCATGCCACGGACAGCGCGCCGGCGCCGCAAGCGCACGGCTCGCACCCGCTGCCGGACCACCCGTCCGGACCGAACCAGTAGCCCTCCTGTCGAATTGAACAGTTTCAATAAATTATAGAACGACATGTTAGACTAGTTTGTGATCTTGTCTACGAAGCTAGCGGTCTTTGGTTCATATCCATATATGGACAGAAGCTCAATATTATGATGATGATAATGAATAAACTTTTTCATAACATTAATAGCTTTTTTGAAGGGGTAAGCTGTGATAATTAAACTGAAGTCGATTACTTGTGTCGCCTGACCCTATCGTCAGTCTGTACATTACCAGATTATCTTTTATCTGTAGATACTTACAGCATTAACGCCTGTCAGTCACACTCTACATCTGCCATTACGCCCATTACATAGTGTTTCAAATAAATATCAGGGGAAAATGTCACACCAATTGACCTAGTCCCAAACTAAGCTCTAGCCTTATACTATGGTTACTAGACAACGATATAAGTACTTATATAGAGAAATATATACTTAAATACATAGAAAACATCCATGACTCAGGAACAAATATTCGCGCTCATCACACAAATATCTACCCTTACCGGGATTTGAGCCCAGGAACTCTAGCTTCGTAGGCAGGGTTAAAAGTAACACAAGCTACCCTGAGGTGGTGATGATAATGAACTGACCTGGCACTGGTCGCAGCGGGCGCCCTCGGTGCGGGGCGGGCAGGTGCGACACAGCCCCGTGGCAGGGTCGCATGGCGCACCAGCGCACGCGCACAGCTGGCACGAGCTGCCCGGGATGGTGGGGTCGCCCCAGTAGCCGAAGTCACAGCTGAGGACACATTCTCACATGTGTTAGGTGTAAACATACAGAGTGTAATAAAAATACAGTGAAATAAAGAAGTAGGAGAAGAAGAAAGAAGAAGAAGAAGAAATAAATTAATTCACCAACCATAAGACACACATTACACAAATTATTAAAGAAAACAGTGAAGGTAACAGGCATAGCACGCAGTGTGTCCTCGCGGCTGAAACGGACACTGGCTCAGCAATATGCTGAGGTGTCAGACACCTATATACAGAGTACACTATACTATACGTGTAAACTACGTAAACAATACTTATAGCGGAAAATAAATAGAAAAATATTAATAAAACGCATACATAAATACCGATATACAGCATCGATAAAACTAAAATTTAATTAAAGGGTATTTTTAAAAGCAACAGGTAAGGCAAGTAGTTGGTAGGATAATGAAAAAGAATAGCCTGGAGAATCCTGTCAGCTGTGGCTTACGATCCAGCTCTGGGGCTACAAGGGACAGTGAGCGGTAGCTTTGCGGCGGCGAAAAGTCTGTGGCATGATTCATCCATATACCTAATACACAAACTTTGTCTGTCTGTTTGTTACGCTTTGATATGGAGATATCTTGACCCCTAGGAAGAACATAATGGTACTTTTACCAATGAGTAGCAATCGACTTGACGGTGTCGCAGGCAATAGTTAGATAATTAGTATATTTTATTATCTCAAACGGTATGCATTTTTTATGGCAAAGAGATGATAAAACAGCACACAGGCTAAGTGATACCCTGTCCACTTAAGACATGGCCAGCCACTATAACTGTGCACCCAAAGAATGGTGGGAAAATTGGCCCAAATAACCAATACAAATCTCATGTATACCACGTGAAAGCTAGTTACATAAGCTTCATTTTCTAATATGGGGACATACTACAAAAACCCCGGAGAAGAGAGTTATCACGCTTCATATATTCACACACACACAACGTTTATTACAACACTAGCTGCGCTGCGCCCCGCATGCATTGCAATTCTATTTCCCGTTATATCCGACTCACGCTTTACCGATTTTACTATTTACAACAATTTCAGCAAATTGTGGGATCAATAAGCCTACATAAATTATAATTATATTGACGATTGGGCTAGGTTCCATACATTTTTGCCCATCATTCTTACTATACTACCCTAGATATACTTACTGTTCGCAGTGGTCCCCAGTATACCCATCCGGGCACTGTGTGCACACGAACTCGTCGCCCTGCGCCGACGCGAGCGCGCAGTTGGGACTGAAGTTGTTCGATGGTAAGAACAGTGGACATGCGCACGGTTGACAGGCGCCCTGCAAACAAAGATAAATTAGAAAACATATTAAAAACTCCACTTACGAACCCTACATATCATAAAAGTTAAAGTTTATATAATGTTTGTATGACAAATTGTGTTCCTACACAGATAAGCGATGTTTGGATTAAGAGAATATTTTATAGTTCTCGTGGATATCAATTTACACGAGTTCTTAGCAGAATCACGGACACGTTTGTGTATCCATGTGGCTTTTGGTTAAATCTTTACTGACTCTTGACCTACTCTGGAGTTGTGAATAAACTACTGTATTGTATTGTTTTGTAGACAGGGCAATATTTCAACAGCAACAGTTGTATGTGCAGTGCATGCTATAATATGTGCCTTACGTATTGTACTTTATTTCGGATTAGATTCAGATATAGTTACGAGTATTTTTTTAAGTTTGCAAATATTGAGATTAGCTTAAAATGTTACCTTTAACAGGTTTTGTGGATTAACGCATAAATAGAGTTAACAATTAGGAACGTATGAATTATTAATAATAAGTGCAATTATTGAATTAATTATTAGAAAGATATTTCCGATTAAATCGATGATAATCTTAGTTATTTTTTATTAGAATAAAAACAACTTGAATTTTAATAACAGAACGACAGGAACTTCTGCATTATATTCGTAAAATAAAAGCACTTTTATACATTTAAATAATTTAAATTACAATACATGTGCTGTACGAACTAATATACCTACCTACATAATAATATTATATTTTAGATTGCATCTAAAGTCCTCTTCTCTACTAAAGTTGCTGTGCCCAAAAGCGTCCACATGCACGTTGTGTAATATTGATTCACGTTTTGATGAATCGCATTTAGATTAGGCATTATCAGTACGTTTATCTATTTAAATGCGATTCATCAAATCGTAAGACGATTATAATTACTAATACATGTCAGGTGCTCTCTGATAATAGATAAAACACCGGTTAGTAACAGAAACGGAGATATAGATTGACTTACCTGGACAGGGTTGCCGTAGTGGCCGGGCAGGCAGCGCTCGCAGTGCGGCCCCGTCGTGTTGTGGCGACACGGCCCGCAAGCGCCCTCTACTGACAGACAAAACAACAAACAGTTAATCAAACAATAAACGGAATATAACTTATAAACTGCTGTATGTACAACTAGCGGACGCCCGCGACTTCGTACGCGTAGAATTAGTTTCCCAGTACTCCCCCTTTTTTCCCGTTGGGGGTCGATTTTCGGAAAATCCTTTCTTAGTGCTCACTTACATCATGAAAGGAACACCTGTACAAAATTTCAAGTTTCTAGGTACAGTAGTTTCGGCTGTGCGTTGATATGTCAGTCAGTCAGTCAGTCAGTTTCTCCTTTTATATATTTAGAAGATATAGCACAAGAAAAATAAAAGGGAAGATGACAATTTAATATAAATCTGACTTCCTAAATATTAACGTGTCGCAAATTTAGGTGAAGTAATAATTTGTCCAGGTTACATTTTAAGAAGATATTGTATGAACATTAAGAAAGTATGACTTCTATTGTTATATGCATCTGTGGCTTTTCTCGCCTTGTGTTTGATATTAAACTCACGATTGGATAATCTTACTATCTGTTATTTGCATAGTGCCGAAACCACAGCTGTGTAGAACTCCATTTTACTAGTAATTCAGGAGTTGGGAGAATATGGCCAGAGTTAGACGTCTACAGGCGACTATTGAATGTTCTTTTATCTTACGCATACGAGCCCCACTACTTAGTGA
Organism: Acleris sparsana; assembly: GCA_923062465.1. Classification (NCBI taxonomy): domain Eukaryota; kingdom Metazoa; phylum Arthropoda; class Insecta; order Lepidoptera; family Tortricidae; genus Acleris; species Acleris sparsana. The sequence continues at coordinate 21,170,084 of OV281286.1, forward strand.
TACTAATACAATACGTTCATTGACGAAATCCTACTCCGCGTACTCATCCACTAAACCAATCGATACATTCGCAATTTGTAATTTCTATATTTATTTCCACTTACCGACATCGCACCCTGCATGTCCGTTGCACGCACACGGCACACACTCGAACGCGGGCGCCGCGCCGACAGCGTGCGCGACACGTGCGTGCGTCCACGCACAACGCGTACACTGTGAACCCTCGTAGCCAGGCGGGCAGGAACAGCGCTCGCGCATGCCTGCTGGTGCGCTGCGGACCTCCACGGACTCTAGTCGGACCTGGGGAGGTTGCTCATACGTTGACGCAACATGTTTCTTATAAATATTTTTTGTTTGCAAAAATGTTTCAAGGCAAAAAACGAAATACCTACTCTCAGGCTACGGACTTTATTTTGATTAAATTAAATTAAATTCGGTATAAATGGTTGATAAAAAATCATTAACAGGTAATACGATGTCATACGAGCTAGTAGCTTACAAGCTCGTGGATCAAATTATGACTGTCATATTAAGGTTCGCACCTTAATATGACAGTCATCCCGACCGATCCCGACCGCTGCTTAAAATTCGGCGACGGTACAGAATCGCAGTGACGCATGCTTAACCGGTGGGTCAACATTTTACCTTTTTTTATTTTACCTTTAAATCAGAGACCAAATTAATACCTAATGATGTTTGTAAAACTTATAAAGTAGCAAAAAAGTTTGACGTAGTAACAGGTGGATCTTCTGGATTTCCAAGTAACAACAGTCCAAAGCAACAGTTTCTCGATAGAACATAGATTTTCTTTCCACTTGACTTGTCAGCGAATGTCAAAAAGTTCCCTTCTCTCTTCAATGAAACTATTAGCTTTCAGTTTCCAGCACATACACATCATCATTGGGCATCAATCTGGTTGAATGACTAGCACAGAGGTTTTCTATCTTAGTTCTCATGGCAACGTATTTGAAATGTTGACGACGCAAATATTCATGGGACCCAAAGCCGTTTTACCACTGTACTACAAATATTCATCTCTCTTCTCTCGTTACCTCATCCTGGTCCATATGGAAATGCGCTCTGATCATTAATGCCTTTAAGTCCCTCAGCACGTCCATAAACTGATGCCGGGAGACAGAACCCTCAGCAGAGAACCAAGGCCCTTCCACCAGAGGAATGGCCAGCTCCAAGTGACCTGGGGTCTCGTGGGTACTGTTGGCAAGGACCAGCTTTGTACCGTCTGGAAATAATAAGGAAGCATTGATGAACGAATTGTCTTCTGGTCCTAAAATTAATGTAGATGCAAGCAAAATGAAACTAAACTAAACTAAACTGCTTTCGGCAAGAATATTTAAAAATAAAAATTAACGCACTACCAGCGCTACACGCCCGCATCGTTTCGCTCACTTGGTCGATGGGCCTGCGCCTGCTTTTAAAGGTGGTGGTTTTTTGGTGGTGGTACTCGTAATAATGGTTGGCCCAAGTACAGATGGAAGGATGAAATTAAGAAAGAACTAAGCACAAAACACACACAAAAATAAGAAGAGGCTGCTCAGACTATGGCAAGCTGATGGTATCTCGTATCCGATGATATTTTAAATTTATTAGCCACTTTCAAAGTCGTGGTTCAGTCAACTACTATGTCTAACTGACAATTTTATTATACGAATTCTAATACTTTGCTATCAGAACTTAAAGCCATCATATTTAATTACGCATCAAACGTACGTAATAAATCTGACTAACCCATTAGGTAAGACATTAACAAGTTAGCAAAACGAATAGGCCATCGGTGTAAGTAGACTATCATAGAGACATTACCTTAGTCCTCATAAATAGCAACGCATTTCCAGTCTTGAGATTACAAATGTGTATGGTTCTCAGCCTAGTTTATTAGGATTAGTTTTATCCTGTGTTGTTTCTTTATCGCAATCTATTATTGACGTTACCGCAGGTCTGACTTGTAAGCAAATAAAAACTACCATAACGTCAACAGTTTTGAATACACCACAGAAGCAAGATGGGAAAACAAAGTGGAATACAGAGCTTTATTCTCATTTGCCCTACAGATCCCATAAAAAAAGTATCTCCGATGTAAATAATTCTTACCAGCAGCAATGAGCACAGCATCAGGTCCAGCCGTGGGGTTCCCGCCGGTGTCTCCCCGCACCACCCCGAAGAACACACCGGCTCGGAGCTCGCCCCCGTATGAGGAGAGTTGCTCCTGGTTGAACACCGTCGTCATCCAGAAGTACGACTCCCAGCCTTCCACCTGTAGTCATTACAAAGAACATAACTTACCTAAAAGGCAAACGTAACTGTCACTGACTTGGTATTTAAGTATAAATAAAGGTTCGCTGGAAGAGATGCATTAAAAGGATATGATCGTTTTGCACAGTCAAAGGCACAAATATTCACCCCAAAAATATCTACTCGTCCCTGTGCCACTAAGAAACAGGTCTATGTATATGATATGTTTGACACGGTGGCTGTGTGGATATTAATGTTTTCGACTGTACATAATCTTATTTTGTACCTACTTGGATTTTGGGTTTTCTATAATTAAATGTTCAATTTCATACATAGAATGCTCTTTATTGTACAATATAAAAACAGGAATTCACCAATATTTCATTTTAATTTCTAAACATGCATAGTGCCATCTAGCGATATTGATGGGTACCTCGTAACTTATCAGGTATGGTTTTCTGTTCTCGTCCAAAGATGGCTCCAGTGTCTCGTTTACTTCGGCGTCGCTTACAAGCCACGCTTCACCCAGGGGAAATATCATCTGAAAATATCAGATTAAAAACATACAATTCATTAAAATTGTGTTCCAATCGTTCTTAAAAACTTGCTTACAACATCACATTTGCTAAATGTTCCAACTCAACATCAAACAACAGCAAAAGATCTTGTATTTATTTCTCAAATTCTTGAATTTGGGGCTACGGTACAAAAAAAGTTGATATATTACAACCTTACATTTGTTATTAACAACGCAGTTTAAACATTAAGTTTAACTGCCGCACTCAGAGACGTCAATTAAATTTAATGTTTGATTAAAGTTGCTGCTGTCACTTTCTTTGCTATAGCAATAGAATAAGAGAACACGTCACTAAACAAGCATTAAATTTAATTGACGTCTCTGAGTGCGGCAGTAAGTATTGTAACTTAGTTTTTGTATGATTAACCGACATCAAGAAAGAGGAGCTAATGAGGAAAGATAGTGATAACATTATATACTTACATCGTCTCCAAGCTGCTCCTCCTCTGCGCAGAAGTCGGTGACGTGCGAGCAGTAGCACGGTCGGCAGCCCTCGGGTAGTTCCGCCCGCAGTCCGAAGTGCCCCGAAGCGCATGCGTCACACCGCTCGCCTACCACGTTTTCCTGGAAAAAAGAGTTTTTTAGGTAGGAAGTCTGTATAAACTCTGTTTATATTACGTTAAATATAGGTTTCTAGGGAAACAAGTCTAATAAAACGCAATCTTTATAAACCCTATTAGTATTTTTTATACTATCGTCTACGTAATATATGCTTTAAAAAAATCCATTAATTTTAATATAGCCTATAATTTATTTAAATGGGTTTATCCGTTTAGTAGTTACGAGGGAACATAGAGTCGGACATTCATACAGTTCAAACACATAACCCTCCTTATGGGCTTTGCCGCAGTCAGGTAAAAACACCTCCCAACGTCTGCAACCTCGCGTGACGGTCACTTTCAAAGTTTTTTGACTATATTCAAAAGAATATTGCTTTTTCACCCAAAGCGTTGCCCATGTTTTGGTCTATGTTTCTCTGCCGTAGAATAAGACAACAATCATGGGCAAAGAATATCACGGGCGTATCAAAAGCTATAGATCTTTCTCTATTTTTGAAAAGTATTATACCTCATTGCTTAAAATGTTGCATAGCTTCAACATCAGACAGACTATTCTAAACTTTACCTTGCACTCGCAGACGTCATCGCACAGTCGTTCAGGGTCCACAATGCCCCTTGGATCACACTTGCACGCTGGTATCGTCGTAGTCAGGGGCACCAGGCAGTGGGGAAACTCGGCAGTAGGGTCCTCGCACTCATTACAAAGAGCACCCGTGAAGCCAGGGTAGCAGCTGCAGATTTTGTGGTGCTTTCGGTCAAATGTACAGGAACCTGGAAAACAACATATCAGATAAAGAGAAAATATGATGAGTGTGAAGGACATGAGTTTTGAGTGAAATGTGGATGGTTATACGAGTAGGAACGATGATGTATGATGTAGGACTTTGTGCAGAGTCCGTCCGGATCGCTACCACCATCTTATCCATTAACCTACCGCCAAACAGCAGTGTTCGCATTGTTGTGTTCCGGTTTGGGGATAAGACAGCCGGTGTAATAACTAGTATAGAGGCATTCCATCTTAGTCCTCAGGGTTGGCAACGCATTTGCAGTCTTAGGCTTGCAGTCTTGTGAATGCGAATGTCTATGGGTCACAGTTTCCGCTTACCATCAGGTGGCCTGTGTGCTCGTTTGCCTTTTCTATGCCATAAAAAAACAAAAAAAATATGTAGGAAGACCATAGAAACGATGGATGGACTGTGAAAGATGATGTGGCTAGGTAGGGGAGTGACTACCGAGATGACGACTGATAGAGAAGTATGGAAGAAAAATAAGTGTTGCGCCGACCCCAAATAAATTAGGATAAGGGCAGGAGAATGATGATGATGATAATGACAGACCTCTAGAATTCACATGCTATCTTTTGACTATACAAGTATCCGTGAAAGTCATGGAAATTAAACAGACGAAGTATCCTCATTTTATTTCACCGAGAGTATTTGTTCGTGAACCCTGGATGTTTCCTATGTATGGAGTGGTATGGATTAGTCTGCATCTCTCTAATCAAATCCCGATAATTTGTTTCCGAGTCATGAATAAACAAATGAATGAATAATTGATGAACATGAATAAATAAACTATGTATTTAAGTATATATGTCTCTATATAAGTATTTATAACGTTGTAGTAGCCATAGTATAAGCCTAAAGCTTAGTTTGGGACTAATAGGGCATCTGGTGTGACATTGTCCCCTGATGTTTATTATTATTTATTTTATTCCGCATTCTTCAAGTACTTTGTGTATATTTTCGGAAGTGGGAGATCTTTTGGAGTTATTTGCCTTGCTATAATTTGACACAAGAATATCCTCTGGGAACCAAGGGATCTTATACACTAAAAGCGTACAAGTACTCTAGAATATTAAGTACCATCGGATCCTTCGGCGTGGCAGTCACATGGCAGACAGGGCCCATCCGGCACAGCGTTGTAGAAGCCAGTTAGGCATCGATCGCAGAGCGGTCCTGCTCGGTTTTCCTGAAGGCATCAATAGTTGTCATAAGATATCTCTATAATGTAACAGATATTGGTCGCGATCGTAACGTAACTATACCAGTCAAAAAGCAAATATCGCGGTTGATCTATACAAAGCTTTATCTACCCAATTATCCAAGAACAAAGGCAATATTTTTGGAAACGAATTTTCCTAAAACATGGGGCGAATTTTGAAATCTTTACACATAGTAACAGTGAAATCAGCATATGCATAACCGTATCTGAGAGTTAGGCAAGATGTATTCGTTCAGAAACTCGCAGCAGTTCTATAAAATGAAAACAACAGAAAACAATACTAACCGTGCAGTTAACACACAGAATGGCCCCAGTCTCATCGTATGAGCAGGCTCCGCGCTCCCCACACGTGCACTCCGGCTCGCCGCGCTGCCCACAGGTGTCTGTCGTGGTGCCAGGGCAGCAGCGCTCGCAGTGGGGCCCACAGGTGCCGTGGAGGCACTTGCATCTGGCACCCTGAAATCATGGATGATTTTTTTAATTTATGAAATAAAATACGTGTCTATATTTAAGATAATCAGACCACTTGATACTCCAGCTCTTAAAGCAGTGCAGAATTGTGGTAAGGAATTCATTAAGTTTGAAGTTTGAGTAATTTACGAACCCTTTTAATAATGTGGGAGTAATATTGCGAATGTTAAATGTTGTTTAATTCGATTTTCGGGTATAATTAACTATTATAATTAATTAACTACTATAATTAACTATTATACTTAACGTAAATGTACTAAACTTTTAAGCTTAATGAATATTGTGTTACTTTGCATGTTGTGGATAGCTATAATTAAGTGAGCATTAAGTGTATGTTTCGACTGTAGGACTTAAGATGTTTGCTACAATGTATCACTTGTTGGTAACCCCTCAATAAAGAAAAAAAAAATGAAAAAAAAAATGTTCCAGTCACCGATAGCGCGCAACTACGGCGAGTGCGCACGTTGTAGTATTGAGCAGGAACGTATGGGTGTGCGGCGAGGAACAACGTCTTAACACTTACCGTAGCATCGACGTCACACTGATGCGCATGGCCTAGACACCGACAGCGCGCCACTATGGCAAGCGCGCGTACGGTGTAGTACTGCGCTGGAGCGGACGGGTGCGCGGCGCGGAACGACATGCGCACGCGACGTGCGCTCGTCTCTGGGACGCGTACGTGCATCTGAAACATGTTTATGTAACGTTAGATCATTTGATGCTGTCAACAGGAACAAGCAGACTATTTTTCATCGGACAAGCGTGTTCTATCTATACATAAGACTGTGCTTTTTTTAGCACATTTTATCAGTTGCTTACGGAGACCAAAACCACCTTCTAATATAATCATGAGTTCAGCTCAGACTGCTACAAAATTATGCTGGCTTAACTAAGCACACGAATACGAGAAATTAAAAAAAATAATTAAAGTCGACATAAAGATGTATCCAATTTTTCACCTTATATAGGTACATATATTTAGGTTCAAAACTGGACACATCTATTTGTTGTCGACTGTACTACCCCGTTTTACTCATTCGTGAACACACAGTTAATGTAACTCAACAGGGCACGTGTGCTTAAAAATAGAGCCGAGGGTGGTGATGTTTATGACATTAACCAAAAACACGTCTAAAAGTAAATAAAAACTGTTTAAAGCAGGAATATTTAGGGATCAGTGCCTCTATTCAACTACGTAAAAACCATACCGTTTTTGGCCTGTTATCGTGTCAAGGTTTGGATAGCTCTTATTTATTTGACAGTAATGTCAGCCTGAGTTAAAAAAAATACCATGACAGGTCAAATACGATTTGGATTTTACCGCCTAGAATAGAAGCGCAGAAAGAGGAATCAAACCTCTAGTAAGTATCTCAGAAACAAAGAGGAATAGTAGGTATGTCAAAGTCAAAGTCAAAGTTCTTTATTCTTCAATTTAGGCATAATATAATGCACCTATGAATGTCAAAAATCATTACCACCGGTTCGAAAAATAAAACCTTTGCCCCGAGAAGAACCGGCGTAAGAAACTCGGCAAGGTGTATTTTTTTCAAGAAAAAGGTTTACGTCATTACATAATAATTATAAATAGTTTACAATATCACAGTATTTTTGCACAGTACCTTTTTTAAGCGTAGGTAAATTTATGCGTAGATTACTCATGCAGGACGGACGACTCATGTATATAATGTACCTACTGGTAATTTTGAGAACGATTTTCACACAAGGTAAAACCAAGATAATATTTCTGAACCTTAAAGCTTGTAGTCTTTCGAAGTAACATGTCGCACTGCTAGATCAAAACAGTATCAACTCAAAATCCTTGCTAGTTTTGTTTCAAGCTCATAGGATTTGTAATAAAGTTGATTTTATAAAACAGTTGTATTTTGAGTTACTCCTGTTTTGATCTAGCAGTGCGTGTGAATGATCGTTTTTTCCTCAAATAAGTTTATAGTATAATTATATTATTCGACTTAAGTTTGATTTGCCGATAGTCGTAATAACAAATAAGGTCTAAAATAAATTAAATGTGTTATTTGGGAATTTTCAATAAAACGTGTAGGTATTTAATTAAGGAATAAAATTAGAGAACTTTAACTTGTCGAACTTTGTCAGTTTTGTGACGAAAATAAGCTATTGACGGCCGCAATGAACGGCTAATTTTCGTGACAAAACTGACAAAGTTTGAGTTCCTTAATTTCAGGCCTTAATTGGGGTACACGTTTTAGTGAAAAAACGTCCATTTACACAAAAATCCAAAGGAACAAATTTCAACAGTCAATGATTCATTGTTTAATCTATAGCTTATCAAATGAATCATATGTACAGTAGGTACCAAGATTAACTGGTTGAATTGTGATCAACGATCTATGACTCACGCATATCTATTATGGGTTACCTTTGTTTCGGCGAAATATATTTGGCAAATGTATCATTTCTCAACCCACATTGTTTTCTGTAACCGTAAATATATCAGGGGTTTATAAAAACTAACCTAACCTAACCTAACCTATAGGGTTCTACACGATGGTACTGATATTAACTGATGAAAAATGTATATAACATTGGGTTGGCAAATTAAACAGTTGGGAAACGATACATTTGGAAAACATGTTTTTGCCAAACGGCAGGCTCCCCTATTAGATAGATAAAAACCGGGCAAGAGTATGTCGGGCCATGCTCAGTGTAGGGTTCCGAAGCAGCTAAGTACAATCATAATAAAAACATGTAATAAGTTCTAATTTTCTATTTAAAGTCATCTGGTGCCGGTTTAGATATTTTAGTAGGTATAAACACGTTAATCGCCTGTATCTTTTAGTGGTGGTAGGACCTTGTGCAGGGTCCGTCCGGATCGCTACCACCATCTTATCCATTAACCTACCGCCAAACAGCAGTCACATACACATTGCGTACATTGTTGTGTTGCGGTTTGGAGATAAGGCAGCCGGTGTAATGACACTAATGACTAGCATAGAGGCATTCGATCTTAGTCCTCAGGGTCTTGTGAATATGAATGTCTATGGGTCACAGTTTCCACTTACCATCAGGTGGCCTGTGTGCTCGTTTGCCTTCTCTATGCCATTTTTGTGCCATACCTAATGAAGGCGAACGAGTGCACAGGCCTGGTGGTAGTTAAGTGGGATCTGTGGCACATGGACATTAGCATCACATACCAGACATATCAACCAACCAATACCATTCTTCTTTTTTCTTAGGAGTAAAATACATAAAAACTCACCTCCCCACTCTCCAAGGGCTTTGGACTCGTGAACTGCGTAGAACACGTAATCTTATCAGCTCTTTTCTTCACTCCCCTGGCCTTCCGTCTCCGTCGCTCTGGCCTCAGGTCCCACAGTTTCCTGCAGTGCTCCTTGTCTCCAAAGGCGCTGATCATCCTCCAGTCCTCCCCGTCGGGAGAGGGGGAGATTTCGAGCGCCCAAGCGAGGGGGCGCGGGGAAGGGCCGGACTTTATGATGATGTGGGAGAGCTCCATCTCCTGGAAAAAAATGATGGGAAGTTTAGGAACAGTTCCCATGTTCAGTCGTCAAAAAATGGCCCCAGATAATGTATTCAGTTGTCATCAGTATCGAAAACATATAGGAATTGGGATTGTTCATATTTTTATTATTACTCTTATTCGAAAACCATTTCAATTAATAGGGTTTTAAAGCCGTGCTGCATTATTAAGTTTATGAAATATTGATCTATTTCGGATATTTCGACAAAAGTATATTTAACCTTTGTTTGACTTTCGTTTTCGGCTTAAGGGCTACATATAGGGATACACCTAGGAGGGCTAAGTGTATTTTACGGGTTAGGCGAAAACTGTAATACAATGTTTTTTTATCATTCGATATCATTTAATTGCTGTAATTAATTAGAAGATGTCAACCCAAATTTAAAATAATCATGTCATCCATAAAATACTACTGCTAAATAAATAAAGATAATAAAACAAAACTATTGGGTGAAATACAAAATTAATGAAATTGGTCTCTTAAAGTTATCTATTCTTTCGAATTAGAATGTAAAATCCGTGAGTTATATTTTTTGGTGTATCCCAATTATGTTAGTTGCCGGCGACGGTCGAGTCGAGCGCTTGTCAGTTACATAAAATTTGTAATTGTTTAAAAACACACAATCACGATTAAATAATAATTACAGAATTATCAACAAGTTTTTAGGGTTGTTGGAAATTCTGTAGCTCTGCCTACCCCACTCTGGGAATGAAGGCGTGAGTTTATGTATGTAAGTATGTATGTAATCACGATTAGTGTCAAGCATTTCAGTATAGGGCCCCAGATTAATAAATAGCTAATTAATTTAACACCATGTCACTTTAACGCTTCAAACCGATTCAAATCGTTCAAGTGACATGGTCCACTGCTGCATTAGGTGGTATGTTGTTGTTGTAAATTATTTGTCAAAAGAACAACAACAATCCACAACAATAAACCAATGTTTCCTACGTATTTCAAATCTCATTCTCGAGTCGATGGATCCTCCCCAGATCTACGAAGTTGACGAAGTTGTACCACATACATAATCTCACGTCTTCATTCCCAGGAGTGGGGTAGGCAGAGCTCAGAATCACGGACAGTTCAATTCTAAAAACTTGTTGATAATTTGGTAACCGCGTTTTGCACAATCAGGCTAAGATGTTTGGCTAGCAGTAAGCACTATAAGCCTTTATTCCCTTAGTCGCCTCTTACGACATCGACAGGAAGATATGGAGTGGCACTATTCTGAGTACGGTCTAATACTCATAGGTACTTAATATTTCAATAATTACTTATTATGTTTTCCCTGAGACTTTTTTATGTAAGTAAATATGCCACTTAGCTGGGCATTCACAGAAGCGCCGTTTGTCTCGGCGACAGATGGAGAGTATGCAACTGGATGGGTAATATTTTGACCACATTCACGGGCCAAGCCATTTAGTTTCCGCTTTTTTAAGTTCTCAACGGCGCGACATCATTTACAAATATATTGTGGCTACGGACCATCTGCTATTTTACTCAAAATTATCTGTGCGAAAATCGTTTTAACGATACATCAATCGTCTATAAAGATTAACAAAAGAAAATTGTTGTACTCGTATCTTTTAACAAAATAAAAACATACCAAGGCCTTATTTGTTTTAAAATCCTTCGTCTAGACCAGTTAGTTAAAGCGTAATACAATAGACGTCCGTAAAAGGTTGTAAGTCTTTTGAAGATCAAGGTGAAAAAGGGTGTAAGTCCAGTATACTCCGTTCATGTATACAGTGTGTGGCCAAAAACCGGGGATAATATTAAAAACAGGGGCTCTATAGATCACCGGTAATTACATTATAATGGTCTTACCTAATTAAAATCAAAACTTAACTTTCAGTTTTTTTCTAACAAACTTAATCGAAAATTCAATGTAATGCAAACACCGCTAAATCTACCGCGTGTACAATGGCACCCTGTACTCAGTCAGACATACCGCGTACCAAGTGACCAAGCGATGATATCGCGACGGGAAAATACATTACCTACGATTTTTAACTTTGTAGGCTGTTTTCTCCAAAATTATAGACTTTGTAATATTAGGTTCTTGTGATAGTTAATTGAAATGTTCTAAAGAATCCCCATTTACTTCTTTCGCCCCGGTTTTAGGCCACACACTGTATACCCTTTTTTATTAAGTGTTAACTCGACGTGTACCCTTTTTCACTAGGACCTCAGATATATGGACGACCCATTAAAGAAAAGCAAACACTTTCGATGCGCAAGCGGCGTGCCCGACTCGTTAGCACGGGGCACAAAGCGATAAACGAACGGACAATATTTGACGTTTGAGCCTAATGCTGGTTTTGAGAACGTGTTTAATTAAGCTTATGTTTGATGGTAAGTTGATGGGTTTTTAATTAAGTGCTTTGTAAAGTCTGTTTGTATGTTGCACAATAGGCGTTTTGAGTTAAATGACCATGTTTTTTTTAAAGAACTATTTCTAACAATTCTTTAAGGTTATTTTATTCGATACCAAAAAACGAAATCAGAACCACCAAGTTAATATCAAATAGTACGTGACTTATCAACTTGGTAGTTCTGATTTCATTTTTTGGTATCAAATAAAATTACTTAAAAGAAATTGTCCGCTGTACTTTTCCACTATGGGGGGGAAAAATAGTTTTTTTTGAAACATGTTAATTTCACTCAAAACGCCTGTTGTGCAACAAACAAACAGACTTTACAAAGCACTTGATTGAAAAACCCATTAACTTCCGGTTAAACATAAGATGTGATAACCATAATTAAATAATAGATAGAAATACACTGCGTACAATGGCTACCCGTCCTTTTTAGGGCTGATACCGTTCAAATTTCTCAACCGATTTTTATGAAACCATCTAAAAACCATCCCAATTTATCCATCCGTTTAGGAGCTACGATACCACAAAGAGAAACACATACAAACATACACACAGACACTGATCCCCACGTTAAACTTAAGTATAAGTAACCCCCCCTCTTTTTTGTCGGGGGTTAAAAAACTACTGTCAGCTTTCCTAGTCCTTTGACACTTCCCAGAACACTATTAAAATCTGATGCATATAAAACGCTTCCTAACAAGAACTAATTGAAAATCTACACCGATTCCAAATTAGCATTGTCCCTTTTACTCGCTACTGGCAACACTAAAGCGCGAGGAAGAGAACATCATTTCGAAAGTGCTACGGAACACAGGCACTTTCTCACTTATCCTTTTACTAGCAGAATAACAAGCTGTTTCCATAAAAAGAAACTGTAGAAACATTGGACTGTGGTCGTTATGGCGTTGGAATTGAAGTCTAATTTTGCGTGGAGGAGTTAAAACAATGTACGATCAATGTGGACAGTCAAGGAATTTGAATAATCGATTCAGTAGCCAATCAAAATAGTAAACGGTCGGGAGCGTGCCGGTGGGGCTTAAGGGAAAGCTTTAAAAAGTAATAATTATACTAAGGTATAGTAACTCAGAATAGTGCCTTTCCATGTATTCCCGTAGATGTCGTAAGAGGCGACTAAGGGAATAAAGGCTTACAGTGCCTGTTGTTAGGCAAACATCTTAGCCTGATTGTGCAAAACGTGGTTACCAAATTATCAACAAGTTTTTTAGAATTGAACTGTCCGTGATTCTGAGCTCTGCCTACCCCACTCCTGGGAATGAAGAGGTGAGATTACGTATGTGGTACAACTTCGTCAACTTCGTAGATCTGGAGAGGATCCATCGACTCGAGAAGCAGAAGAATGAGAAATGAAATAGGTAGGAAACATTGGTGTATTGTTGTGGATTGTTGTTGTTCTTTTGACAAAATGATTTACGCTCAACAACAGATAATCACCTAATGGCGAGTGAGTTCTGAAGTCTACGGACATTTCCAATCATATTCTTAGCTAATGCGTTGTCAATACTGAGGACTAGGGTTAGAGTGAAGCTCTTTACTTGCCATTTCACCAGCTATCATTATCTATACACCCAAACACAACAACGCGAACACTGCTGTTCGAGAGCACGTTAAAGGATAAGACCACCCACTAGGTGGCACGGTTCACTAATGTTTTACCAAATCCTAACTTTCATTTCACAAAGTGATACTTCCCGCCGTATTATTTTTAAGTTTTTTGTGGTCGATATTGTAACCTAACCTAACCTCTTTAATAAGCTCATTTGACCTATGCAACATTAAGCACAAACACGATTTTGCGAAATTATAGTTTGCAAAATGATACGTTTGTGAAACGTACTTTTGGTCACATGAACGGACCCCGGGTGGCACCAATCCGGGGGAACTCTGCACGGGATCTTTCCACCATCATTATAGTCCACAATGTTCAAAGCTCCATCGTTTAGGAATGGCCATTCGCGAGCAAAGTCAAAGTTCTTTATTCTTCAATTTAGGATATAATGCACATATGAATGTCAAAAAGCATCCACCGGTATGAAAAATAAACCCTTTGCCCCGAGAAGAACTGGCGTAAGAAACTCGCAAAGGTATTTCTTTCAATAATAGTTTACGTCATACATACGTTTACAATATGCACAGTAACCTTTTTTACGGTCATGTCGATTACACACATAAGCAACAAGATTAAAAGTCGATAAACTCATTACTTAGCAAAATCAAACGCAGGTGTTTGGACTATCTTGTACATGTAGACGATACGAAACGTTCCTATCTACTCTATCAACGTTATGACCTCTTTCGTTACTTATCACTGGAACTACCATGGGTTGCCAAGGCAAAGAACCCATAGTAAAAATTACTGAGCCAATTCTGAGCAAGAAGGACAAGAGGCAGACAGATGGACAGCGGAGGCTTAGTAAAAGTAATTACGCCACTCCATTCAAGAAATTCTTTAAGTTAAACGTAGATACAGCTGTTTTAAAAGGCTTCAACGAAATATTATGTTATGGTGATCTTGAAGCCGGTAGGTTTTGTTAACCCACTATGTGACGTCATAACTTTTGTCAATGCATGGTCGTTTGTTCTCCTGTATGTTCTGAACTTACTGTCACTGGTATTTCATTGGAAAAAAATGGCGGATCAAAAATACATCACTTTCTTTTGCTTTAATATTGCTTTACGAGTAGGGGCGACTTCTGTTGTCTTGCAGTATGCAGTGAGTACTTATTTGTTAATGAATGTGTATGTATGTAAACACAAAAAATGACATTACACAAAATAACAAAAATAAAAGTAGTAGTAGTTTGTTTGTTCTAATTTCAGTTCAACATAATTATATGTATTATGTATCAAAACATGCAGCAAGATTAAAAAGTTTGCTTTTTAGGGTCCGTGCCGATTGGATGCCAACGGGAACATAGAACGAAGCCTCCGCTGTCCGTCCGTCTGTCTGTCTGGCTCACGAACCGTAATAGGTAAAAAGTTTAAATATACACTGAGTGTATTTTTATTGCTGTTACAACAACAAACAATAAAAATAAAAACTAAAGGGGGCCAACAACGCAACAGAACACTTCATGTGCGGATCCTACTCGCACTTGGTTTTTTTGGTAGACTAGTAAAGTTGCGCAAGTCCAGCTCTCAATTTTCAAGTGTGGCACCTTAACGCGCGCATGCCGATGGCATCTCCTTGTAGGGCTGCGCTAATGAGGCGGCGAAACGCGCGTTTTTGTGCGCTTGTGCAGGGCTGACTCAGATCCCGGGATAAGAGTCTTCCACGACTATATGCCGTAAAAGGGTGGCCGGGGAAGCTTGCAGAGAGTGAGCATTCAGGAGCCGTAGCCAAGATGTAAACGCTATACTAACGTTTTTCTTTTCTATTACTCAAAATGACAGATGAATGATGGGATGACAGTTGATCACGTGGTTTATCGTAACGCACGAGAATGACATCGCATACAATTCGAATGATAGAAAAGAAAACGTTAGCGGTGTTTGCGTCTTGGCTAGGTCATTAGATCCTGAGATAAGATGCTTCCACGACGTCTGTAAAAGGGTGGCCAGGGAAGCTTAAGCGTAATATGCATAGAGGCATTCCATCGTAGTCCTCAGGGTTTACAACGCATTTACAGTCCTAGGATTGCAGTCTTAATATTTCAGGTTTCAGAATGCAAATATCTATGGGGCTCAAACCCCGCTTCACGATGGCTTGCGTGCTGGTTTGTCTTCTGCTTGCGATAAAAAGCAGAGCGGATTTTTTGTTTATATATGGACAGTAATCTCCGGAACCAATGCACCTATTTGAAAAATAATTCTCCATTTGAAAGGTACATTATTCCAGATGGACGTAGGATATATTTTATGTATATTATTCAACCCAAGTGAAGTCGGGATAGGCTACTATTGGGAAGCGCTGGTAAACTTAAACATGTGAAAGTGCCAATGATGCATTGATCCTTATTT
This sequence comes from Acleris sparsana, assembly GCA_923062465.1. NCBI lineage: Eukaryota > Metazoa > Arthropoda > Insecta > Lepidoptera > Tortricidae > Acleris > Acleris sparsana. The sequence goes on from OV281286.1 coordinate 21,185,820, forward strand.
CATAGAAGACTAGAGGACGCCCGCGACTTCGTTCGCGTAGAATTAGTTTCCCACTACTCCCCCTACTTCTTCCCGTTGGGGGTCACCCCTAGACCTCATAAGGAATCTATGAACCAAAGGGTGATGGGCAATTTTGTATTGACCCGTCCCCATCCTCCAACAGTAACTGGATGCATGTCAATGTTTATAAGGACCCAAAAAAAGACAAAATACTTATTTTAGTAGCAAAAACAATGGGAATTTTTGAATGAAAACAAGGGCCAAGCCATTTTCAAACAAATTCCATACTATACGATTATGATTTTCCAAGAAACCCCATACATATGGTGATCGTCGCCATTGTAAAAATGCATCATGTTGCCAAGATCTATAAACTGGCACATGTTTCATCTCTATCGGTGGGTGGTGACATTTTTGCCCATCGTCCTTTGAAATCTTTAGACTCAGCAGTTTGTGTATATGCATTACACCAAGCTTTGATGTGAGTTCAACCTTTTTTGAATAAAAAGTTTTTGAACATTGTATTATAATAAAATGTACCTACTGTAAATCAAAAGCACTAAGGAGTATTGATATCAACTTCGAGGCAACCCCCAATAGTACATTGTGCATCAAGGGTAGTATATGAAGGGAATTACTAACGAGAGTGTTAGAAGCCCGACGCCGAAGGCGGAGGGCTTTTAATGACTCGAGTTAGTGATAGACACAACGGTTTTCATCACATTTGCGAGGAAAAAAAACAAAGAGAAAACACTTTAACTCTGCAAAATATAAAGAAATAACTTTTGACGAACGGGAACGTAAATGGAAACGATATTTTTTTTGTGACCTCTACCACAGATAATAACTGCGTTTAGTTTCGACCTGGATTCGAGCCAGATTTAGCCAATTTGATAAAAATGTATAATTACTAAAATTAATGATAAATGTTGATATAAACTTGAAATAGGTATAAAAATAATGAAGTTTAATGAAGCGTATAGGTTTTGTGTCTATAGCTAATTTTTAAAGATGAAATTAGAAACCGATTTAATTTTTGGCTGAAAATTAAACCTCCTTGGTCAGAAATGATGTACGAAAGAGTTGCAAATTTTAAAAAGAAAGTCATTACTCCCTAGGGATGACAAACTCGCCATAATTCCCGCGGGAACAATTTAGGCCATTGTCCTTCTGTATACAGGCATGGAATAACACCATTTACGAGCAAGTGTGATGAAAAATAACTTTCTACCCCTTTTTCACCCCCTTAGGGGATAAATTTCATTAAAATACGAAACATGTCTACCATCAATTCTGTTAAAGAATGTTTATGCAAAGTTTGACGTAGATTGAACCAAGGAATCACGTTGTCCTATACAAACTTTGCCCCCCTTAGGGGTAGAATTTCAGAAATTCCTTTCTTATCGGATGTCTGCGTCATACAAAGAACACACCCTCCAAGTTTCAGGGCTCTACAATCAGCTGTTTAGGCTGTGCGTTGATCCGTCAGTCTGTCAGTCAGTTACTCAGTCATTCAGGACAAAGCATTTCATATGTATAGATAAGCTACCTACTCATTTGTTTTGCTACTATTTATTTATAATCGTATGATCTTTGAATTAACAGTTTTAAAATAGGTGAGATTATGAATGAGACGCAGCGAAAGGCCGAGGAGCTGCACCAAGGCACTTTTTATTACAAAGCCCAGGTTGGCTTTAACATTTATGAAAGAAATAAAATATATTTTCTTGAAAAGTGAAGAAACCTCAAATATTATAAAGATTACATAGATAAAAGAAACCGATATAAAGACGAACCTATCTTTCAGAGCTGATATCGGCGTATCACAATCGGCCCATCCCATTCATAATTCATAACTTACTTTTAATACGCCATTCTGTCGTACTCGTCATTCTAACAGTATACTGTTTCACGTCCCTTTTGTCCATACCAAATATGTCCAAAATTCCCCCATGTTACGTTTAGCTAATGTATATAACAAAAAGTTAACCATTTGGATCTATTTTTCCTGTCCAAAACATCTTGCTAATCAGCAGCAACACACACACACACACACACACACGCACGCACGCACGCACGCACGTACGCACGCATGCACGCAAGCACGCACGCACTCACGCACGCACGCACGCACGCACGCACGCACGCACGCACGCACACACACACACACACACACACACACACACACACACACACACACACACACACACACACACACAGTATTGCCTTGATAATTTACTACTTTTATGAATTGTAATGTGCTGTTGAAATCCTTAATAAATAATAATAAAAATAAAAATAAATCGTTTTTTTTAAACCACCTCCAATGCCGTGTATCCTTTTAGGAGCTACGATCCTACAGACAGCCCACAGAAACACGTTAGTTTCCTCTTTTTTGTCGGAGGTCAAAAGTTTATGGTAAAAGTGTATCAAGAGATTAGGATGATTATTCTTAATTTTAGAAACGTATGCCTATGTCGTTTTAATTTGAAGAAATTTAATAATTCGCATTTTTAGATTGCATTCTTATTTTAGGGTCCCGTATTCAACAATTACAATTTCACCATGTCCGTCGGTACGTCTGTTAAAACTGCAAAGCTATAATTTGGTATGGTTAAACAATATTAATAGTACAGAGAAATCACCCTGAACACCATATAACCGTGTCACAGTGACATAATAAAACAAATTGTTTCACACTTCTTAGGACTTGAACCCTAACGCTACTGTGACACAGCTCTAAGGTGTCAGGGTTCCATTAGGCTGATAAATACTGCCCTCCTAAGCCAATAGCAGTATGTCAGATTTAATCGCCAAAGTAGATTCAACCCTCTCCTCTTAGTAATGAGGATGTGATTGCTACAGGAGTTTTATTTGAGATACTGCCGTTTGGCTTACCAGGGCAGGTACATGTAAAGCGGAGATGTTTTTTTTTTCCTCGTCTATATAACAGTCAGCCATGTTTTGTCGCAGGGGCCAGGGGATAACAAAGATTGATTTTCGTTACACTGTTTTGTTTGTTATGTTTATTTGGTAACAAATGATATTGTTTTTACCTTTGATCATCTTATCGGACTACTTGATTTTTCAATGTTCGGCGTTTCTCTTATCTATGTTTATCTATTGGTGTCTCAGCCGAGATAACATATTACTTTTTCAATCTAGACAAGAGGCATTTTGCAAACTTTATCGACTACAAATAAATAACCGGGCAAGAACCTGCCCGAACATGCTCAATGTAGGGTCCCCAAGCCTCTGCTACAAACTCAAAAACTATTAAAAAAAACCGCATGTATGGATAAACTATTTTTGCTAGGTATAAACACTTGAGCATGTATCTCAGGAACCAATCATCATTACCTAGTCGTGACAATTGTTCTATATCAGATATATTTGGATATATATTGGCTTTGATCAATCTTGATCACGGTAGCCCCGTTGGACAAAGCTCTACAATAACAAAATGCAAACAGATATCATTCAGAAAAAAAAAGGGAAGGAGGCGGGGGAAGGAGTACTTGTCCAAAAATCTATAAACTAATTTTGCAGCATCCGTCGCTGGTTCTGCCAAAATGGACTGAAACAGTCCGATGTTCAATATGTTCAAATTGAGCTGAACAAGTAATCCTTCCCTCTTGTTGGGTCCGAACACATTCCACTAGCAAGTGATGAATATCCTCAATATATTTTGTATTTTTGGATATATTGAAAGCAACTGCACTGGCAGGTAAACTAAGTTCGGCAGCTTACGCCGGCCGTTAGGAAAATTAGACAACTAACTAATGTTGAGACAGCTCGCTTAGTTTATTATAGTTATTTTCATAGTGTTACGTCTTATGGTATTCTGGTTTGCGGTAAGGCAGCTGACATACAAACTATATTTGTGTTACAAAAAAGGGCCATTCGTTCTATTTACAATTTAAATTCCCGTGACTCCTTAAGAGAACTTTTTAAAGAAATTAATATCTTAACTGTAGCGTTTCAATTTATTTACGAGAATATTATTTATGTTATTAAGAATTTAGATTCTTTCACCAAAAACTCAGATATACATAATTTAAATACTAGAAATGAAAATAAAATCGCTATTCGAAAATTCCGTGTCCGTAAAGTATATAAATCATTTGTTGGTCAATGCATTCATTTCTATAATAAATTACCTAAATTAGTTTTAAAGTTATCCTTTCCAGCACTTAAAAAATATTTGAAAAGGTCGTTAATGTCTAAAGCGTATTATAGGGTCGAGGACTATCTAACAGACAAAAATGCATGGCCTACACCCGAAACTTAGTCAATAATAATTTGTTCAAATGCAAACGCTTTATCCTGCTTTTTCTTGTCTGGGGGACACCGTTGATATGCATTAAAACATATCGAAACTTTTATGTGGTCATCTTGCACCATCTCATATACACATATATAAGTAGTTGATTCTATTTTATTTTATTTTATTCTTTTCTATCTTTCTCTCCCGTAAGATTTTTGGCATGTTTTCCTGCTGAACTACTGTTATTTGATATTATATTTTATTTAATACTTGTAGCTTTATATAATGCTAGACTAAGTTGTACCATTGTAATATGAAATATGAAATATGTTTAAAAAATGATGATGAAATTCTCAGCAGTGGTCTCCTCTTGGAAAGCGCTGGTAGTATCTTGACGTGTAAAAGTGCCCGAGCGGCCTACTTACTGAATAAATTTCTTTTATCTTTTATCTTTTTTAACTCTAGCGAAAATTACATATTTCTAGTTCAATACCTCCTCAACGGTCCCTCGTACTCGTATATTTTTTTATAATAACATGTACTTTTATCCTAATGCAACCCTGACACACTATAGAACTTTGTCACATTGCCGTTATGATTCAGTCGCATGAAGTGTCAAACAACTGTGACACCGAATTATGGTTGGCCAGGGTTCCATTTGCTGATAATAAGTTTCAGTTCTGGGTCATTATTCGAGCATTTCAACCGCCTCACTTATGTGGACGTAATTTTGAAGAATTGGACGTTTATTTTGATGCCGTGTTTGAATATTGCCCGGTAAACTTAGGGCCGTATTAATAAACTCATCTTGACTGTGAGGCCCGGCACAAGATACGTCAAAGTAAACGCCAAACCAGTTCACTGTAATTTTTGACGCATCTCAAGACGAGCGTTGAGTTGAGATCAGTTTATTAATACGGGCCTGTGATACCTAACCAGAAACAAAATCTAAATCTGCAGCACCTCTACAAAAATGTGACCACTAAAGGGATTCGGAACAAACGCCCAAATAATGACCCTTCTACGAGTAATGTGACCCGCCCACTCCCACTTAAGGTTCTCATTTCGCTGGGCAGTATTAGTGATTTTGACTTTTTAAAAGTGGGGCAGAAAAGTTCTAGAGTAGCGGCTGCGAACTGGACGATGGGGGACGCCGATGGATTCGAGTAGCACAAACCCGGCCGGCGAGGAGTTTTTTTTTTAATGGCATAAAGAAGGCAAAGGAGCACACAGGCCGCCTGATGGTAAGTGGAAACTGTGACCCATAGACATTCGCATTCACAAGACTGCAAGCCTAAGACTGCAAATGCGTTGCCAACCCTGAGCACTAAGATGGAATGCTTTTATGCTCGTCATTACACCGGCTGTCTTATCCCAAAACCGGAACACAACGATGCGAACACTGCTGTATGGCGAAGATCCTTGGGGAAGGCGTATACCAGCAGTGGACGTTTTTCAGGTGATATCGGCACACATCATCCTCATTGTAATTTATTTTTTAATTTAATAGTGTCGCTTGTTAGGAGATAAGTACCTAGTTTTATTAATTGTGTCGAATAAACGTTTATGGATCTTGATATTTCCCGCAACTCTGTCCGCTATAATTCAGGAATTAATAGTACCCTCTGGAAACGGAGCACACAAACCACACTCGCATTTAATCTTAGTAAGCATTGTCTTTGTTAAAATTATCAAAACTATTATTAAATTGATAGTATACTAGATCTGTTTACAACAATACAATGGCAATGAGGGAAAAGAACAATTACAGGGACTCTACCACCACTATATTGTTTTTACATGCGGTAGGTATGGTTTAGAACTTGGCGGCCATTACTGTCAAATAAATACGATCTACGAGCATCATATCATAACGTTGATAAAACGTCAAAATCTATATAATTTTACCAAGTAGAAAGAGCCCCAGGGCACCGAACATCACGTAACCTGTCCTATTCCACTAAAATGCTTCAGCATACATCGTAAGCAAGATTAATGACGACACCAGGTTGTTTTTTAATAAATTCCATTATCGAAATCGCGAGCTGATAACGTATCAGATACGTTATCGTGGCTTTCAGTGTAACCTGCAACACCCAGCCACACGGTCATATGAACCGCCACTATGTCAACCAGTATGGCTTCGGCTAGTTTGTCTGACGTTCGGGTCGACCGGCCTCGACGGCATACGCAAGTTCCAGTCGAGTTAGCCATAGCTCACAGAACTCCTAAAGGCTCAACTAAAAGTAATCCAGATTATTACCAAAACCAATCTAAGTTGACCCACCAATATGACGTAAAAGTGCACCCGAGAATGGGGAACAGAAGTGAATTTGTGTATGTTAATAATGCTTACGTGGGAAGTACGGATAATGTTAATACCAGTCGACTTGCGGAGCCGCCGACCAGGTAATTTTGTTCAGTGTTGTTTAGAGTTAGTACTTTTGGTGGCAAGTTGTGGTTCGAGAATCCATGGAGTCAGTTTCCTATTTATTATAATACATCCCACTTTAATTTTGACCTTGGGTTTTTTAATAATTCAAAATTAATTTATTCATTTAAGGGTGAATATTTGGGCGTTTCAACCGCCGCCATTGTTGTCTTCAATATATTGACGAAAACAATGATAATTACCAGCAACTTTTGATGTCAAAGTCAACGGACCCGGGGGTAGTATTAAATCCATTTAAAATCATAAGACAATTAAAAAGTTTATCTTGAATAATATGCGAAGACAATAATGACGGAGGTTAAAACGCCGAATAATCACCCTTAAATCGCTAAACCAATTTAAATGAATTTCGGAGGATATCTCTGCTGTGAAAGCGTTACATACAAGCAAATATTAGTAGGTAAGGAATAATTGTACTAAAAATGTATTTAGTTCATTTTGAAATATCACCATACTGAAGGTTAAAATCAAACTGTTTTATAATAATGCCACTAAAATCCTAACCCTAGTTATGTTAAACAATGTGTCTCAATTCTACTCTGTAAAAACTTATTGCTCTTGACTTGTTATCGTATTGACAAGGTTCGATGGCACTTTGTATTTAACTGTAATGACAACTTTAAAAACAACTACAAAACAAGTCAAACGCTATGGTTTTACCTTAAAGTACAGATGGTAAAACTTATCAGAACATTCTTCATTGATTTCTGATCAGGATTAACCAATCACAGAAGTCTAGAGTCCTTTTATTATATTATTTTTACTTTATTTAATTAGCTAATAGCGATTTCCATATGGTTATGCGAAGTTTTTTTTTCAAATTTCTTAATTAAGACTCCCTTAATATTTTATGTGAGGTGACCCGTGGCGTCGCATATGCAGTGGTTTAGTTTCTTTTGATTATAATTTTTTAGTTCAGTTTAAATTGTGTCCTTATCCCATTCATACCGAACATAGCGTCAAGTTATGAATGATATTAAATCTTATTGAATCTTCCTAATTAATAGATCATAGGACTCGTATTGTCATGTACATAAGGTTTAAGTTCATTGATTTATAGCTCATTTTTGAGTCATGGAAGCAAGGTTCATTTTCAAAGACCTTTAACCCGCACGTTCATATCATTCTGTGCCGTAAGGGTTATTGTATCCGGAATAAAACTATTTCATCTTATTATTTCACTAATTGTACGTATTTAATTGGAATTATCAAACCAAAATAAACCTAATAAAAAATAAATTGGTAACTAAAAATTACCTTTTCTTTTTATCTACCTATTCCAATCGATGGCGTTAGGGTGGGGTGTTGGTGATGATTCAGATTGAGATTCACACCCGTATTTACAAACAATACTTAAGGAATCCTTCACTGAGTAAACACAGCGTTCAATACAGCTTTGTGTTTGTCTTTTTGACCGAAGCACCTTGTGCTCTCGTGAGCGCTGTGAGACCTCATAGTGATGTTTGTGAATACGGATGTCAGATATTTTTACTCCATATAACATGTCAAATTATATGCAGTTACATTGAAGTCGTCAGAAATTTATATACATAAATACAGAGTATATACTTTTGTAAGCGTAGAGTTTTATTAGTTTTCCGCTTCTCCTATTGATCCCATTGGGGATCATTTTCCAAAAAAGAAACATCTTAGAGTAGGTCACGTCCATAAATATATATACATTAGGTTTCAGTAATACACCCCTATTCCCTTGCAGCAGAATCGTGTTTACATATTTTGTAACGTTCCATTGAACATTCACGTACCCAAGGAAAATTCTTTTCAAAAATTTCCTTCTCTGTGGTATAGCGGTTTAGGTTAGGTTAGGTTAGGTTAGGTTAGACCGTTGTTTGATCAGTAGTTAAACATACTACTTAATAGTTAAAAACCGTAACCGTTTGGTTCAATCTGAAACAAATGTGTCACAATTTCAATTCGATTTTTGAATTTCTTGTTGTCTTTCTTGTTGTTTCGTGATTTATTACCAATCGGTAAATCACGAAAAAGTTTCATTAAGTAAATATTTGTTGAATGTATATACTAGGATTATATTATGTACTTGAAATATAGCGCAATCAGGAATGTTATGACTACGCACATAATGTACGAAAGCCTTTTATTATATTTAACGAAACTATAAATAATTTGTCTGATAACATTCTATTAACAGTATTTCAATCCCACAAATTCCTAACAAAGAACCAAAGGTTATTTTTAGTAACATGTATAGACATGTAGGTAGGCCTCCAACAAGATGGAGTGACGACCTCGTCAGGATCGCGGGACCGCGGTGGATGCGAAAAGCACAAGACCGGTCTGAGTGGAAAGCCTTGGGGGAGGCCTATGTCCAGCAGTGGACGTCTTTCGGCTGACATGATGTATAGACATGTATAGAGTCGTTGTCAATTAAGTAAATTATGCTCAGGGTCTATAAGAGAAATGTATTTACACAGTCTATGAACGGTTTGTAGCTTTAAACACTTTAAATGGTGGTAAAAAGTGGTGTATTAAAGTGAAAGTTTGCAAGACTATCGCGTAACAAATCTACAAGCCTTTACTCTAGTCGCCTTTGACGTTATCCACGGGAAGACAGGGAATGGCACTATTCCGTCCCGGCAACCACAAGGGACATTTAAAGACGCTATGCCGGATCAAAACAGTCGTAACTCAAAATCTGTTTATTTCAGCAATTTACATGAGTAGCCTAGTTTACATTAAAGTCAAAGTCAAAGTCAAAGTTCTTTATTCTCCAATTTAGGCATAATATAATGCACCTATGAATGTCAAAAAGCATTACCACCGGTTCGAAAAATAAAACCTTTGCCCCGAGAAGAACCGGCGTAAGAAACTCGGCAAGGTATATTTTTTTCAAGAAAGAGGTTTATATCATGACATTATAATTATAAATAGTTTACAATATCACGGTATTTTTGTACAGTAGGTGCACCTTTTTTAAGCGTAGATTACTCATGCAGGACGGACGACTCACTGCCAAACATCCCTATCCATGATATAATCGTTTACTTTATAATATGCTCGGGAAATTAGTTTTTGTTTTACGACAGATTTAAATTTAGAGTCAGTAAGTTCAGTAATACTTTTTGGAATTTTATTGTAGAATTTTTGAGCTTTCCTGTGCTCCTGGTTGCTTTTGGCTTATCAATGTTCGTTGGGAAATTATGTAGATTCTTCCTAACAAAGATGATTATTTCAAATACATATAGCGACGATTAATGTATCACTAAGATATAAGTAGGTACAAGTATAGGCAGAATAGTTCATAAGTATTACATTTCTGTAGTATAGTTATCGGAGACTAGACAACCATTTGGCTGGGCTTGGAGTTGGGTTGCTGTTCTTTAAACTAGGTAAACCTGTCTTATAAGGGGGTTTCAGGTGGTGCGACCTTGTGCGGGGTCCGTCCGGATCGCTACCACCATCTTATCCAAAAACCTACCGCCAAACAGCAGTCTGCATTGTTGTATTCCGGTTTGGGGATAAGACGGCCGGTGTAATGACTAGCATAGAGGCATTCCATCTTAGTCCTCAGGGTTGGCAACGCATTTGCAGTCTTAGGCTTGCAGGCTTGTGAATGGGAATGTCTATAGGTCACAGTTTCCACTTACCATCAGGTGGCTTGCGTGCCTTCTCTATGCCATAAAAAAAAGGAACAGGGTCCCTCCGAACCTTAATAGTAAGAACAAATCCCTTTTTTGTATAAGTGCTCACACAAAATCATATCCTCGTATACAGTTCAAACAGTGATTAAAGGCTTAAATGTTATAGCATAACAATGTATGTCGTTAAATCTTGCATGGATACATATATAGCTAGTTAAATTAGGACTAAACTTAAGAATAATCATGTGTGTGCATGTGTGTGTATGTATGTATGAGTGTATGTGTGTGTGGGTTGAGTGTGTGTGTGTGTGTGTGTGTGTGTGTGTCGTTCTTTTTTAATCTTTCTATTTAATTATGTAAAAGAGATTTTCAGTTTCAGTTGCAGCAATACAACTGTATTTTAAAATCAACTTTAATACAACTCTTATGAACTTGAAACAAAACTAGCAAGGATTTTGAGTTGATACTACTGATTTAAAATTGATAAAAAAATATTTCCATACAGAATTTAAAATCGCTACGTTTCTGGTCCTACCTTTGTCATTGAAATTTAAAATTATTTTTAAATTGTCACTTGTCTATATTTTTTTTATATTTTTTTCTATCCAGAAGAATCGTAATATACACATTAATAATGTAACTTAAAATAAACATTATACAACTTATCCGCCATCATATTTAGCTAGCTAGTGTTATAATTTTATTACTTAAGTGCCTACTTATGTAGTAAAAGTGGATTCAGTATTATCGGCCCGTCGGTCGATGACAGTGCGAGGCCAAAGAAGTGTGAACGATAACTTGGGGCCAGGGCCTCCACCAGCCAGTAGCCAACGAAAAATAATTGAACATCCACATACATTAGATGATTAACGAAAACAGGCGTATCATGAACACATTCGGCAACGAAATATAAGCGCTGTATAATAAATAAATGAAACTGATTGATAGAGTAAGGAATGAAAAGGTCAGAGAGAAATGTGGACTAAAAGAAGATGTAGTGACTAAGATTGAAAAGGGCATGCTTCGATGGTTCGGTCATTTGGAAAGGATGGATGAAAGAAGATTGACGAAAGAGATATACAGAGCGAAAGTGAGTGGAAGGGTCGGAAGAGGCCGCCCTAGGCGTACTTTTTCGAATCAAATCGGAGAAATACTGGAAAAGGGCCGATTCTTAAGTACCCGAAACCGACGTGCGTGCATGACTCGATGTATGAATGTGGAAGAAGCGAAAGACATTTGTCAGGATCGTAGCAGGTGGAAAGAAGTCGTCTCTGCCTACCCCTCTGGGAAACAGGCGTGATTTTATGTATGTATGTATGTATAATAAATAATAGATCAGTGGACATTCTCAAACCAGTTGACCTAGTCCCAAATAAAACTCTAAGTCTTTTACTATGGGTACTTGCCAACGATAAACTTACCTATACAGAGCAATACATACTTCAATACAAATCCAAGATTCTGGAACAAACAATCCCGGTTTCCAAAAAAAAAAAAAAAATTGCCCACACAGAATCAAACCCAAGACCGCTAGCTTCGTAGATAAGTAAGTTTATCAATATCTAGTACCCATAGCACAAGCCTAGGGCTTTGGGACCTAGGCAAATTTAGTTTAGTTTAGTTTAGTTTATTTATTTATCAATGTAATGTTACAGTATAGATTGCATTGCATGTCAAAAAATACGAAATTACATTGATATCGTCAATCGTCAACAAAACATTAATACAAAATGATAAAATTATACAATAATATAATAACACTCAAATAATCAAAAACCACAATGATAAACAAGTAATAAATGATCAGTTTCCGATGTCGATACACAAAACTAATAAAGGTCAAATATCAATAATAATTTTACAATTTAAGTTGCATATATTCGTCGACAGAGTGTAATGGATTATCCAATAAAAGGTTTCTCAGCTGATGTTTGAATGCTATGCTTATGCTTTGTTTATTTGAGATTGTCCACTGATATTTATTTATTTATAGCAATAAAACAAACAAACATAAACTCACGTCTTCATTTCCAGAGGGGTAGGCAGAGCTACAGAATGACCAACAAGTCCAACAACTCTAAAAATTTGTTTTCATATCACCTACTCGGAAAGGGGACTTTTCTTCCCTGCTAGGAGGGATCAAAGTGGCACTTTTCTGTTCAAGGACATTTTGTTGCCAAATTTGATAATTGTTGTTAAGTGCGATAATTTCCTGTTGTTAAATTTGATAATTTCAGCATTTCTAGAATGTGTGAATAATTAAATTTGTTTCATCACTAAGATCTTTTATTTTCCTCATAGGTGATGTGAAAAGCAGTACGTGTCACACGGTAGCAAAATTATTTCCACCTTGGGCGTTAACACTTGAATCCCTCACTACGCTCAGGATTATATTTTAGAATCCCTCGCTACGCTCGGGATTCAATTGTAGAATCCTTCGCTTCCTTCAGGATTCAATGTACGCCCTCGCCTTAAATATGTCATTTTGCTCCCTTGTGACACAATCTACTATTATAATTCTGTAACCACATTTTGCACAATCAGGCTAAGATGTTTACCAGCGTATTAGTGACAGGTTGCAAGCCCATCGATTAACAATACTACAAGTCTTTATTCCCTTAGTCGCCTATCTTACCATATGTGGCACCTAACCTAAAAACCTCTAATATAATTTAATAAATTGTATGTACACACATACATCTTCAATAAAGGAATGCAAATGAGGAGATGCATTTTATTTGAAGAATTTAAAACTGTGAGTAGTTCGTAAGTCTTTTTTTTGCAAATAAATTGTTTGTTTAAACCAGACCGCAGTATTACATTCCTCTGGTTCTAGAACGGTAGGCTTTAGATAAGAATCAATAGTAAAATAGACGGATTGACGGATAAGATACCAGTTTATCTCTTGATACAGTTGTGACATATAATCACTAGCTTCTGCCCGCGACTTCGTCCACGTGGATTTCGAATATCGTTATTCCCTCGGGAACTTTTAAATTTTCCGGAATAAAATGTAGCCTGTGTTAATCCTGGGCATAAGCTATCTCCATTACGAATTTCATCCAAATCCGTCCAGCCGTTGCAGCGTGAAAGAGTAACAAACATCCATCTTGACAGTTGACAAAATTTTACGGCATTGTTACGGTGAGAGTACCGCTATATAATGATATTACGGCATTATTACACTCATTCATTTATATTAACGTACAATTTGTATACACCGTCACCCAAAAAAAATTTTGACCATACTCAGAACCTTGTCATTTTGAATGTCAATGTCATTGTCATATGTGTCATTTGATGTTCTGTTCGAAGTTTACTATGACAACGCACTAAAATGCTTAACATTTTCGTTGGGATATTAAAAGATTTATTGATTGATACTTTTATTTTTAGTTTCCCGCGTTTTTTTCAACAGATATAAGAATAGAACATTTTCTGACAATATTGTCTTGTTTCAGTGTAATCCGGGAGCAATACTGGGCCTGTTCCCGGTGGCCGTATACGCAGCGGGTCCTGGCCATCACAGTGGGGGTTCTCCTGGGCGCGGTCATCGGCATGGTGGTCACCTTCGCTATGCGGAATGCCGACCAGGATATCCTGCCAGGATTCCTAATGGGCAGGCCTGCTCCGGACTAATAAGTTAATGAAAGATGTATGATGTATCCCTGGTTTATATAGACAGATCGGTTAGGTACCTATATAGTTCTGAAGGACCATACTTCCGAATTTTCATAATTCCAAATGCAATGTTTTAATAGAAGCCTTTACAAATCGAATCTAACCTTACCTAAGTAGAGAAAGTATATTACAAATTTAATTTAAAATAGCTCCAGCATAACAGCATAACAAAATAGCTTCAGACTAATGGATATTCGGAAATAAATCGAAACTGTGTTCTCTAGTTGGATAAGTTTGAGCACGATCGTCCTGCGTCCTGCTCTAGGCACTGGTCTCTCCTTCGACGATGAGCGGGAAGCGAGTAGGTACAGCCAGTGATCTACATTTTTTGTCTCGACAAACTAGTGGAAAGATCTCTCGCCGGCAGTGTGAACAGCCAGCGATCAACAGTTAATATACGTGTCTCTTTTCTGACAGATCTTTATCTTTTGTTAGTTTCTAGGGTGAGGTAATCGCCGATAACTAATCACTTCCTCGTCCTTGGTGGGACCAGTGCCTTAGGCTGAATGATATGTTTTCGTATCGTCAACTCGTAACGCTCTTATTAACTTAACAGTAAGTCGGTTTTGCCGAGAAGAATAGAGGCCCTGAAGACTGCAGTTACGTCACTTTACGAATGACAATATATTATATTAGGTACCTATACTATGTTAAAGTTATTATACGTGTTTTTATTTCTGGATAGTACCTAAGTTGTTATATTACAGCTGATGCTATCAATTAAATGATTAATTTGATATTTTTCAATGTATCGCAACCCAGTACATTCCAAAGTATCCAAAGTTGGAATATTTTTTTTATCTGTATAAAACTAATTTAGTATAAAAATTGCTCACTTCTTCTTTAAATAAGATATAAAGCTTACTTAACAAAAGATTGATGAGTTGACATGATATAATAAAAATATTTTCCAGTATTTTAGAAAAAAAATGGGATCATGTTGTCATTTTAATCATTTGACATACCAAACATACGTCACATTTTGACTTGCGAATACAACAATGTTATAAGTGCAACAATATTTTTAATACAACGACATTTTTACATTATTGTGCAAATACGATAAACGTATGATAAACATTGGAAACATACTGCAAACAGTGTTTGGTTTACTCAAAATCGATTGGAATTAGCGGTGATAGTAGATAAAAATAATTAAAAAATAATCTTCACACATATACTTTATACACAGGTAAGATACATCGAAACATCTGCGTTCCTTGTTAACTACTTTTTATTTGCTACTGATGACATGTCTAGACAAGTTTAAAAGTTATCGAGTACCTAATCCGTGAAGGATATTAACCTTTTGATCGCTTTAATTACGTCGAATACGTATATCACGTTGTGACGACTGTAGCCGACGTGACGTACGTGGCACGACTTTCAGTTGACGTCTGTGGCATTCAAAGGGTTAATGAACGTGGAGTGACACTTATGTGGATGATATTGTAACTATCTTATAGCATATCCATACCAGTTGCAGTTTTTTATTTGTTGGTAAATGGTTTCAGCTGTATCGAAATAATAAGGAATTTTTATTTGTATTATATAGGTATTTTGCAAAGCAACAATGTCAAGTGCTAAGGTACCTAAAATCCTAATAAAATAAAAGGGTTATTCCCTAATGTTAACTTATCATACGAAATAAAATCATTGATTATCGCCCTAGCTTATTTTTATTGTTATTTCTTAAGTATTCAGAAGCGTTTTGTATTGAAATAAACGTAAATCTTATATACAACATTATTTATTATTAAATGTCCCAATTAGCTTGCCACCAGCCAAAAAAAATATTATGTATAGTTTTAAATGTAAGTATGTAAAGTTAAAGACTCAACAACATTGAGATCGCTCACTATTGAAGTGTTTCAGTTTGAAGAGCTTCAACCACTCATGAGAGCGAGACAGGAAATCGAGACTTCCTATCATTCAAAAGATAAACTTTACTTCCTGAAAGCGAGTTTATCATGTATTTTTGTACCTTGTCGTTTTAGCGCCTTTGATAGATTAGCCCAAAATTTTAAAGTGACGAAGGGCTGAACTGGTCAGCTACTTGTAAGACTGACCGTACAAGTTTCTTAATAGTTATCAGGAATTCATCTTCGAAACACGAGTGACAAAGATACTGTCAGTTGCAAGTGCAAGTGTGACGGCGATAGTCATCCGAAACAAACGCGATCAAGAAGCTGGAAGTGAGGGGTTACCATTTCTTTTTTTTTTATGACATAGAGAAGGCAACCGAGCACACAGGCCACCTGATGGTAAGTGAAAATTGTGACCCATAGACATTAGCATAAGACTGCAAGTGCGTTGCCAACCCAGAGGATTAAGATGGAATGCCTCTATGCTATTCATTACACCGGCTGTCTTATCCCCAAACCGGAACACAACAATGCGAACACTGCTGTTTGGCGGTAGGTTAATGGATAAGATGGTGGTAGCCATCCGGGCGGACCCTGCACAGGGTCCTACCATCCGCAAAAACCATGACATACTAAGGGTTCTGTGGTTCAGTTTAGGTTGAGAAAAAGGGACAGAGCTTTATAACTGCTTTAGATCTGTCCCCTTCTCTTAACCTAAACTAGACCCAGTTAAAAAACCAAAGACAGTTCTTGTTTCGTTCGTTACTGCTGTTAGTAACTACCGATTGTGCATACACGCGGGTGCCTATCTTCAGTCTCAAAGGAACCAATAAAAAAGAAGTAAAAAAGGGAACGCAGCATAAAAAAGACTGCAAACCCCTGGGTTTTTCATAAACTTACCCTTATCAATAGGGTTCTATCAGATGGTCCTGAAATATTTACAGTTTCGGAAAAAAACCAATCAAAATTAATAAGTTTGTGTAATGTTGTTTAAAGATAGATAAAGATAAGATAAAGATACATTTATTCGCAACAGTAAAAAATTACATCACATAAATACAAAAAGAACAAGACAGAAATTGTTGCGAAACGGTCCCAACTCAGCATTCGCTAGCCGTAAAGCCAGCACTGATCTTCCATTGGAACCGCTAGGTGAAGAGACGGAAAGTGACACACTTAACAAAAAACAACGTCAAAAGGAAAACAACACGAATTAAGAAACAATCATGCGTTCGAGTTAATCTCGAACGACCAAAATTTTGCTGGCAACACCAAGAAAACGAAAAAAATATATCTATAGTCTATGGGAGGTTAAGTCAATGACATGAGTATCTGTGGGTGTATCCGTTGTAAATATGGACTTTCCGGTAACCTTCGGGGAGGGAAAATGGCCGATTGAAAGATGTCCGGCTATTACGTTTGATTTATTCTAATACGTGATTAAGCTGATGGCCCTAGTAGCCAAAGCTCAAGAAAACAAACAAAAAGTCAATGACGTCAATGTAAACAAAGCAATAGGTTAGGTAAAAATACTAACAATTATGAACAAAAACGGAAGACATTTAGAAAAACTATACTACTGTGTGAAAGTACAATCAAACAGCCTACAAAGTGACAAACGGACAGCAAGAACAGGAATAAAAAACACAAAAAAAAACAAAGATTAGTTGTTTAGCAAATTGGAGCGAGATGCATCGATACGTGTGAATGACAGACAAGATCGTCCGTTATTTGCGAATAAATATATCCAGGAATTACGCACGGCTAAATGATACCCGCTGATACTGATAACGGCCATCTATCAGCTTGTCTTTGTGTGATAGCGGCGTTAATTAAAAATAACACTTCTGCTTTATGACTTTAAAGTGGGCATTTGGAAGTAAAATATTGAAAGGTTATTACTTGTTAGATTAAATTTCAAATATCCTTTGTTTTAATTGGTATGATGATGATGAGTCATGTTAAACACTACTATAAGTATGCTTTAGGAGAATGGATTTAAAAACCAGCAAATTAAACAAAGCTTAGCAAAGTAAAATCAATGAAAAAATGGTTCATAGACATGAGAACTCAAAATTTGCGGCATAAAATAAATAAATAAATAAATAAATATCAGGGGACAATGTCACACCAATTGACCTAGTCCCAAACTAAGCTCTAGGCTTGTACTATGGGTACTAGACAACGATATAAATACTTATATAGAGAAATATATACTTAAATACATAGAAAACATCCATGACTCAGGAACAAATATTTGCGCTCATCACACAAACATCTGCCCTTACCGGGATTTGAACCCAGGACCGCTAGCTTCGTAGGCAGGGTCACTACCAACTAGGCCAGCGCGTCGTCGTCGGCATTTAGGTTACATTACATAAAAAAGAAATTGTATCGCATCTATATATATGTAGGTACTTAAAAGCAAGTATTTACGGCCATAA
Organism: Acleris sparsana; assembly: GCA_923062465.1. NCBI lineage: Eukaryota > Metazoa > Arthropoda > Insecta > Lepidoptera > Tortricidae > Acleris > Acleris sparsana. The sequence goes on from OV281286.1 coordinate 21,204,149, forward strand.
ATACAAATTATTTATTTGTACGGAACGTATTCAACGCTTATTAGAAATGTTGGACCTTGACCCTTATTTCTAACTTTTGCATTTCTCTAATTGCAAATCTCACCTCTATCATTACAGGCTAAACATACCTTACAAAAAACCGATCGATTGGCAGTATAAAACATGGTAACATTATACTGAAGTTTATTAACGAGTTCTTATCGCATGTAGAATGTTTGGCGAGTTTCCGATATTTTGACGATGGAGATGTCGCAATCGTTGCGATCACGCGGTAACTCTATCAACAAAACCGCGGCAAAACCCATTTTAATAACTTCGTGAACGCATTATAATCGCGATAATTGAAAGTGGAATAAATAACATTGCTGAAGAGGAAACTGCAAAAGTCTTAGGTCATTTTTAGAATTCTGTACTAACCTAAGGAGATGCTAACGAGACTAACTCAGCATCTTCCTTAAGTCCGTCTATTTTAAATTCTACAAATATGTGAAAATAATAAAGAAGTTTCTTTCGAACAACTCCAGCCCTATGATGCTTCTTCAGCTATTCAGCGGGCCTAGTATAGTGGCGTTTATCGCGTGACTAAATATGGACAAAGCATCCGTCACTCTCGTACTTATATACGCGTCAAAAAGTGAAGGATGTTGTATCCACATTTTGTCACGCGATAAACGCCACCATGATCAGGCCGCCTGCTAGATATCATCTATGCACGGGGGGGGGGGGGGGGGGGTTTACTTTTCTCTGCACTCCACCATATCTAAGGCCTTAAATCACATCAAAGATACGAAAAAAGCAGAAAAAAATTCATAAAATATTTCTGGATTATTTAAAAAAGTCGAATGCTATAAGTTCTTTGTAACCTATCAACTCTTCAAAAAAACTGGCAAAGTAAATAAAATCTTAATAAACCAATGCAAAACCAACCTTCAAACGAACACACTAAGCTTCACATCAGCGTCCCCGTTTATAAAATGAGCGGTCAAATTTGTGCAAAAATGGTATTATGCCAACAGGCATCATCAATCAATAAGCAATCGCCGATTACCGTTGAGTGCCCTGTCGGCTCATTTCCATACGAATTGAGACAGATTATGGAGTGTTTGGTACCGAACGAGTTAACCTTTAAAAAGGAACCAAGCTATTAAGATTGCATCGTCTCTCGTCACCTTTGCGCACTTTCACATAATGACATTAACATTGTATTTAGCCAAGTCTTCATTCACGTTTTAATATGTAAAAAATATTAAACTTATATTATATTTACACTTTCTTCATGCGTTATATTAACTTTTAACCAATGCCATACTCAAGCCGGTATTCTAGGCACTAAAACCCATATCGTGTTTGAACTGTTATGGTATTGTCACCGTTTTGATAGCTCTTATTTCCTTGACAGTAATGGCGGATGACGTCAAAACAATACCGTAACATGTCAAATACGATATGGTTTTTGCCGCCGGGAATAGAGGCGCAGGGGGCCTTATAGCTGCGTTGCGTTGCGTGCTCGACAAAATATGGTTAAAACGATTTTGTCAAGCGATAAACGCAACCACTGTAGAGTAGAGTTTTGTTATTATAAACATAAAAACTATCTCAAAATAGGACGAGTATGATCGATTTTTCGAAATGACAAAGTTATATGGTGCTTAAATTTTAACATAATGGTTTTTTCAATATATATCCAAAAATAGTCCGTTGATATACAGTTAACTTTATATAATCACATGCTCCTGCAGTGATTTATTACAACGTTGTATGAAGATACATACATACATACAAACATAAAATCACGCCTGTTTCCCAGAGGGGAAGGCAGAGACCACTTCTTTCCACCTGCTACGATCCTGACAAATCTCTTTCGCTTCTTCCACATTCATACATCGAGTCATAGACGCACGTTGATTTTGGGTACTTAAGATTCGGCCCTTTTCCAGTATTTCGGAGTCGGAACGGCCCCTTCCGACTCCGAAATACTGGAAAAGGGCCGCATCTTAAGTACCCGAAATGCATGCATGACTCGATCTATGAATGTGGAAGAAGGTAAAGTGATGTATAAGTATGTATGTGAAAAACATTTTTAATGACATAGAAAAGGCCAGTAAGCTCACAAGCCACTTGGGACCCTAAAATGACACGTTAAGAAGTATGATAGTGACGGATCCTTTATCCACATTTGCCACTCGATATAGCCGCAGCCACTAAACCCGCTGATGGTAAATAGGATATGGTCTCAGACAGACATTTACAAACTCAAGACCACAATCCAAAGACTTCAATACCAAGACTGAAGTTACATGTCACAGGATGCCGGATCAGGTAATGTCGCGGGATCCTGGATCAGGTACAGGAACGGGGATGGTAATAAGGAACACCAGGAGTCCAGGGCAGGGTTATTTATTAAAAAGGCCTCTAGTAATTATAATAAAAAAATAAGGCACCTGAGGACAACAACAAAGGAAAACTTAGAATAAAATAAAACTGTGGTAAGATGAATTTAAAATGGTCTTAGATATAAAAGGTATAAACTTACAATAAGTGCCATAAACAGGGTTAACAGGGTTATTCAGATGAAGGAACTTTATATAATTTACTTCACTTTTTAAATATTTATGTAATTGACTTGATTTATAACATTTTAATTATGATTGGAACTTGTTCATAGCTTGTTAAGTGTTGAAGTTACATGTGCCGTTTTGTGGAATAAAAATATGAGATAAGACTAAAAATGCGTTGCCAACCCTGACTACTAACGGTACGTTCCTATGCTAGTCATTTGACAGACACGCTATTTGACACACTGTAAAACCATATTGCGTACATTAATAGTATTGATTTAACTCGGCTGCCATTACTGTCCGGTAAATAGGAACTATCAGAACGTTGACAATACGGAAGTCAAAAGCAATATCATTATATTTTTACACGCATTAATATCCAGTGATGTATGTATTGATTAGTTTAGTTTATTGTGATATTACAAGATAAAAGTGCATTGCATGTCAAAAAATAGGAAATTACATTGATATCGTCAACAAAATAATACAAACATAACACTCAAATAATCAAAGACAACATTAATATGCAACCAATAAATACCTGACTAGAGTTACCAGCTCGATAAAAAGTCCTAATGCACTGCCCGACTCTTTTATTAAATATCATAATAATACTAACGTTCTGCAACGACGCCGCCGGAATTTAGTTACAGTTACAAATAGTTAGATTAAAGTTTTGAAGTGCCTGCCGCAGTATTAAGTATTAACTTATCCAAAAATCCTCTTATAAACCAATTTTTGACCAATGCACGAAATTCCTGACGTCAAAAAAAACCCAACGGTCGGTAACCCTACCAACAACCACTTACAGCCTTAAACTTAAAAAAACGATTTAAAAAAATCCCACCCACATGGTCACCCCCAGCTAATGATTTACTCACTACCCGGGGTCCTATTACCTTGTCCACTCGACAATGCGCGATCGTATCTGCGCTATTATCCGCGATTTGCTTTTGTTCGCCGCTATCGACATCGCCATTGTTGAGGATAGGCCCCGCGTGATTTACTTCGGAATGTGTCTGAGATAAAGCGAGCTCGATAATTTTGTCGATGCTCTATGGATAATTAATCGGGGTTGGTAGCAAATAGCTTTAAGCTAGATTTTAAAAATAAAAAAGGATTTAGGGGTCAATTATTACAAATATAAATTTCTGTCAAGAAAATCATTTTTAATTCTCATGCTCGTAAAGTTTTTCTTTATAATACACTCGTGCATAAAATCGTATTTTATGCACGAGTGCATAAAGTGTTGGCCTCACCTGGACTAAGACAATTAAGCCCTACACCCAGAGAGACGAGGTGAATGCATTAAATAAACTTTTATTTGAAACAAAACAGAATTTTTAAACGTTAAATCTAGCATTATTAATAAAAAAAAAAAACAACGAATGATTTGGCAGTATTGCGTTGTACCTAAGCTAAAAACGTCATGCAGAAAAAAAAAAGAAAACAGTGGCGGGAAAGAGGTTTTTGTCCATACTATAGTTTTGGACTATTATAAGGTAGTTAGTACGGAATTTAGTAAAGAGGAAATGATGCTCACACCTAATACACTAATAGAAAAAAATGTAAAAGTACTTATTGAACAGATATTGCCGCCTAAACCCCAGCATTTTAAAATAAGACAATAGATTAGCAGACGCAGAAAAGCAGACGTATAACTCGATTTTAAAACCCATCTTATCCTCGACTTAATTATCCACCCTTGCGCCGGCTCGAATGGATACCATGTCTTGGATAAAATGTTCTGTTTTATGCCCTTGTTGTACAATCTACTATTATGCGATAAGCTTTTGTTGGCGACAACTTTTTTTTGTAGAGTCATTATCTTCTTATCAAGACCAAACAAATGAGCCCCATCACGGTGGAGCTACGTTAAGTACAGCGTAGATTCTGTCGCCACCTTCTGACTCCATCAGATCAGCTCCATGTCATAATAGTATTGCATTGTCGTCTAATGTACACATGTATGCAAATTTTCAGCTTCATCGGAAACCGGGAAGTGGGTCAAATTTAACTTACAAAATTTGACCCGTACATACATACATACATATATGCAAAATAAATAAAAGCTTGTAATAAGCTCGGACGGGCTGGTTTTGGGTCCTCAATTAGACAATAACTTAAGCAGATACCTAATTGAAGTAAATTCTATAGTATTATACTTATAAAGCCATGCATCATAACAATCATTTTTCTAAAATCGATTACGTTATAACCGTTACCGTTAAGGTACGCCCACACCAATGCTTAAAAAACGGTGACGGTACAGAATCGCAGGGACGCATCGTATCCATACCGCTGCTTAACGGTGCGTTTATTACGGTGCGTCATTAACGGCGCCATGTTATGACTATGACCCCGTCTTTTGTTTACGCAACGACACGGTATTTTAAGCAGCGGTGTGGAGGGCATGCGATAAAAACGGTACGGAGATGATGCGTCACTGCGATTCCGTACCGTCTTCGTATTTTAAGCAGCTCCTTTAGCGTAGGTTGTAGCGTTGTGTGTCGCGTTGCTAGCCTAAAGAAAAGAGTGCTCACGTCACTTAAGTACGAGCAGGCCGGAAATACCATCGCAATAACACAAAACATATAATATTATCGTTATCAGATCTTTCCTATATCTTACCGTCGCAAAACCGTCCGAATTCAATTAAAATCCTCAATCATGTACCTAGGATATCATCTGTTTCACTTCTTACTCTTCTTAGCAAACTTTTTTTGTCTAGCCGGTTTTTGTGTCCCTCTGCTGGGCCAAGGCCACTTGTCCCTATCTAGAGCGCACTCCTGCCAATCCCTCGCAAACGACTCTAGGTCGTCTCGCCATCTCCTTCTGGCTACCTCTGCTACGATGTCCATCGCGTGGAAGCCACATGATGGTATTTTCGGCCCATTTCCCATCGTGCATGCGGCAGATATGGCCAGCCCAGTCCCACTTTGCGGTCTTCACCCCAACATCAGCAGTACCAGTTCTGGAGCGCAGCTCTGTGTTCCTCACCCTATCGGATCTTCGGACGCCCAGTTAGTAGAGCCCACGACACTGAACCTAGTTCGATAAGACTACTGGATGATATATACTGGATCGCAAAACTAAGTATCACACTTTATATGATATTTATGTTCTTTAAAAGTGTGACACTTAGTTTCGCGGTGTAGTGTATATACGGTTCTCTGCCGTTTCGCCAAACAACGTTTGGTAGAATGTATCGTTTCGCAACCGTTTAATTTGGCAACCCACGTTTATTTCTGTAACTGTAAATATTTCAGGATTTTTATAAAAAGGGTATACACGACGGTACAGAAATAAAAGTGGGTTGCCAAATGAAAAAGTTGCGAAACGATAAAATCGACCAAACGTATTTCGGAGAAAAGGCGGTACACCGTATATGCATATATATGTTTAATCTCGTCATTAACTGGATGTCTAGTATGATAATAACTCCCAAGTTTCGTTTATTCTTAGCAACAGGGGCGGGGTAAGAATTAGTCCTAATCATTGGCAGCAGCATGATAAGCGACGGCTCGTACTTAAGTATCTTTTATGATCGATCTCCTCGAAAAACCAAAGCTCATCTGAAAGATCATGAAATTAAAATTAAAAGAAATAATGCCGTGCCAGGATTTTTGCATTGCAGCATTGCCATTTCGTGTTCCCCCATTAATGACGACACTAAATATATATATATCATCTGGTAGTCTTATCGAATTAGGTTTAGTGTCGTAGGCTCCCCTACGAAGTAAGCTATGCTCCATTGATCTTTGGCAAACCTTGAATTTAAACTTCAAACTACCAAACCTACCAAATTCAATTTCACATCCATTTTGTATTAGGAAAATTGAAACGCGTTTCGAATCATCCTATTTCTAAAAAGTAAAACATGTTTACCCATACATTTTTATTTTCTTTTTACTCCATTCCTTCCCTATTATTCGGTGGTCAAATATATTTGTATTCGTAATGCTCTCGAATTATCCTTCTCTAAGTGGTGCTACTAAATTCTTTTTTTTTTGTCTGCGTCACGCTGAGATACAAGAATGAATGGGTAGCCTTTATCCCGTTTTTTATTCGTGTTCATATCTTAAATAACATTGAATTCCATTTCTATAAACGCATATAAATTTAAAAAAGGGTTTTATTCATTTGGTTAATTTATACACATAACTTTTTTTTGGAATAATTTTACATTGCATAATTACTTTGAACATCTCGTTTCGCAAACAGTCACTTGGCAAAAAGTTCGTTGACCGAATAATCTTTATCCATAATATTGATAAGCCGAATCCGAAGATTATTGAACCATAAACTAATTCAACCTCATCTTTGATTGAAATACAGACGGACATGCACCCATGTGAGGAAAGCAAGCTTTTTTTAAGGATAACAAAGATCATCAAATATGCATTATGGCTAAGCCTACTGTCAGTTAAATTCATCTAGTAAATAACTATTAGATATATAAAAACCGTACGTTGACGTAATATAAAGTCTAAAGTCGAGGACCATTTAACAGGCAAAAATGCTTGAAATCTTGAAATAGAATCATTTTTACAAATGCAAAAGTTGCATGTTGTCTAGCGGACATGGCCTATGTGAGGTTTTCCTGCTGAACTACAGATGATATTTAATTGAACATTTAAAGATAATCAGTGTTAACTAAGCAGTATCATTGTAATATGAAAACCGTTTGAAAAATGACTGACTGCTTAGTTTCTTGTGGCGTTTCTTCCCAACAGTGGTCTCTTCTTGGGAAGCGCTGGTAGATTCTTGACGTGTAAAAGTGCCCGTACGGCCTACTTACCGAATATATACACACACACACACACACACATACCGATCAAACTTGTAAACCCCCCTCTTTTTGCGTCGGGGGTTCAAAACATATCTTGCTTGACAAGAGTTAATCTCAAACGAGTAAGCGTAACACATTCCTTTTTTTTAACCATAATATTTCTAAACGGGACGTGTCCCGCTACCCCCCGGCGGATGGTACGCCGGCGCCTGCGCAGGGTGATTTATCGTACAAGATAGAGCGGCGCGGTTTGTCCGCCTAATGCTAATAGCATATAGCAGTCTGGGTAGATAGCGTGCCTTACCTTTAGGATGAGGAAATCTTTATACGTTTCTTAAAAGAGCGGTTAATTTTGAATTAAATTCGGAATAACGGTTACGGGTACTAAAAAAAAGAAGCTTTACCGAGTTATAATTGTTCATGTCTGAACCTAAGTATTCTATGATAATTGTTAATTTTGGTCTGTTTTATTATTGATTGATTGACAGACTGAATACGCACAAATTTATTTTTTTACGGTTCCAAAGTCAAACTTGACACTTTTGATTGAAATTGAAATGTACATATCAACCAATGTAAAATTGTGTACGTCTGAAAAGACAGGTTTTAGCGAATCTAGTTTTAAGCATTTAACACTGGGCAAACCCCACCCAATTCCACGCAATAAAGATATTACTTACTTAAGAGGAATCCTTATAGTTTCGCCATGTCCGGCTGTCTGTCTGTACTGTATCACACTGACTTTTTCTCAGAAACTATAAAAGTAAAAAAAGTTAAAAACCGTTACTTGTACGTCATTATGATTTCTTTGATTCGAGGGCCCGTTTAGGACACATTGAACTCTTTGTTGAGTCGCTTTAGAACCTTGTCGCAGAAAGAAAATTAATATTTTTAATGTAAATTGTTTCTATTTATTTGACGCTATATTGATATGACAGGACTTCAACTAAAATTTATATCCTTTGTATAATGTAGGGATTTGTAAAATGCATAAGTGTATACTCGTGCATGGCCACAACTATGCACGGTAGCGACAGCGGCGAGCGGCTTCAAACAAATGCATGAAGACGTATGAAGCATGGCAAGAGTCGTCGCGGCGGCAAAGCGACGACTTCCATGCATTTGTTCACCAACTAAGTCCAATTAGTCATCAATCGATCCACAGTTAAAACAAACCCCAAGATTCATTTTCCATACAAAAACGGCTCCACATCGTCCCTTCCATTCAATTTCGGCACTGAATGAATTTAACACGATTAACGATTGGCGTGGTGATTAAATGTTATTGGAACGTTTAATCACCACGCCAATTAAACTGCGATAAACATCTCGCAAATTGCTTAAATCCGCCTGCGCTTTAAAGAAACGGACAAAATGGCGGTCTTTAAAACACTTTAATTTAATTTATTGCTTATCTTTGGCAGTTGATAAATCGTTATGCGAGGAATCATGCTGATTGATTATGTTTTTGAGTAATAAAATGCAGTAAAGATTGATGATTATTAAAAAGAATAAAACAATTGATGAATATTATTTTTGATTTGAGCACCATCTATCGTCGAGTAGTTTAACTAATAAAAACTATCGTGTACTTTTCAAAAGCTTCGCTAGATGTCACTACCCCTGTATACAGGGTGTCCAGTAAATAATGGAGAACCTTCTACCCATCCATGGGGCACCTCAGGCTGGTCCCTAAAAACGACTTACAGGTTTGGTAAAAGTTGCATGGTTTTCGAGATAATCGAACTTTTCTATTTTCTTAATAATTAGCACCTTGCTTCACTGTAATGACTGCCAAGGTCACCAATAAAGAGATTTTGTCGTTTTGTTTGCTGTTAAATATTCTTTAATAGTGATGCTAACGGATATGTCTTAGAGCATTATGGTAGCGACACTAATTTCTTGTTAAACATATCTTAATTTATAACTTCACATTTTGCTTTAAAGTTTGCAACAACTTTGACTGCTTGTGGTGAAAAAAAATTGTATGAAGACCAGAGTGGCCAATATGTTGAAAAATAGTGTATCTAATATTGATTCTAAACTGGTATAACACATGGTGTTTACGTTTTTACAGATAAAGTTATTGCTGTTAGTATTCACTAAGAGCGAATTTTACCAAAACACCAAGTTATCGATAAGTAACTCTTTACTTGATTGGGTTAGTCATATCATAAAAAACGCTTCTCTTATGAAAACCAACGTCTAATTACTGCAAAATAATGAATCACAGAATACTTGAAACCTACATCAACAATAATATTTGTAAATAAAAACCGAATTTAGATAACGTCGTCAATGTAATCGTAAAAACAGATTCGGTTTTTATTTACAAATATTATTGTTGATGTAGGTTTCAAGTATTCTGTGATTCATTATTTTGCAGTAATTAGACGTTGGTTTTCATAAGAGAAGCGTTTTTTATGATATGACTAACCCAATCAAGTAAAGAGTTACTTATCGATAACTTGGTGTTTTGGTAAAATTCGCTCTTAGTGAATACTAACAGCAATAACTTTATCTGTAAAAACGTAAACACCATGTGTTATACCAGTTTAGAATCAATATTAGATACACTATTTTTCAACATATTGGCCACTCTGGTCTTCATACAATTTTTTTTCACCACAAGCAGTCAAAGTTGTTGCAAACTTTAAAGCAAAATGTGAAGTTATAAATTAAGATATGTTTAACAAGAAATTAGTGTCGCTACCATAATGCTCTAAGACACATCCGTTAGCATCACTATTAAAGAATATTTAACAGCAAACAAAACGACAAAATCTCTTTATTGGTGACCTTGGCAGTCATTACAGTGAAGCAAGGTGCTAATTATTAAGAAAATAGAAAAGTTCGATTATCTCGAAAACCATGCAACTTTTACCAAACCTGTAAGTCCTTTTTAGGGACCAGCCTGAGGTGCCCCATGGATGGGTAGAAGGTTATCCATTATTTACTGGACACCCTGTATAAAACCCTGCTTGAAAATTGAATCGCGCATTTTGAATTCCTACAACCAATGTTTCTATCACCTTCTATGGTGATTGTTTTTCATACTATGATTCGTTAATTTGTCAGGGATTAATTACTAAGTTTTTTTATTGAGAATAAATTAACATTTAGACGGATTTCGCAGTTTAGTACCATCTGTTAAAGACTAGCCTAGACTTTGGACTTCATCACCATCAGGATTAAATATTCGGAACTTATAAAATGAACTGGAAAAATCTTAGCTCGATATCTTCAACACGACCCTGTTAAAGTAGGCATAGAAATTAAAGGATCAAAAGTAAAAAATATATAGCCTATGATAATGATACTTGATAAAGATCAATTCGACAATATTATACCTCGCATTTCAAAAATCGTCATGTCGTTTAGTTTAATTGCAGCCGCACTCAGTCAGTTGATGACGATTAAGACGTTCCAGTTTCGAATTTATATATACACAAGTATAAAAAGGAACTAAAATGTCTCTGGTTAGTTCATTTTGTTTATACCTACACAAGTTTGAAAAAGGAACGAAGTAACTGTTTCTAAAATGACTCGAGTACACGGCAAGTTACAACTCACAAAGATACTGGCAACACACAAAACGTTTAATAAAAACATCATAATAATAGTACTTACCGTCCTTCTTTGGTAAAAAACACATGTAATTCCAATTTGCAACGTATCACAACTGCTAATCGATTATATTAATAGCTTTGAAATACATTGGTCGCTCAATGTTTGATTTTTCTAAATATTCCATTGTTCAACAAGTAGTGTATGGTGTTTTTACACATTCAGACGGTTTAGACGCAACGGTCAATGCTCCAAGGGTTGCCCTTTGTTGCCAACCTACATAATAGTCCGTAATAGTCCTCATACAGAATAGCTTTGCCATTTTGAGTTCTTATTTAAAAGGCTCAATATTTTATTATGGTGTTATAATTGAAGAGTACCTATTATCGTAAAAAACCCTGGAATCGTACGTAAATAGAAAAGATCTTAACAAAGCAAAGTAAGCGTAGTTACGTCGTGTTTGTGGAACGCTTGCAAGTTTTTTTTTTAAGTGGTCCTTAGTAACAAGCGTTAATTGTATCATTATTAAGTGTTTATGAAACTAAACACAACTAACAAACAGACGAAGTTCCTTTCATATTAATAATATTAGTATGGATAAAAAGAGACAGCGAATTTTTGTTTGTATCTACCTAACAGGAACGGAACCGGGACGGAAACTATTCGAAAATTTATTTTACCATTTCAAACATTATTCCAAACTGGACCAAACTGGAGCAAAGCAAGGGAGGAACGCGAGTCATAAATAAAATAAAATAAAAATAATCCACTTACATCAGGCAGCGTGGCGACCAGAGCCACGTGCTTGTATCCCTCCGCTGCGGGGCTCTGCCACCAGGTGTTGGGGTCTCCGTCCACCGCGTGGGCAGCGGGGTGGCGGCGCGAGGAGGACCCGTCTGCACCCTCACAGACATCGCACACGATGCCACGTCTGGGAGGAAGTGGACCAGTTCAGCGAAGTATAAAAGGTACCAAGCAAGTGGGCTATCACTGGCAAGATATACGTTTCTTATTTTTTTCATTTATTTCCTTTTAATAAAGTACACTTTTTTTTATACACTTCGCCAAACTGCAGTAACTGCCAAGGAGTGGAAAGTAGAATGCTTCCCCTGCATTTGTATTATAGGAATCGTATAAGCTTGGTTTTTTTAAAGGCAAGAGTGGCTGAGGATCTCCCAATAGCTAAAGCTTGCTTAAAATATACCGTTTTTTTTTAGGGTATGATTCTAAAACACGGATTAAGCTTTCAATAGAAAATGCAGAATTAGACTGCGATGTTTCAGTACTTTTAAAGCTAGAAAAAGATGGCAAGATTGGGTTTCTTGCTCCATGAGTAAGATAGTCAGTCAGTCAGGTAGTTTTGGCTTTTTTATTGCTGAGGCCTTAAGCGAGATGCATTACGCTAACTAGCTTTTTTAAACCAATCGCGTCACTAATAGATAACGTGATACGAAGAGTCACATGATCTAACAGTGACGTGATTAGTTTAAAAACGAAGCGAATAGGAACGCTAGTTAGCGTAATGCGTCTAATTCACACTAAGGGAGTAGACACTTAAGAACTCTAAAATCAAGCAGAACTGACTTCCCCGGCGTGTCACGGCAGAACTCCTCGGCTCCATTTTCTCCACAGGTGGCGTTGGCTGCGACCTGCGCGAATGGAGCCACGTCCAGCGCCTCCAGCTGCAACCCTGGCTCTGGCTCCGAGACCGTGGTGCTGGCCAGCCGGTCCAGCACAGCTCGACCTGGAGACAAGGACATAAACATTAGAACACAGCTCTTCTTAGAAAACATCTTCTTTTAATCTTACTTTGGCACGACCTGACAGTCAAAGTCACAATTTGACCCTGAATGTGAATGATTACGTCGCCTTAGGTAACTATGAATTTAGTTGTGCATTGGGTCGAAGTACGACCAAAGCACGCACATATATGATATTGATAAGGAAAGACAAGTTACGCCCTTAAGGTGCTGTTCGTAGATGACCTTATTGGTGAATTTATTAACAGAATCCCGCTGACTTAAGTCATTATTGCCCCTGAAGAGCTGTCTTGCGTTGACATTATTTTGGGTACATTGGTGATGATGATGATGAAAAAGAATAAAAAGATAAGCTAGATGAGTTAGCAATACTTTAATAATATTTTTGAAATATGTCCAGTTTTTTTTATGGCATAGAGAAGGCAAACTGCACACAGGCCACCTGATGGTAAGTGGAAACTGTGACCCATAGACATTCGCATTCACAAGACTGCAAGCCTAAGACTGCAAATGCGTTGCCAACCCTGAGGATTAAGATGGAATGCCTCTATGCTAGTCATTACACCGGCTGTCTTATCCCCAAACCGGCACATAACAACGCGAACTGCTGTTTGGCGGAAGGTTAATGGATAAGATGGTGGTAGCGATCCGGACGGACCCTGCGCAAGGTCCTACCACCCGCAAAACTTATTTGCCCGTGAATAAAGATATGAGAAGACGCTCATACTCGTACCTTACCAACTTATTAACCAACAATTTTAATGAATTATAGATAACGTTAAATTTATCATTTGAAGGTTCGATTTCCAATACACAACACTTTTTTTCAGCTAGGCCTGACTTCGCTCCCTTTCTCAGAAAATATAGATTCTCATCAGCATGAATGTAGTCCATTTCATGTTCAATAATTGGCATCTATAACAGTTATGGCGTATAAACACAAACAAACAACCAATTAAGCTAATAAAATTAGTTGTAACAATTTACAAATAGCATAAAAACGTCTCCGTTAACATTGACAAGTTAATTCATCCATGCATAACAAACATTCCAAATAAAATATGTGAAACATTATCAATAAATATGAACCGCCGGTTTTCTTTGAAATCGTTAAAACTTATATTTACGTAGTTTAACCGTGCTTAGAGGTAATAAAGACACCTTCATGTCACTTAAAGATTATTTGTGGGGAGATAGCGTGTTATGGAATTAAGATTATTCAAATATAGGGAATGTCAAAGAAGAAAGACCGATACCAGATGGTAATAGGGATGTGTGACCCATAGATCCTGAACCCTGGAGACTCCTAATTTCGCGAACCCTGAGGACTAAAATGGACTCTATGCTAGTAATTTCAACGGTTGTGTTGAGACGGTAGCGGTGTTGTGTTGGTGGTAGGTTAAAGGACCTTTATTTCTTTTTTCTTTTTTTATGGCATAGAGAAGGCAAACGAGCACACAGGCCACCTGATGGTAAGTGGAAACTGTGACCCGTAGACATTCGCATTCACAAGACTGCAAGCCTAAGACTGCAAATGCGTTGCCAACCCTGAGGAATAAGATGGAATGCCTCTATGCTAGTCATTACACCGGCTAACCTTGCACAAAGTCTTACCACCGTCAACTTAGTTTTGTCTAATATCATAAATAAATGACCGCCGCCGTACCTTTTAGAGACAGTAATGGTGCGTTCCTATACTTATTCAAAACTGTGGATAGATTTAAATTTTACATTTGACATTTACATAATGTGTCAAATTTGAAGGAGAATACAACTCCATACGAGTATACGAGGCCATTTGCAACGTCAAAAGATGGCGGATGTGTTTAGGTGTTCAAAGTTCTTTTTTGTTAGTGATTTGTACTTTTAATGCCTTTGTGTTGCACAGTGATAGAAGACTTGGACTTATTTCGTGTATCCTGGCATCTTACTTCTCGTTGCAAGTGGACTCGCAGTGGTACAGAGGTTAGAACTATCTTGGCCTCTGTCCTACATATCACCGTACAACGTTGCCACCAATCTTCCTAGAGAAGATTGGATTGTGTTTTATTACTAGGTATATTGATTTATACTTATATATACTTGACACTGGCGAAATCACTTCATAGTGGAAACGCCATATTCCCGCGGTAGTAGCTGTTCAAGTAGCCGCGATGCAAAGAAAAAAAAAAAAACTCCATATACGGTTTTGAATATAGGTACGCACGCACATTAATAGTTTCTTTTTTAAAAGCTTTTATTTGGCAAAACTTGCAAGTTAAATTTGAGCCACTTCTCGTTAACGGAATCGGCAGAAATTTGAACCACGTATGTAAACTCGATGAAAATGCAATCTTATGGTATCTGAGCAGTGGTGAACTGATGATGGAGTCGGAAGGTGGCGACAGGATCTCCGCTATTCTTAACGTAGACCCCTCGTGTTAGGACT
This sequence comes from Acleris sparsana, assembly GCA_923062465.1. Taxonomy (NCBI): domain Eukaryota; kingdom Metazoa; phylum Arthropoda; class Insecta; order Lepidoptera; family Tortricidae; genus Acleris; species Acleris sparsana. The sequence goes on from OV281286.1 coordinate 21,219,254, forward strand.
CAATAGTTTGGTCTTGATAAGCAGATAAAGATTTTGCAAAAAATATAACTTAGTCAATAATAATTTGTTCACTTAGTCAATAATAATTTGTTCAAATGCAAAAGCTTTATCTTGCTTTGTCTTGTCTAGGGGACAACGTTGATGCAGGAAAACATATCGAAACTTTTATGTGGTCATCTTGCACCATCTCATATACACATATATAAATAGTTGATTCTATTTTATTTTATTTTATTCTTTTCTATCTTTCTCTCCCGTAAGATTTTTGGCATGTTTTCCTGCTGAACTACTGTTATTTGATATTATATTTAATTTAATACTTGTAGCTTTATATATAATGCTAGATTAAGTTGTAGGTACCAGTGTAATATGAAATATGAAATATGTTTAAAAAATGACTGAATGCTGAGTTTCTTGCGGCGTTTCTTCTCAGCCGTGGTCTCCTCTTGGGAAGCGCTGGTAGTAGGTACTCGTATCTTGACGTGTAAAAGTGCCCGAGCGGCCTACTTACTGAATAAATTTATTTTATCTTTTATCGTTTTTTATATACAGTTGGATACAAAAGCTTGTCCCAAAAATGAAATATTAGACAGAAACTTATTGAACTTGTGTATAAAACTTCGTCACTAAGGGACAAAATAGTTTAGCAGAACGCGTTTTAACAATTTAAAATTTGAATTTCGTCTGGGTCATTGTTTGTTCTTAATAAGTACCCTGGCGATTAAAAATAACAGTATCCGTAATCTTCATCGTGAAAGCCAACCCCACCAGCATCTGGTCAAAATTTGTAACCGAACCGAGTTTACTGATCCGTGAGAACAGTGCGTTCTTGAGGTTAAGTTAATCAGTGATTTTAACCAGTTAGTCTTACCAGCAGTTAACACGTGTGTAAATCAACAGTGCGCGTCAAATCGACGCAGGCGCAGCTATCTGCTGGTGCATCTGGCGTTGGAGGGGGATGGGCTATATTAGTGACACGCTTCGCTTATAGTTTTTTTTTCTTGCTTTGTGTTTTATTTGTTTGATACTGCAACAACAAGTAACGCTTCTTTTTACTCTCGACTTCAAAAAGGAGGTTATCATTTCGAGGCGTACCATTTTGTTATATTATTAAGAGAGAGATAATAATTATTGGTGGTTATTAGAGGTGGCTGTAGCTACAGGCATTTTAAATTACATTAAATTATCAATTGTCACATTTAATTATCTACAAACGATTGCGAAATTACGTTTCTATTATGTGTATTTACAACTGATAAGCTATTGTTGTTGGTATGTTGAAGTAAATGTTGTTGTAAAGACTAGAAGTTTCATAAGCGCTAGCGGGTTGACGATGTGTCGTAACCCTCGTCTTCCTAGTTTACGACTCGTTTATTTGTATGAAACGTTATCGAAGAGAAAGTGCTTTTGTAATTAACGTTTAATGGCGTTTCCTATCGAATAAAGATATTACATCCATGGACGTTTTGAGTTCTATGGGAACTTTACCGCTATGCTATTAAAAAAACAACGCAGTGTTCGACGTTAGATTGCTTGGGTAAAGTCGGGTGTCATTATTTTTTAAATAGTTTTTTTTTTATGAAGCTACGAGTGGAGGAGCAGTCGTATTTTTTTTCAGTACTTTATTTGACAGAGTTAATATAGTGTACAGCAGACTTAATGCTACAAGCATTCTTCACCAGTCAACTTTAAGATGAAACAGAAATAAAAAACTAAATGTGGAGGAAATGTTATAACTATTTTTTTTTAACAATACAGCATTGTTATTAAACGTACCTACTTAAATTATCATTGGCATGAGAATTAGTCACCGGTAAAAAAAAAGTCTTCTAGAACTTAATTCCTTGTGCGGACAGATTCCCTACAGACAGATGTGTAGGATTTGATACTTTGTCATGTAAATAAATACAAGTACCAAGAAACTAGGCCATTGCATTTGGAATGCTGTTATAAATAAGATTGTAATGATTTCCTCCGCATCTCCAATCCATTCTGTCTTTAATTTCCTTCATTTAAGACACATGTTGAATATAAGGAAAAGCTTCATCTCCATGAGAACCATTACAGTCAATATAATGTAAGTACAAATTGTATAAAGCGTTTATGTCCCTATTTTTGATCTCCGATTTCGTGACATAACTAAAGGGATTAAGGTTCTTTTTTAAGTACCAACCCGCTACACATAAGTCCCTTTATGAAGTGCTCTTCAATTGTGAAATCCAGGATACGTTTATGAAGATGTCTAATTAAATCTGTCATTGTGAAGATACCATGCAGACGTATTTACGGTTTAATATCATTTGTGGCTAGAACAGTTACGCGATATGCCTTTGTACATATTTTTTATACTAACTGTATTGATCTGATTTTTCATGGGTATAATGAAGTGTTTACATACATATTCATTTAAATGCGACTTATGAAAGTAATGTAAATATATTTTTTTATATAGCTAAACTGAAGTGGCAGTGGGCGGGGCACATTGCTCGCAGGACTGATGGCCGATGGGGTCAGAAGGTTCTGGAGTGGCGTCCGCGGACCGGAAGACGAGCTGTAGGTAGGCCTCCAACAAGATGGAGTGACGACCTCGTCAGGATCGCGGGACCGCGGTGGATCGAAAAACACAAGACCGGTCTGAGAGGAAAGCCTTTGGGGAGGCCTATGTCCAGCAGTGGACGTCTTTCGGCTGACATGATGATGATGATGATGATCTTTGTACTGTTGATCCTTGGAAAGAGGTTTTGGACGTGTGTTATTTACAATTCTTTCTGTCTGTTTCATCATAAATATAAACACGTATTAATCCACACATAGGAATCCAGAAGGTACATTTTTTTGACAGGTAGGGAGTTTCTATATCGATAAACTCAATTTTCGATGTGTTTTTCATATACTAGTGATCGCCCCCAGCATTGTATTTTTTTTTGTAAGTATTATTCTGAGTATTAAAAGAATTATTCTGAAGACGAGTATTAAGTTAAGAAAGCTTATTTAAAAAAAATGTAACACCCCTATGACCTCCACAGAAAGTTATTTAGCCAGCGGAAATGGATATATCAGCCAAGACGTTTAACGCCCGAATATGTGGAACAAATTCCGATCGTTTATTTTAAAACAATAGTAGATGGGACAGTAATGAAGAAAAAGAAGGATAAGTAAAGTTTCAAAAATCGTTTAAAAAAAAAGAAGATCGTTATGATTTTGTTTAATTTTTACAATAAAAAATAATAATTACAGACTACTTTGAGTGATGATAGTATACAGAACAAGCGTCGATTTAGCTTATTACACTTATTTATATAACTTTATATCTGTGCCTCCTGTGACAAGTGATACAACTCGAAAAACACGATTTTACAGGAGAGCGAAAACAAGTTTTAAAAAAATACTGCTCTTACATGAATATATTTTTTTTTAAATTGCTGCTGCTTTTTAGATCATATAATATGACTTTATTATATGGTTTCACAAAAATATTGATAACTAGTATAGATTTTGAGATATTCGAAGAAACGTACTTTATGTATCATTTTACATTTCAGATTGAGCTCCATTTAGCTCGTGTAAGATGATACAACTCGAATTGTATTATTTAACACATAAAAGTGTAAAAAAGGAGGTCTGGTGATGATTGATACAACTTTTTTTAAAAGCTACTTGTTTTCTATTATTTCTAGAGTTAGAGGTTTAACCTATATACATAAGGTGTAGGGAATTTAATAAGTTATCTTTCTTAAGAAGAACGGAAAACTCTGGTGACAAATGATACAACTCAAGTTATATCAAAAAACACGACTTTTTAAAGGTAAATGAAAATCGTGATTTATAATACAATTTTAGATATATCACTAGGCACAAAAAAAAGATATTTTTTTAATTTTTTGAGTGTTTTAACTAGAGAAATGGCATTAAACACTCAAAATTGGAAAAAAAAGTGGTTAATTGTATCATTTTACACGAATGTATCTTGGGAACTAGAAGGCCTAGGAACACGGGAGTTGGAGCAAAAGATGCGTAATTTTTTTTTAAGTTGATTCATGAAAAAAACCGCATTTTGCTACAACTCGAGTTGTATCACTTGTCACAGGAGGCACAGATATAAATACTATTTTATTTGTTAAAGCAAATCAAATAAACATTTACAAATTATTAAAAACCGCACCGTAACACAGTTTGGTCTGTGTCCATACACCATTCCAACTACAATCTACTACTACATTACAAACCTAGCGACGCCGTTCAGGAATTTAAATAAATAATCGCCTATTTATAATTATACGCTGGTAGATACAGTAACTGATTGATATTACGAAATACAAGCGAGTATTTCAGTCATAATTTAGTCAAGCAGATAACTACTCGACTAAATTATCGGCAGCGCATTTGCCATGAAATAAGTTTGAGTCCAAATAAATCCCTGCTTCAATGTTCTGTGACACCCGAATCGTAACGGTGCAGCCTGGCCGCCGCTCCAGACGAACTTTTGGGAATTTAAATTATATTTTATCTTGAACACAGTTTTATTAATGTTAGCTATTATTAATCCCACACGGTGGTGGGGTCAAGATCGTGAATCAAATCAAAGCCTTCCCAACTAAACGCACAATGCGTATAAATGTCATGGCGATTCGGGAAAATAGACTACCAGCTCATTAAGCAAACAAGCCATTTCGGAGTTTCTGTGTTCCCACCATACAAACAAACAAACACCGTGAGAGCGCCGTTCACGCAATTAGGGAATTCTTCTCGAGTCTCTTACACGTTCGCTGCCAGTATCTTGAAGTTTTATGTAATACGACCACGCCAGCTGTGTCGGTGGCATGGAATGTTAGGGTCTCTGAATTTGTTGGTTGAGGCACTTAAGTAAGGCTGGTTGACAAAAAATAATGACCTCCGGTAGATGGTTGACCATACATACATGCCTTCATCCCAGAGTGGGGTAGGCAGAGCTACAGAATTACCAACAACTCTAACAACTTGTTGTTAATTCTGTTACCACATTTTGCACAAACGGGTAACATATTGATGACAGGTTGCAAACCTATCTCCTAACAATACTCATCATCATGTCAGCCGAAAGACGTCCACTGCTGGACATAGACCTCCCCCAAGGCTTTCCACTCAGACCGGTCTTGTGCTTTTCGCATCCACCGCGCTCCCGCGATCCTGACGAGGTCGTCACTCCATCTTGTTGGAGGCCTACCTACAGCTCGTCTTCCGGTCCGCGGACGCCACTCCAGAACCTTCTGACCCCATCGGCCATCAGTCCTGCGAGCAATGTGCCCCGCCCACTGCCACTTCAGTTCAGCTAATCAACACTCTAACAATACTACAAGCCTTTACTCCCTTAGTCGCCTCTTAAGACTTTCACTGGAAGACATGGAGTTGCGCTATTCCACCGGCAACCACACGGCATCGCACGCCACGGCACGGTTGACCAGTAATGTCGAAAGCCATGTTGAATGTTAATCTACTTACTATGTTCTTTTTCGGGATCAATTAGATCGGTAAAGAGTATTAATTATTCAAATAAGTTTCTAGAAAATTACATTTTGGAGACAAGCTGTGGTTGCCCACTCTGTGGTTACTACTTTAACGTTAATTAAGTAATAGTGGACATGTGATTCTGCGCTCAGATCAGCTCTTAGATACCATAATATTGCATTGACATCGAATTTTTATAAGTATTTAAAATTTCAATTCATCCAACATACAATAACTATATATCAAACCAAGTCCCCCGGGACGTCACTATGTCCGTGTGCATGTTCGCAAAAAACTACTGAACGGATTGTCATACGGTTCTTACTATTAATTACATAATTTCACGAAAGGTTTTTATGCTTAATAATAATAACCGAGCAAGGCGAGGGCGGGTAAATAATTATTCAATAAGCATCCGCATCTCAGATCTTCTCCATAAAATCACCGACAATTTAATAACATGAGAACTTCTTTAATTTACTTCCTTATATTAATATGTTCCGTGGTATACAATTATCCCGTCAGTGTGGTCTAATTAAGATGGCCCGGGACCGCCGCAGGCGCCGACAAAGTACAAGTATAGCGCTTAATAAATAATAACCTAAATGAGATATATCATTGTCATATTAAAATAATTCGTTTTGTTGCGTGTTATTTTGTTAGCCTCTTTGCTTTGAACAGGGCTTTTATTTCATTCGTTACAAAATTTCCAAAAAACTGTTTAAAAGAAACATGTGTATATTGTGACAGGTTGCCATCCCGTCGCCTAACAATACTACAAGCCTTTTCCTTTAGTCGCCTCTTACGACTTCCACGGGTAGACGGGACTTCCACGGGATGGAATGGCAGTATTTTAAGCCGGCAACCACACGGCCACGGTTAGATAGATTTAACACGGAAGATTTTTGGCATGTTTTCCTGCTGAACTGCACATGTTATTTGATATTATATTTAATTAAATTTTTGTAGCTTTATATAATGCTAAACTAAGTAGTACCATTGTAATATGAAATATGTTAATAAAATGACTGACTGCTGAATTTCTTGCGGCGTTGCTTCTCTTGGGAAGCGCTGGTAGGTTCTTGCCGTGTAAAAGCGCCCGAGCGGCCTACTTACTGAATAAATTTCTTTTATATTTTTATCTTTTACAGTTTATATAACGAAAGCGGGTGGGATATACTTGTGTGTGTAGATGCACGTGCACGTTGTCTCTCAGTGCGCCGCTGTAGTGTGCGTGACTACTCTCTTTAGATACACGTTACAACTACTAACCCACCCGCTTTTGCAAGATAAAACCAGTATAATCTGGTTAACATCTCGCATTTGCTACTTAAATTTCACATCCGATAGTTTGGGTCATAGATTAAAAACATTATTTATTAAGTACTCAATATTAAACATATACGGCGTTTAGGCGCCAATCAATCAGCTGTTCAGGCGAGGTGGTCTGAGCTGACCACCTAATGAGGGGCTGTCGTATACATGACACACAGCTCAGATGAGTCACTTGAAGGAAATTTCTAACTGGGCCTGTTCGGTTTTTACTTGCCTATATTGAAAACATTGGAACATTGGTCTTAATTGGAAATATCCTATTCTTTATCTTCATCTTCTTTATTACAAAAGTATTAAGTAAGTGTGTCACTTTCCGTCTCTTCGCCTAGCGGTTCCAACGGAAGACCAGTGCTGGCTTTAAGGCTAGCGAATGCTTGTGTCTTGATATGTTTGTATCTATGTAATGTGGTTATGTTTTATTGCGAATAAATGTCTCTTTATCTTATCTTTATCTTTATTAAACAAAACCGCTTTCGGCGATCGACAACAAACTGTTTTTGTGAGAATAACACCTCTGCGGGGCCTATTAAGTATGGTCGTGTTATGTGCCTGTCATTTAACTTGTGTGTAAGTGTGAGAGTGACGTATGTTTTATCCACCACAAAAAAGATGACCACAGGAGTAGTACGAGGCCTGCGTCCTATTCTAGGCGGTAAAATCCAAATCTTATTTCTGTTATGGTATTGTTTTTAACTCGCCGCCATTAATTCATCATCATCATCATCATCATCATCATCATCATCATGTCAGCCGAAAGACGTCCACTGCTGGACATAGGCCTCCCTCAAGGCTTTCCACTCAGACCGGTCTTGTGCTTTTCGCATCCACCGCACTCCCGCGATCCTGACGAGGTCGTCACTCCATCTTGTTGGAGGCCTACCTACAGCTCGTCTTCCGGTCCGCGAACGCCACTCCAGAACGTTCTGATCCCATCGGCCATCAGTCCTGCGAGCAATGTGCCTCGCCCACTGCCACTTCATTTTAGCTGTTCTTCGGGCTATGTCGGTAACCTTAGTTCTACTGCGGATATCATCATTTCTTTATCACGCAGAGAAACCCCGAGCATAGCCCTCTCCATAGCCCTCTGAGTGACTTTGAGCTTCCTTATGATTCCCATTGTTAGCGCCCACGTCTCAGATCCGTTAGTCATCACCATTAATTACTGCCTAGTAAATAAGAGCTGACAATACGTTGACAATACTATAACAAATCGACATGCTTTTTACCGTGTTAAATAGAGAATTGTTCCCCTTTGAAGTCGATTGCGACTGTGAGTGGGTAAAGCTGCGTCCACATTCGTTTGCCGCGCGTAATGTGGACGCAGCTTTAGGCAATAGCTGATCACATAGCATCGCCAGAGTTATAGTGAGCGCGCTGCGTTTTTCCAATCTGTGTTCCCAAGAAGCGATTATCTTGTAAAAGTAATGGCGGTAATTATTTATAGTTGCGTCCAATCTAGGCAGGATGCGCTTGCGCTTGTTTCACCCACGCCACACTAAAAATCGAAGCTTAGCGACTGTTAGCTATGTTCGATCCTAATTTTCGAATAGCGATAATTTTCATTGAAGGCCATTTTCTGCTAAAACCGAGATGATGTCAGGATATTATTATCCTTACGTATTATAAACGCGAATGTTTGAATGTATGGATGTTTGTTACTCTTTCACGCGGCAACGGCTGGACGGTGTTGGATTGAAATGGAGATACCTAATACCTTACGCAGACGCTAGTGTTAAATATAAATGTTATGTTAGCTTAGACTTGTACTACTTACTAATAAAAAAACTCATGCGGCAAGAAATTGCTTTCCATGATTAGAAAATTCTGCGTAATAGGTTTAATAATTCTGGTTAAACTATGTTTTCTCAAACATGCTATGTAATGTCGGCGTTATGTTAGTTATTTTAGGCTTCAAAGTGCCACGTTTCCGACGGAACAACTCGAGAGAACTGTAAAGGAATTTCATACGAAATTGAAGGCCTAGGCCGGGAAATAATTTTTTTTAAACTTTAATTTGGCCTTGGTGGCTGTGTTTATGAAAAGGCTAGGCTAGGCTTTGAAGTACCAGGAGCGCAGAGGTAATTAGGAGGTTAGCACGATGCGGCGAGCCCCGCGCGCGCCACCAGCGGGCCGGCGGGCGGGCGTACTGAGCACTGTAGGTTACTTTTAATGTTTATGCACTCCTAGTATCTATTTGACATTGTAATTGTTGTTTAAATTATTTTAATGAATTATGTTTGAGAAAAGCATTATACCATACTTCGGCGGGAAATATGGGGTTGCCCGCCTCAGACCTATATCCGGCCTTGCTTCGCTCGGCCGTCTATTATAACTTCGGCCGGCAACCCCTTTTGTCCCGGCCTCTGTAGTAATGTACTATTATTTTGTACGCGGTAAATGACAAAAACTCTAAGTAACGTAATGTATCCGCGGTTTGAATTTTGCAATAGGTTAGTCGATACCGTCGGTTTTCGGTTATGAAGTGGCCCTGCCAACGAATTTTGTTTTGTAATGTTTTGTGAGGAAAATTGGTTCCGAAGTTTTAGACACTTTTTATGTATTGTATTCAAGTAAATATTAGGTACTTCAAATTAAAAAATATCAAAAAGATTTTAGCTTAGCTTTAGCTTTTATAAATATACTATAAATAAACTTACCTTTTCGTTAGAGCAATGTTTTGATAATAAATTGGACTCTCTCGGATAAACTAACAGCATTATATGTAGACTCAAGTTGCGCGAAACTCTCAGGACGCGAGACCTAATCTCTAACAATTTTTTCTCACAATTTAAAATGACTGCATCCCGATACATAAATCTCGTTAGCTATTACAATGCAACTTACGTAGTATTAATAGTGTCCCGAAAAGGAGGTGCACGGTAAAAAGCAGCCAAGTCGTGGGAGCCCATTAGGCTCGTTAGGGAGAGCCAAATATGGATGTCGGTATCTGGATGGACGAGAATACGGTGGATGCATTTTGTTGGACGAGTTTAGTATAAATATTTGTTTGAAAAAGTTGTTGACTTTGTTAGTTAACTTCACATGCGATACATAATACCTACTCGTATTGTAGTAACTTTGGTAAGGTAAACCAATACGCATACAACTTAATTAAGAGCCGGGGTATGCCTGAAGTGCGGGGAGAGGGCGATGGTGACTATAGTGTTATAGGGGGAGGAGTGGGAAACTAATTCTCCTCCTCTACTCTTACATAATTAGAATCATTACGAATCAGCGAAGATTTTCAACCTATTTACCGGTTTTTATCAATATTTTTTAAGTAAAAACTAGTAAAAATCGCTGAACATCGGTCGCTCTATCAGCCATATGCGGGTTGACGTCGTGTTCTGGGACACCTTGATATGTACCTGGGTATGTACAGCATATTACATACCGTGATTCGTCATCACCAGCTAGCAGATAGTATCGTCGGCACTCGCACGCGCACTCCTGAATGATAATATCCGTTAGAAAGTGGGTATGTAGGAATCTACTTTTGTAGTAATATAGACACTATTTCAATGGGCAGACAATGTATATACCTACATCTGGGGGGGGTGAAGTTGGTGGTGGTAGGAACTTGTGCACGGTTCGTCCGGATCGCTACCACCATCTTATCCATTAACCTACCGCCAAACATCAGTGTTCGCATTGTTGTGTTCCGGTTTGGGGATAAGACAGCCGGTGTAATGACTAGCATTGAGGCATTCCATCTTAGGCTTGCAGTCTTGTGAATGCGAATGTCTATGGGTCACAGTTTCCACTTACCGTCAGGTGGCCTGTGTGCTCGTTGCCTTCTCTATGCCATAAAAAAAAAATTCCCACCAGTTGACCTAGTCCCAAACTAAAAACTCGCGCTCATCATCACACAAACATTTAACGTGACTGGGTATCGAACCCAGGACCACTAGCTTCGTAAGCAGGGTAACCAACCAGGGCAACGCGCGTTTCATCATTTCCAATTTAAGGATTGAGTTTCGATATTGATTCCTGATTCCAGATTACGTTGAACGGAACGGCAATGGCAGTGTGTGCCGCTATGTTTGCCGCTACAGAGAGCGTTTGCCGCGGGGCGGCGTCCGCAGCGAATGCTGCTTAAAAACTCCTGCGCTGTCCGTCTGTGTGAAAGGAATCATCTTAAATTTTTAATGTTGGCAACGTCTTTGCAATATCAAGATGGCAATCTTACGTCAATGGGTCTCAGATACTACTGTGATGAGCTGATCCTACAATAATCATATTTTTCTTCATGCCATGGAGCATACGGGCCACCTGATAGTAAGTGAGCCCATAGACATTTGCATTCTCAAGACTACAATCTTAAGGCTGCAATCCGAAGACCGCAAATGCAATGCCAATCCTTAGGACTAAAATGGAATGCCTCTGTGTAATTTCACACCGGAAAGATTAAAAATGAATAGTTAATCAAAAAGTTTATCTGAGAAAATTCAAAAGGGCATCGAAGAGAAAGCCACAGAAAGTCACAAAAAGCCTCTATATAATTCCAACTGATATAAATAATAAGATGACCAACGTCTTAGGAAGTCCATGACTAATCATACACACACACATACACACACACACGCATCCTCACTCCCTACAAGGATCAAGTTAGCGGATCTAATTCAAGCGCGCGCGCAGGAACGGGACAATGGCCGTTACGAGGCGGGAGATCTCATTATGATGAGCCAGGATAGCTTAGGTTACTTTGAATAATCTTATTAAGTATTAGCGACCCGCCCTCGCTATGCTTTGTTTCTTTTTTGTTACATGTTTATTAACTATATAGTCTGTTTTGGTTAACGATAATCTGGGTAACATCGCGTCCTATTAGTGATATTTAAAACTACACTCAGGAGCAAAAATACCGGGTCAGAGTGCGTTTTTCATACTAAACAGGCTATTTTGAAGCCTTGGTTCCTCGCCAGGGAATGCTTTTTGTGAAATCTGATGATGAATACCCCGAGCATCGATACAGGAATTCCAGAGTGCCTAGGATACCCAACTGAATGAATCTGCGGTTAACGCCGGAATTGAGCATGTTCAGAAAAACATCTAAAATGGCAATTAAATTTAAGGAAATCCAAGTGCTGACCCAAAATCTCCTGCTGTTTTGTTAACTGATTGTGCGATCACTTAGGTATCTTAAGAACTTTGGACCTCCTCTATTGAACCTCGCAGTATCCACCATTAAACCTCACTCAAAACAACCCCTGGCAAGGAACCAAGGCTTCGAAATAGTCTCGTTTGTATGAAAAACGCACTCTGACCCGGTATTTTTGCCCCTGAGTGTAGTTTAGTTGTCGAAAGAGCTATAATGTTAGGTATAAAAGCACTATAGACTCCAATTTGCAGCATTCTGATAGCTCTTATTATGTTAACAGTAGAGGCGACCGAGTTATAAACAATACGATTGCAATAGGGGTCAAAACACAGTGAAAATCTTTATCAGTATTCAGTTATCAATCACGGATTGCATTGTCACAAAACCCGACATCTTTTTGTATATAGCGACTTTCTAGGTTGATAAAAATGCGGATATATTACAGTTACAACTAGTTTATAGTAAAGCGATACATTTCTTGTATAGAAATGCTGGCTCACACTTGTATTAGTAAACGGTCGATTATGAGCTGCGCGAGTTACTGTTCTACCTATTTTCAAGTTTAACTTGAAAATGAATCGATGATGGTATATAAGTGTACTCTCTTAGATTGATGCCAATTGCCGGTGCGTTCTTTTGCGGTATTAAAACTTTCCTGGTGACTTATGGTTAATAATAATGTATGAATATTAAAATCAGACCACTAAATTTACAGACCTTACACGTTAAACACCTCAAATATTTTTTAATCCTCGAAAAAACCTGGTAACTCCGTCCTGTGCATTACCAACTATACAAGTATTTAAAACTGTACTATTTTTAATCAAATAATTTCAAATGTTAGCCAATTTGTCTGATTTAATACGCGTGTAAGCCAAGTCATTAACAAATATATAGTTTTTCTAAAAACGTATCTTTATCTTTATCTTTATAAAAACATAATTTGTGAAACATGTCGACTCATGTGTACCTTAAAAGTTGATTCACCCATCAACACAAGCGACAAAAGTGGTTCAACGCATTGTGTGGCAACTCGTTATTTAACTATACTCTATACTAATATTATAAAGAGGTAAACTTTGTGACGTTGTAAGGTGTAATCTCTGGATCTACTGAACCGATGTTGAAAATTCTTTTACTAATAGAAAGTCACGTTGTTTTGTTTGTGAATGTCATAGGTTACATATTAATAAAAAAACGGCGACGATGTAACGCACAGGTCTGTTGCTGCTTAAGCGACTATACCCGTACTTGAAAAACTTTTCAAGAGCTGTTGCACTGTAAAGTCAAGCCAGCCGGCAGCGAGTAAAGCTCTTCTCGCCTGGTCTATTCATGCAATTATGTGAGCTTTAGAATTGTATTGTAAATCCTTCTCCAACCCGGCTAGCATGAGTTCTCTACCTAGTCTGGAACTAAAATTTAAAAATCGAATTTAGAAGTTATCTCCACCTCTCTCTCGATTTAATCACAAATCATGAGTGAATCGAATTGGGCATCCCAAGTTTCAAAGTGCTCAAATATTATTTGTATGGTGTACCGAACTATTTGAGCACTTTGAATGTTACCTTGTACATGACGCTGACTGTACCCTTCCAGGGCCTCTTCTCTTCTACTTCTAGCTGTAAAACCAGTACTATGACTAGTAACCCCAACACAAACCTGACCATTATTATCCAAGATTATCACAATGAAAACCGAAGTTATCACCATGCAGACTGCATTTCTTGATATTGTGGTCAATATAATGTCAACCCCCCCTCCCACTCGCTCCTTCGACTAAAACAGAACAAGAGGGACAGAGCATTCGACTCACTAGCGAGAACGGTAATTGTAACACATGATAAGGGTAAAAGAGACGCACTGAGAAACAAGCGAGAAATACGTGTGCTAGCCGTACTGCGCAGACGCATCGCTTTGATCTGCCGCAGCGCGTGCGCACGCATGCGCTACAGTCACTATTAGCAGATGTGGGGTCGTAACAATATGTTTCTTGTTGCAATGAATTGTCATGACTTTTCATAATAAATTAAAGCCGACCAAAAACGTATCAGTTGATTGACGACGTGTAATTAATTTAGCGTAGTTGGTAGTCTTGGCGTATACCTATTGAAGTATGTATTTCTCTATAATTTGTTTATTTATGTCTACCTAAGGTGCATGTCGTGTCGTATATAGAGGTCAAGGAGCTGGCAGAAAGGAGGGAAGAATCGAAATTGCTCCACCTACATGAGCAGACACAAGCCTTGAGCTTACAATTAGTTTGGGTGAGATTGTTTCCTTAATGAAAGAAATTAATAGATAAACAAAATGTATACTACAGCAGTTACATTTTATAGCAGCAGAATATGGTAAAGCAGCTACCATTAGCTAAGTAAGCACCATTAAATATAATATAAGTGTACTAGAAGGAATTAGCGAAAGCCGTTAGTAGAGAGCGCTGTCAACTCTGAACTAACTGCGCTGTTGTGACGAGGATGACAGATGTCAGCGCACTCGCTGAGGATTTTCTTGTAATCGCCATTATAAACTACATTGCCAATGACACAGCTGGCTTTTTAAAGTTACATACAATTTCCAGTTGCCGGCTGCCAATGTGTATAAGTAGCTTAAGGGTCTCCCCAGACGTATCGAAAGTAAGAGCGAAAACGACGTCGTACCGTTTGCAATGGCGAATCGTCCGAGCCGAGCCGAATGATGCCTTTTTCACTCTTTCTGCACGGACATAAAACTGTTTCTTACCGGCTCAAGCCAATTCCGCGTCGATAGATCTAGGGAGACCCTAAGTAAGTGGATGATTTAATGATTTAGAGCTAATACAGTTTAAATTGTTATAAAAACTCAAACATACATATACACCGTGTTTTTTTTGATTTACGATAACTTCGGCATATTACTAGGTATATCTATAGAAACTAATTGGTAGATTAGATTTTTAAATATGGCAAAAAAAAATTTTTTTTCAGTTTAGAACAAAATAATGAAATCTTTTATCTTTGGTCATTCTAAAAGGGCCTTTAGAGTTACCTAGCTAATAATCAGTGTCAAATACGTCTATGTTGGCGTGACATACACACACAAGTATAGATAACACTTGACAGGTACAAGTCACTTTAGATTGACGCGTATACGAACCTAACAATTGGAAACTCTTTACTCATACGTATTAAAAGAAAATTGTTGTTATCAATTAAGAGCCTTTTACACTAGTTTAACGTGATTAACTGATTAAATTTAAAAATTAAATATCTTTAAAACCGTTAGACTTATCATTTGTCTGTCTTCGGGAAATTAACTTTGTTTGACCTAAAGAACGTTCCCTTAGAGTTATCGTAAATCAAAAAATACACGGTGTATACCTTCACATCTGTCTTACAATGGGGTAGGCAGAGACTATGGAACGGCAGATGCTCCGGTCCAAATATACCTCTCTCGCTTTTCTTCTTTTATCAACCTCTTCAGGCTCGGTTTCCGGTGCTTTAATTTTTAAAATGCAAAAACAAAGAATGCGATAATTTTACAATAGAACTTGTAAAATACAAACTCATTATTAGGTTTTTTTAAATCAATTCAGTGCCAATTCCGATAACAGTGTTTGTTACTACAAAAACTATCAATACTCTTAATCCTGCCCAAAAACATTAACTCCTACTTAAACCAAACAACTTCCTTAGTCCTAAAATAAGTGAGAGCTTCGGAGAGCTTTCAGAGGGCTTAGGCTTGTTTACTTTAACGCTTCCTCAATTCATGTAGTTGAGTGCTTGCTTTTGTTAATTTACCGGACTACTGGTTACGAGTTGTTGCAAGATGCGGGATTGCTATAAAACAGGGCTATGTTTAACACAATTAAAATTTACAATTTGACATTGCAGTTAAGTTAACAGTATTAAGCAGACGACTACTAACGGTTAGTTTTTATTCTTTGGGTTTCGTAAGAATGCAATTTATTTGTTAACTTCTGTATGCCTCTTTGAAAAAAGTATTAGCCAAACGTTATTGCATAATCCTCTAAAATCTAGGATTGACGTAACGCTTATGTCAATTCCATACATTTTGACAGTTTCTGAAAATAGAGCAATCTATAAATAGGGACTATCATATCATCATATTATATCGTTAATGAATTATAAAAATAACAGAGGCCCTATGTTAGACCCCTGGGAAATACCAGCTTTAGCCAGTAATAGCACTGATTTGAATCCTTTCGTGCTTACCAGTTGTTAGCAGCGAGAGACATGATTGGAAATATCTGAGAAGGGTGCAGTGGATGCCGAGGACATGTAGTTTTATTAGGAACATTTGATGATTGACCCTATCGAAGGCCTCGGCAAAGTCTGGGCAGGTTATGTCAGTTATGATAATGTATTCACTAGCGATCTATAGCTAATATTATGATGACATCAGGATACAAGTAGGGGCAATGTTTGCTAATACCGTACTAACTCCCTGTCCACCAAAAAGTCCAATTTAACCTACTCAAGGAACAGTTTTTTGACACAACCTTCCAAACCCTAAAATCTAACATTAAACGCACTAGAGCAGTCGTAAATAAAAAATTAGCCACTCCTGGATACACTAATGTCTATGGACAGAGAACCAGCGCCTACTTAATTCCTCGTCTCATAAATGATCTTGAAGTTAAATTTAGAGATTTCGTAACTCCTAAGAATATTAAACATAAATTAAAATCGTATTTTGTAAATAAGCTATAATGTTTGTGAGTAGAGGTGTACTTGTATTGTGTTGTGATCGTTAGATATAGTTAATAAGAGCGTTCTATCCTCGCACAAACCCTGAAGTGGTTTATGAGGTGTTTATTTAAATTTTAAATATGTATTTTTTTTTTGTAGTACGATAAATAAATAAAAAAAAAAAAAAAAAAACTATTGAATAGATATAGCTAAATCGTTCTTGCTTAAAGTCGTATGTCTGCAATAGTATCTTGAAATAAATAACAATGTGTTGGTCTTGATAAAGTTTAAATCAAAGATATTAGCATAAATTAGTAAGCTGGTCTTTTTAAAAGGATTTTCATCCTTAAAATTGGTCAAGTAAAATCTAGTACTGAACTCAAAATAAGTTAAAGTATTCCTAGCTCAACCCTGGACTGAGTCACGCTGCGGTTTGTCTGCGTGTGGGCTGGGCTTTGACCTCTAGCCGCCAACACTAGTGTTTCAAACATTCTTTGACCCTCGGCTTGACGTCATATTTGTCCCTTTACCTAAACTTAAGTCTGATTCATCTAATCCCTAGATAACGTTAGTTAAAGTTATGACTCTCCGTTTCTATCGGATTTAGGAAAAGGATAGAGCTTAAATTGATCTTTCAGGTACTGTTACATGGAGAAAGACGGTCCAACTTAGTTAAGCTAACCATCCCGATATAATCTTTTTTTTTAAACCGCGTCTTAATTGGTATATGCGTTCGTGTTCGCTGCAGGCAGTAAAGGACTATGTGACTGCTATAACTCTGATTCTCTCTTAATTACAAAACTACTTTTTTCTCTGACTATCGTGATACGAGTACATATGAAATGCAAGGAATGTCGAGGAACTAATCAGAATTACGGTTAGGTAAATTGACCGAAGTAGAATGTACTTTGAATTTCCAAATCGAATTTCCAAACAGCTTGGATAAATTTGTTAGATAAAATTGCACAAACTTCATTTATATTTACATAAATAAATTCGTGATTGCATATAGGTACAATATCGATTAATTCAGTTGCATAGTGGTCGGCCATTTTATTGCATTAAATGAATAAAGGAATAAACAACATATTGTGACAGGCGACACTAGACACTCAATCTCAATCGTGATCTCGATTTACAAGTTTATGTCATTTGAAGTGTAGAGTTTACAATGAAACATTTTTTACCACTCTGTTACAGATTGAAATATTAGTTTGACGTTTACTTTTTCATATTTAAAGAACTGCAGCACGAAAATTACGTAGGTATGAAGTTGTGTTCTTACCTTTCAAATCGCGATTTCTCAAAAAGTTACTAAAGTGATTTATTAGCTAATTTATAAATAACGTGATTAACTTTTTTCAGTGTAAGTGATAATTTGTGATATAATGTGTTATGAATTAAATCGTCAATACATATAGTCAATTTAGATTTTGATCATTTTTGATCACGAATCGCGATCCAGATTAGTGTTTATGGTACGTCATAGTGCTTTTTTTTTTGTGAGAAAAGAGGCAGACGAGCAAGCAAGTAACCTGTTGGTAAGTGATCATCGCTTCCCATAAACACCCGTAACACCAGAGGAATCGCCGGTGCGCTGCCGGCCTTTGAGAAAAGAGTAGGCTCGTTTTTTGCTCGTACTTAATATAACTTATTTAAGTAACGGAGCGCGCTTTGAAATTGCAGCCTTAGCTTATTCATAATAGCTTGATTCGTTTTAAGTATCAAACTGCCAAAAATCAGTTTTAAATACAATACTTCAGAGATCTCATGACTCGCTTAACAATTAATAAAAAATATGATGATGATTCATTTATGGTTCGCTATTTCAGCTATTTATTAATGAACCAAAAACCTCTTTTATCTTTTAATAAGCCATCAAAAGCATTCCTAGGGAAACCTAATAACCAATTAGGTTGCCCATAAGTTACCTATTTCGAGAAAGAAAGTTCTCTTCTTTGTTGCACTCGAGACGTAACGTGTCAAAAGATTTACTATGCGCGTGAGTTTAGTTTGTAAAAAACGGTGAAAGATAACAAATTGCCTGAAAAATTAATGTTCGTTTATAATTTGACATGTTAGTCAACCATTGATATACTGCAGAAGCGGTTAGTGACTTCTGAAGACGTTAAGAGTCACATGAATGATCTCACGGTAGCGTGCGCGGGAGTTTTAGAAAAATCAACTTGAAAAACTAAATGATGAAGAGTACCGTTTTTAGAGAACAGGTATTTGTTACGAAACGCTAAAACAATGTTAGATGTAGAATTTTTCTAACAAAAAAACAAAGTCTAGGTAAATATCGATCGATCGATCCTGACCGATTTCGGCCACAGCAACTGGCCTCCGAATTTAGAGCGTCGCTTATGAGCTCTATAATGACTGACATAGCCGATTTTTGCATTAAAATTTTGACCTACTTGGTAGTGACTCTACCTACAAAGTGAGTGATCCCGGGTTCGATTGAACCGCACAAGTGTTTGTTCCTAACATTGGCTTTATTTTTTAACGGCCGCAGAGTCTGTTCAATAAAGATATCTTTTATTTTTTCAAAGGAACGATGTAACTGGCTGTAAAATATCTATGAGAAGGGCAGGAAGTCACAAGTGTTTTCTATTACAGAGTCTCCATCGAAACAAAGCAATCATTAACCAAATAAAGTTTTACAAGGAAATACCTTCAAAATGACCAATATTACGCACTGCGATGAAGCGTGACAGCAAATGGGCCGAAACAAATGATTCAGTCGACGGAACCCAGCTTGCAAACATACCTCTACCACTCACGAAATAATCTACACACCCTAAAACTTACAAGTAAGGTTTAAAATCGTTTGCTTTTGGTTTTTTGGGGAGCATGTTGTTTGGGTGCGCGGGAGCAAGCTAGTTGCATTGTTGTTGGAGTTATTTGAGACGTAGTGATTGTTCTCTGGAAGTATGAGGACTTTGGTGCATAGGCTTTTGTAACGTAAAATCATTTTTTTTTTAATAATGTTAAGCCTATGTCCTTAATTGTTGCGAAACGGTTATTTACTTAAAAGTAAATAAATAGGTATAAATAGAAAAGTAGATCGTCTCCGGCCTTTTTGGAGTCTCTGTTACCTATTGCCGCTCAGGCGCTAGGGTAGTGGTGATATGCGTCGTTCGACGCACCCAAATGTAGAGGCCTCGACTAAACCGGCTTGTTCCGTCCTATTGAGATTGCTAGTGGTGGTACAGTCTAGGCACGCACACATGCAAGCCACGCGCTATAAATTCGTTTGAAGTTGAACTACTGTTTATTTCTTACCTATAAAGTCATAATGATTTATGCCAGGTCTAAAGATTTATTTCTTCTAAACAGTAATTTATCATAAGAATCAACTCATTTCTTATTGAATAGCCGTGTCCATCTGGTCTTACCTAATACAGACTCATCCAGGATTTATCCAAGTCTAGAATAAGCAGTACCGGCAAAGAACTATGCTCTAAAAAGAGCCTACACCCATCCATCCTCATTCCTTGCATTTAAACCGGTAGAGTGCATGTAGTCTAACTTAACAAAAACCAGTTTACCAACGAGCTCTGCGACATAACAGGTTAACTGTTAATTTGTGTGTGTGTCTACGATTCTCACAGGTCAATTGTTTCCTAAAACATAGTCTTATAAAGACATTTACACATCGTGTTTTGTATTTCTGTTGGGTGATTAGCACGAGTATTTGTTCCCAAGAGTCTCTTTTTTTCATCTAGAAGAGTACTTCATCATCATCATCATTTCAGCCATAGGTCATCCACTGCTGAACATAGGCCTCTCCCAAAGATTTCCACCTCACCCGGTTGGAAGCGGCCTGCATCCAGCGGGTCCCCGCGGACTTGACCAAACCGTCCGTCCATCTCGCGGCGGGTCGCCCTACGCTGCGCTTGACTCCTGCGCTCCCAAGGGTGACAGGGATCATGACAAGTAGTAGCAGTACATGGCCCCAAGTGCCTGGCGGCTCCGGTTGCAGGACCGGCGCTGACGATGGACGCCGGTCGAGCGCTGGAGCCCGGGGTGCTAAGAATCCCCAGGCGACACGACTCTGTCGGACGAAGAGTACTTAAAACGTCTTCATTAAAGTTATATTTATCGTTGTCTATGGTACAAAAGTAGGTACAAGCCTATATATAGAGCCACCTAGTGCTTAGTTTGGGATTAGTTCAGTTGTATGATTGTCCGGAGCCTCGATTCAACACGGTAAAAACAATATCGTCTTTGATCTGTTGTCGTATTGTTAACGGTAAGAGGTAGGAGGTAAAACAATACCATAACAGGTCAAATACGATTTGGATTTTACCGCCTAGAATAGAGGTTTTAACATTATGTACAGATGTTAAGGCGAATTTATCTTTTAAAGAAATGTCTTTCAGAAAATCTGACGATATTTTTTTTTACAAGATTTTGCAACATCTACACACGAATATATGTACAGTGTCGAAGGATAAAGGCCTGTTCCGACACATTCGAATAAGTTCTCGATTATTTTAAACGTAACATGACAGCCATAACGTTCCGCTGGCAAGCAAAAAACAGCATTGTGCGTCGCCGCAGGCGCCGGCGCCGCCTGTAGCTAATTTATGTATAGAAAACAACACAATGGAAACTAAAAAGTAACAACTATGAATAAAACTCAATTTATCTTGAACTTTATCATCGTGTGTGTTAAGTTTAGAATTTAATTGGTTTCGTGGAACTTGTGACTTTTAATTTGGTGGTAAGTGTGTTCTTTATTTAAATTCTAGAGCGAGATTTAAATAGAAAGATCTATTGTGTTTAAAGGGTGGTTTTGCGCCGCACTTGTTGACGCATAAAAGCTCCTTACAATTAGTTATTTGTTACGCAAAGGACTCGACTCGTATTTACGAAGACCTTACTACATAAAGCCCGATATGCGACACGGTTACCAATTCCCTATTTTCACATATAAACTACGTGTTAGTGCGTGTCTTCAACCCTGCTGCATCATCAATTAACGCATAGTACCCATGGCAGAAAATGTTTCATTAAGATTCACAGACAAAGGCAATTTCAATATTTTTAACATTGAAAATGCATTGCCAGTTGAGGACAAAAATGAGTGCCTATTATCCTGGTCATTCCACTGATTGCGAGATCCCAACACCGGGATAAACCAATTTCATTGCCTCCTCTAGACTGGCGCGTCATAGCCAGCGTAAGAGACGCATAAACACCTTAGAGCGAGCAACATTGCCTTGTATATCCGCTGTTTTATTTTAAAATGTAAAAAAGGAGGCTGACGAGAGCGAGTCACCTGATGGTAAGATTGGTAAGTGATAATCGCGACTCATAAACACCCGCAGCACCAGAGGAATCGCATGTGCGCTGCCGGCCTTTGAGACAGAAGCTAAAGCCCCCAAGGCGTATTGGTTCGGAGATAATGACACCGAGAGCTGATTCCACCGTCTACACTAATATTATAAAGAGGAAAGATTTAATCTTGATGGTTTGTTTGCATTGAATCGGTTCCGAAATAATGGACTGATTTAAAAAATCTTTCACCATTAGGATCCCACATTATTCCTGGTGAACGTAGGCTATATTTTAATTTTCAACGCGGACGGAGTCGCAGACAACAGCTAGTAGATAAATATTTGCGTGCCAAAAAGGCTTCCGCAAAACGCACAGTCCCTTACGCTGGCCACGACAGGTCATCTTGGCAATGGCCATGTGCTGAACCCGTTCTATCAAAATTGAAGTTCGAAGTTACGTTACCTCCATCGCTTTCCTTTCCATTTAGTCTTAATGGCGAGTGACAGGGATTTTCAAAGTAGGGCCTCTGTAATCGCCGTAGGGTAGAAGTACCGGTTTTGGCCATTGTACAATCGAGTTCATAAAATATGTATACACTTTAATATCTTGCCTATTTAAAATCATGTACAAACTGCAATATACGTATTTATGGACTGTACCCTTTTTGGCCATTTAGGTTGGCCATCAAAAATAGTGTAAAAATATTATCAATATTAATTCATAGTTAAGACTGAAGATTAATATAAAGATAAAATATAAAAATACGTTTGTAATTTCATAATGCTTTTTAAATCAAATCAAGTCAAATTCATTTCATATTAGTTAACATTTAGAGTAGCCAAAAAGGTGTAAAGATGTTCAAAACCTACGTACCTTCTGGCCTACGTACTCAGAGAAATTTTAAAGACGATTAACTCGTTCCTTTTTCAAACTTGTGTATGAATAATCGTTACTAAAGATCGACTTAATCTCCATCAACTGACTAAGTGCATCCGTAAGAGGCTATTAAAATAAAGCTACCATTTTGGTGGAGGCTTTCCTAGCGCACCGCTTCGCCGCCTCGTAAATTAGTGGTCTATTTCGGTCATTAAGTATTAAGCACATGAAAGTTAAAGCGTAAGCACGAGTAAAACTAAAACAAAATAGACGCCCTTGCAACCTATGCATACCTTTCGGATCGTACCTGAGTCCTATTCAGCGAAGCCACCGAAACAAACGCTTCCGACGTCCCTTTCCCTCACATGCGAAACAACGAGAGGGAACTAAAGCTTCATCTCTGAATAGGTTCGTCTTCCGAAGGACTTTTATAGGTACTTCATTAAATTTATGACGCGAAGCCCTTTGTGCAACTACCGCCAGTCAGAAACTAATTCGAGATACAATACTTTAATGGCCTTTTAAAATATTGTTGTGTCATTCGTGATGCTTAAACATAAGAATTGGTGTTAAATTGTCTGCGATTTTTTCGTCTAAAGGTTCTTTTGAGGCTTCGTTCAAGTATTAATGCAACAGATACAAAACGAAACTTCCCCGCGCTATAATATACACAAACAAATGAATGACACGTGGTGAAAACAAAACCTTAACAACCTGGGACAATTTAACCACAGATTAAATAAAAGTTGCTACTACGTATTGGCTCTGTTGTCAGATGTCTGGAGTTTCATTCGCTTACGTAATTTTAAACTATACTAGTTAGCAGCCCACGACTACGTTTGCTTTGAAGTAGTTTATAAATCTATCACTATTCCCGCGGAAACTCAATTCAATTTTGGGATAAAACATAATTTATATCACTTTTTTGTAATTTTGCTATAGGCGTGAAACGCACAAACTAACGGCAAAGTTCCAGAAACCAAGTTAAGTATTAATTTGATTCTTAGAAAAGCTAGAAGTATTCTGAAACTGTCGTACGGACTAACTAGGTTATTTCTATCTTCTAAGGGTTAGCCGGGCTAGACGCATTACGCTAATGTAGCGTCACGCCGTGCACTATATCCAGCCACTGAAACGCTGCACTTTATATTACAGAATATTAAAAGATCCATTATACTTCACGGGAACCTATTACTTTATCTAGACACCTTTGAACGAACGTTTCATTACGCAGAATTTTCATTTCATGTAAAAATTTTTTTTACCACATGAGGTTTTTTTTTGGTAGTTACAAGTCTAACCTAACCTGCATAATTAATGTTTCAGATATCCTGAAAACATCATGGTTTCACCATAAAATAGCTTTCGACGAAATGATACATGCTTTACATTTTAATTCCATCAACGTAGACTTCATTCCAATCATTCCCGATAGACATATCCAATACTCCTTTGTCCGCTCCAACTTCGATGTCCTCCATGGATCTACAGAAGTTGTCAAATTGCGAGGTGGTCATTACCAGATGTGGATGAAACGAGAAGTGGTTACCAACCGTCAGAAGGTACCTTACCTGTCATACCAATCGCCGGTTACTCGCATTTTTCATTTGCTTGTCGCAATATTAGTCAATCACATTCCTTTTATTTTTTTAATTAAACACATATATACATACGTGGAACGCCAGGTGCAACAGTCTAAAAATACAACTTTCGCTTCCTATACATTCATCAACCTCTAACAACATCAAATAATCAAACATCAAAGCTAATATGAATTATGAAACGTAAACTATTAATTATTAGATATATGTATATAATAAACCGTTCAATATAGGATTTAGAAATCATACCGGCCCAGACCTTTTAGTAGTCGCAGGATTCATCCGGAAAAAAGCATTGTCTATGAATTCCTAGTTTAACTTGTAAGATCATTACAAGAGCTTGTGTCAACGTCGTCCGAGTGTCGTTTTACGTTATTCCAAAGTGCTGCTGAGGGCCCTATTAGATCTAACTCCGATAAGCCGTTTATACTAATCTAAGTGATTAAAAAAGAAACATTCAATCTTTCTCATGAACATACCTAGAATATGCACACACAATATGTTTAAATAATAACCGTATATCCTTTTAATCTTAGTTCGTCAATCAATTAACACATTCTAACCTCAAACAAAAACATAACCTTAAAGGCCTTAAAGCGGTTCCCTCCAAAACTTTTTTGTTCCCACGCGCTGAGGGCACAGACGTCACGCGTTCAGCCTCTAATAGCTTAATAAAGAAAAATGGCGCCCGGGGCGCGCGCAACGAGTAAATAGATAAAATCAACTAAACTGAACTTGTGCAGCTGTATGTCCTTTATTTAAAGTTTAAAAATGACTTGGAAATTAAATCCTACAATTAGGAATTAACCAGACACTTTAGGAACTAGAAACGAGTGTAAATTATTAATTGATCTGTGGGCTTATGGTTAAAGCATCACTCTCGTTCTTATTTAACGTGTCAGAAAGTGACGGATGTTTTCTCCACATTTTGTCACGCTTTAAACGCAGCCATAGCACGCCCCCTGGTATGGAATTGTATGAAAATAATTATATGTTTAAAGTTTTAAACGTAACGTTATAATCGTCAATCCATAAATAACTAACATGCCATTTTTAGAGGCAACCATGCTGTAGACATAAGAAGGCATTTGCCTTAAAAAAGGCGGAGACTAGTTAATTGATCGATATTGTAAATCCAAGTTTTCAACTTTATAGGTACGAGACGCCATCTTGAATTGAAAGTGGACCTACGAGGACAGCTAAATAAATATCCTACAAAATGATAAACGAACACAACCAAGCCAACTGAAAATTCCGTTTACATAATTTACTGTAAATAAATTAAACTAAAGTCCAATTATAGTTAACAATACGCATGTCATGCCCAATAACGAAGCCTCATTAGAGGCGCAAGCGCACCTTTTCAGCTCCAAAAGGCGCCGACGCTTCCCCCCATACATTCTACCTTACATTCAGTGCCATGGACTCAGAATAGGGGCTTTTGTATGGCGAGGAGAAGGCAGAGAAGCACACAAGTCACCTGAGGGCCCTGCCTAGATGCACTAAGCTAACTAGCGTTTCTGATCGTTTCGTTTTTAACCAATCGCGTCACTGGTAGACCACGTGACTTTTCGTATCACATCATCTACCAGTGACGCGATTGGTTTAAAAACGGAACGATCAGAAACGCCCGTTAGCCCGGCCTGTATGTACCAGCTAACATTTAAAAGCCATCTAAAAGCTCAGCTCATTCACACACAATAAAAGATCAAGCAGTATCTAAGTTTAGAGTCCCTTAAATTCAGTTATATTCGTTTATTTTTTGCAGTTTTTTCCACAAAAGGAAAAACCGTGTGTGGGTTTGTTTTTGCGTGTTTTCTTTTTCTCATTCATAGTGTCAGTGTTTTTGGTCCAATATGTTATTTCTTCAGATATGTAAAAATAAAGGTAATAACTAGTGATAAGTAATAGAGAAAACTCGCTAGCTACGGCTACATTGTATTGCTAGCATGAGACAACGGGAGCGGCCTGAACGCCCAAGCTCGGAAGCGCAGCATTTGCTGAGTTGGCTCCTTTTACCACATGCCATACATACTATTTATGCATTGTTTTGTTTTATTATTTGTTGGTTAATATGAGCAATAAATCATTTTTATTATGGTAAGTGGGATTGGAGACTTGAGACACTTATTACATTCTCAAGACCCAAACCAGGAAAGTAGTATGTTAATAGGCAAACGAGCTCACATAAGATACGCGACATTGACGTAAGCTGTCGGACCGTCGCGTCGAGTGCTTATGTCAATTCCATCAACGGTACATTATCTGGGGCCATTGAGGTTCGTTTCTACTCGGTAAAACCACATTGCGATAGCATTTCAAATGCTATATTTTTTTACCGAACTAAATACCCTACACTTACTTATTTACACGTATTCATACGACTCCTGCGCCGATCCAGGCAGCTCTCAATACGTTTGTAGAACCATAATGTGTTTACAATTTTTTTTAACCGGTTCTATGATTTATGATTCGACAAAGGCTTTCGATTTCGTTCCAAGGTTGGACGGTAGTGTGTTGCTCCCCTAATGTGTTATTGGATTGAGTATAAAGGCATTCATTTATGAAAGAGCGTTGTAAAGACGTGAGTTCTTTTGGTTATTGTGTTTACCGAATTACATTATACTCGTAAATGTGAAAATTTGAGACGATGTTTAGAGTTTGGTAATTATTGTAATGGACGACTTCTGACAGGGTGGGGTAGGCAGCGCTACAGAATTACCAACAACGAAGAACGAATTAAGATGTTTGTTTGTTTAGTGACAGGTTGCAAGCCCATCGCCTAACAGTACTACAAGCCTTTATTACCTGCGTCGCCTCTTACGACTTCCACGGGAAGACATGGAGGGGCACTATTCTAACTCTGCAACCACACGGACACGGGCACGACAAATATAGTATCATCATCATCATCATCATCAGCCCGGGGGGGTCCACTGCTGGACAAAGGCCTCCCCCAAAGAGCGCCACAAGTCACGGTCTTGAGCCGCTTGCATCCAGCGGCTCCCCGCGATCCTAACCAGGTCGTCAGACCACCGGGTGGGAGGCCGTCCAACACTCCGTCCACCGGTGCGGGGCCGCCACTCGAGAACTTTTCTTCCCCAACGGTTATCAGTTCTCCGAGCTACATTATGTGGCCTGCCCATTGCCACTTCAGCATGCTAACTCTCTAATATAGTATATTCAGTCGTAATTCTGGAATGTGGGGATAAGACAACCAGTGTATACTTGCATATATTTAGTGATCCTAGGAGCTTGTGCTACCGCTAACCAGCATTCGCATAGTTGTACCTAATTGTGGGGATAACATAACCTATGAGATTACTAGCATAGAGGCATTAAAATCTTCAGAGTTGGTAACCTAATGTCGGTCTTAGGATTGCAGTCTTAAGATTTAAGTAGTCCTGAGACTTACCATCAGGTGGCCTGTGTGCTCGTTTGTCTGTGTGTTTGTATGTTTTTTTTACACGCACAACACGCGTAGTTGTCAAATTCCATACAAATGTAGGACTTGATTCAGAGGCTGAGAATCGTCATCGTATTTTGTATGGAAATTTGTAGCTTCATAATCCGCTTAAACATTTATAAAGCAAAGTATTCCCTCTAATACTCGCCTAGCATCCTCAGACACGTGAAAAAGCTAACACTATCTAGTTTAGTTCTTGCTCCGGCGCCGGTTCCCAATATGGCGGCGGTAACGAGCGCCATACTGCCAGGACAATCGGCGTGTGCGCCTAAAAACGGATAGTATCGTAAAAACTCGGCAACTTGGTGTTCGAGTATGGATAGTTGTTTTTTTTTAGTATTTATGTTGTTATTGGATAGGTTTTTATGCCTTTATTGTTTCCGTGGGAATATGCATTTTTTAAGAAATAAACAATGTCTCATTGAATTGTGAAATAATTTGCGGGTTGTAGGACCTTGTGCAGGGTCCGTCCGTATCGCTACCACCATCTTATCCATTATCTACCGTCCAACAGCAATGTTCGCATTTTTGTATTCCGGTTTGGGGATTAGACAGCCGGTGTAATGACTAGCATAGAGACATTCCATCTTAGTCCTCAGGGTTGTCATAAAAAAAAATCATTTGTTTGTTTACTAATTAATTTAAAAAAAAAATTTGGTTTGATAGTATTTTGAACTTCAGTGTATGAAAATGTATTGAAGTTGTATCGATGGGGGTGTGAGTAGAGAAAAGGTTGGAATAAGTGCTGAGCCAGTGCTTGCGGTCGGTAATGAAACTACAGCAAAACACGGAATCGGTTGTTGCTAGGCAACCACCAATCACCAAGCAGCATTCAAACCGAGTGTCTGTTTGCTTGTTTACCGATCCAAGAGATAACATCAAAAAACAATTAAATAAATAAAAACATATAGCGAAATTATCTCTTATTTTTATAAAACCTAGTTCAAAACAAACGCGATTAAACTGGTATTTTTTTTAAAGCAACTAAAAAGCAACGACCTTTACAACTCAGTATCTGACGAACATTCAACAGCACTGTCATTTTTGACCGCGCAATTGCCTTCAATAAGCAACATCTGTCAATTACAATACAAACCAAGAACTCTGATATTCCACTTGTACCGATTCAATAAGTGCACGTCGGTCCGTCAAGAAATGAAGGCATACATTCATGACAGCTACATGCACTATAAGATTTTAATTTTTACAAAGTTACATTTACCGATGATGTGAAAAGACTTGTACCTAAGATCATATGGAATTTATTTAGTTGATTGCGTGGTTAAATTTGTTGACAGCCTTGGGAATGAAGATTAGATTTTGATGGTGGATTTAAATATATGTTCAGATTTTTTAACACAAAATGTCATCATTTTATACTGAAAATTAGACTTTTCCATACACCTCTAATGTTTTTATTGAGAAGGAAGCCACAGACAAACTATAGTTAATAATCCAAACTAGGTTTTATAGCTACTTGTCACACAGTCTAATAATATTATAACTTGATTATATCTTCGGAGCTGGCCTGGAGCCAACGGTAGTATGAAATTAATTATTTTTTAGCTTTTTTCTTGTAATTTTCGGCCTTCGTGGAACCGCTTGGAGCGTCATGTTAAAACTGGGTTAAATATTATGCTGCGCCGGCGACGCCTAGAGGAGTCAGAATTACATACAATTGTTAGTTCGAGGCAGTGAAGGCGTAAGACTAAGTTATGACCGCATAAACATCCAAGTCATCCTTAGATTGATTAAGTTTTTACATGAAAATAAAGTTGCATAAAATTAAAGTTTAATTTAACATGTGGATCTGTCTACATCTCTGGTTAGTGGCTTTTTGGTTATAGGCCTGCTGCAGGTGCACTACCAGTTGAATATTTTGTTATTTTTAGCTCTTTGGTGAAATAAATTATGCGCTGGCGATGATTCAGGCGCCTGTAGAGACTTAAAAAGGTTCAAATACTACTCAAAACCTCATGTTTTTGTATAATTCTACACCTACAAATTGACTACTACTACTAAGTAAGCCCAAGGCTGGTATGTATGTATGTAAACACTTTACTGCACATAAAATCAATTACAAGTAAGTGTACAATGGTGAACTTATCTCTTTAAGGGATCTCATCCAGTAAACCTGACTATGATTGAGGCAATGTACGAGGATAGGCAAAATTGTAAGACGTGCACATAAAGTAAATAAACCAAATAAGTCTAGTCTAGTCTAGTCTAGTCTAGTCTAGTCTATGGGTACTAGAAAAACGGTAAATATACTTACATAGATAAACAAATAATTACACAGAAAACACTCAAGACTCAGAAACAAAACTCGCGCTCATGTCACAAATATTTTCCCATTCCGAGAATCGAACACAGGACCGCCTAGCTTTGTAGGAGGGGTCACTACCACTACCAACTAGTCTAAACACTTTAGGTCATCTACATCATCATTTGATGATGATGTAGATGACATTGAAAGATTTTGTAATAGACCTTTCAAAGGAATAAGCTTACGTACTTTAGTTACAAAAAAATCATTTAAGCTCTGTGTAAACATTTCTTAGGCATGAATTGGACCCAAAAATCACTGCCATCATTTAATTTGTTTAAAAAAGACAATTAATTAGTGGAATGTATTACACATTCAATCTTAAATCACCTCTGGCTGTTAAAAAACGAATTCTCACAGTATTTATCTTATTTTTATCACCAAAACACACTTAAAAAGATTAGTAACGAGATAAAATTCAAATTTTATAATCTCCCATTTACTTAAAACAAATTAACATCGTGTTACCCAAATAAATTATTTCGAAAATTTTATCGGGCTTTAATCAATGCAACCGATTATCTTGTGAGGTAAGAAGAAAATTGGATACTTCACCTGAGTTGAGTCACACTCATGAGATTTTAATATCATGAGACAATTGACCCACAAATTGACCTATACCCTGTCTATTTAACAGAGTTAGCAAAGCGTTCTTTCTGTTGCACTTTTGTATGAAAATTAAAGGGACAAGAAACTGCCAGTGGACGTGAGTGGACGTCAACAAAACGCACGTCGACGGCGAGTTCGGCTTGCATGCTGCTTGTTGGAATATTCGTAATATTTCTCGTGATTTTTGTTTGTAGTTAGAGGCACCTCAAATAATTAATTTATTGATACCATGACATTGCCATGTCATGTTTATTCATCTATAAATCCAGGTTAAATTGGAAACAGTCCAATAAACGAGCCAGGTAAAAATGTGTAACCAAAGATAAGTACGCGTCCGCCCCGAACGAGCCACAGATGTTGACTAAACTTTGACAGGCATGTAAACCTACCTTGTGCCTGTGCATCGTCCTTATCGCTGACCAATTACGTGCATTCTCTGTTTTCTAGTACTAACTCTGTTAAATAGACAAGGTATAGTCTCAAACTAAGCTCTAGGCTTATCCCGTGGGTACTGTAAAACGATAAACACCAAGTGTTGCATCGCATGTCATGCTGAGTGGGACCCTTAGGAACGGTAAAACTGCAAACCAACTCCGCAGTCCGCTTAGCTAGACTGCACGATAACTGCAAGCTGACTGCGCAGTTGGTTTGCAGTTTTGATGCAGTAACATCAACATCAGAAGTGCCCTCGAATTGCCATTTTGCAGCAGGTTTGCTGTTCAAATGCAGTCTATCTTTAGCGGCCCTATTAGTGTCAGATTCCTGCCAATATTTTTTTTAGATTAAGCTTTATTTTATTATGATGTCGGTCTATGTCTTCTGTCGTTCTATCTTTCTTTCTTCTCTAAAGATAGAGAAAACAAACATAAAAAACTGGTAATTTTCTGAATTAATCTCGTGCTCAACGCACAAATATTTGCTCTTACCAGGAGTCGAACCCGGAACGGCTAGCAGATACATCGATTTTGACGCGGTTAATTTTAAATAGGGTGTCTACTGCAGTTTCAGAGGAAAACAATCCTGCGATATCTTGAACTCGCGCATACTACTTACTAAGCCGATAATTATAAAAGGTATTATGTTTGAAGCGATCCAGTGATAGTTATCTATATGCGCGCGCGCCGACCAGTTCTCGGGCGACTGTCGATACCGCGCAAAGAATATAGAATATAGAAAACATGAAGGGTTGTTATACGATTTCACTAGTTCTGGCTTAAATATTTAGAAGGCAAACGAACTCACAGGCCATCAAATGATATTCGTAAATGGCATCTGAATCCCATAGACGTTTATATTCTCAAGACTACAAACTCAAGACTACAATCCTAAGACTTCAGTTGCGATGCCACTGGCGATGGACTGAGGACTAAGATGGAATACCTCTATGCTGGTAATTTCACCAGTAATCCTATCTCTACACCGGAACACAACAATGCGAACACTTTTGCTTGGCGTTAGTGTAAAGGAAAATATAGTGTTGATAGTGATAATTATGTGTACGGTAGTTTGAAAAATAGTGGGCCTAAAATACAGCCCTGGTGCACACCCGTTGTTAAAATGGATTTTAAACTGCTGCCAAACAAAGAAAACAATGAATTCAATGTGTTCCAGTTTTTACTTGATTTTTCACAACAGTTTTGGGTTCAAATTGTCTAAGGTTCATAGTTTTAGTCAAAAGTGTCCGCAATTTTATCCTCAATACTTGTAGGTACCTAGATACAGAATTGAAAATCATCATTTGTGACAAGGTGCAGTGCCCTCCTAAGGTAGCTGGTTTCTAAATTAAAAAGGCTAACGCCGATTATCTTTAGTAAGTAATGAGGTTGCACACTGCTGCTCACTTTTATAAGTACTTTGTCACTTTAACGACTTTGACAGGTAAGTGCAGTAGTTTAAGCATGACGTTAAAAAGACAAAGGACTATATGGTGCAGCTACTTATAAGACCGACCGTACTACAGGTGTTTGTAGAAGTTCCAACTCTTTAATTCAGCAGATTAGCAGCTTTTAGCACCTTAAAAGATGTTTTATTAACGTCTCTCGTGTCTGCGATCTCCCAACTCTCTGCGCCTGCGCTGGGTATAATCACATCGTTTACGACACGAGTCCGACCGGCGCTTAGCCTGATTATAACCCTGCCGATTATAATACGTGTGTTATTGCCAGGGTTCTGTTCTTACCAGGAAACCATTCAGATGAGTTACGTAATGCCAAGCTGTCAGATGCTTATCGATGACAACTCGGGAGCTATAAGGTTGTGTTTCGTGTACTTTTAGGTTCTTCTTCTTCTTCTGGCTGAAAATCATCGCTGCGGTTGTTTAACACCTCAGCATTTTGCTGAGCCAGTGTCCGATTCACTGCCGCGAAGACACACTCACTACTTGAGTAGTATAGAGTCTTGAGTGTATAGTGAATAAATGCTTTTTTTTTTCTTTTAAAGGATTCCAAATGGTTATTTATTACAATACCCTAAGCATTCGTTGTCCGTCTGCCCTTCCTTCCTAAATTGAAAGAGTTGTATCTTTAGAAGCGTAGCACTATGTTATGACCCATTTCCCGTACAGAAAACGTTTCTTTATTGTTTTTGTTCGTCAAATCAGTAATACAGACACGAGTCGAGTGTAATATAATTATTGTGCATACCCTAAAGAAGAACAATAAATAATATCTATATACCGGCTAAGTATGACTCCGATTCACAAAAAAACAGTTTTAGTGAATGCGTACCATTCCTAAGATTAAGGGGACTAACACAGCTTCCCTTGCCCTCACTTGCCTTGCCTTGATTTTTATTGTCGCGCAGTTTCCCACTTAGCTATAAATAATAACTGCAAATCCAGCCGCATAATCACGAAAGACTTCCCGCGTTCAAAACTTTAACGGGCGGAACAATTTCCATCAAAATCATCATCATAGTCAAGAACCATCTATAGTTTACATAGATACTTCCGTTTGGGAGTTATAAGCCACGCACAGAAAAAGGCGTAAATAAAATCGTTTATCTGTTCTCATACATAAAGTCGAGAACTTAAATTTGGGACGCACCTTAGGTCCAAAGTCAATCTGCCATTCTACAACAATAAGGTTGAGTTTCCTATAAGTTATAAATGACTTCACAACTCTAGAGACATTGATGACTTCAAGCATATTTTTCTTGTAATGGGTCACAAATTAACGTTCGTGATAGTACATACATGTTTAATAAAATTTCCAGCGGAACCTTCACTTGATATTCCTCCAGAGTATAATTTGCGCTAATGATAATGTCGCATAACCATACGTTTCTCAATATTTCTCGTCGTATATCACTTTAACAAGCTGGGGTATAGGCGCCACTAAAGTGCCATTAAAACTAAATTAGCTCAACGGCTTGTAATAACCTTTCTGTACGAATTTAATTTATTTATACACCACTAAAGTTATATTTTGGTCTCAACGAACGGATTAATTCATTTCTGGTCCGGTTACCAAAACTAATCTCTTGGTGAGGATGGCAAAGTAAATAGTTGACAAGACGGGATTTCAAAATTATAATTTGAATAACAAGAAGTCAGCTTAAGGAGTCATACCAAAATAACTCCTAAAACTAAGTAATTGTGGTAATTTATTTATTAAACAAAGTTAACACAAACCAAACATCCAACCAACCTGGTTTATTGAACTTTTAGTTTAAGTACCTAATACAGAAGACGAAGACGAAGAAGGATAGCATGTCTAAAATATAAACTAAATTGATCCAACAAATGACATTAAATGCATCCTTACCCAAGCTCAAGCGGCGATGAAAAATCGTTTTAAACACAAACTGTAACTTTCTAAACGAAATAAGACTTATAGAACCAGATAGGTGATAACGTCCCATAAAACTGAGCAGTAAAAATTAACAAAACTCCTTTGTGTCGGTTAGTTTAACGACCGGTTTAAAGGCTAACGGAAGAAAGATGGACTGTAGAGACTTTAAATCACAGTCGTAAAGAAATCAAGGGCCAAGATGAAGATTTAATTTGTTTTGGTATCGGTGCATTAAGTTAAAAGGGAAAAAGAGAACTGGTTGAAACTTTTTAAGTTTATGAGTGGAAGACAGTTATTGGAGCAAATAGGCAATTTTGTGCTGTGGCAAACTTTAAACGATAGTGCATGATTAGCTAAAACTTGGTTTAAGAAAGAAGGTGATTAGAAAGAGGCTGTAGAAAAGAGGTGGACTTTAGTTAACGTTAATATACAGAAAATGGATTGGTAATGGCATGAAGTAGGATGATACTGATGATGATGAAAATGCTGATGATTATGATGATGATGATGATGAGGATGACGATGATGATGACGAAATAGGATAGGAGATAGGGTAGGATGGGATAGGTAATCGAATCCAAAACTGTTCTGTAGTAACTATCAAAATTTAGGTACTAGAAATGATCTTGAATTTTAACTGTCTTCAATGTATTTGGCATTCTTTCTTAAATATGTTTCTATTGATGAAAACCTTTAATTGTTTCTTTCGTTATGTATATGTATTTACTTCTACGAGTATCATGGTTTGTAAGCTGTTGGATTTCCAATAAAATAATAATAAGCCTTTTTATAGACCTTTTCACATTCTTCAATACTGGTCTTCAACTATTGCAAGCTCATCCGCTCTTACATGTGTTCTGCCTATGGCTGTTAGATATAAATCACTAAATGGTATAAAATCAATGATAACGGAACCCAGCAGGCGTAAAATAGAAGCGCCTAATGAAGATTTAGGGGCAGTAAATTATGTAGAGTTTATTGAGCTGCGTAGGTCAAACAGCAGGAAACTTGGTGGTGCAATCATCAACATAGATGCACATTCAGCTTCGGATTTACCAGTTTCCATATTAAAAGGACACGATATGGAGGTTTAGGTACTGAATGCGTTAGATGTGGTGTCCTGTTCATTGACTTTGTAAACACCGACTTCGGTTAATTTGTTTGGGATTGAAGTTTACTGATAAATAATACTATGATGTATTTTGTCCTTACTTTTAAGAGTTTTGTAAACAGAAGAAAGGAGCACATAGGTTATTGGTAAGTAATCTAAATCTCTTTTACACCAGTGTTCGCGCCTGCAACGCGCCCGCGGCCGCGGGGGAAGAGGACGCGCGGGGGACCACCGGCAGACGGCCCGGCGCCGCCGGCGCCGGCACTTGCGAACAGACACTGAAGCGATCACATCTTTATCAATTTTTTATTAAGCTGTTTCCATTCAAATTGAAAGTATATTCAATTCCCAAGCAAGTCGCATTTTTATTATAATTCTTAACATGTGGCGACCGTGAAAATTAGCTACAAGGAGTAGCTAAATAAATAACCAATCTTCGGACGGTTCGAGAACAATCGGAGTACCGTTACTCGAGTTTGAAATTTAACGGACAAGAGGAACAAAGGATTTGATGGGCGCGTATGCAGATTTATTCACCTCTGGCTGACGAGAAGGTTGTCGACGAGCTCTAGACATCTGGATGGTTGTCCCGAGGGAAGTACTAGGCCTAATCCTTTACTATATCCTACCTATTTCCGTTTCAATATGTGTATGCAGCTTGCCGCTCCGAATGTGTTAGGATAGTATCTAGCTAACGCGTACTATCTCTTTATTTCTACATGTCGGCTATTGCGCGATAAAGTATTTTATTTGCAGTTGCATTTCTTTGTCCCACTTCATACGAATTCTATTTCGATACCTATTCACATATATATATTTTTCTCTTATCTGCACTTCAAGCAAACTATATACCTATCAAATAACTTATTGGTATACAGTTAAATCCAATTTCTGCTTATTTGTATAATAAAAGCACGTCATAAGTACAAAGAGCTTGTAAGGTAGTCTACCTACCTTCATTTGAAAGCATAAAATATAAAAGTGATATTCACAGTAGTTTGCCGACTATTTCAGTGAGAATTACGAACTCGTACGCTTCCCGGCGTTATTGAGTTGCGGCTCGTGTCCAGCGGGCGTCGCCGGCGCTTATTGTGGAGCCGAGCTGTGTGCGCAGCGCGGGCGCCGTGCAGACCATTGTGACGGCTGGATTTAAAGTGCTGTACCACTACCTACAGGTTTGGTCTATTTGTAGTACTTTACTTAATTCATTGCCTTTTCTACGTAACATTTTATTCCGTTAGCGTTTAGTCATGGAGACACTTAAAGAGCTGCTTAAAAAACGAAGCATTATAAAGGGCAGACTGACTAAGTTTAAAGATCACATTAATGTTTTAAATCAATTAGGTTCCAGTAAGATAACAACGGTTCAGATTAAAGATTTATCGATGAGGGTGGATAAATTCCAGGAATTGTTGACCGATTTTAGCGCCTTACAATCTGATATTGAATTACAATCGTCAAATATTGAAGAACAAATCGCCGAACGCGATGTGTTAGAATCGCAGTTCTTCTCTCTCCTTTCTATGGCACAAGAGTTAATTGAAACCGCAACATGTAATAAAAATGCAGGTGGAAGCGAGAGTGTGGCGGGTTCGTGTTCGCATGCCTTTAACTCGGTTAAACTTCCTACGATTAATTTGCCAAAGTTTGATGGGAATTATTTAAAGTGGCTGGAATTCCGCGACACTTTCGATTCGCTTATAAATGATAATGAGTCAATACCACTCATAAACAAATTTCATTATCTGAGGTCTAGTTTAGAGGGCAGTGCGTCTATTGTAATTCGATCTATAGAATTTACCGCCAATAATTTTAAAAACGCATGGCAGTTATTGTGCGATAGGTACAATAACAAGAATATTTTAATAAATAATCACCTCAAGTCGTTAATGAGTGTTGAACCTATTACGAGGGAATCTTTTAAGGCATTACGATTTATGATTGATCACATCTCTAAAAACTTGAAATCTTTGCAAGCGCTGGGACTGCCCACTGATCAATGGGATGTTTTATTGATATTTATCGTCTCAGCAAAGTTGGATTCCATCACGAGTAGAAAGTGGGAAGAGCATAAAAATAATTTAACCATATTACCCACTCTGGCAGATTTTTATACATTTTTACGTAATCGAGCCGATATTTTAGAAACGACGCACTTTAATAGGTCGGATAAATACGAACATAGGCCAATTTCATATAACAAACCGGTCCGATCGTTTTTTACCGCGTCGGATCACAATATTAAGCGTTCTCAGCTATGCGTAATATGTAATCAGACTCATTTCGTGCACGAATGTTCTAAGTTCAAAGAATTGGATATCGATAGCAGGGTTCGCGAAGTCACTAAGTTTAAGCTTTGCAATATATGTTTACGTACTGGTCACAGTGCCTATCAGTGTCGACTAAAGGGTTCATGTAAAGTGTGCAAAGGTAAACACAATACCTTGCTACATAAGCAGACAGCTGATTATAGTTCAGAACCGGTTATGCCGGGCAGCGCATCTACTGCACCCGCGCTAGGGCCCGTCGCCTTATCAGCTGTGACGATGACTCACACACTATTGTGCACGGCACGGGTGGAGCTCGTTAATAAGGAAAATGGTACAAGTATTATTGGTCGTGCATTATTAGATACCGCAAGTCAATCATCTTTTTTAACAGAAAGGGTACGGAATCAATTAGGTTTGCGTATGGAATCTAATAAAGGGCTCAGTGTTTGTGGGCTTAACAATATGAATTGTGATATTACCGGGAGTTGTGAAGTAGAAATAAAATCATGCTTATCTCCATTTCATACACGAATCTCGTGTTTATTAGTGCCTACGATAACAGGTGCATTACCCGGCGTAGAAATAAATACGGATGGATTAGGTATTCCGGGCAACATTCAGTTAGCAGATCCTAGTTTTTTTAAACCTTCTTCAATCGATATTTTATTGGGAGCGGATATATTTTGGAGCATAATAGGTACAAATCAAATACATTTAGGTCCTAATATGCCTATATTACAGGAATCGAGGCTGGGGTGGCTAATCGCCGGCCCAGTTGGTATTGATCAGTCCAGATCCAAGGTCTATTGTAATTTCAGCCATGTTGATTTAGATAAAACTATGGCCAAGTTTTGGGAGGTTGAAGAATTGCCTTCGAATGTAAAAACTTTGTCTTTAGAAGAACAATTTTGTGAAGATAACTTTTTAGAGAACACAACTCGCTTGGACGACGGGCGGTTTTGTGTTAAGATACCCTTAAAGGAACCCGAAAGTAGTCTCGGTGACTCTTTTTATTTAGCTAAGAAGCGTTTCAATAATTTAGAAAATAAATTGAATAAATATTCGCAACTTAAAGAATCGTATAGTGGATTCATTAATGAGTACAAAAGTTTAGGCCATTTAAGCGAAGTGGAGCGTCCGAATAATGGAAATTACCTACCACACCATTGCGTCACTCGCGATAAAAGTGAGACAACGAAGCTGAGGGTGGTATTTGACGCTTCAGCAAAAACTTCTTCGGGCAAATCCCTGAACGACATTCAGGCTGTAGGGCCAGTTGTTCAGAGTGATTTAATATCGATTTTATTAAGATTTCGCGGACATAGGTTCGTGTTATTGGGTGACATTGAGAAAATGTACCGGCAGATCGAGTTGCATCCTTCTCAACGTCATCTCCAATTAATTTTATGGAAAGGTCAAGATAGTAATGAGTTAAAAACGTTGCAACTGAATACCGTAACGTATGGTATGGCCTCTGCTCCCTTTTTGAGTACGAGGTGCCTTTTACAATTAGCTAGTGAATGTGATGATGATATTATTTCTAATGTAATTAAAAATGATTTTTATATCGACGACCTTAATACAGGCGCCGAGACAGAAAGCGAGTTGCAACATATATATAAAAATGTTAATAATGTTTTAAAGTCTGCATGTCTTCCGTTAAGGAAAATACGCACGAATTGTTCACATGCATTCACCAATGAAGAGTCAATCGCTGACCTCGTTGAGCTGTCAAAGGAGTCTAGTGTGTTAGGTCTGAGTTATTGTCCTAAAAATGACATGATACAATTTCAAGCTAATATTGAGCACGCTTCACGGCACACGAAGAGGTCAGTTATTTCCACAACTTGCAAAGTATTCGATCCACTAGGTCTTATTTGCGCTGTTGTTATAAAGGCTAAAATATTCTTACAGCAGTTATGGGTGGAAAAGTTGAGTTGGGAAGATCCCTTACCGGATAAGCTTTTAGGTATTTGGTTAAAATTTATTAATAATTTGTATTTAATTTCTGATATAAAAATAAAACGAAATGTTATATGTGAATGGCCTATTTTAATAGACTTACATTGTTTTGTAGATGCTTCCCAGAGCGCATTTGGCGCATGTGTGTATTTGCGGTCAGTTAATAAAAGGAAAGAAGTTACTGTTAGACTTTTGTGCGGAAAGGCCAGAGTTTGCCCTTTAGGATGTACCACCATACCAAGAAAAGAGTTGTTAGGAGCTTTGTTAGGGGCGCGTTTGTGTGACAAAGTGATCAAGTCAATTCGTTTCAAGGTAAACAATAAAACGATTTGGACTGATTCAACTGTTGTCTTGGGATGGCTTAAAACCGACGTTAAGAATCTAAAAATGTTTGTATGTAACAGAGTGAACGAGATTAATGAGTTAACTTGTGGGTTTCAATGGAGACATGTACCGACCAGTATGAATCCAGCTGACCTCGCCTCGCGGGGAGTCGACCCTCAGGATATCGCTTCTTCTTGCTTGTGGTGGGAAGGTCCTTCTTTCCTCAAGAAAGACGAATCTGAGTGGCCGCAGCATTCATGCACTTCTCCAATTTTACCAGAGTTGAAAGTACATGTTTTATTATCCATGGATCATGTTAACACGAACAACTCGCTTATTGATTTCACTCGATATTCGAATTTTGCGAGGTTAGTTGAAATATTCGCTCATGTATTACGATTCCTAAATAATTGCAACAAAGCAAAGAAAAGGGTCTCTGGGCCCATGAATTCAATGGAATTAAATAAGTCACAAATGATTTTAGTTATATTTAGTCAATTAGAATCTTTTCAGGATGATATTAAAGTTCTAGAACAAGGTAAAGCATTGCACAGAAAGAGCAAATTATTAGATTTAACGCCATTCATTGATACAAACGGAATCGTTCGCGTTGGCGGGCGATTAAATAATTCGAGCTACAATTATGATAAGAAACATCAAATAATCTTGCATGCCAAACATAATTTGACTAGACTTATAATGATGCATGAACACATAAGATTATTTCACGCAGGCCCGCAGTCAACCCTAGCATCAGTTCGAGACAGGTACTGGCCGATTGGAGGCAGGCAATTAGCGCGTAATGTAGTTAAAAGATGCGTCACGTGTATTCGGTTACGAGCTACTACTTTGCAGCCAATAATGGGACACCTACCTGAGGCTCGTACCAATGCTGCTTTCCCTTTCTACTCGGTCGGGGTTGACTTTGCTGGGCCGTTTTTAATCAGTAGTCGAAAGGGGCGTGGTAGTCGCACAAGTAAATGTTATTTGTGTTTATTCGTTTGTTTAAGTACTAAGGCTGTACATTTAGAGTTAGTGGGTGATCTCAGTACTCAAGCATTTATCCTATGCCTCCGAAGATTCGTTTCGCGTAGGGGCAGGCCCTATGAGATTTACTGCGATAACGGTAGGAACTTCGTAGGAGCAAGCAATGAGTTAGGTAGGGTGCTGAAATCCAGCCGTCAATCTGTCTATGAATTCTCTAGTAATGAAGGAATCAAATTTGTATTCAGCCCCGCTTATTCCCCCCATTTCGGTGGAATTTTCGAGGCTGGAATTAAATCAGCCAAGCATCACCTAAAGCGTGTAGCTGGCAATGCTGTCTTGACGTTTGAGGAGTTGACGAGTCTGTTTACACAAATTGAAGCAATTCTAAATTCACGACCGCTATCTCCTCTCTCGTCCAATTGTACTGATCCCTCTCCTCTGACCCCAGGCCATTTTCTCATCGGGAGACCGCTTATGTCCATTCCTACAATGCCAGTAGACACAACTAGACCCAACAGATACGAGCTCATTGAAAAAATACGCCAACACTTCTGGGAAAGATGGAGCCGGGAGTACATAGCTGAGCTGCAGCAGCGCACCAAGTGGCGCACGCCCCAGCGGGAGCTGACCTGCGGGGACGTCGTCATACTCAAGGAGGACAACCTGGCGCCGCTGCAGTGGCGCCTAGGACGTGTGAGCCGCCTGTATCCTGGAACGGATGGCGTCAGCCGGGTTGCTGACGTAACCACTTCGAAAGGAGTCATACGAAGGGCAATAAATAGACTGTGCCTCTTGGTACCTCTCGTTGATGACGATGAAGCGGAGGACGCCAATATTCAAGATAATTGAAAGCCCATATGCTTTCAACGTCCTGGAGGATGTTCGCGCCTGCAACGCGCCCGCGGCCGCGGGGGAAGAGGACGCGCGGGGGACCACCGGCAGACGGCCCGGCGCCGCCGGCGCCGGCACTTGCGAACAGACACTGAAGCGATCACATCTTTATCAATTTTTTATTAAGCTGTTTCCATTCAAATTGAAAGTATATTCAATTCCCAAGCAAGTCGCATTTTTATTATAATTCTTAACAACCAGAATGTAATCAAGTTTAAATAATTACATACATAAATTAACTCACGTCCTCATTCCCAGTGGGAGTGGGAGATAAGTAAATAGGAGCTATCAAGACGTTGACGATACGGAAACATGACAAAGACAGTAAAGTTTTACGATGTAAAATCTCAGCCCCGTATTTATTTAACTAACTTTTTTTGGATACGTTAAAATGGTTTCAATGTCGGCAAAACTTTGTTTATAATTCAAGATATTTGTATATAATGCGGGACTTAAGGCGCTAAGGGGATTTGTCGGATTACATTGACTGAGCCCCGCCGCGACGTCTAAACCGATAAGTATGCGGTTTCGACACGATGACAGGCAACAAGCTTAGAAATATCAATTTGAGGCCGTATAAAATTAATATTTAATTCATGTTTATAGGTAGACGTAAAACCACTCGCTGATTATCACATCGTGACTTAAAAGAAGGATAAAAATTGTATAAGCTTCGCATGTAGTATCTTTTTACTTATACAAATATTGCCTTTAATTATTTCCCACTGCTGGACAAAGGCTACCTTCTTATCCATTAACCTACCACCAAACAGCAGTATTCGCATTGTTGTGTTCCGGTTTGGGGATAAGGCAGCCGGTGTTATGACTAGCATAGAGGCATTCCATCTTGGTCCTCAGGGTTGGCAACGCATTTGCAGTCTTAGGCTTGCAGTCTAGTGAATGCGAATGTCTATGGGCCACAGTTTCCACTTACCATCAGGTGGCCTGTGTGTCGTTTGCCTTCTCTAGGCCATAAAAAAAACCTCCTCCCTGGATTTTCACAGCTCCCTGTCCATAGCAACCTCCAGCCAATCTTTTAGGCAACCATGTCCTTATTAAGTTCCTAAGTCATCCCGCCACCTACGCCGCATTTATCGTATTTGTGAAATTCAAAGTAGTTTCACCTGTGACTTCGGTGCTTTGTTTTCTGGAGTATGAATGGTATGACACAAAACTCTGATAGAAAAAAAAAACTCACATTTCCGACTCAAGTAACTATCAGTATATCGGGCAATTTCTATGCACGTTACTCGAAATCAGAAAGTATTCCACGTAATATAAGTAAACACACACACACAGCAAATTCTGTCCTGACTTTTTAACAAACGGCTTTACCTACTTGAATTCCACCTACATAATTTACTCCAACAATCTCCCACCAGTTAATAACTTCCTGGTCAAGTCGGGTAATCACTGGGAAGGTGTCGGAGGAGGCCACACGCGTGGATAATTAGCCCCAGGGGGCGCGCTGACCAAATACTGGGCACTGGGGCTGGCCTGATGCAGGGGAGGTAGCGGTACACCTAGTAGGACAAACCTTCATTGGCCTTTCTTTCAACTACACATGATAATTTCATTTCAAATTCATAGTGCTATTATAATGCTTGTAGTGTTATC
This sequence comes from Acleris sparsana, assembly GCA_923062465.1. Lineage (NCBI taxonomy): Eukaryota > Metazoa > Arthropoda > Insecta > Lepidoptera > Tortricidae > Acleris > Acleris sparsana. The sequence goes on from OV281286.1 coordinate 21,262,985, forward strand.
ATTGTTATGAGTATTAAGTATGTGCAAAAATGTCTGACTGTTGAGTTTCTTCTCAGCAGTGTGGTCTCTTGTTGAGAAGCGGTGATAGATTTTGTGCCCGTGTGGCCTACTTTATACGTTTTTAACTGAATCTATGCGGAATCAACGTCATACATTTATGACATATGTTTAGGGCATTAAATGCACCCCTTACGTAAGAAATGTATACATAAGTTACACATTAAAAAAAACTTCAATACAATTGGGAATTATACTCTAACTCGAAAAACATTTCGAGGAATATGGGGTTTAAAGCCGTTCTGCATGATTAAGTTTTTGAAATATTATTCTATGTCAGATGTTTCAACAAAAGTATATTTAACCTTTGTTTGACTTTCGTTTTCGGCTTAAAGCAGGTGTATCTTACGGGTTAGGCGAAAACCGCTTGAGATAGTATGTTTTAATACAATATTACAATCACTTTTTATCATTAGATATCATTTAATTGTTGTAATTTATAAGAAAATGCCAACACAAATTAAAATAATCATGTCTTCCATAAATGTCTGCTAAATAAATAAAGATATTAAATCAAAACTATTGTCAAATACAAAATTAATCAAATAATCCTCTTAAAATTACCTATTCCTTCGAATTAGAATGTAAAAACCATGAGTTATTTTTTTGGTCTATCCCAATTGAGTAAATTGTTTTCTAGGTTCTGCAGGAGTATTAAAATGCATTTTATCAACAGGTGTGCCCCAGGGCCGTGTTTTAGGCCCACAATATTTAATCCTGCGTATAATGTCACTCGTCATCGCTTTTCACTCATTCCTTGTACACCATCATTCGCTCTGGTATGCCTTAAGTAACCAGCACATTTGACACCCGAAACGTGTGTTTTGAGCGAGATCGCCGACTTGTTTTCCTAGTCAATAGCCCAGTATGGACCTATAGCCCAGTATGGCCCTTTAACCGGTTACGAAATATGAACGCGGTCAGATGTGATTAGATACTATTGTGTTTCTAGTGGTTCCGACCGGATTTGGATCACTTTCTAATTCTAAATTACAACATTTTAAGGTAAATATACATGAGAACCGAGCTTAGCTTTTCTACATGGAATTAACAACGTGTTACTTGTTATTAAAGGGCCTTTATCTCGTTAAGGCTTATTAGAATTCCTTTATCCGTTATCACATCGATAAATAAAGTTTAAAAATGAGTTCTATAGTTTCCTGAATCATTATTTCTGTATTATACTGTATGTGATCTATGTCTTGTAGTGTATTTACAACCAACTACCTCAAATTTTAAATTATATGCAACGTTTCGGCAAATGCTTCTGCTTTACTTATCTTGTGATCTTTTTCTTCTTTTGGAAATGTTTCTTTTATTTCTGTTCAATGTTTATAGTCCATTTCTCGTTATTCCCGGTCCCTTATTCGACCAGATTTGACCGCTAAAGGCTCAGAAGCCCCGCTAGCTAACCGGTCTGGACAATTACGTCCCAACTAATTGGGCACTGTCACACATGGTTTCCAACTGCCGACTCTGTGTCACTGGTTAAGGCAATAATAAAGGATTTATGTTCGAGATTGAATCGCAAATCTCAATTTGGGAATTGTGGTTTTTTTTTTGAGTATGAAATAAACTTTCTTTACTGCTTTTGAATTTTGTAAGCTTGGGCTAAAACACAAGTTTATAAAAATCTATTCCTGACTGAATGTAGGTGACTCTTTTGGATTGATTTCATTCTTCCCCTATTCCTGATTTGAAATATTATACACATGTTTTGTTCATAACAGTATAACAATATGACTATGTAGCCAAGGTACCTAATTTTTGGCTACAGCAAAAGCAGTATTATCAGCATCTTACTGTCTATCTTGTACATTAGATATAATATCATGTTTGGCCTTGTTAATAACAGTGTCTAATTCTAAAAGCATTTCTTTATAGTAAAATACAGTCAACCATTTATTTTCAAGCATATTTATTGCCTTTATAGCTTTAGGTGCAGTGTCCCCTGTGTTGGAATGCAGGACAAGAAGCCCGGTGTCATTGGGAAGGACACATTTTGTCGACCCTTGGAAGTGGAGCGGTTGCCCGGTTGGTATCTCGATCGGTACTCGTAATGATCTTATTAAATAAAGTCTTGGAGTTATGAGTTTGGAGATTTGGTTTTGGTACCTAACTTTGCCTTTTATGGTTAAAGTTTAATGTGTATGAGGGTATTTTCATAGAAGATCCTAAAGAGTTGAATGGAATAAAATTAATGTGGTTTTACCATTAACTTTACTTGGCAGAATTAACTTACGCAGACATGTTCAAGTTGCTTTAAGTGTTTTTAATTTGTAATAATCTCTTCTTCTTATATGTTTTTACTAACTGAATCTTGCTCACTTCATGTAATTAACGCTGGACCTCGTTTCTATTGAGTTAAACCATTGCCTTCGATATTCTATCGTATAGTTTTAAACTTGGCCGCCATTACTGTCAAGTGAATAAAGGCTATCGTAACGTTGACTATACGATAAAATGTCAAAGGCAATATGGTTTTACCCAGTAGGATAGAGCGGTAGTGTTCGCATGGCTGTTCCTATGTGGTAACAAGACAACCGGTGAAATTACTAGCATACAGGTATTCCATCTTAGTCCTCAGGGTTGCCAACGCATTTGCGGTCTTAGGATTACAGTCCCACTCACAACCAGGTGGCCTGTGTGCACGTTCGCCTTCTTCAAGCCATAAAAAAGGTCTTGGATCTTAGGGTTTACCTACCCATAAATCTGCGCTCTATGGCTATTGTGCTGCAGTATTTTTTCGGTTCCTTTTTTAACGCCTGCCTAATCAAGTCTAGCTTTGTATTTTGTACTAAATAAATGTTTTTTTTCTTCGTAAATCAATTTATGTCTACTTACTACAAGTCTAGCAAGAGTTGCACCAACACCGTCGCATGCGCATGACAGTGAACAGTGAATCACCGCGTCCCGATTCCGGACGGCTCGATAAAAATAGACGACAATACAGACGTTTTGTCGCGTATACAGAAATAAACGCTATTGTGGACCACCTTAACGTTTGTACGTTTAAAATTAAACACGATGGTACTTGAAAAGATAAAACAATATGTAAAAAAAAAAGTCTCGTTTCCCGGCCATGTTTCATGAAGAGTTAGGACTTTTGGTGGCAAATCGTCGTTCCAGAATCCATGGAGACGCTATTTCCTAATTATTATAATACATAACACTTGATTTTGACCTTCAGTATTTTAATATTTCAAAATTCATTTATTCATTATTCGGCCGCACCAATTTAAATTAATTTTGGTATTGAGGATATCTCTGATGTGAAAGCGTTACAAACAAGCAAATATTAATAGGTATGAAATAACCGAACTAAATATGTATTTAGTTCATTTTTGAATATGATAATACCGAAGGTCAAAATCAATGTTATGTATTATAATAATTAGGAAATATCGACTCCATGGATTCTGGAACGACGATTTGCCACCAAAAGTGGATGGATTCTAGAACCACGAAATGCCACCAAAATCCTAACCCTATTCATGAGATAAGTACAGAAGGGGACTAGATATCGATCATGGAATCGACTACCAAACGGTACTTTTAGCCCAATGGTACCCTGTTCACCATAGATCGGTGTCACAGTGATATTATAAAACAAGTTGTTCGACACTTCTTATGAATTTAATCATAACGTCACTGAGACACAGTTCAATGGTGGTTCAGTAGACCTAGACATGATGCAAATGCTGCAAAACTACACTCAGGAGCAAAAATACCGGGTCAGAGTGCGTTTTTCATACAAACGAGACTATTTCGAAGCCTTGGTTCCTCGCCAGGGGTTGTTTTGAGTGAGTTTTAATGGTGGATACTGCGAGGTTCAATAGAGGTCGAAAGTTCTTAAGATACCTAACTGATCGCACAATCAGTTAACACCACAGCGGGAGAGTTTGGGTCAGCACTTGGATTTCCTTATATTTTATTGCCATTTTAGATGTTTTTCTGAACATGCACAATTCCGGCGTTAACCGCAGATTCATTCAGGTGTGTATCCTAGGCACGTCGGAAGTCCTGTATCGATACTCGGGGTATTCATCATCAGATTTCACTAAAAGAATTCCCTGGCGTGGAACCAAGGCTTCGAAATAGCCCCTTTAGTATGAAAAACGCACTCTGACCCGTTATTTTTGCTCCTGAGTGTATTTATTTTATTTTATTTATTTATTTATTTAAAAAGTTTTGTAAGTAGGCCCTGTAGGCACTTTTACAAGTCTGAGTCTACCAGCGCTTCCAAAGAGACCACTGTTGAGAAGAAGCGCCGCAAGAAACTCAACAGTACACCGTTTTTTCCAAATAAATCACATTACAATACTAAACTTAAGCTACACAATTTAAATGTCACAGGGATGTACAGGTCCCAGTAGTAATAATAATTAAATTGTCGGATTAAAATAAATAATACAATTTCGGAGATGTAAGCAGTCTCCAAATGTCAAATTAATATTAAGAATTAAATATAATTTAAAAAAAAACACAAAACAAGGATTGTAGTTGTTTCCTATCGACTCCCAATTTATGGAATTGACATAAGCGGTCAACGTGATCTGATTTGTACATCAATCCATTATCAATCAATTTTCGAAAATCACTGACTTAAAACAAACTACTTTATTTTTCATATGGAGTCAGTTCTTGTAATCTAAAGTAGAGAAAGATAGCTCTGGTGCAAAGTTCACCGTATATTCCGGTTTCTATGCTATAGTGTGTATTAGTATTCTTCTGACTGATTGATCGATCAACGCACAGCTGAAATCCCTGGACCTTAGGATTTGAAATCTGGATGGATTATTTATTTATTTATTTATTTATTTACTAAGGAAAACAAACAGCTTATATTATACATTAATATTACAACAGAGGTGAGTTATTCATAAGCCAACAAAGTTTTCACCACTGTATGTTACACATTTAGGAATTATAACTACACAAAGCTAGCACCGTATATTAAATCATGCAATTAAAACAGTAACTTTCTAGACATGAAAAAGAAATAGTTTTCAAAATTCATAACCGATAAAAGGTAAAAGGTAACTAAATTAAATTAAATTACAAAGTCATTTTAACTGCACTTACATAGCTGCCAAAACTGTCATGGAATATGTCAGTATGGATATATTTGTGATTGTGAGTGGAACACGCCCTTGTAAGGAAGCGATTTTTCGAATAGTTGTTCCTACAAAATTTTATGGCGAATATTTTTTTTTTTTTTTTTTTTCCTTGGATATCCTAGGGGTGAACTAAGAAAATAGGGTGAGTAGCGGTAGCAAATTCAGCCCGTACGAAGTCACGGGCGCCCTCTACTTAGTTACTTATGTAAATGCACCAAGAATTAAAGTTAAGCTTGAGCAATAGCACCTAATATCATTTATTTTCCAAGTACCGAAGACCACATTTGCTCAAGGAGCAATTAAAAAGAATGTCATTTAATAATTAATATAAAACCAAGAATCAATCAAAAAAGTCAATTCTTCAACATCGCAAGGGTAAGTGACCTGTGATTCAAACCTCGTTTCAATCCCATACGTAACAACTCCACCTAAAGTAAATGAATTGTAGGCTCTATTTCTATTACAACATGGTTGACAGTTGAATGTGTTATGATGACTGATTTACGTGTTTATTTCTGTTCGTCTATATCGGTTGGCTTCCAGGATAGTACTATTTATTCTCCCCCCTTTTTAGCACCATTCAGAAGTCTGGGGCGAAATCGTGGCTCAGACAGGATTGGTAACTATAAAGGTTTCCGCTTCTGACTCGTTTTACCCTACAGCGAAAAAGAAAAGGGTATTAGGTGATGCGGTAAGCCTAGGTCGGTACTTAGACAGAGTCAGCTTGCGAAGTTATGAAGCTAGTAGTCCTGGGTTCAATTAAAAGTAGTCTTGGATATTTTTTTTTGTCTAATAATTTGGCATAAAAAATAATAATAAGGAACCCTTTGTTTCCCATAAAAAGATAAGATACAAGATGTTTATTCAGTAAGTAGGCCGCACGGGCACTTTTACACGTCAAAATCTACCAGCGCTTCGCAAGAGACCACTGCTGAGAAGAAACGCCGCAAGAAACTCAACAGTCAGTCGTTTTTTTTAAATACTACTTATGATATTAAACAATTATAAAGCTTAACCTAGCATGATACAAAACAATGAATTTAACATAAAATAAAAATAAAAAAGATTCAAGCGTAGCTTGAGCAGGAAAATGTGCCAAAACTAAGAATCTCTCTCTCATATCTTTATCAGTTCATAATGTTTCTTGACATAATTATTAACAGTTATAAATTTTGTATCTCTGAAGCCGTTCTTTTTTCAGAATTGTCTCAAGTAACCAATAGACCAGGCTAGGTTAGGTTAGGTTTGATTTATATAGTCAAAAGCAATGAAAGCGGGTCACTTTGTATATAATTTTCTTAGAAAGTGACCCGTTTTCATTGAGCTGAGTCAAACCGCGGACAGTTGGTCAGACAGACATGACGATACTACAAGTATTCCTTTTGGACTACGGAACTATAAAAATAGTCCAAATAAAATGTAAAATGGTAATTAACTCACTCCATTCAATGAAAGAGACAGCCGCATCCGTTGCCTCGAATCTGGTTCATATAAACGCGATTGTGAATGGCAGCTGTTTATGGCCGGCTTCCTATTAAAAATAAAATAAAATATGCGTTGTTTATGGTTTTTATATGTGGTCTAAACGTTGTTATTGGTTCAGGAAATGTTTGGGAAATATTAGGTTTTCGGAAGCCATCAAAGCGCTTGTGCGGCGTAAATTATTTTATAGCTAAGTAATATAACAGTATTCAATGTTGAGTTTTATTTGCGTGTGTATGATTTAGCTAGAGATCCCCTACAGGGGCCTACTCAAAATGCATAACGTACATTTTTGAAAATCGAAATAATGAGGATTGACGTAAGCTGATGGCGCCACCGCTTATGTCAACTCTATTCATTTTTCTAGTCGATAGAAAACAGAAGCGTTAGCAGTGTTGACATCTTCGCTAGTTAAATGATGTTGGTCATTAATATTTCAGAAAAAAAAAACTATATTAGCTATAAAGAAAACTAAGCTACCTACTTAAATATTAAAAGATAGGAAAATAATGAGACTCCACAATTTTTTTTTGTCTTTTAATTGTGTTGTTTTTCTATCTTACTACGTCTCTTTGCGTTTAATTTTTAATTTGTAATTGTATTACTTATATTATGACGAATCATTGTCTTGTTTAGATAAATAAATCAAAATATCACATAACGGTTAACACAATCAAGTTACTGAACAAAAATAAACTACGCCCCAAATCCAAATGCGTTGGTAACGCGACTCTTGCGCAGATACCGATGCGTATCTGTCAATGCGCCTGTCAATAGTAAAGTGCAGTAGTCACACGTAATGGATACGTTGCAACCGGGTGACGTCGAGTGAGTTTGTGCTTGATTCGGGTTATGCGGGTCGCAGGACCATTGATGAGAAATTCGATGCGCAGGACCAATATTTTGTTTTGTTTAAGTAGAAGTTATTAACAGCCGTAATAGGTTTTTAATAAGTCACTTTTGAGCTCGTCCGCGAGCTGGTCAAGACACATATATTAGTATGCAGTTTACTTCCCAATTATACCTTTCATTTAAAAAATCTTTTTTCTTCAACCATTTCCGTTTCTTTTATAAACTGTTGATGGTCAAGCTCTTCAAATTCTCAAAAGGATTATATTAACTCAATGTCAACAGTCTAGGTGTGATTCTAGTCGAGTCCTTCTCACCCTAACGCCATAGGGGTGAGCAGGTAGCCGCTACGCGAACAAAAACTTTTCTGATTCTCATTTTGAACTTTGTCGTCATACATTTAAGGTTCTACTTGTGAATGTTAACGTTAAATTACTTTGGTTCGATTCTGAACGTTATGTTGTTAACTATAAGGCTGTTGTTTTACAGGTATTGTGTCTGCAAGGTTGGTAAGCATTTGTTTCACCCGATTAGCGTTAGTTGAAGTGTGGTCTACTGCTTGTGCATTCCAGTAAATGGAACTGAAGTACCACAGGTTTTTTTGCAAATAAGATGCTTTGAAGTAATAACTTGGATGTAAATTTTATAAATACAACGTGTCAAAAATACCTAAAATAAAATATGTAAAAATAATGCCAACCCTAGTAGATAATTTGTCATGTGACATTTATCCATACAAAATGCGTCAAATTTAGGTTCAAAGGTTAGTTACACTATTCTACGACTGAGAGAAAAATTTACGAGGGTTGACATTATGTTTAAAAAAACTTTTTTTATATGGGTATTTTGGTAACACGCCGTATGGTGTTCCGCGAGCTCCAGCAAGGCTAACTTGACCAATGAGTGCGTATAAACTGCTTGTTCGGGCGTTTTTATCTGTCGTAGGTAGCTAAAGCAGCATGTCTAAAAGTCTAAGCGTCAAAGGTGCAAAAGCATGGAAGCGATGACTAAGAATAACCTAGGACAATACTATACTAGAAATATCGCTTCTTTTATTGTTTCTTTAGTTAATTATTGTTTTTTAATTAATTGTATTTGTAATCTTGCACTATAGCCGAATAAATGTTTCAATCATTCATTCATTCATTCTTGCTCTATTTTCCTTTGGACACACCAATTCTTTTGACATGTTATTTGCATTATAAATGTTATGATAGCTCTTATTAGCGAGATTTAAATAAATAACCGCTATCGTATCGTATTCGTAGACAATACGATAACACTTCGAAAGCAATATGGTGTTATCGAATAAAATAGAGCCCCAGATCTATTTGCCGTCAAATGGAGAGTCCGTGAAAGTATGTATGTAAAGATACAACGAATCTTAAAAAAAAAAAACCTTCAAAGGGGAACTTATCCCTTTAAGGGATCTCTTCCAACGAACCATTGAAAGATTGAGAAAAGTGAACGATCGTGCAAGTGAACAAGACATAAATGTTTAATGTTTAATGTTTATTTAGGCACAAACGGTACAAGTAAAGAAAAAATATTACAGAAAAACTTACATAATACTTACATATATAATGCAGTAACACGTCAAATATGTGTGTTTACATAGTATTCAATTCTAGTACAAGTATTAAATTCAACTACAGACAACACTTAACGTTTAAACAATGCAATTTTAAATCCACGAAGGGACAAAACATCAATTCATGTCATGCCAAAAGGTCAAAGCCTTAAAATTGAGAAAAAATTAGAACTTACTCTGATCTACAGTTTACATGACAAGAGCGACATGATATTGGCATGCATAATATAGCTGTAAAAGCCGTGTAATAGCGAGTGTTCGCGCAGCGCTGCACCGGCGCGGGCGCAGTATTTTTAGTTGCCGCGGGAGATAACGAGCGGATACTATTGTGTCCACTTTATTGAGTATGAGATACGTTAATAACGGGGGACTGATCTGATATATCAGGTACGTATCGTGCAAAGCTTGTAACTTTGCCTGTTATCTGGGTTTACTTTTTAAAGTGATATAAGGTTCAAGTGGACATTTTGTGGCAATCATATTTTTGTGATGGCAAAAACACAGGTCACCTGCTGTTTAGCGGGATCTGACCCCATAGAATTTTGAATTCCCAAGACTGCAATCCTAGAGGAGGTATTAATACACTCATCTTGACTGTGAGGCCACAAGATACGTCAAAGTGTTTACTTTAAACCCAAATCATAGAACACTGTAATTTTGACGCATCTCGAGACGAGTATCAGTTTATTAATACGGATCGGATACGGCTTAAGACTCCAATCGTTGCCAACCCTGAGGAATAAGATGGAATGCCACACCGGAATATTACGATGCGAATACTACTGCTTGGCGGTAGGATAAGATGGTGGTAGGGATCCGGGCGGACCCTGCTCAAGGAACTTTCATCAAGCATGCCAAAAAAAAGACGAAGTTCGTTAACACACGTAAAAAAAATATGAAGATAAAAATGGTCTGCCAATTCGAAGAATCGAGGATCGACGAAATAAAACAAAAATAAAATTTCCTATTGATACATTAAGTACATTATCATTAGATTACATGAAAGGTAAGCTGAAAAAGATCCCTAAATAGATATTGTTTGTGTTTTAGTACAGTAACGTATTAACATACACAAACATACATAATAATATTTTAAAGTTAATCTTTACGTATGTACCTATATGGACAGTGTGCAAGCGCAACAATCTTGACTAGTTATTTCGCGCGGCTCCTCACGATTCTCCCGATTATGTTAACTACAGGGGCCTTAGGGGTTAGCAAGCACTTTACATGTGTCTTGTTATCTATCTTACCTTGCATACAGTTTACAATTTGAAAAACCAAGCATTTTATGTGTTGCTATTCTTGGTTTTGCATAGACGTTTATTTCTTATCATGGACAAAACGGACCTTTTTTAACGATCGATTTTAATGTCTGAAAATGTCTCACTTACACTTTAATTTGTGTCCAAATCAGAGGACCCATATCAGCTGAATTAGCGCTGTTTATTCAGCATGCTTGTACTACTTATGATTCTTTTGTGGGTAGTGTTTCGGCTAATACGTATACAGCGGCTTCTATGTTAATTGTGAAAATCTTGCGTCGGGGGTTAAAAAAAGGTAAAATCAAGATTTTCTACTTTGAATAGTTGGAAGGTGCTTTGAAAGGTACGAGGTACAATTGTACCTTGTCGCTTTGGCGGCTTCGACTCATAAAAGCAGCAGTTCAAACGTGACGGTTGTGTTTTAGTGTGTTTCTGTCAAATAAATGTTACGAGTTTAAATTTGTAAATGACAAAACACTAAAGTGACCTTACATTAAAGTATTGTACTTCATCGTGGTCAAAACCTTTAGAATCCCACCCACATCCTTGTCTGTCTGTCACACAACAACAGACGAAGATGGAAGACACGAGAGCGTTTCCGAGAAGATCGCGGAATGTGCTCAAACGTGGAGTCGACACCCGATACCCGCGGTCACCAGCCAGTCGACTCGAGAAATGCATCTAGTAATACTATAGTTATTATGATTGCATTTAGATTGCACTTTTGTTGTTATTCTCTGATCGTGGACCAGTAGATCGAGCACCAACATTTTAATCACGTTTTTGAATTGCCTTTAGAAACTATTGCAAAACGTGAACTAGGCTGACATTCTACACGTGAAAACACGTTTTCGTCGTGTTTCCGCGATTTCTATAATGGCGCCTGAGTTAAATCAATGCCATCGTCAAGAATGATGATGATGATTACCGCCAAGAATAGAAGTCCAGGGCCAAGGCACAATGCTGCCCATGCTGTCTTTATTGTCTCGTCAACGTTTTAATAGCTCTTTCTTAGGGTTTTTTTTTCAGACGGCATGGTTTTTACCTCCAAGAATACAGGCTCAGGAACTAGGTACGGTCAAGTGGTCTACCAGTTTGAGAAAAGTTTCTGTGAGACCTAATTATTGCTAAAGACACTTGTCAATGTCATAATATTGCAAGGGAAAATCGAACTTGTTGTGTGACGTGCAAATGAATGAAATTAAATTTTTGGCTGACTATTATACGCCTGTTTTCGACCGGGTAAAATCTTTCTTTGACATGTTAACGTATTTTTTTTAACTTGGCTGCCATTACTGTCAAGTAGGTTTAAATAAGAGCTATCATAACGTTCAAAATACGATAACCATGTCAATAGCAATGCGGCCTTACCCATTAGAATAGAGCCGTATACTTTACGGAACTGACTCACGTTTCCATACATAATCTTACTTACTTTTCTCAGTCAAATATTTAGAGCCTAAATAAAATAAGTTTTTTTTCATGTCATGAAAAAGGCCAGCTAGAATTAATAGACGTATGACCTAAAACTATCTTTTGGAATTGAATCAAAACCTAGTCCAAAAGTTTCATCTAGCCTAAATCTTAAGATTACAATTCTAAGACCAAAAAATTGCCTATGCTGATGACTAAGATGGAACGCCTCTATGCTAGTAATTTCACGGATTGTCGTATCCTACACAGGGACACAACCAAAGCTCCTGCCATTTATTTCTGACTCCTGCCCCAGAGTTTTGCTTACCAGGCTTATGATGTTTATTCTTCTTGCCTTTTCCAGCGGCTACTGCCACCAGCAGCGTCAGAAACCACCACAGCTTCATCATAGATACACCATCACTACACTCAAAACTATATACGATACCAAATTACAATAATAAAACAATTATTCATCACATCATATACACACTGATCAAACACTAAATTTCACTGATCTAACACTAATGTTTCACTGATCTAACACTAGTGTTTCACTAATAACACACAAAGTTTACACGCGAAAGCTTTCGTAAAGCTTTGATGCTCGCGTGAGCTTTGAGCGACGGCCAAAGCACAACTGAGTAAGTTGTATACAGTTGATGCTGACGTAAAGTTACATCATAAAGCTGTAAAGTAATGTCAAATTTACGCACTCGAGATAGGGTTGGTTGTGCTTTGGCTTGTAGCGCACGTGGTATTACCTAACAGCGGTCACCGGCCGGAGAAAAGTTCGTATTGTTTTTGTTTAAAATAACCGATTTATTTAATGATTGAAAACAAAGTCAATCAATAGATGTTTTAACAGTAATGTTATGAATTAAATTTATTTAAACATAATTGTAAAACTAATGGTTTACGATAAATATAAAGCTAAAAGCGGCGTATTACTTTCAAGGGCAACCAGAAGCTCTTGGGCGAGCGCGCTTTGTTGTGAGCTAAGAAGTTCTTCTACTCGACGGTAGATGGCGTTTGCAGTCCTATTATTAAGCTAACTTAATATAAATTTATTTTATAAAGTTTTTGTAACTGTGTAGCATTTTGTTATATTAACGGTAAACGGTAAACTGTTTAAAATGAAATTACATACATACATTAAATCACGCCTGTTTGCCATAGGGGTAGGCAGAGACCACTTCCTTCCAACTGCTGCGATGAAGATGATGAAAAAAACAGAAATTATGGTTTCATATCGTTTCCATACATTTCATAGTATTATTTTGTCTTTTCACAGATTGCAAAGTCGTAGTAAGGTTATAGAACCAGTAATGGACAAGGCACTAATGATGGACACTTGATTCTTATTTTACAGAAGATAAGGGTTATTTATTTGTTTTGCAACAATCAATTTAGGATCGTATGAAATTTGAATTAAAAGTGAAGTGTACATTACTGGTGCCTGTCAGCTAAAAGTGTACATCATTGGTGCCGTCACCCTATTACTATGTTTATTTTGTAATCTTAAGACATTTCCCAATAGAACCGGCGACTGTGCCTAGTTACTTAAACAAAGTCACGAGTAAAAGCTTCTTAATAATTAGAATTCTAATATTCCTTTCTAATTGCTATTCCTCTGTCCTCGCCCTAAACAAACGATACAAAACTAACAAAGCCCTTCAGCTTAATCGTTGCCTCCCGAGGGTTCAAAACAATTGAAGCATTTAGATTTTATAAGTCTATTGAACAACAATGTCCTTTTGTGATTGTATGCCATGTTTCTCGTGTTTTGAGGTCCCTACTACTAAAAATAGTACAATACATGGCATAAACAAAGATCTATAGTGCAGACGAATTAAAGTGGATCATCTTTTGTTTTCACGACTAATGATCAAATTAGAGAATATCATCATCATCATCATGTCAGCCGAAAGACATAGGCCTCCCCCAAGGCTTTCCACTCAGACCGGTCTTGTACTTTTCGCATCCACCGCGGTCCCGCGATCCTGACGAGGTCGTCACTCCATCTTGTTGGAGGCCTACCTACAGCTCGTCTTCCGGTCCGCGGACGCCACTCCAGAACCTTCTGACCCCATCGGCCATCAGTCCTGCGAGCAATGTGCCCCGCCTTAGAAAATATATTTTATTTTATTGACAAATTTATATATATGGAAGGCCTTAGGACTATATACGAAAATGGTTTAAATACAGAACAGCAAAAATTCATAAATATTCGTATAAGACGACAAAAATATCTACACGCCTCAATGTCACTAACACTTGACGTAAATATTACAGTGTAAGAAAGCGCTTCCTTTACCAGTCCAGGAAATAGTTGTAACTTTTTAATCTGTTCATTAGTTTAGAAGTTATTGAGGTTTTAACGATACGGGCAAAGAATGCTTCCTTGCGGTACACCTTTGCCTCCTTTGGATCAAAATAGCTACACTTTGTGAAAATAAATCCATACTGTAGCATTTCTCGTTTTTCATTCTCTACTCGAAAATCTTATTAAAGACCAAAATCTGACAGTTCCCATCTTGATTATTTTAACAGTATTTCATATAAACATGAATGAGAACTCGTGTAACCAGTAATATTAGGGCAAGTTTTATTGATAATACATACACTTAAACCAGAATCCAGTAATCACAGCGAATGTGCGCCCGTTGACGTTAGGATTTTGGTGTTTAATTCGATTTTTCGCGTATACAACTTTGACTCTTCCAAATGAAAAAAATAATTATTTAGTAAGGTGTCGAAATTTTATCGTGTAAGTTATGTGAAATGATACATTCGAACAAATGCGTGTCTAATTTTATATATTTAAGTATTTATTTCTCTATACTCCGTTTGTTTAGGTACTTAAAAAAATGTAAACAAAAGAACCACGTTTTATGGTTCGTCAGCCTATAGAAGCAGAACAGTCCGTATCTGACAGTCATTGTAGCCGTACGTGCGCTGAGCTTTGAGCCAGGAGTTGTCAACCTTTTCTGAAACTTCGTTGTTATTCCACCAAGTTTTCGCCGTAAATTTTTGCAATGCAGTGCGCGATGTGCGGTGAAACCTTTAGCGATGGTGTGCATTGCAGCGTGTGTAATAAGCACCTTGATTTTGCCTGCGCCAACATCTCTGAAGCTGGCTACCGAAGGCTTGGAGCTGAACGGAAAGCTTCATGGAGATGCCCATCTTGCAAGATCCTGTCGCCCAATGTAGCGGGGGTGGGTATGGTGCACACACCGGACTCGGCCCCTCTGGAAGCGGTGCTCAGAGAACTGCGCGATATAAAGCGCCAACTGTCGGCTCTACCAGCGCTGGTTGAAGATGTGAAGATCATTAAAAATGAGCTCTCGGACTTGCGGACATCCTGCGAGTTCAACAGTTCAAAGCTGGATGAGCATAGCGCCAGGCTGAGCGCGTTGGAGCGCCATGTTCCGGAAATTCTGCGTGTGCAAGATACGGTGGCAGCCTGTTCCAAGTCCGTCTCGAGGCTGGATAGTGACCTTGTCTCAAGGGATCAATGGGCGCGGCTCAACAATGTGGAGATTAAGGGAGTGCCGTTAAGGAAAGATGAAAACCTTTTTTCAATTATCGACACGATTTCTAACTTGATAGGTTACTCCTTTCCCAAATTGCAGATAAATTATATATCCCGCATACCCGTTCATAACTCTAATGACAAGAACATTGTCGTGAGCTTCATAAATCGGTACATCAAGGAAGAATTCGTGGCAGCAGCACGTTCCAGGAAAAACATTTCGGCCACTGAGCTGGGTTTTCAGGGCTGCCCCCAGCGGGTTTACGTTAATGATCACCTCACTCCTGCCGTTAAGAAACTCTTGACTAGCACCAAAAGATTGTCCACTGAAAAAGGATTCCGGTATGTCTGGGTGAAGCACGGGAAGATCCACGTGAGAAAAAACGATATGTCACATGTGTTTTTGGTCAACAATGAGAGCGATTTAAACAAGATCAGCTAAGCTGTGGTTCATGTCAATTTTGTCTCGTTATGGTTTTATTTTTTCTGCATATTTTATATTCAATTTTACTTTATATCTTTAGTTACTCTGTTAATTATTTTTATACCAGGTTTGTAATACCTGCCTTGACTGAGTACTTGCCGGGCCGCTTTTGTTCTCCGCGCTCTTATCAGTTTTTACCTGCTCGCCCGCTATGGCCGCTATCCCGGCCGACGATCGGTTGCGTCCGCGCTTCATGTTGCCTATGCACTGCTTGCTTTGTATGGTCTCTACTGCTAGTTGTCCCTTACCAAGGCGGCGTTGAACGAATGCATAGTCGACACTACATGTTATATTTTTGCACGATTGTATTTTTACTTAATTATATTCAACTCAGAATGAGGGTTTTAACTGATTTTGCCGAAGTACGTATAATATTTCGTTGTTTGGCCATTTCTATTTCTACCTCCGTCAATGTTTTTTTTAATCATTATTTGGGCTTAACTATTGATTTAATAGCTGATATTTCTTATCCTGTTAGCCAACTATATTATCTCTCTATTCTATTATTATGGCACGCCCGGTATGGATACTAAGATTGACTGCAATTCCCTTCAAATCTATTACCAAAATGTACGTGGCCTTCGCTCTAAAACAAATTTATTTTTACGTAATGTTGCTTTGGGCTCATACGACATAATTATGCTTACCGAAACGTGGCTGACGGATAGCATTAATAGTAGCGAGTTATTTGACGATCGGTACGTCGTTTGGCGAAGGGATAGGGATTATGAGTTAACGGGTCAGTCGCGGGGAGGTGGTGTACTTGTTGCGACTCGCAGGGATTTACCAGTAACACTTGAACCGAATTTTAATTCGTCGGCGGAGGACCTCTGGCTAACTATATCCGTCCGACAAGCGTCGACTCGCAAAATTGTTAAACTTCATCTCGGCGTTTTATATTTATGTGAACAAGCCAACGGATTATCATTTTCATATCAGTTATCAAATTTTTTGGATAAATTAAATAGTGTTGCATTAGTAAATCAATCCGGTAAAATACTCGTTGTAGGCGACTTCAATATGAGCAAAATAAAATGGAGTCAAAACGACGATTCCTCTTTATCTCCGAGTGATCCGGCTGGCGGCGACGAGTGCTCACTCGTAGACGACCTGTGCACGCTTAATCTCAGCCAGTACAATGGCATTGTTAATGCCTTCGGCAAAATATTGGATCTAGTTTTGTCAAATGACTGCGCGGTTGTTACCGGTTCCTCAGATCCCCTTGTGCCCGTCGATCCCCATCACGGGGCGTTAAATATCTCCTTGCACTATATCGACTTTGAGGCTTTGAAGCCTGCACATAGAACTCGTTACATTTTCAGTAAAGGCGACTTTGTCGCTATTAACAAGGAAATCTCCGACATTGATTGGTCGTCTATATTCGCTGTAACGTCATTAAATGATTCAGTTGATTACTTTTATAACACTATTAATAATTTAATATCTACTTATATACCTACTAAACTACAAAAAAAAGATTCCTATCCTATTTGGTATTCGCCAGCTTTAGTCAAATCTATAAAAGAGAAATATAAATATTTAAAAAAATTTAGAATATACGGCAACCACTCCGATCTGGCTTCATTCAAACTACTTCGGGACAGAATACGTGTTCTGGAGAGTAATTGTTACCGTAATTACATTAAGTCTGTTGAAAAATCGATTGAGGTGAATCCAAAAAACTTTTGGTCTTACATTAAGACCCAATCTAAGTCCAATAGTATTCCGAGTAGTGTTTCGCTAGGAAATTCAGTGGCTTCCACGGGAGAAACTATTTGTGATCTATTTGCCTCTTATTTTCATTCCACATTTTTAGATAACCAAGATCCGTTAGTGATTCCCTCTGAATCGGGTTCCAACTCAGATGCCACCTGTGATATTTTTGACATTCGTGTCGATGTTGATGAAATTCGCTCCCTTATTTTAAAACTAGACCCCAACAAATCTGCAGGTCCCGATCACTTGCCAGCCCGTTTCCTCATTCCTTGCTCCGATACCATATCTATCCCTATTGCCTTGCTTTTCCAGAGATCCCTTTCAGAGTCCCACATGCCTCATATTTGGAAATTAGCTTTTATTTCACCTGTGCATAAAAAAGGTTCTAAGCTGGATGTAACCAACTATAGACCAATATCCAAGTTATGTATTATATCTAAAATCTTCGAAAAGGTTGTATATAACCAATTGTACACGGCTCTGAAACAGACCATCAATCCTTCCCAACACGGGTTTGTAAGGGGTCGGTCGACGGTCTCAAACCTCGTACTTTTTAACGACTTCCTGACGGACTCCATGGTTGGTGGGCGGCAGGTGGATGTCATCTACACCGACTATAGCAAAGCCTTTGATCGGATCGATCATAATTTACTCCTGGAGAAGCTTCTGAAGGCTGGTATAAGAGGGGACCTCCTTCGGTGGTTCGCATCTTATATCGATAGAAGATCCCAAGCTGTTGTAGTGAATAATTTTACATCCACCTGGTTGTCCGTACCCAGCGGTGTGCCACAGGGGTCTTTATTAGGTCCTTTACTTTTCGCCCTTTTCATAAATGATGTCAATTTATGTCTTCAATTTTCTCATCTACTCTGTTTCGCTGACGACATGAAATTATTTTCTGGCATTTCTTCAGTTGCGGATGCGGGCCATTTACAAGCTGATCTAAGTAGACTTGAATCATACTGCGAACGCCATAAATTAGATTTAAATCCAGCAAAATGTTCAGTAACTACCTTTACACGTAAGAACCAAGCTGTTCACTTTGACTACAGCTTGAAGGGACTAAAACTTTCTTATGAACCCTGGGTCCGGGATCTTGGAATAATTCATGACAGTAAACTAACCTTCGAAAAACATGTGGAAGCTATTATAAATAAAGCCTCCAAAGCGTTGGGATTCGTCATGAGAAGCTGCACACATTTCACTCAAGCTAAGACTTTCAAGATCCTGTACTGTGCTCTGGTGAGGAGCAATCTTGAGTACGCATCGCAAATTTGGAACCCTAAATATAAATGCTATGTTGACAGAATTGAAAGAGTACAGAAAAAGTTTTTAAGATTTCTATCCTTCCGGCTAAAAATAAATTATAAGTCTGTGGATTATATTACCCTTTGCAAACGTCACCACTTTCTACCACTGTACAAACGGCGTGAGATTGCTGACCTAACATATTACCTTAAGATTGTCTCTGGACAAGTCGATTGCCCAGATCTCTTGAGGAAAGTTAGCTTCCGGGTACCAGCGGCCTCACTGCGTTTTAACCCACTAATTAAAATTCCTCTTGTGTCGACTAACTATCGGCGGAACTCCTTTTTGTTGCGAGCAGGTAAAACCCTTAACATTTGTGCTAAGGATATTGATTTAGATCTATTTAACACACCTATATCTACGCTTAGGCGGTTACTCAGTCAAAACTTCTTCACTTAGGCTATAAGTGTTTATTATTCACTTTTTGTTCTCTACCATTGTTTATTGTTGCGTGTACATGTGGTTGTTCTCTTGTGCTCTTGGTGTAGCGCGGCGTGTGTGCCTGCGTTGGCTGTTATTTCTGATATTTAAATACTTTGTCTCTATCGGTGAGAACCTTTAATTGGCTTTTTGTTACGTAATTTAGGTTCTATCTTGTTTTGTAAGCTGTTGGATCTCCAATAACAATAAATAAAATAAAAAATAAAATAAAACACTGATACGTCAAAGTGCGATAAAACAGTTTTGATTGGCTGTTTAACAATGCCACGTGGTTTGGCTTGTTTACATTTTTTTAAGTACCTAAACAAACTAACTATACCTACATACGTATATCTGTTTATCTAGTAACCATATTCCAAGCCTAGAAGTTAGTTTGGGACTGAACCAATATGTGTAATATCGTGCCCTCCTTGATACTTCATAGGTACTTAACGTTGGCAACGCATTTAGAATGATGGATTTTTTTTTTAGAGATTGTGGTGTTGAGAATTCAATTGTCTATGGATTACCGATCTCACTTACAATCAGGGTGGCATGAGCACTGCTCTCGTGCCTTCTCCGTTAACAAAACTGTCATAAACAAACAATTAAAAACTTATCTTTTATTGATAAAAAAAAATGCTATGAAAATCAGACGTTTAACTTATAAAACTAGTGGGTAGTAATAACAAGTCAATAATACGAACAATAAGCCAAAAATGTTTAATGTCATATTGATAAATGTACACTGCGCTTGTAACACCAAAACAGGACAACACGCGCACGCGCCATCCACTAAACGAGTAAAAATTCACCTAAAAAAATCTTCGCTAACTTAGATTACATACATTCGGATAGATTTGTCGTGCGGTCGGGTCCGCCCAACAGTGGGCGACGCGAGCGTACTGAGTAACCCTTAAGTATATTAGTAACCCTCGGAGTACTGAAGTAAACTTTTAAGTAACTTAGTGATCCGCTTAGTACTCTAGTAATCCAGCTAGTAACTTGACTCTTCAAGTGCTTTAGTAATCCATCAGCGAGGTTAGACAAATTGCTTAACTCTTACGTAAACGGTATTCGAAAACTGACAAAATGTATGGAATTGACGCAGGCGCTTGACGTGACCGTCTGAGAGCATACGTCAATCTTATACGGTTTGGATAACGATAACAAACGCCGAATGCATCTTGTCTAGGGCTTCTGGTAACTTAATCTGTGCTCTACTTAGTAATTATAGTCCATTTGGTACTTATCCAGTGAACCAGTGAATAACTTAGTACTTCGTTGAGCAACTTAGGGGTATACAAAGTAAAATTTTAAATAGCGTGCTGGTTTTCGTGAATTGACGTCAAGCGCCTATTTTGCGTCACTAAGTTACTTTGTAAACTTAGTGATTTCTTAAATAATAGCCAGTGATCAAGTAGCTCAATGACTTTCGTGGCCTGTTGAAATAACACTAGTAGTACTAGTTACACGTCGAATACTTTAGCATGCAATCCAGTCATACATTGAGTGCTTTAGTAATCGCTCTAGTAATTTAGTAATTTGTAGCGTGATTGTTCTAGTAACCCGCTTAGAAATTCAGTTATCTAGTAATCCATGAACTGAAACATCAAGCCACAAATGTTGGTAATTTAGACAAAAACATTTGTGCTATTTAAAACTAAATACGGCAGTTTACATTACAAACATTACAAAAAAAAAGAGTATTAGAGTATTAATCATTGCTACTTAAAAGAAACATATACATCTTAAGCAATCTTTTAAGCATTGTAGTAGTCTGTGGACTACTTAAACACGTGAAGAGTACAGTAGTACCCGTGGAGTACAAGAGTACATCGGGTCGGACCCCTCCCCGCTTCCTCAGGCCTCTTTAAAGTACACGAATACAAGTTATACATTCAGATTTAATATTAAATACGTACGCCGATTATTACCTACACTGAAATAAAGCCGTTGATACATTTATATTAACCTTTAAGAAAGATCTATTTAACGCCATGAATGTTTAATTTCAAATGTATTTGTCAACGTCAGTATATCAGCTTTAATCTATAAAATTAAATTTATTTTTATAAAATATTTGCTATATTTATAAAATGCCTATATTAACTTTAAATAATGGTTACATTAAGTAGACATTCGGCCCAAAGATATGTACGTGTATAAAGATATGTAATATAATTATTTTCGTATATAATATACAATTTATTGCTTTATTGTTGGAGGTAAATAAGAATGCATGTGTCGTCTTCATGTAATGGTACAGTCTGCAAAAATGTCGACCCTTCACAAATTACACGTCATACATACAAAATGACTTACAAGATGGATAAGTAGGTACATACAGCCGCTTCTTATAAGAAAATCGCTTTGATTGTGTGCGTTACGATGGAATAATTTATACATACACGCATAGTGTGTAATGTCATATACAGTGTATTCAGATACCACTAAACGCTCGATTTTATAAATCAGGGGTCCCAATGTCTTACACAGACTACGCCAAGTGTGCTTATAGCGTGCCTTTTCGTGAACCTTTTAACCTAACCTCGCTTGCGCTGAATCAAGCGTACTATTTCAGGCTATAGTCCACTTCTGGCACTAATCGCTGCGCACGATTCGTTCTCATGGCTCCTAGATAGTGTAAATGAAATACTAGATTCGAAACTTCATTTGTTACTTTACAACTTAGTTACTGAATGTAGCTTCGAACTTTGATTTTCAAAGTAGGGCTTCTATCACGGCGCGGCGTAAAATTTAACCGCAGTGAGACCCCAGCTTAACATTCACGAATTTATTTACACGACAGCAACCTTCGTTTATACATTGCACTACCTATTCTAACACGGCAATGTAGTCGTATAACGTTTTGAATAGGATTAGCGTTTCCTCAGACGGTACCGAAGTGGCTAGGAGGGTAGTTAGGAAGCGGTTAGGAGGACCATGTCGAAGCCAGCTGGACACCGAACCGATTCTTAAGTAACTATACATTATTGCTTGTGACAGTTGTCATTAGTGCTTGTGTGAGTTTTGTGAAAATGGTCTCTTAGATTATTAACGAAGATGATTTTATGACAATGATATTTATATATATTATGGCAGTTAGCGGTTAGCTGAAAATATAAAAGACATCTACCCTTAAGTGTATAGAATTTCCAAGTAACTTGCACGTGAACTGGAACATTTCAATCTGGAAACAAGAACTGCTCGCTTCGCTCGGTCAAGTTGCGTAGTTTTTTAAATATTTAAAGCGATTACTTATGCTTGTAATATGGAAGATTCTGTGTAAAAATAACTTCGGTTCGTTTTCCAACTGCTTTCGGCATAGTCTTTTGAAATAACTATATTTTTATACTAAACGTTTCTGCTTGGTAGCTTGCGCTAGGGCTTATAATGGTATAAAACCTAGAGTTTGCTCTCAAGTTAAATCGTTGTAAGGCTGACATGTCGAGATGTTTGACCTGACTGCTGAGTAGTGTTGCATTCCTGTGTCATCGCATTAGGCCGTAGTTTATACAAAGTAATTATTAAAGCAGTAGATACGTTGATGATGTTATAAAGATGATATATCTCGCATCTAATCTATCAATAGAATGCCTTATCCAACCTGCTCCAGATTATGATGACTTTAATGGAATCGATGAACCTGCGAATCAAAGACAAGAAAGAGACCTGTTTTGGTCGCTGATTTACAGCCAAATGCGTGTGGTATTCTTGTTGTAGAGCTACGTTCCTGAGCTATAGAAAGGGACAATTTACAAATGCAGTAATTGATCCACATGTGTGCAGTCCCTTACTAGTATTTCACAAAAATGCAGTTGTGCAAATGCAAAGTTCTCATTCTAGTTACACAGGAATTGTAATTAGCCAATAAAATGTTGAATATGCTCGAACCTTGTCATTATTAACGTCATTGATATAATCGTACTTGTTTCTGTTTAGTTTGAAGTTTATAATGACAAGGCGTTATCCCTGGATCTGGGTTGATCCTTGTGATTCCGTATTTCTGACAAACGCAAACACAAGGGATGCAGATAGTGATTGACCATTCAAAATCGCGATGGACTATTTATGAAAGTGTAAAAACAAAATGGCTGCAAATACACTTGCATGAAATAGCTGCAAGAATGTCCGATACTGTTCAACAGCGACTAGTAGTAGTTTACACTTATAAGTTATTGTCAGACAGCATTGTCAGCCATTTTAGCAGAACTTTTCTGCAATGCAAAAGCAACCATGAGTATCTTTCAGCTGTCACAGAATCTCGAATCAATCCTGTATTATTGTCGTCTTGGGGATAGATAAATTTGGATAAGGCATTCATCACTCTCGCATTATGCTAAAAAGTGACAGATTTATCCACGTTTACCCAAATCGACAAACACGTCCATAAATAGGTCATACAAAGATTTATGTTAGCGTCTTTGACTCAACCTATATTCGCATGAAAGGCGTCAGCTGGTCTACTTTAGTCCTATCTGACCAAAACAATATGCCCACGACAAGCCTTTAACTATTGACCACAGGATAGACAACTTTTTTCGAGTGTGTATGACACAAATAGGTTTATAATTTCTCAACATTTTCATGCTAACCAACGCTCCTCAGCAGCCAAGAGCAACACCTCGCCGCATCAACACACGGTTTCCCGTGCAGGGGGCCGGTACGGTTCCCCCGCCCTGCGAGCCCGACCGGGCCGCCTCAGACGAACCACTCGTCCTTGTGCGGGGCGCTCAGCGCTGCGCCCGCGCCCGGAGGCGGCCCGGGCGCGCCTGCGTGTACCCGCGCGGGCCCGCAGGGAGCGCCCAGTTTCCCGGAAGCACGGTGGCCGGCGATCCGGGTTTGCCGGCGCCATTTGTGCTTGCCAGCTGTTGCACTGGAAACAAATGTTTTTTTTTATATATTTACCCTGTGGGTTTAACCGGAATGCCAGCAAGAGGACTAAGATCTCTTTCAATAAGAAGAAATCTTCACTTAAAAATAGAATGATTTGATTAGACGGAAGTAATAATTCAAATTTCAAAATTCAAAACATTTATTCAGTAAATTAGGCCACATGAGGGCTTTTTTACACGTCGGTAATAAAGATTGAATCTACCAGCGCTTCGGACAAGACCATCATTGCGGAGAAGAAGCGCTGTGAGAATCTCCAGCAGAACTTAATTTTTTCAATCATAAAAAGAATAATAAAATACAATTGGCCTCGTCATCGCTACAAGTTGGTTTTATTGAATTCTAATATTGATTATTCAATCGATCGTAGTTTGACGTGGCTATACAAGTTCGATGGTTCTTCGGAAGTACTTTAGGGCAAAGCAGTTAACTCTGGGTGACGGCATAGCAAGTTTAGTGGAGGTTTGCTTAAGGTTAGTTGTAATCCGCATAATGTGTATGTTTAAATACACTTTAAAATTGCGTGTCTTTGAGGAATGGTCACGGAGACCCCTATACTTATGGATGTAAACCCACGCAAAAAGTTAAATATAAAGCCAGATAGTATCGTCTACAAAATCTAGGTACATAATTATACGAAAAAAGTAATCCAAATCTAACGACACCTCAAATGTTAAAATCCATCAAACCTTTTAGGCTGCAGGAGTGGAGATCGTGCCACAGTAATAACATACTCGTACATACATATACACACTCAAAAAATATAACTCTCCTTCTAACGCAGTCAGGTAAAAGACAGTTGCAACTCGTCACAAAAGTCAACTTACACTGTAGATGTGTTCGGCGATTGGCGGAGCGGCGGCGGCAGAGGCAGCAGGCGCCCGTGCCGCCGGCGAGCACCAACATGGCGCCGCTGGCGGCCGCCACCACCACCCACGCGCTACGCCCGCCGCTGTGGCCACTTTCTGTAATTATAGGGGTATTGTGGTTAAAACTAGAAATATCTAGTATTGAGTCTTCTGAAGCATGCTCAGCTGCAGCCACAACTACATGATTTGCTTCTTTTATAAAAGAGGGGGCAAACAAGCATGCGGGATACCTGATGGGAAGTAATCATTACCGCCCATAACACCAGCATTCATAAAGAGTGCTAGTGTTATGGTGCGAGTATTATAATTTGATTTGATGACGAGACATTCGCCTAGTTGGTAGTTACCCTGCCTACGAAACTAGCGGTCTCTACACTTCCCGCAACGGCAGAAGCGAACCAAACAATATAATGCTTAAATAGATGCATGCAAAACAGCAAACCACAAATCGCTGCGGCTGCGATGACGTGATTCCTTGGCACTCACTTCCACCGCTACCTTGCACCTTTAAACGTTGACTTCCATGGATAGCGGCTGATACGACAAACGCGAGCGGCTGACGTGCGCGATCTTAGCGCGCGTCTCGCGATAGTAGTAGGTAATCCTTATGACATGTAATTACTATTGTCGAGCCGCATGCGTCTGTCGCATCACCCGCTATCCATCGAAGTCAACCTTTACGCTAAATCGTGGTCAAACCAGACATCAGAGGTAGCAATGAATTTCTATAAGCTTCAGAGCCCACTATCACATGGCATAAGGTTTGCCGTCTTCATACCTGTGCCAGTAGTCATTTTTCATAATTGTCACGGTTAAAGGGAACGAGAACGCAATGAGGAAGTTCGCGTGAGTGTATACCTTCTTGTTTCTCGGGTCAAGTCTCGACGAGGAGTCTGTAGGCCCTAAAAGAATACGCACTCACCAGGGCATAACGCGGCGGTGTTCTCGTCCGAGCCGTCGGCGCAGTGGTCCACGCCGTCGCACGTGAGGTCCGAGCTCACGCAGAACTTGCTCTGCTCACAGCGAAACTCCTTGCAACCGTGTTCTGGAACAATATTTGTAATAATAGCTATAAGATCTTCTGATAGATAATGAGGTGATTGGTGATGGTGAAGTGCAGGTTTAACAATACTTATTTCCTACTCATATGTAATTAAATGAAATGAAATGACAAAAAACCCGGCAAGAGCATGTCGGACCGTTCTCAGTGTAGGGTGCCGAGGCCGTTACTACAATGAAATTTGACCTCGCGATGCCTCGCGACAAGCTTATCTATGCCGTTGGAAAACTGTTATCCCCATACCGCAAATAAGTTTTCGGTAGGTATAAACATTTACTGTTTGTAACTTAAGAAGCAATGAAGTTTACTTAGTTGTGATAGTTGTCCTTATAAAATTCATTATGTGTGCTTTAATTTAAGATATTTTGAGATTTTTAGTATTTCTAGTTTTGGATGTAGGGAGGCGGGGGGTTTGGGGGGGGTATAGGACACTTGACTCTAATAAAAATTAGTGCTTTAAAGTTTAATATTTCATAAACGGATCCCTACTACTACTACTACTAAAACATCCCCACGTTACGCGTAGGGGAGGTAAAATAAAAATATAATAAAATCAAAAAAATATTTTACCACTTTTTTGTGTGAGTTATATGCATATTCATGCCAAATTACACCTTTCTAGTACTAAGGGTCTCTGAGCTAGGCTGCGGACGGACGGACGGACATGGCGAACCTATAAGGGTTCCTAGTTTAACTACGGAAACCTAAAAACAATTGTATTGTAATATCACGTAGCTGATGTAGAGATGCAGAATCAGATTGAAATTACTCCACTTTCTTTCTTTCTTCTTTATCTTTATCTCTTTCCAACTTTATAACTATTGGTAAGACCCGGTGGTAAGAGGCCTCCAACAAAGTGGACCGACGTGGTGGCTAAAGTTGTAGGAAACTGGTATGGATGCAAGCGGCGCAGGACCGTTCCTTGTGACAAACCTTAGGGAGGCCTATGTCCAGCAGAGGACGTCTTTCGGATGAAATGATGATGAAGAAAAAAGTGCTTGTTAAACTAAAATGAGAACAAGTTAAGTTGACCGAGGTACATGACAAGAACGTTCTTATTTCTTTTTGTAAAAATCCGCTAAAGAAAGCTTTCAAGTGCTCCAACCCTTATAATTTCTAAGCAGAAGATACAACGGACTTAGAAGCCCCCTACCCAGACACGCTTTTGATCTCTAGGGGGACTGTTTCCCCCTGTGCGATGTACATTGCGGCCCAGGTAAGCTTGTGTCCCCGCGCCTCTAAACACAAACGCGCATGTGGAGGCATTGTTTAAAATTTTATTCGGCCCCAGGCGTCTCCTTTTTGTTGCATAATTCAATGGTGTGCTTAAATATATCGCTTTAAGCGCTATGTGCTTTGTTGCTGTACCAGGACAATGAAGGTATTGTTCTGTGGAATTTATTATTTAATGAATATTTGGCGTGTTACTATCATTGTAATGGGAAAAGGGTGCAACATATTTCATATTAGCCGTTAAAAATAGCTAAAGTTTGCTTCAGGAAACTGACTTAACAACGGCTGTCAACTCCAATGTGTATTCGTGTACAGTTTTTCAAGAATTAAGAGAGAGTTAAATGTTTAAGTATTTAGAAGACAGACGTGTTGAAAAATAAAAGAACTTTCTAGTTAGCAGAAGAAAAACAGAATATGTGTGTGTGAATTTGACTTTTTTGGTAATGTCTTGAAAAATATATTAACAGTGTTATTTGTACAGTCAGTTATATTATAACATTCAAAGTGCTCAAATAGTTTGGCACACCATACAATTAATTTTAAATGTTACCTTATTATTATGACGCTGACTGTGCCTACTGTAAAAACGCTATTATAAATGTATTGATAAATCTAGAAATTGCTGGTATTAGAAGATGAACTTGAGATGATGAGGATGACGATGATGATGATGCACGTTTCGGTTTTTTTATTCATTTGTTTTTTCCAAAAATATTTTCTTCGAAATGAAAACGTACAGATCCAGTTCTTCTCGACATCCTGCGATAAGCATATTGGGTCACAATCCTCTGAAATAATTGGTCGTTGTTAGCTGTTCTTTAGTTCCAAAATTATCTCTAAAACATCAGTGATATTTTGTAAATAATATTACAAAAACATTCCCTTAGCAAAAGTCAACTTAAACAACCGACTTTCAAAAACTTGAACAACGAAAGAGATCATAAAACGCCATGAAACTCGTCTGATAATGAAGTATGTAGCACTTCGCAAGTTACCCCATTAAGGTAAGCGGTCCGCGGGGCCTCCCCAATGCGCTTTGTGCATACTTTAGTAGCCTTAGAGAATATGCGAGAATTGTCTGGGCACAATCTAAACCAAAAGAACCCATCTGCTTTAAAAGTCGTGTAAAATATTCAACCCCATTACTAGCAGGAGAAGGTGGAATATGCTTTAGCTGTGGAAGTGATGATGTGCCCTTGTAAATAATGTACGGAAGTTTAGGAGTACAAATTTGGAAGTTCATAATAGGATGAACTGGAGTTATGGGGTGGGGATGTGTAGTTCCTTTTTTCAGGGAGTTATGTGAGGAAGTGGAAAAATAATGCATTAGATATTTACTATTATACTTGTTGTGTATATTTTTGCTGCTTGGTGGTTTGTTATGGTTCTAACGCAAGACCACCGCTGGTCGGAAAGCCAGCATAACGCTGAGTTCTACCATTTCGTGACAACAGGCCTTTTGTGTATTTGGTTGCGTTTTGTTTGTCTGTTTGCCACGAATAAATGATCTTTCTTTAAAGGATACGATAGTGGTAGTGTATATAGTATTACAAGATGAGATCGATGAAAATATAAATATATATATTTTAAACAATGGATACATCCATTAAAATCTCTTTTTTAGTTCGACCTTATGAATTTGTTTGTATCAGACATATTATTACCCCAACCAAATGTATGGTCTCAACATCCCAAAACATCTAGCAACCAAATCTTTCTAAACCTCTTGACTATCAGCGCTAATTAAAGTCCAAAAATACCAGCGCACAATCTAAAACTTTCCAAATTCTTCAACTACACACCTAAGATTCCGCCCCAATTTAAAGTATTTTGGAGCAAACTTCGGAGTTATAACAATACGCCTCCGAAGCGAACCCTCTACATTTTTCCACTCTGTTAAGCGAATAATCTAATTGAGGAGCTCAAAAGATGTTTTGCACAGCGGAGGATATCCGTCATTACCGCGGCACGGATAAAACTGCATAATAGGTTATGGGCCCAATGGGCGAAAAAGGGCAGGTTTGAACTGTTTGGAGGTATATGATACTCTCACATCTTAGGAAACAAAAACTATTTAAAAAGAATTTTAGCGAATGAAGGATGGTTATTCAAGTATAATTGTGAGATTAATTCTCTAACTGAAAATGCTTAATTTTCTATTGAAAATATAATTAAAGTTATATCGTCCATATAGAAGTCATAGTTATAATAGGAATGGAACGTATTTTTTTTTATAATTACTTAATTTACTTAGAGATTCATTTCTGTTTCCAGCGTACATGCAAAAGAATTTAAAAGAAAACATTGAAATTATGAAAATCGGTCTATTTTTAAAAACAGTATTATGACACTTAGTTACAATTGTACTAACGTTTACTAAATGGAACGTCTTCTTAAGCAGCGAATTAGGGAATGATGAGTGTTAAAGATACCATAAACGCCATCCCTGTCGATTAAGATGCGATATTAGTGACAATGAAGGTTTGTGCAGCAGACTGCCGTAATAGCAAAAGAAAGTGCATTGCATTGGTATACCATATTAAATTTGAAATGCTTATACTTTTACTACCTATGCAACCTTTTTGTATTTAGCAGCAATATTGTATCGTTTGAATGACTTAAACCGTTATATCAGTCATCAAAAAGGTCTTTTCTAATTCCACGCCCGATTTAATTGAAAGCAACTCGTTTTCAAATGGCTGCCTCACACGGCTGTGCTCAGTGAGCGTTTATCTTTGATGTCGAGACAGTCGAATAACTCCTTTACCTATCCCGATTGCTGTGTCTCTTGTCATCCCTGAAATGGGATAGGTTTAAACCAACAAAAGAAAAAGAAATAAAGTTGTGTTTATAAATTGTGGCAGAAATATTAGGATTTTAATGAAGATATTAATGAAGGTGAGCTTGGTCGACATAATTATTCCTTTTATAAAGTGTTAAGTTTTAAAATGATACCTTGATTGTCATGAATATGAGGTGTTTGTAGCGCGTTATGTATTTGGAGAAGGCAAACAGAACTCTATAGACTTGAGAATCATAGACATTTGTAATCTCAAGACTACAAGCTTCAGACTGTAAATGGGTAAGCTTCAGACTGTAATTTTGCGGGTGGTAGGACCTTGTGCGGGGTCCGTCCGGATCGCTACCACCATCTTATCCATTAACCTACCGCCAAACAGCAGTGTTCGCATTGTTGTGTTCCGGTTTGGGGATAAGACAGCCGGTGTAATGACTAGCATAGAGGCATTCCATCTTAGTCCTCAGGGTTGGCAGCGCATTTGCAGTCTTGTGAATGCGAATGTCTATGGGTCACAGTTTACACTTACCATCAGGTGGCCTGTGTGCTCGTCAAACCTTCCCTATGCCATAAAAAAAAAAAAGAAGACTACGTACGATAGAATGAACGCCTCAAATTAACAAAACAGAACACATTTGCTGATGCTTATCGTCTTCTCAAACCTTTGATTAACTTTTAAAGTATTTTTAGTTTTTTAGAGGAATTCAATTCAATAGGGATAGAATCCCAAGAGAGCGTAAATATATAAACACCATTAACATTTTTATACGATTAAAGAACAACATCGACGCACCTAATTCGTTTACGTAACAGGAAAAATAAGGGTCTTAAGGGTGAAATGTAGGAGAATATATCAGCGGCCAAAGGGTAGGTAGCCCGAGGGCGGCTCATTACCGCCGCAATAACAATCTAAGCCTTCTCGAGTTTTTATTTGCTGCCATTTTTCGTGGAAATTTTTACATTAAGAGGGTTCGCCAGGGATTCTCTGAGGGCTCTTTTTTAGCACTTATTCCAATTTTCAATCGAGGTGGTCTTAAAAGTGAAGTAAATGGCATAGTCCCGTTCAAGATAAAATTAGTGTTAAAGTGAAAAACCAGAAAAAAAAATAGATGTTATTCCATTAAGTCCGACGATCAGGTAAAGATCTTGGGAAGCTAATTGATGCCAGTACTACAAAACTGAATGTTAAATACCTTTACGAATGGAATATGTCCAGCAGTGGACTTAGGCCTTTCATAGTCTTTTTTTTGTGTAGGACACGTACTGATGTGCAATATTGACAAACTAAAAAAAAAACAACGAACGAAAATTTTTTTTTTTTTGGAAATCAGGTCTGCAAAAGCCAGTTTTATACTGTAGTCTAGAAAGTGTACAAGAAAAAGTACTCGAAAATGTTAGACCGCTTGTGCGTACATTTTCAATTTAGGATAAATTTCGTCTTAACCCTCAAGCCTTCAACCCTTCAGCTTCTTAGCCAGATATTGCTTTACATTGTCCTATATAGGAAATGTAACCGCCTTTTTTATGTCAAGAATAGGGAGCGATCTCTAATAACGTTGAACTTAAGGGATGGAGATATGGGTAAGAATGAAACAAAAGCACTAGTAATATAACTTTTAGTAATTTAAGGTGTTAAATATTAACGTCCTGTATTTAATGATAAGATTACTAACTTTTTTGCCGTCGACATTAAATTTGGAAATTTTATGTTACCTACCCAAACCGCATCTCAGGCCCTATGGCAGAAACTAGGTTTAGAAGTAATAAAGACAAAGTACCTGGGTCTACCCGTAAAACGTACAAGTTTACAATCGTATCATCTATTACATTTTTTAGATAGCACTGTTCGTATATAGGTATGTACCTACAGTCAACCATATACCACTGTGGACTTTGTCAACGTGACGTTGTAAACCAAATCATAAAAAGTCTCTTGCATTTTGGTGGTCAACGTCACTTTAACGTAGTCCAAAGTGGCCTAGAAATCAAATTGGTTGGCTGTACGAGAATGTATGTATGCAAGTTGTCTGCTTCAAATCGTGCAAGTCAATTTTGAAACATACTGCTTTAATGCAATGGGCTGAAATAAGAACCACATTATGTCACCCATCGGAAGATGGCGACCAGATCTCCGTTATACTTAACTTAACTTAACGGGAGTCTTTAGTTTGTTTGGTCTTGATTAGCAGATAATGACATTGCAAAAAAAAAGTACAGTCGAGAAATTGATCATCAAATCTAAACAGAACTTGAAGCGTCAGCAATTTAATTTGACATTCCTTCTCACTGTCATTCGAAGATTCTAAATAAATGTATTGTGTAAGAACATAAATACCATTTTTATTTCCTTTTAAAAACACGAGTACTTGTATAAAATGGACAATCTGTAAATAAATATCAGCGGAACAAAGCATCCCAGGCCGCTGTAGCCTTTCATTAGGGAAGGTTGCCCGACGTTTACTGGATCCTATTTTAGCATTTTTATTAAATGTCTGTTACTTTACAAAGGGGAAAGGGATGTATTCAGGTCATTGTGAATTTTAGCATCGATCTGATCCAAAGGACTACTTAAGGTTGTTCACTGCGTCTATACCTTAAACATGGTAACCGGTCATTTTGGCAAATTCAACTTCATCGCTTGTATCATTTCCTTGAATTTGAATTCACCGAATGATTTTCTGCCGAAACCATGTTTTTAGAATACCTTAAACATTAATTACGTAGGTTAGGTTACGTAAGATGTGACTACCAAAACAAAACTCATGCGGCGAGAAAGGCTTTCGATGAATTAAAAACTCTAGGTAATGAGGGGTTTGTTAAAAGATTATTCAATAAAATAATAGGTACTCCTTTAAAATACCTTGGGTGTTTTTAATACTATGCAAAGATTGCCTACTATCAAATCTTGTGACTTCCACGACTTTTTGCTCTATTATTCTGATCTGGACGTATTTAGAATGAAATATTTACCTCTACCTAATGGAAATTACACACCATTTTAATTCCATGATATTAGTTGCTAAATAAGTCTAAGAACCATACACACAGATATAATTAAAGTTACTTTAGTTGACGATTATACATTTAATGGTGTTAAGTGTTACAAAACAATTAAAACACTTACTAGGGTCCTTCACGGAAGTGATGACAAGTTTGAACCCGTTGGCGTCGGTGCCCCAGTTATCCGTGACGTACTTGAGCGTGACAAAGTTGCTCCGCGTGAATAGCACGCTGACTTGCTGCTTCGTGTTGCGGCATGACAGGTCCGCCTGCAAGGAAATTGGCACGTTAGTCATCATTGACGATAAAATCATTAACAAATTATCATCATCACTATTTATAGAAACGCTTTAGTTCTTAAGCTTGTTGAGATTTAGACAAGTGGTGTAAGGGCAAATAAAGATGTGGTGAGTGGCTGATGGTATGTCAATATTATTAGAAAAGAGATGATGTGTTTGACAGGCCAACACAATAACATTTCAATTGAAAACGAAAGTGGTTTGTGTGATGGTACGAAAAAACCGGACCAAAATCCGTTGAGTGGTTTAGAAGGAGTTAGTGCATATACAGACAGACGTGGAGAGCGACTTTGTTTTATACCATGTACAGTAAATGATATTGCATATTGACCCTAAACTTATAATGCCAGCTACAGAGATTACGGGAATGGTTGCTTTGAACTCCATTTAGTTAGAAGTCACAATTTAGAAACTATCCACGAATACGAATATTTTACCAACTTAGCCAGTTCACATTGAATCCTTGAGAATGCCTTTCATCACATGCGACTACTACAACTTTGAACACCTTGAGAAGACACGGCTATCTCCAAAGTTGTGGATTAAACCGCCAGCCTTCAACAATGTGGGAGGACTGACTTGTCTAATGTCTAACTACGAAGTACTCCGAATGTTTGAGACAACTATCGCAACTCCGGAGTTGTACCTGCAAATGTTATGCATTGTTCAAGTTTCTTCACTGTGACCCTGTGGTTTGCCTTGGCTTGTGGGAGTAACAGCGCCAGGGAAATAGGAATTGCGTCAACTATTTTCGACTCAACTTGTTAAAACTTAAGTGTTAACATCAAAGCACTTTTGATATCAGTTTGGGTCAAGCGTCACTTGTAATCTGTGTTAAACTATAATTATTAAACAATTTCTGCCAGCGACTTCGTCCGCGTAGATTTCGAACATCGTTATTTCCTCTGGAACTTTTAGACTTTCTGGGATGAAAAGTAGCCTATTTTGTTATTCAGGGTATAAACTATCTCCTTTTAAAATTTCATCAAAATCCTTTTGCATTAACAATATTCGTAGTGTCAGTATATATCATTTTCTTTTAGGTTACTATTTTTTTTAATGATAGGTTTTGTACATGTTTAAGCAAAAATAACCTTTTTCTTTACCTCGTAGGTTGCTTTTTTTATTGATAATGGAGTAATGATCAATAAAAATAAAGGTAAGACGGGAAACATATCAGTCTGTCAACTGCAGTACTCCACTAACAAGCATCAGCATTATATCAAACTATGACGAACACACAACAACTTGTGACAACTCCATAACAAACTACGGCATTGTAATATCAACTTTAACTCCACTCACAGTTGACCTGGCACTACTCTCTGTTCTGACAAAGAACTTTACTATTCACACGGACGCTGGCCTCTCCTTTGAGTTAAACCTCACCCTACTATTGTTCAATCAGTTTCACCTTGCATATACTTGTCTTGTGTGTACACATAGATGGACTGTGTGAGGGAACTTAACGCTTTTCAAAGAGGACAATATATCTGCGATTCATCTTTTGGTGTTGAGGGTGTCCAATTGTCCATTAGGTGGTAGTTACTTTAGATCACGTGACGCTCGATTGTCTCCTTTTGCAAATATCTAAGTCTCACAAAAATTTAATAAGTTCGGAACTAATGTGCCAACTAACTATATACCCTATTTAATGTATGTACAGATGTAATGTATGAATACACAACATCGAGATAAGTTCTTATTCAATTTGCTTTCTTAGTAAGCAAAATCTCAGAAAGCAAGATAAATTCTAACTTGTTAACCAAATACAATATCGTATGATTATTCACAGCATGTTCTGTGTAGAAGAAAAGTGGGAAGAAGTAAAGAATGCGAAGACTCCAGATACATTGAATATAGTTAAGGAAATGTTGAAGATAAAAGCCAACAATAACAAAATATAACTAGATTTTTTATTACTACTACTTATTACTCCCTATGAAAATTCTTAGTTTTGACACATTTTCTTGCACAAGCTACGCTTGAATGTTTTTTATTTTTATTTTTATTTTATGTTAATTTCATTGTTTTATATCATGCTAGGTTAAGCTTTATAATTGTATAATATCATAAGTAGTACCTATTTTAAAAAACGACTGACTGTTGAGTTTCTTGCGGCGTTTCTTCTCAGCAGTGGTCTCTTGCGAAGCGCTGGTAGATTTTGACGTGTAAAAGTGCCCGTGCGGCCTAATTACTGAATAAACATCTTTTATCTTTTTATCTTTTTATTGACTTCAAATTCCTTTTTAAAATCCAGAATTCATTTTGTAACACCATCGCAGCTTTTAACTCTAGTAATCCTGCAGGCCCGCAGTTTAATAAAGATCGGCCGGGCTGATATTAAAATTCCCTTCAAATTTCCACCGGCTTCGGAATGGAAGAGCATTCAAACCCGTCTAGGCGTTAGCATTATGACTTTCATTGTCGAGTTTCTACTTTATAACGGTCTGTTCTCACTCGTAAATTGGCATCATTGTTAATAATGTAAAATGCATCAGAATGAAAGAAGATCCTTTCATTATTATTATGTGTTTTTTTACCAATCAAGGGACTATGGGAGTCCTGGACCTTTGGGAGGCATACATGGAGCCAAAGCCAACACACAGAGGCCCTTTAGACAAGACTTGTCTAAACTTAGTTTAATTTAGTAAAGTTATGGGACACCAACCGGCGATTGTCCCTGAGTTCAAACTAAAGAAGTATGCTCCCACGGACAACCTCCGGTCAGTGTAAAGACTATTTAAGAAGGATGTGTCTTTATTATTATCAACAATTTATAGGTAATTCTGTAGCTCTGCCCACTTTACGCTGGGAATTAAGCCGTGAGTTTATGTCTGAAAGTATTATTATTATTGGGGGGTTGAGGTGGGCCTTGTGTGCCACTTCGACCATTGCTGATCTTTTGTGGCAGCCGTTTCTTTAGAGCTCACCGCAAAGCCCCGTTGCGTCTAGGAATTTCCAGATGCTTTGGGCAGTGAGGAGTTGTGTCTCTTGTGGGTCTACAATATGTCGCCCTAAGTAGATACTTCTGATGCGCATTAGTGGTCCACATGAACAGAGGATGTGCAATGCTGTCTCCTCTGTCTCCTGACAGAACCTGCATGTCGGGTCTTGTTTCATACCCATTAGAAACAGATGTCTGTTCAGTCTGAATGTATGTGCTTCGTAAAGCTTCTTAAACAAAAAAAAGGAAAAATAAATTTATTCACTACACTCACAAGACACACAGAAAAATAAATAATTGAAAACAGAAACAACAATTAACAAGCAGTGAGCGTGTCTTCGCGGCAGTGAATCGGGCACTGGCTCAGCATAATGCTGAGGTGTTAAACACCTGCAGCGCTGGTTTTCAGCCAGCTCCGTCCGAGTATGACTGGCGAACAGTAAGCTAAACGAATAAAATGTAATTGCAAGGAAATATAGAATATATATACATACATATATAAAGATACTATTAAACAAATACTTAGAGTTGGTGGCAATTATATATAAAATCTACATCCAAATACCTTACATAAACATATTTAAAGTAGAAATACGAGTACGTACTTAGCCAGTATACAGCATCGACCATTTGGCACAATTAACAAAAACAAAAGAAAACTAAACTCTGATTTACAAAGTGCTGGTTGGGAAATAGGATTTTTGGAGCGTCTACGAATAACCCTTAAGCTTCTTTCTTCGTGCGTTTAAATGCTTAGGCGACATTTTCAGTGGAAATGATGACGGCAATATTTTATTCGTTTTCTCTTCCTCTCGCATCTCACTGACTTTCACATCTGATTGATTATTTTAACCATACAACTATATGTGTCAATACCAATACTGCCCTGCTAAGCCAAACGGCAGTATCTCAAATAAAACTCCTGTAGCAAACACATCCTCATTACTAAGAGGAGAGGGTTGAATCTACTTTGGCGATTAAATCTGACATACTGCTTATTGGTTTAGGAGGACAGAATAGTACCTACAACACGTAACCCATTATCTTATTCTTTCGTTACTTTATATTACCAAAACTTAGAAAACTGAAACTCACTTGAGCAACCTTATTCTATAAACAAGCGTCCTCCAGCATCTGATACAATTCTTAAAGTATTTCTCTGAAATAACCGAGCTATTTCCCGCCCCGTCCAGCTGATGTATTGCCCTCTAGGCCATCACGTCCTCGGAATATGACAGCGATATAATGCGCCCATCGTTCAGTAAGCCATCGACATCGATGAAGAAAATATGGCCGACGCCTGAGCCGGGGGGGTTTAAAATGGGGGGGCTTTGGGCCCGGGACGTGGTCGGATTGGGTTGGTGCTGATTTATACAGTCTTGAATGTTACATGGATGATAAAGTCGTGAGGAAACGTTTTAGAATTTAAAATTTGTTTCTCCCCAGAGAGTGTTGAACGTTTTATTACATTTTGAGTGAAAATGATTGAATGCCAATTGTGTATTCGTATCAATGTTAAACATCATACGGTTTGGGATGAGGTAATTTTTAATCTAAATGTAGTGAAGTGGCCGAAGGTAATATAATACAATTATTGGACAGAGTAACTGAAACTTTACAGACTATTCAGGTAAATACAAGACTTCGTCACTATTTTTTTCTTTGGCATAACTTTATTTTTAAAATCTACTTTAGCAGGACTAGTTTTTAAGTTTTTAAGACTAAACCGAAGCAAATGTTTATATCCGAGCTCCGTTTTATACCCGAGATGTATAAAGTTGTATGTGCGCTGCGAAGCAAGCGACCCTTTTCATTACAGCGTTATTTCTCTTTTATTAAAAATAATCATTTTTAAAGCGCACGCCTCTGTGGAGCAGTTGATTAAAAAATATTAAAGTGGAATTGCCTTTGTCTCAGCCCAGTACATGATTATTATGACTATGGGGCAATAATTTTTCTGCGAAGTGTTAATAAAAGATGGCGGGAAATTGCTGCTAAGATGGCTTTAGGGAACGTTTGAGGAGATGAGCTTAGTTACAATGACCACAGACTGGAGAAGACTGAACTGCATTTGTCTCTGTGCTCTTGGTTTTTATTTTTTATAAGGCAAACGAGCACGTGGGTTACCTAATAGGAAGTAATCAAGATCGTCTATATACACCAGCATCTCTAGAAGAGTTGTCAGCGCATTGCCGGCCGGCCTATGAGAGAAATGTAAGTTTTTGTCAAATTTTCCATGAGTAAGATATGACTCTTCTAGATTTATTTCTGTCACTAACTGTAACTTGGCAGGTTTAATGCTGTTTCTGGTAAATTTTAACATGTAAAATTGATTGTGCTTATAGAATATTATAATATTTATCTTCTTTACTGTTTTGGAATGGAAATGGAAGAATCTTGTGCAGAGTTACTCTGTAATGATGATAATTTCACCATATTTTGGCCGCCATGAAGCAGTTTTGGTGGCGTGATTGTTTTAAACTTTCGCAATGACACATACTACGATTATTATTAGGTAATTAACTTATTAAGATATGATGGGTTTATTTTCCGATGACCTTGCTCCTTGAAATTTGGCATCTAGCCTACAGAGTGCATTTCGATATCGTTATCATATACTTATCTATTAAATATTTAAGAAAAATGTCAAGTTATGGCACAATATGCACTTAGTGGCTTTAAATTGTTAACATTGGGCAGTCTTAGTTTGTAGTTTCTTTCAAAATTAGATTGAAGAAGTTCTGACTTGACCCTTGTTCGTTTAACTTTTTTTTCTTAATTATTATGTTTTTATGTATTCGTTTATGGTAAATATCTACGGCAATTTATATTTGCGTTTAATATACCTTAGTGTTGTGATTTTTTTTTTTCTCAATCGCTCAAAAATTTACTTTCTAATTTTTATCTCTTTTGTTTTACATACATACAAACTAATTGCTTTTACTGACAACAATGGAATGGCAAAATTAACACTGATATCACTACTTTTGGTGACACATAAAAACTTGACTTATTATATTTATGTGCCTGGCGGTATATCAATCTTATGCCTCAGCATTCCAGGTTAATTCCCCTCCCGCGCATCCCCAAGTGGACCCTCAATGCTCAAGTTGGCCGTCCTCTCGCAAACTCGGATTACGACAACTTCGGCACTCGAATGGCCTCCTAAATTCGACGGGATTGGACCAACTCTGTCTTGTAAAACTTTTCCGAAATATATCGCTTCAGACACATGTTTTAATTACTACGAATTCGAAGTTGGAATTTCGAAGACTTGGAGAAGTCGTTATTCTTTTGTTAGTTTGACAAGTTTTAATTGGAGTTTGATTTGTGTCAGGACTTTTTTATGGACGTAGTTGTGTAATTTAAATTAAAAGTTGCTATGATTTTTTTATATTCATAACCTTAATTACAGTTACCTTAAAATTTGAGAGACGTTAATATTCACCATTTGTCAAAAAAACCTCAGAAATAACTTCGGCGCCTGCTTTTATTTTATTTTAAGCAACTTAGCGTGACGATTGACCTTGTTAATGATCGCACAACTAGTACCCATTGAATTAAATGCTCTATTTGTACCTACTACACAAATTTTCAGTTAAAGCAGGAAAAGATAAAAGTAAAATAAATGTCATTACTCTAATACCGTTACCTACTTTTGCCAAATTCAAGCAAAAGTAGCCCACTTTTATTAATTCGGAGAACGGAATCTACATGGACATTTAGATATGAAAAGAAATTCGACTTTCCCATTATCCCAACAAAATGAAGTCGTAAAAAACAAATCAAAGACAACTCGGAAGTCAACCTTTGTCCAAAACTTTCCGAATTTGAATTTTAAATTTGGAGTTCCCTCTTTATTTGGCTGTTGATTATTTCTAAAGTAAAGCGACACCTGCCGACTGTTTATTGAATTAACAAACCCGAATCTTGAGAATAAAATTAAATATGAAGCCGTGTTGTTCGAGTCCCTTACTTTTGTTTGACCAGATGTCTCCTGTTCTAGATTTATTTTCAGTGTCTTGAAATAATTGGATTAGGTATCTTTTCTTTATGATCCACCTAAAAAAGACGGTAAAAATGTTTATGCCTAAAGAGCTACTTACAAGTCTGGGAGATAATTGAGTTAGCCCTTAGCCAAAAATACAAAATACTTTTATTTCAAATGTATACGTACATAAGTAAATTATTTTAAGTGATTAATTAGACTTTACCCAAAACATCGGCGTCCTAATGCCAAATTGTACGCTGTAAATCATAATACCATTTTCCTTTATAAGAACAGTTCTGATTAATATAATTCAATAGCAAACTAATAAATATGCAGCTATAATATATTTTCACAATGGAATTCTATTTGTGTAAAAGACAGTCGTCATACGGTACCATTTCTCTATGCACTCCTTCTCCCGTCTACTTTGCATTCATTGCATTGCACGAAGAATTCTATTAACCCGCATCTTGCGATGATCGGGGCAGATCGGAAAGGTTCGTGAACAATCGGTAAAGCTCGGTGATAATCGGAAATTGCCGGGATAATTGCTTAGAGGTCCTGGAATGCGGCCAAATTGAGGACAATGTTCAAGGAAACGCATTTGGCAGGTAAGGTTAACGACATTATGACAAAAGATAATTTATTTTTCTAGGATAATAATTCATATCAGTAAATCAGTAAATATCTATTTCTCAAACATGCTCGGAAAAAACGGTTTTCCGATTGAAAGACCAGGACGGAAAGAGCCTCATTTTACTCCTAAGAGTAAAAAAACCATATGAAAACACTTTCCGTCCATGTCTATATTTTTCTTAAAAATGCTGTCAATTTGCATACAAAATCAAAAGGACCAAGACAACAATTCCAAACAGCCAAGGTAACAGAACTGCTCGCTTTTTTAGCACAGTGCGTGTGTTTCTTTTTGAATTTGCATTCCAATTTCTATGGTTAGTATTTAAAAACAATTAACAGTTGGTAACATTCGTTCATTCTGCATAATTAAATTACTTGCTTTTTAAAAATGTATTTGTATTATTTCCTCACGTGTTTGAGAAAAGCATTATGTACTTATGCCTCGGCGGAAACGAGGATTTCCTGACTCGTATTTTAGCAGGCCTCGCTGTTGCTCGGCCTGCTAACCACCTCGTC
Source organism: Acleris sparsana (assembly GCA_923062465.1). NCBI lineage: Eukaryota > Metazoa > Arthropoda > Insecta > Lepidoptera > Tortricidae > Acleris > Acleris sparsana. Next base: position 21,304,469 of record OV281286.1, read on the forward strand.
AGGAAAACCCTTACTTTCCGCGCCTAGGCAACAACGTACTATTACGAAGGTACTAGTAAATATTAGTATCGAATATTTATCTACGTTTATCGTTGTCTAGTATCCGATACTTGTACATTTTAATTGGATTGTTTTCATTTATTATACTTAATTTTTGTAATGGTTGGTGTGCTAAAATTTTAATATTTGATTGCTCTCGACGTAAACAAAAAATGAAATAAACAATTAATCTGAACTTTGTCAAAATTGTTACCCGTATTCCAATCTATCTACACCTTAAGATTTAACAAGAAAATACTCTTCTCCAGCGTTGCATGAATTTGGTTATCTTACCGGTGCAAGGGAAAGACATTTCATACTTCCTGACATTAGCATAAAATATATGCGTTTTCCGATAACCTTCTGCACTGCAATGCTGGAATATATGAAATGAAGCAGAGTCCAACGATCTATTTTGGGTTTACAAGGATTTTTAAAGCTAGTTCTATATTCGCGGTAAAATAATATTGCTTTTTATGAAGGCTCTTATTTATCTAACAGTAATAGCAGCTAAGTTTAGAACAACGCGATGTCAAAGGCAACATGGTTTTGAATAGTAGAATAGAGGCTAGGAGTCCTTATTCTAGAGTTTTTGTTTCCTTTGTAGACACGTAACATAAATCTTTTTCTTTCTATTGTTTACTGTATTGTCTCATTAGCTCTATGTATGTCAGAATACAGAAAGGAAATAAGAACTTATTCGTTACATTTTCCTATTTCTACTAATATTATAAATGCAAACGTTTGTGTGTGCGTGCGTGGCAACATTGGCTGGACGGATTTGGATGAATTTGGAATGGAGATATATTATACCCTGGATTAACACATGGTACTTTTCATCCCGGAAAAATTAAAAGTTAATAATGGTAATCGAAATGACTAATGAATTATTGAATAATGGTAATGGTAATCTAATGGTAATGGTTTTGCGGGTGGTAGGACCTTGTGCGGGGTCCGTCCGGATCGCTACCACCATCTTATCCATTAACCTACCGCCAAACAGCAGTGTTCGCATTATTGTGTTCCGGTTTGGGGATAAGACAGCCGGTGTAATGACTAGCATAGAGGCATTCCATCTTAGTCCTCAGGGTTGGCAGCGCATTTGCAGTCTTAGGCTTGCAGTCTTGTGAATGCGAATGTCTATGGGTCACAGTTTCCACTTACCATCAGGTGGCCTGTGTGCTCGTCAGCCTTCCCTATGCCATAAAAAAAAAACTACGCGGACAAATTATAAATGTGAAATTTTGGATGTTTGGTACTTAATCACGCCAGAAAGGCTGAATGAATTCGGATTAAAATTGGCACAGAGATAGATTATAGTCTGGAACAGTACAAAGGCTACTTATTGTCCCGGAAAAATGAATGGTTCCCGTGGGAAGCGGTTGATACTATATTCAGTTCCTACTTCTTAAAACTCTTGAATGACTGACTGACTGATTGACATGAGCTAAAACGCTCTCAACCTAGGGACTTAATATTTGGAGGGAATATTCAAATTTTTCATTTTGCAAAACAACCCCCGACGGTAGAAATACGGGAAGTAGCAGACGTCCTCTTTTTTTGAAATAGGTACATAATTTTGTATATCTTTGACATATTTTGTTGAATGATGAGCTTATGGAACTGGTCCCACCGCCAGCGAGGAAGCAATTTACTATCGACTATTTTCTCGCACAAGAAACGAACAAAAGATATTATTGATCCCGTGTCCATAAAACAGACATATATTAATAGTTGATTGCTGACTGTTCACAATGCCGGCGAGATCTCTCTCCACTATTTTGTCGAAACAAAAGATCTCGTGTCAATAAAAGAGACATATATTAGTCGGTGGTGGGGCACGTGCCTATACAAGAGAGTATAATACAAAGTACGGCCACCAATAACAACGAATAAACCCGCGATTAACCTGCTGTTATATGTTTAACTAGCGGACGCCCGCGACTTGGTACGCGTAGAATTAGTTTCCTAGTACTCCCCCATTTTTTCCCGTTGGGGGTCGATTTTCGGAAAATCCTTTCTTAGTGCTCACTTACATCATGAAAGGAACCCCTGTACCAAATTTCAAGTTTCTAGGTACAGTAGTTTCGGCTGTGCGTTGATATGTCAGTCAGTCAGTCAGTCAGTTTCTCCTTTTATATATTTAGATGTCTGGGTCTCACGGAAGTTCTATATTTAAAATACCTATAGCAAGGCTCTATTCTGTTTCAAATTTTATACTGTTTTTTTTTCGGCGATGACCAGCTTTATCCCTGGCTCCTGTGGTATTAAGATGTCGGTTGCCTGATTGATTTTCTAAAGCTTGAGAAGCAGGAGCAACTATTAGAGTGGCTTAACCAGGGCCGGATTAACCATGTCATGGCTCGGTGCTATTCTGGGGACCCTTTAAACTTTTCTTACTTCCTAAAATACATATTTTTTCAGGGCCCCTGTATGATGCAGGGTACTTAGCCGATGCGGGGCCCTTAGGCAGTTGGCTACACTACCTTGTGGATAATCCGTCACTGGGTTGATAAATAATATTTGGTCAAAAGGCCACACTCAGGACAAGTGATCGTAAGTGGCCTTGAATGCCCATGGCTTCGTAGCTTCTAAACCGGTAAAATCGGTACGGTTCTTAGCTTACATTTAATAAAATCATTTAAGGGTCTACCATGGGCAGATGACCTTCTATCTGAAGCTCTAAACTTTCAGTTGTTGTTAAAACCTAATTGCATTAACCCTGCTGTTCTAAACTAGCTGCAATCTCAATTTTTCTTTTACCAGACACTGATATTGAGATTTATGCTATGAAACTTTGACATTTTTAACTCCAAAAAAGTTTTTTGGCCTTTATTTCTATATTTTTCACATAGAAAAAAAGGTAATTTATTAGATATATTAATGATTAATATATAGATGTAGTTTCCATATCCATTGACGCCAAGATGAAAAAGTTATATCCAATTTTCATGTTTAAAAAAAAAGCATGGGCTCATTTGAAATTCTGTCAGACAGAATCAAAGATGAATATATGTATAGATAATGATAATAAATAAATTCATACATTCAGTTTGGACTGAGTTATAAGAACTTAAACTTTATCAAAAACGTCTGCTATGGGCATGGTAGCCCCTTAAGGAATATTGGCTCTGAAAGAAGGGGATCGCCATTAATTTGGAAGTTTTTCTTATCTCTAGTTATATTTACTAACCTTAGGAGGGGCAGTGTCGTGTGCCCCATCGTACACTAAAAGGTGATCATTGCAGTCCAACTGCAGCAGATCAAAGTGCAGTATGAAGCGCTGCAGGATGCTGTGCGTCTGAAACGTCACCGTGCAGTCGAGGTTGCGCTCGTTGCGCGACCAGAGCACACCGCCGTCCAGTTTGCGGTACTGCCGCTGGAGGAAGTGGTCCTTGCATAATGAGTCCATGTAATCTGGGGACAAGAGAATACGGTTTTGTCAGAAATTGTTTTTTTACAAGTAGGTACGCGTTGTCCGCTTCAAAATTTGCTAGTCTTTTTGTACCAGTTCCTGTTAATGGAAAGGGCTGAAATTTGGACCACATAATAATATGTAAACTCGATGACAGTGTAATACTATGGTATCAAAGAGCTGATCTGATGGTGGAGTTGGAAGGTGGCAATAGGATGTCCTCTGTAGTAGACTCACTATGTTGGAACTCAGAAACAGAATGATTTTGCAAAAGAAGTACATTATCCTATAAGGCTGCGGCTCCAATGAGGCGGAGATGATCGGAGTGGAGCGGAGCTGTGCTAATATTAACCAATAGGATCTAAACTAAAGTGCGCAAGGCGCGCTCGACGTGACCGCTTGCGCCTTTTATTGGTTAATATTGGCACAGCTCCGCTCGTCTCTCCCTCAGTGGAGCCGCAGCCTAAAAAGCTTGTCTCAACAAGTTTGGACATGAAAGTCTTAGGTACATAAAATAGCTCTTATTTACATCAGTGTTTTTTTTGCGTCGTCAGAAAATAGGAGTTTTATTTACCTCTGTAAAACCTTGTTGCTTTTGTCATGTAATCGTATTGTTTTTAGCTCTGCCACGATTATTGTCAAGTAAATAAGAGCTATCAAAACGTTCACAATACGTTAACCTATCAAAAGCAATATCATTTTACCGAGTAAAATCTCTTCTAGGTAGTTTTGGAAACACAAAAAGAAACTTTCAACCTAATCTATGGTTAATTTCTTTTTGAAAGTAGGTAATTCCAAACTAGAAAGAACAGTCAAGATAAGACCAATCAATCTTATAATTTAGCATCATGCTTACAGATACGAATAAGAACGATAATACTAAATCACCTTGTAACCAACGCCATCGCAGAGAACAGCAATTCGTAATATCATGTCAAGATTAGTTTTATACAAGAATTCCACAAAGCATACGCGTACCAGAGTAAATACTCTCAAACCGAACAATTGTCCTCGCTTGTGATATCCATGGACTTATTTCTCTAATAAGTTTATGGTCACTCTCTGAAAATTTACATTGGCGAAATACACCTTATCAAAACAAGGAGCGAAATCCTTTCAGTATAAAAAAAGCAAACGTGTTTTGCTTTGGTTTAGTAACACGTCAATGTGAGAAGAAAGAAAGACACAGTTAGTGAAAGTGCAAGTGCTTTACATATCTTCTGAGTGGCTGAAGACCGTTACAATATTACTCGTGTTTCCCTCCAGGTAATCCAAATGTAATAAATAATGGAATACTCCTTCACATTTCCCGCTCGAAGGATAAACCCAGGATTTCACAAAGTGCCGCTCCGAATGATATTAAGTATAATAACGTTTTAAGACAAATTAAATGCGAAACAAAGGCCGATTTAAGATGAGATTTGTCAGTTTTGTGCTTGTTTTTATTACGTCTGAGAGATTCGCAATTTTGATAAAGTAACGAGATAGAAATGAGTTCTTTTGTTTTTAAACACCAACGTCAAGCAAATTTAAATGATGTTAGTAAAAGAAATGTTACCTAAAGCTGAAGCTGGGCTGGGCTGGGTTAGGTTAGTTATAAAACTGTCATTACGTTAACAGTGTAATAGCGTTACTGAAGCAAGATGGACTTAACCAAAGTGAAATAAAGACGCAATGTCTTTATACTCTTTACACGTACGAATATTAATACACTGATCAGGATATCAAAAATACAAATCGGTCAAAAGTTTGCAAAACATCATTCCGAAATCCCAGATGTATTAAGATAAGATAATAATAACAATGAAAAAAAACCCGAAGACTTTATTGACTTTTTCAAAAATGCCAAGTTTAAATTTGAAATAACAAGTCATCAATTTACAGAAACGTTATGAACACTGTCTATTTCACATTCCAAATCTTTATAAACATAACGCAATAGCTAAAAAATTAGTCGCATACTTTTCTATTGATAACCTATCTCAACTTTCTCATGCTGTATTTTTTCCAATTTTAACTATAACTCTGCAATCATTCGATCCAATTTCGAATGATTCAACAGTTAGGAAATATCGAGAAGATAAGACGGGATTATCTGCTGATATCGTATCTTGAGCTGGACGTTGGGAGCCTGCGCTGAGATCTGACGTTAGATAGATAGTGTGTAAACGTGCCCATGCGCAGGCAGCCATGTAAGTAAATTGTGATAATTGACACGCTAGAACGTTATTTCTAACCACCCACGCAAAAAGAGAGGTGTTATAATTTTTACCGCTATATGTGTGTGTAGCTCTTAAGCAGTTGAACCGATTTGGATGGCATTTTTTTAAATTTGAAAGCAGGTTTTCTAGCGTTTGTTCTTAGCTGGGTTTCAAAATTGGATCAGCCGTTTAAGGGATATCAGCTCTAAAAGAAGGGTTCACCATAAGTTTGGGGGTTTTATTTACCTTATAGTTATATGTTATTTTTAAAGAGCTAGTTTTATAGCAGGTGGTTCATAGATAGGTGTGATGCGAATCAGTTGGGCCGTGTAAAAGTTATTATCTCTGAAAGAAGACGTCGCCATTGTGTTTGCTAATTGACGGTGAATAAAGATTTGAAAATTGAATTCTATTAGTATTTACACTTAAGGTCGTATCAATAAACTCACCACCAGGCCAGTCACAAGGTACCACAAAGTAAACGTCAACCCATAGAGAACTGTCATTTTTGACGTATCTTGAGACGAGCAAACTGATCTCGACCGTAGAGATCAGTTTATTATTATGGCCTTTAGTAACGCCGGAAGAAGTAACGTTCTACCTTCCACTTATTATTTTTTTATTCCAGGAGTGGCTGTGGCGTGGTGGCCATCACCATTCTCCTCTTGGCCAGTATTTACGCTGCCCCCACCAGAACTCCCCGCGCCATCAACTCCATAGTCTCTGGAGACACCACAGGTCTAGAGATACCAAGGGACGTAATTGCTGGCATCGAAACTGGCATGGGAGCCATGCAGCTCGTCATCAATGTGCATACAGACAGTCTCGGAAATATTGAAGTTTACACTAATTAGGAAACAGATCCTTCTTGCTCAGCGTTCGGTTGAAAATTGTTCGCTTCAACAAGTTTCGTCAAGCCTACCTTTTTGGATTTAAGATTTATTGTCATCTTAATATTCTCTGGCATTTTATTATGGGCTATAGTATCCATGAAAATATAACCAGAATCAAAATTTAAATTACCTAAGCGAAAAGTATATTAGGTATATTTAATTTATTACTTTTGGGGTTTCATGAGTATTTATATTGAAATAAATAACCTTCGTTTTGTAAGTGAACGAAGTATGAATATTATGTTATTAGAGTCTATTTTGTTAGTATAATAATAATGGTATGCGGAGGATTCGATTGGAGTATCTTGTGGAAGTGGAAATCCATTTTGTCAGTTCACGGCGAAGTTTGGGTAGCCATAAAAGTAGTCATTTCTGGCACTTTCAATGAGTTGGTTGAAATGTTTGATTTTATATTGATATTCTAAAATTGTTACCAAAATAAAATAGAAAGAAAACGGAAAATAAATGGCTTCCTAGAACAAAACGCTGAACCGGGAGAAAAATCCGCTTATTGGCAAGAAATATAGAAATCAGTTTTCAATTCTTTGTGAAAATCTTTGATCCAAACAGATTTCTGCCTTCGGAAAATCGGATCCAATTCTGAGATAGAATTCAAAATATTCAGCGTATTTCAAAAGGGAGAAGACGTAATCGCGATGTAACAAAACCAAGACACTAATACATTTGGAAAAGGGGATTTTCCGCAGAAATTTCAAAGGAGAGATTGACAAGGGATTCAAGAGGTTACTATGCCTACGGGGTCGTTCAGTCCCTTTATGTGAGGGCAATAAATGCTTTTCATTTCAATACGCATTTCTGAGAAGGCTCTCGAATGTCACAAAGTGGAAGCATACATAGTCAGAGCAATCAAGGATAGTAAACAAGCTTGAGGGTTATTGGGACGTATTAGCGGCTGTGTTAATTGATTCCCAACTTGCTTAAGAGGTTCGTTCACCAGAAAATTAGCAGATACATAGACACTTAACATGTATGACAATTAGGTATATCATGTTATTTCTGTATCTGTCACTTAGGTATCTCATGGTATTTGTATATTGGCTTGGCTTCCACTTTGTAAGTGAAAGGAAAGGGTATAAAGGATGAGGTATAAACATAGAAATGCCAAAGTATTTGCTTAGATTTAGAAATAAATTAATTTAGGGATATTTAATTTGGTTCTGGAAAATTACTCAATATTGAGTAAAATTTAAAATTGTCTATCTGATTATCAATTTGTTAATTCAAGAGTTAATGAAGTTTGATAATTATATTTGAAGAAGGAGTCGCAACTTGACTGTTATATTTACATCAATTCAATAATGGTATTTTAATGATTTGAATGTAATAATATCTCATTATGATTCTGTCAGCTTAGTTGTTATAAAAAAAGAAGCAATAAATAATATTACAGCTAAATTTTTAACACCCAAGTGAAAGCTGGTATAAGTCGACTTAGCTTGCGCAAAAGTGTTATAAATCATACACCGAGTATATTTCTCTAAGGTCACAGACTTTTCAACGACACTGAAGCGATAATTTTCGTGATGACTGTTAAAAACGCCATCGTTGAAAAATGCAAGATAACAAAAAGGAAGAAGAAGTTGTCAGAATAAATGAATGAATGAATGTGTTTAAACCAGACTTCATAATAGAGTTAAAGTTTGTGACATTAATGGCCGATCATACGCTGAGGACGCCCGTATGGTCGAAGTTAGTATCTAAACATTTATTTAGTAAATATTTAGATACAGAATTAGATAAATATTATTTTATAAAATTTGTATTAAACGGTTAAAGATTAAGCGTGTTTTATTTGCACATCGTGTCGTTTGTTTGCTCCGTATTCGTTATCTTAAGTATCGTGGAACATTCGATAAAGTAACTTTGGTTCTAGACAAGATGCTCAGCAAATTATTTTCCAAAACTGTCAAAATGTATGGAATTGACATATGCGCTTATAATTTTATGCACATGTTTTTTTAAATGATTTCTTGCTTTCATCGTAATAATGATCATCATTATCAGCCTATACTACTCTTTGTCAATAATGTTTTTTTTTTAGTAAAATGCTAATCAAAGACCAATCTTTCGTTTTTTGATTAATCATTTGTCTTTCAAAGTTACTTACTGTCAGGGATACGTCTTAGAGTATTTTTCGATCAGTAAAATTAAGAGTACCTACCACTATCATCATGTTTGTGATGACATCATCAACATCATACCTTGACACCTGTCTCCCAATAGGGTTGGCAGAGACTATGGAACGCCAGGTGCACCGGTCTAAACATACAACTTCCGCTTCCTCGACATGCACGTACGTCGGTTTCGGGTCCTTCGGATTTGGCCCTTATATAGTATCGCTGTATGTGCGTCTAGGGTAGGGGACCGACTTCCCCAATCATTCTCGCCCCCCATACCTTACGTAACTCTTCTTTCATCTATTCTTTCTAAATGACCAAACCATCTTAGCATCGTAATGTTTGAAAATATATTCAAAGCAAACTATTAAGACTCGTATCTCTTTGAAACGTCTTATCCAAAATTTCAATCTTCAACATTATTTTGCATTCCACGTGAAATTTTCAGCTTGACTCTCTCATCCGAGTGTACTAAACTTCTCAAGCCAAGCAGGTTAAGCCTTTTAGCAACAACTGTTTCCATTTCGCTCAGTAAACGATCTAGTGAAATTCGCTCTATTTATCCACCCCGATTAGATATCCTTATCTTTAGAGGACGCAGTGTTTAGTTTAGAAACAGTATCCACTATAGCAAGTGTATTAACAATTTTGAAAGACTTAAAATTAAATCAAGATGAACATTGATCTTAGCTGACACGTTTACTTTGGAGTGTCTTGACTTATACAAAGTTCAGTTTATTAACAAGTTAGGCTCGTATTCATAAACTGATCTCAACTCTTATGCTCGGGTCGGGTTTAACGTTTACTTTGACGTATCTTGTGACGGGCCTCGCAGTCGAGATAAGTTTATTAATACGGCCCTTAGAATCCTTGTATTATGGTTAAGAGAAGGCAAGGACGCAGTCCATCTGGTAGTAAGTGATACAATCTTAAGACTGAAATCGTAAAACTGCAAATGTGTTGCCAACCCTTAGATGGAATGTCTCTATGCTGAATTTCACCGGTTGTCTTATCAGCACGGAACATAAAAATGCGAATACTGCTGCTTGGTGGAAGCGATCTAGACGGACCCTGCATAAGATCCGATCATCACTAGTAATTAACGGTAACGTAAGATATGTTTCTACCAAGATAAATCTTACTTAACATTTCTCAACGTCTGTCTTTGAAAAAATGTTTACTGCGCAGCAAGAAAGGGCTGGCAGACGCAATTCCGCCGATATGGTTTATCTGAAATCGGCTTTGCTCGCGACAGATCTGAGAGGCAACGGTTGAGGACTAAATGATGATGAATGAAGACTTTAGAAAAAGGACGTTAAATGGTGTCGTGACCAGGATTTATATCTTTATTTTTTTTAATCATAAGGGATTGGGATGCTTTAAAACCTCCTTTTTTAAGGTTATCAAAATTTAACATACTTATCTTTGGGCTGTTGTGTTAGATAACGTAAAACGATGCTATAACGTTGTATAAAAAAAACTAGTGTAAGCATGTTCCCTTAGGTAAGTGCAGACAAATAACGGTTAACAGTATTGTTACCACTTGTTAAATAGTGAAAAAGCGTTGTATTTTACACGTGTTTAAAACCCTATGAAACCGACGTTTAAACCAACAAACCGCAGCGTTAAATTTCAATTTTACCCTGTTCAGTTCCATAAAATTGCACTGAACCAATCTTCCCAATTTTAATAAGTGGATTACAATAAATGGCCGGAAGAAATGAAAGCGTTGTGCTTTCACGTTTGCGTTCATCGTGGATTCTGTTAACGTTTCAATTAACAATGGGGATTCCAATTGTAATATTGAGAAGTTGTTTTGTTTTATTAATTCTGGAGGGGTCAGTGGATTCACGTGATGAAATGGATTTTACGTTCTGTAAATACTTTTATTAATATGTTTGGTTTTCTCTGCTTAAAGGACGTTATCTTGTGTCTTTGTGATATTGAGGCTTTATTTATGTTCAATATAAATTAAATATAGATCATCATGTCAGCCGAAAGACGTCCACTGCTGGACATAGGCCTCCCCCAAGACTTTCCACTCAGACCGGTCTTGTGCTTTTCGCATCCACCGCGGTCCCGCGGAGCTGACTGCCAACCTTCACTAGTTGGAGAGGCACTATAAGAAGAAGAAGAAAAAGCATCAGAATTAACTATTCTAAGCACTGATGCCTATTGACTTTCTGATTAGTGGAAATACTCTGGTGGGCAAAAATAGTCGGGTTGGATGCATTTTTGTATTTTTATTCGAATGAATAGTTATTTCAACCTTATTTGTTCATTCAGTACTTTTTAGAATTGGAATGATATTAAAACAAGTGAAAATAACTGTTTACGTATTTGTATGGTATGTTATTGTGTCTACTCTTTATTGTACTACAAAAAAAACAATACTCCTCTCAATTCGAATTAAAATGCGTCAAATTTTTTTTTTGTACATTTTTACAATGTTTTTGCAATAATAATAATGATAAGAGTTTATTTACGAACCCTTTATCTTTTAAAGGGCTTTTAAATGTAGATTTGTTGTTAAAATCAGATGTATCCCAATTTTATACTGACCCTGTTATTTTGCTCGGCACTGTAGAATGCAAGAGATGCTAACTTGTGGTTTGCAATAAAAATAAATGAGCGCCGCTGCGTCAGCTACAGCTGGGCAACCGGGCTGGTATTAATGCAATTTATAAGAATATTGCAGCATATCGAGCCAACCCAGAGACCGAATTGATTTTGGTCCAATTATTACAGTACCAATACATTATATTATTATTTAGTGGTGATAGAACCTTGTGCAGGGTCAGGATTGCTACCATCATATTTTCCTCTAAGCCACCTCCAAGCAGCAGTGTCTCCATAGTTGTGTTCCGGTGTGGGGATAAGACAACTATTGAAATTACTAGCGTAGAGGCATTCCATCGTAGTTCTTAGGGTTGGCAACGCATTTGAAGTTTTGCGATCGTAGTCTTGACAAACCACATGCCTATGGGTCTCTGATCCCTCAAGTGCCTGTGCTCGTATGCCTTCTCCTAGGTAAATAAGTACAATTACAGAGCAGATAAATCTAAGTGTTTTTTTATGTAATATCTATTCATGAAAATGATTAAAACAGTTTAGTCATGTAGTGTAGAGCTACACTGATCTAAGATAGGAGACGATTTGCACCGGGCTGTTTATTTTATGAAAAGTATTTTATATCAAATTTAATGCCGAGTTTCTGACGCCGGTTCTTCTCGGGGCAAAGGTTTTATTTTTCGAACCGGTGGTAATGCTTTTTGACATTCATAGGTGCATTATTATTATGCCTAAATTGAAGAATAAAGAACTTTGACTTTGACTTTGACTTATACGTGGCGAATAATTAGGCTGAGTAATTTCAATCTAGTACTTATTTAAATCAGTAAAAAAAAAAAACTTAAAAAAAATGCAAATGCTTCTATAATAGACAAAAAATACATACTAATCGAAAGTATGAAGCCGAAAGTATGAATATGTAAAACAAAGTTAATTTTTTAAATTTTTAATTAATTATATACTGGACTGAAAATTTTCAGCCTACCTATTCGCCACATAATATTTAGCGTATTAAATTCTACACCGTGTTTTTTTTTATTTACGATAACTTCGGCATATTACTAGGTATATCTATAGAAACTAATTGGTAGATTAGATTTTTAAATATTGCAAAAAAAAAATTTTTTTCAGTTTAGAACAAAATAATGAAATCTTTTATCTTTGGTCATTCTAAAAGGGCCTTTAGAGTTACCTAGCTAATAATCAGTGTCAAATACGTCTATGTTGGCGTGACATACACACACAAGTAAAGATAACACTTGACAGGTACAAGTCACTTTAGATTGACGCGTATACAAACCTAACAATTGGAAACTCTTTACTCATACGTATTAAAAGAAAATTGTTGTTATCAATTAAGAGCCTTTTACACTAGTTTAACGTGATTAACTGATTAAATTTAAAAATTAAATATCTTTAAAACCGTTAGACTTATCATTTGTCCGTCTTCGGGAAATTAACTTTGTTTGACCTAAAGAACGTTCCCTTAAAGTTATCGTAAATCAAAAAAAACACGGTGTATATGAAATACTTTTATCGAACAAACAGCCCGGTGCACATCGTATCCTATTCGGATCCCTACTATTAAGCTAATAGTTCCAAACATTCGGTAAACGAATTTTATACATTAAACCTTATTTCTTATAAATTACCACTTTGAAAATGTACAGTGCACTGAAAACGGGTCAAAACGTAAGTAAAATTGTACGTACATCGATCCGTTTTTAACTGCCCCAAGTGTACCATCGATCTAAGCGCCACTTTGGCTAAATTACACAGACGATGGCGCTAAGTGCTCCGTAAATGGATTTAGTCCTTCAACGTCAGCGTTTAGACTCCAGTCTGGAGATTGCGAATGTCTTTGAGCCTCAGAGGTTACTTATGTACACTCAACCAATTTCATTCATAGGCCACATTAAACTCTGTCAATGTAACGTTACAATTAATTTCTTTAGAAGGCTCATACGATTTGTATCATTATAGTTTCATAGAAGCCTATTATGGTTCAAATTGGTTGACAGTACGCAGGTGCCATCTTTGGTGTAAACTTTGGTTTAAAACTTTTGTATCTTCTTCCGGTTCCCTTTGTTTATAATCATAAATTGTCCGAATGTATGATTTCGCAGAATACTAATATCGCATAATTGTTATTCTACTGATATACCCTTGACTTTTTTCAAAGGTTGTGAAATAAACCTAACCTAAACTAACCTACTCTATATTACCAGGATTACATAAAACATTTTAAAACATATTTTCCGTTTAAGCTGGAGAAAAATTATGCGAATACAAAGTTAAGCGTAACTATACATTCGGCGTAAAGTCTTCTTTATTATTAAATAGTACATAATAAAGTTGCTTTCCACGTCCGTTTGTATGTCCGTGAGCTCCTCCTAAACCACGCAATGGATTTTGATGCGGTTTTCACCATATACGCTATTGCTGGTGGTAGGACCTTGTGCAGGTCCGTCCGGATCGCTACCACCATCTTATCCATTAACCTACCGCCAAACAGCAGTGTTCGCTTTGTTGTGTTCCGGTTTGGGGATAAGACAGTCGGTGTAATGACTAGCATAGAGGCATTCCAACTTAGTCCTCAGGGTTGGCAACGCATTTGCAGTCTTATGAATGCGAATGTCTATGGGTCACAGTTTCCACTTACCATCAGGTGGCCTGTGTGCTCGTTTGCCTTCTCTATACCATAAAAATAAATAAATAATATCAAAACGTCAATACGGAAACGCGTCAAAAACAATAAGCTTCTGTGTAGAATCTCCACTATCATGATATCAACACTAATATTATAAACAGGAATGATTTGATTGTTTCTTTGCATTGAGTAGTCTCCAAAAATACTGGAAAACTTTAAAATTCTTTCAACATTAGGGTCAATTTATTTACACTACACGAAAAGGTACACATTTCATTGTGAGAATTCTGTGGAATGGTGCAACGTGTTCTGAATTCTCACAATGAATGGTGTTCTTTTTACGTAGAAGAAGATGGTTAAAAGTTAACTTTGATATATCACGATCAGTTGGTTGTACTCTCAAGATTTAAGTCTTAAGATTGCAAATGCCTATCAACTCATCTGTGTGATCCTTTGCCATATCCATTCCAAAAACTCCAAGCACTGCCTAAGCCGTTAAAACAATCTCCAACTGGGAAAAAACAAAGCAATAATCAAGAAAATCCCTGTACAACCTCGCGAAAGTGATTACGAAAAGAATTTACGACAGTTCTGTCCGTTCTAATGTTTGTAATTAAACATGGCGACACTGGGAGAGATTAAAGTCGACAATTTTCCTGGAGACCTTAAAAATGGTTTATGGAGCCGGTGAAATATAGAGGGTTCTGTACCCAAATGAGTGTCAACCCTGTTACCTACTAAAGCTCTGCTGTCTGTCTATCACGGGTGTATCTTTTGAATCATAATAGCTATACTTAAAATATAATAATATAGAGTTCTTCAGTTATACACTGAGGAGCAAAAATACCGGGTCAGAGTGCGTTTTCTATACAAACGAGACATTTCGAAGCCTTGGTTCCTTGTCAGGGGTTGTTTTGAGTGAGGTTTAATGGTGGATACTCCCAGGTTCAATAGGGGAGATCAAAAGTTCTTAAGATACCTAACTGATCGCACAATCAGTAAACACCACAGCTGGACAGTTTGGGTCAGCATTTGGATTTCCTTACATTTTATTGCCATTTTAGATGTTTTTCTGAACATGCACTATTCCGGCGTTAACCGCAGATTCATTCAGTTGGGTATCCTATGCATTCTGGAAGTCCTGTATCGATGCTTGCGGTATTCATCATCAGAATTCACTAAAAACATTCCCTGGCGAGGAACCAAGGCTTCGAAATAGCCTCTTTAGTATGAAAAACGCACTCTGACCCGTTATTTTTGCTCCTAAGGAGCAAGCTGTAGAGTCATCAATTACTTAATCTTAATTGATGATGCGGCCATGAAGGAGTTTAAATGTTGATCAACAATAGAACCACCATAATGACAGCCTCAAGTGACGAGATAGAACTTGCCATAGGAAATAATCGTTGGATTTATGCAACAAGGTTCGACAGTGGTTCATCAAAAAGTCCGTGATCGTACGAAATCCTTCATGTGTGAGTATGATTCAGATTTGGTTTTTTTAATACTTACACAACGTTTAGACTCCAGTCTTGAGATTTCAATCTTTTTAAATCTCAGATGCCACTTACCATGGTACCGGTGGCATGTCCGTTTGGTTTTGCGATGCTAAAAAAATGTCTACCCTATAATTATCATAAACGCGCAATAGCTAACGTGCGCTTAATATATGATTCGTCTCTCTGTCATTGTGGCATTTGAACTTGACTGAAAGAGACCAAGAATACTTTAAAATAAGTTAACAGTGAGTTTATGAGTACGGAAAGTATTTGAAATTCCAATCATTTTTATTAACACACGGTATCAACATAATTGACCATATCGTCATACAAATTAAAAAATAAAGTGACCCAAATGCACGCTAGCGAGGGAGTCATTACGGCGGGCTTATTGCCGCCAGGGAATCTACTCAAGTAACCCAATTAGCCTGGGTCTCACTTCCTGCTCGGAATGAACTACTATGGCGCTGTTATTAATTTTAGAATGGTGTTTATGATGAAGTTTTGATTGTTACAGTCCCTAGGAAACGTTCAATGTATGACTTACTTGAATTAAAAAGTTATGTGCTTCTTAATGGTTATAGCTCGATTTAACTTATTACTTTTATTTTTACCATATAGATATGTAGCGTGTAGAGGAGCTGAAAAATAAAAATAAAATAAACAAATATTTAAAAAAGAAATAAAAAATGGTCGCCTATGGCCGTCTATGGGTCACAGTCTCCACTTACCATCACGTGGCCTGTGTGCTCGTTTACCTTCTCTATGCCATAGAAAAAAAAAAGAACAGTGCCTCTATTCTAAGCGATAAAATAGAAATCGTATTCGACCTGTTATGGTATAGTAAAAAAAGATTTATCAAAACGTTGACATAAGATAGCAGCTCAAAAACGATACGTTTTTTACCCTGCTGAATAGAGACACACCAAATTAACCTAATATTAACTACACAAAACACAATTTAGATATTTTAAAAATACAATTGTGGCTGTATTGCTACAGCGTAATTACATTGAACCGCTGACGAACCATTATGGCAAATACATTCACAACTTTTGAAATTATGCCAAATGAAGCGCTCCTACATTATAAATTACCATATCTCGTTAATTATTAGAGAATAACGTACATAACAGTGTATAGTATACGGTTTTGCATAGCAGCGGGGATGAAATGCAATCAACATAGCATTATCCCGTAATATATGCAAGGGTTAACGCATACTGATGCATTTAACTATATTTGTCGGTAGATGTAGCTTCCAGTTGTCACTTTAAATACCTACTAAATTAAACTACTGTACTGATTTAGAACCGTTGGGGGGAAAATGTCGTAGTCGCCACGCTTGGCAGGCGGGTTTGCGACCGCAGTTATACCATGCAGTCCGCGGAGGACGCTGCTGCCCATCCTCCGGTTAATCCCTTAGTCGCCTCTTACGACACACACGGGAAGAGATGGGGTAGTGCTATTCTCGGCCGGCAGGAGTGGATGCGAAAAGCACAAGACCGGTCTGAGTGGAGAGCCTTGGGGGAGACCTATGTCCAGCGGTGACACGTGTTTCGGCTGACATGATGTTGTAACACAAACATCGTGAGTTTTAGAATTTTAAATATGACATTTTGGCTCACAATTGGAATTAGAAATGAAGTGAAATGAAATCGTAGAGGACTCGAGTAGGACACGACCTTCGCCGGGCCATTTAATGGATATAAAGTATTTTATATCGAATTCAATATGTTAAGTAATATTTATGTCGAATAGGTAGGCTGAAAAATTTGCAGTCGAGTATATAGTTAATCAAAAAAAAGAACTTTTTTGAAAATTGCAATGGGTAGTTTAATAAACAAATTACATACTTTTCATCGAATAAACGGACCATTGGAGGAAATTTTCGGAAACAGGTTCCATAAAAACACACATATACCAAAACGGAAGAATCTAAAATAAACTTTAAAAAAATAGGGTTGGCAAGGCATTTGCTGTCATGAGATTGTCATCTTAAGATTTCAATTTTGAGATTGCAAATGCATGGTTCAGAGTCCAGTTACCAGCAGGTGGTCTGTGTGTTCGTTTGCTTTTTCCACACGCTAAAAAAACTCACAGCTTTTAAAAATAAATGAATATTGCAACAACAATTTTACAAAAATTGATTTTTTTTTTCAACCTAAGCTCTTGTAGTCTGGGGCTTCTAGCTGAGGACACAACTCTAAGGTAACGTAACCTACCCTTAGCAACTTGATTCTATTGTGGTTATATTTAACTTATTACCTTGAATTTGGGGAAGTATGGATTACAGTTTGCCAGATAAATATTAAGATAATAGTCATAGGTCACATATAATTTCTTGCATTTTACAAATGGTATTAAAAATATTCCATTCCAACATAAACCCTGCATTACATTTATTTATTTATCGTTTGACATATTTAAAGATACTTTATGACTAAACAGATTATATTTATTGTTATTAGACGAAATATATTTTGGCGAAACGGCAGTACACCCATATTGACCCTTCCAAGGATCAATACCGGGCCGTTCCAACGCTGGCTTTATAAGTAAGGTCACTAACATCCAACGAACTGCGTCTTCAATGTACACAAATATACTCCATCTTTGTATAGCTATTTCCTCTTGCAAGTTCTACCATCTCAGCTTCAAAGGCTGGTCAGTGTATGTGACAAGTCTGGGGATCTAGTGATAAGGGGCGTAAGTAGACTTAACTCATAACAAAAAACGTTATACACATAAACAGAGTATACTAGAGTTATTGTCCTTTACGCTCTCCATAAAATGAACTGTATATCCATGTCATAATAACCCCCCGAATAAAAAGCAAATATATAAGTAGAAATCCTGCCGCTTTAACTTAGTACGACATGGTATTAAATTGAGAACTGGGCAAGAAATCAAGTATTATTTGATATCTGACGAATTGATTATAATCGATCTATTACGGTTCAAAAGATACAACTCATTAAAGTTTTTTAATACTTCTTAGGGCTAGGACTTAGTTATTTTCCTAAACATGAGAACGAGTTGTTGACAATTCAATTAAGAATTCACATAAGTACATTTTATAAACAAGAAAAAAAAATTAAAAAAAAACGTTAATAATTCTTGTCCCACGCCAGAGGCAGTGATGCCATTGCCACTGTATGTAACTTAAGTTACTTATAATAATTAAAGGCGTAAAAAATCAAGTCCATTAAAGTTTTTTTACTCAACCAAAAAATATGTCATAATTCCTCTCCCATGCCAGAGGCAGTGGCATCTGTGTGTAAGCCGGAGTGTTTCTTGTCTCCCCTGGCGCGGGTGTCCGATTAGCCGAGACAGACGCGGCGGCGGCCAACGATATAAAAAGCGTTTACCAGACGATCTGATACGTCTGCCGCTCGGCTCATCCTAAGCCTTAAGGCTGGGGCAGTGGTTATGAGAAGCGGTTAGAGTTTTGTAAAAAAAAAAGACATTTGGCATGTGTTTTTGACATTGGTAGATGGAGTTGGGATAGATATTTAAGTATTTTTTTTCTTTACTCAACGGAGAAATGTTCTCATCAAGATGATGACATTAAAGGTGACCAAGTTTTTTAAAATAATTATACTAATCAAATAAAAATGTTATACTGAAATGCAGGTTGTAAAATACTCAAAAATATCACAAAAGTATCCTGTATCATTGACTAACCAACTGACTACCAGAAAACGCAGAAAAGAGTACTAGTTTAAAAAAAAACTACACTAGAATAAAAGTTACATAATTAAAATTTTATCTTAAGCTATTTCTTTTGAATACGTTCCACAAACTCCACTTAAAAAAAATCACAGCAAAAGCCAATTAACAGACGAACTCGCTAATTACCATCTCATTCACCGCTTCTTCCAAGACGTGTCCTTAAGCGGGGTGCGGGGCTTGAGGCTATCGACCCGCGCCATTATACCGGCAGGTCATTCACCCCGCGCCCCGCGTAGCCGCGTAGCCTTACTCCCTACGCCGTAGCCCCCTACTTGGTACCCCGCCGTAGCATCGTAGCCGAAAACAAGGAAGATTTTTGTTGTTCCGGTATTTGGGCCGCGTTTGAAGAATTCATTTTATTGGGTTTTCGGGGACTTTGATATTTGATCGGTTATTGATTTTAGTAAATATTACATTAATTATGGATCGAATTGGTTTCCATTTTACATTGGTAAATTGGAAAACTTATATCTTTAATACGTTATTTTTATTACGGATAGTCGAGTGTACCCTTTGGCACCTTATCTTATTGAATTAAGATGCAAAAAGGTCTACATATCTTTGTAACCAACTGTACTAGTCAATACATCCAAGACGCAAGAAATTCTCTTATAAAACATATATTTTCCACTTGGTTGCTTGCAACTTCATCCATGTAGAAGTTGACTATCGCTATTCCCTCGAGAATCATTTATTTTTTGCTCAAACAAACATCCATCTTAATTTTCGCATTTATAATAGTCAGATTACTGTGGATCAAACCAGGACCCCAAAGCTTTGTAGGCAGGGATACCCCCAATTACTATGCTGATCAATTCTACTAATAACAATATAAAAACCATTTAAGTAGAATAAGAGATGTATTAATATTCCCAGCAATTAGTTTGAGACCCATAATTCTTCTTACGCGACGCCACACCGGTTTCATGGTTCGTTGGATAATTATGATTAGGCCACGCTGATAGCGGGGCGTTGTGGCCGACCGCGTCCGTTGCCGTCTTCTGGATCAGTTGACTGATTACCATAGTACCATCCGGGATGTGACAGAGGGTATTGTATGGTTCGTATGCATTTATTAGGTAATTTTCTCCCATATAGGTACAGTTGGTGAAATACTACCCCGACCTACCGTGTCACTGTGACCCGTTCATTAGAACCGTGTCACAGTGACACTTAGATTGGTTGTTGTTACGATTTGATTTATAACATCACTCTGACATGGTGCTGGTTAATGGCCGCGGTGGTACTAAGATTGTAACAAAGTATATTTAGTCTAATCTATATATAAAAACCGGCCAAGTGCGAGTCGAACTCGCGCACGTAGGGTTCCGTACCACTATACATCTAAATAAATGTTTTTCTTTATTCTTTATTATATTGGAGTTGATTGAATGAAAGGTAAAATGCGGTTTACGATTTATAACGTATTAAAAAAAAACTAATTATTAGATCTCGTTCAAACCAATTTTCGGTGGAAGTTTGCATGGTAATGTACATCATATATTATTTTTACATTTATCATTCCCTTATTTTAGAAGTTACGGGGGGGGGGACACGCATTTTTCCACTTTGGAAGCGTCTCTCGCGCAAACTATTCAGTTTAGAAAAAAAATATATTAAAAACCTCAATATCATTTTTGAAGACCTATCCATAGATACCCCACACGTATGGGATTGATGAAAAAAATAATTGAGTTTCAGTTCTAAGTATGGGGAACCCCAAAAATTTATTGTTTTTTTTCTATTTTTGTATGAAAATCTTAATGCGGTTCACCGAATACATCTACTTACATAGTTTCCATAGTATAGCTCTTATAGTTACGGAATAAAGTTGCTGTGACATACGGACGGACAGACGGACGGACAGACATGACGAATCTATAAGGGTTCCGTTTTTTGCCATTTGGCTACGGAACCCTAAAAAGGAAAACCTGCCTGACTTATATATCAACGCACAGCCGAAACTACTGCACCTAGAAACTTGAAATTTGGTACAGGGGCTCCATTCATGATGTAAGTGAGCACTGAGAAAGGATTTACCAAAATTCACCCCCGAAGGGGTTAAAATAGCGGGAAACTTATTCTACGCGTACGAAGTGGCGAGCGTCCTCTAGTTACTAATATCAGGAGACATGTCACACCAATTGACCTAGTCCCAAACTAAGCTCTAGGCTGGTACTATGGGTACTAGACAATGACATAAAGAAATATATACTTAAATACATAGAAAACATCCATGACTCTGAAACCAATTTTTTTTTTTTTTTTTATGGCATAGAGAAGGCAACCGAGCACACAGGCCACCTGATGGTAGGTGGAAACTGTGACCCATAGACATTAGCATAAGACTGCAAATGCGTTGCCAACCCTGAGGACTAAGATAGAATGCCTCTATGCTAGTCATTACACCGGCTGTCTTATCCCCAAACCGGAACACAACAATGCGAACACTGCTGTTTGGCGGTAGGTTAATGGATAAGATGGTGGTAGCGATCCGGACGGACCCTGCACAGGGTCCTACCACCCGCAAAGCTCTCATCATGCAAATATCTGCCCTTACCGGGACTTGAACCCAGAACTGTTATCCTCGTAGGCAGGGTCACTACCAACTAGCACAGCGCTACGTCAAACAAGCATTGAAGAGGCATTCCGTTTTTGGCTTTAAAGTCTTTGGAATGCAAATATCTACGGGTCAAAGGTTCCACTTACCATCAGGTAATGTCTACTCTTTTGCCTACAGTATGCTTTAAAAAAAATGCTTGTAAAAGTTAGAAAATGAGTACTGACACATTTAAAACGGTAATTAATACATGAATATAGTTTTGTACGAGGTGAGGAAATCAACGCAGTCGGGTCACATCGATCCCGGCCCGTGGGCCCTGCCCTTTGACCCGACTATTAATTGAAATTTACAATGTGTGCCACACGTGTACCTTCTTAACATGTGTGGCGCCGCCATAGGTATACAACCTTTTCATCCAAGGACAAGTGAACTGGTAACTTGCTAATGCATTTGAGGGGAGAGAGTTAAAGCCCTTCCTGCCTTAGTTCAACAGTAGGGTATAAAATTGATCATAGGAAAGTATATATATATTTTTTTAATATATATATACATATTTTATATAAATATTTTTTTTATTACTACTACTTATCCCTATGAAAATTCTTAGTTTTGACACATTTTCCTGCACAAGCTACGCTTGAATGTTTTTTATTTTTATTTTATGTTAAATTTTTTTTTTATATCATGCTAGGTTATGCTTTATAATTGTATAATTATCATAAGTAGTATTTAAAAAAAACGACTGACTGTTGAGTTTCTTGTGGCGTTTCTTCTCAGCAGTGGTCTCTTGCGAAGTGCTGGTAGATTTTGACGTGTAAAAGTGCCCGTGCGGCCTACTTACTGAATAAACATCTTTTATCTTTTTTATCTTTTATATTTTATCAGTTTAGTTTTAGTTAAAATGATAGCTGCTCTAATTAATGCAAAACCTTCTACTTAACACGCAACCTTAATTGTGTAGATTTCACTACATTACTGGGTAGGGTGATGTAACCAGTAATGGACAAGGACCATTGATAGACACTTGATTCTTATTTTACAGAAGATAATGGTTATTCATTTGTTTTGCTATAATCATTGTAGAACATGAAAACAGGTTTAAAAACAAACCCATTGGGTTGAATTAAATATTAATGAAATTGGTGTCTTTAAATTATCTATTCTTTCGAATTGTAATGTAAAAATCGTGAGTTTTTTTTGGGTCTATACCGATTATTTTTTTTATGACATAGAGAAGGCAAACGAGCACACAGGCCACCTGATGGTAAGCGGAAACTGTAACCCATAGACATTCGCATTCACAAGACTACAAGACTAAGACTGCAAATGCGTTGCCAACCCTGAGGACTACGATGGAATGCCTCAATGCTAGTCATTACACCGGCTGTCTTATCCCCAAATCGGAACACACCAGTGCGAACACTGCTGTTTGGCGGTAGGTTAATGGATAAGATGGTGGTAGCGATCCGGACGGACTCTGCACAGAGTCCTACCACCCGCAAAATCCAATTTGAGAATGACAAATTAAGTACTTACTTGCTTGCTATATGGCTAAGTGAAAACAAGACCAATGAAATTCCCTTTTGTCGCAAAATAAAAAATTGTTAACGTCGTCGTCTGACAGTGGATACCTACATTTGTAGTCGAGTGTACGGATGTTTTATTTTCCTACTCTTTTTAATAAAAGTATGTAGAAATATCTAAATAAATCTAATTCCTATTACGCTAACTATCCCAGGCGCGTGACACACAAAATGTTACATCAAATCAGAACGATTTAAGTGATTGCAGGAATGGAATCGACCTGTATGGCATAAATTGGAAGAGAACGCGGTTTTTTTTATGCTTCAGTATTTATATATTTGAATACACAAAATTACGATAAATGTATATATATACTTAGATATAACTTATTAGAACTTATCGACATAATCGACGACGACGTGCTGGCCTAGTTGCTAGTGAACCTGCCTACGAAGCTAGCGGTCCAGGGTTCAAATCCCGGTAATGGCTGATATTTGTGTAATAAGCGCGAATATTTGTTCCTGAGTCATGGATGTTTTCTATGTATTTAAGTATATATTTCTCTATATAAGTATTTATTTATATCGTTGTCTAGTAACCATAGTACAAGCCTAGAGCTTAGTTTGGGACTAGGTCAATTGGTGTGACATTGTCCCCTGATATTTATTATTAATCCACTTGACTACAATAGTCTGAATAATGTCCTTCGTATAAAGGCCAAAGTATCATAATAATATCAATATAACACATTTAATCCGGAACTATGTGTCGAATGTGCGCAATTTTAAAGCTGTTTAGTTTTAAATCACACAGTAACTTTGAATACTCGGGTCGTATTCAATGAATTGTAAAAAAGCTTTCGCAAATTATTGTAACGCAATTGTTTTGTATTATTTATTTTATTAATTTCATTACCTTTTACTATTCGCCAATTAAAAATACTTAAAGATTTTTAACCACTTTAAACATTCATGAATTAAAGTTACCGTGTGAATCTGTATTACGCTATTTTTTCCCGACGGCCGTAGGAGAGTAATGTGTTTGTCAACCTATATATTTTCATATGTATGTTTGTTTCTTTGTGGCGCTTTAGAAGCTCAACGCGTAAACCCATTTTGATGATTCTTATACCAATCGATATGTCTTAATCTTGTGAGTGTCACTAGAGATATGACAGTAATCAAAACACAGCGCCTGGTTGCCGCCATTTTGTAAAAAATAAAAAAATAAACCCGACGAACTATGACAAGGAGAGTATAAGTAGGTAATATCATTGAATACTAGAATTTAAAAATCATGTTTAAATTATTCTCATAACATTTATAACGTAATAAAGTTTTTGTTAAACTTGTTTATGACATAGATAAGTTATAAAAAAACAGGCCACCAGGAACTGGGATCTGGTCATTTCACTTTTTATTTTATTTTTGAAATCGCTAATATTTTTTTCCTTGAACCGCCCCCTAATATCAATACCAATTATAATTCAATAACAATAATTGCGTCTTTATCGGCCATCTTTTGATCGACGTTATCAGCATTTTAAGCAACCCACGGAAATACTGTTTATATAACACTAATGGATGAAACGTAATAATCAATATTGTATTATTTTCAATTGAAAGATACGAATTTAAACATCTACATTTAAAAAAAAAAGGAAAGGGGATTATCCAAGTCAGCAAATTGAAATCAAACATATTTTCTATTATAAAATAATAACTGTCAAATAATACTTAAACTAAGCTTAAAAAAAATATCTAAGATGTTTATTATGAAGTATTTTAATTCAAAATAAAAATGAAAGGGCTTTTTCACGTAAAAACAGATTAATAATATCCCCAATTTTTATTTTTTTTTCAGTTAATCAGTAATAAGTATTAAATGTAAAGACCAATAAATCTACGAATGACTTGTAAATTAGGCAAATATCGTTAGATCTGACAATTCAGTACATATTCCTCAGTACTTTTACGAATTGATTATGCCCGGCGATCGGTCAGTCGAATAACAAAGATCGATCAATATTTATCAATTCACTGAATTGATATCAATATCAGTTTTAAATTACCATTATGAAAAACAATTTTGTGATAACATTAATGAATTATCTTATTCCTGTATTTATTTTTAAATGCGTAAATTTAATAAATAAATATATATAAATTATTTACTAAGGGATAAGCTCACATAAATCGATCTAGTGCAAACCAAGCCTGGCTTGTACTATGAGTCCCATACAGCGATAAATATACATTATACATAAATGTATAGAGAAATACACATAATATTATTATGATATTTAAGCTTCGTAAGCAGGATACCTAAACTGAAATGGCAGTGGGCGGGGCACATTGCTCAGGACTGATGGCCGATGGGGTCAGAAGATTCTGGAGTGGCGTCCGCGGACCGGAAGACGAGCTGTAGGTAGGCATCCAACAAGATGGAGTGACGACCTCGTCAGGATCGCGGGACCGCGGTGGATGCGAAAAGCACAAGACCGGTTTGAGTGGAAAGCCTTGTTGGCCTATGTCCAGCAGTGGACGTTTTTCGGCTGACATGATGACGATGATGAAGCAGGATACCACTAAGGTCAACTCGTCGTCAATGTTCCATTACTAAAAATTAATAAAATTTAGAATATTAACATAACTTGGACGACGCGCTGGCCTAGTTGGTAGTGACCCTGCCTACGAAGCTAGCGGTCCTGGGTTCAAATCCCGGTAAGGGCAGATGTTTGTGTGATGAGCAAGAATATTTGTTCCTGAGTCATGGATGTTTCCTATGTATTTAAGTATATATTTCTCTATATAAGTATTTATATCGTTGTCTAGTTCCCATAGTACAAGCCTAGAGCTTAGTTTGGGACTAGGTCAATTGGTGTGACATTGTCCCCTGATATTTATTTTTTATTTTTTTATTTATAACTAAACTCTATATAAAACTTTGCATTATAACCTATCCTCGTTTTTGTTTACGCACTCTATTTAATTTCCCTAAACGCTTTATAATTGCTAAAATGCTAACCCTTGCCACACTCAGGCCGACAAAACATTTGAACCCCTGGGGCACAAATATAATCTACACATGAATACGCCATCATAACACACCCCTGCCCGGCTTAGTCCCCGACGGTTAGGGCTGCCCTAAGTGTTAATGCCACAATTTAATATTTATTTGGCGCAATCTTTTTTGTACCGATAGCAATTGTTATAATAAGACTATCTTAGAAAGAAGCGATCAAGTTAAAGGCCATTGAAAAAACAAAGTCAAGTTAAGATATATTACAATGTTGAGCAATAGATTAGCATTGTTACATTAGATACTTAAAGTTTGTTTCTTTTTGGTTATGACTTTTGACTCTGCCTACGTAACTAGCATTCTCGGATTTGATTTCCAAGTCAAGTATTGGTTCCCGAGTCTTGCATGTTAATTGATATTATATATACGTATGTTTATCGTTGTCTAGTACCCATAGTTTGGGACTCGTTTCATTTGTATGAGATCGTGCTGTTGGCATTTATTTCCTTGCAAGCTAAGTCAAGTTAATAAGACATGAATAACATTTCACTGGTTAATCGAAACCTAAATCCATACATAACTTCACTCCTGCATCACAAAAGAAGGAAGAGACCATGGAACGCCAGATTTAACAGTCCAAACTTAAATCTTGACATTCAACAACCTCTTATTGTACGTACGTCTCTTGTTATAAAACGACTAATACGAAGACTAATAGGTAACAAAGCAAGATACATATAACTAGAACCTTGTTTGCAAATTCTCAGTATAACATAAAATCTGCACACTTATATAATTAAATAAATAAACTACTTGATATTCACTGAAAACCCTACCATGAATGTAAAAAGATCATGATCAAATGGCTACTCTAAATCTTAAGATGAAATCGAGACTTTTATACGATAACAATTCCAGACACGCACACACACACACACACACACACACAATCTGCCTCAATTACCTGTTTAAGTTTAATTTAAATCTATAGGTAAATTTCGTAAATAAGCAACTAAACAAATAGTACTTAATTATATAGTGTAGTATTTGTATTTGTATTTGTCTTATTCAGTACACTATCAGACTTTTCCACCACAGCAATTTTTCTACCAAGTGACAACCCTACCCGGGTAGCAGATCCCGGGCAGACCCTTACCACGAACTATCATTAGCTTACTCGCTAGCGATTCGAATGCTCTGTCCCTGGCACTTCATAAGAATACCGTGAGGGACAGAGCGTGCGACTCGCTAGCGACTACGGCAATGCCCCTCATGGTAAGGGTACTGGCCCGGGCCCGCTCTCATTTCGGTCACGTCCCGATTCTGTATCGGTAACTGGACGTTCAATATTTCGATTAAGTGAGCGTGAGCCTTAATTCCTCTTTTGTATGTGACCGAAATGAAAATGTGATTGATTAACACGTTCGCCGCACGAGTTACGTTTAGGAATTTAGGAATGATTTTGGAATTTATCTACGTATTATGTTGAAGTTAGAGCAAATACTGGAGATACTTAAATAAATCTCATCTTACCTAGATAATGTTGTAACCATTGCTGGGCAAAAGCCTCTAGTTTTTACTTACATAGAAAAACTATTTTTCTATCTCAAAAAAAATACTTTTCGGCTGCATATTATGCATTAAAACTCACTCAAGACAACCCCTGGCGAGGAACCAAGGCTTCGAAATACTCCCGTTTGTATGAAAAACGCACTCTGACCCGGTATTTTTGCTCCTGAGTGTAGATGACAATGTGATTTAAAAAAAAGAAAGGACATAATATTTTATCAACAAAGAATTAGAACTTGTGACATATCTCGATTAGCATTTTTTTTCCTCCTAATTTTGACGAAAAAAAATGATTCTAACAATCTGACAAAGAAAAAAAAGGCTGCTTGTATAAAACAATCAAAACATAATAAACAAATCGTTAACCGTACTTCATTCATATGTGACCTAACTCACTGAACACTTTATTTAAATGGCCGTCACATTTGAAACCCAATTCATCAACCGCCAATCTGCCATCGATACCAAATTGCGTAGCTACATCTAATACCACGGTATCTTTTTACCGCACGCTTCTCAATTTCGCAGCGTAATCTTTTGAACAACGCTACCGTGATTTTGAGTCTTACGTTTTGGTTTCTAGGTGTTTTTTGGAACGTCCGTTTGGGTTTTTATATAGCCGGTCCAAATCGAGCTTCCGTCAATTACTCTGATTAATTAACCTCAAGGTTTGATTAATGTTTTGGAAAAAAAGCGTGCGTCGAAATTTGTTCGAGAACGGTTGATTGTGATTGGTTCGTATCGATCGGGCTCTATTCTCAGCCGCAATTACGTCTAAGAAAGGTCACTTTTCGTTTACGCATGATTTATTTGAAGGCTTTAAATACAGGTTACTACGCGTATGTAAATACTTTACTGTACAGTCGAGTTGATAAATATGTGTACACTTTAATCGTTCGGACAATATATATGGCGGTTTAGACAGACATTAAATAGACAAGGTACTAAAGTGTACACATATTTATAAACTCGACTGTACATACTAAAAATAAAAACAAAATATAACAACACACGCCAGTCGCACAAAGTAAATATCCATTTGAGAACTTCGCTCAATTTTACTTTAGTAATAAAAACTAAAAATGCGTTGTCGCCAGTTCAGCTTTGAATAGAGGGTTCTTAAATATGTGTCTAAATAGATATAAATATAAATAAATAAATAAATAACAGGGGATAATCACACCAATTGACCTAGCCAAAACTAGGCTTCTACTATTAGGCAACGATGAACCTAGTTATATAAAGAAAAACATACGGGTTTCGTGCTATAGATAGATTGACGTACAGTCAAGGAATTTAATCCACTATGGAACCGTGTCGCATAACGTTAATCATTAATTTTAGCGTAATTTCTTTCATGTGACTTAACGCTGTTATTGTGACAGGGTTCCGTGGTGGCGCAACAATTAAAATCCTTGACAGTGATGCCTGTGCTCGAGCTACGAGTTGACGGTACATATGTACTATCGTGAACGTTAATTTGTGACCCATTTCAAGAAAAATATGCTTTAAGTCAATGTCATTAGAGATGCCAAGTTATTTTTAACTTTTAAGATAGGGTAAAGTAACCAGTGGTCAGACCTGTAGTCGGCGTCTACCTATACTTTGTATGAGTGGGAAGAGTACGAAAGATATATTTCCCACTCTTCGCACTCATATAAGGTCAACTACTGGTCTCTGGCCAACCACTGGTGACTTTACCCTACTCATCTTTGGACCTTGATTAAGTTTTCGACTGTACCTAATGTACTTCATCACCAATTTATGCTTAGGAAGGTCACTTTCAGTGTATTGTGTATAGGGAAATTGAAATTAAACCTCGACTGTTTATAAATTGAGATTATTTTGGTAAAGCGATAAGTAAATGGGATATTATTTTGATAATGTTCCAGATACCATAGATAATGTATTTTAAATTCATATCAACACGCCGGATATATATCTCAATCATTACAGTTAATCCTCACTAATATCATAAATACGCCAGTCTGTTTGTTTGAAATGTTTTTTAGTGGACTTTTAAAATAGCTAATTTTCAACATAATAAAGGTTAATAAGAAACTATAGTATTAAAATTGAGCCAGTACCTATATAGGGATAAATAGGAGACGTGTTCAGAATATGCTTGACTAAGAATTGAAATGACGAAAATATTGTAGACATTAATATGACTAAATTGAATACTCGTAGTACTGTGTTATATAAAAAAATCAAGATAAAACCATTTTTTACACACAGTTTTGTCAGCCTGTCAATAAGAAATAGATGCAGAGAGAAGTTTCTCACCTCCCGCAACATTTGACTTATAAACTTAAATGTCAATGGTAGATAGAGCCCGAAATTCATGTGGAATATCATTTTTTAACAAAATCTTAACCTTTTTTCCTAACTAATGAATGAGTTCACAATCACGAATTTCATTCTAAGAATTAACTCTATCATTACGACAGGGTTCCATAGTGGTGTAACAATTAAAGTTCGTGACTGACCCAAAACTAATTCAGAGAACAATACAACTACGAACATATCCAACAAAATACGATATACGATATAATTTAAAACTATTAGCCCATAATATACAGTGTGTGGCCCAAAACCGGGGGTAAATGGGGTAATACTTAGAATAATAACACATAGAATGATAGTTTCCTACAGCCAACCCGTCAAAAGTGTCGCACAAAATGGATTCATGTGGGCGTAATCAACGCGTACTAACACACGACAACACGCACACAAGTAACCAAATAATGTTGCTAGCGGATTACATTTCCCCCTAAACTAGGGGATTTTTTCATATAAACATTTTTGTTAAATTCGATCATTTTTTGTAGTTACTTAGTAATAATACAAACGTTTATTAACACTTATGTAATAAAAAAATGTTTTGTCTCTTTCTAATTCGCATAAAATTTCATATTTTAAGTAGGTAGTTAAATGTTCTAAAGTACTTTTTTGGCCGGTGGTTTTTTGGCGGACTAAAATTCAATTTATCCAGGGACACCCAGTATATATTCGCAATCACCTTAGTAGGAACCACGTCCCGACGTAGTCTGCACAAGCCACCTTTAGTAAGATATTTGTCTGTGTCATTAAATTGTACAGAACATATTTTTGTCCTCCTAGACGGCTTCCACCAGCTTTCATTTCGATTAAGCCTAATTTTTTCAATCCAACGTGCGGCAATAATCGGATTAGAAGGAAATCTTGAACGAGAAAAACAAGTAATTCAATTCGTATCACAGAATATCACAAAATAGAACAAGTACTTACTATAACAATTTAGGGGGAAAAATTTCGTTATAATGGCAACATTTTCATGTAATGTCGTTAGAAAATAATTTAATATTTTAGTGAATGTTTTACGTAAAACAACAAGTCAAAACATATTACTTACACGTGGAATGTTATTTTAAGTGTTTATTTTCTTGGTCTGAAGTGTTGTGGTACCCATTAACAATACAAATCGTCATAATCAATAAAAATCCGGGAGCTGTTGACGCTGTGTGACGTGATTGCGACTGACAGGCGGCGATCGCCGAGTACACCAGAATGGTGTAGTTTAAGTCTGACGGTTTTGGTGCGCGGACTAGGTTTCTATGTGTTATTATTCTAAGGGGTAATATTAAAAACAGGGGCTCTATAGATCACCGGTAATTACATTATAATGGTCTTACCTAATTAAAATCAAAAGTTAACTTTCAGTTTTTTTCTAACAAACTTAATCGCAAATTCAATGTAATGCAAACACCGCTAAATCTACCGCGTGTTGTCAATGGCACCCTGTACTCAGACATACCGCGTACCAAGTGACCAAGTGACGATATCGCGACGGGAAAATACATTACCTACGATTTTTTACTTTGTAGGCTGTTTTCTCCAAAATTATAGACTTTGTAATATTAGATTCTTGTGATAGTTAATTGAAATGTTCTAAAGAATCCCCATTTACTTTTTTCGCCGGTTTTGGGCCAAACACTGTATTTTAGTTCAACTCGGCGTCGAGACCCTTGGTCCGTGGGGTCCTAGCGCTGAAAGCCTCTTAAAAGAAACTTCGAAGAGGCTCATTGACGTCACGGGAGACCAAAGAGCTGGAAGTTTCATCGCTCAAAGTATTTAACTATCCAGCGAGGAAATGCTTCCAGCATCTTCAGATTTTTAGTTTTGAAAATAGAATAAGATGAAAAAATAATAATTTTAGTTTTGTAATTATTAACCCATGTTATTTCAAAACAATAACAAAAGTCACAATCAAAAGCTAGTGCTATATACTCCGATAGCATGTGATAATGATATGGTAGCTCGGAAATATCACAGGGGGTCAGTGTTACAGTAGCTCACAACATGGCGTCAACGTGGAAGGTAGTCGGAATCACCGTGGGGGTGATCGCCCTGATGGGGCTGATCGCAGGTAAATATTAGAAAATAATAATGGAAACACCGTATAAAAACTTGTTGGACCTGGCTCAGTGTAAACAACAAGCGTGAACTAATTCTCCATTTTATGCTATTTGGTGTCTTTGATGATAACTTGGACCAGTCGTGATAGTTTTCCTTTTAAATTCGTTATAAGTAGAGTGAAGTCACCAGTGGTCAGCCAGAGACTTGTGGTCGGCCCCTGCCTGTACTTTGTATGAATGGGAAGAGTACGAAATATATATTTCCCACTCTTTGCACTCATATAAGGTTGACTCAGGAGTCATTAGGGTAAAGTCACCAGTGGTCAGCCACTGTGCTTTCATCTAAGCTATGTTCAGTTTTTTATAAACATTGTGTTGTCACAAAATTACATGCGTCCTAAATATCGAATGGCGTTACTAGAGTGATTAGATATTGAAATTCAGCGTACTATCTTCATAATTGTATTGGCATGGTAAGCTGACTGTTGCAAGCATACCGCTAACACTAACACTAACGTTAAGAATTGTTACTAACACTCTTATAGATCTTTTTATCAGAATCGAATTGAATTGAATTGAAAAAAAAGAAACATACCTACCCAATGCAATTGTAATATATTTAATATTGAATAGAATAATTTAAGGTACTAACAATGAACCGATTCCTCAACTTTACCCTGAAGACTTTGATTGAAAATTCTAATTTCATCCAAAAACCACAAGATGCTTAATTATACCAGAGTAGACTTATCGCCCTCAGGCGCCATCAATCAGGCAACTCTAAGGCCTTTGTCTTAAAGGTTCTAAGCCGTAACTTTTGGATTGTGTCAGCAACGAGTGCTTGAGACGTCTATACTTGAGATTGAGAACGCTTGCCTCAAGTCCTGAATTCTTTGATGTTTTAATCAAGAATTATATTAAAAAGATATTAATACTTTGCGTGACTGTCGATCAGAAAAGAGTAATATCTGAGGTTAAATAAAAGGGGTGTTAGAACCTTTCTATTTATAGGAATAAGCAGGGCACTGTCAAAACGATTGAACGATTTCTAATGCGGTTTTTGGGTCACAATTTTATCGTAACGATTTTTAACTAGGTTTTCACTGTAAAGAAAATCGTCGGGAGTTTTTGTGTCTTATGTATAATTATTTTGATTGATCCAGTCTTTTTGTATGTCTTTAAAAAAACCTGTATTTTTATTAGTTGGCTTAGTTAACTGATTCTCAAAATCCCCAGCAGTTGAGTACGATTTCCAGGGACAACCTATAATCGACTTCTACGCGGACGGAATCGCCGTTAGACTAACGGTTTAAAATGGAGGGAAATGTTTGTCCAGCAGAAAGAAATTCATCATCATCATCATCATATCCTGAAGGACGTAGGACTTACCCAAGAATCACCACGACGGTTGTAGAAAGGCATTGAGGTCATAAATAAAATGAAACATGATTAAGTATCTAGCTGTTCCCTCCGACTCCATCCACGTAGAAGTCAATTATAACTCTTCCCTGGGAACCTTACCCTGACGGGATAAAAATTAGCCTATTTTTTTTTTTTTTTTTTTATGGCATAGAGAAGGCAAACGAGCACACAGGCCATCTGATGGTAAGTGGAAACTGTGACCCATAGACATTCGCATTCAAAAGACTGCAAATGCGTTGCCAACCCTGAGGACTAAGATGGAATGCCTCTATGCTTGTCATTTCACCGGCTCTCTTATCCCCAAACCGGAACACAACAATGCGAACACTGTTGTTTGGCGGTAGGTTAATGGATAAGATGGTGGTAGCGATCCGGACGGACCCTGCACAAGGTCCTACCACCCTGATATATGCTTATGTGCTTTTCTAGACTATAATCTCTCTTAAATTCTATCCAGAACCTTCCAGACGTCTGGCGTGACTTGAGCAACAATACGAGTATACAACCTTTTCGTATTTATAATACCAGCACGATTTTGGGTTCCAGGTGGTATCACGTGGGGAGTATTAGCTGCAAGGGAACCTCCTCGTCCAGAGCTAAAACCTCTGGACTGGTGGGAACACTGCGTGCTGTACCAGATCTATCCCAGGTCGTTCAAGGATAGCGATGGTGATGGTATCGGAGACTTACAAGGTAACTCTGAGTTTTAACGGTAGAATGTAATACGCTTTTATGTCCAATTATATTAAGCAGTTCTTTGGTCTCTCACTCGACCTTATACGCTCTAATGTGTCTAAGCGGACTCCCCAACCTGGAAGACCTTTAAGACCTCTTGCAGTGTATTTATTTTTATTTTATTATTTCTATTTTTTTTTCATTTATTGAGTAAAACAAGCATTCACATCAAGTAAAATGTGTAACAACATCGTTTACCACAGAGGAAAACTATTTTTTTAAAATTATTATAAGGCAACATAGTGATGAGGGCTAGGGTCGCTAATTGTTCATAAGTGTTTAAATCCAATACCTACATTGGAAGTTGAAAATCAAAAACAATATTAAAAATAAGTAATGTTCTTTCAGGTATCATCAGCGAGTTAGAACACTTCCCAGACGCCGGCATCGACGCGATCTGGATGTCTCCGATCTTCGAGTCACCCATGATCGACTTTGGGTACGACATCAGCAACTTCTACGAAATTCACCACGAGTACGGGACCATGGAGGACTTTAGGGAGCTGCTGGAGAAGGCCCATAGTTTAGGTAAGTTCTGAATGAGATACAGACAAATCACTTAGTAGTCTATGCTTTCCTGGTACAGTGAAAAGAGAGATTTTCTCGTACTGTAATAAATAAACCATTGGTCTCGTAGTTGTTAAAATATTAATTCATACTAATAGTAGGAAATCCGAATAGGAGACGATTTTCACCAGGTTGTTTATTCGATAAAAAATATTTTATATCAAATTTAATATGCTAAGTAATACGAGTACACGATGAATAGGCCGAAAATTTCGGTCCAGTATATATATTATTATTATTTTAAATTCAATTGCTTGTTTAATAGATAAATTACATACCAATCGAAAGTATGAAGCCTATAAAATATGCAAACGTTAGAATTACTATTTTTTTCCCGTCAAACTATTGGGTAGGCATACAACCTAACGTTTACATATTCTATAGGCTTCATACTTTCGATTAGTACCTATGTAATTTGTCTATTAAACAAACATTTGCAATTTAAAAAAAAAACAGTACTGGACTGAAATTTTTCAGCCTACCTATTCGCCTCATAATATTTAGAGTATTAAATTTGATATAAAATACTTTTCATCCAATAAACAACCCGGTGCAAATCGTCACCTATTCGGATATTAGACCATAAGTATAGTCAGACGAAATCTGATAGTAACAACAGCAAGTTCTTTAGTATTTCAAATTGTACAATGCGCGTACAAAACCTTATCAGTTGTGTTGATACAATCGTGATTATGATTGATAAAATGTAATTTTGGTTGTAAACAGAACATAAAACAATAAACTATACAACCATTAGACATGTTTCAAATGAAACTTACAAAAATCGGATAATAATCATTCAGTCATTCAGTCATTACATTACGTGCGTAGGTAAAATATGATTAGATTAACTAGACTTGAAGTAATATTGATGACAAACTTTATACGACCGGATATTTAATGTTCGTCATGATCAACGAAATAGTTATTTATGTGACTGGAGCATAATGAGAGGCAACGAGTTTCATAATAAGATCACACGAGTGTTTTAATGCCTAATTATGCGTACAGTCGCATACAAAACTTTATCTACATGCATATCATAAGTTTTCTACAACATGTACAATATGGCCGACATTTTCATAACTTTGTTTTCTGTTCTTCGGAACTATTCGAAAGTTCGAAACAAATGACTACCATTTAATTTACGCAAAATAAAATGCACCTGTGAATGCCAAAAGCATTACCTACCAGCATTATTCGATAATCACAACCAAATATGATTCCTTATTTTTAAAAAGATGTTCGAAATTTTAATGTGTTTAAGTTTAGTCTACCTATACTGTAATTTAAACATTACGATGCAACCACAGATACAGGTTTACTAATATAGGTCATTTGCATATCGTTTCTGAAAATATTATAGGGAAGTTCTGGCATCGATGTAGATAAATTCTTTTATTTATCTACAGTTATTAAATGTAAATACAATTAGCCTGCCACCTTTTCACTATCTTATCTCATAGATAAGATGGCATACACTAGATCTGATTACTATCGGAAATATTTCAAGCTGCAGAGGGTTTTTTCCAGATATTGTTAGAATTGGATTTATTTGATACAATGCACGATTAAAACTGGAGATAGGAACCACATAATTTAGGCTACAAGAAAGAGAAAGAAAGTCGAGATGCTTTGTATATGTATACTTACTAAATTAGGTTACCCTAGTCATCAATAAAAATCCAGGAGCTCTATTGTTTTTTAGTCAGCCGCCATTACTGTCATTAAGTAAATAAGAGCTATAATAACTTTATGATAACATGTCAAAAGCAATATCGTTTTACCGAATAAAAATATACCTGCTTTCTCTAAAAAGTATTTGTGACCCAAACAATATCTAAAAACTTGAATGGGATTTTCTAACTTGCGTATGTGCTTCTATATGAGATACAGACAAATCACCTAGAGTCTATGATTTCCTGGTACTCTGAATATTGTTTGTGTCTAACAGTTAAAAAAATATTTAATGAGATACAGACATATCGCCTAAGTAGTCTTTGATTTCCTGGTACTCTCAGTATTGCTTGAGTTAAAAAAAAATTGAATGAGATACAGACAAATTACCTAGTAGTCTATGATTTCCTGGTAGGTACTCTGAATATTCTTTGTGTCTTTAAAGTCACACACATAGGGATAGACCGAAAAAAAATACTCACGGAATTGACATTCTATTACGAAAGGAGACCAATTTCCTTAATTTTGTATTTGACCCAATAGTATTGTTTTAATATCTTTGTTTATTTTGCAGACATTTGAAGGCATAATTATTTTTTTCTGATGGTTTTTTTAAATAAAAAAAAAGATCTAATAATAAATTGTGATTGTAGATAATAGTGTATATAATATTAAAACATTTCAAGTGGTTTTCGCCTAACCCGTAAGATACACCTAGGAGGGCTTCAAACCGAAAATGAAAGTCAAATGTTAAATTATACTTTCGTCGAAATATTCCTAACGAATAAATACTTTACAAACTTATTAAAGCAGAACGTCTTTAAAACCCTATTCCCAGAAATCGTTTTCAAATAAGAGTAATTGAAAAAATATGAACAATCCCAGAAAAAAATATCTCCACCACCTGAAACACCAAGTTAGTTTAAATTTGTAACTCATGCGTATTTAATTGCCCCTGCTACTTCAATATTAACGACTAAACTATACACTGCTATTATACAGATATATTAAACATATATAATAAGTAAATCAACCAGGAAACTTGTTAACCTGTTAATAACTAAGCAGATATCGGGAACTTCCGGCGTCTATTTACGTATGTAAATACACAACCTCCCATCTTTCAAAGCGGAGGGCTATTATTTAACCCAATTTAATATTTAACGAGCTACG
Organism: Acleris sparsana; assembly: GCA_923062465.1. Classification (NCBI taxonomy): domain Eukaryota; kingdom Metazoa; phylum Arthropoda; class Insecta; order Lepidoptera; family Tortricidae; genus Acleris; species Acleris sparsana. Next base: position 21,342,258 of record OV281286.1, read on the forward strand.
GTGCAAGTAGTTTAATAGGTGTATTAATTCGTTTAGTACTAAACACTTGGTTAATATTTTATTACTACACTAACGCCGTGTTCTCCAGGTTTACTGAATAAAATATTAGTTAGAGATAAATGTAGCTTCCTGTTTTTTTTTTTTAATTGGTTCAGTTGCTCTGGAATCCACCCTCTACATAAAAACATTTGTCATGGATAAAAACCAGGTTTTGGTGCTCAATGACGGCGAGCGTACTAGACAACTTCGATATTGCTAGATAAAGAAAAAACACACACAACGGCACCCTGGTAGAAGGGTATAAATAAAAAAAATGCCCAAATAAAGAAGAGTTTTGTCACTGTAACGAAACAGTCGATTAATGTCGAACATATACATTTTTGTTACATTCATTTTGGTTTTTACCCAGAACTATTATAGGCTTTGTATTATTTTCAGGGTTCCGTACCCGAAGGTTAAAAACGGAATCATATTACTAAGACCACTCCGCTGCCCTTCTCTCTGTCTGCCCGTCTGTCTGTCTATCACCCGGATGTATCACATGAACTTTTCACAGATGATGTATTTCTATAGCCGACATATCAACAAATACTAAAAACAGAGTTTTTTTGCTCGATATTAGTAATGGCAAACGCTTGAAATATGCACAGAGTATTTAGTTGTATGTTCAATTAAAAAAAATATATATTTAAGGGGGCTCCCATACCACACACGTGATTTTTTATAGATAATGGTACGGAACCTTTCGTGCGCAAGTCTAACTCGCACTTAGCCTTTTTTAATTAATTTCTATGGACCTCTCATCTACCTAGTACTGTTATTTTTCTCGTCTTAGTCTAAACTACCTAATGCAATGCTGCACTAAACTGCACCACATTCTTCAAGTGTAAAAGTACGAATACATTCCGACTTTCCACTTACATTCACAGAATGTATTCACGAATGGATCCAGTCAGTTCCTATTGGTCTAGCTGAAATGCATGTTTCCTTTTAATTGAAAAAACCAGTTAACTTGTGATAACCACAACGTTGTCAGAGAAACGAAGATAAAGCAAAAAAATACAACTCCTACAAAGCGATGCGTGAAACTGGTACCGTAAACTGGGGGTACTTTGATTTACGGGGTAACATTGCCCACCCCAAAAACTATCTTTAATATTTAATTATTCTATTAAATGTTTCATCAGGACTAAGCTACTCATACAGTTATATAATTACTTCAACAATTTAAGAAGATAACAACTAAAACAGTTATCGTTTTAAGGTCGGGCAATGTTACCCCGTAAATCAAAGTACCCCCAGTTTACCGTATTCGTGTAATTTTTGTCTATAGAAAAATAAAACTGGCAACATGCCTTTTCTACCGTCTCTGTCTAGAGCAAAGAACGCAGAAGGTACGAGTATACTATCTTACCACGGTGGATAACTGGGGTCCTGGTGCCAAAGGGTAGTCTTCTGAATATCAAGTGAAAATGGGTGTAAGTCCGTTCATGTATATGCCCTTTTTAAACGACTCCAAAAAGGGAGGAGTTTCTCAGAGTATGAACGTATTTTGTTTAATGAGTATTCGCAGATAACTTCGTTGTTTATGAACCGATTTTGATGATTCTTTTCTTGCTGAAAAGAAGATATCCCAAGGGTGGTAAGGAAACCAGGATCTCATGAGGGAATCAGTGAGGAATTGAGGTGTGGTCATTTGCTGAAGCAGAACTGATGATGAAAACCACAGATGGCCACCGGAACTCCTCAACGGTACCAATTTCAAGGGTGCCGACAAGATATCTCGATTAAAAAAGTTGAGCGACTACAACGAAACATTTAATTATTTAAAAATGACTATGATTTTCCCGCGGCGTTGCTTGCGGCGAGCTTGAAATGTTTTGAAGTTTCATGTATCAACTAAAAAGTGGGACTACATAAGCTTATTATGACACTAACAAGTGTACAGTAAAATAAATGTTTTACAAACCAAAAACCGCCTTCATGATCTCAAAAAATAACTTCAATTCAAATGATAGGTATAGGTTAATAGGTTAGTCCAACTGAAGTCGGCGACTCACAATATTTTCAACGAGAAGCCGACGAAGTTTATTACGAGCTAAGTTGACTTGTACCCTTTTTCACTAGGACGCCATCTGTGCACAAATAATATTTTCTCAAACGGTTTTCCGATTGAAAGACAAGGACGGAAAGAGCCTCATTTTACTCCTAGGAGTAAAAAAAACATATCGCTGCTTGAATACAAAAGCGCCACAAATCAAAAACAAATATAGTTTGATTTAAAACTGAAAGTATATAGCATTCCGATTTCAAATGCAACACAGACACATTTTGTTTTGCGTCGCTTTTGTATTAAAGCAACGATATGAAAACACTTTCCGTCCATGTCTATATTTTTCTTAAAAATGCTGTCAATTTGCATACAAAATCAAAAGGACCAAGACAAAAATTCCAAACAGCCAAGGTAACTGCTCGCTTTTTTAGCACAGTGCGTGTGTTTTTTTTTGAATTTGCATTCCAATTTCTATGGTTAGTATTTAAAAACAATTGACAGTCGGTAACATTCGTTCATTCTGCATAATTAAATTACTTGCTTTTTAAAAATGTATTTGTATTATTTCCTCACATGTTTGAGAAAAGCATTATGTATGCCTCGGCGGAAACGAGGGTTTCCTGACTCGTATTTTAGCAGGCCTCGCTATTGCTCGGCCTGCTAACCACCTCGTCAGGAAAAGCCTTACTTTCCGCGCCTAGGCAACAATGTACTATTTATTTTTAAACCTACTTACAACATTCTATCCACAGTAATAAACGCGATAATAATAGATCCGCATGACTTACAAAATCTAACGTTCCATCCTTCAAAAATCCTCTGCACTGCAAGTCTCCACTTCACCTGTGATTAAAATGGAAATAGACTAGTCTGCCGGCTTCCCTAAAATAGCAGGGTATTTACGGCCCAGCCAAGTGGCAATGGACGTTAATAAATTAAGAGCGCTCGATTGTTACTCGCGACACGTTCGCATTCAGTCCTGACAGTGCTAAATCGAATCATTTTTATTGCTGGCTGATTCGATTCTGTTTACTTTTTGTAATAAAGGTTGAAAATTAAAAAGAATTCAACATTGAATCGTACGGAGTTAAGTCGATTAATTTGATTGGTATAATGAGTTTATGAGCAAAGTTTTAATGTTTTATTCTTGGCGTTAATTACTTTTACAACCAGTTTACTTCTGATTTTAATCTTGCTGGTCTGAAATAACCTTTTAAGTAAATGAAATGCGATCTTTTACCTCCTCAAGAAGTAATAATCGTTAGTTAAGGGGTGAACTTCAGTACCGTTTTTTTTAGTTTCGTAGTCAATGTTAGGAAACCGTATAGTTTCAACAAATAAATATGTTTACCATGATGAAATATACTTTTTTACGGTTCCGTACCAAAATGGTAAAAAAGGAACCCTTATGGTGAGACTTCGTTGTCTGTCTGTCTGTATATCACAGCAGGTTATCTCTGAAATTTTGCATAGTTATACAACTCGCTTGTCCGCATCTGTTTTTAGTAAAATAAATATGAAATTAATTTTATAAATAATTGAAAACAGGTCTAGAATGGAGTGTTATATAAAACGGCTCAATCTGCACATTTCAAGACTATTATATTAGTTGCCAAAATTATACAAAAAATGACCGTAAGCATCGCCCCCCCGCCGCCCCCCTTATCTGCGAAATTGATTAATCTAAAAATCTGAAAAAATCCTGACGTATAGATAATTACTTGTAATTTATGGGAAAAATAAAATGAAGTGTTCATTATTTACAGTTTTTGAGAAATAAAATGGGCCTTATTGCATAAAAAAAAGTTAATTATTAAAACTGTATTTTCCTTTGCGGTCACCAAGCATGTTATCTTATCTATACGGAACCCGCTATGCGCGAGTCCGATTCGCACTTGTCCAGTTTTTTTTAATATGCCTATGGTAGAAGCACGTAAAAGCTAGACAAGGACCACTTTCTGACTCCAGATATCAAGGTCCTGCTAGATTTTGTGCCCAACCATGCAAGTACCTACTCTGAGTACTTCGAGGAATCGGAGGCTGGCAACCCAGACTACGCTGACTACTTCGTGTGGGCGGATGGATATCCTGACCCTGAGAACAGTAGCAACATTCTCCCGCCTTCTAATTGGGTAAGATTGTGTATCTAAGATTTTTTAGCGTTTATGTCAGTTCTTATTCGACGTGTTAGGGATTTGTTTCACTTGTAACGCCTGCAAACCCTAAACTAAAGAATAGTAATTGAGAAAGAAAAATGCCTAACTACCGAACCCTATATTCAAACGGCGGATAGATAAGGCTCACTTTGGGTTAAAATTTAATTTTAAATTTAATACAAAATGAGTCAAATTTTAATCCGTAGTAAGCCTATCTGTCGGCGGCGGTTTGAATATAGGGTTCAGCCATAGGTGTATCTGTGGCAGAGCTTGCGTCCGCGCGCCCTCAGTTTCCTTTATTAATCAATCATTGTGCAATTAGCTTCGGTGCGTTGCACTCGTGTCCCTCTCGACATACTATTTGGCGACGAGGATGAGATAATCGAATGGTTAAATACATGGCAAATGAAACAGTGATAGATTTATTTTAAATCATATAGTAAACACCTAAAAGTAGTTTAAATGCTCACAAGCTTTCTAATCTCGATCAAAAAGAATTCCAGAATCCATCAATAGAAAATATGTTTAATCTCAGGTGAGCCAATTCGGTGGTTCCGCGTGGCAATGGAGCGATGCTCGCCAGCAGTTCTACCTTCACCAGTTTGCCGTGGAGCAGGCTGACTTTAACTTCAGACACCAGCCGGTTCGGGACGAGATGATCAAGATTATGCGCTTCTGGTTGGATGAGGGAGCTGATGGCTTTAGGTAAGGTGGAAATGTATTTGCCATGATAATTTAGTAAAGATAATCAGGATCTTTCATCATCATCATCATTACAATTCTGGTAATGATAAAATGATTTATTGTCATATCCTTCAGGAATTTTATACTATACGAGTACTAGACATAATTATCAGCTCGTTAGAGATCCTGCGGATTTGGAATATATATCTTTGGGATCAGCACTGCATGTTTTATCCTTCTGGGTTATTTATCTGCATTAGCAACCATCTCAATATTCATATTTTCAGCTTGGATTAATAGGTGAAACCATAACTTATGTGTTTTTTTTAAGTTTTAATAAGTTTAGCTTAAGGAAATAAGTTTTGTTTCTTATGAATTTTAGGGTCGATGCTCTACCATACATGTACGAGGCTGACCCAGCTGATCACGGAGGCAGTTACCCTGACGATCCCCTCAGTGGAATGAGTCAGTTCGAGTCCCACCAGCTCGGCTACACCATACCACTGTACACCAAGGATCTGATCGAATTGTACGACGTGGTCTACGAGTGGAGGGAGTTTACTGATCTGTATCAGCAAGAGCATGGTGGTGATACACGGTAAGATATGGGTTTTGTAAAATTGAAGAAATAAGGGAAAACGCCAGTAGTTTCAGTTGTAATAGTAATCTAAATCATTTGCCAATTACTATTATCAGCACTGTATATGTACGAGTATGTGTATACTCGTCCCTGCCTTAAGTTACAAAGCGTGACTTGCAAGATATATATCGAAATGGTTTACCCTCATTTGGTCGACACTCATTTGATAGAACGTATCATTTTCGCAGAATTTATATTTCACCAGGCTTTTCTAAAAGCAGGATTTAAAATTCTGTGTTAGTCACAAACTTTACTTACGTAATAAATATAAGACGATCTGAAAAGAACACGGCAAAACATATCTTCAGATGAAATAAAATTCGATGAAAAATTTGTCGGTAAAACCAGACACACCACGTCAAAACGAACTGTAAACGTGATAACTTTGTCCTTAGCGTCCTCTTCTCTGAAGCCTACGCTAACGTGAGCATGACTATGCTGTATTACGGCAACGAGGCTGGTGCCACCGGAGCACACTTCCCCTTCAACTTCGACTTCATCACTGACCTCTCTGCGGAGTCCAGCGCAAGAGACTTTGTCTATGTTATCCTGAGGTGGCTGACCTATATGCCTTTTGGAGCTATTCCTAATTGGGTGGTAAGTTGCTGTTAAAAGAGGTCTTAGCAGTAGCTCTACATAGACACTAATAATGTGGTTTTTTATTATCATTTATCATAACTTTAACTATATGAACACAGACAGCATTTGTGGCAGCTGCTGTGTTGGCGGCTATAGCCATCCCCGATTATAGAAATCTTTACCATTAGAAATTGAAGAGACCTACTTTAATTAAGACGTTATCTGATATACTAATTGGATACCTTTCACATTTACTAGTTTGGTAACCACGACAACAACCGCATGCCCACCCGTTTCAACGAGACCATGGTCGATGGACTGAACGCCCTCAACATGCTGCTCCCTGGAGTCGCAGTGACCTACCAGGGCGAGGAGATAGGCATGAGGGACGGCTACGTCAGCTGGGAGGACACTGTGGACGTAGAAGCATGCAACCGAGGAGACGAAGATACCTACCAACTGTATTCGAGAGACCCTGCCCGAACCCCCTACCACTGGAATAACGGCACCAGTGCTGGCTTCTCGACTTCAGAGGATACATGGCTGCCAGTTGCTGATGATTATATGGAGCTGAATCTCCTTCAGCAAAAAGAGGATACAAGGAGTCATTTTAAGGTAGACAGAAATTACTATTCCATTATTATTAGCATGCTAAGTGAGGTTTGCTTCAGGGGTGGAATAAAAATCCTTTGAAATTTTGACTATTGTGGAAATTGTAATGTTTTAATTTTGTTCAGCAAATTCAACCTAAGTATTTATCAGTAAATTGGCCACACTAGTGCTCTGTCACGTTTGTGAAATGAAGCGAATCTACTAAAACTTTGGACAAAGCTAACAATTGTTTCCTTAGCGACAAGTCAGTTTTATCAGGCGTGAGACGACCAATTGCGGTGAAAAAGACCAAGATCCTGATAGTACCCCTCTCTTTTAAATATTAGAAAGTTCTAAACCACCGAAGCATTGGTAATTTTAATTACCATTCACTTTATAAGTTTAAAAACATTAAATCTACTTTAAAACAGACAGGCACTCGTTATAAGTCCAATCCGCTGTAACTGAGCCCTAAAAAGGTTAGCAAGGGTTCCGATTCTCAATAGTTACTTAAGTAAGTAGTCGAAAATAAATCGAAGTTGAGACTTGATTGGTTTTGTGACGGTCTTGAGCGAAGTTTCAAATTTGAAATTGGTTTTAAACTAAGACTTGTGCAAGGCATTTGTGCGATGGGATTAGGAACTTGATCGGATTTATTTAAGTGGGTGTTCAGTTAGATGGCCTTTTCCTGAGGAAATTCAATTCTCGTTTTGTTCAGAATAGGAGTTTAGAGTCGATATAAAAACAAATCGAAAATAGTTACAATGAAGGTTATTTATGCGGTTTTGAAAGTTACATTTTTTTATTGGTATGGAAGGATTTATGCGGTTACCAATATTTTTCACTGTCTACTGTTTAATAAAAAAATGTATACAAGTCTCTCTAATAATGTTTATCGTTTACTAGTGACCCGCCCTTGCTTCGCTTTGGTTTATGTAAGTTTTCTCTATCACCCGTACATAAACCAGAATTTATAATACATAAAAACCTTTCTCTTGAATCAATCTATCTATTGCTGAAACCCGCACTAAAATCTGTTGCATAGTTTGAAAGATCTTAGTGTACAGAGAGACAGAACGCGGGAAGCGACTTTGTTTTTAACTATGTAGTAATAACATAGATCATTATGGCATTGCTGTTATCTAGAGTCATTAATTACAAATACAATGTAACTAATTTCCAATTTGAATAGTCGTAGGTATCACATTATGAACTTATGAGTTAGGTGTCAAGAAACAGTCAACTTGCCAAAGTTCAACCGTGGCTTCCGGCATGTAAGTGACAGTTACATCAAGTTAGGAGAACTCCGGCTGTGATCCTGTTTTGGTATTATTCATGTTACAACAATGTAGTTATTTAAAGTATTCTGAAAACCTCATGGAATTTAATTAATTTGCTTTATGCCCTTCGACTTGCTTTCTTAAATAAGAGAAACTAAAAACAAAAATACGATTGGCCAAAAACAAAATTTTGGAATAAGACCTTTTCAAAATGTCTCTGACCTTCTTACACTCGGAAGTGAAAAATACAAATGTTACATTAGCACATTCATTTGCATAAATACCAACCTAGGACATTGCAACACTACGTAAAAATAAACCACGATAAAACATTTTAATTTGTAAGCAGCACTAGTTTAATTAGTTTAAAATTACAGTGAGTAATAGAAATGCAACTGCTACCTCGGAATTTGTTAAATCCTCACGCCCCGTTATAATTTCCAAAACTAAAAGTAAAACGGTGCCTCTGAAAACGTGGAGCAAAGTTTACAACATGGGATTGTGGCGTGCACGTTACGTCGAGGACGTTGGTAGCCTTGGAAATGGGGAAAACTCATTAAAATACTATAGTCTTTTACTTTGGTTACACGTACAGTCTACCACAAAGAGTTGTATTCACTTTTTCAACTTATTGCATTGTAAGGTCTAAAAATGGATACATAGCAATTCTTGAAAAGCATGGTTATTTGGCTTATGTAACCAAATAATGTCAACGGGTCGCTACTACTGTCTCCGCTGTCCCTCTGTCTGTGTATCTGTTTGTCAGTACCGTAATAGCTAAACACTTAAAATTTTCATAGAATGTGTGTTTCTCTTGACGCTATAACAACAAATAATTAAAATAAAAAACAATTAAAAATTAAGGCCCTCTGTAAAAGAAAAGGTTTTACAATAATAAACCTTTACAATCGTGAGTAATAATAGCAACATGAAATTTCCAAAAAATAAATATATTATAGGTAGGTACTATTGCTACTATGAAAACAAATAATAAAAAAAAGGAAATTCATTACAGGTACGGGATCATTCGTTTTTTATCAACTTCAGAAACATAAAATCTACTGCGGGCAAAGGATTTTGTTTGTTTTTTTTTTTATGCCGAAAAAAGAAACATTTCGATACTTTCGACAAACTGCAAAACAGTTTGTTGGCGAAGACAGCATTCATTTTTACATTTATAAAATGATGATACTCTTTACTTGTTAATAAATTAACTATTTTCTCTTTCAGGTATACCAGGCTCTCACAGCTCTCAGAAAGAACAACCCAATTCTTTCACACGGAGAATACGACATCAGAGCATTTTCCGACAGCACCTTCTATTTAGTGCGAAGCCTTGCAACCTATGACAGCTTGGTACTTATTTTCAACGTGTCGCAAGGCACGGACGTTGTGGATTTAAGTAGGGTGCCGCATTTCAGTCTGCCAGCGACAGTGTACGTGGCCAGTATTCACTCGAGTCGAGACTCTGGGTAAGAAACCTCGTTAGTTAAAAAATGGGGTGGAATTTATTTTGGTATTCTGTACCAAGGGTCTATTATGGTCGTGTTTGTAGGTGTGTATAACAATGGATAAAACATCTGTCACTTTCTGACCAATGTGTAAGTGTGAGAGTGTCGGTTGTTTTGACCACAGATGATGGTGACCTTAATAGGGGGGCAGAACGCTGACGTAGTTATACAAACTTTTTAGTAATTTTTTTGGCTGGCTGGTAATGATATATTTTTCCATCTGTGAAAACGATTTATTAAAATCAGTAAGCAAACACAAAGTTCTTACGAGAATAAATAATGTTAAATCTAAAATTGGTCCAAGCATTATTGTTTCTGATTTTCTTTACGTCAAAGATGAAAAGGGAAAGTATTAGTTAAAGTATACTTTCAATTATAAAATGAACTTTTTTCCGACTAGATTTTATCCTGACACCTATATTCAAAATCGGTACCTCTACCAAGCCTCTAATTAATTATTTATCAAATGCTCTTGATGTCAAAAAATATATTTTACCTAGCGAACAATTATTAAATTAAACAAATCTTTGCAATGCAATTAACCTGGCAAAACGACCATTCTACCAAAATCTTCAACCTTCATCTCCTAAAGTGTTTAGCTTAAGGAAACTCCTTTGATTTTATTAACACGGGGTTATAATTAAACTAGCGGCCATCTTGGATTTAATTGCAAAGAGCTCTTATTGGATGAAACTGTAAAAACGCTCCGCCTATTAATTTGATTTATTATTTTCAGAAATAGGCACCGTACCGTAATGGCTGCCATGAATATTATACCTTGCACAATATTCAAGACTCTGGTTGCCTTTTTAAAAATAAAAGTGCTGAAGTTTATTATCTCTTTTGCCTCGAGAATTGTTCTATTTCCGCACTTAACACAATGTATTTGAAATGTAAAAGTTTGTAAGAGTAAGAATGTTTACACCTACATGCTAAAACCGCTGTCATTAATTATCATATATAAGAAACGTTGTAACTCGAAGTTTATAATGGGAAGTCGCGGACAGAATAATAATATTGATGATGATGTTTTTTGTTTCAGACATACACTTAATAGCAACGAACTGACCCTTGGCCCTGGAGAAGCCCTAGTTCTTCGAGTACCTTCTACATAAACCTCGATAGTCTTTACGCTAGCTCATTTTTAATCTATAGCCAACAAACTGGGGATAGAAAATCAAGAACGAGAAAAACCATTGATATAATTGTTAGGTTGAAGCTATATTTGTATGAATTATTTTAATTTATTATTAAGTTATCTTATTATATTTTGTGTTTTTAGAATCTATTTACGTACGATGGAATAGAATATTTAGGTACACGTTTCTAGGAATGCATTAAATATTCACGTAATTTATTTTGTATATAAAAATACAATTTAAAACGAGATATGAGTCTTTTGCATTTGTTCACGTCATTTAATGTCAAAATATATATGTTACTTCTACTGAAATAAACTTTCTATTATTACTACCAAAAATGTAAGTATCAATCGATAGGGTTTTTGTGAAACGGTTTTATTTAAAACCTTCCAACAAAACCCTACAGTTTCAAAGATATGAAAACCAAATGCCGTTTCTATCATGTCAAATATTCCCATAAAGCGGTTAAAATGGCAATAGCCTGTCCGCCCCTCCCCCTCGACCCTTAACAGGGGGGAGAACAGGCTGTTAATTAGACAGCCTGAGACAGACCGTGGCGTTTACGGTTACTACACGTAATTGGTTTCTGGTTCTGAGTTTATAATAACCCTATCTTTATTATGTTTTTTAAACTCGGAGTACTACATGATTATGTTAACAATGTTTCTTAAAATACTTTTTAATGTACTTATTGGTGTTTGTGTTTGTTTTTTTTTCTCGTTTTTGATTTGTAACCAAAGAGCATTACGTCACAAAGTATTCACTATGGAAAAAATATATTGCAATGCAAAATAAGTGATTTTAAGCCTAGTTAACAAGCCTCATCAAAACTTAACTCAAATTTGCAAATAAACCACAACAAAGACTACACTTACATTGTAAAGCATCTCAAACAAATATGAGACTTTGTAACATTAATACGCTGGTTAACTTTATTACAACTATAACAACGTATGTGCTTTAAAATTCAGCTGTGCTTACAACCTTTTTGGATAACAAGTTTTAAACTGTAAGGGTATTAAAATGCGATGTGGGGTGTTTTTGTTGGCATTTCGCTGCGGTTTTTGATCGTGAATTCGGCATAAATTTAATGTTTTGATAAATTTCACTAATTTGTTCGAAGGTTTGTTTAACTTGAGTAAAGGGGCCGCAACAAGTTGCAAACTAGCCGCAGAAAGTTCATGATGGAAATAAATGCGTGAATTCACGCGTTAGACGAGTGTAATGAAAGGTTTGAAAGTTTAGAAACTTATCTAAGTTATTTATGGCGAACGTTATTGTGGAACTAATGGAACGTTTCTGATCTAAATTACACATACAACATTTTTAAGTGCATCAAAATTTCCACCTGGCATGACCTGGCTAAGAATAGAGAGGTATTCAAAGATTGTCAACCTAACCTTGTCGTATAAGAAAAATAAGAACAAAATATTTGCATTTTTTTAACTGACTTCAAAAAATAAGGTTCTCGTTTAACTGCCCATTAAAGACGGAAGTGAGAAAATGTAGAAAGAGATGAATATAGATTTTCCATAAGAATGTCATGTGCACGACAGAGACATTTTCTCTCTGTTCATCTTCAATGGTCGCTCAGCTGTGTGGGTGACTGTATGTGGTTTTTTTTGCGTTTTCGAAGGCAGATTTTCCCGGATACGTAATATGGCTTATTATGAGGCTTAAACAGTTAACTACGAGTAGCTAGAAGTAGTCATGCCAACCGGTCAACGTTATTTAAACTTACTTCTTCATCGAGGAGAACTTTTCTTTTCGATTAGTTTTTTTGCTTTGCCCTGAAGAGATTTATTACTTTAATCTCATTCAATCTTATGCCTATCAGATTACGTATCAACGCACTGAGTGCCCCAAACTCGATATAGAGCAAATTTTATATAGGCCTCATCGAATGGGGCACCGAGCGGGATAATTAAAGAGATTGGGCGGTTAGGACGGGGGTAGATGTCTGCAGTGATAAATAGGTTTAAGTAAGGAGACAACGCTAAGTACCTACATGAAGAAAAAGAGTAGGTCTATGTTATATCTCGTTTTTCAACATATAACAATCTGACAAACACGGACCAAAACTATGGGTGTTCAGTTTTGTTCTAGTCGTTAATTTGCGCAAACTCAGTAGGTACAGATGGAGGATTTAATGCCTTAAATGTCTTAAGTTCTACCAGTCAACCAATGGGCTAAACAGAAACCATTTAGCCTTAGTGCTGAGAAGGATATAATGTTAACACCTAATTAAAACAAATGACTGCTATACATTTTGAATAACTTAAGTAAAGAGAGCCTCCACCTAGGCTGTTGAAAACAAGAAAACTCAAGACCAAGCTCAGTGACGTGCGATGGGAATGCTCTATGTCCAGCGGTAGACAGAAATTGGATAATGATGGCGGGTACAGCTAAAGAGGATTAATGAATAACAATATACACAAATGAATGACAATTTGACGATGCCCTCAATGCCTTCACCCTCGTGATGCCCTAGTAAACAAGATTAGAGTTATACAATTGTACATTTATTATTAAATGATCGACAAACGAACCATAATTACCCCATTTACGAATAACCTGACTGAAACGATTCCCTGATGACAGTAAAACAAATAGCCTCTAAACTAGTGGAACCGTTCAACGTAGGTCCTAATGACGTGCAATTTGCGTATCAACTGATGGCAGGTAGGGCAGTTGCACACGGCACGGCTGTATCGGCCGAAATCTGTTATTTAATTCCAGTTTTTTTAGCATAGTCAAACGAGGCTGTGTCCTAGGGCAGTTGGGTTGTTACATACACACATACACAAACTCACGCCTTCATTCCCAGAGTGAGGTAGTCAGAATTACCAATAACTCTAAAAGTTTCTTGATAATTCTGTAACCATATTTTGCACAATCACGCTAAGATGTTGCCAAGTGTATTATTAGTGACAGGTTGCAAGCCCATTCGCCTAACAGTACACTAGCAATTATTCTATTAGTCGCCTCTCACTTCATCTTTTTATTCTGTTAAACACGAGTGAAGGAATGAACGCGACGCAGTAAGTGGGATCTGGAGCATCAGGACTACTAAAGACTTAGAATAAGACCCCTTTACTATAGGTACTTGTTAACGAGAGACATTAAATACTCCCTCTCATAAACGCACAATATCTAAAATATGCCTAAAGTATGCTTTGTCCCTATCTGCTGACAAATCAAGCATACTTTTAGAGAGTGGATTGGGTCTGAGATGGACAAAAGACACGCAAGCATACAAAAGGAGTCAATAACTAACATGGGCATACTCATGTTTAATAACGACGAAGAAGTAATGGAACCCAAGACCACATGCTTCACGGACGGTTCCTGGAAGTCAACCAAAAGAGCAGGCATATAAAACCAGGAACTATGCCCACATTGTAGCAAGGAGGAATCGAGCCAGCATGTCCCAGCCGAGTGTGTTATTTACTCGTCACTGAGATACCACGCATTCGGAGAGAACGTGCTTTCTAACGAAGCAAAGCATAAACCCACGGGACGCACTTATTGTTCTGTAGGAAAACGAGAAGATGGGATCCATGCTGGGTGGGAGCGTCGCCGGACCAGTAACCTGCGGCTCAACCAAAGGGAACTGGGCGGAATGACCGGAGTACCGATCGACCGCCCGCCTGATCCGGCCGGGCGTCCCCACTCGACATCATCATCATCATCATCTATCACTGTGACACTTGAATTTGACAGAAAGTAACGAAGCATACATTTACTGAAATAGGTTTATTTTAGATTTATGACTAAGAGTGTGACTGTCAGAATTATACACAAGCTGGTAACTTAATTTATACACAAACCTCGTAATTTCTGGGGTCCTAGAGAAAAACGGTACACGTCTTACTACGTTCATGTACATACCCTTTTTGATTACGCGTTAAGTCGACTTAAACCCTTTTTCACTTGAACTTCAGAAGCCATACTTTTTTACTAGGACCCCGGATTTATAAACAGTATTCAATTAAACCGGCCCCGTCCGCGGCCGCCCTAACGCTTCAAACTCGACTCATCAGAATTACAGCGCGCAATCTGCCTATTAACCGCTTGACTATAATTTGGACAATTACGGTTAGTGGCGGACCGATACCAATACCGCTGATACCGGTTAATATATCATTTATAGGAGAGGTTTTCAATGTGGGGGGCGCAACATATTCTTAAAATACATAATGTCACTGTGATTAAATACATGCTACTCTATTTCATTGCAAGCTACGTTCCAGGAAAGTAACCGGTACTTCTTTACCTAACATAGCTAGCTCGCGGCTCGTAGATAGGTACGTTGACGACCACAATCTCAAGACTGCAATCCTGACTTCAAATGCGTTGCCAACCCCGAGGGCTAAGAGGAAATGCCTCTATGCTAGTAATTTCACCCAATTTTAGACGCAGGGAGAACTTTCCTCTTCTTGACAGTGTTAATAAGAAATGACAAAGGACACGTCTGCGTCTAAACCTTTGGAAACTCGGCCACATACGGATAGACGCCCTCCCGGCGTCTGGACGACCGAAAGGAGAAAGTCGAGGCTGGGATTAAGTCATGTAGTTCCTGGGCACACTCACCATAATACATCTTGTAAAAACCGATAGACCAGCGAGTTTACCGATGTTACAAACTTTGAAGCTTGGTTTTGACGATCGAGTCGTCGCCTGTGAGTTTCCAGATCTTCGACCCACTGAGTTAATAGTGTCCAGCTGATATCTGGCAGAGCTATGCCACGATACAACGTACATGATTAACTGTTCTGGTGTGAATAACCGCCGAACAGTAAAAAGGATGCAATAGTACATTATTGTCGCAATTGCCGTTCCTGCCAAGGCAAATATAGTGATTTTAAAAATCCAAGTAGTATACAATCTATACAGACAATGTTCATTTCTTTAGACCTCTCCGGAACCAAGCTATCTCTTGCAAAATAAGCTTCCTCTTGCAATTCTTTTGGCGTAAAATTAAAACCTTAATCGCGCAATTATTATTTTTTTAATTGCATACAAGCAGGAGCTTTATGTGACAAAACTATTACTCTTTACCGCCTTTTTGTTTATGACAAGGAAAAATGCACTTGTTAAAAAAAAACCCAAGCTATTCCAGACACAGTAAAACAAGTTACGTTTCGAATAAATATGGATACAGTACTTGTTTATTCGAGCGTTCCAACTGCCTCAGTTTTATGGACGTATTGTGAAGAATTGGGAGTATATTGTGATGCCGTTGTTGGATACTTGTTAGGTGTCCGGTAAACTTAAATACCTAACCAGAAACGAAATAGAAATCGGCAGCCGCTTCTAAAAAATGGTGACCAATTTTACCATCGCCCTTTTCACTTTTTAAAAAGTTATAAACTAACTAGACAGTAATAAAATTTGTATGCAACATTGCGGGCTTGTGTTGCGAGGCCACAATATTTTTTCGAATTTGAGAACAGTCCGTAAACTACCTGTAGTTCGCGTCCAAATATATAGATAGTAATGATAACTTTTCGAGTCTTTGATCAGTGTGTGTTGCCAGTGATGTCGTATGGATCCGAGACATGGTCACTTACAATGGGCCTCATAAGAAGGCTATGAGCTATGCTGGGTGTCTCCTTGCGAGATCGAATCAGGAATGAGGAGATTCACAGGAGAACTAAAGTAACCGATATAGCTCACCGGATTGCAAACCTTAAGTGGCAGTGGGCGGGGCACATTGCTCGTAGAACTGATGGCCGTTGGAGCGGAAAGGTTCTAGAGTGGCGACCGCGAACCGGGAGACGAAGTGTTGGCAGACCTTCCACAAGGTGGACTGACGATCTGATAAAGGTCGCGGGAAACCGCTGGATGACAGCAGCAGAGGACCGATCGTTGTGGAAAACCTTGGGGAAGGCCTTTGTCCAGCAGTGGGCGTCTTGCGGCTGATAATGATGATGATGATGATGATAACTTTTCCGGACATTTTTGAGAAAAGTTTTTTTCGCTTTTAACTCGATAGACCGGCTGAAGTTTAGGTTAGATGAAATATCCAGCTCGAGGTGGTCGGTCAACGGTTGAGGTGTTATACATTTGTTGAAATTTACTCCTTTTTGCAGAGAACAGACACGCCAAGAAAATAATTAAATTGAGTAAAAGCGAGACGTTAAACAGTCAGCTCTCACATGTCCACTGAGGCCTTATTTTGCTATATACCCCTGTAAATAGAGAGCAATTTGAAATGACAGCTGACTACGTTATGGCCGTAATTTGTTTTCAGCCCGCTGACGGCGCGCCGCCGCCATGACAGATACCCTTAATACCAGTAAATGGGTTTCGGAATATTTGTAGTCATCTCGATCAGTCATATTTTAATTATTTAAACATTGGTTTAATTAAATAGTTCACCTGATTTTTAACCCCCGACGTAAATCGATTTGAATGCGTTTTGAGGGTTTCGTACTCAAAGGGTAAAATCGTAAAATACTCGGCCTGGGCATTTGCACCAGATATCAACTCTCACAGAACATAGCAATAAACAAGATACAAATAAAAAAAAAACAAACGTTTTATTAATGTTTATTTTTAATTATTTTATTTTAGATACTAAACTTTAGCACTTTTGTTTAAATCTGCAAAAATAAATATATTTTTAAACCCTGTGGTCTGGGCCTCGTAATTACGTCTAAATAAGTAGCACATGGCACCAATTAGTCGCCTTTTGTTTTGTCCAACTATGCCCTGTATATTTGGTTTGTTATTGTATTGTTATAATCTATATTGCACGGAATTATTAAGTACAAATGACCTATAATAATAATAATGTTGGTTCTATCAACTGTCATTTGATTTTAATTGGTTAAATAATCGCTTGATCACCCTAAAATCACACGCAGGCGTTTATTATTCCTCTTTAGTATCAAGGGCTAATTGTATTCTTTATTAAAAACCAATTTTGTTAGTCATCCGCAGCATAACACCGAAGTGACAGCGGGGGTCATCATTCATCGGCCTCTAGGCGTTTGTCGATTGTTTCGGGCCGGACCCCTTGTAATGGGGCCTGGAGGGGCCGGGGGCCGACGTGAGTCCACAAGAAACGTAAGGTTCTGGCAGAAGGTTATTAACGATCGCGGGAGTTTGTTTATGTAGGTTTTAATAAACCACCGGCGGATAGTGTGTTGGTTTTTGTGTACGGAGATTTCCTTACGAACTTTTGCCCTCGACTTTGTTGACATGGAAGTCGTATATCTGTTTCTTGGTAAATTAGCCAACCCTAGTAGGTGTTTTACTTTCTTTGTTAGTTATTTTAGTTATTATTCGACGTAGAGACCTCATCGTGATGTACTCCTGGTTATTATTTTTAATTTAATGTCATTGACGGCGATTAGTTGTTTAGGCGATGGGCTTGCAACCTGTCACTAATATACACTGGTAAAAATATAAGCCTGTTTGTGCAAAATGTGGATATAGAATTAACAACAAGTTATTAAGAGTTGCGGGTAATTCTGTAGCTCTGCCTACCCCACTCTGGGATGAAGGGGTGACGGTATGTGTGTATGTATGTGTACATTTGTAATGATTTTGTTTGTGCTTTTTTTATTTTTGTTTATTTTTTACTCTATTACCTTGTAATGTAACTTACTATAAAATTGAAAAAAAAAGTTCCCGAGGCAATAACGAGAATCGAAATCTACACGGTCGAAGTCGCGGATAGAAGCTAGTTATTGTCATATACGAGTAATAGAGCCTTCTTGCGGCCAATTAACTGAATAAATATTTTTATTTTTATTTTCATTTTGTTTAAAAAGTGTTAGTTGGAATTAGGAGCGCCTTTTGAAGTAAAACATAGATTGCAAACGGACATTCTGTTTATAATACACTCAAAAGCAATGAAAACGGGTCACTTTCTTTGGTAACTCAATACAAAGTGTTTATATATCGTCAGTGCAGATTGTTATCGTGTTTCCCTCGTGAATAATGTCATAATCCAGGCGAATTTAATCCAAGACATACACTTTTATGTTTGCCGATCATCCTTCAAATCCGTTTATTTTATTACAGCTTCAGCCCGCGGCTTTGTCCCATTCCATGAGAATAGTTTAGTTTTGAGATGAAAGGTAGCCTTTATGTTAATGCAGGCTATAATCTATCGCTATTCCGCTATTTGACGACACGCTGGCCTAGTTGGTAGTGACCCTGCCTACGAAGCTAGCGGTCCTGGGTTCAAATCCCGGTAAGTGCAGATATTTGTGTGATGAGCGCGAATATTTGTTCCTGAGTCATGGATGTTTTCTATGTATTTAAGTATATATTTCTCTATATAAGTATTTATATCGTTGTCTAGTACCCATAGTACAAGCCTAGAGCTTAGTTTGGGACTAGGTCAATTGGTGTGACATTGTCCCCTGATATTTATTTTATTTTATTTATAATTTCATTTAAATCCGTTCGGCCGTTTCTCCGTTACGAAGAAACAAAGATCCTATCTATACACAGAACCTCCACATTTAAAATAATTACTAATTAGTGAGAGACATAAGTACTGTTTAGACGATATGTTATCTTTATTGTACTTACAAGATAAATACGGACTTTACATTAAAATTTAAAAGTTAAAGTTAAAACTAAACTTATTTAAAATAAAATAAAATAAAACTAAGCTACTCAAATATTAAAAATTAAACATAAACACCACTATAAAAAGAACACCCCCTCTAGCAGGTCCGCTCGCGGCATGGTCCCTAAGACACTGGCTGCATTACCTCTTTGGATGGCTAGCCCAATCCTTTGGGAAAGGTAAGCGCCAGCTCTAGGGTCTCCGGAGGTGTCGATGAGCCGGGATGACAGGGCCTTAATAAAACTTTTCATGTCAGCTGACCAAGGTCCCATTGTTTCCACCGCAAGCGCCACAAATTCAAATTTGGCGATGTTTAGATATGTAAATTTTTGTCCCTAGACGAATAAAAATCTCAGAAACCCATTAAAAAATCAGAACTTCAAATTCAGTATCACCTCAATACCAAAATCGCATCCCTACTACAAACAAGCTCGTCATGTCATTAGTAATTGGTGACGATTTGCATTGCTCATGATAATGTTGGTTCCGTCGCTCGTTCTCCTGTTCCTCCTGGAGACCCTGGCGGAGGTACAGGCTACGTGGTGGAGCAGTGCTGTTTATTACAGAGTGCTGGTGGACTCGTTCAAAGATACAGACGGCGATGGGTTGGGAGACTTGCAAGGTTAGTTTTGGATGGAAATGGGAACTTTACTTTGAGAAAATGTTAATGAGATTTATAGCAGTCAAATAGGGCCGCTATTCCCGACGGGAAAAACATATCGTCTTTGACCTGTTATGGTATTGTTTTGACGTCATCCGCCATTACTGCCAAGTAAATAAGAGCTATTACAATGGCGACAATACGATAACAGATCAAACACGATAGGGTTTTAAGCATGTTGAATAAATGCCCAGTAAGTTCTCTTTGCTACGTCATTTTGTTTTAGAGAAGCTTTATTGTTTTAAAAACAGAACATTTTATATTTTTATTGTTGTATACACGGTGGGGCCTGTAATTAAAGCAAAAAATTAAAATGTACACTCTTCTCCTCAAACTACGCAACGTTTGTTTGACGACTTTGAAAAAAAACTTGCGGTTTGAATTTTATTACATTATAAAGTTAATTCGAACACGCAATGTACTATGAAATTGGTTATGTCTGTAGAGTGACTAGACTGACCGGCGATGTCAATTAGACGGAGTTTTAAGTACATTGAAAATACTATTTACTTTGTTTGAAAAATGAACAATCTAAAAACTTTATGATTTTAAAAAGTTGCTAAACAAAAGTTGTCTAGTTTGAGGAGTAGAATCTACGTTTTAATTTTTTGCTTTAGTTACAGGCCCCACCCTGTATATAGATAGGGCCTCAATTCTTGGCGGTAAAAACCATATCGTCTTTTACCATTATGATATAGGCTTCCCCTCTTTTCCACCATTCGTCCCAATTAAGTGCACGCTCCCGCCACTCGCTTCGAAAGTTCGAAACAGGTCCATTATGTCATAAAAAAAAGGCATTAAGAAGGCAAACGAGCACAGGCCACCTGATGGTAGGTGGAAACTGTGACCCATAGATATTCGCATTCACAAGACTGTGAGCCTAAGACTGCAAATGCGTTGCCAACCCTGAGAACTAAGATGGAATGCCTCTATGCTAGTCATTACACCGGCTGTCTTATCCCCAAACCGGAACACAACAATGCGAACACTGCTGTTTGGCGATAGGTTGATGGATAAGATGATGGTATCGATCCGGACGGACCCTGCACACGGACCCTGCTACTACCCGCAATCTACGATATGATCTTCATTTACGTTTTTTCTAGTATGTTGTTACTATGCTGGTCACTTGCAAGAGGCCCTAATAAATAGAATGGATTAACTTAACTAGTTTTCTTCTAGGCACCATTTCTAGTTTATTCTCAATAAATACATAGTATATTGACCGTTATTCACATCTCAATATCACCAACAACCCCTCTTGATTCCAGGAGTAACAAAGCAGCTCAGCTACATCCGAGCCCTTGGAGCCGATGCAGTACTCCTGTCTCCCCTAAGCACTAGGAGCCCTGACTGCTCCAACCCTGGGACCTTGGACCTAGTAGGGATTGACCAACGCTTCGGCGATCTAGACAAGTTGACCAACCTTCTGGACAAGGCTAAGAATCTTGGTAATTATGTTATTTTTGTACTCAAGAATGTTAAAGGCATTTGCAACTGTTTATAATTTAGCCGTGTAATACATAAATACATAACCGACTTCAACCGATTTGCATTACACGGCCAAATTACGAACAGTGGCAAGTGAGTCAACAATCTCTTGTGAGTGCACTTTTCGGATGAACAGAAGCTTAGTTAAAACTACCTTGCTCTTGATAAGTATCTCGTTGAAAAGCGATTACGTCATAAAATCTGAAAAGAAATTAACTTTCATCTTAGACAATGTTATTTATTGGTAGGACTTTGTGCAAAATCCACCCGGATCGCGAACACCATGTTATCCTGTAACTTACCGCCTGTGATCAATGTCTGCTATGTTTTGCGTAATGGCCATGGTTTAAATGTCCAACATTGATTATAGTTTGACGGTGAAACTTAGCAAAAAAAACTGACAAACGTAACAGTGTAATCGTTCCCCCTGTTTTATTTCCTAGTGCCATCTATCTTCTAAATATATAAAAGAAGAAAATGACTGGCATATCTAAACTTGGCGCACAGCCCAAACCGTTGCATCTAGGGACTTGAAATTGGGAGGGAACCAAACCTTAACATTCCTTAGATATCTCAGGGATGCACTGAAAAAAAACACAATGAAAAAATCCATTCCCCTAGTTTCCCTTCTGCGCCTACGAAGTCGCGAGAATCCTCTAGTTACATATATGTATATTTACAACCCATGACGATAACTAATGTTCGCGAATATTCATTACCAAATCTCCCATATTAAATTCAGGTTCACGATACAATGGTTACTGGCTTCAG
Organism: Acleris sparsana; assembly: GCA_923062465.1. Classification (NCBI taxonomy): domain Eukaryota; kingdom Metazoa; phylum Arthropoda; class Insecta; order Lepidoptera; family Tortricidae; genus Acleris; species Acleris sparsana. The sequence goes on from OV281286.1 coordinate 21,364,410, forward strand.
AATGAACATTGCCAGGGTCCTGAGTTCCCATAAAATCTTGACCCATTTTGGATACCGGTGGCACATCGTGTGTAAATGCCGGCTCATTGTTTGGGAGGAAAGAGTAATAACTGTTCTGAACGTGTCATTAGGCGAGTGACCTTGAATCAAAACAAAAGCGTAAATGTACGTTATACAACGGTGTTTCCCTGTGACGGTGCATTTATTTTTTGCTTTATAAAACGGTAATGACAATGATGTTTAAATATTGTTAAAAAAATTAAAAAAAAGAAACAAGAAGAAATTACAATTAGCAATATCCAGTGGACCTCAAACTAGGCTGAATCTTGGGACCAATTGAGTTGGTTTACAACATATATGATACTTACTATGTACGGTCGGCCTTATAAGAAGCTGCACACTTTAGTACTCTGTCACTTTAACGTCATGTTTGAAATGATGGACTAATCTGTCAAAGGCGTTTCAGCGACAAGGTACAAAAGTGTGCACCTACTTATAAGGTTGACTGTACCTACAAACTCCCTCCTATGTAGAAACAAATACTCGCGCACATCACACCGATATTTCCTCATACGATCGGATCGGGATCGAACCAGGAACCGCTAGCTTCGTAGGCAGGGTCACTAACAACTTGGCTACCGCGTCGTATACTTACCTATACTTTAAATATCATTTGGCAAGGAGAAAGCCATCGAGTACACAAGCCACCTGACGGTAAGTGCCTTCTAAGGCTTATATTATATTCGCGATTTCAAAATTTCAAACGCGTTGCCAATTCTAAGAATAAGGTCGAGCGACCCTATGCTGGTGTGCTAGTCTTGGTGGCAGGTCAAAGGGTAAGACTGATGTGTGGTAGGAATCCGAATGGACCCTGCAGACGGTTCTACCATCAGTAAACTATTGTGAATGGCATGTAAATGGTATCCCCCTGCACGTCCAAAGATTCGGTTTCCCAACAGTTTTGATTGTCCGAAAATTCATAAGTTTGTTTCTTTCTGAACCTTTTAATTTTCAAATTGTTTAAAGAGCTACAGAACGTAAAGGTTAGGTTAGGTTTGTTTTACAACAATCCAGGAAAGTGAACGTTTTTCTAACTAATGATAATTCGGACAAACGAAACAGTTGGTAACTGAAATTCGACCTTGCTATAGCTATCTAACCCAAATAGTGCTCACGGATATCGAATGCTGAGTTAGGACCATTTCGTATCTATGGAATGTATCTTTGCAAATAAATGTCTCTATATCTTTATCTAAATAAATACTATATTTTTCGATCTACAGAGCTCAAAGTGGTAACAACTCTACGTCTTCAGACGGCCAGTACAGCGTCTGAATGGTTCACATCCAGTGCTAACAGGGTCAACGGGTTTGAAGACTGGTTTGTATGGCAGGAAGGAGCACCGGACCAACCTCCCCCAGTAAGATTTCGAACGGATTCAAAGTTTATGCCTTAATTTTTTTAACTATTACTTATCATAGCTCCCTATCTCTACATTGTATAAAAAAAACTCTTCCTGCCGTCTGTCCCTCTGTATGTATGCTTAGATCTTTCAAACGATTTTAATGCAGTTTTCACCAGCAGTTATTTTTTTTTTCACGGAAGTTTTTTATGTACATTAAATTCTGGTTTATGTGGTGTCACAGGAAACTCACATAAACAGAACCGAGGGCGGGTCGAGGTAAATTAAAACTACGTATAGATTTGGTTACTTCTGGTTAATATTGAGGAAAAATTGTGATTGCCAAACTAGTAAAGTGAACATTGGTTTTTAAAGTCTTGTTTCTTAATTGAATTAGTTTTAAGCAGTCTCTTAAATTTTGTAGTAAGAATTCAACAACTTAAACATTGAGGCTACATTTTTATTTTTGTAACTGATACTTAAAGTCCAAGTTACTTTGACTTCAAAGAACTTTCCACGCATACTTTATTAGGTATTTTTTTACTAATTACTAAACTATTAATTTACAGTTAGAAGACGGAATCGACAAATGGTTATACCACGACACTCGCAAGGCATTCTTCGCCTCACGAGGTGGAGAAGCCCTCCTTAACCTTTGTTCTGAGGGTGCATCATCAGCTCTAGCATCAGCGCAATGTGGCTGGCTGCGGCGAGGAATTTCAGGGGTGGTGCTGGACCCTGACTACAAGGATCCTGGCTGCAGCATCAAGCTGCTGAGAAAGATGGTGGCAGAAGCTATGACCTGCGTTCGCAGTTCTAACTTGGAAACACCGTAAGATCATAGTTTGAAGCTGGAAATTTTATAACAATCGATCGTCGAACAAATGTGGCTTAAAAATGGCATTTTGATTTAGCAATAAATAGATAGCATGTTTACTAATCGATTTGAAAATATCTACGTAAAATTTAAACCAAATATAGTGTCCGTTTAACTGTCACTTTCAAAAACTGAAACATGTTTGTTTATTCTTTCTTCCTTAAAAGTAGAATTAACATTGAGGATCATTTATCTCGATTTGATTGTAATTTCTGGAAAAATCCTTTCTTGTTTCAAGAAAGGACTTCATAACCGGGGTTAGTCACGGGTGGCTGGTTAAAAACTGATAAGTTAAAAAAAGGATTCATCTCTTAGTAAGTAGTTGACTGTACACAAACTTACACCACGCTATATTTTATGTTCCAGAGTGATATTAGTAGAATCTGCCCTGGACCCAGAGGAGGCTGCAAAATACTACGGAGATGGCAGCATTGGTGCCAACAGCATCATCAGCACAGCTCTCTCGATGCCTATGAGAAAATCAGCCCCACAACTTGCGCTGGCATTCTACGCTGATATGCTCAATGCTCCTCAAGACATGGCTCCAACTTGGCAAGTGAGTATTCTTATCTATTATATTTCTGTACAATATTGGTTAGCTACCAGATATCAAAATTGGTCTACTTTCTGGCCATCTATTGATGACAAGTTGACATTATAAAATTGTACAGCAGCAGAAGTAGGTCGACTGCCGAAAAACTATACACGTCTCTATTGTCACGAGAATAAGAGCGTGTGTATATAATTTTCAGTTCTTCGGCACCAAACTTCTTCTGCTGACTAGACCTGACCCCCTTAAATATTTACAGACAAGTTCATCGAATGCTAATCGCATCACAAGTAGACACGGCAGTGACATGGTAGATGCCATTAACCTCTTAAATCTGGTGCTTCCTGGAGCTGCCATAATCCAGCAAGGGGATGAATTAGGGGCAGCAGACTCGATCCTCGAATGGGCTACGTCAGAAACCTGCAGACCTAACCCTATAACGCCATCAGCTGCGCCGTTCCCTTGGGATGATTCAGTAAATGGTGGGTTTTCTACTGGAGAACCCTGGGTGCCTTTATCACCTAACTACAGATATGCGAACGCAAAAAACGAATTTGCTAATGATGGTAGCCATGTTGGGGTGGTGAGGGTTGCAGCTGCTATGAGGAAGAGTCCGGCTATCGGACCACATGCTGAGGTAAGCTGTTTATTACGAACATCAAGAGCCAATAACTTTATAATGAGCCTACTTTGTACCGTAAACATTATGGGAGGTATTTAAAGTCGCACCACCACCTGATGGTAAGTGGGATATCTGACCCATAGATTTTTTTTTATGACCTCAGTACTTAAACCGCAAATACGTTGCCAATCCTGAACTGACGAAAATGGAATGCCTTGCATTATGCCTTTTTTAAAGGATAGCGTAATCGTGTAAATAATAGAGTTTAACAATACTAAGTGCAAAAAACATTATTTCAGGTAAAACGCCTTGGAGATGCTTTGGCTATCCTAAGATGGGGCGGTACGGGTTCACTCCTGGTAGTCTCAAATGTAGGAAAAGACCAAACTGAAGCCCAGTTATCAAGAATGCCAGGTCTTCCAGCAGAAATGACTGTCGCTATCGGTTCAGCCGGTTCAAGCTTCTCTTCTGGATCCCATGTAAACTTGGACAAGACCATTAAGCTAGGTCCCGGGGAAACTGTTCTCCTAGCTGGAGCACCCAGGCATTGCGGAGGTCCAGGCCCAGTGGACAAAATAGCCAATAAACTGACAGAAGGATGGCAGAAACTCAACAAGTATTTTAGTAACTTGTAACTTGTAACATAACCAGAGGGTGAGAGGTTATAAGGTTTTTATTAAACGTAGGTATAAACAGTTTTGTTTTTTTAAATATAAATTTAGCGTTAAGTTGCAATTATTAAATTGCGGCAACATAGAATGAAAATTACGTTAAAAAAAAAATATATTCACGGTTTTTGTCATTTAGTTTTCCTCTAACGCTTCAAGTAAGAACTTAGATAAACTTTCTCTAGCAATTTACACTTGTCCAGCCTTTTTCGTTGACTTATTGACCCATTTATTTTAAGAAAACCATTTCACGTACCCAGCAACACCCTGTACACGTCAAGCTACCAAATTTAAGAAAATTTAAAAGTAACCTTAATACATGGAAAGACGCGCTCAAATTCCTTACGCAAATCACGGATGAAAAACAAGAATCACGCTGTGACATCAAGGACAACTCTGCAACATTTTCTAGGGGTAAAACTTACAGAATTTGCTTTTCTCGGCATGGCTGAGGTTGAAGGCAGCCAGGACAGCGAGCGCGAGCAGGGCTCGCTTCATGGTCGCGGGCGGCGCGCTCGCGAGACGGCGCGCCGCGTACTGACGCCGCCACATATCGACCCTCGCCAGGGCGCGTGCGCGGGGTTGCTAGCCACGGATACAAGGGTCCCTGACGAGGAAAATTTTGAAGGTGGAATAGAACGGTTTTTTGAAAGTTTGATTGAAACGTAACGTGTCATACTTTTTGTATATTTTGTTGGCGTTTTAAAAACAGCGTTTGTTCGAGTAGATGTTAAGTTAGGGGATGATTTAACTTTAACGATTGCATTTACACCTGAAATAAAATACTATTGGAAAATAGCTCAGAAGCGTATTTGAACAATTGCAAATTAAAACTTATAGGCACTTACGTGTCTCAGAGATAGTTTTCTGATAAATACTATGTTTTTTCACTTTAACTGACTGCCTTAAATTCTACCAAGCACTAGGCAACACCAACCTCGTTTCAGCAACGTATTCATTTACCACCCAACCCTTTACTTTTAGAACCAAAAGTCATTTAAAACACCACCCTATTTTCAGCCCATTACGGAACACAACACCCTTTATCACCTGCAATTCACCCTTGGTAACAAAAGGATACAGACACCCTTCAACTAAAAGGTGTTGTAAAATATTTCCTATGCTTTTAAAAATAGAGAGTGTCCTATTTTCGTTGGTTGTAAAACTAAATTTGTACTAAAATACTACCACCCGAGTACCGCTCACTCAATGACTCATTCGTTCAGTGAGTGAGTCGGCCCCGTCCAGTGCTAATTTGGAGTAACACGATCCCAGATGCAATTCCATTCACTGGGATATGTACTTAGATTGATTGAGTGTCGGCAATTTGTAAGCTCTGGTGAAGGGTTACTTTGAGTTTAGAAAAAGAGTTTTAATACAACTTAATGTCAGTTTTAAACGGTTTCTATGAATTCCTGATTTAAACTAATACGAAAGTTTGTGTGTGTTAGTTTGTTACTCCATCACGCTGCAACGGCTGGACGGATTTATATGAAATTCGGAATAGAGATAGTTCATACCCTGGTTTAAGATATAGGCTACTTTTCAACCCGTATAAATTGAATAGTTCCCGAGGTAATAACGAAAATTAAAATCTAAGCGGACGAAATCGCGGGCAGAAGCTAACACTATATAAACCATCTTAAATTTAAGTTTGATCATCGTTCGCCTACCACCGTACGCCTACCTCTGTACCTGCTGTCTTAGAACCAGCTGGTATGATCAGAGACGATGATAAACGCCCCGACTGGTAGTGCTCTGCTGTGGGACGCCACTTGTGTCGACACTTTTGCGCTATCACGTACAAGCAACCCGAAATCAGGCCGGTGCAGCAGCTGATCAGGCGCAGACCCTCAAGCGTCGCAAATATTTGTCATTAATTAATGATTACGAATTTGCGGCGCTTGCCGTGGAGACTGCGATCTTGGTTTGCACACATTCAACTTTTTATAAAGACCCCATCTGCCAAGCTTATCGGCGATTCCTGGGATACCAGAGCTGGCGCTTACCTCCCAAAGGATAGGTTTAACTATCCAGAGAGGTAATGCAGCCAGTATTATGGGTACAATGCCGCGAACAGATTTATTAGACGGCGTATTCTTTTTGTAATTATTTATTACACAAATATTTTTATTAATTCTTGTGTTAAGTACATAATAGGTTACATTAGTGTTTATTTATTCTAATTATTATTATACAGTGTATATAGTGTAGTTTATAAATATAGATATAATTACTTAGGACTTTAAAGGACGATGGGTAAAAATGTCCCCACCCACCAACAGTGATGAAACATGTGCCAGTTTATAGATCTTGGCAATATGATGTATTTTTTCTATAGCGACGATCATCATATGTATGGGGTTTTCTTGAAAAATCATAATCTTATCGTATGGAACTATGGAATTTGTTTGAAAATGAACACGTATGTAGATGATTTGCCTTGCCTGGCCCTTTGTTTTCATTAAAAAATTCCCATTGATTTTGCTACGAAGATAAGTATTTTGTCTTTTATTGGGTCCTAATGAACATATAGACCTGCAGCCCGTTACTGTTGGAGGGGGGGGACGGGGTCCATAAAAAATTGCCCATCACCCTTTTGTAAAATTTATGTGGCTTTCTCACACAGTGTTTGGCTACAAACATAAACGGTCTTCTTCACTATATTTTATTATAAACCTGTTTCTGCCAACGACGTCGTCCACGTAGAATTCGTAATGTTGTCATCCCACGGGAACCGTACATTTTCTGAGATAAAAGAAGCCTTTTCGGACTATAGGTAATTTATTTCTGTGCAAATTTTTATCCCAATTCATTCAGCCATTCTGGCGTGATTAAGAAGCTAGAGTTAATCCGCAGGTCTTCAAAAGGCTCTTAAAATGAGTTACATTTAAAAATAGACTCAATGCTGTTACTACTTTACTACGGTACGAGTACTAAGTTAAAGCATAAATAAATAATCATTAGCACGATATTTTAAATGTCTAATAAGACGAAATTGGCGTTAAAAAAAAAAAAAAAACCCCTGCACTACTTCAACAACACCTACCTACTACCGCGGGGATATTTCGTTTCCACAATGAAGTAAATTCGCCAGTGTCAAGTATATATAAGTATAAATCAATATAGCAAAACACAATCCAATCTTCTCTAGGAAGATTGGGGGCACGTTGTACGGTGAAATGTAGGACAGAGGTCAAGATAGTTTTAACCTCTGTACCACTGCGAGTCCACTTGAACCGAGAAGTAAGATGCCAGATACACGAAATAAGTCCAAGTCTTCTATCACTGTGCAACACAAAGGCATAAAAAATACAAATCACTATCAAATTACACATCCGCCATCTTTTGACGTTGCAAATGGCCTCCTTGGCGTTCATTATCGTTATACAAAATTTATGGAATTGACGTAAGCCGTCAGACGGTCAGTTTTCGAAAATCGTTTCAGATAGCGCTAAGCCACTTCTCTAGCCTTACTGATTCTATTATTCTAAAGAACTTTTTGTACCGTATTCTAGCAAATAAAGATTTCTATCCTATTCTATAATGATCAGAAGCTTGGATATAAGGAAAAGGACAAACGCAAAAGATGCAATCAAACAGGTACTGACACTAAAGTGGAAGTGGGCAGGACACATTCAAAGAGTAAGAGATAGAAGATAGTCGCAAACTGTTACAAACTGGAGTCCAATATACAAAAAGAGAAGACGAGGCAGACCACAAAAAAGATGGAGTGATGACATAGCCGAAGTAGCCGGAGCTTTCTGGCGCAGGGCGGCACAAGACAGAGAAAGATGGCATAACCTGGAGGAGGCTTTCACCGCAAAAGGCTTACATCTAAGAATAGATAAATATTAGATACACAAATTCATAAAAAGTAAATAAATATAGTATAAATAAAAGAAATAAACACTAACATAGTTATATATACATAAATAAGAAAAACTAACAATATTACGCACTTTTTTTTGTAAGTTGTAAGGGAAAATAAAGCTTTTTTATTTATTATTTTATTTATTATCCTATTCTATTCTACAACGGTGAAAAAAAAACAAAAAGCACATACCAAGATAAGAACCCCGAAACCCCTAAAGTCGGTGTCAGTCTCGAACCGCGGATCACCGGGCTCCCAGACCAAAGCCAACTCCTCAAGTTGACGGAATTCCTCTACCCTTTCATCGACGTCTTCGTCATCAAGTACCCGAACAGTCATCCAAGAAACTTCATCACGACTATACGACCTTATCGGCTTATAAATAGAGTTTAAAAGTACTAAAGGACTCTTGATATAGCCTATAATCTGATAGGTAACACTTGAACAACCACTTAATACTATGTTTCACTATGTTTCAAATCGATCGAGTGTCTATCGATTTGAAAGTCTGTTTAACTTTTTGTTTAAATGTTCATATGACGATGGCGCACTAGAAGGCAAGACAAAAGTATTCTTATTTTAATTTTAAATTTTTAACTGCACCCTATTCTCGTCTTATGTATTTTTCTAGCTTACTCTTCTTTCTCCGAAACTCATTTTATTAAACGTATCATTTCGCAGAATTTTCGTTTCATAGAAGTCTATTATCTGCTGAACTCGTGTTGATTTCAGGTTATATTGTGACAGTTATAAGTGTAACCTAACCTAACCTAGGTGAATCATATTTAAGATCAGAAATCAACACGGGTTCAGCAGAAAAAACCCTTCTATGAAACGATCACTCTGTGAAGTCGGTGATGCAAGAGGGCAACTTCTTATAGGGTAAAGTCACCAGTGGTCAGCCAGAGACCAGTAAGCGACCTTATATGAGTGCGAAGAATGGGAAACATAATTATCTTTCGTACTCTGTCCACTCATACAAAGTATACGCAGAGGCCGACTACAGGTATCTGGCTGACTACTGCTGACTTTACCCTAGACATAAGAATAAAGGCATCAGTAACAGTAGGTTGTTAAATAAGGGATGAAATTAGTGATCAATTTCCGAGATATTTAGGCTGCACCAACGCTAGCGACTGCATTTGGCTGCGCCTTTAGTTCTAAGGTACAATTTATATTTCCACCCCAGTTAAAGTCTCTACTTACTTTTTATTTTGACTGAGAGGTTAGGAAACAAGATATCTTACAAAAATTATGAGTGTTTTGACACAATTAAAAAGCGAGTTTAAAGAAAACGTCCTAGTTATTTCGCAATGGTCTAGAGAGCCATCAAAAATGGGTATTCAAAAACACTTTTCGACCTAGGGATAGGAATGCCAATTTTCAGCCCGCTAAATTACATATGCAAATAATTACTTTTCTACAACGAGAGATGAAAAGCTTATTCGTGTTTTTTTTGTTTTTTTTTTATGGCATAGAGTAGGCAACCGAGCACACAGGCCACCTGATGGTAAGTGGAAACTGTGACCCTTAGACATTAGCATAAGACTGCAAATGCGTTGCCAACCCTGAGGACTAAGATGGAATGCCTCTATGCTAGTCATTACACCGGCTGTCTTATCCTCAAACTGGAACACAACAATGCGAACACTGCTGTTTGGCGGTAGGTTAATGGATAAGATGGTGGTAGCGATCCGGACGGACCCTGCACAGGGTCCTACCACCCGCTTGATTTGTTTCGTTTAATAATTTATAAATAGCATCCTATCTAAGTTGTAATGAGTCTTCGGTCCTATTCATCCTAGTGGTTTCTGAGGCTAAATTAGACATTTTTACTTAATTGTAGAGCGACCAGTACCTAACGAGATGTAACTGCAATACCGGGTATTCAAATACCCGCATCTTACGTCGTAAAATCTACTACTACTATTTGACATTTGATCAGGTTTTTCTGACTTAATTCAGTACGTAATTGCTCTCAGCTGGCGATCAAATTTCATAAAATTGCAAACAAAGTCCAGGCCAATTACTATTATTTAAACGAAGCACTCAAGTTGTATACCTACAGATAATGAATTGTACAAGCGTAGTATCAATAGAAAACTAATCCAACAAATCATAAAACAAATGATTCATTGTAGGAATTCAAAAAAAGAAGGAGATTCTCAATTCGTCGGGTTTTCTTTGTAAGCCATCTTTACACATACTTCGCTACTTTGTTACTTTATCGCTCAATGACGACGTGGGGAAACCGACGGATGCAAACGACGCTGGACCGGTCCTTGTGACCAACCTCGGGGAGCCTTATTTCCAGCAGTGGACGTCTTTCGGCTGAATTGATGACTAAGCTCGCAAAGGCGTTAAAGTGATAAGATTTAAGCTACTCACAAGGCTGACTGTATTACAATTCAATCACTTAAGCCTTGCGTTTGCAAAGGAGTGTGTAAGTATGGACGGTTGTAAGTTGTACTGTATAGACGGTTCGACATTCTATATTTGAAATTTGACGTTAATTCCATATTCGTTTTGCAACTATATGCAACCACAAGATGGAGTGACGACCTTGTAAGGATCGCGGGAGCGCGGTAGATGCGAAAAGCACAAGACCGGTCTGAGTGGAGAACCTTGGGGGAAGCCTATGTCCAGCAGTGGACGTCTTTCGGCTGAATTGATGACTAAGCTCGCAAAGGCGTTAAAGTGATATGATTTAAGGTACTCACAAGGCTGACTGTACTACAATTCAATCACTTAAACCTTGCGTTTGCAAAGGAGTGTGTAAGTATGGACGATTGTAAGTTGCACTGTATAGACCGTTCGACATTCTATATTTGAAATTTGACGTTAATTCCATATTCGTTTTGCAACTACATGCAACCACAAGATGGAGTGATGACGTAAGGATCGCGGGAGCGCGGTAGATTCGAAAAGCACAAGACCGGTTTGAGTGGAGAGCCTTAGGGGATGCCTATGTCCAGCAATGGACGTCTTTCGGCTGACATGATGATGCAAGAGGTAATTTACTCTAGTTTTTCCATCGAAATATAATAAGTATGGAAGAGTAATCGACGCTCAAAATCTGCCCCACTGACTTAGTGCCGGCGGGGGTGGAGCTATTAATGAGTGTCGAACTGTCTATCAGTCGACTTTCTGACCACAGAGTACTTGTTTCTGACGTAGTGTCAAACAGTTGTTTACAAACACAAAAGAAAATAACGATATTAAAGATTACCGAATTTAAATGATGCTGCAACCATGCGAAGTTGCATTGTAAATTGGTGCAGGACCCACACAGATGCAAAACAAAGCGATATTTATTTTCATTAGTAAGTTATTGAATTTTTAATATTACCATACCAAAATGTCATGGCCGATGTTATGCAATATATCTTTGAAAAATGTGAATTACAAGCAACTACTTCGAATGAATAGGAAATTAAATTTTATGTCATCTTTACTATCGTACCCTAACTCTAAAAAGCAATAGGCTTAATTAATTGATATTTGTACAAAAATGGAGTTGGTAAAGCTAAAATTGTAAATATAAATTATACTCTATTGTATATGATCTAACTTAAGAGTTAGCTCTTAGCTATCTCTAACTGTAGAATAGAAACAGTGCCAAATGGATTATTTGTAATGTTTTCGTCTTACTACTCGTTTAATTTTTGTCATGTTTTTTCGGCAGCATCAAATAGGCTGTCCCATCCAAAGCGACTATATATAGGTATTATACTGTCACGTATCTTTATGCCTATAAGAATAAAAAAGGGGTTACAATATATTTCGCACTTTAGATGCTAAAGACTATTTGACGCTGACTACTCTTACAACATAATATCTTCTGATATACTATTTTACAACTTTATAATAGTGTAACATAAGTATGTTAAATGATTCAAGGGGAACAATCAGTAAGTTTGTCAAAACACTACTATAAAAAAATATTAATAAAATTCATTATTCAATTACTGTGTTGTTTTTGTATTAAACCATCCACGTCAAATGTTGAAAGACATGGCCGCGTTCAAATAACCCTTATGAAAAAATATATTGACAAATGGAAATCTTCTGTCAGAGAGCTTGTAACCAATTGCAGATTTTTGTCTTTCAAACGGTATAAAACCTTACTGAAATTACTGTCTACTCAAACGTTATATCAGCATCTGACATAAATGACTTCATACCTTAACCCAATTAATATTTAGTTGATTATTGAAACCACTCGATACATAAGATCTTTTCATTTCAAAAAGTGGGCGTTTTGGAGCGGATTTGGCAGTCGTTTTTGTTAGACGTTACTCTTCCATACTTATTATATTTCGATGAGTTTTTCACCATTCATTCAAAGCATCTATGCTAGTAATTTCACCGGTTGACTTATCCCCGCACCGCGGTAATGGACAAGACGGTGGTAGCGATCCGGACAACGCGTTCTATCACCACTAATTTCGTAGTGACCCTGCCTATAAACCTAGCGGTCCCTGGTTCGATTCCCGGTACTAAAAAAATGTGTTATGAGCGGGAGTAGGTGTTGGTTTCTGAATCCTGTCTATTCCCTATGTCTCTAAGTTTTTTTTTCTCCTTATAAGTATGTTTATCTTCGTTTAGTATAATCAAGGAGTTAAAATGTTGATCCACCATAGAACCTTGTCATAATGACAACGTCAACTGACGAGATAGAAATTACATGGGAATTATTCGTTACTTTATGCGACAAGGTTATATAATGATTAATCAATTAAAGTCCGTGACCGTACAAGCCTAGAGCTTAGTTTGGGAATAGGTCAATTGTGCCCTAATATTTAAAAAAAAAGTCTTTGTGTCACCTGACATCTCTCTCACAGGGGATCCTGCTGTTTGGCAAAAATATGTTTGCCAAATGTATCGTTTCCCATTTTTTCATTTGCCAATCCAATGTTACATTATTTTTTCAAGATTTATTTCAGTACCACTTTATAGAACTCTATAGGTTAGGTTAGGTTAGGTTCATCATTATCAGCCGCAAGACGTCCACTGCTGGACAAAGGCCTTCCCCAAGGTTTTCCACAACGATCGGTCCTCTGCTGCTGTCATCCAGCGGTTTCCCGCGACCTTTATCAGATCCGGTGAGCTATATCGGTTACTTTAGTTCTCCTGCGAATCTCCTCATTCCTGACTCATTCAACTCGGATGGGCAGCGTTCGGTAAGCTACGCACTATCTTCTCGTCCCAAATACCACAGTGCCTCAAGACAAAAGTCTTTGATCAGTGTGTGTTGCCAGTGATGTCGTATGGATCCGAGACATGGTCGCTTACAATGGGCCTCATAAGAAGGCTCAAGGTCACTCAAAGGGCGATGGAAAAAGCTATGCTGGGTGTCTCTTTGCGAGATCGAATCAGGTTAGGTTAGTTTTTATAAAATCCTGAAATATATACGGTTACAGAAAACAAAGCGGTTGGCAAATGAAACGGTTGGAAAACGATACATTCGGCAAACACATTTCGCCAAAATAAAGGTAACCCCTCTCACACATGCACATGCGTCCATTTTGTTCTGATTAATTCCTGTGCCGGTTTTTCAACTAATCGGACTTTTAAATACAGGACATTCAATAATCATAAGGTCTACTTTCACTTGAAAATATACGACTATAAGACCATTTAAATCAGTAGCATTCACGCACTGTCAACATCGTACCCAATTACCAACACAACATAAAAACTATAAGATCTTTTATTATTCAAAAACGTAAGCCTTTTATCACCTTTTACATCTGTAATGTTACACGGATCCTCCCCTTGCACTTAGAAACTCTTGTGAAGAGTTCTTGAGACTGCGAAGACTACTTGAAACATAAAGGTGTGTCTTACAAGTAAGTTTAAGTACTAAGTATGAGAAGGTAGAGGTATACTCGTGTACTAACTATTGAGATATAAATGTGTTTGTACCCGCTTAAATATAGGCTAAATAGGCTATTTGACTTATTTTAGAAAACGTTTTTAAATGATTCTTTATCACATAACAAGCACACTACATTGATATTTCCTTGAGACTCTACTGTATTATCAATAAAAATGTAAGTTAAAGTTTAAATTTTCAAAACAACGCGACAAACGCTGTTTCTATCTATGGCGGACTAGTGTGACGTCACACGCAAGTAAACAAACAAGTTAATTTGACAGCTTAGCATATGAAGAGAATTTCGGGTTTGTTTTGTTTACTTGCATGTGACTTCACATCACATATATAAAGTATTTCTAACATCACATAGCGTTTTTGCCAAAGATTAAATTTAAAAAAAAATCCTTATTATTACATGTAATTTCCAAAAAAATAGACATAATTTAATGTGAAATAAAGTGAAATACGTTATTTTACGCTAGTATCAGATAGGATGACCACAATTAGTAGTATATTTTCAATGTTGTCAAATAGCCTATTGGTCATATAACTTGTATTTTGAAATGCGAAATATATAAAGAAAAAGTATGGGAACTACATATACATACATACTTACATTAAATCACACCTATTTCCCAGAAGGGTAGGCAGATACCACTCTTTCCACCTGCTACGATCCTGACTAATGGTTGCCCTGCCTACGAAGCTAGCGGTCCCGGGATCGATTCCCGGTACGGGCAATAATGATGTTTATCGTTGTCTAGTCATTATTGTCTAGTACGCATAAAACCAATCTAGAGCTTAGTTTCGGACTAGGTCAGTTTGTGTCAGATAGTCCTCTGTTTATTAATTTATTAATAAAAATAATAAATACACTCAGGAGCAAAAATACCGGGTCAGAGTGCGTTTTTCATACAAACGAGACTATTTCGAAGCCTTGGTTCCTCGCCTGGGGTTGCTTTGAGTGAGGTTTAATGGTGGATACTCCGAGGTTCAATAGAGGAGGTCAAAAGTTCTTAAGATACCTAACTGATCGCACAATCAGTTAACACCACAGCGGGAGAGTTTGGGTCAGCACTTGGATTTCCTTACATTTTATTGCCATTTTAGATGTTTTTCTGAACATGCTCAATTCCGGCGTTAACCGCAGATTTATTCAGTTGGGTATCCTAGGAACTCTGGAAGTCCTGTATCGATGCTCGGGGTATTCATCAACAGATTTCACTAAAAGCATTCCCTGGCGAGGAACCAAGGCTTCGAAATAGCGTCTTTAGTATGAAAAACGCACTCTGACCCGGTATTTATTTATTTATTTATTTATTGAAAGGTACACTTACAGCAAGTACAGAAAGCATTCACATCATAGTAACAGGTTTTAGGTATTATGTCTAGTGTACAAGCCAATTACAAGTATACACAGCATTTCCAGATAACTTAGCGGACTAAATAAAAACAATAGATTACACTAAACATCAGTTCGTAATAAACAGGCTAAGATTTTAGTTTTAAATTTGTTAAGCGAATCAAAAAATAAATCGAGATCAGGCAGAGTTGCACTCATGCCATTGAATGCATTACAAACACGAGGCAACGGAGAGTGTCTACCAACATTGGAACTATATGTAGGAACAAACATAATTTTACTAACAGGCTTCCTAGGTATGCGGGTTGGTACTGTAAATTTAAATAGAGGCAGAATTAACACAGACTTAATGCTTCCGTTAATACAGTTTTTGAGAAACATTAACTCCTGAAGTTTCCGGCGATTGCGAAGCGAGATGAGACTTAAAAAGCTCATACGGGCATCATAGGAACATCTGTGTGATATAGATTGGGAGACATAAGCCAGGTGTCTGGTGGCCGTCCTCTGAACTGACTCAATGCGCTGTGAATGTACGACATACGAAGGGTTCCACACAATACTAGCAAATTCGAGTTGACTCCGCACTAGGCTTTTGTAGAGTGAAAGCTTGCATGACACGTTCAATGATTGTGTGTTTCTCCTGACGAATCCCCACATCCGTGCTGCCTTGCTGGCAATAGAGTTCACATGAGATGTAAACTTGAGCTTGGCGTCGAGCAAAACCCCCAGGTCACGAATTTCATCCACTCGCACCAAATGCTCACCACCAACTGAGTAAGTAGAAACTACAGGACGCAGTTTATTTGTGAAGCTGATAGATTTGCACTTAGCAACATTTAGCGCCATACAGTTCGACTGACACCACTCATTAATACCATCCAAATCACTCTGGATGAGCTCCATATCAAAATCAGTTTTTACTGACCTGTAAATTTTCAAATCGTCAGCAAAAAGTAACACCCTGCAATGTTTGATGCAGAGGGGAATGTCGTTAATGTATATATTGAAAAGCAACGGACCGAGGTGAGAGCCCTGCGGCACGCCAGAACCGGCGATGTACAATTGTGATTCGTAGCCGTTAACGACAACTGACTGAAGTCGCTGGAACAAGTATGACGAAAACCATACCAGAAGTGAACCTCCAATGCCGTAGGCCTCCAGTTTGCGTAACAGCATGAGGTGATTCACCTTGTCGAAGGCAGAACTCAGGTCTGTGTATACCGCATCCACCCTCCCACCACCATCAATTCCCCGTGCTACATTTATTATTTATTTATTTATTTAAATACTTTATTGCACAAAAATAAAATAGTGTACAAAAGGCGAACTTAATGCTACAAGCATTCTCTACCAGTCAACCTTAAGGTGAAACAGAAATCAAAAAAGTAGGTAGGTGCAATAAAAAGACAATACTTTCCCTTTACTTAATTAAATTTAGAAGAATTGAAAGAGTCTACAATATAGTATAAATAAATATACATACATATTTAATAATTAAATATATATACATATTATACTAAATATATACAAATATGCGACAAGCTAACAGAAATAATGATGATGTCTAAGGCTCGACAAGAAAACTAAACAGAGAGAGATGAGAGGTAAAACTCACGAAGCTGTTCCTTAAAACTATATTTATTAGGAGCTTGTTGTATGCGCAAAGGCAGAGCATTCCAGAGTCTTGCTGCTTGAACCGCAAACGAGTCCGAAAAAAAGCGGGTATGAGAAAGAGTGGTACAAAGTTGGCGACTCCGTGATGGACGTACGGGGCGGCAATGACTCTCTGAGACGAACTTGAAATTGCTTTTGAGATAAGAAGGGGCTAGGGGGTCATTTAATATAGAAAACAGCAGAGAAAGTATTCGAAGTTTCCTACGCTCCCGTATAGGTAGCCATTTAAGCTGAGATCGATAACTTGACACATGGTCAAATTTCCTAACGCCAAAGATGAACCGTATGCAATTGTTTAGGAGACGTTCAAGTTTATTAAGGTGACACTCATTAAGGTCTAGGTAACACACATCTGCATAATCAATAATGGGAAGGATGAGAGTTTGCACAAGCATGAGTTTTGTCTCGGACGGTAAGAAATTCTTAAGGCGGTATAGGGCCCTCAATGTCCCAGTCACTCGACGGCTGACTTCAGTCACCTGTGCAGACCAATTAAGGTTGTTGTCAATAAGTAGGCCTAGGTCTTTAACATGCGAACTGAAAGGTATAGGTTTTCCATCAAATGTAACAGGTCCCAAATTGTTTAAATTGATCTTAGAGATTAAACGGCTACTTCCCACTAACATAGATTGGCATTTGGCCGGATTGACCACAACACCATATCTTCGTGACCAGTCGGATATAGTTTTTAGATCCTGGTTCAGCAATGAAATCCCGTCCGAAAGCTCACTAACACTAGATCGAACATAAAGTTGTAGGTCGTCAGCGTACAGATGGTACGAGCAGCGAAGGTCTTTAGTGATAAGATTGATGAAGATAGAAAACATAAGAGGGGAGAGGATACCGCCTTGAGGTACGCCAGCAGTCAGATCACACCAGTCAGAGAGGGAGCTTTCAAATCGAACAGACTGCTGGCGCCCTCGGAGATATGAGGAGAACCACTTTAAGGCAGAAGAGGAAACTTTATGGAGAGAGAGAATGGCCAAAAGAATATCATGATTAACAGTATCAGATACGAAACAAAAAAGATTTGTTTCCACCGAATGTCCAGTTCTGAACCCGTGCTGATAGGGAGACAAAAGTGAATCAAAATGGCTAGATACAGCAGGGCACAGAAGTGACTCGAAGATTTTGGATGGACATGAAAGTATGGCAATTGGCCTATAATTTTTTACATTACTCCGATCGCCTTTCTTGTACACAGGCACGATTCTAGCCCTCCTCCATAAAGCGGGAAAGTCACCAGCCGACAGAGAATGATTATATATATAACACAATGGAAAAGCCAATGACGCCGCGGCTCGCTTATAAAAGACCGCGGGGACGAGGTCAGGACCCGCACTTTTATCGGGATTTAAATTCTTAAGCATATCGAGTACATTTTCCTCACGAAAATGCATGGAAGTCAACTGACTATCGTGATGACACACAGAGGGCAAATTCCCGGGAGCAGCATTCGAATACACGGAGGAGAAATGATAAGCAAAGAGGTTTGAAATACCGTTGCCATCAGAGACCATGACATCGTCACCATGATGCATGGCTGCAGGGACTGTCGCGCAGCTACCACGTTTACTATTCACATAACGCCAGAAGAATTTGCTATTCTTAATAACAGAGGCCTCAATAGACTGTTTATACTTCTGGTGATTCGTAGTGAGTAGTTTATTGCACCTGTCGCGAAGAAGTCCAAACTCAAAACCGTCGCGAGGGTTCTTGTACTTTTTGAAACGCAATCGTAGTTTATTCTTTTCATGCAACAGTTTAACCAGAGAGAACCCAAACCACGGCGGATGACTACCTTTCTTGGATTTGTGCATAGGCACGTGCTTCCGGATTACAGTGTTAAGATGCTTATAAAAGACAGATACCATATCATCAGTGGTAACGCAACCAGACAGTTCTGAACTCCAATCCATACCACCCAAATCTGATACAATAGTCTCATAATTGGCCCTATAGTAGTTATATTTAACATGTATAGGATTATTATTTTTTGATAGAGAGAGTGAAGGATCAACAGTGAACACTAAAGGAGGATGATGAGCATCTACTCTACTAAGTACATCTAGGGCAGCAGTCACTTTACCCCCAGGCATATCACTAAGAACCAAATCCAAGATCCTGCCATTGGCATTAAGAATGTTGTTGAACTGGTTCAGATTTGCTTCACACAAAAAGTCAATCAGAGAGCTCTCCATGGTGCTGAGAGTACCAGACGAAACCATATAACCGCCATCACTTAAACCAACCCACGGGATACCTCCCAAATTAAAGTCACCAAACATAATGACATTATCAGTCTGTTCCAATACACTATCCGCATTACAAGTGAACGTTTTGAGAGTACTCAAGCTGGCTGGAGGAGGAATATAGACAGCACAGATGGCAAGCGTTCTTTTAATACCATTACTGCACAAATCTAACCTGATCCAGAGATCCTCACAATTCGTCTCCCAGCAATGGATTCTATATGAGCGAAATTTACGAGAAACCGCTATCAAGACGCCTCCTCCATCCCGCTTGGAACCAGCTCCAGTCACAAGACGATCTCTCCGGTACACTATATACCTTGAATCGAATAACTCTGAGTCAGTGATACCGCAATTCAGCCATGTTTCTGTAAACACAATTACATCGAAAGAGCTCTGCAACACATTTAGGTATACATCATTGGTTTTGGAACGTAGGCCACGAGTATTTTGATAGTAAATCGTGAATGTATAATACAATATCAAGATACGATCATTGATTAAGGAAAAAATTATGCGTTATTAACAATATTTTTTAAGGAATCTATGCTACGAACGAGTAACGCCTGGCTAGTCTCATTCTTCCGAACATATATTCGGCCATTTCGTACCCATACGTATCTAAAGTTCATCTCTTTCGCCCTTTGCCTTGTGGCCGCATGAAGGCGCTTGTTCGCAGGCGTCAGATGCTCAGCAACATAGACAGGACTCCTGACACCAGCCAACCCGAGGTGATGCGTGTTCAGCTTATTATCCTTGTTCGCCTTGTTGTACGTCTGGACAGCCGCCAAAAGAGAATCACGTTGCTGAGGAGTGCGTAGTTTGGCAACCACCAAACGAGGTCTGGGGTCATCTCTATTTATTTTAGCAACCCTTGTGACTTGGATAAAGTCATCTTCCGCGAGGGGTGCGTTAACTACTCTCGCCAGTTGCGAGAGGCAATTGGTAAGATTTTCGCTACGGTTTTCAGAGATGCCGTTAATTTCAACGTTGCACTCCCTCTGGACCTGCTCAGCGATAGCTAATCTAGACGATAAATCATTGACAGTGGATGACAGGTTTTCATTTTCTTTCTGCAACTTTACGATGGTGGCAGTGTTCGTATCATGCTGATTCTTCAGAACTTCAAAGTTATGGTTCAGGAATTGAAGAGAATCGTGGAACTCCGAAAACCGTGTGGTCAACTCACTCAGTTTATGGGACACTGCTTCAGTGACACTGAGTTTCAGCGACGTCATCATATCCAGCTTGAATTGCTCGAGAATCTCCCGCATAGCGCGCGTAGTGACAGGCGCATTGTCCTCCGAGATAACGGCAGTAGTAAGCCCACTACCCCCCGGGATATTGGAGCCCGTACGTGGTAACAAGATAGATGGTAGATTTTTTTTACCCTTGCCTCTTTGGGTAACGTTGCAGGAATCAACACTTGCAAGAGAAGGCAGCGCGTCACCAGAAGCTTGAATGTCGTCATTGTTCCGAGCGGGAGGAGGTGAGCCAGTATTGTCTAGTTTAGGCTGCTTGCTCGTGCAGGAACAGCAAATCCATGACGCTCTTTTATCGGGAAGCATTGCATTAAAACGTCTTTCACTCAAGCCCGCACAGCGAATATCGTAGGCATTCTTGCAGCGAAAACAGGTGAGATGTAATTTGCCGCTAAAAGGAACACGGCAGCTAGCACACAGCACTATAGACATTTCGGATTATATGCAGATGATAGTGGCCTTCAATTCATTACAGATGCGTCAGAATAAGCGACGGCTCAGCTCTCAATCCGAGCACACAGCAGTTTTAGAGGCCCGAGCGGTCCCAAAACGTCACTCGACGAAACGCATGCAACAAGTCCAAGGGCACTATATAGGCGTCGCACTCTAAATTACCGCTAGGGCAGAGATGGGCAAATTTTATTCGAATTACGAATAACGAATAAGAATAACCAAATTATTCGCGAATAACGAATGAAAATCTCAAATGATTATTCTTATTCGAATAAATTATTCGTCGAATAATTTATTTGCGAATAATTTATTCGTTGAATGAATTGTCACGAATAATTATTATCCTACTGGAATACCTGCTCCATTTTTGTAGAATATTAATAACTATAATAACTAAATATAACTGAAAGAAGTTGTTTGTACTTATATACTAACGGGATTTTCACCTTACATAAGACATTCTTCTATTATTTGTTTGGTCTACAAATATTTTACGTTAAATTTAAAAGTTTATGCGGTTTACATAAAATTATTGGGTTTACTTTAATTTTGTCGATTATAAGTAAATAATAAAACACTTTTAAATCAACATTGGTTTATTTATTATAATTATAATTATTAGAAAAAAAATATTAGTGGCCCGTTTCACGAAGCTACAACTGCTACAAGTTACAAATTACAAGCAGAAGTCTCTTTTTATAAAAATAAGTTTAAGTCATTTTCACAAAAAAATACCACGACGCGATAGGTTTCGAAAAGATTGACAAGTGTGATGTGCAATGCACTGCAACTAAATAATAACTGGCAAATATAAACTATTACATTCGCTCAGGAATGGACAACTGATAAGAAAACGTTGTTATCTCACTCTTTCATATATCTATCTCTTTTTAGGTCAGGCTAGAAAGTTACTAACTACGTGTGACTAATCCGATGTCTACGCTGCTCCTTTGTTTATTTTACTACCTGGGTTTATCCCTTAACCTTATTGTCAATCTTTAAGGTGTTGAAATATGCAGTACTTATAAATGAGTCACTTTATCTCTAATTTATGTTAGTTATTTGAATGGAATAACCAAAAAATTACAAATATTATTCGTGAATTTATACGAATAAAATATCGAATAAATTATTCGTTATTCGAAAAGTAGTCGATGATTCATTCGCGGATAATTTATTCGCGAATAAATCATTCGCAAATAAATCATTCGACGAATACATTATTCGTGAATAAAAATATTACGAATAATTTTTTATTCGAATAATTATTCGAATAAATAATTATTCGAATAATGCCCATCTCTGCGCTAGGGGAGCACCTTACGGTCCGACAGTGCATGCGCGACAAGGAGCCACCGATACTTTGCACTATTTCGTAGATAAAAAGATTAAGAGATAAGAACACTTCGCTAAGAGCCAATCGTGCGAGACACCGACGCGCCGCGGTAATTACCATAAGCGAAAGGTCAACGTTGACCGGTCACTCAGAGTTCCCACGCTCCACGATCCAACGGCACAAGACACGGTAGTCTAATGTAAATAACAACGAGACAGAGGTCTATCGCGAATGGTCACATGCGGAGCACAAGTGTGGTTACGTCCGTTTACAAAGCCGCTACCGACTGAACTGCTGAAGCTGAAATTTTTGCTCCTGAGTGTATATAAATATCAGGGGACAATGTGACCAATTGGGTTAGACCAAAAAAAATAACTCAACGTTTTTTCCATTCTGAATCGAGAGAATAGGTAATTTTAAGAAACCTATTTCATTAATTTTATATTTGACCCAATAGTTTTGTTTTAATATCTTTATTTATTTACCAGATTTTTTATGGACGACATTATTATTTTTAATTTTGGTTGGCATTTTCTAATAAATTACAACAATTAAATTATATCTAATCATAAAAAAATATTTTAATAGTGTATTAAAACATTAAATTTCAAGCGGCTTTCTTCTAACCCGCAAGATGAGAGCTTCAAAAACTTCCGAGAACGAAAGTCAAACAAGGAGTGTCTAGCAGGTACACCTTTCAGCGCAAGCTTAAGGGCTATTTGTTGACACTCCAGAAATCTTAGTCCTCATCCAGCACTTACCTACTCACATCATTATTTCAACCAGTTGCTTTTAAGTTAACGCTTTAATTATTTTTTTAGTTTTATCTAGGCTGTATAATTTATGTATGCGTTTTATTTTTATTATTATTTTCACGTTTATTCTTCCGCTATAAGTATTATGTAAGTAGTTTACACGTATAGTATAGTATGTTTGTACAGTGCTCCGTGAGTCACCGCCGGTACTGGCGGAAAATCAGCGCTGTAGGTGTCTGACACCTCGGCATTTTGCTGAGCCAGTGTCCGTTTCACTGCCGCGAGGACACACAATTGCGTGCTATGCCTGTTACCTTTGTTTTCTTGAATCATTTGTATATTAGTGTGTCTTATGGTTAGTGAATAAATGTATTTCTTCTTCTTCTTCTTCTTAAACAAATGTTAAATGTACTTTTGTCAAAATATCCGAAATAGATAAATATTTCAGAAACTTAATAATGCAGAACGGCTTTTAAACCCTACTCCTCGAAATGGTTTTCGAATTAGAGCAACTTGTGCTATGGGTACTAAACGATATAAATACTTATATAGAGAAAAATATTCTTAAATACATAGAAAACATCCATGACTCAGGAATAAATATTGGTGCTCATCACACAAATGTCTACCCTTACCGGGATTTGAACCCAGGACCGCTAGCTTCGTAGGCAGGGTCACAACCAACTAGGCCAACGGCTCGTCAAAAATAAAATCGTAAATGTCAAACTAAGTTTTCCGACTGATTAATTTAAGAAATTTCCCTGATTCCTTCATCTCATGCAGTTTACAAAAATTACAAAATTATCTATGATTAGCCGAGCAGTCATGCGGAAAGTTTCCTCGATCAACATAATAACACAACATTAGGGGAACAAAGGTCTGCATGAGGCTTCATATCTTTTTATTGGCGAAAGTTGGTTGCAAAGTTCTGGGTTACACGTTTTACATTTAAACCGGAGCGGTGTTTGATTCTCATTGTGGTCTCTGCCTACCCCTGTGGGAAACAGGCGGGATTTGAAGTATGTATGTACGTATTTGTATAGGTCCTACAGGCCGCTTCCAATGCATATAAACAAGGGACAGAAACTGTAGAGAAAAAACAAACTAATTTGACGTAGAGTAAGTTTGCCTCTATGGACGTAGCCAAATAAAGTTCCCGGGCACTTAGCAGGTGACAAGAGTTATCGTAACGTTGACAATACGAAAACGGTTCACTAATGTTTGACCAAATCATCATTTGACAAACGTATCATTTTACAAACTTTCATTTCACAAAGAGATACTTCCCGCCGTATTATTTTCAAGTTTTTAGTGGTCGATATTCTAACCTAACCTAACCTATTTAATAAGCTGATTTAATCTGTGCAATATGTAATGGTTTAAGCACAAACACGTTTTTGCGAAATGAAAGTTTGTAAAATGATACGTTTGTCAAACGTACTTTTGGTCAAATGAACGGACCCCTACGAAAACACGTCAAAGGCAGTATGGTTTTACAGTGTAGAATAGAGGGAAAGTTTGTAAATATCTTGGTTTGAAGCAGGACCTTTAAGTCATTATTTAAAAAATGATAAATTAATCGTGCAAGTAGGTTGAAAAACCTCGCAAATTCGTAATGATTCTGATTATGTATCTGAGATACCACTGAAATTTTCTTGAAATTAAACATGAAATGAAGGATTTTTCGTTACTGGAAATAAGGGAAAATTAAGAAAAATTCTGATTATAATGATTAATATCTCCGAATCTAGTAAAAATCGCTAAACATACATAAGAGTCAAATCGATAACCTTTAAGCTGTTCTATCAGCCGTTTTACCGTTGGTTATAGGGATACCTGTATACATACCTTCACGCCTTCACTCCCAGAGTGGGGTAGACCAAATTTCATGTTTTTTTATGGCATAGAGAAGACAAACGAGCACACAGGCCACCTGATGGTAAGTGGAAAAACTGTGACCCATAGACATTCGCATTCACAAGGCTGCAAGCCTAAGACTGCAAATGCGTTGCCAACCCTGAGGACTAAGATGAAATGCCTCGATGCTACTCATTACACCGGCTGCCTTATCCCCAAACCGGAACACAACAATGCGAACACTGCTGTTTGGCGGTAGGTTAATGGATAAGATGGTGGCAGCAATCCGGACGGACCCTGCACAAGGTCGTACTACCCGCAAATTCCTGTTAATTCTGTAACCACATTTTACACAACCAAGGTCTCTATTCAAGACGGTAAAAACCATATCGTTTATGTATTGTCATCGTATAGTCGTTTTGATAGCTCTTATTTACTTGACAGGAATGGCAGACCAGTTAAAAACAATACCACACGAGTACCAGGGCAAGTACGATTGGCATTTTATTGCCTAAAATAGAGGCACAAGCAAAGATGTTTACCATGTGTAAATTAGTGACAGGTTGCAAGCCCATCGCCTAACAATACTACAAGCCTTATTCCCTTAGTCACCTCTTTCGAGTTCCACGGGAAGACATGCAACGGCACCATTCTCAGCCCGATGCCACACGGCGGTAATACTACCATTTTCACTAATAAAATATTAAAAAATAAATTAACACCAAAATGCAGACAGTGCATCACACGCCAAATATCGCGTCAACCTTCACATAATTACCGAAATCAATCAAGATTAAAAAGAAAAATTAGATAAAAAGGATTCCCCGCTAGGATCAGCAGAGGTCTCGAATACCAATCAGCCCCAGAGCCCAGGCCATGCTCAGGTACCCTAGACCACCGCTGATGCCAGAAACCGCCCGAATTTCTCCACTACTTGCACGTATCAGTTGTTTTCGAGCGTTATCTGATAATGACGAGCGTTATCATTATCACCGATTGTGACAATTACATGTGTCATTAGTTAGATTTGGCGCCCTTTGATAACAGTTCTGATTCAGTGTAGAAACGAGGACGTCTTTAATTTTAGTGGATTTGCGTTTACAAAACGCCTCTTATGAAAATGGGTATTCTATTCATGCAGGATTGAAGGATAGATTCTCAGCGAACCTATTACACTTCGCTATGCTGACTTACTTCCGAATCTTATGATAGTTTTCTTATTTCTTGGTTCAGTGAGCAATAGGGATAAGAACTGGGGATCTAACAGTTCCTGATTGTTGGAAAATCCGTATTTGATTGAATATTGTTACAGAAGAATCATGTCGCAATGACGTACCACATGTTGGGCTCCGGTATGGTGGTAAAAGAATCGAGACACTCCATCTTAATCCTTAATTGTAAACGCAATCACACTTTTTTAAGAATTACCACATTAGTGCCCTCATTAATCGTAGTCCTCATAGAGTTGTTAATGAAGTCATTGCATCTTAGTCCGAAACACAGCAGTGCAAACACTACTGCTTGGTTAAAGTTGAAGAGGTTGGTAGCAACCCGGATAAACCCTGCACAAGGTCCTGCCACCACTAAGTAAACTTGACCTTTTTAAGCGGTCACCCATCCTGTTTTGGTCTGCTCTTTTTTGTTAGAGAGTCAAGTAATTGTTTTGGAATATATTTTCACAATTACCGTAATTATAATGGAACTCGGCGCGTGAGTTGACTCGCACCTGACTGTTCTAATTATATCATCCTGCCAAAATTTCACCATCATAATAATGACACGTGACGGTAACCATACATTGCAATGTTTACACGTTCACATCACAGGTCTTCATCTCAACTAAGCAATGGTATCATAGCATAATATAACATAACATAACGTAACATCAGATATCATGTGTAAATGGACTGATCCGTTGTTAATGAACTTTACACCGGAACAGCACATCTGCTCGTTGTTAAAATGGAAGTTGCAATCGAAGAGCAGTAGGTAACAAATATAAAACTATAATTATAAGTCAGTGTGCTGAAATATAGATATAATTTTTAAACCCGTATATAATAAACAAGAAATTATTCAAAAAACTTCTGTAAAAAGAAAAACTAACAGAATGGTGTATGTACATCGCATGAAAATCCGTTCTGTGGTTTTGAAGATCATCACGAACATACAATACAGATAGAAACGGCGGGAAAGTTTGCTTTACAGTAGTGATAATTTTTATTCATTGTATTCTCTATGCCTAGGATTTCCGCTTAATTGCACAATAGCTTATAACCGATAATTAATACCAAATTGAGGGTAATCGGAGTTTTAATTAATTGTGGCAACCGGTTTGTACTAAGCACGCGCGTTAAATGTACCGCATCGAACAAAATACATTTTAGGTATAATTACTTTCGCAGTTGTTAGTGTTATAGTTATTAAGATTCAGATTCAACTTGTGGAGCAACGTTATTGGATCTTTTGTTGGGGTAGTCTCTTGAAGATGAGTCGGGATAAGTGCGCCTACGGGGCAAGTGCACCAAACTAACAATATCTCCTAGAAAATATATGGTTCGTCGCACTTTTCCCGTTGACGCGCTTGCCCCACCAAGTGCGACGAACCATTTTATTTTTTTATATTGTTGGTTAGGTGCACTTGGCCCGTAGGCGCACTTGCCCCGACTTACTTATCATTTTATCGTTCAACAAAGGATCTTTGATTATTGCGACTGTACTTGTAAAATCAATAGGTATACCTAATAATATGTATGTATGCTATTACAAGAATTAAAAAATAAGTACAAAACACAGCCAATACAACAAAAAAAGTTTTACAGAAATATATGTAAATTACTCATCACACTCATAGAAAATATTAGGAAGAAAACGAATTAATTTATTATTTATTAGTAGAAAAGACGCAATAACAAATGAACTAACTAATGTCAGCAGTTCCGAATACTACGAAACTACTTTTTTGTCTCTTCTAAAGATCGTTTGGATTAACATTGTTAAAACATGGTGTATCTTAACTGCAAAATTTACATGGATTGTCTAACAGTGAAACATAAGGGTTAAAAAATATTATTAAACACCTAATAGGGACTCATGGAGATCAAGGGGAGGGGCGCTTGCCCAGCAGTGGGACACTCATATAGGCAAAAAAATTACCGTTTTTCACCGCCTAAACCAAGTCCAATTTTCACGATTTTTCTGCTTTTTGTTTCTTAAATTGGTTTTATTCTAACAAAGGAATATTTTCTTGGAAAGGAAAACGTACAGACATATTTTTTCATGATATACAGGGTTATAGGTAAGTCGACCTATTCACATTAGGAGGTGATAGGGGTGACTATTTGCGATAATTTTGACCCCCATATGCATTATGCAAAAGTGAACCAATTTTGAGTTATCGCGATTTTTAGTTTTTTTTTAAATTAGTCGGAAATTCAACTTGAAAAATGTATTACAAAAAAAGTATCAATTTAAATCTCTTTTTTTCTTCTGATTTACAAAACCGATTAAACATTGGTTATTTCTCAATATTAAAACAATAATTATCGGTCCAAATTTAAAAATGCGAGACGGAAAACGATTTTTTTTCAATATTTTTTGCGATCGCTTTCGAGTAAAATGCCTTAAAAACAAAAAAAAACGTTATAAAACTTGGCTTGCAGATTAATTTAAAAACTTAACTGTTTTCTTAGCTCTCCAAAAATGTATAACAAGTAGGAAATTATTTGAAAAAAACTGAAAAAAAAGTAATCACAAAGAAAGCGGGCGGAAACTAAAGTCACAAATGCCACTTCAAAAATAAAAATTAAAAAACATACCGAATTTAAATCAACTTTTTTTATTTGCTTTTGTACAAGATGAACTTGTTTTTCTTATGCAATATTTAAAAAAATTTATCTGTACACGTTTGAGAATGCGAGGCCGAAAACTAAAAAATACATGTTTTTTTATCAAACTCCAACATAAATTACACGAAAACAGAAAAATTTACCAATACATTTGGCGTGCAGATTACACATAAAACATTGACGTTTTTCCAGCTTTGTAACGAGCTATTAAAACTAACTGTTATACTCGTAAACACAAATAACAACATTAACTTATGGAAAAAGTAAGCGATTTTTAGTTTTATTTTAAATTAGTCAGACTAATTTCAGTCAGCCATTATTAACAATTTACCAAATGTATTGGTAAATTTTTCTGTTTTCGTGTAATTTATGTTGGAGTTAGATAAAAAAACATGTAAGTATTTTTTAGTTTTCAGCCTCGCATTCTCAAACGTGTACAGATAATACATTTTTTAATATTGCATAAGAAAAACAAGTTCATCTTGTACAAAAGCCAATAAAAAAGTTGATTTAAATTCGGTATGTTTTTTATTTTTTATTTTTGAAGTGGCATTTGTGACTTTAATTTCCGCCCGCTTCCTTTGTGATGACTTTTTTTTCAGTTATTTTTCAAATAATTTCCTACTTGTTATGCATTTTTGGAGAGCTAAGAAAACAGTTAAGTTTTTAAATTAATCTGCAAGCCAAGTTTCATAACGTTTTTTTTTGTCTTTAAGGCATTTTAGTCGAAAGCGATCGCAAAAAATATTGAAAAAAAATCGTTTTCCGTCTCGCATTTTTAAATTTGGACCGATAATTATTGTTTTAATATTGAGAAATAACCAGTGTTTAATTGGTTTTGTAAATCAGAAGAAAAAAAGAGATTTAAATTGATACTTTTTTTGTAATACATTTTTCAAGTTGAATTTCCGACTAATTTAAAAAAAAACTAAAAGTCGCGATAACTCAAAAATGGTTCACTTTTGCATAATGCATATGGGGGTCAAAATTATCGCAAATAGTCACCCCTATCACCTCCTAACGGGAATAGGTCGACTTACCAATAACCCTGTATACGAATTATTCAAAAATCATAAAAGTCGCACGAGGTTTAAGAAAAAAACGTTTATGCATTTTGTATGGAGATTTTTAGCTGCACACTTCTCTTAAGATGCTACGTAAAATTGTCATCCCTGGTCAATCGTCATAACAGCACTTCGACACATACATTAACACCCCATCTGACAGTTGTCAGTTTAATTATCCCATTAACACGTAACCGTACATACGGACAAACGGTTCCACTAATTAGCAAATGTGGCGGATGATGAATATGTGAAGGGTGTTAGGTCAAACAACGAGAGATGTGACCAGCTGTAATACCTGTATCTAATCCTATCGAAGTCTTCCAATCACCTAATGTCATGAGATCTTAGAGATGGGCCTTTTTAGACGCACTTTGACCCTAATAGTATTTGTTTTCTTATTTCAATTTCTAAATGCCTGACTCGGCTAAATACACTAAGAACCAAAAATAACGGGCCAGAGTTTGATTTTCATACTAAAGAGGCTATTTCGAAGCCTTGGTTCCTCGGTAGGGGTTGTTTTGAGTTTGAGTTTTAATGGTGGATACTGCGAGGTTCAATAGAGGAGGTCAAAAGTTTGCTCCTGAGTGTATATCCTGGGAAAAAAGAATATAAAAGATGACAATTACACTACTCTAATTATCGTTTCTATTCGTTTCGTTTTTAAAACAATCGCGTCACTAGTAGATCACGTGACTCTTCGTATCACGTGGTCTACCAGTGTCGTGATTGGTTTAAAAACGAAACAAATAGAAACGCTAGTTAGCAAAGTGCATGTTGACGGGCCTCCTGGTAGATTTTTGAAGTATAAAAGTTTCCGTACTACTTACTGAATAAACATCTTTTATATTATTTTCCGTAGGGCATCTTGGCAGGGGCTCCGGTGCTTCTCAAGAGGAGACTACTACTGAGAAGAAGAGAAACACCGCAAGAAACTCTGAGAAGGAAGCTATGCAAGTATCATTTGTAAAATCCGTATTACTTACCATTATGATCTTGTGAATAAACAATTTACTCATTCATTCATATCGGATCTCTTGTGCAATTACCATTCTACAATTTTAGTTAGCGGATTTTGCAGTTTTTCCTTCACCTGCAAGTAGTGTACTTAATTAAGGTACATAAGAAGAAGAATAAGAATTTATTATCCAATGATTACCTTTCCATGGGATGGCTTATTTGCAGCGGATCCCAATATAGCCTGCAAGCAAATTAGCCTGTATCTTGGGCATCCTGGGACAGAAATAAACATGTCACGTCATGACTTAAACATTGAAAATAACGCATCTTAAACTAAGGTAAAATAAACACAAGCTAGACGTCCGACTCCCCCAAGCCTCCGCAATTTCACATTTATAGTATTTTTGGTAAGATTAGTAAGGATGTGAATATGAACTTCTCTATGTTCCTGTTCTGTCTTATTGCTATCAACTCGGCCGCCATTATTATCCAGCAAATAAAACCTCGTCTCCCGGTCCGCGGACGCCACTCCAGAACCTTCTGACCCCATCGGCCATCAGTCCTCCAACAAGATGGAGTGACGACCTCGTCAGGATCGCGGGACCGCGGTGGATGCGAAAAGCACAAGACCGGTCTGAGTGGAAAGCGTTGGGGGAGGCCTATGTCCAGCAGTGTACGTCTTTGGTAACTTAATGTTAATATTCATATTATCATGGTCGTTTGGCACATCTTTCGGCTTCTTTCGGGCGCCACAGACCTGATTTCAATGGTTCTGGCAGAATACCAGCGCTGCAGTTTCTGCAGCATTATGCTGAGTCAGCGCCAATTCACAGCACAACACATGGCTCTCTCATCGTATATAAGTCAATGTATATTTTAAGTCTCGTGTTTGTTGTCTATATTTTTAATGTTTTATGTTTAATTTACGAGCCTGCGTTTGTGTTTATGTTGAATAAAGTTTTTATCTATCTATCTATCTATCTATCTTTCGGCTGACATGACATGACAAATAAGAGCTATCATAACGTTGACAATATGAAAGAACGAAGAGAGCAATATGGTTTCACTCCAAAGAATTGGAGGCGTGATTAGATTTTGGTGTAATGTATACTAATATTATGAAGAAGGATGAAGATATGAGGAAGAAGAAGAGAGGGAAGAGGACATTATGAGGAGAAATTTAATTGCTGGTTTGCATTGAATGAGCTCCGAAACTACCCACTGGATCAATTTGAAAAATTCTTTCACTATTAGAAGCCTACTTTAACCCTGAAGGACATAGGCTATGTCTGGCTATGTTTTATTTTTCTGCGCAACAGCTATTATGTTATATGTATTTAGGTCAATAACTATTAGTCTAGATGGTTCGGTCATTTGGAAAGGATGGATGAAAGAAGATTGACGAAAGAGATATACAGAGCGAAAGTGAGTGGAAGGGGCGGAAGAGGCCGCCCTAGGCGTACTTTTTCGAATCAAATCGGAGAAATACTGGAAAAGGGCCGAATCTTAAGTACCCGAAACCGACGTGCGTGCATGACTCGATGTATGAATGTGGAAGAAGCGAAAGACATTTGTCAGGATTGTAGCAGGTGGAAAGAAGTCGTCTCTGCCTACCCCTCTGGGAAACAGGCGTGATTTTATGTACGTATGTATGTATGTAACTATTAGTCTTTATTTTTCTAGTTATAACAACAATAAAACACTCTAGATTTTGCAATAATTGATACAATTTATGAGGAATAATTACAGTTTATACGGAAATATACAAACTACATAATTAATCACTGGAAATCCTTTAAAAGGTACTGAACTTTCAAATCCGGTTTTCAGCACATTAAATGCTGTTTTTTTAGGGTTCGGTATAGAATTCGGTGTCTGTATGCCGCAGCGGTTTTTCTCTGACACTGTAGAAGTTATCTACTTGAAACTTGGCATAGCTAACTTGCTTGCCCACATCTGTTTTCAGTAAAAACAAAATGAAAATAATATTTCTTATTTTTTTTAAAGCAGTTCTTAAATGGGGGTTCGGAAAATGAGAGTGATTTGATTTACAAATTTCAAGAAAAGTAATCCAGAGTGGAAGGGGACGAGGGCTGTTTCCGAAAATATAGTATTATATGTATAAGTGATATACAATCGATTTTTAATCATTGGATAAGATTATTTTTTTAAAAATGCTAAAAAAGTTGTTTAAATTAAAAAAAAAATGGCCACGTGAGGGCTCTTTTACACGTCGGTAATATAGAGTGGTTCTAATAGCGCTTTGGACAAGACCATCATTGCGGAGAAGAAGCGCCGCAAGAAACTCCAGCAGAAGGTCATTTTTTCCAATATTAAAATACAATAATAGGTACTTAAAAGTAACATTACAATATAATAAAGTAATAAATCATTATTTTAAAACTAACACCAATAAAATCATTACAAATGTAAGCTCAATAACATTAAATTAAAAATAGTGACTAGGAGAACAACATGACGAGGTCTCTACGTCAGGAACGATAATCGAAATAACTAACTGAAAAACAGGTCCTTGCAAGCGTGAACAGACCGGACCCCACAGACAGCACCCTTTCACGAGTATCACCAACCCTCCCTCCCTCAACCATGTGTTCGGGAAGGTGGCGCCCCGATCAACGACGCCGCCGTAAGCAAAAATCTTTGAGAGCATGACATGCTCATGCTGTCGGACAAAATATATCCATTAAAAAAAATAGCTGTCCAGCGAAAACCATCATAATGTGTTCTCATTTCTAAAGTATCTTGTGCACTAGAACCAATAAAAAATCCAAAATAAATCATTAAATTTAAATTTTAAATGTCTACATTATTGGCTTAAAAGCATTTTGCAATAAGCGCTGCTCAGTGCTCAGCTATTATCACTATTAAAAAAAAAAGGAGAATAGGAACCATAATTTTAAAAATAGCTCACACTACAAAAACGTCTTTATCATCTAGGAAGTCATTTACAGTATAATATGCCTTGCCCAGCAAGCAGCACTTAATGCAAGACTTAAAATTATTGAACGGCATGTTGACAATGGGACCGCTGTGGATGCGAAAAACAAAACGGGTCTGAGTGGAAAGCCTTGGGGAGGCCTATGTCCAGCAGTGGACGTCTTTCGGCTGACATGATGATGATGATGACGTTAACAATATCAGCAGGGGACTTATTTTAGAAGCGTATACAGTTCCTCACGAACGATCTCCTTACTTTACGAAGACGATGACCTGGTGACTACGAGATGAAACGATTGGGTTTTTGCAACTTTAACAAGCAGGT
Source organism: Acleris sparsana (assembly GCA_923062465.1). Classification (NCBI taxonomy): domain Eukaryota; kingdom Metazoa; phylum Arthropoda; class Insecta; order Lepidoptera; family Tortricidae; genus Acleris; species Acleris sparsana. Next base: position 21,398,391 of record OV281286.1, read on the forward strand.
ACTCAAGAACGGTTACAAATATTAACATAGTTTCTTTTAAAATGATGTACTAAAGATACATAATCTCTAATTTTCGGGTTGGGCCGTCGTCCCTTTCCAAACTGTATTTATAATTTATTAGTTCTAGGTTTTAGTAAAAATCATAAAAAAAACATTGTTAAGTATAGATCGTCGATGCTTTTATGTAGTTCCGCTACAACTCTACAAGTTCATGTACAAACAGATTAATTAACATTAAGGTAAATGTTTAAACATTAATTATTATATGGAAATAAAATAAAAATAAAAATCTACTTTTAAGATTCCAACCAGATTTATGTTTGCTAGCACCCCGCCCTCGCTTCGCTTCTGTTTATGTTGTCTGTAACACCCTTACAGACCAGAATTTATTATATATAAACACCTTCCTCTTGGATCAGCCAGTCTATAGAAAACTGCATTAAAATCCGTTGAGTTGTTTCAAAGATCTAAGCGTACATTACATACAGAGGGTCAGAGGGCGGGAAGCCACTTTTTTATATTTATGTAAAGATATAGGTAGGTACCATCATACATTAATTTTAATCAAGTCGTAAGAAGTTTCAATCAATTGCGGGTGGTAGGACCCTCCATTAATCTACCGCGAAACAGCAGTGTTCGCATTGTTATGTTCCGGTTTGGGGATAAGACAGCCGGTAGCCGGTGAAATGACTAGCATAGAGGCATTCCATCTCAGTCCTCAGGGTTGGCAACGCATTTGCAGTCTTAGGCTTGCAGTCTTGTGAATGCGAATGTCTTTGGGTCACAGTTTCAACTTACCATCAGGTGGCCTGCGTGCTCATTTGTCAAAGCCAAAAAAAAAAATTGTTCTTTGGTGGGTCAGAGTTCCATTGGGCTGACAGCATGTAATAATTAATAATCGAGGAAACAAACCTAATTTTTAACACAATTTAGATTACAATCAATTATCACCCTTCATTCATCCTTAATAAAGTCCACATAATTATACAAAAACGACGATTCCTAATCGATACGTCTCCGTCCGCATTCCTTCACACGATTGTTACGATTTCTACTAACGTTACTATCTGCCAAGCTATTGTGAACTTAATATGATCGTATTAAGGTACAGAAGTCCAGCTTTGTGGAAGTTGTTTCACTTTGTAAGTGATTTATCGAATGAAGAAGTTGCATAGACTTCGGTGCCAAGTTTGTAAATTCTCATACAATATTGACACCGATTGGCGTTTATAAAACAGACTAATACTTAACGCGAATGCTGTATTTAATTATTACGCATCATACAATACTATTTACTTTTTGGCACTTTTATATCTAAAATAATAAATGATCTGTACTTATATTATAAAGAGAGAAAGTGTATTTTGTAAGTCTGTTTGTATGTGGAGAGTAAACTCCGGAACCACTGCACCTATTTGAAAAATTCTTTCACATATTATTCCAGATAGACATAAGTTATATATTAATGTACAAGAACAATATTAAATTAATACCGTTATCATTAACGCGAACAAAACAAGCTCATAATTACAATAACGCAAACACTTAATTATCTTCTCTCGTATCATTAAGGTCGAATCAATGCTTGATTTATACACAATCTTCACTCACTCTAGTAAACAGTTCAAGTATTTTGTATATCAATACTAAGTATCTAATATTACTTAGTATTTTACAGAGTCATCTATAAACGAAACCCATAAAACCTTTCTATAGGTATAACCAAGCCGAGTTAAATCACTACGTGATTTTTCCCCGCCGCAAATAGATACACATAAACTAATCAAATTAGCGCGGCGTCGGATCGTCTCCATTCAGCGCTCGCCGCTGCTTCAGTAACACAGTGAACGGAGTTTTTCACGTGCGCACGCGTCAGTGTGCCCCCGGCTCGCGACATGAGCGCGCGCGCGTCACCCGGTCTCATAGAGATCGCCGAACCCCGCCCGGAAGACTGCCCCACCCTCGCCCTACCACCCGAGGGCAACGTCAAACACAAGAACTACCGAATGCTCAGCGAAAACATACGAGCCTACACACCAACAGGAGACATACACATGTCTCCAGAAAAAGGAAAACTAGTCTCCAAATTTGACGTGTGCTCCAACATATCACCGCCACGCGCTAGGATACTGGAATTACTGAGACCTGACGACCCTGGGAGAGACAGTTTAGAAGCTATTGTAAGACCAGCGCCTAGGAGGGGCCTGACACGTCCGTTGGATGAAGATACGCGGAGGTTTCTGCAAAGAGCACTTCTATCACCAAGTCCTTATGGCTTCTCAACGACAGCTACCCCAGAACCATATCCGCAAACTCCTCTGCCACCAGAAAGTCCAGAGCCTGAAGAACCAGTAGAAAAGCCAAAAACAAATGGAGAGCGGTCTTTAGCAGATGAATTGCGTGAAGCTGAAGAGGATGAGCTGAATGGTGGTACGAGGGAGGATATTTACTTGGAATTTATAAAGCGTGGTGGTGGTTTGAAGGAAGCAGTGGAACGTGAGAGATTGGGAAAGTTAGCGTTGTCAGTGGAAGAGGACAGTGATAGTGAGTGTGAGGATAGTTTGACGATTGCCGCGAGGAGGCTGGATGCATTGCTGGCGGAGTCCAGGGGACTGCATCGGGAGCTGCAGGGGATCCAACAGGATATGCAGGTGCTGGCCCGACGGGTGATGCGCCGCGACTAGCGTTCGTACTACGACGATAGTTTCTTGGCACTCTTCAATAGCAGGACAGACTTAGCAAGCACCGTAGTATCTCTGGATAAGTTGTATTCTAGTCAAGGGTTGTTGTCTATAGAAAACGTGTGTGAAAACCATTTTACTAGGTTATTTCATTTAAATACGATACCGATGAATAACTGGACTGGCCACCAATCACCAGTTAATTGACTGATTGCTGAAGTTTGATCTTTCAACAAAGGTTAACTTGAGTTTTTTAGAGCAAAAGACATCAACACTTACAAAAGCCATTGCAATGCATATTTGATGCTGGTCTTTTCTTAAAAGGGCCTATAAAAACACGCAAATAACGCTTCTTAATTTAATTGATGCTCTCTAGCTTAGAAGAATTGTATACATGTTTTCTATATTCTACATTCGTTATGACTACAATTCAACTTGTGTAGGGCTAACCGGACACAAAAGCGAACCAAAATGCTTGCTAAGTTTGGACACAGCTGTTCTGGTTTTGCACCTTTCTTTACTATGTTGTTGGTAGACGGTAGCACAATTTCTTCTCTGACGCTCTTTCGTCATTCTTATAATAGGAGCAAAAATAACGGGTCAGAGTGCGTTTTTACGCGACTACATCGAAGCCTTGGTTCCTCGCCAGGGGTTGTTTTGAGTGTGGTTTAATGGTAGATAGTCCAAGACCCCCTGTGTCTATAGTACCATTGATTTGTACCATCAATGGTACAAGTGATACTACTGTGTCCTTAGTACCATTGAAAAAGATACTAGTTTATACCGTGTATTTACTTGTGAAAATAAAAAGAAATTAAAAATAATAATTTAGTCTTAATTAAGATACTACGTTATTTTCACAAGTAAATACATAATATAGGGTGCAGACTCGTCGTCACACCAGGTTGTCACACCAGTGCCTAACCTACCTACTTTTGCGGAATAAAAATGATTTCTGACGAATAACTATTAAACCCCTGTTATATGTATATATTTTTTGTATGTTTTCGATGCAATGGTACTAGCGACACGTGCTAGTATCGGTAGTACCATTGATGGTACTAAGGACACATAGTAGTATCACTTGTACCATTGATGGTACAAATCAATGGTACTATAGACACAGGGCTGTCCAAAATTCAATAGAGGAGGTCAAAAATTCTTAAGATACCTAACTGATCGCACAATCAGTTAACAGTTAACACCACAGCGGGAGACTTTGGGTCAATATTTGTATTTCCTTACATTTTATTGCCATTTTAAATGTTTTTCTGAACAGGCACTATTCCGGCGTTAACCGCAAATTCATTCAGTTAACTATCCTAGGCACTCTGGAAGTCCTGTATCGATGCTTGCGGTATTCATCATCAGAATTCACTAAAAGCATTCCCTGGCGAGGAACCAAGGCTTCGAGATAGCCTCTGTAGTATGAAAAACGCACTCTGATTAGACAGCGATTGGGCAGAGAGATCCAAGATGCAGCTTTGTTTTATTATCTTGCTTTTTTTTTAATTAAGAAAAGTAGGGTAAAACAACAAAAGGAATCGTTCGGAAGCATTATCGTTCATGTATTCTATCATCTTCAATCACTAAATCGATCTTTTGACACGTTATGATATTGTTTTAAAATCAGCAGCCATTACTGTCATGACATTGACACATTGCAACATTGACAATACGATAACATGTCAAAATCAATATGCTTTAAGTTGTAGCCTGAGGCCATTTGCAACGTCAAAAGATGGCGGATGTGTAATTTGTTTTAGTTTTTATTTTTGTGTATTTAGGTGTTCAAAGTTCTTTTTTGTTAGTGATTTGTACTTTTAATGCCTTTGTGTTGCACAGTGATAGATGACTTGGACTTATTTCGTGTATCCTAGCATCTTACTTCTCGTTTCAAGTGGACTCGCAGTGGTACAGAGGTTAAAACTATCTCGGCCTCTGTCCTACATATCACCGTACAACGTTGCCACCAATCTTCCTAGAGAAGATTGGATTGTGTTTTTTGACTATATTGATTTATACTTACAAATATTTGACACTGGCGAAATCACTTCATAGTGGAAACGCCATATTCCCGCGGTAGTAGCTGTTCAAGTCGCCGCGGGGCAAAGAAAAAAAAAAAAAAGTTGAAGCCTAGTAACACTTACGCTTTCCTTCTCACAATTAACATCTATCTTCCGTGATCGATGGATCGCACGCTTTCTCATTGAGTAATATTTAGTATTTTTTCTGTGAATAAACTGTTTTTACTTATGCTATCTGTAGGTTTAGGTCAGGTTCGTCTGGTTCCCTGTTCGTCTAACTAGTTAATGCCCCGTTCGTCTGTTTCCCCGTTCGTCTGTTTCCCCGTTTGTCTGTATCCCCGTTCGTCTGTTTCCCCGTTTGTCTGTTTCCCCGTTCGTCTGTTTCCCCGTTCGTCTGTTTCCCCGTTCGTCTGTTTCCCCGTTCGTCTGTTTCCCCATTCGTATAGTTCTGCTCCTCCTATCCTACTGTCATCCATCATACATCTAATATATCCCAGACAAAATAACCTTATACATTGTAGTGTCCATAGCGGACTGGACACTGTCATTACTAAACGTCATTACTTGCATCATTAAATTCTATTTCTAATGATAGTGTAGGGAGTAAAATAATAGAATGATGTTATTTAATTACACTCCCTTATTATCATCATAACGTGACCATTTTCCCCTCCGGAGTATGTTGGGCTAGTGTCAGAATGTCCAATAGTTAGGGAGGTGGCGAGCATTTCAGTATATGATTTGCATACGTTTGACATCGAGGTGGATTGTAGTTTAGATCAATACGAATCGATTTGGTCAATTAAGGTCTGTTGTCGCTGCGTTTTCGCGTTACAGCGGAATGAAATTGCATAAAAAATGTGGGGTATTAAATAATTTGCACATGTTAGTATGCCTTGGAAACGAAGAAAATCGAAGAGGCAGACATTCAGGGCTCTGCATTATTATCAATATGTACAAGTGTCAGAATGTCCAAATCAATTGGACAGACTCAATGGAGCTCTGCTCACGCAGAGCTCCTATTTCTGGGTGGTTTGGCCCTCCGGGACTGCTGCAAAACTAACATAACTTAAACCTACCTAGCCCTTGTCTTATCATACCTTATGTGCAGTGATAATTTGTTGTTTTGGTACAGATGTAGTGTATAATCCTTTCCCATCGTATTTTCTCGGAAACGCTCGTATTTGTCATGCTACATCAGTCAGACTCAGCACAGGGTAGTGAGGCTGACTGAAACAGCATGACAAAAACGAGCGTTTCCGAGTAAATACGATGGGAAAGGATTATGCACTACATCTGTAACTGGACATTATGGCTACTAGACCATTTGGCAATTGAATGTTTTGACACCTGGATGTTATGACAACTGGGCATTTTAACACTTGGGCATTATTTCCTTGTCATTTTGACACACTGGACATTCTGACACTTGGCCTAACATACATAGAATAGCCATTTTTCAAGGCTCGTAAAAACGCTAGTCATTTTGAAAGCATAACCCTGTTCCGTACAACAGAGACTTCCTAACGATATTACGATATTATATTTTATATTATTTATTTAATAACACTGTGGCATTTTGTAGCCAACCTGAACACTGACAGACATACAGACGGGTATGTGTGTTCATGCAACTGGACCCTAATGAAATAAAATATTTCATAAAACCGTGTTTTAAGGACCATCGAAAAGAGATTAGTAAAACAAAAATGAATATTCCAATATTTTTATTAAGCCAAGTGCTCATAGCTTTGCTTCAACTGGACAAAGACCTAGTGTGCATTAATATAAAATCAATATTAAGGCTTCGAATAAGCAGCAATTTCTACTTGAGGATACAAAAAAAAACCTTGTTGAGGTTGTCACACCACAAAAATAAACACAAAATATAACAAATCTTCACACAGTTTAGACATGTACAACATGTACTGTACACGGTAAACTAAATAAAACTAAATAATTATTAATATTAAATAAAATTCGAAACCACTTTTATACTCTTAACACTTAGTCTTGTTATTGCATATTTTACTTTTTCTCTTTTTCTTTTTCTTTTTGTTGTTTTAATTTTGTAAAAATAAGTTTATTCAAAAAGCCGTTAACTGAAATTTCGTTTTCATTTAATTTTTTTAAAAGCCTGGCATAAGTCTTGTTAAAATTAATATCTTGATGCTTTCTATTATTTTGTTTTGCCTCCTGTTTATTATAAATACTTTGATAAACTTTGCTATCAAAATACCGGGCTTCTTTCTTAAGCACTTGTAAAAAATAGTATAGGTTTGGGGTTTTCTTGGGCTTTTTTATTAGATTCGCGGATCACTTCGTAGTGAAATTAGATTTAATCTTAAACTTAAAAACCTACTGAAGTCAATGCCACTTAGAAAAATATTACTCGCAGCATGGACGAATGAGGAAATAGACGAACGGGGAAATGGACGAACCGGGAAATAGACGAATGAGGAAATGGACTAAAGAGAAATAGACGAAAGATGAAATGGACGAACCGTGAAATAGACGAATGAGGAAATGGACTAACAGGGAAATAGACGAAAGAGGAAAATGACGAACGAGGACGGAGTAGACGAACGGGGAAATGGACGAATGGTGCAGAATTGTATCTGTAGACATAACAGTTTCAAAGACAAACATGAAATGTACTTTACAGTTAAATATTTATCTAAGTCATGGACTGAGGGGCTATTGCCTAACGCACTCGCTATCGCGATCGTTTTCATTTTGAAAATCGAAGACTTGTCTTCATACAAAATGAAACCAATTGTTCCGCTGAGAAGTCGAACTACACTCAGGAGCAAAAATACCGGGTCAGAGTGCGTTTTTCATACAAACGAGACTATTTCAAAGCCTTGGTTCCTCGCCTGGGGTTGTTTTGAGTGAGGTTTAATGGTGGATACTGCGAGGTTCAATAGAGGAGGTCAAAAGTTCTTAAGATACCTAACTGATCGTACAATCAGTTAACACCACAGCGGGAGAGTTTGGGTCTGGATTTCCTTACATTTTACTGCCATTTTAGATGTTTTTCTAAACATGCACAATTCCGGCGTTAACCGCAGATTCATTCAGTTGGGTATCCTAGGCACTCTGGAAGTCCTGTATCGATGCTCATCAGATTTCACTAAAAGCATTCCCTGGTGAGGAACCAAGGCTTCGAAATAGCCTCTTTAGTATGAAAAACGCACTCTGACCCGTTATTTTTGCTCCTGAGTGTAAACTGGCTTGTACTATGGGTACTAGCCAGGGATAAACATACTTATTTATAGAAAACAAATACTTGCGCTCATCACAAAAATATTTACTCATAATGGGAATCGAACCCAGTACGGCTAGCTTCGTAGGGAGTGTGCTACCAACAAGGCCAACGTGTCATTGTAATTCGTAAAAGTAATTCTACTTACGCTAACAATTTGCGATGGCGAGTTTCTTTACTAATCGTGCAAGCATCCTCGGCGATCTACAAACGGTCACCTATTTCTATCGCATAGCGATTTCTAATAGTCCAAGCAGTTTGTTTTTGCGAAATTACCGCGTTGGATGGTCCACGCTGCTGTTAACGTCCAAAGATAGAAAAACGATACGTACAAATGAAGATATATGAAACGTTCCGTTGAGTATAAGTGAGTTTCGCTTTATCGGAGCTAGGTTCTATTTTGGTCCACTAATTAAGATAGGCTAATATTAACGCTACTGTAATATTGATTTTTAGGTTATAAATTCTCAGTTTCTTTTTGGAAGCTAAATTGAGGCCCTATGCGTTCGTTATCGTTATGAAAAATATATAGGATTGACGTAGTCGTAAGCTGTCAGAAGATCGCTTAGAACACCTTTTTTTTCCGTTGGAGAAAGGCCTTTACGCATTCCATCTCTCGTCGGGAGCTAGGGTGGATATGACGGACTCCAGAGCAGAAGGCTCAGACTACCGTCTAAAAAACCAACGGGATGCCGTCTCCGTCGTGTTGGGGCGTCACTGGATCACTTCGTAGTACTGGACGATGACGCCCTGACGGTGTTCTCGGCTATTGGATGGCTCCGCTGGTCTGAGGCATCCTCAGTCAAATGGCCCGTTAGAGAGAGCACAAGGTTCCCCGACCCTTGCGCTCGGGCACCTCTATGGCCGCCGCGCTCTTCCCTGCCTTATCGCTTACAACACTTACGTTAACTCCATACATTTTAACACTTTTCGAAAATACGTTTGCGTAAATGAGGTTTCGTTAAATAGATTCGTGTTTATTTCTTCTGATTTGACCGATATTAGCGGCAGGTTAAAGTGTTAGATGTTGATAGCAATCGAGACGGACCCTATGGCGCCGGCACCAGTGAATGTTGGAAACTCTTAACTCCTAATTCAAAGATCAGAAGGGTATAGTAACTCTTATCTTCTGTAACATAAGAATCAAGTGGCCATCTTGGTCATTTTCATTACTAGTTATATCACCGTACACACTCGCTTTATCTATTTGATAACGACGTCTCTCTCTTACATTGACGTTTAGAAACTTCAATCGATCAATCGATTTGAAAATTGGGTTCAAATTATTTTTCACAAAGTCCAGACAAAAGACAATAATTTAGATAAGATCCATATTTTTTATATTTTTTTTATGACATAGAGAAGGCAAACGAGCACACAGGCCACCTGATGGTAAGCGGAAACTGTGACCCATAGACATTCGCATTCACAAGACTACTAGACTTAGACTGCAAATGCGTTGCCAACCCTGAGGACTAATATGGAATGCCTCTATGCTAGTCATTACACCGGCTGTCTTATCCCCAAACCGGAACACAACAGTGCGAACACTGCTGTTTGGCGGTAGGTTAATGGATAGGATGGTGGTAGCGATCCGGACGGACTCTGCACAGAGTCCTACCACCCGCAACCAAAACAATCCAAAACTATCGCCGGTGCATTTCACTGATAACTGTTATCAAGGGTCGTCAGCGTTCAATGGTCCTTCCTTATCAGTAAGTGCTTTGCATTATTAATTGTATTGTTTACAATGTAACAATTTCAGTGATTCAGATTCGCAAACAAAATTAACTTAATTTTGTGTGTGTGAATATTTGAAGGCTGATAACTCTCTTCTCCGGGGTTTTTGTAGTTTGTCCCCGTATTAAAAATTGAAGCTTATGTAACTAGCTTTTACGTGGTATACATGAGATTTATATTGGTTATATGGGCCAATTGGCCCATCATTCTTTCATTTGTAGCGGTCCCTTTGGTAAAACTCCAAAAAAACATACCTAGTTTACCTACTATTATTTCAAACGCAATCTGATTTAAGGTGGTTTAGAATTTTTAATTCATGAAAATAAAAATAATAATTCAAATCATTACACTTACTTAGAGATCGTCATAATAATTAAAAAAAATACAAAGTAAAATAAAATAATAAAGGTCAAAATATACAATAGTAATAATAAAAATAGGACTTGACAGAAGCGCGTGGAGCTGACCCCATGTGCTTCTGTTTAGTCCACGAGCCAAATACTCTTAAGCCGAACGATTGTCCTCGCGTGTAATATCCATGGATTTATTTCTCTAATAAATTCATGGTGATGGTTAACACTCGATATTGGTGACATACCTACATCTTGTTAAAACAAGAAGTGAAAGCCATTCATTAAGGAAAAATATGTTAATAAGGATTACTTACATAATTATGGCAACAGCTATAGGATTAATTCCATATTCTCATCTACTGAGTACAGAGAGTTATCCAACAACAGGTGTCTCAGTCTCAAAAATTTCATGTCATTAATTTTGTCCAGGAGCGTACCTATGTTCCCACATAGTAGACTTGTTTTATTTTAGAATTTGGTAATATAACCTGGGGTTAAAATGTCTTCTTTTGAACGGCACCAATGACACTTTTAGCTGACAGGCACCAGTAAATGGACACTTCAATCTTAATTCAAATTTCATACGGTCCTAAATTGATTATTGGCAAATGAAGAATTGCTAAACTGAATCGGCAGTGGGCGGGGCACATTACGCGGACCGGAAGACGTGCTGAAGGTAGGCCTCCAACAAGATGGAGTGACGACCTCGTCAGGATCGCGGGACCGCGGTGGATGCGAAAAGCACAAGACCGGTCTGAGTGGAAAGCCTTGGGGGAGGCCTATGTCCAGCAGTGGACGTCTTTCGGCTGACATCATGAAACAAATGAATAACCCTCATCTTCTGTAAAATAAGAATCAAGTGTCCATTGTTGGTGCCTTTTCCATTACTGGTTACCTAATTCTTATAATTTTTCGCATAAATTTTGATAGACAAAGACACCTAAAACCTTTCAGTAACATCGCCGTAAAAGGGATGTAACGTACTATCGAACCAACGGAACCCTGACCCACCATAGAACCTTGTCACAGTGATTGACGTTAGGACTGTCATACGAAGCTATACGACAATCGTACGTCAATCATTGTGACAAGGTTCCATGGTGGGTCAGGGTTCCGTTGGTTCGATAGTACAAACAGAGAGCAGAGCGAAACCCTCAAAATAACTTGCAAACCAACACTATTCCTCCTTCAAATTGGTTTTGTCCTGGAAGGAAAAAAAACGAATCATTAGCCCCATTAAACGTGTAATTTGACCTGCTTTGCACCTTTAGACAATAACATGGCTAAAATTGTTTAAACGCCTATCGCATTACGAACATACTAATGATTACCAGTAATTATTTATGGTAATGGGCGAGTTCCGCGCCAATTCCTCTAGCCATTGCATCACAAAGACTTATTCAGTGCCGAGCAGCGTATTTGCCACGAAATTGATTGAACTACACGAAAAGGAGTCGTAAGATTCATTGCTGTGCATTTAAGTAGGTCTATAAGTTTATAACGTTTTACATGAAAGTCATTGTTGCACAAAATTTCTTTAAACGTCGCGTGACTGATAAGATGGCTCAGTATTAAAACTCGCTGTTTCGAAAATAGCAGGTTTGAATAACCATTTGGCACATTTTGTTGAACAAGGGCACAATGTATAATAATGACAACAAATCTAACAAAAAACAAGCTTTAAAGAAAGAAACATTGCTCGTAGAACTGATGGCCGTTGGAGCGGAAAGGTTCTAGAGTGGCGACCGCGAACCGGGAGACGAAGTGTTGGCAGACCTTCCACAAGGTGGACTGACGATCTGATAAAGGTCGCGGGAAACCGCTGGATGACAGCAGCAGAGGACCGATCGTTGTGGAAAACCTTGGGGAAGGCCTTTGTCAGCAGTGGACGTCTTGCGGCTGATAATGAATGAATAAATGAAAGAAAGAAACTTGAACATGATTTTAAATATCTATTATTTTTTTACAATATGGCATCTGATTGTTGTCAAATTGATTTTTTATCACTGTCATATCTTTATGAACAAATAGATTGATATTAAAATCATCATCAGTCCACGCGTTTAGTTTGTAGAACGCCACAAAGGAACAAATACAGTAAAAAGAGTGTTCTAGAGGCCATCTTTGTGTGATTAGTTGAATAATTGGTCATCATTATGTTGAGTAATGGATGTTTGACTGATGGTGATTATTAATTACGTTTTTAATAAATGAGAATAAAAATCGTAAATAGAATAATCGTGTAACGCGCAATACTCGGTTTAGTTATCCTTGAGGAAAACTGGATATTATTATATTCGTAATTTGAAATGTATCATTGACTAAGTTTTTTTTTTTTTTTTTATGGCATAGAGAAGGCAAACGAGCACACAGGCCACCTGATGGTAAGTGGAAACTGTGACCCATAGACATTCGCATTCAAAAGACTGCAATCCTAAGACTGCAAATGCGTTGCCAACCCTGAGGACTAAGATGGAATGCCTCTATGCTTGTCATTTCACCGGCTCTCTTATCCCCAAACCGGAACACAACAATGCGAACATTGTTGTTTGGCGGTAGGTTAATGGATAAGATGGTGGTAGCGATCGGGACGGACCCTGCACAAGGTCCTACCACCCTGAAAAATATAGTATTATTCCTAAAATTATTATAGTATTATTCCTAAAATATTTACAGTGAACATAATATAAATAGTTTAAGTAATGATGGATTAAATGCTTGTAGTATTGTTAGGTGATGGGATTGCAACCTGTCACTAATATACACTGGTAAATCTTAGCCTGTTTGTGGTAAATATGGTTATAGAATTAACCACGGTTTATTAAGAGTTGTTGGTAATTCTGTAGCTCTGCCTACCCCACTCTGGGATGAAGGGGTGACGGTATGTATGTATGTATGTGTTTAAGTAATAATTTACGAACTTGACGAAAGAAAATCGTCGAATGAAAGCTCTAACAAATCGACTACAGCAGAAAAAAATACTGTTAATAACGTGTCATAAAGTATCATTATCAAAAATTATAACGTTTTTTTTTAAGAATATTTACCTCATCAGGTGTTTTATTATTCAAGCCTAACCTTACATAGCCTCATCTACGTTAGATATTTGAGAAATTCTGAAAACTTTACGGTTTCGGCTATACATAAATGATGAATGTCAATAACAAGGGGGTCCTGCGGATTGTACACTACTCACTACACCTTTTTTGCCCACCTATCCAGAGGGGGAGGGTTATATTTTTCGAGCGTATGTGCGTGTGTTTATGTATGTTCGTTGTATGTATGTATACTTGTGGGCACGATCTACAGGCCGAAACGGCTTGATGGATTTTAACATATTAAATATATTAATACGTTAATCTTGTTAAAAAGACCAATTTTGTCTTGATTGTCGCGAAAAAAACCATGAAAGGGTTTTTTTTTTTTTAAATTGAGTTAAGTTGTTATTTTTATATTTAAAAGGTTTCTCTCGAACGGTCAATCGAGAATGAATGCCGTTTGTACACTCTAACGGAAAAACTTTATATGGCGAATTAAAAAAAAAAAAAATTTGAAATACACCCAGTGACACCTATGTCACTACTACGCAGCTATGAAAACTAGGTTGTAAAAAAAATGCAGCGACATCTATTCATACTTACAACTTCGTTTTTGCTGAAAAATATACTTGATAACGTCAATGTAAACACGACTCATACTTAATAATGATTCTCTAAAGCTATCATAACACAATAACCAAAATAAATCAATACGATTCATGGAATCACATGGGTGTCTCTCGTTTCCAGGTGCAGTGCGCGCGCGCCGTTCGCTGCTCGGCGGCTGCGCGGGCGCTTGACGCCGACTGCCGCACGCTGCGGTTCCTCGACGACGTGCTGGCGCTGCTCCGCGGGGACATGGCGACTGCCGGCGCCAGGGCGTGGCCGTTCGCGCTGCCGAGTCGGCTGCCAAACAGGAACTATGTAGTGTGAGGTTAGTAGATATGTTTTATCATGTGGAGAAATTAAACGAGCACAGAAACACACAACATAACGAAGACACGTTAGCCTAGTGCTTAGCTTAGATTCGTGAGTGAGAGGTGTGAACGGTAACAACCAAAAGTGAGAGGGCTGATAGAGCAGCTAAAGAGCTATCGATTTAATCCTTATGTATGTTCAGCGATTTTTTCTAGTTTCGGAGATATTTATCATTTTAGTTTGAATTATTGCAAATTTCATGTTTTTTTTTTTAATCAACTTTTTTTAAGTAATGACATAATGTTTGTTTCTCCATACTAGATATCCCAGTGTTTGTTTTTCACTATTTATCGATAAAAAAAACGGGCGTGTCATAAGAGTCGCGAAAGAATTACTTTGTAGTAATAACATGAGATTTATGTCATTCCAATCCAAGCTAGTGTTTAATATTTGATTTTAAACAACCCTCGTGACCCGCCGCCATTTTGAATCAGCTTCTCATAACACCTCTCCAGTTTTATCGACAATGGCCGCCGTCGTCAACATTCGAAATTCAAATAAAACATTACCGTCGAATTACTCGCCAATAAAGTTGCGTGCTGCCCTGCTGTCTCTGCGGGGAGAAAAGACGAGGCATCATTTCTAAGGCTAGGGTTAGAATGTAGCGGGGATCGAAAAAATATACTTCTGGTAATTGAAGTCAGCCCATTTGCTACATTTGAAACAAATTAATAAAATAATATAATATAATCATTATAAAATATAACGGGACAATCGCACACTAATTTACCTAATCCCAAACTAAGCGGGTTAAGGCTTGTACAGTAAGTTGCAGAAAAAATTAACCCCTTCTGCTAAGTAACTTCTATGCACAGGGAGTTCTTCTTATCTCCATGCCACAGAACTATGGGAACAAATACTCTCGCTCTACACAGATATATTTGCCGCAACTGGGAATCGAACCTGGTACCGCTAGCTTCATACACAAGGTCAACTAGGCTGAACGTGTCGTAGATTACCGACCCTGACACTGGCGATTTTTAAACTATTTTTACCCTATTAGATAAAAAGTGAATACCTGCTACACTTGGTAGATTATAAAACTATCGCCCTCTCCTAATGATTTTGAACTAACAAAATATTATTACAATCGTTTCAGTCAAAATAAGAATAAATTTGATATCGGTTAGTACCTACTGAATGTCATAAAAAGATAAAATTGTTTATCGTTTATGAATCTTACAAAAAATAATTTACTAATAGACTTTGTTTTGGAAAACTAACGCAAAAAGTATAGTTACTGCAGCACAAAAAGTAACTAACAATAAAACTACTCAAAAAAAATTTGATTGGTTGTCAAGATGGATTTATAATATGTCCAAGCTAATCCATGGAAAAAACGCAAGCGTTTCTAAATGTGTCACCACCCATGTATGTAAAAATACCCTGCACGTTGAACGAAACTAAACTCATTATAAGACGGAATATCGGATGTGGTCGAGCCTATTATCCTGAAAAAATAGAAAGTTCCCCAGGGAATATCGATAAACGACTTCGATTGAGTAACTAGGAAATACCAGTTTCCTTAGAATATAAAATCCCCTTTAGTACTTATTTTTTCTTTCTTGTGCAGTTAAGATCACATACTCGTATGTAAATAAAATTAATTCATAAATTCATAAATGTAAAACCGCTTTAACAAACACCACAGCCTTAGTATCGCAACTCGGGATGGTTAGTCGTGTTAAACTGCAGTTAGCGGCGACGTGACGTCGCGGCCGGTGGAACTCGCCAGTTAGTTAAACGGTCGTTTCAATTTGGAACAGCCTGTGTCGATTCGAACGTGGAAGGATTCGCGTTTTGAATTACGTACTGGTGTTTAATTGTTGAGCCACTATGAGAACTAAGGCTTTGATTATTGATTCATATGATTAATATGCTTGCCTGTGAGCGGGACATTTGTTAGATGACTTTCAAAAGCGCATTTTTTCTACAAAGCAAGTTCTATTTTCGCGTTTTGTCCCCAACGCGGTATTCACAGCCGTAGTGTTTTTCCCCTTGCGATTTTAATCCAGTCGCTTCTTTTCCTGGCACAATAGTTTCACTGTCGTGTTTTTCTAATTCCAAAAATCTAATTTGACAGAGTCGGCGGAGCTCCTGTTTCTGGTTTATTTGGCCCTTCGGGCCTTCCGCAAAACTAATATAACCTAAACATACCTAGGTACATTACGTTGTAACTACTTTTGGGAATAAGTGGGACGGTAATAAAACCGAACAGGGAAGCATGACATTGGGTCAAATTAAGAAAGAAATATATTATGACCTTAAGGAAAAGGATAATGCTGTCAGGAAAACGTACGTTCAAGGTGCAACCACCACTCAACTAATAACGTTAAACTAATACCAATTAAAGCATCGTTTAGCTTCATGGCTAAGAGTTGTAACATAACACTAATATTAGCAGAAGTCCGCATCTCAAGACAATTATGCAGCTACAAAAATTATAAAGCACTAGTTTTTTTTTTATGGCATAGGGAAGGCTGACGAACACACAGGCCACCTGATGGTAAGTGGAAACTGTGACCCATAGACATTCGCAGTTGAAAATCCAACATTATGTTTGAACCAAAAATATTATTATTAATTAAAAAAAATACTGATGTGTCTTAAGACGGCCCTAAGGACCTAATTCGTTTGATCGATAGAGCTTTTAAACATGCAAGCATTGGTATTTGCATCCCAAATGCAAATAAGGTAGAATCGGCGCTCCTCATTAGGCGGTGCCGGCGCGCGCCGCGCCGTAACGAAGCATCGGCGCTGCGAGCACGCTAGATTAACTTGGCGCGCTGCGCCGACTGTACATCGGTGGTTTAATATTAGTAATACCGAAAGGACCTTGCACAACCTACTACCACTTAACTAATCACTTAGCTAATCACTTAACCAAAGGATAACTAAAGTGTGCGAGCAGCTACAGCAGTGGTTCTCAGCGAACGGGCTTATCCTTAACGTGGCAAAGTCAAGCGTCATGCTGTTTTCTGGTAAAGGTATAGTGGCACTCCTGTCTATAAACAGTCCCTTACCACTGTGTCAGCGGTGTAAATTTTTGGGCTTCACGCTAGACGGAAATCTAAACTGGAAGCAGCATGTCGATTTACTTTGCGTCAAGTTGAGCAGTGCAGCTTTCGCTTTACGAAAGCTAAAGCCAATTATAACCAGTGATGGGCTAAAGCAGGCATATTTCGCTTATTTTCATTCATTGCTGTCTTACGGTACAATGCTGTGGGGCAATTCCACGGACTCAAATCGCGTAATGATCCTCCAAAAACGAGCACTCAGAATCCTTGCCGGTATTAAAAAACGAGATTCATGCAAGAAGATATTTTCTCAATATCGCATTCTGACCCAATATTCCGTGTACCTGTACCAAATTATAATGTATACACGTTTAAACCTCCATACCTTCGCGCGAATGGGAGTCGAGGGCAAGGTCACTCGCAGCACTGGCCGCCTGCGGCCGGCTCCGAGCCGCACGGCGCAAGCCAGGAAGAACCCGCGTATTATCGGCCCTAAATTCTACGAGCACCTACCCGCTGACTTAAAAAATGAATCCAGTGACGAAACATTCAAGCGTCGATTAAAAAACCTTTTGTTGGATAAAGCATTTTACTCTGTAAGTGAATTTATTGACGCTGAATTATGACTTATACCTATACTTTTGTGATTGTTTTATTTGTTAAGTATTTGTGTGCCATAATAATCCATTAATTTTCGACATTGGCTTTTGCTAAATGATTATTATTATTTTATTATTTTTTTAGTTTTACTTCTTTGACGATCATAATATGAACTCTGTAAAATTGACATGCTGTTCAATATAACTGTAACTTATATTATGAAATAAATAAATCTAATCTAATCTAATCTAATCTACTTATAATGTTAAATTGGTAACAATTAGAGAATCGTTATCTGAATAGCTAAGAGTTGTAATAAACTGATGTCGGCAGAGGTCCGCGTCAAGGAATATCTAAAAGATATACAGGGTGTAATCGTTAGGTGTGCAGGCGATTATTCCGTAAATATAACAGATATCAGAAAACTTTAAACAGATATCGAAAGTACGTTAACGAATGAGTAAAGTCACATCAATAACTTTTTTTAATCTAACTAGAAATATCCAATATGTTAACTTCAAACCCACATTTAGCACGCCGTTCGTTGAGAGACTTGAGAGGCTTATAAAAGGCCTAGTCATTTCACCATTATCATTACGATTCATGAGTTGTTTTATTTATTACAGTTTATTCGTGTAAATAATGAATCTGAAACAGTTTTATCTGTTGCGATAGGGCAATTACAGCCTCAAGGAACGTCGCACTGTACAGTTATGGAAGCGTTTAAAGTTAATATTTATTTATTTATTTATAGTTTATTAAGAAACAAAGTAACGGTTGTATACATTTAATGTTACACAAAATATGAGTAAACTTAAACCTATAGTTTCCTTAATTAGTTATAGATAAGACAGCTATAGCCTACTATTTAAGAAACATAAACTAAAAAGTTGAGGAAAAAAGAACATATTGATTCTTACAATATGATACATCGTGTAGTGAATACTAATATAATTACTATTCAACAACTATTTTTTTTTTAAATATTACTACATTTACTACATTTAACGTTTACATCCTGTATAGGCTCATTAGGAACTTTTGTTTAAAACATGACATCAACCAAGTTTTCAGAAATTAAATAAACAAAATTACAAAATTACAAATAATAATCAGCAGGGGTTGTACTTTTGATGCCGATGACGTCAAAATGACGAAATTTAATTTGGCAGAAGATACTTTTATTTGGCAGGTGTTTAGGTATGTATTCACTGGTAATGTTAAAAAGAAGCGGTAAAATGATTATAATTAAATAAAAACAGATTAATCGCAATCAAAATTCGGATCACGCAGCATGATCTTTTTTTTCACCACTCATTACTAACTCATAACCTACTAAAAATGGCAAATCGAGACCATTTTCTTTTATGAATATCAATGCCATAATTGTATTTATGACTATTTAATAATATAAATTTTTATTACAACATAAAAACAGATTTTTTTTAATAACAATGATACTCGATAATGTTTGCCACTATCCTTCTTAATCAAATAGTTTTCTTAATTAAATCACGGTCAATTGATTACATAAGTCATTTTTACATGATTAAATGATTGACGACTAATGGTTAATAATTACAATAAAACCATTTGGCATGTAGCGTGACGTCATTTATGCGTCAACGGCATGAAAAGTACGGGCCTTGTTAATCTGTAAATTAGACGCACATAGAAGATGCACATATTACACGTCTGTAATATGAAGTGCATCTATAAGAGCGGATATAATTGTAGAAACGAAACGACAATGTGTTATTCGAAGTATTTATCATGTGAAATTCTGTCTGACAAATTCCTTTGACAGTTATTTCAATCAAAGAGAAATGGCGCCGGAATCCATTTAAACGCATTTACCGAATTCGAGTTTATTCGCGAAAATTCACACCTCTATTTCTGAGCGCAGTAAATAGTTTGCTAACAGTAATCGGTAAATCAGAGCACTCGTTTAACTCTCAAGTAACTTTTTCGATCGAGCCAAAGTAGTTTCTTTTTTTTTTCTTTTCTTCCACTTTAGCCCGGACGGATTGATAGGCCATTTATTCTAAAGATAAAGTTATATCTCTGTATAACAATAACAATATGAACTCGCTCTTAGTCTGTGTTGTACATTATGGTATCGAAATGACTGAATGAAAAATTACAACTATAAACTGTATTACAATACTGGGCGGAACAATTAAACTTCACTTGTATAACATTATGTGAAATCATCATCATAAATTATTAAAAAAATAGGGGACTGTCTCAAATAGACCTAGTCCCAAATAAACCCCACGGCTTATACTGTGAGTACTATATATACATACATAAATACAGCATCAACATGAACACCATGTCAGCCGAAACAAGTCCCTTAATGCTTTGCTTAACATTTCTTAAAGCTACTTAACAATATTCACCATGATCAAAGTCAATATAATTTATTATAAATTTAGGCAGAATAAAATGCACTATGAATGTCTAAAAGGATTACCACCGACCAGTTCGAAAAATAAAAAAAAATGCCCCGAGAAGAACCGGCGTTAGATCGGTAAGTCCTGTGATACTTGTAGCCAGCTGTTGGATCATAGGAGGTTATTATTATTAATCTTAACCAGCGGATGCTCTAGATTTTATTCGCGCGGAATTAAATCTTACCGTTATGTAAGTATTGAATTTTGGAAAATAATGTCCGTAGGACTAAAGAAATGAATTAATTTTCTTTAAGTTTGTTTAATAGGGGAGCCCCTTGAAATATCGACAAACATTTCATCGAATGTGTCATTTCACCAAAGTTCATTTCATCGAAACCTAATTTCTGCTAAAACTATAGTTTTCAGGTAATCTTGAGCATTTGTTACGTAGGTTAGGTGAGGTTAGACTTGTGACCACAAAAATAAAGCCCCTGCACGTGTAAATGCCTGTCGATGAAATGAAAATTCGGCGAAGTGAAACGTTCTATGAAGTGAGTTTCGATATTTTAAGGGTAAACCGTTTAATAGTTTAGAGTGAGCGGTGTCTGTCAGTTAGTAACGGATCAGTTTTAAATGTTAAAAATGTTGTCTTACTGATTGAACCCGGTACGCTGCGGCAGGCCACCACCATTTCGCAAGCAACAAACACACCGACGAGCATATTATTAATTAACAAATAGTAAAACGGATCGCGGTCGCGGGAATTGGTACGTTTAATTTCACGGGGAAAATACATTTTATTAATTCGAGCAACTTTGGAACCCAGGCGTTTATAATAGTAATTATGAATTAATAGATCATTTAATTATATGAAAATAGCTTTTGTCACTTTTAATTACTCTAAAAAGACTGGTTTTCTGCTACTCCTATTTCTACTATTTCCCGGTCAATTATTCAGGGGAACCAAGGAATATTCCTGATACATTTCTTGTCCCACTGTTCAACGGTTTGCGCTGTGTGTTTGTCTGTCAGTCAGTCTTGGAAGAGTTTTATAAAAAAAAAGAAACATCCAAAGAAATCCTCCCAAAATTTCACATTTATAATATCCTTATGGATGATAATTTACGAAACAATATTTGAAAGGAATTAACTCACAAACACAAAACGTAAATCAATACCTTATCAATTTACATTTTTTATCTCAAGTCACGATTGAGGGCGTAAATACAAATAAGTCGTTAAAACGACGATTTCACATCCATTTAATCGATTGTTTTTGTTTGTTTCAGAGCGGAGATTGATCTCGCTGTGCACGCGCATAGGACAAACCAAAGTCAACAACGACGAAAATGACAGTCAGTTGATGTGTCTATCTGTTTCCCAAACTTCATTATTCCGGCTAGAAAATTTACCCAATCGCATTTTTCCCCATTCTGGATTTAGCCCAGTCGCAAATTTCCTATTTTATTAGCTTTTAGGCTATGTTAGTTTTGCAGCAGTCCCGGGGGGGGCAAACCTTAAATACTTACATAGAGAAATATATACTTAAATACATAGAAAACATCCATGACTCTAATCACACAAACATCTGCCCTTACCGGGATTTGAACCCAGGACCGCTAGCTTCGTAAGCAGGGTCACTACCAACTAGGCCAGTGCACACAAACACAAACAATAATGTAATATAAGTGAAATACTTAACATAATGAGAAGCCACTAGAAGAAAACGCGCTAATATAAGTTGCGCTAAGCAGATGGCGCTTCGATCGAGCATAATTTTGATGAATCATACCTCATCTCTAAAATTAACTTTCCTCCGTAAAAAACAACACCATGTATAGTTTTGTATTTGCCTTTTGCTCACACTTAAGGCGGCACTTCATTTGGCAATACTTGCCAAATATTGGTCTTACATCTCTATCGTTTGACATACCGATTGAAAGAGATGCAAGTGCCGCCATTACCATAAAGGTTGACAATACCTAAGCAATATTACAATCGGAAACGATATTGTTTAGATAATGTTTAATAAAGGCATAATCAAGCAAGTCGAGTATGCTTTTAACTCTCATACCTATATTAGGTAGGTAGAATAAGAATCGGTAAAGGAAAACGTCTTTATTCCTGTTTAATAAAGACTATTTTTCATTATTACTAAGATTCTGTAGACGCTAAAATATAACCAAAAATATAATTAAGCGGTAATTATTATGAATGTATCATGTAGCCACATAAAATAAAATTAAAAGGGACCTTTAAATAACTTATGTTAAAGTATGAAAAACTTTTTGTGTAAAAAAAGGGATGTGCTGAATAATTTAAGATGAAAAGATTTGCGAGAATTGAGTGATAGACAAACATTTTAGGTCCCTTTTGATTGTACAACGTATATTTAGTTATTTTAATCAGTAAATATTTTTGTGTAATTAATTAATTGATATTAGGTACTTAAATTGACATTATAGTCTTTGTTATTTTATGACCCATAATCAGTCTTATGACATATTTGAATTAAACCAATGTTTATGGCTTATAATGAGTCTGTATAATTTAATAAAATAATGGATGAAACTATAATTAAGTCGTATCCCTAATTTACGATTTGCTACAAATAAAGCAAACACTCATACTTAAATCTCATTATTATTTATGCTTGACTGTATATTTGTAAGTAGTTTAAGATTTAAACAAATACTCAATCTGTTATTCAATAAGTTACAAAAGGCATATGCAATAATTAAGCTTATTAAATAATGATCTGTTTTATGGAATTAAAATAAATCCATTTTAAACGTTTGTTTTTTGTTTTCTTATTTTTGAGCAATTTTTTACTGAAAATCTATCTCCTTCTATCACACGAAAACTAAGACAGATATTGTTGCCGGTTATGAAATTACTCATACTGTTGAAAGTTGCTAGTGTAACTGCACCTTAACACACTGATAAACTCTCCCTAAGCCAATGGTCCCATCGCTGACGATGAGCGGGAAGCGAGTATGTTTGTCTCTTTTCTTGACACGGGATCTTTATCTCTTCGTTTCTTGCTAATCGCGTCCTCGCCCTTTTGGTGGGACCAGTGCCTTACTATTAAAACAGGTATTCTTTTAACTGGTCGAAGAACGACACTTTAAAATTTAAATCGCATAGTTTTTCTAAACACGCTGTATTTATTTAGTTCAAGTCACAGTACTAAATTAACCCAGTTGTATTTCAAGCCACCCTGTATATCAATCAGCCGAGCTATCAGCACAGACGTGTCCAATTAGCGTGCAGCGGAGTCACTCGAGGGTTGTCACCCGCAGTGCCACAGAGTACGAAGACAGAGGAGGCACTTAGACATAATTGTTATTACGCTTATTACCTGCTGTTTGTACTACGAGTAACATGAGAATGTCATTAGTTAGTAGTTGCATTTTTGTGGCTGAAGTGGCAGTGGGCGGGGCACATTGCTCGCAGGACTGATGGCCGATGGGGTCAGAAGGTTCTGGAGTGGCGTCCGCGGACCGGAAGACGAGCTGTAGGTAGGCCTCCAACAAGATGGACTGACGACGTCGTCAGGATCGCGGGACCGCGGTGGATGCGAAAAGCACAAGACCGGTCTGAGTGGAAAGCCTTGGGGGAGGCCTATGTCCAGCAGTGGGCGTCTTTCGGCTGACATGATGATGATGAGGCAGGCGCCGTAGTTTCATCAATAGCCTAGTTCACCAATCCATATCAGTTCATTGATAGAACCTATTATTAATGTTGCCATTCTTAGTCTTACACTAACCGGTCGTAGTTTGAACTCAGGGACAATCGCCAGTTAGTATCCCATCACTTTACTAAATTAAACTTGGCTTCGGCTCCATGTACGCCTTCCAAAGGTCCGGGACTCCCATAGTCCCGTGATAGGTAAAGACGTATAAATAAATTTAAGACAGACGAATAGAAAATACAAACTCTATCCGTCGCAAATTTGCAGAAAGAGACAACTACACAAACATAGTGGTGACAAATGTAGAAGTGCTACGCAGGGTTAAAAAATCCCGTGAACTAATTGCAAACCATTCGTAGGAGAAAAGTAGCCTACCTGGGTCATATTCTCCGGAACAAGCGATACCAACTGCTTCAGACTATCGTTATGGGCAAGATTGAGGGGAAGAGAAGCGTTGGCAGACCCAAGATGTCATGGCTCGGGAACATAAAGACCTGGACAGGCGTCGCCACGGTTGAACAGCTGTTCCGTTTGGCGAGAGATAGGAAGTTGTATGCAGAGCTGACTGCCAACCTCCAGTAGTGGAGAGGAATTTGAAGAAGAAGAAGTGGTGACCACTGTAGAAAGTCTATTCCAACGGTCGAGTGTGTGACATGACGATGATGATTTTTTATGGCAGTCACCGTATCAGACCCAAATGCATTAAGTACTTAACTAAAAATCTTAAGATTACCATCCTAAGACTACAATCCTAAGCCTATATTAATATTGCTAACCCTGAGGACTAAGATGGAATGCCATAGAGCTGGTCATAAATTCACGTACAAAACATTGTAGATTCTATCATAGAACGTTGTCACAGTGACATGATAAAACAATTTGTATGGCATTTCTTATGACTTGAATCATATCGTCACTGAGACACAGGTCTATGGTAGGTGAAGGTTCCATCCGGCTGATAGTACCTGCTAAGCTATTTTCTGTGAGTACGCCTCATCTGAGGCCCTACTTTGAAAATCGAAGTACGGCGTTACGTTAGCTTCACTGTCACTCGTCATTAGAGACTAAATCGAGAGAAAGGGATACAACGTAACTTCAAACTTCGATTTTCAAAGTAGGGCATCTGATTTCCTCTGCATCTGTCCTCATCTAAGACGCACTAGTAATCCCACAGAGAAGTCAATCGGCAGACAATCTATAACCAATCGGCGAACCAAATTAACTGCCAAAGGCATCGACAGATGGCGCTAGGAGAACAAATAATGAGAAATCCGGTGTTAGTTTAACTTTGGATTAGGTTTGCTTAGGTCTTTTATCGACCACTCCCCCTTCTCCCCTTATTTCTTCCCAATGGCATTTCCGAAAATTCTTTTTTTAGTGCACCTCAAGGGGTGCCCATGGAATACTCCCTCCCAATTTCAAATCCCTAGGTCCAGGTTTAGCCTGTGCGTTGTCAGTCAGTCACTCCAGGTGCCTATGATCTAGGCTAAGCTGCGTTGAATTACGACTAAAAGCGAGACACGAATACACAATATTTTTTTACGCACTGATAGGTTATGTTACGCTGCAACTTGGCGATGAGCGCTGGCGAGTTATATCAAAGATTACTAAGGGCCGTATTAATAAACTCATCTTGACTGTAACGCTCGTCTCGAGATGTTTCAAAAATGACGTGTTCTATGGTTTGGCGTTTACTTTGACGTACCTTGTGACGGGCCTCACCGTCAAGATGAGATTATTAATACGGCCCTAAGACAGGTCTCATTTAAAAAAACCTTACGGGTACCATTTTATTCTTAAGTTAGCCTTAAATTTAATTCGTAGAGTAAGAATAAGAAAAATTACAACGCTTATGTTACGTATAATCGATGACCAATCATGTTTTGTTTAGATAAAGTCAAGTAAATGACCTTTACAGGTGCTTTTTATGCTACAAAATTTAATCATGACGGAAAAAACGGTGATTAATTATGGCTTTGAGGACGGTTACGGAATAAAAGCTGGTGTTTAGATCGAAATTCAATTTCGAATGCGTAACTGAAATTTGGATTGAGGTAGATTTATGTTTTTTCTATTTGGTTTTTATGGCGGCGTATTCCCTACTCCCAAACACGACATAATCAACAGTAGTTGTTTTCATTGTAAACATTAACACCGTTTCTCATTTACTGGTTATCTATCTACTTTATAAACATTACGTTGTTTTGTTTCACACAAGTTGTTATTTTTTATTAAAATGTCGTTAAGAGGACTCCGCGCCGACCGTCCAGTGGCGTCCTCTAATATTGTGTTTTCTATGATTTGAAGTACTGTCTTGAAATCGAAGGATGGTTATTTATTATGCAAATGATTACACATTGAGGCTACCATTTTCTGTTGACTACATGAAGAGATTATTAAACTTTATCATATATGCATTGTGTATACATGTAAAGATAAAAAGATAAAAGATGTTTATTCAGTAAGTAGGCCGCACGGGCACTTTTACACG
Source organism: Acleris sparsana (assembly GCA_923062465.1). Lineage (NCBI taxonomy): Eukaryota > Metazoa > Arthropoda > Insecta > Lepidoptera > Tortricidae > Acleris > Acleris sparsana. The sequence continues at coordinate 21,424,671 of OV281286.1, forward strand.
TCAAAAATCTACCAGCGCTTCGGAAGAGACCACTGCTGAGAAGAAACGCCGCAAGAAACTCAACAGAAAGTCGTTTTTTTTTTTAAATACTACTTATGATATTATACAATTATAAAGCTTAACCTAGCATTATAGAAAACAATGAATTTAACATAAAACAAATAATAAAAAATATTCAAGCGTAGCTTGAGCAGGAAAGTGTGTCTCCACGGTCAATTTTGGAGATGTAAAGAGTCTCCAGATGTCAAAATAAAATTAAACAAAAATTATTAAAAAAAAACAAAAAAAAAAAACAAACACATGTGTACAACATATAAACATCCTTCGATTTCAAGAAAGTACTTTGGTTTATTAGACATTACAATAATAGCAATAGGGCTGCACCGAACGCTTGCTTTTTTTTTTTAGAGCGCAATAAATCAATCATACACAAATCGACCTAGTCCCAGTAAGCTTTACGCTTGTACCATTAAATACATTTCTTTTTATGGCTTAGAGAAGGCAAACGAGCACACAGGCCACCTGATGGTAAGTGGAAACTACGACCCATAGACATTCGCATTCACAAGACTGCAACCCTAAGACTGCAAATGCGCTGCCAACCCTGAGGACTAAGATGGATTGCCTATCTCATTACACCGGCTGTCTTATCCCCAAACCAGAACACAACAACGCGAACTGCTGTTTGGCGGTAGGTTAATGGATAAGATGGTGGTAGCGATCCGGACGGACCCAGCACAGGGTCCTACCACCCGCATACTTAGATACATCGAAAACATCTAGAACTCAAAATCAAACACTCGGGCTCATTACAAAAGCATAAAACCATATCGCTTTTGACGTGTCACTTATCAACGTTACTATAGCTCTTATTTATTTGACAGTAATGACAAACTACACTCAGGAGCAAAAATACCGGGTCAGAGTGCGTTTTTCATACAAACGAGGCTATTTCGAAGCCTTGGTTACTCGCCAGGGGTTGTTTTGAGTGAGGTTTAATTTTGGATACTGCGAGTTTCAATAGAGAAGATCAAAAGTTCTTAAGATACCTAACTGATCGCACAACCAGTTAACACCACAGCGGGAGAGTTTGGGTCAGCTGAGCACTTGGATTTCCTTACATTTTATTCCCATTACAGATGGTTTTCTGAACATGCACAATTCCGGCGATAACCGCAGATTCATTCAGTTGGGTATCCTAGGCACTCTTGAAGTCCTGTATCGATGCTCGGGGTACTCATCATCAGATTTCACTAATAACATTCCCTGGCGAGGAACTAAGGCTTCGAAATGGCCTCTTTAGTATGAAAAACTCTGACCCGTTATTTTTGCTCCTGAGTGTAATTGAAATCAATACGATAATATCTCTAACAATACGATAACACATACTATCAGCCTATTGGACCCTTACAACTGTTTCACAGTGACGTAATGATTCCAGTCGTAAAAGATGCCAAACCAATTACTTTATAATGTCACTGTGACACCGTTCTATGGTTATAGAGTTCAACTAAGAATTCTAACCGCTTCGTCAACGTCACCACAAAATACACGTCGCCATTGTTTCTACAAAAAAAACAACCGTATTATCCAAACCCGGTTAACTATCAATTTCCGTGACGTCGCAACGCTCCATCTCAATCGCGTGTTCTGTAACCTCTTTAATTGGGCGAAGGCAGTACCGCGGGGCAGCCCGAGCCGGCCTGACTGCTTACACGACTAAAATAGTGTAGTAAAATAGCTTATAACAAATTATTATCGAAATGTGACTGCGTGTAAAATCGTGTGTGAAAAAAATAAATCGACGGCTAATGATTTTAATGTTGATAAATTGATATTAGAGATTTGAAGTAAAACAAGAGTCGTAAAATAAGTGACTTTGTTGCTATTAGAAAAAAATACTTATTAAAATACTATACTAAACTCGATCTAACAGTAATTTAGAGTTTTAAATGCTTTTTAAACTACTTTACTATTCTATTTTGTGATTAAATTTACGTTTTCACATTTCAAACAAAGAACAAAGGAGTTTTAAGAGTCTTTCAAGTGATGCAAGTGATTATTATAAACCATTGATTCAATTAAACAATGAGGCTCTCTCGTCAGTATTTGAAATATAAATTAGTAACAACTGATGCACCGCTGCTGCATTGCACATTCTGTAAAATTAGAAAGCACGCCATCATTTGCAACCAAATTAGCTTCAGTATTATATTTCCATCGTAAAATGCAGCTTACTTTACTGCCATTTCTGATGCACTTTCAGCTTTCCAGTTTTATGACGCATTTTGAATTCTCATGCCTTCATCAAACTTTGTTCATCATTAATTAGTAAAAAAAATAACGTTATTAAAACAAATGTTCTACAATAATTGAATACCTTTACACAAACATCATGGTTTGAGCAGAGATTAGCTTTCGATAATATTGAATTCCATGAAATGGATGAAGTGCAATACGTTAACCTAAATTTAGGTACATTTCTTAATAATATACTTATAATGGTGATTTAAAAAGCCCTTTTGTAGCCTGAGCTTTTTGACCTACATAGATTCAATCGACAAGTAACTCGAAATTTTGTCTGACATTTACTTAACCTTTAGGCTTTCTGAATAAAAATATCTATATCGTTTTTCAAATGGTATAGGTACTATTTAATAGTTTTAGAAAAATATACAAGTGTGGCAATATTTTAGCTAAAAAAAAAATGTACGTTTTATACACATACAACCCTTGTATTTCTAAGTGAAACTTTAAGGATTTATGTCTTCTTATTCCCATTCACTATTAGGGGTACAATTAGCAAAATTTAAATGATTTTATTTGATCTAATTAATAAAGGATACTTTCAACCAAAAAAAAATACCTGCCTTTAATACTCAGTATCAAATAGTTTACAACAAATTCCCGCGTATAATTTTAGGCATTATTAATAAAATACTGTCAAGTCAAGAATGATTACAGAATTATCATCAAGTTTTTAGAGTTGCAGGTATTCAGGATTACAGGCGTGAAGGTATGTATTATGTAAGTGGTTAAAAAATCACTTTTAAACCGCTGAACCGATCTCGATGAAATCTGGTATGAAGATAGCTTGAACCCAGGGGAAGGATATAGGACATATTATACCGCGAGTAGCGATAAAAGAATTCTACGCGAGCAGAGTCACCGACAGCAGCTAGCAAACATACAATTAACGTTCTCGAGTACTAATTCAAACATTTCTGGGGCCTTGGTTAAAAATAATAAAAGTCATTTATTCAGTACGTAGGCCGCACGGGCACTTTTACACGTCAAGAATTTACCAGCGCTTCCCAAGAGGAGACCCCTGTCTGAAACTCAGCAGTCAGTCATTTTATACGTACCCTTTTTCATTACACGGTAATTCGACTTGTTCCCTTTTGACATAGTCCCCAGATTTGTACAACTCCAAAAACGTAATTATGCTCGGAAAGTAAGTTAAAAATTTACGAAAATTCTCTTCCTAAATACACCCGTGCGCGGGACTCGTATAAAATGATACGTATGTTGCCCCGGGTAATGCGAGGCTTAATTATAAATGAACCAGGTTTTTCCGGTTTAAATTATGTATGGAAAGTTTATCCCCCAAAAAGGCTAAGCACTCGCGAGCTTCTTTTATTGGAACTTTGTAAAGCTTTAGCGATATACTGATTTCATAAAAAAAAAAAAAAAACAGTAAGTAGGCCGCTCGGGCACTTTTACACGGCATGATACTACCAGCGCTTCCCAAGAGGAGACCACTGCTGAGAAGAAACGACACAAGAAACTCAGCAGTCAGTAATTTTTTAAACATATTTCATATTTCATATTACAATGGTACAACTTAGTCTAGCATTATATAAAGATACAAGTATAAATTAAATATAATATCAAATAACAGTAGTTCAGCAGGAAAACATGGCAAAAATCTTGCGGGAGAGAAAGATAGAAAAGAATAAAATAAAATAAAATAGAATCGACTACTTATATATGTGTATATGAGATGGTGCAAGATGACCACATAAAAGTTTCGATATGTTTTCCTGCATCAACGGTGTCCCCCAGACAATAAAAAGCAGGATAAAGCTTTAAAGCTTTTTAGCAGGATAAAGATGATATAAAAACCAGCCAAGTGCGAGTTAAACTCACGTGGGGAGGGTCCCGTACATTTTTTTTTATAGAATTCTGTAATAACTATCTAATGAACTATATTCTTGGTTTCTTTCCAAATTTGAGGCTGAGATCAGGAGGAGAATGGTCAATTTTCGTATTCTTTCACGAATATTTTTTAAAAGTTTATTTTACAATAAAAACAAAAATATTTAAGATCCTCATTACGAGCCCTTTCATTTGATATATGACACAGTAAGGTATGCAAAACCTTTTTACTAATTTCCTAATTTTTCCCCCGAAAATGACACTTATTTAAAAAAAAACTTTGCGCATCTGTGTTTGGGTTATCAATCCATATGTGTATCAAATTTCAACTCAATTAACGGGTTGAATTTTAAAAAAAAAATGCTATGGACGGACGGACAGCATGAAAAATTGAAAACTATCACGAAAAATATTAAATAAACAACTTTGAATAGAAAATTATCTCGAATTCAGTCGAGATAATTTTCTATTCAAAGTTGTTTATTTAATATTTGGCAGGTATGCACATTTTAGTCGCTTCAACTCAAGAATCAATATTTCTACTTAGTCGTGATAGTTTTCCTTTTCTCGTTATAGGGTGACGGCACCAATGATGGACTTTGTAGGTGACAGGCACCAGTAATGGACACTTCACTCCTAATTCAAATTTCACACGGTCCTAAATGGATTGTTGAAAAACAAATGAATAACGCTTACCTTCTGTCAAATAAGAATCAAGTGCCCATTACTGCTTCCATCACCATATCATACATTATTATATTTTCGTCCCTGTGCTGATATACTACGCGGTAAACCCCCATTGCTTTTGAAGTGTTATATAATATTGTCAATGTCTTGAGAGCTCTTATTTTTACAAACCAGCGTTTACTTTTAGATTGTTATTTCGTATTCTAACTAATCGTTTATTTTAGGCGGTTCCTGTATTTAAATGAAAAGTCAAAGTCAAAGTCAAAGTTCTTTATTCTTCAATTTAGGCATAATATAATGCACCTATGAATGTCAAAAAGCATTACCACCGGTTCGAAAAATAAAACCTTTGCCCCGAGAAGAACCGGCGTAAGTAACTCGGCAAGGTATATTTTTTTCAAGAAAATGGTTTACATCATTACATTTGTTTTGTTGTTTGTTTTGTGCACAGACAGAAACCACAGATTGTTAGCGCGCATCGCTTGGCACAGATAAGCTATATAAACAACACATTTTCAAGACTTATTGTCACGTAATGCAGATAGTGTTAGTTTATCTCATGGCCACCTGGGGCGCTGTCTGTTGTGACATACCTACAGTTATTTTTTAGTTTTATTTCATTTTTAATTAAATGTATGTACCGAAATGTCTGTGTGGCCTTCCGTGTCTTCACCGAGCGGTCCCAACGGAAGATCAGCGTTGGCTTCACAGCCAGCATATGCTGAGTTGGGTCCGTTTCGCAACATTAACGCGACATGTCGTCTCTTTTCTTTTATTTTTGTTACTTTTTATTTTATTTTTTGTCTGCGTGTTTTTGTTGTGAATAAATGATTTACTTACTTACTTACTTACTTACATAATAATTATAAATAGTTTACAATATCACAGTATTTTTGCACAGTAGGTGCACCTTTTTAAGCGTAGAAAACCAAGCTAAAACCGACTCACAGGGTCCCAAGATACAGCCTAGTTTGGGGTCCACACATTTTTATATTACTTGACAGTAATGGCAGCAGAGTTAATAACGATACGATAACATGTCAAAGGCAATATTGTTTTATCGTGTAGAATACAGACCTTGTATATTTCAAATATGTGTGTCAGATCCGCTGAGTTTATTTATTTACTTAAACTTTATTGCACAATTAAAGATCTAAACATATAATCAACTGGCTAAACAGAAACAAGTCAAAGGTTCAGATTGTAACTCGAATGGACTAACCGCATCGTAAAAACAAAATAAAATATTTTTTAACTCCGTAAATCATTATCTCCCCATTACTGCAGCTGACGTTAATATCCTAATGACGTATGAAAAAGGCAGTATATTATTTTTACTGTATTTTATAGGTTATATTTTGAATGTACTAAATAGAACGGTGTAACAGTGACATTATGAAACGATTTGTTTGACACTTCTTAAGACTTGAACCATAACGTCAGTGTGACACAGTTCTATTGTGTGTCAGGGTTCCATTGGGTCTATAGTACAATCAACAGCATAAATAAGTGATCATTTATGTACCTTGTCACTTTAACGTCATGTTTGAAATGTCATATAAAATTGTGAAACGATTGAAAGCGACAAGGTACATAAATGATCACTTATTTATACCGTTGACTGTACGTGTGTTATTTTAGACAACTTCCTATTATATCCACACTGCCCTATATATACTTAAAATTAAAATTAAATTTTGCCGTTTTTTTAATTCATCAATAATATTTTTAAGGGAAGAACCTAGTTCTGGAATTAATAATAAGTAATAGAGAGCCAGCTTTAAAAAAAATACCGACTGAGATATTTGATATTTTGGTCAACATGTTTTCTTCAAAATGACACCTCGTTTAAAATCATTCGAGCTTATTAGGCTATGGAACGGACTTACCTACATACACACATAAGCGCGAAAACATTACCCTTCTTCTGGGTCAGTGTGATACAAATAGCTTTATTACTCGATTAGTTAAAACTATTTTCGTCATGGGCCTAAGAGGTCATTATGACATGGTTATGCAGTTCATTTTTATGGTGAGCGTAAAAGACAGAGCTATAGCAGTTATACATATCTGTCTTTTTCTCTCAGTGTAAACTGAACTGCATATATATGACATAATAACCCCCTAGTTGTGGTATCGTTTTCAACTCAGCCGCCATTACGTCAAGTAAATAAGAGCTAACAAAACGTTGACGATACGATAACAAGCCAAAAACGATATGGTGTTTACCGCCTAGGAACATGGCATTGAACTTTTTAAAACATACTTTTCACGCCACTGCTCGGAAATGTGGCGAAAGATGGTCTGTTCTTGGTCCCCAAAACAATCGATAGTTTTACATTGAATGAGCAGGCCTACTACGAATTTAAACAGACCAACTATGTTAACATTGTTGGTCTGTTCCATTGACCAATAACATCGGTCCGCTGATCACTAATTCGACCAATCAGAACACACTTTGTGCTGCATATGAAATTAAATTGGCCAATGAGAAGTCGTTTTATTTTTTTAATAATATTCATCCCTTCACGGATAGGCAAAGGAATCAGATTCCATACAGCCATATATGTCTGCTTTTAATTATCTGAAATAAAGTTTTTTATTTCCTCGCAGTAATCGTGAAAAGCACTGTGTTAAGCCTCGGCCGAAAGTGCAATAGATGGACTCGTACTACGAAGTAGCTCGTCCATCTATTGCTTACTTTCTAACCTCTACAACAATGTACTTTTCTGTTCGACTTAGATAACCAAGTTCATCGTCAAACCTTTTTCCTAACCAGTACACATTACGAATAAAAATCAGATAAATAAAAATGTCTTTCTTGTTTTATTACCGCAGAGGTTTAGCGTATAAACTGCTTTGTTTAATCCCCCCTATTACCCCCCTAAGTAAACCGGAAACCGGTTGCGTGACGGAAGGGCGAGCAGAAATGATTCCCTTTCATTTGGTAATCGGTCAAACTGTTTGTCTTTTCTGCCGTCCGAACCAATAAGTAGTATCCCAGATTCAATTGCCAAAATAAACTCAACCCTCTCCGCTTCGTAATGGGGTGGTTATTGTTACAGGAGTTTTATTTGAGGTGTTGTTATTTGATTTAGCGGGGAGTTTTACTATAGTAACTCGAAGATATTGGTTGTGTGATTGACTTTTATTATTTAACTAGCTTCAGCTCGCTACTTTGTCCGCGCAGAATTTGTTATTTGGCCATTCCGCGTTGCAGTGGATCTTGATTATCGTTATTCCCTCATAATTGCCAACGTGTAAGATGAGTCGGGGTAAGTGCGCCTACGAGGCAATTGCACCCAACCAACAATATATCCTAGAAAATATATGGTTCCTCGCACTTACTCCGTTGACGCTTTTGCCCTACCTTGGGGTAAGCGCGTCTATTATTTTATAGGAGATATTGTTGGTTGGGTGTAGGGTTTGCAATATCCCCCCAGTTTTTTAATATTCGGATAATTGAATACTTCAATATTTATTATCCGAATATTCGGATAATTTGAATAATTTCGGATAATTTTGGTATTTTATAAAATAAAACAAAATTAGCGTATTTAAAGGTGTGTAATGCATAAAATCAACAAGTCAAGTAACTAAAAACCTGAAAATTAAAAATACAACATGCTTTTATAATCATTATAGGTATATGAGTTGTCATTATGGCACCACGTAATTTGTAATTTTTATAACAAAATAAAATTGCAAATCACATTTTTTTAAATACCACGCGTGACGCGACGCGAAACAGTAACAGACAACCTACCTTCTACAGATACAGACTGACACTTGGGTGCACTCGCCCCGTAGGCGCACTTACCCCGACTCACCTTATAACATGGGTATAAGCTATCTCCAATCGAAATTTCATCAAAATCCGTCAAGCTGTTGTAGCGTGAAAGAGTTACAAACAAACACAAAGTTTCGCATTTATAATAATATATGATAGTGAGATTCTAAGAAGGACTGGCCCTCTATTCCGCATCGTATAAGCTCATCTTACTTTGATATCACTATCATATTGTTGACGTTACGACTCCTATTCACTTGACAGTAGAGCTGTATACGATTGGCTCTATTCTACGCAGTAAAACGAAATTGCTTTACGTACGATAACATGTACTGCTTTTGAAACGGCCGCCATTACTGTCACGTAAATAAGAATTATCATCACATCAATATTTTACCGAGTGGAATGGTGTCAGCTGTGTGATAACGATATCAAAGCCAGGTGAGCTCCACCCAGGTACGGTCGGCTAAGAAAGCAGTCTGCCAGTTTTGACAAAAGTTTATGTGAGAACTAATTATCCCTAAGGTTGACACTAGTCACTGTTATAATAATATTGCAAGGGAAAATCGAACTTGTTGTATTATGACGTGCAATTGAACTTCAATCGTAGGGTGGTAGACCATATTTTTGGCCGACTTTACCACCTTGTAGCGTATCTTATGATAGTTCTGAAACTCTTTGGCCCCAACAGCCATCTGTTCAATGAACGTGCCAATGAAGTATATCAATTTATTTTGGAATATATCTATAAAAATATCTATTTAAAGATTTTTAATTTAATTGAAGTTTTATTGCGAAGCTATTTTATTAGGTAAATATTTTAATCAAACGTTCAGTCGCAACTCCAAGGTTGTATTTATTGTCATTCAAATGGTACGGCTTTTCTAATAAACATAGCCATTAAATCCACATATATAATTCAACCCTTCTGCGCGCTCTATTTCAAATCCAACAAGGACCAATTTCCTTTAACAAATAACTTCAAGCATTAATTTAAGTTATGTCATGTAACTTTTTATTATTTTTGCGGAACATCGCGTGCAAACTTATTTTGGCAACCGGTTAAATAATGAACTGACAAAACTTCTAACGAAAATGAGACGTTCGTTTGACAGTATAGCGGCGTTTGACTGAAAAAATAACTTGGTAATGCGGATATCATGCAATTTCTCCATTTGTTAAGGAAATGTGTATGTTATTCGTACTTATCTAGAATAACTTTATCCGCAAACAAGGTGCTATCTTAGGTAGGATCTTTATTACTTACAAAATCGTCAAAGAACTGTGTTATAGTCTTGAATATAGACATTTTAGTGTCGTAGTCGAAAGTGGGCTAAGTGAATCAGAAGGAAGTTATGCAAATTTACGAGATTTTGAAGGTAGGATGGTAAATTCTACGCAAAAGAAACTTGGCTAATTTCATTTTTGAAAACGATAACTGCATTTATGGATTTTTGAGAATTCATTTGCCTAGTTAGAAGTGACCCGGGTTCAATTCCCAGTCATGGCAAACACTTGAGATGAGCGCGAGTATTTTTTTCTGAGTCTTGGGTCTTTATACGTATGTAAGTATTTATAAGTCAAGGGACAAGGGACAAGGGACAATGTCACACCAATTGACCTAGTCCCAAACTAAGCTCTACGGGCAGGCTTCTACTATTTGCCAACACTTCCGGTCGGTCGGTCTCCCGGTTCGCGGTCGCCACTCTACAACCTTTTTTTTTTTGGTAGCGGAAAGGTTCTAGAGTGGCGACCGCAAACCGGGAGACGAAGTGTTGGCAGACCTTCCACAAGGTGGACTGACGATCTGATAAAGGTCGCGGGAAACCGCTGGATGACAGCAGCAGAGGACCGATCGTTGTGGAAAACCTTGGGGAAGGCCTTTGTCCAGCAGTGGACGTCTTGCGGCTGATAATGATGATGATGACTGAAATTTTAATTTTATAATCTACTATGTGACGTCACGTGCCTGCTTGACTTGAGATGTCAATATAAAATATATAGACAAGACTTCAACGCAAACATGTTGTAAGTTCTTCAGCATGAGAAAATATAGGTAAGTTTTGAGTCGTCCACTTATAACCGCTACCGGTCTATTTACAATGGCAATGTTGACACGATTTACAATTTTTATTTACTTTTTATTGGGCTCTTGTATGCTAATGTTACACTGTAGTCTTTTTATTAAAAAACAGGTGATATACAAACTCATTCTCGCATACTACGTATTGATAAATGATACCTCATTGGATTCGTCTCATGCTGCATGAGTTGTATAAAATTTACTAGCGTGCCTCCTCGTAAGCGTCATGGTGTCCCCTTAAAAAGGGTATACCAATTTAAATATAGTAAGGACCTCACAGCTGATGACAATATGGAGATGCAGCGAAGGGAGCTAGCAATGAGGGCTATAGCCCGCAGGTTCACTCGTTAAAATGTAATTATTTATAAACGTACAACGTGTTTTTTTATGGCATAGGGAAGGCTGACGAGCACACAGGCCACCTGATGTTAAGTGGAAACTGTGACCCATAGACATTCACATTCACAAGACTGCAAGCTTTAGACTGCAAACGCGTTGCCAACCCCGAGGACTAAGATGGAATGCCTCTATGCTAGTCATTACGCCGGCTGTCTTATCCCCAAACCGGAACACAACAATGCAAACACAGCTGTTTGGCGGTAGTTAAATTTACTTATTCAGTATATTGGCCACGTCCGCTTTTTCACACTTCGGTAATTCGTAGTCATCTTACGCCTTGGTCTAGAAACAAGACTATCTATGCAGAGAAGAAACGGCGCAAACTACCAGGAAATAAGGCTCCATTTAGCCGGCTACGGTACACTAAAAACGTAACTTTTGCTAGATTAAAAAATACCAGAGAGACTAGACTCAAATCGCGAAGAATGCGGCGTATTTGTAACCATTGCGGCCGGAATTTGGGGCAAGCTTTTTAGAAATACTAGGTTTTATTTAACACCTGGAAAATAAACCTCGCTAAGGTTGTAAGGGTTGGACTTTCTACATATCTATATCTTTAGACGACGCTGGCCTAGTTTTTATCGACCCTGCCGACGAAGCTAGCGGTCCAGGGCTCAAATACTGGTAATGGCAGATATTTGTGTGATGCGCGCGAATATTTGTTCCTGCGTCATGGATGTTTTCTATGCGGGTGATAGGACCTTGTGCGGGGTTCCGTCCGGATCGCTACCACCATCTTATCGATTAACCTACCGCCAAACAGCAGTGTTCGCATTGTTGTGTTCCGTTTTAAGGGATAAGACAGTCGTTGTAATGACTGGCATAGAGGAATTTCATCTTGGTCCTCAGGGTTGGCAACGCATTTGCAGTCTTATGCTTGCAGTCTTGTGAATGCGAATATCTATGGGTCACAGTTTCCACTTACCATCGGGTGGCCTGTGTGCTCGTTTGCCTTATCTATGCCATAAAAAAAATCGTTATTTGACTATAATATTATCACTGCCGCTTTTGGTTTTTGGACACAAGAATACCAAATCTATCCTCCCTCGTTACTCAGATTCAAAGGGCGGACGCAGACGTCACTTTTATGTCAAATTCATTAGATTAGTTTAAAGGGAAAACCGAAGCGAGGCCGACATCGAATTTTACATTCAACATGGGGTCTATGGCTGGCTGTCATTCTGGAAACATCTGTCCAATTATTATTATTTTTGTAAATTACTTTATCGTTGCTTTGGGTTCGCAAATCCAGAGCAGTTTTGTGGGACAACTTGTAACATTGATGAAGAACTTGCATTGAATATAATAACAGTCAAAAGATGGTTCCAAATGAGTAAGCGGTCAAGATCACACCAAGCCGTTGGAGTGGATGCTCGCCATCTTCAAGGGCCATAACGACAATGACTGGAAGACTCCGACGACAGGACAGGATTCACCGTACACAGTTGCTTATACATACTTGACATTGGCAAAATTACGTTATTATGTAGACGCCATTAAATAAATAAATAATAATAATACGTCCAAGAAGGTTACTATAATCCCATAAATAAAAACCGCCTTACAAAACCTTCAGTGAGTGAGTTCGGCCTGTTTTTGTTCCATAAAAAGTGTTAGTTTCCGAGGGAATAATGATAAGATCGAGTGATTCTACACGAATAAAGTCGCAAGCCAAAGCGATTATAACCTATATTATTGAAAACCAACCAAGTGCGTGCCGAGAACGCATTACTACCGCAGGGTTCCGTACCATGGGCAACGTAATAAAAATAATTTTAAAGTTTAACAAATTTAGACCTTTGTATTTGTTGAGATTATTTGTGGTTTCTGATTTATGTCTACGTTTATTAGTATATTAAACATACACGTGAAGGGTCCACGGAAAGAACATGTCTAGTCACTTCTTTTTTTCAAATGAGTTTTGAATCTCGATTTGTAGAGGACGAAACGAACTATTAGGTACCAGTTTCAGATATAAATCGTCATATAACTGGTATTTTTATACTCTTAAAAAACCTCTACACGGAACTTACGTACAAAATGACATGGTTCCTAACTTTCAAATCGCAATATCAATCCGTGAACCCTTTACAGAGAGACAGCTTTCAAAATACAGCAGTTACTGACGACTAGGAAAACCAACTTGAATTTCATTCAATTTAATGTCATGTGAATACTCGTATACGTAACATAAGATACCTATTTTCTTTAACCTTCGTGTTGTACCTATAAACCTAACAATTGAAAACTCTTTACTCATAATAGGTAATTAAAAGAAAATTGTTAGGTATCAATTAAGAGCCTTTTACATTAGTTTAACGTGATTAACTGATTAATTTTAATAATTGAATATCTTTATAACCGTACGAGTTATCATATGTCTGTCTTCGGGAAATTAGCTTAATTTTACTTGAAGAACGTGCCCTTAAAGTTATCGTAAATAAAAAAAAACACGGTGTATATTCGTACATAATTATAGCACTGAAACTTGGACTGCACTCGGCTAGTATACTAGAACTCAATTTTTTCATTTATTATTTACGCGCGCGATATGAACGGATTTGATTTGATATGGCTTAAAATTTGCACGTAGAGTTCGGGAATGGGCCACATTTCCTCTTTTTTTAACGCATTGATTCATGATGTAATATAAACTGCTGTAAAGTCTTCACTTCATGCCAATTTTTTCCATGGAAAATCGTTAAAGTTGGTCGACTTGTACACGTGTAAAGATTGTGGGTTAAGGTCCCAGGGGTTTACGGAATAAAACGGTGAAAAAATTCCGTATTTAACTTTCTTATGCACTGCAAAGTGAAAAGCGGGGCTAGACAAGTTGCCATCGAATACAAACGCTAGCGTTTGGAGATCACCTATCGCTTTGCGTTGTCAGAAATGAAAAAGCTAGCCAAGTAGCCCTTAGATACTGATGTTTATATCGTGATAGTGCTCGTGTTGAATTCAACCTGTCAAAATAGTACCGCGTAACGACGGACAAAACGTCAAAACTATCATTATTCGATTAGCGCGAGTGATAGTGATGACATTACAGCGTGTGAGTTGTAACGAGTGATATATCACGTGACTTACGTCAATTCCATACACTTTTGTAAGTGACAGGTGATCAGTGATCAGCTGATCACCAAACGCCAACATTAAACTTAATGAACAAGTACCTACCTAATACCTAACTTTCTCTCTAAAAAATATATTGTCAAACGCCATCTAGTAGAGCGATGTGAAATTACAAACGTTGATTATAAACGTCTTTTCGTAAATTAGACATCTAGCGGCTGGTAGCGACAACAGTTGCTCGATGACTGTACCATCTAGCGGCAAGTAGTAAAGAACAGTTTCTATAAATTTGCTCCAGATGTCGTAATCATTATACATATCAAGAAAGGTAATAATAATTATCATCAATCTGAATTCTAGACATAATCTGATAAAAATACAAATCAAAATTGGAACTTCTCGGCCCAGAATATGATTTGTCTACCATTCGGCGTCGAGACCTTTGGTCCGTGGGCTACTAGGCGCTCTAAGCCTCTTTAGGTCCGTTCACACAGACAGAGAGGAGAGCAGATTTTTATTATTTATTATTAATGACAAAAGCACATGCAAAAATAAACCTTTTTTCAATGACTCGAAACTGTTTCGCACGTGATAAAAATCTGCTCTCCTCTCCGAGCCGGTCTGTGTGAACACGGACCCAAGAAATTTTTAAGAGGCTTACTGACGTCACGCGAGACCGAAAAGCTGGCAGTTTCCTCGCTCAATGTATTAAGTTTCCATTACTGCTAAATTCCTCCCATTTTATACATTTCTAAATTAATACTTACTTTACTTTGACGATTGTAAATCCACTCGTGGATTAGATTTCACTTGAAATTCTCATAAAAGCAACATTTTAAAAATGTCTTGACAACAAGAAGAAATAATAAAACCTGTGCAGTATTTCTTATCTATAGCCGACGAGCAGTTTTACTACGTTCGCGTAAAATATCACTATAGGACTATAATAAAATTGTTGTAGCACCACCAATTTACTCGTGCGGTTGCTAGTGGCGCTACTGCCCATACATAGTGGGCGAGTTTTTACGTATTTAGTTTTAGTTCCTAGTTTATCCGCCTGTAATGATATGGTGGTATTCGTGAAGTTTTCTCGACCTACTACACATGCGAGGATCTTTTTGATTCGCAGAAAGGGGGTGGTCTAGGCGATAAGCTAAGAACATACTTGAATTATAATGTTTGTACCAAGAAGGGTTCATGGTTTTGAGCCTAAAAATCAGTCTATCTGCAGTCAGTCAGTGAGTGAATATACGTTTGTATATAAAAGAAGCTAGCTTCAGTTTATTGCGGTGGATCTTCTCAGCAGCGATCTCTTCTTGGAAAGAGCTGGTAGATTGACGTTTAAATAGCCGTTTGGCCTATTTACTTAAAATTTTTTTTTACCGACTTGACTGCCGTGTTAGGAGGGTTATGTGTTTATCAGCCCATTTATGTATGTATGTTTGTTTCTTTGTGGCACTCTAGAAACTAAACGCGTCGACCGATTTTGAAGATTATTATTATGTCATTCGATTTGTCTTATTCTTGAGAGTGTCACCAAAGACAGTAAGTAATCAAAATTATATTATTATAGTGGATATCATTGAATAGGTATTTAAAGATCATCTTTAGATTTCCTTCAACAATTTTCATTTTGAATGATTACTTATACTCGGAAATCTAATTATAGACCAAAATCTGACAGTGCTCATCTTGATTATTTCGTTATTTTAACATTATTTCATAAACTCGTGTAACCAGTAATATTAGGGTAAGTTTTATTGATAAAAATACTTACACTTGAACCAACATGCAGTAATCACAGCGAATGTGCGTCCACAGAGGTTAGGATTTAGGTCTTTGATTAGATTTCCAAGTATACGATCTATAATGATTTGAAGTTGGTGAGCAACAGTCGGGTTCCTTGAAGCTTGCTTTTTCTTTCACTTTTTTATCTTTATCACCCACACGATGAACATCATTCCACACGCTTGAGCTTTGTTGCTTGCACCATGGCCTTTGCCGGGCCTTCTGCCGCGCCAGCCGCCGCTTGGCAGGCGCGGCAGAATGTCGCTGACGACGGCTCTGAACAACGCGGCGGCGGCTGCCGCGGCCGGCGCAGGCAAGAAGGCTGCGCAGGTCCAGCTGCAGGCCGAGCTGGGGACTGATGACGAATGGGCCAAGTTCCTGCTGAGAGATGGACTTTTGGGTAAGATTAATTGGCCAACAAAAAAGTTATAGATAACTAACAATCAAGCTCACTGACTTAAAATCGGCGCTGTTCTGACACCTCAGCATTTTGCTGAGCCATTGTCCGTTTCACTGCCGCGAGGACACACATTGTCTGCTATTCCTGTTCACTTAACTGTTTTTTTTATTCTTTTCTATATTTATGTCTTATGGTTGGTGAATAAATGTATTTATTCTTCTTCTAAGATTCAATAATAATAATATTTGTGAATGTATCCTATAAAGATACAGGCTGTTTAACTTTTACTGCCAAGGGCTCTGATGTTCATTCAAAATGGACCCGCCTAGCGGGTCGGTGGCAGTCAATGCGTTGGTCACTTTAAATGGTACAACAGCTAATGATTGCATGTCCAACTTAGAAAAATAATTGCAGATCTAATAAGATTACAACTACGATTAGACTAGACTCATCATGTCAGCCGAAAGACGTCCACTGCTGGACATAGGCCTCCCCCAAGGCTCTCCACTCAGACCGGTCTTGTGCTTTTCGCATCCCCCGCTTCCGCGATCCTTACAAGGTCGTCACTCCATCTTGTTGGAGGCCTACCTACAGCTCGTCTCCCGGTCCGCGGATGCCACTCCAGAACCTTCTGACCCCATCCGCCATCAGTCCTGCGAGCAATGTGCCCCGCCGACTGCCACTTCAGTTTACCTATTCTTCGGGCTATGTCGGTAACCTTAGTTCTACTGCGGATATCATCATTTCTGATTCTATCGCGCAGAGAAACCCCGAGCATAGCCCTCTCCATAGCCCTCTGAGTGACTTTGAACTTCTAGACTAGACTAGACTAGCGATATTCTATGACTGGGTGCAATCTATGCATTAAATAGATCAATCTCTCGAAATAAATTCTCTGATGATGGTAAAAGCGGCGTCAAATCTATTGCGTTTACTTTAGAAAAAGCTACTCGTTTTAATACTATTCAGAGAGTCGTTAAAAAAAACCCAAGATTGTACCAAAATCTTGCTTTTTTATGTGAAAATGTACTAATAATTAGTGATTAATGTCTTGGCGGCAGTTGTGGACGTGTACTCGGAGTGGTGCGGGCCCTGCATCGGCATGGTGGGGAACCTCAAGAAGATCAAGGTGGAAATAGGGGGGGATAACTTGCACCTCGCTGTGGTACGTAAATAGGTACTTTATAAAGCTACAAATTGTAAGTTAAATTTTTATCCTTCCAAAACTGCTGAAGTGATGATAATGTTTCTCACAAGGTATCGTATGGTTTTTGTCGTGATATTTTATGTAACATGGTTACATACATATACGTATACCTTCACTCCCGTCTCCTATGGAACGCCGGCTGCACCGGTCTAAACGTTCAACTTCTGCTTCCTCTACATTCATCACCCTCTTCAGTAGGGAATGCAATTAACCGATTAAATGTAGCATCGGTTAATTTACCGGTTAAGATGAAATTTATCGATTAATCGATTAATAACCGGTTATCAACCGATTGTTTTTTTTTGCTTAAAAATAATGGTTTCCTTTAGGTTATTTAACATGAAAACTTGTGAACAAAGACGTGTAAATAAAACAGACATATTTATTATGTGAAAACGCTTTAATTAGTGCTATAATTATTTCTTAAATGTTAGATTAGAGATCAGTATTTAGACCACCATGGTGGTCTAAATACTATATACTGGTGCACCAGTATATTAGTTTCATTTCTACACATTTAGGACATTCAGTATCTTAAAAAATCAACAACAGTATAATAGAATGTTACTACTCCATAGTAGTATAATATAAAAAATAGTTTTTCTCGTAATATTCGCTTGTAAAAAGTCGATTTAATAACAAAAAGTCATCAAAATAACACGCGCTTAACTGCTTATGTAACCACTAACCACTAGCAAACCAACAGACGCGTCTATTTGCATCAAGTGTGAAGGGTACACTAGCTTCCTCTGACGTTATCATCTGAGCTCTGGGGCCATAAAAACCCTTTTGCGAACATCTCGCTCGCTCTAGAGAGGTTAGCAGATTATAACGGTGTTTTAGAAAGAGACCATTAATCGGTTAGCCTTGTTTTTGTAGCGCGTAGAGCGTTCTCGCTTTTACTCATAAACGTGTAACCGGCCGGTGCAGTGCAGTGCAGTGCAACTAGGGAATGCAATAACCGGCCAAATTTGATAACCGGTAAATTACCGCCCTCGGTTCGGCAAAACCGGTAAACCGGTAAATTACCGGTTTTTGTGGTTTTTAAATAAAAGCCATTAAAATTATGGAAAATCGTTTATTTAAGTTTAAAAAGTAATTTAAAAATAATGATGGGTATACCTTTACTTCCCAGAATTTCATATGCCCGAATTTCACCTGCCATAATTTACAAATGGCATAATGTTACATCTTATAATTTCATAATATGATAAACTGATTGTTTATCATAGTAGTCAAATAACAGAATCTTTGTTTCCCATAATATTAATTTCAATAATTTCATTTTTCATAATCATTTTAATCCATATTTGTCACATGCCATAATGTCATTTGCCGTCCGTGTAAATGGTGAATGGTGATGTTTGAATAAGGAAAAATTTACCTACATAGGTTAGGTTAGGTTAGAGTTGCAACAAGGCGCGAAGCGCCTAAACTACGCGGAATAGGAGCTCCGCTCAGCGGAGCTCCGTCGACATTAGTTTCGATCATTTATGTCCATATCAGTCGTGAATAAACACAAATATGTTAGGTTTAATTACATTAGTAATATAATATTTAAAAAAATGTTATTCAATCAATATATTTATTGCAATAAAACCAAGTGTTACATAACAAATACATACTTAATGTAAATACGAATTTGACGCTAAAGCACGCCTAAAATTTAATTCCTTGCCTTCTTTTGAATATTCGCCTTTGTTGGATAATATGTATGTCATTTATTTTATTTGTGCGATTAATAGTTTTTGTCTTCTTTTCATTTCTGGTTCACCATTGAGAATGGTTTCAATTTGCAGCATTATTACATGCGATTCTTTTATAATTTCTGTGCTGAAAAAATAAAAACTGGGATAGCATTTTACCATTATTGTATTAATACGATTGTGCCAATCTTCGGCAAATGCATAGCCAGGATGGATTCGGAAATAAACTTTTTAGTATGGCGTTTAAATATTCTATTAAATAAAATTATTGCACTTAATAATATGGAAAACATTACGTATGGCATCAGTATCATTATGGCATCTAACTTTCGGGAAAACAAGAGTATGTAAGATAACTTATCTGGGAAATGTAACATTCGGGCATATAAAATTCCGGAAAAAGAAATTCGGGCAAGTAAAAATTATATCATATCAATTTCGGGCAAACAATAGATAATCATAATGATGACAACTTGAAGTAATAATTGGAAACTTTGATCTAAGAAAAAATATCAATCAGTCTTAAAATTAAACAAATCATTGTAATGATTAATATTCATTTAGCAGGTAGCAAACTAAAACAATAGGCTTACATGTTTACCATTAGGTTGAAAGGGAAGGGATGGTAAAATAAAGAAACAGTAAACAAATAGTAATAA
Organism: Acleris sparsana; assembly: GCA_923062465.1. Taxonomy (NCBI): domain Eukaryota; kingdom Metazoa; phylum Arthropoda; class Insecta; order Lepidoptera; family Tortricidae; genus Acleris; species Acleris sparsana. Next base: position 21,444,620 of record OV281286.1, read on the forward strand.
GGTACATCTTCGGCTGGCTCTGGAATACGTAGCGTTACTTGCTTGCTTCGTAATACTAACATAAGTTTACAAATAATTATCAGTTTTATTCAAAATTTAAAAGTCAATTTCAATCAAATACATTTTTAAGGAGTGTCTGAAAGTATATTGCACTTAAAATCATATTATTTAGCTTTTCACGGTTCGGTAAATTACCGGTAATAGCTTTAAATTACCGGTATTTTACCGGCTTTAAAAAGGGTCGGTTTACCGGTTTGCATTCCCTAAGTACAACATATCTTCTTTTGTTAGAAACAAAATAATAAAAGCGACACCAACGTTATTTGTTTCATTTGTAAAAATCTTATTAATTTTACAGCTCACTAAGAGTTTTTTAATTGATATTATGCATAATTGCGTATATTGCGATGTTTGTGTAATTTTAATATTATATTTAGTTTAATTTGTGTCGTCTTTCTAGTAAAAACTTAACAAACGAAGCTTTTTGCAGATCACTTCTATTAACCGGTTAATCGGTTAATTTCATATTTTAACCGGTTACGTTTTTTGGCATAAATTTTCGATTAAAATCGGTTCATCGGTTAACCGATTAATCGGTTTGCATTCCCTACTCTTCAGAGACTGCATAACCGGAAAATAAAGGTACCGTTTTAAAACGGTATGACGTCATTTCAGTAGCGGTTGGTTTCGGTAGCGCCAAAGATGTTAACGGGTAGTCGGGTACCGTAATATAACGGTACCGTTATTTTCTTTTGATACCTGAACCGCATCGTTTGGGCTTTATGAGGGTGCCGCCAACAGTGCCAACCAATCTCGTCTAGTGAGTGTGGCTCACGCGAGCGTGGTAGCTCTTGTGAATCGACCCGTAGCGAGCGAGACTCGCGCGCTGCCGTGAGTACTTACTCACGACATCGAATCTAAAAAAAGTGACGATCAAAATATTTGTACTGAAATAATACCGGTTGACTTTTCAATAAAGGTACACTTATGAAAAATAGCGGTACCGTTATTTTATACCGGTACCGTACCTTTATATTTTAACCGGTATAGTTCTACCTTTATGACAAAGTGGTATCGATATCCAATACCGGTACGTTAATACCGTAACAAAAACGGTCCCTGAGCGTCTTTATGCACGTTCGTCGGTTTCGGGTGCTTTTGATTTGGCAATTACTTATTCAGTACATCGCGAATCTAATCACTGTGTATGTGCGTATAGGGCGTCTCCTACCGACATCAGCTATACCTCACTCTCTCACTTTCTCTCTCTCTATTTATCCCTTTTAATTTAATTTGATTTTAAATAATATTCAAAACGACCTACTCTTTCTGGTGGAGTAAGATCTATTTTCATTTGCTCTTTTTCTGGTCCTTGATCTCTGAAACCTCTCTGGTACAACATTTTCCTAAAAATAACATTTTTTTTTATTAATGTTGTTTTCCATAGTGGAAAACAAAGGACCCGCTAAAAAGATTAAATCCCGTTTTATAGCTTTCGTATCACCAGGGATGTAGCCAAGTTGCGATAATCTCTCAATTATTATTTTAAATTTATATATTATATATACATTATTAAAATTAAAATAATAAATTTATTTATTATTTTAATTTTAATAATGTTCGAGTAAATAAATCATAAATATATAAATAAATTAGAAAATGTACAACAATTTTTTGTACACTACAATTCTTACGATCCAACAATGGCAGTTGTTTTTTTAGGGAAAAATAATGTAAAAAATAAAACAAATACGAGTTTACCAGCAAATAACACTAAACGGTAAAGCTTTTCCCCCCTAAATCTTTTAAACTGTTATGCAGCCATCATAAACCAAGTGTGTGGCGTCGCGGCGAGAACTATTTCCATAAACCTGAACTTTGCAGGCGAAGGCGGATACCATCGAGTGCCTCAAGCGCTTCCGGAAGCGCAGTGAACCTACCTGGCTGTTCATAGCTGTGAGTATGAAGGACTTTATTTTTTTATGGCATAGTGAAGGCAAACGAGCACTCAGGCCACCTGATGGTAAGTGGAAACTGTGACCCATACCTACACATTCGCATTCACAAAACTGCAAGCCTAAGACTGCAAATGCGTTGCCAACTCTGAGGACTAAGATGGAATGCCTCTATGCTAGTCATTACACCGGCTGTCTTATCCCCAAACCGGAACACAACAATGCGAACACTGCTGTTTGGCGGTAGGTTAATGGATAAGATGGTGGTAGCGATCCGGACGGACCCTGCACAAGGTCCTACCACCCGCCAAATAGATGATTAGATGATTTCATATGGCAATTAGTGACTTTAAACTCATTATTCATAAGCGCGCAATAACTAAAGTCTGCTTGAAATATGCTGTACTTATTTCTCATTGTGACATTTGAGTTTGATACAAGTAGAAAAGGTCCAAGAATACTTTGACTAAAATAGGTTTATAGCCAATTTATGAATAAGGGAGTAAGTGTTCAGAAACGTATATTGCTTGTGTCAGAGACAACCCCAACCCTTTACATATTATAAATAAAACAAAGTCGCTTCCCGATCTCTGTCTATCTTTATGTACGCTTAGATCTTTGAAACCACGTCACGGATTTTAAAATGCGGTTTTCATCAATAGTAATAATAATCATCAAATATTTCGAGTAAAAAATTTACTCATATTGTTAGTGATTACTTATGCTATATGTTAATAAAAAAATAAAATAAAAAAAAACACATACTAATACTAATTACGATACTTATAATTACATCGAGCATGTAGCCCACAGCAGTGACGCAAATAGGGGCAGTCTACCCTGCTCCCTATCATGCTCAGGATGATATTGGGGCTGGCCCGCACGCGGAGCACCAGGGACGCGGCCCGCTTGCGCATGGTGGTGTGACAGCAGTCGACCCCGGCGGCTGCGAACATCCCTGATGCGCTACAGAAGCGGGGCAGCCCCACTATCACCCGGAACGCGTTGTTATACTGGACGCGGAGGGCTCCATAAGCCCGTTGTGTATGACACCCCCATAAGCTGCACGAGTATAAATAGATAGGGTGATTCAAGAGGACAGTTTTTATGTATAATTACGTCTGGTTTATGTGCGGATGTAACAGAAATCTCACATAAACCGATTGCGGTTCGCTAGTGAATAATACCTATAAATAGTCAAGTAAGAAATCTTCAAATTACCTAACCCTGTTAGGCCTTCAAATTTCATTAGTTCGAAAATTTTGTGTCGGTCAACTAACGTCAAAGGGGAGTTTGTCCTAAATTTGGACGTTGGGCCTTGGGTAGCTAAACGCAAACTACCGTGATACTCACGTGAGTAGCTAGGTGTTGTGTGGTATCGACCAAACTTCTGCTAGCTGGAAATGCCCTCAAAACGATTCCTATTGTGGTCGGTACGAGCATGTGAGTCGATTATTGTCTAGCTGTATCTATGGAAGCATGTATACACTTAGAGGCAACGAAAAGTGTTCGGTTGGTAAATTTATAGTGGCAACGGACACGCTATCATAGTCGCATCGCAAGCTTACTTGCATTTTTTTAAGGTTGGAGTTACTTTTTGCGTGAATTTGAAGATCTGCGTGTTTCAGACAGTATTTTTTGATGAATATTAATTCTGAGGCAGATTGAACTAGATCTGGGTTTTTGCTCGATTTCCGCCTCTTTTAATGCCTTCCACGTTAAATAGAATAATTTAAGTACGAACAGTCGTAATTAATTGAAGTATGTGCCCTAACAAAACTGATACCAGGATGACATCCCCAAGTGCGACTACATCTAACTAAATGTAAAGTGTTATAAGAAGGCTCTGATAGCTAGCTTCAACTTGTATCAGTCATTGACACAAAATTTCTTTGATCCGACTTGACAACTTCAAAATAAATTTAAAAAAACAATATTTATTTAACACAGATACATAAAAAAACAAACAATGACATTAAAAAAACAAGAGCAGTAAATTTGTTCTTAGAGTCTGGCAAACGAAAGCTGTCCACAAAAAAGGGCGGCAATTCAAAAATCAGCAGCTGGATAAGCTGGATTAGGCGATACTAAACGTAGTTGATATTATTTTATTTGTCAGAAATGTTAAATTATTGTTTCTATCTATCAACTTCGTTTGTTTAGTGTACAGACATTGATATCTGCTGCAGATATTTTGAATTGCCGCCCGTTCTTGTGGACAGCTTTCGTTTGCCAGACTCTACTGTGCCGCCTCAGAACAACTGACTTTCTACCCGACTAAAAAACAAATCTTTAACAAATGTCTCACAAGCCCTCTGGCGACATTAGCAATATGCCAATCACAAAATCAAACAAAAAATAAGGTATGGAAAACCTAACACGACGTAAAAACTGCAATATGAACCCATCTCCAGCTATAAACAAATTGTTACAAATATGACGTTTGAAAGGTCCAAAATAATATTATGACAGGCCGGTCAGCTGGTGAACATAATCTTCGGCGCCGACGCACCGCGCATCGCGCGCACCATAGAGGAGGAGCTTAAGAACGAGGACCTCGCGCGTAAGGGGGAGCGAGAGAGACCGCAGCGCGCGCCGCACGAGCTCACGCCGGGGGAACAGGTACGTTAGTAATTTTTAAACATTAGTCCAAGGCAATCCTACTATGGGTACCAGCCAGTAGTAGGTTCATATTAATTATTATATACATACCGCGAAATACAACCCAAGTACACGAAAATACATAAAGAAAAGAAACAATAAAGAGTGCTATTGTAATGACCACACTTACTACATACTTTACTTCTAAACTACTTACTTCATATAAACCTTAAAGCTTTCGTTCTGGCACTTCATAAAAAATAGCTGATTTGACGTGTCAGTCTGATACCCTATACTGGCTATTAACAATATCACATAAATAATAATTATCCAGGAAGTAGCCGAAGCCAAAGAGAAGCTCGTAGAACAGAGGCGCGAGCGCGAGGTCGCAGCGACGGCGGCGGCGCGGCAGGCGCGGCGCGAGGCGCGCGCGCGCAGACTCGAGCAGCACTTCCTCGACGCATGCGCCGGCGTGGTGCTGCCCCATGCGCAGAAGCATCTGCGAAAGGTCTCAGACGCGCTGGAGCCGATTGGTGAGCCAGTTGAGGACTTCTTCCCCACAGACCAACTAGCATGCGCAACCCACCAATGATATGTATATCAAAATCAAATTCAACAGCGTCGACTACATACACATGCATACATACCGTCACGCCTTCATCCTAGGGTGGGGTAGGCAGAGATACAGAATACCCAACAACTCTAACAACTTATTGTTAATTCTATAACCACATTTCGCACAAACAGGCTAAGATGTTCACCAGTGTGTATTCGTCGACTGAGCTCCTATTTTTGAGTGTTTTGGACCTTTGGGCTTGGCTGTATCTCATATTTATGATATAAATTTTGATCAGTTGAGAACTGAGGAAGTCACACAAGATGGTTAAGTTGAATTTGCAATTTCTAGTAGGTAAGTAGTCCATAATGTCCATGGCCCTAAGAATTCACTTATCATACTCGTATCGTTCGTTTGCCTTTTTGTATTAAAAGTAGGTAGTATTTTCATCCCTCAACAGACGAAGCGGGTCTCTTCGAATTGTCTTTCTCAATTATTTAAAGCATTCTATTCCTGACATTTACTTACTGACTTGCCGAGTTCGTTCTTTTAGACGTCGGTTATATGAAATTCTAGCTTTTATCCATTCGCGTAGAAGTCTTATATTGCCTCAGTAACTATCAAATTTTCCGGAAAACAAACTACCATTTCTGTCCTTCTAGAGCTCAAATTATTTCAGTTTCAAATTTGATTAAAATCGGTTTCGTTAATTAGCTGTAAAAGGACAAATACCTATTTACCATTGGCATTTTTAATATCAGTACGGCTACTAGACTAGCGCTTTGTATACTCGTACGTCCATCACCAAACATGGAATTTTAACGTTCAGGAGTGCTCGTAGCTGACAAGTGCCCGATCCTACTGTCGAAGATGGAGGCTCGGAGACTGTCGGTGGAGGACCCGGACCTGGGGTCACCAGCAGCGGTCGCTGCCATCCTCGAGCGACCCTCATTGGCCCTGCTGTTGAAGAAGGCGCCGGAGAAAGAGGGGGACGTCATTGGTGGGTCAACATTTACAAATGTTCAGTTACAGTAGGTAATCCCGATTTATGTGGTAGACCTTCTACCTTCGTATCTTACTGGTCCCTTTTCGATACACTTCGATCTCTTTAGGATCTATTGTGCAGCTGTTCGAATGTAAGTTTCCTCACGATGTTTTTCCTTCAAAGTGTGTGTCGGGTAATGTACGTAAGTTAGAAAAAGTCATTGGTATGTGGTAACCGCGGGGTTTCCAACTCGGGACTTTATGATAACGAGTCGACCTCCTAATCCGCTAAGGCCACCGACGATATTCGTACTTTAAAAAAAAAAGTCCAGTTTAAGTTATTGCGAAATGTATGGAACTGTCAGTTTTCAATCTAGTTTTAGGAATGAAACTAATTTTTTTTCCTACTTTACTTACATTTTAATGACGCAAAGTACACTTCATCAAAATATGGGTTCGTTTATGTCGTTTATGAATGAATTAAAGGGGTTTACACTGTACATCCATATTTCCAGAACTCTGTCGTCGAGCTCTATATGGAGAGGGTATAGAAGACGAGGCTGCCCCTAAGAAATTGGTGTGCGATGAGCTGAAGATGGATGGGATCCCAGGGATCTTCGTGCCAGCCAACCGGCAGCAATGGGCGGCAGTGATGGACCTACTGTTTCCTAAGGTATATTCCGAATAACAGGATTCCCAATCGGACCCAAGTTTTTTTTATTTTGTACATGTTTATGACATTAAGAAGGCTAAATGAGCAAACAGGCTATTTGACAGAAAGTGGGTTTTGAGGCCCATGGAAGTTGATTTTAAAACTGCCAATGCATTGCCAACCCTTAGGACTAAGATGGAATATCTCTGTCCTACTTAGTCATTTCACCAGTTCACATTTGCTGCGCCTCTATTCTAAACCAAATCGTCTTTGACCTGTTATGGTATTACTATTAACTCAGCCGCCATTACTAAGTAAATAAGTGCTATCAGAACGTTGACGATACGATAGCAATTCAAAAACGATATGGTTATTATAGTGTTGAATAGAGGCCCTCATGTACTGTTAAGAGATACTGTGACTTTATCTCTACCTAGATTCCTGCAATCAAATAGGGAAAGAGGAAATATTTCAGAATTTATGATCAAGAAAACTTCACCCTTACCTAATTGCAGTTAAGGACGAAGTTTCGTTCATTCTTCTTGACCTTGATTTCTGTATTGTACAAGCATACTAAGTGCTTCTAAAATCCGCAATAGAATAGCTTGGGATTGTAAATTAAAAAACTCTTATTTATAAGCACGCAATAGCTAAAGTGTGCTTTCAGGCAGAAAGTGACAATACTTTACAGTGTGTTTATGAATAAGGGGATCAGACTGTGAAAAAATCTCATATCCTACTTTTTTTTTGCCCAGACAAAAGCAGAACCCATGGCTCTTCTTAGTTTGTCGGTGGTTTCGAAAAATAAAACAAAGCCGGTTTGTTTGTGTCAGCTGTAATGTGTCTTCAGTGTAGTTAAATCGGCTTCCTATCTTTCTAGATGGTATCAGGTCTGGTGGAGCCCCTGCCTCCCCCTGAACCTCCTCACGTGGCCATGGTCTTTGGGGCCTGGCAGCGGCACGCCGTCCTGGCGGCTGCAGCCAAGGTCGCCCCGCGTGTGCTGAAGCATGGGTTCTTCGCAGACGCCAGCGTGACAGAGCCCAGGCTGCTGTGCAAGACGATTGTGCAGTATGAGGAGAGGACGGAGAAGGACTAGTAAGTATTTTAAAATCGGCCAAATAACACTTGCGCACAGGGTTTCGTTCTTTAATTAGTCCTATTTTGACCATAGTTCATGTTATAAAGTCCATTTTGCTTAAAGCATTTTTTTATTTCAATAAAAACAGATTAAAACCCAGGTAAGGACATCATTCTGTTGTTCCTGCCATACATATTTGCATAAAGTTTAAACAACTGTTATTATTTTTAATTTTCACCATCAGACTCACACTCTGATCAACAATATATAGTACCTCGAGCGTCGCTCGGGTTGAAAACGAAATTTGCCGAAGATGACAACTTGACAGATAGATTTTTCACCCAACCCCTATATTTCAATTTTCATCTAAATCGTTAGAGCCGTCTCCGATATTCAGATTATATATATAAGAATTGCTCGTTTAATATTAAGATTAAGCTTTAACCCCTTCCAAATCGTTGCAAATAAACAAATGATATTACGGTCGTCGGCCTTACGCATTAAAGCGACAAGGTACAAAAGTGTTCAGCCAGTTATAAGGCCAACCTATAGTACCTCTACGTACCTACTGTACATATTCGGCAGAATTCTCCATTTGCTGTTGAGACATACTGTTCTTCCCAGCTGCGAGACCATAGTCCTTCAAGCAGCGGTAGCCTTAGCCGAGCCGGAGCTGGCGGACCCCTCGGACCTGTTCCCCCCCGGCCCCCCCGCGGAGCTCCTGGCCCTGGGCCCGGTGCACGTCAGCGCTGATGCAGTGGACGGCGAGGGGGAGTGCGCGCGCTTCTTCCCACCAGGTTACTGTGAGCCAGAGGAGAAACCGAAGCCGAAGGCGAAGAAGAAGAAGAAGGTAGGTTGAATAAAATTTGATGGTAGATGTTTGAGTTGTCTTAGTAGAGTTGTTTTGGCAACGTCGTATTTAAAGCTAAGTTTATACATATGACATGAGTTAAAAAACTTAACGATTGTATTTTTTTTCCTATTTCGTTACCGGGTTTTCGTTGATTAAAATGTTATTAAATTATTAATAATTATGTTTACTAAGAAAGTATAGGTACGCTTAATAGAACTTTAACAAAAGTAAAATTATAATAAAATCATTTTGGTAACAAAATAGGAAAAATTTACGATTTTTAAATTAATTACTTAAGGTCTTAAATTGATGATCATACACTTTTAGAAATGTTGTTTTAGTCAGGTTTATCAGTTTATAATAATGGTTTCTGATAGATGACTAATTTTCAGCGATTAATTCTGTTAATTAAACTTAGGGAGAACAAAAAGGAACAAAAATACCACTTAAACAGGCAAAATCTATTTTCCTAAACTACACTCAGGAGCAAAAATACCGGGTCAGAGTGCGTTTTTCATACAAACGAGACTATTTCGAAGCCTTGGTTCCTCGCCAGGGGTTGTTTCGAGTGAGGTTTTATGGTGGATACTCCGAGGTTCAATAGAGGAGGTCAAAAGTTCTTAAGATACCTAACTGATCGCACAATCAGTTAATACCACAGCCGGACAGTTTGGATCAGCATTTGGATTTCCTTACATTTAATTGCCATTTTAGATGTTTTTCTGAACTGGCACAATTCCGGCGTTAACCACAGATTCATTCAGTTGGGTATCCTAGGCACTCTTGAAGTCCTGTATCGATGCTCGCGGTATTCATCATCAGAATTCACTAAAAGCATTCCCTGGCGAGGAACAAAGGCTTCGAAATAGCATCTTTAGTATGAAAAACGCACTCTGACCCGTTTTTTTGCTCCTGAGTGTATTGCAACCGGAATCACGAGACAAATTAAGTTAAACCATTAAATTCCGCTCCAATCCTCATTGCAGAAGCGCCATGAGACCAAAGAAGAGACGACGGACCCGAGCCTGTCCGCCGCCCCCTCGACGGAGGCCGAGTCCGCCGAGGCCCCGGCCGACGACGAGCCCGAGTTGGACGACAATGAGGAGGAGGAGGACGCTGCCGTGGACAAGGCGACTTCGCCTCCACCTATGGCTGAGGGTTAAGAACACGAAATAAATATTGTATTGTGTTGTCTCTTAAGCAAGCGCTCTAGCAGAAGAACAGTGCTGGCTTTACGGCTAGCGAATGCTGAATTGGGACCGTTTCGCAACAATTTCTCTGTCTTGTTTCTATTTGTATTTATTAATTCATTTAAATACTTTATTGCACACAATTTAAAGTGTAAAAAGGCGAATTTAATGCTACAAGCTCTCTACTAGTCAACCGGTGAAACTAAAATCAAAAAGTAGGCAGTACAATAAAATGAAAATCTTTATCTTTTAAGTAGGTATGTAAATTTGGATATTTTTTATGTTATGTAACTTTGTATTGTTGTGAATAAATGTCTTTAGATGTCTTAAAATATGGGAGCCCGTTGATTCTCATATTTTTTAGTCATAACGTCTTTGTTGTGATTGTTGAGTCATAATTTGTGAATGATGCTGAACCCGTGAACTTCAGAATTTCTTAATAGTTAACGAGTAGACAGGGCTAGGTTAGGTTAGATTTACGAAAATCCTGAAAGATTAACAGTTTCTTAAAAGATCGCTTTATGAATGCCTGTATTTGAGGAGCTCAATTCCATTAGGTTTTTATTAAATCTATGAAAGTAGGAATAAGTAGTTTGTTAATTTATAAGTTGTTTGAGATAATTATCTATTAAATTCAATAAAATATCAATATTTAAGTTCTTTTATTATGAAGGTATACCTTTCATAAGGTTCTGGAGTGGCGTCCGCGGACCGGAAGACGAGCTGTGGGTAGGCCTCCAACAAGATGGAGTGACGACCTCGTCAGGATCACGGGACCGCGGTGGATGCGAAAAGCACAAGACCGGTCTGAGTGAAAAGCCTTGGGGGAGACCTATGTCCAGCAGTGGGCGTCTTTCGGGTGACATGATGATGATGATGACCTTTCATATCCAAATTGAATCAATTATTTTTGTTTTTTGTTTGTCTTAATAAAGATTTTAAGTGACAACGTATGTACCTATATTCACGGTAAGCAACTTTCCTTAAATGTGCCTACTGCGGGCCATGGGTACGAATAACAATGAGTCGCAGCCACGTGGCAGCTCAGCTGATATTCGTAAATATTAACACGATTAATATATCAATCCTAACCTACTCATACCATAATAAAGTTGTAGGTTTGTGAGGATGTTTGGATGTATGTGTTTCAATCTGACAGGATCAGCTAAACGGATTAAAATTCGGTAAGCAGATAGTCCATGGCAGGTTTCGGTATATTTTTGTACCGGAAACATTACCTTTTTCCTCGTGGCCAAAATGATTTGCCAAACTGGTTTGGCCACGAGGAGTTAAATTTCCTTGTGATCAAATTGTGGATTATTTAAACAAATGTCTGCACCCCCTATTTTAAACGTTTGATAGATAAAATGAAACAGATATCAGTTAGCCAATATTAAAACTGGATTACGGAGAGTAGACTTAGGTTAGGTCAGTTGTTATATCAGGCACGGAGGGCCCAAACAAACCGAAAATAGGAGCTGCGCGAGAGCGGAGCTCCGTCGGCTTCGTTTACGTGCCGTCCACTTGGATCCATTGCATGGCTCCATTGATGGATCCTAGTACACTTTTTCCTCCACCTGAATCCATCGTACCAGTCAGTTCCAAATAATGGATTCTAAGACACTTTAAGGTGCACTTGGATCCTCCACTTACTTAAATACTAATTATGGTTGTAAAAGTAGGTAGGTTAGGTTCGTTAGGTATCTTCAGATGCCCGAAGGGCAAAACAACCTAGAAGTAGGAGCCCCGCCCTGGGCGGGGTTCCGTCGAAAGTCAGTAGGACAAAAATAGTAGGACCACGAGGAAACGGCCATTTAAATAATACTTCGTTTGATTAATTCGGAGGATCCAAGTGCACCTTAAAGTGTCTTAGAATCCATTATTTGGAACTGACTGGTACGATGGATTCAGGTGGAGGAAAAAGTGTACTAGGATCCATCAATGGAGCCATGCAATGGATCCAAGTGGACGGAGGGTTCGTTTAGGTCTGTTAAAACGCTAGGTGAACTAAACAGGTGGACCACGACCGACGACTGGTTTATACGTGTAAGTACTTGACATTCGTATTATACAGGGGAAGACCATTTTGAGTTTGGCCACGAGGAATGTTTAGCAAATTAGTTTGGCCACGAGGAAAAAGGGGAAATATTTATAGTTCATAGGGAAACAACGCTGATTGAATCCTATGCGTAAAAAACACAGGCAATCCTTAATAAACTAATCGTGTATCATAAACAACATATTGGGTAGCCAGTGGACAGAAACTAGTAAAACCAATGAAACTATATTCTAAAGTATTTCAATTATTTATAAATAGTCAATTAATCGTATAGTTTTATTATCAACAAAATAAAGGATTAACGAGTGATGGCGGCGGCGTGGCTCACACCACTGAGTCTTTGCGGTTCCTGTAACAAAGCATTTTGTAAGTACCATATTTAAAAATATTTATTTAATGTAGGCCAACGAGACGAGATAAAGAATGTAAACAAGCTTTCAGGAGTTCAAAACATTTTTATTTGAAATTGTGTCGCTTCGAACGCAATCCAAACAGGAATGAACTTCACAAAATGGCGGCCGTAATGTTGACAACTTCTGTACTGACAGCTTTCCTGTACCACGAATCACGCAACGACAGCCGGCAACAACCGACTGAAGATATCATTGCGTGCGAGAAATAAGGACAGATATAATAATCGCTCGCTATCGCGATATAACTCAGTAACGTTGTTTGATTACATTCTTTATCTGAGTGCGCTTCAATCAGTCTAAAAACATTTTGTATATAATTTCATCTGGCATACGATCGGATACATAACACTCATTTAGTATAACTATCATTTTCTTGTTATTATGCATTTTTAGTCAATTTCTTCTAACTAGGTTAGGTTAGGTTAGAACTGTGACCACATTAATAGTAATGAAAACCATTAGAAATATTTTTTTTTTAATTTATGAACATTATGCATTTCGTTTTATGCATCATGATTATATCGTTGGTTTATAAAAGAGATCAAAATTATACAATTTGTGTTATGTAAAATGAAAATTAGACCATTCGTTTTTATACTAAACATTACACACACTCTTTGGCTGTACTTTAGTATATGGCCATATGAGGGATTTTTTACACGTCGGTTATATGGAATGATTCTACTAGCGCTTCGGACAAGACCATCATTGCGGAGAAGAAGCTCTGCAAGAATCACCAGCAGAAGATCATTTCTTAATTCATAAAATATCATAACGCTTAAAAGCAAGTTACATCAATCACAAGGCGATAAAGTATAGTCGGTCTAAAGTAATAATAATAGAGTTGTATAAAGTTGATGCAACTTTGAGATCCTTTTTAGGTGTGTGTATGAGGCAGTGGGTCACAGTCCTTCGTCAACCAGGTGGTCGAGACGTCCCTTCTGATTTCCCTAACTTGATAAGGATTGAAAGAGGCATCTTTCAGGGTGACAGTCTGAGTCCTTTGTGGTTTTGCCTAGCCTTGAATCCTCTTAGCTCTTTGCTGAAGGATTCCGGGCTTGGCTATCGACTTCGTAGAGAGGCTGAAATCATTTCCCACTTATTGTTCATGGATGACCTCAAACTGTTTGCATCGAAGCGCCAAGATCTTATCGCACTATTAAAAATCACACAAGACTTTAGTAGTGCGATCAAGATGGAATTCGGTGTAGATAAGTGTGCGGTCATGCATGTTCAACGAGGGAAAGTTGTAAATTCTTCGAATTTGCAGCTTTCAGAGACAATGACTCTCAGATCTCTCTCCGAAGTTGAAACCTACAAATATCTTGGTATGTCACAGTCTTTAGGTATTGTGGACAGCGATATCAAGCAGTCAGTGAAGGAACGCTTCTTCTGTCGCTTGACAAAAGTTCTTAACAGTCTTTTGTCGGGTGGCAATAAGGTGCGCGCCTTCAATGGCTGGGTGATGCCGCTGCTCACATACTCCTTTGGCATACTAAGGTGGACTCAGACTGAGCTGGACGCCCTGGATAGGAGGGTCCGTCTACTGCTTAAATCACATCGCATGTTGCACCCACGCTCATCTGTTATGAGATTGTACATCCCGAGGAAATGTGGAGGTCGAGGCATTTTAAATGCTAAGAATCTCCACAACCGCGAGGTGTGCAATCTCAGGGATTATTTTCTTCGCACTGAGTGTGGGATGCATCGTGATGTGGTTGCAGTAGACAGAAGCCTCACGCCTCTCTCCTTGGCAAACGAGAACTGGCGCAGACCAGCGGTGTTGAGCACTGAAGACCGCAAGAACGTATGGAAGAGCAAGGAGCTACACGGACGCTTCTACCGGGCCCTAACAAGGCCCGACGTAGACTTTTTAGCGTCCGTGAACTGGCTACGGTTCGGTGACCTCTTTGGGGAAACCGAAGGTTTTGTCTGTGCAATTGCTGACGAGGTCATAATGACGAATAATTACCGGAGATATATTCTGAGGGATGGCACGGTTGACATTTGTCGAGCATGTCGTTGCCCCGGCGAGTCCCTCAGACATATAATTTCCGGTTGTTCGCATTTGGCCAATGGTGAGTACTTGCACAGACATAACCTCGTGGCCAGGATCATCCATCAGCAACTTGCTCTTCAATACGGTCTTGTTGAGTTTGAAGTGCCGTACTATAAGTACACACCGACGCCAGTTCTCGAAAATGGTCGTGCTACGCTCTATTGGGATCGATCTGTCATCACGGACAGGACTATTGTCGCCAATAAGCCTGATATCGTTTTGACAGATCGATCTCAACGCCGGGCAGTGCTCGTCGACATCACCATCCCGCATGATGAGAACCTCGTGAAGGCCGAGAAGGACAAGCTCAGCAAGTACCTTGACTTGGCTCACGAGGTGACCGCCATGTGGGATGTTGACTCGACGATCATTGTCCCAATAGTTGTTTCGGCAAACGGTCTTATAGCGAAGAGTCTCGACCAACACCTCAAGAGACTCTCGCTAGATGGCTGGATCAAGGGCCAGATACAGAAGGCAGTACTCCTCGACACGGCACGTATTGTGAGGAGGTTCCTCTCTCTGCAGCCCTAACCACCGGTAGCTTGAGCCCTGCCCCGCTGCCGGCGGCATTCGTAGGTTAGGTTTTTTATAATGTTTATTTTTTATATTAGTATTGTTATTTTACTTTTATAATTGAATATTCACTGTAAAAAACCTAATTGTACAGATATAAAATAAATATACAAAATAATAATAATAATAATAAATATCACGGGACAATGTCACACCAATTGACCTAGTGCCAAACTAAGCTCTAGGCTTGTACAGGTAGCGGCACGTAAGTCTAGCGCTGACCGTTTATGCGCAGAAGTCGAAAATAAGGTATCTCGGGGGAGTGAAGGGGGCGCGCGCGGGGGAGCGTATGCGCTTATTGGCTCTCCCGTCGTACTCTGCCCCGCGCACCGATACGACGCCCCGCTGACTTCTGGTGTCGCGTTCTAAATTGCATTGTTATTACTGTTGTTGTTTTCTGTTACGTTTGAGTTTGTTTTTTATTGACTGTTTTAATTAAGTTTGTGTTTATTTGTGATTTTAAACAGTGAATATGCCTAGAAGAAATACTGTTTTGAGAAGACAGACACGGAAAATGGTATATGATGTGCACTCTTTTTTAAAGACAGAAACTAGTACATTTATTGATTATTTGAAACATATGAAACTAGTTTAAACAAACTAGCTTATATATAAAAGAAGGATAAAAAAAAACACGTTCTTTATTAGTAAGGATTCTTATTTTAATCAATTTGTAGAGATAACAATTGCGTGCGTCACAGTACCTTTGCGCAGCTATCCCCTCCACGTTCCGTTCACCGCTAGACTTACGTGCCGCTACCTGTACTATGGGTACTAGACAACGATATAAATACTTATATAGAGAAATATATACTTATATACATAGAAAACATTCATAACTCAGGAACAAATATTCGCGCTCATCACACAAATATCTGCCATTACCGGGATTTAAACCCAGGACCACTAGCTTCGTAGGCAGGGGCACTACCAACTAGGCCAGCGTGTCAAGGTAGCTGAACACTTAAGTGCTGTGTTACTTTAACGTCATGTTTCAATTGCTGCACTATTCTGTCGGAAGCGTTAAAGCGACAAGGTACAAAAGTGTGCCGCTAAATAAACTGTACAATTGGGTATACACTGCAAAGTAGTGGAGTAGCACCTTGGAGTTGGCCTGTTGAGTGATAAAGCCTCACCAGATGTAGTGCGCGTCGTGGTGCGGCGCGCGCATGACGCCCACGCCGCCGCCGAGCCGCCGGTAGTTCATGGCGCCGCACAGCCGCCACTGGTTCGAC
Source organism: Acleris sparsana (assembly GCA_923062465.1). NCBI lineage: Eukaryota > Metazoa > Arthropoda > Insecta > Lepidoptera > Tortricidae > Acleris > Acleris sparsana. Next base: position 21,460,828 of record OV281286.1, read on the forward strand.
TCCGGGTCGAACACCTGCGGAGATACACCTATTCTTAGCTTCACAATACTTTTTCTCTTTTTCTTCTGGTAGCAATCTTTCCATTCGCAGAATTTACGTGTTTATTTTTTCAAGTAGCTTATTTTTCCGAAGATTTTTGCTAGCAGAAATAATTCCATTATAATAATTTTGTAATCCGTATTTATCAGAATACTTCCGCTCTTTTCCGCTGTTGCGGAGCTCCTACTTCATGGTGGTTTGCCCTTCGGACCTGCTGCAAAACTAACATTACCTAAACCTACCTTCTATTTCGGCCTAAATACAATAAGGAAAATTGCGACAGGCAAAAAAAAAACAAAATAGAAAATATACGACCAGGAAAAGTTAAGAATGGGGAAATTTGCGACTGGACAAATTGCTACGCGGAATAATCTAATTTGGGAAAAATATTGAAACAGCCTGTTAATGTCCTGATTTGTGGAATACATTAAGGTAGAAAGATACCTAAAGATAAATCGCTCCCTTGAACTCACATGACATGAGCGTGCGCATCGATAAATCTTGTGACATTCAACAAAAGTTTGAAATCACTTTGCATGTCACTAGCTACATTGGGTTTTCAGCGGGGAGTGACTATTTTGTGAAATATGCGTGTATTACTTTTCAGTTTAGGTGTTGACATAATTATAGCTAAGAACAGATACGCCAATATGTTTTTCAGGCCACAAAATAACTTATTTTAGCGTTATCCTTCAAAATATTTGGAAGGGAATAAATTGCCATGGTGTATTGGCATGTTATGAGGAGGAAGGAAAATCATGTCACGAGAAGAATTTTGAATACGTATTGTCATGTAGTATTAGATATAGTTATATAGATATAAGTAGTAAGCATATATATAGTCGTCTCCAATGTATAATCAAGCAGTAATAAATCATCCTTCTTTCGATACACAGTGTTTTATCTTTTTGTATAATGTCATTACATGCGTCAATAAAATTTTTTGCGCTTTCTAATTTATTTTTTACAACATTACCCTCAAATCTTGCCTTTCCCTTTTTAACTAAATATTTTCTTATGTTAGTTAATTCATCTAAGCATTTTAATAATTCGCTTGCCATTACATGGCAATGTGTAATTTATTTCTAAGCTAAACTGTTAAATGACATACCTATAGAATAACTTGTCCTTGTACACACTTATACTGTCCTCTAATGTCCATCTTCTGTAACTTAACTTTTACTGATTGTCTGTAACTTTACGCGCACTCTCACTCACTTCACTTCACAATTTTATACAGGTATTCAAACTTCGTGATTCGCACGCGCCGATTTTTGCAGGTCGTGTAATGCGATCTCATGCCTCATCCATTTCTTATGGGTTTTCTGGCATTTTCTATATATTGCGTACGCTGATGCAATGACCACGATGATCACCAAGACTCCAAGAAGAATATTGGTCGTGCTGGCGTGGAAGTTGAGTTCGTCGGCCGCCGCAGAAGCTCTGTTGTCGCCCCCAGCTGCATTTTGTGCTATAATGACTTCTTCCTTTGATTTTGTGGAGCCCATTTCGCGCGATTCGTAATAACTATCGAAGCCTCCGTATTTTTGTAACATTTAACGACAGCAGCGCCTGACAAATTTGCACGTGAATACGATGCCCAATATGATGGCGCAAATAATCAAAAAAATTGTTATTACTCTTAATGAAAGTTCGTTAAACTTTTGCAACACTTCACTATTGTCCGTTTGAATCATTTTTAGTTTACTTTTATGTAAGATGATTCACCGCGTAAGCTAGCCTCGCGACACGACCTAAATGGCAGGGTCGCCATGTAGGATGAGGGCTAGGAGCTAAGTGAAAACACTGTGTATCGAAAGAAGGATGATTTATTACTGCTTGATTATACATTGGAGACGACTATATATATGCTTACTACTTATATCTATATAACTATATCTAATACTACATGACAGTATGAAGGGTTATAGTTATAAAAGGAGAAGCACGAAAAAGAGACGGATGCAATGTGTGAAGAGGGGAGTGTGAATATGAAAAAGGGAGTCAATACAGAGATAACGGCTGATAGTTTTTGAAAAAAATAAAAACTTCCTGTGCCGATCCTAAATGACAAGGGCAAGATAATAATGATGATGATCAAGCTTACGAATTTTCTGGTCAAATTCGCGGGAAGCCAAGAAGAGAGAAGTACAAAGCCGACCATCGTGGAATTCCTTGGGAAAGACCTATGTCCAGCAGAGGACGTTCTTCGGCTGGTATAGTCGATGACGAAGGATGTGATGGAGTTACCTCTATGGACTTGAGGTAGGCGGTCCCGTCGAACCCGCCGACGGCGTAGAGCTGCCCGTTGACGACGGCCAGCCCCACGCCGCTGCGCCGCGACGTCATCGCCACCACGGGCGCCCACGCGTCCGCCGCCGGGTCGTACCTGCACACAACCCACCTTACTGTTGCTATCCTTACTTACATTGCCACTGTCATTGTGGTCTCATTCGCCATCATGGTCATATCCATTATTTTATTCTACTTACCAATCATCATGTTTACATCACCGTCATCACATTTGCCATCGTCGTGTTAGTTTTCATCGCCTTAAAATAATCATCATATCCTTCATCATTATCGTAATGACCATCTTATTTACAATCTTCATCATCAACATCCTCGTTACAAGCAAAATTCAAAATTCAAAGTATTTATTCAGTAAATAGGCCACATGAGGGCTCTTTTACACGTCGGTATTATAGAGTGAATATACTAGCGCTTCGGACAAGACCATCATTGCGGAGAAGAAGCGCCGCAAAAAACTCCAGCAGAAGGTCTTTTTTTTCTATAATAAAATACAATATTACTTAAAAGTAACAAAAGTAATAAAGTAAGAAGTAATTATTTTAAAACTAACAACAATAAAATCACTTTAATCATAATCTCATTCATTACTGCTTCCATAAGATCTTTATCTCTTTCGTCACCGTCATTATACCATCATTAATGAGATGGCGGTTATGATACCGTCTTATCACCACAGCCATCTCATTTACCACACATCGCCATTACAAACAATTCAAATTCATCACCGTCTTAATCAGCATCGCCATCATAAACATCATCACATTCATCATCGTGACTCTCAGCATTGACATAATAAACATCACCTCATTTTGATATTTTCGATTGATAATGAAGGCTCAATTTTAATATACAAACAGGCAATTAGTCTGTATTCTGTTGCCTACGCACTAACCTCTCAGCTGAGGACAGCTCTGTGCAGTCGTCCCGGCCGCCGACGGCGTATATCTGTCCGTCGAACACGGCGCAGCCGAGATGCTTCCGTCGGGTCGACATTGGCGCTACTGGCGTCCATTTATTCGCTCTGGTGGAGAGAAGACAAAACAATCTGTAGTATACAGGGTTATTGGTAAGTCGACCTATTCTCGTTAGGAGGTGACCATCATTATCAGCCGCAAGACGTCCACTGCTGGACAAAGGCCTTCCCCAAGGTTTTCCACAACGATCGGTTCTCTGCTGCTGTCATCCAGCGGTTTCCCGCGACCTTTATCAGATCGTCAGTCCACCTTGTGGAAGGTCTGCCAACACTTCGTCTCCCGGTTCGCGGTCACCACTCTAGAACCTTTCCGCTCCAACGGCCATCTGTTCTTCGAGCAATGTGCCCCGCCCACTGCCACTTAAGGTTTGCAATCCGGTGAGCTATATCGGTTACTTTAGTTCTCCCGCGAATCTCCTCATTCCTGATTCGATCTCGCAAGGAGACACCCAGCATAGCTCTTTCCATCGCCCTTTGAGTGACCTTGAGCCTTCTTATGAGGCCCATTGTAAGCGACCATGTCTGGGATCCATACGACATCACTGGCAACACACACTGATCAAAGACTTTTTTGAAGAGCTTTTAAAACCGGTGATCCACCTGCTTTCAGAAGCTCAGCCGTAATTCCGTCATCACCCGGTGCCTTGCTGTTATTAAGCTGTTTTAGAGCCACTCTAATCTCGTACAGGCTAACGTCCGGGATATCTTCGGTGTAGTGTCGGGACAACCTAGCTCTTGGGTCTTCTGCTAGGTTGCTGACAGGTAGGAGGTGATAGGGGTGACTATTTGCGATAATTTTGACCCCCATATGCATTATGCAAAAGTGAACAATTTTTGAGTTATCACGTTAGTTAGTTTTTTTTTTAAATTAGTCGGAAATTCAACTTGAAAAATTTATTACAAAAAAAGTATCAATTTAAATCTTTTTTTTTCTTCTGATTTACAAAAACGATTTAACACTGGTAATTTCTCAATATCAAAACAATAATTATCGGTCCAAATTTAAAAAAAGCGAGACGGAAAACGAAACTTTTTCAATATTTTTTGCCATCGCTTTCCACTAAAATGCCTTGAAAACAAAAAAAACGTTATGAAACTTGGCTTGCAGATTAATTTAAAAACTTAACTGTTTTCTTAGCTCTCCAAAAATGCATAACAAGTAGAAAATTATTAAAAAAAAACTGAAAAAATAATCATCACAAAGGAAGCGGGCGGAAACTAGTCACAAATGAAACTTCAAAAATTAAAATTAAATAACATACCAAATTTAAATCATTTATTTTTTATTTGTTTTTGTACAAGATGAATTTGTTGTTCTTATGCAATATTAAAAAAAATATCTGTACACGTTTGAGAATGCGAGGACGAAAACTAAAAAATACATGTTTTTTTATCAAACTCCAACATAAATTACACGAAAACAGAAAAATTTACCAATACATTTGGCGTGCAGATTACACATAAAACATTGACGTTTTTCCAGCTTTCTAACGAGCTATTAAAACTAATATGAATTTTGTTAAAGATTGCTGGAAAAAAAATATCACAAAGGAAGCAAGCAACAAGGAAGTCACGTCCGAACATAACTTAAAATTAACTAACTAAATCAATCAAAACTAACTGTTATACTCGTAAACACAAATAACAACATTAACTTATGTAAAAAGTAACAAAATTAAAACTAATAAACAATTAAAATTTAAATAATCAGGATTTTTATAGTTAATTTTCAAAATGAACGCATCCTTTTTCGTAACTGTGACTTTACCACTGCACTGGTCAGGTGAGTTTTAATTGTATTGGCGCATTAATAATTCGCTGTTTCAGCTCATCGACCGACGGCACAGGTAAGATGTCATATGTCATAAACCAATGACTTCATATGACCCCATACTAGGGTGGTTCACAGATGTATGGAGAAAAAATATTAATCATGTATTAAACAGGGCACCCCCTCATTATTTTATACTTGTCTATAGGAATGTTAAAACTAAACTACAATTCTGTACCACAAGTAGAAGGCGGTGCTCATCGAACTTTTGTTTTCAAGAAATCGCATTATTTTTTTATTGATTTTACGTGTTTGGTTTGGGTCTCCCTCGCGATCCCTAACATCGTTTGTCCTAAAATCACTTGCCCGAACTGTTTTGCTCTAATGGGCATTAGCCCTAATGATCAATTGCCATAACAATCATTTACCATAATGTAATGATTGCCCTAAAACTCATTTGCCCGAGTATTTTTTACCATAAGTATTAATATTCCTAATGTTATTTGGCATATTCCTCAAAATCCCTAATATCATTTCACCTCATGTCATTTATCCTAAGTGTAGTTGTCCTATAGACATTAGCCCTAACGATCAATAGCCATAACAATCATTTTCCATAAACGCAATTGGATAAGTCTAAGGCAGAGCCCAGTTAGGTACGACGACGAGCGTAGCGAGGAGGAGTGTTAGGTTGGACTGTGACCCTAAAGCGCCAGAACCAGACTGCTGTTAGGTAAGTAACAAAGTTAGGAAAAATAATCATTAGGATTAACGATCATTATGCTTACCGATAATTATGACACATAACTATTATGGCACATAACGTTAGGATGAAGAATCAATATGGCAAGTGATGTTAGGAAATAAAACATTATGGAAAAAAATATATCATCCATACGATGTTAGGAATCCTAAAGATAGGCCATGTGAGCGTTAGGACAAGTGATCATTATGACATACAACGTTAGGGAATACAAAACTAGGTTAAAAAACTTTAGGGATTCAGATATAGATCCGTTTGGTTTACATAGAAAAAGACACTCAGGCTTAAATTACAAACATAATATCTTTACTAAAGCACTTAAAAAATATTATAGAATAAAAAAACATATAACAATGAAAGGATAAAACTTATTTTATCATATACATGAAGGCAAAGTTTGTGGTTATTTTGACACAGCGTCTATAATTGCCTTTTTTGTAGCATCTGTAGATATAGCTTTTCTATTTGCCTCCACCACCTGCAAAAGTAACTGCTTCTCTTCTTCGTCATGCGTTATCAATTTGTTGAAATCATCAAATAATTTCACTCCTCATTCAGCGGTATCATCACTCCTGTGAGATACGCTCTTTTCCTTTTATGTAATTCGGATCATCGTACCAATTTTGCGGTGGTAGTGATAAAAATGAAACCTCAATCTCCAATAGCTGGATAAAGTTTCTAGTTCGGGTAGTAGCAAAGTCTCCTACCTAGTGTAACACCTGCTCGGAGGAGAGACGCATTACCCTTTACCGAACGGCCGTTTGACTCGGAAGCCATTCCCTTTACAATGTTTGCTTTGTCTTCATGTGTCACTCTATCGGAAAAGAGAGCAAGCCAAACCAATTCGTCCGACAGATACCACAAGTGACGTTCCAAGACCTGTTTAGCAGATTTTGAAACTTCAGAATCAACAGAACTATACTTTTCAAGATTCAACCACAGGTTGAGATCTGAGTTCGGAGCTTCTGTTGGAAGAGGAGCTTCAGTCCATGCTTTAGTGTAAAAAACAACACCAAACATCACGAAACGCTCGAGCTGGGTCACTTCTCGCTTAGCAAGCTTGAATATGTCACGCTGATCACGAAAAAGGAAAATTTTAATAGCGTATAGCAGTTTTGCCATCCAGCGTGCATGATGGATTGGCCCTGGAGCTCTCCAATGAATTTTGTCTGGAGGTTTTCCTAAAACTATCATTGTCAACTCAATTAACTCCAAGTAATCATCTCTCATTTGGTTCTGAGTGCTCCCTTCATTTGTATATGTATTCAACCAGGACCCATTCATTGCCGACGCCTCATACTTTTAATCACGCAGTGCCGCCGCCTTCCACGTTACGACGCGAATTCGCGTCCGCGGCATTACGTTAACATTTCATGGACGCGAGTTCGCGTCCGCGGCATTAGGTTGTCAAGGACGCAATTTCGCGTTTTCGGCATCGTAAGTGAAATTTTTGCGTCTAAAAACAGTTTTTGTCGAAAACGTATTCAGTATTGACGTGAAGGCCGTATACTTCAGACGTATATAAGTTTTTTATGGTATTTAGTTAGATATAATAAAGAAAGGGTTTAAAGCAAGTGTTTAGATAATGGACAAAAATGGTAAGTATTTTGATATTGTTTTATGAAATATTTAGCAGTTCAGTTATTGATAATAGATAGATATAGGTATATATTATTAGTAATTATACACTTATTAGACTAATATCTTATTGCAACTTAGTATATTGATATTTAAAAAAATCACTGGTTGGCAATCTTTTATTTATGTATAGTTATTTATTTATAATACGTGCATACATTATAAGTATTATTACTTTATAATTATAACATAAATTACACATACATAATCTTGTGTCTTTATGCCCGAATTGCGGTAGGCAGAGTTACAAAATCAACAACAAACTTGAACAATTTCTTGTTAATTTTATAACCACCCATTATGCAGGGTTGCATTTATGACCGTTTGATGGAATATATATATATATATATAAAACTATACATACATAAAGAATATATTTTCACTATGATTATTAGTATATAACGTTCGTACGTATATATACCACATTGATAGAATAGAGTTCTCACTATGCAAATTGGTTTGCTACTTAGTAGATTTCGTTTATATATGTTACACTTCCAAACACATTTTTTACTTGTTTCTATTCTATATTCTAATAATTAAATATTTTGCTGATTTTAGATAATGATGTTCGTAAAGTTTTAGACATAGGCAACATGATGGTCGTTATAAAAAAAACAAATTGGACATTGCGAACGACACCTTTCCCAAGCGATGATGAAGACAGCATCCCTGAAGAGAAAGATACGACAACACCACACGCAATTAATGAAGAGGCAAGTCAACGCATGTGTTTTTGTCCATGTAGACGAAATGTGATTGCAGTGGCTATAAGGAAGCGTTTGGAAATCATTCCTGGAGAGTACTTACTGGATTGTTTCAAAGAAATAGAAGAGGTATTGAATAAATATGAACGAGAGTGAAGAATTAAAACTACATATTGATTTGTAATGTAATAGTGTTGTTATATTAAAATTAGTTATGTAAACAATTTTGTTTATTTTTAACAGTCTGGTTTCTTAAATATTTTAAAATCACATGATAATAATAAGCGTTGTAGCATTTATAATATCAGGTCAGGCTTTATCTAAGTTGTCAGTACCGGTGACACGCCCGGAAGCACCCTAAGCATAGTCCAGGAAATCCGAGGCAGTCAGGACATCCGAATGATGTATCAACTCTTCTGTTGTTTTTTGCACATTGTCGGCACTTCTTCCTCTTTGAATGTTCTTTATTATTGGTTGGGTGATTATTCGGCGTTTTAACCGCCGTCATTATTGTCTTCGCATATTATTCAAGATAAACTTTTTAATTGTCTTATGATTTTAAATGGAATTAATACTACCCCCGGGTCCGTTAACTTTGACATCAAAAGTTGCTGGTAATTATCATTGTTTTCGTCAATATATTGAAGACAATAATGACGGCGGTTGAAACGCCCAAATATTCACCCGGTTGGTAAATTTTGTGGTAGATGTATCCGACCACCCAATGGTCTGAATACGGGTTCTGGTGGCGGAGGAAAAAGGGTTTCCACAATCTTCAATCTAAAATCATACAGCGTTCGTATATCGTCGTTGCATGTCTTATACAACTGGAATGCATTAATCATCGCAATTTGAAGTATATGTATTACATACATACATACATAAAATCACGCCTGTTTCCCAGAGGGGTAGGCAGAGACGACTCCTTTCCACCTGCTACGAACCTGACAAATGTCTTTCGCTTCTTCCACATTCATACATCGAGTCATGCACGCACGTCGGTTTCGGGTACTTAAGATTCGGCCCTTTTCCAGTATTTCTCCGATTTGATTCGAAAAAGTACGCCTAGGGCGGCCTCTTCCGACCCTTCCACTCACTTTCGCTCTGTATATCTCTTTCGTCAATCTTCTTTCATCCATCCTTTCCAAATGACCGAACCATCGAAGCATGCCCTTTTCAATCTTAGTCACTACATCTACATTATAACTTTTTTATACCATTTTATTGATTTATGCTCACTTGAGTAATACGACATTAACTGATCGTGTTTGTCAACATTTCGCATAAACTTGTTGTATTCTGCGATGGCTCTCGGTTTATAGACGACGTTTTGTGTTCTGGGATTTCGAATCGGGATAAGGTCGCTATTATGCTCACTTGAAATATACAAAACGTCTCTTTTGTCGACCCATTTACAAACACATATATTTTTACAATCGTATAATATGATGCATTCTCCTTTTTTTAGTTTTGTTTTAAGAATTTTTGGATTTCCTTTTCTGTTGACCCTTAATGTACCGGTGCAAAATGTTTTCTTTATGAGTAGTTCTCTTGTTAGGGCAATACTGCTGTAATAATTATTAATATATAGCGAATGCCCTAAATTTTCCAAATCTTTCATTAAGAACTTTACAACTTTGTGAGAATGCCCACGTCCACCGACAAGAGTGTCCCTTGCACCAGCGTACATGTGTAGTTTCCAACAAACTCCTCGTACGTCTGCTAGAGTATAAAACTACACTCCATATCGATGTCGCTTGGATTTCATATATTGACGAAACGATAGTCTTCCTCGAAATAACATTACTGACTCGTCTATCGCTATTTCTCTTGTAGAATGATAAATGTTCTTCATAACGTCGTTAAATGTATCCAGCAGCGATTTTATTTTCTTGATGCTTTGCATGTCGGCCTCCCGTTGAACATTTAACGCTTTCATTATAAGTAGAAATTTATTGCGACCCATGTACTTTGAAATTACTGAATATGGAAATAAAATGAGTCTTCCAGTAATCCACAGTTCTATTTAATTTTATTGTCCCCATGTGAATTAGGATACCGAGAAACGTCTTAAATGTATTTACATCAATCGGGACCCACTCCTTAATGCGACTGTAAGGCCGTAACGGTGATTGTAGTAAGTAATTCGCATATCTATTGGTGCAAGTGATAATTAAGTCCATTATGCTGGGCATTAAAATAAGGTATAAAAAGTCAATAGTACTTTTTCCTGCCATATCAGATTTCAAGCCAGGAACGGCAGTAAAGCGAATATCAGTTTGAACCGGTGGGTTACCGTTCAACCAGTCTTCAACTGTCTCCGTCGACGCTGCATGATGATCTGTGTCATCGTCATCCATAGTTAAATAATCCACCAGCAGATTAGTTTCCGTTATGTCAGCACCATCTTCATCCTCTGCAACTTCCAAGTGATGGTCGATATTTTCACTGAGAAGGCCGTAGAGTTCATTTAATGATATTGATTCTTGTATACCAGAATCCTCCTCAACCATGTCTTCTGGCTCCTGCCATGAAGATAAAGTAGCGAAGATATCGTCAACGGGGTCTCGTGAAGTCGACGGTCTTTGTTCCATTTTAAACTAAAACAAGAAAAAATAAATTAAAATTTAACGAATTTTCGCGTATAATTACTACTTAATTACATGAGTGTTAACCTTAATTCGTTAAAAATCGTTTTATTTGAAAGAATAACAATTCCATCAACAGAAAAGAAAATATTTTTTGATTTAGAATACGTAGGTAGCTTATAAAATACCATGCGGAAACTATATAATATTGTAATCTATTATTATTAATTTCAAACTTGAAGAAAACTATCTATTAAAATAATAGATGAACGATTTTAAGGGTACGACAAACGACGCCATTTCAAATTTTTCATCTGCCATTAATCGAAAACCATTTCAATAGCCTGTAGAAACGGAAAACATTTTATTTATTTATTTTATTTTTCACACGGCCGGAACATGGCTGTCACGTGGGCTGCCTTAGTTGCTAAAACATCTTCGGGACTAATCAACGTCGAATATATTTCTTCATATTCTAAAAAAAATGCGTTTTATAAAAATAAGTTGCCGGCAAAATTAAAATTCTTACGTTTGCAACACAGCACCCGCCAAATAACCCCATTTTGTACATAAGCCCTTTTTACTTAAGTCACAATTAAAATTGACTTTATCACAGAAAATTAAGGAGTAGTAGCCATACACCTCGCCAACAGGCTACCGGAATGAGTTCCGACTTCGACCAAGATATACTTTGTTGGCTTTAAGTATTAGCCGGCTTGTGTCAATTCAATTGCGTGGTGTTTTAGTGCAACTATAATATACATAACCAGTGATCGGGGATTTCTATGCCTCTTGGGGTGAATTGCCTCAATCATAATGCTAGTAAATATATAAATAAATCCCCCATTGTACTGTACATAACATAAGGTATAGTCGCTTTTTACGTTACGTTAATACGGCCTATACCTACAGAAGGTTATCAATGCATGTAATCAAACCATATCATTTGAGTAGGTGCTTTAAAGAGACAATGCATATACTTAAATAAAATAAATAGGTAAATTAAAACCGTTATTTAACATTTGTACCTACATAAAAATACATTAAACAGCTAATATACACGCAACACGTATAAATTAAGTGTAACATAAATTATAACATTTGATAAAGTTTTCGTACTCACCGCCCAAGCCTCGTTATCCTATTAGAAGTCACTGCGTCTATTCACTTCCAACACATCTTCATCATCTTCCAAAACAGTCCAATACGTAGAAGTAGTATGGAGAGACGCTCAAGGTTCCAAACACATACTCGAAAAAGCTTAGAAAATCAAGAAATAAGCAGAGGACTGCATGTCAACACAACGCAAACAATACAAAATATAGGACGAAAGAAATTGCGAACTCTAAGAACATAAAGTTGCAAATGAGGCGAGTCCATTTGCAATCCTTTACGGTTTACCTGGGGTTGTAGTGGGGATTAGCCACCGGGAGATTAAAAGTAGGGGGGTCGGCAATGAATGGGTCAAAAGGATACTTCTGTCTTACTATTAAACTTTTAAGTTTATTTTCCGTTTAGATATACTTTAACAAGAAGTATAGGTAAAACCGGGTATTTTCTTAACGACTCGCAAATGGCTATACCATACTGTTTGTAATAATTTCTTATTCGTGACTAGTAACAAAACTTAGTATATAGTAAATAGATAAAAAGAAATGGTCTCATCTCATTTCATTATTTCGTTCACACTTTCAATATTAAATGCAACCCATTTTATTATAGCTAAATATATAGTCAAAAATGTTTAGCACCCCTGGACATAAACATGTCTGCGTATCTAAATTATTTTAGTAGTTTGTATTATTAAATGCCACCATCACTTATAAAGTATATGGCACATTATTAAATTACTATCATTAAATATTTTTCGCGATAATAGGTAAATAACAATTACCTAAAAACATAATGGACGGGAATCCGCCTCCACTTCACCCGAAATGAAAATGTTGAGTATTACAAATGTGTTTATTTTAATAACCGGTAACAGTATACAATTTGTCTTTAAAAATTACATCTCGTGATAAGTTTTTTTAAAACATTCCATGCTTTATTAAAGTATAATAATATTAATTATGTTATATTATATTAGCTAATTATTGCACATAATAGAGTATAAATAGTTACATTATATTTAATTAAATTGTAAATTGTAATCGTATTTTTTAAATACGTGTTTTTCTAGCAATAACCATTTTTTCTAAATTACAAATGCACTGAATCCAAAAACCGAAGTATAATATTCTTCTTCAAAAAATAAATAAATAGTTGTTTTTTAGTAAAAACCAGCAACAGTATAATATTATCGTTCATAAATAAAGTAACATTTTGGTATCAGCATTTAAGTAGAGCTGCAAAAAAAAACAAATAACTCGAGGACGCGAAATCACGTCCTCGGCATTACGATTACACATACATGGGACGCGAATTCGCGTATTCGGCATCCGAGATAAGAATTATGTAAATTACAAATGCACTGTATCCAAAAACCAGCAACAGTATAATATTATCCTTCATCAATAAAGTAACATTTTTGTATCAGCATTTCAGTACAGTAATTTTCTAGCAAAAAAAAACAAATAACTCGAGGACGCGAAGTCGCGTCCTCGGCATTACGATTACACATACATGGGACGCGAATTCGCGTCTTCGGCATTGAATGGGTTAATGGTTATAGGAAAGGCTTAATCTTTGAATCTGATGTCAGTCTTAAAGTTGTCTCGATCTATATTATCCCAGACTATCTTAAATCTTTTAAATAATGGGATATCTGGGGAACTTGAAGGCCCAAAGCATAATGTAAACACCTTAGCTAGGATTATTTCCAGTATGTGATGGCGGCAAGCTAACCATATGAGATCACGGCCAAGTTTTCTTTCAATAAGAACACAAGCTCCCTTATTCTTGCCGGTGTTAACTGCAGTAGTATCAAAACACATAGCTTGTACGGAGTCCATTAGATTCCATTGCTCCAATAAATTACAAACTGCCTCAGCTTCATTTTCATCTGTACCTGCTGTTAGCTTGGGCACCCCAAGAAGCTTTTCTTGACCATCACCAGATACAAACACTGGCAAGCGATCGACCTTTCCCGTGCCGAATATATTGGGAAGAATTTTACCATCCCAATGGACCACTAACGGATATTAAGGTCGGAATGTGTTTATTATTGACTCAGAATACTGCTTCCTGGCCTCCTTCCGCTTCCGATGAATAGTGCTTCGAGAAATGGTAAGGTTTGCTGGATCATGACCGAGAAGGCAGAAGACATAGAGGTGCAACCGGGAACATCCGCGAATATAACCTTACCAGACGAAATTGAAGTTCGGGACGAACCAACAGTGGAAAATCCCGAAAATAAAACGAGAAAACGTAAGCTCAATTCTTTATTTTACAATGATGTTGGAAGGTTTTGTATTCGTTATAAATATTTTTTTATTAACAGAAAAAATATTATTTAGGTATGTAGGTACAATGTATATTTCTACGATTTCAGGAAAAACTATAGTCATAGAGGGTAGTCTTAGATACAAGGACTTACAAAAAATTAATAATTTGAAGAAAAAAAAACTGGAACTTGAAATTGAGAACATGAAATTACAGAACTACAATTTACAATTTGAAAATAAAAAAGAAAAATATTTTAATATTAAATCACAATATTCACTTTATACCGAAACGCCCCAGAAAACGAGGACGTGCTTTTACTCACCGACGCTTGTCAAATAAACGAAGATGGGGCAGTGGAACTCCAACAATAAAAATGTTCGAAGTTAATTTTATTTCGTCTTAAAAATATGTATGTTTTAAATAAATAATTAATGCCGTCTTTTTGTTGTATTCAATTCACCTTCTAAAATAGCTAAGTAACTGCTCGAATCGATTAACGGGCTGTTCGGGGTTGTATGCAACTTCGGCTGTATTTTCCTCGTTATCACTTGTTTCATACAATTCGTCTTGGCTAGTTCGGGCGAAATTGCACAAAGTAACCGCACAGTTAAAGACTTGACATGCAAATCTGGGTTGCAGCCGCAAGTGATTTAAACACGGAAATTTCTCTTTAAGAATTCCGATAGCACATTCTATTACTCTTCTAGTGTTTTTATGAGCTCGCAGAAAAGTTTTATTTGCTTGATCATTTGGATCCGTGATTAAAAGTGGGATCAACTAATCCTTCAGTGGATAGCCACTGTCTGCGAGTAATATTGTATTTGTTAACGGCCTCCAGCCATCTTCCATTCTACGAAATAGAACACTGTTCCGTAGAACTCTCGAGTCGTGCACTGCCCCTGGCCAATTAGCATACGAATAATAAAAATGTAGATCGGGACCGCAAACTACCAAACAATTTATTGAGTGGTTTCCGTGTCTGTCGACAAAATGCTCTTCATTTTCATTTGGGGCATCAATAGGCACTAATGTGCCATCTAAACATCCAGCAACCATAGGCATCCCTGCCAGTCTGTGGAATGCTTCGACAACACGTTCCACATTTTCTGGCCACTTGACTATATCCGGGAACATGTTTTGCACTACCGAATGAACGACTTGATTAACAGCTCGACGCACACTTGCTTTTGATACTCCATGCATATCAGCTACGGCGTGGTACCGTGCTCCCGTACCCATCCAATGTAGAGCAACTAGAGTGATTAGTTTTGGTGACAGGGCCTGGCTTCTCTCGGTCAACCGTTGCAACCCCGGCCCGATAACTTCAACCAGCTCTTCCATTTTTGTGCTTGTCAAACGAAATCTTTCATTAAACTGGAACGTGGTTTCAAATAGTTCGTACGTATTTCTGATCAAAAAAACTCGACGACGGCGAATTATTATTACAGTGTCTTCACCGTCGGAAGCGTCCGAATCGGTCCACATTTTATGAATTTGATTGTTAAAATGTGACACTAATAGTTTGGACTAATATTTTTACAAGCCTTCCGAGACTAATAGCTTTATTAGTGAATTTTACTAGTGTATTTTTTTTTCTTTATGTTCATGAAACCAAAACCTAATTAACTCTAAGTAATAATATTAGCTAATATTTATTAGTTGGTAACTAATAACTTATACTTTATTACTGTAGCTTTGAGAAACGTACACTAGTAAACTAGTAAAAAATATTAGTTCATGGACTAATATTATTAGTCTAATAAGTTTCGAGAAATAGGGCCCTGCCAAAAATAATAAACACGAACAATATAAAAGCCTTATTTTATGCCGATGATATTTCTATAGTATTTTCTAGCCAAAATAGTAAAGATGTTACCAATAATTTAAACACTATTTTTAACAAAGTTCTGTCCTGGCTTGAAGATCATAATTTAGGTATAAACTTGCACAAAACGAACTTAATACAATTCAGACCTGCTCTTAATATTAACTACTCCTATCATAATGATAAACTACAACCAGTAAACAGCTGCCCACTACTCGGTATACATATTGACGAACATTTAAACTGGAAAGCTCACGTAGGAAAAGTAGTTGCTAAATTATCTAGTTTCGCATATGCTCACAGAGAAATAAAACTAAACACCGACTTAAAGACCGCAATTTGTGCTTATCACGCCTTTGCCCAGGCTTGGCTACAATACGGCATAATATTATGGGGCAATAGTGTTAATATAAAAGATTTATTTTTACTGCATAAGAGATGTACAGTACTAACTGGCATAAATAATGATGAAACATGCAAACCGCACTTTATAAAATTAAAAATCCTATCTCTAACATCCTTATATATATTAGAAACTTGCAAATTCGTGCGTAAACATGACGACCTCTACCAAAAATCGCGTAATTTAAGACACAAAGATAGGTTAGTTCTTTCTGCTCCATGTAAGCTGCAAATGAACAATAAAGGTCCCCATGCAATGTCCATACGAATTTATAACACGGTTCCTAAAGATATCTCTAAGGAAGAAAAATATGTAACATTTGTTAATAAATTAATAACATATCTTATTTGTAAATGCCCGTACTCTGTGCAAGTTTATGGATTATTAATAAATAATATTAAGAAAATATAATTATAATAGATACATAATAATAAATAAGAAAACGCCTTTTTAATTGTACTTAGTTTTTAAACAATTTGCGATGCCCTAGTAGGGTCCATGGTACTTTTATTTTTTAAGACCACCTTGTAATACCATGGTTATGCAAATAAATGAATATGATGGAATCTTAGAAGTACCTGTCTTATGGTTGGTAGTTATATTAATGTAGAAAGAGGATCTAAGTCTCTCATCCCAATTAAAATATACTGTCAGTTTTGCGAGTTGTAACCATCGTTATTTTAAGCACTTTTCACTATTTTGCAACGCAATTTTGAAACACTTTATTAATCAGACACAGTTTTTGAAAGTAAATATCAGTATTTGTTAGTCTATAATCCTTAAAATGAAGTTATCTTCAATAGTAACCTGAAATAAAAAAAAAATTAGTTAATTCTGTAACCTGTAATATTATCACTTGAGTAAAATCTTTAGGGTCGTTGAGCACCGGGTTCTACTTAAGATAAAAATTTGAAATTTTTCGTGAAGTATGCTATAGCTAAGTGAAAAAGATTTGGGGGGTGCCTACATTTAAAAAAGAAAAAATGTTTTTTGGACCACCCTACCCCATACATAGTAATCCAGTGGTGTAAGGTCTGGACTTCTTGCTGGCCACAGAATGGGTCCTCCTCTACTTATCCACCGGTCAGGGAAATGGTTATTGAGCCAATCTCTCACTGTAATTCTGTAATGTGCAGGGCACCCGTCATGCTGGTAGAACATATTTTGCCTGGTTTCTAAGGGCACGTCTTCGAAAAGATCGAAATGTTCGTTTTCCGTCTCGCTTTTTTAAATTTGGACCGATAATTATGGTTTTTATATTGAGAAATAACCAGTGTTTAATCGTTTTTGTAAATCAGAAGCAGAAAAAAGAAGAAAAAAAAGATTTAAATTGATACTTTTTTTTGTAATAATTTTTTCAAGTTAATTTCCGACTAATTTAAAAAAAACTAATAAACGCGATAACTCAAAAATGGTTCACTTTTGCATAATGCATATGGGGGTCAAAATTATCGCAAATAGTCACCCCTAACACCTCCTAACGGGAATGACTTACCAATAACCCTGTATAAAATCCATTAAGCTGTATACTTTTTATAAGCGATCTCGTTTAAATTGTAGCGGTAAATATCACTTTAGGGTGAGGAGTACCCCAGGGCAATATTCTTGGTCCGGTCCTGTTCCTATGACGGTAATACTATTAATTTAATATTACGGGAATATTATTTAATGGCTTAAAAAAACGAATATTCAATTTAATCTTTTATCACAAGAATGCGCTCTAATATATTGATTAATTAGTTTCCAAGTGAATATAATATCAAGCCAGAAATTACGCTTTTGTAGTGGTGAAGGTGCGTGGGTACACGAGTAATTTTAGCGTTCATATGTAGCGGTTATAATGTAGTAATACCACGTCTCCTTTCAAATACGGAAGACATTTTAGCCAGTAGCAAATCCTTTTTCCAAATTGTTTACGGGTAGCCAATAGAGAAGCACGTCAGTTTAGTTTTATCCAGGTATATATGAGTTGTTACCTGGGGTCGTACCGCTCGACGGTGTTGAGCGGCGCCTGGCCGTCCGAGCCGCCCACGGCGTACAGCGCGCCGCCCAGCACGGCCACGGCCACGCCCAGCCGCCGCGTCGTCATGGCCGCCACCTGCACGACGCAGCCAACAACCTTTATTTATTACTTGCAAAAAAATTAAATATGGCGCTACCGAAATGAAAAATATTCTTCCAACTTTGCGAAAAACTCTCTAAACGGAAATCTAGAAATCGAGTTGTACAGTCACGAGCTTTAATTTGGGACCCATTTCAAGAAAAATATGCTTGAAGTCATCAATGTCATTAGAGATGTCAAGTTATTTGTTATGACATCGTGAAGTTATTCAAATTTGCAGTATAATGACATTCACGAGCATTTACGAGATTACACGATTAATCACGAATACGTTTGACGAAGACAGTAGTAGCATTTTTCTTACCACAATCGAATATAGCCGACTTTGTCCGATTAGCAACGAATGAATCAACCTATTCATTGGTCAACACCATGACGAACGTTATTGGCTGTTGCTATGGGTGATTTATCAACGAATTAATCAACCTATTCATTGGTCAACACCATGGTGAACGTTATTGGCTGTTGACTTCCTATTTAACTGTTGGCTAACCCGAAGACCAAGCCTGCCAACCTGACAATAGAGTGATTACACCCAAAGCCAACCAATTACAGGTCTAGAAACAGTAACCTAGCGACGATTGTTATAACATAACGTAACGATAGCTGCGGAAAAATCATAATATATCATGATTGGTCAGGGCCACGAGCTTTAATTTGGGACCCACCACGCCACGTTGATATATATCATTTCAAGATTTTCAAGGGTCGATTCGATAAGACATTTAAATGTCTTAACTTGACATTTCAACCCTATCGAACTGAAGTTTCGACCTTATTGCATTATGAATGAATATAGACGTGTCATCATTCGTTATCAGTCGTTCACGACGATGTCACACGAGTACGCCCGATTTGCATTACATGGCTAAATTATGAGGCTCAACAATCCCGTGTGGTGACTAACTTTTAGGAAACTCAACCTTATTGTTGTAGAATGCCAGATTGACTTTTGACCTAAGGTGGGTACCAAATTAAATCTCGTGACTGTACATAATAACGACAACGTATTTAAAAATAATGGAAATCGAACATGATGAGAACGTTATCCCCCAGAGCTGAGTTTGTACAAAAAAAAAAGATAGCTAAGCGAGTTAATGTCGACTTACAATTCTTTGAACTAACTTTAAACTGTTCTTACTATTAAGCTTGCCGCGCTTCTCAGCGCTATGTAATGAATGGTTCACACAGTCAATACAGAATTTGCTACAAGACCCATTTTTATGGGATAGAGAAGGTAAATGACTAGCATAGAGGCATTCCATCTTAGTCCTCAGGTTTGGCAACGCATTTGCAATCTTAGGCTTGCAGTCTTGTAAATGCGAATGTCTATGGGTCACAGTTTCCACTTACCATCAGGCGGCCTGTGTGCTCGTTTGCCTTCTTTATGCCATAAAAAAAAGCTAATCTGGGGGTTTATTATGACGTGGCTACGCAGTTCATTTATCGGCGAGCGTAATGGACAGATTTATAGAAGTTATATAGCTCTGTCTTTTTTTCTCAACGTAAACTGAATTACACAGCTTTGTTATAATAACCCCCCAGAGCGTGTATGTGTGCACGTGTGGCGTAGTGCACACTTCGCATACACAGGCCAACTGAAGGCAAGTGTATTCTGAAGCTTATATATTGTTAATGTTAGGACGAGATTGTCAAGACAGTAGTTAGGTCGGCGCACCTTGGTCCAGCGGTTCTCCTTGGGCTCGTACCGCTCGACGTGGTTGAGGCACTGCACGCCGTCCTGGCCGCCCACGGCGTACAGCGCGCCCTCCAGCACGGCCACGCCCACCGACGTGCGGCACGACGACGTGGGCGCCACGGCGCCGCACCACTGCAACACGACCCGCTACAGCTCCACGCCAAGTGACAGTCCGCGGGCGCCTGGCTCCTGCGTCGCGGCCTCACCTGGTTGGTCTGCGGGTCGTACCGCTCGATGCTGTTGAGGTAGCTCTGGCCGTCGTGGCCGCCGACGGCGTACAGCAGGTCGTGCAGCACGGCCACGCCCACGCCGCAGCGCCGCTTGGACATGGGCGCGACCATCTTCCACTCGGCGCCGGCGGGGTCGAAGCGCTCCACGGACGCGATCGCGTCGCCCGAGCACCAGCCGCCCACCGCGAACAGCACCTCGCCTGCAAACGTTACGCACACATATCACTTTGACTTTGTGCTCAAACACTATTTTGCAACTTCTTCGTGGAAAATAATTTCACCCTGTCGATTGGGTGGCAATTTCATATCGTTTAGTTATACTTACAAGAAATAGGATAGGGCCAAGGATGCTCCCTGAGGCACGCCTGAGCTATTCGGAGTGCCTAATTCAGCCAATCCAGGAAGATCAGCGTCGTGACACTCCCGAGTGCCGCGACTCCATGCTGAGTGGGTTCAGTTTTCGCAAATTGTTACATTAAAAATAGTATAATGCTTGCTTATTTGCTAAGTTACCTTAAGCTTCAGTTTTAAATGTTCTGCCACAACCAGGTACAGAATGTTAGCTTTAAGAAAAATGTATCATTTTGCAGAAATAAAATTATTTTCTTTCTTTCTTTCTTTCTAATGTAACGCAATAATTATTACAAGATAGATAGCTTTTGAACTAGTTTATTACAGTCCCTCTGACGCCTATCAGTTCATGTTTCCTCAGCAAATGGGAATAGTGACTGAGTCCAACGCCTTAGCGAGATCTACAAACACCTTTATGCAAGCTTCTTCTTTGTCAAGTGAAAGAAATGACCAGTTGGATAAGCATGGTTGCAGCTTTTCCATTGGATGATAAATGAAATAATGCTCAGTTGTCTTTGGGAATTTACTAAAAGAGTGATCGTGCAGAAATCTTTAGACCCCTTGTGGATTAGTACAGCCGCAGCTTTCTTTCAAGATCCTCGTGATATATTTAGAATAAAGATGTGCGTCAGTGGCTTAGCTATATGGAAGGAGGTCTATCCCTATAAACCAGCTGTGTACCTCTTCTGGTGGGTTTCCTGGGCCGTGTGCGCGGACCCTGCATGAGCGGGCGCTCCTGTGGCAGCAGCAGGTAGTTCTTGGCCTCGTCGAGCAGGTCGCGGCAGGCGTCGTCGGCGCGCACGAGCAGCTCCGCTGACACCGTGCCCACTAGGAACTTGGGGCTGAGCAGTGGTAGCCGCACGTGCTGCAAGACCTGGAAAACATAGTTGACGATTTTTTAACTGGTTATCCTGATGGTTAGTGTTCATTAAATAATCAAAACGATTGAAACTGATAAGTCAATCGTAGGTAACAGATGTTCGAGAGGGCTACATCTGTAAAATAGATTAATATTAACAAAGAACAGTCTCACAGAAATTGACCTAGTCTCGAACTAAGCTCTTAGCTTGTACTATGGGTAACAATAAAAATACTTATATAGAGAACTATACACTTAAATACATAGAAAGTATCCATGACTCAGGAACAAATACTCACGCTCATCACACAAAGTCTTTGACTTACCGGGAATCTACTCCGGTACCGTTAGCTTCGTAGACAGGGTCACTACCAAGGCGGCTAAGCACACGGGAACTTACCTGCGTTAAATGTTACCGCCGCTCGGTTCTTGGTTATTCTTGACCGGGACAAGACCTGGAAGGCTGAACTTGACCGGAACATGACCTGGATGATGCACTAGTCGGGACTGACCTGTGCTAGGTGTTGTCGCCGCTCCGCTACGTGGTATTTGACCGGGACAAGACCTGGAAGGCTGAACTTGACCGGAACATGAGCTGGAAGGTGCGCTAGCTGAGACTGACCTGTGCTAAGTGTTGCCGCCGTTCGGCCACGTTATATTTAACCCAGGACATGACAGCCTGGAAGGTCTGCTCCTCGGAGCGCACGTTGAGCTCGTCCGACGACACTATGTCGATCAGTTGAGCTGCTGGGAGCAGAAGGAACTCTTCACTCTCCATCACCTGGAAAAATAATCAATCTCTATAAATTTGCATTCACAAAAGGGTGTTACAGATGTATTTCTTAAACGTAGAATATACTAGTGTACAGACGTCATTGTATTCGACTAATGTAAAATTAATTAGTCGCAGTGGGTAAAGCGTGAGTGACTTTAAGCCTGAGGTAACCTAAAACACAGCTGGAAATATTCGCACAGTATTTATCTTAGTATTTTTTGCCCAAAGGAAGTTTTGTTACGCGAAATTGTCGGCAACGCGCAGCAGCTCGTGGCACGAGTGCGTCGAGGCTGTCGCTTTAGGCGTTAACTGATAATTGCTCTTTTACAACATCACGAGCTAGCAGAGGGTGTCCTTGCTTATTTTTGATGTATTGCCGTTAAACCAATCAAAGAAGAACTTACTGAGCACCACACATATTTAGACCATAAGTCCTAGGTACCCCAATGCACAATTGCAAATATTCTCACAGTATTTACCCAAGCTTTTTTACAACTGACACATTTACCCACTGACTAAGTTCTAACTTGTGAATTACTCGCACAGTATTTACCCACTGACCATATTACTGCACACCTGTAATTATTCGCACAGTATTTACCCACTGACATTATTGCACACTTGTAGTCAATCGCACTGTATTTACCCACTGACATTACTGCACACTTTTAATTATTACTTGTTATTCGCACTGTATTTACTCACCTTTTAAATCGCCGTTTTGGACTGACCTCTGGAAAGTTTTGCTGCGTGAACTTGTCGGCAATGCGCAGCAGCTCGCGGCACGAGTGCGTGTCGGCGAAGGCGCGGATGCCGAGGCAGTTGGAGCAGTCGAGCTGCCGCTTCAGGAATTCGCAGCACACGTCCTGGATCTCTTGCAGTTGCAGGAGACACGCGGCCGGGAGTAACGCCTGGGGTAACCATTAAGAACAATTGACATTTCATTTTTGTGACCCCTGCAAATTACTATACGAATCGAAAGGATGAGGGGAGGAAGGAACACGACTATGTATTTTCACAATCATGCTCAGAAATGTATGCGTTAATATCATGAAATGAAGACATGGCGTTTCTTGTAAAGTAAAGAAGAAAAGCACAAAAAAAACGTTTTGCCCGCTGCTCAACAACAAATTTTTAAATTTGCTTACTAACTAAACTGACAAACGAAAAATTACATACTGCCAACCACTATGTAACCATATTTTTCGAAATGAAAATAAAACAAAATCGGTACTAATTTTATGTGCAGTTTTGAGATTGTCATCGTAAGATTGCAGTCATGAGATTGCCATCGTAGGATTGCAGCCTTGAGATTGCCATCGTAAGATTGCAGTCTTGAGATTGCCATCTTAAGATTGCAGTCTTGATATTGCCATGGTAAGATTGCAGAAATTAACTTTTAATATTTCCTCACATTACTTGAGAAAAGCACTATATACAATCCTCGGCCGAAACAGGGATTGAAGGACTCGTTCTATCCGGGCTCGTCTGCCACTCGGCCGTTTACCCCAACCTCGTCCTTGAATCCCTTACTTCACGGCCTGTGCAGTAATGTACTACAGTTATTATTATTTTTAGTAAGGAAATTTAAAAAAGTGGATAATAATCAAATTTTTACCAATACTATGACCGAATAGATATAAATACCCTTTTTCACGAGGAAAAATACGGTCATCAATTGAAATTTGACTTTGATAGATATCTATCAATAGATAGATATATAAAAACCCTGTTTATCTCCAGTACAGTATCAGTATCCGTTATTATTGCCAAAATCGTTGTAGAAATCTAATATTTTATATATTAGAGCAATAAAAAGAACCAACCAATAAAAAATAAGCAATAGGTTTCTAAGATGGATTTTCTAAATCGTGCCGTAGAAAGGTGCAATATGTCTACATGGGTAAAGTGTTGGTTGTACGTAGCGAGGAGCCGGCGAAGGGGCGCGCGCGCGCCTGCGTTAGTGCGGCACGGAGTCGTCGCAAACTGCCGGTAAGCGCGCGTCGCCCGTCGGACGGCACCTCTAGGAACTATATGGCATATTTTATTGACAAGGTGCACACAGTCGAATTTGTTGAGGCAAAGGCCATATAGGAACATTGCTTGTAAATATTGACACCTCTGTCTTCTTTTTGCGTTGATTTTCTATCTCTATCACACCTGAAAACTGTATATCTTTGATCAATAAACTCATTATCGTATATTTCTGGCGCCAGCCAGGTCTCAGTGAGAGATATTATATCAAAATTAAATGACAGGATATTCATATATAGTGTATGAAGTTTAGTGCGCATGCCTCGGCAATTCTGATAATATATACTCAAGTTGTGAGCCATTGCGAAATAATTTTTCATGTTTCATGTATGTAGAAAAGAGCGACAATATATCGTTTTTTTTTTCATCACACTTTCACGTAAACAGTATCTAAACATACAGGTTAACGGTGCCGTAAGCCCCATATAAAACCCTCGACCTTTTTTTTTCATGAAAACCTAAGTCGGTAAGTATATTTTTTTTAATTTAAAGCGCAGCACACCGTTCATGCAAGTTCAAGCAAGGAGTTTACACGACATTGAAAAATTGTTTTAAAATGTTATCTAAACAGTAATTTCATTGCAATCTCGCTACATGTTATAAATTTTAATAAATAAGTTTTTTCTGCCCTATAATTTCATTTATTTACTCGCAAATGTGATGAAAAACATTGTATGTTTCACGGGCGGTACGGGAATTACGAACCTCGACTCAGAAAGCTAGACTCTCTCTACTAGAGAATCGGTCGTAATTCCTTACTTACCGCCCTTAATACACAATGTACTATAACAGTGTACACCAAGACTTGTTCGTAACATGATTATAGTTTAGGACACAGTTTTTATGCACAACCAACAAAGTACCCAATACGTAGACTCAGTTTGAAACACTTAAAATTAATTAAAATACAAAAAATGCCATAACGAAAACGAGGTACACAAACATTTTCATTAGCGCTAGACAACAGAGATCTCATATTTACTACACACGCAGCAAAGAACTTAATGACTGTTACTAGCGTTTGAATCAATAAGGTTTTACTTGTACTGGTTGTATCTTCTCGCTTTTTAACTTTCGCAATGTCCTCTTCTGTGTGTATCGCGACAATTGGTGACGTATCCGATGCACGTACAAGTATCGTTGCGTTGGAGATCCATTTATACCTATAGTTAGCTTGTTTTGCAGCTTCGCGTGCCGCACGAAAAAGGTTTTTCCTGCGTAGAGTTAAGTGCTCATTGATGTACAGAGTGTGTGGTGCTCCGGATATTCCCAATTCTGTAGAAGTCAGTCCTCTCTTGACGCGGTACGCGGCCAGCACGTTGTCGCGCAGCGCGCGCGTGCTAAGCTTGACGATGATATGCTTCGGTTTATTGGTGTCAGTCGCGTGCCGCACACGGTGTATGCTGGTTATATCGCTGCGGTTAATAGTGCATCGTATTTTCTCGCCTAATGTTACAAGTAGATTAAGTAGGTTTTCGTTATTTTTTTCTGGGAGATTTTGTATCTCTAGATTACATAGCCTAGCCTGCTGTTCCAGGGTGTCCATTTAATCATGACGCACAACAAAATTTTGAGAACGCCGGACGTCAGTGACGTCATTACTTGACCTTTATAGGGTTCCGTACCAAAATGGTAAAAGAGGAACCGTTATGGTGAGACTTCTTTGTCCGTCTGTCTGTATGTCACATCTGGTTTTCTCAGCAACCACAAATGCTATCAGCTTGAAATTTGGCATAGTTATACAACTTGCATGCCCGCATCTGTTTGTAGTAAAAAAAAAATTTTTTTTTATAAATATTTAAAAGGGGTCTACAATGGGAGGTTGAAAAATCAAAGTGGTTTGATTATAGAAAATGGGCTCAATTTGCACATTTCAAACCAATTTTATCTTTTATTTTATCTGATATACTTTTTGATTTATAGCCATAAATTTACAAAAAATGACCACTCCCTCCTTATCTTCGAAATTTATGACTCAAAATATCTGAAAAAAACTGAAGAAACGGATCTTATTGCATAGAACATGAAGCTCATAACAAAATTATATTTACTTTTGCGGTTACCAAGCAGATTATCTTGAATATGGAACCCTCGGTCTCGCACTTAGCCGATTTTTAATCGAAACAAGACTAACGTAATATGTCTGTGGTCCTAGAATTGAGAGTTCCAACCTTTTAGAATAAGGACATATTAATTGATGAATAATAAAATAATTAGCCGCCATCTAATCTTATCCAGCTAAGAAGGTTGTTTAGCAAACAATCAGCGCCTCTGTTCAACACGGTAAAAACAATATCGTGTTTGTCCTGTTACCGTATTGTCAACGTGTTGATAGCTCTTATTTTCTTGACAGTAATGGCGGCTGACGTCATAACAATATACCGCCTAGAATAGAGCCGCTGTTTTATAACCATACATCGGGTTTTCGGTGCGGGAACGTTTGACATTAGTCAAAGATTAGGTATTGACTTGAAAAACAGAATGTACTCTAGTAGGTTTCTACGTCATGAATAATTAATTGAATAACATAAAACAATAAGTAATCATAGATATAGGTACTATAAAGTCAGTATCAACCTCTTCAGTTAAGTCCCTACTCATTTATCACTATCAGTAAATATTCATAGATATTCATATTGGTAGTAAAGCTAAAGTATCTCCTACATGAGTTAAAATAAAATTGTATCATAGTGTGTAGGTATACAATTCGCAGAGAGGTAGTTATTCATTCATTAGGCATAATATGATTTTTCTCAGACTGGCCTATCTGTTTATCTCTACTCTTTCTCAAAACATTCCCGCACCGAAAACCCCGATGTATGTTTATAACACTTTTTTGTCTTTTCATAAGTATTGAAAATCTATTAAATTAATGGAACCCAGTATTTGACATACATCGAAAAAATACCGTTACTAACGCAAAGCCCTGATAGATTAGATCTTACCTGAACGTTGCTTTCTTCAACGACGATATGCGCCGTGTAGCAGAACTCGACGAGCTGTTCCATAGCTTGCTCGTCGACGTCGCGGATCGTCACCTCCGTCGCCCGCGACTCTGCCAGCTCACCGG
The DNA here is from genome assembly GCA_923062465.1 of Acleris sparsana. Taxonomy (NCBI): domain Eukaryota; kingdom Metazoa; phylum Arthropoda; class Insecta; order Lepidoptera; family Tortricidae; genus Acleris; species Acleris sparsana. The sequence continues at coordinate 21,488,375 of OV281286.1, forward strand.
TGAACATAGCGCGGAAGTAGGGGCTGCACGCTGAGAGAATGACTCTGAAATAAAGGGTTGGGGTCTAACTATGGCGCCCGAACAGGGACGAGAATTTACAGTTGAATTTCTGTTAACTTTTTTAATGATTGACTCTTGAATCCCCGAAACTCATTTCAGTATATAAATCATGTTGGTCAATGCATTCATTTCTATAATAAACTACCTGACGTAGTTTTAAAGTTTCCAGCACTTGACTGTCTAACAGACAAAAATGCATGGCCTAAACCCGAAACTTAGTCAATAATAATTTGTTCAAATGCAAAAGCTTTATTCTGCTTTTTTTTGTCTAGGGGACACGGGACACTGTTGATGCAGTAAAACATATCGAAACACTTAAATTATGTGGTCATCTTGCACCATCTCATATACACATAAGTAGTTGATTCTATTTTTTCTTTTTTTCTTTTCTCTCTCTATCTCTCTGCTGAACTACACATGTAATTTGATATTATAAGCTAAGTAGTACGGTCGGCCTTATAAGAAGCTGCACACTTTAGTACTCTGTCACTTTAACGTCATGTTTGAAATGATGGACTAATCTGTCAAAGGCGTTTCAGCGACAAGGTACAAAAGTGTGCACCTACTTATAAGGTTGACTGTACCATTGTAATATGAAATATGTTTAGCAAATGACTGACTGTTGAGTTTCTTGCGGCGTTTCTTCTCAGCAGTGGTCTCCTCTTGGGAAGCGCTGGTAGATTCTTGACGTGTAAAAGTGCCCGGGCGGCCTACATACTGAATAAATTTCTTTTTCTCAAACATGCTATGTTATGTCGGCGTTATGTTAGTTATTTTTCACGCCACTGCTCGGAAATATGGCCAAAGAAGGATCGAAATCAAAATAGAAAGTTGCTCTTAGTAGTACAACACAAAAACAGTCCAACAATGTTGAGTTGCAAAGTAAAATGGAGTGTTTTTAGACCAGTTTACTTTCTACTCTGCTATTGGTCGGTTATTTATGACATTAGTAACTCGTTCGGAAATAAATAAAAAAATGTTTGACAAATATGACATTAGAACGTTTAATTAAAAAATTAAAACGTCAAATCCGCTCAGTGAAAGTGTATTTTTGCGATTGTAAACGTGTTTTTATGTAAGTTTTTAAGGCGTACGTGAAAAACGCCTTTGCATCTTTAAATAAGGTAAAAATTAAAAAAGTTAAAAAGGCGGGAATGAAAATTACTTCTGTTCTTTTAATTGGAAACAAACGCTAAACTTTTGAACTTTTGATTGGAAATTTGTACGATATTCAACAAAAATGAGTGATACAAGTACAGATATGGATCTTACACCGCCTGAAATTCAGGATACGGCAAAGTCGGTAATTCGGAATTTACTGCCAATAAAATCCCGTCGCAAATATCAGAAAGTGTATGAAAATTTCAAAGCATGGCAAATAAATAAAAAAACGAACTCTTGACACAAAATACTAATATAAATGTTCCGGGAAAAAACATTTCCTTGTCATTCAGCAACTGTCCTAATGCTAATATCAATATTACTTTTAATTAAACTGTGTATTATATCCTAACCTGTTTTATTTCCTTACATTAGGCGTGAAAAGCACATAGTATTGCCTCGGTAGAAAGTGCAATAGATGGACTCGTACTTTCGAGGGCCTCCGCTACGCGTCGGCCCTCGAACTAACTCGTCCATCTATTGCTTACTTTCTGTACCTGGGCTACAATGTACTATTAGGCTTCAAAGTGCCACGTTTCCGACGGAACAACTCGAGAGAACTGTAAAGGAATTTCATACGAAATTGAAGGCCTAGGCCGGGAAGTAATTTTTTTTTAATTTTAATTTGGCCATGGTGGCTGTGTTTATGAAAAGGCTAAAGAGCTGTTTTTTTTTTAATTTACTAAGCCGTGCATCCAACAAAGCGTTTGCATGTTTTTTTGAAGTACCAGGAGCGCAGAGGTAATTAGGAGGTTAGCACGATGCGGCGAGGCCCGCGCGCGCCACCAGCGGGCCGGCGGGCGGGCGTACTGAGCACTGTAGGTTACTTTTAATGTTTATGCACTAATTAATGACATTATAATTTTTGTTTTAATTATTTTAATGAATTATGTTTGAGAAAAGCACTATACATACTTCGGCGGGAAATATGGGGTTGCCCGCCTCAGACCTATATCGGGCCTTGCTTCGCTCGGCCGTCTATATAACTTCGGCCGGCAACCCCTTTTGTCCCGGCCTCTGTAGTAATGTACTATTATCTTTTTTATATTTTATTGAATGTTTTACGTGGTCACAGGTCTAACCCTATCTAACCTACGTAACCTATGCTTCAGACTACCGAAAAACAATAAGGTTTCAGCAGAAATTAGCTAAAATGAACTGAAATTTGATGAAATGATACCTTCGATCAAATGATGGTCGGTGACTCAAGGGAAATCCTCTTTTAAATGCCCCATATTAAATACATGTAACTCGCACGCCATAGACGTTTCAAAAGCTAAGCAAACTTCAACTTAACCGATACGACAGTAATCTCTTTTAAACTGTTACTTGTGACAACTTTATGCGTCGGTGCTGTGCAACTTTAGGTGTCGTTGGCGTTTTAAAGGCTAATTTTTAATTCCAATCTCAACTTGAAAACAATAGAAATGCTGATCTCTTTTTTAGATTTAGGTGTAGAGTTACTAGAAAAATCTCCTAGCTGGGAGACGGAAATTTCTACAGCACTTACCTATTTACGCCCTAGGTAGATACTTATGTTGCGCACTAGACCCACCTGTGTGCGAACAGCTTGCGGTTGGCGACGTTGAGCACGACATCGCACAGCTCGCGGTGCCGCCGCAGCGCCGAGAGCTCCCCGAGCACGGCGCGCGGATGTTTCTCGGAGGTGTGCGACAGCCGCGCGCCGCCGCCTGGCGACCCGCCCTCGCCCATCCTGGGGAGAAAGGGGGGATAAAAACTCAGTGTGGTTTACACGCACACTGGAATAGTAAGCATCCGTCACTCTCGCACTTACATAGCGGTCAGAAAGTGACAAAGTTATACCTATCCATATTTATCCACAACAAACATGACCATAATAGGGTTTAATCTGGTTTCACCGACGCTCATTTCATAAAACGTATCACTTTGCAGAATTTCCGTTTCATGCGAAAAGCTATTGTCAGCTGAACCCGAGGGGATTTCAGGTGATCTTGTTATGGTTAAAAGTCTAAGGTAACCTAAACTACTTACGTAATCATATTTAAGGTTCAGCAGAAAATATCTTTCTATGAAACGATCAATGAAATAAGTGTCGGTGAAACAAGAGGACACCCTATAATAGACCAGCTGTTATCAAAATCTGTTCAGCCTTATAAACGTGAGCGACAAACATTTTATAAATGTAAAAGTAACTATGCCTGTTTGTCTGTCTGTTTGTTACCCTTTCACAGCTAAACTGTTGAACCGATTATAATAAAATTTGGTGGGAAGACAGCTTGGTCCCCAGAGAAAGTCATCAGATAAAATAATGAATATATTAATATATATCAGGGCACAATCTAACATAAACTAATCTAGTCCCAAACTAAGATGGTGATTATAATGAGGGGGGTCGGCCGGTCGATCGGGATCCCTTCCTCCCATCCGTCCCAAACTAAGCCTTAGACTTGTAACATTCTACGGAGAAATATCACACAAATATTAAGCCCTGACCGGGAATGTATAGGTTAACGCTACCTTCGCAGGCAGGGTCACTAACAACTTAGCTAACACATTGTCTAAAGTTCCAACTCCTAAATTCTGGAAATAAGTCTATGAACTGATAAAAACATTGCTGATTTTTGTATAGGTTATAATCGAGCTTTATACATAACTTAATAAATTCACCCTATCCCCGGAAAGGAGTGTAAATGGTTGAAAACTATGCAACTAGGTCATAACCAGAGATCGGACAAATGGGCGTCATTACTCGCAATAATGTGGACATGACTCCAAAGATATGAATTAAACAAATTAAATTACATTAACTGATTACTTCATCATCATCATCATGTCAGCCGAAAGACGTCCACTGATGGACATGGGCCTCCCCCAAGGCTCTCCACTCAGACCAGTCTTGTGCTTTTCGCAACCACCGCGGTCCCGCGATCCTGACGAGGTCGTCCCTCCATCTTGTTGGAGGCCTACCTACAGTTCGTCTTCCGGTCCGCGTAACTGATTACTTACCCTTAAAATAATTTCGATCCTTTGCAACACAGTAATAAATAAATAATTCAAAGACGTGAGGAATGACCATCAATATTAATCTACTTAAGTTTGCTCTATTACCATCCGTGGAATGCAAAATGAGCTTTTCACCTCATAAGTTTACTTTAGCCGTAAAATAGTATAAACTAACCAGGGGAAATTTATATAAATTACGGTTTATTTGCTTTAATAAATATACACAATAACAAGTATTTGTATTATTTATTTATTGCTGTCTTAAAAACGCTCCAAACTATTTTTAGGACAAGTAACCAATAAATGTAATTTAATTCGTATAATTAAAATCTTTGAGTCATGTCCACATTATTGCCAGTAATGACATTCATTTGTCAGATCTCTGGTCATAACTCATAACTAATGAGAGAAAAAAGGTGTTGCACGGTACTGCTTGTACGTGCAATTTAGCTTACGTTTTAATCCATCTCAATCTACATTTGCATGTGTTATTTAATTTAATCGAACCTACGGAACATTAGCGGTAGCGTTAGCTACCTTTGTAGGCAGGGTCACTTACAACTTAGCTCACACATAGTCTAAAGCTCCAACTCCTCAATCCTTATTGCTGCACTGTAGTCAGGTTATGAAAATTTTCGCTGAACGAAACACCAACACATACAGTATTTTATTACATTGTAAAATTGACACGCGTGCGTTGTTCAGTCCTTGCTCCAACAGAATGAGGGCATTTGATTTACATACAACATTCCAATTGGCATCAAAACAAAATTGGATTGGATTTACATACAACATTATATCGCCGCGTTCAAGGTAAAACCAATTAACTGACAAAATTGTACTTTTTAGTGATAGCGTTTTAAAAGATTTATTTTTTATAATAATTAAACCTATATAGTACCTTGTCCGTTCATACGTTCTGTCACTGAGATTTATTACAATTTAAAAAATAAATAAAAGAGTTTTATAAAACAATAATCAAAACCTTATTTTATAGAGAATAAAAAGAAGCGTAGTTTATATTCTTTACTATTGTGACCATTTGATGAACGAGCTTTAAGCTTTCCATTCGGGACAGGAAATCATGGGTCAAAACACGCACGACCACGATACTCATAATGGCTACAACTTTTGTAAGAGTTCTCGTATTGAGTCGAAATTTGCGTGACATATTGATCAGACTTTTATCTTTAAATTCTGATACAAATGTCAATCTTCATAACTCATTAAATCGACCCTACGATTTCACATCAATTTGCAGCAATAAGAAAACAAACCAAACTTCGAGCTTCGTAAACTGGTTTTTGACAAACCCACAGATGAGGGGCTTCACAATATTAAACAAAAAAGTCAGTTAGTTAACAAAAACTAACCTTTAAAGCATTTTCAAAAAGTGTTATTTCCAGAAAACTGGTGCGTATTTTAATCGATGCCGGCCGTGAATGTTAGAAGATCGTATCGGAAATTGCGGAAACTATGTGGAATGTTTATTAGTTCTTAAAAATGTACATGAATTAAGCTTTTAATGTTTATATATTTTGAAATTAAAAAATAAACAGATGTTAGTTCTATTTGACTAAACCTTTGTGACAGAACTTAAGGACCGACTAGGTAGTATACTTAGTTTTACTGAATTATTGATTTGCCGTGTTTTTGATGTATTTTAGTGTACAAAAAAAGTAATATAAGTCCATGAAAAAGACGTTATTCTGCGCAGGGTCCTCATTTTAGTTGATTTAACCTCTATATAGTAAAAATGTTACTGGTGGATAATGAAGGTTTGGTATGAGTGCCGAGCTTGCGAGCTCGTAGTGACGCCGTAGTAGGTATTTTTAAGTAGTATGTGGTGCCGCCTTATTGCCACTTAGCAAAACAAGCGAATCAATTAATTTTATTGATCATTTCTTAATTGTTCTTAGGTTTGCTACTTTGGTTTTTTTTTCATGGCTAACAGATATTGACTTTAAAAGATCTTCAAGTTTGAATGAATTATCTCAAGCATTTTAGAAAGAAAATAGAAAAAAAAATGAGTTTTTTACGTTTTCAATTCAGAATAGTATATCGTGAAAAAAAAAAGATATTTAAATCATTCCAACTATACTTTACCTTTTACTCAACTGCAGCAAACCCGAGAAAGAGGGTTAACCTCTTTCGTGAGCATTAAGTTTCCTAATTCAATCTACTTGTTCAATATATTGAAAGAAAAAGCTCTACAGACACACATTACCTACATACTTCATTATCTTCATAATACAGTAATGGCACTTACAACCTTAAAAAGAATCCAGCAACACATATTATTCAAAACTGCATCAAATAGTTTAAGGCAAGTTACAGACATTAGCTACTTACACACATAAACGCGAAACACAATAACCCTAGATTGGCACAAAGAAAACAAATATGTACATACCTACATTCATCACAAATTATAAGTGAAGGCCAATTTTTCGGCCTTGAATATTTTGAATGTTGAATAGTTTCTGAGAAAATCGTCAAGAATCTACCCAAAATCGAATCCATCTCAATCTACATTTGCATGTGTTATTTAATTTAATCCAAACTAAAGAACATATTAATAAAAATATATATGACTACAGAGGTATACTAGAGGATAGTCAGGTAAAAAGTGTTATTATCATATAGCTTTAATTAGCCGTAGGTTTGTGGCAGACAATAATAATCTTTGTGCTAAAATAAACTTATCACAGTTAAGTGTTTCTACCCTGTGATTATTGAATGTTCTTTTGAACATCTGTTTGAAAATAAATTCATTTCAAATGTTACATTCTCCCAGCAAAAATAAAATCAAAGGCGTAGAATTAATACTAATATTTATCGTTTCCCGTAAAGTGTAGTAAGTACCTTAAGGTTAGTTGGTTCTATTACTCAGTATCTCTGAAACATGACATTCAGTTTAACCAGTAGAAAGGGGAAAAAATTCTAAACAAGTGGTATACATGGTTTTACGTTGAACCCAGCGATATTTAATTAATTGAAATATGAACTGAATTCACAGACATTGAATACAGAAAGTTTGTCTGTATTAATTACACTTAAATGCAAATTTATTGCATGAATTTGTTAACTTCACAATTTAAAATTGTTGATACTTTGTTTGCCCAAGATTTATGCAATAGCGTATAAGTTATTTTTGTTTCACAATTGATTGCAGCATGAAATTACTATATGGAAAAGAAGTTTTATAATATTTTTGTCATTACAGAGATGTTCTTTTAATTATCATTAGGATCAAATTGAGCTCAGACACTGAAGATTCTTATGACGGTAAATACAAAATATACCCATTATAAGTCTTAAAAAAGATTTATCTTTGTCTAATTTTTTTGTTTCATTTCAAGTCAAGCTTAGTTTGGGACTATGTCAATTAGTGTGAGGCTATTCCCCTCATATTATTTATTTTAAATAAAGGGTAGAGGTGTGGTTTTTTTTTTTTAAGTAATTTTAAGTGTCATGTAATATCATAATCATAATAATTTACACATTAAAAAACTACAGACAATTAGAATCATACAATTATTTCCTTTATCTGGAATGGTTTATGCAAAAAAAAACAGTTCTAAACTAGGTGACCCACTTAATCTCTATACTAGGAACTGTCCCATACATAACACTCCATTTAGGTGCCAAGGCAATACAAATTGCATGTTAAAATACACTAACAAGCAAACCAGTTCAAGGCAATGTATTTGTAATCTAGCTTTGATAACAAGACCCAGTCTAATTTCAACATCCTGCATGACACACAATATAACAATGGATTTGATGTGTGTGACCACTACACGTATCAGAGGCTGAATGGGCTTCCCTGAAGCCCTAACATCAGGTTGCTTGTCATTTGTTTTAGCAAAGTAAAGGTTCACAAGGTTCACTCACCTCTTAAGTCCTCGCGAGTTTCCCAGCTGCAACCGCAGCGGGGGCGAAGCCCAACCCCACACGGAGTCAATCTGTAACACACAACACCCGCTCCAAAAAACCTATTTACAAACCAAACCAGTCTGTGCAACATATTATGCAAATGTCAGAGATGCCCTCGCCCTCGTACCTTTAACGATTGTCGTCGACTGCACAACGAAACACCACTCCAAGGAGCGCCAGTCGACCGCAGAGCGCCCCGAGGATGGAAACTCTTTTACAATTAACGGCACATCGATTTTACAATCACAGATGTTTTTATGTTTACTATTGATAAAAAATGATAGGCATAGTAATTTGTCCACTAGTCAATTTTTTAAAGCGCGTTCGGAATGTCTGCGTTCGAAGATTGAAATGTTACACCGAAATGTAAATTATTAATGATAAGAATGTGCAATGTTATTTTGTTAAAATATTATTTCATAAAAGCATTGTTTTACATAAAATTCGAAAGCATAATAACTTTATGATTTATCAATCTTCCAAAAACGATATGGTTTTTAAACATTAATTTAGACGAACTTGCCAGCTTAACGAAAAAAATTCCTTGTAAGAATGTTAGATTCAAGAAAAACACGAAAAACAACCTTATAACATCCAGGCAAAATGCAATATTATTTGATTGCGTAGAGTGGCAAAAAAGAGGTCGGGATAAATGAGGGTGCTATTTTGAGTGAAAAAGGCAACATATTCCAATTTTTAAATAATACTTATTCTGTGCTAACGTGTTGAATAAAATTAAAGTGACAGCTGTCATCGGCGTCAGCTGTCAAATTGGCAGGACTGGATTCGTGTCCACAAAACAACAAAACAATCCGCAAAAAAAGCGAAAATTGAATTCTAGAAAACAAATTGCAATAAATAACGCTTTAAAATGTCGCTAACACTGCTTTTAGAGAAATATGACGTGTCCACTGAAGACGGCTTAAAGAAAGCGCTTACTGAAATTGAGAAGGAGGAGGTAAGTTTCTTGGATGTTCTCCCTTCGTAGGCAAAAGTGTACAGCACAAACTCAACGAATAACTCTTTTACATGTATGTTAAATGTTCAAACCAGATCTTATCTTGTCAGGATGGGTCATCTCGGATACACATTAGACCTGTAGTATTTTTTGTTCTTATGCATTTAGGGGTAGCGGAAACTACTTGTCGACTAGCGGCTATTTTCTGCAGTTAACCTTTTTACACACATTCAGTTTACATTTACCACTGAAAGCTAGCCGAATTTTAAGACATGAATACACTCTAGCACATTAACCCATCAAAATAAGGTGCTAAAATAGTTATACATAGTCTTTCTACTAAAATGTACATAAGTTAGTATGCAGAGGCTGATGGGGATCAAATTTAGGCCACCCCTGATTTAAACCAGACTTTACAGTTGGCAAGAAACGCAATCCTCAATGCAATCTTCCATGTCTTATATTTCAGACAGAAGTTGACGAAGCTCTCTGCAATGCTATGTCGAAGGCCTGTGTGTTGGAAGGGCGCCTGCGAACTGCAAGCCAGGCTTATGGAAAGCTTGGAGAGGTGAAGGCAGATGCGCAGGTGGCAGCAGACATGGTTGACCGCACTGCCATGTTGGCCCGGGACGTCAGTGCCAAAGTGCGCCAACTGGACTTGGCGAGAGTAAGTACTATTAATTAAATTCTCATAATTTGTTTTACTCTCTGTCTATGTTGCACACATTCATCCCACTTCATAGGCATAGGCCTTCAACAGAAAAAGTTGTTCACAAAGAGGTAGACAATTTTAATTATTGGTGTTTATAAAAATTTCAATTTTTTTTTATTTTTTTTTTATGACATTGAGAAGGCAAACGAGCACACAGGCCACCTGATGGTAAGCAGAAACTGTGACCCATAGACATTCGCATTCACAAGACTACAAGACTAAGACTGCAAATGCGTTGCCAACCCTGAGGACTAAGATGGAATGCCTCTATGCTAGTCATTACACCGGCTGTCTTATCCCCAAGCCGGAACACAACAGTGCGAACACTGCTGTTTGGCGGTAGGTTAATGGATAAGATGGTGGTAGCGATCCGGACGGACTCTGCACAGAGTCCTACCACCCGCAATTATTATTCTAAATGCATTTTTTTAATGTGTTTGCTATGTTTTGTGTTTATTAAGGTAATGAAATGTGTAAGTAGTTAGAGTATGTTCTAACAGCCCATAAGAACACTGACATGCCCTGACTCACTTTCGTCACAGTGACATGATAAAACATTTGTTTGGCATTTCTTACGACTTGAATCATAATGGCACTGTGACACAAGAACATACCAACACAAAACAATTTAAAAGTACTGTATGTTTTATGATGTGTTGATGCACATGCACTTTCTGAGTTCATAGCTGTTGTTGCTTACCATTGCCGTAGTGTGTGTGCATTACAACTACAAGTATGGCTCACCTGCTTTCGTGAGATAAAACAACAAGAAATTCTTAAATATGACATGTACGCATTCAATTACGAAAGAAAGTTCTGTTCTGGCTACAAATAAAAGCTTTGGCATTGACAGTGACAAGTTCTTATGGGAGGGTAAACCGCTTTGTTACGGCGCCTCATAGAAGTAGGAAAGCATAGAGGGAGCATAAAAACAGCTATTACATTAGTACTCTTCCCACCTGTTAAAATGGCCTTCATTCTGTGACTGACATTTATTACAATTTTAAAAATAAATAAAAGAGTTTCATAAACCTGTAGTACATCAATCAAAACCTTATTTTATACAGAAAGAACCCTAATTTATATTCTTTACTGATGCAATCATTTGATGAACGATCTTTAAGTATTTCATTCGGGGCAGGAAATCATGTCAGGCAATTATGGGGCAGGATACTGATAATGGCTACAACTTTTGTAAGAGTTCTCGTATTGAGTCGAAATTTGCGTGACATATTGATCAGACTTTTATCTTTAAATTCTGATACAAATGTATTTCCAAATCTTCATGACTCATTAAATCAACCCTACGATTTCACATCAATTTGCAGCAATACGAAAACAAACCAAACTTCGAGCTTCATAGCTGGTTTTTGAGTGTCGTTAAGAAAATAATGCTGATCTCTAAACATACTCACAGATGAGAGGCTTCACAATATTAAACAAAAAAGTTTCTTAGTTAACAAAAACTAACCTTTAAAGCGTTTTCAAAAAGTGATATTTTCAGAAAACTCGTTCGCATTTTAATCGGTGCCGGCCGTGAATGTTGGAAGATCGTATAGGAAATTGCGGAGACTATGTGGAAGCTTTTAATTTTTACTGTTTTGAAATTAAAAAATAAACAGAAGTTAATTTGATTTGACTAAACCTTTGTGTTCTTAAGGACCGACTACAACTTGTACGTGTACCACTTTTTAGGTTTGTTAGTGTACATTAGTGTGCGTAAGTTTGCAGTCAGTTAAATAATTTTAAATAGTTCAACTTAGAATAGGTTACCACTTCTGCCGGCCGGCCCGAGACGCACAGGTTTTGTTTTTCTTATTTATTTTGTTATACAATTGTACAATGAGCAAAATGCATGCCTGACCCACCATATAACTGTATCGCAGTGACATTTTGTTTATGAAAACCATATCCTGCTATGGCCTTTTTACACTTTTATTTTTGATGTCACTATACGACACAGTTTTATGATGAGATAGGTAGGTCAATATATTTCCAAACTATTGAAATAATAATTCCATTAACAAAGCGATGTCTTTTGCAGTCTCGGGTAGCAGAGTGCCAGCGGCGTGTGCATGATCTGATAGATCTGCAGCTGTGCAGTGCAGGGGTGGAGGCTGCTATTAAAGCGCATGATTATGAGACTGGTAAGACAGTGATGATGATGATAATGATGATGATGATGATGATGATGATGATGATGATGATGATGATCATGATGATGATGATCATGATGATGATGATGATGATGATCATGATGATGATGTTAATGACAGTTATTATGATGACAATTAAATATTTTAGATAGATATACCTACCGGGGTCCGTTCATTTGACCAAAAGTACCTACATTTGACAAACGCATCATTTTACAAACTTTCATTTCGCAAAAACATGTTGTGCTTAAACCATTACATGTTGCATAGGTTAAATGAGCTTATTAAATAAGTTAAGTTAGGTTACAATATCGACCACAAAAAACTTAAAAAGAATACGGCGGGAAGTATCTCTTTGTGAAATGAAATTTTGTAAAATGATATGTTTGTCAAATGATGATTTGGTCAAACATTAGTGAACCATATCTACCTTCTGCCCGCGATTTCGTCCGCGTAGAACTATTGTTTTTCCCTCGGGAACTTTTAAATTTTCGTAATAGCCTGTATGATAATCCAGGGAATAAGCTACGTCCATTTCAAATTTTATCCAAATCTGTTCAGCCATTGCAGTGTGACGGAGTAGTATTAAATTGCCAAATTTTGTTGCAAATGGCCTTAGAAGGTCTTGCAAACTTGCACTTGCACTTGCTTCAGGTCCATGGGACCTTATCGCATTGGTATATTATACACCACATTGGTTTGACAGGCGCGGCGCACGTGGCGCGGTTCCTCAGTATGGACCCCGGGTCGGTGGCGGCGGCGCGGGCGCGGGGAGCCCCCGACCCACGCGACGCGATGAACAAGGCCGCGGGCACGCTGCGGGACCAACTCGTGCGGAAGTAAGTCTAAAGCTGAGTACTGACCAACGTTACGAGGTGTAATGTAACATGTTATACAGCGAGCATTCACGCAGTCGGTACTTAATTGCTCGCTGGTTTCCCCGAAACACTACGTACTGACTGCATGAATGCTCGCTGTGTAACATGTTACATTACACATCGTAACGTTCGTCAGTACCCAGCTTAATGCTGTGGTACTCACGTGACCGAGATTCCTCAGTAAGGATCCCGCGTCGGTGGCAGCGGGTGATGAACAAGGTCCCGGCACTAACTCATGCGCAAGTAAGTCGATATTGCTGTGGTATTCACGTAATGAAAATACAACAATAATCATTTCGAGTTGGTATTATGATGTATACTGACTGATGATGGCCATAGTAACTCTTCTAAAGATTAAAGTATATGCGTTATGTTTGGTCTTGTCGTAATAGCGAGTTTATCATCACTGTAAGAAGTATACTGTTATTAAAAATACATTTAAAAGCAGTTACTACTGGCAGGTTTGAGGAGGCGGCCCGCAAGGACGACGAGGCCGGAGTGGAGCGACTTTTCAAGCTGTTTCCGCAGATCGGCCGCGCCGACGAGGGCGTGGATCTGCTCGCCAAGTACCTCGCCAACAAGGTCGGTGTTTTATGGGACTCAGAATATTTTCTTCCATTTACGAATATGATAATCCAGGGAATAAGCTCTGGACAAAAAATATTGTAAAGAAAGTAACAATGAAATTGGTGGAACCACGGACCTTAATCCAAGTAATGGATTCTTTGAACAACACCACATGAAACCATTTAAAAGTGGATTTAGCTGTCCTGACCTGAACTTATTTTCTCGTGTTTTTAAAGCCTGATTTGTATTCAGCACTCGGTGCAATAATGAAACTTTTGGCTCGGTGCGCCAATGTCATATTTTCAGTCCTTTGTCACAGCAATGTATCTAGCAATGTAGCATCAAATTGGGGTTTATTCCAGGCGGAAGCGTCGATCCGGCGCGCGTCCGTGGTGCCCTCGCCGGGCTCGGAGGCGGCGGTGTTCGCGGACGCCATGACGCGCGTGCTGGAGGCGGGCGGGCTGTGCGTGGAGCGCGCGCGCCGCCTCGCCGCCGCCGCGCCCGGCCGCCTGCCGCGCGCGCTCGCCACCATCCAGCCCAAGGTCAGCGTTATACCAAATCAAATCAAAAATCAAATCAAAATTCATTTATTTGTCAGAATACAGTAATACATGGTCTTAGTTATAAAATTTTAGCACTTGTATTCAGCATGCAAGCAAGCGTACAAATATTGTAAATATTCTATTTTCAAAATACTTTCCTATTTTATAAATTCTAGTCAATAATAACAAAAATTCAAACGTCTAAATATTCCTTGACACTGTAGAAACATTTCTCCATTAGCCATTTTGTCAAGTTACGTTTAAACATTTCTCCCGACAACTTTCTTAATTCGTCCGGTAAATGATTAAAAATTACAATGCTCATATTGAATATATTTCTTTTGTACATATCCTTGCGACAGGGAGGTTTATACAAAAGAGACATAATACGTGCTCTGGTCTGCCTTTTAATGACTTGACTCCGTTTCATAAAATATTCTGGGTGGGAGTTGACGAACACACATACGTCTCTTATGTACACGCACGGTAGTGGTAAAATATTAAGTTTTCTAAATAACGGGACACAGCTGTCGTCTAACCGAGCATTAGTCATCACCCTTATGCACTTTTTCTGAATTTTAAATACTCGATCAAACTCCACCGAGTTTCCCCATAGGATCAAGCCATAACTTAGTACTGAAGACACATATCCATGGTAAGCCATTAGCGCCGCTTCTATAGAAACCGTATCTCTTAACCTTTTAAGGGCAAACACAAAACGGTTTAATTTATTACATATTTGATTAATTTGGTCTTTCCAATTTGGATGCTTGTCAATCATTATGCCCAGAAATTTAATTGAATCTACAGCGTTGATTGTCTCATTTTTATATTTAATTTTTAGAGGTATAGAATTAGAATTATATGAATTATATTGTATTAATTTAGTCTTATTTATATTAATATGCAAATTGTTATTACCACTCCACTCAACAGTGAACAGTTATACTCTTCAATAAGATTATTAATCAATTCACACCGAGAGGCAACGCTGCGCGCACATGCGACTCTAAATATACTTTATTTACTACATGAAAAGCTACACATTTCATTGTGAGAATTCATGCTGCGTGGTGCAACGTATCCTGAATTCTCACAATGAAATACGTACCTTTTCATCTAGTAAATAAAGCATATTTTGAGTCGCATGTGCGCGCAGCGTCGCGTCTCGGTGTGATTCGACCCTAAGTCGATCAAATCTGATAGAATCGTCTCAATTTTTTGCTTGCGCTTTCTTATATTTAACTTGTTGAACAATCCGCGTCAAATGCCAATGAATTTTCTCAGCACGGCTCGGAAGTATCATATGCCAATGATTAAACGGTTTTAGTTTATTATCACTTACATATATGGACTGGCCTTGCCTGTTTTTGCCAACATTTTTGTTCAACCTTGAAACTTAATGAGAATCAATCAATTTAAAAAAAACATTTTTTTTAAATAAATAGTCGATTTAATGAATGCTATCTTCATATAACTACTAACTTTATAAACTGCATACTTTGTGCCTTTGCAATGAAGTACAATTAGTGTGACTAGAAACATTGGTACCCCTTCGGCGTGACCGCTGCGTAGATCTGCTTGGGCGCGCGGCGCGTGCAGCAGCAGCTGCTGGCGGCGCGGCTGGGCGCGGCGCGGCGCTCGGCGCTGCACGCGGAGCCCGCGCTGGCCGAGCTGGCGCTC
Source organism: Acleris sparsana (assembly GCA_923062465.1). NCBI lineage: Eukaryota > Metazoa > Arthropoda > Insecta > Lepidoptera > Tortricidae > Acleris > Acleris sparsana. The sequence goes on from OV281286.1 coordinate 21,504,016, forward strand.
GCGCACGCCACCATACAGCTCTTCTTTACCTTCCTCAGGCGCCGCGCTGAGGTTCGGTTACACATTTATTATTTTAGACCACGCATCCTAGGTGGTGGTGGTATGTTTGAGTGATAGTTCGTTAGATAGATAGTATTTGTTCTGAGTCTTGATTTTTCAAATATATTCTGTATGTATTTCTCTAGATAAGTACGTTTATCATTGTCTACAAGTATCAATATTAGCTTGGTTTGGAACTTGGTCAATTTATGTGACACTGCCCACTAAAAAAAAAGTATCCTGTTTTTTTTATTATCTTTTAAATCTCTATTCAAATGTTGATAAAAATGCACAATAGTTTTATTGCTTTGCCCTTAGTACCAGTAAAAATACAATATGTAATTTCTACAACAGGCGGACGCATCAACATTAGATGACGCAGCGAAGGCATCTTGCATAGCCGCAGTTGAGAAGATCATAGCAGAATGCGACCTCACGAGGACCGCGCAGGACTTGTTGGGGCATTACCTTACTCTAGAGAGGTCAGTTGCGTCACGTCACGTCACGTCATGTAATTTTCAGGAAGCCGTATCAAAAGTTCCAATGGAACACTATTATAGATCGTTTCACAAGAGTTTCCACGAATAAATCCAATAGGTGAGTAAAAGTAAACATGTGCTTCTTGCATAGCCGCCATGGAATAAATCATAGCAGAGTGCGACCTGACGAGAACTGCGCAAGACTTGCTGAAACATTACCTCATTCTAGAGAGGTCAGTTACGTCACATCATGTCATGTGTCTTTCAGGGTTCTGTATTTAAAATGTGTCAACACGATCCTATTATAGGTCGTTTCACAGGAGTTGCCTCGAAATGATTTAATTGGTGACTGAAAGTATACATCATGTGTGTAAGAACAGAATAACTATATTTCAGGCGTACAGACTTAACATACATAATAAAGCATCTTGCGTAGCCGCCATAGCATAGCGGAATATATTAATATTCTGTCAATGACTGTAGACTTATTAGGGCATTAAATCACTACATAGTATAAAACAAAGTCGCTTTCTCTGTCCCTATGTCCCTTTGTATGCTTAAATCTTTAAAACTACGCAACGGATTTTGATGCGGTTTTTTTTAATAGATAGAGTGATTTAAGAGGATGGTTTATATGTATAATAAGTTCTGGATATTGTACGGGTGTTACAGAAAACTCACATAAACCGAAGCGAAGCGAGGGCGGCTCGCTAGTTATATAAATAATGTTATACCCTGGGAAGCGCTGGTTTTTTAAAAGGTAAAACAGGATCTAATTGCCCCGAAATGTTACAAGTGTCGACATCTTAATATTTATATAAAATATTGTATTTATAATAGACTAAAAATTAAATCTAAGGTCATCGCGGCCAACGTCACGGTGAATATAAGTCTGATGTTTCTAAGCGAACTATTGAAACTTGCTCGTTTCTTTTGGATTTTAGATACTTCCTAGAAGAGAGCGTGAATAAGGCGCTAAAGATGGCGGCGCCGCAAGTCGGCGCTACCAGTTCCAGTCTCGTGGATGATGTGTTCTTCATCGCTAGAAAAGTTATCAGGTATGCACACACATACTTACATACATACACAAACACGCAAGCACATTTCAGCAGTAGTGGATCCTTGTGCAGGGTCCGCCCGGTTTGCCCTACCGTCAAGCACCACTCGTTTTGTTGTGTTCCAGTTCGGGGTTAAGACACCCGGTGAAATTACTAGTATACAGGTATTCGATTAGTCCTTAGGGTTGGCATTGTTGGAGTCTTGAGATTACAGTGTTTAGAATTGTAAAATCTATTGTTTTCAGATTATTTTTACCATCAGGTAGTTTGTGTGCTGGTGTGCATAAAAACAGGTTCACACGCACGCACGCAAACACTAGTATCTTACGTGACTTAATTTATTTTTTCCCAAATGCTAATAAAAATGGTGGACCAAATTTGTACTCATCAGTCACTGGTTTCTTGACTTGGGTTGAGTATAGGTGTATAAACAAATACCTTACATCGCGTACGCGTGGAATTAATTTCCCTCTACTCTTCCCATTTCTTCCCAATCGATAGGAAAATCCCTATTTGAGAGTACCAAAAGAATATTTCCTTCAAATCTCAAGTTCCTAGATTCAGCGGTTTAAGCTGAGAGTCTTCTGATAGGCACTAACAGAAGAGTTACGTCAGTACGCGCGAGATTTCAAGTCCATTCTGAGGAATTCGATAGTCACGTCAACACGTGAAAGACCGCACTAGACTGCGGACGAAGGGGGGGTAACCTGTGTTGCTAGGATGTATCGTGTCGCAGACGCAGCATCTCGACGGGCAGCGTGGACGGCGCGTGCGCGGTGCTGAACGAGGTGTCGGCGCTGGTGGAGCGCGGCGCGGCGGCGGCGCTGCGGCGCTGGCTGCGCGCGCCCCCGCCCGACCCGCTGCCGCTGCCCGCGCCCGCAGCCCGCCCGCACAGGGACCTGGACGCGCAGGCGCAGCTCTACCTGGTACGACTACCTACACGCTTGCACACGACACGTTATAGCGACCGTTCATACTATCGTTAATACTCCTGGGATACAAGTGGTGAATAGGACATTATGGCGTATGCGTAAAATGCTGCAGAAGAAGATTGATTTTCCTGCCTACAAATCGCTCTGGTTACCAGTCGCGATAGCATTCTAAGTTCGTTAATTTACAATTTCCATTCAATATTTTAACTTTAAACCATCCATTTAAATAATCTTCTTGACCCTTATAAATTCATTTAGACACGTTAGTCTTATGTGTCTACCGATCTCCTCCATTTGTCTACGTGTCTGTAAAGAATATATATATAATACAGTCATTTTGCTATCGAGACAACGGAATCTGCAGTATGTAGAAATAGTTTGAATAAGTAAACTGAACTAAACTATCCGATTGCGTTAAATCTTTACAATCACATTACGAAATCTGACTTCAATGATCTCAAACACAGGCACACTTAAACGAAGCAGAAGCTGGTGCGGAATGGTCCATGCGCTTGGCCACCGAAGCCTGCACCGCCGCGGAGCCGCTGATCCTCACATCTGGGGGTCGAGACAAGCTGGTGTCCTGCGCTGAAAGTCTGGCGACCACGGCGGCCGCGTTCAGGGCCGCGCGGGACTTGGGGCTTGCAGGGATCGCTGCTGCGCTCAAACACAAGGTGGCGGCCTGGGCCGACGCCATCGCCGACCCTGGGCACGATACCGGTGAGATCCCAACAATTTTATTCCAGTACGCTTGAGCCCATTGCTTTTGTATCGTAATCATTGACGAGCAATAAAGCTATAAACTATGTCCAGCAGCTGACGTGTATTCGCTGACATGATTATAATGATAGAAGAAAGATGGGTTAAAAAAATGGAGTAAAACCCTAGTAGATATAGGTTTAAATATTTTCTCAAAAATGATACGTAAAGTCGCCATTACATCATTAATAAGTCACCAGAGAGTTAAGAATGCCAGATAATGATCAAAAGTCTCCAGTAAGTAGAGAGGTTTTGAATTCGGAATAAAAAAGTGCCCAGTAAGTAAGTATGAAATTCCATAACATATCATATTATTTGAATTTGAAACTATCGGTACAGACGTGTGACAGCCTTCAAAAAGACTACAGAGGTAAGCAAGAATAGGTAATATGGCACAAAACAATATATGAAAGTGAAAACTATTTTGACTCCATTAGGATTTCTGCAAAAAGCACCATAAAAAAAAACCAATTTGAATTGCTTTTTACTTAAAATACATGAAAAGCTCAATTCAGCTCTATTTAACAGTTTGATACTTAGAACCTAAAGTTAATTTAAAAAAAAAGTGCGCGTTAAACAATGTCCCTACAAAAGTACCAGGGAATCATCAACCAAAAACAGGTCTTGTTTAGAGCAGACATCGCGCGATTTCTCTTTATTTACGACAACCTCGCTGAACCATATCCGTTTTATGTGCGCCTAGTACGTCTCGACCGGTCTGACGAATTTAACATTGTGGTGAATCGTTTTAATTAATTAAAAAAACCGGTAAAGCGCGAGTCGGACTAGCGCCCTTTGGGTTGTGCACATAGTGGTCATCAATATTTTACAACTTTAATTAATTTTTTCTTCATTGTACTTGTTGTATTTTTGAGGAAAGCACTATACATGCTTCCAGCTTTAAAAGCCATCTTGGACTCGTATGTAAAAAAGGCCTGGCCTGGCGGATCGGCCTTCTAACTCATACTCGCCCAGGATGGCTCACTTAGCGGACGCCATTTTGAACTTTTTTGTAACTTGTCCGATTGCCCTGAAAATCGATAATCTACAAATACGGACCCGTAAACAGAATTAAAACAAGTGTACGCCATTTTGAACTTTTTCGTTACTGGTCCGATTGCCCTGAAAATCGATATCTGGGGGTCGCTAAGGACTACAAATACGGACCCGTAATCAGAATTAAAACCAGTGGACGCCATTTTGAACTTTGTTGTTACTGGTCCGATTGCCCTGAAAATCGATATTTGGCGGTCGCTAAAAACTACAAATACGGACCCGTAATCAGAATTAAAACCAGTGGACGCCATTTTGAACTTTTTTTTTTTGCTTGTCCGATTGCCCTGATAATCGATATCTCAGAGTCGCCGAGGACTACAAATACGAACCCGTAATAACAATTAAAACAAGTGGACGCCACGCCTTTGAACTTTTTTGTTGTTGGTCTGAATGCCCTGAAAATCGATATCTGAGGGTCGCTGGGGACTACAAAAACGGACCCGGGTAGTTGATGCAGGACCACTAGCCGATGCGGGGCCCCTAAGCAGTAGCCTACTCTGCCTATGGATAATCCGGCTCTGAATATGTAGCCACTTTACACGAAAGCCCACCATCAAATGTACTACAAAATGGCAGCGCAAGTATCTTGGAACACGACGCTAACGTCCGTGCAACGCGCGTTTGAACCAAAATCGGACAGCGCGCGTTTTTTATTATTTATTAATTAGGTTCGCCAATAGAATTAGGAACACCATTAGCTTAAATTTTAAATTATGTAAGTAGGGAAGAGTGCCAAATTTACCCAATTATAGGCAAACTCAACTTGCGGAAAAACACTCGGTTACGGTCCGATGCGGCTCAATAACACACTCACATAACATGCTAAGTAAGTAAGTACTGGGCTAAAAAAGGAATTATAAAGTCGCACGTAATTTGGTTAATCAAAATGTGACAAAGATAAAAAAAAAACATTTAAAAACAAAACAATTAATTCAAAGTAATTCAAACCGCTTGGATATGGCAAACAATAACAATATACTAAAATCACAAGTAACACGATACAATTAAAGAGATATAACATTAAATAAAATAAACAAGGGTTATAACTATAAAGATTGTTATTTGATATTATATTTAATTTAATATTTGTAGCTTTATATAATGCTAGACTAAGTAGTACCATTGTAATATGAAATATGAAATATGTTTACAAAATGACTGACTGCTGAGTTTATTGCGGCGTTTCTTCTCAGCAGTGGTCTCCTCTTGGGAAGCGCTGGTAGATTCTTGACGTGTAAAAGTGCCCGAGCGGCCTACTTACTGAATAAATTTATTTTATCTTTTAAAGGGCTTACGTTAAAACTTACAGGCGTTCAACTACATCTTATAAATATGTAATAATATATTAAACTTAATTTGAGAGATGGACATCAAGTCAATATTTGTCTGTTTGAAAAGTTAATCGTGCTCGCTGCATATTCTATTCAGAATAATGTGAGATCCAAGATTTGTTCTGGATGGTTTCAAAGAAAAAGGTCTTTAGTTTGAAAAGCGGGAGTTATGCCTGGGTACAGTGAACTCAATTTTTTCAAGAAGCTGAGGGCAATCTATTTTGCCATTACAAATTTTGTGAAGCAATATCTGGTCAGAGATCCATCGACGGTTTTCTAGGGGGATATTAAAATAATTAAGTCTAGTTGTGAAGAAATTTTACGTTGGTGTACCGAAAGCAGATGCAAGAAACGCCTCTGAATCCTCTCAATTCTGTTCACGTGGCACTTATATTGCGGACTACTACTACTACTAAGGCAAAATATGAAGTTTTCAAAGCAGCAATATTTTTAAAGCGTTTACAATTATGCCAGATAAAGCCCAGAAGCCTATATGCTTTTTTAATAATGTTGTTAATATGGTCCGTGAAAGAAAGCTGGCTGTCCAAGGTAACACCAAGATTCCGGATACTAGAAACCTTTTCAAGCGCCAAGTTATTAATGTTGTATGAGGTAATAATAGGCCACCGTTTCCTGGTAAACGTTATATGTTTGCATTTGCTTGTGTTTAATGGCAACTTATTACGCTCAAACCATCCATATATCCTGTCAAAATCTTCCTGAAGTTGAAGGGAGTCCGCTGGAGAGTTGATCACTTTAGATATTTTCAAGTCATGAGCAAAACATGAGAAACTTCACCATCACTTCAGCCATGTCATTAATAAACACTAAAATTAATGTGGGGCCCAAGAGGGAACCTTGGGGTTTGGCTCGCGCTTGGCCAGAGCCAGAAACGCGCGCGTACTTCTATACGCCTTCGCGCCGCGTTTCGACATGTCTAATGTGTACTCGCATATTTCAGACGCGATGGAGGACGACGCGGACGCGCTGCCCGCCGCCCTGGACGTCCTAGCCGAGGCGAGCCGCGCGGCGCTCTCGCCCGCCGCCTCTAGCCAGCTGCTCGCGGCGCTGGTGCAGGAGCTGGCCGCGCGCGCCGAGGACCGCCTGCTGCAGCAGCACTACGAGCAGGTATGTCGTTCATCCAACGGAATAATGACGCTATCGCTTTTTTACGAGTTTAGTGAAAACTTGACATCCACCTTCATTTAAATCTTTAAAATTATTTTAACAACAATTCAAATGACGAAGATTGAAAAAAAAGTTTTCGTTAGGAGGGCGGGCTAGGCGTGGAGCGGCGTGCGCGCCGCCTAGCCGCGTGGGCGGGCGGCGCGGCGGGCGGCGCGCGCGAGCGATGCGCGCGGCTGGCGCAGGCCGGCGCGCTGCTGGCGCAGGACCGGCTCACCGCGCCCGGGCCCGCCGCCGCGCGCCTCGAGCCGCGCCGCCAGCGGGAACTGCTCGCGCGCAGGTATCATGTCACGTGTTCCTCAGGAGGGCGGGCTGGGCGCGCGGCTGGCGCAGGCCGGCGCGCTGCTGGCGCAGGACCGGCTCACCGCGCCCGGGCCCGCCGCCGCGCGCCTCGAGCCGCGCCGCCAGCGGGAACTGCTCGCGCGCAGGTATCATGTCACGTGTTCCTCAGGAGGGCGGGCTGGGCGCGCGGCTGGCGCAGGCCGGCGCGCTGCTGGCGCAGGACCGGCTCACCGCGCCCGGGCCCGCCGCCGCGCGCCTCGAGCCGCGCCGCCAGCGGGAACTGCTCGCGCGCAGGTATCATGTCACGTGTTCCTCAGGAGGGCGGGCTGGGCGCGCGGCTGGCGCAGGCCGGCGCGCTGCTGGCGCAGGACCGGCTCACCGCGCCCGGGCCCGCCGCCGCGCGCCTCGAGCCGCGCCGCCAGCGGGAACTGCTCGCGCGCAGGTATCATGTCACGTGTTCCTCAGGAGGGCGGGCTGGGCGCGCGGCTGGCGCAGGCCGGCGCGCTGCTGGCGCAGGACCGGCTCACCGCGCCCGGGCCCGCCGCCGCGCGCCTCGAGCCGCGCCGCCAGCGGGAACTGCTCGCGCGCAGGTATCATGTCACGTGTTCCTCAGGAGGGCGGGCTGGGCGCGCGGCTGGCGCAGGCCGGCGCGCTGCTGGCGCAGGACCGGCTCACCGCGCCCGGGCCCGCCGCCGCGCGCCTCGAGCCGCGCCGCCAGCGGGAACTGCTCGCGCGCAGGTATCATGTCACGTGTTCCTCAGGAGGGCGGGCTGGGCGCGCGGCTGGCGCAGGCCGGCGCGCTGCTGGCGCAGGACCGGCTCACCGCGCCCGGGCCCGCCGCCGCGCGCCTCGAGCCGCGCCGCCAGCGGGAACTGCTCGCGCGCAGGTATCATGTCACGTGTTCCTCAGGAGGGCGGGCTGGGCGCGCGGCTGGCGCAGGCCGGCGCGCTGCTGGCGCAGGACCGGCTCACCGCGCCCGGGCCCGCCGCCGCGCGCCTCGAGCCGCGCCGCCAGCGGGAACTGCTCGCGCGCAGGTATCATGTCACGTGTTCCTCAGGAGGGCGGGCTGGGCGCGCGGCTGGCGCAGGCCGGCGCGCTGCTGGCGCAGGACCGGCTCACCGCGCCCGGGCCCGCCGCCGCGCGCCTCGAGCCGCGCCGCCAGCGGGAACTGCTCGCGCGCAGGTATCATGTCACGTGTTCCTCAGGAGGGCGGGCTGGGCGCGCGGCTGGCGCAGGCCGGCGCGCTGCTGGCGCAGGACCGGCTCACCGCGCCCGGGCCCGCCGCCGCGCGCCTCGAGCCGCGCCGCCAGCGGGAACTGCTCGCGCGCAGGTATCATGTCACGTGTTCCTCAGGAGGGCGGGCTGGGCGCGCGGCTGGCGCAGGCCGGCGCGCTGCTGGCGCAGGACCGGCTCACCGCGCCCGGGCCCGCCGCCGCGCGCCTCGAGCCGCGCCGCCAGCGGGAACTGCTCGCGCGCAGGTATCATGTCACGTGTTCCTCAGGAGGGCGGGCTGGGCGCGCGGCTGGCGCAGGCCGGCGCGCTGCTGGCGCAGGACCGGCTCACCGCGCCCGGGCCCGCCGCCGCGCGCCTCGAGCCGCGCCGCCAGCGGGAACTGCTCGCGCGCAGGTATCATGTCACGTGTTCCTCAGGAGGGCGGGCTGGGCGCGCGGCTGGCGCAGGCCGGCGCGCTGCTGGCGCAGGACCGGCTCACCGCGCCCGGGCCCGCCGCCGCGCGCCTCGAGCCGCGCCGCCAGCGGGAACTGCTCGCGCGCAGGTATCATGTCACGTGTTCCTCAGGAGGGCGGGCTGGGCGCGCGGCTGGCGCAGGCCGGCGCGCTGCTGGCGCAGGACCGGCTCACCGCGCCCGGGCCCGCCGCCGCGCGCCTCGAGCCGCGCCGCCAGCGGGAACTGCTCGCGCGCAGGTATCATGTCACGTGTTCCTCAGGAGGGCGGGCTGGGCGCGCGGCTGGCGCAGGCCGGCGCGCTGCTGGCGCAGGACCGGCTCACCGCGCCCGGGCCCGCCGCCGCGCGCCTCGAGCCGCGCCGCCAGCGGGAACTGCTCGCGCGCAGGTATCATGTCACGTGTTCCTCAGGAGGGCGGGCTGGGCGCGCGGCTGGCGCAGGCCGGCGCGCTGCTGGCGCAGGACCGGCTCACCGCGCCCGGGCCCGCCGCCGCGCGCCTCGAGCCGCGCCGCCAGCGGGAACTGCTCGCGCGCAGGTATCATGTCACGTGTTCCTCAGGAGGGCGGGCTGGGCGCGCGGCTGGCGTACCCCCGTACCTCGTGCCTACACCGGCTCTCAGTTAAGCTATAGGTACGCCTATACCTGCCTATGAAGCTGTGGTCCAGGTTTTGATTCCAGGTCAGAGTATATTTGTGTAATGATTGCGAATTTCGGGTGTTTAGTGTTTGTATTTATGTCTCTATTTATATAGAGGTAGATTATGTTTATCGTTACGTTGTACCTATAGAACAAGCCGAGAGCTTAGTTTGGGACTCGGACAATTTATTTGAGATTGTACTGGATAAAAATAGTCCGCCATAATGGATTTAATATGACGTCACATACGGTGACGGACGGACAGTCAACCGTTACAAGACTATACTAAACTAAAATGCAATCCAAAATTCCGATAACCGGTTCAAACTCGTCTGAGCTATTTATACTTTTTGAGTTGCCAAACTATGACGTCAAATTATGAATACTGTTATCGTAAAATATATTTTTGTTCCAGAACCGATTTCAAGATGGAAGATATACGACGCTTGAAGTTGTAACATTACCTAAAGTTATTAAGCATTTATTATTTGAATTGTATCATATAAATATATACTATAAAAAACGCTCTCTGATTCATTTAATTACCACCTAACGTATGTTGGTAAGGACCATGATTACGAACAAGTAAAAATCCAGATTGGTCCCAAAAATGCTGAACTGTCCATTTTTTTACTAAGAAAGTATTGGATGTCGGTGACAAAACTGACAACAAGGATTCAAGGAACTTTTTAGGGACATGCCTTCGAGTTAGGGTTCCTAATATAATAGTTGTTTCATACAAAAAAGTTGCATTTTGATTTTGAGGTTTACATATATTCACACATTCATTCCATGAGTACAGAATTACCAGCAACTATAATTTTTTTAATAATTCTGTAACCTCATTTTACACAAATTAGTCTGAGATGTATACCAGTGTATTAGTGACAGATTGTAAGCCCATCGCCTAAAAGTAATACAAGCCTTTATTCCCTTAGTCGCCTCTTACGACATCCACGGGAAGACATGGAGTGGCACTATTCTAACCTGGCAACTACACAAGTAGGTCCATCTTCATAATTTTAGTGCCTGTCCTAATCTTTGAGTAGATGAGCTCAAACACACTTTGACCCTTTGGGTTCCTCTTTACACACTTCTAATTTCACTCCGGAACTCTAACACGAGAGTTCCTTTTTTATATTATTTTACTTAAAAAAATTGCACTTAGTAAATATTGCACCACATTTAGTGTCCAGTCTCAACCAATGTGCAATATTTTTTCCAAGTGTAATAAAATGAGTAAATTTTTTGTTTCACGAGTGCCTAAAAAAGAAGTGTTTTTAGAAGCTCACGGACTGTAAATGCATTGAGATTCTATTAGTAAGGTTTATAAAACAATGAAAGCATTTTATTAAAATAATATCATGTTTCCCTAATTAATACTAAAATTATCGTCACCTAACATTTTCATGGTGTGACCTATTTGAAAATCAAAAGATCAGACAAGTAAAGTTATAATTCCTAGGTAATTAAATGAGAATCTTGCCAAAAATCTTTACAACAACATTATAGGGTAAAGTCACCAGTGGTCAGCCAGAGACCAGTAGTCGACCTTATATGAGTGCGAAGAGTGGGAAACATATCTTTCGTACTCTTTCCACTCATACAAAGTATACGAAGAGGCCGACTACAGGTATCTGGCTGACTAGGTGACTTTACCCTACACCTTGGAGGTAAATTCCTAACAACGTGGTAAGAATAATGTTAACACTTTTCTGAGCTACAACAAATAAAACAATATATTATAAACATTTTTTTATTAAATAATAATGTCTTAACACGAGCATGTAAAGTGCGGGTATAGTGCTTATAATTAAAAGTTGTTAGGTCAACCGACAGTTTCGGACGGAAACAGTGCGCTTCAGCTACTGGTACACGAGAGTTGTCGGCGAATTAATTTGTACAAAAAAACAATAGGTACATAGAAAACAAAACAAAATACATTTTCCAACATGATTTGTTTGGACAAACGTCCACAGACAAAAACTCACATAGCGTCATCTTTGTCCAAGGCACACGAAAATATTTTGACAGATTCATTTTCATTTTCAGATGAATGATTTCTGTTTCTCTCTCTAGGTAGAGTAATGTTTTACATTCAGTAAAAATATTTATGCAGCAAAACATTTTGCAGTGTGCTGTTGGTCTGTTTTACCTCTTCATCAAATATCAGTATTTCACCTACCAAGCCAAATGCTTGGATGATTTGTAGTTTTTATTTGTGAATAGAAAATAATAGATACTTTTCTTTATCTTGATATGATATTTCAATTGAAACTATTCCGATATTTTTATTTTTTATTTGCATACATTTCTGTTTTTTTGGTATCTTACCCATTATTTGGTTTGTGTATGGGTCGTTCAGAACACACAGAAACCGAAACGAAGCGGGCTACACTGAACCGATTTTGATGAATTATTGAATAAATATAGTTTGAAATCCTGGTGCGGACGTAAACCAACATCAAGAAAAAAGTTCTCAATTGGGCGGTATTTTTGAATAGTTTACAAATTATTTTTCAGTTTTTAAATTGAATAAATTATAGCTTATAAATGACCTTTTTTTGGATCAAATTGAATAGTATCGGAAAATCCTGTCACTTGATGGAACTTGAGCAGTATTGATTGCTGGCACGCCGAGTCGTTACGAAAGATCTGCAAATAAATTTAATCTTTAATTGGCTGAAGCAATTATGGTACAGTCGAGTTTAAAAATATGCGTACACTTTAGTACCTTGTCACTTTGAACCCTGTGACAATTCATGCATGGCTGTTTACTTTAAACATATAGATCTTAAATCGACAAGTTACAAATGTACACGATTATTTATGAATTCGACTGTACTTGCAATGGTTAATAAGACGTAAAATTTAAACTAAAACTAAAAAGCTACCTACATCTATGAAAGGCCCCTGCGGCATTGTAGTCAACAGCAATGCTATATTATCCAACATTGCGTTTAAACATTATCTGACACGCTCTTATGACTAGCAATAAAAAAAATGCAGAAGCTACCTGCTGTCTTACTCTAACTTTCAATTTAGAAAAAGACAGCAAATCTTTGCTTCTTGCTCTACAGCTGAGGTTCAAGTAAGACCTCTGCATTTTTTATTGAGAGTAACGCATAAGACCGATGGGGTCAGAAGGTCCTGGAGTGGCGTCCGCGGACCGGAAGACGAGCTGTAGGTAGGCCTCCAACAAGATGGAGTGACGACCTCGTCAGGATCGCGGGACCGCGGTGAATGCGAAAACCACAAGACCGGTCTGAATGGAAAGCCTTGGGGGAGGCCTATGTCCAGCAGTGGACGTCTTACGGCTGACATGATGAACGCATAAGACTACTCTTAACTATATATTGATGCTTTCTTACCATATTTTTGACTATGACAAACACATGGGGTATCGGGGGCTTCGGCGTTAAACCTCTTTACCGCTATACCCTGAACGATCGCATCGCAGACATAAGCACAAAAGGCCACAAAACCGAAGAACTGGAAGGAAATAATTAATTTTGTTAACTCCTGACAAAAAAGAGGGTGGATATAAACCGGGATTTGCTATTTGGATAGGTTATAAACTTTGGCGGCGGCCTTGTCATTCAGTTGTATGGAAGCGGGCTCAATTTTAATTTATTGTTGAACTCGTGCCGCCCAAGAAAAAACCGAGAGGTCAGCTAAACGCCCAGTGTGCAATGTATAAGACAAAAAAAAATATGTCCAAACTGCCCATGCGTAGGTATATACAGTGTAACTTGCAATGAAACTTACAATCTTTTTTAAAAATATCTCCAGCCAGATAAGTTAGAGGGTTTAGTCACTTTTCAGTACTTTGGAGGTCAATTTCTCCCAACAGGTTGAGTATGGGCCGGTAAAACAATATACGTGTCTGTTATTTTAAACCACTCTCTAACATTATATCAAAATCAACAAAATCAGAGCCGGCCAGTTGGGTACCTTTCCTCGTAAGTCATAACATTAAAAACATGTAAACATTGTATCTTGTCTAGGTTACTCGGTTCGTGTAGAAGAACGTATCTAAACTTCATTTATCAGCCGTCATATTAGCCACCTTTAAGTTCGTATCTCAGGAACCAATCAAGTATTCTTAGTCGCATTCGATTTTATTTTAAGTTCGTTATTATGTGCTTCCAGTTTAGATATTTAACAGTGTTTTATTAGTTGTACTTTTGGGTGTGGTGGGAGGGGGAGAGAGACACGTAATTCTAGCGAAAATTACACTTTTCGAGTTAAATATTTCCTAAACGGTCCTCCAAATCTAAAAATTCATTACTATATATACATATTTTTTAACAGAGGTCCAATGATAATTCACTTGATGTAATAATGTAAAAAAAAACCTTCGCATTACATATATTTGTGTTTTTAAATTTTGTCAGCGTAATTTCAATGTATTATCCATGCCAAATTCGCTCACGTTCACTTTGTCCATATTAATTCCCATTTCGTCCACATTCTCATCTCGGCTACATTCCTAACTCGTCCACAAATCAATCCCGAATTGTAAATGTTATTAACATGAAAATATAGATTTTCTAGTTATATCTCGTGAGACGCACCCACATGAATGTACAATATTAGCATGCACAGTGTGGTTTATTCAAACGTCTCAAAAAAAAATACATACCCCAGCCCAGGTGAACAAGTTAAGAAGACTCGCCAGAAATAGAGCGATTGACTCTCCCACACAGGCATTTAATTGAAACATCAACCAGTAATAGTTAACTTCTTCTGCTAACAGTCCTTCAAAAGCCTTGGTGAAGTTCCAGGCGTATATGATCATCATAAATGTGGAGTACACTAAGCCTGTCATGGCGATGATAATGAAGCAGACAACCGGACAACTGGTCTCTGTAGTAGGTAAAACAGCACAAAAAAACCCGATGAAGGTGGATATCTGGCAAAGAACGGAGACAAACGGTTCAAGTTTCTTTGGAAAATCTGAACGGTAGTCACACAACGGAAATGTATTGCATATGCAATATACACAATTATAAAACTTAACCTAGCTTTATATAATACAATGAATCTAACATAAAAGTATGTATGTATACATATCAGAACTCAGAATTTATCACAAGAGCTCATAAAGTACTATTTATATAACAAAAAAAAACTTATGTACCTTTGACGGTGCAAAACAACCACGTAAAAAGTTTCGATACATTCTCCTACAGAAACCGTACATTTCCTTTCAAAGAAAAACAATAAAACAGGAAAGGAGAAATAGAAACCCAGTTTTTTATAGTTAGGGGAGGTCGCGGCGCGAAGTAACAAAATTTATAATTTCAATTGTAACTTCAAAACGCCTAAACGTTTTGATACGATTTTTGTTTAAAAGGAAAAGAAGGAAGGAAAACAGGAAATAAAAATCATGTAGACATAAATTATACGGACTATAAAATACAGGTGATACCTACTGTTACTAACCCATTATAGGCTACCGGTCTCGTTTGAGACCCTATGTCGTGTTTGAATGTGTGCTTTATTGTTCTATACCTACATTAGAATTAAAAATTAATTGATATAATCAAATAATTTATCCTATAATAGGTTAAAAACATTATTTTTTTCGCAATACATGACCGGAAGACGAGCTGTAGAGGTAGGCCTCCAACAAGATGGAGTGACGATCTCGTCAGGATCGCGGGAGCGAGGTGGATGCGAAAAGCACAAGACCAGTCAGCTGAAAGACGTCTATTGCTGGACATAGGCCTCCCCAAGGCTCTCCACTCAGACTGGTCTTGTGCTGGCTTGTGTGTGAAGGCATGATGATGATAATTTCACAATATAAGTTTTTTCATAGCTGTCTAGTGTCCATCGTACAAGCCTAGAGCTTAGTTTGGGGCTAGGTACATTTGTCACTAGATATTTCTTTATTTATTTTATATTTCTCGTTACAAATTTTTAGGATGCAGCTCCACTGAGGCGGAGACGAGCAAAGCGGAGCTGTGCCAATATTAACCAAAAGAAGGCGCGAGTATACACACATCAAAGGTCCCGTTTTTTGTTTTATGTTTACATCTTGAAAACGATGCGTCATAGGCATCAGCTTTAATAATGTGATACATCAACTTTACCGATGACGAAGCATTTTCAAGATGTAAACAAATACAAACAAATACGGGACCTTCTTTGTAACAATATTATTAAGGGCGGACTGGACGTTCGGTGCAGTCTTAGGAGAATAAAACCTCAGATACTCTTGAGGGCTCTAAGTACATAACCAGTCCATCTATTGCCTACTTTCCGACCTCTGCAACAATGTACTATCTATCTATATAGATACAAGGCAAACCTGACTCACTGACTTACATATCAACATACAGCCGAAACTACTGCACCTGCATTTGGTACAGGGCCTCCTTTTATAATGTAAGTGAGCACTGAGAACGGATTTATCAAAATTCACCCCCGAAGGGGTTAAAATAGCGGGAAACTTATTCTACGCGTACGAAGTGGCGAGCGTCCTCTAGTTACTAATATCAGGAGACAATGTCACACCAATTGACCTAGTCCCTAACTAAGCTCTAGGCTTGTACTATGGGTACTAGACAACGATATACATACTTACATAAATAAATATATACTTAAATACATGGAAAACATCCATGAATCTGAAACCAATATTCGGAATTTGGTACAGGGGTACTTTCGTAATGTCAGTGAGTACTTAGAAAGGATTTTTGGAAATTCACCCCCTAAGGGTTTAAAGTAGGGGGGTAGCGGGAAACAAATTCTACACGTACGAACGGCGTCCTCTGGTATATTAATAAAATAATACAATAGTTGTTTTCTTACCAATCAATACTAAGCAACAAATATCCTCGAAAATTTGGAGTAATGCTTGCCAGTAGTTTTTGTTTAGAAAAAGCACCAGTTCTATTGACATGAGTCACAAAAATCCAGTCTTTCCTCCTCGTTGCGCTGTATTGCTAAAAACTTAATGATGATATCGAAGAGATAAGCAAGCACCGTCACAAAAGCGGTAAGCTGGAAACATAAAAATTAACTGTTTCAAATTAATAACAGATGTAAACCTGTAAGAAAAATTTACTAGACTGTACTGAAAGCATCACTTTGACTGAGAAGTCATTGGTTATTGTAAAGTGACAAGAATGTACGGCTCAGGGCGACTTTGTCTACAGTCCTAATTTAGTCACCTTCCTAACTCGTCCACGATGCCATGTCGTCAGCATGTAATTCCTAAATTGTCACCTTCCTAACTCGGCCACATTTTTATATCAACAATTTCCTATCTTGTCCACATTCCTATATTGTACATAGTGCTAAGTCGTCCACATTCCTATATATCGTCCACTGCGCAAACTGAAGTTAGCCACACAATATTGAAGAAGTTGACCACACAATAGGAATGTGGACGAGTTAGCACTGTGGACTATATAGGAATGTGGACGAGTTAGGAAGGTGACAATATAGGAAAGTAGACAAGTTAGGAAGGTGACAATATAGAAATGACGACGAATTGGAATAGTGGACCATATGGCATTGTGGACGGGTTCAGAACGTGACGAATTAGGACTGTGGACGAAGTCGCCCTGAGCCAAACAAGATGTTAAAGCGACAAAGTATTTAAATGAGTAGCTATTTCTAATGCTGATTATGTACAGTCGAAAGTACTAATATCTAAAGGTACAGCTATACAGCCAAATATACTATATTTTTTTTCGTTCTTATAGTGAGTACCTACCCATAGTGGCGACACATCAAAGCATGCAAACTATTTGAACGAACGAACTACAGTATATTTGGCGGTATAGTATACATAGGCCTTATTGTATTATTATAGAAATCGACGGAAAAATGCAAAAAAAAGCCACGTTCAAACAAAATATTTAGGTACGGCCACGGACTTTAATTGAACAACTATAGAACCTTGTAGCGTAAAACCAACGATTAATTTCTATGTTATTTCTATCAAGTCACTTAACACTGTAATTATGACAAGGTTCTATGGTGGATCAACGTTTTTAACCCTTTGAACGCTTTCATATTTGAATGAAGTGATCACTCACACGCCAAGCACTGTTGTGTTATCAAATTATATCCGGAGGATAACCCTGAAATGTTCATATTTTGACCTGTCCAAATATTCATCAATTATTATAAATTATAAAAGATAAATTAAAAAAACATAATTTAGTAATTTATTCAGTAAATAGTCCGCACGGGCACTATTACACGTCAAGAATTTACCAGCGCTTCCCAAGAGGAAACCACTGCTGAGAAGAACGCCGCAAGAAATTCAGCAGTCAGTCATTTTTTAAACATATTACATATTACAATGGCACTACTTAGTCTAAGCATTATATAAAGCTATAAATATTAAATTAAATATAATATCAAATAACATGCGTAGTTCAGCAGGAAAACATGCCAAAAATCTTGGGAGAGAGATAGAGGGAGGAAAGGAAAAACACACCTACTTGTGTATATAAGACGGTGCTAGACGACCGAATAAAAACTTTATGTTTTCCTACCACAACGGTCTCCCCTAGACAAGATAAAGTATTTTTGCATTTGAACAAATTATTATTGACTAAGTTTCGGGTTTAGGCCATGCATTTTTGTCTGTTAGATAATCCTCGACCCTATAATATGCTTTAGGCATTAACGACCTTTTCTAGTAAATTTTAAGTGCTGTAAAGGGTAACTTTAAAACTACGTCAGGTAATTTATTATAGAAATGAATGCATTGACCAACAAATGATTATACTTTACGGACACGGAATTTTCGAAAAGCGATTTTATTTTAATTTCTAGTATTTAAATTATGTACTTATATCAGAGATTTTGGTGAAATAATTTAAATTCTTCATAACATAAATAATATTCTCGTAAATAAATTGAGACGCTACAATTAAGATTTTAATTTCTTTAAAAAATTATGTTAAGGAGTCACGGGAATTTAAATTTAATTTAAAACAAATGTCCCTTTTTTGTAACACAAATATAGTTTGTATGTCAGCTGCCTTACCCCAAACTAAAATAAAATGAAAATAACTATAATAAACTAAGCGAGCTGTCTCAACATTAGTTAGTTGTCTAATTTTCCTAACGGCGTAAGCTGCCGAACTTAGTTTACCTGCCAGTACAGCTATATGGGGACTCCTCCATTGCAAAGTCTATGGGTAATTATCTCAACCACATTTTTTGAGCGGCGGACGTGATAATTGGGGTGTAAAGTACATGTATTGGAAAGCTATTTATTTTATAAATAATCTTACTCAAAGTACCATATTGAGCCAAAGTTAAAATTATTATTAACTTATTATGTTTATCGTAAAAAAATATTTTCGATCCAAAATCAATTTTGGTGTCGTGTCCTGTACTTCCCGCATATACTGATATGTCGTGGTACAAACTTATTAAGCCTCAACTAGACTTATATTTTAGTTATCTGTATTCCTTATTAGTTGAGGTATTTTAAAATGTATCAATTATTGCATTTGCAAGTAAATGGAAACTGGGAGCAGTGTAAATAAAACTGTCCAAGCGAAATAGTTAATTTTGGTGGTGAATATTGAAATGGATTTTATGATCGAACGAAACGTGATTAAACAAACAAATATAGCGTCAGATGTTCGTTCAGTTTCACTCCAGCAATAGACGGTGAAAGATTTGTACCATCTTTCTGCGTCTCCCCGCTAAGCACATAAGTATCTAATTTTGGTGGTATGAAATACACTTTATTAATCGTGATAACTTAGATAAGTCATTATTTCGCAAAAAGTTTTGTTGTGTGATAGTTTTTTCAAGTATGTTTATGGTGTCTTTTTAACTGTAACGAGTTAAGTTTTTGTTAAACTAAAACATTTGTTTTTAATTTAAAAAAAATGTTAAATTGTATAATTTTGGTGGTACAATTTTGGTGGCTTTTGCAAAACACCAAAATTATCAAAATTTCTGGTCTCCACCAAAATTATTTAAACAACAAATAATCATTATTTATTATATTAGAAACTTACGTTTTGGATTTTCAAAAATAACAAGGAAGATTCCCTAACGATTATATTTTAATTAGCCCGATATGTTATTATTGATCGTGAGTTTTTCTAAGAAAAGTAATTTTGGTGGTACATAATTAGTAAAATCGTTATATCTTAAAAAACACTTGGTATAATAAAGGGCCATTTTAACACTGTTTTTATAATGACTAATGACGTCACTTAAACGTTTTATTGTAAACCCTACTAAGAAAATAAAAAAATTAGGATAATTTGACGCTTGTTGAAATTCACCCCTCTATTGTTATGCCTAGGAAAACTGCCTTATCTACCAATTGCAAACACTCGTCATTTAGAAAAATACTAGAATCTACCGGTTTAACATTAGGCAAAGCGAACCAAACAGATTTAGTTTTCTTAGCATTTAGTAGCAAATTGTTACTAGTAAACCAATTAAGTATTAACTAGTGTGACGTTTATCCTACTGTAGTCTACGGATTTTCTATCTACCTACCTTGAAAATACTGAAGTATCATCAGCAAGAAGTACAATATCACAAAGTTTATCTACTATTGGCGGTATATCATTTATATAAAAACAAAAAAGAACCTAGAATAGAGCCTTGAGGCACACCTATTTTCACTGTAGCTCCAACAGATTGCGTTTTATTTACAACAACTGTTTGAGTTCTATCACTTAGATAAAAAGAAATAAAACTTAAAGCTTTATTGGACAATCCATAATGTTCTAATTTTAAAATAAGGGTCGTATGATCTACGCAATCAATAGCTTTAGAAAGATCACAAAATATTCCTACTGCATTGCAAGATTTCTCCCAACTGCTATATATATATATATTTAACGAGTACAGATGCCGCGTCAATTGTTGATCGACCTCTGGTAAAGCCGAACTGGTTATTGTTAAGTAGTTTCTCAAAGACTAATTAAAACTGGTAGTATGGAAATGGGACGGAAGTTCGTCATCTCACCCGATTTAAAAAGAGGTATGTCTTTACTATATTTCAAGAGATCTGGAAAGATGCCCTCTGATGTGCAATTATTGTAAATTAATGCTAGATGGGGTGCAATTACATCTATGATATGAAAGATTACCCTAACTGATGTGCCCCACAAATCCTCGTTTTTTTTTAATCTAAGCGTTTTAAATACCTTGAATATTGAATCTGAATCAATAGGGCTGAATTAAAAGTTTATATTAAGTACATTTAGTGACATTAGTGCACAGTAATGATCGAGCTTCAACCGCGGATGATTTAATACACTTCGTAGTATTAATGGCGATTTTGGAAAAATAATCGCCAAATGCTAAGGCAACGTCTTTATTTGACGTGATTTGTTTGTCACCTGTGTTTAGGGTGACTTGATTATCACAAGTTTTTGATTATCCCGTTTCTTTATTTATAATATTCCATACAGTTTTTATCTTATTGTCAGCTGATTTGAGTTACAGACTAAGAAAATTTGCCTTTGCAGTTAAAAATACTTACGTTCTTATTGTGCTCCCTCTCTCTATACAGGTCATAAAACCTATTTGTACTTTAATGAATGCCTACAGTAGCGCAATTACTAAATTTCGCTTTCGACCTAGTAATAGTTTTCATTTTAAAATTGTTAAGTATTATATTAGGTACGCAGAATTACGCTAAACAAGTCTTTATAAATACTATTATACTCATTCTGTGAGAAAGATAACACTGAAAGATTAGTCTGAACATTATTTTTGAATAATTCCAAACGATTAGGTATAGGTCGGTATGTCATTGTTGGAGGTTTATGATAAAAATCATTGACGAAAGATGCCTTCTGACCTGCTGCTGCTGCTTCTATAATAATACTTAGATTTTAGTTATGCTCAAAGTACACCTTCACTCCGATACTTTTACGGGGTGGGAGTGTTGGCGTCGTGGGCACGACGGCACACGACCGCTTTAGGGGTTCTTGGCGTTCAAAGGGTTAACTCCTTGGTATGTTACTATATAAATATTAGCGTTCGTTTTGCGTTCCTCCAAATTTAACCCTGAGTAGGATCTAGTGGGGGATAGTGTAACATGGGGACAGTGTAACATAAGAAATATCTCTGTCCTTTTCTAATTGGTCTATGGTCTGTCTTACCGTGTTTTATTAATTTCATGCGCGCCAACTTAAACATCTGTCATCAGACGTAAAGTTGCCGAGAATTTGTGAAAAAAAAAAACGTTATACTGTACCCCTGCACAGCCAGGCCTCTGGCAATAAGGTCCGTGTATACAATATTTGACGTGATAGCTGTATAGATATGAATAACCTTGACTGCATTTCTTAATATTACTGTTAAACTGTATCCCACTCCTTGGGCACACTATAACAAATTTGTGATCTCACAAAATTAAAACAAAAGCAATTTCCAAGTATAGTTTTGATATTATCTCGTTACATGTGAAGATATAAGACCGTTGATTTTAAAGTAATCTTGTCACACTGTTCCCAACTTGACCCTACCTAAGTATTTATAATGCTTAAACAATCTAGACACTCACCGACGCAATTGTCATCGGAACGCTGCCCAGTAATTTATAGTCGATCATGAAAAATAAAGCTGCGCAGTTCTGAAGGTTAATGACAAACAGTATGACACAAGATATTAATTGAAACTTCAACCAGGAAAATCGACCGTCCGTTTGTTCAATAGTCTCAATAACATCAAATACGTACATGGCCAACATAATGCCAGAGTACAAGATACCTAGTACGCCTACAATCATAACATATATGCCTAATAAATTATCGTTATACATCGATACCGATGTAAAAAATATAGTGAACAGCGCGCTTACCTGTAAAAGAAAAGGTTAAGTATGCGTCAGACATAGTCGTGTCTATTTAGGTTTTTTTTTCAGATGATATAGGTACATGCAAGTTAGAGAAAAATGTGAGGTCAAAAATACATTTTTCATATCACCTACTCGGAAAGGGGACTTTTCTTCCCTGCTAGGAGGGATCAAAGTGGCACTTTTCTGTTCAAGGACATTTTGTTGCTAAATTTGATAATTGTTGTTAAGTGCGATAATTTCCTGTTGTTAAATTTGATAATTTCAGCATTTCTAGAATGTGTGAATAATTAAATTTGTTTCATCACTAAGATCTTTTATTTTCCTCATAGGTGATGTGAAAAGCAGTATGTGTCACACGGTAGCAAAATTATTTCCACCTTGGGCGTTAACACTTAAATCCTTCACTACGCTCAGGATTCTATTTTAGAATTGTAGAATCCTTCACTTCGTTCAGGATTCAATGTACGCCCTCGCCTTAAATATGTCATTTTGCTCCCTTGTGACACAATCTACTATTTGAAAATCGACCGTTTTTGGAGCTATGTCTAGACAACGATTGGAAATAGGTAAAAAATGAGTAGAATCAAAATTGTAGATAATTTTATCAGCTGTAAAAATGCGATACAACAAAATTTACTATGACGCATCGCTTTCAAGATGTTAACAAAAAAACCAAAAAACGGGACCTTCTTCGTAACCAACCTATACCCTGTTTATTTAACAGAGTTAACAAAGCGTTGTCTCTGTTGCACTTTTGTATGAAAATGAAAGAGACAAGAAACTGCCAGTGGGCGTCAACAAACGCACGTCGATGGCGGGCTCGGCTTACATGCCGCCTGTTGTTAAAATATTCGTAATATTTCTCGTTATTTTTGTTTGTAGTTAGAGGCACCTCAAATAATTAACTTACTGATAACATGACATTGTCGTGTCATGTTAATTCATCTATAAATCCTAATTATGTAATTTAAAGTAGTAGATAATAATATTATTTAAATATGTGCCCTGCAGTGCAGTGGGACGTATAGTACAGGCCATACAAGTACAAGTTTGGGTGATGATAAGAAAGAGAAGTAGTAGGTATATATATACATAGAAATAAATTATTAAATTAAATAAATTAAATTTGTAACCAAAGATAAGCACTTGAAAGCGTCCGCACCGAATGAGCGACAGATGTTGACTAAACTTTGACAGGCATGTAAACCTACCTTGTGCCTGTGCATCGTCCTTATCGCTGACCAATTACGTGCATTCTCTATTTTCTAGTATTAACTCTGTTAAATAGACAAGGTATAGGGCTCACCTCCGAGGGGCGGGGACTTTTAGTATGTTTATCTCCCAACTAGTCCAAACAAAGTTCAAAAGTCAAACTTTCTGCTTTTAACTATTCCATCCCCTTTTAAGCTTTCATTAACCAAACTATTACCATAACCAGAAGTGTTGTTATATGAGTTTTATCACAAATGTCCTTTTATAAACTTGTTGTGTTGACTCTACTATCTTTTTGACAGTCATCTGCTAAAGCTGGGTCCACATTTGTATGCTTTTGGCGATGAAGTATCGTATCGTATAGAGCACTCGTATTTTAAGTATGGACGCTCACTTTGGGCATACCGTATCACTAGCTTTGTTGGAAAATTGCATCGTATAGCCATAGTGTAGCAGCGTATCGTATCATAACGCTGTATCCGTTTTGATGATCGTAGTTAAACCGAGTCGAGGTGGATCGCGGCGTATTACGTTCATAACTGTACGTAGTATATACGACCACCTACCGTCGATTAAAAAACCTTTTTTGTTTAACGTATTTTACTCTTTAAGTGAACTTATTGCCGTTGAATTTTGAGTTTATACTGAGATTATTTTTTCTACTACCATTTGTACATTTAACTTTGTGTTTTGTTTTATTACTATTTGTGTCGTATTATACATTAATTTTTGACATTTGCTTGTGGTTTTTTTTTTACTTCTTTGGCGATCATGATACGAATTCTGTATAATTGACATGTGCAATATATCTGTAGCTTATATTATGAAATGAATAAATCTCAATCTAACCGCGTTCCATGATACAGTAACGAAACACGCCCACACTCGCGATTAAGATACGCGTATCTGATCGCGAGCGTGTGGGGTCTTTAAGACAAAGCTGAGAACGACATGTTAAGTGTTTTACACCTATTTGTCACATGTTTTCTTTTTCAGGTGTGTGTATGCGTTGAATAAATTATTTATATTCCATTCTATTATTCTAGCAACGTGAGCGGTCATATACCACGCGTAGTTTTATCGCGTTCTTATGGCGTTTACTCAAACGCGATCATGATACGCGCCGGTGCTACGTGACGTAGATACGATACGGAAAAATGATACAAATATGGAGCCAGATTTAGCGAGTCTTCGGCACAGTTGGTACGGCAGACAACTTCCTGCCACTTTCCGACTCCGTCATCATTCCAGTGGCGCCCACATTATTATTATTGTTTTGGACTAGTCTGGTGAGCACATGATGTTAGTTCTACGCGGTTCTGTCACGTCCAAGGGCGTAGCGAGGTACGGGCAGGGGGGCAGCTGCCAAAGAAGATGCAGGAATGCTCACAAACCGTAAAGTAAAATTACACAGATATAGCCTATTAACAAAAACTCCCCCGAAACAAAATCCTAGCCACGCTCTTGGTCTAGTCCCTGGTAAGCCTTATTGTTAGGTGATCTGCGGGCGGTATGGTTACGTTTATTGCGTGACAAAATGTAGATAAAGCATCCGTCACTCTCGTCCTTATAAACGTGTCAGAAAGTGACAGATGTTTTATCCACATTTTTCAAACGCAGCCATATTAGGCCCCTTGCCCCTTACTTACCGTTCTGAAAATAACAGGCGAAAGGGGACATTTCAGTGTACAGGCGACGTCAAAAATATGTTTACATTTTTGCACTTATTTCAATGGAATAAGGCGAAAAAATGTAAACATAAGTTTGACGTCGTCCGTATGGCGTAGGGAATGCAATTAACCGATTAAATGTAGCATCGGTTAATTTACCGGTTAAGATGAAATTTATCGATTAATCGATTAATAACCGGTTATTAACCGATTGTTTTTTTTGCTTTAAAAGAATGGTTTCCTTTAGGTTATTTAACATGAAAACTTGTGAACAAAGACGTGTAAATAAATCAGACATATTTATTATGTGAAAACGCTTTAATTAGTGATATAATTATTTCTTAAATGTTAGATTAGTGATCAGTATTTAGACCACCAGTATACTAAGTTTCATTTCTACACATTTAGGACATTCAGTATCTTGAAAAATCAACAACAGTATAATAGAATGTTACTTATGGAGTAGTATAATATAAAAAATAGTTTTCCTCGTAATATTCGCTTGTAAAAAGTCAATTTAATAACAAAAAGTCATCAAAATAACACGCGCTTAACTGCTTATGTAACCACTAACCACTAGAAAACCAACAAACTAACTCTCCAGGTACGCGTCTATTTGCATCAAGTGTGAAGGGTACACTAGCTATACCTCTGACGTTATCATCTGAGCTCTGGGGCCATAAAAACCCTTTTGCGAACATCTCGCTCGCTCTAGGGAGGTTAGCAGATTATAACGGTGTTTTAGAAAGAGACCATTAATCGGTTAGCCTTGTTTTTTGTAGCGCGCTCTCTTTCACTCATAAACGCGTAACCGCCCGGTGCAGTGCAGTGCAGTGCAACATATCTTCTTTAGTTAGAAACGAAATAATAAAAGCGACATCAACGTTATTTGTTTCATTTGTGAACATCTTATTAATTTTACAGCTCACTAAGAGTTTTTTTAATTGATATTATGCATAATTGCGTATATTGCGATGTTTGTGAAATTTTAATATATATTTAGTTTAATTTGTGTCGTCTTTCTAGTAAAAACTTAACAAATGAAGCTTTTTGCAGATCACTTCTATTAACCGGTTAATCGGTTAATTTCATATTTTAACCGGTTACGTATTTTGGCATAAATTTTCGATTAAAATCGGTTAATCGGTTAACCGATTAACCGGTTTGCATTCCCTAGTATGGCGTCGCTAATACGAATCCCAGTGACGTATACACTGTATAACTCTGCTATGTGTACCCATACCTAATTGTCTCCTGTCACCTGTCATTATCAGGACGATGAAGGTGACTTTAGCACAACCATTTAAAAATAGCACACCTTTGACTTTTTCTTCAGACTTGGAAAAACTTGCAGGTTGGTTGGGATCATCGTTGTGAATAAGAAAAATAGTACTCCCGATATGTCTTTAAAAATATGTATGAATTTGTTCCGTTTTGTTATCATAATCCAATACGTAGCTTGGTAACGAAACGGACAATTCCATACATATTTTAGGCGACATCTCGAAAGTACAATTTTTCTTGTTCAGAATAATGATCCCAACAAACGCGCATTTTTTTTTCCAAATCTGAAGAAAAAGGCAAAGGCGTGTAATTTTTTGAAATCTTTGTAACAAGGGGTAGATTTACATTACTTAAAGAGTATTCAGTTAAGTATGATGTTGTGGTACGACTCGACCGTCCGTAGGTCATAGCGGCAAATTTCAGCAACTATTATAGGTACTGATAATATCGATTTTAAATTTGGAAAAGTTTCAACTAGCCAAGCCAATAGAATAGAAAACAGGCGGTAAAACTCAGGACAGTTCGAAATAGGCCACAGATAGAAAACATATTAAAAAAGGCAACAAAGTTTTTTATTATCTGTGGTTTATCAGAACTGGCATTTATAATGAGTTTTTTTGTTTACAATATTGGTTTATCAATCTAAAAAGAAAAATACGATATAGTAGAGGATCCGAATAGGAGACGACCTTCACTGGGCTGTTTATTCGATAAAAGTATGTATAAAATTTAATATTTTAAGTAATATATGGCGAATAGGTAGGCTGAAAAAGTTCACTCCAGTATATTTTATAAGTAATAAAAATAAAAAATAAATGATTATTTAATACACAAATTAGATACCAATCAAATATCGTTGAATATTTTTAATTTTTTGCCATCATAACTATTGGGTAGGTAGGTGTAAAAAGATAAGTCGGTACCTATTAATATTTTGCACTAAACCTTAGTTTGCATATTCTATAGGCTTCATAATTTCGATTAATATATAATTTGTCTGTTAAACAAACAATTGCAATTAAAAAAAGTCTTTTATTTTTATTTTATTTTTATTATACTATTCGCCATATGTTACCTACCATATTAAATATAATATAAAATACTTTTTATCGAATAAACAGCTGGGTGAACGGCCTCTTCTATGCCCTATCAATGCAGCTGCGGAGTGAAAATGTATCAATATATATCAAAAGGAATTCTCGATGGTAGTCACACAGCGGAAACCGTATTCATCTTTGATCTAATCGTACCCACGGATCCTACCATAATCCTACTTAGAATAATAACAAATAGAAACCTATACATCCCAAAATGATGCCAGTGACAGCCGTACTTCGTAATTTCATCTGCGGGTGGTAGGACCCTGTGCAGGGTTCGTCCGGATCGCTACCACCATCTTATCCATTAACCTACCGCCAAACAGCAGTGTTCGCATTGTTGTGTTTCGGTTTTGGGGATAAGACAGCCGGTGTAACGACTAGCATAGCAGGCTTGCAGTCTTTTGAATGCGAATGTCTATGGGTCACAGTTTCCACTTACCATCAGGTGGCTTGTGTGCTCGTTTGCCTTCAAAATGTCAAAAAAATAAAAACATATTCACAGGCGAGGTATTTCAAAAAAGGCGATTAATTATTTAAATTCTTGGACGGCGCTGCTAGGTTTGTACCAATGTTCATTCAATTCATTCATGTAAAGTTAAAGAAATAAATGTAATACCTAAGTGTTTGAGCTGTCTCAGGCATCATCTTAAAATTATCAGAGTATAGTCCACGCATAAGTAAAACCGGACCAAAGTGAGAGATAAAGCTAAGTTAGGTTCGAAGAAGCTTGGTGTGCTGATGAGATCGGGACGGTATTTCACGCCGGCTCATCACCTTCAACTTTACAAGGCACAAACACGGGCTCACATGGAATACTGTTTCTATATTTGGGCCGGAGCACCCCATTATCAACTTCTTCCACTTTACCGAATTCAGAACAGAGCTGCTTGATGTATCAACAACCGGGGGCTTCTTAAAAATCTGGATCCACTGGCCCTGCCGAAGGATGTTGCTTTTACCGCATTCATTCGGGGAGTTCTCCCAGGAATTATTCGGATTGATACCAGCCGCTAGATTCCACCATCGTACAACTCTTAAAACTATCATTTCATCAACTCCATCTTGATAGTTAGAATCCACTACCGTGCGTTTTTCGAGGGCCTTCTTGCCACGCACCTTATCTATGTGGAATTAGCTCTCGGCGTCTGTCTTTCCGAACCAATGCGACTTAGGGGCGTTACACGAGCCTACTCTTTTCTCAAAGGCCAGCAGCGCACCTGTGATGCCTCTGGTCTAGCAGGTGTTTATGCGTCGCGATAGTCACTTATCATCAGGTGGCTCGCATGCTCGTCTGCCCTCTTTCACATTAAAAAGAAAAGGTCTGGGGTGTTAGGCCCAGCGCACACCACTGTTGGTCGTTCGCTAATGTCTGTCTAACGCTGCCGCAAAGTTACGATTATAAAATTGTAATTTTTACATTTTTCTGTGATGCGACGCGATTGTATGGATCCGCGCGCACAGCGATAATAAAATTGCATCCTTTGAAAATCGAAGTAAGTATCGAAGTTACGTTAGCTCATCTCTTTCTCTTGATTTAGTCTCTACAGAGGAGTAAAAATGATGGAGCTAACGTGACTTCAAATTCCAATTTTCAAAGTGAGGCCTCGTAGGGGGCTCGGTCGGCGTTCCGCTCTCCAATTGTAAACATGTCTTCCTTATTTTCCTCTTGAAGGAGTGTAAGACTAGCAACTGGTAGGATATCCATGTTGAGAATGAACTATCCATCGACGTGTCCATCACCGTGCGCGCATTCAATTTTCTGCCATATTATACAGCTCGATTCTAGAATCATGTTGCAAAAATGGAATGTAGTGAAATAAATGTACTTTTCTTTTCTTTTTTCTTTTTCATGTGTGTTTGTGTCTGTCTGGGGCACCGTAGCTCTTAAACGGGTGAGCCCGTGAGTGATGATGGTTCTTAGATACGTTTCAAGAAAATCCACCCGATATAATGGTGAACCCTTCTTTCAGAGCTGATATCTAATAAACGGCTCAACCGATTGTCATGAAACCTATTTATAAACCACCGCTAAAAAGAATTAGATGCTGATTTTAACCCCCGACGCAAACGACGTTCATATTTTGGAGAAGTTTAAAAAGCGTGAAATAAAAAAAAATTAAAAAAAATGTCCCGTCTCAAAGCTTACCGTTTATTATTTTAATTATTTATTTGTTTATAGAGGGTTTAACTGAAAACTTATAGACATAGGTACTCCATTTTATTTTGCCAATGTCGGACATTTATTTTTGTACCATTTGAAAACCGATTTTTCAGGATCGTAGCAGGTGGAAAGAAGTGGTCTCTGCCTACCTCTCTGGGAAACAGGTGATTTAATGTATGTATTTATTTATGAAAATGTTGTAATTCAAATGACATCAGTTCTAAGTCCGTCAATGTCTTCTTTATTTCCTTGCCTTCTTCGATTTTTAATCCGCGATTAAATTTTTGTGGATGTGCTAGCGACATGATTATGTTCTTTAATATTTATCTTTCTTTCTATAAAAATGGTTGCACTGTTGAGCTTTGTTATTTTCATTCAAATAATAAAATATTGATTGCAATTATTTGACGACCCTTAAAATAAACAATAGATTAATAACATGACGTTTAACATAGATACGTTAAAACTCAATACTTGCATTAACTGCCGCACTTCAATCAAATTGAATGCTTGTTTAGTGACGTGTTGTCTTATTCTATTGCTATAGCATAGAAAGTGACAGCTGCAACTTTAATCAAGCATTAAATTTAGTCGACGTCTCTGAGTGCGGCAGTAACTGTTTAAACTCAACAAAAATGAATAACAAAACATTATTGTCTTACCTCAGTGCGAAAAACTTTTCTCCTTTATAGGCCGGTTCAGACGGACAGCAATTGAACTTCAAAATGGCAGGTTGCAAGGCAAACGGTCGGCCGTAACTGAATCAAAACTGCAATACAGTTCTATTGCCGTCGTATTGCAGTTGCTCCAACTGCAAGCGGACTGCACTGTTGTAATGCAGTTGACGTCACTGCATCAGAAACTGTCCAAAGTCTGTACCGGCCGGCTTGTTCGCGACCTTATTTATTTTAATATTATCAATATTATAGAGAAATAAAACAAAGAAAAACATTATTATTTTATTTGCTACTGTTTATTGTATTCATTGGATGCTTTCCTGTGTAACAAACAAAATAAAGATACAAAGAATATTGCTACAGATAAACGATTTCCCTTTTTAACACTCTTTTTAATACAAAATACTTGTAAGGTCGCCGTCAAAAGAACTTGCAAAAAATGTAAACAAAACCAAACGACACACAATTCACCATGCTTACTCCATAGTCACGTACTTTTAAAGATCAAGTGAGGTCTTTGCAACGATTTATACACTAGATCATTATTTTCATATTAAGTTTAAAGTGAAATAACTATTCATTATACGTTATTTTAAATACAAACACGCTTGGTGAATATTTGAGGTTATGTGTCAAACAGTATACTAATTTGTTTACATCGTTCACAAGTTCTGTTGACGGCGACTTTAAGTTTGAAATTGCATACACTGAGTACAATTTACTGCTGCAAGTTTACTTAGACAACTACTTACACCCAAGTCACATAACGGAAACATCCTCATGCGATTTTCAACGTTTTTTATTTTCCTTAAGACTTTCTCTACAAAACAATACTTAAAATCACGGACGGATATTTTTTTTTGTCAGAACTCGTACTAAAAGGTTATACAACCGATATAACATAACTATAGGAATGTAGAAAAGTGATGTAGATGTCAAATACTCCCCCAAGGAATTCGAAAGAGCTTCGTCACTTTACATAGATAATCGCATTATTAATTAAAACCCGTACAGATAAATAACGCGTATTATTTGCCATCATAATATTTAAATAATTAAAACTATAAAACATAGTACAAATGTGGATAAATAAATAAAGTTAAGGGCACCTAACTCAAGCGAGGGGGGACAATTCTGCTACCAATTAATAAAAAAATTTGGTGTTCAAAAAATGTTCTTTTATTCGTAAAGTGTTCACGTGTGTACCCGGCCGCCACATTCATAATGCTACCACAGAATGCAGTCTTGTGCTTGGCTCACCAAGCGACACCAAAGCCTGTCAGAATATCGCAATTCCAGATTCTTCTCTTACAACTTTTTTACCGCCCAGTTTTCCCAAATAACAGAATAAGAATGTTGGATCATGTTCATAATTAGGAGACGTTTATTAACTATCAACGGCGTAACGGTTGTGCGTAAAATGGCTGCTATGAGAACCCTCAAACAACCACGCCCGCTGCACGACACACTCCTTGCGTGGTCCGTATATCAGGTATTTGTATTGCTGCGTATATTGCTTGTGGTTGCTGAGTTTAATGCGAAGACCTATGATTAGAATGTCACCAATGCAGTATTTTAAGTCTGTAAAAGCAGACGTTTGCGTTCTGCAGCGGCTTTAAACCTCCAGCGCAGGTATACCCCTTATAGATTATACATATGGGGCATTTCCGATTGCTCCACAGATGTTAGTGATTGCTTTGACATCGTCTTCGCATCGGGTTCATATTTTTCTAATGAGCTCGAGGAATGTGGACTACGTTACTGTATTCATAAAATATACTTTCTTCTCAAATACAAGTGCTGAAACTCTAAGGCCCCTCAAAATATTCAATCAACCAGGTGTCATATTTTAATTTTACTTGCATTGATTAACCTACTTACAAACTATCATGAATCATGCTGCATATAACTTCTACAGCAAATAATTTCTAGTTGCAAGTAAATATTGATTTAAAGCAAAATTATTATCTGTCCTTTAAATTTGCAAATATTTTAAAGAAAACGTATGACAGCAGACGACAAGGAATGAGAAGAGAACCCTTGGATATCGAGTCAAATTGGTCCAAATGATACAATTGAAATTGGAACCAATGAGTGTTACCTAAGACTCCACAATCACTACGCAACATATTACAGTCTCCACTTTAATAACACTTTATCAACAAGACTTTCACAAAATAACCAGGTCTTTGATATAAGAATTATTGAGAGAAGAACTTTGAATAGAAAACTATTACAAAATTAATATTAAAAATATGTAAGGACAAATATTTGTTAGTTAAAGGTGCATGCAATGTGATATTAAAATAGAAATAAGGTATCTAAAATTGAGAAAGGTGCGTGTAGGGTAAAGTCACCAGTGGTCAGCCAGAGACCAGTAGTCGACCTTATATGAGTGCGAAGAGTGGGAAATATATATTTCGTACTCTTCCCACTTATACAAAATATAGGCAGAGGTCGACTACAAGTCTCTGGCTGACCACTGGTGACTTTACCCTATACAGTTTAAATAACGACATTCATTTGATTTCTTACCAAAACTGTTTTACAAAGTGACGAATACAAAAATGGAACCTGGCATGTCGCTGGCCAGCAACCTTTCCGACTTTAATAATACCACGGACAAAAGAAAGGCCCTCGAGTTTTCATGAGCGCTCTGTATTTCAGATATACGTCCACTAAATAGGCAGCCATTGCAAAAAAACCGAAGACCTGAAAGAAAATCCAAATCGCTTAATCACATCTAAGGCTGTTGGACAAAATGTATGACTCACGTCGGGTGTTTTTGTGTTTCTTGATAGGTTGTAAGCATGCAATTCAAATACGTGTATTGTATAGATAAAAAGCTTAGGTAAAGGTCCTCTTGCATGTACTAAGTTTACCCTTGTTTCATAGACACTTATCACTTCGCAAAATTTTCATTTCATAGATATCTATTTTCTGCTAAACCCTTTTTGATTTCAGTTTATCTTGTGATGGTTACAAGCATAACCTTTTTTTTTTTAACTTGGCGAATTGCCTGTGCATACCCGCCCCGACGGGGCCAGTACAGGTTATGTCCGACTTGCACGGACTAAACCACCGTTACGGTGGCATGGGGTAGTTTAAAAAAAAAAAACTTTATTACCTTGTAATGTTACTTTGAAGTAATAAACTTTTTTAGAGTATTTTTTGTTTTTTAAATGGCTGAGGACCTAATTCCGGTATGACGCTGGCTGAATCTTTTTTAATTTTAGAGATTTATTATAGTAGAGATAAAGAAAGTGCACATTCTGAGAAAATGCACTTTTAGAAACAGCGTACTTTCCGAGTAAGTGATCCTTCTGAAGAAGTGCACATTTAGAGAAAGTGCACATTTCGGGAAAGTTCGCTTTACAAGCCGGACCCTTAATTTAGAAGTTATATTTCAAGAATTTAAGTAAATCGTAGTTTTGACAAATGCTTTTGTTGCCGACTAAACTAACTAATCCCAAGTGGATCTATGCTTATTACAGTGGAAATTCTGTAGCCGCCTTCCGACTCCATCATCAGATCAGCCCTTGGACACCATAATCCTGCTTTGCATTCCAGTTTACTATTGTATTCCAGGAAGTGGTTCAAAAGTGACTGGTCGGCGGTTTGACACAGTAGACTAGAGACCTTGAAGTTACGATAGCGAAAATTAATTTGTAACATGTTTAAAAAAAATGCTTAAAGTCGCCACGCCTAGTCATTTGCAACTTAAAGGTAACTCAACCTTATTGTTGTAGAATAAGATTGAAGAACTCTTGTTATTATCGTGAAGAATAAGACTCACCGCTGCCGCCGTTAGCGCTCCTCCTGATTTGACGATTACCGATGACGTAATGAGAAAACAGATAGCTAGCGCCAGACAAACGGAAAACTGCAGTCTCAAGTAAGAAAATATAAACTCGTCCGTGTTTTGGACTATGTAGAATACGTAAAGGATAATCATGACAAACGTAAACACGATGCCGATTGATGATGTTATAGCGATCAATACCCCTCCGAATTCACTCCTCTTCTTGGTCGCCACTGCGCAGAATAGAACAAGCATGCACAGAACCTGTGGAAGAAACGAGATTAAATAATAGGAGTTTATGTGACTCGTGCTTAATGAAAGTTTTTATGAAACGAGCTGAAAGGAGAGTTTCATAATAAGATCACGCCACACGAGTGTTTCAATGCGTAATTATGTTTATCTACACACATCATAAGCCCTCTATTATGCGTTCAGAAACCGTAGGAAATTACCAGTATTATAACAACCAATTTTAATATGAGAACTTTCTTGTGTGCGGTAGCAGGTAAAATCTGTACTGTAATGTTATTACAGTACAGATTTTTGTAAGGTTGTCAGAACTCAAGAGGGTCTCTATTCTAGTATCCATATATATAAAACATCGATACGAAACGTCAATTCAGTATGTGTTTTTAATATATACCACACGACATTTGATCTCGAGTGACGAAGAGGGATTTCAATCGATTGTCTATGATTTAAAAACCCTTCATATTGGTGACACTGACACAGCACAAGTTTGTTTGGCCGCCATTTTTGTCGTCGGCTTCTGAACCCATCTCAAAGTACTTATGATATGTGTGTAGATAAAGTACTGTAGGCAACTGTACATAATGAGGCCGTAAAACAATCGTGTTATTATTATAAAACTCGCTGACGCTCATTTCATAAAACCACGCTCGTATTTTATCGCCTCTTATTTATGCATCAGGTGCATAAACTACTATTATCTATATCCATGGCATAACTTCCCTATAATTTGTTCAGAAACGATAAGCAAATGACCTATAATCAGTAATCCTGTGGTTGCATCGTAGTGTTTAAATTACAGGCACAACTTTAATCACATTCAAATTTCGAACGACATCTTCTTAAAGAAAAGGAATCATATTTGGTTGTCATTATCGAGTTAGTCGATTTGTAATTTCATTTAGTGAGAAATTGTTGTTCAATTTATTTTTTTGAATCTCGAATATTACAATCGAATCACACAATCAAACTAACAAAACAAAAATTGTAACGTCTAATACTAGGAGTGCATAAACATTAGCAGTACTTACCTAACCTACAGTGTGCGTGTGAGTCGTCCGCGCTGTGTCAGGCGCGTCCCCCCCTCCCGCCGCTGCCCTGCACGGTCATTTGTTACACGTTTTCTCGTGGTCCTACTAATTTGTCCTACTAGTCAAAAAGTGAACCTAGATTTGATCACTAAATACTAATTGTGGTTGTAAAAGTAGGTAGGTTAGGTTCGTTAGGTATCTTTAAACGCCCGAAGGGCAAACCGCCCAGAAATAGGAGCCCTGCCGCAAGGCAGGGCTCCGTCGAAAGTCAGTAGGACAAAAATAGTAGGACCACGAGAAAACGGCCCATTTGTTGCGAACTTTCGAATAGTTCCGAAGAACCGAAAATAAAGTTATCTACAACTTAAAAATGTAGGCCATTTTGTACATGTTGTACAAAACTTATGATATGCATGTAGGTAATGTTTTGTATGCGACTGTACGCATAATTATGTGCTCGTGTGATCTTATTATGAAAACTCGCCTTTCGGCACGTTTCATGAAACCACACTTGTTATTCTCCAGTCACATAAATAACTATTACAGTCTCATACATAACATTATTTACGTGCATATCATATGTTTTCTACAATATGTGAGAAACCTGTACCTTAATGTACCTGTGTCTAAATGTTTTCATTAAAGTATCGTTCACCGATACTTTAATGACATGCAATATTTTAATGTTAACATCAAAATAAAACCACAGATACAGGTTTCTTAATAAAGGCCATTTTCTTATCGTCTCTAAATATATTGTAGGGAAGTTGCGAAACAAACAAAAAAGGTTAGGAAACCTAGGCGGTATGCACTCCAGCAGAAGGCCATTCTTTGAATCATTTAACATAATAATACTGAAAATGTTGTCACATTAAGTAATAAAGCCGCTTTTGTTATAATTAGAAACGTGTAGTTGATTTGCAGCCGGTTTAACTGCTTTACGACTGCATCAAATCCGTGCTCCCAGCATGCAGTCAGTGCAACTGCGTATAATTGCAGCAATACTGAATTTTTACAGCTATATTGCAGTAAATGCATACCGCCTGTCTAGACCCTATTATAGCCTTATAGCCACAAACGAGCAGCTCAGGACAGGTAAATAAAACAAAATATTACTTATTGTTATTTATTGTTGATTTTTGTTCAAAAATGTGGACATGATCAATATTATGAACGCACAAAGCGATCAATCAATATGTTTGATGGTTCGTTCCTGTCAAACGTGCACTTACTACTCCAGGTGTCATTCGCATCTAAAAAACAAAAAATAACAATATGCAATATTGTTTATGCACGTGCCTGTCTGTCTGGCTGCCTGTCTGTATAATAGATATCCTAGCTATATATACTAGCGACCCGCCCTCGGTTCGCTTTGCTTTATGTTGGTGGTAGGACCTTGTGCAGGATCCGTCCGGATCGCTACCACCATCTTATCCATGAACCTACCGCCAAACAGCAGTGTTCGCATTGTTGTGTTCCGGTTTGGGGATAAGACAGCCGGTGTAATGACTAGCATAGACGCATTCCATCTTAGTCCTCAGGGTTGGCAGCGCATTTGCAGTCTTAGGCTTGCAGTCTTGTGAATGCGAATGTCTATGGGTCACAGTTTCCACTTACCATCAGGTGGCCTGTGTGCTCGTCAGCCTTCCCTATGCCATAAAAAAAAATAAAAAAAATGTGGGTTTTCTGTAACACCCGTACAGGCAAGAACTTAAATTTGTGACCCACCTTAGGTTCCAAGTCAATCTGACATTCTACAATGATAAGGTTGAGTTTCCTACAAATTACGAATGGTTTAACATCTCTAATGACATTGCCGATTTCAAGCCTTTTTTTCCTAAATCGTTCACAAATTAACGTTCGTGAATACATAAACCAAAATTGATTATAAATAGAAACCTTCCGCTTGAATCTCTCCTTCCAATATTGATAAAAACCGGGCAAGAGCATGTCTGAACATGCTCAGTGTAGGATTCCGAAGCCGTTACTACAAAAAAAACCTTAAAAGCAACAAGAATGAGCTAATTCTCTGTTAAAAGTTATTTGGTGCTGTCTTAAATGACTTTAGTAGGTTTATACCTACTAAAGTGCTAAAGTACACAAATGGCCGAAACCTATATTCGAACCGCGGATAGATAGGCTTACTTCGGATAAAAAATTGACATATTTTGTATGGGGAAATGTCAAATTCAATCCAGAGGAGACTTGACTCCAAAAATTAGCGCTTTAAAGGTTATTGTTTCATAAACGGCTCCCTTAATCAAAAATTGTTTTCAAAAGTTCGCAATATTTTTGAAAGACCTATCCAACTACCCCCACAATACATCCCCACGTTAAGTGTAGAGGAGGCGCACTAAAAAAAATATTATCATGACTTTATTTTAGCTTCCACTTTGCTTGCGTGACTAATATGTATATTCATGCCAAATTACAGCTTTCTAGTACTAAGAGTCTCTGAGCTAGGCTGCGGACGGACGGACGCACGGATATGACGAAACTATAAGGGACCCTGGTTTGACTTCGGAATCCTAGAAATCCCTTCAAAATCTGTTGCATACTGTGAAAGGTCTAAGCGTACATACAAAAGGACAACGCCGGGAAGCAACTTTGTCTTAAATTAAATTTCAAAACACTAACGGTAAAATCTGCAATGAATAAGTTAACTTACCAATAACATTGTAATTAACATTGCATCCTTCTTTTTTTTCTGGTAGCATATTATCGGAGAGTCAATTAAAACAAAACAAAGGTACTTCAGGGTCCGCTGATTTCATTATCGCTCTACATTTTATAAAAGTATCAAAAGCATATGCACACATTGCTACCAATCCAAATACCTGAAAGGGTTAACACTAGTTTACGTGAAGGTTGCGTAATGACAGGCATTACAACAAGAGTGTGGTTTATGATTCATAATACACTGTCTGCTGTTGTAATGCCAATTACATAGAGTCGCGTACAATACTTTAGCTACTCACATACACTCAGGAGCAAAAATACCGGGTCAGAGTGCGTTTTTCATACAAACGAGACTATTTC
Organism: Acleris sparsana; assembly: GCA_923062465.1. Classification (NCBI taxonomy): domain Eukaryota; kingdom Metazoa; phylum Arthropoda; class Insecta; order Lepidoptera; family Tortricidae; genus Acleris; species Acleris sparsana. Next base: position 21,542,498 of record OV281286.1, read on the forward strand.
GAAGCCTTCGTTCCTCGCCAGGGGTTATTTTGAGTCAGATTTAATGGTGGATACTGCGAGGTTCAATAGAGGAGGTCAAAATTTCTTAAGATACCTAACTGATCGCACAACCTGTTAACACCACAGCGGGAGAGTTTGGGTCAGCACTTAGATTTCCTTACATTTTATTGCCATTTTATAATATGTTTTTCTGAACATGCACAATTCCGGCGTTAACCGCAGATTCATTCAGTTGGGTATCCTAGGCACTCTGGAAGTCCTGTATCGATGCTCGGGGTATTCATCATTACATTTCACTAAAAGCATTTCCTGGCGAGGAACTAAGGCTTCGAAATGAAAAACGCGCTCTGACCCGTTATTTTTGCTCCCGAGTGTATTATAAGTACTCTAAGATGGGTTCAGAAGCCGAAAGGCAAATGACCAGCATTACCTGTGGTAGTAGGTGACAGCGACGACAGCTGTAATGTAATGAAATTACGTTATAGAATATTGTAATGTAATGAGATCCAAATTTGGAACATCTTCCAAAATTAACAGCTGTCATTTGTCACGTACTACCACAGGTAATTCTTTATTAATAAAGAGCATTTAAGAGGATTCTGAACCGACGATTAAATTACATTGTCTAGACATTTATGAGAGGTTTGTGGACTGTATTAAACTTAGGATGGTTAAGTTGACTTGGTTCCCCCGTGCCGCATTAACCTTAGAACATCAATAAAGAATTCACCAACCTTGTTCCAACGATTGTACTCGCCGCAGTGTGTTTACTGTGTCCGAAGCCGTATCTTAGTATCTTCATCACAAACACCTTTACACAGTCTTTAATTACTAATAAGTCCTAACATCTAACAAATAAACTAACTAATTCCATCATTAACTTAATTATTACCGAAAAGTTCGAGAGATTCATCGACCTCGTGTCGCGGCCATACCAAAAGTGTTTTGGCTAAGAAGCTTGTCTGTGATTGGTTGAGCCGCGCGAAGTTAGGGATAACGCGGGCGGCCGACGCAATAGGCGGCAAATTCAAATATCGTTAATCTATGATTAATGCGTGCACATAATCTCCCCCCGAACCGAGCTACGCATTGGTTGACCATTAATTTATAGCTGGCAACCTACAAAGTTTTGATACCGGCCGAAGCAAGGTTCCATTTTGCACCTTGAGTTCCGCTACCCGAATAACCCCATCTTTTCCCGACAAGAGACGAATAATACGACCCCGTCGCCGTTGCAGGGGGGGAAAATTGTGTTCCTTAATTAAAACGAATCCATCTACTTTTGGGGACTCTAGGCGAAGTATATTTGGGGCGCTGTTGTAACGTATGGCGATATTCCTTTCGACTACGAGACCAAAAGTGTTGAGTTAGCTTTTGAATTTGTTGAAAACGAGATAAACGGTTAATGTTAGAGGTTGGCGGATAATAAAATGACCGGGGGTTAATACTTCCAAATCAGATGGGTCCGAGCTTAGAGGGCAAAGAGGTCTCGAGTTTAATACGGCTTCTATTTTAGTAAAGAAAGTATTAATTCCTCAAAAGTTAGCCTTAGTTCACCAAGAACGCGATACATGTGTGTCTTAGCAGATTTTACAGCTGCTTCAAAGAGTCTGCCCATATTGGGACTACTGGGAGGGTTAAACAACCAAGTGATTATGTTTGACGAATTCCCGTTCTAGATCTGACCGATGGTTCCTTAATTGGATACACGTAAAGTTCTTTTAGGTATTTATTTCTTCCGAAAAATTTTGTTCCGCAATCCGCTACAAACGCTTCTACTGAAAGCTGGGAGACTACTTCCAGATGTATGGCTTTGGTAGTTAAGCATACGAAAATACACAAGTAGCATTTTTCTATCCGGGCATTTCTTAAAGTACTAATCTTAATGAAGAGCGGACCAGAAAAATCGGTTCCAACACCTTCAAAGGCTCGTGAACATCGAACTCGATCCAGAGGTAAGTCGGCCATGAAGGGCTGACCGTGCCTAGGTTTTGCCTTAAAGCACGGTGTACAGTTAAAGGTAACCCTTTTAGTCAGATATCGCATTGACAAGATCCAGTAATTCCGAGATAAAATTGCTTCTAAAACGTTGGCTCCAACGTGACAATATATCTTGTGATAGTTTTCTGCTAAGAGTGTCGTGAAGCTATATTTACCAGGAAGTAAGATAGGATGACGTGCCGAAAAGGGTAAATCGGAATGACATATTCGTCCCCTAACACGAATCAATCGTTCAGTGTCTATAAAGGGATTTAACTTTATTAAGGAACCCGAAATAGGTTTTCCCGCAATTAACGCATTAAAATGTTCACTAAGGTGTACCCTTTTCACAGATCGAGTTAAATGTGTAAGAACCTCACGACGCTCCGACACCGAAATATTTTTGTCAAAGATTCGTTCCTTCTTTCAACAGTTGTTTATGAACCAATATACATATGGAGTTACGTTTACAAGTTTTTCGAACGAACTGTACCGAGTGATTAGCTCTAGACGTATATCTGAGACCGTAGCAACAACATTGGAAACGCATTTTGAACGTAAGCCCGGCAAGTCGGTGAAAAGATCAGGTTCTGTACTGTCGGGCCAAGACTCTCGTGGTTGACACAACCACTCCGGAATACACCACAGTGGGTGATCAAGTATTTGGGCCGCGGAACAGCCGCGTGATGCAACATTGGCACAATTTAACTCGCCGGGTACATGCCGCCATCAGCTCGAAGCCCAACTCGTGGATTTTGGCCATTGCAATTGTTGACGTGTGCACTGGGGCATTGTCTTGATGAAAGAGAACTTTCTTGCGGGACGATTTTGGTCGTTTTTACAACAATTCGGCATTAAAACGATCCAATATCTCTGCGTAATAACGGCTAGTGATAGTTTTTCCCGTTTCCAAGTAATCAATCATTATGATTCCTTCGCCATCCCAGAAGACTGTCGCCATCACCTTCCCAGCCGACAAAACAGTCTTGGCCTTCTTTTGGGCACGTTCACTAGTCGCCATCCATTGTTTTGATTGCTGTTTTGATTCAGGTGTATAATGATGGACCCAAGTTTCGTCCACAGTGACAAATCGACTCAAAAAATTCCGAGGATTACGCTTCATCATATCCAAATACAGTTTTGAAATTAGCTTTCTTTCGCGTTTTTGTTAGATTGTCAACAAACGTGGCACCCATCGTGCAGACAGCTTTGTGATTACCAAATCTTCATGCAGGATTTTATGTACTCGCTCAGTGGAGATGCCTGCGTTCTCACTCTCAGCTATTTCATGCACCTTCACTCGGCGGTCGTCGAGTACAATATTATGGACTTCTTCAAAAACATCCTCAGTAGTGACTTCGATTGGGTGACCAGAGCGTGGAGCATCAGATGTGCTGGACCGACCACGTTTAAAAACTTTTATCCAGTTATAAACAGTTTGCAACGTTGGTGCGTTAGTGCCATGAACAGAATCAAGTTCAGTGTTTATTGTGGCACTGCAACCCTTCATAAAAAAATGTTTAATAACGGCACGAAATTCAGATTTTTCCATAGTAGTTGTTGAAAATTTTCGAGTGATCACAGTTAAACAATGGTTATACTGACAAAAACTTTTTATTTTTTGCAGAATTTTTGACAGTCTTCATTTGAAAGATTGTGCTTGCCAGTGTTAATGCCATTTACCAGTAAAAAGGTTTTACAAATAGTTTTTAAAAGGACTTATCAAACAGCCCTCATACATTATATAAAGGGATAAGGGATAAGGGGGATAGGGGCCCAAGGGGTAGAGCCCTAAGTACAAGTATTGTACTCGGTGACGGACCGAATGACAAGTGAAAGAAAAGTATCATTCGAGGTTTTGAATATAGTGCTTTGTAAACAAGCGCTTGCTCGTAAAATACTAGGGCAAATAATTAGCACGGACTGGGAGAGAACTAATTTTAAATTATTGATTATAAAATATTTAATTGACTAAATTTAGGTATCTCTTCCCTAAGCTAAGCCAGTTATTGGTGTAATCAGCGCGAGTACTTATTATTGGGTCTTGAATTTTTGGTTTTTATTTATACATATCATGAAATGAAACGCATAATTTTCTTTCGCATAATTGATCTTTTCGTATATATTTTTTTGCATAACACATTTTTAGGCTGATATTGCAGAATTTTATAACTGTCTATTGTGTAAATTAGGTTAGGTTACGTTAGGTTCATTTTGTTTTAATAATAAAAATAAAACCCTTTCTGTTGTCAAACCGTTTTAGGTCAATGTCGATTTGATACATTATGCGAAAAAACGATTATGGATTCCGATAAAGACCCATACTTATACTAAGTATATGTTGTCTAGCGCGTTTTGTTGAGTTCAGTTGATTTGTTTGAGAGTTTTCTCTGATATTTATGTTTAATTTAAACTCCGAATTTGTAATTAACTTATAAATTTATTAAAAATATGAAGTTTGGGCCAACACCTTTTTCGAATTATTTTAAGAATTTCGCAGAACTGTGCTATAATTTTCATACGGTAGGCAGATTAAATGCTATGCTAAAATGACATAACTGAAAAGACCGGTTATTTATATATTTGAGCTTTAAGACCGGGCTTTGTTTTTGAAATTAATAACATGAGTTTGGCTTCTTTTATAAAGTGTCTAAAACAAGTTTTGTTTTGACGCAAAAACAATCATCTTAAGACCGGAGTCCATACTTCCGTGGGCATGATCCTTTGACACCTATGTATAAAGACAATAACACAATGTTAAGTGACTAAAAAAAACCAGTTATCTATTAAATGTGGGCCTAACTGACTAATTCAGCGTAGCAAATTTTCCATTCGCATTTTTCCGCACTTTATTTTTCCTCGAATCGCATTTCTTCCCTTCATATTTTCCATGAGTCAACGGAGCTTCGGTTTTGCGAAGCTCTTATTTCGACTTAATTAGAATGGGAAATTCGCAAGAAGCACAACACTAATTGAATCTTGTTTAAAGTATGAGAGTTAATAAAAAAGTTTGAATGTAATTATTATTAAATCTAAAATCGACGTCATGGTTCCTAAGAACAGATCTCGCTATCTCTCATAGTTTCCGACTTCTCCATACTGACCCATTTGGATTGTACACCCGGTATATTAGCATACAGTATAATATAATGGAAGTGCATAAATATACAACTCAGTTTGTTTCCTCACTGACGTCCCGTCAAGTGCTAAGAACAGTTGCGTTGATTTTGTGAAACTGATTATTTATAAACACAATGGAGAAACTGTTAAGTGAGCATAGTTTTTTATTAAGGAAAGGTTCTTCAATATTTTGTTCCTAATGTGCTAAAAAAATGACACGATCGAAACATGTTGTGACGAGGTAAATGAAAACCCGCACGCAAATTGAGAAATCTAATAATTATTCTGCTTATTCACTTTATTAAAGGATTACGTAGATTTGGAAATTATTTTCAATGACCACATAATATTACATAATTTTATACGTCAATCATATTATACACGCCGACAACCCTAGGTCGCTGTCGTGTGTCATATGACGTCATCGCACCAAAACTGCTACAAAAAGTACGATCACTGCAAATAACGCACCGATCTAACCACACATCACATACATGGATCCCGTGGCTCATTTGATGCGAGACAAAACAAACCAACAATAATGCGGTAATTAATTTTCTATTGGCTACACTAGCTCAGTACCAAATAGTCTGTACCTATAGGAAAAATGTCCAGTGACGGAAATTGACCAAAAAGCGAAATATCAGGCGGCATGATGCTTAATCGAAATAAAGTCGTAAGTATAACGCAGAACATCAAAATATCAATAAGTCTGTGTAGCTTATTGTCCACATTCAATAATGTCAGAAAAGCTAATACCAGGAAAGGCACATTGTCAAATCTTTTCTAAAGCAGTTAGCCCAAGTAGCTTCTTACCTTAAGTTAGCTTTGTGCTCGACATTGGGTAATTTTCGTTTCGGACTTTTTTAATGTTTGTTATTTTACGCAATTAGACTTGATGTTATCTAGCCTTGCCGTTTTATGGACTATATGCTAATTGTAAGATTTATTCGTGTATGGACTATAAGGAAATATGACGATGTATAAAAATGTCTACCTTTGTTAGAAAGCCAATATTTCAAAAAATATACATCGTCATATTTTATTTTAGTCTCTTTTATATATGCCGTCTAATATACATGTGGACATTTTTATACTTTGTCAAAATTATACAGGGACGAAATTATTCAAGTGGACATTCTTATACATCGCCGTATTTCCATAAATCAATTGTATATTTTACTATTAAGGCATCTTCACGAAATGATAAATTAATATAATGGACATTTCGCTTCTTGGTCAATTTGTGTCACTGGACATTTTTTACATGATTCGGTACAGAGCCCCTATATTTTTCACACATAAACCAAAGATCCAAATACAAAATACACTGCGCCAGGTAAAGTGCCACCATCATAATAGTTATTTATGTTACTGGTGCATAATGCCTAATTATACGTACAGTCGCATACATAACTTTATCTACATGCATATCATAAGTTTTCTACAATATGTGAGAAAATAAAATTGTACCATGTTGCCTTGTATCTTAAAGAACCTGCATCTTAATGTTCACTTTAAAGTTTCGGTCACCGAAACTTTACAGTGAACATTAAGATGCAACTACATCAATAACCGATACTTTAATGACATGTAATACTTTAATGTTAACATTAAAGTGCAACCACAGATACAGGTTTCTTAATATAGGCTGTTTGCTTATCGTTTCTAAACATATAATAGGGAAGTTATGATATGGATGTAGATAAAATATAATTTACTACTCACCGCAGCATACGAAAGGATGGCAGACAGTCCCATCACCGAACAGATCGTCAAAAAATAAAATATCACCAATCCCAAACAGAAGTAAAACTGAAGCTTCAGCCAGGAGAAGCCGTTGTCGTCAGGGTCACTCGTAAAGAAGCACAGATAACCAATCAACATGGTTAACGTAAATATGATAGCTACCACAGTCACAATCGTGAACGGTATCCCACGCAACAATTTTCTATCTTGCGTAACCATCATGAAGACGAATGCAACGAGGCTGGCAAGCTGTGGATAAAGCAGATTCTAGTTCAGGACCCGTATTATGGTCGGCTTTATCGCGGTGGGTAAATCTTCCGTCACTCTCCCCCTTACATAATGGTCAGAAAGTGACAAATGTTTTATCCACATCGAAAATAACGACCATAATACTGCTCTCGTAAGGATAAAAGGCACAAGTGCAATTCATTAAACTCTTAAGGGCTAAAATAAGGTTGGAAGTGTAATACAATTCATATTGCAGATGTGACTTATATCTGTTGGAGGGCAGAATAGGCCCCCCGTTATCAGTTTCATAACTCACGCAAAATGCATAATTACAATACCTACATTTAACTCATGGTAAAGATTGATACGGCCAAGAATCGACCAGGCCGGTGCTCAAAATACGCTGACGTACCGTAAACTTAGTGGCGTGGGTTCCATACTCAAACTAACCCTTATAGTTTCGATATGTCTGTCCGTTCGTCTATCCGCAGCCTAGCTCAGAGAATCTTCGTACTAGAAAGCTGAATGAATATACATATTAGTCACGCCAAAAAAGTGGTAAAAGATAATCTGGAAAAAAAGTGTTTACTGTACCTCCCTTTTACGTAACGTGGGGATGTATTTTTTTTCTCGTCAGCCCCATAGTGTAGGATGTCCGTTTATGAAATATTAAGCTTTACGGCGATATTTTTTGTTAGAGTCAAGTATCCCCACTAGAGCCAAAACTAAAAATACTATAAATATGAAAAAAATCTTCTGTGAAAGCGCATATAACGAATTTTAAAGAAGATTTATCACGACTAAGTAGACATCGTTGGTTTTTGAGATACAGGCGATTAAAGTGTTTATACCTACCAAAATCATGTCAAACGGCACCAAATGCTTTAAATAGAAAATTAATAATTACTTGTTGTTTTTATTCTTGAATTACTTAGCGGCTTCGAAACCCTACACTAAGCATGTTCCGACATGCTCTTGCCCGGTTTTTAACGCAAACCGTCCACACGATGTGTGTCACGTCACTACGTTTACGGTGCTGAAAATACGCTGTAAGTATGCAAAGTACACCACGGTATAGTTATACTTGGACTCACACCAAAGCGTATTTTAACGCTCATGCAACAGCAGTGACGCGCTTGCTCAGTCACGTTGTGAACGCTTCTTTTACACTGGTTTCACACGGATGCAGAACAGTGGACAGCAGAACTGTATGAATATACGCCGAGACAGAACAGTACAATTGTGTGCGTGCACACAGTAGCAGTACACAGCTGCCTACCGTCCGTGAGAAACCAGCATTAGGACACATTCACACTGCGGCAGTGAAAACAGAAACATTAACGTTTAACATAAATGTTGTTGCTTGAGCATTAATACATTTTAGCGATTTAGACGTAGTTAAACTTACGCAGTTTAAGCGGGTGGTATGGTTGATCCTTTAAAGAAGTAAATATAAAATAGAATTAAAATTACATTAAAACGCATAATAATATGATGAAGTGGGGTTCTTTCAGAACTGATGGCTCTTAAACAGCTGAACATAGTTTCATTCAATCATAAATAGATAAATAAATAACGAAGCTTAGGCTAGTTGGTAAAGACCCTGCCTACGAAGCTTGAGCTCAGTACCGACTCGTTTGTGTAGCAAAATGTCCATTAACTCACATTGACCAAGAGTCTAAATGTCCGTTATGTAAATTGACCATTTTGTGAAGATGCCTAAATCATAAAATACACAATTAGCGCATAGTTCATAAAGCGATAGATAGATAACAACAAGTCTTAGTTTGTAAATTGTCAAATATTTAAAAAAGTCCATAACCAAATTTCAACCACAAAGCTGAACAAGTAAAATAGAAAAAAGCCCAAAACATATAACGTGACGTGTGACGTATGTCAACTCATGATGTAATGTTAAGAGATTGAGTTTAATGAAACTTTTTCCATGCTATTTGAGGGGTTCGGTTCAGGAGGACTTAGTTGCATTTCGCCTTGCTAACCATTACGTCTTAGGTGTATTTTGCATTTTGCTTTGCTTACCAAAACGTCTTAGGTGTATATAGCATTTTGCCTTGCTAACCATAACGTCTTAGGTGTATATAGCATTTTGCCTTGCTAACCAAAACGTCTTAGGTGTATATAGCATTTTGCCTTGCTAACCATAACGTCTTAGGTGTATATAGCATTTTGCCTTGCTAACCAAAACGTCTTAGGTGTATATTGCATTTTGCCTTGCTAACCACAACGTCTTAGGTATATTGCATTTTGCCTTGCTAACCATAACGTCTTAGGTGTATATTGCATTTTGCCTTGCTAACCACAACGTCTTAGGTATATTGCATTTTGCCTTGCTAACCACAACGTCTTAGGTGTATATTGCATTTTGCCTTGCTAACCAAAACGTCTTAGGTGTATATTGCATTTTGCCTTGCTAACCAAAACGTCTTAGGTATATTGCATTTTGCCTTGCTAACCATAACGTCTTAGGTGTATATTGCATTTTGCCTTGCTAACCACAACGTCTTAGGTATATTGCATTTTGCCTTGCTAACCAATACGTCTTAGGTGTATATTGCATTTTGCCTTGCTAACCACAACGTCTTAGGTATATTGCATTTTGCCTTGCTAACCAAAACGTCTTAGGTGTATATTGCATTTTGCCTTGCTAACCACAACGTCTTAGGTGTATATTGCATTTTGCCTTGCTAAACATAACGTCTTAGGTGTATATTGCATTTTGCCTTGCTAACCACAACGTCTTAGGTGTATTTATTTGTTCTACATTTGATTTATGGACGATTCGCTTTTTGGTCATTGTGCAATTTAGGCTAACAGCTTTCGACAAGAATTGTAATTTGCTATTCCTGGTATTAGCTGTTAGACATTATGCTAAACATATTTTTTGCTTTTTTTAATGTTCCGCGTTCAGGACGTTATGTCCATTGGGTTAAATTCTAATATGACGCCTGACATATCGCTTCTTGGACAATTTGCGTGATCGGCATTTTTTTTTGTTATTTTGACTTACTCGTTTATTTGTCAATGGATAAAATTTTCCCAAAATAGTGGTGGGGGGGGGGGGGTGAATAATGTTTTTCAATTCAGAGATCCGTTTGCAAATTATTAAATCAGTTTTTGGTTATGTAAAAAAAAAACACGAAGTTAGTATGTAAACTATTACGTCTAAGTAGGCTTTATAAGTAAACGTATATAGTGAACCAAGTTAAAATAGGAACGCTAATGGCCAGTGTTTATTTATTGAGGAAGTGTTTAGTGCAATACCACGACCCTAACTACTTCCTAAATGTTGACCTAAGTTTCAAAGAATAATCGGCAAATAGCTCGTCACTAAGATTTTAAACAACAATAACAAAACGTATTTTTACTGGGTGTACCCATTCGTAATTCCGAATATAATAAAATACTAAATTTCCATAATGATAAAAGACTTGGTATCGCTTAATAACCAAACGTAACCTAATCTACATTACACCTAAAGAAACGTATAATTCAATTTTGCATTTAGTCTTAAATAGTTTCAACATGTCATAGCTTTCGGGATAATAAATATTCGGACAAATAAACGGATTTTCATGTTTCCAATTTTACGCGCGTTTTTCAAGGCCCAAATTTAGAAGAGACGGAAATCAAAATCCAAAAAAACAACGTATTTATATTTATAAAGAAAATATATTTAAAAATTTACAATGATATTTTTATGAATATATCTTAAGTTATTGTTTCTTCGGACTTTTCGTCTACAATTTACGACTGCGAAGTCAATGCCAGTGTCCGCCATTATGAAACTAAAAACTTCATCATTCTGAATCTGCCTTTATATGACATCTAAAAAGCAAAATAATTGGGACTAAATTAAAGCGTAATATTCATGACAAGCTTTTTGCCGACTGTAACTGGTGTATTTACATAAATAAATAATAACTATTAATAAAACAATCTGTTGTTATAGCTGTAGCCGAGTGTTCATCGAGGTTCACTATGTCCATATTCCCATCTCGTCCACATTGCCATCTGGTCCACATTCCCGTTGGAGTTGAGAATATGGACGAGATTGGAAGTGGACAGTTTAGGATTGGTCTGTGGACGAGTTGGGAATGTGACGGAGATGAGAATGTGGACGAAATGGAAATATGGACTAAGTGAACCTGAGCGAATAACCAGACCCCGTACATTTTGGTGCCGTTGACACCAAATTTAAATTAATAAAGACGCTGTCAAAGTGACACTGTAATTAAAATCATAAGAAGTCTCTGATTGATTGATTATGTCACATTGACATAGTCCAAAGTGGTCAAGGAACCATTTTCCTTTACTGTAAGGGGTCTGGCCCCGTAGATTTATATTTTCCTACCTACCTCTATGTCTGGCCTTAACGAGCCACGAGTACGAATTATATTTTGTCTTTATCTGATATCTGATAGGTATATTGAGAGCTCAACTTTTGAAACCTAAAGGTAATCACAATACTATCATAGAGGGTTGACATTTTATTGCTACATCATTGGGGGATGACACATTCTTGCGTAACAGTGTCCTGAGCACTAATGTCCCAATATGACACGTCACTTTCACATTCGCCAAGGTATGTGACAGCGCGTGACGTAAGGCAACGATAAAATTATTCGAATGAACTTTTGTGCAACTGGGCAAATATGCCAACTTAGTTGAACTAGAGGACTCCCGCAAATTCATACGCGTAGAATTAGTTTCTCGCTACTCCCCTATTTTAACCGCTTAGGGCGTAAATTTCCAAAATAAAAAAAGATAAAAGATAAAAGAAATTTGTTATGTAAGTAGGCCGCTCTGGCACTTTTATACGTCAAGATACTGCCAGCGCTTCCCAAGAGGAGACCACTGCTGAGAAGAAACGCCGCAAGAAACTCAGCAACTCAGCAATTCCTTACTTAGTGCTCCACTTACATCATGAGAGGAAACATTGTGTCTTGTTTCGGCTGTGGCTTGATACTTAAGTCAGTGAGTCAGGTTTGCCTTTTATTTATACATAGGTATAGATAGATTAGAGGACGCCAGCGACTTCGTACGCGTAGAATTAGTTTCTACTTCCCCTATTTCGTATTTTGTGAGAATAACTCCTGGATCTCCTTTTTTTTTTTTTTATGTCATAGAGATGGCAAACCAGCACACAGGCCACCTGATGGTAAGTGGAAACTGTGACCCATAGACATTCGCATTCACAAGACTGCAAGCCTAGGACTGCCAATGCATTGCCGACCCTGAGGACTAAGATGGAATGCCTCTATGCTAGTCATTACACCGGCTGTCTTATCCCCAAACCGGAACACAGCAATGCGAACACTGCTGTTTGGCGGTAGGTTAATGGATAAGATGGTGGTAGCGATCCGGACGGACCCTGCACAAGGTCCTACCACCCGCAAAACGTGTGAATAGCGTTAATACGTAGCGCCACTCAATCTATAGCGAGGGCAAAATTTGGTATCGGATGAATTCACTTGGCCCAGATGTATCCTAGGACAAGTTAAGCAGATTTAGCCCGGTAGCCATCCGCCACCCTGGAGGGTAGAGCCGCCGCGTTTGTGATAAAAATATAAAGCAGCTTCAATTTATCTATTATCTCAAATCGTGTGGTGTCTGCGAATGTGGCTTTAATTTTTAAGGTTCCGTAGTCAAACTAGAAACCCTTATAGTTTCGCCATGTCCGTCGGTCCGTCCGTCCGCAGCCTAGCTCAGATATTGTTAGTACTAGAAAGCTGTAATTTGGCATGAATATTAGTCTTTTTTTTTTTTAGTGTACCTCCCCTACACGTAACGTGGAGAACTGGAGATGTAATTTTTTTTCTCGTCTTTGCCCCATAGCATGGTGTCTCGTTGGATAGTTCTTTTAAAAATATTGCGGGTTTGAAAAAATATATTTCTTTTATTAAGGGACCCGTTTATGAAATACGAGTACTAAGCTTTAAAGCGCTAATTTTTATTAAAAAAATTACTACAGCCTAAACTACAAATGGGATTTTTTTTTGAATAATATCTTCTATGAAAGCACATATGACCAATTTATTGAACACCTACAACACGCGGGGGAGCACCTGCCTCGGGTACTAAAAATGTTCTTCAACTTGTGCATAAATCACAGTTATCTCCCGAGCAGTCTTATGAGGACAGTTGTGGTGCCAATTATGAAAAATAGGACGGGGGATGCCTCCGACGGGTCTAACTATAGGCCAATATCCCTGGCAACAGTTGTAGCCAAGGTGCTGGACGGATTGCTTGACAGACTTCTGGCAAGGCATGTTGCATCTCAGGATGCTCAGTTTGGCTTTAAGCCCAATTTATCCACTGATAGTGCTATTCTTTGTTTTAAGCATACCGTCCAGTACTACGTGGAGGGGGAAACACCAGTGTGTGCCTGTTTTTTGGACCTGTCGAAGGCATTCGATATGGTCTCGTATGACGTCTTATGGGACAAGCTTGAGGGTGGTACGAGTACTCCGGGGGGGGTGGTCGACCTATTTCGCTACTGGTATGGGAATCAAATCAACCAAGTGAGGTGGGCAGACGCACATTCGGACATGTACAGATTGAAGTGTGGTGTGCGACAAGGTGGTCTTAGTTCGCCGAGGTTATTTAACCTGTACATGGACGGTTTGATCGCTGAGCTCCGTGACACAGGTATCGGCTGCTCTATTGGCGGAACTCTAGTCAATAATACTAGTTATGCAGACGATATGGTGTTACTGAGCCCGGCGATCAGTGCTCTGGTAAAATTGTTGGCAATTTGTGAAAGGTATGCGGTGGCCTCAAGTACAACACGAAGAAGAGTGAGCTTTTAGTTTTTAAGACAGGAAACAGGATTCCCGTTACGATTCCTGACGTGTATCTGTGTGGAGCTCCTCTTAACAGAGTGTCTCGTTTTAAGTACTTGGGGCACTGGATCACTGAGAACCTTCAGGACGATGCTGATTTAGAAAGGGAACGCAGGGCGTTGGCTGTTAGGTGTAATATGCTGTCGCGCAGGTTTGCACGTTGTAATAGTGACGTGAAAAAGACCCTTTTTAAAGCGTTCTGCCAAACTTTTTACACGTGCAGCCTGTGGAAAAATTATACTAAGAAAACCTACAATGCCCTGCGGGTCCAATATAATAACAGCTTTAGAGTGCTGATGGGACTGCCACGTTTCTGCAGTGCATCGGGAATGTTCGCGGAAGCGCATACCGACGGCTTTAGTGCTATAATTCGCAAGCGTACTGCTTCCTTGATGCGCCGCGTTCGTGACACTCCCAACAGCCTTCTGAGACTGATTTGGGAAAATCCTGCTTGCGCTACCTGGGGACATTGGAACTCGTTGCACATGGGTTCTCGAGGCACAGTCTACGGCATTTTTTAGAATATTATGGTACTGATTTTAATTTTATTGTAGTGTTTAGGGTCTTGACATGTCTAATAATTATATTGTATTTTATTTTCTTTTTATATCAATGCAGTACTAACATAGTCGTAATATTAAACTATTGTTACTAACACTATGGACTTTGTCTGAATTAAATAATTTTGAATTTGAATTTTTGAATTACTTGATTGGTTCCTGAGATACAGGCAACTAGTGTTTATAGGTACCTACTAGAATCATCTAAGAAAGCACCAAATAACTTTTAATTGAGAATTATTTCATTCTTGTTTTTTTTGAGATAGTTTTTGTTTTGGCTTCAGGACCCTACACTGAGCATGTTCAGACATGCTCTTGGCCGGTTTTATAACTATAATAATTACACTCCTTATAAATTTAATATACCTACACAAGTTTCACAACATCAACTGATCTTTTTACTTCAACACAATATTTTATGACAAAGGCCAGTTAACTTTTAAGTTCTTTTTTATAATTTAATTTGGTCGACTGCTTAGCATTGTTAGCACCCTACCTCAATGTCTATGGGTCACAGTTTCCACTTACCATCAGGTGGCCTGTGTGCTCGTCAGCCTTCCCTATGCCAGAAAAAAAAAAAAGGTCAGGAGGAATGTTAATAATATTATGCTTGTCTGTCAACCGTGGACACTGTTTGTCGATGATCAATTTTATTGTTCTTGAAAGTAATTTATAAGAATTATGTTTGTGACTGTTTGTGTTCCTATAAATAAAAATAAAAATAAATAATATACTTAGCTTTGTACAACATAATATTTACAAAAAATAAGGTTGAAAAGCCCAATTTATGCAGAATGCCCGTGAGGATTGCGAAAGATTTTAACCACGCATTCCTGAGGTCATAAGGAGCAATAAATGTTATATGAACCTAGGTCGAATTATGCATATTAACTTTTGAATTTTTGCATACATAATATTTGCTTCTCCATTAAAACGCGCCTCAGGACGAGCTGACAATGTTTGGTAGGTTGCTATCTCTCATTCCTCTTTTGGGCATAGATTATTCAAATCACGGTTAAGATTCTTCTTTGAAATAAATCAGAACAAGTTAGTCATACCACATTTAATTAAAGAAAAAAAATGGTGGCATAACAGGTTCTCTTATTTGCCAGAAGAGTTGAAACACGAATCGATTATCGACTTGATAAATCGCCTTTTGTTAATACTAACATTTTAAGCAGCCTCGATTAAAGGATTTGTACATTTAGGTGTTTGGTTTAATTTCGATAGTACACTGGCTGTTCAAATTACTAGTAAAAAAACATTGAAGTTAGTGGAAATAATCGTTCGACTGTAAAGTTGTTAACTGAAATTGAACGTAGCTCTTTTTAATACATACATACATACATAAAATCACGCCTGTTTCCCAGAGGGGTAGGCAGAGACGACTTCTTTCCACCTGCTACGATCCTGACAAATATCTTTCGCTTCTTCCACATTCATACATCGAGTCATGCACGCACGTCGGTTTCGGGTACTTAAGATGCGGCCCTTTTCCAGTATTTCTCCGATTTGATTCGAAAAAGTACGCCTAGGGCGGCCTCTTCCGACCCTTCCACTCACTTTCGCTCTGTATATCTCTTTCGTCAATCTTCTTTCATCCATCCTTTCCAAATGACCGAACGATCTAAGCATGCCCTTTTCAATCTTAGTCACTACATCTTCTTTTAGTCCACATTTCTCTTTGACCTTTCTTTTTAGTAAATTAGTGATAAAGAAATTGTTTGTATTAAGTTGTTTAATCATGGACGAAATGAATCACATAATACTCGACGCAGCTTTTAATAACCTCTAATAATTACAAAATTAACGTGAAACGGACTAGGCGGACTACGACTACTAACTCCGGTCTGTTCACGCTTGCAAGGACCTGTTTGTCAGTTAGTTATTTCGGTTATCGTCCCTGACGTAGAGACCTCGTCATGTTGTTCTCCTAGTCACTATTTTTAATTTAATAACATTGAGCTTACATTTGTAATGATTTTATTGGTGTTAGTTTTAAAATAATTACCTACTTATTACTTTATTATAATTTTATTTATAAGTATTACTGTATTTTATTATGGGAAAAAACGACCTTCTGCTGGAGTTTCTTGAGCACTTTTTCTCCGCAATGATGGTCTTGTCCGAAGCGCTAGTAGATTCACTCTATATTACCGACGTGTAAAAGAGCCCGAATGTGGCCAATTTACTGTATAAATATTTAGAATTTAGAATTTTGAATACGTGTTATTCAATTCTCGTCCACTTGCCATCGGTATTCATTCGTGAAAAAGAGGAATCTAATTTTGGAAACGAACATCTCTTTCATAAACTTTCATCGTTGTACATGTGTCTCCCTTATTTACTCGCCAATGCACGAACCAACGATTCACGATTTTAAGAACACTTGTTATTAATATCAACGTTCCAATAGATTCGTGAACTGATTATTCATATTAGGCGACTGATATTCTATATGTTGGGAGAAAAAACATGCTGACCGTTGACACGTAAACACTACGGTCAATTTAGATCTCGCAGCGTCGCAATCATAAACTGGAGATTTCATAACTTTTTTATACAAATCGTTGCTTTAATACAAAAGCGACGCAAAACAAAATGTGTCTGTGTTGCATTTGAAATCGGAATGCTATATACTTTCAGTTTTAAATCAAACTATATTTGTTTTTGATTTGTGGCGCTTTTGTATTTAAGCAGCGAAATATGGAAATATCTCAAACACCAAGCCGAATCCAGCCTACATTATAGGACATTTTGTTAAAATCCTTCGCATCCCCCCCCCCCCCCCCCCCCCGCACCATGTGTGTATTAAGAAATCGGCAATTCATATAAAAAACATCTAGGCTTTAATTTATTTACCACCTCGAGTGAGGTATAATTTTCTGACATTTAAAATTGGTTTTCTGTTAAAAATACTGAAGATTTGGCAAAGAAAAAAATAATATCACAAAGAACATTTATTCAGCTTTAACAAAATAATTTTAATATATTTATCATAGAACGTTTATCTGAAAAAAAATATCGAACTTCCAAGTCAATATTTTAAAATTAACTTCTAGCTAAATTTTGAACATCTCACACTCACGTGTGTGTCTCAAGCAACCCTCCCCGTAAAGTACGGTTGCCGTGTTAGAACAGTTAAGGCCTAGGCCTCACCGGGACGCTATGGCGCCGCAGCCAGTCGCGCAACCGTGGTGTCTTTAAGCTGCCAAACCGAGCTACCATAGAGACACCAGAGCAAATGCCATGGGCGTGCGGGAAAAGGCGGTGGGTCTGGTAGCGCGACTGGCGGCCAAGGGAGTGAGATAGCATACAGCGCCAAACTAATTAGTGGTGGCGCAACCAACGTGGCGGCGCTGCCAGTAATGTGGCATGCACGCGTCTATGCTGGTTGCGCCGCCAAATCCGTTGCGCAACCATGTGGACGCCAGGTGAGATACCCTCCATAGAGCTGTATAAATTTTGCCGCCATGGTGTCCCGGCCCTAACAGTCAGTGACACTCCGACTTCCTGGGATGTCGTTAGAGGCGACTAAGGAAGTGACGGCATGTAGTACTGTTAGGCGATGGGCTTGCAACCTGTCACTAATACGCTGGTAAACATCTTAGCCTGATTGTGCAAAAAGTGGGTACAGAAAGAGTTGTAGGTAATTCTGTAGGTCTGCCTACCCCTCTCCGGAAACGGAGCCGTGAGTTTATGTATGTATGTATGTATGAAAGCCACATCTATTTACTATCAGAAAATGGCACCACATTTGAGATGGTCCCCCAATGGCTCAATCAGCTCAGTTTGTCCTAGGATACATCTGTACCAAGTGAATTCATCCGATAACAAAATTTTGACCTTTGGTCATTATCATTAGTATCATTAATAACTCATTCTGATTGCTGCGTACGTTGTAATTGAATTACGGCTTACAAGCCTAGTATGGTTGTGTTTATCGCTTGACAAAATGTGGATAAAGCATCCGTCACTCTCGTATTCGTCGTGTTAGAAAGTGACGGATATTTTATCCACTGTTAGTCTCGCTGAATTATGTAACTATTTCGACAAAAATAATCAATTCTTCTTACCTTCAAGTTTGTTTTACTGACAAAACAGTATTACTCGAAATATTTCTTATAGTCTTCAATCTAAATCAGAATAGAAAGGCTTTACTGGTGATTGAATACATAACATCTTCTTAGCGCATTCAGGTTGTAACAGCCCTTTGATATTTTGCTATTTGATATCTTGGACTCGTAGAAGCTGTATGAAAACAGGGTTAACTGAAAAAACAGTTTATTAAAATCTCGCTAATCTTCCTAATAACATACTTCAAATATGTTCTTAATTCGTCTTGCTACTTTTCTTATGTTGTATGTATATTTTTCGTATGAATATAAAATTTGTTTACCAATGAGCAAATAAAGGCAAACAAAATTCAATTCATTAATTTACCTAAGCACTGACTCTAGTATATTTTATCATTAACAAAGTAAGAATTAGTGTTCAGGTTACATCTTTTATAATCAAAGCCCGGACGACGGGAGAAATTATGTGATGAATAGTGCAAGGATACACATTTCAGTCGATGTCGATAAAAAACCACGATGTACTGGACGGTGAATCACTTCTGTCCGGGTCTGCCTAAAACGCAGTTTGACAAATTCGCGTTACGACATAACTTCATTTGAAATTCGCTATTCGTCTAAATCGCTATTGACCTATTACTCATATCACCTATTTCGCAATATGTCCAAAACGTAGTAAGCCTAAGTAGCTGTTTGTCCATTTCGCGATACGCCTAAATATCATATACCTATAGTTTTGACATATTTTGTTATTTTAAAATTAGTGTCATAAATATGAGGTAGGTTTAGGTTATGTTAGTTCTTTAGCAGGCCCGGAGGGCCAAACTACCCAGAAATGCTGCTATCGCAGAGCTCCGTCGACTCTGTTAAATTAGATTAGTCTCAATGTGCCAAGTTCGCTTTAGGACAAAATCGTAATACGTCCGAGTCTCACTGTGCCAAGTTCGCTTTAGGACAAAAGCTCATTCGGCCTAAGTCTTATTTCGACTATTTCTCAATTGGTCTAGGCATAACGCGAATTAGTCAGAGTGCGTTTTAGGCAGACCCGGACAAAAGGGGTGACTCGATGTCAGAAATATTATAGTTGTAAACAAAATAGTGATGACTTACGGATCTGAGACGTGGGCGCTAACAATGGGCCTCATAAGGAAGCTCAAAGACACTCAGAGGGCTATGGAGAGGGCTATGCTCGGGGTTTCTCTGCGTGATAGAATCAGAAATGATGATATCCTACTAACTAAGGTTACCGACATAGCCCGAAGAATTGCTAAACTGAAGTGGCAGTGGGCGGGGCACATTGCTCGCAGGACCGATGGCCGATGGGGTCAGAAGGTTCTGGAAGACGAGCTGTAGGTAGGCCTCCAACAAGATGGAGTGACGACCTCGTCAGGATCGCGGGACCGCGGTGGATGCGAAAAGCACAAGACCGGTCTGAGTGGAAAGCCTTGGGAGAGGCCTATGTCCAGCAGTGGACGTCTTTCGGCTGACATGATGAAACGAAATTAAAATGATACTGTTTGTATTTTTTAAAATATTTTACATAGCTTTCGTAATATATAATTAGCATTTTTTCTAAAATTTTATACTCCTTCGCCTTGGTGATAATCTTGTTTCCACACAGACCGATACGCTTGGAATTGGCCACGAGTACGTCAGCAGAGCACGTCAAGCAGCTCTCCAAGGCTCCTCTTTTTATTTTAAACGAAGCACGTTCAAGCATTCTTAATGACAGAAGAAGTATAAAAATCTGCTCTCCTCCCCGAGCCGGTCTGTGTGAACGGACTCGTAGTCCAATCATTCTATACTATATTGGTAACAACATTAAATTCAAAATGGTTTTACTATTACTATGAAGTTATTACCTTCTTCGCTGTTACGGCAGAATAGAAATACGCACTCAGTGAACATTTAAACTGTCTGTACCTATTACGGTTTACGACATACATCCCATGGACAGACAAACAGACGGACAGACGCAGGCGTAGTAATAGGGTCTAATTCACACTAAACACCGGCCAAGTGCGAGTCGGACTCGCGCACTAAGGGTTCCTTACCTTACATAACGTCTACCTGTTGCCGTTATTAAAATCGAGCAAAAAACAGCAAAAATATCACGTTTGCTGTATGGGAGCCAAACTTAAATATTTATTATATTCTAGTTTTTGTATTTTTTGTTATAGTGGCAACAGAAATACATCATCTGCGAAAATTTCAACTGTCTAGCTATCACGGTTCATGAGATACAGCCTGGTGACGGACACACTACACGGCCAGTGGAGTCTTAGTAATACTGCGGTCCTAAACCAATAGGCAGTATGTCAGACAAAACTCCCGTAGCAATATCAACCTTACTACTAACCGAATAGAATTAAAACTGCTTTGGCTGTTGAATTTGGGATACTGCTTATTGGCTTCGGAGGGCAGAATAGGGTCCCGCTTTTACCCTTTGGGGACGGAATCCTAAAAAGTGGCGGGATGGGGCGTCGGGGATTTAAAACACTCTATGGCTAAATTGGCTTAATACCTAATAAGTAATTACAAATGATAAGCCGGGGGCCTAATATTGCGTGACAACATGTGGATAAAACATTGTCACTCTCCGACACTTAAGTATATAAGTACGAGGTTGACTAATGCTTTATCCACACTTTGTCAAGCGATAAACGCAGCCATATTAGGACCCCTGCTGTACCCTTACCATGATTTACAATTACCGTAGTCACTAGCGAGTCGAATACTCTGTCCCTCG
Organism: Acleris sparsana; assembly: GCA_923062465.1. Taxonomy (NCBI): domain Eukaryota; kingdom Metazoa; phylum Arthropoda; class Insecta; order Lepidoptera; family Tortricidae; genus Acleris; species Acleris sparsana. The sequence goes on from OV281286.1 coordinate 21,563,823, forward strand.
CACTCTATAAGAATACTGCGAGGCCTGCGAGGGACAGAGCATTCAACTCGCTATCGTCTACGGTAGTTGCACCTCAAGGGTTACTGTACTCACGCCAATGATGCCTTCAGATATCGTACTTCCATCAATCCAGTGTTCACTATTTCTTCGCTTAGTTATATTTCTTGCAGTTCTTAAGAATGCTTTGAAGCAACGGTTCGCTTTCTTCCAACTCTTCAATTGTTTAATTGGGTGCTTCATATGTTTACAGCTCTAGCTCGTCTTTGGGCTAGCTGCCAATTCATAGCAGTCTTACTTCCGATAAGTTCAAGATTATTGGATGTGATGTTATATGTTCTTGCCTTTCTTCTCCATTGATTCGGTTGGTGTAATCAAATTATTATATGCATTGAATTGACAAGGCTTTCCCTTTCTTTCAAAGAAACACTATTGAGATGTTTACACTTATTCACTTAGGTACTTAATCTTTTTTGCTTATTATTATTTTTGTAAAGCTCTTTGGTTATATATTTTATGTATACAACTAGTTCACTATTTGTAAATGTTTTTATTTTTGGTGTGTGTAATTAAAATTATACTAATGAATGCGTAACAATTTAGTACTAATATTCATTTTGCATGCTGGGTGTCTCTTTGCGAGATCGAATCAGGAATGAGGAGATTCGCAGGAGAACTAAAGTAACCGATATAGCTCACCGGATTGCAAACCTTAAGTGGCAGTGGGCGGGGCACATTGCTCGTAGAACTGATGGCCGTTGGAGCGGAAAGGTTCTAGAGTGGCGACCGCGAACCGGGAGACGAAGTGTTGGCAGACCTTCCACAAGGTGGACTGACGATCTGATAAAGGTCGCGGGAAACCGCTGGATGACAGCAGCAGAGGACCGATCGTTGTGGAAAACCTTGGGGAAGGCCTTTGTCCAGCAGTGGACGTCTTGCGGCTGATAATGATGATGATGATTCATTTTGCATAATAAAATTTCGATACACAATAAACAAATAACATGAAAATAATGCACTTAAACCATAATATTCTACGGATTAAAAGTGAACAATTGTAACGTCTTTGATTACTACTTACTGTCGTAAAAGTTGTAACCTAACCTAACCTAACCTAACCTAACCTTTTAAGAAGAAATCGACCTAAAATGTACGAAAACAAGAAAATGAAAATTATGTTAAATTAGTGTTATTTGATCATATGCCTTACAAAATCATACAAATTATTTTCATGCTATACGTTTATTATACTTTTCGAATGTAGTAATAATGAAATTATTCTGAAAGTTTTTATACAAATTAAACGAGATCCATTTTTCATTTCAATATTTACGTTACAAATTAAATTAAAACCTAATGACTTTGTGCTACTGCCATGCACTTGTTTTTTTTTTTGTAAGTACCTACCTACTAGTGCAATGCAATTTTTTGCCAGCCGTTGTGTACGTGTGTTGTATGGAAATATGCCTGAGTGCCACAAAAAAAAGAAATGCACATCTGAAGACTAGGTGAAACGGTTCGTATTACCCTACTTCACCCCATAACACATCTCAAATATAACTCTAGCGATAGCAACCTTGTCACTGACCAGAGAGGATTATTTATAGGGTAGGTTTAGGAAGATTAAGAGTAGGTACAAAGTTAAGCTATTGCAAACTTCTTCTCCTACAGTAAAATTAAAAAAATACGTTATTTCCGCTGTGTGACGTACCAGTTCGTAGTATTTAGAATAATTTCCTATCATAAAATTACTTGTATGTGGCAATAAGTAGGTACTCACAATTTGGACTAGTTTCACTATCCCGCATGGAGATGTTATGTAAGCCTTATTGATTCTTCCGGTGCCGGAGCATATCGGAAAGGCAGCCGCCTCGGCCTCTGCCATTTTGCTTTTCACTACAATCAAAAAACAGGGCGCGTTTACATTGCAAAGTCAATAGGTCCCTACATAACTAGGTTTCATCTTGGCTACGCAATTCACACCGAATTGTCACTTCTCAGCATCTCAACGGTGATTGGTTTGCATGATAGGTATCTATTTTGCAGCGCCAAAATCTCGCTACCAGCCCCGCATTTGACCATTCTGTCAAGGATAAGTGACAGATGACACTCGGCATACCTATTGCAAAAGTTACCAAGATTCCACTTCACTGGGATTCATATAGTGATGATATTAGCAACGCCATGTATACTGAAATGTCACCTGCCACCATTTATTTTTAGGGGGGTGAACTAGGAGGCGACGAGCTGTAGGTAGGCCTCCAACAAGATGGAGTGACGACCTCGTCAGGATCGCGGGACCGCGGTGGATGCGAAAAGCACAAGACCGGTCTGAGTGGAAAGCCTTGGGGGAGTCCTATGTCCAGCAGTGGACGTCTTTCGGCTGACATGATGACTAGGAGGCAGCAAAAAAACCCGCTTAAACGCTAGCACGGAATACAACACGCGTCTATTTTGTCTAAACGTCTAAACTTACCTCGAGACATCATCATCTATCATGTTTGCAAAACTTCCAAAATCTTCAAGTAGAAAATAAACCTAGCTGTATCAAGAGTACTATTTTATAAACTGGACACGACCCCTTCGCTCATCACCGCAGTGACATTGTCTGAGCTAATTTAAACTATATAACTATCTATCTCTTTGTACCATGATAACAACGATAACTAGATCCCGTTATCAATTCGTCAGTTTGGGGGCAAATGTCACAATAGGTCTGGGGACTAAATGGAACGGTGTTCATCAGCACTACAACCTAGTGTTCCAAAGAAGGATTTGTAAGCGACTTCCCAATGGCACAACTAAACGGCACAACTGACCAAAATCTGTATCATAAATAATTATGAGGTAGGTTTAGGTTATGTTAGTTTTTTAGCAGGCCCGGAGGGCCAAACTACCCAGAAATAGGAGCTCTGCGAGAGCAGAGCTCCGTCGACTCTATTAAATTTGATTTTGAAATAGAAATCATTGGTCAGTTGTGCCACGGAGTAGTACCACGGGCAAGAAAGGGATTTGTAAGGGTTTCTTGGATTAATTTGTATTTCTAGATTATGATTAAGATCGTTAACGTTACGCAACGTTAATCCGTCCCTTTTTTAAATACAAATCTCAACTTTTCATATGTTTTTCGTCTGTTTCCTGCAGAATAATTTTCATAGCTCGCTCTGAATGTTGACTGCATCAAAATAGACTGTTAAAAGCTCACGCGATTTTTTTAATGAAATTTAATTCTATTTCAATGTTTGCTTTCAATATTGTATTTTTTGCCTCCCTTATAATAGTTTGATTCATTCTCTTAGAAGAGCTTTCAGAATGTATATTTAATGTGGTTTAGAACAACTTTATCATTACAACGGGTTAGTCATTTAGAAGTTACAGATACTCAGTTAACGAAAAAACAACGTTGATAATTATCATTGATAAATTAATCAATAGACAATTGACTCTTAAGTAATTTATTATTATAGTTTAATTTATATCGTCTTAATGAACACCGTTCCATTTCGTCCCCAGACTACCTTATTGTGACGTTTGCCCCCAAACAGCAGTTGATAACGGGGTGTAATGATAACCATTGAAGGTAGCTGATCTCGAGTTTCCATATATGAAGGTCTAGCCCCAGTTAGGTAGGGACAAAGGGTCTACCTATACTCAGGATATTCAAGCAACTTCTACGTTAGTAACCACCCTTTGTTATTGTCACGCTTCACCACAAAATACACCGTCCAAAGCTTCAGAAAGACTGGGCACAAGCTACTTTTAGACGCAGAATACGATCGTGCAAGTGGGCTTCACTTATAACAGTTATATTATAACCTAACGGTTAGGTTCACCTGTGTCCGATTTCAATTTAATAATTCTAAGAATTCTCCGGGACTGGCAAACTCCGCTTGCTTCTGTTGATTGCTAGAGAAGGATATTGGGTCCTTGTAGCGCCGACGTGTTTTGTCTTTATTCTTTGCCTAAAAACGAAATAGTGATCCGGTTTCTATTAATTTATATGTTTATGTTGCTTACACGTTTTGACTTTAGAAATTTGAAATTATGGCGTCGCATCTTGCAAACGTCAGTGGGGTATACCAGACTAATTTTGATATTTAATCCGGATGTTTAGAGAAGAGTCTTTATTTAAAGATAAAGATAAAGATAAAGATAAATTTATTTGTTAAACATGAGCTCGACATGTTTTGCCTTTTGGCGTATAAGTAAATTAAATTAAATATGTCATTTACAAATTCGTTAACACTGTAATAACATTTTGTTAATTCCCTTTTAAACATGTTATCGCTAGACATTATTGCTTGAGGGATTTTGTTGTATTACAGGTGCCGTACCAAATATGAGTTTCCTTAATAGTGCCGTTTTCGTTCGTTGAATATTTACGTTATCGCCTTAGCGGGGTCTTAGATGTCCAATATTCACATTTTCGTTTCGTTTGAACAATTCGAAACTGAAATAATTTTCTGAGGAGGCTTTGGATGAGTATGGTACAGTATACAGTAAAACTTAGATGAAAGTTAAATATTGGAAGATAGGTGACGTTAATTATATATTCCGTATTTGAATAGTTGATGTGATACCACAAATACATTAACTCACACAAACTAAGTTATGTCAATAGAGAAAGAGAGAAAGACGTAAATAGGTGGCGCACGAGCAAGACGAACTCCTGCTGTTGTGACTCGTGTAGACAGTTACTCGGTAACGTTCAGCAACATTCGGCGAGGTCATTGAAAGAATGACTTATCGCCGCTTAGTACGGTCACCAAAAAAACTTTTTAACCGAAAAAAATTACCGCCGAAAGGAGAAAACTGAAAAGCAAAAAAAAAACAAGCCCTTTAAGTCTAACTAAGCAGCTTCTACAATGTATAATACCTTAATAATTAATTTTGAGTCGGCGCCAAAAAAACAAGCAAACTAACTATTTCGTAAAGTGAAATGGTACCTGTGTGATGGTACGATACATGCTACCTACTGATTGGTATGAAGTCAAGCCAAATTCACATTTATAATAATTATTATACATTCACATCATATTTCTAATAATATAGGTGGAGTATTGATGCCATCGTAATCTTTTCTTTTTGGACAAAAAACATGACATTAAATAACAGGCTCTACTTATGAATTCTGGGAGGATACTTCGATAGCGCCATCTAGGATTATAACCCTACGAAACAGCTCAATCTATCAGGTAACTGCAACACTACCCATGCTTAAACTACGTTATCAATACTCTACTATTTTTTTTATTAATTGTGAATAATTATAATAAATGTGAAAGTAAATTTGTATGTCTGTTAATTACCTACATACTTATTTGGCTTGGCACCGACTTCAAACCAATCAATAGTCAGGTTAGGTTAGGTTAGGTTAGGTAGCACATACCAACACACGGTTCTCTGCCTTTTGCCCGAAATACAACCGTTGTCCAACCGTTTCATTTGCCAACACACTTGAATTTCTGTAACTGTAAATACTACAGGATTTTTACAAAAACTAACCTAACCTAACCTATGGGGTCCACACGAAGGTACAGAAAAGTGGGTTGCAGAATAAAAAAGTTGTGAAATACATTCGCCCAAACGTATTTCGGCCAAAAGGCAGTACACCCAACACACACATAGTTAATTTGCTTGTTTGTTTGTTTGTTTGGCGCCGACTCAAAATTATTTATTAAGATATTAACATTAGTGTCGGAGCTTAGTGAGACTTAAAAGGCTATGTTTTATTTTTTGCTTTTCAGTTTTCTCTTTTCGGCGGTGTATTTTTTTTATTTTCAGATTTTTTATTAAAAGCTACTCATTTCTTTGATTAGTTTCGAAGTTGCTACCTATGGGAAGCATGCCGATAGTGTTGTCCCAAAAGACGTGAACAACTGTAGCGGTTTTTGTCTGAGCAAAAATTAGATACTAATATTGCATTTTGAGTATAAAAAAAATGATTCTCGATGGTAGTCACAATCCATACATGATACGTAAGTTAGTTATAAAGTTCTCATTAAGATTAATGAATAACAGAAAACACGAGGTAGCTGCTGTAGTCCGTTGAGGAGTTCGCTCATCTGTCTTCCGTCTCAGTCATCAGATCAACATTAAGTCTCCGTCATTTTGTAGTGTCAATAGATTTACATATGTGCGCTAAGTTCACAAATGAAAATTTATTAGGTCAACTATCAATCATTCCCTATTTAAATGGAACCAACTTCGGAGTAGGTATAGCATATCCAATAAAAAAATATTTATTAAAATCGGACAACTCTGTAAAAAGTTATGCGTGGTCAAACAAAAAAATAATCCGCGTCGACTTGAGAACCTCCTCCGGTTTTTCGTCGGTTAAAAACAGGTTAACCTATGTTAGGCCCGAGTTCACCAACCAATTTAACAGAGGTTTAGTCTTAATCAGCTGTTAGTCAATACATTTGACAACCGTGAAACCGCTAACCGTCCGTTTAATTGTGGGTGAACATTGCCCTTAATCTGTTAGGTTTATTTATTTTTATAACCATTTAAATATTTTTAAGTGGGTACCTACTTATTAATAATAATGAATGTTTGCAAACTCTAATTATTAAAAGGTTAGATAGTAGGAGTAACCTAGAATTGTAACAACTACTTAATAAAATAACAAATTACAACAGTACCTACGTCAGTTGGTTTTCTTTTTGTTTTTTAAACGTGTCTACTAAATAATTTACAAAATACTTTAGGATTAGGAATGTTAATGAAAAATTGCGTGTTTTATTATTGTAGTGTTTGTCTGTTTTGTCCGTATGTCTGCCCGCTTGATAATATTATTTACTAGCTGTTGCAAATGGATTCGCTTCCTCCGACTCGTTTATATCCCGAAAAGTCACATCTCTGTACCTATATAAGGGCTGAAATACTGTATGTAAAATCGAAACCACTGAACCTATAGATGTACGAGTACATTTTCAAATTATAGTTATAGTTTTTTAAATTGCGTGAGTTATTTTATTTTGTTGATGTAACAGTCATCATTATCATGTCAGCCGAAAGACGTCCACTGCAGGACATCCCCCAAGGCTTTCCACTCAGACCGGTCTTGTGCTTTTCGCATCCACCGCAACAGTAACAGTAACAGTAACATTGTTTTAAAAAAATAGATATAACATAACGCAAATATTGTAGTCAAAAAGATTATATAATTTATATTTTTCTTAATAGTTTTTTGCTGACGCTACTGTGAAATCAAACTGTAAAGTAGGTACACCTATCTTGTCGCACAATTCCGTATCGTATATTTCTGTCCCGTTCTGCAAAATGGCGAAACGCTTGCACGAACTAAATGAAATACATCGAGACGTGGCCTTAGGAGTGAAAATTAATGCTGTGTAATTTAATTATTATTCTTTAATGATTTGTACAACCTTTAAAAGCACTCGAAGGCATTGTCGTACCTTTATTTTTCCTAAAATAATAAAAGGATCTTGACACGTACGCGTGTGACGTGAATGACACTCAAATTCAAATTCAAATTCATTTATTTGCAAGTACATACACGTATCTTATAATTTTATAAATATACATATCAGTAGTAGATACATGGATATGTTCTGCCACAATTCGACATGCAAAGTCTTAATCTACATTAGAAATAAATGCTACTATTACTTAGTCATATTATTATAATTGTCAAGATATTAATTTATTATTATATTCGATCCAAAATAAATTAATACAATCTTAAATTAAATCGGAGAGAAACTAGATATTTGGCTTGTTGGCAAAATAGTCCTTAACAGAGTAAAAACAGTTATCTAGAAGCCATTTCGTAAGTATTCTCTTGAATTGCCTGACAGGATATTCCACAATAAACTTAGGCAACCGGTTGTAAATTTGGATAGCCATACAGTAAGAGTTATTTTTGTGAAGCTTGACTCTAGAGCGTGGTAAGAACAATTTGTTCCTATTCCTAGTTGATCTCGGGTAATTGACGATCTGTTTTTCAAAAAATTCAGGGTGTTCTCTCACAAACATGCACATCTGTTTAATGTATAAGCATGGAAGTGGTAATACTTTTATTGTTTTGAATGGCCCGCATGGTTCTAAATAGTGAGTGTTACACACAGCTCTTATACATTTGTTCTGTAGCAAAAATGCTCTATGTACATACGTATCTACAGAGTTGCCCCAAATAATCAAACCGTAACTAAGTAAAGAGGATACATAGCCGTGGTAAGCTGTCAGTGCTTAGTCTCTAGACTAGGTTCTGCTTAACCTTCTTAATGCAAATACAAACTTATCCAGCCTTTTACAGACATTGGCAATATGAAATTAATATATATATAATTTTTGACGTGCTATGATCTTTTTAGGATAGATTCGCCATGTCTGTCCGTCCGTCCGTCTGTCCGTCCGCATGTCACAGCCACTTTATTCCGTAACTATAAGAGCTATACTATGGAAACTTTGTAAGTAGATGTTTTCGGTGAACCGCATTAAGATTTTCATACAAAAATAGAAAAGAAAACAATATTTTTTTGGGGTTCCACTCCACATACTTAGAACTGAAACAATTTTTTTTTTTCATCAAACCCATACGTGTGGGGTATCTATGGATAGGTCTTCAAAAATGATATTGAGGTTTCTTTAATACGTTATAAATCGTAAACCGCATTTTACCTTTCATTCAATCAACTCCAATATAGGTAATAAAGAATAAAGAAAAACATTTATTTAGATGTATATAGTGGTACGGAACCCTACGTGCGCGAGGCCGACTCGCACTTTTTTTAAGATGTTATAGTTCTAGTCTCCACATAACACAATTTTGTGTTTTGATTTCTTCATACCAAAGTGGTACAGTCAGACTGCGACTGATTCAATTAGGTCCACTGAGCCTGATTTATGACATTCGTATCCTGAAGGTAAGTCACCTAAATATGTTCCCCTATTTTACTTTTATTTAAGGAAAAAAAAGAACACTTTTATTTTATTTTATGAAATAAAAAATTAAAAAAAAGAACAGAAAAAAGCGCAGAGTTGCCAGACTATAGATAACACCCCAGCACCCCAGTCATAGATATATGATATGTATATATATTCTGCCTCTATGACCCCAGTATACAACATAGACATACCTTAGACATACTTTAGACATACATTAATAATCTGTGGTATATAATGGTATTTGGTATAGAATAACTTTTTGCAACTTTTTGTACACTGACATTTCGATATGCAACGCTGAATTTTCAAATTTTCGTAAAAAATACCAGTCTATTGAGTTTTTAGATATTTGTGGATGTGATGGTTGTAGATGTGATTTTGAATCAGATACGTCTTGCAAGGATTCTATTCTTGTTTCGACGCGTACGGGACGGCAGAATCCAGATAACATGTAAACTCTGCCAGTTTCTGCCGACCGAGGCGATTTCAAGTGTTGGAACCGGACGCCGGTAGAACCCATAGGTGCTTTAGAAGAAGAGGAGCACGCCCGCACGTGAGTCAGCTCCGCGGCCAGCTCGGCATTACGGTCATGCGCCGGAGTCTGGACTAAAGGGTCTCTTGACAGAACTCCGCTACGAACGACCATGCCAACTTAGTATGTATTTCTCAGTATATAGGCAAAATTCATTGACTATTTGCACCCTCTTTTGCAGGGAACCTGAACGAACGCATACTTTAGTACACCAGCGGTTACATCTTGAATGAAAAATGCCTTTTGTTAAAGAAGGAAACGCTACAGGTAAGAACTCCGGCTGTGCAACAACGGAATATCTACATGGCCGTAGACAGAGTTTATATTATATGTATTACCTAGGTAAAACAACGGGTAAAAGAAAAGCATTTATACGGAAAGACATATGAATAAAGAGAACGGGGTCTTTATGTTCTCACTGCACGTATACGTTTATTCAAAGCCAATTTTGTTCGTCTCCAGAACTAGTATACCAGACAATTAAGTGAATTGTTGCTACTAATTATTTTATTTTATCTTATTTGTGTTTATATGTGTTTGCGTGGGTTGGGTATTGCTATCTCAAAGGGTATACGCAAGCAGCTTATCTTGGTAAAGCGAACTATTAAACCTTCATAAAGTCATCCTAGCTAGAATGTAAGAAAGGGGATAGAATGGAAGCTTCTGGTCTCACTTCGCTGAATTTACTTACTAAATCAGTCTGAAGTTAAGCTCGACGGCGTCGGACGTATACAATGTGTGACCGCTCCTGTACTGCCAAAAAAAATGGTCTTGGCGGCGTATCCTTGGCCGTTGTGACAGTAGATATTATTAGTAGTTTACGTGACGGTTGCGTAATGCCAATTACGCAGAGTCGCGTACAATTCTTTATCTTCACACACACATATTATAAGTATTCAAAGATGGGTTCAGAAGCCGAAAGGCAAATGACCAGCATTACCTGTGGTAGTAGGTGACAGCGATGACAGCTTAACGTAATGACATTACGTTATCGAATATTGTAATGTAATAACATCCAATTTTTTTTTTCTTTGCCCCGCGGCGACTTGAACAGCTACTACCGCGGGAATATGGCGTTTCCATAATGTAGTGATTTTGCCAGTGTCAAGTATATATATAAGTATAAATCAATATAGCAATAAAACACAAACCAATCTTCTCTAGGAAGATTGGGGGCAACGTTGTACGGTGATGTGTAGGACGAGGCCAAGATAGTTTTAACCTCCGTACCACTGCGAGTCCACTTGAAACGAGAAGTAAGATGCCAGATACACGAAATAAGTCCAAGTCTTCTATCACTGTGCAACACAAAGGCATTAAATATACAAATTACTAACAGAAAAGATCTTTGAACTCCTAAATACACAAAAATAAAAACTAAAACAAATTACACATCCGCCATCTTTTGACGTTGCAAATGGCCTCTCCACATACATATCATAAGTACTTTAAGATGGGATCAGAAGCCGAAAGGCAAATGACCAGCATTACCTGTGGTAATAGGTGACAGCGATGACAGCTTAACGTAATGAAATTACGTTATCGAATATTGTAATGTAATGACATCCAAATTTTAACAACTTCCAAAATTAAAAGCTGATAGAGGACTTACGATATGTGTGTAGATAAAAATACAAACATGGATAAGTTTGCGTCGGGGATTAAAGACGACGCAGTAACAGCAGTGCACAATGTTTTAGCGGTCTGCTTGGGTCAGCTGGGTGGTCCTCACCCCTCGTAGTCCCGTCATAGACAGCGGGGGAGGGGTGTATAACGCTTTTCGTGGCAGCTTTCGCTACGCTGCCACGAAATGTTGGAATAATCTGCCACCGCCAATCAGAAACTCTAAATAACTTAAAACATAAAATGAAACAATATTTACTAAACATCCAATTGGCCAACACTTAGCAGACGTCCTATTCAAAGAATGTGCATTTTCTTTTAACTATCATGCAAATTATTTATTTACTATTTAAAAATGGTATAAACATACACACTCGCGTGCGCACGCACACATAAGCACACACAGACACACCCACACACACACATACACGCTTTAATTCAGAAGTCTGGAATAAACAATTGTTAATATTTTAGTTTCAAGTTGTTTGTTTAAGCATTACTTTTAATAAATAGTAGTGAGATGGATTGGGAGTGCCCTCCTCTCTCTTCAATCTCTCGTCAAGGCTAGTAAGCCTGGCACCATGCTGAGTGGCAACCACTTCGGTGTTAATTTTAGATTACACTAAGTTTGTATTGCTCTACTCTTTTAAAATGTTTTTTGCTGTTGTTCTCATCCCATTTGTGATTTTACCCAGTCGCATTTTTCCACATTCTGGATTTTTTCCAGTCGCTAATTTCCCCATCGTAATTAGGCCGCAATAGCTAGGTACGAGTGGTTTAGGTGAGGTGATGTTAGTTTTGCAGTAGAAGAAGGACTCAGTTGACTCTGTGGAAATTACACAGAGTGTCCCAAAACTCAACGTCCACCCGCCCAGGGCTGATAGAGCAGCAAGAAAATTTATTACATGTTTTGTTTCATAAGTTTTTCAGAGGTATTTTACATTATTATAATCAATACGAATCAGCCTACTTTTTAAACCCATTAAATTATTTAAATCATTTTGCCAGACCTTCTACACTTGCAGTCTGTGGGTTAAGTATACGCGGCGTGCATACAGCGCTCTGCGCGTTCAGTATAACGATGCGTTCCGGTTGCTGTTCGGGCTGCCGCGATGGTGCAGCGTTTCCGCTATGTTCGCCGAGGCGCAGGTTGATAGCTTCCACTCAATTATCAGGAAGCGTTGTGCTTCCCTTTTAAATAGGGTTCGCTCCAGCCCGAATAGCGTCCTGAGCACTCTGGCCCAGCGCTGGGACTCGCCGCTGCTGCAGCACTGGGTAAGCCTGCACGTTCCAGTAGCGGCGATGCCCCGTCGCTTTTGATGTGATGTTTTTTTTGTTGTTTTTTGTGTTTTATTTTACCTAATCTTAGAATTAAGTTTTTATTTTTGTATGTGTTGCCTACTAACAAACTATGGATTATGTCCGAAATAAATGTTTTTGTTTTTTTTTTGATTAAAAATTTCGCTGATTGGTAATTGTGATAATTATAATCAGTATAAAATGATCAATATCTCCGAAACTAGTAAAAATCGCTAAACATAGGGGTTAAATCGATAGCTTTTTAGCTGCGGTATGAGCTAGGTGGGTCGACATTGATTTTTAGTATACCAAGTATAACTATTCAGATAAATACAGATTGGGAAATTGAGTATGATACTGGAATTATTTGTGCTGAAAAAAAAAACACAGGGCAAATAGGCTACTGAAAAAATTAAAGACAGGTTAATTTTGAGAATGGAAATAGTTAGATAGGTGGCGAGCATTTCCGTATATGATTTGCACATGTTTCACATCGAGGGGGATTGCAGTTTAGGCCAGTTGATTTGGTCCAGTCAAAGCCAGTCCAGGTTTGGTTTGGTTTTGCGGGTGGTAGGACTCTGTGCAGAGTCCGTCCGGATCGCTACCACCATCATATCCATTAACCTACCGCCAAACAGCAGTGTTCGCACTGTTGTGTTCCGGTTTGGGGATAAGACAGCCGGTGTAATGACTAGCATAGAGGCATTCCATCTTAGTCCTCAGGGTTGGCAACGCATTTGCAGTCTTAGTCTTGTAGTCTTGTGAATGCGAATGTCTATGGGTCACAGTTTCCGCTCACCATCAGGTGGCCTGTGTGCTCGTCTGCCTTCTCTATGTCATAAAAAAAATAAAAAATTAAGGTCCCATGTCGCTGCGTTTTCGCGTTACAGCAGATTGAAATTGCTTAAAAAAATGGGGGTATAAGCATTTGCACATGTCTGCCTCTGGGGTTTATAGTCACAATTATCTTGGAAAGGAAGAAAATCGAAGAGGCAGACATTCAGGGCTCTGCATTATCACAGGAAGGAGTTTTTTTTTTTTTTTAAATAAGCTCTACTAAGTCATTCGCACACGATTCTCATTGCGTCCATTCTATTCATTATAACTCCATAATACGATACGTAAAAAAACATTTGGCAGACACTTTGCTCACAGATTTTGCACCACCACCACCACTACTATATCGCTATAGTATCGCTATAGTATCGCTGCATAAGTCGCCGTGTGTAACCGATCTAAGCAAGGTCAAACCTGTTTTTGATTTCAGTATTCCTGACTTACAGTGATCGCCCCTTCTGCAACGAAAAATATCTTATTACTCAAAAGGCTTTACTCAAGTATGCCCAAATAGTGAGTTCTTTTTGTATTATATATTAATCGTAGTAGCGATAACCGCTACGCTAAACGGACATAATTTTACACCTGATCTACGATCAACAACACCAGCTAGATAACTAACCGCATACAAAATCAAAGCTAAATTCTGTCCGCGTGAATATAAACGTCAGTTGCATTTGTTTACCTACTAACAAACCGAGACAAACGTTTTAAAACAGAAGTTCAACCTGCTATATCATAATTATCACTCAGTATGCTGACGAGTAAGTCTTCGTGGAACGCTCTCACGTCGCATTGTCCCACGATGGCCTACTGGCCGCGGGGCGCTACCTCGGCTAAGGGGATCAGTGTCGTGTCTCGATCATGTTACTTGTTTTGAAGTGATGATTTTAGTTGTTAGAATATTCATTGTTAATCTTGCATTAATCACTTTCGCATATCTTTTATAACTTTTGATTGTAATTTTTCTTTATTATAATTACTAACAAGGAAAGGTACCCAACTGTCGGGCTCTGATTTTATTGATTTTGATATATGTTAGAGAGTAGTTTAAAATAACAGACACGTATTTTTTTTAGCGGCCCAAACTCATCCTGTTGGGAGAAATTGACCTCCAAAGTACTGAAAAGTGACTAAACCCTCTAACTTATATGTATAGAGAGATATTTAAAAAAAAATGCAAGTTTCATAGATTATAAATGTTTAAGAAGATGAAAAAATAATGAGCACGTGTTTTGTTATATCGGCTAAAACTAATATTATAAAAAAATACCACAGGAAGTGTATCTTCAATGATCTTTGAAGGGATTTTTTTATTAAATATGAGTTTTAGCCGATATATTTGGGCATACTTTTCCCCACTCTGGGAATGAAGGCGTGAGTTTATGTATGTATGTATGTATGTACTTTTCCCCGTTGTTGCCCTGCGAGCTACATCGTTTTTTATCTATTGATTTTACTTCTTCGAATTTGAATAACGGAGGTATAGAGTCGCATTGAATTCAAAATTGAATGTATAGCTAAGAATCATCCAGGTGACAACTACTTAACAAAAAAAAGTTCATCAAAATCGGTCCGGAGATCGGTTTGGAGAATAACGACGCACAGTCGAAGTCAAAAGATAATTTACTTACACCAAGTGGATTTACTCAAAACGAAGATGTTGGATACATAAATATTCATTGTCTAATCACGAATATACATATATTAAATGATTGAAAAGTTGTTTTCTAATTGGTTTCATTTGCTTGACATGCACAGAAAAAAAAAAATTATCGCTAGTCTGTCAAAACGTCAAATTCTACCTAAATACCACAAGTCGTTTGCGTTGTTGTTTAGTAAAAAAATACTTATACCCTTGCTTTACATATACGGGAGTACTGTTTTTTATATATATAATTGATGTTAGTGCGCGGTATAAATATCTATATGTATACAGAATTTAGATTTTGTAACTTTGATAGTTTCTGAGAAAAAGTGAGTGTGACTTTGTAAGTCATACAAACGGGCATGAGCATGATGCAGCTATAAGTATTCGTAGTACGGAACTCTAAAAAGGCCGCTGACTAAAAACGCTCGCTGTTCTGGTAACGAAATACCAGGGCCTCTATTTAAAGGGGCTTCTAAACGGGCCATGTTGCTGCAATTTGTGGCCGGCAACTAGTGCTATCTTACTCTTACTTCGTATGTTAGAGCAAGATGCGTATAGTTGCCGGCCACACATTGCCGTGAAAATGTTGCTCGTTTAGAAGCCCCCTTACACCAAGCATCTTGACCTGTTATCGTATTGTCAACGTTATGATAGCTCTTATTTGGACAGTAATGGCAGCCGAGTTGAAAACGAATACGTTGGATTTTACTGCCTAGAATAGAGGCGCAGTAGTGGTAATAATAAAGAACCACTCCATGCATCTAATGTTCCTTTTAAAAAAAGAACGCGTATACTGCCCGCCCTTTGTTAAATATTCTTAGCTGAGGTTACAAATTGTTATTTTGTTGAAAAATATGACATTAATTGTTACTGTAAAGTTTGAAAATAATATATGCCGCATATCTTACCGAATGTAAAACGCTCCGACCGGTACATTTCTTATTCGATAATTATTTTTGCAACTTCTTAATGCACATCGTTGGTCGCAATTTGATGCGTGTTGACATTGATTGTCTGTCAACAGACCTAATCAAAAAACCGGCCAAGTGCGAGTCAGACTCGCGCGCGAAGGGTTCCGTACCATTACCAAAAAAACGTCAACAAAAATCACGTTTTTGGTAATATGGGAGACCCCCTTAAATATTTCATCATGTCAGCCGACAGACGTCCACTGCTGGACATAGGCCTCCCCCAAAGCTTTCCACTCAGACCGGTCTTGTGCTTTTCGCAACCACCGCGGTCCCGCGATCCTAAAGAATCTATTTCATTTTATTTTAATTATAATTTTTTTAAGTGAATATACAACTAAGTGTTCTGTGAATATTTCAATGTCTACCTGTTGCCGATATTAATATGGAGCAAAAATAATAAAAAATAAAAATAAATGTTGTATGAGAGACCCCCTTAACTATTTAATTTATTCTATTTTTATTATTTGTTTTTATAGCGGCAACAGAAATACATCTTCTGTGAAAATTTCAACTGTCTACCTATCACGGTTCATGAAATACAGCCTGGTGACAGACGGACAGACGGACAGCGGAATCTAAGTAATAGGGTCCCGTGTTTTACCCTTTGAGTACGGAACCCTGATTGAGACCTCACGCCGCAAGTAAGCCGTTAGTAACCAAGAAGTATTTTTTGCGCTGACCCGTTATCTAGTTGGTATTGTTGATCGAAGCATGTGATAATCTAATTACAATACTATTTTACATTTTTTTATAATACCTAAGGTAAGTGACCCGTCTATCGGCCAGTTAAGGGCACTTTTTTTTCGCTACTTTATAGATTAAACTTAAAAATTAAAAACCTTTTATCACAAATGGTTGCACTCGAGGCGTTGTCAACATAATTAATTTACTAAGGGGCGTTGCTAATTATTGTTGTAAGTAAGTGGTGTGGGCCTGGCCGATAGAGGGGTCATTTCTTACATAAAATAATGTCGTACAGCCGAAATTACAAGGAAAGTAGTACAATTATTTCGCTGCCTGATTGAGTGAATTGACGTTCCGTCATTTAATGTCATTTCGACGCATTCCGCAATATAATAAAACGACTAGATTTTTTTTTTTATATTGATCATTATGATAAAAAATCAATTGTCATATTTAATAACCAACTTCAGAAAAAGAGGTTCTCAGTTTGACCCGTATGTTTGTATGTATGTATTTTTGTCGGCGTTTATCTGAACCGGTTACATTCCGGAAAAGGTTATGGAACACAACAAATCTCTATACTTCTGGTGAAGTGGAACTGACGATGAAAACCACAGATGGCCAACGGAACTCGTGAACGGTTGCTACCTAAGCTATTCCTATTTCAAGGGCGGCGATACGATATCTCGATTTAAGTTAAGCGACTACAGCGAAAAACATTTAATTGTTTAAATCTGACTACCTATGACTTAACTTGCAGCGAGCTTGAAGTGACTTAAAGTTTAATATCAACTAAGAAGTCGGAAAATAAATAAACGAAATGTTTTAAAAAAAACCGCCCCCACAAACACTGAACATGACTATTTTTAAATGTCAGACAACAAACAGGCCAAACCAACTGAAGTCTGCGACACACATTATTTATTGTATTTATCTTAATCGTTGCTTTATTTTTTAAAAACCTTATTTAAATTGTATCCACATAAAACTAGAGTCTTAGAGGATCAACTGAACTTTTTTTTTTTTGCAGATTACAAACGTGTTGTGTATTTATCTACTTGTATTCCGTGAGCACATATTACCGCTTGAGCTGTTGCACAGTGTAGAATGGCGTGCAACAGGCGGTAAGGCTATAACAATTGCCATCGTTGCAATCTGTACAGCCATTTTCTATGAAGTGGTCATAATACTATGTTATGTATTTTACTTCGTGGACGAACCCATCGAGGAGACTTGCTGCTGGCTGAGGTTCCTGGTGTTCTTCTGTCTACTACTGTGCATTAGTCTTATCGCATCGGCGGCTTTTCTTGTGGTTATAGCACAGTCAGTCTTAAACTACTACATGCATACTGCAGTGGTGAGTATTGCAGGCTATTTTAAAGACATCAGGATCAAAAACTCTTCCAAAGTTACTTACTAAATTACAAAACGTATCGGGTTAGCGTATCTTAGGGCATGGGCGTGCTTCTGTCGGGTTTTGATCCTGAGTTGATCTATGTTGCGTTCAAATCAAACAATTTGTTTAAGCGTGCCAAAGTTCATAATACCTCATGATGACACATCGAAAATCAAAATAGCGAAAGTACAAAGTGGCGATATCCGATATACCGAAGCTTGAAATATCTATTTTCGAGCGACCGAATGATTAAAATACCTAAAATGACAACAATGACATTATTTTGATGCCGGGTGCACAGATAAAAAAATATAATTGCGAATTGGCTGAGCTCCTACTCCACGTGGTCTTGTCTGCCTTACCCTAAGAGTGTATATCAAAGCCTGAGGCGTGGAAGGAGAGCAACCCTCGCCCGCTGTAAGAAAGTGCAGGCAATAAGGGAGCGAGGCGAGCTCACAGGTGCACTTCCCGCAGCGACGGGGCATATACAGGGCGTCCCACGGCTATGCCACTTGGAAGGAAAGTACCTTGAATATTGCAGAAGGAACGTTTTCCTGAAAGAAGACATTATTTGAATTTAAAAGACAATTTAAATTGCATTCATAGATATTTAAATAATTACAAGGCTTGAACCGGGAATCGAACCCGTTACATGAGCAAAACAATCACCCTGTAGCTTTATCATACCGATCGATAGGCTTCATCATAAGGATTATTCTTTGCTAAATAACATAGTGGCAGAAATAAAAGGAAGACCATGAATTTTAACATTTTTAATACAAAATTTATCAATTTATCAAATGCTCAAAATGAGAGAGAGAGTGAGAGAATGAATTCAAAGTAGCACTCTTTTCATTGTTTCCCTGTCGATTTTTTGATTTTGTTGTCGTGGATATTTTGAATAACACGTTTAAGTTCTTTTTACTACAGTACATTTAATAGTAATAGGTACTTATGATTATGTCAGTTGTATGTCCTTACGGCAACGTCAGCTTTTCATTTTTCATAACAATATTCACATCAAATGTTAAAATTCATGGTCATCCTTTTATTTCGGACACTATGTTATTTAGCAAAGAATAATCCTTATGATGAAGCCTTTCGATCGGTATGATAAAGCTACAGGATGATTATTTTTCTCGTGTAACGGGTTCGATTCCCGGTTCAACCATGTAATTATTTAAATATCTATGAATGCAGTTTAAATTGTTTTTTAAATTCAAATAATGTCTTCATTCAGTAAAATGTTCCATCTACAATACTCAGGGTACTTTCCTTCCATGTGGCATGGCCGTGGGACGCCCTGTATAGGTAAAGTCTTGGGAATAAACTCTTCGGGTTTTCAGGCATTCCGTCAAACGAACTTTCGGTAAAATAATCATGCGACATTATATGGTTTTCCGACCACATTCTAATTTAATTCTTTGGCATTATAATTTATAATACGTACCCCTACCGATAGGGTCGAGGGAAGAAGGCTACTGCCATGAACTTGTCTAAAATCAAGTGGTTTTCAATCAACGATTGCACTCCCAACTGAATAAATTGGCAGCCCATTGTCACCCATTATTTTGTTGGGTCATAATGTCATTGTTTAAAATAGTTATGTATTACATAATGTGGCTGCTCAAGGTACGCGAGCCGAGGTTAGAGCGTAAGGTTGGCCCAAGTACCTTAAGAGCTAATTATGTACCGTTGCATACATAACTTTTTCTACAAGTTTAAAATGATAATGACAAAAATAAACAATTGCTAACTTTTCTCGTATACTCGATACTTGTCGGCAATGTAATTTTCATTATTTATTCCGATTGGCGATGGCGAAAATTTAATAAAATTGTTATTATATACACATAATTAGTCTCAAAAATTATTTTCTCTTTAATCTACGTAATTGTAAATGGTATTAAAATATTTTTAACAATTTATTATACAAATTAGGATGTCAAGTGTTCACTAAACGTCAAGACTGATAGACGGAATGACCGTTACCATGGTAATAACTATTCTATAATAATATTATTATATAACTGTTATTTATTACCATGGCAAAGCCCACTATAGAATTGTTTTCCCGCTTCGGTTGCGCTATAGGTGGTATTCTGATACCGTTAACGATATCAATATTAGCGATTAATAGTACAAGAGTAGAAAAAAAAAATTCATCATCATCATCATGTCAGCCGAAAGACTTCCACTTCTGGACATAGGCCTCCCCCAAGGCTTTCCACTCAGACCAGTCTTGTGCTTTTCGCATCCACCGTGGTCCCGCGATCCTGATGAGGTCGTCACTCCATCTTGTTGGAGGCCTACCTACAGCTCGTCTTCCGGTCCGCGTCCGGTCTCCAGAACCTTCTGACCCCATCGGCCATCAGTCTTGCGAGCAATGTGCCCCGCCCACTGCCACTTCAGTTTAGCTATTCTTCGGGCTATGTCGGTAACCTTAGTTCTACTGCGGATATCATCATTTCTGATTCTATCACGCAGAGATACCCCGAGCATAGCCCTCTCCATAGCACTCTGAGTGACTTTGAGCTTCCTTATGAGGCCCATTGTTAGCGTCCACGTCTCAGATCCGTAAGTCATCAGTAGGGTTAGGATTTTGGTGGCTTTTCGTGGTTCTAGAATCCATGGAGTCGATATTTCCTAATTATTATAATACATAACACATTGATTTTGACCTTCGGTATTGTCATATTCAAAAATGAACTAAATGCATATTTAGTTCGGTTATTTCATACCTATTAATATTTGCTTGTTTGTAACGCTTTCACATCAGAGATATCCTCAATACTAAAATTAATTTAAATTGGTGCGGCCGAATAACGAATAAATGAATTTTGAAATATTAAAATACTGAAGGTCAAAATCAAAGTGTTATGTATTATAATAATTAGGAAATAGCGACTCCATGGATTCTGGAACCACGATTTGCCACCAAAAGTCCTAACTCTACTCATCAGTGTCATCACTGGCAACACTCACTGGTCAAAGACTTTTGACTTCAAACACTGCGGTAATTTGGACGAAAAGGTGCTGCGAGTCGGATACGATATTTTAATATTTAAACATTTATAGTTTATATTTTTAATTGACATGCCAACAGCACATAAACATTACAAATTGAAATAGGTACATAATAGAGACAGTGAAAATTAAAGTGTATGCCCAATAACAGGCATGCGCCAGCAATCATACAGCCTTAGGGACTAACACTAAAAGCTAAAACAACTAATCTTGAATAGGTACCTATAGATACAATAAAAATAAATAAAAACTTACTGTATTATGAAATATTAATAAATAAGCTAACAGGGTTAAAAAACATTTATAAAACACATTGTGGAATAATAGTACATTACTACAGAGGCCGGGACAAAAGGTGTTGCCGGCCGACAACCCCATATTTCCCGCCGAAGTATGTATAGTGCTTTTCTCAAACATAATTCATTAAAATAATTAAAACAAAAATTACAATGTCAAATAGGTACTAGGAGTGCATAAACATTAAAGGTAACCTACAGTGCTCAGTACGCCCGCCCGCCGGCCCGCTGGTGGCGCGCGCGGGGCTCGCCGCATCGTGCTAACCTCATAATTACCTCTGCGCTCCTGGTACTTCAAATAAACATGCAAACGCTTTGTTGCACTAAATAAAACTAAACTAAAATAAACTGGTAAGAACTTTCCCAGTTTGGTTCTTGTACCCAGGACGAAATGTAGTGCGCTAATATGAACGCTTATTCGTTTTAGGTACTGTAAATTTTATCGGCTATCTGGCAGTGTGTTGATTTTGAAGAGTGTTAATCTTACCTCATATACTACACGACGACCAATACGATATTTTAGGGTCTTATGGGGTGTACTCTTGTTTTGTCGACAACCTTTTCATCGAATATTATTTCATCGACAACGATTCATCGAAACTTTAGTACTAGTAATATTGTTTGGCGTTATCTTAATTCATGTCATGTCATGTCAGCCGAAAGACGTCCACTGCTGGACATAGGCCTCCCCCAAGGCTTAATTCAACTACTATTTATTTAAATTTATCTTACTACGTGGAAATACTAATCAACGAATACTATTTAATCGCAGATTTGTTTCAAATTATGTTAATTGGTACAACTACAAAACATTGCAATTAATTTCTTCGACGTATTACTTTAATACAATTTTATATGTCCAATTGCACATTTATACATTTTTCAAATTATGTAGTGTGACATACAAATATGTATAATAAAACTAAGATTTATTGGTGTATCAAAGTAGGTTAGGTTAAGTTAGGACAGCGACCCCAAGAAAACGAACTGTTGACAGAAGTGGGTTAGGTTAGGTTAGAACTGCGACCCCCAAGAACACAAAAACATGACACATTACTATTATTACAATAACTTTTATTATTATTATCATAATATTATAATAAATTAGGGACATAGCTATAATCGCGCAGGGTGAGTGATTGCGTTTAGTTTTGATAGCAACATATTACCAATTCAGATAATTTTATGCGGAATAAATATTTATATATATTACAAAGTAAAAAAAAACAAATTAAAAAGACCCGAAATGATTAGTCATGAGGTCATGACATGAGTTTTATTGAAATATGTCAACTACTAATTAAAAGACCTCGGTTCAAATTACCTTAGTGTCGAGTCCACGACGCAATGACTTGTCGATGAAATGAAAATACTTGAAACGTTGTCTTTGAAATAATATTCGATTAAAAGTCTGTCGGCAATTCAATGGTAAACCGTCTTATGGACTAGATACTGAGTAAAAGATCGTTGCAATTTCTCTCATCGGTCAATGTGGATCTGATAGAGTGGATTCCAGACTGCTGTAGGTATTCCGGACGCGAGCGCACTAGTGAGTTAAACAGTGTATGAAACGTTATGACGTTTTTAAAACCCTTGCAAATGCGCTTTATAAAACCGAGCATTTTGTAGCTTTCGCATATTCATCATCATCATCATCATCATCATGTCAGCCGAAAGACGTCCACTGCTGGACATAGGCCTCCGCAAGGCTTTCCACTCAGACCGGTCTTGTGCTTTTCGCATCCACCGCGGTCCCGCGATCCTGACGAGGTCGTCACTCCATCTTTCGCATATTACGCAGTCAAAATGAATATAAAAGTTTGGAATCCAAATGAACGCCAAGATCCTGAACACTAAATACATGTTGCAGTGCGACAGTATTCCGCGACGATGGGAAGTCTTTTTCGAGTGAATCTAATGTAAAGGCACTTACTGGCGTTAAGGCTCGTATTATCAACAGCACTCTTGTCTGTACTCAACACATTTAATGAAAATAAATGCTCTTTTTAATTCATGCAGCGTTGGCCTAGTTTTTGGTTCAATTTCCCCGGACTATTAAAGAAGTTCTCCAGGAACTCCATCGACTCTGTGGAAATGATATTTGAAACATGCCACTCGAAAAAATCTAGAATGTAATAAATGCGTGAGGTTGAATTATTAATGGGGAAAAATGCGAATGGTAAAAGAAAGGAGAAGAATAACAAATGACTGGGAAATGTCCTAATCTGTACAGTCCTTGTACGTATCAGTTCATGTCCAGTATAGTGGAATAAGCCTGTTTTCTTATATTTTTAGGCCCTTATGTACTTAAATGCGAGCTCGATGGGTACTGAGAGCTATCTATTATACCTCGAAGTTATGGAAAAAGATGACGAATATAACTTAATTTTGCATAACGCCCTACATTTGAAGCTAAAACACAGCCGTTTGAAGTAATTTTGCTGCCATACAATCTTGTTGAATCATTTAAATACATTTACATACAACACACTTGTTTTATTTTATTTTTATAAAACGCGAGGCTATCAGTTTTTTTGACGACGCGCTGGCCTAGTTGGTAGTGACCCTGTCTACGAAGCTAGCGGTCCTGGGTTTAAATCCTGGTATGGGCAGATATTTGTGGGATGAGCACGAATATTTGTTTCAGAGTCATGGATGTTTTCTATGTATAATTAAGTATATATTTCTCTATATAAGTATTTATATCGTTGTCTAGTACCCATAGCACAAGCCTAGATCTTAGTTGGGGACTGGGACAATTGGTGTGACATTGTCCCGTTTCTTTTATTTAATTAACCCCTAAAATGGTTTTTTTAAACCCCCGCCCAATAAGTTTAACTTGTGTATCTTTGTGTGTGTCCGTCTGAGGCATCGTGGCTCCCGAACGGATGAACCGATTGGGAAGCGGTTCCTTTTTAAAGAAAGCTGGTTTAATTGAAATGGTTTTTAGCTAGGTTTCATACAAATCAGTTCAGCCATTTAAAAGATATCGCAGGTCTGAACTCTGGAAGAAGGATTCGGGGGGTTTGTCTAATGTCTATTAAATAGTTGTCACTCATTTGACAACCGAAAGGCGTACCACCGAGGCCACCGTACCCTTAAGGGCCCCATATCCATTACGATTCGTATATACGATCGATCTGATGAAAATCGTGACGATTGATCGCATTAACCTTTTGAACGCCAAAGACGGCAATTCACGTCGGCAGATTTTTGTGCCGTGGACGCCAGACTGTCAGCGAGTTGTTCTAACCTTCATATATTTTGTTGCGGCATATGACGTCCGTGGCGTCACGAGCACGTAAAATAGCAATCGACCGTGGCGTTTAAAAGGTTAATAGTGACGCCCATACACGAAACGATTCGTCTACGATCGATCTGATGAAAATCGTGACGATTGGTCACATTAAAAGTGACGCCCATACACGAAACGATCGTAAAGTGCGCCATATACGGTACGATCCTTCGGTTAAAAAAAGATAATAGATGAATCTACCAGCGCTTCCCAAGAGGAGACCCCTGCTGAGTAGAAACGCCGCAAGAAACTCAGCAGTCAGCCATTTTTTAAACATATTTCATATTTCATATTACAATGAAATGAAAAATGGTACTACTTAGTCTAGCATTATATAAAGCTACAAATATTAAATTCAAAATAATATCAAATAATATGTATAGTTCAGACTGAAATCGAACCATGGATTGTACCTACGTGTGTGGCAATATCAATATCACGTCCTTTGAATAGAAATATGAATCGTCACGATATCGATTCAGATTGATCGTGACGACGGATCGTACCGTATATGGCGCCCTTAAATGAAAATGAAAAATGAAAAATAATTTATTTGGCACATAAATAAAAAACAGTTTACAAGGAAAATGTCATAACCTAAAAAAAATTATTACGGCCAAAATGGTCTCCGCTCACCTGTATGCCTCTGAATGTTGGTAATACATCCACAGGCGCTGGTTTTCAGTGAGACCAGGGAGAGTAGATATGGCAATCGAAGGCGTTAAAATTTTAAAAAAAGAATAATATCAAATACCTAAAATAATATCGCTACTATTTTGAGATCATTTTAGAGAGATCTAATTAAGCACACAGTAACAAAATTAGTACATTACTTAACAAGGGCTGTAAAAGAAAGAAAGCCCGAAATCGCAGGTATTTGAGACCCGAGCCGTAGGCGAGGGTTGTAAATATGCGATAGAGGGCTTTCTTTTTTACTGCCCGTGATGAGTACACAATTTTACGTCTTCACCTGGCCACTATGCGAGTTTTACCGTGCGCGCAGCGTGCGATAAAACTCACATTATGGCCAGGTGTTACGTAATAGTTATTTATGTGACTGGTGCATAATGAGAGGCATTAATTCACGAGTGTGGTTTTATGAAACGAGCCGATAGGTGAGTTTCATAATAAGATCACACGAGTGTTTTAATGCCTAATTATGCGTACAGTCGCATACATAACTTTATCTACATCCATATCATAACTTCCCTATTATATGTTTAGAAACGATAAGCAAACAGCCTATATTAAGAAACCTGTATCTGTG
The DNA here is from genome assembly GCA_923062465.1 of Acleris sparsana. Taxonomy (NCBI): domain Eukaryota; kingdom Metazoa; phylum Arthropoda; class Insecta; order Lepidoptera; family Tortricidae; genus Acleris; species Acleris sparsana. Next base: position 21,589,611 of record OV281286.1, read on the forward strand.
GTTGCACTTTAATGTTAACTTTAAAGTATTACATGTCATTAAAGTGTCGGTTATTGATGTAGTTGCATCTTAATGTTCACTTTAAAGTTTCGGTGACCGAAACTTTAAAGTGAACATTAAGATGCAGGTTCTTTGATACAAGGCAACATGGTACAATTTTCTCACATATTGTAGAAAAGTTATGATATGCATGTAGATAAAGTTATGTATGCGACTGTACGCATAATTAGGCATTAAAACACTCGTGTGATCTTATTATGAAACTCACCTATCGGCTCGTTTCATAAAACCACACTCGTGTATTAATGCCTCTCATTATGCACCAGTCACATAAATAACTATTATCTACATGCATATCATAAGTTTTCTACAATATGTGAGAAAATTGTACCATGTTGCCTTGTATCTTAAAGAACCTGCATCTTAATGTTCACTTTAAAGTTTCGGTCACCGAAACTTTAAAGTGAACATTAAGATGCAACTACATCAATAACCGATTCTTTAATGACATGTAAAACTTTAATGTTAACATTAAAGTGCAACCACAGATACAGGTTTCTTAATATAGGCTGTTTGTTTATCGTTTCTAAACATATAATAGGGAAGTTATGATATGGATGTAGATAAAATAAATTAAATACATCTTGTATATCTGTGTGTATGTGTGTAAGTTTGAGTGTGTGTGCGTGTGTATGTGTGTGTGCGTGTGTGCGTTTGAGTGTGCTTGTGTGTGCATGTGCGTATGTGTACAACTGCTTATGATCCAGATATTTCCATTAAAGAGCAATACACTGTCAATTCATCGTTAAGATTGATGATTGCATTGGTTTAAATCGTTAACGATCTAGACATACACTATCGATTCGTCTGAAGCGACGGATCGTACAGATAAATCGTGCCGTGTAAGACCCTTATAATCTGTGCCACCGTCGGCCACAGCCGACATAACTTCAAGATTTATTTATTTATTTATTTACTTTATTGGAGAAACAAACAGGAACAAGTGTACAAAAAAAAATTACGTTGATTTACACATTATTCTAAACATGCACTTACCCCCTTGACAGTTCTCACTAAAACATAAATATTAAGGTGGGTAGTTTAGTACTCTTACGCTACGTCGCTTAACCTAACAACTTAACCTAAAAAAAATATAAAACAATCTATTTTGGAAATGAAAATTTGTCAAACGAATAGTTTGTCATAGTAGCTGTTGTAGCAGATGAAATACGGCGTTTCGTGAACCAAAAAAATCCTTTAGCAGGATTGGTCCTTAGGACCCAAGGATGCATTTTGCAAGTGGGGCCACCGAGATTTTTGATGTAAATTTTCGAGGGGGGGGGGGGAATAAAACAAAGAAATAACATTACAATTTTAATTTATTTCTAACCATTGACAATATTAATAGAGGTGTAAATACTGAATATTTTGCAAATGCAACTTGGTAATAAATACTTCTGATAAGTGGATAACATGGTGCGTAACAGTGTAGGTAGGTACCTAATAACTACAATACCTTAAATACTGAAACAATTCATAACGGAATAAGTAAATATATGCATAAGTAAAGTTAGACAGAGTTAAGTAGGTATACAAAAAATAACAGCAAGCTTTATATACAAGGTAAAAAATACTTAGGTATAGCAATATTAAGACTGCGCCGAGCGTACGCCGGATGTACAGTCAGCAGCAGAAGCAGCTACGCAACCGAAGACGTCAAAATGATTCGCACTCGACTCTATTGTCAAGGGAATACGTCGTGTCGAGATCATTTCGAGCATGTTATTCTGATTACCTACTTTTAATGCTGACTGGTTCTATCATTACTATTGTGTTTCCTAATAAACTAAAGAATTTACAAAATAAAACACAACTTATAGGATATATCACATAGTTTAATAACAATTTACCTTCAAGTTAGCAACTTAACGGAAAAAAGTTACCACCTTTTCCCGTTAAGCTGACTAATAAAAGGGTAGTACTTAATTGTTATTAAAGCTGGTTACGTATCTCATAAAGTGTGATTTAACTTGCGCTACAAAAAAGTATCATTAGAGTCCAAGGAAGTTCTTTAGTCAATTAGAAAACATAATTAAAGAAATGGGGGCGCCACTGGACGCTTACTCGGCTCGGCGCAGTCGAAGAATGTCGCGGGAATTGTTAATGCCGGCTGTACACACTCATCGAGATACCCGAGACAGGCCAAGAGCGAGTGTGTACACACTTCTCTCATCTTGTCTCGCTATGTCCTCGTCGCGGTATACAACCCGGAAGTCTCGGCGGGAGGTTCTCGACAAGTGTGTACAGCCGGCATAAAACTTGAATGTAAAAATGCTTCATAAAAACCTTTTTCTTTTACTCTTCATAAAGCGAGGTTTACACTAGTAATACAAATGCAGAAGTGGACTCCTGTCTTCCTCTAAGATTTAGATTAAAAAAAGACGGCAAAATAGCGCTTCTTGCTTTAGAACTGAAATTAAAGTAAGACAGCAATCAACTAATGCAATTTCATTTTCATTGCCAGTCTAATTCGCTTGTAATACCACATTAAGTTGAATCACAATTAGACCTTCCAGGTTTCATTATTATTATTTTAAACGTCCAGATCTTAACAAACGTTTAATGTCCTTTTTTATAGTAACAAACTGAGAGCGGGTTGTCATGTTTGTAAGGTATATATAACATGTACGTACAGATGTAGTGCATAATTGTTTTCCTTCGTATTTTCACGGAAACGTACGAACGTGACATATATGCTACTTCAGTCAAACTCAGTACTTTTTGTACTGTGACCGACTGAAATAGCAAGATGCAATTATGCACTACACCTGTACATATACGGTGTATCACAACTTGACGTATAATGTGTATGAAGGGATATGAAAGCTTCTTGTATACCGGTCTAGAATAGAGTTTTTAAGGTTTTAATGATAGGTACCAGTTAAAAAAGGTTCCATGCGGTAATTGACTCTCTTGGTTAAAAAATACCAGATTTTTATTTTCAAACTTATTCATATTGACGTCAAGTTGTGGGACATCCTTTATAAAAGTACAAAAACAAAAAATGTATTGCATATTTTTTGCTAATCTAAATACATTCACACATTTACTCTTTTTTCTACCTTACTATGAAAATTCCGATTCCTAGTAACAAATATTACTTACTAATTTGCCCTGTTAAACCAAAAAGCGGTACCTATCTCCAACTCAAGAGTCAAAGCAGATTCAATCCTTCTCCGTTAGTATTGACTCAGCAGACCTCGGAATATACGGGGCTAAATTAAATGACAAGATCGCCTAAATCGATAAAGTCAATTATGGATGCTTTACCCTTATACATAATATTGAATAGTGAGCGCTCCAAGTATTGTTTTTATTGAAAGTATGCGAATGAAACAAAATAGGGGTTATTCCCACCTGTTACCACCAATTTGTCACCACTGGTAACAGCTGGGATTTTTTCCTACCTGTTACCACTGGTAACTACTGGGAATAAAAATTCCCAACTGTTACCACTAACTACTGGGTATTTTTTCCCCAGTAGTCATCACCAAATATTTTAGTGGTAACAAATGGGAAAAATATTCCCACTTGTTACCACGGAGTACTTTAGTAGTAATAGGTGGGAAAAAAAAACCCAGCTGTTACAGTGGTAACAGGTGGGAATAACCCAAAATAGGTAGCAACATAGTTTTGGTTATTCTTTATTTTACAAGGATTTTTGAAGCTTTACACATCACAATCGAATTTTTCTTTCTTAATTGTGTATTTCAGAATTACTGTCCCATTTATTATTATTATTATTTTTAAAATAAACAATCAGAATTTGTGCCTAATTTTCGGGCGTTAAACTTCTCCGTCTCGACTGATGATCCATTTCAGGTCGCTAAAAGACTCTGTGGAAGTAGTAGCACAGATTAAATAAGAGTTACAACGTAACGTAACAGATATTTATCTGCGCGAGGTACGGTCGGCCTTATAAGAAGCTGCACACTTTAGTACTCTGTCACTTTAACGACATGTTTGAAATGATAGACTAATCTGTCAAAGGCGTTTAAGCGACAAGGTACAAAAGTGTGCACCTACTTATAAGGTTGACTGTACGTGCGATAAACACCGCCTCACGAAAGTTGCCGGTGCTAATATATCACAGGTAGCTTAGGTTAATTTTTGAGCCATATTTATAGTTCGTTCGTTCAAAGAGTGTGCATGATAACTTTTTGAAGTCGCCAACACAGCTTTGTTCGCACCGAGGCGGCGTCTTTGTGCCTATTGTTGCGGCACAACAAAGCATGCAAACTATTTGAACGAACGAACTAAGTATGTGTATATATGTAATAACTACTGCACCGATTTGCAAAATTCTTTTGGATATATAACTCTGTTACGTCAGGGATCGTTCTTGGTTATAATAACTATGGAGCGGCCCCTTTTAAAGTATCTGTTTTTCTGATAATAATGTATTAATATTAATATTTTCACTGTGTTCGCAACCCTACCGTTCGAGCGTGCAAACTACGAAAAATGAACTTTCGACAGGAGTTAATATGGTTTATTTAGGCGCGTTGCCTACAATACTGTGTAGGTATTTATCGGACCTACTATGTCGTTTTGTATAGAAGAAAAATATGCCTAGTAGTAGGGGCAAAAAAACACACTAAGAATGCTGAGGGCGATCACTAGTACATGTGAAAAGCACCTATATTATCCATATAGGTATTCCCGAGGCCGTCTTTTAATTTTGCCGCGTAGGTATATTCCGAGGTGATGAGTTGGCACTTGCTACATGAGTTTTGTCTGAGATACCACTATTTTTTTTAGCAGGGCAGATAAATGTTTTAAGGCACACTGTACGGGGACGGCTGCGGTAGTAAGATATCGGCTATTTAAGCCTATAAGAGTAATACAAATTCTGTTATACAATAGTAAAATAGGTAGTTAACCATTTATTATTTTATACAAAAATACAGAATCATTAATAAGTTAAATTAAAAATGCTCTCATACATGAGGAACGTTTAGGATAAAGAATAGGCGTAACTAATTGCATTATAAGTATAATGTTTAAGTTATATTAATAATTGACGTCAAAAATACATGCACTGTTAATGTTTGTAATAATCAAACCAGAAGCAAGTAATTAACCCTATATTCAAACCTCGGACAGATAAGGCTTTTTATCCATACAAAATGTGTCAAATTAAAACCCGAAGTAAGCCTATCTATCACGGTTTGAATATAGGGCTCGGCCATAAGGCGAATTATGAGTCCTGTAGTTGCTTAGATTTATTCTAAAACTGTGCATCCGGAAAATTAATAGTAATTAAACTTAAACAAAAGTAATTATCTATTATATTATAATGTAAGCATCTGAAATCAATACCAATCTCAAATAAATTAAAACTTTGACATGTGCGTGAAATTACATTAATGTGAAGACTAGAATTTTAGACCTAAGACTGATAATATTGTACGCCTCTGTATCGACAAACTGTATACGTATACTTAGTTCATTGATGGCCTCTGCGAGGTGATGGAGGGCTTTTAAACTATTTATAAGGACCTTTGTAGAGCCATACCCATACAAGAAAAAAAATATATATTACACAATTAGCGAATAAAGGACGGATTTGAACCGAGGGCCATAGATGACTCAGGAGCAAGTGAAGAATACTAAAGACCGGGGGTAATTCTTGATGATTCAAGTGTTAGAATCCTGAGACGCGAGTCATTCATAGCGCTCGATATAAATCCGTTTTATTCAATAGTTGCATACTATATTTTATACCATGACTAAGAGAAAAGGAAAGGTATTTTGTGTTCGTACAACTTACAGTATTCAAAATGGCGCCAATTTACCTACTAATGACAGCAAATAACACAAAACTTTTTAATGTCGACCAATCAAATCTCGAGGAGTTATCTGCACAAGGAGTTTATATGTCGAGTATTCTTTGCACAGGAGTTGGATCGCGTATTTATTGCGCAAGGAGGTTGTATAGCATTGAGAAGGATGTCGAATATATTGGTGTGTTCTAAATTCAAACACTAACATAGTGATTAAAAGTGCTTTTTATTCGCTGTTTTCAGTGAATAAAATAATCTTTTTATAGAGGGAATGGTATCAAATGAATTTAACAATTGTATATCGTCGTCGTTAACAAGCTTAGTTTTTTTTCATGGCAATGTGAAGGCACACGAGCGTTAACCTGATAGTAGGTGGGATCTTGGACTCATACACATTTGAATTTTCAAGACTATAATGTCAGGACTGTAATGCTAACTCCCCAAATGCGTTCCCAACCGCGGATTAACACGGAAAGCCTCTACGCTAGTTTTTTTTCAATTATTGTCATTTTTTTTCGCAGTAATGCCCACTTTCCACTGCAAGCGGAGCGGGCTCGGGTACGGACTCAGTTTGGCTTAAAGCGGTGACTTTAAAGAGGTTAGCTCGCGTTGGAAACATTTGAAGTCACCGTTGTAAGCCGAACGGAGTCCGTACGGAGCCCGCTCCACTCGCAGTGGAAAGCGGGCATAAAGGTGGTGTACCGCTGCTTAACGGTCCGTCAAAAACGGAGCCATGTTACAGGATTAGGCTATCTTTACTTATAGGTATTATTGCACGAGTCATGATCGATGGGATGTACTGAGATAGGAGCCCGGAGGGACTTTTAACTTAAATCGACGCATATATCCCCACCATTGGTTCAAAGCCAACGAGCAATATTTTCGTCATAGTTGCCAGCGCAAAATATCTATAAAACAAGGTTAATACGTGTAAGTACTTATGTGACGGGAAAAAAGCTGTTTAAGTAAATTGATGTTTTGTTTGTCCCGTATACGTTCCAATACCCTTCAACCGACTAAGGTTAATGTTTGACGGATCCCTAGTTTAGAATAATAATATGTTGAAATATAATTATTACAAAGAGCGTAGGAAATATTTACATTCGAGGGCAATTTTAGAGGACCAGAAAGAAATAAGTTGACCATGTTACAGTATTTTGTACGGGGTAAGTCTGATGGTACAAAAATGTATAATCTTAAAAGTGGTTTTTCATTTTTGTGTGGTAAATTAGAATTGGTGTAACAAACTTCTTTATCATCATTTTTTTTGTTTAATCGATAATAATACACATTTTAAAAACAGTACACAAACAAATATGCTCACAAAAACGTCAATAATACAAAAAAAACACACAAATATTTAGAAGGGTTAGTCATTTATATTTACAGTTACTTTTCGTGTCTTTAAATTATTGGTCTCCAAGTGTATTAATTCATTAATAAAGCGACTAAAGCATTTTTTAATGCAGGTACACATAGCTCGGTGATTAATTACTATACAAAAAAAAGTAAAAGAAAAATAGAACGTAAATCCCACACATGTCACTTTGGAACAAATTATAACCTCAAAACCAAGAATACGTTATACCTAAATTCTGGGGTCCTGGTGTGAAGATCGAGTGAAAAAGGGTTATGTCTAGTATACTCCGTGTATGTATTACCCTTTTTAGGGTTCCGTACCAAAATGGTAAAATAGGAACCCCTATGGTGAGACTTCGTCTGCCTGTCTATCAGTCCGTCTGTCTGTATGTCACAGCAACTGTAAATGCTATCAACTTGTAATTTCAACTGTTTCTATTTTATTTTTTTTATAAATAATTGAATTGAGGGGGCTGAAAAATGAAAGTGGTTTGATTGTAGCAAATGTCTTACGAAAGGACACACATCACATCAGCACACACAAAAACTATTTATTTTTTAATTTTCTGTGATATACTTTTTGATTTATAGCTAAAAATGTACAAAAAATGACTGTCCCCCCTTATCTCCGAAGTTTATCAATCAAATCTGAAAAAATCCTGACGGAATAGATAATTACTTATATTTTATGGGAATAATGAAATTAATTGTTTATTATTTACAGTTTTTGAGAAATAACAAAAAAAACTTAGATAATATGTATTACAATTTAGGCCAGTCAAAATCGACTTTATAACATAGACAACAAAGTTCAAAACAAAATGAGTATTTTCTTTTGGTTACCAATCATATTATCTTCAATCGTTTTTTTATTACGAGTTGAGTAGGTAATAAGAATTGTACTGCGATCACGTGTCAGGATTGACTTCCTATCTTACTTTTACTGTTCATACTCGTGGGCTAAAGTTTATAAAAATTGATTAAGCAAGCCAGCAATAATTGGGAATCTTCGGACATCCCGCAGTTTATTCAATCATCATCATCATTCATCATCCTCACGTCATCAATCTCCCGAACAAACAGCGCCATCTATCGATCGACTCAGGAGTTGTGCAACTACTGAACTAAAGTCGCACAGGGCAGACTTTGAACGGTGAACTAATAAAACCGATGATTTAATTGAGTAAACTGATTTTTTTCCTCAATTGATTAAATATTCTGTATACTATACAATAACGCTGTCTTTAATAATCTACGGTTACATAATTTATTATTTAAGAAATATACGATTGAGCGTACTTACATTAAAAAAAAATCGTCCAAAAATACATACCTAAAAATCGTTGTGATGTTCATCAGATCATTATAATTATAAAAGAGGTGAATATGTCACATATTAAGAAATTTAATTTCTGGATAAAACTATTATTTACTATTTTAAGGCTTTATATTAATTTATTATCATAGCATAACGTTCTGGATCCATACCGGTATTCATCTTAACGATATGAAGTATTTATTTATGGAACTGCTACAGAATGAAGCTTTTAAGGGACGAGTGCCGAGGTTAGGTTAGGATAGGTTAGGTTCGTCATTAGCACTCTAATGAAAGGCACGAGTATCTTTAGAGCTAATTATGTACCGTTGCATACATAAGTTTTTCTACAAGCTTAAAATGATAATGAAAAAATAAACAATAGGTTACTATTCTTGTATACTTTCCTTGATTTTTCTGCTAACAAGTTACTTGGAAAGTCATTTTCATTATTTAAGTTGACGTTAATAGTTAGTGAATTTTACTTACTGTTAAACGTTTACAAATTTAATTCAATCGGTTGGTTTCTCACGAAAAGAAATTGATGACTGATTCTCGAAATGGATGAGATTAAAAAGGGTTATTCTAGCCCGCCACGCACAAAACAGACAGCGTTTACAATTTATCAAGGAAGTCTATTACATAACTTATTCACCTCTGTTCGCAGTGGTCATTACCAAATACTAAGCCAGATTGTCATATGTAGAGTAATTCTTTGGTCGTAACACTATTATCTTAAAATAACAATATATTATACAAAATAGAACATTAATAATTCGTAAGTACATTATTTGTTCAATTGATATGTTAAATGTAGTTTTATCATGTCCAAAATCTACTTTCAACTCGTTATACATAACTAAAAAGTAAAAACATAAAGTATTATAGTTTTATTTTAATCTAGAATATTGGAAGTAGTTGCCCAATACTCACAATGCATCTCTTGCTCGCAGAGCAGAACTTAATTTTTTCTGCGGAACCTTTTTTTAATAAGCAATAACATAAAAAACCTTACTGAATTCTTAGGAATTAAGAATTAAATATAAAAATTTGATTGTAAGGAAGTCTTAATTAGTAAAGTTCTAACAGTACCCTACATAGATAGTAGGCATAACGGTGCACATGCACATGCACATGTGTGTTGAACATGCAATTCCTAATACTGAGGTTCTAGTGAAAAAGTGTAGCTCTCCTGAAGACCATGTGTAATAGGGTTTAATTCTAGTATACTCCTTTTATGTATATACCTTTTTATAGCATTAGTTAAGTCTACTTTTACGCGTTTTCACTAGTATCCCAGAACAACCCTTAGGTTATAGACAAGTACGGGATTGACGTTAGTCGATTATCTATAGCGTCAGACGATTGTCATTTCCATACATTTTGTCAGTTTTCTGAAATCGATATGAATCGATTGTTTATCTTTTATAGGAATATTATCTCGTCGCCGCAGATATCAATACTACAATTTGTCAACTAATCTAATAATGAGGTGTTAGCTATTACACTGTTTCTACACTCACCGTTCAGCTAGAGAGAGTCAAAGAAGTTTGCTAAAATCCAATAGAGCACAAAATAAAAGCTCATACACTCAGGAGCAAAAAAAACGGGTCAGAGTGCGTTTTTCATACTAAAGAGGCTATGTCGAAGCCTTGGTTCCTCGCCAGGGAATGATTTTAGTGAAATCTGATGATAAATACCGCGAGCATCGATACAGGACTTCCAGAGTGCCTAGGATACCCAACTGAATGAATCTGCGGTTAACGCCGGAATTTTGGATGTTCAGAAAACATCTAGAATGGCAATAAAATGTAAGGAAATCCAAGTGCTGACCCAAACTCTCCCGCTGTGGTGTGAACTGATTGTGCGATCAGTTAGGTATCTTAAGAACTTTTGAACCTCGGAGTATCCACCATTAAACCTCACTCAAAACAACCCCTGGCGAGGAACCAAGGCTTCAAAATAGTCTCGTTTGTATGAAAAACGCACTCTGACCCGGTATTTTTGCTCCTGAGTGTATTTCGTTTTCGGTTTGGGAGACAAAATTATGTTTAAACAAAGCCATTGTATTGCGGCAAACACACAAAGTAACAACACAAAGTACTTTCAAAGGACGCTCGCAAAATACAACGCAATTTGTTGTTACACCGTTAATAACTTAAAACCTGTATCTTTTCGGATCCCTATTGTTAATTAAAAACGCGTTTATAATAGATTAAATATTAAACTTTTTCTATTGCGTGAATTGTACCCTTGTACCTAATAGCCCTCTCGTTGTGGAGTGACGACAGTCGACGCACTCTGTCGAGACACGGACACGACACGCGTGCCCTGCGCAAGTCCGCCATCTTGAACTGCGCGCCATTTTAGATACGCGTCGATGGCGTATGCTAATGTCGCCGTGTATCCGAAGAACTAAAAACAATAAGGTAGTTATAGATACTTACTTGGGTAGGGCCGATTTTACCAACTTAGTATTTATAAGTCTTACGAGTATTCTCAGGATAAATCTGAAATAACTCGCGAGTAACATTTAACTAACGGATAAATTCTTATACCCATATGTTCCCAAGGCGTCAAACATTTCTACACGACCCTATGCCAGTTATAATAATGTTAACATTTATTTGGCGTGATGACCCTATAGATACAAGTGATTTTGACTGTACGTTCGAATGACGAACTGTTTATCTTTAGGACCCATTCTGTAGATATACGTAAAGCAACAAGTCTAACAAAAGCTAAGCAACTTTAAATCGTTACAAATCCTAGAATCCTTTATATAATATGGCGTCTGCTTGCCGCCATATTGAATTTTGTATACTGTCATATCTTTTTCAACACACTTGCTCAAAACGACCTTTTTATTCCACCGATTTTTGGCTCATAAACCTAGATATTAAACACGCGTGCTTTTTCAATATATTACGCACAAGTGCCTTTAGTTTATTAACCCAAACAATTTACATTTGTAGCCTAGTACCAAGTTGTAAGTACGAAGAAGAAGCGATATAATTTAGTCGGGTTATACCTTTTTTTTTTCTTAGCAACAAACAGTTTTTATGCGGCAAATATTTGACTAAATGAAGAGTCTTGTTTTTTTTCGCAAGTGTGTTGAAAAACGTCGTATGTAACACGTGTGCCTGTGACCATAATATACGCGGCTTTCTTGTGGCGCACTCGCTTTCGCTCGTGCGCACACAATAGCGCCTTGTATACAATGGTCAACTTAGCACACTTGTATCATAATGTACTATAGTGACACTCACAAGATTAAGACAAATCGATTGACATAAGTATCATCAAAATCTACCCACTCGTTCAGATTCTATAGCGCCACAAAGGAACAAACACACTGACCGATAAACATATCACCCTCGTCCTTCGGGTAAAAAGATTAAGATAGAGAGGTATTTTTTTTGCCTCACTTACCGCAGCCGCAGAGAATGCACCAATGTTCCACCCGATGACCAAGCTCGACGCCAGGAGGTAAAAGAAGGCCCAAAGCCCACAGAAGCCCAGCTCTAGCTTCAGCCAGGGGATCTTGTAGAACTTCTCCACCAGGTGGAACAGGTACAGTCCCAGCAGGATGCCGCTGAACCAGAAAGCTATCATGGATATCCAGGAGAAGAACACAGCATGTCCCGTGCTCCTGAAGCTCGTGGATTGGATGCAGATGAACCCGATCAGGCTGGTTACCTGTGGGAGAAACGCAGTTTTAACACACTTATACGCGACAGCAGCGGGCCTATTATGGTCGTGTTTATCCATCTGGATAAAACATCTGTCACACCAGTTAGTAAGTGCGAGAGTGACGAATGCTTTGTCCACCACGATAAGGCTCTGGTCCCACCGCGAGCGCGTAAGCGATGAACTATCGGCGATTTTCTCGCCCAAGAAACGAACAAAAGATAATCGCTCCCGTGTAAATAAAAGAGAGAGATATACATTTATAGTTCATCGCTGAGCTTCAGCTTATTTATAGCTCAGCGATGAACTATAAATAAGCTGAAGCGGGGCGCAGGGCGAATACAAAAGCATGTTGGAAGTAAACAAACAAATGAGTATGAGTAAGAGTTAATTTTAATGTTAATGTCAACTCCACAGTTCTCTTTCGTCTTATGAAAACTTCGAGCCGTGCTTATAACACTCCACTTTTTAGTAGGGGGTTAAAAGGTCCCATGGAACTTACTACTTGGACCACTTTGAGTATGCCAGTCGGGGTGCGAACATACAGCGGATCAAACCGTATGTTGGTCTGCACAGTGGTGCTGGAGGTGACTGTGGTGGTCGTGGTGTGCTGCCCCGGGAAACCAGCCTCCGCCATCTTGGATCACGACACTGGAAACAAAATACACGGAGTTTAAAATCAAAGTAAATACCTTCATTTCAGGAGCAAGAGTTACGAGGTACCCTTTCATTATCTTATCACGAGTCCTCAACTGAATACAATACAGGTAAATTGAGACTAAATACGACAGTTTGGAGGAAAATTATGTAGTCGTGTTCATAAATATGTATACACTTTAGTACCTTGTCATTTTAATCGCTGTGATTATTCGTATATGGCAGTTTGAATACGACATTAAATAGCCAAGGCACTAAAGTGTATAAGTACATAGATATGAACTCGACTGTTCATCAATGAAACTTTTTTTATAACTTCATCTTCACACTAGAAATGAGTATCTGCCGAGTCCTACCAAAATTTAGGGGTCTTACCCCCATTCGTTTATGGGCAGTGGGGAAATTTTACTAGGCGAGTAGGTAAACTGTAATTTTTATCATAATATCCTCCTAAGGTCCACTGTACAACGAAATTTGGCAAAGGAATATGAATCTATTGCAAATGAAATACAGTCAATTTTCTAATTTGATCACGTCTTCGTTCCCAGAGTGTGGTAGGCAGAGCTACAGAATGACCAACAGCTCTAAAAATTTGTTGATAATTGTGTAACCACATTTTGCATAATTACGCTAAGATGTGTACCAGCGTATTAGTGACAGGTTGCAAGCCCATCGACTAACAGTACTACAAGCGTTTATTCCCTTAGTCACCTCTTACGATATTCACGGGAAGGTATGGTGCGGCAATATTCTAACCTGGCAACCACACATCATAATTTCATTTTCATTGGTAATAAAAACAAACGAAATTCCACTTTACTTCCTTTGCACTAGATCTTCTCTTCTTTAATCCCGTGGCACCTAAGAAACCGGCTAACTGCATAGTAATAGTTTGTCATTTATAATGCGGTTGCCAATAGGGTATAGATTGCTTCGACTATGTACAGTCAAGGAATTTAATTGTTATGCCACTACGAAGCCCTGTCATAATGACAGCGTCCAGTGACGAGATAGAAATTACGTGGGAATTCATCGTAGGTTTTATACGACAAGGTTCTATTGTAGTTCATCAATGAAAGTCCGTGGCCGTAGGTACAGTGGTAGGCTATTTTTTTAGCGACGGAACCATTTTAACAACCTTATAAAATCACAAATTAAGGAAAGGTTCCGTTTTTTTCCTTTTGAGGTACGAAATACTAAAAATAATCTTTCAAATTACGATTACATTACGATTTTCTTTCGACGAAGCCCTTGTGGAGCCCGGGCTATGCGGAGCACTTAGGGAATAGCTGATCTACGACATTGCATTTAGCAGCTTTTTTGGAATTACGGCCGTAGTGTCTCCCTGGCATTAGGCGTAACAATAGACAAAAGGTATTCTGAAGAAAAAAACCCTTCTAGAAGTAAAAGCAGAAGTACTATTTTTATTTTGTTCTTTATTTGCTGAAACAATAAACTAATTTCTGCTAATGGGTAAAAAGCCTAAACGCCACATGGTCTTTTTTTACGTCAAAGCTAGCACGTAACGCAGTTACAAACCAAATGACGTCATTCCGACCAAAACGGGCGTAGCAAAGAAAGATAATATTATGCAATAAAACAAAAACAAGTAAGTAATAATAAAAAAATAGTATGCATTTGAGGCAGACCTCTAATATAAGCCAGTCTATATCAACACAAAAAGGCAAGCATGACAAACGCGCATGTAAGTACGTTTTTTTAAAATATGTTGTTAGGTCCTTTAAGAGTAGGGCCGTATTAATAAACTCATCTTGACTGTGAGGCCCGTCACAAGATACGTCAAAGTAAACGCCAAACCATAGAACACTGTTAGTTTTGACTTTTGACACATCTCGAGACGAGCGTTAGAGTTGAGATCAGTTTATTAATACAGGCCTTAATACCCAAGTTTGCAACCCCGCAAACTGAGCTAACGTTTACGGAAAGCGGTCTCTGCGCACATTGCCCATCTTTGACTTGCTGTTTCTCCGCTACCTATAGACAAAGGCCCGTATTAATAACAGATCACAACTCTAATGCTCGTCTCGAAATGCGTCAAAAATGACACCGTTCTATGGTTTGGCGTTTAGTTTGACGTAACTTGTGACGGGCCTCACAGTCAAGATGAGTTTATTAATACGGCCCATAGTGTGGTCAGGTTAAGCTCAAATTGTAGCAAATTTAGTTATCATTATTAAAATACGGAACAAAGATACTGGAAAATGCTTCCTTATGGTAGTTTTTCGAAAAATCTAAAGCAAGTGCCAAAATTTCGCAGTTTTTCGAGTACAATGGGGGTAGCAGAGGGTTTTAGGGTAGCAAACTTGGGTGTCAACTACTCTCAAGGGACTTAACAACAAATAAAAAATTCGTAGTTACCTACATGTATGTTTGCGATATTTCTTTTTTTTTTAAATTATATCCTGTTATTAATCCGCAAACTCCTAAAACGCGTATCGAAGTACTTATACCTAATGAGTACTTACATTCCTTCGCAGGTAGAACAAAATTTACCCTTAAATTTTGTTACACGAACTGCAGTACAACCCACAATCACAAGACAACTAAAAATAGAACAATTTCAATTCAATAGCGGCATCAAATCACATACACCGATAGATAAGCGTCACCCGATACCATGAATGTCGATTACTCATTTGGGCTGTGCGATTCCTGATTACACTATCTCTGCAATGTAACAAAATTTTACCAACTCATTTTTACGTATGTCATGCTCCCATACAGAACACCTATCTGTTTCATTATTTATTAAAACAACGCTGATGTGCACTACGCTAGTGTCCTAAAAAAACCCAATTAGTCCGTCATGTACAGTTCCCCAGAGAATATGTTAAGCACTTTAGTGAATTGTCACATTAATTTAAAACGGAAAATCAACTGACGCATGTGACAATGACAATGACATTCACAATGACAAGGTTCTAAGTATGCCAAAAAAATGTTTGGCTGACTGTACATTATCAATATTATCATTAAATATTGAACACGTATTTGTTCCTTTGTCAATTAAACAAAAACTACCGAAGATGGCAAACGTTATACCACGTTGTGGCGTCACGAGACCCCACTCCCGAACTTTGATGCGCGTTATATTTGTCAATTTTGATTGATTTGATTTATAAAATATTGCTTTAGCAAAAAAAGGTGTTAATTTTTTTTTTTAATGTTATTGCGGACTAATTGGAATTACTGTTTTTTTACCCAGGACCCTAGATCTTAAAAATAATGTAGGTACCTACCTCAATAGATCGAGAGTACATTTTGATGACTTGCTGTGGAGCAGCGACCAGGAAAATGACAAATTAGGGTAGCTGATGCTGATGAGTTAAATATCTTCACATACTTAGTTGACGAGTTTAAATATAAATAATAATAAAAATAAAATCTTTATTCAAAGCACTTTTTTACAATGTATAACTATGTACTAAACAGAAACAAAAGAGACTTATAAATGACAAATATTGATCAGTTGACGAAAATGACTTAAGGTATTGACGAGTGGTCCCTTAATTCGGAGCATCCTCAGCAACCCCCAAATTGTAATTTAACCCATCGATTATTTAAATTTATTTTGGATTTTAATGTATACATAGAACAATAAAGCACAAATTCTAACTACGACCCCTGGTACCAAACGGGACCGCTAGTCTATACCTAATGGGTTAAGAAATTTCAGAAGTTAAAACCTCTTAAAATATTAAACACATACACATAGCGATAATGTTATTTCCAGTAACAAGTCCAGCATTCAGAAAGTATCATTTGGTCAAGTGGAACTGATAATGAAGATCATTAGCACCAGAATTCCTAAATGGTACCTATTTAAAGGTGACGAAGCACTTTTAAATGATTTAAACCTTATTGTCGATGGCCATTATTAACAATGCTCCGATATAAATACAACATCGCGCAACAATAAGGTCCCTTTTTTATAGATTCCACATATTATAATGACTAGGATTTTCCCGCGACGATGCTTGCGGCGAGGTTAATCCTGTAATTTCTTATTAATTTAAAATGGGCCTACATATCAGCTCAAACTGAAGTCGGAGTCCCACAATATTTATAACCACAAAGCGACTTCAGTTTGACTGATCAACCTATGACCATTTTAAAAGGGTATAGAAGCTTTAGGTCTACATCTCGTTAGGACTAGACTAGGTAGCAAATACAACCAGACTGCTTTGCAACTAGGTCCTTATCTGACTACACATCGCTTTGTGTTTGGATCGCAATACAACCGGATTGCTTTGCAACCAAATCTCAAAAAGTCTTAGTTGCTAAATGACCACATTGTTTGTTTCATGCATGCATGTTGCTATGGACCTAAACCTATTTTTCGAATCTTAAAGGTGGTTTTCTGTTTTTTTTTAAACATTTCACCTTCTTTTTTATCCTGACTGCATTTTTTATATTGTATACAATAAAGGTAGCTATATGTAACCATTTTTATAATTACTCTAATTTTTTCATAATTTACATAATTAATTATGTTAAAGATAAAATACAAAATACACTGTACAATAATAATTGGCTCCCTAATAAATCATAAATAAATTGAAATATTCCAGTAGTCATCGCGTTTAATTCCAAGCAAGCAAAGAAATATAAAGAAAGCAGCAGAGTTGAATCGCATCAAGGTTGTGAAAGCAGGATTCAATAAAGCTTCAGGAGTGCGGATGCAGAAGGATAAAGCACTGAAACAAAGCATTCAAAAATAAATAAAAATATCACTATTTATTTCGTATGGTTAGAAGCTGTTACATTTTGGTAGAGTAAGGGCCTGTTTCACAATCGACAAGTAAATTTATCTGCCATATAAAGTTAGCTCTCTCTTTGTCTATTTTCAAGTGTAAGAAAGAGAAAGGGCTAAATTTATCTGTCAAATACGCTTTACTTGCCGATTGTGAAACAGGCGGTTAGCCTTATAAATAGTTGCACACTTTTGTACCTTGTCACTCTAACACCTTTGATAGATTAGTACGCCAGTTATACATATCCCATTTTCGTAGTGATGTTTTTATATGTTTTCTTTTAAATAGAATATAATAAGCCACTTAAATAGTAAGCATTGTTGTTGTTAGCCGTTAATCTTGTTGGTTAACTGTACCATCTCCACAACGGGACAGGCAACCGTAATTTGTATGTCATTTTTGGAAATAAATTATTTGTATTTGCAGTTCAAACATGATGTTAAGGCTGGCTTTCATTAGGCTAGCCAAGGCGAGTCGAATCGAAATTAATTGGCTTTCATACATTAACTATAAAAGTGTGTTGATTGAGACACAGCTGCAGCGTGCCAAGTCAATCGATGCACTTTCATAGAATGTATTAAGGCGTATTATATCGATTCGACTCGGCTTAGTGATTTGACAAGCACTTAAGTGATCAGCTGATTATAAGGCCGCCCATGCCCTGCCAACATTAATATACTAGATTAAATTATTTTAAATTAATCCTAAATCAAAAAAAACATAAATTTTGGGACTGAAGTTGTTGGGATGGAATTGTACCACCAAAAGTAGTGTATATCTAAAAAGGGGCCAAGTTTGGCACTACTATACAGTTGGCAGTTTTCTATACAGTATGTAAAAATATAGGTATCCTATTACAACCTAAGTTTTGTTTCATTTGTCCGAAAGTTCATAAGTTAGCAAATATTTTTTTTCTCCGAAAAGGATGAACAGATTAAAATGTTGCTGTAACTTTGGCAATGATTAGTGTTTCTTTGTTTGACATAAAGTAAGAAAGGGGCTTTTACTCGAATTGCCGGCCGCAGCGTAAGGATTACGTCACTAAGAGCTGAAGCGAAAGTGTAAACAAACCTTGAGCCCTATACTTCCTAGTGAAAGTTAAATATTTCATAGAAAGCTTCCCTTCTTACTGATTAAATTAGTTTCCTATTCACTAACTAATTCGCATTAAAAATCGTACGATATTGCGAGTCTTCAATTACTAGAATGCGATCGTAATCGGATAGTTATGAGTCGTTTCGTAATGCCAT
This sequence comes from Acleris sparsana, assembly GCA_923062465.1. Lineage (NCBI taxonomy): Eukaryota > Metazoa > Arthropoda > Insecta > Lepidoptera > Tortricidae > Acleris > Acleris sparsana. The sequence continues at coordinate 21,608,503 of OV281286.1, forward strand.
GCGTGACTGGATTTACGCCCAGATATTTTAATGGTCGTTCTATCAAACACATATCAATTCCAGCGAGTTAAATCTGTAATCGCTATGGAACAACCTACCCGTCACCACCTAAAATAACAATGATTTAAACAACTTAGTTGAAGTAAGAAATAAACGTTGATATTTGATGAACATTATTCTACTCACCTCTGGTTTGAACAGCTAAAATTGAACACTTACACGTTTATTTAGAGTTAATAAGGCTCACTAGGTCATTTATACGCTAAACGATACACAAATTTGGGTGTAAAATAATATTTCGTGACGAAACAAGTGTAAGTTGTGAAATTTTGTCTTGACATTCACGACCCCCACCGCACTCTCCCGCACCGCTCCGCGCCGGTCACCACCCACGAACTGTCACGTTGAGGCGTTTTTCCACGTTTAAAATTATTACTGTCTAGTATGTGGTCGTTTGTGGCTCCACCCATAGCCTTAATATTTGGGTGACTTACTATTTTAAGTTATGATAATTTCTTCTTAAGCAAACTTGTTATGGAGGTGATTGGTTCTAGAATATATGAACTTATAATTGTACGTTACAAACATTTCAAGTTGCTCTGACACTGGACACTCAAGCTTGCAACTTTCCCTGAATAAATTACGCCTTTAAATAACGTTCCATTGTACGGTACGAGAGATATAAAATTACTGTTCGCTCAAAACAGTATTTTATGACGAAGGTGTTGTTTGACGTTTCAACTGTTTCGAGTATTTTTTTGAAGTATTTATTCAACAAGTGAGCTGACTAGTACCGTCTTTGTCGCACGTTATACAATAGTGTCTCTCTAAAAGAGATAGCAGTAGTAAATTATGAAACATGGTATTTTAAAGTTATATTTAATCCAATAGAATTGATAACGGTGCATTGTTTCTTATCAATTTATCGCAGGCTTATCTCCAATACGCAACGGACCAATAAACTTGGATACAATAGCTATTCTTGCAAGTTCCGTAATCATGCTTTCGAACAGGAGACCACACGCGTACTTTAGTAAATATCGGTAATGCAATGTGAGTCATTTATGTTTAGTTTAACATGTTTCGTGATGTAATTTAGTACCAAGGTAAAGGGTGACGAGAACGCGTCCTCGGCATCTGCCGTTTAATCTTAAAGCGTAGGAGTTCAGTTTCAGTATTTACGCCGTAACGAGAATTTTTATAAGTAAGTACCTACCTATTTTTGTTTACTCAAGTTGACAATCATTCTAACTTTTCAGGTTTTCACGTGATTCAAGGATTTAATATTACCTACTGCTTTTATTCAGTAATATTTATTGCTGCTTACTGTGATTTTTTTAAATTCTTTTTTTTTTGTGCCCTCTAGTCGCTAATAGTCTGTAATAGGTACTTGATTATAATAATATCATATATTTGAGATCAAACACAATTATTTTACCATTTAAATGTTTCAGAACATAATGGCATATCCAAGCCAACCTGCGCCACCCCAGTCCATGGGTTCGCAAAATGTGGTGTTCAACACGGAAACCCGATTCGATCTTTCATACGTATTGACACCACCTGGCATCATTAAGGCTGTTGTAGTTGTAAGTATTTCTTTTCTCTAACATTCTTAGCCTCTACCATTGGACGGTCATTCAATACACAAATATTAATATGCAACAAAAAGCAGCACTCGTCGACTTAGCAGGTTTTGTCAGAAATAATTCGTTGCTTAAATACAAAAACGACGCAAAACAAAATGTGTCTGTGTTGCATTTGAAATCGGAATGCTATATACTTCCAGTTTTAAATCAAACTATATTTGTTTTTGATTTGTGGCGCTTTTGTATTTAAGCAGCGAATTGTGAAACGTCTTCATCTCTGTCATTTAAACAGAAGATAATAAGACGTAAAATAACATATTGCACTTTACATGAACATAAATATTTAATCATTTGTTTATTGGGCATGGTTACATGCCATTATCATGATATTGTAATAATAGGGTCTTGTTAATACTCTGGTACGGAACTGTAAAAATGCAGGACAATGAAACCTACTTCCAAGTTTATATCAGAATTGAAACGGTTTTTAAGTATGCGTACAGGTATCATATTGGTTGCACACACTAATTGCTGACTAATTTGCGCTAATGGGCAGATGAGTTTGTGTTATGCCTAATTGTTGACTATTTAGTATTTAGTCTGAATGACAAAAGGTTGTACGGGTTACCTAGTGAACAGTTAACTGTGAAAGCATCACAGACTGAGTTACTATACGTAATATTAAGTATTGATTTAATGTATTAAGTACTACCTTCTACCCGCGACTCCGTCCTCGTAGATTTCGATATTTGTTATTCCCTCGGAAACTTTGAAAAGTTTGTTTCGCATTTATAATATTAGTGGGATGGAAGTATGGATTTAAGAGGAATGTCACACGAGCATTACCTATGCTATGCGTCGTCGCAACGCTGTGATTTCAACATAGAGCGACGCTACTGTTTCTACGCATCGCGTGGCATGTGATAAAATCGTGACGCTTACTACACGTCACTGCGATTCCGTACCGTTACCGTATTTTAAGCAGCGGTAAGGTCGCTCCTTCATATTATATTGTATGTATCTGTGTAGGTATATGGCCGATATCGTAGTCCAATGTGTGTATCTGTGTATATGTCTGAGGCATCATAGCTCCCAAACAAATGGACCGATTTAGACGCGTTTTTTTTTAAAGTGAGCTAGTTTAATCAGAGTGGTTTTTAGCTAGGTTGGTTCAAAATCGGTTGGGCTTGGGCCGTTTAAAGAGATATCTATTAGTTTGGGTCACTATCATAATTATATGGCACATGCTGAGTTGGGACCGTTTCACAACAACTATCCAACTTTGTGAAGCTGTATTTTTTTGTATCTTTACTTTATTTGTTAATTTTAGAAGTTATTTCATTTATTATAATTGTATGTGTTTAGTTATAGCCGAATAAATGTTTCTTTCTTTCTTTCTTTCTTTCTTATTTGTGTGTTGTGAATAAATGTATTTTGATTTGATTTTGATTTTGACCATTATATCGGGGGTTTTATATTCATACCAGCGACAAAAAAAGCTCAAGGAGGAAAAACTAGTTCAAAAGCTGTACCATATATCGACGGTTCTGTGACTCAACCTCGTTTATAGAATATTGTCCAGTATAAACTGACACTCACTAAGTACGCGAGTGCATACTAGTAGTGTCAGTTTATACTGGACATACATTCAATATACGAGGTTGAGTCACAGAACCGTCGATTCTGCTGGAGTTTCTTGCGGTGCTTCTTCTCCGCGATGATGGTCTTGTCCGAAGCGCTGGTAGATTCACTCTGTATTACCGACCGTAAAAGAGCCCTTATGTGGCGTATGTACTGAATAAATATATTGAATTTTAAATTTTGAATTTTGATCATAATATATGTATAATCATATTAATCATAATCATCACATCACGTCCTAAAAAATCTAAAGTCCGTCATTTACATTATCAAAAAATATTGAACACGTGTTTTTTCTTTTGTCAATTAAACAAAAAAATACGAAGATAAAGTGCGTTGAAGTTTCGCGTGACGTCACGCCGTGGCACACCACAGACCTTAATAGATAGAGGTATGTGTGGCACACTTCATATTCTCTTTGGCACACTTTACACCACGTTGTGACGTCACGAGCCCCCACTCCGGAACTTTGACGCGCGTTTTATTTATCAATTTTGATTGATTTCATAAAGCAACAAATACGTGTTCAATCTTTTTTGAAAATCTTACTGACGGACTAATTCGTTTTTTTTTTACCCAATAGATAGGTAGATCAGACTTATTATACTCAACTCAGGTATATTTTCGCTGTTAACCTTGGCATTAAAAAGGTTAAATGGCCTGGCCTGTAGGCGTTCGAAGATAACTTTCAGACATAAAATCCTTCCACAGCTCCTCAATTTCCTCTGTTTCATCTGTATCGAAGCCTCAGCCTTTCGCTCCAACGGGCGTGGAGTGTACTTCATCTTCGTCTCGCTTGTGGGCCTATTCTTCAGCGGGGGACTCCTGCTGATGTACCTGTTCCACGTGGTGGAGAAGTACCACAACGTGAAGTGGCTGAAGATCGAGATGGTGGGGTGTGTGGTGCTCTCGTTTTTGAACCTGATCGCTGCGACGATCGCCGTGGCGTTCGGTGCTGCAGCATATTCAGCAGCTGGGGTAAGTTATAGGAATACTGATGTATAAAAAAATCGGCCCCAAGTTAAAATTTACAGATACGGAGGCACACGTGGTCACTACCATCAGGAACGTCATCACCAGTTTCAGTTTTTAGTATACCATCATAAGTTATCAAAGCACGTTTTTCTAACCCCGTACTTGGCTTTGCAAAGAAAGCAGTAGCTTGTTAAAATCGGGCTTGACATTTTTATTTAAAAAAAATAAAATCGACGCATTTCTTTTTCCTCATATTAATTTGCATAATTTTTGATCGGAACTTCTATCAGTTGAAAAACTTCACTTATCATAAAGTCGAAATATATAGGTGAGTTTAGGTTATATCCATTTTTGAGCAGTCCCGAAGGGCTCCAGCACCCAAAAATAGGAGCTCCGTCTACACTTTTGGAAAAATATGACTTTTAACTTAATTTAGGAAAAATGCGATTGGAAATTCTGCTACAAAGAAATAATGATTTTGGGAAATTGATGATGTACTTACTATAAATTCGGCGAGGCAGACCACGGGGTTTTAACCCTCGAAAAAAACGGCTGGACACGTAATTAACTTCTTCGGTCATCTCAAGGTGCGGGGATAAGATTCTTAGATACGCCAATGCTCGTCAAATGTGTCAACTAGGTATATCCTAAAAAAAACTAACTATTTTTTCTGAAATTATTTATTATATTAAATTTTAAATAAGTAACGTGTTAAAGCAACGTGCCTTTGGCGACTCGTCAGCTTAGATGTTAGTGACGCTGCCTACGGTCCTGGGTTCGATTCGATTGACGAGTATGTATTTAAGTATTTATTTCTCTACATAATTGTATGTTCTATCATTGTCTAGTCCCCAGAGTACAAGCCTGTGAAATGTGAAATTGTCCCTTGATATTTATTATTTTTAGATTGGTATGTCAAAAATGTAACAACGATTAGGATCGCGTTGACCATATTCATACTAATGAGTACTAATGAGGAAATAATTATGATTTTCCTATTAACAACCTTCTTTATTCTTGTCATTAAAGTTAAATGGTAACGTGAAGCAGAAACTAATTAGAATAGATATAATACAGGGTAAACAAAGGAATAAGAGGAAATTGAATTCTCGTCATCATCCTTCATCAGCTTTCCTTACATAAATAGAGCGTGACCGCAAAAGGGTATTTAATCGTAGGATATTTTTCCCTTGACGTCCTTGAAATGATAACGTATATAGGACAAATGGTACATTCCATATGCAATCTGAGCGGAATTTGCACATCAGTAATCATGTCACGTAAAGTACGGGACTGCGTTTGTGTGCTGCCTTCCTAAGCCAAAAGGGAGTAACTAAGATAAAACTACAGTAGTATCAACCTTATTGCTAACAAAATAGAGTCGAATCTTCTTTGATGATTGAATTTAAGATACAGCTTATTGGTTTAAGAGTGTGTATACCTAGACGGCAGTAACTTTCCTAACCCGCCGGCAATTTGAATAGGTACTTGTCGAGAAATATGTACATGTGAATAAAGAACTACATAAACAAAGTCCAGGGCGCACCCTTACCACCATCTTATCTTTTAACCTACCGCCAAGCATTAGTGTTCACACTTCACATTGTTGCTGTCGCATAGAGGCATCCCATCTTAGTTCTCAAGGTTGCCGAAGCATATGCAATTTCACAGTCTTAAAATTGTAGTCTTGAGACTGAAAATGTCTTTGGGTCTCAGGTCCCACTTACCATCAGTAGACTATATTAATATTATAAATGACATAGTTTGGATGTTTGGATGTTTGTAAGTCAATCACGCTTCAAACACCAAACGGATCGAGATGAAACTTGGCACGATTAGTTTAGATCCTGGAATAGGACATAGAATAGTTTTTATCCCGAAAAAATATCTCATTGCTACGGGAAATCAAATCAATCGTTAAAAGCTGTGAATTTGCTCACAAGGTGGCGCCACTTTGTATGGACGATTAAAAAAAAAAAAGGTGAAATCTCAGTTAGCCATGTGCGGGTAGTGTAGTGTGTTTTTATTTCTGTTTACGTTCGTTATCCTGTAATCCTTTCAGTTTGTATTCATTGATGTGTGCGTACAAAATACTACAGAAACACATTTAGTTCTCCATATACGAACTAGATGGCGCTAGCTCTGATTTTAAACTCTGTATCGAATTGTTGCCTTGCGGCTTTGGTGTGGTCAGTCACTTGGTTGCTAAGCAATTTTCCCCATACAGCGCCATTAATTTCTTTCCCGGTTCGGTTAGGACAAATTTATATTATTCATGAAGGGCAGAAGCTATTAAGTCATATTTTAAACTTTGCTTAACCTGTCCAATTTTATACAATTTTTCTTTGCAGTTCTTCGGGTATTTAGCGATGGTGGCGTATGGTGCTGATGCGGTGCTTAAAGCCAAAGCGTTGAAGGCCGGTGAGCTGGCGCAGGGTTCCAGGGTGGTGGCCAAGCAGACCCACGTCACCACGCCGTCGGCGCTGCCTTAGAGGTAGAGCACATTCACTGACTATGACGCTCATGGTGTGGCAATCCATACAAGTCGGCCACGCACATGTGGCAATTCATACAGGCGTTTGTCATAACCGCGTGCGTCGGTCTGTACAAAAAACATGATTCACATGGTGCGTCAATCAATTCAAAAGTGTGTTAGATGTATTGGTGTACCAGCCTGACACCTAGGTTCCGTGGATTCATTAACTAATCAAGGCAGCAAGCCGAAGATATTAAAACAAGTTCTCCAATATGCACCGGCGTATATTTTACACAATATATGCGATACATAATATCGTCAGTAGAAAACAACACTCGCGTAAAGTTAGATTTGATTTAATTATAATATGATTCAGTCTTATAACGTTATAATGAAAATGACAGTAGGCGAGGGGATAGTTTTACATAGATTAAAAACAAATTAAGGCACAATACACTCTAGCCTATAAGTTATCAAGGCATACAACACGACCTGGTCGAATAAAATGTGCGAGTCTAGGACATAACATCGAACCTTTGCTGCGAACATATTAGGCCCTGTATTATTCCACTCAATAAAACAATATTGCTTGTGGGCTACTTCTACACATCACCTATTATTACATTTTAGTATTTACTCGTATTTTATAATTGCATGCCTTAATATATATATTTACAACTTTTAACCTATCAATATATACAAACTTATTTTATATTTACACTATTTTATCTATTAATTACTACCTGAGTGAAATAGGTTAAATCTATACCAGCTCGTCGATATCGATATTAACGATAACTCATCGACCTCAGCCCATCACTAAACCGCGCCAAGCACATAGCATTAGGTACTCGCCCGACGCGGCGCGCGCGCATCAGAGGTCGTTTGACAGTCACAACTTAGCTACGACGCTGAGCGCATGCTTCTCTCCCTCGCAAATTGTATCGACGCGAACAGCTGTGCCTTATTTACCGCTTGTTTTTATCACCTTTCATTCTTCACCAACTATATGCTGACTTTCTCTCTGTGTGTGCTTGTGCTTTCTACCCTTCCTGTGCCTTCGAACCTTTGTGTATGGATTTTTGTGTTTACGGTCAATATACCGTTGGAACTGTGAGTACGACTATTTATTTAAGAAACTCCCAAACACCATCCGTGCAATTAGACATAACCAAACTGGTGACCCCTAAATATGAGCAACGAAGGAGATTTTAAAGACGCAGTTGAGCCGGGCACGTCGGCCGGAACTAGTGATGGGAAAGTGTCGATGAGCGCAAGCGATGTTTTTAAGGTTGGTGTCAGAGTGCCACCGTTCTGGGCAGAGGAACCAGAGATTTGGTTTGCCCAGGTTGAGGGACAATTTAGTATTTCTGGCATCACTAGTGACTCCACTAAATTTAATTATGTGATCGCCCATCTTGATAACCAGCATTCCCGAGAAGTTAAGGATATAATTATACATCCCCCTGCGTCGCATAAGTACGAGAAGCTTAAGTCCGAGCTCATCAAGCGGCTATGCGTCTCCAATGAGAAGAAGACTAAACAGCTACTTATGCACGAAGAGCTCGGAGACCGCAAGCCTTCACATTTCTTTCGCCATCTCAAGGATCTTGCAGGCCCGGCAGTACCAGATGACTTTCTAAAGTCTATTTGGACTAGTCGCCTTCCTCATGGCATCCAGATGGTGCTCGCAGGTCAGCCACCTACAACCCCGCTTGAAGACCTGTGTGATTTAGCTGATCGAGTGAATGACCTCGCTTCTTCATCGCCTAGAGTGGCTGCCGTGAGCAACGACGTTCCGGGTTCAGTACTCAGCGATCTCACGAGGGAAATTGCAGAACTTCGGAAGCAGTTTCAGAAGCTGGCGTCAGACAGGAGTGGCAGATCCCAGTCACGAACTTCGCATAACAAGCGAAACGCATCAAGACAGCGATCACAGTCAAATTACCGCAAATACCCTCATTGCTGGTATCACGGGAAGTTCGGAGATAAGGCCACCAAGTGCGTACGCCCATGTGACTACAAGCCAGCGGAAAACGCCAAGGGCAGTCGATAATGGCGACTGACGATTGCCCTTCCACTTCTACTGGTCGCCTGTTCGTCACCGACCGCTCTTCTAAGACGCAATTCTTGGTCGATACCGGAAGCGACCTTTGCGTCTATCCACGGTCGGCGCTACGTGATCGTCGTTCCAGGACTGGGTATAAGTTGTGTGCGGCAAATGGTACTGACATTGCTACTTATGGTTATGTGAATTTAAATTTAGATTTTGGTCTACGTAGAAGTTTTGTTTGGCAATTTGTGGTGGCCGATGTAACTAAACCAATAATTGGCGTCGATTTTTTAAATTATTATAATTTAATAGTAGATTGTCGTAATAAACGCCTTATAGATAATTTAACTTCCATAGCCGCTATAGCTACATTAGCTGATTGTAAAAATGTGTCTTCTGTTAAAGTTGTGACTGGCGAGACCCGGTATCATAAAATTCTTGATGAATATCCTGAAATTACTCGACCAGCTGGTAGACACAACACAACACCCCACAACACAGTCCATCATATACGTACGACACCAGGTCCCCCAGTATCCTTGCCACCGCGCCGTTTAGCTCCTGATAAGTTGAAGATCGCCCAGGATGAGTTCCGGTCCATGCTAGCCAATGGAACAGCCAGGCCATCGGAAAGTCCCTGGTCTTCACCTCTTCATCTAGCCCCGAAGAAAAACAACGGATGGCGTCCTTGCGGCGACTATCGTAGTCTCAATGCTCGCACGGTGCCTGACAGGTATCCGATTAAGCATATTCACGATTTTACGTACAACATTGCTGGTTGTACGATATTCAGTACGTTAGACTTAGAAAAAGCTTATAATCAGATACCTGTCAGTCCCGAGGACATTCCAAAGACCGCCATCACTACTCCCTTTGGGTTATACGAGTTCCCATTTATGACGTTTGGTCTTCGAAATGCTGGCCAAACGTTCCAACGTTTTGTTGACGAGCTTACCAGGGGCCTTGACTTCGTGTACTCATACCTGGACGATTTTCTAATTTATTCCAGGAGCGAATCGGAACATGAGGCACACCTGCGTGTAATTTTCGGTAGGCTAAAGGACTATGGCATGTTGGTCAATACGTCAAAATGTGTCTTAGGGGTACAAGAGGTAACTTTTTTAGGGTACCAGATATCAGCCACCGGATGCAGACCCTTAGATTTAAAGGTACAGGCCGTAAAAGACTTCCCACCTCCAACCAACGTACGGCAACTACGTATGTCATGTCCATGTACACTGTGTTTAACTTGGCCGTCATTACTGTCAAGTTAATAATAAAAGCAATATTTGTATAACATAGGTACTTTAAAAAGGATAAAAGGTTAAAGTGACCAAATTAGTCTTAGACAAGTTTTTTTTTTCACCAAATCCAAAAGAATTCATGTAATAATTTGACTACCTTTTCCCTTGATTTTATCTGCGTTAGATTAATCTACTAATGTTGAAATCGTAACTAAACTTATGTGGTTACAGGTACAGTACAGCATATTACAAAATATATATCTACTTTGAGGCAATACTATGCAATAAAATGTAAGAGTTGATACATCTCTTTGTAGGCGGTTGTACGGTCACGAACGTTATTTAAGACCCATTTAAAAAAATACGCTTGAGGTCGTCATATGTCATTAGAGATGCCAAGTCATTTGTAACTTATAGACAGCACAACCTTTATCGCTGTTGAATGTCAGCACGTGTAGCACAAGTTGTATTCTCTCGCTTGTCGCTCGGTGCGACTGTATCGTTACAGACTTGAAAGAAAGGGAGATCGGAGCGACAAACAAGTCGCGGACAACATGTGCTAGCCGTGCTAATTGACTCTGGACCTAAGGTGGTAAGGCTGGCTAAGGTTAAATGTGGATATTGAACTACAAAAGAAATGGACTGAAATAACGTAATATAGAAAAAATATGATTATTTATTTCAATTAAATTATTGTAGTCATATCATGGCTTAGCAAGGCAGTAGGTATGGCTGTCTCTTTTTTTCACACGAAATCAGAGTAAGACCGCTAATTATTGCCGGCTATAATTTGCAGGGAAAAATTGCTTCCACTTTTAGATTAGTAATTTTTTAATCAATAAAACTTACATTATTACATTTTTGCCTTTTATATATAGGTATTAAATTGAAACAAATTATAATCATATTAAAATATCTAATTAATTCTTATAACTATCGTAAAAAAGCAGGCAAAGAAAGAAAATCCTTTTCAATGCCACTGATAGTCGAATATATCCGCAACACGGGTTCAACGCAAATAACGGATACATCCGTCGTATCATAAAGATAAAGAAAAAGATAAAAGTCATTTATTCAGTAAGTAGGCCGCACGGGCACTTACGTCAAGAATTTAACATCGCTTCCCAAGAGAAGAAACGGCGCAAGAAACTCAGCAGTCAGTCATTTTTTAAACATATTTCATATTACAATGGTACTACTTAGTCTAAGCATTATATAAAGCTATAAATATTAAGTTCAGCAGGAAAACATGCCAAAAATCTTGAGATAGAGATAGAGGGAGAAAAAATAAAATGCCTACTTGTGTATATAAGACGGTGCAAGACGACCAAATAAAAGTTTCGATATGTTTTCCTACATCAACTGTGTCCCCTACACAAGGTAAAGTATTTTTGCATTTAAACAAATTATTATTGACTAAGTTTCGGGTTTAGGCCATGCATTTTTGTCTTTTAGATAATCCTCGACCCTATAAATTGCTTTAGACATTAAAGACTAAGTAATTTTTAAGTGCTGAAAAGGGTAACTTTAAAACTACGTCAGGTAATTTATTATAGAAATGAATGCATTGACCAACCAATGATATATATATTTTACGGACACGGAATTTTCGAATAGCGATTTTATTTTTATTCTAGTATTTAAATTATGTATATCAGAGTTCTTGGTGAAATAGTTTAAATCTTAATAACATAAATAATATTCTCGTAAATAAATTGAGACGCTTAGATACTAATTTCTTTCGAACAGCTCGGCCGGATGTTTATCGTTGTCTAGTACTCATAGTACAAGCCTAGAGCTTAGTTTGGGACTAGGTCAAGTTATGATTGTCCCCTGATATTTATAATTATTTGTTTCGCCTTTACTGTTAAGTAAATAACAGCTATCGTAACGTTGACAATATTATAACATGGCAAAGGCAATATGGTTTTACCGAGTAGAATCGAAGATCTGAACCTCCTAAAGAAATCTTTAAGATTTTGTATTCTATATTAAATTTAGATATTTTATTAAGCTTGTTTTGTATTCATGTCTTTTACCTCAAACGTACTTACTTTAATTGATAATGTTTATTAGTTTTTAAGTAAAGTTATTATTGTCGTGATATTCGTCTATTTAGTCACTAATTTGTTAATAGCTTTGGTTAATTAATGTTTAATGTCGTGTCCAAAAATATCTAACTATCATTTATGAAAATGAAATAATAAGGGAAAAAAATGTATTTCCGTCCACTATCATAAATTGTAGCTCACACATGTGTCAAATATTACGTAGCTGAAACATCGCACATTTCGTCTTGTAAAAGTTAATTGACGCGATTAGATTGTTATAATATAACTATTAAATCAGATCTGGGTTCAAATGTACAGAATAGTGAAGAATTTTGCTTATATTATTATGCAGTCTTGGTCTTAACATTTTGAGCGGAGTCGGAAGGGGTATCCCACCTTTTGTCAGAAATATGTTAGGCCGAATGTATCGTTTCCCAACTGTTTCATTTGCCAACCCGCTTTTTTTTGTAACTAAATATCAGGATTTATTTCGGTACCATCGTGTAGAACTCTGTTAGGTTAGGTTAGTTTTATAAAAAATATGAAATATTTACATTTACAGAACTAAAAGCGGGTTGGCCAATGAAACGGTTGGGAAACGATACATTCTGCCAAACATATTTCTGCCAAAAGGCAGAGAACCGTCGGAAAGAAATCTTCGATGCTGATGTAATTACTTTTTTGACGATTCATGATTTTCTCCGTCATATGACGTCCTGGCGACTACAAAACATGATCATAACTAGGTACTATAGAACATTCCATGCAAATCCACGGGAAAATCGCAAATGCATTCTGATAAAAAGTCATTAATCATTATTTAAACCTAAATTTGCTTTTTCATAGTCGCTCAGATATCTTATCGATTCCTCCAAGATCCCATCATCAGATCCTGATGTGTTGACAATGGGACCAACTAGAAAGTATACCGTTTCAAACCAAAAAAAACTTTTTCAAATCGGTCCAGCGGTTTTCGAGTAATAGGGGAACATGCATAAAAAAAACAAAGATCTCGAGGAATTGAGAAACTCCTCCTTTTTTTTTTAAATCGCCTGGAGTTGTGATCATGCTCAAGACAGCGAAGTCGAATGGGTATATTTTTTTATAAATAAAACGATTGTCTTTGGAACAGATTCAAAAGGTTCACTTAGACACATTTTATGAGAAAACAAAATGAATAACATAATTAATACCTACTTACATGTATTTCTGTGTTGGTGAAGTATTTCAACTTAAACTTGTTTTATATAAAGGAATACGCGGGATCAAGACTATTGTGATTGATCAAATTCACTCTCGTGAATAAATCCTAAATTTCGAGGCAATCTGGCCTAAGATCATTTGTTTCAATTGGAACCGTCTTGCTCACTTGCAAAAACTGTAAAAGCATAAAAAATGTTTTCAAAATTGTCTTTTTTTCTAGACTTAGGCAGGTAAACTGAAATATAGTTCAATGTATATCCTACTACAAAGTATTAATTGTATGGTGGTAGTTGTGCTGTTTAATATCCACGAAGGCGCGGCTCCTTACTTAATTTAACGTACTTACGTATCTTCGTAGATTCAAAGCTCTATAGCATGCTACAGGATGAAAGCTGTTAAATACGACGTGGTGTATTTCGATTATTTTAATACAGAACTTACCGTTAAAATATATCCACTTGTTGACGTCACTTCTACACCAGATATACTTAGACTTCTCTGCCGCGAAACCCAAATCTTATTTGTTATTTTGCTGTTATATATATGTATAATAGTTATTTATGTGACTGGAGCATAATAAGATCACACGAGTGTTTTAATGCCTAATTATGCGTAAAGTCACGTACAAAACTTTATCTACATACATATCATAAGTTTTCTACAACATGTACAATATGGCCTACATTTGCATTACTTTATTGTCTGTTCTTCAGAACTATTCGAAAGTTCGAAACAAATGACTAACATTTAATTTAGGCATAATATAATACACCTATGAACGTGAAAAAGCATTACCTACCAGCGTTATTCAATAATCACTACAAAATATGATTCCTTTTCTTTAAGAAGATGGTCGAAATTTTAATGTGATTAGTTTTGGCTACCTATACTGTAGTTTAAACATATAATGCAACCACAGATACAGGTTTACTAATATAGGCCATTTGCTTATCGTTTCTGAACATATTATAGGGAAGTTCTGGCATGGATGTAGATAAATATATTTAATCTATACTATTTAGAGATTAATAACATTAATTATAATTACAAACAAAAAAGTTGCGAATTGCTGTAAACAGGCCTCTATGCCTTCAAAGCCTTGTATGTCATTCTCAACTATTTTCATTAACATTTTAAACACCATAGATGGAGATTATTGTCCACGTATTACTTCAATCATCGGAATAATTAAAACATCGTGACGTCTAGTGCACGTAAAAATGACGGCTATGAACGGTCATAAGGTTAAATCTGTATAGTCAATGTTTTGATGATATATTTCGAATACGATAAGTTAAGTTTAAATGTTATTGTTCACTGTGATGTTAAATAAAATAAAAAGCTTTAACCGTGTTAACATGATTTTATTTCAACGAATACAATCCCGTGCAGATCCTTTATAAGTTACATCTATAAATGCCATGAAGGCATACAAAATACTTTGAAAATACCTTCTCGTTGCATTTAAGTGGAGTACACATACAGTACAAGTATTACTTAATATTAATGGTGCATTAAGGCACAGGGACAGTTATTGGATAACCTTGAACCTTTTAACCTTTCCAACGATACTGACGGATATTTATCTTTAAGTACAAAATAGTCCTGCGTATATTGTAGTCGATGCTTTTCAGCAATCATTGGTCTACTTTTATATTTGACATAGCGTTGAAAAGGTTGAATTTAAGATTGAGCTTGAGAATTGTAAAGTTTTAAAATAACATTTCTTATACAGAGAGAATAAACATTTATTGGGCTTATAATTATGAAAAATTGGCTCAACATTCACTAGATTCTATTGTATTGCATTACAATGCAGACTTAAATATTTGTGTATGGTGTACATTATAAAAATACTTATATTTAATAAGAGAATATTAAGAAAATATCTATCCACATAAAATACCATTCGTATATAAGAACGCCTTAACCTTTTAAACGCCACGGTCGATTGCTATTTTACGTGCCCGTGACGCCACGGACGTCATATGCCGCAACAAAATATATGAAGGTTAGAACAACTCGCTGACAGTCTGGCGTCCACGGCACAAAAATCTGCCGACGTGAATTGCCGTCTTTGGCGTTCAAAAGGTTAACAGCAATGTTTTTAGCCCATATTCCCATATTCATAAATTGAGGCCAGATAGGACTACATTAGGTCAAAACAAAACTTTTCGATTATATTTTCAAACATTTTTATAATATAATATGTTTTTTAATACTATGTGCCATCCATCACCTATATAGCAGGTTTATATTAGAGTTAGCATACAGAGTGATGTAGTTTTGTTGTCTGTCTTAAATATAAATATATACATTAAAGACATTTATAGTTTGGCAAAAAAGACAGAGAAATAGGCCACGTTTGGAACGAAACTGGCATCATGATCCATATATAAAACCGCTGCTTAAGGTGGTCCCTCTTGAAAACATTGTAATTTCATCTGCTTATTACTGAGTCAAACTCTTTTTTGCCAAGTTATACACTGATTGTCACAAAGTTTAACCCTTTAAACGCAGTGGCGTTTACGCAACTCATTAATATACGATATCGTATTTTATCAGATGAGTTCGAATTCATCTTGTATTCTAGCTTATAGATGGATATTGAAGCTGACTGAGAAATTAGATAAATACGAACATTTCCGACCAAATACTATGTGGTATGATTATTCACTACATCTGTAAGCTGGTTTACATGTTGGGGACGCCAGTCAGTGAGTTGTTTTACGTTTCTAACATTTTAAGTCGACATATCCTATGTCCTGGCGTCTAGGGCGCTTAAAAAGCTGACGGCAGTAACGTTCAAAGGGGTAAAAGTCTATTAACGTCATAAAGATAAAAAGTTTGCTTACTGACTGCAGTAAAGAAAGATTCAAATTTATCTGTGAATTTATTATACAAATTAAACATTAACATTTAACTCGTGATGGTATACTTATAATTGGAAACACTTATCCATATTTTCTGGTCCAATTTTTAAAGGCGGGCTTTACTTTGGTACACGGTTTTATAGCATTAAAAGCACTTTCATCACATTTTAAGGTATTTGCATTAATAACGTTTTGCTACAAAAAACTATAACAACGGTAAGTAGTAAAAATCAAATATAAAAGTTTTTCTTAATTATTATTAATGATTAACGTATATTCTGCACGACTTATTCAATACAAATAAATATTAAATACAGGATGTTTGGCAGTCGGGTGTTGGGGTTTTAGAAGATAATAGTAATGGTCATTCTGAACATTTTTGATACCCTTTATTATTATGCATTTTTTGAAGATATTGTATTTTTTTTAATCCTTGAAAATTTTATTCAATAATTTTTTAGTGTTTTACCTTCGCAATACCTTGGTTCTTCAAAATAAATTCAAATTGACGCCCCTCGATGCTTGACTGATTATTAATTGTTATTCTTGCAAACAAAGTTTTTTTTCGAAAATTGGAAAACAATTACAATATCTGTGAAAACCGTGCAACTTTGCATAATAGTAAATGTGGTTAAAAGTGTTCAGAATGACCTTAACTATCATCCCTTAAAACCACTACACCCGACTGCTCAAACACCCTGTATATAGGTAATTAAAAACTTAATAAACCCAAATGCACGTATATGGACCCAGAATGTATGGAATACTCGTCGAAAATTAAAACTAAATTAAATACCTAATAAAACCGGATGTGCATTGTTTTTTTTTTACTATGACTATTTTCATTTCATATATGTATATCAAATTTCAAATGTATTTCCACCTCTATCTCTCCATTGAGGCACGAGTGGCGCGTGAAAGGGATAGGGCGTCGATGAATTAGTATTAACAAGAAATTACTTGTCTAATTTAATTTGTGATATTGAAACTCCTAGTAACGATTGGCAATAACAAAAAAGTTGGTTTCATTTTCACAACAAATGCAAGACAAAGATACGGGTTCGTTAACTCGATTGCTCAGGGGTCTAACTAGTTAGGCTGGCTAACCTAAAAACTCATAGAGGAATTCTACGGTTCCGTTACAATGACATAGCTGAATATCATTTATAATATTTATAAAGTTCAAGGCACATTCTCTCAGTTCACTCTACACTAGCGGGTACAAACTTCCATTCCGGGTACATTTTGTATGAAAATCAGAGGCCTTCGCAATGAAAGTGTTGTGTTGAGGGTGTAGGCATATAAAGTGTATATAAAATGCTCCCATTCCATACACATACAACACATTGTATATAAATGCTAGTACACGATAGAATAAAAATTTAAAATGTATATAAGTCGCTACGCTTTAAAGATTAATATCAAAAATCGGTGTAACATCAATGAAAATATATCAATCCTAACTTTTAAACATTTATAACATTTTTTATAAATTTATTCGATCACATTTCACTTTTCTCGGATAAATTAATTAGGTGCGAGAAGCATACAAATACATAACGAACTTGAAGCTCATTAATATTCAATTCAAATTGTATTTAGGGTCCGAACTCTTTAGTACCTCTTTTTAACAACAGGGGACTCAAAAACAACTTGATTGTACCTCGTAGAATAGAACCCCAGATTGTATTAAGAGGTCTCTAACGTCATATTTGAACTGCCATACAAAATTGTCCAAGGAGTAAGGGAAATAAGGTACAGATTTTTTTAATGAATCATCAAATATTTACAAATATTTAAAAAATTCGACACACTATTCTGTGTCAAATTATTTTAATAATAATATAACACATCGATTGAGTTCAAAAGGAAAACAATAGTTCACTAAATGTAATAGGAAATAATTACATCTGTAGTTTGAATTTTTTGTCTTGATATCTAATCATTTTTCCACAATATTTTCGTTTTTTTGGTTATTTTTACATAATGTTGGAAAAATATTTGGTCAACGAAAGATATATTTTTTGTAGACCATGGGCGCCTAAACCCAATGCTACGTCAGGTCCACTTTCACTTTACAGCTACAATATACATGATTAATATCTATTAATACTATATTTATGAAAAAAAAGTATGGCTCAAAAAGTAAAAACGAAACGAGGATCGGAAAAAAATATAAAAACGTGGATCGTAATCAACATACGAGGTTAAAACTAAGGGAGTACACAACGCAAAAATATAAAGCCTAAACAGGAAAATGAAAAATCTTATGCTGGTACTAAAACACCGATCAAAAACCAGCTGGCTAGAGAAAGCTCCCGGAGCGGTGTATTGACTCGAATCAAATGAGTTCTAACATGCGACAAAAAATGTACGTCCTGAAGGCCGAAAATGATTGTTGACACGAAAGGTACGTGTAGTTTGATGGGATTTCAATAGTGGCTTTAAATCAACATTATTTTATTATCGTAATGCGTATTATGCATTCTTTAAAACTTAAGAAAATAATAACTAGGTGCACTCCCATATTTTTATCTAGCGGGTGCATTATGGTAGTGTTTATGGCTTTAGGTAACTGCATAAGGCATCCTTTACTTTCGCACTATCATGTTTTGTCAGAAAAAACTAATGTTTAGACCATTTTTACCCACAGCAATAAACATGACCGTAATACGCCCTCAGGTTAAAAAATTGATCAATTCTTATGGTTAAATCTCTCACTGCGGTGGTAGCCCCCTCTTCCACGCCTTGTACTTGAGGTATCCGTCAAATCCGTAGGCTATGATGGCGCACAAACCGAAGAACTGGAAATCAAAGGGTTAGGATGTGTTATTTTTTTAAACTTTATCGTTAACAATGAAGGTTATAGAAATAAATAATGCGAGCAGCCCAAGCCCAAATAAATAATGAAGCGATAGTGGTGGAAATCTATAGGGAAGATCTATCCCTAGCAGTGGACGTGTTACGGCTAAATATATGGTGCTTTTCGGTGCCAGTTAATATTAGAATAATAATTAAGAGGCTTCTTACACATTTTTTTAACAAAGCTGTCACAAATATACTAGATTCGATTTTGACTCAGTAGTTAAAATTGGTAACAATTACTGTTATAACTATACAAATTTACCTAGCAGGTAAATTTATTTTTATTTGAAAAAAGAATTATTTACTTAACCTTTTCAATGCCATGTGACGGATTAATCCGTCAATGGCGTTAGAAAGGTTAAAAGTTATATTAGTAATAGTAACATAACTAAATAATGAAAGAATCTGTTCAGGAATGTAATAAGTACAATCAGTCGAATAATTGTTTTATGTGCTCGCTACGGAAGCAGACATGGGTTTATATTAAATCGTATATATGTAGATACTCCTACATCAGCACCCGCACAAATTGACGCCAGTGGCACGCCTATGACAATTTAACCACGGAGCTCACGTGCTCCTGGGTTAACGCGTCGTCAAATTAAATCAGTAAAAGGAAGAACAACTTAAAGTCCTAGTTGCCAAATCGTATTTACGAGGGGTGATCCAAAAATAGTGATAATCGAATACTATCCGTGGCTGAATACGGTAAAAAGAGGTCTTATTTTTTAAAGCGGTTACTGGCCAGTAAATTAAAAAAATATATATTGAAAAATATGTATATGTCATTGAGTTATTTTCATTTGTTTGTGACTGTTCGGAATAAATACATGAAAATGGAGAAAAATGAAGTGAGAGCCGTCATTAAGTACTTCTGTATAAAAAAAATGTGTACTAAAGATATACATATTGAATTGGCGGGAACATTAGGGGACTCCGCACCACGATATTCTACCGTTGCACGTTGGTGCAAGGAATTTAACTTGGGTAGGACATCAACTGAAGACGAGCACCGCGTGGGCCGACCGTCCACCGCTCGTACTGACAACAACATCAAAAAAAATTAAGATTTAGTTTTAAGTGACAGAAGAGTGACGATCAGGTATTTAAATGAAATGACGGAGATCTCGTATGGCAGCATTCAACGAATATTAACCGAAGATTTGAACATGAACAAGGTATCCGCTCGTTGGGTGCCACGAATGTTAAATGACGGCCAAAAGGAGATTCGATACCAGATGTCAAAGGTCAATCTTGAAAAATTTCAAGCTGACCCTGAAACTTTTTTGCGACGATTCGTCACCGTGGATGAGTCTTGGATTCACCATTTCGATCCGGAGACCAAGCAACAGTCTATGACCTGGAAACGACCGTCCTCTCCGACCCCAAAGAAATTTAAGGTCACCAGTTCAGCGGGTAAAGTTATGGCATCCGTGTTCTGGGGTGCCGAAGGGGTAATAATGATCGATTATTTGGAAAAAGGAGCCACGATTACGGGCTAATATTACGCAGAACAAATAAAGAGATTGCGGGAAGCTATCAAAGAGAAGCGACGGGGTAAGTTACGGTCTGTTGTGCTGTTCCACCAGGACATGCATCTCCTCATAAGGCCAGAGTTGCAATGGCTGCTATCCAGGATGCGGGTTTCGAATTGCTTGATCACCCCCCCTATTCACCGGACCTCGCCCCCAGCGACTTCTATCTGTTTCCACGGCTAAAGGAACACCTCAGAGGCAAGAAATTTTTGAATGACAATGAGGTCATGGCTGCTGTGGAGGCGTTTTTGGACAGTCAAGAAAAAACATTTTTTTTAATGGAATTCGCGGCCTAGAAAAAAGATGGCATAAGTGTGTAGACTTATTTGGAGATTACGTCGAGAAATAAATTTAGGTTTTGGTCACTTGAGTTGTTTTACATATTAATTATCATTACTTTTGGATCACCCCTCGTATGTATCCTAATGGTCTATTTGTATATTATTTGTAATGGGCAGACGACGGATGCAAATTACGGGTTACCTATCACAACTTCGAAAAATGTTTGACCGAATTTTGGTTCGACAAATACTTTTCGTCAATTATGGTTTGGGTTTTTTTACGTTTGGACGAATGATCATTTCGAATAGTTTTATTTATTCATTACTTGTTTTGGTTTTTTAACGATTTGACAAATTATCTATACCTCATTACTGGTTTCGGCGTATCAACAGTTGTCCAATGTAATGCTTTGTCTATTTGTCTTTTTCCTATTTCTGATTTTACCTTAGTATCCTTTGCCCAATATTACGGCTCGGTTTATTCATAGTTTACCTAATTTTAAATCTTGTCTTGATCTTTGCATTGTCTGGATAAATTATACTTAAGCAAGTTTTTCGGGGCAGAAAAAAAATAACCTCGAAAGCCAAGGCGGGAGCGAAGCTCCCGCCTTGGCCTTCTAACCTAACCTATCTGAGTCGGTTCTGCCCTGACTCGTCTTGCTCGTTGCATTTTGTAGATAGTTGAAACTAATTACAAGCAAGATTTTTTGGCCGAAATGAATATTTGACGTAACGTAGCAAAATCTATATGTAACATTGATGAAGTGAAAAATGGGTTAAGAAACAAAATACAAAACGATCCACAGGCTAGTTGTAGCATTGGTGTAATGAAAAATGGGCTTTGAAATAAAATACGTAACAATACATAGGGTACGTGACTACAAGGAGAAAAGTTGCTTGGACTAACGAACCATTTACTTAAAGTCAAATGGTGAAATAAAAAAATGACGAATCGTGCCATCGGAGAAACGATAAAAAACGAAATGTTTTCGGTCAAATGAAATTCGGTCAAAAACTTTTCGAGGTTGCGATAGGTTACCCAAATTACGTCAAAATAATGTAGACTTCATTTAAAAAAAAACATCACTGCAAAAACAGTTATACAATTTTATTATTTAAGTAAATAATCATATTCTTTCTTTATTACGTATTTTCAGTACATTCGTTTTATTGTTCACTATACGCTTATATAGGGAAATTGACCTCTCCACATGTACAGACAGACGTAAGAGGGGCGTATTCGTATAGTGATACTTCAGTACTTTATTATCATACAAAAACTTTCAAACAAATAATATTCGAAATTCAACAAAAGTCTTATGCTTTTCTCACCATATTGCATCCATTAACTATTAACATTACTATTCATAGTATGTTAGCCTAGAATTTATAATGGCCCTACAACTTAAAACAAAGCTATTACGAAAATAACTTACTCCAACCGCATATCCACTTTCTCCCACTACAGCAGCCATTATTGAGAGAATTATATACACAAGCACCACAGCGCAGCAGTAGAGCAGTTCTCCCTTGAGCCATGGCCAATGGTCATACTTCTCCACCATATGGAAGGTGTATGACAGCAGAAAGAACGTGGTTATGATGATGGCGATCCAATACAGAAGGTTGTAGAAGATTGCGGAGATGAAAGCCCAGGAGACTTTGATGCAGATGAAGCCGATTAAATTGCACATCTGAAACGAATATTTGATACGTGAGATATAGTTTAAAAAATTAAATCAGTCAGTTAAATGGAGCGATAAAAGATAAACTAGTCATAATTATTTTTAAAACCACCCGATAAATACATAAATAAATATATATCATGCTGATCCCGTATTTTAGAGCTGGTATTTCTGAAAAAAATGACTGATTTTCATGAAGCCTAATTAAAACCCACCCAGAGTAAAAAATAATCTATTTTTAAAATAAGTTTCGGATAGAAATTACATTTTTGGCACCAGCTTTTGTAGCTGACTGTACTTGTTTTATAAAGTCATTATCTGCTTATCAAGACCAAACTAATTCTCATTATGAGTCTCAACACAGTGGGTGTACTTTACGAATAGCGGAGATCCTGTGGCCACCTTCCGACTCATCATATCAGCTCTTAGATACCATACTATTGCATTGTCATGCAATTAACACATGTATGAAACTGTGTCAAATTTAACTCGCAGGATTTGACCTGTACATACATTGCAAGTTAAGTTAAAGCTTGTAAAAAGCAACTGAAATGGTCAATCTCTTTGGAAGCTATAATATAATGCACACAGATATCCTTGTCAAAGGGTCTAGCAGGCTAAGCTAAGAAGAATGGCCCCCACGAGGGATTGTGTTCTACTTTTAGGTGGAGTAGTGGCAGGATCTAAGAACACTGTATGCCTGATATCAGCCTCCGATCTTCTTTTGTTTCAGATTTATTCACGAAAATGTTAAAAAGTCAATGTAATTTTTAAACTGTAATTATAGCTAAACCTAGCCAGCGAGGGTAACCAAATAAAATCAGAATTGTGAAGGATATAATGGGGTTACTAATACATATTTTTACAGACCTTCATGTCCTTAAACTTAGATGAAAAAAAAAATGTTTTTTTTTTCGATTAATTTTTTTGCCACTTCTCGCGGAGACACAACTACAAAAAAAAATACGTGACAAGCCACAATTGTCAACTACGTATACATTCAAAAACATTTTCAAATATCATGGTGCGTCATGTCAACAAAAATAAATAAACGAACGTCTATTTACTATATCATGTCATATTAATAGAGTAGTAATAGCAAATGAGTATGTAAGTAGGTATAACATCCTCTTTCGTTCATTATAAAATAATTCCATGACATATGTCATATATTTACGACTACACAGTTTCTAGCTATTTTTTATGTCGTTTCTTGCAATAATGTCTGAAAGCAGATGTAAATGTTGTAATAGATGTTTACGCAAAACGAAAGACAAATACAGAACGTTGACGAAGCTTTGTTATTTTCTAGGGCTACAAATAAAAATATTTTGACTGACGATATTTGGTGTGGTAAATGTCCTAAACTTTGACTTTCCTTATTTGTGTAGAATAAGAAAGAAAAAAAACACATTTAGAATAATAGTACCATAGCTAATACATTTGATTTGCAGCTGACGACAAAATATACCTTCGTTTATTTATTTTTGTTGTCATGACGCACCGTGATATTTGAAAATGTTTTTGAATGTATACGTAGTTGACAATTGTGGCTTGTCACGTAATTTTTTTGGTAGTTGTGTCTCCGCGAGAAGTGGCAAAAAAATTAATCGAAAAAAAAACCAATTTTTTTTTTCATCTAAGTTTAAGGACATGAAGGTCTGTAAAAATATGTATTAGTAACCCCATTATATCCTTCACAATTCTGATTTTATTTGGTTACCCTCGCTGGCTAGGTTTAGCTATAATTACAGTTTAAAAATTACATTGACTTTTTAACATTTTCGTGAATAAATCTGAAACAAAAGAAGATCGGAGGCTGATATCAGGCATACAGTGTTCTTAGATCCTGCCACTACTCCACCTAAAAGTAGAACACAATCCCTCGTGGGGGCCATTCTTCTTAGCTTAGCCTGCTAGACCCTTTAGAACACCCTGCTGTTCGCATCAGGGGTATAATTTACTTACCAGCTGAATGACTTTCAATATCCCCGGCAAAGTGGTGATATACTCCCTATCGAACCGTAACACCTTTGCTGGCGCAGATGGGGTGGCCGGCTGGCTCTGGTTGTTGGCGTAAACATCGTACATCTTGTACTAGTTCTGAAAATATTTTATTTTAACCACATAAAAATGATTATTTTTAAATTGGTCTTTTTTTTTTTTTTATATGATAAATAGTATTCGTATTTCGGATGGCGATGCAAATCTGTCTAAAGAACATAATTTCAACATTTAAAGCATATCGCTTGAATACATCCAGAAAAAACAAACATTAAAAAATAATAATTGCAAAATTATAAGTCAAAAACATAACAAGTAGGATATTCATACTCGGCGAAAATATTCTTCATCACAAGAGGTACTCACAAAAAAATCCCTGAGCCCCTTGATGATGATTTAAATAACATTGTATTTTTATTTGCTCATAGTACAAAGTGACATACCCTGACGTACACCTGCTACAGATTTGCTAGTTCGGGTGCGAGGTATGGTGATGAGGATAAGTAGGTAGTTGGACCCTCTTAGTCAGACAGTGGTAGTAAAAGTGTTACGTTTTCTTGGATGTAATATGGTCTTTTGACATTTTCTTTAAGAATTCCCACATTTCCCACATCTGCCCAGCTAATCAAAATAGCGGCATGTCAAGTAAAACTCTCATAGCATTCACAACCTTATTACTAATACCAGACGGTTCAATCTGGTTTGGCAATTAAAATTGAGATACCGCTTATTAGTTTAAAACAGCAGACCCGTTCTCACCCAGCATACTTTTGTTGCCACATTGAACTTTATTCATCAGTAATAAACCAGGCGGTGTGCAGGTGGCAGCAAATAAGAACAGCCCCTATATGTACAGATGTAGTGCATAATTGTTTTCCTTCGTATTTTGTCGGAAATGTTCGTATTTGTCATGCTACTTCAGCCAACCTCAGTACTTTTTGTACTGTGACCGACTGAAATAGCAAGACACGTTTGTACGTTTCCGTGAAAATACGAAGGAAAACAATTATGCACTACATCTGTAAATATGTTATTAATTTTCTAGTACCCCTAGTAAAAGCTTGGAGCTTAATCAAAGTCAAAGTCAAAGTCAATGTGCCTTATTCTTCAATTTAGTCATAATGTAATGCACCTATTAATGTCAAAAAGCATTACTACTGGTTAGTTTGGGACTAAGGCATATTTGTGAATGATTTTTTTTAACAAACTGACAGTGCAAAGCAAAAGTGTAAAACGCACTGAGATCGGAAGAGACTCAGTGCGGGCATCACCCCTATCTAAAGGGCGTACCCAAAGAGTAGCAGAGGCGGTTTCACGACTCAGTGCGGGCGTCACCCCTATCTAATAGGCGTGCCCAAAGAGTAGCAGAGGCGGTTTCAGTATGGTAACTCGCCACCTCCTCTCTCCAATCCAATCCAATCTTGTTTTAGTGGTAAACGGGTCATAATCTCTTCTCTCTCTAATCCACAGATTAAATTATCTGACAGTTAAAGTTGTCACTTCCCTTTAATTTATCATATGAAAGAGACCAACAGAGCTTAACTTAATCTGACAGGTGTTATCATCTAGGGATTGGAAAAACAACTGTTTTTACCTCGTGTAGCTACTTTCTTTTTAGTAAGTTTATGTTTTATTTGTATGCAGTTAGTTGATAAATGAGATAAGAAATACAAATGACTAATCGAGTATTTACAATGATAAGGGCCAACTTACGTATGGATAGCCATACTAAATCCTGACACACCTAACCATCCTAACGGAAAAAAACACATGTTGCATACATTCAATCTCCCTAAGACTTATCCAAGTCACATGTTGAAACTATACTTAACCAATTTAATTAATTAAAGCCGGAGCAGTGTGTATTTATAGTTTTATTGGTCCTAATTAAAATACCCAATTGTTAATCTGTAATATACTCACTTTTTTATAGATGCCTTATCAAAACTACAACGAATTAACACTTAAATAAATAGTTTGACTGCACTTAAGAGTGCTTTTGTTTTAAAGAAAGGAAAAAATATGTTAATTTTTTACTTCAAATACAAGCTCCGCGAAAGGTGGTACCTGCGATTTGTTGACATCATTTGACATTTGACAAGTACAACAGGTTGACATACTCTGTTTACGGGTTGACAGGTATTTTCTTTTTTTGGAAGTGTTCTAGTTATGAAAATAATCGTCTCTATTCCGCGTTAAAGGGATAGCAAACTACTGAATCTATTTTTAGTGATAGAGATATTACTAAAAAGATAGATGAACAAACTGGAGCGCATCATAATCGAAAACAATGGTTTATCCGCTGTATTGAGGTTTTTCTTGCGTTTTTCCCTTTATCGATTTGACAGCCGATACAAGTAAAGTAACGTCTCTATCTCTATTTAGTCTATGACGTACAGTGGCGAAACGTGCAGTGTCGTATCGGTGGTTGTATGATACTTGCGAATTTGTGCGAATTTTGAAATTTAATTTTGCATGTCTCCTTAATTAAAGTTATGTGATAGTCGCTCATTGACTGCCGGTGCGTAGTATTTGTCGTTATTAATAGCTCCATTTACATCGCTTAGGGATCTTAGACCGGGAAAAAGGTATACGCAAATTATTTTGTAAACATTCTAGATAAATCAGATTGTGCTAGTGCTTGGATCTAATGGGAGATAGGGACTGGAGGCCGTTTATTTACGGCGGTCTGGCGTCGATCGTTGCAGAATTTGGTGAGTTAATTTCGTAATTACAGCGACAGTTTTTTTCTAACCTATTTGGGCACTTTCGCATTTAAAATTCACGGTATGTACGCATGCCTGAGGATGAATAGATAAGATAACGTTAAGACAGGGTAATAACATGATTGTGCTCTAGTAACAGTGCTAGTATTATATATAAAATTTAACTGATTTATGTGCTAAAGCTTAACTCCGTTGTAAAGATGATAAAACCTGCTTTTCTGTCTAGTAACTCAACCAAACGTTAAAAGAAGCGTTTAACTATTTTATTTTCTTAGTTAAGTCATTTTTTTTCCCAATTTAATGATAAGTATGACCCAAGAAAGCCATTTTCTATCCTACTTACCATCTGCTGAAAGTAGTAATTGAAGAGTAATTTTTTTATCTGTAATAGCATTTCTTATACTTTTTTTGGCCTCAGTAGAATCTGGTTTCATTGTTAGTCCTAAATGAGAATTAAAAAAAAACTGGCTTGCTGACCCTTGTAGCAACCTCATGGAACCCTAGAGCTCTATGGAGAACAATTTACTACCTAATTGCTGCTTAATTTACTACCTAATTGCTGCTTATGAAAATCACATCCATTGTTAAATAAATACATTTGGTTTTTACTCATTTTCATGGTGTCCTTTCATTTTGCCAAACAACGTTTCCCAAACTGATTTACTTCCCAAATGTTTCATTTGGGCAAATGCTTTTTTCGAAAACTGTAAATATTTCCGGATGTATTTCAGGACCATCATGTAGAACGCTATAGGTTAGGTTAGGTTTGTCTTTTAAAAAACCCATTTTCATACATATGGGAATGCATCATATTAGAACTTCAAAATACCATTTATTAAATAATGTTGAATTGCAAATGTGCCTTACCTCACTTACCATGGGAAGATTTATGTACATACATGCAATATGCATAAATCTGGCCAGCACCAGAGAGAAGGCACAAGTGCAATTAATTCACAGAAGCATATTAAACTCTCAAAGGTTATAATAAGGTAAAATAAATAAGAATAAGAATAAGAATAAGAATAATTTATTTACCAAAAGAATACATGTTCCTTAATCCAATTACATCGGATCCCAAACTAGGCCGAGCCTGTATCTTGGGCATCCCAGGAGTGAAGCTATCATGTAGGCGTTAAACATTTTACATTGTACTAATAGCTTTTTAGAAATATAAAATACAATAAACCATGCAAAAATTAACTGTGTGTGTGTGTGTGTGTGTGTGTGTGTGTGTGTGTGTGTGTGTGTGTGTGTGTGTGTGTGTGTGTGTGTGTGTGTGTGTGTGTGTGCGCGTGTGTGTGTCGGTTTGTGAGTGATTTGATTATGTGGGTGAAGGAACTGAGGGAGTGTGTGCGTTTGTTAGAGTGAAGCCCCTAAGAGGAAACCTCTAGCAGACACTCAGTTTCAGCGTAAGTTAGAGTGGTGAACCATTTCTCCACTACGCTAAATTACTATTACTGTTACAATTTTGGATGATTAGACCTTTACAAATTGTTGATGCTCACGCAAAAATTGCGGTGTATTGGCAAGCCAAATTAAGGGCCTGGCTACGCGCAATGACTTGCAAGTGCAAACGGTATGTGCAAAAATTGGAATTGGATGGAATTGAAATTGTACAGTATACAGCAAATTGGAATTTGCACAAGTATGATTGAGCGTGTAGCGGGGCCTTAAGGCTCACTGTCACTAATCTATAGCCCACATGCATGTAGCAATCCATTGAGGGGCTGTTTTAATATTTTTGAGCAGATAGCTATTGCGGCGGCAAACGTATCATGTAAAGCATGCGGGCATGGCTGTTGTTCGAATTTTTAAATAATATCCAGATTTTGTCCTAAATTTCGAATTCAATGCTTCATGATAACAGTGCCTAGTTCTCCATGTCTAAACTCAGTTCTCCACTCCGCAGGAACATTCCCCATCGACACTACCAAGACCCGTCTCCAGATACAAGGGCAGCATATAGACGCACGCCATGTCGAGCTACGGTACTCCGGCATGGTTGACTGCTTCGTCAAGACCTCTCGCCAGGAGGGAGTCAAGGCTTTATACTGCGGGTAAGTGTTTTGCTTAGGTCTTTTTAAACTAGTGACACAATATTGGCAAGGCTCCCACAAAGTAAGTATTGGATAAGGGGGATATGAAATAGCTGCATGGCTGGTTGATGAGATTTGAAACATTTAGATTGGTATTCCATAAGTATTAAGCAATGTGATGCAGTCGCCGAACTTTTTGAAACCTTCGGATAACGAACGTCGTCTTCACATTAGTCTGTCCGCCTACTTCGGTTGCCTAATTGGGCGGTTGTGGCTGTCGCTCGCCGAGTGCGGACTACCGCGACTACACCGCGTTCTTTACACTGTTGCGGTCGCCGTATGCAACAAGCGGCGGACGACTGGCAGCTTTACGAGTAGTATCTCTTTTCCGACTAAAATAGAGGCCCTGTTGTGTGTGAGAGAGCTGGAGGATGAACTAGCATTAAGGCATCCTATCGTAGTACTGCGGGCCTATTATGGTCGCGTTCATAGATATGGATAAACGTGGACAAAATATTTGTCCGTTTCTGACCAGTATGTTAGTGTGAGAGTGACGGATGCTTTATCCATCGCGATAAAGGCGAACATAATACGGGCCCAGGACGGCTAGCACATGTTGTCCGCGTCCCTCGGATCTCCCTTTCTAACTAGCCTGCACGGATCAGGAGGAACTGAGCGACAAGATGTGCACACGCCTTTGAGCCTCGACTGTTACTTTGCGTGAATCATGTCAGCCAAAAGACGTCCACTGCTGGACATAGGCCTCTCCCAAGGCTTTCCACTCAGACCGGTCTTGTGCTTTTCGCATCCACCGCGGTCCCGCGATCCTGACGAGGTCGTCTCTCCATCTTGTTGGAGGCCTACCTACAGCTCGTCTTTCGTCGTACTTTGCGTACAGTCAACAGTCTATGGACTTTGTCAACGTGACGTTGTGAACCAAATCATAGGTAGTATCATACGTTTTTTTTTTTTTTTTTATGGCACAGAGAAGGCAAACGAGCACACAGGCCACCTGATGGTTAGTGGAAACTGTGACCCATAGACATTCGCATTCACAAGACTGCAAGCCTAAGACTGCAAATGCGCTGCCAACCCTGAGGACTAAGATGGAATGCCTTTATGCTAGTCATTACACCGGCTGTCTTATCCCCAAACCGGAACACAACAATGCGAACACTGCTGATTGGCGGTAGGTTAATGGATAAGATGGTGGTAGCGATCCGGACGGACCCTGCACAAGGTCCTACCACCCGCAACGTCACTTTAACATAGTCCAAAGTGGCCTAGATATCACATCGGTTGACTGGACATATTTTTGAGTCTTTGGGATACAAAAATATTGTTTGCATTTAAGTTGGCCTTCTTCGCCATTTCATAAATACCTAAAGGTAATTAAGTACAGTACAAGCAAAGTAGGCAATAATACCAGCGGTCTATCACCTTCATGTTGTTTTTTGTTAAGTGTGTCACTTTTCGTCTCATCACCTAGCGGTTCCAACGGAAGATCAGTGCTGGCTTTACGGCTAGCGAATGCTGAGTTGGGACCGTTTCGCAACAATTTCCCTGTCTTGTTCTTTTTGTATTTATGTGATGTAATATTGTATTGTTGCGAAGTAATCTCTACAAAGTGCAATAATGTTTCTCCTCTTAAACCTATTCGTATTTTTAATGTTGTATATACTATGAAAAACTGGGTCTGCACGTTATCCTAGGAAACATTCAAACCTAGTGTTTCATAAAAATAACAACATTATCAAAAATCCTGAATATTGGACTTGATATAGGGGTGAGTTATCGCCCGGAAATCCTGGAACTAAATATGTAAGGAATTTTTTTGACAGCTACGTGATTCATGATTTTCCTTAATTATATCTTCGCCAATACATATGACAACATACCGGCTCCGGGGTTACACTAGAAACTTTCCCCTTTATTGTTTTATTGTGAGCTATAATTTGCTCTTATCTTTAATAAACAATTCTGACGAGACATTGTACAATAAGTCGTCATTATTAGCTGAACAATGTTAATGTTGTTTGCTTATTATCGAGAACAATATATGTTTATTATTATCATCATTGAGCTAGCAAAAACACGCGCGTCGTGGAGAGCTATTCTCTTAACGTCTTGCTTCACTGGCAATCATAAGTATATAAGCATTTGTATGTTTTAAGTGCGGTTGCGTCGAAATGACCAGTGAGCAAATCGAAGAGATCTTCAAACATGTTGTCAAGAATTTATATGGACACTCTTTATTTAGACGGCTACAATTTTATTTCGGTTTTTAATGCAGTGTACTTACGTCATACTTACACAATCGTATACTTAATATAATCTCACAATGCTGTTAGGATTGTTTTTTTTATTACCTTGCTTTTCTAATCGGCTTTCGAGTAAACGTGGTGTTTTATTTCCAATAGGCTTACGTTTAGCCTGGACTGTCATTTAAGTTCAGAGTAATTTTGGATGCTTTTGAAGGGTTTGCTTGAGTTATTGTCGCCAAAATAAGCAGGCGTCACAAACTGGTTGAATTTCTTTCGCACGTCATAAAACAAGCGATAAGATGCCAATGTTAATTTAAAGTATCGGCTGTAACGACATTTCCATTTCATGGGAACATGTCAAAATTGAAAGACTACACACTTCCTTCAAGAGAGTCTGTAATGTTTCGTAAATGACTAAAGGATGATATGAGAATGCTCGTTGGCGTGTCGTGTAATGCTAGAAGATTGGATAACAATGATCAAACATTATCCGAAAATACTCTTAATGCAGACATTCATATATAAAATGTTTTGTGATTGACAGACAACGCTCAGGCTAAATTTCTGAACATGACCAGGAAAATCGGGCATATAACATGAAACGAAGTGTCAGATGCTATTTCCCATGGGCACTGTTCGAATTCCCAGAGTAAAGATACCGTATGTTCGTTTGTGGACTATAGATACACTGTATCAGAAATTGATTTCATACCAATCGGTTTGAGACAAATAAACAAATACATATATCATACATATGACATTTACAATACAATACAATACAAAACACTTTATTGAAACACCACATACACCAAGTAATGGATATATGTACGACCGGCCAAGAAAGTGGTCTACCAGTTTTGATAACAGTTTCTGTAAGATCTTCTTTGAACCGCGGCGACTGTAACAGCTACCACCGCGAGGATATGGCGTTTCCACCATGAAGTGATTTTGCACGTGTCAAGTATAAATAAGTATAAATCAATATAGCAATAAAATACAATCCAATCTTCTTCAGGAAGATTGGAGGCTACGTTGTACGGTGATATGTAGAACAGAGGTCAAGATAGTTTTAACCTCTGCACCACTGCGAGTCCACTTGAAACGGGAAGTAAGATGCCAGATACACGAAATAAGTCCAAGTCTTCTATTACTGTGCAACGCAAAAGCACAATAACTTTCAGAAAAGAAATTCTACAAAACTAAACAAATTACACATCCGCCATCTTTTTACATTGCTTTTAGCATTACATTGTTGACTGCTGAGTTTCTTGTGGCGTTTCTTCTCAGCAGTGGTCTCCTCTTGGGAAGCGCTGGTAGTATCTTGACGTGTAAAAGTGCCCGAGCGGCCTACTTACTGAATAAATTTCTTTTATCTTGTTTTTTATCACATTTGATGCCCTTCTGTGAGATCTAATTATCGCCAAGGTTGACAATTGTCACTGTCATAATATTATTGCAAGGGAATATCGAACTTGTTGTACCACGTGCAAATAAAATTCAACCGTAGGGTGGTAGAACACATTTTTGGCCGACTTTACAAGAAAAAAAAACTTACTATGATGTTTTCTTTTTATTTCAACCATATAAGATTGTATAGAAATGAAAAAAATAATTAGTAATTTCGTTTTATCATCCGATCAAATGTCTAAGAAGCATAATAAGATCTAGGAGTAATTTCTTTGTTCTCCGGCCAAATACCTACTTGTAGACGCATGACAAAAACATGTTTGGAACTATTTCAATATGAAGTAAACATTGCATAGCTGATAGTTATCGCGCGTTTTCCGTTTTGGCGCGTTCTCAAGATTGTTTTTGTTGCGTGATGGTTGTCAATGCGTAATAAGTTAGTGCAATAGGAACTGCGTTTGTTTTTCGCGTGGATTCTCTTGCGGGAGTGGTTTTCAAGTAGACACCCAAAATAGATTGTGTTGACACTGGATGTCCGATGTCCTTCAAACACAAGGGAATCACTGATTATCATAAAAAAACCGAGCATACCTCACCCAGTTATCAAGCTATTATGTTCTTCGTCGACCACCGGAATACCTTCACCTATGGTGTTAAATTTTAACAAGACAAATAAGATCCTTTTTGATAACCAGCTTAGCATCGAAGACATATTAAATTATCTGGTTAGTAATGCTTATCTACGAGGAACGAGAACTCCATAAAACCAGTTCCCAGATAATATGTGATAAGATGGAAGTTATGACTCCTTTATTATACTCTATATTACAGCATATGGCCGGCAGTCCTCCGGCAAGCTACGTACGGCACTATCAAGTTTGGCACATACTACTCCCTGAAGAAAGCTTTGGCAGCAAGACGGGCTGACGGAGGTGCAGTGGAGCACATACCCACTAATACCTTCTGTGCGGCCTTCGCTGGCGGACTCTCCAGTGCTATTGCCAACCCTACAGACGTGCTCAAAGTTCGAATGCAGGTGAGATAGGCATGATCAAATTTACAGATGCCTCAGCAATGGGTTACGGGGTTCGCTTCCGACTATAGTATTTTAGTCAGAGTTCTAGCTCTTAGAGATTCTGCGGAGCCATTAGCCTTGTTGGTAGTGACCCTGCCTTCGAAGGCAGTGGTTCCGCGTTCAAATCCCGGAGGGATAGATACTTGTGTGATGAGCGCCGGTAGTTGTTCCTGAGTCCTGGATGTTTTCTATGTATTTAAGTATGTACCTATTTCTCTACATAAGTAAGTTTATGGTTGTCTAGTTCAAATAGTAAAAGCCTGGAAAGCTCCAGGAGCTTAGTTTGGGTTAGGTCAATTTGTGTGACAATCTCACCCCCATATTGACTCACCCCTGATATTGGTTTTTTTTTACATGTGCAAACATATTAGATCGTATTATATGAGCGATAAAAAAAAATGCTTCCTTACTCGGCTTTAGTAACAATTGATAAGATAATTGAGAACACAGGATGGATACGCTGCTGTTTCGACAAAAAACTATGTCTTATGATTATTCACTACATCAGATTTGTAAACTGGGTTTACTACGTCGTCGTCTCGATATCTTATTTAAAGCGCTGTTCGAGTCTTGTATATTTTATCGTAAAATGCATAAGCCCCTTTAGAGATAAAGATAACAGCTCCCTGTGTGTCTAGGTTGGCGATGAAAAACGCAACCTAGTCCGTTGCTTCATCGATATTTACCGATTGGAGGGCATCCGGGGCCTGTGGCGGGGGGTGGGCCCGACCTCCCAGCGCGCCGCCGTTATCGCCGCCGTGGAGCTGCCGGTGTACGACGCGTGCAAGAAGAGGTTCACCCCCACGCTGGGGGACACGCCGGTCAACCATTTTGTTTCGAGCCTGCTCGCAAGCCTGGGGAGCGCGGTGGCCAGCACACCTCTTGATGTTATTAGGGTAAGTTTTGACGTCGCGCTGGCATAGTTGGTAGTGACCCTGCCTACGAAGCTAGCGGTCCTGGGTTCAAATCCCGGTAAGGGCAGATATTTGTGTGATGAGCGCGAAAAATGTTCCGGAATCATGGATGTTTTCTATGTATTTAAGTATTATATTTCTCTATATAAGTATCTCGTTGTCTAGTACCCATAGTACAAGCCTAGAGATTAGTTTGGAACTAGGTCAATTGGTGTAATTCTGTCCCCTGAAATTTATTTATTATTATTTATATAAGTGATACGTTTTTTTTAAATGATAAAGTGATTTATCTTAAAACTTGACATAGAGAGGAAGATTTAATAGGTAAAAGAAAAAAAGAAAGAGGGGAAGTGATTCTAGTTGAAAATAACCCTCTACAGACGTTTTATCTTACTCTTCAAGCACTAAAGGTTTTTTACGGTTCCATACTCAAACTAAGACCCATGCCATGTTTCGTGGAGTTTCTTCTCCACAATTATGGTCTTGTGGTAGAATAATAGACTCACTCTATATTACCGACTTGTAAAAGAGCCCGTAGGTTGCCAATTTACTTAATAAATATTTGATTTTTATTTGGCCATTTTCGTTTGTCAACAGACTTGAAAATTTCAAGATTTATCAAGCGCAGAATGAACAATATCAGTTCTACTATCGTAGCTAAATCCTGTGAATATATAATCAGAACGGCATTAGTCGTTATGTTTAATGGTGGTCGTAAATCCTTTCAAGCTAAGCTAGGTGTTAAAATTATCACTTGTATGCCAGAACGGTCTTGGATGTATCACGCAAAGTACAATTAACTATAGTTAAGTATTTAATACTTGAAAGTAATTAATTGTGCAAAGTGTGGTTGCAGAATTATCACTCTGGGAATGAAGGCAGACAGTATGCACGTATTATTTTTTTCAGACTCGAATGATGAACCAAAGAAAAGTAAAGGACTGCATGGTGAAACCCAGTGAGAAAATATACAAGGGAACCATCGACTGCTTCCTACGGGTATGTACTTTATCATTCAATATAAATTCTCGATTTTGTTAGACTTCATTGTTTTGGATTGATATGTGAATTGTTATGAGTTTATGTCTTACGATTATGAATCGTACTTCAAGTCAGAGATCATTATTTTGTTATTGTATTTTACGATTAGAAATGAATTTCCTTTTGCTAATTTTCTTCACGTGGGCGCTAACAATGGGCCTCATGAGGAAGCTCAAAGTTACTCAGAGGGCTATGGAAAGGGCTACGCTCGGAGTTTCTCTGCGTGATAGAATCAGAAATTATGAAATCCGCAGTAGAACTAAGGTTACCGACATAGTCCGAAGAATAGCTAACCTGAAGTGACAGTGGGCGGGGCACATTGCTCGCAGGACTGATGGCCGATGGGGTCAGAAGGTTCTGGAGTGGCGAGACGAGCTGTAGGTAGGCCTCCAACAAGACGGAGTGACGACCTGGTCAGGATCGCGGGACCGCGGTGGATGGGAAAAGCACAAGACCGGTCTGAGTGGAGAGCCTTGGGGGAGGCCTATGTCCAGCATGACATTAGGGAATCTTTTTCAGATTCATATTTTATTACTCAATATAACACAGTATAAATTACATGACATGTCAAATTATATATGTATCCAACAAACGATTCCTAAGCCGGCGCCTAAACATGCATACATGGCTTTTACTCCAATGATGGTCTTGTCCGAAGCGCCGTAGATTCAGTCCATACATATAATTGTGGCCTATGTGCTAAATAAATTACCTGAAATAGATTTATTTTTAATAATTTTGTTGCACTTTTTGGTAACAACGCCCTGATGATAATTCTAGAATGTTTACATTTCTAAACTGGACATTGACAGTCTAAACAGTTGAGCACTCGCTTAAAGCTCTGACGACAGCGCTCAGTCAGTTAGGAACGATTAAGTCGTTACTTAGTTACCATTTTTAGGGTTCCGTACATAAATAAAAAAACAGAACCTTTATAGGATCACTCCTGCTTCAGTCTGTCTGTCCGTCCATCTGCCACAAGCAATTTGCTCCGAATCTACCTAACCAAGTGAAATTTTGTATGATGGTGTAATCCTATGACCCAAACAGATGTGCAAAGTTCTTTTTTTTTAAATAATGTTCAATTTCAGGTGACAAATTAGGAAATTAAAGAAAAAGTTTAGCAGACCTTACGGTGTCATAATATATTAAATGAAAGGGCTCGCTATGAGGATCTCAAATATACTATTGTTATTATTGTAAAATAAATATTTTTGATTTTATGCATGAAAGAAGACGAAATTTGACCGTTCCATCCCACTATAGAACCTTGTCATATAAAACCCTTATAATTCCCATGTAATTTCTATCTCGTCACTTGACGCTGTCATTATGACAGGGTTCCAGAGTGGCATAACAATTAAAACCCGTGACTGTACGGCGGTAAATGACTGACAAAAATAAAATGTTCCAGACGGTAAGAAGCGAGGGCTTCCAGGCCCTATACAAAGGCTTCATCCCGACGTGGCTGCGCATGGGCCCGTGGAATATCATCTTCTTCCTCTCCTACGAGCAGCTCAAAGCACTATACTGAGGGGGAGAGGTGAGTCTCACTACAAACCTTTTTTATGGCACCTGTGGGGAAGTAACTCAGGACTGCAAATGTGCTGGCAACCCTGAGGACTACGGTGGAATTCGTCTGTGCTATTATAAACAAACACATACGCAAAGTAACAATATTTATTTGACTTGCACACACCGCTATAAAATTTAATTGTCTATAGGGCCATACTTTGGCTCTGTGTATAACGACCGACTCCCATGGGACCGTGATAGGAAAAAGAGTCGAGCATACTCGTTGCTTCATTCATTCATTCATTCATTCACGGCCAGTAACGCCAGGGCTTGGGAACGGTTCGAAAAATACCGGTTAATTATGATTCTTAACCAACGCCTGTATTGTAGGCGGTAAAATCCAAATCGTACTTGACCTGTTATGGTATTATAATTAAAGAGGCCGCCATTACTATCATGTAAATTAGAGCTATCAAAACGTTGACAATACGATAACTGGTCAAATACTTTTTTTTTTACCGTATTGGATAGAAGCCCAGGTACCTCGTAAAAGCTCGCTCGGAGCGTAATAGTTTCGCAAGCGTTGCGATCGCTGGAATTAACCTGTTTTCTGCGGGATTGATTCTTTCTTCACTTGGATGTCGTGGCGACTTAAAATGATAAGGCCTGGTTGACAAATTATCTAGATAATTACGCTTCTTGATAATTATCGGATAATCACCAGTGTAACTCAACAAACCAATGACACTCGAAATCATAACTTTGCATAATCCGAACTGAAATTTCTTGTAAGGGGGAATCCCCACGGCGCGGCAGGTTGACACTTCGTGTGTTCGGATAGACGCAATTGCGGAAATACACGTTCGAATACTTCGAATACAGTTCTCTTTTATAATATATCATCCCTCTGTTATTATCAAGATAGTTATCCTTTCAAACCCTGAAGCTGAGCAAGTGAAATTGTAAGTAAAGAGCTATTAGGCTAGGTAAGATCGCTGGAATTAACCTGTTTTCTGCGGGATTGATTCTTCCTTCACTTGGATGTCGTGGCGACTATGGTGATTTAAAATGTTAAGGCCTGGTTGACAAATTATCTAGATAATTACGCTTCTTGATAATTATCGGATAATCACCAGTGTAACTTAACAAACCAATGACACTCGAAATCATAACTTTGCTTAATCCGAACTGATTTTTTGACTTCGTGTGTTCGGATAGACGCAATTGCGGAAATACACGTTCGAATACTCCGAATACAGTTCTCTTTTATAATATATCATCCTTCTGTTACATTAAACCCTGAAGCTGAGCAAGTGAAATTGTAAGTAAAGCTATTAGGCTAGGTAAGATGAAACAATGGTGGTGGTGGGCGGGGCGAATAAATTAGCGAACGTACCGGTATTAACCGGTATTTTGAGCTGGATCCGTTTTATTGTGCTCTTTGATTCAAACCTAAATCACATCGACCCTGGGCCTCTATTCAACACGGTACTAACCATATCGTGTTTGATCTGTTATCGTCATACACCGGATTGACCGGGGCAAAAAAGTACCAGTGCTAGTGATTGAATAAATATCGACTAAGTTTATCGACAACTTTTTGTGACATAATATGGATCATACATTTCTTGCAAAAGTTAGTCTACCTTTATCTTCTATATCTGAATGATCAGCTTTCCATGAAGATACACGATAAATATTCTTTCTAGGCATTAGTAACCGACTTAAAAACAAAAAGGTTCTCAATTCGTCGGAATGCTAAAGAACATTTTTGTACTGAATGACTTTGTTATTCAATGTAATTTGAATGTTAGTCAAAAGTGACTCGAGTCCAGAGTCAATCACAGATACCGATTGTTCATAGTTGCGATAAGTATATATAAAAGAGACTTGCACATAATTAAAAGGTATTAAAACTTGGCCATTACTTGGATATTGAAGATTAAAAATTGCTTCTTATTGTTGTCGATAAACTTAGTCGACATTTAACGCATCACTAGCACTGGTACATTTTTGCCCCCGTCAATCCGGTGTATGGTTATAGTATTGTCACCGTTTTGATAGCTCTTATTTCCCTGACGGAACAGGTCAAAGACGATATGTTTTTTACCGTCGGGAATAGAGGCTCTGTTCCAGCGTAAGAGAAATGGAAATAGTACAGAGTTCCGAGCCCTGAGCACCGCATCTCGCATTCCCTCTATTAACTAACTAAAAATAAATTTCCACCAGGTGTCCCGCTAAGCGCTAGAAAAAAGAAATAAAAATAATCACCCATAATGTTTTTGTTTTCAGATTAAACCAATGAGTAGCCGAAAGAGTAAGTAGAGTAAGCTTGCAAAAGAAACAGATCTGTTTCTTACACAATGTCATTGACATCTAATTATTAAAATGTAAGAATACTTCGTTGTAAGCGACTTGATAAAATAGTACATTGTTGCCTAGGCGCGGAAAGTAAGGGTTTTCCTGACGAGGTGGTTAGCAGGCCGAGCAATAGCGAGGCCTGCTAAAATACGAGTCAGGAAATCCTCGTTTCCGCCGAGGCATACATAATGCTTTTCTCAAACATGTGAGGAAATAATACAAATACATTTTTAAAAAGCAAGTAATTTAATTATGCAGAATGAACGAATGTTACCGACTGTCAATTGTTTTTAAATACTAACCATAGAAATTGGAATGCAAATTCAAAAAGAAACACACGCACTGTGCTAAAAAAGCGAGCAGTTACCTTGGCTGTTTGGAATTTTTGTCTTGGTCCTTTTGATTTTGTATGCAAATTGACAGCATTTTTAGGAAAAACATAGACATGGACGGAAAGTGTTTTCATATATGGTTTTTTTACTCCTAGGAGTAAAATGAGCTCTTTCCGTCCTTGTCTTTCAATCGGAAAACCGTTTTTTCCGAGCATGTTTGAGAAAATATAAATACTTATTGCCCTGCTTGCGCATTACGAGTGCCTTCTTGTGTAAACTTAAAGCTTAGGAACTCCAAAAGCTGTCAGGGCCCCATCTAACAAATATTATTCGACATAGTAAAAAAAAAATAAAAAAAAAAAAATCAGCTACAAAATATTAAAAATCACAGTGCAAAAATATGTATTTGTAAATTGTAAATATTTATTATAAGTTTCATTAGATAGGGCCCAGGAGGGCCATGAATATGGCGGCCATATTATAAACGGGTTATTCCCACCTGTTACCACCTATTTGTAACAACTACGAATGAAAATTCCCAGCTGTTACGACTAACTACTAGGTTTATCTTTCCCCAGTAGTTATCACCAAATATTTTAGTGGTAACAAATGGGAAAAATATTCCCACTTGCTACCACCGAGTACTTTAGTGGTAACAGGTGGGAATAACCCTTATAAACAACAGCGCTGGTCGTTAAAACATTGCTTTTTACTTGTTATCGTATCAACGTTTCGACAGCTCTTATTTGCTTGACGGTAATGGCGGCCAATACGATAACAATGACCAAAAGTAATTTGATTTTACCGAGTAGAATACAGCTATTACTCAATCTCATGTTGTAGAACTCGTTATTTCAATACAAATTGTGAAGAAAACCTGTATTTTACTATGATGCTCCTACGGAGAACAGGCGCATCTACTACATGAGTTGTATTGCATATCCAACCTTATTATAATCTTTGAGAGTTTAATATGCCGCTATGAATTAATTGCACATGCGTCCTTTCTCCGGAGGAGGATAGTATCATAAAATAAACTTAAGTGACTACCTTGTATCGGTAGATTTGCTGTTATTTGTTTAAAATAAAGTTAACTGAAGCAGTTTAAAAAGTTCCTTGGTTTTGTAAATAATTTAGGTAGTTAATTATCGAATACGCACTTTAAGAAAGAAAGAAAGGACATAGAAATATACTAAAAGAATGTAGTGAGCATAATGCTGACACTTAAGTTAGCCCTGGTCTTCCGTTGGAACCATCTAGTGAAACCACGGAAGGTCACACGTTCATGAAAACACAAAAACTTAAATTATTAAAAAAAACGCACACAACCTTTAAGACCTACTTTTCATGGCAGAATGGGCAAAGGTGCCTTAGTCTAAGGTATTCATTATGGTAATACATATTTCCGTGAGCGTCACGTATTATGGCAACCTTTAATATAATATACTATTAGCATTTAGGGCATGAATTACGAGATCTCGGAATCTTGGACCAATTTTCCAGATATTACTATTCGGAGATAAGACGAAGCAATACCGGAACATTTTCAATATCGAAATTGAATACCGATATTGGGCCTATCAATATCGAAATTGAATACCGATATTGGGCCTATCAATATCGAAATTGAATACCGATATTGGGCCTATCAATATCGAAATTGAGTACCGATATTGGGCCTATCAATATCTGATATTTACCTCTTAATTCCGGTATTGTAATAACGAAACCAACAAAATTGATTTTAAATCGTTGCGTATTGAGAAGGTATGTGTGGATTGCCTGACAGCACTTTCTATGCATTACATGTTATGGGTGCGGCTCTGAGGCGGAGACGAGCGGAGCTGTGCCAATATTAACCAATAGAATCTGAGCTAACGTGCGCAAGGCGCGCTTGACGTGACCGCTCGCGCCTTCCATTGGTTAATTTTGGCACAGCTCCGCTCTGCACCCTAATCCTTCCATCCATAGATTAGCAACTTGTCATCTGTCAAACTTATCAGTTGGACACAATACCGAATTTTAATTCTGGTATTGGAAATAGTTCAATAGTGTATGCCCTGCGTAATTCCGAGATGCGGATATTTAAATTCCGATACTTCAAATCGTCCCATACTGCATGCCATATAAGAAGTTTAGCGCCACTCCGCCCGCGCAAAACTGACTTGTCCCTATTCATTCGAGGACTATTTCATTTCCCGTCTTTCCGCATTAGGCTGTGTGCCAAATTAAACAACGGTTGAGCCGTTGAAGTTTTTCGCATTTATAATACCGCCCTGCTAATACAAATGGCGGCAACTTAAATATAGCTCTTGTAGCAATCGCAACCTCATTTCGAACGGGATTGGTTTCAATCTGCTTTGCCTATCAAATTTGAGATACGCTTATTGGTTAAGAGTGCGCCGAGCACACGCCGAGAGTCCAGTGGCGCCCTGATTGCTATTATTGTTTTCTAATAAGCTAAAGTATTGTATTGAAATCGAAGAGTGTTTTTTTTGGTGAACAAATGAATACGTAACTTCTATTGTTACTTTTTTCATGCTAGACGGGCAAACGAACTTAAGTACGGCCAATGAGAAGAGATAAAGAATGCAAACAAAATGACCGTTACTGAGTTGTATTGCGATGGCGAGCAATTATTATATCTGCTCTCGTACGCCAAAAATATCTTTATTTGGTCGATGTCGGCTGTCGTTTCTTTATCTGTGGTACAGGAAAGATGTTAGTACAGAAATGTCAACATAAGGCCGCCATTTTGTGAAGTTCATTTCTGTTTGGCCCGCGTTGAAAATGATTTAAACTCTTGAAAGCTTGTAAACCTTTATTTCATCTCGTTGGCCTTACTTTATCGTTAAGTTGCTCATAGATCAATTGTTTATAATAAGCAGAGCCCGGATTTTTCATGGCAAAACAAAACACCATCATAATCTGGCTAGTGATAGAAACATCATTTTATCGATATCGATTATTGTGTAATAGAATAAAACACGTGACCAAATAAAATAACATACCTATTCAACATAAAAAAACATACTTACATAGTTTGTTTGAAGTTATATATGGAAACATTCAATTTTTTCGTAGTAATCCACGTTAGTTATACACACAGCAGCACATGGTGTTTTATTCGTGTAATGGTGATAGGAGTAGATAATCATTAGTTTTTCAACATTCTCTGGGAGCAAACAAATTTGTTTATCACTATAACGCCATTTATATATACTAAATGTACGTTCAACTTCACTTGACGTCAAGGGAGCAAATTTATAAAATTCATTGTAATTGGTATAATTTTCAGTTTGAGTACAATTTTCAGCTATATCTCGTAAACTTTCATATTCAGGATTTCGTTCGAGCACAGCTTTTATAAATAAAACTCGATATCGATAAAATGATGTTTCTATAGCCAGATTACGATAGCGTTTTGTTTGGCCATGAAAAATACAGGCTCTGATAATAAGTTATGTCATATGCCCTATAAATTGTGAAAAAATCCACAATAATAAAAATGAGCGCGCCACTGGACGGTCGACGTTTGCTCGGTGCACTAAGATACATGTGTTTAGGATAGGTTATTGTTTGTATTAAACATTTATGGAAATTGAAACGATTTAAATAAATGCATTTCTAACTTCGGACATATGAGGTAGTTGGGAACGAACATTCGACCTTGTAGGTAATCGCTAACCATATATAGAGTCGAAGACTTGTGACCCATCTTAAGGTTGCGGCTGCACTGAGGCGAAGACCCATAGAAGGTGCGTGCGGTCACGCACTTTAGTTTAGATTCTATTGATTAATATTGGCACAGCTCCGCTCGTCTCCGCCTCAGTGGAGCTGCAGCCTTAGTGCTAAGTCAGTCTGACATTCTACAGCAATAAGGTTGAGTTTCCCATAAGTTACAATTACTAATGGCTTGGAATCTCCAATGACATTGAACACTTCCAGCTATTTCTTTTAAAATGCTTTACTAAATTTACATTGGTGAGTGTTCCAAGTTCCAAACTCATTCTAAAGCAATAAGGTTGAGTTTCCTATCAATTACAAATGACTTGACATCTCTAATGACAATGACATCTTCAAGCAGATTTTTTTTTTTTAAATGGGTAGCAAATTTACTTCCGTGACCGTACTTGTACGCACTGGAATTTTTAAATTATTTGGATGAAATAAAAATGTGATGCAGACTATCAGTAACCTAATCTTCTTCATACGAGTATCTTATCGTTAAGAGATTTAGCATGTTGGTTTGCTGATTTTGTAAGAATATATGTATTACTTACATAAATCTATCCGTATCAATGAAAATGAATCGCCTATTTAGGTAGGTATGTACGCGTATAACTTCTAAACGACTGCACCAAAATGTTTTTTATTTTGTATTATGTTGTTTGCT
The DNA here is from genome assembly GCA_923062465.1 of Acleris sparsana. Lineage (NCBI taxonomy): Eukaryota > Metazoa > Arthropoda > Insecta > Lepidoptera > Tortricidae > Acleris > Acleris sparsana. The sequence goes on from OV281286.1 coordinate 21,653,048, forward strand.
GTCAGAATACTCGTAAGGTTTGTACGGTCACGTAAGTTAATTTGCTACCCGTTTCAAGGAAAATCTGCTTGAAATCAGAAATCAGATATTATTTATTTGCATTGACACAGTATAGGGATGTTACAGTACATTATGTTCATGTATCGAGCTTGCATGCAAGCGTGCAAATATATAGTGGTTAACTAAAATATAAGATGTCAAATTAATACAATAGAATACAATAGAAAAGGTTAACATAGTAGGTATATCACAATTATATAACTTAATACTACTAACCCTAAGACGGCCGGTGCTCGAAGATGTCATTGTCATTAGAGATGCCAAGTCATTTGTAATTGATAGGAAACTCAACCTTATTGCTGTAGAATGACAGATTGATTTTGGAACTAAGGTGGGTGACAAATTTAATTCCTTGACTGTATAACAGATAAAACTTGAATAATACACAAATCTTTCCTCTCTATAATATTAGTGTATATAAGATAGAATAGATAGATGAGGCACAGACAAATCCGCGCAAAACATTTTCAACCTTAATAACCAAGCCATCAAATATATTTAAGTAAACAAAGTGCTTAAAATATACAAAAACGCTGTAACTGCTTTAACAATACAGTCGAGTTTAGATATTATATTTGAGCATCTTATATGGTCGGATATATTCAATGGCGACTGTTCATAATATGTGCTGGATTTTGGACTCTTCTTTGTACCTACTTTTCGAATAATTCTGTAAATAGAGATAAAATAAGTCAAGTTTACTGGTCGTAGACATTAAATCCTGTGACTTGTTACTTTGTATTAAGGTTTAATGTTGTTTAATTAGTTTGGGTATTGGAATAGCTGTCAACTCATGCGCATTTGATCGTAAGTATTGGTAAATCTATCACTGCTAATCCCTTTCTAATCGCGGCTAGATAACACTTAGTGCCAAGCCAAGATTGGTCTTCTAAGAGATTTATTAATAATTTAATTCCTTTTAAACCGAAATTATTTTTATGTTTATGATCAAAGATCAGATTGTGTCAGATGTTTATTTTTTCAATTCAACCAAGTTTGAATTTGTTAAAAAAAGTTATTTGTAGATGGACAAAAATAGTTTGGAACTTTTTAAAAGATAAAAAAACCCCTAGCTGTGGTACGATCTTGAGCATGGTCCATCCGGATCTCTACCACCATCTTATCCTTCTACCTACCGCCGAGCAGCAGTCGCTTTTTTGGTTTCCGGTGTAGGGATAAAACAACAGTAACTGATAACATTACTAGCATAGAGGCATGCCATCACAGTCATTTGCAGTCTTAGGATTGCAGACTTAAGATTGTAGTCTTGAGAATGCAATATGGTGTCTCGTCGTAAAAAAAAGATGCTTTGTCCCTGTCAACATCAGTCACCATCCGCGACTAATTGGCAGAATCATCAAAACATTGATGAGGTCATTATTTTTCCTAAAATTCAAATGTAGAGTCGCAAACTGATTTAGTCTGTAAGTATACAAGTTTTAACATTGATTTTGTGATGTCGTGCAATTGGCTTTATAGTGAAAGTTAGAATTAAGTGGAATATATCATTAGATCACACCTTTTGTTGGATTTTGTGATCAGTTAGGAAGGATTTAGTGATATTTAGATTATAGGACTTGTCGGATTTGTTAGATGAATTTCCCAAAAATTGATATTTTTAGCAGAATTTCTATTCGCGTTTTCCCCGAATTTAACACTTCTATAGGGTCGACGTAGCTCCGCGTTTGCTGAGCGCCTATTTTTTTACTGCTTTGCCCAGTAGGGCTTGCTGCAAAACCTAACAAAACAAATTGACTTATCTATTTCGACCTGATTACGAATGGGACAATTTGCGATTGGGATAAATCCGCTTCTACGAATATGGAAAAATAAAGATCGGGATATAATGCGAATAGACAATTTACGTCTAAAAACAATATATGTTTGGAAAAATCATTTAACATGTGGCGGTGGGGAGTATGACTCGCCCGCTGTTTAGAGTAAGTAGACAATTTATGTAATCTCACTGTTATGATAAATAAAAAAACTTTCTGAAGCCCATAATAGCTTTTTATGTTGGTTGTCTTGTGTACTGTCTAGATATTTTCAACTCTAATGCAGCTCATACAAACTTTATCAAAACTTACGGAATTTCTTAACCTAATACGCGAGGTCACCTGTTCACTATGTTTAGTTCTTTGTTTGTGTGATAAGAGTAAAATAAGCAAGAATTTTTATATATGATAAGTAGTGATCGTTATCAACGTGCTGTATTGGAAGCAATTTTGGCAGCAATTTTGGCAGCAAAATTTAAAACGTTATATTATTACATTTCACAAATTATGAGATTTATTCACATATTTATAATCACATTATACTGATTAAACGGCTATAATTTGTTCAACAGATTTGTTTTTTTTTTGTTCAAGTTGATTAGCAAAAATCCATTTTGAATTACTAAGAGATTTCTACGTTAACTGCAGTCGCAGGAAGGTAAATTAAGTCTTTAAAATAGTGCACGCAATTTTTAATGACGCGCTCCGGCATATCCCTCTTGGCTTTCTATCAGCTGCTGTACGACTTTTACAGTAACTTCTCTAACCGGGCTTTTTCTTCAGGACTTTTTTTAGTTTATAATAAACTTCTTTGCCTGTAGCTTTAATGTCAACTTAAAAAAAAACAAGCCAGAGACAATTTTTAATGAACTTTTAAGTTCTGGTTCTAGTTAAAAACAAAAGTGAATATTCAAGGAAAGAATACCCTTTGCTACGAAAAGTGCACGTTGATAACGATCACTAATAATAAGTGTAAAACATATGTGAAACAAATATTATATATTGCTCTTAAAGTCATGTGAAGTCAGCTTTGAACATGTATTTTTAAGAATACAGTTTTTAAACCGACTATTTTCGTATGCACTTTAAACTTACTCTTAAAAGTAGTAAATAGATGTGTTTTGTAGATATGTTAAAGCACGGCCTTTCATATTTTGTGTATTTGATTGATGTATATTATTGTGAACTTGTACTGTACAAAGAACTAGCCAAAATATTAATTTAATAAATTATATACACTGTTTTGAGTTGATTCATTTATTACTAGCGCTCAGTCCCATATATTTTTTTTTATGGCATAGAGAAGGCAAACGAGCTCACAGGCCACCTGATGGTAAGTGGAAACTGTGACCCATAGACATTTGCATTCACATGACTGCAAGCCTGCAAATGCGTTGCCAACCCTGAGGACTAAGATGGATGGATGGATGGATGGATCAAGATGGATGGAGATGGATGGATGGACTAAGTGAGTTGTTAGATGTAATAAAAGGAAAAATACCGTAAAAGAGTTCACCAAGAGTAAAATTAAAGTTAAAATCGGCCAAGAAATACGGATGCCATAAGCATTTTAAACTGCTAATAAGACAGTGAATAGGCAGCAAATCCGATATGTGCATATCACGTAACGTAACAGGACGGCCATTTAAACTCCGTGTTAATTCTGTTTTGCTAGAGATAGAAACAAATCTTTGTTGGCTGATTGAGAAACGATTTTCTCAACTGATTGTTACTTGAATCAGCTTTATTTGATGCTGTAAAGTCACGAATATTCCCTTCTACAGCTACATAATAGGTATATGTGGAATAACTGGAATAATACTTACCTTTCAAATGGTAAAATATTTTATTCTTAATAAACACGCTCATGTTTCAATTAAAGTTAAGTATTGAGTACTACGAGTCAAAACTCTGCCTGAGACTTGTAGGAATCTTTTCTGCATGTAACTAACTTTCATACAAATCCATCAAGTAGCAACTGATTGTTTATTATTAACATTAAACTTGTAAAGGTATTAATTTGAGTAAAAATTCTTTATGAATCACAGAATGAAACAAATCTAGACTGTTCTTTCTACTTCCATTGTAACATTTAAAACGTCAATACTGGGAATACGCTTCTCTTAGACTTCTTTGAAGACGGATCTATTCTTCAAACCTTAAAGGAGCATTCTCACTGAGATCTTTCGCGTGACTCAGGGCGACTTTGTCTACAGTCCTATTTCGTCACCTTCCTAACTCGTCCACAATGCCATGTCGTCAGCATGTAATTCCTAAATTGTCACCTTCCTAACTCCGCCATATTTTTATATCGTCAATTTCCTATCTTGTCCATAGTGCTAAATCGTCCACAGCGCAAACTGAAGTTAGACACAAAATTGAAGAATTTAACCACACAATAGAAATGTGGACGAGTTAGCACTGTGGACTATATAGGAATATGGACGACTTAGGAAGTTAACTATATAGGAAAGTAGACAAGTTAGGAAGGTGACGATATAGGAATGCCGACGAATTGGAATAGTGGGCCATATGGCATTGTGGTCGGGTTAAGAACGTGACGAATTAGGACTGGACGAAGTCGCCCTGAGCGATTCGCGTGAATATTCAAAAAGTGTGGACACCACTCGCCGAATGCTCATTAGGTACGAGTATACGTACCTACCATTCTTGTATGGTTCGTTTTCATTGTTTACGATTATTCTTTGTTATAGCGGCAATAGAAGTACGCACTTAATTTGGACTGTCTACCTATTACACCTCGTGAGATACAGCCCTCTGATAGACAGACGGACGGACAGCGGAGACTTAGTAATAGAGGGTTCCGTAGGCACATTTTGTACCTAAAGGAACGGAAAGGAAAAGGTCAAACAATTCAAACATGTCTTTTGTTCATTTTATAGTCTGATTTCGATGGTTGTACTTATTCTGCTGAAATATGAAGTCGACACGTTCGAAAGGAGTTAAGAAAGAGGTTCCATTTGTTTAAAGAACTAGGTAAGACCTTTATTCTGTCAAAAGACACTGGCCACAAAAAATCTTTGACATCGATGAATAAAGTCACCGGCAGAAAATAGCCGACTGCCTGTCGCCCTATAATGTACGTGTTATTTATTTATAATATTTATTAAAATGGATTCTTACATAGTAGAACATAGTTTAGCGGAGAAGGACGACTGTATTTGTAAGAGTGGAGCCACACTAGCAATCCTTGAGGATGTGCAGCGGGCATATCAAGAGAGAATGGAAGTTATTGAGAAGGTCGGAGGGCCGAATAAATTACAAGTAAGCAAGTGATTTAAAGTAATTATTTATATGAAAATGTGTTTAAGTCCGTTTAATTGTTACGCCTAAGCGACCTCATTGCTGAACTGAAACTGAAAACACTATTATCGCCCTAGTCTGAACGGGGTCTTCAAAGCAGGAATAGTACAGCGGGTATAAATTCGATTATTAAGACTGCGACATACTTCTATAAACGGCACACGCACAATGACGACACTGAAACACGCCAAGAACTTTCAAGTGAATCGCTTGTTGTTTTTTTTTATGGCAAGGAAGGCAAACGATTGCACAGGCCACCTGATGGTAAATGGAAACTGTGACCCATAGCCATTCCCATTCATAAGACAGCAAATGCGTTGCCAACCCTGAGGACTAAGATGGAATGCCTCTATGCTTGTCATTACACCGGCTGTCATATCCCGAAACCGGAACACAACAATGCGAACACTGCTATTTGGCGGCAGGTTAATGGATAAGATGGTGGTAGCGATCCGGACGGACCCTGCAAAAGGTCCTACCACCCGCAATTTGTTGTATAGCTGTACGTGCGTGGAGTGCGCTGTAGTGGAATGACGGCTTTAGCTCTTGGTTAAAATGACTCAATGCTACCGGAGCAAAGCTTTCACTTTCACAAAATTCATTTACGGGACAAGCACTTTTTTTTGCATAGGTGTTATCTGTCAATCAAGACGAAACTAATAACTCCCAACGCGGTGGGTCAACGTTAAATACAGCGGAAACCCTATCGCCAACTTCAGATGCCATCTTCAGATCAGCTCTTAGATTTCATAATATTGCATTGTCATAAGGTTTACATACGTGGTCACAATTTCAGCCCATTCCAATAACGGGTAGTACGAAATTGACTTACAAAGTTAGACGGACAACTTACATACGAATAGGGTGACGGCACCTATGTTGGAGACTTAACTCTTAATTCAAAGATTATAAGGTTTTGGTTTGACTCGAAATAAATCAATAACCCTTCTCTTCGGTAAGATAAGAATGAAGTCTCCATCATTATCCAGTGTTCAATTCTGGCTACATCTCCCTAGTGCAAGTTAAAAGCTTGTAAAAACAGTGCACACATGTTGATCTGTTACAAAAGATGCAAGTGTGCGTGCTCCGTGCGTGGGTCAGCGACCTGGTGGCGCAGAACTCGTTGCTGGCGGGGGCGGTCGAGGACCTGGAGCGGGAGACGATCGCGAGGGTCACCAACGAGAGGCGGCGGCATGCTGAGGTATGGTCGGAGTTAATACATCAAGAGATGTAAACGAATTAGTCGGGTTATTCCCACCTGTTACCACCAATTTGTTACCACTGGTAACAGCTGGGATGTTTTTTCCCACCTGTTACCACTAAAGTACTCGGTGGTACTTAACAAGTGGGAATATTTTTCCCATTTGTTACCACTTAAATATTTGGTGATAACTACTGGGGAAGAAGAAATCAGTAGTTAGTGGTAACAGCTAGGAATTTTTATTCCCAGTAGTTACAAGTGGTAACAGGTGGGAAAAAAAAATCTCAGTTGTTACCTCAGGTGGTAACAGGTGGGAATAACCCAATTAGTCGGTCTTCGTGGTACAGTGCATCAAGGGTGCAACGGATTAGTACGTAGGGTCAAGCGTCGGTGTCTATGTCGTACCAAAACCAAAACTTCTCATAATCAACATGCTTTCATATCTGTTGAACTAATTGGTATGTAGAATAAAAGGCAGTTAAGCTATATCGCGTTATGACTTACACGCATTAGGACTACAGTGTGATTAGGACTGAATTGCATTTGGACTGGAATAAAATGCGTTAGGACTAAAAATGGGCTAAGGCCTTGTACGCGTTATGCCTAAAACGTAAGGCTAAACCGTGTTGTTTATTTGTGACAAATACAATATTTTCTTTTACGTCATGTACGTTCACTATACAGGTAACGATAAATGACAATTGAAATAAGAATTGTATGTTTTTCAATCACTTGAAATTCAAGCGGCCAGCATAAATTAAACATTACTAGTTTGTAATGAATGTCTTCATAATATCTTTTAAGTTTAGGCGAAACGTGATAGTGTCGGTTTTAGAACTAGGCATGGCCTCGGAACGGGCTGTAGATATACTATATAGAAAAACAGGGAAATATTCAGGCAAGCCACATAGTCATATCGCACTGAAGATTAAATTTTAGGCAAAACGCGACTATGACATTTTGAGAATTATGCATTAGACCGTTTAATACTTTTTAACTTTTTCGTAAAGTGAAAATTCATTGGGTCGACTATCAATCATTCCCTATTTTCTACCGTTGACAGAGAAGGGGGGAGGGGGGTTCCAAATAAAGTGGGACCAATTTCAAAGTATACCCTACCCAATAAAAAATGAATTATTGATATCGGACAACTCTGTCAAAAGTTATGCGCGATCATAGGTACATAGAAAAAAAAATACGCGTCGAATTTAGAACCTCTTCCGTTTGTTTTCGTTGGTTAATAATTAAAGTTTAGTCATGACGCGAAAATGTCATTTTGACAATTGGCACGTTCTCAAAACAGTCTAGTTACTATCTAGACAAAAGAGCGAAATAGTCTTAACGTGCGTGAAGAGGAGGCAAAACGTGACAAACCTAGGCACAATCCGTTTTAGGCAGGCGGAGAACAAATGAAGCTAAGACCATAGAATTTAGCCTATTTTAGCCAGTAGTTGGGTGAATATCGATTTATTCCTTATCTTTTATACCCTTTTAGACGCTTGCAAGGCTACAAAAGCTCGTTACTAAATATATTTTTTATAAATTATCGTGTTTACAGCATCATTCATAAGGTCTAGTGTGTCAATTCTTTACGCTTATCACTCCCACCGGCCATGCGTTTTGTGGTCGTTACTTTTTAAGTACGGCACGCCACCTAGCTTTGCCGCCTCGGCGTGTGCGGGGGATGGTGCGGCCGCCGGCGGACCGCGCACGAAGGGTTCCGTACCATTATTTATAAAACAACACGTTTGTTGTATGGGAGCCCCCTTTAAATATTTATTTTATTCTGATTTTAGTATCTGTTGTTATAGCGGCAACAGAAATACATTATCTGTGAAAAATTCAACTGTCTAGCTATCACGGTTCATGAGATACAGCCTGGTGACAGACAGGACGTACAGACAGACGGACAGACAGACGGACAGCGGAGTCTCAGTAATAGAGTCCCGATTTTACCCTTTGGGTACGGAACACTAAAATTTTCATTTATGTGTGGCGGTTCTTATTCCGAATCGATGTGTTGTTCCAACATCAAGTGGTTGACGAATGCACGTGTTAAATTATGTCCATGTGGGTTAAGTCTGCTAAATTAATTCTTATTACTTATTGCATCACATTCTACAGTAAGCTAACTTCCTTTGTCGTGAAGTGTAAGGAAAAAAAAACTGTTTTTTTGCTACCACGACTCGTTTATATCAAGCGTCAGCCCCTTCCACAGATGGTGTGCGAGCTCCGCGCGGAATCGGAAGTGCTGCGTAGGCGTCTCACGCGTAAAGACTCGGACCTGCGCGGACTAATCGAGGTTCTGCGACGGCTCAGAGAGTTCGACTACTGCACGCTAGATGGCATTCACTTCTTTGAAGTCACCGAGTCTGATATATTTGGGTCAGTGGAGTGGTGAGTTTTTATTGTATCTAAGCAGTAGGTATACGAGTAGACTTTTTCAACCGCATAATTATTCTTATCGAAGTAGATATTTCTCAGTCGATAATTGTCCCTTATCATTAGATAGAAATAAAAAGGCATAAATCTGAAGTCGCTGTAATTTTTTAAGACCCGAAGGGCAATGACATGACAGACAAGGCGCGGGCCAAACAGAAGAGACGTAAGACGGCCACGGTCGCGTCCTTCCATCTCAGTATGTTTAATTTTTGGTTGAAAATACATTAAAGGGGCGCGACGCCGACGGGTCCGCGTCTTACGTCTTTTCTGTCGGGCACGCGCCTTATCTGTCATTGTGACATTTAAATTTAACAGATAAGGACAAAGCATGATTTAGCTACCCCACGATTATTCCACGTTTACCTATTATGTAAGGGCTATAATGTTTATCGACCTATTTTTCTCTTGATATACTCGTAATGTATTTGATCCTAATAATAATCTTATTATTAATGTAATCTTGAAATAATGCTCCAGTATCTACGGCTCAGGGCGACTTTGTCTACAGTCCGATTTCGTCACAGTCTTAACTCGTCCACAATTCCATGTCGTCAGCATGTAATTCCTAAATTGTCACCTTCCTAACTCGGCCACATTTTTATATCGTCAATTTCCTATCTTGTCCACATTACTATACTGTCCATAGTGCTAAGTCGTCCACATTCCTATATCGTCCACAGCGCAAACTGAAGTTAGCCACGCAATATTGATGAAGTTGACCACACGATAGAAATGTGGACGAGTTAGCACTGTGGACTATATAGGAATGTGGACGACTTAGGAAGGTGACAATATAGGAAAGTAGACAAGATAGGAACGCGACAATATAGGAATGCCGACGAATTGGAATAGTGGGCCATATGGCGTTGTGGACGGGTTAAGAACGTGACGAATTAGGACTGTGGACGAAGTCGCTCTGAGCCGTATCTACATTTAACTGTGAGACAGATTGTTTTCTATGACGTGAAGTTTACTCACTGGCCCCACTATGGTTGTTTGTCGATGTAGGGGATAGAGCGGGGTCTCAGTAGAGTTCTGTTTGCAAAAATAGCGGACCGCATTCTGACTTCTGATATATATTGTATAGATCCCAGACACCCAATAAACACATGTTGCCAATCAGTTTCATGGTCCCTCTCTCATCCCTCCTCTTACCAAATATTTTTGGTAAATTACAAAAAAAAATCGGCTTTAATTATGGAACTTCATTAGAAATCAAATTAGAAAAAATTCCTTAGACATGAAAGAAATAGGTTCATTTTGTTATAAGTTTTTGCAATCATTGTCGACAGAAGGATAAGACATACATTTCAGTGCTGCTTCTTTGCAGGTACACGACTTTGTTCGGCAATTAGATCGACATTTACCTACACGGTTTCATTAAAGAGTCAGGTAAATAATTTTTCGTCTTTAGGTAATTGTTTCTTTCACGTAGATCATAACCAAATTGAAGGAAATCAATGTGAAGAGCTGGTGCTCTTAAATAGTGTAAATGCAATGCATCAGAGGTAGAGGCAAAGCCTGTGTTTTCGCACATTATTTAATATCGAAGATCATCTGAATCACTCACCATCCATTTCAACTAAAACGCGAAGATTAGCAACTTTAAATCGTTGAAAAAAACAAAGAAAATATACTTTTTTATACACATAGCTAATGGCACAATAGGCGTGCCATCATTTTCTATGGCGTTAGGCACGCCAGTCGTGTCATGAAATAATTGTTTACTACCTGAGACTAGAGCAGTGGTAAAAGGACGGAGGGGGGACTGAATGACAAACGGCCATGCGCGCAGGCGGCAACATGGGTTTTTATAGAGTCGAAATACCTTGTTTTAATCCATCAGGCTGCAGAGCTTGCCACCGAAATATACATACCATCCTTATACATAACTCTTATTCTGACGCAGACGTTTTAAAAAAAGAATACAATACAATACAAAACACTATTGAACATCAAACAAAAACATTCATATTTACATTTTTCCAGCAAAAGCATGCCAGTAGAAATACATTGCGTTGCTTCAATAGCTCTCACTTCAAACGTGAAAACCAACTCGTCAATGTACTTGACATATAGGTATACAACATAATGTTATTTTTCCTGTGGCAGGCGTGAATCGAAGCTGGCACAAGGGCGGCACGACAGTAGGAAAGAGAAGGAGCTTTACAGGAGAGGCGGTCGGCATTATACAATTTTGTAAACGTTTTATTTGGAGATTTTGTTTTTTATACATGTTTTTTTTTTCAAATATATTTTTTCAGCGATTTTGTAACATATTTGGGTTTTAATTTGTACCTATTTAAATACATATACTCCGAGATTCTAGGCGGTAAAAATCATATTGTCCTGCGCCTTAAATCGGTATGGTTTTTATTTTTCTACCGCCTGCAATAGAAACCCTGTACAGTGTGTTTACATGTATATCTTATTTACAAGAAAGAAACAGGAATGCTAATGCTTACTAATTCTTTTTTGTGTGCATAAGGCAAATAAGCCAATGCCCTTAACACAAAAGCAGGGCCTCTATTTAACACGGTAAAAAAGAACATATCGTGTTTGAGCGATCGTATTGTCACCTTTTTGATAGCTCCACAGGATACCTCTTATTTACTTGACAGTAAAGGCGGCTGACGTCAAAACAATACCATAACAGGTCGAAGACTATGTTTTTTACTGTCGGGAATAGAGGCCCAGGGCTTCCACTGCGAGCGGGGCCCCATACGGACCCCGTTTAGCATACAAACGGTGCCTTTAAAAGGTATGCTCGCGGTGGAAATCAATGTATGCCAAACAGTTCATCCGGGGCCCGCTTCGCTCGCCGTGGAAACCTTGCTTTAGAGTGAGTAACTACTAAAGCTGTGTAACAAAGCAGTGCGCGAGGAAAAAATCCACTTACCTTAAAGGGGGTGATCCATTGGCGAGCCAATTCGCACGAGTCAGCGAGCTAAAGGTCTAAACCGCCAATGGAGCACCTGAAGACCGCGGATTTTTAGGTGCTTAGGTGCGGTTTAGACCTTTGGCTCGTTGGATCACCCCCTTAACGGTCTGGCCACGACTTTGCACGAAGGCGGCAGCGGCAAAAGGAAATGCATACCTACATACCAGACTGTGTGTGAAGAATAAATATGTGACCGGGAATAGATTTTTCAATCTCGTTCGATTTCTATATGGTTGTTATTTTAAAAAACATCGGAGACTGAAGTTTTCACGCCTCACCTTCCCTCACCCATTCATAAACGAGGTCACCGCGCGTAAGTCTACTTTCATTGAATAATTACATACTAACGAGATTCAAAAATCAAGACTTATAAGATTGATGGCCTTATATCTTCAAATGTGAAGTACAGTTGGAACTCAGAAGTAGCTTAAAAGTTATTTGAATGTAGTATACAATACATAGCAGTGAGAAGGTACTAAAATGTACAGATTGAACAGTTATTTCTAAGTACGACCGTACTTGGATATATTAGAACTTCAAACATAGATAGCGCTTAACTCCAAAAACTCCTTTGCCGTGCGTGACTTGACTACCTTATTTAAGTACCTGCTTTAATTTAATTAGTAAGTAAGTACTCATTCTGAAAGTTTCTGGATTCTGATAAATAAGACTAGATAAGATGTTGATGTTTAATTAATTGTGTTTCAAAGTATATTTCCTCACTATTTACACATTATTCATTCGTTGGAACCATTGTGTGAAGCAGTGGGTGCAATCTTCAGTATGGACCTCTTCAACACCTTCTGCAATGAATGCATTCACCGCCGCTTCTGGGCTTGAAAATCGTAAACCTCTGAATTTATCTTTTATTCTCGGGAATAAAAAGATGTCGCAGGGTGCGAGGTCCGGACTGTACGGCGGATGCGTCATCTGTTCCACATGTGAAGCCTTCAAATACGCATTCGTTCTCTTAGCGGAATGTGCGGATGCATTATCGTGGTGAAGGATGACATGACTGCGAGGACGCTTTTCAGGAACTTTTTCCAAGACACCGGCCAAGCAATTGTTTTCATACCAATATGCAGTGACTGTTCTTTGATTTTTAAGCGACACTTACATAATGTCCTTTTTTTTTCGAAGAAAGACGCAACCATTTTTTTGCCAGCGCTCCGACTCTTCAATAGGAAAGATCCTACTGCTGACTGGCTTTTTCTTTCCGGTTCAAAACAATACACCCAGTTTTCGTCACCTGTCACAATATTATAGACAGCCAATGACTCTCCTCCGTTGAACTTATGTATAATTTTTCCGCACCACTACTCTATACGCAGTCGTTTCTGGTCTTCCGTTAAATCATGCAGTATCCATCGAGTACAAAGCTTCGGAACCTTCAGTTGCTCATGCAAAATAGTTTGCACTTGATTCATTCCTATGCCTAATTTTGTTGTTAAAGTTGTCGTACGGTATCGTCATTAGTTTCAGTAACCGCAGTAGCCGGCCGACCTTCACGTACATCCTCATGGAGATTATCTCGTCCACGTCGAAATTCTCTGAACCACGAATACACTGAGCTACGAGATGGGGCTTCATCATTAAACGCCAGTTGAAGTCTCTGGCAACTCTCTTGTTGACTTAAGCCGCAGCGAAAATCGTAAAAAATCATTGAGCGACAATTTTCATGAGTTAGTTTCATTATAATAGCGACACACAACTCTCTGAACCCCGCCAAATTAAAAAAACAAATGACTATTAAATTTAAAAGCAATGTTTCTAGAGAGTTCCATTTTCAAATTCTATTATTGCTTTTTTAATTTGTTTATTGGAAGTGGCCAGTTCCAGAAACTGACAGTATGCCCCACGTACTCGTATATGATATTATATTTGGATTTAATACCTGTGTTGGTTCATTTTACACACATGTATGATGCTGTAAACACGTTTAATCATTAACTACTTTGCACTTGTTATTTTGCCATTTAAATGGAAGAGTTAACCAATTCCTTAAATTTGACTCTTTCCTTCTAGTATGGCTGCGACCATGAGAAAGAGAATAGAGAGATAAGGGAGTTAAAGATTAACAATGATTCGTTGCAGAAGGAAAACTTGGCTAAGGACAGGTAAATTATAGTGTATTTGTTTTTCTGCTGGGTCGTTCAAATACTCAAGGTATCATGTTTTTTCTCAAACATGCAATGAAATGTTGGCGTTATGTTACTTATTCTAGGCTTCAATGTATTTCGGGCGGAACAACTCGAGGGAACTGTAAATAAATTTCATACAAAATTGAAGGCCAGGAAGTTATAATTTTAATGTCAGATTGCGCAGTCTTGAGATTGCCATCGTAGGATGATGATGATTTTTATATCATTGCATATGTTTGATAAAAGCACTATACATACCTCGCTGTGAAAAGGGGTTGCCAGCCTCGTAACTAACCCTATATCACTAGGCCGGCAACCCTCAACTTGCCGGCCTCTGTAGTAATGTACTATTAACACCCGAAAAAAAGGTTATAAGCAGTGGTCGTAGATTTTCCAGAAAAACCGGTGCAATGACGTCACAATGGCATAGGTACGACAGTGCCCTAGAGTTTGTCTAGGTGTATAATATTATTGACAATGAAGGACCACACTTTTTACTTAATCAGTTAATCCTTAAATAAATAATTAATTAATTAACTGTTCATGTTTTTATGCATATTGGGCTCCACATAGAATATTTTCAGTATTTTCATTTATTTTAAGGAACTTAATACACTCTTTAATGCACACCTCAAAAAAGATACAAACGATGAAGAACATAAAACTTAAAAGTTGAGGTAAATAACAGGCGGTCTGCAACACGAGACTTGAATCGGGTTTTTTGTGGAATTATTATTTAATTACGAGTACCAACGGGTTCGGTCCTGAAGGCCTTACTTGCATTTAGCCTCGGCTAGCAGAGCACCTTAGTTGTAGGTATATTCGTCCGGGTAGCAAAATGTCTTGGTTTGTAAAACGCCCACATTGCTATAAATCATAGTAGACGATATGACTTGGCTGTAAAACTAATTAATTTCACAATGTTTTAATAGGTAAATGGGCCGGATAATCTTCAAATCTCAAGACAGTTCAATCAAGACGTTACACAATTGAGTCATTCTGCCTACTTGTGCATTTCACGACCTAGACGTTTTGCTAAGTAAGTCTTACTGATACTAAGACAATTTTGTAATCATTTGCGTACTTGGTCAGTGTACTACTGAGACCTTTTGAATGCCAAGGCTAAATTCAAGTAAGGCCTTCAGGATCCAATCCGTATCAACCATTATCTACATTATAACTTAGTTCTAAATGGCTTTGATTTTATTTTGATTCTTGGTTGAAACAATTTAATATTTGCCACTACTTTCAACCCTAGTACTGCAGCAAAAATGCTGGAAAATATAAGATCACTGGTTATAATTTCTCCAAAAAGGTTTTTTGTCACAGAAATATAGTTCGAGAAGGATGGTTCCTTACTACATTCAGGAGCAAAAATACCGGGTCAGATTGCGTTTTTCATACAAACGAGACTATTTCGAAGCCTTGGTTTCACGCCAGGAAATGTTTTTAGTGAAATCTGATGATGAATACACCGAGCATCGATACAAAACTTCCAGAGTGCCTAGGATACCCAACTGAATGAATCTGCTGTTAACGCCGGAATTGTGCATGTTCAGAAAAACATATAAAATGGCAATAAAATGTAAGGAAATCCAAGTGCTGACCCAAACTCTCCCGCTGTGGTGTTATCGTGTGATCAGTTAGGTATCTTAAGAACTTTTGACCTCCTCTGTTGAACCTCGGAGTATCCACCATTAAACCTCACTCAAAACAACCCCTAGCGAGGAACCAAGGCTGCGAAATAGTCTCGTTTGTATGAAAAACGCATTCTGACCCAGTATTTTTGCTCCTGAGTGTATTTAATTTATTACAAGTTGCTTGCATCAATATTTTTGTGTTGTTGCGTTTCAAGTATATTGAGAAGCTGACGTTTAAAAATTCTGTTATTTCGAAATCATTGAATACTGAAGTTGAAAAGGCTTATCTCTTTGCTTGTGGTTTCAGGGAAATCCGGAGACTCAACAAGGACATTCAGCACTATGAACTGATGGTATCGAATATGAGGACGGAGTTGGCTGATGGACACTATCGCGCTGCGTTAGTATTACTGGTTACTAGTTTTATCCATGGCTTCGCTCGCGTGGTGGAATGCAACACTTTCTTGGTTTGCTGACTGACAGAATCTAAAAGAAGTCTAGGAGGTTTCTAACAGGACATGTAACAAGTATTGGGACGCCATCTGTCGTCGAGTAGCATTCGATGGGTATAAATAAACCAAAATAAATATCCAAAGTTAAAGAAGAGTTTTGTCACCGTATCGAAACTGTCGAGTAACCTCGAACACATACATTTTTGAAACTAAATTGTAAGTTAGACATGATTTAAGTGACATTTAAAAAGCGTCTTTACGTACATTTCTTTCATTTTTTTTATGGCATAGAGAAGGCAAACGAGCACACAGGCCACCTGATGGTAAGTGGAAACTGTGACCCATAGACATTCGCATTCACAAGACTGCAAATGCGTTGCCAACCCTGAGGACTATGCTATGCGATGCCTCTATGCTAGTCATTACACCGGCTGTCTTATCTCCAAACCGGAACACAACAACTGTTTGGCGGTAGGTTAATGGATAAGATGATGGTAGCGATCCGGACGGACCCTGCACAAGGTCCTACCACCCGCAAACATTTATTACTTATTTTTGGTTTTACCCTGATATTACCAGTGCTTACAAAATTGTGAAAATCCTGGTAGGATATCGGATACAAAGTAACCAGTGTACGTCTCCATGTTACAAACTATATACGTGTACATTTTAAGGAAATTTATTAAAATGGTGAAAAGAAAGGAACAAACAATTGGTTTACTCGCATTAAAAAAGCTTCGTCATCATAATATCAGCCGAAAGACGTCCACTGCTGGACATAGGCTGTCCTAAGGATCTCCACGACGACTGGTTTAGTGTTACCCGCATCCATCGGCTTCCCGCGATCTTCACCAGATCGTCGGTCCACCTTGTGGAAGGCCTGCACTTTGCTATCCGGTCCGCGGCCGCCACACAAGAACTTTTCCGCTCCCACGGCCATCAGCTCTATAAGCAATGTGCCCCGCCCTTAAAGCTTCTCTAATGTACAGATTGCGGAATATACGGGACAAAATTAAATGACAGCTGGGGTTATATCGATAAACTCAATTATCAATGTTTTTTCCATGTAGGTTACTAGTGATCGCTCCAAGTTTTGATAGCAAAAATATTTTTTTATTCAATATATCGACGGTAAAAAGCGTAAACGCTGTAACCCACAATGTACTAAAAAAAATTTTTTGCATATTCGGAATCAGAATTTTAAAAAATATTCTTATTAATATAAATAAAAAAAGATGTTTTTTTTTTGTAAAATCTCGAAAGTTTTTTGGCTCTAGTGTAAAGTTTGCTTTTGCGGGTTACAGCATTTACGCTTTTTACCGTCGATATGCAAATGAAATAAAACAGCAACATAATTCTGGTTATTCTTTATTCTACAAGGATTTTTGAAACTTCATTCATTTTTTTTTTCCTTATTGTGTATTTCTGAGTTATTGACCCATTTACCATTGTTAAGTAGAATAAACAATCAGAATTTGGTCCAAATTTTCGGGCGTTAAACTTCTGTATCGACTGATGAATCCATTTCAAGTTGCTAAAATATCATTTAGAAGCTCTAAATGATATTTAGTATAATTATGGGAAAAGCATCGATCGAGTAATTGACATAGGCGATCCCTAGCTGTCTTTTAATTTTGCCCCGTATATTCCGAGGTCTGCTAATGGATATAGCATTATATCTATCTTGACAAGCAATACCGTTATTAAGGCCTTCGTCCCATTTTTAGTCTCATGGTAATCCTTTATTTCAGCCAAGTCACCACGAGAGATGCCGAAGTCATGGCTGGGATGTGTTGCACAGGCAACGAGGTAGGTGATGATACTGATGATATTGACAACATTGGTCCAAACGTCCAAACCTTACCTTTCTAGTTGGGTCCTCTATTGGACAATCCTCACTCCATAATGGATATTAGCATCACTGTCTATTTTAATAGATGGTTAGAATCTTGAACGGGGAGCGTTCAGATCGCAACCACAGCTAACGTTACCAAGAAGGTGTTTGCTGTAAAGGTTTCGATAGAAGTGAAATAATTAGAATTAATATAGATTCAGAATAGAGGCGTTATCATCCACTGCGATCACCTGATATGTCCCCACAGGGTAAAGTCACCAGTTGTCAGCCAGAGACCAGGAGGTTGACCTTATATGAGTGCGAAAAGTGGGAAATATATCTTTCGTACTCTTCCCACTCATACAAAGTATAGGCAGAGGCCAACTACAGATCTCTGGCTGACCACTGGTGATATTACCCTATATGTATTTCATATTTTTTTGTACCTGGCTTAACCATGACATTTTATCTTAGGGACGATTTTTTATCAGTTGTTAATTGAGATACTGGTTATGATCAAAAACTGACCCTAACTGGCCCGAACAACGCAATTGCGAATTTGAGATTGCAAATAAGTAACAACGAGCCTCCAGCCCACTTCTTCAAGCCGTGGGGAGGTAAACACGTGTTCTTATAGTGTTTTCAATCCACAAAACAACGCCCCGTTCAATAAAAATATTCAAAGCAAGTGCGATAAACGAATGGAGTGAAACGAGATGAAGGTTCTACCATTACGAGACAGCGATAGATTATACTATAGACTGACGGCCGAATTTATATTCAAACAAACCAGAATGTGACAAATTTTAATCCGAAGTTAGCCTATCTGTCCGCGGTTTGAAAATAGGCTTCGGCCCTAAGTACACTTGATTGGTTCTTGAGATTCAGGCGACTAAAGTTCCCCCCCCCTACTTAAAATCGCATATAGCACCAAATATTTTAATCCACCGCCAAGGAGCAGTGATCCAGTATGGGGATAAGACAACCGGTGAAATTACCAGCATAGAGGCATTCCATCTCAATCCTCAGGATTGGCAACGGAGTTACGGTCTTAGGAATGCAGTATTAAGATGGTGGTCTTGAGAATACAAATGTCAATGGTTCACAGATCCCACTGACCACCTCTATTCAACACGGTAAATACCATATCGTGTTTAAAATGTTATCGTATTTTCCGTATTGATAGATCTTATTTTCTTGTCAGTAATGGCGGCTGAGTGAAAGACGATTCCGTAACAGATCAAATACGATATTGTTTTCACCTCGATCGCTCTCCTTCTCCGCGCTATAAAAAAAATGAAAAAGAAAGAAGTTTATACTTGTTTTTTTTTCAAATAGTTTAATATATTGGTAGTAACGGCATCGGAACTCTGAGCACCGAAATGCTCTTGCCCAGATTTTGTGCCTTGAAAACACTAAAACCGCCTCATTATCTTGTCTATCTTTATCTGTGGCCATGTGTAGCAATGTCTTGCAGTGTGGCGATTTGGAGCCAGTGAAGGACATTGGAGAACTGCTTCGCGAAGAGACCCAAAAGTACCGAGAGCGGATACAGAAGATGGAACAGAGTTTGAAGGTAGCTATACCTAGTCAAAGTATTATCCGGCCCTCTATTTTACGTGGTGAAACCATATTGCGTTTGACGTGTTACGGCATTGTCAATATTACAATAGCTCTTATTTGCTTGACAGTAATGGCGGCCAAGTTGAAAACAATACGGTAACAGTACGGCTCAGGGCGTCTTCTTCTACAGTCCCAATTCGTCACGTTCTTAACCCGTCCACCATGCCATATAGCTCACTATTCCTATTCGTCGCATTCCTATATTGTCACCTTCCTAACTTGTCTACTTTCCTATATTGTCACCTTCCTAACTCGTCCACATTCCTATATAGTCCACAGTGCTAACTCGTCCATATTTCTATCGTGTGATCAACTTCATCAATATTGCGTGGCTAACTCCAGTTTGCGCTGTGGACGATATAGGAATGTGGTCGACTTAGCACTATGGACAATATAGGAATTATTTATTTATTTAAATACTTTATTGCACAAAAATAAAATAGTGTACAAAAGGCGAACCTAACGCTACAAGCATTCTCTACCAGTCAACCTTAAGGTGAAACAGAAATCAAAAAAGTAGGTAGGTGCAATAAAAAGACAATACTTTCCCAAAAACACAACGAATATGGACAAGATAGGAAATTGACGACATAGAAATGTGGCTGAGTTAGGAAGGTGACAATTTAGGAATTACATGCTGACGACATGGCATTGTGGACGAATTAGGAAGGTGACGAAATAGGACTGTAGACAAAGTCGCCCTGAGCCAACACTACTAACATTTCAAAGGCAATGTGGTTTTACGCATTAGAATAGTTCTTCGTTAGGTGTCGTATCAATCACGTAATTAAATTTTGTATCCTAATGTTATAACTTATAAATAAAAAAATAAGAAATGAAACTATTGTTTTCGTACAAATAAAGTAGGTGCCTTTCGGTACCTGTGTCCTAACTCCTCTGATCAACAATTCCTAAAATTCACATAAGGTTTATTTAACGTACTTATCACTTTGGACACTTCCTAAATTCCCACTTTCATGTAATATCTACTTCCTAAAATTCCCACTTTTTCAATTCATCTCTTACTCATTTTCTATTAATCACTACTGCCTATAAAATGAGGTAGGTTTAGGTTATGTTAGTTTTGCAGCAGGCCCGGAGGGCCAAACCACCCAGAAATAGGAGCTCCGCGCAAGCGGAGCTCCGTCCACACTGTCTGATTGATTTGAAATAAGAGTGTCGACGGAGCTCCGCTGGCGCGGAGCTCCTATTTCTGGGTGGTTTGGCCCTCCGGGCCTGCTGCAAAACTAACATAACCTAAACCTACCTCATTTTATAGGCAGTAGTGATTAATAGAAAATGAGTAAGAGATGAATTGAAAAAGTGGGAATTTTAGGAAATGACATTTATAGGCAGTAGTGATTATAGAAAATGTGTAAGAGATGAATAGGTATTTTGGTAAGTGTGAATTTTAGGAATTGTTGATCAGAGGAGTTAGGACACAAGTACCGAAAGGTTTTTTTAGCATTATTGAGTCGGGTGCTATGGCAGCGAAGCAATGTGTTAGAGTTACGATTAAGAGAGTACTAATGGCAGGGCAGCACTAGCTCGCCTGGATGTGTATGTTCTCTGTGGTGTAACTATAGAAATAATAAACGGTTAATAAATTTGCTTGTATAATTTATGGTAAAATACATACATACATTAAATCACGCCTGTTTCCCAGAGGGGTAGGCAGAGACCACTTCTTTCCACCTGCTACGGACCTCACAAATATCTTTCGCTTCTTCCACATTCATACATTGAGTCATGCATGCACGTCCGTTTCGGGCACTTAAGATTCGGCCCTTTTCCAGTATTTCTCCAATTTGATTCGAAAAAAGTACGCCTAAGACGGCCCCTTACGACCCTTCCACTCACTTTTGCTCTGTAAATCTCTTTCGTCACTCTTCTTTCATCCATCCTTTTCAAATGACCATGCCCTTTTCAATCTTCGTCCCTACATCTATAGTAATTTAAATGATCTAGTACACATTGGTCAGATTCCTTTTTCGTCAGATTAAATTATAGCCTGTTTTTTTTCGGACGAAAACGGAATTACTTTTTGGACAGAAAAAACTTTGGTTAATTTTTATAATTTATTTATTTGTTACATTATATTATTTAATATTAGGCAGTGTCGACGGAGCTCCGCGTAAGCTATTTCTGGATGGTTTGGCCCTCCGGGCCTGCTACAGAACTAACATAACCTAAACCTACCTACGTATTCTATGGTCATCCGCGTATCAGGTAATATGTGTTTCTGGCACTATGCGTCGGAAGCGAAAAAACAGCCTACATTTTATTCTGACGATAGCGGATCTCTCTGCTCTGATCTGCTCGAAAGTCCGTTTTCGTCCGAAAAAAAACAGGCTATAATTTATTCTGACGAAAAAGGAATCTGACGAATGTGTACTAGACGATTTAAATTACAGCCACCTTAACAATATATAAAAAAAAAGAAGAAAAGTAGCGGGCTATCGCGCAATGAACCAGCCTTTCATCACTTGACTATCTATTACCTTTTTCCCGGCCTCTACTACACAGATTAGATCACTCTGTATTTTTCTTGGTATCTTTTCGCTTTCACTGTTTCGATAACAGTTGAGATAAAATTCCTCGTAATCGAGAGCTTATTAATCCGACCTTATTCTTTAATGCTAAGGTGATCTAGGAGATCGGTTAAAACGTACAGTTTACATTTATTAATAATATTAAATTGTTTTGCCCTCAGTTGGGCTTTCGGCCCTCTGCTACCAGACTGCGCGTAAGCAAGAGGGTGATATGTTTCTCACGCGTGTCTTTGTAGGTATGTAGAATTCTTGATTCTCATGTCGAAATTACACTAAATTGCTGTTTTAATTAATGAAATGAAGCGTTTTTTAGGGTTCCGTATCCAAACGGTAATAACGGGACCATATTACTAAGATTCCGCTGTCCGTCTGTCCGGCTGCCTGTCACCAGGCTGTATCTCATGAACCGTGATAGCTAGACAGTTGATTTTTTCACAGAAGATGTATTTTTTGTTGCCTCTAGAACAACAAATACAAATAATATAATAAATTACTTATTTAAGGGGGGCTCCCGTACGTATTTTTTTTTTGCCGTTTTTTGCTCGATATTAATAACGGCAACAGGTAGACACTTGAAATATTCACAGAATATTTAGTTTTATAATCACTTTAAAAATAAATAATTAAATTAAAATAAAGTACGTATTTAGGGGGGGGGGGGGGGGGGGGGGGCTCCCATACAACAAACTTGTTTTTTTTTTTGCCGTTTTTTGCTAATGTTGTGTAGATAGTGGTACGGCACCCTTCGTGCGCGACTCCGACACGCACTTGGCCGGTTCTTCTTATTTACGCGATTGTGGTTTAAAATTGCTTTTTTTTAAATTCACGAATGACTATAACGTCATGCTGCTCTATAACACAAAGAATATACATACCTACCTATCTAAACCGTAAGCTTATGTTAGGGCCCGGGTGGCGATCTAGCAGTGGACGTAATTCAGCTGTAACAATGATAAATATAAAAACACTCTTTAAGTACCTACGGAAACGTAACAATGAACTGTCAAAAACAATGCCTAGCTTCTGTGAACTTTTTTTTGCACAACCGTCTTCTTCTTCGATTGAGACTAAGTATTTAAAAAAATCCAAACTCGGTGGATTTATGTAATGCTCAACTAAGAACCCGTTGCCACTTTCGACTTCATCATCAGATCAGTTTGTATACTAGAGGAGGATTTTCCCTCTACTCCCCTTATTTTAACCCCTTAGGGAGTGCATTTCCAAAAATCCTTTCTTAGTGCTCACTTACATCATGAAAGGACCGCCTGTTCCAAATTTCAAGTTTCTAGGTGCAGTGGTTTCGGCTGTGCGTTGATATATAAGTCAGTCAGGTTTTATGCATTGTCACCGGGTTTCACGTAATAATATTATGTTCTCCAGTTAATGTTCAGGATTCAACCATAACATTGTGTGAAGTTAAAATGAACTTACACAAATCGTGCCGTTTCTTCTTTGCAGTCGAGTAGCGTGAAAGTGCGAACAGTCCACAAGATTAACATGAATTTGGCCGAGGAACTGTCGAGCCTTCGTCGGCTTTGCGTTGCCGTGGACCTGGAACGGCGGGATATGAAGCTGCGACTGGATCTGGAGGGCGAGCTGGTGAAGCAAATGATGAAGCAGCTCAAGCAGGCTAAGGCGCAGGTACCTTATTTCAGCATTCCAAATTTAAAATAATTATTTAGTAAAATTGCCCACATGATCACTGCTTTGGAAGTACCATTATTTCTGAGAAGAAGCGCCGCAAGAAACTCCAGCAGAAGGTCATGTTTTCAATCATATTATACTATAATACCTTAAAGTACCTGACATCTTGTAGGTGGAGCAATGGGGATGTTAACTGGCAGGACTAATTTAGTTTTTAGGAAGTGACAACACGACGGATGAGTGTTGGTTTACAAACGCGATCTGGTGATCTGGACCACATGTATAACGCAAATGATAATAATTTTCTCTAACTGTTAATGTAGATTGGCGTAAGCCGACGATCTCGGTGTCGGCCACTTATGTCAACTCTTTTGTCAGTTTTTGAAAATCGCTAATGTTAGCTCCATATTCGATTTTCGTGTTTTTCACCGGGTTTACTTGAGATATACATTCAAATATTTTGTGGTTTCAAAGTAACCTTATTCGCATTTTAACTTTGATCATAGAGTTTTTATTTTTTTAACGGGAAACTAAAGGTGTCAAGTTTTTTAAATTAATTAAGTCGAAAAAACAAGAGAATCCGATTATTACATATTTTTATTGAAATTCAAATTCATTTAGTTATCAGAATACGGTAATATACACGGTCTTAGTTTTACTTTTGTTTTATATATACTCGTGTTAAAATTTGAGTTTGATCAACGTTTACGGTATGTTATAAATTATAATAATGAGGAAATAGTGACTCCATGGATTTTAGGACCACGTGATGCCACCAAAATCCTCAACCTATGTTTAAACAAGTTTTTGGTACCTTTATTATACCAAAATGATTAAATGTGTTTACCGCTTCGATGGTAGTCCTTCTTTCGTTCTTAAGAGAGCAACAGATCCATGTGATTATTTGGGTTTACTAATGTTTCGACATTAATTATTTTGCAAATTCGTATCTCCCCAAACTACATATCCTATATTTTCGTCAAATTTTCATTTCTCAACTAATGATTTGATAAATTTTTGCTAGACGAATTATTACCTCGGATTATTTTAAGATGTCAAATATGTTTTCGTCAAATGTATTGATTGACATACCTTAATTTAGCAACATATGGAATCAATCATAACCTACCTATCTCCGGGAGCAGTTTCGTTTTACGGGTCAAAAAAAAAACCCTAACCTACCAATCTCTGGGAGCAGTTTCGTTTTACGGGTCAAAAAAAAAACCCTAACCTATAATATTTTCCTTAGAAAATTATTTACCACATGAAATTTGACAATAAGTTATTTGCCTTAGCAAATCATTTGCTACACAATTATTTACCACATAAAATTTGACGTGGTAAAATTTTGCAATATAAAAATATAGCGAAATGAAAAAATTAAGAAGTAAAATTATGCCGAGGATTGATTTGCCAAATAAAACTTCGGCGAAAAGTTGATTGCTAAATGAAATTTGACGAAACATAATTTGGCAGAAAGGCAGTACACCGATTTTTTGAATTGCGGTCATGGATTACTTCATTCCTTTTTTTTTTTCGTAGCATGTCAGCCTAAAAGAAATAGATGCTCCCCAGCCGGACTTCCACAGCGGTGACCACGAGTTCCGTCAGTGCTCATCACGAGCTTCGATACCAATTGCGTGCGTCCGCCAGCCGCGGCTAAGACGTCGCGAAATCCAGCCAGAGATGGATGGCCAACTCGACTCGAGTGGGGACTTTCGCTACCCCACCGAAGCCAATGGGGATGGTCTGCTGTCTCATGAATCTGATTAAACTGTGGGATCTTGGATAATATAATGGTTTTGGTTAATTTGTGAAGGTTTTTCATTCGCTGTGTAAAAATAAAGTTTACGTGAAAGTAAGTATTTTAAGTATTCTGCATTCAATTTGGAGTTTGGACCAATGTCGTTTCGTATTATATTCATAGGCGTAACTAGGAAATCAGAAACTACAAATAAAAACGATATTGTAAAGTAATATAATATAAGGGTTGTTTATTCTCTATTGAACCCATTTACGCCGAAGCTGTAAGCTGTAGAATTTCACCATGTACTGAATTGTTTTTCTAGAATTGTCGTGATGTGGCCACATTAACACAAGACATCAGGCCTGAGATAAATCAACCGCCTAGAGCTGCGATCGTTCCGCCACAGGTAATCTAATCACTTCCTAATATAAATTACTGTACGAGTAATATGGAAAGAGATGTCAAGGACCTAGAGTGCGACAGAGATGGTGCTCACTCCACTCATTTCCAAAATACCAGAAATTCCAAAATACAAAACTACTTTAGGTACTGTTGAGGTGGAAAGACTTTGGGCAGGATACGTCCGGATTACTACCGCCATATTTTATCCACTAACTTTAACATTAACCAAGTCCAACTGGTAAAATGACTAACTAGCATAGACTCCATCTAAGTCAACTTGAGATTGTCATCGTAAGATCGCAATCTGGAGATTGCAAATGTCTATAGGCTCCACAGTCCATTGACCAATCTGGTGGAGAAGACTCGGTTGAACAGTCGACTTTGTTGGGCCACTATGGAATCCTGTCGCATAATGTTAATCATTAACTTTAGCGTAATTTATTTCATGTGGGTTGACGCTGTGATTATGACAGGGTTCCATAGTGACTCAACAATTAAAGTCCTTGACTGTACACTGTTTTATAGACAACTGTTGTATGGAACTCCGGTTCATAGATTTTTCTCATCATATGTGCATAGGTGCATAGAATAAAAAATGTATGATTTAAATATCTTCAAAGTAATGAACTTTGAAAATATTTAAATCATACATTTTTGTTACAAATAAAATTCAATGTTTACATATTCGTATCAAAGAATCAAATCAAATATTCTTGATGCTCATATTATTTAGTTAATGTAAAACTTATTACCAATAATAGTACATACATATGCAAGTGCGTGTTTTCTGGTGGGGTCACAGATCTAACCTAACCTAACCTACATTTCTGGTATCGATTTCTAACCTATTCTACCGAACAAATAATATTTGTTTAAAAATAACCAGAACCAGGGAGGGTCCCCTGAAAACCAAATTGGAAGTATTCAGTACAGAACTGTGAAATGGATCCCCTTGAGATATCTAGAAACATTTCATCGTATGTGTTATTTCATCAAATTAAGTACATTACATCGAAAGCTAATTTCTGATTTATTCAGGTTATTATTATTATATTAAAGCTATTTTCTGGTGAGAACTACGACCCCGTCAGAAACGACTTGCTACCTGACAATTAGGTTAGGTTAGGTCCACAAACAAAATAAAGCTCCTGCACGTGCAAATGCCTGCAATGAATCTATCTGCGAGTTAGCTCAATAGTTTAGTAACCAAAGAAAATAAAGAGCCAGTTTTTTTTATTGGAGTACTCTCTAAGTAATTTGAAACAAAATACAAACCCAAAATACAATGCAATTTCATCAATTAGATCATATCATTAAACGCTATATTCTGCTCTTACCATAATTTTCGGGATATCTTGGACCTTGATTACGTAGGTTAGATTAGGTTAGACGTGTGACTGCCAAAAAAATAACTCATGCGGCGAGAAATGCCATTCGATGAAATGAAAATTCTGCGGAATTATACGTTTGTTCGGTCGGGTTTCGATATAATAATAGGACCATCAATGCAATAGTATGGTATGTAAAAGCTAACCTGATGATGAAATCTGAAGTAAGCTAGGAACTTCTCTGTACTTAAGGTAAATCCACCGAGTTTGTTCGTTAGTTTGGTTCCAAAACGCAATTCATGATTACTGTCCAGTCCTTTTTATCTTCCAGCCATTTATGATCATGAGGTCAGAATTTGTTTCAAAAGCAATACAGCTAGATGAATGTGAAGAGGATATCTTACAGGTGCAGGATATCTGTAAGTGTGATGCTCAGCGCCAGGGTCGTAAAACTGTTCGGGACATTGACACTCCTGGTAGTAGTCAAACCAGAAAAAGATCTGATAGTCAAAACAGAGAAAGCGCTCATCCCTCGATTTTTACTGAGACTACAAGCTTCCCGGCGCCGCATGAACACCATAAGGAAAAACTTGAAAATATTAGAAAAGAGCTACTTGAGAAAGGTGATAAAATAAATATTGAAGCTAATAAATTGAAACATGCGTAAGTACTTACACGGTTAATCAATAAGAGTCGAGTCTTCTATGACCTCTTTTGTTTTCCACTGCTGGGCAAAGGCGTTTTCCTAATTTTCCTACTTATCTTTATTTTAAGTAAATTGTCCATTCATGGTCCATCGGTCAGGGACCCAGGGCCTCTTTTCAATTCTGTAAAAACGGGTATGTAATGTCTTGCATAACTACGATTTAATTTCGACTCGTTTTTAACTCGGCCACTATTTAATTACCGTCAAGTTAAGCGACGCGCCATCTTGGTCGAAGGCTCGTCGCCACGGCCGTCGAAATTCGGATTTGTTTTGCTAAACGATCGGACAACCGCGCCACAGCTTCAGTGTGTACAGAACTTAAATAAATCGGCTCCTAGCCTTTTGAAATTTCTAGTTGGAGTGGCTTTGGTACTTATGAGCACAATTGATATAAAAGGATAAAAAATAAATTGATGTGGATGAAACGTTGTACGAAACTGAGTCATTTAAATTTTATGAATTTACTGAATTACGATGATATTCGTAACATTTTTGTGCAAATCAACTAAAGGATCGACCACGCTCAAAATACGCGGACGGTGCGTATACTCCGTGACGTGCCGTATGCGTCACGTTTTTAACGCATACCGTCCACATCGGTGCTCAAATGACGCTGACGCAGTAGTAACGTCTAACGTGTCTGTTGTGTAACGTATCATGAATTTTATTTTTAAAAACACTTCATTTACTCTGACCGAGAACCATGTAATTACTTCCCGCCGCTTCGGCTCAATTTGAGCACTGTAGAGGACGTGTATGCGTTAAAGACGTTGAAAGTTGTACTCAACAAAGACACATGGCGAAAAAGACGAGAAGCCTTTGCCCAGCTGTTCCCACTGCCCGATGGACCAAAAACACAAATGTTTAAAAGGCAATAATAGTAAATAATACCATTAATAGTAATAATACCATTATTGCCATAATCAGTCGAAAAAGATACACTACAAAAGATATATTACTTAAATAATAAAAAATAATACCCATTTTTTTCAAACAATTATTTTATTTATTTTTTTACTCCACATTATACTCGTAGGTAATGTGGAGTAAAAAAAAATACTTTCTTTTAACATTTGTTTCAGATTTTCTGAGTATATCGATCGGAAGAAAAAGCAAGTAGACAATCAAACTCAATGCCCAACCAATAAATCGATGTAAAGCACTATTTCCACCTAACGGCCCGCAACGGATCGGAACGGAAAGAATTTTATGGTCTTTAAACAATAATAAATCATGTTCACAGTATTTAAAGTCTATATTACCAAGCCGCGCACAGCAACTTGGCTGCGGGCGTCTTCCGCGACACGCGTACGTCGCCGTAAGCATGCTGCGACATGCGATCGGCTCCATCATAAATAGACAATAATAATTTCAATAGAGCCGTACGGCTGCCGCCGCATCCGTACGTATCCTTACCGATCCGATGCGATGCGAGCCGTTTGGCGGAAATCATCCTTTAGTTTCGCGTTCTATAAAAATCACGACGTCATCGTCATACACTAAATGCACAAATCGTCGTGTCATCAACCATTTTTAATCGATTGGCATATAAAAGCGCAATTGACGTGACTAGCGACATCTAGCGACAGCTTGTAACAACTCGACCGCGCCACCAGCCAGCGCCAGTCAGCGCAACAAAATTCGACAGGGCGCTACATCGTGTTAGCGAAGTATTTCCAGTCGCTTGGCTTAATTACACCTTACAACTTCATCCCAATGGACTTCGGTCCATAGGCATAACATCCGCCTGGAAAGAGAGCTCTCTATTGTCCTCTCTTCCTACAGACGGATGAAACTGTCACAGAGGACTTCTTAGAAAATGTTGTGTGATTTAGTTTTTAAGGTTCCTGACCCAGAGAGTGGTGGGTCCCGGGCACTTGGCGTGGGCTAAGTTCATCCGTCCGTCCGTTTGTCTTATTCACAGCCACTAGAAATAAACTTCGAAATTATTTTACTTACAAGGAGAGGTACCCAACTGTCCGACTCAGATTTTGTTGATTTTGATATATGTTACTTCTAAAATAACAGACACGTATTTTTTTTAGCTTCCCATACTCACCTGTTGGGTGAAATTGACCTCCAAAGTACTGAAAAGTGACTAAACCCACTTACTTCTATAGAGATTTATTTTTTCCTTTAAATGCTAGTTTCCTACTGTTTTCATTATTATGTTTAAGAACATGGCTAAAGCACATACTTAAAAAAAAACATAGCAAGAGTATCTTCGATGAGTTTTAGCCAATATAACAAAACACGTGCTCATTATTTTTACATGTTCTTAGCATAATAATCAAACCAGTAAGAAACTAGCAATTAAAAAAAAACTCATAGAATTTAGAGGGTTTAGTCACTTTTCAGTACTTTGGAGGTCGATTTCTCACAACAGGTTGAGTTTGGGCCGCTAAAAAAAAATACGTGTCTGTTATTTTAGACTACTTTCTAACATATATCGAAATCAACAAAATCGGAGTCGGACAGTTGGATACCTTTCCTTGTTAGTTATTTGATTTTAGATTGTGTGATTGCACTACTAAAGGTCGCCTTACCGGTAAATCAACGTAAGTTTTATTTATTTTGACGTAATTTTTAGTCCGTCGTCAGCTCATTAGTAATGAACTATTAGAAAAGCATGGCTTGACACGGTCTTGGGACGTGTTTTACCTATTAAAATGTGTTTTAGATTGTGTGAGAGCATCAATCAAAGGGAGAAACGAGAAAGGAGTATATCGGTTGGTCGAAAAATGTTTGGCCTATTTATTTTTGTCTCGCCACATATTTTTTTGCATATCAACGTTTCGTCTAATGATTTTAATGTCGGAAATTGTTTGGTCGTACAATGGTTTAGTATAACATTTGTTTGACCGTGAGGTGAAGTCGACGGAGCTCCGCCTGGCGGAGCTCCTGTTCCGCGTAGTTGTGGCGCTTCGGGCCTTCACACAATTCTAATCTAACTTAACCTATAGATTAGTTGAGACCTAGGTGTTTTATACAATATTATGGATTTGGCCTTTTATGTATTACAATTTTAGACTAATAGTGCTTAGAAGAAAATATCTTTATTCTAAAAAATAAGTATGCCATTCAATATTATAGGAAACATAATTGACCAAAGAATTTTAGCCCATAAATTTTGGTCGGGGCACCCGCGATACCCTTGATGTGATGTTTTGTAAAACATAATGGGGTTCGATTCCCGGTCAGGATAATAATTGTGTCATGACTATTCGTCTCTGAATCCTGGGTAATTTTTAATAAGTATTTTTATCGTTGTACGTAGTAGTTAGTACCCATAGTAAATACAAGCCTAGAGTCTCAAACTAATTTGGGATGGGTCAATATTTGTGAGATTACTGGTATTTATTTATCAATAATTATTATCATGCCAATCGAACAAAGTCCTCTATTGGAGGATAAAGGAGTTTCCAGGGACCCAGCAATTACTATTATACTAATACTTATTATTATTACTAAAACCATAAGTACTAGGACTGCATAATTGTCACGAACATATTATTTAATTTAGTTTTAATTTAGAAATGAACTTTGCTAAAATGAATTAGTAAACATTATTTTTATTATGATAAAGTTGTGTGTTTTGTTTTGTTAAAGATGCAATACAACGAAGTTACAAAACGCTGGTCAAAAAAGACGAAGAACTAACGAAGACATTTCGTAAGTTTCGCTTTACAAATGACATCGTGATTATCAATAGTTAAATATGCAATTTGCTACGAGTATATCACATAAATAAAACATTTTTAAGCTATGTGCAATACAGATTAAAAAGCAAGGACGGATTAATCCGGCACAGGTAACAATAACTCTAAATGCTTAGAAAATATCAATTTATCAAATTCAATGACCGTTTGTGAATTTGTTGCTATAGTGGGATAAGCTTAATATAGAGAGTCTGAAATTTATTGACTTTTAATACTGAACCACACAAGCCTTGAATCCACCTCATGGCCTGGGCCCTGTATTGAAGACGGTAAAGCAATGTTGCTTTTGAAGTGTTGTCGAGTAAATTAGATCTATAGTAACTAGATCCCGTTATAGAAGGTGCAATTTGGTAGCCAGACGTTCTTAGGCATGTTTTTTGTTCTACTGATAACAGATTCTGCTTCTGATGGCATTGGTTATCATGGAAAACAAAACAAACATGTTAATTTTACATCTAAAAATTGTATATAAAACTTGTTGTGAACAAGTAAGGGAATCGATAGACATCATAAACATCTTTGCCCATGCGTAAGAACGTCCAACTACCAAATTGCACCTCCGATAACGGGGTCTAATAGTAACTCTGATGATACGACAACACGTCAATAAGGACCAAAAAGTTGGACCACAGTTAAGCGCAGTTAACCATACAAATAACGAAGTCGAAAAAAGTTCTGTTGTGCGACAGAAAGTATCCCTACAATTGTATGGCTAATTTTCGTGTCAATTTGTGAAAATTTTCTTAGAAAATTTAATTGAGTGAGTTAGGGTGTCCATTTTTTTGTCCTTACCCCAAAAGCAATATTGGTTTTGACGTGTTATGGTATTGTTCTTGACTCTGCTGCCATTACTGTCAAGTAAATAAAAGCATTAAAAACAATGAAGATAACACGTCAAAGGCAAAATGGTTTTTATTTTACCCTGTTGAATACCTGGTTGTACTCGTAATTTCTTATAGCAACCAAGACTCGTGGTGGGAGACAAACTTACTTTTCCCGGTCTCTTAATTTTGACGTTAATTCGATGACGGTGTTTCTCGTGATCCTAGCGTGCATGCCAGTAAAAATTTAAGTACCTAAACAAATAAAATTCACAGTCAAATCGTTGTAAAGATCTATCTGACGACAAAACAAAAATATGTATATGTTTGCTCCCCGTCTACTAGCCGTAATGTCATTATAGACCGCGGAAGAGAGCGCAAAAAATGAGGTGTATACCTGGCGACGCTCAGTGTAACTCGCGATAGTATCAACACTATTTGTTAGTTTTGAACGAAATAAACTGTATTTGACAGATTAAAATGTAATTTATATTTTATTTTTGAAAAAAATCCTAGCATTGATATAATAAAACCGTTATACCAAAATGACGAATTCAATCTCATCCGAAGACATTTTAAAAAGAAGTAGGGTAAAAGCCCGACTTCTCTACGTACCTATTTTTTTTAACTTTATAATAATTCTTCTTTTAACATGTTTTAGATTCAGTAAGTTATTTAGTAAAAAAAAGAAAAAGGATGAATTTACACAAGAACCCTGCCGCCACGATGAACCAACGTAAGTTTCCTCCAATATTGACCGGAACATCATTATTAATATCATCATTAAATTACTACAATATTTACCTTTACAATATATTATATGAAAATCTGCCCATTGTTCTGTCTTTTTGGATTGCATTGGACCACCTGTGGTACGTGGACTACCACTTGGGAATCACTTGCTTTAGAATCTAAAGGAAGGGCCTGTCACGCTTTGATAGAGAAAGATTATTTAATAAATAAATAGAGTGCCAAGTTTTGTCTATATAACCGACCGAGCATTTTTTCATGGTCGGATTATTGTCACAATAGGTAGTGTTTTCAATTAAGTAGTGTTATAGGCACAATAGGGAATATGCATTTTTTTTCAGCTTCAATAAAAGCTGATTCATGAAACATGATTTTTTTTTGAATAGTTATAAAAATAACCAAGATTTGCCAACAAAGATTTGTTCCTATCTCTTTCTAGCAAAACAGAATTTTACGTGGAGTTTATATGGCAGAACTGCACGATGACGTCACAGGTGCACTTCGGATCTCTCGGTCTAATTAGCATTTTAAAATGCTTGTATCATCCGTATTTCATGACCGATTTTAATTTTAATTTTACTTTTGGTGATCACTTTAACGATATTTTCATATTTTGTTGAGAAATGCTATTAAAAAAATCCACGCATATTCCCTATTCATAGTAGGTAAGCATCAAACTTGGTACTGTTGTTTCGTACGCTCGGTTGCTCAATGGAGTTGCTTGGACAATTTTATTCTCTGCCTACGTTTTAAAAAGCCTTCTAAGTTCTAAAATCACTACTCGCTAGTATGACTGTAGGAAATGGGACTCCAACAGAGACGGGCGTCCATGACAACCCGCATTCTTCTCTCAAAATGTTAAATATGCAAAAATGAGTTTGTTTATTATCAACATTTTTAAAATAAAAAGTCTACAGTGTAATACACCGACATAAAGAGCCCAATAAATAGAGGCAGGATTTTCGTAGCATTGTTGAGCTGTCATAGGGACTTCTCGTTTATCAATTTCCGATATACATTTTTTATCGATACGTTATAGAACACAACATATTAAAGAAGACTCAAAATAGAGGTAAAAAAACAAGAGGTGTTATCGCTAAAGAGCGATATCTTTCAGATAACTTTTGAGTAGTTAAAAATGTGAAATAGAGATTTGCAATGAAAACAATCGATAGCATATTCTTGATGCAATTTCTTTCGGAAAATGTTCAAAAGGCGTACGAAATGCACAAATTATTTTAAAAGACACAATTAAATATAAATATTTTATTACTATTTGTAAATTCCAAAAAATTGGTATCCAAAGGTTATCAGATCTCGAAGAGATCGCTCATTCGCGATAAGACTGCCTGTAGTTTACTTCTACTCGTAATCATATTTTAAATACTGTATTCTGTATTTATCCCTCTGACAGCTCAAAAGTGCTACGAGAATTCCGACCTCGGCCAATAAATTATTATTAGGTGTGGATGGACCGTGTGAAGAATGACATGTCTATAAAAGGTGTGAGTACTGAGTTATCAGCAGATAGAGGAGAGTGGAGGAAGAAGACATGTTGTGCCGACCCCACTTAGTGTGGGACAAGGGCAGGATAATGATAAAAGAGCCCAATAAAAAGTAAATTAAAAATTGACACAATGCGTCTGTCATTCATATAAACATCGCATGCCAGCCATTGTAAATAGTTCATTTATTTCGTATTTAGTTAATTTTGTTGGTGTTGGGTATGAATATAAGTAGTCGAGTCAAAAATTATATTTTCTCATGCTGAAGAACTTACAACAGGTTTGTGTTGAGTTCTTGTTTGTTTATTTTACATGGTCATCTGAATTCAAAGCAGAGGCCAGTCATGTGGTCACCGCACAGTAGTTTATAGAATTACATTTTCAGTACTCTATCATAAAATAATAAAAAACGAAGAATTTAATGCAACTCTGCAGTATGAGACGAATCCAATGACATATCACTTCCAACTTTTTTCATTTTGTGGAAACTACTTATAAGGAAACTACGTTGGAACTATTAAGTAGAACTTATCGCTAGTTTTCAGTTATCGTGAAGGTGACGAATTTCAAAGGTTATTGCCTGCGACATTCACTTGTTTGTCTGTCCTATCTTTAAAATTATTAGTCTAGTAATTATCTTACTTATTGTATACGTGGAAATTATTTTTATGTTGTGTGTGTGC
This sequence comes from Acleris sparsana, assembly GCA_923062465.1. NCBI lineage: Eukaryota > Metazoa > Arthropoda > Insecta > Lepidoptera > Tortricidae > Acleris > Acleris sparsana. The sequence goes on from OV281286.1 coordinate 21,688,338, forward strand.
AGTCAGACGGAGAAACAAGAACACGATCAAACCGGACGCCCCCACGACAAATTGACGTAAGTCTCATTTAATTAAGTTTGACATCATCGTCATAGCTAACTGCCCAACTTGTCAAAATAACTTTTATTTTAACCATTTAACGCAATGGACGCATGTGAAGCAGCATTAACTCTCTATCATGGAACAATCCGTTATAGTAGGCAGTGCAAAAAGATCTTAAGATGTTCCTGAATTGGTTAAGTTATTGCCCTTTTTATTATGAGTTCGGTTTGGATCCTAAGCTCAAAATAAGAATATACTTTTAACCCAGAGTTTTTTACGTGTTACTTTTGTCCGGTAAAGACTATTAAAACTGGATTATCATCTTTCTTGTTTGTAATAACGATGACGGACTCTTGCACTGAACTTGGCTAGACATGCTTTAAGCCAGTTCTTTTTATTAAAAAAATATCCAATAATATAAAATAAATATGTTTAAGATTGCGTAAGTGCATCTATCGAAAAAAGAAGCAAGATGGAGATCAAAAAGCACCTGGTCGGAATGATAAACGCATGTAAGTATTGTGTATGAAATGTTGACAACATCATTAGATAACTTTTTTTTTTATGGCATATAGAAGGCAAACTAGCACACATGCCACGTGGTGGTAAGTGGAAACTGTGACCCATAGACATTCGCATTCACAAGACTGCAAGCCTAGGACTGCAAATGCGTTGACAGCCCTGAGGACTAATATGGAATACCTCAATGCTAGTCATTACACCGGCTGTCTTATCCCCACACCGGAACACAACAATGCGAACACTGCTGTTTGGTGGTAGGTTAATGGATAAGATGGTGGTAGCGATCCGGACGGACCCTGCACAAGGTCATACCACCCCTGAACCATAACTGCCCGGGAAGTAAATTATATCGACCTAAATCGATTTTTGATATGAACGCGATTGACGTGGACGGATTAATCTGTTTCATCCGTCAGCTCAAAAAAGATCTCCAGATGATGCTGAGTTAATACTAGTCCGCCTGCTGTTGCAAAAATGGTGACTTTCGAGTGGAGGGCTGTAAAAGTTACAATATCCAACGGTCTGTCTGATCAACCATTAAAAACTCCAGTATCAAAATATATGTTTCTTTTTTAGTTTGTGTGAATGCGATGACACGATGAATCAAGAAGATAACAAAAAAGTACGCCCACCTAAGGATGAATCGACGTAAGTGTCAATCAATAAATGTAAACATAATTATGGCATGATTCTTTATTTAATTCAAATGGTTTATTTTATTAAAGCTGGTAGATTCTTGACGTGTAAAAGTGCCCGAGCGGCCTACTTACTGAATAAATTTCTTTTTTTTATCTTTAAAATTTTCAAGACACATTTTTTTCCTCAAAGAAAGATTAATCCGTCTTAACAAATGAATAGCGCGAAAAATCTAAAAATGTTCCCATATTACCGTGGTCCATGACATGATTCTTATTAGGCTACTGCACGATTTACATTTACACTTTTCTTAATTAAGTTTCTTATGATCAGTTGTATTCTCGTTTGTCTAAAGTATTTTTGAGAAGCTGGAACGAACATTTCGTGAATGCGTCCATGGAAAAAATAAACAAGAAGATCAAGAAGCACCTTGCCCCAATGATGAATCAATGTAAGTTCTTGACGGTTACTTCGAACCAACAACTGTAAAAAAAAAACATTGTTATAATGCAGTTTTATAAATATTGTTAAGTTAAACTTACTTTACGTGTTAAGAACAACAATGTGATCAAAAAGAACGTAGTGATATTGATAAATCAACGTTAAATGTTAAATAAATATTTACATTATCAGGTTTAAATCATTTACCTTTAAACCCTGTTCAGACTTACTTTTCTTATATGGTAAACAACTTTCTAACCTCAAAATGAAACTTATTTGGCTAAAACAGCTCTTTCATCGACGACACCATAAACACAAAAAAAAAAAAGTTATCACATTTTTTTTTTCCAATGTGTAACTTACTATTCGCATCCGTTGCTAATAAATCTCCAAATAAAATAACAATAAGTACCTCTTATTGAATTCTACACGGTAAAGTGCTAATCCGGTGTGCAGTGGCAGTTCGGCAGATTTACTGGGGACTCGATTTCCTGATAATAAGTAGGTAACTATCCACATACACGTTTGTACTACGGCATCTAGGAAATGTTAGTTTGTTGCTGACCCGATATAGACTCAAAGGGTGGAAACTCGGTAATATTTGTTGGATATTTGAGTATTTAGTCACTTGTCCTGTAAATTCAGATTCAATAGTAAAGATATTTAAATCGCTTAGTTTAAAAAAGACTGAAGATTTGTGGGGCACATCAGTTAAGGTGCTCTTTCATATCATAGATGTAATTGCACCCCATCTAGCATTAATTTACAATAATTGCATATCAGAGGGGATCTTTCCAGATCTCATGAAATATAGTAAAGTCATACCTCTTTTTAAATCAGGCGAGATGAGTGATATAACGAACTTCCGTCCCATTTCCATACTACCAGTTTTAAGTAAAGTCTTTGAGAAACTAATGCTGAAGGATATGTTAGGTCACTTTAACAGAAATAAACTACTTAGCAATAACCAGTTTGGCTTTACAAGAGGTCGATCAACAATTGATGCGGCATCTGTACTCATTAAATATATATATAACAGTTGGGAAAAATCTTGCGACGCAATAGGAATATTTTGTGATCTTTCTAAAGCTTTTGATTGCGTCGAACATATGACCCTTATTTTAAAATTAGAACATTATGGATTGTCCAATAAAGCTTTAAGCCTTATGTCTTCTTATCTAAGTGATAGAACTCAAACAGTTGTTGTAAACAAAACGCAATCTGTTGGAGCTACAGTGAAAATAGGTGTGCCTCAAGGCTCTATTTTAGGTCCTTTTTTATTTTTGGTCTACTTAAATGACTTACCACCAATAGTACATGAACTTTGCGATATTGTACTTTTTGCTGATGATACTTCACTAATTTTTAAGGTAGATAGAAAAACCGTAGACTACAGTAGGATAAACGACACTCTAGTTAAAGTACATAATTGGTTTATTAGTAACAACTTGCTACTAAATGCCAAGAAAACTAAATGTGTTAGGTTCGCTTTGCCTAATGTTAAACCGGTAGATTCTAGTATTTTTCTAAATAACGAGTGTTTGCTAATGGTAGATAGGGCGGTTTTCCTAGGCATAACAATAGATAAAAAATTGCAATGGAGTCCCCACATAGCTGCACTGGCAGGTAAACTAAGTTCGGCAGCTTACGCCGTTAGGAAAATTAGACAACTAACTAATGTTGAGACAGCTCGCTTAGTTTATTATAGTTATTTTCATAGTGTTATGTCTTATGGTATTCTGGTTTGGGGTAAGGCAGCTGACATACAAACTATATTTGTGTTACAAAAAAGGGCCATTCGTTCTATTTATAATTTAAATTCCCGTGACTCATTAAGAGAACTTTTTAAAGAAATTGATATCTTAACTGTAGCGTCTCAATTTATTTACGAGAATATTATTTATTTTATTAAGAATTTAGATTCGTTCACCAAAAACTCAGATATACATAATTTAAATACTAGAAATAAAAATAAAATAGCTATTCGAAAATTCCGTGTCCGTAAAGTATATAAATCATTTGTTGGTCAATGCATTCATTTCTATAATAAATTACCTGAAGTAGTTTCAAAGTTACCCTTTCCAGCACTTAAAAAATATTTGAAAAGGTCGTTAATGTCTAAAGCGTATTATAGGGTCGAGGACTATCTAACAGACAAAAATGCATGGCCTACACCCGAAACTTAGTCAATAGTAATTTGTTCAAATGCAAAGGCTTTATCCTGCTTTTTCTTGTCTGGGGGACACCGTTGATGCAGGAAAACATATCGAAACTTTTATGTGGTCATCTTGCACCATCTTATATACACATATATAAGTAGGTAGTTGTAGTTATTTTATTTTATTATTTTCTATCTTTCTCTCCCGTAAGATTTTTGGCATGTTTTCCTGCTGAACTACTGTTATTTGATATTATATTTAATTTAATACTTGTAGCTTTATTTAATGCTAGATTAAGTTGTACATACCATTGTAATATGAAATATGTAATAAGTTTAAAAAATGACTGACTGCTGAGTTTCTTGCGGCGTTTCTTCTCAGCAGTGGTCTCCTCTTGGGAAGCGCTGGTAGTATCTTGACGTGTAAAAGTGCCCGTGCGGCCTACTTACTGAATAAATTTCTTTTTATCTTTTTATCTTGTTTACATGAAAAATCGATGTATTATATACGTATACGTAAGTGAATAATACCATACAATTGACATTATTTTAAAAATATTTTTTTGTTACGGTAAATTTTTCGATATATGCGTCAAATAACGAAGGACACACAATTACATGCTTTATACGCGATAAATGGTCAAATAACGCATTACTCAGTAAAAATAAGCTTATGATTAGTAGATGGGTACCTAACCTATCATAATATACAGGGTTATTGGTAAGTCGACCTATTCCCGTTAGGAGGTGATAGGGGTGACTATTTGCGATAATTTTGACCCCCATATGCATTATGCAAAAGTGAACCATTTTTGAGTTATCGAGTTTATTAGTTTTTTTTTAAATTAGTCGGAAATTCAACTTGAAAAATTTATTACAAAAAAAGTATCAATTTAAATCTTTTTTTTCTTCTGATTTACAAAACCGATTAAACACTGGTTATTTTTCAATATTAAAACAATAATTATCGGTCCAAATTTGAAAAAGCGAGACGGAAAACGAACTTTTTTCAATATTTTTTGCGATCGCTTTCCACTAAAATGCCTAAAAACAAAAAAAAATGTTATGAAACTTGGCTTGCAGATTATTTTAAAAACTTAACTGTTTTCTTAACTCTCCAAAAACGCATAAAAAGTAGAAAATTGTTTGAAAAAAACCTGAAAAAATAATCATCACAAAGGAAGCGGGCGGAAACAAAAGTCACAAATGCAACTTCAAAAATTAAAATTAAAAAACTTACCAAGTTTAAATAATACATTTTTTATTTGCTTTTGTACAAGATGAATTTGTTTTTCCTATGCAAAATTAAAAAAAAAAATTATCAGTACACGTTTGAGAATGCAAGGCCGAAAACTAAAAAATACATGTGATTTTTTCAAACTCCAACATAAATTACACGAAAACAGAAAATTTTACCAATACATTTGGCGTGCAGATTACACATAAAACATTGACGTTTTTCCAGCATTCTAACGAGCTATTAAAATTAATATGAATTTTGTTAAAGATTGCTGGAAAAAAATGATCACAAAGGAAGCAACAAGGAAGTCACGTCCGAACATAACTTAAAATTAACTAACTAAATCAATGAAAACTAACTGTTATACTCGTAAACACAAATAACAACATCAACTTATGTGAGAATAAGAAATGGAGGTAGCCATTTTGAAAATGAACTAAAAAAATCCTGATTATTTCGATTTTAATTGTTTATTAGTTTTAATTTTGTAACTTTTGCAAAATTCGTTTTCCGTCTCGCTTTTTCAAATTTGGGCCGATAATTATTGTTTTAATATTGAGAAATAACTAATGTTTAATCGGTTTTGTAAATCAGAAGAAAAACAAAGATTTAAATTGATACTTTTTTTGTAATAAATTTTTCAAGTTGAATTTCCGACTAATTTTACAAAAAACTAATAAACGCGATAACTCAAAAATGGTTCACTTTTGCATAATGCATATGGGGGTCAAAATTATCGCAAATAGTCACCCCTATCACCTCCTAACGGGAATAGGTTGACTTACCAATAACCCTGTATAAAGTTCAAAATACATAATAGTTGATATTGTTATAATAGTTTTTTTCTGAAATTGTAAACTTTCACGATTGTTATAAAATAAACCTATCCAATCCTAATGGGTTCTATACAATGACCTTGTAAATTCAATTGTAAAATTAAATTTGCTTCTAACTTTGACACCGTTGTAACCAATTTGATTCAGTACATAGCCCTCTCCTTGCTCACTTACTAACTAAATCACTTTTTTATTACGTAAACGTTTTTTAGGTTTTTTGTCTAGTGTGTTCAAAACAAATCTACACACACATGTATATCGGAAGTCGATAGGCGAGAAGTCCCTCTGACAGCTCAAAAGTGCTACGAGAATTCTGACCTCTGCCAATAAATTATTATTAGGTGTGGATGGTCTGTGTGAAGAATGATTTGTCTATGAAAGGTGTGAGTACTGAGTTAACAGCAGATAGAAGAGAGTGGAGGAAGAAGACATGTTGTGCCGACCCCACTTAGTGTGGGACAAGGGCAGGAGAATGATGAAAGAGCCCAATAAAAAGTAAATTAAAAATTGACACAATGCGTCTGTCGTTCATATAAACATCGCATGCCAGCCATTGTTAATAGTTAATGATAAATTCACATATTTATTAAGAATGACACAATTCAATAATAACAATACGTAACTAGGCTACTCCTGCTGTCATGTCACCGTCACAAGAAGGTTAAGACCAGAACAGCCGCCGCCGTTAATCAACCTGTTGCGCTTCGGGGACGCCAGTAGCCGGCAGCATCTGGTCTACATGGCGCCGCCAGCTTTCGCCACCGTCTGTAACCACGCGGTAGTGTAGGCGCCCTAATCTTTCGGCTACTCTGCCAAACTCCCACTTTCTTTTAAGGTCCGAATAGTTACGGACTTGGACCCTTTGACCTTCTACGAATGTTTTATTCAGTACGGGTCCGTACCTCATTGGATTTTCTTTTTTGGTTACGAGCTCCCCCAGCATTAAATGTAATTTTGTGCGTATGTCTCTACCAAACATTAATTGATACGCATTGCTTCCTGTCAGATTTGGGGTTCGTCTTAATTGCATTTTAATCACGTTTAATTTGTCGGCAAGAGAGCCTGTGCTGTCCTCCATGTTTCTTATACATTTTTTAACAGTTTGAACGTATCGTTCTGCTTGACCATTGGAAGCTGGGTGATAAGGTGCAGACGTTCTGTGAGAGACTCCGTTTTCTTTAAGAAATTGAGTAAAGTCACTCGAGGTGAACTGACGGCCATTGTCTGATACTAAAATGTATGGAAATCCGAAGGTGCTGAATAAATCTCTGAGCTTATTGATACACCAGGCGCTCGTTGTAGTCTTCGTTGGTATAATTTCGATCCACTTGGTGAATGCATCTACCACTATCAATAGTTGATATCCTGCGATAGGGCCAGCAAAATCGATATGAATCCGCTGCCATGGTTCTGTCGGTTCTTCCCAGTGATGAACTGCTACTTTATTTGGTTCGTTTTGTGTTAATCTGCAAGCTCTGCATGATTTAACCTTATTTTCTATATCCCGGTCAATATTCTTCCAATAAACAAAACTGCGGGCCCGCTGCCGTACAGTTTCATTTTAACGATACCGAGATGTCCGGCGTGAAGTTCTTCTAGCACGGCCTCACGTAACGCACCGGGGATCATGACTCTGATCCCTCTTAAAATGCAGCCGTCTTGCAACGTAAACTCGTTATCATTATAGCCCAGGTCTCTCAAGCTCCTCCCTGTTTGTAGGGCTCGTAGTACTGCTTGATACTCGTGATCGTCTGCTGTTTCCTTAGCAATAATTTCACAATTGACTGAGAGAGAATGTATTTTTTGTAATTGGTACGCCGAATGTTGGTCTATTATGTTGTCTTGAGTTTGTTCATACGGGAATCTTGATAAATAGTCTGCATTAGAGTTAGCTGCAGAAGTGCGGTATTCAATATCATAATTAAAGCCAGAAAGAAAGTGAGCGTAATGAAATAACCGCATTGTACTCATTGCCGGAAGGGTTCTTTTTGGATGGAAAATACTTGTAAGAGGCTTATGATCAGTAATTAAGATAAATTTTCGTCCGTAACAATAATGAAAGAATTTTTTAAGGCCCCAATATATTGCTGTTGCTTCCTTATCAATCTGGCTATATTGCTTTTCACTTGTTGAAAGACTCCTGGAAGCGAAGGCGATAGGTCTCTCTGAGCCGTCAGGTAAGCGGTGTGACAGAACTGCGCCCAGACCCCTCGGGGACGCATCCGTCGCCAGAATAACAGTTTTTCTTGGATCAAAATGAATCAGTGTTCTGTCGCTTGATACTTCTTTCTTAATTGTTGTAAAACTTTGTTCACATTCCTTGGACCAATCGTACTGTACACCCTTCTTAAGTAGTTTATTTAAGGGACTGGTTATAGAAGCTAGGTTCGGAATAAACCTATTATAGTAGTTTGCCATTCCAAGAAACGTCCGTAGTTCAGTTATATTCGATGGGGAATTGGTATTTGTGAGGGCCTGTATTTTTTCCTTGTTCTTGTGTAATCCATTACTGTCAATTGTGTGTCCAAGATAATTTATGCTGCTTTGAAAAAATTGACATTTCTCTTTGTTTATTCGCAGGTCATTGTCTTGGAGTTTTTGAAATACCTTTTTTAAGCGTTCGAGTAGTTGTTCTTCGCAGGCCCCTTGGATGATGATATCATCGAAGAAACATTGTACTCCATCGATTCCTTGGAGAAGTTGGTCCATAAATCTTTGCCATAGATTTGGTGCAGTTTTGACTCCAAACATTAATCTATTTACTTTATATGTACCCTTATGTGTACTTAATGTTTGTAGTAATGCACTTTCTTCATCCATTTCCATATGTAAATAAGCTTGGCTTATATCGAGAGTGCAAAATATTTTCCCACCATTCATTTGTGATAAAATATCTTCAATAATCGGAATCGGATACTGTTCATCCTTAATCACTTGGTTCAGAGTAACTTTGTAGTCGGCACATAATCGAATAGAACCATTGGGTTTAACAATCGGAACAATTGGTGTTCCCCACTCAGCTCTGTCTACTTTAGTGATTACTCCCAATGTACAGAGTCTTTCAATCTCTTCGTCCACTTTTTGTTTCAGAGCGTAAGGTACTCGTCTTGGTTTTATAAATATGGGTTGTGTGTTTTCATGTAAGTTAATATGACCTTTGTAATTTGGTATTTTTCCTAGATCAGATTTGAAAATGGTGGATGTAAATTCTTTTAATATTTCATCGAGTTTTGGAAATTGTTCCAAACGTAGCATTCTTATATCTGCAAGTTCCAATTTGAATTCTTTCATCCAGCTTCGTCCAAAGATCGCATCCACATCTAAATCGATTAGATAGAGTTTTCCACTAAAATTTTGGTTATTATAGGTACATTTTACCAAAATAACTCCATATGGAACTATAACTTCTCCGGTGTAAGTTTTTAATCTGATGTCAGTTTTGTATATTTTACTTGCCAGGTTAAGTTCCTTGTACTGTTTAAGAGACATCGATGACAGCGCTTCTCCCGTATCAAATTCCATTTGTACTGTTTTGGTATTAATTTGTAAGGTAATCATGTACTTATTTGAAGATTCCGTTTTAATAGTGTTTATATCACACGTACTTTCGACTGCCACGTTTGTATCATCGTTCACAAGAACGTTATATGAATTAATTGTACTCTTCATGTATATTTGCTGGAAAGTCTGTGTTATCTAAATGTATTTGTTTACTGTCCAGGTTTTGTTGCAAGCAGACTTTTTGTAGGTGGCCTTTTCGGTTACATCGCTTACAAACGGTATTGATATGTTCGCATTGGTTAGCTCTGTGAGTGTCTTGCCCGCATCTATAACACTTACCTTTAAGGTCTTTAAGGGTGATATTGCCTCCTTTTGTGTGCGGTTGCAAATTGTAACGTGGCTGTTGTGAGCTTGTAAGTTTATTTGTGTAGTCCACAGTTAGGTTTTCATGGTGTGATATCAACTTGTTTTCAGATTTACCCATTTCAATGGTTGTAGCCATGTGAATTAGTTCGGTAAACGTGGAATTTTTATTATCTTGAAGAAGCTTCGTGCGAATATCTCCGTCTTGGATACCCCTTATAAACTGTAAGCATAGGAAATTTTCCGAAATTGGTTTTTTGCAATGTTGACATTCGTTGGTTTAGGATCGGTAAATTCTTCTAGAATTTGTGCTAGTTGCTTAAAGTCCATTGTTAAGGGATTTTCGGGTGAGCACAGGATATACATCTGTTCATGTAGTAATGGTCGTAATGCCGAAAGAAATGTGTATGTTTTTACCTTCGCATCAGATATGTTGTTAAGCATAATGAATAGTTCTAGTCGTTGTATGAAGTTTTTCATGGATTCGGTTTCATGGTCGGGTTGAAAATGTAATTTAGGTGTTCTTTGACGTTGGTCCGGGAAAACTGAAGGTACTACGCCGACGTTGCTGGTAGCACTTAAGAACGTTTGAGAATCTAAACTTGAACTGCTCCTAAAAGATATTAATTTTAACTTTAATTGTATAGTTGCTTCTTCAAAGTCTTGTCTGTATTGTAATTCACTATCGATGTCATTTTCCTCGCTTTCAGATTCAATGTTTGTTTGGATTTCGTTGAATTTTCGTAGGTTTTCGTTTAACGCCTGTAGGCGTAAATCAATTTCGTCATTTGTAAAACTTTCCTTTTGTAAGATGAGCGTTTGGGAACGCGTAAGTGTTCCGTGCAGTGCTCCTCTGGTTTGCCGTGCTTTTTTTATGTTGAAAGTACTCATATTCGTCGCCACTGATAAATTCACATATTTATTAAGAATGACACAATTCAATAATAACAATACGTAACTAGGCTACTCCTGCTATCATGTCACCGTCACAAGAAGGTTAAGACCATAACAGTTAATTTATTTCGTATTTAGTTAATTTTGTTGGTGTTGGGTATGAATATAAGTAGTCGAGTCAAAAATTATATTTTCTCATGCTAAGAACTTACAACAGGTTTGTGTTGAGTTCTTGTTTATTTATTTTACATGGTTATCTGAATTCGGAGCAGAGGCCAGTCATGTGGTCACCGCACAGTAGTTTATAGAATTACATTTTCAGTACTCTATCATAAAATAATAAAAAACGAAGAATTTAATGCAACTCTGCAGTATGAGACGAATCCAATGACATATCACTTCCAACTTTTTTCATTTTGTGGAAACTATAAGGAAACTACGTTGGAACTATTAAGTAGAACTTATCGCTAGTTTTCAGTTATCGTGAAAGTGACGAATTTCAAAGGTTATTGCCTGCGACATTCACTTGTTTGTCTGTCCTATCTTTAAAATTATTAGTCTAGTAATTATCTTACTTATTGTATACGTGGAAATTATTTTTATGTTGTGTGTGTGCAGTCAAACGGAGAAACAAGAACACGATCAAACCGGACGCCCCAACGACAAATTGACGTAAGTCTCATTTAATTAAGTTTGACATCATCGTCATAGCTAACTGCCCAACTTGTCAAAATAACTTTTATTTTAACCATTTAATGCAATGGACGCATGCGAAGCAGCATTAACTCTCTATCACGGAACAATCCGTTATAGTAGGTAGTGCAAAAAGATCTTAAGATGTTCCTGAATTGGTTAAGTTATTGCCCTTTTTATTATGAGTTCGGTTTGGATCCTGAGCTCAAAATAAGAATATACTTTTAACCCAGAGTTTTTTACGTGTTACTTTTGTCCGGTAAAGACTATTAGAACTGGATTATCTTTCTTGTTTGTAATAACGATGACGGACTCTTGCACTGAACTTGGCTCGACATGCTTTAAGCCAGTTCTTTTTATTAAAAAAATATCTAATAATATAAAATAAATATGTTTAAGATTGCGTAAGTGCATCTATCGAAAAAAGAAGCAAGATGGAAATCAAAAAGCACCTGGTCGGAATGATAAACGCATGTAAGTATTGTGTATGAAATGTTGACAACATCGTAAATTATATCGACCTAAATCGATTTTTGATATGAACGCGATTGACGTGGACGGATTAATCTGTTTCATCCGTCAGCTCAAAAAAGATCTCCGGATGATGCTGAGTTAATACTAGTCCGCCTGCTGTTGCAAAAATGGTGACTTTCGAGTGGAGGGCTGTAAAAGTTACAATATCCAACGGTCTGTCTGATCAACCATTAAAAACTCCAGTATCAAAATATATGTTTCTTTTTTAGTTTGTGTGAATGCGATGACACGATGAATCAAGAAGATAACAAAAAAGTACGCCCACCTCAGGATGAATCGACGTAAGTGTCAATCAATAAATGTAAACATAATTATGGCATGATTCTTTATTTAATTCAAATGGTTTATTTTATTAAAGCTGGTAGATTCTTGACGTGTAAAAGTGCCCGAGCGGCCTAATTACTGAATAAATTTCTATTTTTTATCTTTTTATCTTTAAAATTTTCAAGACACATTTTTTTCCTCAAAGAAAGATTAATCCGTCTTTGTAAATGAATAGCGCGAAAAATCTAAAAATGTGTCCATATTACCATGACATGACTCTTATTAGGCTACTGCACGATTTACATTTACACTTTTCTTAATTAAGTTTCTTATGATCAGTTGTATTCTCGTTTGTCTAAAGTATTTTTGAGAAGCTGGAACGAACATTTCGTGAATGCGTCCATGGAAAAAATACACAAGAAGATCAAAAAGCACCTTGCCCCAATGATGAATCAATGTAAGTTCTTGACGGTTACTTCGAACCAACAACTATAAAAAAAAAACATTGTTATAATGCAGTTTTATAAATATTGTTAAGTTAAACTTACTTTACGTGTTAAGAACAACAATGTGATCAAAAAGAACGTAGTGATATTGATAAATCAACGTTAAATGTTAAATAAATATTGACATCATCATCATCAGGTTTAAATCCTTTAAACCCTGTTCAGACTTACTTTTCTTATATGGTAAACAACTTTCTAACCTCAAAATGAAACTTATTTGGCTAAAACAGCTCTTTTATCGACGACACCATAAACACAAAAATGAAAACAAAAAAAGTTATCACAACATTTTTTTTTTCAAATATGTAAATAATGTAACTTACTATTCGCATCCGTTGCTAATAAATCTCCAAATAAAATAACAATAGGTACCTCTTATTCAATTCTACACAGTAAAGTGCTAATCCGGTGAAGGGAAGTGGCAGTTCGGCAGATTTACTGGGGACACGATTTCCTGATAATAAGTAGGTAACTATCCACATACACGTTTGTACTACGGCATTTAGGAAATGTTAGTTTGTTGCTGACCCGATATAGACTCAAAGGGTGGAAACTCGGTAATATGGATATTTGAGTATTTAGTCACTTGTTCACATGAAAAATCGATGTATTATATAAACGTAAGTGAATAATACCATAAAATTGACATTATTTTAAAAATATTTTTTTGTTACGGTAAATTTTTCGATATATGCGTCAAATAACGAAGGACACACAATTACATGCTTTGTACGCGATAAATGGTCAAATAACGCATTACTCGGTAAAAATAAGCTTACTTATGATTAGTAGATGGGTGCGTATCATAATATATAAAGTTCAAAATACATAATAGTTGATATTGTTATAATAGTTTTTTTCTGAAATTGTAAACTTTTCAAGATGGTTATAAAATAAATCTATCCAATCCTAATGGGTTCTATACAATGACCTTGTAAATTCAAAAGTAAAATTAAATTTGCTTCTAACTTTGAAACTGTTGTAACCAATTTGATTCAGTATATAGCCCTCTCCTTGCTCACTTACTAACCAAATAACTTTTTTATTACGTAAACGTTGTTTCGTTTTTGGTCTAGTGTGTTCAAAACAAATCTACGTTTTCTTTATTGAAATCTCAATATGCAAGTAGGTATAAGCATTTAAACCATTTATAACTCAAAAATCAATGAGGTCTACTTAGTGGTGATAGTTTTCCTATTAAATTAATTATATGTGCTTTCATTTAAGATATTTTTTAGATTTTTAGTATTTGTAGTTCTGGCTGTAGTGGATTGTTTCCTCAAACCCGCAATATTTTTAAAAGACCTATCCAACGACACCCCACGTTATGGGACAGATGAGAAAAAAAATACATCCCCACGTTACGTGTAGGGAAGGTAAACTAAAAATATTTTTCAATATTTTATTTTACCACTTTGTTGGCGTGACTTATATGTATATTCATGCCAAATTACAGCTTTCTAGTACTAGGGGTCTCTGAGCTAGGCTGCGGACGGACGGACGGACATAGCGAAACTATAAGGGTTCCTAGTTTGACTACGGAAAAATTTATTGAAAGTGAATTAAATGTTTAGTTGTGTAAACAGAAAACAAAAAAGGGGGAAACGTTGGGATAAAAATGTTTTGTTGTATATGTGTCTATATGATAATTACCGTTGTTTTTTTCTATTACATATGGGAAAAAATAACGTTTAAAATGTATGTATGTGCCACTTACACACTGGAATTAAGATAACATTATCAAGTATAAGTATGTAAACGGATATAACTTAATAACTACTAAGCTTAAAATTACCAAAACAACATATGTACATTATCATGTTATAACGTTATAAATATCAAATTTCATATTTTTAGTATAAATAGTTACCGCGCAATGACGATTAAATTTCTCAAAACTTTAAAACGCTCTCCTGTAAACTTGGGTTATGGAGATACACACTTTAACTTAGGTCGTGTCGTTATTTACCTACATTTTGTAAGTCACAACCCACCTGACCACTATGTCCTTCCTTTGAAATAACTAGAAGTTCATTATCAAAATAACTGTTTCTTTTAGTTTGTGTGAGAGCGATGACAAGATTAATCGTGAAGATGATCAAAAAGAACCCCCACCACAGGATGAAACGACGTAAGTTTCATCCAGTAAATGTAGACATTATCATCGTTTCTTAACTGCACGATATGTCCTTTCCATCAAAAGCTTTTTTTTTTTGGCTTGTTCCGGATTAATCCGTCGTTTATAGCCTGCTGCTCGATAAAGCACAAATGAAGGTCTTTGTTATTTACCTAATTAACTTCATTCATTAATCCAATATCCAGCAATTATTTATATTTGAAACCGACGTGCGTGCATGACTCGATGTATGAATGTGGAAGAAGCGAAAGACATTTGTCAGGATCGTAGCAGGTGGAAAGAAGTCGTCTCTGCCTACCCCTCTGGGAAACAGGCGTGATTTTATGTATGTATGTATGTATTTATATTTATTTATTTTATAATAATTTTCACCAATTATTGCTCCATCGACGTGCGATTAAAATTTTATTTCTTCCATTGTATATATTTGAATTTTAATAATTATTGGGTTTTTTACTTCCATTTTTTCTTAATAATCTTAGATCCTTTTTTTTAGTGTTTTTGGGAAGCTAGAACGTACGCTTGGTGAGTTCTTCTATGGAAAAAAGAAACAAGAACCCTGCCCTAATGATGGATCATTGTAAGTTATTTCGAACCAAAACGAAATATACAGAATTTTATATTAAGATGCAACAACATCGATAACCGATACTTTAATGACATGCAATACTTTAATGTTAAAATTAAAATACAACTATAAGTAGATACAGGTTTCTTTATAAAGGCCATTTGCGTATCGTTTCTGAACATAATCGTTGGGAAGTTATGATACGGATGTATTGGTACATAAAAGCAAAAGGATCGAAGTAGCTGTAGCTTAAAATCCAAATGCGTTTTTAAAAGCTGTTGCACTTTACTTTACTTTTTCTGTACATTTTAGCACTCGTGGAATTACCTAACGAAATACAAAGTCGCATGAATATGCTATATGATTATATCTGTAAAGAATTTTCCAGGGACGGGTTATTTACAAATAAGTTTTATGTTTGTAGAAACGATGGTAGATAATTAATAGCAGATTGATAACCTAGGGTTGAAAGTGACCCATTTCACGACGAGGGGAAATGGGTAATTTCACCCGAGTTAGACACTACTTTTCATTTCGACCGCGAGGGAAGTAAAATAATACACGCACATTTTATAAAATATGTTCGGCGTTCAACCTCCAGTGTTGTATATTATATGGTCGTGACCAACTCGATTAAACTTTTCTAATGTTGGCAGTATGTGTATTTTCTAGAAGGCCGAGTGTAGATATGTGAAAAGCTTTTGTTTTAATAATATGACGTAGCTCAATTATCTTAGACTCCGTGGCTAAAATAAACTATTTAAAAAAAAACTTACCATTCTAGGGGTGAAAATGCAATTTTTATCACGCTTGCTCGGAAAGGGTTTTATAACACGCAGTCGTTTAGGGCAGTTATAGCCGACTTAGCTCCCGCGGGAGTTATAGATTTTCATAACTCCCTAGGGAGTTATGAGTTTAGTTTTAAAATATAGAATCTACTTGTACATCATTTCAGACCAAGGAGGTGTAAAATCAGCCTAGGTTTATTTCCTGTATTCAAAACTTGGCTACAAACCAATTTTACTGTTTAATTAAACTTATACGGCACATTTGTCTGCATTATATTTCTATTTTACCATTATTTCAGAGACATTCGCAATTATTTTATTAAATTTCATTTTGAAAATTTGTACAATCTGGCAGAATGGCCTGTATTTGTCAAGTTTAAAAAAAGCAATTCTAAGCATTATCTGTGGACGACTAAAAAAAGTTGTCAAAATATCTTTTAGCTTAGCGAATAGAGTTCGTTTAATTTTGTTCTTTTCTATTTGTTTTTTATTTCCTCGCTAATGTGATGAAAATCATTGTGTGTATCATGGGCAGTAAGGAGATTGCAAACTCGAGTCATTTAAAGCCCTCCGCCTTCGGCGTCGGGCTTCTAATAGTCTCTCGTTAGCAATCCTCTTCTTACCGCCCTTGATGCACAATGTACTATTTCCACCCGGCTATCTACCCATTCAAATTAAACTTTCCGAACAGGAGAGATGAAATAGTTATTTGTGTCACAAGGGAGCAAAATTACATATTTACGGTACATTGAATCCTGAACGAAGCGAAGGATTTTATAATTGAATCCCGAGCGCATTGACGGATTCTAAAATAGAATCCTGAGCGTAGTGAGGGACTCAAGTGTTAACGCCCAGGGTGGGAATAATTATGCTACCGTGTGACATATACTGCTTATCACATCACCTATGAGGAAAATAAAATATCTCTGTGATGAAACAAATTTAATTATTTTTACTCTTTAAAATGCTAAATTTATCAAATATAACAACAGCAAATTATTAAATTTAACAACAATTATAAAATTTGACAACAAAATGTCCTAGAACAGAAAAGTGCCACTTTGATCCCTCAGCAGGGAAGAAAAGTCCCCTTTCCGAATAGGTGATGTGAAATATATATTGTAGTGCCCTTGCAGAAGTTTTACAGCCGCTGACACCAATCTGTATAACTTTCAAGTCTTGTAATGACAGAGAATAAATTTATAAAAACATGTAAACATATCTATGAATATGTACCCTAAATTGAGTGTTGCTTGAAATGCTCGTAGCGGATTTTTTGTAAGAAATACAATTTTGTTAATAATTGCTTTTAAAATCTGTTTAGATTGTGTGAGTACATCAATCGAAAAATGACACGAGAAGTAGATCAAATAGGACCCTGCCCTTTTCATATTCAGAAGTAAGTTTTTTTCAATAAATCATAAAGTTGTTAGAATTAGGTAACTGGGGTGAGTCAAAAATCAGCGTCAACCCGAAAGGAGGAGATAGGGCAAGCGGTGACCGTAATGAGGAAATGAAAAAAATCGTAGTCAAGTAGGTACTTAAAAATTGGAGCCATATGGCAAAAATCGAGAAAGTTGACACCCTCTTATGATACCTGAATAACTCATCAGTTATCATCTCGAGGTAATTAAATATTACTTGTTATCCGAACCATGTACTTAAAATGATTTAACTGTCCAACTTGAAGTGACTATACCGAAAAAAGTCGTACGTTATTTTTGCAAGTAGCTTAAAAAGAAGGTAGTGTGGATTTCAAACTGAAATGGCACTTTCTATACTGTCTAATGATTGAGAAAAAAATTCTCGCTCAGTTCTATCGAGAATACCCCGATAGGTGGATAGCGCGGGCTGGCACTATTTTGTGGCCAGCCTTTTCACCCGACTTAAATCTACTCTATTATTTTTACTTGGGAGCGCTTGATAGGGAAAAAAAAACTTTTAATCGGAAAGTTTTTTTTTCATATTGGACTTCGTTTTAGATTGTGTGAATGCAAACAAAAGAGAAAACAAGAAGACGATTAAAAAGAACGCAGCCCCTACGATAAATTTACATAAGTTTCAATCAATAAATTTTGACATCATCATAAGTATGATTATCTTTGTCTAGTTAATTCCAATAATACAAGCCTAGATAGAGCGTTAGTTTCGAAGATTGTCGCCTGATATTATTTCACCTTAATCAAATAATTAATTAATCTTAAGTTGACTGCATAAGTCATCATATTAACCAAAAGCGGTATTATTTTTTATAAAGCCAAGCTTTTTAACATCCTTGAAAATTATTTATATCTGCAGTACAGATTTCACCCCAGTGGACGGATTAATCCGTCACAGTCGACAGTGCAAAAAATAAACCTGTATGTAGCTAGTTTCCAGTTGCCGCACGATTGAGATTTTTCAATGGTTCTTTCTACAGTTCTGTATTACACGTGTTGATTTAATAAATAAATAAATATAATTTTACAATTTGTTTTAGATTGTGTGCTTGCAAAAAGAAGAAAGACAAAGATTATCAAAAAGTGCCCAGTGCCAATGATGGATCAACGTGAGTTATAGATGATACCATCTTCATTAGCTAACTGCGCGATCTATCATAGCACCCAAAATCGATATTAGCTTTATACCTCTATTAAAGCTATTGACGGATATAATGCAAGTACCCGCTGTACAGATTAATCGATTTAATCGAATTAATCCGGAGCAAAAACTATCAACGGGAGTTCTCGTTTTGTGCATAAATAGTCAAGCTCCATTAATTTACTTAAGTAGAACTGTCATGTAAAAGAAGACTTTTTTTATTTGTTATGAGCTTTATTTTTTGCCTGTCTATTTGATTAGTACCTCTTTATCACTCGCTCTCATTTGCTCTTATGCGTATGTATTGATGTGAGTTTTTTTTACAGATTTTGTGTGTGTAAACAAAAGAAGAAAGAAGAAAAGGGTCATAAAGTACCCTTTCTCAGTGATGGATCGACGTGAGTTATGAATTTTACCATCATCTATTAGCTGATTGCACGAGACACCATAACAACAATAAGGATTTGATATAAACCTTTTAAACCCATCGATGGTACTTTACTCGCTCGAAGTATTTTTAAACACATTTTAGAACTAATGGAACTATGTCAAAGTAAAATAATCACAGAGCTTAAGAAACTTTGTAGGGATTTGAGTTACTGCGTTACTTTGATGTAGTTCTATATAGGAATACATTTTCATTTGTGGTTTGAGTGATCGTTTTTGAGAGTTGTTTATTATTTCTTTATTTGAGATTGTGTAAAAAAGGTATAATAATCACAGTTTTCAAAATATAAATTAAGTATATGATTTTTTTTTTTTTAAATACCTTTTTTTGACGATGTGTATTGTTTGTTACGTATACCATAAAAAAACACTTTTATATCTCTTTTGATTTTTTAATTTTGCTGGATTAAAATCCGAAGAGTCTTGAATCCATAAGATTTTATATTTTTGCCATGAAAAGAGTTACAACTTTACTAATTTCTTAATTTCATTAAATAAAAAAGACCCTGCCCGAATTACATAAATTACCACTAATGTTTTTTTTCTATAATAACAATATCATCAAAGGTTAACTATGCCATTTATTATATCAGTCAAAATAGGGCTTTACTATTAATTCAAAGGGACTTGTAAGTCACAATTTACCCAACCGGTATGTACTACCTTTGAAATAACTAGAAGTTAACTTCAGTTTCAAAATATATGTTTCTTTTTTAGGTCACGTAAGTACGATGACACGATTATTCAAGAAGATCAAAAAAGACTTCCACCTAAGGATGAATCGACGTAAGTTTCATTCAGTAAATGAAGACAATAATCGTTTGTTAACTTTACGATTATTTTGTTCTTTAAATCAAACACAAGATTATTTTAAATTTATTTCTCGGTAAATACGGATTAATCAGTGCTTTATGCCTGCTCCACGATTTACAACGCAAATGGAGTTGTTTGTTATTTACCTTAATACTTGATTAATTGATTGATCTTATATTTTACTTTAAGCCCATCCAATATGCAGGCATTATTTATATTTATTTATTTTTGATTGCCAGCCAATATTTGCTTTATTACCTCTATATTTATTTGTTTATAAGCACACCCCGGTTTGACGGGGGCAAAAATATACCAGTACTAGTAATTAATTAAATATCGACTTAGTTTTATAGACATCGTTAGAAAACAATTTTCAATCGTCATAATTAAAGACCAAGTTTATAAGTATAAATAAAAGAGGTTTACAAATATGAAAAGGTATATGCTGTTCCGCACAGCAGAGACTACCATTATGTTAAATTAAAATATTATTAAACGCACACACAAATATTATTATGGGAAAACACAAACACACACAAACAGTATCCCAATTTCAAAGATTAAATATACCTCAATGACGTCCATAGACTGGGAAAGAACCTTTTCGACTCATAAATAGGTGCTAAGTTTACGTCGTTACGGACAAAAAAGTAACAAAAAAAAAACTGTTTGGCGAAAGTGTTAGTTTCGAAAACCATTCCAGTGTAATTCATAATAATATTTTCGCTGAATACACAGAAATTATGGTATAATAAATGTTAAACATCTAATAATATTTAAAATTAACATCATAAGGAAGTCTGTGCTGTACGGGACAGAGTTATGTTCTCAAAATGACAGGCGTTTTTCCGATCCTTGATCATTACTCGTTCCGTTTCGACGGATACATCTGGAGCACAGATTCACCACCCGATAAATCCGTTCCTGTTGACAGTGGGAACATACTTCTGGTAGTTTAGTCATTATTTCAAAGGCTCGTTACTATTCTAGAAATTATATTTATAATAATTTATTGCGTTTCAGATGGTGTAAATGCAAAAGTAAAGAAAGTAAAAAAGGAGGTGATGAGAACGCTCGTAATATAAATTATAAACCCACGTAAGTTCGGTTCAATAAACTTCGACATCGTCATTGTCATCATCTAACTGCGTTGATTTCTCATATAAACAGACAAGCGGTTTTTTTGTTATTTAATTTTTGAACGCCTTTTGTAAATATAGCGGTGCCACCAGAGATGGATTAATCCGTCGATGTAAGTGGTATGTTTCAGAATAATGTAAAGATCTTTTTTCGATCGTGCAATCTAGATCGAAAAAAAACATTACTTTATTTCGAAACATACCCTGCTCCAATAATGAACCAAGTTCGACAGTATGTTATTGCTAACTAAACCATACATCTAATCAGTAATGAAAGGACAATTAATTATTGACAGATACATATATCCACAGACAGGTTAACGGATTAATCCGTCATAGTTGATATTGCAAAAGAGAGGCTGTCATAAGTTTCTGTTTTAAATCGAACTGACCGTCAGTAGTATCATTAAAATAACTTAAACTTGACTTAAGTTTCATTGATTTTGAAATTTGTTTTAGAAGATGGATCGATGTAAGTTACAAATGACACCACAATCCTTATAAATTATCATAACACCCATATTAGATAAAAACTTATTATAGACATTGACGAATACATCCACAGTACAGATGAATCAATACGGACGAATTTATTCGTCACAAATGTCAGACCAAAAACATTTGCGCGTTAAGTAGTTAAATAATTTCCTTTTTTTATATTTTTCTCGTTATTGACGTCTTATTAGGGTTCCGTACCTAGAGAATGTCGATAGAACCTTTAACTGCTCCATCTCTCTGCCTGTCTGAAGGTCCTACCATTAAAAAAATTACTCCATTAGTGAGCTTTAGATAATTAATTTTGTTTTTTTAGCGTTTGTACCAATCAGAAGATGAAACAAGAAGTTGATCAAAAAGAACACAGCAATATGGATAAATTGACGTAAGTTTCTCTTAATATTAACCACCATATAAATCCATTCCCTTTGACAGTGGGAACAAATTTTCTGGAAGTTTCACTATGATTCTCAAAATCTTGTTGCTTTTCTCGAAATTAACTCAAAGATGATTTATTGCGTTTGAGATGGTGTAAATGCACAAATAAAGAGTGTGAACGTGATGAAAATGTTCGTTCCGTGAATGATAAACCAACGTTAGTCCGTTTCAATAAATGTTGACGTCATCGTCATTAGCTAGTTGCAACACTTGTCATATTATATTTACCAAAATTGATTAATGTTATTTACGCCACCAAACACGGATAAATCCGTCGAAATAAGCGTAGTTTGCGGTATCGACAAAAGATCTTAGGATGATTCAATTTTTAGTAAAAATACCCTTGTTTAGAACTGTCATGTAAATCATGATTTGTTTTATTTGACACGAGTTTTATTTTTCGCCTATGTATTCGTTTGGTATCGCACTCTCATTCGCTCTTATTCTGCTTGCATTCGAGTCTAACCTACTGTACTCGCTCGAAGTACATTTAAACACCTTTTACAACTAATGGAACTATGTGAAGGTAAAATAATCACAAAACATAAGAAACTTTTTAGGGATTTGATTTACTGCGTCACTTTGAATTCTATATAGGAATACATTTAAATCTGTGGTTTGAGTGATCGTTTTTGAGAGTTATTTATTGTATATTTATTTGAGATTGTGTAAAAAAAGGTATAATAATCATCGTTATCTTAATTTGTTTACTGCAAGGTATATATTAAAACATAAATTTAGTGTTATTTTTAATATATATTTGCCTATTTACCATTTATTTGAAATCACTTCTTATATCTCTTTTGAAATTTGAATTTTGCTGGATTAAAATCCGAAGAGTCTTGAATCCATAAGTTTTTATATTTTTTGTTAGAAATTAAATTTATTAATAATTGAAATTGGAATGTGTTTAGATTGGGTGAGTGCATCAATCGAAAAATAAAACAAGAAAGAGACCGAGAAGAAGCTGGCCCTAGTAATATTCCGACGTAAGTTTTGTTCAGTAAATGATAACGTCGTCATAATTAGGGAACTAAAACGTTTATTACGAGAATATAAGCGTAAAAACATAAAATTAATAACACCTTAACGGGTTCACCACGATGAACAGATTAATTCAAGGGGGCTTGTAAGTCACAATCCACCCGACCGGTGTGTCCTACCTTTGAAATAACTATAAGTTAACTTCAGTTTCAAAATAAATGTTTATTTTTCAGGTCGCGTAAGTGCGATGACACGATTATTCAAGAAGATCAAAAAGGACTCCCACCTAAGGATGAATCGACGTAAGTTTCATTCATTAAACGTAGTCAATAATCGTTTGTTAACTTAACGATTTGTTATTTTAATCATTTCGCGCTAAATACGGATTAATCCGTGCTTTATAGTCTACTCCACGATTTATATCACAAATTGAGTTCTTTGTTATTTAATTCATCTTATATTTTTCTTTACTCCAATATTCAGCTATTATTTTTATTTATTTATTTTTAATTGTCAGCCAATATTGGCTGTATTAGCTCTATATTTATTTGTTCATAACCACACCCCGGTTTGAGGAAAGCAAAAATGTACCAGTACTAGTAAGTAATTAAATATTGACTAAGTTTTATTACATCGTTAAAAATATTTTTTCAATCGTCATAATTAATGACCAAGTTTAAAAGCATAAATAAAAGAGGTTTAAAAATATCAAAAGTTATATGCTGTTCAGCAGAGACTTCCTTGATGTTAAAAATATTATTAGGTAGGTATTTTCTAGATTTATTATACAATTATATATATGTACTCAGCGACAATTTTACTAGCAATGACACTGGAATGGTAATGGGAAAACACAAACAGTATCACAATTTAAACGATTAAATATGCCCCAATGACGTCCGTAGACTGGGAAAGAACTTTTTCGATTCATAAATAGGTCCTAAGTTTACGTCGTTATGGAAAAAGGAGTAAATTTAAAAAAAAACTTTGTGATTGGCGGAAGTGTTTTATCCCAAAATCATTCCAGTGTAATTCATTAATAATATTGCCGTTGAATAAATATAAATTATGGTATAATAAATGTAAAACACCGAATAATATTTATAATTAACATCATAAGGAAGTCTCTGCTGTACGGGACAGGGTTATGTTCTCAAAATGACAGGCGTTTTTCCGATCATTGATCATTACTCGTTCCGTTTCGACGGATACATCTGGAGCACAGATTCACCACCCGATAAATCCGTTCCCGTTGACAGTGGGAACATACTTCTGGTAGTTTAGTCATTATTTCAAAGGCTCGTTACTATTCTAGAAATTATATTTATAATAATTTATTGCGTTTCAGATGGTGTAAATGCAAAAGTAAAGAAAGTAAAAAAGGAGGTGATGAGAACGCTCGTACTATTAATGATAAACCCACGTAAGTTCGGTTCAGTAAACTTCGACATCGTCATTGTCATCATCTAACTGCGTTGATTTCTCATATAAACAGACAAGCGGTTTTTTTGTTATTTAACTTTTGAACGCCTTTTGTAAATATAGCGGTGCCACCAGAGATGGATTAATCCGTCGATGTAAGTGGTATGTTTCAGAAAAATGTAAAGATCTTTTTTCGATCGTGCATTCTAGATCGACAAAAAACATAACATTATTCCGAAACATACCCTGCTCCAATAATGAACCAAGTTCCGACAGTATGTTAAAGCTAACTAAACCATACATCTAATCAGTAATGAAACGTCTTTAAGATGAACTCATAAGCACAATTTATTATTGACAGATTCATATATCCACCGGCAGGTTAACGGATTAATCCGTCATAGTTGATATTGCAAAAAAAGAGGCTGTCATAAGTTTCTGTCTTTAATCGAACTGACCGTCAGTAGTACCACTAAAATAACTTAAACTTGACTTTATTTTCATTTATTTTGAAATTTGTTTTAGAAGATGGATCGTTATAAGTTACAAATGACACCACCATCATTATAAATCATCATAACACCCATATTTGATAAAAACTTATCATAGCCACAGACGAATACGTCCACAGTACAGATGAATCAATACGGACGAATTTATTCGTCACAAATGTCAGAGCAAAAACATTTGCGCGTTAAGTAGTTAAATAATTTCCTTTTATTATATTTTTCGCGTTATTGACTTCTTATTAGGGTTCCGTACCTAGAGAATGTCGATAGAACCTTTAACTGCTCCATCTCTCTGCCTGTCTGTTGGTCCTACCATTAAAAAAATACTACATTAGTGCGCTTTCGATAATTAATTTTGTTTTAAATTTAGCGTTTGTACCAATCAGAAGTTGAAACAAGAAGTTGATCAAAAAGAACACAGCAATATGGATAAATTGACGTAAGTTTCTCTTAATAATAACCACCAGATAAATTCGTTCCCTTTGACAGTGGGAACAAATTTTCTGGAAGTTTCATTATGATTCTCAAAATCTTGTTGCTTTTCTCGAAATTAACTCAAAGATGATTTATTGCGTTTGAGATGGTGTAAATGCACAAATAAAGAGTGTGAACGTTATGAAAATGTTCGTTCCGTTAATGATAAACCAACGTTAGTTCGTTTCAATAAATACTCAATACTCAATATTTTATTGCAATCATAATGTACAAGGATGGAAATATAAAGTAAAAGTTTCATTATGAACCCTGTTGGGCATGGCAGAATATAATTATTATTTCAATAATATGAATAGAATTTATTAAATTATTGTATTTATGTTTAATTTAATTAGCATTATTATATTTTATCATCTAAGTATTCATTGATTGTGTAGTAAGCTTTGGTAATAAGTAACTGTTTGAGTTTATTTATAAATTTGCGTTCATTTGTTTCTTGTCTTAATATTTGAGGTAAATGGTTGTAAATTTTTATAGTCATTATGTAAGGGCCGGATGAGAAGATTAAGGCGGGAAAGCGGCAAGATAATTTTATGTTTATGGCGTATTGGGCGTGTAGGAGGCATATCCTCGCGTTTTTTATAAAAGTTTTCATGCTTGCGTACGAATTTACATGCCTCCAAGATGTAGATGCTTGGAAGTGTAAGCAGTTTGTGTTTCAGGAAGTAGGGTCGGCAGCTGTCGGTTTGTTTTATATTCACTAGTATACGTATCAGTTTTTTCTGTAGGGTAAAAATGTTGACGTCATCGTCATTAGCTAGTTGCTACAATTGTCATATATTTATTTACCGAAATTGATTAATGTTATTTACGCCACCAATGACGGATAAATCCGTCGAAGTTAGCGCAGTTTGACAAAAGATCGTAGGATGATTCAATTTTTAGTAAAAATACCCTTGTTTAGAACTGTCATGTAAATCATGATTTGTTTTATTTGACATGAGTTTTATTTTTCACTTATCTATACGTGTTGTATCTCACTCTCATTATCCTTGCATTCGAGTCTAACCTACTTTACTTGCTCGAAGTACTTTTGAACACCTTTTACAACTAATGGACCTATGTCAAAGTAAAATAATCAATCAAAGCTTGAGAAACTTTTTAAAGATTTGAGTTACTGCGTCACTTTGATGTAGGAATGATATATAGGAATGGATATAGGAATACATTTTCATCTGTGGTTTGGGTGATCGTTTTTAAGAGTTATTTATTGTATATTTATTTGAGATTGTGTAAAAAAGATATAATAATCATCGTTATCTTAATTTGTTTACTGCAAGGTATATTTTAAAATATAAATTTATTATAAGTGTTCTTTTTCTTATTTACCATTTATTTGACGATGTGTATTATATGGTACGTATACCATAAAAATCACTTTATATATATCTTTTAATATTTTAATTTTACTGGATTAAAATCCGAAGGGGCTTGAATCCATAACATTTTATATTTTTTGTTACAAATTAAATTTATAAATAATTGCGTTTGGAATGTGTTTAGATTGGGTGAGTGCATCAATCGAAAAATAAAACAAGAAGGAGACCGAAAAGAACCTGGCCCTAGTAATATTCCGACGTAAGTTTTGTTCAATAAATGATAACGTCGTCATAATTAGGTAACTAAACGTTTATTACGAGAATATAATCGTAAAAGCATAAAATTAATAACGCCTTATATGTATAACGGGTTCACCACGGTAAACGGATTAATTCATAGGGGCTTGTAAGTCATAATGTACAGTGGGCTGCAAAAGTGCATGGACAGTTCATAAAGATAATGCTTTGAGGTGCAAACTGACGCCTCACGCTCGTAGTGGTTCAATAAGATCGTACTAGATGGCGTTGTTGTACAAAAACAAAAATAAAAAATAATTATTTCATTCCTCATACCGACACCAGAACCAAACACTTTTTCTTTATTTTATAGTTTATTATATTAGAGAAGATTTTAGAAGTATGAAATGTTAGTCAATTCCAAACTAAGAGGTTAAATTACCAAAAACACTTTTTCCATTGCGTGGAATCGAACCCGGGATACTCGGAGTCGTGAGTGAGAGCGGCGTTATACGCCATTGGACCATCACACATTTGAATATGAAGTCGAAATTAATAGTTTATTATGATTTGCTTATTTTCGCATTCAATGAAATAGAAACACGCTTAATATTACTATAAGGAGGGTAGACTAAAGATTTATAAATACCACACTGATTATTACAAA
This sequence comes from Acleris sparsana, assembly GCA_923062465.1. Taxonomy (NCBI): domain Eukaryota; kingdom Metazoa; phylum Arthropoda; class Insecta; order Lepidoptera; family Tortricidae; genus Acleris; species Acleris sparsana. The sequence goes on from OV281286.1 coordinate 21,716,006, forward strand.
GACTTTGCTCGTTCGTTCGTTAGCTGCTTAATCGATTGCCTTTTTTGTGTAGATTTTACTTTCGTTAAATTTTCCTTAAAAAATGACTTCTCGTTGCAATATTGACCTGGTCAAAAGATCGCAAATAATTGCCTTGCACAGTGAAGGCAGAAATTTGTCAGAAATTGCAAGAGAAACCGGTGTGAACGTAAGTAGTAATTTATTTACTCAGATTTTTACAAAAATATTTTCTATTTCATCTTTTTTATATCTTTAATGGTTATTATAAGTTTCCGTTTTTTTTACAGAGGAAAACTGTTGTTTTATGGGTACGGCGGTTCGAAGAGGAGGGATCTTTGCTACCCCGGCAAAGAACGGGAAGACCACTACTCATAAGCACATCCCAGCGTCAAGCCATGGTGAGGGATTATGAGGAAGACGGATTCAAACCAACAACCCACTACGCTGGTTTATTCAATACAAGTGCGGATACTATTCGCCGTGTTTTACATAGTGAGGGTCTGCATCATCGTAGGCACGCTGTCAAACCCTTGCTAACAGAAAGCCATAAAAGAGCAAGGTTAGAGTTCGCTTTCTAGATTTCGACTGGAGCAATGTCATCTTTACGGATGAAAAGACTTTTAAATCCAGCCAACACGGACGATTAAGCTTGTGGCGCCGAAACAATACCCGGTATAATGACAATCATGTAGTGCCCAACATGGAATCTGGTCGAATAACCGTAAATATGTGGGGATGGATGAGTGCGGCTGACCCAGGAGAACTGGTTAAACTTCCCAGTCGAGCGAACAGTGTTCATTATGTGGAAATGCTGGAGGACACCATGTTGCCCACCGTTCGCAACGTGTATCCAGAGGAGGAGTTGCCGGTGATAACGTTTGTGCAAGATAACTGCCCAATACACCGTTCATGTAGTGTGCGGGAGTGGTTTGGTCAGCACAATAATATTAGGGTTATTCCCTGGCCTTCCAGGTCACCGGATTTAAATCCTATCGAAAATTTATGGGGTATTATTGTCCAACGTTGGGATCACCAGAATGAGCGAACTCCGAACGCCTTGGAAGAACATTGTTCAAAAATTTGGGATAGTATTCGAGGTTCCAATCTGTGTCAGAATCTTATCGATTCAATGCGTCCCCGAATGCAAGCGGTAATCGAACAGAGGGGGGGTTATACTAGGTATTAAAGTTTAGTATATAGTAATACAGTGGTCAAGTGGAGATCGGGTTAACGTAAGTAATTAATACAAAAGTGACAGTTATTTTCGCTTTTTTTACGTGTCTATACTATTTTCTAGCAGTTAATAATTATCTTATTTTAAATATTTAAAGTCAAACAAATCACACACCATTTATACACGAAATTTCAGTTATTATCCTTATATAAGTGATCCTAACTGTATAACATAGTTAAACATAATGCATTTGACTGTTAAGGTAACCCGGTCTCTAAATATGTGTTAATAATTACTATATGTTATAGTGGTTTAATAGCTTCAATCTTCTTTCTGATTTCGGAAACGAATACTTAAGCTATTACCTCAGTAATAAAAGTTAAGTAGTAGGTAGTCGTTTCATTGTTACAAAGGTAATATTGTAAAAAAATCTATCTAAACAGTTCACTGAATAAAAAGGTTATACAAGGAATAAAGATTTTTCATTTCAAGTAACAAAAGTTGTATCATTTCTTGAAACTATTATTTCAAAAGAGAATACATTCGTTTATTAATTACTATGTGAAACAAGATAAATTAAAAAAGATATTGAAAGCAGAATCGATCTCCCGACCCACGGGCTGACTCCGCGAAATCGAAGTGCCAACTAACTAAGCCAACGGCCCTTCTAGTTAAGTGGTGAAATTATCGATTCTAATACTAAAACGTCATATAGTTGAAGCAAACAACAATATAACTTGTTCAGTTAACAACGCCATCTAGGTTGTTTCTTACGAACGTGGCATCACGTGTTCACAGCATTATAGACGTTAAGGTGTCCATGCAATTTTGCAGCTGACCGTACCTAAACAAGTTAACTTCAGTTTCAAAATAAATGTTTCCTTTTTATGACGCGTAAGTGCGATTATTCAAGAAGATGATCAAAAAGGACTTAATAAAGGGTTTAATTCAGTAAATGTAGACGATAACCGTTTGTTAATTTAACGATTTGTTATTTAAATCAAACAAGAATATTTTCATTTTATTTTTTGTTTAATACGGATTAATCCGTGCTTTATAGCCTACTCCACGATTTATAACAGAAATGGAGTTCTTTGTTATTTACCGTATTACTTGATTAATTGATTGATCTTATATTTTAAGCCCATCAAATATTCAGCCATTATTTATATTATTATTTTTTTAATTGTCAGCCAATATTTGGTATATTAGCTCCATATTTATTTGTTCATAAGCACACCCCAGTTTGCGGGAGTAAAATGTATCAGCACTAGTAATAAAAATAGGTAATTAATTTAATATCGACTAAGTTTTATAGACATCGTTAAAACGCAACTTTCAATCGTCATAATAAATGATAAAAGATGTTTATTCAGTCACTTTTACACGTCAAAAATATACCAGCGCTTCGCAAGAGACAACTGCTGAGAAGAAGCGCCCCAAGAAACTCAACAGTCAGTCGTTTTTTTAAATATAGCCTAACTATTATATTATTATAAAATTACAAAACTTAACCTAGCATTATATAAAACAATAATACTAACATAAAATAAAAAATATATATATTGCGTATTTGAGCAGGATAATGTGTCAAAACTCAGAAGTTTCACAAGAACTAATAACGACGACGACGACTGTAATAAAATAATAAAAAATATTCAATTTATACTATATAAAGGTCAACTTCATATACCTTTTGATATTTGTAAACCTCTTTTATTTATGCTTATCGCAACTATAAACTTGGTCTTTAATTATGATGAATGAAAATCGCTTTTTAACGATGTCCATAAAACTAAGTAGATATGTAACTAATCACTAGCACTGGTAGGTACATTTTTGTCCGCGTCAAATCGGGGTTTGATGATAATTATGAATTTTTAGATTTTTTATTATGAACTTGCTAATTTTGCTTGATAAGTTTTAGATCCATTTCGTTTTTGTTTTTTTTTCAAGTATTACTGAGAAGTGGGAACGTAAACTTGGCGAGTTTAACTTTAGCAAAACAAAACAAGAACCCTGCCCCAATGATAAATCATCGTAAGTTTATTGATTGTTATTTCAAACCAATACAAAATTTAAAGTCTATATACAATTCTATACTCGAAAATCTAATCAATGTCCAAAATCCTAACCACAACGGGCGCATATTCGCAGTGATTACTGCATTTTGATTTAAGTGTAGGTTTTTTTATCAATAAAACTTTACCTAATTTTTCTAATTACACGAGTTCTCATTCATGTTTTTATGAAATAATGTTAAAATAATGAAATAATCAGGATGGGAACTGTCAGATTTTGGTATTTAATTAGAGTTTCGAGTATAAGTGGTATTATAATGTATATTAATAAAAACTTTGGAAAGCCGACCTGGGGCACGTTTTATAAAACTACGAGTTTTATTATTTTTTGTTGTGGTAATTTATTTTAAGGTATTCCGTATCTAGACAGTCCCATCAGAACCCGTTACTACGATATCTCGCTGCCCGTCTGTTTGTCCTACCATTAAAGTTGCACTACAAGTGAGCTTGTAATCTTTTACATTTCATTTTGTTTTAAATTTAGTGCGTCTACAAATCAAAAGTTGAAACAAGAAGGCGATAAAAAAGAACGCAGCGATGTTGATAAATCTCCGTAAGTTTCGTTTAGTAAATGTAGACATCATCCTCATAAGCTATTTTGGACTTCGGATAGTTTAAGTATAATTTTTAATGTTTTAAAAAATCGTTTTATTTTTCTTCATAATATTTTTTTGCATTCCAGATCGTGTAAATGCGCAAATAAAGAGTTTGCACAGGAAGTTGATAAAAATATTCGTTCCGATAATGAGACACAAACGTAAGTTCGGTTCAATAATTGTTAAATACATCGCCATTAGCTAACTACGATTTGCAATATAAAGCAAAAGTGGTTATTGTTATTTACCTTTTGGTCGCTGTAAATATATCTGCGTTGTCACAAAAGACGGATTAATCCGTCGAAGTTAGCGTAGTTTGCGCCATCAAGAAGTGGTCTTATACATTCTTATGTGAGTCTAACCTTTTATAACTTTATTAAAAGCCGAAATATAACACACATCTTGCACTTAAAATGTCTATAATATTTTTGTAATTCGTTACTTTTTCAGTCATACTATTGTTTTTTTTTTTAAGATTGTGTGGCTGTTACAATAAGGAGAATAAAGATAAAAGTGATAAGAATGGACCTGACGGGAACGCTGCAACGACGTAAGTCTCGTTTGATCGATTGTTGTTCGTCGTCGTTCGTTATTAACCCGTGGAACTTCATGACGTCTACAACAATATCAATCTTAGTTAGAACTACTCTGAGTTCCAAATTCAAATACTCTTATGTACTACCGTCGTAGGCAATTGAGCACACAGGCCACCTGATGGTAAGTGGAAACTGTGACCCATAGAAATTCGCATTCAAAAGACTGCAAGCCTAAGACTGTAAATGCGTTACCAACCCTGAGGACTAAGATGGAATGCCTCTAGGCTAGTCATTACACCGGCTGTCTTATCCCCAAACCGCAACACAACAATGCGAACACTGCTGTTTGGCGGTAGGTTAAAGGATAAGATGGTGGTAGCGATCCGGACGGACGGATATTATTGAACTATCAGTACAAAGCGGTACTCAAATACAAATATGAGGCCATAAGTAAACAATTAGTTCATATTTCCGTAGGTACAGTCAGCCAAAAAGCGATAATTAGCAAGGACCGGAATTCTTCATAGCAAAAATCAAACTGTAAGAGGGAATGACGAAATTGTTTTATCGACAATCCCACTTATCGATGTTACGGAATACTATCGCATATCGACTTATACGATTATTCTGTAACATTTGACCTCTTTGATAAGCAACCTGCACCTCCATATCAAAATCAATCGTGCCCACGTCACATATGTCAGTTACGTCGCTTGATTGTCATAAGTAATTTCCGTGCCGTGTTACTAAAATGGTTAATCCTAAAAGAAAAACCAATAACAAATGGATAACGAATGATTCTTCTCTTAGTTACGAAGAAGATTCATTCACGATATATTGCTCTAAGTGTGATCTCCATTTAAAGCAGCTAAAGAAACATTGCGTTGAAAGTCACCTAGCGAGTAAAACTCAACACAAACAACGAGTAACACCTTTTATCTAGATTTAACAATACTTTTGACATCATGCGTGGAACATGATCGAACTACATCTACCGATGTCATGTTAATGACTCATTAAGTGACATTTATTTATCGATAGTCGATATAACACTTTGGTCAAACCCTGAAAGTTTTATTTTTGCTATGAAGAATTCCGGTCCTTGATAATTAGATCTCACAGAAACTTTTGTCAAAACCGGTAGACCCCTTTCTTGGCCGATCGTACCTACTGAGGTATAAAATTTTGCGTACGTACTTGCTCATTATTCGAGTATTATGGTTAAGAAAATGGAGTCATTGCTCCTCAGCCAGTGGTAGCTGAACACTAACAATATTCATTTGTCTCCGAGCTTAATTAAGAAAATTAAAAATATTCTAGAATATTCAAAAGAAGCACTTCTTTATTAGCTTTACTCAATGCGTCCATTTTACCTAACATTCCAAACCGAATCCAAAACGTTACATGTGTCGTATGATTCCCATGGGTTTCAGTCCTTTAGATCTAAACTTCCGTGATCAATAAATTAGTCGGCCCCGATTAGAAGAAGTTTCTCAAGCCTGCATAGCTCGCGTTTTGTTATGAAATGTTCGTTCCGTGACATATTTTTAACACCTAGAGGATTGACGCGCGGGACAAGCGATTCGCGGTATAACAATGTTGTATTGTAATAATTCTTTGGACATAAGTCTTGTTCCACCGCGGTCCCGCGATCCTGACGAGGTCGTCACTCCATCTTGTTGGAGGCCTACATACAGCTCGTCTCCCGGTCCGCGGACGCCACTCCAGAACCTTCTGACCACATCGGCCATCAGTCGCGGAACCGCTGTGGATGCGAAAAGCACAAGACCGGTCTGAGTGGAAAGCCTTGGGGGAGGCCTATGTCCAGCAGCGGAGGTCTTTCGGCTGATATGAATGAATGAATGAAGTCTTGTTAAGGATGGTTGTTTATTTATATGCTTTTGTTTTCAATCTAAAATTATAGCAATATTGTTTTAAAATCATTTTGCGAAAAAAATACGATTACGAGAACAAATAAGTCGGAGTAGGTTTTTTGTAAGCTGTGTTGCATACAGTTTAATGGTTAGGAACGTTTTTAGTATTATAGACAATACTTTATGTAGTATAATAAATTAGAAACTAGATTTTGATTTTCTCATTAAAAATAAAGGAAATAAAAAACGAAGATTTTACGTTGCAATTAATTACTTAGCTGAGGCAAAGATTAGCTGATCGTCACGGGGCGTCACGGCGTTGTACCAGGCGTCGGTTTTGTTAAAACGTTGAATAATCTTGATATAACGATTATATAAAAATGACATTAAAAGCCATTATAACGGGATATTTTGGTGAATTTCTTATGACTTGCGCCCCGCTGTAATGGGGCGGCGTTTCAAAACGGCAACGGAAGCCGCAACTTTTTTTGTTACAAAACACCCGGCGCCGGCGCAGAGAGGAATGAATTCTCAGCAGATTCCTTGTTTGTTTCAATTTCTCTTGAGTTTTAGTAATATGGGGCGAACGAAACTATATACACCAAAGATATACAGTTACAGTTAAGCATGAGTACAGTCAAAAGCACTGATCGGCCAGCGCGCCAGATATATGTAAAATTAGACCTTATTATCAATAGCATAAAGGCGTGTGGATATTTTTGACATCTTGGGAGCGTATATGACTTTAGAATGTACAGTCATTGACCATTGTTTTACCTATATGAAGTACAGTGCACCTCTACTCGAGTGGTGGGGCGCGCCTTCGTGATTTGAAAATACTTTTCGTATAATTGTGGTATTGTTGACCTTATATTATGTGGTCTACTACCCTAAAGTTGAATTCCAATTGTGAGTCATAAAGCAATATAGGTAAGGTCGATAATATGCATGTACGTATTTTTTAAGATCCTAAATGGAAAAAAAAACGAAATCGATCCAGTTACCTAGGATGTTCAGAGATTCATCGATTTGTAACAGTACACAGCCACGAACGCACAGACATTAATTAATTAATTTATTTATTTAAATACTTTATTGCACAAAAATAAAATAGTGTACAAAAGGCGAACTTAATGCTACAAGCATTCTCTACCAGTCAACCTTAAGGTGAAACAGAAATCAAAAAATTAATGTCGGTATTCAGAAAATACCGACAAAGCCTGGGTCAGGATTAATTACCCAACTGTCGAATTAGGGGGGTAATGATTTTGACCGGCAGGCTTATCGCTTAGTGCACTCGCAATTGCAATCGTTATCGTTTTGACACTCCTTTTTCCATTTTGAAGCCAATTCCGATGGCGAGTGCGTTAAGCAATAGGCCTGCTGTATGTATGCATTATACACTACTTTGTTCCCTTGTAAAAGCTGAACGGATCGCCCGATTTTGACAAGCGATGTGTCGCTAGATTCGTCTTAGCATCGCGGATGACTTTTTTTGTGGTTGTAAAAAGTAGGTATGAACGTGATATGTAACATTACATTGACGACGTTACTCAAACAGCAGTCTGGTTTTTAGGGTTCCGTAGTCAAACTAGGAATCCTTATGGTTTCGCCATGTCCGTCCGCAGCTTAGCTCAGACTCGTAGTACTAAAAGCTGTAATTTGGCATGAATATATATGGTAAGAAAATAAATAAATTCTGAAATATTTACAGTTACAGAAATAAAAGTGAGATGGAAAATGAAACAGTTGGGAAACGAACGATACATACGACCAAACATAATTCGGTAAAAAGGCAGTACACCTGAATATACATATTACTTACGCCAACAAAGTGGTAAAATAAAATCTTGAAAAATAATTATTTTAGTGTACCTCACCTACACGTAACGTGGGGATGTATTTTTCTCTACCCCCTAGTGTGGGGTGTCGTTGGATAGGCCATTCAAAAATATTGCGGGTTGTTAAAAAACATATTTTTATTAAGTGATCCGTTTATCAAAAGTCTTTGACCACTGTGTGTTGCCGGTGATGACTTACGGATCTGAGACGTGGGCGCTAACAATGGGCCTCATAAGGAAGCTCAAAGTCACTCAGAGGGCTATGGAGAGGGCTATGCTCGGGGTTTCTCTGCGTGATAGAATCAGAAATGATGATATCCGCAGTAGAACTAAGGTTACCGACATAGCCCTAAGAATAGCTAAACTGAAGTGGCAGTGGGCGGGGCACATTGCTCGCAGGACTGATGGCCGATGGGGTCAGAAGGTTCTGGAGTGGCGTCCGCGGACCGGAAGACGAGCTGTAGGTAGGCCTCCAACAAGATGGAGTGACGACCTCGTCAGGATCGCGGGACCGCGGTGGATGCGAAAAGCACAAAACCGGTCTGAGTGGAAAGCCTTGGGGGAGGCCTATGTCCAGCAGTGGACGTCTTTCGGCTGACATGATGATCCGTTTATGAAATATTAAGGTTTAAAGCGCTAGTTTTTGTTAGAGCCAAGTGTCCCCCGAGGATAAATAATTATAATATAATATACTCGTAAATAAAGAATAGAAAATTACTTATTAGATTCTTGTTGTTTTTATGTTTGTAGTACTTAGCGGCTTCGGAACCCTACACTGAGCATGGTCCGACATGCTCTTGGTTTTAAACCTTGCTTTTTGTTACTTGTTTGTTCGTGAATGCTCGCCGTTGATATATCGTTGGAAACTATCCACCCGTACCGCATTAATCCCAAGCGGTTTTATTTCGGTACTAATTTCGAGGTGCCACTTTAAACCGCTTCAATACTTTATCTTTGAAGTTCTCCGCTTCAATAATCAGAAATAGAAATTATTAAGCATGAATTAATGGACAGACGTGATCCTGCAACACGAGACTAAGAAAGTATTTACCAATAGAATTTCAGGTTTTAATGGAGATATTATTCTAGAATTTCATCGCATTTACAAAGCTGTTTTCTCTCAGGTGGCTTTTCCTGTAAATATTTATTAATTGTTGGCACTCAACCTGCAACGCTTCTCTAGGCTTAGATTAAAAAAAATTAGTTCTCCCCTTTGTAACTGTGTTCGTCTGGTATTTGATAAAATACTTCATGATTTTCCAAAACGTAACCTTATAATTAACTGGACACCTCATAGAACTACATCAAAGAAATATCTTAGACTTACCACGACAAGGTGGCATCATGACTTAAAAATTAACGCGTTCAGTTCTGGCAAAGCTCGTTTTAATGTTACACAGTTGAGTATCAAGAACGCGTATGTGCGTTGTGTAAACAAAAGACGCGCCAACTGGGGAAAGACCTATGGGGAAAGATAGCAGCGGCCATACTATTTTAAGCTTTATATCGTAGTCGAAAATGTATGAATCATTAATTTCCTAGAACGAGAACTAGGTATCCTGACCAGGCCAAATGGGTCATTCCTTTACTCTACAAGCTCCATCCAACTAGGGCACTTCCGCCACAAAATGACTATTTACAGATCTACAGAAATACTTCACAAATTTAACTGAACCAAGTCCAATGGCGCTAGCGTCTACGTGTAAACGTAAGTTTAGTATGAGTGCTCGTTAGTTCCGAGTTTTGCCGCTGGTATTGGGGGTGAGCAGTGCAGGATGCGGTTGCGCCTGCGTCTCGGCGCACACGGCGACGGCGGTGCTCGTGCGTACTCGTGTGTGCTTCGGGGCACTTCGTAATGTGTACATCGTAAATGATTGTTTATGTTGTTGTTGACAATGATGTTCAACGGGCTTGTGTGTGTGGATTCGGACGGGAGTGATTTTGCGAAAGTGAGTGTATTTTTTTGTTTTTCTGGTGATTGTGGAAGTGAGATGTACACCTTTGAACCTCTACAAGCTACTAAGGTTTTCCCGCAATCAAGTTTACGTAAAAAAAGTATTTAAATTGCTAGCTATAGATTTTTCCAAGAATAAAGTATTTTATATCTGTCCCTGGATTGACGGTATAAAAAATTTCATAAATAAAAGTTGATTAGGGTGCGGCTCCACTGAGGCGAAAACGAGCGTGCGAGGTGCGTGAGAAGGAGCGTGCGGTCACGAGCGCGCCTTGCGCACGTTAGCTTAGATTCTATTGGTTAATATTGGGACAGCTCCGCTCCGCTCCGATCGTCTCCGCCTTAGTGGAGTCGCACCGTTAAGATATGAAAGCGTAACACAGTAAACCTTCACATTTGTAATTTAGTATGTATGATTTAACGTATTGTATTTAAACTTCTGAATGTAGTTTTTTTTTAAATATATCCTCTTTACATCAACCAAGGAATATAATGGGTCGCGAAAATCCTCTAGAATTTTAAAGCAGTCGTTGTAATTTAGTGGTAATTTAGAATTTGTTTTTTTTAATCTTACATGAAGAATATATTCGTAAGCTGAGTAATTAACCGTCAAATAACTTCGTGAATGCCCTTGCCAATTTATGTGTCTTGTTACAAAGTAGTCCCAACCCAGGCTGTGCAGACATTCTCTTAAAAATCCGAGCGTTACTACAAACACAAAAACTTTATTTCCTCGCGCATCGCGCCACCCGACGCTTTGTGTATCGCGTCGCGTCCCTAAGCGAGGCCTTAGGCGCGGCTCCACTGCCAATAGAAGGCGTATGCGGTCACGTCGAGCGCGCCTTACCCACGTTAGTTTAAATTCTATTGGTTAAAATTGGCACACCTTCGCTTTACTCCGCTCATCTCCGCCTCAGTGGAGCCGCAGCCTTAGGACCGGCGCACATACAGTGAAGCACAGCGCATGTAATTTTTCACTATCAAAGCGCCATCGTCTTTAGTCATATTAAAATAAGATGGAAATTAATTAACACCTTACGAGAGACGCTTGCGGAGATTATGTGGTGTTAATTTATTTCGATATTATTTCAACACAAATAAAGACCATAATGCTTTGGTATTGAAAAAATATCTGCGCTGTGCGTCGCTGTATGTGCGACGGCCATTAAGTAGTTATATATATTTGCCAACAGCAGAGGCTACTTCGGACGTCGCCACCTGCCGGCAAATGTCGCCAATACGTCGGCGGCAGCCGTTAACCAATAGCGATGCTAGATTGACGCAGTAAACTACAACAGCAAGCGTCGCTATAGGTCGACAGCTGACGCTGGCGCATTGACGGCTGCCGCCGACAGGTGACGATAGCTTCAGTAGCCTCTGCCATGAAGCCCGTCTGCAAGGCGGAGTAGTTTGTAAGAGAATAACAGCATTGTGTAACTGTCCCTTACTTTCGCTGCGGGTGTGACAAGGTTGGTATGTCGCAGGACAGCGGGTCCAGCTGCTCGGGCGTTTGCGAGCAGTACTACCGGAACAAGCTGCTGGCGACGCTTGAGGTCGTGAGTATGATTGATAAATGTTATTCCAATTCTGTAGCTCTGTCTGACCCACTCTGGGATTACAGGTGTGAAGGTATGTATTTATATATGTGCGTTATACAGGGTGTCCCAGAAACCGACGTCTGTCAGCCTAGGGCTGTCAGAGCAGCGAAAAAGCTATTGATTTAACCCCTATGTATGTTCAACGATTTACTTTGGAAAAGAAAGGGGAAATAGGTTTAAAAACTTCCTGATTCGTAATGATTCTAATTTTGTAAGATACCACTGAAAAACTTATGAAATAAAACATGAAATTAATATTTTTTCGTGCCATAGACATAAGGGAAAATTACAAAATTTCAGATTAAAATGATCAATATCTTGAAACTAGTAAAAATCGCTGAACATACATAGGGGTTAGCTTTTTAGCCCAGGCTGGTAACATACATAGGGGTTAAATCGATAGCTCATCAGCCCTAAGCGGTTGACGTCGGTTTCTGGGACACCTGTATATTTAGACTAGCCGTCTATATTATTTTATTATCTGACTACCGAGTTTATGATTTTGAGTATGTAAAAATATTTATTGTAAAAATAGGAAAAAAAGCAAAACAAAATAGAAATACACAGAAAAGGTACCTATAGTTGACCACGAAAGTCCTGTACAATTCTTAATGTCTATAATGTCTATAAACAGAGTCCAAAATTAACAAAGTATAATCTATCTCTTCAAGAGATCTCTTCCAGCTATTTATTTTTTCTCCCCTATTTTTGTTCCCCCGTGGCTCCTTGATGACTAAGGCGTCGTTAATATGCTCTAGTATTCCGTTAGGCTATGTGTACCGTCATTTAAAAAATAAAGAAAATCCTGTGCTCAATTTTAATTAAAATTATCAAGTTCCTGTTCTGTAGCCAGGTTAAAGTTTTAACGTAACTTTTGTACTAGGTATGTTTTAAAATAACATTAGTATTTTCTAGTTTGACACAGTCATGTTCTTCCCCGTAACTTATAGCCTTTAAAAACCAACCCTAAATAAAAATCTAGTCAATACGTGTCTTGACGAATATAATCATCACTTTAATGACTTCTACTACCTTCTTCCAGTTGAAAAACAAGGAGGAAACCATCCGCGTCCAGGGGTCAAGTCTGGTGGTCGCGGAGGCCCGCATTACTGCCCTCACGGAGCGAGCCTCCGCACTGCGGCAGGAGCTCGATCAGAAGGCTAGGGAGGTAATATCTGCTTGCGCTACCGTCCTCAAGAGTTTTAGAAAGCTCGAGAACACATTTCTAACCCTACTAAAAAAACTTACGATGTGATAAGCTGATGAAGTACCTCTGGAAAGACCAGCCCCTATTTCACCATCTTCACAATGATACGTGACAACGGACAATTTGATATACATTGCTAAGTTTACACGTTGATTCAATACTTCGATGGGTTTTTTATAAATGCGCCATGAACAATGAAATGTCACCTGTTACCTGTCATTGTGGGGATGTTGAAATAGGCTAGTAATAGATCTAATTTACACCTGTTTCACAGACATTTATTTCATAGAGCGTATCCGCAGAATTTTCATTTCATACAAGGTTATTTTCTGCTGAACTCGTGGTATTTCCAGGTTATCTTGAGATAGTTACAAGTATTACCTGACCTATCTGAATCATATTAAAGTTAACCTGAAATCGACACGGGTTACGCAGAAGATAGCTTTCTATGAAACGAAAATTCTGCGAAGTGATACATACGTTCTATGAAATGAGTGTCGGTGAAACAAGGGGCACCTATTTAATCATTACTTCCATCCTAAATGATTTGGCCTCGATGATTCATTCCTTACATTTTTATCACCAGCTGGAGAAACTACGCTCATTCGCCATCAGCTGCAAGATTGAGAAGAGCGACGTGTCAATTACAGCAGAGTTGCAGGTAGGGTATATCAACGCTGAACAGCTGGAAAAACTTGCACTGAGAAGCCAGTCGGGTAAAGATTTTTTATCTTGAAGTTTGAAGGGGTGTTAACGTATCCATGTATCTGTGGACGCTCATAAATGGATGGACGGTTTCTGACTCTTTTTGCTAGTAAGCTATTTTATTGGGGTTTGTTTTCAGTAAGAGCTGCTACACATAAGGCCACCAGTGGCGACCACAGCGAAAGCACTTGTGGCTGCGGATTATTTTATACATTTTGTACAGGTAACATCGGCGCAAACTGAGCGTTTGAGTTGCCGCGTCCGAGCCACAAGCTGCAGGAGTCGTCGGAACTCGCTACTAGTGGCTGCGTTTTTTTGTTCAAACAATGTATCCTATTTAGGCACTAGTAGCTGCTACTGGTGGCCGCATCCAACCACCAATGGCTGCCACGGTTTGTAGTGGTTTGACTGAACTACTGGTGGCAGCGACTAGTGGCCTAATGTGTGGCAGCTCTTAGGTTTCTTGTAAATTCTTTTGAAAAATATAGCTCTCAAAGTAGCGGTCGAAATTATATCTAGTTCATTTTGCACCAAAAATTTAGGAAGTTGTGGTGGTCTCTTTAGTCATAGTATATTTGTGCAAAGTGATATTTAAAAAACTAATATAGAAAAATATCCCGCGTTTAAGAAAATATGACAAATGTGTTGGAATTGTAGGAAGTGGAAAACCAGAAGAATGTCGTGGATACACTTCAGGACAACCTCGCGGTTATATCAGAGCTTTATAGAGAGTGTTTTTATGAGGTAAGAGACTTTTTTTGTCTAATCCACAAATAATGTACGAACCATCCGGGCATCTATTCTACTGGATGCTACTATATTACCTTTGACATTGTTTTCATATTGTCAATGCTACGATGGCTCTTATTTTCGTGACAGCAATGGCAGCCGAGTTAAAAACAATCGTATTTTTTTACTCTGTCAACATGTTACTCAGAAGAATAGAGGCCCTGTACGTGTTTCAGTAATAAAGATTTTCACTGTCATGTTGTTAGTGTTTGGGACGCGGTAAAATTATTTACCAAATAAGATAACTAGAGTTACGACTTTTGGTAGCAAATCGTGGTTCCAGAATCCATGGAGTCGCTATTTCCTAATTATCATAATACATAACACTTTGATTTTGACCTTCAGTATTTTAATATTTCAAAATTCATTCGGCCGCACCAATTTAAATTAATTTTGGTATTGAGGATATCTCTGATGAGACAGCGTTACAAACAAGCAAATATTAATAGCTATGAAATAACCGAACTAAATATGTATTTAGTTCATTTTTGAACATGATAATACCGAAGGTCAAAATCAATGTGTTATGTATTATAATAATTAGGAAATATCGACTCCATGGATTCTAGAACCACGAAATGCCACCAAAATCCTAACCTTAAAGATAACTAAACGATTGGATTGAAAAGTCTAAGCTGACTGGCGTTGACAAAAATAACGTCAGTCTATGTGTAACCTACTTATAATTACAAGACAAAAACGTTATGGATTTGATAATTAACCGGAACATTATTTTTCTACATTTACAACGTAGTGGTATTTTTTTTATCTTTCAGACGGCAAAGCAAGAGGAAATGATTGATCTAATGAGAAAATCGTATCACGAAGTCAAACTGATGGACAAAGAGAAAACGGACAAGATAAGCCGGCTACAGAACGTCATCAATAGGCAGAAATTGTCCATCGAACAATGCCAAGTAATTGTTTAATATTGGTTTTAAGAGGTTAGGTGTCTGTAGCTGAAGGGTCGATTGATAAAGGATGCTGTTTGAAATAGTAATTTCTTGCTCTTTATCATGAAGTTAATGCTTCCTTAATAACGATATATCTAATGCTTGGTAAATTGCAATTCATAACCGTAGATAAAACCAGACGTTTGTTACGATTTATACTTGTAGATTGGTTTAGTAAAGTTATAAAATGTTCGTTTCTTTTACAGGATGTTGTAACAGAAGTGGAGAACTTGAAGGCCGAAATATCAAGTTTTATGAACAGTTCTAACAACGACTCGGTATTCAAATAACACAGTTATCACTAAACCGGCGTGTAAATACTAATTTTAGGTAGTCTATTAATACCTTAAATAATTAATTTAGAGTTTAAATTAAATATCTAACCATATCCTGGTCACGGCACCAGGTTATATTGTTTTACGTTTTGTTTGGTTTCTCTTTTTATGTTTTGCTTCATAATTAACAATTAACAAAATGTACCTGACTCGTAGGAAAATAATTACCATTTAACCTAATAAAGTCTCACGTATTTTTTATGATCAACTAGATTATTTTTGTCTATTAAATGTCAAATGTTTTTGATCAAAGGTTGTAAGTTTAATATGTAACAACGTTTGAATTAACAATGTATACCGCATGTCAGTTTAACATTGCATGTATTTTTTACTAGGGCAATAAAGAATACTTTCTATAACAAGTTGTTTAATTTGTAGGGTATGTGGGAGCGCGGGTCGGAGTCACCAGATGTAGGCGAGGAGCTTGGGGACATACTCGAGCAGCTGAGGCAGTTGCAGGACATGCTTTCTGTACGTTGGTAGGAATTTGGAGGGAGTGAGGTATCTGTGGTTGTATTGCAGCAGCTTCGTGAAACACGAGTCATGTTTGCGGTGTACCGTTTAATGGTGGAAGAAACTTGCGCAGGGTACCTACTTCGGATTTTCAGCTATCTTAACGGGTCGTCAAGTAGCAGCGCATTTGTTATTTGCCAGTGTGGGGATAAGCCCCGGTGAAACTACTATCGTAAAGGCGTTTCATCTTAGGGTTGGCAATGCAGACCTAAGACTTCAAAATATCTATGGGCTTCCGAGCCCACTTACAATTTAGCTTTCCATAGAGTTATGTCTAACGGCATTCTGGTTTGGGGTAAGGCAGCTGAAATACAAACCATGTTTGTGTTACAAAAAAGGGCCATTCGTTCTATGTAACATTTAAATTCCCGTGTCTCCTTAAAATACGTTTTTAAAGAAATTAATATCTTAACGGTAGCTTCTCAATTTATTAACGAGAATATTATTAATGTTATGAGGAATGTAGATTCTTTCACCAAAAACTCTGATATACATGATTGAAATACTAGAAATATAAATAAAAATCGCTATTCGTAAATTCCGTGTCCGTAAAGTATATAAATCAGTTGTTGGTCAATGTATTCATTTCTATAATAAATTACCTGACCTAGTTTTAAAGTTACCCTTTCCAGAATTTAATAATTACTTAAAAAAGTCGTTAACGTCTAAAGCGTATAATAGGGTCGAGGATTATCTAACAGACAAAAATGCATGGCCTAAAAACTTAGTCAATATTTATTTGTTCAATGTAAAAATACTTTATCTTGTCTAGGGGACACCGTTGATGTAGGAAAACATATCGAAACTTTTATTCGGTCGTCTTGAACCGTCTTATGTACACAAGTAGGTGTTTTTTTTCTCCCTCAATCTCCTCCCAAGATTTTTGACATGTTTTCCTGAACCACACATGTTTTTTGATATTATATTTAATTTAATATAAAAAATGACTGACTGCTGAGTTTCTTGCAGCGTTTCTTCTCAGCAGGGGTCTCCTCTTGGGAAGCGCTGGTAAACTCTTGACGTGTAAAAGTGCCCCTGCGGCCTACTTACTAAATAAATTACTTTTATCTTTATCTTTTAAGATACGTATTTTATTATGTTGCTCTGTTTTGTCTATAGTCTGATTGCGCTTGCGGTCTTCAAGAAGAGAACAAGGCGTTGAAAGAAAAAAACGAAAGTCTAGAAGTAAGTGTCGTCAAAGCTGCTCGTTAAAAGTAGTAGGTTGCCCACTCAGCCTGATCCACCTGGGGCTCCTTGTACTAAACGTAGTAATAAATATCTAGTGCAAAGAAAACAATTCTTTGGTTTTATAACTAATGATTAAATTAGAAAATTGACTTTATTTCAGTCACGATAGATTCATATTCCATTGAAAAATTTCGTTGTTTGGTGGGCCTTGGGAGGTTAACTACATGTACACGGGACAACTCAAACTCACCGGTTAATAATTCATTGTCGAGCTTAAGAGCGAGTTGTATTTTAAAATCAATGCACGGTATTTTTAGATGCAACTGGTTAAGTTGAAACAAAGAATGAGCGAGATGGAAAAGTTGGAGTTGCGCAGGAAGGACAGCGACCTGCAGGGTGGGGTGGATATGGAGAATAAAGAACGGAAGGTGAGTAAAGCCGAATCAAAAGACCAAAGAGGACCGACGGCTTTTGTCTAGAATTTGAAGTTTTCCAGTTAAAATGATGACGATAATGATGAAGAAAATCATTGAAACATAGTAGAAGAGATTTCTTGTTTGTTATATCTGACGCTACTGGTATGGCTGAGCACCTTGTATGGCGTATTGTTTTAGTGGGTCCTCACGTACTTATCAGATAATAATTAAATCCTTGTAAATTAAGATTTTGAATTTCGACACCGTTGGCAGCAATGAAACAATGCTAAATTTATTTGTGGCGTGAGCAGAAATAGTTATAACAGCATTGTTTTACTGCTATCAACATCATCAATATTCAGATACTTCCTTGTTACTTTGTGTCAGGAGTGACTTCTCTGGCCACACTCGGCCAAAAATGTGGTCTACCACCCTACGGTTGAAGTTCATTTGCACGTCGCTATACAAGTTCGATTTTTCCTTGCAATAATATTATGACAGTAACAAGTATCATCCCTAGCGATAAATAGATCTCACAGAAACTTTTGTCAAAACTGCTTGACCACTTTCTTGACCGTTCCGATCTCACATTGCAATTTAAACGCAATTTATGCTCATTTTGTACACTTAAACAAAAAATTGCGTTTTATGTATTACAGTTCTAAAACAAATGCCGTTAGACCAGGGCAAAGGAACGGCAAATTATAATTTAATATGCCTAGATTGTTTTTCACCGTTAAAGTCAGAACTTGCCCTTTTGAACGTAAATAGTTGAGCAAGCTTGTACGTGGAGCACTGTTCACAATCTACATGATCATGGGAGGTCTGTAAACATAATATAGGTAGCTCGCATTCTGAAGATAAAATTCGTCACTACCAACGAGGTAACTGCGTCGTCATTGAAAACTCTATCTCATGTAAGATACCCGTCCTAAAATACGCCGGAAATGCCACTTGTCTATGACCTGCCGTTTACTTTGACGTGTCATGACGGGTGTCTTTAAGATTAATTTAAAATGTATCTTGAAGTGAGCGCCTTTTGTTATCTCAGTTTCAGGAAATTCGCCGTAAGCTAGCGGAAATGGAGTGTAAAAATGTGGAGGAATGCTCCTCCGTAGAAACACTCACAAAGCAGTTACAACAAACTGAAGGTATTTTGCATGTGTCAAGTCAGTCAAGATCAGGAATGATCGACCAATAAACTTTTATAGTTAGATCTTCGTCACACAAATGATATTAAAGCAGACAAGCTGCTCTTATTGACTATGTAATGCCCTCGTCGGAGTAAGAATGAAAATCTCCGGTTGTTGTGGCTACCCAGAACCAAACGATTTCAAGGCACTGCCATATTGCACTCCAATATCCGCTTTTTGGAAGGGGTGGAGGCTGCATTGGATTAGGCGCTAAATTTAATAAGGTAATTGCACAAAAAATCCCATTGGGTCGAAGTGTATCCGTAAGGTCTTCACCAATAAGATAAGATAATACAAGAAGTTACATTTTTATGAATCTATCGTCGTATCCGAATCGTATAAAATAAATACCTGCATAAGCACGTACACTATTGTAGAAGAAATATTTTAATTTTAGAGATTGTTTTGACCATGTTTTTAAAACGACCACCAGCTCACGTACAGAAAACAGAAAAGTTCTTCGTTACTTCAAATGCTCAGTCAGCTCTGTCCTTATTCTCCTTCATCACCATCATGTAAGGAAAAAGAAGGAAACGTGTGGAAAAGAATCTCAAGACTACTACAATCACTCTTGGGTCATCTGCTACCATCACTAAATGACTTTTATTTTGGGATTTCATCAAGATTTAATTGCATAGTTTGGCAAAAAAGAGTTAGCCAAATTTATAAGGCACCCTATTAATTCGAAAATGTTGAGATTGACGTTATGTCACTTGAAATAATTACAGTTTCGCTTGTTTTTTACCAAGCTATGGCTTTTGAATCCGACTAGTTGCTTGTAAAATGATTTCTTCTGACTAGTGCTTCTATTATCAGTACTTCTCCGGGATACAACCGCAGAGCTGGTAGATGAACATTCAGTTCGCGCCACGCAAGAGGACACCACGCGGCGTTTACAGTGTCGGCTGCAGCGGGCCGATAAACGCGCCAGGGAGGTAGGGTCTCACTGATTCTGTATAATGGTTGTTTAACCCGTCAGGTGTCCAACCTTTCGTAGCAGAAAGTGGCTGAAATGTCCCATACCATTAAATTCTCTCGTTGTTTTTTTTTTCTTTTTGCTGGCCGCTCACATTTCATATACAAATATCACAAAATGTATCTTCAGATGTCTCATTTCACTGGCACTAATTTGAAGCTTAATAGTTCACACCTTGATTATAATGTAAACAGTCCATAGGAATGTAAGACACAAAAATGAGCCAATGGCCAGCAAAACCTTTAACAAAAAGAAATCCAACTAGTGCTTCCCTCTTCAGTTCTGTAGTTGACGTCGTTTATGCAACATATAAAAGAGGAGATCGTTCAATCACGAAGTTAGTTATGATCAATTCTCAGCGTCGGTGCCACATTAACAGTCTTAAGATTGTAGTTTTCAGAATGCAAATGTCTATGGTTCTCAGAACCCACCATCAGGTGGCCTCTGAGTTTGGCTTCTCTATGGCATAAAAAGCGACACATAAAATAACAACGTACCTTGGAGCAGAAATGAGTTGATAGGTTTTTTTTCAGAGTTTAAAAAAGCTGAAGGAGAATGCTCAGTTGAAAAGTATGCTAGAAGAGAGTAAAGCGCAAGTGGCGGAGCTGGAGAAGCGGCTGCAAGGCGCTAACGAGAGCTGCCGGCACCTTGAAGAGTGTTGCAGGTCAGTCCTTGTCCTTTTAGAAATGATAAACAGAAATCAAAGCCTACTTTTCAATGTCTCACTTTGAGCTGATACCGAGCGGTTATGGCTGCTCTAACCTTTACACTTCAAAAATCTACCAGCGCTTCCAAAAAGAGCTCTCATATTGCTTATGAGTGCGATGACCACTTAAGTTACGATCGGTGTGGAGTGGTAGCCACCCGGGTGCCCGATAACAAGTAACATATAGCTGTGGAAAACTATACCTAAACCTATAGGTACATTTTATTCCTAGACATCATACAGGTTGAAACTTTCTATTCTTCTTTGACTTTCTTGATATTACGAGTAAGCTTGCTTGCAAAACTTGATCCTCATTCCAACACAGTTCAAATTAAATTGTCTGAATTATGTTCATCCCATTGCACACTGGGCTTTACGAGGATATATTCGCGTGCAGGGATCAGCACGAACAGTTGCAGGAGGCACACGCGCGCAGCGCCGCACTGTGCGAGGAGTCCAGCTGTATCACGGCCGAGATGCGTGTGCACATCCGCCGCCAGAAGGAGCTCGTCAGGTATCTAGATACATTCAAACTTAGTGCTTTTAACGGTAACCCATCATTTCCATAATCCTTCATGATGCGAACTGAAAAAGAGTGGAATGAGCATCTGTATTTCTGAGTGCATATTAAACCTAACCTAACCTATTTGAAACTAGGATGAACAGCCATCTTCTGGATGATCTCTCTGAATCTTCGTTTTCCAATATAGTGAGGTCTTGACTAGTTTTTTTTTTTATTTTGCTTTTAACCAACTGTTGCCTTTGTAGTCCAAGATCCCAGTCACCCCAGACTTACGTGATATTAAGAAAGATGTCATTTTTAGGATTTGTAGTGTAATATAAACTTAGAAAGGGTTCGATACTCGCTAAGCTGAAAGCGGGGCCGTTTTACCGGTAGCAGGTATCAAAGGTGGAAAAAACCATGCTAACTTACGTCAAATTAGGAACGCTGGTACTGGTTTTTACATATGTTATTTATGATATTGTTATGAACAAACATATAGAGTTGCCAGACACTCCCTGTGGGCCATAACTTTTGACAGACTCTAAAAGTTGTTCCGGCTCAAGCGCCTGCCAGAAACCTCCGAGCAACGAAACGCGAAGCTATCGAAAACGCTCAAAACGTTAGGGGTTAGGTTAGATTAGGATTTGTGTTTCGTTGCTCTTTTTTTTTACATTTTTGGCTATATATCAAAAAGTGCATCAGAGAAAATTCAAAAAAATTAAAAGTTTATTAAATGTGCAAATTGCACCCTTCTATATGACACTCCATATTTTTCTAAACTCAAACCACTTTAATTTTTCAACCCCTATTTCTAGATCCCTTTTCAGTTACTTATAAAATAAATTCATTTTTTTTACTCTAATCAGATGCCGGCAAGCAAGTTGCCAAATTTCAAGTAGTTCCTGAGAGAACCTGCTGTAAAATACAGACAGACAGACAGGCCACTAATTTCCATTTTGGTAACGAAACCTAGAAATGTTAATATCGAACTGCTCTTTATCGATTGTAATATTTTATGAAATTCGATACTTTCGATCCAACGCTGCTTTCTGGTGAAACCAGGATGTTTTCAGGATATCCTCAACATTAATTACTTAGGTTAGGTTACACTCATGACTACCAAAAACAAGTGACAGGAGACATCTTGTACTTAAAGAGTAAAATAATTATAACCGAAACTATAGGAGTGCCACTTAATTGAGAACCGGGGTAGGCATGAGGCCATGAGGTGCGGGGATGAGGTACCATAAAGCCTATATATACACCATTACCCTCTCCCCGCTCCTCATGCATACCTCAGCTCTCAATTAAATCGTATGCCTATAACTCTGCCGAAGTACTAACAATACACATTATTTAAAATAGATAAATAGAATACGCTACCCGAACCTTCAGCATGCAAACTGGTCGGTCTTGTACTCGTTACTTACGGCGACAGCTTTGTATAAAGAAATTGTTGCGTTTTATAACTATTCAAATGTTTGCAGAGAACAAAACGAGAAAATCGCAAGGCAAGAGTCGAAAATTTCCGAACTCCAACGTTCCTTTGATGCGAAACATGTCCATTCCATACGAACAGTTCCGAACGTGACCGATCCTTGCTGTTCTAAGTTTTTGACCCCCTGTTCCGCAAGGACCGAGTCAAACAGCTATCCGTGCTGCTCCAGACCACACCATCCAAATAGTGGGAGCGGGATGACTTTCTCCCCATGCGGCTTACCATACCCACGTTCAGTGGAACGTGAAAGTGAACGTGAGAGTGAGATGAGAGCTACCTGTGCGAAGTGTGCGTGTAATAGGCACGAGATAATGGATCGGCCAAGTGTGAGCGAGTTAGCTAGTTGTTCGTCGGAGCCGACACCTGTGCCACCGAGGAGGCAAAAGAAGAGGCTGCCTGTTGAAGACGTAAGTTACAAGAATCAATTAGGTTTTCGATTATTATGGTTTTTCAGAGCTGATCTCAAGTTCACTCTACTTAACGCGCATTCGCCGAGTTTAGACTTGAGTGTGCAAAAAAAAATATTAATTCTAGTAGAGGTCCACCCTTTATTCGCTTCTATCTTTCCTTCTGTGCTGGATTTGTTTGTGAGGAACAGCAACAACGAATAAGCTGCAAGCGAGGGACAAGACTCGGGACGAGGGAAAATGACAGTATGAAAAGACGTTTTTTAACAAATTGCGAAAAAATGTGTATCTGTGTACATGTGCAAGTGTGTATCTGTGTATATATGTATGCATTTATGTAATTTTAATAACATTTAAGCAACTTTATTAGACAATGTATTTTGTTTGTTTAGCGTTGTGCCGGTTGGTTCCCGGGGCCCCCGCGCTTCGCGCCCGTCCCGCGCGTGTCGCCCACGGACGAGCTGCTGGAGCGCGTGGGCCGCCTGCACACCGCGCTCGCCGACAGCCACCAACGCTGGACCAAGACGCAGCGGCGGTGACCACTAGGATAGACCTGAAGGCTCAATTTCATTGGTCGATACATTGTAGAAGGTAATCCAAGGACGGGTTGTTTTAACATTTTTGAGCCGAGAGCTATTGCAGCGACGCAATGTATCACGAAAAGCATGCGCAATGAAACTGAGCCTTGATGTTCATTTATACGGTATGGAAACAAACCCGTACCTAACTCGAGCTCCACAGGCCAGAGTGAAATGACTTTTCTGTATATAACTACACTCACGAGCAAAAATAACGGGTCAGAGTGCGTTATTCAAAAAAAAAAAATTACAAACGAGACTATTTCGAAGCCTTGGTTCCTCGCCAGGGGTTGTTTTGAGTGAGGTTTAATGGTGGATACTCTAAGGTTCAATAGAGGAGGTCAAAATTTGTTAAGATACCTAACTGATCGCACAATCAGTTAACACCACAGCGGGAGAGTTTGGGTCAGCACTTGGATTTCCTTACATTTTATTGCCATTTTAGATGTTTTTCTGAACATGCACAATTCCAGCGTTAACCGCAGATTCATTCAGTTGGGTATCCTAGGCACTCTGGAAGTCCTGTATCGATGCTCGGGGTATTCATCATCAGATTTCATTAAAAGCATTTCCTGGCGAGGAACCAACGCTTCGAAATAACCTCTTTGGTATGAAAAACGCACTCTAACCCCGTATTTTTGCTCCTGAGTGTACTTTGCTATTACTTCGTTGTCATGTAAATTTGTAAATCGACACACAGAAATAATACTAGCTCACTTGTGATAGATGATAGATGATATCTGACTCCTACCTATAGACCTGTTTTAGTTCATTCATGACGCGAGTGCGAGTGTAAGTGCTCCAGAGTATTAGTTGAAATTAAATTGATTTAAGGGCACTCGTGAGAACAATTAGCCTGATACTGGCTTCCGACATCTGCTGATAGCTGACACCCTGGTACAGCCAAGGGCATAAATATATAATACGTTCCCAAGACGTCTAAAATATCTGTACACCTTAATGCCAATGTACATATATTTGACATTGACTGTACCTACTGATAGATTAGTTACTTCTAATATTGATACTTGGTAATGTTTGTTAAATTAAGAACTTACATCTAACTCTCACATTTGACAGCCGAATAAAAGAGATGAACAAAAATATTTCATGAATAACAAACAAACCAAGTGTTGTACGGCCATAAAAAATCAACATGCAACTCCTATAAAGATGCTGGCTTTTAACCTTTTGACCGCCCCAGTTGACATACCACGTCCTCATTTTGCAGTCGTGTAAGTTATAGACGCATTAGGTACTCAGTGAGTTACAATAAAAAAGCATACCTACAAGAAAAACATTGCATTAAATTTGATGTCTTATATAGGTATTTCAACAAGAGCTGCAATTGTATTGAAAGAAACGAATGTCAACTATGAATGTGCCAGTCTCTTTTAATTCTTATTTCAAAATTAAAAACTATTATTTAACTCACATTCCATTCACCCATTCGATCTATTTATTAAGACACTTTAAATTAAGAAGATGGTCGACGTCAAAAGGTTCAGGACGGAATTGTGAAGTTACTTTTCACAACTCGTGTGTTTGTTTAGTATTGGCTCAATTTGAACTTGACTTCAAAAGTGTTGAGGTTGTTTGTCAGAAGTTATTGTAGTTATTTATGTTTGTGAAAGTAACTAGCTAAGACAAAGACAGTTTCCAATATTTAGTCCGTGGATTTGGTACAAAATTGACACAAAATGCAATTTAATTTTGATAAAGTACAAATTTAAATTTAAACCTAAAGTAACTAAAATCATAATAGGTACATTATAAATAAAGATGTAGGTATAGAGTGTATCCGCGGTTTGAATATTGGGAGCGATCATAACACAGAATAAGAACTAAAGGCATTGAAACCGTAGGTACTAACTAAGCAGAAAATACATTATGGTTGACTTCTTTTTACTTATGGTTTTCATAGTGAGTTGGAAACAGATGCATCTATAGCTGTTCTTTCCTCATTTGGTACATCGTCACAAGGCGTGATTAATCTATAAGCACAGCACAGCTACTAAATGAAATAGTATTGGAAGGCCAAAGAAGTCCAGTCTATGAGTCCGGACTAAGTTGACGTTTCTTCACCTTCCGACCACGACAGATAAACAAGAAAAGGCGCCTAGTTTTTGTTTCGTTTCCTCTTATCAATACGTAATCTATACCTAAAGTAAGACAAGTAGCTGGTGGTTACGTTAATCTTATTGCACGGTTTCTATGCCTTTAGTTTTGATTCTGTGGACCATGAAGTTAATTGACATAATATGTCAAAAGATTGGATAAGGAATTTAAAAAAGCTATAGAATGTTGTACTTTTTCCTAAACATTTTATTTATAAATATCTCTTTACAAGACTTATATTTTTAATGCATTTATATTTATAGCAATAGCCAGCGCGGTACTTCTGTTCTATCACGTTCTTTAGGAGGAATGTGAAGCGCCGCTTGAATCGCATAGCTGTCAAAGTTTCCAAGCTCAGGGCAATAACGTTTCTTTCCCCCTAAATCAAGACCGAGGTCTGTACGTTTCTGTTTTTTAAATGCTACAGAAATAAAGAAAATAAATATTTTCTTGGAAACGAAACATACACGGTGGGGCCTGTAACTAAAGCAAAAATTAATGTACATTCTTCTCCTCAAACTACGCAACGTTTGTTTAACGACTTTGAAAAAAAACTTGCGGTTTGAATTTTATTACATTATAAAGTTAATTCGAACACGCAATGTACTATGAAATTGGTTATGTCTGTAGAGTGACTAGACTGACAGGCGATGTCAATTAGACGGAGTTTTAAGTACATTGAAAATACTATTTACTTTGTTTGAAAAATGAACAATCTAAAAACTTTATGATTTTAAAAAGTTGCTAAACAAAAGTTGTCTAGTTTGAGGAGTAGAATCTACGTTTTAATTTTTTGCTTTAGTTACAGGCCCCACCCTGTATATGTATTTTATAATATACAAGTTCAAAAAATCGGACGAAAATTAAAGGTTAAAAGAGCTATATATAATAACCTTTTTTTAAAGAAAGCCATAGCTACAGTGTATTCAATCCATTTCGTCCCGCTCCAAGCTGTACTTGTGCCACGTCAAACAGGCCAGGCGCGCCGTCGCAGATTGTAAAAAAAACCATGTACCGTGGTGGCTGTTGGGTTTCGTTTGCTAGTCGTTTAGGTACCTTATTTATATTAACTTATGTTATATTTGTAATGAAGACTGTTTTTAGAAGTTAAATAAAAAACTTAGTTGTACAAAAACGTTTTATTTCAAATAATCTAAAAAATAATAAAAATAATTTTCTGCATGTACTTTGCTAAACATATGCGCTGTATTTCTAGCGAAACAAAAAACTTAACGCCATTACGGATAGATTCGTAACTCTTTACAACACAAATAGATCTTCGTTTGTATATTTATACCCTTGCTTATAAACGTGGAATAACCGTGGGGTAGCTAAACTATGCTTTGTCCTTTTCTGTCATTGTGACATTTATTTACCCCACGGTAATACCACGTTTACAAAGAAGCGCATGAAGGTAGAAATTTGTTTTAAGTTAAATAGTGGTGAAAAGGTTAAAAGAAAGCTGTATTTTTGAAAAATACGCCGTTTGCCCGAATGTATTATTTCGCATTTTTTTTTCTGAAATCTCATTTCATTTATTTTTGTTACGTCCCAACTCATAAGTCATAACATAACAAGAGTAATGACTATTAAAAAATAATCAGCTGTGATATAGCTCTTAGGCAGATAATAAAATGGTGAAATAATACTTTCAGCCAGATTGTTTTAACCCACACGGCATAGACCGTCTTTAATGTCCTAGATCACAGGCGATCTAATGCCCATTTACTCGCTGTTCAGAATTACACTATTCACGTGTGAAGACACATAATAATGTGAAGGAATAATAATAGTAATAACAGTATTGTTTAAGTGCTGTCAACATTATCAATATTTAGAAACTTAATGGTTGTGCAATGTAGGTGGAAACGGGCGAGTGTCAAAACTATTGAATGCATAAAATAAATACAACCATAGAAGACGGTCTATAAGCCATTTATGTTTATTTACACTTACATAATGAGTTAGAAAGAGCTGATCTAGGTATTTCTTCGTTTATTGGTGGTCAAGGTATGAATAGATCTGTCAACACTGCAAGACCCAAATAAGTCAAAAAAGACTTTGACATTGTGACCGTGGCAGCTGAAGGTAAAAAAAACAGCCTAGTTTTTGTTCCATTTCCATGGTCTTCCGTTGTTGCCACTATGGCATGATTAAATAATGAGTCCTTAATGAATCATATGAGAGCTAAATTCCCTTATTCCCGTATATCACAATTAAAGCAAATTGAGTCCTTTATCACTCATAATCAAATCATAACGTAGTGGCAATCATGACTGCAGGATACAAATGAAGCCGCAATCTAGAAAAGTTTAGAAGGATAGTTGAAGCACAGTGTAAGTTATAATCTGGTTTGTTTGCCTACAGTGATTGTTGGTTTGTACGTTGTGTTGTTGCTACTTGGTCCAGCCGCGCCAGATGTGCGCGAGCGAAGCGGCGGCCGACGTGACGAGCGACGCGGCCGGCGCGGGCGGCGAGCGCGGCGCCGGCTCCTCCTCCTGAAATTTACATGTTATGGTTCATTTCTGACCTAATTATCGCTAGCACTAGTGGCGGGAATGACCTCGTTCTCGGGCCAGTGCCCGGGTCGCTAACAATTGTGGCGGGCCTGACCTCGTTCTCGGGCCATTACCCGGGTCGGTAACACTAGTGGCGAAAGTGACCTTGTTCTTTGGGCTAGTGTCCGGGTCGCTAACACTAGTCGCGGGACTGTTCTCTTTCTCGGGCTAGTGCCCGGGTCGCTAAAAATAGTGGCGGGCCTGACCTCGTTCTCGGGTCATTACTCGGGTCGGTAACGCTAGTGGCGAAAGTGACCTTGTTCTTTGGGCTAGTGTCCGGGTCGCTAACACTAGTCGAGGGACTGTTCTCTTTCTCGGGCTAGTGCCCGGGTCGCTAACAATAGTGGCGGGCCTAATCTCATTTTAGGGTCAGTGCCCGGCTTGCTAACACTAGTAACGAGAGAGACCTTGTTTTCTGGGCTAGTGTCCAGGTTGGTAACATTAGTCGCGGGACTATTTTCGTTCTTGGGTCAGTGCCCGGGTTGCTAACACTAATATCGATAGTGATCTCGTTTTCCGGGCTAGTGTCTAGGTCGCTAACATTAGTGGCGGCATTGTTTCCGTTCTCGGGCTAGTGCCTGGGTCGCTAAGACTAGTGGCGGGACTGACCTCGTTCTCGGGCCAGTGCAGATGCTCGGGCGGGTCTTGCTCGAGCGCGGCGTCGCCCAGTGCCGCGCTCCACGCTGCCGCCGCCTCCGCGAGCGAGTCGCTCGTCCACGCCTCCACGCTAGAAAAATAAAAGAAAAATTACATCAATGCTCGAATATCTTAAAAAAGATGTCCACAATTGAAGCAGTCCTCAGGGATGGCAATGTATTTGTGGTCTCAGGATTGTAGTCATGAGAATGCAAATATAATCGGGCTACAGGTCTCATTTACCATTACGTGGCTCGTGCGCGCGTTTGTTCTCCATACTAGAAAAGAATATGAATAAAAATGCGTCATGTTAGTTACCGGCCGAGGCTGGGGTCGTCGGCGGCGGCGGCGGCGGCCAGCGTGTGCAGCGCGCCGAGCGCGGGCGGCGGGGGCGGGGGGCGCGCGGCGCGCACGCTCAGCGCCGCCGCGCCCGCGCACAGCCGCGCCGCGCGCCGCGCCAGCCCGCCCGAGCTCACGCGCCACAACCAGTACTCGCTGGGGACCATTTATTACGGTTCTACACTCAAACTTAAAACAATAGTACATTGTGCATCAAGGGTAATATGAAGGGAATTACTAACGAGAGTGTTAGAAGCCCGACGCCGAAGGCGGAGGGCTTTTAATGACTCGAGTTAGTAATCCCCTTACTGCCTGTGATACACACAATGGTTTTCATCACATTTGCGAGGAAAAAAGCAAAGAGAAAACACTTTAACTCTGCAAAATATAAAGAAATAACTTTTGACGGACGTAAATGGAAACGATATTTTTTTTGTGACCATAGATACTGCGTTTAGTTTCGACCTGGATTCAAGCCAGATTTAGCTAATTTGATAAAAATGTATAATTACTAAAATTAATGATAAATGTTGATATAAACTTGAAATAGGTATAAAAATAATGAAGTTTAATAAAGCATATAGGTTTTGTGTAATGTAAGTTAGTCTATAGCTAGTTTTTAAAGATGAAATTAGAAACCGATTTAATATTTGGCTGAAAATTAAACCTCCTTAGTCAGAAATTATGTACGAAAGAGTTGCAAATTTTAAAAAGAAAGTCATTACTCCCTAGGGATGACAAACTCGCCATATTTCCAGCGGGAACAATTTAGGCCATTGTCCTTCTGTATACAGGCATGGAATAACACCATTTACGAGCAAGTGTGATGAAAACAATATACTAAAGTTAAAGTGAGACAGTACCTAATTAACTTCAATTTTTTTTATTGTTACCTGAGCGAGAGCGCGTACGGCAGGCGCGCGTCCAGCGTCCAGGCCAGCAGCACCGCGAGCTGAGCCGCCAGCCCGAGCGCGGCCACGGTGCGGTGCAGCGGGTGGTCCGCCGGCTCGGCCGTCAGCGCCTCCTCTTTGTTTTCCTTCGCTGTAAAAAGAAAAACATGACAATCGTGAAACCCAGAGACATTTGGAATCTAGCGACTGCAAGTGCACTGTCAATTTCGAAGAGCATAGAATATATGTTGATTTCGATGTTCGATTCAACCGGTTGTGTAATTTCGAAGCAGGAAAACAAAAGGTTGGATGATGAATCCGCTAGGACGCTGGACAGGGTTCTATCATTTCAAAATCAACCCTTATCTATGCCGTAGAGAAGAGATCTTGTGATCTTACCCCAGTGGAGCGCGCGCGAGTGGTCCCCGTCGGCGCTGAGCCAGGGCGCCACGATATGCAGCTGCGTGCGCGTCGGCTCCTCCGGCTCTCCTCCGACAAACTCCATGTCCTCTATACTGTCACTGGAACAATAGTCAGTACCGAACAGTTGTAGAGGTAAACAGATACAGAATCAGAAGCAATTTTCAACTGTTTCACTGGGATTTTTATCGTATGCTAAAATTATTTAACTTTTTCAGGCGTAATATGAAACAAACCTATCGTAATCTAGCCTTATCTACACGTAAAGTATTTAAGAAATTGAGAAAAATTTATAATTCCAACGATAAATTGTCTCTCAGTAATTATGTAAAGAATGACACTATGATCAAAACAATATGGAATACAAACAATTAAAACAATTAAACAAAGGTCTGTGTCAGTCGTTTTTTTTTCATATTAATACTAACCGATTTTTTTAAATTTCTGGACCTGTGACAGATTGAAATTTTACATTCCACACGAATATTGTTCTAACCATTTGTGCAGTCAACTTATTTACCACATTAAAACACATATCTAGAGTTTACCACACGATGGCAACAAACAGTTCTAGCGTGATTTAGGACGATTTATGATACCTTGTTTTAAAGTAGGTAGGCAGAATAAATTAAGTTAACAAATACCTATATAACAAAATACTAAATCGATTACATTCCCATTACAAACCTTATCGATAATTTAAAAAAAGCAATTTGACATCTGTCACAGGTACAATAAGATATGAATAATACTATAGAAACATTTTTTTTCGTACTTTAATAAGATTTCAACTTCTCATCGTCAACTAATAATAATGAGGTTATTTATGAAAGGAAGACATGTTTCAATTTATGGATTATGTATGGACAAATTAAATAAAGTTATCAAATAATTTTATCACCATGTAATTAGTATAGTCGAGTTAATGAGCCCTTTGTTTACATTATTATTCAATGGAATTGACACAGACTATAGTAGGTATAAAACTTGAACCTTTACTCACCTGGTATCAAGGCTGATGTAAACCGGGAAGATGTACTTGTTGAGCTGGCGCACCCGCGACCGGCGTAGCGCGGCCAGCGCGCCGGCGCGGTCGGCGCACGCGCTGTGCCGGTTGTGGAGCTCGAGCCGCTGGGTCGCGGCGTGTTTCTCAAGGCTGGACACGCGCTTCTGATAGCGCGGGAGCTTTAGCCTGTATAAACCAATTTTTTTCATTTTTTTTTAAAGTTCAGTACCAAAATGGTAATACTATTACTAAGACTCCGCTGTCAGTCTGTCTGTCACCAGGCTGTATCTCATGAACCGTGATAGCTAGACAGTTAAAATTTTCACAGAAGATATATTTCTGTTAAAGCCATAACAACAAATTAAATATTTAAGAGGGGTCTCCCATACAACCAACGTGATTATTTTGCCTTTTTTTGCTCGATATTAATAAGAGCAACAGGTAGAAGCAACACTTGAAATATTCACAGAATATTTAATTGTATATTCACTTTAAACATAAATAATAAAATTAAAATTAAATAAATATTGTATATAATAATAAAATTAAAATAATTTTGCTCATGCTGTATGGCCGATTTTTTTAATAATGGCGGATCAGGAAACAGATTAAATCAAAAGGCCAGACATCTTTCAATCGACCACCTTCCCTCCCAGAAGGTGACTGTAATTACTTAATTACTATCAGAGGGCAATGAAACACAAGTCTGTTCAGTCTAGACAAGAAGATTATTTCCCATAGTTTAGACAACACTGGTGTAAGACTAATCTGTCTATAAGAGGCAGGCTCAGTCACCGGTTTTCCCATTTTGTGTATCATGGTGACCTGTGACACCTTCCATAGTTCTGGGAAGTACATAAGCCTAAAGGTAGCATTAAATACGTTCGCCAGGAGTACAAGGCACTCCTTCGGTAGTTCTTTAACGACCCTAGGAGAGATGAGATCATAGCCTGGCGTCTTCTTCCTTTCCATTTCACCAATCACTCTCGCGAGCTCTCTTGGCAAACATGGATTAAAAGGGAGGCATAATTGTATATCCTGATTCAAGACTTCATTCATTTCACTGTCATCAGAGTTCAAGTTGATATTGGGTTGGAAGACTGAAGCAAGGTGTGCAGCAAATACTTCCACTTTATGGTCATCTGTTTGGGCCCGTGTAGATTAAAAAAAATTACTTTGCACATCTGTGTTTGGGTCATCAATTTATATGTGTACCAAATTTCAACTCAATTGGTCCAGTAATTTCGGAGCAAGTTGGTTGTGACAGACAGATGCACAAGTGATCCTATAAGGGTTTCGTTTTTTCATTTTAAGTACTGAACTCTAAAAAATGTAATTATGTTTAACTTCCGCTACTGTCGAAATCACTTTTTAACATAAAGATTTGGGAGTACCCTGACAGGTTTTGAACATTCATTAGATAAGATAGGTTAAGTTAGATGTGTAACTACTGGTTTACCCTTGAAATATCAACAAATGTTTAATCGAATTTCAGTTCAAAGTCAATGTTTCGCTTATTTTCATTTGATCGAATATTCTTTACATCGAACAATTAAATGATGTATTTTTCAAACACCGATTTTTAATGTTTATAAATATTATTAAATATATACTTTAAGGGACACATTTTTATTTCATACTTTATTATCCAATATATTATTTAGAAATAAAACAAATCGGTTCTGACGCTCGCCGGCCGCTGCCGCGGCACGCTCGCTTCGCTCGCTCGGCTTCGCTCGCTTGGCTTCGCGCGCTGTTAGGTCGCAGTTCACCTAACACACTCCTCCTCGCTTCGCTCGTCGTCGCACCTATGTGTACTCTGTCGCATAACAATGTGTTGCAATTCAAACTAGTTTTTAGTAATATTGAGTTGTTGTGTC
Organism: Acleris sparsana; assembly: GCA_923062465.1. NCBI lineage: Eukaryota > Metazoa > Arthropoda > Insecta > Lepidoptera > Tortricidae > Acleris > Acleris sparsana. Next base: position 21,749,476 of record OV281286.1, read on the forward strand.
TCTTGAATAGTTTATGAAATATATTTTTAAGCATTCAAAAATCCTTGTACCGTTGTTCTAATAATTGTTTTAATTTATAATGAATAGTCGATGAAGCCAAAATATTACAAGAGATAATATTTATACTAAATATTCTATACATCGTTTTCGATGAAATGATATTCGATGAAAAGTTTGTCGAGATTTCAAGGGGCACCCGTAACTACTAAGATGTGTAACTCCTGCAGTGAGAAATGCCTGTCGTCATAGAACTACAAATTGATTAACTATAAGAAATAAGTGTAGTTAGAACAAGCAGTAACTTTAGTTCCATATTAACTAATCTGATCTCACAACGAGAGTACAAACAAACCTTAATTCAGTATTGTACTGTGTTATCTCCGTCAACTGTTTTTTCTTCTCATCTATGTTAATTTTTCTCTGCTCTATGGCCAGCCGTAACAGGTCTAGCTTGTCTTTGGACTGTTTCACTTCTGTTATTAGACTGTCCTTTTTAAGTTTGTTTGCTAGCAGTTTCTCTGCTCTGTCTAGAATATGTTTTCTGTTGGCCTTCAGTCTGAGTAGTTTGCTTTGTTTCTCTGAAAATCTGAAATAGTTAATAATGAATAAAATTAAAATGAATATTATTCTTCTCATTACAAGGGTTAATCAACTTTTTGTTGTACATTCAACAGCATAAATAAGTGATCATGTATGTACCTTGTCACTTTAACGTCGTGTTTAAAATGTCATACAAAATTGTAAAACGATTGAAAGCAAGGTACATAAACAATTACATATTTATGCTGTTGACTGTGCCATGCTGTTGCCATGGTGACGTGTCTCGGGGTCACTCTTTAAAACTGTGATTCCACAGATATAAAACCCACTAAAAATCAGTTTTATTGGCAATTACAAACCTATTATTATATGGATTTTGTGTGCTAGAAGTACATATTATACGTTAATTTTAAGAAACTCTATCATGGTTGTCTCTTGGCTTACGGGACAGAATAACAACCACAAAAAGCTGATCCACCCAAATACAACATTCTTTCCATGAAGTCATAAGCATCAGTGTTTTTTTTTCTTGTAGAAAAAGTATGTTCTCTATCGGATCAGATCCAAGCTTTCTCTATACCAAATTTCATCAAAATCTGTTTAGGACTTAAGCTGTGAAACTCACATAGACTTACAGTTATGTTCATTCAAACAGTTTGCATGCTTTTATTTGCCTCTACAATTGCTACATAGAAGCTGCCACAAACTGTACTTACTTTCACATTTGATAACATTAATAGGCACACTAAGATACTAATTAGTGTGCAGCATGCTGTTGAATTTATATAGCAAAGGATAATATTTGTATATTGAAGAATATTCTCCATTGAGAAATGCAATTTGAACCTTAACAATTAACATTTAATGTCAAAATTAATATTGTTATCTGAAAGTTACAATAAATCTTATCTAAATTTACTCTATATTGAAATTGGCACAGATATGATGACATGCACTCAAAAAAAAAAGAGTCATTGTCTACAAAAATTTACAGTAATCAAAACCAAATAGTCATAAGAGTATTTAAAACATGTTTTTGAGCACTGGATATCTTAATAGTTTAATGAGATTTACTTTCAAATCAAAACTAGACCACCGTCTAGAAAGTCAAGTACGAATCAAAACAAATCTATATAACCTTGAAGATTCACACAAGAAACCCAAATAAAAAAGATTAATTATCAAGATAGATAGAAATATACTAATCGGAACTCATATCCGTTATCATAGAATTAATGATGCATGCTTATCCATTTACAAAATCGTCTACGCAGTTAAAAATCGGTACGTTAAAAAGTAGAATTTTGTTTAGTAGTCTTACGTGTCCTCACATATGGTTAAAGATTTCATCTTGTTTTCAACGTTTTTTTACGCATTCAAAGTAACTGCGTTGCACAATATGTTGTGTATGAAATGAGTCTACAAATTTGGCACTAAACATAGTAAAAAAACACTGACCTGTCTGCGTATGGCATGGAAGAATGTACGAAGTTTCCTGTCCGTATACAATCTGGGCAATAGAAGTTTTTCTTCACTGTGTAACATAGTAAACATTTTGTATAGTGTCCTTCACTTTCAGTAGACGATATCCGAAAATCCCGAGGGGCTTCGCTTTCTGTAAAATAGCTTAATGCCATCGTTTTTCACAACTACGTTTTGTTTGAGAAATTTGCCTACTGCCTAACTGTCAATGTCAATCAGCTGGAGCTGGGGTGCTTTCCGTTTCACGGTCTTGTGTTGTGTACAACGCTCTTGTAACTGTGTGTAACTGTGTTTAAGTAGACCAGTATTAGTATTGATTTCTAAAGGACTGTAATGTTTAGATAAGCAACATACGGCTATGTGTGGGGAGCAATAACTAATGGGTGTCTTGGTCTAAAATACGATCTAAGGGCGTATACAGAAAGAAAGCTGGAAACTTATAAGCGCTTACCGGCGCTTGTCAGCGCTGGTCCGTTCTACACAAAGGAAGCAGGTTGAAGCAGACCAAGCAAAAATGTCGGACTCATCGGACGATGATTTGGTTTTGTTAGAAAATGTGTATTTAAAAATGCGAAAAGAAGCTATACATCCCGTTAATAGAGATAGGAAACGATTCGGAGAGTACCATCATTTATTTATAAATGAATTAAAATTTGATGATGAAAGATTTTATAAATATACAAGAATGACTCAAGAAACATTTGATTACATTTTGGATTTAGTGAAAAACCAGCTGACCAGCGCGTGTTGAAGCTTGTCGGAACTTGTCGGCACCGTTCAGTACTTATAAGCGCTTCGGCGCGCGTTCATATATTTTCCTGCGCGGGTTACCAGCGCTGTCAAGCGCCGGTAAGCGCTTATAAGTTTCCAGCTTTCTTTCTGTATACGCCCTAATGCCCCCTGTACACATTGGGCCAATGCGTTGGGCCAATCTGCCCCGGTAATTGGGCCAATCTGTAATTAGGCACTTGGGTATGCTATTCGCTTGTTCGTAGTTGGCAACCAACGCTGGCCAGCCAACCGGGTGGTGTCGGTTTTTCGTGCACACATCAAAGGATCTTGGCGCTTTCTTCATTTCATTGATATTCGTCAGCAAAGAAAGTAAATTGTTTTCCAGCCCCTTAAGAATGACATGTTTTTTTAAATTAATTATTATTTTTCTATACCGTAGGTACCTACTCACATAGCAAAGGGTCCGCCTTCCACCGCATTTCAGAAAGTATGAGCAGTCGATACGATAAAGAAACGAACGTTAAAGAGATGGCTGAGATACGCGTCATACTCGTGAACGGGTGCTGTCTGTGGGGTACGGTTTTTTCACTTTTGACCGGTTTTTCAGTTAGTTATTTCGGTTATCGTTCCTGACGTAGAGACCTCGTAATGTTGTTCTCCTAGTCACTATTTTTAATTTAATGATAAGCTTACATTTGTAATGATTTTATACCTGTTAGTTTTAAAATAATTTTTGATTACTTTATTACCTTGTCAAGTTACTTTTAAGTATTATTGTATTTTATTATGGGAAAAAATGACCTTCTGCTGGAGTTTCTTGCGGCGCTTCTTCTCCGCAATGATGGTCTTGTCCGAAGCGCTAATAGATTCACTCTATATTACTGACGTGTAAAAGAGCCCTCATGTGGTCAATATACTGAACGAATATTTTGAGTTTTGAATTTTTTAATTTTGAATCAGTCTTCTATAATATGAACCACCTTAGAATCCTCATACGGTGTAGTTACTACTTGGCAAAGAAGAGTTTGACGTGGTTGGTGACAGATGGAACTACAACCACCATAATATTATAGCATCAGAATGTTTGCTAAAAATTGGATCATGTTGCCATTATTTCATGCCTAACAGCACCCTTATATTTGCCATACATTTTTAATGTCAATCTATAACAATCCAACACAAAACTCATTGCTTCTCCGGTCTATACGGGCCTAAGTTTATCTAATGCTTTTTTCTCAGAAGGCGAACGGTAGGTTGAGAAGGAACGATTGAAGACAAATACCTCAGCATTCCCTCAACGAGTTAACAAGTCTTTCTCGGCTAGCTTACCACCACACTCTATTGTTTTCAATTAAAAGCGTAAACCGAGCGAAACCAAGTGAATAAAATAAGACCATTTCAATTTTGACGAGACGTAACATCACCATACCACAACATATTTCTGTAACACCCGTATATAAACCAGAATTTATTCATAAAAACCTTCTTCTTGAATCACTCTATTAATGAAATCGCATTAAAATCCTCTGCCTAGTCTGAGCGTACATAGAGAGGGACGGACGGCGGGAAGCTAGTGTGTTTTATACAATGTACTAGCTTGTACAAGTCAGTTAAAGTCCCATTCCGGAACCTAACCTATATGTTGTGCCAAGTTTCATTCCGATCCGTTCAGTGGTTGAAGCGTGAAAGACAGACAACAGACTCACTCACACACTTTCACATTTATAATATTATTATGGATGTAGGCAATAAAGATAGCTCGCGACTGTTTATTGTATAATTAGCATCTGTTAGTATAGCCTGTGAGCACTTTTCAAAAGGTTTCAAAGTAGAGCCTCAGAGGGCCCTGCTAATATGCACAACGCTAACTAGCGTTTCTATTCTTTTTTTTTTTATGGCCTAGGGAAGGCTGACGAGCACACAGGCCACCTGATGGTAAGTGGAAACTGTGACCCACAGACATTCGCATTCACAAGATTGCAAGCCTAAGACTGCAAATGCGCTGCCAACCCTGAGGACTAAGATGGAATGCCTCTATGCTAGTCATTACACCGGCTGTCTTATCCCCAAACCGGAACACAACAATGCGAACACTGCTGGTTGGCGGTAGGTTAATGGATAAGATGGTGGTAGCGATCCGGACGGACCCCGCACAAGGTCCTACCATCCGCAAAATCATACCCGCATATTAGTTTCGTTTTTAAACCAATCGCGTCACTGGTAGATGACGTGATACGAAAAGTCACGTGCTCTACCCACTGGTAGATTGGTTAAAAATTAAACGAATAGAAACGCTAGTGAGCGTAGTGCGTCTTGGCAGGGCCCTCAGGTATGCATAGAATTCAACTCTAACTGCGACGCAAATGCGTCAAAGTGTCCCCGAAATGGCCGTTTGAACATTGGTTTGAACGTTCGCCAACGATCTATCTTTCATAACTTTACCAAATTATTTGAGACGGTGGCCAAAGCTTGAAACTTAAACGTACAAAGAATCTTGGTTATTTTGGTTAGGTATAACAACGCCGCTGAGACTGGTATTAGTAAGGTTATTATTTCTTACTTCGCACGATGTTCGCGGTTAAATTATGTTGAAGAATTTTAATTTTGAAGACATTTAAGTATTGTTTTCATTATGGTAGGTACATGAGCGTTACTTGAGTAACACATTGTAATAAAAACTGATATTGAATAAGATACCCGTCTCAAGACAGATCAAAGTTAAAAAGAAGTTTTAGAAAGAACGTAGATACTCATGGGAACGCGCCGCTATGCTCTCAGTGTTTTAGGGGTTTAAGGTATAGTTGGCCATAAAATTAAATGTGGTCTACCACCCTACGGTTACAGTTCATTTGCACGTCATGATACAACAAGTTCGATTTTCCCTTGCAATAATATTATGACAGTGACAAGTGTCAACCTTAGGGATAATTAGATCTCACAGAAACTTTTGTCAAAACTGGTACACCACTTTCTTGACCGAAGCTACACTTGATTTATAGTGACAGACTTCTCATGTAAGTCGGTGAACAACTATGTACAAGTAGATATAGCTAAGAATGGCAGTAGGAATGCCGTAAATAAAGCACTTATTTGGCGCATATACCTACCTTTTATTTTGGTAGGTATCTCTATAAATGTAGTTTATTTTTTAGAAAATTTGTTCATATAGCAAAGCTTAAGTAGTTTAAAATTTATGTAATTTTACACGACTGCGTTAATTCATGCGCTGTTTTCAACTTATAATTACATTTACGCAGCAAAAACGTATTAAAATTTAAAACGCGTTTGCTTATAATTATCTTTCCAGGTCCTTTCTTTGGAGACTGTAACGAGACAGTGAGTAGGGTGAGATTCCGCGTCGATTAGAGGGATGATCTGGCATTTTTTCAACCCCAGAGCACAGCAAAAGGGTTTTTCAGGCGCTGGGAGTTCAAAAGTTTCAACATAGTAATAAAAGTCAGGATATCGTAAAAAAAAAATAGGTACTTAGGTACAGGTACTTAGAATACTAGAATGTACAGTGGTTTTCGTTTTCTTCACATTTTATATGGTTTTGTGGGAATATAGATAGGTAGATAATTCAAGAAAACGTTGTACCAATTATTAATCATTAATTATTTTACTTGCATTCTACAAACGTTAATGACTGCATAGGTAATCATAAAATAATAATAGAGGTAGGTGGGTATAATTACTGACGTTAAGTGACGAGATATTCACTCTTTTTTTGTTATTACTAATCGTAGATGCTGCATAGCCACTCACTTGCTTTCGGTGACTAGAGCTACCAAATTTGTACGCCTACAAATTGCTTTCGGTAGCCGTAGCTACCAACGAAGGTGATACATGCTAAAATATACATGTTATTTGATTCTCCATTTCTTTAACTTTACAATGTAAAAAATATCTTACCAAATACTTCAGTACAAGCAAAGTTATCGATTTTCAAATAAAGCAAACACCGCGCCGATTTGTTTACGGAGTGTCCAAGCGGTTTAGGTCACCCTTTTTTGAAGTCGCAAGCAAGTGAGTGGATATAAAAAGGCAATAGTAAATATTAAGGCACATTTTTGCAAAAGAAGCTACCTATCAATGTTTCTCCGATTGTCAACCCTAAGTTCAATCATGATCTATCTATAACAATGTCTTTAACCTTAAATAATAATTAAAGTTTTTTTTACAGTAAAGTGGACCAGATATACCCTCGTTAGGCCCAACGTCCTAAATTTAGGACATTTATTGTCAAAGTGACTTTTGCCTTTAGTTGACCGACGTACTAAGATACTTTTTCGAACTATTGATAGTTGACGTGGGCCTTACGAGGATACCATAAAATGTCCCTAAAACTTTATAACACTAGTTTCTAAAGTTATTGTATACTATAAAAGTTGTAAAGCTCTGTTTTACAACTTTTAAGCTCAAATTTATTCTCGTCCATTAAACGTTGCTCTTCCTTTTAGTACTTAGTACTTAAATATATTACCATGTTTCAAAGTAAACATGATAGAAAGAGTTTGGTTCGATAACCACATTTTCTGAATTTATATTAAGTGTATTTAAAAAAAGTTTTACCGTAGCTTTATCTTCGTATTTTACCATTTTAAAAGATCAAAAACATTTTATGTCCTACTAAACGGCATTGGGCTACTTGTGTCCTAAATATAACCCAAATCTATTCTAGTTCTCGTGACGTGATAGATTAACAAAATAACTAAAAAGTTAAAATCTGCGCACTTCTAATATTAGGTACTATTAATTACATTACAACCCCATATGTTAAAACTTAATTATACCAAAATGCGGAAACTAATAATATTATCTATGTGGCTTCTAGCCAATTAGTCTTGGCATCTTCTACCACGGCATTTACTTTTCTATTCGACGGAATTCTATGGGAAAATAAGAACCATTTATTTGTAAGGCTTCTGCGAAGATAGGTAGAAAACTTAGATAATATTAGTTAGAGAGATGGTATTTCAGTATGTAAATGGTTGTAAAAGGATGTAAATGGTTGAGGGTCAGGCAAATCGCAAAACTTAGTTTATTGTGCAATCGACGTGCATGCTTTACTCGATGTATGAATGTGGAAGAAGCGAAAGCGATTTATCTGGTTCGTAGCAGGTGGAAAGAAGTGGTCTCTGCCTACCCCTCTGGGAAAAAGGCGTGATTTAATGTATGTATGTATGATTATGCAATATCTCGCAACTAACAAATTTAATAGGGAGCAAATTGCAACGTACTGATTGAATTTATTAGATAGGTACACGGTTTTGCACTATCACCGACCTTATGCCTTTTAAATCCCGCTATAAATGCTATTATTAGTCCTCTGGCTAAACAGACAAGAGTTAGTGGATAGGATTTAATTATCTTAACGTGAAAATTGTTCAACTTATAAAAATACCACATGCGCCTACCAAAATACTGCAGGCTAACATGCCGGTTACATTTGAATTTGACCAAAAACAACCCTTATAACATTGCATTAAATTGGTACAGTCCACAAGCTGTATTCGCTGATATCTCTTGAAAAATAAATACAGAGCCCGGATTAGGGATGTGCAGCGGTCAGTTGAATTAAATGGCTATTCGATTTTAAAATTACAATATGGCAATATTGCCACCGAACTAAATATTACGAAATAGTAATTATGATATGCTAAAGAAAATCTCAAAGCGATAGACAATTGAGTACTTACCTATTAATACCCTGGTTTTATAGTACCTATTAAGTATTTTAAATGGTTCCTATCGTACTAATAATAAAAAGCGAAAGTTTGTGTGTTTGTTACTCCTTCACGCCGCAAAGGATGGACGGATTTAGATGAAATTTTAAATGGAGATAGCTTATACTCTGGATTAACGCAGAGGCTAGTTCATCCCGGCAAATTTAAACGTTCTCGAGGTAATCTGATTCTACGCGTATGAAGTCGCGGGCAAAAGCTAGGTAACTTATAGGCCTGCTTTCTTATGGCTGAAGCTCAGGCATTGTAATTATGGTACGACAATATACAGTCAGATGGCATAAACAATCTACGGCATAATAAATACACCGGGCCTCTATCCACTTTATTTCAAACCATATATCTTAATTTTAATTTTAATTAAATTTCATTTCACATCGTTGCCATATGGCGACCGTATCGTAAAAAACAATGAGTTAAAACGAAGTGGGATAGAGGCTATTCTATTCTACTGTGTAAAACCATGTGGAATAGAGGGCATATTAATGCGAATAATATTGTCGTTGGCCACTGGCAATATCCCAGACACATCCCTACCCAAAAGGGGTCAGCGTGAATCAGCTAGATTGGATTACCGTGTGTCGGATAACGAGCCACCTCATTTTGTTTTTATTTGCGCGGGAAATTTCGGCGACGCCGCCATTACGCTAGGCGCAACAGAGGCGTTTTTGTTCTTTAACTAATTTTTCTTTTTGCTTTTAATGAGGATGCGTTCGAAATTAAGTGGTTTTAAAATGTCTTTTTTATAATGTTGTTCGTATTTACTCGTTCCGTAATTTGTTTTTAATAAAATAAGAACATCATCTACATAGCTCGTAATGCATTAATGACATTTTTAAGTGGGATCATTGTGATTAACCCGATAATAGCGTTACCTGTTTTCTTAAATACATAAAATGAAATGCAATAAAACAACGTGATGCACTCTTACGCCAGTCTATCCAGCTTTACTCAAGCCAAAAATACCTTTTTATCACTCTAGGTTTTGCAAGACTTTTGCAAATAAGTTTAGTCATACTTTGTTTTAAGAAAATATTTTTTTGTTTGTATGTTATTAGCACAGTCATCAACGCTCACCGAGACCAAGCTGACAAGTTCAACCTCAAAAGGTCTACACAAAGCACAGCGGAGATCCCATGGCCGCGTTCCCAGTTTATCATCATTCATCAGATCAGAACTTAAACACCATAGTTTGAATACCACTGTCATCCAGCGTACGCCTACATTGCGTACATATGCAAGATTTCTGCTCAATTTTATAAAGATTTTACCACCAACACACACAAGGAAGTGTGACTGTGTGTGACACACAGACAGACAGACGCACGGATGGACATTGGGAATCTATAAGGGTTCCATAGTTTGAATTGTTGAATTGACGGAATTTTTGTGCTAATTATTCTGACCATCATGTATTTCTTGTATGTAACATTAATTGTTTTCAACGGCAATCAAAAATACAAAAATCATGTCAGGTACATACAGTTCCTATGGCCTATTTCAGTAGTTTTTCCTTAGATTTTTACCTTCCGCTGTGTGGTGAAATCCATTTGTTTGTATATGAAAATTTCATGATATTTTTTTTAGATTATTCGTTTATAAATGCAAATAAATTTGATAACGGTCAAAAGTGCAGTGAAACGTTACGGTTAAATTAAAACTTCCCCGGCGGCGAGTGCGCATTATAATTCAATTTTGCACTTATACGTGAGCCAGGAATACGAGTATAAAATATCGGCTATATTATGGAAAAAAAATACAGTCAAAACTAAACTCGAGGTTTGAATTTTTTAGATAAATAAATAAAAAGCTAGTTGGTTGTGAGCCCACGAAGCTAGCGGTCTCGGTAATTCCTTGTAAATATTTGTGTGATGGGTGCGATTATTTGTTCTGCATCCAGCATGTTTTCTATGTAGAGTCTGGCAAATGAAAGATGAGAATGAAAAAATGGCAACACTGTAGTGTCGTCCCTTTTTTCTTAGATTGATTTGAAATTGGGGACACTATAGTGTTGCAATTTTTTCATTCTCATCTTTCATTTGCCAGACTCTAAGTACTTACAACTTGTGTGAGATTATCCGTTGATATTTTTATTTGGATAAAATCAAGCATACTGGTACTGGTAGTTCATAACCTGGACTCGAAACCAGAACATTTTAATTGATTTATTAACTTATATCAGATTGTTTTTGTCTATGTATTAGTTATTATGATAAGAAACGTTATGAAGAGAGTTTTCGTGAATCCTTCCAAAAGCAAGACGTCAGTGGAAACTGTCGTATTGACGCAGAGGGTAATAGTACGGTGATTTCCCCCAGGTACCCCATCCGAGCCGCGGTGCTAATTGTATCCTGGAGACTCCACCATCCACGTCATTATTGGAGGGAAGCCAAACAAAACACGACTCCTCAACCACGCAATGGATTTCGATACGGTTTTCACCATCTTAGATATTTTTTAAAGGAATAATAACGTTAGTAGTGTTTGCATCTTATCTAGGGCCTCTGAGTCGTTGGCAACAGCTATAGATATTAAAAAATGAATCTAGCTGAGCAGTTGCCCGCGACTCCGTCTGAGAAGTCGTTTTAAAAGTAGCCTCTGCTCTTCGGCTCTTCCTCGGGGTTCAAGTTATCTCCACACCAAAGACGATGGGCAAAAATGTCACCACCCACCGACAGAGATGAAACATGTGCCAGTTTATAGATCTTGGCAACATGATGCATTTTTACAATGGCGACGATCACCATATGTGTTGGGTTTTCTTGGAAAATCATAATCGTATAGTATGGAATTTGTTTGAAAATGAACACATATATGGATGATTTGCTTTACTTGGCCCTGGTTTTCATTTAAAAAATCCCATTGATTTGCTACTAAAATAAGTATTTTGTCATCTTTTGGGTCCTAATGAACATACATCCATACAAAATTGCCCATAACCCTTTCATCGAGATCGGTTACGAAGTTACTACTTTTAGATGTATACGTACATACTAGCTTCAGCCGTGACTTTATCCACGTAGATTTCGATTATGTTTATTACCTCGGGAATTTAAGTAGCTTGTGTTGATCCAGGGTATAAGCTATCTCCGTTTAAATTTCATACAAAACCGTCCAGCCGTTGCAGCGTTGCGCTTACAAACTAACAGAAAAACTATCGCATTTATAATATTAGTAGGATTTAGAGTGGATATGGATGTAAGTTGTAACCAGTAACCAACTTAATGGACTCGCACTTAAAAGAAACTGCTCTATCGGGCCCTACAGTCTCATCAGTCGAAGTGGCACGTAAGTGGCCTCCTCGGGCCCCGGCTCTGGCGCCATTAGAGATGCAGTTGCAACACGGCACATTATCTACCACTTGAGTGGGCGGAGATGTAGATGCACTAGATGGAATTAAGAAAACGGTCTTTAATTATCACGAGGGCATCAATCAAGGCGCAACGCGCAACAGTATGTCTTTAGAGTCTCAAGTCTTTTCTTCGAAGTCTGTTCAAACCAAACCAAATTAATGACAAAATGTGTGATATTTTATATATTTTATTGTGGAGTGACACTCAAGTGGCGTTTTTGGTATTTGCCAAGTTATAATCCTTTGCTTTAGGCGTTACTCAAATCCCGGTCAAAATGATTCTTAGGAGAATTTGTTGGGGACCCTTTTTGAGAAATTAAAAGAAAACAAACCAACTTAAAAGGGATATTCGAATTTGCTTAAGCTATCGAAAAGAAGATGCACCTTTTTGGCTTATATTTAATCATGTTGACAAAATAAGGCGCTCTTAAAGGACACACAGACCTAACAGTCCGTCGGCTAATATTCATGTTACCCTGCTCGATTTTTTCCAATGATATGATAATAGTGCAATTATCACAGCAATATTTAGCATCTTAGAGTTGATTTGAATTTAGAAGTTGACATAACAGAATCTCTATTGCACTTTCCGTAGATTTATTGGGTTATATAGCCTGCCTAGTGACTTAAAAAACATATCTAGTCCTTCTGTTTTTAAAATCCGCCTACGAACTTTTTTCTAAAGAAATGCTTCTATGATGTAGACGAGTTTGTTAATTAGTATTTAAAATCAAGATAACGTAATTAGCGTTTATTTCTACGAGTAGAATCAAATATAAACTGTTTTATTTTATTTATGTGCATGTTGTAAAAATGTGTTTTTAATTTTAATTTTCATTGTAATATTTCTGAATAAACGAAATAAAAAAATATGTGTTATGAGCATGTTGGTACCTACTGACAATTCGGACCTATGACTGCAGCTTATGTATAGGTCAATTCCTGTGAGATGGTCTCCTGATATTTACATTATTACTAAAGCTAGTATGCTTCTTCCAGAGTCCTAAATCTCAGCCCAGTAAGAACCGATACCGGGCAAGACGGCGGCGCTCTGGGAAATCACCCGGCGGCCGCAACCGGCCACTGAATAAATTAACAACCGGTTTTATCCGGATTTATCCGGATCCCAGCAGCACACGTTTCGCAAGGAATGGGACTTCTAATTGTATTAGCTGATGAAAAATTAAGATAGAACGTGTCCTAATGCTGCAGCATAGCAGGATAAGGTGGGATGAAGATTTATCTTCATTTATGATATCCCACTAATTTAATAAAATGTTAAATTTTGTAATGTTTAGTTGATTGTGTTTTAATCACGCCAAAATGGCAGAACCGAGGGTCTATTGTCTAACGCAGTCGCAATCACAATCGGCTTCAAAGTGGAACTATTGTTTTCATTTTGTATGCAGGCAAGCCTTCGATTTTCAAAATGAAAACGATTGCGAATAGCCCCTCAGGTTTAAAAATGTGGCACACATAGTCCATATTCTGAATATTTAAGATAACCTTTATAACCATAAATTATTTAAAAAAAATCGCTTCTCGGAGAAAAGCGACTTCTACGTGGAATAGCTCGATTTAAATAAGTGTATAATTCAATAATACATACTTCTTATGCTTAAAACCCTGATATTTAAGGTAACAACGAAAAATAAGCATTAAATAAAACAAAAAAAATGCATAATGATCGCATGCATTACGTTAAGTTGTAAAAACATAGATTTAATATAACAAACCAAGCCGCGCAAGCCTAACTGTAAGCAAAATTCCAAATAAGAAAGGAAACTAATTTACGGGAGCCTCACAAGAGCCTCATAACACGAAGCCTCGCATCATTCGACTATAACTCAGCTGACATCAAGTATGACACAAAACCGGCAGATCCAATTTATCCCAACAATATCGGGATCTCCGCGCACATTCCAGCAAGCCGCGTCAACGTAAAGCACAGATTTTTCAATGCGAGCGAAAATAAAGGTCGTATCTCACCCAATATTCCGCGCGGCGCGTCGCCCCCCCCATTAACACATCCGTCGGAAGAAGGTTCTAGAGTACTTCCTACAATTCCCTTGCCAAATGTCGTACGCATCCACACGAAAAACTTTACCACGAGCAACAAGCTTAAACTCCCCAAAATAAGACGCGTTCTCGCTTGGCTTGGTGGCATTCAAAATGGCGGCGACAATTTCCCGCGCGCCGCCATCGCGTTTTTACGCGCGTATTTTCACGAGGTACTTTATAGAGCCTTTTTCTAATGCGCTCCGGAGTACGCAAAAGTTTGAATGAAAAATTACTTGTGTGCCGAAAGCGGTTTAATTCGTGACTCTAATGTAAAGTGTTGTGGCATAATAAGTACTACATTTTCGTGTATAATTTTGAGACTCGCTACACTCACAACGGTACCTGAACAAGAGTGTCGGGTTTCAGGAAGGTTACATTTTAATTAATGTTCTAAAACTTCCGCAGGTTAGCTCTCCACATAATATTTTAATGCAGCTCTGCAGTGGAATTTCGCGCTCACATAACTATTCATTTTTCTTTACATTACTCTCATTTTGTTTAACGGCGTAATAAATTTCTAAGTAGATTTCGCCTAGAGTTATTGGACCAGAGAAAAGTGTAATGTATTAAAATGTAGAATCGAATTTTAGTTATAACGGAACGTTGTAGCGGACATTTTTAAATTGCATAAATTTGGAACGCATCCGCTCGCTTGGTACTGATAAAGTTAAAATTATTGCCATATGAAATGCAGCCAGGCAAAAAATGATTTTTAGTATCGTAAACATAAAGTTCATACCAACTGTTTGAATAATGTTGTAGTGGTGGTCATCCATCGTTTCGACTGAAAGGCCACATTATTTTATTTATTAACAACTGGTGTGCACACAAAAGTATTTATTGAAAATTCAGACACAAACGATTAATTCAAATTAGTTTCCGTTTGTTATATTGCGAGGAAAATGTTGGTACAATTGGCAGTGAATAAAATTACCTAAAGCCATACTGGATGGTTCATTTTGCTTTAACGCGTGTTTCGTTCATTCTTTGTAATAATATTTTTGTATAATTTGGCCAGTTACGTAATATTATATTTTATGGCACAATCGACGCTGCAAAGTTCGTAAAAAAATGGGCTTTGAGATCCTGCAGGGTATTTTGTTGTTGTTTAGTGGATTATAACATGATTATAACATTAAATCTGCGAGGAAATCATTTTAAGGATGAAAAAATAATATTTATGATCATAGGATCCATATGAAATAAATGCTGACAGACAGACAAAATATTTAAAGCTCGTAAGGCTTGATTTATCACGCCCTCAGCCGCGTCGAAGGTCGCACGGGTTTGGGTCCCGCTGAGTTAAACGTAAGTATCAAATGTATGTATTTACATTATCCGTACCTATTTCTGTACAAGGCATCCTTACTAATAACATAAATACCAGTGTTTGTTTGTCTCTTCTACAGTCGCCATCAGATATATCGGAGCGGCCGAGGTACTCAAATATTTCTGAGCAGCAATAAATTTCAATAAATTATTTACGGTAAATAAGGTCAATAACATCCTGAACATCCAATTCGCCATATATATATGAGCATTGGGTTTTTCAATTAAATCTGAACACACAACGAGACAATAATATCTGAAAGCACAACTCGTCAAAGTTATCTGCACAGACAGGGTGATCATAAATATCTGAACATTTAAGGAAAATATACCTTAAAGCACTAGGCATATAGTTTAAATGTAATCGTACAGATGTAATGAATTTTCCTTTTACAAAATAAGTAGGTATACAAAATATAAATCTGCGAAAAGCTACTTCACGGTCTTGTTACAAGAGAAGAGACACATTGATAAAACCGAATGGTGGTTGTGTAGAAAATTTATTCCAGCGTACTTAGTACGTTAAAGAATTTTAAACTGTATGCTAAGTGATTTAAGGTATATTTTCCCTAAATGTTCAGATATTTATGATCACCCTGTCTGTGCAGATAACTTTGACGAGTTGTGCTTTCAGATATTAATGTCTCGTTGTGTGTTCAGATTTAATTGAAAAACCACTGCTCATATATATATGGCGAATTGGATGTTCAGATGTTATTGACCTTATTTACCGTAAAGAATTTATTGAAATTTATTGCTGCTCAGAAATATTTGAGTACCTCGGCCGCTCCGATATATCTGATGGCGACTGTACATGGTTCAAGGCATCATACAAGCGACTGGAATTTTGGTACAGAGATAACACTTGGCCTTGGAAGACTACTTTAGGCACACTTTTGTACCTTGCTTTAAATAACGTCTTACGATTAATGCTACAGTTCAAAGTGACATAAAATCGACAAAACACTAAAGTTTGTTGCTAATTATAAGGTCGATCGTACTTATGGCATAGAGACGGCAATTTTTTTTATTCCGGAGAATTGGTCAGTTCAACGTCTAATCGTATAATTTCCCCACTCACCCACAATAACAGAACTATCCTTGTATCTGATGTTTGTCACATCAAACGGTGCTGGTATCATGAATTTAGTAAATGACAAAGACAACAATGAACTTCCGAATGTGCATACAGCCATATCCGACGGACTTTTTTTTAAGTCCGTGCAAATCCTTGGGGAGGTTTATTTGCCGATGGGAATTTCGGTAATTTATATTAAACTTACATACTAATAATAATTAATACCAACGTAATCAGAGTGCAGAAAGCCAAATCACCCCTCCCGAGGACAATAGACACTAGCCCTGTGCTGCAAGTGATTATAGATCAAGGTCAGGCCCCACCGCGTCCAAAAAATGCGAGCCGGCCACGTCAAGACCGATATCATAAATTGACGCCTTGCTTTTCGTTTCAGTGCATAGAATTTCCCAGTCAGTTATTCATTAAAAGTTTTTTAAAAGCGCTAAAACATTTTCATTCCTAAAAATATCTAGCATCACGCGTCTGCAGAGAAACTTAATTAAAAAAATGCAAACATTCCAAGTTTTTAAGCGGCCATTTTGAAGCGTTCCAAAAGAACAAAATGGTGGCGGCGGGAAACGACACGTAATTGAAATTCGCGTGAGCGTGGTCGCAGTTTTACTGCAATTACGGCAAGTTGAGGATTAGCTGTAGCTTGTGTTGAACGTAGAAGTTTAACACGAAACAAGCTGGAATTTGTTAAATACAATTATTTTTTAGTTTTTGTGGTCCGGTTTGCGTGAACAGGTCACAATAAATTAGGAACCGTGGTGTTAAAAACATTCATCATCATCATCATCATTTCATTTCATTTATCAGACATAGGCCTCCCCCAAGGTTTGCCACATGGACAGGTTTTGTGCCGCTTGCTTGCTTGAATCTTTCGGTTTCCCGCAACCTTAGCCACGTTGTTGGTCCACCTTTTGGACGCCACTCGTCCACAGTTTTCGACCTCATCGGCCATCTGTTTTGCGAGCGATGTGCCCGGCCTTTGCCACTTAAGACTAGCCAATGTTGGTGACTTTGTTTTGGTTTGATTAAAAAGTTGCATAATTACTAGTAGTAAGTAGAAAAATTATAAATTCTGCTTAAATAGGAAACAATCACATCTCATATCTTAATCTCTCAAACGGCCCAGCCGATATTCATTAAAATCAATTCATCATAAATTTGGGAGCTGCCATGCCACAGACTAGATAGACGGATACAATCGTTGAGCTCATACTACTTTCTATTTTATTTTTTCCTTTGTCCCGCGGCGACTTCAACAGCTACTACCGCGGGGATATGGCGTTTCCACAATGAAGTGATTTCGCCAGTGTCAAGTATATATAATTATAAATCAATATAGCAATAAAACACAATCCAATCTTCTCTAGGAAGATTGGCGGCAACGTTGTACGGTGATATGTAGGACAGAGGTCAAGATAGTTTCAACCTCTGTACCACTGCGAGTCCACTTGAAACGAGAAGTAAGACCTCTATCAATGTGCAACACTAAGGCATAAAAAGTACAAATCACTAACAGAAAATCATTTCATTTCATTTCAAAAGAACTTTGAACACCTAAATGACGACATGCTGGCCTAGTTGGTAGTGACCCTGCCTACAAAGCTAGCGGTCCTGGGTTCAAATCCCGGTAAGTGCAGATGTTTGTGTGATGAGCGCGAATATTTGTTCCTGAGTCATGGATGTTTTCTATGTATTTAAGTATATATTTCTCTATTTAAGTTTTTATATCGTTGTCTAGTAACCATAGTACAAGCCTAGAGCTTAGTTTGGGACTAGGTCAACCGGTGTGACATTGTCCCCTGATAAAAAAAAAATACACAAAAATACAAAACTAAAACAAATTACACATCCGCCATCTTTTGACGTTGCAAATGGCCTTATACTACCTCCGTCGGGGTTAAATAAACTGACATTACATCAGGCCACGTACGGCCTACTATTGCTTCCTAAGCTATCATAAATCCAAGGACATTTCTCATCGTCTCGTCCTTATGTATTTTCGTGTTCCAAAATCAATAAACGAGAGTGGAAAAACTCTTATCGCTCTCCGCGAACGACACAAGCCGGCAACATAATTGAATCAAAACAAATTAGTTGCCAGCGACGCTGACGTTCTGAATTCGAAATTTTTCAGATTTATATTTGGAATGAATTTGGTCAGGACATAAATAAACAGTGTTAGTGTAATCGAATTTAAGACGTTTTCTAGTTAAAGGTGAAGGAAGTGGTGTTTGAATGTTGCTAAACCTGATGTAATTCTGATTTAAACATAAAAAAAATGTCGAAAGTGATGTAATTTGTGGGTATAATGATAGTGAACGAGGGTATCTCTGATCGTACTCCCCAAGTAGGTATACGGTTTTAATAAATAATCATTACAGCGCGTACTATACTTACATCGTATTTGTGCGTATAATTTAATTATTTATATTAGCTTTTTCAGGTACCAAGGAGAAAGCCATCGTTTGACATCTACAATTAACATAATCTGTGACGCAATGAAAGTTAACCCCGTCACTCAGCATGGTACCCAATCAAGACAGTCCACAGATCTAAACATTTTGGACAAACCATTAGAGAAAATCTTAAAAACCTGTGGTCCGTTTTGATTGGCGAGTATAATGAGTCACGTGATTTGTTTGTTTATATTTAGGATATTACTCAGACAAAGTATGGTCTGTCAACTTTGGCATCCATTACACTGTGATTATTATTTATATTGATTCACGATCTTGACTGAATACTGTTTAACAGTTTATATTAATCAGGCGATGGATTATAATCAGCGCATCGGATGATATTAATACAATAGTCCTTGATCCCGGTGAATATCAGAGCAAATAAGGTTCACGCGCAAACAGCGCCGTCAAACACTTGGCTCAAACACGCACGCAGTATAACGCGATGCATCTAGCCTAGGTCTGCGTGGTGGACTGGCACCGGTCAGTCATACAGTGGAACTTCAAGCCTTTTAAATATTAGTTCAGCACAAACATGAAGTTAAAGTGACAAAGCACTGTGAGAGTTCGATGAAATTACATTTAAGGATAATTCTCTCCATGCTTTCAACGAAAGAGTTTAAGGTAATTGCTCCAGAATTGGACGCTTTTAGCTGACAAGCAGAAATAATGGACACTTAACTTTTCATTTAATGACCGTACATTATATGAGTTAACTTTTGCAAATATTGACTTCATGATAAGAAACACGTGGTTTTTTTAACTACAGTGTTTTTCAGCTACGATGAGTTCTGTGACAGACGTATTTTGTAATTTCAATCACTTACTATTTAAGTTCTTGAACGGCGTCGCCAGGTGTGTACCAGTGTAGTTTTTATGTAGAGTTAAAGATACAAGTGTAATACGTGTTTGTATGAGCTATCACAGAACTCATCGTAGCTGAAAAACACTGTAGGTACAATCTAGCCTAATAAACTAGCAAATATAATATATGTTTCTGGAAACGAACTGTCCACAATCCACAACCAATGTGACAGCTTCTAAATACTATAACACATCGAGTGTCAGCAATGTTACGAGTGCTACGCTATTGAAAAAACCCGCTATTGGCCAAAATCGGCTACGAGCACCGGAACACAACAATGCGAACACTGCTGGCGTTAGGTTAAAGGATATGATGGTTGTAGCGATCTGGACGGACCTTGCACAAGGCCTACAACCGCTGATTTCGGATTGAATACCGTATCTTAGTATCGTATTAACACAAATCAAAGGTCACGTTTCAATGTCTGACTTTGAGCCGATCCGGTGCCGAGTGGTTACGTCTGCTCTAACCTTAAGTCACTAAACGCTTGTTCAAGTCTATTGGTAAACAAATCCGGCTGGCGCATTAACTAAATTACTCGCCGCGCCACCGCACTGGCGGGGAGTACTGGAATGGAAACATACGGGCGAGTAGCCTGGACGGACGCGTGGCGTTTTGATATACGCTGAAGGTTGAATACGGCTGATACAAGAAAGGCTGATAAGGTTGAGAAATTGTAAAATGAAAAGGAAAAAATAAACAAAGTTCATTATTGCAAGCAAGCTGTGCAAATAGAGATAAATTTACGACTTTTCAGAATTTTAGGTTTAATAGTAAAATTTCCTGAACCGTATAATATATAAAATAATTTTTCAGATTCACTTCTTTAATACCTACTCTTGTTTGTCATTCAGTCTATTCAATAATATAATAAATTTTCATAAAGAGTGCACTTTGCGTCGCATAAGTAATCTGTTCTTTGGTAAGCTATGATATTTCTAAAAATAATTCCATCGTGTAAAAAGGTTAAGTATGGGTAGGCATTATAAAAAATCCACACGTATTTGCGTAAAGATACGTGGTACATTAACATAAATAATTATGATAATTTAGATCCTTAATAAGTAAATAGGTATAGACTAGTTTAGTAGTTATTGTAAAAGATTTATACTTAGTATTTGTTGGCATATAAAAACATACCTGTTATAATCTCGGTTGGGTGTTTTTCAATGGATCGGACTTGGATCTTTATATAGTTCCTCCAAAGTTACCTAAAAGCGTATCTTTAAATGGGATATGTTCGATCGTTTTTTTTAAATTGTCAGTATTTAATTATGTATATAGAATATTTGTTCGTGTGTTTGAACCGCGTCGTTCCCGCTCGCGTTACAGCCCCGTATATTCCACCGTAATGAAGAATGAAAGCTGCTTTTACGTACAAATTAGGTTCTTTAGAGGCCGCAGATGCTCGTTAGCAGACTACAGCGGGTTATGGAATTACAGAGATTGAGGCAGTTTGATGAATTAATTCCGTGACAAAGCGCGGGGTGCGGTGATCGCGGAGTTAGTTTAGGAGACATGTGAATATGCTAGGGGCTTAATATGGCTGCGCTTATCACGTGACAATATGAGGATAAAACATCCGTGTCTTTTTGACACATACCTATTGGGACCGAGCGCGACGACAGCGCCACGTGACAGGCGGCCAAATTGGACAATATTGTCACCGCTGTCAAACAAGAAGTAAGTAGGTAAATATTGTGAAAAATATTAATGAAATCTAGTGTTATTTTACTATATTACAATGGTAGTCAGTAACATTGTTGCCAATAATATTAAAATTGTTGTTTTCAGTGAGAAATGAGCCTACTCGTGACTAAAACGGGGTTTCGTTTTTTTCTTACGGCAAATATCCACTTATTTCTTTGGTCTCGTTTCCACAATGGTCTTGGAAATTGGTAAAACTTACAGTCGCTATTCTTCTTGGTGTTATTACAATTTACAACAACACATCTTACCAGGACCATATTTTTATCTCGAAAACGATTAGAAAATGTTTACTGCAATATGGATTTGACAGCTCAAGTCAGCGACAAAAATGACAATTTTAGCCGTAGCGAGCGCTGTGATCGTTTAGGCTACCCCCTCCACCCGCTTTGCACTCTGCCTATAGGTACATAAGTACGAGAGTGACGGATGCTTTCTCCACATTTTGTCACGCGAAAAACGCAATCTACTAGGCCTGCTCAACGCGGTGATACGAGCGCTAGTGAAATAAGGCAAACATTTTACTGACCTTGTAATACTTTGGGTTTTAAATCGTATACAGAGTGTATAAACTTTACACAGAGTTTACATACACTGCATAAGGTCTTAAGGAGTCCTAAGTTGATCGCATAAGAGGGTATAGAAAGGAACTCAAAACTGTAGGCTAAATACAATTTACTTTAAATCATCAGCCAATACTCAAACATGTGATGATGTACAGTCAACTACTGTTAAAAACTGATCATTTTTTATAGGGATTTAAAAACTTAGTGCTGACGCGTCCATACAAAGTTTTATGGCTTTGTATGAACGTCAAAAAAATGTTTGTTCAAATCCTTATAAAATTAAAGATTCTTTTTTAACAGCGATAAATTGCACATATATTTAAACCTCAGTTTATAAGTAAACGAGACGTGTATCTAAAAATAAAATTGGTCACGATCTTTCTGATTGGTTGTCAAAATTGACAAGTCATATTTGTAGGCAATTGTATGGGAAAAACGCATCGAGCGCAAGCGTTTCTAACTAAATATCTACCACTGTATGTACGATTCTTTATTCCACCATAACATCTAAACGCCCGAGCCAATTTAGATGTGTGTGTTATCGTTAGAATCCTTTCAACATCCCGGGAGACAAAATACCTTAACTATTAAAATTGTAATAACAACACTGGCAAAATGGCAATTATTAATGTAGGTATAGTGACGATAACATGAAAACATGCAGTCAGATTTTAAAAGCTTGCTTTTAATTTAGATATTATTTGCTTTATACCAAAAAAGTGATGTTGTGACATGATCACGCACTCCAGCGGGCATTTTGCGGGCACGTCATTTGATATGGTTGTCAAAATAATTATTACATTTTCGAGTTGTCATAATAAGGTACTTGGTATTTGTAAGTACTTAGAATTTGTAATATGCAATTCTAAGTAAACTACTTAGTCGAGTATACTGACGTCATTTATTTTTAAATAAAACAAGTATATAAGATTGAAAATTGTATAATATTTGAACCACTTATTTAGGTACTATCGAACCAACGGAACCCTGACCCACCATGGAACCTTGTCACAATGATTGACGTGCGATTGTCGTATAGCGTCGTATGACAGTCCTAACGTCAATCACTGTGACAAGGTTCTATGGTGGGTCAGGGTTCCGTTGGTTCGATAGCACATTGAGCGAATATATCATAATATTATCTCAAATCAGTTCTTCGTCTGCTTGAAAATATAAAAAATATAAAAATATCTGTTACAAATACTAAGTACGTGTACTCGTAAAGTCAGACATATTTTTAGGGTTCCGTAGCCAAATGGCAAAAAACGGAAAACGGAAAAAACGGTCCGTATGTCACAGCCACTTTATTCCGTAACTATAAGAGCTATAGTATGAAAACTTTGTAAGAAGATGTATTCGGTGAACCGCATTAAGATTTTCATACAAAAATAGAAAAAAACAATAAATTTTTGGGGTTCCCCATACTTAGAACTGAAATTGTTTTTTTTTTTTTCATCAAACCTATACTTGTGGGGTATCTATGGATAGGTCTTCAAAAATGATATTGAGGTTTCTAATATATATTTTTTCTAAACTGAATAGTTTGCGCGAGACACGCTTCCAAAGTGGAAAAATGTGTGTCTCCCCCCCCGTAACTTCTAAAATAAGGGAATGATAAATGTAAAAATAATATATGATGTACATTACTATGCAAACTTCCACCGAAAATTGGTTTGAACGAGATCTAATAATTAGTTTTTTTTTTAATACGTTATAAATCGTAAACCGCATTTTACCTTTCATTCAATCAACTCCAATATAATAAAGAATAAAGAAAAACATTTATTTAGATGTTTAGTGGTACGGAACCCTACGTGCGCGAGTCCGACTCGCACATGGCCGGTTTTTTTTTCTAAACAATACGAAATGACGCGCCCGAAAAATGCCCGCTGGAGCGCGACGTATGGACATGAAGTTTTTTGACATGTCAAAGAACAATGCCATAATGTCATAACACACAGAAAAAAAAAAGTACCTAAATTCGTATAACTCGTTATAATGAGGTTATATCGACAGCACCCGAAACAGACATACGTGCATGAAGAGTTTGATGAATGTAGAAGAAACGAAAGTTGTATCTTTGGACCGGTGCACCTGGCGCTCCATAATCTCTGCCTACCCCATTAGGAGACAGGCGTGAAGGTATGTATGTGTATGTATGAGACTATATTCGACACCCAATATTAAATACATTGTTTCAAGCAGGTTGATCTAACAATGCTCGTCTGTGCTGGTTTCTCACGGCTAACCAAATTAGGATGCGGTCCCAAACACGCCATTCTTCAAGAGGTGTTTTATCAAAGTCGATCCTTAGTTGTCGGGTGGTCGCATAGTGCAGAGAGGTAGCGTTTGTTACAGATTGAGGGAATTTCTTTTAGCCCATATATTTTAAATTTGTAGTTATCATATTGCTGCGGCTATAATAGCTCTTTCTGTTAAGTGAATAAGAGCTATAATAATTTGAAATAGAAGTCATGGCCTCTATTATACACGGTTATAATTATATTGCCTTTGAGGTGTTATGGTATTGATTTTAACTCGGTCGCCATTACTATAATGTAATAAGAGCTATATTGGAACAAAAATAAATGTTTTAGAAAACGAAAAACCGCCTTCAAAAACGCAAAAAACAAACTTCTTTTAAAATGGTACTAGGTGCCTATAGGCCTATTGGTCTATATATATATCGACGCTTGAAAGGCGAAATCATCTAAGCGACATTTTTGAAGGACTTTGAGTTAAATATATTTTCGGAATGTGTAAACTTTACTGGTTTCGAAATATATACTAACTTAATGTCGTGCATGCGTGCTAAAAATGTAATGCAAGACTAATGCTGTATTTTGTTTGTATTGTGGTCTCCTCTTGGGAAGCGCTGGTAAATTCTTGACATGTAAAAGTGCCCGAGCGGCCTACTTACTGAATAAATTTCTTTTATCTTATCATTTTTATCTTTTATCTTTTACTTTTCAATCCAGAAAAAAAAGATACAATAGCGATAAAAAAACTATTTGAAGCAATATTGTTTAGAAAGTGCACAACTCGTAGCAGATTATTGCTACACAGCACAAATTATGCTGGAACAGCTACGGCGTAGCGTAGCGTAGCGATATTATTTTGCTAAACTTTTTTGTGCAGGAAAGTAACACCTCGGGGAATATTCTCTCCTTTTTACAGCTTCAATACAAGCATCATGTAACAGCCTTTTGAGAAAAATCTGTGTTTGAATAGCCATAACAAAAACCAGATATTAGCCACCAAAGATCCCAGATTCCTATCTCTTTCTAGCAAAAAAAGAATTCAATATGAATTTAAAAATGGCCGATGCGGTATGCGACGTCACATGGCGTATCGGATCTCTTAGTCTAGTCGCTGTCTCATTAGCAGTTTACAATGCTTGTATCATGCGTATTTCTTGGCCGATTTTAATTTTAAATTCACTTTTGGAGACCTTTTTTTTTCTTTTTTATGACATAGAGATGGCAAACGAGCACACAGGCCTCCTGATGGTAAGTGGAAACTGTGACCCAGACATTCGCATTGACAAGACTGCAAGCCTAAGACTGCAAATGCGTTGCCAACCCTGAGGACTAAGATGGAGTGCCTCTATGCTAGTCATTACACCGGCTGTCTTATCCCCAAACCGGAACACAATAAAGCGAACACTGCTGTTTGGCGGTAGGTTAATGGATAAGATGGTGGTAGCGATCCGGACGGACCCTGCACAAGGTCCTCTTTCACGGTATATTTATGGTTTGATGAGAAATTCATCATATTCCCTATTGGCCATGCACGAACTTTAAGCGCTAACAAAATTGTCCCCGCTCCCCGCTCGCTCCTGTTCCGTGCCCACCCCCGCGCAAGTCCGAGCACTTTATCAACATCCGCGCGCCATCCGTCTCGATCTCAGATAAAGCGCTGAAAAACGCGCACTCAGCGATTACTGCTGAGATACTGAGATTACACGATTCAGTTTTGTCAGTTCATATCGTTGTCGGTGATCACTGGAGCTCTATTCTACTTGTTAAAACAATAATACTTTTGCCATGTTATCGTATCATCGACGTTAATTATGGTTGTTATTACTGGTTAGACAACACGATAGCATGTCACAAGCAATATTGTTTTACTCACTAGATTAGGATCTTACACAGGAATTGGTTTATACTAATACATAGTAATATATAGTGTTCGCATTGTTGTGTTCCGGTTTGGGGATAAGACAGCCGGTGTAATGACTAGCATTGAGGTATTCCATCTTAGTCCTCAGGGTTGGAAATGCATTTGCAGTCTTAGGCTTGCAGCCTTGTGAATGTGAATGTCTATAGGTCACAGTTTCGACTTACCATCAGGTGGCCTGTGTATTCCCTATTCCATAAAAAAAACTTTATTCACCAACAAGGAACATTAACAAAAAAAAAAATGCTACTGGAAAGGTGCAGAACTCAGCTGTGGAGCTGTTTTTCAGTACGCACCTGGATAACTAGGCTTTAAGCTACAACTATAGGGATAAAACCAGGATTAACATGATAATAGAGAAATATTATTTATTGCATTCCATAAAGGATAGTTACATAGGTGGTACTTAAATTAACTTAAAAGCTTGAGATCATTAATGGACCCTGTAGGGCACAGCGACTAACAAGAAAACATACTTTAAATACATACAACGAAAACCCCCAAGACTTCGCGCTTATCGCACACATGGTCCTTGGGATTCGAACCGCTATCGTAGGCAAGAACATTATAAGGCTAACCCCATTGCACGTTGTTCGTAGATATACTCGTAGTTTCCAAAGGCCATTTTCATATAGCAATAACGGTTACCTTTACTGTCCCATATCAACTACCCTTCCATAAATAACATTCAATATGAAGGTCACTGTTCCTAAGCATATTGCCCTTGAAATAGGATATCAAGGTCAAGGTCACTCCAGTTAAATTAGATAAGTTTTATTAGAACTGACGCCGTTTTAACGTCAAATCAAATAAGTATATTTCCAAATGAAATAATTTACATTAATCTAATAATAGTGAGTTTTGGATCTGTAGTTCTTTCTATATGTATAGGTTGATACAGTTTTGGTCTAAGCTTTAGCTTGTGTGTGTGCATAATATTTGTACAATGAACCAATTTAAAAAATACATATTACAATAATGAAAAACTGCTGAAGATTTTTCTTCTTACACTTATCAACATAATTACTTATACATATATATTGTATAGACGACTAGCTTCCACCTGCGACTTCATCCATGTAGGATTAGTTATTAATTTATTTTCGGTGATCGTTATTCCCTTAAGAACATTTATATTTCCTGGGATGAAAAGTACCCAGCCCATGTGTTTATCCAGAGTATAAGATTTCTTCATTCTAAATTTCGTCCAAATCCTTCCAGCCATTGCAAGGTGAAGGAGTATCACACATAAACATACAAACTTTCTCTTATATATTGTGAAATGAGATAAAACACGCAGGAGGGGTTTAAGAGCTTGGTTTTTGTAAGCAATGAATATACTTAAGTAATAATGTGCATTTATAATGGTGTTGCTACATACTCGTATTTCGCCGTGGCGTCTCAGTCCAAGTTACTAAGCTGTGTTGGCGACTTAACCAACACTTAACTAACCCTGCAAGAACACCCTGTATCTGGTGAGTCAGCAAAAAGCTTGGCGCGAAGCTTCGGCAAAAAGCTACGACGCAAATTGATAGTTTCCGGGGACACCGCGCCCGGGGCAAGACGAGCTTTTGATAAAAAGCTCTGCAAGTTTTTCTTGGATATTGTCTTTGGCGTATAGGATTATTTATGGGAAGTTTGTATAGCTGCGAGGCGGGTGAAGTTTTACTGTTATTGCTTGTTAGATTTAGAGCTTTACTGTCAGCCTAATGGAGCCCTGACCCGGCATAGAACTGTCACAGTGACATTAAAAAATATTGTTTGACACTCCTTACTACTTGAATCATAACGTCACTGTAAAACAGTTCTATGGTCTCAGCGCCATCGGAGCGTAGTACCGGAGCGGGGCGACGTAAAGGATGGTGAACAATTTCATCTGTAATGAAAGAAGTTAGTGTCATCTTGTTCCTTTATTGTAATGACGAAACCGATATGGAAGCAAGATCGAACAGATGATGAAGATGATGGACATGGCCCAGGATATTAAACTTTCTTTAATCTGCACTTTAATGCAAGACTGAAGAAAACATTAATATGCATTTCCAATTGAGAATTATGTTGTGGTTTTAACAAATAATAATTTCGAAATTGGTCCACCCCTCTTTGAATAAACGGGAAATATAAAAAAAACCAATGTTCCGAACAATGCCAAAGATTACGTATTATATTGAGTTTACCACTTTATTTTCAATTGATAGAATTCTTTTAGGTTTTCCTGTAATCTACAAGCAATTAAATATATTTTGTATTTTATTCAAAATTTTAGGCTCAATAGTTTCGGATGGTTAATTGTCGTCTTCTTACATGAATAAAATCAGAACTTTTTATTGTACCTAGCAGAATTTAGGCCCAGCGCGTTCACTTCGCTACTCGCAAGGCGCCACGCCAGGCTTTAGGCAAGCCTATCACTGCCTAAAGGAATTGAATGATTCAAATTATGCCTTAAATAATTCTAGCACAAAATCTCTGCAAATAGGGAATATTCAATTAATGTAACAAAAAAGTTGAGTTTTTTTTTTGAATAGCTATAACTAAGATATGTTTCTATCTCTTTCTAGCAAAACAGAATTTAACATGGAGTTTATACGACCGTTTCCTCGTGGCCCTACTATATTTGTCATACAGACTTTCGGCTTCTATTTCTGGGTGATTTGCCCTTCGGGCATCTGAAAATACCTAACCTAACCTAACCTAACCTATTTACCTAGTTCAACAACCACAGTTAGTATTTGGTGATCATGTCTATGTGCACTTTTTGTGCAATAGGACAAATATAGTAGGGCTCCGAGGAAGTTACATGACGTCACAGTGCATCTGATATGTCTAATCGCTATCTAATTTGCAGAGCTTGTATCATCCGTATTTTTAGCCCATTTTAATTATAATTTCTCTTTTCGTGATATTTTTTACGGTATTTCCATATTTTGTTGAGAAATGCTCTATTCTACTTGTTAAAACGATATTACTTTTGCCATGTTATCGTATCATCGACGTTAATGATGGTTGTTATTACTGGTTAGACAACACGATAACATGTCACAAGCAATATTGTTTTACCCAGTAGAATAAGGCCTAGGTTAGACCATCAGTGCTGTAAATTTAATGATCCGTAAAAATCTTACACAGGAATTGATTTAAACTAATAAATAGTAATATATATAGTGTTCGGATTGTTGTGTTCCGGTTTGGGGATAAGACAGCCAGTGTAATGACTAGCGTAGGTAGTCTGTGCGTTGTAAACCCTGAGGTATTCCATCTTATTCCTCAGGGTTGGCAACGCATTTGCAGTCTTAGGCTTGCAGTCTTGTCAATGCGAATGTCTGGGTCACAGTTTCCACTTACTATCAGATGGCCTGTGTATTACCTATTATCATCATCATCATGTCAGCCGAAAGACGTCCACTGCTGGACATAGGCCTCCCCCAAGGCTTTCCACTCAGACCGGTCTTGTGCTTTTCGCATCCACCGCAATCCCGCGATCCTGACGAGGTCGTCACTCCATCTTGTTGAGGGCCTACCTACAGCTCGTCTTCCGGTACGCGGACGCCACTCCAGAACCTTCTGACCCCATCGGCCATCAGTCCTGCGAGCAATGTGCCCCGTCCACTGCCACTTCAGTTTAGCTATTCTTCGGGCTATGTCGGTAACCTTAGTTCTACTGCGGATATCATCATTTCTGATTCTATCACGCAGAGAAACCCCGAGCATAGCCCTCTCCATAGCCCTGCCATCTTCATTTACCAACAATTAAAAAATCTATGCATTTCCTATGGTGACATATAGCTTGTGATAGTATAATTATGTTGTGTCGAAACTAAGCCCCGTTTGTCCTCTACAATGCCCGCATAGTATCGTATCGTGTCGTTGAAAGGGTTGAGTAATTGCCGCTGTCCTGCGACACCGAGCCGCGTTTTTGTGGGGGTTACGGTGGGGGTGTAGTGGGCTCAAGTATCAATGAATCTGTGCAGAAAACTCAGAGAGAGATTTCTCATGGTGTTCCAGCGCTGAACGAAAAGTAAGCTTTAAAAACATAGTTACGCTTTTTTGATACAGTTATATGTATTTTTTAAAACCATGATATTATATACTTTTAAATTCGCAATATTTTTACATTTTAAAACGAAGTATTTAGTGACATGTCAGGATATTGGCTTAGGAGAGGTGGGAGGGCACAAATAACCATTTATACATACACACCCATTCCGGGACTCAGTTGACTTTGTTAAAGTTTCCAAATGGGTTGGCTGGAACTATAAAGTTAAACGTCAAAATGTCAATGTATCAAAACTTGAACATTTTGACGTTTACATTCTGCCCATTAGTCAATTATAATAGGCAAAAAATGAATGTCATGGTAACAATGTTAAAACATGACATGTTATGTAAATGACAAAAAGAAAGTGTACCAAAAGTTTTAACTTATTGATGGGAGGATTTGCAACGTTAAAAGATGGCGGATGTGTAATTTGTTTTAGTTTTCGTATTTTTGTGTAGGTTTTAGGTGTTCAAAGTTCTTTTCTGTTAGTGATTTGCCCTTTTTATGCCTTTGTGTTGTACAGTGATAGAAGATTAGGACTTATTTCGTGTATCTGGCATCTTACTTCTCGTTTCAAGTGGACTCGCAGTGGTACAGAGGTTAAAAACTATCTTGGCCTCTGTCCTACATATCACCGTACAAAGTCAAAGTCAAAGTCAAAGTTCTTTATTCTTCAATTTAGGCATAATATAATGCACCTATGAATGTCAAAAAGCATTACCACCGGTTCGAAAAATAAAACCTTTGCCCCGAGAAGAACCGGCGTAAGAAACTCGGCAAGGTATATTTTTTTCAAGAAAAAGGTTTACATCATTACATTATAATTATAAATAGTTTACAATATCACGGTATTTTTGTACAGTAGGTGCACCTTTTTTTAGCGTAGATTACTCATGCAGGACGGTCGGCTCACTGCCAAACATCCCTATCCATGATATAATCGTTTACTTTATAATATGCTCGGGAAATTAGTTTTTGTTTTACGACAGATTTAAATTTAGAGTCAGTAAGTTCAGTAATACTTTTTGGAATTTTATTGTAGAATTTTACACAATTTCCCAAGAATGATTTTGAAGTTTTGGCCAGTCTATAAAAAGTGGTTTTGAGCTTTCCTGTGCTCCTGGTTGCTTTTGGCTTATCAATGTTCGTTGGGAAATTATGTAGATTCTTCCTAACAAAGATGATTATTTCAAATACATATAGCGACGGCAGTGTTAGAATATCTATTTCCTTGAAGAATTCCCTCAATGACACACGCGACCCCAAGTTATAAATAGCTCTAATAGCCCTTTTTTGCAAAATAAACACTGTACCGATATCCGCAGCCGATCCCCACAAAATAAGACCGTACGTAATTATACTGTTAAAGTAAGCGAAGTAGACCAACCGTGCCGTCGCTACATTGGTAAGCTGCCTTATTCTCCTGACTGCAAAAGCAGCGGAGCTCAACCTACTTGCTAACGCAGTTATGTGGGAACCCCACTGCAATTTAGAGTCTAATGTAATCCCTAGAAAAACAGTTGTTTTTACAAAGTCTATGGTTTCACCATTAAGTTTAATATTTGAGGCTAAGTTTATATTTGATAAATTTGCTGATGAGAATTTTATACATTTAGTTTTATTTGGATTTAACATTAAGTTATTGGCAGCAAACCAGTCAGATATCATGGAGAGGGTATTGTTTGGTTCAATGAGTTCAGTATCTTTCCTATTTACCTTGAATAGTAGAGAAGTGTCATCAGCGAACATTACAATGCCTGACCTTCTGCTTACCATATACGGCAGATCATTTACATAAACAAGGAACAGGAATGGGCCCAAAATAGAACCTTGAGGTACGCCCATATCTATCTCTATCTCTGACGAAACGGCTCCATTTATCGCTACCTTTTGATTTCTCTGTGTTAAATATGACTTAATGAGATCTAATGCATTTCCTCTAATGCCATAAAAACCAAGTTTACAAATTAAAGTGCCATGATCTACACAATCAAAAGCTTTAGAAAGGTCGCAGAAGACTCCAATGGCGTCCTGCGACTCTTCCCAAGCCTGTAAAATAAATTTGATCAAACTTGCGCCCGCGTCAGTTGTAGACCTACTTTTCATAAAGCCGAATTGTTGATCGTGTAAAATTTTATTAGTATTAAAGTGAGAAGTCAATTGTGTTAGCATTATTTTTTCAAATATTTTGCTGAACGCAGGAAGGATAGATACTGGACGATAATCAGAAGGATTATTTCTATGACCTGATTTAAAAATAGGAACCACCTTACTAAATTTCATTAAAACTGGGAAAATGCCACTGTCGATACAACTATTGAAAATACGAGCTAGGGTGGGAGCAACGACCTCCAGAATGGTTTCAAGTACCTTAACTGACACGCCCCATAAGTCTTCCGTTTTTTTTATTTTTTTATTTTTACAATTTGTACAACGTTGCCCCCAGTTTTCCTAGAGATTATTGGATTGTATGTCATTGCTATATTGATTTATACTTGTGGAACCGCCATAGTAGTAGATGGCAGCTGAAGCTGACAGAGAGAGTAAGTAAAATTTGAAACAATGGACAACATGCAGTTTGATTATTCACTGTATCTGATTCTGGTTGAAGGAATTCGGTGAAAGTTACTTTAATTGACCGACCAACAGACGAATAGACACACAAAATAAAAAAATATTTACATCCCACACATTGTATTCCCAATGAATACTGTGCAGGAAGAACAAACAAGGTAGTGCCAGGTGAATATAAACATGCTGTCGCCCCGCAACCTCTGTGCAACTTTCATTTGTTTATGGAGTTTTGGTCACAATGAAATATATTTTGGCAAATTTCGAGGGAAACTACATGCTGAACAGGAAGTGGCAGCGTTTTACAAGCTTGAATAAAACACTTGCTGTTTCCTGCGACTCTGTTCGGGATTTTTATCGGGAAATGTCAAATTTTGCGCAACAAAAAGTACCCTATGTCTTTTCTGGGGGTGAAAGCCATCTCTTTAGATTTTTCAATTGGGTCAGCGATTTTGTATTTATCATTTGATTGAAATAAATTAGAGATATGACCGTTACTTTATATTTTGGCAAGGTTACGAAAGTTCTTGCGATGATCCTTCCTACCAATTTTTACTATTGCGATTGATTTCAGTCGACTGAAATTGTTTGACAAAAGCTTCTGGCAGCATTTTTTTGGAAAATAAATTAGCTTATGTGCTATTCCAGACTATAATTTATTTCTGTGCCATCCGAATCCGTTCAGTCGTTATGGTGTGATTGAGTAACAACCATCCAAACTTTCGTATTTATAATATTGGTATGAAGTAAGACTACGTGAGAATCTAAAATTATTTTAATAAAAAAATATTTACTATTTACTTACCTCATTTACCTTTATAATTTGGTGTTTATAAGTAGGTCGGTATAGCAATGCAAATAAACACATTTTTAGTACAGTTTAGTTTGCCTCTGCTATAATAAACTTATTGCATTGCCATCATATCGACGTTAAGAACATTTTTATTTGAAAGACTGTTGTGTCAAAATTAAAAGACTGTTTATTATGCTGACTGTACAGTGAGGAGCAAACGCGGGTAGTTCGCAGGTGAAAATAAACACGGTGTCGCCTCGTTATTGCCCGGTCGGCGGCCCCTTTGTGCAAGTTATATTTGCAGACGGAGTTTTGGACACAATGAAACATTGTTGCAATTCGGCTGAATTTTAGGGTTAAATATGAAACAAATGCTGGAGCTCTAATTCAATTGGTTTTACCCATCTATTATCATCATTAAATGACGTCCATTGCTGGACTGAGGCCTCTTGGGTGGTTCTATGTATAATCATTACAGTGGTTATTATCATTCAAGTACGAGTAAATAAATTATTTATTAACTGCGGCTATAACTGCAATACCATAATCAATATTATTGATAAATGAACGCATTCACTGGTGGCAATGCACTGACCTTTGTCACAGCTTCATTATATAGATTGTAATGACTAAATAAAAACAATCTTACACAAATGAACTCAATCCAAAACTTAGCTTTAGGCTCGTACATTGGGAACTAGATAACGATAAATAAATAGATAGATAGATTAATACACAGAAAACATCATCAAAATCATCAAAAAAGCATTCCTCGAACCTGGTACCGCTGGCTTCAAACGTAGGCTCGCTACCACCTCGCCTAATAAGGCTATTTATTGCACTCAGTAAAACCATATTATTATTGTATTTAACAGAGCTCCTCTGTTGTCAGTATTAAATCCCATGCCGTGTGGATTGAGACCACAGCTCGTTGGAACAGCGGCTTGCATCGGGTGCATAATCGATAGTGCACTGCGGTTGGAGCTGCCTGGTTTAGTCCCTTGAGATTGTTGAAAGGATAAGACCGACATTCTAGGCGGTATAAACCCTATCGTCTTTCACCTGTTATTGTGTTGTCAACGTTTTGATATCTCTTATTCACTTGACAGTAATGGTGGTCGCTTACAATGGGCCTCATAAGAAGGCTCAAGGTCACTCAAAGGGCGATGGAAAGAGCTATGCTGGGTGTCTCCTTGCGAGATCGAATCAGGAATGAGGAGATTCGCAGGAGAACTAAAGTAACCGATATAGCTCACCGGATTGCAAACCTTAAGTGGCAGTGGGCGGGGCACATTGCTCGTAGAGCTGATGGCCGTTGGAGCGGAAAGGTTCTAGAGTGGCGACCGCGAACCGGGAGACGAAGTGTTGGCAGACCTTCCACAAGGTGGACTGACGATCTGATAAAGGTCGCGGGAAACCGCTGGATGACAGCAGCAGAGGACCGATCGTTGTGGAAAACCTTGGGGAAGGCCTTTGTCCAACAGTGGACGTCTTGCGGCTGATAATGATGATGATGAATGGTGGCCGAGTTGAAATCAATACCATAACAGATCTAAAATATCGGCGCAGGTGAAAGTCGATATTACTTTAACCTACCGCCTCTTAAATAACTCACCAGTAATTTCGTCGACGAACTGTCTAAACTAAAACCTAATTTGACCAACACAAACTTTGTTAATTAGCATTATTCCGCGCTGCATTCGCAAAAGATCTAGTCTAAATGTAAACCATAATCTGCTGACTCCCCTAAATTCGATATACAAATTGGTCTGCTTTAAATATGCGCGCTTGTGGCTTAATTATAAAATTCAGAGTTATAGCAGTGTATGTTCACGCTTCACGATATATAGTTAATTTAATTAGCACTAATTAATCTAAACTATCGCTCCAACTGACAGGCGTGGTCAGGTTTACCGTGTAATTTTCCGGGAGCTGATTATTACTTCTACTAACTAACACCTTCGTTCCCAGAGTTAGGTAGGGAGAGCTATAGAATTACCTATAATTCTAAAAGCTTGTGGATAACTCTGTAACCAAACCACCACGTTTTGTATTAGGCTACCTGGATGTTTACCAGCGTATTATATGTATTAGCGTAACAGGTTACAAGCCCATCGCCTAACAGTACTATGGCCGCTTGCATGTAGTTGTCTATAAAAAGATAAAAGATAAAAGATATTTATTCAGCGAGTAGGCCGCACGGGAACTTTTACACGTCAAAAATCTACCAGCGCTTCACGACACTGCTGAGAATAAACGCCGCAAGAAACTCAACAGTCAGTCGTTTTTTTAAATACTACTTATGATAATATACAATTATAAAGCTTAATCTAGCATTATATAATACAATGAATCTAACATAAAAAAACAAATATATTCAAGCGTAGCTTGAGCAGGAAAAAGTGTCAAAACTTAGAATTTTCATAGGGTACTTAATAAGTAGTAGTCATAAAATTTATATATATATATAAAAAATACAATTGCCTATGACAGTGCAAGACAACCACCACATACGAAGTTTCGATACATTCTCCTACAGAAACCGTGTCCCCTAAACAATATACAATATTTATATATTATTGTTGCGACTAATTAATTATTAAGCTAAGGTGTTTAGCTTAGTTTAGGCCAAGCATTTTTATCTGTTAGATAGTCCTCGACCCTATAGTAAGCTTTAGACATCAACGACTTTTTCAAGTAAGTTTTAAGTACTGAAAATGGTAACTTTAAAACTGCGTCAGGTAATTTATTATAGAAATGAATGCATTGACCTACAAATGATTTATAAACCTTACGGACACGAAATTTTTTAATAGCATTTTTTATTTTATTTTAATACGATTTTCACCATCAGTTAAATATTTTTAAGTAAAAGTTTTTAATATATATAATAAAACCTGGTTGGTGTGCGGGTTTGGTACGGTTGGTGTTGGGTTGTGGTAACAGAAAACGTTTTTATTATTATTGCATATATCAGTTTTCGATTCCTTTTTTTAGCATTTGAATTAAAACGGTCAACATCGCACTCGTTTCCTTTTATAACGTAGATATTGCTGAAAAAAATGCAAACATCTTAACGTGGAAAAGCAAATCGTTTTAATTTCTAATTTTGACTGCATTAAAAGCGAAAACGTGTATCATCTTTAAAAAATCTGACTATAGCTAAAGATAAGTTATATTATGAATAAAAAACTGATTGTTGAGTTTCTTGTACTGTACGCGTCTTCTTAGGAAGCTTTGGAAGATTCAAAAATATCAAAGTTCCAAATTTCAAACCGTCAACATTAGTTCTTAATTCCTGAGATGAATATACCATCGTTACAGATAAATATTCAAGGGTTCCTTTTCACCTTTACCCTAACCCTACGGAACTCTGAAAACGCATCATGAATATCGTCACAAAGCCGTGTCCTGTTGTTATCGGGAGCCAATTGAGCGTGCGACGTAAACTTCGTCAGAATAAAACATTTATGACTACGTTTCGCTAGAGTGACTACGACTGCGTAGCGACTACGGCCGGATTGGGAGGCGATCAACTACGGTTCAGAGGCGTAGGGCAGGAGCTAGGAGACATGTCCGTATATATTTACAATGTACTTATGTATATTTTATATAAGTTTTGGGTTTGGTCGTGTTATACGTAGTTTTAAAGTTACTCTTTCCAGCACTTAAAAAATATTTGAAAAGGTCGTTAATGTCTAAAGCGTATTATAGGGTCGAGGGCTATCTAACAGACAAAAATGCATGGCCTAAACCCGAAACTTAGTCAATAATAATTTGTTCAAATGCAAAAGCTCTATCCTTTTTTTTCTTGTCTAGGGGACACCGTTGATGCAGGAAAACATATCGAAACTTTTATGTGGTCATCTTGCACCATCTCATATAGTTGATTCTATTTTTTCTTTTTTCTTTTCTCTCTATTTCTCCCGTAAGATTTTTGGCACGTTTTTCTGCTGAACTACACATTGTCATGTTATTTGATATTATATTTAATTTAATATTTGTAGCTTTATATAATGCTAGACTAAGTAGTACCATTGTAATATGAAATATGAAATATGTTTAAAAAATGACTGACTGCTGAGTTTCTTGCGGCGTTTCTTCTCAGCAGTGGTCTCCTCTTGGGAAGCGCTGGTAGATTCTTGACGTGTAAAAGTGCCCGAGCGGCCTACTTACTGAACAAATTTCTTTTATCTTTTTATCTTTATATTCGCAATCGGGGACGAGCTCTCGGGGACGTATTAAGAAAGGGCCAGGTCAGGATATTCTAAACCGACGCACGTGTATGAAGACACTTATGAGTGTGGAGAAAGTGAGTAAAGTTTGTGAGTGTGAAGTGGCCAGTGAAAGGAAGTGGTTTCTACCTTCCCCTGATTAGGCATGATTGTATGTATGTGTTCATCATCACCATGTCAGCCGAAAGACGTCCACTGCTGGACATAGGCCTCCCACAAGGCTTTCCACTCAGACCGGTCGAAGCTTGTGCTTTTTGCATCCACCGCGGTTCCGCGATCCTGACGAGGTCTAAGCTCGGGGTTTCTCTGCGTGATAGAATCAGAAATGATGATATCCGCAGTAAAACTAAGGTTACCGACATAGCCCGAAGAATAGCTAAACTGAAGTGGCTAGACTGTTTACATCTCCGAAATTGTATTATTTATTTTAATCCGACATTTGGATATATTTAATTATTATTACTACTGGGACCTGTACATCCCTATGACATTTAAATTGTGTAGCTTAAGTTTAGTATTGTAATAAGTGATTTATTTAGAAAAAAGGCTTACTGTTGAGTTTCTTGCGGCGCTTCTTCTCAACAGTGGTCTCTTTGGAAGCGCTGGTAGACTCAGACTTGTAAAAGTGCCTACAGGGCCTACTTACAAAACTTTATAAATAAAATAAAATAAAAAATAAAATGGCAGTGGGCGGGGCACATTGTTCGCAGGACTGATGGCCGATGGGGTCAGAAGATTCTGGAGTGGTGTCCACGGACCGGAAGACCAGCTGTAGGTAGGCCTCCAACAAGATGTATGTGTATGTACGTATATTTTATACATATAAGTAGGTTTATCATTGTCTTGTTCCCATAGTACAGCTTAGATTGGGGCGAGGTTAATTTGTCTGATATTGTCCCCCAATATTATTATGCATTTTATACACCGTGAGCCTAAGGAACACAGCCGATTTTAACAACGTATTTAGAACATTTCCCTCTAATTTTCAAGTATCTTGATCCAGCCATTTAGGTGGTGTAGTAGTCAGTCGGAGCAGTTTTATATGTACGTAGAGATTTACCTGCGCTAAAGTATGAATGAGCTATGCTGTTTCCTTATCTGTCTTTCACAGAAAGGTGCAACGTATATGTTAACTAACATAGCTTTATTCCACATCGATAAACACGACCATGGCACCACATAAACGACCGGTTGGTGTTTTTATGATTGAATTCTCTCGCTCTCGCTTCGCTCTCGCTTCGCTCTCGCTTCGCTTCGGTTAATGTGAGCTTTGTATAACACCCGTACATAAAGCAGAATTTATTATACATAAAAATCTTCCTCTTAAATCGCTTTATCTAAAAATGATAACGCTTTCAATCCCTAGTTTGAAAGATCTATTCAATATTCGCAACAATTCGGCAACGATTATTTGTCAGGACAGACGGCGGGAGCGACTTGTTTTATACTTTGTAAAGGTAAACAAAAACCTAAATGACGACCCTGACTTTCAGAGCTGACAATTTTTATCAAACCTAAAACCTATCGTAGCCTATTTGAGCAACAATGCCACAGATTGCGTAAACATAACCCTCTTCTGTTTGCGTTGGGTATTTAAAATTATCTGAAAGCGAGAGAATGATTTTAATACACTAACTCTTGGTCTATATTAAATGTACGAGCATAACGCACGATAAAAAATATTGCTCACGAACTTTTGAATTTATCCCCCTCCTTTATGCTTATGGGGGGGTTATTTTGAGTCGGTTACGGCCGCTGCCGGATTCTATCGTTATACTTAACAATACTTTTTACGTTTGAGGAGACACAGTGATAAGGAGAGTAACATAGCTCTTCTGTAAGTTGAAAAATAAAGAGTTTACTTGAAGACTATGGTTTTCGACTGTTCAAATTGGAAACAATTTTTAAAGAATTATTTAATCTACCATATTGCAAAGTAAATCGGTCTTTACATCAAATTGACTAAAAAAGAAAGGTACCCAACTGTCTGGCTCAGATTTGCTTTATTTTGATAAATGTTAGAGAGTAGTCTAAAATAACAGACACGTATTTTTTTTAGCTGCCCAATCTGTTGGGAGAAATTGTCCTCCAAAGTACTGAAATGTGACTAACTTTATAACTATAGAGGATTTAAAATAATGCTATTTACTACCTACTGGTTTGAAAATACCCTTCAAAGTTACATATTTCTCATAGTCCATTGTCCTTTGTCCTTAACGTCTTGTACGAATATGTATGTTAACACTTTATTGTACATAACAAGTCTAATGAAAACCAAGCTTTAAAAAATCCCAACTGCTGTTTGGATAATATCGTCCAAGTAATGTTACTTATTATGTATTCACCAATTTCACATTTAAATAGTTTTTCTCAAACATGCTATGTAATGTCGGCGTAATGTTAGTTATTTTTCATCACACTTGCTCGTAAACAGTATCTAAACATGCAGGTTACCTGGGCCGTAAGCCCCATATAAAACCCTCGAACTTTTTTTTTTATGAAAACCTACATACAGGTTAACTGGGCCGTAAGCCCCATATAAAACCCTCGACCTTTTTTTTTTCATGAAAACCTAGGTCGGTAAGTATTTTTTTTTAATTTTAATTTGGCCATGGTGGCTGTGTTTATGAAAAGGCTAAATAGCTGTTTTTTTTTAATTTACTAAGCCGTGCATCCAACAAAGCGTTTGCATGTTTATTTGAAGTACCAGGAGCGCAGAGATAATTAGGAGGTTAGCACGATGCGGCGAGCCCCGCGCGCGCCACCAGCGGGCCGGCGGGCGGGCGTACTGAGCACTGTAGGTTACCTTTAATGTTTATGCACTCCTAGTACCTATTTGACATTGTAATTTTTGTTTTAATTATTTTAATGAATTATGTTTGAGAAAAGCACTATACATACTTCGGCGGGAAATATGGGGTTGCCCGCCTCAGACCTATATCCGGCCTTGCTTCGCTCGGCCGTCTATATAACTTCGGCCGGCAACCCCTTTTGTCCCGGCCTCTGTAGTAATGTACTATTAATATAGCCTATGACACTCTAGTGGTTAAGACGAATCTAACCACGTATAATTTGTTAAAATCGGTGTAGCCGTTTAATAGGTACACGCCGACATTGAGTCGGACTACAATATATACAACCCAAACACATAACCATTCTTTTGGGCTTTGACGCGGGTGAGTAAAAAAGTAAAATAGATTTGACTAGCGACCCGCCCTCGCTTTGCTTTGGTTTATTGGACTTTTCTGTGACACCCGTATATAAACAAAAAAAAAAGCCCTTCCGTAAAAAAATATAACTGATGGTGAAAACTGCATGAAAACCTGTTGAGGTTTTTTTGAGATCATTTCTATTCCGTGCTATATGTAGATCCGTCCCGCTACCTTCAGACAGATGTTTAAATGACTCGCCCTAATTAATTCCTTTTAAACAGCACGTAATTACCGTAACGAATGTTTTCTGTTTGAGTTGAAAACATTCTGTGTTTTTGTTTAAATTAACATGTTTTGTTTATATTTTGGAGTAAACTTTTGAAGCATACGGGTTTCGTTTTAATGAAAACATTGAGAGAAAAACATGCTTTATTTAGACAACATTCATATGGATACACTAGCTGTGTTAAATGAATAAAAGTTTGGGGATCTTACACGAATTAATCTAGTACAGTCAGCGTCATATAGTTGGTAGCATCCAAAGTAGCCAAATAGTTCGTTACACGCCCTTGTTACTACGGTAATAATGACGTGTAACGTACTATTTGGCTACTTTGGATGCTACCAACTATATGACGCTGACTGTACCAACACTTGCACTAAAGTACTAGACAGCGAAAAACATACTTATATGGCTGTTTAGTAAGTACTTTAATCAAATAGCCGGCCGAGAGACCACTCCCGCATGTCACCACGGATTGATACGGCGCGTCACACTATCGAGGAGTGCCCGGCCTGGGGGCAACAACGACAAAGCTTGGCCCGTGGTTGGCGGTGATCTGTCGCTGCCAACCGTTATCCACGCCATGCTTAGCAGCGAAAGGTGCTGGGACAATATGGCTTCCTTTTGTGAATCCGTAATCCGGGCGGAGGAACGTTGGCAGACAAGGAATGAGGTGGACCGACGACCTGGTCAAGGTGGCGGGAAGGTGCTGGATGAGAAGAGTACTGGACCGAGATGAGTGGCGAGCAATGCAGGATGCCTACACTCAGCATTGGGTGGCCATAGGCTGAACAAAAAGAAGAAGAAGAATAGGGCAAAAGGAAGCCGCTGAGCCAGAGCGTGAGGAGGAGGCAGGGATCCACAAATACGTAACAAGCCCGGTAAAGATTCATAAATTAAACGCTTAGTGTTTTCATACCTTTGTTTTAAAAGAATTTCACAAAAATCAAGCGTGAACAAAAGTCCATTTCAACAAAAATCATTTCATAAAACAAACTTTTATAATTAATTTTAACTTAGAAATTTAATAACAATCGAAACTTCGCGTGGCAACTCGCTCAACATTATGTTCAAATCACCAAACAACTGGAAGACATAATTACTCCAAAAACCAGTAAACGTCAAATAACAGAAGTTTGGCGAAGTTTCTTTGAGCTTTCTCGGAAAGCGGCGGAACTATCGGCGGAATTTATTATACCTTTTGAATAAAACCGGTAGCTTGTAGTAGAAAGCACAGCCTGATTGATTGTGACATAAAACGCGCTGATTTAAAGTATAATAATAATCTTATTTGTGTTTGTAAGAAACCCACAATACATAACGGGTTTTAGAAATTGTGACGGCTGGAATTATTAAAAAATGCTTGAGGACAATCGATACATTAACTATTTTTATCATTATGGCTAGCATAATTATGGCAAATGACATAGTAGGACAAACTAACATATGTATATTGCTAAAAGTGAAACTAAAAACCCCGGTGTAAGTAATGTTCTAATCGAAGTCACTAAAAGTTCATTCTGGCGCCCTATTTTGGGTCATAATTGGTTTGTTTTTTTTTAGGTTTGGTTGAATGTTATGCCATTGTATCACGATGTGTGTCAATCAGGGTCAGACATAAAAATTCTATTCTAGGTACAAATTATTCCTCATTAATGCGATTCGTAGTGATAGTGACTCCTAAAAATTCCCATGACGACAAAGGTGTTATTTTCTTAAAAATGGTTTCTCATCGATCTGTAATTCAGAATACTCTTACTACACCCCCTTAATATTGTTTCTACACTCTGACAGCTCAATTTAAACTCGCCGTTTAATAATTAAACCATTGCGTTAAAACGTA
This sequence comes from Acleris sparsana, assembly GCA_923062465.1. Classification (NCBI taxonomy): domain Eukaryota; kingdom Metazoa; phylum Arthropoda; class Insecta; order Lepidoptera; family Tortricidae; genus Acleris; species Acleris sparsana. Next base: position 21,792,495 of record OV281286.1, read on the forward strand.
AAGCAAGTAAGTATCTTAAGAGAATAATATTAATATTTTATTACTGTACACCAATGTTAAAAACAGCTACCGCGCGTTTTTATCAACCTTGCCGGTATTGCTCTCCCTGGCGTCTGATAAGTTGCGGATCCGTCGATGTTCTTGGACAGTTGCGGGTGTTGCCAAAACCAACACCGGGACGGGGAACGGACGGAGTCGGTAAAAGTGTTTGTTTTAACTGCCAGGGTTTGGGTTTGCCTAGGTAAATAGAAAGAATTGCGTAATTTGGAGAGCCGGCTTAGCGGGCTGAGAAAAGAAACACTGTTAGTACAGTCAGTCAAAAATTTGGTCGACCACTGGTTAAAGATCATTTGCACGTCATGATACAACAAGTTCGATTTTCTCTTGCAATAATATTATGACAGTGACAAGTGTCAACCTTAGCGATAATTAGATGTCACAGAAACTTTAGTCAAAACTGGTAGACCGCTTTCTTGGCCGATTGTACAACGAACTAAAATTTATTTAACGTGTTGTGGTATTATTTTTACCTCGGCCGCCATTACTGTAAAGGGCCTCTATTCTAATAGGTACAAACAATATCGACTTATTTATTATTTATTTTCTTTCCCCCGCGGCGACTTCAACAGCTACTACCGCGGGGATATAGCGTTTCCACTATGAAGTGATTTCGCCAGTGTCAAGTATATATAATTATAAATCAATATAGCAATAAAACACAATCCAATCTTCTCTACGAAGATTGGTGGCAACGTTGTACGGTGATATGTAGGATAGACGTCAAGATAGTTTTAACCTCCGTACCACTGCGAGTCCACTTGAAACGAGAAGTAAGATGCCAGGATACATGAAATAAGTCCAAGTCTTCTATTACTGTGCAACGCAAAGGCATAAAAAGTACAAATCACTAACAGAAAATAACTTTGAACACCTAAATCTCGCCATCTTTTGACGTTGCAAATGGCCCCACATATACAATCTTCTTTTTTTCTTTGCCCCGCGGCGACTTGAACAGCTACTACCGTGGGAATATGGCGTTTCCACTATGAAGTGATTTTGCCACTGTCAAGTATATATAAGTATAAATCAACATAGTAGTAAAACACAATCCAATCTTCTCTAGGAAGATTGGTGGCAACGTTGTACGGTGATAATAATATGTAGGATAGACGTCAAGATAGTTTTAACCTCCGTACCACTGCGAGTCCACTTGAATCGAGAAGTAAGATGCCAGGATACACGAAATAAGTCCAAGTCTTCTATCACTGTGCAACACAAAGGCATAAAAATTACAAATCACTAACAGAAAAGAACTTTGAACACCTAAATCTTGCCATTTTTTGACGTTGCAAATGGCCTCCCATATCCACTTTTTTTTTCTTTGCCCCGCGGCGACTTGAACAGCTACTACCGCGGGAATATGGCGTTTCCACTATGAAGTGATTTCGCCAGTGTCAAGTATATATAAGTATAAATCAATATAGCAATAAAACACAATCCAATCTTCTCTAGGAAGATTGGTGCCATGGCAACGTTGTACGGTGATATGTCGGACAGACGTCAAGATAGTTTTAACCTCCGTACCACTGCGAGTCCACTTGAAACGAGAAGTAAGATGCCAGGATACACGAAATAAGTGAACACTTAAATACACAAAAATAAAAACTAAAATAAATTACACATCCGCCATCTTTTGACGTTGCAAATGGCCTTCCATATCGACTTGACTTTGGTGTTGTTGACGTTCTGATAGCTCTTATTTACTTAACAGTAATGGTGGCCGAGTTAAAACAATAGCCACGTCATAGATAATATGTTTTTTTTTCCCAGTAGAATAGAGGAACTTTCAAGTAAATAAGAGCTATTGGCAGAGTGCAAAGCGGGTGGAGGGGGTAGCCTAAACGATCACAGCGCTGGCTACGGCTAAAATTGACATTTTTGTCGCTGACTTGAGCTGTCAAATCCATATTGCAGTAAACATTTTCTACATCACATTCTGCTTACAAACAAAGTTGTCTTGTACGCCGTTGCCGTGACAGAAGTTTGGCGAACCACTCGGGCTTTGATAATACGAGTCATGTCTCCTTGGCGAATGTCTTCAACCTCAAGGACATGCCCAGCTAGCACCAATTTATTGCTTTTATTCATCGTTTCCGGTTGGAAAATGATTTCGTGGGTGATGGCACGAAACCTCGTTTTAGTCACGAGTAGGCTCATTTCTCACTGAAAACAACAATTTTAATATTATTCGCAATAATGTTAGTGACTACCATTGTCCAAAATTGTGTAATATAGTAAAATAACACAAGATTTCATTAATATTTTTCACAATATTTACTTACATCTTGTTTGACAGCGGTGACAATATTGTCCATAATGGCCGCCTGTCACGTGGCGCTGTCGTCGCGCTCGGTTCATTGATGATACGAGAACACGTCAAAAGTAATAAGGTTTTATCGTGTAGACCGGGTTTATAAGTCTATGAATATATTTTCTTAAACATGTTAAATCAAAAACATAAGGAGATTGTAAATTACATATTGTTTTTAGATGATTGGTAGCGGTAGGGCCTTGTGCAGAGATCATCTGAATCGCTACCATCACCTTATCTTTTAACGTACCAGCAAGCAGCAGTGTTCGCATTGTTGTGTTCCGGTGTAGGGATAAGACTACCGGCAAAATAGTAGTAGTACCTACTTAGTTCTACTTTTAGTTGTCAAGGTAAAGTTGGCAACGCATTTGAAGTCTTAGGATTGCAGCCTTGTGGTTGTTGTCTTAAGAATGTAAATGTGTATGGGTCACAGATCCCACTTACTGCCTACGAAGCTACGGTCTCGGGTTCGGTTCCCAGTATGGGAAAATATTTGTGTGATGTGATGAGTGATTTTTGAGTGAGTTAGTATTGGATGTTTTCTATGAATTGAGATCAATGGAAACGTGTCACTTTCTACGGAAATTCTGTACAATATGCATCTCGTTGTCTAAATAGTACCCATAGTACAAGGCTAAGGCTTTAGTTTGGCACTAGGTCAATGGGTGTGACATCGTCCCCTGATATTTATTTATGCACATAGTACCGCCACACAAGTAAAGTTGTCCACTGTATGAAATAATAACGTAATAATATAGCCCAAAAAAAACAAGTATTCTATTTGTTTGAAATTTCATTTGGCTTTCCATACAAAAAAAACCGTCTGGGTCGCTACCAATAACATGCAAACAAACAACAGGGTTCACACTGTAGCCTTGAGATTAACATCTTCAGATTGCAGGCTTAAGATCATCATTATAAGATTACAAATGTCTATCGAGTTCGTTTGCCTTCTCCATGGCATACAAATTAAGTTCGTAGAAACTATTGTCTTTTGGCTAGACACTGCAAAATACAGCTTTTAAAACCGTAGCTCAATCCAAAATATCAGTTACTAAACCCTGTACCATTCCACCCTCTACTTTACGCTTCTTTAAATTGGAAAATTGAATGCACTCGCCTTTATATCTCGGGCCGGTTGCAATTCTAATGCACTGCACGGCGCGCGGCCGCTGACCGGAAAGCCACACGTACCTACGCGGATATTGGAAAGTGGTAACTTGATCCAGGGGAATAAAGTAGTCGTCACTTGAGATAGAATAGATTTATTAAGTAGTAGGTCTTGTGCAGGGTCCAAGCAGCATTCACATTGTGTTCCAGTGCGGTTATAAAACAAAAGGTTAAATTAACAGCATAGCTATTTTATTTGTGCTACACTCAGGAGCAAAAATACCGGGTCAGAGTGCGTTTTTCATACAAACGAGACTATTTCGAAGCCTTGGTTCCTCGCCAGGGGTTGTTTTAAGTGATGTCTAATGGTGGATACTGCGAGGTTCAATAGAGGAGGTCAAAAGTTCTTAAGATAACTGATCGCACAATCAGTTAACACCACAGCGGGAGAGTTTGGGTCAGCACTTGGATTTCCTTACATTTTATTGCCATTTTAGATGTGTTTCTGAACATGCACTATTCTGGCGTTAACCGCAGATTCATTCAGTTGGGTATGCTAGGCACTCTGGAAGTCCTGTATAGATGCTCGGGGTATTCATCATCAGATTTCACTAAAAGCATTCCCTGGCGAGGAACCAAGGCTTCGAAATAGCCTCTTTAGTATGAAAATCGCACTCTGACCCGTTATTTTTGCTTCTGAGTGTAGTTCTAATAATCATTCAAATTTTGAAATAAGCTTCTACTGAAGTTTCTTACGGTGCTTATTCTCCACAATGTCTTTTCTGAAGAGCTAGTCGATTTACTCCATATTAGCCACATGTAAAGCCCTCATGCTGCCAATTTACTGAATGAATATTTTGAATTTAGAATGTTTGTTTTCCTACTCGTAACTGCAATCTCTTCTAGTGCCCCTATTGCATTTTTCAGTTCGTTAGCGCGTACCGGCTTCATAAACTCGTAGGTCGAACCGAAAACCGGGCCGGTGCCGGCCCAGGATTAGTCTGTATAGAGATTTATAGGCAACAGGAAGAATAGGGAATTTGGAGGGCGAATTTTGTAGTTTTGAGAGCTACGGTCTACTAGCTTAATCCTGACAGTGGCATTTTAGTTTGACGAAAGCTTTCACAACAATATCGATTCGCTTCGCTTCGGTTTGTGTGAGTTTTTGTAACATTCGTAAATAATCCAAATTTAATTTTAAAAAACCTTACCCTTGAATTATTCTATGTATTGATTTAAACCGCATTAAATCCGTTGTTAATCCGTAGATAATATTAATTTAATTAAATGTTTATAACTTTATATAATGCTTTATAAGGTATTTTTTTTAAGGAAAAGAGAAGGCACACGAGCACACAGGCCACCTGATGGTAAGTAGAAAACTGTGACCCATAGACATTCGCATTCACAAGACTGCAAGCTTAAGACTACAAATGCGTTGCCAACCCTGAGGACTAAGATGGAATGCCTATAATAATATGCTAGTCATTACACCGGCTGTCTTATCCCCAAACCGGGGATCATTTTAATGTTTAAAATGACTGACTGCTGAGTTTCTTGCGGCGTTTCTTCTCAGCAGTGGCCTCCTCTTGAAAAGTGCTGGTAGATTTTTGATGTGTAAAATTGCCCGTGCGGCCTACTTACTGAATAAATGTCTTTTATATATTTATATTTTAGCTGTATTCTAAAATACGAACAATGGCAACAACAACAATCGCGTGTACTGTAAAATCACCAGCAATTAACAACATTTATTTATTATTATTATTATTTATTTATTTTTAGCCCGGAATGTCCCACTGCTGGGCAAAGGCCTCCTTCCCACCTTTCCACGTAATTCTGTTTTGGGCAATCTCCCGCCAATTGTGCTGAAAGGCTTCAAGCTCATCACGCCATCTGCGCCGGGGTCTGCCACGTCGTCGTATCCGATCTTGCGGTATCCAATTTGTGGATATTTTTGCCCAAAGGTCGTCAGGCATGCGGCAGATATGTCCACAACATTGTAACAACATTGGGGTCAAAAATATCTGACACGTATCTATTACTAGAGGCATAAGAGCGTGTTACATATATTACTGCAGGTGACTGTACATTATTTACAGCAGTTTACAAAATGGCGGATAGGTACATCGTTTGACGAGGCCGGAATGTGTGGGCCGAGACTGGGGAAGGCGACCCTCGTGAGTTATTGCACATAGTTTCAAGGGCCTATTTATTAACAGAGGGATTTATGGCGTGGTTTAGCCACGCGGGAGGAAAAACACTGAATAGTTCACATGTTTCATAATTGAGCGTGGTGGCAAAGTGTTTGGTTTTGTAGTGGTGCATGGTGGTGGTTTGTCGGTGGTGGAAGTAATTGGAAATACCGTAGTTTTGTAATGTATTGTGGTTTAAAGCCATTTTAAAGGATAACCTAACTTGTTACTGTCAGATTTCCAAATGTACGTAAGTTTACTTATACAAAAAAGACATCAACGCTTTTCAAAGATCAAATACAATAAATATTACAGCCTAGAATAGAGGCGCTTTTAGTCGTATTGTCAACTTTTTGACAGTTTACGATGACAATGAAAAAGATAACGTAGTGTTTCATTTAAAATACCTCGTAATATACTGGGTGGAATAAACGAACGCCACATGGACGGCAACGACCTTAAATATTGGAAATAAGCAAATTCTACGCAAAGGTGACTTATATTATTTTTGTGTTTTAGGAAATTCGTCTGCCTTAACTGGGAATCGAACTGATCGAATATGATAAAAAAAAAAGCCCTGTTCTTTTTACGATCTTTTTTTTAGTTAAAAGGTTAATATGTAATAGATATAAATTACTGTCATATTCGACTGCAGTTCGATTCCCAGTTAAGGCAGAAAAAAGAAACCATTTATGCAGGTTTAAAAAAAAAAGTAAATCTTTGCGTAGCGTTTGCTATTCCCAATATTTTAGCTAGTTTTCGTCCATGTGGCATTCGTTTCCACCTTGGATAAATATTAGCGACAGCAATCGTCGACTTCATTCTACCAAAACAAAAGCAAGAACAATTCATTTCTATCCATCATCGCGCTCGTAAAGTTGGAGGACTGAACCAGAAACAAAGCCGTTGGAAAAACGAGCAACCCGACAGACTGCACCGATGAAAATATCAATGACCCCACCCAATCGTGGATTCGTGGATTTTGGATTGTTTACTTTGAGTATTTCTGATAAAAACGCCAATTGTTGAAAAGTACAGAGTCAGAATGAAATGAAAAATAGGAAAATACAATGCTTTATCGTCGACTGCATTAGAAAATACACTCAGGAGCAAAAATACCGGGTTAGAGTGCGTTTTACATACAAACGAGACTATTTCGAAGCCTTGGTTCCTCGCCAGGGGTTGTTTTGAGTGAGTTTTAATGGTGGATACTGCGAGGTTCAATAGAGGAGGTCAAAAGTTGTTAAGATACCTAACCGATCGCACAACCAATTAACACCACAGCGTGAGAGTTTGGGTCAGCACTTGGATTTCCTTACATTTTATTGCCATTTTAGATGTTTTTCTGAACATGCCCAATTCGTAGGCGGAGGCGGAGGCGTTAACCGCAGATTCATTCAGTTGGGTATCCTAGGCACTCTGGAAGTCCTGTATCGATGCTCGGGGTATTCATCACCAGATTTCACTAAAAGCATTCTCTGGCGAGGAACCAAGGCTTCGAAATAGCCTCTTTAGTATGAAAAACGCACTCTGACCCGTTATTTTTGCCCCTGAGTGTAGAAAACAATAATATAGCTACTTACCTACTACAATACTAAAGAACGTGCGTAACTGAGTACAGTACCCCGACGAAAATGTTAAGCACTTTAGTGCGTTGTCACAGTAAACTTCAAACAGAACATCAAATGACACACATGACAATTACAATGACATTCACAATGACAAGGTTCCAAGTACTTTCACGTTTGAAGTCGGTTTTGGAATAATCATTTCTTAGTGCACGCCTAGGGTGACCACGAAATACAGTCTTCAAATTTAAAGTCCCTAAGTTCAGCGGTGATGAAGTAGGCCCTGATTATTTTTGGTAAAATCTTGTTGCTTCTTAAGAGGATTGTGAAGCTATGTTGTAGATATTATGAAAAACTATATCGGTACGTTTTATTTCCAAGAAAATAATTCTTAGAACAAAACAAATTTAAAAAACAAAATGCAGAAAGGTACAGACCTCTTGTTGGTCTTGATTTAGGTGGTGAGGAACGTTTTCACTCGGAGCTATATTTGTATGGTTTTTTTTTGACAAGGACGCGATTTTAGCATCTGTTCACAATCCTCTTACATGGCCGCCATTACTTCTAGTAAATAAGAGCTATGTACAGTCATAATCGTAAATAAAATACACATTTCTAAGATGCTATAAATATCTACACGCCCCAATATAAAGATAAAGATAAAGATAAAGAGACATTTATTCGCAACAAAACAAAACCACATTACACAGATAAAACAAAATCAAGACACAGAAAAATTGTTACGAAACGGTCCCAACTCAGCATTCGCTAGCCGTAAAGCCAGCACTGGTCTTCCGTTGGAACCGCTTGGTGAAAAAACGGAAAGTGACACATTTAACACAAAACAACGCTAAAAGAAAAACATCAAGGATCAAACACAATAATTTGTTATATAATGTGTAATAGCATAAACAATAAGGTTATGCATACATATATTTGACGTAATCTCTGTGGATATTAACACAAAAAACCAACGAGTATCAGTTAATTATCTTTTGTCGTCACGTCCTAAGGCCGGCGACCACTGCAACGATAATTGATTGTCCATCGCGCTGCGACACTGTAATGGATGCGGGCTTATCTTCGCCGGCGTCTTGAGTCGAGAATGGAGACCACGTTAAGGAGACGTTCTGAGGACAATTATTTGAACTAAAAAATGTTATAGAAGTCATATGATATGTGAACTCCTGCTGCTTGTGGCTGCAGGCCTTTTCCTCTTGATTGACTACTCCACAAACTTCCCTATTAGCCGTCATCTCAGCGTTCACTCCCTTCTTTCTCATTTCACTCTTCACACAATCCATTCATCTCTCTTTATTCCTATTGCTTTCCCATTCCTACTCGATACCTTTCTCGTAACATGAACTTCTTTACTCGTCATGACCTATTTTTTAAATAAGACTAACATTAAATCTATATTAAGATTGCTTTTAGCCTACTATGTAAAAAATGATATAAAATACACTTAAGTAGCTTGAAATGAAAAGAGTATAAATCATAATAATATACCTACTAAGTTACTAGATTTAAAGTATTTAGTAAACACTTACATAACCTCAAAATACTCGTTTTTCGCCTAAAGTAGCCATTTCGTCATTAAAAAAACCTTCCATTAAAAAACCTTCCGTTAAAAAAATAGAAAAATGATGAGCATAATGTGATCTCTTGTTGCTTTATTCACCAGAAAACCGCCGTTTTAGTCAAAAACGATGCATTTTGAGGTTATAAAAGTGTTTACAAAATAAAACAAGTCAGATGGTACGGACTATACAACCTTTTTCACTAGGAACACATCATTTTAGTTAAATGATAACATCGTCTTCTCCTTACTGTGACACGACCGCCGCGCTTTCAGCCGTCGCGACAGCTGATCTTATCGCTAATATTGTTGCAATTCAGAACAATACAAGATGGCCGCTCCCGCCGTCTAGGCTCAGAGTTGCTTCTAAAGGATGCTTTAGTTCTAGTCTTCGAGCTTGGGTGTACACAGGACATTGTCTATGCGATGTTGAAGCTCGTATATATTTTGAATGAGTACGAGTCTAGAGCTTAGTTTGGGACTAGGTTATTGTAAGAGTGTTCTCTGATATTTATTTATATACCTGCTGTTACGTTTGTTCATCGCTGTTTTCTCTAAGTGAGTCAGATTCGCGCACTAAAATCGTAAATATTACGGCAAACTCTTAACGCGCATCGTTCCAAGTGGTTATAAACTTTTTTTTTTATGTCATTGAGTAGGCAAACGAGCACACAGGCCACCTGATGGTAAGTGGTAACTGTGACCCATAGACATTCGCATTCACAAGACTGCAAGCCTAAGACTGCAAGTGCGCTGCCAACCCTGAGGACTAAGATGGAATGCCTCTATGCTAGTCATTACACCGGCTGTCTTATCCCCACACCGGAACACAACAATGCGAACACTGTTGTTTGGCGGTAGCTTAATGGATAAGATGGTGGTGGCGATCCGGACGGACCCTGCACAAGGTCCTACCACCCGCAAACTTATAATAATAATATAAAGATAATATCTAAATATTATAGCTTGCAAAATAAATTAGTGACAAATACCTACCTACGTATCTACTTCTTTATTTATATATCGTTACACCTCAAACGAAGTTAAAATTAGAAAAGGAATATAATTACATCCTGTACAAATAATTATAACCAAGTATTTCAATATTTAGACAAACTTTACATCATTTATTTATTTTAACTGTAAAACAATGAACGTATACGAATGCTTACAATATTTTCCCATCTGTTCCAAATCTAAATATCCATTTGAATTTCGACTGAGAGCACCATTTTAACCATTTGTGCCTAATGGACCAATAAGCGATCCATCTAGATCCTTATTCGATCCGTGACGCAGCGGATATTGAACACGAAACAGGTAACACTGGTAAATAAAGGCTGAACAAAAAAAGTGCAACTTTTCTATAATATTGACACATTGATCGAGCGTCCTGTCGGCAGTAGGGTGACGATAAATCAGGAGAGCTTCAGTGTTCTGACGGTTCGTTTGCAGTGACTACGCATTGAAATGTATTTTAGTATTTTTTTGACATGTGATGAAGTGATTTAAAAGTTTGATTTAAACATAATCCATGGTAGAAATATTGACAGCTGGTCCCATGTTATGTCGCGTTTATCGCGTTGGATAAAGCATCCGGCACTCTCACACTTACTTACTGGTCAGAAAGTGATGTTTTGTCCACGTATATTCTTTTCGATAAAGACGACTATAACAGTCCAGATGAGGTGTCTATTCTCTTAAAAATGTTACAACAGTTAAGCTACTTAATTGGGAAATGCGACCCTAAAATTTAATTAAACTTGCCGGTTAATAATTTGTCCGTTAAGTTGAAAAGTGCGTTCCTCAAGACAATATCATGGCTGTGGTTATGTCTTGTCACTGACGTCGAGTCAAGTAAATTTGCAAACTATTTGACTAAAGATTGAAGTTTATCTTTAAAAAAATATGCCTTTTATTCCATGCATATTATACACTATAGATTAATAAACTACACAATTCATAATTATGTTAATTCTATATTATGTTTAGTTATCAAGTTCATCACGTTCCTAATTAAAAAAAAAAGAATTCTATGTAGATTACATGTCATATGTACAGGTAGTATCTTAACCGCGTATATCTTATTTATACAGATAAATAACACTAATACATATACCATCCCAGCTGTTGCCCACGACTCCGATCGCGTAAAAGTCCCCTTGAGGACTGACAATTTTTTCAGGATAGAAAGTATCCATTCTCATTTGTAGTACTAGAATGGATTGCAAACAGTCCATTAAAAGACTGTCTCATAAAACCATGTCAATCATTGTCACCCTACGCTGCAGTAACGAAGTGTCGTCAGAGATTTATGACATGACAGTGATTTGGCTGTTCAAGTAGTCACCCTTCATGTCACCCTTAAGCTGTATTCCAGCCCCACAAAGCCCATTTTCCTTTACACAGCTGCTATAAAAAATGAGCTAACGACATTGAACGGTTATTGAGTGATAGTACTTGATGCAGTCTTTGTTAGACGTGATGACAATACAAGCCTTATTTCCTTGTAATAAGATGGTTGTTGGCACTTTTTGTGAAGTTATTTGGTATAAAGTTTTCTGTTTATAAACTCACAAGCAAGTATAACGGGTCATTTTGCTCAACGAATCTGTTTAAAGTGACCCGTTATGGCTCGCCAGTGTACGAGTATTTGCATGCGATTCTCTGCTATAATGTAAAACAGATGGTGTGCATGCAGCGGAGCGTAGCTGCATATAGCTTACATTGTTGCAGAAAGACCAATAAAAAATATGTTAATGTTTAATTTTTTAACGGATGACATAAACAGGGGTTTTATAATTTTTACCTGTGTATGAGTATCTGTGTATTTCTTTAAATCGCATAAATATGTTTGTCCTAATGTATTCTTTCGTATTTCTAAATAAAATCGTTTCGCCTGACATCCATTTATCCTGAAATTACAGCATTTAATCCTACCCTCGCTTCCCTCCGGATTAAAAAAGTAAAAATTTGCCTACGTTCATCTCCAAATCATCATCATTTCAGCTAAAAGATGTCCACTGCTGGACATAGGTCTTCTCCAATGAAATAGATTTAATAAAATAAAATAAAATAATCACCACATCTGTTGCCACGTAAGCTGCGCTAATAAAATGCAGTAAGATTTCAATTTGCAACGCCACGTCGGCGCGGAGGCGGGGGCGGACGACTGCGCTTTTGTTCTGCGCCCGCGCTCGGTGTGTAACGCAACACAACCAGCAGATGAGGAATTAAAACTACCGTCATGTTGGCTTAAAAATGTAGAATGCTAAAACGTTTTTTAAACGATCTCATTCCTAGTCCAAGAGAGAGAGAGCTTATCTTTAGCATTTTTGAGTAGGATTTTAAGGCACCGTAGAAACTTGTATAGTACTTCTTTAATGATATTAAAATACAAAGGCTAAAAAGACGTGGCTCAGAGTCACTCAGCGTGCCATGGAAAGAGCTATGCTTGGTGTCTCGCTACGTGATCGAATCAGGAACGAGGAGATACGTAGACGAACTAAAGTAACCGACATAGCCAATCGGGTTAGCAGGCTGAAGTGGCAATGGGCAGGCCACATTGCTCGAAGGACTGATGGCCGCTGGGGCAGTAGAGTTCTCGAGTGGAGACCACGTACCGGCAAGCGCAGCGTAGGGCGACCCCCCGCGAGATGGACGGACGATTTGGTCAAGTCCGCGGGGACCCGCTGGATGCAGGCCGCTTCCAACCGGGTGAGGTGGAAATCTTTGGGAGAGGCCTATGTTCAGCAGTGGACGACCTATGGCTGAAATGATTGATTGATGGAAAGGGTTAAACCGAGTTATGTTTTTTAAAGTAAACAATTAATGATTTATTTTTCACAAAAAAGTACTAGAGGCTTTTTTGAAATATTTAAAACCATAAAATTGAATATCTAAAAAGCCAAAAAATCAAAGAGACCGGTCATTTAGTCGGTTCTAAAATGGTGCCACGTGATTGCAAACATTAGGTAAGGTAAGACTTGTGGCCACAATAAAAAAGCTCCGGCACGTGGAAAGGCCTGTCGATGAAATGAAAATTCGGCGAAGGGAAACGTTCTATGAAGTGAGTTTCGATATTTCAAGGGTTAACCCGAAAACAGTTTTATCCAAAGGAGAAGACTCTACTTTTTTCACCTTTTACGAGACAATAAAAAGCAAGGCCACTTACTAGAAACAACGTTTTATTAAAAATTAAAGTACCTTTTAAAAAAAACGTACAAGTTGTAATATTTCATACGAATTCATATCTCATTATTATCGGGTCATACATAATATGGTACTGAATCTCATTATAACCCGCTGGTTAGCCGATGGCTATAATGACTTACTTTAGGTGAGGTTTTGCATGAGCCCCGAGCCCTGGTCGTTATTATTCAAATAAAGACCTCGCACTATCTCGTTCAAAAAATGAGAAATGAATAACCACTGTTGTAATGGCTATAATATTCATTTCACTGTTAACCTCCAGTGTACAGTCACATGCACTAATATTATCCAACATTGCTTTTAAAAACATCTAACACACGGAACTCTTATGATTCTAAAATAGTGAAGAAAAAGTAGAGTTAAATATTTTTACCCATAACACTAACAGAAGGGAGGGGCTTTTGTTTAAACGTAAAAGAGAATTACCTCGAAAATGGTTCAGTTTTGCATAGGGTCAAAATGATTGCAAACGACCTCCACTATCATCTCTTAACGAAAATAACCTACAAACCATCTCATCATCATCATCATGTCAGCCGAAAGACGTCCTCTGCTGGAGATAGGCCTCACCCAAGGCTCTCCAAACAAACCATCTATAGTAATAATATTATCAAGTACTGTATTACAACGAAAAATACATATATTTTAAATCATTAAATTATTTAATAGTTATTGAACCCAATGTTGGATATTATTGCTATCGACTCTACTACAAGTTTAAGCCCCGTGGGAACCTATTCTCGTGAAATCAGGCCATAACTGTAATTCTCTGCGTATCACACCGCGAAAGTACCGAGTGCCGATAATAACAGGTATTATAGAGGAACGAGTATTTGTCACAGCGACGTGTTGCGGTGGATACAACCAAGCTGGGAATACTATCCACTTCCATTTTTAACCTGACGCAAGCAATTGGGTGGTATAGGTAAGTTTAGTGTGTGTATCTATTTATTTGTCTGTGGCATGGTATTTCCTATAGAGTTTTTAGATATGTTTTAATAGAAAATCATCTGGATGGATTTGAATGAAGTTTGGAATAAAGATTAGTAAAATTTAATTCACACATAAACTACCTTTAATACAAGGACAGTCGCGAAGGTAGTATACCAACCAATTCTTTTTTAAAGTTGTTTCAAAAGCAAACCGCCTGGTTTTCAAAGCTTGCGTTTTATTTACCGCCTTTCATTTATACTGCAACTTGCTGAAGCGTAACTTCCACGCTGTTTATTTTAGGCTAAGCAGACGTATCACTCTAAGTTATCATTATACGATTCCATTTCAGTATAAATTAGCGAACGTGGCTGCGGTAGTGAATCCATTAACTCGTTGGCAGGCGCCCAGCCGCAAGGCAAACACACAATTATACAATACAGACAGACAAACAAAAACTGCATAGTGTTGGGACTCGAGCGTCGAGAGAAAACTGACACGAGAGTATTTTTAAATTTGTTTAAACTTTTTGCGCGTAGGACTCATTTACCGATTTTCCCTTGGGATCTATTTTCCAGCTATTCGATAAATATCTAGATCCATCTAACTAAACCTTTATTTGGATTGAATGACAAAAATCGAAACATCCTAATATTTAAATATTCAAAACTTAGGCTGGTTGGTTTTAGGATTTAGTTTTTAGAGTTTTTATAAACGACGTTGTCCGCGCGGAGGCACATAAAGCCATCCTTTTTATGGTTCCGTACCCAAAGGGTAAAAACGGGACCATTACTAAGACTTCACTGTCTGTCTGTCAGTTTGTCTGTCACCAGGCTGTATCTCATGAACCGTGATAGCTAGACAGTTGACATTTTCACAGATGACGTATTTCCGCTGGTACTATAACAACAAATACTAAAAACAGAATAAAATAAATATTTAAGAGTCATTTTTTGCCGCTTTTCGTTGTTGTAAGTATAGATAATGGTACAGAACCCTTCGTGCGCGAATCCGACACGCACTTGGCCGGATTTTTTTATTCTTGTGTGAGTGTGGCATCGTGTGTGGCCTCGTTACTACCATTTTCTTGGTTTGCTCGAGTTCAACCCTATTCGAGCGCATAGTCCCGTCCCTACACAGGAATACAAACAAAAACAGCCGCCTGTCCCAGCCCGGTACAACATAAACTAATGGTAACACCTAGTTAAAAGTTAACGGACGGTTATAAGGGGTTGACGAGTTTTTGTTACGAGTTTCTCAAAGTGATCGTGTAATTTTAATTTTTCTTTGACCTGTAATGAGTAACAAGTTAAGTAGTAGTAATCCTGTAATAAAGTATTTGAAATTTAAAAAAGCGGCCAAGTGCGAGTCGGACTCGCGCACGTAGGGTTCCGTACCACTATACATCTAAATAAATGTTTTTCTTTATTCTTTATTATATTGGAGTTGATTGAATGAAAGGTAAAATGCGGTTTACGATTTATAACGTATTAAAAAAAACTAATTATTAGATCTCGTTCAAACCAATTTTCGGTGGAAGTTTGCATAGTAATGTACATCATATATTATTTTTACATTTATCATTCCCTTATTTTAGAAGTAAACGGGGGGGGACACACATTTTTCCACTTTGGAAGCGTCTCTCGCGCAAACTATTCAGTTTAGAAAAAAATAGTATTAAAAACCTCAATATCATTTTTGAAGACCTATCCATAGATACCCCACACGTATGGGTTTGATGAAAAATAATAATTGAGTTTCAGTTCTAAGTATGGGGAACCCCAAACATTTATTGTTTTTTTTTTATTTTTGTATGAAAATCTTAATGCGGTTCACCGAATACATCTACTTACAAAGTTTCCATAGTATAGCTCTTATAGTTACGGAATAAAGTGGCTGTGACATACGGACGGACAGACGGACGGACAGACATGACGAATCTATAAGGGTTCCGTTTTTTGCCATTTGGCTACGGAACCCTAAAAAAACCTACAACACGGATTACGTTACATGAGTATCTGTAAAAAAACAATAAACAGACTCCAAATTATTAAGAAGTTCCGTTGACTCACATGGATCCCATGACAAAACCGGGCAAAATGTGTATAGAATCGGATGACCCTTCAGGTACACCTACTGTATTCATAAAAAGAAGGACACAAATGGGTACAAATTAAACAAAATGGAACTAAAAAAAAACAAAAGAATTTTTTGCCATGTCTAAGCATTTTACGTCAACTCTCATTTGTCGTACTGTAATTGGCTGAGAAATTGAGTAACACACCGATAAAAATATAATATCGAGATACTCCTGCTTTCTTAAAGTCGGGTATTGTTTTTTTTTATGGATTCTCTTCTTCTTCATCGTTCCCTCAATGCTGAGGATCGCGACCACATGTTAGGGTTTTCCACTCAGCGCGGTCGTAAGCAGTGTGGATCGCTCGGTGCATGCTGCCGCCCACCGCCTTCTTCAATAGGTCAGACCATCTTGTAGGTGCCCGTCCTCGAGCACGCCTTCCGTCCATTTGCCCAACAATAATTTGCTGCTCCAAATGATGCTTAGAGGACCGCATAATATGTCCGAAGAAGCTCAAGACTCGTTTCTGGCATATGGAGGAGAGTCGCGTCGTAATGTTGAGCTCTTTAAGGATCGACTCGTTTGTTCGCATGGCAGTCCAAGGTATGCGGAGCAACCTTCGCCAACACCACATGGACTACACACACCACACACACCAAAAAAGTACATTAACAAGACAGATTGTAATAAAAGCAACACGGCCTGCCTGTACCTCAAGAACTGTTTCATACAGCATTCGCGAATGGAT
This sequence comes from Acleris sparsana, assembly GCA_923062465.1. NCBI lineage: Eukaryota > Metazoa > Arthropoda > Insecta > Lepidoptera > Tortricidae > Acleris > Acleris sparsana. Next base: position 21,809,285 of record OV281286.1, read on the forward strand.
TAAACAAGAAGAACAGGGGGTTACATAAACTAAAATTAAAAATGAATAATAACAGGTTTTTTACGGCGAAGTTAACATGCACGTAGGTACCATAGAAGAAAAAAAATAATGTCAGAAAGTACCTACTTAAAAGAAAAATGGTATTAGTTTACATTTCCAACAGGCAATGCTGTCAGAATAAACGTGCGATTTTTGGCGCTCGTTGTACCGCGACGCGACTGTAACCTATTTACAATAGAATATTTGCCTAGGTTTGATTTTACTGGCCATGGCCGGAAAGTGGTGGTGGTGATGCGTGACGGCCTAACATTAGTGTTTGGGACTACAAAGTTGAACTTCTCCAATGTATGACTTGAACAAGATCCAGGTAATATCTTCTTGTTAGGAGAGAGTGCATCCTGAAATTCTTAAGCCTATTACCATAGCTACTACGTTTAAAAATGTACATTGTACCATTATGGTTCTTAAAAACTAAATACCGGCTAAATGAGCGCTGCACTGCACCAGTATTACGTTAGTTAAACTGTCAAATTACACTTTAGATGCACAATGTACAGCTAAAAGTTAAATCAACAGCGAACAGCAGTTCAAAACCACATGTGGTAACTCGCGCAAAAATTAAAACAATTTTATTTAAAATGGCGTCCAGCGTTAAGCGTGTTACACGAACGGCGTGGACATCCAATTTAAAAACAAATTCTTTTATACGCGAACAAATTGCGACAGTTCAAAGAATAAAAGTTGTAAGACACAATGCAGACATTTAAAAATAAACTCAACACCAAACATGATAGGGTAGAATTTGATTTTGCGTCATTTATGATTTACGGCTTTAGATCTGCAAGATGTCAATTGGTTTTCATTGAATTTTGTATTATAAAACTCGACTGCTAATAACGCCATAGCGAGATGCTATTCCAAGTTTTAAATTTGTTGGAAAATACCAAGACTTTGGCTAAGAAATTATTTTTTCACGCCACTGCTCGGAAATGTGGCGAAAGATGGTCTGTTCTTGGTCCCCAAAACAATCGATAGTTGTACATTGAATGAGCAGGCCTACTATGAATTTAAACAGACCAACTATGTTAACATTGTTGGTCTGTTCCATTGACCAATAACATCGGTCCGCTGATCACTAATTCGACCAATCAGAACACACTTTGTGCTGCATATGAAATTAAATTGGCCAATGAGAAGTCGTTTTATTTTTTTAATAATATTCATCCCTTCACGGGTAGGCAAAGGAATCAGATTCCATACAGCCATATATGTCTGCTTTGAATTATCTGAAAAAAAATTTTTTTATTTCCTCGCAGTAGTCGTGAAAAGCACTGTGTTAAGCCTCGGCCGAAAGTGCAATAGATGGACTCGTACTCGAACTAACTCGTCCATCTATTGCTTACTTTCTAACCTCTACAACGATGTACTAAAGTTGAACAGTGTAAAAAACATCGCCCTCCTTCATTCTATTTGGATAATTTGGTAAAAACGCCACCTCATAACCCTTTAAACGACTTACGTCGAATACAAATTGTGTCACTCACACGCCAAACATGTTTGCTATAATTATGCAAATAATAACTTTATAGAAGTCTCTTTTAAATCTTGAACTTGTGACGGCCCTAGCCGTTGTGGCGTCAGTGGCACACAGCAACACACTTAACTGCCCATTAAAGACGGAAGTGAGAAAATGTAGAAAGAGATGAATATAGATTTTCCATAAGAATGTCATGTGCACGACAGTGACATTTTCTCTCTGTTCGTTCATCTTCAATGGTCGCTCAGCTGTGTGGGCGACTGTACGACTTTCAATTGACGACCAGAGCCGTCTGTGGCGTACAAAAGGTTAAATTTTGATGACGTACGTTAGCCTAGTCGGTAATGCTTGAGAGATTTTTTTTTTTGTGATGAGCGTAAGTATTCAATCGTGAGTCCTAAGTGTTTTGTGTTTAAGTTTGTATTTCTCTAATCTAAATTAAGGCTAACGAGACGAGACAAACAATGTTAACAAGCTTTCAGGAGTTCAAAACATTTTTATTTGAAATCGTGTCACTTCGAACGCAATCCAAACAGGAATGAACTTCACAAAATGGCGGCCCCAATGTTGACAACGACAGTCGTCATTGACCATCTGAAGATATTATTGCGTACGAGAAATAAAAACAGATATAATAATCACTCGCTATCGCAATATAACTCAGTAACGTTCAGTTTGTTTACATTCTTTATTTCGTCTCATTGGATGAACTTTAGTCAAGAACTAACCTATGCAAGCATCGACCTCATGTTACCCTTGTTCACTTTTGCAAAGATTCTTTTGTTTAGTTAATTAATCTAGCTGTGGCTTTGAACGTACATAACTTGTGGTGTTGTTCTTAGATTTGCAACGATTTTTTTTTGCTAGTTTTAATTATTATTATTTATTACTTTATTAGCTTGTAACGTCACTTATATACTTGCTGGAGTTTCTTTCGGTACTTCTTCTCCGCATGACGGTCTTGTCCGAAGCGCTAGGAAATTCACTCTATATCACCGACGTGTAATCTTTAAGGGCTTTTGTCCTCAAGTGGGCAATTTATTGAATAAATATTTAGAATATTGAATATTTTGACCATCAGGTGTGCCTTTTTGTTTTCTCAGGGCCATAAAAAATAAATATTTGAATAAAACTAGCTCCCATTAAAAAAAACGCATAACACCTGTCTGTTACTCTGTTACACTTGGAACTTAGAAACTTAACAAAGAAAACTCTTCCAAGTCCTGTCCCAACACCCGCTCAGCCGCAGAGACATACATTTACGTGCAGTAAACTGCACTTCGGTGCAGTTTGCCCGACCGTAGTTCAAGCTGACATATGGTCCTAGTTAATTTACTGCCCATAGAGTATGCGTGCCAACCATCGGCTGTGAAGATTTAGCTGTGGTCTTTTGGACAACAGTTAAGTAAAAAGTCAACTTGAGGAAAATGTTAGTTTCCTTGCGCATTAAGAATAATGTTTCAATTAGTTTTTGGTATATTTTCTATACAATACTAAGTTCAAAATAAGTACATTATAATGACCCTACAGCCTAGAATCTCGGCCCAGCTTTGTAGTTTCTACGACAGTGCTACGGAGTAAGTAGCTACGAAAGTTTACTGCTACGAAATGCTACGAATCATACTTAACACTGTCTGGTTTGTTAGATTATTTTAAAAAAAATTAAAGTACTTACTCAATTAAGTTTCTTGTTTGTGTGAGCGCACTATTTGCCACCAAACTGCCTCCAGTTTGTCGATTTGAAATAAATAAATAATATTATTATTAGTATTGTTATTTTACTTTTATATTTGAATATTTATTATAAATAATCTAAATTTACAACAAAAAAAACTGCGTTGTAATATTGCGGCGAATATTCACATCGCGTTATTTTAAGATGGATTTATTGGGAATTTAATTATTCCTCCTTCTTAAAATCGCTCTAAATTTGGCACAAGTGAGTAAGGTAGAAAAAGTTGTTTTTCATCATTAACTACCCGTCAATTATCTAGGCGACTAAAATTACAAAAATCCTTTTTTTCCCGTTAAAATCAAGAAAAAAATGCATCCACCTGCAACAGTCAAACAAAGTCCTAGCTCAAACAATCGGCTCGCAATAATCCGTTCACTCCCGATAACTCAGGAGCTGTAATTGGTCCATCGGACAGTCTCCGAGCAATCTCCGGGCGGCGTCGCGCGGCCCAATTAGTCTCGCCAACAACTTCTAAGAACAACGACGCATATACCAACTTTCCAAACTAATTTCTGCTCTTAACGAGTTTAAATAAGGGTGTATATTAAAAACTGGATTTACAACAGATACGCCTTTTTTAAAGAGAGGACAATACTAGAGCCAATTAAAAATATTCTGAAGAAAGTACGATTGTTTTTGGATTGGAGAGTTGGAATTGAACTGTAATATGGAAGGTGTTAGGTTGAAATAAGGTTGCCTCGATGTATGCTGTTGGCAATGTTGCCAGGTTTATTGGCTCATAATTGATATCAAGAGATATTGTGTAGTTTGTATCTAGTTCTGATTGATATTAAAAATCTATTACCTAGCTATGAATTTAAATCTGGTACCTTTGAACAAGTTATAATTTTACTTTATTTTATTGGTACTGCAGAATAATGAAAACATAAAATGTTTTTAAGCGTTAATAGTGTTAATTAGGGTGATTATCCTCCGGCGAGGTGCGGCTACAAGGAGCGAGGAGAGAATTGAAATTTGTATTGAGAAAAATGACTTCCCTCCTCGCGCATCTTTGGTGGGAAAGGTTTTATTATAAATTTAAATTAAAAAATCAGTAATTTATTGCAATTTCATAATGTTGGGGGGATAGAGAAGGCCAGATTTATGGCATAGAGAAGGCAAGCGACACAGGCCACCTGATGGTAATTGGAAACTGTGACCCATAGACATTCAGATTCACAAGACTGGAAACCTTAGACTGCTAATGTCGGGGGACGAACTCAAAATAGTTAAGTAAGACCCAAACCAAGCTTAAGGCTTATACTGTGGATACTAGACAACGGTGAACAACTAAACTGTTTGGAGTCCTCACTATTCTGTACACATCGAGTCAATCGAGAAAATTCAGAATAAGTTTATTAGGTGGATGAAATAGAAATTTAAATCATTTAACACCGAGAACGTTGTGAGTCTGCAACTTCGCCGTGAACATAAGGACCAGGTGTTTTTATACAAGGTACTAAATGATTCCATTGAGTCGCAATACCTCACGAATAACATTTCTTTTAGATGTCCTAATTTCCGATCTCGGAATAATAATTTATATTCTGTTCCTTTCTGTCGCACAAAATACGCAAAAAATTCTTATCTCGTCAGAGCATGCTCAACCTACAACATGAAATACTCGTACATTGACCCCTTCAGTATGCACCTTGGGCAGTTTATTTCCGCAGTGAAATCAGTTAATACAGAAAATCGTAGCTAGTTATTAGTGTTTTAGTTGTTGTTATTGTTTTTGTCTATTTTGTAATTATTATTTTTTCCAAATTTGCTGTCTAACTCCGTCCGTTCATAAATGTTATTATTAATGTTGTAATGTTATTGTTCTGCTTATCACGTATTTGTATCCTCTGAGCATATAATTGTGCTAACTAGTAGTGAAAACTGTTTTGGCTCTTGTATTAACCATATTATTCTATATTTCGTTTTGTAATATTTAAGCTGTTTGTTTTCCAATAAATAAATAAATAAATAAATAAATAAACATAACTAAAAAAAAAGTGGACATCCAAGACTCATTCACAAAATACGAGTATTCTGTCATGACACAAACATATAGCTTTAAAAGGAATTGAACACGGGACCGTAACCTTCGTAGGCAGGGTCAGTATCAACTAGGCAACCGCGTGGTACTAAGTAATGAAACGAAAGTGATTGACCTGAGTGGGACAACATGGCCGCCAGTAATGCGATGACCTTTATTCCTCTAACGTGAAAAAGTTTCTCAGTGTCTATAAACTCGTTTACGTACCTCTTGTAAAGCCTGCAAGAAACAGTCCGTACAGTAGATCACCGCGTTTTTTTTGGGTTTCGTACCCAAAGGGTACCAAACGGGACCCTATTACTAAGCCTACGCTGTGTGTTCAATTGTCTATCTTGCAACGGATGAGCTGAATCTTTTGAAAGGTAATAGATAGCTGCTTAGATTTATTACAACGGCGTGTTTACAAAACAAACAACAGAACATATAGCCCGGGGAATTTGAACAAAGAAATTAGCCCAACAACAAAAACAGCCTTTTTTTTTCATAAAAGATGTTGAGTATAGACAAGAGAGTGTATTAAATTGTATACCGTGAAAAATTCACCCCCGCGCATACGTTTTTTTTAATTTAACTTGGTGGAAAAAAATATTAACAGGCTTGTGTAAGGAGTTTTTGTGGAAAAGACAAAGTTTTACCAGTAGGTTAGGAAATTAAATATTAATCGTCCGCGTAACAATTTTTTTTATATCGAAATATATGCTAAATGCATTTTAATTCATACGTTCATCTTAGTTTAGTTTAGTTTTTTTATTAAACTTATATTACTTTGCATTTTAGAAATATTCAAAAATATCAAATATCGGTTCAGGCAAGATAGTTAATAATAATACAATAATGGAACAATGGAACATGTACCGTAATTTCTCAAAAAAAACATTATTAGGTGTTGTTTAATTGTTTGACATAGTTTATTAATGTTTGGTTAATTTATATATTTGTGCTTAGATTATAACTTAATTAGCTTGTGTTAGGACCTGTAGGGGGCCAGGCATTAATTTCCTTATTGAGCCTTATCTGTTCATTAATAGCTTTCCATGCATCATCTTCCTCTTTTTTATTTGGCAGTTCTTTATTGTTTTTTTAATATTTTAATATAGTAATACAAACGATTTGCATTAATGTTTAATTTCCTTTTAAATAAATAAGATTAAGCCTATTAATGTTAAACTACATTCACCTTTATTACATTTTTGCTTAAACCGGTATGTAAAAAACTTTAAATGTTAGTTTGTTTTATTCTAATTTGTTTAATTTTGTTTGTAAGCGTATATTAATTTTACTTAATTTATCTAAAAAAATTGCTGTTAATATTTTTGCTTGAAGTACAATTAAAAAAAACCCATGTACATTATGGACAAAGTTTAATTCTGCAAAAATATATAGGTTCTACCAATTCTGTACATACAGTAACTAAAGTTATCCTGTTAACTTTATTCACAAAAACGCGTTTTTATGTTTTGCACCTTGCTCCGGTTATGGAAAGTGTTTACTTTTTCGATATTAATTGGAGAGATAAGTTAAAATACATGATTTAAAAAAAAGCGCCATTAAGATTTTTTGCAAGGTTCAAATCTATAAGCCCCACGGTAATAGTTCTGTTCAATCTTGGAGATATATTTTAGTTTTATCGTGAAAAAGGTACATACATTGAAATGGTTTGATTATAGTGTATTAAATAATAAAATCTAATGAGAGGCAAAAGGCACGGAACCATAGGAGCTTAAGTTCAAATTCATCTCGAGTCTTTTAACTTTCATTTGTCTATATTTTTTTGGTGTTGTGTCTACAGGGTTATTGGTAAGTCAACCTATTCCCGTTAGGAGGTGATAGGGGTGACTATTTGCGATAATTTTGACCCCCATATGCATTATGCAAAAGTGAACCATTTTTGAGTTATCGCGATTTTTAGTTTTTTTTTAAATTAGTCGGAAATTCAACTTGAAAAATTTATTACAAAAAAAGTATCAATTTAAATCTTTTTTTTTCTTCTGATTTACAAAAACAATTAAACACTGGTTATTTCTCAATATTAAAACAATAATTACCGGTCCAAATTTAAAAAAGCGAGACGGTATACGAATTTTTTTCAATATTTTTTGCGATCGCTTTCCACTAAAATGCCTTAAAAACAAAAAAAAAACGTTATGAAACTTGGCTTGCAGATTATTTTAAAAACTTAACTGTTTTCTTAGCTCTCCAAATATGCATAACAAATAGGAAATTATTAGAAAAAAACAGAAAAAAAAATCATCACAAAGGAAGCGGGCGGAAACTAAAGTCACAAATGCCACTTCAAAAATAAAAATTAATAAACATACCGAATTTAAATCATTTTGTTTTATTTGCTTTTGTACAAGATGAACTTGTTGTTCTTATGCAATATTAAAAAAAAAATTATCTGTGCACGTTTGAGAATGAGAGGCCGAAAACTAAAAAATACATGTTTTTTTATCAAACTCCAACATAAATTACACGAAAACAGAAAAATTTACCAATACATTTGGCGTGCAGATTACACATAAAACATTGACGTTTTTCCAGCTTTCTGACGAGCTATTAAAACTAACTGTAATACTCGTAAACACAAATAACAACATTAACTTATGGAAAAAGTAAGCGATTTTTTAGTTTTATTTTAAGTTAGTCAGACTAATTTCAGTCAGCCAAATGTATTGGTAAATTTTTCTGTTTTCGTGTAATTTATGTTGGAGTTTGATAAAAAAACATGTATTTTTTAGTTTTCGGCCTCGCATTCTCAAACGTGTACAGATATTATTTTTTTAATATTGCATAAGAAAAACAAGTTCATCTTGTACAAAAGCAAAAAAAAAAAGTTGATGTAAATTCGGTATGTTTTTATTTTTTATTTTTGAAGTGGCATTTGTGACTTTAGTTTCCGCCCGCTTCCTTTGTGATGATTTTTTTTCAGTTTTTTCCCAAATAATTTCCTACTTGTTATGCATTTTTGGAGAGCTAAGAAAACAGTTAAGTTTTTAAAAGAATCTGCAAGCCAAGTTTCATAACGTTTTTTTTTGTTTTTAAGGCATTTTAGTGGAAAGCGATCGCAAAAAATATTGAAAAAAATTCGTATTCCGTCTCGCTTTTTTAAATTTGGGCCGATAATTATTGTTTTAATATTGAAAAATAACCAGTGTTTAATCGTTTTTGTAAATCAGAAGAAAAAAAAAGATTTAAATTGATACTTTTCTTGTAATAAATTTTTCAAGTTGAATTTCCGACTAATTTAAAAAAAAACTAAAAATCGCGATTACTCAAAAATGGTTCACTTTTGCATAATGCATATGGGGGTCAAAATTATTGCAAATAGTCACCCCTATCACCTCCTAACGGGAATAGGTCGACTTACCAATAACCCTGTATGTTACTCGATTTCTCCGCCAGTTGTGGAGCGATATTGAAAATTCATATTTATTTGATAGGGTATACTTTCGAGGTGGTAATTCTGCTCCATGTCCTTATGAAGGGAAACGGGAAGGGATACGGAATTAAGGGAACTCCTCAAATTTAAACAACCTTGTCAGTTTGTTTGTAAAGCGTGTTCAGCGGTTTTGCTAAGAACTCCATTCCATAATAATTAAATAATTAAAAACCGATACTTCTTTCGCGGCAAATGGCTCCTAACGACCCAATTGATATTCATAAAACCTAGCTAAGAAACGTCCCAATTAAACTAGATAGAAAAATAATTGGTTGTCTGAAAGTCGGTTCACGGACGATAATTTAACGTGATAACGTCATAAGGAAACACAAGCCGAACGCTTAGGCCGATCGTGCCTCTGTATCGCTTGTTCCGCGCTCTCGCTTGCACGCTCGGCTCAGGCGGAACGTGACAATGACTCGCGCTTTTTCGTGCGTGCAGCCGGCGTTCATCGATTTATAAGAGGTTATCTTATCACGTCAAAAACGCATCTCAACCGGTTAATTCGATTAAAAGTTACGATGTCACAGATAGACAAAGAACACCTAATTGTCGGAGGTTAAAAAAACAGACGATACTTTGGCCCTAGATCAGATGCTTTGCGAGAATAGGGAATCTTCATGACTTTTTTTCGCAGCTTGGATAAAAGCTGATTCATCTAAAAAACAGTTATGAAAAACCATTTTTAATAGCTATAAAAATAACCAGGATATAACAAACACACAACAAATATTTATTCCTATCTCTCTTTAGCGGAACAGATTTTTTATTAACATGGAGTGTATAAGTCCGACCTGTTGCATAACGTCACAGTGCATATCAGATCTCTCTGTCTACTCGCTGTCTAATGAGCAGTTAATATTATTTATTTATTTAATGGCATCCGATCGCAATATGGAGCAACCAATTCTGCCAATATCAAGTTCGTATTTTACATTTACATATCAAAAAAAAACATTGGGCAACGTTCTACGGTGATCCTCTAGCCTCCGTGAAGTGATGTAGGTAGAACTTTACGAAGACCAGATGGGATTTTCTTGGAGCAATCCTTTCAAAGGCGATAGGTGTTCTTGAATTCTTCATTATACTGCACACTTGAATGTTAATTTACTGCATATTAATACATCAAATAAAATATGCAAATATTGAAAACCAATACGAAAGCGTCACCATCTTGTCAAAAACCCAAAGAGAATCCCATGAGCAGTCTAAAATCGAAAATGTTTTGACGTAAGCGGCCGGTCAATTCCGTACATTTTGACAGTTTTCGACAATCGTTTTCGTAAGCGTTAAGCATTTTGTCTAACGCCATATACACGAAAGGTCTGCTGTAGATCGCACAGTGCTGCCATTTGTAAATCATTTTTATGTGTGCCTCGATCGGGTGCCCGGGAATGGCTGCTCCCTAATAAAAAAAACCGATACTGTCGTGTTCCGTATACCCGACACTTTTATGATTAATTAATACTAGGGATACTTTTTATCGGCTACCCATGAAGAGGGTAACGTTTTGCCTATGTATTTAGGTTCATTTTGTAACCTCGTATACCAATTATGAAATAAATTGTGTGAGGTGGCCTGGCTTAGGAGCTCGACTCGCGATCGTAAGGCAGGAAGTTGTTCAAACCCCCGCGGTCACCACACACCATTGAGTTTTTATAGGGTACACTTTAAAATTCCAAATTTCATTTTATCGAAAATTATTTTGGCCGAATTTTCATTCTCTTGAAGCTATGTAATGCTGGAGCTGTTTTATAATATAACTAGATAAATCCCGTGACTTTGTACGCGTAGAATTAGTTTCCCGCTAATCCTCCTATTTTAACCCCTTCGGGGGTGAATTTACATGAATCCTTTCTTAGTGCTTACTTACATCATGAAAGGAACCCCTGTACCAAATTTCAAGGTTTTAGGTTCAGTAGTTTCGGCTGTGCGTTGATATCTAAGTCAGTCAGGATTGCCTTTTATATATATATATATATATATATATATATATATATATATATATATATATATATATATAAATATATATATTTCGCTCTTATGGTGAAGAAAAAACATCTTTGTACATTCGAACAGCTGAGTGTGTAAGAGGGTAACTGCACAAAAGATCCTAAAGGGTCGAAGTGTATCCGAAAGAGCCCATCTGTAAGATAAGATAAGATAAGATAAGATAAGATAAGATAAGATCGTTGGATTTTGATTGAAAATAGAAGACCTGTCCTTACGTTTTGAGCCTGATGATACTGAGGTACGTATTGATAAGACTAACTGACTGAAAGTCACCGGACTTTAGTGTGTGAACGTATTGTGCATATGCAATTAATTAAACATTACGTACTTACCTGACAGATGGACTTCGATGTACATTGCGGGTCGATAGTATGACCAAAAATTAATAACGTATAATAAATTGTATACGTTAGCGTAATCAAAATAATTCTTTCTGTTAATGATTAGTAGAGTCTTAATCTATGTCCAGTTTTAATAAACGCCCGTATACCATTTACACACTGTATAGGTCCAAGATCCCACTCACCATCAGGTGGCTTGTGTGCTTGGTCATCTTACTCATCTTCTACATCATCATCATCAGCCCGGGGGCGTCCACTGCTGGACAAAGGCCTCCCCCAAAGAGCGCCACAAGTCACGGTCTTGAGCCGCTCGCATCCAGCGGCTCCCCGCGATCCTAACCAGGTCGTCAGACCACCGGGTGGGAGGCCGTCCAACACTCCGTCCACCGGTGCGGGGCCGCCACTCGAGAACTTTCTTCCCCAACGGTTATCAGTTCTCCGAGCTATGTGGCCTGCCCATTGCCACTTCAGCATGCTAACTCTCTGAGCTATGTCGGTGACCTTGGTTCTCTGGCGTATTACCGTATTACGGATCATATCGCGCAAAGAAACTCAGAGCATAGCTCTTCATACATGCTTCGAGCATGGCATCTTCTACATGCCATATAAAATCCCTTGCCGGGAATCAAATCCAGCTTCGTCTACCAACTAATTAACAGCGTCGCCTTCCGTTCTATTTTCCAAACCCAACATTACCATATAATTACTTGATCTACTCATAAACTTCTCTCTTGCGCCATTACAATGCCTTTTTACTAATAGGCACAAGACTTTGTTACCTTAGCTCTCGTCGAAAAAATTAAAAAGTTTTTGAGCGCTCTCAGCCCGCCCAGCATCGGGACAACAGCCTCTCAAGATGTGATTAAATGGAACAGCATTTTACGGGATTAAAGTTTTTTAGTATAGCAAGTGGCTGGCTTTTAACTCGGGAATCGGGGTTTAACAGCAACATTTAAATTGTGGGAGCACAGGTCACAGTCTAGACCGAAATGAAATGAAATGAAAATGAAATGAAATGAAATGTTTATTTTGCAAGAACATACACAGGTGTTTTAAATATATATACATGTCAGTAGGATTTCAGTACATGAAGGTATGCTCTGCCACATTTGGCATGCAAAATCTTAATCTAACTTAAAACTACTATTATTTATTCATACAATTTATCAAAATATTCATTTATCTTATAAAATGGTCGAGTAATCAAGTAGGATTTTAATTTCCTAGAAAAGTCATTTATATTATTACATTGCTTTAATAGTGTATAATAAATTGTTTTTATCGGAAAAGTCAAGAACCAAGTATATTACCATTACTTACCTGAAAAATAGATAACTGAGAAAGTGCTTAGAAGGAAAAGAAGAAAAGCACTTTGTAAATCAGATTTTAGTTTTCTTTTGTTTTTGTTAATTGTGCCAAATTGTCGATGGTGTATACTGGCTAAGTACGTACTCGTGTTTCTACTTTAAATATGTTTATGTAAGGTATTTGCATGTAGATTTTGTATATATTTTGCCGCCAACTCTAAGTATTTGTTTAATAGTATCTTTATATATATAATTATTCTATATTTCCTTACAATTACACTTTATTCGTTTAGCGTACTGTCCGCCTGTCACACTCGGAGCTGGCTGAAAATCAGCGCTGCAGGTGTTTAACACCTCAGCATTATGCTGAGCCAGTGTCCGATTCACCGCCGCGAAGACACACTCACTACTTGTTAATTGTTGTGACTGCTTTGTATTATTTATTTTTCCATGTGTCTTGTGTTAGTAGTGAATAAATATATTTTTCTTTTCTTTCTTTTCTTTTAAAAGACACTGTTAATACTTAAGACAAAAAAGATGACTGTTCACGTGTGATGGCACGACGAGTATATTAAGACTATAATTGAAGAAAAAATTAAGAAGAAAGTAAAGTAGGGAAACTAAAAAGAACAATTAGTGTTTTAAAGAGAAGGCTCGGATTAGTGAAGATTGGTAATTACTCCACAACAAGAGCCTAGCTCTTATTATTGTTTATTGGTTGCCATTACGGACAGGCAGAGGGCCCACCTAGTTCAAACTAGGCTGATCTTTGTGACAGTTTAAACGGGTAGTTGTTTCCGCAACCGTTGTAAATAGAACATTGATGTAGACATAGCAAAGAAATGTTCCGTAGATTTAATTATAAAATTTTATATACATTGCTTGCAAGCAGACGTAAACAATGAGTGATGGTTGAGCTTCTTGCGGCGCTCATTCTCAGCTGTAAACTTGAACAGGAGAGAAGCGTTGGCAGATTTTTGATGTGTAGAAGGGCTCATACCCATAAAACCTTTTTAAGCTTATTAGGGTTGCATACTCGAAGGAAACTCCACGGAACCCTATTAATACACCTGCGCTTTCCGTCTGTCCGTCCGATAGTGGGTTATTTCTTTTTTTCAGAATGTGTTATTACGGAGGATTAACTAAAAAAAGTGAAGTAATAAAGGGGGTCTTCATGTTTTTTGTTTTGAATTTTATAGTTTCGTAAAAACGCGAACATTGAATGCCAAATTGCACCGGTCCGCACAATGTACAAAACTCAAAATATTTTTTTCCCAAAATGACTGATTTTCTAAAAGACCTTGTTTTTCCATAAAAGGCACATTCAGTTACATTAATGATGAATAAATATTGAAAAGCCTTCGATAGTTGATTTGAAATAAGAGTAACGAAGGAGTTCCGCTTATACTCGTATTACTGGGTGGTTGGGCCCCCCGGGCCTGCTGTAAAACTAACCAAACCTACCTCTTTTCCATATTTACATTGTTGAAAATTTCATAAGAGTAAGTATTCTGAAAAAGTATGCATTTTAGAAAATGATATTTAAACGTTTTCTATGTAGCGTTTTTTGTGATTTTAGATTTTCAAATAAAGTCGTACTGACTGTACACCAATTTGACAGTTTAATTCCCGACATTCAAAAACAAAGACTTGAAAATTAGTCATTTTGAGAAAAAGGTATTTTGAGTTTTGTACATAGTGCGGAGCGGTGCATTTTGGCATTCAGACCTACCCCGCCGTACAGGCGCTGTTTCGTTTTAAAATCGAATTCAAATAGGAATATTATACACTGTGCGGCGATACGGAACACTTACAAGAGACTGAGACTTTTTTATTGTTGAATTTACAAAACATGGCTGTCACAAGTTATTATCCTACATTGACCGAACTGTAGTACCGTGGCGTGTGTGTACATTTGACTTGATAACGTCTTAAACCAATGAACGTTGGCTGCATTCACGAAAAAGTGTCACGTTCCGCCTCATTGTCACGTTCCGCCTGAGCCAAGCGTGCAAGCGAGAGCGCGGAACAAGCGATAAAGAGGCCCGATCGGCTTGTGTTTTCTTATGACGTTAACACATACAATTATCGTCCGTAATCCGACTTTACAGACAACCAATTCTTTTGTTCTAGATTAATACGTTGAACTACTCTCTAAAAAGAAAGCACTCATAGTGATAAACTTAGCAAGTATATTTAATATAAAAAAGCTATGCAGTGAATACACTGATAAGAAACGAAAAAACCAAGAGCGTTGAAATAACGAGGGAGAAAAGAATTCACAGTGCATTTTTTAAATAAACATAATATCTTAACTAAACAAATTGCTTTTTTTAAATGGAATAACATTCTGTCGCAATGGCGATGGGAACAGTAACAGACTACATATTAAAAAGTTAAAAGAAGTAGTAAGATACATTTCCAGGCCCTTTACAAGACTGTATTAGAGATTGAAAAAAGATTGACGAAAGAGATATACAGAGTGAAAGTGAGTGGAAGGGTCGGAAGGGGCCGCCCTAGGCGTACTTTTTCGAATCAAATCAGAGAAATACTGGAAAAGGGCCGAATCTTAAGTACCCGAAACCGACGTGCGTGCATGACTCGATGTATGAATGTGGAAGAAGCGAAAGACATTTGTCAGGATCGTAGCAGGTGGAAAGAAGTCGTCTCTGCCTACTTCTCTGGGA
This sequence comes from Acleris sparsana, assembly GCA_923062465.1. Lineage (NCBI taxonomy): Eukaryota > Metazoa > Arthropoda > Insecta > Lepidoptera > Tortricidae > Acleris > Acleris sparsana. The sequence continues at coordinate 21,824,388 of OV281286.1, forward strand.
AACAGGCGTGATTTTATGTATGTATGTATGTATGTATGTATGTATTAGAGATTAAAGGCTTGTAGTACTCGTATTGTTGGGTAATGGGCTTGTAATCTGTCATTAATACACTGGTAAAGATCTTAGCCTGTTTGTGCAAAATGTGGTTACCCCACTTGGAATGAAGGCGTAAAGGTATGTATCTATGTATGTACAAGACTCTAGGTCTCTAACAAGAGGGACTAAGCAAAGGTTTTTATGAACGAGATTACGATTGAAGATGAGCGGTTGAAAGATGTCAGGATTTTACTTTCCGTTTATTCTGTTAACTTATTAACTCTCACTAACTTACCTCACACCCCACACCCACACCTCCTCCTCCTCTCACTTCCTTATGTAACTTTGTACGTATTGTCTATGTAATGTCTAATGTATTATTTATAAGTAAAAAAATGTGATTGATTAAGTTAATTTAAGGCACTATTGTATTAGGGTAACCCTGTATAGATAGTAGCTCAAATGAAACTTGCCTCCATTGGCTGACCGGTAGAGAATGCCTTAAGGCATTAAGTCTGGAATTTGTTTAAATAAATAACTTGATAATTAATTAACGAAATCACTGCGGAAAAAATATGTGTTACATTGATGATCATAACTTTTGATTACATTGACTCGGTAGTTTGAAGTTTACGAGTATGATAAATTTTGATAGACACACAGTCACCCAAACAGGCAGACAAACATACGGAAAAGGATTTAATTTTTCTTTCAAATGGATACTTCTAACTGGCCCTGCGAAACCGTCCTGACAGACGGACAATCAGACAGCAAGAGCAATAATGGTTCAGTTTTATCTTTCAATACATACCACACACCTTTTTGGATACACTTAGACCCTACGGAATAATCTGTGTAAGTAATTAATTTACTAAATAACCACTCTTGACCTATACCTACCTGATGTACCTTCTACTCAGGTGTTTGAATAGGCAGGTTTCCTGTTTATGTTTTTTTTCCCCGTAACAGTATCGGGAAATGCACTTAAAGTCGCTGCAACTTGACGAATTAAATCAATGAAAACTCGACACATCTACTAATAGCTATTAAAGAGTTTCTATTGCTTGATCATAAAAATGTAAATCATCAAAGTCAATCCGATGACGTAGGTTCAATGGACTTTCTAGTTTTGATTACTTGTTAGTAATTTACAAGCGTATACTCCGTTTGTTAAGGTACTTAAAAATGGTAAACAATCCAAACCACGTGGCATTGTTAAAGAGCCAATCACAACTGTTCTATCGAACTTTGACGTATCAGTGTTCTGCTTCTATTGGCTGACGAACTATGTCACGTGGATGATTTGTTTACATTTTTTCAAGTACCTAAAAAACAGAGTATAGCTAATATAAGTCTGTCAGTAAAATCAAAACAAAGTTACCCTTCTGCCTTATTTTCCTGCGGGTGTGCCCTGAATGTAATTCCGCGCAGTAAATAAAACAGATTGCATTAAGCGCGTCTTCATTGAGCGCCCGCGCATCTTTATTTAAATCCTCGCTTCACTTCAGATGGAGATTTTTAACACTGAAACGATATCGGTGGGATATTCCGAAAAAAGTTCAACACAAACAGGCCTAGATTGTAAGCGGTGAAAACCATATCGTATTGTTAACGTGATGATAGCTCTTATTTGCTTGACAGTAATGGCGCCCCAGTTTAAAACAATACCATAACAGGTTAAAGACGATATGGTTTTCATCGCCTAGGATAGAGGCCCAGGACGCCCTAGAATTCAGCCTGAACAGAAAGAATAAGCGTAGATTTTTTAAATCGTAATTCTCAACAAAATATGTAAATACCGTAAAACATTTTAAACTGCAAATTAGACAGAGATATCCAATACGCTGTGTGACGTCATGTTACACGTCAGCTATATAAACTCCATGTTAAAATCTGTATGCCACAAAGAGATATAAAAAAAAACTCTTTGTTGGCTTGTATCTTGGTTATGTTAATAGCTATGAAAAAAAAACTCATTTGTTTGTTAAATGAATCAGCATTTATTGAATCTGTGAAAAAAGTCCCGAAAATTCCCTATTATACGTTTACGGCCCTAAGATTGCAATGCGTTGCCAACCCTAAAGTCTCAAATACACTCAGGAGCAAAAATAAAGGGTCACAGTGCGTTTTTCATACTAAAGAGGCTATTTCGAAGCCTTGGTTCCTCGCCAGGGAATGCTTTTAGTGAAATCTGATGATGAATATCCCAAGCATCGATACAGGACTTCCAGAGTGCCTAGGATACCCAACTGAATGAATATGCGGTTAACGCCGGAATTGTGCATGTTCAGAAAAACATCTAAAATGGCAATAAAATGTAAGGAAATCCAAGTGCTGACCCAAACTCTCCCGCTGTGGTGTTAACTGGTTGTGCGATCAGTTAGGTATCTTAAGAACTTTTGATGTCCTCTATTTAACCGCAGTATCCACCATTAAAACTCACTCAAAACAACCCCTGCCGAGGAATCAAGGCTTCGAAATAGTCTCGTTTGTATGAAATACGCACTCTGACCCGTTATTTTTGCTCCTGAGTGTAGAAAATCCCTATGCTAGTTAAGTAGTTACTTCACCAGTTGTAAAAATCCTTGATATTTTCCCAACAAAATAAAATAATGAGAACAAACTGCCGTGTATTGGACACACGTCAGCCACAGATACTTTAGATAGAGAGATACGAGATAGACGCGTGCAGTTCAATTACGATGGACAATTTCCGATCCGTCTTGGGGGAGGAGGGGAGGATATTGTACATTGAACGTTATAGGATGAACCGTTTGTAATTTGTCACTTTCGTTGTTCGATTCATTCAAGTGCCATAGATTGAATACGGTACAGTCACGGACTTTGTTATGCCACATGGAACCCTGTCATAATGACAGCGTCAAATGATGAGATATAAATAAATTACATGGGAATTAATCGTAGGTTTTATGCGACAAGGTTCTATAGTGGTATATCAATTAGAGTCCGTGCCCGTACGTAATGATTTTGACCTAGGCCTTTATTCTCTATTCTAGGTGTAAAATAGTAGGGTATTGCTTTTGACGTATTGTCGTATTGTCAACGTTCTCATTTGTTTGAAAATAATGGCGGCGGCTGAGCTAATAATGAAACCAAAAAACGTGAATGGCAATATCGTTTTAACCAGTAGAATAGACGCCCTAAGCTGTATGTACAGTTCATTAACTCCAAGATCACTTTGGCTTATGTCAAAGCGACGTAATCAATTAAAACGTAAGAGACTTATGATTTTATTAACATGGTCACTTTGACATAGTCCAAGGTGGAGGTTAATTTATTTATTTTTAGGCAAACACCCTCTTCAGTCGAAGAGGTTAAACAATGATTCTTAATGCATAATTCTGTCAAAAATGTATTGAATGGGATAACCTTTTTCTGCCGATCGACCTTTTTTGCAACGTCACCTGCTTGTCAAGATCAAACTAATGAACTCATGTTCCAAAACGGTACTTCGTTAACTATCGCGGGGATCCTGTCGTCTTCTACCAACTCCATCATCAGATCATCTTTTTGATCATAGTAATCGCTTGCGCGGCGCCATGTGCCATGTTTTATACATCTCTAGATATTATTAATATCGCTTATCGTCACCGCTATGCAAAGACGTGGTCACACCGTAATGGGTAGCCACAGCTCTATTTGCGTTCCGAACCGCAAGACTGATATAATTTAAGGCGATGCAACTGTGCCTGCTGCCTTGCTAAACCCAAACTGGCATCTACGAAACAGCTGTAGTATGTGCAACCTGATTAGTGAAAGAAATTCCATTCAGCTGTAGATATTGCATTTTAAGCTGTAAGCTTATTGCCTAACGTACTCGTAATCGCATTTGTTTTCATTTTGACAGTTTGAAGGTGAGTCTGCATAGAAAAATAAAACAATTGTTCCACTTTAAACAGGCCAGCAGGTTACCAACCGCCGCACCGCACACTTGTGCTAGAACACTCGACTATTTCCATTCAAAAAACGTGTCCGTCCACCATAGCTAACCCGACATAATCTCCTGACTTGGCACCTTGTAACCTTTACCTCTTTCCAAAAAATTAAGACAAATAGAAGGTCAAGCGGTTTGAACGTAAAGAAGCCCTGGTAGCTTAAAAAATTGAGATTTCTGAGGTGTCTAAAGAAGAGTATTCATTGGTATTTTCCAAGTGGTTTGGCTAGATGGAAAAGTGTAAACGTGTCCATGGCGAATATTTTGAAAAAATCAATACCAATAATAAAGGTTTTTTTTTGTATTTTTTTTAAATTTAAGTTCCATTAGCATAACCCTCTCGTATAGGTTTTACTTAGCAGTCGCGGTAAACACTTCCAGTATAGGTACGTTCAACAATGAAACAAAAATCAAAAAATACAACCACCTCTTATCGTTACAGTAACCTATCATTTTCAAGATTTATACACCTTCGATTTTTACTCCATAAAAGTTCTGTGTTACTTCCCCCGGTGCTAGAGGTGTTAAGATAAAGTTCTGTTAAAGCTGCCAGGGACAAACGAGCAAAAGCTTCCGTCGCTAAATTACTACCCGTTGAGCTTTCTATTCATGCTTTCAGAAAGTTTTAATCTACTAGCTTGTATGAATATATTTAGATTTGAATATGATTATTTACGCGCTGCTTGAGTAAGGGTTTGCTTAATGTTCAAGGGTACTCCTGTACGAGTAAAGACTGAACATTTTTTTGGTACTGGACTAAAACTCTTAGACAGTTTTTTTTTTCTTTTAGATTTATGCCTTAATAGTAGAACTAAGGTTACCGACATAGCCCGAAGAATAGCTAAACTGAAGTGACAGTGGGCGGGGCACATTGCTCGCAGGACTGATGCCCGATGGGGTCAGAAGGTTCTGGAGTGGCGTCCGCGGACCGGAAGACGAGCTGAAGGTAGGCCTCCAACAAGATGGAGTGATGACCTCGTCAGGATCGCGGGACCGCGGTGGATGCGAAAAGCACAAGACCGGTCTGAGTGGAAAGTCTTGGGGGAGGCCTATGTCCAGCAGTGGACGTCTAAATTCGGCTGACATGATGATGATGATGATGAGTAGGCCTTCGTCTGTCCTTTATTTTAAACTCTTTGTTCACATTTGGATCACAATTCAGAAATGAAAAATGATTATCGATTTGTTTGGAAAAGATTTTATTGTAGGTAAATATTGACCGACACACGTGGTCATGATATATACTCCTAAACATACAAGGCTATCAAGTGCTTCTAATGTAATTAATCATATCGATTGCTAAACAATTAATAATGTATTAGCAGTAATTAATTCACGTATCACTAATTGAATTACATCGACTGCTTAGAGAGTTTGACCGAGGTCAGATACAATGACATAAGCAAATAGATGAAACTGGAATAAATAAGTTTGGTATTTCCTCGTCCTGTAAATATGAAAAACGTATTTTCTATCTCGTGACTTGGCCCTGTCATTATGACAATGCTGTTCCCTCTAAGGTGGATCAACATTTTGAGTCCTTGATGGTACAAGCCGAATTAGTTTCGTCCTATCAGTCCTCATTTCATCCCGTCAGGGTTCGATGTATGAAACATCCTTTTTGTGTACCCCTTGAGAGTATCCATAGAATATTTGCTCCAAATTTGAAGTCGTTAGGTTCAGTATTTTAGTCTGCACGTTGTCAGTCAGTCAGTATAGAAGATTAACTACACTGACGCATGGTTATAGCCAACCCCTGTTGACCGTTGGTACCGTCGGTACACTTTTAAGATTTTATCAAATGACAAACATCAGGGAATAATCTGACGCAAATTGATCTAGTCCCAATCTACAGAAAACATAGGGTTGGCAAATGAAACGGTTGAGAATCGATACATTTGGTAATTTTATTTAGCTGAAACAAAGGTAGCCCCTAATTTAATTATAGATCCAGTGACCCTAAAATAGCTGAAACTAGATTGTGATTTTAATATGTTGGACAACCCCGCTCGTTTTATAAAAGATTCCATCCAATCTACTTCATATGAAAGCTTAAATGTTGTTGTTTTAATAATGTATACATCGCTGACGGACAAATTGTTTTCAGTTAATATTTAATGAAATCACACAAAGGCATCCCTTGATCCCGACAAATTCACTTTTCATAAAGAATCAACAAACTCCCCTTTTTATAGACCCATTACACCTATATCCCGAACAAGTAATGCATGCAGACATACGGCCCCGAATTTATGCACGCGCCGAATTTACGCGAGCGCCGATATATACGCGCGCCGATATTTATATGCGCGCTGAACGCGGCGGGATTCACGGGAGTAATTTAAACACGCGTTCGGCGCGTAAAGATACGTAACTGTGGATTTTTGTGTTGTTGGAATGTAAACGATTTTTGTGCATGGGTGCCATGCGTGCGGAATGTGTTTTGATTGCATGCACGTGTTAATGGAATTTGAATGGTATCTGCGTGTGATGTATTAGTAGAATAAATCGATACCTAAAATAGTGGAATGTTTGGATTTGTTGAATAAAATCTGTTTATTTTACAGGTCTGGTTTATTAAGAGTAGAAGGTTGTTGCAAAATCGGCTTCATTGGTATAAATTTTTTACTTATCTAACCCTCCTATTCAAAAACGTGCAATAGCTAAAGTATACTTTCATCCTATTCTTATACATAAACATGCTCTGGCTTTAGCTGTCAATTTGACATTTGATTTTGACAGATTGGGACGAAGAATTATTTAACAGAAATAGGTTTATTGTGCATTTATAAACATAGAAAACGTATTTTGTACGTTTACTTATTAAAACATTACAGATCGACTTTATGAAACTTTTTTGCATTGAATTTTCGTTTGTTTTGAAGATTTATAGTATAATTATATTTATAGTTCGTGTAAATACATTGTTCTCGGATCCGAATTAGACACACGGTCACACGGACAGCTTGAAATATTATTTTCCTACTCCTGTACTTTTATCTGTCATTTATATAGTCACGAACACTAATATAAGAATATAGATAAAATGTCCACAGAACATTCCGTAGAAAAGTCTATCTAGTCTATTCCCCTTAACAGCACTTGTGCTTTTTTGAGCCAAAACGATATGCCTAGCTGCCAAAGCTTACACCTAGGTTAATTTGACCAATCAAAATACTTCACCAAATTAAACCACCAATCACAATACACATTGACTGTCAATCGGAACGTTAGGTTCTTTTTGGTATGTAAACTCTTTTACTAATTTAACTCTTTAAAAAAACCATTTTATTTGGTACCAACCAACCAGAACGCAGCTATATTAAAATGGACCAATCAGGTAAAATAATTTATTTCTCAAATCATTAGGTGTTTTTTAGTCCCTATTTCACAAGTTAAATCGATTGTGCAACTTTTAAAAAAAATATGAAACCTGGCAAGTGCACATCAATTTAAAAACAAAGTTAACCATAGACACATATTTTGTTGTTTTCGAATGTTTCTCGCTCGTTTGTTGTTCTGTGCTTCGTTCGTTCGTATTCTGACCTGGGTATATTAATAAAATTTTGTTAATTTAATTTTGCATTTTATTTGAAACCTAGTCGTAGAAAAAGTATTGTATGCAACGGTGTATAACTAAGTCAAAAAATACTCGTGGCGTCTTGCTTTACGATGTTTGCCTGCGGCTTACATCGTAACCACACCACTCGTCTTTTTTGACCTCTCTTATACAACTGTTGCATAAACTACTATAGTATCATTTCCAATAAAATTTATGAGTAATTAACCGATCAAATACTTCAATGATACTCTAATCGTTATAATCATAAATCAATAACCGTTTGATATAAATATTGTTATAGTGAAATTGTTTGAACTGTGTGGTAAATTTTCTATGTTTTTCTTTTGATAGGGATCGGACTCTCGAATTAAACCAACACGCCCACAGCGCCCGCGTCTAAAACAACTCGCAGCCCCAACACGAGGAAGCTATCCCCACTTGTCCCAAATCTCAGCCTTCATATTTTACCGCCCTTATGAAATTCCCTCTAGGTGTGCTCATTTTTCCCTTCCATCTACCGAATGGGACATTTCATAAATTCCCTCCATAATATAATTCCAGGGTTATGAAATCTTTGTTCTATAAATAATAGAACTAACTTAACTTTATTAAATTGAAGGAAAACAGCGATAAATCTGTGCTAATAATTGCGATTTATTGTGTTGTTTTTGCAAGGTATTCGTCCTATTTGTCGTGACAGGGGACTGTCTGCCAGCATTTGATAGAAGCGGTGACCCGTATATTTTATTAGGGCAGCGTTTATCTTGGCGAACGTTACTCTCTTGATGAGTTTCATGGGAAAACGATATTTTTGGTTATTCAATTGTTTAAGATGAATTTTAAACGATTTTGTAAACGTTTGAAAAAATACACCCGCTCTCAGTGAGTTTGTGTCTTTAGACGATTATTTTAAAAGTGCATTTATTTTCTTTTTAATGGCATCATCATTTTTTTTAAATGTCATTTTGGTTTCACACTTAACCGAAGTTGAGACCGAGTCAGGGCAAGGTCGACGATGAATTGAACTTCCCCAGAAATTACTTGTTGTGGGTTATGAGCAAAGCATCCGGAAATACAGACGACGGCAGAATATTCAATTACTTGGCAGTACTCATTAAATTAGTAACCCCAAATCGCTTTGTTGTGTGTTTGGTTTAGCGTATATTATTGATATGGATGGTATGGTATGGATAGCACCCCGCAGTCCGCAGTGTATCTAGAGTTTCGGTGTTAAAACGGTTCTTTGTATAATAAAATAAAAGTCTTAAATATGATGAATAGAAAACAAAACATGGCCTCTATTTAACACGGTAAAAACCATTTCGTGTTTGATCTACGAGTATTATCGTATTATCAATGTTTTGATAGCTCTTATGTATTTGACAGTAATGGCGGCCGATTGAATAACGATTCCGTACTTAACATGTCAATTACAATATTGTTTTCACTGCCTATAATAAAGGCGTGGTACGAGTCATTTAAATGTCAAATATTAACGTTCAGAAACAAACCTTTACTTAAGTTATAAAAATCTCAGTCACGATGATAGTGTTTTGTAAAATATTTATAGTGGATCATGAAAGTCCTTTTCACATTACGACTCTAAATATATGGCATAAGGTCCAAAATATTAAAAGACTTTTGGTGGACAACACATGTAATCTGTTCAATGTTCGGTGGAAAATGACCTCTATTACATGGATACTTTGAAAGTTATCTACTTCGTTGAATCAGCAACACTCCGCCGGGGAATTAAATCGCTGCCAACAAAGTAAAGTATCCACAATTATTATGTAATGACTGCAATACATGTTATATGTAACAAAGTTATTTAATGCGATGTTGTGTGTGTATAAATCATTAAAAATTGGGAAGCCTAAATAATAAAGCTCCTACTCGGTTTAATTAACAGATATACAGCCTGTGAGCACTTAGAAGGTGCTTTGGGTTTGTATTTTTCTTTCACTCGCTCTTAATAAGAGCTTTGATTTGAGTTTTGATATTTTATCGTAGTATTCGTAGTGTTTTAACTGAGCTGCCATTCTGCCCTCATAAGCAAATGGGCAATATCTCAAATTCAATAGCCAAAGCAGATTCGATCCTATATATTTAGTAATAAGGTTGCATTTATTACAGCAGTCCTGTTTGAGATACCACTATTTGTCTAAGTAGGGCAGAATTGCTGTCAAGTAATCATAACGTAGACGATGTTTTCTTTCACGAAGTACAGTCAGAAATTAGGAGAGTTCTATAAATATCCCTTACATTTTTTTGATATCTTCTGGAAACTACGAAAAGTTACGATATTAATTAAAACCAGCTAACACAATCCCTCATTCCATTTGGCATAAAATTTGGTCATTGGAATGGGCTCTGATCCAAGTTACATTCATTTATGTGAGCTGTCCAGTTGCATGATACTCGTATAAAGTATTCTAATTGGTTTAATTTAAGTTTCAAACTTCAACATATTATTTTATCAGTTACGACGTATTTCACCTAGCCACATAAACTTACTTAACAACAAGATCAGCTTACCCACTCCCCGTTCGCGGGTATCACTTCCAACCCAATCTAATCCCATCTTTAAATAAAACTAAGTTCTAAATAACAGAGGCCCAAATCCCTAACACTTAGTTAGGCCAACTTCGCAAATATAGCAGTTTGTCCAGTTTGTTTGTCATTGGGGGGAGAATAGAATACGGAACATCCTACCTTTCTCTACCATAATATTTGTACACTATTAGGGGAAGTCGCAAATAACGTTTCGTCTTAAGAAAGCTCATCAAACATACGTATTTGTTCATACATGTATGTATTAGTTACGTTAGTTGAAAAGGAAGCATGGAGCGTATTTCATAAGTTTATTGAAGCAAGAATTCTGTTGGGAAATACGGTGGAGTCTAATAGAGAGAGTGCGGTTTTGTTGGTGTATTAGATTTGAAACAAACGCTAGGTAATCTGGAAATATTGTTTTGTTTCTTTGGAGTTTTATGAGCTTTACGGGTTGAGATATTCTCTTGGGGTTTTGCTGGGCATTGGTAGCGGTTATGTAGGAGACAGGAATGAAATAATTATATTAGAATTACGTAGACACTGAGTTACCTACTCTTTTCCAAAAGTACCTAGAAGTATGTTAAAATAGTTTCTATACGTAAATCGTAATGTGAAGTTAAGTATTTTTCTTGAATAAAAATAATGGAAAAATAAATAATAATATATAGACCAAAGCGACGTTGGCCAGATGAGCTTGATGCCTTCAATTAAGACCTGTGGGAGACAGCCCAAGATAGGGCTACGTGGAAGGAAGGGAGGGAGGTCTTTGGCCAGCAGTGTGAATTATAGGCTGTTAAATAAAAAATAATAAAATAAATATATTAACAAAACAAAGTAAAAATGTAAAAAAAAACGCACACCCACATAAAAATATTTACGGATTAAAAATATCACTACATTGTTTTGCTATTCAAAATGATGTAGGATATTAAAAAGCCTTACCTCGTCTTAATGTACAAACCATTTACTAAAACGAACCATGTCCAATCAAACTCCGCCTAAGCTCGAACTATCCTCCCTAAACTAGGTATTAGTAATTGAATACACTACATTGTCACTCAGTGTATCTCTGTCGTTATACACAAGTAAGAAAGGGATCTATTGAGCATCAAACCAGTAACAAATGTTAGTTCCCCTGTTGCATGCATAATTGATTGCAGACGCGAGCGGTCGAGGTATCATCACCCGCAATTTCGTATTATTGTACGTCCGGCCTGTATCGGAGTTAACGGAAATGACGAGCTGACTGTACGATGGTTATCGGAGCAATTAGGCCTCTATTTCTCTTTGTTTCTAACCCCTACCGCGAATAGAGGGGCATTCAAAGTTCAGCGTGAATATATAGCTCTACGCTTTTACTGTGGGTACTAGCCAAAGATAAACATTCTTATAGAGAAATAAACACGTAGGTATATATGTATATTGAAAACACCCAAGAATCAGAAAAAAATACCCGCCCTTATCACACAAATAATAGCGTGAATCGAGGCGGGAATCAAACCCTGGATCACACTATACTATACATACACTAATATTATGAATGCAAAAGTTCGTGTTTTAGTTTGTTACTACTTCACACTGCAACGGCGGGGTGGATTTGGATGAAATTTTTAACGGAGACAGTTTTTACGCTGGGTTAACACATAAGCGACTTTTCTAGCCTAGTGGCTAACTTCGTCTAAACCCGATATCTGGTATTAAGAAAAAAAACATTAAAATACCTATGTATGTGATATTTGCACAGCACGACAGCTTGTTTTTCAAAATCGGGCCATCCGTTCAGTCTCTACAAGAACAAAGAACAGAACGTATCACTAATGACTTCAATGGTTGATCCACTTTAGAACCTTGTCAAAATGACAGCGGCAAGTGACGTGATAGAAATTACATAGGAACTAATCGTGTGTTTTTTTGTGTGCCTTTCCTACACGTAACCTGGGGACGTTTTTCTTTTCTCGTCGTCCCCATAGTGTGGGGTGTCGTTGGATAGCTCTTTCGGGTATAGTATTGCAGCTTAGTGAAAATAATTTTTCGATTGTGAGATCCGTTTATGAAATATTAAGCTTTAAAGCGCTAATTTGTGTTAGAGTCACGTCTCAAACAGCCTTAACTACAAATACTAAATATCAAAAAATATCTTAAATGAATTTAATAGGAAAACTATCACGACTACGTAGACTTCATTGGTTCTTGAGTTACAAACGGTTTAAATGTTTATACCTACCGAAAACTTATTTGCGGTGTTGGTAAACTGACCGCGACCTATGTCGATGTATCGAGATAATAGTTTTCCAACGGCAAAGTTTAATTGTAGCTTCGGAACCCTACACTGAGCATGGTCAGACTTGGTCTTGCCCGGTTTTTATTTAGAAGGGGAGCATAGTACAAAGTAGAAATAGAAATAGAAACATTTATTCAACGAATACAGAAAAATAAAAAAAAATATATATAACAGAAAAACATCATGAACAAGGATGGCAACACAGAAATCGAAACAAAGACAAAGATAATGTTGCCATGGGTGATTCTGTGACGTTGAAATTGACACCACTCAGCACTATGTCACGGCGTGGACCGCGACGCTGGTTTTCAGTGGCGCCAACGTGACACACGAACGAAGAGACAGCGTTTAACTAAATAACATAATAAATAGTAGTTAATTAACAAGTAAGGTAATAAGAAATAAATTAAACTAAATTAGAACTATTTAAATGGAGTAAAATAGGTACAAGAATCGGACATGATAATCCAAAAAAAAAAAGGGAAGGCAACTGAGAAAGTCAAGAGCTTAGTTTGGGCCTAGGTCAATTTGTTTATGATTGTACATACATACATACAGGTCAAAACAATAACCTCTTTCTTCTGCAGTCGGGTTAAAATAGGTACACTACTCGTCTGTTGTGTATCGATCGGGGATTTCTTCTCCTGAACTTTTTCACTGCGCTACTTACCTATCTAGCAGCGACCATTAATCAAGTGTTACTTACTATTGTTGTTTTTTAAGTAGCGCATAGCGTTGAAATAGAACGAAGCAAACAATTATTGTAAATTGATGCATTTTTTGTAAACAGTTCTTGGAATTATTATTATTGGATAACAGCGCAAATCACTTGATATGTGTAAAAATATTAATTATCTATTAAATGGCTTTCCTCGTTTATATCAGTCAAAAAGGATAGCTGAATTGGTCCGTCCGTCTGTCGGTGGTTTATCCAAGACAACATTTCATCATTTAGTAATTTCGAAAATTATCGTAATTTAAAAGGTGAGTGACGACATTTAGTTGTTTCATGTAGGTCGCTCACAGATGTCGCTACGAGTTACGAGTCCGAACCCGTAGGTATATATTATTATCGCAAGTCGCCGACTGGTTATAGTGCAACACCGTGTTAGATACTAGAAAATACTATAAGGTTATAAGATTAAGGTTGTTTTGATAGGTAGGTCCTTTTTTTGTCTCAGTTATTGGGAATTTGCTTTTCTTGTTTAAATTATAGTAATCGATTCTGTTCATTTACTAGAAACCTTAACAAGTATATTTCAAAGTTGTATGCTACTTAGCTATACGAAAAAAACTAAAACAAATTAAGAAAATAAATTAAATTAAGTTTAGTCACACCCCAGACATTCCAGAAACTAAATACCATTCAAATTTTATTTTCCCCAATCTCCAGTAAATAGGGCAATAATAATTATAATATTTCAACCATTTAAGGAACGCGCTCCATTATTATCGTGCCCGTAATTTATGCGGTCGTAAAAATTTTATGCGCGCGCCGACGCGCCGACGCCGCCTAAACAATGAGGGAGCCAATATTTTTTAACTTAAAAATGTCATTATCTATGTGGTAATTTTTAAACTGAGCTATTAAATTACTAAGTAAGACGTTCATTATATACAGGAAGTGTTTACTTATCGGTAAATTGTAGCTATCAAACAGATAATTAAAATATGAGATATTAATGTGGTGGATGGAGAAATGGTCCCAAAATGGCTGCGTTTATCGTGTGACTCAAATATAATAATAAAATATCCGTCATTTCCGTGACAGATCATAAAATCTAGCTTAAAATTATACCGATTAAACTAGCTTTGTTCAAAAAACCTTTTACGAGTTATGATGCTACAACCAGACACACAGATACATAGACAAACACGTGAAACTTATAACCCTCTTTTGAGATCGGCGGTTAAAAATGGTTTAAATATTTTTTTATTTCATTAGAAAGAAAGATTTCATTTTTAAAAAACAAGACGGAAGAAAGCAGTGTGTTTAAATTTATGATCTCTGCGATTGAACTTGAAGATCATTACACTGGCACCGGTGTTACACAACTTTAGCGACAAGCCAACAATGAATTAAATACCTGCATGCACAAAACGACGACGACGAGGCCGGCCGGCGCACACGTGGCAGCGCACCATCGACGCCGAGCTGCGGGCAGCCGGGCTGAGTTGGAGAGACGCGGAGCGAGAGGCTCAGGACAGGAGCGGATGGAGACGTCTCACGAAGGCCCTCTGTACCACTGGGGTACCATAGGACAACAACAACACACACACACACACACACACACACACACATACACACACACACATACACACACACACACACACACACACACACACACACACACACACACACACACACACACACACACACACATACACACACACATGCACAAAACACTTTCCTACAATGAAACACCCTATCCTACTTGCATACAATATAATATACCTTGCCGAGTTTCTTACGCCGGTTCTTCTCGGGGCAAAGGTTTTATTTTTCGAACCGGTGGTAATGCTTTTTGACATTCATAGGTGCATTATATTATTTTCCCAAAATTGAAGAATAAAGAACTTTGACTTTGACTTTGACTTTACATACGATGTAATAATGCCTGATCATATTTAAGTTTCAAGTTACAGGTACTTCTATTATAGAAACAAAGGTTATACCTACTCAGTATGAAAATCGGGGGAAGGATATACGAGTACGATCACGGACTTTAATTGTTACGCCATCGAACCCTCTCATAATGACAGCATCAAGTGACGAGATAGAAATTACATGGGAATTAATTGTATGTTTCATATGATAAGGTTCTAATAGTGGTATATCAAAGTGACCGTGTCTCACAAAGTCCGTGAGTTATAACTATGCGAAACTGTTTGTTCTATTGTCACGGTTTATCGCTTCAACAGACGACGTGAAATGTGGTATAGTCGAGTACAAAGACATGTAGGTACCCCCTTTTTCAAGCTTTTATGTAATTTGCAATGTATGTATGTAAGTATGTATACTTATATGTATGTACGGGTAAAATCTTGCAAGTTCCGTTTGACCCAGAAGCTGAAAATTTGCATACGTGTGTCAATTGGATGACAGTGGGATATGGTGTGTCTACTATGACATGGAGCTGATTTGATGATGGAGTCAGAATTTGGCAACAGAATCTCCGCTATACTTAACGTAGACTCACCGTATTGGGGCTCATTTGTTTGTTCTTGATAAGCTGATACTGATTCTACAAAAAATTGACAGAACCTTATTACCTCATTGAATTGTAATAATGTCCTAGAGTAGATACAATAGTTTTGTAGTCGACATTTCGGAATAGTGATGAACGATGCGGACCATATGCGGACGAAGTCGCGGGCGTTTAGTTAGTAAAGTATTTTAAATTGTACGGCTACGTTCTCCGACATAAATCTAGTATCAATTCGGTTAGTGCCGAGATAGAGATCTAATGAGCCCAGTCTCGGCTTAACACACTTTATCACTGCCGCTGCATTAGCGGCGGCCATCTTGTTTTATTGTTACGATACGACTTTTAAACATAGAATTTTTTTTTTTATTTTTATGCGAAAAAAATAATGTACAATGTTTATGGCATCAGTAATGGACAAGGCCCAATGTTGGTCATCATCAGCAATAATCATCGGCCTACACCAGTCTACTGCTGGACCCTGTCCTCGGTCTGTCGCATCCAACATCTGCCAGCAGCGTTTCGCAATGTTGGTCACTTGATTCTTCATCATCATCATCATCATTTCAGCCATAGGTCGTCCACTGCTGAACATAGGCCTCTCCCACAGATTTCCACCTCACCCGGTTAGAAGCGGCCTGCATCCAGCGGGTCCCCGCGGACTTGACCAAATCGTCCGTCCATCTCGCGATTCTTATTTGAGGTTAATTATTTATTATAAATGTGAACTTACGGATGTTCATTTGCACGTCATGATACAACAAGTTCGATTATTAATGGCGTCTACATAAAATGCCAATGTCAAGTATATATAAGCAACGTTGTACGGTGAATCCTGTCCTGTCGTCGGAGTCTTCCAGTCATGGTCGTTATGGCCCTTGAAGATGGCGAGCATCCACTTCAATGGCTTGGTGTGATCCTGACCGCTTACTCATTTGGAACCATCTTTTCACTGTTATTTTATTCAATGCAAGTTTTACATCAATGATACAAGTTGTCCCTAAAAACTGCTCTGGATTCGCGGACCAAAACCAACGGTAAATTAATTTACAAAAAAATAATAACTGGACAGATGTTTTTAGAATGACAGCCAACCATTAGCTTCTTTTTTATTTTGCCCCGCGGCGCGGGGATATGTCGTTTCCACAATTAAGTGATTTCGCCAGTGTCAAGTACATATAAGTATAAATCAATATAGCAATAAAACACAATCCAATCTTCTCTAGGAAGATTGGGGGCAACGTTGTACGGTGATATGTACCTCTGTATTTTTTGGACGGAACCTCATTTGGACCTAAAGATAACGATACGATACGATATTATATCGCAGGGTGTAAACGGCTGGTAGGCTATAAACGTTCATTGTAAGAGCCTCTCGCACTGGTAGTGATTCCCTCTAACGGCTAGGGACGTTCGCCAGATTATTTATCTATAAATCTCCGTTTAAAAATATTTTATAATAAACACTATTATTATAATAGAAAATGTTATGCATGACTTTTATTACAGCTTCAATAAAAGCTGATTCATGTAACCCCAAGATATAGTCCAACAAAGATTTGTTCCTATCTCTTTTTATAAAAACATAAATTAACATGGAGTTTATATGGCCGACATGTTACATGACGTCACAATGTATATCGGATCTCTCTGTCTAATCGCTGTGTAATTAGCAGTTTAAAATGCTTACATCATCCGTGTTGCTTAGAAGATTTTAATTTTAATTTCACTTTGATCTCTTTTACGGCATTCACATATTTAGTTGACAATTTGATTTAAGAATTCCACTCATGTTCACTATTGCTTAAAATAAATTATCAATTTTCCAAATCTTAAACGAAGTATAGGTACCCATTTTTATAAATCCGTTCCGCCATTTTGTCAATGTAGTTAGGCGAGGTTACTTTTATTTAAAAAAATATTTTAAATAGCAGTAACACTTTTAATCATGAAATGCTTCATCCTTAGAAAAGGTTATTCTTTCGAATAAAAATGTAAAATCAAGCAGTTTTTTTTTTGTAATCCCAGTTGTACATCGATACGAACAAAGCTCGCCCCATCACTAGCCCCTAGACTTTATTGGATAGGAGTTTAAAGTGCCGTAATAGTAAAGAATTGTATGGTACTTGCCAGGTTTTGAATCTGTTGACGGCGTGGTGAATTTTTATCACCCATTACTGCACGTGGGCTGAAAGCAATAAAATGAGTTTGGAATCCCCTGAGGGTTGTTAAGGTGTTTTTTTTTATTGAAATGCAATTGGATGGTTGAAGTTTGAAAGGTTTTGGTGGTCGATGATTGTTTTAGAGGCGTTTTGCGTTATGGTAAACAGTATCATTACATATCATAAAACAAAGTCCCTCGGCGCGTCTATCTGTCTGTATGTATAATAACGGATTTTCATGCGATTTTCATCACTGAGATAATTTTTCATGGGTTTATTTACTGGTGTAAAAGAACAGTAACATGAATAGAAGCGAAGCGAGGGAGGATCGCAAGTAAAGGTTAAAATAATGAAAATGAATAAACTGCACTTAGTATTTAAATACATTAATTTATATATGTATATTAGCACTTATTTCAAAAACTTCCAAATGTATTAGGTTGCGGTGTAGCCATTTTCCGCAAAAAAATATCTAACTTCAACATCAACACTTCGATATTTACCTGTACCTAGGTACGTAGCCAGGGCGCGCTACTAATAATTGAAAAATTAAAAAAAAAACTTACAAATTTATTATAACACAAGGTTTAGGTGTCCTTTTAAGTATTCTCATACTCTAGAGAATAATAATACAATAGTAATTATCCCGGGTGTCATTCGCGATCCATAATATCGTCCTATTCTGGTTTTCAGCTGAGGCTTTTAAGCTTTCCAAAAATACCATCGGCTAGGTTAGGTTAGAGTTGTGTTTGTTTTAAACACCAGACGAAAACAGCTTTTAGGACAAACGATGAATTAGGACATATGACGATTAGGAGAAACGATATTATGGATTCCAATATAGACCCAATTAATCCAAATATACGCTGATGCGTAAAAAACTTCACGATATTTTTATGCTTTCAAACAAACCTAATTTATTAAAACTGTTTGTTCGAATCAAATGAATTTAACCGTTTCGAACTCCAACCGTAGTCCATACCAATTTATACTCTTCTGCCTGACTCGCTTATTCTCAAACAAAACAGACTCCAATTGTAGTTCTCGGCCCTGAACGTTATGTTCATATTTGCTAAATGAATTGCGCATATTTTAACTTAATTTTAAAACAAAGCGAGTCAAATTAAGAACAATTCGCTTCACGAGCCCACTGGAGCATCGCTTAGCTCAAATAAAATATTTTTCGCTCTATGCTTTAATGAAACTTCCGTTAAATAATGGATTTCCGTTGGAAATTGCTCGGGAGCTGACATTTATTTTGTATATCATTTTATCGTTCCAATTTCAACGTACGAAAACCTCTAATCCTGCTTTTTTTTTCATTTGCAGAAGGCAAATGAGCCAGTAGGTGGCATGTTAAAATTTATCCCCGCTGCCTTTGGTTAGTACATCTTGTATTTTATTGCTGGTCTATAGCTAAAGTATGCTTAAAATATGCTTTGGCCTTCTCTCATTGTGACATTAGAATTGGACAAAAAGTGACAAAGAATACTTTAACCAAAACAGGTTTATTGTGTGGTTATGAATTAGAGGGTAGAGAGGTAGGAGATAGGGGTAGACAGGTGGGCAGAAGGAGTGAATCGATTATCACTTTAGACAAGACCATCATTGCGGAGAAGTGCCGCAAGAAACTCCAGCAGAAGGTAATAAAAAGTAAGTTTACATTACAAGTTAATCAAGAAATAAATAATTATTATTAAAAGTAGAATGAATACAAATATACGTATGTGACCTCTTTATTGCTCGTAAAACCAATTACAAGTAAGTACGTAAACAAACTCGTTTATTATTTGCAAACAGTATTAAGCCATTGACTGTTGATGTAATCATATTTAAAAGCACTTTTTGATACCAGCACCCTTGCTACAAGTTCTGTGGTTTAACATTTGAATGCCTTCGTATAGTATATTCGTAATGCAGCACAAACTACCCAGTGCATTAACCCGAATTGAATATTCCACCTCTCAGATTTTATACCGAAATAATAACATCGTTATGATAATTTTCATTTATTACGCTATTGTTATTGAATTAATTGTACTGATAATTGGGAGTATTTTGCAATTCAATAAATTCGGTAAATTAGTTACATGCGTTTGTATAGTATTCATAATAGTTTAATAGTTGTAACACACAATTTTACAGATATTCAAGTTGTATCATTTTATGGAACGCTATTTCCTCCTGAAACCAAGATGTTTTCAGGATGTCTTGAAACATTATTACGTAGTTTAGGTTAGCTTAGACTAGAGAGTGGCAAAAAATAAACTCATGCGAGAAATCAAAATTCTGTGTACCCTTATTCGTTATTGATTTTCCTTTGTATATTTTAAAAAAGGTCTAAAAGATATTTTGTCGAAAAAAAAATGAGACGACATTTGTTGTGTGTTTGTATGATAGCTAGACGGTTGAAATTTTCACAGATGATGTATTTCTGTTGCCGCTATTACAAAAAAGACTATAAACAGAATAAGATAAATATTATGGGCTGATTTTTTGCAGCTATTTTCTCGATATTAACACGGGCAACATTACAGGTAGACGCTTGAAATATTCAAAAAATATTTAGGTGAATATTCACTATTTTTTTTTAAATAAAATGAATATTTAAGATGGGCTCTGATACAACAGCCAGAATAATGCTACAGAACCCTTCGTGGGCGAGACAAACCCGCACATGCCCTGTTTTTTTATAGTTATCTTCTGCAAACAGTTAACTGGTTAAAATATTAGCATATAAGATAAAATGCCTGTTTTTCACCAGTTGTCTTATCCCATCTCAAAACACAACATTGCGAACACTGCTGCTTGGAGGAAGTTTAAAGGATAAGATGGTGGTATTGATGCAGAAGGACCTTGCGTTTGACATCTACTTGTACCATCAAGGTATTTAAATGTTGATCCACCAAATATCCTTGTCATAATGACAGCGTCAAGTGACGAGATAAAAATGACATAGGAATTAATCGTTAATTTTACACGAAATGGTTCTATAATGGCTCATCAATTAAAGTCCGTGACCGTTCTACACTTAAAAACACACATAAGCAAATACAAAGGATTAGACATATTTAACACAAGAAGTTTAATCAAGCGTAGGTAAATTCAGTATTTATTGTACATAATAATTTTGTCACCGGTTAATTTATTTTCACAACTGTCAGCAAACTTTGGCTGTTGTCGAAATTCCCTGTCGCAAAACCAAATGTCACGTTTTATATGACGTCATATGGCACTGCTGTTCCGATGCGGCAAAATATAAGGCGTCATGGCGCACAATGTTTAATAATAGTAGAGATTTTATTACATGGCAGCGAGAGGGCCAACTAGCAACCAGGCTTTCTGATTGTAAGCGGGTTATGAGACACGTACACATTTACACTCTCAAGACTGTGAATGCGCGGGCTATGCGAGGGACTAAGACTGGAATTCCACGTTCTGGCCGAGTGTGTAATGTACTCGTCACTGAGACATCGCACATTCAGGGAGGACGTGCTATCGGTAGAGACACAGAGGAAAACAAGAAGATGGGATCAGTGCTGGATGGGAGCGCCGCAGAGCCAGTAACCTGAGGCTGGATCAAGGGGAACTGGGCGGAATGGATGGAGAGCCACTCGACCGCCCGCCTGCCTCGGCGGCGTCCCCACTCATCATCATCATCATCAAGACTGGAATTCCATCGCAAATCTAGTTTATTCTAGACAGAAAAAAAACTAAGTATGTATAATAATTTCGTAACGTTCTACGGTAGAACACATCAAATTGAAGAGCGTTAAAAAGCGATCCGAGTTGACAACTTACAGGCGGAAAATTCGGATTATCGAGTATTTTCAATATAAAAATGACTTCTTAATAATTACGTAGTTTTGCCAATGTCAAGTATGTATAAGCAACGTTGTACGGTGAATCCTGTCCTGTCGTCGGAGTTTTCCACTCATTGTCGTTATGGCCCTTGAAGATGGCGAGCATCCACTCCAACGGCTCGGTGTGATCTTGACCGCTTACTCATTTGGAACCATCTTTTCACTGTTATTATATTCAATGCAAGTTCTTCGTCAATGTTACAAGTTGTCCCACAAAACTGCTCTGGATTTGCGAACCAAAATCAACAATAACATAATTTAGAAAAAAATAAAAAAATAAGACGGAGGCCATTTGCAACGTCAAAAGATGGCGTATGTGTAATTTGTTTTAGTTATTATTTTTGTGTATTTAGGTCATTTTAAATTCAAATTCAAATTCAAATTCAAAACGTTTATTTCGGGTATCTTGACCCATATTGGTTAGTATGCTATACACTGTTATCTTACTATCTAATGTTAGTACTGAGGAACAACTTTAAAACTTAAACTCTAGATTCGACTTAATTAAATTACACATGCTTAAGAGTATAGGACAGTCGAATCTACTTGCAATCATTTCAAGGATCCTATTGGAGCTGCCTCGCATTCTTCTAACAAGTGATGCAACCTTTTTCCTACGAATTGCATGGAAATCATCGGTGCGAGCTTCCGCAAACATAGTCGAGGCGCTACAGTAGCGAGGCAACCCCATCAGAGCCCTGAATCCATTATTAAATTGGACCCGCAGAGCACTGTATGATCTCTGCGAATATTTGACCCATAGGCTGCTCCCGTACATAGATGTACAATAAGATTTAAAAAGTGTTATTTTTACCGCAGTTGAACACTTAGCAAACCTACGAGCCAACATATTAGCTTTAATTGACAATGCTCTGCGTTCCCTCTCAATATCAGCCTCATCTCTAAGATCTTCGGTAACATAATGTCCCAAGTACTTGAACTGGTTCACTCTTGTTAGTGCAATCCCGTTTAACGTCACAGGTGGAACTTCATTTGGACACTTGCTGCCGGCCTTAAAGATGAGGAGCTCACTTTTTTTAACTAATTTTAGGTGTTCCACGTTCTTTTCTGTTAGTGATTTGTACTTTTAATACCTTTGTGTTGCACAGTGATAGAAGTCTTGGACTTATTTCGTGTATCCTGGCATCTTACTTCTCGTTTCAAGTGGACTTGCAGTGGTACGGAGGTTAAAACTATCTTGACGTCTACCCTACATATCACCGTACAACGTTGCCCCCAATCATCCTAGAGAAGATTGGATTGTGTTTTATTACTATATTGATTTATACTTATAAATACTTGACACTGGCCAAATCACTTCATTGTGGAAACGCCATATTCCCGCGGTAGTAGCTGTTCGAGTCGCCGCGGGGCAAAGAAAAAAAAAAACAATTGTACAGTTGTTTTCAGAATGACAGCCAGCCATAGATCAATGTTGCTACACGAACAGAAGATAACGCTGAGTTGCCAGTCTATATCCCAGTATACAATAGTAGTCTTTGCCATAGACCCTCTTTTTTTTTTCTTTGCCCCGCGGTGTCTTGTGCTTCTACTACCGCGGGAATATGGCGTCTGAATGATTTCGCCAGTGTCAAGATTGGTGGCAACGTTGTACGGTGATATGTAGGACAGAGGCCAAGATAGTTTTAACCTCTGTACCACTGCGAGTCCACTTGAAACGAGAAGTAAGATGCCAGGATACACGAAATAAGTCCAAGTCTTCTATCACTGTGCAACACAAAGGCATTAAAAGTACAAATCACTAACAAAAAAGAACTTTGAACACCTAAATACACAAAAATAAAAACTAAAACAAATTACACATCCGCCATCTTTTGACGTTGCAAATGGCCTCCGCCATAGACCCTTGCTATATAGGTAATGGCGTTGCGAAGTAAACATCACAATGTCATCCATCATTGTGGCGTAGGTGTCAGGTCATCACGTGTCACAGGTATCACAGATTCGTATGTCTGTTCTCCATTATGACCTCTAAGGTCTGATTTCTTTGATTGTGAGACGGAGACATCATAGTTATTTAGGTAAAATAAGATTTAGGAGAAATATCTACCGGTGAAATATCGATACATAGGTTAGCTGTGGATTTATTATGAGTCTACATTTTAGTCTGAGAATTCAGACAAACGAAACACTTGGTAAATGAAATTCAACCTTGTGATAAGTAACCAGAATCAAATGCCTCTATGCTAGTTATTTCACCGGTTGTATATGCAAATACTGCTGTTTGGTGGTAGGTCAAAAAAATTGATGGTGGTAGCGATCCGGACGGATCCTAGACAAGGTCCTACCACCACATAATTATCACGCACTACTTACTAGAAGGTAGGTAGGCCTTAAGTAGAAGGCAAACTAGAAACTAGCAACTTCTTCAGTATGTGGGCCCTATCCCTAGCAGCCCAGAGATTTTTTTACTGCCAAAGCATCATCGACTTTGGGTGTATTGAAATTAGTTCGAAATAAATTGTTGTTAATTCGAAATTGAGTTGAGCGAAAGAGACAGATATGGCAGTTATATATCTCTGATCCTTTCTCTCAACCTAAACTGAACTGCATTGGTATGTCATGGTAATCCCCCTACTCAGGCAAGAGATTATTTGCCGTGTTAATTAATTACGATCTTATTTTATAGTGCTTTGGCAGTGAATAAGTTTTTGGCCGATCGATATCTTCAACCTCATGGTTAGCTCAACCTTGAGTATTACAAGCTGTTAAATCTTGCCAAGTTCCAGTTAGTAAACGCACAGTATAAACAGTAGTTCATCTTGAAACAGCTTGAATGTGTGCGTGCCTCGATCGTACTACCACAAGCAAACTCAACAGGACGGACCAAGCCGGTTTTAGTCGGGGCCGCACCGTCGCCTCGTTTGGTTGCGTACGTATTGAGTGACGCCAATTAACGCAAATTGCCGCAACCCTAGCGCCCAGGCAGCAATAGGTAACAGAAACTCTTAAGGGCCGGACATGATCTACTTTTCTATTTATACTTTGGTGATAGGAGGAGAAAGTTTAGAGAGTTTAATCTTTTTTAAATTGTCGCGGGTCGAGCAAACAACTAATTTTATATAGATAAAGACGAACTCACTTTCCAGTTTAAGCATATTAATTAGTTGCGATACCCCCCCATTAGGAAAATAAACTAAAGATATAATTTATCTTAAGCATATAACAAAACACGCGTCAATAGCCAGCTTTAAATTGCCGCCAGCGCCAAATCAAACATGGCCGACGTCAGCACTACCTCGGCTACTAATACGACCATATCTACCATCTAATAGCTAAAGCATATTAAACCCTATTACAATTACAAATAAAGTCGCATATAAAAAGATTTTTCATGGCAAATACGCAATTTTTGGTAAGCGTGAGAAACGTCCAGTAACAACGTTACAGCCAGTTATGTTTCTGGTTTAAATGCAAATGCCGACGCGGACGAAGTTAAATGAAAAATGTAATGCGTAAGTTTAACGACGTGGGGCCAATTTGAATTTTTCAACCAATTCGCGAAGTTTGCGCGTAATAACGCTGTTTCAGTATTTGGGATTTGGAGTTTTGATGTTGGTAGATCGATATAATAAAGAAATAAATGAATTTCAGGGGAGAATCTTACTCAAATTGATCTAGCCCAAACCGAGCTCTAAGCTTGCACTATGGGTACAAGATAACTAAACATACTTACTCGATTATGCACTGGAGGAATACGTAAATACGAGTACATAGAAAAAAAAATACGAACAAAATATATCAACCTAAAGAATCAAAAATATCCTTGTTTCATTTTGATATTTTGCAATGTCTCGCAACGTAGTATAAGTTGCAAATTATCGCAATAATATTGGGATGTTTTTGATATGTGTAATCGCGCTCAATACAAAAATATTAGCCCCTACCGGGAATTTAACCCGAGACCGCTAACTTCGTAGACAAGGCCACTCTACCAACTGGGTTCACTGCGTCATCAAAGCAATTGAAAATAAAGCTCTCAGATTTTCTTCTGTTTCTGTCTGTGACAAATCACTCATTAATCATTCCTCAATCAAAAATAGAGATAAAACAATTCTAAACAACTTAAATAAAGGGGCCATTTGCAACGTAAAAAGATGGCGGATGTGTAATTTGTTTTATTTTTTATTTTTGTGTATTTAGGTGTTCAAAGTTCTTTTTTGTTAGTGATTTGTACTTTTAATGCCTTTGTGTTGCACAGTGATAGAAGACTTGGACTTATTTCGTGTATCCTGGCATCTTACTTCTCGTTTCAAGGGGACTCGCAGTGGTACAGAGGTTAAAACTATCTTGGCCTCTGTCCTACATATCACCGTACAACGTTGCCACCAATCTACCTAGAGAAGATTGGATTGTGTTTTATTACTATATTGATTTATACTTATACATACTTGACACTGGCGAAATCACTTCATAGTGGAAACGCCATATTCCCGCAGTAGTAACTGTTCAAATCGCCGCGGGGCAAAGAAAAAAAATATTAAGTAAAGTTAGACGTAACATACAACCATTATAAAATTCAACCTTAAGATAGCACCAACGAAAGACGGAACTCCCACACAGTAAACGCGAGCACAAAACCTCACGTAGTGTCATTACTCGTACCGCGACCATTACCGCCCCATGATCATCATGGCCACGGGAATGATAGACTAGACATGATAATGATCCGGCGATTTAGACGTAAATGCCGCGCTGCGGTTAAACGCCCTCCCTTACGAGGAATATGTTATTGTGGCTGCTGTAGGCCGCACGGGCACGTTTACACGTCAAAAATCTACCAGCGCTTCGCAAGAGACCACTGCTGAGAAGAAACGCCGCAAGAAACTCAACAGGTAGTCGTTTTTTTAAATACTACCTACTTATGATATTATACAATTATAAAGCTTAACCTAGCATTATATAAAACAATGAATCTAACATAAAATAAAAATAATATATTCAAGCGTAGCTTGAGCAGGAAAATGTGTCAAAACTCAGGATTTTCATAGGGAGTAATAAGTAGTAGTAATAAAAAAAAATATATAAAAAATATACTTACCTATGACAGTGCAAGACAATCACCAAATAAAAAAAATCGATACATTCTGCTAAAGAAACCGTGTCTCCTAGACAATATACAATATTTACATATTTATTTATGACTAATTTATTATTCTGTTATTTAGGTGTTTAGTTAAGTTTCGGCCAAGCATTTTTATCTGTTAGATAGTCCTCGACCCTATAGTAAGCTGTAGTATTTTGTAAACTCATACTAGAAATAAGTAGGTCAAGTAACTGTTAGCCAATTGACGCCACTGTATATATCACGGTAATGGTTTTAAATTGACACGGTGTGAAAATTGTCTTGGGAACCTCCCACCGAAACTAGACTATTAATTCCAATGAGCGCTGAAGATTAACAATGGGACTGACAGGCCGAGAGGGACACAGTAGTTATCTGTTAGAATGAGAAATATATATGTCTCTGTCTTAATCAGGGATATACCGGTATTATTTTTATACAACAATACCGGTGTTCAATTTTGGTATCTAGCTTATCAATCTATCATTGAACATTTTTGAACTTCAGTCTATTTATATAATAGTATAGTACCTAAATTCCAATCGAAAAGATCAAGGAAATGTTGCAAAGTAAGGAAGATATTTAAATTTTATTTAATACCCTTACTGGTCCCTGGACCAAGGCCAAGCTCGGCATGTTTGTTGCCCATAAGGGGCCTTATCAATATTCTAATCTAGGCTGAGATGGCCGTCTCAAAACGCGTTAAAATGACAGTTTAATACGACGGTAATCGCAGCCAAGGCCAGTTTATAAACACATCGTACAAATAAACCAATCACACTCCTTTCCAATCAGTGCTTTATTTTTCACGAATTATTTCCACCCGTACATAAAAGCCTCGAAGCCTTCAATTGCTCGGTTGAAGTGAAATAAAGTCTAGCTCGGGAGGCATTTTTCAATTACCGCCTCCCTGGGGAGAAATGTTTCCACGACTTGTAAGTATATGTTTGAAGATAGACCAGGTAGGTTTTTTTTTTTTTTCGTTTATTATTCAATATAAAAAACTTAATCTAATACATCACATTAAATGCTTACAGAAGCCTGTGTGGCTTAATCGTAAGCAGTGAGTCGTTTGACACTTTATATGCAACATTGAGTAGGTATGTATAACTAAATAATCAGTTTATGTAACTAGATATGTAGTGACTTTTTAGTACATTTTTACCCTGTCTACTATTTTTTGCACTTAACAATTTTTTTAAAATATCTTTTGGTAACTGATTTAGAACATTTGGCAAGATGTAATCTGTGGTACACTTCCCATAATTATTCTTAATTTTTAGGTTACGTTTTCCGTTTTTCTCAGCGTTTTCACGGGCCTTCATTTTACTTGGTATAACCATATTGCCTCTCACATGTTTTCATATCGACGTTATGATAGCTCTTAATTACTTGACAGTAATAGCAGCCAAATTAAAAACAATGCGATAACATATCAAAATAAATAATGGTTTTACGAAAGACTTGAAATTTTTGAAGTTACCAGTACCAGTAGTTTTGCGGGTGGTAGGACCCTGTGCAGGGTCCGTCCGGATCGCTACCACCATCTTATCTACTAACCTACCGCCAAACAATAAAATTTAAAATAATAAAATAATAATAATTAAAAAAAAATAGAAATTTATTGTTTTTTTTTTTTTGTTTTTTTTTTTTTTTTATTTAGAATATTGTTAAGTTTATAAATATATGTATTTTAGTCAGTAAGGTATTTATCTATGGGCCTAGTAGCCTGAAAATAAAGTTATTTATTATTATTATTATTTGTATGTCTTTACCAATCACGGGACTATGGGAGTCCCGGACCTTTGGAAGGCGTACATGGAGCCGAAGCCAACACGCAGAGGCCCTTTAGACAAGTTTAATTTAGTAAAGTTATGGGACACTAACCGGCGATTGTCCCTGAGTTCAAACTAAAGAAGTATGCTCCCACGGACAACCATCGGTCAGTGTAAAGACTATTTAAGAAGGATGGGAATACTATAATAGGTTCTATGAATGAACTGATATGGATTGGTGAACTAACCTCCCGAAATAGCCACATATATATAGCAGCAGGGAGGCAACAGTTCCAGAGGGGCTAAGGGTGGAGAGGTGCTTCTGGACTTTAAACGACCATAAGGTGCCCACTCGCCACTTATGCAACACATCCACCCTTCGAGCATATAGCTCTTGCGACTCCACTCTGACCGGCCAATAAAGTCCTCAGGGTTGGCAACGCATTTGCAGTCTTATGCTAATGTCTATGGGTCACAGTTTCCGCTTACCATCAGGTGACCTGTGTGCTCGGTCGCCTTCTCTATGCCATAAAAAAATAAACCAACACACTGAATTTAAGTAAAATCTATAAGAAATAAGTTCAAAGAATAGAAAGCTAATATGAAATCTAGACCATCTAAAAGCAATTTCACCAAGCCTACGAGTATCAGATTAAATTACTCACAAAAGAAGCCTGTATCGCAAATTGAAGCTCAGAATGGACCATTGTGTTGGGTGCTTAGGCAAGACGCGTCTATTTACTCTGAGAAATCAATATTTTTAATAGGGAAAGAGGACTCCATAACTTTTTATTGGTGAAGGAAATTAAACTCAGTGAAGGTTAGCAGTTAGCTCTTTAAATCTGGTCTTGTCCAGAGCATTTCTGAAAGAATTGTTCAACTTGTCTGTGTGTCTGTCTGTCTAGCAGGACGATGGAAGCTAGTTCTAACGACACGGTTTTTTAAGATGTTTCATAAAAATTGGTTCAGTCCTTTAAGATATAGCAGGTCTAAAAGAAGGGGACACCATCATTATTATCCATTTACAGAATATGTTCTTCTCCTACATAATAAATTAAACTTAGGGACTTAGGGTACCAGTGTTTGGACACTTTTCGCTGACAGGCACCAATAATTGTACAAAACAAATGAATAGCCCTTATCTTTTGTAAATTAAGAATCAAGTGTCCATCATTGGTTCGTGTCCATACTGGTTCTGTAACCCTATAAATAACGTAAATCTTGAACTCATGCAGTTCAAGTGCTGGTTTTGTTTTTTTCAACCTATAAATTGATTGATGCAAAACAAATGAATAGCCCTTATCTTTTGTAAATTAAGAATCAAGTGTCCATCATTGGTTCGTACCAGTGTTAGACACTTTTAACTCTTAATCCAAATTCCATACGGTCGTAAATTGATTGATGCAAAACAAATGAATAGCCCTTATATATTATTTATAGGTATATTTTATACCTATTGCATTCAATTTCTATCCTTTTAAAATTACTTAATGTCGCGCTAACCCAAACAGATTTTTAGTGACAGCCCAAAGGACCTGACTCCTGTAATTCACTGGCTGAGTCTACCTTTGCGAGTTTGCATATTGAATGTCTTGAGTTGGGCGTGGTTGGGCATAGAGTAAAATGCAGTCGACAACTTCGGCTTGGAATTTGTACCGATCTAAAGAGTATTTTTTTGTTGCTTTTTTGTTAGTTATAAATAGTTTTACTTGATCGAAAAGCCAAAAGAAGATTACTTAATAAATGAAGTTTAACATTTTATAGGTATATGGTTCTGTTCTCACGTTTGAATTTATCGTCATCTAGAATACCGTACGCTACCTACTGAGTATGTGAAAATTATAATAGTCCTTGATACTAGACCAGACCCTTATTTCATCATCTTGACAAATCACAGTGACAGGTGACATTTTAATGTAGATGGTGCTGTTTATATAAATGCCAGTGATGTGAGCACTTGTTAACTTTGCATTTTACTGAATTGAAATCTGTCATCCATCACAGCCAACATAATAATATTAGGACAGTCTGGATTTAGTTGGTGACTTTTGCATATTATGCGGGTCAAATCAACTATGTAACTTTCACATGACGTCAAAGATAAAAAGATAAAATGTTTCTATTCATTAAGGAAGTAGGCTGTGTGGGCACTTTTACATGTCTAATATCTAACAAAATATCTACCTTCAAAACCAAAGAAAATACTACGAGGGTACAGCACAAATCAAAGAATGTACACATACAACGATATACCAGCAATCACAAGCCTGCTAAAACCACAACTCTCCTTTTTGTTTCACCGTAAGTAATAAACCAAAAGATAAAAGATAAAAAGATAAAAGAAAGTTTTGTTCAGTAAATAGGCCGCTCGGGCACTTTTACACGTCAAGAATCTACCAGCGCTTCCCAAGAGGAGACCACTGCTGAGAAGAAACGCCGCAAGAAACTCAGCAATCAGTCATTTTTAAAACATATTTCATATTAAAATGGTACTACTTAGTCTAGCATTATACAAAGCTACAAATATTAACCTTTTTACTTAATTAAAAAACAAATGAAGTGCATTTTATCGGTTAGTCAAAGATTTAATTATCACCCTTTCCTTTGATATTAAACTAAGTTTTAGTAATACAAGTTACGAAGCTATATTACCCCCCTGCCTGCATAAAGAGGCATGCAAGTATCCCCTATATGTTTCAGAGTTATTTAATAAGGAAGTCATCAACATTGTTGCTGGAAACGGGAGGTAAACATGTTCAGTGCCGCCAAATGGCAATTGTATTAAATATTGACACCCATTAGTGTCAATGGATGTGGATGGGCAACGGAATACGCCAGAGGCTTAGGGAAGGAGCCAGTTTAATATGGATGTTCGGAAGACGGGCAGAGAATGTAATGGGGAGAAGATAGATACTAGCTTTAAATGAGTTTGTGTACGAGGTGTATGCATAGGTGTTCTTCGTTTAAGGTAGTTTTTAAAGGTTGTTTGGATTTTTTTATTTTTTTTAAAAGAGATGTGTTTTACTTAAGTTAGAAAGAAGGCACTTGATGGTAATATTATTGTTATATCAAAGCATAGAAGAAGCCCACGACTAAGTACGCGAAAAATAAGTTTACCCATCCTCCCTCTATTTAGTGCACCGATATCCAAGGAATATTCGCTCCATCATGTCCCTAGGTCCAGCAGTCCAGCAGGTCCAGCAGTTCCGGCGTTGCGTAGATTGATCAGTCAACCAGTCAGTTTTTTCTTTTATAACTTATAAGATTTTAAGTATTATTGTATTTTATGATGCCGCCAACAAGATGGAGTGACGACCTCGTCAGGGTCGCGGGACCGCGGTGGAAGCGAAAAGCACAAGACCGGTCTGAGTGGAAAGCCTTGGGGGAGGCCTATGTCCGGCAGTGGACGTCTTTCGGCTGACATGATGATGATGCCTATACAAATTTACCTTCTGCCCAAAACTCCATTTTAAGAGGCATTTCTCCACAATGATGGTCTTGTCCGAAGCACTAGTAGACTCACATCATAGAGCCATCATGTGGAAAATTTATTGAATTAATTTAAAAATAATACGCTTATGTCTGTTTGTCTGCTGGTTGTGGCTTTGAAGCTCTCCTACGGATGCAAATGGGCCGAGTAGAAGGCTAGTTTGATTAGGATAGATGTTAATTAATTCATTTAAATTTGTTGGGACGCCGGGCCCTTCAAACCTTATTACCGCTCAACTTACAAGGAAAGGTACCCAACTGTCCGGCTCCGATTTTGGTGATTTTGATATATGTTTGATAGTAGTTTAAAATAACAGAAATGTATTTTTTTTATGATTTTATTTCTGAAATTAAAATAATTTGAATTTGAATTTTGAATTTACCGACCCAAACTCAACCTGTTGGGAGAAATTGACCTCCAAAGTACTGAACAGTGGTTTGATTATAAATGTTTATGAAGATAAAAAATAATGAGCACTTGTTTTGTTATGTCGGCTAAAACTCATAATAAAAATTACCCTTCAAAGATCATCGAAGATACGCTTTCTTTGGTTTAGGGTTTAGTCCCTTTTCAGTATTTTGGAGGTAAATTTCTCCAAACAGTTGAGTTTGGGCCGTTAAAAAAAAATACATGTCTGTTATTTTACACTACTCTCTAACATAATATATCAAAATCAACAAAATCGGAGCTTGACAGTTGGGTACCTTTCCTTGTTAGTAAAAGTACTCTACCAAAAATCTAAGCTTCAGCAATATTTGTACGTTGTTTTGATAAGTTGCAATGTATTGCAATGCAAAATAATTAATGAATATAAAGTTTATATTATATGTCGTAAGTTTTAGTCAAGTTTAAAATTTAAATATTATTTCTACATAGCAAGATTTAAACCCAAAGAAACTCCCAATCCTTCCACCGATCAAACAAACAATTTCCAACCGTATCTTTCTCAAATTAAGCCGTATTTATCTTACCAAGGGCGATGTAAAGTAAATTTAAATGTTTTATAAGGAGGAGGGATTAGGGGGGAGGAGGGTAAACAGAAAGTTGCGCGTGACGCTGTTAGACATGTCGCCGCAGTCGCGAACGAGATAAGGGGAAGCTGGGCCGCAGTGGAACTATCGCAGTAAGACAAACTCAATCATGTTTTTTTTGGCATAGGGAAGGCCAACGAGCAGGTACCTATTATTTTATCGAAACAGCTTTCAAAGAATGCATCCTTACGCAGAATTTACATTTCATCTAAAGGCAGTTCCTGAGTTTTTTTTTTGTAGTCACAAGTCTAACCTTGCCTAACTTATGTAATTCATGTGTAAGATATCCTGAAAACATCATGGTTTCAGCAGAAAATGGAGTTCGATGAAATTAAATTCGACTAAATGATGGGTTGCCCCAACGAGCATATAGGCCACCTGATGGTAACTGGAGTCTATACAGAGCTCCGCCACACCGGGCGTTTGAGAACAGTTCCCCGTCGCATGGCACTTGCGGCTAAGAACCCGCGTGTCATCGGTCCCACATTCTATGAGCGTCTACCCGCTAAACTTAAAAATGTAACATCCGACGAAGCATTCAAACATCAGCTGAGAAACCCTTTATTGGATAATCCATTATACTCTGTCGACGAATATTATGCAACTTAAATTGTAAAATTATTATTGATATTTGACCTTTATTAGTTTTTTGTATTGACATCGGAAACTGACCATTTATTACTTGTTTATCATTGTTGTTTTTGATTATTTGAGTGTTATTATATTATTGTATTATTTTAATATTATTTTATCAATTTGTATTAATGTTTTGTTGACGATATCAATGTAATTTCGTATTTTTTGACATGCAATGCAATCTATATTGTAACATTACATTGATAAATAAATAAACTAAACTAAACTATAACACATAGACATTTACAATAGACTACAATCTTAAGACTGCAATGCTAAGACTGCAAATGCATTGCCAACCCTGAGGACTGAGATGGAATGCCTATTTGCTAGTTATTTCACCGCCTTATCCCAAAACTTAAAACGTAACAAAGCAAATTGCTGTTTGAACATTGTACTAGTCGGAAGCAAATAATTCCTCTCCTGGTGTTACAGGTGTCCATAGGCAGTGGTGATCACTTCATATATTTTATTATCAGGTGATCCGATCCTCTAGCATAAAAAAGGCGAAGAATGTGCAGGAGTTCTTTTTTTATTATTGAGACAATATTTAAGAAGTGTACCTGCGTCATTCTATCGGCAGTCGAGCTGTGACAAGGAAGCGGGGTGACAGCTGAAGTAATACTAGTATTTTATACGATATAGTAAATAACAACACGAGATTAATAGGCTATCCAAGTGA
Source organism: Acleris sparsana (assembly GCA_923062465.1). NCBI lineage: Eukaryota > Metazoa > Arthropoda > Insecta > Lepidoptera > Tortricidae > Acleris > Acleris sparsana. Next base: position 21,858,709 of record OV281286.1, read on the forward strand.
GCCTCAATTTAAATTGATTCCTTGGCATTTCCCTATCCACTAACAATTTTAACCCTTTCCTTTAAACCCTTTTTTCTACTGTTATTTTTCTACTATGTCCGCGGGATCTCTTTACAAAACGAGGCTGGAATACTAAGTTTTACAATTCAAGAGGACTCAATGGAGGCCTGTTCAAGTAATTACACGGCACGGTACCGCGAGTAATTGGGTTTCAAACACTAAATACCAGTTTTATCCGCTTAAATTCTAGTTTAATTAGTATTTTATGTGAGTTTTGGTGTTGAGACCTGATCCTGTCCGTTTTTGGCATCCTGGTAAAGTGGGGGGTTAGCTAAATTAACTTGCTTAAATACACTTAGGTTAATACATAGCATAAAGCGTTAAATTGTCAAAGCGTGCATTATTTTGCGACAATGCGTTATCTAGAAAATATACTTAACCTTGTTTCAAAAAATCCCAAAGATTATATTCTCTTGCCAGTCTTGAAGAATGGTGCACGAGAGTAATCAGTTTATTGTCTACTTTGTATCTACTTGGCCTACTGGATACCTGACCTACTGACCATAAAACTGCTGTGGTCAAAATTCGTTTACGTTAGGATTTTGCGTCTTGTCTGGGCCTACTGGACAGCCACCTGATAGCTCACATATTTTCTACTTGGAATCAGTCAGCCCTAGGAAAACAATACATACATAGATAATAAATTCATATCTGGTGTTTACCTCTCCACAGGATTGTGCTAGCTATCCAGAGAGGTAATGCAGCCAGTGTAATAAGGACCATGCCGCGATCGGACCTGCTAGTGGGGGTGTTGTTTTTATACTGGTGATTATTATTTATATTTTTAATATTTGAGTTTTAATTTTTAATTTTATAATTGTTGAATAATATAGTATGAATTACATAAGACAACAATAGCAATTCATCCTGATTCTTACCAGCGATTTGGAATTAGGAACAAGTATTTAATTTACTTTATGTAATTAATGGCTTGCACTTTTTTACACGAGAGTAGATAATCACACGCGTGGACTAATTATTCGGTTAATGGGTATTTACTCTGGTGGACTAGGGTGCACAGAAGCACATAGAGTTAAAGAAAAAAAGAAATAAAGAAAAAAAAAATTGTGACAAATATAAACAAGAACAGATTTTGCAAAACGATTTCCATTTTTCTTGTGCCCCCGAATTTACAATACCCTGGTCAAGCTTTATAAATGTAAAGAATACTCAGTTTTCGAATTAAGACGAATGTTATCGAAGGACATGTTACGATTAACGTCCGAAGATACTGAGTCTTTCCTAAAAGTGGAATAATCTTAATTTCTCTCTCTTACACACGCTATGTGTACATACAAAAAACACACATACACTGTTCTATTTTTTGCATCAGGTACCTTTTTTGTTTTGCCCTATATTTTCTTTTAATTTATAAATATATAATAAATTAATCCACTTATATAGTTAACCGTACCCTCCCCCAGTCTGAGTCAGTTTCAATCGTAATTTGTGTATAATCTTTTGGAAATAAAATTACTCAGCGTATGCTGGCATTAATGTCAGTGCTGGTCTTCCGTTGGAACCATCAGGCGAAACCACGCAAGGTTTCAAACACATAATTATTTGGACACAAAACACGAATAATAAAATGAGAAAAAATATCATCATCATCATCATGTCAGCCGAAAGACGTCCACTGCTGGACATAGGCCTCCCCCAAGGCTTTCCACTCAGACCGGTCTTGTGCTTTTCGCATCCACCGCGGTCCCGCGATCCTGACGAGGTCGTCACTCCATCTTGTTGGAGGCCTACCTACAGCTCGTCTTCCGGTCCGCGGACGCCACTCCAGAACCTTCTGACCCCATCGGCCATCAGTCCTGCGAGCAATGTGCCCCGCCCACAAAAATATACACAAAAATAAAATGAAAATAAACAACTGAAGTAATAATAAGTAACTGGAGGTATATTGTTTTAATGTGACATGTCAATCATCTTGTCAGACGTATCGATGTTGTCCCGGAATGAGATTAAAGTCGGGAAAAGGACTAATCAGAGACCCTTGTCTGTTTGGGGCACGGCTGGGACGACCGTCCACCCGGGTATACCCGGATCGACTTCATTCGAGACACGTTTTATCTGTTTTGGACTTCATTTTTTAAAAACTGTTCGGGGCCTGCTATTAATTGACTACTTTCTGTCTCTAAAAACATGTCTTGTATAAATATTAATAAGATAGTTCGGGTATTTGGATGTTTGTTACTCAATCACGCTTCAACCACAGAACGGATCGGCATGAAATACGCACACATATGGGTTAGGTCCGAGAATAACGATATTCAAAATCTATGCGGATGAATTATTATTACTACACGGGACTTAATCGCGTTAAGGGATATATAATTAATTACTAGAATTAATTATTACCTCGACGTTTCGGACGTGACGCTACGCCCATGGTCTCGAGGGGAGAGGGGGGAGGGGGAGGGGGAGGGGGGGGTGATCATGTGAGTTTAAATCAGTATATGCGGATGAAGTCGCAGGAAAAAGCTAGTATGCAATAAATTAAAAAATAAAACCAAAACCTGACTAAATCAGTAGTGGTAAATGTAGGTTAAGGGACAATAAGTGTTTATTAAAATTTGTACAACTGTTTAATACAATATAATTACGAGCATGGACTCTGTGGTCTGAAATAAATTTATTTTATTTTATTAGGTACTAGAGGACAACCGCGACTTCGTTCGCGTAGAATTAGTTTACCGCTACTCCCCCTACTTCTTCCCGTTGGGGGTCCTTTCTTGCACCCCTAGACCTCATAAGGAACCTATATACCACAAATGGAATCTTTAGACTCAGCGTTTTGGGTATTTGTAGTGCACTATGGTTTTATGTTAGTTCAACCTTATCTGCAAAAATAAAATGTACCGTAAATCAAAAGCACTAAGGTGTAGTGATATCAAAATCGAGGCAAATCACCCCCAAAATAACTTTCTACCCCTTTTTCACCCCCTTAGGAGTTGAATTTCAATAAAATACGAAACACGTATATCAATTCTGTTAAAAAATGTTTATGCGAAATTTGAAGTAGATTGGACCAAGGAATCACGTTGTCCCATATAAAATTTGCTCTTTTTTAACCCCCTTAGGGGTAGAATTTCAGAAAATCCTTTGTTATCGGATGCCTACGTCATACAAAGAACACTCCCTTCTTGTTTCAGGTCTCTACGATCAGCGGTTCAGGCTGTGCGTTGATCCGTCAGTCAGTCAGTCAGTCATTCAGGACAAAGCATTTTACAAGTATAGATTTTATACTGTTTTTGTAATTCGTTTTCTTCCTTATGGCTTGAAATAAAGTGCGTATAAATAGTGTTTTGGTTCTCCTACTTAAATAAGTCTTGTATCTTTAGATGCCACACTACCCTACGAAGCCCATCCGGGTTGAGTTTAAACGAGTGTCCATATTTTAATTAAAATGTCGCTCTGATCGATGCCCGCTTTTTCCTGGTAAACCGGATATCCGACCCTATGCATGTCACAAACAGTAATTAAATTAATATAAAGTCGTATATCTATACTTTGAGTGACTCTCCATCACTGAAGGTTGGCAGTAATACACTTGATGGTTTCTTTATACAGATAAAACCGCGAGAGCCAGTTTAAAAAGTTTTATCACGGTTTTAATACCAGTCCGATCTCTGATGTTTCTCAGCCATAGAGGTCCATTATCCTCCTTCCAACCTCTTTTTCTTTCGTCATTCGTTTTAAAGTCCGCTTTTCGATTTATGAAGGTAGGTAGGTTTAGAACAAATCCTTACTTCACAGGAGGTGTTAATGTTGTCATCTATCTATAATGCAGTAATCAGTCGTAAAAAGTGGGTGGGGTGGGCTCCACTTACCCTGTCTTTTAGAACAATAAGCACTGTCTTCATCATCATCACTATCATGTCAGCCGAAAGACGTCCACTGCTGGACATAGGCCTCCCCCAAGGCTTTCCACTCAGACCGGTCTTGTGCTTTTGACATCCACCGCGCTCCCGCGATCCTTACGATCCACTCCATCTTGTTGGAGGCCTACCTACAGCTCGTCTTCAGGTCCGCGGAAGCACTGTATCGATACACAATAAGCTAGTTTTTCTTATTTTATAAAAAATAAAACTAGGCAATCACGCGCAGTGCCTAATATTCGAGATACTTCGTTCTACTCATCATTCCGCCATCTTTATTTCTGTAAAGCCTATTGATTACTATTGGAGCGCTGCCAACGTTTTGATGACGTGCTTAAGAGTTCTCTTTTCTTCCAAGTTGAAATAGTTTTAAACTAACAGTATTAATATTGTATAATGTTTGCGGGTGGTAGGACCTTGTGCAGGGTCCGTCCGGATCGCTACCACCATTTTATCCATTAATCTACCGCCAAACAGCAGTGTTGGCATTGTTGTGTTCCGGTTTGGGGATATGACAGCTGGTGTAATGACTAGCATAGAGGCATTCCTTCTGTTGGCAACGTATTTGCAGTTTTAGGCTTGCAGTGCTGTGAATGTGAATGTCTATGGGCCACAGTTTCCACTTACCATCAGGTGGCCTGTGTGCTCGTTTGCCTTCTCTAAGCCATAAAAAGAAAAAAGAAAATATCGACAAAGTTCTGTTGTTTCACGGGTAAAGTGTTGCCAGGTTCCATACCTGGCAACACTTTATAATAACTCAAATTTTATAATAACGAGGAAATATCGATGGGATAGAAAACCCTTACATACAGTCACCAGTACTTATATTATATATTAAGACACGCTATTATACCCCTAGTAATAAAGACGTGTCATACCTATATATTTGTGCCCATTGTTGGATTATATATTATTGCTGCACGCGCTAAAATGTGTTTTGTTCGCTGTGACTGTGACGAGACTACGTAAACTCGTACGTTGACGTTTCTTACTCGATAGAAGGAAAATGTTCGTTCGTTCTCGAGTTTTGGAAGTGTTTAATTTAATAAAAGTAAGATTGAATAGCACAATCCAAATACAGTTCCCATTAATTCCAAAACGTCTGTTTGTTATTTGTTTTCCTGTTTACATTTCAAAGTAGAACTGTGGAATGTAATGTTTGATGTATTATTTAAAAGTTACAATAGTTATAGAGTGCAAATTCGTTACTGGCCAGTGATGTGTAAACATCTCTTTTTAAAATTGTTATTTATTGTGCTGTAGAGTTAGTATTGCTAAGTAAATAAAATTAATTAATTAATCATTTTCGTACCCACTCCTGTCAAAGTTGGTGACTCTACTCTCGAAGTTGTTGACGACTATGTATACCTAGGACAAAAAATCCAGTTAGGTAAGTCCAACTTCGAAAAAGAGGTCAATCGTCGAATCCAACTCGGATGGGCAGCGTTCGGTAAGCTACGCACTATCTTCTCGTCCCAAATACCACAGTGCCTCAAGACAAAAGTCTTTGATCAGTGTGTGTTGCCAGTGATGTCGTATGGATCCGAGACATGGTCGCTTACAATGGGCCTCATAAGAAGGCTCAAGGTCACTCAAAGGGCGATGGAAAGAGCTATGCTGGGTGTCTCCTTGCGAGATCGAATCAGGAATGAGGAGATTCGCAGGAGAACTAAAGTAACCGATATAGCTCACCGGATTGCAAACCTTAAGTGGCAGTGGGCGGGGCACATTGCTCGTAGAACTGATGGCCGTTGGAGCGGAAAGGTTCTAGAGTGGCGGCCGTGAACCGGGAGACGAAGTGTTGGCAGACCTTCCACAAGGTGGACTGACGATCTGATAAAGGTCGCGGGAAACCGCTGGATGACAGCAGCAGAGGACCGATCGTTGTGGAAAACCTTGGGGAAGGCCTTTGTCCAGCAGTGGACGTCTTGCGGCTGATAATGATGATGATGAATTAATCATTAAATTTAGCACGTTATTTCAATGGTATAATTGAATTGTAATCATAATTATCTTGGACTCGACCGTTCAGTTTGCCAATTTGCGTCCGGCAATCTGTACAATATGGGAGGGCAAACAGGACGCCTCAAACTGTTTACCTGATGTTAATATCGAGGGACATTCTTACACAACTGACCTAGAGCCTAACTACGCTCTAGCTTTGTATTATGGATACTTATACAAAGATAAACATACTTTTATAGAAAAACTAGCGACCTACCCTCGCCTTGCTCCCGAAACCTATCTTAAATCACCGTATCTATTGATGATTGATTAAAATCTGCTGCGTAGTTTAAAAGATCTCAGCGTGCATACACAGGGACAGGCGGCGGGAAATGACTGTTTTATACTAAGTAAAGATACGTACTTAATGCGTAAAAGATAAGATTAAAAATAATAATAAAAAATAATAATCAGTAAGTAGGCCGCTCGGGCACTTTTACACGTCAAGAATCAACCAGCGCTTCCCAAGATGCGGCAAGAGCTGAGACTCCGCAAGAAACTCAGCAGTCAGTCATTATTTTAACATATTTCATATTGCAATGGTAGTACTTAGTATTATATAAAGCTACAAGTATTCAATTAAATATAATATCAAATAACATGTGTAGTTCAGCCGGAAAACATGCCAAAAATCTTACGGGAGAGATAGAGAGAGAAAAGAAACAACTACTTATGTGTATATGAGATAGTGCAAGATGACCACATGAAAGTTTCGATATGTTTTCTTGCATCAACGTTGTCCCCTAGACAAGAAAAAGCAGGATAAAGCTTTTGCATTTGAACAAATTATTATTGACTAAGTTTCGGGTGTAGGCCATGCATTTTTGTCTGTTAGATAGTCCTCGACCCTATAATACGCTGTAGACATTAACGACCTTTTCAAATATTTAAAAAAAGCGTAGAAAACATCTAAGACTCTACAAGCACTCGCGCAGATAACACAAATTTTCGAGAGTCGAACCCGAGCCCGCTGGGTTTATAAGCTACTAACTAGGCACCTGCGTCGTGACCGCAGTCTAAAGGCCGGATTAAAATAAAATGCTTCTGGTCTGAGCCGTAGCTATTATCGTTGTGTTTGAATAAAGGTAATATAAAGGACATTAAAGACAGTATGTAATCGCTAACGAGGTACTGGGACGTAACGGACAGTGGCTAAATCAAGCCATTTTGATTAATTAAAATTGATAGCGAAGCAGCTTAGGTGTGGTACACGAGGCAAGTGGCAGGCGGGTTGGTTTTAGATAAAGATAAAGTGACATTTATTCGCAACAAAACAAAACCACATTACATACAAAAATATCAAGACACAGATAAAATGATGCGAATTGGTCCCAACTCAGCATTCGCTAGCATTAAAGCCAGCACTGGTCTTCCGTTGGAACCGCTTGGTGAAACAACGGAAAGTGACACATTTAAAACAAAACAACTCTAAAAGAAAAACATCAAGGATCAAACACAATAATTTGTTCGAGATTATCTTATTTTGGACGGGATTCGAGTTCAATCAATTAAATGCAACTGAATAAGTAGACTTTAAATTACGAGTATACTAAGCTAGACTTCTTTGAAGAGAATGAGAAGAGACTTTTTAATTACGTGTAAATATTCATAGTACAAATCGAGAGTTAAGTTTGGACTAGGTCATTTTGTGTGGTATTACCCCCTGAATATACATTGATTGTATGATATACGCATAATATGAAAATTAACCTTATAATAAAATTGATTGGTTTTGACACCTATTGTCACTCAGCGTAAGTTGCAGCACTTAGTACCATAGCGCTGGTTTTTTGTTTACCCCATACAAACTCTATAAAATATAAGTATTTGGTTGACCCTTTAAAGTAAGTTTAAATTTAATCAGAAGTATTTACGGTACAATTTAAATATACAGGGTGTCCAGGAGATAGTGGCCAACCTTACAGGGCTGGATACCTCAGCTCAGGAGTAGTCAAAATATGATAAATGATCTTTTGTAAAAGTCGCACTTAAAACGAGATATCGAAACTTTTCAAAATTTTGGAAATGCGGTGATCTGGTTCAGCATTTTCAATGGCACGACCACATTTATTAGAATTTTTCGGTTTCCTTGGCTGTGAAAGAAAGCTTTAAGACCCTTTTAACGAAATTAATAAATAATTAGCATTACCTTTTATAGTAGTTTTGTATCATTTCCCATTCAGGTAAACTGTCTTTTAAAACATTTGAAATCAGTTAACTTCATTTTAAACGGAAACAAAAGTAGTTTTTTAAATTCGACCACTATCTCCCGGACAACCGGATAGCTTTTAAAAAAAATACATTTTCAAATATTTAACTCGCTTATGCTTATGTTATACAGCAACCCCTAAAATCCCAATAAGGGAGCTTAATTATAAAAATTCACGGTCGACAGAATCGCACGAAATGGCCGATCGTCATAATACCAACTTTTTGACGGCCGCCATTTTGGATTTCTGAAGCTAATCTTGGGCAGAAGTGGTCAGTAAAGAAAGTCCACTTGTAGCACTTTAGCTTTAGAAGCAGGTTTCATTCAAAAAACAACTAGGCTAAAATGATAAGTTTTCTCTAGTACTTCTGCCTAATCAGTTAATAGTACATTGTGCATCAAGGGTAGTATGAAGGGAATTACTAACGAGAGTGTTAGAAGCCCGACGCCGAAGGCGGAGGGCTTTTAATGACTCGAGTTAGTAATCCCCTTACTGCCTGTGATACACACAATGGTTTTCATCACATTTGCGAGGAAAAAAAACAAAGAGAAAACACTTTAACTCTGCAAAATATAAAGAAATAACTTTTGACGAACGGGAACGTAAATGGAAACGATATTTTTTGTGACCTCTACCACAGATAATAACTGCGTTTAGTTTCGACCTGGATTCGAGCCAGATTTAGCCAATTTGATAAAAATGTATAATTACTAAAATTAATGATAAATGTTGATATAAACTTGAAATAGGTATAAAAATAATGAAGTTTAATGAAGCGTAGGTATAGGTTTTGTGTAATGTAAGTTAGTCTATAGCTAATTTTTAAAGATGAAATTAGAAACCTATTTAATTTTTGGCTGAAAATTAAACCTCCTTAGTCAGAAATGATGTACAAAAGAGTTGCAAATTTTAAAAAGAAAGTCATTACTCCCTAGGGATGACAAACTCGCCATTATTCCCGCGGGAACAATTTAGGCCATTGTCCTTCTGTATACAGGCATGGAATAACACCATTTACGAGCAAGTGTGATGAAATAATTCATTTATAAATCAAGAGGAGAGGTGCATAATAAAATTACACCCTCTGATCATTCACTGTAGGTATTAATTAGAAAAACTTCATCGTAGAACAGTACGAATGTGTACAGACACGCACGGTTGGGGACACGTCACTCCGCATAAAGGTTAACGCACACATAACCGCTCGGCACCGGATCGGCACCATATCAAGTCGAACCGTTCAGTATTATTTATTTCAAACTCTAAGCTATACTGTAGCGCACTTATCGGCATCGGAACGACAACGCCTCGCCTCGGCACAAGCTAGCAGTCCTCCACTGAAAAATATATCGTACTAACACAGATAAAAGCTCACAGGACGCTGTTACGCTAATGAGTCAATCCACAACTATTTAGCAATAGAGTATTAACCCTGAATACTATCGTCGTGGGATGACACATTTTTGCGTAACAGCGTCCTTTTTCAATGTCGCACTTTGACCTGATCTGGTATCGCGCGGTTATGCCTGCGCCAACCTTAATACCTATGAGAGCACAGAGGCCCTAGATAAGATGCATTCGGCGCACGTTATCGTTGTCCAAAATGTATAGAATTGACGTAAGCTGTCAGACGGTCGCGTCGAGCGCCAATTCCATACATTCAGTCAGTTTTCAAAAGTCGTTTACGTTAGCGTTAAGCATATAGGTATGCTTTTCAGGTAAAATTAGGGACAAAATTAAACCATTAAGTTTCTAACAGAATTACGTTGCAAATATTCCAAACGTTTTCCAAATGAAGCGATGCAATTTCTAACAGAATATTATTTAACAGAAATGAACGGTGTTGCTATTGACATATTTCAGATTTTACCGCTAAAATGTAGAATTTAATAGTGAATACATAGTTTACGATACTAAGAACCATTTGACTGATAAATTTTCAAAATAAAGGGCATTACGATAGGCGGAATTAATTAGACAAAAGCGAATATGAAAATTACAATAAAACATTATTGTAACAAAATGATTAGAAATAGTTTGATTGTAAAGCATAATATTAAAAAATACGTACAACTCTTTTGGTCTTTATATTCTCTAGTGGCGGTAGGACCTTGTACAGGGACCGTCCGGATCGCCCGATCTTACCTTATTTACTCTTGTGAACAAAGCAGAAACACTTGGGATTAGCCCCACGCGTTCCTGCCAAGTGTCACGTGCAATTTAATATTTTTAGACAAAATGGCGGATTTAGATTACATATTTACATGGACGACAGTATCAAAACATACCATGTTTTATAGGTTGCTTTTGTTACACTTTTTACTTTATCTTATCTTATCTTTACAGATGAGCGTCGTCGGCTACTTCGTTCTTTTAGGATCTTTGCGCAAATTGTCCTCTTACACATTCAGCTGTCCGAATGTGCAGGCTACCTACCTCACCCTTCATCCTACAGCATCGGTCCATGTACTTAAGTTATAAAAACTCATTGGTACTTTACGTTTACGAGTGGAATCTCTAAACTACTACGCCACCGACGCTCTTTAACGCTGCGGCTCCACTGAGGCGGAAATGAGCGGAGTGGAGTGGAGCTCTGCTGTGCCAATATTAACCAATAGAATTTAAACGAACGTGCGCAACGCGTTCGTGACTGCAGGCGCTTTCTATTGGTTAATATTGGCACAGCTCCGCTCCGCTCGTCTCCAACTCAGTGGAGCCGCAGCCTTACACTTTTTATATTATTAGTAGCTGTGTTTGCGCATAAAATATTTGTAAATTAACAGCGACCCATATATCAGAATTGTTTGTATATATAGTCATTGTAATATTCATTTATTGCTTTATGTTGTATAAACATTGCAAGGGCACTGAAACAAGACACAATAATACTCTTACATGTCTATTTAAAAAAGCACATTTTTACATTATAATACATAGATGAAATTTAATGGTAAAAGGCTAACAGATTTATTCATTCTTGTAACTCGAAAAACTCCTTAAGATACAACAAAATATATACTCTTTTTTGTAAGATCTGTACATGAAAACATTTCATGAAAAATTATCTGACTGATGGTCAAAACCGCATCAAAATCTGTAATTTAGGAAGGCTTAGCGGTATACAGAAAGACAGAAATACAGACAGATCGGAGAGCGAGTTTGTGTTGTACCATGTAATAATTTTAAGACAGAAAGATAAACAGCGATCTCGATACCTACCTGAAATAAATGTTTTACGCATATTATAATTTGTCTTATAATGTCTAAAATATTTAGTTTGAAATGAATATAAGTATAAATACTTATTATTAAAAAGATACTTCATGGCTCACGTTGCCTCAAATTAAGTACTAATTATGAAATTGTCACTTAACAGAGTTCTAATAACCCTTCTGAAGTGGACTATCTTGTATTAAAACTTCTGAAATAAAACGGAAAGGCAAAAACAAAAAGCTATAACGCGAATTCAATCAACCCTATTTTAAAACTTATGCTAAACAAATTAGAAATGTTTTTTTAAAGCGTATTAACACTTAACACCATACAGTTCTGAAGAGAAGAGTTCCCAACCCGAGCTAATTCCTTTTGATTTTTAATTGAATTTTTCACGTTTTCGTAAATAAGGAATGTTTTATCTCGTTTGCCATTAGATTTGTATAACGAAATTTAAAACTCCAAACTTCGTAATCCTTTCCTCCTGAACTTTTTAAAAGGCTTACAAAATGAAGGGGTGCTTTATGATAATATTTAGGGCTTCATTAATTCATATCTACACACGTATCATAAAGTCACCTATAATGCGTTTAGGGCATCTATTCTGGGCGGTAAAAGCCATAGTTATTGTTGTATAGTACTTACTTTCTTACTCCTTTGGCTTAGCAAACCCAAAGTAGATACGAGTCGGCACCAGTAGGCCTATCCAAGATGTAACGCCACTAGCGTTTTTCATTTCTATAGACTTAAAATATAGTTAACATAAGCGATCAACGCCATCTGTCATCAATTTACGTCAATCCTTACTTTATCGATTTTCAAAAATCTTTGACTACGCCCCCAGCGCACTCTATCTTGAGCAATCTCCTATCAGTTTTCTACATGCATAACCGAGAGGCCCGCCCATACTATTTGTATCTTTCTACCCCTTTGAAGGAAATTCCATTCGCAATCAGGTTTTCCTTTAACGTTATACATATATATATATTACATTTGTTCTGGAGTGGCGTCCGCGGACCGGAAGACGAGCTGTAGGTAGGCCTCCAACAAGATGGAGTGACGACCTCGTCAGGATCGCGGGACCGCGGTGGATGCGAAAAGCACAAGACCGGTCTGAGTGGAAAGCCTTGGGGGAGGCCTATGTCCAGCAGTGGACGTCTTTCGGCTGACATGATGATGATGATGATATATACATTATTGTATTCCTTCTTTGCGTTGCTGATTTTAAAAAGAGAAATTTAAGGGTTTGTTAAAGATTTTTAACTGAAGACTTTCCACTTAATCTCAAGTTCTAAATCCTCAGTCATGAGTCCTGCTGCTGCATCAGTATTCTACACCAGAAGAGGTTTTTAAATTGACTTAATTATCCAAATCAGTGGTTTGATTTATGTGTAATTGTGTATGTAGCCATTAAGCTGTTGGCAACTTACCGCCAAGCAGCAGTGTTCGCATTGTAGTCTTCCGGTGTGGGGATAATACAACTAGTGAAATTACTGGCATATAGGCATCCCATCTAAGTCCTTAAAGAGGGCAAGACATTTGCGTAGGCTTGCAGTCTTTAGATTGTAGTCTTGAAAATGCAAATGTCTATAGGCCACATATCCCAGTTACCATCAGGTGGCGTGTCTGTTCGTTCGCTTACTCCATGCCATAAAAAAACACTACCTACTTCAGGTTCTCCCCTCCTAGCTGTCAAGTTCAAACTGCTACATAGCTCTTTAGAACCACTTATATTATCAAGGAGACTGTCATTTGTTTTGACGCGTTGGCCTAGTTGGTAGTGCCCCTGCCTACGAAGCTAGAAGTCCTGGGTTCAAATCCCGGTAAGTGACGAATATTTCTTTATATGTATTGTGTAATGGTTGATTACATTGGTCCAGCAAAAGCTACCAGGAGACGTACATTGCGTCGTTACAACCGCTCTCGCCTCAAACGTGAAAACCAACTCGTCAATGTATTTCTACTGCTATAACGGCTTTGAATTTAAATCAATTACACAACGTTGTTCAAAATTTTCGAAGAATTTTCACAATTTACGATTCAATCCAAAGATTGATACAACCATCAACAAAACGACAGTCAATTTTACCTTTTTTCCTCAACAGAAATGTATTAACGAAAGCGCTTCATTTGAAAATGTCAGCCGGGCAGATACAGGTGATGAATCCGCGGCCATGATCACTCATCGCAGCGTAATGTGCGGGATAATGGTACACATCCATCCCGCTTGTCATAACAAGTTGCGTGGTACGAGCGATAGGGACAGCAGGGGAAGTCTCTGTTATTGTGGATGAATGTTATTTATCTTACAATGTTTCTTGGCAATCGATAGTCAACGTAATGTTTTCAAGGTTCATGCATGTATGCACGATTATTCCACCATAACTTATAAACGCCGACTTAGGTGTGTTTGGTATCGTTAGAATATTTTCACCATCCCTGGTGAAATAGAATACCTAAACTGTTAAAATTGAAAATAACAACTGGCAACAATTATTAATGTAGGTATCGACAACAGAAAAAAAAAATGCATGGTTTTTAAAGATTGTTATAATTATGTTGTCGTGTCATCATCAACATCATCATTTCAGCCATAGGTCGTCCACTGCTGAACATAGGCCTCTCCCAAAGATTTCCACCTCACCCGGTTGGAAGCGGCCTGCATCCAGCGGGTCCCCGCGGACTTGACCAAATCGTCCGTCCATCTCGCGGGGGGTCGCCCTACGCTGCGCTTGCCGGTACGTGGTCTCCACTCGAGAACTCTACGTTGTCGTGTATCGAGTCGAAATATTATGCAGTTGACTTACTGTCATTAGCTTAAGGCAATCCTATGCATTTTACAGGGCCTCTGATCAGTCAGGGTAAGAGGGGCATTTACCAGCATCGGGCTTTAAGAGGATTGTGAAGAGCGGCTAAAATCTCGTAGCTGTCAAAAAAAAAAACATACAGCTCCAGGCGAAAAAGTTTCTCACCCCCTAAATTAAGTCCGATTTTCACGATTTTTGACTTTGTTATAGTTATTAAAGACCTAGGTTTGTACCTACGTTTCTGTTCTTTGTTTTAAAAAGAATGATGGGCAAAATGGGCCCAAATAACCAATACAAATCTCATGTATACCACGAGGAAGCTCGTTACATAAACTTTATTTTCTAATACGGGGACAAACTACAAAAACCTCAGAGAAGAGAGTTATCAGCCTGCAAATATTCACACACACAACGTTCATTACTACACTAGCTGTGCCCCGCGTGCGTTGCGATGCTTTGGCGTTTCCCGTATATCCGACTCACGCTTGACCGATTTTACTATTTACAACAATTACAGCAAATAATGGGATCAATAAGCGTACTAAAGTTATAATTATATTGACGATTGGGCTGGGTTCCATACATTTTTGCCCATCATTATTTGTTTTGAGAAATATTTTCTTGGAGAAGATTGCGTAAGAATCAGAGAGGTTTAAAGGGAGAAAAACGATTTTGATTTTTATATGGAGACTTTTAGCTTCACAGTCCTCTTGACCTACTTTAAAACAACATAAAGGGTATTGGCCAAGTTTGTGTGAACATAACTGTCCCTTCCCGACCACTAAGCTCATAATGTGAGGCATTTTTATGCCCTATAGACCAAAATGTTCAGGATCGCGGAACCGCGGTGGATGCGAAAAGCATCGGTCTGAGTGGAAAGCCTTGGCGGAGGCCTATGTCCAGCAGTGGACGTCTTTCGGCTGACATGATGATGATGATGATGAATGGTCTAGAGGACCTATTAATACAAATAAATATATAAAATTCAAGACCTTTAAATATTTACGAAAGGCCGCATACAAAAAGTACACCAATTGTATATAATAATATATATATTTATGTCAACTCTTAACCAAAAACCTGTTCATTTTTTGGTAGTTAATTGCAGTTAACAAGTCTACTGTTCCTGTGTCAGCTGTGTCTAAAATGAAGCCCTCAAGACTCTGTCTCTGTCCTCAGCAGGGGGGGACCCAGGTTCGATACTCTCAACCTCCCGCGACCATCAGATTAATGACGTGAGGGACCTAGGAGGTTGTCAGGAGGAATCACAACTTGGTTATGGGTATAATAATGTCAAAATTCAATTAACTTTTATCTTTTAAGTTCATCAGTTTTAACCAGATACACAGATACACAAATACACACATACACAGGTCACACTAGCTTTTGTCTGTAAAACCCGTAATGCAGAATGTATCATATATAAAAACCTTCCTCTTGATAAAACCGCATTAAAAGCCGTCCTCCCTAGTACTAAAATAAACCTTGTTTGTACAACTATACAGGCAGTTCCAAATATAGACTTGGAGTGACAAAATTCATAATGTTGAAAGCATTATTTTAATAGGGAATTTGCATGAAATACCTACAGATGACACAAGCATTTTAAACCGCTAATCTGCGGGTGGTAGGACCTTGTGCAGGGTCCGTCCCGATCACTACCGCCATCTTATCCATTAACCTACCGCCAAACAGCTGTGTTCGCACTGTTGTGTTCCGGTTTGGGGATAAGACAGCCGGTGTAATGACTAGCATAGAGGCATTCCATCTTAGTCCTTAGGGTTGGCAACGCATTTGCAGTCTTAGGCTTGCAGTCTTGTGAATGCCAATGTCTATGGGTCACAGTTTCCACTTACCATCAGGTGGCCTGTGTGCACGTTTGCTTTCTGTATGCCATAAAAAAAATAGACAATTAGATCCAATATACCGTGACGTCGTGTATATAGTCGGCCATCATCATAAACTAATAATTAAATTCTGTTTTTCTAGAAAGAGATAGGAGCAACATTTTTCGGTTAGTCATTTGTATCGCTATTCAAAAAATGATTTCCTAACATGCATAGCTTTTATAGAAGCTGTGAAAGAAATCATAAATATTCCCTATTCCAATTCCTATCATTTCGCACGTGTCGTCGTCGCGGTCGCCCGGCACGTCTAAAATGAGACGTAACGCACGAACAGTGAACGGCGGCCAAACCCCGGGAGAGTCTCGGTTTTAAATGAAACACAAATAATGTATAAAATTATCTTTCTTTCTAGAAATTCGTAAACTAATAAATGAGGTTTTTATTTCCCAGTTGGGTTTTAAGCTTATGCCCGCGACTTGGTAATCCTTCGCAGTAATTCATGGTATTTAAGCTACTTATCCCCATCATTTTTTAAATCCAAATACAAACTTTAACTTTTATAATATTAGTCGAGTGGGTAAGTACTTATGTCTGGGTTCCTGTTTATTATCTGAAGCCTTATCCACGTAGGACAAATTGAACGATTTTACTTTGGAAACTTATTATTTATTAAACGATGGTAATTTAACTTTTTTACATCGGTTCGTTGTTCCCAAAATTGTTTATTAACTGTACCTTCCTCTTCATCTAAGTTCTACAACAATTCCTTCACTTTTCAAGCTGTCCGACTGTGGAACTCCCTTCCTGTGGAGTTGCGGCGGGCTAAATCTTTGCCTATCTTTAAGAAACTTCTTCATGAGCATTTTTTGTCGCAGTCATAATTGTTCTGTCTTCGTCAATTTCTATCGTGTGGCTGTCTTTTTATTGTTTTCTCTGATGTGGATATATTGGTATTTATTTATGTATTTATTTATGTATTTATTTATAATTATTTGTTTATTTATGCTTATAGTATATATCTTGTATGTATTTGTATATATTTACCTATCTATTTACAAAAAGTGTCTTGTTATTGCTTGCGTGAAGTCTGCGCCACCTACTGTGTAAAATATTTTTGTTCGACACCATGTCCCTGTTAAGGTTGTCTGGAAGAGATCGCTAACTAGCGATAAGACCGCCTGTTGTTTACCTGTTGTTTTTGTTTTAATTTTACTGGATCTCTGTAATGTTTTGTTTGGTGTTCAATAAAGTGTTTTGTATTGTATTGTATTGTATTGTAATTTATAATTAACACAAGACATCCCTAGACTATCTGTTCAGCAATAATTATTGATCATCGTCATTCTCCTGCCCTTATCCTTGTGCAGGGTCCGTCCGGATCGCTACCACCATCTTATCCATTAACCTACCGCCAAACAGCAGTGTTCGCATTGTTGTGTTCCGGTTTGGGGATAAGACAGCCGGTGTAATGACTAGCATTGAGGTATTCCATCTTAGTCTTCAGGGTTGGCAACGCATTTACAGTCTTAGGCTTGCAGTCTTGTGAATGCGAATGTCTATGGTTCACAGTTTCCACTTAGGCGGCTTGTGTGCTCGTTTGCCTTCTCTATGCCGCCATAAAAAAAACTAATTTGGTGTCGGCGCAACGTGTATTTTTCTTCCATACTTCTCTATCAGTCGTCATCTCGGTAGCCAATAGCAATAATTAAACGATAAAAATCCTCACAAATTTCCTTCTTTATGGTATAATGTTGAATGAGACATATTTTTTACAAATTAATTTTGGCGTCTAATAGAAGCGTTTGACATAATATTAGAAAATACAAAAGAAATATGAATTTAATATTGCTTCAAAACACAATGGCCAATAATTTACTCCGTCGGCGTTTGTACGTTAAAGTGCCTCGTACCTATATAAAATGAAATGTGACATTTAGATGTCTTGATAAAGGTCTTGTCTAGGTGTCTGAGTGGGAGATACTATCGAAAACGTATTTTTCTCAAACATGCTTTGTAATGTCGGCGTTATGTTAGTTATTTTAGGCTTCAAAGTGCCACGTTTCCGACGGAACAACTCGAGAGAACTGTAAAGGAATTTCATACGAAATTGAAGGCCTAGGCCGGGAAGTATTTTTTTTAAAAATTTAATTTGGCCATGGTGGCTGTGTTTATGAAAAGGCTAAATAGCTGTTTTTTTTTTAATTTACTAAGCCGTGCATCCAACAGAGCGTTTGCATGTTTATTTTAAGTACCAGGAGCGCAGAGGTAATTAGGAGGTTAGCACGATGCGGGATGCGGCGAGCCCCGCGCGCGCCACTAGCGGGCCGGCGGGCGGGCGTACTGAGCACTGTAGGTTACTTTTAATGTTTATGCACTCCTAGTACCCATTTGACATTGTAATTTTCTCAAAAATGACAGGAAAAGTTGACATTACTATCTATATATTGGGATGCGAAGTACATAGTTTACTGACAGATCTCAAATTAAAAAAAAAAAACATTGCGTGCTCGCTACACAAGCACGCAATGTTGCATACAAATTTCATTACCATCTAGTATCTAACTTTTTAAAAAGTGAAAACGGCCTTAATAAAATGAGGGCACAAGTCTTATTACATCCAAATTTTGTTCGGAATATAACTTTTTTATCTGTATCTCGAATAGCTTGAGTAGTTTTAAAAAAAAAGCTTGCGTTTCTCCTTGTCATAAACAAAAGACGGTAAAGAGTAGGTAATAATATTGTCTGTATAGATTGTGTGGTATTTCTTTCCTTAATAAAGTACTTTACTCCAACATAATTTTATTCTTGCGATTTTTGAGAAAAGCACTATATATGCCTCGGCAGGAACGGCAATTGCGGGCCTCGTATTTTTAAACGGACTCGCAAGCTCGTCCGTTTAAACCAATCCTCGCCCCGCAATTGCCTACTTCCGTGCCTAGGCAATAATGTACTATTTTGTTTTAATTATTTTAATGAATTATGTTTGAGAAAAGCACTATACATACTTCGGCGGGAAATATGGGGTTGCCCGCCTCAGACCTATATCCGGCCTTGCTTCGCTCGGCCGTGTATATAACTTCGGCCGGCAACCCTTTTTGTCCCGGCCTCTGTAGTAATGTACTAATGTAGTAATTGACATCGGGGTTTGGGCTTGATTTTGATAGGTTTTAATGTTAGTACCGCTTGCAGCAAGAAGGCAAAAATGGTGAAAGTCGCCAATGTCTCGACGCGCACCGTCCTGTTATGTTTACTCGTGGTGGGCGCGTACGGTCGAGGCCATCGAGCAACACGGAAGGGAGTAATAATTCGCAACATTTCCCCTTTGTCAAAGTACAAGCCCAAGTGGGCATGCGCATCTAATAAAACTAGTTGACACTCGGATTGTCAACTAGACAGAGTCCAGTCGCGCGAGTGAACGTTACCTACGCTTTATCAACATCGAGTTCGCTATCCCGTACAAAATTCGGATCTGTTCAGCAACAAATCCGACATCTCGCTGTTCAGCCTTATCGTGTCAATGTGTGTATTGTGACTCGTTCGTACACAAAAATTGCTCGAGGTGTGCAAGTTTTGTCGACGTATTGTTCTATTTTATGTATTAGTGTCATCATTACAGTTTTCTTATTATATGTAGGTGCACAGAGTTGCATTTGTGTGCAAATTTCCCCCCGCAAGAAGTGACAGAACCATTTGACTGATATTCATAGCTAAGGCGACTCCCTTCCGCCAGGAAAGCCGTGTTGCTCGATGGTCGAGGCACAGACGCATACATACCGCACAATTTATAACCAATATGGCGGTTATATACCGCGCAGGTAAACAATGCGGTTGCTATGGTGACGCGCGCTCCCCTCAAACCGCGCCCTTTACCGCTTACCTGTGACATCTAAAATCGACTTCCGCGCAGGTTTATGTCACGTGGTGCGCATTATACCTTTGTTTGTAGATGAACTACTGTTTTTACTGTGTCACAGCCTAGTTTCACGACATCCAGCCGTGATTTTCACTTAGCAATGACTTTTATTAAAGCTTTCTATACAGCTGGCAACACGTTTGTCGCTATGTATGTCTCTTTTATTGCGCTCTAGTTAGAGGGAGAAGTCGCAGGCAGTTGGAGTATCCTGGAAACATTCCAAACGCTCGTGTTTATCTGAAAAATAATAGAACAGTGAACATGTATGAGTTTTTAAAATTGCTTGTGAATTCTGTGCAGAAAACAATCAACTGTCCAGCAGTAGCGCAGCATTCGAGTTATGTAGATGGTATAAAATATATTGTTATACCTATTTTTGTAATGTGTATTGTAATGCTGCAAATTGAAATAACAATACCACCTAATACAAAAATCAACATTACAGTAAACCTAACCTACAGATGCCGCCGCCAGTGGGACAGGACTCAAGCTACCAGAGGTTAGGGCTCCAGAGAGATGAACCTCCTCATAGTACGAGTTGTGTAGAGGAGTACTGCTTTCTGTATCTGGCCCTTCATCCAGCTATAGTGAGGGTCCCTTGAGGTGTTGGTCGCGACTCTTCGTTATGAGACTGTCGAGTCAATGATTGTTGAGTCAATATTCATTATTATTTTAATTTGAATTGATCCTGCAAGTTTATTGAAAATTAAAAAAGCTCAGCAGCAGTGATTAATTATTATCAATGCTCGAAAGCAACACCAAGATGGTCCGAGCTGCGGTCAAAAACCCCGCCTAATTCCCCTAATTCGTCCATCTATTGCGTACTTTCCGATCTCAGAAACAATAATGTAGTATAATATCAAAACATTGTTGTATTACCGTCTGTACCAGCGAACTAAAAACTAGTATCATGTAACATCAAACTTCCAAGCAACCACAAGCTCTGTCAGAACAATTGACCTAGCAAACGTGAGGAAAACTGCCCGGTCGGAGCGAAGGAGACGGCTCCGGGAAGTTTTCACGACCCTCGGATCGTAAACAAAGAAGAAGGTTAGTTAGGGCACGATTACACTCGCGTTTTGAACGCTGTGGCGTTTTAACCGCTGTCTACAAGGACGCATTTATGAAAAAGTTTTCTATTATTGGTTAAAAATAAGTAATGTTGAGCTGGCTAATTTAATTAAGACTGTTTTAGCGAAAAAATAAGTAACAAAGAAAAAAAAAATTACAAACAATTTTTGTACCTTCCTACGACTACTTACAATTTACAAGCTTGACTAATTAATTATCTAACACAAGCGGTCTCCATTCCATGGTGACACGCGAATCCAAAAGGTTAAAATAAGTGGTCTATTTTCATAAATCGCTAATTTATCGTTATAAATGCATCTTGACTAGGCCCCCGGTAATTTTTGATTATCTTAAATGTATCACTTTTCCACCCGGTGCAGCTAATATAAACCAACGAGTTTAACTAGTCCCGTCAGAGCGTACAAAACAGATTTTATACAGGCTACAACACTGCGGTGCGATACCGCACCGTAAAAACACAATATTTATACGTGATTATCAAAGTGCGTCACCGCACCGCATGTGTGGCCTGGCCCCAAAGTGCTAACAATCTGAGTATTCAATACTAATTATTTGTTGGTAATTAAAGGTAAGTTTATAGCATTTTAATAGGCAAGTATGCAGCGTGGTAAATTAAGCCTAATTATTTTTAGTTAAGAAAAAACCGTACGTAATTAAATATTAGTTCCGCTGATACTTGTGGCGGTGAAATAGTTGGATGGATATATGTTTTTTTAATATTAATATTTCTTCTTAAATATTATTGTTCAGCTACTCATACATAACACCTCAAATATTACTTATTAGATTGTCACAACACCTCACTTCGAACAATGTCCCACCCACCTGATGTCACACCATGGAAAAACCAGCGAAATAGATGAAAGAGTAATAGAATTGAGTGATTCCTAGTGCGATTAAGAGTGCATACAAAGCACTAACTCGTCTTATTCGAGGAGGGACATTATACCACGTCAATTAATGAAATAGAGCATAGAGGCATTCCATCTTAGTCCTCAGGCTTGGCAACGCATTTTGAAGTCTCAGGATTGCACTCTTGAGAAATCAAATGTTAGATCTCACTTACCATCTGGCTGGTGGCCTGAGTACTCGTGTGCCTTCTCCTTGCCTTTAAAAAGAGACTTTCATCAAACTTGTGTTATAGTAGATTGTTCAACAAGGGACTAAAGTAAGCCATTATGACACGAGATATTTCTCGCTTTGCTCGGGTGGATAAAGTTCGAGTGTCATTATGGCGTTTTAGTCTCGAGTTAAACACTCTACTTTTCACTTCGAATGCGAGAAAAAAATAATTATCAATTACTGTACAAGTAGGTACTAAGCTTAAAACCTCAAACAGTGCGTACGGCATAAATCTAATTTAGTCTATCTTGGTTGCGCGGCTTTTTTCTTTTTATTTTATTTTTTACATTTTATCCCGAAACGAAAGGCAAAGGACATTGGTCAAAACAGCCAAGTTTATTTAAAATTAGTTCTCAATGACGACGAACGCTTTAGATGTAACCTAAACTAACGCATAAAGGTGGGCAAAATAGAGTTTATATTAGTAATCATTAATCGTGTTTCACGAAATTAAATCTTTTTGTAATAATTTTGCACCGTTGGCATTTTGAGGTTATTTCCACGGCCTAAAAATGGTCCATACACAATCTCTGAAAATGGCGATAATCCTCCATTCATTAACAACGTGATGTTTAAATGCTTGCATATTTAGCCAACAGATACAAACATGAAAATTATTTGGACCATGCCTAATAAAATAGAACTATCCCTAATATATTTAAATATATTTATATTAGTAATCATTAATCGTGTTTCACGAAATTAAATCATTTTTTTAATAATTTTGCACAGTTGGCATTTTGAGGTTATTTCCACGGCCTAAAAATGGTCCATACACAATCTCTGAAAATGGCGATAATCCTCCATTCATTAACACCGTGATGTTTAAATGCTTGCATATTTAGCCAACAGATACAAACTTGAAAACTATTTGGACCATGCCTAATAAAATAGATTTTATCCCTTATATATTTAAATAGATTCATATTTGTAATCATTAATCGTGAAATTAAATCGATTAATTTATATTTTTTGCAAGAAAAATGATCCATATACAATCACTGAAAAAGGCGATGATTGGCAGTTTAAGGGTTTCCAAAGTAAATTAAAAAGAAAAAGTACTTTAGTCCCTAGGGAGTAAAGTGTAGTTTTATTCCCTAGAGATTAAATACATCACTTTAGTCCGGCTATACAAGCCAATTGTGAGTCATTTTAGAGCCTGAGAAGTGAAAAATTAATATCTTGCCTAATACTTCGCTCAAAGCACTGGGAAGAACTAATTATTTCAACATTTTCGACAGGGTAAATTTAATTGGTAAATCAGCTCTGAGGCCATGGATATGAGCAATCTTAGGATATGAAATGCGCCAACCCTGAGGACCAAGAAAAATACTTTAATAATGATAGCAAATGTAAATTGTCTGTAAGGCCTTTGGTCCTCAAATTTTTACAGTGTAAAAAGTATGTATGCGTTTCTAAATCTTCATAATGTCATTTCCGATATGTACCATATGCGACACCAAGTGAAATAATTAGGAATAGTAATAACCATTTGCGTAGCAACATTTTACCCATAGTGCAATCCAAGAGTTAAGTTCGCCTATGTACATTATCTATAGTGATGCAAAATGTTTTGTAATTGTTTATGTGCAATAAAGAGTTTACATACATACATACATACAGAAGCTGAGGACTAGGTCAATTTGCGTGAAATTATCCCCTGTTTTTTTTCCTATCTACACAGCAAAGGTAGACGTTTATTATAAATCGTGTTTTAATAGCAGGAATAAATTACAATTGTCTATGCATTTAAATTGAATATTTTAACCTGGTTACACAGGGTATTAAATCAGCGTAAATAACGCCGTAAGTAACGCTAATTACACGTTATTTTTAATTAAGACCGATGGAAATTCTCTCCGCTCGCCTATTACCCGGTGACAAAAGCTATAAAGTAAGTGGTGCCACCTGATAGGCACCACTCGCCATGTCTCCGATAAGTTTGCTGCTTGCGCTGGTTGCAGTCGTATTTGTTGCGGCAGAGCCGCCATTACGTGGCTCCTTAGCTAGCAGGTTGTCTCCTGTGCGCCTTGATCGACCTGTCACGGCTGAGGTCGAGTCGGGTCATTCCTCTGCTTCCAATGAGGAGTCAGATGAGCATGTTGATCTCGATGTGACATTAGAGCAGAATGCGCCTCTTGTCCGAGCTCATAAAGATTACAGATATACCCCTCTTGCCAAACATCCTCGCCCTCACGCGGCTCAGGCCAATTACCGCCCGAAAGTTATCGACCGTCCGGTTCACCCCAAATATCAAACTAGTCGTTACAACTTCTGCGGAATAGGCCTGTCAGGTAAATGTTTTTATTATTTGTTTAAAATATTATGATATTTTTCCAGCATTTTAAACTTTATATCCCAGTATTTGGTAGTGAAACGTTAGCTAAATGTAGTGGTGAGCACGTAGCATTTTTCATAAGGATTTAGTCAGTGATGAATGTATTTTCTCCTAATATGTATTTTTTTATGCTTAAGATAACATAAAAAGTGACTTCTCAGAGACTAGCTCTATAAGAGTCTTAACTAGGGCCGTGACGCTATAATTAGAGTAAAATTAAAACCCTTATCATAGTCATCATGTCAGCCGAGAGACGTCCACTGCTGGACATAGGCCTCCCCCAAGGCTTTCCACTCAGACCGGTCTTGTACTAAGGTTACCGACATGGCCCGAAGAATAGGTAAACTGAAGTGGCAGTGAGCGGGGCACATTGCTCGCAGGACTGATGGCCGATGGGGTCAGAAGGTTCTGGAGTGGACCGGAAGACGAGCTGTAAGTAGGCCTCCAATAAGATGGAGTGACGACCTCGTCAGGATCGCGGGACCGCAGCGGATGCGAAAAAAAACCCTTAGTCTAGACCTTTTAATCACGTTTACCAGCTGCTCTAAACTTCACATCATCATTATCATCGAAGCCGAAAGACTTCCACTACTAAACATACCCTCTCTCAAAGAACATCCGTGATAGTCTCGTGCCTCTTCAATCAGCTGATTCCTGTGACTCTGGATGCCTGATATTGATTTATTTAAGCGCCCGTTAAGCCTCCCAAGCATTTTAGGAGTCTTCTTCGAATCTTGATAAAAAGCTATCAATCTCGTCTGGAA
Organism: Acleris sparsana; assembly: GCA_923062465.1. Lineage (NCBI taxonomy): Eukaryota > Metazoa > Arthropoda > Insecta > Lepidoptera > Tortricidae > Acleris > Acleris sparsana. The sequence goes on from OV281286.1 coordinate 21,883,963, forward strand.
ATATGGCCTCGGTCCGAGTCAAAGAGTCTACCTATTCTATCTTCTAAATAAATGTGTGACTGGCTAAGAACATAATAGGACCAGCGGTTACATACATTAGCAAGAGCAGATGTCGTTTTATCCATATTATAGCTGACCAGCATAGGGGTGAAGCCAGACGAGTTGCGTAATTTCTGCTGCATACTAAAGTCCAGCGGATTTTATGAGAGTCAAACAGTTTTGAATGGAAACCAATGTTGCAGAAATTACGCGACCGAAATTACGTTCGTCTAGCTTCACCCGCTCGTGTTTTAAAAACCTTTTTTTTCTCAGGTAGTCAGAACCATGCAGATCAAGCCCAAGTAGACGTAGAACCTACTGTAATACCCCCAAAAAAGGACGTAGAACTCGTCTACGGGAACGTGAGTAATCAATTCAATTCATGAGCCTCTTAGCCCTCAATCCTCAATATTCTGTTTGACACTTTCTGATACTTCTCACATAGTTTACGTATGTATATGTATGTGTTCATGTAAGTATGTTTATTTATTTGGCCTGCTCTGGACCTTAAAATGTCTTAATTAATTTTAAAATAAGAGCCGTCGTTAGATTTTTCTTCATTGTGGCTGTGACATGGGCTACAATATTTTTATCATGTTAATGAGAGAGGGAATTTAATTAATTTTACATATATAGGTTACCTCCGATTTGATTCGAAAAAGTACGCCTAGGGCGGCCTCTTCCGACCCTAGAAACGAAGCGGAGAAATACTGGAAAAGGGCCGAATCTTAAGTACCCGAAACCGACGTGCGTGCATGACTCGATGTATGAATGTGGAAGACGCGAAAGACATTTGTCAGGATCGTAGCAGGTGGAAAGAAGTCGTCTCTGCCTACCCCTCTGGGAAACAGGCGTGATTTTATGTATGTATGTAGGTTACCTGAAAGAGATCACTATTTGGCGATCAGACCGCCTGCTGACTCACTATGTAATATTTATTTTATTTTCTTGTTGTTGTTTTGGTGTATGTGATGGGGCGTTCAAAGTGTTTGACTATATAAATCTATAGTGTCAAATGTCAGTACGTTTGTTTATATTCCTCTTAGCCCCTGCTGTTATATTTTTTTTATATTTGCAGTATTGTGCCAAACGACCAACAGGAGGAAATAAATTACTAGGCATGCAAGTGATAGCTTGCGACCTGGGCGGCAAGGAGAAACCGTATGTGATAGAACAGCTTCATAACGAGGATTCCGTGAAATTTAACCACTTTGATGTGTTTGGCACCCCAGGAGGCGTTATCGTCTTTGCCAAGCAGTTCTGTGGATTTAGACTTGGGTAAAACTTGAGCGTGACATGTTTTAGAGGCCCAATAAATGGTTGGAAATATATTAGGAATTTTAATTTACAGTAAAAAATGAAACTAATACAATGCTACTCCAATACAATGAACTTTTAACTTTGAACTTGTAAAATTGTGAAGCCACCTGTAGTTATTTCTGAACAGGACAATATGGAAGCATACAAGAAAAAAAAATGTTATTTTCCCCAAAGCCGACTTTATTAGTAAGGCCCTGCTGTCCGTCTATCTGTCAGTCTGGAAACCAGTTAAAATTTTCATATACTTAACAATAATAACAAAATAAAAAATGGGATATTTGTGTTTTTTGCTCGAAACCACTTGACAATAAACTAGAACCAGGTGGGATCTTAGACACTGGACAGAATGAAATTGACTACAGAAAATAATATTAGCACAAAAAACGCAGCGTTTTTCCAGCCTAGTGTAAACTAGGCTTACCCGTCGCGAGCTATCAAATCCGAAAGAGCACTGCCAAGTCGCGCCAGCCACTACAACATGACTTTTACAGCGGGACATTTTGTATACAAAGTGAATTATCTTCATGCGAGTGCCGTTGCAGTTTCGTAACTTTATTATTTTTGAGATAAAATGGTAAAGTATATTTTTTAAAGAAGCGAGGCACTGGTCAATCCGACTGTTTGAAATGTTATTCGATCCAGTTGTGATAGTTTTCAGCTAATTCATTAAAATCGTTTCGATAAAATGAGCTTATTGATCTCGTTAGAGTTTTTTTATGACAATCTTACGCGACCTAATCCTGAACTAAGGCTTGTACTTGGGTACTAGACAACGAAAAGCATACTTGTACAAAGAAATAGGGAATAATATAATACAAAACATGAATCATCTAAGAATTGGAAACAAATACTCGCTCTCATAGTACAAATATTTGGCCTTTTAAATCGAACCCAGGACCGCTAACTTTGTGGGCAGGGTCTAACATCTTGGCAAACCGCATCGTCAATAGATGTATAGATTGAAGAATCGTAGATAAGTATAGGATACGTTTTCTCCTAAAAATGTGATCGTTTCAGAGATTTACTATATTTTTATTATGTTTTCACGGGTGGTAGTACCTTGTGCAGGGTTCGTCGGGATCGCTACCACCATCATATCCATTAACCTACCGCCAAACAGCATTGTTCGCATTGTTGTGTTCCGGTTTGGGGATAAGACAGCCAGTGTAATGACTAGCATAGAGGCATTCCATCTTATTCCTCAGGGTTGGCAACGCACTTGCAGTCTTAGGCTTGCAGTCTTGTGAATGCGAATGTCTATGGGTCACAGTTTCCACTTACCATCAGGTGGCCTGTGTGCTCGTTTGCCTACCCTATGCCATAAAAAAAAAGGTTTATTTGAACACTGTTTGTCAATGTGCCACACTATTGTTTTTTAATTTTCAGCGTTATGTTAATGACTGTTTGTGTTATTTTTTTTAAATAAATAAATAAATAAGTAATAGAAGGGTATAAACCGGTAACGTATCACAAAGTCTAATTTTCATTTCCAATTTCCGTTTTATTTTACCGAACATGTAATATTTTTATGATGATGATGATGATGTAATATTTTCATCCATTAACGTTTTTAAATGCTCAAAGATTGACCTTTTGAACCTATAGGTTATATCCCACAAGGGAGAAAAGAAAGCCATGTCAGTAAAGGAAAGAAGGATCTGGAATTGTAAAGAACAAAGACAGGTAACCACGTCCAAGACAAAATAATGTTCGTCCTCCTCACACATTATGTTTGTTCTCATCGATCGAACATCGAACCTCGAACTTATAGCTTCGTAAGTGACTTACTAAGGAGTTAGGTACATAAGCCATCTTCGGGTGCACCAGCGCCCGACCAACTAGGAGTTGAGGTGGTCCCCATGGCCGAAAACGGTCGGAAAGATCATCATCATCATCATCATCATCATCATCATCATCATCATCATCATCAGTAAGAAGAACCTTGCACATACACCACTTGCTTGACACGTGCACGCTTACGTCACGCAAGCGCTGTGACATATTGTATGAGGATTCATACTATACAACGCAGTGGGACGCGCCCGTGCACGCATCAAGTGTGGCTCGGCCTTAGAACATCAATAAATCCACAACTTTGAAATTTCACTTTACTTTCCGTAGCAAATCGCTCATAACTTCCTTGGCGTACGTTTCCCCGCAATTCACTTATTTTCATCCTGCGCGTGATTCACATTGAGTAAACAAAATATTATAAGCCATCAACATTTTACGGCTTAATTCCATCGCGCCGGGTAAGTGATACCGTGTGGGGCAAGGGGGGTGTGACTAAGAGGGGTAAGCTAGGGGGCAAATCTGCGCGCCATTAGGGGCAAGTGGGCTAATTTATAAACATGCTCGTAGTTAAGGTTTCAAATTGTTTTCAAAGTTTATTAAGTTTCGACAGCGACTTTGTCCGGAGAGAAGTCGTTCATAGCCTTCATAGGCATTCCCTCTGGTACTGTCCAATTTTAAGGTAATAAGTGACTGGCACTCTGGGCTATTTTTTAGTGTGGTGAATAAAACAAATACTTTTCATTACTAGTTTTAAGAAACACGGTAACACTATTATTGGTTTAAAAAAAAAACAAAAAAAAAAGTTAAATGTTTTTTATGGCATAGAGAAGGCAAACGAGCACACAGGCCACCTGATGGTAAGTGGAAACTGTGACCCATAGACATTCGCATTCACAGGACTGCAAGCCTAAGACTGCAAATGCGTTGCCTACCCTGAGGACTAAGATGGAATGCCTCTATGCTAGTCATTACACCGGGGTCTTATCCCCAAACCGTTATTGCTTGCCGTTAGGGTAATATTGCCTGTGTTTTGTATTTTTAAAAACTTTTATTTAACTCGCAATGTATGTATGCATGTATGTACGGGTCAAATCTCGCAAGTTAAATTTGACCCACTTCCCGGTTTCCGATGACACTGAAAATTTGCATACGCCTTTAGCTCTGCTGACTATACACTAATATAGTACCATCAAGCTGATCTGATGATGGAGACTCAGAACTCCTAAATTACACATCCACCCGTCGTGTTAGAGCTCGTTAGAATCATGTTGACGAGTACATGACGTATTATTCTTTTACAATATAGAGTACAAATACGTAGATATAAATAAAAGATAAAGATAAAAAGATAAAATATGTTTATTCAGTAAGTAGGCCGCACGGGCACTTTTACACTTCAAAATCTACCAGCGCTTCGCAAGAGACCACTGCTGAGAAGAAACGCCGCAAGAAACTCAACAGTCAGTCGTTTTTTTAAAATAGGTACTACTTATGATATTATACAATTATAAAGCTTAACCTAGCATGATATAAAACAATGAATTTAACATAAAATTAAAATTAAAACAAAAAACATTCAAGCGTAGCTTGTGCAGGAAAATGTGTCAAAAGGTCAAAACTAAGAATTTTCATAGGGAGTAATAAGTAGTAGTAATAAAAAAATATTTATATAAAATATGTATATATATTAAAAATATATATATATACTTTCCTAAGACAGTGCAAGACAACCACCACATACAATGTTTCGATACATTCTCCTACAGAAACCGTGTCCCCTAGACAATACATATACAATACTTACATATTTTTTATGCCTATTTTATTAGTGAGTTATTTAGGTATTTAGTTAAGTTTAGGCCAAGCATTTTTATCTGTTAGATAGTATAACCAAGTACCTATATTATTTGGGGACGATGTAAATAAATCCTACTAAATGTTTATTTCGTATCTTTCTTCCAAGTGAGATACACATGAATACACCAAATCAGATGTAGTTAACACATCCAAGCCCAATTACTCCATAACTGTTATTCGAGGGCGGCATAAATTCAGCTAACTGCTGCTTTAATTGTACGGGAAATGTATGGACTAAATTTAATTTGGCTATTTGAGGATTTGCACTATTCATTTAACTGCTTGGAATGATTTGATCACGTGTAATTATGGACGTGGTACGTATCAGGAAGGGTGATATTTCACAGTATAACAGTATAAGGATATGAATATAAAACAACAAAGCTTACTATAGGGTCGAGGACTATCAAACAGATAAAAATGCTTGGCCTAAACTTAACTTAACACCTAAATAACTGAATTATAAAATAGGTATAAAAAAATATGTAAATATTGTATATTGTCTAGGGCACACGGTTTCTGTAGGAGAATGTATCGAAACTTTATATGTGGTGGTTGTCTTGCACTGTCATAGGAAAGTATATATGTATATATTTTTAAATTTATATATATATATCTCTCTTTTTTATTACTACTTCTTATTACTCCCTATGAAAATTCTTAGTTTCGACACATTTTCCTGCTCAAGGTACGCTTGAATATATTTTATTTTTTATTTTATGTTAAATTCATTGTTTTATATAATGCTAGGTTAAGCTTTATAATTGTATAATATCATTAGTAGTATTTAAAAAAAAACGACTGACTGTGAGTTTCTTGCGGCGTTTCTTCTCAGCAGTGGTCTCTTGCGAAGCGCTGGTAGATTTTAGACGTGTAAAAGTGCCCGTGCGGCCTACTTACTGAATAAACATCTTTTATCTTTTATCTTTTTTTATCAACAGAGGGGCGGTTTTGAGGGGGTAAATTAAAGAATTACAAAAAACTCCCTCTCCCTATCCCTATCTCCGGAACTAATTGGCCTAAAATAAAAATAAAAATAAAGTAAATAGTTCCGTTATTTACCTATAGATTACCAGAAAACCTATAGAAGTCAATGACATTAAAAGTAACACAGGAAATTTCTTAAAACGAAGGGAACCAACTCCTCGCGAATTAACAAAAAAATAATTAAATGGTTTAACTAGTTTAGCTAGATTTGATAAAAATTGGTTAAGTAAAAAGCACCCGTTACTGACGTACGTGCATGAAGAGGTTAATGAATGTAGAGGAAGCGGAAGTTGTATGTTTGACCGATGCACCTGGCGTGCCATAGCCTCTGCCTACCCCATCTGGAGACAGGCGGGAAGAATGTTTGTATCATTTAAGAGGTATCAGCCCTGAAGGTAATTTGATATTTTAATTATATTCAGTATCATAATTATATTCGGTAGGTAGCTCAATCATTTAAACTTATTTTAATTTCATACTTTTTAGTGATCCCATTTATGCTGTTATGTAGTCCCACTACTCAATTAATGAGAAACTTAGAACATTTCAAGCTCGCCGCACGCAAAGCCGCGGGAAAGTCATAGTCATATTAAAACAATTAAATGTGCTTCATCATGGACGCTCAACTACCTTAATCGAGATATCTTATCGCCACCCTTCACATAGGTACGTTAAGGAGTTCCGGTGGCCATCTGTGGCCTTCATCATCAGTTCCACTTCACCGTATAGTACTTTTCAAAAGCAAATGCACGAGTGAAAAATACCGACACCACTATAGGTGTGCCTAATATTTGAGAAGTTTCCTTGATTTCTCCAAGATCCTATCATCAGATCCTGACATGTTAAAATTGGGACCAATTAGAAAGAATACCCATTTAAACAGTGATCTTCGAGTAATCGGGGCACATACATTAAAAAATAAAGTCCCGACGAATTGGGAACCTCCTCCTTTTTTGAAGGTTAAAAATTGGTCACTTTATATAGAATTTCCATAGATAGTGACCCTGACCGGAATTTATAGTTAGCTATTTCTTCAAACCTTATCTATGGTCTACAATGTGTTTAATTTTGAACCAAGTCAAGGAGCATTCTTTTAATTATTCTAACATACTGGCAACGTACGAGTACGTTCTCATCAATATTAAATTAGATAGAAATTAAAGTTCAATCTACAAAGTATTCTAGCGCAAACTAGAGTCGGGGCCAAGTCTTAAAACAAATATTACGTTAAGCGAACTATTGCTAACTTACTGCAGGAAGTAACCGGTGTACTTACTGTTAGGAGAACACAGTAGAGGAATATTCCGTTTCTACGAGAATTTAAGCCAAAAAAATAAATGAAAATTGAGTGGTTAAAACATAACGTTGACTAACTAGGAAGGTACTTTCAGTGCCAAAAGTAGGAACCGGAACCGCTTACTTACCCTTTAAAGGGTTTTCGTTAAGGTATATAATTGCCTGGTTTTTACAAACCCTAACGATGCGATGAGCATATCTTCGACACTCCAATGAAAAGCTATCCCATACGATACAATTAATTCGACTGAGCGCTTACCAATTCCTTAAAACCCTCGTTAGGCTTTCCCTATGAAGTGTTTATTGAACGGCTTGAAGCTATTTTAATCTCTACAAAACAAAACAGTCCAATACAAAATATTGTTGCATAAATAGGCTTATATCCAACCAATCACACGAATCTGCGAAACAGAGTCAACGGAGAGGGAGAATGGATAGGGTAACACTCGTAAAGCTAAGTGCTTAAATCCGAAACCCTTACGAAACTGGTAACCTCAATGGTTGTAGTTAACTAGTTCGAAGCAGTTTCCATATCATTAGGTAGGGTAAGCCTATCGGGTCATTTCAGCCGAAAAACGTCCACTGCTGGACATAGGCCTCCCCCGAGGCTCTCCACTCAGACCGGTCTTGTGCTATTCGCATTCACCGCGTTCCCGCGATCTTTGCGAGGTCGTCTCTCCATCTTGTTGGAGGCCTACCTACAGCTCGTCTTCCGGTCCGCGGACGCCACTCCCGAACCTTCTGACCCCATCGACCACCAGTCCTGCGAGCAATGCGCCCCGCCCACTGCCACTTCAGTTTAGCTATTCTTCGGGCTATGTCGGTAACCTTAGTTCTACTGCGGATATCATTATTTCTGATCCGGCAGAGAAACCCCGAGCATAGATCTCTCCATAGCCCTCTGAGTCACTTTGAGCTTCCTTATGAGGCTCATTGTTAGCGCCACGTTTCAGATCCATAAGTCATCACTGGCAACACACACTGGTCAAAGACTTTTGACTTCAAACACTGCGGTAATTTGGACGAAAATGTGCTGCGAAGCTTCCTGAACACTGCCCAGCCGAGTCGGATTCGACGAGTAACCTCTTTCTCAAAGTTGGACCTACCTAACTGGACCGTTTGTCCCAGGTAAATATAGTCGTCAACAACTTCGAGCGCAGAGACTCCGTCTACCACGGGAGTTGGCGCGACATGGACATTGGACATGACTTTCGTCTTGTCCATGTACATTCTCAAGCCAACTCGCTGAGGCAGAGGTCCTCCATGGTCGTTCGTTTGGGCGTCAATTTTAACGGATCGTAATTCACAAAATGAAAAGTGAGATGTTAAGAAATACCCCTTATGTTATACTTCTGTCTCATTATCAACGCTGTGTGCAGGGTGTTCTTATAAACTGATTAGAGAACTCTGCTGCCGCGCCCCGGTGTGTGTGCCCTCGTACGGCCCAGGTAACTGGAAACTTCCGCGGAAATGCGGCGCGGCTACGCTACCGGTGTGACGATGATGATATTGACTGATACTAGACAACGCTATTAAGCTGTTTAGATATAAATAAGTACTAATTATTTAATGTCTTGATTAATATATTATTAGCATATATGTCATTGCCACAATCAAGACAAATCTAACGAAATCTCATAATGTTAATATCCATCAAGTCCTTTAGGCTGCAGACTCAGAGAGTGCCACATAAAGAGCTAATTATGTAACCGTTGCATATTTATTTAAATTACCTTTTTCTACAAACATAAAAAGGAAACTGAAGTATGTCGTAATTAGTTAAGGTCTTACAGGTGGTTTCTAAATTGACAATTTATTTAATATTTCGGTGATTTTGACAAAGAAAGAGTACTTCAAACAAGAAAGTATAAGGTTTTGAATCTCAATTTGATTCACCAAATACCTTTAGTACTACTACCGCCGTAGTATTTCTAAACAAGCTGTAGGGCCGCCATATTACTATTTCGCAAAACAGTCGAAACAATGTATTTAATGGACCTTACATTTTAAAGCTACAGCGATGGCAATATTCTTCGTATGTTTTTACACATTTTTTTGTTTGTTAAAACAGTCCTTGACAATTCAATAAAAGAATTGAGATGTCAGTTGGTCACCAAACACCGTTACTAATATTTTTCATGCGCGTAACCACGGTAATAATTTACAATTAATTCTCACTATAGTATTACTTGAGTTAGGTTTCTGCAAGCAACATTTTGCAGGGTTGAATTATTATTTTTAATTGGTAATTAACTTGAGTACAATTTGTCTTGAGTTCTGGATCCTGAGCTAAGAAACCCTGTGTTACAGGACCCAGTAATTTAATGTTTTTGAAGTAACACTCTTAAACTAAAACTAAGAACTTAAACTTACAAATTCTACGGAGCGGGAACAATGCTATAATAATTATTATAGAACTGTTATTACCACGGCAACGCTCATTATAGAATTGTTTTCCCGCTTCGGTTACGCTATAGGTGGTATTCTGGTACAGTTTAAACGATATCAATATTAGCGGTTTAAAGTACGCAAATAGAAAATACCATTTAGCTGCGCCTGAATAGAAAAATAAACCTTTCACGCAGTAACCTTTTTATCAAATTCACTGTTGAACAGAGAAATATCAGTGACCATGTCAAAAAAAAACCGTTGCCTACGTTAATACTATAGGTACCTACACCGTTTTGGCATAGTTATTTGGTTTTATTAACTGAATTACTTCCAATATTGAGCAATACGTCACAGTAAAGTGTTTTGTTCGTCGTTATTGGAAAAGTTGGGATGAGTTAACGGAATTTCATAATATGCAATTAAGGGACAAAATGGCGAACTTCAAGTATATTCGATGTGCAAAGTAACTTTATGTTTATAAACAAGTATTTTAAACTTCATTCGAATTTATTGCACGCGTGCTAATTACTCACGAAAGTACCTACACATATTTTAAAAACGAAATAATTTAATTAACAATGTAATTATTTAATAATAAAACTTCAGGTTGGTTTAGGCACTTTTCCCACTGCTGGCGAAAAAACGATTAGCTATCGACTATTTTTTAAGAAACGAACAAAACATATAGATCAATAAAAAAGACACAATTAATAGTTACAATTAGTAATCTGTGCGATAATTGCCTTATCATTCTTATCAATCAGTGCGTCGCTTTATCTTTGTATCGAAAATTAAAACGTCAATCCTTTCTCTGCAAGAAGGCTCTGTAGGCACATTTCCATGACTGAATCTACCAACGCTAAGAGGAAAGGAAGCGCCGCAATAAGTCCAACAGTCAGTGTTCAAAAAAACTCGTTGCCTACCTATTAACCTGTCACCAAACAACGTGTTGTTCTGTGAGATTGACATCGTAAGACAGCACTTAAGATGCCGTTACATAAAAAAGTAACAACAGGACATGATTAAAAAAAAGGAAGATTCTATAAGTTCTCTCAAGAAGGACAGATATAAGATGAAAACATTCTCCTTAAATTCTTGCTACTTCTAAAAATAATTACACATTCAACACCCGTCCAACCGTAATGTGTGTACACATCAACCATACGGAACCCTGATTATCCGGGCAACACTTACCCAAATTACTTGTCGTCAAACATACCGGCTTGAACCGGGTATCGGTCCGGGCCGGTATTGACCCGAAGTTAGCCCTTTTGGCGGCATTAACAAATTGTTTTAATTAGTTCGGTTTGACTGAAGTGGATTCTATTTGAGGTGCGCGGGGAATCTATTCACGGTTGGTAGAGTACAGATTCAATTAATGCGTTATTGGCCTTAAGGGACTCCTTTACAGTACATAATATTAGGGATGAACTGCGCCAAAAAGATTGGATATGTTTAATTGATTAATTTAAAAAAAAAAGCATTCTTTTGACAATCAAAATTTTCTTGTCTGGACTATTGTCCTGGACCTCCTTATTAGACCTGAATACAGCACCACTTTGTCGCCATCTTTTTTTGGGCAACCATACGCCGAACACCCTTTATAACTCACCTCTGACGTCAGGGGTTAAAAAGTAATACCGCTTCCCTAAATTAAACCAACGCGATCCTACCGGTCGCGCCAGTGTTATATAAAACACGCCATACGTGTCCCAACAGCACTCGGGGTTCAATTTTTCTTGACTACAAGTTGGGCATTTTCATATCAAACCGAATACTCGAGACCCTATTTACACTGGAATTACTCCAAGATGTCTGCCGGTCCCGAGGCTCTTGTGATGTAGTCTACAACCGATAGTTCAGTTTTTATTGTTATTTTCGCTTTATTTTGACGACGCATTTACCGACCGTCTGACGGTTGTCTATTGGATGGCATAAAATTATTTATCATTATAGTGTTACATCTAATTGCTATTAGCCGAAATAACGATGTGCATAATCATCTTTACGCATATATTTTACGCATAACATTAAAAAGCATAAATACAGTAAGCATAATTGTCATCAAGACTAACGTCAAATAACGTAAATGCCAAAATTTATAATAATTACTTGTTATCATTACAAAATGCATAACAGTATTGTCCTAAAAATATTTAGGAATTAAAGCGAGGTCGAGGTTATGATGGGAAAAATAGTCAACCTAACGTTTGCATATTCTATAGGCTTCATACTTTCGATTAGTCAATTAAATAAGCAATAGCAATTTTCGCATCCACCGCGGTCCCGCGATCCTGACGAGGTCGTCACTCCATCTTGTTGGAGGCCTACCTACAGCTCGTCTTCCGGTCCGCGGACGCCACTCCAGAACCTTCTGACCCCATCGGCCATCAATCCTGCGAATGTGCCCCGCCCACTGCCACTTCAGTTTAGCTATTCTTCGGGCTATGTCGGTAACCTTAGTTCTACTGCGGATATCATCATTTCTGATTTTATCACGCAGAGAATCCCCGAGCATAGCCCTCTCCATAGCCCACTGAGTGACTTTGAGCTTCCTTATGAGGCCCATTGTTAGCGCCCATTGTTAATATCTATATGCTAAGTAGTTATTTTAACGGTGATAACAGGTAGGTTAAACAATAACATGATGATAGCAATTCAGATAAACGCTGCAAGTTGATCTACCAAAATGTTCCATTCTCCAATGAACCGTTTGTTTTTACCTGTGGTGTCAGGGTCTGCGGATGAGTGGGGTCGGGTGCTGCAGCCCTACATTATGCGACTGATATGTACGGGGATGTTTTATTGCAGATAGTGTTCGGATGAAGTGTCTTCGAGTCGAGTGGACGGTCACCTTTTTTTGATTGGGTTGCCAGTGACAAAAAAGCGATTTGTAAGACGTAAATTGTTATGTTATACTGAGAATGGGGAAGTAGTTATCTTTTTTCGACAGTTAAGCGATAGACTCAAGTTCCTTTGCAAAGTTATTTTTAAATTGTTTTTATCTACATACAAACGATTGTGAAAAATTGTTATACACAATCTTATAGCGCATCTTAGCAGCCATACTAATGAATTAATTAAATGAAATCCTCACGTTATTGAAAAGATATCAAGTAAACTGATACAAGATGCGAAATTAATAACGAAATACGAGTAGAAGTAGGTTGCCAAATTCGCAAACTCAATCTGAATAACTGTGAGACTTTCACTAAAGGCTTTTCTAAAAGGTAGTTCTCGTCCTCGAAGAAAGAAGTTTATGGGTAAAAACTCAGATAAGGCTCCTCTTGCATGTAGTAACACATCTGTGTAGACCGTTTAACATTCTGTTTTTGAAATTTGACGTGAATCCGATATTAGTTTTGTACACAACTACATGCAAAAGGAGCTTCATTTAAGTTTTTAACCTTTACTGTTATTCCCTTTGTAATTATAAAACATGGGATGAAATGATAAATTTTCTTTCGTTACTAGTTAGTTAGGTACTCATCTCCTTACTACTACCTACAACTTTCATCAGGATAGGTTTAGCGGATTAACAACGAATGTATTTATACTAGCAATATAAAGAATTAGCAAATGTAATATGAACTCTTTTTTCTATTTGTAAGCCTTTCAATTCAGTAATTTAATTTCAAGTAATTCACACAAGGCAAGTTAGCAAACGAAGCAAAATTTCATTCAATCCGAGCTCTACCAACATTAGCGGCGAGAAACTGTCCCAATAACTAGTGTTGCCATGTGCAAACTGGCCTATTATCGCCGTTATAGCGTTCCAACTAGCAACTATAAAAGAGAAGTTTCAGTGGATTTGAAAGTTTGCGGGAATCTCGGGCCAACTGTTCAAGTTTGTAAACGATGATAACTAGTTGGATAATATTGGAAAGATTGGTGCTAAGTTTATACGAGATCTAAAAGTTCGAGTAAACCGCTTTGTTAATGTTGCTAGTTGTTATGTTGGTAGTTATGTTTATGATCTGTGGACTTGTTTCGGGTGACATAATAAGGTGACTATCATATGATTGTGGATTACTTATTAAAATTATTTTGATTTCTATCAGCTTATTCCCTCAGGAATTGTCCATTTTGAAACAAGATGACGTTGTTGTCCGCCAGTCTGTCAAGACCATTTTCCTCTAAAACGACTTAGCTATTGCACTGAAATTGAGTACATCTCTGTAGTATTTAGTTGTCCAAACAAACCTCAGGATTTAATTATGAGAAATTTGCAATTATTTATTTTAGCAGCATAAGTAATGAATTGCCCAATATTTCATACAAATACGACGTGTAGGAGCGGAACCATCGGTTCTCGAGTCCGACTCGCAAATGATCGGTTTTTTTTAAGAGTTGCCCACGTCTGTTTCTAAGAACCGTTAAAATGAAACAATGGCAACAATGGACATAGGTACAAACGACAGCGAAACACAAAAAGTTCTACCCTGGACTCTGTAACATAAATATAACTATTATGATAAATTACATAAAGGTGAACTTTACTTTTAGATGTAAGTAATACTTCTTAAACTGCCCAATTATTTTTCCGATTTGACTACCTTTTTAAAAAAAACTGCATTCGATTTCGTACACCTTTTGGGAGCTATGATGACACACTAAATCGTACACAGATACACAGATACATGCATACCTTAAACTTATAACAATCCTATTTTGCGTCAAAAGCAATAAATAACAGTTTTCAGAACTGTTAAAGCGCTCAAAAATTAAACTGCCCACGTCCTTAAAACTTTTAAAACAGACGCTACTCGTAGCTTACTCGCATTAATTTCACACGAACACCGCTATTCAGAACTAAAAGTATATAAAAATGGTTATTTCTCACTTTATACTGCAGTTTTTCAAACGGCAAAAAAATGCCGACGAAAAAGCGTGCGTCAGAGGAAAAATTTACAATTCCCGGACACCCATTACTTAGCTTGTAATGTTGCCAGACTAGGTATCTTTTTCTCCCTATTTCTGGTAAAATGGCTATCACTTGGTCCCTAATAAACAGCCAAGTCAATATGTCTCCTCGGGTGTCGTGGTGTAGCGATTAGGTGGTCGTAGTAACGGGCCGACAGATTATAAATAATGGGTGGGAGTTTGTGTAACGGGTACTCGGGGATATTTATTATCTGGCAGATAGTAAAAAGGACTTTTTTCTGCCCCTTAGCTTGCAAAACTTTACATACCCCATAAAAACTTGTCAGTTTTGTTCACTTGTACACTTCCAAAAGTTGTTTGATATATTTGTCCAACCAAACTATACGACTGTTACAAGACCGTTGGGATTTACTTTTATGTGGATATTCATTAATATTAATAAAATTACAACAGAATAATATACCTCTGAGTCTTAATCACTCAGATGACCTGCTGACCTCAAAATAAAAACCAAGTGACGGCGAAGTCACCCCTGCCTACGAAGCCTAAGGCTCGATATATTAGTGAGATGGATGAGCGCGATTTTTATTATAATATACTTACAGATAGTCAGTAACGACAGAAAAATATTTTTCTTATTTCATCAAATAAGAAAAAGATAAATCCTTAACTATACGTAGTTAAGTGTACCCATACATTTGTTTTGTAGTTTGGTATTTTAAGAAAATAAAGAAAGAAAATACATTTAAATAAACCTATGAGTTGGACAGTAATTGTTGTAAAACGGACCCCACTCAGCTTGTGCCGTTGTTAATCGTTATTAATGGGAATACAATATAAAAAACCCTGTTAGTGCAATAATTTAAAATATGTAACTCTTAAAATTGTCTGGTTACCCAAAACAAAACTAACAGCGTTTATGTCGCTACCGTATTTGTAAGTTTTCTTTTACAATATAAAATACCTTACCTTTTATCCCTAAGTTCTCGGTACTTTCTGTGTATGTACATTACTTACACTGCTAGAACGTACTTAGCGACTAGTCTTAGCTTAGCTACCTAGTCTTGAGATTGCATACTTCCATCTATGGTTCTTAGATCTTTCCTAACATAAGGAGTCTTATTTGCTTGTTTTCCTTCTTAAAAAAAGTAAACTGTGGGTCAGTATGACATTGCTAAGCAATTCAGTTTGAGTGTAACGGACAGGCCTATAGCAGTGACCATAAACTAAATTGATTAGCCATAAAAAAAGATTAAAGATGTCTATTCTGGAAATAGGCCGCACCACGGGCAGTTTTACACATCAAAAATGTACCATGCTAAGGTAACCTCCCGGTGTAATATTATCCCCTGTCCATGACATTTGTTATTACTGCATTCATTACTGCGCTTTTCCCTTTTCTGCCAAGCCTTCGTTCTTGAAGGCTTAATTCAATATATTATATCAGAACGATGACCATTTGCTTCAGGTCAGCTTTCAATTTCCTTCCACCAGGCAACTGCAGTTACCATAATACTGCAATTATCTTATGCACACTCAGACACTAGCCTCGCGTGTCAATACCCATATCGCAGTTAAATACTAATTCCCAGAAAGTAGGGCACGTCTATGATACTATCGCATAAAACTCATTGCGCTGTGAGGTTCCAAGTTGAGTAATAAAATGTATATCTGATGGGCAATTTGCCAAATATCTGGTATCGAATGCGGGAATTAATAGGTTTACGTTATATTTCTAGCCATAGATAGGTGCATTGACGGTACAATGGTGGTGGTTAAAAGTATAACTCTTCTTATTTTGTGTATTTGCGGGTGGTAGGACCTTGTGCAGGGTACGTCCGGTTCGCTACCACCATCTTATCCATTAATCTACCGCCAAACAGCAGTGGTTTGGGGATAAGATAGCCGGTGTAAATAAAACTAGCATAGGGTCATTCCATTTTAGCCCTCAGGATTAGCGACGTATTTGCGGTCTTAGGATTGCAGTCTTAAGATTGTAGTCTTAAGAATGCATTTTTTTATGGGTCACAGATCTCACGTACCCTCAGGTGGTTTGTGCGCTCATTTGCCTTCTTAATAGATCAAAAAAATAGACATTGTATAAGTAGTAATACATAATATAATCGCCTATGTAATCATGATATTGATAATCTATCTGTAATCTTTATTTACATATGAAACGATTTTCTAATCACGAAATAACAATCACAACCACCACCTTCGACCTCGTCATCACAAAAACCTTGTAAAATTTATTCTAAACAATACTTTTATTAAAGCTAAACAATATCTTCTAAACCGGATCCGTTCACCGGTAAGCCAACAACATTACCGTCATAATTTTATATTATACATCCCAACCTTATTTTGAACGCTTTCAGGAAAGGCTATTGTGCTTAATTCAAGCCAACAAAACTGAGCTTGGCCTCCATTTCCTAAACCAATCGCAACTAATATCCTGCCCCGGATTAACTTCTACATTATTTGAACGAGCATTTCGTCGGATATTTCCACCGGATATTCAGTCTGGAAAATTTGATGAATATAATTTATCTGCTGCATTGTCTTACGAGAGCTTGAGCTCGCTATGAATATTAAAATGTGACGTGAAAGAACTGAGCAGAGTAAAAAGTAAGGCACGGTCGTCGCGGTCACCTTTGATAAAAAAAGTGAGGATGTTATGGGCAGTAGTCGGGTTGGCAAATGATAAGGGACAATATAGTAACGATTGTATTCCTTTGGACAAAAAATAAACTAACTTATTATTTTATTATAGGACTTGTACATGTGTTATTTTTTAAGATTCATTATTTATTATTATCTTTCTTGCTTATTCCTATTTCATGATACAGTAATCGGAGTATATACATAATTTATAATATCGATTAAGTAATAAATAGGGTTATCGCGGTTTAGTGTCCAAAGTATTGTGGTCTAGCTTATTTTTGGTCTAGATCAAAATGTGCACGATTTTCCCTTGACATTTATTTATTTCATTAGTGTACGACTTAGCGAATAAAATTTTGATGTGGTGACAGGTAGAATTACAATACTCTCAAGTGGCAACCCACAAGAATCATACCTATCTTTGCTGAAATTTGGATCATATTGCCAATTTTATTTCGAACAGCACCCTCGATATTGGAAAAAAATATTTTACAAGCAGTTAACAATTTATTTACTTGAAGAGTGTTTGTACGAAAAGTAAAACAAAACGTCCCCCCTTAAGACCGTCAAACAAAATTAAACATCGTTTCAGCTTACGAGGCTCCTTTATAAATCCCTAGCCACAAAGCCGTGCTCCGAAACCGCGCAACATATTCGCAACATCACACCCGGGTCATTACATCCCCTCTAAACACCGCCCGGGTTCGATATAACGCTAATAGCTCCCCAGGGGCAGCCCACATCACCCCGGCTTAGCACCTTCACTGATCATGTTGAGGGACGCGTACACTGTCGGCCAGTTAGTGTTAGTGTTGCCATTAGTTAAAAATAACGAAGGTGTTTGGGGTACTTGTGTTAATTTTATTGGGTGATTCGATGGAAATAAACTTAGGTTTATGTTCTTTTTACATTGCCTCTATTCTAGGCGGTAAAATCCAAATCGTTTGGCTTGTTATGGTATTGTTTCAACTCGGCCGCCATTACTGTACAATAAATAAGAGCTATCAGAACGTTGCCAATAAGATAACAGGCCCTCTATTCAACACAGTGAAACCATGTCGTGTTTGAGGTGTTATCGTATTGGAACCGTTTTGATGGCTCTTTTTACTTGACAGTAATGGCGATTGACGTCAAAAAAATACCTACCATAACAGGTCAAAGACGATACGTTTTTACCGTCGGGAATAGAGGCGCTGATCAAAAACGATATTGTTTTTACCGTGTTGCATAGAGGCCCAGTATATTATCACTATCACCACAAACAAAGTCCCCCGCTGCGTCTATCTATCTGTGTGTTCGATTTGTGTGCGAAAAACTACGTGAAATAGCGGGTCGCCAGTAAATATTAAAGTATCTCAACAGACAGGTTTATGTTGAGAGAAAGGGCCAGAGCTACAACATTTTAAAATCAAAAGTATCTCTATCTCTCAACTCAAACTGAACTGCGTAGCTTTGTCATAAAACTAACCAGTTATTTTATTTCACGAGAATCTATGAACATTTCGGATAAAACCATAATATCGTGCCGCATGAAACTTTAGTAGGCAGAAAGCCAACAACTTGCTACAAACCAACAATAAAATAGTGTGTTAATAGACCCCTAAAATAAAATAGTGCGTTCAAAGTAGCGAAGCCCGAGATCATTCGATGGATAATAGCCCCTCTGGGCCCAGCCCGTGTCAGCCCCTTCGCAGATCACAAATTAAGGACCAAGTTCGCAAAAACGAGAACACGAAAAGTATGTAACGAATATACTTTTTTTTCCTGGCTATTATGTTTCGGATAGGTAATAAAATTCTAGTTTCCGTGCCGCATACAGATTCAAGGTTTACTTTTCTATGACAACATAATGTACCTATTACCTTATGTTTTCAATGGTGCAGGTCTCCTCACGTTTTTTTTCTTTACCGTAAGAGTATTTGTGCATACGCACGTTAACAGATGACACTTGCGGGTTTGCGGGTGGTAGGACCCTGTGCAGGGTCCGTCCGGATCACTACCACCATCTTATCCATTAACCTACCGCCAAACAGCAGTGTTCGCATTGTTGTGTTCCGGTTTGGGGATAAGACAGCCGGTGTAATGACTAGCATAGAGGCATTCCATCTTAGTCCTCAGGGTTGGCAACGCATTTGCAGTCTTATGCTAATGTCTATGGGTCACAGTTTCCACTTACCATCAGGTGGCCTGTGGGCTCGTTTGCCTTCTCTATTCCATAAAAAAAAAAACTTAATTACGAAAAAATCTATTTGAATACCTAGTGATATAAAAAAAAACCTTTTGTATAACCTCCTTGTTACCCGACAGCCGAAGGAACAGGATAATGGGTATTATCAGCCTATATATTATGTTTGTTATGAATGTTTGTTCCTTTGTGGCGCTCTAGAAACTAAACGCAAGGACCGATTTGGATGATTCTTATATGACAGTAATCAATTTTCAATATGGCGGCAACCAGGCGCCATTTTGTGAAAAACCGGCCAAGTGCAAGTTGAACTCGCGTGGAGAGAGGGACATGCGGAATTGTTTTTTTTTGATAACATTCTTACGCTTTATACGCTTTCCTGTAATCTACAAACAATTAACTATACATTGTATTATTTAAAAAAAAATGGCTGTACTTTTGGAGATCAGGGGGGCGAATGGTCAAGTTTCGTTTTCTTTTATGAATAAAGTCAAAACTATTTATTCTACAATAATAACAATAATATATTAGAGATCCTCATAACAAGCCCTTTCATTTGATAAATACACAGTAAGGTATGAAAACCTTATTTTAATTTTTCTAATTTTTCCCCCAAAAATGACCAAAATTTAAAAAAAAAGTTGGTACTAGGCACTGTGTGTTTTGTTACTGCGTTTGGGTCATTGTTTTACATAATATGTATACCTCAACACAATCGGTTCAGTAGCTTCGGAGCAAATTGGTTGTGACAGACAGACGGAGAGACAGACGTACGAGTGATCCTATAATGGTTCCGTTTTTTCATTTTTTGTATGGAAGCCTAAAAACGATAAAATGAAAATCGTTGAACTATGACCAGTAGGGTATATTTCAACAGATATTTAAAAAAAAAATACGTTTCTTTCATCATTTTTTAAATTTTGAATGATAATTCAAGATTTACTTATAACGATTTAAAGTTAGTTAGCGACAGTGGGGTTTTTTTAAACTTGATTTTTATTGCATAGTGTCACGGTTGGATTTACCGTGCGTTAAGTTAGAAAGACTCATTGGTGACCAGGCGACAAAATGTATTAGCGTACCGACATACAACTGAATGACATTTCACATAACTCAAATGATTTTTGTATGGATAACACCTTAAAACTAATTATTTAATTTTTTTTAAAAAAATGTTGGTAAATTCACCAAATAACAATATTTAATAAGTAATAAAAGGTAAGTTTATCGTTCCCTAGTACCCATAATACAAGCCTAGAGCTTAGTTTCGAGCTACGTCAATTTGTGTGAGATCGCCCCTGATATTTATTTAGGTATTTATAAATTATGAAAGCCAGGTCTTGTATATTAATTTTAAATAAATTCAAGCAAATAATTTTCCATTTAGATTGCCGTCAAAAAGAAACAGCAAAAATACATTTAATATCTTAAAGAAAAGCTTCTTCAGAACATGTTTAATGCTAAGTCACGAAAATGCCTAGTCGCATTTAAACCCTTAAAGCCTTCATCGAAAAATGTAAAATTACCCAAATAACTCGTATTCAAAGCACTCAATACAAATAATAGCGTTCCTTGCGATGCAGACACGCTCACCGCTCCCTGGATCCCATTCACTCGCTCATTCATTGGTTCATTCGCTCAATCGTTCACTCCGATCGAGAGAGGATGCATGCTTTTATGCAGAATTATTGAATTTTCCAAATTCAAATAACGTCGCCGGCAAGCGGAGATAAAATCCATTTGCGATTACATTCAGCAGAGTAGCTGAAGTATGCTGAATAAATTCTGGTTGTTTGTATATTTTTCCCTGGATCTGGTGATGAATTATTCAGAAATATGAATTATTGTTATCGAAATAACACTATTTTCAATTATATTGCTGGTTTGTAGCAACGTTGACCCAAATCTGCAGTGTTTTAGGAAAACTAGTTAATCCATTTTAACAAAACTGGCGAACAGCAAAGGTTAATAAAATGACGGTAGGTACTAGGTAATAAAACCCGCGAATAATATACATGACATACACACACCCTTAAATATAAAGTCACGCCTTCATTCCCAGAGAGGGGTACCTAGAAGCCCATCGTCAAACAATACTACAACCCTTTATTCCCTTTGTCGCCTCTAACGACATCCACGGGAAGACAATGGAGTGGTAGTACCTATTCCAATCCGACAACTACGCAAAATACCAATGCATGCGTTGTCGAGTTGATAATAAACCATTGACTTTGTAAAAACAACTGTTTTTCTAGGTATTACATTAGACTCTAAATTGCAGTGGGGTTCCCACATAACTGCGTTAGCAAGTAGGTTGAGCTCCGCTGCTTTTGCAGTCAGGAGAATAAGGCAGCTTACCAATGTAGCGACGGCACGGTTGGTCTACTTCGCTTACTTTAACAGTATAATTACGTACGGTCTTATTTTGTGGGGATCGGCTGCGGATATCGGTACAGTGTTTATTTTGCAAAAAAGGGCTATTAGAGCTATTTATAACTTGGGGTCGCGTGTGTCATTGAGGGAATTCTTCAAGGAAATAGATATTCTAACACTGCCGTCGCTATATGTATTTGAAATAATCATCTTTGTTAGGAAGAATCTACATAATTTCCCAACGAACATTGATAAGCCAAAAGCTACCAGGAGCACAGGAAAGCTCAAAACCACTTTTTATAGACTGGCCAAAACTTCAAAATTATTCTTGGGAAATTGTGTAAAATTGTACAATAAAATTCCAAAAAGTATTACTGAACTTACTGACTCTAAATTTAAATCTGTCCTAAAACAAAAACTAATATCCCGAGCATATTATAAAGTAAACGATTATATCATGGATAGGGATGTTTGGCAGTGAGTCGTCCGTCCTGCATGAGTAATCTACGCTTAAAAAAGTACCGTGTACTGTACAAAAATACCGTGATATTGTAAACTATTTATAATTATAATGTAATGATGTAAACCTTTTTCTTGAAAAAAATATACCTTGCCGAGTTTCTTACGCCGGTTCTTCTCGGGGCAAAGGTTTTATTTTTCGAACCGGTGGTAATGCTTTTTGACATTCATAGGTGCATTATATTATGCCTAAATTGAAGAATAAAGAACTTTGACTTTGACTTTGACTTTATTGCAAAAAACCGGTCTAGCGCGAGCCGGACTCGCGCACCGAAGGTATTTAAGATAATATGCTTGGTCACCGCAAACAAAAATACTTATTTTGTTTTTAACTTTGTTCTTTATGCGATAAGGTCAATTTTGACTAGCCTAAATTTTAATACAATTTTTCAAAGATGTTTTATTTCTCAAAAACTGCAAATAATAACTTCATTTTATTTTTCCCATAAAATATAAGAAATTAATTATCTTTACGTGAGGATATTTTTCGTCTTTTTTATTAAAAACACTACTACATTTTCTTCTTTTTTTGTTAAAGGCGGTCCACCGCGGTATTTCGCCAGTGTCAAGTGGGTAGAGTAAATCAGTAAGTAGAATAAATCAAAAGTAAAAGGTTCTAAGGGCTAACTTTCTTTTTGTGCAAATAGGCTTAAGCCTTTAGTTAACTTTAAGACGTAATAGTTTAGTGTCTTCTTGTTCAGGAAGTCTGGTAAAATATTTTGAAATATTCTTAAAATTATATACTAGTTTATCTACGCTTATGTTATATTATGCGTTCAGAATCCGTAGGAAATGACCAGCATTATTACAACCAATTTTACTGTTTGAACTTTCTTGTCTGTTAATTTTTGTAACGTTATGAGCTTAAAATTGGAACAGCTGTCAAACCTCATGAGGGTCTCAATTAAAAAAAAACACAGGTAGATATTAAAACATGTATCGATACGAAACGTCAATTCAGTTTATTTTTTTAATATAAACCGTACGACATTTTCTTACGAGTGACATGACAATAGGGACTTCATTCGTTTGTCTATTATATTTAAAAAAACCTTCTTATTCGTGACACTGACACAGCACAACTTTGTTTTGTCGCCATTTTTGTCGTCTATTCGTCGGCTTCTGAACCCATCTTAGAGTACTTATGATATGTGTGTAGATAAAGTAGTGTATGCAACTGTACATAATTAGGCCTTGAAAAACTCGTGTGATCCTATTATGAAACGAGCGTCAGCGACCACATTCATATTTTACGGCCTCTCATTTACAAAAAGTGCGACACAAAAGAGTTGAATAATTAAATTAGGGCGCCACTTTCTACGTAACTGTCACATTTTTGACGTAAAATGCTTAAACATAGCAACAATATGATATTATATGTTTTGTTTTTAGTTCAATTTTATTTAATTACTACTCTTTTGTGTCGCACTGTAACAACAATCTTAAAGTTTAATTTTGTTTTGTGTTTTTTACCAACATCAGAGCGCTGTAAGCGTGGTACGGAGTGCAGCCCAAAAAAGCACATTGGACCACTTAAATGGCAACACTCACTCTCCCATCACTGCCATTCTTCATTTTATCTGTCAAGTCCCTTAATCTGTCAAAAACTCGCGTTGCGTATTAGGGGACGCATTTACCGCTGTCGCGTTTTACTAAATAAATACTAAATGTGTTCCTAAATTAGTGAAACTATAGTTGAGTGTGAACCATTGTGTGCTCCAAACATGTTGATTTTATTTGAAACCCCGGCGGGCTACGCCATATTTAAGGTAAATTGTAAACACGTGTTTATGATAACCTAACCACACGATGCTCTCAAAATGTTTATTTAAATTAAGGTCAAATGTAATACAACATTAAACGAAACAATTTTAATATCGTTACTATTACTTTCACATTCATTTCTGTTGGTTAGTTTTAAACTGGGGCCATTTTATAGGTCATTGTTTGTTATTTAACATTACTAACGTTTTGGAACCACATCGTGTAAAATTATATCTTTACGGCTTGTTTTATATTAAGAGCGATGTGTAATGCAGTTTTTAATTTTGTTTTTAGTTGTTGGATGATTCCAAGTTAACGGAAATTGAAGATTTGCACAAAGAATTCAACACTCCGGAAGGAGCATCCGCAGTGTAAGATATCACCAGCTTTCCATTTTCTTTTCTTTTCTTTGTCTCAATGAACTATGTCTCATTGAATATTACTTTTTCAGTGTTAAACTAAAGAACTTTGTGAAGTTCGAAGATACAACTGAAGCTTTAGCTGCTACCACTGCGGCTATTGAAGGAAAAATATCCAAGCCATTGAAGAAAGCTTTAAAGAAGTATGTGTGCAAGGAAATCCAAGACCAGCTTTTGGTCGGGGACACTAAACTTGGCAGTGCCATTAAGGAAAAGTTTGACTTGCAATGTGTATCCAACTCTAATGTCCAGGAATTGTTAAGATGTATTCGCTCGCAAATGGACAGTCTCTTAGCTGGGCTCCCGAAGAAGGAAATGACAGCTATGGCTCTTGGTCTAGCCCATTCACTGTCCAGATACAAACTCAAGTTCTCTCCCGACAAAATTGATACCATGATAGTCCAAGCTCAGTGTCTTCTTGACGATCTTGACAAGGAACTCAATAACTACATCATGAGATGCCGTGAATGGTACGGCTGGCACTTCCCTGAGCTCGGAAAAATTATTACCGACAACACTTTGTTTGTCAAGATTGTAAAGCTGATTGGAACTCGTGATAATGCGTCAACAACAGACCTGTCAGATATTCTGCCAGAAGATTTGGAGGAGAAGGTTAAGGAGGCAGCTGAAATATCTATGGGGACAGAAATCTCTGAAGATGATATCTTGAATATTTGTAACTTGTGCGATGAAATCCTTTCCATTACTGATTATAGGACTCACCTGACAGACTATCTGAAAGCACGCATGATGGCTATGGCACCAAATTTAACAGTCTTAATCGGTGAACACATTGGTGCCAGACTTATAGCGCATGCTGGTTCCCTGATTAATCTAGCCAAGCACCCTGCTTCGACTTTACAGATTTTCGGTGCCGAAAAAGCATTGTTTAGAGCATTAAAAACCAAGAAAGACACTCCTAAATATGGTTTGATTTATCATGCTCAGTTGGTAGGGCAAAGTAGTACAAAGAATAAGGGAAAGATGTCTCGTATGTTGGCAGCAAAGGCAGCTTTAGCTTCAAGGTTTGATGCTTTTGGAGAAGATGTGACATTTGAACTAGGTGCTGAACATAAAGTCAAGTTGGAGAATAAGTTACGGCTGATGGAGGAAGGCAATTCGAGAAGGATTAGCGGCACTGGCATAGCAAAGGCCAAGTTCGAGAAATACCACAGGAAGTCGTGAGTAGTATTTTTTGTTATTATCAATAGAGGAATTCAAATGTGTTTTTAACTTATGTGTTTTGATATTTAAATATCTACCCCTTACTAATAAATGTTGAATTACAGTGGCGTAGTTACACCATGCTTTGTCTGTATCTGTCAAATTCAAATGTCACAATGACAGGTAAGGACAAAGCATGGTTTAACTACACCACGGTTATGCAACGTTTATTAGTAAGGGGGTCAGTGTTTGATTTTATATTTACTTATCTCAGTTAAAGTGTATATATTAAACTAATGTGTAATATCATTTCCCCTTCGAAACTTTACTAGATGTTTAATGATAGTTAATTTCGTCTGGTTCAAAGATACAGTATATTTGCTTATAAATAAGGTTGATCAAATTCGCACAAGCACTCGACTCAATCGAACAAACAGACTTACATGAGTTGTTGCCTTGCAGTGAGGTGTTCCAGTACCCGGTGGCTGCAGACAGCACCATGGAGAAGAAGCCTGTCAAGAGAGAGCACTCGCCTGATGAGGAAGAGGTGTCCACCAGCAAGAAGATCAAGTTGGATGATGGATCCAGTGCAGTAAGTCTAAGCTACTTATTTATTTAATTGTCTGGTGTACTATTCAGTTTAGAAAAAATATATATTAGAAACCTCAATATAATTTTTGAAGACCTATCCATAGATACCCCACACGTATGGGTTTGATGAAAAAAAAAAATTGAGTTTCAGTTCTAAGTATGGGGAAACCCAAAAATTTATTGTTTTTTTTCTATTTTTGCATGAAAATCTTAATGCGGTTCACCGAATACATCTACTTACAAAGTTTCCATAGTATAGCTCTTATAATTACGGAATAAAGTGGCTGTGACATACGGACGGACAGACGGACGGACAGACATGACAAATCTATAAGGGTTCCGTTTTTTGCTATTTGGCTACGGAACCCTAAAAACGGGTCACTATCTATGAAAATTCTCATTCTATGAAAATTCGTCTGGGCGGAATTAATGGAGAGCCGACCGCCCGCCTGCCGCTGCCTCGGCGGCGTCCCCACTCATCATCGTCATCATCATGAAAATTCTCATGGAATAGAAAAATAAAAAGTGGAAGTGGCATGAGCTTCGATTAGTATCAGACATGTGGTCGCCAATGCTCAAACTAAACTATCATAAAAAACAACACGCCACCATGGAATGTTTTTGGTCTGGCTATCGTTTTTATCATTCCAAAATAGCACAATAAGGCATGCTTCTGAATCTATGTCCTATTTTAGAAATATCTAAATAAGCGATCGCGGTAAAACTAAGATAGGTTGCGCGGAACTTCGCACAACCATGCCACACGTTACGCACCCACTTGACACTTTTACTGTTTTTTTTTCTTTTCTGTGGAAACTATACAAAGTGACCCGTTATTATTGCTCTTGACTATGGATGCAGTTTATGCAACTTTTGTTGGAATTCACATAAATAAATCCGTCTCACTCACACTAGTAGTTATCTAGACGTTCTCTTTCTTATATGGATAATAAGTTACAGTCTCAAGTGTTCCTTGTTCTTATAAGGGTTTCTTTTAAAGCAATATGTTTGCTTATAGTTAGTTCCCCGGGTCACCCCGTATCGATCGTACAGTTACGTTGAGTACACGCACGACTCTCCTAGTAAGTAATATAACAATATATTATTTTCACATATAAAACAAATCTCTTATTTTATCACCCTAACCAATAACTTGAATGTTACTATCTTGTGTGTAACTGAATAGAATACCATCCCGCTAATCTGGCACTGTAGGAGGCACATGAGCTATCGGAAAACTCGGATTTCGGTTCTGAAATTGAATTCTCAAACTAAGCGCTAGACTTGGTCTGTGGATACTAGACAAAGATTAACATAGAACACAATCATGACTCACAAACACTCGTGCTCATCACACAGAAATTGGCCCATAACGGGAATCGAACCCGGGACCGCTAGCTTCATAGGCAAGGTCACTGCAAATAAATACTGGTGGTCATCACACAAATATTTCCCCATACCGGTTATCGAACCCGCTACCGCTGGCTTCATACGCAGGGTCATTACCCACTAGGGCCAGTAGGGCCTAATGACTAGGCTAAACACGTCACATCGTAATAAATTAAATAATAATATTTAAAACCCTTAGTCATATAAATAATAGAGTATTAATTCATATTTTAGGTTGTATTTCTTTATTTAATTTGTATTTATGCAACTAATTTCTATTTACCCCATTTTACGGTACCTGTTTCCAGCTATATACTTATAAATATATTTTACCCTAACAGGTGCCTGAAAAGAAAAAGGTCAAGAAGGAAGTAAAAGAAGAAGCAGAAGAGCAAGCCGAACCCCAATCTGAAAAGAAGAAGAAGAAAAAGAAGTCTCTAGATGCTTCTATTGCTGATGCAGACGAAAATGGTGCCCCAGTTGCTACACCTAAGAGTGAAAAGAAGAAAAAGAAGTCTCTAGATGCTTCTATTGCTGATGCAGACGAAAATGGTGCTCTAGTTGTTACACCTAAGAGCGAAAAGAAGAAGAAGAAGTCTCTTGATGCCTCGCAGGTAGAAGACGCTGATGACGTGGATGGTGCGCCAGTGACACCTAAGAGCGAAAAGAAGAAGAAAAAGAAGAAGAAAGATGAGTAACTACCTCAATTATGTTAATTTGATTGATGAATGAGTGCCAATGGAATTAACTGTGAGAGCTGTTATATCTGAACTCCCCTGAACTCCTTACACTGCTGTAAGTCTTTTAGTTTCATTTATTTGATTGAAAAGTGAAGTAATTTTAATTTTCTAGAGAGTTGTATGTAAACTTCATTAACAAAAGTGGCAGCATTTTTTTCAATATCAATGATCGAAGTTCTCTGTTTGTTTATGTTTAAAAAGGATTCAATGATTTAAAAGAACTTCCTTTTATCAAAGTTGCATAAAAAATAACTTGCATTTGTCTATTTATTAAATAGATAGACTAGCTATAGGATAGACAGTGCTAGTGACCAGACAGTAATTATCTTCATAAGCAAATAACTAAAATGAAAATATTTTTTATACATTTATAATTCAGCAAATTAAAATTAGTCTCTTAAATTTTCTACTTTGCTTTATCCAAAAAAAAATTGAAGGTTAAGTCTTAGTCAAATGTTTTATTTGTTCAACGTAAGAACAACTGTTTCAGTAACATAATGTTACAAGTATGTAACAATATATTTTTTACATATGGACTATCTTAAAAACTGATACATTCACTTAACATTGCATACTATATTATAAAATGTGCGAATGGCTTACCTTTGTGTATTGTAAACACATGGAAGTCAACTATTTGTAAAGCATATAAAACCCGTAAATCCGCTAGTAGCACAAATCACAATAGTACGGACAGATTAGCTCATACCTAGATTTTGTCTGTCTTTTTGCGTAATGGCTGGGGTTCTATAGTACTCGGGCTAAAACTAATTGCTTTTGACATGTTATCGTATTGTCGAACCGAATCAACTTAGAAAGTAATGACACTAATGTCATAAAGTTTGTTTCTCCATAGTAGGTGTCCCAGTGTTTGTTTTACACTTTGTAACAAACTTCTGAAATAAAACTGACAAGGACATAGGGGAAAAATTACGAAAAATCAAATTATAATGCTCAATACTTCCGAAACTACTAAAAATCGCTAAACAAATATACATAGCTGTTCTATCAGCCGTAGGCGGGCTCTTGATTGCTTGAAAATAATGCGGCCGAGATAAAAATGTACCTAATTCAGGACTAAAACTAAGCAACGGTAACTTCTGTGAGTAAAAAAAGTTAACTACACTCCTTTAAGACAAATGGTCGTATATCAGACAAAACTCCTGTAGCAAGTGCGACCATATTACTAACAGGTGAGCATTTAAATCCGCTTCTTTTATTGGAATTGAGATACCCCCGTTACTCAGATAACCTGTCTGTCACAGAATAAGTAACAGTACAAGTACAGAAGTTGCTCTTCCTTGCAAAAACGCTGTTTAGGCATGGGAACAGGCGTCGCAAAGGGCAGTGTGATAAACTGTAACCGACTCCAAATTTGTTTGAGTGTACAAAATGTCCACTTGACCCCATTAAAGGATCCTAGTGGAAGGAGGGCACATAACTAAAGTTAACGTTTAACTTATTTGAATCCTTCCCTAGGTACACTTTTAGATAACCACCTATCAATATTTTTAGAGACAAAGAAGAAAAAGGCCCCTGATAATTTGTTAATAGCAATTACTTGAATATAACTTTTATTTTACTTTAGGCGTTTTATAAAATGCTGTGTGCATTTGACGTATTTTTGCATTTTTATTTTACTTGAAATGGTCTTGTTTATTATTAACTGCTAAGTATAGATATGCGTCTGTTTGTCAGTCTGGATGATTCCCTAGCTCGTTCGTGCAGTTCATTTGTTGTAGATGTAAGTTATAAATTGTCCCACGTTGCGTGGGTTTATAAGATGTTTAAATGAAGAAATATAATGATTTTCTTTGATAAGCTGTTTTATTTCGAACGTCCTAAAAAATTGCGATCAAGAGGATTGTAAGGCTAAAAAAAACCCCTTAAACCTAATCTGGTTTTTACAGTTTTTGAATATATTTCTAGATATTATGAAAAATTATGTCTGTACGTTTTCCTTGCGAAAAGAATATTTCTTAGAAATAAATTTAGAATACAACGCCGCCCTCTTTAGAAAATAGGGCGCATGTCTCATGGAACCGCGTATGTAAAAGTGACCTTATTCCTTAAGATAGGGGTTCAATTTGCTTTGCCTATCAAATTGCGCATGCGTCCTTTTTATTTAGATGGGCAGAACGTACATAAGTACCTACTTTTTTTTATAAAATCTAGGTAATCAAACTAGGTTTAGGGGTTGATATACGTTACGGAGCTAAATGTGTAAAACCTTTGGTCAGCTGAGCGATTAAAACCAAATCAAAACCTTAAGTACCAATTTCACCAAACGATGTCAAATTTTATCAATGTTAGTTATTTTGACAGCTGTTAAAGTTAAAATCATCTGTTAAGTGGTTATCATAGTTTGGTGAAATTGGTAGTTAATCCCACACATAACCGCTCAGTATTCTTTGTATGAGACTCCATATTTAAACGCACACTTAGCAGCATCGGAACGGGAACGCCTTGCCTCGCCACAACCTAGCATTCGTCCACTGAAATATGTATCGTACTAACATAGATCAAAGCTCACTTTTCTATGTCTCTGGGCTGATCTGGTGTCGAGCGGTTATGTCTGCGCCAACCTTTAGGCTGCAGCTCCACTGATGCGAAGACAAGCGAAGCGGAGCGGAGAGGAGACGTGTAGGCATCAACCAATCATATTAGTTGAAATCCACATCTTGTCTCCACTCCGCTTCAATGGAAACAGTCAAGCAAGATGAGCGGAGCGGAGAGGATTGCGTGTGTTCCGGTGTGGGGATAAGACAACTGGTGAAATTACTAGCGTATAAAAATTAAAAGGCACCGGACCTCAATTCTACACGGTAAAATTATTGCTTCTGAATCCTCAACATTATGATAACACTTATTTACTTGACAGTAAGAACTATTTACAGTTGTCTGCACCCGTTTGTCGCTTTGTCCTTTGACAACTCGGAATGAAAATTCCAAGTTGTCCGCACCTAATAGGTTATTTTATTCCCAGTTGTACAGTCAGCGTCATATAGTTTGTAGCATCCAAAGTAGCCAAATAGTTCGTTACACGCCCTTGTTACTACGGTAATAATAACGTGTAACGTACTATTTGGCTACTTTGGATGCTACCAACTATATGACGTTGACTGTACACACCTAAAGTCGCTTTTATTGTCCGCGCCGTTTTTCCGCAGTGTGGACAACGGGGTGTGGACAACTGGGAATAACTCTTCAGTAATGTCGCCCGACTTAAAAACAAAACCATAACAGGTTAAATTCGGTATGTACCGCCTGGAGTAGACGCCCTGGGTCTCTATTCTAGGACGTTAAACAATATTGCTTTTGACGTGTTATGGTATCGTTGTAAACTCGGCTGCCATTACTGAAGAGCTATCAAGACATTCACAATACGATAACAAGCCGAAGGCAATATTTGTTTTGTTTCGCATCCTATAATAGCCCTGTTAGTTTCTAGTACCTACGGTTCTAGTGGTAGCTCAACCATTAAAGTCAAATTTAGCTGACTACCGTACTATGAACAGCAGTCTATCTATCTATCTATCTATCTATCTATATATATATAAAAGGCAATCCTGACTGACTTATAATAATATATCAACGCACAGCCGAAACTACTGCACCTAGAAACTTGAAAGGTACAGGGGTTCCTTTCATGATGTAAGTGAGCACTAAGAAAGGATTTTCCCAAAATCGACCCCCAACGGGAAAAAAAGGGGGAGTACTGGGAAACTAATTCTACGCGTACCAAGTCGCGGGCGTCCGCTAGTATAAAATATTTTGTTCAACTCGAGCCATAAACATATCTGACACGTCTTTATTAGTTAAAACAGAACGTGACACACGTTTTTGCGAGCCTTAATAATTTGATGGCTTGTGGCAGTATGTAATTATATGATTATACAGAGTGTGACCCAAAACCGGGGCGAAAAAATTAAATGGGGATTCTTTAGAACATTTCAATTAACCATCACAAGAATCTAATATTACAAAGTCTATAGTTTTGGAGAAAAGAGCCTACAAAGTTAAAAATCGTAGGTAATGTATTTTCCTGTCGCGATATCGTCGCTTGGTCACTTGGTACGCGGTATGTCTGAGTACAGGGTGCCATTGACAACACGCGGTAGATTTAGCGGTGTTTGCATTACATTGAATTTGCGATTAAGTTTGTTAGAAAAAAACTGAAAGTTAAGTTTTGATTTTAATTAGGTAAGACCATTATAATGTAATTACCGGTGATCTATAGAGCCCCGGTTTTTAATATTATCCCCGGTTTTGGGCCACACACTGTATACATATGCAAACGAGCAAGCGAAAGGCTAGAATTGAGGATGGATGGATTTAAGTACGTATGTAGAACTTCATTCGAAACTGGATGCCCATCCCTTTTACTCGTCACTTGTGATTGAATCGATTGAAAGAGATGCAGTTTACGTAACGTCGAGCTGATTTTCAATGCCCCAGCTTCGCACTAACGCACGCGGAAAAACAACTTGAGGTGGTTTAGGGTTGTCAGGTTGTCATGCCATAGCGAGGACTAAATAAATAGAGGACGAGGACTTTCTAGATACGTTCAAATACTTTCAGCAGAACCAAAGTCACTTTCGTATTTATAGTATAAGCGACCCGCCCTCGCTTCGCTATTGTAGTTTTTAGGGTTCCGTAGGCAAACTAGGAACCCTTATAGTTTCGCCATTTCCGTCCGTCCGTGCGTCCGCAGCCTAGCTCAGAGACTGTTAATAGTAAAAAGGTGTAATTTGGCATAAATATACATATTAGTCACGCCAACAAAGTGGTCAAATACCTACCTTCCCAACACGTAACGTGGGGATGCATTTTTTTTCTCGTCTACCCCATAGTGTGGTGTGTCGTTGGATAGGTCTTTCTATGTATATATTTCACCAAATGACTTTAAATAGAAAATTAGTTATTACCTAACTACTTGTTGTTTTTATGTTTGTTGTACTTAGCGGCTTCAGAAGCCTACACTGAGCATGGTCCGACATGCACTAAGCATAGATACCTACATACGAGTGACAAAAGGTGGGAAGCGACTGTGATTACTATCAACATAGAAGTGAAGTTAAATTAAGTTTAAGGAACCTATATTTTACAGTAAGTCGCAACCCTACCTCGCAGATTCGTAACCTCTCGACGCTATCGGCTGATCGGCATTTGATTACGCCCGCTCAGCCAATGCGAGTATGAGGCAGCTAATCACCCGCCACTCTTCCGGGAACTGCACAACGAGGCATGGGATGCTTTAGTTTGGATTACCATCTGGGAATAGAGTTTTGGACTGAAGTTTGCGTAGGGTTGTAAATCTGTTCTATTGGTTGAATTGAAATTTAGCGATTTATTTTGGGTAATGACACCAAGGGTACGTTTTATATTGGAAAATGGTACCTACAGATATATATAAGGGGATAGGGGACAGTCCCAAACCTAGCTAACATTTGACCATACGGAATCGAACCCGGGGCCACTACGTTTGTAGGCAGGGTTACTACCAACTAAGTCAACTCGTCGCCAACTTCTGCGAAGACGTACCTACCTAGTCGCCAGAAAATAAATATGAAGGTAAAATCTTACCTACACGGATTGACCTAGTCCGAAACTACAGCTCTAGGGGTATATGGGTATAACTAGGTAAAGATACGTAGAGAAGCACATACTTAAATACATAGAAACTCCAAGATCAAAGGACTAAAACTTAATAAATGCCCATATCGGAAATCAACCCAGTACCATCATTATTACGAGTGTTTTTGTTATTATTAATTTGTGACAAGCTCTTTTTGCCGACCGTGCTTTTTGTGCAGTCTGCGCCTGCGTATTGTGACAGTCATGATAATTAAATTGTAATACGAGACTTGTGACAGAATTATATTCCATTGTAGTACCTACTTAACTACCATACTCATATCATAAAAAAAAGAAAAAAGTCATTTATTCAGTAAGTAGGCCGCACGGGCACTTTTACGCGTCAAGAATTTACCAGCGCTTCCCTAGAGGAGACCACTGCTGAGAAGAAACGCCGCAAGAAACTCGGCAGTCATTTTTTAAACATATTTCATATTACAATGGTACTAGTTACTTAGTCTGAGAATTATATAAAGCTATAAATATATAAAAGCAGGAAAACATGGCAAACATCTTGGGAGAGATATAGAGGGAGAAAAAAATATGTTTTAATATTGTATCTTTATTAACATCGACGAACTATTTAATTACGAGTTGTTGGTAATTCTGTAGCTCTGTCTACCCCACTCCGGGAATCAAGGCGTGAGTTTATGTTATGTACCTATGCATGTAGGTATGTGGGATTGTGTAGGTATTGTAATTAGGTTGTAGGTCTTGGCTGAAGGCAAGTACCTTACTGCTTAGCCTAACTGTATTAAACTTACGAGGACTATCTAACAGATTACTACTAGACTACTTGTCGAGGACAAAAATGCATGGCCTAAACCCGAAACTTAGTCAATAATAATTTGTTCAAATGCAAAAGCTTTATCCTGCTTTGTCTTGTCTAGGGGACACCGTTGATGCAGGAAAACATATCGAAACTTTTATGTGGTCGTCTTGCTCCATCTTATATACACATAAGTAGTTGATTCTATTTTTAATTTTTAGTTTTTCTCTCTCTATCTCTCCCGTAACATTTTTGACATGTTTTCCTGCTGAACTACGCATGTTATTTCATATTAATTATTTAATTTAATATTTGTAGCTTTATATAATGCTGGACTAAGTAGTACCATTGTAATACATACATACATGAGTTGAGTTTCTTGCGGCGTTTCTTCTCAGCAGTGGTCACCTCTTGGGAAGCGTTGGTAGATTCTTGACGTGTAAAAGTGCCCGTGTGGCGTACTCTTTTATCTTTTATCTTTATCTTCATACATATATAAATTATGTACCAAAGGCAAGTGAAATTTTACACTTCTCTACATGCCAAGTATAAAGCATAGTCGCTTCCCGCCGTCTGTTCCACTGCGTGTTAGCTTTAGATCTTACAAACTACGCAATGGATTATAATGCGCGCGAAGGTTTCTATGTAGGGTAAAGTCACCAGTAGTCAGCCAGATATCTAAAGGCCTCTACGTACACTTTGTATGGGTGGGAAAAGTACGAAAGATATATTTCCCACTCTTCGCACTCACCACTGGCTGACCACTGGTGACTTTACCCTAGGTGTAATATCCTAGTTTATTTACAGTTGTTACAGAATACTTACATAAACCGACCTGAAGCGAGGGCCTTCGCTAGTACTTGTATTTGAAACTACATATATCTAACTTCGAACAACGTTGTCCCTTACATTGTTGTCTCTATAGCAAAGGTTAATGATGCCATTACTATATAATAGCGATATAACAGCTGCCATCCCGGCCACCGCGCAATATCCGGCGGGTGATGGACCTGCCCGCAAACACCGCTGCGGTTACCTGGAAGAGATTCCTTTGAGACGTCGACGTGTATTTGGAATGTTTAAGGGAGAACCGAGTGTGTGCCTAATACATTTAAATAGAGAAATAAGGAAACATTACAAAATAAACAAAGTTCGTACCTACTTTAAGTATAAATAGATTAAGTTAATTTCTTTTGATTTACGTATTAATTATTGAAATCGGTGCAGCTTGAAGATTTATTTAAAAAAACACAATCGAGTTGATAAACATCAAACTTCCAATATGTCCTTGAAATTTATAAGCTCAATTTTAGGTGGCGCCATCTGTGTTCCTAAGGGATGAAAGTCTTGCTGACGCGGCGACGCTTATTTTGGTCCCTATTCCTATCGACTGCAAGGCTTGCTTCTATAACAAAATGCAGCTTTTGGATAAAAAATCGAGGATGGAGCGATATTGTATCTTCTTATGTATATTTAATACCTACCTAGACATATTTGGGGGGTATAGTCGCCCGCTTGTTTGATTATGGAAGAGAGAGTTTTTCTTCAAGACCGTTTAAGCTAGCGTACAGTCGAGTACTAAGAGATGTAAGTATCCACTTTTTCATCTACTTGCATTGTAATAAGGGCTAAAAGTGGATACTTCTCTTTGTAGTCGATTGTACAACTTACCACTAACATTCTATGTCTTGCTATCTTATAAACATACTAGCTGATGCCCTCGACTTCCTCCGCGTAGTATGTCATTTACTAGCGCTGAGGGAAGAACCTAATTTAATTATTACCAATTCAGCAATAATTTAGCTGTGAAAGCGTAATAAACAAACAGAATTACTTCCGTATTATATATATTAATATAGTATCTACATGATGAGCTATTATTGCCGACAATTTTAGAAATTAATTTAGATAACAACCACACTTTATTCATTTGTTTATTCTAACCAAACCACATCCGTAATAGTTCGCCGAAATGCAATATCCTGCCGAGACCGGAACTTCCTCCATACAAACCTTTGCTAGCATCTCACATAAACGAGATTTAAGTTCACCGCCCCCATTAACCGAGCGATTAACCCCCAGTACTAACACTAGCACAGGTGCTTCATAGAAAGCAAGATTGTTACTGTAACAATGTGTGTTTTTTAATTTAGGTAAGTTTAAATAATCTGGTGGTATTATGAATTTGTGATCTAGCGTCATGATTCGTTGTTTTCGTAGATGTGTGATGCATTTATCGAATTTGAATTCATCCATTGTAGTATTCATCAAACGCTATTTTCTTGATGTTTTTAGAATATATAATACTTAAACTTTAAGTTGGTTAGGTTACGTTGGACTTGTGACTCAAAAAAAAACTCATACGACGAGAAATGCCTCTCGATTACTTAGTTTTGCATCCTCTAGATACAGGCAAAACAGTTTCTTAACGCGTGCTGGTAAAGGCTTGAATAATTGGTGAATAAGCTGGATATTGATATATTCAATTGTAAAATCCCTTCCGTGAGGCGAAGTTTGACAGCGAAATGTGTTGTTTGAGCATGTTTTGTGTACCATAGGAAAGAGAACCGTTTGGTGATCTACCTCTGGCTGGTATTTAGCAGTTGTTTTAATTTTACCTTTAAAACTTTACCTAATAAATAAATAAATAAAATGAAAATTCTGCATAATACGTGACATGAGTTTGCGATCAAAAGCACCCGAAACCGACGTACGTGCATGAAGAGGGTGATGAATGTAATGCAAGGGAAAGTTGTGTGTTTTGACCGGTGACGACGATAAACATAACGAGGAATTCCACTTCGGTTCAACTACGCACACACACACGCCACGTATATCAATTGATCTAGGCGTGTGCCGCTGATGTCATTTGTGTGTGTGCTGCTGTAGGGTATCTACACATTGCTATGGCTACCTATATAACTCAACCGTGCGCGCCGTGGGTTTCCGACTTTATACATCATTAAGAAATTGACACTTTAATAGAATTCATCCAACACTCAGGAACTAATGATCACGCTCATCACACAAACCGTTACAAAGAACGGAACCAGGGACCGCTGGCTGCGTAGGCAGTATAGGTATAAATACAAATACAACAAATACAAATATTGTATATTTATTTGCAAAAAAACACAGTTAATGCAGGTTTTACAGGATAGCGGTGACTCCCACACTAGGCAAAGCCTGTATCGTGGGAATCAGAACATAACAAGTAGGTTCTTGTTTAAAAAGAAAGGATAAATACGATTAATAAACTCCTATACCACTTTTCGGCTCTATTTGTAGGACGTCTGGGTCTAAAAGTGGTGGAAGAATTTCTTGGACTTGATATCTATAAATTGAAATCTCAATTACAGTGCGACAAAAAAAAGAGTAGAAAATAAATGAGGGCACCACTTTCTACGTAACTGTCACATTTTTGACGTAAAATGCTCAAACATGGCAACAATTTAGTATGGTTTCTTTTTAGTTCCATTTTATTGAATTTCTACTCTTTTGTGTAGTATCGTAACATTTCTCCAATGTTCTTCACTTATTCAGACTTAAAATTGTGTGGCAGTCTACGTCCAAGCACACCTTTTACCACAAACGTCGTAAAGGCCATCAGACAGATTTAGGACGGGAAGTGCGCGTAAGACCGCTCCGGACGGAGCCGGGCGGTTTACGAGGTCTGCCGGAGATGGGATAGCATTAAAAATATTTGGATCGTGAAAATATGGGGTTAAGAATTGAAATTATTTGGAAAGGATATGTTTACTAGTTGGGGAGGTAAGCCAACTGTTATATTAATAAAATGGGTGAAGTCCCTATTTATTCCAGCTTCTTGTCTAATTAGACATGGTGCTCAAAAAATGGGCAAAAGTACGTCAGACTATGTTTAATCTAGGGTTCCGATGCTCTTACTACAAACACAAAAAAGTACCTCGAGAGACAACAAGTACGAAGAAAAGAATTATGGGCAAATTGGCCCATATAACTAATACAAATCTCATGTATACCACGTGAAAGCTGGTTACATAAGCCTCATTTTCTAATATGGGGATAAACTACAAAAACCCCGGAGAAGAGAGTTATCAACCTTCAAATATTCACACACACGCAACGTTTATTACTACACTAGCTGTGCCCCGCATGCGTTGCAATGCTTTTGTGTTTCCCGTATATACGACTCACGCTTGACCGATTGTACTATTTACAACAATTACAGCCAATAGTGGGATCAATAAGCCTACATAAGTTATAATTATATTGACGATTGGGCTGGGCTCCATACATTTTTGCCCATTATTCTTTCTATTTAAAGTTATTTTCTGTTGTTTTAGATGATTTTAGTACGTCTACATAGTCGTGATAGTTTTGCTTTAAAATTCGTTATACCTACTCGTAGTTATGGGCTTTCATTTAATTGACAGACATGGCGAAACTATAGTTCCAAGTTGGACTCTTGGACCCCTAACAAAGACCTATAGTGAAGAGAACCTCGCAACGCTAATAAGTAAACAAACTAAGATTATATACCCACATACTTACTTACTTACACGGTCATCATTCATCATTTCATCGAATTTCAAGTCAGAAACACACTCTTTTGCGGGTGGTAGGACCTTGTGCGGGTTCCGTCCGAATCGCTACCACCATCTTATCCATTAACCTACCGCCAAGCAGCAGTGTTCGCATTGTTGTGTTCCGGTTTGGGGATAAGACAGCCGGTGTAATGACTAGCATAGAGGCATTCCATCTTAGTCCTCAGGGTTGGCAGAGCATTTGCAGTCTTAGGCTTGCAGTCTTGTGAATGCGAATGTCTATGGGTCACAGTTTCCACTTACCATCAGGTGGCCTGTGTGCTCGTCAGATTCCCCTATGCCATAAAAAAAATAAAACACACACTCTTCTTGAGCAGACACGTAAAACAGTACTTCAGTGTAGACTAAATAAAACCTGCCTAACTTTCAAAGGTAACCAAAGTAACAAAACAAATGTACAGTCCACAAAGACTCTTAAGTACAGGCGAACATAAATACGGAACGGGTGTGTGGAGATACATCTTCCAGAGCGATTCCTAAAACGCTCACGTCCCGTCGAGTCGTAAATAACAACTCTTATTTCAGGGAATGTACCGAGAAATGTAATAATGCATTGGTCTTACGTTTACACATTGCATTGGTTTCAAAATGCGCTGGCTTTTTCCTGCAGCTTGGTTTTCGAGACGTGTGATAACTGATAAGGTACTATCGAACCAACGGAACCCTGACCCACCATAGAACCTTGTCACAGTGATTGACGTTAGGACTGTCATACGAAGCTATACGACAATCGTACGTCAATCATTGTGACAAGGTTCCATGGTGGGTCAGGGTTCCGTTGGTTCGATAGTACACCATATTTTTAATAATGGCTGAAACCATCATTAAGAGAAACATTTTGAGGTTGCTTACTGTTTTTTTTTTTGGTTTACATCTTAGTCCTCAAGGTCGGTAATGTATTTGAATATTGAAGTGCTGTCTTGAGAATTGTAAATGTCTAAGATGACTGTCAGATAGGTACGAGTAAGCCCAATGGAACCATGAATCAATATAGAACGGTGTCACAGTGACATTATAAAACAATTTGTTTGAAACTTCTTACGACTAGAATCATAACGTCACTGTGACACAGTTCTAAAGTGGGTCAGGGTTACATTGAGCTGATTTTTAGTTTTAAGAGATTCAAAAGGAGAAGTCATTGAAATATAAAATCGCTTGAAATTCGTTTGCTTGAAGGATCAATTTCGCAAAAATGAAAGATTTGCACTGGTGTGGCATGGGCTAAAAATATTTGTTTTAGGGTTCCGTAGTCAACAAGGAACCCTTGTAGACTGTCCGTCTGTCCGCGGTTTAACTGAGAGAGCCCTGCTACAAAGCTGCAATTTGGCACAGTTAAATAGAAAATTAATTGATACCTATTGTTTATAGTAACGGCAACGGAACCCTATACTGAGCATGGTCCAATTTATTACATACATACATACATAAAATCACGCCTGTTTCCCAGAGGGGTAGGCAGAGATGACTTCTTTCCACCTGCTACGATCCTGACAAATGTCTTTCGCTTCTTCCACATTCATACATCGAGTCATGCATGCACGTCGGTTTCGGGTACTTAAGATTCGGCCCTTTTCCAGTATTTCTCCGATTTGATTCGAAAAAGTACGCCTAGGGCGGCCTCTTCCGACCCTTCCACTCACATTCGCTCTGCATATCTCTTTCGTCAATCTACTTTCATCCATCCTTTCCAAATGACCGAACCATCCAAGCATGCCCTTTTCAATCTTAGTCACTACATCTTCTTTTAGTCCACATTTCTCTCTGACCTTTTCATTCCTTAGTCTATCAATCAGCTATTTATTAATTACTTTAACCTTTAATCTTAATCACATTGTTAAACATCTCCTTTTGAATAAAAGAGCGATCAAAATTTCTCGCAACACAAAAAAGCCTCAAGCAAACTTACAATTCCATAAAAAAGTTTGCATTGTAATTTGTAATTTTACGATGCGCCATTAAAGAGGGTTTTAAAGATTTAATGACGCTTTTAAGTCTAATTAAAAAGCCATTCTGTCGCCATTTTGTTGCTGGCGTAAAAATACTGAGTAAATTATATTTGAATCGGTTCGGAAGTAGGGCGATGCCGTTATGAGGGCTTTATATTTTCCCGTGGAGGCTGAGTGATTTTGAGGTAGTTCATTTGTGACGGTTTTAACCTATTTATTTCATTGGTTTAACCTTTACTTACAAGGAAAGGTACCCAACTGTCCGGCTCCGATTTTGTTGATTTTGATATATGTTAGAGAGTAGTTTAAAATAACAGACGCGAAATTGACCTCCAAAGCACTGAAAAGTGACTAAACCTATAAGATAGAGGGTATAGAGATATAAAAAAAACAAGTTTCATAGTGATTTGATTATAAATGTTTAAGAAGATGAAAAAATGGTATGTTCGCGGAGCATGGAAGCATGCGTGCCAGTTTCCAACACCGCCTTAGCCATGATAGCTGGCTGACAGACTGAACTGCCTTTATTTTATTTTTTATTTTATTTTTATATAAAATAGGAGGCAGACAAGCAAGCGAGCCACCTGTTGGTAAGTGATCATCGCGACCCATAAACACCAACAACACCAGAAGAATCGCAGTTGTGCTGCCGGCCTTTGAGAAATGGGTGGGATCGTTTTTTGAAGGCCCCCAAGTCGTATTGGTTCGGAAATACAGACGCCGAAAGCTGATTCCAGATAGAACATCCCTCCGCAGGGCCTGGATCTAGATTTTTGAAAAGCCACCGGTTGTTGACACATCGAGCAGCTCTGTTCTGTATTCGGTCAAGAGGAAGAAGTTGATATTGGGGTGCTCCGGCCCAAATATGGGAGCAATATTCCATGTGAGGCTGTATATGTGCCTTTGCATTCGCAAATGCTGCGATGGCACATCAACGTTAATTTAATGTCATTGGTCATTGATTTGATTTGGTTAATTTGCAATGATTTATTTTACCTACTTTGATTTGTTTTTAAAATACGAGTGTTTGACTTGAAAGAAGAGTTAGTTTTACTCTTATTATATTTATCACTTGAGTGATGTGGTCTTTGAGTGTGGTGACAAAATCGTCATAAAAAATAATTCTTAGGATACAATGAAAGCAGACACGTCACGGCGCCTGTACCTATTATTTATAGCAAGGGAAAGGCAAGCTATAATTATCTATTCAAGTGCATTTAAAAACCTTCTAAACTACCTATATAAACAAAACAAATCAAATGGACTTGATTACACGCAGGGTGAAAATTAAAAGCTTCTAAAAAGCAAGAAATCACATCGAAACAAAACACGACATGAAACTAACCGTAATAAATACCTCCAAAATGGCGCATGCCTCAACCACTACACCGTCAAGCAAAAATGATGTGTATTGTGCAGACAATAGCTCCTTTCATTCCCTAAATACATTCTTAACTACTATAGTTTCCACGTAATGAATCCGCCTCATAGCGGAAACGCCTGTCCGGGGCCAACGGAGGGATTAAATGTCCCCAAATTAGCGACATTGTTTGCCCTGGCAACACTGAAACGGCGCGTGGATAGCTCAATATCGCGGAAAAGGTGCGGTGTTGTTTTGGGACGGATTGTTTTGTGCCAGTTACCTTTTGGTGAGCGTTTGGCATGTTTTCGGAGCTGTCACTACTGATTAGTATTACTGCCTACTTGTAACAAAGCACGATCGGAACAAGCGAATAACTAGTGCATTATTTCTATGTTTACTTGGCGTAACCGGAGACTAAGCATGTTCTAGAGCATTCTCTAACATACGTGACACAAACGGTAGGCTTAAAGATTTAAAAAAATAAAAATATAATACAAACTTAGCATGCCTTTTTTTTTTTTCATTCTTAAAATTTTGTCCACGTCCACAAGAGTCGGGGTCGAGATGGGGTCGAAGACTATTCGAGTGGCGTCCGCGTGCTGTAATACGCAGAGTGGATCGGGCTCCAACAAGATGAACCGACGACGTGGCTAAGCTTCCGGGAAAGCAATGGGTTCAAGCGGTGCAGGACCGGCCATTGTGGCAAACCTTGGGGGAGGCCTATGTCCACCAGTGGACGTCTTTAGGGTGAAAATGGTGAAATGATGATGATGTTTATTTGTGACCTTCACAACAACTCTTTTCATCAAATGTGACATCACACGGTGATGTATTTTTATCGTTATTTAAAAGCATGACAGCCAAGAATATGGTTACTGAGCAAAATTACCTACAATTGGAATTGTTTATATTTTACAATTTCGAGGAATAGGGTTTTAAAGCCGTTCTGCATTATTAAGTTTTTGTAATATTTATCTGTTTCGGATATTTCGACAAAAGTATATTTAACCTTTGTTTGACTTTCGTTTCGGCTTGAAGCCCTCCTAGGTGTATCCTTCGGATTAGGCGAAAACCGCTTGAAATAGTATGTTTTAATACACTATTAGGAACACTTTTTATCATTCGATATCATTTAATTGTTGTTATTTACTAAAAAAATCCATTCCAATTTTAAAATAATCATGTCATCCATATAATGTCTGCTAAATAAATAAGGATATTAAAACAAAACTATTGGGTCTCTTAAAATTACATATTCTTTCGAATTAGAATGTAAAAACCGCGACTTTTTTTGGTCAATGCCAATTGGCAACAAATTCCTGTCGCAAAAGTTTTGACAGACACTTAATTATAATTCATAATGATGGCAAATGTAAATACGTTTGAAGACTAACTGGCCCTAGTTGTTAGTGCCTCTGCCTACGAAGCTAGCGGTCCTGGGTTCAAATCCCGGTAAGGGCAGATGTTTGTGTGATGAGCGCCAATATTTGTTCCTGAGTCATGGATGTTTTCTATGTATTTATATATTTATTTAGGTATATAAG
Organism: Acleris sparsana; assembly: GCA_923062465.1. Classification (NCBI taxonomy): domain Eukaryota; kingdom Metazoa; phylum Arthropoda; class Insecta; order Lepidoptera; family Tortricidae; genus Acleris; species Acleris sparsana. Next base: position 21,928,187 of record OV281286.1, read on the forward strand.
AATGTTTATCGTTGTCTAGTATCTATAGTACAAGCCTAGAGCTGTGTTTGGGGCTAGGTCAATTGGTGTGACATTGTCCCCTGATATTTGTTTTATTTATTTATGTGAAACTGTTAATTTGTAAGCCAGTTGTAAATAAGCTGTTCTGTAACCCAATGATCCGTTCACAACTGGCAGGATTAGTTAAGTCCTCAGTTAATTAGCGTATTTGGGATTATATTAGTTTAATGACGTTAGCATCTGTGTTTGATACGCCGCTTTGATTTACAATATGCATAACTAAGTCTCGATATATAGATAAATTAGATTTAAATTTAAATCCAATCGCCCCGCTTCGCTTCGGTTTACGTGAGTTTTTAGTAACATAAACCAGAATTTATTACAAGTATAAAACGCATAACTGATGGTGAAAACCGCATCGAAATCAGTTGCGTGGTTAAGAACGAGTTACCTAGCGGATATACAGACAGACAAACAGACGCGAAAAGTGACAAACATTGCTTTATACTTTGTAAAGAATGTTAAAGATAATAGATTTAAATAAAATATGATAATGTTTATGTATAACATTGGGCAGTCGGGCACTACCATATAACTAGTAAGGTAAGCCCGAACCTCCCGACTGCCCAATGGTCCCCTACCTCCCCTACACGTATAACCGACATTGGGTCTTTGAAGAAGATAAGAATTATTGATTTTGGTATGTACTTAAGCATTTACCCCCTTACTAATGAACGTTGAGTAACGGCGGTGTAGCTAACCATGTTTTGTCCTTATCTGTCAAATTCAAATGTCACATTGACAGTTAAATACAAATCTTGGTTTAACTACACCACGGGGGGCCATTTGTAACGTCAAAAGATGGCGGATGTGTAATTTGTTTTATTTTTTATTTTTGTGTATTTAGGTGTTCAAAGTTCTTTTTTGTTAGTGATTTTTACTTTTAATGCCTTTGTGTTGCACAGTGATAGAAGACTTGGACTTATTTCGCGTATCCTGGCATCTTACTTCTCGTTTTAAGTGGACTCGCAGTGGTACAGAGGTTAAAACTATCTTGGCCTCTGTCCTACATATGACGGATATCACCGTACAACGTTGCCACCAATCTTTCTAGAGAAGATTGGATTGTGTTTTATTACTATATTGATTTATACTTATATATACTTGACACTGGCGAAATCACTTCATAGTGAAAACGCCATATTCCCGCGGTAGTAGCTGTTCAAGTCACCGCGAGGAAAAGAAAAAAAAAAAAAAGCTACACCACGGTTAGTCAACGTTTATTATAGTAAGGCAGTTAAAATACGTTTAAGCTTCTGGAACAACTCGGACCGGTAGCTTCTTAGTAAGAGTTACTGTTACTTGCCTATTAGGCTTGTAAAATACTGGACTATTTTCGCCTTTACGTTTACATGTCGAAATCCAGCACAAAGTACGCTATCGATTGATAGAGACAATTGAATGCGCTGTCGTTGTTTGGTTCCTCGTTTAAATAAAAATTTCCATCCCATCGGATCGGCCTGGCAGGAAATACGGAAAAATGCAGAGAAAAACATTGTTTGCGGAAAAAATCACGTTTTCACGGGCCGGGCGAGGCGTTTTGGCACTTGCTGCTGTTTACCGGCGACTTTGTAAGTCGATCGGCGATAAAATCAGGATTAGACGAGGAAATATGCTGTGTTAAACACAATGTTGTTTTTCCGTCGCTAATTTTTGTGAAAGTTTTGTTACATGTTCTCACCTATTGAACCGAGAGCATATAAAAGCAACTGCTTTTTATGATTTCTTTTTCTTGTTTGATCTATTTTGTAATAGCTTAAGTCCCTCAAAAATAATTTAATTGCCTTTATTGCCGCTGTAGTACGTATTCGTTCATCCTACAGCGACATGTACACCTCTCGTCTGTCGACAGCAGTCATTGAGTTCCAATCTGTCATATTTTGATTATGAAAGTTAATCTGACTGGTTCATATTTGAAATAGGAAATAATTGCTAACCAGACTTCGAAATACTTTAATTAACAACATTAGCCTAGATATTAGAGCAATGCTTTTTGAATTTGAACAGAGCACGATAGGTGATAGTTACCCATTAAATTTTCTACTTTTTCTGAAGTCGCTCCACCATATTTTCATCCAGGCCTTATTATATAATTGAAGACGATATCTGATTACTTAAAGACGAATATATTCTAATATGTTTGCACCACTACCAGTAACTCGGAAATCTAAATCAATACCATTTAATCTGCCTTTTGCTTCGGAACTCTATAATAGTAGTACAAAGAGCAACACTCTTAACTGTACATGGGTGGACCTTATTACAAAAGGCATAAGCTCTACCAATGGGCAGTTAACAGAGTGGGCGATGGTACTCTTAACTTCCTAAAGCCTCAAACGCGGTGTTACTGGTCGACTGTCGCTGCGAGGTGTAAAACTATCCGATAAATTGGCTTTAGGTTTAATTGGTAACAGATCGCAAACAATGCGCCGCCTGCGACCGGACGCCTCTGGCGCAAGGGACGGTGGCGCAGTAGACCAGCTTCCCTATCGATCGAAAGAAAGAAAGAAAGAAAATTATTTATTCATCACATACAGAATAAAGAACAGATAAACACGTACAAGAAGAACTGTGTATTGGTTTATTTTATTACTCCTTCACGCTACAACAGCTGGACGGATTTGAACGAAATTTGAAATGGAGATAGCTTATACCCTGGACTAATACATAGGGTACTTTTCATCCCGGAATAGAAACGTTACCAAGGGAATAACGATAATCTTAATCTACGGAGACGAATTGGCGGGAAGAACCTAGTCTATACATAATTATAATACACTCCCTTGACAAACAACGCACAGCCTAAACTAAACCTTCAGGGTTGAGATTTGGAGGGAATATGCTCTGTGGTAATTTTTCGCGTACAAAGTCGTGAATTTCTTCTAATGTTTGATAGATCAGTAATTATCATAGAATACCTTCTTGGGAAAAGATTCTGAGATTAGCTGGTTGAATTGCTCGTGGTCTTCGGCTTCTGATTTGGGGGTATAGGAGTCTGGTCCAATTCTTGATGTCTTTCATCCAATTCCGCTGGGTCGCCTTGGTGATTTTTTTCCGAGTTCTTGCTCTTTATGATTAATTTGCTGTTAACGGCTGACGTCAATTGGTTTTAGTGAGCCTGTTCAAAACGAAAAGTCACCGAAAATGACGCAGACATGTCACGGATCTTGTTATATTAATGGCAAGGAGAAGCCAAACGATTATTTTTTATAGATCTGAACACTGCTTTGCCAATTCTTATGACTAAATTGGAATGCATCTATGCTTAAGAGGATTGTGAAGTCCGATTATTTCGATTTTTGAATATGTTGTAGATACCATAAAAACTTTGTATGAACGTTTTCCTTTCCAAGAAAATATTTCTTAAAACAAAACAAATTTAAATTAAAAAACAGAAATGTACAGAACTAGGTCTTTATAATACGAGTAAGGACAATATATTAAAAAATCGTGAAAATCTGACTTGATTTAGGGGGTGAGAATCGGTTTCGCCCAGAGCTAAATTTGTATGTTTTTTTTTGACAGCTACGCGATTTTAGCGGCCCCTTACAGCCTTCTTAATAGTTTCAACGGTTGTCTAAATCCACAACGGAAGCCAACTAAATGAACAATGCTTCTCAGCAATGGGTTAGAACGATTTTTCCACTCTTTTCTGTTAGGTCTTTCAATCCGACGTACCTCTTCGACACAACTTAACAAAAAAATTAATCATTGCTTGTATTTTATATATGCGTGAGTTTTTGACAACAGAAATTAAACTACTGCCGCAAACTCCCTGTGTTCCCTCTCAATTAATTCCAACACTACCCGGATTCGATTGTCGTTTCAGAACTTGCATTTGTTACCACAGTTTATTGTTGAACTTCGCGATAACCACCGATTAAAGTCCGGCTTGAAAGCGCTTAGCGTAACTCGAGTGTTTGCGTTCATAGGGTGTTGATTCTGGATTGGGAAGCTTGGAGCTCGAAGTCCTCACTTTATATACACAGTGGATTGTTAAGTCAACTATTACTTGAGTAAGATAATAAGTGAAGCTATATTACTTATACTAAAACCCGCGCATTAGATACGTCATCTTATTTAAATGGCATTAGGAAGGCAAACTAAATGAGCACATAGGTGTTATAGTAGTGATGTAGAGGTAGGAAATGCCAACCTTAGGACTGTACAACTAAACTGAAAGCTGGGGAAGGCATGAGGTGCGGGGATGAGGTACCTACCACCAAACCATAAAGATCGACTAGTGACCATTCGATGATGCGTTGGCCTAGTAACTAGGCCCTAGTTGGCAATGGCCCTGCCTACGAAGCTCGGTTCCCGGAGTATTTTTTTGTGATTCTTGGATGTTTTTGATATGTTTAAGTAACAAGTGCTCAAAAACATATAAAATGTGACACGAATCTTAACAGCAAACAATTCCCCATCACAAAGTTCACCAGCAGACGGGTGCCCCCAGGAAATGCTACGTTCCTGAAACTCAGTGTCTGTGATTTTTCCCCTGCTGGTTTGAATTATTGAAGGATGATTATTTCTAAATGTCGATTTGTTAACAAAGTACATTATAATTGTACAATTGTGCCCAACAAGTTACTTATTGACATCCTGATTATGGTTGATGGGCCTGTTGCTTGATCAGTAGTCAAACTGACTAATCGTTAAAACCATAAAGAATACTCGTATATCAAGCTAATGTGTCAAATTTTCGATTCCTTATTCGAATTTTAACAATTAGTTGAGTGAAGTACTGACCAAAACAACTCGCCCTTATAAGGCAAAAAAAAAATACGTGAACAATCGTTCCACCGAAGCTATAAAGTTTAAATTTGGATGAAGATTTACTTCAACTTTGACCACTCAACCCTCACATTTCTAAAATATAAATATCTAAAAGAATCCAAGTCCATCTTGGTTGCAAATTTAGAATTAAATCGCTTTTGATGCACTCAAAGGAATATTCATGGAGTGACCGGCGGCCGGCACGTTTTACAAATTATGTATTTCGAGTTCTGAGTGTTCCATTAATTCAGAGATGAGTGCTGGTTACGTAACTCTTAGGAACCTTAACTCTGTTTTGCTTGACAGTTATTGACCCTTTCCCTATATATGTATACAGTGTGTAAATAGTATACGGGCGTTTATTAAAACTGGACATAGATTAAGACTCTACTAATCATTAACAGAAAGAATTAATCTGATTACGCTAACGTATACACCGTTATTAATTTTTGAACATACTATCGACCCGCAATGTACATCGAAGTCCATCTGTCAGGTAAGTACGTAATGTTTACTTGTGAAAATGTTAGTTGCATTTTCCGTTATACATTACGTGTTAAATTATTTTGTATGGTTATTTTTTTTTAATTTAATTTTAACAAAAGCTGCCTAAATGTGCTCAGTAGGGGTTATACTAACCACAGTTAAAAGGAACGCCCGTATACCATTTACACACTGTATAATGGCATTTTAAGGGTTCTATTCTCAAAAGATGCAAAACAGGATCCTATTAAGCTTTGTCCGTCGTAATATAAGATATTTTGAACCGTAAAACTATACGGTCATTTTTATTTACAGAATATTGATTTATATACTAGGTATTTATCGCCCGTACGTAAAAGCGATAGTTATTTTTCACCTAGTAAATTACACGTCCAGATAACAACATTAATTTAATTTTAAAGTAATTGTGAAGAGAAAAGGGCTTTAACTAATTATAGGCACACTCAGCTTGCATGTGACGATCGCTTTTGTGCCGATGCGGCTTCTCTTATCTTACCTTATTAGTGGGGTCCATACGGAGTACATTTCGACCCTATGGGGGATGTTTTGTGTAATCATCCCTCTTATTAATTAGCACTTAATCCAATGCAGCCTCCACCCCTTCCAGAAAGCGGATAGTGGAGTGCAATGGCAGTGCCTTGAAATCTTTTGGTTTTTGGGAAGCTACAACCAAGGATTTTCAATCTTACTCCGGCGAGGGCGCCACATTAAGCCTCTTCGAAATTTCTTTGAGGAGGCTCATTGACGTCACGAGACCTTTAACTATCCAGCAAGGAAATGCTGATAGCATCTTTGGACAATGCCGCAGGGCCTTTTTTAGATATAGCTTTTTAGTTTTAAAATATAACAAGATTTAAAAATGTAATTTCAGTTTTGTAATTATCATCCCATTTAGTTTATTAAATAAATATAATTCCAAAAATGTTTTATTACAATTACAATGATTATACTATTAATAAAAGATTTAACTATTATAAAAGGTAACAAATGATGGCTAGTAACGCCATCTGTTGGCTAGGTGTCGCCAACACTTGACAAAGTCGATCTATGACAGTCAAATTTCCAATAATGTATGGCAATGTGCTGTCTATGAGTTATTAGTAAACAACAAATATAAGATTTGTCTAGAATTTAAGTGAAAGTGAAGTGAAATTAAGGTTGTTTGTTTATAAAATGCAAGCAGGTGAGCAGCGTAACAACTGCATTGTTACACTATGAAGAACTTTGCAGGCCTTCATGCTACCGTGGATCTCCATTCTTTTTGGTGTATTTCCAGGCCGTTATTGTTCAGGGCTGCTTTAATGGTGCCCGGTGAGGGCGCCACAAATGGATCAGGCCCAACGTATGTCCTTGGACCCTTTCCTTGCTAGCTTTTCTTAATAACGCAGCTGTTAATTTGGTATGGTTCAGAGGGGCCACCCAAAAAAAAAACCTGCCTAATAAATATAAGCTGTGTGGTTCGGAACACTGTGTACGCGGGTCTAACTCCCACCGGACCGGTATAATTAAAATGAAAACCAAAAACATTTTATAATCATTTATTATTCACGCAACAAGCGGAAGCAAACAAATGCCTACCCTATTACTTTGATGGCATATTGATCAGCATTGATCAGGACGCCTTGCGGGCATTTGGGAACGCAGTGCACCTTGAGAGGGGAGTGGTGTCCTTTATGCAAAGGGCTCAGGGTCAGTCTAGACGCAGTATGAGTTTCGTCGGTTGCTGCCAAGTTTTGACCCACCAGCACTTCATCTTTGTGGGCCATCTATAAAAAAATAAAGAATTAGGTTTCTTATAACCGTATACATACATAACTATGGGTATTACGTAGATAAAAAACTCTTAATTGGTTCAACTGATTTTCATGATATCTAGTTAAAAAACACCGCTAGAATACCTGCTTTCAAATAAAAAAAAAAGTATCCAAATCAGTTCTCCCGTTTAAGAGCTACTGTGCAATAGACAGACACAGTCATAGCGGTCAAACTTATTATAACACTCTTTTTGCGTCGTGAGTTAAAAAGCGACGTCAACTGCGACGCCTGCGACCAACGACTTATCGCCGTCTTCTCTGACAGTAAGTGACTTTGAATGAACTTCTTTGGTACATTTTGCCAATTAAAACAATAATGAATATCTTTATTCTGTATACAGGGGCTTCTGGGCCGCCTGTCACCATCTTACATCAAAGAATGGCGACAGGTGATAGCGATCTGAGCAGTGTTAAGTGCTAACGCATTGCCTGAGACTCAATCCAGGGAAAAATATAGATCTAACGTAGCTTCAAGGCCTCTGTAGATTAGCCTCGCTGGTCAGTGCGATGGGGCACTATGGTGTGCCCACCTTAAAGCTTAGCGCTGCCTCAGCTGTCAGGACATTTGCAACTTTACGAAAGTTTTACATAATATTTTTTTCTTACGTCAGGAACTGTGAAGACGAAATCAGTGGTGGAGTTCGTTGGTGGCACAATGTAAGGCTGTAACACGATTCTCCTTAGATTTGTGTCGCCATCGTCTATTATGCCTGAAAAACAAAAAGTAACTAATTAATATCAAATATGTAATAACTGACCTAAGACCAGCTTATCGCCTAATGCACTTGCAATCGCAATGGTTTTCATTTTTGTGCGAAGGCGAGTCTGCAAATAAAAGAGACAAAAAAAAATTTGATTGGAGGGTGGTTCTTCGGCGTTTTAACCGCCGCCTAGTCTAGTCTTTGTGCAATATTCCGGAATAATAAATAAACAATTAACCATTTTTTTGTTATTTTAAATGGATAAAAAAAAGATAAAAAAGAAATGTATTCAGAAGTAGGCCGCTCGGGCACTTTTACACGTCAAGAATCTACCAGCGCAAGAGGAGACCACTGCTGAGAAGAAACGCCGCAGGAAACTCAGCAGTAAGTCATTTTTTAAATATAGGTATTTCATATTTCATATTACAATAGCACTATTTAGGCTAGCATTATATAAAGCTACAAATATTTAATTAAATATAATATCAAATAATATGTGTAGTTCAGTAGGAAACAATGCCAAAAATCTTTCGGGAGAGATAGAGAAAAAATAAAAAATAAAATCAACTACTTATGTGTATATAAGATGGTGCAAGATGACCACATAACAGTTTCGATATGTTTTCCTGCATCAACGGTGTCCCCCAGACAAGAAAAAGCAGGATAAAGCTTTTGCATTTGAACAAATTATTATTGACCAAGTTTCGGGTTTAGGCAATGCATATTTGTCAGTTAGATAGTCCTCGACTCTATAGGTACGGTCAGGTGTTAATACGCTTTAGACATTAACGACCTTTTCAAATATTTTTTAAGTGCTGAAAAGGGTAACTTTAAAACTACGTCAGGTAATTTATCATAGAAATGAATGCATTGACCAACAAATGATATATATACTTTACGGTCACGTCATTTTCGAATAGCGATTTTATTTTCATTTCTTTCTATAATCTAAATTCTTAATAACATAAATAATGTTCTCGTAAATAAATTGAGACGCTACAGTTACTGATAAGATATTAATTTCTTTAAAAAGTTCTCTTAAGGAGTCACGGGAATTTAAATTTGCAAATAGAACAAATGGCCCTTTTTTGTAACACAAATATACTTGTATGTCAGCTGCCTTACCCCAAACCAGAATACCGTAAGACATAACACTATGAAAATAACTATAATAAACTAAGCGAGCTGTCTCAACATTAGTTAGTTGTCTAATTTTCCTAACGGCGTAAGCTGTCGAACTTAGTTTACCTGCCAGTGCAGCTATGTGGGGACTCCATTGCAATTTTTTATCTATTGTTATGCCTAGGAAAACCGCCTTATCTACCATTAGCAAACACTCGTCATTTAGAAAAGTATTAGAATCTACCGGTGGAATGAAAAGTACCCCCGGGTCAGCTAGTTATCAGGGTACCGCAGTGAACAAAGAACCCTTATAGTTTCGCCATATCCGCGGTAGAACGCACTCTTGGTGCTATAAATCTGTAATTTGGCGTCGTTATGCATTTAAATTAAGTTGACAAAACTATTAAATATAATATTTAAAAAAAAAACGTATCTCCCATACACGTACGGCGTAGGTATATTGTATTAACTTATTACATCATGAGATGTATCATTGTTTAGTTCTGAAAAACACATTATGTTTTAATATTTTTGGATTAGGGAGACCGTTTAGAATATTATGTGATTGTAAACTCGTTCATAATTTATCGAGATAGTTTGTTGAGTTTCTAGTGAAGGCATCGAAATCCTTCACTGAGCATGGTCCAACATGCTACTGCCCGGTTTTTATAATAATTATCTTCGTCTATAGGCACATATGTATATTAAAGACAACAATGCCGACGGTTAAAACTACCGAATTTTCACCCCGGCACAGTGTTAATTTTGAACATAATAAATCAAACAACTTACCCATTTGAAGTTCAACCAACGGCAGAGTAAAGCCATCAGCAGATACTCGACGTAGTCCATTCACGGCGTCAGCGCTTGAAGCGCATAGCAGCGCGCCGCAGGCTAGCGCAAACAGCGAGCAGGAGCGAGCGAGTGGAGACATGGCGAGTGGAGAAGGGATAACGGATGAGCGCCGGCGCAGCTCTTATAGTTGCGCCGTGCTTCGCTAACGAGCAGCCGTGACCAAACAACAATCGGTACGAATATAATTGAGTTACTTCGGTCAGTTAAATAATCATCGCATATTATTGTGAGTATAAAATTACACTTAGTTTTTTTTTTGTTGCTACTCAATTAAGTAGGTATTATAAGGTGAGCAGATTAAAGGGGTAGCACGTGATCTAGACTAAGTATGATTGTAGTTGTTTTATATAATTTAATGTTGTTTTATGTTTGTAACTAATATAGCTGTTAGGATGTAACTAACAAAAACTATGGAGTCCTGGTACTCTGAAATAAAGATTATTATTATTATTATTATTATTATAAATTAGTATTTAATCAGAAATACCTATTTATAACGCAATTGCGATATACCAAAAAATAACTCACGGTTTCAATATTCTAATTTGAAAGAATAGGTAATTTTAAGAGATCATTATCATTTACTAGTGACCCGCCAGCGGCTTCGCCCGCTGCAAATTTCCGACGGTCCCGGTGGTTTTTTTTTTCTTTCATACAAACCTTGCCCTGACCATAACGAATACAACCAAAAAGGAATCAGCCAAATCGGTTCAGCCGTTCTCGAGTTTTAGTGAGACTAACGAACAGCAATTAATTTTTATATAATTAGATTTTGTATTTAATCCAATTTTGTTTTTATCTTTATTTATTTAGTAGACATATATTTATTACATGGAAATTTTAAATTTGGTTTGGCTTTTTCTAATAAATTACGAAATTGTAATAATATCTATTTCTAAAAAGTTATTGTAAAAGTGTATTAAAAAAATACTACTTAAAGCGGTTTTCGCCTAACCCTAATATACTTAAGAGGGTTTCAAGCCGAAAACAAGTGAAACAAAAGTTATATATATACTTTTGTCGAAATAAATATTTCGATAACTTAATAATGCAGAACGTCTTTAAGAACCATATTCCTCGAAATGGTATTCGAATAAAATTAGAGTAATTGTAAAAATATCGGGTTAGCAGGCTGAAGTGGCAATGGGCAGGCCACATTGCTCGAAGGACTGATGGCCGCTGGGGCAGTAGAGTTCTCGAGTGGAGACCACGTACCGGCAAGCGCAGCGTAGGGCGACCCCCCGCGAGATGGACGGACGATTTGGTCAAGTCCGCGGGGACCCGCTGGATGCAGGCCGCTTCCAACCGGGTGAGGTGGAAATCTTTGGGAGAGGCCTATGTTCAGCAGTGGACGACCTATGGCTGAAATGATGATGATGATGATGAAAAATATGAACAATATTTAGCAAAATAATCATATTTTTTTACGAAGCATGGCACAACAGACGTAGATAATAAACAAAAAAAACAGAAAGAAAAATCGAGGCAATGCTAAAAGCTGCACTGTTAATTATTCATAGTTAACTGCGACCAGAGCGACAAGAACAGCTTATAACTATTTTATCATTTGCCGCTCAGTGCATCTCTATCGTAAGAGACTATTTAACCGGATTAAAAAAAAAGGTTCTATTTTATAGCTGTTCAGCGTTGTAGCACTGTGCTGCAACGCATGCTGAGTGGACCCTTAAGGCCCGGCTTCTTCATACCACATTCCACTATACAACGCAGTGGAAAGCGAACTGGCACGTCACGTCTACGCGCACGTATCCGGTGTGGCTGGGCTTTTATTAACCAATGTTATGTTAAGTTTCTTATGTGAGTATGAAGTTGGTTGAGATGCTCTTTTGATTCCAATTTAATATTTTTCTTTCTTAATTATATTTTTTTCTAGAGAAGGTTAAACAAGTCACCGACACAAGTGACAGGTCTCTAAAATGTATTTACTCGTGCGGTTGCCAGGTTAGAGTAGTGCCACTCCATGTCTTCCCCTGGATATCGTGTTACTACCTGTTAGGCGATGGGCTTGCAACCTTCACCAATACGTTGGTAAACATCTTAGCCTACTTGTGCAAAGTGTGGTTACTGAATTATCAACAAGTTTTTAAAGTTGTAGGTAATTCAATAGCTTTGCCTACTCCACTCTGGGATTAGCTTTACTAAAATTATTAACTAACAAAATATATAAGCAAATCTTGGAAGTCAATTTTTACTTAGTTCAAACTGTCAGTTATTTTTCCGAATGCCTTGAAATTAGGCACTTGTATGTAATCCGGATGACAATACAATTATCTATCAATATCATTAGATATCATTTAATTGTTGTAATTTATTAGAAAATGCCAACCCAAAAAAATAATCAAGTTGTCATCCATAAAATGTCTTCTAAATCAATAAAATATTAAAACAAAACTATTGACTAAATACAAAATTAAGTAAATTGGTATCTTTAAAATTACCTATTCTTTCGAATTAGAATGTTAAAACCGAAAGAATTTCCTTGGAATCGGACGGCGGATTATTGTAACGCGAGTAACAATTTACGAGATACCTATATCATTTACGTAAATTTACGTAAATGATCATCTTTCCAGCTATAACAAATTCTTGTTGAAAGAGGCTCAACTCAGAAAAAACCAAAACCAGTATAAGTATTGCTGGGTCCGAAATTGTACTGTTAAGGTTCGCAACGCAAGTCAGATAATTCTCCTATTCTGTACATTACTTCTGAAGAGTCGTTAAACAAAATAACATAAGAATGAGCTCAGCCGTGTCTTCTTATTATTATCCATTGTTGCATAAAACTACTTATTATCTACCGGTTAATACACTTCAACATTGCAGAAACAAACCATCTATTTCTCGTTTTGATATACTTTATTATAAACACTTCATTTATATATTTCCTCGTAAAGTATTATATTGTTGCCATGCTCACATTTATTTAGTGATCCATTTAAATTTCCTTAGTAATCTTCTATTCATAAAAATTTATAACGTAACATTATTATCTAATCATTATGTTTAACATTTACTATCAGAATACTCGTGGACTCCGTACTAAGACTATCGAGTTCCAGAGAAACGTTCTAAAATCCAATTACGATATTACATGCATAACTGAAACGTGGTTAACCCCTGGAATTTTTGACTCCGAGTTATTCGATGCGCGGTATAATGTGTATAGAACTGATCGTGATTGTCAGAGATTAGGGGTAACTAGGGGAGGAGGCACGCTTATAGCAGTGCGCCGCGAGCTCAGGGTCGACGCGCGCGCCGCGCGGCCTGCGCCCGCGCTGCCTGACGCCGATATCACTTGTGTCGATATTCCTATTACTCAAGGCCCTTTAATAACAAAACTAAGGTTATTTACCTGCTACTTCCCCCATGGTAGAGAACAAAATGACTCCCAGTTGCTATTCTTTGAATACTTATCTGATTTACATACTGACTTTCCCGATGATGAATTTATTGTCCTAGGTGATTTTAATATAGGAGATGCCAGCTGGATCCGTGTTGATCAATCTTTACAAGGCTTGAAGCTAGTTAATCCTAATGTTAATTCTATGACTATGCAGTTGTCAGCATTCTTGAACTTTACCAATTGGCAACAATTCAATCATATTCCCAATAAAAATGGTAGGCAGTTGGATCTAGTGCTATCCAACCGCAGTTGTGAGGTTTCTAGCGCGGACCCTTTAGTACCGATCGACACTCATCACCCAGTCTTTTGCGTAACGACTGTTATCGGTTCGACTGAGTGTCACCTAAAACCTGCCCAACGTATGGTTCGCCGTTTCTTTGCAGCCGACTATGACGTTATTAATTCGAAGCTAAGGCAAATCGATTGGGAGTCTCATTTGGATACAAACAACATTGACGTTGCTGTTGATAGTTTTTATTCTATAGTTAATAAAATAGTTGATGAGTTCGTTCCATCTAAAATTATCAAAACTAACAATAGCAAATACCCTGCATGGTACTCCCATTCACTTATAAATTTAATTAAGAAAAAAAATAAAAAACATAAAAAGTGGAAAATCTATGCCAGGTCGGCCGACTATGATGCTTTCTCTAATCTACGTTTCAAAATTAAAATCATGGAAATCTCTTGTTATAATTTGTTTATATCTGGGGCCGAAAATAATATAAAATTTAACTCAAAATCTTTTTGGTCTTTTATTAAGTCTAGAACTAACAATAGTGGTATACCTGAAACTCTATTTTTGGAAAACAAGACAGCAACTGAAGGGCTAGGTATAGCCAACTTATTTAATGACTTCTTCCACTCAGTTTGTAACGTTGTACGTACATGTCGTTATTAAATTATAATTATTTATATAATCTTAATGTTATTACAATGAAATCTTAATTATTCAAATGTGTTTTATTATAAAAATACATTATTCAATTAATTGCACGTTAATATAATTTATAAATAAAATCTTATTATTATACATATTTTAAAATCTAAATTAACATAATTAACTTATACTAATGTAATACTAAAACTATGAAATAGCTAAATGATAAAATTAAATACTAGCGAAAATATATTAAATATGTTATGGCACTAAAGTTAACACTTGAGCGGCGCGACTGTACATGCGCGCGCATCTCGATAAGTTACCTGCGCGGCTCGCGGCCTGCGCCGCTGCGCCAGCGCCAGACTGCACCGACGCCTCTTCTGCGACGAACCTGTGCCGGTCGCGTTCACTAGCCCTGCTACGTGTCGTCTTACGCTACCGCACAGACAAAGACTTTCGTCTTTCTATACAATAGTCGGGTTCTTCCAACGTCCTTGGAAGGGACCACAGTTATTTACTTACTGAGTAAGTTCGTTTCGCACCCCAATAGGGTAAGTGTTGAACAAGTATTATTTGATTCCGTAGTGCCTAGTTTTTAAGTTAGTGCCAATAATATAAATCATGCTTTGCATAATGTTTAACTATTTAAACATCTTCATTTGCAACCTAATTTTATATTGCTAAATCATTATATAATATAATCATAGCCAATTTAAGGCTAATATTTCTTGGCGGTATAAATTCTAATTTCTAATTTTTAATAAATGTTACTTTCGTAATTTACGTAACATTATAGATTAAACTACTTGTCTTATGCCTAGCTTGGAAATAATATGCCATTCATGTAAAACATCTTCTAGCTTTTGTGCCTCTTTTTATAATGAAAAGTGCAAGTCATTCTGCTTTGCCCTTCCCGCTTTATTGTAATACTCCGTTCTGAAAGTGAACACCCACACCATCTGCTTTCGGCTTCTCCTCTGTAACTTAGGCTCACGTCTACATGGGGTTCACGATCAGCGGAGGCAACTCAGAACACAATTCTCACTGTGGACATTTATTCACAGGGTGTTATACTACGGCTAGGAAAGCCGATCCAGAACGTTTTAATACCAACGTCTTGGTAAGAGGTTGAGGAGCACAACGACCACCAATTGCCACCGCGACTCCCGGACCTACCAGTACAACTCACGGCGGCCATTTTGTCGACCACCTCGCCGCCGCCACCGTCCACGTCAGGGGAGTACCGAATCACGGATCAAGTAAAATCAGACGGGCTTTAATGTACCCCGACCTTAATATATTATTAAATATTTTTTTATTCAAGTTGATGACTTCGGTTGTTTTTATTTTATTAACCACATACTGGTCCGAAGGCCACACTGGCGCCTATAACGTGGTAAATGAAAGGTCTGATTTTGCTTGTAGTAGGTAGTTGGTGTTGGTTGTTATCTTTTTTTTTTATTTTGTGAAACGTTATTTTCGCATTTATTTTATTTTTGGTTGCCGCAACTAAGGTGTACTTTATGTGTAATAATAATAATTGATTCATTAATTTTAAAATATTTTAATATTTACATTTATATATTCAATTTCATGTTAAAATTTTAGAGCACTCTGTACCCGCAGTTGTTTACTTGCTAAGAAAACCGGTACAGTGAAGTTACACAAGTGTTATAAAGTATTATTCAGGTGTTTTTTAATTGTTCTTTCAATTTTAACATTTGTACACATTAGTTGCAATTTGTTTTAATTTTAGCGCTTTTTACCATTTTATTTTGGTGTCTGTTTTTTTTCTTGCCGCTTATTATTTTAGAAATAGTCAACCATAACGTTGTAGTTATTTGATTTTGTAACAGAATGGAGTAACCTATTGAGAACGTTCAACACTTCCCCAATTGCGGTTATTTTTTTAATTTAAATTCCGTCACATTTTATTATTTTTTTAAAATAATTTAATACGAATTTTATTTTATAATGTCTTTTCCCGTTAAATTCTTATCTCTACAGAAGTCCGAATTGGAATATGAGGTTTTAATTAGAGGCTCCACTCCTGCTGCTACTGTTCAAGATTTGCGAAAACAAATATCGAAGTTAGGTCCTCTTTTTCCTTCGGAAGACATTCTTGAATGTCAGCTGTCAGCTAGCGACGATCTGAAGGGAGTTAGCGATGCACTGTCTAAGGTTAAGGCATATTTAGTTCAACCGCTAGATCGGAACCAATTATTACGGGGTCAAAATCTTTTAAACCACCTTTATCACCGACTTAATAGAATAATTTTCGACAGTACAACTGAACAAATTTTCCAAACCTGCGTAGCAGAATTTAAAAGTCTTTCAGAGCAATATAATTTGGTTAAAGACCAGGGCTCTGACTTGCTATCGCCTTCTACTCCTTCAGATCCTCAAACAACAGCCCCACCCGTTAACGTCAACGTTACTTGCGATCGCGGTATGGCTGGCGAAGTAACTAAGGTTAAATTTAACGGCAAAACATGTGTCCGTGCGTTCATCCAACGCATTACTGAGTTGAGCAAGGCTAGGAACATCTCGCATGAAAAACTACTGTCTTTTTCTACAGAAATTTTCACCGAAGACGCGTTGCATTGGTACCGTGGTGTTCGGGATCGTGTGTCTGGTTGGGATGAACTCCTACTTTTATTAAGGAAGGACTTTGATCAAGCCGATTATGATTACAGGCTTCGTTCTGAAATACGTGCTAGGACTCAAGGGGAGGCGGAAAACATCACCATTTATATGTCCATTATGACTGGGATGTTTTCTCGCTTGTCAAAACCATTACCCGATGAGGAAAAGCTAGAAATAATTTTCCACAATATCAGGCCGTGTTACGCGAGCACTCTAGCTTCTGCTCCTGAAATTAAGGACTTGGACACCTTGAGGTCCCTATGCCGTAATTACGAAAATTTCCAAGCACGTCTTGCTGGTTTTAAAGAGCCTCCCAAAAGGACAACCGACACCATGGCACCCGAATTTGCGTATGTTAGCCAGACACCAAATAAATCCAACTATTATACAAACAAATCTAATTATAATATAAATAATCAAGGCCATCAACAAAAATCATATAGCAATTATTACAATAAAAATAAATCTAATTCATATAATAACAATAATAATCAAGTAACTAATAAAACTAACAATAATAATAATTATGTACATGCCATGAAGACATCAAATCAAAGACCTTTGTATTGCCCAAGGTGTCGTAATAACACACATAACTTGCGGCAATGCAAAACGAATAAAGACAAAATTGTTTGTTTTGTCTGTGGTCACGAGGGTGTCAAAACGCCTGATTGCCCAAACTGCAGGAAGGATAAAACAAGTCCTTCAAAAAACTAATTGGCCAGCAGAATTGTGATGACATCCAGCCAATTAATAAATTTGATAGCTCCGATTGGCAGAAATGGCTTGAAACAATTAATATTTATTTTAATACATATAAAATCAACACAATTCTGTATAACCAACCATTAAATGATCCAAGGCCTTATGTTACAGTACAAATAAATAATTTAAAAATAATTGGTCTTTTGGATTCAGGTTCAGCAGTAACTATTATTGGGAATGCAACCTATAAATATTTGGAACAGGAGGGTTTGACACTATACACTGACCATAACATTACAGTAACAGCAGCTGGTGGTCAATTAATGTCAAGTATTGGATACATGAATTTACCAATGAACTTTGAAAACAGTTTTCACATATTGAGAACTTTTGTCGTTCCTGACGTCAATATCGACCTTGTGTTAGGGATAGATTTTTGGCACAAATTTAATATTTTCCCCGATCACCTTAAAAGTATTACGTTTTCTAATACATTGATCGCAAATGCTAGCCTGGACCAGAACAATACATCTTTTCTTAAAGCTTATGACCATCTTAACATAACGCAAAAGTCAATAGCAGACAATATAATAGCACAGTTTAAGGAGATCTCTGCCGAATACAAAGGTTTAGGTGAAACTCGTTTGCTCACTCACCGAATTGATACTGGAGACGCCGAGCCAGTACGTCAGCGATATTACCGTATGTCGCCCGAAAAACAGCGTATTTTAACAGAGCAGGTAGACGAAATGCTGGGTCTCGATGTCGTGGAGCCGTGTGAAAGCGCTTGGTCTTCACCAGTCCTCATTGTTAATAAAAAGAACGGCCAGCCTCGGTTTTGCCTCGATAGCCGCAAATTAAATTCCATTACGAAGCGTGACGCTTACAACCTGCCTTACGTCTCAGAGATATTGGATAATCTTCGCGACGCTCGTTTTTTATCTAGCATCGATTTATCCAAAGCGTTCTGGCAGATTCCTATCGCAACCGAAGACCGTGACAAAACGGCTTTTTACGTACCAGGCCGAGGAACCTTTCGCTTTAAACGCACTGCTTTTGGATTGACCAACGCGCCAGCCACGCAGCAGAGGTTAGTGGACTTATTATTTCAGGAGTTCGACCTCAAAGTCTTTGCATATTTAGATGACATTATAATCATCTCGAATGATTTCGACTCCCATGTTTCTCTCTTGCTGCGGGTGTTGGACAAGCTGAAGCTGGCCAACCTAACAGTAAATTTGGAAAAGTGTAGGTTTTTTCGAAGCCAGCTGAAGTATTTAGGGTACGTTGTTGACAATTGCGGACTACGAACCGATCCGGAGAAGGTACAAGCAATTCTCAATTACCCGACACCTACTTGTCGGAAGGATATCAAACGCTTTCTCGGGACAGCTACTTGGTATCGTCGTTTCGTCCCCAACTTCAGCACCATAGCCGGACCCCTAAATAAGCTGACTTCGAACAAAAAGGGCGGCCCACCTTTTGTTTGGACCCCCGAAGCCGACACTGCATTTCAGACGCTCAAGGAACGTTTAGTTTCTGCTCCTGTTCTTTCTTGCCCTGACTACGATAAGCCATTTGAGGTGCACACCGATGCCAGTAACTACGGCGTGGGCGCAATGTTGACCCAGGTCGTAGACGGTAAGGAGCACCCAATCGCTTACATGAGCAAATCGTTGTCAGCAGCAGAAAGAAACTACAGCATCACTGAGCGTGAAACTTTAGCTGTAGTTATCGCCATAGAACACTGGAGGTGTTACTTAGAGAACGGAAGGCCATTCACTGTCTTTACCGACCACAGTGCATTGAAGTGGTTCCTTTCTCTAAAAAACCCTACGGGTAGGTTAGCTCGCTGGGGTGTACGATTGTCCGCGTTTAACTTAGAATTTAAACATCGACGCGGCGTAGACAACGTTATCCCGGATGCCCTGTCAAGAGCACTTCCTGTTTCCGCAATTAAAACCTCAGGGTACCATTTTACTTCTACAGATTCGTGGTATAAAAATATTTTTAATTCTTGTCGTACACAACCACAGCTTTTTCCAAATTTTATCATAAAAAACGATTCATTATATAGGCTTTCTAAAAACAACAACAATCAACTGACAACCGAATTTTCTTGGAAAGAGGTTGTTCCGAGTGAATTACGCGAGCAAATTATTAAGGAGAATCACTCTGAACCAACGGCTGGACATCTTGGCGTTTTTAAAACTTATCGCCGTCTCACGCTTCGCTATTACTGGCCAAAGATGCACCAAGATGTCATAAAATTTGTTAGCTCTTGTAGTAAATGCCTGGCGTACAAGGCGCAAAACCACCAGACATTGGGTCAAATGGGTCGCCCAAAACAATGTTCTAGACCCTTCCAAATGGTTTCAATCGACCTTATGGGCTCTCTGCCCACCACTCGTAAGCAAAATAGCTATATCTTTGTCGTAACTTGCTGCTTTTCTAAATTTTGCCTAGTCTTTCCCTTACGAACTGCTACCTCCAATACGGTCACTAAAATATTAGAGGATTCAGTGTTCCTGGTTCATGGAGTTCCCCAGACCGTATTTTTGGACAATGGCAGCCAGTTCGTAAGTAAAATCACAGAGGACCTTTTTAAACGTTACAAAATTCCTAACATTTTTTTCACTCCAAAATATACACCCCAAGTGAACACTGTCGAACGGTACAACAGGACAATCATAACTTGTATCTCGACGTTTGTGGATGACGATCACCGCTCATGGGATTTATACATCCCGAAGGTGCAATTCGCCATTAACAATTCGGTCAGTGAGGCGACTGGTTACACACCCTCGTTCCTTGTGTTCGGCAGAGAGCTCGTTTCCTGTGCTTCTCACTATTTAGATACCGACTTGGGCGACGAGGTTCTTTTTATGCCTCGTGATATTTACGCCGAAAATTTGGTTTGTCTATCGGAAATTTTCAATACCGTACAGTCCAGGCTATGGCACGCTCATGTCAAGAATACGTCACATTACAACCTTCGACGTAAGTCTACTGAATTTAAAGTAGGCGACGTTGTAATGAAACGTACCTATATGTTAAGCGACAAAGATAAGCATTTTAGTAAGAAATTGGCACCAAAGTTTATACAGTGTCGCATTCTTGAGAAAAAATCCCCTTTAGTGTATGTGTTGGCAGATATGACAGGGAAAAATTTAGGAACCTGGCACATCAAAGACCTAAAGTTATTAGGCCATAATAAGTAATTATTTTAATTTATAAACATTAACCCCTGCCCTGATCACATAAATATGTCACCTTTGCCTTTACATTGCAATCGTATGGGTTCCTAGATCCTGATTCTATAGGACTGGTTACCGTAATTAATGATAGGTCGCGACACCGGTTTTTAATATGTCCGTTGCTGCTGTTATGAATGCGTGATGTATGGAAGATTGAGATATGAAAGTTAAATACGAGCGCGTAACTTAAAAGTGCGGATTTTATTCCTGTAGTGTAATAAAATCCTTTCGTGGCGCGCGGGGTAATGTAACGTTGTACGTACATGTCGTTATTAAATTATAATTATTTATATAATCTTAATGTTATTACAATGAAATCTTAATTATTCAAATGTGTTTTATTATAAAAATACATTATTCAATTAATTGCACGTTAATATAATTTATAAATAAAATCTTATTATTATACATATTTTAAAATCTAAATTAACATAATTAACTTATACTAATGTAATACTAAAACTATGAAATAGCTAAATGATAAAATTAAATACTAGCGAAAATATATTAAATATGTTATGGCACTAAAGTTAACACTTGAGCGGCGCGACTGTACATGCGCGCGCATCTCGATAAGTTACCTGCGCGGCTCGCGGCCTGCGCCGCTGCGCCAGCGCCAGACTGCACCGACGCCTCTTCTGCGACGAACCTGTGCCGGTCGCGTTCACTAGCCCTGCTACGTGTCGTCTTACGCTACCGCACAGACAAAGACTTTCGTCTTTCTATACAATAGTCGGGTTCTTCCAACGTCCTTGGAAGGGACCACAGTTATTTACTTACTGAGTAAGTTCGTTTCGCACCCCAATAGGGTAAGTGTTGAACAAGTATTATTTGATTCCGTAGTGCCTAGTTTTTAAGTTAGTGCCAATAATATAAATCATGCTTTGCATAATGTTTAACTATTTAAACATCTTCATTTGCAACCTAATTTTATATTGCTAAATCATTATATAATATAATCATAGCCAATTTAAGGCTAATATTTCTTGGCGGTATAAATTCTAATTTCTAATTTTTAATAAATGTTACTTTCGTAATTTACGTAACATTATAGATTAAACTACTTGTCTTATGCCTAGCTTGGAAATAATATGCCATTCATGTAAAACATCTTCTAGCTTTTGTGCCTCTTTTTATAATGAAAAGTGCAAGTCATTCTGCTTTGCCCTTCCCGCTTTATTGTAATACTCCGTTCTGAAAGTGAACACCCACACCATCTGCTTTCGGCTTCTCCTCTGTAACTTAGGCTCACGTCTACATGGGGTTCACGATCAGCGGAGGCAACTCAGAACACAATTCTCACTGTGGACATTTATTCACAGGGTGTTATACTACGGCTAGGAAAGCCGATCCAGAACGTTTTAATACCAACGTCTTGGTAAGAGGTTGAGGAGCACAACGACCACCAATTGCCACCGCGACTCCCGGACCTACCAGTACAACTCACGGCGGCCATTTTGTCGACCACCTCGCCGCCGCCACCGTCCACGTCAGGGGAGTACCGAATCACGGATCAAGTAAAATCAGACGGGCTTTAATGTACCCCGACCTTAATATATTATTAAATATTTTTTTATTCAAGTTGATGACTTCGGTTGTTTTTATTTTATTAACCACATACTGGTCCGAAGGTCACAAGTTTTTGAGCCGACTGGTGCAGCTAATAATATCCAGCCTGACCATAATTCTGCAGCCTGCGTAATCAATACCGTCCAAATTACGTTAACCTTAGTGGAAAAACATTTGAAGTCATTAAAGGACTCGAAGGGCAGTGGCCCTGATGGCATTCATCCCGTGTTTTTGAAGCGTTGTAGTGGAACCCTGGCGTTACCAGTGTGTATATTGTTTAATTGTTCTTTAAATTCAGGAGTACTACCTAAACTTTGGAAGAAATCACTCGTAGTTCCGGTATTTAAAAGTGGGGATAAACACAACATCAAAAATTATCGTGGTATATCTAAATTATCAGTTCTTCCTAAATTATTGGAAAAAATTATATACGATACCTTATTTCCAACAATACGACCAATGTTAATATCTCAGTAGCACGGTTTCATTAATAAACGCTGTACGGAGTCAAATCTATGCGAATTACTGGATTATGTCCTATGCGCAATGGACAGGAACTGTCAGGTAGATGCTATTTATACCGACTATTCGAAGGCGTTCGATAAAATTTCCCATTTTATTTTAATAAATAAACTAGAACGGGCCGGGATTCACGGCGACCTACTGCGATGGCTTACATCCTACTTGCGGGATAGAACTCAGGCTGTAACTGTTAAGGGGCATACTTCTAGTTTCATTCCAATCACGTCTGGGGTCCCCCAGGGCTCCCATTTAGGTCCACTTCTTTTTAATATTTACATAAATGATGTTATTAGCTGTTTCTTACATTCTAAGGTATTATTGTATGCCGATGACACCAAAATTTTCACTATTATTCGTTCCGAAGCAGACTGTATTAAGATGCAGAAGGATTTAGATAACTTAAATGAATATTGCGTTAAAAATAATATTTTTTTGAATATTGAGAAATGCTCCGTAATAACGTTAACTCGTAAAAAAAACCCTCTAAATTTTTACTATAGTATTGGTAATCAAACTCTGAAACGGGTCAATGAGGTTAGGGATCTGGGGGTATACATTGACAGCGAGGTCCAGCTGACAACTCACATTGATAAGATAACGTCAAAGGCTTACAGAATGCTGGGTTTTATTTTCCGACAAAGTAAAGATTTTAAAGATCCAAATACATTGCTCCTTCTGTATAATGCCTTCGTAAGATCGCATTTAGAAACGGCATCTACTGTGTGGAATCCTTACTTTTTGGTTCATATAAATGCAATCGAGAAAATTCAAAAGAAATTCATTAGTCGTATGAAATATAAGTTCGGGTCTTTCATTCCAGAAAACGTTGAAAGTCTTCAGATGCGAAGAGAGAAGAGGGATGTGACGTTTCTATTTAAATTATTAAACAATATGATTGACTCTCAAAATCTCTTGAGTAAAGTATCATTTAGATGTTCTAACTTCCGTACTCGGTCCACAGAGTTGTTCTCTACATCGTTCAGCCATAAAAAATATGTAAAGAATGGATACCTCGTGAGAGCATGCAATACTTATAATAAGAAATATTCTCATATTGACCTATTCGGACTTAAGTATCATCAATTTGTTTCTGCAATTAAGAAGGTAAATAATTAAATAATTGAATAATTTGTAAACTTTAAAGTATATTGGTACTGTTTGTTTCTTTCACTATTGGATTACTAATTTACTTTCCTAATTTATATCTCAAAATTCAAAATTTAGTTTTAAGTTGTAGTTTTAGTTTATGTTTTCTACTTAATTATATTTGCTCATTATAATAATGTTAACTCTTTGAGCAAAATTAATGTATTAACTATAGGTGGAAACTATTTTGGCTAATGAATTAAGGACATTTGTTAATTTAGTTGTATTATATCTGCTGTATGTTTCCCTTTACAATAAATAAAAATAAAAAATAAAAAATCATACGGTGGACGAATGAATAATACAAACATTTAAAGTTAAAACAATGAGAGAGTCCCCTACATGAAACGCTTCTTTATTCAAAGTTATTTTTTGTTGTTGTTCTATCTTCTAAACAGTCAGACATACAAGCGTCTTTATTTATTTGGTTTGCCAGCATAGCTTCTGTTCCAAAGGCTAAAACAATATTGTCTTAAATTGGGTGAAACCGTATTGTCCACGTTACAAATGGTCTATTTATCTGAGAGTAATGATGGCAAAGTTAAAGACAATGCGATTACATGTCAAAGGCTTTATTAACTTGAGTTTAAAGTAAAGTAACTGGTGAAAGAATAGTGACAGGTCTTTAACCTAATTTTTGGCAAACTCAGCTTGCATATTACATAGGAGACTCTGATACCTATTGCCTCGGGCGTCAGGGTTGTCCAATTTTTTTTTCAATTTTAGTAACCTACTTGGCCATACTTTGATCTATGATTTATAATCATAGTAATTTTCATAAATTACACAAACCTACACTAATGTAAGTATAAATATTGGTAGGTACGTGAGTTCCAAATTTAAATTATTTTACTTACTTATATACTTTTTCTCTTTAGACACTTAATAATAGGTATGTGATGTGATATGTAAATTCCTTTTCGACCTTTGGATAATGCCGTTTTCGCGCAAGGCGGGTTCCCTTGACTACTGACCTATTATCGGCGGCACGCGCCGCCGCCTCATGGCTTCTTTTGAGCACTGGCAGCTCGCGCCGCGCGGCATTACAGAATGAACTGACCGGGAAATTAAACCAGGGCCGCTAGCTTCGTAAGGAGGGTCACAACTTAGTCGCTACCGACTACCTAGGTCATCCACGTCGTCACATGTCACATGTTACCTGTCACGTGTCACGTCGCACTCAATAACTTAAATTACATACCTAAGCTAGGTTTAAGCACATTTTAGGCGTTTTGAAACGAATGAAAAAGATACGCTGACAATTAAATAGATTTAACAAAAGCTGCATGTGGGCTAGCTATAAATATCCAAAAATAAACAGCTTTCTTCACAACACAAACTAAATAGGTATGTAGGTAGTCATCTTTCTGACTCCAAAGGTATGTTGAAAAACCATAGCTCCGGATTGTGTGTACCATTTTTTAGGCGCCCGTATGTACCTATACCGAATGTTTGTTTGTTTGTTTACATACCGACGACGAAGTGTAATGACCTCCTAACTGACATTTTGTCATTTTTGTGATTCTTATGTATATGGGTTTAAAGTATTATTTCGCATGTACCAGCAAGACCACCAAACTGGATTTCGCATTATTTAGTGAGATATAAAAAAATGAAAATAGCTCCTAAGTTCATTTGCGTAGATTTTGCTACCAATATCTCCTATCTACGTCGCACGCGTGTTTACTCTAACACTTCTCGCGGCGTACTGATACTGAGGGAAGCGAAAAGACGCGGGTTTTGTAAGGTGTGAAAGAGAGGGGTTCCCCGGGCGGCATTACTATTTGTTGTTTACTTGTTCAAGTTTCGTGCAATGAGCAAGGATTAATTGTGTCATTTTTTTCGTTTTTATTGGTTTTAGTGTCTATTCGATTATAATAAGGTAAGTAAATGTCAATAATACCGTCTGTATTACAAAAGTGAACAGTGAATTTGTGTATTTTGTTAAAAGTTTAAGAACCTAAAAATCTGCAACGGTTTTTATTTAGAACATCGTGTATTTTTCTCATAATTATTTATTAACTTTCGTTGCATCATTTATTCGTAGTAAAAAACGTTTATTTTGATGGTTATTAATGTAAATCAAAGTGTTTGATCCATTTAACGTCTTTACGTAATGTAGATATTGTTATTGTTTTAATCATGAAATTATTTAATCCTATGACATGTACTTTAATGTAGATAGGAGTTATTGTTTTAACAGTTGATAACTCATTAAATCGCAGAAACACTTTGTTTCTATTTGTTACGTAAAACCTTAATGAACAAAAGAAATATAAAACTGTTCAAAATGTCTAATAATAAATATTTTTTCTTTGGATTTCTGTTTGTTGTTATTTGCAATACCTCCTAACTAAGCTAAAACTATCCATAATTTCAAAACAATGTCTCCTAACTACATTTATTCAGTAAACCATAGGATTTCCTTACATACACTAATTTCATAAATTTAAGGTTCCTATGATGATACATTCACAAGATAAAAATTATTCATTAAAAGGTTTTTAAAAAAAAAAACGTTTTTTTCGTTTCCTGTAAAAACATATTTTTTTAGATAGGAGGTCATTACACCTCGTCGTCGATACGTATGTTTACATACTTAAAAAGGGGCATCAACCACATACTTTTGTAAAACTACAACAATTGAAATAAAAACATTTTATTTTATTTATTTATTTATTTACCGAACAATATTTACGACTTTTCGGCAAAGACATTGTCACTCGATGTTCTAACGCCTACTATAGTGCCCGGCCGTTAAGAAGTCAATCCTGACACCTGTCACTTCAGTACAAATTATAACCTCAAACCCATGAATAGGTTATAAATTATACTGGGATGACAGCTGTCAGGATTTACTTCTTAACGGCCGGGCACTATATGTATACCTACAACATAATTTGACCGAACGCAATGACGCCGCGGCCCCGAATAAGTTACCTTAGGTTATCTCGAGATTTAGTTTTGTGTGGGACGTTCGCCCCGCCCACAGCCGCACGGTCGGCGTAACGCACACATGCAAGCCGCGCAATGTACCTTTGTTTGAAGACGATCTACTGTTCTCTATACAAGCCACAATCAAGGATTTTCATTCTTACCCCGGCGAGGGCACCACGTTAAGACCATAAGTGGTTCATTGTGTCCACCTCTTCGCCCCCCGCACATTCTTTGATTCTACAATCTGTCTTGTCATAAAGGCCCATCTTGGCCCGGTTGCCCGACGAATGCGTCCTTGGGCCTTTTCTTTGCCAGCTCGTCTTAATAACGCAGCTGTTAATTAGGTATGGTTGAGGGGTTCAAAACCAAAACATATAATAAAAACCGGCCAAACATAAGTTGTATGGTTCGGAACACTGTGTACGCGAGTCCAACATCCACCTGACCGGTATAATTAAAATGAAAACCAAAAACATTTTATAATCATTTATTATTCACGCAACAAGCGGAAGCAAACAAATGCCTACCCTATTACTTTGATGGCATATTGATCAGCATTGATCAGGGCGCCTTTGGGGCATTGAGGAATGCAGTGTAGCTTGAGAGGGGAGCGGTGTCCTTTATGCAAAGGCATCAGGGTCAGTTTAGTTGCTGTATTAGTTAAGTCGGTTGCTGCCAAGTTTTGACCCACCAGCACTTCATCCTTATGGGCCATCTATAAGAAAAAAAGAATTAAGTTTCTTATAACCGTATACATACATATTAATACATCACTATAGGTATCTTTAGATAAAAAACCCCGACTTCTTCTTTCAAAGCTGATATCTGTTAATTGGTTCAACTGATTAACATGAAATCTAGTTATAAAACATCGCTAGAGAACCTGCTTTCAAATAAAAAAAACCACATCCAAATCAATTCACCCGTTTAAGAGCTAGAGTGCAACAGACAGACACATGGGGGTCAAACTTATTACAACCCTCTTTTTGCGTCGTGAGTTAAAAACCGACGTCAACTGCGACGCCTGCGACCACCAACTTATCGCCATCTTCTCTCAGTAAGTGACTTTGAATGAACTTTTTTGGTACATTTTGCAAATGAGAATAATAATGAATATCTTTATTCTGTATGCAGAGGCCTGGAGGCATTTTTAAATTTCTGCATTTACCAGCGCTTCCCAAAAGAAGACCCTGTTTACAAAAACCGCTGCAAGAAACTCAACAAACAAGTCTTTTATCAAATAATGGTGACAGGTTACACCGATCTGAGCACTGTTAAGTGCTAACGCATTGCCTGAGGCTCAATCGAGGGAAAAAGATAGATCTAACGTAGCTTCATACTTCGATTTTCAAAGTAAGGCCTATGTAGATTAGCCTCGATGGGGCGCTATGGTGTGACCTTAACGCATAACGCTGCCTCAGCTTTCAGGACGTTTGCAACTTTACGAAAGTTTTACATAATATTTTTTCTTACGTTACGAACTGTGAAGACGAAATCAATGGTGGAGTTTGTTGGTGGCACAATGTAAGGCTGTAACATTATTCTTCTTAGATTTTTGTCGCCATCATCTATTATGCCTGAAAAACAAAAAGTAACTAATTAATATCAAATATGTAATAACTGACCTGAGACCAGCTTATTGCCTAACGCACTCGCAATCGCAATGGTTTTCATTTTTGTGCGAAGGCGAGTCTGCATATAATATAAAAAAAAAAACAAACGAGGATGGTTCTTCGGCATTTTAACCGCCGTCTAGTCTAGTTTTCGTGTAATATTCCGGAATAATAAATAAATAATTATCAATGTTCTTTTTCTTTTAAATGGAATTTAACGTACCCCCGGGTCAGCTAGTTATCAGGGTTCCACAGTAAAAAAGAACCCTTGTAGTTTCGCCATGCCCGCGGTAGGACGCAGAGACTCTTGGTGCTATAAATCCGTAATTTGGCATTGTTATTCATTTAAATTACGTTGACAAAACTATTAAATATAATATTACAAAAAAAACGTATTTCCTATACACGTACAGCAAAGGTATTTTGTTTTAACTTATTACATCATGAGATGTCTTATTGTTTAGTTCTGAAATAGTACATTACTACAGAGGCCGGGACAAAAGGGGTTGCCGGCCGAAGTTATATAGACGGCCGAGCGAAGCAAGGCCCTCAGGTCTGAGGCGGGCAACCCCATATTTCCCGCCGAAGTATGTATAGTGCATTTCTCAAACATAATTCATTAAATTATTAAAACAAAAATTACAATGTCAAATAGGTACTAGGAGTGCATAAACATTAAAAGTAACCTACAGTGCTCAGTACGCCCGCCCGCCGGCCCGCTGGTGGCGCGCGCGGGGCTCGCCGCATCGTGCAGATCGTGCTAACTGCTAACCTCCTAATTACCTCTGCGCTCCTGGTACTTCAAATAAACATGCAAACGCTTTGTTGGATGCACGTCTTAGTACTCGTAAATAAAAAAAAAAACAGCTATTTAGCATTTTCATAAAAAAAAATTACTTCCCGGCCTAGGCCTTCAATTTTGTATGAAATTCCTTTACAGTTCTCTCGAGTTGTTCCGCCCGCAACGTGATACTTTGAAGCCTAAAATAACTAACATAACGCCTACATTCCATTGCATGTTTGAGAAAAACACATTAATGTTAAACACACATTAGTGTTATTTAACATTAATGTGTTAAATAACACTAATGTTGAGCATTATAAATGAAAGTACTTACCCATTGCAAGTTCAACCAACGGCAGTACAACGCCATCATCAGATACTCGACGTAATCCGTTCACGGCGTCAGCGCTTGAAGCGCAAAGCAGCGCGGCGCAGGCGAGCGCGAGCAGCGAGCAGGAGCGAGCGAGTGGAGACATGGCGAGTGGGGAAGGGATAACGGACAAGCGCTGGCGCAGCTCTTATAGTTGCGCCGTGCTTCGCTAACGAGCAGCCGTGACCAAACAACAATCGGTACGTATATAATTGAGTTATTAAATAATCATCGCATATTATTGTAAGTATAAAATTATACTTTGTTTTATTTTGGTTACCACCCAATTAAGTAATTTAAATTATTTTGTTATCAGAAATACCTTATTATACTTAATTTGGGGTTGGCCAATAAAAAATAACTCACCGTTTTTAATCGCTATTCAAAAGCATAGGTAGGTCATTTTAAGAGATTAATTTCATTTAATTTTGTATCTGACCCAATAGTTTTGTTTTAATATCTGTATATTATTGGAAAAAAGTATTTTATATCAAATTTAAAATATGTAAAGTAATATATGTAATTACTTATCCGGATTATAGCGAACTAGCTTCAAAGAATCTAAATTACTTCCACATAAACAATGTATTATTTAATTAACCAACTACGAGTAACACACTTGGAGCAACGTACATGGTCCGTAATGGAGAGAATTTTATATAGTAAGCGAGAAGGTGACTTATCCCCTCGTATGACACCTGTCTAGCTGCGTTTAGTTACATATTATGTACTTATTTTGTACATAAGCTACGGCCCAGCCGAAAGAATAGTCATTGTTACCCTTAAGCAATTTATTTATTTATTTAATCGTATGGCTTTATTAAGCCGAGTCAAGCACATGCACTATAGTTTTATATCCAAATTCTTCACCCATTGGGCCGCGTTATCAGTAAGGGTGAACAATATTACCCTTAAGCAATGAACTCATATATACACTCAGGAGCAAAAATAATGGGTCAGTGTGCGTTTTTCATACTAAAGAGGCTATTTCGAAGCCTTGGTTCGATACAGGACTTCCAGAGTGCCTAGGATACCCAACTGAATGAGTCTGCGGTTAACGCCGGAATCGTGCTTTCTATTCTATTCTATTCTATTATATTCAATAAAATGTAAGGAAATCCAAGTGCTGACCCAAACTCTCCCCCTGTGGTGTTAACTGGTTGTGCGATCAGTTAGGTATCTTAAGATTTTTTGTTCTCCTCTATTGAACCTCGCAGTATCCACCATTAAAACTCATTCAAAACAACCTCTGCCGAGGAACGAGAAACCAAGGCTTCGAAATAGTCTCGTTTGTATGAACAACGCACTCTGACCCGGTATTTTTGCTCCTGAGTGTATATACCTTTATTATTTTTTAAATCTTGTAATACAGAAGTAGGTTATCTGTATAACACAAGTACAGTATATTTCTACATATAGGTTTGTTAAAGAAGGCTTAAACTATTTTTTACTTACATTACATTGAACCTTAACTGCTGGAATGGAGCATAAACAATCCAGCAACGAGAAATAGTAGACTTAAATAATACCTTACAGATAATGAAATTATTCTTTACTCATCAATAGGCAGCGGACAGCCCTTCATAAGGTGCATGATGTAACCACTTGACGTTCTCACATCGAGCGCCCAGACCTTATTGACATTGGCCATTTTAAAGGCGAAATATTATCACACCTTAGTACAACCAGTGATCCAATTTTTAAATTGGGTTCATCACTCTTCCACTTGGGACGACGCTGAAGCATTGCTTCGGCTATTGTTTAAAGAAATTCTGTTTTATTTGCATGCATTGCCTCCAAAAGGATAAGCGATTAACAGATTTGTTTGTTACTCTGATCTGATCTGATCTGGATCTGGTGACATACTTGTGAGTGGGCGAGAATATATCATGCCCTTGATTTGAATTAATACCGTATTGAACTCTTCATATGTCAACACATTACCTACCACTCTTTTGAGGTGGTATTTAATACTTTTAACCCCAGCTTTCCACAGCCCGGCAAAGACTGGACTATATGCAGGCACAAATTTGAATTCAACCCCTTGATCTGCGGTATGCAAATTAACAGAGCTTATGTGGGCTGCGGAAGCCTGCATTTCAAATAAATCTTGTAATTTGAGATGGTTTATTTCGACGAGCTATGAATCGTTTTAAACAGTTTAAGAAGGTTTCTCTAGTCATGTCTGAGGCTAATTCAATGTGAATTGCTTTTGTGACGAAACAAACGAATGTGCGTCCATAACCTTTATGAAGAATTGGTTTTCTAACGCGAACAAATTTTATGGTAAACGGGCCAGCATTACATAGTCGATCCCAACTCTCTCAAAGGGTCTCGCGACACCCACTCTTTGCTTAGGCAAAGATCCCATCAGTTGGGTTGCATTTTTAGCTTTAAGTTTAAAACATATACATTTGTGAATCACCCTTTAAATTTCTCTAAGGGCATCGACCAATATTTTTCATTAAAGTGCATTAACTGCTTGTGAGCCTTGAGTATAATTAACTTTGTAATATTTGATCCTTTTACTAATATAATCGGATTCATCGCTGAATAGGACAGTGCCGAATTGTGCAAACGTCCACTTACTCGTAACATTAATTCATTTTTATCTAAGTAAGGGATCAAGGAACTCAAACTACCCTTTATAGCCTTTTCAACCTTTGAACAAGCAATCTCTAATGCATCATTTTGATGCTGATCAATTTTGATAACAGTATGCAAAGCATCTTCAAGTTCGGTAGGTGATAATTTATCATACATTCTACTTTTCTTTTTTGTTCTAATATTCTTACAGCATAATAAGACATAAGACCTCTTTTTATGGTATCTATATATATCTATATTAGAATATGTTGATATGAAATTAAAATCTATGTTTCTATTTATTACATTACACATCTTCGTAACATTTTTTAACTCAGGTAAGTCGATTTATGCTTACAAATTTGTTTTAAAATGTGTGAATTCTTTGTCACATAACATTATTGGTGCATGCCACCAGAGTAAGTTTTTCTGTACCAAATGTGGTTGCACTCCCCGCGATACACAGTCAGCAGGGTTCTGATTGGTTGGCACGTAGAACCAGGGAAAATTGCAAGTAAGCTCATTAATTCTTTTAACCCAGTTCGCAACGTATGCTTGCAATTTCAATGGCTCAATTTTTAACCATGCCAGCACAGTCATGGAATCAAGGTTTAAGTATATTTTAAAGTCATATTTAGTTTTGAGAATATTATATAACTTGTTAACAAGCATTGCTAACAACAAAGCACTATTCAACTCAAGGCGAGGCGTACTAAGATTTTTGTTAATTAAATAATCCAATTAACTCAATCTTCCGCGTATCCCGCATATCAATATGTCGGTTTATTTTACAATAATATGTAAGGAGTAATCTCTGGATCTACTGAACTGATTTTGAAAATTCACGGGCACGGGAACAGCTGCATGATATAAAGCTGGTATGACGATGGAGGCGTAAGGTAGCCACAGGAACTCCTCAATGGCTCACAAGTATTAGATCCGTCGAGTTTGGAATCATTAGAGTCGTCTTTCGATAGTAAGTTTGGTTTACACTAATTTGCTAAAACCATTTCACAAACTGATTAATTGTAAAACGCTTTTTTTGTACTCGTCGATTAAAATCTGTGTATTAAGATTTCATAGAGAATACTGCAAAGTCACTCTTTTCATCGTTGACACTTAACCATTAATATTATATACAAATAACCATTTCGATACGCTCAAGACAACTGAAAAAAATTTGAAAATAGAACTTCGTATTTCAATACCTATAATATGTGTCCTTGTTTAAGGAGACTCGATCCGATACAAAATTGCCAATCTATGGCGTTTCGGAACGTAGCAGCGTCGCGTCATCTGTCAAAAATCTATTTAAACCTGCTTCTGTATCCAGGGCATAAAAAAAATAAAAAAAACTACGGTTTGTGATTGGCTAGTTTTTAGCCAACAGAACAGCAACAATTACGGACGCCGTGGTTTAATACAAATGTCGATGTGGTGGTGATTGTATTAATGACATAAATTATTAATTTTAATGAACTCGTACAAAAAGTATTGTTCACAATAGTGTCATAATCAAGCTTTTTAATCTCGTACCTTACTTAGGCCACTCAGCAAGCTTCGTGGCCTAAACACGGTACTCGACTAAAAAGCTCTCTATTATAACACGATTATGAAAATAACTATTTCCGAAACCTGTAAATATTTAAAGATTTTATAAAACTAACCGTACCTAACCCTGGGTTCTACGAGGTGGTCCTGAAATAAATCCTGTAATATTTACATACATACATTAACTCACGTTTGTTTGACACCACTTCTTTCCGCTTAGTATTTAGTTTAAAAAGAATTTTCTGAAATGATACCAGTGACTTTATGATCAGTAGTAAGAAGTCATGTGTGTTTTACAACTTGTATGTTAAGGGATACTATTATGGTAATGACAGTTGGTATAAATCTATACTAGAATATAAATAAAATAAATAAATAAATAAATATCAGGGGACAATGTCACACCAATTGACCTAGTCCCAAACAAAGCTCTAGGCTTGTGCTATGGTTACTAGACAACGATATAAGTACATATATAGAGAAATATATACTTAAATACATAGAAAACATCCATGACTCAGGAACAAATATTCGCGCTCATCACACAAACATCTGCACTTACCGGGATTTCAACCCAGGACCGCTAGCTTCGTAGGCAGGGTCACTACCAACTAGGCCAGTGTGTCGTCATATTCCACTCGCTATTATGTAATCTTATTATGATTTGTGAGTCGCTCAGAGGGTTCCGTCTAAGCCCTCAATATAAATGCTAATTCAACGATTTAAAATGCTTTATTAACTGGGAATGTAAAGGTAATAGGTACCTATAAGTTTGTTGCTACACCGACTGTTAAATTCGACAAGCTGATTCATTAAAAAATCATAATTACTCGTAGCGATAACAAAATTAAGTGACCGCTACAATAATTAGACACAACGGTATACATTTTAACCTTCGATTCGAAGGTAAATGTGATTCGTATAAATAAACCAATGTTTCAGATTATTCGGTTAATTTAATGGTTTCCCTCATGATGTAAGTAAACTTCGAAGATCGAGTGTATAATATTTATTTATTTATAAATATGTATTACATAGTATCTGCTTTGTATTTATAAATAACTAAATATTTATGTGTTCATGTTGATTCAGAAAATATAAAAAATGTGTACTTAGCAATTTGTTTCTTGCTTGTTACATTTATTTTTCTCACCCACCGGGATAAGTTCGGCTTTGTACTTTTACTTCTGTAATTTTAATATTCACATGTAATGGTTTTAGTACAATGAAGATCCCTTAATAAGTTCGCCGTTGTACGTGTTAATCTTAAGTTTATGTACGAATTATTTACATAAGGGCTGCGGCTATGTTTCCCGCTTTTCGCCATGTCGTGACCTGCCCGCCCTTTACTCAAGGTCACCTGTCATTGTTTAAAAAAAAAAATTATGTCTTTGAATCTGGATTCAAAATCTCTCAGTTACCAGGCCTGCTTTTAGTCCGTAATTGCCCCTCCTTTGACCAACATGATCAATGTCATGATGAAACTTTTAATCTTTTCTTTTTTAAAACAATCCTTATCTAACCTGAAGGTTCTATTATAGGTGACCTTATTAAACCCTGAAAAGGTTACAAGGTTCAAAAAATGATTTCAAGTGTATGAAAATATTCCAAATGATGAATATAACGAAACTTTGGAGTTACGATAGGTTATAGTTCAAAAACGTAAGTAAAGCTCCTCTTGCATATAGTTGTGTACAAAACTAATATGGGAGTTACGTCAAATTTCAAATATAGAATGTCAAACGGTCTATGCAGATGTGTTATAACTACATGCAAGAGAAACTTTACTTAAGGGCTTTTATTTAGGTATAATCTAGAACAGCTACTAACGTTAATTAATTCGTGAAGGTAGTGCTCCCACATAGCGGTTATAAAATGCTGAATAACTTTATGATACATTTTATAACATGTACGCCTCCAACAAGACGGAGTGACGACCTCGTCAGGATCGCGGGACCGCGGTGGATGCGAAAAGCACAACACCGGTCTTAGTGGAAAGCCTTGGGGGAGGCCTATGTCCAGCAGTGGACGTCTTTCGGCTGACATGATGATGTTATAACATTACAACATTCTAAAAAATCTATAAATGTTAGATTTTATAAAATATAATAATATGTTTCAAAAAGATATAATCGCAGCATGGGAGCTCTATACGGTCAAACGAAAACCATCGACTGAAGAAATCAGTCCAAATGTTTTTTTTCTCATAAACTTTTTGTTGTAAAGTCTCTAAAATCTTAGCGAGACCTTTGTCAAGCACGGATGTGAAAGTAACATTAATCTTAACAGTTATAAACTAGCAGCATCTTATAGTAGGCCAAAAAGTAGAGGTGGCACGGCTATCCTTGTGAAAAGGTCTTTAGATACAATAGCACTAAATTTAGATTCAAACTTAGTAATGAATTATTATTTTGAATGTTGCGCGATCGAGATAGTAGGACTGAATCTTATAATTGCTGTTATATACAGAATACCTGAACAGACTTGTGCACACGTAGGTGTTTTCATGCACAAGCTGAACAATATGCTTTATCTTTTAAGCTCAAGGTACAAGAAAAAACATATAGTTATTACTGGCGATTGGAACATTGATGTCTTGAAAGATAATAATTTCACTAAAGATTTAAAGAGTAATTTGTCGAATCATGGGTTCGTAATACATATCAATACACCCACAAGAATTAGTACATATTGTATAGATTTAATCGCTAGTAACATAAATAAAGTTGAATCTCAAACTCATAACTTTTGCTTGTCTGACCATGAAATGGCTCAAACAGTAACGTTTAATATCAAAAAGAGTAAAACGTTGATTAATTGATTCGAGTTCAAAAGAGACTATTGTGCTGAGAATTTGGATAAGTTTTCTCAGTGCACTGCTGCCTTATCATTTTCGGAAGTTTTAGAGTCCAACAAAATAAGCGAAGCATTTACCTTGTTTCATGATATGATATGCCTTTTGTACAATTTATGTTTTCCGATTATAAAGATCAAAGTGAGCAACCATCGAAAAAAAATAAAGTGGTTAACAAAAGGAATTATAAAATGTTGTCATACTAAACGAAAATTGCATATGCGAGTGACGATGAAGAATGGTTGTATAAAAACAGATAAACTTAAATTAAAACAATACAGTAATATTCTGAGAAAATGTATAAACAGGTCGCAAAAACTTAACAATTACAACTATATCGCACTGAGCAAAAACAAATGTAAAGCTACATGGAATGTTATATCATCTACCACTACCAATAATCCTCATGTTAATGACATAAATTCTATAAAATTTGATCAAGTTACATATAATAATCCCCAAGATATTTGTAATACATT
The DNA here is from genome assembly GCA_923062465.1 of Acleris sparsana. Lineage (NCBI taxonomy): Eukaryota > Metazoa > Arthropoda > Insecta > Lepidoptera > Tortricidae > Acleris > Acleris sparsana. Next base: position 21,965,342 of record OV281286.1, read on the forward strand.
TAATGATTATTTTATTGACATTGTTAATACTTATATTGATAAAAATAGTAAACATAAAAGTATTACAGTAAATAATCAACATAAACATTTATCTTCAATTTTTCTTAAGCCTGTCGATAACAGAGAAGTGTACAAATTAATCATGTCACTAAATAATAGCAAAACCAGTGGCTATGATGATATTACTACAAAAGTACTTAAATCAAATGCTGTTTACCTGACTCAGCCCCTAACGCACATCATAAACCTCTCTTTCAATGAGGGTATCTTTCCTGATCAGCTAAAGATTTCTGTAGTCAAACCTATGTTTAAAAAAGGAAATCGCTGGGATCCTAATAACTACAGGCCTATCACGATTGTTCCAATTATTTCCAATTTTTTTGAGAAAGCCATGTGTGAAAGGTTAATGGGATTTTTAGAGAAAAATAATTTACTTCAAAAGGATCAATATGGTTTTAGGAAGGGTCACTCAACTGAATTAACTTGTTTTAATCTTATAAAGCATGTGACAGAAGCTTTAAATAAAAAAGAACCTATAATGTCCATCTTTCTCGATTTGAGTAAAGCTTTCGACTGTGTCAATCACACTAAACTTCTCGAAAAGCTGGAACATCTGGGAATTAGAGGGATAGCATTAGATTGGTTTGCAAGCTATTTGAAGAATAGGAAACAATGTAGTGAAATCTCGAAAATAGTTTCGGAAGGTAAGGAACAAGTAAAGGTGAAATATCGGTCACCTCTCCGCGTTAATAAGACAGGAGTACCCCAAGGAAGTAATCTGGGACCGTTTTTATTTCTTGCTTATATTAACGATCTTCCTAAAGCTACGTCGCAAAAATGCATATTATTTGCTGATGATACTACATTATTAGTAAAGGGTGAAAATAATAGCACGTACGAAGCAACTATAAACAAATCATTGACTGACATAAAAAATTGGACAATTGACAATAATCTAAATATAAATATAACTAAAACATATATACAATTTAATTCTTATCAATGTAATCCTAATCAACTAAATATCATCTATGACAACAATCCTATCGTAAAAACTGACAGTGTTAAATTCGTAGGTCTATTCATCGATAATCATCTTAATTGGAAATCACATATTGACTTTGTTTGCTCTAAATTAGACAGATTTGTTTTTGCGCTTCGGAAACTTAGGACCACTGTTTCGATGAAGGCCGCAATCACAGCCTATTACGGCTATGTTTTCTCGACGCTCAACTATGGCTTATTGCTGTGGGGTAATTCTGTCGATGTCAAAAGAGCTTTCATATTGCAGAAAAAGTGCATACGAGGTATAACGAATACTTGGTTCACAGACAGCTGTAGACCATTGTTTAAAAAACTTAAAATATTACCACTACCATGTATGTATATAAAAAAAGTATGTCAGTTTGTAAAAGTAAATCCTTCTATTTTTAAAATGCGCGCTGAGGTTTTTACTGGCAGGCAGAGGGCGCAATACAAAAACCTCTTGCACCAACCTCCTTGCCGCAGTGCAATTTATAGTAAAAATGCCTACAATATGTGCATAGTATTGTTCAATCATCTTCCAGATGAAATCAAATTGTCAAAGGGCTTAGAATTTAAGAAGAAACTTGATAAATTATTGTTTGAACATTGCTTTTATAGTGTGAAAGAGTTTCAAGAATCGGAAAGTATATGCCATCGATAAAATTATATTATTGTTACTAGAATATTTTGTGCTCTCCTAACATTTGCATGTCGATTGTTTTCGGCCGAATGCTTGATACCAAACTACCTTAACACCTTGTACATTATGCATAAGTATTCTGGCAAATAAAATATTTCATTTCATTTCAAAAAAAACGTTAGCGTGTGCATTAATTTGGCGTCGGGAAGTGACGACCCCACCGCCCGTTGTGTGGTAACTACTCACGGCGCAGTCAGTCAACCGACGAACGGCGGTCAAACCGTTCCGAGATGGACGGAAGCCAAATGCCAGACACAGGACGGGCTGCAGCGTCCTGTGATATACTTCCGCCCCACTGCGATCCCCAACACGCTCGCCAAGCGTGGGGATTATGCACTAACCCCCCCTTATGGTGTACACCAAAAAACCACGGCCCCTAGTCCCCGGCGGCTCCGCTAGCCCAGCCCAAGGTAGCGGGTTCGGTAACGGCGGAGCAGGGGGTGCTAAGAATCTCCGGCAGAGATCTGGCTGTGGACGGAGTGTTAGACGGCCTCCCACCCGGTGGTCTGACGACCTGGTTAGGATCGCGGGGAGCCGCCGGATGCAAGCGGCTCAAGACCGTGACTTGTGGCGCTCTTTGGGGGAGGCCTTTGTCCAGCAGTGGACGCCCCCGGGCTGATGATGATGATGATGATGATGTGCATTCTTAATTAGGCAGCTTTATACGTTCAATCTTATCGACAGAGGCCCTCCTGCCTAATTGAGTGTGCACGCACTAAAATTTGTTTTTTACGCTCTGACGACGAGACTACTTAAACTCGCCGGTTTTTATAAGCTGCGCCGTGTTCGACCGCCGTTTTTAAGTGAATAGCACCCCAGTAGGTACTCGACACGGTACGTATTGAGAGGAGGTTCCTCTATCTGCAGCGCTTACTACGGGTTGCTTGAGATCTGTTCCGCTGCAGGCAGCACCCGTAGGTTAGATTTTTTTATTGTTTTAGTATCTTTTTTTTATATTCGAATATTTATTGTAAAAAAAGAAAAGAAAAAAAAAACTATATTATAATAAATGTTTATTATTATTCACATACCTTGATCCATGTTTTAGTATATATACAATTTTAAAATTAGATGACGTTGCACATAAATACGGCTGACTCAAATCAGACTATTTAAACCGTTTTAATTATATATTGATCGACATATACCGTGACGCCTTCACGGCAGCCGCTTTTGCAGTGTACCATGACCGGGGAGTGTTTTCCTGGTGTTACTAGATTCAAAAACACCCTTCTTCCTAAAGTGCACGCCATCAACTTTTGACCCACCAGTGCTTCATCTTGTTTTAGTATCTGGCATAAAAAGATAAGATTAAGTTCTTTGAAACATGTCGTAACTTTTGAAAAAAACTCTTATCTGATATTTCGAGATGTATGAATTTCAACCTAATTTTCTTCACGTTTGAGTTGAAAAATTGTATGTCACTAAATATGAGATACGAGGTTTTTTCAAAGCAATAACTATATCACGACTGCATTGCCACGAGCAGGTCTAGCTAAGATGCCAACGCTTTTAAAGATTCTGTTTTCTACTGCCTCAAAATAGAGGTAACATAAACAGGCTAGGCTATTGCTTAACGTTATCGTAAACGATTTTCGAAAACTGACAAAATGTGTGGAATTGTTGTAGGCGCTCGACGCGACTGTCTGACAGCTTACGTCAATCATATAATATTTTAGACAAGATAACGAACGCCGAATGAAGCTAGTCTAGGGCTTCTGAGGGCTTCTTTCTATTTTCTATCGAATCTAAGCTTAAGCCAATGCTATAAATATTGTCGATTTTCTAAAATCAGTAACTTAGCCACCACCGTGGGTACTTAGGACATTTTGGGATTAGTAATTACGCTGGCAACTCTGAACTCTTTAGTCTATAGTACATCTGTCATCGGATTACAATGAGACCATAGACTAAAGAGCTCAGTGTTACCAGCGTAATTTATAAAAGTCCCATACTGTATCCAGTATCTAATGGTGTCCAAGTATCCACATAATACATGCCAGTTAACAAAACGTTTAAAAAGAATTAATGTTAGTTCTCACATTAGGCACGTAGATCAAACTGTCTGGTTCCACAAAAAAGGGTGTCAACTTAACTTTCCGAGTATTAGTGTCGTTTTGTAAGCCTGAAAAACGATAATATCTTTTTAATTCACTGTTTTAACATAAGTTTAGTAAAAAGTAAACAAGCACCTATAATTATGTTGTTCAAAAGGTATTACTTTATAAAGGTAAATCTGACAGACGGACATCATCATCATCATCATTTCAGCCTATTGCAGTCCACTGCTGGACGTAAGCCTCCCCCAGGGTTCGTCACAAGGCCCGATCTCCCGTTTTCGCCATCCAGTCACCACCAGCCACTTTTTTCAGGTCGTCGGTCCATCTGGCTGGAGTGCGTCCTACGCTACGCTTGCCGAGCCGTGGTCTCCACTCGAGAACCCGTCTACTCCACCGATCATCGGTTCTGCGACAGATGTGACCAGCCCACACAGACGACAGACAGACGGACAGCGTAGGGTAGATAATAGTGTCTTCTTTATCAACCTTTGTTTGAGAATATAATATTACATGATAATAAAGAAATTTAGCACATTAAATGTAAAAAAATATGGTACGTTCGTTCAAATAGAGTGCGTTTGTGACACACGCGCGCCATGGTGTCCAATTGTGGCAGCACAACAAAGCATGCAACTTATTTGAACGGACTAATTATACATACAGTCATCATTTCACACCTTCCCAGTGTGGGGTAGGCAGAGCTACAGAATTATAAACAACTCTAAAATTTGTTGATATTTCTGTAACCACGTTTTGATAAGCTAAAATGTTAGTCAGATGTCTGTTTACCAGTGTATTAGTGACAGGTTGAAAGCCCATCGCCTAACAATACCTACTACAAGTAATAATAATAATAATATTTGCGGGTGGTAGGACCTTGTGCAGGGTCCGGCCGGATCGCTACCACCATATTATCCATTAACCTAGCGCCAAACAGCAGTGTTCCGGTTTGGGGATAAGCCAGCCGGTGTAATGACTAGCCTAGAGGCATTCCATCTTAGTCCTCAAGGTTGGCAACGCATTTGCTTAGGGCCGTATTAATAAACTCATCTTGACTGTGAGGCCCGTCACAAGATACGTCAAAGTAAACGCCAATCCATAGAACACTGTCATTTTTGACGCATCTCGAGACAAGCTTTAGAGTTGATGTCAGTTTATTAATACGGGCCTAGGGCTTGCAGTCACAGTTTCCACTTACCATCAGGTGGCCTGTGTGCTCGTATGCCAACGCTACGCCAAAAAAAATAGGTATAAATAAAAACAATATTGCTAGGTACCTATGTCAAGCGTATCACAAAGCATGTCGTAGCCGTCAGCGCTTGAAGCGTAAAGCAGCGCGGCGCAGGCGAGCGCGAGCAGCGAGCGAGCGAGTGGAGACATGGCGGAGTGGAGAAGGGGTAACGGGCGAGCGCCGGCGCAGCTCTTATAGTTGCGCTGTGCTGCGCTAAGAATAAGCAGCCATAACTAATCGGTTACTTATATGATTACAATACAACCTTAGCTAAACTATGATTATCTTTATTACTTTCCACTTTAAGAAGGTAATCTAATTATATTTATAAATATATTTCCAATAAATATAAGATAGATAAAAACCCCCCATATACCTAATGGTGACCTTTCTTTCAAGCATGATAACCAGTTTATCGCAAAGGAAAATTTTTTTTTTTGCATGATACACGAGTTTATTTTTATACCTAATGAATTAAGTAGTTGTGATGTCATGAATCTTACCACACAGAAATTCTAAACACACACACACACACATGATATTATTTTCTGGAAGAGATCCCTTACAGGGATAAGTTCGCCTTTGTACATTCCTATTATGTAAATATTGTATCTGTTGCTTTGTGTTTTGTAGAATAAAGTGTTTACATACAATTATACACATGCACATACTTTTATATTAAGGTAGGACTTAAATCTAAAAACTTAAGTCTTTTATGAATTCACTCATACAACAGTCATATATTTTTAGACAGATTTTTACGCAGGAAAAGCAAAAAAGGAATCATTAGAACCATTTTTCTGGAGTCCACGTTTGAGGTAAATAAAGAGTCTAAAATAAAAGAAAGCAAGCTATAAAACTGGACTAAATTTGTCATTTTATGTGTTTAATTACTATTTTATGTACCCTGAACCTCGAGAAAAAAAATGTACCCATGTAAGGGTGCGGCTCCACTGAGACGGAGACGAGCGGAGCAGAGCGGAGCTGTGCCAATATTAACCAGTAAAAGGCGCGTGCGGTCATGTCGACCGCGCCTTGCGCACGTTAGCTTAGATTCTATTGGTTAATATTGGCACAGCTCTGCTTCGCTCAGGTCGTCTCCGCTTCAGTAGAGCCGCACCCTTACACTTGCGCCATTAAGACAGATCTAACGACACCTTGCTAATCAAAATTGGACGATACGTTCAGCCTCTACGAGGCTTTGTTTCCTCGTACTATACATACATAATTATAGGTCACAAACATTACCTTTCCTTTTAAGAAGTAAAAGTGTCTAATTGTTTTATGCTTTAGTATTGCGTCGCGCAGGCGAGCGTGAGAGACGACATGGCAAGCAGCTCGGAACGCAGGCGCAGCTTTTATACCACACAGAGTGATTACATGTAACTATAACTAATTGCAATAGGCCTTGCAATAACATCAATTAAATTAGCAATGATCGCTCCGGTTCAGCAGGAATTGGCATACAGTAAAAAAATTAAATTACGGTTTTACATCCTAAATCAAAAGAATATGTGATTTTAAGAGACCAATTTCATTAATTTTCTACTTGACCCGATAGTTTTGTTTTAATATCTTTATTTATTTACCAGACATTGGATGACATGATAATTTTAAATTTGGAATGGCATTTTCTAGTAATTAACAACAAAATAAGTGATATCTAATGATTAAAAGTGATTGTAATAGTGTATTAAAACATACTATTTCAAGTGGTTTTCGCCTCACAGATACAGCAGAAAATGAAAGTCAAACAAAGGTTAAATATACTTTTGTCGAAATATCCGAAATAGATAAATATTTCAAAAATTTAATAACGCAGAACGGCTGTAAAACCTTATTCCTTGAAATGGTTTTCGAATTAGTGGTCTATATAACGCGTAATTCTTTACTAACACGCATAAATCGAAGGTTAAAAGTATACGTGTGACTAAATATGTTAATAGTTGACTTCATTTTGAATGGTCACTCAATTTTCTTATCGATACGAGTAATTTTCAGATGTGAATAATTCAACATGTCGGGTTTAATAAATGGTAAAGCAGCCATTTTCATACTTGCGTAATCCTCTGTAAATTACGTTGAGGAGGACTAAGAAATATTTATTCAAATTTAAATTCAAGCAAGCTGAATCAACAGAATTCAAGTCGCGCTGGTAGTGCATTTGACGTCTGTTTTAGCTAACTTATTTTATTATTTGTTACAGGTAGCTAAACTGGATGAAGTGTGAGTTTTATTGTCTACTGCATGTATTCATGGTTAGAATATAGAGCAAATAGACGTTGAAACAACTTTTTTGAACGGAACTATAAAACCAGAGCAAATGAAGTCTGCTTATTAAAAAGGTCTACTATATGTACTTAGAGAGAGCCCAAGAGATTGGCACGATTGTATTAATGTATATATGTGCAGTTTAAAATTTAAAAGATCTTTATATGACTACTGTTTATATACCGGATAAAAGAGTTTATGGTACCATTTATGTCGAAGATTTATTAAATATTGGAGAAGAAATAACATGTATCGATAAAGATAAACAGAAGTTGAGTGAACGGTTTCGCATGAAAGATTTAGGAAAAGTTAAAAAATATTTGGGTATCGATGTTGATTGGAAAGGAACAGAAATGATGTTACTCAGTTAAGAGAAATATATTGGGAGTTTAGCTGAAAAGCATAAAATTACTGATACTAAAAGAGTTGAGACACCAATGGAAGTTAATTTAAAACTTGAGCCTGCTGCTAAAATAAATAATGAAATTAAATACAGAACTTTGATAGGAGCTTTATTATAAATGTTAAGTGGAACACGCCTGGATGTATCATATCCAGTAAATTATATGAGTCGATTTCAAAATGTTACAATGAAACTCATTAAAGATATGCATTGCGTATTCTGAAATATTTATATCATACCCGAGATTTAAAATTAAGTTATGGAGCGGATTTCAGTGAAGTAATGAGCGTATATGTGGATGCTGATTGGGCGGGAAAGAAAATCAACCAGCGGATTCGGTAACACATATGTGGAAATCTCAGAAGCAAAAGATTGTGTCAATAGCTTTTACATATGCTGAATACTATGCGTTAGCTGATTGTGTTGAGGAGGTGTTACAAATAAGAGGAATTCTAAGTGATATTGAAGTAAAGGTACAAGAAAGTGTAAATATTTTTGAGGATAATGAGGGACCCATAAACTCTAAACTCTAAACAAATTGACATGCCTACCATTTTGTGTATGATTATCAAAAGAAAGGATTGATTAAAGTGAATAAGATTGACACTGAATACAAAATTGCAGACATACTGACAAAAACTTTGTGCAAAGTTAAATAACACAAACTTAGATATCTGTTAGGAGTTTTTTAAGATTTAGTATTTAATTTTAGTAAATAGCTATTTGTTTTAATAATTAGGTAGAGCCAAATTAAAAAATTCAAGGAGGTTTTTTGAAATAAAGATTTATTTACTGTGACTCAAATGACTCTTATCTATGGGTAAACTTTATTTTTAATATGTGGTGTGTTTTTTTCAAATTGGCTTGTCGAATGTTTTGTTTTCTGTCATTATAATTGGATTGAAAATAAATAATAATTTAAAACTGAATTGTTTGCATATATTTTATCAATTTTCGCGAACTTTTTTTTTTAATTCTGCCTGTACCTGGAACTTAGATCTACGCGGTCTGATTTTACAAAAGTAAGGTGACCATTTCCGGGCATGTGCGTAAAAAAAATATTAGAATATAACTTTTGAAGTGTCATGTTATGGCATTGTTTTTAACTCGGACGTCGAGAGGCCATTTGCAATGTTTTAGTTTTTATTTTTGTGTATTTAGGTGTTCAAAGTTCTTTTCTGTTAATGATTTGTACTTTTAATGTCTTTGTGTTGCACAGTGATAGAAGACTTGGACTTATTTCGTGTATCCTGGCATCTTACTTCTCGTTTCAAGTGGACTCGCAGTGGTACAGAGGTTAAAACTATCTTGGCCTCTGTCCTACATATCACCGTACAACGTTCCCCCAATCTTCCTAGAGAAGATTGGATTGTGTTTTATTGCTATATTGATGTATACTTATATATACTTGACACTGGCGAAATCACTTCATTGTGGAAACGCCATATTCCCGCGGTATCGGCCGTCATTACTGTCAAATAAATAACAGTTATCAAAACGTTGATAATAGGATAACAGGACAAAAGCAATATTGTTTAAAAAATCCCAGGGCCTCTATTTAACACGGTAAAAACAATATCGTGTTTGAGCTGTCACCTTTTTGATAGCTCTTATTTACGTGACAGTAATGGCGACTGACATCAGAACAATACAATAACAGATCAAAGAAGATATGTTTTCTACCGTCGATTATAAGGCCCAGTTGCAGTTATTAATATCGAGCAAAAACCGGCAAAAAAAAACAAAAAAAATGTATACTGTTTTTAGTATTTGTTGTTGGACTTTTTTCGTGTATCCTGGCATTTTACTTCTCGTTTCAAGTGGACTCGCAGTGGTACAGAAATATTCGTCAAGAGAAATATAGATCATCTGTGAAAATTTCAACTGTCCTGCAAGCACAGTTCATACAGACAGAAAGTGGATTCTTAGTAATAGGGTCCCATTTTAGCGATAAAGTTTGAAATAAAACCTAAAATAATTTTGAATGCATTTTTTAATCGTGGGCTACAACGTATTTTCCTACAGCAATTTTTTTATGACATGTTGATCAGTGAATGCTACGACGCCTTTAGGACAAGCTCCTTTCGGTTCGCAGTGTACTTTGACAGGGGAGTGTGCTCCATTGGTCACAGGTATCAAGGTCACTTTTCTGGCCAGACCAGTCACGTCGCAGGCGAGCACATTTTGTCCTATTAGTGCTTCATCTGGTTTAGCAACCTGAAACGAAAACAAAAAACAGTTCTCTTTGATTAGATCAACAAAATGGCTGCCAGTCACCTTTCAATGACAGCATTAATGTGGAGGTTGATTATTTTGATTAAGCTCGTCTGGTTGGTAAAAAAAAAATCTGGGCTTCAGTATAGGGTGACACTACATAGTTTTTGATTTAGTAAGTAGGGTAAAGTCACCAGTGGTCAGCCAGAGACCAGTAGTCGGCCTTATATGAGTGCAAAGAGTGGGAAATATATCTTTCGTACTCCTTCCACTCACACAAAGTATAGGCAGAGGCCGACTACAGGTTTCTGGCTTACCACTGGATACTTTACCCTACTTATTGTTGCAAAAAATGACAAAAACACTCGTAGTACAGTACTGCCAGCGTCTTTATAACGTTCAACTGACAATATATTATATTTGTCATTCGTGTGTCATAGAAAAACGAAGATTGCGGATAGCTATTAAAAAACTGGTAGTTCTATAAACACGTATGGTCATGGACTTAAGTTGATGAACCACTATAGGATCTTGTCTCATAAAACCAAAGTTTCATTCCTATGTAATTTCTATCTCATCACTTGACGCTGTCACTATCTTGTAATTGCAACTAAAGAAGAAACTATTTAAAATTACAATTTCCACTTGAGAACTTATCTGCTATGAATGGCATTGTTATGTTCTGTATAACCTGCCGCAAGGCATGTATGTGGTCTACGGTACTATAGCCTTTCCGGAAACCGGCTTGTTCGGGAGGCTGGAAATCGCCAAACCTGCGCGCGAGACGATTTGTGATGAAATGAAATGCATTAATAACAAAATATGGAATATGAATTAGAATATTTTACCTTCTTAAGAATAAGGTTCAAATTGGAAATTACGAACTCACTCACAATTGACATAGAACCTTTTAGAAATGACTAACACTTGCTAAATGCTACACCCGGTGGTCCTTATTATATGTCATGTCCAAAAGGTTCTATGTGAAGTGTATCCTATTCCAATTTGAACCTTATTCTCTAGTACATAAAGTTGTAATTAATATTCCATCTTTTGTTATTAATGCATTTCATTTTGTACACGTTATTAGCGGTTGAGTTTAACAAAAGATAACAATGCCATTCATAGCAGATAAGTTCTCAAGTGGAAATGGTGATTTTAAATAGTTTCTTCTTTAGTTGCAATTACAAGACTCTACCTCAACTAGAAAGGAACTTGAAGGTAATTTGATCTTACGTTAGAAATCTTGAGTAAATTCTTGGGAGGCACGTAGATGGGTTTCAACATGACCTTCTTTGAATGTTTGTCGTTTGTTATACCTGAAAATGATATAATCATTAAAATAATTGGTGCGATGATTGGTTATAGCAGTGTGCATTATTTTATAAAACACAAACATATTTTTTTTGTAACGGAAACTCTGCAATAAATTATATCGATATACTCGTACGCATACAAAGACCTCCCCGCTTTGGCGTTAAAAGTCAAAGTCTTGAAATATCAAGCTGCCTAGATCGTAGAATATCAGAGTAGTAAGCTTGACGTTGTAAGATCTTGACGTTGTATGACTTTGACGTTGTAAGACCTTGACGTTGTGAGACCTTGACGTTGTAAGACCTTGACATTGTAAGAACTTGACACGACAAGGACGTTTCAAGATTTTACGTCGTCCTATCTTGACATAATTTAAGCACTTGACATTTCAAAAAAAAATCTTTAGGGATTGAGGAGGGCTTATGCCCCTTTGTGTTTTGTATGCCAACCTTACGCTATAGGAAGGCCAGCAAGTTACGGGGTCATCTGATGAAAAGTGGTCGCGTCAAATACTCACTGGGGACCCGCCTAGTTTTAGCAAATCTCCCTCTTAGGCTAAAATCCGGGTATATTATAATAAAACTGTATTAGAAACTTAAAACACATAACACTAAGTTCATACCTGGCTTGAAACGAATACGATTTTGTGTGATTTGTTCATGTAAATTTTACAAGGACAAAAATGCTAAAGAATAAATTGTATTCAAATTGTTAATGATATTGTATAGTAAGTAAAGATTAATTAAGTACAAAAGAAAACAATGGTACCCATTATAAGCTCGCCACAATTTCCCAAATTGCCGTTGAAGTCGGGAATTTCTTCGCGAACGCGTTCTGCCCAATCAGCGCATGAAGCGTGAATTAACGCGGCGCAGGCGAGCGCGAGCAGCGAGCGAGCGAGAGGAGACATGGCGGAGTGGAGAAGGGGTAACGGACGAGCGCCGGCGCAGCTCTTATAGTTGGGCCGTGCTTAACTAACATACAGCCCTGACCAATCAGTAATTAATTAAAATACATTAAAACGGTTGATAAACTATGATTAAGTATATTACTTTCCACGTTAATAAGATTAATGCAAGGTATAACATATTTTCCTGTAACAAAACTGTAATTTAACACGCTTAATTGGGTGGTATCTAATAAACTTATTACAATTTCATACAAACAACAGTAACCAATACTTTTTAAGTGGCGTTAATAAATCAATTTTTGCATTGATTGATGTTAAGAAGTCATGGCTGCTCGTTAGGCAAGCACGAGCACGGCGAACTATAAGAGCTGCGCCGACGCTCGTCCGTTATCACTTCTCCTCTCCGCCATGTCTCCACTCGCTCGCTCGTTGCTCGCGCTCGGCTGCGCCGCGCTGCTTCACGCTTCAAGCGCTGACTTTGCCGAGCGCGTGAGGGCAAAACTGCCTGACGCCTGCCTGACACATTGCCGTTGGGTGAACTTAAACAAGGTAACTTTTTGATTTACTATGTTTTATTCCATAATTTGTAACGATTGTTGTTAAACCTTAAGTAGAGGTTAAATTAACATTCAAGTTAAAAGAAAGTCATGATTCTTCGTTTAATTTGAACCGCTGCAGTTATTTTCCTCGTACTGACGTATTTATTAGCATATTCAGATTCCTACTAATTGTCCTCCATTAATGCTATTCTTATCAAGGAGGGTACCTACTGAGTGCATTCGCGTGTAATGAGCATTCGTCGTCGCGTCGAATGTCGTGTGGTGTGTAAGCATTGTAATGCTCGGCTCAACGTCCACAACACTCGAATAATCATCGCCAATGCTCCCAGTGGGGACGCTCCATTAGGATAATTTGAATAATCGGAGAGAATATACCTATTGAATTTAATGTTGAGTACCTTGCGGCGTTTCTTCTCAGCAGTGGTCTCTTGCGAAGCGCTGGTAGGTTTTGACGTGTAAAAGTGCCCGTGCGGCCTAATTACTGAATAAACATCTTTTATCTTTTTTTATCTTTTTATCTTTTATAAGTTTTTGATAAAAAACATTGGGCGAAACTAAGTTAAAATTATTCGAGTGTTTCATGAAAATATTAAAACATTCAGAGGTAAATATTGGATTATCAAAGCGGGTCATGAATGTTTCATATGGGTAAAAATATTAAATCGTGTGTAATCTTTGTGTGTGGAAGGAAATATTTAACGGATTTTGAAATTTACATTAATTCGTACTCTAAAATTTAATTTATCCGCTTTCAGGCATAATTGACCCTAATGACAAAAATGTAAGGGAAGTCCAGTTACAGCCTTCCATTGTGCCTCCTAAGAACTCCACCACCGACTTCGTCTTCGACGTCCCTAACGTAAGAAACAACTTTATTTTTAATGAACTTTGATTAGTTGGGTTTGTACAAAGACAAGGACATATCGATATAAATGTGAAAGTGTGTATGTTGGTCCGTCTTTCACGTCAGATTGACGTGTGTTTTTATGTGGAGATAGTTGATGGTCTGGAGAGTGGCATGGGTAACTTTTTGTCTCTTTCTAACTCTCCCCCCCCTAAAATAGGGGGTGGAAGTTTGTATGAAGCTTTCCGCAGTTTTTAATGTAGTAAGCTAAAATTTGGTATGCGGACTCTTTGATACTACCGAAAAATACGTGCATCATTTTTTTTTTAAATCTGCTCCCAAGTTGTCATGCTACTTCAGTCAACCTTTACATTAGCGTATTTAAATAGTGTTCTGTTATGTTCTATGTTATGTTCTGTGCTCTGTTCTGTATTCTCTTCTGTGTTCTGTATCAGAAAAGGGGAATTGTGTTAATTTAATGAAAACCTATGTAAAGTTTAGTCTCGATGAAGACCTCAAACATGGACACGGTACCATCCTTACCATGAGGGCACGGGGGCTTCACTATGGCATACTCACGGGGGTTGAAATGGTCACTTCTGATCATGAGCAAGCCTGGTAAGTCAAATTAATCGTAACTTTTTTTGTAGAAAGCTCACCCGAATGAAGTGCTGGTGGGTCAAGACTTGGCAGCATACGATGTGAAATCACTAGCGACTAAACTGACTTTGACGCCTGTGATCTTGGGACACCACTTTCCTCTCAAGGCGCACTGTGTACCCAGTTGCTCCGAAGGAATTTTGATCATTGCTGATCAATATGCCATTCAGATATTGGGTTAGGCAAGGTTTGTAATCTCGTATGAATAAATACATGATTTAAAAGTTTTTTTTTTAAACGTTGACCTACTTAGAATCGGTTAAGTACCTATGAGTTGGACTACACAAATCCCAGGAGTCAACTAGTTACATTTATTATTTATTTATTTATTATAAAAGGTGAACTTAATGCCGAAGAGAAGATTTTTTTTATTTATTTACATTGTAACGGTACTAGTCTTTTTATAGGGTTACCTTTATTTCAGCGAAATATGTTTGCCAAATGTATCGTTTCCCAACTTTTCCTTCGCCAACCCGCTTTGTTTTCGGTAACCCTAAATATTTCAGGATTTTATAAAAACTAACCTAACCTAACCTACACGATGTTACTGAAATAAAATCTGAAATAAATACAGTTTCAGGAAAAAAATGGGTTGGCAAATGAAACGGTTGGGAACCGATACATTTGGCAAACATATTTCAGCCAAACGGCAGGCTCCCCTTTACATAGTTTGAAACAAAGCGGCTCCCCGCCGTCTGTCCCTCGTATATACGCTTAGATTTTTTAACTACACAACGGTTTTTGTGGTCTTCATCAATAGATAACGATTGAAGAGGAAGGTTTTATTGATAAATTATGTTCGGATATTACATACGGATTCACATGAAACTGAAGCGATGCGGTGGGGGCGGGTCGCTAGTAATGTTATAATCCTAAATTTGGGGTCCTATTGAAAAAGGGTTTCTTCAATTTGTAGAATAAAATCTAATTTCTTTACATCAAAAGTGCACATTTTTTTCCCAAGGGATTGTATGTACGAGTATGTATGTTATGCTGTCCTCCTAAGGAAACAAGGCACAGCTACTATATGAAATGTACTGCACTTCCAACCTTATAACCTATGAGAGTTTAATATGCTTTTATGAATTAATTACACTTGTGTCCTGTCCCCGTAGAAGGGCAGTAATTGTATTTATGTTTACTCTTTATTGTAGTTGAAGCAGAAAATAGCATTTTGTGTTAACAAAAGCACACACGTCTAAAATATACAAACCCGATACAGTGAGAGTTTTATGTTCCAAAAAGTATGGGCGGCATTCAAAATTCAAAAACTCAAAATATTTATTCACTAAATAGGTCACATGAGGGCTCTTTTACATGTCGGTTAATATAGAGTGAATCTACCAGCACTTCGGACAATACCATCATTGCGGAGAAAGCGCCACAAAAAACTCCAGCAGAAGGTCATTTTTTTAATCATAATAACAATAATACTTAAAAGTAAGTTACATTTAGTAATATTAAGGTAATAAACTAATAAATAATTAATTCTTAAAACTAGATTTTTTTTATTTATTACAAATGTCAATAAACCTTAAAGTAAAAATAAAAATAATGACTAAGAGAACAACACCACGAGGTCTCTACGTCAAAAGCCATAACTAGAATAATTAATTGAACAACAAGTTCCTGCAACCGTGAACAGACCGGACCCCACAAACAGCACCCGTTCACGATTATGACGCGTATCTCAGCCGCCGCCTCTCTCAACCATGTGTTCGGAAAGGTGGCGACGACCCGATCAACGACGCCACCGTAAGCAAACACCTTTGAGCGAGCATGACGTGCTCGTGTTGCCGGACTACCAACATAAAAGTAATGTTGTGTGAAACAGCTGTCCGGCGAGAAACATCACAGAGTGTTTGCGTTTTAAAGGCTTGTACACACAAGAACAAATAAAACTAAAAATCAATACAAATATTACTCATAAAATTGAGTGCTTGAATACACATTTTACTTAAAGGCTATGTTTATCGAGGTACAAATATTGTGAATATCCTAGACACTACTTAAAAACATCTTGGTCACCAATGAAGTCCTAAAAGTGTAATATGCCCTACCTAACAAGCAGCGTTTGATGTGGGACTTACATTTATTGAACGGCATATTGACCATATCAGATGGTATCTTGTTGTAAAACGTGTACAGTTTCCTCGCAACGAAGTGCTTACCTTACGGAGACGGTGACCTAGAAGAGCGAGCTTATCCCTATTTCTAGTATTTAAATTATGAACGTCGCGGTTATGCATGACGACCCGTCTTGTGTTAAATATTGCTCTAGTACCACACAGTCCAGTACGTTATTTTAGGAAAACATTTTTATAGTAACACCAGAATATATACTTTTGTTTTAAAAAAATAACACAAACGAAATAAACTCTTTAAAAAGTTTTTGTTTTATCTTTACAATATTAAGGTCAATAGTAAATGAATAATTATCAGTAGACAATCTGACACAAATTAATTTACAAGGAAAGGTACCCAACTGTCCGGCTCCGATTTTGTTGATTTTGATATAATAATATGTTAGAGAGTAGTTTAAAATAACAGACACGTTTTTTTTAGCGGCCCAAACTCAACCTGTTGGGAGAAATTGACCTCCAAAGTACTGCACAGAGTCCTACCACCCGCAATTTTGAGATTGGGCCGCTAAAAAAAATACGTGTCTGTTATTTTAAAGTCCTCTCTAACATATATCAAAATCAACAAAATCGCAGCCGGACAGCTGGGTACCTTTCCTTGTTAGTCGCAAAGCGAATTGGAACTAGTCAACGGAAAGAATTAGCGATCTGTACCCTTACAATAAGGTACAATCACCGCACCTCCTCGCTAGCGAGTCGACTGCTCTGTCCCTCGCACTCTATAAGAATACTACGAGGTCTTCGACGGACCGAGCATTCGACTCGCTAGCAAATACATTATTTGTATCTCATGGGTACGGTAATGTGGCTGAAAACTTGTAGGAACTGAGATCGGTCTCCAACCAACCCTCGTAGGGCTCTGACCAGTTCCTGTCACCTGCAAAGTTTTTCGTGCATTTGGTTAAAAGGACTACATCAGAGGAACTGATGCTGGTGAAGTTAAGACCTTTCCCAATCCATGAAGCAATGTTAACATAGTTATTTATGTAAGTGGTACAGTCAAGGGCATAAATATAAATACGTTCCCAAGACGTCATAAACACCTCCTTCCTATCCTCTGTCTATCAAAAATATGTATTTGACGTGACGGCTGTATAAATATTAATGCCCTTAATTGTACGTAATGAAGCTTCTAAAGCTATGAGCGCCGAGGCTATAAAACTACAAACTAAAATAAAGGCTGTATTCAGGGTGTTACAAAAATACCCGTAAAGCCGAAAGGGGGTTAAATGGTGCCTTATAACAAGTCCATTTACAATATTTGAGAGTCGTACTATCACTGTATGACTTACCGCCAAAAAAAATTCTTTTTTTTCATTCATGTGCTAACCCTATTTCAGTAAAATTAAAGAGTAAACTACGCAGAATGTTAAGTACAATTCGAGAAACGGTAAAGAGAAACAAAATGAACAGAATTCGATTAGATACATATTACAAGTCAAGTTTTGGAAGATTTTAAACGAAGAAACCTAAACTAACACTTTTTCTTAATGAACGTCTTTACAGGAACGGCTCAAAGTGAGCTCAACCTTGCTCAATGCACAACCTCGCTCGTCGGGATATGGCTTGTGTGGCATTTCGCACCATCGTTGGTGTTATTGACGCGAACACCGATCTTACACGCTGCTCCATCTCGAAAACCGTTGGGCAATCGGAGAAATAGACTCTCCTTCACATAACCCCATAAAAAGAAGTCCAAGGGTGTGATGTCCGGAGTACGAGCGGGCCGTAGCACCGGTCCTCCACGTCCGATCCATCTTCGTGGAAAGCGAACGTTGAGATACTCTCGCACGTCGCGAGCAAAATGAGCCGGAGATCCATCGTGTTGAAACACCATGTTCCTTTGGTTGTCAAAGTAATCCCTCAAGTCGAAAGTCGCCAATCGCCTCTTCGAATTCCGTTTGTAAAAACGTTAGGTAGTTGCCCCCGTTCAGACGTGATGGCAAAATGACGGGACCAACGACATGCCCGTCATAAATGCCAGCCCACACATTCAGCCGCCACTGATGTTGGAATCTGCCCTGCCGTAAAGCGTATGGATTCTCGCGAGCCCAAACGTGATCGTTATGCACATTTGAAAGTCCTGACCTCGTGAAAGTTGCCTCATCCGTCCACATAACATTGTTTACGAAATTGGGGTTCTCCTCTAACTGCCTAAGATACCACTCGCAGAAGTTCCTCCTGGGAGCAAGATCAGAGGGTATCAGCTCCTGTGTACGGCGATAATGATAAGGGTGACGGTTGTCGTCACGAAGAATTCGCGAAACTGCAACATGGTTCATACCGAATCTTGCTCCGGCTCGTCTCGTACTCGTGGTTGGCTCTTCTTCAAAATGCTCTAACACTAACTCAGCCTGCCTGGCATCGACTGTGCTTGGACGTCCACTTCCAGAAGGCCGATGAAAGGAGCCTATGGAATGTAGGCGTCTTGACATGTTGAGAAAACACTGGTACGAACGAAGGTAGCCGTTGCTGTTCAGCGGGTGGTCTTCTATCGATAAATCGTTGCCGATACAGTTCGCGAGCACGATTTAAATTGCTATCTTCATGGCCTACGCATAACATCATATCGTAATATTCTGAGTTAGAAAACATCGTCATTTTGGAAAAAAATATAGAAAAACACTGAACAATTGCAGAATATCGATAAGAAGTTTTGAAATTGACAACATAATTATTATTCCGTCTTGACGTTTTTTAAAGCCAGTACTTTAAGCATAATGACATCGTAGTATTGAACCTTTGTGGATGAAAAACAGAAAAACCATTAAGGTTGACAATTATTAAAATTGGTAGGTAGGCCTCTCTGTTAAATAATCTATGCTAACTCCGGTTCCCTGACATGACAGCTTACTAGGGTTGACAATATTTTTGGCTTTGATAATTTATTATATTTTTTACGGGGTATTTTGCAACACGTTGTATAGTATAGAATTAAAAAAGACAGCGACCGCAGAGAATGACTATGGCGTCATACAGTCTAATTGATTTACATTATCGTTTCTTTGTGATTTTTAAATTTGATTTTTAAACATTTCAAATTTTGGAGAATTTGACACATTTCGTTATACCTACATATATTAAAAAAAAAACTTATATCAAATATTATTATTATCTAAGACTTTTACATGTGCGTGAAACACTGATAATATTGTACGCCTCTGTGAGGCAGGATATGGAGAACTGTTATTATTTTATTATTTATAAGACTCTTTGTAGAACCCATCATTTGAATTCGCTTCTAAATATTTACCACACAAAAGTAACATGGTGTAAAATAATAATAAAAAAAACGGAGTGAGTGAGACGAGACCCCTCTCTCAGATAAAAATAAAAATACCCTCGACCCGCTCTAATCCTGTCCGCGAGCGCAACCCACGGCAAACACTTTCTTTGCTATAAATTGTGAGTTCTTACTCAAGTACGTGCTTAATTGTGCTACCGTAACGAAATTAAAGATTGCTAATTATAGTTTTATTTTATACGATAAAACATAAACATTCTTAAGTAAATCGATTGTATTCTAATCAATTACTGATTAGTCATGGCTGCTCGTTAGTGTATCATGGCGCAACTATAAGAGCTGCACCGGCGCTCGTCCGTTGTTCCTTCTCCACTCCGCCATGTCTCCACTCGCTCGCTCGCTGCTCGCGCTCGCCTGCGCCACGCTGCTTCACGCTTCAAGCGTTGACAAGTGGGAGCGCTTTCGTTCACAAATTCCTGACTGGAACGAGAAATGGCCTTGTGCAGCCCTGGACATGGGTAACACTGTTGTTTTGTTTTTTTTTTGCTTTTTGATTGCGTACTAATCTGTTTTAATTTAAATATATTCTGAAACATATACATTAGTTGTTAGTTCTTAGCATTGTTCCTTAAAAGTACTGGTAGGGCAACGTCTCTTTATACTATTTTTGTGCAGGTTTTTCTTTACAAAAATATGTTTTTCGCTGACTTTTTGTTTAATAAGGACGTAAACCTAATGTCATGTTTTTTTATTATGAAATGATAATAAATTAAATAGAATAGTTATTCAAGTAGCTGCATTAAAAATGAACAAGGCTAATAAATAAATCCGTAAAGGTAAATAAAAAAGGAAAAACCCACATAAAAATAGTATGGAAAGACGATTGCCCTACCCGTGTCCTTAACTGCAATCAAGTCCAAAACAGATAAATGTTCAGCATGTAACTTTTAAGTTTTGAAATAGGGTGAAGATAATAAAATGAAAACTTGTTAATCCGATTTATGTGTTTATTCGTACACGTAATATATTTTTGTGATAAATAAATAATATTGTATACTATCGTTGTACTCACCCAACAATAGTAAAATTAATGATTATATTGTTTTTCAGGCATAGAAAACGACACGCAAGCGACAAAAGTTTTATTGGAACCATTTAGGGTGCCAATTGGGTTAATCAACATTCCTAGCGTAAGAACCAATATACCTATCTAACCAAATCGTAACCTAGAATATCTTTTATTAACTCAACCATCACCAGATACTTTTATTGTAATTGAAAATAATACAATACCTCAACAAACCATTATCAAGCGGGCTTATTTTAATTAAGTCTTGCGAGTCCAAGATTCAGTCTTGTGAGATTCAAAGTGGGTGGGACAAGGCCGATGCTACCACTACAATAATACATACATAATACATACCTTCACGCCTGTCTCCCAAGGTAAGGCAGAGATTATGAAACGCCAGGTGCACCGGTCCAAACATATAACCTTCACTTCCTGTACATTCATCAATCTCTTCATGCACGTACGTCGTTTTGGGTGCTTATAATTTGGACCTTAATCAGCACATCGCGAATCTGCTCACCGTACGTCCATCTAGGACGTCCCCTACCGACATCTCCGCTCACTCTCGCTCGCCATATCTCGTGTAACTCTTCTTTCATCCTTTCTAAGTGACCAAAACCACATTAGAATAACCTTTTCGATCTTAGTCACTACATCTTCTTACAATCCATAGTGTTCTCGGACCTCGCTATTTCTTACTCTATCTAACATCTTAACTCCACACAAGCTTATTAGAGCTCTCATTTCAACTGCATTAATCCTGCTTTCGTTCTTCTTCTGCTTTACCCAAGATTCACTACCATATTTCAATGTTACAACTACCATAACTGTGATTAAAACTTAGGTAAACATATAACGTGAAATCATAAAATGTAACCGTTGAGTATTTGTTAATTATTGGCTTTTTTTGGCATTAAGTCATATTGTAGTCCAGCGCTGACATATGCCAGCATTACGGTGAAATGGAACCATTTCGTGGCTTCTTTCATTTCGTGCTTGTTAATCTGTTCTTTGTTATATTTGCCACGAATAAATAATTTTCTTTCTTTCAACTACATATTATAATAGTTTTGTAGCAAAAAAGTTCATTCTACAGTGAATGAGTTTTTTAAATTGAGCGACAGTAATTTAGTTGACATTTGACAATGTGCATGCCAAAACTTTGTAATTTCGTAAAGTATTTGTATAAGAGGTATAAACTCTTTAAAGTTAGGAAGAAGAAGCGAGTTGAATCAGTCCCTACGTCACTGCCGTCAGATAAGAAAGTCGTAGGTTGCAATGTAGTTGAAGTCTGTTTATATAACTTTTTTTTATTACAGATAGCTAAACCAGATGAATCGATATTGGGTCAACACTTGCACGTATGTGATGTGGACGGTAAGGCCGAAAATATAATAGTAGAATCTGTGTCGGTGAGAAAACACTCTCCGGTTCGAGTAAACTGCTTTGGCTCTCCGTTTTACAACTGTCAAAACGGCGTCGTAGTTTTTCCTGCTCAATTCGTCATTAAAAAATTGTTATAGACGAAACTTGTAGCCGTTTTTCACATGGGTAATAAATGATTTTAAAAATATTCGAGTTTTTTTAAGCGTTGACATATTTAAATTAAAACATGGTCTGAGCAATTTGGACCATGCCATGGTGGTTTCGTCACCATCACTACAAAGGCAATATAACCATCTCTAAAACCAGTATAAGTTTGAGTCATTGTTTTTTGGATGCGTGTAAACACTTACATTGAGATATGCATAATATACCATCAATTACTGTAAATGTTAAGCCGCCATAGGACCTGGTCACAATGACAGCGTCACATGACGAGATGGAAATCACATAGGAATTAAATCGTTGGTGTTATGCGACGAGGTTCTATATTGGTTCATCATTTAAACTCCGTGACTGTACCCGATTTAAACCAAGAACGCCGTCGCAAAAAGAGATGACAGTGTATGTGAATGTGTGTCTATCTTTGGCATACTAATCCCAAACAGATGAACTATTTTAGACACTGTTCTTTTTTTAAGAAACATAATTTAGGAAGCCAGCGTTCTTATTGTCCTCCCTCTCTCTATATGGGTCATAACGCTTATTTCTACAAAGTCAAAGTCAAAGTCAAAGTCAAAGTTCTTTATTCTTCAATTTAGGCATAATATAATGCACCTATGAATGTCAAAAAGCACTACCACCGGTTCGAAAAATAAAACCTTTGCCCCGAGAAGAACCGGCGTAAGAAACTCGGCAAAGTATATTTTTTTTCAAGACAAAGGTTTACATCATTACATAATAATTATAGATAGTTTACAATATCACGGTATTTTTGTACAGTAGCACCTTTTTTAAGCGTAGGTAAATTTATGCGTAGATTACTCATGCAGGACGGACGACTCACTGCTAAACATCCCTATCCATGATATAATCGTTTACTTTATAATATGCTCGGGAAATTAGTTTTTGTTTTACGACAGATTTAAATTTAGGGTCAGTAAGTTCAGTAATACTTTTTGGAATTTTATTGTAGAATTTTAAACAATTTCCTATGAATGATTTTGAAGTTTTGGCCAGTCTATAAAATGTGGTTTTGAGCTTTCCTGTGCTCCTGGTTGCTTTTGGCTTATCAATGTTCATTGGGAAATTGTGTAGATTCTTCCTAACAAAGATGATTATTTCAAATACATATAGCGACGGCAGTGTTAGTATATCTATTTCCTTGAAGAATTCCCTCAATGACACACGCGACCCCAAGTTATAAATAGCTCTAATAGCCTACTACTACTACTACTACTTTGATGAATACCTGCAGTAGCCCATTCACTAAAGGTAAATAGTGTTGGCATGTTCATTTATTCTGTATGTCGGTCTGTCCAATTATCCGCGGTTTAACTGAGAGCCTTTTACTATACTAATTCTGTAAATTGGCATTATTATACGTTTAAATTACTCTGATAAAGTTACAATTTTAATTTCGGCTATCACATACAGGCAAAAACAAGGTCGTTTTCTTTATTTGTCATTATAACATGTAGTGAGAATTCGAAAGCTTTAAAAAAATACTAAATAGGTTCGCTTACAAGCAAATATGATCAATTAGGAACGTTACACAAGATACGACGTTCGTTAAACTATAATTATGCTTATTTCTTTCCACTTTACCAAGGTCTGTATTATTGTTGGGAATAACAATATATTTAGATTTAAATAATAATTCGGAACGCTAAATTGAGTGAGTATAGTTATTGAAGTGGTTTACTTTATATTTTATTTCGATAGGAATCATTATATAGATCTGAGAATAGAAATACTTTTATTTTTATCTTCTATAGTTTTTTCGAAATAATTTATTTTATACACTGAGGTTACAGTTCATAACTTGCTATGCCTGTTTCCCTTTTACGCCTTAGTCTCCATTGAAAAAAAAAAGAAATGAGAAAAGTAATCGTTGACAGTTCTCGTTTGTCAAACAATCCGTGTCAACTCAGTGTTTAAAAAAATGATTTCAGATCAGATCTATATAATAATTCCTATGGAAATAAAATATAAAATACACAACTTCAAAAAACTATACTCAACCAATTGGATACGCTTATTATAATTTTGTACACAACAATAATATTCATTTTTTTTTATGTATCCATTGTTGATTGGTTATGGCTGCTCGTTAGCAAAGCACGGTGAAACTATAAGAGCTGCGCCAGCGCTCGTCCGTTATCACTTCTGCACTCCTCCACGATAATGTCTCCACTCGCTCGCTCGCTGCTCGCGCTCGCCTGCGCCGCGCTGCTTTACGATCACGCTTCAAGCGCTGACAAGGCGGAGCGCTTTCGTTCAGAAATTCCCGATTGGAACGAGCAATGGCCTTGTGCTGCCCTTGACATGGGTAACACTGTTGTTATTTATTTCTTATTTTTTGAATTTATTCTAATTTGTTTCAATTTAAATAATATTGTTCCTTAAGGCGACTGGTAGGGCAACGTGTCTTTGTGTAGGTTCTTTGTTTAATAAGTGCGTCATCTTAATTTCATGATATTTTTTAATAAACAGGATAAAATTTTAAATAAATATATTAAAACTGAAATATCAGGTAGACGCACTAATAAAACAGATAACAAATATATCCGTGAATATAATGTTGATTTTGTACCAATGTAATAAAATGAAAGTAGTAGTAGAACGTTATTTAATTATTTTAATAACGATTACCGCAGAGTCAACATTAGACAAAATATTTTTGTGATAAATAATATTGTATACTATCGTTGTATGTACCCAATAATAATAAAATTAATTATTATATAATTTTTCAGGCATAGAAAACGACACGCATGCGACAAAGGTTTTATTGAAACCATTTCGGGTGCCACCTAGGAGTCTCATCAATATTCCTAACGTAAGAACCGACAGTACCTTAAAGAACTTTTGTTAACACAAGCAACTCTAGACTTTTTTGTATTCCAAGGTTATACAATAACTTACCAGCAAACCATTATTTAGCGGGCTTGTATTGATCATCAATTTTAATTAAATCTTCGAGTCCAAGATTCAGTCTCGTGAGGTTAAGTTGGGTCGAACAAGGCCGATGCGACCACTGCCATTACTAAAATTTAAATTTAGTTCAACATACAACGCAAGTGTTTCGAATGTAACCGTTGAGTAGACATATTTGTTAATTAATATATAACATTTCGAGGAATAGGAGTTTAAAGCCGTTCTGCATTATAAAGTTTTTGAAATATTATTATATTTCGGATATTTCGACAAAAGTAACCTTAGTTAGACTTTTGTTTTCGGCTTGAAGCAGTCCTAGGTGTATCTTACGGGTTAGGCGAAAACCGTTTTAATAGAATTTTACAATCACTTTTTATCATTCATTGTTGTAATTTATTAGAAAATGCCAACACAAATTTAAAATATTCATGTCATCCATAAATTGTCCGCTAAATAAATAAAGATATTAAATCAAAACTATTGGGTCAAATACAAAATTCTTTCGAATTAGAATGTAAAAACCGTGACTATTTTGGTCTATCCCAATTATTGTGGGTGAGACATACGCAGCGTGCTTATAATGCGCTTCGGGTACAATA
The DNA here is from genome assembly GCA_923062465.1 of Acleris sparsana. Lineage (NCBI taxonomy): Eukaryota > Metazoa > Arthropoda > Insecta > Lepidoptera > Tortricidae > Acleris > Acleris sparsana. The sequence continues at coordinate 21,991,070 of OV281286.1, forward strand.
CAATAACTTTGTTAGGATGCTGTTGAAACTGCCGCGACACTGTAGTGCATCAGGTATGTTTGCCGAGGCGCAAACTGATGACTTTTATGCGGTCAGGCGCAAGAGAGTGGCATCGTCGCTAGTGCAACGCGTGCTTGTCAGTAGCAACGGCATCCTGAGGATAGAATTTAAATTTAAATTTGAATAAAACTTATATGCGAGCATTACGTTGAGTCGGGACTATTTCGTTCTTGTGCATATTAATTATGTTCTTTGATACCACAAATAAATGTTTTTCTTTATCTAATTATTTCTTTAGCACACAAATTATTTAATTATTCTTCAGTAAATAAAGTAAGTCCTTGTGCGACTACAATTAGTTGACGAAGTCTGAACCTGTGCATGCCAAAAAACTTCATGTTTTTTTTATTTTCTCTTAAAAGTAAGCAAAGAAGAAACGAGATTACACAGCAGTCTCCAAATTACTTGCCTTCAGATAAATAACTCGCAGGTGGTAACCAGTTGAAATTGTTAATGGTTTTTTTTTTTAATTACAGGTGGCTAAAACGGATGAATCTCTAGTGGGTCAACACTTACACGTCTGCGATGTGGACAGTACGACCGAAGCAATATGGTTGCAACCTTTGTCGCCGGGAAAACACTCTCCGGTTTTAGTACGCTGCTTTCCATATTACGCCTGTCAAAACGAAGTTGTAGTATTTCCTGCTCAATATGTCATTAAGAAATTGTTATAGACGAGGCTTGTAAAGTCAATACCAACTGAATTGTTTAATTTAGTAAACACTTTTGTAACGTCAAAATGCAGTTTGTCACAAACGCCCCTTTTCTGGTACCTAAATATGCATTATGAAACTAGAGACCCTATTTTGCACACTATTTTCCTGATTTTATATCATCATCATCATCATCATCATGTCAGCCGAAAGACGTCCACTGCTGGACATAGGCCTCCCCCAAGGCTTTCCACTCAGACTGCTCTTGTGCTTTTCGCATCCACTGCGGTCCCGCGATCCTGACGAGGTCGTCACTCCATCTTGTTGGAGGACTACCTACAGCTCGTCTTCCGGTCCGCGGACGCCACTCCAGAACCTTCTGACCCTATCGGCCATCAGTCCTGCGAGCAATGTGCCCCGCCCACTGCCACTTCAGTTTAGCTATACTTCGGGCTATGTCGGTAACCTTAGTTCTACTGCGGATATCATCATTTCTGATTCTATCACGCAGAGAAACCCCGAGCATAGCCCTCTCCATAGCCCTCTGAGTGACTTTGAGCTTACTTATGAGGCCCATTGTTAGCGCACATGTCTCAGATCCGTATTTTACATCATGGATGTTTATTTCTGACAGAATAGTAATTTTAGGTGAAATGGGAGCATTTTGAGGTCATAAAAGCGTTTGCTAAATAAGACAAGTCCAATGATATGATATAAAGTAGGTATCATAGCCGTTTGTCACGTAGATAATAAATGATTTAAAAAAAAAGTTTTTTTTTTAAGCGTTGGCAATTTATTAGTTAAGTAAAAGCGTGGTCTGAGCATTTTGGACCATGCTCAGAGTAGGATTCCGTCATCATCACTACAAACACAAATATTATATATATATTTAAAAGGTAATTTGGTGCGCTTAAATAACTTCCAATAGATATAATACACTATTCGGTCAACTCAAAACTAATAAATTCTGTTGGCTCGTACACACGACTGCCCATTTTGCAGGAAAGATTTATCACTGGATCCCACAAAACTGACAGGTTGTTCATTCGCAGAATTCTCACCCAGCCAAAAAGACTTATGCAGGATGCGTGTAATCACTTACATTGAGATATGCATAATGTCCCATCAAAGACTTTAAATGTTAAGCCATCATAGAACCTTGTCATAACGACAGTGTCAAGTGACGAGATAGAAATCACATGGGAATTAAATCGTTGGTGCTATGCAACGAGGTTCTGTAGTGGTTCATTGTTAGGTGGTGGTAGGACCTAGTGCAGGGTGCGTCCGGATCGCTACCACCATCTTATCCATTAACCTACCGCCAAACAGCAGTGTTCGCATTGTTGTGTTACGGTTTGGGGATAAGACAGCCGGTGTAATGACTAGCATAGAGGCATTCCATCTTAATCCTCAGGGTTGGCAACGCATTTGCAGTTTTAGGCTTGCAGTGTTGTGAATGCGAATGTCTATGGGTCACAGTTTCCACTTACCATCAGGTAGCCTGTGTGCTTGTTTGCCTTCTCTATGCCATAAAAGACATGACAGTGTATGAGTATGTGTGTCTGTATTTGGCATCGTAGTCCCAAACAGATGATCTAATTTAGATGCGGTTAATTTTTACAGAAAGCTATCAAGATAGTTTTAGGTAGATTCTAGAAATCAGTTAGACCGTTTAAAATTGATCACTGTTATTAGCTCTGAAAACAGGGGTCACTATTATATTGGATTTTTATTCATTTATAGTGCCCGGCCGATAAGAATTAAACCCTGATACTGAACAACCATGAAGTTTCTGAATATGTATAACGTTAACAGAAGTCAAACAATGCTGATAAGAGCACTAGAACTATTCTTTCACACGCATCAAATAAGTTCAACATTATTTTTTTGCTGTCTACAATGTCAATAGTAAGAAACTTCATGGCCCTGCAATATGTCAGGACTGACTTCTTATCTGCCTAGTGCTGTAATAGCAAAACACAACCATTAAAACGTATTCGGTTCGCATCGTACACGCTGAGTCATGACAGCGCTTGAAGCGTGAAGCAGCGCGGCGCAAGCGAGCGCGAGCAGCGAGCAAGCGAGTGGAGACATGGCGGAGTGGAGAAGGGATAACGGACGAGCGCCGGCGCAGCACTTATAGTTGCGCCGTGCTTCGCTAACGAGCAGCCGTGGCCAATCATATATACTTAATTATACATAATCGATTAACATAAAACTGATTATATTATCTAAAAAAACAAACCTTTTATTTTTTTACCCCTTAAAACCTTAAACAATGGTGTAATTATACGCGTAACGCCAAACAAAATCGATGAATTGAAGTTTACATTTAAATATGGCTTATTATTGTTATGGTCAAACTGATAATCACAGAAATATTCAAAGAAATGACTAATACATAATTATGATTATTGTTGTTAACTAGTCCAAGACCTAAATTTTAATTTATTTAACAGGAAATAATGTATTATATTTTTCTTAAATAAATACCAAGGGACGATCTCACACAAATTGACAAGGACAAGCTAAGGTCTAGGCTTGTACTATAGGTTCAGTCAGCCAAAACTTTGGTCTACCAACCTACGGTTGAAGTTCATTTGCACGTCATGGTACAACAAGTTCGTTTTTCCCTAACGTGCAATCATATTGTGACAAGTGTCAACCTTAGCGATAATTAGATCTCACAGAAACTTTTGTCAAAACTGGTAGAGCAATTTGTTGGCCGACCGTACTAGACAAAAATATAAGTACTTATATATAGAAACATAATATAAAATACTGAACGACTTTGGTATCTTACAATATACCTTCAGGAGACAGTCACCCAAATTGACCTTAAATATACATAGAAAACCTCCAGGACTTAGAAACAAATACTCGTGCTTATAACACAATATTTGCCCATACTGACCCGACCCCGGGACCACTAGCATTGTAGGCAGGGTAACTACCAACTAAGCTATCGCATTGTCATCAAATATTGCAATAACTTTTATGTTTTAGATATTATTGTTTCCATTTTGTACTTAAATCTTTAGAAACTGTTGAAACGAAAAACCGACTATACCGAAAATTAACCAACCATCATGGACATCGTTGGAGAAAACAAACAATTAAATCAGTAAATTAGCTACAATAGAATTATTTTATAAGTTAGCAATAAATATATGAAGTTAGTCGCTTATCTACACACTTATAAATTAAATTTCTATGATTAACAAATACCGCACAGTCTACATTTAAATAGGATACTTTTCTCAAGATGTTGGGGTGCGCTAAGAAATAGTAATGCTTAATTGAAAGATACCTAACACAATCTGTAAGAAATTACAGCTGCCGACCCGTGGAACAACGGCTATCCCTGCTATGATCAAATGACCAAAATGGAGGTAGGCTTAGGTTATGTTAGAACTTCAGCTGGCCAAAACACTCAGAAAATTAGAAGCTTCGTCGACTATATTCAATTTGTTATTTAGATAGAAATCATTCGTCAGTGAACATAGCAGTTGTACTACGCGTCGGGATCGGGAACTCTTCGTACAAAATAAAGGTGTGAACCATTATTTGAATTAATATTATATTAAAATAAAAAAAATAAAAATTACTGAATATTCCCGACTCAAACACACAATAAATTTGATCCTCGCAGAATTCAATCGTTTAGTTCTGGTTAAGTGTGCATTTTCAGATACTGTAGAGTTAGTTCAAACTGAGTACAAACTGAGCTTGTAGCAAAGCTATCAACGTTTCAATGTATTGTCTTTTACATTATTTTTTTTTTTTGTTTTTCTTGACACAAATTTATTTTCAACATTAATCAAAAGCATGTCACCTCTATATTAAAATAATTTTGATTGATTTTTAAATGCAAAAAACAAATTATGGCATCAAGTAATAAAAACAGGACTAAAGTCATGCTCTATAGTTTTAACCAAGTTTTAACCGTTCTACCTAGCAAAGCTTATATTAAATCATGCTTAAGAATATCATAGTTTCAGTTCTTAACGAGTTGTTTTTTTATTATAAATGATTTTGCTTAATAGTTTTTTTTGTAATATGATTTAGTGTGCCTTTTAGCAGTGATAAAAATACTACTAACTACATATACCTCAGTTTAATTCGTTAAAATATTTATGCAAAACGATATCAGATAAAAAAAATGTGGTTGGTCATGGCTGCTCGTTGGCGAAGCACGGCGCAACTATAAGAGCTGCGCCGGCGCTCGTCCATCGTCACTTCTGCACTCCTCCACGATAATGTCTCCACTCGCTCGCTCGCTACTCGCGCTCGCCTGCGCCGCGCTGCTTCATGCTTCAAGCGCTGACATGGCAGAACGCGTGAGGGCTGTGCTTCCCAACTGGGACGTCAAGTGGCCTTGTGCTACGCTTGACATGGGTAACTTACCGCCATTTTATCAACATAATATTATTATTATCGACATAAATCCAGCTTTATTAGTAACACGTGTACACTTCCCAATATAAAACGGACTATAATTAGGGTATTATTGCAATCGATTTAATTTTTTAAAGCACTAGTTAAACATTTTTACATGGTAACTTTAAATGTTTATCATCGTACAGTCGAAGCAGCTGTACATTTGAGTATCTTGTCGCAATACAGTGTAAGAGTCAGAGTGGCTGGATTTAAGTATGTCAATACGCGCACAAGGTACTTAAAGTTTCTTATGAGTTCGATCATAACATTGATGTTAATTTATTTACATACATAAGGTAAAGTCACCAGTAGTCAGCCAGATACCTGTAGTCAGCCTCTGCGTATACTTTGTATGAGTGGAAAGAGTACGAAAGATATGTATCCCACTCTTCGCACTCATATAAGGTCGACTACTGGTCTCTGGCTGACCACTGGTGACTTTACCCTACAGTTAATTTTGTTTTCCAGGCGTAGTAAAGGATAAATATTTACAGAAAATTACGCTGCCTTCCCAGATTGTGCCACGATACACATTTATCAACATTACTAACGTAAGAAACAACTCTACTTTATTGCGTAGTCATAAACATTAACATTTTGTATTATGTGTTATATTAGGTGATAATAATACGCTTCCTCATCAGCTCGCCGTTATTTATCACTAAATGCGGGTGGTAGGACCTTGTGCGGGGTCCGTCCGGATCGCTACCACCATCTTATCCATTAACCTACCGCCAAACAGCAGTGTTCGCATTGTTGTGTTCCGGTTTGGGGATAAGACAGCCGGTGTAATGACTAGCATAGAGGCATTCCATCTTAGTCCTCAGGGTTGGCAGCGCATTTGCAGTCTTAGGCTTGCAGTCTTGTGAATGCGAATGTCTATGGGTCACAGTTTCCACTTACCATCAGATGGCCTGTGTGCTCGTCAGCCTTCACTATGCCATAAAAAAAAAACTTTTAAGCTCAGCCAACTTCTGTGCCAGCCAAATTCCAAAAATGTTACCTGCCAGAACACTAAAGAATACGCATGATTCAGGAACTAGGGTTTTCCCAACGTATGACAGGATTAAAATTGTTATTATCATTATTGAACGAGAATTTTTTTTTCAATCAGATAAGAGGGATGCCACATGAGTGCTGTCTGTGTGTGCTGTTGTTCTACATCTATTACAAACTAGAACGCCATGCCGTAAGGTGCATGGAAACACTTGCGTCGCAAATGTAAAAATCACAGCATCGCAATGACGCTACGCTACGTAATACTACGCACCGGCACCACTCTATTGCTAGGTTTACACGGACTTAGTACTTGTCATTAGTGTAGGTGGTTAGGGACTTATATGCACAGTGACAAGTGGCAAGTAACCGTCTACACAGTGGTGTTAGAGAATGGTATTAGTTCGGCAGCTTTGAGTAGGTAATCTACTAATCACTAATCAAAATGCACTTGTCATTAAATGTTTACACCACTCGACAAGTGACAAGTATTAGTCGATTTTTAGCTGCGGGTAGGTGCTTGTCGCTTTGTAAATAGGAACGGCTTCTAACTAATTACTTGCACTTGCAGTTGCACTAATACTAAGCACTTATACAACATGTTTACACACATGTGACAAGTGTAAATGACAAGTACTAAGCGTTTGTTAGTATTTTACGTCAAAATCATAAATTCCTTGTAGCAATTCACAGAATCGCATTTCACCTCGAATGAACAAAATTTCAATAGAATTTTTTACTTGAAGCAATTTTTCGCGTGGCTTTTTACATTAATATAATTAATATGTAGCATTTAATTTTTCTTGTAGTATTTTACCTTAGACGCATTTCGTCGCGATCGATGTTTGTTTGGGACTCTATTTAATGTGCCGCGTTAATTGATGTTCGCACTACAATTCTGTAACATTTTTTTTAAAACGCGTTTTATACCTGTAGTTTAATGTCTTAAATGTTATCAAAGTCATTGAAATATTATCTTTGTGACTAATAAATATTAGATGATATTCTCTCATTGCGAAATTGAAGTACAGTGACATTAAAGTAGGATACAATAATTATTATTATAATTATATAATTCAATATTTTTGAGAAAATACGGAGCTTGAACCTGGCTAAAAAAATGTAAAAAGTACATTGCGACTAAAGATATGGTCTAATACTGAATTAGACGATTAGGATACAAAGCGAAAATGTATCACACGATCGAGGTGAAATGCGACTAAAACTTATAACGACTAAAACAGTAAACGATCGAGACACAACGCGAAAATTAAATATACGTTCGAGGTGAAAAGCGATTCGGTGAACCGCTACAAGGAATTTATGCTTTTGAGGTAGAGGCCTAACAAACGGCAGCGGTTCGCTGGCTCGACTCTATTTTACCCGGCCTAAACGTAAATGCTTTCAATAAGCTAGCGTATTGTTTTGAATTTGGCCACCATTTACTGTCATGACATGAAGAGAAGAGCTATATGTATAGCGCGTGTGTGTCTGTGTCTGTTGTGTGTCTGTCTGTGGCATCGTATATCTCTTAAATGGGAACCTATTTAGATTCGCTTTTTTATTTGAAAGCAGGTGGTTGGTTCTTAGCTAGGATTTACCAACCAGGTTTGGCCGTTTTAGAGATATCAGCAGGGTTTTTTAGATTTGTTATAGTTTTAACTTTTATTTTGTCATGCCAGGTCGCTAAGCCGGATCAAGCCTTAGTTGGTCAGCACATGTTTGTGTGCGATGCCTTAGGTGGGGCCAAAAAGGTATTCTTGAACCCGAAGACAGCAAATGAACACTCTCCTATCGGATATAACTGCCTCCCGCATGGAGCCTGTTATAATGGCGTTGTCGTTTTCACTGATCAATATGTCATTAAAAAATTGCTTTAAGCGAACCTTGTAGCAACATGATTCATGTATAATAAAATTATATTATTCAAATGACTCGTTTTTTTAAAGTGTTGTGATAAATCAGTTTGGCTGAGGGCGACTTTGTCTACAGTCCTATTTCGTCAACTTTCTAACTCGTCCACAGTGTCATGTCGTCAGCATGTAATTCCTAAATTGTCAGCTTCCTAACTTGGCCACATTTTTATATCGTCAATTTCCTATCTTGTCCAGATTCCTATATCGTCCAGAGCGCCACACAATATTGAAGAAGTTGACCACACAATAGAAATGTGGACGAGTTAGCACTATGGACTACATAGGAATGTGGACGAGTTAGGAAGGTGACAATATAGGAAATTAGACAAGTTAGGAAGGTTACGATATAGGAATTCTGACGAATTGGAATAGTGGGCCATATGGCTTTGTGGACGGGTTAAGAACGTGACGAATTAGGACTGTGGACGAAGTCACCCTGAGCCATCAGTTTAAGCAGCGAATTTGCATGAAAGTTTATGTATGTATTATAAAAGAATTAGCAGCCGAGCATCATTTTGGTATTTGAATTTTTTGTACTTGAGAGTAGTAGTATAAAACGATATTTTTAAATAAATTGGTTACTAATTTTTAATCCCCGACAAGAAAACAGGGTAGTTATAAGTTTGACAATAATTGTATCTTGGCCTTTATTCCCGGCGGTAAAAACCATATCGTATTTGACCTGTTACGGTATTGTTTTGACGTCAACCGCCATTATTGTGAAGGAAATAAAATAATAAAAAAAAAGGAAAAAACGTTGACAATACAAACGCGATATGGTTTTTAGCACCTAGAATACCGGCCCTGTGTGTCTGTCTGTGGCAGCATAGCTCTCTTGTCTTACGCATGGACTTAAGAGATTTCAGCTCTAAAAATAGGAGTTGCCCGTGGAATTTACCATATCTGAAGACGAGCCGTGTCTGATACTTATCGAAATTTTTAAGAGAATGATTTTATCGACCGCATCAAACAGATCATGAACAATTTTGAATTTGGATAGAATTTAAACGAAATGTAAAAGTGGCCAGGAACGTAAAAAGGAGGTTATAACAACCTCGTTACAAAGGTCTTTGAAAGGAAATGTGGAGCGATGCGTAAACGCAGGCACCAATTAATGGTCCGAAAGAGTAACTTAGCTCTCTTTCGTAATAATGTTATATGAATGGCGATAAAAAATATATATTAAGCTTCCTGCGTCCTGTGTGCAATCAACACAAATTTATGAGTGGCCTCTTAAAGTGGCTATCAAATAATATTTATTACTCGCTGCAAGAGTATTCTAATTATTCATCAAATCAATGTTTTACTTTTGATATATTGATGCCGACTCCTTATGCCGAGACGAGAGAGACGAGCGCCGGCGCAGGTTGTACTTTCTCTAAACTTTGCTTATAAGCAGCCATGACCAATCAGTAACGTTACACAACATACAACGTTCGATAAACTATGGTTATGCTTATTTCTTTCCACTTTAACAAGGTCATGTAATTATTGTAAGGCATAACAATTTATTTTGATAAAAAATAGTAATTTGGAACGCTCAATTGGATACGCTCAACTCATTATAGTTTTGTATAAAATTATTGTGTCCTTTAGTTTTCAATGACCCTAGCAGATCAATAATTTCTGTATCAATCGTTTTTTAGTCATGGCTGCTCGTTGGCAAAGCACGGCCTAACTATAAGAGCTGCGCCGGCGCTCGTCCGTTATCCCATCCCTCCTCCACTCCGCCATGTCTCCTCTCGCTCGCTCGCTGCTCGCGGTCGCCTGCGCCGCGCTGCTTCACGCTTCAAGCGCTGACATGGCTCAGCGCGTGAGGGCTGTGCTTCCCAACTGGGAAGACAAGTTGCGCTACGCTTGACATGGGGAACATTGATGTTTTCATTTCTGCACTTTTTTATTGATTACTTAATCGTTTCACTATCAACTGAATTTGTATTCTCAAACGAAAACATTAGTTGCTAATTGTTAGCATTAATAATGACCCGCTACGCAAGTTGACCAAGAAGTGAAATGTCAAGCGTTTCATAATAAATAAATAAATAAATAAATAAATAAGCATTTGGTCCAAGTACCTAACATAACGTCTTCAACGTAATAACGTATTAAAGGGCCTTGACATATGTATAGCGTATCTAAAATTGAAAAGAAGAACTAAAAGAAAAAGAGAAAATACAATTATTCATTACACACACAAGACACACAGAAAGAAGTGAAAACAGAAACCACAATAAACAAGTAGAGAGTGTGTCTTCACGGAAGTGAATTGGACCCTGGCTCAGCTGTGTGCTGAGCTGTTAAGATCCTAGAGCGCTAATTTTTAGCCAGCTCCGAGTGTGACAGATAGAATAAAGTGTAATTGACAGAAAATATATATATAAAGATACTATTAAACCAATACTTATAGTTGGTTGCAAAATAAATACAAAATCTGCATGCAAATACCTTACATAAACATATTTAAAGTAAAAATACGAGTACGTACTTAGCCAGTATACAGCATCGACAATTTGCGCACAATTAACAAAAATAAAGAAAACTAAACTATAATTTACAAAGTGCAGTTTGGGAAATTAGGATGTTTGGAGCGTCAATAAATAACCTTTAAGCTTACGCTTACGCTCCTCTATGGGATGATAACCTACCTTTTGTACGTTGCCTTTAATTCATACAGATTTACTAAAGTAATAGACTAGGGAAATAACTGTTATACTAAATATCATCATCATCATCATCATCATGTCAGCCGAAAGACGTCCACTGCTGGACATAGACCTCCCCCAAGGCTTTCCACTCAGACCGGTCTTGTGCTTCTCGCATCCACCGCGGTCCCGCGATCCTGACGAGGTCGTCACTCCATCTTGTTGGAGAATAGCTAAACTGAAGTGGCAGTGGGCGGGGCACATTGCTCGCAGGACTGATACTAAATATAGGAAAAATAAAATATTGCTATCACATAACATTGTAATGCATTTTGAAATAGTGTTGTTTAAAATTGTGCATGAGGGTCGATCAATAATTACTAAAGAACCGGTTAAGCACGACCAGTTTGTAAAGAATATTTTACGATTGGCTCCTAGTAATAAAATATAATAAATTTATTTTGGATAATTTTATATATTTTTGGCTGTAATAGACATTACCCCTACCAGCTAGACCGTTGTTTCTGGACATATAGAAACATTCTAGGTGATTCAAAGAAAAACTATCACAACAAGTAGAAGGCTTTACACGTCAATGCTCTGGTGTTCCAGAGCATTGACGTATACAGGGTGTTCCCTGTATACAATATCGTCGAATCTTTACTAATCATGAATAATTGTATCATGTTCCAGGCATAGAAAATGACAACCGTACGTAGAAAATTGAGTTCTAAAACCATTATTGTTTCATGACACAATCAAATAAATATTCCTAATGTAAGCACCACTATTAGCTTGCAGATTGTTATTGCAATCATGAATAGGTACTATGTTTTTCTTTATAATCAACGTACAGCTGAAACCGCTGGAGCAAACTGTGATTTGTAAGTTTTATCTGGAAAAGGTGCATTCGGCTTATAGAAAAAAACCTTTTTAACATAAACCTATTTATTTTTATTACAGATAGCTAAATCGTATGAAGCACTAGTGGGTCAACATTTGTTTGTGTGCGATAAATTAGGTAGAGCCACGGAAATTATCTTGATTGCTCCGAGTGGTAAGCACTCTCCTGTTGAAGTACACTGCAGACCGATTGGCGCTTGTTACACTGGCGTCATTGCATTTACTGATCAATATGTCATTACAAAACCGTTGTAGGCAAAACCTTGTAGCCGCTTGTCATGTAGATAATAAATAATTTCAAAAGTATTTAAGTCTCTCGGGAGCAAAAATACCGGGTCAGAGTGCGTTTTTCATACAAACGAGACTATTTCGAAGGCTTGGTTCCTCGCCAGGGGTTGTTTTAAGTGATGTTTAATGGTGGGTACTGCGAGGTTCAATAGAGGAGGTCAAAAGTTCTTAAGATACCTAACTGATCACACAACCAGTTAACATCACAGCGGGAGAGTTTGGGTCAGCACTTGGATTTCCTTACATTTTATTGCCATTTTAGACGTTTTTCTGAACATGCTCAATTCTGGCGTTAGCCGCAGATTCATTCAGTTGGGTATCCTAAGCACTCTGGAAGTCCTGTATGGATGCTCGGGGTATTCATCATCAGATTTCACTAAAAGCATTCCCTGGCGAGGAACCAAGGCTTCGAAATAGCCTCTTTAGTATGAAAAACGCACTCTGACCCGTTATTTTTGCTCCTGAGTGTATGATAAAAACCTCATTAAGGTTTTTAATATCAAAAGTTAAATAATGTAGTGCAAATAATACATACATACATACATAAACTCACGCCTTCTTTTCCAGAGTTGGGTAGGCAATGCTACAGAACTACCAACAACTCTTAAAATTTGTTCATAATTCTGTTACCACATTTTGCACAATTAGGCTAAGATGTACACTAGTGTATTTATAAATGACAGGTTGCTAGCCCATCGCCTAACAGTACTACAAGCCTTTATTCCCTTAGTCGCATCTTACGTTATGGGAAGGCATGGAGTGGCACTATTCTAATCCGGCAACTACGGGGGCAAATAATAACCGTTCGAATTTTAGTTCAATTGGTACCTGTCCATAGTTTCAAGTAACGTATCTCAGTAGCTGTATCCAAAAATGGCGGATACCCTACCTTTTGCAAGGCCTTTTATTAATACAAATTTACTGAAGTAATATACTAGAAAAAACAAGTAAGTGTATATAACAGGCAAGGTACAAAATGCTATTAGGTAAATAGGTTTTATAGAGAACACAACATTGTATCGCATTTTGGAATAGTTTAGTATTTTAAAATTATCAATGCTCGACTCAAATATCCGGCTTATTAGGATTATACTAAAGGAGTTTTTCTGCTGCTTGCTCTCCTACATTTTTAATACTGTTACGTACGTGGGGGAAGGTAACTGATACAAATGCACGAAAACACCAATAATCAAAAGTAGACTTTAATAACGCACTCACTTAAACCGTCATAAAACAATTATCGCACAAAAACTTCGAAGACTTAGACTTAGATCGCTTAGGTCGCTCTTGATCGCACTGTTCGCTTTCCAAGTAAAGACTGACTGCCCACAACCGCGGTCCGCCTTTTATAGCTCCCACGTTATTCCAGAACGTCTTTCATCCACCAAATCTTCCGGAAAGATCGACGTAGTGCTCCGCCGAGGACGACCGAGACTATTCGTTTCTATATTGTTCTACGCCTTGCTACCTGCTCGCTCCGTTAACAATAACGACGTCCTTGGCACAAGGGTCTGGAATGTCCTGCGCATCGCTGTCTCATTCCCAATAGTGTTATCTCCTTCGCTCTTAGTGGGTAATGAAACACCTTACCACGTCGGCGTAACACTACCATACAGGACATACATACCGGAGCTTACATTTCAGTCCGTTTTACGGTTCAGTAATCAACACACTACTACACCATTCCGCGGTTACATTACAGAGGATAAATACTATACTAGAAAGGAGTATTTGTGACATGGTTATACAATAATATTAATCACGCCAAGTTGTATTTTTTTGTGGATGAGCCCAGTGGTATTTATTAAAACCCCTACCAGCTAAATCCTTGTTCTGAATAAGTAGAAAACCAACCTATGTGTATTTAGGTAACGGTCCGACATGCTCTTGCTAGATTTTAATCTTCGTTTCTCGAATTCTATTTCTCTTCTTCTTTCTTCGAATCTACTTCTTTCTTCTCAACCCTCGATTCATACTAACGCATTAAACAAGTAACATAACGTTTCCAAAAAAAAAAACAAAAGCATTTATTAATTCATTTATTATCCACGTGACAAGCGGCACCAAGATTTATCTATGCCAACTTTTTAATGACATATTCATCGGCCCATAAAATTAAACCTTGAGTACAGGAGCCCAGTGTGCATTCAGCACGAAGAGGGGAGTGTTTATTAGGTATCACAGGTTTCAAAAACACCTTCTTGGCCTGGCCGGATATATCACACACGAGCACGTGTTGACCAATTAATGCTTCGTCCGATTTAGTGACCTGCCACAAAAGAAAAGATCCTGTGAAACTGATTATCGACAGACCGCCATCTTAACTGGGGCCCGTTTCTCAAAGAGTATTAAGGCCTGTTTCGCATTCGACGAGTAAATTTAACTGCCATTTAAAGTTGGCTCTCTCTTCGATTATTTTCAAGTGTAAGAAAGAGAATGGGCTTAATATCTGTCAAATACGTTTTACTTGTCGATAGTTGAACAGGCGGTAAGTCTAATAATATAAGTGTTTTGTCTCGCAAATAAAACTTCAAAATAAGACACTTTTTGAGAAATGGGCCCTGACGGTGAGTATGTATAAGGCTGTAGATGAATTTCGCCGACTTAAAATTCACTTTGCCTTTCGAGAGGCTCATATTTTATCTTTGTCCCACTGCTGAAAAAAAGCCTCTATACATCTTTGCAACTCGCAATTACAATCGGTTTCAAAGTTGAACACTTGTTTTTATTTTGTATGCAGACAAGCCTTTGATTTTCAAAATGAAAACCTAGCTTCTCTAAAATTTGGCTTACCGTCTCACCAGGCCAGGATTTGTTAAGAGTTCATCAAGACTCGTACATATTACAAAAAAAATATAGGTATTTCGTCTAATTTCTTCACTTTATACTAACGCGTTCTCGTCGGTCGTCTTGACCAACACCCTTGACGTTTATTATGGAAATGAGATGCCACGCGAGCACCAGGCCACCTGATGGTAAGTGGGATCTGACACCCATAGACATTGGAAATCTCAAGACTGCAATCCTAAGACCTCAAATGCGTTGCCAACCCTGAGGACTAAGATGGAATGCCTCTATGCTATTAATTTCACTGGTTGTCTTATCCCCACACCGGAACACAGCAATTCGAACACCGCTGCATGGCGGTGGTTTTATTTGCGTCCAACAAACCTCCAGCTTTAGTTTTGCATAATTTTATCTGCATTCGTCTAAAAAAGCAATAAGTTACCTTTCTGAGAATTGAAATTACGCCAAATAAGATGATTAACTGGACACAGATCAGGATGATAGAGATGATGTTAGCCATAAAGCCAAATGTATCATTTTCCAGATTTTCATTTACTAAAAAGCTTTTCCGTACAAGCTGTTTTTTTTTGGAGTCTTAAATCTTACCGTATCTGACGGAACGTATAAACGGTCTTGGTATAATGTAAACGAATCAAATATCGTGAAAGTTTACACAAAAACACATTCAACAACAAAAAAAAATACAATCGGCAAATTCCCTAGAATTCAGACGCGCTCTGGCACATTGCAGCTAGCCGTTTTATTTATTTAAGATATCGTCCGCAGTAATAATAATGTTTGATAGCCTAGTTCAACCCAAATTATTATTTTGACCTTAACTACGAGGAGTTGATATAATTTAGAGACCAAAAAAGTGACAAGCACTAAAGTATACAGTTACTTATAAGGCCCACCGTATAAAAGAATAGGAACATTAAGGGCCTGTTTCACAATCGACGAGTAAATTTATCTGCGATTTAAAGTTGGCTCTCTCCTTGTCTATTTTCAAGTGTAAGAAAGAGCAAGGGCTCAATTTA
Source organism: Acleris sparsana (assembly GCA_923062465.1). Taxonomy (NCBI): domain Eukaryota; kingdom Metazoa; phylum Arthropoda; class Insecta; order Lepidoptera; family Tortricidae; genus Acleris; species Acleris sparsana. The sequence goes on from OV281286.1 coordinate 22,006,792, forward strand.
TCTGTCAAATATGCTTTACTTGTCGATTGTGAAACAGGCGGTAATTAAATAGGTATAGCTTATATAAAGATATTGAAGCAATGTTGTATCTTACGTTAGGAATATTGATTAATTGGAATGGTCTCACGTGCCATGGTTTCAATTCAATTTTCTTTGAATGCTTATCGTTTTCTATACCTGAAAACAAAAAAAAATAGATATACTCGTAAGTATATCAAACAATGTATGTATGTATCTATGTAAACTCTTTATTGCACATAAACAATTACAAAACATTTTGCATCACTATAGATAATGTACATAGGCGAACTTTCCCATATGGGATCTCTTCCAGTTAACCTTGGAGTAGAATAAGCCACAACAACAAAACAACACACAACAAACAACAACAATAACAATATTGAAACAATATTGGAACAATATTGGCGGTAGGTATTTTTTTGATCATAACCAAGCAAAACAACCAATGACAAGAATGAAATTTTACCGTTATGAAGCCGAATTGTAAAAGTAGGTAATGTATAAAAAAAAGACAAAAATGTTACCCATGTCAAGCTTAGCACAAGGCCAATAAGCGTCCCAGTTAGGAAGTTCTGCCCGGACACGCTTAGCCATGTCAGCGCTTGAAGCGTGAAGCAGAGCGGCGCAGCCGAGCGCGAGCAGCAAGCGAGCGAGTGGAGACATGGCGGAGAGGAGAAGGGATAACGGACGAGCGCCGGCGCAGCTCTTATAGTTGCGCCGTGGTACACTAACGAGCAGGCATGACTAATTAACAATACTTATTAACAATCGATTTATTAAAGCAAGTTACTTTGTGGTTTACCGGAAATAATCCAAAATAATTCGAGGACTATGTTACAGATAAAATAAAAATGCTTGGCAGAAACTACACGCCTAAATAATTTAGTCGTCAAAATATGTTTTCGTTGTATCTTGTCTAGGGGGACATGGTTCTGTACGAGAATGTATCGAAACTTTTTATTTGGTTGTCTTGCACTTGTCATAGGCACAAAAAAAACTTACGTAAGTTTTTTTTGTTTTAATCTTGAGTATTGTCACGTTTCTCCCCAACTACGCATGATATTTTTTATTTTAAATTCATTATTTTCTGCTGCTAGGTTACTACGTTAGCAAATACAGCATTAGCAAAAAAACGGCAAATAATCACGTTTGTTGTATGGGAACATTGGGAATCCCCGTTAAATATTTATTTTATATTTATTTTATTACTTATTATTAAAATAAATATACAACTTAATATTCTGTGAATATTTCAAGTGTCTACGTGTTGCCGTTATTAATATTTATTTTATTTTTAGGGTTTGTTGTTATAGCGGCAACACAAAGTCTGTCTAGCTATAACGGTTCATGAGATAGAGCCTGGCGACAAACAGACGGAGAGACGGACAGACGGATGGACAGCGGGGTCTTAGTAATAGGGTCCCGTTTTAACGTTTGGGTGCGGAACCCTAAAAACGACTGTGTATTGAGTTTTTCGCGTCATTTCTTCTCAGCAGTGGTCTCTTGGGAAGCGCTGGTAGTTTTGTGACGTGTAAAAGTGCCCTTGCGGCCTACTCTTTGAATAAACATCATCTGTTTTATCTTTTATCTTTATAACCAAATCGAATTTTCTATCAAACGAGTCCAAAAAAGGAATTTCTCAATTCAACCTTCCACAATATAATGTATTTTTTTTTTACGTTTGTTCGCGGATACCTTCGTCGTTTTGTGCACCGATTTTATGATTATTGTTTTGTAAGAAAGGAGATATCCCAAGGTTGGTACTATGTTATAAAAACAAGGATCTGATGAGGGGATCCTCAGGAAACTCTTTAAATATTTTATTCAAGCATATAGCTATTTTAGTATTTTTAGTGACAACTGTAGCATTTGCTTTCAAAAAGTATCATTTGCTAAAGCGGAACTGTTGATGAAGACCAGAGACGGCCACCGGAACTCCTCAACGGTACCGATTTCAAGGGTGGCGATAAGATATCTCGATTAAGATAGTTTAAAAATGACTGATTTTCTCACAGCGTTGCTTGTGGTCAGCTTGAAATGTCTTAATGTTTCATATCAACTAAGAAGTGGGACTAGATAACAGCTTAAATTATAATCACTAAAAAGTGTAAGAAAAAGTTTTAAAACACTAAAACCCTACTTTTTTGCGTTTATATGATCACCATTATCATCAGCATCATCACAACCACTAATAATTATAATGATATCTTCATCTATAAAATGGGACCAATTAGGATGAGTGTTCTCTGCTTTTTAATATTTTATAAACCTTAATACGAGTATAATATATAATCGTCAAACTGTATTCTAGTCTTACAAAAATAGAGTTTAATATTTACAAGTCTAAGTTGACAAGTATTTAAAATTAGAGTACATTGATCCGAATTCAAGCAATTTTGTTTAAACAACCATCACATTAATTTCAATATTACAGAATCACGATGAATTAATATAGAATATATTCAATTATGACTTGGCATCAATATCTCGGATAATGACTTGGCATCAATATCTCGAAAATGTATCATTAATTTGTTGACAATATTATTTAATAGCCACTTTAAGAGGTCGCTTTTGAATTCGTGGAGATAGCACACAGGATGCAGGATGCTTAGTATAATATTTTTACTGCCATTCATAGGTATAACATTATAACGAAAGAGAGCTAAGTTACTCCTTGGAACCATTAATTAACCTTTTTAAAGAATTACTGGCGTTTCTTGACAAATAAACTCTATTATATTTTAGATGATACGTAGAGGAAATATCATCAAATTAAGGAGATCACACCGGGTTACTCAAGCAAATTTCGTCGATAAACGCTCGACATGTTTCGGGCTCGTCCGGAGTCCCTATTCATGAGCAGACGCGGCCGCAGCACGCCGCTCACCCGGTGTGATCTCCTTAATACGTCTGAGTCTCACGGAATTTTTATATTTAAAGTATCATCAAGTTTTAGAATATTGGCCTGCAAGAATCTCTACTAATTGTGTTAGTGAGAGCCCGCATACACTTTTTCTGAGCCTTGAAAGCTCTATCTAAGGCTAAAAGTCGTTAATGTCTAAAGCGTATTATAGGGTCGAGGACTATCTAACAGACATAAATGCATGGCCTAAACCCGAAACTTAGTCAAGTTTAATTTATTCAAATGCAAAAACTTTATCCTGCTTTTTCTTGTCTAGGGGACACAGTTGATGCAGGAAAATATATCGAAACTTTTGTGTGGTCGTCTTGCACCATCTTATATACACATAAGTAGTTGATTCTATTTTTTCTTTTTTCTTTTTCTCTCTATCTCTCCCGTAAAATTTTTGGCATGTTTTCCTGCTGAACTATACATGTTATTTGATATTATATTTAATTTAATATTTGTAGCTTTATATAATGCTAGACTAAGTAATACCATTGTAATATGAAATATGTTTAAAAAATGATTGACTGCTGAGTTTCTTGCGGCGTTTCTTCCCAGCAGTGGTCACCTCTTGGGAAGCGCTGGTAGATTCTTGACGTGTAAAAGTGCCCGAACGGCCTACTTACTGAATAAATTTCTTTTATCTTTCATCTTTAATCTTTTAATGAATTGCCCAGATATCCCGTAATGCAGTATGGATGCCACATATTTAACCATGATAAGGCATTAACGGCAATATGTAGGGACGCTATTCTTTTAAGTAAAGCGAATGCAAATCTATTCATCCTTTTTATTTGTTTTTGTTTTTTTTTTAAATTTTTGTTTTATCACATTTAAATAGTACTGTAGTATCATCTCATCAGTGAATAGAATACATTTGTGCTTTGTTATTTCTGGTAAATTGTTGATGTACACAACAAAAAACAGGGGCCAAGAATGCTACCTTGTGGGAATCCTTGTTATTGATATACATATTCGTTTTTATCCCATAACAATATGGGATAAAAACGAATACCATAAGCCAAATATATTATATAAAAAACCAGTCTTAACATACTTATTATACCATAAATTATACTAATAATTTTGACAACAGTGTTTGGTGGTCTACATAGTCAAAGGCTCTGGACATGTCTTAAAGTATGGCAATGACAGCCACTTTCTTTCATATTACTTAATACGATTATTCAGTCACAAATTTGATCAACGGAAAACACGCAAGGGCTATGGATTTCCCTTGCAGTGTTGAAATACACTGTGTTCATAGTTCAGAACGCAATATCGTTGTTCGTAACGTACTGATTTTGTATTTTCGAAGGATATTATAACCATGTGAATCTCTTCGGCTGCTGGTATGGACTGTGGTTGGTATAGCAAATTCCACCGGCAACTCCTATTAGCTGAAATCCCTTGGCCCTACCAATGTCCATAGAACCTGCCTGAAAACCATTCTGATTAAACTGTCTTAAAAAATAATTTCACACAGCTACACGTGTTAACCTTATAATTACCTTCTTTTCTAGTCAAGGGTTAAGAATTAGAAATCAAAGTAATAAGTAAAGTTTTATACTGCGATAGGTACTATACCTATTCTATATAATTCAAACACAAAAATGATGATCGGCTGCTGATTCTTTTAAGCTCGATTTATATGTTTGTTTGTTATTTTAAACTGTAGTGTAATGTTTCTAAATGTAAAACCAACAAAACATTTATTTTATTTCTTGAATTGAAAGTCTATCATTTTTGTTATTGTTACGTAACTTATATGCTTGCTTTGTTTACATTTCCATAGACTATAGTTCTCTTTGGTTTTATTTTATTGATTCTATGTCCTTTGTGTTGCCAGGCCTTTACCAGGCCATTAATTTTATGGTCATTTGAGACATTCGAGATAATCTCGAACAAATTATTGTGTTTGATCCTTCATGTTTTTCTTTTAGCGTTGTTTTGTGTTAAATGTGTCACTTTCCGTTTTTTCACCAAGCGGTTCCACCAAAATGTCTCTTTATCTTATCCTTATCTTTATATGGCCGAGGACAATGGCAAGTATGGTACCAAGGACAATAGAGTGAAAAAGTAGAAAGTGATTCTATTTGGATCCACTGGCAACGCAATTTGACCTGCTGTTGTACGATCAGATTACACTATTGCACTGTCCACCGTCTGGGGGTTTAGAGTACGTAACCTATGATGCATCTCACGCATTTTCAACTGATTTATTAAAACGCTTAAAAAAAAAACAACTCAATTGAATATTATATAATTTATTAACCATGATACAATTGGCTTCAAGGTAGGCTTAGAGCAATTGTTTAATGACATATTGATCAGTCAATACGATGACGCCGTCATTACCAGGCGGGCAGCAGCCATAACTGATAGGAGAGTGTTTATTAGCTGTCAAAGGCTTCAAGAACACCTTTGTGGCCTTACCTGTCTTATCGCAAACAAACAAGTGTTGACTAACTAATGCTTGATCCTATTTAGCAACCTGTTATGATAAAAATACTAGTTAAAACCGATTGCAAAGTACCATTTTCACCAAACGTTAAATATTAATCAAACATTGGTTAATCGTCTGTTAAGTGGTTGGTGAAATTCGACGTTAATCTATTTGTTTTTCATATTTAATTGTATTTTCAACGTTTACGTTATAACTAGCGTTAGGATTTTGGTGGCATTTCGTGGTTCTAGAATCCATGGAGTCGATATTTCCTAATTATTATAATACATAACACATTGATTTTGACCTTCGGTATTATCATTATTCAAAAATGAACTAAATACATATTTAGTTCGGTTATTTCATACCTATTAATATTTGCTTGTTTGTAACGCTTTCACATCAGAGATATCCTCAATACCAAAATAAATTAAATTGGTGCGGCCGAATAACGAATAAATGAATTTTGAAATATTAAAATACTGAAGGTCAAAATCAAAGTGTTATGTATTATAATAATTAGGAAACAGCGACTCCATGGATTCTGGAACCACGATTTGCCACCATAAGTCCTAACTCTAGTTATAACTTTTCTCTTCATGACTGTAAACTGTTTCCATTGTAACCTTTTTTTCTTTATTTGCTTGGGTGTAGAAATTCGAAAAATCGTTTTATAGTGCTTCTGTAGGGTAGTAAGTCCTTACGTTCAGCAGTTTGCTCTGTGCGTTGCTTGTCTGTTAGTCAGTCAGTCAAGGAAGAATATTATATACATGCTCGTAATACTATAATATGACAGTTCAATTAAATGCCTCGGCAGTTGCATTGCAGTTACCTGTCTTCTTTAGTGTAATATGGCAGGTAATATTTTGGAATAGAATCAGTGAAGTAATAGCTTAGTTCCTTAGTATAGGAGAATTAAGTGATCAAAGTAAAGTAATAAATAACGGCGTGCAGACGAGGAAGCGTATTATCATCTACAAATATACCACATATAATACAAAATGTTCATGTTTATGAAAGCTAAATAAGGTAAAGTTGTTTCTTACGTTAGTAATGTTGATTTTAGTGTGTGTTGGCACAAACTGGACAGGCAATTGAATTTACTGTAAATATTTATCTTTCTCTATGCCTGGAAAACAAAATTCATTATAATTATGCACCTATATAAATCAAAGAACATCAGTGTTATGATCAAACTCATAAGAAACTGTACATAGGGTAAAGTCACCAATGGTGGTCAGCCAGAGACAAGTAGTCGACCTTATATGAGTGCGAAGAATGGGAAATACATCTTTAGTACTCTTCCCACTCATACAAAGTATAGTCAGCGGCCGACTACAGGTCTCTACTTTACCCTAAATAAGTATCTTTCGTGCGTATTGACATACTTTATTCAAACCACTCTGACGGTCACACTTTATTACGACAAGGTACTCAAATGTACAGCTGCTTCGACTGACGATGATAAACACTTAAAGTAACGACTACTATATGTATCGTTACTAATTTAGAAAAAAACACGTATCTGATGTTTAGAGATGTATGAGTTTGAACTCAATTCTCTTCATGCTTAAGTATTAAACACGAATTATGAGATACTAGGTTTTTTAAGAAATGACGATAAATAATATGGTCTTGAAAACGTATACACATAGGCATACACTAGTTATAGTCCGTTTTATAGTGGGCGTAAACACGTGTTACTAATAAAGCTGTATTTATGCCGATGATAATAATAATATGTAGATAAAAATACTGCAAGTTACCCATGTCAAGCGTAGCACAAGGCCACTTGTCGTCCCAGTTGGGAAGCACAGCCCTCACGCGTTCTGCCATGTCAACGCTTGAAGCATGAAGCAGCGCGGCGCAGGCGAGCGCGAGCAGCGAGCGAGCGAGTGGAGACATTATCATGGGGGAGTGAAAAAGTGACGACGGACGAGCGCCGGCGCAGCTCTTATAGTTGCGCTGTGCTTTGCTAACGAGCAGTCATGACCAATCATATTTATTTGTTTATAATAATTATGTTAGCGAATTTAAAGTATAGTTAGTAGTATTTCTGTCTAATATTATAACAATTAAAAATATATATTCCATTAAGCATCATTTTTTAGCGCACCGCATCATCCTGATGTGAGTGACCCTGCCTACGAAGTTAGCGGTCCCGAGTTCCATTCCCGGTATGGGCAATTTTAGTGTGTATTTCTTTACAAGTAATTTGATCGTTGTCTAGTATCTACGAGTATAGTACAAGCCTAGCTAAAGCTTTCATTGGGACTACGTCAACTTGTGTGACTGTGTCTCGATATTATTTTATTTTATTCATTTGTCTAATGTTAGGTAGCAAGCCCATTCAGTATGTTATTATTTATTTCTCTATATAAGTATTTATATCGTTGTCTAGTACCCATAGTACAAGCCTAGAGCTTAGTTTGGGACTAGGTCAATTGGTGTGATATCGTACCATATATTTATTTAAGAATAATATACCACCAACGATATATGAATTTATAACACGGTTCCTAAAGATATTTCTAAGGAAGAAAAATATATAACATTTGTTAATAAATTAAAAACTTATCTTATATATAAATGCCCGTACTCTGTGCAAGAGTTTATGGATTATTAATAAATAATACTTATAAAGAAAATATAATTATAATAGATACATAATAATTAATAAGAAAACGCAATATTAGATAGTATTTCTCAAACCTTTTCTTTTATAATTGTAGTTAGTTTTTTAACAATTTGCGATGCCCTAGTAGGGTCCATGTATGTCCTTTTATTTTATAAGACCACCTTGTAATACCATGGTTATGCAAATAAATGAATATGAATATGAATATGACCTAATACATCTTTTATGCTTAGCAACGATAATTTCGTGTCCATTCATAATCAGTTTAACCACGACTATAATAAGCCATCCTTCAATCAGTTCATCGATTTTGTTCGGCGTTACGCGTGTAAGGACACCATTGTTTTAGATTTTTCTGTCAATTATTTTAAAAGATTTGTTTTGTCCTGAATGACTGACGGACGGATCAACGCACAGCCTAAACCGCTGATTATAGAGACCTGAAACTTGTAGGGTGTGTTCTTTGTATGACGTAGGCATCCGACAAGAAATAATTTATAGAAATTCTACTCCTTAGGGGGTGAAAAAGAGGGGCAAAGTTTGTATGGGACGAATTCCTTAGTCCAATCTACTTCAAATTTCGCATAAACATTCTTTAACAGAATTGATGGAAGACGTCTTTCGTATTTTATTGAAAATTATCCCCTAAAGGGGTGAAAAAGGGGTAGAAAGTTATTTTCGGGGTGATTTGCTTCGAAGTCGATACTCTTAGTGCTTTGAATTTACATTACATTTAATTTTGAGACTTGTTTAAATACTCAATCGTTTTATTTTCAAAAAAGGTTGAACTGACATAAAAACATGGTGCAATGCAAATACGCAAACCGCTAAGTCTAAAGATTCCATTTTTGGTACATAGAGTTTTCTTATTAGGTCTAGGGGTGCAGTAAGAAATGATTTCCGAAAATCGACCCCCAACGGGAAGAATCAGCGGGAGTGTGGCGAGAAACTAATTCTACGCGTACGAAGTCGTGGCGTCCTCTAGTGTATACATATAATTATATGATTAGCGAAGCATGCATGCATAGGAGCTGCGCCGGCGCTCGTCCGTTATCCCTTCTCCACTCCGCCATGTCTCCACTCGCTCGCTCGCTGCTCGCGCTCGGCTGCGCCGCGCTGCTTCACGCTTCAAGCGCTGACATGGCTCAGCGCGTGAGGGCTCAACTTGCCAACCGGAACGAGCAATCTTGAGATTGGTAAAAATGTTGTCTTTACATTAACATTTTAGCAGCATCACTAGCAACACATACATTTCCCAATTTAAAACGGACACAACGCCTGTTTTTGACATGAAGTAATGGATGATTTAACTTTTTAGGTCCGGTTTTCAACGCATTTTTTTTTCTATTTATACTATATGTGTGTTTACGGCACGAGGGCTTTCCTTAATAAAGAGTACCAATTGGCCACTCCTTCATGTACCTACATGTTTATTTTAATTCAAACAAGAAAATATAATACAAATTCCTTTCGATCTATTTATTTTACAATAATAACAATAAAGATTTTAAATCTAATAGGTAAAAAAATACACTATATTGGGACCGAGCGCGACGACAGCGCCACGTGACATGCGGCCATTATGGACAATATTGTCACCGTTGTCAAACAAGAAGTAAGTAAATATTGTGAAAAATATTAATGAAATCTTGTGTTATTTTACTATATTACACAATTTTGGACAATGGTAGTCAGTAACATTATTGCCAATAATATTAAAATTGTTGTTTTCAGTGAGAAATGAGCCTACTCGTGACTAAAACGGGGTTTCGTTTTTTTCTTACGGCAAATATCCACTTATTTCTTTGGTCTCGTTTCCACAATGGTCTTGGAAATTGGTAAAATTTACAATCGCAATTCTTCTTGGTGTTATTACAATTCACAACAACACATCTTACCAGGACCATATTTTTTTCTCAAAAACGATTAGAAAATGTTTACTGCAATATGGATTTGACAGCTCAAGTCAGCGACAAAAATGTCAATTTTAGCCGTAGCGAGCGCTGTGATCGTTTAGGCTACCCCCTCCACCCGCTTTGCACTCTGCCAATACACTGTACATCTACTTAAAACTAAAATTATAAAAAAAAAATTGTGCACACAATTACAAAAAGAATACCCCCTCTAATAAATCTGTTCGCGGCATTGTACCCATGATGCTAGCTGCGTTACCTCTCTGGATAGTTAAACCTATCCTTTGGGAGAGGTAAGCGCCAGCTCTGGGATCCCCGGAGGGGTCGATAAGCTTGGCAGACAGGGTCTTTATAAAGTTTCATGTCAGCAGACCAAGGTCCCAGAGTCTCCACTGCAAGCGCCGCAAATTCGTAATCATTAATTAATGACGAATATTTTGGACGTTAGATTTGTTTTGATTTCTAAATTGTAAAAACAGTAAAAGAGCATTATCGGCAAATCTGACAAATTCAAGGAGTTTTAATAACTCTGTATTTTTTGCCCCTGTACCAATGTATGCCTTGTACCAAGTTATAACGATACTGATTATGATACTTACACATAGCGCCAATACGTTGATGATAGTTAATAAATCTATGAAGTTCAATTGCAGGTTCAGGTTAGTTAACTTGACGCAAATAATTACTTGTACTTACAACATATTATCGTAAGTTGGGTCTTTCTTGTTTTTTACTGACAATAAACCGAGGATTTACCATTTTTTATATTTTTGAATTGTCAATAATTATGGTTTCCGTGTTCGATTTCAAAAATGTTGTATATATTTTTCGATCCGATAAGGTTTTTTTTTTTAATTTGGTTTACCAAAACCCTGTGACAGAGTGGCCGTTTTAAGCCGAGACCAATTTTTAGATGACCGCTCTGTCACAGCATTCTATGAAAAACCATATTATACGAAAAATACTGGGTTAAAGAAATAGCTCGATTGTTTAGTACTAATAGATAAATAAAAAAATGGACGTATATTGAACACGATAAACATAATTATCAATAATCTAATAATGACCCATTTAAAGCAAAATGAATATTGGTACTGCATTTTTTAAACATAAACGTGCTAAAATTACTAACTCTTTAATGGTTTCAACAAACCGTAAACCAAACCCGACCAAGAAATTAATGAAAAAGTATAAACTGGATGGCATTATGCGCGAACACTCTTAATTTGTTGAGTTTTCTGTTGTTAATCCAACTTGGAGTTTGCGCAGATGCGGGAATTAAATTACTGATGCCTGTAAAGAGCTCAAAACGAGATTATTGTAGTTTGCTCAGGTTATTTTAAATTCGTTCTTGAAATGAAATAAACGAGTTAAATAATTTAATTTAAAAGTGATTACTAAAATCTTTTCGGGTGGGAAGTATGTCGTATGACACTTGCAGGTTGTTGACGATTCATTATAAGTTATAAGTAGGTACTAACTGTAGGTACGTTATAATGAAAACCTTTCCAAAAATACTTGAAATACTAGGGTCGAGGACTATCTAACCCGAAACTTAGTCAATAATAATTTGTTCAAATGAAAAAGCTTTATCCTGCTTTGTCTTGTCTAGGGGACACCGTTGATGCAGGAAAACATATCGAAACTTTTATGTGGTCATCTTGCACCATTTTATATACACATAAGTAGTTGATTTTATTTTTTATTTTTTATTTTTCTCTATGTATCCCGTAAGATTTTTGGCTTGTTTTCCTGCTGAACTACGCATGTTATTTGATATTATATTTGTAATTTCATGTAATGCTAGACTAAGTAGTACCATTGTAATATGAAATATGTTTAAAAAATGACTGACTGCTGAGTTTCTTGCGGCGTTTCTTCTCAGCAGTGGTCTCCTCTTGGGAAGCGCTGGTAGATTCTTGACGTGTGAAAGTGCCCGTGCGGCCTACTTACTTTTTTTTCTTTATTTTTTCTTTTTTTTAACCGGTAAATTAGTTCACGATCTACATTCGCAATCCCCGCTGCAAGACGTAAGGTGTAAAGCGACGCTTTGTTCTAATCAAATCCAATTACATAATTATTAACAACTTCATTTTACCAACGCTTGCTAACGTCACTGACTCTATTCCTGCCAAAGGCGTCGACGGCGTGAAAGTGAAACTGTGTCGCTGCTGAGCTGCGTACTGTCATATTATTTTTAGCCAGCGTTGGCATCAAGTGAATTAATTAATATGTACTTATACAAACTAAATATACTGGGATCGTAATTCCTACATTACACAATATATTATTCATTATCGTTTATAATTAAAACGAATGTTATAAGTCTTACATTATGTATATATCTGTGGCATTAAAGCGCTGACATGGATAAACTTTTTTAGACAAGTTTTTTTAAAAATAGAAGACTATTTTAATCGGTGTGGTCCTTAGCTAGTCGTATAGTTATCTGTGGTTTTTTTGTGACCTGTGACCTTCTGTAGTAACAAAATTTAAATCTAGCTAGCTGTGATGTACTGTGAAAGTATAATAAATAAATAAATAAATATCATGGGATCATGTCACACCAATTGACCTAGTCCCAAACTAAGCTCTAAGCTTGTACTATGGGTACTAGACAACGATATAAATACTTATTCAGAGAAATATATACATATACATAGAAAACATCCATAACTAGGGAATAAATATTCGCTCTCATCAGACAAATATCTGGCCTTACCGGGATTTGAACCCGACCGCTAGCTTCGTAGGCAGGGTCACTACCAACTAGGCCATCGCGTCGTCATCGTATGTGGCCGTTACGTTATCTGTGCCAGTAAGACAGAAATAATTTTCAAAAACTGGCCCGTATAAGGGCACATTTATCCTAGTAAGCCAGATGTCAGATGTGAAGGTACTCCAGGGTCAGCCACAGCAGTAAATCCAAGTATCGCTGTTGGCTTTCAGCGGCGGAGTCCCCAGGGCGGGAGAGGATGTGTATCCGGGCATCAGATGCGTCAGATCGATGTATCTACGGAAGGGGGCGCAATGCACAAGCTATCCCGGGGGTCAATCACAAGATGGCTCACAAGGCTCGTATTATGGGAACAGGAGAACAATGTTATACATGGATATGCATGAATTTTTTTAATCGTATTTCTCAAAAAAAAACAAAAATACCGTAACAGAGATCACCAAAAGTGAAATTAAAATTAAAATCGGCCAAAACATACGAATGATACAAGCATTCTAAACTGCTTATTACACAGTGATTAGACAGAGAGATCCGATACGTGTTAGATTCCGTTTTGCTAGAAAGAGATAAGAACAAATTAATGTTTAAAAAAAATCTCAACTGTTTGTTACATGAATCAGCTTTAATTGCGGCTGTGAAAAAAAATCATGAAGATTCCCTATTAGTATACATAGATAATACGAGTAGAGGTTTCACGTCTCCTGTCCCTTGCGCCTGGCCTCCATTTGTCCCGATATGTGCCGGTAGCTGTACCGGCTAATGCTTGTATTGGCTTCGCAACTAAGCGAAGCGTTAATCTTAAATTGTGGTCGGCCGGGCAGCTCCCATGCTTGTTTAAGCTGCTTAGATCCACTGTGGAATACATAACAATTGGAGTAATAATAATGTTCTTCTTTGAATATTTTGCTGTGTGCGAAATTGTGGTAAATTGATAAAGATAAAGATAAAAGAAATTTATTCAGTAAGTAGGCCGCTCGGGCACTTTTACACGTCAAGAATCTACCAGCGCTTCCCAAGAGGAGACCAGTGCTGAGAGGAAACGCCGCAAGAAACTCAGCAATCAGTAATTTTTTAAACATATTTCATATTTCATATTACAATGGTACTACTTAGTCTAGCATTATATAAAGCTACAAGTATTGGTTTTACATTGAATATTCTTTAGATCAATATAATTGTACTATATATATGTAATATAGGAAATTATCATGTTGTGACGTTTTTGTCTTCATGCTAGTCCTTTTGCCTAGATAAAGAATTCTTGACGCTTAATATTTGTAAAATATATTATTACTAAGTATGAAGAAGTTTTCATTGTCTTTATTTTTTATACATATAGGTAGTAACATCTAAATTTCCTATAACTTCGCATCTCATCAAACGTCAGGTAACTAATTAACGCGATCAATAAACTGAAATCAAATATTGTAGGCAACCCGACAACATCCTCAGTATTCGGTCGAGAAACTGATGAAAATGACTCCGTCATTAGGAAATGAGCATTACGTTGCTGTTCATTGAGTCGGAAATACGTGTATAAACATAATATTTATTGTAACATATAATAAGCTGTGTATTCTATTTTGTGAGGTTATTACGGCACTAATGTATCTTTTTGCTATTGCAAGACAAAGGAGTTTTTTTTTTGAGGAGCTACAAAAGTACAAGGATAATGGACTTTTATATGTGAGAGGTAGACCGTTTTTATTTATTTATGTGTCTGGATTACATAATGAGCATTATAGCGAATGAGTTTACTGCCCTTCATTTGCGAGATTTTCAAAATGGCGAACGATTTTTCAAAGTAAAGTTTAATAATTGAAGTAAACAGAGTAAGAAAAATGTGCGACAGTGAGATTGTATGTAGATTAATGAACATCAAGAAAATAATTCAACATCATAATCATCGAAACTGTGGGTTTCAAAAATTATGTTTCTTGGAATATTTACAAAAACAAACATCCAATTGCTTACAATTCTTACCAGCAACTCTGTTTATAACCTAACATAAAGCAATTCAAGACGAAAATGTGAAATACGTGCAAGCAGATAATTTACACCACAACGTGAGTGGTGAAATTAAGTTTTCAGTTTATATGCCTAGACATCAACTTTAGTTTTCTCTATAGGCCGAGATTCTTGGCAGTAAAAACCATATCGTATTAGACCAATGCCTCTATTATATAATAAGAATTCAAATTCAAATTGTTTATTGCGTATCACATTTCAAAAACATACATGTGACACCCTGCAAGGCCACAGCAACTTAGATCTAGAAGGGCTAGTTATATTTTATCAACCTAAGAACATTTATATCGAGTTTTACCATCATCTCAACGGTCGACCAGAGTGTGAACAGCTGTCAAAATGTATGAACTAACACTCGATTAACACTTCACAACGTATGGAGAAATTGGTACTTAATCTGTGACCTAGACAATGTAAATAAGCGCACATTTTATATTATATGTTCAAACACACGCACACTAATTATAATGTTTTTATAATTTGAAATATTCGTTCAAATTATAAAAACATTTTCTGATGAGAAATAATTTAATTGTTTATTAAATAGCGTTGGCTTATCTAGGTTAATTGTGGAATTTGGTAAATGGTTATACATTTTTGTTATCATATGGTGAGGAAGCGACGTAACTTAATTTTTTTATGTCTTAGAGAAGGCAAACGAGCACACAGGCCACCTGATGGTAAGTGGAAATTGTGACCCATAAACATTCGCATTCACAAGACTGCAAATGCGTTGCCAACCCTGAGGACTAAGATAGAATGCCTATATGCTAGTCATTTCACCGGCTGTCTTATCTCCAAACCAGAACACAACAATGCGAACACTGCTGTTTGGCGGTAGGTTAATGGATAATGATGATATCCGCGGTAGAACTAAGGTTACCGACATAGCCCGAAGAATAGCTAAACTGAAGTGGCAGTGGGCGGGGCACATTGCTCGCAGGACTGATGGCCGATGGGGTCAGAAGGTTCTGGAGTGGCGTCCGCGGACCGGAAGACGAGCTTTAGGTAGGCCTCCAACAAGAT
Source organism: Acleris sparsana (assembly GCA_923062465.1). NCBI lineage: Eukaryota > Metazoa > Arthropoda > Insecta > Lepidoptera > Tortricidae > Acleris > Acleris sparsana. Next base: position 22,022,512 of record OV281286.1, read on the forward strand.
GGAGTGACGACCTCGTCAGGATCGCGGGACCGCGGTGGATGTAGATTTAAGAGGAGAGAAACGTGACCGCATTTTTTATGGAAATTTTCAGTGTCACGATCCTTTTAATTATTGGTATAAGTGTCCATACGTCTACAAAGCAAACATAGAAAATTAATGTATGTATATACACTCGGGAGCATAAATCCTGGGTCAGAGTGCGTTTTTCATACAAAGGAGACTATTTCGAAGCCTTGGTTCCTCTTGGCTCCTGAGTGTATATTGTGTAAAAGTCAAGAGGCTTAGAAGCTAACGTGTTAACTTAATACGACGGCGGCGTTATCTCCGCCCAGCGAGGCTCAGTGGAGCTATCGAGCCTGTTTCATAGGATTTCTGAACAACCCGAAGATTAAGTTACAGAACGTACGTAAACATGTTTGGCTTCAGAGGATTAATGTAATACATGTTAATTAAAGGGCACTTATCATTTCGTCGAATTTTACTTCATCGATTGTATGGTTTTTATCGAACGTTAGTTTCTGCTGAATTAATTATGTGTTCAATTTTTAAACATTAATAAATACATAGGTAAATGCCCTCCGATGGCATGAAAATTTGCTAACGCATGGAATGATACTTTCTTTGAAAGGTGTGTCAGTAAAGTAATAAGCAAGTACCATAATTAAAGAACACTTTGTATTCTTAGATAAACAAGTTAATTTCTCGATAGTGGAGTAAAGGTTGTAAGACCGTCAAGTTTCCTCCGTGGTCCAATGTATAAAACAAATTGAATGTCCTGACGAATAGAAAAGCCATTTTTTTTGCAAGTCGGTTAAATATAGGGCTTAAAAAACCGCTCTCCACCTTTCAGTAACTGGAATGCGTCAACAAGTTATATTAATGTTGTAATATGCAACTGTACCTTAAATATTTAATATTCCAACGCAATTCTATGACATCCCAACAATTTTCCATCAAACTTATAAAACATAACCTACATTATAGCAATTAAATTATGCATTTAATCTGAGATAACTCCAGCATAAATAACACAAGTTTAAGAATGATTAAAATGTTGACAAACACTTTTCGAAAATTAAAGGTGTTCCCGCAACAAAAATCTCCAGTTTGAACGTCCTGTCAGATTATTCACCCTCTTAAATTCATTCAAAATTCTAATCTAACATCATGTGCTTCTAAATATAACTCAATCGCCCTCCAAACAGCCAACCACCCATAAAATATTCCTCCATGAGTGTAGCCTCACCGCTTGTAATTTCGTCCAGGTTCCGTCCGCATAATTCTTTGCTTAATTTAAGCACCGCACTCACTCGCAGAAGCGTCGAAAAATTCTCAAGTGCCCAGGGAGTTGAGGTTGTAATTTGAATTGTGCCGTCATTGAGTATTCTGTTGCCGGAATGACAATAAAGCCGCTGAGGTTCAATATGTCAATATTTCGGAGTTTTCTGACTTAAGTATTTTGTTTAGGAATCATAAGGTTTAATAATTCGTTTTGTGAATAAAAGTTTGGACAATTTCGTTTTATTAGCAGAAATAGTAATAAGTGAACGAAGATCCTGTTGCGATTAAGTACGTTTCAAAGCTATGAACAAAGGTTTTAAATTGCCAATTAAGTTTTCAACATATATAATAGGTATAGCTATGAAAGTATATTTTTTATATAGAATATGATGATAATGTAACCAAATCAGAATACACAAACGAATGCACTGCAATAGTTATCCTCGACCTCAAAAATCAATAATAAACAAAATTAATTTAGAAGCCCTGGTTAGGTTAATTTACAGAATAATATTGAAAAAAAAACACAAGTAAAAACAAATTAAGTTAGAAAAAAAATGTATGAGAACACCCTTTGTGTAAAAATAAAACAAGCCTCTATCTTGTATGGTTCAAAAGATACATCTCTTTAAAGTTAGAACGGACGGACGGACAGCTTAGGCATTAATAGGGTCCCGTAGGGCTACCGGTACACAGGTTGTTTAAAAATAGGAAATCCGTTGAGAGCATCGGGTAAAATGTTTACTCATTAAAGAATTAATTTAGCTCTTAGCGGTCAGCCGGGGTCGATAATTGAAGGCTTTTGCAGACATTAGGCTAACTACAGAAGTACACATTTTTTTTTTAAATAGTGGTGGTAGTGTTCTTTGTGCAAGGTCCATCCCGTATCGCTGTTACCATCTTATCATTTGAGATATCAAAGCGGTAGACACAAACGGCAACTAAAAAGATATAAATCCAAATTCAATCCAGATCCACTTTAAACTTTAATATTAGATGCCAAGATCTAAAAGAGAGAGCTTTCAGGTCATTTCTTTTAACTTTTGATCTGTGAAGTGTCCTTGCTCCTTAAACTTGAGAAGTAACAAGACTAACTCCAGCACGAGTAAGTTTAGTTGGCTTCCTAAAATACTATCGTTATCTTCCTTTTTATTTTTAAAACCAAAAACGTATATTTCTCAATATAATAAATTATTATTATTCGTTATTTAAATCATTTTGGTGGAATCCAGCAATTTTGACAAAGTTTGGTGCCTTTAGAAAAGCCACCAAAATTGTACTACCAAAATTAGACATTGAACATTTTTTAAATGAAAAGCGGATCTTTTATTTCAACACAAATTTAACTTAATACAGTTAAAAAGACACTATACACATACTTAAACTAGCTATCACACAATAAAACTTCATACGAAATAATAACTTATCTAAGTTAGCACAGTTAAAAAAATGTATTCCATACCACCGAAATTAGATACTTATGTGCTTAGCGGGAAGACGCAGCACGATGGCAAACCTTTCACCATCTATCGCTGGAGTGGAACTGAACGAAGAACTGACGCCATATTTATTTGTCACGCCATCACGTTTCTTTCGATCATAAAATTAATTTCAATATTCTTTACCAAAGTCCCAGTTTCCTTTTGTTTGCAAATGCAAAAAATTTAATATTATAAAAATATTATAATTATGAATTATGATAAACAAGTTAAACTTACGCCCCTCTTTTAGCATTGGGGGTTAAAATATAGTGAAACAAGAAGCCGCCCGACGTTTACAAGCGGCCTAACCAAGTTTCCTCAGTCATCGGCACTGTTTTAACTCCGTTTATGAATATTAAGGGCACTTCAAATGCCGTGCCGTTTGTACGCTGAGAGGGGAGCCTTTTTATTTGGGAAAAAACTACAGCGTTCAAATTATACGTTTTTTTACCCGTACCTACCTGTAAAAGATGACTTTTTTGCCGGTCTGTCCGCATGTTCATCTGTTTGTCTGTCCATCTGTTAAGACCCTTTTGCTTATAAATGGCTGAAGCTACCGCTACATTTGGAATAGGTGTAGTTTTTGGTTTTGAACTCGGTAGAATCTTTGTTTTTTTTGTTTTTGAGCCATTGAAAATAGCTTCCCACTATTTCATAAATCAATGACTATATGTTAAACGCAAAGAAAACTCCCATTCTTGAGTTGGGAATTTCAACCAATCTCAGTTTATTAAGGGCCGTATTAAAAACTGATATTGGCTGATACGCTCAGTTTTTCTACAGACGAATATCGCAGCCAAGATTCGTTTGGAAATCCACTCCTAAATCTACCATGATTAAAGTTAACTGTTCGAAAACTCAGCACAACAAGACACAATTAATATAGCGCTCGGATTAAGCAATAATAGACACTCAGTCTACGGCGTAAGAGCTTCGACGCACGCCATATTAATTGTCTACTGCTATACAAACGCCACCTTTACGTCCAAATTACCGCAGTGTTTGAAGTCAAAAGTCTTTGACCAGTGTGTGTTGCCGGTGATGACTTACGGATCTGAGACGTGAGCGCTAACAATGGGCCTCATAAGGAAGCTCAAAGTCACTCAGAGGGCTATGGAGAGGGCTATGCTCGGGGTTTCTCTGCGTGATAGAATCAGAAATGATGATATCCGCAGTAGAACTAAGGTTACCGATATAGCCCGAAGAATAGCTAAACTGAAGTGGCAGTGGGCGGGGCACATTGCTCGCAGGACTGATGGCCGATGGGGTCAGAAGGTTCTGAAGTGGCGTCCGCGGACCGGAAGACGAGCTGTAGGTAGGCCTCCAACAAGATGGAGTGACGACCTCGTCAGGATCGCGGGACCGGGGTGGATGCGAAAAGCACAAGACCGGTCTGAGTGGAAAGCCTTGGGGGAGGCCTATGTCCAGCAGTGGACGTCTTTCGGCTGACATGATGATACAAACGCGCGTTGCATGGAAGTTAGGGGTCTGTGCCCCCAACCCACAGAGCTCCAGATGCACTGAGTGGTGTGCGCTTTTTAGCTCGAGTTTTTACCCGGGTGTAATTAATTTATACCTGGCTCAGCTTTGAATTGAATCGCGAAAGGCATGGAGTGGTTCCGCGGACACAAATGGCAAAGGTTTTAGTCAATGATTTTTATGAATGAAAGAAGAGTTTTTTCTAGAGGTTTTATTTAGGGTACGCTACATAATTCCGAAATGGTTAAAATATCGAATTTTCATAACTCCGTATGCAATGTTTGTTAGAAGACTTCTGTTGATATCGCTTGTAAATTAAACTTAACCTAACCTATGTGTTGGAGCTTCGACTTTAAGTGGACTGTAAATAGGTTTCAATACACGTTCGTTGTCCTTTCCCTAAAATCTTTGTCGCGAGCGGCGGCGGCAGGTATATACCTTGAAAGCACGATTCAAATTTCAAGAAAACCAAAGCCATCTCACCGAATTTCAGCTCCTCGGGATCATCCAAAGCATATATTAGCATAATACACAGCACAGTGGTCACCATAACATCAAAATAAAGTTTTATGAGAAATGCGGCGCGGGAGCAGAAATTTGCGATACACACAGTTCGGCCGTATTGTTCTTAATTACTAGTGTTGTCCCAAAGCCGCAAATTAGGGATGCCCTCATGCATATGGAAACCGACTTGCATCAATTTCAGCGAGAATATTTAGTATTCAATAAATATGAAAATTATTTCATAGGCCTTAACACTATGGATATAATAGATTTTTTACTCTTAGTACTTGTTTAGCCATTATAATAGTATAGCCAAAGCGTGATTATAAATGCAATTATCCAAACATCTTAACATTTCACGATCCTGCCAAACTTAAGCATAAAACTTAAATATAAACTGTGGTATACTAAAGTACTGAGTTATTTATTTTATTTGTAACATATACTCGTATATTAGCAATTTCATTTTAAACCAGTTTCCGGTACTAGAACTATTTTTATTAAATTCATCATCATCATCATCATCAGCCCGGGGGCGTCCACTGCTGGACAAAGGCCTCCCCCAAAGAGCGCCACAAGTCACGGTCTTGAGCCGCTTGCATCCAGCGGCTCCCCGCGATCCTAACCAGGTCGTCAGACCACCGGGTGGGAGGCCGTCCAACACTCCGTCCACCGGTGCGGGGCCGCCACTCGAGAACTTTTCTTCCCCAACGGTTATCAGTTCTCCGAGCTGAATTATCTTAATTTAGTGACATTGCACAGCGATATTATTCAACACGATAAAAACAATATCGTATTTGATCTGGTATCGTGTTGTCAAAGTTTTGATAGCTCTTATTTTCTTCACAGTAATGGCAGCCAAGTGAGAAGCGATCCCGTAACAGGTCAAATACGATATTTTTTTACTACAGGGCTTCTTTTCTCCATGATAAAAAATATACCGTCTTTGACCTGGTTGTGGTTATGTTTTGACCCTATCGCCATTATTGTCAAGTAAATAAGAGGTATCAAAACGTTGACCATACGATAACAGATCAAATTCGATATTGTATTTATCATGTTGATTAGAGGGTTTAACAAATTTGCGTAGCGCTACGCTCGTAGCCGATTCGAGCGTTTCGTAGCGATAACTGCTTAAGAACATAGAATACGTCGAGCGGGTTGCTGGCACTAAAAGTATTAAAGTGTACCCATCGAGTTTGACTTACAATTTTGGTCAATAAGCGGATGATGACTGAACTTATTCGTTTCACTGCCCAGAGAAATCATATTCATAGCCGTTATCGTCCGCCGATATGGACCAAATTTAGTCCGCCCGCGCACGGTCGTTATTAGGTTACCCACGCACGCTCGATCGCTCACACACGGAATATTCTCTATGTGAACAGATACGAGTATAACTGGGACTGTTTGCGACTGTCAATTCAAATGTGTATGTGGCTACTAGATATTATATGGTGAAACTATTATTCTGTATCAAATAGGTAAAAACCCACACAAAACATATAAGAAAGATAATTTATTCGTAAGAAAAAATAACAAATACGTACATAAATAATGTGGTCATGGTCACAACTCAGCGTAATCAAAGCATCAAACGCAGTGCTTGTTTTAATATAAATGTGATTAAAAATATTGTATGTTTTAGAGAGCAAATGGTATTACAAAAAAAATACCAGCTTTTATTTAATTCGAAACGTTTATCTGTAGGTATGTCGGTGTAGGTAAAATCTCGCAACGAATTTTGAACCAGTTTCTGTTGAAATTTGGACCACATTATGTAAACTTGATGACCATGCAAGACTGGTATCTAAGAGATGATCTGATAAAAGAGTGGAAACATGGTGACAGGATGTCCTTTATGCTTAATGTTAACCCACCCTGTTGGGACTCATTAATTTGTTATTGATAAAAGATAATTACTTTGCAAAAATAATACAGTCAGCTATAACAAGTTTTTATTTTTTTTATTTTGGTGGAATCTTTTCAACTTCATACCATAAAAATGGCTATTTGAAACTGAAAAAGCAATCAAAATGGACGTAATGTCCCCACATAATACAGCCTAAGCCTTTCCTAAATAATACCAACACTATAAAAACAAAATTTACGTCTCAATGTTTTGTACAATTCCGTTACATAGATTAAAATTATCTCGGAAACAACAGATAAAACCAACTTATATTAATAAAACCGGTGGACAATAATTTATCTTTTTACCCCAACCCGAAATGCACCCTTGTAAAATAGATTAAATTTCCCGATCAAAAGTTCCGAATGACAATGTTCCGAAAAACCGATCCCAACCTCATTTACCCGGCCACAGTGCGTAGAATAAAACAGCACTCCATACCGCAAAATTTAAACAAAAAGGATGTTCCGTAAAACCACACAACTATGGTCCTAGCCTACAACAATAGTCCAATTTTACTTATCACATTATTCTAAAAATATGATACCTTTAGCTATAGACCAGTACATATACCTAGCCATAATAGCAGTAAGGTATCATGTTTAACTATAATGTTTTGGAATAACCTTAGCTCTACGGTTTTAAAAACCCGACTGCATATCTTGATTATGTCGCCTATATATAAAACTCACATATTATCTATATGTATTTAATTCCGTCATATTGTTTTTTGTTTTAATTTAAGTACCTAGCTACACTTGCGACGTTAAGTCCAATCTAATGACTCCTGGTTTGTTGAAATCGGCCCATCCATCCAGCGTCTACGAGGGAA